>OV702292.1:512998614-522998614 GCA_916181665.1 Avena sativa
CATTGGCTATAGATTTTTGATAGTGAAATCTCAGGTATCTGACATGCATGTTGGTACAATCATGGAGTCGAATGATGCGACTTTCTTTGAAGACATCTTTCCCATGAAAGATTCGTCTAGTTCATCAAATCAGGAGATGCCTAGTTTATCTAGTCAAGAATTAATCATAATTCCTGAACCCACCATTTCGATAGAACACCCTGATAATCCTGTGGAGGATAACAGTGAAGCTCCTACCAGAAGTAAGAGACAAAGGACTGCGAAGTCCTTTGGTGATGATTTCATTGTATACCTCGTGGATGATACTCCTACTTCTATTTCAGAAGCTTATGCATCTCAAGATGCTGACTACTGGAAAGAAGCCGTTCGCAGTGAGATGGATTCCATCATAGCAAACGGAACTTGGGAAATTACTGATCGTCCTTATGGGTGCAAACCTGTAGGATGTAAGTGGGTGTTTAAGAAGAAGCTTAGACCTGATGGTACTATTGAGAAGTATAAGGCACGCCTTGTTGCCAAGGGTTATACCCAGAAAGAAGGCGAAGACTTCTTTGATACTTATTCACCTGTGGCTAGATTGACCACCATTCGAGTACTGCTATCCTTGGCTGCCTCGCATGATCTTCTCGTTCATCAAATGGACGTTAAGACGGCTTTCCTAAATGGAGAGTTAGATGAGGAAATTCATATAGATCAGCCGGATGGATTCGTGATAGATGGTCAACAAGGCAAGGTGTGCAAGTTACTGAAGTCTCTGTATGGTCTTAAGCAAGCACCTAAGCAGTGGCATGAGAAGTTTGAAAGGACTTTAACTAATGAAGGCTTTATTGTAAACGAAGCTGACAAGTGTGTGTACTATCGCCATGGTGGGGGCGAGGGAGTCATCTTATGTCTGTATGTTGATGATATACTGATATTCGGGACCAATATTAATGTTATCAATGAGGTCAAAGACTTTCTATCTCGTTGTTTTGAGATGAAAGATCTAGGAGTGGCTGATGTGATATTGAACATCAAGCTGCTGAAAGATGATGATGGTGGGATAACACTGCTTCAGTCTCACTATGTGGAGAAGATCTTGAGTCGTTTTGGGTATAGCGAATGTAGATCCTCTCCTACACCATATGATCCTAGCGTGTTGGTTCGAAAGAATCAGGGAGATCCTAAGGATGCTAAAGATCAGCTGAGATATTCTCAGATTATTGGCTCGCTTATGTATTTAGCCAGCCTACGAGGCCTGACATCTCCTTTGCTGTAAGCAAGTTAAGACAATTTGTCTCAAATCCTGGAGATGTTCATTGGCAGGCCCTTGAAAGGGTTTTGCGTTATTTGAAAGGCACTGCGAGCTATGGGATTCACTACTCCGGGTATCCAAGGGTACTTGAAGGGTATAGTGACTCAAACTAGATTTCTGATGCTGATGAGACTAAGGCCACGAGTGGTTATGTGTTTACACTTGGTGGTGGCGCTGTTTATTGGAAGTCTTGCAAGCAGACCATCTTAACGAGGTCAACTATGGAAGCAGAACTCACAGCATTAGACACAGCCACTGTTGAAGCAGAGTGGCTTCGTGAACTCTTGATGAACTTACCTGTGGTTGAAAAACCAATACCCGCAATCCTTATGAACTGTGATAATCAAACTGTGATCATAAAAATAAACAGTTCTAAGGACAATATGAAGTCATCAAGACATGTGAAGAGGAGATTGAAATCTGTCAGGAAAATGAGAAACTCCGGAGTTATTGCATTGGATTATATCCAAACATCTAAAAATCTGGCAGATCCCTTCACAAAGGGTCTATCACATAATGTGATAGATAATGCATCGAGGGAGATGGGTTTGAGACCCACTTTTTGAGTTGCTCACAGTGGTAACCCGCTCTATGTGATCGGAGATCCCGTGAAGTAGAGTTGGGAGACAAGCTGTTGGTCAACTAGGAGGAGAGTATCCTTATAGCATACTACCACTCCGTATAGATGCAATACTCTCCTATTCTGCATGGCAGGTTGGTATTTACCTTAATGTGTTCTGAGTGGCTTGTTTAAGCAAAGATGTTGTCCTGCAGAACATCTTTTGAAGAACACACCTATATGAGTCTGACTGTCAAACGTCGCAGTCCGTGAGAGTTGGGTGCTCTCTAATAAACTCATGAAGGGCCATGGAGTATGACGCATAAGCTCCAAACCGTGGAGAAGCTTCGCGGCAGCCCTGTATCGGTCTAGACCTTATGTGAAACTAGTGCGCACCAAACTTGTAGTTCAAGGCATAGTCCACTATTCAAGTTGCAATCTAGTGTAGCATGAAGTTCTAAGTGGAAGTTCAACTTAACAGTCTCCACCTCGCACCGGTATATAAACAATGCTCTGGAACTGATTGATGTGATGTGATGATATGTGCCTATGAGAATTTGTGGGGGATTGTTGGAATTTGGGTGTGGGCCTTGGCCCATAGCCTAATACAAATTCTGAAATTCTCTTGGCCCATTCATGCCTAGCAAGGGGTGGCACCAAAGTTTAATCCCACCTTGCTAGTTTAGAGGGAGTTGGACCAATATATATAGTGAAGTGTTTCACTACCTCCTAAAGAGAGTGAAGAGGAGTGGCATACACGCGCGCTCCTCCTCCTCCGCCGCCCGCCTCGTCACGACGCGCGCGCGCCGCGGTTTGCGAAATTGTGCCTCGGTGCCGATCTTATCTTTTTTATGCTCGGGAAAATTATTGTGCGAGTTTTTTTTCTGTCAACCGTTTCCGGTTTTTCCGGAAACGTGGGCTGTTACTACTCGGACGTGGACTACGTCCCACGTCTTACCTGACCGGCGCCTATATATAGACGGCCTTAGGCTAAAACCCTAATACGAGAAAATACACATCTCTCTGTCTCCAGAACTTTGCGCCGCCGCTACACCTTCTCCATCCCCTCTTCCGGCGTGCACCGGACGACGGGACAGTAGGCCTCCGGAACCACCGCCTCTCGTGAACCTGTACGGGTGAGGGGCGATCAGGTTTTTGGGGAGCGCGTCTGCGCGACTACTGACGGCATCACGTCGACCGACCACTCCTTCCCTGACGAGGACTTCTTCCCGGACATCAGCAGCCTCTACATCGACGCCATGGCTGACGACACTGGTGTCAACCTCAACCCCAACCTGAACGCGAACCCGATTCCTCCTCCAGCACCGTATGTAATCTGTTCCTATCTAGTTCAGTTTCTGTTGCAGTTTCTTGTACTAGCTCTTGGAATAGATGTGATCTGTTTATTCTGGTTGAATATGATCTGTTCGTTTGTTCTGCTAGTATACATGATTAGATTAATTCTAGCACTTATAGTCATGATTTATTATTACTTATTTCGGATTAAATATTATGGTAATTTGCTTATATTTTCAACATGTCCTACGGCGAGGCGAGCCAAACTAGTCCTGCGTGGGGCCGGCAGTCATGCAGGAGAGCGCGTCCATTCCTTGATGTGAAGTCTCATGAGATGTATGGAGTGGTTGAGACCTTGGGCCAATCAAGACGGCTGTGCCAACTTGGTATAAACACCCCTTCAGAAAAACAGAAATATGAAGCTGTTTAAATGAGTAGACTCTGAAGAACCGTGTTCTCTTCTCTGCTCCGCATCCCCTGCTCGTATCTTTCTCATCACGGTCCTTTCCTGCAATCTTTTGAACGAAGAAAACACGATGGCAAATGCACAACATAATCTAGGCAGATGATGGAAACATGTGGTAAGGTCAGTTCTTCAGTTTACCTAGGCATTTGGGTGTAACACTTAAACCATTTAAGTAATAAAGTGCCCTTTATAAAAAAATGAGTTTTCAGGATAAAATTCTAACACATTCAAACAAACCAAAACGTGCGGCTTCTTCTCTACTATTTTTAGAGCTTTGTACTAGTTACCAATAGACAATGAAGTAAATAACAATGTAGTTTTCTGAACATTGAAGGGACACACAAAAAATATTTATAAGTCAAGGCACAAAATTTACGTGCTTGCGCAGTTTAGTTAGTGAATAAGTCGCATGAACCACTACATATATTAGGGTCTAGATAACTCTGAACTTTAGAGTCCTTTTCTTAGATGAACTACAGAGACGACCCTTTCTTTTTATGAACTTGAGAGACCTTATGAGATAGCAGACCGGCAGTTATACATAAGGTGGTGACAAAAAGTGTTGCCTAATTTAGATGCTTATCTGAACGTGGTGATATCTTGAAGCCAATGGACATCACCCTGTTCAGCCATCTGTGAGGAGACGGCCATGGCATCAACATCAGGAGTGTGACAAAATAATTAGCAAACTAGTACTATTTCAGTTAGGCCAAATGAGTGAGACCAACGGGCTCCCCAAAATTTGATCACTAAGATGCTCTTTCGTTGAAAACCATCCCCGTCACATTGAATTTATTAACACTCGAACACAGGACCATTGAAACTGGGCACATGTGGACCCACTTGATGGCAAACGTCACGAAAAAATCTCTTTCACGAAAGTCATCACCTATGGTCTGCATGTCAGAGAAAATAGTTTCACCCAAAAAATAACAATATATTTTAGATAATACCACCAAATTTTGTCCCCATATCTCACGTGTTTTCGTTATGTCGACCGGGAGCAGCAAAATTCAGGAAGCAAGATGTTTTCCATTTTCCTGCTGCAGATAGACCCACATATATGTCAAGAGATGTCTGAACGAGAAGGCTCGGTGCTATCATGATGCTATCCAGCTCTCAGTTTCGATCATCTGGATATTTATATTTCCGCGCTAGATGCCATTTGCAATTGTTGACTTGAGAACAGAAGCTTTGTGGGCCGGGAGGCAAGAGCTGCTGTCGGTTCATGTCGCTGGCAAGAATCAATTGGAGAATTGCGAGAGATGTGTGGCCACCTCTCACTGTCTCCTTTTTGTGTGCATTCAGGAATTCAGCACGTGAGGTTGCTTGGCCGAGCTGGCCTCTTCTGAAGACCACATACACACACGCACATTATTGCAGGAGCTCCAATTCTTATCTGAATGAATGCTGTGTGCACAGGCATATTGCATCTTTTTTTGTAGTAGGGAAATGGCGTCACTATTCGACAGAATTAGGATCGGGTGCAATGGATCATGGACCAGGCTACACATGTCATGGTGTCCTCTATCTAGTTGCATCAATCACGTATGTGGCTATGTGAGAAATGAACATGTTGATGTGGTATACATGGTACAGATACAACTGCTGGTAGATCTATCTACCATAGGCCTCTTATTTTTCTTCCATGATGCATAGTAACTTGCAAGGTTCAGATCAATCTGGACTAGATCGCATGTTTCACATGCTCCATGTATGACCCTACCGAGGGTCTTATTTGAACGCTGATTGAGCTATATCTCCTTTATCTTCTGTATTCTATTCTTTTGAAGTACATAAATATTAAAGGGCGCCCTAAGGTACTTTATCTAGAAGTAGATTGAAGGTATGGAAACTAGTGGAAACATTTTTTTTCCCAGTTACTTTCGAAATTCTTCTTCAGTTACCTTTCATTGTCATGGTAAACTGAAGCATGTGTTGATTGGTGTATCCAGTCTTTGGACCACTGGCGTTGTTATCACTCGTGCTACTGTCCAGAATTGAAGACCGTGCTGTCATCTGAGATGCTGCATATCATCATCGAGGACGATAGGTGCTCTGGCACAGAAGGCTCCATTGACACTCCGGAGGTAGCTGTGAATCTTTCGATCCATTTCCTTGTCACGCATGAGCTGCACCACCTTGCTTGGAGATATCAGAGGTCAAAAAAGTTGTGTGGAGAACGCATCACTCACTTACTGGTGTCATTTCTGGTATGAGTAGCCATACTGGTGACACGTCTGAACTTCAAATTACCACTAGTGCAAAGATTTTATTGCGAATATCCTACTACTGGACTAACTCGAGGTCTTTGCTAGTCAACCAAGAGCTGATTGCACTTGCACAAAAGTGAGTGGTCATTATCTGTTCACGATATTAATATATTCTCTTTGTCAATTTTTTTTAATCTGTATTAGTATCATATGTAACAAGTATACTGTATAGTCTGAAACCTAAAGTCGTCGTGACTCAAAAGACAAAACAATCTTCAAACGAGTTGAAAACATCGTCATAAAAATGACGAAGATCCCGAAGGCGATAGGCCCCTTTCTTCCGGAAGAAAAGCACCACTCACAACTACAGGGTTCCCTGTAGACCGACCGCCACGATTCTCGTAGTCATAGCGGTGTACCAAAATATGACGCACCACCACCAGTCCACGACATCAAGCCATGAATTCCCTCGCGTCGCCGTTGGTGGCCATATATCGCTTTACAAGCAAGTGCTCCAGGCCACGCCACGCCTAAAGCCTAGCTGGATGATAATTTGGCTCTGGCATTGCCACACGAGAAGGCGAGTGTTGATTGCTTGTCATGGTCGACCTCCGATCCCCCGTTGCCGTCGATCATCCGTCTCCTTCGCCTGAAGCCTATTGGACGAATCTTGTCCTGTTCACCGCCCTGTGGTCTCTGCTGCATATACACACGAGTACACGACATGAGAGAGTGATCACGTCAGCGACCTTGCGATGGTGGTTAATAAAACCCAACGATTTGACCCCCTTCGATTTTGATCGATTGCGTTAGAGGGAGGACAGATCTCTTTTTTTGACAATCAATACCACATATATTCATAGTAACAAATAATACATGGTAAAGATACATAAACTGTCTTCAACGACTATAAAAAATAGTCTAAAAAAAAAGAGCAAATCTCGAAGGTCTTTAAAATCATCCTCTTCCATGACACTTTCTTGCACCTGTCTGAAGGGCATATCTCTTCATTGTGAAGTGATGATCGGTTTGGACTGTGGACCCCGGGCATGGCTGTGACAGATGCAAATTGAGTGACGATCTGCAACAGCGCAACAACAGCTAGAGAAGAAAGAGAAAGAACGAGATGGTGATGTTGGGGAAGATATTAGATGAGACGAGAGAGATCGCACTGTCCTGCTTACTGCCATAGTTCAAGAGCTGGAGTTAGTGATTTTACGGTGTTTTCAATCATCTCGACTGGGCGCATCTCCTGACGCTGGGACCGAAGAGACGACTAGTCGACCGTCTCCGTTGAAGCAATTCTCAGATTCCACTGAAATCTAACGGTTTCATTCATGCGAAATCTGTGGAGAACCCAGGAAATCCGTGCACTAACTTTTTTTGTGAAGGCACCAAAGCTTTTGCATGTCAATTCATGGAGGAAACCGGGTAGAGCTTTCCAAGACCGGCCTTGCTAGCTTTTCGTGCTATCTTTAAAAATCTCAGGTTATCTTTGAATTCCTATCTTTCTCGTTGTAACTGAGGCATGTGAGCCATGTGTGTTTATTGAATTGATGCACTAGCCATCTAAACCAAAAGTTCGAACTGATAGAAAAGGGCTAGGCATGTATTATATTCTTAACAGTGTTTGCGTGTCCACTCTTTTTAAGCACAGGTCACTCGTGGCATTGTCCCAAGAAAATCATGTGGTTGTCTGCAATACTGCATATCAGCATCAACGGACGGTAGGCACTCCGGCACACAAAGGCTTAATTGACAACCCAAAGATTTTACACCACAAAGCTCTGAATCTTTCGATCCATTTTTCGTCATGCATGAGCACCAACTTGTGTGAGAAATGCATCAAGGAAAATCCTTTTTTTTTGTTTGAGTAGCCGTCATGCTGACGCCATGGCCAAACTTTTCTGTAGAACTTTAAGATGGTGAATAATTGCATCTGATCAACTAGTACATCCTGATCCAATAGTACGATTCTATTTCGGTGCATAAAAGACCATGTGAAGCATTCAGAAATGCTTCAAGTTGAGAAATGAACCATTCACGAGGGAAATTACATGCTTTTGCTATGAAATGGGGTTGGAATTCATCGGGTGTTCTTGTATTGCAAAACTCAATCCCCAATCTTTTACATTTGGAAGCCATATATGTTTCGAATAAAATTCGCCTTGAACATCATGGTTGTGTTTGCAGCATCAAGCCAGCTTCTTGCGGCAATGGTGGTGTCGGTTCTGAAGGCGTGCCAAAAAAGTTTAGCTATAGTTCTGGGTGGCGTGAGGCCCAACCGTCAGCCAGGAGAGTAGTGCGTGTTTTCGTGTCAATTGTGAACCTTGGTGCAATGTACCGAGTGTTTGAGCCATGGAGCAAGAGCATCAGCTTAGACTTTAGAGTTTGTATACCCTACGTATATAATACGGAGTAGTATTTGGATTGTATACATATTCTATATAATACCACGTAGAAGGCTTTTCTCTACCTACTCCGTATATAACAAGCAACTGATCGGCCCACTAGGGTAATGATCGTTCCACCAATTTCCACATGGTATCACGAGCCCATCTTCAACGATAGCTACCGCCGCCGCTGCCCTTCAAGCCGTCGCCACCTCCACACCTTCTCCTCCGACGATATCCTACCTCCTCCGACGATCTCCTCTCTCCCCAACACAAAAAAGATCCCCTCCTCCTCTCCCTATTGCCCTACCTAATTTATTGTCAATCCCTGTCCACCCTCCCCAAGGATTCCTCTCATATCGACATCCACAACGCCCGCGCCGGCCACCATTGGTGCGCCCCGACAATGAAGCTCACTCGTGACAACTTCCTCCACTAGAAAGCCCAGGTGATGCCCACCCTTTGCGGTGCTCGCGTCATGGGTCTCCTTCAGCGTACCGACGTGGTGCCGACCCCTCTCCTTGAGGCCGTGGATATGAACAAGAAGCAGATCACCGTCCCCAACCCCGTCTATGACGCTTGGGTCCAAAAGGAACAACCCGTTGTGGGATTTCTTGTGAATTCCCTTTCCGAGGATGTTCCACCGAGGTGTTTGGTCTTGAACACGTCGCGGATGTTTGGAGTGCTCTCAATAGCCCATACTCCACGCAATCCAAGGCTCGGGTTTCCTTTCTTTGCTGTGCCCTCACTGACACCAAGAAACTAGACATGTCCGCAAGCCAATACCTCATAAAGATGAAGGGTTTTGCCTTCGAGCTTGCTATGTCGGGAAATAAAGTCGATGATGATGAGCTTAAGGACTATATTCTCAATGGCATCGATGGTACCTTCAATCCTCCCGTTGTCAGTATCACTAGTAATCTCACTACATCCCTTCATGACATGTGCTCACGGATGTTATCCTATGAGTACAGCGAGGACATGATCGTGGCCATGGGACAAACAATATGCACATTTTCGTCTTCTGTCAATGTTGCTTCGCACCATCTCCACTCCTCCTATAGGGGTGGACACGCCAGACCACTGCCACCTCTTTTTGCCTCACCGGCGCTTCCCTACAACCCCATGCCACAGTCATACACCCCACGCCACCACCATACACCCCCACACCAGCACCATACACCCCATCCTACATGCCACCCCTGCACCTTACCACCCACTGCCATACATGCCCCCACCAAACCAGCCATATCCCTATGCACTGCTGCCCTATCAGCCGCCATGCTACCCACCACCACAACCACAACCACGCCCCGCCAACTCCCACAGCCACATGGGGTCCCGCAATAGGGTCGTCGTCCCAAAGGTGGGCACGACAAGAAAAGTGACCGTGTCGCTACCCCTTGGCAAGAGGGCGTATTTTGCCAAATATGCAAGAACGAGGGACACCCCGCCAATGAGTGTTGGTAGTGTTATGGTGATGATGATGATGATGATGACATGCCCAACAACAACAAAGGCGCCTATGGAGTATACACAAATTGGTACATAGACTCAGACGCCTCAATTCATGTTACATGACAACTTCACAAGCTACAAGTTCATGAAAACTACCAGGGACGTGATCAAGTTCAGAATCCTAGTGGACAAGGTATGGACATCGTACATATTGGTCATTCAGTTTTGCACATCCCAAATAGTTCTATACAACTTAGAGATATTTTACATATTCCTAGTGCATCCATGAACTTGCTTTCTGCTCATAAATTGCTATAGACAACAATGCTTTTATTGAAATTCCCCCATTATTTTTCTTGATTAAGGACCAAATAACACAGTAAATCATGTTTAGAGGCATGTGTCATGGTGGCATGTATCCTCTCGTTCTAGTCTCCACGAGTTCATCCAAGCATGCTGTTATCACCATCAAGTAGTCTATCTCCTCCACATGGCATCGTCGTCTAGGCCATCCATCATCATTCATTATTCAACAAGTTCTTAGAAAAAATAATTTTTCATACACTTCAGAAATAAATTCTTACATTTGTGATTAATGCCAACATGCCAAAATTCATCATCCATCCTATTATATTTCCACCAGTATTTCTATAGTTCCTTTGGAACAAGTTTTTTCTGATGTATGGGGTCCAACTCCTCTTTCTGTAGGCAAACGTTCATTGATTATTTTAGCAAATTCACTTGGATATATTTGCTTAAAAAGCGTTCTGATGTGTAACAGTTATTTCTTAATTTTCAACAATATGTTGAGAGCAAATTTGATAGAAATATTATTACCATGAAAACTGATTGGGGAGGAGAATATAAAAAACTCAATGATTTCTTCCAAACCGTGGGCATTAATCATGTCTCATGTCCTCATGCTTATCAATAAAATGGTTCAACCGAGCGTAAACACTCACATATTGTTAAAGTAGGCCTTGCTTTGCTTGCTAACTCTTCTAGGCCTTTAAAATATTGGGATGATGCCTTCCTTATAGCCACCTTTCTTATAAATATCCTACCCACAAAAATTCTTAATTTTCAGACTCCTACAGAAAAACTCCTTCAAATCAAACCCAACTATGAATCCCTTTGTGTGTTTGGTTGTGCTTGATAGCCAAATTTATGCCCTTACAACAAGTGCAAACTATCTTATCGATGTAAGAGATGTATTATTCTTAGGTATAGTCGTCTACATAAAGGAGTAAAATTCCTAGATGTGACAACTAGTAATTACCCTCCCTTCAAAGGCACTCAAGTCGTCACCATGCTACTCAAGATGGGGGTGTTACATGTTAGGTCCGATTTCTTGTATTGCAATCGGGGCGACATTGTTTTACATTTTGAATTTAGATTTTTTGGATGGAAGTCATTTTAGACATTGAGGACGTGTTTGCCACGTCCCACCAATACCTTGCTGCAATCATAGTGACAACCCTGCATACGATGATCACAAGGGAGATATGCCAAACAAGTTGTGCTAGACTGACCTGTGGCCTGGGGCCTTCTAATAGCCAAGAGAGTGTGTTCATGTGTTGCTTGTGTAGTGTGTGGCGTCTACAGAGTGGTCTAGCCGTGGGGCCCAAATGCCAATCTCTATGAGAGCCAAAGGGGAGATGAGATTATGGTTGAAATGAATACTTCGAAGAATCCTCATCTCCTAGTTAGTCTCCTTAACATCCCACTTTCCGCAACCATTGTCTCAATTGTTGGAGACATCACTTGGGGCCTCAAATTAGCTTAGTATCCACTGCATCTTTGAGCCAAGAGAACATTGTGTGTGAATGCCGAAGATAATTTGGGTAGATGAAGAAAATAGGTGGCAATTAGCGTAGCTCATTTACATTCATGAATATTTTGGTTCACATGAGGCTGTTTGTGATGAGTAAATTACATCTTAGTACCACAATTGGGGCTATGGTAACAACATAGTGCCACTTTTGCAATTTTTTGCCGATATATACCACTTTTGGGGCGAGCTGTTACAAATAGGTCACTTTTTTTTGACTAATCGTGTTTTAACAGCAAAAACTAACAAAATGGGTCCACAATTTAGCATGACATGGACCTAGGGCCCACCTGTCATCCCTCTCCCTCTCCCTCTCACTCTCCCTCTCTCGTATTGTTCTTCTTCCTTTGGCAACCGCTCTCCCTACCCCTCCCGACGTTCCTGAGCTCTATCTCTAAGACGACGACCTCCGCCTCCTTACCCGCATCTCCCCTACATATGTAACTAAAGCCAAGCTTCCCTAATCGACGTCACCATCCATGCCCTCTCTATCGCGTGGTAGCCGTCGTTGACGTCGCCTCTAACCTTATCTGAGCTTGTTGACCTTCCCCTTAATTCCTGGTGAGATCCCGCTCCTCCTGGTACTCCCTATTTTTTCTAGCTCAAGTACCATAGTCACTTGTTGTCAATCATCATCGTCTGCAGTGTCGCGGCATCACCAGCAAGGTTCCACCTCATAAATCAGCACCACCGACAACCCCTCCTGCTACCTTCCGCCGCTAGCACCCCCTCCTCCTACCACCCGCTGACACCGCCTCTCTCTACCTCCCGCCTCCGCCTCCTGCTATCTCCCGCCGGTGCCGTATGATTACCGTGGTCCGGAGGGCCCGAGCACGTCCAATGATGTCGTGGAAGGGAGCATGGAGGCCTACCCTGGCGAGCGCATTCGGAGTTCAAGGGAAACCAAAAGCACGCAAAACCACTAGTAAAAGGTCACCGGAACCTTATTGGTGATGCGGCCGCACGGTAAACGATGATGATCGATGACAAGTGACTATGGTGCTCGAGTGGGCGAGCAGGAAGTACCAGAAGGAATGCAAGGGGAAGGTCACTGATCTCAGGAAAGGTCGGAGGCGACGTCAGTGACGGCTACCATGCAACCGAAAGATGAGAGCAACGAGGCGGAGGTCATTGGCTAAATGACAGAGCCCGGGAAGGTCAGGAGGGTAGGGAGATCGGTTTCCAGAGAGAGAGAGAGGGAGAGAGAGAGAGGAAGTAGATGAGATGGATGATAGGTGGGCCCTAGGTCCATTTCTGTTAGTTTTGCTATTAAAACACGATTAGCTAAAAAAATGACCTATTTGTAACAGCTCATCCCAAAAGTGATATGTATCAGCAAAAAATTGCAAAAGTGGCACTAAGTTATTATCCTTGCCCCAATTGTGGTACGAAAATGTAATTTACTCGTTCGTGATGGTTTTTGTCGCCGAGATGGAACAGTGGAATGTCTTCAGCCTTGAAAATCTGACCGAAATGTTGAATTTTTCTAACCATCAAGTCAATCAGAACTAACCCAGTTGTCTAGCGCATGAGGGAAGATATTGTCTCGAACGCTTGACTGTATTTAATAAATCTATAGTTGTTGGAAAAAAGGGTGAATGCAGCTACAAAATATTATTTCAAACCCCAAAGGATGAAGGAAATTTATCTCTATTTATCATCCAAACAAATTGTTCAGTGATTTTTTTGCGGGTACTGTTAAGTGATTTCTATATGTATTTTGCAGTAAAAGTCCAACACACAAAAACTTTCTATTTTCTATAATATCTCCATTGACCCAAGTTATGTGACTTTTTAAGAGATTTATACTAGTCTCTAATAGACAAATAACCCAAACATGCAGGTTTGTGAACATTATACGCACAAAGAAACTTACAAGTGAAGGCATAGGATTTACTACCTCTCTCCCAAAGACTAAGTCTTATATTTTTTTTGAAAAGTCAAACTATATAAAGTTTGATTAAGTTTTTAGAAAAAATAGTAATATTTACAATATGAAATTCATATTCTTTGATACATCATGAAACATATTTTCACATGGTATCTATATAATATCATAGTTCTTGATAGTTTTTTCTAAAAGTTTAGTCAATGTAGCTTTATTTTTTTTAAAAGTCTTAAACTTTGGGACGGAGGTAGTATGTGTTACCGGGCATATGACAAGGAAATTATGAAGTTTAGAGACCATATGAGATGACATACTAGCTAGCAGTCGTACATAAGATGATGACTTCCTAATATCTGATGCTACCTAGGCATGATAATCTGTTGAAGCCAATATACGTCACCCTCTTCAGCCATCTGTCTGAGACAGTGTCACGTCCGAAGATAGAGACCTCGCTCGGTTGATCTACTTCAAGAACAACTGGATCAACGTTACTGCACACTCATAAGCGCCTAAAGGAATCGGCGCGTGGACAGGAGAAATTGGGCAGTCCAAAAGAGGTCATTGACCAAGAAGCACCAACCAAGAAGTATATTGCGCCCTGGAGGCTCACACTCTAAGAAACTGCCAATGTTTACACCATTCGCCATTTCAGAGCCTCCACAAGCAACCAAGGCGGCACCTTCAAGAAGGAAACAACCCCGTAGTGCCACTGTAACCCGATCCGGCAACCGGATCAAGGGTTTATCCCGTTGCTTGAGATAATGAAGAACAATCAAATGTCGTGACGACGCCTCCAAGCAGGGAGACGAGACCTGCAGGTGTCGTCGTTGTGACCAAAAAAAAAAAGGATTTCTCCCGGCCGATCTTCGACCCCAAGGTTTGACTGAATAAGCAGATTGGCACAAACAGTTCGCCAAACTACCGTTGAGAGTCAAACCACGAACGTCGGGTGTTACCTAGTTGTAACATGTTAACTATTATTGAACTTAGGTTGCTCTGGAACATCGTCGTTGGTGCTAATCACTTTTGCTTCGGTGTCCCCCCTTCCCAAAACTTTAAAGGGGTAAGGTGGTCTTTTTACCATTAATTGTTGATTATTAGTTGCTAAACCAAATTAGATTACCTTGGTCCGCAAAGCCATACCTAGTATTTACATGTACCAACTAAAACCGTTTGTCCGAAAAATAATCATCGTCCTTTTGACGGGTTAACCAACACAATGATGGCGAGCCGTCACACGACCTGATTCAGTGAACGTCATAAAAACCGCAGCGCGTGAAGCGGGCAAGCAGAGGTCCTCATCGTGAACCATGTCGGTCGTCGTCGTAGTGTGCGTGGTCACTGAACCGTAGGTGCCAGTAGCCGTTGTCGTGTCCACTCTGGCAGGACGTGCACGTATAGCTAATACAATATACTAGACTAGCAAGGTGATGATTTTGGATGCACTTTGATAATCACCTCTACCAATCTCAAATCGTGTCTATGCGTGTATGGTTTAGTTACTAGTAATAATCAGTAATTACTAGTGAAAGACCATATTACCCCTTCAAAGTATGGGAGAGGGGGGGGGGGACCGAAGCAAACCTCAGCGCTAATAGGTTTTGTCAGTTATACAGACTTTACGTCTCTTGTTCTAGAAACATGTTATTTCCGTTTCATCTCTACTACTTATAAAGGAGAAAACGAGAGTTTCGCTAAATGTACACCGTAAACCAATACGCAAGTGGACTAAAATCACACAATCAGGTCCACCAATCAGATCTCCGTGTGTATTTATCAATTTACAACAACTAGCAAATTGCCCGTGCGTTGCTACGGGATTACAACCATTTATGCCATGAGATATTAGTTACTCCCTCCGTCTCAAAATAGATGTCTTAGATTTTTAACAATTTAGATGAATCTATATGCTAAATAGTGTCTAGATTCATCCAAATTTTGATAAATTTGAGACATCTATTTTGGGATAGAGGGAGTACCAAAGATCCTTTTGTGATAAAATTTACCATTTCGTTAGAGAGACATACAAATAGATTTAGCATATAAATACGCCACGTGATTATTATGTCATAGCATGAAGTTGACCTCTAGAAAGCTTATTTTGCCATGCAAATAATTGAGTATTGAAGTTTCGTCCTGTAGAAAATATAGTAATAAGAGATTTGGTCAGAGGAAAATTAGATTCGTCCAAATTTTGATAAATTTGAGACATCTATTTTGGGATAGAGGGAGTACCAAAGATCCTTTTGTGATAAAATTTACCATTTCGTTAGAGAGACATACAAATAGATTTAGCATATAAATACGCCACGTGATTATTAGGCCATGCACTATGTATACCAAAAGCGGTTCCATATGGTGTTGGAATCGATTCAATACATAGCATGGCATCGGTTCATGGTGTCAGAACAGAGAAGCGAACCGAAACGTTGGTTCGATTCGAGAGAAGCTATCTGTAAAAAACAATGCAATGGGTCCACATGGCAGAAAGAAAGATGCTAGGTTTGAGGAGAGAGGATGCCATATAAAATAAGATTGCATGGCTGACACACCCATATACAATTCGAATCCAACATAGTAGCAAACCCACAGCGATTCTTAACTCTGCCACATTTTTTGTTGAATCGATACCACATAGCGCATGGTCTTATGCATGGTCTTATGTCATAGCATGAAGTTGACCTCTGGAAAGCTTATTTTGCCATGCAAATAATTGAGTATTGAAGTTTCGTCCTGTAGAAAATATAGTAATAAGAGATTTGGTCAGAGGAAAATTTTCGGAGCATACTTACAAGTTAACACTATGATGATACTGTATCTCTTAATAAATCAAAATGTGATCAAAGCCTATATAAAATATTCCACTACAGGCATTGCTTGCCAAAAGGTACTGCGTTGTACTACCTCCTCAAGGGCTCCTCTTTGTGCATTTGAATTTACACTGTGACAATCATAAGTTTCATACAACGAAAAAGTATATAATACAAAATCAAATATTCAACCAGTTTAGGAAAAAGGGATTAGCTTGCTGAAAATAAGCTTGCTCCATTGCCGTTAGTTTGTTTTCTCTAATATAAAGTCAGGCAATACAAAAAATATATACAGACACAGAAACACCACATATGGACATTCTGATCTCTAGCAGAACAAGTTCAATCCACATAGACGCTATAAGGATTGACAGGATTCAGCTTTGCAAACAACAGTCTTTTGAGATTGTAAATATTGATTTGTTAAGAGATGACTAATTTCTCTAAGAAAATATTTTAGTCATCATTCCTCATGCAGAGGAACATCCTCCAGGAGTGTATATTATTCGAAAAGATGCATACTATTCATCTTTTTTCACAGTTCACCCACTGTCATGTGCACTTGCTCACAATGTTTATACATTTTGAGGAATTAATTCAGACGACAGGGTCAATCCACATGACACCTTCCCGAAATTTTACACGAGATACCCTTCCAAAAAATCACATGAGATACCTTGCCTACATTATATGCAGCTCCCATCTGAAACCAGGTTTTACAGCCTTAATAGGCTTACATTTAGCAAAATCTCTGAACATAAATCATGTTCTGTTTGAACTAAAGATTGGCTTACATTTAACAGACATAAATTTATCTTCTTACCACAATAAATCACTCAAACGACAAGTACCATGTTTTGGATATAAATTAAAACATCAATATTGAGTAAACCTATATAGTTTGTCCTAATGGTACTCGAACTTTGATAGTCCTCTGTGTGCGCTCCATGGCACCGATGCCATCCTCACAGGTACCCACCTCGACATGTTCCCCACTCCTGCCTGTTGTTTCAGCCACCATCCTGCACCATGTCTATTATGAACGCCCTAGCCAAGAGCTATCTCCCACAAACGCTTAATGGTTCTAACTACAAGGGCTCTTATTAAATTAGAAGAATTTACCTTTAATCAAAAATAGAACTACAAGCAGAAAAAACAGTGAGAAAAATTTACATTGGTATGAGTATGCTACATGAATCGATACATGTCCTAGAACTATTCTATGTTCCTTGGTGGCATTTTCCTCGGACTTATGCAATCTGTGGTGCTTCTTTCCTATGTCTAGCAACAATGGCTAAAGCATCGGGAAGCTACGAGCACTATGCAAAGCAGCAGCGGCAGTACCAGATCGTAGAACACGACGTCCAAAAATGGACAAGCTTGAGCAAAAAAGAAAGTCAGAGCAGCAGCCATGTAAAAGATTATAGAAAAATGCTCTTTTCGTTACCCTTGTTCTTTGGTATCCTTGCTTTGCTCCTTGCAGGCTTTAACACAAACAGGTGTCGGACACATATGCCACTCCTATGGCTATGAATGAACGGAAGTAGCAGATCCATAGGGGATTAATACGGTATGAAGGAGATCAGGAGGAGGACGACGGGGGCACGGGGCCTACCTCTCCTCCGCAGCCACACCTCCTCCTCCCCTGACGGCTTTGCTCCTCTTCTCCGTCGCCGGTGTACAGATACAGCGCGCAGCCGGCAGGGGTCACTGTGGCTGCCCGGAGGGTGGGCTCCTGCGTCGCGTGTTGGTCACCGCAGTCCGTAGTCGCCGGCCAGGTCGTCGGTACACACACGCCTCCACCCAGTACGTCCGCTGCCGGTCGTCGCTTGGCCTCCCTCTCTCTCCTGACCTCGCCTGGTCGCCCCGTTCGTCCGTCCCCACACGCCTCCTCAACTCTCACCAGTGGTCAGTCGAGGCAGCCCCCGCGCGAGCCTCGTTCTCGCCTCATGGATCTACACCGCCATGACGAGACAGAGCATCGGCCGTCAGGGACTTGGTAGCTCCTGCGTGAGAGAGGAAGAGAGCCCCCTCCTCGCCGCGAACGACGACGGCCCGCCGCCTCGTCGGCCCCCACGATTCGGATGGAAACCAATGGCAGCAGAGGAGGCTAGGAGGTTTGGGAGGCGGCTGGATTGGGGGCGTAGGGAGGCTATGTCGTTTGGGGAAATCAGCTGCGGAGAGGTTGCTGGGCTGCGCCGACGAGTAGCAGGGCTGGGGGAGGTTCCGAGGTCGGGGAGTTGCGGGGTGGGTGGTCGGCGGCGTGGCTGTGCCCGAGAGGGGTGCTGCGTTCGGGGATCGAGAGGGAGAGTCAGAGCCATGCGATGGTTGTTTTTTCTTCTTTTCAGTACTCCACTTGGCGGTGGCAAGTGCTGTAATACCACCAAACCGTCAGGGGCAAAACCGGAAAAAAAAAGGTGAACGGAAATTGAGGAGGACGAACCTACCTCAGCTTAAATTAGTAGATAGATTCCGCACCCGTGTCCTCAACCCCACATCGTTGGTTTCTGGAAAAAAAAAGACACCCTCAATAAAGGAAAAAGGGAAACTGATCGCCCGGAGCAATCTCGCCATCACCGCTCGCCATCGCCGCGACCCCGTACGACGCACTCGATGATTTCCTGTAGGACGCCCTAGCCGAGTTCCTGACGACGCCATCTGCCCGGCGTTCCTGGACGACGTCCTTTCCCGCTACGCGTTCCTGGACGGCTTCCTCGCCGGGAACCTGGACGACGGCGTCCTCGCGGCATTCCTGGACGGTGTCGTTGCCACTTGCCTGCATGACGCCCTCTCCGTCGTTCTCACGGCAGAAACATCATCGACAGCATGTAATAGATCGATACCCATCAGAGCTGCAAGTATTCTTCCAAACTACCAGATCAATCTGCCCAGCAAAGTGCCCAGGTATTAATACAATTTCGCTTATGGGAATTTTACAGTATGCATACAATGACATCTCCAACAGTTCTAATCAGGATAAGTTGATTATTGAGTGTGGTGTGTAGTAATAGATCAGGTAATAATTGTTGTAGTGCTAAGTGCACATCTGTATCATCTCCATGCAACATAAATTTAGCAAACAGATGTATATTGGTAACATCTGTCTAAAATTTGCATATTTATCTAAAGACCTAAAATTTAGAACGAGCTGCATGTAAAAGCAAAAACTACATAGTAAAAAATAACCGAGGGAGCATGTACCATCGCAGTGTACTACATTACGAGGAAGTTTACATTTCTCTCTGTTAGATGGAATTGCATTTCGATATGTATGTAAATCTTACTTTGGTCAAATCTTGGATAAGCAGACATTGTCCTTACTCATGTGTGTTAGGAGCTAGCAGCTATAGCTGGTAGTAGTTCTTCGTATACTCTGATTTGCTATTTTGCACGAACTCGGCAATAAGTACAGCTATCACAGAAAGATTTATGACTTGAAAACATTGTTCAGTTAAAATTTCACACAAAAGTTGCAGCTCTAATTATGCATATGCTATTTCCCTTGTATGTTAAAGTGGAAGCGGACTTATCAAGAGGGCAAAGTAGAACATTCAGGCAAGAGGATATCAGTCTTAGAGAATTACAAATATGATGCATTGGGCTTTCCAACTCCAGATGAACTATTGAATGATTTTCTTGTTAGTTCTTGGTTTATTTTCCTCTAGAGTGTTACTTGCTAGAGTGCTATTGTACTTCTTTTTCTCTCAGTCTGTCACATGACACACGTACACATGGAAGATTGTGAAGACATCCATTATAATCATTATGGTCTTTGGAAAAATCAGGTAAGAGGAAATAGCCTTTGTTAGCAAGGATGATGCATTCTCATTCTCTCTGACATTTCTTTTCATCAAAATTTATTGAGTTCCATGTTATATGCAATATTTGCACTTTACTTACCATTGAAAGATGCTTTGACAAATTATCTATAGTCACCTAAAAACACTAAACAACCTACAGTCGATCCAGAGCATATTAAGCTGCAAATCGAGCATAGCATAGGCAACAAGTGCAAGCAAATGAATAAGTAATGCTTTGTTATACCTGATAAGCCTTGAGATGGAGGGTGGTGTTTGTGCCCCTTCCGAGGGGCTCCCCAGTATCATGTGTAACGCTGAAGGGCCCACCAGCCTGAGACTCCCACACATTCTGATTACCATCGTTGTGCTTGGTAGACACAACAACTCTCTCAACAACAAGGTAAGCGGAGTAGAAACTGACAACAAACTGACCAATCATGGACACATCACCAACAACAGCCAGTGCCTCCATGAACTCCTTCATTCCAGACCATGCAATGGTACTGAGGTTGTTCATGAGATCTGACTTCGTCATACCAATACCACTATCAATAAGCATGGGTGCTTTCGTGTCCTTGTCTTAGATGGATAAATAGCTCTGGTTGAGCATCCAACTTGCTCTTGTAAGTAAGGCTCTCGAACCTGATCTTGTCCAATGCCTGCAAATCAGAGCAAAAAGTACCCAAATTAGTGAAATTCTCATACATAAAAACCAGCCAACAGTGCAAAATTAACTCAAGTATCATTGATGAGACTCATGCATCTCACTTAAAGGACCAAAACAATCATCATGTCTACAGAATAAGCGTCGTAGGCATATCTTTTCACTTTAGTTCAAATTGCATATGCACCAACCTATCATGCATGCAAGTTAACTGGAATTTGAAAATGAGTACTACTACACACACCAAAAATTCCCGTTGGATCCTTGTCCGACGTAGCACAACAACCATCGATCATATTTTCATGTGGCCGGAAATCAGGTCATACCAGTGTCAGACACCAATTCATCGTGTGTACAGTAGTTCCGTTTGAGAAAACAATGCTTTTCAGGAGTTAGCAGAGCAACATCACAGTAGCCTATTCAGTCAAACTTTCATGAGTTGGGTACCCTTTAGAATGATGCTTTCATGCTATGATAGGTGGGTCATACAAGTTTGTGGAACCAAAGTAAGAACTTAATAAAGGGGAGAGGCAGAGTAACACTATTTCCAAATCTCCATTACTTAATTTAATCTTTTGGAATGCTCCTTTGATTATCAGCCTATAGATGGGAATACACACTTACTGTTCTCTTCTAAACACTCAGTATAGAGAAGTGGAAAATGAGCTGCAACCGTTATTCAGCAGGCCAACTCACAAAACGTACATTGAGTAAAGCCTCTTATTTAGACTGTCAAGCAAATAAACTTTTCACTTTTGAGGACACAGTAAACACCTTGACTGAGACAACGCGTTCATAACCACCTGATATATTTAACTCTTGAACAACTGAATGTCTGGTGGCTTAATCATCTAGCAGGACAGGCAGACAGGCGGCGCTCCTTGGTTCCTGCATTAGATTTGGAACAACAGTTGACACCCTTGGATTTTTTAGTTCCACTAGATTTACTGAATTCAGCAAATGCCATACACCTATTTTAAAAGCTTATCATTCCCAAAAGTCTTAGCAGACTCCATAGCATCCAGCCACCATGAAATAACTTCTTATCGAGGTCATTTGGCCAGTCAAGATGCATGTTACCATCATTGAAAGGTTCACAACCCCTTCAGGAAGTTGTCCACAATCAAAAATCACGGCATCAGCTGGGACCATTTATTTAGAGTGTAGGAAACAACCTATTTACAATTCGCTTATGGGAGTATAAATTGCATAGATTCAATACGTGAAATCAAATACTCCTAATTGGGATTTGGCGACTGTGGAGATGAGAGGGAACCAGCAAACCTTGGGCAGATGCGGTGAGCGTTGGAGAGGCGCGGAAGCAGTAGGCCCGGAACACGGCATCCTCACCGACGTCCGTCTGCCCTTGCTACTATTCACCGACGCTTGTCCCGGGAACTCTGTAAGGTCATAGCTCAGGGTCGTCTGGCATGCCGCGAGCATGCTGATATTGGCGCCGCCTGCTGTCCACAGGATCCTCAGTGCATCCTCGAGCTCTTCAGTGACGGTAATCTACGAATATGAGATAGGTGTGTGCCGCCGGCGCGAGGAAAGGGAGGCAACAGTGGGGAGGAAGGGAAGGGGCTGGTCGTCGCATGCGGCAGGGGAGGGGGCGGAACTAGCAGCAGCGGGGGGATGCAGGGGAGGGGGAGGTCCCCGCCGGCGGTAGGGATGCATGGGAGAGGGAGCTCCTCGCCGGCGGCAGGGATGCAGGGGAGGGGCGCCCATCGAAGGCGGCGACTGGGACGATGAGAGAGGAAGCTTTGAGAGAGTGGGATGGTGAGGAGTGAGGACTGAGGCACTGAGCGATATGATTGATGATTCAGGCATTTTCTTTTCTTTTCGTAGTAAGACTGTGTGTCCGACTGAACTGCACCTACCATGTATCTCTCCTTTATTTTCTTCTCAACTAACCTAAGTCAGCTATTTAAACAGTTTATTTGTACGCTTGGTTAAAAAATAATCGTATACACTTTGTTGTGGAGATGATTATCAATTTCGAACTTTTAGAAATAGGACAAAAGTAAAGATATCTTGTGTTCAACTCGGACCAATAAATGTTAGGGATTTCCTTTGTCGAGCTAACGATTAGAAATTATACTAAGACTTTAAACATCATCTTTGCTTCTAAATTTCAAATATTCTAATATCTTTTTGGTATTTGTTTTAACTGATTATATTGAAAGCGCATCATTAAAATTTCGTAATGATGTAGGGCGTCATGTATTTCACTCGGTATTATAAAACTAATTTTTGTCCTAAACTGTCATGATAAAAGTTATTATTTTATTCGTGTCGAAAGTGAATGATCGGATTGCAAGAGTTGAGATTTCGAAAATGACAAAAACAAGATATAATCCTCGGATTTAACAGATGACACATACACCGCTAGGACCTACTTATATGGCTCATCAAATAAAGACCGGGTAAAAACAATTTATTAATGTTTAAAAAAGCATGTGTTATATTTTAGAGACGTGCGATGCATGTGCAGGCTTACTAGTAGTGGAAAGAGAGTTGGCCACATTGGAAGGACTAGTATATAAAAACATGTTAAACTATAGAATCGGCTGGAACATTTATGCCTTGAGTCGATGGACACAATAAATCATGGTGTAGTAAGTTCCACATTGAATTGGACTACGGTATCCAGTCATTGCATCGGATCAACTAGTACATCCTCACTCCATAGCGTGATCTATTTTGGTCCATAAAAGAGCAATTGGGTGATTCAGAAATCCTTCAAACTGAGAGATGGACCATCCATGGAAGGAAATCCGGTGCTTTTGCTATGATAGGCTTGGAAGGCGCCGGGATTTCTTGTATTGCACAAACGAGTCATCGATGACTTGTTTGGACGCTTTGACTTCTGAAGTTTCTGATGAAAGTCATCTTAAACACTGTTGATGTATTTGCTGCATCCCGCGCATCCTCGCCTGCGACAATGGTGGTGATGGACTGGTCATTGACACGATGTCCTATGGCCAGGCGAGCCAAACTAGTGCGTGGGGCAGGCAGTCATGCAGGAGAGCGCGCCCGTGTGTTGCATGTGAAATCTCGTGAGATGTACGAGCGGTTGAGACCTAGGCCAATGAGGGAGGCTGTGTCAGCTGGGTATAAACACCCCAGCAGAAATATGTAGTAGTACGTACTAGCTTAAATAAATAGAAATTTGTATCTGCTTTCTCTTCACGGCCCTTTTCTACAATCCTTTGAACGAAGGAAACACAATGGCGATTGCACAACATAATCTAGGCAGACGACAGAAACATGTGGTAAGGCCAGTTCTTCAGTTTAGTGTAGCTTTGATGAATATTTTCGTTTGCTAGAGGCAGCTGCGTATTCTTCAAGTAAATTCATGGATGACAGTGTGACCACCGGATCGGTCCTCTATCTGCCTAGGCGTTATGTAGTTTTTTGATGATTACATGTATTTATTTTTTTCTTTTCTTTGTCTTGGACATGTTGTGATTGTGTCCATCCTACTTATGCAGAGTCTGTGTGAAATGTTAAAAGTTTTTAAGTAATAAATTGTCCTTTTAAAATAAAATGAGTTTTGGAATAATATTCTAACACATTAAGGCAAACCAAAACGTGTGGCTTCTTCTCTAATATTTTTAAGAGCTTTGTACTAGTAACCAATAGACAATGAAGTACATAACAATGTAGTTTTCTGAACATTGATGGGACAGAAAAAAATTACTCAGAAGTCGAGGCATAAACTTTACGTTCTTGCGCAGTTTTGTACGTACACAAGTCGCATAAACCACTCCATTAGATTAGGGTCTAGATAACTCTGAGCTTCAGAAACCCTTTCTTTATATGAACTTCAGAGACCTTATGAGATGGCAGACCGGCAGTTGTACATAAGGTGGTGACAAAAAGTGTTGCCTAATTTAGATGCTTATCTGAACGTGGTGATATCTTTCAGCCAATGGACATCACCCTCTTCAGCCATCTGTGAGGAGGGGTCCATGGCATCAACATCAGGAGTGTAACAAATTAATTAACAAACTAGTAGTATTTCACATAGGCCAAATGAGTGAGAGCAACATGACTCCCAAAAATTTGAACACCAAGATCCTCATTCGTTGAAAACCATCTTCGTCACAACGAATTTATTAACAATCGAACACGGGACCATTAAAAGCGGGCAAGTGTGGACCTGCTTGCGGACAAACGTCACGAAAAAATCTCTTTCATGAAAGCTGTCACTTATGGTGTCCGGGTCAGGGAAAATAGTTTCACCCAAAAAATAACAATAAAATTTTAGATAAGACCGCTGAATTTTGTCCACCGATCTCGCGGGTATTCGCTATGTCCACCGGGAGCGGCAAAATTCAGGAAGCAAGATGTTTTTCTATTTTCCTGCTGCAGATACACCCACATGTTTGTCAATAGATGTCTGAATGCGAAGGCTCGGCGCTACCCTGATGCTGTCCAACTCTCAGTTTCGATCATCTGGATATTTATATTTTCGCGCTCGATGCCATTTGCAATTGTTGACTTTAGAACAGAAGCTTTGTGGGGAGGCAACAAGAGCTGCTGTCGGTTCATGTCGCTGGCAAGAATCGATTGGAGAATTGCAAGAAGATGTGTGGCCACCTCTCCTTATCACCTTTTGTGTGCATTCAGAATTCAGCACGTGAGGTTCTAGAGGTTGCTTGGCCGATTTCGCCTCTTCTGAAGACCACATGCACGCAAGCACATTATTGCTTGGCTGAATGCTGTGTGCACAAACATATTGCATCTCTTTTTATAGTGGGGAAATGGCGTCACTTTTGGACAGAATTAGGATCAGATGCAATGTATCATTTAGGTGGTGTTTAATACTGGTGGTAGGCAACACATGTCATGGTGTCCTCTAGCTAGTTGCATCAATAATGCATGTGACTATGTGAGAAATGAACATGTGCTGTGGTATACATGGTACAACCACAGCTCCTGGTAGATCTAGATACCATGGGCCTCTATTTTCTCTTCCATGACGCAGAGTCAGCTTGCAAGGTTCAGAACTTCGGATCCCTGGAAACTAGTGGAAGCATATACCCTCCGTCCTGAAAAGGATGTCGCAAGTTTGTCTAAATCTGGATGAATTCTAGATACATTCAAATTTAGACAAATCTATGGCATCATTTTCAGGACGGAGTATATATTTTTTCCAGTTATCTTTGAAATGCTTCTTCAGTTATCTTTCAACACCTTTCCTTCTCATGGTAATTGGAGCATGTGTTGATTGGTGTGTCCAGTCTTTGGAGATCACTCGTGGCACTGTCCAGAATTGAAGATCGTGCTGTCATCTGAGATGCTGCATATCATCGTCGTCGAGGACGGTAGGTGCTCTGGCACAGAAATCCGGAGGTTTTACACCACATAGTTGTGAATCTTTCGATCCCCATTTCCTTGTCACGCATTAGCTGCACCACCTTGTGTGGAGATATCAGGGGTCAAAAACCTTGTGTGGAGAACGCATCACTGTCATATTTTGGTATGAGTAGTTATACTGGTGTCACAGTCTGAACTTCAAATTTACTGTACAATACAGTAAAGATATGAGATACACCACCACTTGAGCAAAGATTTTACAACGATCGAGGTCTTGCCTAATCACCCACCAGCTAATGGCAGTATGGCACTTGCACAAAAGTGAGTGGACATGATCTGTGCAGTACAGTACTATCAGATGTAACAAGTCCACTATATAGTCTGAAACCTAAAGCGGTGGTGATTCACTCAAAGACAAAACAACCTTCAACCGAGTTGAAAAAATCTGTCATAAAAATGGCGAAGATCCGAAAGAAAAACAAGCACTCGCGGCTACAGGGTTCGCTACTATGGACCGACTGCCACGAATCTCATAGTCGTAGCGGTCACCCGAACTATGACACACCGCCACCCCACGGACCCATGCATTCCCTCCGGTCGCCATTGGCCCCGGCTATAGCAGGCAAGGTGGCCATCTATCGCTTTACAAGCAAGTGCTCCACGCCACGCCTAAAGCCTAGCTGGATGATCATTTGGCTCTGGCTTGGCTTGCCACACGAGAGGGCGAATTCGGCACTTCTGATTGCTTGTCATGGTCGACCTCCGATCCCCCGTTGCCGTCGATCATGCGTCTCCTTCGCCCAAAGGATGTTGGACGAACCGTGTCCTGCTCACCGCCGTGGAGTCATGGCTGTGACATGTAGAGGCAAATTAAGTGATGATCAGCAACACCTCAACAGCAGCGATGAAAAAGAAAGAACGATGGAGATGTTGAGCAAGATATTAGACATGAGACAAGAGATCGGGATCGTCCTACTGTTAGAAATTGGACTAGTAGTCCCTCCGCTCCATATTAATAGGCTCAACTTTGTCTAAAATACGAATCCGTCTAGTCCAAATATTTAACTAGATGCATACGAATCTAGACAAAGTTGAAAACGTTAATATGAACCAGAGGGAGTAGTGATTTTACCGTGGTTTAAATCATTTCCACTGGAGATATATAGCACGACTTGGTGAATCGAGGTTTCATGTGAACTCTGTGGAGAACCCAGGAAATCCGTTCACAACTTCCTTTTGTGAACGCACGAAAAGCTTTTTTGCATTCCAATTCATGGAGGAAACGGCGGGTAGACCTTTTCAAGACCGGCTTAATTTGCTAGTACTAGCATATCTTTGCTACAAGCATAACAAAAACGGGTAGACATTTTTCGTGCCATCTTTGAAAATCTCAGCTTATTTGAATTCTATCTTTCTCGTGGTAATTGAAGCATGTGTGCTTGTGTGTCCGCTCTTTTTAGGCACTGACGCTGTTATCTGCTGCTGTTTCAACACAGGTCACTCGTGCAAGTTCAAAAAAAAAAAAAAACACAGGTCACTCGTGCCATATATTGTCCCCGCAAGATCATGTTGCTGTCTGCAATACTGCAAATCACCATCAACTGACGGTAGGCTTAATTGACAACCAGGCGCTTTTACACCACAAAGCTCTGAATCTTCTGATCCATTTTTCATCATGCATACATGAACACCAGCTTCCGCAGAGAATGCCTCATGGAAAATCCTTTTATCCCTTTCAAGTAGCCATGCAGGCGCTGTGGCCGAACATTTAACCGTAGAACATTAAGATGGTGAATAATTGCATCGGATCAACTAACACATCCGGATTCAATAGTGTGATTCTATCTTGGTGCATAAAAGAGAAGGTGAAGATTTGAAAACGGTTCAAGTTGAGTGATGAACCATTCATGCACCGCAGGTCAATTCAATGCTTTTGCGATAGTGGGGTTGGAAGGCATTGGGAGTTCTTGTGTTGCAAAACACAATCCCGAACCATTTACGTTTGGAATTCGTATGTTTTGGATAAAATTTGTCTTAAACATCGCGGATGTGTTTGCCACGCTTCACCTATGTGCACCAACAACTTATGCTAAGCAGAACAAACAACTATGTGATAGCTAGATATAAAACTTCAAGCACGAAGGCTATCATAAAGTAAAGTGCATAAGTAAATAGCTCGGATATAGAGATAACCGAGGCACGTGGAGACGATGACTTATTACCGAATTACTCCCATAAAGAGAGTACGTCGCATTGGAGGGGTGGACGGTACTAAGACCACCATGCCACAAAAGGCCTCACCCTATTCTCCTGTGAACCTCGCCACAAGAGGCCTGGTTCACTTTTTCACTATTGGTGCACTTGTCGGTGGCAATACGTAACCTCTCACAAAGATTGGGGCACTTCTCCACAACTCAATTGGAGGCTCCCAACAAACAAGATCGAGGAAATCTCCAAAACTTAATTGGAGGCCTCAAGTAATTCATAAACCTGCAAAACAACTAAACCGTCCAGGGTTCCAATAACCCAAGAGTAAAAAGTTTCTCACCTTTCACCCAATCGAATCCTCACCGAGAACTCAAACTGATGCACCAAATTCAATGGCAAGAACACAAGAAGTGCTCAAGTCCTTCTTTCTCAAATTCCACCAAAGTTACAAAAGCTAGTGGGAGAATAAGAGGGAAGAACACAAGAGGAAATCCACAAAATAAACCCTAAGATCTAGATCCCAATATGTTCCCCTCACATAGAGGAGAGATGATTGGTGGAGTTGTAGATCTAGATCCCCCTTTCAAATCCTCCCAAAAGGTTCAAGAAATATGGGAGAGATTGAGAGTATTTGCAAGCTCTTGAAGATCAAAATAATGGAGGAGAGATAGAATGCAAGCAACCAGCCTAAGGAGGAAGAAGGGGCCTATTTATACCCCTCCCCAACGAAATATGACCGTTTGGGGCCTCCCAGACCGGATAATCCTCCCCTCCCCCGGATATTCCGGGTTCCCCGGGCCAAAATATGGCTAAGGACTTCGCGGCGCGACCCTCTGTATAGGAGGCGGATATTAGGGCCGGATAATCTGCCCCCCAGAGGCCCGGATAATCCGCCCCTGTTACAGGGAGCCACGCCTCAAAGTCCTTAGCCGTTTTTCGAAAATTAGGCCGGATAATCCGCCCCCATGGCCGGATAATCCGCCCCCCTAAAAACTGGCAGAAATAGCGAAACTGAAACAATCATAACTTTTACATCTGGACTCCCGTTTTTGATGATCTTGGGATCGTTTTAAAGAGGACAATAAGCTCTACAAGATCATCCAGAGAAACATCATAGTCCAGCAAGATAGGATAAAACCAAATGACGAAAGGTTTGACCTCTCTCAAAAAGACGAACCGATAAAACCTCCAACATCAAAAACACAATAGAGAATGCATATGAAATTCGTTTTCGATGAACTTGAGATTTTCATGGAGATTAACAACAGCTCTAAATACTCATATGAGTAAGACGCAAATAAGAAACAAGAAATATGATGCCAAGTATGCAAAGGTTTGAGCTCTCACCGAGGGATATGATCAAGTTACTCACTCGAGAGCCCCTCTTGATAGTACGGTTATCTATCCTATAATCGGTCTCTCCAACTAACACCACGAGACCGGTAAGAAAAAAACCCTATCAAGATCAAACAATTGCCTTGTGTGTATTCCACTTGATGTTGATGATGACGATCTTCTACACCTCAATATGGAACACCTTTGTTGATTGCGCTAGCTTGGTAAAGACTTGGAATTTTCTCTCCCATACTCCACTATGGAAGAACCTATCTTTTAGGCATATATTCACATATCCATGATCACCATAAAGATGGCAAGCTACACTTGAGATCATCTTATTATTCAAGACACACTTGCCATAGTCTCAACTTCTACTTGACCAATCTCTGGATCATTCCTTAAAACCTTGATCAACACTTGATCTTCTTCACTTTCGTCTTCTTCCAACCTTGAAGCCAACATATGGTTCAAGCATTGTCTATAGAAAAATCCTACAAGTAAAACTTAATGCAAACATTAGTCCATAAAGATTGTCATTAATTACCAAAACCACACATGGGGCATACATGTTCTTTCAAATGTGATGGCTCTTTTTTTTTCACAGCTGCATGAAGCCGAATTACCTCTGTTTAAGCTTAACTTTGGTGTTATCACACTGTTACCAAAAAAATAAAACGCGGTTCAAATACAACAGTATAGACCGATCTGTTTACTTAATGTTAGCTTCAAATTTTTCACGAAGGTAGCAACAAATCACATTTTTATGATTGCTCACAAAATCATTAGACCAACTCAAACAACCTTTATGCCTGGAAGGCATATATTGGAAGGTGTAGTAATCTTACATGAGACCATCCATGAGATGCATAGGAAGAAACTAGATGGGGTGCTTTTCAAGATCGATTTTTAAAAGGCATACGACAAGGTAAAATGGCCTTTCTTACAACAGGTGCTTCGAATGAAGGGTTTTGATCCTCGATGGTGCAAATGGATTGATAGCGTTGTTCGAGATGGAAGTGTTGCCATTCGAGTCAATGATGACATTGGTCACTATTTCCAAACTAGAAAAGGGCTCCGCCAAGGGGATCCTCTATCCCCTATGTTATTTAATATTATTGCAAATATGCTTGCCATTCTAATTGCTAGAGCTAAAGAGAATGGTCAGGTAGGTGGACTGATACCTCATCTTGTCGATGGAGGTGTCTCGATTCTCTAGTACGCCGATGACACGATCTTCTTCATGGAACACGATTTTCAAAAGGCGGTGAACATGAAACTTATTCTATGCATTTTTGAGCAGCTATCTGGACTTAAAATTAATTTTCACAAGAGTGAGATTTTTTGTTTCAGAAAGGCTTCCGAACACGAAAATGAGTATAAAGAGATTTTCGGATGCGAGTCGGGATCCTTACCTTTTAGGTATCTGGGGATACCTATACATCATAGGAAACTCTGAAATTCCGAATGGAACCTGTGTCGAGAATCGTTTCGAAAGTAAACTAGGTTGTTGGCAAGGTAAACTCTTGTCTTATAGGGATAGGTTAGTCCTCATAAACTCGGTTTTGTCCAGTATGCCTATGTTTATGCTTTTGTTTCTAGAAATACCGAAAGGGGTACGGAAAAGATTAGACTACTATCACTCAAGGTTTTTTTTTGATAAAATGATAAGCATAATAAGAAATATAGATTATCCAAATGGAATATCCTTTGTCGTCCAAAGGATCAAGGCGGGCTGGGAATTGAAGTTTTGGAACTTAAGAATATATGTCTTTTTGAGCAAATGGATCTATAAACTTTTAATGGAAGAAGGGATGTGGCAAGAGCTGCTGCATAACAAATATCTAAAAAATAAAATCTTATCACAGGTAGAGGCAAAACCAACTGATTCTCCTTTTTGGAAAGGACTAATGCGGGTAAAAGATAAGTTCTTTGCCAGAGGCCGTTTTAAAGTTGAAAGTGGTAAAGATACGCGTTTTTGGGAGGATGTTTGGCTAGGGGAGAGGTCGCTTGCTAAACAATATCCATCTTTGTACAACATCGTGAACAGGAAAAATGTGGTCGTTCATGATGTGTTATCGCACAATCCACTTAGAATTAGTTTTCGAAGAAATCTTAATGGTGACAAATGGGTAGCATGGTTGCACCTCGTCTAGAGATTGATGTCTATAACTTTGTTAGAAAATAAGGATTCTTTTATATGGAAATAACAGAAACGGGATCTTCTCTGTTAAATCTATGTATGAAGACCTTATGAATGGACATCCCAAGTTCCCATCTTGATATCTATGGAAATTTAAGATACCGCAAAAAATAAAAAAAAATTATGTGGTTTCTGTGTAATAGGGTTTTGCTAACTAAAGATAACCTTGCCAAGAGGAAATGGGATGTATGTAAAAAATGTTGTTTTTGTGACGAGGACGAATCAATTGAATATTTCCTTCTTTCATGCCCCTTCGCTAGAATTATTTAGCGTATTGTTTTTTTCACATATGATCTTCCTCCTCCAACCAATGTCACTAATATGTTTAGGAATTGGCTTAATGGAGTGGATAGGACAAATAAAGCTAGAATTCGTATAGGCATTTCAGCTTTATGTTGGTCCATATGAAAGTGCAGAAATAATATTATTTTTAATAAGGTCAAAGTTCTATCTTTTTTGTAGGTTATTCACATGGCATCACAATGGGTTCAGCTTTGGGATTTTCTACTCCCCGAGAATCGTTGGCAACCTATGGTTTCTGGGTGCAATCGCCTGGTGGCGGTTGCATCGGATATCTTCAGCCAGGCTTTCTGGCGGCATACTAGTAGATTGACAGATGTCTAGTTATAGTATGCATCCTCTTATAAGGTTTTCTACTTTGTTCAGATGGTTGGTTTTTATATCAACCTTATCTGATACATGAGATGTATTTTTTCTTTTGATACTTTGATACTTTTTAATAAATGGGTGTGTGCATCCGAGGATACAGAGGCCGGGATCAACCCCATTTCGAAAGAAAGCGAAACCCAAGCTAAACAGCAGGGCTTGGTACATATTCATTCTTGTAGACATTTGGAATTTGAAGCATGAGACGGTGTATGACTACATCGTCACCGATCGTTGCGTTGCGTGGACGATACCGATTGGAGCATAAACACATGCTCCATTTGGTCCATTTGGTCAAGGGTCAAGACGCTAGCTACTGGCCAGGCTGGTCGCCGGTCCAAATTTTTGACCAGGTTCACTGAAGGAAAGGGGAATCTACACGTAGGCTCATCATCATTGAAATAAAAACAAATTGTCCTGGGAAATGGATGCACGGTTTTGGATGGTTGTAGATGCTTCAGTCAGACCGGACGGTATATTCTAATCTCAGTGGCATTTTTAGCATGTGTTACTTCGTCCCGCCCATGCTTTCACATACCCGTGGCAACGGCCGGTTGGTACCATTGGAGTAGGGTAAACAGTGGCGCAGCTAGCCGCGGCACCTGGAGTCGGTGATATGTGGTTACTACCTTCGTTGCGAAATATAAGCCTTTTCAAAAAGTTAAAGTAACTATCTAAAAATATTTATATTTTAAAACGGAGATAGTATTTTCTTGCATTTTTACAACCTGGGTATAGTAGTATTAACTCATCAAAGACATCGTGGACTTGTGTGTGAGGATGGATCATCTGGTGAGAAAATTTTACAAAAGAAAGTACTACTACGTACGTATTTACTATATTTGTAAAAAATCAAGATGTGATCCATCTCGATGTGAGGACGTCCACATTCCGAGTATCTGGATCCGTGATGCTGCCCGGATGCAATCGCGCAGCCACGGCACATGTAGATGGAGTGGAGTACGTACTAGGTCTATTAAAAATGGCAAATAGCTTACGTGGGCGTCTGGAGCGAAGATTACAAAACTAGTTGACCCAATTTCCCGTAGATCCGAAGAAAACAATTATTTAATTATCGAGGAAGAAAGAGACAGGATGGAATTGGCGATGCAGCCTCCTGAACATCTCAATATCATATACCAGTAGCAAGATAAGACTAGTCGCAATGGGTACATGAATACAAAATGCTTAGGTCTTTCATAAGGGTGTTTCTTAGCGTATTATCCTAGATACATTGCATATCTGACATGTCATTTAATAAAGAAAGAGGGTGTTATTACTACACCCCTTGTACGACATCATAGGTAAAAAACTTGGCTAGACCAATCACACATATGCATGAGACTAAAATCATTAAATACGACACTATTAAGAAACACCATCTAAGAAACATATTGTCATCGATGTTTCTTAAGTTTTAATCACTTCTATAAAAACGTGCTAAGAAACATCCCATTGTGAAAGGTCTTATGTATCACTGCAATTAATGATAAAAGAGACTGTGTTAGTATCGTATTCATAGCACGTAGAACTAGAAAAACTAATCTCAAATAAATATTATATAGAATTTTATATTAAGATTCTACAAAACAATAAATACACTAAAACTATGATACTACTACATGATATGCATTGTGGAGATAGTATCATGTACTAATATCATCTGTATGATTCTATTATATGATACTCCCACCGTAACTAGTCTAATTGTTGGAGGCATAACCCGTAGGTACATAGCCATGTCATTGTGATTACTAAATCGTACTCCCTCCGTTTTATAATATAAAATGTTTTAGCTTTGTGAAAAAAATGTAGCTAGATCTATTTTAGTGTGTAGATTAGCTCCAAACTTAAACTAAAAGAGACCTATATACACTTTCTTCATAAAGCCAAAATATCTTATATTATGAAATGGAGGGAGTAGCATGCGGCTCCGATTACTCGGTCAAATAACACAGGAGATCAGTTTGTTGGCGCTCGTTCAATTGATACAACACCGTGGTATATTTCGATAGTTGACATACGTTTGTGGTCCCATAGGGCGCATTTGGTTGGCGCCAATTTTCATCTCGTCTTGACTATGTCCTGGCTGGCATGTTCTCGCGAAAACGGGCTCTGCTCCATCTTTGTCGGCTCGTTTGGTAACCTGTCTAGCTGAGTTTTGGCCTTGAGAGATATGTGTGTCGGTTGTTTAGTTGCATCCTTTTCAGCTCAGGGAGAAAGCCCAGAATAGGAAACTATTGTTTGATTGTCTTCAAATCATCTGCTAAGGTAACCTCTCCTCACGAGTGGTGAGATTACCAGGCACATCACAATAAAGTTTTTAGTGTCTAATAATTTAACATCAGGGTCAATAATAGCTAATAAATCATGAGCTTCACCCAAAGAATAACAGCTCGGGATGCAACAAAAGTTCATCATCGGCGTGGTTAGTGTGTACCACCTCCCTCAATATTAAAAACCATGGACCAGTTTTCATCAACTCCTAGCTAACGGAGGGATATGAGACCACCTCCCAAAATATACATGACCGCATCAACAAATCATGAGCAAGATCGACAGAAATATAGCAGTAGCCCTAATCGAAGTGGCTACGAAGCCAAGTCCTAAGCCAAGTCCTCCTCTCAGTTGGACCCATGTTACCATAGGAAACACCTTATTTTTTGTTGTCAGCAAGGAAATCTATGGCCCGATACAGCAGTTTAGGGTTAGACAGCTGCCTGCGATCCACAAACTTGGGGGGTGAAGATGGTCTTCATCTGAGCATAGTTCACTTTGGGGTCTCCACGAACTTAAGAAGATTCAGCCAGGCCTAAAAATAAGAAGACGATATGTAGTTCGCAACAATTTATGAATCACCAAGAACTAAAAACGTTAGAAAATGGTATGGCATCTTACCATGACGAGCTTCTTGAAGATGTCGTCATCGTCAACAATGAAGTTTGTGCTGTCCGAACACCATATAACGCCCCTTTTGTTGTCTGAGCTTGAGTATCATGTTCCATTTGAACCTCCACTTCCTCATGTGGTTGTAGAGCTACATAGTGGTAGATGTGACCTCAGTGAAGTCAAGAACATTATTGACAATATTCTACATGTTCCTCTATCTAAACCCGTTGCCACAGTCTGCCCCATTCTAAATGATCTCAATCATACTATTGAGAATGAACTCTGACATAGATGGTTCACAAACCATTGGTATTTTAGATGGGTTCTTCACCAACAGATTGCTATGGCAATGCCAATGCATGGGTGTCCTTCACCAACATATATCTATGGAAAAAGAGATCATCTAGAAGTTTGACCTTGCGGAGGAAACATGGGCCCTGTACGATGACGAAAGAGAGCTACAAAGATGTCTAAAAGCTTCTTACATCGGTCTTCTTGCTATCCAGAAAATAAAGCGCTGCTAGAGATCGAGACTTACTTGGATCCGTCTAGGAGATGCAAACACGCCACTTTTTCATGCTAGGTCAAACGGGCATAGAAGGAAGGTCTACATTCAATCCCTAGCCACGGGTAGGGGCACGGCGATCACGTCCAACGACAGAGAGGAGGTGCTCCTGAATCACTTTAATGACTTGCTCGGGACTAGAGCGCCTAGGAAAGTCTGTCTCAACTGGGACAACCTTGGCTACACCCCACATGACCATGCTGACCTTGACGCCCCTTTCAACGACGATGAGATAGAGGAGTCGGTTTTCTCTCTACCATCGGTGAAAGCCCCAGGCCCGGATGGTTTCGTCGGATCATTCTTCAAATCATGCTAGTATATTATCAAAAACAACATCATCAGTGCCATGCCCACATGTCCAAGCTCTGGGCAAATTGTGTCAACCTTGTGAACTCCGCCAACATCAATTTGATCCCTCAGAAGTCAGACGCCACAACTCTGGCGACTATAGGCCTATCAGCCTTATCCATAGCATGTATAAGGTCTTCTCCAAGCTTCTCGCCAACCGTCTGGCCCCTATGCTCCCGGACATCGTCTCTAAATGCCAAAGTGCTTTCGTCAAGAAGATAAGCATCCACGACAACACTCCTTGAAGACCCCGAGCATTTTTCTAAAATTGGACATTTCCAAAACTTTTGACTCAGTGGGATGGACCTACCTCATCGTGGTTTTGGGCCAAGCTGGCACAACTAGGTATGCCTCTCCCTGGCGTCCACATCTTCGAGAACTCTACTCCATGGCAATCTTGACAAGGCCTTTTGGCACAACCGTGGCCTCAGACAAGGCGACCCGCTATCCCCCATACTATTTATCCTCGCCATTGACCCACTCTAGCGCATCCTGGCCAGAGCTACCTTAAGTGGGATCCTCAGTCCCATCCGCTCCAGATCAACTACTTGCAGAATATCCCTCTATGCTGATGACGCCAGAATCTTTGTCAACCCAGTGAAAGAGGAGCTTGATGCCATCTCCGAGATTATCAAGTGTTTTGGTAGGGCTAGTGGCCTCGTCACCAACATGGCTAAGACAGAGGTCTTCCCGGTGCATTGCGGGTAGATCAACATTGAGGAGTTGTTGTCTTCTTTTCCGGCCAAGCTAGCCACCTTCCCTGGAAAGTACTTGGGACTCCCACTGCACATTCGTCGCCTTCGCAAAGTGGACCTCCAACCCCTTTTCGACAAAATCGCCAGGAAACTTTCGGGTTGGTAAGAAAAAACATCACGCGGCCTAGAAGAATAACCCTTGCAAAATCCGTCCTCATGGCCACCGCAACATACCACACCACCGCCATCCCGATCTAAATGGGCGCGCAAGAAGATTATCATAATCATCTGGAACTTCATCTAGGCTGGCGACAAAGGGGAGCACGTGGAAAAGGGTAGGGCGCTTGTCAACTAGAAGACGGTCTATAGACCCAAGGATTAGGGAGGCATTGGCATGCCTGACCTTGAGCGTACGGGGCGTTCTCTGAGACTACGATGGCCTTGGCTACAATGGACTGAACCCGAGCGCACCTGGGCGGGATCAAAACTCCCCTACAACTCGACTGATATGGCGCTTTTCAGAGCTTCCACGAAGATCACATTAGGAATGGTGAAAAGGCCTCTTTCCGGCACGTCAACTGGAGCGACCAGGGCCCTATCCATCAGTGGGCCCCCGACCTTTACAAGATTGCCACTAGGAAGAACGGGACTGTTGCAAAAGAATTCAGCAATAGAAATTGAATCTGCACCATCGCTCGGCTCAACACCCCCATTCAGCTAGCCCAATACCTTGATCTATGGGACCTCATCCAAGAAACTACGCTGATCATGCTTCAACTGGGCTCCATCAGATGGACTCTCACTGCCGACGGCATCTACATCACTAGCTCAGCCTACCACACGCAATTCCACGGATGTTTCTCCAAGTTCAAGGCCTAGAAAATTTGGTCCGCTCATGCCGAGCCGAAATGCAAACTATTCTCCTAGCTTGCCCTTCACGGAAAACTACTCACCGCAGACATGCTCGCCGTTAGGGGATGGCCCCATGACCCAACCTGCCCGCTTTATCGCTCTGCCCCAGAATCCGCCGCCCACTTATGCAAACACTTCCCTTTCACGACGGCAGTTTGGACTACCACACAAACTTGGGACAATGAGGTTATGGGTAACCAGGGCCAATCTTTCGCCTCCATCACCGAATGGTGGGATGACATGATAGAAGGGAAGACCAACGGCGCCTCAGTGGTCGGCTGCTTTTTTTTCGCGAAAATCTACCGATATATTAAAAATCATCAACAATAGTACAAAGAGGCCTAAAAGTAATAAAGATTACAAATAGGTCAATGGACCACCTAGCGTGGACGGCTGCTTTACGTGCTCTGGAACATGTGGAAGGAAAGAAACCGTCGAATCTTCACTGAAAAATGCCTTACCCATATTGAGGTGGCCTCTATCGCTCATAATGACATCCAACAGAGGGAAAGGGCTTTTGGCACCTTCGTGCCGGCTATCAAAGCCGAACCGGATTAGGTTTTCCTTTTATTTTGTTTCCTTGGTAGTTTTTCTGGCATTTTCCCACCTTAATATAAAAATGCCTTCCTGTACAGTGTGCGTGGTTTGTTCCCCCTTCTAATAGAAAAGGCGGTGCTCCTGCCGGTTGCCCCCAAAAAAATTTAGATGATATGGACCAACGTAGTGCCTCGAAAAATACCCTTATATTTCTTTTAGTATATAATAGATATCTATATGTATGAACCTAACATCCCTGTCATTTTAAGAGATTTGTACTAGTTACAATAGACAATGAAGCAATTAAAAATGCAGTTTTCTGAACATTGAAGGGACACAAAAATAGTTACTTATGAGCCAAGGCATAAAATTTACCTGTTGGCGCTCTAATACGTGCACAAGTCGGATCAAGCACTCCATTAGAATAGGGTCTAGATAACTCTAAAGTTTAGAGACCCTTTTTTTAGATGAACTACACACACGGCCCTTTTTTATATTAACTTCAGAGACCTTATGAGATGGCAGACCGGCAGTTGTACATAAGGTGGTGACGAAAAGGGACGTACGTGGTGGGATCACTTAAGTCGGGGGGGGGGGGGGGGGGGGTAGGGTAGTACAAAATATAATGGTAAGCAGCTATCGCAATGAACATTGCTAATCATGATACAATGGTTATCACAGATTACCAACAAACACACCGTACAACTATGACAGAAATGGGTGAAAGTATGTCTCCCAGTGACAGGCATAACCTTTAGCATAGAGGTCAGGGAAGTTGGGGAACCCGGTATCACAACCATGGCCATGCTCGAGAGAAAATCCGACAAGACCAGAGTCGGCGTGCTCAAAGTAGATGGCTGGACGACCTGTAAACCACCATGAATAACATGACCTATGAATGGAGATCCATGCATCTTGCTACATCTTCAATCTATGCAAGATTAAGGGCTCAAGATACTTACAGCTAGCGGAACTGCATCTAGCACACATTTCAGGGAGAAGGGGGATTCCAGCATGCCAAGGTCGGCCTCCATCGCCGCGGTCGAGGTCCAAGATCCCTCCATGGCCATGGAAATTAGAGAAGCAAGGAGGAGCTCGGAAGGGGAAAATGGGGGACCATGGAAATTAGAGAAGCAAGGAGGAGCTCGGAAGGGGAAAATGGGGGATTTTGATTTCGGCGGTGGAAGAGGTGAAGCTAAATAGGTGCCGAATTCTTGGCGGGCGGTTAGCGAAATTCCGGCAGGAACAATTCCATCACTGCTTGCCGAAATTTTACTAGAGCACGCGAGCCAGGGAGCCCTCCCTACATCCCTGATGTATGTAGTTGTGGGAATGACGTGTTCCCTTTTTGCCACAACGAGGGTGGCTCGCTAGAAATAGAAGAATCGGTAGTTCCTAGCGGGCTTGTCTCCAGGGTGCTTTAATCATCCTGTAGGCCATGACGCGGACTATGGACAAGCCATGACGTGGAATGCGGACATGCCATGATGCGGAGTGTGGACATGCATCCAACTTGGTCCAAATCTTCTCCACGGGACCTGCCCGTCCCAAGGACATCCTACCAAACATGCCCATAGTGTCATTGTTGTTGGTAGCAGCTGCGCCGGACCCGCGGAGCGTGAGATCCATGTGACACACCGAAGCAAACACATGCATGTTCCAGAAGGAGATGTTTCTACTTGATCAGAGCATCTCCACCAGCGACCCGCATAGCACTTCCTAGAGACCATTTGGATGCTCGCTCAAATTTTGGCTCACACCAGAGCGCTGCAATACTCATCAGCGTTTTTTGGAGCCCAACAAAATTGTCGGCATGCTCGCATCGGCCCCTGCGGAGCGCCACAATATTTGCCGATGTTTTTTGGAGCCCAATAGAATAGCCGACATGCTCACTTCGGCCCCTTCGTACAAGGGACATGTTAGGAGCTTCGTCACTCCATAAGGGCACGAGACACCCTAGTATCCCAACAGGCAAAAACCCTGTCTCTTCACTCCATTTACACTCCATATTGCCACTCCTTTCCAGGCACCACCACTCCAATTTCTTGGTTGGTGCTCTTGTTCGAAAATATCATTTTGCGGCCCGAAAGTTGGGACGCCCAGGCAACACGGTATCCGAGTTAATTTTAATCAACGCAATTCGAAAAGTTAGGGCGCCAATTGCTGAGAGGGGTGTTTCGAGTGAATGATGGCCAAACCCAATATTTTCAAATCGCTCGTTAAGTTAGGATATTCCGTTACACTAGTTCCTGCTGTGCCCCTTCTTTGCCGGTCACTCTTCTTAGTCACCCTTCATGTGTCGTAGGGGCAAATCCATTATTGTACTTTTCTAACTCTCGACACTAAATCTTGCTGCGGCGGTGGCGGCAGTCCCTTTTCTTCCCTTCCCCGAGCCTGAATCTGCCGGCGGCGGAGGACCTTTTTTCTCCCTCCCCCGACACTGAATCCGACAGTGGCGGCCCAGCATGTCTTGCAAGGCGAAGGTTGTAGCTACGTCGCCGACTGATTCGGGTCCGCCGGGGCCAAAGTCTGGGGCTCAACGCGAAGCAGTGGTGAGGTCTTCAGCCCTGGTTAGCGAGAAGGTCGGCAAGGATTCTGCTCCCAAGGTACCTACGAGCAGCGGGTTGAAGAGAAAAGTAAGGCCAACGGCGGATTGTTCGGCTCCGGTGGGTGGATGCGGCACCCAGATCTCGAAGAAAAAACCCGGGAGAAGAAAGAGAGGTGAATTTTTCTTATTTGTGCCTTATCTTACAAGTAGATTAGTTATGGCATAATAGAATCGAATGAACTGAAAAGTTCCCCTTTTTAATCAAATTAGGCACAACTTTGTTACAAGGGACATATATGAGTTCACAGTTCATGTTCGCTAGTACACTACAGAACTTGATTTTGGTTGCGAGAGGGTTGTGTTTGGGCAAGATGTGCATCTGCTTGTGAATTGCAAAGAGGTTGTGTCTGTTTCGCAGCTGGTACATATGCTTGCATCTAGGATTCCCTGGGGTTCTAGATAGAGGACAAAATTGGTGTGGCGCAACATGGATCCACTAGTGTCATTGCATGTGTATTCTTTTCAGAGACCACATATGGATCCACTAGTGTCATTGCATGTGTGTTCTTCTTATTAACAACAACTAGAGTCATTGCATGTATGTTATTTTCATTAACCACATATGGATCCACCAGTGTCATTGCATGTGTGTTCTTCTCATTAACCAAAGCTAGAGTCATTGCATGTGTGTTCTTTTCACAATCCACATATGGATCCACCAGTGTCATTGAAATGTGTGTTCTTTTCATTAACCACAGCTAGAGTCACTGGATGTGTGTTCTTCTCATTAACCACATATGGATCCACCAGTGTCATTGCATGTGTGTTCTTCTCATTAACCACATCTAGAGTCACTGTATGTGTGTTCTTTTCACAAACCACATATTGATCCACCAGTGTCATTGAAATGTGTGTTCTTTTCAGAGACCACACATGGATCCACAGGTGTCATTGCATATGGATCCACCAGAGTTCATTGCATGTGTGTTCTCTTCACAATCCACCTATGGATCCACCAGTGTCATTGCATGTGTGTTCTTCTTACTAACCACAGCTAGAGTCATTGCATGTGTGTTCTTTTCACAAACCACATATGGAACCACCATTGTCATTGAAATGTGTATTCTTTCATTAACCACATATGGAGTCATTTCATGTCTATTCTTTTCACAGACCACATATGGATCCACCAATGTCATTGCATGTGCGTTCTCTTCACATACCACATATGGATCCACCAGTGTCATTGCATGTGTATTCTTTTCAGAGACCACATATGGATCCACCAGTGTCATTGCATGTGTATTCTTTTCATTAACAACAACTAGAGTCATTGCATGTGTGTTATTTTCATTAACCACATATGGATCCACCAGTGTCATTGCATGAGTGTTCTTCTTATTAACCACAACTAGAGTCACCGGTTGTGTGTTCTTTTCACAAACCACGTATGGATCCACCGGTGTCATTGAAATGTGTGTTCTTTTCAGAGACCACATATGGATCCTCCAGTGCCATTGCATGTGTGTTCTTCTCACAATCCACATATGGATCCACCAGTGTCATTGAAATGTGTGTTCTTTTTATTAACGACAGCTAGAGTCACTAGATGTATGTTCTTTTCATTAACCACACATGGATCCACCAGTGTCATTTCATGTGCGTTCTTCTCATTAACCACATCTAGAGTCACTGGATGTGTGTTCTTTTCACAAACCAAATATGGAACCACCATTATCATTGAAATGTGTGTTCTTTTCAAATACCACACATGGATCCACCAGTATCATTGCATATGGATCTACCAGAGTTCATTGCATGTGTGTTCTTTTCACAATCCACCTATGGATCCACCAATGTCATTCATTGTGTGGTCTTCTCATTAAACACAACTAGATTCATTGCATGTGTGTTCTTTTCACAAATCACATATCGAACCACCGGTGTCATTGAAATGTGTATTCTTTCATTAACCACATCTAGAGTCATTCCATGACTATTCTTTTCACAGACCACATATGGATCCACCAGTTTCATTTTATGTGTGTTCTCTTCATAGACCACATATGGATCCACCAGTGTCATTGCATGTGTGTTCTTTTTACTAACAACAACTAGAGTCATTGCATGTGTGTTATTTTCATTAACCACATACGGATCCACCAGTGTCATTGCATGTGTGTCCTTCTCATTAACCACAGCTAGAGTCACTGGATGTGTGTTCTTTTCACAATCCACATATGGATCCACCAGTGTCATTGAAACGTGTGTTCTTTTCAGAGACCACATCTGGAGTCATTTCATGACTATTCTTTTCAACGACCACATATGGATCCACCAGTGTCATTGCATGTGTGTTATTTTTACTAACAACAACTAAAGTCATTGCATGTGTGTTATTTTGATTAACCACATATGGATCCACCAGTGTCATTGCATGTGTGTTCTTCTCAGAGACCACATCTGGAGTCAGTGGATGTGTGTTATTTTCACAAACCACATATGGACCCACTAGTGTCATTGAAATGTCTGTTCTTTCAGAGACCACATCTGGAGTCATTTCATGACTATTCTTTCCACAGACCACATATGGATCCACCAGTGTCATTGCATGTGTGTTATTTTCACAATCCACATATGGATCCACCAGTGTCATTGTAATGTGTGTTCTTTTCATTAACCATAGCTAGAGTCACTGGATGTATGTTATTTTCATTAACCACATATCGATCCGCCAGTGTCATTGCATGTGTGTTCTTCTCATTTACCAGACCTAGAGTCACTGGATGTGTGTTCTTTTCACAAACCACGTACGGATCCACCAGTGTCATTGTAATGTGTGTTCTTTTCAGAGACCACACATGGATCCACCAGTGTTGTTGCATATGGATCCACCAGAGTTCATTGCATGTGTGTTCTTTTCACAATTCACCTATGGATCCACCAGTGTCATTGCATGTGTGTTCTTCTCATTAACCACAGCTAGAGTCATTGCATGTGTGTTCTTTTCACAACCAACATTTGGAACCACCATTGTCATTGAAATGTGTATTCTTTCATTTACCACATCTGGAGTCATTTCATGTCTATTCTTTTCACAGACCACATATGGATCCACCAGTGTCATTGCATGTGTGTTATTTTTACTAACAACAACTAGAGTCATTGCATGTGTGTTATTTTCATTAACCACATATGGATCCACCAGTGTCATTGCATGTGTCTTCTTCTCAGAGACCACATCTGGAGTCATTGCATGTGTGTTCTTTTCAGAAACCACATATGGAACCACTAGTGTCATTGGAATGTGTATTCTTTTCAGAGACCACATCTGGAGTCATTTCATGACTATTCTTTTCACAAACCACATATGGATCCACCAGTGTCATTGCATGTGTGTGATGACCCACAAGTATAGGGGGTGTATCACACTATTTTCGATAAGTAAGAGTGTCGAACCCAACGAGGAGCAGAAGGTGCTGGCTAGTGATATGGATCAGGAATTCTCTAGAAATACTTAGCAAACGGATTTTTAGGGTTTTTTGATAAAGCAAGTAAACGAAGTATGAGTAAATAAAAGACAGTAGGAATAAATGCAGCAAGTGGCCCAATCCTTTATGCAGCAAAGGACAAGCTGGTTGTATTACTTAAGATGACCAAACGTTCTCGAGGACACATGGGAAGACTGTCAAGTGCTTTTGCTTCATATAGTTGATTAATCTTCTTTAGCTTGCTAAGAGTTGTGTGGGTGAAATTGTGCTAATGTACCGACCTTCCTAGGACTAATACATACTTATGATTATACCCCTTGCAAACATCCGTAAGTACAAGAAAGTAATTAAGGTAGAAACCTAACCACAACTTTAAACTCTAAGACCCTTACGTCCCTTGTGCAATGGTTTCCTAACGGGGGTTCAGGTTTCTATCACTCCGGCAACCCCTACGATTAGTAGCCAAATACACAATGCATTCCCCTAGGCCCATATAGGTGAAGTGTCATGTAGTCGACGTTCACATGACACCACTAGAAGAAGTACACCACAACTTAAATATCAAACTATTGAATCTTTCTCAACACAACTCCACTACTAACAACATGACTTCCCCCATGTCCTCAAGAACAAAACGAACTACTCACAAGACATCATATGGATCATGATCAGAGATGGAATAATGATGTATAACAATCTGAACATAAATAATAATTCAATGGTTCACTCAAAAGCATCAACTACAAAGAGTAATCAACACCGGGAAAGTTTCCGCTATGAACTATGCAAGATTCAACGCAATTGTTACAGCAATATGGAGATGGTGATGAGGGTGCTGATGGTGATGATGGTGATGGTGATGGTGATGATGATGATCCCAATGCAGTCCAGCTTGATGGTGGTGTTGATGGCGACGATCTCCCCTCTCCGGGAAGGAATTCCCTCGGTAGAAATCTGTCTGCCGGAGAGATCTTTCTCTCTCGGTGTTTTCTGCCCTGCAGAGGCGATGAAATCTTTCTGTGGTCGCTCCCCCAGTCTTAGGGTTTCGGGAGGATTATATACGCCAGAGGGGAGTGCTAGGGGTGGACCAGGGCGGCCACACCACCTGGTGGCGTGACCTAGGGTGGCCCGTGCCAGGGGGTGGTGTGGGCCCCTACGACCCATCTCCAGCCCCCCTTCTGGCTTCCTTCGTCTTCTGGAAAATAGGATTTTCCGTATATTTCCTCGGATTTTCTGATCTTCGTGAATTTTGCCTCCAAACAGCACCTTTTCCATCAGAATCCTGACTGCAGTGGTTCATGCTCCAAAAGTCATCAACCATGCAAAAACAGATGAAATAACATAAGTATCACCTCTCAATAAGAAATATATCAATGAGTAACAGTGAATTATGACATAGAATAGTGATGCAAAATGGACGTATCAACTCCCCCAAGCTTAGACTTCGCTTGTCCCCAAGCGAAACTGAGCTCAATAAACATGACCTCAGGTTTATAGAGTGAAGGGTCGATAAAAGAATACGGACAAGAAGCATCACATTCATCAATACATAGATCATAACAGAAGACAACTCACTATTATATAACTCAACTTGCAATGAGTAAAGTAAAAATAAAGATACATAAAGTAAATCATAATTGGTAATGGCAAACTTAGCTCTTGGTCGAGGAATAGTTGATAATTTGCCGGAGTTCACAAATAGCTGGTTTTTCAATGATAGCTTTCAAAGTAGTAAACATCAAGATAAGAGCAATGTGCAAAACAAGGAACATAAGAAACATGATTGAATAAATCATCATATGAATGAATGAAACACAACAACTCAAAATACTTGCTGAGATAGAAGGGAATAGGTTTACTGACTCAACTTAAAAGTAAAAGAAAGGCCCTTCGCAGAGGGAAGCAGGGATTGCAGGTCTCATAAAGAGCTCCCAAAAATTATGATACTTACTAGCTTTTAGCTCTCATTGCCCTATCATAGGCATCTTTTGGTGATTAAGGTTAAAGTGACACAACTTAGAGGATATGCTTGACAAGTTATAAGTTGAAATCTCATGCCCCTCACTTACGAGTACCGAACCTCATTCTACTCAACTTCAGTCACAAGTAAGCTCTTGTCATTGTAAATACATGTGTATCATTGAGAACCTCCAGCGGGGTACCCCTTCCACTTGACATAGGAGCTATCCCATAATCAAAATGACAAGGCAAGCAGATAATGAGCATCTCAGCGATCTTTTTATTTGCTATTTGCATAGGTTTTTATTGAGGATGCTTCATAGAATGCTCACTATAGTTATGCTGCAAGTTTCCACCATGATTAGGCATGGCTTAGGCTAGCGGCCCAGGCGTTTCTCTAACACACATATAAACTCCATGATCTTACAAGTTACACTTTTATTTCACACCGCCGAGATCCATAAGCAAAAGAACATGATATCAACTAGGTACAAAGTACCAATGCAGTGTTGAAAGCGTTCCCCATGATACATGGTTCTGCTAACTTCAACTCATAAAGCGCAAGCATATATGCAACAAAGAAGGACCCAATGGTTTAGGTTATTAAATGCAAGAAAATTAAAGTGTGCAATCAAGTTCATGAGAGCTTTAATCACTAATTTTCACATAACAAGTTTAATTTGGAAGGTAGATAAAACAAGAATGTATTTGGAATAGCAATAGTGCTAATAGGTAGGTATGGTGGACACAAATGGCATGGTTTTTGGTTTAAGGAGGTGGATGCACGAGAAGAATTCCCTCTCGGTACAGGTTTTTGGCTAGCAAGGCTGGGTAGCAAGTATAAGAGTTGAAGCAAACAAACAAACATACAAGTGATAAAAACAAACATGCAATCTTCCTTGGAAGCACAAAATATCTTAGCTAGAGAATACTAAACTTATGAGCAAATCAAGAAAGAAAGACGATGGAATTATTTTTCTTTAGAGTACTTTTATCTTTTCATTCAACTCTCAAAAATAGTGTTGCTACTGACCAAGCTAGGTTTGCCAAAACCAACTAAATTAACTCAATGATCCCAGAGTGATACCAATACTAACAACAAGATCAATCATATAACCACGAATTGAAAACTAATATAGGCTATGCAAAAGAGTAAATGATAGAACTTCTCATTAATATTCCATAACGACAACTCACACCAAGGGATACATATCTAACGATTGAGGGGACACTTCCATAATGCAAACCATCCTATATGATAACTTCTCTATTCATGATATGACTCTACTAAAAAGGTAAAAAGATAGAAGATAGTGATGTGATACCGCGGCACTCCCCCAAGCTTGGAACAAACCAAGGGGATGCCAAACTTGATGTCGAATTACTCCTTCGGTGGTGGTGGTATCCTCTCGATAAGCTTCTTGACCAATTTCCCCAAGTCCTCAATCTCGAAGGTGAGGGTACCAATCAACTCCGAGTTGTGCTCGATGCGGTGCATGATCATGTCCGATTGTGGATCCCAGCTCTTGTGATTCTTTTTCCGTTCTTCCCTCTTGGAGTCTTCTTTTCCTGCATGGTTATGGAAAAAGGTATGGAAGGGACTCTTGGTTCTTGGAGAAGGTGTCCTTGGTGCCAAACAGTGACGCGGAGGTTTCCCTCTAGTTGACATCCGTGCAGTCCTTCTGATCCTGGCAGGGTTCGCCACTGATACATTGCAAATGTATCTATAATTTTTGATGTTCCATGCTCGGTTTTATCCAGTTTCTTGTGTTTTACCCACACTTTGGAGTACTTTTCATATGATTTCTTGGACTAACCTATTAACAAGAGCCATAGTGCCAGCTGCGTGTTTTCTGCTGTTTTTTGTTCTAGTAAAGTCAGAAAATGAATATTCTCGGAATTGGATGGGACAAAAGCCAAAGTGCCTATTTTTCCGGAAGTCATCAGATGCCAGAATACGAGATGGAGAGGGGCCAGAGGCCGGCCACACCACCTGGGCGCGCGGCCAGGCTTGACCTGTGCCAGGGGGTGGTGTGGTCGCCCCTGGCACCCCCTCGGCCTCCCCTTCCGCCTATATATTGCCCATGGACGAAAAGCCTAAGTACCTGATCAAAAATCCACGAAAGAGTCTATAGCCGCTGTCATCTCCATCCCTAGATCGTGAGGTATCTGAAGCTCTTCCCGGCACCCTGCCAGAGAGGGGAATTCACCCTGGAGGCCTTTTTCATCACCATGCAAGCCTCCGGTGTGATGCGTGAGTAGTTCATCCTTGGACTATAGATCCATGTAGTAGCTAGATGGCTGGTTCTCCTCCTTTGTGCTTTCATGTTTAGATCTTGTGAGCTCCGTTCATGATCAAGATCATCTATTTGTAATTATGCATGTTGTGTTTGCGGGGATCCGATGGATATTGAGATGCTATTTCAGATTGATTATTGATTCTATCATGTCTTTGTTATTTGTGATCTTGCATGCTTTCCGTTGTTAGTAGCTATCTTGGCCAAGTAGATGCTAGCAACTCCAAGAGTTAGTATTTATGCTCGATAGTGGGTTCATGCCTCTGGTAATCTGGGGAAGTGACAGAAATCTCTAAGGTACTAGATGTGCTGTTGCTACTAGGGAGAAAACAACAATCCTTTGTTCATATAACAATCGTATAGTTTACTTTACACGTAGTTCGTAAAGCAATAATCTATTGCTTGCAACTTAATACTGGAGGGGGTTCGGATGATAACCTGAAGGTGGATTATTAGTCATAGATGCAGTTGGATGGCGGTCTATGTAAAATGTTGTAATGCCCAATCAAGTTCCAAAGGAGTCAAGATGATTAGTATATGCATGTATTGCTTTCTCGATGTTTGTCAATTGCCCCACTGTAATTTGTTCACCCAACATGTTATCTATCTAAGGAGAGCCACCTCTAGTGAACTATGGATCCCGGTCCTTGTCTTTTACATACAATCTACAAATTGTTTACTGCTTTGTGTTTACTTTCTGCTAACTATTACTTCTTTCCATTCGATACGTTTAATCCTTTGTTTTCTGCAAAACACGGTGAGATTGGCAACCTCCTCGCAAGTTGGGGACAGAGTTCTGTGGTTGTGTTGTGCAGGTCTCCACGTATCTACTAGCACCGGTAGTGTGCCCTGCCAAGGCTTAGCTAGCAACACCTTTGGGGTGTTTCCTTGCTCCTACTGGTTCGATTAAACCTTGGTTTCATACTGAGGGAAACTTGCTGCTGTGCTCATCATATCTTCCTCTTGGGGTTCCCAATGAGCTCTACATCAACACCGCACCAGCACTTTTCTGGCACCATACACAGAGCCATCAACCACCACTCCAATGCTTGCAATGGTAGGGCCGGTGTGCTTTGCCTCCTCTTCACCTTCACTCTTGATCTCCTTCTCCTGCCCGGGGTCTTGGAGGTCTTCCTCCATAGGCTCTTTCCCTTTATCCTTGGCGGACACCATCGTGCTTCTAAGCTTTCAAAAATAGTTCCTGGCAGAAACATATCGAAACAAAAACACGACAAAAACACGATATACGAACCTCGGGGGAGCCGGGGGGTTATATATTATGAAGTTTCATATCAAAAGGAAGGTACTGGGAGAAAATGAGTCGGAGGCGGAGTCCGGGGTGGACTCACCACCTGGTGGTGTGGCCAGGGGTGGGCCCGCACCACAGGGTGGTGTGAGCCACCCTGGCTCCGTTTCTGTCCCTTTTTTGCTTCGTAGCTTTCCTTATTGACTAAAAACTGCAAAAATATAGTTGGATAGTATTTTCGTGGAACTTTTCTTATCAGAACTATTACCTATTTGAAAACGGACTCTGCAGGTCTCTGAATTTGGTCCTTGATAAATTTTTCCGGAGTTATAACTTGAAAGGCATCAACATCTTCATTGTAAGAATCCCCAGCAATATAGTGCTTGAGTCGCTGCCCATTCACTACTTATGTAGTATTATCTTTTAAAGAAGAAATTTTTATTGCTCCTGAATGGTATATTTCTTCAATAATGAAAGGTCCTTCCCATTTTGACAGTAGCTTCCCTGCAAAAAATCTGAGACGAGATCTATACAATAGAACTCTCTCACCAACATGAAATTCTCTCTTAAGTATTCGCTTGTCATGCCATGTTTTAACTTTTTCCTTAAAGAGCCTAGCATTTTCATAGGCTTCACTCCTCCATTCATCTAAAGAACTTAAGTCAAATAATCTTTTCTCACCAGCGAGCTTACAATCTCTATTTAGTTCTTTAACTGCCCAGTAAGCTTTGTGTTCTAATTCTGAAGGTAGGTGACAAGCTTTCCCATAAACCATTTTATAAGGAGACATCCCCATAGGATTTTTGTAGGCAGTTCTATAAGCCCATAAAGCATCATTCAACTTTTTAGCCTAGTTTTTTCTAGATCTATTAATAGTCTTTTGCAAGATGGATTTAATTTCTCTATTTGATAACTCTACTTGCCTGCTAGTTTGGGGGTGATAAGCTGAAGCAATTCTATGATTAACATCATATTTAGCAAGGGTCTTTCTAAAACCACCATAAATGAAATGAGAACCCCCATCAGTCATGAGATACCTAGGCACTCCAAACCTAGGAAAGATAACATCCTTAAGCATTTTTAGAGAAGTTTCCCCATCAGCACTCTTCGTAGGAATGGCTTCTACCCACTTAGTAACATAATCAACGGCAACAAGAATATGAGTATAACCTTTCGAGGGAGGGAAAGGACCCATAAAGTCAAATCCCCAGCAATCAAAGGGTTCAATAACTAGAGAGTAGTTCATAGGCATTTCATTGCGTCTAGAAATATTACCAACACGCTGACATTCATCATAAGATAAAACAAATTTTCTTGCATCTTTAAAAAGGGTAGGCCAGTAGAAACCTAATTGTAGCACCTTTTGTGCAGTTCTATCTCCTGCATGATGTCCGCCATAAGCACTACCATGAAATTTACGCAATATCTCCTTTTGTTCATATTCTGGAACACATCTTTGCATAATACCATCCACTCCTTCTTTGTATAAGTGTGGGTCATCCCAAAAATAATGCCTCAAATCATAGAAGAACTTCCTTCTTTGATGAGCTGTAAAAGTTAGAGGCAAATACTTGGAGACAATAAAGTTAGCATAATCAGCGTACCAAGGGCTCCCTCGCGAGCTTACCCCTACTGCAGCTAACTGTTCATTTGGGAAACTATCATTAACAGGCATAGGGTCAAAAGAGATGTTTTCCAATCGAGATAAATTATCAGCTATAGGGTTTTCAGCATCTTTCTTGTCTACTATATGTAGATCAAACTCTTGTAAAAGCAGCACCCATCTAATAAGCCTAGGCTTAGCGTCCTTCTTCGTCATAAGGTATTTAATAGTAGCATGATCAGTATGAATGGTGACTTTTGAGTCTACAATATAGGGTCTAAACTTAACACAAGCAAAAACAACAGCTAGAAATTCTTTTTCAGTAGTAGCATAATTCCTTTGAGCAGCGTCTAAAGTCTTACTAGCATAATGAATAACGTTTAACTTTTTATCAGTTTGTTGCCCAAGTACAGCACCTATAGCAAAATCACTAGCATCACACATTATTTCAAAGGGTAAACTCCAATCAGGTGGTTGAACAATAGGGGCTGTAGTTAAATCCTTCTTAAGAGTTTCAAAAGCTTCCTTACAATCATCATCAAAAACGAAGGGTACATCTTTTTGAAGAAGATTAGTGAGGGGTTTTGATATCCTAGAAAAGTCTTTAATAAACCTTCTATAGAAACCAGCATGACCAAGGATACTATGAATACCTTTGATTTCTCTTGGACATGGCATCTTCTCAATTGCCTCAACCTTAGCTCTATCAACTTCTATGCCTCTTTTAGAAACTTTATGCCCAAGGACAATCCCTTCATGAACCATGAAGTGGCATTTCTCCCAATTAAGAACAAGATTAGTTTCTTCACACCTCTGCAAAACTTTATCAAGGTTGTGCAGACAATTATCAAAAGAAGTTCCATAGACAGAAAAGTCATCCATGAACACTTCCACAATTTCCTCACAAAAGCCATGAAAGATAGCAGACATGCATCTTTCAAAAGTAGCAGGAGCATTACATAAACCGAAAGGCATACGTCTATAAGCATAAGTACCATAAGGGCAAGTAAACGTAGTTTTTTCTTGGTCTTGTTGTTTAACAGCAATTTGAGAGAAACCAGAATAACCATCAAGAAAACAAAAATGGGTCTTTTTAGACAACCTTTCCAACATTTGATCAATAAAAGGAAGCGGGTAGTGATCTTTCTTAGTAACTTTGTTGACTTTCCTAAAATCGATGCACATCCTATAGCCTACTACTATTCTTTGGGGAATAAGCTCATCGTTATCATTAGGAACAATGGTAATACCTCCTTTTTTAGGAACACAATGAACAGGACTAAACCATTCACTATCAGCAATAGGGTAAATAATACCAGCATCAAGGTGTTTCAATACCTCATTTCTTACCACTTCCTTCATCTTAGGATTTAAACGTCGTTGGTGCTCTACTATTGGTTTTGCATCTGGTTCTATATTGATAGAATGCTGACATATAGTAGGTGAAATCCCTTTTAAATCATCTAGAGTATAACCCATAGCTCCTCGGTGTTTCTTCAAAACCTCCAATAACCTTTCTTCTTCCTTCTCTGAAAGTTTAGAGCTAATAATAATAGGATATATCTTTTTATCATCAATATAAGCATATTTAAGATCATCAGGGAGAGGTTTTAGATCAAAAACCGGATCCTTTTTAGGTGGCAACGTGGTACCCAAGTCTTCTACAGGCAAGTTATGCTTAAGCATCTTAGGCTGATTACGGAGAATCTCTTCAATCTCATTCCTTTCTTCCATGAAGATTTCACTTTCATGATCTTCCATAAATGGCTGCAAGGCATTGTTAGGAGCAAGAGAAATAGAAGCAAGTTGTTCAACTCTAAAATCCTCATTATGGGTTTCCTCTTCACAAGGTTCTTTAGTGAATTTCGAGAAATTAAATTCATAAGATTCCCCATCAAACTTAGTCAAGATTTTCTCCCTTTTGCAATCTATAATAGCTCCACAAGTACTCAAGAAAGGTCTACCCAAAATAATAGGATAAGTTTACTAGCAGCTGAACCAAGTACTAGAAAATCAGCAGGGTACTTAATCTTACCACAAAGAACTTCCACGTCTCGTACAATACCAACTGGAGAGATGGTATCTCTATTAGCAAGGTGAATAACCACATCAATCTCTTCCAATTCGCAGGGACTGATTTCATGCATAATCTCTCTATAAAGCTCATAAGGAATAGCGCTAGAACTTGCACCAATATCACATAAACCATAATAGCAATGATCACCAATTCTAACAGAAAGCACAAGGACACTAGATTTTTTAGTTCTATTAGGATGTGAAGCAATGTTAGAAGCATCCTCACAAAAGACTATGTGTCCATCCTCTATGCTTTTAGTGACAAGGTCTTTCACAATTGCTACAATAGGTTCAATGTTTATTTGTTCATCAGGGTTTACAGTTCTCTTTGCACTTTTAGTGATTACACTAGTTATCATAGGATGGTCCTTTACCTTATCCGGGAAGGGTTTCTCGATATAAAGTTCAGGTAAGATGTGATCAATAATGTAAAACTCAGTACTCCCAACAGGAACACAGTCAACGATATCTTTATAAGGTGCATGGTACTTGCTCCATCCCCTTTTTGGGATTTCAATATAAGAAGCAAAAGCCTTAAAGCAATTTGTAATAACTTGTAAATCAAGACCATAAGTATTATTAATATTTTGAAAGTCATCAGTTCCCATAAAAGATTCAATGCATTCATAATCATAATTTATACCTGACTTTCTACCTTTGTCATTCTCCCATGCTTCAACATTGTCTTGAATACGGTCCAAAAGATCCTATTTAGCTTCTTCTTCCATGCGAGTGAATGATCCAACACAAGAAGCATCCAATAAATTCTTGCCTTGCGTAGAAGTTATTGATAATAATATTGTTGGGGAGCTCATGAATGGGACATTTGAGCATTAGTAACTTCAATCTCCCCCAAGCTTGAGCTGTACTCTCTCCATCAAGAGGCCAAAAGTTGTATATTTGATTCCGATCTTTATGAATCTCACTAGGAGGATAAAACTTTGAATAAAAGAGAGGCAGTATTTCCTCCCATTCAAGAGCTTGACCATTCTTCAGCAGCTTATACCATTCCTCAGCTCTTCCTTTCAGTGATAGTGAGAATAACTTCTTCTTAACTTAATTTGTAGTAATACCTGCACACTTGAACAACCTGCATAATTCATGTATAAAGAGTAAATGATCACCGGGATGGACAGTTCCATCTCCAACATAGTAGTTATCCATAACACGATCAATAATTCTTGTAGGTATTTCAAAAACATCATTCTCAGCAGGTGGTGGCTTATCTACTACCTTGGCAGTGGTAGTACTATTACCAAATAAGAAACTCAGCGAATTATCCATAACGAAAATAAAGCAACTAACAGAAATAAACAATACTCATAGTAGAAGTTTCCTTTACCAGTTCCACTCTCCAATAGCGCTTCACTCCCCGGCAATGGCGCCAGAAAATAGTCTTGATGACCTACAAGTAGAGGGGGCGTATCACAGTATTTTTGATAAGTAAGAGTGTCGAACCCAACGAGGAGCAGAAGGTGCTGGCTAGTGGTATGGATCAGGAATTCTCTACAAATACTTAGCAAACAGATTTTTAGGGGTTTTTGATAAAGCAAGTAAACAAAGTATGAGTAAATAAAAGACAGTAGGAATAAATGCAGCAAGTGGCCCAATCCTTTATGCAGCAAAGGACAAGCCGGTTGTACTACTTAAGATGACCAAACGTTCTCGAGGACACATGGGAAGACTGTCAAGTGCTTTCGCTTCATATAGTTGATTAATCTTCTTTAGCTTGCTAAGTGTTGTGTGGGTGAACCTGTGCTAATGTACCGACCTTCCTAGGACTAATACATACTTGTGATTATACCCCTTGCAAACATTCGTAAGTACAAGAAAGTAATTAAGGTAGAAACCTAACCACAACTTTAAACTCTAAGACCCTTACGTCCCTTATGCAATGGTTTCCTAACGGGGGTTCATGTTTCTGTCACTCCGACAACCCCTATGATTAGTAGCCAAATACACAATGCATTCCCCTAGGCCCATATAGGTGAAGTGTCATGTAGTCGACGTTCACATGACACCACTAGAAGAAGTACACCACAACTTAAATATCAAACTATTGAATCTTTCTCAACACAACTCCACTACTAACAACATGACTTCTCCCATGTCCTCAAGAACAAAACGAACTACTCATAAGACATCATATGGATCATGATCAGAGATGGAATAATGATGTATAACAATCTGAACATAAACAATAATTCAATGGATCACTCAAAAGCATCAACTACAAAGAGTAATCAACACCGGGAAAGTTTCCCCTATGAACTATGCAAGATTCAACGCAATTGTTACAGCAATATGGAGATGGTGATGATGGTGCTGATGGTGATGATGGTGGTGATGATGATGATCCCGATGAAGTCCAGCTTGATGGTGGTGTTGATGGCGGGAATGTTTGTTTGCGGTACCAAACTTGGTGGGTGAGCACACCGTGGTACCCGAGTTGCCATCAATCGCGTGGAGGGGCCATAGTAGATTCGCCAATTGTCCAGAAGGGCCAAATGGGGGTGAATACAAATCTAACAGCCAAACGGTCGTTTGAACCAGACGAAAAACGGTTGAACTCAAATACCACCGTTAGGTCAACTCTTCTTGGCCCGCCATGTCAGTATTCCCCGTTATCTTTTGCGGTCGTGGACTAGCTTACCCCTGCGTGGACCAGATCCCTGAGTGGATGAGATCTATTTCTTTGCTCTGCTCTGGTCTTCTCTCCTGCTCCCCTCCCCATAACATTTGTTCAGCTCCGGCTGCTCGTCTCAGATCGGAGCTCGGACTTGGTCTAATTTGCGTCTCCGCCATGTCCGGTCAACCTTCCACGCCTCTAATCGAAGCTCGGAGCCGTTGTCGTTGCATCGTCCGCCGTATCGGAGCTTCGCGTCCCCGGACTAATATATCGCATCTGGCTAGTCCTTCTCGCACGGCGGAGCGCGTCCCGTCAGGCGATCCAGGCTGGCGACCGGCCTCGGGAAGTTGCGTGCTGCCGCGCACCCCAGACATGGTAGCCCTAGCACAGCAGTTCGACAACCACGCTCTCATGGCCACCGTGCTGGGCATCCGTCCCGCCGTGTCGCCGGCAGAGTTGCCGTCGGCTTTCAGGTCTCGTTTTGGGATCAGACGGAATGAGGTCAACATTGAGGTATGCGCGCCGCCATTCGATTTTTTCGTCCGGTTCGAGCACAGCTCAGACACCGAGTGCGTTCTGCATTCTTCCAGTTCTTTCGAGTGTTGCGGGGAGAAAATGAGCTTCATGTGTTGGCATCGCGCCTGTGGGTGGGACGATCGCTTGCGGCAGGTTCGTTTCTTCTCCAAACTCGGCTTTGACGGCCTCCCATTGGATGCTTGGGAGCCGGAGGCCCTCAAGCAGGTCGTCAGTAGCCTTGGCGGCGAGCTGGTGGAAATCGTGCCACCGAGCGACAGATGGGTCATCGAGGTAAAGGCGTGGCTGAAAGACCCTGGCGCTGTTCCTAAGATGTATGAGGTGCAGATTCCAAACAGGGAAGGGCGACAGCTTTGCTGGAAGCACCCGGTCATCATCCACCTGGAGGAGGTTCTGGATTCGGTACATGGCATTCAGGGCCCCGAAGAGGCTGCCAGAAAGCGCCCTCGTTGCCTGCAGTGTTGGCCTGGAAGGATCGATGGCACAGGACCGCTACCGTTTCGCGACGGGGCACACAGTTTCGGTGGGGGGACCGGGCTTGGATGAGCTGGTGGTTCTGATTTCCCTCGAGTGAAGACAGAGTTCTAGTGAATTGTCGTGGTATGTGTGGCTAATGAATTTGTAGTATGGAGAGCGTAGCAGGAAGTTAGCATCGACTAAAAATGTGTAATAGTTTGAATCGATGTAGTACGTGTGTGTAATAGTTTGAAGTAGTATGTGTGTGTAATAGTTTGAATCGATGTAGTATGTGTGGGTAATGAATTTGATGTAGTGTGTGTGTAATAGTTTGAATCGATGTAGTTGAACACCGTGCTTTATAATTTCCATGAATAACCAAGGACAACCTCATGAAAAGAGGATGGTCTGGCAATGAGCAATGTCAATTCTGTGGATGCCGGGAAAATGTAGTCCATCTCCTCTTCAAGTACTCCCTCCGTTTCAAAATATAAGATTTTTTAGCTTTGTGAATGGAGCGTATCTAGACATCTTTTAGTGATGGTGCTTTCTAAACCTAGATGAACCTACATACTAAAAGGGGACTAGATACACTTCATTCACAAAGCTAAAACATCTTATATTTTGAAACGAAGGGAGTACAAGGTAGCTACATTTGTAACACGTTGAACTGCAGGACCATTTTGCGGGCAACACAAGACAAAGGAAAAAATGGTTTACAGCACAGACAGCAGACGCAAAATCTATAGTCTGGGATAAAAATATGCCAGTTAACTGGATTGAACCACGACTAGTAATTGAAGGAAATAGGTACTTGATAGTATTTGCTTACAATAGTAGTACTTCCATACAAAAGGGTCTTATACCTGCACAAAAGTGGGCTAAACTTCCTACTAGTTTATAAAACAATTCGTCAGCATTTCATCTACAAAAGCCATTCTTCAGTCTGAACTTAACTATTCTACAATGAAGGAACTACAAATCTCCACCAGAAAAGTTGGCTAGCCAATTGCCTTGAGAGGACATAAGTTCTTTGATCATTTAACCCAAACTGATATATTGCCTTCCCGCCAAACTACAAGAAATCTTCATCGTTCATGCACGAGCGATTTGCATGCGCCAGTCCTGGTTCAGTTGGACAATCTGCGCCACCGCAACGATTTCTTCGAAACTGAAATTCGTCATCTGCTTCTCATGATCGTAGGTCCGTGTGAACTTGAACCTGAATTTCAGGGCTGAGCTGATGCCCGCCGCCGGCTCCGGCTATCGAACAATCCAGCATGTTGAGTGTAGACGCTTGGTCGCCGCCATGGTACGGCCTTCGATGTTGCATAGGATGGAGCGTATTTGCCGCAGACGGCGTGCTCCCAGCCTACCCCACTAAGATAAGGTAGTCCACGCCGAAACGTGGACGCGAGAGTTCCTAGACCTTGGCGCTGCCCTGTTCGAGGGTGTGTACCCTCGGCGGCAGCATGCTCTCATGAACGATTTGATACGTACCTTGTTCCCACTGCCTAGAGCATGCCGTAATGCCACCGCGCGATTTCTCCACATCGCTCTCTTGGCCCTGCTTGCCACATCTGGCGCCGACGATGGCACAGTCGTCGCCGCGGCCGATTCGGCACATTCGGGGAAATCATCCACCTGGCAGGGCAATGGGAGACCGGCCTTGAAGTAGAGCTTCATGGCCTGCCTTAGAGGGGCTAAATACCCCAGTTTCAGCGGCTGTCGTGGCGGCGGCAGCGGCTTAGGCGGGGCCATGTTACCCTAGTTGGTGCGGCGCGGAGGAGCTACGCAAGGTGAACTGTGGTTAGTCGGAGAAGGGGAGTGAAAGACTGATAGTAGGTTTGGACTACAGGCACGCGTGAAAATAACCGTTTCCCATTTCCTTAGAGGGTAATAATTCGACACTCGTTGCATTAACAACTCAATCTTTATTTCCCTTCTCAGCATAAGAGTGCGAACGTATTAAAAAGATCGGTCGTGGCTATCCACCTCATCGGGCAATGTACCAGGACAGGTAGGAGACGGGACCGGGTTTCTTTTTAGAAATGTTGATGACTATGCCCTTATGTTTATACGATATTATTTATATGCCACCATGTACCGTCGAGTGTAGCAACACCATCAGAAACAGGGGATAACGACGTGGCGTGTTTTATTTTTTTAAAGGGCATCAGAAACATGGGATGCCGACGTGGCATGTTATCTGACTGGCGGGCCCGCCCCTCTACCTTCGACGGTGCGCATCCCAGGTTCGAGGGGTGGTGCCGCCCACCAACACACTATTGTGGAATTTTCCATGTGGGACCTAAATTCCGGCGCTGAGCTGATGCCCATGTCGAACATAGAGAATTCTGAAAGAAGCTAGCAAATAACACGCATACTACTCATCGAAATAATATAAATACAGTACAAATTTCTACTTCGAAAAATAGACCTGAAAATGCTACCAAATAATCTAGGATGAATATAGGATTCATTCTCCCCTATATATTTAGTCGTCGTCGGCTAACGCGTGCTGCAACACATGTTCAGAGAACTTTCTCCGTCCGCAGTGTGCTGCCAGTATCTCGTCCAGAGGGTAAGGCCTCGGTGTATGTTCCAAACTTAAGCCATACATTACCATTGTTGGTTCCTCTTCCCAGGCTTGAACCTCATGATACAGTCTAATTAAATTCCTGTAGTATATGCAACCGGGTTTGACTGTGGGGTGTAACCTGGTGTCAATGGAGATAGACCGATTGTAACCAACGAAGAGGGCACGACTTCTAATGTCACCGACGACCTCGAGAGAGCGGTTCTCCGTGTCCAACTGGTACAACACCAGTTGCCCTTTGGCGAAATCCCCGTTCAACATAAGAAGCAGATCACCATCTGACTCCACAAGGTAAAATTTGTAAGTTCCGCGTACTTGTTCAAAGACTAGGGCCAAAATTATTTTGGCCATCGTGACAGTGCTCGCGCGCTGCTCTAACTGGATGTTGGTCGACAAGATGTCTCCATTCTCAAGTAATGCATATACTTCCCCTCGGAATGCCGTCATGCAGACCAGAAGCGTATTAGGAGGTGGCGAATGCAATCCTTCTCCAAATGATCCATCGATTTGCCCCGTTGGGGTGCTCTCATCGGCCCATGCAATATGATCTAGATAATCAGTGCAAACGAACACCATCGTCGGGGACTTCGTCACGACGACAGATTGCAGAAGATCAGATGGTATGCGTGCTTGAAACTCAGTGTTAGACTTATGAGTGATTGGGTTCAAAAGCCGAATCTGGTACGGATCAACCCTCTGAGCAAGCACGATGACGCCGCGAGAAACACCGATGAAGTAGAATCTTTTGGAAGAAGAGGGCATCAGTTAGCACTAAGATGTTTATAATGGAAAATACCAATAAATATTGGATGTGAATGTGAACCTGCGTTGGACGTCCATTAGATTTGTCCTGAAGCAACGACCAATGGCGAGGTTGAGGAAGGTGAAGTCGTCAACGTCTGGAAGTGTGTGATCTATCATGATCCAGTTGTTGAGATGGAATTCGGGCACGTTTAAAGTGCGGCGCCAATCGGTGCAGACTTCCCGACAAGCAGCATAAGTGTCGACATACTCCTCTTTCTCTAGCAAATAGACAGCGATCTTGCGAAGTGGGTCGGGCGGGAGATCGGCCCAGTTCCTCTTCATCCGGCTACTGGCCATGGCTTACTTGTGGGAATGTTTTGATCGAGGAAGAAAGAAGAACTACCACTGCGAGGAGAAGAAGAAGAGGATATATAACAGACGAGGGAGACGAAGCGGAACTGCCAAGGCGAGGAGACGATGAGACGGGGGAGAAGAAGCGAAACTGCCAATTCAAGTTTGGATCAACGGGCTTTTTTCGGAACTAGCGCGTGAACCAACCATGCACTGCATGCAAGTTTTGATCAAACAGACTGACATGTCGGACCTGCTAAAAATTCCGTGAAGTGCTCCCCGTGCATAGTGTGCTGATAGGTGGCATGTTTTATGACAGACGGGCCCACCTCCTCCACCTACGACGGCGCGCGTCCCAGGTTCGAGGGCTGGTGCCTCCCACCAACACATTATTGTGCAATTTTCCATGCTTTGTCGCAACCAGCTCCGCTCCGCTCCTCTCCTCTGCTCCTGCCACCGCCACATCGCTCAGTCGTGCACCGCTCTCATCGCCCCCTTGGGCCGTCGTCCTCCCGCCCTCCCCTCCCTGCCATCCCCTCACGTCCCCTCCCCTCCCCTCCTTGCCCTGTCTCCTTGCCGCCGCCCACCGCCCAGGCGCGTCTGGAAACGAAAACCGAGAGTCGGCTGTTAGGTTAGGGGCCCAACGACGCTGGTGATCAGGATCCCGCTCGGAGATGGATCCTGTGAGGCTTGAGAGCACGGATATGGGTCCTGTGCGGCTGGAGAGCACGGAATCTCCTTCAAGTCTAGAGAGCACAGAGGACAACAAAACAGGGGGAGAGGAAGCGGGGTGCAGAGCTTTGGAGGTATGGAGCCCGGAGAAGGTGCAGTGCGTCCACATTGAAAGGTAAGAAGTGTGATTCCTTATCTGCATACCCCAATTAGCGTTTCTAGTCCTGTGGTGATGGCAAGGATATGTGTTGGTAACCGCAGGACGTCTGTATAGCTTGTCCTTGAGCATGATGCTTTGTCAAGTGAGCATGAAGGCACTGAAACGTGTGGCGGTGCGGATGATGATGAGAAAGCATATCCAGACGTGGCTGCTGACCCTGATAGGATGGAGAGTAGGGAATATTTGGTTGATTCGAACTTTGAGCCTGACTATGGGACTGATGAGGAAGAGGAATGTGAAGATGTGGAAATGGGATGTAGATACGACGACGAAGACGTGGACAGGCCAGTGATACACTTTGACAGGGACAATCCTACAATTGATGAGGGGACTGTCTTTGATAATGTGGAGGACTGCAGATATGCAGTTGCAACCTATGCAATCAGAGTTGGGTTCGAATTTATCATTGAAAAGAGCGACCAAAAGAGATTTAGGGTGCACTGTAGGGAAAGTAATGTGTGTAATGGAGATTACATGCATCTCCAATGCGGGGTGGACACCCATTTCAGGTTGCAATAGCTACATTTAGTTTCAGTCTTTCTCATATTTATTCTGCTGATAACTAGCTCTGAATTATTTGGATTCTTATCGAATGCAGATCAAAGTAAACACGAAGGAACACAACTGCCCTAATACTTCTTTAAGTGGTAAAATTAGACCGGCAACTACCAAGTGGATTGCTACTACTGTACTTGACTGGGTGAGGCAGGATCATAACATTGGACCAGCTGAACTCAGAGCAAAGATTAGCAAAAAGTTTAATGTTTTGATTCCTTATCACAGAGTTTTTGATGGGAAGGAGATGGGTCTAGACTTCATTCAAGGCAAGTGGAATGACAGTTTTCATATGTTGTATAGTTTCAAAGCTCAGGTAGAGAAAACATCACCTGGTAGTGTTGTTGACATCGATTACGAGGTTGTGAAAGGGAGAGAAAAGGTCTCGAGGGGGGTCAGGTATAAGCAGGCAGATAAGATATGCTTCAGGAGATGTTTTGTCTGCCTAAAGGCATGCTGGAAGGGGTTCCTAGACGGATGCATGCCATACTTGGCAATAGGCGCAACTTCTTTAACAGGGAAGTTCAGGGGACATGTTGCTTATGCTTGTGCTTTGGACGCGCATAATTGGCTTCTACCTGTAGCTTATGCTGTTCTTGAGGGTGAATCAAATGAAAGCTGGACATGGTTCATGCAGAGACTAGGGAAGTAATTGGTCACCCTGAAGGCTTGGTGATACACACCGGTGCATCCGAGGATCTTGAGAATGCTGTTGATGCTGTGTTTCCTGGGGTTGAGCATAGGGAATGCATGCGGCACCTCGCTACTAACTTCATGAAGAAGTTCAAAGGAAAGATCTTTGCAGAGGACTTGTGGCGATCAACATACACATACATCCCAAGCACGCATGCTACTTACTTGCAGAACATGTATGTAGTGCCAAAGGTGAAAAAATACCTTGAGGAACATCACACCAAGCTATGGGCCAGAAGCAAGTTTGGTGAGTTAAGCAAGGTGGATTTTGTATGCAATAATTTGGCAGAGAGTTTCAATGATAAGATTTCGGGCATGAAGACACTTGGAATTGTTATTTTGTTGGATGCAATAAGACAGTGCATAATGGTGAAGATAGATTTAAGGCAAAGAATTTGTGCAAGAAATTTTTTAGGCCATAAAATAGTTCCAAAGGTGGTTATGTTACTGAATGCAAGAACCAGGGCAATGAGAACGATAAAGATGAGGGTGGTCAGAAGTTCCAGAACATTGGCTGAGGTTTATGCAGAATACAAGCATGGAAGTGAACGGAGGTACACTGTAGACATTGGAAACAAGACTTGTTCATGCAGGCAGTGGCAGATTACTGGTCTGCCATGTCACCATGCAATTTACTTCATCTTAAAGCTTAGACGTAATGGAGCTGAAATAGAGAACTATGTCGACAACTATTTCTCCGTGGACAAGTTTGCTGCAACTTATGCAGAAAACATACCACCTATGGCCGATGAAAATGATTGGGAGATTGTCGATCCAGGGTTCAAACTTCAACCACCAGTTCTTAGGAGGCCACCTGGGAGGCCTAGAAAGCTAAGGATCGAAGCCTCCACCGATAAAGGTCCAAGGCTTGGTTCTAGGAAAAGGAAAAGCGGACGTTGTGGCGGATTCGGCCATATCAAGAGGTTGTGCAAAAACCCAGTTACACATGCTATTGTCCCTGTTCACACCCCGGTGGCAGAAAATGAGGCTTCTCCGCCAGAACTGGTGAAAGAGCAGCGCGAAGACGGTGATGAGCACTCGGAGGAAAACGTACGTAAGTAGCCAATTTATAAAGAAGTGGAGGTGCCGGCAAGAAAAGGGTGTGAAAATAAACAAAAGGGTAAGCGGAACGGGGAGGAAAGGGCAAATAATGGAGGTGTATTAGAATATGTAGAAGTTGCAGGGGTGATTGAGGATGTTCTTGAGGATCTTTCGGCTAACTGCAGGAGAAATAATAAATCCATGCCAATTTCATCTTTGTACGATTCTCTGGATGAAAGGTAAGCTTAAAAATTGTTTTATTTGCCATTTTATCATTTTTTATCCTCATCAACTGATGCTTAATGCAGCTTGGGCTAGCAGACTAATAAGAGGAGCAGAAAGATGCGGGCACAATAACGTCCTATGTTGAATTATATCATTGAAACTAAACTAGCCGTGTCGTCTTTATTTATATCTGGCGCGTGCAACGTGTCTGTGATGGGGTCATGTGGAGCAGATTACATTTTTTTTAAATATTATTACATTAATTTTTTACCTGCGTTTGGACGCGGCTACTAGTTCCCATCTCCCTTGCATTCCCATCTCCTCTGGCGCACTCCAGAATTATGGTTGTGGCATCAAGTAGCAGAGTCAGCGTATTGTCCCATCAGGTGTGAACGCAATGACTTTGTTTGTTCAGAATTTGACGACTTTTGATTATTTTGAAAGACAGAGAAACCTAAAACATGTATCTAGACATGTTTTGGGTATAGACACATTTATTAAATATCTAAAAAACTAAGTCAGTTATATCTGGACAGGAGTAGTACACTATTACAACACGCTCGATCCCTTCTCCTCAGGCGCACTCCAAATTACGGTTGTGCCATCAAGTGCTGGGAGCAGAGTCAGCGTATTGTCCCATCAGATATGCCAAGGAACGCACGGACTTTATTTTCAGGATCGGACGAGTTTCGATCGACTAGTTTCAAAGAAAAAGACAACTAAAACATGGCCAACATATATAGATTATGACGATAATCGACCATGACTCAAGTGACCCAGAACCAAAGAGCACATTAAGATACCGTACATAGATTTAATTTATGCTTATGTGGCCCTAATCGACTATGACGCTCCCGCAGTCTCCATCATTGACGATGTTGTCCGCGTTGCCGCCAACCTCCTCCGCATCGGAATCGATGCCGACGTTCCCGATAGCGTTCCTCCTCCTCATGGATTCTTCACGGCGCGCTGCATCGATAACGTTTTGGAGGTCGTATGCCTAGGCACTACCCAGAAGCGCTGCCTCCCTTCGGGGTTGCGCAGATCCGGGTGGATCTCCCGCCAGTGGGTTCCACACAGCTCAATCAACACAGCCCTCTCCTTCTTGAACATCTTTCGCCAGTACGCGCTCGTACGCGAGTACCGCGCCATTGCCCTCTTCCGCTCCGACAGCTGGAGGCGGCGCTCATCGATCTGCCTCACCAACACGTTGTCGTGCAAGAGCGGCGCGACAGGAACCCCGGCATAGCTGAGCTCGAAGCCGGCCGGAAGCCTCGCTAACGACAGCGCGAGTATGTCGTAGTGGGCGAACATCTGAGCCTCGTGCAAGCTGAGTTTGGGCCTCTCCCTCTCCATGGGGATGAAGGAACACAATCTGATTTTCGGCCCCGAGGTTAAGGAGATAAGGGCAAGGACGTAGGCCCAGCGTAGTTGCCACGGCCAATCAGTTCGCAGAACAGACTTCTCGCGGATCGCCCTTGTGAAGGACATCGCTATCGTCCACGCACCCCGATCCAACGACGCCTAACAATCGGGGATCAGGTCTTCTAGAAGCCTAGAGCGGTTGCTGGTTAGTTCTGCATCCCGATTGTTTGTGGCCAACGGCAGTAGTTTTAAATAATACACATTTCAATGACACTGCTGGATCCATGTGTGGTCTCTAAAGAGAACACACATCCAATGACTATGGTTGTTGTTAGTAAAAAGAACACACATGCAATGACACTGGTGGATCCATGGGTGGTATGTGAAAAGAACACGCATGCAATGACTCCAGTTGTTGTTAGTGAAAAGAACACACATGCAATGACACTGGTGGATCCATGTGTGATCTCTAAAGAGAGCACACATTTCAATGACACTGGTGGATCCATAGGTGGTATGTGAAAAGAACACACATGCAATGACTCTGGTTGTTGTTAGTGAAAAGAACACACATGTAATGACACTGGTGGATCCATAGGTGGTATGTGAAAAGAACACACATGCAAAATGACTCTGGTTGTTGTTACTAAAAAGAACACACATGCAATGACTCTGGTTGTTGTTAGTGAAAAGAACACACGTGCAATGACACTGGTGGATCCATGGGTGGATTGTGAAAAGAACACACATGCAATGACACTGGTGGTTCCATATGTGGTATGTGAAAAGAACACACATGCAATGACTCTGGTTGTTGTTAGTGAAAAGAACACATAAGCAATGACACTGGTGGATCCATAGGTGGTATGTGAAAAGAACACACATGCAAAATGACTCTGGTTGTTGTTACTAAAAAGAACACACATGCAATGACTCTGGTTGTTGTTAGTGAAAATAACACACATGCAATGACACTGGTGGATCCATAGGTGGTATGTGAAAAGAACACACATTTCAATGACTCTCGTTGTTGTTATTAAAAAGAAGACACATGCAATGACACTGGTGGATCCATAGATGGTATGTGAAAAGAACACACATGCAAAATGACTCTGGTTGTTGTTACTAAAAAGAACACACATGCAATGACTCTGGTGGATCAATGTGAAAAGAACACACATGCAATGACACTGGTGGATCCATAGGTGGTATGTAAAGAGAACACACATTTCAATGTCTCTAGTTGTTGTTACTAAAAAGAACACACATGCAATGACATTGGTGGATCCATGGGTGGATTGTGAAAAGAACACACATGTAATGACACTGGTGGATCCATAGGTGGTATTTGAAAAGAACACACATGCAAAATGACTCTGGTTGTTGTCACTAAAAAGAACACACATGCAATGACACTGGTGGATCCATGTGTGGTCTCTGTAGAGAACACACATTTCAATGACACTGGTGGATCCATATGTGGTATGTGAAAAGAACACACATGCAATGACTCTGGTTGTTGTTAGTGAAAAGAACACACATGCAATGACACTGGTGGATCCATAGGTGGTATGTGAAAATAACACACATGCAAAATGACTCTGGTTGTTGTTACTAAAAAGAACACACATGCAATGACTCTGGTTGTTGTTAGTGAAAACAACACACATGCAATGACACTGGTGGATCCGTAGATGGTATGTGAAAAGAACACACATTTCAATGACTCTGGTTGTTGTTACTAAAAAGAACACACATGCAATGACACTAGTGGATCCATGGGTGGATTGTGAAAAGAACACACATGCAATGACATTGGTGGATCCATAGGTGGTATGTGAAAAGAACACACATGCAAAATGACTCTGGTTGTTGTTACTAAAAAGAACACACATGCAATGGCACTGTTGGATCCATGTGTGGTCTCTGTAGAGAACACACATTTCCATGACATTGGTGGATCCATATGTGGTATGTGAAAAGAACACACATGCAATGACTCTGGTTGTTGTTAGTGAAAAGAACACACATGCAATGACACTGGTGGATCCATAGGTGGTATGTGAAAAGAACACACATGCAAAATAACTCTGGTTGTTGTTACTAAAAAGAACACACATGCACTGACACTGGTGGATCCATGTGTGGTAGATACATTGCAAATGTATCTATAATTTTTGATGTTCCATGCTTGGTTTTATCCACTTTCTTGTGTTTTGTTCCAACTTTGGAGTACTTTTCATATGATTTCTTGGACTAACCTATTAACAAGAGCCACAGTGCCAGCTGCCTGTTTTCTGCTGTTTTTGGTTCCAGGAAAGTCAGAAAATGAATATTCTCGGAATTGGACGAGACAAAAGCCAAAGTGCCTATTTTTCCAGAAGACTCACGGAGCCCGAATACGAGACGGAGGAGGGCCAGGGGCTGGCCACACCCCCCAGTCGCGGGCTAGGCCTGGCCGCGCCAGGGCCTGGTGTGGTGGCCCTAGGCACCCCCTCGGTCTCCCTCTTCGCCTATAAGAAGCCTTCTGAACTAAAAACTTCGGGGGGTTCGATGTTTTTCCAGAAGGAGTTCCGCTCCGACGCCACCACCAGATTCCATGAAACAGCACCAGAAACTTCGTTCTGGCACCCTGCCGGGACGGGGAATTGGAGGAGATCATCGCCATCATCATCACCATCGCTTCTCCATCAACCATCCATGTTTCCCCATCTATGAGTGAGTAATCCCCCGCTGTAGGCTTTGGGGATGGTAGGGATTGGATGAGATCGTTCATGTAATGGCATCAGATTGTTAGGGCATAGTGCCTAGTATCTCTATTAGTGCTTTATGACTTTGTTGCAACCTTGTTGTGCTTAATGCTTGTCACTAGGGCCCGAGTGCCATGATTTCAGATCTGAACTTATTGTTGATTCATCATGATAGTATTGTTTTGGGTCTTATCTACAAGTTGTTTACACACGTCGTTGTCCGGAACCTATGGTCCCGAAGTGACAGAAATCGGGGTAGCCGGAAGGGAAAGGCTCTGATGTGAGGATCACGTGTGTTCACGGAGTGTTAATGCTTTGCTCCGGTGCTTTATTAAAAGGAGCACATTAATTGCCAGTAGTTCCCTAGAGGCCCCGCTGCAAACGGGCTGGCAGGACAAAAGATGTTGTGCAAGTTCTCATTGCGAGCACGTATGACTATATATGGAACACATCCTAGGATTGTCTAGTACTTGGATGCTTTATCTTATTTATCTGCAATTGACCTATGTTCTGATTGCTATGTGAATTGTCTTATCCATGCAACGCCCGTCCATCCATCCCTATGCCTACCGCACTCGGATCCCACTGTTTACTGCTTTTGTTACTATTGTCTTTGCTTTACTACTGTTGCTGCCTTACTATTCCTACTACAAAACTGTTGCTACTGATAAACTGCTATGAGCAAGATTGTTTCTAGGTGCAGCTGAATTGACAACTCAGTTGTTAAGACTGATAAGTATTCTTTGGCTCCCCTTGTGTCGAATCAATAAATTGGGTTTCACTTCCCTCGAAAATACTGCAATACACCCCCTATACTTGTGGGTCATCAAGACTATTTTCTGGCACCATTGCTGGGGAGCATAGCTTTATTTATCAAGTTCACTTGGAATCACTATTGTTTAAGCTAAGTTTATATTTCTCCTTGTTTTCTTGTTTCTTTATCAAAAATACAAAAAAAAATAGTTCCTACTCTAGTTGTTATTTTCGTTGGTCTGTTATTGTCTTGCTTTATCATGCTTGTTGGCAATGGTTGGTTTCTTTGAAACTGAAGCTTATTGGCAAGGTGGGTTCACGGAAGATCAAAAATATTATTATAAGGAACACAGCTTGTCACAAAAAGGGAAACACTTATGGGAACAAATTGATAGATTGTATACCATTGCTAGAAACATGTGCTCTACTTATAATGTTACTTATTGCTGTGATGAGTCTTGTTGCAGAAAGAGGTATAAACACCTCCCTTTTCAATGTGAGTATAGTGATAATGATACCATATCTTCCTATGCTAAAGGAATTTATGACTTTTATGATGCAGAACAAATTGACAAATTTATTGCTTGGAAGGGTGCTTTTGAACTTGCTAGTTTGCTTGAAAATATTGATGATTAACCTTATAAGTATGAGGTTTATGGTATGCTTAAATTTTTCTTTGATAATTACAAGGATGAAAATGGCTATATTCTTGAGTATTTTAATAAATGCTTTCCACAAATGGAAGAGACTAATGCCTTGCAGGCTCCTATGGAAGAAGAAAATGATGAACCTGAAATCTCATTAGATGAAAAAGAGGAGGAGAGTGATGAACAAAAGGAGGAAGAATGGATTAGCTACCCATGCCTACCTTCTAATGAGAGTAACTCTTTATCCCTTACATTATTTGATTGTCCTCCATGCTTACTAAAGGAGGATGAATGTTATGTTCCCAAGGTTTCTTTTGAAGATGTTTATGATAAGGCTCTAGTGCTTGTAGATCATGAAGATAATGCTTTATGTGATAGTTATATTGTTGAGTTTATTCATGAGGCTACTGAAAATTATTATGAGAGAGGAAAATATGGTGGTAGGAGTTTTCATGGTATTGAAACACCTCTCTATGTGCTGAAAGTTTTGAAGTTACTCTTGTTTTATCTTCCTATGCCTGTCACTTTGCTCTTTGCAAATTTATTTGCTTACATGATTCCTATGCATAGGAAGTGGGTTAGACTTAAATGTGTTTTGGATTTGCTTCTTGATGCTCTCTTTTACTTCACTTCATATATCTTATGAGAGCATCCTCTCAAACTTTTATGTCTGAAGATGATAATATGTCTATTATTCTTGGGAGACCTTTTCTTAAATACTGCAGGAGCTGTTATTAATTATAATCAAGGGAAGGTGACCTTCAATGTTAATGTCAAGGAACATATTGTCTATTTCCCCAAGAAGATTGAAAGGACTTATGCCTTGAATTCAATAGAACATGTTGAGGGCATCCAAGTTGGAGAAATATATTGTCCCATACCAAGAGAAAAATTTGAAACTATTATGATTGGGACCATGGCTATCAAGGTTGAGGTAACATAATCATTAGTGGAATACAAAGTTTTGTATCATATGGAATTGTTTTGGTAACAAGACCTGATCAACCTTGTTAACAAAAGGATTTCATTGAACAAAACAATGTTTTCACCATGATTATCTCTGCTTACTTCTATTTTATCCATTTTCAGTTTTTACTTTTGCCTAACTTAAAGGCGTTAAAGAAAAGTACTTGTTGGGAGATAACCCAAGAGTTTTAGTTGAGTTTTGGAAGTTATTACTTCAGTAATAACCGCTCCTTATCCTTTTTATTTGCTTTTTGTGCCAAGAGTAACCTCTAATGAGAGTGAAGTAATGATTGGGAAAGTTGCTGTCCCGAAACAGATTTTTGTGCTTCACCGTAAAAATTCCTGAGAGAGCTCTGTTTGTCGGATTGGGCTGTATTGTTTTGTGCTTCCGCCCCAGGTTGTTATCTAACTTTCGTTAGTTCAACACTTTTTGATTTGAGCAACATAAGGTCTTTGAAAGAATTTGTCTTTACCTTCTGGTCTGTTTTGACAGATTTCTGCCATTTTCTACATTTGCTTCTTGTTGGTTCCTTCTTGAGTTCTTTTGGGGAATTGAGCTTTTTGAGGGAAGTGCTACAGTATCTAGTGTTCTAACGGAAGTTTATTTGGTGTTAGAACTGAACCTTGAGACTTATTTATCTTAAGTGCACTAATGTTGCTAATGAGATTGTGTGAAGTTTTGTATGAAGGAAAAATTTCAGGTGTATGGAAGGAATGAGTAACGAGATGAAGGATGGACTAAAGCTCAAGCTTGGGGATACCACACGTGTCACCCCAAGAAATATCCAAGAAGTACAAGCGTCAAAGCTTGGGGATGCCCAAGGCATCCCCTTCTTCATCAATAAAAATCCCAGGTTTCTTCCAAATGCTTCATTTTTATTGTTTCGTGCACATTTGTGTTTCTCTTGGAGCGTCTTATTTTTCGTTTTTGTTTTGGTTTTTAGTTTGCTTGGTTTGCTTAGTTTTCTGAATAAGTTGGTTGGACCCCCTCTTTCACACTTTGGTTTGCGAATAGTTTGGTTTGGTTTGGAAAAGAGTAGGAAAGTTCATGCTTATGTGGTAAAAAGAGCTCGTTCTTGACTGTGGCTATGCTTTGTCATGCCATGCTTGATATTGTTTTGGCTTTATGCTTAGTATTCTTTTATGTAGCATGACTTGTTATAAACAATTGAGATTGCTTAATGTGCCTTGGATGAATCATGCATTGTTTTAGCATATTAAAGCATAGTATAGTGGTATTCTCCTTTGATGCTTTATTTGGGTTGACTTGGCACATGCTCACACCATGTTATGACTATCTCAAGTCACCATAGCCTTTATGATCCTTTAGTTTTCAACTTTTAGTATCACTTTATGCTTTGATCAATGATGTTTTGTCGCTCTGCATGATTATGGCCATTATTGCTCTCTTAGTTTATCGCTCCCAGTCTTTTGCTTGCCTCCACAACCAAGTATGAGTTCCACTCATGCATCCAACTCCCTAAACCAAGTTTTTCCAAAGAGTCCACCATACCTACCTACTAGCTTATGCTATTCCAAGTATATTCATGCTTTTGTTTACCTTCCACTTGTTATGAGAAAACTAGTGATTAAAGCTCTCACGAACTTGATGGCACACTTTACTTTTTGCCTCTAATAAACTTGAACCATTGGGTCCTTCTTTGTTGTGTATATGCTTGCGCTTTATAAGTTGAAATTAGCAGAACCATGTTTCATGGGGAACTCTTTCAACATTGCACTTGTACTTTGTACCCCGTTGATATCATGTTCTTTTGCTTACGGATCCCGGCGGTGTGAAATAAAAGTGGAACTTGTAAGATCATGGAGTTTGTATGTGTGTTAGAGAAACGCCTGGGCCGCTAGCCTAAGCCATGCCTAATCATGGTGGAAACTTGCAGCATCACCATAATGAGCACTCTATGAAGCATCCTCAATAAAAACCTATGCAAATAGCAAATGAAAAGATCGCTGAGATGCTCATTGTCTGCTTGCCTTGTCATTTTGATTATGGGAAAGCTCCCGTATCATGTGCAAGGGGTACCCCGTTGGCGGTTCTTAATGATACACATGTACTTACAATGACAAGAGCTTACTCGTGACTGAAGTTGAGTAGCATGAGGATCGGTCTTCGTAAGTAAGGGGCATGAGATTTCGGTTTATAACTTGTCAAGAATATCCTCTTAGTTGTGTCACTTTAACCTTAATCACTTCAAGATGCTTATGATAGGGGCAATGAGAGTTGAAAGCTATAAGTACCATAATTTTTGGAAGCTCTTTATGAGACTTGAATCCCTACTTCCTTTTACAAAAGGCCTTTCTTCCACCATTATATTGAGTCTCCATCTTCTATCTTTATGCACCTACTTTGAGAGCATAGTGGCCATTCTTAGTTCTATGTGCATTGTCCCAAGACTAGTTGATTGATGCATAACTTGTTATTGCTTGTTTGAAACTATTGTATCTAGTCACTCTTATGAACTTTGAAGGTGTCCTATGCATTTATATTTGCTACTCTATTAAGGGACAAGCTGAATACTATTATGCTATGTTTTCTTTATGTGAAACAAACAAACGTCTTGCAAAGCATTGTTATTCATGAATCTTTTGTTTGTGCCTTTTCATGTTGCATCATAGTTTCTTTGTCATATTGCTAGAACTTTGTCTTTCACGTTATGATTGAAGTACTATGATCTCATCTTTGAATGTTTACAAATACTTTGATCAAGTCTTTGATGGTGCATGTCACCTCAAAAATTATTTCTTTTTATCACTTACCTACTCGAGGACGAGCAGGAGTTAAGCTTGGGGATGTTGATACATTGCAAATGTATCTATAAATTTTGATGTTCCATGCTTGGTTTTATCCACTTTCTTGTGTATTGTTCCAACTTTGGAGTACTTTTCATATGATTTCTTGGACTAACCTATTAACAAGAGCCACAGTGCCAGCTGCCTGTTTTCTGCTGTTTTTGGTTCTAGGAAAGTCAGAAAATGAATATTCTCCGAATTGGACGGGACAAAAGCCAAAGTGCCTATTTTTCCAAAAGACTCATGGAGCCAGAATACGAGACGGAGGAGGACCAGGGGCTGGCCACACCCTCCCAGGCGCGGGCTAGGCGTGGCCGCGCCAGGGCCTGGTGTGGTGGCCCCAGGCACCCCCTCGGTCTCCCTCTTCGCCTATAAGAAGCCTTCTAACCTAAAAACTTCGGGGGGTTCGACATTTTTCCAGAAGGAGTTCTGCTCTGCCGCCACCACCAGATTCCAGGAAACAACACCAGAAACTCCGTTCTGGCAGCCTGCCGGGATGGGGAATTGGAGGAGATCATCACCATCATCATCACCATCACTTCTCCATCGACCATCCATGTTTCCCCCATCTATGAGTGAGTAATCCCCCGCTGTAGGCTATGGGGATGGTAGGGATTGGATGAGATCGTTCATGTAATGGCATCAGATTGTTAGGGCATAGTGCCTAGTATCTGTATTAGTGCTTTATGACTTTGTTGCAACTTTGTTGTGCTTAATGCTGGTCAGTAGGGCTCGAGTGCCATGATTTCAGATCTGAACTTATTGTTGATTCATCATGATAGTATTGTTTTGGGTCTTATCTACAAGTTGTTTACACATGTCGTTGTCCGGAACCTATGGTCCCAAAGTGACAGAAATCGGGGTAGCCGGAAGGGAAAGGCTTTGATGTGAGGATCATGTGTGTTCATGGAGTGTTAATGCTTTGCTCCGGTGCTTTATTAAAAGGAGCACCTTAATTGCCAGTAGTTCCCTAGAGGCCCCGCTGCAAACGGGCTGGCAGGACAAAAGATGTTGTGCAAGTTCTCATTGCGAGCACGTATGACTATATATGGAACACATGCCTAGGATTGTCTAGTACTTGGATGCTTTATCTTATTTATCTGCAATTGCCCTATGTTCTGATTGCTATGTGAATTGTATTATCCATGCAACGCCCGTCCATCCATCCCTATGCCTACCGCACTCGAATCCCACTGTTTACTGCTTTTGTTACTATTGTCTTTGCTTTACTACTGTTGCTGCTTTACTATTCCTACTACAAAACTGTTGCTACTGATAAACTGCTATGAGCAAGACTGTTTCCAGGTGCAGCTGAATTGACAACTCAGTTGTTAAGACTGATAAGTATTCTTTGGCTCCCCTTGTGTCGAATCAATAAATTGGGTTTGACTTCCCTCAAAAATATTGCGATACACCCCCTATACTTGTGGGTCATCAGTGGTCTCTGTAGAGAACACACATTTCAATGACATTGGTGGATCCATATGTGGTATGTGAAAAGAACACACATGCAATGACTCTGGTTGTTGTTAGTGTAAAGAACACACATGCAATGACACTGGTGGATCCATAGATGGTATGTGAAAATAACACACATGCAAAATGACTCTGGTTGTTACTAAAAAGAACACACATGCAATGACTCTGGTGGATCCATGGGTGGATTGTGAAAAGAACACACATGCAATGACACTAGTGGATCCATAGGTGGTATGTGAAAAGAACACACATGAAAAATGACTCTGGTTGTTGTTACTAAAAAGAACACACATGCAATGACACTGGTGGATCCATGTGTGGTGTCTGTAGAGAACACACATTTCAATGACACTGGTAGATCCATATGTGGTATGTGAAAAGAACACACATGCAATGACTCTGGTTGTTGTTAGTGAAAAGAACACACATGCAATGACGCTAGTGGATCCATAGGTGGTATGTGAAAAGAACACGCATTTCAATGACTCTGGTTGTTGTTACTAAAAAGAACACACATGCAATGACACTAGTGGATCCATGTGTGGTCTCTCTAGAGAACACACATTTCAATGACATTGGTGGATCCGTATGTGGTATGTGAAAAGAACACACATGCAATGACTCTGGTTGTTGTTAGTAAAAAGAATAGACATGCAATGATACTGGTGGATCCATAAGTGGTATGTGAAAAGAACACACATGCAATATGACTCTGGTTGTTGTTACTAAAAAGAACACACATGCAATGACACTGGTGGATCCATGGGTGGATTGTGAAAAGAGCACACATGCAATGACACCTGGTGGATCCATATGTGGTATGTGAAAAGAACACACATGCAATGACTCTGGTTGTTGTTAGTGAAAAGAACACACATGGAATGACACTGGTGGATCCATGTGTGGTATCTGAAGAGAACACACATTTCAATGACTCTGGTTGTTGTTAGTAAAAAGAACACACATGCAATGACACTGGTGGATCCATGTGTGGTCTCTGAAGAGAACACACATGCAATGCCACTGGTTGTTGTTACTAAAAAGAACACACATACAATGACACTGGTGGATCCATAGGTGGTATGTGAGGAGAACACACATTTCAATGACTCTGGTTGTTGTTACTAAAAAGAACACACATGCAATGACACTGGTGGATCCATGGGTGGACTGTGAAAAGAACACACATGCAATGACACTGGTGGATCCATAGGTGGTGTGTGAAAAGAACACACATGCAAAATGACTCTGGTTGTTGTTAGTGAAAAGAACACACATGCAATGACACTGGTGGATCCATGTGTGGTCTCTGTAGAGAACACACATTTCAATGACATTGGTGGATCCATATGTGGTATGTGAAAAGAACACACATGCAATGACTCTGGTTGTTATTAGTGAAAAGAACACACATGCAATGACACTGGTGGATCCATAGGTGGTATGTGAAAAGAACACACATGCAAAATGACTATGGTTGTTGTTACTAAAAAGAACACACATGCAATGACACTAGTGGATCCATATGTGGATTATGAAATGAACACACATTTAATGACACTGGTAGATCCATAGGTGGTATGTGAGAAGAACACACATTTCAATGACTCTGGTTGTTGTTTCTAAAAAGAACACACATGTAATGACACTGGTGGATCCATGTGTGGATTGTGAAGAGAACACACATGCAATGACACTGGTGGATCCATAGGTGGTATGTGAGAAGAACATCCATGAAATGACTCTGGTTGTTGTTAGTAAAAAGAACACACATGCAAAGACTCCAGTGTTTGTTGGTGAAAAGAGCACACATGCAATGACTCTGGTGGATCCACATGTGGTATGTGAGAAGAACACACATTTCAATGACTCTGGTTGTTGTTACTAAAAGAACACACATGCAATGACACTGGTGGATCCATGGGTGGATTGTGAAAAGAGCACACATGCAATGTCACTGGTGGATCCATGTGTGGATTGTGAAGAGAACACACATGCAATGACACTGGTGGATCCATAGGTGGTATGTGAGAAGAACATCCATGAAATGACTCTAGTTGTTGTTAGTAAAAAGAACACACATGCAATGACACTGGTGGATCCATAGGTGGTATGTGAAAAGAGCACACATTTCAATGACTATGTTTGTTGTTAGTGAAAAGAACACAGATACAATGACACTGGTGGATCCATAGGTGGATTGTGAAAAGAGCACACATGCAATGACTCCAGTTGTTGTTAGTGAAAAGAAAACACCTGCAATGACACTGGTGGATCCATAGGTGGATTGTGAAAAGAGCACACATGCAATGACACTGGTGGATCCATATATGGTATGTGAAAAGAACACACATGGAATGACTCTGGTTGTTGTTAGTAAAAAGAACACACATGCAATAACACTGGTGGATCCATAGGTGGATTGTGAAAAGAGCACAAATGCAATGACATTTGAATGGTACTGGTGGATCCATAGGCGGATTGTGAAAAGAGATTTTCCCTCTCTCTCTATCACAAATCTCACAAAAGCCAAAACGTGTGGAGATCCCAAACATGTGCTCACTCTAGGTGCTATGTCTTGATTGGCTGACACAGATGTCACGCGGATCGTCTCCACCAACCCTTGATCCCATGTGATCCAACGGGCAGGATAACCCCTCCCTTCTCCACTTTTTTTATGCATGGTCAATCCGTGCCACCTCTCTATCCGTGCCACCAATACTAAACCCCCATAAACAAGTGAAAATCCATCTATCTAACTAAAATAAATGATCACATTTCGAAGAAGCCATCGTCTTCGTCTTCCGGTTCGTCCTCGTCTTCGTCAACACCATGGTCCCTGCCATCGCCGCCGTCGGTGCCCTCCTCTGACGACTTGACACCGCCCCCTTCCTAGAATAAGAGCGCTATCTCCTCGTCGGAGTCCTCCTCCTCCTCCTCCTCTTCGTAGTCCCACGGGTCCACGTCACTCTCCTTCGCTTCTGCCTCCAACTGATTGATGAACGCCTCCTCGTTAGCCGAGTCGGACTCGTCCAAATAGCTATCTCCTCTCTTCTTCCTGGTCTTCTTCTCATTCCTCTCCTTGTCCGTACTCGCCGGTGCAACACGCGCCCCCGTCCTGGCTGCTACTTTGCGCTCGTCCGATGCTGCAGGTACCCCACGCTCCTCCTGCGCGACCGGTACGAGCTTCGACGTCGCGGTGTCCTCGAGTGCCGATGTTGATGGATCCTGGTGCGGTCGGACACGATGTGCTGCCTCAGCAGGCGACTCGCGAGCGCGGACGATGCAGCGAAGAGCCGGGGATGCAGGACGGTCAGTGGACGGCTTGGACCTGCCATTGCCACGGCGAGGGGGAATCGTGCTCGAGGTAGTTGCTTCGATCTGATCAAGGACGAGCAGCAGTTTTATGCGTCGTGTCCACGCATGCATTTGTCGATTATCAAAAAAAAAGAAGTAATATCTCGCGTACTGAACATAATTTGATCACAAAAAAAGTGGCACAACGTATTCTAGACTCATAAATATCCCGTGTGTGGCTGTCACGTGGAGTTCGACGGAGTTGGACGTGCCAACATGATCGTGCAGTAGTTGCTAACGTCATTGCCCCATCAACACATGACACACGCACGTGGGATGTGCTCATCGATTCCCGTGACGACCACCCGGCTCGCACTCCCCTTATTATATACTGGATTTTGGGTGACACCAAAAACCATTGAAGTGTCCATCGCAATAAAGACAAGTCCCATCGATTCCCTACCCCTGCCTCCCTGGCTTCTTTGAGAAGGTAGACCGTACACGGTGGTCTTGTATAATAGTACTAGTACTACTGGACCACGGCCTGTACTCTTACTCTTCCCCCGCACTAATAATCACTATCTCCTTCCTCCTGTTGTCGCCACACTCACCCTGCAAGCCATGGCTCCACTGAGGAGGGGAGAGGCCGGTCGATGATCCTCGCGGAGAAAAGGGAGAGAAATCACCGCGAGGCACTTCTTGCTCTACCAGCTGCTCAAGCCCAACTCTCATCGAGGCCCAATCTCCCCCGACAATGGCGCCGAATGTTCTAGCAGGCGAGGGCTCCTCCCGGTACGGTCTTCTTGTTCTACTTCTTCTCTATCTCGCTTTCCATCATGATCTTAATCAGCTTCTTCTTGTTTTTCTTCTTCTTCTGGGTCTTCCTCTTCTACGTATTACAGACCGGCCGTGGAGCCCGAATCCACCACGAAGGAGGCGTTGTAGGACCCGTTCGGCCCCATTCCATGTCTCAGCAAGGTAGCAAATCTCCACGCTATTATTTCTCCGAGTTATGATATGGATTTCTTAGATGCTGTCCGCCCCGCATTGGTTTTTCTTCTTCTTTTGCGAGTTGTATTAGTTTTCATGAATATGACTGGATCTCTTGGTCTTTCCTTAATACCGCTGTTCATAGATTCACTATGGATTTTTTGTGATTAGATTAGTTTATCGTGGTCATGAATAGATCTCTAGGTCCATTTTTTAACACTGCGGCCAATAGATTCAACGGGGATTTTTTTGTAACACTACAGTACTGAAAAGACTGTAGCTTCTATGCAACATGCACATCCCTGGATCGGTTCATTGGCTCACATAGAACATAGATGAAATAACAAAGTAATAATCCGTGTATCATAAATAACAAAGATCCAGAAGATTCATTTATTACAAAAGTCACTTAGCTCGAAGGCTAGCTCACACATTAATCAAGTAGCAACTCAAATAAAGATACTACTCCATCTTCAAATTGCCCACGAGGGAACAAGTGTCGAGTGGAGTACCGCGACCTATATCGAATCACTCGGAATCGGTATAACCTGCAACATAAAACGTAGCAGCTCCGAAGGGTCAATACATGGAATGTACGGCAAGTAGCGCTAAGATAAAGGAGACAATGCACCTAGCATCTACATGCTTATTTGGCTAGTGGAGCTTTGGCTAGCTTGCACTTTTCAAACACATTGATCCTACTTTCGTAAACCATTTAATCCACGGCAACCTATTTAGTTCACCCATCAAGTTTTAGTAATTAGGAAATAAGGATGAGTGAGAATATGTCATAGTCTCAAGATTAAGCAACTCAATCGTCCGTAACCGGGGACACGGCTAAGTATTTAGTTTTTACACCCTGCAGGGGTTTGTACACTTTACCCATGTGACCTGGCCAACCCAGCTCGTACCACCACACGCATATTGTGTGATAATAGGGAGAAGTCCAAGAAGGGACCTTTCGGGAAGTAGATCACCAAACCCCACTACGCACCGGTCCCAACCTATCATTCACTACATCTCTAGCTACGCTGGGTTCGGATCACGACGACCTACTAAGTCCAACCAGCCACCCATTCTTACTGGCACATGGTTGCACACGTAAGATACCATATCAAAGAGAACCAATCCTTCTCAGTACCCTGGGCGGCATTCCCCACCATTAACCACACTCCAATGACCATCCAACCATTCCGCCCAGGTAGTTCATTAACACTAAGTTGTTTTAGTTTGAAGCAAACACAACTCCACCATAGTGTGATCCCTTTTCCCCCGTCTTCATAGCAGGTCTAAGAACATCTACTGAGCGGGGCTCAACTACAAGAATTCCTACCACAATATATAGGATATAGCATAGCATAGTAGTTCCTACACAATAGCTACAGAAATACACTACACATGCATAAGAGAAAAAAAATAGTAGAACAATGGTATGAACAAAATAGCATCTACTTGCCTTGGCTGTAGGAGTCGAGGGTACAATCCTCGCAGAAACAAGCGTTGTACTCGTCACAATCTACACGATACAAAACAACACATAAAAACATACCAAACATAAGCAAGTGCACAAATGCATGCATGATATCTCAACAAGGTTTTCAGTAACCTCTCGGTGTTCTCTGATGTTTACTACTACTGCATGATGCATGAGAAAACATTTAATGCAAAGAAAACAATTTATGCATAAAAGAGGTCTAGTTAATAGGTCTTTGGTCAAAACATTGCACTAAGGCTGTAAACAGTACAGAACAAGTTTGACAAAAATACTACTGGATAGGTAACTCCAATTAGGGCCTAGACCAAAAGGAAATACGCCAAAAAGGTTTACAGAACTTTTTTTGCGAATTAAGTACTACTTTAAGCCTTTCTATAATCTCAGGAAAATACGTACAGTAAACCTGGGATATTATTGCAGAATAAAATTCTACACAATTTTGCGAATCCAACGATACCTTATTTGCAATTTTTTGCCAAGTATATCTTTTTCTACAAATTTTAGAAGTTAAAACAATTTTCTGCAATTATTACTAAAATCTGTAAAATCTGGGGGGAATATTCCGGGAATATTCCGAGGAATATTCCCCGCTGACGGGTGGGTCCCGGCTGACCGGCAGTTGACCGGTCAGCGGTCGGTGCCAGCGGTCAACGGCTGATCTGGGCCGCTGGTTGCCGATCCGACGGCCGGGAGCAGGCCGGCGGTGGCTGACGGCGGCTGCGAGGGGCAGCGGGGGTGCAGCCAGGGGTGGCGGTCGCGGTGGCGGGATCGGTGTGGCGGGCGGCGAGCTCCGGCGGCGGCGGCGAACTCCGGCGAGAAATCGCTGGGGCTTGGCGGCGGCTTAGGTAGGGTTTTCGGGGGGGGGGGGGGTTTCGACGAGGAAAACGTGGGCTAAAAGGGGGTAGCGGAGAGAGGTCGTGGGGCGGTGTGTATCCCGCGGAAATCAGAATTCCGGCGAACCTCGGCTTCCGTGCTCGTGTCGAGCACGGACTGCTCGCCGGGCGGTCGCTGGCGGACGGGCCCAGGCGGCGGCGGGCTGCGCGCCGCGCGCGCGGTGGCTGCTATGTGCCGCTCGCTGGCAGGCGGCACCCGGGCTGCTGGGCCGCGGCGGGCTGGCAAGCGGCTGGCTGACGCGGCTTTTTTTTTGAACATTAACTGAACCGGCTGTACTGTCTGCAAGTCTGAACTTTTTCTGCACTTTGGTAAATTGGCCGTAACTTTTGATTCCGGACTCCGATTTAGGCGAAACAAAGTCCTACGGGTTCGTAAAGACGAGCTCTACACAACCATACATATGGAAAAACCAAAAGGGCCATTTTTAAAGTAGCAAGGCAAAAACTCTAGTAGGCTTGCAAAAGGGATGATCTAGCAAAGTTGGAGTGGTTTTAGCAAAAGCTTTAAAACTGAAACTTTTTGCAAAGATGCCCATGATGCAATGACATGTATGAATGCAGTGCCAAATCTAGAATTTGGGATGTGACAAGACTAACCCCCTTAAGATGAATCTCGTCCTCGAGATTCGACGTGGCTAGCAAATAGGTGCGGGTGGTCTTCTCGGAGGTCATCCTCTCACTCCCAGGTAGCTTCCTCTTCGGTGTGATGGCTCTATTGTACCTTGCAGAACTTGATCGTCTTGCTACGTGTAAACCTCTCCGCTGTCTCCAAGATCTTGGCCGGTTTCTCCTCATAGGTCAGGTCACTCTCTAGCTGAACCTCCTCAAGCGACACAGTGTCTCTCAATGGTGTATCCATCATCTCCGGATGGCACCTCTTTAGCTGGGACACATGGAACACGTCGTGAACAGCGGATAGAATCTCTGGCATCTCCAGTTGGTATGCAACCTCTCCTTTGCGTGCTAAGATCTTGTAGGGCCCTATAAACCGAGGTGCCAGCTTGCCTTTGATCCCAAAACGCTTAATTCCACGTAGTGGCGAAACTCTGAGATATGCTCGATCTCCAATCTCATACGTCACTTCCTTGTGCTTAGAATCAGCATAGCTCTTCTGTCTCGATTGTGCTACCTTCAACCTATCTCGAATCAAACTGACCTTCTCCTCAGCATCTTTGATCAAATCAAGTCCAAACAACTGACGCTCACCTACACCATCCCACAACAATGGTGTCCTGCACCTCTTACCATTTAGTACATCGAACAGCGACGTCTTGATGCTAGTCTGGTAGCTGTTGTTGTATGAAAACTCAGCATACGGCAAATTCTCATCCCATCTAGAGCCATGAGCTAGAGCATAGGCTCTCAACATATCCTCCAAAATCTGATTCACCCTCTCGGTCTGACCATCCGTCTGGGGGTGGAAGGCTGTGCTAAACTCCAACCTTGTTCCCAACGACTCATGTAGCTGGCGCCAAAAGTGAGAAGTAAATTGGGTGCCTCTATTTGACACAATGCTCTTAGGAACTCCATGCAGGCACACAACTCTGTTCATGTAGATCTTGGCTAACTTAGCACTGGTATAAGTGGTCTTCACGGGTATAAAGTGGGCTACCTTGGTTAAGTGATCCACCACTACCCAAATAGAGTCGTATCCTGACCTCGTCCTGGGCAGTCCTGTGATGAAGTCCATTCCAACTCTATCCCACTTCCAATCAGGTATCGGTAATGGCTGTAGTAATCCTGCTGGCTTCTGGTGCTCGGCCTTCACTCTACTACAGACATCACATAGAGCAATATATTCCGCAATCTCCCGCTTCATGTTAACCCACCAAAACCTTCCCTTCAAATCCATGTACATCTTCGTGTTACCTGGATGTATAGAGTATGGCGAATTATGAGCTTCCTGAAATATCAACTTCCTCATCTCCGGATCGTTGGGCAGACATAAGCGATCCTTGTACCATAGTGTCCCTTGATCATCCTCGCGAAAACCTTCGGCCTTGCCTTTGGGTATGTTTCCTCTTATCTCCTCTAGGTCACTATCCTTCTTTTGAGCTTCTCTAATCTCGTCTAGAAGCGTTGGATTAACTTCCATTGTGGCCAAGTATCCCTCGGATACTACCTCCAACCTGAGGTCCTTGAGTTGTTCACACAAATCCTTGGGTAACTCCCCCACTGTCAGGCCATTAGCATAAACCTTGCGACTCAACGCATCTGCTACAACATTAGCCTTTCCGGGATGATATTGTAGACTCATATCATAGTCCTTTATAAGCTCCAACCATCTTCTTTGTCTCATATTCATCTCCTTCTGGGTGAATATGTATTTCAAGCTCTTGTGATCCGTAAACACATCACAATGCTTACCCATCAGGTAGTGCCTCCATACCTTGAGCGCGTGCACAACCGACGCTAATTCCAAATCATGCGTGGGGTAATTCCTCTCGTGATGTTTGAGTTGACGCGAGGCATAGGATACCACTCTTCCATACTGCATCAATACACTACCCAGTCCTTGACGAGAGGCATCACAATACACTTGTAAATCCTTTTGAATATCCGGCAAACATAGAATAGGTGCGGTTACTAGGCGTTGCTTCAGTTCCTGGAAACTAGCCTCACACTCCTTGGTCCAATCAAACCTCTTTTCCTTCTTCAGTAGTTCAGTCATTGTCTTTGCAATCTTGGAGAAGTTCTCTATAAACATCCTGTAATATCCAGCAAGTCCTAAGAAGCTCCTAATATCTCCCACATTCTTGGGTGACTCCCATTCTGTAACTGACACCACCTTGCTTGGATCAACTGCGACTCCTTCACCTGACACCACGTGTCCAAGAAACCCAATGGTGTTCAACCAGAACTCACACTTGCTAAACTTGGCATACAATTTGTGCTCCCTCAGCTTATCCATAATTAGTCGCAGATGTTTCTCATGTTCAGCATCATCCTTGGAGTATATCAATATGTCATCAATAAACACCACCACGAACTTATCCAAGTACTCCATGAATACCTTGTTCATCATGGTCATAAAATATGCCGGAGCATTTGTTAGTCCAAAATACATAACTGTATACTCATATAACCCATAACTAGTGGTGAAGGCAGTCTTGGGTACGTCTTCCTCACGGATCTTCAATTGGAAATACCCCGACCTCAAGTCAATTTTGGAGAACACCTTCGCTCCTTCCAACTGATCGAACAAGTCATTTATATTGGGCAATGGGTATTTATTCTTGATAGTCACTTCATTAAGTGAGCGGTAGTCAACCACCAATCTCTTACTACTGTCCTTCTTCTCCACGAATAGAACAGGCGCGCCCCAAGATGATGAACTGGGCTGAATAAATCCCTTGTCCAATTGCTCCCTAAGCTGCTTCTTTAACTCCTTTATTTCCTCCACATCCATCCTATATGGCCTTTTGGCTATCGGTCCCGTTCCCGGCATCAAATCAATAAGAAACTCCACGTCCCTGTCAGGTGACATCCCTGGCAGCTCATCCGGAAACACTCGGGGTACTCCTTTACTACGGGTACGGTATCCATGCTAACCCCCTTAAGAGAGTTCACCTTAGTACCCTCAAGACATGTTGCTGACTTGAACTTAATCTTTATGCCTCGTGGTGTCCTAAGAGAGATGGCACGTTGTCCACAATCTATCTAACCCTCATGCTCGGACAACCAATCCATGCCGAGTATTACATCTAGTCCTTGCGACTCCAAAACTACCAAATGTGCTGGGAAGCTGTGTGCTCCAATTCCTATGGTAAGATCACAACATCCCTTACTAGCTAGCATCTCTCCTCCTGGTGAGCTCACTCTAATAGTCCCTTTTAGTGACTCAGTGGCTAACTTATGTTTATCCACAAATGCCCGTGATATGAATGAATGCGATGCGCCAGTATAAAAAAGAACAAGTGCAATATGGGAATCGATTGGAAACTTACCAATCACGAGATCCGGCTCATCACGGATTTCCTCCACATTCACATGGTTCACATTCGCCTTCTGGTTCGGTCCAAGCTTGGGTCCCACTCTCGTGTTCTTCTCCGGGCAGGTACTAGCATAGTGACCCAGCTTCTTGCATTTGTAGCACTCCACATTCCTGAGATCCTTCTTGCTCACATAGTCATGTCCATTGTTCCTCCCAGAGTTGCCGTGGTGGCTCCTGTGACCATTATGGTGGCGGTCATTTCCTCCACGGTGGTGATTGTCACTCCTGTGACCATCGTGGCGATGTCCATTGCTTCCACGGTGGCTGCGGTCATCTCCGCCATGCCTAGAATGTCCAGAGTGTCCATCATAAGAGATACGGGCGCGGTGGTGTGATCCTGAGGAGTGATGGTTGTTCTTCCTCTTGCGTCGCTCCACCTGCTGTTGTTTCCCTTCCAGAATTCTGGCCTTGTCCATCAACTCCTGAAATGTCAGGCAATAAACCACGGATAGCTGAAGTGAAAGCTCATCACTGAGACCATCCAGGAACCTCTCTCTCCTCTTGGCATCAGTGTCCACATCCTCAGGGGCATAGCGAGAGAGATTGTTGAATTCCTCTATGTAATCCGCCACAGTGCGGTTGGTCTGGTGTAGGTTGTGGAACTCCTTCCTCTTCAGGCTCATGGTCCCGGCAGATACGTGGTTCGTCCTGAACCCTTCCTCAAACATAGCCCAGGTAATTGTCTCCAGCGGGTGAGTAATCTGGAAAGCATCCCACCATGAGACGGCTGATCCCTCCGGCAAGTGAGCAGCAAACCTCACCTTCTCAGCGTCAGTACAGCCAACGGTCACCAGATCCTTGTTCACAGAACGAAGCCAGTCGAGTGCAATCATGGGCTCAGGTGCAGAGGAGAACTTACCTGGCCTCAGCCTCAGGAACCTAGTGAGAGCATCCCCCTGTGGCTGATTGTTCCCGTTGTTGTTGTTGTTGTTGTTATTATTGTTGTTGTTGTTGTTCTGAGTTGCCATGAATTGCGTCATCACTTGGGTCAGCTATGCTTGAGAAGCCATGAGTTGAGCCATCTCATTTGGTCGACGGCGAGACATCTGCGGTTCAGTACAGGTAAGATTAGAGAGAAACAACTACAGATAAGCGATAGCCCGCTACCCATGCAACAAGCTCAAGCCACATCAATCATAAGCAATCACCACATGATCAAGAACACTCACAAACATCGTTCCAGGTTTTCACTAACAGTATATAGCTACAAAAATAGTTTAGGAACGCCGATAACAGCGTTGGCAAAGCAAAACAGCAAAATAAGCAAAACCAGAAAATCTGACAGAACAGATCTGTCCTGTTCACGAATTTTTCTGGGCACCTTAAACTCCTCAGGAATTTTAGCCAATTTTTTTGCCGATGATACAGGTAATTACGCTCCAGATCCTAAAATATGAGAGCAATCCGAGTTACCACTAAGGAATTAAAAATCGCGCGGTAAAACTGGTCAGGCAGAAAACTGCAGCAGGAAAGACACGAAAATTACCCAAACTTGTTCAGAAATCATTTAATAAATCTCACGAAAATTCCTGGAACTTCAAGGTACTTAACTAAGCAATCTAAACACAATAATCTAACAGTGCAGAAGTTTACATTGATCAATGCCTAAGACTAACGAATATCCCTAACGAAGACTAGTTTTGGAGGACCATCTCTAGCTATTTGATGAATAGGTTGCAGTAGGTTCTGGAGTCCATGCGCCGACGCTTCGCTCATGGTGCATGCCACGGTGGTGGTGTGTACACCTCTCCCGAGTCCTCTTCACTTGAGTCCTCGAATTCCACCTCTTCGGGGTCCTCCTCATCACTTCCTTCAACAAAAGCGCCCGCCGCATCTCCTCCCTCATCGTCATCGCTTCCTCCATCATCATTGTCTCCACCATCATCATTGTTACCTCCTCCACCATTATTCGCATCATCATCATCATCACTATCATCATCATCATTGTTGCCATTGTTGGGTGGAGGATTCTGCTGCGCTTGAAGGGCCGCAATCTGGGCAGCCATGTCCACAATGGTTTGATCACGTTCAGCCACAACTTGATTCCTCTGCTCAATGGTTTGGTTCAGCGCTGCAATAGTGGCATCTCTTCCAATGAGGGCTTGCTCCATTGTATTCACGGAAGTGTGCAAGGTTTCCATCTCATACCCTTGCAAGTGCACCGTGCCCTGAAAATAATCCAGCTGCTCCTTTTGCTGCATTAGCTTCTCTTCCCTCTCCGAAGCTTTGATCTCCATGTCTTCCAACTGCTTCACTTGGAGTGGCATGTTGTTCCGATCACCTGTGGTAATCATCATAGCTCCTTGCTCATTCCGACCCCCAAATGCAAGGAAGGGTGATCCTGCTGGTAGTCGGTGTCGGTGGAGATAGCACAGGCGCGACAGGGTCTCGTGCATGGCCGACTCCACTCCTTGCTCCCAGGTAAGGTACTTCTTGGTGAGGTTCAGGTTCTCAATACCAGGCACAGTGGGATCTGCAAGAACAATCGCGGTGATCTCCCACACGCGATCTCCAGGCACATAGGTGTTCATCCTTCTCCCTTTGAACATCGGCATTAGCATGCCCAGTGTCTTGCAAAGCTCCGCCAGCTGTCTTGCGAAGGGCCTTGGTGATTGAAGCTCAACATACTCAACTCTGGTGGCATCTCCCATCTATCAATTGTAAAGAGGAAAGAGTGAGAATAGCAAAAGAAAAGAATTTACTACAGTGAATGGCATAAGAATAAAGACATAATTTAAAATAGGCTCAAGTAAACATAAGGCTTCATATAACAATCCTAGGTCACGATCCTACAGTCAACACACGGCTCTGATACCATCTGTAACACTACAGTACTGAAAAAACTGTAGCTTCTATGCAACATGCCAATCCCTGGATCGGTTCATTGGCTCACGTAGAACATAGATAAAATAACAAAGTAATAATCCGTGTATCATAAATAACGAAGATCCAGAAGATTCATTTATTATAAAAGTCGCTTAGCTCGAAGGCTAGCTCACACATAAATCAAGTAGCAACTCAAATAAAGATACTACTCCATCTTCAAATTTCCCACGAGGGAACAAGTGTCGAGTGGAGTACCGCGACCTATATCGAATCACTCGGAATCGGTATAACCTGCAACATGAAACGTAGCAGCCCCGAAGGGTCAATACATGGAATGTACGGCAAGTAGCGCTAAGATAAAGGAGACAATGCACCTAGCATCTACATGCTTATTTGGCTAGTGGAGCTTTGGCTAGCTTGCACTTTTCAAACACATTGATCCTACTTTCGTAAACCATTTAATCCACAACAACCCATTTAGTTCACCCATCAAGTTTTAGTAATTAGGAAATAAGGATGAGCGAGAATATGTCATAGTCTCAAGATTAAGCAACTCAATCATCCGTAACCGGGGACACGGCTAAGTACTTAGTTTTTACACCCTGCAGAGGTTTGTACACTTTACCCATGTGACCTGGCTAACCCAGCTCGTACCACCACACGCATATTGTGTGATGATAGGGAGAAGTCCAAGAAGGGACCTTTCGGGAAGTAGATCACCAAACCCCACTGCGCACCGGTCCCAACCTATCATTCACTACATCTCTGGCTACGCTGGGTTCGGATCACCACGACCTACTAAGTCCAACCAGCCACCCATTCTTACTTGCACATGGTTGCACACGTAAGCTACCATATCAAAGAGAACCAATCCTTCTCAGTACCCTGGGCGGCATTCCCCACCATTAACCACAGTCCGATGACCATCTAACCATTCTGCCCAGGTAGTTCATTAACACTATGTTGTTTTAGTTTGAAGCAAACACAACTCCACCATAGTGTGATCCCTTTTCTCCCGTCTTCACAGCAGGTCTAAGCACATCTACTGAGCGGGCTCAACTACAAGAATTCCTACCACAATATATAGGATATAGCATAGCATAGTAGTTCCTACACAATAGCTACAGAAATACACTACACATGCATAAGAGAAAAAAAATAGTAGGATAATGGTATGAACAAAATAGCATCTACTTGCCTTAGCGGTAGGAGTCGAGGGTACAATCCTCGCAGAAACAAGCGTTGCACTCGTCACAATCTACACGATACAAAACAACACATAAACAACATACCAAACATAAGCAAGTGCACAAATGCATGCATGATAGCTCAACAAGGTTTTCAGTAACCTCTCGGTGTTCTCTGATGTTTACTACTACTGCATGATGCATGAGAAAACATTTAATGCAAAGAAAACAATTTATGCATAAAAGAGGTCTAGTTAATAGGTCTTTGGTCAAAACATGGCACCAAGGCTGTAAACAGTACATAACAAGTTTGAGAAAAATACTAATGGATAGGTAACTCCAATTAGGGCCTAGACCAAAAGGAAATACGCCAAAAAGGTTTACAGAACTTTTTCTGCGAATTAAATACTACTTTAAGCCTTTCTATAATCTCAGGAAAATACATACAGTAAACCTCGGATATTATTGCAGAATAAAATTCTACACAATTTTGCGAATACAACGATACCTTATTTGCAATTTTTGGCAAAGTAGATCTTTTTCTACAAATTTTAGAAGTTAAAACAATTTTCTACAATTTTTACTAAAATCTGTAAAATCCGGGGGGAATATTCCGGGAATATTCTGAGGAATATTCCCCGTTGACGGGTGGGTCCCGGCTGACCGGTGGTTGACCGGTCAGCGGTCGATGCCAGCGGTCAACGGCCGATCTGGGCCGCTGGTTGCCGATCCGACGGCCGGGAGCAGGCTGGCGGTGGCTCACCTGGCGGCGGCGGCGGTGGCTGACGGTGGTGGCGCTCTGGCGGCGGCGGCTGCGAGGGGCAGCGGGGGTGCAGCCAGGGGTGGCGGTCGCGGTGGCGGGGTCGGTGTGGCCGGTGGCGAGCTCCGGCGGCGGCGGCGGCGGCGAACTCCGGCGAGAAATTGCCGGGGCTTGGCGGCGGCTTAGGTAGGGTTTTCGGGGGGGGGGGGGTTCGACGAGGAAAACGTGGGCTAAAAGGGGGTAGCAGAGAGAGGTCGTGGGGCGGTGTGTATCTCGCGGAAATCAGAATTCCGGTGAACCTCGGCTTCCGTGCTCGTGTCGAGCACGGACTGCTCACGAGGCGGTCGCTGGCGGGCGGGCCCAGGCGGCGGCCGGCTGCGCGCGGCGCGCGGGGTGGCTGCTATGTGCCGCTCGCTGGCAGGCGGCACCCGGGCTGCTGGGCCGCGGCGGGCTGGCAAGTGGCTGGCTGACGCGGCTTTTTTTTTGAACAGTAACTGAACCAGCTGTACTGTCTGCAAGTCTGAACTTTTTCTACACTTTGGTAAATTGGCCGTAACTTTTGATCCCGGACTCCGATTTAGGCGAAACAAAGCCCTACGGGTTCGTAAAGACGAGATCTACACAACCATACATCTGGAAAAACCAAAAGGGCCATTTTTAAAGTAGCAAGGCAAAAACTCTAGTAGGCTTGCAAAAGGGATGATCTAGCAAAAGTGGAGTGGTTTTGGCAAAATCTTTAAAACTGAAACTTTTTGCAAAGATGCCCATGATGCAATGACATGTATGAATGCAGTGCCAAATCTAGAATTTGGGATGTGACATTTTTGATCTGTATTAGTATTCACCTGGGACCTGGAGTGTAATTGTAGAATTCCTATTTCAATTAACATGAACGATGCAGCAATCGAAGGACGAGTACCGTGAGAAGGTGGCCGCGATCAGTTCCAAGATTGCCAACCAACATGAGCTTGCACGCTCCCTCACCCAAGCTAATGAGAGCCTACGCAAGCAATTATCTGTGTAGAAGGAGATCTCGCTAGATTTTGCACGTGACGTTGTTAGGCTGCAGAAAGTGCTCGACCGTAACTTGATCAGGCAAGAACATGCCATCAAGATAATCAACGAGCTCACGGAGGAGAAGAAGAATCTCGTGGAAAGGTGCATTCTCCTACAGGACGAAGTAAGCGAGGCACTCAGAGGACGCGTCGACGAAACCAAGGCTACCATCCGAGCCTACCATGATAGGAACCGTTGCCTAGATGCAGTCAAGGAGATGAAGGCGGACATGAGCAGAGGGATCACCATACTCGAGGGTGTTCAGAAAGAGAACGAGGAGCTAAGGGCATGTCTGGAGGCGTATCGAAGCAATGCCCTAGTCTGATTCCCGTTAGCGGGGACACGAATACCAGTTCGTCCTCCTCTCCTTTTGTAATGTTTAGGGTTCAGGGAGCAATGCCCATGTCTGCTTCCCATTATAGGGTGCAATAAGAATCCTAGGGCAACTCCTTATCTATCTGGACATGTGTTGGTGTTCATGTTCATGAATGGACACCATGTTCTCTTTCCATATGTATCTGGACATTGGTTTCTGCATTATGAGTTTGCCACTCTCCCACTACTATTTGGTGATATTGGGAAAAACCCACAACACACTAAACTGCTAATAAATCTTATTTGTCTTCGAAATTGAAATTATGACAGTGCCACTAGTCGATTCATAAAATGTTGATTACTCCTAGATTGCTTCTTCCTTGAAATTATGACAGTGCCACTAGTCGATTCAGTTAATTATGGAAACTAACCAGCTTGTCCTGGTGAACTGAACAAACCATACTATATATTTTTGTTGCAGGGAAAGAGGCGAAAGATTGACCAGGACCTGGCGACCTGGCTAAATCACAAGATAACAATCCAAAGGGAGAGGCCAAATTCCTAGAAACTGGCCTTTGACCAACTGCGCGTTGAATTCGCGGTCCTTTCTGACAAGTGCCAAAAACTGAAGGAGTTAAATGCCGACTGGGCGAAGCTACACAGTGAAGGTCGCGCCTCGGCTAGGAAGCAGACGGAGATCATGAAAGGGATCTTGAAGGAAAATTGTATGGCTACAGACAAAATTCTCCAATCCGTGATGGAGCGCTAGAACCTACAGCTGAAGCACGACATAGTACTGAAGGAGCTGGCCAATCTTAGGGAGGAAAATAGGCAGCTCCGGGCCAGGCTCGCTTGAACACAACATATGTCTATTTAGTACTGAACTGCCTAGTTTATCCTCTGCAGTGGTGATTTTGTAAGCGTGAACTTAACTCTATGCACGATATGTGTGTTCGTCTGAAATTAGTTTGCTCGAGGATTGAGTTTGGCTTAGTTCAGAAAGCGCAACTTCAAGTCTTACAATTAACTAGTTTCAGACATTGGTACAACATAAATTATTCATCTCGAATTTCCTTTATCCTCTATAGTATGTCCTTGTTCACCCTCGCGCGCCTTCTTCAGTTCCTTCAATGGATCCGCAATGCAGTACTCTAGCTTCTTATTGTCTTCCCTGAGCCGATCCCTCTCCTTTTCTACATTATGAATCAGCAACCTGTGACTATCCTGAAGCTTTTTTGCAGTTCCAACAACCAAGCTCCCATCGATTCCGTCAGTTAGCTTTGACTGCAAATTTTTGATTTCTTCTTCCAACTCCTTATTTCGTACCGACAACTTGTATTTTTTTTCACCTGCATCACTTACATCAGTAAATCTCCCCGACCTTTCCAACTCATACATCTCCCATAACTGTGCCAAACATTTCTTAAGTGCATCTGGCCACTCAAGATCCACCCACTCTACTGCTTTACACACCGGGCCAACCTAAAAACACACACACTATAGTGTTATGAACATGCACGATACATTTTACTTCATGTCACAGTTGCACATAATGTAAACAAACCTGATTTGTACAGCCCAAAAACCTTCTCCCAGTGTTACTGCCTTCGAATGCAACATATCTCCTCAGTTTTAGCCCATGGTCACATGGCACTTCTCCATCGAGATCTAGGCCCTCCCATTCGGAGTCATAGATCGTCCTTGGTACCTATAGGTAAACACAAAGCTGAAATCGAACACAATTGCATGCACATATGGAGCTCAGATCGAGAGATTTACCATTGCCTAACCCTAGCCCGAGAAAATAGAGGAACTCACCTCGCGGAAGGAATACTCGATGTCAGAGAATAGGCTGTCACTGCTCGACTGGTCGTCCTCGCCGTTCAAGGACAGCATGGCGAATGCGACGGCAACGACGACGACGACATCGGCGAGAGAGAGAGAGAGAGAGAGAGAGAGAGAGAGAGAGAGAGAGAGAGAGAGAGAGAGAGAGAGAGAGAGAGAGAGAGAGAGAGAGAGAGAGAGAGAGAGAGAGAGAGAGAGAGAGAGAGAGAGAGAGCAACCCTTCTACCACTGCAATGATGACTAAATTGGTATGTTACAATAGTTTAATGGATACCATGACCTTTCCCTGGATTACTGTCTCCTGCCTGATATGGATTCTCTTCACACATTCTCATTTCAAATATTAAACCTGCACTCCCTCCATCCCAATTTCATTGCCTAACGAAAACATACCAGTATATTACATCATCCAAAGAAACAAAATCATGTCAAGTACAAGGTACTTATGCATCACTTCTTCAGTCATGGTTTCACAAAACATTACATTATAATCTCCTAACAAACATAACCACAACATGGTTTCACAAAACATCACATTACAATCTCTCAAGAAACGTAATCATAGAAACAAGTATATTACATCAACTCAAGAAACAAAATCATGTCGACTACAAGGTACTTACACATCACTTGTCCTGTCATTGTTTCGCAAAACATTACATTATAGTCTCTCAACAAACAAAATAACAGAAACAAGTACAGTACATCATCTCAAGAAACATAATCATGTCAACTATAATGTATTTATGCATCACTAGTCCAGTCATGGTTTCACAAAACATTACATTACAATGTCCCAACAAACATAATAACTGAAACAAGTACGGTACGTCATCTTAAGAAACATAATCATGTCAACTACAATGTACTTATATCTTATTACAACAACGATGGTTTTAGTGAGTGACATGTCCGAAAATCTCAACAGCTCGCACAACATTATATCGCAATCTCTCAACAAACATAATCATAGAAGCACACTCTAAATGCAACATCAGTCAATATTACAAATACAGGCAGGGGAACCCCGTGGTCCATATGACAAGCCCAGGGTAGCAGCTCTCATCATATCTCATCAACATCGACCACCTCATTCTGTTCAGCCACTACAGGGGCATCTACATCCACTATAACCTGTTCAACAACATCAGAAATGGTACCAAGGAAGAACACCTTCCTCGTTCGCTTCTTTCGCCGCATAATCTGCATAAGATCTTCATTATCCAAAACATCTATGAATTGCTGCTTCTTATGATGCCACCACCGGATTTTTGCCATCTACTTAGGGCCAATACTGATTTCCTTACCGACCATCTCTCTCATTTCATCAAGAGTTATGTTTTTGGAATCAATAGTGATCTCCACAGTACATGACGAAACTGGCTTATTAACTCCCTCATCAAGTTTTGCCATGTATGAATCCACCTCTATGCGTATACTGAACTTATCTAGATCAACATCTATTGGTCCATATTCTCTAGGAGCAGAAGCTCTGGCAGCAAGATCTCCAGCATCTGCATACATATCATCAATCATCACTTCAACTTTCACCTTACGATCAGCTGCACAACACTCCCAAACCATCTGAAGCTCATGGGAGAGCTCAATTTGCTGATAGGTATCATTCATGTTGCGCCACACCAATTTTGTCCTCTGTCTAGAACCCCAGGGAATTCTAGAGGCAAGCATATCTACCAACTGCAAAACAGACACAACCTCTTTGCAATTCACAAGCAGATGCACATCTTACCCGAATAAAACCCTCTCGCAACCAAAATCAAGCTTTGAAGTGTACTGCCGAACATGAACTGTGAACTCATATAGGTCCCTTGTATCAAACTTGTGCCTAATTTGATTAAAAAGGGGAACATTTTAGTTCATTCGATTCTAATATGCCTAACTAATCTACTTGCAAGATAAGGAACAGATAAGAAAAATTCACCTCTCGCTCTTCTCCCAGGTTTTTTTGTTTGCAATCTGAGTGCTGCATCCGCCCACCGGAGCCGAACAATCCGCCGCTGGCCTTGCTTTTCTCTTCAACCCGCTGCTCATAGGTACCTTGGGAGCAGAATCCTTGCTGGCGTCCTCGCTAACCGGCGCTGAAGACCTCGCCGCAGCTACGCGTTGAGCCCTAGACTTGGGCCCCGACGGACCCTTTTCAGTCGGCGATGTAGCTACAACCTTCGCCTTGCAAGACCCGCTGGGCCGCCGCCGCCGGATTCAGTGTCGGGGGAGGGAGAAAAAAGGTCCTCCGCCGTCGGCAGATTTAGGGTTGGGGAAGGGAAGAAAAGGGACCGCCGCCACCGCAGCAAGATTCAGTGTCGAGAGTTAGGAAAGTACAGTAATGGATTTGCCCCTACGACATATGCAGGGTGGCTAAGAAGAGTGACCGGCAAAGGAGGGGCACAGCAGGAACTAGTGTAACGGAATATCCTGACTTAACGGGCGCGATTTGAAAATATTGGGTTTGGCCATCATTCACTCGAAAGACCCCTCTCAGTAATTGGCGCCCCAACTTTTCGAATCGCGGTGATAAAAATCAACTTGGGTACCGCGTTGCCTGGCCACCCCAACTTTCGGGCCGCAAAATGATATTCTCGTTGATGGCGACGATCTCCCCTCTCCGGGAAGGAATTCGCCTGGTAGAAATCTATCTGACGGAGAGATCTTTCTCTCTCGGTGTTTTCTGCCCCGCAGAGGCAGCATAATCTTTCTGTGGTTGCTCTCCTAGTCTTAGGGTTTCGGGAGGATAATATACGCCAGAGGGGAGTGCTAGGGGTTGACCAGGGCGGCCACACCACCTGGTGGTGCGGCCCAGGGTGGCCCGCGCCAGGGGGTGGTGTGGGCCCCCTGTGGCCCATCTCAAGCCCCCCTTCTGGCTTCCTTCGTCTTCTGGGAAAATAGGATTTTCCATATATTTTCCTGGATTTGCTTGACTATTCTTTTCATAGACCACATATGGATCTACCAATGTCATTGTGTGTGTTCTCTTCAGATACCACATATGGATCCACTAGTGTCATTGCATGTGTGTTCTTCTCATTAACCACAGCTAGAGTCACTGGATGTGTGTTCTTTTTAGGGACCACATATGGATCCACCAGTGTCATTGAAATGTGTGCTATTTTCAGAGACCACACATCGATCCACCAGTGTCATTGCATATGGATCCACCAGAGTTCATTGCATGTGTGTTCTTTTCATTAACCACATATGGATCCACCATTGTCATTGAAATGTGTGTTCTTCTCATTAACGACAACTAGAGTCATTGCATGTGTATTATTTTTTTTAACCACATATGGATCCACTAGTGTCATTGCATGTGTGTTCTTCTCATTAACCAAAGCTACAGTCACTGGATGTGTGTTCTTTTCACAAACCACATATGAATCCACCAGTGTCATTGAAATGTGTGTTCTTTTAAGAGACCACACATGGATCCACCAGTGTCATTGCATATGGTTCCACCAGAGTTCATTGCATGTGTGTTATTTTCACAATCCACCTATGGATCCACCAGTGTCATTGCATGTGTGTTCTTCTCATTAACCACATCTAGAGTCATTGCATGTGTGTTCTTTTCACAAACCACACATGGAACCACCATTGTCATTGAAATGTGTATTATTTCATTAACCACATCTGGAGTCATTTCATTACTGTTCTTTTCACAAACCACATATGGATCCACCAGTGTTATTGAAATGTGTGTTCTTTTCATTAACCACATCTAGAGTCTTTGGATGTGTGTTCTTTTCACAAACCACATATAGATCCACTAGTGTCATTGAAATGTGTGTTCTTTTCAGAGACCACACATGGATCCACTAGTGTCATTGCATATGGATCCACCAGAGTTCATTGCATGTGTGTTCTTTTCATTAACCACATATGGATCCACCAGAGTTCATTGCATGTGTGTTCTTTTCATTAACCACATATGGATCCACCATTGTCATTGAAATGTGTATTATTTTCAATGATAGCCGTTGGCCACAAACAATCTGGACGCAGAGCTAACCAGCAACCGCTCCGGGCTTCTAGAACACCCGATCCCCAATTATTAGGCGTCGTTGGATCGGGGTGCGTAGACGATAAGGATGTCCTTCATGAGGGCGATCCGCGAGAAGTCTATTTTGCAAACTGATTGGCAGTGGCAACCACGCTAGGCCTACGTCCTTGCCCTTATCCCCTTAACCTCGGGGCCAAAGCTCAGATCGTGTTCCTTCATCGCCATGGAGAGGGAGAGGCCCAAACTCAGCTTGCACGAGGCTCATATGTTCGCCCACTACGACATACTCGCGCTGCCGTTCGTGAGGCTTCCGGATAGCTTCGAGCTCAGCTACGTTGGGGTTCCTGTCGCGCCGCTCTTGCGCGACAACGCGTTGGCGAGGCAGATCGAGGAGCGCTGCCGCCAGCTACCGGAGCAGAAGAGGGCAATGGCACGGTACTCGCGCACGAGCGCATACTGGCGAAAGTTGTTCAAGAAGGAGTGGGTTGCGTTGATTGAGCTGTGCGGAACCCACCGGCAGGAGATCCACCCGGATCTGCGCAACCCCGAAGGGAGGTAGCGCTTCTGGGCAGTGCCTGGGCGTACGACATCCACTGTTATTGTAACACCCCAAATATTTTAATCAAGATTATCAAGTTCAAATCACCCAATTTAGGGTTAACAAAAACTTTTATTAAGAAAATGAATATGAATGCATGTGTGTTTGCATTAGTATAGAATTGAGTGTATATGCCATGCTTGATTGTTCTAAATGTTGTGAAATGGTCTAAAGGTGAATGCCACATCATCTAGACCATTTACAGACAAAACCCAAAGAAAAATAAATCATATAAGAATAAATAAAGCAAATGGTCATTTTGACCATTTTAAACCACTAGGCCACTTTAGGTGTTCCTAGAAGAAGATTTCCAACAGAAACAATTCTACTTCTTTTCACCCCTTGCTAGACCAAGTAAAAGTGTATCAAGGCCCACTTTACAAACATACAAAAACATTTAGAAAATCAATTTAATGCACACTGGAAAATTGAATCTCATTCATATGGGAAGATCACACTTTTTCAAAAATCTACCAAATCAATTCCCCTTGACCTCTCCAAACAAACCTAGTCTCTCAAGCTTAATTCAAGATCACTCAAAAAAATTGAATCAAAAATTCCAAACTTTATCTCATGCGACCATTTCATCAAACACCTTGTCTGCACTAATTAAACCCCTGGCCTAACTTCATTGTTTTGTACAGTGATCATCAACCAAATGGTCCCCTCTTAACCCTCTTGTCCCCTCTGAGTCTAATCAGCCCCAGACCAGTCCCCCCTTCACCGTGGAGCATAGTGCAGTGCCGCCAGTTTTTGGTCATCGCTGACCGACCACGGCCAGCTCGCACCAGACAACCCCGCGCCCATCCACGATGTCCAGTAGCCTTGTCGCACGCTACCACCACCCCTTGTCCAGCCCACGATCGCAGCCGAGCCATGGACCACCCTAGTCGCGCCGCACACCGCCTCTCTGCACCGTGTCCAGGGTGCGCCAGTGCGTCGTGCCCGACCAGCCCCGCCAGCTCACGCCTAGCCCTCACCATGCATGCGCCGCCTCACCATGATCACGCCAACCCAGTAGACACCCCGGTTCCCCGCCGCACGACCCGCAGCTGCCGCCACAAACACTTTTGCTGCCGCGCGGAGCTTCGCACGCGCCGGAAAAACTAGACCGCCCCACGCCGCGCCTTTAAGTCCGTGAGAACCACCAGGAGACACTGCCCCATCCTATGCCCTCGCCCATGCCGTTAGCCGCCTGTAGCGCCGCCACCGTCGAGCTCACCACTGCACTGCTCGGTCCCATCGTCGCGCTATAAAAGGAGGCCACCCCCGCCTCCATTCTCCACACTATTCGACTCCCCACTCCTCACTGACCTTCCCCACCTCTCCTCGGAGCAAGGCGAGCACCATCGTGCCAGAATTTAACCGGAGTCCACTACTGCTGGAGGAGAAGGGCGTTGTTGATTCCGACCACCCCAAGCCCTGCCATGACCACGCCTCGCCTCGCCATCGTCTACCAAGTCGTTTGCCCCCGTCGCTGACCCTAGCTAGCACCTAGGTGAGCCCCGAGAGACCCCCACAGCCGCGCTAGGTCACATTCCTCGCCAGAGTTGTTCATCATCGACGACGACCCTGAGACGTCGATCTTGCTTCTAATCGTAGGGCTCAGGTTAAACGATACCGCTTCGCGTCTTTAGTCTCGCTGCCGAGTGGACCCCCTCTGTCAGCCGCACGCTGCGCTGTGCTGTGTAGTTGGGCCAGCCCGTTTAGCTTTCCCGCGCAACCCAGGAAATTCAAATATTGATTTTCCTTTTTAGTTGAAATTCTATTCTATCCCTGGATTCAAAAATCAATTCAGAGAGTTTCACTTAACCAAATTGCATGATTCCAATTTTGTTAGAAAGATAATTAAATTATCTATCCAAGATGTTCGATTTAAATGGTTTGGAATTAGAGATAATCTTTAGCAAAAATAACAAGACGGAGAATTTTGCAACTTCAAACATTTTTCAAAAATCAACCATAATAGCTTTTGAGTTGATTCCAACTCTCAAAAATCACATTTGACAATATCTATCTGAATATGTAAAAATATTTAGGTTTCCACGCAGTGACATTGGACTAGTACCAAAAGAATGCTATTAGGGCATTCTAGTCACTTTAAATCTATTAAATAATAATTTTACACTTTATAAAATGTGACCAACCCTTTTAAATCACATTCCCATGAATATGTGGTGATGACATGTGTCAAAATGATCCCATATTTTATTTGGAGAATATTAAATCTTAATTAATTTCAATGAGTAGAAATTACTTTTCTCACATAAACTAAGTAAAACTAGTTCCTCATTTCATGTGATGATTGTGATGATGCTAGATCATCAAGTGTGAGCCTTAGTGTGCTGAATAGACTTAGTTAAGTATTTTTTGGTGATTGTGTACCCCGTATTCATTTATAGACGATAGTACCAACCAAGGATACGAGGAGGAGGAGTTCTACCCCGAAGAAGAGGAGGAAAACTTCAATCACTGCACCAATCAAGGCAAGCCATCACTAATTGCAAGATTAACCTAAGAAAATATGAATTAGGCATGCTTTGGTTATATATCTTTGATTTATACCCATCCCAAGTTTTACTTGCAAGCTTTACTCTTTTACTTTACCAAAGTTCTTACTTTTAGTTAGTGCTTTGTGAGGATTTGGAAAGTAGTATAGATAGCATAAAGAGTATAAAACTAGGCCTATACTAGATGTCATTCTTGTTGGAGATATGCCCAAGAGGCAATAATAAAGTGGTTATTATTATATCTTTATGTTTATGATAAATGTTTACATCCCATGCTATAATTGTATTAACATGAAACATTAATACTTGTGTGTTTTGTAAACATAAAAGAGTCCCTAGTAAGCCTCTTGTTAAACTAGCTTGTTGATTAATGGATGATCATGGTTTCTTGATCATGGACATTGGATGTCGTTAATAACAAGATCATATCATTAGGAGAATGATGTGATGGACACACACCCATAGTAAGCATAGCATAAGGTCAAGTCATTAAGTTCGTTTTGCTACAAGCTTTTCAAATGCATAGTAACCTAATCCTTCGACCATGAGGTTATATTAATCACCATCACCGGATGGGTACTTTGATGACATCAAACGCTGCTTCGTAACTAGGTGGTTATAAAGGTGACATTGGGTATTCTGAAAGTATGTGTTGAAGCGCATGGACCAAGATTGGGATTTGTCCATCCATATGATGAATAGATATGCTCTGGGCCCTCTCGGTGGAATGTCATCTAGTTAGCTTGCAAGCATGTGACTAGGTCACAAGGGATGACATATCATGGAACGAGTAAAGAGTACTTATCAGTAACGAGGTAGAACTAGGTATGGAGATACCGACGATCAAACCTCGGATAAGTAGAGTATCGTGTGACAAAGGGAATTGGTTTCGTATGTTAAATGGTTCTATCGATCACAAAGTCATCGTTGAGTATGTGGGAGCTGTTATGGATCTCCAGATCCCGCTAATGGTTATTGATCGGAGATGTGTCTCCATCATGTCTACATGTTCACGAACCGTAGGGTGACACACTTAAGGTTCGAAGTTGTTTTAAGTAGATATGGAATGTGCGTTGGATACCGAATGTTGTTCGGAGTCTCGGATTGCCTCCGGGACATCACGAGGAGATCCGGAATTGTCCGGAGAATAAGATTCATATATTGGGGATCATTTTCTAAGTTAGGAAATGTTCCGGAGTATTTGTATGGGGATTCTAGAAGGTTTCGGAATGTTCCGGAAGGTTCTAGAAGATTTCTTGGAGTTTGCTTGAAAACCAAGAAAGGATCAAGGAATCCTTGTAGGGCAAGACAAGGAGTAGTGGGGGAGGAGGACTCCTTCCCCCTTCCCAATCCGCCGGCCAAGGAGGGAGGGGAGTCCTACAAGGACTCCACCTCCCATGGCGCCTCCCTCCTTTAAATAGAGGGGTAGAGGCGCCACCCCCTTGTCCCCTACAATCCGCAAACCCTAGCCGCCTCTCTCCTCCTCCTTCCCGCTGCTCTGGCTTAGGCGAAGCCCTGCAGAATTCTCTACTCCACCACCACCACCACACCGTCGTGCTGCTGGGATTCCGTGGAGAAGATCTACTACCTCCGCTGCTCGCTGGAACAGGGAGAGGAAGGTCTGCTTCGACTCCGCACGTGTGACCGACTGCGGAAGCGCTGCTGGAACGCGGTACCGGAAGGATCGTCCACACGATCTTGAGATCGGCAAGTGATCGACTACATCAACCCCGAGATCTAATCTCGTAACGCTTTCGGTTCTATGAGGGTTAGTACAGATCTATCTCGTTGCACATGTCTAATCGATTAGATCTTGGCTTTTATCTAGATTAGATCTGGGTTTTGTTCGTTCTTGCGGTAGAATTTTTTTGTTTTCCATGCTACAAACCCATCAGTGGTATCAGAGCCGTGTCTATGCATAGATCTATTGCACGAGTAGAACACAATGGTTTTTGTGGGCGTTGGTGCTCGTGCCGTCTTTTGCTTTGTGTACTTTGCATCTTGCGGTATGGTGGGATGAAGCGGCTCGGGCTAACCTTACATGTCATCGCACATGAGACTTGCTCCATAGTTGACGTGCAACTCGTATTGCACAAGTGGCTTTGCGGGTGTCTGTCTCTCCCATCATAGTATAGATCCAATCTACACTTTGCACTCAATAGCACTTGTATCAACGTTGTGGTTCAGTTTCGTAGGTAAGATCCGTTCTTATTCGAAAGCCCCAAACCACGTAAAAAATGCAAAGAAAATTAGAGGCGTCTAACTTGTTTTTGCAGGGTTTTTGTGATGTGATATGGCCATCATGTGATTGTGATTATATTTGATGTATGCAATGTTCCTTGTTGTAATATGGCAACCGGCAGGAGTCTAATGGTTGTCTTTAATTCGGTTAAGACCTGCGTGTCTATTCATCTTGTAATAGCTTTATTCCAAGTAGTTGTAATAGTTGCTGGTGATGATGGAAAACCATGAAGCGGCGCCACTGACCTTGACGCAATGCTGGTGATGATGGAGATCATGTCCGTGCTTTGGAGATGGAGATCAAAGGCATAAGAAGAAAGGGCCATATCATATCACACTAATTATGAATTGCCTGTGATGTTAATCCTTTATGCATCTTGTATTGCTTAGATCGCGACGGTAGCATTATAAGATGATCCCTCTCACTAAATATCAAGTAATAAAGTGTTTGTCCTTAGTAGGCACCGTTGCTAAGACTCGTCATTTCGAAGCATCTCGTGATGATCGGGTGTGATAGATTCTACGTGTGCATACGATGTGTGCAAGCCAGATTTGCACATGCGGATACTAAGGTTAACGTTGACGAGCCTAGCATGTACAGACATGGTCTCAGAACACGGAATACCGAAAGGTAAAGCATGAGTCATATGGATGATATGATGAACATGTTGATTGTTCGCCTTTAAAGCTACATCATCTCATGTGATGATCGGACTTGGTGTAGTGGATTTGGTTCGTGTAATCACTAAAACAACTCGAGGGATGTTGTTTTGAGTGGGAGTTCTTTTGTAATTTGGATTAGTCAAACTCAATTTATCATAAACATAATCAAAGTGAATTTGCATAGTTTGTTGTAGTCATTGGCATCCGTTCACCACCTTACGCTTAGTTATAGTTGAGATAGTAGAACTATAGAAATTCTAGATATTTGCTTTACGAACTGGTATCGTATTGTTTTGAGTGTCAATTTAAAGTTTAAAAGTCATATTGCAAACTTTCAGCAAACTCCATTTACTATGTGAAGTTTAATAAACAATATTAAATCAAGAGTAACAATTCCAGTGTTAGTATCTAATGTATCATGTTTGCCTCCATGATTCTTGATACTCAAAAGATTGTTTTTAATATCAAGTTTATCTAAGAGTTGAAAGCAATGTTTCAGAAACCATCATATGTGAAAGGTATTGTGATATATAAAACAATGTGTTGGTTACAACATGATAGAGTATACGTCCTCATATTTGATGAGAATTTGTGAAGATTGGAGACGCCAGTCGTTCTAATCCTCCAAAAGGTTTTGGAAAAGAAACATTATACTCGCAATTCACCTTTATAAGCTATAGCAGCTTGATTATGAAAGTTGTCATGATAAGGATGAATAGAAGATGTAAGTAAAATGTTTACTACACTAAAAGATTACTAAAGAATGGAATTTTGAAAGAATGCCAAACATTTGATGAAGGTGATCCACTTCAAAGTGCAAGTTCAAAGGTTTTAGTATTTGACTATACACACTTTGTACTATGTGTCATGTGAATGACGCCACTATTGATGTTGATAGATTCTTTTAAAAGAAAATGAATTGTTGAAAGAGAATCTATAAAATATTTGGCAGACAAGAAAAGATTGGAGATGTCCAACTTAGGTATATAGAAGATACATGTTATGGCTGTATTCCTTGGTTGTTAAACAATGTGGTTCTGCGGTATTGGATACCGAATTGGTTGGTATGAAGTGTCATACAGGACAACACAATTCATGAACTGCAATGGCCTAAGTAACTAGCAAGAGAATATGTGATGATGTTCATCGAAAACAAACAAAGGGTTGTTGTGTTGCTCGTTAACATCAAAGCTTGCTTTCAAGATTTGTTTCAATAATTGTTATTTTGATCAGGTATTATGACAACAAAAGGTTGTTCAAATAATTACCGCATTCCATAATAGATGGATGATATACAAGTCTGGTTGGAGAAATAACGACCATAAAACTAATGCTAAAATGTCGCAAGACAAATGATTGAAAGATCACTTGCGAAGTGACATCGCCGTTTAAATTATATTGAAAGGGATACATGAAGAAACTCCATGTTTATGGATTTTTGGAGTCTTTGATTTTGATCAAATGACGCTTGTGATACTTTCCTGGAGATAATTAAAACTCCGTTAGTAGGCCAAAAGAGGAACGGGCGACTAACTGATTGGAATTTGTACATATTGATGTATATAGTCCATTATGTGTAGTCGTGGGCGATGGATTTCGACTTCATATGCTTTCTCCGAAGATTTGAGTGAGTATATGTATATACTTACTCAATAAGGAAGAAGTATGAAACATTTGAAAATGTTCAAAGACTTTCAAGATGAAGTGGAAAATCATTGTAACAAGAAAATAAAAAGTTTATGATTGGATCATAAAGAAAGATATTTGAGTTACAAGTTTAGCAAAACACCTAAGATTTGAGGAATCGTTCCATGGATTTGCATTTCCCAAAACACCATAGGAGTATGGAGTGTTCAAGATATGTAATGAAACCTTGTTTGACATGGTAAGATCAAAGGTGTCATTTATAAAACTGCCATTATATTTTAAAGATTAAAGCTTTAGTGACTACCGCTTTTACACTGAAAAGAGCTCCATCGTGATCCGTTGAAATGACACCATATAAGTCATGGTTTGGGATAAAACCCAGGTTGTCCTTTCTTAAATTTTTGGTATGCTAGGCATAAGTAAAGTGTTTACAACCAAAGTCGGATGAGCATGTCTTTGTAGGTTATTTCGAATAACCATTGGGTATTCCTCCATAACACCGAAGACAAAAGTGTTTGTCGCTTAGAATGTCGAGTTTCTTGAGAAGGAATTTTGGTGAAAAGTTAAGTGGGAGGACAATACAACTTTGACAAGGTTGTTGAACCTTGGCTAATATGTGTTGAGTTGCGCAGCGTCGGAAAGTGTCCCGGAGGCAGCAACAATGCTCATGGCTCACGTGCCTCAAAGGTTATGGTCACGGAGATCTAAGTTACTATTGAACCAAGTAGGTCAGGTAAGTAATCAAATGCCAACATTTGAGAGTTAAATCATTGTTGTTTGACAATGATGAACCGACTACATGCAAAGAAGCAATGATGGGCCCTGACTTTGTTAAGTGGCTTGAACCCATAAAATCCGTGATAATTCCATACACGAGAAATCAAGCTTTGAATTTGAAAGACCCTCTAGAAAGGTGCAAGACCTTACAGTCGTATATGGATCTATAAAGAAATAGACATGGATGTTTCACATCTATGAAATAGTCGACATGTCGGAAAGAGTTTACGACAATGTTCAAGGAATTGACTATGATAAGATTTGATCTTTCATAGCGATATTTAGTCTGGACGGATTAATGTAGCAACCACTACATATATTTTGGTATATGGTAGTTGAACAAACAAAACAAGTTCTTCTAATAGAATGGTTACCTAGGATGTGTCCATGACACGATCCAAAGGGTTTTGTTAATTCAAAGGATGCTAAAAGAGTATGCAAAACTTCAATGGTTGAAGTGAGCATCGCGGAGTTGGAATCTTCACCGTGATGAAACCGGTAAAAGGTTTAATTTCATCAGAGACGATGAAGATGCTTGCATTTTTGCAAGAAATTAAGTGGGAGCGCTAAGACATATTTCTAATACATTATGTGAAAGACATATCGTTGATTAGAAATGATGTATCTTTTATTGACACAGGTTAAGAATTTCATTTCGATGAAAGACTTAGGCATAACCCAAGAATTAGGCATCAATGTCTATATGGATAGATTAAGGCGCTAATATGGTTTTGCCAAATGTACATAGATAAGATGTTGAATGAGTTCAATATGGAAACGACAAGAAAGGTTCTTGACGCACGGAAAGGACTGAATCAAGATTCAAGTGTGTTGACACGAGATTCAAGTATTTTGACACTTGGTGAAATCACAAGAATATTTTGATCAATCTTTGAGATGTACACATCCAGATATGTCCTATGCTCTAAATGTTATGAGCATATACCAGAATGACTCATAAGATGATCATTGGATAATAGTAGGGATATTCCTATGATCTTTGGAAGAACTAAGAATATATTATTTATATAGTGGTGACAAATAGTTCATTGTAAATTGTTGCATTGATACTAGTTTTGTCACAAATTAAGTTTATCTCAATTTAAACTATGGGTGGCACAATGTAATGGAAAGGAAGTTCCATAACGGATTTGGTTGAGTACTAAAGTTAAAACATTGTGACAGATACTACAACAAAAGGCTAAGTATATGCCTGCTATTGTAGCAGCAAATGAGGGCATTTACGTCAAGTAGTTTGTTATCAAACTAGGTGTGGTTCATAGCGGGATAATACTATGAAGATACATTGTACGACAATTGTATCAACATGATTTAATCCCAAGGAACTAAAGGTCTCACCAAAGGACCAAGTTTATACAATGCCATCTCATTAGAGAATGAGTAATGCGTAGAGACGCAAGGACATGCAAATACACACGGACCTGGAAGTGTCAGATCCGAAGATTATGTTTACCACTAGCAATAGTGTATATACTACACCATAAAGCCATAGGTGTTGAATGCACAAGTTTTTAACTAGATTATTGACTCTAGTGCAAGTGGGAGACTGTTGGAGATATGCCCAAGAGGCAATAATAAAGTGGTTATTATTATATCTTTATGTTTATGATAAATGTTTACATCACATGCTATAATTGTATTAACAGGAAACATTAATACTTGTGTGTTTTGTAAACATAAAAGAGTCCCTAGTAAGCCTCTTGTTAAACTAGCTTGTTGATTAATGGATGATCATGGTTTCCTGATCATGGACATTGGATGTCGTTAATAACAAGATCATATCATTAGGAGAATGATGTGATGGACACACACCCATAGTAAGCATAGCATAAGATCAAGTCATTAAGTTCGTTTTGCTACAAGCTTTTCAAATGCATAGTAACCTAATCCTTCGACCATGAGGTTATGTTAATCACCATCACCGGATGGGTACTTTGATGACATCAAACGCTGCTTCGTAACTGGGTGGTTATAAAGGTGACATTGGGTATTCTGAAAGTATGTGTTGAAGCGCATGGACCAAGATTGGGATTTGTCCATCCATATGACGGATAGATATGCTCTAGGCCCTCTCGGTGGAATGTCATCTAGTTAGCTTGCAAGCATGTGACTAGGTCACAAGGGATGACATATCACGGAACGAGTAAAGAGTACTTATCAGTAACGAGGTAGAACTAGGTATGGAGATACCGACGATCAAACCTCGGATAAGTAGAGTATCGTGTGACAAAGGGAATTGGTTTCGTATGTTAAATGGTTCTATCGATCACAAAGTCATCGTTGAGTATGTGGGAGCTGTTATGGATCTCCAGATCCCGCTAATGGTTATTGATCGGAGATGTGTCTCCATCATGTCTACATGTTCACGAACCATAGGGTGACACACTTAAGGTTCGAAGTTGTTTTAAGTAGTTATGGAATGTGCGTTGGAGACCGATGTTGTTCGGAGTCTCGGATTGGATCTGGGACATCACGAGGAGATCCGGAATTGTCCGGAGAATAAGATTCATATATTGGGGATCATTTTCTAAGTTAGGAAATGTTCTGGAGTATTTGTATGGGGATTCTAGAAGGTTTCAGAATGTTCTGGAAGGTTCTAGAAGATTTCTTGGAGTTTGCTTGAAAACCAAGAAAGGATCAAGGAATCCTTGTAGGGCAAGACAAGGAGTAGTGGGGGAGGAGGACTCCTTCCCCCTTCCCAATCCGCCGGCCAAGGAGGGAAGGGAGTCCTACAAGGACTCCACCTCCCATGGAGCCTCCCTCCTCTAAATAGAGGGGTAGAGGCGCCACCCCCTTGTCCCCTACAATCCGCAAACCCTAGCCGCCTCTCTCCTCCTCCTTCCCTCTGCTCTGGCTTAGGCGAAGCCCTGCAGAATTCTCTACTCCACCACCACCACCACACTGTCGTGCTGCTGGGATTCCGTGGAGAAGATCTACTACCTCCGTTGCTCGCTGGAACAGGGAGAGGAAGGTCTACTTCGACTCCGCACGTGTGTCCGACTGCGGAAGCGCTGCCGGAACGCGGCGCCGGAAGGATCGTCCACACAATCTTGAGATCGGCAAGTGATCGACTACATCAACCCCGAGATCTAATCTCGTAACGCTTTCGGTTCTACGAGGGTTAGTATAGATTTATCTTGTTGCACATGTCTAATAGATTAGATCTTGGCTTTTATCTAGATTAGATCTGGGTTTTGTTCGTTCTTGCGGTAGAAATTTTTTGTTTTCCATGCTACGAACCCATCAGTGGTATCAGAGCCGTGTCTATGCGTAGATCTATTGCACGAGTAGAACACAATGGTTTTTGTGGGCGTTGGTGCTCGTGCCGTCTTTTGCTTTGTGTACTTTGCATCTTGCGGTATGGTGGGATGAAGCGGCTCGGGCTAACCTTACATGTCATCGCACATGAGACTTGCTCCACAGTTGACGTGCAACTCGTATTGCACAAGTGGCTTTGCGGGTGTCTGTCTCTCCCATCATAGTATAGATCAAATCTACACTTTGCACTCGATAGCACTTGTATAAATGATGTCCACCTATGCAGTGCCCAGGATGGCAGATGGCCATGGCTGGGAGGCCAAGCTCATAGGGGAGGTGCCTATACTAGAATGTGTAATTAAAAGGTTATGATTGATTATCCGCATACTAAGTATGATGATTCAGGGTTATCCCTGACGGATGTATCAAATTTTGTGGTGAAAAGTGTACCACCTCTACAGAGTGTCAAACTATTCGAATAGTCGCGTCCGCGGTCATGGACAGTTGGAGTGGCCATACTGTTCCGTCATTAGCTGTTTGCAAAATGACTTGTGAAGTGAACTATGATTTTGACTTGACCACAACAGGGTTATGAATATGAAAACTAGGTTCCCAACTTAAAGTGGTTTAGAACTTTTACTTAGTTTTCTTTACTTCTGAACTCAGTTTAGATAAATCTGGCGTTTTGCAAATGAACTTAGAGCTTAGGATTCCTACTAGAACTACCTTACTTGTTAGTGATAGTTTGGGAGTACTTAAAGAGTACTCATGGCTTTGTCCCTGGCTATTCCCGTGGCCAGACTATGAGGAGGACTATCAGGAAGATGGACAGCAAGACGGCTACAACAACTAGGATCATCTCCCATCGTCAGCATTGCCTGTGACACTGAAGATGGAGCCTGCTGCTACGCTTATTATTCTACTGCTTGTTTGTATTAAGACTGGATCATGAGATCCTTTATTTGTGTAAGACCTTATTATGGTTTGTAATGGATGATGTACTGTGATATCCAATTTGTTATGTCACGCAAAAATGGTAATCCTAGGATTGCGATGTATGGCATAACAGGCATCTAGGATTAAAAATCCAGGTATTGACAATTATCGATGCGGCGCGCCGTGAAGATCCATGAGGAGGAGGAACGCTGCCGGGAACGTCGGCATCGATTCTGACACAGAGGAGGCTGGTGGCGACACGGACAACATCATCGATGATGGAGACTGTGGGAGCGTCATAGTCGATTAGGGACACTTAAGCATAAATTAAATCTATGTATGGTATCTTAATGCCCTCTTTGGATCTGAGTCACTTGAGTCTTAGTCGATTATCGTCATAATCTATATATGTTGGCCATGTTTAGTTGTGTTTGTCTTTGATACTTGTCGAAACTCGTCCAATCCTAAAAATAAAGTTCGAGAGTTCCTGGCATATCGGATGGGACAATACGCCGACTCTGCTCCCAGCACTTGACGGCACAACCATAATTTGGAGTGCGCCAGAGGAGAAGGGATCGAGCGTGTTGTAATAGTGTACTACTCCTGTCTAGATATAACTGACTTAGTTTTTTTTTAGATATTTAATAAATGTATCTATACCCAAAACATGTCTAGATACATGTTTTAGGTTTATCTGACTTTCAAACTAATCAAAAGTCGTCAAATTCTGAACAAACAAAGTCATTGCATTCACATCTGATGGGACAATACAATACATTGACTCTGCTACTTAATGGCATAGCCATAATTCTAGAGTGCGCTAGAGGAGATGGGAATTCAAGGGAGATGGGAACTAGTAGCTGTGTCCATACGCAGGTAAAAAATTAATGTAATAATATTTAAAAAATTGTAATCTGGTCCACATGACCCCATCACAGACACGTTGCACGCGCCAGATATAAATAAAGACGACACGACTAGTTTAGTTTCAATGATATAATTCAACATACGATGTTACTGTGCCCGTATCTTTCTGCTTCTCTTATTAGTTTGCTAGCCCATGCTGCATTAAGCAACAGTTGATGAGGATAAAAAAATGATAAAATGGCAAATAAAACAATTTTGAAGCTTACCTTTCATCTGGAGAATCGTACAAAGATGAAATTGGCAGGGATTTATTATTTCTCCTGCAGTTAGCTGAAATATCCTCAAGAACATCCTCAATCACCCCTGCAACTTCTTCATATTCTAATACACCTCCATTATTTGCCCTTTCCTCCCGGATCCGCTTATCCTTTTGTTTCTTTTCACACCCTTTTCTCGTTGACACCTCCACTTCTTCATAAATTGGCTGCTTATGTACGTTTTCCTCTAAGTGCTCATCACCGTTTTCCTCCACCTGCTGCACTTCCTCAAGTTTTTCGTCTTCGCGCTGCTCTTCCTCCAGTTCTGGCTGAGAAGCCTCATTTTCTGCCACCGGGATGTGAACAGGGACATTATCATGTGTAACTGGATTTTTGCACAACCTCTTGATATGGCCAAATCCGCCACAACGTTTGCATTTCCTTTTCCTAGCTCCCAGCCTTGAACCTTTATCAGCGGAGGCTTCGATCCTTATCTTTCTAGGCCTCCCAGGTGGCCTCCTAAGAACTGGTGGTTGAAGTTTGAACCCTGGATCGACAATCTCCCAATCATTTTCATCGACCATAGGTGGTATGTTTTCTGCATAAGTTGCAGCAAACTTGTCCTGGAGAAATAGTTGTCAACATAGTTCTCTATTTCAGCTCCGCTACCTCTAAGCTTTAAGATGAAGTAAATTGCATGGTGACATGGCAGACCAGTAATCTTCCACTGCCTGCATGAACAAGTCTTGTTTCCAATGTCTATAGTGTACCTCCATTCACTTCCACGCTTGTATTCTGCATAAACCTCAGCCGATGTTCTGGAACTTTTGACCATCCTCATCTTTATCGTTCTCATTGCCCTGGTTCTTGCATTCAGTAACATAACCACCTTTGGAACTATTTTATTGCAAACAAAATCCACCTTGCTTAACTCACCAAACTTGCTTCTGGCTCATAGCTTGGTGTGATGTTCTTCAAGGTATTTTTTCACCTTTGGCACTACATACATGTTCTGCAAGTAAGTAGCATGCGTGCTTGGGGTGTATGTGTATGCTGATCGCCACAATTACTCTTCAAAGATCTTTCATTTGAACTTCTTTGTGAAGTTAGTAGCGAGGTGCCGCATGCATTCCCTATGCTCAACCCTAGGAAACACAGCATCAACAGCATTCTCAAGACCCTCGCATGCACCGGTATGCATCACCAAGCCTTCACGGTGACCAATTACTGCCCGTAGTCTCTACATGAACCATGTCCAGCTTTCATTTGATTCACCCTCAAGAACAACATAAGCTACGGGTAGAAGCCAATTATGCGCGTCCAAAGCACAAGCAAAAGCAACATGTCCCTTGAACTTCCCTGTTAAAGAAGTTGCGCCCATTGCCAAGTATGGCCTGCAGCCGTCTAGGAACCCCTTCCAGCATGCCTTCAGGCAGACAAAACATCTCTCCTGAAGCATATCTTATTTGCCTGCTTATACCTAACCCCCCTCAAGACCTTTTTTCTTCCTTTCACAACCTCGTAATCAATGTCAACAACACTACCAGGTGATGTTTTCTCTACCTGAGGTTTGAAACTATACAACATGTGAAAACTGTCATTCCACTTGCCTTGAATGAAGTCTAGAGCCATCTCCTTCCCATCAAAGACTTTGTGGTAAGGACTCTGAATGTTTATCTTTTTGCTAATCTTTGCTCTGAGTTCAGCAGGTCCAATATTATGATCCTACCTCACCCAATCAAGTATAGTAGCAGCAATCCACTTGGTAGTCGCCGGTCTAATTTTATCACTTAAAGAAGTATTAGGGCAGTTGTGTTTCTTTGTGTTTACTTTGATCTGCATTCGATAAGAATCCAAATAATTAAGAGCTAGTTATCGGCAGAATAAATATGAGAAATACTGAAACTAAATGTAGCTATTGCAACCTGAATGGGTGTCCACTCCGCATTGGAGATGCATGTAATCTCCATTTACACACATTACTTTCCCTACAATGCACCCTAAATCTCTATTGGTCGCTCTTTTCAATGATAAATTCGAACCCAACTCTGATTGCATAGGTTCCAACTGCATATCTGCAGTCCTCCACATTCTCAAAGACAGGCCCCTCATCAATTGTAGGATTGTCCCTGTCAAAGTGTATCGCTAGCCTGTCCTTGTCTTCGTCATCGTATCTACATCCCATTTCCACATCTTCGCATTTCTCTTCCTCATCAATCCCATAGTCAGGCTCAAAGTTCGAATCAACCAAATATTCCCTACTCTCCATCCTACCAGGGTCAGCAGCCACATCTGGATATGCTTTCTCATCATCATCCGCACCGCCACACATTTTAGTGTCTTCATGCTCGCTTGACAAAGCATCATGCTCAAGGATAAGCTGTATAGACGTCCTGCGGTTACCAACACATCCTTGCCATCACCACGAGACTAGAAACACTAATTGGGGTATGCAGAAAAGGAATCATAGTTCTTACCCTTCAATGTGGACGCACGACACCTTCTCCGGGCTCCATACCTCCAAAGCTCTGCACCCCGCTTCCTCTTCCCCTGTTTTGTTCTCCTTTGTGCTCTCCAGACTTGAAGGAGATTCCGTGCTCTCCAGCCGCGCAGGACCCATCTCTGTGTTCTCAAGCCTCACAGGATCCATCTCCGAGCAAGATCCGGATCACCAACGTCGTTGGGCGCCTAACCCAATGGCCGACTCTCGGTTTTTGTTTCCAGACGCGCCTGGGCGATGGACAGCGGCAAGGAGACAGGGCAGGGAGGGGAGGGAAGGGGACGTGAGGGGATGGCATGGAGGGGAGGGCGGGAGGATGACGGCCCAAGGGGACGATGAGAGCGGTGCACGACTGAACAGAGTGACGACGGCAGGAGCAGAGGAGCGGAGCTGGTTGCGACAAAACATGGAAAATTGCACAATAATGTGTTGGTGGGTGGCACCAACCCTCGAACCTGGGACGCGCGCTGTCGAAGGTGGAGGAGGCGTACCCGCCAGTCAGAAAACATACCACCTGTCAACGCACTATGCATGGTAGCACTTCACGGAATTTTTTAGCCCGTCCCACATGTCAGTCTATTTGATCAAAACTTGCATGCAGTGCATGGCTAGTTCACGCGCTATTTCCGAAAAAAGCCCGTTGATCCAAACTTGAAGTGGCAGTTCTGCTTCTTCTCCCTTGTCTCCTCGTCTCCTCACAGTGGCAGTTCCGCTTTGTCTCCCTCGTCTGTTCTCCTCTTCTTCTTCTCCTTGCAGTGGTAGTTATTCTTTCTTCCTCGATCAAAACATTCCCGCACGTAAGCCATGGCCAGTAGCCGACTACTTGCTGGAGAAAAAGGAGTACATCGACACCTATGCTGCTTGTCGGGAAGTCTGCACGAATTGGCGCCGCACATTAAAGGTGCCCGAATTCCATCTCAACAACTAGATCATGATAGATCACACACTTCCAAACGTTGGCGACTTCACCTTCATCAACCTCGCCACTGGTCGTTGCTTCAGGACGAATCTAATGGACGTCCATCGCAGGTTCACATTCACATCCGATATATATATAACATTCATTTATTTGTATTTTCCATTGTAAACATCTTAGGTCTAACTGATGTCGTCTTCTTCCAAAAGATTCTACTTCATCGGTGTTTCTCGTGGCGTCATCGTGCTTGCTCAGAGGGTGGAGCCGTACCAGATTCGGCTTCTAAACCTAATCACTCATAAGTCTAACACTGAGTTTCAAGAATACATACCATCTGATCTTCTGCAATATGTCGTCGTGATGAAGTCCCCGACGATGGTGTTCATTTGCACTGATTATCCAGATCATATTGCATGGGCTGATGAGAGCACCCCAACGGGGCAAATCAATGAATCATTTGGAGAAGGATTGTATTCACCACCTCCTGATACTCTTGTGGTCTGCATGACGGCATTCCGAGGGGAAGTATATGCATTACTTGAGAATGGAGACATCATGTCGACCAACATCCAGTTAGAGCAGTGTGTGAGCACTGTCACGATGGCCAAAATAATTTCAGCCCTACTCTTTGAACAGGTACGCGGAGGCTACGGAGTTTACCTAGTTGAGTCAGATGGTGATCTGCTTCTTGTGTTGAACGGGGATTTCACCAAAGGGCAACTGGTGTTGTACCGAGTGGATACGGAGAACCGCTCTCTCGAGGCGGTCGATGACATTGGAAGTCGTGCCCTCTTTGTTGATTACCATCGGTCTATCTCCATTGACACCAGGTTACACCCCACAGTCAAACCCGGTTGCATATACTACAGAAATTATATCAGACTGTACGATCATGAGATTCAAGCCTGGGAAGAGGAACCAACAATGATGTATGGCTTAAGTCTGGAACATACCCAGAGGACTTACCCTCTAGACGAGATACTGGCAGCACATTGCAGATGGAGAGAGTTCTCTGGACATATGTTGCAGCACGCGGGAGCCGACGATGACGAAAAATATAGGGCAGAATGAATCCTATATTCATCCTAGGTTATTTGCTAGCATTTTCAGGTCTATTTTTCGAAATAGAAATTTGTACTGTATTTATATTATTTCGATCAGCAGTATGCATATTACCTTTCAGACAAAATTGTAATGTATTTAATTTTAGTACTTTCAGAATTCAAAGTATTTATTTCTAGTAGCTTCTTTCAGAATTCTCTGTGTTCGACAGCCAGAGCCGATGGCAGGCATCAGCTCAGCGCTGAAATTTAGGTTCCACATGGAAAATTGCAGATTAATGTGTTGGTGGGCGGTACCAGCCCTTGAACCTGGGATGCGTGCCATCGAAGGTGGAGGAGGCGGGCCTGCCAGTCAGAAACATGCCACGTCGGCATCCCCTGTTTCTGATGCCCTTTAAAAAAAGAAAACACGCCACATGGTCATCCCCTGTTTCTGATGGTGTTGCTACAATCGACGGTACATAGTGGCATAGATAAAATATTGTATAAACATATGGGAACAGTCATCAACATTTCTAAAATGAAACCCGGTCTATTACCTGTCCTGGTACATTGCTTGATGAGGTGGATAGCCACGACCGATCTTTTTAATACGTTCGCACTCTTATGCTGAGAAGGGAAATAATGATTGACCGGTTAATGCAATGAGTGTCGAATTATTACCCTCTAAGGAAATGGGAGATGGTTATTTTCACGCATTCCTGTAGTCCAAACCTATTGTTAGTCTTTCACTCCCCTTCTCCGACAAACCACAGTTCACCTTGCGCAGCTCCTCTGCGCTGCACCACCTAGGGTAACATTGCCCCGCCTAAGCAGCCATCGCCGTCGCTGCGACAGCCGCCAAAACTGGGGTATTTAGCCCCTCTAAGGCAAGCCATGAAGCTCTACTTCAAGGCCGATCTCCCATTGCCCTGCCAGGCGGATGATTTCGCCGAATGTGCCGAATCGGCCGCGGCGGCGGCGCCGGATGCGGCAAGCAAGGCCAAGAGAGCGATGTGGAGAAATCGCGGGGCGGCATTACGGCATGCTCTAGGCAGTGGGAACAAGGTACGTATTAAATCGTTCACGAGAGCATGCTGCCGAGGGTACACACCCTCGAACAGGGCAGCGCCAAGGTCTAGGAACTCCCGCGTCCATGCTTCGGCGCGGGCTACCTTACCGTAGTGGGGGAGGCTGGGAACACACCGTCTACGACAAAGACGCTTCATCCAACGCACCGTTGGAGGTCGTACCGTGGCAGCGACCAAGCGTCTACACTCAGCATGCTGGATTGTTCGACAGCCGAAGTCGACGGCTGGCATTAGCTCAGCGCCAAAATTCAGGTTCCAGTTCACACGGACCTACGATCCTAAGAAGAAGATGCCGAATTTCAAATTCGAAGAAATCGTTGCGGCGGCGCGGATGGTCCAACTGAACCGGGACTGACACACCCAAATCGGTTGTGCATGAACAATGCAGATTTCTTGTAGTTTGGTGGGAAGGCAATAGATCAGTTTGGGTTAAATGATCAAATAACTTATGTCCTCTCAAGGGAATTGGCCAACCAACTTTTCTGGTGGAGATCTGTAGTTTCTTCAGTGTAGAATAGTTAAGTTCAAACTGAAGAATGGCTTTTGTAGATGAAATGCTGACGAATTGTTCTATAAACTAGTAGGAAGTTTAGCCCACTTTTGTGTAGGTATAAGACCCTTTTGTATGGAAGTACTACTATTGTAAGAAAATACTATCAAGTATTTATTTTGTTCAATTACTAGTCGTGGTTAAATCCAGTTAACTGGCATTTTTTTTAATCCCATACTACAGATTTTGCATCTACTGTCTGTGATGTAAACCATTTTTCCTTTGTCTTGTGTTGTCTGCAAAATGGTCCTGCACTTCAACGTGTTACAAATATAGCTACCTTGTACTTGAAGAGGAGATGGACTACATTTTCCTGGCATCCACAGAATTGACATTGCTCATTGCCAGACCACCCTCTTTTCATGAGGTTGTCCTTGGTTATTCACAGAAATTATAAAGCATGGTGTTCAACTACATCGATTCAAACTATTACACACACACTACATCAAATTCATTACCCACACATACTACATCGATTCAAACTATTACACACACATACTACTTCAAATTCATTACCCACATGTACTACATCGATTCAAACTATTACACATTTTTAGTCGATGCTAACTTCCTGCTACGCTCTCCATACTACAAATTCATTAGCCACACATACCACGACAATTCACTAGAGCTTTGTCTTCACTCGAGGGAAATCAGAACCACCATCTTGTCCAAGCCCAGTTCCCCCACCGAAACAGTGTGCGCCGTCGCGAAACGGTGGTGGTCCTGTGCCATCGATCCTTCCAGGCCAACACTGCAGGTGATGAGGATGCTTTATGGTAGCCTCTTAGGGGCCTTGAATGCCATGTACCGATTCCAGAACCTCCTCCAGGTGGATGATGATCGGGTGCTTCCAGCAAAGCTGTCGCCCTGCCCTCCTTGGAATCTGCACCGCGTACATCTTAGGAACGGCGTCAGGATCTTTTAGCCACGCCTTTACCTCGATGACCCATTTGTCGCTCGGTGGCATGATTTCCACCAGCTCGCCGCCAAGGCTACTGACGACCAGCTTGAGGGCCTCCGGCTCCCAAACATCCAATGGGAGGCCGTCAAAGCCGAGTTTGGAGAAGAAACGAAGCTGCCCCAAGCGATCGTCCCACCCACAGGCGTGATGCCAACGCATGAAGCTCATTTTCTCCCGCAGCACTCGAAAGAACGAGAAGAATGCAGAACACGCTCGGTGTCTGAGCTATGCTCGAACCGTATGAAAAACTCGAATGGCGGCGCACATACCTCAATCTTGACCTCATTTCATCTGATCCCAAAATGAGACCTGAAAGCCGACAACAACTCTGTCAATAACATGGCAGGACGAACGCCTAGCACCGTGGCCATGAGGGTGTGGTCGTCAAACTGCTGTGCCAGGGCTACCATGCCTTGGGTGCGCGACAGCATGCAACTGCCCGAGGCTGGTCGCTATCCAGGATTGCCCGATGGGACGCGCTCCGCCGTGCGAGAAGGACTAGCCAGAGGCGAGATATTAGTCCGGGGATGCAAAGCTCTAATACAGCGGATGATGCGACGGTGACGGCTGCGAGCTTCAGTTAGAGGCGTGGGAGGTTGACCAGACATGGCGGGGACGCAAATTAGAGCAAGTGCGAGCTCCGATCTGAGACGAGCAGCTGGAGCTAAGCAAATGTTATGGGAAGGGGAGCAGGGGAGAAAACCAGAGTAGAGCAAAGAAATAGATCTGGTCCACTTAGGGATCTCGTCCACGTAGGGGTAGGCTAGTCCATGACCGCAAAAGATAACGGGGAATATTGATAGGGCGGGCCAAGAAGAGTTGACCTAACAGCGATATTTGAGTTCAACCGTTTTTCGTCTGGTTCAAACGATCGTTTGGCTGTTAGATTTGTATTCACCCCCATTTGGCCCTTCTGGACAATTGGCGATTCTACTACAGCCCCTCTGCGCTTGATGACAACTCAGGTACCGAGATGCACTCGCCCGGGAAGTTTGGTACCGCAAACAAACAATCCCCTCTTGTTCCCGTACGTTTCCCAAAATTCATCGATCTTCCTCTCCATCGTCGGGCGGTATGCATCCAAAAAAGAAGTTGACATGGATAGTGAAGCCGTGATAGTTGATTGCTCGGTAAAAGAGCACTGAAGATCAGTTTCTTGGTGCCCATTCAATTGATAGAACACTATGGTATAGCTCGACAGTTTACATACGCCTACATTCCCATGATGTCCTCGTTGATGGTAGCAACTGCTGCAGACACATTGCAAAATTCAGGCAGAGCATGGCACCGTGTGATACAATCACAATACTTTTTTTGAACAAGGAATGGTCCTGAGGGGCATGGAAACTGCATTAATTAGACAACATAAACAAATTTACAGATATGACCTTGACTAAAAAAGCAAATACAATCAAGTCCTCTAACTTTGCAACTAGGACCTCAAAATAAAATAAAAAGTTAATCGGGTCCTTCATCTTTATCATAGGAACCGGTTGATATCCAGATCCAGGCACCAGTGACCATGTCGGGGACTATACCACTTGGGGCGAGGCTAGTGAGATCTCCCGCATCGAGATCAAAGAAGATCCTCCGCAACGGCACAATGGATGGAGGAAGAAGAAGCATGAGTGCATGACGCTCCCGAGTACAGAGGAGCTTCTTTTGCCAAGGGTAACAACGGTGCAAAGCAGCCAATGTTTGGCAATATCGTCAAAGTCGGTAGCCTCCTAAGCCCACACCACAGCATGAGCTCCACTTCCCTGGTGAAGCTGAAGATCCGGCCACCTTCCAGCACTTGTCCACACCGTGACGATTAGATTGTAAGCAGGCACCGGGATCCAAAGCTCCACAGCAACAGCCCCCAAAGAGGGCTCATCCAACTTATTGACCAAGCCACCAGACCTTCCTCTCATAAGATTGAGCTCCATCCATTGGAGTTAGATAAGAGAGAGGAAGAAATTCAGTCCTCCCCAGATGCAGCTCGGATGCACTGAAGAGATGCTTGAAACAACCGCCTTATTGTCGGAGATCTCCCATCTACGATTCTAGTGTTGCTTGTCCTGGCGATGTAGAGTACATGAAGCTAAGAAAATTGGCACCAAGGAAGAGGAAGAAGCTAGGAATGAAGAAGCCAGTGGACGTGAAGGCTTGGCACCCAGGCAGGAGAAAAAGGCTGCTAGCAATGAAGATGCATAATAATATGTTGAACTTGAACCAATATATGTAATTGGGTTAAATTATGAAGCTCTATGCGTGGAACTTGTCGAGTGAAACAATCTACACATGTTCTCGGAGTAAAATGTATCGTGACTTGAGTTTTGGAAACGGCCGAGTCACTAGTTGAATTCGAAATTGTGATTGTGCCACTACTATCAGAAAACGCGCAGCACCGGTTCCACGATTGCTGAGGGGAAAGAGGTCTCCAAATTAGATGGAATGTTAGTGGCACATAAATAAATTATTTAAGCCGCTACACTCCACGAAGAAGCAACATATTTCTGCTGCTGCACAACGACATGGCAACATAAACAACAACGGCAACTGATAATTCCCAGATAATGAGGAAATGGGTACCACTTTCTGGCCTAATCTTGAGCCCGTCTATCTCACCACCTCCCTGCTCCTGCATCCCCTGCATCTGGCGAAGCTCCCAGATCTCCAGTAACAGGGTGTACGTGCTTCCACTTTACATATTGTGGATATGCCATTTTCACGCGGAAAAATCCATGTAGATTGTGTTTAAACAAACCACCAAAGTCAGAATACAATGATCATTATACAAAAGGAAGTAATGGAGGGCTAAGGAAGATTAACGGGCGACCAATTTTTTTCTCCCAGGACTCCGAGACAACTAGTTCGGACCACTAGGTCAACAAGTACTACTATTACAATTAAAAAAGCACGGAGCTCAAGCTAAATAGAACTAGTTATCACACATCTCCTTGATTTTCCTAATCTTAGCCTGATGCGCATCTTCCTGTGAGAGCAAGTATCGAATTGTCTGCTCCATCCTTTTAGCATCTTCCTTGTACAACTTCAATTGTTTCTCTGCATTTATCCTTATGCACTTGTCAATACCCATAGTTGTGAACTGTAGGACTTTGGCCTGGTGAAGTTCATTCCTTGATTGAGTCATTTCTTGCTCTGCTTTAGCCTCTAGGGGTAACGCCACATCCCTCTCCTTCTCGACTTTGCTAACCTTGTCTTGCACCCTCCTGAGATCTCGGTTAAGCTTGGTTGTGTCAACATGGTCAAATAACTTCATCTCAGCACTCTCAAGAACTGACCTGACTATGGATTCTTTCAACTCAACAGTCATATCCCATAGTTTTTCTAGCGTTTTTTGCATCGATTTGGGCCACTCTGGATCTACCCATTTGACAACACCGCAACTTCTGCGAGGCAACATTGCACCATGTCCTTGACACCCTAAAAATATCTTGCTTGTGTTTCGTCCTGCGAACGCTACAAATTTAGTGGGCACATATCCATGTTCACATAGAGGAGGATTGTCTTCCTCCACTAAACCGTGATAGTCGAAGTCGTACAGCGTCTGGTTGGCCTAACACATCATATGTGCATGAGTAATCAGAGTAGATCTAGCTCAAAATATATTAATGGCCACAGATGTTAGAGATGAGATGACTCACATCGAAATCACCGTCACTGTCGTCACGACGCATTTCCTCACTATCTCCCCTTAAACCCATGGCAAAAGGGTGGTGGGGGACTAGGCTGGCTGCGGGAGAGATCACTGGAGGCATCGTCGGCTTGCGGCTACGGCAGGATGGGAGAGAAGTGGGGGAAAGTGGCTTTGAGGGGAAGGAAGAGAAGTATCAGGAGGAAGAGAAGTAAAGGGGACATGACACTGGCAGGTGGGCCCATGGAACACGTGACACTGGAAAGTGGGAGCGCATGGTGTTGCCAGTTTGTCCAGAGCAAGCGGACAGTAAGCGTGGCCAATCATGTCGCAGAACAGCCTACTCGCGGACCACTCTTACGAAGAACCATCCCAATCATCCAAGCGCCCCGATCAAACGGCCTGTAACAATCGTCATGCAGAACAGGCGTCTTGGGGCGTGCCTTCTAGAAAACTCGATCTAACAGCCACCATTGGGGGCTAAGGTTATGATCTAACGGCCACCACGCACACACACTAGATGTCATTACATGTGTTCTTTTCCAAAACCATATTGATGCACACTACAACACACACACATCCAAGTGGGTGTGGTGATGCAACATCTTTCAAACTGGTGATACAATGCATGTTGCATTTGAATCCCAGCATGCTGCTAGGGTTCCTGGACATGGTTGGATGCCATGTGCTAGAGTGGCATCATTTCATGTGTTATTTTCCAAAACCACAATGATGCACACTAATACACACACATCCAAGTGGGTCTAGTGATGCAGCATCTTTCAAACTGGTGATATAATGCATGTTGTAGTTGAATCCTAGCAAGCTGCTAGGGTTCCTGGACATGGTTGGACACCACATGCTAGAGTGGCATCATTGCATGTGTTGGTTTCCAAAACCACAATGATGCACACTGATACACACACATCCAAGTGGGTGAGGTAATGCAGCATCTTTCAAACTAGTGGTACAATGCATGCTGTAGTTGAATCCTAGCATGCTGCTAGGGCTCCTTGACATAGTTGGACACCACATGCCAGAGTGGCATCATTACATCTGTTCTTTTCCAAAACCACAATGATGTACATTGATACAGATACACACACATCCAAGTGGATATGGTGATGCAACATCTTTTAAACTGGTGATACACTACATGATGTAGTTGAATCCCAGCATGCTGCTAGGGTTCCTGGACATGGTTGGACACCACATGCTGGAGTGGCATCATTTCATGTGTTCTTTTACTAAAACCACAATGATGCACACTGACACACACACACATCCAAGTGGGTATGGTAATGCAGCATCTTTTAAACTGGTGATAGAATGCATGTTGAAGTTGAATCCCAACATGCCGCTAGGGTTCCTGGACATGGTTCGACACCACATGCTGGAGTGGCATCTTTAAATGTGTTCTTTTCCTAAAACCACAATGATGCACACAGACACAAACACACACACACATCCAAGTGGGTGTGGTGATGCAGCATCTTTCAAACTGGTAAATAGAATGCATGTTGCAGTTGAATCCCAGCATGTTGCTAGGGTTCATGGACATGGTTGGACACTACATGCTGGAGTGGCATCATTGCATGTGTTATTTTCCAAAACCACAATGGTGCACACTAATACACACACATCCAAGTTGGTGTGGTGATACAACATCTTTCAAACTGATGGTAGAATGCATGCTGTAGTTGAATCCCAGTATGCTGCTAGGGTTCCTGGACATGGTTAGACACCACATGCTAGAGTGGCATCATTGCATGTGTTCTTTTCCAAAACCACAATGATGCACACTGATACACACACATCCAATGACTCTAGTGGATCCATGTGGTTTATGAAAAGAACACACATGCAATGACATATAGTGGATCCATGTGGTTTATGAAAAGAACACACATGCAATGAATCTAGTGGATCCATGTGGTTTAGGAAAAGGACACACATGCAATGACATGTAGTGGACCCATGTGGTTTAGGAAAAGAACACACATGTTGGAGTGGCATCATTGCATGTGTTCTTTTCCAAAACCACAATGATGCACACTGACACACACACATCTAAGTGGGTGTGATGATGCAGCATCTTTCAAATGAGTGATACAATGCATGTTGTAGTTGAACCCCAGCATGCTGCTATGGTTCCTAGACATAGTTGGACACCACATGCTAGAGTGGCATCATTGCATGTGTTATTTTCCAAAATCACAATGATGCACACTAACACACACACGCACACATCCAAGTAGGTGTGGTGATGCAGCATCTTTCAAACTGGTGGTAGAATGCATGTTGCAGTTGAATCCCAGCATGTTGCTAGGGTTCCTGGACACTAATACACACACATCCAAGATGTATTTCATTGTATAAGACACTCACTTTCCATTTTTTAACTATCTTTCTATTTTACATGTTGTAGTTGAATCCCTTCGTCTGTTTTGCCCTTGGTTTTCTGATACTACTCAGCCTTTTCCTCTCACTCTCGTAGAAGCCCAAACATGTGTTCACTCTGGTTGCTACACCCTGATTAGTTGACACAGTTGTCACATGGATCATGCGCACCAACCGTTGATCCTCTGTGATCCAACACGGATCTTTGCACACATCGTTCCCTTCACAGTACAATGCGAGACAACACATACATCTGTCTCAGCGAGACTTCTATAAGAAGAAACACGAAGGCATCCATTAAAAAAGTCGTCGAGTGGTCATGTCATGTTTAATCACGTCTGAAAATCCTACTACTACTACTATGCCAGAACACATGCACATGGCAACAGGGTCATCGAGTGCACGGTCATCGACGGGCGCTGCAATTTATTTCCACTTGATATTAGTAAGATATATCCTATTTTTACATAGTGTGCTTTCAATCTCACTTCCAAGTGGGCCCTACCGCAAGAAACTTCCACGCGTTAGCCGGAGGCCGAAGAGCTGAGAAATGGGTCTCGAGGAGGGGGGGCCTCTAGGAGACCTAATGTCTCTGGCTTCATCGAGTCCCTCGCACTCATCCACACCCCCCTCTTCCCGATCTAGCACAACCCCACAAATCTCGTCGTACAGCCACCTACCTTCTCCTCTACATTTCCCCTTTTAATAATCACAAATTTTATGGCCGTGTCAACCTTCGTACTTAGAAATTGTGTATGCGCCCTTTGCATGCGGCTGAATACAGAACTATCATGCATGGCCCAGGAAAAAACGTGACGCACCATGCGTGTGTCGTGGTGCATGGTTGACAAGTGCATATTTGCATCATGTTTTATATTATTATTTTGCATTGTAGTTCTAGGATCTTGGTATTTTACGGCTTTCGCGCGCACATTTTATGTCTATTTTCACCAGGATCAGGACAAATGATGGATACAATGGACATAATTCTTGGAGCAGTTGTATTAGGGAGAAAAGGAGTCAAAAACAATGTAAATCATTTATTTGGGAAATATTAATAACACCAGAAGAAAACCCGAAGCGATCAAGGCATACAGAGGGTTTAACGACCAACTATATGGCAGGAATTAATTTTCCGGCTGTATAGTTCCCGCCGTATAGTTGGCACCACCACCGCCTCTTCAAATAGTTTCACCCCGTGTAACTGGATCAGGGAGACGACATACAGAACAACCAGAAAATTGCCAAAACCTCACCTCCGGAATGCATCTGGAGGGGGAACTCGTCTACCAGGGATCCACCTTTGCCCTGCGCAGATCCGGGAGGCTAAGGCATCGATCTTCATCATCAACCGCTAGATCACCACCATCTCCATCCATCCCATCTACATCTTGTCTAGATCTTGTTGTAATTTCCGTACTCGTTGTGGATTTATACAAGTACCATTCATCTATGATAGATTCCATTGTTATTGCCATGATGTTGATTGCCTCCATGTCTGAGTAGATCATTAGTTCTTGGGGAGATCTACAAACCCTAGTATGAGATTAAAATAAGATAAAGTTTATTATAATATTCGTCGATGTGACCATGTCTTAGATTGTCTTCATCTTGATGTTGGGAGAAGTTGACCTCTCAGTATTTGCCTCTTATGGGGACTTGATGGAGGGAACTACTTGCTGGTAGACGGAGGTGTGTTTACACTTACAGTGACTATAAAGTTGTTGGCACCCCTTATGTATCAACTTGGGAACCGAGGAAACTCACGGAACACTATCCATGTCATCGGATACGTCCTACTGGATTAAGTCCCTTAATAGCGCAATAATTTGATTGATTTCATTGTTGTCTGTTGTGGTTATGAGGATGATGTGAGCAGTGGTTGCTGCCTATTTGTCTAAATACGGAGTTCCTCCCACACATACATAGTTGAGAATGTTCATGATAATAATCTTTACCTTAGCTCTTTATAATGCTAGAGGTGTATCCGCTACTTCCTGAGAATGCCTTTTTCCCTATTGCAGTTCAAAGCTCTTTTACATACGTGATACTTACTTTCTGTGTTCAGTTGTTTTACTTTACTTATTGTTCTCTTATACCAAAAACCCAAAAACACATTTTTACACAATACTCGCATTTTATCTTTTTTACTTAGAACTTTATTTAGCATTTGTTGTAGTATTTAATTCAAGAGTTATTAGACTTCAGACTCCTGCTCCCTATGGGATCGATATCTTTATTTCGAAACTAGCTACAAATGATCTGTGCACTTGCAGTCATCAACGGTGCAGTAGCCTACATGACACGGTGCACGGTGGTGCAACGAAACATCCCTTCCCTTCACCTTAACTATAGAGCCCCTCTCCCTCTCCGCCTACCCACTCTCACTCTCGCTCACTCTCTTCACACAATCGTCTCCACTGTCCCATCATCTTCTACAAACTCCCAAGAAAACCCTAACCACGCCAGTGATGGCGAAGGAAGATACGGTGGCCATTGTCACCTCCAAGGACACCAGCGAGGAGGCCCCCCGTCTCTGTCCTGGCCCCAATCGAGGCGTTGAAAGCAGCTGTCGTCCCTGTCCAGGCCCCCATTGAGGCATCGATGGCAGCCCCCGTCCCTGTCCAGGCCCTTGTCCATGTCCAGGCCCCCGTCCCCACTACCGACATAGCTGCCGACGAGGAGAACCCCGCTGGTCACGGGCAGATCTAGCTCTTCTAGGACCCCTACGATCTAGAGGAGTACATCGCTCCGGTGAACCCCTACGACACTGGCATCGATGACCCATGGTCGGAGGTAACTAGTGTTTGCTCCCCTTCCATTGTTCTTCTCCCGTTCCCATTGTTGGATCTTATATCTTGGTTTATTAGGGTTCGGTTGTTCGCATTTCGGTTGCTCGATCTTCTTACATCATCTAATCCTATCTTTTTTTCCAATAGGTGTATGGTAGTGACATTTGTAGCGATGATGAGTCCAGGCACACCAAGACTCGTCAGGTGCTGAGCAGACTGCAGGTCGGCCAATACGATGCCTTCTTCGCTGGCGGCATCTTCAGTTGGCCCTTCTACAAGAAGGGACTCACCAGCACCGACTTCAACTGCATCGTGATGCATGCAAAGGGCTCGAGCTCCAGCACCCCCAAAGTCGGCCAGACCATGAACGGCAATGCCTACATTGCTGAACACCAAGCGCTCGACATTCACCTCCGCAACCTCCAGCGGGTGGCCATCAAAGAGGGTCGCATGCCTCTGATCAAACCCAAGGTCCCCAAGATCAAGGGACTAGGCAGCAAGAAGTGGAGGAAGCGCCAGAGGAAGGAGGCGGAGGCATAGGCGCAGGCAAGGAGGGGTTGTACGTGTCTGCAGCTGCTAAGCATCTTCTTTAGTTTTTGTATATTTTCTGTGATGGCTGTTGATCAGCGAATGTATCGAACCTCGTTAAGCAACCTACTTTCTATCACTATATCCTATTTAGTTGTGCACATCTATGTCTACATTTGTTTTGTTTTCTGAATCTATGTATTCTGCCGGTGTGATTTCCTTCTCTAGATTTACTACCAGATCGGTCCAAAACGAGGGCCAAAAGGATCGAATGATCGAAGAGAGAAGCTGCTCTAGATTTGCTACCAATTTGGGCAAAAAGAAACATAACTTCCAATTAACGAGCTCCCATCTTGATAAGGTACCATACACGTTATAGAAACATAACACAAAGAAGTAAAGTTTAATTCACTTCCCTTTAAACCAGTTGAGGAGCTAGCAATCTTGACAAGCTACTAGACCCTTACAGAAACATAACACAAAGAAGTACAATTTAATTCACTTATCATCACACCATTTTTGGCACTTGTCTGCGATCATCCCATCTGTTGCTTACCTTATTAGCCTCCCACAGCTTACGAAATGCAAGTTCTTCCTACCTGGAATGTGCCTTGGCTTCCCTCTCTTCAGCATCCTGCGGCACAATGAGCGGTGCATCATAGGCCTAGTTGTTGCCGCTGGAAGATGCTGCCTCTCTATTTGTTGTTTCAGTTGCAGCCTCTCTGTCTGATGCTTCAGATGCATCCATTTTCTTTGCATATGCAGTGTCATGCTCAGCTATACTACATTTGGTACAAAGGGCTCCCCTAAGCTCGTCTTCCCTCTTGCAACTAGGCCAAAATACGAGGAAACATAGAAAGAAATGGATTTTAACGTACAGCTGGTAGGCCCTAAACCCTAAATCCTAAACCCTAAGCAACTATGGCTGCATACTTCAGGTTTATCTCAGACAACGGCCTCTCCTCCGAGAAATCGTGCCTATCCATAGGAAAATCTTCCTTCATTCTGTCATACGACTCATCGAGGATTCTAGTTACGAGTGTAGCCATTCCATCCTTCCTCGAGCCCCCTATGATCTTGACAAGACTCTGAATATCGATCCACTTGTGCGTAGGAATTATAATTCCCTCTTGAAGAAATTTTAAAAAATCAGTTCTTTTGTCGATAGTGCAGAAAACAATTCCTTTTTCTACAAGGAATTGGCGCAGCGCCAGACATTCCTCATCAGTCCTAAAAGTATGTAGTTTGTCATCATAAAATGTGTGACCGAAATTTGTAACTACAAATATTTTGTCAATGCAAGATCATCATCTGAATATAATTTTAAGCTACAAAAGTTTAGTAAATGCAAGATCAAGACTCTCAACATTGGCTTGACAAAATTTATTTGGTCCTAATAAAATTCAGTAGTTGCAAGATGAGAAAATGGATAAAGAACAAGAGGAGAAAACCCTAAAAGAGGTTAACTACAGAGAGTAGATCTACAAACCAGGAGAAGTGGTAGATGAGGACGTGTTTCCTCGTGGCCAGTTGAACGGCGGCGAGTTCATTCTCAAAATATGGGTCCTCCGGGGTGTACTCGAGGTCCAATCCCATAAACTTGTCCTCGTCTTCCTCAAGACTTACACCACTATATCCTCCTTGTTGGTGTAGATGATGTCTATCTTCTTATTGCCATGGGCAATGAAGCTTGTCTCTAGAGTGCAACCTTCCATGGTGGCAAGGAGAAGATAGAAAGAACATGGAGGGGGAAGCAGAAGACAGAAGATAGGAAGAATAAGTGTGGGTTCTGTGAGACAGGGGAACGGTGGAACCCTCAATGCGTGTATGAGGTAGTGGTTAACAACAGGGAAGGAAGTCCAATAGAGAGATGCGTGGCGGTGGCCGTTCCAGCTTTTGAGCAAACAAAGATTAAAAATAGTAATAATGAGAATATATGCACCCTATGTTGTCACGTCAATACACGCTATCGGTCATGTTCTCCTATCCACTGTGTCACCTTAGCTCATGTGCTCTGTGTCATCAGTTTTCTCGTGTCAAATCCTACCGGTCAATTTATTTGCGCATATCCTGTAGCCTTTTTTAGAGAAATCCTCTAGCCTTGCGATGTTGCAAAGTAGGCTGGCGATTCCGTCAATGAAAATCCCAGTGGTAGAAGAAGAAGAGGAGAATATGATGGGATTTAGGATAGGGAGGAGAGCGGGGCTGAGTCATTCCATCCATGTCCCGGAACCACTGATGGAAATGGCGTCCTAGCTCTGCGCCATGGCGGCGACCACATATCACTGCTCCAAGGAAGAAGAAGGAGATACAGGAGCCAGCGCTGCAAGGTGGAAAGCGCCTTTACTTCTCAACAAAATTATAGGCCTTAAGCCTTGGGATGGAGGGAGTACATGGCAGCAACGATGCCTCCACGATGGCAACGATATAACGGCAAAAGCTGACAGGGGGGCCAACTTGACGGGCATTAGCCTAATATTTTGTATTCAGACATTAAGTTGAATTTGTGACGGAAAATACCCTCTGATTATTTGGCATGCCAACCGTGAGAAACACGGCCGATTACAAGCAACTCGGGTACCTCTTTGCCTTGGCATCTCAACCTTTGGGCCGCAAAATTATTTCCTCCATAGAGTTGTATTTCCAACTTGTAACCGTACATACGTGACTCTGAGACCTAGCCTCTCATATAAAGGCTGGGAGGAGCCGGCGGAGAGGGCAACTTAACTTTCGATTCCCCACAATCCACTGTAAGCTAGATTGCATCTGGTGACTCGACGACTTTGTACTCTCCACCAATAAAGATCGGACAAGAAGGAGTATGGTTTCCTCCACGAGGGCCTGAACTCGAGTAATTATTGCTCATTTTGTTTTTTTGACAAGCCGACAAAATAATCAGCCCTCCTCTTTAAATAAAACCCAAGCTCATAACAATGAGCATTGCCAAGGTCACCGCTCATCAATTGGTGCCGTCAATGGGAAATCTAGGCGTTGAGGTCATGAATTCGGAGGCTCCCTCCTCACCAAGAAGCCACGTAATGATTGGGGTCAGTGAGGTCCACTACGATCCCATCAATCTTGATCCACGCGCACCCACCCCTCTTCTAGGCTTCAACAACTTCGACCGGGAGGCAGATCTGATGATCAGATGCTTACACTTCTGCATTGGGTTGGTAGAAACTTTCTGCCTCTCAGATCTGATTATTCTAGTCCATTAGCATCAATCACAATGCACACGGCAACACCGATGTCCTATGTCGGATCCATTGGAGGGATAACCCCGCCCCCAACAAGCATCTCAAACACTTGTGACAACATCACGGAGTTGGGGGATCTGGTCGATCTTCACGACGGGATCTCCTTTGGATCTAATAACAAGCCCATATTGGCTCCATCGCTCCACATCATGGACTCGGTGAACATCACTGAAGACGAACCCGATGAAAGTATCGAATCTGGGATCAACAAAGCCAACTCATACCTAGAGTAGGACCCATGGGATTTCACTTGTCTTCAGGATAATGTCTTCTATGATTCTGACAGCTGCAACAATAGCCCATACATGATACGCCACCAGGTGTGCATGATAATAGGATTCACAGAAATGGAGGGAGAAACATTAGAGCCACGAGATTCAAACGAAAACCCCATTATCAACACAGACGACTTTGCCACACAGGATGATGTAGAAGCACACAGAACTAGGACGGAGACACCCGTGGACAATCGTGTCGTTCAACGGCGCGACAGAGATGGTAGAAACAATGGAGAACGGGTAACTATTCGGTTCTCTGTCGAATCATGGGAGAAAGAAAGGAACGCCATCAGGGGTATTGTCCCCATGACAGTCGATGCCACGCGTGAAGAACTCATGCGCTACCAGTACATGCTCCACCACCAGAGGCGAGAATTGATAAAGATGCAGAGGCAACTATAGGAGAGAAAAAGGCTAGCCGAGGAATCAAGTATATGATGGGCACAGCAAAGCTCCACCCGATATTTAGCCAGCATCATAGGAGGAGCTCCATGATGTATGCGAGTGCACAGATCGTTTGTAGCTAGTTTCGAAGTTCAGATATCGATCCCACAGGGAGCCCAAAGGTAAGTGCTTATTGGTGAAGTCTATGTCACACCCGAAGATGTCACAGGTCTTTGAGTGAATTGACTGCAAGTGTTGAAATAAGAATGGGGTTTTGATTAAATGCAATAGATTTAAATAGAACTAAAATGGAAACTTCAGAAATAAAATGCATAAAAGTAAAGAACAACTTTGATTGTTTGTTGTTTTCTGTAGATGGTGAAAGAAGGCGCGGGGAGATTCAGTTCATGGTGATAGTGAATGTGCCAAGTGGACGGATGTGAGTGTAACAATTATAATCTTATAGATATATGTGTAGGCGAGCAACCCATAATTAGCCGGAACACCTCTTGGTAGATTTCATCCCAACTTCAATAATCCTACTAGCCTGCTACCAAAACCATGGTCAGGCACTAGACGATTAAGACCATTCAGGTCGCTTAGCGATTAATCTCCTTGGATCGGACTAATGCAATAAGCACAGTCATTACTCGTTATCCTCGAGTCAACTAGCTTTCCATTGATATCCCTGTGTCACCCAGGAGTCGCTGGTCCACTAGCGAACAAGATCTTATCTATGTAGAACAAGGTATCATGTTGTCTGTGCCCTTAATTGGACAACAAGCATTAAGCATCCCACATATAGTCAAGCACACATAATATAGTAATTAGAATCAATCACAAACTAATGGAAAATATATGGAGGCACATCACATCTCACCAATCCCCTACATCTCCCATGCCCAAGGGAATTACTCACACATGAGAGAAAAACGGATCATCAATATAATCAAATAAAGGGAATTCATCTTGGTATTACCGTGGAGATCCACAATAAGAATAGAAAAATATCCAACACAATTCAAGATGGGAAGAAACAATCTCAAACCCTAGTCTTGCAAGGTAGAGACCCCTCTCTCTCTCTCTCAAGTACAAGTAGTTGTTATGGGGATGTATCGGCTAGGAGATCAAAGATTGTGGAGCGAAATGAAGAACGTCTTCTCCTTCTTCTCCGGATCCCTTCTTTCTCCCTTCTGGATGGTGTGGTGACTTCTGCGTTGTGTTTTCATCCCCCGTCCCTTCACGGAAGTTGTCCCTTTTGACAAGACAGAGGCGGCGACAACTATACGGCAGGAACTATACGGCTATTCCCGCCGTATAGTTAGTCGTTAAACCGTCTGTGAGCTCCCCTCGCCTGCTTCTAAAGTGGAAATTGTTTGTTTTCTCTAGAATATTGTATTTATCTAGTTAAATCCTTCTGTTGACGTCCAGAACCTGAAACATACATTAAAATCCAAGTTTTCTTCGCTACTGAAGTATTAGCGTTAGGTAAAGCCAGAAAACCATCAATAAAAGTCATCAAAAAATGTGTCAAATCTCACAGCTATCAAATCCCCCAATCTTAGATGTTGCTCGCCCTCGAGTGACAAGGAAATAAGGAAGAATAGCAGAGATTCGAGACTGAAAATAAAGGAACTCACAAGTTTGAATTGGTGTCAAATTCTTTTCTTCACAATTCCTGCAATCTTAAATATGATCATATAAGTATTCGCAAGATTGCACTGAGTCCACTTCCTAATCACGTATATTTGTCTAGAAAATAAATAATATGCCCAAGTGAGTGTCGAAAGTTTAGCTAGGAAGGTGAGACAAATTCTTTTGGTGCCTCTCTTTCCTGAGAGATGATTTTTTTTTGTTCTTGCTCACTTAACCAATTAAGAGTAATCAAGTTGGCATAAAAATATTTAATTTAAGAACAACTCATCTACTCCCATGTCAAAATTTCAAGAATCTCAAAGCACATTTTTCTTTCTCTTGTTTTTCAAAAACTTCAGCTCTTTCATAGAGAAATCATGCCACTATTTTTAACATGTTAATTGGGGTTGTGTTGTGCACTTGTGGCCATGCCACTAAATGATGTTGAACAATAGTAGGACAGAGGAGTAGTACAACTTCACTTGGAATGTGAAAACCATGAGGAGACTAAAATTTTATACGTCATAGCATTGCTGCTACAGACGTTTACATAACTCAATAGCCGAAATCAAGTGGTTTTCCACATTTAGATCGTTTGTTGGCTAGCGGAGTTAATAGTTCCCCATGGAGCATGACAGAGTTGTAATGACACATGTAAAGCAATATCTTACGGTAATTATTAGAAAAAGTAGTGGCATAATTTCTACTACTTTGAAGCATCCATTTAATTAAACAATTTCAATCAAGGGTACTATCGAGTCTATTTATATTAAGCACAATTGGGATGGAGTAGTTCTAAAATCAAATTCTTTGAGCTAAGCATGGACTCAAGTCATCTTTCAGATGCTTTTTCTTGTTGTTAAAATGTAGGAAGTATTTTAACCAAGTTCATTGCTCATTGTTTCAAAGCTAAAAAGGAGACACTAGCAAAGGAATAGAATTTGTAGGATAACAAGCTAAGTGGGGAGTGATTCGAGTGCAAGAAAGTAAATAATTATGGGATCAATTTAAGGTTGCAAGGAGTATGATGAAAGGAATGCGATACCTTCTCTTGCTTGTTTCGTTCTTGTATTCGAGTCGAACCTCTCCTATATTTCCATATTGCCAAATCATCTGAAACCAAGCAATCTCCGAGAGAAATAAAGAAATAAACTTGCAAATAAAATTACAACTATTTTTTTTGTATTTTGGTTTAGGGATGCAAAACTGAAAATAAACATGCAATTTTTGAAGAAATAAATAAAAAGAAGAAATAAAAACATGAATAAAAATAAACTAATTTATGTTGCTAATGTAAATAGATTGTAATGCACAATTGTTTATGTTATCAAATGCCATCTTACTTAAAACATAAAACTTATTACATTACATTTCATTATTACACTCTTCTAACTGTCTGATTTTAAAATCGAGGGCGATTAGAAAAGTGCAATAATTATTCATCTAACCTAACCACCTAATCTAATTACACTAATTTTTTATTTGCTCTGTTGACTGTGGTGGTGAAGCAGATGACGAAGGTGACAACCACCATCTCCCGCGTGCTGGATCTTTAAGGTCTTGTCCATCTTCCTCGAGGTGGATCTGTAGGGTGTTGCCCACCATCTTCCCCACAGTGGATCTTCAAGGCATCGCCACCATGTTCCTCCTGGTGGATTTCCCGTGGTCGATCTACCCACGGTCAATCTTGCATGCGGTGGATCTGCTCGCGGTCGATCTTCCTGCGGTCGATCTTCCCTCGGTGGATCTGATCGCGGTCGATTTTCCACGCGACCGATATTCTCGCGGTCGATCTTCCGTTGTGGATCTGCCTGCAATCGATCTACACGCAGTTGATCTACTTGTGGATCTAACTCGTACAGATATGGGATTAAAGAAAAGAAGAAGATGGAGTGGGAAAATTTCTAATTGAGATAGTAGGGAGATCAAGGAGTACGGAGGCTTCCGAGTGAAGAAATGATTTGTTGTATTATATAGGAACTAGGATTAGGATATGGGGATTAGGGTTTTTGGTGGGCCTTTAGGTCGTGCGGCACAACATTATGGGCCGCGGTACCTTTGAGGACCCATAGTAGGCTAATCCGCTGGTCACTTGTGGTGGGACACGCTAGTCAGTGAGAGAAATAAATTATTCTCTCAAAAAAAATTATTCTTGCTGAAAATACACATAAGTATTTTACATATTGTTGCATAAATTGAAAAGTCGATCGAGGAACGGAGGGAGGGTCGACGTGGTCGCGAAGGCGACATCGGCCTAGATTAACATGAAATAGTTGGCGCCAGTGATAGTAATTGTGAAGAGTAATATCTAGAGAGATCGATATAAAAGACGAAACGTCATAGATTGTATCGGCTAGGGAAATTGGGGCTGGTTGGATAGAGTTTTGGGAGATAATTGAGGTGGAGGTATAGGAAGAAGAAGGAGGTGTGCCGGCGGTGCGAGATTCGTCCGCGGTCCAGAGAGGAGCCAACGACAGTGGTGGGGGTTCTGGTGGTGGAGCCATGCCGAGGTGCGGAAAACCTAGACGTCTGATACCATGATATTTGGAGAGAACAATAACTTGTAATGATTTGATAGAGAATACATAGAATATATAGAGGGGTAGCCAGCCGACTTAGGGTTTTGCCCAACCGACTATAGGAGTCCTCATCCTATACAAACATGTCTAATAGGAGGACACCAAAAAAACACTTAAAAGCCAAGGCATATTAGATTAGGGTCTAGATAACTCTAAACTTTAGATACCTATTTTTAGATGAACTTTAGAAAAAAAAGATGAATGGCTTTAAGGGGGAAAATCCAAAGCGCTTTTAATATTGTAGAAATATGCATACAATCCTAGATGCAAGTACGGAGACTTGAATCTAGACGGGTGGGGTGCATCAACCCACCTCAACCACTGAGTTATGCCTTAGTCCACTTAGATTAACTTTAGAGACCCATTTTTAAATGAACTTCAGATATCTTTTGAGATAGCAGACCGGTAGTTATACATAAGGTGGTGACAAAAAGTGTTGCCTAATTTAGATGCTTATCTGAACGTGGTGATATCTCCAGCCATCCGTGAGGAGGGGCCCATGGCATCAATATCAAGAGTGTAACAAAATAATTAGCAAACTAGTAATTCAGATAGGCCAAATGAGTAAGAGCAACGTGACTCCAAAATATTGAACACAAAGATGCTCTTTTGTTGAAAACCATCTTCGTGGGATCAGTTATAGACAAAAGTCGTCTAGGCAAACATCCTACGCGAAGTAAGTATTTTGGAAGGTGATCCCTTTTATGTGTCTCACGGTCAAACGTGAGTGCGCGGAAGACCTGGGAGTTGAGGCCACTGCCGCTGCATAGCGCCCGCCTCCCCTCCTCCCCCACCGCCTTTCGCCGCTGCCGGCAAGAGCACCGCAACAACGACGCCCTCCGCCCCTCCCTCTCCTCCCACGCTATCGGTATCTCGCTCCTGGTGCTTGGTCGGGGAGTGCTCGGACGAAGAAGATGTCGATGCTGTCGCCCCTAGTGTGGGGGCGGAGATCGAGGCCCGCCGTGCGCCTGGCTGCACGATGCTCGGAGACTACCTCACCCCGGCGTGGGCAATGGCCGGGATCCGGCAGCAGCAAAGAGTGAGTCCGGCAACGGCGAGGACAGCGTTTGCTCCCAGGGGTCGGGGCTCACGACTCTTGCAGCCCGAGATCCACGGCGGGGGTGGTCCCCTGTGCTCCCGGTGTTCCTTCTCCTCCGGTGGGGGAGGTGGCGCTCCAGTGCGGGGCCTGCGGCGACCATTTCTCCTTCGGCCAAGGCTCCGGTTCCTGCCACTCTAGCACCGCCGTCTTGGATCCGTGCGTCGCTGCTAGCAGCGGAAGTGACATGAAGTTACCCAGGATTAGCCTACATGGTCCGACCCAAGAGAAGCCTACGGTGTAAATGGAGCCCATGAAGATTCGGGTGGCCCAAGATCATGGAGGCGCGACTCCTTGGAGGACACGGCAAAAAATAGATAGGAAATTTAAAGGATAAAACCATAATCTGTAACCGACTCGATTTGCTATCATGAGACCTAGCCTCCCCATATAAAGGCCAGGAGGGAGCGACATCGCCAAACCCTAGTTCTTACACCACCAGATTGCATCTGTGTACCCTGTAACCTTTGGTTCCCTCGATAATCAAGAGCAGACAAGCAGGAGTAAGGTTTCCCTCTGGGGGCTGAACATGGGTAAAATCCGTGTCCCTGATTTGCTTTCCTATTAGCCGAACAAAGCTTCCAGCACTCTCCTCTTCCTCAAAACCAAGTCCTTCAACAATGAACATTGATGTGTTAACCTCACGTCAATGAGCGTCGTCTGTGAGAACTGGGAGCGCTGACTTTGTGGCTTCGTGAAGGGAATATGCCCGAGAGGCAATAATAAAGTGGTTATTATCCTATTCCTTGTTTATAATAAATGTTTATTTTGCATGCTATAATTGTATTAATTTGGAAACGTTAATACATATGTGTTTAATAAACAAAAAGGGAAGTTCCTAGTTATGCCTCTCTTATAAACTAGCTCGTTGATTAACAAGATGATCAAGGTTTCCTGATCATGGATATTGGATGTTGTTAATGACGAGGTCACAACATTAGTGGAATGATGTGATGAACATTCATCCGAAGTATAGCATTACGATCAAAGTCATTGTGTTTATATTGCTATAATATCATACGAAGTAATCCTAGTCCTTAGACCATGAGATCATGTCAATCACTAACACTAGAAGAGTATCTTGATAATATCAAACGTCACACCGTGAAAGGGTGATTATAAAGGTGGGTTCAGTGCTACGAAAGTGTTATGTAGAGGCTCATGGATCAAGAGTGGGATTTGTCCATCCTGATGACGGATAGATATACTCTGCGCCCTCTCGGTAATATCACATTGGTTAGCTTGCAAGCAAGTGATGAGATCACTAGAATGTTATATCACGGGAACGATAAAATAGTACATGTCGGTAATGAGATCAAACTAGGTATGGAGATACCGATGATCGAATATCGGACATATAATATATCGCGAGACAAAGGGATTTAGTTACTAGCGTTAAAGGTTCTCACGATCACAGAAGTCATCGTTGAATGTGTAGGAGTCAGTATGGATCTCTAGGTCCCGCTTCTGATTATTGATCTGAGAGGGGTCTCGATCATGTCTGCACTATTCGCAAACCGTAGGGTGACACACTTAAGAGATATCGACACCATTTGGAGCAAATATGTTTCAGATAAAGATTTAAGAAAACGCTGGAATGATTTCAATAGACACCGAAACTGTTTCGAGTGAAATTGCTAAAATTGGTTTTGCATGTAATATTGAAATGTTGCAGGGGGTTTTATGTGAATGTTTGTTAATTACAGTAATTAACAAAATTCTGAATAAAATTAATAAAAGATTTTTATTAAATGAGAGAGCATTCAATTTGGAGAAATTTAATACATTTAAAGTGGAGACTTTAAAAGGGAATGTTAAGGGGCAAATTTATGTGGAGGGGGTTACCACCACATGAATGGGGGAGGTGAGGGGTCACCTCCATGAGGTGCCGGCCATGTGGAGGGGCACCCTCCTCCTCCTATAAAAGGCCCCCCTCACACCCCTTCTTTCTCACACCTCCTCGTGAAGGATCTCTCTCCCCTATAGTATTTTCCCCCATGGTCTCGGATTAGCGAGATACATGTTCCTGGTGGCTTTATCTGGAAAGGAGTTGCTGCTTCCGCTGCTTTGTTGGAGCAAGGGATGGAGGTTGTCGGGGTACCGGACGTGTGTGCGATCACGGATGCACCGCTGCTAGTGGTGCTGGACTTGGTGGTGCTAGACTTGCTGGAGCTGGATCTAATGGACGTGCTGGAGATGGACCTGCTGGACCGGCTGGACTTCATCACGATCTTGAGATCGGCAAGTGTACGACTACATCATCCACGAGTTCCATCTCATTAACAAAGCTTTGTTGTCTTCGAGGGTATGTTCTCTATGGATGTATATCCACCCGTTAAGCTTGTATCTAATAGATAGATATTGGCGTATAATAGTTCCCATCATAGGAATTTTTTGTTTTCTATGCTGCGAACCCTTCAGTGGTATCAGAGATAGGTCTATGCGTAGGTGCTTTGCACTGGTAGAACACATAAGAGTATGTGGGCGGTGATGATCATCTTATTGCTTCTTATATGTACTTTGGATATTGGTGGCATAGTGGGATGAAGCGGCATGGACCAACCTTACATGTCATCGCACATGAGACCGGTTCCACGACTGACATGCAACTAGTTTTGCATAAGTGGCTGGAGGGTGTCTATCTCTCCTACTATATTCAATATCTGATTTACAATGAGTTGCTAATCACTTAGTTATCATCGTTATGGTTCCATGTTCGTAGGTAAGACCGGTTCTATCTCCAAAAGCCCTAAGCCACGTAAAACTTGCAATTGATAAATTAGAGGCGTCTAGTTTAGATCGTTGCTGGGCTAGTGTCATGATATGGAAATGTTGTAAGTTGATGTATAGTTGATACCCTTACAACACACCAAACGTGTAAGTTCCATAGACCTTGGCCTTACACACAAAGGAATGATAGAGATCATACCACGATGCATATGATGGTGATCAAATGCATGGATCATATCATTCCACTTTACACATATGATGTTCGCATCTTATATTGTTAGTTTGGTGCTTTTAGTAGCATTATAAGATGATCCCTCATTTAAATATCAAGATAAAATGTGTTCTTCCTTAAGTATGCACCGTTCTACGGATCGTGTTTCGAGACATCACGTGATGATCGGGTGTACTTGACTCTGCGCTTTCGTACAACGGATGTAAGACAGTTTTATACACGCGAGTACTAAGGTTCTTACTTGGCGATCCTAGCATCTACAAATATGGCCTTGGAACACGGACCGAAAGGTTAAGCATGAGTCATATAGTTGATGTGATGCCAATATTGATGCTCGCCTTTGAAGCTACACCGACTCACGTGATGACCGGACTTGGTGTAGTGGATTTAGTTCATGTAATCACCAAAAAGGCACGAGGGATGTTGTTTTGAGTGGGAGTTCATTTCTAATTTGGATTAGTCGAACCAGATTTGTCATAAACTAAATCAAAGTAAATTCGCATAATTTGTTGTAGTCATTGGCATCTGTTTACTACCTTATGCTTAGTTTTAATTGAGATAATAGAACTATAGAATTCTAGATATTTACTTTAACAACTAGTATCTTATTGTTTTGAATGTCAATTTAAAGTTTAGAAGTTCTATTGCAAACTTTCAGCAAACTCTATTTACTCCATGAAGTTTAATAAGTAGTATTAAATCAAGAGTAAGAATTCCAATGTGAGTATCTAAAGTATCATGTTTGACTCCATGATTCTTGATATTCAAAAGTTGTTTTAATATCGAGGTTATCTAGGAGCTGAAAGAATTGTTTCAGAAACCATCATGTGTGAAAGATATTGTGATATCTGAAACAAAGTTTTTGGTTGCATTATGATAGAGTATAATTTATCAAAATACATGTTCTCATATTGTATGAGAATTTGTGAAGGATGGAGATGCTAGGCATCTGAATCTCCCAAAAGGTTTCGGGAACTAAAATTATACTCGGCATTCTTACTTATAGGTTATAGTAGCTTGATCATGAAAGTTGACATGATAAGGATGAATAGAAGATGTAAGTAAAATGTTTACTACACTAATAGATTACTAAAGAATGTATTTTTGAAAGAATGCCAAACATTTGATGATGGTGATCCACTTCAAAGTGCAAGTCCAAAGGTATTAGTATTTGACTATATACACTTTGTACTATGTGTCATGTGAATGACACCACTATTGATGTTGACAGATTCTTTTAAAAGAAAAGGAATTACTGAAAGAGAATCTATAAAATATTTGGCAGAAAAGAAAAGTTGGAGATGTCCAACTTAGGTATATAAAAGATATACATGTTATGGCTGTATTCCTTGCTTGTTAAACAATGTGGTTCTTAGGTATTGGATAACGAATTGGTTGGTGTGAAATATCATACAGAACAACACAATTCATGAACTGCAACGGCCTAAGTAACTAGCAAGAGAATAAGTGATGATGTTCATCGAAAATAAATAAAGTATTATTGTGTTTTTCATTATCGTCAAACCTAGCCTTCAAGATTTTTTTTAATAATTGTTATTTTGTTCTGGTATTCCGAGAACAATGGTTGTTCAAATAATTACCGTATTCCATAAAGGATGGATGAACTTTTACAAGTCTAGTTGGAGAAATCACATCCATAAACATTATTGCTAAAATGTCGTCAGACAAATGATTGGAAGATCACTTATGAAGTGACATCATTGTTTGAATTATATTGGAAAGTAAACATGAAGAAACTCCATGATTGATGGATTTTTGGAGTCTTTAATTTTGATCAATTGACGCTTGTGAGACTTTCCTCGAGATAATTGGAACTTCGTTCATAGGCCAAAGAGGAACGAATGAGTAGCTTATTGGAAATTGTGCATGCTAATGTGCATAGTCCATTATGTGTAGCCATATGCGATGGATCTTTTTGCTTCATATGCTTTCTCCAGAAATTTGAATGAATATATCTATATATTTACTTAATATGGAAGAAGTATGAAACATTTGAAAATTGTTCAAAGACTTTCAAGATGAAGTGGAAAATCATTGTAACAAGAAAATAAAGAGTTTATGATTCGATCATAAAGGAAGATATTTGAGTTACATGTTTAGCAAAACACCTAAGACTTCAGGAATTGTTCCATGAATTTGCACTTCCCGATAAACCACAGGAGTATGGTATGTTCGAGAGATCAAATCAAACCTTGTTTGACATGGTCAGATCAAAGGTGTCATTTGTAAAACTGCCATTATGTTTTAAGGATTAAAGCTTTAGAGACTACCGCTTTTACACTAAAAAGAGCACCATCGTGATCCATTGAAATGACACCATATGAGTTATGGTTTGGGATAAAACCCGAGTTGTCTTTTCTTAAATTTTGGTATGCTATGCATAAGTAAAATATTTACAACCAAAGTCGGTTAAGCACGTCTTTGTAGGTTATCCCAAAGAATTTGTTGGAAATTCCTCCATAACACCGAGGACAAAAGAGTTTGTTGCTTGGAACATCAAGTTTCTTGAGAAGGAATTTTTTGTGAAAAGTTAAGTGGGAGGACAATAGAACTTTGATGAGGTTGTTGAACCTTAGCTATATGTGCTACGTAGCACTGCGCCGGAAAGTGCCCTGGTGGCTGCCACAGTGCTCATGGCTCCCGTGATTACAAAGGTTGTGATCTCGGAGATTAGAGTTCCTACTAAACCGTGTGGGTCGGTAAGAATCAAATAGTGAGATTTGATAAACAAGTCGTTATTGTTCTGACAGTCATGAACCGACTACATGCAAAGAAGCGATGATGGGCCCTGACTCCATAAAATAACTAGGAGTCATAGAATCCATGATAGTATCCATACACGAGAAATCAAGTTTCTGAACTTGGAAGACCCTCCGAAAAGGCATGAAGCCTATCGGTCGTGTTTGGATCTATAAAGAAATAGACATGGATGTTTAACATCTATGAAATAGTCGACATGTCGGAAAGAAGTTTACGGCAATGTTCAAGGAGTTGACTATGACTAGATTTGATCTTTCATAGCGATATTTAGTCTTGACGGATTAATGTAGCAACCACTACATATAATTTGGTGTATGGTAGTTGAACAAACAAAACAATGTTCTTCTAATAGAATGGTTACCTAGGACGTGTACAAGACACGGTCCGAAGGGTTTTGTTAATTCAAAGGGTGCTAAAAGGGCATGCAAACTTCAATAGTTGAAGTGAGCATAGCGGAGTTGGAATCTTCACCATGATGAAAATGTTAAAGGAGTTTAAATTCATCGGAGACAATGAAGATGCTTGCATTTGGAAGACATTTAGTGGGAGCGCTAAGACATTTCTAAACACATTATGTAGATAACATGATGTTGATTGGAAATGATGTATCTTTTATTGACACAAGTTAAGAATTTCATTAAAATAGGATTTCGATGAAAGACTTGGGCAAAACCGGAATATTTGGCATCAATGTCTATATGGATAGATTGAGGCTCTAATATGGTTGTGCCAGACATACATATATGAGATATTGAAAGGGTTCAATATGGAAAAAACAAGAAATGTTCTTGCTGCATGGAAAGGATTGTATCAAGATTCAAGTGTTTCAACACTTGGTGAGTAAAATCACATGAAGATTTTGATCGATTATACCCTGATATGTATATATCCAGATATGTTCTATGTGTTGGAGATATGCCCTAGGGGCAATAATAAATGTAGTTATTATTATATCTTTGTGTTTATGATAAATGTTTACATTCATGCTATAATAGTATTAACAAGGAAACATTAATACTTGTGTGATTTGTAAACTTAATTTGAAGTCCCTAGTAAAGCCTCTATATAATACTAGCTTGTTGGTTAATAGATGATTGTGGTTTCCCTATCATGAACATTGAGATGTTATTAACAACAAGATCATATCGTTAGGAGAATGATATGGTGGAATACTCCTATAGATAAGCGTAGCATAAAGATCAAGTCATTTTAATAGTTCAATTGCTATATGCTTTCTGATACATAGTAATCTAAATTCCTTCGACCATGAGATCATGCATATCACCTTTACCGGATGGATGCTTTGATGACATCAAACACCACACCGTAACTGGGTGGCTATAAAGGTGGCATTGAGTGTTCGGAAAGTATTGGTTGAAACACATGGATCAAGAGTGGGATTTGTCCATCCATATGACGGATAGATATACTCTGGGCCCTCTCAGTGAAATGTCATCCAATTAGCTTGCAAGCATGTGACTGGCTCACAAGGGATCACATATCACGGGAATGAGAAAAGAGTACTTATCGGTAACGAGGTTGAACTAGGTATGCAGAGATACCGACGATCATAACCTCGGATAAGTAAAATATCGTGAGACAAAGGGAAATTGATATCTCTATGTAAGTGGTTCATTTTATTGCAAAGTAATCGTAGAAATATGTGGGAGCCATATGAATTTCCAGATTCCTCTATTGGTTATTGTTCGGAGAAGTGTCTCGATCATGTCCGCATAATTCACGAACCGTAGGGAGACACACTTAAGGATTCGACGTTGTTTGAGTAGTTATGGAATGATGAGAAAGAGACCGAATGTTGCTTGGAGTCTCGAATTGGATTCGGGATATCACGAGGAGATCCGGAATGGTCCGGAGAATAAGATTCATATAAGGAAAGTCCCATTTCGGAGTTGGGGAATGGTTCCGGTGTTTTCATCGGGAATGTTCTGGAAGGTTCCGGAATGACCGGCACTCCGGGGGGGGGGGGGGGGGAAGGGTACATGAATGTGTCATTACATGTTGGAATGATTGCATCATGTACTAGGTGTCTTTGCTGTCCAAAATAAAGGGCTTATTTAAATCCTAAATTGAAAAGTCAAACGACTAGTTTGAAAGTCAAACGGCAAGTTTTGGAAAGAGGAGAAGTGGTGGAAACCGAGTTGGGGAGGGAGTCCTCCTCCCCAAGCCGGCGCACCACCCAAGCCGAGTTGGGGAGGGACTCCACTCCCTCCCCTTGGCCGCCGGTCCCTCCACCTATATAAGGAGGGGCAGGGCTCCCTCCTAGCACACAAGTACCTCTCCTCCAAAACCCTAGATTGGCGCCACCACCTCCTGCTGCTGCCGCCACCTCCCAGGGTTGCCCTAGTCGCCGACTTGGGGTGCCCCAAACCCTAGCCGCCGGCTCTAGCACCTCCTCCTTGGTGTGTCTAAAACCTAGATCGCCGAGGAGCTCTCTCATACTCCACCATACTCGCTCCGGCTTAAGGCGAAGCCCTGCGAGATCTCCCCTCTACTTCCGGTACCACGCCATTGTGCTGCCGGAATCGCGAGGAGTGCTACAACCTCCGCTGCCTGCTGGAACAAGGGAGAGGAAGGTCTTCGTCGAGTACCGAACGTGTGACCGACTGCGGGAGCGCTGCTGGAACGCAGCGCCGGAAGGATTGTCTACGCGATCTTGAGATCGGAAAGAGTACGACTACATCACCCACGAGAATCCGCTCTCGTTAAACACTTTGGAATCTTCGAGGGTGAGTTATTCCATCGACTCGTTGCTACAATCTAGTAGATAGATCTTGGCTTGTTTGTTTGTATGCGGTAGAAAAATTTTGTTTTCCATGCTACGAAACCCTACAGTGGTATCAGAGCCGTGTCTATATGTAGATCTGTTGCATGAGTAGAACACAATGGTCATTGTGGGCGTTGATGCTTTTATTGTCGACTGCTTCTTTTGTAGTTTGCATCTTGCGGTATGTTGGGATGAAGCGGCCCGGGCTAACCTTACATGACATCGTTCATGAGACTTGCTCCACGCTTGACATGCAACTTGTATTGCATAAGTGGCTTTGTGGGTGCCTGTTTCTCCTAGCATAGTTAAGATCCAATTTACAACGGGTGATTAACAATACTAGTATCAATGTTGTGGTTCCTGTTCGTAAGTTAGAACGACACTTATTGAAAGCCCCAAACCACGTAAAATATGCAAAGAAAGTAGAGGCGTCTAACTTTGTTTTGCAGGGGTGTGCAGTGATGTGATATGGCCATGATTGTGATTATATTTGATGTATGCAATGATCCTTATTCTAAGTTGGCAACCGGCAGGAGCCATATGGTTGTGTTTAATTTCTGTTAAGACCCGCGTGTCTATTCAAAGTAGTTGTAATAGTTGAAGCTGGTGGACGACAACCATGGAGAAGCGTCATTGACCTTGATGCAATACCGGTGATGATGGAGATCATGTTCGTGCTTGAAGATGGAGATCGGAAGCACAAAGAAGAAAGGCCATATCATATCACATATTATGAATTGCATGTGATGTTAATCCTTTATGCATCTTGTATTGCTTAGTAGACGACGGTAGCATTATAAGATGATCCCTCATGCACATGAATTTCAAGTCATAAAGTGTTCACCCTTAGTTAGCACCGTTGCTAAAGCTTGTTGTTTCGAAGCACCACGTGATGATCGGGTGTGTTAGATTCCGCAAGTGTATACAACGTGAGCAAGCCAGATTTGCTCATGCGGAAACTAAGGTTTGATCTTGAAGAGCCTAGTATGTACAGACATGGTCTCAGAACACGGATCACCGAAAGGTAAAGCATGAATCATATAGTAGATATGATGAACATGTCGATTGTTCGCCATTGAAACTATATCAACTCTCATGATGATCGGTGTTGATGTGGTGGATTTGGTTTGTGTGATCACTAAAACAATGTGAGGGATATTGTTTTGAGTGGGAGTTCACCTAGATTAAACTTTATTATTAATTTGAACTCAATTTGTCATAAACTTAGTCTAAACTATTGCAAATATGTTGTAGATCAATGGCAGCCCCTACCATCAATTTTAATGCGTTCCTAGAGAAAGAAAAGTTGAAAAACAATGGAAGCAACTTCGCGGATTGGTTCCGCAATTTGAGGATTATCCTCACATCTGGTAATTTGACCTATGTGCTAGATGCACCGCTGGGTGACCCACCTGCAGCTGATGCTACCGATGAAGTAAAGAATGTTTACCTTGCTCGGAAGAATCAGTACTCCATAGTTCAGTGTGCTATCTTGTATGGTTTAGAATCGGAGCTTCAGAAAAGGTTTGAGAATTCAGACCCACATGATATTGTCCGTGAACTCAAATTGATCTTTGAGACTCACGCGACAATTGAGAGCTATGAGGCTTCTGAAAAGTTCTTTAACTGCAAGATGGAAGAGGGCAGCTCCGTCAGTGAGCATGTGCTTAAGATGTCTGGGCACGCAAACAAACTTCAAAGCTTGGGTATAGTGATTCCTAATGCTTTGGGGATTTACCGTGTCCTCCAATCACTACCACCAAGTTACAAGAACTTTGTGATGAACTACAACATGCAGAACATGAACAAGCAGTTGCCAGAACTGTTTGCTATGTTAAAGTCTGCAGAAGTGGAGATCAAGAAAGAGCACCAAGTGTTGTTGGTCAATAAGACCACCAAATTCAAGAAAGGCAAGTCTAAGCAGAAGGGACACTTCAATAAGGGTGGTAAGAAAGTTACCACACCGACAAAGAAGACCAAGGCTGGACCCAAGCCTGATACTGAGTGCTTTTACTGCAAGGGAGAAGGTCACTGGAAGCGGAATTGCCCAAAGTACTTGGCGGATTTGAAGAACGGCAACATCAAGAAGAAAGGTATATCTGATATACATGTTATTGATGTGTATATCACTAGTACTCGCAGTTGTGCCTGGGTATTTGATACTGGTTCGGTTGCTCATATTTGTAACTCGAAACAGGTGCTGCAGAATAAACGGAAACTAGTGAAGAACGAGGTGACGATGCGCGTGGGAAACGGATCAAAGGTTGATGTGATCGCGGTCGGCACGCTACCCCTTCATCTACCATCGGGATTAGTTTTATACTTAAATAATTGTTATTTGGTGCCTGCGTTAAGCATGAACATTATATCGGGATCTTGTTTATTACGATACGGTTACTTGTTTAAATCCGAGAATAATGGTTGTTCGATTTATATGAGTAATATGTTTTATGCACATGCACCTTTGATAGATGGTCTATTCTTGTTGAATCTCGATAGTGGAAATACACATATTAATAACATTGAGGCTAAACGTTTGAAATCGAGCGATAACTCGACCTATATGTGGCACTGTCGTCTTGGTCACATTGGAGTGAAGCGTATGAAGAAACTCCATTCCGATGGACTTCTTGAATCACTTGATTTTGAATCACTTGAAAGATGCGAAGCATGTCTGATGGGTAAAATGACTAAGACTCCATTTTCTGGTATGATGGAGCGAGCTACGGACTTATTGGAAATGATACATACCGATGTGTGTGGTCCAATGAGTGTAGCATCACGCGGTGGTTATCGTTATGTTCCTACCTTCACAGATGACTTGAGTAGATATGGGTATATCTATTTCATGAAACATAAGTCCGAAACTTTCGAGAAGTTTAAGGAATTTCAAAGTGAGGTAGAGAATCAACGTAACAAGAAGATTAAAATTCTACGTTCTGATCGTGGAGGAGAATATCTAAGTTACGAGTTTGGCGAGCATTTGAAGAAATGCGGAATACTTTCGCAGTTGACACCGCCGGGAACACCACAGCGTAATGGTGTGTCTGAACGTCGTAATCAAACTCTCTTAGATATGGTTCGTTCTATGATGTCACTTACAGATTTACCGCTATCAGTTTGGGGTTATGCATTAGAAACAGCCGCATTCACTTTAAATAGGGCACCGTCTAAATCCGTTGAAACGACACCGTATGAATTATGGTTTGGGAAGAAACCTAAATTGTCGTTCCTTAAAGTTTGGGGATGCGAAGCCTATGTAAATAAGTTACAGCCGGACAAGCTTGAACCCAAAGCGGAAAAATGCGTCTTCATAGGATACCCGAAGGAAACTATTGGGTATACCTTCTATCATAGATCCGAAGGCAAAATCTTTGTTGCTAAGAATGGATCCTTTTTAGAGAAGGAATTTCTCTCGAAAGAAGTGACTGGAAGGAAAGTAGAACTTGACGAGGTTGTCGAACCTTCTCTCGAAATTGCGAGTAGCACAGCGCCGGAAGAAGTTCCTGTGGTGCCTGCACCAATAAGAGAGGAAACTAATGATAATGATCATGAAACTTCGGTTGAAGTTGCTACAGAGCCTCGCAGGTCAACGAGAACTCGTACCACTCCATATTGGTATGATCCCGTTATGAGTGTCATGTTGGTGGACAACACCGATGACCCTGAGACATATGAGGAAGCAATGATCAGCCCAGATTCCAATAAATGGGAAGAAGCCATGAAATCCGAGATTGGATCCATGTACGAAAACCAAGTATGGACTTTGGTGGACTTACCGGATGGCCGGAAGGCTGTCGAGAACAAATGGATCTTCAAAAAGAAAACAGATGCTGATGGTAATGTTACTGTCTATAAAGCTCGACTTGTCGCAAAAGGGTTTCGACAAATTCAAGGAGTTGACTACGATGAGACTTTCTCACCAGTAGCGAAGCTAAAGTCTGTGAGGATTATGTTAGCAATCGCTGCATATTATGATTATGAGATATGGCAGATGGATGTCAAAACAGCATTCCTCAATGGTGACATTGATGAAGAGTTGTACATGATGCAACCCAAAGGTTTTGTCGATCCTAAAGATGATAACAAGGTATGCAAACTTCAACGGTCCATCTATGGATTGAAGCAAGCATCCCGAAGTTGGAATCAACGTTTTGATAAGGTAATCAAAAGTTTTGGTTTTATACAAACTTATGGAGAAGCTTGTATTTACAAGAAAGTGAGTGGGAGCTCTGTAGCATTCTTAATACTATATGTGGATGACATATTGTTGATTGGGAATGATGTAGACCTTCTTAATAGTGTCAAGGAATATTTGAATAATAGTTTTTCAATGAAGGATCTTGGCGAAGCAGCTTACATATTAGGCATAAAGATTTATAGAGATAGATCAAAACGCCAAATATCATTGTCTCAAAGTACATATTTGGACAAAGTTCTGAAGAGGTTTGGAATGGAAGATAGCAAGAAAGGGTTCTTGCCCATGTTGCCCAAAACGACCTTGAGTAAAACTCAAAGTCCGACATCGCCAGAAGATAGAGAAAGGATGAGTAAGACTCCCTATGCCTCAGCCATAGGATCTCTAATGTATGCCATGCTATGTACTAGACCCGACATCGCATATGTTGTTAGTCTAACTAGCAGATATCAAAGTGATCCAGGAGTGGATCATTGGACAGCGGTCAAAAACATCCTTAAGTACTTGAGAAGAACTAAGGATATGGTTCTTTCTTATGGAGGTGATGAACAGCTCGTTGTAAATGGTTACACCGATGCTAGTTGGAACACCGATCCGGATGATTCTAAATCACAATCTGGATACGTATTTATTTTGAATGGTGCAGCAGTTAGCTGGAGGAGTGCAAAGCAAAGCGTTGTGGCGAGATCTTCAACTGAATCGGAATACATGGCTGCTTCGGAGGCTTCACAAGAAGCGATATGGATGAAAGAGTTCATTACAGAGCTGGGTGTGGTTCCTAGTCTGCTGGACCCAATGTCTATCTACTGTGATAACATGGGCGCCATAGCCAATGCGCAAGAACCAAGGTCACACAAGAAGCTGAAGCACATCAAGCTACGTTTTGAAACTATTCGAGAACATATCCAAGATGGGGATATAAAGATTTGCAAAGTACACACAGATCTGAATGTGGCGGATCCGTTGACTAAACCTCTCCCGAGGGCAAAACATGACCAGCACCAAACTGCCATGGGTGTTCGGTATAATACCATGTAATCTAGATTAGATGACTCTAGTGCAAGTGGGAGACTGTTGGAGATATGCCTTAGAGGCAATAATAAATGTAGTTATTATTATATCTTTGTGTTTATGATAAATGTTTACATTCATGCTATAATAGTATTAACAAGGAAACATTAATACTTGTGTGATTTGTAAACTTAATTTGAAGTCCCTAGTAAAGCCTCTATATAATACTAGCTTGTTGGTTAATAGATGATTGTGGTTTCCCTATCATGAACATTGAGATGTTATTAACAACAAGATCATACCGTTAGGAGAATGATATGGTGGACATACTCCTATAGATAAGCGTAGCATAAAGATCAAGTCATTTTAATAGTTCATTTGCTATATGCTTTCTGATACATAGTAATCTAAATTCCTTCGACCATGAGATCATGCATATCACCTTTACCGGATGGATGCTTTGATGACATAAAACACCACACCGTAACTGGGTGGCTATAAAGGTGGCATTGAGTGTTCGGAAAGTATTGGTTGAAACACATGGATCAAGAGTGGGATTTGTCCATCCATATGACAGATAGATATACTCTGGGCCCTCTCAGTGAAATGTCATCCAATTAGCTTGCAAGCATGTGATTGGCTCACAAGGGATCACATATCACGGGAACGAGAAAAGAGTACTTATCAGTAACGAGGTTGAACTAGGTATGCAGAGATACCGACGATCATAACCTCGGATAAGTAAAATATCGTGAGACAAAGGGAAATTGATATCGTATGTAAGTGGTTCATTCGATCGCAAAGTAATCGTAGAAATATGTGGGAGCCATATGAATTTCCAGATTCCTCTATTGGTTATTGTTCAGAGAAGTGTCTCGATCATGTCCGCATAATTCACGAACCGTAGGGAGACACACTTAAGGATTCGACGTTGTTTGAGTAGTTATGGAATGATGAGAAAGAGACCGAATGTTGTTCGGAGTCTCGAATGGGATTCGGGATATCACGAGGAGATCCGGAATGGTCCGGAGAATAAGATTCATATAAGGAAAGTCCCATTTCGGAGTTGGGGAATGGTTCCGGTGTTTTCATCGGGAATGTTCTGGAAGGTTCCAGAATGACCGGCACTCCAGGGGGGGGGGTACATGAATGTGTCATTACATGTTGGAATGATTGCATCATGTACTAGGTGTCTTTGCTGTCCAAAATAAAGGGTTTATTTAAATCCTAAATTGAAAAGTCAAACGGCTAGTTTGAAAGTCAAACAGCAAGTTTTGGAAAGAGGAGAAGAGGTGGAAACCGAGTTGGGGAGGGAGTCCTCCTCCCCAAGCCGGCGCACCACCCAAGCCGAGTTGGGGAGGGACTCCACTCCCTCCCCTTGGCCGCCGGCCCCTCTACCTATATAAGGAGGGGCAGGGCTCCCTCCTAGCACACAAGTACCTCTCCTCCAAAACCCTAGATTGGCGCCACCACCTCCTGCTGCTGCAGCCACCTCCCAGGGTTGCCCTAGCCGCCGACTTGGGGTGCCCCAAACCCTAGCCGCCGGCTCTAGCACCTCCTCCTTGGTGTGTCTAAAACCTAGATCGCCGAGGAGCTCTCTCATACTCCACCATACTCGCTCCGGCTTAAGGCGAAGCCCTGCGAGATCTCCCCTCTACTTCCGGTACCACGCCGTTGTGCTGCCGGAATCGCGAGGAGAGTGCTACCACCTCCGCTGCCTGCTGGAACAAGGGAGAGGAAGGTCTTCGTCGAGTACCGAACGTGTGACCGACTGCGGGAGCGCTGCTGGAACGCAGCGCCGGAAGGATCGTCTACGCGATCTTGAGATCGGAAAGAGTACGACTACATCACCCACGAGAATCCGCTCTCGTTAAACACTTTGGAATCTTCGAGGGTGAGTTATTCCATCGACTCGTTGCTACAATCTAGTAGATAGATCTTGGCTTGTTTGTTTGTATGCGGTAGAAATTTTTTGTTTTCCATGCTACGAAACCCTACACTATGCTCTAAATGTTATGAGCACATACCAGAATGATTCATAAGATGATCATTGGACGATAGTAAAGATATTCTTATGAGCTTTGGAAGAACTAAGAATATATCATGTATAAGTGACAAATAGTTAAAGGTAGTTCATTGTAAAGTATTACATTGATACTAGTTTTGTCACAAGATACAAATTAAAATTTATCTCAATTTAGACTATGGGTGGCACAATATAATGGAAAAGATGTTCCATGATGGTTTTGGATGAGTTCCAAAGTTGAGACATTTCGACGGATACTACAACAAAAGGCTAAGTATATGACTGCTATAGTAGCATCATAAGAGGGCATTTGTGTTAAGTAGTTTGTTATCAAACTAGGTGTGGTTCAAAGTGTGCTAATACTATGAAGATATATTGTATGACAATAATATCAACATATTTTAACCCGAACGAACTAAAGGTCTCACCAAAGGACCAAATTTATACAATGCCATCTCATTTGAGAATGTGTGATGCGTAGAGACACAAATACATGCAAATACACAATGACCTGAAACTGTCAGATCCGGAGATTATGTTAACCACTAGCAATCGCGTATATGCAACACTAGAAAGCCATAGGTGTTCAATACGCAAAGTTTTTCAAACTAGATTATTGACTCTAGTGCAAGTGGGAGACTGAAGGGAATATGCCCGAAAGGCAATAATAAAGTGGTTATTATCTTATTCCTTGTTTATGTTAAATGTTTATTTTGCATGCTATAATTGTATTAATTTGGAAACGTTAATACATGTGTGTTTAATAAACAAAAAGGGAAGTTCCTAGTTATGCCTCTCTTATAAACTAGCTCGTTGATTAACAAGATGATCAAGGTTTCCTGATCATGGACATTGGATGTTGTTAATAACGAGGTCACAACATTAGTGGAATGATGTGATGAATGATATGTTGCTAACATATCCATAATTTTTGATGTTCCATGCTTGGTTTTATCTACTTTCTTATGTTTTGTCCACACTTTGGAGTACTTTTCATATGATTTCTTGGACTAACCTATTAACAAAAGCCACAGTGCCAGCTGCTTGTTTTCTGCTGTTTTTGGTTCCAGGAAAGTCAGAAAATGAATATTCTCGGAATTGGACGGAACAAAAGCCAAAGTCAGTTTTTGACCAAGAGACACCCGGAGCCAGAATACGAGACGGAGAGGGGCTAGGGCCCGGCCACACCACCTGGCCACGTGGCCAGGCTTGGCCCGCGCCAGGGGGTGGTCTGGCCGCACCAGGCATCCCCTCGACCTCTCCTTCCGCCTATATATTGCCTCTGATACATAAACCCTAAGTACCCGATCAAAATTCCACGAAAGAGTCTGTAGCCGCCGTCATCTCCATCCCTAGATCGGGAAGGATCTGAAGCTCTTCCCGGCACCCTGCCGGAGGGGAGAATTCAACATGGAGGCCTTCTTCATCACCATGCAAGCCTCTGGTGTGATGCGTGAGTAGTTCATCTCTGGACTACGGGTCCACGTAGTACCTAGATGGCTGGTTCTCCTCCTTTGTGCTATCATGTTTAGATCTTGTGAGCTCCATTCATGATCAAGATCATCTATTTGTAATTCTTACATGTTGTGTTTGCGAGGATCCGATGGATATTGAGATGCTATTTCAGATTGATTATTGATTCTATCATGTCTTTGTTATTTGTGATCTTGCATGCTTTCCATTGTTAGTAGCTATTTGGCCAAGTAGATGCTAGCAACTCCAAGAGTTAGTATTTATGCTCGATAGTGGGTTCATGCCTCTAGTAATCTGGGAAAGTGACAGAAATCTCTAAGGTACTAGATGTGATGTTGCTACTAGGGAGAAAACAAGAATCATTTGTTTATAGAACAATCGTATTGTTTACTTTACACGCAATTCGTAATGCAATAATCCGTTTCTTGCAACTTAATACTGGAGGGGGTTCGGATGATAACCTGAAGGTGGATTATTAGTTATAGATGTAGTTGGATGGCGGTCTATGTATAGTGTTGTAATGCCCAATCGAATCTCAAAGGAGTCAAGATGAGTAGTATATGCATATTGCTTTCTCGATGTTTGTCAATTGCCCCGCTGTAATTTGTTCACCCAACATGTTATCTATCTTAAGGAGAGCCACCACTAGTGAACTATGGACCCCGGTCCTTTCTTTTATCATCAATCTACAATCAACGGTTTACTGCTTTGTGTTTACTTTCTGCAAACTATTACTTTCTTCCACTCGATACATTTAATCCTTTGTTTTCAGCAAAACTGGTGAGATTGACAACCTCGTCGCAAGTTGGGGACAGAGTTCTGTGGTTGTGTTGTGCAGGTCTCCACGTTGCTGCTGATGCCGGTAGTGCACCCTGCCAAAGTCCGGCTAGCAACACCTTTGAGGTGTTTCCTTGCTCCTTATGGATTGATAACCTTGGTTTCATAACTGAGGGAAACATACTGTTGTGCTCATCATACCTTCCTCTTGGGGTTCCCCAACGAGCTCGTTAGTACACGAGTCAGCAAGTGATTTTCTGGCGCCATTGCCGGGGAGTCAAGGACATCTTCACAAGGGGAGTCCCTCATAACCAATCTCTTTACTTTGTTATTTTTGTTTTGCTTAGTTTACCTTTTGCTTTGTTTGCTTGTTTGTTTATCAAAAACACAAAAAAATTAGTTTTACTAGTTTTTTGTTTATTAAAAACACAAAAAAATGACTACTCTTGAAAACACTAAGTTGTGTGACTTCACTAGCACCAACAACAATGATTTTATAAGCACACCCATTGCTCCACCTGTTCCTGAAGCTACTTTCTTTGAGATAAAACCTGCTTTACTCAATCTTGTTATGAGAGAACAATTTTCTGGTATTGGTAATGAAGATGCTGCAACCCATCTATATAACTTTGTTGAACTTTGTGAGATGCAAAAGCATAGGGATATAGATGGAGATATTATTAAGCTTAAATTGTTTCCTTTATCTTTGAGAGGAAAAGCTAAAGAATGGTTGAATTCCTTAACTAGGAATAGTATAGATTCTTGGACTAAATGCAAAGATGCTTTAATTGGAAAATACTATCCTCTTGCTAAGATTATATCTATGAGAAGTAAAATAATGAAGTTTAAACAATCTGATAATGAACATGTTGCTCAAGCTTGGGAAAGAATGAAATCTTTGGTCAAGAATTGCCCCACTCATGGACTGACTACTTGGATGATTATCCAAACCTTTTATGCTGGATTGAACTATTCTTCAAGAAATCTATTGGATTCTGCTGCTGGAGGTACCTTTATGACCATTACTTTGGGTGCTGCAACAAAGCTTCTGGATAATATGATGGTTAACTATTCTGAATGGCATACTGAAAGAGCTCCACAAGGTAAGAAGGTAAATTCTGTTGAAGAAACCTTCTCCTTGAGTGATAAAATTGATGTTATTATGTCTATGCTTGTTAATGGTAAAGCTCATATTGATCCAAATAATGTTCCTTTAGCCTCTCTGGTTGCTCAAGAAGAGCAAGTTGATGTGAACTTTATAAGAAATAACAATTTTAGAAACAATGCCTACAGGAATAATTTTGGTAACAACAATTATAAGCCATATCCTCCCAACAATGGTAATGCTTATGGAAATTCCTACAACAATAATAGGAGTGCTCCCTCTGAACTTGAAGTTATGCTTAAAGACTTTATTAGTAAACAAACTGCTTTCAATAAAACTGTTGAGGAGAAACTCTCTAATGCTGAAAGAAATATAGCATCATTGGCTGAAGCACAATCTTCTTTGAATAAAATGGCTGCTAAACCTGAAACTATTGATAATCCCTTTGCTACCACTAATGCCATACAAGTTAGAATTGATGAAAATGTTAGACTATTAGCTGAATTGCATGCTAAGTGGGAAAGAGAAGATGAAATTGCTAGAAACATTAGTGTTTCTACTATCACTACCACTAGTGTTGAGGCTAGTAATAGCTCTACTACTTTAGATGATAATTATGATTTTGATCTTGATGGTTGCAATACTTCTGAAGTCATTAAGTTCCTACAAAAGCTTGCTAAAATTCCTAATGCTAGTGCTATGAATATGGCCTTTACAAAACACATTAATGATGCTCTCATAAAGATTAAAGAAGAAAAGATAAAACATAAAGCTTCTATTCCTATAAAACAAGAATATGGTTGGGAACCCATCATCAATATGAAAGTGAATGATTTTTATTTTAAAGCTTTATGTGATCTTGATAGTAGTGTTTCTATTATGGCTAGAAGGATTTATGATATGCTTGATTTGCCATCATTGGAAGATTGTTATTTGAATGTCCCACTTGATGATAATGCTAAAAATAAACTCATGGGGAGTATTAATGATGTTCTTATTATGGTTAACAATGCCTATGTCCCCGTTGATTTCTATGTTTTGGATGTTGAATGCAATGCTTCTTGTCCTATTACTTTGGGAAGACCTTTTCTTAGAACTGTTGGTGCCATTATTGATATGAAAGAAGGCACCATTAAATATCAACTCCCACTCAAAAAAGGTATAGAACACTTCCCTAAGAAGAGAGAGAAGATTTCTTTTGCCTCTCCTATGAAAACAAAATTTGCTCTTAATGCTTCTTCATTGGAGAACACTTGATTCTTTTTCTTGCTTCTTATGCCAAACTTAAAGGCGTTAAAGAAAAGTACTTATTGGGAGATAACCCAAAAGTTTTAGATGAGTCTTGGAGGTTATTGCTTCAGTAATAACCTCTCCTTATCCTTTTTATTTACTTTTTGTGCCGAGAGTAACCTCTAATGAGAGAGAAGTAATGATTGGGAAAGTAGTTGTCCCGAAACAGATTTCTGTGCTTCAGCGTAAAAATTCGTATAAAATCTCTGTACGTCGTTTTGAGGCATGAATTTTTGTGCTTCTGACCCAGGTTGTTATCTAACTTTCATTAGTTCAACACTTTTTGATTTGAGCAAAAGAAGGTCTTCGAAAAAAAATCGTATTTACCTGCTGGTCTGTTTTGATAGATTTCTGCCATTATTTGCATTTGTTTCTTGTTGGTTGCTTTTTGAGTTCTTTTGGGGAATTGAGCTTTTTGAGGGAAGTGCTACAGTAGCTAGTGTTCTAATGGAAGTTTTATTGGTGTTGGAACTGAACCTAAATACTTATTATCTTGAGTGCACTAATGTTGCTAATAAAGATTGTGTGAAGTTTTGTATGAAGGAAAAATTTCAGGTGTATGGAAGGAATGAGTAATGAGATGAAGGATGGACTAAAGATCAAGCTTGGGGATGCCACGCATATCACCCCATGAAATATCCAAGAAGTACAAGCGTCAAAGCTTGGGGATGCCCAAGGCATCCCCTTCTTCATCAATAAAAATTCCAGGTTCCTTCCAAACGCTTCATTTTTATTGTTTCATGCACAATTATGTTGTTCTTGGAGCGTCTTCTTTTTAGTTTTTCGTTTTGGTTTTAGTTTGCTTGGTTTGCTTAGTTTTCTGAATAAATTGGTTGGACCCCCTCTTTCATACATTGGTTTTCAAATAGTTTGGTCTTGGATTGGAAAAGAGTAGGAAAGTTCATGCTTAAGTGGTAAAGAGAGCTTGTTTTTGACTGTGGCATATGCTTTGTCATGCCATGCTTGATATTGTTTTGGCTTAATGCTTAGTATTCTTTGCTGTATAATGACTTGTTATAAACAATTGAGATTGCTTAATGTGCCTTGGAAGAACCATGCGTTGTTTTAGCATAATTAAAGCATAGTATTGTGGTATTCTCCTTTGATGCTTTATTTGGGTTGGCTTGGCACATGCTCACACCATGTTCTGACTATCCCAAGTCACCATAGCCTTTATGATCCTTTAGTTTTCAACTTGTAGTATCACTTTATGATTTGATTAATGATGTTTTGTCGCTCTGCATGATTATGGCCATTATATGTCAACACTCGGATTTTTAATCCCAGATGCCCGTTATTCCATACCTCGCAATCCTAGGATTACCATTTTTGCGAGACATAACGGATTGGATATCATAGTACATCATCCATTATAAACCATACATAAGGTCTTACACAAATAAGGATCTCATGATCCAGTCTTTTATACAACAAGAAGCAGAAATAAAAGATAAGTGTAGTGGTGGGGTCCATCTTCCGGGGCACAGGCAATGTTGACGAAGGCAGATAGTCCTAGTTATCATAGCCGTCCTGATGACCATCCTCCTAATAGTATCCTTCATAGTCCGGCCATGAGAATAGCCAGGGACAAAAGCCATGAGTACTCTTTAAGTACTCGCAAACTACTATTAACAGGTACTATAGTTCTAAGCTAAAGTGCTAAATCTAAGTTTAACCATAAAGTTAAGTTTGAAACCTAAGCTGAGTTCTGAAGCAAAGAAAGATAAAGTAAAGTTCTAGAAATCACTTAAGTTGGGCAGCTATTGTCATAAACACAACCCTGTTGTGGTCAAGTCAAAGTTCATCATTCATTTCAAGTTATTTGGAAAACATCTGACAACAAAATAGTATGGCCATTCCAACTGTCCATAACCGCGGACGCGGCTATTCGAATAGTTTGACATTCTGCAGAGGTGGTACACTTTCACCACAAGATTCGATACATCTGTCAGGGATAACCCTGAATCATCATACTTAGTATGCAAATAATCAAACATAACCTTCCCTTTACACACCCTAGTACAAGCACCTCTCCTATGAGTATGGCCTCCCAACCATGACCATCAGTCATCTTGGGCACTGCATAGGTGGACATCATGAGAGGTAGCCTTAGCTCAAACCTTTCCCGTGAGGGAAATAATACTAATGCATATAAATTTCCAGCTGAGCCTTACCCAATTCAGGTAATATGGTTATACGGTAAATTTGGAATGGTATCACATCCGAATCCAACCATCAGTTTTATAAAAGGGTTAAGGCTCATGCCTCATCATTTTCATCATCATAAACCAGTTGTGTTTTCTCAACACATGTCAAAACATCTCAATAGAATGACTCATCATTCCAAGGTTTTCACAATTCATTTTCACCAATTATTCCCATCTAAAGTGACTCAAGTTTTTGATCTACTCTAAAATACTAAGTTAAGAGTGTTCACTAAAGGGGAATGATGGGTTCAATCTCATGCCATAGAATGACATCTAAAGGTTTCTAAGTAGGTCAAGTTTTATACTTTTTATGCTACCTTCAAAACAAGTAAAGAACTTTGTGTAAACTAAGGGAAGTAAAACTTGTCACTAAGACTTGGGTACTAATAGTTAAAAGGGGGTGTGATCAAAGCATGCTTAAGGCATCTTTGCTAAACCATCTAGTTTGATTCTAGTTTTGTTAAGCACTAAACTTGCAAGGGTTAACCTTGAGTATTACTAGTTTGATAAGGGTAGCTTGCACTGTTAATGGTGGCTTGCTAAAGTATGTTTTGCAAGGGTTAGCTTGCCAATAATAGCTTGCCTTGGTTGGTGCAGTGGTTGAAATTTTCTTCATCTTCGTCTTGATAGCACTCCTCCTCCTCGTAAGCTTTGTCGGTACTATCTTCTACAACAATACATACGGGGTAGACAATCACCAAACAATACTTAACTAGGCTAAATATCATTCTAAGACACACAATTCATGATCTATTATCATCACAAGCATCACAAGTTTAATTCAATAGTTTTCACCTTTTTATTTTAGAAAAGTAATTTCTACTCATTGAAAAATTAACTAAGATTTAATATTCACCACTTAAAATATGGGATCATGTTGACACATGTTATCACCACATATTTTAACATGTGGGAATGAGATTTAAGGGTTGGATCAATATTACTTTGGTTTAAGTTCATTATTTAATGATTTAAAGTGACTAGAAATGCCTATATAGCATTATTTTGGTACTAGTCCAAAGTCACTGCATGTAAACCTTAATATTATTACATATTTGGATAGATATGATGAAATGTGATTTTTGAGAGTTGGAATCAACTCAAAAGCTAACTTGGTTGATTTTGTAAAAATGTTGCAAGTTGCAAAAGCTTCTGTTTTGTTATTTTTATTAGGAGAGATCTATAACTCTAACTGAATTAAATCCAACGGGCTTGGATAGATCGTTTCCAAACCTTTCAGACAAAATTGGTTTCATGCAATTTGGATTTATAAAACTCTCTGAATTGATTTTCAAACTAGGGGATAGAAACTAGATTCAATCTAAAAAGAAAAATCCAGATTTGAACGGGTGGGCTAGCGCGGGAAAAGACTTGGGCCGGCCCAGTGGCGCTCTGCGGCACGGGGCTCAGCTGACAGGGGGTCCCGCTTGCCAGCGGCACTTAACACGCGAAACGGTACGCGCGCTGTGGGCCGTAGGATTAGAAGGGGGACCTACGGCTGAGGGTCGTCGTCGACGACGAACAGGTCGCCGGCGAGCTCGAACCCTAGCGGCTCGGTGGGGGTCTGCTGGGGACGTACCAGGGCTCCAGCGGGGTCGGCAAGGTGGGCAAACAAACTGGACAACGACGGCGAGGCGAGGCGAGGCGCGGTTGCGGCGGAGCTTGGGGTGGTCGCAATCAGCGGCGCCCTTCTCCTCCTGTTGCGGCTGCTCTGGCTCCAATTCTGGCGAGCTGCTGCTCCCTTGCTCCGACTAGAGGTGGGTGAGGTTTAGAGAGGTGAGGGGAGTGGAGTGGTGTGGAGAGAAGAGGCTGGGGAGGGCTCCTTTTATAGGCCCGACGGTGAGACCGAGCGGGATGGGCAGGCGACTCCGGCGACAAGGCTACGGCGGGGTAGAGGCATGGCTAGGGGTGGCGATCGATGGGTGGTTCCCTGGCAGTGCTCTAGGGATTGAATGCGGCCGTAGGGGCGGTGGCACGCGGTCTGGGCGAGGTGGCGCTCTGAGCGGCAGAGGCGGCGGTGTCCACGGCGAGCGGTGGCTGTGAGGCGTTGGGCGGCCAGCAGGGGTGTCTGGGGGGTTCTCCAGATCATGGCGGAGCGGCGGGCGCGGGCTGCGGCCAAGGGGTGGTATGTGCGAGCGGGGACAGAGCATGCTCTAGGGGCGGCGTCGGCATGCTCGACCAGCTCCAGGCGCGGCGGTTCCCGGCCGCTCTGCCCTCTGTCTCTGTCCTGGGGCTGGTTGGATTGTGGAGGTGGACCACTGGCGGTGTGCTAGACATGGCGAGAGAGGTTGGCGGCTGCTGTGGCGCGATGTCGCCGGTGGGGGTGCTCAAGGTGTTCGGCCTTAATGGCCATGACCATTTGGTCGTGTGCACAGGGTGTGGCCGTGCTAGCAAAGGGTAGGGCTGGTATTGAGGGAACAAGGGGACAAGGTTAGGCACAAATGGTGACCAAGAACACTGCTCAAAATAGTGTTTTGAATTTGGCCAGATTTGTGCACACAAGCTGTTTGATGAAATGGCCGCAAGAGAAAAAGTTTTAAATTTTGGTTTCAAAATTTATGAGTGATCTCCACTAGTGCTAGGTAGTCTCTGGTTGCAAGGGTTTTGAAAGTGGAGCTCAAATAGATGGGTTTTGAAATAGGGGTGATCTATGCATATGCATTAGATTCAATTTTCAAAAGCCAATTAAAATAAGTAAAAAAATGTTTTTAGCAGATCCAAAAGTGGGCCTTGGTACCTCATTATGTTTACTAGCAAGGGGTACAAATATCAAGAATTGTTTCTATTAAGAATTGAGTACTAGGAATAGCCAAAGTAGTGTAGTGGATTAAAATGGCCAAAATGACCATTCTTCCTTTTTAATTCTTTTTAATAAGATTTTCTTTAGGAAAAGTTTGGGAATGATGTAGATGATGTTTAAATCACCTAAGAAACATTGTACAGGCATTGGATCACTTAATCATGGTAATTCAAAACAACTCCTATTTAAATGCACACATATGAATGCTTTCATTTTAAAATTGGAAAAGTTTTTGTTAACCCTATTTTTGGATGATTTGATCTTGATAAGCTTGGATTGAAGTTTTGGGATGTTACAAACCTTCCCCCCTTAAACAAAATCTCGTCCCGAGATTTACAAAGGAAACTAGGAACTAAAGAGATCTGGAACTCTGTCCTAATGTAATCTTCTCGCTCCCAAGTAGCTTCCTCCTCTATATGGTTGCTCCACTGAATCTTGAGAAACTTGATGCTCCTGGTCCTGGTGGTTCTGTAGGCTTCTTCTAAGATACGGATGGGTACTTCCCGATAGGTCAGGTCATTGTTGATTTCCACAGCTCTGTGATCGATGTTCTTGAAAACTTCCGTCTTCTCAGGCACTTCCAAGCATTTTCGAAGTAACGAGATATGGAACACATTATGGATGGCTGACATCTCTTCAGGCAGTTCCAGTTGATACGATACTTCTCCTCGGCGGTTCAGAATCTTGAAAGGTCCGATATATCTGGGGGCTAACTTTCCCTTCAGACTAAAGCGTTGAGTTCCCTTCAATGGTGAAACTTTGAGGTATACAAAATCTTCGACATTGAATGTCAGGTCTCTCCTTCTCTTGTCAGCATAGCTCTTCTGTCTGGATTGGGCGGTCTTGAGGTCCTCATGGACTTTATGAACTTTCTCTTCTGCTTCTCGGAGAATGTCGGGTCCAAAGATCTGACTCTCTCCTACTTGCGACCAATTCAAAGGGGTACGAAACTTTCTTCCGTATAGGAATTCAAATGGTGCCATCTGCAAACTAGCTTGATAACTATTGTTATATGAGAATTCTGCGAAAGGCAGGCAGTCTTCCCATTTTGATCCATAATCGAACACACAAGCTCTAAGCATATCCTCCAAGATCTGGTTGACTCTCTCAGTTTGTCCATCTGTTTGCGGGTGATACGCGGTGCTGAAGTTCAACTTGGTTCCTAATCCTTCCTGAACTTTCTCCCAAAATCTTGAAGTAAACTGGGTTCCTCGATCTGAGACGATGGTCTTGGGGGTTCCATGCAGAATAACAATCCTAGCAATATACAACTCTGCTAGCTTTGCACTCTAGTAGGTTGTCTTGATAGGTATGAAGTGGGCTACCTTGGACAGTCTATCAACTATGACCCAGATTGAGTCATTTCCCCTACTAGAAGTAGGCAAACCGGTGATAAAGTCCATTCCGACGGAATCCCATTTCCATTTCGGAATCTGCAATGGTTGCAACAATCCTATAGGTCTCTGATGCTCTGCTTTGACTCTTTGACAGATGTCACATTTGGCGATGTAGCTTCCGATCTCTCTCTTCATCTTGTGCCACCAAAATTGCTCTTTCAAATCCTGATATATCTTCGTTCCTCCGGGGTGGATAGAATAAAGAGTATCATGAGCTTCCTTCATGATAATTTCCTTCAGCTCCGAATCTGCTGGCACACAGATACGTCCTTTGTACCACAGTACTCCTTCTTCGTCTTCGGTCAATCCAGGTACCTTGCCTGTACCAATACGACGTTTGATTCCGTCGATACTTTCATTCCCCTTCTGGGCTTCCTTGATTTGGCTAATCAATGTGGTTTGAAGTTCAATGCTAGATAAGAATCCTTTGCTAACTAATTCAGTCCTGAACTGCTCCAACTCCTCATACAAACTTGGTTGCTTCTCCTTCATCATGGTGTTAAGCCTACGCGGCAATCTGCTAAGAGCATCCGCTACCACATTGGCTTTACCGGGGTGATAGTGAATGTCAAGGTCATAATCCTTGATTAACTCTATCCATCTTCTTTGCCTCATATTCAGCTCCTTCTAAGTGAAGATATACTTCAAGCTCTTATGATCTGAGTAAATCTCACAGCGATTACCCATCAAATAATGACACCATGTCTTCAATGCTAGAACCACAGCTGCTAGCTCAAGATCATGGGTCGGATAGTTCTGCTCATGCTACTTCAGTTGTCGAGACAGATAAGCGATGACTTTGCCTTCTTGCATCAATACACATCCTAGACCAATCTTGGATGCATCACAATATACATCAAATGGCTTCTTGATGTATGGCATGATCAAAATTGGGGCAGATATCAATCTCTTCTTCAGCTCCTGGAAACTGGCCTCACATTTTTCTGTCCATTCAAACTTCTTGTCCTTCTTCAACAATTGGGTCATTGGTCGGGCGATGCTCGAGAATCCTTCTACGAACTTGCGGTAATATCCCGCTAATCCGAGAAATGAGTGGACTTGGGTTTGAGTGGTTGGGGCTTCCCATTCTTCGACATCTTTGATCTTGGTGGGCTCAACAAAGACTCCTCCGGCAGACACAACATGTCCTAGGAATCCTACTTCTTTCAGCCAAAACTCACACTTGCTGAACTTGGCATATAACTAATGCTCTATCAGGGTTTCTAGGATGATTCTCAGATGTTGCTCATGCTCTTCTTCTGACTTGGAGTAGATAAGGATGTCATCGATAAACACAACTACAAACTTATCTAGGAAATTCATAAAGATCTTATTCATGAGATTCATGAAATAAGCAGGGGCATTGGTTAATCCAAAAGACATAACCGTGTACTCGTATAAACCATAGCGAGTAGTAAAGGCGGTCTTCGGAATATCCGTTGCACGAATCTTAAGTTGGTGATAACCAGTCCTAAGATCAATCTTTGAGAATACCTGAGCTCCGGTCAACTGATCAAATAGATCCTCTATCTTTGGCAAGGGGTACTTGTTCTTGATGGTGACGTCATTCAACTTTCTGTAATCTGTACACAAACGATTGCCTCCATCTTTCTTGTCAACAAATAACACTGGTGATCTCCATGGCGATGCGCTTGGTTGAATCAAGCCTGTTGCTAACATGGCATCCAACTGCTTCTTCAGTTCCTCTAACTCTGAGGGGTTCATGCTATAGGGTCTCTGGACTATAGGTCCGGTTCCGGGGATTAGTTCGATAATGAACTCAATATCTCTATCCGGGGGCATACCTGGCAATTCATCTGGGAATACGTCGGGGTATTCACAGACTACTCTGACTTGGTCTATGGTGGGCAGGGTTACACTCTTGTTGCACTTGAATTGACGGGGTAAGGTTTCAGAGATATGCTCTACTGTTACTCCAGAACTACTGGTCATGGTGATGGCTTTCTTAGCACAGTCTATCAATCCTTTATGCCTTAACATCCAGTCCATACCTAGTACTACTTCCAATCCTTTGGTTCCAAGTACAATTAGGTTGGCATAAAAATCTATCCCATGTATTCTGATAGGTACAGCTTTGCAAATTTTTCTAGCTTTTGTAGTTGAACCGGGGATTTGAACTATCATGACATGCTTCAGGTTGGTTGGGTGAATCTTACTAGTGCATACAAATTCTTTGGTGACAAATGAATGCGATGCTCCAGAATCAAACAATACTCTTGCTAGAACTGAGTTGACAGAAAACATACCCAGCACTACATCTGGCGCTTCCTGGGCTTCTTTTGCATTCATGTGGAAGAGACGACCGTTGCGGTTGTGAGGGTTCCTTGGGGAAAATCTCCTTCCTGGTTGAACACGACGCTGCTGCTGAGCTGGGGCATTCACAGGGGTATTGGCGACAGTCTTCTTGGGACACTCATTGGAGTAGTGACCCTTCACTCCACACTCGAAACAGGTGATCTAGGACTTGTCCTTGACTGCGACAGGCACAGCATTGCTGCCAGTTCTGGGTGCAGTGTTGTTGTTTTTATTGTTGCTCTTGGGAGGGGCACGGTTGAAATTGTTGGCGTTGCCGGAGTTGTGATTGTTTCCTCCGGACTTCACATTGCCTCCGCTACGGTTGGGTTAGCTTGGGCGAGGATTTGGGGGTCGGTTGTTCCTTGGTGCATATCCTAGTGAGGGGTTGGGACGGTACTTCTGATGACTACTGGATCCAGACTGCTGCGTCATACGATGCTTGCGGTTGTCATTTGCCTGGTTAATCTTCCCTTCCATCTGAATGGCAGAGTCGACTAGTTCTTCGAGATCCTGAAAATGGATGTTGACGAGGACAGTCTGCATCTCATCATGCAGTCCGTTCAAGAATCTCTCCTTCTTCTTGGCCTCCATGTTGATCTCATCCGGTGCATATCTGGCAAGTGACAGAAATCTGTCATGGTACTCCACCACGGTCATTCTTCCTTGCTTCAATTCGCGGAACTCATCTCTCATCCTGTTGACGAGACCTTGCAGCACGTGGGTGCGGCTGAACTTGACCTTGAATGCCTCCCAGGTCATCACCTGGCCATGGTTCATATTGCGGATGTTATTCCACCAAGCTCTTGCATCTCCCGCCAGATAGTGGGTGGCGAAGAGAACTTTCTAATTTTCATCAACTCCTGCAACTTCAAGGTTGTTTTCCATGGTTTGTAACCAGTCATCAGCATCTAATGGGTTCTCAGATTGGTTGAAGATTGGGGGATTGGTGTTCTGAAATTTTTTGAGTTTGGATCCATGGTGGTCCTGATTTCCATGTCCTTGGTTGTTGAGAGCCATTTGGGCAATCTGCTACAATGTTGCTAAGTTGGCTTGGCGCTCGGCCCTACTTGCTTCACGGTCCGCGATGAGATTCTGGAAGATCTGTAGCATTGGGTCCTATGACGAGCTACTCCCTCCTTGGTTTCCATGAGTCATCTGAAGATTGGGATAGATATAGGGGTAAGAGGGAAATTCTAAGGTTCATAGTTTTGGGTTTTCAAAGCTAAAACTTTGAGTTAGACTCAGGTTTTTAACCTAACTTCATTTTCATTCATGCACACAAGCACCCGATACAACACACACCATAACAATCAAAGGGGAAAACAGATGGTTTGATGAACCATTCTGTAAGCTATGATACAATGAGATGATACATCTCATGCTACGACAGTGCTCTCATGCATCTACTCATCGTCGATGAAATCGGAGTCTTCATCATCAGTGTAGAAGTCCACAGCATCCTCCTCCAAAAAGTCATCATCGTTGCTGAGGTAAGAATCCATATCTCCCTAGATGTCTTCACCCTCATCTTCTTCTTCCTTGGTGGCAAGCTGAGCTTCCTGCTCCTTGATGGTCTTCTCGAGGTCGTCCACCTTCTTGCAAAGTCGGGCGATGGTGCGATCCTTCTTTGCACGCTGGCGGCAAAGAGACTGGCAATCTTGGACAAGCAGTGCGAAAGTCTGGGCCTTCTGGTCGGCAATGGCACGGTTCTGGTTGGCTAACTCCCTGGCATTGTCCAGTTCCTGTTGTCGGTCATGAAGCAAGAAGTCAAGGTTCTCCACTTGACGCCTCAATTCTGGGTGACTTGGCATCTCCATCGGCATTCCCATGAAGTCACGTCTTGCATAGTGGGCAAAACGGGTTCCTTGGATCTTGTTGACGTTGAGGGCACATAGACGTGCGAGAGCTTCATGCATTACCCTGGCTAATCCATCTAGCTAGTTGTTCTCTCTCACGGAGAACTGAATTCTTCTAGAAGTTGGTGCTTCGATGCTTCCTCGAAGATCTGCGGTGACTAGCCACTGTAGGTCTCCTCCTGGGGGTCCTAGAAGTTGAGCTCCAAGAAACTCCGGATGTGGGCGTCCTAGTAACTCCGATAGTGAATCCAGATCCCTCTCGAAGATCAGCTGACCTCCGTTTCCCAACTGGTAAAACTTGCTGAACTAAGTCTCCATCGACAAGAATTAAGGATGAGGAAGTTAGTGAAGTGATCAAGTGTGTCAAATTTTAAGTAGTAGTGTAAGAATTTTGAGGAACATGAATTTTTGAGAAAGAATGAGTTCACAAGGGTAAGAGAGGAAATAGTTTTTCAGAAATACTCACTTTGGTTTTGAAGCTAAGTTTTTGTTTGAACGTCCATTCTAACTAGGGTCTCCTATGGTCAGGATGGCTCTGATACCAACTTGTCAACACCCGGATTTTTAATCCCAGATGCCCGTTATGCCATACCTCGCAATCCCAGGATTACCATTTTTGCGAGACATAACGGATTGGATATCACAGTACATCATCCATTACAAACCATACATAAGGTCTTACACAAATAAGGATCTCATGATCCAGTCTTTTATACAACAAGCAGCGGAAATAAAAGATAAGCGTAGCGGTGGGGTCCATCTTCAGGGGCACAGGCAATGCTGACGAAGGCACATAGTACTAGTTATGATAGCCGTCCTGATAACCATCCTCCTGATAGTCTCCTTCATAGTCTGGCCATGAGAATAGCCAAGGACAAAAGCCATGAGTACTCTTTAAGTACTCGCAAACTACTATTAACAGGTACTATAGTTCTAAGTTAAAGTGCTAAATCTAAGTTTAACCATAAAGTTAAGTTTGAAACCTAAGCTGAGTTCTGAAGCAAAGAAAGATAAAGTAAAGTTCTAGAATCACTTATGTTGGGCAGCTATTGTCATAAACACAACCCTGTTGTGGTCAAGTCAAAGTTCATCATTCATTTCAAGTTATCTGGAAAACATCTGACAATGAAACAGTATGGCCATTCCAACTGTCCATAACCGTGGACGCAGCTATTCGAATAGTTTGACACTCTGCAGAGGTGGTACACTTTCACCACAAGATTCGATACATCTGTCAGGGATAACCCTGAATCATCATACTTAGTATGCAGATAATCAAACATAACCTTCCCTTTAGACACCCTAGTACAAGCACCTCACCTATGAGTATGGCCTCCCAACCATGACCATCAGTCATCTTGGGCACTGCATAGGTGGACATCATGAGAGGTAGCCTCAGCTCAAACCTCTCCCGTGAGGGAACTAATACTAATGCATATAAATTTCCAGCTAAGCCTTACCCAATTCAGGTAATGTGGTTATACGGTAAATTTGGAAAGGTATCGCATCCGAATCCAACCATCAGTTTTATAAAAGGGTTAAGGCTCATGCCTCATCATTTTCATCATCATAAACCAGTTGTGTTTTCTCAACACATGTCAAAACATCTCAATAGAATGACTCATCATTCCAAGGTTTTCGCAATTCATTTTCACCAATTGTTCCCATCTAAAGTGACTCAAGTTTTTGATCTACTCTAAAATACTAAGTTAAGAGTGTTCACTAAGGGGGAAGGATGGGTTCAATCTCATGCCATAGAATGACATCTAAAGGTATCTAAGTAGGTCAAGTTTTATACTTTTTATGCTACCTTAAAAACAAGTAAAGAACTTTGTGTAAACTAAGGGAAGTAAAACTTGTCACTAAGACTTGGGTACTAATAGTTAAAAGGGGGTGTGATCAAAGCATGCTTAAGGCATCTTTGCTAAACCATCTAGTTTGATTCTAGTTTTGCTAAGCACTAAACTTGCAAGGGTTAACCTTGAGTATTGCTAGTTTGCTAAGGGTAGCTTGTGCTGTTAATGGTGGCTTGCTAAAGTATGTTTTGCAAGGGTTAGCTTGCCAATATAGCTTGCCTTGGTTGGTGCAGTGGTTGAAGTTTTCTTCGTCTTTGTCTTGATAGCACTCCTCCTCCTCGTAATCTTGGTCGGTACTATCTTCCATAACAATACATACGGGGTAGACAATCACCAAACAATACTTAATTAGTCTAGATAGCATTCTAAGACACACAATTGATGATCTATTATCATCACAAGCATCACAAGTTTAATTCAATAGTTTCCACCTTTTTATTTTAGAAAAGTAATTTCTACTCATTGAAAAAATAACTAAGATTTAATATTCACCACTTAAAATATGGGATCATGTTGACACATGTCATCACCACATATTTTAACATGTGGGAAGGAGATTTAAGGGTTGGATCAATATTACTTTGGTTTAAGTTCATTATTTAATGATTTAAAGTGACTAGAACTGCCTATATAGCATTATTTTGGTACTAGTCCAAAGTCACTGCATGTAAACCTTAATATTATTACATATTTGGATAGATATGATGAAATGTGATTTTTGAGAGTTGGAATCAACTCAAAATCTAACTTGGTTGATTTTATAAAAATGTTGCAAGTTGCAAAAGCTTCTGTTTTGTTATTTTTATTAGGAGAGATCTATAACTCTAATTGAATTAAATCCAACGGTCTTGGATAGATCATTTCCATACCTTTTAGACAAAATTGGTTTCATGCAATTTGGATTTATAAAACTCTCTGAATTGATTTTCAAACTAGGGGATAGAAACTAGATTCCATCTAAAAAGAAAAATCCACATTTGAACGGGTGGGCTAGAGCGGGAAAAGACTTGGGCCAGCCCAGTGGTGCTCCGCGGCGCGGGGCTCAGCTGACTAGGGGGTCCCGCTTGTCAGCGGCACTTAACACGCGAAACGGTACGCGCGCTGTGGGCCGTAGGATTAGAAGGGGGATCTACGGCTAAGGGTCGTCGTCGACGACGAACAGGTCGTCAGCGAGCTCGAACCCTAGCGGCTCGGTGGGGGTCTGCTAGGGACACACCAGGGCTCCAGCAGGGTCGGCGAGGCGGGCAAACGAACTGGACGATGACGGCGAGGCGAGGCGCGGTTGTGGCGGAGCTTGGGTTGGTCGCAATCAGCGGCGCCTTTCTCCTCCTGCTGCGGCTGCTCCGGCTCCAATTCCAGCGAGCTGCTGCTCTCCTTGCTCCGGCTAGAGGTGGGTGACATTCAGAGAGGTGAGGGGAGTGGAGTGGTGTGGAGAGAAGAGGCTGGGGAGGGCTCCTTTTATAGGCCCGATGGTGAGACCGAGCGGGATGGGCAGGCGACTCCGGCGACAAGGCTACAGTGGGGTAAAGGCATGGCTAGGGGTGGCGATCGATGGGCGGTTCCCTGGCGGTGCTCTAGGGATTTAATGCGGCCGTAGGGGCGGTGGCACGCGGTCTAGGCGAGGTGGCGCTCTGAGCGGCAGAGGCCGCGGTGTCCACGGCGAGCAGTGGCTGTGAGGCGTTGGGCGGCCAACGGGGGTGTCTGGGGGGTTCTCTAGGTCGTGGCAGAGCGGCGGGCACGGGCTGCGGCCAAGGGGTGGTCTGTGCGAGCGGGGACAGAGCGCGCTCTAGGGGCGGCGTCAGCATGCTCGACCAGCTCCAGGCGCGGCGGTTCCCAGCCGCTCTGCCCTCTGTCTCTGTCCTGGGGCTGGTTGGATTGTGGAGGTGGACCACTGGCGGTGTGCTAGACATGGCGAGAGAGGTTGGTGTGATGTTGCCGGTGGGGGTGCTCAAGGTGCTCAGCCTTAATGGCCATGACCATTTGGTCATGTGCACAGGGTGTGGCCGGGCTAGCAAAGGGTAGGGCTGGTACTGAGGGAACAAGGGGACAAGGTTAGGCACAAATGGTGACCAAGATCACTGCTCAAAACAGTGTTTTGAGTTTGGCCAGATTTGTGCACACAAGCTATTTGATGAAATGGCCACAAGAGAAAAAGTTTTGAATTTTGGTTTCAAAATTTTTTAGTGATCTCCACTAGTGCTAGGTAGTCTCTGGTTGCAAGGGTTTTGAAAGTGGAGCTCAAATAGATGGGTTTTGAAATAGGGGTGATCTATGCATATGCATTAGATTCAATTTTCAAAAGCCAATTAAAATAAGTAAAAGAATGTTTTTAGCAGATCCAAAAGTGGGCCTTGGTACCTCATTATGAGTACTAGCAAGGGGTACAAAGATCAAGAATTGTTTCTATTAAGAATTGAGTACTAGGAATAGCCAAAGTAGTGTAGTGGATTAAAATGGCCAAAATGACCATTCTTCCTTTTTAATTCTTTTTAATTAGATTTTCTTTAGGAAAAGTTTGGGAATGATGTAGACGATGTTTAAATCACCTAAGAAACATTGTACAAGCATTGGATCACTTAATCATGGTAATTCAAAACAACTCCTATTTAAAGGCACACACATATGAATGCTTTAATTTTAAAATTGGAAAAGTTTTTGTTAACCCTATTTTTGGATGATTTGATCTTGATAAGGTTGGATTGAAGTTTTGGGATGTTACATTATAGCTCTCTTAGTTGGTCGCTCCCAGTCTTTTGCTAGCCTCCGTAACCAAGTATGAGTTCCACTCACGCATCCAACTCCTAAAACCAAGTCATTCCAAAGAGTCCACCATACCTACCTATTAGCATATGCTACTCCAAGTATATTCATGTTTTTGTCTACCTTCCGAATTAAACTTGTTATCAGAAAACTAGTGATTAGAGCTCTCATGAACTTGATGGAACACTTTACTTTCTTGCATATAATAAACTTGAACCATTGCGTCCATCTTTGTTGCGTATATGCTTGTGCTTTATAAGTTGAAGATAGCAGAACCATGTATCATGGGGAACGCTTTCAACATTGCACGTGTACTTTGTACCCCGTTGATATCATGTTCTTTTGCTTATGGATCCCGGCGGTGTGAAATAAAAGGGGAACTTGTAAGATCATGGAGTTTGTATGTGTGTTAGAGAAACGCCTGGGCCGCTAGCCTAAGCCATGCCTAATCATGGTGGAAACTTGCAGCATAACTATAATGACCACTCTATGAAGCATCCTTAATAAAAACCTATGCAAATAGCAAATAAAAAGATCGTTGAGATGCTCATTGTCTGCTTGCCTTGTCATTTTGATTATGGGAAAGCTCCCGTATCATGTGCAAGGGGTACCCCGTTGGCGGTTCTTAATGATACATATGTACTTACAATGACAAGAGCTTACTCATGACTGAAGTTGAGTAGCATGAGGATCGGTCTTCGTAAGTAAGGGGCATGAGACTTCGGTTTATAACTTGTCAAGCATATCTTCTTAGTTGTGTCACTTTAACCTTAATCACTTCAAGATGCTTATGATAGGGGCAATGAGAGCTGAAAGCTATAAGTACCATAATTTTTGGAAGCTCTTTATGAGACTTGAATCCCTACTTCCTTTTACAAAAGTCCTTTCTTCCACCATTATATTGAGTCTCCACCTTCTATCTTTATGCACTTACTTTGAGAGCATAGTGGCCATTCTTAGTTCTATGTGCATTGTCCCAAGACTAGTTGATTGATGCATACTTTGATATTGCTTGTTTTAAACTATTGTATCTAGTCACTCTTATGAACTTTGAAGGTGTCCTATGCATTTATATTTGCTACTCTATTGAGGGACAAGCTGAATACTATTATGCTATGTTTTCTTTATGTGAAACAAACAAACATCTTGCAAAGCATGTTATTCATGATTCTTTTGTTTGTGCCTTTTCATGTTGCATCATAGTTTCTTTGCTTATTGCTAGAACTTTGTCTTTCATGTTATGATTGAAGTACTATGATCCTAGCTTTGAGTGTTTTGCAAATACTTTGATCAAGTCTTTGATGGTGCATGTAACCTCAAAAATTATTTCTTTTTATCACTTACCTACTCGAGGACGAGCAGGAGTTAAGATTGGGGATGTTGATACATTGCAAATCTATCTATAATTTTTGATGTTCCATGCTTGGTTTTATCCACTTTCTTGTGTTTTGTTCCCACTTTGGAGTACTTTTCATATGATTTCTTGGACTAACCTATTAACAAGAGCCACAGTGCCAGCTGCCTGTTTTCTGCTGTTTTTGGTTCCAGGAAAGTCAGAAAATGAATATTCTCGGAATTGGACGGGACAAAAGCCAAAGTGCCTATTTTTTCGGAAAGGGTCAAGTGCTAGAATACGAGACGGAGAGGGGCCAGGGGCCAGCCACACCACCTGGCCGCGCGGCCAGGCCTAGCCCGCGCCAGGGGGTGGTGTGGTGGCTCCCGGCACCCCCTCGGCCTCTCCTTCCGCCTATATAGTGCCCTCGGGACGAAAACCCTAAGGACCCGATCAAAAATCCACGAAAGAGTCTATAGCCGCCATCATCTCCATCCCTAGATCGGGAGGGATTTGAAGCTCTTCCCGACACGCTGCCGGAGAGGGGAATTCACCCTGGAGGCCTTCTTCATCACCATGCAAGCCTCCGGTGTGATGCGTGAGTAGTTCATCCTTGGACTATGGATCCATGTAGTAGCTAGATGGCTGGTTTCTCCTCCTTTGTGCTTTCATGTTTAGATCTAGTGAGCTCCGTTCATGATCAATATCATCTTTTTGTAATCCATACATGTTGTGTTTGCGGGGATCCGATGGATATTGAGATGCTATTTCAGATTGATTATTGATTCTATCATGTCTTTGTTATTTGAGATCTTGCATGCTTTCCGTTGTTAGTAGCTATCTTGGCCAAGCAGATGCTAGCAACTCCAAGAGTTAGTATTAATGCTCGATAGTGGGTTCATGCCTATGGTAATCTGGGGAAGTGACAGAAATCTCTAAGGTACTAGATGTGCTGTTGCTACTAGGGAGAAAACAACAATCCTTTGTTCATAGAACAATCGTATTGTTTACTTTACACGCAGTTCGTAAAGCAATAATCTGTTGTTTGCAACTTAATACTGGAGGGGGTTCGGATGATAACCTGAAGGTGGATTATTAGTCATAGATGCAGTTGGATGGCATTCTATGTATTATGTTATAATGCCCAATCAAGTCTCAAAGGAGTCAAGATAATTAGTATATGCATGTATTGCTTTCTCGGTGTTTGTCAATTGCCCCGCTGTAATTTTTTCACCCAGCATGTTATCTATCTAAGGAGAGCCACCTCTAGTGAACTATGGATCCCGATCCTTGTCTTTTACATACAATCTACAATCTTTTATTGCTTTGTGTTTACTTTCTGCAAACTTTTACTTCTTTCCATTTGATACGTTTAATCCTTTGTTTTCCGCAAAACACAGTGAGATTGACAACCTCATCGCAAGTTGGGGACAAAGTTCTGTGGTTGTGTTGTGTAGGTCTCCATGTTGCTACTAGCACCGGTAGTGCACCCTGCCCAAGCTCAGCTAGTAACACCTTTGGGGTGTTTCCTTGCTCCTACTGGTTCGATTAAACCTTGGTTTCATAACTGAGGGAAACGTGCTGTTGTGCTCATCATACCTTCCTCTTGGGGTTCCCAACGAGCTCTACTTCAACCACGAGCCATCAACACTTTTCTGGGCGCCGTGCATTGAGCCATCACCCCGCTGTAATTTGTTTACCCAACATGTTATCTATCTTAAGGAGAGCCACCGCTAGTGAACTATGGACCCCGGTCCTTTCTTTTATCATCAATCTACAATCAATTGTTTACTGCTTTGTGTTTACTTTCTGCAAACTATTACTTTCTTCCACTCGATACGTTTAATCTTTTGTTTTCAGCAAAACCGGTGAGATTGACAACCTCATTGCAAGTTGGGGATAGAGTTCTATGGTTGTGTTGTGCAGGTCTCCACGTTGCTGCTGACGCCGGTAGTGCGCCCTGCCAAAGTCCAGCTAGCAACACCTTTGAGGTGTTTCCTTGCTCCTACTAGATTGATAACCTTGGTTTCATAACTGTGGTGCTCATCATACCTTCATCTTGGGGTTCCCCAACGAGCTCGTTAGTACACGAGTCAGCAATGAACATTCATCCGAAGTATAGCATTATGATCAAAGTCATTGTGTTTATATTTCTATAACATCATAAGAAGTAATCCTAGTCCTTTAGACCATGAGATCATGTCAATCACTAACACTGGAAGAGTATCTTGATAACATCAAACGTCACACCGTGAAAGGGTGATTATAAAGGTGGGTTCAGTGCTACGAAAGTGTTATGTAGAGGCACATGGATCAAGAGTGGGATCTGTCCACCCTGATGACGGATAGATATACTCTGGGCCCTCTCGGTGATATCACATTGGTTAGCTTGCAAGCACGTGATGAGATCACTAGAATATTATATCACAGGAACGAGAAAAGAGTACATATCGGTAACAAGATCAAACTAGATATGGAGATACCGATGATCGAATCTCGGACATGTAATATATCGCGAGACAAGGGATTTAGTTACTAGCATTAAAGGTTCTCACGATCACAGGAGTCATCGTTGAATGTGTAGGAGTCAGTATGGATCTCCAGGTCCCGCTTCTAATTATTGATCTGAGAGGGGTCTCGATCATGTCTGCATTATTCGAGAACCATAGGGTGACACACTTAAGGGATACCGACACCATTTGGAGCAAATATGTTTGAGATAAAGATTTAAGAAAGCGCTAGAATTATTTCAATAGACACCGAAACTGTTTCAGGTGAAATTGCTGAAATTGGTTCTGCATGTATTATTGAAATGTTGCAGGGGGTCTTATGTGAATGTTTCTTAATTAAAGTAATTAAAAAAATTTGAATAAAATTAATAAAAGAGTTTTATTAAATGAGAGAGCATTAAATTTGGAGAAATTTAATGCATTTTAAGTGGAGACTTTAAAAGGGAATGTCAAGGGAAAAATTTATGTGGAGGGGGTTACCACCACATGAATGGGGGAGGTGAGGGGTCACCTCCATGAGGCGCCGGCCATGGGGAGGGGCACCCCCCTCCTCCTATAAAAGTCCCCCTCACACCCCTTCTTCCTCACACCTCCTCGTGAAGGATCTCTCTCCCCCTCTAGTATTTTCCCCCATGGTCTCGGATTAGCGAGATACATGTTCCCGGTGGCTTTATATGGAAAGGAGTTGCTGCTTCCGTTGCTTTGCTAGAGTGAGGGACGGAGGTTGTCGGGGTACCGGACATGTGTGCGATCACGGATGCACCGCTGCTTTGCGGTGCTGGACTTGGTGGTACTGGACTTGCTGGAGCTGGATCTGATGGACGTGCTGGAGCTGGACCTGCTGGACTTCATCACGATCATGAGATCAGCAAGTGTACCACTACATCATCCACAAGTTCCATCTCGTTAACAAAGCTTTGTTGTCTTCGAGGGTATGTTCTCTATGGATGTATATCCACCTGTTGCTTGTATCTAATAGATAGATCTTGGTGTATAATAGTTCCCATCATAGGAATTTTTTTGTTTTCTATGCTGTTGGGCCGAATTTTGACCCATTTGCGTTGCCTGATCCTATGCGCCCGGTTACACGACTTCAGCGAGGAATTCGTCGGCCTAAAGAACATACGGTTGCTTGGAATGCCATTTCACTGGCACAGACTGTTGATCTTACCAAAACTGGACCATGTGATTATCATCAAGCAATGGCATGTCCGCATTGGCGGGAAGCTATGGAGGCTGAGTTTTCTGCTCTTCAGTCTAACAAGACATGGCAGTTAGTTCCTCTGGTCAAAGGAGTGAATATAATTGATTCTAAATGAGTATTCAAAATAAAGTAGAAATCTGATGGCTCTATTGAAAGGTACAAAGCGTGTCTTGTGGCAAAAGGGTTCAAGCAGCGATATGACCTTGACTATGAAGATACATTTAGTCATGTTGTCAAGACCACTAGTAATCGTATCCTGCTAACCATGGCTCTTACTCATGGTTGGCATCTTCGAGAGCTTGATATCCAGAATGCCTTCTTGCATGGAGTTCTCGAGGAAGAAGTCTTGATGCGACGGCCTCCTGGTTTTGAGGGTCCTATTCAGCCTACTCATTTATGTCATCTTGATAAAGCTCTATATGGACTGAAATAGGCTTCTCGTGCATGGCATGCTCGTCTTAGTTTAGTTCTTGTTGGCCTTGGATTTACACCATCTACAGCAGATACCTCTCTATTCATATTGCCACGGCCTGATGTTACTCTCTATTTACTAGTCTATGTGGATGACATCATAGTGGTGAGTTCTTCAGTTGCTTCTATTGATCGCCTTATTCATCAGCTTTGTAGCTCTTTTGCTCTAAGGATCTTGGAGTCTTGCATTATTTTCTTGGCATTGAGGTTCAACATTCATCTGGAGGTCTTCTTCTGAGTCAGCGCAAGTATGCTACTGAGCTCTTGCGTCATGCAGGTCTTCTCAAATGTAGTCATGCTTCTACTCCCATGGCATCGTCAGATAAGCCCTCCTCTCTTGATGGCACGCTATTATCTGCTGAGGATTCTACTAGATACCGTAGTATTGTTGGAGGTCTTGAGTACCTTACCATGACACGACCAGATTTGTCTTTTGTGGTGAATAAGGTCTATCAATACCTTCATGCTCCTCGTAGTTCTCACTGGTGTGCTGTTAAGCGCAATCTTCGCTATGTGAAGGCTACTATGTCACATGGTTTATCATTGAGACGACCTACTACATCTGATGGCTTGTTGTCTGCCTTTTCTGATGTGGATTGGGTTGGTATTCTGATGAACGGGGATCAACCGGGGGATAAGTTATCTTCTATAGGGGTAACCTGGTTGCCTGGAGTGCTAAAAAATATGCTACGGTATCTCGTTCTAGTATAGAGTCTGAGTACAAAGCACTTGCTAATGCTACTGCTGAAGTTATTTGGGTACAAGCTCTTCTTAATGAACTTGGAGTTTTACAGAGTTGTCCACCTATACTTTGGTATGACAATATTGGAGCAACGTATCTATCATCTAATCTTGTGTTCCACTCAACGTATCTATCATCTAATCTTGTGTTCCACTCTCGTACAAAACACATTGAGGTGGATTTTTATTTTGTTCGCGAAATAGTTGCTCAGAAGTTGCTACAGATCAAGTTCATTAGTTCAAGGGATCAGTTGGCTGACATCTTTACTAAACCCTTACCACTACCATTGTTCCAGTCTTGCAAGGGCAATCTCAACCTTCGTGGACCGGTTGAGATTGAGGGAGGGTGATAAGCTATGTGTATAGTAGGATATACTAATTGTAGTTGTACATGGTTTGGTCTCTTGTAAACCGAACCGTCCTTGTATTTTCTAAATTCCACCGATCTATTCGAAATCATCAACAACAGTACAAAAAGGCCTAAAAGTAATAAAAATACAAATAGGTCAACGGACCACCTAGCGATGACTACAAACACTAGCGCGGGCCGAAGGCGCGCCGCCGTCCTCGCCCCTCCATCACCGGAGCCGAGCAAAGTTTGTCGTAGTAGAGCTTGTTGTAGTAGATAGACGGGAAGTCGTCGTGCTAAGACCATAATGGACAACACACCAGAGCAGCAACCATCGCCAATGATGACAACCGTAGATCAAAAGACACTGACCTGAAATCGCACCAACAAAGACGAAACTCCTGGATCCGGTCCGAAACGTCCTTGTATTGTTAGCCTTGTACACTTCCTGATATAATGCCGGCCCTGTTGGGTACGTGCAATACTGCTATCAAAATAACCTACTCTACTGACAACGAAGATCAAGGGCGCCGAACCTGCATGGAGGAGAAGGAATGCTCGACAAAGATGATGGCGGTCGATTTGATCGACGTGGCTATTGATATTGCCCCAAGCAGGGGGAAACAAGGGAGGCCGGAGACGACGAGGATCGGGCGGGGGATAGAACATCCACAATGGGAACAAAACCAGAGGAGGAGGCCGCACGGCATGCCCGTGCAGGAGGCAGAGATAATCGATCATAAATCTATGGGGTGATGCCTCGTATGGCACTCGGCTTCTCTGGACGTATAGAGACGAAGGATCCCGATCCTGCGTTTAATTAGCCTTCATGGCTCAGCTCCCTAGGATCTCGTTTTAGAGCAAGTACAATAAGTTCTAGTTAGCTGGCTAAGGCTGGTCATAGTGAGGAGTAACTTAGAGTAGTAACATGTATATGTTACTAGTCTAAGTTACTACCTTCATAGTGGAAAATAACATAGGTGTGGTATCATGTAAAGCGTCATTTATTGCAATATAGACTCATTGTGCCTTCAAATATGTGATGTTATGGTAACATAGCTAGTTACCACAAGGCTCTCTCTCATCATTTAATTGCATGCTATATCATCTAAATGCTTAGTTGGCAATACATGTAGGACTATGTTACTACCTAAGTTACTCCCACTATGACTATCCTAAGAAATTAAACTAGTAGTATTGTTTTGCTTAGTTGGATGTGAGAGAAGAAGTGAGAGAAGAGAGGTGGACTCTCATGTAATAGCCAGCTCTTGTGCGTGTTTCTAGACACTTTGTGAGTATGTGAGTGGATCATTGACATACAAAGTACTAGTAATCTTCGAAGGTAACTATTGTACTACTTAAATATAAACTGACTATAGATGATCTTATAGCCAGCAAACCGGCTATACTATTGAAATTGCTCTAAGATCCCGTCGTGGCTCACTCTTCCTTTGAAAAATAGCAAATCTTCTCTTGACGTATAAAACGAAGGATCCCCGATCCTCCTACGATCATCGTGTTGTGGCTCACTCTTCCTTGGAAAAAGTACAGGTGGCGGTGGTAGATAGTTTGCTGCAAAGCTTAAAGGTAAAACCGTAAGTGTAGAAACGGAGACTAACGCTCATTCCTTTATTATTAGATATAGATATAGATTAACACTCGAAAACGGGACCATTGAAACCGGGCACGTGTGGTCCCGCTTGCTGGTAAACGTTAAAAAAAAGGCGCAGGTCAGACAAAACTAGATTCATCCAGAAAATAACTATACATTTTAGATAAAACAACTGAATTTTTTACACCTATGTCGCCGGTTTTCGCTATGTCGACTAGGAGCGGCAAAATTAAGGAAGCAAAATGTTTTTCTATTTTTCTGCTACAGATACACCCACGTGTAAGCCAAGAGATATCTGAATGAGAAGGCTCTGTGCTATCCAGCTCTCCGTTTCGATCATCTGGATATTTATAATTTTGCGGTCGATGCCATTAATTTGCAATTGTTGACTTGATGAGAACAGAAGCTTTGGGGGTAGGCAACAAGAGCTGCTGTCGGTTCATGTCGCTGGCAAGAATCAATTGGAGAATTGTAGAGATGTGTGGCTACCTCTCCTTATCACCTTTTGTGTGCATTCAGGAATTCAGCACATGAGCTTCTAGAGACTTTGCTTGGCCGAGCTCAGGCACATTATTGCAGGAGCTCCAATTCTTATCTGAATCTGGGTGAATTAATGCTGTGTGCACAAACACATTGCATCTTTTTGTTACAGTGGGGAAATAATGGCGTCACTTTTGGACAGAATTAGGATCAGGTGCAATGGATCATGTAGGGAACACATGCCACGCTGTCCTCTAGCTAGTTGCATGTGAGAAATGAACATGTGCTGTGGTATACTTGGTACAGATACAGCTGCGCTGGTAGATCTAGCCACCATGGACGTGTAAATTTTTCCCACTGATGCAGAGTCAACGTGTAAATTTTTGAAGCATATTTATTTCCATTTAACTTTGAATATCTTTCCTTCTCATGGTAACTGAAGCATGTGTTAATTGGTGTGTCCAGTCTTTGGGCCACTGGCGTTGTTATGTGCTCTAGTTTCAACATCCGAGATTGCACTGTCCAGAATTGCTCTAGTTTCAACATCTGAGATGCGCATATCATCATCGAGGACGGTAGGTGCTCTGGCACAGAAACCCGGAGGTTTTACACCACATAGTTGTGAATCTTTCCATCCATTTCCTTGTCACGCATTAGCTGCACCACCTTGTGTGGAGATATCAGGGGTCAAAACACTTGTGTGGAGAACGCATCACTGTCATTTTTTGGTATGAGTAGCCATACTGGTGTCACGTCTGAACTTCAAATACTTTACAGTGAAGATACGAGACGCACCACCACTTGTGCAAAGATTTTACTATTGCAAATCTCCTACTACTGTTACTTGTTACTGGACTTACTCGAGGTCTTGGCTAATCACCCACCAGCTAATGGCACTTGCACAAAAGTGAGTGAGTAGTAGCATCAGATGTAACACGTCCACTGTATAGTCTGAAACCTAGAGTGGCCGTGACTCAAAAGACAAAACAACCTTCAAACGAGTTGAAAAAAATCGTCATGACGAATATCCGAGGGGATACGCCCTTTTCTTCCGGAAGAAAAACAACCACTCGTAGAGCTACAGGGTTCGCTATGGACCGACCGCCACGAATCTCGTAGTCGTAGCGGTCACCCGAAATATGACACACCACCACCAATCCACGGCATCAAGCCATGAATTCCCTCCCGTCGACGTTGGCCATGTGGCCATCGCTTTACAAGCAAGTGCTCCACGCCACGCCACGCCTAAAGCCTAGCTGGATCATCATTTGGCTCTGGCTTGCCACACGAGAACGCGAGTTTGGATTGCTTCTCATGGTCGACCTCCGATCACCCCATCTCCTTCGCCAAAAGCATGTTGGACGAATCGTATCCCTGCTCACCGTAGTGCGGTCTCTGCTGCATACACACGAGAGAGTGATCACGTCGGCGACAGATAGATGCAAATTAAGTGATGATCGGCAACACCGCAACAGCAGCCAAGGAAAATAAATAACGATGGAGATGTGTCGATCGGGGAAGATAGCATATGCTGATCGTCCTACTCGTAGGAATTGGAGTGGTACGTAGTGTTTTTACCGTGGTTTTGATCATCTCCATTGGAGATATGTTGCATGACTTGTTGATTGTCTAAACTATCTCCCACAAAGCAATCTTCATGACAGGACGGCAATTCTCAGATTCCGCTGAATCGAGGTTTCATGTGCACAACTTTTTTTTGTGAAGGCACGAAAAGCTTTTTTGCATGTCAATTCATGGAGTAAACAGGTAGACCTTTTCAAGAACGGCTTTGCTACCTTTTCGTGCTATCTTTGAAAATCTAAGGTTATCTTTGAATTCCTATCTTTCTCGTGGTAATTGAAGCATGTGTGTTTGTTGTTATCTGCTCCAGTTTCAACACAGGTCGCTCATGGCATATATTGTCCCAAAAAGATTAGGTTGTTGTCTGCAATACTGCATAACATCATCAAAGGACGGTAGGGCACTCTGGCACAAAAGGCTTAATTGACAACCCGGAGCTTTTACACCACAAAGCTCTGGATCTTTTGATCCATTTTTCGTCATGCATGAGCACCAGCTTGTGTGGGGAATGTATCAAGGAAAATCCCTTTTTTTTTAGTAGCCATGCAGGTGCCATGGCCGAACTTTTGACTTTACAACTTTAAGATAGTGAATAATTGCATCGGATCAACTAGTACATCCTGTATCTCGGTGCATAAAAGAGCAGGTGAAGGATTCGGAAATGGTTCAATTTGAGAGATGAACCATTCATCGACCGTAGGTGAATTAAATGCTTTAGCGATGGTGGGGTTGGAAGGCACTGGGAGTTCTTGTGTTGCAAAACATAATCCCGAACCATTTACGTTTGGAATTATTATGTTTTGGATAAAATTTATCTTAAACATCGCGGATGTGTTTGCTACGGGTTGCTATCTTCTTACGACGATGGTGTTAATGGATCTGGCGGCACACCAAACAAGTTCGGCTGAAGATCTGGGTGACGCGGGGCCCACCATCAGGCAGGACAACCCGTTTGTGTTTTCGTGTGAATTGTGATCCATGGTGCAATGTACCAAGCGCTTGATCCATGGGGCCACAACACCATACAGTGCTAGACGGTATAGACAGTCCTTTTAGCGGTGTTGAGGGTTGTTATTGAAATACATTTTTAGATGGGGCCTAAACATTATAGGATGTTTTACTATTGGCAGTACATATTTTGATTTATTTGATTCTCAACTAAGTTTTGGTGCTACAAAACGTGAACCGGTACATGAGGGAGAGAGGCATCAGGCGGCACCAATTTAAAGAATCCATCTAGGGTTCCGTCCCCCTCGTCAGCGATGCCATCGGTCTGCTCCTCCTCCAGAGGCCTTCAACCCTTGGAGGCGTGGTGGACCATGGTCCCTCGTTGGTGGGAGAGTTTCTGTTCTTTGTTTAGTTCAATGTCTTCTTCGAGATGGTGAGGAGGTGGCTACATCTTGAAGTCATAATAAGGTCATCTCCGTCCTATCCTCGCACATGTGGTGCATCTAGCATCGGTAGAGGGCGTGTGGAATCATGTATCCGACAGATATATTGGGTTCCGGTCTATTTTCCGTGTTCATTAGTACGATTTCAGGCTTGTCTATTCCATGCTATGATTGATGCTCTGATGCACTAGTGTTGTTGGGCTTAGCACCACGACTTCTCGTCTATCTACTACAAAAACTCTACTATGACAACCTTTGCTCGGCTCAGTGATGGATGGGCGAGGTGAAGGAGATATGCCCTAGAGGCAAATAATAAAGACGTTTTTATTGTCATACTCATTAGTTCGTAAGAGTTTTAAACATGCTATAACTGTATCAACAAGAAATATTGATACACGTGTGCTACGTAAACAAACCAAATCCCTAATATCCTCTAGAAGACTAGCTCGTTGGGCAATCGATGATCAAGGTTTCTCGATCATGGTACTTTTATGTCAATTGACAACAATGTCACTTCATTAGATGAATGATGTGATAGACACACACCCAACCCTCGAATTGCAATGTGATCCGGTCACAAAGTTCAACATTGCGATACCTAGTAAGACGTAGTAACTCACTCCATTGACCGTGAGATCATGTTTAACCACTGCCATCCGAGGCTGATTTGATTGCATCAACCGTCACACCATAAAAGAGTGATCATAAAGATGTGTATTTGATATTCCAGAGGGGTATGTTGAGGCATATGCATCGATATCGGCACTTGTTTATCCGAGTGACGGATAGATACTCTAGGCCCACTGGGTGAGATTACATCTATAAGTTTGCAAAAATGTGACTAGGTCATGAAGATGTATTATAACGGGAACGAGTAAATGTGTTGTTTGGTAACAAGATCGAACTAGGTATGTCGATACTAGGAGATCGGGTCTTGGACAAAGCAGGTATCGTAGATCAAAGGGAATGAGACTCGATGTTCAAGGTTCAAGCAATCAAGTTATTCGTGGAATGCACGGAGACCATATTGAGTGTCCAGACACCGTTGTTGGTCATTAATCCAAGAGGTGTCTCGATCATGTCTGTGTATTCCCGAACCATGGGGTATAACTCTTAAGGGTAGACGACGCTTAGGGATCGAATCGAGATCATTGGAGAAGAGAGAGACTCATGGTTGCACGATTCACTCTAGATCTGCACAAAAAGGGACGGTTACCGAAATTTACCAGGAAAAAGTGGCATTCCATGAACATGAACCACAAAACCACATTACAACTAAGCCTGGGTGACGAGAGTTTAACTCGTCAATGCCCATTGTTATGGACTTGGGTTTTGGAGAAGGAGGGAGTGCTGGAGACATCTATCGGCTAGCAAACAAGCACACAGGGGACAAAGGATTTATCCAGGTTCAGGCCTCGTAGAGGTCCCTACTCCTGCTTGTCTGCTCGTGGAATAATTATTGAGGGAGTCGAAAGTTACAATGGTGCGCAGATGTAATCTGGCGAAGGTTGTGGAAACTAGGGTTGCGTGTGTCCATATTGCCGCCCCCTCCTAGCCTTTATATAGATAGGCTAGGTCTCGGGTAGCAGGTCGAGTCGGTTACAAGTTAGGGTTTTCCCTTTAATCTTTCTATCTTTAGCTTCTGCTTGTTCTTCAAGCAATCGAGAGTCTGTAGGTTACTCGAATCCCTCCATCCGGGCCTTGGCAACACCGTGAGCCTGTATGTATTTGGACCGTATATACCAAGCTCGAGTACCTGTAGGGTATACCCATGTCAGTAGCCCCCGAGTGTCCAGTGGAATCGCAGATTCGACTGGGGACTTTTTGAAGCCTTCGAGTGCCTAAATGAGTATATTTTGATTGCTTTTATTTGTGTCATAGGGATTGTTGATATACGTGCCTGATATAACCGAAGTATCGGTATCAGTTAACCACCTTAGGGTGAAACAACGCAATCTACTCAAATTCGAGTCCCCGGACTCGAATCCGGAAAAAGTGCTGGTGTAATTCGACCCAGGCCGCGGAGGTCTTCCAGGAGTCGAATTCCAGTTATATGGGTATGAGCACTCGACGCGTTCGTCAAGGCATGTTCATCGTGCCTGTAGGCACGGATACATTTCTGGTAGTGTGCAGTTAAATGCATTGCCAGGCCTTATTCAGGTCTTACCTTCACACCGTAAACGCGGCATCCGAATTTTATCATCACGGAGACGATTCAGGCGTCCCAAGAGACATAGTCTCTTTGTAGGGAAAATTTGTGAGGCGGTGTCGCCAAGGGTTGCGAGTGCGGATGTTATCAACACACAATTTTTGTGCAAATAATCATAGGGTGCGCGACCAGCGCTCCCTATGGGAGTAGCCCCCGAGTGCCTGGTTGAGTCGAAGACTCGGGCAGGGACTAAAGAACTTTTTGCGACTGCTGTCGTCTTTTGCTTGCTTATTTTAGTCGAAGACTCAGGCAGGGACTAAAACACTTTTGCGACTGCTGTCGTCTTTTGCTTGCTTGTTTCAGTCGAATTTGTTTTCGGCGCTCCCTATGGGAGTAACCCATGTTCGTAATCGAACTGTGTTTCGAGTGGTTGGGTTTGAGTGTGATTGTCCTCATTCCTGCAACAAGAAAAGAAAAATCATAGGGTGCGCGGCTAGCGCTCCCTATGGGAGTAGCCCCCGAGTGCTTGGTGGAGTCGAAGACTCCAGCAAGGACTAAAGTAACCAAATTTTTCCACTCCATAGCCTTGATGACGTCAGTGCTGACGCTTGTATGACCTCAGTTGCCCGCGTGAGCGAGTTTGACGGGACGTGACGAGCGGTGAGTCCTACTTTCTGACTTTGATTTGACTAGGCATGCGTAATCTTATTTTTAACTGCGCCTCCTCGATTTTCGCGCGTAATGGTAGAAGTGGGGTGACGGTTCACGCTTTCTCTTCTCCACGTGTCCAACGCGATGCGTGCCACGCATCCAATAGGGTTTTTGTCAGCCATTGGATTGCATCTCCCAGGGGTTAAGTAGCGGCGATGCGGCGGTAATTTTCCATCTGCGCTCTTTCTTCCTTGCTGCCATTGCCATTGCTGCTGTTCTTCTGCTTTTCCCTACGCTCATCTCCTCCATAGCGCTGGACCACCTCCGCTCGTTTCCAAGCTACTTTCTGCGCTCTCATCGCCGCCGAGCAATGGGGAAAAAGAAAGGAGGTGCTGCCGCTGATTCCGCGGCCACCGTTGCCGCGACGAACAACAAGGGTGGCTCCGCTGCTGCGGGCACCAGCGCCGCTGCCGGCGGGAAGAAGAAGGTCGCGGGCACCCGCGTGACAAATGGTGCATGGCGCCCCTCCATCATCAAGGCGTCGGATCTCCGTCTTCTTCGCCGGGATGGAGTTATTTCTGCGGCAGTCACCGATGCGCGCGTCCCCAGCGGTGAGACCATTCCTGCTCCTCCCGCTGGTTTTCGAGTGATGTTTCTCACATTCGTCATTTGTGGTCTCTCCTTGCCTCTCCACCCCTTTCTTAGGGGTCTTCTTTGCTACTACGGGCTCCAGCTCCATCAGCTGTCCCCGAATTCGATTCTCCACATCACCTGCTTCATCACCCTTTGCGAGTGCTGGCTCGGAATCGAGCCACACTTTGGTCTTTTCAAGCGCTTGTTTAAATTGAAGCGTCAGTCCGCATCTGGCTCTTTAGTTTATGGCGTAGGTGGTTGCGGAATCCACGTCGACCCATCCGCCACCTACTTCAACATCAAGCTTACCAAGTCCGTCCAGGGATGGAGGGACAAATGGTTCTATGTCCGCGATCAGAAGGCCAAAGATGAGCACTTTGGACTCGCGCCCTTCGATCCGGCGACTCCCTGCAAGAAGATGCGTTCTTGGAAGAACGTAGTTATGCCTGGCGAACTCGCGGAGACAGACGTGCTGTATCAGCGCGTCTACGACCTCGAAAGTCGCATAGGCGCAGAAGAGGGAGGCTGCGCTCTTATCAGAACTTGGATGCGCCGTCATATCCAGCCTCTCCAAGCTAGAGTCCATCCCATGTTTCAATGGAGTGGCGCTGATGATGCCACTCGCGTGTCTGCCGATGGCATGTTCGCGAGTGAGGTGGATAAGAGGATTCAACTGGTCACGAAGTGCACTGTCAAGGATGTGCTTCCAAGTGAACCAGTTGTTCCTCCTTTTGATGCTTCGAATCCTCCTCCTGAGGTATAGTTGTGTTTGCTTACTTGTTCTGTTTGTATGCAGGATTGGGCGGTGTCGCCTTGTATGCCTCCTCTCCCTGAGGGGATTATTCCACGTGAAGCTTTGGAAGAGGACGAGTCTAAGTCGACTGTCCCTTCTGATGTGGAAGAGGAAGCCCCCGAGTCTGAGAGCCACTCGCAAGCGTTCGCGTAGCGAGGACTCCGACGCGTCGACTCCTTCGACTCCAGGAGGCACGACTATTGGCGCGGAGTCGCCAATTCCAGCCGTTCCTGTGAGGGCTGTGGCATCGTCTTCTCGCAAGAAGATGCGATTGCCCAAGGAGTCTTCATCAGAGTCGGCGGCGCCCACTTTTGATCTTGACAAATTTGACTGGTAAGTTTGCTAGGTCATTCATTCTTTTCTGTTTTCTTCTTGTTGACTTTGCCCTGGAGTTTGCCATTTCTCAATGTGGATTTGGTCTTGTAGTCAAGAGGCGTCGTCATCTTCTGGCGACGTTGAATTTTTGAAGGAATCAGGAGTCGCGACTTCAAGGGCCAAGGTAGAGGTCGAGCGCGCTCCTTCCCCTCCGGCGGCGGCCCACTCCGGGCACAATTCTTCGAACTCTCCTCACGTAGGGGAACATCGAATGGTTGCTCGGATGACCGTTCAGCAAACTTCTTCGGAGTCGCTGGAGTACCATGTAAATATATCTTTCCTTCTTTTTAGTATGGCAGTCGACGTTCTCTGTTGCCTTCTCTGATTCCTTGTTTGTGCGACAGCTCCTTGTAAAGGCAGCCGCGCAAGTGGCGAAGCAGGTGATGGCGATGGGTCGCCAGCATGCAATGCTGGAAACGCGTCACCGTGTGGTTGAAAGTGAGTGTTCTACACTTATTCTTTTTCTTCTCCTCCTTTTGGTATAGTAGACTGATAGTCAACTTTTGGTTGCCATGTAGCCGAGCATAACGCTTTACTGCGCAACGTCGCCTCCTTGGAGAAGACATTAGCCGCGACTGTGAAGGGGCATGACGAGGCAATCGCGGCTCGTGATGATGCGCAGAAGCGCGAAGAGGATCTGCGTGCCTCCTTTGCGGCTAGGGAAAAGTTGTTCGAAGAGCAACTGTTCTCAGTCGCCAAGGCCCTCTTAGGTACCTTTGCTGGTAGATATTTTATTGTTGTCCTTCTCTACATCTGGAGTTTTGCCGGTGGCGCTAGAGATTTCATCCATGTGTGGGTTTTCTGTGCAGATGCTAGCGATTTGAGCTTTGACCCGCAGGCCCTTCGTCGCAATGACGCTCTGGCAGGCGCGGTGTCTGCAGTCGAGGACCGTAGCGCCGCTGTCCAAAGTACATTGTCCAAGGCCAAGGTCACCCTTAGTCGCCTCCAGGAGGAGTTGATGCCGAAGGCAGAGCTGGTTGATAATGTGGACGAGCTGGTGGAGTCACTCGCCGGGGGTGTGCCTGCCACCTACAAGAACTCCCTCCGTGCGGCTGGCGCGACCATGTCACTCGCCATGGTGCAAGCCCACGGAGTCGAGATAGATCCCTCTGCGGTGTCGAAGGCGATGCCTATTGGCGCAGACGGTCATCAGGTAGTCTTCGCTCTTTTCGCGACTGCCTGTGCCAAATATGGCCATTCCTTGATAAATACTGTTGCCAAGTATTCGAGGAGCTCCAACGTGCGAAGAAGGCGGCGAAAGCTTCGGCCTCAGGGGCCGGCGGAAAGTCAGTGGCATCTGATACTGCCACGGACTTGATGAATCCCCCGAAGCCGTCGAAGTCGAAGAAGCCAGCTGCTCCGTAGTTAGCTTTTTTGTAATAGTTAATGAATTGTCCTTTTGGTCTGAGAACATGCCTGCTGGCGAGTGTGTTTGTGAATACTTTATGCTGATCTTGAATGCATCTGTTACTTTTGCCTTTGTGTTAAGTTGGCCGCCTTATTTGCCTCTGTCTTGACTTTGTGGTAGGGTACATCAAGTGATCCTGTGGGGGGGAACCCAGGACTCGCCATCTCTTGAAGATAAAGTGGCACTGTCGCGCTCCAGGGTAGAGGAGTTGTCCTTGCTTTCGTGACTTCGTGATCGCGTTAAGCAGCTGGAGCGTGAGTTACCCGTGATCCGTGGTAGCGCGGACGTGTGGAAGTCGAAGGCTGAAAAAGCCGCCGCCCGCGAGCAATATTTGCTTGGCGAGGTGACGCAGCTGGGCGACTAATTTAAGTGTTAGTTTGCTTTTTCCTCATCTTTTCCTTTGCAGTCACTTGCAGAGGTACGTTGTACTCATGCTATTGATGTTGCTTCGTGTAGTTGTTAGCGTGCGCCATCCGCATGAGGAGAGGGATAGAATTGCCATTCACCTTCATGATCTCACCCAGGAACAACTTCAGGAGAGTGGATACTTCTGGGTAGATCATGATCGTGCGACTGCGTTGGCGACCCTGCAGGATCGCGCATCGCGAGTGCTGCTCTTCCTAAAGAAGTCGCAGTCGTGCTTGAAAAGCATTTATCGGGCTATGTTCCTGCTGGATAACACTCCGTCAAGCCTGCTGGCTCTTCTTGCCAAATTTCAAGATCTGTCCATGGTTCGCGAGTGCGTGAGGCAGCAGTTGGTGGCTGGTGCCAAGGCTGCCCTCTCGATGGTGCGTTTGCATAGGCCTGACGTAGATATTGCCCCCATTGCCTCTTGGCCGCCGGCGCCACCAGCAGGATCTTCCTGGAATATGGTGCCGCACTATCAGGCGGTGGACCGTCCAGCCGAGGAGATCGTCGACTTCTTCGAGGAACAAATCAATGTTCTTCTGTTGCAAGGGTAGCCAAATATGTATCTTGCACATAAGTGTACTTGTGTTGTAAAGTTCGTATAGATGTTTTAGATAATTTATTGTCGAATATGCATAAGGAGCTTTGTGAGCGTGAGGTGCGTTGCACTATGTGAGTCCTTTTCGTTAGCCTGTCCATCCTTTTATCTCGTTCCCTTGTCAACCTGTCAGGTGCGTTGCAGCTGGGTTGAGTTTGTGTTAAGGGGTTCGATTGATGTGCCAGCTACTCAGGATGTCGCGTTTTGGTTCGAAGAACATATGTGTATAGGGTGGCGCAGCCCCCGAGTATGAAAATTGACAAAGTAAAGGAGAACACAGAGTTTCGAGACACTTAGCTTTTATTTATTCAAAGAATAGTACAAAGTACAATGTACGGCTAAGTAGCCTTGACTGAGTAGCCTTATTTGCGATGTAAAAGTAAAGAAAATGACTAAGGATAGAAGCGTCGCAGTTGTGCGATGTTCCAAGGGTTGGAGTATGCGACTCCTGTCTCTAAATCTTGAAGACGATAGGCGCCACCTAGGATTACTTCTATAATCACGTACGGTCCTTCCCTGGGGGACTCGAGCTTGAGATGACCCTGCTGCTTCAATCGTAGGACCAGGTCACCTTCGACGAAGGATTTGGCTGAAGCCTTCTACTGTGGTAGTTGCGCAGGTTCTGCTGGTAGATCGTAGATCTTTCTGCGGCAATTTCTCTTGCTTCGTCAAGGAGGTCGACGGAGTCTTCGAGTGCAAGGGATGACTCTTGTTCGCTGTAGGCCACCACGCGCGGCGCCTTATACCGTACCTCGGCGGGTAGTACTGCTTCTGCTCCGTGCACCATGAAGAATGGCGTGTAGCCCGTGGTGCTGCTTGGAGTTGTACGTAGACTCCAGAGTACGGATTGCAGTTCATCTGGCCAGCAACCCGCCGCTTGTTCTAGTGGTCGCAGGATTCGCTTCTTGATGCCGCTGCAGACGAGCCCGTTTGCTTTTTCCACCTGACCGTTGGTTTGTGGATGCGCTACTGAGGCGTAGCTGATGTTGATCCCCAGGTTCTCGCATAATTCTTGGAACTCCTTTGATGTGAAATTCGTCCCGTTGTCGGTAATGATGCTGTGCGACACGCCGAAGCGGTAGACGATGGACTCGAAGAACTTGACTGTGTTGTGCCCTGATTGGTTGGTCATTGGCATGGCCTCGATCCACTTTGTGAATTTGTCGACTGCAACCAAGAGGTAGACGTAGCCTCCGTGCGAGGATCTTGGCAGCTTGCTAACCATATCGAGCCCCCATTGTGCGAAGGGCCAGGCCAATGGGATAGGCCATAGCTCTACGCCTGGTGCGTGTGGCTTGTCCGTGAATCGCTGGTAAGCATTGCATTTTTGGACTATGTCCTTGGTGTCGCGCATGGTCGTGGGCCAGTAAAATCCAGCTCATAGAGCTTTGGCGACGAGGGCGCGACTGCCTGCGTGGTGCCCGCAGGTCCCTTCATGGATGTCGAGGAGTATTGCTCTTCCATCAGCCATGGAGACGCATCGTTGTAGCACTCCTGTGATGCTGTGTTTATACAGTTCGCCGTTGAGAACGGTGAATGCCTTGGAGCGCCGCGCGATATGTCGTGCATCTGTCGGATCGTTCGGTAGTCTCTTACCGAGGAGGTACGTAATGTACAGCTGCGTCCAGGATTGCTCGATTATCATGACGCTCATTGGTCCCTCGAATCCTATGTCTAGCTCCAAGTCATCGAGTGCCATTGGCTCATTGGGTGGCGTAGCCCCCGAGTCGGTTGCTGCGCTTGTTTTCTTCTCTGCGGCCTTTGGCTTAATGGAGCGTTTGCATATGCACTCGAGAAATACCCTAGGTGGTATGGGGGCGCAGGTAGAGCCTATGTTGGCGAGTGTGTCCGCCTCCTCGTTGCTTTCGCGACCTATGTGTCGCAACTCGCAACCATCGAAGTCTCCTTCGAGTGTATCGTAGAGGTCGCGGTACGCAATCATGTTGTCGTTCAGTGCGTCGCACTCGTGCATTGTTTGGTTGACGACCAACTTGGAGTCGCCATATATGATGAGCCTTTTGGCGCCACAGGCTTTTGCCATCCTCATCCCATGCAACAGGGTCTCGTATTCAGCCTCGTTGTTTGAGACCGTGAACTGCATTTGTAGGATATATTTCAGCTTGTCCCCTTGAGGTGATGTCAATATGACACCTGCGCCTGCTCCGTCTTTCCGTTTGGACCCATCGAAGTGCATTGTCCAGAGGTAGGACATATCTGGCTTGTCCGGGAGCTGGTTCTCCATCCAGTGCACGAGAAAGTCAGGGAGCACTTTTGACTTGATGGCGTCGCGTTTTTCGAATCTGATGTCTCGTGGAAACAGCTCTATTCTCCAAAGCGCGACTCGCCCCGTGGCGTCGGGGTTATTGAGGATATGCCCCAACGGGCGTCGTTGACTACCACGATTGGGTGTTCCTAGAAGTAGTGGCACAGTCGCCGGGCGGTCATAAAGACGCCGTACGCCAGCTTCTGGTAGTGCGGGTACCGATGTTTTGTTGGCGTGAGGACCTCGCTGAGGTAGTATACCAGGCGTTATATGCCGTGGACTTTGTTTTCCTCAGCTCGCTCGACGACGAGCACTGTGCTAACCACCTGGTTGGTGGCGGAGATGTACAGCAACCGTGGTTCCCTTTCTTGTGGAGTCACCAGTACTGGCGAGGTGGATAGCAGGCGCTTGAGATCTTCGAATGCTTCTTGCGCTTCATTGGTCCACTCGAATTTTTCGGCTTTGCGGAGGAGCAGGTAGAAGGGCAGTGCCTTTTCACCCATCCGATTGATAAATCGACTAAGGGCCGCGATTCGTCCGGCCAGTTGCTGGACGCCTCTTATGTTCTTCGGCTTCTCCATGGCCAGTATGGCTTTTATCTTCTTCGGGTTCGCCTCGATTCCCCTCGCGGAGATGAGATATCCGAGTAGCTGCCCTGATGGTACGCCGAAGGCGCATTTGTCCGGATTGAGCTTGATCTGGTAGCGATCGAGGTTGGCGAAGGTTTCGCGCAAATCGTCGATTAGAGAGGCTTCCTCCTTGGTCTTGATTACTATGTCGTCGACATAGACTTGGATGTTGCGACCTAGTTGTTCCTTGAGGCAAGCCTGCATGCATCGCTGGTAGGTGGCTCCCGCGTTTTTTAGCCCGAAGGGCATTGTGTTGTAGCAGAACACACCAAAGGGCGTTAAACGCTGTTTTCTCCTGATCTTCCTCCTTCATTCGAATTTGATTATAGCCTGAGTAGGCGTCGAGGAAGCAGAGGCGCTCGCATCCCGCGGTGGAGTCGATGATCTGGTCGATCCGTGGCAGCGGGAAGTGATCTTTTGGGCAGTGCTTGTTTAAAGAAGTGAAGTCCACACACGTCCGTAGAATGTCTGTGTCCTTTTTTGGTACCAGCACCGTATTGGCGAGCCAAGTGCTTTCCTTGATCTCGCGTATGAACTTGGCCTCAAGGAGTCTGTTGATCTCCATTCTGACTGCCTGCGCACGTGGCTCAGACATCCGCCTGATTGTTTGCTTGACTGGCCTTGCGTCAGGGTTGACGTTGAGTGCATGCTCGGCGAATTCCCTGGGAACTCCTGGCATGTCCGCAGGACACCAGGCAAAAATTTCCCAGTGTTCACGGAGGAATTCGACGAGCGCGAGTTCCTATGCGGGACTCAAGTTGTTGGCGGTGAGGGCCGTCTTGGTGGGATCCGATGGATGGACCCGCACCTTCTTTGTGTGCACGGGCGAGTCGAAGGAGAGATCAGGTGAGCTTGGCCTACTCAAGGGAGGCAGACTGTTGTCTGTCGTCTCTTTCAGTCTTGCGAGTTCCTCCTGCATGCCGAAGGACTGGGAGATTCTGTTGAATTCCCTGTCGCAAGCGTCAGATCGCTCAAAGTTCCTGTTGATCGTTATGACGCCGTTGGGGCCTGGCATTTTCATCTGCAGGTAGGCGTAGTGGGGTACTGCCATGAACCTGGCGAAAGCGACGCGCCCAAGGATGCAATGGTATTGTGAGGGCCAGTCGACGACCTCAAAGTCGATGCGCTCGCGCCGGAAGTTCTTCGGCGTGCCAAAGATGACGTCGAGGTTGATTTTGCCTAGGGGGTATACGCCTTTCCCTGGGACGATGTCGTGGAACGTTGTGTCCGATGCCTCCAAGCAGGTTAGAGGGATCCTCATTGCTCGCAAGGTACTCGCAAATATGAGGTTGATGCCGCTTCCGCCATCCATGAAGACGCGACTCATGTCGAAGCCTCCAATTTGCGCCTCGAGTACGAGGGGGCAATGACCTGGGCGAGGTACTTGAGGCGGGTGGTCGTGTTTGTCGAAGGTAATGCACGACTCCCTGCCACTGAGGTACTCAATGGTGGATGGTGGTGAGTGCGTGGCCAAGTTGACTTGGCGAGTGATGGCCTTCTGCACCCTGTTGGAGGGGCGCCTCTTTTGGATCATCATGGTACCCATGGCCCGTGGGTATGGTTCGCCTCCGTGGTGCTGGTCCGGTGCAGCTCCGTTCGGGGGTGGCCCAGGTGGTGGTGGTGCGCCATGTGCCACGGCGCCTGGAGCGGCTCCGTAGCCTCTTTCGACTGCGTTGCGGTTCATCCGAACCAATCCCTCGTGTAGCTTGAGGAACTCGCGGCAGTCCTTGAGGAGGTGGCTGGACTTTCTCTTGCCATCATGCTTTGTCGATGTAGAAGTGTACCGTGCATGGCCCGGACAGTTTGTCCTTGATGGAGGTTGCAAGTGCCTCATCGCGAGTGCGGCGTTGCCACAATTGCGTGGTTTTCCCGGAGTCGCGGTATCCGCCGCTGCGGTATCCACTGTTGCGGTTATCGTCGCGTCTATCGGCGTAGCCGGCTGCGACCATGTTGATGTCGTCGCGATCGTCGTAGATGCGCATGCGACGTTTCCCCCGGCGATCGCGTCTGTGTTCGAGTTCTGCCTCCTCGTCAGAGTGAACGCGATTCTTCACCGAATCTTCTCCATCGGCCCACCGATTCATGAGCGGCCTAGCTCCTCCCTGAGTTCCATGCGGCGGACACCACCGTTGAATGCATCAATCGCGCGGTCTTCCGAGATGTTCTCCGCGGAGTTCTTGATGATGGACCACCTTTGGATGTAGGAGCACAGCGATTCGCCAGATCTTTGATGGCAGCATCTCAGTTCTTCGATTGAGGCGGGTCGTTTATATGTGCCTTTAAAGTTGCGCACGAAGCTGTAGACCATCTCATCCCAGCTGCGAATGGATCCGCGTGGGAGGTTATTGAGCCATGCCCGGGCGGCGCCCTGCAGCTGTAACTGCAAGCATTGCATGGCAGTACTTCGACTGCCTCCGTGTAGCCTGACGGAGGAGATGTGGTCCTCCAGCCAGATCTTGGGGTCCTGCAGACCGTCGAATTTCGGGTTCTCCGATGGGAGTTTAAACCCTTTAGGCATTCGCTTCTGCCTAATGGCTCTGCTGAAGCATCTGGCGCCACAGAGCTCCCCATCTTCCTCTTCCGAGTCAGTCGACCGAGCACGTTGTGCCCTTGACTTGTCGATCTTACGCTGCATGAGGTCGTCGCGCGCATCGTAGTCGCGATCGTGTCGCTGTGAGCGGCGGCGTCAAGACAGGTCATGATTGTCATCGCTGGACAAGGGCGAGGAGTAGCGCTTTGCCCTTTTTTGGGTCTGGTACTGGCTCCTTGTCGAGGGTGGCCTCGATTAGCCCCAAGCCCACGATCGTAGATCGGTGCATGGCCATTCGGGGATCTCCAGCTGGCGGCTGGTTATTGAGGAGGTACATGGTGGCTGCTGTCACTACAGCCCGCGGTGTCTTGGGAACCACGTTGCCTCTCATGTCGATTGTCATAGAGCCGAAGTCGAGGACTTTCGCGGCCTCTATGCGCTCTTGTTCGGTGAGGTGAGCCATCCGCGACTGCCTCTTCTTCGCGAGGTACTCGTTGCCTCTTGAGGAGGATCCTCCGTAGGAGGAGAGCCCAGCACGACGAAGGCTCGATTCTTCTACTGCCTTTTTACGTGCCTCAAGTTGCGCGATTGCTTGTTTTTGGCGCTTGAATTCCTCTTTTAGGAGCCAGTGGTAGCCCATCAGCAGTTCCTGCGGGGACCCGAAGGGTAGAGGTGCGCCCCATAGGGCTTCGCGGTAGCGATCCCGCTCTTGCTCGTTGAGCCTGATCACGACGCGTTCGCCGGTTTGCTCGTTGATCATGCTAGGAGGTTCGACTGCTCCTCCATTGCCACCGTTACCGCCGTTGCCACCGTTGCCGGTGTTGGGTGGATCGGTGCCGTTGCCGGTGTTACCACCATTGCCGCGATTGGGTGGATCGGTGACGTTGCCGGTGTTACCACCGTTGCCGCGATTGGCGGAGGTGCCGCCTGCGTTGATGACGACGCACATGAAGTGATTGGGGAAGCTGTTGCTTCCACAACTTTTAGATCCGGAACCGTAGATTCCATCTTCAGTGGCCAGATCGCTTAGATCGGAGTCGCGGCTGATGTCGCTGACCGTGTTATCGACTGCCACCGGAGCGTTGAGCTCGCTGAGGGTGCCGATCGATGGAGGGAACCATGATGCCGGGGCAATCACCGGTGTTGTCGGCTGATCAGGCATGCGAAGCGTGCCCATCTGACCAACTTGGAAGCGGAAGCTCCCAATCGCCAGGCTGATTTCGTCGCCCACGGACTCGAAGGCCGGGCGGGTGGTCGGCGGGTGGACGGTGAAGTCGAAGGCGCCGAAGAGCTAACGAATCTCCGTTGTTGCGGAGTTGTAGATCGCAGTTGATGGGGCCGAAGAAGCCGCAACATCAGCACTCCCAATTCCCACAGGCGGTGCCAATTGACGAGGGTTTAACTCGTCAATGTCCATTGTTATGGACTTGGGTTTTGGAGAAGGAGGGAGCGCTGGAGACATCTATCGGCTAGCAAACAAGCACACATGGGACAAAGGATTTACCCAGGTGCAGGCCTCGTAGAGGTCCCTACTCTTGCTTTTCTGCTCGTGGAATTATTAAGGGAGTCGAAAATTACAATGGTGTGCAGATGTAATCTGGCGAAGGTTGTGGAAACTAGGGTTGCGTGTGTCCTTCTCGCTGCCCCCTCCTAGCCTTTATATAGATAGGCTAGGTCTCGGGTAGCAGGTCGAGTCTGTTACAAGACATCACCTTCACCTCGGGCAGTTTTGGCTCAATTCATTCGTCGACGTGGTGACTTGCACACTGTTCGATTGGCGATGTAATGCTCCACACCACCCGTTACGAATACAAGGATCCAATCACACAACACACAACGCGATCCGGTCCAACGATTATCATGGTCGGAATCTCCAACAGGTCAATTAACATGAATTGGTATCTCCGCCATATTAGTATATACTCTTTTCCCCAAAAAATAGGTTAATTAACATGAAAATAGGAAATTTATTTGGAAGAGAACCAAACTGCGGTTGGATTGGCTAGGAGGGTGGTTGTACCCCTATTCTACCAGTGTTCAACCCCTAAGTTTGACATATGTGCGTCTCGTAGAGATGGAATATTCTTTCATCAATCTCAAGCTCGACCCTACGTTTCTAGGGTGAGTGTATGTGTGTGTCCCGAGTGTCTGCGTATGTGCCTGTTTCTCAAAAAGAAAAATACATGAGTGTTTCTTTTAAGATTTTTGAATGAGGAAAATCTTTCCCTGTTCAATGCCCTGTGCGCTATGCTGCCGAGTGCTAGCACACAATACATACATATCAGACTGATCACATCAACCTGGCGAGGATGGGAAAATAATTGCGGCCAAAACCAAGGATTGGACCCGTCTCCATCCAGGACAAAGCTATGATGGAGGCCAAGTGAGGGCAACAACAGTCAAGGAAGAAACCAGCAGACTCGTCCTGCTTGTTGACCTATCTGAAGAGCTTGTAATACAGTATGATTTCTATATATTCTCAAGCATGGCCATCATCTAAATTAGTGCAATGTTTGTGAGCACAGGAATCATCTTTGACTATAATTTGTCGGCAGCCGAACTGTTTTGCTTAACCGATAAGATGTTCACGCATCGATCGAGGGAATGGACAGTGAGAAACATAACAACACAACTACTGTGTCTGTGTCTGTGTGTGTACTCTTTGTGTACGTGCCAACTGCCAGCTCACAATGCTCACATACGCAGGAGAGTTTATTCACGTCAACCCTGGGAGAGTAGGAAATAATTGATGCAGTCAAAGCCATGAGGGAGGCCAACCGAGGGCAACAACAGTGAAGGAACAAAGGAACGATGGCGATGTTGCGGACACTACGTGAAATCTAAGATGAGACTTATTACCTATAGACTATAGAATATCCCAATAGCTTGAATTTGATTTCTATCGTCTTGCACGTTGCAGTTCATCAAAACTACAGCAATGTCTGGTCTAAACTACCTATCCCAAGTATTTATTTGCGAGGAAAAAAAAACCCAGTAGCGTCTGCCCGCTCGTCCCCCCGCGGCCAATGGGCCGGCGCTCTCATCTCCCCGCCTCGGCATCCGTCATCTCCCTCTTCCCTGCCGAGGCTGTCGGCATGGACCGTCGGGCGTTGCCTGCACGGGGCTGGCAGCGGCGGGCCTGTCTCTACCCGGCGCGCGGAAGGAGGCGGCAGCCCTGGACGGCGGAGCTACTCGGCGGCAGAGGTCCGGCTTGGCGACGCGGTTTCCGCATGCGAGGTGGGTTTAGGCACGGTGGTGTTGCTGCTTGGCGGCAGGGTGGAGCAGCGAACGGCGGCCAGCGGTGCCTGCTCGGCCCAGATCAGGCCCTTTTGGGCCCGTTCTGAGTTTGGGCAGGCCTCTTCTCCGCATACGTCGGTTGTGCTTCCCGGAGGAGGAGGAGGAGGAGGAGCGACGGAGGGTCTAGGATGGTGGCGGCGCTTGCGGCTGCCCTTTGCTGCAACGTGGCGACGGGGGTTTGCAGGCCCATCTGGGCCCGACCGGTCCCGAGACCTGGTGTGCCCCTATTGCCGTGTCCGGTCGGCTACTGCCACAGCGCTGGATGTAGTTCCCTCCCGCGCAGCTGTGAGGCTACTATCCCCGGTACCACTGTCCCCTTGCTCGGGCCTTGAGGCCTCGTGCCAATGCCACAACGAGATGATGAAGTTGGCGCCTTTTCCGTGGTGGCACGTGTTCATTGGCGGTGGGCTGGGTGGAGCACTTCGTACCGTCCGAGGTGGTGTTTCCTTGGGGGTGGGCGAAATCCCTGTCGGCCCCGTCCAGCACTGACACGGTGATGCCTGCGGGTGTCGCCTCTCCTTCCTGAAGGGCGTCGGGGTACCTCCTCCCCACCCACCCCCCTCCGTGTACTTGGGCAAATCATAGGACCAGTCCGAGCGGCAGTAGCGCCGTCGTATTCTTTGCTGAAGGTGTTGCTTGGTACACGGTGGTTTGGAATGCCAGGAGCATGGTGGAACCTTTTCGGAGGGCGCAACGCTAGAGGGCCGTGTTCGTTTCATCGATCTGCCAACGTTGGCAATTGTTTCTCTTTTATTCTCTTTCTTTTTTGTTGGATTTGGTTGTGTTACGGTCCCAGCATGTTCGTTGCACTGTGTGGTTACTATATTAATATAGCGGGACGAGAGTAGGAGTATTTATTTGCGATAAGCATTTTGGGTTGATAGTGGAAAGGCAGAAGCTAAACAGGAGGTCTTGGTACATGTTCAGTCTTATCGACATTTGATATTTATAGCCTGAGACAGTGTACTTTTTTTTTTGAGGCGTGTGAGACAGTGTACTAGTACATCTCGTTGCGTTGCGTTGCGTGGACGATGTCGATTTGTGTGAGCATAAATACATATACTTACCTTTGGGGCGCTAGCTACCGGCCGGTCTGGCGGGTCGTCGGTCCAAAAATATGACCAGGTTCACTGAAGAGGGAGGGTATCGTCCTGGTCGATTGAAATCTGCGTACGCTATCTGGACGTAGGCTCATCGTCCCATGAAATAAAACAAAAACAAAAACAAATCGTGGATCCTGGGCGCGGAAGGGATGGCGGGTTTTTGGATGGTGGTAGATGCTTCAGTGGACGGACACGGCATATTCTAATCCCGGTGACATATTTAGCATGTGTTACTTCGTTCCGGCCATGCTTTCACATAGGGCCGGTTGGTACCACTGCGACATAGGGTAAATAGCGGCACGACTATCTGGCCTGCCCGTGATGCTGCCCGGGATGCCCGCGAGCACGCAGCTAACCGGATGGCCGCAGTCGCGCAGCCACGGCGCATGGAGACGGAGTACGTGCTTGGTCTAATAAAAATGGCAAATACGTACGTAGCTATGTGGGTGTCAGGAGCGAAGATTACAAAACTAGTTGACCCAATTTTAAGGGATTATTACGCGACCTTGTACGACTATCCGTAGATCTGAAGGAAACAATTATTTATATTCAACTATTGAGGAAGAAAGGGACAGGACGGAACGGGGCGGTGCAGCGTCCCTGGCAATATCATAGCACGATAATTGTAGGGGTAACCCGTACATACATATCAACAGGGTCATCGCCATTACTGATCTGTAGGTAGCATGCAGCTCAGATTACTCGGTCAAACGGAAACGGCACATGAGATTGGTTTGTTGGCGCCCATTCAATTGATACAGCACAAAGTAAACTGACGCCGGACGAAAAACAGAGCCCTCCCGTGTCACTCCCGCGAGCAACCGAGGGAAACCCTAGCCGCCGCTTCAGGCCACCGTCTCTCCCTCCTCTCTCCTCGCTGCCGCCGGGCCGCGCTGGCGGGCGAAGCCTGGCCGGCGTCAACGGCGGCTGGGCCTCTTCTCCCTCCCTTCGGCGACGGACCATGCGGGCTGGCTGAGTTGAGCGGGACGGCGCGCTGGTGCGCGGCGCGGTGGCACCGAGTCGGGCATCGGTGGCGGAGGTCGCGGCTGCTCGGCTTCGGCGCGGAGGGCTGCAACGAGGCGCGGTGCAGGCGGCACGTTCCGGCGCGGTGCAGGCGGCGGCGTGGTGGCCTGGCGCGGATCTGGCGCATCCGGAGGGCGGCGACGTCTGTTCTCGTGGCAGCGCGGCGACGAACTCGGGTGGCGTGGCGGCCTCTGCCCGGGGGTGGCGGCGGGGCGCGGGATGGCGCGGGTTGGGGTGGCAGGGTTGTGCAGCTGGATGGCCCATGGCCATGGCGCTACAGCGGAACGACGGGGCCCCTCGAGCCTGATCTGGGCTAGCATGGGCCTGATCCGGGCCAGATCTGGGCTTGATGAGCCCGGCATGTTCTGTCCGGTCAGCGATTGCCCCGGTGGTGGCGGACGGACCCCCACCCCACCCTCCCATGGTTGTTGTGCCGACCAACTGCCACTAGGTTGTCCTACTGCGTTTGATCGATTCCCAGCTGCGTTCCCAGGACGCCGGTTTCGTCCGGATTTCGCCCAAAATACGTCTGGAGATCCCAGACCGTTCCCGGGGCGACGGGAACGCGCTGGGAACGCCGAATGAAGCGAATTCGGTGGGAAAAAAATGATTTGGCGCGTGGACCCGCCCAGTCAGCGGCTAGAGGCCGGTCGTCGTCATCCTTCCGCCTCGGCTTCCCGCCGTTTCACCTTTTCCCGCCACGTCGCTACACCCCTCCCGCCTTCGTCGCCCGAGCTCGGCCCATAAAATATGGCCACATCGCCGGTTTGTAGTACACTGCCCTCTCCACCCCCACACCACCACGAACTCAGGTGGAAAGAAGCAATCGACGAAGAAGGAGATGGCGGAGAGGTACCCGGCGACCCCGCGGCGGTGAACGGCTTCGGCCGGCGGACGCTCCAGCCGTGGGAGGCGAGGATGCTCCACGACGCCGGATACATGGCGCCGCTGGACTTCCGCTGCCCTCGGGTGGACGCTCAGCGTCAGTGGCATACCGGTGCTGCCGGTACCGCCGAACGACCAGATGGTTGAGGAGATCGTCGAGGACCCCGACAACCTCGCGCACTAGGAGCAGTTCTTCGTCGAGCACCGTCTCGCCGAACTCGCTGCACACCAGGGGCCTCTAGACTCGCCACCGAAGCGCAACAACGCGGCGAGCAGCCGCCGATGGTGGAGCGTGCCGGGACGCACCCTCGAGTACGTCCTCGAGCGCATCCACGCCGACATCAACCCCCGTCTGGGCTTCCCGCGTTCGCCGGCGCCCGCCGCGGGTGCCAACCTCCCGCGAGCTGGGCGCCTAGGAGGATGACTAGCCTCTCCTCCTCCTCCTCCGTGTCACGCTCGTCGGTGATCGCTCCTGCGCAATCGCCGCGCAGTAGCGGCGAGTACTTTCGGCCTCCCAAACGTGTGGCCGACACGCCGAGGAGCTCGCCGCCGAGAACACGCGCGCGCGGGATCGTCATCAACGAGCCCCGCACAGGCACGGCGCCTTCGCCAGCGGAAGCCAGAGCCCGCGGACTGGGGTGTAGCGGTCGACGAGGACTCCTTCGCCATCAAAATGGCGATCGAGCGTTCTCTGCATGACGCCGCGCCGCTTTCGCCGGTCTCGGAGCCGAACATCCTCGCCTGGTCCAGGGCGGACTAGGAGCAGGAGGAGGCACGATGCGTCCAGTGATTGCAGGAAGAGGCCGAGCGTCAGCCAGCGCGCGCCGTCAGCCCGCCTACCGGGGCGTGCCTCTTGTCGTCCTCGACAACGACGACGACGTCGGCCCTTCGTACCAGCCGTGGAGGTACGACGACGCAGGCCAGGGCAGCTCGCGCCCCCCGCAGACGCCAAGCGACGACGGTCTTCTTTTTCAAAAATGGTCGCTTTATTACACACTAACATTACACCTGACCTCTGCATAATAAGATGCACACAGACCTGAACTCTGCGTAATAAGATGCACACAGCCGACAACCATTCACTGTTCTGCAAAAATAAAATCAATTAGGTGAGAAGTACATAAACGTCTGATAAAACAAAACGTCTAGGAAGATGAAAGATCCATGTCGAGAAAAAAAACCTCGCCATATCCTCAAGTGTATACAACCCTTTGTAAATAGGCCTCGAAACCCCACAGGTTGTATAGAGGACCACAAACGAAGAGTAGTCGTGCTCTAGTAGATAACCTGCAAAAAGAAGACATTTTGTTATTAAAAATCTTGTCATTTCTATAAAGCCATAGGGACCAAATAATAGAAAGCGCTCCCACCCTAAATAGAATTATCTATTTGTCAGCAATACCATGTAAATAATTACCAAATACATTGGTAACCGAACAGGGAGGAGATAGTCGAGAAGCTACTTAGATGATTGACCATATAGAACGAGTGAAATTACATTGAAAGAATAAATGTTTGATTGTCTTATCTTGATGACAAAAATCACATTCATTACTTCCTTGCCAATTTCGTTTTACAAAATTGTCTTTTGTGAGAATAATCCCTCCACGTAAGTATCGTACAAATACTTTCGTCTCTAAAGGTATTTTCATCTTCTATTCTTATTATCATCAACTGAAATATCTTGTTGAACCAACGTCCTATACATGAAATCTATTGAGAATTTACTACTCACAAGTAAATTCCATCGTAACTCATCAGTACCCTCAGACAATTATACCGTGGTTAATTTAAATAAAAGATCGTTCCACAATGCCAATCTAGGACCAATGAGATCACGCCTGAATGGCACATTCAGAGGGTTCGATTCCATCATAGTGAAAGTTATATCTCCTTTGTGTCGCACAATATTATATAGAGCAGGATATTGTTCTCTAAGCCATTTATCCTCCCAAAAATGTGCCAGTATCCATCCTTGTTATTAAAAGTACTAAATTTGAAGAAATGCTTTTTAAAAGCCATTAGTCCTAGAGCAGGGAGATATTTCCTTCGAAAAATGGTTTGCCATACACCCTCCTATGTGAGAAGCTTGAAAAGTTATTTACCTATAAGAGTGTTCTTTTTGACCTGTAGGTCATGTATACTAAGACCACCTTGGTCTTTTGGTCGGCAAACCACGCTTCATTTGGCCAGTCTATATTTCTTTTTCTCACTATCTCCCTGCCAAAAGAATATTGGTCAAAAATAATCCAATCTATTCAAGACCCCCTTCGGAAAGTGAAAAACAAGATCATATACAATACCATATTCGTAAGTACTAAGTTTATGAGTACAAGTCTTCCACCCAGTGATAGCAACTTGCCATTCCAACTAATAAGTATTTTTTGTAGTTTTTCCTCGGAGAGTTTCCACTCAGCATTTATAAGTCTCCGATAATGAATCGAGATACCTAATTAGTTGATTGGAAACTGACCTTCCCGCAGCCAAAGAGATCGGCATACAGGTGAGCCTCGTCCTGCTGACTCGCCAAAACAATACAACTCACTTTTTTGGAAATTTATCTTCAATCAGAAAAGCTACTCGAATACTGATAAGTTTATTTCGGATTGTTTGCTTTTTCAAAATCATGTTCCATAAATAATTGTATCATTGGCATATTGAATAATGGAAAGTCCCCCACCGACAAGATGAGGAACAATCCCTTCAATCTGGCCATGAGGTTTTGCTCTCTCGATCGCCAATATATCATCCATTATATTAAATAGTATAGGCGATACAGGGTCACTCTGTCTCAATCCTTTCTTTGTCTCGAAGTATTTGCCAGCATCATCATGAACTTTGATGGCCACACTATCTTCAGATACAAAGGATTGAATAAGAGCATGTCACTTCACAAAACCTTTCGTATGGAGTGTTTGTTCAAGAAAAGACCACTTAACATTATCATAAGCCTTTTCAAAATCAATCTTAAACAATACTTTGTTCACTTTGTAATATGAAGTTTGTGTACTATATCATGCTAAATTACTACACCATCTAGGATATTTCTTCCTTGCATAAAGGCATTCTAAGACAGACGAACTACCTGGTCAGCAACCGAATTTAGTCTGATCATGGAAACTTTAGTAAATATTTTAAAGCCAACGTTAAGTAGGCATATAGGTTGATACTGTTGTATCCTTTCTGCCACAATAACCTAAGGTAATAAAATAATCTCTCCAAAATTCAGCCTAAACAAGTCTAACTGCCTAGCATGAAGAAATCCAAACAAATCTAGAAGATCAACCTTGATAACCTCCTAGAAATTTTGGTAAAATTTTGTAGGGAAAAACGTCTGTGCTTTGTTGTGTTCCATTTAGAAAACAGATTTTGTGATTTCATCCTCAGAATAAAGAGCTATCCAAAAGTTATTTTCTTCCACGAAAACCTAGGGTATATCATCTGTTTGGGACTCATCCAGAAAGAATGATCCTTCCTCTGGTGTCTCAAATACACTTTTATATTAACTAGTAATATATAACTTAAGTTGCTCATGTCTCTCAATTGTACCTTCATACTGTACCAAAGAATGAATAGGTTTCTTCCGGTGTCTGCCATTGGCCACACCATGGAAGTACCTTGTATTCGTATATACTTTTAGGATAAATCTTGCTTTAGAACATTGGTACTATTTGAGTTCCTCTTCTCGTAAAAGTTGTGCAATTTCCACATTCGATTGGCTTTTTAGCTCAATCTCTTGTGCGGATAATGGCCCGACTTTCGCAGAAATCTCCAAGTCATTGATAATAGATAAAAAGCATTATTTTTCCTTTTTTAGAATGCATGTGGTTTGTCTAGCTCAAATCTGAAGGAATTTACGTGTGGCAGCATTTTATTATTCCATCGTTGAATCAGTGTAAGACCCCTTACGTGCTTATCCCAAATAACTTTCACCATATCATGAAAGCCATCCTGATGCAATCAACCAAGTTCAAATTTGAACTCATGTTTATGCTTAGGTATAGGCAAACCAAAAGATAAAAGAATAGGTGTGTGATATGATAAAGCCTCGATACGCTCTAGAGCGCGTATAGTTACCGTAGGAAATTTGTCTTCCTAATAGGTATCCATTAGTACTCGGTCAAGATTCTCATATGTTGGCTCAGGAAGACTGTTATCCCAAGTAAACCATCTTCCCCACATAGTTTCCTCTATTAGATCCAAGCAATCAATTACATCGTTGAATAAGAAAGGACAATGTTCATCAAATAGACCCCCCCCCTTTTCTCACGAGGAACTTTAACAAATTGAAGCCACTGTCTATAAGAATAGGATACGGATTTTCCTTTGCCAGGTTTACCCAACTCACGAAGAAAAGCAGCCTTAGAACAATCCTGAGCAGCACTATAAACAACGACAAGAAACCATGTGAAATTATCAACTTTGTTATGGATATGGAGTTTCAAATGAAAACCTTCAACCAAACTAGCCAACACTTCCATAGTCTCTGTCCTAACACCAAGTAGTATGCAACCCGATCTTCCACAAGTAGGACACGAAATACATGTAAAATCTACTCCAGCGTAAACGCGATTGAGTAGAGATTGCGAGAAATCATGTTTACCTGTTTCACAAATGCCCAAAAATCCGAACTTATAATCTCTCACACAATCAGCAAAAAAGATGTTTACCCAAGTCACGAAGACCTCTGTTATTCGAGAACATGTCATTCATTAAGAAACTATAGGGGATTTAGAAACACGTGATCTCTTGCAAGACTTCAAATTCTTTGATTTCTGGCCATAAGCTCTAAGTTCATAAACCGAACTAATCTTGGTATCATCAAATTCCATCTTCGAAATTTCACCAACTAAGTGAGAGAGGAGTTGACCATCTACTATGGCATGAAACTCCTCCTCCTCGTTTGGCGAAGTGTTAGACTTACATGAGAGTTTCGGTGTAACTGTTAAACCATCATACTCCATATGTCTCAAAGTATTGGTAGAGAATAAAACTTCCTTTACATTACTACCGAAGTTAACACCAACATTGCTAATTTCAAATTAATAACTAGGGTAGAAAAAGAAAGAAAGGATTTAGACGAGCTTTTTATACCCACACTATTAAGGTTCTTCTCAGCATTGCTCTGCATCGCCTTAACCAATGAGGCTTCATCTATAGCAGATGCGCCATCAACATTCATCATGTGATAGGAACACCGCCTCGCCAGTGTTTCCACCACCAGCAAAAGATCATCAGTCACAGCTTTAGAAGCACTATCTGCTACTACCCTCTTGGTGGATAACATTGCCACCACCGCAACAGCTGGCCTGATAGAACAAGAACTAGACCGGTCTTTGCCCGGCTCGACTGACCCATCTTGGGCTGGCACCACATGGGTGACCTGTTATGCGCTGGCTCCAGCTACCAACCCGGTCACTGACCCGCCTCCAGCCATCCCCACCTAGGCCGGCTTCGGCACATAGATGTCATCTTCTAGCCCCGCTTGGGTCAAACACTGGAGTTAGGCACCGGCCATCCCGCCTAGGATTTGAAGGTTGTCTATGTACCCATCTTTTTTTAGAGGACAATGACCGCCTACGTCTCCTTGATGCGCCCATTGTTTTTTGAGAGCTCAGCGACTATGGAAGGCTCTCGGGTGGAATGAAGGCGGTGTCCTGCCACCGGCGGTTAACCCTGGCATTGCCAGGTTCCTAGGTGGGAGCAGTCTCCGCTGCGGTGCACGGAGGATCTGACGGATCGCGGTTCAGCTGCCTCGATGAATCTAAAGGTAAGGTTTTCGAGGATGATCGGCATGTGCCTGTCCAGGGTCTAGATTCTGCGATTGCTGACGAGTTGGCATCAGAGTGGACGCCGGTTTGACGGAGGAAGAAGAAGACAAAGTAGTGGTTTTTCCGAGGTAACTGTACTTTTTTCGAAATGAGAGCATCAAAATGTTTTATTGGGATTTGAAAGAAGTGTTGTTGGTAATTTGGTATAGTGATCAAGTAGAAACATCTCCTTCTCAGGATCTCTCGGCGGCTGCATAACGGCCCAGCTGGTGGGCATGCATGATAGATGGTCAAAATTGAGCCGGCTCCTATCATGGCGGACAATGGCAACATTTGTGTTTTGCTCCCTTGTTGAAGGAATCATCAATGCAGCTCTTGCTTCTTCTATTGGGATACTCCGGGGGAAACCCTTGATCTAGATATTCCATATCGAATGATGACAACGCTCGACGTCATTATCCCTCTCGGGGCATCGTCTGCTCGTCGAAGGGAAGAAGGTGGAGTGACTTCGTCTTGCATGGAGTATTCAGCGGAGATGTCATGACATGCCTAACCGTCAGGTTCTACGCTCACTCATGTCTGGTTCGGTAGGTGCTATGCGCGACAGATCTTTTGGAGACTTCAAGCAGCCTCGTATGGCGGACTCAGTGTTTACCTGTTGAATAATGGTATCCAAAGACATATGTCATCTACCTTGCACCTCAGTGTCAAAACTTAAAAGTTAAATTGGGAGTTGGTTAGAACATTTAGTACTTCAACCGAAGGCGATCAATACTTGTATGGATCAACTACTACATCCTCACTAAACATTTCAATGTGTTTTAGCGCATGAAAGAGCTAAGAGCATCTCTAGCAGACACTGAAAACCCGCGGACCAAAAACCTTGTTCTCGGGGCACCGAGAATGTGTTTCTCAGGTCGCAATCGCTAAAATATCATTTGTAGGAAATGTTTGCATCATCACGCAAAAATTCATCATAAACAACATGAGTTCATCATCTATTAACGACATTTTTAAAACCAAAAGATTCAGCGTCAATCGCCGCCATGAACCTAACCCACTGTGACCAAAATGGGCTCCGGAAGACCTCACCGGAGCCTTGGACGTGGCGGCGAGCTCACTCAGAGTTGGAGACCACGAAGACCTCTTGCTCCTTCTTGATGCGGGCAAGCTGCCTCTCCATGGCCTCCCTCTGCATGGTGACGTGGGGCTGGTGATGGTCTGCGCGCCACGCGGCCTCCTGTGTGTCGCTCTCCTCCTCATGCCGCTCTAGGTCCATGGTACCCTCCACCTCCATGAACGTCCAGAGGAGGTCTTTGGCCTCGTGCTTCTCCACCGCCCGTGCAGATCGTGCGGAACGACGCTTCATCATATCCAGCGCATCGTGCTCTGCCTCGTCCTCGTCGACATAATCCCGCTCCAATGAACAGACTCACATTGAGTGATGCTTCATCGTTTCCATCAGTATAAACACCCCATCAGAAAATAAGAAATATGTAGTAGTACTAGCTTAAATGAATAGACTCTGAAGAATTGTGTTTTTTTCTCTGCTCTGCATCCCTTCATATCTTTATCTTTTTCTCTTTTGCACAGAGGATGGGTCACGAAGGACCCCGAAGCAGCTTTAATTCTAAAGCGGTGGATACACATTTACATACAAGACCTTGTAGAAAGATAGAGCTACAGGAAACCCCGTAAGATTACAGCTCGGACCCTACAAGAAAAAAATAAAAAAGCAATCAGGCCCCTGGGCCTCTCCACCGTTGGTGAGATTATAGCTCCGACTACTCTTCCTCCGCCAGGGATGCACCACCTGGTGGCGAGAGAGCGAGGAACACCGGCGAGGAACTCCAGCAGATGTCTCTGTCTTGGAGGTTGAAAAGATGCAACACTGGTGTCTGGAATTGCCGCCAAAATCGGTTGTAGATTGCAACGAGGAAACTGGCCGCCGCGTGATAAGCTCCATGGAGCTGCTCAAGCAATGACCACTGTCACTCGGAAGCAAGAGAAACAGCACCAGTCGGCTTCCCCTCCTCACCACCGAGGCCGGCAGGTGCAGTACACCAGCTCCTCCACTCTGATTACAGCAACAGAACCCCAAGATGGGAAGACCACCAAGTCAATGTCGAGAACGCCCCGCCGCTGCTCAGCTCCTCCTCGCCACCATGGCTGGACAGGAGCCATTCAAGTGTGCAACACGCCGCGAAGGAACGCCTCTCCCTCTCGCCACCACGGCCGGCTAGGAAGAGGATGCACCCGCACCGCTCCAACACCTATAGGTAGGTCACCACACCCAGATTATTCAGGGGAACATCGGTCTTCCCGTCCACTCTCTCCTCTGGAGAAGAAGGAACCCTAAAGCTCCAAGGATCTGGGCGGCGAGATCCGGAGCTCCGTTCCAACTACCAGGCAAACTGCCTACTACTGGCATGTAGCTGCTACAAGATCTACACCTAGCTATTCCAGAGCCTTCCCTCCGTGGTCTCTAGCCGACATCGCCAGCGGAGAAGCCTTGGGGGCGGCCCGGTCTCTTGGAGGTGACTCTCAACCTAGCATCCCAGGAGAGAAGGGGAGAAAGGAATGGTAGTCACCCAAAAGTCCAAACATTTGGAGAAAGACTGGTTAGTGTATGTATATATTTCAACACGCCCCTCAGGTTGGACATACCTTTGACGCGAGATCATCATACCGGTACTGTAGATATGGGACCGAAAGGCCGCATCTATTTTATATTAATGATGTGTTGGCTAGGTCTTGAAATTGAGACCTATTGACTCTCATACCATACTGAATTGATGAACCAGCCAGTTCACCCAAAAGTCTGAACTTTTGGAGAAAGACTAGGTAGTGTATGTATACATTTCAATAGGATTTATGATGTTTTGTTTTTTCTTGTCTCGAATATGTTACAGCCGTGTGCATCCTAGTTATACAGAGTCTGAAAAACACTTAAACTTTTTAAGTAATAAAACACCCTTTATTAAGAAAATGAATTTCAGAATAAAATTCTAGCACGTTCAAACAAACCAAAATGTGTGGCTTCTTCTATAATATTTTTAAGAGCTTTGTAGTTTTCTGAACAAAAAAATACTTACAAGTCAAGGCATAAAATTTAGATGCTTATAAGTTTTTTTTAGATGAACTTCAGGCACCCGTTTTTTAGATGAATTTCAGAGACCTAAGATGGCAGACTGGCAGTTGTACATAAGGTGGTGACAAAAAGTGTTGCCTAATTTAGATGCTTTATCTGAACGTGGTGACACCTTGAAGCCAATGGACATCACCCTGTTCAGCCATCTGTGAGGAGACGGCCATGGCATCAACATCAGAGAGTGTAGAAATTTAATTAGCAAACTGGTATTTTAGAAAGGCCAAATGAGTGAGAGCAACATGGATCCCAAAAGTTGACCACAAAGATGCTCTTTCGTTGTAAACCATCGTCGTCACATTAAATTTATTAACACTCAAACACGGGACCATTAAAACCGGGCATGTGTGGACCTGCTTTCTCGCAAATCGTCATAGAAATATCTCTTTCACGAAAGATGTCACTTATGGTTTGCAGGTCAGAGAAAATGGTTTCACCAAAAAATAACAATAAATTTTAGATAAAACCACAGAAAATTGTCCACCGATCGCGTGGGTTTTCGCTGTCGACCTGGAGAGGCAAAATTCAGGAAGCACAGTTTCGATCGTCTGGATATTTAGTTTTTGTGTCGCTCGATACCATTTGCAATTGGTGACTCTTTTTTTCGAAATGAATTTGCAATTGTTGACTTGAGAACAGAAGCTTTGTGGGGAGGCAACAAGAGCTGCTGTTGGTTGATGTGGCTGGCAAGAATCAGTTGGAGAATAATTGCGAGAGATGTGTGGCCACCTCTCCTTATCACCTTTTGTGTGCATTCAGCAATTCAGCACGTGAGGTTCTAGACATTGCTTGGCCGGGCTGGCCTCTTCCGAAGACCACATACACTCACGCACACCAGTTCCTATCTGAATCTGGGTGAACTAATGCTGTGTGCACAAACATATTGCATCTTTTTTTTTGTAGTGGGATAAATGGCGTCACTTTTGGGCAGAATTAGGATCAGGTGCATTGGATCATGTAGGTGGTGTTTAATACTGGTAGACAACACATGTCATGGTGTCCTCTAGCTCTAGCTAGTTGCATCAATCATGCATGTGACTATGTGTGAGAAATGAACATGTGCCGTGGTATACATGGTACAGATGATACAACTGCTTGTAGATCTAGCCAGCATGAGTGTGTTTTTTTTACTTCCGTGATTGAGAGTCAAAACTTGCAAGGTTCAGTTCCCTGGAAACTAGTGGAAGCATATTCTTTTTTCCAGTTACTTTTGAAATGCTTCTTCAGTTATATTTCAACATATTTCCTTGTCATGGTAATTGGAGCATGTGTTGATTGGTGCGTCCAGTCTTTGGACCACTGGCGAGCGAGCGTTGTTATCTGCCGCTCTAGTTTCAACCAAGATCACTCATGGCACTGTCCAGAATTGAAGATCGTGCTGTCATCTGAGATGCTGCATATCATCGTCGTCGAGGACGGTAGGTGCTCTGGCACAGAAATCCGGAGGTTTTACACCACATAGTAGTTGTGAACCTTTCGATCTATTTCCTTGTCACCACCTTGTGTGGAGAGATCGATCAGGGGTCAAAAAACTTGAGTAGCCATACTGGTGTGTCATGTATGAACTTCAAATTACCACCAGCGCAAAGATTTTATTGCAAATCTCCTACTAATACTGGACTGACTCGATGGAGGTCTTGGCTAATCACCTACCAGCTAATGGCACTTGCACGGGAGTGAGTGAGTAGCATCAGATGTAACAAGTCCACTGTATAGTCTAAAACCTAAAGTGATCGTGACCCAAAAAGATAAAACAACCTTCAAGCTAGTTGAATAAAACGCCATTAAAATGACCAAGATCCCGATCGAAGGGGAGAAAAACAACCACTTGCAGCTACCACTATAGGAATGGCTCAAAGCGCCTACGGCCAAACGCTACACTGACGGCCAAATGTCGGGGCCGTCAGCGTAGCAGACGGGCACGGGCGGGCCAGCAACTAGGCCGTCGGCCTAGTAAAGCCGTCGGCGCAGGCCTAGAAAAACCTTCGGCGTAATATGGCCGACAGCCCGGCCGTCGGCATAGTCCTTTTTATTTTTTTGCCATAATGAACCTACAAAAATCATAAATAAATCATTATAATTCATAAAAATACATATAATATATCAAATTTGCAAAAAAATAAGATCTATCTATGTAAACTCAAATATTACATATTTTCTTAACCGTTTTAAGTTATGGTGGAACGCACCAAAAACACCCGGGTGCGACCGTCTACGGCGCATGCGATAACACCTAGAGAGGTGTGCTTGACGTGCAGGAGCAAACTCCCGCTGCGGTTCGAACGGACTGAAACCGGTGTAGCCTTGGTCCTAGCTTTGGTTTTCCATGTAGCTATGACCTAAGCAAACCTAAACCACCATAAAAGAATATTGGCAAGCCCTCATACGGAGAATGCTATGAGGGTAGACTTGCGGGGCCCTCTGATTAGGGTTTCGCCAGAAAAGGACCATCCGAGCGCCGGGATGGCACGAGAACAGGTGTGGTGGAGAGCTCCGGGATCGAAAACCTAGCTCCCGGATGCGATCGTCTACGGCGCATGCGATAACACATAGAGATGTGTGCTTGACGTGCAGGAGGAAACTCCCGCTGCGGTTCAAACGGAGTGAAACTGGTGTAGCCTTGGGTTTAACCTTGGGTTTCCATGTATCTATGACTTAAGCAAACCTAAACCACCATAAAAGAACATTGGCAAGCCCTCATATAGAGAATACTACGGGGGTAGACTTGTGGGGCCCTCTGATTAGGGTTTCGCCGGAAAAGGACCGTCCGAGCGCCGGGATGGCACGAGAACACGCGTGTGGCCCTAGCATACATGCACAAGTGTGGTGGATAGCTCCGGGATCGAAAACCTAGCTCCCGGGTGCGACCGTCTACGCCGCATGCGATAACACCTAGAGAAGTGTGATTGACGTGCAGGAGGAAACTCCCGCTGTGGTTCAAACGGAGTGAAACTGGTGTAGCCTTGGGCCTAGCCTTGGTTTTCCATGTATTTATGACCTAAGCAAACCTAAACCACCATAAAAGAACATTGGAAAGCCCTCATACGAAGAATGCTATGGGGTAAACTTGCGGGACCCTCTGATTAGGGTTTCGCTGAAAAAGGACCGTCCGACTGTCCGTCCGAAAAATTCCTGTACGGCCCTATGCCGACGGCATAGCCGTCAGCGTAGCTATGACCATTTGATCCAATGGCGTGGACTGTGCCGACGGTTTAACCGTCGGAGTACGTGCAGCGCTGGGCCGATGGCTTAGTCGTCGGCGTACCTGCAGGCCGCCTAGCACCAGGTCCTGCCACGTGCAGCGCTGGGCCAACGGCTTAGCCGTCGGCGTAGCGATAGGCCGCCCAGCACCAGGTCCTGCCACGTGCAGAGCTGGGCCGACAACTAAGCCGTCGGTGTATCGCGTCGGCCGTTAACTGTCGTCACGAGCGCGAAGCGGGGCCCACGCGGACTTTGCCGACGGTTTCCCTATGCCGACAGCTGAATATGCCCGTCGGCAAAGCCTACGCCGACAACACAAATCCTACTGCCAACGAGCTTTGCACCTGCGCCGACGTCGTGGAAGGCCAACTGGCCTATGCCGACGGGTAACTGCCGTCGGCGTAGTGCTCCATTCCTGTAGTGTACAGGGTTAGCTGTAGACCGACCGGTCCGACCGCCCACGAATCTCGTAGTCGTAGCTGTCACCCGAAATATGACACTCCACGCACCACCCCACGGCATCAAAGCCATGAATTCCCTCCCGTCGCTGTTGGCCCCGGCAAGGTGGCCGTCGCTTTAAAAGCAAGTGCTCCACGCCACGCCGCGCCTAAAGCCTAGCTGGATGATGATCATTTGGCTCTGGCTTGGATTGCCACACGAGAAGGCGAGTTCTGATTGCTTGTCATGGTCGACCTCCGATTCCCATCGCCGTCGATCATGCCATGATGCGTCTCCTTCGCCAGACGAATCGTGTCCTGCTCACCGCCGTGCGGTCTCGGCTGCATACACACGACGATATATACGAGAGAGTGATCACGTCGGCTGGCGACCTTGCGATGGTGGAGACCTCTTGTGGCTTCTGCGTTTGGACCGACCCGGACATGGCTGTGACTGATAGATGCAAATTAAGTGATGATCGGCAACACCGCAACAGCAGCAAAGAAAAAAGAAAGAACGACGGCGATGTTGGGGAATTCCTATCTTTCTCATGTGTGTTTGTGTGTCCACTCTTTGTAAGCACTGACCTACGTTTTTTTTCCGAAAATTCCACCGATATATTAATAATCATCAACATTAGTACAAACAAGCCTAAAAGTAATAAAAATTACAAATAGGTCGATGAACCACCTAGCGAAGACTACAAACACTAGCACGAGCCAAAGGCGCGCCGTCGTCCTCGCCCCTCCATCACCGGAGCCGGGCAAAGCTTGTCGTAGTAGGGCTTGTTGTAGTAGACAGACGGGAAGTCGTCGTGCTAAGGTCCCCAAAAAACCAGCGCACTAAAGGTTAATGATGACATCAGTAGATGTTGGAATTTGGTGAGTTTTGGGCTATTGGCCCATTAGACAAATTCTGAAATTCTCTTTGGCCCATTTGTGCATGACAGCATATGGCTTTGCTAGTGGTAGTTTAGTCCCACATTGCTAATTGAGTGAGAGTTACACCTCCTTATATACTAGGCTGTTCCACCACTCACTAAGGTGTGAGAAGAAAAACAGCTCTCGTGCACTCCTCCTTCGACGCCGCCCGCCTCGCCACGCCACGCCTCGCCTCGCCACAACGCGCGCGCGCCGCGGGTTGCTCGCCGAGCCGAGTTTTATTTTTGCTAGTCAGGAAAATTAATCTTGAATTAATTACGAGTTATTAACGGGCGCGTTAATTGGTCAGCCGTTTCCAGTCTTTATGGGACGTGGGCTGTTACCGACTCGGACGTGGACCGAGTCCCACGATCTCCCTGACCTGCTCTATATAAGCGTCTGCGCTAAACCTAATCAGCACGGCTTACCACACGCGTCTCCTTCTAATCTATTGCGCCGCCGCTTTCTTCTTCCCCATCTCGGCTTGCGGCGTGCACCGCAGATCGGGACAGTAGGCCTCCGGAACCCCGCCTTCTTGTGAACCTGTACGGGTGAGGGGCGATCAGGTTTTTAGGGAGTGCTTCCGCGCGACTACTGACGCCATCACGGACGACTCCTTCCCCAACGAGGACTTCTTTCCGGACATCGACAGCCTCTACATCGACGACATGGCTGACGACGCTGCCACCACCGCTGTAGCTACTGCTGCTGCTGCCGCTGCTCTACCGTACGTAATACTAAACTTCTTATTTTAGATTCTGCTAGAGTTCCTTATTCTAGCGTTCGGTGTAGATGTGATAGGTTTATCTTATTTAGATGTTATCTGTTTATCTACTTTGTTGATCTGCATGATTAGTTTTGGTACTGTCTGTATGATCATGTTTTATCAGTTTATTATTCGGATTAAATCATATGGATTACTACTTATATTTTCAACAATCCAAAAACCTGATTATAGGCAACTGAATTCTACTGGTATAGCCGGGGCTACTAGGCCTCCTTCGTTTAATGGTATGCACTATAAGAGATGACCCACGAGAGCAATTCTATGGTTTAAAAACCTAAACTGCTATAGCGCCACTCTTGGCAAACCTGAAGGAGATCTTTCTGCTGAGCAGGAAGCGGCCTTTAAGAAAGCCGATACCATGTTTATGGCGGCTCTGTTCAGTATTTTTGGGGACAACATTGTTGATCCATATATGTGATTTGATAATAGCAAAGACGCGTGGGATGCGCTCGAGGCCAAGTTTGGGGTCTCGGACGCTGGCACTGAGTTGTATGTCATGGAGCAATTCTATGACTACAAGATGGTTGATGAGTGCTCCATCGTTGCGCAAGCTCATGAGGTACAATCACTTGCCAAAGAAGTTGAGTAGTTCAAATGTACCTTACCACACAAATTTGTGGCCAGAGGCATTATTGCCAAGCTTGCTCCCATGTGGAGGAACTTTACTACTTCTCTGAAACATAAGAGACAAGAGTTTTCCGTTACGGATCTCATTGGGTCTCTTTATGTGAAAGAGAAGGCGAGAGCAAAGTACACACGTGCTCGAGTACTTGAGGGAGCTTCTAGTGCCAATTTGGTACAGAAGAAAAACTTCCAATCCCACAAGTTCAAGAATAAGAACAAGTCTGATGGAAATGGGAAGTTTGATGACAAGAACAAGGCCACTCACTCAACCAACTTCAAGAGGAAAAATGATAAGAAGAAAGGCTCTTGCCACGTCTGTGGTGATCCTGATCATTGGGATCCTAGCTGTCCTAATCGCTTTGACAAGCGGTAACATGGGAACAGCGGCAAGACCGCTAATGTTGTTATTAGCGATACTGAGATGAAGGACGTTGGGTACAGTATTTTACCTACTATTCTTTCAGTATGTCATTCTCCTGATTGGTGGATTGACACGGGTGCTAATACACATGTATGTTCTGATATATCCATGTTCTCTTCTTATCCGGTCGCAAGGACTTCCTCCGTGCTGATGGGAAACGGCTCACGTGCTTCTGTTTATGGTGTTGGTACGATAAATCTGAAGTTTACTTCAGGGAAGACCGTACAACTGAAGAATGTGCAGCACATTCCCTCTATCAATAAGAATCTCGTCAGCGGATCGCTTCTATGTCGATATGGTTTTAAGTTGGTATTTGAGTCCAATAAAGTTGTAATTTCTAAGTATATACAATTTGTTGGAAAGGGTTATGAGTGCGGAGGTCTGTTCCGCTTATCTTTGTCAGACTCATGTACTAAAGTTATTAATCATGTTTGCAATGATTATGAGTCCAATATTTGGCACTCACGACTTTGTCATATTAACTTTGGTTGCATGACGTGGCTAGCCAATATGAGTTTAATTCCGAAATTTACTACTGTCAAAGGTTCTAAGTGCCAAGTTTGTGTGCAAGCAAAGCAACCCCGCAAGTCTCATATGGATACGGAACCGAGAAACTTAACACCTCTAGAACTTATACATTCAGATCTTTGTGAGATGAATGGTGTGTTGACATGAGGTGGAAAAAGATACTTTATGACGTTGATTGATGACTTCACTAGATACTTCTATGTTTATCTTCTGTAGTTTAAAGATGAAGCTTTGAGTTACTTCAAAAACTATAAAGCTAAAGCAGAAAACCAACTTGATCTTAAAATCAAGCGGTTAAGGTCGGATCGTGGTGGAGAGTACTTTTCAAATGAATTAGATATATTCTGTACGGAACATGGTATTATCCATGAGAGGACGCCTCCCTACTCACCTTAGTCAAATGGGGTGGCCGAAAGAAAGAACCGCACTCTAACTGATTTGGTTAACGCCATGTTAGATACATCAGGTCTTTCCAAGGAATGGTGGGGGAGGCGCTAATGATTGCGTGTCATGTCCTAAACCGTGTTCCCGTAAAGGATAAAACCATGACTCCATTTGAGGAATGGGAGAAGAAAAGGCTTAAGCTCTCTTACTTACGAACTTGGGGATGTTTGGCGAAAGTTAATATTCCAATACCCAAGAAGTGAAAGCTTGGACCAAAAACCGTGGATTATGTTTTTCTAGGATATGCTTTTCATAGCATTGGCTATAGATTTTTGATAGTAAAATATGAGGTATCCGACATGCATGTTGGTACAATTATGGAGTCGAATGATGCGACTTTCTTTGAGGACATCTTTCCCATGAAAGGTATGTCTAGCTCATCAAATCAGGAGATGACTAGTTCATCTAGTCAAGAATTTGTTATAATTCCTGAACCCACTATGCCGATAGAACACTATGATGATCCTGTGGAGGACGACAATGAAGCTCCTAAAAGGAGCAAGAGACAAAGGACTACAAAGTCATTTGGTGATGATTTCATTGTGTACCTTGTGGATGATACTCCCACCTCTATTTCAGAAGCCTATGCATCTCAAGATGCTGACTACTGGAAAGAAGTTGTCCGTTATGAGATGGATTCCATCTTAGCTAATGGAACTTGGGAGGTCACTGATCGTCCTTATGGGTGCAATCCTGTAGGATGTAAGTGGGTGTTCAAGAAAAAGCTTAGACCTAATGGTACTATTGAAAAGTACAGGGCATGTCTTGTGGCCAAGGGTTATACTGATACGTTGCTAATGTATCCATAATTTTTGTGGTTCAATGCTTGGTTTTATCTACTTTCTTGTGTTTTGTCCACACTTTGAAGTACTTTTCATATGATTTCTTGGACTAACCTATTAACAAGAGCCATAGTACCAGCTGCCTGTTTTCTACTGTTTTTGGTTCCAGAAAGTCACAAAATGAATATTCTCGGAATTGGACCGGACAAAAGCCAAAGTCGTTATTTTCCCGGAAGATTCACGGAGCTAGAAGAAGAGACGAAGGGGGGACACAGGGTGGCCAAATCACCCCTAGGCGCGGGTCCCCCCAGGTCGCGCCAGGGCATGGTATGGGCCCCCTGGCTGCCCACCGACCTTGCCTCTCCGCCTATAAGATGCCTCCCGATGCGAAAACCCTAAATCATCAAGCCTCCAGCCACGAAAAGTTCCGCAGCACCGCCGCCACCGAAGGGGATATTCAGGGGATAGAAAGTCTCTGTTCCGGCACCCTGCCGGGACGGGGAAGTGCCCCCAGAGCCATCTCCATCGATCACCACCACCATCTCCATCGCCGTTGTTGATTCCCATGATGAGGAGGGAGTAGTTCTCTCTCGAGGCTAAGGGTTCTACCGATAGCTATGTGTTCATCTCTCTCTATGCATGATCATATTGTGATCATGAGCTTTGTAATCAAGTAGATCTACTTTTCTACTCAAGTGCTTTAATAGATCTCTGCTCTCCCCATGTGTGTGAAAGTGATAGCGTGCACACCATGGTGGCACTTAGGCTAGAGATTACAATTACTTGTTATGAGTTATATTTGGAGTTGGATGTTTCTATGAAATTGTGGTGTTTGTTGAAACCATCTAGTGCTCAAGGTGACAGTGTGGGGTTATCTAGATGGGAAAGGCTTACTTTGAGGTGTGTTGTTATAGCCCTATCATGGATTAGAGTGTCCAACCAGAGAGTAGTTAAGAGTAATATCATAAAGAGAAGATATTTATATGAGAGTGTTCACTAGTGAAAGTATGATCCCTAGGCCTTGTTTCTAAGCATTGAAACACCGTTTGCAACTAGATCTGTTACATGTTTGCTTGCTTCCATCTTTATTTCAGTTTTCCTTTAGTCTCTTCCACGCCATCAAGCTATTTTCTAGCACCGTTGTCTTTTATCCATACCACTTGTATTTCACTATCTCTTCGCCAAACTAGCGCACATATACACTTGACAAGTGTATTGGGTGTGTTGGGGACACAAGAGACTTCTTGTATCTTAATTGCAGGGTTGCTTGAGAGGGGATACCTTTGACCACTTATTCCCTGAGTTCGATAAACCTTGGGTGATCCATTTAAGGGAAAACTTGTTGCTGTTCTACAAACCTCTGCACTTGGAGACCCAACAACTGTCTACAAGATTAGAAGTGCGTAGACATCAAGCTATTTTCTGCCGCCGTTGTCAGGGAGGTAAGGTAAAAGGTACTCACATCCTCCAGTGTGAGTGCTCGAAGTTATTTCCTTTAGATTCTATGATTTTGTCTTTTTGTTTCTTGTTTTTATTTTCACTAGTTAGGCTTAATGGAAAACAGCAACAAAATTAGAGAGCTTTATAGTATTTATCTTGAGTTACGACATGAAGTGTTTGAAGAGAAAATTAAAAAACCTATGGAACTTTATTTGCATGCTAATAACAATGTTGTTAGTATGAATTCTTTGGATACCATTATTGCTAATGCTATGGAAAAGTCTAAGCTTGGGGAAGCTAGTTTTTATGAAAATGATCTTTTTAGTTCCCCAGCTTTGGAAGATAGCTATTCTATTGCTTATGATGATACCAAACCTCCAATATATGATGATTACAATGTTGAATATGATATTTTTAGTCCACCTACTATTGAGGAGAAAATTAATTATGATTACAATATGCCTCCTATATTTTATGATTATGGTGATGAGAATAATAATGATAGCTATTTTGTTGAATTTGCTCCCACTACAATTAATAAAAATGACTATGCTTATGTGGAGAGTAATAATTATTATATGCATGTGGCTCATGATAAGAATGCTTTATGTGATAGTTATATTGTTAATTTTATTCATTATGCTACTGAAAGTTATTATGAGAGAGGGAAACATGGTTTTATGCATCTCAATAATATTAAGTTTCCCCACTTTATGTTGAAAGTCTTGAAGTTGCACTTGTTTTGCTTTACTATGCTTGTTGCTTTGTGCTTTCACGACTTGTTTCTTTACAAGATTGCTAGGCATAGGAAGTGGATTAGGCTTAAATGTGCTTTGAATTTGCTTCTTGATGCTCTCTTTTATTTCAATTCATATTTTCTATGTGAGCATCTTCTCAAACTATCATGCCTAACTTAAAGGCGTTAAAGAAAAGTACTTATTGGGAGATAACCCAAAAGTTTTAGTTGAGTCTTGGAAGTTATTACCTCTATAATAACCGCTCCTTATCCTTTTTATTTGCTTTTTGTGCCAAGAGTAATCTGTAATGAGAGAGAAGTAATGCTTGGGAAAGTTTTTGTCCCGAAACAGATTTCTGTGCTTCACTGTAAAAATTTGTGTAAAATCTCTGTACATTGTTTTGAGGCGTGAATTTTTGTACTTCTGCCCCAGGTTGTTATCTAACTTTCGTAATCTCAACACTTTTCGATTTGAGCAATAGAAGGTCTTCGAAAAAATTCGTCTTTACCTGCTGGTCTGTTTTGACAGATTTTTGCCATTATTTGCATTTGCTTCTTGTTGGTTCCTTTTTTAGTTCTTTTGGGGAATTGAGCTTTTTGAGGGAATTGCTACAGTAGCTAGTGTTTTAATGGAAGTTTTATTGGTGTTGAAACTGAACCTAAAGACTTATTATCTTGAGTGCACTAATGTTTCTAATAAAGATTGTGTGAAGTTTTGTATGAAGGAAAAAATTTAGGTGTATGGAAGGAATGAGTAATGAGATGAAAGATGGACTAAAGCTCAAGCTTGGGGATGCCACGGGTGTCACCCCAAGAAATATCCAAGAGTTACAAGCGTCAAAGCTTGGGGATGCCCAAGGTATCCCCTTCTTCATCAATAAAAATCTCAGGTTTCTTCCAAACACTTCATTTTTATTGTTTCATGCACAGTTGTGTTGTTCTTGGAGCGTCTTCTTTTTCGTTTTCATTTTGTTTTTTCGTTTTCTGAATAAATTGGTTGGACCCCCTCTTTCATGCATTGGTTTTCAAATAGTTTGGCTTGGATTGTAAAAGAGTACGAAAAGTTCATGCTTAAGTGGTAAAGAGAGCTTGTTTTTGACCGTGGCCCGTGCTTTGTCATGCCATGCTTGATATTGTTTTAGCTTTAGGCTTAGTATTCTTTGTTGTAGCATGACTTGTTATAAACAATTGAGATTGCTTAATGTGCCTTGGAAGAATCATGCGTTGTTTTAGCATATTAAAGCATAGTATTGTGGTATTCTCCTTTGATGCTTTATTTGGGTTGACTTGGCACATGCTCACACCATGTTATGACTATCCCAAGTCACCATAGCCTTTATGATACTTTAGTTTTCAACTTGTAGTATCACTTTATGCTTTGATCAATGATCTTTTGTCGCTCTGCATGATTATGGCTATTATTGCTCTCTTAGTTGGTCGCTCCCAGTCTTTTGCTAGCCTCCATAACCAAGTATGAGTTCCACTCATGCATCCAACTCCTAAAACCAAGTTATTCTAAAGAGTCCACCATACCTACGTACTAGCATATGCTATTCCAAGTATATTCATGTTTTTATCTACCTTCCGAATTAAACTTGTTATGAGAAAACTAGTGATTAAAGCTCTCACGAACTTGATGGCACACTTTACTTTTCTTTCCCTTAATAAACTTGAACCATTATATCGTCTATGTTATATATGCTTGCACTTATATGTTAGGGATTAGCAGAACCATGCTGTCATGGGGAATGCTTTCAACATTGCACTTGTACTTTGTACCTAGTTGATATCATGCTCTTTTGTCTATGGATGTCGTCGGTGTGAAATGAAAGGGGAGCTTGTAAGTCCATGGAGTTATGTATGTGTTAGAGAAACGCCTGGGCCGCCGGTCTAATCCATGTTGTCATGGTGGAAACCTGCAACGTAACCATAATGAGCTGTCTATGAAGCATTCTTCTTATAAAAAAAGAGTCAGATATTGAGAAAAAAGAGAAAAAGAAAAAAAAAGATATGAGAAAAGAGGAAAGAGATAAAAAAGCACCATATTCCCATGGTAAATAAGAAGATTGCTGAGATGCTCGTTGTCTGCTTGCCTTGTCATTTTGATACGGAGATTCTTCCGTATCATCGGGCAAGGGGTACCTTGTTGGCGGTTCTCTATGATACACATGTACTTACGATGACAAGAACTTACCGGTGACTAAACTTGAGTAGCATGAGGAGCGGCCCTCGTATTCAAGGGACATGAGATTTCCAACTTATACTTCGTCAAGCATATACACCACAGTTTGTTCACTTTAACCTTAATCACTTCAAGATGCTTATGATAGGGGCAATGAGAGCTGAAAGCTAAAAAGTACCATAATTTTTGGAAGCTCTTTATGACACTTGAATCCCTACTTCCTTCTATGAAGGCCTTTCTTTTACTTTTATGTTGAGTCTCCACCTTCTATCTTTATGCACCTACTTTGAGAGCATAGTGGCCATTCTTAGTTCTATGTGCATTGTCCCAAGACTTGTTGATTGATGCATAACTTTGATATTGCTTGTTTTAAACTATTTGTATCTCGTCACTCTTATGAACTTTGAAGGTGTCCTATGCATTTATGTTTGCTACTCTATGAGGGACAAGCTGAATGCCACTATGCTATGTTTTCTTTATGTGAAACAAACAAACGTCTTGCAAAGCATTATTATTCATGAATCTTTTGTTTGTGCCTTTTCATGTTACAACATAGTTGCTATGTCTTATTGTTAGAACTATATCTTTCATGCTATGTTGAAGTACTATGATCCCAGCGATCAATGTTTTACAAATACTTTGATCAAGTTTATGATGGTGCATGTCACCTCAAAAATTATTCTTTCTTTTTATCACTTACCTACTCGAGGACGAGCAGGAGTTAAGCTTGGGGATGTTGATGCGTTGCTAACGTATCCATAATTTGTGTGGTTCCATGCTTGGTTTTATCTACTTTCTTGTGTTTTGTCCACACTTTGGAGTACTTTTCATATGATTTCTTGGACTAACCTATTAACAAGAGCCACAGTGCCAGCTGCCTGTTTTCTGTTGTTTTTGGTTCCAGAAAGTTAGAAAATGAATATTCTCGGAATTGGACCGGACAAAAGCCAAAGTCGTTATTTTCCCGGAAGATTCGCGGAGCTAGAAAGAGAGACGAAGGGGGGACACATGGTGGCCAAACCACCCCTAGGCACGGGTCCCCCCAGGTCGCACCAGGGCATGGTATGGGCCCCCTGGCTGCCCACCGACCTTGCCTCTCCGCCTATAAGATGCCTCCCGATGCGAAAACCCTAAATCGTCAAGCCTCCAGGCACAAAAAGTTCCGCAGCGCCGCCGCCACCAAAGGGGAGATTCGGGGGACAGAAAGTCTCTGTTCCGGCACCCTGTCGAGATGGGGAAGTGCCCCCGGAGCCATCTCCATCGATCTCCACCACCATCTCCATCGCCATTGCTGATTCCCATGATGAGGAGGGAGTAGTTCTCTCTCGAGGCTAAGGGTTCTACCGGTAACTATGTGTCCATCTCTCTCTCTATGCATGATCATATTGTGATCATGAGCTTTGTAATCAAGTAGATCTACTTTGCTACTCAAGTGCTTTAATAGATCTCTGCTCTCCCCATGTGTGTGAAAGTGACAGTGTGCACACCATGGTGGCACTTAGAATAGAGATTACAATTACTTGTTATGAGTTATATTTGGAGTTGGATGTTTTTATGAAATTGTGGTGTTTGTTGGAACCATCTAGTGCTCAAGGTGATAGTGTGGGGTTATCTAGATGGGAAAGGCTTACTTTGAGGTGTGCTTTTATAGCCCTACCATGGATTAGAGTGTCCAACCGGAGAGTAGTTAAGAGTAGTATCATAAAGAGAAGATATTTATATGAGAGTGTTTACTAGTGAAAGTATGATCCCTAGGCCTTGTTTATAAGCATTGAAACACCGTTTGCAACTAGATCTGTTACATGTTTGCTTGCTTCCATCTTTGTTTCAGTTTTCCTTTAGTCTCTTCCACGCCATCAATCTATTTTCTAGCACCATTGTCTTTTATCCATACCACTTGTATTTCACTATCTCTTCGCTGAACTAGTGCACCTATACACTTGACAAGTGTATTGGGTGTGTTGGGGACACAAGAGACTTCTTGTATCTTGATTGCAGGGTTGCTTGAGAGGGGATACCTGATGGCTCAATGTACGGCGCCCAGAAAAGTGTTGATGGCTCGTGGTTGATGTAGAGCTCGTTGGGAACCCCAAGAGGAAGGTATGATGAGCACAGCATCAAGTTTCCCTCAGTTATGAAACCAAGGTTTAATCGAACCAGTAGGAGCAAGGAAACACCCCAAAGGTGTTACTAGCTGAGCTTTGGCAGGGCGCACTACCGTGCTAGTAGCAACATCGAGACCTGCACAACACAACCACAGAACTTTGTCCCCAATTTGCAATGAGGTTGTCAATCTCACCGTGTTTTGCGGAAAACAAAGGATTAAACGTATCGAATGGAAAGAAGTAAAAGTTTGCAGAAAGTAAACACAAAGCAGTAAAAGATTGTAGATTGTATGTAAAAGACAAGGACCGAGATCCATAGTTCACTAGAGGTGGCTCTCCTTAGATAGATAACATGCTGGGTGAACAAATTACAGCGGGGCAATTGACAAACACCGAGAAAGCAATACATGCATATACTAATCATCTTGACTCCTTTGAGACTTGATTGGGCATTACAACATAATACATAGACCGCTATCCAACTGCATCTATGACTAATAATCCACCTTCAGGTTATCATCCGAACCCCCTCTAGTATTAAGTTGCAAGCAACAGATTATTGCTTTACGCACTGCGTGTAAAGTAAACAATACGATTTTTCTATGAACAAAGGATTGTTGTTTTCTCCCTAGTAGCAACAGCACATCTAGTACCTTAGAGATTTCTGTCACTTCCCCAGATTACCAGAGGCATGAACCCACTATCGAGCATAAATACTAACTCTTGGAGTTGCTAGCATCTACTTGGCCAAGATAACTACTAACAACGGAAAGCATGCAAGATCTCAAATAACAAATACATGATAGAATCAATAATCAATCTGAAATAGCATCTCAATATCCATCGGATCCCCGCAAACACAACATGTATGGATTACAAAAAGATGATCTTGATCATGAATGGAGCTCACAAGATCTAAACATGAAAGCACAAAGGAGGAGAAACTAGCCATCTAGCTACTACATGGATCCATAGTCCAAGGATGAACTACTCACACATCACACCGGAGGCTTGCATGGTGATGAAGAAGGCCTCCAGGGTGAATTCCCCTCTCCGGCAGGGTGCCGGGAAGAGCTTCAGATCCCTCCCGATCTAGGGATGGAGATGACGGCGGCTACAGACTCTTTCGTGGATTTTTGATCGGGTACTTAGGGTTTTCGTCCCGAGGGAAATATATAGGGAGAATGAGAGGCCGAGGGGGTGCCGGGAGCCACCACACCACCCCCTGGCGCGGGCCCAGCCTGGCCGCGCGGCCCGGTGGTGTGGCCGGCCCCTGGCCCTTCTCCTTCTCGTATTCTGGCACTTAATCCCTTCCAGAAAAATAGGCAATTTGCCTTTTTGTCCCGTCCAATTCCGAGAATATTCATTTTCTGACTTTCCTGGAACCAAAAACAGTAGAAAACAGACAGCTGGCACTATGGCTCTTGTGAATAGGTTAGTCCAAGAAATCATATGAAAAGTACTCCAAAGTTGGAACAAAACACAAGAAAGTGGATAAAACCAAGCATGGAACATCAAAAATTATAGATACATTTGCAATGTATCAACATCCCCAAGCTTAACTCCTGCTCGTCCTCGAGTAGGTAAGTGATAAAAAGAAAGAATAATTTTTGAGGTGACATGCACCATCAAAGACTTGACCAAAGTATTTGCAAAACACTCAAAGCTAGGATCATAGTACTTAACATGAAAGACAAAGTTCTAGCAATAAGCAAAGAAACTATGATGCAACATGAAAAGGCACAAACAAAAGAATCATGAATAACATGCTTTGCAAGACGTTTGTTTGTTTCACATAAAGAAAACATAGCATAATAGTATTCAGCTTGTCCCTCAATAGAGTAGCAAATATAAATGCATAGGACACCTTCAAAGTTCAAAAGAGTGACTAGATACAATAGTTAAAAACAAGCAATAACAAGTTATGCATCAATAAACTAGTCTTGGGACAATGCACATAGAACTAAGAATGGCCACTATGCTCTCAAAGTAGGTGCATAAAGATAGAAGGTGGAGACTCAATGTAATGGTGGAAGAAAGGCCTTTTGTAAAAGGAAGTAGGCATTCAAGTCTCATAAAGAGCTTCCAAAAATTATGGTACTTGTAGTTTTCAGCTCTGATTGCCCCTATCATAAGCATCTTGAAGTGATTAAGGTTAAAGTGAACAAACTATGGTGTACATGCTTGATGAAGTATAAGTCAGAAATCTCATGTCCCTTGTATACGAGGGCCGCTCCTCATGCTACTCAAGTTTAGTCATCGGTAAGTTCTTGTCATCGTAAGTACATGTGTATCATAGAGAACCGCCAACGGGGTACCCTTTGCCCGATGATACGGAAGAATCCCCATATCAAAATGACAAGGCAAGCAGACAACGAGCATCTCAGCAATCTTCTTATTTACCATGGGAATATGGTGCTTTTTTCTCTCTTTCCTCTTTTCAGAATCTCTTTTTTTCTCTTTTTTTCTCAATATAGGACTCTTTTTTTATAAGAAGAATGCGTCATAGACAGCTCATTATGGTTACACTGCAGGTTTCCACCATGTCAGCATGGATTAGACCAGCGGCCCAGGCGTTTCTCTAACACATATACATAACTCCATGGACTTACAAGCTCCCCTTTCATTTCACACCGACGACATCCATATACAAAAGAGCATGATATCAACTAGGTACAAGTACCCATGCAATGTTGAAAGCGTTCCCCATGACAGCATGGTTCTACTAATTCCCAACAAATAAGTGCAAGCATATACAACATAGACGACACAGTGGTTCAAGTTTATCAAGGGCAAGAAAAGTAAAGTGTGCCATCAAGTTCGTGAGAGCTTTAATCACTAGTTTTCTCATAACAAGTTTAATTTGGAAGGTAAACAAAAGCATGAATATACTTGGAATATCATAAGGTAGTAGGTAGGTATGGTGGACTCTTTGGAATAACTTGGTTTAGGGAGTTGGATGCATGAGTGGAACTCATACTTGGTTGTGGAGGCTAGCAAAAGACTGGAAGCGACAGACTAAGAGAGCAATAATGGCCATAATCATGCAGAGCAACAAAACATCATTGATCAAAGTATAAAGTGATACTACAAGTTAAAAACTAAAGGATCATAAAGGCTATGGTGACTTGAGATGGTCATAACATGGTGTGAGCATGCGCCAAGTCAACCCAAATAAAGCATCAAAGGAGAATATCACTATACTATGCTTTAATATGCTAAAACAACGCATGGTTCTTCCAAGGCACATTAAGAAATCTCAATTGTTTATAACAAGTCATGCTATAGCAAATAATACTAAGCATAAAGCCAAAACAATATCAAGCATGGCATGACAAAGCATAGGCCACAGTAAAAAACAAGCTCTTTCTACCACATAAGCATGAACTTTCCTACTCTTTTTCAATCCAAACCAAACTATTTGAAAACCAATGTATGAAATAGGGGGTCCAACCAATTTATTCAGCAAACTAAAAAAACCAAAGAAAACAAAAACCAAAACGAAAACGAAAAAGAAGACGCTCCAAGAACAACACAACTGTGCATGAAACCATAAAAATGAAGCGTTTGGAAGAAACCTGGGATTTTTATTGATGAAGAGGGGGATGCCCAGCTTTGACGCTTGTACTTCTTGGATATTTCTTGGGGTGACACGCGTGACATCCCCAAGCTTGAGCTTTAGTCCATCCTTCATCTCATTACTCATTCCTTCCATACACCTGAAATTTTTCCTTCATACAAAACTTCACACAATCTTAATTAGCAACATTAGTACACTCAAGATAAATAAGTCTTAAGGTTCAGTTCTAACAAAAAATAAACTTCCATTAGAACACTAGATACTGTAGCACTTTCCTCAAAAAGCTCAATTCCCCAAAAGAACTCAAGAAGGAACCAACAAGAAGCAAATGCAGAAAATGGCAGAAATCTGTCAAAACAGACCAGCAGGTAAAGACGAATTTTTTCGAAGACCTTATGTTGCTCAAATCAAAAAGTGTGGAACTAACGAAAGTTAGATAACAACCTGGGGCAAAAGCACAAAAAAATACAGCTCAATACGAATTTTTACGGTGAAGCACAAAAATCTGTTTCGGGACAGCAACTTTCCCAATCATTACTTCACCCTCATTAGAGGTTACTCTTGGCACAAAAAGCAAATAAAAAGGATAAGGAGAGATTATTACAGAGGTAATAACTTCCAAGACTCATCTAAAACTCTTGGATTATCTCCCAACAAGTACTTTTCTTTAACGCCTTTAAGTTAGGCATAAGAAGCAAAGAAAGAATCAAGTGTTCTCAAATGAAGAAGCATTAAGACCAAATTTTGTTTTCATAGGAGATGCAAAATAAATCTTTTCTCTCTTTTTAGGGAAGTGTTCTATACTTTTCTTGAGTGGGAGTTGATATTTAATGGTGCCTTCTTTCATATCAATGATGGCACCAACAGTTCTAAGAAAAGGTCTTCCCAAAGTAATAGGACAAGAAGCATTGTATTCAACATCCAAAACATAGAAATCAACGGGGACATAGGAATCGTTAACCATAATAATAACATCATTAAGACTCCCCATGAGTTTCTTTTTAGCATTATCATCAAGTGGGACGTTCAAATAACAATCTTCAAGAGGAGGCAAATCAAGCATATCATAAATCCTTCTAGGCATAATAGAAACACTACTACCAAGATCACACAAAGCTTTGAAATCAAAGTCATTCACTTTCATATTAATGATGGGTTCCCAACCATCTTCTTGTTTTATAGGAATAGAAGCTTTATGTTTCATCTTTTCTTCTTTAATCTTTATGAGAGCATCAGTAATGTGTTTTGTAAAGGCCATGTTCATAGCACCAGCATTAGGACTTTTAGCAAGCTTTTGTAGGAACTTAATAACTTCAGAGATGTTGCAACCATCAAGATCAAAATCAAATTTATCATCTAAAGTAGTAGAACTATTGCTAGCCTCAACACAAGTGGTGGTAATAGTAGAAACACTAATGTTTCTAGCAATTTCATCTTCTCTTTCCCACTTAGCATGTAATTCAGCTAATAGTCTAACATTTTCATCAATTCTTACTTGTATAGCATTAGTAGGTGCAAAGGGATTCTCATTAGTTTCAGGTTTAGCAGCCATTTTATTCAAAGAAGATTGAGCTTCAGCCAAAGATGCTATATTTCTTTCTGCATTAGAGAGTTTTTCCTCAATAGTTTTATTGAAAGCAGTTTGTTTACTAATAAACTCTTTAAGCATAACTTCAAGTTCAGAGGAAGCACTCTTATTATTGTTGTAGGAATTTTCATAAGCATTACCATTGTTGGGAGGATATGGCTTATAATTGTTGTTACCAAAATTGTTCCTATAAGCATTATTACTATAAGCATTGTTGCCAAAGTTGTTATTTCTTATGAAGTTCACGTCAACTTGCTCTTCTTGAGCAACCAAAGAGGCTAAAGGAACATTATTTGGATCAATATGGGCTTTCCCATTAACAAGCATAGACATAATAATATCAATCTTATCACTCAAGGAGGAGGTTTTCTCAACAGAATTTACCTTCTTACCTTGTGGAGCTCTCTCAGTATGCCATTCAGAATAATTAACCATCATATTGTCCAGAAGTTTTGTTGCAGCACCCAAAGTGATGGTCATAAAGGTACCTCCAGCAGCAGAATCCAATAGGTTCCTTGAAGAATAGTTCAATCCAGCATAAAAAGTTTGGATGATCATCCAAGCAGTCAGTCCATGAGTGGGACAATTCTTTACCAAAGATTTCATTCTTTCCCAAGCTTGAGAAACATGCTCATTATCAAGTTGTTTAAACTTCATTATTTCACTTCTCATGGATATAATCTTAGCAGGAGGACAGTATTTTCCAATAAAAGTATCTTCGTACTTAGTCCAAGAATCAATACTATTCCTAGTTAAGGAATTCAACCATTCTTTAGTTTTTCCTCTCAAAGAGAAAGGAAACAATTTCAGTTTAATAATATCACCATCTATATCCCTATGCTTTTGCATCTCACAAAGTTCAACAAAGTTATTTAGATGGGAAGCAGCATCTTCATTACCAATACCAGAAAATTGTTCTCTCATAACAAGATTGAGCAAAGCAGGTTTTATCTCAAAGAAAGTATTTTCAGCCACAGGTGGAGCAATAGGTGTGCTCATAAAATCATTATTGTTGGTGCTAGTGAAGTCACACAACTTAGTGTTTTCAAGAGTAGTCATTTTTTTGGGATTTCAAATAAGAAAGCAAACAAGTAAAACTAATTTTTTTGTGTTTTTGAAAAACAAAGCAAGCAAACAAAGCAAAAAGAAAACTAAGCAAAACAAAAACAACAAAGTAAAGTGATTGGTTATGAGGGACTCCCCTTGTGAAGATGTCCTTGATTCCCCGGCAACGGCGCCAGAAAAATGCTTGATGGCTCAATGCACGGTGCCTAGAAAAGTGTTGATGGCTCGTGGTTGATGTAGAGCTCGTTGGGAACCCCAAGAGGAAGGTATGATGAGCATAGCAGCAAGTTTCCCTCAGTTATGAAACCAAGGTTTAATCGAACCAGTAGGAGCAAGGAAACACCCCAAAGGTGTTACTAGCTGAGCTTTGGCAGGGGGCACTGCCGGTGCTAGTAGCAACGTGGAGACCTGCACAACACAACCACAGAACTTTGTCCCCAACTTGCGATGAGGTTGTCAATCTCACCGTGTTTTGCGGAAAACAAAGGATTAAGCGTATCGAATGAAAAGAAGTAAAAGGTTGCAGAAAGTAAACACAAAGCAGTAAAAGATTGTAGATTGTATGTAAAAGACAAGGACCGGGATCCATAGTTCACTAGAGGTGGCTCTCCTTAGATAGATAACATGCTGGGTGAACAAATTACAGCGGGGCAATTGACAAACACCGAGAAAGCAATGCATGCATATACTAATCATCTTGACTCCTTTGAGACTTGATTGGGCATTACAACATAATACATAGAGCGCCATCCAACTGCATCTATGACTAATAATCCACCTTCAGGTTATCATCCGAACCCCCTCCAGTATTAAGTTGCAAGCAACAGATTATTGCTTTACGAACTGCGTGTAAAGTAAACAATACGATTGTTCTATGAACAAAGGATTGTTGTTTTCTCCCTAGTAGCAACAACACATCTAGTACCTTAGAGATTTCTGTCACTTCCCCAGATTACCAGAGGCATGAACTCACTATCGAGCATAAATACTAACTCTTGGAGTTGCTAGCATCTACTTGGCCAAGATAGCTACTAACAACGGAAAGCATGCAAGATCTCAAATAACAAAGACATGATAGAATCAATAATCAATCTGAAATAGCATCTCAATATCCATCGGATCCCCGCAAACACAACATGTATGGATTACAAAAAGATGATTTTGATCATGAACGGAGCTCACAAGATCTAAACATGAAAGCACAAAGGAGGAGAAACCAGCCATCTAGCTACTACATGGATCTATAGTCCAAGGATGAACTACTCACGCATCACACCGGAGTCTTGCATGGTGATGAAGAAGGCCTCCAGAATGAATTCCCCTCTCCGGCAGGATGCCGGGAAGAGCTTCAGATCCCTCTCGATCTAGGGATGGAGATGACAGCGGCTACAGACTCTTTCGTGGATTTTTGATCGGGTACTTAGGGTTTTCGTCCCGAGGGCAATATATAGGCAGAAGGAGAGGCTAAGGGGGTGCCGGGAGCCACCACACCACCCCCTGGCGTGGGCCCAGCTTGGCCGCGCAGCCAGGTGGTGTGGCCGGCCCCTGGCCCTTCTCCGTCTCGTATTCTGGCACTTAATCCCTTCCGGAAAAATAGGCACTTTGGCTTTTGTCCCGTCCAATTCTGAGAATATTCATTTTCTGACTTTCCTAGAACCAAAAACAACAGAAAATAGGCAGCTGGCACTGTGGCTCTTGTTAATAGGTTAGTCCAAGAAATCATATGAAAAGTACTCCAAAGTTGGAACAAAACACAAGAAAGTGGATAAAACCAAGCATAGAACATCAAAAATTATAGATACATTTGCAATGTATCAATACCTTTGAGCACTTCCTCCCTGAGTTCGATAAACCTTGGGTGATCCACTTAAGGGAAAACTTGTTGCTATTCTACAAACCTCTGCACTTGGAGGCCCAACAACTGTCTACAAGAATAGAAGTGTGTAGACATCATATACCCAAAAAGAAGGTGAAGACTTCTTCGATACCTACTCACCTGTAGCCAGATTGACCACTATTCGAGTACTACTATCCTTGGCTGCCTCACATGGTCTTCTCGTTCATCAAATGGACGTTAAGACAACTTTTCTAAATGGAGAGCTAGATGAGGAAATTTATATGGAGCAGCCTGATGGATTTGTAGTAGATGGTCAAGAAGGAAAGGTGTGTAAGTTAGTGAAGTCTTTATATGGTCTTAATCAAGCTCCTAAGTAGTGGCACGAGAAGTTTGAAAGAACTTTAACCACTAAAGGCTTTGTTATAAACGAAGCTGATAAGTGTGTGTACTATCGCCATGGTGGGGGTGAGGGAGTTATTATGTGTCTCTATGTTGATGACATATTGATATTTGGGACCAACCTCGATGTTATTGAAGAGGTCAAAGAGTTCCTATCTCGCTGCTTTGAGATGAAGGACTTGGGAGTGGCTGATGTAATCTTATACATCAAGCTACTGAAGAATGACAATGGTGGGATTACACTGCTTCAATCCCACTATGTGGAAAAGATATTGAGTCGCTCTGGGTATAGCGACTACAAGTCTTCTCCAACCCCTTATGATCCGAGTGTGCTACTTCGAAAGAATCGAAGGGGTGCTAAAGATCAATTAAGATATTCTCAAATTAGGCTCGCTCATGTATTTAGCCAGCGCTACAAGGCCTGACATCTCCTTTGCTGTAAGCAAACTGAGTCAATTTGTGTCAAATCCTGGAGATGATCATTGGCATGCTCTTGAGAGAGTTTTGCGCTATTTGAAAGGCACTGCGAGTTATGGTATTCACTATACTGGGTATCCTCGAGTACTTGAGGGTTATAGTGATTCAATATAGATATCTGATGCCAATGAGATTAAGGCCACAAGTGGTTATTTGTTTACACTTGGTGGTGGCGCTGTTTCCTGGAAGTCTTGCAAGCAGACCATCTTAACGAGGTCAACTATGGAAGCAGAACTCACAACATTAGACACAACCACTTTTGAAGCAGAGTGGCTTCGTGAGCTTTTGATGGACTTACCTGCGGTTAAAAAACCAATACCCGCTATCCCTATGAACTATGATAATCAAACTGTGATCGTCAAAGTAAACAGTTCTAAGGATAATATGAAGTCATCAAGGCATGTGAAGAGGAGATTGAAATCTGTCAGGAAACTGAGAAACTCCGGAGTTATTGAGTTGGATTATATCCAAACATCTAAGAACTTGGCAGATCCCTTCACAAAGGGCCTATCACGTAATGTGATAGATAATGCATCGAGGGAGATGGGTTTGAGACCCACGCAATGAGTTGTTCGCAGTGGTAACCCACTCTATGTGATCGGAGATCCCGTGAATTAGAGCTGGGAGACAAGCTGTTGATCAGCTGAGAGGAGAGTATGCCCATATTATATTTACATCTCTATAAAGATGCAATACTCTCTTATTCTGCATGACAGGTTGATATTTATCTTAATATGTTCTAAGTGGCATTTCTAAGCAGAGATGTTGTCCTGCAGAACATATATTGAGGAACACACCTATATGAGTCTGAATGTTAAACGTCGCAGTACGTGAGAGTTGGGTGCTCTCTAATAAACTCATGAAAGGCCCTGAAGTATGACGCATAAGCTGCAAACCACGGGGAAGCCCTGCGATATCCCTATACCGGTCTAGATTTTGTGTGAAACTAGTGTGTAGAAAACTTGTAGTTCAAGGCATAGTCCACTATTCAAGTTGCTCGCTAGTGTAGCATGAAGTTTAACATGGAAGTTCAACTTAACAGTCTCCACTACACACCGGTATATAAAACAATATTCTGGAATGGAAATGAGGTGATGTGCCAATGAGACTTTGTGGGGATTGTTGGAATTTGGTGAGTTTGGGCTATTGGCCTATTAGATAAATTCTGAAATTCTCTTTGGCCCATTTGTACATGGCAGCAGATGGCTGTGCTAGTGGTGCCAAAGTTTAGTCCCACATTGCTAGTTGAGTGAGAGTTACACCTCCTTATATACTAGACTGTTCCACCACTCACTAAGGTGCGAAAAGAAGAGCAGCTCTCGCGCACTCCTCCTCCGACGTCGCCCGCCTCGCCTCGCCACGCCTCGCCTCGCCACGCCTCGCCTCGACGCGCGCGCTGCGGGAATTACGAGTCATTAACGGACGCGTTAATTGGTCAGCCGTTTCCAGTCTTTATGGGACGTGGGCTGTTACCGACTCGGACGTGGGCTGAGTCCCACGATCTCCCTGACCTGCTCTATATAAGCGTCTGCGCTAAACCTAATCGGCACGGCTTACCACACGCGTTTCATTCCAGTCTATTGCGCCGCCGCTTTCGTCTTCCCCATCCGGCTTGCGGCGTGCACCGCAAATCGGGACAGTAGGCCTTCGGAACCCCGCCTTCTTGTGAACCTGTACAGGTGAGGGGCGATCAGGTTTTTGGGGAGCGCTTTCGCGCGACTACTGACGCCATCACGGACGACTCCTTCCCCAACGAGGACTTCTTCCCAGACATCGACAACCTCTACATCGACAACATGGCTGACGACGCTGCCACCACCGCTGTAGCTACTGCTGCCGCTGCTCTACCGTACGTAATACTGAACTTCTTATTTCAGATTCCCTAGAGTTCCTTATTCTAGCGTTCGGTGTAGATGTGATAGGTTTATCTTATTTAGATGTAATCTGTTCATCTACTTTATTGATCTGCATGATTAGTTTTGGTACTGTCTGTATGATCATGTTTTATCAGTTTATTATTCGGATTAAATCATATGGATTACTGCTTATATTTTCAACAGTAGATTGGAAAACACTGACCTGAAATTAACACGAAAAATAACTAGATCCCAGGAGATCAGTCGGACTTAACGGCTCCTGTTTCAACACAGGTCACTTGTTGCATATATTGTCCCAAAAATTGTCTGCAATAATACTGCAGATCATCATGAAGCAGGATGGTAGTCATGTGCGTGCACAAAAAGGCTTAACTGACAACTGCTAGGATCTTTTACACCACAAAGCTCTGAATCTTTTAATCCACTTTTCGTCATGCATGAGAGAACCAGCTTGTGCATCTTTTTAGTAGCCTTGGCCGAACTTTTGACCGTACAACTTTAAGATAGTGAAATATTGCATCGGATCAACTAGTACATCCTGATTTAATATTGCGATTCTATTTCGGCACATAAAAGAGCAGGTGATGGATTCGGAAATGCTTCAAGTTGAGAGATGAACCATTCATGGCTCCCAAGTCAATTCAATGCTTTTGCGATGGTGGGGTTGGAAGGCACCGGGAGTTCTTGTGGTGCAAAACACAACCTCGAATGGTTTACGTTTGAAATTCATATGTTTTGGATAAAATTTATCTTAAACATCACGGATGTGCTTGCCACGGGTTGCCGTCTTCTTGCGATCATGGTGTTGATGGGTCTGGAGGCACACCAAACAAGTTCAGCTATATTTCCGGGTGATGTGGGGCCCACCGTCAGCCATCAGAGCCTGGCTGTGTTTACCTGTGAATTATGAACCCTGGTGCAATGTACGGAGCGTTTGATCCATGGGGCCACAACACCATACAGCGTTATATGGTATAGACAAGCCTTTTCGTGCTATGAGGGTTGTTATTGAAATAAATTTATATATGAGGCCTAAATAGTATAGGATGTTTTACTATTGGTAGTATGTATTTTGATTTATTTGATTGTCAACTAAGTTTTGATGCTACAAAACATGAACATGTACGTGAGGGAGAGAGACATCAGGCGGCAGCAATCTAAAAAACCATCTAGGGTTCCATCCCCCACATCAGCGACGCCATCGGTCCGCTCCTCTAGAGGCCTTCAACCCATGGAGGTGTGCTGGACCATGGTCCCTTGTTGGCGAGAGAGTTCTTGTTCTTTGTTTATAATGTCTTCTTTGAAATGGTGAGGAGGTGGCTACATCTTGAAGTCACAATAAGGTCATCTTCGCTCTACCCTTGCTCATATGGTGCGTTTAGCATCGGCAGAGGGTGTGTGGAGTTGTGTGTCTAATAGATCTACTAGGATCCGGTCAGTTTTTGTGTTCATTGGTGTGGTTTCAGGATAATCTCTTTCGATCTACGGTTGTCATCATTGGCGATGGTTGCGGCTCTGGTGCACTAGTGCTTTGGGGCCTTAGCACCACAACTTCTCATCGGTCTACTACAAAAAAATCTACTACAACAACCGTTGCTCGGCTTAGGTGATGGAGGGACGAGGACGGTGGCGTGACTTTGATTCACGCCAGTGTCTGTAGTCGTCATTATAGGTGGTCCAGTGACCTATTCATAATATTTTTACGTTTAGGGATTTTTGTACTGATGTTGATGGTTATTAATAGATTGGTATTGCAAAAAAATGGTGCTAGAAAGTTATGGAGACTTAGGTGTCATTCGAGATTAAGGTGTACCTTTTTAATGCCATTGTGTTATTCTCACTAAAGATAACTTATCTAAATAAAATTGGCATGGATATCTTTTTAAATAGAAAATTATACAACATATGTTTTTTGACCGTTCTATTACTCAGGTAGCATGGCATGCTATTACTACCTCCGAGAACAAGGCTTACATTGTTTTTTTAGAAAAGTCAAACTATGAAGAGTTTTACCAAGTTTTCAGAATGATTATTAATATGTATTATAATGAATTAATATCATTTGATACATCATAAATATATTTTCATATGATGTCTATATAGCATTAAAGTTGTTGATAGTTTTTTCTCTATGTTTGGTCAAACTTTGCATAGTTTGATTTTTCAAAAAAATATAGGCCTTATTGTATGAAATCGGAGGGAGTATTACACTTTTTGAATTCCTTTCTTTCTCATGGTAATTGAACCATATGTGTTCATGCTTCCACTTTTTAAAGCATTGACGTTGTTATCTGCTCTAGTTTCGACACAGGTCGCTCGTGTCATTGTCCAAAAAGATCATGTTGTTATCTGCAATACTGCATATCATCATCAAGCAGGACGGTAGGCATGCTGGCACAAAAAGGCTTAATTGACTATCTCAAGCTTTTATACCGCAAAGCCCTGAATCTTCCGTTTTAATTTCTTTGTGTGGTAGACATATTAACTAGCTAGTATATCCTGATTCAATTGTGCAATCTATTTCGGTCCATAAAAGAGCAGGTGAAGGATTCATATATATGCTTCAAGTTAGGGAGATGGACTATTCATGGAAGGCAATTCAATGCTTTTTCTATGGTGGGGTTGGAAGGCACTGTGAGTTCTTGTATTTCAAAACTAAATCTCGAAGCTTTGATGTTTGGAATTCATATGTTTCATATAAAATTTTCCTTAAACATCATGGATGTGTTTGTGGCGTCCCGCCATCTTCTTGTGACAATGGTGGTGATAAACAAGTGTTCTGGGTGGCGTGGGGCCCACGGTCAGCCAGGAGAGCGTGTGTGTGTGTGTTTTCTTGTGAATTGTGAACCCTGGGGCAATGTACCGCGTGTTTGGGCCACAACACCATACTATAAGTAAAGATGAGTGGGATGAAGCTCTTGTAAGGGATACCTTTATGTGGTTTGATGCTCAGGCTATCCTTGCAATTCCACTTCGTGATGATTTTCAGGATTGCCTAGCTTGGCACTATGAGAGTAAGGGCCAATTCAGTGTTAAGTCTGCCTACAAACTGTATGTAAAAGGAAGAGATGGGCCGCAACAGTCCTCTTCGGCACCTATATCTGAAACTTTACAGTGGGAGAAGATATGGAAGTTGCAATGCCCGCCTAAAATACAACAGTTTATTTGGTGCTTTGCACATAATAGCCTGCCTCTGAAGAGTAATCTGAGGAGTCGTGGCATCGAATGTGACACAAGATGTGTGTGCTGCAAAAGGGAAGATGAGGAAGGATGACACCTTTTCCTGAGTTGTAAAGAGGTAAAAGGAATTTGGAGTAACCTAAAGCTAGAGAAAGAAAGGGAGCAGCTAAGCAAGTGCCTCAATGCGAAAATAGTAGTACATGAAATACTGGGACTGGACGTAGAGAAGAGTGCCATGATTGCATGCCTGATGTGGTGCAGGTGGACGCGAAGAAACAAATTGAATGCAAAGGAGAAGATGGGCCCTGCGGAGAACTTGCTGGCGCAGATTAAATAATGGGCGGCGGAGTCTGCACAATACTGTGGGAAAAAGAAAAAGGAGGATACACCAATCACAACGAGAACATGGCAGGCTCCAAAGGGCGACTCGCTGAAGTTTAACGTCGATGGCGCTTTCTGTGCAGAGAGCAACACTGGTGGATGGGGGTTTGTGGTAAGAGACGCTAAGGGCATTGTTAGAGGATCGGGGGCTGGAGCCATCCACCATGTCACGAGTGCAGCTATGTCAGAGATTAGAGCTTGTGAAGAGGCAGCGAGAGCAGCAGGGGAGTGGGGCATGATGAATATTATCATTGAATCCGACTCACTCAACCTGGTGCGTGCCATGCAAACAAAGGAGGCCGGTAGAGCTACGGAGGGCATCATTTATCGGGATTTGAGATTATACATGCTACTGTCTTTTAGCTCGTTTGAGTTCTCGTTTATTCCACGTGATTGTAATAATGTAGCTCATGTGTTAGCGGCTTTTGGAGCACACGGCAGGACACAAAACTCTTATGGCCGGAGTCGCTCCCTGCTGATGTACGTGCTTTGGTGACCAGCGATTCTGCTGAGTCAGGTATCTAATGGAATCAGGTGTTCCATCTTAAAAAAAAGATAAGCCTTTTAGTGATGTTGATGGTTATCACTGAAAGAATACTTTAATGAGTTTTAACTCTTTTTCTTCTCCTTTTGATTGTCCTTTTACCGGGGTAGCATGGCATGGTATTAGATTTTGATAGCAATCCTCCTTGCAGCATGTCACATATTTCTGGTCGTATGTGCTGTTGAGAAGTCTCTTCACTCTCTTATTCTTGTGGTAACATCATCGTTGTTTTGGTCAATATAACTTTATTGAAAGGATTTTTTTCTATACGAAGAAATTAGTATCTTTTTCGTATATGTTTTTTGTGTGTATTAACACGCTACAGTTGTGGGCTATCCTACAAAGTTCACAGCATCAAGAGTAGATGAAACTTGGCACCATTAATCTAGAATGGATTACCAGGAGATTTATGTCCTAGTTTTGGTTGCATGTGTCGTGTGTTGCATAGACATTTTAGTGCTTGATGCTAGGTGGTTTGATATATCCTGACACACTTATTGATTAGTCGTTGACGCTGTTTTTTTGTGGCATGTTCCACCTTTTTATTAACCATGCCTTTTGATGGAGACAAGTTATAATAAAATTGGGCTATATATGTGCATTTACTATGCAAAGACCTAGAGTAAGGAAATCCTCCATTTTCTATAACAGAAAAAAAGAATGTTGAGCATTTCGGTCTGCTCGGATCGCTGGAAACAAGTGGAAGTATATTTTCCAGTTATCTTTTAAACTATTTTTAAGTTATGTTTGAACATATTTATTTCTCATGGTATTTTCTTTGAACATCTTCTTTCTCATAGTATTTTCTTTGAACATCTTCTTTCTATTGGTAATACATTGACGAAATGAAACATATAGAACTTTTTAGGACAACCTTGCTAGATTTTTGCAAGATTTACAAATTATCAGTGACATTCACAATGGTCGGATAAATAGTAGGGTTACAATTTGTTTATATGTTAGACATATTTATGATCAGAGCATTTCGGTAGGTTCAGATCTCAAGAAACTAGTGGAATCAGGTTTTCCAGTTATCTTTCAGACTTAGAGTTATCTTTAGGCACCTTTCTTTCTCATGGTATTTTCTTTGAATATCTCTGTTCACATGGTCATTCATCGACAAAATGGGTAGAACTTTTCAAGGCCAGCCTTGCTAGCTTTTCGCAACATTTACAAATTTATCGGTGACATCCACATTGGTAGGGTAAAGAGTAGGGTTATAATTTCTTTGTGTGGTAGACATATTAATTGTTCGGGTCATTTTGGTAGGTTCGGATCTCAATAAACTATTGAAAGCAGTTTTATACGGTTATCTTTCAAACTATTATAAAGTAATATTTGTGCATCTTTACTTCTCATGGCATTTTCTTTGAACATCTTGTTTCTCATGGTCATTGAAGCACCTGTTTGAGTGTCCACTCAATTAACCACATGATCAGTGTCCACTCAATTAAACACTGATCGTTGTTATTCTTCTCCAATTTCATGTGGTTATTTTCAATACGGCATATCATCATCAAGGACGACAGTGGGCACTCTAGCACAAAATGTAATTGACAATCTAGAGCATTTACATCACAGAGTTTTGAATCTTTTGATCCATATCTCGTCATGCATGAGCACCAACTTGTGTGGAGAATTCAGCAACCAAAATCCTTCTTTGTTTGAGTAGCTATGGCCGAACATTTAACTAGAACTATAAGATACGACACATCACCACTTACTGCATATTTTTCTCCCTCTACCCTTTTACCGAAGCAACCGGTCAAGGCTAATACTCTCTCCGTCCCAAAAAAGTATGTCGAAGATTTGTCTAGATTCGCACGTATCTATCCACTAGAACGCGTTTACATGAATCCATATCTAGCAAAATCTTTGACGCACTTTTTAGGATGGAAGGAGTACACGATATTTGCAAAGTTGTTAATAAAAACCATCTAGTACTAGACGAGTAAAAGATTTGAGTAAGCACATAAGAATTGGTTGGAACTTGGACATAGCATGTGTGTGATTTAACATGTTCACTGTGAGTGCAAGTGGTTAGTTCGAAACATAAAGCGCTTTTATGACTCAAAAGACAAAACAACCTTCAACTGAGTAGTAAAAGCACATTGATCCTAAAGTTGACACCCTCCTGCTGAAACATCCACTCATGGTTGCACTATTTGCTATAGAACTGCATGAAAACAAGACGGTTACTGAAATTTACATGGAAAAAGTGGCATGCCATGAACCACAAAACCACACTACAGCTATGAAGAACCACGTTTCTGGCTATATATCATGGCCATTGCTTTTGAGAAAGACATCACCTTCACCTCAAGCAGTTTTCGTCGACGTGGTGACCTCCACACGACTCGATTGGCGATCGAATGCTCCACACCAGCCGTCATGAATACGAGGAGCCAATCACGTGACGGGCAACATGATCCGGTGAAAACCAACGATCATTTTGGTCGGAATCTCCAATGGGTTAATTAACATGAAAATGAGAAATTTATTTGGGAGAGAAACAATTAGCGGTTGGATGGCAAGGAGGGTGGAGTGTTCAACCTCCAAGTTTGACATAGGTGCGTCTCGTAGAGATGGAATATTCTTTCATCAATCTCAAGATTGATCCTATGTTCATAGGGTGAGTGTATGTGTGTGTTCCGAGTGTCTGTGTCTGTACCGTGTTTCTCAAAAAAAAAGGCATGAGATTTTTTTTCAAGATTTTTTAAGGAGGAAAATCTTTCCCTGTTCAGTGCCTTGTACACTATGCTGGCGAGTGCTAGCGGACAATACATACATATCAGACTAATCACAATCAACCTGAGGAGGAAGGGGAAATAATAGCGGCCAAAGGCAACGACTGGATCCCATCATCTATCTATGATGGAGGCCAAGTGAGGGCAACAACAGTCAAGGAAGAAACCAGAATCGTCCTGCTTGTTGACCTATCTGAAGAGTTTGGAATATGATTTCTATATATTCTCTAGCATGGCCATCATCTAAATTAGTGCAGTGTTTGTGAGCACAGGAATCATCTTTGATTTGAATTTGTGGGCAGCCGAACTGTTTTTTCTGAACCGATAAGTTTTTGCTCATCGATGCCAACTGCCAGCTTCCATACACAAGAGAGTTTAATCACGTCAACCCTGGGGGAGCAGGAAATGATTGATGCAGACAAAGCCATGAGGGAGGCCAACCGAGGGCAACAACAGTGAAGGAACAAAGGAACGACGGCGATGTCGCGGACACTACCTATCATCCAAAGAGCTTGCATTTGATTTCTATTTGTCTTGCACGTTCGTCATCAAAACTGTAGAAATGTGTAGTCTAAACTTTAATATAATTAAGGAATACTTTGCAATAAGAATTTTGGGTTGATAATGGAAAGACAGAACCTAAACAACACAGCTTGGTACTCCCGCCGTCCAAAAGAGGATATAAATTTGTTCAAAATTTAGATGAATCTATATACTAAATAGTGTCTAGATATATTTAAATTTAGACAAAATCGAACATGGTTTTCAGGAAGGAGGAAGTACATGTTCATTTTTGTCGACATTTGGAATTTGTAGACCGAGACAGTGTATTAGACTACTCACAATAGAGGTATCATAGATCATCCAAAACGCTTAAGTGTCATTGTAATTAATAATGAGAAACATCATGGTGGCATCGGATACAATATCACGGACAAACTGATGCACCGCTATATGCTGTTTATGGTTACCTCTACATTGTGTGGAGTCTCACAACCTGTATATGGAGGCTTGTACATGCTTGCAGGATATATTTTTCCTAACATGGACGACATCATGATGATCTGCCCTCTGTCTCCTTCGGCGATTTACATTTTCGGATGATTTCTTGTATTTCGCCTTGTTTACTTTCTATTTGATGGGATCCGAACTTATTACACATGTGTGCATCCTAGTTATGCAGAGGGCATTGTAATGCTTAACCTTTTAAGTAATAAAGCGCCCATTATTAAAAAAGATCAAGATAAAGATAAATTGATGTCAAATAAATCTTGAACAAAAATTTGCATTGAAATTCTACACATCAATCAATAAAAATAGTGTACAGATACATTCAAATTTAAATAATTTTCGGGACATCTATTTTGAGAGGGAGTAGAACAATATCATTCACATGATACTACTGTTACCCACTGTGATCCGTCTTACTACATCTCGTTGCGGTTGCATGGACGATGTCGATTTGGAGCATAAATACATATACCTTTGGGTCAAGGGTCAGGGTGCTAGCTAGCTACCGGCCGGGGCAAACGCGGGTCGCCGGTCCAAATTGTTGACCAGGTTCATTGAAATGGGATCGCCCTGATCCATTGAAATCTGCATACGCTAACACGTAGGTCCTGCTCGCGCGGGAAAGGGATGGGCTGTTTTGGATGGTGGTAGATGCTTCAGTGGGCGGATGGCATATTCTAATCCCAGTGGCATATCTAGCATGTGTTAATCCAGACCATGCTTTCATGTACCTGTGGCAACCGACCGGTTGGTATCCTCCGTTTCAATATATAACATGTTTTATCTTTTATGAGAAAGCTGTATCTGAATGCATTGAAATGAAGGGAGTACTATTTTTTTTGGCAAAAGATAATAAAGTACTATTTGTAGTACCACTGGAGTAGGCGCGCAGCCGTGGCACATGGAGCCGGTCAATTGGCTATTATTTGCCCGAATTTTCACAGTATGTGTATACTATGTTATTTGATCTTTAGATCGGTTGTTCTTCCCTATCGTTGTTTAGTTCGTTCTTCATCTTTGGTTCACCGATTATAGATTGTATTGCATACTCTTACATCGACTCCGTCAAAGATATCGTGAACCCGTATGTGCTGAGAAAATTTTACAAATTAAGGAGTAGTACTGTAATACTATTTACTATTAGTAAAAATCAAGGTCCGATCCATCTCGATGTGAGGACGTCTACATTCCGAGTATCCGGATCGGTGATGCTGCTCGGCCGGATGGCCGCAGTCGCGCAGCCACGGCACATGGAGACGCTAATAAAAATGGATCAAATAGCTATGTGGGTGTCAGGAGCGAAGATTACAAAACTAGTTGACCCAATTTTAAGGGATTATTAAGCGACCTTACCGTAGATCTGAAGCAAACAATTATATTGAATTATTGCCGAAGAAAGGGAAAGGATGGAACGGGCGGTGCAGCGTCCTTGGACATCCCAATATCATGTAATATAGCACGATAATTATTGATGATGTAACACGTACGTACATATCCATGGGGTCATCGCCATTACTGATTTGTAGCATGCAGCTCCAATTACTCGGTCAAACGTTACAGAAGATCAGTTTGTTGGCGCGTATATATTCAATTGCTAGAGCACTGTGTATACTACACAGTTGACATACGCCCGCGGTCCCATGCATGATGTCCTTGTTGCTGGTAGCAGCTGCGGCGGACGCGCTGCAAAACTCAGGCGGAGCGTGACACCATGTGACATAATAATACTTCAAATCATCCTGCTTACAGGTTCCCAGTCCACATGGTTCGTTTTCTTGGTGGATTATCTATATGCTTCAGTGGCCAAAGACAACATAATAACTCCGCTATTTTTTAATCAATTCCTATAATAATATACAAAATTTGGTATTTTCCGAATCTAGCAAGACTATTTTTTAATCAATTCCTATAATAATACAACATGTGCCGATAGGTACCATGCATGTTGAGCTAGCTACACCCGTGCATGCATGCTGAGCTAGATACTAGTAGTTGAAACATGGTGTGCCGCATTAGTGTTGTAGGCACACCGTGCGACGGAAATTCTAAATTTCATGTATTATTTTAAAAATTGATTTTAAAATGTATTATATAAAAAAATTAGCTAATAACTTCTATTCTTATACCCCCTATACTACATGAGTGGAGATTTCATTAACATGGCACCAGTGCTACTGGTTTTCTAAAGAAATAAAAAAAATCCTATTTCTCTGTTTCAAAATATTCTGAAAAAAATCCGAATATAACCATTGGTGTACCCCCACAAACGTGCAAAAGATCAATTTAAATTTCTTTGTATTATAAGATACACAATAATGACAAAACTATGGATCTAAATATGCATAGTTTTGTATCTCTAGATTTTATCAAATTTTGTTTTTTTGTCTAGCCCATATGATATTGTATGCTTGTAGGATACAATATTTATTGTGCCCAGAATTTATTTGCTTTTTTTTTTGGACCCCGGGAGCCAAAACCACTTTCCGACACTACGTATAGTTCCTACATCCTGCCTGCGGAGCAGCGGAGACTTCTGGATATTGGATGCAACCGACTGTTAGAGGCTATACAAGCTATTGTTAACCAGGCTGGCTGGTTGCAAGCTAGAAGAATTTACCTTTTCTTGGTGGCTGATTCATGTGGCCACATTGAGCGAGCAGTGGGCTATAACTTCGATACTATAAAATCTGCAATAAAAACTTTTCTATGTGAAACCTTTCGATGAAGAGGGTGGGATAATGTACCTATAGATGAACCTATATACTAAAAGGGTCTAGATAAACTTTATTCATAAAACTAAAGCATTTTATATTTTAAAACGGAGGGAGTACTAGATTAAGTGGAGACTTGGCTAGACATGGACTTAATAGTTAAGTCCTTATCTAAAAGCTTTGTACTGTTCACATTGGGATATTCTATTGGTGGGTCTCATTGCTAGAAGCCTGGCCAGGGAAACCAAGCACTGTTAAAAATATAGGAGAGACGGTACGGAAGGAAACCACACAGGTGATCGTGGCCGGCGGCTCTAAACTCATAGGCTTCCCTCCTCTCGTCGGCGACGCCGTTGGTCCGCTTCGTCCCTGTTGGCCTAGGCTTCTTGTTCCTTTTTAGGTCCTTTTTAGTGTTTTCTTCGGTATTGTGAGGCGACAACTACATCTGGAAGTGAGAATAATGTTCTCCCCATCCTATCCTTTCTCCGGTGGTGCATTTAGTGCTGATGGAGGGCACATGGAGTCGTGTCTCCGGCGGATCCCTTCCGATCCTATCCGTTGGTTTGAGGCCAATTTCTTCAGATATATGGTTTTCATCTTCAGCGACGGTTGCTGCTCTGGTGCGCTGGTCCTTTAGAGTCTTAACACGACGAATTTCCGTCTATCTACTATAACAAGCTCTACTATGACAAGCTTTACCGGCTCCAGTGATGGAGAGACGAGAACGGCGGCGCGTCTTCGGCTCATTCTAGTGTCACTACTCGTAGCTAGCTGGTCCAATGACCTACTTGTAATTATAATTACTTTTAGAACTCTTTATACTATTGTTGGTGATTATTAATAGATCGGTGGAATTTTACAGAAAATACATGGGAGATAATAATATAACTAACTGAGGAAAGTTGCCAAACCTGCAATGTTCAAAAAAAAGGAGATGAATGGATCAAGTAGCTATATATGTGGGCGTCTGGAGCGAAGATTACAAAAGTAATTTACCAAAATTTAAGGGATTATTACACGTTCTCGTACTATGCTACCGTAGATCTGAATCAAACATTATTCAATTATTGGGGAAAAAAAGGACAGGATGGAACGGGTGGTGCAGCGTCTCTGGACATCTCGATGTCATGGCGCGATAATTGAAGACGTAACCGGTACATACATTATCCATGGGGTCATCACCATTAATGCGTGCTCCCTCCTCTTACTCGGTCAAACCTCTGGAAGATTTATTTTTTTGGCGCGCATTTAGTTGATAAAGAACTGTGGTACCTCTCGACAGTTGACACACACCCGCGGTCCCATGCTGTCCTTGTTGCTGGTAGCAATCGCGGCGGATGCGCTGCAAGCCTCAGGTGGAAGCCTGACACCGGCCGTGCGACGAAAACTTAAGGTATATTTGTAAGGGTAACACTTTTAGCTTTGCAAAAAGATAAATTGTTACCCATCAAAAGTTTTCCACTCTACTCACATTCACATTATTTGTCCCTGCCAAACGGGAAAAGGTTCAATGAACCTACTAGAAATTTGTTATGCATAGGCAAGTGCCATTTGTACATGAGTGATGTGGCAATTTTGTTTCTTACTCTACCGAGTGACTCATAATCTTTGGACTATTTGATCCCAACTTTGTTTAATTTCTAAATAGATTCAGTGATACCTTAAAGTCATTTGTTTGTTGAAATAACAACGGTGTTTACCCAAAGGAAGTTGTTGAATAATGATACCCAAAGGCATCTGTCCATCTACCTTCCACTTCAGCGTCGAAATTTAAAAGCTGGATTGAGAGTTGGTTAGAACATTTACTACTCTACTTCAATTGAAAGGATATATATGTGCCCATGTGTACAGGTTTCTCATTGAATTGGGCTGCAAGCCCTCAATAGTTGCATGGACATCTTCACTAAACATTTCAATCTGTTTCAGGGCATAAAAGAGCTAGTAGTGTTGCATTCCGAAATGGTGCAAGTTTCGAGATAAATAGTTGAGAGAATTTCTTATTTGGCCATAGTGAAAGTTTCAGTTCCTTATTTGGTCCCGGAAAACTTTTTCTTCCCTATTTGGCTTTGTATTTTCGTTTACTTCCTTATATGACCCTCCCATTAGTTCTGTTAGTGTCTGTCGTTAACTTTTCCTTTCTTGGAGTTATGTACCCCTGCCTCCTCAATCGTCAAAAAACTGGAAAAAAAGCGTAGAAATACTCTCATATCTTCGTATGAATAAATGTATACAGTTAAGCCGTCCATGAAACCCATCCACGAATTAACGTGTACCAATACGGGGCCCATCCAGGAATTAACACGTACCAATTGAACAAAGTTGATATACAACGTGCCAAGTTTTTTACTTTTATCTCACTTACTGAAGCAAGTAGATAGACTCGATGCCACTAGAAAGCCCGACCTCATGTCAGGCAAAAATGGAATGCCCTGCGTGCCTCGATGCCGCTTCTTCCATGTCTATAGTATGATCCGACACTACGCACGTCTTCATGTCCAGGCCCTCATCTTGCATATAAATAGACCACACCCATCTCATTTGCTAAACTAGCTAGATGCTCAATTAGAACAAATTAAGAGCTAGAGCTCATGGTTTCTCGAGGACCAAGTTTTCAAATGAAGTCAGTTGCGTGACCAAGTGTACGCGTCTTAATTAGTCTTCAATACATGACCATTGGTTTTGTTTTGTACAATTTTTGTAACAAATAGAACGGGGGCAAAAGCGTCTTTTGTCTTGCTATTTAACAGCCTTAGAGCTCATAAGGAACTAGAGGGCCATATAAGGCATAATTTTTGGACAAAGTGTCAAACAAGGAAGGAAAAAATTCAGAGCCAAATAAGAAAGTAAAACTTTAAGTCGGTCCAAATAAGTAATTCTCTAGTTCGTGGAGACCGCCCCTACGGTAGGCTTGGAAGGTATCCGGAGCTTTTGTCTACCATCAAGCAATGATCGGGCGCCTTCTCCACTCTTTCTGGCTCATGTAAGCTGCTCACGGTAGTTGTATTAAACACGACTGGTGCACCATATGCTGTGTCTTCAATCACATGGAGTTCATCTAAAGAGAACCAACCTGTGGTTGGATGGTTAGGAGGGCAGTGGTACCCCCAGCCCACCAGAGTTCAAACCCTAGGTTTGATGCTTTGGTGTCTCATAAAGGTGGAATATTTTTTCAGTGGGAGGCGACGTTCCCGTCGATAGCGAGGCGCTTGTGGTGACTTCGTCAATCTCAAGACCCGCCGGCCCAGTCTCTCGGAGGTGCTCATAGGGGTAGGGTGTGCATGCGTGTGTTCATAGAGGTGAGTGTATGTACGTATTGTGAGCGTCTGTGTTTGTACTGTGTTTCTTAAAAAAAATGGAGTTCATCTGAAACTAATAGATAGAATTCCTTCATTTTGCGTGGATTTCGGAAAAAGATATTGATATAGTAGTTGTAAGGATACTGTTTGGTTTGTGTTTAAATTTGCTTTCCGAACATAATGCTAGCCTGTAATATTTGGCCTCTTGCACTCTTATCACATTCATTTCACCGTTCTTGCCAAATGGGGAAGTGATCAAAGAACGTATCGAGTAATTAGATATGCATGTGATATTTGTACATGAGTGATGCAAATTTAGTTGCTTACTTTGCCTAGAGACTGGAAATTTGTGTAATTTGACCTCAACTATCGCGCACTAGATGCATTGGCGCATAACGAGAGGCTAGCTTAGTATATTAGTCTTTAGTTTAGGAGTGAATGTCGTGCTTTCTTTTCTTTGATCTATTCATTCATGAATTCCATCAAAATAGTAAATAAAAAGAATTTAAACAGCTAACATACAAACTAGACTTCTCTTTGAGCCCAACGTACAAACAATTCGTTTGATGACACTATAACATGTATCGCATGTCCTGACGCTTATAAACGCCAAGGCACATGCCTAGTCATCGTGCTCGCACTGACGTGGCAAAACAAAGACGCCAAGGATAACATGTGTCAACAAAAGTTTTTAGACAGTGCTTGTTTTTGTGCGGCACATCGTTATCCGTTGAGCTAGTGTTTCCGCAGTGGCATAGACGTTGTGCCACGCTACATAACGAAAGACGACGGAACTTTAGAACCATGTAACGGGAAGGTGGGGCTCTTTACTCTTCCATGTTTGGTACACTTTTTAAAGCATAATAATTAATGACTATTAATTGTAAATATTTAATTACAATTAATGGCTGCATTTCTTTTAACTTCTCTAAAATAAATAATTAAACACCGCTACAAAGGAAAAACTACATAAAAATCTAACTAAATCCTTAATCTTGAGCTCGCAGAAAATTAATGATTAATCAATTCGAATATAATAAAATTGTGAATTGTAATTGTATATATTTAATTACAATTAACGGCTGCATTTCTTTTAGCTTCTCTAAAATAAATAAATAAACATTAGGCTACAAAGGAAAAACTACATAAAAATCTAACTGAATCCTTAATCTTGAGCTCGCAGACAAATTCGTGACTGGACGGACCACCATCTTCCGCGCACTCGATCTACAGAGCGTGGTTGATCTTCACGGTGTCACTTGCCTGACCATATTCCGCGTGGTCGATCTTCATGGCATCGTTTGCTCGACCACCATCTTTCGCACAGGCGATCTTCACTACGTAGTTTGCTTGACCACCATCTTACGTGCAGTTAATCTGCAAAGCATTGATGATCTCGTCGGTGGAGATGGTGATTAGATCTTGGTGATGGGGTTCGTTGCATGGAAAACAAAAAAATCCTACGGTTGCGACCACCAAGATCATATCTAGGAGATATATGTAAAGATTTCAGATGAACTCACCCTCGAAGACCATAACACGGGATAACATTTCCGCAAACAAACGTGGTTGTTGCAGAGTGTACACGACAGTTCTCAAGGAAGCGATGACAGTACCACAAGTGTAGCACCTCCGTAATCGGTCACACGTACGGTTTGCCGACGACTTCCGTCCCTCGCTCCAGCTCGGCAGCGGAAGTGGGGGATCCTCGGGAACTCCGCCAACACTACAACATGGTGGTGATGTTGATGGAGAAGATCTTGAGCAGGGCTTCACCTAAGAACCTCTCTCTTGGCAATGGACAAGACTAGAAGGAGAGGAAGATGCCAACCAAAGGACATATGAGAGGAGAGATGAGTGTGTGTGAGAGAGAAGAGGAGGGAGGCCTTTTATAGATGAGGGGGGCAGCCCAAGGGGCATGGCGCATAGCCATGGGGCTGCCCCCACCTCTCCCTCAATTATGTGGGTGAACTCTCTACTCACACAAATTCACTCTCCTCTTTCTTTCATTTATTCTTCACTCAAAAATCAAGAGTCTCTTCATTAAAAACACTTTTCATTCACTTGATTTAAAGTCACTCATTTAATAAGTAATTCATTTAATGAACACGTTAACAATTCAATCTCCGGTGATATTTTGATACAACAAAACTATTCTGGCAGATTTATCAGAACAATTCCTGCGTTGTCCAGTATTTTCTCCGGTGTTCCTATCCACTCAAATGCGTCGACTATCCTTAAGTGTGTCTCCCTACGGGCCGCGAGCCGAGTCGACATGATCGAGACATTCTCTGATCAATAATCATTAGCGGGACCTGGAGATCCATAATGACTCCAACCAGCTCAAGCGATGACTTAGTGATCGCGTGACCTTTTATTCGCAGTAACCAATTCCTTTTGTCTCGCGATATTTTACTTGTCCGAGATCCGATCATTCAGTATCATCCATACCTAGTTCGATCCCGTTACTAACAAGTACTCCTTTCTCGTTCCCGTGATATAATATTCTTAGTGATCGTTATCACTTGCTTGCAAGCTATGTTAATGTGATATCACCGAGAGGGCCTTGAGTATATCTCTCCGTATTAGGATGGACAAATCCAACTCTTGATCCACAAGCCTCAACTAACATTTTCCAAGTAGTTGACGACACATTTATAATCACTATGTTACGGTGTGATGTTTGATGTAATCAAAATACACTTCCGGAGTCAGTGATTGACGTGATCTCATGGTCTAAGGATTAGGGTTATTTTGAATGACATTATAGTAGTGTAAACATAATGGCATGATCGTGTTACTATACTTTGGGAGAATGTTCATCACATCATTCAATCAATGGTGTGACCTTGATATTAACAATATCCAATGTCATGATCAGGAAACCTTGATCATCTGTTAATCAACAAACTAGTGTAATGAGATGCATAACTAGGAACCATCTATTTGCTTAGTAAACACACATTTATTAACGTTTCCTTTTAATGCAATTATAGCATGATAAATAAACATCTATTATAAACATAGAATAACATAATAACCATTTATTATTATCTCTCGGGCATATTCCTTTCAGTCTCCCACTTGCACTAGAGTCAATAATCTAGTTTTACATAGTTATGAATCTAACACCCATAGCATTCTAGTGCTAATCATGCTTTGCCTTTGGGGGAGCTTTAGTCAACGGATCCGCAATGTTCAAATCCGTGTCTAGTTTGCAAATCTCTACATCACCACCCTGGACATGCTCCCGGATATGCTTGGAATTCTTGTGAAACCTTGGTTCCTTAGAATTGGCTATGGAACCATTGTTGTCACAATAGATAACCATTGGATCCAAAGCACTTAGAACCACACCTAGTTTGGAAATGAACTCCTGCATCCAAACTGCTTCCGTGACTGCTTCTAAAGCAGAGATATATTCCGCCTCCATTGAAGATCTTTCCACCACAGGTTGCTTGGAACTCCTCCAACTCACCGCTGCTCCATTCATAAGAAATACATATCCAGATTGTGACTTAGAGTCATCCGGATCGATGTCGAAGCTAGCATCGACGTAACACTTTGTGACGAGCTCTTCTTCGCCGCCATAGATGAGAAGCATGTTTTTAGTTCTTCTTAAGTACTTAAAGACAATCTTAACTACTTTCCAGTGTTGTAAACCTGGATCAGATTGGTACCTGCTAGTCAAACTAACAACATGTGCCACATCCGGTCTTGTACATAGCATATCATACATAAGAGAGCCTATGCTGAGGCATAGGGGATTTTGACCATCAATTATCTATCTTGTGCTGTAGCTACACTTTGAGTCCTACTCAAAACCGTACCTTGTGCCATAGGTAAGAATCCTTTCTTGCTATCTTGCATTTTAAACTTATTCAAAATCTTATCAAGGTATGTACTTTGTGATAATCCAATGAAGCGTCTTGATCTATCTCTATAGATCTTGATGCCTAAACTATAGGCAGCTTCATCAAGGTCCTTCATCGAAAACTTACTATTTAAGTAATCTTTTATGCTATTCAAAAAATCTACATCATTTCCAATTAATAATGTATCATCCACATATAATATCATAAACGTTATAGAGCTCCCATTCACTTTCTTGTAAATACAAGCCTCTCCTATAGTTTGGACAAATCCAAACCCTTTGATCACTTCATCAAAGCAAAGATTTCAACTTCGGGATGCTTGCTTTAGTCCATAGATGGAATGCTAATGTTTGCACACCTTGTCAGCATCCTTAGGATAGACAAAACCTTTGTGGTGCATCATATACAACTCTTCCTCAATGTTTCTATTTAGGAACGATGTTTTTACATACATCTGCCAGATTTCATAATTAAAAAATGTAGCAATTGCTAACATAATCCTAATTCACTTTAGCATCTCTATGGGAGAGAAAGTCTCCTTGTAGTCAACTCCTTGAATTTGTCAGAACCCTTTCGCGACAAGTCATGCTTTATAGACAGTTACATTTTAGTTTTCTTTTATAAAGTCCATTTATTCTCAACGGCCTTACGGTCATGAGGTATGTCCACCAAAGTCCAAACTTGGTTTCCGTACATGGATCCCATCTCAGATTGCATGGCTTCAAGCCATTTGTTGGAATCCGGGCTCATCATCGCTTCATCATATGTTGTTGGGTCATCGCTCCCATCTACCATGAAATTTAAGACTAGATTACCGTATAGTTCCGGAGCTATGCGTATCCTACTTGACCTGCGACGTAAGGTAGTGTTCCCTTCTAGAGTTTCATGATATTCACGATCCTCATCATTAGTTTCCTCCTCATTCGGTGGAGTCACCACTAGAACAGTTTCCGGTGCTACGCTACTCGCCACTTCGGAAGGAGGAGGTTCGATAACCTCGTCGAGTTCTACCTTCCTATTACTCACACCTTTTGCGAGAAACTCTTGGCAACAAAAACCTTGCCTTCAGATCAATGATAGAAGGTGTACCCAATTGTGTCTTTTGGGTATCCTATGAAGACAAATTTTTCCACTTTAGGTTTGAGCTTATCAGGTTGAAGTTTCTTCACATAAGCATTGCATCCCCAAACTTTTAGAAATGACAGCTTAAGTTGTGGCCAAATGTCAACACCCGAATTTTTAATCCCAGATGCCTGTTATGCCATACATCGCAATCCTAGGATTACCATTTTTGCGATACATAACAGATTGGATATCACAGTACATCATCCATTACAAACCATAATAAGGTCTTACACAAATAAAGGATCTCATGATCCAGTCTTAATACAAACAAGCAGCGGAATAATAAGCGTAGTAGTGGGCTCCATCTTCAGGGTCACAGGCAATGCTGACGATGGGAGATGATCCTAGTTGTCGTAGACGTCCTGCTGTCCATCATCCTGATAGTCCTCCTCATAGTCTGGCCACGGGAATAGCCAGAGACAAAGCGATTAGTACTCTTTAAGTACTCGCAAACTATCAATAACAAGTAAGGTAGCTCTAGTAGGAATCTTAAGCTCTAGGTTTATTTGCAAAAAGCCAGATTTATCTAAACTAAGTTTAGAAGTAAAGAAAACTAAACTAATGTTCTAAATCACTTAAGTATGGTCAATTCAAAATCATAGTTCACTTCACAAGTCATTTTGAAAACATTTGACGATGGAACAATATGGCCACTCCAACTGTCCATGACCGCGGACGCGGCTATTTGAATAGTTTGACACTTTGCAGAGGTGGTACACTTTCACCACAAAATTTGATACATCCATCAGGGATAACCCTGAATCATCATACTTACTATGCGGATAATCAATCATAACCTTTCAATTACACACTCTAGTATAGGCACCTCCCCTATGAGCTTGGCCTCCCAACCATGGCCATCTGTCATCCTGGGCACTGCATATGTGGACATCATCAAGAGGTAGCCTCAGCTCAAACCTCTTCCACAAGGGGACCCATACTAATGCATATAAAATTCCGGCTAAGCCCTACCCAATTTAGGTATTGTGATTGTACGGTAAAATTGGAATGGTATCGCATCCAAACCTAACCATCAATTTTTATAAAGGGCTAAGGCTCATGCCTCAACATTTTCATCATCAAATCCATTTGTGTTTCTCAACACATGTCAAAGCATTTCAATAGAATGAAGCATCATTCCAAGGTTTTCATAATCATTTTCACCAAGTATTCCCATCTAAAGTGATCAAGTTTTATGCTTAGCACTAGCCGCTAAGTTAAGAGTGTTACTAATGAGGGGTGCTAATCTTCAATCTCATGCCACAGAATGACATCTAAGTATAGGCCTAGTTTTATACTATTTATACTATCTATACTACTCCTTCAATACTCAAAAGTATTAAAAAGTAAAGAACTTTAGTAAAGTAAAAGAATAAAGCTTGCAAGTAAAACTTGGGATTGGTACAAATCAAGGTATATAACTAAGCATGCCTAATGCATCTTGCTTAGGTTAAAGTTTGCATGGTTAACTTGTATAATTCTAGCTTGCTTAGTTAAGAAACTTGCAAGTGTTAGCTTGCCAGGAGTAGAGCAGTGGTTGAAGTTTTCCTCCTCTTTTCTTCTGGGTAGAACTCATCTTCCTCGTATCCGGGATCGGTACTATGGTCTATAAATAAATACGGGGTACACAATCACCAAACTATACTTAACTAGTTCTATTCAGCACACTAAGGCTCACACTTAATGATCTAGCATCATCACAATCATAACATGAAATAAAGAACTAGTTTTATTTAGTTTATTAGAGAAAAGTAATTTCTACTCATTGAAATTAATTAAGATTTAATATTCTCCAATTAGAATATGGGATCATGTTGACACATGTCATCACCACATATTCTAATACATGGGAATCTGATTTAAAGTGTTGATCATATCTTATTAACTTTAGGATTATCATTTAATAGATTTAAAGTGACTAGAAATGCCCTAATAGCATTCTTTTGGTACTAGTCCAATGTCACTGCATGCAAATCTAAATATTTTTACATATTCAGATAGATCTTGTCAAATGTGATTTTTGAGAGTTGGAATCAACTCAAAAGCTATTATGGTTGATTTTTGAAAAATGTTTGAAGTTGCAAAAGTCTCTGTCTTATTATTTTTTCAATAGATTATCTCTAACTCCAAATGATTTAAATCCAATGGGCTTGGATATATAATTTAAATATCTTTCTAACAAAATTTGAATCATGCAATTTGGTTCAGTGAAACTATCTGAATTGATTTTTGAATCTATGGACAGAATAGGGTTTAAACTAAATTGGAAAATCCATATTTGAATTTCCTGGGCTGCACGGGAAAGCTAAACGGGTCGACCCAACTGTACTGCACAACGCAGCGGGCTGCTGACAGAGGGGGTCCACTCGTCAGCGACTGTATCTAAGCGAAACGGTATCCATGCATCTGAGCCGTGCGATCTAATTCTAATCCAACAGCTGGGAGTCGTCATCAACGATGAACTACTCCAGCGAGGAACTAAACCTAGCGTGGCGGTGGGGGTCTGGCTAGGCTCACCTGGGCTCCATCTAGGGTCGGCGATAGGGGCGACCGACGTGGTAGATGACGGCGGGTCAAGGCGCGGTCACGTTAGGTCTTGGGGTGGTCGAAATCGACGGCGCCCTTCTCCTCCAGCAGCGGCGGGCTTCGGCCAAATTCCAGTGAAGGAGAGCTCGCCTTGCTCCGGGAAGAAGTGGGGGAGGATTAGTAAGGAGTGGTGAGTGCTGGGGTGTGGAGAAATGAGGCAGGGGAGGCCTCCTTTTATACTACGGCGAGGGGACCGAACGGTGCAGGTGCGAGCTCGTCGGTGAGGACGCTACAGGATGCTATCGGCGTGGCGGAGGCTAGTGGATGGTGCGTGGTTCCCTGGCGGTTCTCACGGGCATAATGGTGAGGCATGGGGCGGTGTGGTTTGGTCGAGAGCGTGTGGCGCTCCGCGCGGACGCATAGGTGTTTGCGATGACATCCGGCGGCTACGGGTCGTGCAGCGGCTAACGGGGTTGTCTGCGGGGTTGGGGTGATCATGGCGAGCTAGTGCACATGAGGCGGGGGTGAGGCGCGGTCTGTGCGAGGAGATCGGGTGCGGCGAGCTGGCGCGCTCTGGACATGGTGCAGAGGCATAGGGCGCGGCGGTTCTAGGGTGGTCCAGGGCTCGTCTGCGGTTGAGGCTTGGACATGGGGTGGCGGTGGTGTGCGGCGTGTCTGGTGCGCATCGTGGGAGAGGGTGGCATTGCTCCTGGCGCTCTGTCCACTGTAGGCCGGTGACGACCAAGAATGGGCGGCGCTCCACTGTGCATATGGCTAAGGGGGGACTTGGTCTGGGTGCTGTCTATGCTCAGGGGAGACAAGGGAGTGAAGAGGGGACCAAATGGTCGAGGATTACTGTGGAAACAGTGAAGTTAGGCCAGAGATTAATTTGTGTAATTAAGGTGTTTGATGAAATGGCCGCAAGAAAATTACTTTGGAATTTTTGAACGAAACTTTTTGAGTGATTTGATCTTATGCTTGAGTATCTATGTTTGCTTGGAGAAGTCAAATGCAACTGGTTTGATAGATTTTTGAAAAAAAAGTGTGATCTTAACATATGAACTAGATTCAATTTTCAACTATCCATTAAATTGATTTGAAAGATGTTTTTGTAAGTTTGTAAGGTGGGCCTTGATTCACTTTTACTTGGTCTAGCAAGGGGTGAAAAGAAATAGAAATGTTTATGTTAGAATTTCTCTTCTAGGAACACTCAAAGTGACCTAGTGGTTAACTTCTGTCAAAATGACCATTTGGTTATTTAATTCCTTTTTGATTTCTTTTTCTTTTGATTTTGTTTGTAAATGGCCTAGATGATGTATTATTCACCTTTAAACCATTTCACATCATTTGTAACAATCAAGCATGCAATTTCAATCAATCACACATTAATGCAAACTAACATGCATTCATGATCATTTTATTAGTAAAAGTTTTTGTTAACCCTAAATTGGGTGATCAGAACTTAATAATCTTGATTAAAGTTTTGGGGTGTTACACCAAACCATAATTCATACAATGTCGTTTCAACGGACCTTGATGGTCCCCTATTTAAAGTGAATGCATCCGTATCTAATGCATGACCCCAAAATGACAGTGGCAAATCAGTAAGGGGTATCATAGATCGCACCATATCTAATAAACTTTGATTACGACATTCGGATACACCATTTCTTTATGGTGTACCGGCGAGAGTGAATTGTGAATCAATTCCACATTGTCTCATGTGCGTGCCAAACTCGTAACTAAGATACTCACCTCCTTTGTGAATAATTGTGACTAGATTGGGTGGTCTTGAGGTGCTCACGGACTTTGTGAACCTTCTCTTCGGCTTCTCGTAGGTCCGAAAATCTGACTCTTTCCTACTTGCGACCAATTTAAGGGGGTATGACATTTCCTCCCATACAGAAATTCAAATGGGGCCATTTGCAAACTAGCTTGATAACTGTTGTTGTATGAGAATTCTGCGAAAGGCAGACAATCTTCCCATTTTGATCCATACTCTAGCACACAAGCTCTCAACAAATCTTCTAAGATTTGGTTGACTCTTTCAGTTTGTCCATCGGTCTGTGGGTGATAAGCTATGCTGAAATTCAACTTGGTTCCTAATTCTTCTTGGACTTTCTGCCAAAATCCTGAGGTAAATTGGGTTCCTTGATCCGACACTATGGTCTTAGGGGTTCCATGCAAACTGATGGTTCTAGCAATGTACAACTCTGCTAGCTTAGAACTCTGGTAGGTTGTCTTGACAGGTATAAAATGGGCTACCTTGGACAGTCTATCAACTATGACCCAAATAGAGTCATTTCCCCTACTAGAAGTAGGCAAACCAGTGATAAAGTCCATTCCGACGGAATCCCATTTCCATTTCGGAATCTACAATGGTTGCAAAAGTCCCGCGGGTCTCTGAAGTTCCGCTTTGACTCTCGGACAGATATCACATTTGGCTATGTAGCTTCCGATTTCTTTCTTCATCTTGTGCCACCAAAATTGCTCCTTCAAATCTTGATACATCTTCGTTCCTCTAGGGTGGATAGAATAAAGAGTATCATCAGCCTCTTGCATGATAACTTGTTTCAGCTCGGAATCTGCTGGCACACAGATACGTCCTTTCTACCACAAAACTCCTTCTTCATCTTCAGTGAATCCAGGTACCTTTCCTATACTGATATGACATTTGATTTCGTCGATACTTGCATTTCGTTTCTACGCCTCCTTGATCTGGCTGATCAAAGTGGGTTGAAGTTCAATGCTAGCTAAAAATCCTTTGCTAACAAGCTCCGTTCTAAACTGCTCCAACTCTTCATGCAAACTTGGTTGGGCTTCTTTGATCATGGTGTTTAATCTACACGGCAATCTACTAAGAGCATCCGCTACCACATTGGCTTTACCGGGGTGATAGTGAATGTCAAGGTCATAATCCTTGATTAAATCTATCCATCTCCTTTGCCTCATATTTAGCTCCTTCTGGGTGAAAATATACTTCAGGCTCTTGTGATCTGAATAAATCTCACAGCGGTTACCCATAAGGTAATGACGCCATGTCTTCAAAGCTAAAACTATAGCTACTAGTTCAAGGTCATGAGTAGGGTAGTTTTGCTCATGCTGCTTTAGTTGTCTTGAGACATATGCTATGACTTTGCCTTCTTGCATCAACACGCATCCGAGACCAATCTTGGATGCATCATAATACACATCAAACGTTTTCTTGATATCCGGCATAATCAAGATTGGGGCTAAAATCAATATATTCTCGAGCTCTTGAAAACTTTCTTCACATTTGTCGGTCCATTCAAACTTCTTATCTTTCTTAAACAATTGGGTCATCGGTCTTGCGATGCTCGAAAATCCTTCAACAAACTTGTGGTAATATCCTGCTAATCCGAGAAATGCATGGAGTTGGGTTTGAGTGGTTGGGGCTTCCCATTCTTCAACATCCTTAATCTTGGCAGGATCGACAGCGACTCCTCCTGTCGATATGATATGTCCGAGGAATCCTACTTCCTTCAACCAGAACTCACATTTGCTAAACTTGGCATACAACCGATGTTCTCTAAGGGTTTCAAGGATGGTTCTCAGATGTAACTCATGGTCTTCTTCTGACTTGGAATAGATTAGAATATCATCGATAAAAACAACGAAAAATTTATCCAGAAAGTTCATAAAAATCTTATTCATGATGTTCGTGAAATAAGCAGGGGCATTGGTTAATCCAAAAGACATGACCGTATACTCATACAATCCATATCTGGTGGTAAAGGCGGTCTTTGGAATATCCGTTGCATGAAACTTGAGTTGATGATAACCAGTTCTAAGATCAATCTTAGAAAACACTTTGGCACCAGTCAACTGATCAAACAGATCCTCAATCTTTGGCAGTGGGTACTTGTTCTTGATGGTGACATCATTCGGTAATCCGTGCACAAACGGTTACCTCCATCTTTCTTGTCCACAAACAAAACAGGTGACCTCCATGGTGATGCGCTTGGTTGAATCAGACCTTTCTCTAGCATAGCATCAAGTTGCTTCTTCAGCTCCACTAGTTCAGACGGGTTAATACTATAAGGTCGCTGAGCTATGGGTCTAGTTCCAGGAATTAGTTCAATAATGAACTCGATATCCCAATCTAGGGGCATACCGGGCAATTCATCTGGGAATACGTCGGGGTATTCACAGACTACTCTGACTTGGTCTATGGTTGGTTGGGCTAGACTCTTGTTGCATTTGAACTGACGGGGCAAGGTTTCAGATACATGCTCTACTAATACTCGAGAGCTACTGGTCATGGTTCTGGCTTTCTTGGCACAGTCGATCAATCCTTTATGTTTCGACATCCAATCCATTCCTAGTACTACTTCCAAACCTTTGGTTCCAAGTACTATTAGATTGGCATAAAAATCTATCCCATGGATTCTGATAGGTACAGCCTTGCAAATTTTTCTAGCTTTGGTGGTTGAACCAGGTATTTGAACTATCATAACATGCTTCAATTTTGTTGGTTGAATCTTACTAGTGCATGAAAATTCTTCGGTAACAAATGAGTGTGATGCCCCAGAATCAAACAACACTCTTGCAAGTACTGAGTTAACAGAAAACATACCCAACACGACATCGGGCGCTTCCTGAGCTTCTTCAGCATTCATGTGGAACAGACAGCCGTTGCGGTTGAGCGAATTCCCTGGGGCAAATCTCCTTCTAGGCTAAACATGACGTTGCTGCTGAGCAGGTGCATTCACATTGGTGGTTGCTGCAAGCTTCTTGGGGCACTCGTTGGAGTGTGACCCTTGAGTCCACATTCAAAGCAAGTAATCCGGGACTTGTCTTTGGCTGCCACAGGCACAACATTGCTTCCAGTCCTTGGAGCAGTATTGTTGTTGTTGTTGTTGGACTTGAGCGGTGCACGGTTGAAGTTGTTGGAGTTGCCGGGGTTGTTGTTATGGTTTCCTCCGGACTTCAGGTTTCCTCCGCTACGATTGGGGTAGCTTGGACGGGACATCGGGGGTCTGTTATTTCTTGGGGCATATCCTGCAGACTGGTTGGGGCGTGATATCTATGCACTTCTATTCTTGTAGACAGTTGTTGGGCCTCCAAGTGCAGAGGCTTGTAGACCAGCAGCAAGTTTTCCCTTAAGTGGATCACCCAAGGTTTATCGAACTCAGGGAGGAAGTGGTCAAAGGTATCCCCTCTCAAGCAACCCTGCAATCAAGATACAAGAAGTCTCTTGTGTTCCCAACACACCCAATATACTTGTCAGGTGTATAGGTGCACTAGTTCAGCGAAGAGATGGTGAAATACAAGTGGTATAGATAATTATAAGTGATAACGGTGATAGAAGATAACTTGATGGCGTGGAAAAGACTAAAGGAAAACTGAAATAAAGAAGGAAGCAAGCAAACATGTAACATATCTAATAGCAAACGGTGTTTCGGTGCTTAGAAACAAGGCCCAGGGATCATACTTTCACTAGTGAACACTCTCATATAAATATATTCTCTTCATGATACTACTCTCCGGTTGAACACTCTAATCGATGGTAGGGTTATAACAGCACACCTCAAAGTAAGCCTTTCCCATCTAGAAAACCCCACACTGTCACCTTGAGCACTAGATGGTTCCAACAAACACCACAATTTCATAAAGACATCCAACTCCAAATATAACTCATAACAAGTATTTGTAATCTCTAGCCTAAGTGCCACCATGGTGTGCACGCTGTCACTCTCACACACATGGGGAGAGCAGAGATCTATTAAAGCACTTGAGTAGAAAGGTAGATCTATAGATTACAAGCTCATGATCTCAATAAGATCATGCATAGAGAGAGAGATGAACACATAGCTACTGGTAGAACCCTTAGCCTCGAGGAAGAACTACTCCCTCCTCATCATGGGAATCAGCAATGGTGATGGAGATGGCGGTGGAGATCAATGGAGATGGCTCCGGGGGCACTTCCCCGTCCTGGCAGGGTATCGGAACAGAGACTTTCTGTCCCCGAATCTCCCCTTCAGTGGTGGCGGCGCAGCGGAACTTTTCATGGATTTCTGATTGACCATCTAGGGTTTTGGTATCGGGAGGCTCTTATAGGCAAAGGAGGCAAGCTCGGTGGCCGGCCAGGGGGCCCACACCATGCCCTGGCGTGGCCTAGGGTTGCCCGCGCCAAGGGGGGTGTGGCCACCCTGTGGCCCCTCTCCGACTATCCTTCTGGCTCCGTGAGTCTTCCGGGAAAATAGTAGCTTTGGCTTTTGTCCCGTCCAATTCCGAGAATATTCATTTTCTGACTTCTTGGAACCAAAAATAGCAGAAAACAGGCAACTGGCACTATGGCATCTTGTGAATAGGTTAGTCCAAGAAATCATATGAAAAGTACTCCAAAGTGTTGACAAAACACAAGAAAGTAGATAAAACCAAGCATGGAACATCAAAAATTATAGATACATTTGCAATGTATCAACATCCCCAAGCTTAACTCCTGCTCGTCCTCGAGTAGGTAAGTGATAAAAAGAAAGAATAATTTTTGAGGTGACATGCACCATCAAAGACTTGATCAAAGTATTTTTAAAACATTCAAAGCTGGGATCATAGTACTTCAATCATAACATGAAAGACAAAGTTCTAGCAATAAGACAAAGAAACTATGATGCAACATGAAAAGGCACAAACAAAAGATTCATGAATAACAATGATTTGCAAGACGTTTGTTTGTTTCACATAAAGAAAACATAGCATAATAGTATTCAGCTTGTCCCTCAATAGAGTAGCAAATATAAATGCATAGGACACCTTCAAAGTTCATAAGAGTGACTAGATACAAATAGTTTAAAACAAGCAATATGAAGTTATGCATCAATCAACTAGTCTTGGGACAATGCACATAGAACTAAGAATGGCCACTATGCTCTCAAAGTAGGTGCATAAAGGTAGAAGGTGGATACTCAATATAAAAGTGGAAGAAAGGCCTTCATAGAAGGAAGCAGAGATTCAAGTTTCATAAAGAGCTTCTAAAAATTATGGTACTTAATAGCTTTCATATCTCATTGCCCCTATCATAAGCATCTTGAAGTGATTAAGATTAAAGTGAACAAACTAACATGCTTGACGAAGTATAAGTCAGAAATCTCATGTCCCTTGTATACGAGGGCCGCTCCTCATGCTACTCAAGTTTAGTCACCGGTAAGTTCTTGTCATTGTAAGTACATGTGTATCATAGAGAACCGCCAACGGGGTACCCCTTGCCCGATGATACGGAAGAATCCCCATATCAAAATGACAAGGCAAGCAGACAACGAGCATCTCAGCAATCTTCTTATTTACCATGGGAATATGGTGCTTTTTTCTCTCTTTCCTATTTTCATAGTATCTTTTTTTCTTTCCTTTTTCTCTTTTTCTCAATATAGGACTCTTTTTTTATAAGAAGAATGCTTCATAGACAGCTCATTATGGTTACGCTGCAGGTTTCCACCATGTCAGCATGGATTAAACCAGCGGCCCAGGCGTTTCTCTAACACATATACATAACTCCATGGACTTACAAGCTCCCCTTTCATTTCACACGACGACATCCATATACAAAAGAGCATGATATCAACTAGGTACAAGTACCAAGTGCAATGTTGAAAGCGTTCCCCATGACAGCATGGTTCTGCTAATTCCCAACAAATAAGTGCAAACATATACAACATAGACGACACAATGGTTCGAGTTTATTACGGGCAAGAAAAGTAAAGTGTGCCATCAAGTTCGTGAGAGCTTTAATCACTAGTTTTCTCATAACAAGTTTAATTTGGAAGGTAAACAAAAACATGAATATACTTGGAATAGCATAAGCTAGTAGGTAGGTATGGTGGACTCTTTGGAATAACTTGGTTTATGGAGTTTGATGCATGAGTGGAACTCATACTTGGTTATGGAGGCTAGCAAAAGACTGGGAGCGACAAACTAAGAGAGCAATAATGGCCATAATCATGCAGAGCGACAAAACATCATTGATCAAAGCATAAAGTGATACTACAAGTTGAAAACTAAAGGATCATAAAGGCTATGGTGACTTGAGATAGTCATAACATGGTATGAGCATGCGCCAAGTCAACCCAAATAAAGCATCAAAGGAGAATACCACAATACTATGCTTTAATATGCTAAAACAACGCATGATTCATCCAAGGCACATTAAGCAATCTCAATTGTTTATAACAAGTCATGCTACAGAAAATAATACTAAGCATAAACCAAAACAATATCAAGCATGGCATGACAAAGCATAGGCCACAGTCAAAAACGAGCTCTTTTTACCACTTAAGCATGAACTTTCCTACTCTTTTCCAATCCAAACCAAACTATTTGAAAACCAATTCATGAAAGAGGGGGTCCAACCAATTTATTAAGAAATCAAAGCAAACAAAAACCAAAACAAAAACGAAAAAGAAGACGCTCCAAGAACAACGCAACTATGCATGAAACAATAAAAATGAAGCGTTTGGAAGAAACCTGGGATTTTTATTGATGAAGAAGGGGGTGCCTTGGGCATCCCAAAGCTTTGACGCTTGTACTTATTGGATATTTCTTGGGGTGACATGCGTGGCATCCCCAAGCTTGAGCTTTAGTCTATCCTTCATCTCATTACTCATTCCTTCCATACACCTGAAATTTTTCCTTCATACAAAACTTCACACAATCTTTATTAGCCACATTAGTGCACTCAAGATAAATAAGTCTTAAGGTTTAGTTTCAACACCAAATAAACTTTCATTAGAACACTAGATACTGAAGCACTTCCCTCAAAAAGCTCAATTTCCCAAAAGAACTCAAAAAGGAACCAACAAGAAGCAAATGCAGAAAATGACAGAAATCTGTCAAAACAGACCAGTAGGTAAAGACGAATTTTTTCGAAGATCTTCTGTTGCTCAAATCAAAAAGTGTTGAACTAACAAAAGTTAGATAACAACCTGGGGCAGAAGCACAAATATTCACGCCTCAAAAAGACATTCAGAGATTTTACACGAATTTTTACGGTGAAGCACAGAAATCTGTTTCGGGACAGCAACTTTCCCAATCATTATTTCTCTCTCATTAGAGGTTACTCTTGGCACAAAAACAAATAAAAAGGATAAGGAGCGGTTATTACTAAAGTAATAACTTCCAAGACTCATCTAAAACTTTTGGGTTATCTTCCAGTAAGTACTTTTCTTTAACGCCTTTAAGTTAGACATGATAGTTTGAGAAGATGCTCACATAAGAAATATGAATTGAAGTAAAAGAGAGCATCGAGAAGCAAATTCAAAACATATTTAAGTCTAACCCACTTCCTATGCATAGGAATCTTTTAAAGAAACAAGTCATGAAAGCACAAAGCAACAAGCATAGTAAAGAAAAACAAGTGCAACTTCAAGACTTTCAACATAAAGAGGGGAAACTTAATATTGTTGAGACACATAAAACCATGTTTCCCTCTCTCATAATAACTTTCAGTAGCATCATGAATAAAAGTAACAATATAAATATCACAAGAAACATTCTTATCATGAGCCACATGCATAAAAGAATTAATACTCCCCACATAAACATAGTCATTCTTATTGATTGTAGTGGGAGCAAATTCAACAAAATAGCTATCATTAGTATTTTCATCACCATAATCATCAAATATAGGAGGCATATTGTAATCATAATTAATTTTCTCCTCAATAGTAGGTGGACTGAAAATATCATATTCATCATTGTAATCATTATATATTGGAGGTTTGGTATCATCAAAAGCAATAGAATAGCTATCTTCCAAAGCTGGGGAACTAAAAAGATCATTTTCATAAAAACTAGCTTCCCCAAGCTTAGACTTTTCCATAGCATTAGCAATAATGGTGTCCAAAGAATTCATACTAACAACATTGCTATTAGCACGCAAATAAAGTTCCATAGGTTTTTTAATTTTCTCTTCAAACACTTCATGTCCTAACTCAAGATAAATACTATAAAGCTCTCTAATTTTTGTTGTTGTTTTCCATTAAGCCTAACTAGTGAAAACAAGAGACAAAAAGACAAAATTGCAGAATCTAAAGGAAATAACTTCGAGTACTCACACTGGAGGATGTGAGTACCTTTTACCTTACCTCCCCGGCAATGGCGCCAGAAAATAGGCGTTTGCCGTGGGAGGTTCTTCTTCTTTAATCCTCCGGTGTGAATACCTTTTACCTTACCTCCCCGGCAACGGTGCCAGAAAATAGCTTGATGTCTACGCACTTCTATTCTTGTTGACAGTTGTTGGCCTCCAAGTACAGAGGTTTGTAGAACAACAGCAAGTTTTCCCTTAAGTGGATCACCCAAGGTTTATCGAACTCAGGGAGGAAGTGATCAAAGGTATCCCCTCTCAAGCCACCCTGCAATCAAGATACAAGAAGTCTCTTGTGTCCCCAACACACCCAATACACTTGTCAGGTGTATAGGTGCACTAGTTCGGCGAAGAGATAGTGAAATACAAGTGGTATAGATAATTATAAGTGATAACGGTGATAGAAGATAACTTGATGGCGTGGAAAAGACTAAAGGCAGACTGAAATAAAGAAGGAAGCAAGGAAACATGTAACATATCTAATAGCAAATGGTGTTTTAGTGCTTAGAAACAAGGCCTAGGGATCATACTTTCACTAGTGAACACTCTCATATAAATATATTCTCTTCATGATACTACTCTTAACTACTCTCCGGTTGAACACTCTAATCGATGGTAGGGCTATAATAGCACACCTCAAAGTAAGCCTTTCCCATCTAGAAAACCCCACACTGTCACCTTGATCACTAGATGGTTCCAACAAACACCACAATTTCATAAAGACATCCAACTCCATATATTACTCATAACAAGTATTTGTAATCTCTAGCCTAAGTGCCACCATGGTGTGCACGCTATCACTTTCACACACATGGGGAGAGCAGAGATCTATTAAAGCACCTGAGTAGCAAGGTAGATCTATAGATTACAAGCTCATGATCTCAATAAGATCATGCATAGAGAGATATGAACACATAGCTACTGGTAGAACCCTTAGCCTCGAGGAAGAACTACTCCCTCCTCATCATGGGAATCAACAATGGTGATGGAGGTGGCGGTGGAGATCGATGGAGATGGCTTTGGGGGCACTTCCCCATCCCGGCAGGGTGCCGGAACAGAGACTTTCTGTCCCCCGAATCTCCCCTTCGGTGGCGGCGGTGCAACGGAATTTTTCGTGGATTTCTGATTGACCATCTAGGGTTTTGGTATCGGGAGGCTCTTATAGGCGAAGGATGCAAGGTCGGTGGCCGGCCAGGGGGCCCACACCATGCCCTGGCGCGACCTAGGGTTTCCCGCGCCAAGGGGGGTGTGGCCACCCTATGGCCCCTCTCCGACTCTCCTTCTGGCTCCGTGAGTCTTCCAGGAAAATAGTAACTTTGGCTTTTGTCCCGTCCAATTCTGAGAATATTCATTTTCTGACTTCCTAGAACCAAAACAGCAGAAAACAGGCAACTGACACTGTGGCATCTTGTTAATAGGTTAGTCCAAGAAATCATATGAATAGTACTCCAAAGTGTTGACAAAACACAAAAAAGTAGATAAAACCAAGCATGGAACATCAAAAATTATAGATACATTTGCAATGTGTCAGGGTGATACTTCTGGCCATTGTGGGACCCAGTCTGGTGCATCATCTTGCGCTTGCGGTTGTCATTGGCTTGGTTTATCTTCCCTTCCATCTGGATGGAAGAGTCTACTAGCTCTTCTAGATCTCCAAAACGGATGTTGACTAACACAGTCTCCATCTCATCATGCAATCCATTCAGGAACCTTTCCTTCTTCGTGGCTTCAGTGTTAATCTCATCAGGGGCATATCTAGCTAGGGACAAAAATTTGTCGTGGTACTCAACTACCGTCATCCTTCCTTGCTTCAATTCCCTGAACTCATCACTCATTCTAGTGACCAAACCTTGTGGCACATGGGTGCGGCTGAACTTGAGCTTGAATGCTTCCCAAGTCATGACTTGACCGTTGTTCATGGTAAGGGTGTTATTCCACCAGGCTCTTGCATCTCCTGCCAGATAATGGGTGGCAAACAGTACTTTCTCATTGGCATCAACTCCTGCGACCTCTAGGTTATTCTCCATGATTTGTAGCCGGTCATCAGCATCTAAGGGATCCTCAGATTTGTTGAAGATAGGGGGATTGGTATTCTGAAAATTCTTGAGATTAGATCCATGATGATCCTAATTTCCATGGCCTTGATTATTATGGGCCATCTAGGCGATCTGTTGCAGAGTGGCTAGATTGGCTTGGCGTTCGGCTATACTAGCTTCACGGTTAGAAACTAGCATTTGCAGAATCTACAGCATCGGGTCTTGGGATGAGCTGCTTCCTTCGGGGTTTCCACGAGTCATCTGAAGATTGAGATAGATAATGAGATAAGAGGGAAATTTATAAGGTTCATGGTTTTGTTTTCAAAAGCTTTAAACTTGGAGTTTGACTCAGGTTTTGCAAACTAACTTCTTCTTCTTATTCATTCATTCATTCATTCAAACACACCATACAAACACACACCACACACAAATGGAAAACATATGGTTTTAAGAACCATTCTGTGAAACTACGATACAGTGGGACCGATACAACTCACTCCTACGGTAGTGATCAAGTGCATCTACTCATCATCAATGAAGTCGGAATCATCATCATCAGTGTAGAAATCCATGGCATCATCCTCCAAGTAGTCGTTGTCATCACTAAGGTAAGAGTGAAGATCTCCCTGGATGTCTTCACCTTCCTCCTCCTGTTTTGCTTCAAGATGGACTTCTTGTTCATGGATGGTCTTCTCGAGAGCGGCCACCTTCTTGCGAAGACGATCGATGGTGCGATCCTTCTTCTAGCGTTGACGACGAAGTGATTGGCGATCCTTGGTGAGCATGGCGATAGTCTGTTCCTTCTTGACGGCAATGGCAAGGTTGTGGTTGGCGTAGGCTCGGGCATTTTCCAATTCCTTCTTCCTATCATATAGCATGAAGTCGATATTGTCCACCTGGTGCTTCAGCTCCGGGTGTCCTGGCATCTCCGAAGGCATTCCCATAGAATCACGCCTTGCGAAGTGAGCAAAGCGAGTTCCCGGGATCAAGTTGATGTTTTGCCCACACAGACAGGCAAGAGCTTCATGCATAGCACTAGCTAATCCATCTAGCCAGTTGTTCTCTCGCAAGGTGAATTGGATCTTCTCAGAAGTAGGTGCTTCCATTTTGCCTTGGATATTTGCAACTATCAGCCATTGTAGATCTCCTCCTATGTGATCGTTGAGTTGAGCCCCGAAGAATTCCGGATGCGGGCGCTCAAGATACTCTGACAGTGCATCTAGATCCCTCTCAAAGATCAGTTGGCCTCCGTTGCCCAACTGGTAGAACTTGCAATACTGAACTTCCATCTATAAGAATTTAGGATGAGTAAGTTAGTGAGGTGATCAAGTGTGTCAAATTTTATGTAGTAAGGTAAGAATTTTTGAGGAACATGAATTTTTTGAAAGAATCAAGGATAAGAGTGGGAATAGGTTTTCATAAATACTCACTTCTTTGGTTTTTGAAACTATTTTTTGTTCGGATGTCCATTCTAACTAGGGTCTCCTATGGTCAGGATGGAGCTCTGATACCAACTTGTCAACACCCAGATTTTTAATCCCAAATGTCTGTTATGCCATACATCGCAATCCTAGGATTACCATTTTTGCGAGACATAACAGATTGGATATCACAGTACATCATCCATTACAAACCATAATAAGGTCTTACACAAATAAAGGATCTCATGATCCAGTCTTAATACAAACAAGCAGCGGAATAATAAGCGTAGTAGTGGGCTCCGTCTTTAGGGTCACAGGAGATGCTGATGATGGGAGATGATCCTAGTTGTCATAGACGTTCTGCTGTCCATCATCCTGATAGTCCTCCTCATAGTCTGGCCACGGGAATAGCCAGGGACAAAGCCATGAGTACTCTTTAAGTACTCGCAAACTATCACTAACAAGTAAGGTAGCTCTAGTAGGAATGTTAAGCTCTAGGTTTATTTGCAAAAAGCCAGATTTATCTAAATTGAGTTTAGAAGTAAAGAAAACTAAATTAATGTTCTAAATCACTTAAGTGGGAACCTACTTTTCATATCCACAACCCTGTTGTGGTCAAGTCAAAATCATAGTTCACTTCACAAGTCATTTTGAAAACATGTGACGATGGAATAGTATGGCCACTTCAACTGTCCATGACCGCGGACACGGCTATTCGAATAGTTTGACACTCTGCAGAGGTGGTACACTTTCACCAGAAAATTCGATACATCCGTCAGGGATAACCCTGAATCATCATACTTAGTATGAGGATAATCAATCATAACCTTTCAATTACACACTCTAGTATAGACACCTCCCCTATGAGCTTGGCCTCCCAGCCATGGCCATCTTCCATCCTGGGCACTGCATAGGTGGACATCATCAAGAGGTAGCCTCAGCTCAAACCTCTTCCGCAAGGGAACTCATACTAATGCATATAAACTTCCGGCTAAGCCCTACCCAATTCAGGTATTGTGATTGTACGGTAAAATTGGAATGGTATCGCATCCGAACCCAACCATCAGTTTTTATAAAGAGCTAAGGCTCATGCCTCAACATTTTCATCATCAAATCCATTTTTGTTTCTCAACACATGTCAAAACATTTCAATAGAATTAAGCATCATTCCAAGGTTTTCATAATCATTTTCACCAAGTATTCCCATCTAAAGTGATCATGTTTTATGCTTAGCACTAGCCGCTAAGTTAAGAGTGTTCACTAATGAGGGGTGATAATCTTCAATCTCATGCCATAGAATGACATCTAAGTATATGCCTAGTTTTATACTCTTTATACTATCTATACTACTCCTTCAATACTCACAAAGTATTAAAAAGTAAAGAACTTTAGTAAAGTAAAAGAATAAACTTGCAAGTAAAACTTGGGATTGGTATAAATCAAGGTATATAACCAAGCATGCCTAATGCATCTTGCTTAGGTTAAATCTTGCATGGTTAACTTGTATAATTCTAGCTTGCTTAGTTAAGAAACTTGCAAGTGTTAGCTTGCCTTGAGTAGAGAAGTGGTTGAAGTTTTCCTCCTCTTCTTTTGGGTAGAACTCCTCCTCCTCGTATCCGGGGTCGGTACTATCGTCTATAAATAAAATACAGGGTACACAATCACCAAACTATACTTAACTAGTTCTATTCAGCACACTAAGGCTCACACTTGATGATCTAGCATCATCACAATCATCACATGAAATAAAGAGCTAGTTTTATTTAGTTTATTAGAGAAAAATAATTTCTACTCATTGAAATTAATTAAGATTTAGTATTCTCCAATTAGAATATGGGATCATGTTGACACATGTCATCACCACATATTCTATGTAACATCCCAATTTCAGCAATCCTGATTAGTTGTCTAGAATGCAAAATCAGGGGAACAAAAACTTTTTCTTGTTTAGTGATGAAGTGTTTGCCTGTTGTTTGACTATGTTCATGATTATGATTGTGTATTATAAGATATACTCCTTACCTCAACACCAGTTGACAAAAGCTACTTCCAAAAACTGTCTTAGCTTAATTTCCATAGTCTCAAATGTTTTGGCAATTCAAAACCTGAGCCAAGAAGCCTTTGCAAAACAACTATTTTAGTAGCTTTTCAAACTCCAACCTTTTCAAAATACCAAACCTTCCCTCAAGCTAGGCTTGATGGTAACCCTAGTAGTAGGTTTGCTTGGTTTGTAAGATGAGTTGCCTTGGTCTGCTGCTTGATTTGTCTGCTTAGGAGATAGAATGAGCTACTCTAGGAGCACATCACTAGGATCATGATGTTTCCAAATCACCACAACCCAGGCAATAATACAAAGCTAGATCTGATCTCCAACTACTAGGTGATCATCTAAAACCCTTAACCAGACCCCTTTTGAAGTGATCCCTTCTAGAAGCTTCCAAGTCAATGAAGACCAATATCAAGAAAGGATCCATCCTACTCAATCTACTCTTCAACCTCAACCACTTGATGATGCTTTGGTACCTTGCAACCCATCAAAATCATCACCACCCATATTCTAGTCAAAAACCCTAAATTTGCCAAATTTGGCCAAGTCTGGAATCTGTTCCAACATCACCTTTTTGAATGCCTCCTTTTCTCAACCCTTGTGCATTTTTGAAAATGCATTTGAACCATCTTATTAACCATCCTAAGGACTACCAAGGCCCACTTCTGCCCTTGGTTAGATCATCCTCCAACCCACTTGTTCTTGATGGTTTTGCAGGCAAGAAAATAACTATTCCTGCAAATCTAGTCATCATGCCTACTTTGATAGAAGATCACACCACCATCCCACCTTCTCTAGACCAACTCTTTGCATGGTTGTGTTCTACTCATATATGTCTATCAACATCTACTTCACTTGTTCCAAGTGGATCTTTGTGCTTCTTAAACCCACATGGTTTATAAGGCATCATGACTCATCTGGTATGGCAGCCTTATTTTCAACAAAGTTTGCCATCACTTCCAGACCACCTCAAATGTAACCAATCCAAACTCCCTATGCCCTGATCATCTATATGACTTGGTATAGCTATACATCTATCCCTTGCATCAAGGTGAGCTCTGAGCTCCAAGATCAAGAAGGTTTTGGTGGTATAAAAATAACATCACCCTAGATCCACAACTCCTTGTTTTCCATCTAATTCAAGTTGGATTTCCAATTCCCAAGGTTGAAAATGCCTGCTACACCTTGTCTATGTCATCTACCTTGATCATCAAGATTTATAAAATATTATCCATAACTATTATGGCTCCAAATCTAATTACTCTCTTTAATAAACAAGAACTCCAAAGCTCATTTCCCAAGGGAAAGTGTTTTTTGCCAAAGCACTTCTCCAACTTTTTGCTCATTTGAGGTCCATATATCCTACCCTACATTCCCATCTCAAAAATAAATATTTTTGAGATCCTTTATTTTTTTTTTGCCCTTTTTCTTAAATGGCAAAAATGGATTAATAATTGTTTTAAATACTTTTAAGTCTCAATAAATCTTGGAAAAATTCCCCTAAGTGTGTATTCACATTTGGGACCATCTCAACTCAAAAACTCCACCTGTCCAATTCAAAAATACCAAATAAATTCCTAAAAACCGTTTCTGCACTATTTAAATAATTGATACAAAGTGCATCTATAATTGTCTGAAAAATCCCAAATAAATCTCAGAGATGCATCCTAACCTTTCCCATCTACCAGCATCCTTATCTCAGTTGGTCAAGATCAAAAATCAAGAAATAACTCTTGATCATCCTTTATGGTAGATTTGAACATCTATCCTTTTTGTACCAAACACCAAACCAAACCTTCATCAATCTTCCCCAGCAAGCCTCCACGACCACACCCCTCAGTCCTGGTCGTGTGCACTGTAGCTAAGCTACTGTAGCAACCCCTCTCCCTTGTCCCTTGTGTTTGGATGTGTGAGAGAGACACACTAAATTTTTTATTTGTTGCAACAACCACCCACTCTCCCTCTCTAAGCTCCAGCATGACCAGACCCCACCTCACCACCCTCCACCGACCCTGGCAGCCAATGGCAAGGCCATGGACCTGCCCTTGCCCTCCATACACCCCTTACACCATGGACCTCTCCCCTTCGGTTTATAAGGGCCAGAGGCCACCAACTCCCCCTGCTCCCTCATTTCTCCCCCTTACACTCCACCTCACCTCCCTAGAGCACCCTCTCCTCCTCCCTTGCTCTGTCCTGCTCAAGAGAAGGAGAAAAAGGAGCATCTCGGCCATTGCCAAGATCTGCTTGTGGTGCTCCCATCCTTGCTCCACTCCCTCTGCATGCTGTCATTTCAGAACCTCCTTGCTCCCCTAAAGCTAACTTTGCCCTTATCTTCGACATGCAGCAACCTCTGGAGGCATTCCCGGCGAGCCCGAAGCCTGCGCCGGTGTGACTCGAGCGCGAGCTATCTGCTGTGCAGAAAACCGCCGTAGCCACACCTCGTCGGAGTCTCCCTGACGCGCCGCTCCATCTCCGCCCTCTCCTCGAGCTCTAGGAGATTGCTAGGTGATCTCCCCCGCCGCCGCCAGAGCCCTCCTAGGGTTTCACCTTGTCGCCTTTGGAACAGAGGAGGAAGACGACTCTCTGTCGTCGATTCTGTTTAGATCCAACGGTGGAGAACCCCCAGATACCCCTTTGCCCCTCCACCCGCTGATGCCTGGGCCCCGTTGCTAGGGATTTGAATCCCGCCATGCCCGCGTCGGCAGCAGATGGGCCGGCCAGACACTGTACTCCCACGGTCCAGTCAGATCCGGCCTAGTATCTCTGTCCATTCCTTTTTATTAAATCCAAATCCAGATTCTGCAAAAACACCTGATAGTTTAAATCAAGAACAAAATGGAAAATGGATTAAATGTTCTAGGTATAAATTTTACCATGTTCCTGTGTGTTTTTTGCAACATGCAGAACTGATCCTTTACCAAAAATAATTTCTATTAATTATTGGCAATTAATCCACTAAAAGTTGTCCTCTACACTAAATAAATTCCTCAGGGAGTTGTACATACCCATTTGGGATAAATCAAAATTCTCCTGGAAGATAATTTCTATACCAATCAATTAGCATAGGTCTCATACCAAGGTGAACAGTAGTTTGTCTATAGTAAAAATAACAAAACTATTGGTTTCTACCTTAGGTAATTTCTCTAGGTCAAACCAACAGAGGTATTGGCCCAATTCCAACTCCCAGTAAAACTCCATATCAACATTTATCAAACCCCATCAGCTAAAATTTTATTGAGCTCCGGTTCAATTTTAATAAATTAAACTACTCTGTGTAGACTCATTTCACTAAATAAACCACTCCAAAATTTCTTGATATTCAAAAAGGTTTATTCCAATTTATACAGAAAGGTATTATAAATGCCTACCATGTGCCCTTGGAATCAACTCAAAATCTTCTGTAGATTTAATTTGGTGAAAAAGACAAAACAACTCCAGAACTACCTTTGGAAATTTCCAGAGGGCATTCTGTAAAATAATTTGACATGATTCCAACTCTCAGTGAATAAGTACATCAAACTCTACCTAACCATCCAAGTAAATAATTTTTGGACGTACAGAAAATTTCTGGCGAATTATTACCTAAAACTAGAGTTTTAATCACTATAAAATGCATAGTAAATCAATGGAAATTGGTAAAATAGTGAAACCACTTTTGTTGGTTTCATTTTATCAATACCTAGCTCATTCTATCATTTTTGCATACTGATATCATACAGAACTTGGTCTTGGAGTAAAATCCCTTAAGTAGGTAGTTTTGGCCTCTATAATCTTAATAGTAATTCCACAAATGCAACTATAATGAAATCATTTGCCTTAGTCCCATTTGTTCAAAACCTACTGAAGAAAATCGTGTGTTGTATCTTTGTTTGATGTATGTATTGATGCTTGAATGCTTGTATTGATTGTGGTATTTGTTTGTTTACATGTTTGCTCGATAACGGCAATAGTTGCGATTGTGTGACGCCAAGAATAAGGAAGTCATCGTTTATTATTATTATATAGTTGGGTATTCTTGATATTCTGGTTATCTAAAGAAGAAGCCCAGGGACATCTCGCTGGTCAAAGGCAAGCCACCATTCCCGAATTCCGATACTTGTCCTACTCTTTTTATTACCTGTTTTGTACCTCCTTTATAAATTGCATTATTTATCTGCATGTCTTGTTTTATAAATAGTGCGCTAATGACTTGGATCCTCCAAGTTATGACTTAGTGTCCCTCATGGAACCCACCCTGATGTAAACCTACCATTTACTCCCCTTTAGATCGAGGCTATGGGGATTAGCATCCTACCTCGTTGGAAACCACGAATTTTTGTTGAATAATTGTTTTAGGATTTACCCTACTACAAATGTTTAAAAACTGCTTTGTAAAACCCTTGGGAAGAGGCATCGTTCCAAGCGGATGTTTTAACTAAAGAAGGGGTGATGATGAGAAATGAGAAAATGGACAAGAGAAAGGGAAGGGATGTTCTACGCCTTTATCGGAACAATTTATCAGTGCAACCACATTACCCCAGGTGCTGGGGATTAGCTCGTAGTTTGTCTTCTTTAGCCGAGGCAGCTTGTACAATGCTTATTGGGAGAAATCCCTTGAATTCCGGGTGGGTGCTAACAGTTCTACAGATCTGGAGCCTGTAGCTTGCTTCGGCAAGAGTGAGCCTGTCTTGGCAGGAGTGCCGGTGCAACAATTGGGTCTCCCGCCGATGGTATGACTTAGGTAGTACGGAAGGAAGTGGAGTCACCAAGTTAAGGTATACGCCAAGCTGCGGTTTGGGTATACACGTGTACGGAAGGAAGGACTATGGCCGGGGGCCACATACTCATTGCCGGGGAGAACAAACCCAAAAGGAAAAGAAGCCTTTGCTAGGGTCGACAAGCAAAAGGTGAGGTTTGATTATCCGAACCCCCGTCTACCTTGTGTAGTGGGCCGTGGTTTTATCCCGGCGGATGTATTGATTCTTGTGGGGAAAGTGCGCAAACTCTACAGAGTATAATCTATTCGAATAGCCGCGTCCATAGTCAAGGACGGTTGGAAAGGTGATTGCTAGGAGTACCCAGATGGTGGTTTTTGGAAAAATGGATGAAAGTATGGAGGTTCCGAGGGGACCCAAGTTTAAAGTTTTGTTTTGACCAGAGGTGGTCAAAGAGGTTTAAAAAGGGTTTTTCTCCAAAACTATTTTCAAAAAGGTTTTCAACAAGGATATGGGGATATCCTGATTTATAAAACGGAAGCATGTTTCAAAACTCTTTTTCAACAAAGATATGAGGATGCCATAACTACAAGAGATAGTCTAGGCTTTGCAAAAACAACCCTAGATAGAGCTATCTCGCCACAGCCAGAATTGCATTTCCTTATTTAACTTATCTTGGTGGTTTGCGGGTACATTCAATGTACTCACTAGCATTGTCCCTCGCTATTAACTTGGTCAGATATCAAGAAGAAGGTGGCGTTGATGACTATGCGAGCTTGGACGTTCCCCCAGTCAGTTGCCTATAGGTTAAGGCATGGCTCGGGCTCTACGCTTAATGAAGCTCCGCTGTTGTTGATCGATGTAGCCATAATGGCAACTAAGATATGACATGTATTCATTATAATTGGATGTTTACTTTGATACTTGTCTGTTATGTGCCGCGACTAACTGATCATGGGATCATGGTTGTATGCATAACAGGGATTCTCGGAGGATTAATCCGGGGCCCCATAGACTTGGTATCAGAGCCATCCTGACTGTAGGAGAACCTTAGTTAGCATGGTCGTTAGATAGGAACCTTATTTTGAAAACCCCGGCTTTCAAAAACTAGTTTCTCAATGAGTTTTAAAAAGTTCTACTTCTTCTCTTACTCTAAGTAAATGCTTTCGAAAATGGTTTCCTCCAACTCTCGTCCAAACTTCAAACCTAAAGATTTCAAACAACTAGGATCTAGAACCCGGTAAAGACAATAAGAACAAGATGAAGACAAGCAACTACCAGCAAACACGAGGAGACTACAATATCGCTCTACCAGCGGAATCCCCATAATTAGAAGACATCTAGTGTTGCACTATCAAGAAGCATCCAAGATACGACGAAGGCTTCATCTGCAAGATAGTGACTCCGACCTGAAGAAAGACGATATCTAGGGACAATAGTCCTAAGAATAGGATTCCCCTACATCGCGAGTAGTTAACTCCTTGGTCCCTAGCGTTGACCGTGTTTGCTTGCCTAAGTGCATCCTGTGTTGCTTGATGTGTGTTGTTTGCCGAGGACATTGCGATCCCCTCGCCCCGTTTGCCTTGTTTGTATGATCTGGTTTGCTTTGACCTCCTTAAAAATGTGACTCGAGGAGCGATAACCCACCAAGTAACTCAGGAAACCCATGTGTTAGATGTAGGTAATGAGACCTAGACTAACCTCGAGAGTTTATGAGAGGAAAAGCATCGCAAGAACCATGAGTTCGGCATCGTCAAGTCAAAATCAAATCGAAGATTTCACCTCAGCAGGACGGCATACCTCATCAAACTCACCTCGCAAGACTCGTCAATAACACCACACTCCATTGTTCCTTAGTCTACTATAGCAAGAATCCCGTTGAAGCTAGAAGTCGATCACCGAAGGATCCTCAATATCCACAATAAACCACCCGATAGGTCAACCAAGACAAGAAGTGAAAACCCGACCCTGCTAACCTTTGGTATATTAGAACTTCCCACAACCCCGAGAGACTAACAAGTAATACATCCCTCTACCCAACCAACGGGAAGTTCCTCACCAGAAGGCTAGAATACTTCAGTTCCCTGAAGACAAGGACGCATGAAGAACGCCGAGTTTACTCCACCATCGAGAAAAAGCAACACAAAGAGTTCAAGTGAAGATGTTTTCTATGACGTTACCTACCCTACCTTGTCCGAAGACTAGCAAGAGAGTCGTTAACCGCTAACTCGCCGTAAGCTAAACCCATCAAACTTTGATATGAAGCCACCCACGCAAGGGTTGAATCAATAGAACTTCACTCAAGGACCTCATACCAAGACCCAAGGAGATACAGCCTCCCTTAGCATCACGCCAGCGTTTCAAAACAGAAGATCGGCATCACTCCTAAAACACCTTAGTGAAGCTCTAAGGTGGAAATACTGCGTCTTTCCACTCAATCCCCAGAAGACTGTCTACCAGAGGATACTTCAGAAGACCTCCGGAATTGGACGCCTTCCCTCCAAACACCAATCCGAAAGTTATCAGAGGAGAAACTAACTGAAGATCCTACAAAATACCTCTACCGTTTCAGCTGAAGATCCACCGGAAGGGCCATAGGATCGCTAACCGCTCAGTTCCAATCGCTTAGAGGATTTGAGACCCCAACTGGCTAAGTACGAATAATCATAGTATATAAGCCCCGTAGGACCTACCTTCGTGGACGTCATCGGAAGATTCCAACTCTAGGAGAAAGAGTGACGACAGTCTTCAAAACATAAATCTATGACTCCAAGAAGGAAGGACAATGTCAACTCTCCAATCTACCCCAGTTTAACCCTAAGGGGGAAAGACTTCGTCCTTCCCACCAAATAGAATAACCCTCTGCCAGAAGCAACCTCTGGAGTCCTGACCCTAAAATCGTTAAATAGGATACGCTATGACCCTAAGGAAGAGCTGTGAATGCTTAGAGAAGGTACACCAAACCATAGATTCTATCCTCCGACGAGTACCCCATGAAGTCCAGCATCGAGATATTCTGCCCAGTCTAAGCCCTCGATATATAAAGTCCAGAAGGAAAAGAAGGTCATCCCTCGCAATCGGAACTGGACTCTGCTCAACTCTCCGTGCCTCTCGGAAGACTGAATCTCAACTTCATCGACAAAGTAGTCACTTTCAAAGATGGAGTCCGTAAGATAGTATGCGTAAGACACCTAGTATCAACCCAAATCAAAATCCCCTAACCCTACTCTCCTGAATCTCGGGACGAGATTCTTTTAAGGGGGAAAGGTCTGTAACATCCCAATTTCAGCAACCCTGATTAGTTGTCCATAATGCAAAAATCAGGGGGAACAAAAACTTTTTCTTGTTTAGTGATGAAGTGTTTGCCTGTTGTTTGACTATGTTCATGATTATGATTGTGTATTATAAGATATACTCCTTCCCTCAACACCAGTTGACAAAAGCTACTTCCCAAAACTGTCTTGGCTTAATTTCCATAGTCTCGAATGTTCTGGCAATTCAAAACCTGAGCCAAGAAGCCTTTGCAAACCAACTATTTTAGTATCTTATGTTTCCCTAAACTATGGATAACAACCTATTATAATCTCCTTATGTTTTCAAGACAGAACCTTCAAGTACTCTTCTCTCTAGGTTTCCCAAAATCCCTTTTTAAAGCTGTTGAATTCTACTCTTGGTAGAGATACCAAAGACTCTCATCTTATTCAAACTCCAACCTTTTCAAAATACCCATCCTTCCCTCAAGCCAGGCTTGATGGTAACCCTAGTAGTAGGTTTGCTTGGTTTGTAAGATCAGTTGCCTTGATCTGCTGCTTCATTTGTCTGCTTAGGAGATAGAATGAGCTACTCTAGGATCTCATCACTAGGATCAAGATGGTTCCAAATCACCACACCCTAGGCAAGAATACAAAGCTAGATCTGATCTCCAACTACTAGGTGATCATCTAAAACCCTTAACCAGACCCCTTCTGAAGTGATCCCTTCTAGAAGCTTCCAAGTCAATGAAGACCAATATCAAGAAAGGATCCTTCCTACTCAATCTACTCTTAAACCTCATCCACTTGATGATGCTTTGGTACATTGCAACCCATCAAAACCATCACCACCCACATTCTAGTCAAAAACCCTAAATCTGCCAAATTTGGCTAAGTCTAGAATCTGTTACAACATCACCTTTTTGAATGCCTCCTTTTATTAACCCTTGTGCATTTTTAAAAATGCATCTGAACCATCTTATTAAACATCCTAAGGACTACCAAGGCCCACTTCTTCCCTTGGTTAGATCATCCTCCAACGCACTTGTTCTTGATGGTTTTGTAAGCAAGAAAATAACTATTCCTGCAAATCTAGTCATCATTCCTACTTTGATAGAAGCTCACACCACCATCCCACCTTCTCTGGACCAACTCTTTGTATGGTTGTGTTCTACTCATATATGTCTATAAACATCTACTTCACTTGTTCCAAGTGGATCTTTGTGCTTCTTAAACCCACATGATTTATAAGGCATCATGACTGATCTGGTATGGCAGCCTTATTTTCAACAAAGTTTGCCAGCACTTCCAGACCACCTCAAATGTAACCAATCAAAACTCCCTTTGCCCTGATCATCTATATGACTTGGTATAGCTATACATCTATCCCTTGCATCAAGGTGTGCTCTGAGCTCCAAGATCCAACAAGGTTTTGGTGGTATAAAAATAACATCACCCTAGATCAACAACTCCTTGTTTTCCATCTAATTCAAGTTGGATTTCCAATTACCAAGGTTGCAAATGCTTGATACACCTTGTCTACATCATCTACCTTGATCATCAAGATTTATCAAATATTATCCATAATTATTATGGCTCCAAATCTAATTACTCTCTTTAATAAACAACATCTCCAAAGCTCATTTCCCAAGGGAAAGTTTGGTTTTTGCCAAAGAACTTCTCCAAATTTTTGCTCATTTGAGGTCCATGTATCCTACCCTACATTCGCATCTCAAAAATAAATATTTTTGAGATCCTTTATTATTTATTTTTCGTTTTTTCTTAAATGGCAGAAATGGATTAATAATTGTTTTAAATACTTTTAAGTCTCTATAAATCTTGGGAAAATTACCCTAAGTGTGTATTCACATTTGGGACCATCTCAACTCAAAAACTCCACCTATCCAATTCAAAAATACCAAATAAATTCCTAAAAGCTATTTCTGCACTATTTAAATAATGGATACAAAGTGCATCTATAATTCTCTGAAAAATCCCAAATAAATCTCAGAGATGCATCTTAACCTTTCCCATCTACCAACATCCTTATCTCAGTTGGTCAAGATCAAAAATCAAGAAATAACTCTTGATCATCCTTTATGGCAGATTTGAACATCTATCCTTTTTGTACCAAACACCAAACCAAACCTCCATCAATCTTCCCCAGCAAGCCTCCACCACCACACCCCTCAGTCCTGGTCATGTGCACTGTAGCTAAGCTACTATAGCAACCCCTCTCCCTTGTCCCTTGTGTTTGGATGTGAGAGAGAGAGACACACTAAATCTTTTATTTGTTGCAACAGCCACCCACTCTCCCTCTCTAAGCTCCAGCACGACCAGACCCCACCTCACCACCCTCCACCGACCCTGGCAGCCAATGGCAAGGCCATGGACCTGCCCTTTCCCTCCATACACCCCTTCCACCATGGACTCTCCCCTTCGGTTTATAAGGGCCAGAGGCCACCAACTCCCTCCTGCTCCCTCATTTTTCCCCCTTACACCTCACCTCCCTAGAGCACCCTCTCCTCCTCCCTTGCTCCGTCCTGCTCAAGAGAAGGAGAAAAAGGAGCATCTCGGCCATTGCCAAGATCTGCTCGCGGTGCTCCCATCCCTGCTCCACTCCATCTGCATGCTATCATTTCAGAACCTCCTTGCTCCATTGAAGCTAAACCTGCCCTTATCTTCGACATGCAGCAACCCCTGGAGGCATTCTCGGCGAGCCCGAAGCCTGCATCGGCATGACTCGAGCGCGAGCTACCTGCTGCGTAGAAAACCGCCGTTGCCGCACCTCGTTGGAGTTGTCCTGACGCCCCGCTCCATCTCTGCCCTCTCCCAAGCTCTGCGAGATCACTAGGTGAGCTCCCCCGCCGCCGCCAGAGCCCTCCTAGGGTTTCGCCTCGTCGCCTTTGGAACAGAGGAGGAAGACGACTCTCTGTCGTCGATTCCGTTTAGATCCAACGGTGGGGAACCCCCCGATACCCCTTTGCCCCTCCACCCGCTGATGCCTAGGCCCCATTGCTAGGGATTTGAATCCCGCCCCGCCCGCGCCGGCAGCAGATGGGCCGGCCCGGCACTGTATTCCCGCGGTCTAGTCAGATCTGGCCCAGTATCTCTGTCCTTTCCTTTTTATTAAATCCAAATCCAGATTCTGCAAAAACACCTGATAGTTTAAATCAAGAACAAAATGGAAAATGGATTAAATGTTCTAGGTATAAATTTTACCATGTTCCTGTGTGTTTTGTGCAACATGCAGAACTAGTCCTTTACCAAAGTTAATTTCTATTAATTATTGGCAATTAATCCACTAAAAGTTGTCCTCTACACTAAATAAATTCCTCAGGGAGTTGTACATACCAATTGGGATAAATCAAAATTCTCCTAGAAGATGATTTCTATACCAATCAATCAACATAGGTCTCATACAAGGGTGAATAGTAGTTTGTCTATAGTAAAAATAACAAAAAATATTGGTTTCTGCCTTAGGTAATTTCTCTAGGTCAAACCAATATTGGCCCATTTCGAACTCCCAGTAAAACTCCATATTAACATATATCAAACCCCAGCAGCTCAAATTTTATTGAGCTCTGGTTCAATATTAATAAATTAAACTATTATGTGTAGACTCATTTCACTAAATAAACCACTCCAGAAGTTCTTGATATCCAAAAAGGTTGATTCCAATTTATACTGAAAGGTATTATAAATGCCTACCATGTGCCCTTGGAATCATCTCAAAAGCTTTTGTAGATTTAATTTGGTGAAAAAGACAAAACAGCTCCAGAACTTCCTTTGGAAATTTCCAGAGGGCATTCTAGTAAATAATTTGACATGATTCCAACTCTCAGTGAATAAGTACATAAAACACTACCTAACTATCCAAGGAAATAATTTTTGGACATACAGAACATTTCTGGTGAATTATTTCCTAAAACTAGAGTTTTAATCACTATAAAATGCATAGTAAATCAATGGAAATTGATAAAATAGTGAAACCACTTTTGTTAGTTTCATTTTATCAATACCTAGCTCATGATATCATATTTGCATACTGATATCATAGAGAACTTGGTCTTGGAGTAAAATCCCTTAAGTAGGTAGTTTTGGCCTCTATAATCTTAATAGTAATTCCACAAATGCAACTACAATGAAATCATTTGCCTTAGTCCCATTTGTTCAAAACCTACAAAAGTAAATCATGTGTTGTATATTTGTTTGATGTATGTATTGATGCTTGTATGCTTGTATTGATTGTGGTATTTGTTTGTTTACATGTTTGCTTGATAACGGCGATAATTGCGATTGTGTGACGTCAAGAAGAAGGAAGCCATCGTTTATTATTATTATATAGTTGGGTATTCTTGATATTCTGGTTATCTAAAGAAGAAGACCAGGGACATCTCGTTGGTCAAAGGCAATCCACCATTCCTGAATTCCGATACTTGTCCTACTCTTTTTATTACCTATTTTGTACCTCGATTATAAATTGCATTATTTATCTGCATGTCTTGTTTTAGAAATATTGCGCTAATGACTTGGCTCCTCCAAGTTATGACTTGGTGTTCCTCATGGCACCCACCCTAATGTAAACCTACCATTTACTCCCCTTTAGATCGAAGCTATGAGGATTAGCATCCTACCTCGTTGGAAACCACAAATTTTTGTTGAATAATTGTTTTGGGATTTACCCTACTACAAATGTTTAAAAACTACTTTGTAAAACCCTTGGGAAGAGGCATCGTTCCAAGCGGATGTTTTAACTAAAGAAGGGGTGATGATGAGAAATGAGAAAATGGACAAGAGAAAGGGAAGGGATGTTCTACGCCTTTACTGGAACAATTTATCAGTGCAACCACATTACCCCAGGTGCTGGGGCTTAGCTCGTAGTTTGTCTTCTTTAGCCGAGGCAGCTTGTACAATGCTTATTGGGAGAAATCCCTTGAATTTCGGGCGGGCGCTAATAGTTCTACGGATCTGGAGCCTGTAGCTTGCTTCGGCAAGAGTAAGCCTGTCTTGGCAGGAGTGTCGGTGCAACAATTGGGTCTCACGCGGACGGTATGACTTAAGTAGTACGGAAGGAAGTGGAGTCACCAAGTTAAGGTACACGTCAAGCTGTGGTTTGGGTATACGCGTGTACGGAAGGCAGGACTATGGCCGGGGCCACATACTCATTGTCGGGGAGAAAAAGCCCAAAAGGAAAAGCAGCCTTTGCTAGGGTCGACAAGAGAAGGGTTAGGTTTGATTATCCGAACCCCCGTCTACCTTGTGTAGTGGGCCGTGGTTTTATCCCGGCGATGTATTGATTCTTATGGGGAAAGTGCGCAAACTCTGCAGAGTATAATCTATTCGAATAGCCATGTCCACGGTCAAGGACAGTTGAAAAGGTGATGGCTAGGAGTACCCAGATGGTGGTTTTTGGAAAAATGGATGAAAGTATGGTGGTTCCGAGGGGACCCGAGTTTAAACTTTTGTTTTGACCAGAGGTGGTCAAAGAGGTTTAAAAAGGGTTTTTCTCCAAAACTATTTTCAAAAAGGTTTTCAACAAGGATTTGGGGATATCCTGATTTATAAAACGGAAGCATGTTTTAAAACTCTTTTTCAAGAAAGATATGAGGATGCCATAACTACAAGAGATAGTCTAGGCTTTGCAAAAACAACCCTAGATAGAGCTATCTCGCCACAGCCAGAATTGCATTTCCTTATTTAACTTATCTTGGTGGTTTGCGAGTACATTCAAAGTACTCACTGGCATTGTCCCTGGCTATTAACTTGGTCAGATATCAAGAAGAAGGTGACGTTGATGACTATGCGAGCTAGGACGTTCTCCCAGTCAGTTGCCGGTAGGTTAAGGCATGGCTCGGGCTCTACGCTTAATAAAGCTCCCTTGTTGTTGATCGATGTAGACATAATGGCAACTAAGATATGACATGTATTCATTATAATTGGATGTTTACTTTGATACTTGTCTGTTATGTGCCGCGACTAACTGATCATGGGATCGTGGTTGTATGAATAACAGGGATTCTCAGAGGATTAATCTAGGGCCCCACATTCTAATACATGGGAATGTGATTTAAAGTGTTGATCATATCTTATTAACTTTAAGATTATCATTTAATAGATTTAAAGTGACTAGAAATGCCCGCATAGCATTCTTTTGGTACTAGTCCAATGTCACTGCATGCAAACCTAAATATTTTTACATATTCAGGTAGATCTTGTCAAATGTGATTTTTGAGAGTTGGAATCAACTCAAAAGCTATTATGGTTGATTTTTGAAAAAAATTTGAATTTGCAAAAGTCTATGTCTTATTATTTTTACAATATATTATCTCTAACTCCAAATGATTTAAATCCAACACGCTTCAATAGATAATTTAATTATCTTTCTAACAAAATTTGAATCATGCAATTTGGTTTAGTGAAACTCTCTGAATTGATTTTTGAATCGGTGGACAGAATATGGTTTAAACTAAAATGGAAAATCCATATTTGAATATCCTGGGCTGCGCGGGAAAGCTAAACGGGCCGGCCCAACTGTACTGCATAGCACAGCGGGCTGCTGACATAGGGGGTCCACTCGTCAGTGACTGCATCTAAGCGAAACGGTATCCATGCATCTAAGCCCTGCGATCTAATTCTAATCCAACAGCTAGGAGTCATCATCGACGATGAACCACTCAGGCGAGGAACGAAACCTAGCGCGGCGGTAGGGGTCTGGCTAGGCTCACCTAGGCTCCAGCTAGGGTCGTCTACGGGGGCGATCGACGTGGTAGACGATGGCGGGTCGAGGCACATTCACGATAGGTCTTGGGGTGGTTGAAATTGACGGCGCCCTTCTCCTCTAGCAGCGGCGGGCTCCGGCCAAATTCCGACGAAGGAGATCTCCCCTTGCTCCGGGAAGAAGTGGGGGAGGATCAGTGAGGAGTGGTGAGTGCTCAGGTGTGGAGAAATGAGGCAGGGGAGGCCTCCTTTTATACTGCGGCGAGGGGACCGAACGATGCGGGTGCGAGCTCGTCGGTGACAACACTATAGGCTGCTATCGGCGTGGCGGAGGCTTGTGGATGGTGCGTGGTTCCCTGGCGGTTCTCACGGGCATAATGGCGAGGCATGGGGTGTTGTGCTTTGGTCAGGAGCGTGTGGCGCTCCGCACGGACACAGAGGTGTTTGTGACACCGTGCGGCAGCTGTGGGTCGCGCGGCGACGAACGGGGTTGTCTGCGGGGTTGGGGTGATCATGGTGAGCTAGTGCACGCGAGGGGGGGTGAGGCACGGTCTTAAGCGAGGCGGTCGGGCTCTGTGAGCCGGCGCGCTCTGGACCTGGTGCAGAGGCATAGGGCGCGGCGGTTCTAGGATGGTCCAGGGCTCGTCTACGGTCGACACTTGGACAGGGGGTGGCGGTGGAGTGTGGCGTGTCTGGTGCGCGTCGTGGGAGAGGGCGGCATTTCTCCTAGCGCTCTGTCCACTGTTGGCTAGCGACGACCAAGAATGGGTGGCGCTCCACTGTGCACACGCTAAGGGGGACTTGGTCCGAGTGCTGGCTATGCTCAGGGGAGACAAGGGCGATGGGACCAATGGTCGAGGATTACTATGGAAACAGTGAAGTTAGGCCAGAGATTAATTTGTGTAATTAAGGTGTTTGATAAAATGGCCGCAAGAAAATTACTTTGGAATTTTTGAATGAAACTTTTTGAGTGATTTGATCTTAAGCTTGAGTATCTATGTTTGCTTGGAGAAGTCAAATGGAACTGGTTTGATAGGTTTTTGAAAAAAATTGTGATCTTAACATATGAACTAGATTCAATTTTCAACTGTACATTAAATTGATTTGAAAGATGTTTTTGTAAGTTTGTAAGGTGGTCCTTGATTTACTTTTACTTGGTCTAGCAAGGGGTGAAAATAAATAGAAATGTTTCTATTAGAATTTCTCTTCTAGGAATACTCAAAGTGACCTAGTAGTTAACTTTTGTCAAAATGACCATTTGGTTATTTAATTCCTTTTTGATTTATTTTTCTTTTGATTTTGTTTGTGAATGGCCTAGATGATGTATTATTCACCTTTAAACCATTTCACATCATTTGTAACAATCAAGCATGGCAAATTCAATCAATCACACATTAATGCAAACTAACATGCATTCATAATCATTTTATTAGTAAAAGTTTTTGTTAACCCTAAATTGGGTGATTAGAACTTGATAATCTTGATTAAAGTTTTGGGGTGTTACACCAAACCATAATTCATACGGTGTCGTTTCAACGGACCTTGATGGTGCCCTATTTAAAGTGAATGCAGCCGTATCTAATGCATGACCCCAAAATGACAGTGGCAAATCGGTAAGGGGCATCATAGATCGCACCATATCTAATAAACTTTGATTACGACATTCGAATACACCATTTCTTTATGGTGTACCGGCGAGAGTGAATTGTGAATCAATTCCACATTGTCTCATGTGCCTGCCAAACTCGTAACTAAGATACTCACCTCCACGGTCGGATCAAATAAATTTGATATTTCTGTTACGATGATTTTCTACTTCACTCTGAAATTCTTTGAACTTTTCATTTGTTTCAGATTTGTATTTAATTAAGTAAATATACCCATATCTACTTAAGTCATCCATGAAGGTTACAAAATAACGATGTCCACCACGTGCAGACACACTCATTGAACCACATACATCGGTATGTATTATTTTGAGTAAGTCGGTTGCTCGTTGCATTGTTCTAGAGAATGGAGTTCTAGTCATATCGCTCATAAGGCATGGCTCACATGTCTCAAATGATTCATAATTAAGTGATTCCATTAGTCCATCAGAATGGATCTTCTTCATGCATTTAACACCAATATGACCTAAACGGTAATGCCACATATATGCAGCAATATCATCACTCATCTTGATTCTTTGGGCATTCACATTATGAATATGTGTACTACTAATATCAAGATTCAAGACAAATAAACCATTCACCATAGGTGCATGACCATAAAATATATTATTCATATAAAAGGAACAACCATTGTTCTCAGACACAAATGAATAACCATCTTGCATTAAACATGATCCAGACATGATGTTCATGCTTAACGCAGGCACCAGATAACAATTATTTAGGTTTATTGTCAATCCTGATGGCAGATGAAGTGGTAGCATCCCAACGGCGATCACATCCACCTTGGATCCATTACCTACGCGCATCGTTGCTTCATCTTTTGCCAGTGGTCGCCTATTCCTTAGCCCCTGTTTCGAGTTATATATGTTAGCAACTGAACTGTTATCAAATACCTAGGTGCTACTTCGACTACTAGTGAGGTACATATCAATAACATGTATATCACATATACCTTTGTTCACGTTCACGGTATTCTTATATGCCAAGTACTTCGGGAAATTCCGCTTCCAGTGACCAGTCCCCTTATAGTAGAAACACTCAATGTTGGGCTTAGGGCCTCCTTTGGTTTTCTTTTCAGGCTTGGCAACATATTTACCATCCTTCTTAGAGTTCCATTTGGATTTGCCTCTCTTGCCCTTTTTCTTAAAACTAGTGGTCTTGTTGACCAACAACACTTGGTGCTCTTTATTGATGTCTACCACAACAGTTTTTAGCATAGCTATGAGTTAAGTGAGCGACTTGTTCGCTCCACTCATCTTGTAGTTTAGCACAAACCCTTTGTAGCTAGGTGGGAGCGACTGCAAAATCCTGTCCATTGTGAGATCAGGTGGAATCTCACATCATAGTGTCTTAAGACGTTGAGCGTAGGCCATCATCATAATGACGTGCTCGTTCACAGAGCTATGCTCCTCCATCTTAGTGCTAAAGAACTTATCGGAGATCTCATCTCTCTCAGCACCGATTTGGTCCCCAAACATACTTTTGAGTTCCTCCACCGTGACATCAGCATCAGTAAGTTCAAAGCGCTTTTGGAGTTCAGGCTCCGGCAACTAGAGGATCGCACACCCCACAAGAGTGTAGTTATCAAAATTTCACGTCATACGTGTCGCACTCTTCTTGATTTGCTCTAGCTGTAGGGGCGTCACCTAATGGACCGTCCATCACATAGGACTTCTTCATGCCCATGATGATGATCCTCATGTTGCAGTGCCAGTTGGTGAAGTTATACCCATTATCCTCTAGCTTTTCTCTATCTAGGAATGCATTGAAATTGAACGCGGGGGCTGCCATGATCTACAATGTATTTGCAAGACTATTTTAGACTAGGTTTATAAAAGATAGAGTTTAAGTCAATTCAAAATTACAATGAGAACTCCCACTCAAAAATGACATCCATCTAGTCATTTTAAGTGATTACACGAACCAAATTCACTACACCACGGCCAATCATCACGAATGGAGGTGCATCTCCAATGGCGAGTATCATATGGAAATCATATCATTTATATGAATTGTGCTTTACCTTTCAGTTCATGTTCCGAGGCCATGTCTGTACATGCTAGACTCGCCAAGTAAGAACCTTACTACCCCTATGTGTAAAACTGTCTTATACCCGTTGTATGCGAACGTAGATTTTATCACACCCGATCATCATGTAGTGCTTCGAAACGATGAACTTTCTTAACGGTGCATACTAAGGAAGAACATATTATTATCTTGATATTAGTGGGAGGGATCATCTTATAATGCTACCGCCAAGAACTAAGCAAGACATAAGCAAAATAAGATGCATAAAAGGGACAAACTTCACATGCATATAAAATGTGATATGATATGGTCCTTTCTTGCACTTGATCTCCATCATGTGCTCCATGGTATGATCTCCATCATTCCACCGGCGTGGCTCCAAGGTTAATGGATCCACCATCATGGTTGTCTTCTCCATTACAATATATCTCTTGGATATACATGAATAGCACACAGACTATAAAATATAAAGACAACCATATGGCTCATGCCAGTTGTTTAACTTACAATAAATCTCATTGCATACAACAATTTTTGTAACAATGACCATATCACATCACATGCCCTGCAAAAACAAGTTAGATGTCTTATAATTTATTTTTGCATATTTTACGCGGCTTTGGGCTTTCTAGGAGAGAATCGCTCTAACTATGAATTTCAACCACAACGTTGACAAATAAGGTTATTTGCAAACTATTGTAAATTAGATCACGATTATGTTGGTAGAGACTGACACCCGCTGAGCCACTTATGCAATACGAGTTGCACGTCAAGCATGGGACATGCCTCATGTGCGAGGATATGTAAAGTTAGTCCGGGCCGCTTCATCCCAACATGCCACCATGATCAAAATTTACGCAAGTATGAAACAACAAGACTATCAACGCCCACATCTCTATGTGTTCTAACCGTACAAAGCCTCTACGCATAGACATAGCTCTTGAACCACTGATGGGGTTCGTTGCATGGAACACAAAAAATTCCTATGGTTGTAACCATCAAGATCATATCTAGGAGATACATGTAACGGTTTCAGATGGACTCACCCTCGAAGACCGTAACGCGGGATAACGTTCCCACAAACAAACGTGGTTGTTTTAAAGGGTACATGGCCGTACGCAAGGACGCGGTGACAATACCACAAGTGTAGCACCTCCGTAATCGGTCACACGTATGGTGTGCCGATGACTTCTATCCCTCGCTCTAGCTCGGCAGCGGAAGTAGGGATCCTCGGGAATTCTGCCAACACTACAACATGGTGGTGATGTTGGTGGAGATGATCATGAGCAGGGCTTCGCTTAAGAACATCGCTGATGGCCCAAAATATATCGAGCTCATTGGGGAACCCCAAGAGGAAGGTATGATGAGCACAACAGCAAGTTTTCCCTAAGTTATGAAACCAAGGTATTCAATCCAGTAGGAGCAAGGAAACATCCCAAAGGTGTTGCTAGCTGAACTTTGGGAGGGCGCACTACTGGTGCCAGCAGCAACGTGGAGACCTGCACAACACAACCACAGAACTCTGCCCCAACTTGCGATGAGGTTGTCAATCTCACCGGTTTTGCTAAAAACAAAGGATTAAACGTATCGAGTGGAAGAAAGTAATAGTTTACAGAAAGTAAACACAAAGCAGTAAACAGTTGATTGTAGATTGATGGTAAAAGAAAGGACCGGGGTCCATAATTCACTGGTGGTGGCTCTCCTTAAGATAGATGACATGTTGGGTGAACAAATTACAGTGGGGCAATTGACAAACATCGAGAAAGCAATATGCATATACTACTCATATTGAATCCTTTGATATTCGATTGGGCATTACAACATTATACATAGACCGCCATCCAAATGCATCTACGACTAATAATCCACCTTCAGGTTATCATCCGAACCCCCTCCAGTATTAAGTTGCAAGCAACAGATAATTGCATTACGCATTGCGTGTAAAGTAAACAATACGATTGTTCTATGAACAAAGGATTGTTGTTTTCTCCCTAGTAGCAACAGCACATCTAGTACCTTAGAGATTTCTGTCACTTCCCCAAATAACTAGAGGCATGAACCCACTATCGAGCATAAATACTAACTCTTGGAGTTGCTAGCATCTACTTGGACAAGATAGCTACTAACAACGGAAAGCATGCAAGATCACAAATAACAAAGACATGATAGAATCCATAATCAATCTGAAATAGCATCTCAATATCCATCGGATCCCCGCAAACACAAAATGTATGATTACAAATAGATGATATTGATCATGAACGGAGCTCACAAGATCTAAATAAGATAACACAAACGAGGAGAACCAGCCATCTAGCTACATGGACCCGTAGTCCAGATATGAACTACTCACGCATCAGACCGGAGGCTTGCATGATGATGAAGAAGGCCTCTAGGGTGAATTCCCCTCTCCGGCAGGGTGCCGGGAAAAGCTTCCGATCCCTCCCGATCTAGGGATGGAGATGACGACGGCTACAGACTCTTTCGTGGAATTTTGATCGGGTACTTAGGGTTTCTGTATCGGGGGCATCTTATAGGTGGAAGGAGAGGCCGAGGGGGTTCCTGGGGCGGCCAGACCACCCTCTGGCATTGGCCATGCCTGGGCGCGCGGCCAAGTGGTGTCGCCGGGCCCCAGCCCCTCTCCGTCTCGTATTCTGGGTCCTTTTGTCCCTCTGTGAAAAACTGACTTTGGCTTTTGTCCAGTCCAATTCCGAGAATATTCATTTTCCGACTTTCCTGGAACCAAAAACAACAGAAAACAGGCAGCTGGCACTATGGCTCTTGTTAATAGGTTAGTCCAAGAAATCATATGAAAATTACTCCAAAGTGTGGACAAAATATATGAAAGTAGATAACACCAAGCATGGAACATTAAAAATTATGGATACGTTAGCAACGTATCAATCGCTCTTGGCAATGCACAAGGCTAGAAGGGGAGGAAGATGCCAACCAAAGGGCATATGAGAGGAGAGGTGAGCGTGTGTGGGAGAGGAGAGGAGGGGGGCTTTTATAGGTGAGGGTGGTAGCCCAAGGGGGCATGGCGCACATCCATGGGGCTGCCCCCACCTCTCCCCCAATTATTTGGGTGGACTCTCCACTTACATAAATTCAGTCTCCACTTTCTTCCATTTTTCTCCACTCAAAAATCAAGAGTCTCTTCATTAAAACCACTTTTAATCTATTTTATTTAATGTCACTCATTTAATGAACACTTCATTTAATGAGTACTTCATTTAATGAACACTTCATTTAATGAAAACATTAACAATTCAATCCTCGGTGATATTTCGATACACCGAAACTATTCCGGCAGATTTATCAGAATAATTCTTGCATTGTCCAGTATTTTCTCCGGTGTTCCTATCCACTCAAATACATCGACTACCCTTAAGTGTGTCTCCCTACGGGTTGCGAGCTGAGTGGACATGATCGAGACATTCTCTGATCAATAATCATTAGCGGGACCTGGAGATCCATAATGACTCCCACCAGCTCAAGCGATGACTTAGTGATCGCGTGACTTTTTATTCGCAGTAACAAATTCCTTTTGTCTCGCAATATTTTACTTGTCTAGGATCCGATCATTCTGTATCATCCATACCTAGGTTGATCCCGTTACTAACAAGTACTTTTTTCTTGTTCCCGTGATATAACATTCTTAGTGATTATTATCACTTGCTTGCAAGCTATGTTAATGTGATATATTACCGAGAGGGCCCTGAGTATATCTCTTTGTCATCAGGATGGACAAATCCCACTCTTAATCCACGAGCCTCAACTAACCCTTACCAAGTAGCTGACGACACCTTTATAATCACCCTGTTATGGTGTGATGTTCAAACTATGCTTCTGAAGTCGGTGATTGATGTGATCTCATGGTCTAAGGACTAGGGTTACTTTGAATGACGTAATAATAGTGTAAACATAATGGCATGATTGTGTTACTATACTTTGGGAGAATGTTCATCACATCATTCAATTAATGGTATGACCTTGATATTAATAACATCTAGTGTCATGATCAAGAAACCTTGATCATCTGTTAATCAACAAACTAGTGTAATGAGAGGCATCACTACGTACCATCTATTAGTTTATTAAACACACACGTATTAACCATTCCTTTTAATACATTTATAACATGAGAAATAAACATCTATTATAAACCTGGAATAACATAATAACCATTTATTATTGTCTCTTGGGCATATTCCTTTCAGTTGGGTCATGAAGAGGGCGAGTTGTGAGAGATCTAGAGTTAGTAGAGAGGGGACTGCTACGAGATAGAGGGTTGATGGATCAAAATATATTCGAGCTCGTTGGGGAACCCCAAGAGGAAGGTATGATGAGCACAGCAGCAAGTTTTCCCTCAGTTATAAAACCAAGGTTATCAAACCAGTAGGAGCAAGGAAACACCTCCATGGTGTTGTTTCCAACTTGGAATCCTGCACACCACAACCACAGAACTTTGCCCCCAACTTACAGTGAGGTTGTCAATCTCACCAGTTTTGCTGAAAACAAAGGATTAAACGTATTACGTGGAAGATAGTAATGGCTTACAGAAAGTAAGCAGATAATAGTAAATAATAGATTGTAGATTGATAGTAAAAGAAAGGACCGGGGTCCATAGTTCACTAGAGGTGATTCTCCTTAAGATAGAAGACATGTTGGGTGAACAAATTACAGTGGGGCAATTGACAAACATCGAGAAAGCATACATGCATATACTAATCATCTTGACTCCTATGAGATTTGATTGGGCATTACAACATTATACATAGACCGTAATCCAACTGCATCTATGACTTATAATCCACCTTCAGGTTATCATCCGAACCCCCTCCAGTATTAAGTTGCAAGCAACAGATAATTGCATTAAGCAAAGTGTGTAAAGTAAACAATACAATTGTTCTATGAACAAAGGATTGTTATTTTCTCCCTAGTAGCAACAGCACATCTAGTACCTTAGAGATTTCTGTCACATCCCTAGATTCCTAGAGGCATGAACCCACTATCGAGCATAAATACTCCCTCTTGGAGTTGCTAGCATCTACTCGGCCAAGATAGCTACTAACAACAGAAAGCATGCAAGATCACAAATAACATAGACATGATAGAATCAATAATCAATCTAAAATAGCATCTCAATATCCATCGGATCCCCGCAAACACAACATGTATGAGTACAAATAGATGATCTTGATCATGAACGGAGCTCACAAGATCTAGACATGGTAGCACAAAGGAGAAGAACCAACCATCTAGCTACTACATGGACCCGTAGTCTAGGGATGAATTACTCACGCATCACACTGGAGGCATTCATGGTGATGAAGAAGGCCTCCAGGGTGATCTCTCCCCTCCGGCAGGGTGCCGGGAAGAGCTTCAGATCCCTCCTGATCTAGGGATGGAGATGGCGGCGGCTATAGACTCTTTTGTGGAATTTTGATCGGGTCCTTAGGGTTTTTGTAGTGACCTCGGATCAAGTAAGATCCTAAGTCCCTGTGAATAACATGCTAGTCCCTGGATCAATAGCTAGCACTCACAGTCGATGAAATATCATGTAAAACACAAGTCTTTATTACATTAATCGAATAATCCAGAGTTTACATTATTACAACAGAAGCGTTATAAATACAACTTGGAGTCCCATCAATGCCACAAGCAGGTTGAGGGAAGACCCGCGATCCTAGCGCGCCTTTCAACGATCTCCGAAATTCTGCACATGAAACGTGCAGCCAACAAGTTGGGTCAATACTTTGAATGTATTGGCAAATTACACCAAGGAAAGAAAAGACTATCTCTACATGCAAGGCTGGTATAGGCTGTAGAGTTCATTTGCTCAAAGCTAGTTTTCTTAAGTAGAGAGAAGAGAAGATTGTCCTACTTTGTAAACATTTGCTTAGATAAAATAAGGTCGAGTGGCACACAAGGATATTACGCACCAAGTGTCCAAACAACCAAACACTTGGATATTACGCACCAAGCGTCACTTGGATATTACACACCAAGTTCCCAAATTCCCACCCATTAGCAATATTACGCACGCCATGGGGTTTCAAAACTTTGTTTTAGAAAAGAGAGAGGAAGATCCTTCAGAGGCTCCATCCTTCAGACGCTCATTGTTGTTCTGTTACCGTGAACACGGCTGATCGATCAGATTGCAATACTCTCGAGAGTTTGTGCACTTTACCCACAATCCACGATCAAGTCCTTTTACAGACAAGACCATGGCGAGGCTTTCCCTTAGTAGCCCCTCTACCTTCCGGATCCAACCGTGCCAAGAACCTCCAAATGTTGGTACCCAGGTGAGGTTTCCCACTAAGTACTAGGCCAAGACAGAGCCCATAATGTATTGTGGTTGCACTGGAAGCTTCTGAATTCTGAAACATGGCAGACTTCTTTGATTCCTGGGCGGCTGTCCTCCACCAAAATCACACTCGTTGACCCGACAACCATTCCGCCCAGAAGAAAACTTAGTTTTATTTTGAAGTGGATTTGAGAGGAAAAGTTTGCTCTAGAGAGCCTTTATACTTAGAAAATTCTTTGTCTTTCGAACCCCCCAACGGTACTTTGTATTTATAGCATAGCAAGCAATACTTAGTAAAAACAGGGGTAACCTATTGGGATAGGAAATCCTAAGTATAGAGCTGCTCATGGCATACTACAAAATCATCGCACTTGCAAAATAATACTGAGGAAAAATTCTACTAGATCATCCTACACATGCACACTACAGAATTTTGAAGATCACATGCATAGAATCAAAACTGGGACAAAATTATGAACAAGTGGTGTAACTTGCCTTATGTTGATAATATGGGTGATGATTGTATTTATCCGCAGCAATCGCACTCTCCGAACAATCTAATACGAGGACAAGGTAGTTCCAATCAAAACAATTGCAAACTTAGCAAAAACACAACAAGGACGATCAAAAACATGCATGATGGTTTAATAAGTCATAATGGTTGTAATTAGTTCTCTGAACAATACTACAACACATGATGCACGTAGGAGATCATTTAATGCAATAGGATATCTATTATTAATACTTGATTGCCAATCTAGGGGTTTTAATAGTTCTGTTGAAACTCCTGTACTAATTGCCGTATTAAATTTGTATCTAAAGTGTACTGGATAGAGAGCATTAATACGAACCAGTAGCAATTGGATTCAACTTAATCGGAGTTATAAATCTTTTCTTATGATTTAAATAGTGTTTAATGGAGTTTAAATCATTTAAACAATTTCTTTTGTCTAAAATTCAAACTAAATACATATCTGTAATCTACATGATAATGTGATTCCAGAGACATATTATTCATATTTTTCTGAGTTATAAATTATTTACTATGAATTTAATACTCTAAAAGTCCATTAAAATTATTTAAATCACTACAGTAATTTTACACTGCAAAATTTGGATCTAACAGCATATTAATGTTTTATTTGAAATTATGAATCCATAGACACTTTATTTGTATTTTTAGGATCTACAGATAATTTACTATGATTTATTATGTCTAAAAAGCTCATTAAACCATTTAATTTATTACAGTAAATATGTACTGTAAAAGTTATATCTAATCCTGTATTATTGTTCTACACAATTTTATGAATCCAACCATATATTATTTATAATTTTTGGACATGTATTCAATTTTATATGAATTTTACAATATTGGACATAAATCTGGCTATTTTAAATATTAAAAATCAAATAACTCGCGCTGACTGGGCTCTGACCTGCTGACCTGGCAGATGACGAAGCGATGACGCAGCACGCTGACTGACTTGCCACGTGGTGCTCAGCGATTGGCAGGTACCGGTTCAGGCTGGATCTATTCTCGTGCGTCAGATAAGGATCCAACGGCTGCTGGTGATCTGGGTTTAGGTGGCGGTCAACGGCGACGGGAAAAGTGGCTTCGGCGGCGGCGGCGCTCGGATGCCGGTGGTGGAGGCGGTTCTGGTGGCCTCCGGCGACGACGGAGTAGGCGACGGGGTGCAGATCGTCTCAGTGAACCCTATGGCATGTTTATGTTCGTTGTTTGCTTCCGGGAACAGCCACGGTGTGCGGATGGAGTGGCAGCGGGTCGGTGGAGCTCCGGCGATCCCTCCAGTGAGCAATTGCGGGCGTTGTGGCGATCTGTACAGGGGGAAAATACAGTGAGGAGATGCGGTAGAGGATGGGAAAGAGGATAGGAGGAACATCAGGGAGTAGGGCGACGGGATTCGTCGGGCTCGAGGTCGACCTGAGGGCTCCCGGCGGCGGAGGATCAGAACCTCGATGGTGGGACTAGGGTTTTTTTAAAAACACGAAAATAATCGAGGGGGGGTGGATGCCGAAGATTTATGGGGCGCTTCGCGTGGAGTATGGGCAACAAACTCGAACAAAACCGTGCGGATTGGATCGGGATCAAGACAGCGTGGTCGCGTCGGTCTCTGGCTGGAGGTTGAAGACGAGGTGCGGGCCCCATCTGTCGGTGGCATGGTCGAGGCTGACGGGTGGGTCCTGCAGTGAGAGAGAGCAAGGGAACGAGGGTGCGGGCTGGCGTTGCTGGGCCGGAGTGGGCGGCCACGCTACGCGCGCGCAGTAGATAGGTGCAGGTTAGTTGGGCCGCGCGGGCTTCTGTGCTGCGCTGCGCGCGGCTGATAGAGAGAGGAGGGGCGGCTCGGGCTGGGCCTGGCTGGTAGGTTAGGTTAGTTCATTTTTTTTATCCTTTTTCCTTTTCTATTTAGTATTTCTTTCTTAGTATTTGTTTTAGGCCTCCAAATTGAACCAAATCAATTTCTAGAAATTTATAAATTCAAAACACACCTTTAAGGATGTATAGAATATGGTTTTACCAAAGTTGAAAATATCCATAATGCCATTTGCTTACAAGGCATTACATGGCTAGTTGCATTAATAAGGAATTTGGGTTTAGAATTTTTAGGAAAAATATCCCAAATTTATTTCAGGACATACAGGGAACACTTTTCTTCAATATTAATATGTACCCGAACAATAGGTCATGTAGTACTTAAGAATTGGGAAATCCCATAAAGGGTACTGGATAATCCTTTTTGGACAATACTAATTTCCTTCTTAGGGTTTATATGCAATGATGGTCATGCATGCTTAATGATTTTGAATTTTTGAAATCTTGCACTCCAATTCTACAATCCATAATCAATCCATGCCCTTTTGCTTATATGGCTACCTAGGCCATGACAAAAGAATATAAGATTTGAATTCAAGGTTGAGAGGATTTTCTATTCAAAAAGTTTCTTCTCTTTGAGAATTTTCAACAAAGTCAAACAATCAATCAAGCTATTGATTTTATTTATAACATTCCAAAATAGGAAAATTTTTGGGATGTTACAGTTTTCGTCCCGGAGGCAATATATAGGAGAAGGGGCAAGGTCGGTGGAGTGCCAGGGGGCCCACACCACCTGGTGGCGTGGCTAGGGCTGCCCGCACCACCACCTGACTCCCCTCTTCATCTCCCCTCCGGACTCCGTGTTCCTTCTGGTGAAATATTGACTTGGGCTTTTGTCTGGTCCAATTCCAAGAATATTTCCTTACTAGATTTTCTGAAACCAAAAATAGCAGAAAACATGCAACTGGCACTGTGGCCTCTTGTTAATAGGTTTGTTCCAGAAAATGTGTAAAAAAGCTCCAAAGTGTGGAAAAAACATAAGAAAGTAGATATAAATCAAGCATGGAACATAAAAAATTATAGATACGTTTGCAACGTATCAACATACCCAAGCTTAACTCCTGCTCGTCCTCGAGTAGGTAAGTGATAAAAAAGAATAATTTTTGAGGTGACATGCACCATCATAATCTTGATCAAGGTATTTGTAAAACATTGATAGCTGGGATCATGGTACTTTAACATAGCATGAAAGGTATAGTTCTAACAATAAGACATAGCAACTATGTTGTAACATGAAAAGGTACAAACAAAAGATTCATGAATAACAATGCTTTACAAGACGTTTGTTTATTTCACATATAGAAAACATAATGAGAATGGTATTTAGCTTGTCCCTCATAGTGTAGCAACACATAAATGCATAGGACACCTTCAAAGTTCATAAGGGTGACTAGATACAAATAGTTTAAGAACAAGCAATATCAAAGTTAGGAATCAATCAACAAGTCTTGGGACAATGCACATTAAACTAAGAATGGCCACTATGCTTTCTCAATTGGTGCATAAATATAGAAGATGGAGACTCAACATAAAAGTAAAAGAAAGGCCTTCATAGAAGGAAGCAGGGATTCAAGTCTTATAAAGAGCTTCCAAAAATTATGGTACTTATTAGCTTTTAGCTCTCATTGCCCCTACCATAAGAATCTTCAAGTGATTAAGGTTAAAGTGAACAAACTATGGAGTATATGCTTGACAAAGTATAAGTTGGCAATCTCATGTCCCTTTGATGACCCACAAGTATAGGGGGTGTATCGCAGTATTTTCGAGGGAAGTGAAACCCAATTTATTGATTTGACACAAGGGGAGCCAAAGAATATTTATAAGCCTTAACAACTGAGTTGTCAATTCAGCTGCACCTGGAAACAATCTTGCTCACAGCAGTTTATCAGTAGCAATAGTTTTGTAGTAGCAATAGCAAAGTAACAGCAGTAGTAAAAGTAAAGACAGTAGTAACAATTTCAGCAAACAGTAGGATTAAAATGCGGTAGACACGGGGATGGATGGACGGGCGTTGCATGGACAAGACAATTCATATGGCAATCAGAACATAGGGCATTTGCAGATAAATAAGATAAAGCATCCAAGTACTAAATAATCATAGGCATGTGTTTCATATATAGTCATACGTGCTCGCAATGAGAACTTGCACAACATCTTTTGTCCTGCCAGCCCGTTTGCAGCGGGGCCTCAAGGGAACTACTACCAATTAAGGTGCTCCTTTTAATAGAGCACCGGAGCAAAGCATTAACACTCCCTGAACACATGTGATCCTCACATCAAAGCCATTCCCTCCGGTTATCCCGATTTCCGTCACTTCGGGGCCTTTGGTTCCGGACAACAACGTGTGTATACAACTTGCAGGTAAGACCATAAACAATACTATCATAATGAATCAATAACATGTTCAGATCTGAAATCATGGCACTCGGGCCCTAGTGACAAGCATTAAGCATAACAAGTCGCAACAAAGTCAAAAAGCACTAATAGTAGATACTAGGCACCATGCCCTAACAATCCGATGCCATTACATGAACGATCTCATCCAATCCCTACCATCCTCATAGCCTACAGCGGAGGATTACTCATTCATAGATGGGGGAAACATGGATGGTCGATGGAGAAGCGATGGTGATGATGATGGCGATGATCTCCTCCGATTCCCTGTCTCGGCAGGGTGCAGAACGGAGTTTCTGGTTCCGAATCACGGAATCTGGTGGTGGCGGCGGAGCAGAACTCTTTCTGGAAAAACGTCGAACCCCCTAGGTTTTTAGGTCAGGAGGCAACTTATAGGCGAAGAGGGCGACCGAGGGGGTGTCTAGGCCGGCCAGACCACCCCATGGCGCGGCCAGGCCTAGCCCGCGCGACCAGGTGGTGTGGCCAGGCCCCAGCCCCACTCCATCTCTTATTCTGGCTCCTTGAGTCTTCTGGTGAAATAGGATTTTTGGCATATTTTTTGGGATTTTTCCTAATAGTTGATTTTCTGCACAAAAACTAGACACCAAGATAATTCTGCTGAAAACAACATCAGTCCGTGTTAGTTATATCCAAATCACACAAGTTTAGAGGAAAAACAATAGCAAAAGTGTTCAGGAAAGTAGATACGTTTTGGACGTATCAACTCCCCCAAGCTTAGCTTATTGCTTGTCCTCAAGCAATTCAGTTGAAAACTGAGTGCGATAAAAGAAACTTTCACGAACACATTTGCTTCATATGATGTATATAATCTCAGCATGTGATCAACTGCTTAGGAAATTCATAATGAGTATGCAACTAAGTTTACTTAATAGTCATTGCAAGCTATGAAGAGATTCCAACTCAAAAATAGTAATTAGCATGAAACATAAGCATAAGCAACATTGCAATGCTCATAGAAAGGTATGATAGAGTGGTATCTCGCTTGCCTTTGATTGTAGAGCAAACATAAATGCCAAGGCATCTTTGAAGTTCAAGTGAAGACTAGAAGTAAAGATTTCAAAGATACAAGCATCAAAGTAATAACACAATTAATCAAGTTTTGAGACAAGCACATTATACTAAGAATGACAACTATGCTCTCAAGAAATTGCTCATAGAATATGTGGAGACTCAACAAAGAAATGAAAAGGTTTTGAATAGTTTGAAAGGCTTCCAAATGCTGAAAGTATGGTACTCATTAGCTTTCAGCTCTCATTGCCCCTACCATAAGCATCTTTAAATGGTTAAGGTTAAAGTGACACAACTAAGAGGATATGCTTGAAAAGTTATAAGCTAAAATCTCATGCCCCTTACTTACGAGTACCGGACCTCATGCTACTCAGCTTCAGTCACAAGTAAGCTCTTGTCATTGTAAGTACATATGATTCATAGAGAACCGCCAACAGGGTACCCCTTGCACATGATAAAAGAGCTATCCCATAATCAAAATGACAAGGCAAGCAGACAATGAGCATCTCATCGATCTTTTTATTTGCTATTTGCATAGGTTTTTATTGAGGATTGCTTCATAGAATGCTCATTATGGTTATGCTGCAAGTTTCCACCATGATTAGGCATGGCTTAGGCTAGCGGCCCAAGCGTTTCTCTAACACATATAAACTCCATGATATTACAAGTTCCCCTTTTATTTCACATCGCCGGGATCCATAAGCAAAAGAATCATGATATCAACGGGGTACAAAGTACCCGTGCAATGTTGAAAGTGTTTCCCATGATACATGGTTCTGCTAACTTCAACTTACAAAGCGCAAGAATATACGCAACAAAGATGGATGCAATGATTCAAGATTATTAAATGCAAGAAAGTAAAGTGTGCCATCAAGTTCGTGAGAGCTTTACTAACTAACTTTCTCATAACAAGCAAACATTTTATTCGGAAGAAAACAAGGCATACTAAGCATGCACGGAATAGCAAATGATGCTAATAGGTAGGTATGGTGGACACTTTTGGCAATATTGGTTTTAGGGAGTTGGAAACACGAGTAAAGAATACTCAGTGCAAGTGAAGGCTAGCAATACTAAGGGAGCGACAAACGAGAGAGCAGTAATTGTCATAATCATGCTTGCAACAAAACAGGACTAATCATGGCATGAAAGTGATTCAAGACCCTTGAGGCAAAATAGTTCATCGAGGCTTAACTGATTATCGATTTAGTCATATGCATGCATGAGCATGTGCCAAGTCAATTCAAGTGAAACACTCAGAGGAGGATACTGATGACCCACAAGTATAGGGGGTGTATCGCAGTATTTTTGATAAGTAAGAGTGTCGAACCCAACGAGGTGCAGAAGGTGCTGGCTAGTGGTATGGATCAGGAATTCTCTGCAAATACTTAGCAAACAGATTTTTAGGGGTTTTTGATAAAGCAAGTAAACAAAGTACGAGTAAATAAAAGACACTAGGAATAAATGCAGCAAGTGGCCCAATCCTTTATGCAGCAAAGGACAAGCCGGTTGTATTACTTAAGATGACCAAACGTTCTTGAGGACACATGGAAAGACTGTCAAGTGCTTTCGCTTCATATAGTTGATTAATCTTCTTTAGCTTGCTAAGTGTTGTGTGGGTGAAACTGTGCTAATGTACCGACCTTCCTAGGACTAATACATACTTGTGATTATACCCCTTGCAAACATTCGTAAGTACAAGAAAGTAATTAAGGTAAAAACCTAACCACAGCTTTAAACTCTAAGACCCTTACGTCCCTTGTGCAATGGTTTCCTAACGGGGGTTCAGGTTTCTGTCACTCCGGCAACCCCTACGATTACTAGCCAAATACACAATGCATTCCCCTAGGCCCATATAGGTGAAGTGTCATGTAGTCGACGTTCACATGACACCACTAGAAGAAGTACACCACAACTTAAATATCAAACTATTGAATCTTTCTCAACACAACTCCACTACTAACAACATGACTTCTCCCATGTCCTCAAGAACAAAACGAACTACTCACAAGACATCATATGGATCATGATCAGAGATGGAATAATAATGTATAACAATCTGAACATAAACAATAATTCAATGGTTCACTCAATAGCATCAACTACAAAGAGTAATCAACACTGGGAAAGTTTCCCCTATGAACTATGCAAGATTCAACTCAATTGTTACAGCAATATGGAGATGGTGATGAGGGTACTGATGGTGATGATGGTGGTGATGATGATGATGATGATCCCGATGAAGTCCGGCTTGATGGTGGTGTTGATGGCGATGATCTCCCCTCTCCGGGAAGGAATTCCCCTGGCAGAAATCTATCTGCCGGAGAGATCTTTCTCTCTCGGTGTTTTCCGCCCCGCAGAGGCGGAGTAATCTTTATCTGGTCGCTCCCTGAGTCTTAGGGTTTAGGGAGGATAATATACGCCAGAGGGGAGTGCCTGGAGTGGGCCAGGGCGGCCACACCACCTGCTGGCGTGGCCTAGGGCTGCCTGCGCCAGGGGGTGGTGTGGGCCCCCTGTGGCCCATCTCCAGGCCCCCTTCTGGCTTCCTTCGTCTTCTGGAAAAATCAGATTTTTCGTATATTTTTTTCCCGGATTTTCTGATCTTCGCGAATTTTGCCTCCAAACAGCACCTTTTCCATCAGAATCCTGACTGCAGCGGTCCATGCTCCAAAAGTCATCAACCATGCAAAAGTAGATGAAATAACATAAGTATCACCTCTCAATACGAAAAATATCAATGAATAATAGTGAATTATGACATAGAATAGTGATGCAAAATGGACGTATCAACTCCCCCAAGCTTAGACTTTGCTTGTCCCCAAGTGAAACTGAGCTCAATAAACATGGCCTCGGGTTTATGGAGTGAAGAGTCGATAAAAGAATACGGACAAGAAGCATCACATTCATCAAATACATAGATCATAATAGAAGACAACTCACTATTATATAACTCAACTTATAATAGGTAAAGGAAACACAATAGAGATACATGAAGTAAATCATAATTGGTAATGGCAAACTTAGCTCTTGGTCAAAGAATAGTTGATAATTTGCTGGAGTTCACAAATAACTGGTTTTCAATGATAGCTTTCAAAGTAGTAAACATCAAGATAAGATCAATGTGCAAAATAAGGAACATAAGAAACATGAATGAATAAATCATCATATGAATGAATGAAACACAACAACTCAAAATACTTGCTAAGATAGAAGGGAGTAGATTTACTGACTCAAATAAAAAGTAAAAGAAAGGCCCTTCACAGAGGGAAGCAGGGATTGCAAGTCTCATAAAGATCTCCCAAAAATTATGATACTTACTAGCTTTCAGCTCTCATTGCCCCTATCATAGGCATCTTTAGGTGATTAAGGTTAAAGTGATCAAATATGAGGATATGCATTGACAAGTTGTAAATTGAGAATCTCATGTCCCTTGAATACGAGGGTCGCTCCTCATGCTACTCAAGTTTAGTCACCGGTAAGTTCTTGTCATCGTAAGCATATGTGTATCATAGAGAACCGCCAACGGGGTACCCCTTACCCGATGATATGGAAGAATCCCCATATCAAAATGACAAGGCAAGCAGACAACAAGTATCTCAGCAATCTTCTTATTTACCATGGGAATATGGTGCTTTTTTCTCTCTTTCCTCTTTTCATAATCTCTTTTTTTTTTCTTTTTCTCTTTTTTCTCAATATCGGACTCTTTTTTTTATAAGAAGAATGCTTCATAGATGCTCGTTATGGTTACGCTGCAGGTTTCCACCATGTCAACATGGATTAGACCAGCGGCCCAGGCGTTTCTCTAACACACATGCATAACTCCATGGACTTACAAGCTCCCCTTTCATTTCACACCGACGACATCCATAGACAAAAGAACATGATATCAACTAGGTACAAAGTACCCGTGCAATGTTGAAAGCGTTCCCCATGACAGCATGGTTCTACTAATTCACAACTTACAAAGCGCAAGCATATACGCAACATAGGTGAGCACAATGGTTCAAGTTTATTAAGTGCAGGAAAGTAAAGTGTGCCATCAAGTTCGTGAGAGATTTAATCACTAATTTTCACATAACAAGTTTAATTTGGGAGGTAGATAAAACAATAATTTACTTGGAATAGCAATAATGCTAATAGGTAGGTATGGTGGACGCAAATGGCAAATGTTTTGGTTTAAAGGAGTGGATGCACGAGAAGAATTCCCTTTCAATACAGGTTTTTGGCTAGCAAGGCTGGGTAGCAAGTATAAGAGTTGATGGAAACAACCAAACATACAAGTGATAAAGAGTTAAAGACAAACATGCAATCTTCCTTGGAAGCACAAAAGATCTTAACTAGAGAATACTAGACTTATGAGCAAATCAAGAAAGAAAGATGATGAAATAATTTTTCTTTAGAGTAACTTTATCTTTTTTCATTCAACTCTCAAAAATAGTGTGCTACTGACCGAGCCAGGTTTGCCAAAACCAACTAAATTAACTCAATGATCCCAAAGTGATACCAATACTAACAACAAGATCAATCATACAACCACGAATTGAAAACTAAAATAAGCTATGCAAAAGAGTGAATGATAGAACTTCTCATTAATATTCCATAACGGCAACTCACACCAAGGGATACATATCTAACGAGAGAGGGGACACTTCCATAATGCAAACCATACTACATAATAACTCCTCTATTCATGATATGACTCTACTAAAAAGGTAAAAAGATAGAAGATAGTGATGTGATACCGCGGCACTCCCCCAAGCTTGGAACAAACCAAGGGTATGCCAAACCTGATGATGAATTACTCCTTCGGTGGTGGTGGTATCCTCTCAATGAGCTCTCTGATAAGTTTCCCCAAGTCCTCAATCTCAAAGGTGAGATTACGAATAAGTTGCGAGTTTTGCTCAATGCGGCTCATGATCATGTCGGGTTGAGAATTCCAGCTCTTGCTATTCTTTCCTCACTCTTCCTCCTTGAAGTCTTCTTTTCCTGCATGGCTAGAACGAGGAAAATCCCAATTGGAGGGTAATTTCTCCTTGGGCATATTCTGGTATTGATGCTCATGGATAAGGGTATGGAAAGGATTCCTGGTGCGTGGAGGAAGTGACCGTGGAGCTAAAATATGACGAGGAGCTTTCCCCCCAGTTGACATAGTCCTGGCAAGGTTTGCCACCACTCCAATGCTTGCAATGGTAGTGTCGGTGTGCTTTGCCTCCTCTTCATCTTCGCTCTTGATCTCCTTCTCCTTCCTAGGGTCTTGGAGGTCTTCCTCCATAGGCTCCTTCTCTTTATCCTTGGCGGACACCATTGTGCTTCTAAACCTTCAAAGAGTATGTCCTGGTAGAAACAGATCGAAACAAAAACATGACGAAAACACGATATACGAACCTCGGGGGATCCGGGGGTTATATATTACGAAGTTTCATATCAAAAGGAAGGTACTGGGAGAAAACGAGTCGGAGGCGGAGTCCGGGGTAGACTCACCACCTGGTGGCGTGGCCAGGGGTGGGCCCGCGCCACAGGGTGGTGTGAGCCACCCTGGCTCTGTTTCTGTCCCTTTTTCGCTTCGTAGCTTTCCTTATTGACTAAAAACTGCAAAAATATAGTTGGATAGTATTTTCGCGGAACTTTTCTTACCAGAACTGTTACCTATTTGAAAACAGACTCTGCAGGTCTCTGAATTTGGTATCTTAGTAGATTCTTCCAGAGTCACCACTTGAATATCATCTATATATTCATCTTCATACACTTAATACTTGAGTCATAAAACCTTTCTCTTCCTTATTACACCATTATCTCCACTACCTGGAAATTTCTTTCACACAAAACTTCACACAGTTCTCATTAGCAACATTAGTATATATGAAGTGATAAAACCTTTTGAGTCCAACTTCAACTGAAAACCATCAAAACATAAGCTACTATAACAACTCCTTCCGAAAACCCAAAAAGAATTCAAAAAGGAAATCGAATAAAGAAGCAAATGCAAGATTGGCAAAATCTGTCAAAACAGACCAGCAGGTAAAGATCAATTTTTTAGAAAATATTCTGTTGATCAAATCAAAAAGTACAAAACTAACGAAAGTTAAATAACAACCTGGGGCAGAATCACAAAAAATTACAGCTCAATCCGCAATACAGATATCTCTCACGAATTTTTACAGTGAAGCACAAAAAATCTGTTTTGGGACAGCAACTTCCCCAAATATTACTTCTCCCTCATTAGAGGTTGATATTGACACAAAAACCAAACAAAATGGATAAGGAGCGGTTATTACCAAAGTAATAACTTCCAAGACTCAAAGAAACAAAAACAAACTGAAAGCAAAAACAAATTGGGTTGTCTCCCATAAAGCTCTTTCTTTATAGCCATTAAGATGGGCATGATAATTTTGATGATGCTCACATAGGAATATGAATTGAAGCGAAAGAGAGCATTAAGAAGAAAACATACACATGTTTAAGTCTAACCCACTTCCTATGCAAGGGAATTTTGTAAACAAACAAGTTGTTGAAACCAGAGGCTACTTGCATAAGAAGGCAAAAGAAGTGCAACATAAAAACTTTCAGCATAAAACGAGGAAACTTGATATTATTGAGATACATAAGAACACTTTTCCCTCTTTCATAGTAACTTTTAGTATCATGCATAAACTTAACAATATAACTATCACAAGGATCGTCATAGCAATGATCACTTATTCTAACATAAAACACAGGAATACTAGTCACATAACACTACTTTGTGAAACAATATTAGAGGTATCCTTACAAAGGATAGGGTGTCCCTCTTTCTCATATTTAGTAACAAAGTCTTTCACATTTGCTATTATAGGTTCATCAACCTTTTGTTTATCAGGTTCAACAGCTTTATTCATACTTTCATCAACCATACTAGCCATCATAGAATGTTCCTTTATCTTAACTGGGAAAGGCATTTTCTCAATATAAGGTTTAGGTAAGACATGATTAGCAGTATAAAATTCAGTATTTCTTGTAGGAACACTCTTAGTGATGGCTCAATGCACGGCGCCTAGAAAAATGTTGATGGCTCGTGGTTGATGTAGAGCTCGTTGGGAACCCCAATAGGAAGGTATGATGAGCACAACAGCAAGTTTCCCTTAGTTATGAAACCAAGGTTTAATCGAACCAGTAGGAGCAAGGAAACACCCCAAAGGTGTTACTAGCTGAGCTTTGGCAGGGCGCACTACCGGTGCTAGTAGTAACATGGAGACCTGCACAACACAACCATAGAACTTTGTCCCCAACTTGCGATGAGGTTGTCAATCTCACCGTGTTTTGCGGAAAACAAAGGATTAAACGTATCGAATGGAAAGAAGTAAAAGTTTGCAGAAAGTAAACACAAAGAAGTAAAAGATTGTAGATTGTATGTAAAAGACAAGGACCGGGATCCATAGTTCACTAGAGGTGGATCTCCTTAAGATAGATAACATGCTGGGTGAACAAATTACAGCGGGGCAATTGACAAACACCGAGAAAGCAATACATGCATATACTAATCATCTTGACTCCTTTGAGACTTGATTGGGCATTACAACATTATACATAGACCGCCATCCAACTGCATCTATGACTAATAATCCACCTTCAGGTTATCATCCGAACCCCCTCAAGTATTAAGTTGCAAGCAACAGATTATTGCTTTACGAACTGCGTGTAAAGTAAACAATACGATTGTTCTATGAACAAAGGATTGTTGTTTTCTCCCTAGTAGCAACAGCACATCTAGTACCTTAGAGATTTCTGTCACTTCCCCAGATTACCAGAGGCATGAACCCACTATCAAGCATAAATACTAACTCTTGGAGTTGCTAGCATCTACTTGGCCAAGATAGCTACTAACAACAGAAAGCATGCAAGATCTCAAATAACAAAGACATGATAGAATCAATAATCAATCTGAAATAGCATCTCAATATCCATCGGATCCCCGCAAACACAACATGTATGGGTTACAAAAAGACGATCTTGATCATGAACGGAGCTCACAAGATCTAAACATGAAAGCACAAAGGAGGAGAAACCAGCCATCTAGCTACTACATGGATCCGTAGTCCAAGGATGAACTACTCACGCATCACACCGGAGGCTTGCATGGTGATGAAGAAGGCCTCCAGGGTGAATTCCCCTCTCCGGCAGGGTGCCGGGAAGAGCTTCAGATCCCTCCTGATCTAGGGATGGAGATGACGGCGGCTATAGACTCTTTCGTGGATTTTTGATCGGGTACTTAGGGTTTTCGTCCCGAGGGAAATATATAGGCGGAAGGAGAGGCCGAGGGGGTGCCGGGAGCCACCACACCACCCCTTGGCGCGGGCCAGGCCTGGCCGCGTGGCCAGGTGGTGTGGCCGGCCCCTAGCCCCTCTCCGTCTCGTATTCTAGCACTTGATCCCTTCCGGAAAAATAGGCACTTTGGCTTTTGTCCCGTCCAATTCCGAGAATATTCATTTTCTGACTTTCCTGGAACCAAAAACAGCAAAAAACAGGCAGCTGGCACTGTGGCTCTTGTTAATAGGTTGGTCCAAGAAATCATATGAAAAGTACTCCAAATTTGGAACAAAACACAATAAAGTGGATAAAACTAAGCATGGACCATCAAAAATTATAGATACATTTGCAATGTATCAACATCCCCAAGCTTAACTCCTGCTCGTCCTCGAGTAGGTAAGTGATAAAAAGAAATAATTTTTTAGGTGACATGCACCATCAAAGACTTGATCAAAGTATTTGCAAAACACTCAAAGCTGGGATCATAGTATTTCAATCATAACATGAAAGACAAAGTTCTAGCAGTAAGCAAAGAAACTATGATGCATAATGAAAAGGCACAAACAAAAGATTCATGAATAACATGCTTTGCAAGACGTTTGTTCGTTTCACATAAAGAAAACATAGCATAATAGTATTCAGCTTGTCCCTTAATAGAGTAGCAAATATAAATACATAGGACACCTTCAAAGTTCATAACAATGACTAGATACAATAGTTTCAAACAAGCAATAACAAGTTATGCATCAATCAACTAGTCTTGGGACAATGCACATAGAACTAAGAATGGCCACTATGCTCTCAAAGTAGGTGCATAAAGATAGAAGGTGGAGACTCAATATAATGGTGGAAGAAAGGCCTTTGTAAAAGGAAGTAGGGATTCAAGTCTCATAAAGAGCTTCCAAAAATTATGGTACTTGTAGCTTTCAGCTCTCATTGCCCCTATCATAAGCATCTTGAAGGTGATTAAGGTTAAAGTGACACAACTAAGAGGATATGCTTGACAAGTTATAAACCGAAATCTCATGCCCCTTACTTACGAAGACCGATCCTCATGCTACTCAACTTCAGTCACGAGTAAGCTCTTGTCATTGTAAGTATATGTGTATCATTAAGAACCGCCAACGAGGTACCCCTTGCACATGATATGGGAGCTTTCCCATAATCAAAATGACAAGGCAAGCAGACAATGAGCATCTCAGCGATCTTTTTATTTGCTATTTGCATAGGTTTTTATTGAGGATGCTTCATAGAGTGCTCATTATGGTGATGCTGCAAGTTTCCACCATAATTAGGCATGGCTTAGGCTAGCGGCCCAGGCGTTTCTCTAACACACATACAAACTCCATGATATTACAAGTTCCACTTTTATTTCACACCGCCGGGATCCGTAAGCAAAAGAACATGATATCAACGGGGTACAAAGTACAAGTGCAATGTTGAAAGCGTTCCCCATGGTACATGGTTCTGCTAATTTCAACTTATAAAGCGCAAGCATATACGCAACAAAGAAGGACCCAATGGTTCAAGTTTATTAGAGGCAAAAAGTAAAGTGTGCCATCAAGTTCGTGAGAGCTTTAATCACTAGTTTCCTCATAACAAGTGGAAGGTAAACAAAAGCATGAATATACTTGGAATAGCATAAGATAGTAGGTAGGTATGGTGGACTCTTTGGAATAACTTTGTTTAGGGAGTTGGATGCATGAGTGGAACTCATACTTGGTGGTGGAGGCTAGCAAAAGACTAGGAGCGACAAACTAAGAGAGCAATAATGGCCATAATCATGCAGAGCGACAAAACATCATTGATCAAAGCATAAAGTGATACTACAAGTTGAAAACTAAAGGAACATAAAGGTTGTGGTGACTTGTGATAGTCATAACATGGTGTGAGCATGCGCCAAGTCAACCCAAATAAAGCATCAAAGGAGAATACCACTATACTATGCTTTAATATGCTAAAACAACGCATGATTCCTCCAAGGCACATTAAGAAATCTCAATTATTTATAAAAAGTCATGCTACAACAATGAATACTAAGCATAAAGCCAAAGAAATATCAAGTATGGCATGACAAAGCATAGGCCACAGTCAAAAACGAGCTCTTTTTACCACATAAGCATGAACTTTCCTACTCTTTTCCAAACCAAACCAAACTATTTGCAAACCAATGTATGAAAGAGGGGGTACAACCAACTTATTCAGAAAACTAAGCTAACCAAGCAAACTAAAAACCAAAACAAAAACAAAAAAGAAGACGCTCCAAGAAAAACACAACTGTGCATGAAACAATAAAAATGAAGCGTTTGGAAGAAACCTGGAATTTTTATTGATGAAGAAGGGGATGCCTAGGGCATCCCCAAGCTTTGACGCTTGTACTTCTTGGATATTTCTTGGGGTGACATGCGTGGCATCCCCAAGCTTGAGCTTTAGTCCATCCTTCATCTCATTACTCATTCCTTCCATACACCTGAAAATTTTCCTTCATACAAACTTCACACAATCTCATTAGCAACATTAGTGCACTTTAGATAAATAGGTCTCAAGGTTCAGTTATAACACCAAATAAACTTCCATTAGAACACTAGCTACTGTAGCACTTCCTTCAAAAAGCTCAATTTCCCAAAAGAACTCAAAAAGGAACCCACAAGAAGCAAATGCAGAAAATGGCAGAAATCTGTCAAAACAAACGAGCAGGTAAAGACAAATTTTTTAGAACATCTTCTGTTGCTCAAATCAAAAAGTGTTGAACTAACGAAAGTTATATAATAACCTGGGACAGAATCACAAACAATTACAGCTCAGTCCGACATACAGAGCTCTCTCAGGAATTTTTACGGTGAAGCACAAAAATCTGTTTCAGGACAGCAACTTTCCCAATCATTACTTCACTCTCATTAGAGGTTACTCTTGGCACAAAAAGCAAATAAAAAGGATAAGGAGCGGTTATTACTGAAGTAATAACTTCCAAGACTCATCTAAAACTCTTGGGTTATCTCTCAACAAGTACTTTTCTTTAACGTCTTTAAGTTAGGCATAAGAAGCAAAGAAAGAATCAAGTGTTCTCAAATGAAGAAGCATTAAAACCAACTTTCTTGCCCTTACCTCTCTTATTTTTATTCTTAACCTTTGGGAAAATGTGATTGTTTGGTGGATAAGAAAGGTGCATGGTCCCCTTTCCCACATCTATTATTGCTCCAAGGAGTTCTAATAGGGACCTTCCAAGTGTAATTTGTCCTTTTCCTACACATTCAATAACAAGATAATCAGTAGAAATCATTTTCCCAAGGATCTTTGTAAACACTCCTTCAGCTATTCCAATAGGTAATATGGTAGCATTATTAGCAAGAGATATTTCTTTTCCTCCTTCAGTAAGCCCCCAAAGATTCAAAGATTCAAAAATATCTTTGGGCATAAGACAAAATTCAGACATGATATCGCAACGGGCTTGAAAAGTTTCAGTGTTTATCTCAATATTTACTGTAGGGAGCCACTTTGATGGTTTAGAATTTATTGGAACGTAATTGTGATGCTCCCTAAGCGTATTATAGCAACTTTCTAAGCTAGTAGTGCTAGCCTCAAGAGTGTTCAACCTAGCAAATATTTTTGCGAAAGAAATATCAGTTTGGCTAGGCATGTTGTAAGTGAGGATTAATTTCTTTATAGCATTAATAGCATCATCCTCATTACATTGGAGGAAATATCCCCCCACAACAGCATCTAAAGCATATCTATAGCAAAGAGCAATCCCAAGGTAAAAACTGCTAAGGAACAAGCTTTGAGTCATTTTAGGCTCAGTTTTTTCATGTAGATCAGAGATTCTAGACCAAGCTTCCTTAAAACTTTCCTCAATTCCTTTTTTAAAAGTGAAAATCATTTCCTCGGGTGACATAGTGATTGGATCAAGGCTAGACATAGTGGCAACTCAAGATAGGAACTAATTTTTTTGTGTTTTTGAAATAAGAAAGCAAACTAGTAAAACTAATTTTTTTTGTGTTTTTTGAAGAACAAAACAAGCAAACAAAGGAAAAAGAAACTAAGAAAAACAAAAACAACAAAGTAAAGAGATTGGTTATGAGGGACTCCCCTTGTGAAGATGTCCTTGACTCCCTGGCAACGGTGCCAGAAAAATGCTTGATGGCTCAATGCACGGCGCCCAGGAAAATGTTGATGGCTCGTGGTTGATGTAGAGCTCGTTGGGAACCCCAAGAGGAAGGTATGATGAGCACAGTAGCAAGTTTCCCTCAGTTATGAAACCAAGGTTTAATCGAACCAGTAGGAGCAAGGAAACACCCCAAAGGTGTTACTAGATGAGCTTTGGTAGGGCGCACTACCGGTGCTAGTAGCAACGTGGAGACCTGCACAACACAACCACAGAACTTTGTCCCCAACTTGCGATGAGGTTGTCAATCTCACCGTGTTTTGCGGAAAACAAAGGATTAAACGTATCGAATGGAAAGAAGTAAAATTTTGCAGAAAGTAAACACAAAGAAGTAAAAGATTGTAGATTGTATGTAAAAGACAAGGACCAGGATCCATAGTTCACTAGAGTTGGCTCTCCTTAAGATAGATAACATGCTGGGTGAACAAATTACAGCGGGGCAATTGACAAACACCGAGAAAGCAATACATGCATATACTAATCATCTTGACTCCTTTGAGACTTGATTGGGCATTACAACATTATACATAGACCGCCATCCAACTGCATCTATGACTAATAATCCACCTTCAGGTTATCATCCGAACCCCCTCCAGTATTAAGTTGCAAGCAATAGATTATTGCTTTACAAACTGCGTGTAAAGTAAACAATACGATTGTTCTATGAACAAAAGATTGTTGTTTTCTCCCTAGTAGCAACAACAACACATCTAGTACCTTAGAGATTTCTGTCACTTCCCCGGATTACCAGAGGCATGAACCCACTATCGAGCATAAATACTAACTCTTGGAGTTGCTAGCATCTACTTGGCCAAGATAGCTACTAACAACAGAAAGCATGCAAGATCTCAAATAACAAAGACATGATAGAATCAATAATCAATCTGAAATAGCATCTCAATATCCATCGGATCCCCGCAAACACAACATGTATGGATTACAAAAAGATGATCTTGATCATGAACGGAGCTCACATGGTCTAAAGATGAAAGCACAAAGGAGGAGAAACCAGCCATCTAGCTACTACATGGATCCGTAGTCCAAGGATGAACTACTCACGCATCACACCGGAGGCTTGCATGGTGATGAAGAAGGCCTCCAGGGTGAATTCCCCTCTCCGGCAGGGTGCCGGGAAGAGCTTCAGATCCCTCCCGGTCTAGGGATGGTGATGACGGCGGCTACAGACTCTTTCGTAGATTTTTGATCGGGTACTTAGGGTTTTCATCCCGAGGGCAATAGGCCGAAGGAGAGACCGAGGGGGTGCCGGGAGCCACCACACCACCCCCTGGCGTGGGCCAGGCCTGGCCGCGTGGCCAGGTGGTGTGGCCGGCCCCTGGCCCCTCTCTGTCTCATATTCTGGCACTTGATCCCTTCCGGAAAAATACGCACTTTGGCTTTTGTCCCGTCCAATTCCGAGAGTATTCATTTTCTGACTTTCCTGGAACCAAAAACAGCAGAAAACAGGCAGCTGGCACTGTGGCTCTTGTTAATAGGTTAGTCCAAGAAATCATATGAAAAGTACTCCAAAGTTGGAACAAAACACAAGAAAGTGGATAAAACCAAGCATGGAACATCAAAAATTATAGATACATTTGCAATGTATCACTTAGCAACATCTTTATAAGGTTCATGATACTTATTCCACTTCTTTTTAGGCACTTCAATGTAGGAAGCAAAAGCCTTAAAATAAGAAGCAATAGCTTGAGAGTCTAGACCATAAGCATTTTTAATATTTTGAAAGTCATCAGTTCCCATAAAAGATTCAATGCATTCATAATCATAATTTATACCTGACTTTCTACCTTTGTCATTCTCCCAAGCTTCAGCATTGTCTTGAATACGGTCCAGAAGATCCCATTTAGCTTCTTCTTCCATGCGAGTAAATGATCCAGCACAAGAAGCATCCAATAAATCTTTATCATGTAGAGGGAGCCTTGCATAGAAGTTATTGATAATAATATTGTTGGGGAGCTCATGAATGGGACATTTGAGCATTAGTAACTTCAATCTCCCCCAAGCTTGAGTTGTACTCTCTCCATCAAGAGGCCAAAAGTTGTATATTTGATTCCGATCTTTATGAATCTCACTAGGAGGATAAAACTTTGAATAAAAGAGAGGCACTATTTCCTCCCATTCTAGAGCTTGACCATTCTTCAGCAGCTTATACCATTCCTCAGCTCTTACTTTTAGCGATAATGAGAATAACTTATTCTTAACTTGATTTGTACTAATACCTGCACACTTGAACAACCCGCATAATTCGTGTATAAAGAGCAAATGATCACCGGGATGGACAGTTCCATCCCCAACATAGTAGTTATCCATAACACGATCAATAATTCTTGAAGGTATTTTAAAAACATCATTCTCAGCAGGTGGTGGTTTATCTACTACCTTAGCAGTGGTAGTAGCATTACCAAATAAGAAACTCAGTGAATTATCCATAAAGAAAATAAAGCAACTAGCAGAAGTAACCAATACTCACAGTAGAAGTTTCCTTTACCAGTTCCACTCTCCAATAGCGCTTCACTCCCCGGCAACGGCGCCAGAACATAGTCTTGATGACCCACAAGTATAGGGGGTGTATCGCAATATTTTCGATATGTAAGAGTTTTGAACCCAACGAGGAGCAGAAGGTGCTGGCTAGTGGTATGGATCAGGAATTCTCTGCAAATACTTAGCAAACGGATTTTTAGGGGGTTTTGATAAAGCAAGTAAACAAAGTACGAGTAAATAAAAGACAGTAGGAATAAATGCAGAAAGTGGCCCAATCCTTTATGCAGCAAAGGACAAGCCGGTTGTATTACTTAAGATGACCAAACGTTCTTGAGGACACATGGAAAGACTGTCAAGTGCTTTTGCTTCATATAGTTGATTAATCTTCTTTAGCTTGCTAAGTGTTGTGTGGGTGAACCTGTGCTAATGTACCGACCTTCCTAGGACTAATACATACTTGTGATTATACCCCTTGTAAACATCCATAAGTACAAGAAAGTAATTAAGGTAAAAACCTAACCACAGCTTTAAACTCTAAGACCCTTATGTCCCTTGTGCAATGGTTTCCTAACGGGGTTCAAGTTTCTGTCACTCCGGCAACCCCTATGATTAGTAGCCAAATACACAATGCATTCCCCTAGGCCCATATAGGTGAATTGTCATGTAGTCGATGTTCACATGACACCACTAGAAGAAGTACACCACAACTTAAATATCAAACTGTTGAATCTTTCTCAACACAACTCCACTACTAACAACATGACTTCTCCCATGTCCTCAAGAACAAAACGAACTACTCACAAGACATCATATGGATCATGATCAGAGATGGAATAATGATGTATAACAATTTGAACATAAACAATAATTCAATGGTTCACTCAATAGCATCAACTACAAAGAGTAATCAACACCGGGAAAGTTTTCCCTATGAACTATGCAAGATTCAACTCAATTGTTACAGCAATATGGAGATGGTGATGAGGGTGCTGATGGTGATGATGGTGGTGATGATGATGATCCCGATGAAGTCCAGCTTGATGGTGATGATCTCCCCTCTCCAGGAAGGAATTCCCCCGGCAGAAATCTGTCTGCCGGATAGATCTTTCTCTCTCGGTGTTTTCCGCCCCGCAGAGGCGGCGGAATCTTTTTGTTGTCGCTCCCCGAGTCTTAGGGTTTCGGGAGGATAATATACGCTAGAGGGGAGTGCCTGGAGTGGTCCAGGGCGGCCACACCACCTGCCGGCATGGCCTAGGGCTGCCCGCGCCAGGGGGTGGTGTGGGCCCCTGTGGCCCATCTCCAGCCCCCCTTCTGGCTTCCTTCATCTTCTAGAAAAATAGGATTTTCCTATTTTCCCGGTTTTCTGATCTTCACGAATTTTGCCTCCAAATAGCACCTTTTCCATCAGAATCCTGACTGCAGCGGTCCATGCTCCAAAAGTCATCAACCATGCAAAAACAGATGAAATAACATAAGTATCACCTCTCAATACGAAAAATATCATTGAATAATAGTGAATTATGACATAGAATAGTGATGCAAAATGGACGTATCAGATACCACAGTGTCATACCAAGTTATGAATAGAGCAATGCAAGCAAACATTCATATGACAAGCTACAAACTATTAGCGATCTGGAGCTAATCATAAGAAAGCAAGAACTACTAAGCATCCATAAATAACATACACCCTACATGAACAGACTAAGCATGCCCACAATGATGAGTATATGTACAAAAATGAAAACAAATAGAGTTCATTACCAGCCTCTCACCACACCTCAAGTTGTCATTAATCCTCATTATTGCTCTTCACTTGTGTGGCTTGAATAATAACATGAAACCAAATTCCACTGAGGACTACTGAACCCTGCAACAAACTCACAAAACCAAAGAAGAATCTTTTTGGGGTTTTCAAATAGTTCAAACAAAGCAAAAAGGAAAAAACAAACCAAGGCAAAAAAAAGCAAACAAAGAGAAACAACAGAAATATTTTTGGTCTTTTTATGTTTTAGAAAGCAAAAACAAAGAGAGAACGAAAACTAAAAAGAGAACGAAACATGAATATACAAAGTACCGATGAAACATGATAAGGAGATGAGTGTGATGTCGGTGTACCTCCCCCCAAGCTTAGGCTTTTGGCCTACGTGGGTATCAATCCAAATACGAGTAAGGGTTCCAAGCAGGCGGGTCATTGTAGGAATGATCGTGATTAGGCCCTTGGGAAGAAGAAGAAGCTCCCCAATCATAGGTAGGCTGCTAATATGAAGACTCCCCTCATTCGAGGGCTGGACCGAATCATCTGTGAACTCCCTTCTAGTATCCTGCTCCTGTTGGGAGAGCTCTCCCAAGTACGTATCAAGCTCCTCCTTGGTGAGTGACCATCCTACCCTTGTATCAAGGTTAAACAAAACAGGTGCAGACAAAAGAACAAATCGCCCGGACTTACTCCTTCTCCAACCAGCCTTGAGAAAGGTTATTTCATAAGACAAATCACTAAAATTAGCCTGAGAAGAAACAAATTTATGTTGTATCATGGAATTAAGGTCAAGCCTTTCTATGGGAAACTGGAGGTCTAGATGATGAGGCACTAAACCATGCAACGCTAATAAACGAGAAGCAATGAGGCCTCCACAAATTCCACCTTTCTCGCGGTTAGCATCAAGGTGGAAAGCTATCAAGGCACCCAAATTATAAGTCCTATCTCGTTTAAGAGCAGCAGAGATAAATGCGAGATCATACAAAGATAACTTATTGGCAGTTTTCCTAGCAAGAACACACTTGGCAATAAAGTAGGCAAAGTAGCAAATAGATGGGAGATGAATGTTACAGATTTTCCCGCTCTCATTCGAGAAGTTGCTCCCTTGGCAAATCTCCATATACAAGTCCATGAGTGGTGCAGGTCGCTCTTTAATCCTTCCACACGAAACCCACTGAGGTGCCTTAATAGCTGCACAAAAGTCATCAAGAGGAAGGTCGACAGCTATATTGTAAATTTTGTAGTGGACCATGGGGTTAGGCAAAGAGTGACTAAATCGAAAGTCCTGCACCATAGACATAGTTAGTTTCACAAATTGACATGGTTCATCTTCCACAAAGTGCTCCAATCCTCCATTAGCAACTAAGTGTTGGAGATAAGCCCAAGAGGCAATAATAAAAGTGGTTATTATTATATCTTTGTGTTTATGATGAATGTTTACATCCCATGGTATAATTGTATTATAAGGAAACACTAATACATGTGTGTTTTGTAAACATAAAAGAGTCCCTAGTAAGCCTCTTGTGGAACTAGCTTGTTGATTAATTGATGATCATGGTTTCCTGATCATGGACATTGGATGTCATTAATAACAAGGTTATATCATTAGGAGAATGATCTGATGGACACACACCCATAGTAAGCGTAGCATAAGATCAAGTCATTAAGTTCGTATTGCTATAAGCTTTCAAATGCATAGTAACCTAATCCTTCGACCATGAGGTTATGTTAATCACCATCACCGGATGGGTACTTTGATGACATCAAACACCGCTTCGTAACTGGGTGGTCATAAAGGTGTCATTGGGTATTCTGAAAGTATGCGTTGGAGCGCATGGACCAAGATTGGGATTTGTCCATCCATATGACGGATAGATATGCTCTGGGCCCTCTCGGTGGAATGTCATCTAGTTAGCTTGCAAGCATGTGACTATGTCACAAGGGATGACATAACATGGAACGAGTAAAGAGTACTTATCAGTAACGAGGTAGAACTAGGTATGGAGATACCGACGATCAAACCTCGGATAAGTATAGTATCGCATGACAAAGGGAATTGGTTTTCGTATGTTAATGGTTCTATCGATCACGAAGTCATCGTTGAGTATGTGGGAGCTATTATGGATCTCCAGATCCCGCTGATGGTTATTGATCGGAGAGGTGTCTTCATCATGTCTACATATTCACGAACCGTAGGGTGACACACTTAAGGTTCGAAGTTGTTTTAAGTAGATATGGAATGAGCGTTGGAGACCGAGTGTTGTTCGGAGTCTCGGATTGGATCCGGGACATCATGAGGAGATCCGGAATTGTCCGGAGAATAAGATTCATATATTGGGGATCATTTTCTAAGTTAGGAAATGTTCCGGAGTATTTGTATGGGGATTCTAGAAGGTTTTGGAATGTTCCGGAAGGTTCTAGAAGATTTCTTGGAGTTTGCTTGAAAACCAAGAAAGCATCAAGGAATCCTTGTAGGGCAAGACAAGGAGTAGTGGGGGAGGAGGACTCCTCCCCCCTTCCCAATCTGCCGGCCAAGGAGGGAGGGGAGTCCTACTAGGACTCCCCCTCCCATGGCGCCTCCCTCCTTTAAATAGAGGGGTGGAGGCGCCACCCCCTTGCACCTTCAATCCCCAAACCTAGCCGCCTCTCTTCTCCTCCTTCCCTCTGCTCTGGCTTAGGCGAAGCCCTGCAAAATTCTCTACTCCACCACCACCACCACGCCGTCATGCTGCTGGGATTCCGTGGAGAGATCTACTACCTCTGCTGCTCGCTGGAACGGGGAGAGGAAGGTCTGCTTCGACTCCGCACGTGTGACCGACTGCGGAAGCGCTGCCGGAACGCGGCGCCAGAAGGATCGTCTACTCGATCTTGAGATCGGCAAGTGATCGACTACATCAACCACGAGATCCGATCTCGTAACGCTTTCGGGTCTACAAGGGTTAGTACAGATCTATCTCGTTGCACATGTCTAATAGATTAGATCTTGGCTTTTATCTAGATTAGATCTGGGTTTTGTTCGTTCTTGCGGTAGAAATTTTTTGTTTTCCATGCTACGAACCCATCAGTGGTATCAGAGCCGTGTCTATGCGTAGATCTGTTGCACGAGTAGAACACAATGGTTTTGTGGGCGTTGGTGCTCGTGCCGTCTTTTGCTTTGTGTACTTTGCATCTTGCGGTATGGTGGGATGAAGCGGCTCGGGCTAACCTTTCATGTCATCGCACATGAGACTTGCTCCACGCTTGACGTGTAACTTGCTTTGCACAAGTGGCTTTGCGGGTGTCTGTCTCTCTCACCATAGTATAGATCCAATATACACTTTGCACTTGATAGCACTTGTATCAACGTTGTGGTTCAATTTCGTAGGTAAGATCCGTTCTTATTCGAAAGCCCCAAACCACGTAAAACATGCAAAGAAAATTAGAGGCGTCTAACTTGTTTTTGCAGGGGTTTTGTGATGTGATATGGCCATCATGTGATTGTGATTATATTTGATGTATGCAATGATCCTTGTTGTAATATGGCAACCGGTAGGAGCCTAATGGTTGTCTTTAATTCTGTTAAGACCTACGTGTCTATTCATCTTGTAATAGCTTTATTCCAAGTAGTTGAAATAGTTGCTAGTGATGATGGACAACCATGAAGCGGCGCCACTGACATTGACGCAATGCTGGTGATGATGGAGATCATGTCCGTGCTTTGGAGATGGAGATCAAAGGCATAAGAAGAAAGGGCCATATCATATCACACTAATTATGAATTGCCTGTGATGTTAATCCTTTATGCATCTTGTATTGCTTACATCGCGACAGTAGCATTATAAGATGATCGCTCTCACTTAATATCAAGTAATAAAAGTGTTCATCCTTAGTTGGCACCGTTGCTAAGACTCGTCGTTTCGAAGCATCTCGTGATGATCGGATGTGATAGATTCTACGTGTGCATACAACGGGTGCAAGCCAGATTTGCACATGCGGAAACTATGGTTAATCTTGACGAGCCTAGCACGTAAAGACATGGTCTCGGAACACGGAATACCGAAAGGTAGAGCACGAGTCATATAAATGATATGATGAACATGAAGATTGTTCGCCGATGAAACTACATCTTCTCTCGTGAAGATCGGACTTGGTGTAGTGGACTTGGTTCGTGTAATCACTAAGACAATGTGAGGGATGTTGTTTTGAGTGGGAGTTCACCTAGTTAATTTAAGAATTAAAATTGAACTCAATTTATCATTAACTTAGTCTAAACTACTTGCAAATTTGTTGTAGATTATGGCGAACCTCTCCATCAATTTCAATGCGTTCCTAGAGAACGAAAAGCTTAAGAACAATGGAAGCAACTTCACGGACTGGCTCCGTGGTCTGAAGATTGTCCTCAGGGCTGGTCGGATGACCTATGTGCTCGAAGCACCGCTAGGTGACCCACCTGCAGAAGATGCCACCGATGACGTAAAGAATGTTTACGCCACTCGGAAAAATCATTACTCCACAGTTTAGTGTGCCATCCTGTACGGTTTAGAAACGGAGCTTCAGAAGCGCTTTGAGAACCACGACCCGTTCGAGATCATTAAGGAGCTCAAGCTCATTTTTGAGACTCACGCGGCTGTGGAGAGCTATGAGGCCTCCGAAAAGTTCTTTAACTGTAAGATGGAAGTGGGTAGCTTCGTTAGCGAGCACGTGCTCACCATGTCAGCACGCAAACAAGCTCTAGGAGATGGGGATAATGATTCCTAATGAGTTAGGGATTCACCGTGTCCTCCAATCACTACCACCGAGTTATAAGAACTTTGTGATGAACTACAATATGCACTGCATGAACAAGATGTTGCCTGAACTATCGTCCATGCTAAAAACTGGTGAAGTGGAGATCAAGAAGGAGCACCAAGTGTTGATGGTCAATAAGACCACCAATTTCAAGAAACAAGGCAAGCCTAAGAAAAAGGGCAACTTCAAGAAGGACGGCAAGAAAGCTGCCGCACCTACTAAGAAGCCCAAGGTTGGTCCTAAGCCTAAAACTGAATGCTTCTACTGCAAGGGTGTTGGTCACTGGAAGCGTAACTGCCCCAAGTACCTGGCGGATCTGAAGAACGGCAACATCAAGAAGAAAGGTATATTTAATATACATGTTATTGATGTGTATCTTACTAGTAATCGTAGTAGTGCCTGGGTATTTGATACTGGTTCGGTTGCTCATATTTGTAACTCGAAACAGGAGCTACGGAATAAACGAAGACTGGCGAGAGACGAGGTGACGATGCGTGTTGGAAATGTCTCCAAGGTTGATGTGATCACCGTCGGCACGCTCCCTCTACATCTACCTTCGAGATTAGTTTTAAATTTGAATAATTGTTATTTGGTGCCTGCGTTAAGCATGAACATTATATCTGGATCTTGTTTATTGCGAGACGGTTACTCTTTTAAGTCCGAGAATAAAGGTTGTTCGATTTATATGAGTAATATCTTTTATGGTAATGCACCTAAGATGAATGGTTTATTCTTACTGAATCTCGATAGTAGTGATACACATGTTCACAACATAGATGCTAAATGAATAAAATTGAATGATAATTCTACATATATGTGGCACTGTCGTCTTGGTCACATTGGAGTGAAGCGTATGAAGAAACTCCATTCTGATGGACTTCTTGAATCACTTGAAAGATGTGAAGCATGTCTAATGGGAAAAATGACTAAACTCCATTCTATGGAATAATGGAGCGAGCTACAGACTTATTGGAAATAATACATACCGATGTGTGCGGTCCAATGAGTGTAGCGTCGCGTGGTGGATATTGTTATGTTCTCACTTTCACGGATGACTTAAGTAGATATGGGTATGTCTACTTTATGAAACATAAGTCCGAAACTTTCGAGAAGTTTAAGGAATTTCAAAGTGAAGTGGAAAATCATCGTAACAAGAAGATTAAGTTTCTGCGTTCTGACCGCGGAGGTGAATATCTAAGTTATGAGTTTGGCATGCATTTAAAGAAATGTGGAATACTTTCATAGTTGACACCGCCGGGAACACCACAGCGTAATGGTGTGTCCGAACGTCGTAATCAAACTCTCTTAGATATGGTTCGGTCTATGATGTCTCTTACAGATTTACCACTATCGTTTTGGGGCTATGCATTAGAGACAGTCGCATTCACTTTAAATAGGGAACCATCTAAATCCGTTGAAACGACACCGTACGAATTGTGGTTTGGAAAGAAACCTAAGTTGTCGTTCCTTAAAGTTTGGGGTTGCGAAGCGTATGTAAAAAGTTACAACCTGATAAGCTTGAACCCAAAGCGGATAAATGCGTCTTCATAGGATACCCTAAAGAAACAATTGGGTATACCTTCTATCATAGATCCGAAGGCAAAGTTTTCGTTGCCAAGAATGGATCCTTTCTTGAGAAGGAGTTTCTCTCGAAGGAATTGACTGGAAGGAAAGTAGAACTCGACGAGGTTATTGAACCTTCTCTCGGAGTTGAGAGTAGCGCAGCACCGGAAGATGTTTTTGTGCCGCCTGCACCAATTGGAGAGGAAGCTAATGATGGTGATCATGAAACTTCGAACGAAGTTACTGCAGAACCTCGCAGGTCAACGAGGGTTCGTACCACTCCTGATTGGTATGACTCTGCCTTGAACGTCATGTTGGTGGACAACACTGATGACCCTGCGACGTATGAAGAAGCTATGGTGAGCCCAGATTCCGACAAATGGCTAGAAGCCATGAAATCTGAAATGGGATCCATGTACGAAAAACAAGTATGGACTTTGGTGGACTTACCGGATGGCCGTAAGGCTGTCGAGAACAAATGGATTTTCAAAAGAAAAACAGATGCTGATGGTAATGTTACTGTCTATAAAGCTCGACTTCTCGTGAAAGGGTTCCGACAAATTCAAGGAGTTGACTACGATGAGACTTTCTCACCAGTAGCAAAGCTAAAGTCTGTGAGGATTTTGTTAGCAATTGCTGCATATTTCGATTATGAGATTTGGCAGATGGATGTCAAAACGGCGTTCCTTAATGGTGACATTGAGGAAGAGTTGTATATGGTACAACCCAAGGGTTTTGTCGATCCTAGTGATGCTGACAAGGTATGCAAACTTCAGCGCTCCATTTATGGACTGAAGCAAGCATCCCGGAGTTGGAATCAACGTTTTGATAAAGTAATCAAAAACTTTGGATTTATACAAACTTATGGAGAAGCTTGTATTTACAAGAAAGTGAGTGGGAGCTCTGTAGCATTCCTTGTACTATATGTAGATGACATATTGTTGATTGGGAATGATATAGAACTTCTTAATAGCGTCAAAACCTATTTGAATAACAGTTTTTCAATGAAGGATCTTGGCGAAGCGGCATATATTCTAGGCATCAAGATTTATAGAGATAGATCAAGACGCCTAATAGCGCTTTCACAAAGTACATACTTAGACAAAGTTCTAAAGAAGTTTAGAATGGAAGAGAGCAAGAAAGGGTTCGTGCCCATGTTGTCAGGTAAGACCTTGAGTAAGACTCAAAGTCCAGCTACGGCAGGAGATAGAGAAAAGATGAATAATATTCCCTATGCCTCGTCCATAGGTTCTATCATGTATGCCATGCTGTGTAGAAGACCGGATATAGCACATGCTGTTAGTTTGACTAGCAGATATCAAAGTGATCCTGGAATTGAGCACTGGACAACGGTCAAGAATATCCTAAAGTACCTGAATAGGACTAAGGATATGGTTCTTTCTTATGGAGGTGATGAACAGCTTGTTGTAAACGGTTACACTGATGCTAGTTGGAACACCGATCCAGATGACTCGAAGTCATAGTCTGGATACGTATTTATTTTGAATGGTGCTGCAGTGAGCTGGAGGAGTGCCAAGCAAAGCGTTGTGGCAAAATCTTCAACTGAATCGGAATACATAGCTGCTTCGGAGGCTGCACAAGAAGCCATATGGATGAAGGAGTTCATTACTAAACTTGGCGTGGTTCCCAGTGCGTTGGACCCGATGGCCATCTACTGTGACAACACAGGTGCCATAGCTAATGCACAGGAGCCAAGGTCACATAGCAAGCTGAAGGACATCAAGCTACGTTTCCATGCTATTCGCGAGTATGTCCGAGATGGTGACATAAAGATTTTCAAAGTACACACTGATCTGAATGTGGCAGATCCATTGACTAAACCTCTCCCTAGAGCAAAGCATGACCAACACCAGAACACCATGGGTGTTAGGTATATTACCATGTAATCTAGATTATTGACTCTAGTGCAAGTGGGAGACTGTTGGAGATATGCCCAAGAGGCAATAATAAAAGTGGTTATTATTATATCTTTGTGTTTATGATGAATGTTTACATCCCATGCTATAATTTTATTATAAGGAAACACTAATACATGTGTGTTTTGTAAACATAAAAGAGTCCCTAGTAAGCCTCTTGTGGAACTAGCTTGTTGATTAATTGATGATCATGGTTTCCTGATCATGGACATTGGATGTCATTAATAACAAGGTTATATCATTAGGAGAATGATCTGATGGACACACACCCATAGTTAGCGTAGCATAAGATCAAGTAATTAAGTTCGTATTGCTATAAGCTTTCAAAGGCATAGTAACCTAATCCTTCGACCATGAGGTTATGTTAATCACCATCACCGGATAGGTACTTTGATGACATCAAACACCGCTTCGTAACTGGGTGGTCATAAAGATGTCATTGGGTATTCTGAAAGTATGTGTTGAAGTGCATGGACCAAGATTGGGATTTGTCCATCCATATGACGGATAGATATGCTCTGGGCCCTCTCGGTGGAATGTCATCTAGTTAGCTTGCAAGCATGCGACTAGGTCAAAAGGGATGACATAACATGGAACGAGTAAAGAGTACTTATCAGTAACGAGGTAGAACTAGGTATGGAGATACCGACGATCAAACCTCAGATAATTATAGTATCGCATGACAAAGGGAATTGTTTTTCGTATGTTAATGGTTCTATCGATCACGAAGTCATCGTTGAGTATGTGGGAGCTATTATGGATCTCCAGATCCCGCTGATGGTTATTGATCGGAGAGGTGTCTTCATCATGTCTGCATATTCACGAACCGTAGGGTGACACACTTAAGGTTCGAAGTTGTTTTAAGTAGATATGGAATGAGCGTTGGAGACCGAATGTTGTTCGGAGTCTCGGGTTGGATCCGGGAAATGTTCTGGAGTATTTGTATGGGGATTCTAGAAGGTTTTGGAATGTTCCGGAAGGTTCTAGAAGATTTCTTGGAGTTTGCTTGAAAACCAAGAAAGGATCAAGGAATCCTTGTAGGGCAAGACAAGGAGTAGTGGGGGAGGAGGACTCCTCCCCCCTTCCCAATCCACCGGCCAAGGAGGGAGGGGAGTCCTACTAGGACTCCCCCTCCCATGGTGCCTCCCTCCTTTAAATAGAGGGGTGGAGGCGCCACCCCCTTGCACCTTCAATCCCCAAACCCTAGCCGCCTCTCTTCTCTTCCTTCCCTCTGCTCTAGCTTAGGCGAAGCCCTGCAGAATTCTCTACTCCACCACCACCACCATGCCGTCATGCTGCTGGGATTCCGTGGAGAGATCTACTACCTCCGCTGCTCGCTGGAACGGGGAGAGGAAGGTCTGCTTCGACTCCGCATGTGTGACCGACTGCGGAAGCGCTGCCGGAACGCGGCACCGGAAGGATAGTCTACTCGATCTTGAGATCGGCAAGTGATCGACTACATCAACCACGAGATCCGATCTCGTAACGCTTTCGGGTCTACAAGGGTTAGTACAGATCTATCTCGTTGCACATGTCTAATAGATTAGATCTTGGCTTTTATCTAGATTAGATCTGGGTTTTGTTCGTTCTTGCGGTAGAATTTTTTTGTTTTCCATGCTACGAACCCATCACTAAGGTATGGAAGTCCTGCGAAATTCCTGCAGCCCTCATGAATTCGAAGCATGGATAGATGGAAGGAAAAACTTCCTCCTCTCGGTGAACCTTCATAACCTCGGGCACCCTCAGTTCATGTTGGTTGAGTTGATGCTTATTCATCTTCTATTCTGAAATTTAAACATCCATTAAACAAGTGATTGCAAAGTGAATATATAATGAAGGGCACTACTCATAGGGACTTGTAAGAAGCCTAAACTTGCATCAAAACAATATCTCTAAGCATTGAACAAGCTTACAAGCTCTCATAACCTGTCACCTACAGCAGCAAAATACTCAAGATATAAACCACTAAACACAAATCTACTTGGACAAGCGGAGGAGTCACATACCGGAGAGCAAATGCTCCAAATTTTAGCAGCAAAGATGGGCTGGGCAAGGAGATCGAAAAATCGAAGGCAAGAATAGCAAGAACGCGATTTTGAGCAATGAACTGGTATTTTCTCAGGAGAGAGAGAGAGAGCAGTGGCAAGTGAGAGAGTGAGTGGAGGGTCAGGGGTGACCCACACCATGGCCAGGCGCTCCCCTGGGCTGGCCGTGCCACCAGGTGGTGTGCCTGCCTGGTGGGCCCCCTGGTACCTTCCAGGCACTTCTCTGCCCCTTTTTTCACGTAAAAATTTAATATGAATTTTCTGGAATTTTTTGAGACACTTTATTTTTGAGCAATTTTCAGGTATAGATGAATGATTTTCTGACAGAAAGAGGTTTCTGGAATGAATGCAATGACAAAACAAAGCTAGAACTTCAGAAGTTCTAAGACACTCTAACATGCAAGCAACTAACAACAGAGAAGTAAACTAAATGAAAGCAAAAACTAAAAATGGATAGAATAGAAGTAAGCAGAGATAATCATGGTGAAAACATTGTTTTGTTCAATGAAATCCTTTTGTTAACAAGGTTGATCAGGTCTTGTTACCAAAACAATTTTATATGAAACAAAACTTTGTATTCCACTAATGATTATGTTACCTCAACCTTGATAGCAATGGTCCCAATCATAATAGTTTCAAATTTTTATCTTGGTATGGGACAATATATTTCTCCAACTTGAATGCCCTCAACATGTTCAATTGAATTCAAACCATAAGTCTGATCAATCTTCTTGGGGAAATAGACAGTATGTTCCTTGTTGTTCACATTGAAAGTCACCTTTCCTTGATTACAATTAATAACAGCTCCTGCAGTATTAAGAAAAGGTCTCCCAAGAATAATAGACATATTATCATCTTCAGGCATTTCAAGCACAACAAAATTAGTTAATATCAAGAAATTATGAGCCACTTGAACAGGTACATCCTCACATATACCAATAGTAATAGTAGTAGATTTATCATCCATTTGCAAAGATATACTAGTTGGTATTAATTTTTCCATCTGAAGTCTCTTATAAAGAGAAAAAGGCATGACACTAACTCCTGCTCCCAAATCACACAAAGCAGTTCTAACATAACTATTTTTAATAGAGCAAGGAATAGTAGGAATCCCTTGGTCTCCAAGTTTCTAAGGAACCTTGCCATTAAAGGAATAATTAGCAAGCAAAGTAGAAATTTCTTCATTAGGGATCTTCCTTTTATTCGAGACAATATCCTTCATATACTTTGAATAAGGAGGCAATTTAATAGCATCAGTCAAAGGAATTTGCAAGAATAAAGGTTTCATCCACTCACAAAACTTATTATAGTGTTCATCTTCCTTTGACTTGTGTTTCTTATCAGGGAAAAGCATAGGTTTTTGGACCCAAGGCTCTCTTTCACTACCATGTTTCTTAGCAACAAAATCTTCTTTAGTGTATTTAGTATTCTTAGTGTGCCTTTCAGGTTCTTCTTCAACTTTTTATTTATCAAGAACATCTTTTTCTTCATTACCACTTTCATTTTCAGCATCAGAGATAGATATACTATTAGGATCATTAGCAGGTTCAGAAGGTTCTACAATAGTTTTATGTTTCTTCTTTCTTTTCTTAGGAGTAGTACCACTATTTTCAGCTTGTTGAGAATCCTGCTCAATTCTTTTGGGATGCCCCTCGTGATATAGAGGATCCTGGGTAGCAGCACCACTTCTAGTTCTAATTTCATAAGCATGTTTTTCTTTGGCAGCATTAACCAGCAAGTCTTTTGCACTTTAATAAGCTGATCAATTTGAGTTTGAACCATTTGAAAATGTTTAACAAGCATTTTAACATCATTAGAGGTTCTTTCCACAATATCCTTCAACTCAACAATAGCTCTAGTTTTTTCCATTAGATGATTTTGTACCCTTTTATTAAAATTATCTTGCTTAACAATAAAAACATCAAATTCTTCTAAGCATTGATCAGGAGGTTTAGAGTAAGGGATATCACCTTCATCAAAATGTTGGAGAGAGTGTACCTCAATAGTGTATGAATGGGGAATTGGCTTACATAGTTCTTCTATATGAGGTAATTTTTTGACATCTGCAGCTTTAATTCCCTTCTCCTTAAGACATTTCTTAGCTTCCTTCATCACTTCATCATTTAGTTCAATAACTCCCCTCTTCTTAGATGTTGGTATAGGCGCAGGTATAGATGGTTCAGGTATAATTGTTTCAGGTATAGCTGGTTCAGGAGGAGTCCAGTCTTCATAATTTTTGCTTGTTTTAGCCATTAATTCCTCGGCTTCCTTGGGAGTCCTATTCCTGAAAACACAATCAGCACAACTATCTAGGTATGTCCTAGATTCTTCAGTTAGTGAATTATAAAATATATAAGAAGCTCATTCTTAGGTAAAGGACATCCAGCCTGTGCATGAACCAAAGCACAAAACCTTGCCCATGATTCAGGCAATATCTCTTTTTCTCCCTGTTTAAAATCAAAAACTTCCTGCAAAATAGCATGTCTAGCACTAGGAGGAAAATATTTCTGTAGGAAAGTACTAATAAAGCAATCAGGGCTATCAATAGATCCAGGAGGTAAATTATTAAACCAAGTTTTAGCTTCCCCTTTCAGTGAAAAGGGGAAAATTTTAGCAACAAAGTAGGTGCGCATCTTAATATCATCAGAAAATAGGCCACTCATGGTAGAAATCTCAGTCATATGTGCTACCGCACTTTCATTCTTAGTCCCACAAAAAGGTTCTTTCTCAACAATAGCTATGTAGAATAGATCAAGAGAGAAATCATAATACTTATCTTTAATGTTTATGGGAGATGCAGCAAACTTAGCATTAGGAGACAATTTGGGTATAATAGTACGCCTCTCAAGGAGACTCTTAGCAGCACTCCTATCATGGGTGTTTTGACATTCTTTAATAAATTCATCAGTCATCTCAATATAACCGTCTTCAATATCATAGCTCTCTCTAGACTTAACAGGTGCAGTAGTGTCTTCATTAGAGGTTTCAGTATTTCCAGCTATAGTTCTAGCAATCATAGCATCTAGGAAAGGACCTAATGAACCACTCTTATCAAGCACAGTAGAAGCAGCATCATAAGTATCAGAAGTTTCAGATTCAGCAGTAGTAGCAGTGTGTGTAGCACGTGTGTGTGGTGGTGTAAGGAACTTACTCATAACAGACGATGAATCAAGAGCAACAGAGGTGTTCAGAACCGTACCTCTTCTTGTAGTGGATGGTAAAATAGGAACCATGCCATCACGAGACTTACCCATGATGGATGGATGGCAGCGAACAATAATGATTCCAAGTGGACTTGATAAATAAAGCTATGCTCCCCGGCAACGGCGCTAGAAAATAGTCTTGATGACCCACAAGTATAGGGGGTGTATCGCAGTATTTTCGAGGGAAGTGAAACCCAATTTATTGATTCGACACAAGGGGAGCCAAAGAATATTTATAAGCCTTAACAACTGAGTTGTCAATTCAGCTGCACCTAGAAACAATCTTGCTCACAGCAGTTTATCAGTAGCAACAGTTTTGTAGTAGCAATAGCAAAGTAACAGCAGTAGTAAAAGTAAAGACAGTAGTAACAATTGCAGCAAATAGTAGGATTAAAGCGCGGTAGGCATAGGGATGGATGGACGGGCATTGCATGGACAAGACAATTCATATGGCAATCAGAACATAGGGCATTTGCAGATAAATAAGATAAAGCATCCAAGTACTAAATAATCATAGGCATGTGTTCCATATATAGTCATACGTGCTCGCAATGAGAACTTGCACAACATCTTTTGTCCTGCCAGCCCGTTTGCAGCGGGGCCTCAAGGGAACTACTGGCAATTAAGGTGCTCCTTTTAATAGAGCACCGGAGCAAAGCATTAACACTCCATGAACACATGTGATCCTCACATCAAAGCCATTCCCTCCGGTTATCCTGATTTCTGTCACTTCGGGGCCTTTGATTCCGGACAACAAAGTGTGTATACAACTTGCAGGTAAGACCATAAACAATACTATCATAATGAATCAATAACATGTTCAGATCTGAAATCATGGCACTCGGGCCCTAGTGACAAGCATTAAGCATAACAAGTCGCAAAAAAGTCAAAAAGCACTAATAGTAGATACTAGGCACCATGCCCTAACAATCCGATGCCATTACATGAACGATCTCATCCAATCCCTACCATCCCCATAGCCTACAGGGGGGGATTACTCACTCATAGATGGGGGAAACATGGATGGTCGATGGAGAAGCGATGGTGATGATGATGGCGATGATCTCCTTCAATTCCTCGTCCCGACAGGGTGCCATAACGGAGTTTCTGGTTCCGAATCACGGAATCTGGTGGTGGCGGCGGAGAAGAACTCTTTCTGAAAAAACATCGAACCCCCTGGGTTTTTAGGTCAGGAGGCAACTTATAGGCAAAGAGGGAGACCGAGGGGGTGTCTGGGGCGGCCAGACCACCCCCTGGCATGGCCAGGCCTAGGCCGCGCGGCCAGGTGGTGTGGCCAGGCCCCAGCCCCACTCTGTCTCGTATTCTGGCTCCTTGAGTCTTCTGGTGAAATAGGATTTTTGGAATATTTTCCGGGATTTTTCCTGATAGTTGATTTTCTGCACAAAAACTAGACACTAAGGTAATTCTGCTGAAAACAGCGTCAGTCCATGTTAGTTATATCCAAATCACACAAGTTTAGAGGAAAAACAATAGCAAAAGTGTTCGGGAAAGTAGATACGTTTTGGACGTATTACCCTTGAATACGAGGGCCGCTCCTCATGCTACTCAAGTTTAGTTACCGGTAAGTTCTTGTCATAGTAAGTACATGTGTATCATAGAGAACCGCCAACGAGGTACCCCTTGCACATGATACAGGAGCTATCCCATAATCAAAATGACAAGGCAAGCAGACAATGAGCATCTCAGCAATCTTCTTATTTACCATGGGAAAATGGTGATTTTTTTCTCTCTTTCTTCTTTTCTCATCTTTTTTTTCTTTTTTCTCAATCTTTATCTCTTTTTTATAAGAAGAATGCTTCATAGATTGCTCACTATGGTGATGCTGCAAGTTTCCACCATGATTAGGTATGGCTTAGTCTAGCGACCCAGGCATTTCTCTAACACACATACATAACTCCATGGACTTACAAGCTCCCCTTTCATTTCACACGACGACATCCATAAACAAAAGAGCATGATATCAAGTGGGTACAATGTACAAGTGCAGTGTTGAAAGCGTTCCCCATGATAGCATGGTTCTAGTAATCCCTATGTATAAGTGCAAGCATATACAACATAGATGACACAATGGTTCAAGTTTATTAGGAGCAATAAAAGTAAAGTGTGCCATCAAGTTCGTGAGAGCTTTAATCACCAATTTTCACATAACAAGTTTAATTCAGAAGGTAGATAAAAACATGAATATACTTGGAATAGCAAATGCTAATAGGTAGGTATGGTGGACTCTTTGGAATAACTTGGTTTTATTTGGAATTGGATGCATGAGTGGAACTCATACTTGGTATGGAGGCTAGCAAAAGACTGGGAGCGACCAACTAAGAGAGCAATAATGGCCATAATCATGCAAAGCGACAAAACATTATTAATTAAAGCATAAAGTGATATTACAAGACGAAAACTAAATGATCATAGAGGCTATGGTGACTTGGTATAGTCTTAACATGGTGTGAGCAAGCGCCAAGTCAACCCAAATAAAGCATTAAAGGAGAATACCACAATATTATGCTTTTATATGCTAAAACAATGCATGATTCTTTCAAGGCACATTAAGCAATCTCAGTTGTTTATAACAAGTCATGCTACAGCAATAATCACTAAGCATAAAGCCAAAACAATATCAAGCATGTCATGATATAGTCTAAGTCACAGTCAAAAAAAGCTCCTTTTTGCCACTTAAGCATGAACTTTCCTACTCTTTTCCAATCCAAATCAACTTTTTTGAAAATGATCATATATGAATGTGGGGGTCCAACCAATTTTATTCAAGCAAACTAAGCAAACGAAAACTAGAAACAAAAACAAAGACGCTCCAAGAACAACACAATTGTGCATGAAACAATAAAAATGAAGTGTTTGGAAGAAACCTGAATTTTTTATTGATGAAGAAGGGGATGCCTTGGGCATCCCCAAGCTTTGACGCTTGTACTTCTTGAATATTTTTTGGGGTGATACGGGTGGCATCCCCAAGCTTGAGCTTTTTCCCATTCTTCATCTTATCACATTACTCTTCCCTACACTTTAAAATTTCCTTCATACAAAGCTTCAAACGATCTTCATTAGCAACATTTGTGTACTCAAGATAATAAGTCTTTTTGGTTCAGTTCCAACACAAGTAAAACTTACATTAAAACAAAATATCCTGTAGCAATTCCTTTAAAAAGTTCAAATGATCAAAAAGAACTCAAAAGGAAAGAAATTAAGAGGCAAATGCAAATAATGGCAGAAATCTGTCAAAACAGACCAGTAGGTAAAAACCAATTTTTTCGAAGACCTTGTGTTGCTCAAATCGAAAAGTTTTGAACTAACGAAAGTTGGATAACAACTTTGGGCAAAAGCACAAAAAATTACAGCTCAAACCGACATACAGAGATTTTGCACGAATTTTTACAGCGAAGCACAAAAATCTGTTTTGGGACAGCAACTTTCCCAAATCTTACTTCTCTCTCATTAGAGGTTACTCTTGGCACAAAAACCACACAAAAATGATAAGAAGAGGTTATTATAGAGGTAATAACTTCCAAGACTCAACTAAAACTTTTGGGTTATCTCCCAATAAGTGCTTTTCTTTAACGCCTTTGAGCTAGGCATAAGAAGCAAGAAAAGAATCAAGTATTCTCAAATGAAGAAGCATTAAAACCAAATTTCTTTCCCTTATCTCTCTTGCTTTTATTCTTATACTTGGGGAACGTATGATTGTTTGGTGGAGAAGCAAAGTGCATGATGCCCTTTTCCACATCTACTATTGCTCCAAGGAGTTTAAGTAGGGATCTTCCAAGTGTAATTTGTCCTTTTCCTACACATTCAATAACAAGATAATCAGTAGACACCACTTTCCCTAGAATCTTTGTAAACACTCATTCATCTATTCCAATGGGTAATATTGTGGCATTATTAGTAAGATATATTTCTTCTCCCCTTTAGAAAGTCCCCAAAGATTCAAAGATTCATAGATATCTTTAGGCATAAGACAGAATTCAGACATGATATTACAGCGAGCATGAATAGTTTCATTATTTATAACAACTTTTACTGTAGGAAGCCATTTTGAGGGTTCAGATTTTATTGGAACATAATCATGATGCTCTCTAAGCATGTTATAGCAATCTTTTAAACTAGTTGTGTTGGCTTCAAGAGTGTTTAATCTAGCAAATATGTTTATGATGGAGAATCAGATTTGCTAGGCAAGTTATATGTTAAGACCAACTTCTTTATGGCATTAAATGCTTCATCCTCATTGCATTGGAGGAAATCTCCTCCTACTACAGCATCCAAAGCATATATATAGCATAGAGCAGTCCCAAAGTAAAAACTGCTGAGTAACAAACTTAGAGTCATTTTGGGTTCAGTTTTTGCATGTAATTCAGAGATTCTACACCAAGCTTCTTTGAAACTCTCTTCAATTACTTGTTTGAAAGTAAAAATCATTTCCTCTGGCGACATAGTGATTGGAGCAATGCTAGACATAATGGCAACGTAAGATAAAAAAATTGTGTTTTTAATTATAACGAAGCAAACTAGTATAACTATTTTTTTGTGTTTTGATAAAGAAACAAGCAAACTAAGCAAAAATAAACTTAGAAAAACAAATAAAACAAAGTAAAGAGATTGGTTATGAGGGACACCCCTTGTGAATATGTCTTTGACTCCCCGGCAACGGTGCCAGAAAAATAGCTTGATGGCTCAAAATATAATCGAGCTCGTTGGGGAACCCCAAGAGGAAGGTGTGATGAGCACAGCAGCAAGTTTTCCCTCAGTTATGAAACCAAGGTTATCGAACTAGTAGGAGCAAGGAAACACCTCCAAGGTGTTGTTTCCAACTTGGAATCCTGCACAACACAACCACAGAACTTTGCCCCCAACTTACAGTGAGGTTGTCAATCTCACCGGTTTTGCCAAAAACAAAGGATTAAACATATTGTGTGGAAGATAGTAATTGCTTGCAGAAAGTAAACAGAAAACAGTAAATAGTAGATTGTAGATTGATAGTAAAAGAAAGGACCGGGGTCCATAGTTCACTAGAGGTGATTCTCCTTAAGATAGAAGACATGTTGGGTGAACAAATTATAGCGGGGCAATTGACAAACATCGAGAAAGCATACATGCATATACTAATCGTCTTGACTCCTATGAGATTTGATTGGGCATTACAACATTATACACAGACCGCAATCCAACTGCATCTATGACTTATAATCCACCTTCAGGTTATCATCTGAACCCCCTCCAGTATTAAGTTACAAGCAACAGATAATTGCATTAAGCAAAGTGTGTAAAGTAAACAATACGATTGTTCTATGAACAAAGGATTGTTGTTTTCTCCCTAGTAGCAACAACACATCTAGTACCTTAGATATTTCTGTCACTTCCCCAGATTCCTAGAGGCATGAACCCACTATCGAGCATAAGTACTCCCTCTTGGAGTTGCTAGCATCTACTCGGCCAAGATAGCTACTAACAACGGAAAGCATGCAAGATCACAAATAACATAGACATGATAGAATCAATAATCAATCTAAAATAACATCTCAATATCCATCGGATCCCCACAAACACAACATGTATGATTACAAATAGATGATCTTGATCATGAACGGAGCTCACAAGATCTAGACATGGTATCACAAAGGAGAAGAACCAACCATCTAGCTACTACATGGACCCATAGTCCAGGGATGAACTACTCACGCATCACACTGGAGGCAGTCATGGTGATGAAGAAGGCCTCCAGGGTGATCTCTCCCCTCCAGCAGGGTGCCGGGAAGAGCTTCAGATCCCTCCCAATCTAGGGATGGAGATGGCGGTGGCTACAGACTCTTCCGTGGAATTTTGATCGGGTCCTTAGGGTTTTCGTCCCGGAGGCAATATATAGGCGAAGGGCAAGATCAGTGGAGTGCCAGGGGGCCCACACCACCTGGTGGCGTGGCTAGGGCTGGCCGCGCCACCACCTGACTCCCCTCTTCTTCTCCCCTCTAGACTCTGTGTTCCTTCTGGTGAAATATTGACTTGGGCTTTTGTTCGGTCCAATTCCGAGAATATTTCCTTACTAGCTTTTTTGAAACCAAAAATAGTAGAAAACAGGCAACTGGCACTATGGCATCTTGTTAATAGGTTAGTTCTAGAAAATGTGTAAAAATACTCCAAAGTGTGGACAAAAGATAAGAAAGTAGATATAAAACAAGCATGGAACATCAAAAATTATAGATACATTTGCAACGTATCAAGGGTTAGTAGAGATTGGAGTGTTGCGAGATCTAGGGTATGAGTGGAGTACTGTGAGATCTAGGGTTACTCGTGGAGAGTGGAGTGCTGCGAGATATAGAGTGAGCAGAGAGTGGAGTGCGGTGGCGTGGATAGGGATACATGTATTCCCTATATTATATACTATTGCTACATAGAGATCTAGGTCTTGTACCATGAGCCTGTCTTGCTTAAAATCCCACATACCATAGTGGGCTAATATAGTGGTCTAATTTTATTGTACACACTAGTCAGCAAGATAAGTCTCTTCTGATTCACAACTAAAACTTACAGATAAAATAAAACACTACAGCAAGAGTACTGCGAGACTAGAGTAGTAAGAGATAGATCGAGATCAAGATTAAGATTGTAGTCGTGGAAGCTGTAGAAGGATATATAAATGACATGCCTGCCGACAATTGTCCATACAAGTCAATGATATAAGACTTACAAGTCAACATGAGGTGCTTGACCGGTGGTGGGCCATAAATGTGTAGGGTTTCGTAGCAGAAAACAAAAAATTCTAACTATGCGAACACTAATACCAAGGTCTATACTATGTAGACATAATAATGGAAAAGGAAGACAGTATTCATAACCTTGAAGAACGAGGAACACCTTACGTAGGAAGGCATATGTTGATGAAGACGAGCAGCTCCAAGCACCCCAAGTGTGGTGCCTCTGAAGTACTACACACGTTCGGTGTAGGCGCTATCTCTCGGGCTCTAATCCAGCCGAGCAGTTGAAGAGGAAGATGGCAGACCGAAGATCACATGATGGTAGTGTGAAAGTGGAGAACTTAAAACCCTCGAGGTCCTCTCCAATATTATGGAGAAATCCTCAAAGGAAAATGAGAGAGAGAAGAGAGAATGGGATAATTCCAAGGGGAGTGGGTGAACCCCTATATATAGTGGGGAGGGAGGGGCACCACCCAAGGGGCAGGCGGTGTGGGACTAAACCCCACAGCCGTCAGCCAACAAGGGGGAGCCACTGGCCCTAGGTGGCCCCACTTGGGCAGGCCACCAAGCCCTGGCCGGTTGGCCCTCCTCCCTAGGCGCCTTGCCCCTTTGGGCCTCCTCTCTGGGCGAGGCCCATTAGCAATGGGCTGCCTATAAAAATAAAATAAAAAATATATTTTAATATTAATTCAACAATTGATATAAAATAAACATATTATTATATTCCTTCACTCTGGAACTCCTTCCGGACCCCCCGATCAACATCGGGTATTACGCAGAACTATTCTGGTTTCTCTCTCTATTTCTCCTAAGGCACCGCATATATCCATATGCGTCCCCACCCTTAAGCGTGACATCTTTCGGTTCGGAAAAACTCCTGACATGATTGAGACCCCTCTGATATCAATGATCATCAGTGGCACCTGGATGCCCATGATGACCCCCGTGCATTTCACGAATCTTATCGCTCGAATCATAAATGTCGTTACCCATTCCTTTTGCTGCTTGATACCTAGTTCACCCAAGATTTGATATTTGGTATCTCCATACCTTTGTTCAATCTCATTACCGATGGACTTGTTTACTCGTTCCCATGTCGTTGCATTCCATGACCATGTCACACGCTTGCAAGCTCTTTGTTAATGCAACGTCACCGAGATGGCCACATGTATCTATCCGATACATGGATTGGCAAATCCTGGTCTTGATATGTACTCCTCTATGCATTCCTTTGGAAAACCTGAGTATCACCTTTTTTATCACCCATTTACGGTCCGATACTTGATGCCATCTAAGCTTCCCTCTAGGACGGTGATTTGCATTATCTCATAGTGTAAGGATTAGGTTGTGGGGTTTCCTTTGTTTAGCATTAGTGGTGAACTTTGTAACTAGATCTCATCATGATATAACTGTTGTTGTATATCACATAATTCAACTAATTACATGACCTCATTGTCAATTAGCATAAATGCCCATGATCCCGAAACCCTGGATCATCCTCATGACCAATGAGCTAGTTAACTAGAGGTAACTAGAGACACAGTTTGTTTACATACCACACATGTATTAATGTTTCATATTAATAAAGTTATAACACAGTATGAAATATATTATGAACATATAAGAGATATATCAAATAAAACACTTCAATATTTGCCTCTAGGGCATATCCTCCTTCAGTCTCCCACTTGCACTAGAGTAAAAATTAATCTAGTTTACAACAGGCAAGAACGTAACACGGATGGAATCCCGGTCTTGCTGATGCTTGGCTAGTAGAAGAGCTTTAGTCAAAGGATCTGCAACATTCAGATCCGTGTGCACTTTGCAAATCTTGATTTCACCTTCGTCAACGTTCTGTCGGATGACATGAAACCGTAGTTTGATGTGTTTGGTCGTGGAATGAGTTCTTGGTTCCTTTGCATTTGCAATACCACCCATGTTGTCACAATAGATCATCATGGGGTCTTGCGCAATTGGAATAACTCCCAGTTCAATGATGAAATTCCTCATCCAAACAAATTCATTCGCCGTAACAGTGATGTATTCCGACTCCATTGTAGACTGTACTACTACTGGTTGCTTCTTGCTCTTCTAGCTTACCGCCCCACCATTCACCAGAAAACACAAATCATGTCTGAGACTTCGAGTCATCAAGATCTGAGTACCAGCTCGCATCCACATAACTAGTTACGTTCAGAGCTTCATCACTACCTCCATAGACTAGGAACATATCCTTTGTTCTCTTGAGATACTTCAGGGTATTTTTCACAACTGTCTAGTGATCCATTCTTGGATTACTTTGGTATCGGCTCGTCAAACTAAGAGCCAATGCCACATCAGGTCGAGTACTTAGCATTGCATACATGATAGATCATATGGCTGAAGCATAGGGGATGTAAGACATCCTTTCTCTATCAGCATCCGTTGCCGGATATTGAGTCAAACTCAGTGTGCTACCTTTTGTTATAGGCACCAAACCCTTTTTGGCATTTTCCATTTTGAACCTCTTTAAAATATTTTCAAGGTAAGTGCTTTGACTTAACGCAATCAGGCGTCTCTATCTATCTCTATAGATTTTGATACCTAATATGTATGCAGCTTCACCTAGGTCCTTCATGAAAAATTGACTACCCAAATATGCTTTCACGCTTTTCATAAGTTCCACATTATTTCCCATAAGTAATATGTCGTCCACATATACTATTAGTAAAACTATTGAGCTCCCACTCGCTTTCTTGTAAACATAGGACTCTTGTTGATTTTGGACAAATCCAAAACTCTTGATCACTTGATCAAAATGTTAGTTCCACCTCCGAGATGCTTGCTTCAGTTCATAAATGGATCGCTGAAGTTTGCACACCTTCCCAGCATCCTTAGAATCAACAAAACCTTTTGGTTGCATCATATACAACTCTTCATCAATGTGTCCATTGAGGAATGCGGTTTTTGACATCCATCTTCCATATTTCATAGTTGGAATGAGCAGCAATTGCTAGTAGAATACGAACAACTTTAAGTATCACTAAGGGAGAGTAAGTCTCATCATAGTCAACTCCTTGAATTTGTCGAAACCCCTTTGTGACAAGTCGATCTTTGTGAATGGCCACATTACCATTCGCATCTGTCTTTTTCTTAAAGATCCATTTATTTTCCATGGCCTTACGGCCTTCCAAAAGGTCCACCAAAGTCCAAACTTGGTTTTCGTACATGGATCCTATTTTGGATTTCATGGCTTCTAGCCATTTCTCGGAGTAAACACTTCCATAGCTTCTCTGTAGTTTTTAGGTTCCTCTTGTTCATTCAGAATGACAGTCATCACAAGACTACTATACCAATCAGGAGCGGTACATATTCTTGTAGACTTGCGAACCATAGGAGTTTCGATGTGGTTGTCTTGATCATTATCATTTGATTCTTCTTCCACGTTAGAGGGCAGTCTCGGAACAGCTTGCGTTGCATTACTCGGTATTTGGAGAGAAGGATCAACAACCTCATCTAGCTCAATTTTGCTTCCACTAACTCCTTTAGCGAGAAACTCTTTCTCAAGAAAGGTGTCGTTCTTCGTGACAAACGTTTTTCCTTCGGCTTGGTTATAGAAGGTATATCCAACGGTTTCCCTTGGGTAACCCACAAAGATATATTTTTCCGCCTTGGGTTCGAGTTTGTTAGGATGTAGTTTCTTGATGTAAGCCTCACATTTCCAAACTTTCAGGAATGACAACATTGGCTTCTTGACATACCATATCTCATATGGGGTTGTCTCCACGGATTGGTGCTCGGTTTAAAATAAAAGCAGCGGTTTCTAACGCATATCCCCAAAATGACACGGACAAATCAGTCAAAGACATCATGGACCGTACACTATCCAATAGTGTGCGGTTACGCTGTTCTGATACACCGTTACGCTGTGGTGTCCCGGCTGGTGTAATAAGTTGTGGTATGAACCCACAGTCCTTCAAGTGCATGCCAAACTCATAACTCAAATACTCGCCTCCCCGATCAGATCGAAGATGCTTGATTTTCTTGTTAATATGATTCTCTATTTCCTTCTAAAATTCCTAAAAAATTTCAAAGATTTTAGATTTGTGCTTCATTAAGTAGATATATCCATATCTACTCAAATCGTCAGTAAAGGTAACAAAATAACGATAACCATTGCGCATTGAGACACTCATTGGTCCGCACACATCTGTATGTATAATTCCCAGTAGGTCTATAACCCTCTCCATTGTGCCGGAGAAGGGTGTCCTAGTCATCCTGCCCATGAGGCAAGGTTCGCACGTATCAAGGGATTCAAAATCCAGTGATCCAAGGAGTTCATCTGAATGAAGCTTCTTCATGCACTTTATGCCAATGTGACCAAGACGACAATGCCACATGAACATGGAATTATCATTATTATGCTTATAGTGTTTAGCATCAATATTATGGATGTAAGTATTGCAATGAAGATCTAGTAAAAATAAACCATTACACACAGACACATGAACATAGAAGACATCATTCATACAAATAGAACAACCACTTGTTCTTGATTTAAACGAATAACAATCTTGCAACAAGAAAGATCCAGTCACTATATTCATACTTAATGCGGGTACATAGTAGCATTTAATTAAAACCAAAATCAATCCTGACGGCAGACGTAGAGGTAAAGTGTCGACGACCACCACATCGACTTTTATGTCGTTGCTGACGCGGATCGTCACCTCGTCCTTCCCTAGACGCCTCTTACTCCGTAGTCCTGCTGAAAGTTACAAATATGAGCAACAGAAACGGTGTCAAATACTCAGATGTTACTCCTGGCGCTAGTAAGGAACACATCCATAACATGTATATCACATATACCTTTATCTTTGGCGGCTATCATACCGGCTTTCTTGTCCTCAAGGTACTTGGGGCAGTTGCGCTTTGAGTGCTCATCATCTTTGCAGTAGTAGCACATGGTGCCGGGCCTAGTGTCGGGCCTAGTAACCTTAGAGGTGTTGGCAAAACTGGTTTGCCATCCTTCTTAGGTTTCTTGTCGTTGCCCTTTTGTCCTGGTTTCTTAAAGTTGGTGGTCTTATTGACCATCAACACCGTGTGCTCCTTCTTGATTTCAACCTCGGTAGTTTTGAGCATGGCGAACATCTCACCAAGGGTCTTAGTCATCCCTTCTATGTTGTAGTTTATCACAAAGCTCTTGTAGCTAGGGAACAGCGAGTACAATACCCTATTAATCATGAGCTCCTCCAGGATTTTGCAATCCAGGGCATTCAAGCGCTTAACGTAGTGTAATGCCCGAAAAAAAATCGATTAGAATTGCTTGTTGATTTTATTTTTGCATTATCTTGACATCATGCATAGCATTGCATTACTTGCTAAATTGCTATTTTTTACTAAAATATCCCTATGATTAATTCAACTCGTCTCTCCTTTTTTTATTTTAAAATTATATTAAATAATATTTTCTGGTTCATTACGTGACTATAAAGGTTTTCTTAATTCGTAAAAAAATAAAACTAGACAAAAAGTCCGTCTAAATTTTTAGCTCAAAACTAGTCTTATTTAGTCTACTTTCGACTATATGTATACTCTATTGCTTTTCTTCCTCCTCTCCAAACCCTACCGTATAAATCTGCCCAAATCTAGATCCAGAATTCCCCACCTCTATTTCCACGAAATTCTGTCCAGTTTTCATACTATTCGTTGTTTCCTTGTCTAATCCATGCGTGTGCCATATTCAGCTAGCTAGCTGGACATGATCCAATCGATCCATGCATACCAAGCACCACCAGATCCCATGCTGCGCGCGCACTCCATGGCCTCTTCGATCTGCGCGTGCAGAGTAGCTCCACCAGATCCCATGCACATCATCGCAAATCCCGTCAGCTGGTGAAGATTTTCGCCTGTCGTCACAGCCACTCCCGCATGTTGCGCCTGCCTGCCTTGGCCGCGCGTCTCGCGGCCGACAGCGACCTGTCCCATATTCCCTTTGATCGGTGTACATCTCCCTGTTCCAAGCGAGAAGGAGAGGCCGATCCTTTTATTTTCCGGCGGCAGATCAAGCCTCCATCCTCCCACCGCTTCTGGCGCGCACGCCACCTGCATTCCCCAACATCAGTCCAGTAGCCCCTCTGTTTCTTTTCGTTGTGGCTGTAGATGCTAGTCCCAGAGCAACGCCTCCTGTCTTTGTTTCTCACCACGTCTGTGTGTAGACATCTTTGCATCTTCCTTGGTTTCAGATCCGGTCGGCAGCGCCCAAATTCAGCATATTTTCATCTCCGAACGTCTTGCCTGACAGGTGTTTGGTAAAATGCTCCTGAGAGTCTTGGTCTCTGTTTCCGACGGTCGATGTTGTCATCTTCGCCAAGGTCTTCCTCTCGACATCCGTTACTTCGACCATTTCGGCTATTCGACTGCTTCCACGACATCGACAAGTAGACCATCTCCCCCGACTCTGAACCGGACCTTGAGACTCTGCCCCTAAATCATATATTCTATAATATGACATATAAATTGTTGCATTTGATTATTCAGGCTTGCATACCTGTTTTGTGGTTCCGGATAAATAGTCAATTCACTTAAATTAATTTTGGAGTGTTTATGCGGGATGTCTTTGTCTTATTCCGGACTCCATTTAAATTGTGTAGCTCACCGATGCCATGTTTTGCATTTGTTAAGTCAATATTTAAATTGGGGTATCTAAACAACTTGAACCATAATATTTATTTGTCGGAACTCCGATTCCCCTTAATATGACTTAGTTAGATCGCATATTGCCATGTCATGCATCATATCATCAACATGTCGGATCTTCCGCCGTAGTATTAAATATTGCATCGGTTGTTCTTTCTAGTACTTTGCTTCTTCACCGGTTAGGATGATGAGTGGATGTGAGTTGCGACAAGCCTTCGGTCACCGACTTTGTCTCACAGGCGAGCATTCTCTCTCGTCTACCTATTTCGTATTTATAGTTTTTATTTCTTTCCTTTGATCTATTGTTATCCTTATTGTCGATGTTTTAGCACCACACTTTTATTTACCTCCTCCACTATATTGCCTTGGTTATCCTATTGCCTTGTTTGATTAGCTAGCTTTGTCCTTGCGAGTCGTAGGCATGCTTAGTACTGCTCTCATACAGGTGAACCTTGATATATGAATATGGTTGATGCTAAGATAAATAAATTGGTGATGTTGGTTATGATTATGGTTATGGTTTCACCTAATGATAAGGCCTCGGCAGGGACCACCTTTGGGAACTGCTTGAGCCGACCTAGGAACCGTTCATTCTACGATACTAGTTTTGGATTTATCGCGCTAACCAAACGTGAGGCCTCTGAGATCCCCCTCCCCCAACTACCAGCGTTATTCGTTTATCCAGAGGGTCACAAAATTGGTTTTCCATTTGGTGCATACGCATAATATGTCCTCGAACATGGGTGAGTTGAATATGTCTTCGGACTTGATATTTTAATGGACTGTCATGGCTTGCATACATAAATCGCGGTAAACGGTGCTTGAGAATCATCGTACCTCTTGGTTGGTTCCACACAGTAGGTGATACCTCTGGATACGCGTGTAGTTACGAGACAGTTCTTATTGTGAGATTCAGATGGCACGCGTAATATGTTGCCTTAAGGGTTGAGCATGTGTTTGGGTATAGTAGTGCACCCCTGCAGGGTAAATCTTTTCGAGAAGCCGTGTGTCCACGGTTATGGACGCCTCAGGAGTACGGTGTCATGATCATAGGAAACGCCACTAATGTTCTACCTCTAATAACATGATTAGTAATTAGCCTTATCAACTAAACACCCGCTTAATTAAAATTGCCACTGTGTGTTTCGCAAGAGAACTTCCTCGACTGGTCTTCGAGTGGGAAATCTTTGGATGGGTTATGGCTGGTGTTATATTATTGTTACCATATATCGCTCTCTTATCGCGCTCTAATAGCCGAAGTTGTAGCGGGTCTCTATAAGTTAGATAGTGCAAGCTTTGCTGCCGCTGGACTTGTTCGTCTACGGTACCAAAGTTCGCAGGCCAGCGCATGGCGGTACCTAAGTTGCCTGAAATTACCGCGTTTCAAAAAGTTGGACCGCCAGCTACTGAGAGGGGCCATTTCGAGGCAAACTCATCTCACCCTGTCAAATTAAAACATTCCGTTAAACTGACCCGTGAAGTAGACGGTCGGGACCCTCATGTCGGTCATCTGTCCGTGACGCGGGCGCCAACGCGGCAACCTCTTAGGCAAATCGAGCAGCTAAGTGGATTGGATGCATTGACCAATTTCACAAATCCATTCCCAGCTTTCCCCTAGCACCGGCGACATCGGAATCCACCCTCCAGGCAGGACGATCCCTTCGGACATTTGACTTCTGGCGCCAAGTTGCTGCGCCCAGTTGCTACGCCCAGTCACTGATCCCGAGCTCCAATGGCGCATGCTGTAGCCGCCGTTGCGAGGCTCTAGCCCACCTCCGCCACCGACGAGCCGAGCAGCTCGGAGGATGGCAGATCCTACTATCAAGAAAGAAAAAGTTCTGTCTACAAACGGGTGATCTACCCTTCTCTTTGCTATTCGCACTAGTTACAACTGCTAACTGGCTACTAAACCTCAAGTTGTTTGTTAGCCCAACGCTGACAAACATATTTTGTCCACAGTTTTCTGTCAAGTGTGATCTGCGCGGACCCTCCTTACCTGGTTACGGTAGTCCTCTATAGGTACGACTCTAAGGGCAAGAGGTATGGACACCATTGTTTCACGATGGAAGAAGCGCATGCGTAGATCTGCACTATATCTGGTATGGTTGCTGCTCTGCGTAATCATGTTGAATTATGGCCGAAGCAGACTGCAAAGTTCAGCTTCATGGATGAACGTGGCATCATGGTTCCTATAACGTGTGACAGTCAGCTAATTGGGTTGATGAAAAGGTATGCTTCGGCTGCCATGTTTGAGCTGAAATGTGATGTACTGGATGTGGAAGCTGCTACAACTAGGAGTCGCCCTTCTATTCTTGGACAGGGTGATTGCTCGAATCCAATTAGCTCCTGGTAAGCAAAGGTCTCTTGGGGTTCGCATCTTTGTGCTAAATTGTAATTTTTATTTTATTTACTCTGTAGATATTGGGCAGTTATGCAACAGCCTTATTTCTTTGACAGGAAGCGCCGCAAGGTTAGAAACATGACTGTTGAGTCAGTCATTGCACGATGTCCTTGATACCGTAGAAACCTCTTGCCTGCGTTTCGTCCTTCGAAGGCTACAAATTTAGCGGGCACATATCCATGTTTACATACCAGAGGACTGTCTTCATCCTCTAAACGGTGATAGTCGGAGTCATACATCGTCTGGTTGGCCTAACACATCATACACGCATGAGTAAACAAATTAGATCTAGCTCAAAAATAGATAACTGGCCACAGATGATAGAAATAGAGATGAGACGACTCACATCGAAATCACCGTCCCTGTCGTCACAACGCGATTCCTCGCCGTCTCCCCTTGAACCCATGGCGAGAGGGGAGGGGGGTGGCTGCCGGAGAGGGGATTGGGATGGAGGCGTCGTCGACTTGCGGCTACGGCAGGATGGGAGTGAAGTGGGGAAAGTGGCTTCGAGGGTAAGGAAGAGAAGTACGGGGAGGAAGAGAAGTAATGGGGACGTGACACTGGGATGTGGCCCACTGAACTCGTGAGACGTGACACTCGCAACAGGGGAGCGCCCGGTGTTGCCAGTTTGTCCAGAGCAAGCGTGGCCAATCATACCACAGAACAGCCTACTCGCGGATCGCTCTCACGAAGACCATCCCAATCGTCCAAGCGCCCCAATCGAAAGGTATGTAACAATCGTCAAGCAGAACAACTATGTTAGGGCGTGCCTTCTAGAAGACTCGGTCTAACGGCTACCCATGCAATGACACTGGTGTATCCATGTGTGGTTTGTGAAAAGAACAGACATGCAATCACACTAGGTGGATCCATATGTGGTTTATGGAAGTAACAGACATGCAATGACTCTAGCTGTGATTCATGAAAAGAACAGACATGCAATGACACTGGTGGATCCATGTGTGGTTCATGGGAAGAACACACATCCAATGACACTGGGGGACCCTAGCGGTGGTTCATGAAAAGAACAGACATGCAATGACAATGGTGGATCCATATGTGGTTTGTCAGGAGAACACGCATGCAATAACACTGGGTGTGGTTCATGAAAATAACAGACATGCAATGACACTGGTGGATCCTTATGTGTGGTTCATGAAAAGAACAGACATGCAATGACACTGGTGGATCCTTATGTGGTTGATCAAAAGAACTGACATGCAATGACACTTGGTGTGGTTGATGAAAAGAACTGACATGCAATGACACTAGGTGTGGTTCATGAAAAGAACAGACATGCAATGACACTGGTGGATCCATGTGTGGTTTATGGAAGTAACAGACATTCAATGACTCTAGCTATGGTTCATGAAAAGAACAGACATGTAATGACACCGGGTGTGGTTCATGAAAAGAATAGACATGCAATGACACTGGGTGTGGTTCATGAAAAGAACAGACATGCAATGACTGTAGTTGTGGTTCATGAAAAGAACACACATGCAATGACACTAGGTGTGGTTCATGAAAAGAACAGACATGCAATGACACTGGTGGATCCTTATGTGTGGTTCCTAAAAAGAACAAACATGCCACGACACTGGTGGATCCTTATGTGGTTTGTTTAGAGGAACAAACATGCAATGACACTGGTGGATCCATGTGTGGTTCATGAGAAGAACTCACATCCAATGACACTGGTGGATCCTTATGTGGTTTTTGTTTAGAGGAACAGACATGCAATCACACTAGGGGATCCATATGTGGTTTATGGAAGTAACAGACATGTAATGACTCTAGCTGTGATTCATAAAAAGAACAGACATGCAATGACACTGGTGGATCCATGTGTGGTTCATGGGAAGAACACACATCCAATGACACTGGTGGACTCTAGCTGTGGTTCATGAAAAGACCAGACATGCAATGACACTAGTGGATCCATACGTGGTTTGTCAGGAGAACACACATGAAATGACATTGGGTGTGGTTCATGAAAATAACAGACATGCAATGACACTGGTGAATTCTTATGTGGTTTGTTTAGAAGAACACACATGCAATGACACTGGGTGTGGTTCATGAAAAGAATAGACATGCAATGACACTGGTGGATCCTTATGTGGTTTGTTTAGAGGAACATACATGCAATGACACCGGTGGATCCACGTATGGTTCATGAGAAGAACACACATCCAATGACACTAGGTGGATCCTTATGTGGTTCATGAAAAGAACTGACATGCAGTGACACTGGGTGTGGTTCATGAAAAGAACAGACATGCAATGACATCGGTGGATCCATGTGTGGTTTATGGAAGTAACAGACATGCAATGACTCTAGATGTGGTTAATAAAAAGAACACGCATGCAATGACACTGGGTGTGGTTCAAGAAAAGAACAGACATGCAATGACACTGGTGGATCCTTATGTGGTTTGTTTAGAGGAACAGACATGCAATGACACCGGTGGATCCATGTGTGGTTCATGAGAATAACACACATCCAATGACACTAGTGGATCCTTATGTGTTTTTTTAGAGGAACAGACATGCAATGACACTGGTGAATCCTTATGTGGTTTGTCTAGAGAAAGACACATGCAATGACACCGGATGTGGTTCATGAAAATAACAGACATGCAATGACTTACGTGGTTTGTTTAGAAGAACACACATGCAATGACACTGGGTGTGGTTCATGAAAAGAATAGACAGGCAATGACACTGGTGGATCCTTATGTGGTTTGTTTACAAGAACACACATGCAATGACACTGGGTGTGGTTCATGAAAAGAACACACACGCAATGACACTGGTGGATCCTTATGTGGTTTGTTTAGGGGAAAAAACATGCAATGACACCGGTGGATCCATGTGTGGTTCATGAGAAGAACACACATCCAATGACACTGGTAGATCCTTATGTGGTTCATGAAAAGAACAAACATGTAGTGACACTAGGTGTGGTTCATGAAAAGAACAGACATGCACTAAAACTAGGTGTGGTTGATGAAAAGAACAGACATGCATTGACACTGGTGGATCCTTATCTGGTTCATGAAAAGAACAGACATGCAATGACACTGGTGAATCCTTATGTGGTTAATGAAAAGAACAGACATGCAATGACACTGGTGGATTCTTATGTGGTTTGTTTAGAAGAACACACATGCAATTACACTGGGTGTGGTTCATGAAAAGAACACACATCCAATGACACTAGTGGATCCTTATGTGGTTTGTTTAGAGGAATAGACATGCAATGACACCGGTGGATCCACGTGTGGTTCATGAGAAGAAAACACATACAATGACACTGGGTGGATCCTTATGTGGTTCATGAAAAGAACTGACATGCAGTGACACTAGGTGTATTTCATGAAAAGAACACACATGCACTGACACTGGGTGTGGTTCATGAAAGGAATAGACATGCAACCACACTGGTGGATCCTTATGTGGTTTGTTTAGAAGAACACACACGCAATGACTCTAGGTATGGTTCATGAAAAGAACAGACATGCAATGACACTGGTGGATCCTTATGTGGTTTGTTTAGAGGAACATGCATGCAATGACACCGGTGGATCCACGTGTGGTTCATGAGAAGAACAGACATCCAATGACACTGGGTGGATCCTTATGTGGTTCATGAAAAGAACTGACATGCAGTGACACTGGGTGTGGTTCATGAAAAGAACAGACATGCAATGACATCGCTAGATCCATGTGTGGTTTATGGAAGTAACAGACATGCAATGACTCTAGCTGTGGTTAATGAAAAGAACATGCATGCAATGACACTGGGTGTGGTTCATGAAAAGAACAGACATGCAATGACACTGGTGGATCCTTATGTGGTTTGTTTAGAGGAACAGACATGCAATGACACCGGTGGATCCATGTGTGGTTCATGAGAAGAACACACATCCAATGACACTGGTGGATCCTTATGTGGTTTGTTTAGAGGAACATACATGCAATGACACCGGTGGATCCTTATGTGGTCTGTCTAGAGGAACACACATGCAATGACACCGGGTGTGGTTCATGAAAAGAACAGACATGCAATGACTTATGTGGTTTGTTCAGAAGAACACACATGCAATGACACTGGGTGTGGTTCATGAAAAGAACAGACAGACAATGACACTGGTGGATCCTTATGTGGTTCATGAAAAGAACAGACATGCAATGACACTGGTGGATCCTTATGTGGTTTGTTTAGAGGAACGGACATGCAATGACACTGGTGGATCCGCGTGTGGTTCATGAGAAGAACACACATCCAATGCCACTGGTAGATCCTTATGTGGTTCATAAAAAGAACTGACATGCAGTGATACTGGGTGTGCTTCATGAAAAGAACAGACATGCAATGACACTGGGTGTGGTTCATGAAAAAAACAGACATGCAATGACACTGGGTGTGGTTCATGAAAACAATAGACATGCAATGACACTGGTGGATCCTTATGTGGTTCATGAAAAGAACAGACATGATATGACACTGGTGGATCCTTATGTGTTTCATGAAAAAGAACAGACATGCAATGACACCGGTGGATCCACGTGTGGTTCATGAGAAGAACACACATCCAATGACACTTGTGGATCCTTATGTGGTTCATGAAAAGATCTTACATGCAGTGACACCGGGTGTGGTTCATGAAAAGAAGAGACATGCAATGAGACTGGTGGATCCTTATGTGCTTTTTTTAGAAGAACACACATGCAATGACACTGGGTGTGGTTCATGAAAAGAACACACATCCAATGACACTGGTGGATCCTTATGTGGTTTGTTTAGAGGAACAGACATGCAATGACACCGGTGGATCCACGTGTGGTTCATGAGAAGAACACACATCCAATGACACTGGTAGATCCTTATGTGGTTCATGAAAAGAACTGACATGCAGTGACACTGGGTGTGGTTCATGAAAAGAACAGACATGCACTGACACTGGGTGTGGTTCATGAAAAGAATAGACAGGCAGTGCCACTGGTGGATCCTTATGTGGTTTGTTTAGAAGAACACACATGCAATAACACTGGGTGTGGTTCATGAAAAGAACAGACATGCAATGACACTGGTGGATCCTTATGTGGTTTGTTTAGAGGAACAGACATGCAATGACACTGGTGGTTCCACGTGTTGTTCATGAGAAGAACACACATCCAATGACACTGGTAGATCCTTATGTGGTTCATAAAAAGAACATACATGCAGTCACACCGGGTGTGTTTCATGAAAAGAACAGACATGCAATGACACTGGGTGTGGTTCATGAATAGAAAAGACATGCAATGACACTGGTGGATCCTTATGTGTTTCATGAAAAGAACAGACATGCAATGACACTGGTGGATCCTTATGTGGTTCATGAAAAGAACAGACATGCAATGACACTGATGGATCCTTATGTGGTTTTTTTAGAAGAACACACATGCAATGACACTGGGTATGGTTCATGAAAAGAACATACATGCAATGACACTGGTGGATCCTTATGTTGTTTGTTTAGAGGAACAGACATGCAATGACACTGGGTGTGGTTCATGAAAAGAACAGACACGCAATGACACTGGTGGATCCTTATGTGGTTTGTTTAGGGGAACAGACATGCAATGACACCGGTGGATCCACGTGTGGTTCATGAGAAGAACACACATCCAATGACACTGGTAGATCCTTATGTGGTTCATGAAAAGAACAAACATGTAGTGACACTAGGTGTGGTTCATGAAAAGAACAGACCTGCACTAAAACTAGGTGTGGTTCATGAAAAGAACAGACATGCATTGACACTGGTGGATCCTTATGTGGTTCATGGAAAGAACAGACATGCAATGACACAGGTGGATCCTTATGTGGTTAATGAAAAGAACAGACATGCAATGACACTGGTGGATCCTTATGTGGTTTGTTTAGAAGAACACACATGCAATTACACTGGGTGTGGTTCATGAAAAGAACACACATCCAATGACACTAGTGGAACCTTATGTGGTTTGTTTAGAGGAATAGACATGCAATGACACCGGTGGATCCACGTGTGGTTCATGAGAAGAAAACACATACAATGACACTGGGTGGATCCTTATGTGGTTCATGAAAAGAACTGACATGCAGTGACACTAGGTGTATTTCATGAAAAGAACACACATGCACTGACACTGGGTGTGGTTCATGAAAGGAATAGACATGCAACCACACTGGTGGATCCTTATGTGGTTTGTTTAGAAGAACACACACGCAATGACTCTAGGTATGGTTCATGAAAAGAACAGACATGCAATGACACTGGTGGATCCTTATGTGGTTTGTTTAGAGGAACATGCATGCAATGACACCGGTGGATCCACGTGTGGTTCATGAGAAGAACAGACATCCAATGACACTGGGTGGATCCTTATGTGGTTCATGAAAAGAACTGACATGCAGTGACACTGGGTGTGGTTCATGAAAAGAACAGACATGCAATGACATCGCTAGATCCATGTGTGGTTTATGGAAGTAACAGACATGCAATGACTCTAGCTGTGGTTAATGAAAAGAACATGCATGCAATGACACTGGGTGTGGTTCATGAAAAGAACAGACATGCAATGACACTGGTGGATCCTTATGTGGTTTGTTTAGAGGAACAGACATGCAATGACACCGGTGGATCCATGTGTGGTTCATGAGAAGAACACACATCCAATGACACTGGTGGATCCTTATGTGGTTTGTTTAGAGGAACATACATGCAATGACACCGGTGGATCCTTATGTGGTCTGTCTAGAGGAACACACATGCAATGACACCGGGTGTGGTTCATGAAAAGAACAGACATGCAATGACTTATGTGGTTTGTTCAGAAGAACACACATGCAATGACACTGGGTGTGGTTCATGAAAATAACAGACAGACAATGACACTGGTGGATCCTTATGTGGTTCATGAAAAGAACAGACATGCAATGACACTGGTGGATCCTTATGTGGTTTGTTTAGAGTAACGGACATGCAATGACACTGGTGGATCCGCGTGTGGTTCATGAGAAGAACACACATCCAATGCCACTGGTAGATCCTTATGTGGTTCATAAAAAGAACTGACATGCAGTGATACTGGGTGTGCTTCATGAAAAGAACAGACATGCAATGACACTGGGTGTGGTTCATGAAAAGAACAGACATGCAATGACACTGGGTGTGGTTCATGAAAACAATAGACATGCAATGACACTGGTGGATCCTTATGTGGTTCATGAAAAGAACAGACATGATATGACACTGGTGGATCCTTATGTGTTTCATGAAAAAGAACAGACATGCAATGACACCGGTGGATCCACGTGTGGTTCATGAGAAGATCACACATCCAATGACACTTGTGGATCCTTATGTGGTTCATGAAAAGATCTTACATGCAGTGACACCGGGTGTGGTTCATGAAAAGAAGAGACATGCAATGAGACTGGTGGATCCTTATGTGCTTTTTTTAGAAGAACACACATGCAATGACACTGGGTGTGGTTCATGAAAAGAACACACATCCAATGACACTGGTGGATCCTTATGTGGTTTGTTTAGAGGAACAGACATGCAATGACACCGGTGGATCCACGTGTGGTTCATGAGAAGAACACACATCCAATGACACTGGTAGATCCTTATGTGGTTCATGAAAAGAACTGACATGCAGTGACACTGGGTGTGGTTCATGAAAAGAACAGACATGCACTGACACTGGGTGTGGTTCATGAAAAGAATAGACAGGCAGTGCCACTGGTGGATCCTTATGTGGTTTGTTTAGAAGAACACACATGCAATAACACTGGGTGTGGTTCATGAAAAGAACAGACATGCAATGACACTGGTGGATCCTTATGTGGTTTGTTTAGAGGAACAGACATGCAATGACACTGGTGGTTCCACGTGTTGTTCATGAGAAGAACACACATCCAATGACACTGGTAGATCCTTATGTGGTTCATAAAAAGAACATACATGCAGTCACACCGGGTGTGTTTCATGAAAAGAACAGACATGCAATGACACTGGGTGTGGTTCATGAATAGAAAAGACATGCAATGACACTGGTGGATCCTTATGTGTTTCATGAAAAGAACAGACATGCAATGACACTGGTGGATCCTTATGTGGTTCATGAAAAGAACAGACATGCAATGACACTGATGGATCCTTATGTGGTTTTTTTAGAAGAACACACATGCAATGACACTGGGTATGGTTCATGAAAAGAACATACATGCAATGACACTGGTGGATCCTTATGTTGTTTGTTTAGAGGAACAGACATGCAATGACACTGGGTGTGGTTCATGAAAAGAACAGACACGCAATGACACTGGTGGATCCTTATGTGGTTTGTTTAGGGGAACAGACATGCAATGACACCGGTGGATCCACGTGTGGTTCATGAGAAGAACACACATCCAATGACACTGGTAGATCCTTATGTGGTTCATGAAAAGAACAAACATGTAGTGACACTAGGTGTGGTTCATGAAAAGAACAGACCTGCACTAAAACTAGGTGTGGTTCATGAAAAGAACAGACATGCATTGACACTGGTGGATCCTTATGTGGTTCATGGAAAGAACAGACATGCAATGACACAGGTGGATCCTTATGTGGTTAATGAAAAGAACATACATGCAATGACACTGGTGGATCCTTATGTGGTTTGTTTAGAAGAACACACATGCAATTACACTGGGTGTGGTTCATGAAAAGAACAAACATCCAATGACACTAGTGGATCCTTATGTGGGTTGTTTAGAGGAATAGACATGCAATGACACCGGTGGATCCACGTGTGGTTCATGAGAAGAAAACACATACAATGACACTGGGTGGATCCTTATGTGGTTCATGAAAAGAACTGACATGCAGTGACACTAGGTGTATTTCATGAAAAGAACACACATGCACTGACACTGGGTGTGGTTCATGAAAGGAATAGACATGCAACCACACTGGTGGATCCTTATGTGGTTTGTTTAGAAGAACACACACGCAATGACTCTAGGTATGGTTCATGAAAAGAACAGACATGCAATGACACTGGTGGATCCTTATGTGGTTTGTTTAGAGGAACATGCATGCAATGACACCGGTGGATCCACGTGTGGTTCATGAGAAGAACAGACATCCAATGACACTGGGTGGATCCTTATGTGGTTCATGAAAAGAACTGACATGCAGTGACACTGGGTGTGGTTCATGAAAAGAACAGACATGCAATGACATCGCTAGATCCATGTGTGGTTTATGGAAGTAACAGACATGCAATGACTCTAGCTGTGGTTAATGAAAAGAACATGCATGCAATGACACTGGGTGTGGTTCATGAAAAGAACAGACATGCAATGACACTGGTGGATCCTTATGTGGTTTGTTTAGAGGAACAGACATGCAATGACACCGGTGGATCCTTATGTGGTCTGTCTAGAGGAACACACATGCAATGACACCGGGTGTGGTTCATGAAAAGAACAGACATGCAATGACTTATGTGGTTTGTTCAGAAGAACACACATGCAATGACACTGGGTGTGGTCCATTAAAAGAACAGACAGACAATGACACTGGTGGATCCTTATGTGGTTCATGAAAAGAACAGACATGCAATGACACTGGTGGATCCTTATGTGTGGTTCATGAAAAGAACAGACATGCAATGACACTGGTGGATCCTCATGTGGTTTGTTTAGAAGAACAAACATGCAATGACACTGGTTGTGGTTCATGAAAATAAGAGACATGCAATGACACTGGTGGATCCTTATGTGGTTTGTTTAGAGGAACAGACATGCAATGACACTGGTGGATCCGCGTGTGGTTCATGAGAAGAACACACATCAAATGCCACTGGTAGATCCTTATGTTGTTCATAAAAAGAACTGACATGCAGTGACACTGGGTGTGGTTCATGAAAAGAACAGACATGCAATTACACTGGGTGTGGTTCATGAAAAGAACAGACATGCAATGACACTGGGTGTGGTTCATGAAAAGAACAGACATGCATTGACACTGGTGGATCCTTATGTGGTTCATGAAAAGAACAGACATGCAATGACACAGGTGGATCCTTATGTGGTTAATGAAAAGAACATACATGCAATGACACTGGTGGATCCTTATGTGGTTTGTTTAGAAGAACACACATGCAATTACACTGGGTGTGGTTCATGAAAAGAACACACATCCAATGACACTAGTGGATCCATATGTGGTTTGTTTAGAGGAATAGACATGCAATGACACCGGTGGATCCACGTGTGGTTCATGAGAAGAAAACACATCCAATGACACTGGGTGGATCCTTATGTGGCTCATGAAAAGAACTGACATGCAGGGACACTAGGTGTATTTCATGAAAAGAACACACATGCACTGACACTGGGTGTGGTTCATGAAAGGAATAAACATGCAACCACACTGGTGGATCCTTATGTGGTTTGTTTAGAAGAACACACACGCAATGACTCTAGGTGTGGTTCATGAAAAGAACAGACATGCAATGACACTGGTGGATCCTTATGTGGTTTGTTTAGAGGAACATGCATGCAATGACACCGGTGGATCCACGTGTGGTTCATGAGAAGAACAGACATCCAATGACACTGGGTGGATCCTTATGTGGTTCATGAAAAGAACTGACATGCAGTGACACTAGGTGTGGTTCATGAAAAGAACAGACATGCAATGACATCGGTAGATCCATGTGTGGTTTATGGAAGTAACAGACATGCAATGATTAGCTGTGGTTAATGAAAAGAACATGCATGCAATGACACTAGGTGTGGTTCATGAGAAGAACACACATCCAATGACACTGGTGGATCCTTATGTAGTTTGTTTAGAGGAACAGACATGCAATGACACCGGTGGATCCATGTGTGGTTCATAAGAAGAACACACATCCAATGACACTAGTGGATCCTTATGTGGTTTGTTTAGAGGAACATACATGCAATGATACCGGTGGATCCTTATGTGGTCTGTCTAGAGGAACACACATGCAATGACACCGGGTGTGGTTCATGAAAAGAAGAGACATGCAATGACTTATGTGGTTTGTTCAGAAGAACACACATGCAATGACACTGGGTGTGGTTCATGAAAAGAACAGACAGACAATGACACTGGTGGATCCTTATGTGGTTCATGAAAAGAACAAACATGCAATGACACTGGTGGATCCTTATGTGTGGTTCATGAAAAGAACAAACATGCAATGACATTGATGGATCCTCATGTGGTTTGTTTAGAAGCACAAACATGCAATGACACTGGGTGTGATTCATGAAAAGAAGAGACATGCAATGACATTGGTGGATCCTTATGTGGTTTGTTTAGAGGAACAGACATGCAATGACACTGGTGGATCCGCGTGTGGTTCATGAGAAGAACACACATCCAATGCCACTAGTAGATCCTTATGTGGTTCATAAAAAGAACTGACATGCAGTGATACTGGGTGTGGTTCATGAAAAGAACAGACATGCAATGACACTGGGTGTGGTTCATGAAAAGAACAGACATGCAATGACACTGGGTGTGGTTCATGAAAACAACAGACATGCAATGACACTGGTGGATCCTTATGTGGTTCATGAAAAGAACAGACATGCAATGATACTGGTGGATCCTTATGTGTTTCATGAAAAGAACAGACATGCAATGACACCGGTGGATCCACGTGTGGTTCATGAGAAGAACACACATCCAATGACACTTGTGGATCCTTATGTGGTTCATGAAAAGAGCTTACATGCAGTGACACCGGGTGTGGTTCATGCAAAGAACAGACATGCAATGAGACTGGTGGATCCTTATGTGCTTTTTTTAGAAGAACACACATGCAATGACACTGGGTGTGGTTCATGAAAAGAACACACATCCAATGACACTGGTGGATCCTTATGTGGTTTGTTTAGAGGAACAAACATGCAATGACACCGGTGGATCCACGTGTGGTTCATGAGAAGAACACACATCCAATGACACTGGTATATCCTTATGTGGTTCATGAAAAGAACTGACATGTAGTGACACTGGGTGTGGTTCATGAAAAGAACAGACATGCACTGACACTGGGTGTGGTTCATGAAAATAATAGACATGCAGTGCCACTGGTGGATCCTTATGTGGTTTGTTTAGAAGAACACACATGCAATGACACTGGGTGTGGTTCATGAAAAGAACAGACATGCAATGACACTGGTGGATACTTATGTGGTTTGTTTAGAGGAACAGACATGCAATGACACTGGTGGTTCCACGTGTGGTTCGTGAGAAGAACACACATCCAATGACACTGGTAGATCCTTATGTGGTTCATAAAAAGAACATACATGCAGTCACACCGGGTGTGTTTCATGAAAAGAACAGACATGCAATGACACTGGGTGTGGTTCATGAATAGAAAATACATGCAATGACACTGGTGGATCCTTATGTGTTTCATGAAAAGAACAGACATGCAATGACACTGGTGGATCCTTATGTGGTTCATGAAAAGAACAGACATGCAATGACACTGATGGATCCGTATGTGGTTTTTTTTAGAAGAACACACATGCAATGACACTGGGTATGGTTCATGAAAAGAACATACATGCAATGACACTGGTGGATCCTTATGTTGTTTGTTTAGAGGAACAGACATGCAATGACACTGGGTGTGGTTCATGAAAAGAACAGACACGCAATGACACTGGTGGATCCTTATGTGGTTTGTTTAGGGGAACAGACATGCAATGACACCGGTGGATCCACGTGTGGTTCATGAGAAGAACACACATCCAATGACACTGGTAGATCCTTATGTGGTTCATGAAAAGAACAAACATGTAGTGACACTAGGTGTGGTTCATGAAAAGAACAGACATGCACTAAAACTAGGTGTGGTTCATGAAAAGAACAGACATGCATTGACACTGGTGGATCCTTATGTGGTTCATGAAAAGAACAGACATGCAATGCCACAGGTGGATCCTTATGTGGTTAATGAAAAGAACATACATGCAATGACACTGGTGGATCCTTATGTGGTTTGTTTAGAAGAACACACATGCAATTACACTGGGTGTGGTTCATGAAAAGAACAAACATCCAATGACACTAGTGGATCCTTATGTGGTTTGTTTAGAGGAATAGACATGCAATGACACCGGTGGATCAACGTGTGGTTCATGAGAAGAAAACACATCCAATGACACTGGGTGGATCCTTATGTGGTTCATGAAAAGAACTGACATGCTGTGACACTAGGTGTATTTCATGAAAAGAACACACATGCACTGACACTGGGTGTGGTTCATGAAAGGAATAGACATGCAATCACACTGGTGGATCCTTATGTGGTTTGTTTAGAAGAACACACATGCAATGACTCTAGGTGTGGTTCATGAAAAGAACAGACATGCAATGACACTGGTAGATCCTTATGTGGTTTGTTTAGAGGAACATGCATGCAATGACACCGGTGGATCCACGTGTGGTTCATGAGAAGAACAAACATCCAATGACACTGGGTGGATACTTATGTGGTTCATGAAAAGAACTGACATGCAGTGACACTGGGTGTGGTTCATGAAAAGAACAGACATGTAATGACATCGGTAGATCCATGTGTGGTTTATGGAAGTAACAGACATGCAATGACTCTAGCTGTGGTTAATGAAAAGAACATGCATGCAATGACACTGGGTGTGGTTCATGAGAAGAACACACATCCAATGACACTGGTGGATCCTTATGTTGTTTGTTTAGAGGAACATACATGCAATGACACCGGTGGATCCTTATGTGGTCTGTCTAGAGGAACACACATGCAATGACACCGGGTGTGGTTCATGAAAAGAACAGACATGCAATGACTTATGTGGTTTGTTCAGAAGAACACACATGCAATGACACTGGGTGTGGTCCATGAAAAGAACAGACAGACAATGACACTGGTGGATCCTTATGTGGTTCATGAAAAGAACAGACATGCAATGACACTGGTGGATCCTTATGTGTGGTTCATGAAAAGAAAAGACATGCAATGACACTGGTGGATCCTCATGTGGTTTGTTTAGAAGAACAAACATGCAATGACACTGGTTGTGGTTCATGAAAAGAAGAGACATGCAATGACACTGGTGGATCCTTATGTGGTTTGTTTAGAGGAACAGACATGCAATGACACTGGTGGATCCGCGTGTGGTTCATGAGAAGAACACACATCAAATGTCACTGGTAGATCCTTATGTGGTTCATAAAAAGAACTGACATGCAGTGACACTGGGTGTGGTTCATGAAAAGAACAGACATGCAATGACAGTGGGTGTGGTTCATGAAAAGAACAGACATGCAATGACACCGGGTGTGGTTCATGAAAAGAACAGACATGCAATGACACTGGTGGATCCTTATGTGGTTCATGAAAAGAACAGACATGCAATGACACTGGTGGATCCTTATGTGTTTCATGAAAAGAATAGACATGCAATGACACTGGTGGATCCTTATGTGTGGTTCATGAAAAGAACAGACATGCAATGACACCGGTGGATCCACGTGTGGTTCATGAGAAGAACACACATCCAATGACACTTGTGGATCCTTATGTGGTTCATGAAAAGAGCTTACATGCAGTGACACCGGGTGTGGTTCATGAAAAGAACAGACATGCAATGACACTGGTGGATCCTTATGTGGTTTTTTTAGAAGACCACACATGCAATGACACTGGGTGTGGTTCATGAAAAGAACACACATCCAATGACACTGGTGGATCTTTATGTGGTTTGTTTAGAGGAACAGACATGCAATGACACCGGTGGATCCACGTGTGGTTCATGAGAAGAACACACATCCAATGACACTGGTATATCCTTATGTGGTTCATGAAAAGAACTGACATGTAGTGACACTGGGTGTGGTTCATGAAAAGAACAGACATGCACTGACACTGGGTGTGGTTCATGAAAATAATAGACATGCAGTGCCACTGGTGGATCCTTATGTGGTTTGTTTAGAAGAACACACATGCAATGACACTGGGTGTGGTTCATGAAAAGAACAGACATGCAATGACACTGGTGGATACTTATGTGGTTTGTTTAGAGGAACAGACATGCAATGACACTGGTGGTTCCACGTGTGGTTCGTGAGAAGAACACACATCCAATGACACTGGTAGATCCTTATGTGGTTCATAAAAAGAACATACATGCAGTCACACCGGGTGTGTTTCATGAAAAGAACAGACATGCAATGACACTGGGTGTGGTTCATGAATAGAAAATACATGCAATGACACTGGTGGATCCTTATGTGTTTCATGAAAAGAACAGACATGCAATGACACTGGTGGATCCTTATGTGGTTCATGAAAAGAACAGACATGCAATGACACTGATGGATCCGTATGTGGTTTTTTTTAGAAGAACACACATGCAATGACACTGGGTATGGTTCATGAAAAGAACATACATGCAATGACACTGGTGGATCCTTATGTTGTTTGTTTAGAGGAACAGACATGCAATGACACTGGGTGTGGTTCATGAAAAGAACAGACACGCAATGACACTGGTGGATCCTTATGTGGTTTGTTTAGGGGAACAGACATGCAATGACACCGGTGGATCCACGTGTGGTTCATGAGAAGAACACACATCCAATGACACTGGTAGATCCTTATGTGGTTCATGAAAATAACAAACATGTAGTGACACTAGGTGTGGTTCATGAAAAGAACAGACATGCACTAAAACTAGGTGTGGTTCATGAAAAGAACAGACATGCATTGACACTGGTGGATCCTTATGTGGTTCATGAAAAGAACAGACATGCAATGCCACAGGTGGATCCTTATGTGGTTAATGAAAAGAACATACATGCAATGACACTGGTGGATCCTTATGTGGTTTGTTTAGAAGAACACACATGCAATTACACTGGGTGTGGTTCATGAAAAGAACAAACATCCAATGACACTAGTGGATCCTTATGTGGTTTGTTTAGAGGAATAGACATGCAATGACACCGGTGGATCAACGTGTGGTTCATGAGAAGAAAACACATCCAATGACACTGGGTGGATCCTTATGTGGTTCATGAAAAGAACTGACATGCTGTGACACTAGGTGTATTTCATGAAAAGAACACACATGCACTGACACTGGGTGTGGTTCATGAAAGGAATAGACATGCAATCACACTGGTGGATCCTTATGTGGTTTGTTTAGAAGAACACACATGCAATGACTCTAGGTGTGGTTCATGAAAAGAACAGACATGCAATGACACTGGTAGATCCTTATGTGGTTTGTTTAGAGGAACATGCATGCAATGACACCGGTGGATCCACGTGTGGTTCATGAGAAGAACAAACATCCAATGACACTGGGTGGATACTTATGTGGTTCATGAAAAGAACTGACATGCAGTGACACTGGGTGTGGTTCATGAAAAGAACAGACATGTAATGACATCGGTAGATCCATGTGTGGTTTATGGAAGTAACAGACATGCAATGACTCTAGCTGTGGTTAATGAAAAGAACATGCATGCAATGACACTGGGTGTGGTTCATGAGAAGAACACACATCCAATGACACTGGTGGATCCTTATGTTGTTTGTTTAGAGGAACATACATGCAATGACACCGGTGGATCCTTATGTGGTCTGTCTAGAGGAACACACATGCAATGACACCGGGTGTGGTTCATGAAAAGAACAGACATGCAATGACTTATGTGGTTTGTTCAGAAGAACACACATGCAATGACACTGGGTGTGGTCCATGAAAAGAACAGACAGACAATGACACTGGTGGATCCTTATGTGGTTCATGAAAAGAACAGACATGCAATGACACTGGTGGATCCTTATGTGTGGTTCATGAAAAGAAAAGACATGCAATGACACTGGTGGATCCTCATGTGGTTTGTTTAGAAGAACAAACATGCAATGACACTGGTTGTGGTTCATGAAAAGAAGAGACATGCAATGACACTGGTGGATCCTTATGTGGTTTGTTTAGAGGAACAGACATGCAATGACACTGGTGGATCCGCGTGTGGTTCATGAGAAGAACACACATCAAATGTCACTGGTAGATCCTTATGTGGTTCATAAAAAGAACTGACATGCAGTGACACTGGGTGTGGTTCATGAAAAGAACAGACATGCAATGACAGTGGGTGTGGTTCATGAAAAGAACAGACATGCAATGACACCGGGTGTGGTTCATGAAAAGAACAGACATGCAATGACACTGGTGGATCCTTATGTGGTTCATGAAAAGAACAGACATGCAATGACACTGGTGGATCCTTATGTGTTTCATGAAAAGAACAGACATGCAATGACACTGGTGGATCCTTATGTGTGGTTCATGAAAAGAACAGACATGCAATGACACCGGTGGATCCACGTGTGGTTCATGAGAAGAACACACATCCAATGACACTTGTGGATCCTTATGTGGTTCATGAAAAGAGCTTACATGCAGTGACACCGGGTGTGGTTCATGAAAAGAACAGACATGCAATGACACTGGTGGATCCTTATGTGGTTTTTTTAGAAGACCACACATGCAATGACACTGGGTGTGGTTCATGAAAAGAACACACATCCAATGACACTGGTGGATCTTTATGTGGTTTGTTTAGAGGAACAGACATGCAATGACACCGGTGGATCCACGTGTGGTTCATGAGAAGAACACACATCCAATAACACTGGTAGATCCTTATGTGGTTCATGAAAAGAACTGACATGCAGTGACACTGGGTGTGGTTCATGAAAAGAACAGACATGCACTGACACTGGGTGTGGTTCATGAAAAGAATAGACAGGCAGAGCCACTGGTGGATCCTTATGTGGTTTGTTTAGAAGAACACACATGCAATGACACTAGGTGTGGTTCATGAAAAGAACAGACATGCAATGACACTGGTTGATCCTTATGTGGTTTGTTTAGAGGAACAGACATGCAATGACACTGGTGGTTCCACGTGTGGTTCATGAGAAGAACACACATCCAATGACACTGGTAGATCCTTATGTGGTTCATAAAAAGAACATACATGCAGTCACACCGGGCGTGTTTCATGAAAAGAATAGATATGCAATGACACTGGGTGTTGTTCATGAATAGAAAAGACATGCAATGACACTAGTGGATCCTTATGTGTTTCATGAAAAGAACAGACATGCAATGACACTGGTGGATCCTTATGTGGTTCATGAAAAGAACAGACATGCAATGACACTGATGGATCCGTATGTGGTTTTTTTTTAGAAGAACACACATGCAATGACACTGGGTATGGTTCATGAAAAGAACATACATGCAATGACACTGGTGGATCCTTATGTTGTTTGTTTAGAGGAACAAACATGCAATGACACTGGGTGTGGTTCATAAAAAGAACAGACACGCAATGACACTGGTGGATCCTTATGTGGTTTGTTTAGGGGAACAGACATGCAATGACACCGGTGGATCCACGTGTGGTTCATGAGAAGAACACACATCCAATGACACTGGTAGATCCTTATGTGGTTCATGAAAAGAACAAACATGTAGTGACACTAGGTGTGGTTCATGAAAAGAACAGACATGCACTAAAACTAGGTGTGGTTCATGAAAAGAACAGACATGCATTGACACTGGTGGATCCTTATGTGGTTCATGAAAAGAACAGACATGCAATGCCACAGGTGGATCCTTATGTGGTTAATGAAAAGAACATACATGCAATGACACTGGTGGATCCTTATGTGGTTTGTTTAGAAGAACACACATGCAATTACACTGGGTGTGGTTCATGAAAAGAACAAACATCCAATGACACTAGTGGATCCTTATGTGGTTTGTTTAGAGGAATAGACATGCAATGACACCGGTGGATCAACGTGTGGTTCATGAGAAGAAAACACATCCAATGACACTGGGTGGATCCTTATATGGTTCATGAAAAGAACTGACATGCTGTGACACTAGGTGTATTTCATGAAAAGAACACACATGCACTGACGCTGGGTGTGGTTCATGAAAGGAATAGACATGCAATCACACTGGTGGATCCTTATGTGGTTTGTTTAGAAGAACACACATGCAATGACTCTAGGTGTGGTTCATGAAAAGAACAGACATGCAATGACACTGGTAGATCCTTATGTGGTTTGTTTAGAGGAACATGCATGCAATGACACCGGTGGATCCACGTGTGGTTCATGATAAGAACAAACATCCAATGACACTGGGTGGATACTTATGTGGTTCATGAAAAGAACTGACATGCAGTGACACTGGGTGTGGTTCATGAAAAGAACAGACATGTAATGACATCGGTAGATCCATGTGTGGTTTATGGAAGTAACAGACATGCAATGACTCTAGCTGTGGTTAATGAAAAGAACATGCATGCAATGACACTGGGTGTGGTTCATGAGAAGAACACACATCCAATGACACTGGTGGATCCTTATGTTGTTTGTTTAGAGGAACATACATGCAATGACACCGGTGGATCCTTATGTGGTCTGTCTAGAGGAACACACCTGCAATGACACCGGGTGTGGTTCATGAAAAGAACAGACATGCAATGACTTATGTGGTTTGTTCAGAAGAACACACATGCAATGACACTGGGTGTGGTCCATGAAAAGAACAGACAGACAATGACACTGGTGGATCCTTATGTGGTTCATGAAAAGAACAGACATGCAATGACACTGGTGGATCCTTATGTGTGGTTCATGAAAAGAAAAGACATGCAATGACACTGGTGGATCCTCATGTGGTTTGTTTAGAAGAACAAACATGCAATGACACTGGTTGTGGTTCATGAAAAGAAGAGACATGCAATGACACTGGTGGATCCTTATGTGGTTTGTTTAGAGGAACAGACATGCAATGACACTGGTGGATCCGCGTGTGGTTCATGAGAAGAACACACATCAAATGTCACTTGTAGATCCTTATGTGGTTCATAAAAAGAACTGACATGCAGTGACACTGGGTGTGGTTCATGAAAAGAACAGACATGCAATGACAGTGGGTGTGGTTCATGAAAAGAACAGACATGCAATGACACTGGGTGTGGTTCATGAAAAGAACATACATGCAATGACACTGGTGGATCCTTATGTGGTTCATGAAAAGAACAGACATGCAATGACACTGGTGGATCCTTATGTGTTTCATGAAAAGAACAGACATGCAATGACACTGGTGGATCCTTATGTGTGGTTCATGAAAAGAACAGACATGCAATGACACCGGTGGATCCACGTGTGGTTCATGAGAAGAACACACATCCAATGACACTTGTGGATCCTTATGTGGTTCATGAAAAGAGCTTACATGCAGTGACACCGGGTGTGGTTCATGAAAAGAACAGACATGCAATGACACTGGTGGATCCTTATGTGGTTTTTTTAGAAGACCACACATGCAATGACACTGGGTGTGGTTCATGAAAAGAACACACATCCAATGACACTGGTGGATCTTTATGTGGTTTGTTTAGAGGAACAGACATGCAATGACACCGGTGGATCCACGTGTGGTTCATGAGAAGAACACACATCCAATAACACTGGTAGATCCTTATGTGGTTCATGAAAAGAACTGACATGCAGTGACACTGGGTGTGGTTCATGAAAAGAACAGACATGCACTGACACTTGGTGTGGTTCATGAAAAGAATAGACAGGCAGAGCCACTGGTGGAGCCTCATGTGGTTTGTTTAGAAGAGCAAACATGCAATGAAACTGGGCGTGGTGCATGAAAAGAAGAGACATGCAATGACACTGGTGGATCCTTATGTGGTTTGTTTAGAGGAACAAACATGCAATGACACTGGTGGATCCGCGTGTGGTTCATGAGAAGAACACACATCCAATGCCACTGGTAGATCCTTATGTGGTTCATAAAAAGAACTGACATGCAGTGACACTGGGCGTGGTTCATGAAAAGAACAGACATGCAATGACACTGGGTGTGGTTCATGAAAAGAACAGACATGCAATGACACTGGTGGATCCTTATGTGGTTCATGAAAAGAACAGACATGCAATGACATTGGTGGATCCTTATGTGTTTCATGAAAAGAACAGACATGCAATGACAACACTGGTGGATCCTTATGTGTGGTTCATGAAAAGAATAGACATGCAATGACACCGGTGGATCCACGTGTGGTTCATGAGAAGAACACACATCCAATGACACTTGTGGATCCTTATGTGGTTCATGAAAAGAGCTTACATGCATTCACACCGGGTGTGGTTCATGAAAAGAACAGACATGCAATGACACTGGGTGTGGTTCATGGAAAGAACAAACATGCAATGACACTGGTGGATCCTTATGTGGTTCATGAAAAGAACAGACATGCAATGGCACTGGTGGATCCTTATGTGTGGTTCATGAAAAGAACAGACATGCAATGACACTGGTGGATCCTCATGTGGTTTGTTTAGAAGAACAAACATGCAATGACACTGGGCGTGCTTCATGAAAAGAACATACATGCAATGACACTGGTGGATCCTTATGTGGTTTGTTTAGAGGAACAAACATGCAATGACACTGGTGGATCCGCGTGTGGTTCATGAGAAGAACACACATCCAATGCCACTGGTAGATCCTTATGTGGTTCATAAAGAGAACTGACATGCAGTGACACTAGGTGTGGTTCATGAAAAGAACAGACATGCAATGACACTGGGTGTGGTTCATGAAAAGAACAGACATGCAATGACACTGGGTGTGGTTCATGAAAACAAGAGACATGCAATGACACTGGTGGATCCTTATGTGGTTTGTTTAGAGGAACAGACATGCAATGACACTGGTGGATCCGCGTGTGGTTCATGAGAAGAACACACATCAAATGCCACTGGTAGATCCTTATGTGGTTCATAAAAAGAACTGACATGCAGTGACACTGGATGTGGTTCATGAAAAGAACAGACATGCAATGACACTGGGTGTGGTTCATGAAAAGAACAGACATGCAATGACACTGGGTGTGGTTCATGAAAACAACAGACATGCAATGACACTGGTGGATCCTTATGTGGTTCATGAAAAGAACAGACATGCAATGACACTGGTGGATCCTTATGTGTTTAATGAAAAGAACAGACATGCAATGACACTGGTGGATCCTTATGTGTGGTTCATGAAAAGAACAGACATGCAATGACACCGGTGGATCCACGTGTGGTTCATGAGAAGAACACACATCCAATGACACTTGTGGATCCGTATGTGGTTCATGAAAAGAGCTTACATGCAGTGACACCGGGTGTGGTTCATGAAAAGAACAGACATGCAATGACACTGGTGGATCCTTATGTGGTTTTTTCTAGAAGAACACACATGTAATGACACTGGGTGTGATTCATGAAAAGAACACACATCGAATGACACTGGTGGATCTTTATGTGGTTTGTTTAGAGGAACAGACATGCAATGACACCGGTGGATCCACGTGTGGTTCATGAGAAGAACACACATCCAATGACACTGGTAGATCCTTATGTGGTTCATGAAAAGAACTGACATGCAGTGACACTGGGTGTGGCTCATGAAAAGAACAGATATGCACTGACACTGGGTGTGGTTCATGAAAAGAACAGACAGGCAGTGCCACTGGTGGATCCTTATGTGGTTTGTTTAGAAAAACACACATGCAATGACACTAGGTGTGGTTCATGAAAAGAACAGACATGCAATGACACTCGTGGATCCTTATGTGGTTTGTTTAGAGGAACAAACATGCAATGACACTGGTGGTTCCACGTGTGGTTCATGAGAAGAACACACATCCAATGACACTGGTAGATCCTTATGTGGTTCATAAAAAGAACATACATGCAGTCACACCGGGCGTGTTTCATGAAAAGAACAGACATGCAATGAAACTGGGTGTGGTTCATGAATAGAAAAGACATGCAATGACACTGGTGGATCCTTATGTGGTTCATGAAAAGAACAGACATGCAATGACACTGGTGGATCCTTATGTGGTTCATGAAAAGAACAGACATGCAATGACACTGGTGGATCCTTATGTGGTTTTTTCAGAAGAACACACATGCAATGACACTGGGTATGGTTCATGAAAAGAGCATACATGCAATGACACTGGTGGATCCTTATGTTGTTTGTTTAGAGGAACAAACATGCAATGACACCGGTGGATCCACGTGTGGTTCATGAGAAGAACAGAAATCCAATGACACTGGTAGATCCTTATGTGGTTCATGAAAAGATTTGACATGCAATGACACTAGGTCTGGTTCATGAAAAGAACAGATATGCAATGACACTGGGTGTGGTTCATGAAAAGAACAGACATGCAATGACACTGGGTGTGGTTCATGAAAAGAACAGACATGCAATTACACTGGTGGATCCTTAGGTGGTTCATGAAAGAACAGACATGCAATGACACTCGTGGATCCATATGTGGTTCATGAAAATAACAGACATGCAGTAATACTGGCGGATCCTTATGTGTGGTTCATAAAAAGAACAGACATGCAATGACACCGGTGGAACCACGTGTGGTTCATGAGAAGAACACACATCCAATGACACTAGTGGATCCTTATGTGGTTCATGAAAAGAACTTACATGCAGTGACACCGGGTGTGGTTCATGAAAAGAACAGACATGCAATGGCACTGGTGGATCCTTATATGTGGTTCATGAAAGGAACAGACATGCAATGACACTGGTAGATCCTCATGTGGTTTGTTTAGAAGAGCAAACATGCAATGACACTGGGTGTGGTTCATGAAAAGAAGAGACATGCAATGACACTGGTGGATCCTTATGTGGTTTGTTTAGAGGAACAGACATGCAATGACACTGGTAGATCCGCGTGTGGTTCATGAGAAGAACACACATCCAATGCCACTGGTAGATCCTTATGTGGTTCATAAAAAGAACTGACATGCAGTGACACTGGGCGTGGTTCATGAAAAGAACAGACATGCAATGACACTGGGTGTGGTTCATGAAAAGAACAGACATGCAATGACACTGGTGGATCCTTATATGGTTCATGAAAAGAACAGACATGCAATGACACTGGTGGATCCTTATGTGTTTCATGAAAAGAACAGACATGCAATGACAACACTGGTGGATCCTTATGTGTGGTTCATGAAAAGAATAGACATGCAATGACACCGGTGGATCCACGTGTGGTTCATGAGAAGAACACACATCCAGTGACACTTGTGGATCCTTATGTGGTTCATGAAAAGAGCTTACATGCAGTCACACCGGGTGTGGTTCATGAAAAGAACAGACATGCAATGACACTGGGTGCGGTTCATGGAAAGAACAAACATGCAATGACACTGGTGGATCCTTATGTGGTTCATGAAAAGAACAGACATGCAATGGCACTGGTGGATCCTTATGTGTGGTTCATGAAAAGAACAGACATGCAATGACACTGGTGGATCCTCATGTGGTTTGTTTAGAAGAACAAACATGCAATGACACTGGGCGTGGTTCATGAAAAGAACATACATGCAATGACACTGGTGGATCCTTATGTGGTTTGTTTAGAGGAACAAACATGCAATGACACTGGTGGATCCGCGTGTGGTTCATGAGAAGAACACACATCCAATGCCACTGGTAGATCCTTATGTTGTTCATAAAGAGAACTGACATGCAGTGACACTAGGCGTGGTTGATGAAAAGAACAGACATGCAATGACACTGGGTGTGGTTCATGAAAAGAACAGACATGCAATGACACTGGTGGATCCTTATGTGGTTCATGAAAATAACAGACATGCAATGACACTGGTGGATCCTTATGTGTTTCATGAAAAGAACAAACATGCAATGACAACACTGGTGGATCCTTATGTGTGGTTCATAAAAAGAATAGACATGCAATGACACCGGTGGATCCACGTGTGGTTCATGAGAAGAACACACATCCAATGACACTTGTGGATCCTTATGTGGTTCATGAAAAGAGCTTACATGCAGTCACACCGGGTGTGGTTCATGAAAAGAACAGACATGCAATGACACTGGGTGCGGTTCATGGAAAGAACAAACATGCAATGACACTGGTGGATCCTTATGTGGTTCATGAAAAGAACAGACATGCAATGGCACTGGTGGATCCTTATGTGTGGTTCATGAAAAGAACAGACATGCAATGACACTGGTGGATCCTCATGTGGTTTGTTTAGAAGAACAAACATGCAATGACACTGGGCGTGGTTCATGAAAAGAACATACATGCAATGACACTGGTGGATCCTTATGTGGTTTGTTTAGAGGAACAAACATGCAATGACACTGGTGGATCCGCGTGTGGTTCATGAGAAGAACACACATCCAATGCCACTGGTAGATCCTTATGTTGTTCATAAAGAGAACTGACATGCAGTGACACTAGGCGTGGTTGATGAAAAGAACAGACATGCAATGACACTGGGTGTGGTTCATGAAAAGAGCAGACATGCAATGACACTGGTGGATCCTTATGTGGTTCATGAAAATAACAGACATGCAATGACACTGGTGGATCCTTATGTGTTTCATGAAAAGAACAGACATGCAATGACAACACTGGTGGATCCTTATGTGTGGTTCATAAAAAGAATAGACATGCAATGACACCGGTGGATCCACGTGTGGTTCATGAGAAGAACACACATCCAATGACACTTGTGGATCCTTATGTGGTTCATGAAAAGAGCTTACATGCAGTCACACCGGGTGTGGTTCATGAAAAGAACAGACATGCAATGACACTGGGTGCGGTTCATGGAAAGAACAAACATGCAATGACACTGGTGGATCCTTATGTGGTTCATGAAAAGAACAGACATGCAATGGCACTGGTGGATCCTTATGTGTGGTTCATGAAAAGAACAGACATGCAATGACACTGGTGGATCCTCATGTGGTTTGTTTAGAAGAACAAACATGCAATGACACTGGGCGTGGTTCATGAAAAGAACATACATGCAATGACACTGGTGGATCCTTATGTGGTTTGTTTAGAGGAACAAACATGCAATGACACTGGTGGATCCGCGTGTGGTTCATGAGAAGAACACACATCCAATGCCACTGGTAGATCCTTATGTGGTTCATAAAGAGAACTGACATGCAGTGACACTAGGCGTGGTTGATGAAAAGAACAGACATGCAATGACACTGGGTGTGGTTCATGAAAAGAACAGACATGCAATGACACTGGTGGATCCTTACGTGGTTCATGAAAATAACAGACATGCAATGACATTGGTGGATCCTTATGTGTTTCATGAAAAGAACAGACATGCAATGACACTGGTGGATCCTTATGTGTGCTTCATGAAAATAATAGACATGCGATGACACCGGTGGATCCACGTGTGGTTCATGAGAAGAACACACATCCAATGACACTTGTGGATCCTTATGTGGTTCATGAAAAGAGATTACATGCAGTCACACCGGGTGTGGTTCATGAAAAGAACAGACATGCAATGACACTGGTGGATCCTTATGTGGTTCATGAAAAGAACAGACATGCAATGACACTGGTGGATCCTTATGTGTTTCATGAAAAGAACAGACATGCGATGACACTGGTGGATCCTTAAGTGGTTTTTTCAGAAGAACACACATGCAATGACACTGCGTATGGTTCATGAAAAGAACAGACATGCAATGACATTGGTGGATCCTTATGTGTGGTTCATGAAAATAACAGACATGCAATGCCACTGGTGGATCCTTATGTGGTTTGTTTAGAGGAACAAACATGCAATGACACTGGTGGATCCACGTGTGGTTCATGAGAAGAACACACATCCAATGACACTAGTGGATCCTTCTGTGGTTTGTTTAGAGGAACAAACATGCAATCACACTAGGTGGATCCATATGTGGTTTATGGAAGTAATAGACATGCAATGACTCTAGCTGTGATTCATGAAAAGAACCGACATGCAATGACACTGGTGGATCCATGTGTGGTTCATGGGAAGAACACACATCCAATGACACTAGCGGACTCTAACTGTGGTTCATGAAAAGAACAAACATGCAATGACACTAGTGGATCCATATGTGGTTTGTCAGGAGAACACAGATGCAATGACATTGGGTGTGGTTCATGAAAAGAACAGACATGCAATGACACTGGTGGATCCTTATGTGTGGTTCATGAAAAGAACAGACATGCAATAACACTGGTGGATCCTTATGTGCTTTGTTTAGAAGAACACACATGCAATTACACTAGGTGTTGTTCACGAAAAGAACACACATCCAATGACACTAGTGGATCCTTATGTGGTTTGTTTAGAGGAATAGACATGCAATGACACCGGTGGATCCACGTGTGGTTCATGAGAAGAAAACACATCCAATGACACTGGGTGGATCCTTATGTGGTTCATGAAAAGAACTGACATGCAGTGACACTAGGTGTATTTCGTGAAAAGAACACACATGCACTGACACTGGGTGTGGTTCTTGAAAGGAATAGACATGCAATCACACTGGTGGATCCTTATGTGGTTTGTTTAGAAGAACACACATGCAATGACTCTAGGTGTGGTTCATGAAAAGAACAGACATGCAATGACACTGGTGGATCCTTATGTGGTTTGTTTAGAGGAACATGCATGCAATGACACCGGTGGATCCACGTGTGGTTCATGAGAAGAACAGACATCCAATGACACTGGGTGGATCCTTATGTGGTTCATGAAAAGAACTGACATGCAGTGACACTAGGTGTGGTTCATGAAAAGAACAGACATGCAATGACATCGGTAGATCCATGTGTGGTTTATGGAAGTAATAGACATGCAATGACTCTAGCTATGGTTAATGAAAAGAACATGCATGCAATGACACTGGGTGTGGTTCATGAAAAGAACAGACATGCAATGACACTTGTGGATCCTTATGTGGTTTGTTTAGAGGAATAGACATGCAATGACACCGGTGGATCTATGTGTGGTTCATGAGAAGAACACACATCCAATGACACTGGTGGATCCTTATGTGGTTTGTTTAGAGGAACATACATGCAATGACACCGGTGGATCCTTATGTGGTCTGTCTAGAGGAACACACATGCAATGACACAGGGTGTGGTTCATGAAAAGAACAGACATGCAATGACTTATGTGGTTTGTTCAGAAGAACACACATGCAATGACACTGGGTGTGGTTCATGAAAAGAACAGATAGACAATGACACTGGTGGATCCTTATGTGGTTCATGAAAAGAACAGACATGCAATGACACTGGTGGATCCTTATGTGTGGTTCATGAAAAGAACAGACATGCAATGACACTGGTGGATCCTCATGTGGTTTGTTTAGAAGAACAAACATGCAATGACACTAGGTGTGGTTCATGAAAAGAAGAGACATGCAATGACACTGGTGGATCCTTATGTGGTTTGTTTAGAGGAACAGACAGGCAATGACACTGGTGGATCCGCGTGTGGTTCATGAGAAGAAGACACATCCAATGCCACTGGTAGATCCTTATGTGGTTCATAAAAAGAACTGACATGCAGTGACACTGGGTGTGGTTCATAAAAAGAACTGACATGCAGTGACACTGGGTGTGGTTCATGAAAAGAACAGACATGCAATGACACTGGGTGTGGTTCATGAAAAGAACAGACATGCAATGACACTAGGTGTGGTTCATGAAAACAACAGACATGCAATGACACTAGTGGATCCTTATGTGGTTCATGAAAACAACAGACATGCAATGACACTGGTGGATCCTTATGTATTTCATGAAAAGAACAGACATGCAATGACACTGGTGGATCCTTATGTGTGGTTCATGAAAAGAATAGACATGCAGTGACACCGGTGGATCCATGTGTGGTTCATGAGAAGAACACACATCCAATGACACTTGTGGATCCTTATGTGATTCATGAAAAGAGCTTACATGCAGTGACACCGGGTGTGGTTCATGAAAAGAACAGACATGCAATGACACTGGTGGATCCTAATGTGGTTTGTTTAGAAGAACACACATGCAATGACACTGGGTGTGGTTCATGAAAAGAACACACATCCAATGACACTAGTGGATCCTTATGTGGTTTGTTTAGTGGAACAAACATGCAATGACACCGGTGGATCCACGTGTGGTTCATGAGAAGAACACACATCCAATGACACTGGTAGATCCTGATGTGGTTCATGAAAAGAACTGACATGCAGTGACACTGGGTGTGGTTCATGAAAAGAACAAACATGCACTGACACTAGGTGTGGTTCATGAAAAGAACAGACAGGCAGTGCCACTGGTGGATCCTTATGTGGTTTGTTTAGAAGAACACACATGCAATGACACTGGGTGTGGTTCATGAAAAGAACAAACATGCAATGACACTGGTGGATCCTTATGTGGTTTGTTTAGAGGAATAGACATGCAATGACACTGGTGGTTCCACGTGTGGTTCATGAGAAGAACACACATCCAATGATACTGGTAGATCGTTATGTGGTTCATAAAAAGAACATACATGCAGTCACACCGGGTGTGTTTCATGAAAAGAACAGACATGCAATGACACTGGGTGTGGTTCATGAATAGAAAAGACATGCAATGACACTGGTGGATCCTTATGTGGTTCATGAAAAGAACAGACATTCAATGACACTGGTGGATCCTTATGTGGTTCATGAAAAGAACAGACATGCAATGACACTGGTGGATCCTTAAGTGGTTTTTTCAGAAGAACACACATGCAATGACACTGGGTATGGTTCATGAAAAGAACATACATGCAATGACACTGGTGGATCCTTATGTTTCTTTGTTTAGAGGAACAAACATGCAATGACACCGGTGGATCCACGTGTGGTTCATGAGAAGAACAGAAATCCAATGACACTGGTAGATCCTTATGTGGTTCATGAAAAGAACTGACATGCAGTGACACTAGGAGTGGTTCATGAAAAGAACAGATATGCAATGACACTGGGTGTGGTTCATGAAAAGAACAGACATGCAATGACACTGGGTGTGGTTCATGAAAAGAACAGACATGCAATTACACTGGTGGATCCTTAGGTGGTTCATGAAAGAAAAGACATGCAATGACACTGGTGGATTCTTATGTGGTTCATGAAAATAACAGACATGCAGTAATACTGGTGGATCCTTATGTGTGGTTCATGAAAAGAACAGACATGCAATGACACCGGTGGAACCACGTGTGGTTCATGAGAAGAACACACATCCAATGACACTAGTGGATCCTTATGTGGTTTATGAAAAGAACTTACATGTAGTGACACCGGGTGTGGTTCATGAAAAGAACAGACATGCAATGACACTGGGTGTGGTTCATGAAAAGAACAGACATGCAATGACACTGGTGGATCCTTATGTGGTTCATGAAAAGAACAGACATGCAATGGCACTGGTGGATCCTTATGTGTGGTTCATGAAAAGAACAGACATGCAATGACACTGGTGGATCCTTATGTGGTTTGTTTGGAGGAATAGACATGCAATGACACTGGTGGATCCGCGTGTGGTTCATGAGAAGAACACACATCCAATGCCACTGCATGTAGTGACACTGGGTGTGGTTCATGAAAAGAACAGACATGCAATGACACTGGGTTTGGTTCATGAAAAGAACAAACATGCAATGATACTGGGTGTGGTTCATGCAAACAACAGACATGCAATGACACTGGTGGATCCTTATGTCGTTTGTTTAGAAGAACACACATGCAATGACACTGGGTGTGGTTCATGAAGAGAACACACATCCAATGACACTGGTGGATCCTTATGTGGTTTGTTTAGAGGAACAGACATGCAATGACACCGGTGGATCCACGTGTGGTTCATGAGAAGAACACACATCCAATGACACTGGTAGATCCTGATGTGGTTCATGAAAAGAACTGACATGCAGTGCCACTGGTGGATCCTTATGTGGTTTGTTTAGAAGAACACACATGCAATGACACTATGTGTGGTTCATGAAAAGAACAGACATGCAATGACACTGGTGGATCCTTATGTGGTTTTTTTAGAGGAATAGACATGCAATGACACTGGTGGTTCCACGTGTGGTTCATGAGAAGAACACACATCCAATGACACTGGTAGATCCTTATGTGGTTCATAAAAAGAACATACATGCAGTCACACCGGGTGTGTTTCATGAAAAGAACAGACATGCAATGACACTGGGTGTGGTTCATGAATAGAAAAGACATGCAATGACGCTGGTGGATCCTTATGTGGTTCATGAAAAGAACAGACATGCAATGACATTGGTGGATCCTTATGTGGTTCATGAAAAGAACAGACATGCAATGACACTAGTGGATCCTTATGTGTTTTTTTAGAAGAACACACATGCAATGACACTGGGTATGGTTCATGAAAAGGACAGACATGCAATAACACTGGTGGATCCTTATGTGGTTTGTTTAGAGAAACATACATGCAATGACACCGGTGGATCCACGTTAGGTTCATGAGAAGAACACGCATACAATGACACTGGTAGATCCTTATGTGGTTCAGGAAAAGAACAGACATGCAATGACACTGGGTGTGGTTCACGAAAAGAACAGACATGCAATGACACTGGGTGTGGTTCATGAAAAGAACATACATGCAATTACAGTGGTGGATCCTTATGTGGTTCATGAAAAGAACAGACATGCAATGACACTGGTGGATCCTTATGTGGTTCATGAAAAGAACAGACATGCAGTAACACTGGTGGATCCTTATGTGTGGTTCATGAAAAGAACAGACATGCAATGACACCGGTGGAACCACGTGTGGTTCATGAAAAGAACACACATCCAATGACACTAGTGGATCCTTATGTGGTTCATGAAAAGAACTTACATGTAGTGACACCGGGTGTGGTTCATGAAAAGAACAGACATGCAATGACACTGGGTGTGGTTCATGAAAAGAACAGACATGCAATGGCACTGGTGGATCCTTATGTGGTTCATGAAAAGAACAGACATGCAATGACACTGGTGGATCCTTATGTGTTTCATGAAAAGAACAGACATGCAATGACACTGGTGGATCCTTATGTGGTTTGTTTAGAGGAACAAACATGCAATGACACCGGTGGATCCATGTGTGGTTCATGAGAAGAACACACATCCAATGACACTGGTGGATCCTTATGTGGTTTGTTTAGAGGAACAAACATGCAATGACACTGGGTGTGGTTCATGAAAAGAACAGACATGCAATGACATTGGTGGATCCTTATGTGGTTTGTTTAGAGGAACAGACATGCAATGACACCGGTGGATGCGCGTGTGCTCATGAGAAGAACACACATCCAATGACACTGGTAGATCCTTTTGTGGTTCATAAAAAGAACTGACATGCAGTGACACTGGGTGTGGCTCATGAAAAGAACAGACATGCAATGACACTGGGTGTGGTTCATGAAAACAATAGACATGCAATGACACTGGTGGATCCTTATGTGGTTCATGAAAAGAACAGACATGCAATGACACTGGTGGATCCTTATGTGTTTCATGAAAAGAATAGACATGCAATGACACTAGTGGATCCTTATGTGTGGTTCATGAAAAGAACAGACATGCAATGACACCGGTGGATCCACGTGTGGTTCATGAGAAGAACACACATCCAATGACACTGGTGGATACTTATGTGGTTCATGAAAAGAACTTACATGCAGTGACACCGGGTGTGGTTCATGAAAAGAATAGACATGCAATGACATTGGTGGATCCTTATGTGGTTTGTTTAGAAGAACACACATGCAATGACACTGGGTGTGGTTCATAAAAAGAACACACATCCAATGACACTGGGTGTGGTTCATAAAAAGAACACACATCCAATGACACTGGTGGATCCTTATGTGGTTTGTTTAGAGGAACAGACATGCAATGACACCGGTGGAACCACGTGTGGTTCATGAGAAGAACACACATCCAATGACACTGGTAGATCCTTATGTGGTTCATGAAAATAACTGACATGCAGTGACACTAGGTGTGGTTCATGAAAAGAACAGACATGCACTGACACTGGTGAATCCTTATGTGTGGTTCATGAAAAGAACAGACATGCAATGACACTAGTGGATCCTTATGTGGTTTGTTTAGAAGAACACACATGCAATGACACTGGATGTAGTTCATGAAAAGAACAGACATGCAATGACACTGGTGGATCCTTATGTGGTTTGTTTAGAGGAACATACATGAAATGACACTGGTGGTTCCACGTGTGGTTCATGAGAAGAACACACATCCAATGACACTAGTAGATCCTTATGTGGTTCATGCAGTCACACCGGGTGTGTTTCATGAAAAGAACAGACATGCAATGACACCGGGTGTGGTTCATGAATAGAACAAACATGCAATGACACTGGTGGATCCTTATGTGGTTCATGAAAAGAACAGACATGCAATGACACTGGTGGATCCTTATGTGGTTCATGAAAAGAACAGACATGCAATGACATTGGTGGATCCTTATGTGTTTTTTTAGAAGAACACACATGCAATGACACTGGGTATGGTTCATGAAAAGAACAGACATGCAATGACACTGGTGGATCCTTATGTTGTTTGTTTAGAGGAACAAACATGCAATGACACTGGTGGATCCACGTGTGGTTCATGAGAAGAACAGACATCCAATGACACTGGTAGATCCTTATGTGGTTCATGAAAAGAACGGACATGCAGTGACACTAGGTGTGGTTCATGAAAAGAACAGACATGCAATGACACTGGGTGTGGTTCACGAAAAGAACAGACATGCAATGGCACTGGGTGTGGTTCATGAAAAGAACAGACATGCAATTACAGTGGTGGATCCTTATGTGGTTCATGAAAAGAACAGACATGCAATGACACTGGTGGATCCTTATGTGGTTCATGAAAAGAACAGACATGCAGTAACACTGGTGGATCCTTATGTCTGGTTCATGAAAAGAACAGACATGCAATGACACCGGTGGAACCACGTGTGGTTCATGAGAAGAACACACATCCAATGACACTAGTGGATCCTTATGTGGTTCATGAAAAGAACTTACATGTAGTGACACCGGGTGTGGTTCATGAAAAGAACAGACATGCAATGACACTGGGTGTGGTTCATGAAAAGAACAGACATGCAATGGCACTGGTGGATCCTTATGTGGTTCATGAAAAGAACAGACATGCATTGACACTGGTGGATCCTTATGTGTGGTTCATGAAAAGAACAGACATGCAATGACACTGGTGGATCCTTATGTGGTTTGTTTAGAGGAACAAACATGCAATGACACCGGTGGATCCATGTGTGGTTCATGAGAAGAACACACATCCAATGACACTGGTGGATCCTTATGTGGTTTGTTTAGAGGAACAAACATGCAATGACACTGGGTGTGGTTCATGAAAAGAAAGGACATGCAATGACACTGGTGGATCCTTATGTGGTTTGTTTAGAGGAACAGACATGCAATGACATCGGTGGATGCGCGTGTGCTCATGAGAAGAACACACATCCAATGACACTGGTAGATCCTTATGTGGTTCATAAAAAGAACTGACATGCAGTGACACTAGGTGTGGTTCATGAAAAGAACAGACATGCAATGACACTGGGTGTGGTTCATGAAAAGAACAGACATGCAATGACACTGGGTGTGGTTCATGAAAACAACGGACATGCAATGACACTGGTGGATCCTTATGTGGTTCATGAAAAGAACAGACATGCAATGACACTGGTGGATCCTTATGTGTTTCATGAAAAGAACAGACATACAATGACACTAGTGGATCCTTATGTGTGGTTCATGAAAAGAACAAACATGCAATGACACCGGTGGATCCACGTGTGGTTCATGAGAAGAACACACATCCAATGACACTGGTGGATCGTTATGTGGTTCATGAAAAGAACTTTCATGCAGTGACACCGGGTGTAGTTCATGAAAAGAATAGACATGCAATGACATTGGTGGATCCGTATGTGGTTTGTTTAGAAGAACACACATGCAATGACACTGGGTGTGGTTCATAAAAAGAACACACATCCAATGACACTGGGTGTGGTTCATAAAAAGAACACACATCCAATGACACTGGGTGTGGTTCATAAAAAGAACACACATCCAATGACACTGGTGGATCCTTATGTGGTTTGTTTAGAGGAACAGACATGCAATGACACCGGTGGAACCACGTGTGGTTCATAAGAAGAACACACATCCAATGACACTGGTAGATCCTTATGTGGTTCATGAAAAGAACTGACATGCAGTAACACTGGGTGTGGTTCATGAAAAGAACAGACATGCACTAACACTGGTGAATCCTTATGTGTGGTTCATGAAAAGAACAGACATGCAATGAAACTAGTGGATCCTTATGTGGTTTGTTTAGAAGAACACACATGCAATGACACTGGGTGTGGTTCATGAAAAGAACAGACATGAAATGACACTGGTGGATCCTTATGTGGTTTGTTTAGAGGAACATACATGAAATGACACTGGTGGTTCCACGTGTGGTTCATGAGAAGAACAGACATGCAGTCACACCGGGTGTGTTTCATGAAAAGAACAGACATGCAATGACACTGGGTGTGGTTCATGAATAGAACAAACATGCAATGACACTGGTGGATCCTTATGTGGTTCATGAAAAGAACAGACATGCAATGACACTGGTGGATCCTTATGTGGTTCATGAAAAGAACAGACATGCAATGACACTGGTGGATCCTTATGTGTTTTTTTAGAAGAACACACATGCAATGACACTGGGTATGGTTCATGAAAAGAACAGACATGCAATGACACTGGTGGATCCTTATGTTGTTTGTTTAGAGGAACAGACATGCAATGACACCGGTGGATCCACGTGTGGTTCATGAGAAGAACAGACATCCAATGACACTGGTAGATCCTTATGTGGTTCATGAAAAGAACTGACATGCAGTGACACTAGGTGTGGTTCATGAAAAGAACAGACATGCAATGACACTTGGTGTGGTTCATGAAAAGAACAGACATGCAATGACACTGGGTGTGGTTCATGAAAATAACAGACATGCAATTACACTGGTGGATCCTTATGTGGTTCACGAAAAGAACAGACATGCAACGACACTGGTGGATCCTTATGTGGTTCATGAAAAGAACAGACATGCAGTAACGCTGGTGGATCCTTATGTGTGGTTCATGAAAAGAACAGACATGCAATAACACCGGTGGAACCACGTGTGGTTCATGAGAAGAACACACATCCAATGACACTAGTGGATCCTTATGTGGTTCATGAAAAGAACTTACATGTAGTGACACCGGGTGTGGTTCAAGAAAAGAACAGACATGCACTGACACTGGTGAATCCTTATGTGTGGTTCATGAAAAGAACAGACATGCAATGACACTAGTGGATCCTTATGTGGTTTGTTTAGAAGAACACACATGCAATGACACTGGATGTAGTTCATGAAAAGAACAGACATGCAATGACACTGGTGGATCCTTGTGTGGTTTGTTTAGAGGAACATACATGAAATGACACTGGTGGTTCCACGTGTGGTTCATGAGAAGAACACACATCCAATGACACTAGTAGATCCTTATGTGGTTCATGCAGTCACACCGGGTGTGTTTCATGAAAAGAACAGACATGCAATGACACCGGGTGTGGTTCATGAATAGAACAAACATGCAATGACACTGGTGGATCCTTATGTGGTTCATGAAAAGAACAGACATGCAATGACACTGGTGGATCCTTATGTGGTTCATGAAAAGAACAGACATGCAATGACATTGGTGGATCCTTATGTGTTTTTTTAGAAGAACACACATGCAATGACACTGGGTATGGTTCATGAAAAGAACAGACATGCAATGACACTGGTGGATCCTTATGTTGTTTGTTTAGAGGAACAAACATGCAATGACACTGGTGGATCCACGTGTGGTTCATGAGAAGAACAGACATCCAATGACACTGGTAGATCCTTATGTGGTTCATGAAAAGAACGGACATGCAGTGACACTAGGTGTGGTTCATGAAAAGAACAGACATGCAATGACACTGGGTGTGGTTCACGAAAAGAACAGACATGCAATGACACTGGGTGTGGTTCATGAAAAGAACAGACATGCAATTACAGTGGTGGATCCTTATGTGGTTCATGAAAAGAACAGACATGCAATGACACTGGTGGATCCTTATGTGGTTCATGAAAAGAACAGACATGCAGTAACACTGGTGGATCCTTATGTCTGGTTCATGAAAAGAACAGACATGCAATGACACCGGTGGAACCACGTGTGGTTCATGAGAAGAACACACATCCAATGACACTAGTGGATCCTTATGTGGTTCATGAAAAGAACTTACATGTAGTGACACCGGGTGTGGTTCATGAAAAGAACAGACATGCAATGACACTGGGTGTGGTTCATGAAAAGAACAGACATGCAATGGCACTGGTGGATCCTTATGTGGTTCATGAAAAGAACAGACATGCATTGACACTGGTGGATCCTTATGTGTGGTTCATGAAAAGAACAGACATGCAATGACACTGGTGGATCCTTATGTGGTTTGTTTAGAGGAACAAACATGCAATGACACCGGTGGATCCATGTGTGGTTCATGAGAAGAACACACATCCAATGACACTGGTGGATCCTTATGTGGTTTGTTTAGAGGAACAAACATGCAATGACACTGGGTGTGGTTCATGAAAAGAAAGGACATGCAATGACACTGGTGGATCCTTATGTGGTTTGTTTAGAGGAACAGACATGCAATGACATCGGTGGATGCGCGTGTGCTCATGAGAAGAACACACATCCAATGACACTGGTAGATCCTTATGTGGTTCATAAAAAGAACTGACATGCAGTGACACTAGGTGTGGTTCATGAAAAGAACAGACATGCAATGACACTGGGTGTGGTTCATGAAAAGAACAGACATGCAATGACACTGGGTGTGGTTCATGAAAACAACGGACATGCAATGACACTGGTGGATCCTTATGTGGTTCATGAAAAGAACAGACATGCAATGACACTGGTGGATCCTTATGTGTTTCATGAAAAGAACAGACATACAATGACACTAGTGGATCCTTATGTGTGGTTCATGAAAAGAACAAACATGCAATGACACCGGTGGATCCACGTGTGGTTCATGAGAAGAACACACATCCAATGACACTGGTGGATCCTTATGTGGTTCATGAAAAGAACTTTCATGCAGTGACACCGGGTGTGGTTCATGAAAAGAATAGACATGCAATGACATTGGTGGATCCTTATGTGGTTTGTTTAGAAGAACACACATGCAATGACACTGGGTGTGGTTCATAAAAAGAACACACATCCAATGACACTGGGTGTGGTTCATAAAAAGAACACACATCCAATGACACTGGGTGTGGTTCATAAAAAGAACACACATCCAATGACACTGGTGGATCCTTATGTGGTTTGTTTAGAGGAACAGACATGCAATGACACCGGTGGAACCATGTGTGGTTCATAAGAAGAACACACATCCAATGACACTGGTAGATCCTTATGTGGTTCATGAAAAGAACTGACATGCAGTAACACTGGGTGTGGTTCATGAAAAGAACAGACATGCACTAACACTGGTGAATCCTTATGTGTGGTTCATGAAAAGAACAGACATGCAATGAAACTAGTGGATCCTTATGTGGTTTGTTTAGAAGAACACACATGCAATGACACTTGGTGTGGTTCATGAAAAGAACAGACATGAAATGACACTGGTGGATCCTTATGTGGTTTGTTTAGAGGAACATACATGAAATGACACTGGTGGTTCCACGTGTGGTTCATGAGAAGAACAGACATGCAGTCACACCGGGTGTGTTTCATGAAAAGAACAGACATGCAATGACACTGGGTGTGGTTCATGAATAGAACAAACATGCAATGACACTGGTGGATCCTTATGTGGTTCATGAAAAGAACAGACATGCAATGACACTGGTGGATCCTTATGTCGTTCATGAAAAGAACAGACATGCAATGACACTGGTGGATCCTTATGTGTTTTTTTAGAAGAACACACATGCAATGACACTGGGTATGGTTCATGAAAAGAACAGACATGCAATGACACTGGTGGATCCTTATGTTGTTTATTTAGAGGAACAGACATGCAATGACACCGGTGGATCCACGTGTGGTTCATGAGAAGAACAGACATCCAATGACACTGGTAGATCCTTATGTGGTTCATGAAAAGAACTGACATGCAGTGACACTAGGTGTGGTTCATGAAAAGAACAGACATGCAATGACACTGGGTGTGGTTCATGAAAAGAACAGACATGCAATGACACTGGGTGTGGTTCATGAAAATAACAGACATGCAATTACACTGGTGGATCCTTATGTGGTTCACGAAAAGAACAGACATGCAACGACACTGGTGGATCCTTATGTGGTTCATGAAAAGAACAGACATGCAGTAACGCTGGTGGATCCTTATGTGTGGTTCATGAAAAGAACAGACATGCAATAACACCGGTGGAACCACGTGTGGTTCATGAGAAGAACACACATCCAATGACACTAGTGGATCCTTATGTGGTTCATGAAAAGAACTTACATGTAGTGACACCGGGTGTGGTTCAAGAAAAGAACAGACATGCAATGACAATGGTGGATCCTTATGTGGTTCATGAAAAGAACAGACATGCAATGACACTGGTGGATCCTTATGTGGTTCATGAAAAGAACAGACATTCAATGAAACTGGTGGATCCTTATGTGGTTTGTTTAGAAGAACACACATGCAATGACACTTGCTTTGGTTCATGAAAAGAACAGACATGCAATGACATTGGTGGATCCTTATGTGGTTTGTTTAGAGGAACATACATGCAATGACACCGGTGGATCCACGTTAGGTTCATGAGAAGAACACGCATCCAATGACACTGGTAAATCCTTATGTGGTTCATGAAAAGAACAGATATGCAATGACACTGGTAGATCCTTATGTGGTTCATGAAAAGAACAGACATGCAATGAGATTGGTGGATCCTTATTTGGTTTGTTTTGAAGAACACACATGCAATGACACTGGGTGTGGTTCATGAAAAGAACAGACACGCAATGACCCTGGTAGATCCTTATGTGGTTTGTTTAGAGGAACACACGTGCAATGACACTGGGTGTGGTTCATGAAAAGAACAGACACGCAATGACCCTAGTGGATCCCTATGTCGTTTGTTTAGAGGAACAGACATGCAATGACACCGGTGGATCCACGTGTGGTTCATGAGAAGAAAACACATCTAATGACACTGGTAGATCCTTATGTGGTTCATGAAAAGAACAAACATGCACTGACACTGGGTGTGGTTCATGAAAAGAACAGACAGGCAATGACACTCTAGCTGTGGTTCATGAAAAGAACAGACATGCAATGACACTGGGTGTGGTTCATGACAAGAACAGACATGCAATGACATTGGTGGATCCTTATGTGTGGTTCATGAAAAGAACAGACATGCAATGACACTGGTGGATCCTTATGTGGTTTGATTAGAGGAACAAACATGCAATGACACCGGAGGATCCATGTGTGGTTCACGAGAAGAACACACATCCAATGACACTGGTGGATCCTTATGTGGTTTGTTTAGAGGAACAAACATGCAATGACACCGGTGGATCCTTATGTGGTCTGTCTAGAGGAACACATGCAATGACACCGGGTGTGGTTCATGAAAAGAACAGACATGCAATGACTTATATGGTTTGTTTAGAAGAACACACATGCAATGACACTGGGTGTGGTTCATGAAAATAACAGACAGACAATGACATTAGGTGTTGTTCATGAAAAGAACAGACATGCAATGACACTGGTGGAACCTTATGTGGTTCATGAAAAGAACAGACATGCAATGACACTGGTGGATCCTTATGTGTGGTTCATGAAAAGAACAGACATGCAATGACACTGGTGGATCCTTATGTGGTTTGTTTAGAAGAACACACATGCAATGACACTGGGTGTGGTTCATGAAAAGAACAGACACGCAATGACACTGGTGGATCCTTATGTGGTTTATTTAGAGGAACAAACATGCAATGACACCGGTGGATCCACGTGTGGTTCATGAGAAGAACACACATCCAATGACACTGGTAGATCCTTATGTGGTTCATGAAAAGAACTCACATGCAGTGACACTAGGTCTGGTTCATGAAAAGAACAGACATGCAATGACACTGGGTGTGGTTCATGAAAAGAACATACATGCAATGACATTGGGTGTGGTTCATGAAAATAACAGACATGCAATGACACTGGTGGATCCTTATGTGGTTCATGAAAAGAACATACATGCAATGACACTGGTGGATCCTTATCTGGTTCATGAAAAGAACAGACATGCAATGACACTGGTGGATCCTTATGTTGTTTTTTTAGAAGAACACACATGCAATGACACTGGGTGTGGTTCATGAAAAGAACAGACATGCAATGACACTGGTGGATCCTTATGTGGTTTGTTGAGAGGAACATACATGTAATCACACCGGTGGATCCATGTATGGTTCATGAGAAGAACAGACATCCAATGACACTGGTAGATCCTTATGTGGTTTATGAAAAGAACTGACATGCAGTGACACTAGGTGTGGTTCATGAAAAGAACAGACATGCAATGACACTAGGTGTGGTCCATGAAAAGAACAGACATGCAATGACACTGGGTGTGGTTCATGAAAAGAACAGACATGCAATTACACTGGTGGATCCTTATGTGGTTCATGAAAAGAACAAACATGCAATGACACTGGTGGATCCTTATGTAGTTCATGAAAAGAACAGACATGCAATAACACTAGTGGATCCTTATGTGTGGTTCATGAAAAGAACAGACATGCAATGACACCGGTGGATCCACGTGTGGTTCATGAGAAGAACACACATCCAATGACACTAGTGGAACCTTATGTGGTTCATGAAAAGAATTTACATGCAGTGACACCGGGTGTGGTTCATGAAAAGAATAGACATGCAATGACACTGGGTGTGGTTCATGAAAAGAACATACAAGCAATGACAATGGTGGATCCTTATGTGGTTCATGAAAATAACAAACATGCAATGACACTGGTGGATCCTTATGTGGTTCATGAAAAGAACAGACATGCAATGACACTGGTGGATCCTTATGTGGTTTGTTTAGAAGAACACACATGCAATGACACTAGGTGTGGTTCATGAAAAGGACAGACATGCAATGACACCGGTGGATCCTCATGTGGTTTGTTTAGAGGAACAGACATGCAATGACACGGGTAGATCCTTATGTGGTTCATGAAAAGAACAGACATGCAATGAAACTGGTATTACCTTATGTGGTTCATGAAAAGAACAGACATGCAATGACATTGGTTGTGGTTCATGAAAAGAACAGACATGCAATGACACTGGTGGATCCTTATGTGTGGTTCATGAAAAGAACAGACATGCAATGACACTGGTGGATCCTTATGTGGTTTGTTTAGAGGAACAGACATGCAATGAGACCGGTGGATCCACGTGTGGTTCATGAGAAGAACACACATCCAATGACACTGGGTGGATCCTTATGTGGTTCATGAAAAGAACTGACATGTAGTGACACTGGGTGTGGTTCATGAAAAGAACAGACATGCAATGACATCGGTGGATCCATGTGAGGTTTATGGAAGTAACAGACATGCAGTGACTCTAGTTGTGGTTAATGAAAAGAACATGCATGCAATGACACTGGGTGTGGTTCATGAAAAGAACAGACATGCAATGACACTAGTGGATCCTTATGTGGTTTGTTTAGAGGAACAAACATGCAATGACACCGGTGGATCCATGTGTGGTTCATGAGAAGAACACACATCCAATAACACTGGTGGATCCTTATGTGGTTTGTTTAGAGGAACAAACATGCAATGACACCGATGGATCCTTATGTGGTTTGTCTAGAGGAACACACATGAAATGACACCGGGTGTGGTTCATGAAAAGAACAGACATGCAATGACTTATGTGGTTTGTTTAGAAGAACACACATGCAATGACACTGGGTGTGGTTCATGAAAAGAACAGACACGCAATGACACTGGGTGTGGTTCATGAAAAGAACAGACATGCAATGACACTGGTGGATCCTTATGTGGTTCATGAAAAGAACAGACATGCAATGACATTGGTGGATCCTTATGTGTGGTTCATGAAAAGAACAGACATGCAATGGCACTGGTGGATCCTTATGTGGTTTGTTTAGAAGAACACACATGCAATGACACTGGTGTGGTTCATGAAAAGAACAGACATGCAATGACACTGGTGGATCCTTATGTGGTTTGTTTAGAGGAACAGACATGCAATGACACCGGTGGATCCACATGTGGTTCATGAGAAGAACACACATCCAATGACACTGGTAGATCCTTATGTGGTTCATGAAAAGAACTGACATGCAGTGACACTAGGTGTGGTTAATGGAAAGAACAGACATGCAATGACACTGGGTGTGGTTCATGAAAAGAATAGACATGCAATGACATTGGGTGTGGTTCATGAAAAGAACATATATGCAATGACACTGGTGGATCCTTATGTGGTTCATGAAAAGAACAGACATGCAATGTCACTGGTGGATCCTTATGTGGTTCATGAAAAGAATAGACATGCAATGACACTGGTGGATCCTTATGTGTGGTTCATGAAAAGAACAGACATGCAATGACACCGGTGGATCCACGTGTGGTTCATGAGAAGAACACACATCCAATGACACTGGTGGATCCTTATGTGGTTCATGAAAAGAACTTACATGTAGTGACACCGGGTGTGGTTCATGAAAAGAACAGACATGCAATGACACTTGGTGTGGTTCATGAAAAGAACAAACATCCAATGACTCTAGCTGTTGTTCATGAAAAGAACACACATGCAATAACACTAGGTGTGGTTCATGGAAAGAACAGACATGCAATGACACTGGTGGATCCTTATGTGTGGTTCATGAAAATAACAGACATGCAATGCCACTGGTGGATCCTTATGTGGTTTGTTTAGAGGAACAAACATGCAATGACACTGGTGGATCAATGTGTGGTTCATGAGAAGAACACACATCCAATGACACTGGTGGATCCTTCTGTGGTTTGTTTAGAGGAACAAACATGCAATCACACTAGGTGGATCCATATGTGGTTTATGGAAGTAATAGACATGCAATGACTCTAGCTGTGATTCATGAAAAGAACAGACATGCAATGACACTGGTGGATCCATGTGTGGTTCATGGGAAGAACACACATCCAATGACACTACTCTAACTGTGGTTCATGAAAAGAACAAACATGCAATGACACTAGTGGATCCATATGTGGTTTGTCAGGAGAACACAGATGCAATGACATTGGGTGTGGTTCATGAAAAGAACAGACATGTAATGACATTGGTGGATCCTTATGTGTGGTTCATGAAAAGATTAGACATGCAATGACACCGGTGGATCCACGTGTGGTTCATGAGAAGAACACACATCCAGTGACACTGGTGGATCCTTATGTGGTTCATGAAAAGAACTTACATGCAGTGACACCGGGTGTGGTTCATGAAAATAACAGACATGCAATGACACTTGGTGTGGTTCATGAAAAGAACAGACATCCAATGACTCTAGTTGTGGTTCATGAAAAGAACAGACATGCAATGACACTGGGTGTGGTTCATGAAAAGAACAGACATGCAATGACACTGGTGGATCCTTATGTGTGGTTCATGAAAACAACAGACATGCAATGACACTGGTGGATCCATATGTGGTTTGTCAGGAGAACAGACATGCAATGACATTGGGTGTGGTTCATGAAAAGAACAGACATGCAATGACACTGGTGGATCCTTATGTGTGGTTCATGAAAAGAACAGACATGCAATGACACTGGTGGATCCTTATGTGGTTTGTTTGGAAGAACACGCATGCAATGACACTGGGTGTGGTTCATGAAAAGAATCAACATGCAATGACACTGGTGGATCCTTATGTGGTTTGTTTAGAGGAACATACATGCAATGACACCGGTGGATCCACATGTGGTTCTTGAGAAGAACACACATCCAATGACACTGGGTGGATCCTTATGTGGTTCATGAAAAGAACTGACATGCAGTGACACTGGGTGTGGTTCATAAAAAGAATAGACACGCAATGACATCGATGGATCCATGTGTGGTTTATGGAAGTAACAGACATGCAATGACTCTAGTTGTGGTTCATGAAAAGAATAGACATGCAATGACATTGGGTGTGGTTCATGAAAAGAACAGACATGTAATGACACTGGTGGATCCTTATGTGGTTTGTTTAGAGGAACAAACATGAAATGACACCGGTGGATCCATGTGTGGTTCATGAGAAGAACACACATCCAATGACACCGGTGGATCCTTATGTGGTTTGTTTAGAGGAACAAACATGCAATGACACCGGTGCATCCTTATGTGGTCTGTCTAGAGGAACACACATGCAATGACACCGGGTGTGGTTCATGAAAAGAACATACATGCAATGACTTATGTGGTTTGTTTAGAAGAACACACATGCAATGACACTGGGTGTGGTTCATGAAAAGAACAGACAGGCAATTACACTGGTGGATCCTTATGTGGTTTGTTTAGAAGAAAACACATGTAATGACACTGGTGGATCCTTATGTGTGGTTCATGAAAAGAACAGACATGCAATGACACTGGTGGATCCTTATGTGTGGTTGATGAAAATAACAGACATGCAATGACACTGGTGGGTCCTTATGTCTGGTTCATGAAAAGAACAGACATGCAATGACACTGGTGGATCCTTATGTGGTTTGTTTAGAAGAACACACATGCAATGACACTGGGTGTGGTTCATGAAAAGAATAGACACACAATGACACTGGTGGAGCCTTATGTGGTTTGTTTAGAGGAACAGACATGCAATGACACCGGTGGATCCATGTGTGGTTCATGAGAAGAACACACATCCAATGACACTGGTAGATCCTAATGTGGTTCATGAAAAGAACTGACATGCAGTGACACTGGGTGTGGTTGATGAAAACAGCAGACATGCAATGACACTGGGTGTGGTTCATGAAAAGAATAGACATGCAATGACACTGGTGGATCCTTATGTGGTTTGTTTAGAAGAACACACATGCAATGATACTGGTGGATCCATGTGTGGTTTATGAGAAGAACACACATCCAATAAACTCTAGTGGATCTATCTTGGCATAATTTGATGTATTCCCCGATGTATTTCATTGTACAAGACACTTTCCATTTTTATACTACTCAGTTTTGCCCTTGGTTTTATGTGGTACTACTATTTTGGCCCCCTCTCTATCTTTCGTAGAAGCCCAAACCTGTGCTCACCCTGTCTGCTACTCCCTGATTGGTTGTCAAAGTTGTCACGCGGATCGTGTGCACCAACCGTTGATTCTGTGCGATCCAACGATGATCGTTGCACACCTCGTGCCCTTAATAGTACAGCGTGAGATAGCACAGACGTCTCCCTCCGCGAGACTTCTACAGGAAGGAACACGATGCCGTCCATGGAAAAAGTCGTCGAGCGGTCATGTCAAGTTTAATCAAGTCTGAAAAGCCTACTACTGCTACTATAACTAATGCACAGGGCAACGGGGTCATCGAGTGCACGGTTGTCGACGGGACGCTGCAATTTATTGCCACTTGATTTTAATCAGACATATCCCATTTTTACGCAGCACTCTCAATCTCACTTCCAACTGGTCCCTACCGCTAGTAAATTCCATGAGTTAAGGGCCCCCCTCGAGTAGATCTAACATTGCTAGAAATTAGTTCCGCGCCACTTGCATGCAGTGGAATCGAGGTCTGTCATGAGCGTGTTTTCAATGCAGCTCTAAAGTGGAGATCATGGTTGTTTCAAAAAAAAGGGAACCTAAAAAAGGTGGAGATCGTGGTAGCCCCCTCCCCCCGGCAACCACACGTGTCCACTCGAGGACTACGAACGGTCCGGTGTTTATACCCCCCTCGACCTTCTTCTTCCATGAGCTCGTGTCATTTCCCCCCAGTCTGTCTAGTCCCAAGACCCCAATCTACACCTACTGCGCGCGCCGAAGCTCCCTCGTTTGCACTACCTCTTTCCCTTGGTGTGCCATGAAGCGTACGCGTGGAGATGATCCGGAGGTGAAGCCAGTTGAAGGCGCAGCAGCAGATGGCTCGATCGTCGCCAAGCAGGCGGAGGTGTCTTCTCCGGGCACGAACGCTGCTCGTCGCTGCACCGTCGATGGTGCGAGCTCATCCGTCTAGCCAGTAGTCGTCGCTGCCGAGTAGCAGGTGGTAGCCGTCGCCGCCGAGCAGCAGGTGGTAGCTGTTGCCACCGAGCAGCAGGTAGTAGCCGTCGCTGCCGAGCAGCAGGTGGCCAACAACGTCGTGGTGCCAGCGGCAGATCTGGATGGGGGGCAGGCGACAGGCGGCACGCGGAGGCAATCCGGTGATCTACATCGACGACCCCATCATCGTTCAAGAAATCTTTGACGCAATCGTGGAGAATGATGAGTTCGAGGGGGAGGTCCCTGATGAGGAGTCCGAGGTACTACATTGCTAGCTTCTCTAGTCGCAGCCTCAGTTTTCACTGTTCATACATAGGATTTGCTCAATCGTGAACAGATTCTTTTGCTCTTGAAGTAGGGTAGTATATATATGATTCGATCGTTTGATTGATGCATCTGCCATCTAGTCACAAAACCCCAATCCGTCTAGTCACAAAACCCCAATCTGCTCATTTGCTATCTAGTTGAGTTTGCTAGTTGAGTGTTGATTTCGATACACAGCAGGCCTATAACATTACATTTCTATTCCTTACTGAGCCCAATGATTCAATTTTTCCCCAAAATAGTGCAAGGGCATCTGATGGTGTAGTTTTCTTAGGGATGGTTAGTGAGCCTGAGGCAGCAATGCACATAAACAATATAGGTTGTGATGTTGGTATTTTGGTTCTCCGACTCCATCGCTGAAAAAATGAGGCCCTAATTTTTCTCTCATATGGAACCTAAATATATAATCTTTGTATTGTTTCTGATCTAGGAATGCGTTGTATGATGCATTTGTATATCCCTGAATATTGTTTTGTACGATTACATTTCAATTTCTTATTGTGGCCAGTGATTCAAATTTGCCCCAAAGAGAGGCAGACACATTGGTGTCAAATTTTTTCAGGGATGAGTGAGCGAACCTGGGGCCATGTACAAAATCAATATAAGCTATGCAATTGTTACTTGGTTCGCTTACGCCATCTCTGTAGAAACTTATGAGGCTGCAATCTTTATTCTACATTCATAGAACTATGATATTTGAATTATCTATTCCATGCATTCATAGTGTATAAGAATTACATTTTAGTTTGTCACCGAGGCCGATGATTGAAATTTGCCCCAAAAGAGTTCAAGGGGAGACACGTATGATGGTGTCGTGTTTTAAGGATGGGTTGGTGAACCTGAGGCAGTAATGCACACAGACAATATAGGTTATGCTGTTGGTACTTTGGTTCTCCAACTCCATCTCTGAAACAAATTATGAGGCCCTTGATTTATTCTCATATGGAACTACATATATAATCCTTGAATTGTTTCTGATCTTTTAATGATTGGTATGATGCATATGTATATGAATGGTTTTGATCGTAAGTATTTTTAACATGTACCTGAAGATTAATTGTTTGGTTTTTTATTTATAATTACAATATTTAGGCTTGTTTTTGTACCTGACTCTGTATATCCCTGAATAATGTTTTGTACGATTACATTTCAATTTCTTATTGTGGCCAATGATTCAAATTTGCTCCAAAAGAGAGGCAGACACATTGGTGTCAGATTTTTCAGGGACGAGTTAGTGAACCTGGGGCGATGTACAAGAATAATATAGGTTGTGTAATTGTTACTTGGTTCACTTACACCATCCCTGTAGAAACTTATGAGGCCTTAATCTTTATTCTACATTCATAGAACTATGATATTCGAATTACCTATGACATGCATTCAGTGTATAAGAATTACATTTTAGTTTGTCACCGAGGCCGACGATTGAAATTTGCCCCAAAAGAGTTCAAGGGGAGACACATATGACGGTGTCGTGTTTTAGGGATGGGTTGGTGAACCTGAGGCAGCAATGCACACAAACAATATAGGTTGTGCTGTTGGTACTTTGGTTCGCCAACTCCATCTCTGAAACAAATTATGAGGCCCTAGATTTATTCTCATATGGAACAACATATATGATCCTTGAATTGTTTCTGATCTTTTAATGATTGGTATGATGCATATGTATATGAATAGTTTTGATTATAAGTATTTTTAACATGTACCTGAAGATTAATTGTTTGGTTTTTTATTTATAATTACAATATTTAGGCTTGTTCTTGTACCTGACTATGTATATCCCTAAATAATGTTTTGTACGATTACATTTCAATTTCTTATTGTGGCCAATGATTCAAATTTGCCCCAAAAGAGTGGAAGACACATTGGTGTCAGATTTTTTCAGGGACGAGTTAGTGAACCTAGGGCGATGTACAAGAACAATATAGGCTGTGCAATTGTTACTTGGTTCACTTACGCCGTCCCTGTAGAAACTTATGAGGCCTTAATCTTTATTCTACATTCATAGAACTATGATATTTGAATTACCTATTCCATGCATTCAGTGTATAAGAATTACATTTTAGTTTGTCACCAAGGCCGATGATTGAAATTTGTCCCAAAAGAGTTCAAGGGGAGACACATATGACTGTGTCATGTTTTAGGGATGGGTTGGTGAACCCGAGGCAGGAATGCACACAAACAATATAGGTTGTGATGTTGGTACTTTGGTTCGCCAACTCCATCTCTGAAACAAATTATGAGGCCCTAGATTTATTCTCATATGGAACTACATATATGATCCTTGAATTGTTTCTGATCTTTTAATGATTGGTATGATGCATATGTATATGAATGGTTTTGATCATAAGTATTTTTAACATGCACCTGAAGATCAATTGTTTGGTTTTTTATTTATAATTACAATATTTAGGCTTGTTTTGTACCTGACTATGTATATACCTGAATAATGTTTTGTACGATTACATTTCAATTTCTTATTATGGCCAATGATTCAAATTTGTCCCAAAAGAGAGGCAGACACATTGGTGTCATATTTTTTCAGGGATGAGTTAGTGAACCCGGGGCGATGTACAACAAGATTACAGGTTGTGCAATTGTTACTTGGTTCGCTGACTCCATCCCCGAAGAAACTTATGAGGCCCCTAGATTTATCCTACATTCACTCTGATGCAATTATTTGTCATTGTGTTGAGATGAAATGATATATGAACCGATCAAACTATTGCCGAGATGCTTTATCTTTGATATCCACGGATATATTGTCTTACATATACCTGTTGTCAATTCTTGAGTTGTAATACAATTCAATCATATGTATGAGTTCTAAGTTATGTTCTTAAAAATTAACAGGAGGATGATGATGAAGTGGACGATAGCAAGGTATCTAGGGACAACAAGAGCCGCTAGGTGCTGAGGCGGTTACGGTGTGGGCTAATCCGTTTCTACCGTCGGGGGAGACTGTTTTGCCCATTCTGTGGCAGAGCAATCAACATGGACCTCAACAGCATGATCCAGCACGCAGAGGGCGTTGGCAGAGGCGGAGGCAGAAGCCATAGGCCGATTACCTTGGCGCGGCACGCAGCCTACGGCAAATTCCTCCGGGAGTATGTCAGGACTGGCCTGTATCCCATCGACTAGGCTGTCACTGCCTCCTGCTGATAAACCCCTGCCCTGCTAGGCGTCTCCGTGTCCCCGCCTCCTGCTGCAGCCCCTGCTTTTATTTTGTTCTAGTTAATTATTACCTATGTGTGGCATGTAAGACAATATATCCGTGGTGTCTCTGGTGAACCTTCTATATTAATATACTCCTTTATATGGAGTGTCTTAAAGTTTCTAGTGTTCAATTATATTTACTGATCATGCTCATGCACACTACAAAATATTTCTAGTGCTCGATTATATTATAATTGTCAAGAAATACATCAACAAGTTAAATTGGTCGAAATTTTGTATTGAAGTAACTAAATGTATCACACACATAATAAACTAGAAACTAAAATCTAGTTCAAACACATAATGTATCACCACCACTTGTTGTTGTCCTTGACTTGCTTCCCCTCCAGCCGCTTGATGTCGCCACCGTCCCAAGATCCCTGCTCGTCCTGAAACCGCTTCATGTCCTCCTCGTGCTTCTTCTCATGGGCTAGCTTGCAACCAAGGCATAGCTCTCTCGCGAAAACCCCCGCCTTAACCATCCCATCTTTCATGATAATGAGCTTACTGTACAACTCGTACGCCATGTAGGCGTCTCTGGCTGCATACTCGAGGCACACCTGGCTCATCGGCTTCCACTTCCAGTAGTCGTGATCGAGTCGCTTCAATTTCTTTAGTTTTTCATAGGATTTATCGATGATTTCCGCTGCCAGATCACCCATGCCATCCTTCATTGGGTATGATTTAATCTTGTATAGATTTTGGATGTCGATGTGGTGCCCCTCTGGGATTTTTATCAACGCACGAGAAAGCATAATTGTGTCATTTGTGATATCCATGCTAGTGAAAGTTATCCCTTTCCTACACAAGAACTCGACCAGAGCCGGACAACGCATCTCAGTTGGTTTACTCCTGCACTTAGATGGTTCTAGGGATGTAAGGGAACAAGGGATGCAAAAGTGGTGATCTCAAATTTAAATTTCACATATCTGCAGAAGTGGTAAATGAGGACCTCCTCATGTATGGAGATTTGCACGACAGCGATCTCTTGTGGAGGATTTTTTCGCTTATTTACACGGGTGTACTCCAAGTCTAGCCCCACAAACTTGTGCTTCTCTTTCTCAAGAAATTGCTCAAACCTGGCGAGAGTTGTCTCCACAGTCGCTTCACCATTTGTGTACACCACTGTCAAAGTCGTGGTGCCATGGGCAAGGACCAAGTGGGTCTCTGTTGTGAGTTTCCCATTGTCCATGCCTGCAAGGAAATGGGTGAAAGGAAATGCCTGCAAGGAACTGCCTGCGAGAGGAAGAAGAAGATGAACCGACGGTTCCAGAACAGAGGAAGAAGAAGAGCCCAGAAAAAACTGTAGAGGAATGACTGAGGAAGAGGAATGACTACAGAAGAAACATGGTAACTGCAACTTTCGGTTCGAGAACTCACCGTGGTTACGTGGAGATCATGGCAGTGCTGCCGGTTCAACAAGTGGGGCCAGTTCCTACGAGAATATGAAATTAGCTGTGCATTTTTCTATGCGAGAAATTGAGAGAAGTCATTTATATTTTGTCTTTCATAATTGAACACAATGAAGTTGGTACAGCCCAAGAGATTTGAACAAAAGAGATTTGCTAGTTTAACATACAACAACACTTACAGGCCCAACATGGCAGAACTTGGAGAGCCCCAGAACTTGAGATACCACAGAGACCTCGGTAAAGGTGGCAGAATTGGTGCGGGTGCAACCACGGCGACGGTGAGCTCGGATTCTAGAGGAGGAAAACAGAACCGAGCATGGTCGACAAGGTGATAGATCTCACAGGGAACCAATTCTTGTCCCCGACCGTGCCATGGGTGCATCCACGGTGAGGCTGAGCTCCGACTTGGGATGGGGAGGAGAGCGGGGCCGAGCAGCTTCGTCACTTCCCAGCTCTGCGCCATGGCCGCGACCACAGATTGCCGCTCCGGGGAAGAAGACGCGTAATGGATGCAGGCGCCAACACTGCAAGCCTATAGGGAGGAGAGCTGGGCCGAGCAGGTTCGTCCATGTCCTAGCTCCGTGCCATGGCTGCGACGCCCCACAGATTGCCGCTCCGGGGAAGAAGAAGATGCGTAATGGATGCATGCGCCAACGCTTCAAGCCTATAGGGAGGAGAGCTGGGCCGAGCAGGTTCGTCCATGTCCTAGCTCCGTGCCATGGCTGCGACGCCCCACAGATTGCCGCTCCGGGGAAGAATAAGACGCGTAATGGATGCATGCGCCAACGCTTCAAGCCTAATTAACACCTAAGCGACGGGAGCGACAGGAGCGACATAACGGCGAGAACTGACAGGAGGGGCCCAACTTGATGGCCGTTAGCCTGATTTTTTGTATTGAAACGTAAAGTTGAATTCGTGCTGAAAAAGACCCACTGAGTATTTGGCACACCAACTGTAGTCATCGCGGATGATTTCAGGGAACTTGGGTACCGCGTTGCCTGGACACCCCAACTTTTGGGCCGCAAAATGATATTCTCGCTGCCGCTGAGCCCACCATACCTATGTAGGCGAGGATCACCGAATTCTAGACTCGCCATGTACTGGCCTTAGTATTGACTGCTCTCTTTCTGTTTTCCTTTGCCCTTTGTCGGCACCCTTTGGCTTTGACAGGTATGTGTTCGACAACATTCGCAATGTTACCCTTTCGGCTAGGCCTAGGCAGGGTTTATGGATAGCGCTTGGTTATTATTCAAGACTCTTAGTCTCACTTAGATCTTATCCGTACCCAGATACTATTTGGCTTTCTTTATGATTTGTATCATTTATATTCTTGACTCATTGAGTCATTGTTCTATTTATAAGTTCTTGTGGATTCTATTGTAAACTACTATGATGTAACTACGTGTAATCAAATTCCACCCACACAAAAGTGTCTGGTGTGCGTCATTGAATCGCTTCTATGTGGGTCTTGGCGGGAAATGCTAGGATCTGTATAGACCCGATTAGAGGGCGTTACACGTAGCCAGGCATTTTGACTACATGCTCACTAATATTGTTGTGCTCTTCCATCTTGGCGAAGAAGGAGAGCTCGGAAGCATCATATCTCTCTGCCCGAGCCTGTGGAACAAAGACAACCTTGAGATATTTAATGATCTCAAAAGCATTCATCCTCTCAAAACGCTTTTGAAGCTCCGGCTCCATGGCATAGAGCATTCCACTCTGGATGAGGGATAAATCATCTTCCTTGGACTGCTAGACATTCTTTTCGTCCTAAGAGGCAGAATCTGCAGGCTTAGTTGGAAGCTCAACATCAATGACATAAGCCAACTTGTAGGGGACTAGGAGGATCCTCAGATTGCAGAACCATGCGGTGAAGTTGGTTTTATCAGTTTTCAGCTTGTCCTTCTCTAGGAACATGCTAAGGTTGAAGGTGGGTGGGCGAGACATCTACAATGGATTTGCGAAGTGTTTAGACCATGTTCATAATGATGAGTTTAAGTTTTAATTTATGCTACTAAAATAAAATAAAATAAAATGAACTCCCCCCTCAAACGAACATCCCTCTATTCATTTAGTGATCACATGACCCCAATCTGCTACTTCACCCCCGATCGTCACGGCCGTTAGAGCAGTTTCAAAGGTAGACATTCTCAATGTCAATCACATCCCATGTGATTCATGCTCGACCTTTCGGTCTCTTGTATTCCGAGGCCATGTCTACACATGCTAGGCTCGCCAATTCTAACTTGTGTGTATTCGCAATGTGATGCAAGTGCTAGAAACCTTCATGACAATTGTCGTAGGAGATTCTTGCTGCACCTTAATGGTTGAGATTCTAAGTGGAGAGTGATGTAGTAAATGGAAGTCTTCCCCACGAGGGAAACTCGAGGGTTTAAATATCGAACCTCGGGGAGCTATGTGTAAGAGAATGATCGTCTTGTTCTTCGTCAAGCAACATACAAAATAGTTGTCGATTGTTTTGTGTCCTCAACCTCATCAAGTGGTTGTAAAGCACAAGGTGTATGTAAGCAAAACTGAAATAAATATAATAAAACTAAAATGCAATGCAATAGTAAAGTAATTATGCAATGGTGGTAATGCAATGGATTATGATGTTTTTGGGTTTTGGTTGGTGTTTGCAAGTATGAGAAATGTTTTTGTATTTTCGGATTTAATTAGTACTGAAAATAAAAAGTGATGTAGATATGTTGGATAGTGTTTTCTTATGGTTTGAAATGGACCTGGGTTCATGGTTTCGCTTATGCACTCTCTCTTTGAGTTGTGGTGGACACGGAACACTCTAGTTGACATAATATTGGTGCAACATGTTAAAGTATAAAGTATGGATAGAAATTCATATGGGCATCACGTCCTAACATAGATATGTCATTTCTAACAATTCACTTATACTCCACTAGAAAGGGGGGTCTCCAAGCAATCTAGTATTAAGAACAATTTCAGAGTATAGCATTAAGTTCTATGACATGAAGTTAAAATAAGAACATACTTGATCTAGTCTAAGCATGGCTTTTTCTTTATCCCTAATGAGGCAACTAAGTAAGGTAAACACCCAAGTGATTCGCAAGTTTTACTGTCCTACCCGCAAGATCACCCCCGTTTCTCTAACTAATGCACACGTTCCCCCACACACGCTCCCATATACAAGTTTGATCAAAACAAGTAAACAAGAACTGGGTACATAATATGCATCTATTCATATACTTCCAATACTGAACAATTGCAATCTCAAACATCAATTATATAAAGATCCACCATATAGGTAATACAAATATGACTGTAATCAAGTTATGCAGCTCATACAGTTCTAATACAATCGAGATCATGAGAGAGATATACAATAGATACTACCACCAACCCATAGTCTAGGGGTGGACTACTCCCCTTTCATCATGGTGAAGGTGCTGGAGTCGTTGGAGGAGGTGGAGATCACATCGGCAGCGCCCTGTCGGTGCTTTCCCCCTCCAATATTTTGCCTCATGCCTCTCTGTTTCGTGTTTCTGTCTTCTGTGGTGCTCCTTTCTGAGAATCGTTGGGAGACCTTTTTTGGTTTAGGTCATAACCTTCACCCGAGAGAAAGAGTCAACGACATCGGAGACTCAAGGGAGGAAAGAGCACATCAGCCGTGACCAGGGGGTGGGCCATGGTTGGTTAGCTTGTTCCCTCCTCGGTCTTCTTTTCTCACGGATCTTTGGCCCATTGTTCTTGGTTCTGATAAATACTAGGTCCTGTGAAGTTTCAGGTCAATTCGACGTCGTTTGGGTACCTAAAAGTCAAAACATTGAAATAGGGGTTTTCTGCCTCGACACGGTTAATTCCAAAACAATATGGGAAGTGTGAATTATTCCTAAATATCATTATAAAACATGAATATACCCCATATATGCTGCAAATATGTTGCAATGTCAAGTAATAAAGTGCAAAGTTCATGGATGCATTTTACATGCATCAACATCCCTAAGCTTAATCTATACCCATCCTCGAGTATGAAGGTGATAAAACTAACATGGACTTTGTACTTTAATACTATTTTGGATATCAAGACTGATTACTATTGCTACACAAAGTCAAATGATTCATTCTTTAAAGGAATAGCAATATGCAAGATAGATAATGAGGTGATATCTCATATATCATGAAAGGATGATCAATAGTAATTCACAAAGTGTAACATAAAAGAAAGAGCTATGGACCAAATGAGTGCAAAATGCAAAAGAAAAAGTAAAGTAAAAACATCCCATAGTGTTCATAGAGTTTTCTTCTCAATTCTGAATATATAAGTGGACACTTTGGAAAGATAGATAATAAGCAGAGATTAATCATGAATAAGTTTCATATAGCTTCCAAACTCTTCCTCTTATGATCATGTTTGAACTATGGTATTCATTAGCTTTGAGCCCTCATTGCCCCTATCATAAGCATCTTGAGTGGTTAAGGTTAGTGTGATGACAAGTATGAGTTATATGCTTGACAAAGTATAAGTTGAATGCGTCATGCCCCTTGAATACGAGTACCTACACCACATGCTACTCAACTTAGGACCCTAATCAAGTTCTTTTCATTGTAAGCATATATGTATCATCGAGAACGCCAAACGTGGCACCTCTTTCCCCATGGTATGGGAGGTTTCCCATACCAAAATGACAATAAAAAGAGACAATGGGCATCTCAACAATTCTTTTTATTTACTATTGGAATAGCTTTTTATTGATGATGCTTCATAGAATGCCCACTATGGGATGCTGTAAATTTCTACCGTGAATGATGCATGGCTTGGGTTAGCGGCCTAGGCGTTTATCTCACACATATACAAACTCCATGAGCTCACAAAGTTTCCAACTTATTTCACAATGATAGGCATCCATAACAAAAGAACATGATATCAACTAAATGTGAATAAGTGCAATGTTGAAAACGTGCCCCATGAAAGCATGGTTATGATAACTCCCAACTAATAATTTTTCAAGCACACAACTTCATAAGATAGTCACAATGGTTCAAGTTTACTATGTGCAAAAAATAAAAGCGTGCCATCAAGTTTGTGAGAGCTTTACTAACCAATTTTCTCATAGCAAACATCACCATAATCATCTTAATTTGGAAGCTAGATAAATCAATAAAACATGAGAAACATACTTGTAATAGCAATCATGCCAATAGGTAGGTATGGTGGGCACTCTGGAAAACTTGGTTCAAAGGAGTTGGATAACAAGTTTTAACTTGTTGGTTTTATTTTTGGGCTAGCAAGAGGGTGAAAGACCGTCTACATGCATGCATAAGATTCCATAGTTCTAATCAGTCCATGTCAAACAATGTAAACTAATAGCAACCATCAAAACATGAAAAAAAAGATAACTCTACACAACACATTTGCAGATTGATACTCATTCAAAGCATATGAACCATGCAACTATGTGTAATCTTTTTAATATCAACTTCAACATCCCAATCCCAACTTTTTAATAGCATACAACTTTACTTGAACCAAACCTATAGTAGCTATCCCATAATATATATCAAAGTGGTGGTCTTACTCAAATAGAAATAAAACAAAACCAACTAAAACAAATAAAAGACGGTCCAAGTTTATGCGATAGTAATGTGTTGCTCGAAAAACAGAAAGTAGACGTGTGCAAACCGAGAGGGTGGTTGATCCAGTGGGGTGCCTTGGGCATCCCAAATCTTATGGTTTTCACCATGCTTGGATTGCCCTTGGTGCAACTCCTCTAATCCCTGTGAAAAAATATCAACACAAAATTTTCCCCTATCTCTTTTCCGTGGGGTGACATTAGTGGGTACAAAAGACATATTGGTTGCTGCAACAAATCCTTAAACAAATGTATATATGAAATGTCAAGTAGGTATATAATGTTGTATGCTTTCTAGTGAACTCAAAGCAATCAAAAAGATTCAACTTAAAAGCTCAAAGAATGCATAAAACAAAATGGGACAGAATCTATCCAGAATTTTAGCAGCAGAAAAACGTAATTAATTACACTACTTATACCTATCCTAAAATCACGAAATTACATGAACATACATAGGATGAAAAGTTGTAACTATAGTTCCAATATGAGCTCAATCAGAGTTACATAAAAAATATGAAAAATCATACGTTACAGAGACTCGTGCAGAAATCTGCAACTCCATATATGTGTTCAACTTTTTCAATCTAAAATGGGTAAAACTTGGTACTTTATTGAAAACTATAGAACTAAAACAAAAAATAAAGTCTATTTCTACATCAATAGGATACAAATAAAATTAAAACAAAAACATTCGAGTTGCCTCATGCAAAGCACTTTCTTTAAAGCCATGTAGCTAGGCTTACTTACTTGAATTTCAAGAAGGGTGAAGCTCATGAGGGAGCATAAATTTTGGAGTGCCCCTATTCCTTGAAAAGTGTTACATACACTTCTTATATGGAAACTTAAACTTTACATTACCTCTCTTTGAATCAATAATAGCACCTTCAGTACGAAGGAAAGGTCTTCCCAAAATAATTGGACTAGAGGTTTTACAACCCATGTCCATGATAATCAAATCAAGAGGAACGAAAGTCATGTGAATCTCTACCATTATATTAATAAATTTCCCTACAACATCTTTAATGGTATCATCAGCAAGTAGTAAGTCCATGGAGCATTTTTCTATATTTTGCAATTCTAGCAATTCATATAGATCTTTAGATAAAACAGAAACACTAGAACCTAGATCAAGTATAGCATTATGTGTTTATTTTCCAATAGTAATTAATACCTTGGGGATCCATACATACCCAAGATTAGGTGGTACCACAGCATTTTGATTGTACCTAGCAATCTTTTCTTTAAGCACATGGTTACTATATAAGAACCAAAACCCGCTTGGTGAGAATTTATGGAAGGATCACTAGCACATTTTTGTAGCACATTAATGAGTTCATGCAAGCTACATTTATCTAGATCAAGTAGTTGATCCTTAAACTCACTAAGCATATTAACTTCTTCTACCTTTTTCTCATTCATAATCACGAGAGTTTCATTTTCCACTCTTTTTCATTCATTAATAACCTCCCAAGATCTATCTATTACATCTTACACATAGTTTATAGTTTCCTCATGTTTTTGAGCAATGATAGTTTCTTTCAATGATGTTACTTCCCTAGTGAGATGATCTACCCTATCAAACAAAGCATCTTGTTTCTCACATTTAGATATAAATTATTTGTTCAACTCTTTTTGGGTAGATACAAATGTTCTAATAGTGTTTTCCAAGTCATTAGAAACATTACCACTACTAGCATATTTGTTGGGCACAGAGGGTGGACTATTGTAAGAGTTGTAATTATTATTACTATAACTACCACTATCAAAATTCCTAACAAAGTTCACATCCACACTTTCAGCATTATTACCAACTAAGTCTTGCAAAGGAATATTCACAACATTTTGTTTAGACATGTAAGCAATAATGGCATCCATTTTATTAGATAAAGTGTTTATATCTTCTATGGAATTTACTTTCTTGGAAGGAATAGGCTCTCTTGTAGTATTACATTGACTATAATTTTGCAATATACTTTCTAGTATGGCTTTTGCTTCTACAATAGTTTCACTCCTAAAAGCACCTCCAGCAGCAGAATCTAATATGTTTTTAGACATATAGTTCAAACCATTATAGAATGAATGCAAGATGGTCCATTCATTGAATCCATGTGATGGACAAGTCCTAAGCATTATCTTAATTCTCTCCCAAGCCATATCTACATACTCATTTTCATTTTATCTAAATGATTAGATGCTATTCCTATTTTGAATTTTTTTAATGGGAGGATAATATTTTTTATGAATGCTTCTTTTAAATCATCCCAAGGATTTATACTAGCGGTGGGTAGTGATAGTAACCATGTTTTAGCTTTTCCTCTAAGTGAGAATGGAAACAATTTTAGTTTGAGGATATCATTTTCAACATTTTTTAATTTTTGCATGTCACATATTTCACAAAAGTCATGAAGATGTATAGAGGCATCCTAATTTGCACTACCTCCAAATTGTTCCCTAGTTATCAAGTTTAGCAAACTAGGACTAACTTCAAAGCTCTCCGCTGTAATCTTAGGTGTGGTAATGGGCTTAACAATAAATTGATCATTAGGTGTATTTGTGTAGTCACACAATTTAGTTCTTTCTCCCATTATGCAAGTAGTAAAGTGATACTAATTTTTATGTGTTTTATGTTTTTGAATGAAAACTGAAAGTAAAATGATACTAAAACTAATACTACTAAACTAACAACTAACAAATGAAACACAAAACTAAAAACTAAAAGACAAACCGAAATACAAAAGTAAAGACAAAAACTGAAAAATCGTACCTCTCCAATCTTCTGACTCCTGCCTCTCTGTTTCGTGTTTCTGTCTTCTATGCTGCTCCTTTCTGAGAATCGTCGGGAGACCTTTTTTATATGTGGTTTTAGGTCAGAACCTTCGCCCGGGGGAAAGAATAGATGACATCGGAGACTCGAGGGAGGTAAGAGCACATCAGTCATGACCAGGGGGTGGGCCGCGGATGGTTAGCTCGTTCCCTCGTCGGTCTTCTTTTCTCGTGGATATTTGTCCCATTGTTCTTGGTTCTGATAAATACTAGGTCCCATGAAGTTTCAGGTCAATTAGACATCGTTTGGGTACCTGAAAGTCAAAAATATTGAAATAGGGGTTTTCTGTCTCAGCAGGGTTAATTCCAAAACAATATGGAAAGTGTGAATTATTCCCAAATATCATTATAAAACATGAATATACCCCATATATGATGCAAATATGTTGGAATATCAAGTAATAAAGTGCAAAGTTCATGGATGCATTTTACATGCATCACAGTGCAACATGGCTTACACCCACTGTATGCGGACGCAAATATGTCTGACACCCGATCGTCACAACCTGCCTCATAACGGAGAACTTTCTTGGTGGTGCACACACAAGGGGAATACTATAACTGGAATTATGCAAGGGATTATCATATTATGCTATTGTCGTATATTCTAACATACTAGCATAATAAGATGCAAAAGGAATACTTCAAAAGTATGGTTCCATGACGTGGTTTCGGCATCTTGATCGCCATCGGGGGCTCCAATGAAAAGTTTCAAAAACTTGTCATTGACATGTCACAACACATGTCCTATGCAAAAGAAAGATAGACGCATCTACTTTAACTATTGCAAGTTTTACTTGGCCTTAGGGCTTTCGTACCCCTTCCCACCTACGAACGTAGAGCCACAACATGGATTCAATGATTGCCGTTTTACTTCCCTTTTCAGGGCCCTCAAATGTTGATGCCATATCAACTATGTAGACAGACAGACACCCCCAAAGCCACTAAAATGTGGACCAGTCTCGTGAATCACCACGTAAGATCGGTTGGGGGCAGCTTCATCAAACAGTGCCGCAATATGAACAATAACTTAAAAGAGGGTAGCAACTAGAAAATCAATGTCCACATATTGCTATGTGTTATCCGTACGACATGCCTACCCATAGACCCACTTTGATATCATTGTAGGGTTCCGTAGCAGAAAACAAAAATTTCTAACTATGCGAACATTAATACCAGGATCTATACTATGTAGACATAAGTAACGGAAATTAAAGACGGTATTCATATCCTTGAAGACTTAGGAATGCCTTACGCAGGAAGTCGTATGTTGATGAAGATGAGATGCTCCAAGCACCCCAAGTGTGGTGCCTCTGAAGTACTACACACGTCCGTGTAGGCAGCGTCTCCCGGGCTCCGATCCAGCCGAGCAAGGAAAGAGGAAGATGGCGGACTGAAGATCACACTACGGTAGTGTGGAACTGGAGACCTCACAACCCTCGAGGTCCTCTCCAATATTACGGAGAAATCCTCAAAGGAAAATGAGAGATAGAAGAGAGAATGGGATAATTCCAAGGGGAGGGGGTGACCCCCTATATATAGTGGGAGAGGAGGGGCACCACCCAAGGGGCGGGCGGTGTGGGACTAAATCCCACAGCCGCCAGCCACCAAGGGTGTGCCGCCGGACCTAGGTAGGCCCCACTTGGGAAGCCCACCAAACCCTAGCCGGCTGGCCCTCCTCCCTAGGCGTCTTGCCCCTTTGGGCCTGCTCTCCGGGTGAGGCCCATTAGCAATGGCTTGCCTATAAAAATAAAATAAAAATTATATTTTAATATTAATTCAACAATTAATATAAAATACACATATTATTATCTTCCTTCACACCAGAACTCCTTCCGGACCCCCCGATAAACATCGGGTATTACGCGGAACTATTCCGGTTTCTCACTCTCTATTTCTCCTACGGCACCGCATCTATCCCTATGCATCCACACCCTTAAGCATGACATCCTTCGGTTCAGAAACACTCTGGACATGATTGAGACCCCTCTCATGTCAATGATCATCAGCAGGACCTGGATGCCCATGATGACCCTCGTGCATTTCACGAATCTTATCGCTCGAACCGTAAATGTCGTTTCCCATTCCTTTTGCCGCTTGATACCTAGTTCACCCAAGATTTGATCTTTGGTATCTCCATACCTTCGTTCGATCTCGTTACCGATGAACTTGTTTACTCGTTCCCATGTCATTGCATTCCGTGACCATGTCTCACGCTTGTAATCTCTTCATTAATGCAACATAACCGAGATGGCTGCATGTATCTATCTGTTACATGGATTGGCAAATCCTGGTCTTGATATGTACTCCTCTACGCATTCCTTTGGAAAACCTATATAGAAACTTTTTGATTTCCCATTTACGGTCAGATACTTGATACCACCTAAGCTTCCTTCTAGAACGGTGATTTGCATTATCTCATAGTCTAAGGATTAGGTTGCGAGGTTTCCTTTGTTTATCATTAATGGTGAACTTTGTAACTAGATCTTATTATGATACAACCGTTGGATATTTATCTATCATATCATTCAACTAATGACAGGACCTTATTGTCAATTGGCATAAATGCCCATAATCCAGAAACCCTGGATCATCCTCATGACCAATAAGCTAGTTCACTAGAGGTAACTAGAGACACAGTTTGTTTACATACCACACATATATTAACGTTTCATATTAATACAGTTATAACACAGTATGAAACATAGTATGAACATATAAGAGATATATCAAATAAAACACTTTAATATTTGCCTTTAAAACACTTTAATATTTGCCTTTAGGGCATATCTCTTTCAAAATATCGCGTACAATAGACGGCAACTAGTATATGTCTCCATCCATCTAACCTAGCATTAAAATGTGCTCCACCTACTACAGGAAAAATATATGTCGGTATTGTGTGTACCATGGTGTATACATGGCTGGCACGACAAAATGGTTCTGCGGTTTCTTATCCACCACCGGCTAACCAACTTTTGTAGGCGTATTTTGCTTATGCCTCCCAAAAAAGTGCCACACACGGGGTGGTACTTTTGTAGAGTGAAAAAATTGGTTGACGACCTAGTGAATCCATCCTTGCACCCTGGGGCAATGCAATCATGCAAATACCTGGATGTTGATACTATGTAAGATTTTTATATCACAATTATGATCTGTAGCGGACTATTGCATCATAGAACTTACCTACACACACTGATCACTGGTGTCTAAGTAAAACGTTAGACAAAAGAAACAGAAATAATATGTATAGCTTCCAAGAAATAGAAATAGCTCCCTGTTTTCGCATCCCTGGGCACGGCTATTAGAGATATGGTTTAACCGCAGGTCGATGCAATATTTTTCTGTGATTTGGTTGATGCAACATGTATACGGGACAATAGATGGACATGACCATTAAACGTGCCATATACATTACCTCTCGCAACGTATAAGCCCTAGGTTTACGCTGATGAATGAGTGAGCATGTGACATGCATCCAGAGAAGGCGATGCAAACTTTTTACTGCTAAGTACTGCTAGCCTTGACATTGTCTTGTCTAGTCGAACGTATTGTAATAATAAAGAGGAGAGAAGAGTGGATGAACAAAAGTATTAAAACATTATTACTCTTTTGAAAACTAAAGAGGTGAGAAGAGTAGATAAACAAAGAGATTAAAAACATTATATACTCCCTCTGTTTCAAATTACTCCGCGCGCACGCTTACCTAGGTGGCCTAGTATTCTCTCATTTTTCATCAAAAAATTCTTAGAATTTTTGGTATACATAGTACATATTTCATACTATCTATTTCAAAAATTCGAGGATTTTTTTGAATGAAAAATGAGGGAGTACTAGTTCACCTACATAAGCGCGCCGGCAGAGTAATTTGAAACAGAGGGAGTACATTGGTATCTGAACAGAATTAAAAAACATATCAGACTAATCACACGTGGGCTCCGCCTTAACTACGATGAAGCGGCCATCAGAATGCTCCATCTTGGGAAGGACAAAACGCACGACGAAGCCACAGTGATCCGCCTTGGGCACGATGATGTCATCTTGCTCCCGCTTGCGGAAAATCCAAGCAGGTCCCGCTCTAACTTGGAGAAGACAAACATACCGTCATGCGTCTCCGACTTGATGAGGACCAAGGAAGCGCCCTGCTCAGCCTTGGATAATACCTATTACACCACGGGTAAGACCTCGGCTTTGATGCCAAAAGTCGGCAGGGCATGCACCCTGAGCCTCGCTTCCACCGATGATATATGTCTAGGAGCACGTGGAATGTGTGCCCCAACGCTGAACAAAATTTCCTTCACTCCAAGAGTTGTTATGCTTTGGCTCGCGGAAACCCTCATAAAATTCTTTCAGGCTATGGCGAGATTGTCATAGAACTTTTAGTCCAAGTAACATCTTTCAGGCCCGGACTTTTGACGCGACATGTCCTGATCCGACAGGACCTGTCGTCGGCGCTCATTCTCCATCATGCGGTGCAATACAATTGGAAGCAACTACACCATCAGACCACCTAGGCTGACGGCCCAGCCTTCGGCAGAACCGCAGCTAGCGGCATCAAAATGTCGTACATAGTGCACTATGTTGCCTCTCCCTCTCTGAGGTAAAGCCTTGACATCTTTATCAAAGAAATGGGCTGATGGCGTTAACATAAGAAGAAGATGGAGGTTGGGCAGGCCAATGGAAACGAAGAAGAAGACGAGGGGTGTGGGGGAATGTGGCGTCTTCCTCATGACATGGACACATCGAAAAGCACCACTGTAACACGCACAAGCATGAGAAACCGTCTAGGGAACTGACTACAACATTAACCAACATTGACCTTTTTTGCCCCGCCTGCGCCTCTGGACGATGCGTCCCATCGTTTTCCGCATAAGTGGCAGGAGGCTTGTAGCCAAGTTTCCCGTCTTACTAACATGGTTTCCACATTACAATAAATATATACAAAGGATTCTTTAATATAACATTGTTTTTTACACCTCTTGCATGGGACTTTGAGGCATCATCGTCAGCAACAAGAGAGCCAGTCCCACTAGTATCCTCAGAATCTGACAAGCCCAAGAAAGACTCTGAATCTGCAAGAGATGAGTCTGGAACATCCTCGGTAGGGATGAAGACATCCGGCTTCACAAGCTTGCCCACACGATAGTCGTATCTGGCAAGAGAGTGCCAGATAGTGGACCTATCGATCTCTTTGCCATCTTCGTCAACCGCTGGCATCCCGGAAGTGATTAGCTTGATGTCAATGTCATCATAGTGAGCTTTGGTTAGCGCCAACGCCATTCTTGCTCCTGCCCTAATTGAGGAATATTTCAAGATCTTGATCTTCTTGGGGGCTCGTCGAAGGATCTCGAAGAACTTGGTGGCAGAGTCTACTGCTTTGATAGTGATATCCAAGGATTGGGTTATCTCTTTAACTTGCCCGTTAATGGTGTTGATGAAGTTTCTGGCAAGACCCATTTGGCTTTTGAGATCCGGCGTGCTTGCTCCCATGTTGGTTAATCCAATGGAGGTTACAAATGAATGAAAATTTCATGGAAGACACACAAATCATCTGACTTACAGAATTAGTGAGATGGAGAAGTATGACAATGGTTCCACCAAGATGTCATGCTCTTTCTGGAGTTTTTTGAAGGCTTCAAGATTTCTAGAATTTTGCGCTATGGCATCAACATTCCTCAACTTGAGCGTTTCAATCTCCTTCTTGAGCCTTTCAATCTTGGTGTTGGCATATTCTTGCATGGAATTGATGGTTTATTCATGCATCTTGATGGTGTCTTGCAGGTCCTTCTTCATAATCTTGTTCTCATCATCCAACTCTTGGATATGTTTAGATTATTATACAATCCCCTTGGCTTTGGCGACAACATATGCAAGTCTAAACAAAACAAAAGTTATGAGTACTCGGAACTAATACTCTAAGGATAGCATGACGGAGTGTTAGAAGAAGACGGACGCTTGCCCTTCTTGATATGTTCCTTCAAGAAGGTGACCTTATCCTTCTCCTCCTTTAGATCTTCCTTTAGTTTAGCAAACTTTTCACTAGAAGCTATCCTCTGAGCATGCTCATTCTATACAAGATACATGCTTTAGTTTCTCAGAAGAATTTAGTCAAAAAATTGTGTTTTTCAACTAAAGGCCCGGGGGTACAATGTGATGATTTTATCTAAATAGCTACTCTAAGAGTGTCTAACCGAAATATTCATTTTAAACTAAAAACTCGGGGGCTACATTGTGAAGTTATCACTTAGTTTTATCAAAGAGAACGCATGCCCAAAACTTATGGTTTTCCGCCTAAGAGCTCGGGGCTACAATGGGATATATTACAAAGATAAAGTACCAAGTACTTAACGTAGCAATTATTTTAAGATTGTTTGCAGCTCTGATAAAGCTATCATGCATAATTGTAGCATTGTTGCACATGATGTCGGCCTGCTTGAACATATCATCGATACTTAATGTCGGAGGAGTGGAGGTAGTAGAAGTGGCCCAAGCTAAAGGAACTGATGAAGCCCTAGCTGCTTTTCTATTTGAAGAAGTTGGAGATGGCTTAGAGGCTCCCAACTTGCTGGTTGTTGGATTGGCTGCTACTGTCACCATTAGCCCTTTCCCCTTTGGTACGGCATCCTTAGACAGAGCTTCAACTGTTTGAATAAGTAGTGCACTCTCTTGCGTCACATCGGTGCCTAGAGGAGTAATTTCCATGTAGGCAAAACCTGAAGCATCTTGGCTTAGATTTATATCTGTCTCCATGATGGAGGCTTCAAGTGCAGCGGTGGATGAGGTTCCTCCTAAGCCATCAGGAACGATAACGGCAGGGGTTGTTGGAGGAGTGGCTGGGGATGATCTTGGGAGCATGTCTCGGATATCCTTGGATGCGCAAACATCCTTGGAGGTGCGTCTCAAGGCAACGGTACTCCTCTTCCTGAAACATATAAGTTAAAGTATAAGTACTAGAAAGAGTAAGAGCTAGAACAAAGATAAAGAAGAGAAGTGCTTACACAGCAGCATGCGCCCTTTTTAAAGGAATATCGACATCTTTTCTCTTTTCTGCCTCCAAAGAGGCGGTAGATTTCTTGAAGATCCCACTCTCTGGTTTCTTTTTCTTCTTGACCACAACAACAACATTAGAGGCGGGACCCTTACGCTTTCTTGTTACCGGATAGGCTGATCCTTGTAGGTCTCGTCGTCCAACAAGAACATAACATCTTTGAGCTTTGGGTCGTGACCTAAGGAGCCATGTCTTCCCCGGCTAGACTCATAAGCTGACGAAAGAATAAGTTAGAAGACTGATTAATTGAACCAAGATAGAAAACTTTGGAGTACAAATAACACAAGGAATAAGTTACCTCTATACACTTGTTGTTATCGAAAATGTCATAGGTGATCTGGAAGCCACGCTTCCTGTCCTTCACCTTGACTATGCCCTTCATCCGGTTCTTGATGGAGTCACTGGAGAAGTTATCTTAGGAAATCTAGAGATGCCCCCTCCTCCCTCCAATGTACTTGTGCATCAAGTTGGAGCATTGCTGCAGAGGTAGAATCCATATTACGAACCAGCACATGGCTAGGTCCAAGCCGGTCAGACCTATGTTGATGAGCCATTCTGTTCACCTTATGATGTGGGAGGCTTTGATGTCGGAGGGAAGAATGTCTTTGGTCCTCCAGTTGGTGGACTCTATGACAGCACCATCGACAGAGTTGGGATATGTAGATTGGCGGCCCTCTAGAGGGATATCTGGACAGTAGAAGTATGTCTCCTACCAATTCTTGACGGATTCATGTTCGACAATGTCGGGAAACCTCCAGTTCATATGAATCTTAAAACTATTGTCCCGCAATTCACAAGCTCTTCCTTGCTAATGCTTGACTTCCTCTTAATAGTAAAGAAGTACATGAAGATGTCTAGCATAGGCTTAATTCCTAGGTATCCCTCAAACAAAGCTACGAAATTGCTAAGTAGGAGGATGCTATCTGGAGAAAGGTTATGTGGGAGGACATGGAAGTACTCTACGACTTGCATAAAGAAGTCAGAGCCGGGAAGGGATATACCATGCACCAACTAGGATTTGAGATACACCCGTTATCCGTCTTGGGGAGAAGGAGTGAACTCGTGGGCCAACGCTAGACATTAGTTGAAACCCTCCACTGATGGGAGGTACCCGTCGGTGACGAGGTCCTTGAGCTTGATGGCGGTGAGCTTTGAGTCCCTCCACACACCTCTATGGGAATCCGCATTGGTGTCTTCCTTCTCCTCTTCAGTTGGTTCATGTGCCGCCACTTTCTAGTCGTTGCCGATAGTATCTTCCACCATGGCTATAACCACCACCCCTTTCGGCAGAACCATGACCTCCTGGGTCGGCTCGGCCTAAGCATCAGATAGCGTCGCCTTCAAGGGACTGCTTGTGCTTGCCATTGGAGGATGGGAAGATGAGTGAGAAGATTTGGGTGTAGGGTTCACTGCGTGGAAGCTTGAAATGGTGCCCGTGGCAAGGAAGAAGATGAAGATTGGGGAAAGGTAGGTGAACGATAAACCTTAACTGCCACAGTAATTTATAATGACCAAACATCAAGATTTATGCAAGTAGGAATCTAATGGAGTAAGTGGGTAGTACATGTTGTGGAACGTGCGCGGTAATTTATCCATGTCCTCTCACCTGCCACCAACGCTTTGGATTTCTCGCACAGAAAAATCACAATGATGGTTTAACTAGCCATTTGTGAGTTTTGAGGTTGCGTACGCTATACCCTACGTCATCCTCCTGACAGACATGGTGGACATGTCACGCCTGACAAATGCGATGTGCAAAACGGAATTGGGAGTTAGCTGGTGGAGCTGAATCCCATAGAAACAAAATAATCTACGAACAAAGTCACAGAGGGGAAGAGAGAGACCTCGAAGAAGGAAGGCAACAATCATGAGGTGAAATTCGGCGGGAGGATCAGGAATTACCTCCGGATCGGGGATTCAGCAGTTATCTTCCACGACCGAAATAAGGCCAGCCTGCCGGAGAGGATGGAGCTCGTGGAGCCTCATTGTCGAGTGCCGCCAGACCCATTGGTCACACGGGATCCGGTTCCCTTCTTGTTTGCAGCAGCGGTGGTGGTGCCGTACCTAGTGGCAGCGGCGGATTTCTTCTTCATAGCGGTGGCAGTGGCGCTAGATCCAGCAGCAGCAGTGGCTTTATTCTTTCCCATTTTTCTCCGGCGGAGGGATAGAAGGAAGTAACTAGGGAATGCCCTAAGCATGTCTAGCGCAGCAATAGGTGAAGAGCAGTGGAGAGAATAAGTGTGACAATGGCAGCAACACGAGAAGGAAGAAGAAGCAAAGTATCGAAATTACTGACGTAGATCACTACTTAAGCACTAACAAGATAACATCCGATGGTCAGCAATCCTCTACTTTGACATGTGGCACATGTCGACAATGATGCATGGCGGCATACGGAGTGAACCGTTGCTACATGATCCCCACTCGGCACGAAAATCGAGGAGACGCAGTTAAAACCCCAAATTATGCGTGACTGGTCAAATCCTAGTCAGACATTGGGTCCCACATCCGTCAAGTCCCATCAGCACCGCTCACGCCTGCGGCTGAGCTCATCAAATCGTCAGCAATGACGTCATCAACATTCTCACCATTAGTAGTTTGAGAAACAAGTGCGCAATGGTAATTTTTCTTCGACTCAACTAGTTTTTGTTCGAGTCTACGACTCAACAAAATACTCGGGGGCTACTTGTCGTGGTGGTGTCACGGCAGATGCCATGGATAGGCTTAAGGTGGGGACTAATATGCGCTAGGGGAATCCAGGGAGGGATAGTAGAGTGATTCTCTACACAGAAGCTTTGTATTGATGTTCTATCTCCCAGATTACAAGTGCTCCTTGAGCTGTATTGACAAGAGGAGGAAGAAGAAACTCTCTTACTCTTGCCTACCAACTATCACAAGAACCCTAGATCCACTAGTGCTCAACCAACTAGAATTCTCCCAACTCTGTATCAGAAAAAACCCACCCCCCTTACCAGAACCCTAACCCCCCTTATATAGAGGTGGTTCGGTCCTGGACTAGGGAATACGTGGAGGCATATTCCTAAGAATATGCCCCCTCCCAAAGTAGTAACCTGACAGGGGTGCTTTTCCCCCGCGTCACACTTGCTTTAGCGACGTAGCCTCTGCGGCGCCCGCGTCAGCCGACGTGAGCGTCGTCACCCTTGTCGGCCACGATCCGGTGGTCCTACCCTTGCTTTATTCGCTCATCCAGTACGCATCGGACCTTCTTTTTTGACCAGAGAGATTCCTTCCTTCTCCTAGAAGCCAAGTGAGGATCCGGATCACAGTTGATCCGGCCATACCTGTTCCTGCATATAAGCTAGACAAGCATTTCCGACTTACTCCTTAAGTCGGACGAGACAATGTTAGGCGACCCCCCTGGTCCGGGTTACTCCGTGATCCGGCCTGCCTTGAGGTGACTCGGCTAGCATCCGCTTTGACCTTGCCGAACCTCGGCTAACTCGGCCCTTATACCCCGGAGTGACCCTACCCGGGGTTATCCCCCCAACATTAGTCCCCGAAGCTGGTGCGGCCTTAGCGGCCTTGGTCGTTAAGGATACATCAGGTTCATTCGTATTCGAGCCTCGGACGTTTAGTTCCGGGTTAACTTCTTGTCTCGGATTATATGGATTTACGTTCCCTTCGCACGTTCCAAGTTTTCACTTGCCGGTCGGGTTACTATTGTAGCTTGGATCCTATGGTTTTACTTTCCCTCTGCACATTTCAAGTTTTCACTTGTCGGCCGGTTACCATGGAGGCTCGGATCCGGGCCTTAGTTCCTTCTCTCATACGCCAACCCACGTAAAGGTTAATCATTACGTTGCCTCATTTTAAGGGCCTGCACTGTAACTATCGCAGTAACTGTCAGTGGTTACTATGCATGGGTTACGTCACGCCTGTCTCCTCGTTTACCGCAACTGCATGTCGTGTCATGGGATCATATTTACTCTGTGGCCTCCACTGTGGCTTCTCTCTGATTGGCTAATGCCGATGATACACGGCCATAGCGTGTGGCTCTCCAGCGCAGCGCGATCCCACTTATCGATTACTGGGGGCAGTTAAATAGGGGAGGGGCGCGCCCCTTAGCACTTTTCCAACTCCACGCCCCTTCGCCCGTTACTCTTCTTCTTCCTCGCGACCGCGCCGCCGCCAGTGCCTGTTGCAGCAGCGCCACCGCTGCACCTTCTCCGTGCCTCCGCACCGCAGCCACCGCTGCACCACTGCTTAGCCACGGGTCCTCGTCAATCTAGACCGTAGAGCCCCGCTGCCGCCAGCTCCAGCGAGGACAGCGGATTCGAGATGACGGAGGAGGAGCTCATCATCGTCGAGCAGGAGATGGAGGAGGACGCCGGCGTGGCGGACCGCGGCGTGTGGGCCGGTTCGTGGGTCTACCAGGACGACATCGACTGGCTCTACCGGACCCGGCGCATTCCCGCCAGCATCGCCGCTCGTCTCCCCTCCTCGGAATTGGCCCCCTCACCCAATCCGGGTTAGTTCGTTGTTTTCCTATCCCATTTCCAACAGGGATTTGGTCTTCTGGTGAGTGATTTCTTCCGGGACTGGGTCCGGACCTATCACCTGCAACCACATCATCTCCTGGTGAACGCCATCACCTCTCTGTCCGCTTTCGTCTCTTTGATCGAGGGCTACATTGGACTATGGCCCACGAAGGAGCTGTGGATCCGGTTCTTCGGCCTCTGTCGCAACTCCGTCCCCAATATCCACGTCGAGTCGGAGGACAAGCAGCTCACTCAGTTCGGAGTTGCCTCGATCTCGCCCCGGAGACTTTCAATCTTTCCCCGGGTCACTGGGCTTGACTCCTGCAAAGGATGGGCCCGGACCTTCTTCTACGTCCGGAACGAAGGCACCGAAGACTTGATCCGGTTGCTGCCCTACGCTCCGGGTCCCCCGGACACGGATTTCTGGGAGGAGGTCGACAAAAAACCTACAGCTCTGGCCAACCAAGTCCACAAAAGGTTCGTGGAGCTGAAGAAGCTCGGATTGTGCAACGAAGATGCCATGATCACATTCGTGCGCAACCGAATCTCTCCCCTCCAGCGGCGCACTCACAAGTTGTGCCATATGAGCTTCAGCCACGACCCCAACCGAACCTCCTCATTCGAGTTAAGCAATACGGAGATCTTCCGCCGGGTCAAGGCTCTTTTCACCACCCATAAGGATTTTTCCGCCGAATGGACGTGGGGAATCGAGCATTACTACCGCGACAGGCTCCCTCCCGCGGTAAGCTTCACGGGGTAAACTTATTTCGGATCAATTACGTGTCGGTTCTTATCATATTTTTGACTCTTCTCCTTGTGCTCTTTTCTCAGCTGTTTCTCCAGCAAACCCTCGAGGATGGTACTGATCCGACCCTTAAGTGGGCCCCGGACCGAGAAATCCCGGATGAGGAGGAGCCGGACCAGGAGATGTTCCTCCCCACAACCGACGCCACCAAACGACCCAGCGGTAAATTCTCTTCTCTTAGAGATTGTCCCGACGATGAGGATGACTCGGATATCGACATGATTGAACCCATTGAGGCTGTCCCTCTTTCTTTTGCCTTCCCGGCATCAGCTAACCCCGGTGGGCACATCCACGAGGACCCTCCACTTGCCACGGGCGAGCCTGTTCCGGTGGCGTCGAAGAAGAAGCGCGGATCCACATCAAGTTCTTCTTCCGAACCTTCTCAGCCTACCAAAAGGCAAAACAAGGTCGGAGACAAGACTACCTCCAAACGTGCAGGCAAAGCCCCGGCACGGAGGGCCCGGAAACCTAAGGAGGCCGAGACCTCGGATGTGTTAGTCATTTTTCACTGCGCAACACACTTCTCCCTGCATCGGGGTAATTTCACTCCTGACATTATTTTCTTTTGCAGGGCTCCTGTGGAAGTCCCTCAGAGCGGATCGAGCATCTCTTCTCCCCTTCGGTCCGGTCCTTCCCCTCCTCGTGACGACGAGTCACGGCCGCTGAGCCCTATTCCGGAGGGCTCTGTGGACGCTCCGGGTTCCGCAGTACCTCCTTCAGAGGAACGTGACCTCGGATCGGGAGGGGTCGGATCGGCCGAGGCAACGGCGTCCGTCACTTCGGCATTGCCGCAACCAGAAACCACCAAGCCTACCGCAACTCCAGCACCACCAGCAGCTCCAGCACCAGCCACCAAACCAGCGCCTGTCCCGGCTTCGAAGAAACCAACAGCAGCTCCCAGTCCTGCCACCAAAGCTCCCGTGCCAAGTTCGTCTGCCTCGTCCAAGTCATCCCAAGCTCGGCGAGGAACCACTCCAGCGGCTTCCAAGGGCAAATCCACTATGGTCACATCCTCCCAGCAAGTCAAAGGCAAGTCTACCTCCCTCGAGGCCGGGCAGCGAACCTTGTCGTCAATGCTTCCAAAGAAGTCACCAGCAGCGACGGATCCTCCTGCCGAGCCAGCCGATTCGCAGCAGATGGTTCTTCACACCAGCCCAGCTCTTGCCCTGATTGAGAGGAAGGAAGCTCACGCAAAGGTCTTGGTGGCACCCCACATGCCCACTGGCGAACGGTACCCTCCGAGCCTTATCGAGTTCGTTATGAACTGGAATAAGGCGGAGTTCGTCTACAATGACGATCTCCCGAAAAAGTTCGGCCCTGCTGAATTTTCCGCTCAGATGAATACTGCCGCCAAGGCCATTAACCTCGCTGGGCGAATGATGGAGGTACGTCATTTCTTCTTTACATGCTGTAGATAATAACCATTAGTCCCCGAGCCTCTGGCGGAGTAACTTGTTACTCGGCCGGATGCTCATTAGAAGATCAATGTAGCTGCATGTAAACTTCAAATATGCACACACCTAGATCCGGGTTAAGTTCCACTTGGCCCGGATCTTGCACACTTCGAATATGCACACACCTAGAGCCGGGTTAAGTTCCACTTGGCCCGGATCTCGTATACTTCGAATATGCACACACCTAGAGCCGGGTTAAGTTCCGCTTGGCCTGGATCTTGTATACTTCGAATATGCACACACCTAGAGCCGGGTTAAATTCCGCTTGGCCTGGATCTTGTATACTTCTAATATGCACACACCTAGAGCCGGGTTAAGTTCCGCTTGGCCCAGATCTTGTATACTTCGAATATGCACACACCTAGAGCCGGGTTAAGTTCCGCTTGGCCTGGATCTTGTATACTTCAAATATGCAACGAACTAACTTTACACTCCTGTACCTTTGTCAGGTAACTACCAATCACCGGAGCGCTGAATTTCAGTGCCTGCTTGATACCCACAAGATCTTGCGCGCAAAACATGTTGCACTTGGCGCGGAGCATGAAAAGAGGGGTAATTTCCTCTCTCGATACCTCTCTGTTTCATTTGTTTCTGCCAGACTAACCTCCTTATTCGGTTTTTTGCAGCTGGGGTGCAGGCTGAAAACAAAATTATGCGGAAGAACTTGGAGGAAATCCGAGGTATGTCCTCTTTCGGCCAACGTTGTTGTGTTTTCCATTCCTTCTTCTCCTTGGCTCGGCAAACATTCACTCCTCGGCTTTGCCGAGTCAACATACTATTTCAGCATTGCTTGAGGATAGTGTGCCCGTGCCTGATATGATGCTGCATTTTCTCGAACAAGCAGGACAGCATCAAGGCGAGCTGAAGAAGAAGAACGATGAGCTTTCCCTCCTCCGGACCAAGGACGACAAAATAGCCAAACTCAAGGCTGAGATGGAGAAGATGAAGGCCCAACACAAAACCGAACTCCAAAAAGTTGGCCAGAACTTCACCGAAGAGCGTGAGCGCTTTACCCTTCAAATCTCCAAGGACCAGGACCTGCTTAAGGAATCCGAGGTCTAGCTTGGGTTGGCGCTCGCTGAGCTTGAACAACTTCGCCAGAGACGCGACAGTTGTATCAAGGAGTTGACCCGGATCGATCGTCATATCTCACGTAAGTTTCTTCCCCTTATCCGACATAGTTTTCCGGGTTAGCTCATATGCCTTTGCTTCAGCATCTTCCCTTTCCTTATTTTCAGATCACTTCCCAGAGGGTACTCCCATCGCCAGTGCTGCCGTTGCCAAATTCCGCCGAGAGAGGGGTACTCCCGTCGCTCCTGATGGTGAGAGCATCCCCTTAGACATGGAGGACCTGTTGGTCAGCGTGTCAGCTCGGGTGGAAACCATCAAGAACTATGGGAAAGATCTCCTCGACGTTGCGGTCCGGATCTTCAACACTTTCTGGCCAAGCAAGAGCGCTCTGAAAAGGATCACACTCCTTGCTGAGAAGCTACTGGAAATCGAGACACAGCTTGATCTCTGGAGAGAATCCGCCAGGCGTGCCGCAGCAGATACCCTCCTCCATCATATCCTTACATGGTACGAGAAGATCGACCGGAGCCTCCTCACACGCCGGCGCACTGGATCCAAATGGACCGATGATCCGAAGTGGGTAGCTCGGCGCCAGGCTTGCGCCTACAGCCTTGTCGAATATTCTCCCATCCATGACTGGGTTGAGGGGCCGAGCTTTCTGGAATTCGGCGAGGAGGAGCAGATGGAGAACATGGAGGATGGGTCGGACGATGATGGAGAAGATGCTGCTTTAGATATTGAAGACAGTGATGATGACGCCGAACTTCCTCCTCCTGCCGCTCCTTAGTGGAAAAAACTTGAAAATTTATCAGATCCCCGGTATGCCGGGTGCAATTGTATGCTAAATACATGATATTTTGCTACTATGCTTGTATGCCAGATTAACTTGGGCGTAGTACCCGAGTTTCATTTTCTTGTTCGTCCAATTCTCCGGCTAGATCCGTGTCTACCTTGATTCGGTTTTACGACTTACAAATCCGAGCCTCAAGAATCGTTTTAACAATACTGAGAAACTTTGAGGCTTGGCTCAAAATAATTCAACATAATAACTTGAAAGTAAATACGGTGTTAGTCCGAAAAAGCAAACGTTAGCTGGAATAAGATCGTTTCCTTAGTGGTTTTTCATGTGCTACGCAATTCCAAACTTGTTCCCTTGCTTGCCATGAAGCCAATTCTTGTTGGACAGCAGCAAGTCGAAGGGTTGGGTTTTTGGTGCTCACACATTACTAATCCGGGTTAAGTGAAACGGGTCATTCCAGCTAACGCATAAAAAGTAACAACAATCATTTATTAAGGCAGTCACCGAGTTACTGCTCGAGGCTCCGCTATTTCATTGATAAGCTCATTGCTGACATACATACCGACATATGAGATGACTCGGATACATACACTTCTTAGCTAAGTGTAGAAGGGACGAAGTAGTGCTACATTCCATGGTCGCTTCAATTCCTCTCCGGACCTGTCCGCCTTGTTCTTTTCCTGTGGCTTTGCATCTATGAGATAATAAGAGTCATTGTGCAATGCTTTGCTCATAATGAATGGCCCTTCCCATGGGGGGATAATTTATGCATGCCAGTAGTACGATGTACTAACCGGAGCACCAGATCTCCTTCCTAGAAGACTCGGGGGCACACTTTCCGGCTATGATAGCGTCGGAGATTTTGCTGATATATGGTGGATCTGGACAGTGCCAGTTCTCTCGCTTCTTCCAGCAGATCAACATCATTTTGACGGGATTCTTGCACTTCGGCTTCTGTGTATTGGGTGACCCTAGGCGAATCATGCTCTATGTCGGTTGGTAATACAGCTTCTGCCCATATACCAGAAAGGACGGCGTGTAGCCTGTTGATCGATTCGGAGTTGTTCTTAAACTCCACAATACCGCTGGTAGTTCTTCTATCCAGCACCCCGCTGATCTTTGCAGCGGCTCAATGAGCCGGGGTTTTATCCCGGATAATACTAATCCGTTGGATCTTTGCACTTGTCCGTTCGATGCGGGGTGGGCTACCGAGGCTACGTCGAGTCGGATTTTCTTGTCTCGCCAAAAGCGCGCAAATGGTCCTTCCGCGAAATTCGTTCCATTGTCAGTTATAATGCTGTGTGGATAACTGTACCTCAAGATGATGTCTTTGAGAAACGTCACGGCCGTAGCTCCATCACATTTTCTTATAGGCTTCACTTCGATCCATTTTGTAAACTTGTCCACCATGACCAGAATGTGTGTCATGTTTCCTCTTGCTGGTTTGAACGGGCCAACCATATCCAAGCACCACACAGCAAATGGCCATGTAATTGGTATGGTTTTGAGTTCCGACATAGGCATATGTGTCTTGGTGGCGTATCTTTGACAACCATTGCATTTTCTCACCAGATCTTCTGCTTGCTCCAAGGCACTTGGCCAGTAGAATCCATGCCGGAATGCCTTTGCCACTAAGGCCCGGGATGAGGCATGATGCCCGCATTCTCCTTGGTGTATATCTCGGAGGATGTTAAGTCCTTCTTCCGGGTCAACACACCGCTAGAGGACATTGGTTACACTTCGTTTGTACAGCTCGGAATTGATGATTGTGTAAGCTTTGGCTCTCCTCTGAGTTTGCCTGGCTAGCATTTCCTCAGTGGGTAACGTTCCATCTTTCAAGAACTGGTATATAGGCAGTGCCCAAGCTGGTATTGCTCGCGCAGGGAACATCTCCTCATCAATTTCCATCCGATCCACGGGCATAACTTCAGCCGGATCACGCTGAACAGTCCCCGGGTCTAGCGAGGTAGTCCCCGGGTTTGCCGAGGTAGTCCCCGGGTTCGGCGTGCTACCTCCCATGTCAATGTCCATGGGCTCAGCTCTGGATTCCGCGTTTTCCGGGACATAGATTGAATCGGTTCCCGGGGACGGCCTGATAGATGGTTTTCTGAGGTGCTCCAATGCTACACCTGGTGGAATTGCCTGTCGGGTCGATCCGAGCTTTGACAGCATGTCGGCAGCTTTGTTTTCCACGCGAGGTACATGGTGGAATTCGCATCCCTCAAAGTAACCCGAGATCTTCTGCACATGAAATCTGTATAGCGCCATGTTTGGATCCAGGGCGTCCCACACTCCGGACACTTGCTGTATTACTAGATCCGAGTTGCCAAAGCATATTATCCGACGTATGCCAATCTCCTTCGCCACTTTGAGACCATGCACAAGAGCCTCGTACTCAGCGACATTGTTTGATCCCGCGAAATGGATCTGCAATACGTACTTGAGCTGATCCTTCTTTGGCGAGGTAAGCACAACCCCGGCACCTAACCCGGTTTTGGTTTTCGATCCGTCAAAGTGCATCCTCCAGTAGTTCGGATCTGGTGGCGGTGGTTCGTATTGTACCTCGGCCCAATCCACAAAAAAGTCCGCCACAGCCTGTGACTTGATCGCTTCTCTCCTATCATATTGGGGTGCGTAAGGTGCTAGCTCAATTGCCCATTTCGCAATTCTGCCATTCGCATCTTTGTTACCCATTATCTCGGTATGGGGGCTTCGCATATCACTTTGATGGGATGCTCCTCAAAGTAGTGCTTTAACTTCTTTGCCGCCATATAAACACCGTATGCCACCTTTTGAAAATGCGGGTAGTTCTGTTTTGAGGCAGACAATACCTTGCTCAAGTAATACACTGGCCTCTGCACCGACTTACCCTCTTCATTTCGCTCCACTACAATCACTGCACTTACAACTCGGTTGGTTGCGGCTATGTAGAGCAACATTGGCTCCTTTGACAGTGGAGAAGCTAACACTGGTGCAGTGGCCAACATCCTTTTCAAGTAGGAAAAAGCTTCATCGGCCTGCGGCGTCCAAACGAATTTATCTGACTTTTTCATGAGTTGGTAGAGAGGCAGTGCCTTTTCCCCTAACCGACATACAAACCGACTCAACGATGCCAGGCATCCCGTGAACTTCTGGACATCGTTGAGACACTTCGGCAGCTCCATTCGTTCGATGGCTCGGATCTTAGTTGGATTAACCTCGATACCTCGATTGGAGACGAGAAATCCGAGTAATTTCCCAGCCGGGACACCGAAGGTACATTTCTCCGGGTTAAGCTTCATCCGGAATCTCCTCAAGTTCGCGAATGTTTGCCTTATGTCGTCAAGGAGCGTTGCGCTTTCCTTGGTCTTAATAACCACATCATCCACGTAGACTTGTACATTTTGACCTATTTGATCGTGCAAACATTTTTGCATACATCTTTGGTACGTTGCTCCTGCATTTCGTAAACCGAACGGCATAGTGCGATAGCAATAAGCCCCGTACGAGGTAATAAAGGCAGTTTTTATTTGATCATCCGGGTTCAGAGGTATCTGGTGGAAACCAGAATAGGCGTCAATGAATGACAACAGTTCACATCCCGCGGTAGATTCGATGACCTGATCTATCCTCGGCAGTGGAAATGGATCTTTTGGACACGCCTTGTTCAGGTTCGTGTAATCGATACACATACGCCAAACCACTGCCATGTTCGGATCATCTTTCTTCTTTTCTACCAACACCGGATTAGAAAACCAATCCGGATACAGCACCTCCATGATAAATCCAGTTGCTAGCAACCGAGCTATCTCGTCACCAATGACCTTTCTCCTATCCTCAGCAAAGCGTCGGAGAGGTTGCTTCATCGGCCTTGCTCCGGGTCTTACGTTCAAAGAGTGCTCGGCCAACTCCCTCGGAACACCTTGCAAGTCCTATGTGGACCAAGCAAAAATTTCCCGATTCTCACGGAGAAAGTTGACGAGCTCGCTTTCCTATTTGTCAGTTAACCCGGCACCAATTGTTACGGTACGTTCAGGAAACATGTTATCCATTGGAATCTTCTTGGTGTCCTTTGCGGCTTGAAACGAAACGCTACCATGCGGGTTACTTAACGCCGGCATATACTGCTGCGCGGACTGAGCTAATGCCGCCACCTTTTGGATTTTTCTTTTCTCTTGCGCAATCACGAGTGACTCGGCTAGGTTAGACCCAGCTGAGGCGCACTCAATAGAATGTCGGAAATCCCCAGCAATAGTAATTGCTCCATTTGGCCCGGGAAACTTCATCTTCAGATAACTAACGTGGCAACTTGCCATGAATTTGCTCAGTGCTGGTCTCCCGAGTAATGCATGATACGCGCTCTCCAAGTTCACCACCTCAAACTCTAGATTCTCAGTTCGGCAGTTATCTCTCGTACCGAATAGCACGTCGACCCGGACTTTGCCTATGGGCTCACAGGATATGCCTGGTACGATACCATGGAAAGTTGTTCTTGTAGCCTGGAGCATGTTCTCTGAGATGCCCAACTTGCGCATCGTATCCACATACATGATGTTAATGCTACTGCCATTGTCGATCAGTACCTTGGAGAACCTCACATTAATGTTTGGTCCAATGAACGTCGGATCTAACACTAGTGCATACGAGCCTGGACTTGGCATAAGCTTGGGATGATCTTTGACGCTCCAGGTAATTTCCTGGTCCGACCAAGACATGTACCTCGTCACTGCAGGCATAACCTCCATATGTCGGTGCTGCAAGCTCTTCTATCTGTTTCCTCTGTTGTGAACACACAATAGCTCTGGTGATGTTCCCTGTACTCATTCCTTCCCTCGTTTCCGGAGTACCTCTGATCTGGTTGTTGCTGGTTTTCCACCTGATGCACCACATCCCTTCTCTCACTGTTGTCATACCTCGGCGGAGGGGGAGGCAACATCAGTTGTTGCGTGTTTGCTCCGGAGAGCAGTTGCTGCCGGGGTAACTCCTGCCGAGGTTGATCATTCCAGGGTGCCTGAGCATTCCCCGAACCACCTTGTTCTATCTTACGCATCCACTCACATTGCCTCGTTGTGTGACCCGCCGGACTGTTCGGATTTGGCGTGTGAAATTTACACGGCTGGTCCAACATTGACTCATAGGTATACCTCGGACGATCTTTCCTTTCTTGCCATTGCTTTTTCTGCTCCGGAGTCCACATTTTATTGCCATCGTTTCGAGGAGTCCATTGCCCTCCCGTTTTCTGGCGTTGGTTGCTCCCTGCTCTGGGCTGATCTTGATTCACAGCTGCAACTTGTTGCGAACTATACCGATGATCCGGTCTATCGTCTCTCCTTTTTCCCCTGTAATCGCTCCTCCGGGATGACCCGGCTCCGTCCCTCGGATAGTACTCCTCATTTGACTCGTTCGACACGATCCTAGGTTGAGTCGGATCACCCAAAGCATAAGAATCCGCAATCCGGATCATCTCTGCCAACGTGACTGGCATTTTCCTTTGCAACTTCATCCACAACTCGCTGCCATATCTGCACCCTTGTGCGAACCATGCTATAGCCTGTGACTCTATGACTCCCTCACACGAGTTTCTCACGGTACACCACCGGGTCAAGAATTCACGATCCGTTTCTTTAGATCTCTGCTTGCACATCGCCAGAGTCTGCGGTCTATTCGGTCTTTGATATGTACTTGAGAAGTTGCTGATAAACATTTCTTCAAAATCTATCCATCAATTGATGCTTCCGGGTGGCAAATTATTCAGCCATACCCTAGCCGGACCTTCCAACATTTGGGGCACATATCGTACAGCCCATCTCAAGTTGCCAGTTGCAATTTTCACAGCTGTTGCGTAGTTTATCAGCCAATCCTCCGGCTTTGTACTGCCATCATACGTCTTCGTGCCCCTGGGCAATTGGAAGTTGGGTACTGGCGGTTCCTTCATGATCCGGGGTCCAAAGCATGCTGGACCCGGAGGACCTTGACATTCGATCTGTTCCGACCTATACAGGCGATCCAGCTTTAACCTGGCGTCATCCGGCATCAAATCCCTGCTTCCCAATCTCGACCGTATCACATGATAGTCCGGTCTTGCGTATCCCGCATTCATCATCTCCGAGTCTCCGTCATTGTATCGGTCTTGCTCTCGTTGTGCTCCTCTCTGTTGCATACCACGGCCGGCGCTTTGCTCTTGCCTTGGTATATTCCGCTGCTGCGGTTGACCTGCTCCTGCCGAGTTTCGCTGTTCGGCATTGTCGTTGGCAGCATTCCCTTGACCGGTATTGCCTTGGTCGTGATTACCTCAGCCCGCTTCACCTCGGCTCACACTTCGTCGATCGTCGTTTTTCCGCATCTCTTTTTCTTTTCCCGCACGTGTTGGGTCGTACGGAACGATCTGCTTGTTCCGTCTGGCCGAGGTTACTACCTCTTCTCTCCTTGGGCCACCATGAGGCGACGATGCGGCTCCAGCGGATATCTCCGGGTTACCCATCGCCGATTGGACGATCTTAGAGGCTCCAACTCTCTCCGGGTTACCTCTCAGCAGCTCCTCGTTCTGCCAGTTCGCGATATGAACCAGCTCATTAACCCGGTCTTGCTGTCTTTGACGGGCTTCACCCGTCAGACCCTCTAGCTCGGACGCCGCGGCATCTGCTGCTCTGAGGTTCTTCGCCGGGGTACTATACTTCGGCAACCCCACGGACATATAGTTTTCCGACCCTTCTGGTCCATCATCACCTTCTCTGTTCATCTCACTCATGAGATTTTTCCCTTTTACCCTTACTGCATCAACCTTGTTTGCCTTCGCGTACTCGCGCAGCGTCATGTTCAATGACTGCTGAGCCGCTGCTATTTTCTTTGCACCCTCCAGTATCTTTTGTCGGGTCTCCTCTAGCTCGGCCTGTGCCTGAGCCAGATCTACCACTGCTGGCATCGGGTTTGCCAAGCTATCCATAGCTTCCCTCAGCACGTTCTCAAGCCTCTCTAGCGGAGGACCCTTAGCTTTCCTCGGTGCCTTAGGCGTTACCTCCGGGTCTGGCGCTAGATCCTTGCTCATGCCCGCGCCTGGCGCAGTCATCATCACCTCTGCATGGTCCGGGGAGTGAGCGATACACGCCCCGCGAGCCACAGTGAGGGGTGGTTCTCCTGTATCAACGACGCGACGCGGATGAATGCAAGACACGTCCACAGCAACGTAGACCTTGTGCGCACCGAGCTTGACGAAGATGCCGTTGCGCGGAAGGGGGCGTGTGCCGAAGTAGCCAGCGTTGTCGCTGACATAGTCCAGCGCTCCAAAGCGCTGAACAAGCCCGGAGACGATGCGTTCGCCGGTGCCGATGAGGTTTCCCGTCCGGATCTTCACCCCTGCTAGCGCCGGTGGGCGCCAACTGTCGTGGTGGTGTCACGGCAGATGCCATGGATAGGCTTAAGGTGGGGACTAATATGCGCTAGGGGAATCCAGGGAGGGATAGTAGAGTGATTCTCTACACAGAAGCTTTGTATTGATGTTCTATCTCCCAGATTACAAGTGCTCCTTGAGCTGTATTGACAAGAGGAGGAAGAAGAAACTCTCTTACTCTTGCCTACCAACTAGCCCAAGAACCCTAGATCCACTAGTGCTCAACCAACTAGAATTCTCCCAACTCTGTATCAGAAAAAAACCCAACCCCCTTACCAGAACCCTAACCCCCCCTTATATAGAGGTGGTTCGGTCCTGGCCTAGGGCATACGTGGAGGCATATTCCTAAGAATATGCCCCCTCCCAAAGTAGTAACCCGACAGGGGTGCTTTCCCCCTGCGTCACACTTGCTTTAGCGACGTAGCCTCTGCGGCGCCCGCGTCAGCCGACGTGAGCGTCGTCACCCTTGTCGGCCATGATCCGGTGGTCCTGCCCTTGCTTTATTCGCTCATCCAGTACGCACCGGACCTTCTTTTTTGACCAGAGAGATTCCATCCTTCTCCTAGAAGCCAAGTGAGGATCCGGATCACAGTTGATCCGGCCATACCTGTTCCTGCATATAAGCTAGACAAGCATTTCCGACTTACTCCTTAAGTTGGACGAGACAATGTTAGGCGACCCCCCTGGTCCGGGTTACTCCGTGATCCGGCCTGCCTTGAGGTGACTCGGCCAGCATCCGCTTTGACCTTACCGAACCTCGGCTAACTCGGCCCTTATACCCCGGAGTGACCCTACCCGGGGTTATCCCCCCAACAGTACTCCTAATAGGAACAGTGGTCGCGCACCCGAAGATCTTTTGGTTCCAGTGTCACGCTATCCCCATACAAATCTAGGACCATCACGCCTTGGTCCCTTCTTCGAATCATCGATTCGATTATGGACTTGGGGGGCTACTCCCATAGGGAGCGCTGGAAGTTCAATCAACAAGCTACGGCCAATGACAGCAGTCACAAAAGTTCAAAGTCCCCACTCGAGTCTACGACTCAAATAGGCACTCAGGGGATACTCCCATAAGGAATGCTAGTCGTGCACCCTATGAAAAGGTAAAATAAATTATTGATGGCAAAGAGTGTTGACCATGTCCACACTATAAAGCATTCGAAGCACTAGGCGACCTCACCTATAACCAAACACAAAAATGCCTTGCAACGAGATAAAGTCTCCTGGGCCACCCGAAACACCTCTCCGGTGATAATACTTTGGATGACGCGTTGACAACATCAAGATAAGACCTGCAGATATAATCCAATGGTCTGGCAACACACCTGCTGCCCTCTACCAGAAGCATATCGTGCCTATGGACACAATGAGAAAGCCTCGATGGACGCGTCGAGTGCACACCTTAAACACTGGAATTTGACTCTATAAGGCTTCCACGACAAGACTCGAATTACACTAGCAATTTTCTGAATTCGAGTGCGGGGACTCGAGTTTGAGTAGATAGCATTGTTTTTCCCTAAGGCAGTTAACTGATCTCGATCTGTCAGATGAATCAGGCACGCATATCAGCTATCCCTATTATATAAGCAGACACCCGATAAAACATTTGGATGAACACTCGAAGACTTAAGAGTCTCCCTTCAAATCTATGATTTGGAGGGACACTCGAGGGCTACTGACATGGGTATGCCCCACGGGCACCTAGGTTTGGCCTATAAGGTGCAGCTCAAGAGAAGCCCATGGCAAGGCCCAAGAAGATTCGGGGTGGTCCAAGTCCAAGAAGACACGAAACCTTGGGAAGAACGACAATGTGTAGATAGGAAACTTAAAGGGAAAAAACCCTAATATGTAACTGACTCAGCCTGCTATCTCGAGACCTAGCCCCCTATATAAAGGCTAGGAGCGGGCATCAAGAAGGACACCTCACAACCCTAGCCTACACACTGTCAGATTGCATCTACGCACCCCTGTAATCTTTGATTCCTTCAATAACAAAGAGCAGGCAACCAGGAGTAGGGTCCCTTCCGAGGGCCTGAACCTGGGTAAACTGCGTGTCCTCGATGTGCTTGTTTGCTAGACGATCGATGCCTCTAGCGCTCCTAGTTCCTCTAACCCAAGTCCATCAACGATTTCACAGCTGATGGACATGGCAAATCGCTGGGCTGATGGAGAAGATGCGGTACAAATAAGCGAGCATGTTCACCCGAACAAGACAGGGACAGCGCAATAACGACAAAAGACGACGAAACAATAATGGATACAATGGACCAAGCTATGTTGTAGCTGATTTCTTAGGAGGTACAACCGAAGAAGCGACAATTACAATAGCGGGTACCGCAGCAATAGGGACGATGTTGGAGGAAGCCAACCATCGTAGTGATACCAGCCGAGAGCTCCGGAACCACCAATGTCCGTAATTCAAATGCTGGAAGGACCCTGCAATATGCACTTTTACATCGACTCAACGGGCAAAAGGCGATCCAACCATCTCATGAAGGATTGCTGAAAGTTTTTAAAGATGCAAGAGCTATGCAACGCAAAGGTGATGGCTCAGTGTACGGCGCTAGAAAAATGCTGGTGTGGTGTTGATGTAGAGCTCGTTGGGAACCCCAAGAGGAAGGTATGATGAGCACATCAGCAAGTTTCCCTCAGTTATGAAACCAAGGTTTAATCGAACCAGTAGGAGCAAGGAAACACCCCAAAGGTGTTGCTAGCTGAGCCTTAGCAGGGCGCACTACCGGTGCTAGTAGCAATGTGGAGACCTGCACAACACAACCACAGAACTCTGTCCCCAACTTGCGATGAAGTTGTCAATCCCACCGTGTTTTGCATAAAACAAAGGATTAAACGTATCGAATGGAAAGAAGTAAAAGTTTGCAGAAAGTAAACACAAAGCAGTAAACAGTTTGTAGATTGTATGTAAAGAAAAGGACCAGGATCCATAGTTCACTAGAGGTGGCTCTCCTTAAGATAGATAACATGCTGGGTGAACAAATTATTGCGGGGCAATTGATAAACATCGAGAAAGCAATACATGCATATACTAATCATCTTGACTACTTTGAGATTCGATTGGGTATTACAACATTATACATAGACCGCCATCCAACTGCATCTATGACTAATAATCCACCTTCAGGTTATCATCTGAACCCCCTCCAGTATTAAGTTGCAAGCAACAGATTATTGCTTTACGAACTGAGTGTGAAGTAAACAATACGATTGTTCTATGAACAAAGGATTGTTGTTTTATCCCTAGTAGCAACAGCACATCTAGTACCTTAGAGATTTCTGTCACTTCCCCAGATTACCAGAGGCATGAACCCACTATCGAGCATAAATACTAACTCTTGGAGTTGCTAGCATCTACTTGGCCAAGATAGCTACTAATAACGGAAAGCATTCAAGATCACAAATAACAAAGACATGATAGAATCAATAATCAATCTGGAATAGCATCTCAGTAGCCATCGGATCCCCGCAAACACAACATGCAGAATTACAAATAGATGATCTTGATCATGAACGGAGCTCACAAGATCTAGACATGAAAGCACAAAGGAGGAGAACTAGCCATCTAGCTACTACATGGATCCGTAGTCCAAGGATGAACTACTCACGCATCACACCGGAGGCTTGCATGGTGATGAAGAAGGCCTCCAGGGTGAATTCCCCTCTCCGGCAGGGTGCCAGGAAGAGCTTCAGATCCCTCCCGATCTAGGGATGGAGATGACGGCGGCTACAGACTCTTTCGTGGATTTTTGATCGGGTACTTAGGGTTTTCGTCCCGAGGGCAATATATAGGCAGAAGGGGAGGCCGAGGGGGTGCCTGGGCTGGCCACACCACCCCCTGGCGTGGGCCAAGCCTGGTCGCGTGGCCAGGTGGTGTGGCCGCCCTCTGGCCCTTCTCCGTCTCGTATTCTAGCATCTGATGACTTCCGGAAAAATAGGCACTTTGGCTTTTGTCCCGTCCAATTCCAAGAATATTCATTTTCTGACTTTCCTGGAACCAAAAACAGCAGAAAACAGGCAGCTGGCACTGTGGCTCTTGTTAATAGGTAGTCCAAGAAATCATATGAAAATTACTCCAAAGTTGGAACAAAACACAAGAAAGTGGATAAAACCAAGCATGGAACATCAAAAATTATAGATACATTTGCAATGTATCAACATCACCAAGCTTAACTCCTGCTCGTCCTCGAGTAGGTAAGAGATAAAAAGAAAGAATAATTTTTGAGGTGACATGCACCATCATAAACTTGATCAAAGTATTTGTAAAACATTCAAAGCTGGGATCATAGTACTTCAATCATAACATGAAACACAAAGTTCTAGCAATAAGACAAAGAAACTATGATGCAACATGAAAAGGCACAAACAAAAGATTCATGAATAACAATGCTTTACAAGACGTTTGTTTGTTTCACATAAAGAAAACATAGCATAATAGCATTCAGCTTGTCCCTCATAGAGTAGCAAATAAAAATGCATAGGACACCTTCAAAGTTCATAAGAGTGACTAGATACAAATAGTTTAAAACAAGCAATATCAAGTTATGCATTAATCAACTAGTCTTGGGACAATGCACATAGAACTAAGAATGGCCACTATGCTCTCAAAGTAGGTGCATAAAGATAGAAGGTGGAGACTCAATGTAATGGTGGAAGAAAGGCCTTTTTATAAAAGGAAGTAGGGATTCAAGTCTCATAAAGAGCTTCCAAAAATTATGGTACTTATAGCTTTCAGCTCTCATTGCCCCTATCATAAGCATCTTGAAGTGATTAAGGTTAAAGTGAACAAACTATGGTGTACATGCTTGACGAAGTATAAGTTAGAAATCTCATGTCCCTTGTATACAAGGGCCGCTCCTCATGCTACTCAAGTTTAGTCACCGGTAAGTTCTTGTCATTGTAAGTACATCTGTATCATAGAGAACCGCCAACGGGGTACCCCTTGCCCGATGATACGGAAGAATCCCCATATCAAAATGACCATGCAAGCAGACAACGAGCATCTCAACAATCTTCTTATTTAACATGGGAATATGGTGCTTTTTTCTTTCTTTCCTCTTTTCATAATATCTCTTTTTTTCTTTTTCTCTTTTTTTCTCAATATAGGACTCTTTTTTTATAAGAAGAATGCTTCATAGACAGCTCATTATGGTTACGCTGCAGGTTTCCACCATGTCAGCATGGATTAGACCAGCGGCCCAGGCGTTTCTCTAACACATATACATAACTCCATGGACATACAAGCTCCCCTTTCATTTCACACCGACGACATCCATATACAAAAGAGCATGATATCAACTAGGTACAAGTACCAAGTGCAATGTTGAAAGCGTTCCCCATGACAGCATGGTTCTGCTAATTCCCAACAAATAAGTGCAAGAATATACAACATAGACGACACAATGGTTCAAGTTTATTAAGGGAAAGAAAAGTAAAGTGTGCCATCAAGTTCGTGAGAGCTTTAATCACTAGTTTTCTCATAACAAGTTTAATTTGGAAGGTAAACAAAAGCATGAATATACTTGGAATAGCATAAGCTAGTAGATAGGTATGGTGGACTCTTTGGAATAATTTGGTTTAGGGAGTTGGATGCATGAGTGAAACTCATACTTGGCTATGGAGGCTAGCAAAAGACTGGGAGCGACAAACTAAGAGAGCAATAATGGCCATAATCATGAAGAGTGACAAAACATCATTGATCAAAGCATAAAGTGATACTACAAGTTGAAAACTAAAGGATTATAAAGGCTTATGGTGACTTGAGATAGTCATAACATGGTGTGAGCATGCACCAAGTCAACCCAAATAAAGCATCAAATGAGAATACCACTATACTATGCTTTAATATGCTAAAACAATGCATGATTCATCCAAGGCACATTAAGCAATCTCAATTGTTCATAACAAGTCATGCTACAGCAAAGAATACTAAGCATAAAGCCAAAACAATATCAAGCATGGCATGACAAAGCATAGGCCACAGTCAAAAACGAGCTCTTTTTACCACATAAGCATGAACTTTCCTACTCTTTTGCAAACCAAACCAAACTATTTGCAAACCAATGTATGAAAGAGGGGGTCCAACCAATTTATTCATAAAACTAAGCAAACAAAAGCAAACAAAAACCAAAACGAAAATGAAAAAGAAGACGCTCCAAGAACAACACAACTATGCATGAAACAATAAAAATGAAGCGTTTGGAAGAAACCTGGGATTTTTATTGATGAAGAAGGGGATGCCTTGGGCATCCTGAAGCTTTGACGCTTGTACTTCTTTGATATTTCTTGGGGTGACACGCATGGCATCCCTAATCTTGAGCTTTAGTCCTTCCTTTATCTCATTACTCATTTCTTCCATACACCTGAAAATTTTCCTTCATACAAAACTTCACACAATCTTTATTAGCAACATTAGTGCACTCAAGATAATAAGTCTTAAGATTCAGTTCTAACACCAAATAAACTTTATTAGCAACATTAGCCATCGAGCTACTACATGGATCCGTAGTCCAAGGATGAACTACTCACGCATCACACCGGAGGCTTGCATGGTGATGAAGAAGGCCTCCAGGGTGAATTCCCCTCTCTAGCAGGGTGCCGGGAAGAGCTTCAGATTCCTCCCGATCTAGGGATGGAGATGATGGTGGCTACAGACTCTTTTGTGGATTTTTGATCGGGTACTTAGGGTTTTTGTCCCGAGGACAATATATAGGCGGAAGGGGAGGCCGAGGGGGTGCCTGTGCGGGCCACACCACCCCCTGGCGCGGGCCAAGCCTGGCTACATGGCCAGGTGGTGTGGGCGCCCTCTGGCCCTTCTCCGTCTCGTATTCTGGCATCTGATGACTTCCGAAAAAATAGGCACTTTGGCTTTTGTCTCATCCAATTCCGAGAATATTCATTTTCTGACTTTCCTGGAACCAAAAACAGCAGAAAATAGCCAGCTAGCACTGTGGCTCTTGTTAATAGGTTAGTCCAAGAAATCATATGAAAAGTACTCCAAAGTTGGTACAAAACACAAGAAAGTGGATAAAACCAAGCATGGAACATCAAAAATTATAGATACATTTGCAATGTATCAAAAGGCAACCGAAGCACCAAGCCGAGGATACGCCACTGCACCTAGTGCTTTAGCCATTGGCGCACCGCCACCACCGCGAGTACATCTGCCAGTAGGGTAGCCGCAACACATAACAAACTAAGAAGATGAGTACCCCAGGTCCAAGGGTGCAATGTTAATGATTCAGAAAGGGCGACCATCCAACAGGACATTGAAGTTGATTACAAGACAAGTAAACATGGCAGTAACAGCACCACCCCCTACACCCGAATACCTCCACTGGTCAGAACAAGAAATCACGTTCAGTGGAGCTGATCACCTGCGTCAGGTGCCACGACCGGGTCAGTCATCCTTAATAGTGGAAGCACAAATCAGCGGGTTCGACATGAGCAAGGTTTTCTTGGATGCAGGGGGCAGCATAAATCTCATTCACGCCAAAACCCTACGGGCAATGAATTGGTCCCTAACAAATATAGCGCCTACGGACACAACTTTCACCGGGATAGTTCCGGGCAAAGCCGAGATTCCTCTAAGCAAAGTCTATCCGGACGTAGTCTTCGGATCATGCAACAACTTCAGGCACGAAAAACTAGAGTTCGAAGTCATGGACTGGCCATCACAATACCACGCGATCCTGGGGCGACCAACTATCACTAGGTTCATGGCAGTACCCCACTATGCATATCTGATACTAAAAATGCCGGCCCCCAATGGGATCATAACCTTAAGAGGAATTTTCACTCGTTCAGATAACTACGACCGAGATTTCAATAAAATATTAGAATCTTTCGGGATGGAAGCAAAATTTGGCCAGCTGAAAATTGTGGATGGGGAACTATTACACGAAGGACATGTCCCTAGTGAACAGGCTCCAGAAAATCAGGCACACCATGCAACCGCAAAACCGTCCTACCCGGCCTCCAACATTGGTCCTGCATAGGAAGGCACGCTCGTCGGTTTCCCCCGTGAAAATAGGGAGACTCTTGTGAACTCAATCAATGCACAAGTAACCCAACGAGCACTCAGCCAAATTAAACATAGCAGACAATGAATGGTCCACCCGACGAATTAGGACCATTGGACAGCAAGCTCCTCGCCTCACCAATACATGGCACATCGTAGGGATAACAAAAACAACATGGGTGGATAACCCAATGCTCGTCCAAAGAAAGGCGATAGACTTCGTGTGTGCATTAACTTTCCAACCGAAAGCGATCCAGCATACTACGCCCTTTTCTCTCTGGTCCGCCGTGCAGAAGCTGCACCTCTAGTCGAAAGGATGAAACCCTCTTGAGCCCACAAGGAACGCAACAAGACAACAATGGAGTACCTCAAGACAGAAGCCATGGATTTTAGGAAGTTCCTTTACTTTTACGCATTTTATATTCAATAAGGCCAACAGCTAGGCGAGCACGCAAAAAATATATCCTCTGCTATTCAAAAATAAATAAATAAAAGTTCCCAAAAGTGGGTCTCGAGATTTCTGTTGTTCTATTCATAAACCTAATACACGGGGACTTCGACAAGTACACCATATCAAAAATCGTCGGCACCCATACAACGTGCCTTTGACCCAAATAAAAGCTGACTCAGCCTATAGGCGTTAGACAAATAAAAAGGTCTCCCGCGATAAAAACAAAATCTCGTATAAATTTATGACCTTTTTGATAAAAACAATGGCATTGCATAGTATTTGTCTGAACACAAAGATACATAATACAGGAAACAGTTAGATGGCGAAATTCATGAAGAAATCTTCGTCTTCCTCCAGGCATCTCTGGACAATCCTGATGGCAAGCCTATAGGCAATCGTGTAGCGAGGCGCCATGCTAACCAATCCGCTGCCAGGAGGGGAGACAGTCCTAGGGACACAACATCTAAATCCAGCATTGGGTGGTGCACGTGCACCCATGAAAGTGCAAGATTAGCACCCGCCACAAGTTGGAGCTTCACAAAGTGATGAATCCTTTCACCCTGCCAAAATTCTGCCATCAAATCAGCTAGGCTCTGAGGCTGAGGATCCTGGGGAAACATGGCATTATACACAATAGCCAAGGATCTACGGCAGCACTCGACAAACTGCTCGACCTCTGATACGTGATCATGAAGCAAAGCCACCGAATAGGCACGACGATGATCAACCCAAATATCAGTCTTGGTACCTTGGGAAGCAGTCACCAAAGCATGGATTCGATTGTGCAGATGTTGGGTCTCTTCCCTCTCACACAATCGAATGCGTAAAATAAAAAAGGAAAGTTAACTTCTACAACTAGGAAGAAAATACTAAGAAATGTTGCGGAAGACTTACATAACATCTTCTTGCTCTCCCTAGAAATCTCCTCCAAATAATACGCTTCACGATCCAAGGCTTTGTGCATTTTCAATTGAGATACGTCCACCATCGCTTGGACGACCTGAAGATTATGCTCAAGTTTTTTCACCTGCTCAATCTTTTCTGCATATAATGCCGGATCGATCACACGAACAATGGCAGTTTCAGATGCACCTAAACCATACGAAGATGGGTGTGCATCTGAAGCCTAGGTGGGCATAGATGGAGCCGCCGAATCACAGAGTATCTGGCAAAGCAGACGAAAAATACAGGACCTTTAGTACACGAAGGGAAATTCATACACACATCAAACATATGCAACAAATCTTTCTCAGCAAAAGGGGGAATTAAACAAAAGTAGCCAAACCTATGCCTATGCCCACTAGTAGCAGAGAGTACTTCTTGTCCTTCTTAACGGAAGGTTTCAAATCGACTTCCTGGCCATTGGGGGTGACTGGGACAGAGGAGCTAACCTTCTGCCAGTCGACCTTCTCGCCGCGCGCCATCGCCACGGCCATAGAAGTTTCAGCGCCGCTCTTCGACTGTGTCACGCTATAGCCAACAAGTGGGCTCAGATCAGCACTGAACACAACAATGAGGTCGTTCAAATCAACCGGCACTTCCTTCATCAGAAAAATCTCGGCATGCAAGCTCTTGAAGGCATGGCGTGAGCAGATAAGAAGATTGCGCCCACGAACGATGTTGGCTTCTAAAGTACCAACAACATCCGATAAAGGGTCAACCCTCTTATCCTCATCCAACACCAAATTCTGGATAGTAAGCTCTACAAGTACAAACACTCACAGAATCAAGAACCAAAAGAAAGTATCGGAAGAAAAACATAAATCTTCTTTCGAAAATAGTAAACTCACGAGTCAATGAAGTATTGAGGGTCTGCAAGCGCCTCCGAAGATTTTCATCTCATTCGGCAAGGGCAACGGTTTGATTCTCCTTCTCTTTGGCATCAGCTTTGGCATTCTTCTTGGCCTTCTCAAGAGCTTTCTTGGCAACCCACAGTTAGGCCTCCAAATCGTCGGCACACTTTAATGCCTCGTCCCGGATAACCTCGGACTCTTTGGTAGCGGCTAGACAATTGAAAGGGGTCGATAGTTAGTAGAAGAATACAAATTTTTCAGGGGCAAAGGAAACAAACCTTTCAATTCTTCGACTTTGTTGCGGATCTTGACAAAGTGAGAGGCCATATCAACCATTTCATGCATCAAAGGCTGTCAAATACAAAGAGGAGAAAATCATGAAAATAAAAGTAAAGCTGAAGCCACAATTACATTATTCAAAGAAATACTTATGTCTTGCATGCCAACCTCGATGGGATTCTCGGATATCACCACACCCTTGCCCGCATTTTTTCTTCTTTTTTGCGGCGGTGGCTTTGGTGATTGGCAATATCCTTGAGAATCATCTTTTCCGCGGGAGATGCATGTGTTTCCTTTGGATCCACTGACAGTTGAGGACATTTAACCAAAGGAGGGGCAACAGAAGTACCAAGAGGGGACATGGGAGGATCTTCCCGCCTCATCACCATTGTAGAAGCAACATGAAAACTCTGTAAATTGACCACCCATGAAAATAAAAATAGGGACAAAGAATACTTACGAATAAACATCCTGCATAAAGCGGAATAGATTCATTGGTGGCGGAGCCGACGAAGTAGGAGCAGCGCGCGGCGGTTTTGTGCCTGTTGAATCATCAGAGTCTTCAATAGTTTCCACGACATCAGTAAGCTTCCTTTTTTCACCAGCTAGCACCACCCAAAAATCTCCAGATCGAGCCAAAGTCATGGACTGGGTACGCAATGAAGATTCAGCAACAGACGCCTCTATTTCTTTATCGGCAGCAGTTCCAGCCCTAGTGAAATCTTCGGATAAAGAGGGGCTGGCTGGAAGCTCTCTGCTTTTAGGGAGAGTAGGAAGCAAATATAGATGATCATAATCCTACACCGCGAAAAAACAAAAAACAAATGGGAGAAAAAACTGTAAGAGATAAAGTACATCAGTGTGAAGAACAAGGAGGAAGCCAATGGAAACTTACGTCGGGGAGGCACTTCTTCTTACCAAAAGGCACCACACGGCAATCTGCAGGAACCAGGCTCTTCTTGGTCAGCATGGTGAAGTTTCGAACTCTTTTCTCATAGACTTTGAGGGTAAGATCATCCGATGAAATCCTCATCGGGTCCTTCTTGCTAGTATAGGCCCACATACCGGACAGCCTTTCCTAGAGAGGCTGAATATGTACCAAAAGAAAAATGCCAGGATCTATAATCCCAACAATTCCTTGCCAATCTCGTGATGCAGCTTCTCTATCCGGGTGAGCAAGGGTTTGATCTCCGTCATTTCTTCGGGAGTTGGGCGCTGATCCCACGAATCAAGATTTCGGCATGTCTTCTTAGGATCAAAGGGGCTAACCCGAAAGATTAACCCTCAATTTTTTGGTCGGATGTAAAACCATTTGGTTTTCCATCCTTGGATGGAATCCGTGATTTGAAGTCGAAATAGTCGACATCAGAGCGAACAGAGAAAATTGTGCCACCAACATCATGGACAATACTATCGGTGGCATTGCGATGGACATAGAAGAAATACTTCCACATGCCCCCAATGGGGATGGATCCCGAGGAAGCATTCGCAAAGAGTGACAAAGCAGTCAACATGAAGAATAGAATTAGGCATGAGCTGATAGAGGTGCACGCCGTAGACAAAGAGAAGGCCTTGAAGGAATTCATGAACAGGAAGAGATAGGCTGCGATACAGGAAGGAGACAAACATTACCCGCCAGCCAGATTCGGGGGTTGGGGTAGCCTCGTCCCCTGAGACCTTGAAGGATCCCTCTTCAAGGAGACCGGAGTTCCGTGCATCATGCAGATCTCGCGCGGAACACTTGGTCGGAGCCCATCCGAGAGCCCTATTCTTCGTGGTCTCGGTGGCCACGGTAGAAGTTCCAAAATTGCTTTTCCCCATTGTGGGTGGAGAGCGATGCAGGTGTGAAAGGGCATGTATGCCCCCCTATGTGGTTTTGGTAATTAATGACAATTCTATGGACTAATGTGTAAATTGAATTTCACTTGTAGGTTTGCCCATTGGCATCGCTTGGACCATGTGTTGGTTTCGAGGTTGAAAAAGAAGAAGAACAGGATCAAGTATGTATTGAAGAAGAAAATGATGGAGTTCCTTGTGGCTATCTACAATACATCATCAAGGAATTAAGGGAAAGCTCACGGTGCGCCATCTCTAGAAGCTTGCCATCCTCAGCGATCATGGAGTGATGAAGACAAGTTCAAATAAGAGTTTTCCCCATGGAGTATGGTGAGCTATTTGCAAGTCTTCATCAAGCAAGAGAAAGCAAGAGCGATCAAGAAAGGTGATCCGTCTTGAGAAGGACAAGACGGTCTTCATCAAGCTCAAATGGAATGCTCAAGGCAAAGGTATGATCTTTATAGTCTTTCTATTTTACCGGTCTCTTGTAGTGTTGGGAGACCAGGTTTAGGATAGATAGCTGTACTATCAAGAGGGCTCTCGAGGGAGTAGCTCAAGCGTATCTTTCGAAGAGAGATCAAACTTTTGCATACATAGCATCATCTTTCTTGGTTGTTGTTTTGTTCTTGTCCATGTGAGGATATAGAGCTAGTGGTTATCTTCATAACAAGCTCTAGTTCATCAAAAATGGATATCCCTTGCATAACCTATTGTGTTTTTGATCTTGTGGGCTTTCCGGCTCCACACCTTGGGAAATATCTCACATATATATTCATGATATTTTCTCCCTTGGTGATAACCAATATTTCACCTTTTGTTGGATTCTACTCTTTATTATATTTCCAACAAAATTGGTTTCATCCCAATTGGAGTTTCCAAGCTCAACTTCTTGCGTTTTGGGTTTTGGAGGTTTTACCGGTTCGTCACTTCTGAGAGGTCATACATTTCTCCATTTTATTATTATCCTCCCTTGTTGTACTATGATTTTTCTTTGCATAATCTTGTATAGATTTTTCTTCTCTTCAAAAAGAGCCCAAGATCATCGAAATCGGAGTCTGGAGTCAAAAGTTATTAAAGTTTTCGTGCAATATTGTCCAACGTTTTTGCTTGAGAGGTAGTACCGGCCCAAGTTCCGCCCAAAGTTCCAGTAAAACTCTTTTTTTCAGTAACTTGTGTTTCTATTTACCGGTAGTACCGGTGGGGCACCAGTAGTTCTGGTGGTGCGCAAAAATAACCCAAACGGACATATTTCTCTTGCCCTATTTAAGGCCCCCCTCTTCCCCAATGTTTCCCTAACTTTGGAGGTCATTTTGGCTAGACCTTCCACTCTCTCTCCTCCATTGTTGACCTTCAAAAGCTTGCCCTCTCCCCTTCTTCCTCCCATGATTTTTGCATCTCTTTGAGGGATTTGAGAGAGGAGATCTAGATCTACAACCCAACCTAACCAAATCCCTTCTTTGTGAAGGAATTCTTGGGATCTATATCTTGGAGAGTTTTGTGTTCTCCTCTTGTGTTCTTCCTCTCTTATTCCCCCAATAAATTTTGTAACTTTGGTGGAATTTCAGAGAGAATCACATGCCTCTTACATTTTGTGCACAGGTTTGAGTTCTCCTCAGAGATTCGGCGATTTCAAGCTCTTGGGCTTGTTTCTCTTGGGTTCTTGGAATCCTAGACGGTTGTGTGGAGTTGTGGTGTGCTATTGGGGGGCTCTAATTGAGTTTTGGAGACTCCCCAATCTTGTTGGCCTATTCTGGCATTGTGGATCCTTTGTGGCGTTTCTTGGGAGCCCTCCGATTGAGTTGTGGAGATTGCCCTAAGCCTTGTACAGGTTCGGTGACCGCCCTCAAGTGTCCCATAGTGAAACGTGATTAGGCCTTTGTGGCGAGCTCACGGGAGAATAGGGTGAGCCTTTGGTGGCGTCGGTGAGTTGCATGTCTTCACATCTTGGGGTGAGGCCTTGTGTGGCGTTGGGTGAGCATCGAGCCACCACACCTCGAGGTGAGCCATTTGTGGCATTCGATGTACATTGCACCTCCGCACCTCTCCAACAAAGACGTAGCTTTTTTGGAAGTGAACTTTGGGAAACAAATCATTGTCTCCGCGTCCATCGGTTATTTATCAACCGAGCCCTTTACTTATGCAATTTACATTGTGATAGCCATCGTGCTTGAAGTATTATATCTTGTTATCACCTTGTTGCTTATCTTGCTTAGCATCGGTTGATGGTGCACTTAGTTGAACCTAGTTGATATAGGTTTTGGCTTGATAAATTAAATATTAAGTTTTATTCAGCATTTATTAGAGCCTAGACCGTAATAATTTTAAAACGCATATTCACCCCCCCTCTAGGCGACATCCGTTTCCCTTTCAATTAGTATCAGAGCGAGGTCTCTCACTTCTTAGGCTTCACCGCCTCAAGAGTAAAGATGTCTCCTAGGGATTTAGTGCATGATCACACTTTTACATTTGATGGCACTAACTATGGTTGTTGGAGAATTCGCTTGCTTAGTCATTTCCGAGTCATTGACCCAAATATAGAGCAAATTCTAGATATAGGTTTGTCTCCTCCTAAGGATCCCCAAAATCTATCTTTGGAGGAGGAGACAAACTCTTATCTCAAATCTTAAGCATCTAATGTGCTTGTTAATGTTGTGAGCCTTATAGTTCTCTCCTCAATCATGCCTTTTTGGAATGCTCATGATATTTGGACTAAGCTTCAAGCAAAATATGATGTGTCCAAGATTAATGAGGATGATTGTGTTCCCTCCACCTCTGGCCATGATGAGTTCTCACCTTCCTCCACTTCACCTATATGTGAGTTGTCACAAGGTAATGATATGGTGAGTCGTGATATAACTTGCAATGTGGATAGTGAGCTTGCCATTGATTATCCTTCATCTCCATCCCATTGCAATGTTGTATCTTTGGGCATGAACACTTGTAGGACTATTATGTGATTTACATCCTAGTGTTGATTGCCATTGCATATCATGTAGAAATGCTTTGGCTACCCCTCATGATGATATGCTTGCTTTTCCTTGTTGCCATGATAAATGTGCTTCTATTTCTTCTAGTACTTGTGTTGCTAACCATGTAGAGGAAATCGAAGAATATGTGGGCCAAGGCAAGGTTGTGATTGGAGCTTCATGTGTTCCCCCATCATCACCTTCTCCCAATATCCACTTATGCCTCATTGCTAAGGAATCAAAGGTAACTTCTCCTTTGGATCCCAATACACCTCATGATGATGTGAATGTTGACTTAGATGAAGTAGATGATGATATTGTTTCTTTAAAAGAGAAGGGGGAGCTAGTCCTTCATGCTCTACACAACAATAAAAATTATTGCTCTACTTTCATTGAAATCTTGAACTTTGCCATTGAAAGTAAGCAACTAATTTATGAGCACGAGGACACAATTGAAAAAATGAGTAGTCTTGAGCGTGAGTATGTTAATGACATTTCAAACCTAAATGAAGCTCTTAAAGAGGAACAAACCACCAAGGAATCTCTTGAAGAGACCTTTGCTCTAGAGCTATATAGAGTGAAGAAATCTCATGATAGAGAATTTGAGGTGGCAAGTGCCCTCCAAATTAAAAATGATGAGCTTGAAGTTGCTTATGATAAACTCCTTGAGGATTTTTAGCACCTCAACAATGGCTCTAAGGTCATAAGGGGGAGCTCATAAAACTCACCGAGTGATGTCTACGCACGCTTCTATTCTTGTAGAAAGTGTTGGGCCTCCAAGTGCAGAGGTTTGTAGAACATCAGCAAGTTTCCCTTAAGTGGATCACCCAAGGTTTATTGAACTCAGGGAGGAAGTGGTCAAAGGTATCCCACTCAAGCAACCCTGCAATCAAGATACAAGATGTCTCTTGTGTCCCCAACACACCCAATGCACTTGTCAGGTGTATAGGTACACTAGTTCGGCGAAGAGATAGTGAAATACAAGTAATATGGATGATTATAAGTGGTAATTAGAATCTGAAATAAGAGTGGCAGCAAGCAAACATGTAACATAACTGATTGTAAATGGTGTTTCAATGCTTAGAAACAAGGCCTAGGGATCATACTTTCACTAGCGGACACTCTCATATAAATATATTCTCTTCATGATGCTACCCTGAACTACTCTCCGGTTGGACAATGTAGGGCTATAACAACACACCTTAAAGTTTGTATTCCCCATCTAGATAACCCCTCACTATCACCTTGAGCGCTAGATGGTTCCAACAAATACCACAATCTCATAGATACATCCAACTCAAATTATACTCATGACAAGTATTTATGTAATCTTAGCCAAAGTGCCACACGGTGTGCACACTATCAACTTCACACACGTGGGGATAAGCAGAGGTTAATTAAAGCACCTAAGTAGCAGAATAGATATAGATTACAAAGCTCATGATCTAAATAAGATTGCGCACAGAGAGAGAGATGAACACATAGCTACTTGTAGAGCCCTTAGCCTCGAGAGAGAACTACTCCCTCCTCATCATGGAAGTCAGCAACGGCGACGGAGATGGTGGTGGAGTCGATGGAGATGGATCCGGGGGCACTTCCCCATCCCGGCAGGGTGCTAGAATAGAGACTTCTGTCCCCCGAATCTCCTCTTCGATGGCGGCGATGTTGTGGAACTTTTCGTGGAATTCCGATCTTGTCCTTAGGGTTTTCGTCCCGGGGCAAATATATAGGCGAAGGGGCAAGGTCGATGGAGGCCTGAGGGGCCCACACCACCCCCTGGCGTGGCTTGGCCTAGCTCGCGCCACCAGGTGGTGTGGACAGCCCCTGGCCCTCCTCCGTCTCGTCTTCTGGCTCTGTGAGTCTTCTGGTAAAATATTGACTTTGGCTTTTGTCCGGTCCAATTCCGAGAATATTCCTTTTCCAGCTTTTCTGAAACCAAAAACAGCATAAAACAGGCGACTGGCACCATGGCATCTTGTTAATAGGTTAGTTTCAGAAAATGTGTAAAAATACTCCAAAGTGTGGACAAAACATAAGAAAGTAGATATAAAACAAGCATGGAATATCAAAAAGTATAGATACGTTTACAACGTATCAACATCCCCAAGCTTAACTCCTGCTCATCCTCGAGAAGGTAAGTGATAAAAAAGAATAATTTTTGAGGTGACATGCACCATCATAATCTTGATCAAGGTATTTGTAAAACATTGATAGCTGGGATCATAGTACTTTAACATAGCATGAAAGATATAGTTCTAATAATAAGACATAGCAACTATGTTGTAACATGAAAAGGTACAAACAAAAGATTCATGAATAACAATGCTTTGAAAGACGTTTGTTTGTTTCACATATAGAAAACATAATGAGAATGGTATTCAGCTTGTCCCTCATGGTGTAGCAAAACATAAATGCATAGGACACCTTCAAAGTTCATAACGGTGACTAGATACAAATAATTTAAGAACAAGCAATATCAAAGTTATGAATCAATCAACAAGATTTGGGACAATGCACATTAAACTAAGAATAACCACTATGCTCTCTCAATATGTGCATAAAGTTAGAAGATGGATACTCAACATAAAAGTAAAAGAAAGGCCCTTCATAGAAGGAAGCAGGGATTCAAGTCTCATAAAGAGCTCCCAAAAATTATGGTACTTATTAGCTTTCAGCTCTCATTGCCCCTATCATAAGCATCTTTAGGTGATTAAGATTAAAGTGAACTAATATGAGGATATGCTTGACAAGTTATAAGATGAAAATCTCATGCCCCTTACTTACGAGTACCGTTCCTCATGCTACTCAACTTTAGTCACAGGTAAGTTCTTATCATTGTAAGTACATGTGTTTCATAGAGAACCACCAACGGGGTACCCCTTGCCCGATGATACGGAAGATTCCCCATATCAAAATGACAAGGCAAGCAGACAATGAGCATCTTAGCGATCCTTTTATTTCCTATTTTCATAGGCTTTTTTCTCTCTCTTTTTTCTTTTTCTTCTTTCCTATTTGCATAGGGTTTTTTATAGAGGATGCTTCATAGATTGCTCACTATGGTTATGCTGCAGGTTTCCACCATGATTAGGCATGGCTTAGACTAGCCGCCCAGGCGTTTCTCTAACACATATACGAACTCTATGAGCCTTACAAGCTCCCCTTTAATTTCACACCACCGGGATCCATAAGCAAAAGAACATGATTTCAACTAAATAAAGTGCAATGTTGAAAGCGTTCTCCATGATAACATGGTTCTGATAATTCACAACTTACCAAACGCAAGCATATACGCAACATAGATGGGCACAATGGTTCAAGTTTATTAAGTGCAAGAAAAGTAAAGTGTGCCATCAAGTTCGTGAGAGATTTAATCACTAATTTTTACATAACAAGTTTAATTCGGAAGGTAGATAAAAACATGAATATACTTGGAATAGCAATAATACTAATAGGTAGGTATGGTGGACTCTTTGGAATAACTTGGTTTTATTTGGAGTTGGATGCATGAGTGGAACTCATACTTGGTACATGTGGAGGCTAGCAAAATACTAGGAGCGACCAACTAAGAGAGCAATAATGGTCATAATCATGCAAAGCGACAAAACATTATTAATTAAAGCATAAAGTGATATTACAAGTCGAAAACTAAATGATCATAGAGGCTATGTTGACTTGGTATAGCCTTAACATGGTGTGAGCATGCGCTAAGTCAACCCAAATAAATCATCAAAGGAGAATACCACAATATTATGCTTTTATATGCTAAAACAACACATGATTCTTTCAAGGCACATTAAGCAATCTCAATTGTTTGTAACAAGTCATGCTACAGCAATAATCACTAAGCATAGAGTCAAAGCAATATCAAATATGACATGATAAAGTCTAAGTCACAGTCAAAACAAGCTTCCTTTTGTACCACTATAAGCATGAAAGTTCCTACTCTTTTCCAACACCAATCGAAAACTAAAGCTAAATGCAGTGCTAGCAAAGGAGAACACTCACAGAACAATAAGAGTGAAAATTAGAGTATTCTAGGCAATGAATAACATGGTGTGTCTCTCTCCAAAATAAGTGTGCTGGGATCCAACCAACTTATTTAAGCAAACCAAACAAAAGAAAACTAAAAACAAAAATGATGATGCTCCAAGAACAACACAATTGTGCATGAAACAATAAAAATGAAGTATTTGGAAGAAACCTGAGATTTTTATTGATGAAGAAGGGGATGCCTTGGGCATCCCCAAGATTTGACGCTTCTATTTCTTGAATATTTCTTGGGGTGACATGGGTGGCATCCCCAAGCTTGAGCTTTTGTCCATACTTCATCTTATCACATTGTTCTTCTCTACACTTGAAAATTTCCTTCATGCAAAACTTCACACAATCTTCATTAGCAACATTAGTGTATTCAAGATAATAAGTATTTAGGTTCAGTTTCAACACAAGTAAAACTTCCATTAAAACACAAGCTACTGTAGCAATTCCTTCTAAAATATCAAGTGATCAAAGAGAACTCAAAGAGAAAGAGATTAAGAAGCAAATGCGAATAATGGCAGAAATCTGTCAAAACAGACCAGCAGGTAAAAAACGATTTTTTCGAAGACCTTCTGTTGCTCAAATCGAAAAGTGGTAAACTAACGTAAGTTATATAACAACCTGGGTCATAAGAAAAAAAATTACAGCTCAATCCAACATACTGAGATTTTTCACAATTTTTTACAGTGACACATAGAAATCTGTTTCGGGACAGCAAGTTCCCCATGTCTTACTTCCCTCTCATTAGAGGTTATTCTTGCACAAAAACCAAATAAAAAGGATAAGGAGAGGTTATTACAGAGGCAATAACTTCCAAGACTCAACAAAATAAAAAACACTGAAAGTAAAAAATATAATGGGTTGTCTCCCAAAAGCTTTTTCTTTATAGCCATTAAGATAGGCATGATAGTTTCGATGATGCTCTCATAAGAAATATGAATTGAAGTAAAAGAGAGCATCAAGAAGCAAATATGGAACAAATTTAAGTCTAACCCACTTCCTATGAAAAATAATCTTGTAAGTAAACAAGTCATGGAAGCACAAAGCAACAAGCATAGGAAAGCAAAACAAGTGCAACTTCAAAATTTTCAACATAAAGAGGGGAAACTTAATATTGTTGAGATACATAAAACCATGTTTCCCTCTCCCATAATAACTTTCAGTAGTATCATGAATAAAATTAACAATATAACTATCACATAAAACATTCTTATCATGAGCCACATGCATATAATCATTATTACTCTCCACATAAGCATAGTTATTCTTATTAATTGTAGTGGGAGCAAATTCAACAGAATAGCTATCATTATTATTCTAAACACCATAATCATCAAATATAGGAGGCATATTGTAATCATAATTAATTTTCTCCTCAATAGTAGGTGGACTGAAAATATCATACTCATCATTGTAATCATTATATATCGGAGGTATAGTATCATCAAAGTAAATTTTCTCCTGCGTGCTTGCGGGAATAAAAATATCATGCTCATCAAAACCAGCTTCCCCAAGCTTAGACTTTTCCATAGCATTAGCAATAATGGTGTTCAAAGAATTCATACTAATAACATTGCTATTAGCATGCAAATAAAGTTCCATAGGTTTTTTAATTTTCTCTTCAAAGACTTCATGTCCTAACTCAAGATAAATACTATAAATCTCTCTAATTTTGTTGTTGTTTTCCATTAAGCCTAACTAGTGAAAATAAAAACAAGAAACAAAAAGATATAATTGCAGAATCTAAAGGAAATAACTTCGAGCACTCACACACCAACAACAGTACTAGAAGATAGCTTAGTAGCCAGAAGATGTGAGTACCTTTTACCTTACCTCCTCGGCAACGGCGCCAGAAAATAGCTTGATGTCTATGCACGGTTCTATTCTTATAGACAGTGTTGGGCCTCCAAGTGTAGAGGTTTGTAGAACAGTAGCAAGTTTCCCTTAAGTGGATCACCCAAGGTTTATCGAACTCAGGGAGGAAGTGGTCAAAGGTATCCCTCTCAAGCAACCCTGCAATCAAGATACAAGAAGTCTCTTGTGTCCCCAACACACCCAATACACTTGTTAGGTGTATAGGTGCACTAGTTCGGCGAAGAGATAGTGAAATACAAGTAATATGGATGATTATAAGTGGTAATTGAAATCTGAAATAAGAGTGGCAGCAAGCAAACATGTAACATAACTGATTGTAAATGGTGTTTCAATGCTTAGAAACAAGGCCTAGGGATCATACTTTCACTAGTGGACACTCTCATATAAATATATTCTCTTCATGATGCTACCCTAAACTACTCTCCGGTTGGACAATGTAGGGCTATAACAACACACCTTAAAGTTCGTATTCCCCATCTAGATAACCCCTCACTATCACCTTGAGCGCTAGATGGTTCCAACAAACACCACAATCTCTCAAATTATACTCATGACAAGTATTTATGTAATCTTAGCCAAAGTGCCACACGATGTGCACACTATCAACTTCACACATGTGGGGATAATCAGAGATTAATTAAAGCACTTGAGTAGCAGAATAGATCTAGATTACAAAGCTCATGATCTAAATAAGATCACGCATAGAGAGAGAGAGATGAACACATAGCTACTTGTAGAGCCTTTAGCCTCAAGAGGGAACTACTCTCTCCTCATCATGGAAGTCAGCAATAGCGATAGAGATGGCGGTGGAGTTGATGGAGATGGATCCGGGGGCACTTCCCCATCTCGGCAGGGTGCTAGAACAGAGACTTCTGTCCCCCGAATCTCCTCTTCGGTGGCGGCGGCACTGCGGAACTTTTCGTGGAATTCTGATCTTGTCCTTAGGGTTTTCGTCCTGGGCGAATATATAGGCGAAGGGGCAAGGTTGGTGGAGGCCTGAGGGGCCCACACGACCTCCTGCTCGGCCTGGCCTGGCCCGTGCCACCAGGTGGTGTGGCCAGCCCCTGGCCCTCCTCCGTCTCGTCTTCTAGGTCTGTGAGACTTCTGGTAAAATATTGACTTTGGGTTTTGTCCGGTCCAATTCCGAGAATATTTCTTTTTTAGCTTTTCTGAAACCAAAAACAACAAAAAACAGGCGACTGACACTGTGGCATCTTGTTAATTGGTTAGTTCCAGAAAATGTGTAAAAATACTTCAAAGTGTGGACAAAACATAAGAAAGTAGATATAAAACAAGCATGGAACATCAAAAATTATAGATACGTTTACAACATATCACCGAGTCACATGAGCAACTTAAAGCTTTATACTCTAAAGAGCTTTCCAAGTTGTCCTCACCTCTTACTACTATTGATGATGCTTGTGCTACTAACTCTATCTCTTGTGAAGCATCTATTGTGAAGTAGAATGTTGAGCTAAAGTCTCAACTTGCTTTGCTAACTAGTAACTATGGGAAATTGGAAGAGAACCATGCTAAGCTCTCAAGCTCACATGAGGATCTTCTAGTTTCCCATGGTAGACTACAGTTGTCTCATGAGTCCATTGTGTCTAAGGTAACATCTAGTGAGCCTCATGTGGACATTAGCACTACATATACTCCTAGTGTCATATTTCCTTGTGCTAGTCCTTGTGATTCATCATCTCATAACCATGCTATATCTTGTGATTAATTGCATCCCTTGCCTTGTTGCTCTAACAATGTTGCATCTACTTCCTCTAGTATTGTTGTTGATACTAACCATGTAGAGGAAAACAAGAATCTCAAGGCTCAAGTCACTTCTTTGAAGAATGACTTGAAGAAGTGTCATGAAGGGAAGACCACACTCAAGAACATCTTGGGTGTGCGAAGATCCCCAAATGACAAGAGTGGGTTTGGATTCAACTCCAACATCAAGAACAAGCCCACCAACATGTTGAAGCACAAGGGAAACAAGAAGAATGGCCAAGGTCAAGTGAAGAATATGGCCAACATTGTGTTCTTCAAGTGCAAGGAAGAAGGACATAATGTGAGATGTTTCCCATTGAAGAAGAAGCAACAAGGGAAGCATCCTAAAGCTCCACCTCAAGATAGAAGTGGGCCTCTTCCCAAGAAGCAAGCTCTTCCTCAAGGGGTGGCACCTTCCAAGAAGAAAGATAGAAAGAGAAGAACTTGCGACATATGCCGTGAGAAGGGGCACCTTTCTTCCTCATGCACCATGGGTAACTCCTCATCCCATCCTATCTTGATTGATGATGCTTATTCTCTTCGTAAGGATGAGTTGTGCAATGTGTTTGCCAAATATGTTGGTGCCCAATGTGGTGTCAAGAAAAGAACCATTTGGGTGGCCGAGCCTATTGTGACTAACTTCTTAGGACCCAACTTGGTTGGGGACCAACAAGCTAAAACTTGATCAATAGGTGTTGATTGGAGGGCATTGGAGGCTTGGGTACATTATGAAGAATTGAGGAATCTTCATAATTTATTTTTGTTAAGTCAAGCCAATTGGATTATCTTGCTTCTATTTTATATCCAATGTTCCTCCTTGCGGTAACATGTGCTTAACTCTTTACATTGGAAGTTACTTGCACCCTTGTGCATGTGTGGTTTTGTACCTTGCATGTGCTTGTATATGTTGTGCTTCCCTTGTACTTATATTGAGTTATCAATTATATTTGTGTATGTTGGTTGGCACATCATGTATTTGTGTTCTTGGTTTGGAGTCTTTTTTGAATTCATTTGGTATCTTTTTGGGCTCTTGCGAGAGATTAATGGACTATCCCATTTTGGGGGAGTGTTATGCTTGGGCATTCCACAATCCTAAAATGTGTGTATATGAGGAATACCACTTAGTATGTATGTATATTGCAAGTTTATCTAGTCTCTATGTGGTATGTCTTTCTCATGAGAATTTCAAGTTCCATAAAGTCCATTAGTCATCTCTATTTGGATGTTTTTACCTCTTGTTGAGATTCCTTTGTTTATCACATTATGGGGGAGTCTTATGCTTTGTGCATATTACAAACCTAGAAAATGTGCACATTTGAGGTAGTGTCACTTAGAATTGATATTGATATTTATCTAGCTCCTAAGTGGCACAATTAGCTCCAACAAGTTCCAGTTCCCTTGGATTGCTTTTATTGCTCATCTTTTGGATCTTGTTTGTGAGAGTTTTTCTTGATATGTGTTTCCTCATATTTGGACCTCTATATCCTCCATGGAAACCATTTGCTTCAAGTTACTTTAATCTTTAATGATTGTGTGACTATTTGGAGCTATCAAGCATCTCTCTCGGAGCATCAACTTAATTTTTATATCTTGTTACATGCTTCTTTGTGTGAATATGATCATGATATCCTTGCAAACTACCATAGAAAAAAAATTCCCATAATTCTTGTCCTTGGACAAGTGTTACTGCATATATGGTAGGATTTATTGATCATGTTCACTTTGGCCTTTGCTTTTCTTTGTCCTATCTTTGGCCAAGAAATTGTTTTCTTTTACTCCCATGTCTTCCTTTCCTCTTATGGATCCTTTTAGTTTATTGATATTCTCTTGTGTTTTATGTGATGTAGGTAGTAGTGATGATCTCATTTGTGTGAATTTTGCATTCAAAAGAAAAATTCTTTATAATGCACCGTTCATGGGGGAGCTCTCCTATATTATTTAGAACACTCCCTTTTGTGCTTGGAAGTTTGATATTTTATTTTGGTACTTTGTGCCATCATGAAAAGTGTAGAGAGTTTGGTTTATGTGTTGGAACCTTGCTCTTTTGGGAGTTGGTTTTTTCTCATTCTTTGTTACTTGCTTGATCCTTGAGGATGAGATAAATCCTTAAGGATTGGTGTTTTTGTCTATCTTTTGCTATTTGGATTTTGCCTTGTTCATTTGTTGAATTTGTGTCCTTTCATGAGTTGATTTGGCTCTTTGATACTTTTTGGACACATTTTTTAACATCCCAGCTGAAAGGGAAATGGACGTCGCCTAGAGGGGGGTGAATAGGCGTTTTAAAATTATTACGGTCTAGGCTCAAATAAATGCGGAATAAAACTTAACGTTTAATTTATCAAGACAAAACCTATATCCACTAGTTTCACTAAGTGCACCAACAACCTATGCTAAGCAAGACAAGCAACAAGGTGATAGCAAGATATAGTACTTCAAGCACGAAGGCTATCACAATGTAAATTGCATAGGTAAAGGGCTCGGTTGAGAGATGACCGATGGACGCGGAGACGATGATTTGTTTCCCGAAGTTCACTTCCAAAGAAGCTACGTCTCCGTTGGAGAGGTGCGGGGGTGCAATGTACTTCGAACGCCACAAATGGCTCACCTCGAGGTGTGGTGGCTTGATGCTCACCCAACGCCACACAAGGCCTCACCAAGGATGCGAAGCCACGCAACTCACCGATGCCACAAAAGGCTCACCCTATTCTCCCGTGAGCTCACCACAAAGGCCTACTCACGTTCCACTATGGGACACTTGAGGGCGGTCACCAAACCCGTACAAGGCTTGGGGCAATCTCCACAGCTCAATTGGAGGGCTCCCAAGAAACGCCACAAAGGCTCCACAATGCCACAAAAGGCCAACAAGCTTGGGGAACCTCCACAACTCAATTAGAGCCCCAAGAACAATGCCACAAAGGCTACAAAGCCACAAAAGGCAACAAGGCCACAAAAGGCTACAAGACCACAAAAGGTCAACTATGCAACCACACAACTGTCTAGGGTTCCAAGAACCCAAGAGAAACAAGCCCAAGGGCTTGAACTCGCCGAATCTCCGAGGAGAACTCAAACCTATGCACCAAATGCAAGAGGCAAGTCCTTCACTCTCAAATTCCACCAAAGCTACAAAAGCTATTGGGGGAATAAGGGAGGAAGAACACAAGAGGAGAACACAAAAATCTCCAAGATCTAGATCCCAAGGATTCCTTCACAAAGAAGGGATTTTGCTTGGTGGGGCTTGTAGATCTAGATCTCCTCTCTCAAATCCCTCAAAAAGATGCAAGAATCGTAGGAGGGGAAAGGGGAGAGGGCAAGCTCTTCAAGGTCAACAATGGAGGAGAGAGAGAGCAAGAACCAAGAAAGAGCAAGTTTTTGAGGCCGAAGGGGAAAGGGGGCACCTTTTAAAGGGCTCCCCGATCTGCCCGTTACCCATAGAATCGCGCACGGCCGGTAGTACCGGTGGGTGGCCGGTACTACCGGTGGCACCCAGCCAACGGTCAGAAAACAACGAGAGAAAGAACAAAAACGTGAGCCTGGCCGGTACTACCGCCGCTTCGCCGAAACTACCGGTGGCAAGAATGTCCTAGCGGTACTACCGCCTGAAAATCCGATCCAAGTTCCGTCAAATAGCGCTAACCAGGCAGAGAGAGTACTGAACCGAAAATGGGTTTACCGGAAGTTGGGCCGGAATTAACACCGGTACTACCGGCGGCAAACTGCCCTGGCGGTACTACCGGTGGCCCTCCAGAACAACCGGTCAGGCAAAAACTTCAGAACCAGAACTGCCACAACTTTTGCATCCGAACTCCAAACGAGATGAAACCAATTTTTTTGGAAATATTGGATATCACCAAGGGAGGAAATACCATGAATATATATGTGAGATACCTCCCAAGGTGTGGAGCCAGAGAACCCGCAAGATCAAAAACGCAATACGATATGCAAGGGAAATTCGTTTTTGATGACATAGAGCTTGTTATGAAGATAACCACAAGCTCTAGATCCTCACATGGACAAGAACCAAACAACAACCAAGAAAGATGATGCTATGTATGCAAAGGTTTGAGCTCTCTCCGAAAGATACGAACGAGTCACCCACTCGAGAGCCCCTCTTGATAGTACGGCTATCTATCCTAAACCCGGTCTCCTAACACTACAACAACACTACAAGAGACCAGTAAAATAGAAACCCTATCAAGATCATACCTTTGCCTTGAGCATCCCACTTGAGCTTGATGTAGACGATCTTGTCACCTTCAAGATGGAACACCTTTCTTGATTGCACTTGCTTGCACTTGCTTGATGAAGTCTTGAGACATGCTCCCCCATACTCCATGGGGAAGCCTCTTCTTCGAACTTGTCTTCATCATTCCATGATTGCCGAGGATGGCAAGCTCCAAGAATGAGATCTTATAGAGATGGTGCATATTGAGCTTGCACTTCATTTCTTGATGATGTCTTGAAGATAGCCATGAGGAACTCCGTCTTCTTCTTCTTCTTCAAGACATACTTGATCTTCTTCTTCTACTTGATTCCAAAAGGCACAAAGCCCTTGGACAAAGCTTCTTCTTTTTCATCCTTGAAACCAACACATGGTCCAAGCGATGCCAATGGACAAACCTACAAGTGAAACTCAATTTGCACATTAGTCCATAGGGATTGTCATTAATTACCAAAACCACACATGGGGCATACATGCCCTTTCACCAGCATTAGATCTTAGAAATAAGCTGAACACAGGTGTGTGCATTGCATTCATGCATAGAAAATCCGGATAATTTTCGTGCTTTTAAATAAAATTTGTCAAAGTGATTGAAGCTTCTCTTAACTTGGTGGAACTGAAGTAGCTCATCAAATTGACTGTGATAATCTTGTTAATCCAAGTGGGCATAAACTTATAGTAAGCTTGCTTAACAAGATAAGCCTATAGAGAGACCAGTACAAGTTTACTACTTAGTGGATAATAGATCTTTATACAATTAGAAGCCTAAGCTTAGTTTGATCAAATGATGGTGGTCATTATTCTTAAGTCACTTGAGAATAGATGACTGGGTGTTAAAAAGATTTGTGAGTATACCAAATTAGGTAAAACCCTAGTAAGATGAATCATCTAGCTTGATCAAGAAAAGTCAAGCTGGAGTATAATGAATTATATAACATAAGTTGTAGGAGTAGTTGGAAGCATAATAGTTTAACCAAGGTAATACAAGAACAAACTTGTATTATGGGAGTAGTATCATACCTATTCTAGAGAATTGTTATCACCTGTGATATAGAGAGAACTATAATCTTGTAAGCCTTGGAAGAAGTTGCAAGATGAAGTTAAGGAAGTTAATATATGGAGTTAGCATTAGATGCATTGATAGGTCTATCAATGGTAGTTCATTAAGAGGACTTATATACTAAGAGTAAGGATGGAATAATGTTGAAGGGGCATGACCATGTCATCATGTGATGATGGATATGGTGGAGTCATATGATTGTCTTATTCAGGAAGATGTGATCTTTGTGAATAATATAAGAGAGATTTATAGAGTATATTTAGGAAAGGAATTCCTTATCTCAAGAAAAGCCTAGTGAGGTATTAAGGTAAGGATTCTTTAGACACCCTTAATTAACAGTATATCAAGCCATGATAGAATCATGTCTACCTCTTTGTTTAAAACCCTAGAATAAAGAAGGTAGTTAAACCAATTCCTATTTTTCGTCAACCAATGGATAGTATCTCTTAGCCAAATGAAATGTCTAAGAGATAAGTAGAATCCTAGTTGAGAGTGTATTGATGGAAGCCTTGTCCACCTGATTATTTTAAACCCTAATAGAAACCTAGTCTGATGGAATCATCAAGGCCACATTGAGAAGTAATCTTTGTAGCCATTTTAAGTTGAGAGGTTATTTAGGATCACAGAACATGGTGGCAATATGTCTAGCCTTAGTAATCATCCACGTCTCTAATTGAATATGAGTTATTAAATCCTCTCAAAACCCTATATACCTATATTTGAATAAACCTTAGTATTTCTCTACCAATGGTTGTTATTGAGTCATAATGACCTAACCAAGATTGTTCTGTAGTAATCCTAAACTCTACAAACCAAATAGAATTGGATTTGGCAAATCACCAAATATGGAGAACTATGAAATTCAAATCGGCTTATCATGAATCATAAGGTTTAACACCTTATAATATATATATAGATAAATCCTTTATGAGGATAAGTAGGAACAAGATTCTATATACATCTTTAAACTAGTTTCTTTACTAATTTAAAATTTATAAAGAAACATGAAAGATATAAGCATCAATTAGTTCCAAAGATCACTTGGAGATTTCACAAACTTTATGAATGAATAAATCGTTTAGAAATCAAATTTGGAAGGAATTTTGATTGGAAATGGTTTAGTGAAAATAGAAATGGAAAAGAAGAAGGAGTCAGCCAGTCGCGCAGCCCACAGCCCATCTTCCTACCTATCGCCGCGAGCAGCAGCAGCCACATTTCGCACACTTAGCCAAAGCCCATCAATACCATCCCAACTCGCATCCTCTCTCTAACTGACAAGTGGGGCCAGCAGAGGACCGCGGGTTGGGAAGTTAAATCACTCGGGTGTTTTTTTGCAAAATGTCGCCATTGTCACCGCGACGCACACAAGCAGCTTGCTAGAGGATCGCGCCTTCGCTAGATGCGAATCACCGGCGTCAGCAGGAACCAACCGCCTACATGCTCGCCGTGGTCCTGGCCGAGGATAAGAGCGACACCACGACGCCTCCCTCGTCCTCATCCTCATCCATTTCTCTCTCTAGAGCTTTCTCTCTCTCACTGCACACCCAAAACCCTACCTCGCCGGAGCCACTCATCGTCGACGCTCTTGACCATCCCAAGACCAACTGAGCCCACCGTTGAGTAGGTCTTGTTCTTCTCGTCTAGTTGCCCCATTCCACGGAAGCCGAAGAAGCCCCGGGTGCAAGAATTGATACCTCTGCCTCGACGCCGGCCACCGTCGATTCGCCATATTCCGAGCTCCTCCAGTCTCAACAACCCCTTTGCTTCAACCCTTGTGAGCCAGCGGCGCTCAGGCACCATTTCAATGTCTTCCTTTTTACCCTAGATCGATCTGTCACCGTAGCTCACCATCCGCCACCGTAGGTGCTCGTCGTTGCTACTGTTCTGATGACCAAAACCTAGCAGAGCATGCGTAGTTAGCTTCGTCTCGTTGTTCTCGTTCGAGCGCACTCCTTCATGTGCCCTTTGGTGCCCTATTTTGGCGTCGCCGCCATACTCCGGCGAGCTGACGTCAACCTGGCGTCACCTTTGACTGGTCCACGCCCACGTGGCTATCGACGTGGCCCTAACCCAATTGGTAAGTGGATGTGGCTAGGGTATGTATCGGTATAGAAAGGAATTACCTATTTAGTAAAAAGGTAAATGAATATAAACTTAAACATAAATGATTTCCAGGAATTTAATAAAATAATTAAATCTTAGAAATTGAATATCTTTTGTTTTATAATTCAGAAAATAGATATAATATATCAAAATATTTAGAAAAATAAAATTTATAATTTAACTTTATTATCAAACATTATTGTGTTAACTATTTAAATAATTATTATTTAATAAAGATTTTATAAATTATAATACTTTGAAAATTCATATTTTAATATTGGTAAATAAGAAAAATATAAATAATATACCAAAATTCTTAGAAAAACAAAATATAAATTTATAAACTTGTTTTATACATTTTTGAATCACTTAACTAATATTTATTATTTAGTAAGTATTTATAAAGTGAATAAACTTATAAAAATCATATCTTATTATTTAAAAATCACAAAAATACATATAATATACCAAAATGATCACAAAAATAAATTCTACACAATAAAAATATCATTTTTCTCAATTGAAGTCAAATAAAAGGTAAAGGTATAATAAATCTTATTTTAACTTGTTTCTTCTATTTTAATTCATTAAAAAATATAAACCTTTACTATTGTCTTTACTATTATTTGTTCAGAGTCCAAAACTGGAATAACAAGTTCAAATAATGTTTAATTGAAGTTAACATGAGTCTAACCATTTTAAGTTGTACTTACTAAAACTACCATTTAGAATTAAGTAAATCTTTCTCTCCAAAAATAGTTTATCAATTATAAAATCCTCAATAATAATATTTTGACTTATTAAAACCCTTACTATTATTTCACTCACAAGTTAATAAGTATATCCCAACATAATTCATGAGTAGTTAAGCAATGAAGTTTCCACATTATGAATCATACCCATTCATTTGTAAGTAAATAAAGAATTATATTCAACTATAATGTTAAGAGAATATGCCTCAAATAGAAGTGTTACAACTCTTAATTAACCTTAAAGTAACATTATAAAGTGAACCAAGTTATAATACCATATAATGACCAAGATAGATAAGTCTCAACTACTAGTGTAGTTTTTATTCAAATAAAGTAATTCTTTCTTGTTTAAGAATTATAATTAGCAAGAAAGCCTAAGAGTGTTAATTTATAGTTTAAATACTTTTCTTTAGTTAAGTATGATTTTCCTCAAGAGTTATTGTTTTAAGAAACATTAAAACTAATCCTTAAACGCTTCTCTAAAAGCTCTAATTAAATCTTAATCTTGTTTAAGAAATATTTTAGATACCATGCTCCATTTGAATGCTTTAGTATTGCATACTACATGTTATACTTACATAGTGTTTCACACACTCTCACAAGTCTTAATAAGAAGCACAAGTGTGAAGCTGACATAAAAGTGCAACACATTCCTAAGAACTCATCACCAGTTCCAAACCCTAGATCATATATGATTAGTCCGGGGATTCACGTTTATCAAACTGCATTACATTACTTATGCATTGTTGCATCTTGCTTCTTTAAACATTAATCCTTACCGGACCAATGATGTTGTTTACAGAATTTGGATCATCTATTGTCTTGAAGACCGTGATTGCATAATCTTGAAATTACAAAAGGCAAGTTCACAACTTCCTCATGTCCTTTGATTATTTTCTATCAAATGCTTGTAACTCAAATGTTGTCATCACCTGCATTTCAAAAAGGTCAGAAAACACTATTTTCATAATAATATGATTATGGATTATTTACCAAATGGTAATAATCTATTGGTACAGTTCTAGTGGTAAAGGAACATAATATCTAGGACTTAACAACCAATGTCACCAGTGATTCTAGCGCCGTATATTACGTGTCAACCATAAGACTTGGAATGGGACAGGAAAGTCAGCTGTATCTTCTCCCTTTCACATGGACGGATGACCTTATCTTGAGGCTGTTGATTTCTCGTGGAGAATCCAGCACATGGGTGGGACCCCTTGATACATTGCAAATGTATCTATAATTTTTGATGTTCCATGCTTGGTTTTATCCACTTTCTTGTGTTTTGTTCCAACTTTGGAGTACTTTTCATATGATTTCTTGGACTAACCTATTAACAAGAGCCACAGTGCCAGCTGCCTGTTTTCTGCTGTTTTTGGTTCCAGGAAAGTCAGAAAATGAATATTCTCGGAATTGGATGGGACAAAACCCAAAGTGCCTATTTTTCCGGAAGGGATCAAGTGCTAGAATATGAGACGGAGAGGGGCCAGGGGCCGGCCACACCACCTGGCCACGCGGCCAGGCCTGGCCCACGCCAGGGGGTGGTCTGGCCGACCCCAGCACCCCCTCGGCCTCTCCTTCCGCCTATAAGTTGCCCTCGGGACGAAAACCCTAGGTACCCAATCAAAAATCCACGAAAGAGTCTGTAGCCGCCGTCATCTCCATCCCTAGATCGGGAGGGATCTGAAGCTCTTCCCGGCACCCTGCCGGAGAGGGGAATTCACCCTGGAGGCCTTCTTCATCACCATGCAAGCCTCCGGTGTGATGCGTGAGTAGTTCATCCTTGGACTACGGATCCATGTAGTAGCTAGATGGCTGGTTTCTCCTCCTTTGTGCTTTCATGTTTAGATCTTGTGAGCTCCGTTCATGATCAAGATCGTCTTTTTGTAATCCATACATGTTGTGTTTGCGGGGATCCGATGGATATTGAGATGCTATTTCAGATTGATTATTGATTCTATCATGTCTTTGTTATTTGAGATCTTGCATGCTTTCTGTTGTTAGTAGCTATCTTGGCCAAGTAGATGCTAGCAACTCCAAGAGTTAGTATTTATGCTTGATAGTGGGTTCATGCCTCTGGTAATCTGGGGAAGTGACAGAAATCTCTAAGGTACTAGATGTGCTGTTGCTACTAGGGAGAAAACAACAATCCTTTGTTCATAGAACAATCGTATTGTTTACTTTACACGCAGTTCGTAAAGCAATAATCTGTTGCTTGCAACTTAATAATTGAGGGGGTTCGGATGATAACCTGAAGGTGGATTATTAGTCATAGATGCAGTTGGATGGCGGTCTATGTATAATGTTGTAATGCCCAATCAAGTCTCAAAGGAGTCAAGATGATTAGTATATGCATGTATTGCTTTCTCGGTGTTTGTCAATTGCCCCGCTGTAATTTGTTCACCCAGCATGTTATCTATCTTAAGGAGATCCACCTCTAGTGAACTATGGATCCCGGTCCTTGTCTTTTACATACAATCTACAATCTTTTACTTCTTTGTGTTTACTTTCTGCAAACTTTTACTTCTTTCCATTCGATACGTTTAATCCTTTGTTTTCCGCAAAACACGGTGAGATTGACAACCTCATCGCAAGTTGGGGACAAAGTTCTGTGGTTGTGTTGTGCAGGTCTCCACGTTGCTACTAGCACCGGTAGTGCTCCCTGCCAAAGCTCAGCTAGTAACACCTTTGGGGTGTTTCCTTGCTCCTACTGGTTCGATTAAACCTTGGTTTCATAACTAAGGGAAAACTTCCTGCTGTGCTCATCATACCTTCCTCTTGGGGTTCCCAACAAGCTCTACATCGAACGACGAGCACATCAGACACGGAGACGATGATTTGTTTCCCGAAGTTCACTTCAAAAGAAGCTACGTCTCTGTTGGAGAGGTGCGGTGGCGCAATGTACATCGAATGCCACAAATGGCTCACCTCGAGGTGTGGTGGCTCGATGCTCACCCAACGCCACACAAGGCCTCACCCTAAGATGCGAAGGCACGCAACTCACCAACGCCAAAAAAGGATCATCCTATTCTCCCGTAAGCTCGCCACAAAGGCCTACTCACGTTTCACTATGGGACACTTGAGGGCGGTCACCGAACCTGTAAGAGGTTTGGGGCAATCTCCACAACTCAATCGGAGGGCTCCCAAGAAACGCCACAAAGGCTTCACAATGCCACAATAGGCCAACAATCTTGGGGAGTCTCTAGAACTCAATTGGAGCAACCAAGAACGCACCACAACTCCACACAACCATCTAGGGTTCCAAGAACCTAAGAGAAACAAGCCCAAAAGCTTGAACTCGCCGAATCTCTGAGGAGAACTCAAACCTATGCACCAAATGTAAGAGGCAAGTCCTTCTATCTCAAATTCTATCAAAGCTACAAAACTATTGGGGGAATAAGAGAGGAAGAACACAAGAGAACACAAAACTCTCCAAGATCTATATCCTAAGAATTCCTTCACAAAGAAGGGATTTGGTTAGGTGGGGTTGTAGATCTAGATCTCCTCTCTCAAATCTCTCAAAGAGATGCAAGAATCATGGGAGGAAGAAGGGGAGAGGGCAAGCTTTTGAAGGTCAACAATGGAGGAGAGAGAGTGGAAGATCTAGCAAAAATGACCTCCAAAGTTAGGGAAACATTGGGAAAGAGGGGGGCCTTAAATAGGGCAAGAGAAATCTGTCCGTTTGGGTCATTTTCGCGCGCCATCGGAACTACCGGTGCCCCACTGGTACTACCGGTAAATAGAAACACAAGGTACTGAACAAAAACGAGTTTTACCGGAACTTTGGGCAGAACTTGGGCCGGTACTACCGCTCAAGCAAAAACGTTGGACAGCATTGCACGAAAACTTTTAATAACTTTTTACTCCGGACTACGATTTTGATGATCTTGGGCTCGTTTTAAAGAGAAGAAAAGGCTATACAAGATTATGCAAATAAACATCATAGTACGAAAAGGGAGGATAAAAATAAAATGGATAAAGGTATGACCTCTCAGAAGCAACAAACCGGTAAAACCTCCAAAACCCAAAACTCAAGAAGTTGAGCTTGGAAACTCCAATTGGGAGGAAATCAATTTTGTTGGAAAGATAATAAAGAGTAGAATACAACAAAAGGTGAAATATTGGGTATCACCAAGGGATAAAATATCATAAATATATATGTGAGATATCTCCCAAGGTGTGGAGCCAGAAAAACCCGCAAGATCAAAAATGCAATAGGATATGGCAAATCCGTTTTTGATGAACTAGAGCTTGTTATGAAGATAACCACAAGCTCTAGATCCTCACATGGACAAGAACAAAACAACAACCAAGAAATATGATGCTATGTATGCAAAGGTTCGAGCTCTCTTTGAAAGATACGATCGAGCTAATCACTCGAGAGCCCCTCTTGATAGTACGGCTATCTATCCTAAACCCGGTCTCCCAACACTATAGGAGACCGGTAAAATAGAAAGCCTATCAAGATCATACATTTGCCTTGAGCATTCCACTTGAGGTTTATGAAGACCGTGTTGTTCTTCTCAAGATGGATCACCTTTCTTGATCGCTCTTGCTATCTCTTGCTTGATGAAGACTTGCGAATAGCTCCCCATACTCCATGGGGAAACCTATTCTTTGAACTTGTCTTCATCACTCCATGATCGCCGAGGATGGAAAGCTTGTAGAGATGGCGCACCGTGAGCTTGACTTTCATTCCTTGATGATGTCTTGAAGATATCCATAAGGAACTCCATCATTTTCTTCTTCAAGACATACTTGATCTTGTTCTTCTTCTTCTTTTTCAACCTCGGAACCAACACATGGTCTAAGTGATGCCAATGGGCAAACCTACAAGTGAAACTCAATTTACACATTAGTCCATAGAGATTGTCATTAATTACCAAAACCACACAGGGGGACATACTTTCCCTTTCAATCTCCCCCATTTTTTCAATTGATGACAATCCCTTTGAGAGGGTTTTTAATATGGAATTTAACAAACAAAATGGTAGTGCCAACATCAAATACTAGACAAGTATGTGTTGTTGGTACTCCCACAATATATAGAGCAAACTCCCCCATAATCTATGCATGTGTGATGAACTTGAATTTCATTGCATATATTGCCAATCATTACGATTGGTGGAGTTCCCTCTATATATGAAACATGCAAAGCAACAACAAAGATTCTAGAGCATGCAAGGCTAATGCTTAAGAACCAACTCAAAGCATAAACCAACTTCCATTAAACCCTCTAAAACTTCTCCCCCATTGGCATCGATAGCCAAAATGGGTGAAAAGTTCTAGATGGCTAATATAGTGAGAATTCCTCCAAAGGTGTGCATATGCACATATCCAATAATGAATCCTTGGGAGGAAGTAAAACTATATTGAGGACCCAAAGGTTGCAAAAGGAAAAGCAAAATAAAATAGCTTCAACAAATGAAGCGAGCAACCAAAGACCCAAAAATACCAATTGACAACAACAATTGATACCAAAATAAAATAACAAGATATTATGATACGAACAAATGAGTGTTTAGATGAAAATAGGGAAGCTACCCAATCTTTGTGCACAATATAGAATCATTGCATTTGAATACATCATGCACAAATATGGAATCATCACCCCCCCCATAAACATTTAAACCTCAAACTAAGAGGAAGAAGGCAAATGAGAATTCTTAAATGAACTAGAGGAGTTCCCCAAAGATTATGCACCAATTATAATAATTTCATTTGGAAAAAAGTGCACAATCATGGAATCCTCACTCCTCCAAACTCATTTAACAATACATGGCAAGAAAGATCAAAATATGAGTGCCCAAAGATGCAAACAAAAGGGAAAATCACTCATGGGAAAATAAATTTGGAATCCACTGAAGAGTCAAAATGAAATAAAAGGTGGTCTCCAAGGAAAACAAAAACAACTCAAGATATGTCTTCTCTTGTGTGTATAAGTTTCTAGGTGTAAAATATCACAGAGACATATGCCTGATGTCTACGCACTTCTATTCTTGTAGACAGTTGTTGGGCCTCCAAGTGCAGAGGTTTGTAGAACAGCAGCAAGTTTTCCCTTAAGTGGATCACCCAAGGTTTATCGAACTTAGGGAGGAAGTGGTCAAAGGTATTCCCTCTCAAGCAATCCTGCAATCAAGATACGGGAAGTCTCTTGTGTCCCCAACACACCCAATACACTTGTCAGGTGTATAGGTGCACTAGTTCGGCGAAGAGATAGTGAAATACAAGTGGTATGGATATAAGACAACGGTGCCAGAAAATAGCTTGCTGGTGTGTGGTTGACGTGGGAAGAGACTAAAGGCAAACTGAAATAAAGATGGAAGCAAGCAAACATGTAACAGATCTAATATCAAATGGTGTTTCAGTGCTTAGAAACAAGGCCTAGGGATCATACTTTTGCTAGTGAACACTCTCATATAAATATATTATCTTCATGATACTACTCTTAACTACTCTTCGGTTGGACACTCTAATCGATGGTAGGGCTATAACAGAACACCTCAAAGTAAGCCTTTCCCATCTAGATAACCCCACACTATCACCTTGAGCTCTAGATGGTTCCAACAAACACCACAATTTCATAGAAACGTCCAACTCCAAATATAACTTATAACAAGTATTTGTAATCTCTAGCCTAAGTGCCACCATGGTGTGCACGCTGTCACTTTCACACACATGGGGAGAGCAGAGATCTATTAAAGCACTTGAGTAGCAAGGTAGATCTATAGATTACAAGCTCATGATCTCAATAAGATCAGGCATAGAGAGAGATGAACATATAGCTACCGGTAGAACCCTTAGCCTCGAGAGAGAACTACTCCCTCGTCATCATGGGAATCAGTAATGGTGATGGAGATGGTGGTGGAGATCGATGGAGATGGCTCCGGGGGCACTTCCCCGTCCCGGCAGGGTGCCGGAACAGAGACTTTCTGTCCCCTGAATCTCCCCTTCGGTGGCGGTGGTGCTGCAGAACTTTTCGTGGATTTCTGATTGACTATCTAGGGTTTTTGTATCGGGAGGAATATATAGGCGAAGGAGGCAAGGTCGATGGCCGGCCAGGGGGGCCACACCATGCCCTGGCGCGGCCTGGGCTGGCCCGCGCCAAGGGGTGGTGTGTCCACCCTATGGCCCCCTTCATGTCTCCTTCTGGCTCCGTGAATCTTTCGGGAAAATATCAACTTTGCCTTTTGTTCGGTCCAATTCCGAGAATATTGATTTTTTGACTTTCCTGGAACCAAAAACAGCAGAAAATAGGCAACTGACACTATGGCATCTTGTTAATAGGTTAGTCCAAGAAATCATATGAAAAGTACTCCAAAGTTGGAACAAAGCACAAGAAAGTAGATAAAACTAAGCATGGAACATCAAAAATTATAGATACATTTGCAATGTATCAACATCCCCAAGCTTAACTCCTACTCGTCCTTGAGTAGGTAAGTGATAAAAAGAAAGAATAATTTTTGAGGTGACATGCACCATCATAAACTTGATCAAAGTATTTGTAAAGCATTCAAAGCTAGGATCATAGTACTTCAATCATAACATGAAAGACAAAGTTCTAGCAATAAGCAAATAAACTATGTTGCAACATGAAAAGGCACAAACAAAAGATTCATGAATAACAATGCTTTGCAAGACGTTTTTTTGTTTCACATAAAGAAAACATAGTATAGTGGCATTCAAATTGTCCCTCATATAGTAGCAAACATAAATGAATAGGACCCCTTCAAAGTTCATAAGAGTGACTAGATACAAATAGTTTAAAACAAGCAATATCAAAGCTATGCATCAATCAACTAGTCTTGGGACAATGCACATAGAACTAAGAATGGCCACTATGCTCTCAAAGTAGGTGCATAAAGGTAGAAGGTGGAGAATCAACAAAAAGGTAAAAGAAAGGCCTTCGTAGAAGGAAGCAGAGATTCAAGTTTTATAAAGAGCTTCCAAAAATTATGGTACTTATAGCTTTCAGCTCTCATTGCCCCTATCATAAGCATCTTGAAGTGATTAAGGTTAAAGTGAACAAACTATGGAGTATATGCTTGACAAAGTATAAGTTGGAAATCTCATGTCCCTTGAATACGAGGGCCGCTCCTCATGCTACTCAAGTTTAGTCACCGGTAAGTTCTTGTCATCATAAGTATATGTGTATCATAGAGAACCGCCAACGGGTTACCCCTTGCCCGATGATACGGAAGAATCCCCATATCAAAATGACAAGGCAAGCAGACAACGAGCATCTCAGCAATTTTCTTATTTACCATGGGAATATGGTGCTTTTTTCTCTCTTTCCTCTTTTCATAATCTCTTTTTTTCTTTTTCTTTTTTTTCAATATAGGACTCTTTTTTTTATAAGAAGAATGCTTCATAGACAACTCATTATGGTTACACTGCAGGTTTCCACCATGTCAGCATGGATTAGACCAGCGGCCCAGGCATTTCTCTAACACATATACATAACTCCATGGACTTACAAGCTCCCTTTCATTTCACACCGACGACATACATAGACAAAAGAGCATGATATCAACTAGGTACAGAGTACCAGTGCAATGTTGAAAGCGTTCCCCATGACAACATGGTTCTGCTAATCCCCAACAAATAAGTGCAAGCATATACAACATAGACGACACAATGGTTCAAGTTTATTAAGGGCAAGAAAAGTAAAGTGTGCCATCAAGTTCGTGAGAGCTTTAATCACTAGTTTTCTCATAACAAGTTTAATTTGGAAGATAAACAAAAGCACGAACATACTTGGAATAGCATATGATAATAGGTAGGTATGGTGGACTCTTTGGAATAACTTGGTTTAATGAATTGGATGCATGAGTGGAACTCATACTTGGTTACGGAGGCTAGCAAAAGACTGGGAGCGACAAACTAAGAGAGCAATAATGGCCATAATCATGCAGAGCGACAAAACAACATTGATCAAAGCATAAAGTGATACTACAAGTTGAAAACTAAAGGATCATAAAGGCTATGGTGACTTGGGATACTCATAACATGGTGTGAGCATGTGCCAAGTCAACCCAAATAAAGCATCAAAGGAGAATACCACAATACTATGCTTTAATATGCTAAAACAACTCATGATTCCTCCAAGGCACATTAAGCAATCTCAACTGTTTATAACAAGTCATGCTACAGCAAAGAATACTAAGCATAAAGCTAAAACAATATCAAGCATGGCATGACAAAGCATAGGCCACAGTAAAAAACAAGCTCTCTTTAACAATTAAGCATGAACTTTCCTACTCTTTTCCAAACCAAACCAAATTATTTGAAAACCAATGTATGAAAGAGGGGGTCCAACCAATTTATTCAGAAAACTAAGAAAACGAAGAAAATGAAAAACCAAAACAAAAATGAAAAACAAGACGCTCCAAGAACAACACAACTGTGCATGAAACAATAAAAATGAAGTGTTTGGAAGAAACCTAGGATTTTTATTGATGAAGAGGGGGATGCCTTGGGCATCCCCAAGCTTTGACGCTTGTACTTCTTGGATGTTTCTTGGGGTGACACGCGTGGCATCCCCAAGCTTGAGATTTAGTCCATTCTTCATCTCATTACTCATTCCTTCCATACACCTGAAAATTTTCCTTCATACAAAACTTCACACAATCTTTATTAGCAACGTTAGTGCACTCAAGATAATAAGTCTTTAGGTTCAGTTCCAACACCAATAAAACTTCCATTAAAACACAAGCTACTGTAGCACTTCCCTCAAAAATCTCAATTCCCCAAAATAACTCAAAAAGGAACCAACAAGAAGCAAATGCAAAAAATGGCAGAAATCTATCAAAACAGACTAGCAGGTAAAGACGAATTTTTTCGAAGACCTTCTGTTGCTCAAATCGAAAAGTGATGAACTAACGGAAGTTAGATAACAACCTGGGGTAGAAGCACAAAAATTCACGCCTCAAAAAGACGTTCAGATATTTTACACGAATGTTTACGGTGAAGCACATAAATCTATTTCGGGACAACAACTTTCCCAATCATTACTTCTCTCTCATTAGAGGTTACTCTTGGCACAAAAAGAAAATAAAAAGGATAAAGAGCGGTTATTACTGAAGTAATAACTTCCAAGAATCATCTAAAACTTTTGGGTTATCTCCCAATAAGTACTTTTCTTTAACGCCTTTAAGTTATGCATGATAGTTTGAGAAGATGCTCACATAAGAAATATGAATTGAAGTAAAAGAGAGCATCAAGAAGCAAATTCAAAGAACATTTAAGTCTAACCCACTTCCTATGTATAGGAATCTTGTAAAGAAACAAGTCATGAAAGCACAAATCAACAAGCATAGGAAAGCAAAACAAGTGCAACTTCAAAATTTTCAACATAAAGAGGGGAAACTTAATATTGTTGAGATACATAAAACCATGTTTCCCTCTATCATAATAACTTTCAGTATCATCATGAATAGATTTAACAATATAACTATCACATAAAACATTCTTATCATGAGACACATGCATAAAAGAATTAATACTCTCCACATAAGCATAGTCATACTTATTAATTGTGGTGGGAGCAAATTCAACAAAATAGCTATCATTATTATTCTCATCACCATAATCATCAAATATAGGAGGCATATTGTAATCATTAGTTTTATCCTCAATAGTAGGTGGACTGAAAATATCATATTCTCATTGTAATAATCATATATTGGAGGTTTCGTATCATCATAAGCAATAGAATAGCTATCTTCCAAAGCTGGGGAACTAAAAAGATCATTTTCATAAAAACTAGCTTCCCCAAGCTTAGACTTTTCCATAGCATTAGCAATAATCGTGTCCAAAGAATTCATACTAACAACATTGCTATTAGCATGCAAATAAAGTTCCATAGGTTTTTTAATTTTCTCTTCAAACACTTCATGTCCTAACTCAAGATAAATACTATAAAGCTCTCTAATTTTGTTGTTGTTTTCCATTAAGCCTAACTAGTGAAAACAAGAAACAAAAAGACAAAAATTGCAGAATCTAAAGGAAATAACTTCGAGCACTCACACCAGAGGATGTGAGTACCTTTTACCTTACCTCCCCGGCAACGGTGCTAGAAAAATAGCTTGATGTCTACGCACTTCTATTCTTGTAGATAGTTGTTGGGCCTCCAAGTGCAGAGGTTTGTAGAACAGCAGCAAGTTTTCCCTTAAGTGGATCACCCAAGGTTTATCGAACTCAGGGAGGAAGTGGTAAAAGGTATTCCCTCTCAAGCAATCCTGCAATCAAGATACAAAAACTCTCTTGTGTCCCCAACACACCCAATACACTTGTTAGGTGTATAGGTGCACTAGTTCGGCGAAGAGATAGTGAAATACAAGTGGTATGGATATAAGATAACGGTGCCAGAAAATAGCTTGCTGGCGTGTGGTTGACGTGGTAAAAGACTAAAGGCAAACTGAAATAAAGAAGGAAGCAAGCAAACATGTAACAGATCTAATTGCAAATGGTGTTTCAATGTTTAGAAACAAGGCCTAGGGATCATACTTTCACTAGTGAACACTCTCATATAAATATCTTCTCTTCATGATAGTACTCTTAACTACTCTCCGGTTGGACACTCTAATCGATGGTAGGGCTATAACAGCACACCTCAAAGTAAGCCTTTCCCATCTAGATAACCCCACACTGTCATCTTGAGCTCTAGATGGTTCCAACAAACACCACAATTTCATAGAAACATCCAACTCCAAATATAACTCATAACAAGTATTTGTAATATCTAGCCTAAGTGCCACCATGGTGTGCACGTTGTCACTTTCACACACATGGGGAGAGCAGAGATCTATTAAAGCACTTGAGTATCAAGGTAGATCTATAGATTACAAGCTCATGATCTCAATAAGTTCATGCATAGAGAGAGAGAGATGAACACATAGCTACCGGTAGAACCCTTAGCCTCGAGAGAGAACTACTCCCTCGTCATCATGGGAATCAGTAATGGCGATGGAGATGGTGGTGGAGATCGATGGAGATGGCTCCGGGGGCACTTCCCCGTCCCGGCAGGGTGCCGGAACAGAGACTTTCTGTCCCCCGAATCTCCCCTTCGGTGGCGGCGGTGCTGCAGAACTTTTCTTGTATTTCTGATTGACTATCTAGGGTTTTTGCATTAGGAGGAATATATAGGCGAAGGAGGCAAGGTCGGTGGCCGGCTAGGGGGCCCACACCATGCCCTGGCGCGGCCTAGGCTGACCCGTGCCAAGGGGTGGTGTGGCCACCCTGTGGCCCTCCTTCGTGTCTCCTTCTGGCTCCATGAATCTTCCGGGAAAATATCAACTTTGGCTTTTGTCTGGTCCAATTCCGAGAATATTGATTTTCTGACTTTCCTGGAACCAAAAACAACAGAAAACAGGCAACTGGCACTGTGACATCTTGTTAATAGGTTAGTCCAAGAAATCATATGAAAAGTACTCCAAAGTTGGAACAAAACACAAGAAAGTAGATAAAACCAAGCATGGAACATCAATAATTATAGATACATTTGCAATGTATCAATGCCCACAAAGAAACATGCACACACAAAATAGATACTCGAGAAAGCACAAGAAAAGCAAAAGGAAGTCATGGAATATATCAATAAGATTTTTTCTTGAAAGCATAGCCAAAGGCTCAAATATATCTTATTGTACATCAATGAGCTTCCAACACCAACACACTTCATACATTACAACTATTACCAAGGGAAAAATGAGATAGTTGGAATATATGGAGAGAGGCAACAAATATCACAAATAGAAATCAACTTTGCAAAGATACTCACTATTACACATGAGAGTAGTTGAAGAAAAGACAGGCAATACAATGGCTAGATTGACATATTTGGGATTGGTGAATCATGAGCATGATTTTGTATATTCCCTATTATATGCACTCATCTCAACATTCTCACATTAGCAATATAGAGATCTCCTAAGAACCAAAGCAAGCACTACAAAATTTGCAAATACACAGACTCGTGCCAACAAGCAACCTATAAAAGGTTGGAAACAAGATATGTATGCATGAGAGAGATACTTATTACCGAGATATAATTGGTGGGATGTAGTGGATAAGAATTCGTTGATCATCCTAGATTGCCTCCAATTGACATGTAGGAACCAATTCTTCCTAATTGAAGAGACAAGCATCCAATATATCTCTAATATACCTACACAACAATAAGAACACTATGGTGCCCAAAAAATGGGTCTAAAGTAGTTAGGCAAGTACAATACATAGGACAAGCTCCACATAAATATGTGCACATTAATATGAAATTTAATTTCATGCACATCTTAGCCAATAGGATTTGGTGGAGTTTCCCCTATATATTGGATCATAGAAAAAAAGCATGCCATAATATATACATGAAGTAAATATGCATGCAAAAGACTTTCAAGAACCAAAAAGGAGATACAATTTGAACAAAAACACCAAGTAAACCAAGAAGTAGCACACAAGAGTGTGACACGTCAAAAGGTGCGGTGACCCAGCATACCATTGCATGATGTAGTACACTATAGTCGTTGACATAACACCAATGAAACACCGTTCACTAGTATTACATCCCTCAGAGTGGTACAACAGAAACACAGCAGGTCCAAGACATGACTATAGATTACAACTCGACTCTTTACAAAATATCCAGAGAACACTCTAGGTTAAAGATAGAGAAAGAACTTCTTACAAAGAAGAACTAGAAACAATAACTCAGAAACATCTAGTAACTAAGACTAGCATCTTAACTAACAGGCTTGCCATTGCTGCTATTGCAATACTCTATAGAAGTAGGTTTTGTGGCTAGAGAATCTACTCCTATCTACTTAAGAACTTTGTCTTCACTTTGTTTGATGTATATGTTGACTTCATTGACTCTGTTGAAGAACTTGGGCTGTCGATGATGGTTTCTTGAGCATAAATTGATGTTGACGTCGTCTTCAACGACTTAGAACCTAGCAAGGGTTAAGAAGGTACGGTTGAGTACGAGCGTACTCATCAAGTTCACTAAAAAGGAGTGTATGATGCACTATCTCTATAGCCACAGACCATAGGTCATAGGCAATGCAGGTTTTCGTAAACATTTCTTCAAAGGTTGCTTTTATTCTGAAAACTATGTCCGACAGCCTTCATAGGTTGACCAGAACCTTCATGGGGTTCCTTTCCTACCGCGTTCGTAGCTCCTTCCCGGAACAGGGAGTAGCATGTCACAATGGTTACACTCTGCAGAGGTGCGTCACTTTTCCCATAAGAGACCTTAGCCTTGTTGCACAACCAAGCCGCGAGCTTGTCCACACTTGGTATGGGGCCCAGCCTAAGATCCCTCTCCGTGACCCTGCATGAAGACACGATCCCCCGTGACAACTACCACGGTTACTCTTTGGGTAGCCTCTCGTAGAGTCCGTAAGCAGCTCTGTCTGGCGGTCACCATCAACTATGGTGAACTCTAACCCAAGACAGCTATGCACAGATAATCTAGACACCAAGATCGCGGGGAACTAAGGGGTGATGGCTCAATGCACGGCGCCCAGAAAAGTGTTGATGGCTCGTGGTTGATGTAGAGCTCATTGGGAACCCCAAGAGGAAGGTATGATGAGCACAGCAGCAAGTTTCCCTCAGTTATGAAACCAAGGTTTAATCGAACCAGTAGGAGCAAGGAAACACCCCAAAGGTGTTACTAGCTGAGCTTTGGCAGGGCGCACTACCGGTGCTAGTAGCAACGTGGAGACCTGCACAACACAACCACAGAACTTTGTCCCCAACTTGCGATGAGGTTGTCAATCTCACCGTGTTTTGCAGAAAACAAAGGATTAAACGTATCGAATGGAAAGAAGTAAAAGTTTGCAGAAAGTAAACACAAAGAAGTAAAAGATTGTAGATTGTATGTAAAAGACAAGGATCGGGATCCATAGTTCACTAGAGGTGGCTCTCCTTAGATAGATAACATGCTGGGTGAACAAATTAGAGCGGGGCAATTGACAAACACCGAGAAAGCAATACATGCATATACTAATCATCTTGACTCCTTTGAGACTTGATTGGGCAATACAACATAATACATAGACCGCCATCCAACTGCATCTATGACTAATAATCCACCTTCAGGTTATCATCCGAACCCTCTCCAGTATTAAGTTGCAAGCAACAGATTATTGCTTTATGAACTGCGTGTAAGGTAAACAATACAATTGTTCTATGAACAAAGAATCGTTGTTTTCTCCCTAGTAGCAACATCACATCTAGTACCTTAGAGATTTCTGTCACTTCCCTAGATTACCAGAGGCATGAACCTACCATCGAGCATAAATACTAACTCTTGGAGTTGCTAGCATCTACTTGGCCAAGATAGCTACTAACAACGGAAAGCATGCAAGATCTCAAATAACAAAGACATGATAGATTCAATAATCAATCTGAAATAGCATCTCAATATCCATCGAATCCCCACAAACACAACATGTATGAATTACAAATAGATGATCTTGATCATGAACGGAGCTCACAAGATCTAAACATGAAAGCACAAAGGAGGAGAAACCAGCCATCTAGCTACTACATGGATCCGTAGTCCAAGGATGAACTACTCACGCATCACACCGGAGGCTTGCATGGTGATGAAGAAGGCCTCCAGGGTGAATTCCCCTCTCCGGCATGGTGCCGGGAAGAGCTTCAGATCCCTCCCAATCTAGGGATGGAGATGACAGCGGCTACAGACTCTTTCATGGATTTTTGATTGGGTACCTAGTGTTTTCGTCCCGAGGGCAACTTATAGGCGGAAGGAGAGGCCGAGGGGGTGCTGGGGTCGGCCAGACCACCCCCTAGCGCGGGCCAGGCCTGGCCGCGCGGCCAGGTGGTGTGGCCGGCCCCTGGCCCCTCTCCGTCTCGTATTCTGGCACTTGATCCCTTCCGGAAAAATAGGCACTTTTGCTTTTGTCCCGTCCAATTCCGAGAATATTCATTTTCTGACTTTCCTAGAACCAAAAACAGCAGAAAACAGGCAGCTGGCACTGTGGCTCTTGTTAATAGGTTAGTCCAAGAAATCATATGAAAAGTACTCCAAAGTTGGAACAAAACACAAGAAAGTGGATAAAACCAAGCATGGAACATGAAAAATTATAGATACATTTGCATTGTATCAACATCCCCAAGCTTAACTCCTGCTCGTCCTCGAGTAGGTAAGTGATAAAAAGAAATAATTTTTGAGGTGACATGCACCATCAAAGTCTTGATCAAAGTATTTGCAAAACACTCAAAGCTGGGATCATAGTACTTCAATCATAGCATGAAAGACAAAGTTCTAGCAATAAGCAAAGAAACTATGATGCAATATGAAAAGGCACAAACAAAAGATTCATGAATAACAATGCTTTGCAAGACGTTTATTTGTTTCACATAAAGAAAACATAGCATAATAGTATTCAGCTTGTCCCTCAATAGAGTAGCAAATATAAATGCATAGGACACCTTCAAAGTTCATAAGAGTGACTAGATACAATAGTTTAAAACAAGCAATAACAAGTTATGCATCAATCAACTAGTCTTGGGACAATGCACATAGAACTAAGAATGGCCACTATGCTCTCAAAGTAGGTGCATAAAGGTAGAAGGTGGAGACTCAATATAATGGTGGAAGAAAGGCCTTTTGTAAAAGGAAGTAGGGATTCAAGTCTCATAAAGAGCTTCCAAAAATTATGGTACTTATAGCTTTCAGCTCTCATTGCCCCTATCATAAGCATCATGAAGGTGATTAAGGTTAAAGTGACACAACTAAGAGGATATGCTTGACAAGTTATAAACCGAAATCTCATGCCCCTTACTTACGAAGACCGATCCTCATGCTACTCAACTTCAGTCACGAGTAAGCTCTTGTCATTGTAAGTATATGTGTATCATTAAGAACCGCCAACGGGGTACCCCTTGCACATGATATGGGAGCTTTCCCATAATCAAAATGATAAGGCAAGCAGACAATGAGCATCTCCGCGATCTTTTTATTTGCTATTTGCATAGGTTTTTATTGAGGATGCTTCATAGAGTGCTCATTATGGTGATGCTGCAAGTTTCCACCATGATTAGGCATGGCTTAGGCTAGCGGCCCAGGCATTTTTCTAACACACATACAAACTCGATGATCTTACAAGTTCCACTTTTATTTCACACCGCCGGGATCCGTAAGCAAAAGAATATGATATCAACGGGGTATAAAGTACAAGTGCAATGTTGAAAGCGTTCCCAATAAAACATGGTTCTGCTAACTTCAACTTATAAAGCGCAAGCATATACGCAACAAAGAAGGACCCAATGGTTCAAGTTTATTAGAGGCAATAAAGTAAAGTGTGCCATCAAGTTCGTGAGAGCTTTAATCACTAGTTTTCTCATAACAAGTGAAAGGTAGACAAAAGCATGAATATACTTGGAATAGCATAAGCTATTAGGTAGGTATGGTGGACTCTTTGGAATAACTTGGTTCAGGGAGTTGGATGCATGAGTGGAACTCATACTTAGTTGTGGAGGCTAGCAAAAGACTGGGAGCGACAAACTAAGAGAGAAATAATGGCCATAATCATGCAGAGCGACAAAACATCATTGATCAAAGCATAAAGTGATACTACAAGTTGAAAACTAAAGGATCATAAAGGCTATGGTGACTTGTGAAAGTCATAACATGGTGTGAGCATGCGCCAAGTCAACCCAAATAAAGCATCAAAGGAGAATACCACTATACTATGCTTTAATATGCTAAAACAACGCATGATTCATCCAAGGCACATTAAGCAATCTCAATTGTTTATAACAAGTCATGCTACAGCAACGAATACTAAGCATAAAGCCAAAACAATATCAAGCATGGCATGACAAAGCATAGCTACAGTCAAAAACGAGCTCTTATTACCACATAAGCATGAACTTTCCTACTCTTTTCCAAACCAAACCAAACTATTTGCAAACCAAAGTGTGAAAGAGGGGGGTCCAACCAACTTATTCAGAAAACTAAGCAAACCAAGCAAACTAAAAACCAAAACGAAATCAAAAAGGAAGACGCTCCAATAAAAACACAACTGTCCATGAAACAATAAAATGAAGCGTTTGGAAGAAACCTGAAATTTTTATTGATGAAGAAGGGGATGCCTTGGGCATCCCCAAGGCTTGACGCTTGTACTTCTTGGATATTTCTTGGGGTGACACGCATGGCATCCCCAAGCTTGAGCTTTAGTCCATCCTTCATCTCATTACTCATTCCTTCCATACACCTAAAAAATTTCCTTCATACAAAACTTCACACAATCTCATTAGCAACATTAGTGCACTTAAGATAAATAGGTCTCAAGGTTCAGTTCTAACACCAAATAAACTTCCATTAGAACACTAGCTAATGTAGCACTTCCCTCAAAAAGCTCAATTCCCCAAAAGAACTCAAAAAGGAACCCACAAGAAGCAAATGCAGAAAATGACAGAAATCTGTCAAAACAGACCAGCAGGTAAAGACGAATTTTTTCGAAGACCTTCTGTTGCTCAAATCAAAAAGTGTTGAGCTAACGAAAGTTATATAACAACCTGGGTCATACGAACAAAAAATGACAGCTCAATCCGACATACATAACTCTCTCACGAATATTTACGGTGAAGAACAGAAATCTGTTTCGGGACAGCAACTTTCCCAATCATTACTTCACTCTCATTAGAGGTTACTCTTGGCACAAAAAGCAAATAAAAAGGATAAGGAGAGGTTATTACAGAGGTAATAACTTCCAAGACTCAACTAAAACTCTTGGGTTATCTCCCAACAAGTACTTTTCTTTAACGCCTTTAAGTTAGGCATAAGAAGCAAAGAAAGAATCAAGTGTTCTCAAATGAAGAAGCATTAAGACCAAATTTTGTTTTCATAGGAGAAGCAAAAGAAATCTTTTCTCTCTTTTTATGGAAGTGTTCTATACCTTTCTTGAGTGGGATTTGATATTTAATGGTGCCTTCTTTCATATCAATGATGGCACCAACAGTTCTAAGAAAAGGTCTTCCCAAAGTAATAGGACAAGAAGCATTGTATTCAACATCCAAAATATAGAAATCAATGGGGACATAGGAATCATTAACCATAGTAAGAACATCATTAAGACTCCCCATGAGTTTCTTTTTAGCATTATCATCAAGTGGGACATTCAAATAACAATCTTCAAGAGGAGGCAAATCAAGCATATCATAAATCCTTCTAGGCATAATAGAAACACTACTATCAAGATCACACAAAGCTTTGAAATCAAAGTCATTCACTTTCATATTAATGATGGGTTCCCAACCATCTTCTTGTTTTATAGGAATAGAAGCTTTATGTTTCATATTTTCTTCCTTAATCTTTATGAGAGCATCGGTAATGTGTTTTGTAAAGGCCATGTTCATAACACTAGCATTAGGACTTTTAGCAAGATTTTGTAGGAACTTAATAACTTCAGAGATATTGCAACCATCAAGATCAAAATCAACTTTATCATCTAAAGTAGTAGAACTATTACTAGCCTCAACACTAGTGGTGGTGATAGTAGAAACACTAATGTTTCTAGCAATTTCATCTTCTCTTTCCCACTTAGCATGTAATTCAGCTAATAGTCTAACATTTTCATCAATTCTTACTTGTATAGCATTGGTAGTTGCAAAGGGATTATCATTAGTTTCAGGTTTAGCAGCCATTTTATTCAAAGAAGATTGACCTTCAGCCAAAGATGCTATATTTCTTTCAGCATTAGAGAGTTTTTCCTCGATAGTTTTATTGAAAGCAGTTTGTTTACTAATAAACTCTTTAAGCATAACTTGAAGTTCAGAGGGAGCACTCTTATTATTGTTGTAAGAATTTCCGTAAGCATTACCATTGTTGGGAGGATATGGCTTATAATTGTTGTTACCAAAATTGTTCCTATAAGCATTATTACCATAAGCATTGTTGCCAAAATTGTTATTTCTTATGAAGTTCACATCAACTTGCTCTTCTTGAGCAACCAAAGAGGCTAAAGAAACATTATTTGGATCAATATGGGCTTTCCCATTAACAAGCATAGACATAATAATATCAACCTTATCACTCAAGGAGGAGGTTTCTTCAACAGAATTTACCTTCTTACCTTGTGGAGCTCTCTCAGTATGCCATTCAGAATAATTAACCATCATATTATCCAATAGTTTTGTTGCAGCACCCAAAGTGATGGTCATAAAGGTACCTCCAGCAGCTGAATCCAATAGGTTCCTTGAAGAATAGTTCAATCCTACATAAAAAGTTTGGATGATCATCCAAGCAGTCAGTCCATGAGTGGGACAATTCTTTACCAAAGATTTCATTCTTTCCCAAGCTTGAGCAACATGCTCATTATCAAGTTGTTTGAACTTCATCATTTCACTTCTCATGGATATAATCTTAGCAGGAGGATAGTATTTTCCAATAAAAGCGTCTTTGCACTTAGTCCAAGAATTAATACTATTCCTAGTTAAGGAATTCAACCATTCTTTAGCTTTTCCTCTCAAAGAGAAAGGAAACAATTTCATTTTAATAATATCACCATCTATGTCCCTATGCTTTTGCATCTCACAAAGTTCAACAAAGTTATTTAGATGGGAAGCAGCATCTTCATTACCAATACCAGAAAATTGTTCTCTCATAACAAGATTGAGCAAAGCAGGTTTTATCTCAAAGAAAGTATTTTCAGCCACAGGTGGAGCAATAGGTGTGCTCATAAAATCATTGTTGTTGGTGCTAGTGAAGTCACACAACTTACTGTTTTCAAGAGTAGTCATTTTTTGGGGGTTTCAAATAAGAAAGCAAACTAGTAAAACTAATTTTTTTTGTGTTTTTTGAAGAACAAAACAAGCAAACAAAGCAAAAAGAAAACTAAGCAAAACAAAAACAACAAAGTAAAGAGATTGGTTATGAGGGACTCCCCTTGTGAGATGTCCTTGACTCCCCGGCAACGGCGCCAGAAAAGATCTTGATGTGCTCGTCGTTCGATGTAGAGCTTGTTGGGAACCCCAAGAGGAAGGTATGATGAGCACAACAGCAAGTTTTCCCTCAGTTATGAAACCAAGGTTTAATCGAACCAGTAGGAGCAAGGAAACACCCCAAAGGTGTTACTAGCTGAGCTTTGGCAGGGCGCACTACCGGTGCTAGTAGCAACGTGGAGACCTGCACAACACAACCACAGAACTTTGTCCCCAACTTGCGATGAGGTTGTCAATCTCACCGTGTTTTGCGGAAAACAAAGGATTAAACGTATCGAATGGAAAGAAGTAAAAGTTTGCAGAAAGTAAACACAAAGAAGTAAACAGTTGTATATTGTATGTAAAGAAAAAGGACCGGGATCCATAGTTCACTAGAGGTGTCTCTCCTTATGATAGATAACATGCTGGGTGAACAAATTACAGCAGGGAAATTGACAAACACCGAGAAAGCAATACATGCATACACTAATCATCTTGACTCCTTTGAGACTTGATTGGGCATTACAACATAATACATAGACCGCCATCCAACTGCATCTATGACTAAGAATCCACCTTCAGGTTATCATCCGAACCCCCTCCAGTATTAAGTTGCAAGCAACAGATTATTGCTTTACAAACTGCGTGTAAAGTAAACAATACGATTGTTCTATGAACAAAGGATTGTTGTTTTCTCCCTAGTAGCAACAACACATCTAGTACCTTAGAGATTTCTGTCACTTCCCCAGATTACCAGAGGCATGAACCCACTATCGAGCATAAATACTAACTCTTGGAGTTGCTAGCATCTACTTGGCCAAGATAGCTACTAACAACGGAAAGCATGCAAGATCACAAATAACAAAGACATGATAGAATCAATAATCAATCTGAAATAGCATCTCAATATCCATTGGATCCTCGCAAACACAACATGTATGAATTACAAATAGATGATCTTGATCATGAACGGAGCTCACAAGATCTAAACATGAAAGCATAAAGGAGGAGAACCAGCCATCTAGCTACTACATGGATCCGTAGTCCAAGGATGAACTACTCACGCATCACACCGGAGGCTTGCATGGTGATGAAGAAGGCCTCCAGGGTGAATTCCCCTCTTTAGCAGGGTGCCGGGAAGAGCTTTAGATCCCTCCCGATCTAGGGATAGAGATGATGGCGGCTACAGACTCTTTCGTGGATTTTTTGATCGGGTACTTAGGGTTTTCATCCCGAGGGCAATATATAGGCGGAAGGAGAAGTCGAGGGGGTGCCGGGAGCGGCCACACCACCCCCTGGTGCGGGCAAGGCCTAGCCGCGTGGCCAGGTGGTGTGGTGGCTCCCTGGCCCTTCTCTATCTCGTATTCTGGCACTTGATCCCTTCCAGAAAAATAGGCACTTTGGCTTTTGTCCCGTCCAATTCTGAGAATATTCATTTTCTGACTTTCCTGGAACCAAAAACAGCAGAAAACAGGCAGCTGGCACTGTGGCTCTTGTTAATAGGTTAGTCCAAGAAATCATATGAAAAGTACTCCAAAGTTGGAACAAAACACAAGAAAGTGGATAAAACCAAGCATCAAACATCAGAAATTATAGATACATTTGCAATGTATCAGTGTCCACCGGTTATTTCTCAACTGAGCCCTTTACTTATGCAATTTACATTGTGATAGCCATCGTGCTTGAAGTATTATATCTTGCTATCACCTTGTTGCTTGTCTTGCTTAGCATAGGTTGTTTGTGCACTTAGTTGAACCTAGTTGATATAGGTTTTGGCTTGATAGATTAAACATTAAATTTTATTCCGCATTTATTAGATCCTAGACCGTAATAATTTTAAAACACCTATTCACCCCCCTCTAGGCGACATCCCTTTCCCTTTAAAGGTGAAGCACAAGGAGAAAGGAGTAAGTGAAAGCGGCAAACGCAGGAGTAGCGCAAGGAAGAAGAAGCAGACAGCAAAAGGAAGTAGTAAAACAGTAAAAAGCTCCCCCTAGTTTATAAGGAGAAGAAGAGCAAAGCTTAGCCGTTGGATGAAACCAGCAAACCATAAAAATTCACAGGATGACGACGCGTGTCAAGGGTGCACATAAGGATAAAAATCGTGGACAGTTATTGCCCCGGTAAAAACAAAGAAAATCTCCATGATGCCTCGATCTTCACACGTAAAGGGAGATGTATGGTCAAAAGATCTTCGCTGACACGCCGCTGAAGCGTCATCATTACTGTAGCATGGGCCCATAAATGAAACATCCCATCGGTTTTCATTTCTCGAAAGCCACAACGTAACAACTTCGTTAGCAATGACGTCATAGAAGAGGCAATGACCAAAACTTCGGCTCTATTTTAGAAAGACCAGATAAAAGTAAATTCCCGAATCAAAGTAAATTCCTCAGCTAAAAACCTTGAGCCTACAATCGAATACAAATATTCAATTGTAGCCTTGGGGCTACTCCCATCGGGAGCGCTAGTCGCGCACCCAATAAAACAGGACATAATAGTCCTAGATGAATAAATTAAAGGTGAGGACTTCCTCAGATGGTTAGAAGCTTTGAGCCTATGTCCCAATACAGGCATCCGAACATAGCCTCAGGGGCTACTCCCATCGGGAGCGCTGACCGCACACCCAATAGAAAACTGAGATTTATACGCGCCAAAGAAATATTATCCTCGTGTGTAAAACACACCCAATAAAATTAAAACCTATGAGTATTACATTAGTGTATCCTCCAAAGGTTACTCCCATCGGGAGTATTTTTAGATATCATCCACAAACTTCAATAACTCCAATAGCCAAACAAGGCAGTCGATGAAAATCATAAAAAAAACATCGGATCATGCCCGACGCGATAAAACTCCGAATGTCATGTCCATGACAAAGATACGACCCCATGATCCGTCCTGTGTGGCCTGGTAATTGATGACTACAAGCGCATAGATCGTTTGTAGCTAGTTCGAAATAAATATATCGATCCCACAAGGAGCGGGAGTCTGAAGTCTAATAACTCTTGAAATAAATATTACAATAGAAATGCTAAATAAAGTTCTAAGTGACAATATAAAATGCGAGTATTGCGTAAAAAGGTGTTTTTAGGTTTTTGGTATAAGAGCAACAATAAGTAGAGTAAAACAACTGAACACAGAAAGTAGGTACCACGTATGTAAGAGAGATTGAAACTGCAATAGGGGAAAAGTGTTCTCAGGGAGTAGAGGATACACCACTAGCATTATAAAGAGCTAAGGTAAAGATTATTATCATGAACATTCTTAACTATGTATGTGTGGGAGGAACTCTGTATTTGGACAAATAGGTAGCAATCGCTGCTCACATTATCCTCATAACCACAGCAGTCAGCAATCAACATCAATCGAATTACTACGCTATTAAGGGACGTAATCCCGTAGGACGTATCCCATGGCATGGATAGTGTTCTGTGAGTTTCCTCGGTTTCCCAAGTTGATACGTAAGGAGTGCCAACAGCTTTATAGTCACTATAAGTGCTAACACACCTCCATCTACCAACAAGTAGTTCCCTCCATCAAGTCCCCAAGAGAGGAAAATATTGAGAGGTCGACTTCTCTCAACATCAAGATGAAGACAATCTAACACATGGTCACAGCGATGAATATCATAATAAACTTTATCTTATTTCAATCCCATACTAGGGTTTCTCCATCTCCCCAAAAACTAATGATCTACTCAGACATGGAGGCAATCAGCATCATGGCAATAACAATGGAATCTATCATAGATGAATAGTACTTGTATAAATCCACAACGAGTATGGAAATTACAACAAGATTTAGACAAGATGTAGATTGGATAGATGGAGATGGTGGTGATGCAGTGGTGGATGATGAAGATCGATGGCTTAGCCTCCCAGATCTGCGTAGGGCGAAGATGGATCCGATGGACGAGTTCCCTCTCTAGATGCCTTCCGGAGGTGAGGTTTCTGTGATTTCTAGGTGTTCTGTATATTGTCTCTCTGATCTAGTTGCTCATGGTGAAACTATTTGAGGAGGCGGTGGCGACACCAACTATACGACCAGAACTATATGGCCAGAAAATTTATTCCAGTCGTATAGTTGGTCGTTAAACCGTCTGTCTCCTTTGATCGCTTCGGGTTTTCTTCTGGTATTATTAATATTTCCCAAATAAGCAATTTACGTTGTTTTTACTCCTTTTCTCCTCAGTACAACTGCTCCAAGAATTGTATCCATTGGATCCATCGTCTGTCTTGATCCTAGTGAAAACAGACATAAAATGTGCGCGCAAGCACCATAAAATACCAAGATTCTACATCTATAATGCAAAATAATAATGTAAAACATGATGCAAATATGCACTCATCAATTTCCCCAAGCTTACACTCTTTCTCGTCCCGAGCAAGTTTAGCTTAATGGATGTGATCCTCATATTCATGAAGCTGAGTCGATAAAATAAATGAGGCATTTGCAGCATGTGTTTATCATATGCGATACATAGTAATAAGTTCATGAATAGTACCTTACTCGAACCATCTGAATAGTATTAGCATGCTTCCACACCTTAGTGATCAACAGTCCATAAAATATGTATCTCAACATAATGTAAGTATCTGGTTCAACCGAATGAGTTAGCGAGGTAGTCCCAAGTGTTTTTGGATTGACATATTCACTTGGGATTCAAAATCTCAAAAGTGTATCTTTGTCATACTACAATATAGTGGTGTATGCCTATTTGCTATTTGCACATTCGCTCTTTTTCTTCTTTCTTTTCTTTTCTTTTGTTTTTATGCTCACACTTTTGCTTAAGTGTTGTGCAAAGGAGCTAGCCATAAAGTCCACTTCATGTAGGAATTCAAAGTTTAACGATCTCAATTATCAAATTCCAATTGTATATGAAGCATTTTTATGACTTGAAGATTCTACCTCGACTTGTTCTCCCTCTATTTTGATAGCACTTTTATTTTCTTTTGTTTAAGGTTTCTTTTTCAATTTACCTACATAGATAATTTTCTTTGTAAATCAAACTGTAGACTTACAACATGTTGATCAAATTATATTTATATGTTCCATTAATACCAATGGTGTGCAAGACTCCTATTGCTATCATCAAGTTCAAGTAAAATTATACTTAAGCCATTCATATATCAAATAAGACAAGCACAAACTCAATATTGCTCTATATATAATAAACTCAGAATTTCATAAAAGGGATCGACTATTCCTGAAGGGAATTCTAATGATGCAAACTTATTTCTAGTTTGAACTAATGTGAAAATAGTAATAAAAACTTATAAGATAGATTACAAGGTCTTAAAGATCTCCCCAAGCTTGGAATCAAGCCAAGCGGGATCAAATAATCTCTTGCGATTATTTTATACCGTGATTATTGTAGATAACTATGGCGCCATGGCATGTAACACCGCGGTGCGTAGCTTCTTGTTGGTATCCTCCAGAGCAGTGATGCGGCTGTAGCACCTACGCAAATCAGATTGCAGCGTGTCCACTCTATCTGCGACCTTAGTCATCAAAGGGAGGAGATCATCCTTCTTCTCTATCTCCTTGAGAAAGTGGTGGACTTTGAAGCGATGAAGTAGTTCCTGTTTCTGATATATCTCCAGTGCCCGCACGAGATCTTTGGTCTTGGGAACAACTTCTTCTTCCTCATCCATAATTGATGGATCGGGGAAGTGGAAACCGTACCTCCACTCTTCTTGAGGATTCACCCTCATACGAGCACCAATGGTAGGCTTCGAGAGTGGCTCCGTCGCTTCCTTGCTAGCACCTGCACCAATATTAGATAGTTCCTGACGCTTGTGCGGCCTGGGGTCCGTGGCGATGAACTTGACCGTCTCCACGCGCCCTTTCCCATGTGCCTTCTAACCTTCTCTTTCTTCTTGAGCTCTCTTCATTGCCACCCAATTGATCCCCGGGGGATCATAGACATCACGGTGGATGTAGACGTCAACCACATCATCATCGGAATCGTTATTGTAGAAGCTTGGCTCGACGTACTCCTTGTACCCCGGGCTAAACCTCTCCACCTCCTCGTCATCGTCCTCCATGGACGGGCTGCTAGAGCGGTCCCTGGAAGGAGTAATGAGCCCCATGGGTTTCCCATGGCCTGGAACGGGATAGCGCACTGCTAGATTGGTTCCTGGAGATTATGATTAGAGAGAGAGACAATGGCAGTATATAAGGGAGGTCAGAGGTCGGTAAAACTCGTGAGAAACACCAAATTGTCGCCCAAGAAAAGAATCTTAATGAAATAGGGAAAGAAATCACGGATTTGGAAGAGTCCTGCCGCGTAACGACCAACTATACGAGCGCGGCCCGTATAGCTCCGGCCGTATAGTTGGTTCCGGGCAAATATTTCCAAATATCTCGAGTCCAAGTCGGTTAAGTCACGACTCGAAACCGACAATAATGTTTTTTAGATGAATATGAAAAGGTAAACGAAAAGTGTCTGGTAGTTTAACGACCAACTATACAGCCGGAATTTTAGCTCCGATGTATAGTTGCGACCATATAGATAAAGACACCAAAAATCAAAAGTGTCTAAGAGTTCAACGACCAACTATACGGCCGGAATTTTATCTCCGGTCGTATAGTTGCGACCGTATAGATATAGACATAAAAAATCAAAAGTATCTAAGAGTTCAACGACCAACTATACGGCGGGAATTTTAGCTCCGGTCGTATAGATGTGACAGTATAGGCTCAGATATCGAAAACAATTTCACGACGATGATACAGAGAGTTTAATAACCAACTATACGGCGAGAGCTTCCCCTTCGGTTGTATAGTTCCGCCCGTATAGTTGGTAAAACCCTCAAAAACTTCAGAAAAATACAAGGAATTCAATGGCAAAATTTTCAGGAGTAAAATTTGTGAAAACAAATCACTTATTTGGGTAAGAACACTTACCTTGAACTGATCATTTGCTTATTCGGGGATGACAAACTCCTCCAACAACAAAGACTTCTTCTCTTTTGGAGGAATTGACCTTAGTTCATTGAATAATTCTCGTGAGAAAAAATCACCATGACTAAAGTTCCTCTCAATAAGATTGGTGTCTTGTTGGGCAAACATGGACAATGCATCCAACATCTTTATTTCTCGCCTCTGCATAATCTGCAACTCAAATTCTCAACTCCAATGGATCAGTCTTGGCTTATGGTCTTTCCTCTCAAGGAGTTCTTTTAAACCATCATGATCCGTATGGACTCTTACTTTTGCATCAACTATATAAGAACAAAATTTATCACAAGAGAAAAATACAGCAAAAAGTTCCCTTTCTTCCTTGGGGTAATTCTTTTTGAGCACCATTAAGAGTTCTACTAGCATGATGTATAATATTAAATCTGCGACCAATGTGTTGTCCTAGAGTTACTCCTACAGCATCATCACTAGCTTCACACATTAAGTCAAAAGTCACATCCCATATAGGAGGTTTAATAATAGGAGCACGTGATAAAGCATTCTTAAGTTTATCAAAGGCTATAAGACATTTATCATCAAAATTAAATTGTACTCCCTTTTGCAGGAGATTAGTCAAAGGTTTAGATATTCCCGAGAAATTTCTAATGAACCTTCTATAAAAACCCACATGACCAAGGAAACTTTTTGTACCTTTAATATCCCTAGGTTGTCCCATTCTCTCTATGGCCTCGACCTTAGCTCTATCCACTTCAATTCCCTTACCTGATATCTTATGTCCAAGGACTATACCTTCTTTGACCATAAAATGGCACTTCTCCCAATTTAGAACAAGATTGGTTTCTTCGCAACGCTGCAAAACTCTTTTGAGATTATCCAAGCAACTAGTAAATGAAGTTCCATAGACAGAAAAGTCATCCATAAATACTTCCATTATTAGTTTTATAAAATCCGCAAAAATAGCAGTCATGCATCTGTGAAAAGTAGCTGGAGCATTACATAAACCAAAAGGCATATGTCGGTAAGCATGTAAACCATAAGGACTAATGAAAGTTGTTTTAAGTTGGTCATCAGGATGAACAACTATTTGAGAAAACCAGAGTATCCGTCCAAGTAGCAAAAATGAGTGTGGTTCGCTAATCTTTCTAAAGTTTGATCTATGAATGGTAAAGGATAGTGATCTTTCCTAGTTTCTTTATTCAATTTCCTGAAGTCTATGCACATCCTATGTCCAACAATAGTTCTAGTAGGTATCAATTCATTTTTTTCATTAGGAACAACGGTAAAGCCGCCCTTCTTAGGGACACAATGAACAGGACTTACCCATTCACTTTATTTAACAGGATAGATTATACCTACGTCAAGTAGGTGTACAATTTCTTTTCTTACCACTTCCTTCACTTTAGGCTTCAATCTTCTATTAAATTTTGCAACTGGTTTAGCACCTTCTTCCATGAATATCCGATGGACAGTTATCATGGGACTAATGCCCTTCAAATCATCCATTGAGTACCCAAAGGCCTTGCGATGCTCCTTAAGTATTTTCATGAGTTCTTTTTCTTCTTATCCTGAAAGTTTAGCACTAATAATAACAAGAAATTTATTTGTATTATCTAAAAACTTGTATTTAAGATTATCTAGTAGAGTCTTCAACTCTGGGGGTGCTAATTCTTTGTCCCCTCTCTTTTCTGGCTCTTAAAAAGCCTCATTAGTTGGAGGCCCCATAATGGGAAGTGAATCGAATTTACCTTCTAGTTCTTCTAGGGACTTGTCCTCCATAACTATTTCTTCATAATTTGAGTCTTCGTTTATTTCTTATTCCTGATTACTAAAGAAAAGAGCTGCCATTTTGTCAATAGGTTTCTCTTCCTCTTCTTCTTGTATTTGTGGAGGCATGTCTTTAAATTTGTAAAAGTGGAATTCCTTTTTCTCTCCCCCAAGCTTAAGAGACATAATCTCCTTTTTAAAATCAATGTAGGCACCTATATCACTCAAAAAGTTTCTTCCAAATATAATTGGGCAAAGAGTGTCAGCTGGCATATCAACAACTACAAAGTCAATAGGAAAATTTGTGTTGCCAATTGTGACAGTTGCATCTTCAACTACTCCCATTGGAATTCTAAGATTTTTATTGGCTAACATGATTGTCATATCAGTATTTTCAATTAGCTAACATGCTTTAACTTCTCTTCTCTTCTCAGGTTCGGGTGGTGGATCATATTTGACTACACCCTCTTTTGGAGCTTTGATATGTTCTATAAAAGCTTTAACAACTTGCAACACAAGATCTCAATCCAAATAAAGTTCTTTAGATCATTCTTTAACATGGCCCTTTTTATTATAGTCATGAATACAATCATGTTCTATTTCTACGCCTCCTTCACTTCCTAGACCAAAATTCCATGAATTCTATTAAGTAAAGCCCAAGCTTTAGTTATAGGAAGATTCATAAAGGCTCCTTCCGCAAAAGAGTCTAGTTCAATTTTATTAGGTTCAATTAAACCGCCATAAAAGATATGCAATAAATACCATTCAGGCAAATCATGATAAGGACATAGACGTAGTAGATCTTTAAATCTGATATAAAATCTTACTAGTCCTTCATTAGAATGGTTCCTCTAAGTCATTATAAGACGCCTGATTCCAAAAGATTTTGATAATGGATAATATTTTGCTAGAAATTCATAAGCTAGATTATTCCAAGTAGTAGTGGCTTCAGGGGGTAGAGATCTATACCATGAGAGAGATGTACTAGTCAAAGTCTGACTAAAAAGTTTAACCCTTACCTCATCAGTAGTATATCCCGTCTATTGAAAAGTGCCACATATATCTTTGAAACATGCAATATGCTCATATGGACCAGGATCTTCTTCATCTCTAGTAAATTGCTTCTTGTGTAAAATACCGAGTAGTAGAGGATTTATTTCAAACCCCCTTGTCTTCTCATTGGAGTTATCTCTTTTATAAATATCACAGGGCTTCTCAAAGTGGCTGAGTGGGTTAGCACTAGTCATATGCTCAAACTCCATCATGTTGGTGGAAACCTGTAACTCAAAACAAAACTTAGCAAGACAAAAATAAATAAGCAAAAACTAAAAGACCTACAGCGCTTAGCTCCCCGGCAACGGCATCAGAAAATAGTTGATGACTGCAAGTGCACAGATCGTTTGTAGCTAGTTTCGAAATAAAGATATCGATCCCATAGGGAGCAACAGTCTGAAGTCTAATAACTCTTGAAATAAATATTATAATAGAAATGCTAAATAAAGTTCTAAGTGACAAAATAAAATGCGAGTATTGCGTAAAAAAGTGTTTTGGGTTTTTGGTATAAGAGCAACAATAAGTAGAGTAAAACAACTGAACACAGAAAGTAGGTATTGCGTATGTCAGAGAGATTGGAACTGCAATAGGGGAAAACGTGTTCTCAGGGAGTAGCCGATACACCACTAGCATTATAAAGAGCTAAGGTAAAGATTATTATCATGAACATTCTTAACTATGTATGTGTGGGAGGAACTCCGTACTTGGACAAATAGGTAGCAACCGCTGCTCACATCATCCTCATAACCACAACAGATAGCAATCGACATCAATCGAATTACTGCGCTATTAAGGGAGATAATCTCGTAGGACGTATCCTATGGCATGGATAGTATTCCGTGAGTTTCCTCGGTTTCCCAAGTTGATACGTAAGTAGTGCCAACAGCTTTATAGTCACCGTAAGTGCTAACGCACCTCCGTCTACCAACAAGTAGTTCCCTCCATCGAGTCCCTAAGAGAGGCAAATATTGAGAGATCGACTTGTCTCAACATCAAGATGAAGACAATCTAATACATGGTCATAATGATGAATATCATAATAAACTTTATCTTATTTCAATCTCATATTAGGGTTTCTCCATCTCCCCAAGAACTAATGATCTACTCAGACATGGAGGCAATCAACATCATGGCAATAATAATGGAATCTATCATAGATGAATAGTACTTCTATAAATCCACAACGAGTACGGAAATTACAACAAGATCTAGATAAGATGTAGATGGGATGTATGGAGATAGTGGTGATGCAGTTGTGGATGATGAAGATTGATGTCTTAGCCTCCCGGATCTGCGCAGGGCGAAGATGGATCCCCGGTGGACGAGTTCCCTCTCCAGATGCCTTCTGGAGGTGAGGTTTCGGTGATTTCTCGGTGTTCTGTATGTCGTCTCTCTGATCCGGTTGCACAGGGTGAAACTATTTGAGGAGGCAGTGGTGGCGCCAACTATACGACCGGAACTATACGGCCAGAAAATTTATTCCGGTCGTATAGTTGGTCGTTAAACCGTCTGTCTCCTTTGATTGCTTCGGGTTTTCTTCTAGTATTATTAATATTTCCCAAATAAGCTATTTGCGTTGTTTTTACTCCTTTTCTCCTTATTACAACTGCTCCAAGAATTGTGTCCATTAGATCCATCGTCTGTCCTAATCCTGGTGAAAACAAACATAAAATATGTGCACGAGCGCCATAAAATACCAAGATCCTACATCTACAATGCAAAATAATAATGTAAAATATGATGCAAATATGCACTTATCAGTAATCACAAAAAAATGTGCTCTGCTAGTAAAATATCCGTATCAACGATACGATGAAAAATCATGATGGATGCGTTGGGTACCCGATAAAATAGAACTGGAATTCAGTATTCAATTAGGCCTCAACGGCTTGAATTGGATTACGCAAGTAAAATATGAAGGAAATACGCCCTGAGAGGCAATAATAAAGTTGTTATTATATATTCCTTATACATGATAGATGTTTATTTTACATGCTAGAAATGTATTGATTCGGAAACATCAATACATGTGTGTTTAATAAACAAAAAGGGTTCCTAGTCATGCCTCTCTTATAGACTAGCTTGTTGATTAACAGGATGATCAAGGTTTCCTGATCATGGACATTGGATGTTGTTAATAACAAGGTCACACCATTGGTGGAATGATGTGATGAACATTCATCCGAAGTATAGCATTACGATCAAGTCATTATGTTTATATTTCTATAACATCATACGAAGTAATCTTTATCCTTAGACCATGAGATCATGTTAATTGCTAACACCGGAAGAGTATCTTGATAACATCAAACGTCACACCGTAACAGGGTGACTACAAAGATGGGTTCAGTCCTACGAAGGTGTTATGTTGAGGCTCATGGATCAAGAGTGGAATTTGTTAATCCAGATGACGGATAGATATACTCTGGGCCCTCTCGGTGATATCACATTAGGATAGCTTGCAAGCAAGTGATGTGATCACTAGAATGTTATATCACGGGAACGAGAAAAGAGTGCATGTCGGTAACGAGATCAAACTAGGTATGGAGATACCGATGATCGAATCTCGGACATGTAATATATCGAGAGACAAAGGGATTTAGTTACAAGCGTTAAAGGTTCTCACGATCACAGGAGTCATCGTTGAATGTGTAGGAGTCAGTATGGATCTCCAGGTCCCGCTGCTGATTATTGATCGGAGAAGGGTCTCGATCATGTCTGCATTATTCGTGAACCGTAGGGTGGCACACTTAAGAGTTACGGGACACCATTTTGGAGCACATATGTTTCATACGAAAGAATTGCAAAGCGCAGGAATTGTTTCAATAGAAACCGGAAATTGTTTTAGGTGAAATTGCAGAAGGTGGTTCTGCATGTGATATTGAAATATTGCAAGGGGCTATATGTGAATGTTTGTTAATTAAAGTAATTAACAAAAATCTAAATAAATTTAATAAAAAGAGTTTTATTAAATGAGAGAGCATTAAATTTGGAGAAATTTAATGCATTTAAAGTGGAGACTTTAAAAGGGAATGTGAAGAGGCATTTTAATGTGGAGGGGTTACCACCACATGAATGGGGGAGGTGAGGGGTCAACCCCCCCCCCCCATGCGCCAGCCATGGAGAGAGGGGCACCCCCCTCCTCCTATAAAAGGCCACCCATTCCCTCCTTCATCCACACACCTCCTTGTGAAGGATCTCTCTCCCCCTCTAGAATTATTCCCCCATGGTCTCGGATTAGCGAGATACATGTTCCCGGTGGCATTTCGTCTGGAAGGAGTTGCTGCTTCCGCTGGATCGCTGGAGCGAGGAGGTGGAGGTTGTCCGGTGGCTTGAACGTGTGTGCGAGTGCGGATGCGCTGCTGAGTTGCGGCGCTCGGACTTTCTCACGATCTTGAGATCGGCAAGTGTACGACTACATCAACCACGAGTTCCTACTCGTTAACAAAGCTCGTTGTCTACGAGGGTAAGTTCTCGTTGGATGTATGTCCACCCGTTGCTTTGTACCTAGTAGATAGATCTTGGCGTGTAGTTCACACCGTAGGAAATTTTTTGTTTTCTATGCTGCGGACCCAACAGTGGTATCAGAGCCTGATCTATGCGTAGGTGCTTAGCACGGGTAGTACACATATGGTTGATATGTGGGCGATGATGATCATGTTATTGCATCTTCTATGTATTTTGGATATTGGTGGCATAGTGGGATGAAGCGGCCCGGACCAACCTTACATGTCATCGTACATGAGACCGGTTCCACGACTGACATGCAACTTGTTTTGCATAAGTGGTTGGCGGGTGTCTGTCTCTCCTACTATAGTCAATATCTGATTTACAATGAGTAGCTAATAACTTAGTTATCCTTGTTGTGGTTCATATTCGTAGGTAAGAATGGTTCTATCTCCGAAAGCTCCAAGCCACGTAAAACTTGCAATTGATAAATTAGAGGCGTCTAGTTTAGATCGTTGCTAGGCTAGTGTGTTGATATGGTATTGTTGTAAGTAGATGTATGGTGGATACTCTTACAACACACTCAACGTGTAAGTTCCATAGACCTTGGCCTTACACACAAAGGAATAATAGAGATCATACCACGATGCAAGTGATAGAGATCAAATGCATGGACCATATCATATCACTTTACACATTAGATGTTAGCATCTTATACTGCTAGTTTGGCGCGTTTGATAGCATTATAAGATGATCCCTCATTTAGATATCAAGATAAAAATGTGTTCTTCCTTGAGTATGCACCGTTCTATGGATCGTGTTTCGAGACATCGCATGATGATCAGGTGTACTCGAATCTACGCTTTCATAGGAACGGGTGACAGTTTTACACACGCGAATACTAAGGTTCTTACTTGGCGAGCCTAGCATGTACAGACATGGCCTCGGAACACGGACCGAAAGGTTAAGCATGAGTCATATGGTAGATATGATGCCCATATAGATGCTCGCCTTTGAAGCTATATCAACTCACGTGATGATCGGACTTGGTATAGTGGATTTGGTTCATGTAATCACCAAAAGAACATGAGGGATGTCGTTTTTGAGTGGGAGTTCATTAGTAATTTGGATTAGTTGAACTCAATCTATCATAAACTTAGTCTAAATAAACTTTACAAATTCTGTTGTAGATGGCACCACCTGCTTTTAATTTCAATGTGTTCATGGAGAAAGAGAAACTTGCTGCGAATGGTAGCAACTTCACCAACTGGGCTATGAATTTGAGGATTCTCCTCACTGCTGCACAAAAGCAATATGTGCTAGATGCGCCGCTAGGCCCCCCACCAGCTCCTGATGCCCCTGGCGAGGAAAAGAATGTCTATGTGACTCGTCAGGAGGACCACAACTTAGTTCATTGTGGCATACTGTATGGGGTAGAGCCAGAACTTTGAAAGTGATTCGAAAATGGCAATGCCTTTGATACCATGGGAGAATTGAAAATGATTTTCGATACCCATGCTGCCGTAGAGAGTTATAATGCTACAGAAAAGTTCTTTAGCTGCATGATGGAGGAAAACAGCTCCGTTAGTGAGCACGTACTCAAAATGTCTGGGTACGCCGATAAGCTTGTGTCCTTTGGAATAACGATTCCCATTGACTTAGGCATACATCGTGTTCTCCAATCTCTGCCACCTAGCTACAAGAGCTTCGTGATGAACTATAATATGCAGGGCATGAAGAAGTCTCTTCCCGAGCTTCTTTCAATGCTTAAGACTGTAGAAGTGGAGATTAGGAAAGAACAACAAGTGTTGATGATCAATAGGACCACCGGTTTCAAGAAGAACAAGAAAGGCAAGCACAAGGGAAAGAAGGGTGGCAAGTCTGTTGCCACGCTTGAAAAGAAACCCTGGGCTGGCCCTAAGTCTGACACCGAGTGCTACTATTGCAAGGGGACTGGCCATTGGAAGCGCAACTGCCCCAAGTATTTGGCGGACAAGAAGTCCAGCAAGGCAAACAAAGGTATATGTGATATACATGTTATTGATGTGTACTTGACTAGTACTCGCAGTAGCACCTGGGTATTTGATACCGGATCGGTTGCTAATATATGTAACTCGGTTCAGGGGCTATGGAACAAGCGACAACTAGCAAGGGATGAGGTTAGGATGCGGGTCGGCAATGGATCAAGAGTTGATGTGATTGCTGTCGGGACGCTACCTCTCCATTTGCCATCGGGATTAGTTATAAACCTAAATAATTGTTATTTGGTGCATGCACTGAGCATGAACATTGTATCTGGATCGTGTTTGACGCAAAGTGGTCATTCCTTTAAATCTGAAAACAATGGTTGTTTGATTTATAAGAATGATATCTTTTATGGTCATGCACCTATGTTGAATGGTTTATTTCTATTGGATCTCGATAGTAATATTACGCACATTCATAATGTTAATGCTAAAAAGATTAAACTTGATGATGATATGTCTACATATATGTGGCACTGCCGTCTAGGTCATATTGGCGTTAAACACATGAAGAAACTCCATTCTGATGGACTTTTGGAATCACTTGATTTTGAATCATTTGATACATGTGAGCCATGCCTTGTGGGCAAGATGACTAGAACGCCGTTTTCCGGTTCAATGGAACGGGCGACAAATCTGTTGGAGATCATACATACTAATGTGTGTGGACCAATGAGTGTGTCGGCGCGAGGTAGATATCGTTATTTTGTTACTTTCACGGATGATTTGAGTAGATACGGGTATATCTATTTGATGAAACACAAGTCTGAAACTTTTGAAAAGTTCAAAGAATTTCAGAATGAAGTGGAAAATTATCGTAATAGAAAGATCAAGTTTCTACGGTCTGACCGTGGAGGAGAGTATCTAAGTTACGTGTTTAGCACACACATGAAAGAGTGTGGAATAGTTTCACAACTCACGCCTGCCGGAACACCACAACGTAATGGTGTGTCAGAATGTCGTAATCGTACCTTATTGGATATGGTTCGATCTATGATGTCTCTGACTGACTTACCTCTGTCATTTTGGGGTTATGCACTGGAAACAGCTGCATTCACTTTAAATCGGGAACCATCTAAATCCGTTGAAACGACACCGTATGAATTATGGTTTGGAAACAAACCTAAGCTGTCATTTCTTAAGGTTTGGGGATGCGATGTTTATGTGAAGAAACTTCAACCGGATAAACTCGAACCCAAAGCGGAAAAATGCGTCTTCATAGGATACCCTAAGGAAACAATTGGGTATACCTTCTATCACAGATCCGAGGGCAAGGTTTTTGTTGCCAAGAATGGATCCTTTCTTGAGAAGGAGTTTCTCGCGAAAGGTGTGAGTAGTCGGAAGGTAGAACTCGAAGAGGTTATTGAACCTTCTCTTCATGGAATGGCGAGTGGCGCAGCACCGGAAGTTGTTTCGGAGTTGACTTCACCTGATGAAGAGAGAGCTAATGATAATGATCATGAAACTCCGAAAGAGGACACTACCGAACCTCGCAGGTCAAGCAGGACACGTGCAGCTCCTGAACTATACGGCAATCCTGTTGTGAATTTCATGGTTGATGAAATGGATGACCCTGCGACGTATGAATAAGCGATGATGAGACCGGATTCCAACAAATGGCTAGAAGACATGAAACCCGAGATGGAATCCATGTACAAGAACCAAGTTTGGAACTTGGTGGAGTTACCTCACGACCGAAAGGCCGTTGAGAATAAATGGATTTTCCAAAGGAAAACTGATGCTGATGGTAGTGTGACCATCTATAAGGCTCGACTTATCGCAAAGGGGTTTCGACAAATTCAAGGAGTTGACTACGATGAGACATTCTCTCCCGTAGCGATGCTTAAATCGGTTAGGATTATGTTAGCAATTGCTACATATTTCGATTATGAAATATGGCAGATGGATGTCAAAACTGCGTTCCTCAATGGTAATATTGATGAAGAGTTGTATATGATACAACCTAAGGGTTTTGTCGATCCTAAGGATGTTAATAAGGTGTGCAAACTTCAGCGATCCATCTATGGATTGAAGCAAGCATCACGAAGTTGGAATCTCCGCTTTGATGAGGTGATCAAATAGTTAGGATTTGTCCAAACTTATGGAGAGCCTTGTATTTACAAGAAAGTGAGTGGGAGCAATGTGGCATTTCTGATATTATATGTGGATGACATATTATTGATTGGAAATGATATAGATCTTTTAAATAGTGTTAAAAGTTATCTAAACAGCAAATTTTCGATGAAAGACCTTGGTGAAGCGTCATATATATTAGGCATTAAAATCTATAGAGATAGATCAAGGCGCATAATTGGGCTATCGCAGAGTACATACCTTGATAAGATATTAAAGAAGTTTAATATGGATGAAAGTAAGAAGGGGTTCTTACCTATGTTGCAAGGCAAGACATTGAGTAAGGCTCAAAGTCCGGCTACGGCGGAAGAAAGAGAGATGATGGATAAGATCCCCTATGCCTCGGCCATAGGCTCTATTATGTATGACATGCTATGTACAAGACCGGATGTGGCACATGCTATTAGTTTGACTAGTAGGTACCAATCTGATCCAGGTTCGGAACACTGGATAGCGGTAAAGAACATCCTCAAGTACTTGAGAAGAACTAAGGATATGTTTCTCATATACGAAGGTGAAGAAGAGCTAGTCGCTAATATGTCGATGCTAGCTTTGACACCGATCCGGATGACTCTAAGTCTCAATCCGGATACGTATTTCTCTTGAACGGAGCAGCAGTTAGTTGGAGGAGTTCCAAACAACCTGTGGTGGCTGGATCAACAACGGAGGCGGAATATGTTGCTGCTTCAGAAGCGGCGCAGGAGACAGTTTGGATGAAAGAGTTCATTACAGAATTGGGTGTGGTTCCCAGTGCGTTGGACCCGATGGTGATCTATTGTGACAACAATGGAGCCATAGCCAACGCAAAGGAACCAAGGTCTCACAAGAATTCCAAACATATCACTCCATCCGCGAGCATGTCAAGGATGGAGATATAAAGATTTGTAAAGTACACACGGACCTGAATGTAGCAGATCCGTTGACTAAAGTACTCCCTAGGGCAAAACATGATCAACACCAGAACTCCATGGGTGTTAGATATATCACTATGTGAACTAGATTATTGTCTCTAGTGCAAGTGGGAGACTGAAGGAAATATGCCCTGAGAGGCAATAATAAAGTTGTTATTATATATTCCTTATACATGATAGATGTTTATTTTACATGCTAGAAATGTATTGATTCGGAAACATCAATACATGTGTGTTTAATAAACAAAAAGGGTTCCTAGTCATGCCTCTCTTATAGACTAGCTTGTTGATTAACAGGATGATCAAGGTTTCCTGATCATGGACATTGGATGTTGTTAATAACAAGGTCACACCATTGGTGGAATGATGTGATGAACATTCATCCGAAGTATAGCATTATGATCAATTCATTATGTTTATATTGCTATAACATCATACGAAGTAATCTTTATCCTTAGACCATGAGATCATGTTAATTGCTAACACCGGAAGAGTATCTTGATAACATCAAACGTCACACCGTAACAGGGTGACTATAAAGATGGGTTCAGTACTACGAAGATGTTATGTTGAGGCTCATGGATCAAGAGTGGAATTTGTCAATCCAGATGACGGATAGATATACTCTGGGCCCTCTCGGTGATATCACATTAGGATAGCTTGCAAGCAAGTGATGTGATCACTAGAATGTTATATCACGGGAACAAGAAAAGAGTGCATGTCGGTAACGAGATCAAACTAGGTATGGAGATACCGATGATCGAATCTCGGACATGTAATATATCGAGAGACAAAGGGATTTAGTTACAAGCGTTAAAGGTTCTCACGATCACAGGAGTCATCGTTGAATGTGTAGGAGTCAGTACGGATCTCTAGGTCCCGCTGCTGATTATTGATCGGAGAAGGGTCTCGATCATGTCTGCATTATTCGCAAACCGTAGGGTGGCACACTTAAGAGTTACCGGACACCATTTTGGAGCACATATGTTTCAGACGAAAGAATTGCAAAGCGCAGGAATTGTTTCAATAGAAACCGGAAATTGTTTCGGGTGAAATTGCACAAGGTGGTTCTGCATGTGATATTGAAATATTGCAAGGGGCTATATGTGAATGTTTTTTAATTAAAGTAATTAACAAAATTCTGAATAAATTTAATAAAAAGAGTTTTATTAAATGAGAGAGCATTAAATTTGGAGAAATTTAATGCATTTAAAGTGGAGACTTTAAAAGGGAATGTGAAGAGGCATTTTAATGTGGAGGGGTTACCACCACATGAATGGGGGAGGTGAGGGGTCACCCCACCATGCGCCGGCCATGGAGAGAGGGGGCACCCCACTCCTCTTATAAAAGGCCACCCATTCCCTCCTTCATCCACACACCTCCTTGTGAAGGATCTCTCTCCCCCTCCAGAATTATTCCCCCATGGTCTCGGATTAGCGAGATACATGTTCCCGGTGGCATTTCGTCTGGAAGGAGTTGCTACTTCTGCTGGATCGCTGGAGCGAGGAGGTGGAGGTTGTCCGGTGGCTTGAACGTGTGTGCGAGTGCGGATGCGCTGCTAAGTTGCGGCGCTCGGACTTCCTCACGATCTTGAGATCGGCAAGTGTACGACTACATCAACCACGAGTTCCTACTCGTTAACAAAGCTCGTTGTCTACGAGGGTAAGTTCTCATTGGATGTATGTCCACCCGTTTCTTTGTACCTATTAGATAGATCTTGGCGTGTAGTTCACACCGTTGGAATTTTTTTGTTTTCAATGCTGCGGACCCAACAAAATAACGAGTTCAAGCCTGGGGACTTGAATTTGATGTAGGTCTATAGTGTGTTTACCCAGGAGCATTTAACTGATTCCCGATCCATCGGATGCATCAGGCCTGCTGTACCAAATCCCTACAAAACCAAAAGTAAATATCTCATGAAATACCGAAAATATCTTTGAGACTCAACCCGAATCTACGATTTAGGTAGAGTCTCGGGGGCTACTGACATATGTATGATTACTCGGGTACTTATGTTTGGTTACCCTAGCTGCATAAAGGCTCACGGCCCATGAAGACCCAATATGAAGGCCCAAGAAGTATCCGACGGAAGTCTTAGTTTAGCTAAATAAGGAAATAGAAACTGACATTGTGTTGGTGTTGTAATCGTGAATATGTAATCTATCCGTTTACAACCCCGAGACCCAACCTATTATATATAGTCTGGGAGGATCCAACGTAGAGGTACCGAAAAACTCCCAAGCAATGTGTAATAGCATTATCCATCGATAATCAGACGACTTCGACTCCCTTGTTTGTCTGACATCCGACGAAATCCCCAGCGTTTGTTTTTTTGCAAAACCCTAAGTCCATAACCATGGACATTGCCGAGGTTACCCCTTGTCATATGGGCATTGTCGAGTTAACCCCTTGTTAGTTTCCAACTATGGAGAGGTGATCGAAGACTCAACGTTTCTCCGACTACGCATTAAAGCCAGAGAAACCAAAGATTTTTTGTGTTCTTTGGGAGGACTTCAAGATGTTGCATTCCAAGATTGCCGACATCACCTAGATGAAGCATTCACGAGTTAATATCATGGTGGCACAATATCTTAAAGATCTCCGGGGGCTACTACTGGGGATATGCATAGTGGGTATCACCATAGCATAGCTGTATTTCGGATAACCCGGGTGTCCCACAGTGGTAGCATGGCCCATGGCCTGCTAGGTGACCCGGTTAGAAGGATCCAGAAGGGAGGCCCATGTCAGAATACCAGGGAGGGTACAGTGCCAACATAGACGAAGTCGGAGCCGTGGAATACAAGACACAAAGGCTAGTTAGTGTTAGTGTAGGACTCTATAACATGTTCAATATGAAATTTACCCTATAACCCTAGGTTCTTGTGACTTTATAAGCCGGACCCGTGGGAGCCTTTAGGGTAACACACACAACCTCGCGCAGCAAACCACACGATCCTTGTAACTTAGTGTATTACCATTATAGTGATTTATAGCAGGAGTAGGATTCTACCACCGTTGTGGGATCTGAACCTGGGTAAGTTGTGTTACCTCATACCTGTCAACTTGCTGCCTTACCCCATCTCTGAAGGGTTCGCAACATGGAAAACAAAAAAAAATCTACGATAAGAACTCCCAATTACGCCAAGATCTAATATAGTAGATGAAGGAAATATGCCCTGAGAGGCAATAATAAAGTTGTTATTATGTATTCCTTGTATATGATAGATATTTATTTTACATGCTATAATTGTATTGATAGGAAACATCAATACATGTGTGTTTAATAAACAAAAAAAGGGTTCCTAGTCATGCCTCTCTTATAGACTAGCTTGTTGATTAACATGACGATCAAGGTTTCCTGATCATGGACATTGGATGTTGTTAATAACAAGGTCACACCATTGGTGGAATGAAGTGATGAACTTTCATCCGAAGTATAGCATTATGATCAAGTCATTGTGTTTATATTTCTATAACATCATACGAAGTAATCTTTATCCTTAGACCATGAGATCATGTTAATTGCTAACACCGGAAGAGTATCTTGATAACATCAAATGTCACACCGTAATAGGGTGACTATAAAGATGGGTTCAGTGCTACGAAGGTGTTATGTTGAGGCTCATGGATCAAGAGTGGAATTTGTCAATCCAGATGACGGATAGATATACTCTGGGCCCTCTCGGTGATATCACATTAGGATAGCTTGCAAGCAAGTGATGTGATCACTAGAATGTTATATCACGGGAACAAGAAAAGAGTGCATGTCGGTAACGAGATCAAACTAGGTATGGAGATACCGATGATCGAATCTCGGACATGTAATATATCGAGAGACAAAGGGATTTAGTTACAAGCGTTACAGTTTCTCACGATCACAGGAGTCATCGTTGAATGTGTAGGAGTCAGTACGGATCTCCAGGTCCCGCTGCTGATTATTGATCGGAGAAGGGTCTCGATCATGTATGCATTATTCGTGAACCATAGGGTGGCACACATAAGAGTTACCGGACACCATTTTGGAGCACATATGTTTCAGACGAAAGAATTGCAAAGCGCAGGAATTGTTTCAATAGAAACCGGAAATTGTTTCGGGTGAAATTGCAGAAGGTGGTTCTGCTTGTGATATTGAAATATTGCAAGGGGCTATATGTGAATGTTTGTTAATTAAAGTAATTAACAAAATTCTGAATAAATTTAATAAAAGAGTTTTATTAAATGAGAGAGCATTAATTTTGGAGAAACTTAATGCATTTAAAGTGGAGACTTTAAAAGGGAATGTGAAGAGGCATTTTAATGTGGAGGAGTTACCACCACATGAATGGGGGAGGTGAGGGGTCACACACACCCCCATGCGCCGGCCATGGAGAGAGGGGGCACCCCCCCTCCTCCTATAAAAGGCCACCCATTCCCTCCTTCATCCACACACCTCCTTGTGAAGGATCTCTCTCCCCCTCTAGAATTATTCCCCCATGGTCTCGGATTAGCGAGATACATGTTCCCGGTGGCATTTCGTCTAGAAGGAGTTGCTGCTTCCGCTGGATCACTGGAGCGAGGAGGTGGAGGTTGTCCGGTGGCTTGAACGTGTGTGCGAGTGCGTATGCGCTGCTGAGTTGCGGCGCTCGGACTTCCTCACGATCTTGAGATCGGCAAGTGTACGACTACATCAACCACGAGTTCCTACTCGTTAACAAAGCTCGTTGTCTTCGAGGGTAAGTTCTCTATGGATGTATGTCCACCCGTTTGCTTTGTACCTAGTAGATAGATCTTGGCATGTAGTTCACACCGTAGGAAATTTTTTGTTTTCTATGTTGCGGACCCAACAGTGGTATCAGAGCCTGATCTATGCGTAGGTGCTTTGCACGGGTAGTACACATATGTTTATATGTGGGCGATGATGATCATGTTATTGCATCTTCTATGTACTTTGGATATTGGTGGCATAGTGGGATGAAGCGGCCCGGACCAACCTTACATGTCATCGTACATGAGACCGGTTCCACGACTGACATGCAACTTGTTTTGCATAAGTGGTTGGCGGGTGTCTGTCTCTCCTACTATAGTCAATATCTGATTTACAACGAGTTGCTAATAACTTAGTTATCCTCGTTGTGGTTCATGTTCGTAGGTTAGACAGGTTCTATCTCCGAAAGCCCTAAGTCACGTAAAACTTGCAATTGATAAATTAGAGGTGTCTAGTTTAGATCGTTGCTGGGCTAGTGTTTTGATATGGTATTGTTGTAAGTAGATGTATAATAGATACTCTTACAACTCACTTAACGTGTAAGTTCCATATACCTTGGCCTTACACACAAAGGAATGATAAAGATCATACCACGATGCAAATGATAGAGATCAAATACATGGACCATATCATCTCACTTCACACATCAGATGTGAGCATCTTATATTGCTAGTTTGGCGCGTTTGGTAGCATTATAAGATGATCCCTCATTTAGATATCAAGATAAAATGTGTTCTTCCTTAAGTATGCACCGTTTTGTGGATCGTGTTTTGAGGCATCACGTGATGATCGGGTGTTTTCAACTCTACGCTTTCATACAACGGGTGTAAGACAGTTTTACACACGCAAATACTAAGGTTCTTACTTGACGAGCCTAGCATGTACAGACATGGCCTCGGAACACAGACCGAGAGGTTAAGCATGAGTCATATAGTTGATATGATGCCCATATAGATGCTCGCCTTTGAAGCTACACCGACTCACGTGACGATCGGACTTGGTGTAGTGGATTTGGTTCATGTAATCACCAAAAGGACATGAGGGATGTCGTTTTTGACTGGGAGTTCATTAGTAATTTCGATTAGTCGAACTAAATCTATCATAAACTTAGTCTAAATATACTTTACAAATTCTGTTGTAGATGGCACCACCTGCTTTTAATTTCAATGTGTTCATGGAGAAAGAGAAACTTGCTGCGAATGGTAGCAACTTCACCAACTAGGCTATGAATTTGAGGATTCTCCTCACTGGTGCACAAAAGCAATATGTGCTAGATGCGCCGCTAGGCCCCCCACCAGCTCCTGATGCCCCTGACAAGGAAAAGAACGTCTATATAACTCGTCAAGAGGACCATAACTTAGTTCATTGCGGCATACTATATGGGCTAGAGCCAGAACTTCAAAAACGTTTCGAAAATGGCAATGCCTTTGATACCATGGGAGAATTGAAAATGATTTTCGATACCCATGCTGCCGTAGAGAGTTATAATGCTACAGAAAAGTTCTTTAGCTGCATGATGGAGGAAAATAGCTCCGTTAGTGAGCACGTACTCAAAATGTCTGGGTACGCCGATAAGCTTGTGTCCTTAGGAATAATGATTCCCATTGACCTAGGAATACATCGTGTTCTCCAATCTCTGCCACCTAGATACAAGAGCTTCGTGATGAACTATAATATGCAGGGCATGAAGAAGTCTCTTCCCGAGCTTCTGTCAATGCTTAAGTTTGCAGAAGTGGAGATTAGGAAAGAACATCAAGTGTTGATGATCAATAGGACCACCAGTTTCAAGAAGGACAAGAAAGGCAAGCACAAGGAAAAGAAGGGTGGCAAGTCTGTTGCCATGCCTGAAAAGAAACCTCGAGCTGGCCCTAAGTCTGACACCGAGTGCTACTATTGCAAGGGGACTGGCCATTGGAAGCGCAACTGCCCCAAGTATTTGGCGGAAAAGAAGTCCGGCAAGGCAAACAAAGGTATATGTGATATACATGTTATTGATGTGTACTTGACTAGTACTCGCAGTAGCACCTGGGTATTTGATACGGGATCGGTTGCTAATATATGTAACTCGGTTCAGGGGCTACGGAACAAGCGACAACTAGCAAGGGATGAGGTCTCGATGTGGGTCGGCAATGGATCAAGAGTTGATGTGATCGTCGTCGGAACGCTGCCTCTCCATATGCCATCGGGATTAGTTATAAACCTAAATAATTGTTATTTGGTGCCTGCACTGAGCATGAACATTGTATCCGGATCGTGTTTGATGCAAAGTGGTTATTCATTTAAGTCTAAAAATAATGGTTGTTTGATTTATATGAATAATATCTTTTATGGTCATGCACCTATGTTGAATGGTTTATTTCTGTTGGATCTTGATAGCAGTATTACGCATATTCATAATGTTGATGCTAAAAGGATTAAACTTGATAATGATATATCTACATATATGTGGCACTGCCGTCTAGGTCATATTGGCGTTAAACGCATGAAGAAACTCCATTCTGATGGACTTTTGGAATCACTTGATTTTGAATCATTTGATACATGTGAGCCATGCCTTATGGGCAAGATGACTAGAACGCCGTTTTCCGGTTCAATGGAACGGGCGACAGATCAATTGGAAATCATACATACTGATGTGTGTGGACCAATGAGTGTGTCGGCGCGAGGTGGATATCGTTATTTTGTTACTTTCATGGATGATTTGAGTAGATACGGGTATATCTATTTGATGAAACACAAGTCTGAAACTTTTGAAAAGTTCAAAGAATTTCAGAATGAAGTGGAAAATCATCGTAATAGAAAGATCAAATTTCTGCGGTCCGACCGTGGAGGAGAGTATCTTAGTTACGAGTTTAGCACACATATGAAAGACTGTGGAATAGTTTCACAACTCACGCCTGCCAGAACACCACAACGTAATGGTGTGTCAGAACATCGTAATCGTACTTTATTGGATATGGTTCGATCTATGATGTCTCTGACTGACTTGCCACTGTCATTTTGGGGTTATGCACTGGAAACCGCTACATTCACTTTAAATAGGGCACCATCTAAATCCGTTGAAAAGACACCGTATGAATTATGGTTTGGAAACAAACCTAAGCTGTCATTTCTTAAAGTTTGGGGATGCGATGTTTATGTGAAGAAACTTCAACCGGATAAACTCGAACCCAAAGCGGAAAATTGCGTCTTCATAGGATACCCTAAGGAAACGATTGGGTATACCTTCTATCACAGATCCGAGGGCAAGGTCTTTGTTGCCAAGAATGGATCCTTTCTTGAGAAGGAGTTTCTCACGAAAGGTGTGAGTAGTCGGAACATAGAACTCGAAGAGGTCATTGAACCTTCTCTTCATGGAATGGCGAGTAGCGCAGCTCCAGAAGTTGTTTCGGAGTTGACTTCACCTAATGAAGAGAGAGCTAATGATATTGATCATGAAACTCCGAAAGAGGACACTACCGAACCTCGCAGGTCAAGCAGGACACGTGCAGCTCCTGAACTATACGGCAATCCTGTTATGAATTTCATGATTGATGAAATGGATGACCCTGCGACATATGAAGAAGCGATGATGAGCCCGGATTCCAACAAATGGCTGGAAGCCATGAAATCCGAGATGGAATCCATGTACGAGAATCAAGTTTGGAACTTGGTGGACTTACCTCACGACCGAAAGGCCGTTGAGAATAAATGGATTTTCAAAAGGAAAACCGATGCTGATGTTAATGTGACCATCTATAAGGCTCGACTTGTCGCAAAGGGGTTTCGACAAATTCAAGGAGTTGACTACGATGAGACATTCTCTCCCGTAGCGATGCTTAAGTCGGTTAGGATTATGTTAGCAATTGCTGCATATTTCGATTTTGAAATATGGCAGATGGATGTCAAAACTGCGTTCCTCAATGGTAAGATTGAAGAAGAGTTGTATATGATACAACCTAAGGGTTTTGTCGATCCTAAGGATGCTAATAAGGTGTGCAAACTTCAGCGATCCATCTATGGACTGAAGCAAGCATCACGAAGTTGGAATCTCCGCTTTGATGAGGTGATCAAAGAGTTTGGATTTGTCCAAACTTATGGAGAGGCTTGTATTTACAAGAAAGTGAGTGGGACCAATGTGGCATTTCTGATATTATATGTGGATGACATATTATTGATTGGAAATGATTTAGATCTTTTAAACAGTGTTAAAAGTTACCTAAACAGCAAATTTTCGATGAAGGACCTTGGTGAAGCTTCATATATATTAGGCATTAAAATCTATAGAGATAGACAAGACGCCTAATTGGGCTATCGCAGAGTACATACCTTGATAAGATATTAAAGAAGTTTAATATGGACAGAAGTAAGAAGGGGTTCTTACTTATGTTGCAAGGCAAGACATTGAGTAAGACTCAAAGTCCGGCTACGGCGGAAGAAAGAGAGATAATGGATAAGATCCCCTATGCCTCAGCCATAGGCTCTATAATGTATGCCATGCTATGTACAAGACCGGATGTGGCACATGTTATTAGTTTGACTAGTAGGTACCAATCTGATCTAGGTTCGGAACACTGGATAGCGGTCAAGAATATCCTTAAGTACTTGAGAAGAACTAAGGATATGTTTCTTGTATACGGAGGTGAAGAAGAGCTAGTCGCTAAGTGTTATGTCGATGCTAGCTTTGACACTGATCCGGATGACTCTAAGTCTCAATCCGGATATGTATTTCTCTTGAACGGAGCAGCAGTTAGTTGGAGGAGCTCCAAACAACCTGTGGTGGCTAGATCAACAACGGAGGCGGAATGTGTTGCTGCTTCAGAAGCGGCGCAGGAAGCGGTTTGGATGAAACGTCACACCGTAACAGGGTGACTATAAAGATGGGTTCAGTGCTACGAAGGTGTTATGTTGAGGCTCATGGATCAAGAGTGGAATTTGTCAATCCAGATGACGGATAGATATACTCTGGGCCCTCTCGGTGATATCACATTAGGATAGCTTGCAAGCAAGTGATGTGATCACTAGAATGTTATATCACGGGAACGAGAAAAGAGTGCATGTCGGTAACGAGATCAAACTAGGTATAGAGATACCGATGATCGAATCTCGGACATGTAATATATCGAGAGACAAAGGGATTTAGTTACAAGCGTTAAAGGTTCTCACGATCACAGGAGTCATCGTTGAATGTGTAGGAGTCAGTACGGATCTCCAGGTCCCGCTGCTGATTATTGATCGGAGAAGGGTCTCGATCATGTCTGCATTATTCGCGAACTGTAGGGTGGCACACTTAAGAGTTACCGGACACCATTTTGGAGCACATATGTTTCAGACGAAAGAATTGCAAAGCGCAGGATTTGTTTCAATAGAAACCGGAAATTGTTTCGGGTGAAATTGCACAAGGTGGTTCTGCTTGTGATATTGAAATATTGCAAGGGGCTATATGTGAATGTTTGTTAATTAAAGTAATTAACAAAATTCTGAATAAATTTAATAAAAGAGTTTTATTAAATGAGAGAGCATTAAATTTGGAGAAACTTAATGCATTTAAAGTGGAGACTTTAAAAGGGAATGTGAAGAGGCATTTTAATGTGGAGGAGTTACCACCACATGAATGGGGGAGGTGAGGGGTCACCCCCCATGCGCGGGCCATGGAGAGAGGGGGCACCCCCCCTCCTCCTATAAAAGGCCACCCATTCCCTCCTTCATCCACACACCTCCTTGTGAAGGATCTCTCTCCCCCTCTAGAATTATTCCCCCATGGTCTCGGATTAGCGAGATACATGTTCCCGGTGGCATTTCGTCTGGAAGGAGTTGCTGCTTCCGCTGGATCGCTGGAGCGAGGAGGTGGAGGTTGTCCGGTGGCTTGAACGTGTGTGCGAGTGCGGATGCACTGCTGAGTTGCGGCGCTCGGACTTCCTCACGATCGTGAGATCGGCAAGTGTACGAATACATCAACCACGAGTTCCTACTCATTAACAAAGCTCGTTGTCTTCGAGGGTAAGTTCTCTATGGATGTATGTCCACCCGTTTGCTTTGTACCTAGTAGATAGATCTTGACGTGTAGTTCACACCGTAGGAAATTTTTTGTTTTCTATGCTACGGACCCAACAGTAGATGCTAGTAACGAGTAAGGGGGTAACCTGAATAACTTACCCTCAAAGACCGAAAGCTTTTATGAAAACTGATTTCGTTGGTGATGTAGAAGATCACATGCCAATCTCAAGATCGAGTTGAAGAACGCCACAACCCAGCAGCGTATCTATCCTCGGGCACATGTCTAGCTCCCGACAACCTCCACGCCCTTGCTCTAGCAGAGTAGCAGAAGCAGCAGATCCTTCCAAAGAAACCACCGAGAACATGTACTTTGCTAATCCGAAGTCATGAGAAATTTGCTAGAGGGGGAAGAGAACCTTCACGAGGAGGTGGTGCAAACGGAGAGGGTAGAGAGACCTCCTTTAATAGTGGAAGGGAAGCCCAACAGGGCATGGCTGTCGGCTATAGGAGGGTGCCCCACCTCTCCCTCATTCATGTGATGGACTCTCCACTCACACAAAATCCATCTCCACTCACATGCATTTATTACCCACTAGTTTAAATATATTTTTATTTTTAAATAAAACACTTTTATTTATTTTATTCAGAATTTTTTAATTACTTTAGTTAACAAACATTTGCATAAAACCCCTTGCATTATTTCGATATCACATCTGAAACCAATTTCAGCAATTTGACCCAAAACAATTCTGATAATCATCGAAACAATCTTAGCTCTATTAAAAACTTTCTCTGGTATCTTTTATCTAACGAATAGTATCGGTATACCTTAAGTGTGTCACCCTATGGTTCACGAATAATGCAGACATGGTAGAGACACTTTTGTTATCAATAATCAGCAGCGGCACCTGGAGGTCCATACTGACTATTACACATTCAATGATAACACCTGTGATCGTGTGAACCGTTAACGTCATACCCAATTCGTTTTGTCTCACGATATGTTACTTATGCGAGATTTGTTCACATGTATCATCCACACCCTAGTTCGATCTTGTTCCTGACAAGTACTCTTCACTTGTTCCGTGATACAACATCCTTGTGACGTAGTCACATGCTTGCAAGCGGTGTTGATGTAATATCACCGAGAGGGTCCAGAGTATATCTCTCCATTATTAGGATGGATAAATCCCACCCTTGATCCATGAACCTCTACATAACACTTTCGAAATACCCAAACCAACCTTTATAATCATCCTGTTACGATGTGGCGTTTGATGTTATCAAGGTACTCTTCCGGTGTTAGTGATTAACATGATCTCATGGTCTAAGGACTAGGAATACTTCTTATGTGTTTGATGTAGAAATTTAGAATTAATGACTAGATCATATTGCTATATCTACTTTGGTTGTATGTTCGTCATAACATTCTTCTAATGATACGATCCCGTTATTAACAACATTCAATGTTCATGATCAGGAAACATTGATTACCTGTTAATCAACGAGCTAGTGTAATGAGAGGCATTACTAGGAACTTTGGTTTGTTTATTAAACACACATGTATTAATGTTTCCTATTAATACAATTCTAGTATGAGAAATAAACATCAATCATAAACTTGGAATAAGATAATAACATTTTATTATTGTCTCTCGGGCATATTTCCTTCAACCTCTCTCTAAACGCTCTGTGAGAATCTCTCCATGGCGTACTCATTGGGAATTCCATGAGAAACATTTCTAAAAGAACATGATATAAGTTTTGAAAGAGCATTGTTCCGCCTTGCTTTCGTGACAGTCGAGAGGCGAGCCAGAAACCGTCCTCTCTCCGCACGAAACATGTTGCTCTCTCTTGCAGCTACGTGACAGTCGAAGACTGTTGGCCGTTGCCCTCGTTACCCGTTTAGACAGGTTAGGTTTTTGTTGCATCTTAGAAGACAATTCGAAATCGTTTATTTTCTTCATGTGTGCGCTATGTAAATTGTAGTGAAATATAGGACTTGGAGGCTAATCAATATGGATGTCTTAAAACATTGTCATTTCATTCGTGAGTCTGCTAAGACACTTTGAGTTTATTTATGACTTTTTTTTGACTTAATGGAATGTATGCCATCTTCTTGACTTAATGGACCGTGGGAATCCATCCATAACTTGGATGTAGCCATAGCATATGCATAAGAGTGTGGTGGGATGTTGAGATAGCCAGGACCTATCCCGGAGTGCGATCCTGTTCACACTCTGCCTTTCCCGTAAATACGCTAACTACCTCTTTTATATCAAGCTTCATAGAGCTCATAAGTTCTTTGTGCTATGTCATGCTTCTTTATAATCTACAACAAACAATTTGGCTCAGCAATCGTTTTTCCTAACCGTCGCGTCCTGAGTTTTATCTAGTAGTTATTCTACACACATCCTTAAAATCATGCATACAAGATCACATTTTTTGTGTGATTTTGTAATTTCGATAAAAATATAGATAACAAAGTTATGCACAAGGTTCAGTGATTGTTTGGATTATAACTAGTCACACATATTTATTGTAAATTTTCTATACAAAATGTTTAAAACCTATAGACGCACCTAATTACATCATTTGTATACATTTAAATATTGTTTTCATGATGTAGCTTGTTCACTTTCCTGTGCTACTTATGTTTTTCATTATGCGTTATAATTGAATATTACATATAGAGATCGTATTCATCACCCTTGGTGCCAAGTAGAATGACGCTATACAAAACTTGCATAAACAAAATAAATTTATGTATTTTGCTTCAAATTATTTTACCTCATAAACAAAAATATCGTCATGTTTATATTTTTTACGCTCCATTTGGTTTCCTATGTAAGGCAAACTCTAGGTGACTCTATGTACGGTTGCATGAAACATGAGGTGAAGAATAACTATTCATCACCCTAGGTGCCAAATAGCACGACACGTATTACATATTTGATCCCGTTCAAAAAAAAATTACATATTTGATTACATGAGTATGTTTGCATATGTTGTAACTCTTCAGAGTGTTGAACCACATAAAATAGGATTTGACATCAGTACTAACCAAAAGTGTCCAACTCTATTGCCATCCAACGAGCTGAACCGAAATTTATCACTAATTCCAATCCCCGTGAAATAGAAATCGGTAGTAAGAAAACATACACGTTCTTTTAGTTCGTTATTTTGTGCACTGCAAATATGTAGATTTTAGTTTTATCTAGTATTTGTTGTGCATGTACAGATTCGTAGAAGTCCAAAATTTTCATATCAAGATTTTTTCAATTTACATAAGTACTGTACCATATTTTTTCATATGTTTTGTCCACGTATAGATACATTTTTACAAATATCTCTCGAAAATGCGTACACACATGCTAAGCATGCTTGCGATGTTGAGCTTGCCGAAATGTGTAGCCAGCGTGTGATGCTCTTCCAGACCCGACACGATTAACTGGGTCAGGTCAGGTCAGGTGATCCAGGTCTACTTGTTGCGCGAGGCTCTGGTCTACTCTGGGTGACTACCCACTGCTGCTATCGCCCTCGCCCTCGCCCTCGTGTAGACACGGCGGAGTCCGTGGACCCCGCCTGTGAACCGAAGGTGTCAGTGAGCCACCGGACGGAGTGACCGGCGACCCCTCACCGCAAACGGTTGACCCTCCTCCACTCCCACCTAGCTGCCGTGCCGCACTCTCCCGCCTCCTATAAACCCATCCCCGCCTCCTCCCCTCCGCGACCAAACGCCGCCTCCCCTCCTCCTCCTTCTTCCTCCACTCCCCCCCATGGAGATGGCGACCTCCCACTTGCCCGACTAACCAGACAACCCAGCTCACGCAAGCAAGCACCCAGCCGGCCCAGCCCACCCAAGTCAAGAAGATAAGGAAGCGAGGCGCGCACGCGGAAGCAGCCGGCCCAGCCCACCCAAGTCAAGAAGATAAGGAAGCGAGGCGCGCACGCGGAAGCAGCCGGCCGACCGATCGATCCATCATCCGAGCGGGAGCCATGGACCCAGGGAGGATCCTGTTCGACCAGCTCGCCGGCGACGCGGTGAAGGAGCTGCTGCGGGCGGTGACGGGCACCTTCCTGTGCCGCTCCACCGCCGAGCGCCTGCGCCGGACCGTCGAGCCGCTGCTGCCCCTCGTGCAGCAGGGCGGACGCCACGTGCTCCGGAGCAACGCCGAGCTGGGGGAGCTCGCCGCGCAGCTCAGGGAGGCGCTCGACCTCGCGCGCCGCGCAGCGGCGTCCCCGCGCTGGAACGTCTACCGCGCCGCGCAGCTCGCGCGCAGGATGGAGGCCGCCGACCAGGGCATCGCGCGTTGGCTGGCGCGTCACGCGCCGATCAACGTGCTCGACGGCGTGCGCCGCCTCCGCGACGAGGCCGACGCGCGCATGGGCCGCCTCGAGCGCCGCGTCGAGGAGGTTGCCGCGATGCAGGGCAACCCCAACGCCGGGATCCCGCCCGCCATGTCACTACCCGTCGCGCTGCCGCCGTGCAAGGGCATGGCGATGGCCATGGAGGTGGCGCCGCCGCCGTCCAAAGGCATGGCGGTGGAGATGGAGATGGCGCCGCCGCCCAAGGGCATGGGCATGCCCATGGATTTGGAGCTCCCGGAGGAGCAGGAAAAGGGCCTCGGGGTGCTCGGAACCGGCGTCAAGGTAGGCAAGGAGAAGGTGAAGGAGATGGTGATGAGCGGCGGCGGCGGCTGGGAGGTCGTCGGCATCTGCGGCATGGGCGGCAGCGGCAAGACCACGCTCGCCATGGAGATCTACAAGGATCCAAAGGTCCAAGGTAAAAAAAAGGATCAAATCTCAGTCATCTTGTCGATCTCATCATACAAATTCTTTCTAAAATTCTTTTTGTTCGCTTCTTGCGTACAGAAGTTTATCATCCGATTCCCTGCATGCATCTCTCGTTGAATTACGGGGTAACAAAGAATGAAAATTTGGGGGAATCTTTGGTGCTTGATTGGCGTGTCGCCACATGATTGATTTGATTAGGTAAAGTTTTGGCTGATTGCTACGTTTTCCTCGTCGCCACTTATTTGGTCAAACTTGGCGCTTTGACCGGCTTAGTGCACAGCGTGCGTATGGCTCTCATGGGATTGGGTTGCTGATGGGAGCACTACAACCACTCTCCGGCTGCCAAACTCGGCAGATATTGTGAATATCTTGTGCGGTCATGATAGTAACTTTTTTGTTTTGAATCGAAAAATATGATTACCACTTATTCAACTGCTTTAGACAGATCTATTGAATTAGTGCAGACCCCTAAATAACTGGATGATATACTGGCTCAGATCCAAGTAACATACTCCTCTTCTCATCGTTCCAATTGTTCGAGATCAATTGTTAAATCCAAATTAAATTGGCCATGCATGGTGTAATACAAATCTGATATTACAAAGGGACTTGGAATTACTAGTGATTGTTCCGAAGCTAATCCTCCTTATCCTCATTCATAGCTGGTCTTTGAATTTGGCGATCTTTCTTATCTACGGGGTGCTAATATATATGTTTCTTTCTTTAGGCTACTTCAACAATAGGATATTCTTTGAGACGGTCTCGCAATCCGCAAATCTGGAGACCATCAAGATGAAGCTGTGGGAGCAGATCAGCAGCAACATCGTGCTTGGTACATATAACCAGATCCCGGAATGGCAGCTCAAGTTAGGGCCAAGGGACAAAGGACCAGTCCTTGTTATACTTGATGATGTCTGGTCTCTCTCACAGCTCGAGGAGCTCGTCTTCAAGTTCCCTGGCTGCAAGACTCTTGTCGTATCAAGGTTGAAGTTCCCTACGATAGTCAGCCGGACTTATGAAATGGAATTACTCGGTGAAGAGGAGGCTTTGTCTGTTTTCTGCAGTGCTGCCTTCGATCAGGAATGTGTTCCTCAGACTGCTGACAAGAAACTGGTTAAGCAGGTAGCTGCGGAGTGCAGAGGGCTTCCGCTAGCTCTGAAGGTTATCGGTGCATCCTTGCGTGATCAGCCTCCTATGATATGGTTAAGCGCCAAGAACCGCTTGTCACGAGGAGAGTCTATATCTGACTCGCATGAGACAAAACTCCTGGAGAGAATGGCAGCAAGCGTTGAGTGCTTGTCAGGAAAGGTTAGAGAATGTTTCCTTGATCTGGGTTGCTTCCCAGAGGATAAGAAGATCCCTCTTGATGTGTTGATCAACATTTGGATGGAGATACATGATCTTGACGAGCCAGATGCTTTCGCCATCCTAATGGAGCTATCGAACAAGAACCTGCTTACTCTGGTTAATGATGCACAGTACGTACACCACATAGGCTCTTGAAATAATTTAAGAATTCATAAACTGCAAGAATAGCTTTTGACTCTTTTACGCTCTTCATGTATACAGGAATAAAGCTGGGGATTTATACAGTAGCTACCATGACTACTCAGTGACACAGCATGATGTGTTGCGGGATCTGGCACTTCACATGAGCGGCCGTGATTCTCTGAATAAACGGGGGCGGCTAGTAATGCCAAGAAGAGAAGAATCACTTCCTCGAGATTGGCAGAGGAATAAGGATGTTCCTTTTGAAGCTCAGATAGTTTCTATTCATACAGGTGATATATCTGATTACTCATTGTTGCCAACTTGATTGCATCTGTTCCAAAAGTTGTTGTTACTAGTACTATACCATTTTACTTCAGTATTATTTCTTCTTCACAGAAAAAAATGTTTCAAGTATTACAGTAACATGCATTCATATTTTTCTGTCTTCCCCTCATTGTGTTCTAGAAGTACAAAATGAGCTGACCAATTGATTTCAAACTTCAGGTGAGATGAACGAGCCTGACTGGTTCCAGATGAGCTTCCCCAAGGCAGAAGTTCTTATCCTCAACTTCGCCTCAAGTGTGTACTACCTCCCGCCGTTCATCGCAACTATGCAGAACCTGAAGGCCCTGGTGCTGATCAACTATGGCACTACCAGCGCGGCCCTCGACAATCTATCTGCCTTCACCACGCTCAGTGACCTGAGGAGCCTCTGGCTGGAGAAAATTACACTCCCGCCACTGCCAAAAAGCACCATCCCGCTGAAGAGCCTGCGCAAGATCTCCCTGGTCAGCTGTGAGCTAAACAACAGTCTAAGAGGATCCACGATGGACCTCTCGATGACGTTCCCGCGCCTATCCAACCTCACCATCGACCATTGCGTGGATCTCAAGGAGCTGCCACCCAGTATATGCGAGATCAGCTCTCTCGAAAGCATCTCCATCTCCAACTGCCACGACCTCACGGAGCTGCCACACGAGCTGGGCAAGCTGCACAGCCTGAGCATCCTGCGCGTGTACGCCTGCCCGGCGCTGTGGAAGCTCCCCCCGTCGGTATGCAGCCTGAAGAGGCTGAAGTACCTCGACATATCCCAGTGCATCAACCTGACGGACCTCCCGGATGAGCTGGGTCACCTGACTAACCTAGAGAAGATCGACATGCGGGAGTGCTCGCGGTTGAGGAGCCTCCCGAGGTCCTCCTCGTCGCTCAAGTCCCTCGGGCACGTCGTGTGCGACGAGGAAGCGGCGATGCTGTGGCGGGAGGCTGAGCAGGTCATCCCGGACCTCCGTGTGCAGGTAGCAGAAGAGTGTTACAACCTGGACTGGCTTGTAGACTGATGTTTGTTCTGGATGCTTCGTCTCCAAACTCACCCATGTACAGTTGATGTGTATATGTTCCCCTGCTTAATGCAGGAGGATGGGGTAGTCAATACACTGTTCATTTTTGACATGTCCAGTGTTCATGTAGCTAGCTGACTCCTCCGGTAACCGAATAGTACATATGTAGGAGTACCTTGAGATCATGGTCTTCAGTAGAAATGAGCACAAAAGTTAGAATTACAGGGCTAACAGAGAAGTTCTGTTGCAGTTGACACAGATCACACGCATGTTTATGATACACATGCAATGCGACACTATTCTAAAGATCCCTCGATTTCAGGAAAATACTCTGTTTTATCGACAACAAAACAACTCCGATACATTTTCTTACACAACACGTACTACATAATCTACTGCTGTGGAAACACAACACATGCTACACAATCAGTAGCAACACCAAATTCAGACTCTAGCTGTAGCCTGAACGCAATCCTTTCTGGAGGCCCATCAGGTCTATCAAATTAGCATCTTTCTTTAGAAAGAAAGCCCTTTTCCATTTTAGTAAAATTCTTTCTTTCTATTTCTACCTGCTAAAGGTAGACCATCTCCGCTGGTGGGAGACTGATTCACAAGGTGGAAGACCGCAGCTGCTGCTTCTGCAGAGATATTTACAAGATCATATGGCGTACACGACCTCTTCGCTGCTGTCGGCGTCGAGGTCAAGGTCCGAGTCGAGGTCCTCACACTACCCATTGCTTCCACTCTCCACCACCATAAACCGCCGGCGTCTGCAAGAACAGAACACTGTGAGGCCCACGTGTTAGTGGCTTCCACTCAAGGGCGAGTTTTTTTTTTTTTTGGAGAAAAAGTACAGAAGATCTTTGCATTTTATTCATTGTAAAGGTAGAGTTGGTTACACGCCTCCTAGGAGGTTTTACAAGATCACATGTCTATGGAATTTAGTGGACAATCCCATGTGGTTGGCACAACATCTCTGAGGCCTTTTGCTCCTGCCAGGATCCAAGTAGCAGCTTCCTCCTTGATCCTCAAGAGCAGTGTTGATATGGATGGTCTTGCCTTCTCGAAGACGCAGTCGTTGCGCATTTTCCAGATCATCCAAGGGACGAGCAGTGTCGTTGAGCTCGGTCCTTTGTGCATGGCCTTAGGAGTGCACTGTTTTGCCTTCGACCACCAGTCGAAGAGGCAAGCCTCATTGGTCGGCGGGGAGCATGGCATGCGCAGTCATGCCAAGATCTTGTGCCAAATCAGTCAGGAGAAGGGGAAGCTGATGATGATGTGCTGCATTGTCCCAATAACTTCATCGCAAAGTAGGCATCTGGGATGGTGCTGCAGGTGGAGGACGAGTTTATTGTCGTGAGACTTTTATTTCACGGCTCGCTGCTTCCACCATGGAAAACATAAGTCACCTCTAACACAAGAACATACCATCACCTTCGATGCGTCAACAATGTAAATGTGGATTCAAGGTTTCCTCCACCTCCTGGTGCTACATGGGCCGGCGAACACAAGAACACTAGCAAGATTTCTATATTTCGGTGACATTGATTTTATTAATGATAAGCATACTTGACATTAACACTATTTTCTTTTCTTATAGATGTGGGAGGAACCGACAAGAATATAAACATCATAGTTGTGGCATGGAAAACTGTCATAATAATGCAACAGCAAAAGTGTAACTAACACAAAAATGCAGGTGTTACTTCATGTTGGTCACCCCCAGAAATAACCGTCCAGAAAAAAAACCGTAACAGTTCCCCAACATGCAAATTTTTTCCTCTGATGCATCAGTTCTTGACTTTTGGGTCATGGTGTACCGTCACGAATATTATTTTGTAGTTTACCACCGTCACGAACCTGTGGAATTCTGGCAGTGACAACAACCATGGTCAAAGGATCTGACTTTCTGCTAGTAGCAGACAGTTTTTTATGTCGAAGGATCTGACTCTACATACTGGCAAGGGACACTCTACAGTCTACACTCTATGTGAATATGGTTTTGTTTTGAGGTATATATATTTTTTTGAACGATCAAGGGTGCGACGCACCCAAACTTATCATTGCCGCAGAGAGAATCCGTGGCAGGAAGAAATTACAGGGAGGTCCATACAACACTCGCACAAGGACCTACAAATTCGAAGAAAAGGACCTCCACAATTTTAGAAAGCACCCTGAAACAAAGAAGCAAACGCAATCGAGCCCTAGGTGCCTCTGCCACCATGACCGGCGACCTTGGAGGCGGAGCCAGCATCGAGGCCAGAGCAGACGGCTCGACCAAGCTCAAACCGGCGAGAAAATCCCTGAAACCGGCCACCACCAAGCCACCGGGGACGAAACACTTGGCAGAGAGGCGATGACGAGCACCGGCGGAGAGGAAGAGAAGCGGCGGAGCGGCAGCCCTACTGCCATAAAGTCCGAAGCGGTGGTGGAAGATCCACCAATACACGCCGGAGAAAAGCTCCAGAACAACCTAGCAACATAGCACCACTTGCGCAATAGCCGAAGAAGATCGAAGCAGACCAAAGCAACACCACAGCAGCATCCCTCCTCACTGCCATGGCCGGCCAGGGACAGATGCAGTGCAGACAACCTACACTTCAATCGAATCCGGCACAGACACCCCCTTCTGCCACCACACATCCGTTTTGAGGTATATATCACTTACTTCTTATTGTGAAAAATTGCAAAAAATAACTTGAGTTCCATGATCCTTCTACTGGGGTCCTTTGCACTACACAATGTTGTTGTGCCTTGTAGCAGCCTATATGGAAATAAATAGCTGTTTTTTCGTTTGACTGAATAATTCGAGTTCACATACTGCAGTAGTATTTTTGTATGCTGTGGGAATTTACATTTGCATGTTTCATGGATGCGTGCACTTTGAGACATTTATTTGCAGGACAACAAAGAAGTAGGAATTGAGGTTTTAGGCCGTACTGAACGCGAAATTGCAATACTTGAAGCTTCCACTGGAGAATAGGGCTTCAAGAGGTGCTCAATTTCATATTAGAACTGGTAGATATCTTAATTATTCCTGGGATATCAAGCATCTTCGGGATCCAACTGACCCCTTCGTACGTAGAAGCTAAAACTGGGTTTGCTTCTTTGTAGCTATTTTTGGTTATCCCAGTAAGAACTGGCTTTCATCTTCTGAGATTTTATTCTCGCTGTCTCGCCTGCCTCATGCTGTAGTTTCTCTAAACTTGATTAGTTCTTGTGTTCTAAGTTCTCTTCCTTGTTTGTATTATCCTCGAACTCCATGACATTTAAACAAGCTTAGCTCTGCTCTCAATTTTGTGATATATTGTTTGATATATCTGGAATTTGTAGCCATGAAGAGTTCTAAGCAAAGCTGTGTAGTTATAGTTGAAGGTGATAGCTTTCAATCTGTACCAGAATGGTTTAATTTAGGAGCCAAGGTGTTTTCCATTACAAATTTGTATTATTGAAATTTATTTCCTTATCTTGGCATTGACACTGCTAGGATGAGTATCGTAACTGAAAATTCTAACACATAGCTTCCTTGTTTGTCAATTGTTCATGTGGCTCTATTTTGCACATCGCTTCAGTTTTCCTTGTACTGTAAACATAATTTCTGTCAATGTTTACATAAGCTTAAGTTCTGTTTTATGACCTATTTTGCACATTGCATTTTTTTAAGGATATTTGGCTACATAATATAACTTGAGCCATCAAGTTCTCCAAATTGGATAATACCACACTAGCAAACAGATCAAACGGTCACATTGTTGGAAATATAGGAGATTTATCCTAAACAAGAAAGGTACACTAGTAAGGCCTTTAGGATACAAATGATTTCTCTTGTTCTTTGCTGTACATTAGTGTATCGATCATCTGTTATTTTGCTGTCCCAAATGCAAGATTTATTTGAGATGGCTACCCTGGATTTGTCTTTTCAGTAAAGAAGGATAACTGGGGTTATTGCCCTATTGATCATTGCCTGCAGGCAGTGGCTAAGGTCGGCAAGGAATCTGCGGTCTAGAAACTCTGCTCTGACCAGGAAACCCTTGCCCGATACCTCTTGATCCTTCTTGTAGCACTGACGTCCTTACTTTCGTACAGTAATTTGTTTTACAGTATAGTTGAGTGCTGATTTAAATTCCAACGATGGAATTTTTGAACTTATTTGGTACTCCAATCCAGACTAATCTGGATGTGTACATTATAAGCTCCTTGCTTGATGGCTGTGTATATACCAAATTTCATATATGGCTAGAGAAGGAAAAGTACCAACGTTGCAGCTTTCAAAATATTTCATCTGTCAGAACGTCCAAAATCAGATATTTTAAACTGTATTGCAAGTTCAACAAAATAGTGACATTGACAGGGTTTCCAATGTGATACTCTGACCATCTACTTTAAAAAAAAAGGTTACTTTAAACAAAAGAATATTAGATCGTGTAAGCATATATACTAGTATATCAATCTGCTGATGACAATTGTTGATAAATTTCTCTGAATTTACAGTGCAATATCATAAAGTTTGACAAACATAGACTGAAATGGACAAATATTTTTTTGATAATTGTGTCCGCAACGTTTGGCCATCAAGCATATTCGTGTTTTGGCTTGAAGTGATCCGTTTGGATGCTGATGTTCAAACTGGGTTTGGCCAGTATTGGAGGTTTTCTTGCCTATCAGGTCAGCTCACCTCATTCAGTAGTGATGGGATACTTTAACAGAAGAGGCATTTTAGAGTCAATACTTCTGTTCCTGACATTTTGTGTAATCTTTTTTTTCGAACCGTGCAGGAGAACTGCATGTGAAATATTAGATAGGAGAAAAATAAACATACAGACACCAGGTTCAAATGGCTGTAGAAGCCTGAACACACTCCCACACTCCCAAAGACTGACCCAAAAAAAAAGTCTGAACAGAAACTTTCAGAACACCCAGGACTAAACTAACTTAACCTATCTTGGCATTGACTAATTGGCTGCCTTGTCAGGTTGAGTATCATAACTGAAAGTTCGAACTTCTTTCTCCACTTTGTGTTTATGCTACCCTGTTTTTTGTCCAAGCTTCGTTCTCGCTCTACCATACACTTAATTTTCAGTATGGATGTCACATAAGCTTAAACTTCTATTCTCTCTTCAATTTTGTATACTCATTTTTTCACGGAGGGGGATGTTTGGTTACATGTATCTTTAGCCATCAAGTTACCTAGACGGCATAACATCACACGGTGGCAGCAAATGTCTTTGAGCATAGACTGGGAGCCTTTGAGATTTAGGTGACAAAGCATGTCTTCTAGTTGTGGTACTGATGACTCTCTCTGGCGAGAAAGTATCATCTAGAAAAAATATGGTAAACATGTACATATTAACATTGTAGATTGTAGATGACAGCAGGGAGAGGTGGAACTCCTATCTGTATTGATCTAGGGTTCCCATGCAGGAACCACTATATATACTCTCTTACATGGGTCTCATGGGCCAGCACAACACACACACAAGACCACAGCCCAACACGTAGACAGGCTGCAACGTTTGCTGCAGCCCATGTACAATCCAACACTCTCCCTCGAGATGGGTGATATATATCTATCATTCCCATCTTGTCACAAGCTCGATTAGAATCCTCGGCGGCCAAACTCTTTGTCAGACAATCAACAATCTGTTGTCCTGTGCTCACATAGTCGATCTTGATAATACCAGCATCTAGTTTTTCTTTAATGAAGAATCTGTCAATCTCAATATGCTTTGTCCTATCATGTTGGACTGGATTATTTGCTATGAAGATTGCCGACTTGTTATCACACCATACGTTCAAGTGTCCTGCCTTTAAGACCTTCAGCTCACTTAGAAGGTTTTTTACCCATAGCATCTCACTTAATCCTAGAGACATGGCTCTATACTCTGCTTCTGTAGTTGACCTTGATACTACTGGTTGTTTTTTGCTTCTCCATGCTACCAAGTTCCCTCCCACAAATACACAGTAACCTGAAGTTTACCTTCTATCATCTAAACAACTTGCCTAATCTAAACAACTTGCCTAGTCAGCATCGCTATAACCATCAACTGTTAGATGTCCATTTGCTTTAAACCATAACCCTTTTCCTGGAGTTCCTTTTAAATAACTTATGATTCGATGAACAACATCCATATGTCCACTTCTCGGTTCATGCATATATCTGCTTACTATGCTGACTACATATGCAATATCTAGTCTTGTGTGACACAAGTACAACAGACGTCCCACTAATCTCTGATATTTCTCCTTGTCTACAAGTTCACCGGATTGGGCTGTTACTTTCTGATTTTGATCCATGGGTGTTGGAGTTGCACGACATTCCATCATCCCCATATCACTGAGAAGGTCCAGGGTATACTTGCGCTGGGATAGTATTATTCCCTTCTTTGATCTTGCCACCTCTAGTCCAAGAAAGTACCTGAGTTGACCAAGATCTTTCACTTCAAAAACTTTGGTCAAACTGTTCTTTACCCTTGTTATTTATGTTGCATCATCCCCTGTGATTATAATGTCATCCACGTAGACACCTAGAATCGTGATCTTTTGATTTGAGTGTCTATAGAATACCGTGTGGTCTCCATTGCATTGTCCATGTCCCATTTCGCATACAACTCTTCTAAATCGGTCAAACCAAGCTCTAGGAGATTGTTTTAATCCATAGAGTGACTTCTTTAGCTTGCACACTTTACCTTCAGTTTTAGCTGAAGCTAGGCCCGGGGGATCTCCATGTAAACTTCTTCGTGTAGATCACCATGTGGGAAGACATTTTTTACATCCAGTTGGTGTAAGGGCCAACCAAAGATTGTTGCACATGAGATGAGGACCCTTACTATGTTCATCTTTGCTACAGGTGCAAATGTTTCATCATAGTCAATTCCATATGTTTGACTATATCCTCTAGCTACCAATCTTGCTTTGTACCTCTCTATCTTTCCTTCAGGACTCTGTTTTATGGTATAGACCCATTTACATATGACTGCCTTCTTTCCTCTAGGAAGAGTAGTCAACTCCTAAGTCTTGTTCTTCCTCAAAGCTTGTAGTTCTTCTTTCATAGCTGCAAACCACCTTTGATCATGTTTTGCTGCCCTCCAATTAGTTGGAATTGCAATGGACTAAAGATATGCAATAAATACCTTGTATGAAGGAGATAATGTTTCATATGATACATAGTTACTGAGGTTGTGCACTAAACCATATCTATCGATCTCTTTTGTTGTAGCTGCTCTTGTCCCCTTCCTTAAAGCAATTGGCAAGTCCAGCACTTCTCTATACCTCTTAAGATGTCACCCGCTGAACTTTCTTCGGGCAAATCAGACTCATCAGCTTATAACTCCCCCTGTGGTTGTTGCTCCCCTTGTTCTTCTGCCCATTGCTCCTCCTGTTCTGCTACCAACTGCTTTTCAATCCTTTTTCTCCATGAGTATACACGAGGGGATGATACCTTCGATCCGGATTACGGATATAGTATAGCTCTTTTTCCCTAGTAGACCTAGGTTATCGAATCCTCGGGAAGCAGAAAGCATAGTGAAGTTACTTTAATGGACCTTCGGGAGTTTTACAATTCTTTTTGTGTTTTACCGGACCAAGAGTTTGTTGTCTTTTGTTGTTGTCGATGATGGAGAGAGAGGGCCTAGAGCTTTTGGTTTCACCTGTAGCTGTGCAAAACATCTGATGGGAATAAAAGATAATGATAAAGTATGCATGTAATTGTTAGAGCAAGATAATTATATGTGGGCAGTGCATCCATAATTGCTATTGCCTCCGCAACCGCTTATAGCAATAACATACTAGTCTCATCCATATAAGAAAGAGAACTAATGATATGCATAGTGACGTCACCGTTAATCCCAAGTAAATCCCTCACATACAGCCGTACTACCCCTTTTGTCACTAGGGTTCCAACCTGCAGATTAGTTATTACTCATACTCCGTATATCTGACTCAATTCTCGGGGTCTTGGGTACCTGACAAGTCCTTGAATTGAGGCAAGAGAGGATACAATAATCATCATGTCATACAAACTAATAGATGATCACATTTATGATAAATAACATGCACAAAAGCTACATGGCTAGGCCGAAGCCCTTAGCCCAAGGAGAATTACTCACACATAGAGATGAAATCAAAGATCATAAACATTGCAATGGAAATCATGAGATTGATAGCAAATAGTCTTACAATGTCTCTAATCGAAGATGAGCTCTACTATTACAAGTGGTGGAATATGGCTATGGTGGTGGAGAAGGGTTTGGAGATTAGATCTAAGTCTATTCCTCCGGCGGCTCTTCGGTGTTGTGGATGTAGGGTTCTGGGGCGGCTTGACTCTAGCGTGGCTTTGTTTCTCATCGCCCGAGGCCTCTTTATATAGGGGTCCCTTCATGAAAGTTGTTCTGTTTGACCTAGCGGTGGCGGCGGCAACTATACGACCGCAACTATACGGCCAAAATTTTATTCCTGCCGTATAGTTGGTCGTTAAAGCAGCTGTCTCCATTTCACGACTCCTGGTTTCTTTGGGTTGTTGAAAATCTCGTATCTTTGACTTTAATGTAGTGATTCCCATCATCAAATGTCATTATCTGCGCAGGGAAAAATAGCAAGAAAGGATTGCATACCCCTTTGATTATTAGGCATTAGTGGCAGGATTTAGAGAGATATTTCATAAAAAATATGAATAGTATCCAGTTTAAATATGGACGTAGATGGCTATATTCGAGAGCCATCAACCTTTCCAAGCTTAAACTTGATCGTCCTCGAGCAAGAAAACCAAAAATCAAAAGGAACTCAGCATTTAAACTGAAATAACGAGATGATGATCTTACTCATGATTGGCAGTCTCATGTTTCCTCTACTTTATAAATCTAAAAAACTTTAGCATAGATAGAGTAATGGCAAGCATATCATAAGGGTTTTATGCATCTTTATTGTTAACATAGATGATTCAAATGAGTAAACCTTATTCCATGTCATGTAATCAACTCATAGGCTTGCATTTGAACAATAAAGTATAATCATGTAAATTTGAGAGTGTGAGAGTTGTCATGAAAAACATATACATTAGAGTATCTCAATTCTCCTACATCAATAAATCAAGACTTTTCAAGCACTACTTTGCCATTCATTATCCTTCAAGAATTTCAGTTCTTAAGTAATTGAGAGCATGCCAAAAAAATATTAGTTTATCGGGCTATGATGGACACTCGTGGCATCACCAAGGTTTTTTTCGTTTTGCACAATGATTACTCATTTCAGCCAGAGGAGTGATTCCATCATGAACACAGGTACCCAAGATTGCCAAGAATCTTACCCACTATAGCATTGCTGCTACATATGTTTAATCAACTCATAGCCGAAATCTAGGAGTTTCCTCTATGAAGATCGTTCGTAGGCCAGCAGAGTTGTTGGCATCCCATGAAGTTTGACATGCATAAAGCTATATCATTCTTATGATTAACAAGTCAAACTTTTGCATGCTCACAAAAACCGCTAAACATTAATTCAATTGAACAAATCCTTTTAAAAAGAGCTATCGAGTCAATCATTATTTTCTGTGGTGTTGAGTATCTCTAGAAATAAGCCTTCAAGACTAAACACTACAACACCCAAGCCTTCAATTGTGAGACTTTTTCTTATTACAATTGTTTAGCAAATTTTTAGGCAAAACTTGGTTAACTACAAGAGCTGGAAAAAAATGTACCCAACTAAATACCCATGCAAAAAAAAAACTTTACTACAATATAAAGACTCACTCCACCAATATAATATCTCAACATTTACTACTAACTAGCATGGATTTCTCAAACTTCAAAAGTGGGGAGTCATAAGGCATACCTCTCATGTTTGGTTCCACTTCACTTTTCCCTTTTGATTTGCTTCTTGGAAACTCGAAGTCGACCACTCTTCCTGCAAATACATGAGAACCTCGAGGTGAAAAGAAAAAGAAAGAGGGAAAATAAAGATAAATGGAGAAAACTTTTTGTTGTTTTTAAGAGAGGGAATTTAAAGAATAGAAAATTAGCGGCAAAGCTCGGCTAGAAAATCTCGTAAACAAATAGAAATAACTAAAGATAAAGTGTTGGGGAAACCAACGCGAGTGCTTATAAACTCGAATTAAAAACATAACCTCGAAATAAATAAAAGCAAATGAACGCCAAATAAAGATAATGAGGAAACTTCCCCAAGCTTAGGCTTTTGCAAGCCCTTCAAATCATTATGGTGGCGAAAAAAGTCGTTACTCCAGTTCGCAAATTGAGTTGATAAATTACTAGTTGTTCCTCGAAGGTTCAATGAGAGGTTATGCATTCTCTCCACAGTTTCTCCAAATTCTTAGAAGTCTTGGTATGTAGCGAACCGGGTTGGTGGCTGCTCCTCTTGATAAGGAACTTCTTGCTCGCCTTCTTGGTCCTTATTCTCATCCGGAATCTCCTCCTCGGGTTGGTGTTGCTCAACTTGCAAGTCATATAGCAAACGTCCTTCCTCAATAGAGAAAAGACCATTAGGCAGAGGAGCGGGATAGAGACGCCCAGCTCTAGCAATATGCAAGTAATAAACACCACCTCTCCTAATGAGTATTCCACAAGCCTTTAAAGTAGAGAAACCAACACGTCGCTCACCTAGCACAAGTTGCAACTCACCTAGGTCGATGCCTAGGGCAGTGGAAAGCACAGTGATGACGCCTCCACCTGTGATTGGTCCTTGGATTTGGGAGGATTAGTGCTCTAGGTAGCGCACAAGGATTACGCCCAAGTTGAGTGATAAGTCGCAGTTGTTGTAAGCAGCTTTTGCAAGGACTAAGATGTTCTCCACATTGAGTCTCGTCGCAAGTTGTTAGCAATAACATAGAACAAATAGTGAATTGCAGGATGTTGAATATTTTTCCCCTTGCTTACTCTAGAAGTGAAACTCATTCCATTATAATAAAGTTTCAGGGAAGGGACTAAGCCAGTAAAGGATGCGCGTAAGGCATTAGCATCATTGTTTGGGAAATTAAAACATGCGCACCATTCATCTAGTGATAAAGTGTAATTGTTGTTCATAAGTTGGAAAGAAATCGTGTCCTCTCCATGCCATAGTTTAACGATGCTTTGCAAAGAACTTAAAAATTCAAGAGTTAACCGGCGATAAGTAGGCACATCATTGTATACAAAATTTTGCAGGCCAACCCTATTGCAAAGTAAATTGAAGTCATTAAAAATACCGAGTTGGTTCAATATAATGGGGCAAGCCCACTTAGTTGCCTTCACTTCTCGGTTCTTGATCTTGTTGAAGTGATCACGTTGGAGCTCATTCCTGAACTGTATCCCCATACCTTCTTGAGCGGCAGCCTGAGAAGCGCTAGTAGAGGCACGAGCACGAGTCTGACTCCTTGTGTTTTTCATCGTAGATCACTCACTTAGTGATTTTGTGGTCGGACGCAACTATACAGGCAAACTATACAACCGGAACAATATGTTTCCGCTGTATAATTGGCCTGCTATCAAAATTTTAGGGCTTCCACCTGGCGGCGCAGCTATACGGCCAAAACAATTTGTTCCCGCCGTATAGTTGGTCGTCAAACCGTCTGTACCTGGAAAAAAAATTGTACGAAAGCATCGATATCTATACGATCGGAACTATACGACTGGATTTTTTATTCCCGCCGTATAGTTAGTCGTTAAACCTTCAGTACTTATGAAAGAAAAATCATCGATGGTTAAAATATCTATGCGGCCGGAACTATACGGCCAAATTTTTTATTCCTGCCGTATAGTTGGTCGTTAAACCTTCTATAGCTATCAAAAAAATTCTACTCCCTCCAATCCATATTACTTATCATTCAAATAGATGTATCTAGACATGTTTTAGTACTAGATACATCCGTTTTAGCGACAAGTAATATGGATCGGAGGGAGTATTTCTTAGAGAATTCTTTCTTATCCTGAAACTTAGCGAAACACCTTGTTTTTGACAAAAAAATGACAGTAAATATTGTCGACCAACATCAGCATGTATAAAGCAGGATTTTTAGTACTATCGAACTTCTTCTCCTCAACTGGAGTTTTCTAGCACTTTTTATTAAACATAAACTTAAACTAAAACTTAAAGACTTTACTCAAACCTTTATTTCAAATGGGTTGCCTCTCATGAAGCGCTCTTTTATGGTCAATAGCTTGACCTCAATGTTGCTCACTTAGGCTAGATGAGTGGAACACCCACTCCAAAAATAGTTGGCCTTCAAAGTGATGGCCTCCTTTTCATCATGCTTGGCTTTCTTCTTCCTGGGAAAATGAATAACAAAAGGATCTCACGAAGGCAATTGAAGCTTTACGTTCCCTTCATGTAGATTAATCAAAGCCTTAATAGTTTTTAAAAATGAATGGCCTAATATAATAGGAGAAGTAGCATCTTTAGGCATGTCAACAATAACAAAATCAATAAGAGCAGGACATCCTTTAATGTATACTAAAGTGTTCTCTTTAATTCCTACAGCTAGTTTGTAGGTAGAATCTGCTAGATACAATTTTAACTTGGTGATTTCAAAAGAGCTAAGATTTAACTTATTAAAAAAACTTTTTTGGAGTTGTTAAAACGTTTGCGCCTAAATCACAAAGTGCAGCAATCTCATTGGTCCCAATTTTAATCTTAATAATAGGCTCAAATATATCATCAAGCTTCACAGACAATTTTCAGCAATTTTCTTATATTCTTCCTCAAGCTCACATACCTTTATTGCTACCTGATTAACAAAGTGTTGGTACATGGCTTCCTCATTTCCTTCACTTACCGGAATCTTGATATTAATCATTTTTACAAGATCTTCAACGCTGTAATTTGGTGAAGGAGCATTACTATAATCAAGTTCTTCAGGCGTCTCCCTTTGGATTCTTATCATCTTGAGGTATTCAATAGGATTGGGCTCAGCTTTTTCTGCAAATTTAGCTAGAATGACAGTTTGACTCTCGGTTATCTTATCTAGCTATGCCTCAACAATCCTCGTTCTTTCATGGAGAGCCTGCAATCATTTCTCAAACTAACATCTTGGTTAGATAATTTATCAAGCATAGCATCATGGTTCTCCGTTATTTTAACAAGGATATTGTTTTGCTCATTTTGTGAGTCTATGATAGACTTAAGTGTTTCTTGGAGACTACCATTACTAGTTCCATATTGTTATTAGAGCTACCTGCAGAACTAGAATAATGTTTCTGAAAATTAGGACTATAATTCTTTTTCCAAGCAGGATTATAATCATTGCAAGCTATGAAGTCTATTTCTTCAATATTTGATTCTGAGATAGCTCTTATCTGGCTTTCCTACGTTTTACGGCTAATAAGAGCTCATCCAGCTTAGCATTGAAAAATGATTGTTGACAGTCAATTAGATAAAGTATATAAACCGGTTAAATTTTGTGAAAGAAAGCGAGGTGGTACTATTCTATACCTACATCGGCAGGTGTTTGGGTCAGCGAAGGGCTGCTAGACAGCGACCTGTGTCAAACACCGAACTGGTCGTGGATGCATTCCCGCATGTATATGCATGTGGGCCTGCTGTCTGCTAGCTCTGGCCCGTGTGCTGCTGGTAGTTTCGTATAAGTACGTTCTGGTTGGCTTTGGATCAAAGGCCGGTAGGTGGGCCTTGTTGTTGGTGTACATGTACGTGCGCTTGGGCCTGCAGGAAACAGGGAGGACGAAAGAAAATAGAAAATAGAACGAACGGGTGCGGTGACATTGGGTGGTATTGGTGCACAATATGTGTTTTTTAGGAAGGGCAAATCCGTCAAGTGTTGAACCGGAAAAAACAATCCGTCTTTATTATTAGATATAGATATAGATATAGATATAGATAGTACCAGACTTAAGCTTTAAAATAGAGGCGGTACTATTTTACAGCATCGTTTGGATATGCTCAAAGCATGCTCCTCCATCTCTCTCTAGAAAAAAGAGCCGCCTCCTCCTCGCCGCCGGCCCGGGTGACAGTCAAATTTTCTGCCCCACTGCCTCCTTGGATTCCTCGTGTACCCACTTTTGACAGCGAAGACCACGAGTGCGGCGGCGCGGCCAGGCGGCCAGCTTCCTGTGCCCGCAGAAATGGACATGGAGGGGAGCGGTGTTTTGTTACACTGCCACATGCAGTGTTTTGCTGTCACCGTGGAGTACGACCAGACGGCCGCTCGCCTAAACCCTAAACCCTCGCCGGCGGAATCGGCGGCGGCGCCATGAGTGTGTCCGAGTTGGAAGCAACAGAGACAGAACTCAGGTGGACCAGGCCCTGGGCTTCGGGCCTTAATGCTCCCTAAGCCCTACGACAAACCAAGCCCATATGCCGCCCGCAATGCGCCTCCCGTTCAGACCCACTCTCGTCGTCGCCAATGTCGCCACCGGCGGCGGCGCCGCCGCCACACCGGTGGACGCGCGGATGGTCAAGACGGGCTTCGACCCGGCCACCTACCAGCTCAACCTGCACCTCCACTCGCTCATCTCCTCCGGCCGCCTCGCCCAGGCCCGGGCCCTGTTCGACCAAATGGCGCCCCACCGGAGCAACGCATTCTCCCTCAACCGCATGCTCTCCGGCTACTCCAGGTACGGACAGCTCGCCGAAGCGCACCACCTCTTCCTCTCCTCCCCGCCCCGCCTCCGCGACGCCGTCACCTGGACCGTCATGATGGGCGCGCTGGCCGCTGCCCCTGGCCGCGCTGCCGACGCCGTGTCTCTCTTCCGCGACATGATCAGGGAGGGCGTCGCCCTGGACCGCGTCACCATGTCCACCGTGCTCAACGTGCCTGCTGCCTCCTCCGGTACCACAGCCTTGCTCCACCCCTTCGCGATCAAGCTTGGCCTCCTCCACTCCAGCGTCGTCGTCTGCAACACGCTGCTGGACGCCTACTGCAAGCACGGCCTCCTCGCTGCTGGCCGGAGGGTGTTCCAGGAGATGCCGCACAGGGACTCCGTCACCTACAACGCCATGATGATGGGGTGCTCCAAGGAGGGGCTGCACGGCGAGGCGCTGGACCTGTTTGCTGATATGCGTCGCGCAAGCCTCAGCGCCACCCAGTTTACCTTCTCTAGCATGCTCACTGTGGCCACGGCTGTCGGTGATCTACGTCTCGGGCACCAGATCCACGGCCTCGTCACCAGAGCCAGCTCGGCGCACAACGTGTTCGTCAACAACTCGCTGCTGGATTTCTACTCCAAATGTGACTGCATTGGCGAGATGGAGAAGCTGTTCGATGGGATGCTGGAGTGCGACAACGTCTCATACAATGTCATGATCACGGGCTATGCTTGGAGCCAGTGTGCTGACACGGTGCTGCGGCTGTTCAGGGAGATGCAAGCGCTCCGTTTCGACAGGCAGGCCTTGCCTTATGCTACTTTGCTGAGTGTTGCTGGCTCACTGCCTCACATTGGGATCGGGAAGCAGATACATGCTCAGCTGGTCCTCCTTGGCCTTTCGTCAGAGGATCTTGTGGGAAACGCTCTGATCGACATGTATTCGAAATGTGGTATGCTCGATGCTGCAAAGACCAGTTTTGTTAACAAAAATGACAAGACTGCCGTTTCATGGACAGCAATGATAACTGGCCATGTCCAGAATGGGCAGCAAGAAAAAGCACTGCAGTTGTTCTGCGACATGAGAAGGGTTGGTCTGAGCCCTGACAGGGCGACATTTTCAAGCATCATTAAGGCTTCCTCCAGCCTGGCGATGATCGGGTTAGGAAGGCAATTGCATTCTTACCTCATAAGATCAGGCAACATGTCCAGCGTGTTCTCAGGAAGTGCCCTTCTTGACATGTATGCAAAGTGCGGCTGTTTGGATGAGGCGCTCCGAACATTTGATGAGATGCCCGAGAGGAATTCCATCTCGTGGAACGCTGTTATTTCAGCCTACTCGCACTATGGGCAGGCAAAGAATGCCATCAGGATGTTCGAAGGTATGCTTCGTTATGGATTTAAGCCAGATTCAGTCACCTTCTTGAGTGTGCTGTCAGCCTGCAGTCACAACGGTCTTGCAGAAGAATGTATGAAATACTTCGAATTGATGGAAAATGAATATGGCATATCACCTTGGAAGGAACACTACTCGTCTGTTATCGATACATTAGGTCGGGTGGGACGTTTTGATAAAGTTCAGAAAATGTTGAGCGAGATGCCATTTGGAGATGATCCAATCATTTGGAGCTCTATTCTTCACTCGTGCAGGATCCATGGAAACCAGGATTTAGCTAGAGTGGCAGCTGAAAAATTGTTCAGTATGGGACCAACAGATGCCACACCTTACGTTATACTGTCCAACATATATGCGAAAGCTGGTAAATGGGAAGATGTTGCACGTGTGAAGAAGACCATGAGAGATCGAGGGCTTAGGAAAGAGTCAGGTTACAGTTGGGTTGAATTCAAACATAAAATCTATAGCTTTTCTTCAAATGACCAAACCAACCCAATGATAGCCGAGATTAAAGACGAGCTAAAGAGGTTGTACAAAGAGATGGATAAACAAGGATATAAGCCTGACACTAGCTGTGCATTGCATCAAGTTGACGATGACCTAAAGTTTGAGTCGCTGAAATACCACAGTGAGAGATTAGCCATTGCATTTGCACTGATTAACACCCCACCGGGGACGCCAATTAGAGTAATGAAGAATCTATCTGCCTGCCTAGACTGCCATGCTGCTATCAAGATAATGTCAAAGATTGTGAACAGAGACATCGTTGTAAGAGATTCAAGCAGGTTCCACCATTTCAAGGATGGAGTTTGTTCTTGTGGAGACTATTGGTAGGGATTAGGTTTCAGTGGGTGATGAAGGATGCACACTGAATATGTTGACAAACATATAAAATTTGTTAGGGCACATCTATCAGGTACACGACAATCTTGCTAGAGTTTTTGTTAATACTGTACCTTATATGTAGTTTTTGTGATTAGTATTTTTCTTGCATCTATGTAGCTGGAAGTAAGTCTGCTAGCCATTTTTCAAGGATAAACCAGGCTTACTGTACGTAAGGCTTGAGACTTCCCCATTTAACACAAACAACTAAGGGAATCATTATTCCTGAAATGTAGGATATTGGTTTACTTTGTTTTGCATGACGAGTTTTTATTTCAATTCTTTGTTTTTTTCTTAATCCATTGCCTTTTTGTACTCCATGGTAACGGAAACTTTGACCAGCTAATTTTTCAAAAACCATGATGTTTGTCTGGCCAACCAAGACCCAAGCACCGGCTTGGTGGCTAGAGCTCACAGTGGTGAGCTCGCCCACCCGGGTTAGAATCGCAGGTGAAGCGTTCGGACTTAACAGGGTGCTATCTGCGCGAAGAATCGCAGGTGAAGCTTTTGGACTTTACAGGGTGAAGCGTCCGGACTTAACAGGCTTGGTGGCTACAGCTCACAGTAGACGCCATAATAACTGTCGCTGATTTAGTGCAAAGTTGTACTAAACCAGCGACACTTGTTATGGATCGGAGGGAGTATCACTTTTGGATTTTCCTTAATCTACCCGTTGATTTTATTTCAATCATCTTTGTGGAGTATCCTCCCATCGGACATGGAGGTGCCTGCCTATTTTGACATTTATCAATATAATCTGAAAAGAAAACTACTTGCAGTCAGGAAGATGTATATATTTCTACGATTAGGGGTAATTACACTCGAAGAAGCATTGCATGACAACGAGTAATGGGTTTCCACTAACATGCATATCCTTCTAGAATTGAGCCTCTTCTCTGGTTTTTGGCTGTAGCATACCCTGGTTTCGAGTGCCTCTTTCCGTCACTGCTTATCCTTTCAGTACTACTGTCCTAGCTGCTTCAGGGGCGTGGTCTTTGCAGAGGAAGGACATGGAGAATAGGAATTCTGAAAGGCGCAAGGTGTGTACTAATTCGAGCAAAAGTTGTATGGGTGATGTGTTTCTGGTTCTCATATTTTATGATCTGATTGGATGAGCAGCTTGGAAAATTTCTGACATCAAGCTAATGTTAGAGCCTTCTAGCTAATGTACAATCAACTAACAATGCGTGGATTCAGGACTTTCCGCGTTTCGTTTTGCTGACAGATGGTGCTTTTGAAATCGGCTATTATCCAGTCCATTGAACCTGGGACTTATTCTTTTGGAGTTCCCCTTCTTGACCACTGTGGTATTGTTATTTCAAAGTGTGGTTATTTTGTTGCTCTAGCTTAAAATCATCATGAGCAGCAGGCCAAGTAATTTGAATATAAGCATGTACAACCGGATTCCAGTTCCAGAAATTTTTACAGATTTGCTACTCAATGTCTTTCCCTTTTCCTGATTACATTCCAGGGAAGACATGATCTGTTCCCATTGTTCACATTTTTTATTGCAGCCAACTTATTTGGCTTTAGAACCATACTATACTATTTATTGCTCTACAAGAGCTCTCCTGAATTACCTTTGCTATACAATGTTCGAGATTTTCCTTTGAAGGTATATGACATCTAAGAAGATTTGCAGATTGTGCACTAACAGCTATGACGTGCTATTCAGCACGTTCGTTATTACTTGCAATCTACAAGCATCGAGTTGACATATTTGAGCTATGCAAAAACTATTCCTCTATCCAACATTAATGATTAGTTAGCGATTTTTATTCTGGTCTAGCTGAGCTGTTAGGTGAATGGAAGCAGATCACACTTCTGTGTGGAAACATTTACTTACTTGATTCTTGCATTTCAACAAGTTTTATCCATAAACTCAATGATTTTGTGTAGTTTCTATGTTAAGATACAATTATTGGTCATTTTTGTACATGTGAACTATTAAGCACGACATGGTTGATTCTCATGGAATTTCCCAACATTTTCTTACTAAGCTAGGTTGCACATCTCGGGAAAGTAAGAATTACTCATTATATTTTGTGATTCTTCACGTACTGAGAATTTTTATTGTGTTAACCTGACCTACTGGCCTTATTTTTAGCAAAGTCGGGAGGGGAGGCCCCTACCTTAAGTTTCATTAAAACAGAACACGAGCCACCAGGACTCAAAAGTCTTACAGAACCAGAACATACAGGGGGAGAGGGATGAAGAGGTGTCGAACATGTGAATGCAACACAAGAAAAAAGATTACAAATCAATTGACCGCCATTCCAAATCTTGGCTGCTTCTTTTTCCTTCTTTTTAGCTCTGAATGTCCAGAGCTGGACCAACGATGAACACCTGCCACTTCAGTCGGCAGCTCAACATCATCAAAGACTTTCCGGTTTCTCGCCAACTAGATCCGACACCAAAACTTTTGTGCACGGTACTCTCTCCTTTGCTTTGGTGAAGATCTCCTCCAGCTCGGAGATTCCAACTAGTTGAATACCCAATCTGCGCAAGACTCTTTTTGTATACTGACAGTGAAGCGCAAAACACAGAACCGATTCTTTTTCCTGACATCCAAAGGGGCATAGTTCGTTGTCTTTGTCTACAATCTTTTGAGTAAACAAGACAGTTCTCAACTTTAATCTTCTCTTCATCATTAGCCAAGCAAAAATCTTTCCCTTTCTCGGTGCAGCCCACGATTGAACTCTCCCTCCCCTGCCGCTTAGCCTGTGCATGTTTTTGACCGAAAAAGATTCAGTAATATCCATTTTTCCAAGCTCTTTTGTCTGGAACGAGTGGGTTCAAGGTGCAGGTGTTCAGGAAGGTAATCAAAGCCAATTTCTCTCGTTCAGCTTGATCCGAAGTTATGTGATTCAGAGGAAGTACCCATTGCCCCTCATTCCAACAGTCGGCAACAGAGATGTTTGGCCTGTCAGTATGGGAGAATAAGACAGGGAATTGGATGCAAAGCGGTCCATTACTGGTCCATTTATCTTTCCATAGAGCAGTGTCTCCATTCCCAATCTGGACGCGTGTGATGTCCCTGTAAGTATCAAACATTGAGTTGATTTATGCCCATGTTCTAATTTGCAATTTTAGCTGATCACCCAAGTCCTTTCCTTTCAGATGGGAAGATATAATCCACCTTGTCCATGGAGAATTCGGAGCGGTCAGAAATCTATTGGCGAATTTCATTACAAGGCAACCTGGCTTTTTGTAAGTTCTGAATTTGTAAGTTCTGAATTCCCAGACCCCCTTCCTCTGTATTTCTGCAGACCGAGTCCCAAGCCACTAGGCAGTCACTGCCATTTGCCTTAGTTTTTTTCCTTTCCAAAAAAAGATCTTTTCAGCCTATCAATTTCCTCAATCACTCATTTAGGCAAGATGATACAGGACATGAGGTAGGCCGGCAGTGATGATAGCACTGATTTGGTCAACGTCAGTCTGCCCCTCTAGTGATAAAACCCAGCGAGAAATTGTACGTTGTTCAACTGCATCAATGTATAAGAACACTTCCTTAGGCAATTTCTTATCTGAGAGCGGAAGGCCTAAGTATGTTTGGGGAAATTTTGCCACTGCACATCCCAAAACCTCTGCAAATTCATCATCAGAGAGATTAATAGGAACAAAAGTGGATTTAGTGTAGTTGACCTTTAGCCCAGTTGTGGCGGCAAAGTCATCGAGGATGTTCTTCAGAACCTTAGCTTGCTCTACATCACCTTTAATGACAATCAAAGTGTTGTCCGCAAGTTGCAAAACCGGACATGCTTGCCCTTCAATAATACGATGTCGCAGAGCACCTGTCAAAGCAACTTGTTTTATAGCCTGCTGCAACACGTCAACCACCACAATAAACAGTAGTGGTAAAAGCAGATCGCCCTGCATGAGTCCCTTTTTAATATTTATACAGTTTCTGGGTATTGCCATTGAGAAGAATAGCAGTTTTAGCAGTCGATAAGAGACACTGCATCCACATAATCCATCTGTCATCAAACCCTCTAGCCTTCATGATAGCAAACAGTGCATGCCAAGACACCATGTCAAAGGCTTTGCTGAAATCTAGCTTTAAAGTCATTGCTTTCTTTCTTCTTAACCAGCAGGTTTGGACTAGTCCATGGCATACATAAAGTTGTCCGCAATGTATCTAGTTTTGACGAACCCGGTTGATCTGGATCAACAAACTCCACGATTAACTTTTGAAGCTGGGCAGTCAAAACTTTTTTGATCCATTTAACATATCAGTTCAACAAAGATATTGGGCGAAAGTTTCCAGGCGCGCTGTTGTTTTCTTTTTTCCTTAGGAGAATCATGTATGATCTATTTATATTGTCCAATTGGAGCTCACCTCAGTAAAACTGATCAAAGAAGATTGAAATATCTTGCCTTACAGTCTGCCAAAAGTCTTGGTAGAATCCTGATCCGAAACCGTCCGGCCCTGGGCTCTTATTTCTCAGGATCTCTTTTATTGCTCTTATTATTTCCTCTTCAGTAAACGGCATCGAGAGCATACTCAAGTTAATGAGGTTGGGGTATAAATCTTGCAGGTTTATATTTGCAAAGGACTCTTCAGGCAAAACATTTGTTCGCATTGTCCGCATAAATTGACTCATTTCACACCTCATCCATTTTGTGATATTTGTTCCTATTGAGAAATTTGCGTGTCTCCTAATTTTACTCTACACAAAAATGAATGCTATAAATTCCTGCTACAATGTGCGGGGTATCATCTAGTAATTTGAAGAGGAAATTACGCAAACCAGTAACTCTTTGGGCAGAAGTTGCACAGACCAACAAGTCAAAATTTTCATTGCACAGACCAGCAACTTTAGAAATACAGCGGTTACAATGAGATTTGATGATCATATTGACATTGTATTAGACAATTGGGGCCCACCTAATGGGTTGACATGGCAGCCATCATGGTTTGGCATGTGTGCCCGCTGAGCCAAAACGGGCTGAAAAACGGTATTTTTGACAAATCTGTCCCGTTTGGAGAATTAATTGTGGGTCTGACCCCTCCCGGAAACTATTTCGGAATCTGACCCCTCGACTCGGGGCCATTTCAAAAGGTGCCGAACTTGTTCACGTTGACGCTAGGGAGAGCAGACGCCGAAGTGCTCGACCGGGTGACTTGGCAGTCCGATGTCCCTACCCCGTCTGGTGCCGACTCGAACAGATTCAACGCCTGTTGAAATGGCGCCGAGGCAAGGGGTCAGACCCGACATTGGTTCTCCAAACCAGGCAGATTTATCAAAAAATAAGGAAAAATACGAGCGATCCAAACCCAAACAGTTTCTCTCGTTCCCCTTTCTTCTCTAGGTGGCGACGGCGGTGCCTGATGCAGACACCCGAGGCGACGGCGGCGGCGACAACACCCGGCCGGCAACCGGAGATGATCCAAGGGATCGATCCATTCTTGGACGGAACCATATTGTCCCCAGCCTACTTACCTTCTTCCCAGCCGATGGCGAGTCGTTGCAAGGTTGAGTCGGAGACTGTAGCTTCCCGGTGCGACCAACCGGAGGCGACTACAGCAGCGCTGACGCCCGGGAGCGCCTCCAAGTGGTCGAGCCAGTCTAGTGCCCCACCGACTTCTCGCTGATCTCCATACTTTCTTCCTTCCCAGACGATGGAAATCATGTGTTCGGTTATGTGATCTGGTAATATACGATGGATATATTGCTCAATTTCTGTTCAACAATCAAGAAATATTATGCACATTCCTTTTGCTTTTCCTGTAGCTGTTACAACAATAACTATGGAAAAATATGGAAGGAGAACTATGGGTTGGCAAAGTCCACGCTGGGTGCCAGGTACACGGGCAACGTGGCTATCAGTGTTGCTTAATTGTGTAGTCTGGTCATTAGTAGTAGTGCAATCAATTACATTGAGAGTCGCTGGTCTGTGAAAAAAAAATTAGAATCACTGGTACGTGCAACTTTTATCCCAAGATTTACTGGTTTATACAATTTTCTCTAATTTGAATGAACATGTCACAAACTCCGGTGGGGCGGTGGTTACAAAGAGCCTGAAGTTCCTACTCCTCCGACTGCATGCATGTCTCCCTTCCAATCCTGCCCGGCTCCCATTACCAGAACACTTTTGCTTGTTTGAGTCAGATACATTCATCAGAGTTGTGTGATTCTTTTCCACACATCTTGCAATGCACAAAAGGTCTTGCAATATTATCTATAAAAAAACCTAGCCTGGTGAGGCACTACCGCGCGCGCATGTTTATCGCCATACGATCTTGAGCAGAGGCGATCGATGCTGCCACTGTTTGACTAGATCTTTTTTAACGTTGGACAACCTTTCTACATGCTGTTACTGGCTCCGGCTTGCTGCTGGCTCCATCCGTAAGACTCATCCCGCTACTTTGTCCCCGTAGAAAAAAAATCACCGCATGCCTTCTTCCTATCCACTCCCCTTTCTCCTCCACCCCTTCTCAATTTCTCCCCATTGCGCCTCCTGTTATATGTTGATCCAAATTCTACAAAGTAGAGGCCAACTTCTGACGGAGCGGAGCAAGGCCCGTCGCCGGAGGCTTGGGCCGATGCGGATCGTTGATGACCTAGGTTACCACCGACATATATACTTCTTGTAAGCCGCCGGTTGGGATAAGTTGTATCTGTGAAATCTCGGCGTTGTGTAAACACTCTCCGTTATAGTGAAGTTTCGCTGGCTGGCGCCCGTGGTTTTTCCCCTCTCTTTGTTGGAGAGGGTTTTCCACGTTAAATCTGTGTCCCCCTCGCTGCGATTTTATTTTCGTTCTTCGTTATTTACTTGTCGCAAAGCTAACACCTCCTCCGAACTCTAGGTCACGGAGTCCGCCTTCGGCGCCTACCCTGCCCTCACCTTCCCCTCCATGGCAGGAGGGCAGCGCTACATCAAGGAGAAGTCAGAGGCGGCGTCTGAGTCGTCAGCCGCGACCACCGCGATGGGTCCCGAGCGGTCCCCTTCGAAGCCTCCTCGGTACAGGCAGGGAGCCGCGTCCGGCGCCAGGCTCGCCAGATGGTACCGGGACCGCGCCGCCGCCGGTCCTAGCGGGCGCGCGTCTCCCTCGCGCCCCCGCCGCGGCGTGACCCCGGCCGGAGGTCGCCGTCGCCCGCTGCGAAGCGGTCGTAGGACCAGCGCCGCAACACCGCCACCTCCTCCTGCACGCAGCGGAAGCCGGCCGTTCCCGCGAGGCCGGGCGACCGTGTGCTAGACCACCTTCTCAACAGCCATCCTCGACGACGGCAAAGGCGCAGGCACCGACACCGCAGGCACCGTTGCACGAGGATGATGCTCCCCCAGGCAGCGATGCGGCCGATGAAGGCGATGATGAGGGGATGGAGTCCCTGGAGAACCCCCTGGTGTCCATGGAGTGCTTCATCTTTCTATAGCTCGAGCTAATGAGCAGGTAATTACTCCATTGTTACAGTTAGGAGTAACCAGGTTTAGCATCTGTGTTTCGGGCAGTAAAGAAATACAGTTCTACTACCTTAATCCAGTCCGTAATTCTGTTCCTCAGTGTTGTTTTCTAGATGGGTTCGAATGTTCGATGATCCTAGGATGTACGTGTCAGCGGTGCCGTCTGGTCGAAATCTGATGGCTTAGTTGTGCTGCCATGGTTGATGTAATCTGTAGACTGTAGCTAGCCAGGGTAGCTCTATAATGAACTGGATGTTTCATTCCTTCCTACGGAGCAGTAGCACATTTCTTTAGCCATTTTGATTGTTGATTAGTCCATCAAGGACACCTCCTATCCGGCAAGGAAATTTTTTGCTCAACATATGTAATGTCGCTACCCATCACTTGTGCATTAATAAATGCATTCGGCTTTGATTTGCTCACAATGCTTCACTGGAGATTAGCTTGCTCTATAATTACAAAGTTTATCTTTAATTTGAACCCCACAAAGCTATATATGGGATTGTGGGTGACGGCAAATCATCTCGATTAGTACATCAAGTACAAACAACTACTCAGCTATATCTAATTCATGGTAAGGTAACTACATGTGTAGCACTATTTTTTTCAGCATCAACAATGCATTTTCCTTTGGATTTATTTTACCTTGCCATGGAATGGTCATATTATTGCTCTCTGATTTTTCCTTGCTTGGATATTGGCCTGAAAAAATACAGTGGATACCGTTCGTAAGTTGGGTATTTTACTACTCCAGAGGACGCCAAGGCAGTCAAGCTTCTCCCTTCATCTCTTCCTCCTCCACAGCTTCAGACAACATCTAGGTATGAGCCAAGGGATTAGATTACATATGTTGTCAAGCTTAGCACGGATGTTGTGATCTTACTTTCTTCATGGAGAATTTGCTATCTGATGCATTGGTATTTATTAGGTGATGTAGGTAATTTGCTAGTTGTTAGATTCTCTTTAAGGACAGCGACATGCAACTAAAAATTACATTGAACGTTGTGTAAATTTCGGTCCATATTTTATGACATGTGTTACCTTGTCATTGCCAAATTTCTGTGGCCTTTACACCTTGCATTGCATGTTTTATAGTAGAGATCGGGGCTGTTGTGGTATTAGTTTCAGATTTTGGTCCATCTGGTCAGGAAATGCCCAGACATAGAGAAGGAAAGGTTGAACATGCAGTGTGTGTTGATGCAGAATTTTAATGCTAAAATAGGAGCTTAATATCTTGTACCTATCCCCTTTATGTTGTAGGAGTACACATGGTTTCATTTTTATGTTTTATTATATACATCCTGGTAAAACCATAATAGTGGCGATTCATTTTTGATTGTTCGGTCTGAGATGCTTAGTTCATGTATAAACTTTTACTGTTATGATTTTCAACTAAATACTTGTGTATAAGTTGTGCATAATCTGATTTTGTATACATATTTCCCTAATGTTGGGAATAAGAAAATATTTTGCTTTTATGGTAGATGAGTTCCTCAGGAAAGCTGCCTGATTGCCATAGTCATCATAAAGAGCTTATACTTTTATTGGCTAATTTTTTTTAAATAATACATTTTTTATTGAATTGCACAAATAATACACAAAACGGACAAATTGCAAATCTGTTGGTCGGTCGGCCGTTCGATAGACGACAGACTCGTTTCGTCCGTTGAACGGACGAAACACTGCCTTCGTCCGTTCAACGGACGACACGCAGCCTTTACCAAACAGCTGACAGCATGTGTGTCGTCCGTTGAACGGACGAAGGCAGTGTTACGGACGAAGGCAGTGTTTCGTCTGTCGAACGGCCGACCGACCGACAGATTTGTAATTTGTCCGTTTTGTGTATTATTTGTGCAATTCAATAAAAAAATGTATTATTTAAAAAAAATTAGCCTTTTATTGCTAGGTTCTCACGGCCTAATATTCTTGATATGGTCATATGTCCGCAAGAAAATCAGCCTTATATAAGTTACATGTTTTGTACATTTCTCGGTTAGAAGTATCTGTTCTAAATGTACATGTCCCGAAAGTACATGTACTTTTAACACGATTAGTTTATTTTCTTTCACCTTTGCCTGATATTCTTGATAAGTCTATTGAAAATCGATCATATTTTTATTTTGTGTTTTATACATCTGTTCGGTTAGAAGTAACCATTCTAAATGTACATGTCATGTACTTTTGGTATGATTTTTTATTTTTCTTCCACCCTTACTGCTTGCCATTGTAAATAAACAATTGGACCGAAGAACATGCAAAGAGGTTTATACATATAAATTTGGTTTGTCACTTTTGATTTCTTAGTTTCTGCCCACATTTCGATAAGTAGATATGCTGATTCAGATTATAGTTTCACTAGAATGTGTGTAGTTCCACATTTAAGTTTAGCTACTATATTTTCATATATACAGTTTTTGGTTCTCGTGTTGAATCAATAAATATAAAGATTGAAGATTGCTTGAAGTGTCATTTTGCTATAGATAGCTCACGCGAGAAGCATGCTTGGACAACATAAATTCCAGGTGCAGAGGTGTTTTGTTTGCTTTAACAACCAATAGAGAAGGTTGAAATGTGTATTGTACAAATGCTCAGTATTTTTTTGCGGGAAAATGTTTGGTAATTTGGATATGTATGAAGAACCAAGGGTACACGCGCCAACAAATAATAATACACAAAGTGCATTCGTATTGAGTCTGAAAAATCTATTGATTTACCTTTTCTCTTTCACATGAAAGGAAATTTGAGTTCTGACAGCAAAGTGATATAGCCATGATATATGATAACAATACCCAATGTGAATTGCCATCGATATTATCACTTTGGATGAAATGTTGGGATATTACAATTCCTATAGACTATAAGAGGAGAGACATGTGCCTCTTCCCAAACCATCTGCGGGCATTAATGCCACTGTGATGTTAGACCTGTTGTGGGAATGGCTTGGCTCCATGCGGTGTTGCAACGTGAACTCAACGACTCTGTACCATCCGTGAAATTAAATTGTTTTGCTGAAGTTAATATAGGAACCGTGATTTCTCTCACATCGACACAGTCTTAGCCCTGCATATGCGATAAACTATCACTTCTTACATGAAGCTAAATGGTTTACCAGATGTACACCCTACGAGTGTTACATCAACCACAAAATCAGTACACAATCTTGCTGGCTATCCTGCTACTAGGTCTACGGGGCACATAAATGCAGCCTACGTGCCTGGTCGCGTTGATAACATGCTCAAGATCAGTTGCCTTACTGGAAAGGACAGGGCGGGCGCCTGCAAGTGAACGGAGCTCTTTGCAGGCTTTATGGGCAGATCTCAGACCGTCCAGAATATGATGCGTAGTCACTACACAATCCATGGTTTCACACCATGCAGCCCGCACTCTCACCTACAATACGCACACCCTTCCGGTTTAGAATTACATCCACCATCGAGATGATACGCTAGAAAAGGCCACCATGTTACTTGGGACAGGGACAAAGTTGCAAGTACAAACACTGAAAAACAACCGCATCGTCTAAACCGTGCATAAACGAAGAGCAGGCGGCACGGCGAAGCGCGCATGTTCGGCTAGTATCGATATATGCCCGGTCACTTCGCGTTTCCCACAAGTCAACTTTTTATTTGTTGCCTAGCGGTCGGTTCTAATCCCCCAATTCCTCTTACTTTTGTTCATCATCGGTATCATACACTGTTGCGGAATGTTTGTGTATGAATTATATAAGTGTTTCTATGCATATGAGGACAGCTTGATTGGTATTTTCTACTCCCTCCATCCACAAATAATTGACTTGGCTTTGTCTAGTTTCGGATGTATCTAGACGCTTTTTAGCGTATTTTTTTCTGAAATAGGGAGCGGAGCCCCGGCCTCTGCATCAAGCGATGCATACAACCTTGGTTATTTATTATTAGAACCATATTGTTTGGCAAAATCCATTCCAAACATCATAGAAACCGAAACCAGCAAAGCTAAACACTGAGCAAAAACGATAACTCTATCGCCAGCTCCTCAACGAGATCTATCAAATCCCTATCTACCTGTTTCGACCCCCCATGGTCACCCACACTGTTACCACTCGCCAAGAGAAGCTAGAGTGCCTTGGCATGACGGTACGAACTCAAGTGAAAGGAGTCCTAAAACCGCACATCATATCCACAGAGTTGTGCCCACGCACACGCTCCGGATGTCGCTGATAACCCACAAGTATAGGGGATCGTGTGTAGCCTTTTTGATAAGTAAGAGTGTCGAACCCAATAAGGAATTGAAGGTAGGATAAATATTCTCTCAAGTTCTATCAACCACTGATACAACTCTACGCACACTAAACGTTTGCATTATCTAGGAAATAAAACTAGAGCAACAATACGAGTAATAGAGATAGCTTTGCATGATAATAAATAACAAGAAAGTAAAGCTAGTTGCTGCAGCAATAAAATATACTAAACTAACAGAACCATGAGTGTGGAATAGTGGTGGTAATTGTGGTGGCTTTGTCCAAGTTTAAATAGCGAATAGATCAGGTTCACTGTCTTCGATGCAGTTTTCTATATGGGAGAGGCTAAATATACATGCGCTTCACTACTTGGAATTACATGTACTATATGATTGGATTGTTAGCAAATATCCGTAAGTACTAATCAATGTATTAAGGTTTCCCCAACCATAGCCTTAAGTTTAATGGTCCTCTTACTCCCATATGTGCAACGTTCCGGTCCGCGTCCTCAGGTTTCCGTCACTCCTGCAGAACTACCCCTTTTTTTTACACATACTACAAACCCTATGATGTTTAATCCATGCGCGCATAAATATAATGGACACCAAAAAATTGTACCATATCAACATACAACTCTAATGAACCAAAGACGTTCAACCATTCAATCTAAGAACAAAGAAACTAAGCAAATATGACATAGATCATAGGATTATAACTTATAGCATCAAACACCATGTTTACATAGGACGATACAGAGGTGTGTGGGAGGATGAACCACCACATACTAGGAGGATTAGGTGATGAATATGGCGGTGAAAATGGTGAAGATGGTGAAGAGAGCGGCGGCGGCGCGGGGGACTCCTTCCCTGCCGCCGGTATCATGGGGGAGCACCGCCCCTTAGCCCCCTTTCTTCATGGCTTCTTGGGAGCCCTCCCTCATGGAGATGGGATCCATGGGGAGGCAAAAACATGGCTTTGGTGGCTGTAAATTCGTGGATGGAGATGCCCTGGGCGAATTAGGTTTCCTCCCTTTATATAGCTTCTCGGATTCCCGTCACCCCATCTTGGACTGTAGTAAATCGGGCCTAGAAGGTTCGTCTGGACTCGGAATCAGCTAAATTTTATGTCCAGAATGTTTTTCATGAAATTTTCAACAACTTTGTAGTTGAAGAGTTTTACGTTTGACGCCGTCTTCAATCCAAAACGTGACCATCTTCAAAAAGAGTTCTGAGACAGATTTCTGAAAAAATCCCAATTTGACTCCAACAAGGTTTCCACTCGTATTCTTGGTAATTCCTACACATCAAAGTGTAAAACAAGAACATTATGCACTTTTACAAATATTAGTAGGTTAGTCCAAATAAATCATAAACTTTATACAAAAAGGAGTGTCAAAAGCATATTATTAGCATAAAACCATCAAAAATTATAGATACGTTATGGATGTATCAACATCCCCAAGCTTAGTTTCTGCTCATCCTCGAGTAGGTAAACGATCAAAATAATATAATTTTTGAGGTGACATGCAGACAACACAATCTTGATCATCATTATTGTAAAAGCATTGATAGCTAGGATTAATGTACTCTAAACATGAATCATGAAAGATAGAGTTCTAACAATAAAACATAGCAACTATGTTGTAACATGAAAAAACACAAACAAAAAATTCATGAATAACAATGCTTTGCAAGACGTTTGTTTGTTTCACATAAAGAAAGCATATTGAGAATGATATTCAGCTTGTCCCTCATAGAGTAGCAAAACATAAATACATAGGACACCTTCAAAGTTTATAAGGGTGACTAGATACAAATAGTTTAGGAACAAGCAATATCAAAGTTATGCATCAATCAACAAGTCTTGGGACAATGCACATAGAACTAAGAATGACAACTATGCTCTCTTAATTGGTGCATAAAGATAGAAGGTGGAGACTCAATATAAAAGTGGAAGAAAGGCCTTCATAGAAGGAAGCAGAGATTTAAGTCTCATAAAGAGCTTCCAAAAAATATGGTACTTATTAGCTTTCAGCTCTCATTGCCACTATCATAAGCATCTTGAAGTGATTAAGGTTAAAGTGAACAAACTATGGAGTATATATTTGACAAAGTATAAGTTGGAATCTCATGTCCCTTGAATACGAGGGCCGCTCCTCATGCTACTCAAGTTTAGTTACTGGTAAGCTCTTGTCATAGTAAGTACATGTGTATCATAGAAAACCATCAACGGGGTACCCCTTGCCCGATGATACGGAAGAATCCCCATATCAAAATGACAAGGCAAGAAGACAACGAGCATCTCAGCAATCTTCTTATTTACCATGGTAAAATGGTGCTTTTTTCTCTATTTCCTCTTTTCTCATCTCTTTTTTTCTTTTTTTCTTTTTTCTCAATCTCTATCTCTTTTTTTATAAGAAGAATGCTTCATAGACTGCTCATTATGGTTACGCTGCAGGTTTCCACCATGATTAGGCATGGATTAGACCAGCGGCCCAGGTGTTTCTCTAACACACATACATAACTCTATGGACTTACAAGCTCCCCTTTCATTTCACACCGATGACATCCATAGACAAAAGAGCATGATATCAACTAGGTACAATGTACAAGTGAAATTTTGAAAGCGCTCCGCATGATAGCATGGTTCTACTAATCCCCAACATATAAGCACAAGCATATATAACATAGATAACACAATGGTTCAAGTTTATTAGGGGCAATAAAAGTAAAATGTGCCATCAAGTTCGTGATAGCTTTAATCACTAGTTTTCTCATAATAAGTTTAATTCAGAAGGTAGATAAAAGCATGAATATACTTGGAATAGCAAATGCTAATAGGTAGGTATGGTGCACTCTTTGGGATAACTTGGTTTTATTTGGAGTTGGATGCATGAGTGGAACTCATACTTGGTTATGGAGGCTAGCAAAAGACTGGGCGCGACCAACTAAAAGAGCAATAATGGTCATAATCATGCAAAGTGATAAAACATCATTAATTAAAGCATAAAATGACATTACAAGTCGAAACTAAAGGATCATAAAGGCTATGGTGACTTGGAATAGTCATAACATGGTGTGAGCATGCGCCAAGTCAACCCAAATAAAGCATCAAAGGAGAATACCACAATACTATACTTTAATATGCTAAAACAACGCATGATTCTTTCAAGACACATTAAGCAATCTCAATTGTTTATAACATGTCATTCTACAGCAAAAATCACTAAGCATAAAGTCAAAACAATATAAAGCATGACATGACAAAGTATATGCTACCATAAAAAACGAGCTCCTTTTACCACTTAAACATGATTTTTTCCTACTTTTTTCCAATCTAAACCACACTTATTTGAAAACTAATGTATAAAAGAGGATCCAACCAATTTATTCAAGCAAACCAAGCAAACGAAAACCAAAAACGAAAATGAAGACGCTCCAAGAACAACACAACTGTGCATGAAACAATAAAAATAAGTGTTTGGAAGAACCTGAGATTTTTATTGATGAAGAAGAGGATGCCTTGAGCATCCCCAAGCTTTGACGCTTGTAATTTTTGAATATTTCTTGGGTGACACGGGGTGGCATCCCGAAACTTGAGCTTTAGTCCATTATTCATCCCATTACATCATTCTTTTCTTAACACCTGAAATTTTTCCTTCATACAAAACTTCACACGATCTTCATTAGCAACAATAGTGTGATAATAAGTCTTTAAGTTCAGTTTAAACACCAATAAAACTTTCATTAAGACACAAGGTATGGTAGCACTTCCCTTAATGTTCGACTAGAATTTGTACATGCCTAATATGATCGTGCGACAGAGTTCAATCTTGGTGCAAGTTAGAAAGCTCGTGCTAGATAAGGCAAAGAAAGAAAAATGAAATGCATATAGCAGCTAACTACACGCATACACGCGAACCGAAAGATGTGCACGTGAAAGGTACATGCATGCATCGAGGCATCAGCTTGGGTATATGCGTATGGACATGCACTAGTGTATACCAGCCTCGCGCCAGATCAATCAGGCCGGGTACACGCAAGTCTGGTCCTCACCCCGTGCAATACCAAACAGGATAAGCACGGAAACCTCGGACGACGACGTGATCCAATGGACTGCGTTCCTATCTAATCCAAGAAGATCGGCAGTCAGTCGAACGGCCGCGGCGTCTTTCGAGTCGCCCGGTACCCTATGCGTCTGCCTATAAAAGGAAGAAGGCCCCTGGAGGGAGCGACAAACACAGAGATCGGAGGCCAGAGAGACTCACGCATAGCAACCCGGCGGACTCCCGATCGAGGATGCGCAGCTCTCTCCCAGGAGCAGGCGCACACCCCGGAGAGAAGATCGAGACCAGCGGCGCACCACCAACCAGAACCCAACACCAAATACCGCCGACGCACCCACTGGTCACCGATCAGGAGCAAGCAAAAGCTGCCATGGAGGAGAAATCCGTGGTCATTAATGGTGAGCATATGGGTTGATTCTCTCTCTATTTGTTTCTCTCCAGCACGCATGCACCCATGCATCTGTCGTCGGGAGCCGTGGGAGGAGGGCGTGATGGACGGGGCTGCCGGCTTGGAGCCCACAGCCGCGAGTCATGCCGGAGACATGAAGGCGTTGCCGGCGAGCAGCCCGCCCACGCCGAGATGCTCTAAGAACCAGCGGGCTGCCTCCAACTTATGCGCGGCGCCGAAGATGATGGCGCATGTGCTGCTCATGTGCGGCCCGACGACGGCGTCCGGGCAGCCGGACACGAGGAGCGGCGCCGACAACGACATCGTGCGGAAACGGGCGGCCGGTAACAGAGACCGGGTCGCCGGGGCTGCCGGCGCGCAGCCTGGCGGCATCTTCGCCACGGACGGCGCCCAAGACGATGACGATGACGGGGCTGCCGGCGCGTAGCCCGGCGGCATCTCCGTTACGGACGGTGCTGAAGATGACGGCTCCGAGGGCGCGCGGCTGCGGCACCATCTCCATCTCCGTCTCCGTCACCACCAAGACGACGGCCTAGAGGGCATGCGGCCGCCGGCATGCAAGCCGGCATCGTCTCCGCTCTGGCGAGCCACATTGACGAGCGATGTCGGGACTGTTGGCGTGCAGTTCAGTGCCATCCCCATCTCCACGAGCCATGGGCGACGGCATCGAGGTGCCGGCGCGCAGCCCTGCAGCATCTCCGCCACGGACGGCGCCGAAGACGACGGCGACGTCAACGGCAACAACAGCCTGCAGCGGCGCCTCATTCCATCTCTTCACCACCCCCGCCTCCATAAGGCGTAGGCAACGGCGAGTCTGCCGGCGTGCAGCGATATCACCTCCATCTCCATGGCGGCGCCGTGGCGCCCGGAGTCACCTCTACCTCTATGGACGGCGACGACGACGGGACTGCCGGCGAGCAGTCCGGTTATCGTCCGCTGAACAAGGACGGTGCGGACAATGGCGGTGCCGAGATGGTACACGTGCGGCCCGGCACCATCCTTCGAGACGCCGACAGCTCGATGGCGAGGCGGACGGAGCTCTGCGCGGTGCTGGAGATTGTGCCGAGAAGCTGACGCGTGGTGGCGCGTTGTCTAGGCCTGGCTCCATACGCGACCACCATGAAGCTCAAGTCCATACAAATAAGAATAAAAATGGAGAGTTATACTTGCGTGCATACATGGAGCATGCACACGTACTGCCTTGGCCACGTGCGTGAGCCCTGGGCAACCTCCTGTTCATGCTAGTCCCTATGAAGCTCGCTGCGGGTGATGCCTGTGTTTGGCTCGGCGCCGGCATCTTTGGCGGACGTCGACAACGATCCTGAGGCTACAAGAACTCCTACACCTCTCTTGAGCGTGAACGCTCGTGCGGCTGCCACCACCCTGAGTCCGTCGCTACCACGCGAAGGCAGGCAATCACCATTCCAAGGCGAGGCGAGACGACGCCCTATACGCCACCTCTCTACGAGTCCATGAGACGGCGCGCCTCGGTCACGACGACTGCCATGAACTTTGACGTCGGGCTGAGACGAGGCGCCAACCACACTGCTGTGCACCGACTTATGCGAGCGCCAGCTTCACACCGATGCCGATCTCCGCCGACACGTACTCCCGCGAGGCATACCCCTTGTGCACTCATGCTACTCCAACTCCAACTACAACAACGCCGTCAAGACCGATGAGGCACGATGGCGAGGGCGGGCGCGGCCGAAGCAAAGGCCACGCTACTTGTGGCGCGTGTACCGACGAGGACACGGGCTCTGCCGCCGCCCCCACACATACACCACCACCACATCATGCATGGAGAACGTGAAGCGAAGATGACCACACAGCTTAATCAGAGGTGTCCCGCGACGTAACCCGCGGAAGTAATTAACCGGGTGCCTTCCGAGGCCCCGAAAACCAGGAGATCGCAATCGTCACGGTTAGGCTGGTCGCGCAAGCATGCCACAGAGCGCATGTATTAGGGATTTTGTACTTTGTTTCTCCAAGAGAGATTAATGAAATGCATCTTTCCTACCTTTCTTTTGTGTACTACCGTACACTGGCACGTCCGCACTTCTTTTTCTTTACCTGGCGCATGAGAAAAACAGGCTACCATTCTTCTCCCCTCCAGTAGCTCTCTTCTACTCTCTAGACGTTTTTCTCGTGTCAAACACTTAAAAAGCTCAATTTCCCAAAGAGAACAAAAAAAGAAATCAACAAGAAGCAAATGCAAATAATGGCAGAAATCTGTCAAAACAGACCAGAAGATAGAAACTAATTTTTTCGAAGACCTTATATTGCTCAAATCGAAAAGTGTTGAACTACTGAAAGTTGGATAACAATCTGGGGCAGAAGCACAAACAATTACAGCTCAATCCGACTTATAGAGATTTTACACGAATTTTTACAGCGAAGCACAAAAATCTGTTTCGGGACAGCAACTTTCCCAAGCATTACTTTTCTCTCATTAGAGGTTACTCTTGGCATTACTAAAGCAATAACTTCTAAGACACAACTAAAACTTTTGGATTATCTCCCAATAAGTACTTTTCTTTAACGCCTTTAAGTTAGACATAGGAGCAAGATTCAAGTATTTTCGAATAAATAAGCGTATTTTTTCCGAAATAGGGAGTGGAGCCCCGACTTCTGCATCAAGCGATGCACACAACCTTGGTTATTTATTATTAGAACCATATTGTTTGGCAAAAGCCATTACAAACTTCATACAAACCGAAACCGCCAAGCTAAACACTGAGCAAAAACGATAACTCTATCACCAGCTCCCCAACGAGATCTATCAAACCCCTATCTACCTGTTTTGACCCCCCCATGGCCACCCACACGGTTGCCACTCGCCAAGAGAAGCTGGAGTGCCTTGGCATGACGGTACGAACTCAAGTGAAAGGAGTCCTAGAACCGTACAACATATCCACAGAGTTGCGCCCACGCACACGCTCCGGATGTCGTTGATAACCCACAAGTATAGGGGATCGTGTGTAGCATTTTTGATAAGTAAGAGTATCGAACCCAACGAGGAGCTAAAGATAGGATAAATATTCTCTCAAGTTCTATCAAAACCACTGATACAACTCTACACACACTAAACGTTTGCATTATCTAGGAAATAAAACTAGAGCAACAATACGAGTAATAGAGATAGCTTTGCATGATAATAAATAACAAGAAAGTAAAACTAGTTGCTGCAGCAATAAAATATACTAAACTAACAGAACCATGAGTGTGGAATAGTGGTGGTAATTGTGGTGGCTTTGTCCAAGTTTAAATAGCGAATAGATCAGGTTCACTGTCTTCGATGCAGTTTTCTATATGGGAGAGGCTAAATATACATGCGCTTCACTACTTGGAATTACATGTACTATATGCTTGGATTGTTAGCAAATATCCGTAAGTACTAATCAATGTATTAAGGTTTTCCCCAACCATAGCCTTAAGTTTAATGGTCCTCTTACTCCCATACGTGCAACGTTTCGGTCCGCGTCCTCAGGTTTCTGTCACTCCTGCAGAACTCCCCCTTTTTTTACACATACTACAAACCCTATGATGTTTAATCCATGCGCGCATAAATATAATGGACACCAAAAAATTATACCATATCAACATACAACTCTAATGAACCAAAGACGTTCAACCATTCAATCTAAGAACAAAGAAACTAAGCAAATATGACATAGATCATAGGATTATAACTTATAGCATCAAACACCATGTTTACATAGGACGGTACATAGGTGTGTGGGAGGATGAACTACTGCATACTAGGAGGATTAGGTGATGAAGATGGCGGTGAAGATGGTGAAGATGGTGAAGAGGGCGGCAGCGGCGTGGGGACTCCTTCCCCGCCGCCGGTATCATGGGGGAGCACCGCCCCTTAGCCCCCTTCCTTCATGGCTTCTTGGGAGCCCTCTCCCATGGAGATGGGATCCATGGGGAGGAAAAAAACGTGACTTTGGTGGCTGTAAATTCGTGGATGGAGATGTCCTGGGCGAATTAGGTTTCCTCCCTTTATATAGCTTCTCGGATTCCCGTCACCCCATCTTGGGCTATAGTAAATCGGGCCTAGAAGACACGTCCGGACTCGGAATCAGCTAAATTTTATATCCAGAACGTTTCCCGCGAAATTTCCAACAACTTTATAGTTGAAGAGTTTTCCGTTTGACGCTGTCTTCAACCCGAAACCTGACCATCTTCAAAAACAGTTCTGAGATAGATTTCTAAAAAAATACCAATTTGACTCCAACAAGGTTTCCACTTGTATTCTTGGTAATTCCTACACATCAAAGTATAAAACAAGAACATTGTGCACTTTTACAACTATTAGTAGGTTAGTCCAAATAAATCATAAACTTTATACAAAAAGGAGTATCAAAAGCATATTATTAGCATAAAACCATCAAAAATTATAGATACGTTATGGACGTATCAGTCGCCACCTTCAAAATCTTCCGCCAACCCGTCATCAGAATGTAGATCAATGCGCAGACTCTCGCCACACTAGCCACCGACACCACCTCGGTGCCAAGAAGCACCACCCCCCGCGCGCTAGCCGCTCCACCCTCCTGCCGCTTCCATCCAACGCTGCTCCACATGCGATGCTCCTAGGAGAGAACGCGATACTGACACTGCGGCACCGCCATCGCCCACCCGAATATCTTAGGGTTTCCCCCGGAGTAGCACGATTGAGGTCGACACAAGGTGCACGTCGATGCCTTCATCAAGGTAACGACGTGGTAACGCCGCCATCGCCTGCCAATGACTCGGTTTTCACCGGCACCTATGTCTCCCCGCCTCGCTGCTAGGACTGGAAGACGGATCATGAGATCTGCCAAACCAGCTGCAGGCCGGCCACCTTCGACAGAGAAGATGACCACCTCCACCAAACCTAGGGCCTCTGCTGATCCCTACAGCCGGTGATAACTCCAAAAGCGATGCCCTCGAGAGGGGAACGGTGCACAGGACATCGCCATCGCTCGATCCCTCAGGATCTGACGTTTCCCTCGAAGTTTTCTTGGCTAGAGGGACGAGGGGCACCAGATCGCTGTGCGCCACGTCGCTGCTCCTCCGGCCATGTCGTAGCCGCCGCACGCTAGAGATGCCACGCCGCTGAGGTGCCCAATGCGCACCCCATCCGCAACGAGGATTGGCGTCCCGCATCACTGATGTACACCGGGGAAGACGAGAGATCCCCCCGCCGCCGGCAGCGCCCAGGCTTTGCCTGGCCACAACCGTGGTGACATCGGGGGAGAGAGGAGGGAGGGGAGTTGGGGGGGTGAGGCGGCGGCGGCTAGGGTTTCCCCCCGTTGCCACACGGGGGTGAGAGGAGGGAGACGATCTCAAGTCAGTTATTTCTGGACGGAGGGAGTATAAGAAGTGCTAGGATATAATTAGCTCGGATCTGATTGCTGTTGTAAATCAAGTCTATATGTTACATGGGAAAATGGCATTTGCTAAACACTGCCAATATTGTGCTGATTCTAAAGAAACAAGATGATGTCTCGCCGCTGGACTATCGTCCTATCAATCTCATGCATAGTTTCACGGAGATCTTTGGGAAGCTCAGGGCGACAAGCCCCTCAACTACACACCCTGGTCAGGATGAGTCAGAGTGCCTTCATCAAAAAGAGATCCATCCACGACAACTTCACTTTTGTCTGAGGAGTAATTAAAGAAGCGCACACAAAGAAGCACTCTCTTCCTTTCTTGAAGCTGGATTTCGCCAAAGCTTTTGATTCTATTCATTGGGAGTATTTGCTGGAGGTGCTGAGATTTTTTTGGCTTTGGGAAAAAATGGAGAATTATTATTAATATGATGCTCTCGTCAGCCTCTTCACGCATCTTACTCCGTGGACTGAGGCAAGGTGACCCTCTAGCTCCTATGTTATTCATCCTTGCCCTTTAGCCGCTACAGTGAGAATTCTCACTCGAACCACCGATCTCTGCTCTATCCAATAGAGCTGCAAAAATGATGACAAGTTTCTATGCCGATGATAGGGCAGTTTTCCTTAATCCAATAAAAGATGATGTGAATGCAATCCTCGGCCTGCTTGAGTTCTTTGGACAAACTTCTGATCTCAGAATCAATGTCAACAAATGCACAACCTACCCAATCTTGAAGAGGTTGATCTGCAAGGGCTGCTTGGAGATTCTAGTGGCAATAGAGGATCCTTACCTTGCACATACCTGGAACTTCCTCTCAGCTACAGGAAACTAAGGAAAATAGAGTATCAACCCTATATTGATAAGGTTGCAAGCAGACTCAAACCATGGAAAGGGAAGCTCATGTCGAGAACTAGCCATTTAGCCCTCATTACCTCGGTCCTAACTGCCATCTTGACCTATATTCTAACAGTAAATGACCCCCTAGAATGGCTCCTTAAGAAGATGGATAGAATTAGATGGAGCTTCTTCTGGTCTGGTGAAGAAATTGCCTCGGGAGCTAAATGCTTGGTTGATTGGAAGCAAGTTTGCTCTCCAAAACAATTTGGAGGGCAGAGGGCGGAGGGAGGCTGCGACTCCCGCACCGGTGCTCAGCGCAGTACCCGCTCGGGACGCCATGACGAGCGGAGGCACCAGTCCGGCGCACGCGTAGAGCGATCGCGTAGCCACTCTAGGCACGGACAGTGCTGTGACGATCGGGAGGCAAGCTGGCATCACCGCTCGAGCGATGAGGATGATGATGACCGCCATGGCAGGCGGGATGGGGGCGGGAGCGTCGTGCGCTGTCCCGCGCTCCAAGTGCGGCCAACCGAACGCAGGCTGGCGAGCGTCGTCACGGTTCTCGCCATCGCTCCAGGGGTCACGACCAGGGGCACGAAGGACGTCACCATGGCATCAGTCCTTTGCAGCTGGCCTTAGTTCTCATTTGCGAGCCGCTCCAGGCGCTGGGCACACCTCAACCTGAGCCTGTCCTCACCGATGCGGAGGTCAACACGAACCTGCAGGCGCTGTTCCGTGAGGGGGCGGCGGCTATGCGGGCTTCTTTGCCTGCCATCCTGGGGTTCTCGCCGTCCTCAGCGCTGGTCCGCGACCCCCATGCCTTCAGTGCCACTTGCAGGGACTGGGTGGAGTCCGTTTGGGTGGTGTCGTCTGCTCTCTCCCTGGGCTCGAGTAGGCTGGCATCGCCGCCTCCGGTCTCCTTCTCGTTGGCGGGCGAGACGGGGGAGGCCTACCAGGGAGCGTGGGAGGAAGAGGTGCTGGCCATTAGCCATACCAAGGGGGCTTCCAAGATTGATGATGCCCCTGTTGGGGGCCTAAACTGCGTCGTGCCGGACTGCTGGGAGGACGAGGAGCGGAATGAGGCCTGGTTTGATGCCATGGATTCCAGCTTGGACGAGCTGCCTGTGGTGGTTGATGCTAGTGACCCTGCGCTACTGCTCGACGCCACTGATGAAGCCGTGATGATTGGGGACCTGCTGTCTCCGCTGCCGGCCTCGGTCCTGACATCTGCCAAGGGTGTCGGCAGTTCTGTGGCAGCTGTTGGCGCCCTTTTCGCCTGCCCTGAGCCGCCTCTGGTTCCCCTTCCGCTGGCGCGCGTCATGGCTGCTCGTCCGGTGTCGGTGTCCCCTGTCTCGCTGGAGCGCCGCAGTGTTTAGCTTGCCGCCAAGCCGTTCATGCCTGCAATAGACAAGGCGGTTTACGTGCTGGCCAAGAAGATGGGCGTTGAGGCCCAAGATATGCCGCTGGGGCAAGCTCGTAAGAAGTACATGGACAGTTTCAGGTCTACTATGCCCAGTTTTGCGGTGCATGCCATGGTGGCTCTCTTTCCACTCAACCTGCCATCCATCTCCACTGCGGATGAGGCTCTGATTACCATGGCTGGCCCAAGAGGGGCCGAGCTGGCCGCCGCCGTGCCCTCGCAGGCCTAGGCTCGTTCCCACCTCGCCTGCTGCTTCGCCATTTCTTGGCTTTGTATCGCCGTTTAGTTGCGCATGTTATACTGCTGTATCTCTATCACTGGTGAGCGGGCTTGTCACCCACCTTCGGCATCGCTGCTTTCTCCGTCGTCATCATCGTCTTTCCGGCTTCTCCGGCTTAGTTACCTTTCGTCATTTCGTCGGCTTCATCAGTTTGGGCACTACTCGTCATCGTCATGCCGACTTCACCGGCTTAGCTACTTCTCTTCAACTGTGCAACGATCGAGAGTGGAATCGTCAGTTCCATCAGTTATGATTTATCAAGCTTTCACCTCTAGAATCATCATCGCCATGGTAGTTTTGGCTAATGGCTGTTACAATGAATTTCTGGCCTATTATGCTGGCATTTACAACGACAATGACTTCTGCCGCTGCTATAGTCATCGATGCTACAACCTCCACTACCTTGTCATCTACCCTTTGGTGCTCTTCGTGTGTCAATGCTGAATCTCACCCTCGACATTCTATGCTGGAACGTGCGGGGCCTTAATGATCAGGCTCGCAAGGATACAATCCATGCCACAATTGCTAACACTTCTTGCCACATCGCTTGCATCCAGGAATCGAAGCTGGATTTTATTGACCATCAAACTACGGGATATGTTGGTGGCTACCGGCTGCGGTCTTTTGCTCACCGGCCGGCAATCGGCACTAGAGGGGGATTTTTGTTGCTTTGGGATGATGATCATGTGGATATCTCTAGCATTCACATTGGCACCCACCTCATCTCTGCTGATGTGACCATTCGGGTCTGTGGGACGGCTTTCAAGCTCACTACTGTATATGGTCCTACTATTGTTGGAGAAAAAAGAGCCTTCTTGGATGAGATGATTGCGGCCTCCCCCTCTAATGCCTCCAAGTGGATTATTCTCGGGGATTTCAACCAAATTTACAAAGCCGCAGACAAGAATAACGGAAACATCAATCTTCGGCTCATGAGTCAGTTTAGACAGGCCCTCAACGCTTCTCAGTTTCGGGAGATAAAGCTTCTGAATAGAAAGTTCACCTGGAGCAATGAGCGAGGTGTTCCAACTTTGGAAAGGCTTGACCGCGCCTTATGTAATGCCGATTGGGAGCTGAATTTTGAGCACCACACACTTCAGGATCTGTCTTCTTCTCTCTCGGATCATTTCCCTGCTTTTGCTATCAAATCAGAGAGGGCCACGTAAGCCGGCCATCTTCCGCTTTGAAAACTTCTGGCCAAAATTGCCGGGCTTCTTGGCTATTGTTCATGCCGCCTGGAATGAGCACTCTACCCACACGCATCCGGTGCATGTATTGAATCACAAGCTCAAGACCATGGCTAAGAGGCTCCGTGCATGGAGCAGGGGTTTGTTTTCCAATCACAAGCAACAACTGATGATGGCCCTAGATGTCATACTGCAGCTTGACGTGGCACAGGAAACCCGAAGTCTTTCGGAGGAGGAGAGAACGCTTCGTTTGGCTCTAAAGCGGCGGGTTATGGGGTTGGCTATCCTTGAGCGTTCGCGTAAGTGGCAAGCTTCAAGGATCTCATATCTTTGGGAGGGTGATGCAAACACAAAATTCTTCCACCTTCGTGTCAACTCCCGCCGGCGAAAGAATGCCATCCAAAGACTGCGCCACAATGCTGGTTGGGCCACATCCCATGCCGAGAAGGAGCATGTCATTTATGAGCATTTCTCTACCATTTTGGGTCAGCCACAACAGCGCTATGTTGATTTCAACTGGGAGGCCATCGATCCCGACTTTCAAGATTTGGATGACCTAGGCCTTCCTTTCTCTGAGGAGGAGATTAAAGCGGCCATCAACGATACCCCCCCCCCCCCCTGATAAGGCGCCTAGGCTGGATGGTTTCACTGGAGCCTTTTTTTCGTTCCTGTTGGAACATTATCAAGGAGGATCTTATGCAGGTCATCAACGGGTTTTCTGAGCTATCAGTCAGCCACAACTTCCATATTATTAACTCCGCCAACATTTATTTGCTTCCAAAGAAGGATGGGACCGATTGTGTTACAGACTTCAGGCCAATCAGCCTCATTCATATGGTCCCCAAAATTATTGCAAAGGTAATGGCCCTGCGGCTCCGGCCAAAGATGGATAACATTATCTCCAGCAGTCAAAGCGCCTTCATCAAAACCCGTAGCATCCACGACAACTTCATGTATGTCAGGAATGCAGCCCGCCGACTACATAAAAAGCGCACCCCTGCCCTTCTAATCAAGCTTGATATTGCAAAAGCCTTTAACTCTGTGTGGTGGGATTACATTCTTGACCTCATGCGGAGGAGGGGGTTCCCCCCTAGGTGGCGGGCGTGGGCTGCCATGATCTTCTCTACCGCTACCTCCCATGTTCTTCTGAATGGCCATCCGGGAAAAGAGATTTCCCATGGTCAAGGGTTGCGTCAGGGGGATCCTCTCTCGCCGCTCTTATTTTACTTGGCAATCGACCCTTTGCAGAAAATTTTGGAGTTGGCAACTGAGGCCGACCTTCTTCACCAACTGCCTGGGGATTTTTTGAGATCAAGAATCTCGCTTTACGCGAATGATGCAGTTATCTTCCTAGCTCCTGTGGCGCAAGACATCTCAAACCTGGCTTTGACCTCCTGTGGCGCAAGACATCTCGAACCTGGCTTTGATCTTGAAAAGATTCGGGGAGGTGACTGGGTTGGTGACAAATGTGGGCAAAAGTTTGGTGGTACCCATTCGATGTGAGGACATTGACCTTAACACTATTATGCAAGGCTTCCCGGCAACCTTGGCACAGTTCCCAATCAAGTACCTTGGCCTTCCCCTCACACTTGGGAGGTTGCGCCGTATTGATCTTCAACCTTACATTAACAAGGCCATCTCCCGGCTCAACCCCTGAAAAGCTCGATTCCTCAATGTCGCAGGCTGCGCGGCTTTGGTCAAGTCTGTTTTAACGGCCCTTCCGATTTTTCTGCTAACGGCTATCAAGGCAGATAAGGCAACAATTAAGGCTTTGGATAAGATTCGTAGGGTAATGTTGTGGGCATGCAAGGCCTCTGTCAGTGGTGGAAAGTTTAAAGTGAGCTGGGCCAAAGTTTTCCGCCCTAAAAAGCTTAGTGGATTGGGAATCCTAGACCTGGAGAAATTTGCTAGGGCCCTCCAACTGAGGTGGCTATGGTTGGAGTGGACGTCACCGGAGAAGCACATGGAAACCCCTAATGATGACATCGATAGAGAATTGTTCAATGCTGCAACTAAAGTTAGCATTGGGGACGGGAAAAAAGCTTCTTTTTGGAATTCATCCTGGCTTAATGGATCCTCCGCTCGATCCTTGGCGCCCTTAGTTTATGCTTCTTCAAAACGGAAGAAACGAAAGGTGCACTATACTCTGCAAAACTCTCGTTGGATTGCTGATATCTGTGTTGATTCCTTCACTGCGCAGAATCTTGCCCAATACGTCGCTCTCTGGGGTCTGTTGCAGAGCATTGTGCTTTTGCCCGGCATCGAGGACATCATCATTTGGACCCTCAAAACCTCAGGAACTTACACTACCGGATCTGCTTACAAAGCTCAATTTCTGGGTGCCATCCCGTGCTCTTTTGATAGGCTCGTTTGGAAGAATTGGACGCCTCCCAAGTACAGTTTTTTCACCTGGCTTGCAGTGCAGAATAGACTTTGGACCTCGGACCGCCTCGCTAAGCGGGGTTGGCCCCACCAGCCGACCTGCCCATTATGCAGGTGCCAGGCCGAGACTGCTAGGCACATGCTCTTTGAATGCCGCTACTCCAGGAGGATCTGGGCTACTGCGGGACCATGGCTTGGATGCCATTCTCTCCAAGATATTGGGGACAACCGTCCCACTGTTCTTCAATACTGGGAAGCTGCCATCCGGACACCGTCCACTTGTGCTCAGGGCATGAAGTCCGCGGTCACGCTAATCACCTGGGAGATCTGGAAAGAGAGGAACAACCAGGCCTTCAATAACAAGTTTGCTACACATTCGATTCTAATTCAGAAGATAAAGGACGAGAGCAAGAATTGGATTCTGATGGGTGCGAAGCATCTTCAAGAGATTATTTCTTAGTTTACATCTTTGTTCTCTACTCTTTCATGGGGTGTTTCCTTTCGGTCTAGGCCATCCATGTTTGCTCCTACTCTATCAATATAATAGGCAAAGCTTTTGCCGCGTTTAAAAAAAAAGTGTAGAATTTAGAACTGTTCACCGGATCTCTTTGACTGCGATGGCAATGGCACGGCTGGCAGAATGAAGAACGCCCCTGGCTGACTGGATTGACCACTTCTAAATTTTCTTCTTCTGGTTATATTTTCATTCTTTTTTCCTCCCTCGACATGTAGATATTTTCTCTTGTGTACTCTCTTTTTTAAAACCTTCATTTAATACTCCCTCCGTCTCAAAATAAGTGACATGGGTTTGTCTAGATTCGGATGTATCTAGACATGTTTTAGTATATAGATACATACGAATCTAGATAAACTCAAGTCACTTATTTTGAGACGGAGGGAGTATAAAAAATTACACCCCTGGTACGGACTTCCAATCCCTACTACTCCTGCTGATCCCTCCTTTTCCAAACCTGCACTTTGATCAAGATTGGTGATGGAGCAAAAGCTTTGTTTTGGAAAGATGCCTGATTCAACGGCGCTGCGCTCCAACACAGCTACACAGATCTTTCTTCTCTTGCTTTTAGAAAAAACACTACCGTTCGAGCAGCCATGGACAATGGAAAATGGATGAGGGGTCTACACAGAATTAACACGCCTGAATTAATTGATTAGTTTCCCTCTTTATGGAGCTCACTGCAATCTATTCAACTCGCGGAAGATCAAGACACAATCGAGTGGAAGCAGTCCATGGGAAGCAATTACTCAGCTGCGGCGGCCTATCATTCACAGTTTTCTGACAGAGCCCTTAGACCAAAATTAGCTGCAGTCTGGGATATTAAGGCTGAGGGCAAAATCAGGTTTTTTATATGGTTATTACTTACTCAAAATCACCTTTGAACTGCTAATAGATTGGGAGTCTCAAGGATGGCCACATCAAGACCACTGTTCCTTTTGTGAACAATGTCTTGAGAGGTTTGGAACGGCATTGCCAGCACTCACCCATTGGCTGCGAACATTGCCACCAGATCAACAACTATGGCTGGATAGTGGAAGAAGATCTCCAGAATGAGAAACAACAAGAATATAAGAGATCAAACTTCTGTAGCAGTCTACGTGGCCTGTCACCTTTGGAAAAACAGAAGCCAAACGATCTTTGAAAATTTCTCTTGCTCCGTTGCAGGTAGGGTTGCAAGTGGTATCCCAAAAGCCGCGCTTCTAATTCATTTGAAAATGTTCTAGTACAATTTTTTTGATAAAAGTTAAATTTTTTTCGCGAACCGACAAAAGTTAAACTAGAAAAACTCAAATGAACTTGAAACAGGACTTTCACGGGATCCCGCTTACGGCCCTAGTTACAGAGCTTTGACTGTAGGTTCGAGCGGACTTCTAATTGGTCCTTAGTATCAAGTTAGGGGAAGGCAATACCCTTTGGTCTCGGGTCGCCGTGTATTAATAGAGTTCGGTTTACCACCACCGACAGGTAATTACAACCGGAGATTACATATTGATTGACAATCACCTAAACTAGGCAGGTGAGATACAGTTTATAATGCACCAAATATCTCAGCAATTACAATGAGGATCCTATCTTAATACGCCAGTGATATGGTAGGATACGTATATTTCAACAGCCCCCTCAATCACAGCCGGGAGAGGTTGAGATTGCGCTTGAAATTTTCTAACATGCGCACAGGAAGAGGTTTTGTAAGCCCATCAGCAACTTGATCTCTAGATGGTATGAACCGAATGTCGAGCAGTTTGTTTGCTACCCTTTCTCGAATAAAGTGGTAATCTATCTCAATATGTTTGGTCCTTGCGTGAAAGATAGGGTTAGCAGAAAGATATGTCGCACCAAGATTATCACACTACAGGCGTGCAGTTGTGGGTTGAACTACCCCAAGTTCCTTAAGCAAAGACTGTAGCCAAATAACTTCTGCTGTGGCGTTTGCCATAGCCTTATACTCCGCTTCAGTGCTTGATCTAGACACTGTGGGTTGTTTTCGTGCACTCCAGGATACAAGGTTTGAGCCAAAAAACACAGCAAAGCCTCCCGTAGATTTGCGGTCATCACAATCCCCTACCCAATCAGCGTCAGAGAAGGCACTTACAAGTGATGAGGAGGATTTTTGAATTTTTATGCCTAGGTTGCACGAGCCGCCTTTAACATATCTGAGGATTCGCTTTACTGCGGTCCAGTGTTCTGTTGTTGGTGCATGTAAATATTGGCATACCTTGTTGACTGCAAAGGAAATGTCAGGTCTAGTTATAGAAAGATATTGTAGAGCACCAACTATACTACGGTATTTAGTAGTATCTTCTTGTCCTAAAACAGTTCCTTGTTGACTGGATAATTTTTCTGTACTCGACATTGGAGTGTCCATAGCTTTACACGTCTGCATACCAACTCTTCTGAGTATATCATTTGCATATTTCCCCTTTGACAAAATAATACCATCTGATACATGTTTTACCTCTATTCCCAATAAGTAATGCAATTCTCCAAGATCCTTGAGTGCAAATTCTCCCCTCAAATTCTGTAATAGATTTGCCACAGCTGTCTCGGAGGATCTTGTGACAATGATATCATCAACATATATTAACAAAAACATGGTAACACCATTTTTATCAAAGATGAATAGAGATGTATCTGATTTGGAGGAAACAAAGACAAGGTTTTGTAACTTTGAGCTGAGGCGAGAGTACCATGCACGAGGGGCCTGTTTTAGTCCATATATTGCCTTGTCCAACTTACATATGTATTGTGACTTCCCTTTTTCTTCAAACCCAGGTGGTTGTCTCATGTAGACTTCCTCTTCTAGAACACCATGGAGAAACGCGTTCTGCACATCTAGCTGGTGTAGTTGCCACCCCCTTGGAAACAGCAAGAGACAAAACAAGGCGAATTGTTGCAATCTTAACAACTGGACTAAACGTATCTTCATAGTCAATACCGTATCTTTGTTTGAAACCTTTGGCAACCAGTCTAGCCTTATAGCGATCAACAGTGCCATCTGCTTTGCGTTTAATTTTGTATACCCATTTGCAATCTATCACATTTCTCCCCTCTTGCGCCGGAACTAGGTTCTCCTGTGGAACAAAAACCTCCATACCGAATAATACCAGGATAAAATTTTCGTGGCTTATGAATATTATGCTGGGAACGTGTTACTGCCTTGATTGGAGCCGCAGCCGTGGTAGTTGAAACCGCTGGTGCAGGGGATCCTGAAGGCGATCCCGCTGTGGCAGGCGCACTTGTCACGTTCAACGAGGAGCCGCGCGACGCGGAGGTGCGGGGGACGGAAGATTCGCCCGCAGACGATCCGCCTGGATCCGTGTGGCCACCGGACGGGCCACGAGATGTCGCAGAAGATCCAACCGGGGAACGCGCAGGGATAGTTGGTGACGCGGACGATTCGTCCGGTGATGCCGCGTGGGACGCGTCTGGGCCGGCCCCACCCGCGGTTGACGTATTCCAATCATGGGATTGCTCCGATCGCGAGGGAGATCCGATCGTGGCAGGGACAGAGTCCCCTGCTCTGTCTGGCGTATCCACTTGGAATCCCGAGTCCACGGGATTTGCTAGCTGCACCCGGTCTTGCCGCAGAGTTGATAGCGCACGCGAGGACGAACGTTGTTGTAGTTGCGTTGGCCGCCTCCGTTGTAGTCATTGCACGCACGATTATTGTCGTTGCGTGTGCGCTGACCACCTCCGCGATCTCCTCATGGTTGTCGCTGCCGTAGTCGCCACGGCCACCACCGCTGTAGTCCCGGCCACCACCACGCCCTCCGCAGTGACCACCGCGTTGCGTGGCGTTGACGGAGGCTTGGAAGTGCATGCCTTGGAGCTCGAGCCTCGTCTCGTAGCTGAGGAGATGAGCGTACAGATCGCTCAGGGACACCGGCTCGGTCCTCGTGGTCATGGAAGAGACCAGAGGATTCCACTCGGCATCAAGTCCAGAGAGGATGTAGGTGGCGAGGTCGTCGTCGTCCAGCAGCTGGCCTGCCGATGCCATGCTGTCTGCCAGACTTTTGATCTTGGCGACGTACTCGGCGATGGAGAGATCCTTCTTCTGCATGCCTGCCAGCTGCATGCGGAGTTGCATGATGCGGGCACGGGATTAAGATGAATACATACCGGTGATGGTGCTCCAGACCTCCGCCGATGTCTCCATGCCAGAGACTTGCATGAGGACCTCGCGGGAGAGCGAGTTCAACAAGAAGTCGAGGACCTGCTGATCTGCAGCGATCCACTTGAAGTACTCAGGATTGAGCTCCCTCTCCTCCACCTCCTTGCCCTTGTCGTCCTTCTTCGTGGTGACCAGCCACTCGGATGGCTAGTGTGCGGATCCATCTAGGAACCCGATGAGGCACTGGCCACGAATTGGTGGCATCACTTGTGCCTTCCAGAGAAGGTAATTCTCCCTAGTGAGTTTTTCTGTCACAGTGCCTAGGGGATTGGTGTTGGGAACGATGGTGACAGAGGCGGAGGAGGAAGAACCAGCCATGGCGGAAGAGATAGGCTCTGATACCATATCAAGTTGGGGGAAGGAAATACCCTTTGGTCTCGGGTCGCCGTGTATTAATAGAGTTCGGTTTACCACCACCGACAGGTAATTACAACCGGAGAAGATTACATATTGATTGACAATCACCTAAACTAGGCAGGTGAGATACGGTTTATAATGCACCAAATATCTCAACAATTATAATGAGGATCCTATCTTAATACACCAGTGATATGGTAGGATACGTATATTTCAACACTTAGCACACCACGAGTAGTTGCCTCTGTTTCTTAGGCTCAAGTTAGCTCACATGTTCTTTTTTATTCTGTTTTTGGCTTTGCTACCCTTTCTCTGGCTATGTCTTGTAACCCCCCTATACTTTTAATGTAGAAGGAGAGCTCCTCCTAATTCTGTCAAAATCTTTTGCACAAGATACAAGTGCCTTTTTAATAAGAGGAAACGAAGTATTTACTTGTCTTCTGTTGTTGTGAAAAGAGTTTCAAATTTTTGTTGTTGGTGAGAAATAGACGGTTATAACATGCGCATGTACCCAACCCTATGGATGCACGCACACACTACCGCACCTTTTAGAGACTGAACTGGCGAACCGGGTCTTTAAGATGGACGAAGTCATCACGGTCATCTTGATATTGATGGAAACATTGCTCCAATATTCCATCTTTATAAGGCACAAATATGTCCCAAAAAAAATAATAAGGGAGAATAGGAGTAACTTTTTTTTAGGAAAGGAGTGTAACTTTTTTAATCAGCAACAATTATTGGTGCACGACAGCCTGGCTCAAAACAGCAGCAGAGAAAGGCCCGGACCATTGCAGTGTCCTCCTTGGACTCCTCATCTACCTGACGCACTGAGACCCTAAAAAAAATAAAAAACCTGACACACTGAACACCACGAGTGCGGCGGCGCGGCCAGCTTCCTGTCCCTCCAGGCAGGCCGCCGATGACGGACATGGAAGCGAGCGGTCCGGGTTTCAAGAAGAGGAAGCTAGCGGCGCCCAAAACCCTTGGAGTGTCGCCGGCGCCGGGGGATACGGGGGCGGCGGATCCCAAATCACCTCGCTCCGCCCACGACCAGCAACCGCCGCCCGGAACCGAAGGAGGACCCGACCGCATCAGCAACCTCGCCGACGCGATCCTAGGTGAGATCGTCTCGCTCCTCCCCACCAAGCAAGCTGTACGCACCCAGATCCTCTCACCGCGGTGGCGCCACATCTGGAGCACCGCGCCTCTCAATCTCGACTGCGAGAGCCTACCCGCCGCCGACGACGATGTCCTCGCTGGCATCATCACGCGTACGGTTTCCGCCCACCCGGGCCCCGGCCGCCGCTTCTGCGTCCCCTCCGGCTTCCTCCGCGACCGAGCTGCTGCTGTCGACGCCTGGCTCCGGTCCCCCGCCCTGGACAAACTCCAGGAGCTTGAGTTCTGGTTCAAGCCGTACTATCGACCGCAGACGCTGCAGCAGCCGCCACCGTCGTCCACCTTCCGCTTCTGGGCCACTCTTCGTGTTCTCACCATCGGAAATTGCAACCTTCCAGACAGCACCGTCCAAAGGCTTCATTTCCCCCTGCTTAAGCAGCTGGGACTTGAGCTTGTCAGCATCTCGGAAAGCTCGCTGCACGCTTTGGTCGCCGGTTGCCCCGCTTTGGATTGCTTGCTGATTAAACATGGCTTTGGCTTCCGCTCCCTCAGGATCAACTCCCTTACCCTTAGAATCGTTTGTGTCAAGAACTATCGGATGTGCAGTGACCAGTTAAAGGAACTCATCGTCGAGAATGCCCCTTGTCTTCAAAGCCTGCTCCATCTTGATTTTGACTATGGTCTGCATGTATCGGTAGTGTCCGCGCCTAAGCTGGAGACCTTAGGCCGCCTCACAGATGCTGTTTACATCTCCAAGCAGGATGATCTCTCCAGGCTCGTGTTTGGCTCCACAGTTATTCAGGTACCTTTAGCCATCCTACTTGTTGCCTTCATGAGGCTTCTCAGTTGCATTTCTGTGTGCAGAAATTATATAAATATCATATGCCCTTGTTGTTGGCCTAATCTTGTCTAGCATGTCTGATGAAGGGACTGCGTGTTGATACACTGACAACGGTGGTGAGCACAGTCAAGAGTTTAGCTATCAGGATGAAGACTCTTAGTCTGGATATGGTTATTGAGTTGATGAGATGCTTTCCGTGCTTGGAGAAGATGTACATTCAGGTGATGGTTCTTCATTTGTAATTCATTGTCTTCAACTAATGATTTGACCGACTTACTAATCTGAAGTGGTTGGTTCTCAATTTGTCCATGTTCTTTTTCAGTCAGATTCAAAGAAGGAAAAAATTGAGTGGCGTCGCAAACACAGGGATCTTATCAAATGTCTTGACATCCGTCTGAAGACAATAGTGTTTAGTCGGTATCTGGGCACTAAGTCTGACATTAACTTCGCATCATTCTTTGTGCTGAACGCTAGAGTGCTAGAGTTAATGACCTTTCAGCTTGAACCCAGAGATTATAACGAAGAGTTCTTGGCAAAACATCGTAGGGAGCTTCAGCTAGGAAACAAGGCTTCAAGAGATGCTCAGTTTCATTTTACAGCAGATAGGTGTTTTCGCTGTGTTTATGATATACACCATGTCCGTGATTTGGATTCAACTGATCCATTTGTGTGGTGATGCTGAAACTGGCATTGATCCATTCTGTAATTAGTCTTCTCTATTAATCTATCTCAGTTGGTACTCTGTCCAAACTTGAATAGTTTTGGTGTTTGCTCATTTTTCAAAAAGTTTATTATCTGGAACCTCTTGATATTTAAACAAGCTATTTTTCTCTTCAGTCTTGTGATACCATGTGGCAACCCTATGATGTGCAAGTGCAGAACAACTTCACTGTAAGATTTTGGACTAATTAACAATGGTAGCTACAACAAAAAAAAAAAAAGTTAACATCTTGAGGACTGTTATTATGGTTCAAGTTCGTTGTGATTTGAGTGAACTTGCCGAGCTATTTCAGTCCACATTTTTTGGTACGATTTTTAGCTACAGGATGTACCTTTAGCCATCAAGTTCCCCACGTTGTAAAGATATCAGGGTGTCAAAGTATTTTGAGCATGGGTAAGAAATCTATGAGTTTTAGGAGACCATGCATTGCCTTTTTCTGTTTCAGATTTCGTTGGAATCTGCATGAACTGTATAAACTGCGGATAGATCAGTTCACTTCACCTTGTGGAGGTTCTTGCTCCTCTTTCTTTCCTTGTCAGTATTTCTTCTTCTAGTACAGTACTAAAGTTCTTTGTGCAGATTTTGATTTGTTTGACATTCTGTGGCCTGCTGATTTTGTAAATGCCGTAAGATGTTACATAGTAATAATAAGCTAGTGTGTCAATTAGACAGACTATTATCTCTATGTGAACTTAATTTTGTATAAAGTGTAAACTGATCGAACCTGTATGCTCGTGTAACATTTCATACCTGGCAATTCAGTGTTATGTTCTTTGTATTGAACACGAGACTGCTGGAGTTGATGACGCTTGAAGTGTTTCATCCTGGCAATACAGTGAGAAGCTCTTGGCGGGACAGCGTAGGTAGCTTCAGCTAGAGAACATTGCTTCAAGAGGTGCTCGGTTTCATTTTTCAACAGATACATCTGTCTGCAGTTTTTGCCATGGTGAGCACGTCCGTGATTTGGATTTGGTTGACCCATTCATGTGTTGATGTCGAAACTGGAATTGATCTGGTTGGGAGCTATTCTTGTCTTGCCTAGCAGCCTATCTCATCATGTCTTTCGTCCAGCATCGAATAGTTCTCCTGATTGTAGCATTTGCATGTTTGCATTTCCTGGAATCTTATGGCATTTTAGTGAAGTATGTATGTCATTAGTCTAGTGATATGCTTTGTAGTAAACCTAGAATCATAAAACACAGACATGCACAATCTCATCTAAATGTTGAGGACTACGGCCATAGAAGATGGCTTCTGGAAATGGGTATTTTGATTTTCGGTGGAGTATCACTAGTGTTGGGGATATACTTTCCGGGTATCCTCACTGACCAGGATGGCCCACTGGCCCACTTCGGGTTAGAACTTTGCTTCACGGGCGGCTCAGTCAGGGAGAAAGACGGAGTCCAATCCGGCTACGGGAAGGCCTAGAAAGACTTACCGACTTAGGCCCATAATGTTACTTGTAATTCAAGATGTACTCTGTAACCGACTCTTAGATGTAGCCGGATAGATCTCTCCTGTAAACCCTAGGCCGGATATCTATATAAGCCGTCCTAGGGAGAGCCTTTATGGCACCCAATACTTTAGACCCTCAACTCGCACAGGCGAAACCCTTGTAATCCATATTCCGGCTCTGCCGTATTACTGGATTGCTAGCAAGAGTAGGGTCCGTCTAAAGCCAGCGGATTCGAACCTGGGTAAACTTGTGTGCTCACCGTCCCGGAACACCGTACGTCTCACACCCCTCTCTTCCGCACGCCTCGAGGACCCCCTCATGGCGTACTTGTCCTCAATCCGACGACAGTTGGCGCCCACCGTGGGGCAAGTGAGCTTCGGATCTGCGTTCCAAGCGGAATCTGCAAGAATCGGAATCGGCGAGACTATCGCGTCGGTCGCATCCTCTACGCCAGCGACGTCCCTCTCATCGTTCTCGACGAGACTTGGATTCCGGCAAGGGAGGCCGTGACTGCCTACACAATCATGTCTTTTGGTGAGATTGATGTTTACATCGGCTTCGCTGAACCTGCCCAACCCACCCCAGCGGTGATGATAGAGGCAGAAGAATTTTCTGGGTCCCCTTTGTCCGCGGAGGCGGCAGAGTTTCGGATCTCAGAAAACCCTATTCCCACCCAGCCCGCACCAGTTGCGGAGATAGTGGAGAAACCCGAGCCTAAAGAAGACCTAGCGGACCAAGTCGAATCTGGAGTGGATCTCCCCGGAGAAGCCGGATCCCAGACCGACCCACCCGTGGAAGTCGAAATCCAGGAAGAGCATATCAACGACACTGATTCCGGCTCTGATGATGCCGGGACAGACATGCCTTTCCTAAGGTACACACTACGACGTATGATACTGCAAGGCGAAAGCGCAGATGCAATACTCGAAACCATCAAAAGTTTCGATATGGCTGATCGCGAAAGCCGCAGGTACCTCAGGAAGCACGCGTCGCACTTCGTCGGATACGTGGGATCTGGATCCGGCTCTGCCGATGCTGGAGAGAACACCGACTCTGTGCTAGAGGCAATTGGAACAAACGCCGACGTACTCGCATCCTCGGATGAGTCGATGACGTCAGCAGATTTCCGAAAGTTCTCCGCGGAATATGAAGAGGAGTACAACTCCAAAGCTGCAGAAGAAGGAGAAGCCATGGATGAAGGATCCGGGGAACACTCTCCCAAAACGCAGGATGACATGGACGTCGGAGATAATCCCGAGGTCCAGATGTCCGAAAGTACCGATCAGAGCTTGACTCCGGGAAACGGACCCAAAGCCGTCTTTGCTACCGGCCCTGCCAAGAAGGCAAAGAAGAAGAACAAGAAAAACAAGACCCCGACAAAAGACCCTCTGACAGAGGAGGTGATTGCCGAGGAATACGAGGAAGACTCGGATGGAGCACTTATCCCAGACGAGCCGAAAAAAGAAGCATCGGTGGATGGACACGTGATCACAGAAGGTGCGTGTAAACTCATCGATGCCGCATTAACCACACCTATCCCTACAGCTGCAGAACTTACTGCAGATGAGCTGGACGAAAGGGCGCAAGCCCTAGAAGCGCGTCGTCAACAACTCCTCGATGAAGCCAAAAACATCGAGGTGGAGAAGAAACACATGTCAAACAAGGAATACATGTCTCGTCTACATCAGAAGACACGGAAGCGTCACATAGATGAAAACCAATTCCCACGTGTCCGTGCTGTCCTTTTTGGAGATGAGATGGGGAAGCCACGGAAGGATAGCAACGGAGATTGGGTATACCCAACACCAGTACAAAATACCGTGGCAGCCCGAGAAATTCTATCGGCTAATCCAGGACCAGAGGAGATCCGGTTGGGTATCAAGCTACTCAACAAGGGACTGGAACAGCAAAAGTTTGCCCTGTCCGGAAGTCAAAAACTGGTCTCGGATTCTGACCAATGTCGCACAGATCCGGCGTGGGCTGGCGTAAGATCCCAATACGTTTGGGCGCAGTACCATCACCCCGAACGCAGGGAAGACAATTATTCAAGACCGGATCGTCAGGACAACATTACAGAGCTTCACGTAACTGGAGCAACGTTGCCCCAGCGGCCGAGAAAGATGCCATCGCTGCGCTGAATCCGACGAACCCTCCCCGACGAGAATCTAAGGATCGAAGGGGAGAAGATAAAGAAAAACGACGGGAGGAGGATCGTCAAAAAATGCCACCTCCTAAGTATACAAGCCGTCCGGCTGAGCCTCACCATGGTGGGAATGACGGACGAAGGAACGACGGAAACCATGCTGGAACAAGCCGACAGGGGGCTCGCCGTAGTCAAGATCCTCCCCGGAACCGGAATAATGACGTTCCGGACGGAGGCCGGCGATCAGCCGGAAACTATCCAGCTGCCCCGCCCTCTCCACCACACAGTCATCACAACGACCCCCATGGAGGGCAAGGAGGATGACATGGCGGAGGAGGTGGTGGTAGAAGCCGAAGTCCGGCTCCACGGCACCGTAGCCACAGCCGGCATTCGGGACGATCTCTATCCCCGAATGATGCAAGGCACAGGATCAACTCTAATATAGAGGCGCGGCGCTATGAAAAGGATGACATGTATGTGGGCCCAAAATGCTTTGGACCACGCATCAGAGCTAAAAAATTACCGGAAGGATTTGCTATCTCAAGACATATCTAAGCCTACGACGGCATTGCTCGGCCAGACACCTGGTTACAGGATTTCTTCCAAGCTTGCTGCATCGCTAAAGGCAGAAACAGCCTGGTCGCAACCCGATATCTCCCACTTATGTTGCGGAAGACGGCACGATCATGGCTCAATGAACTTCCGGCGAACACCATCCATAACTGGTATGACTTGCAAAGTGCGTTCTTTCGGAATTTCGAAGGCACATATCGGAGGCCCTGTACGGTTGGAGACCTACAACGTTGCACCCAGAAAGCCGGAGAAACTTGCCGGGATTACCTCGGATGATGGATCGACACCAAGGACTCCTGCGAAGGAGTAAATGATCAAACCGCGATTGAAGCTTTCATCGCAGGTCTCCCTATTGGTTTACTGCGCCATCGCGTGAAGTGTGACAAGGTTACTGATTTGAGAGAGAAACAACGATCAAGTATGCAGATGCTGACGACGATGCAGATTACTCAACGCCCTAGCTGTGCCTTAGTCGGCAAAACAACCAAAGCAACAAGCTCAGAAGCGCAAAAATACCTCGGAAAAAAACCCAACGCGGAAACAACGGTAGTTACTACTGTTTCCGGGTCTGGAGGACGAGGAGGACGTGGCGGAGGCCGTGGGCGTGGCCGTGGGACATCGAGGGTCCAAGGTAGAGGAGAACAACAACCAGGCAAAACCTACTCTTGGGCCGACATTGCCAATAACCCATGTGTTCTTAGACGCCAATGGGGGCTCTTCCCACACCAACGCTGAATGTCGTTTTAACGACGACATCAAAAGAGATGATACCGCGGGCTACAAAGCTAAGCGGAAGAAGGGAAAGAAAAATCCCGAAAAAGACAAAGAGACCAAGGAAGATTCCGACATGGAGGAAGCTGATGCTTCAAATCCCAAGTCGGAAGGGAAGAAAACTTTTCCCACCAAGAAGGACACTTATGTCACCTTCCTCGGATCTCAACCAGCAAAGGTTAAGAAAGCAGTTCTCCACGAGCTCAATGCAATAGTTCCGGCTGTCCCCCAGTATCTGGACTGGTCGGAAGTGGCAATCATGTTTGACCGCGACCATCATCCGCCTAAGTTACACAGGCGAGGAAAATACGCCTTAATCGTCAACCCACTTATTTACGATTATGGTTTCTCCAAGACCCTCATGGACGGTGGTAGCAGCATCAATATTCTCTATGTCGAAACGCTACGCCGGATGAAGATCTCAGAGACCCAGCTGAACCATAGCTCTGTGATTTTTCACGGAGTTGTCCTAGGAAGACAAGCTAATTCCCTGAGAGAGATAACTTTGGATGTTACCTTTGGAACTCCAAAGAACTATCGGACGGAGGCACTTTCCTTCGAAGTGGTCCCGTTCAAGAGCGCATACCACACTATATTCGGACGTCCGGCTTACTGGGCTTTTATGGCTCATCCGTGTTACATTTACAATATGATGAAAATTCCAGGTCCCAACGGCGTGATCACCATCAGGGGAGACCCGAAGAAAGCGCGAGAGTGCGAGGATGGAAATGCCGCCTTTGTCGAAGCCGTGCTGCATGCCCAGGAGTACCAGGAGATCAAAAAGAGCATAGATCCGTCCGAGATGCCCGCAACAAAGAAGGAGGTGACCAAGCCAAATCCGGAGTTCAAGGCATCAGAAGAGACGAAGAAAGCGTCATTGAAGGATGATGACCCCTCCAAGGTGACCCAGATAGGCGTAGGCCTAGATAGCGCATAGGAAAGCGCGCTCGTCAAGTTCCTCCAAGCAAATCAAGATATCTTCGCATGACAGCCATCTGACATGACCGGAGTACCTAGGGAACTTGCCGAGCACTCTCTAAATGTAAACCCGAACGCTAAACCCGTCAAACAGTCATTACGACGGTTCGGCGATGAAAAGCGTAAGGCAATAGCTAAGGAACTAGCGTGGCTCGAGTTAGCCGGATTCATAGAAGAGGTCATCCACACAGAGTGGTCGGCCAATCCTGTAATGGTCCCTAAAAAGGACACCACTGATTTAAGGATGTGTGTTGATTATACTGCCTTGAACAAGGCCTGTCCAAAAGATCCGTTCGCTCTGCCTAGAATTGATCAAGTTATCGATTCTATGGCAGGCTCGGAACTCCTCTGTTTTCTCGACGCATATTCCGGTTATCACCAAATCCGGATGAAGGAATCTGACAAAATCAAAACTTCATTCATAACCCCCTTCGGAACCTTCTGTTTTGTTACGATGCCCTTTGGGCTGAAGAACGCAGGAGCTACGTACCAGCGCACGATGCATCGTTGCCTCCACGACCAACTGAAATGGATCGTATGGGCACCTAGAGGGGGGGGTGAATAGGTGCTACACCAATTTTTAATTCTTTTTCAATTTTAGGCTTAGCACAAAGGTAAATTCTCTAGATAAACTAATGTGTGAAATTTCCCTATATGCAAACCTATCTACTAGCGAGTAAGGAGCGAGTGGAAGAGGAACGAGTGAACCGAAGTGAAGCACGCGGAGACACAGGATTTGTTTGACCGCAGTTCCTTCCTTATTAAGGGAAGTACGTCTGCGTTGGAGGGGTGGGTGGTACTAAGACCACCACGCCACAAAAGGCCTCAACCTGTTCTCCGATGGATCTCGCCACAACAGTCCTGATCCACCTTCCACTATAGGTACCCTTCGAGGCGGGCACCGGCGCCTTTACACAACTAGCGGGGCAACAACTCCACAACAACTTGGAGGCTCCCGAAATGACAACAAGCTGCCACAAGAACAAAGTTGTCAAATACAATAACATGATCTAGGTATTAACGAGAATACTAGATTAGAGATTTCTCCAAGTGAATGGAGAGGAGTTGAAGCGCTTGATTCTTGATGTTGATGATGAACTTCTCCTCCTTCAATTCCACCAAAGATCAAGACCTTAGGGTGGTTGAAGTGGGAGATCGAGATTTAGAGCTCTTGCACAGGGTCTGGTCGAATTCGAATAAATCTAGAGTTTTGGACGTTGGGGAAGAAGGGGTACTTATACCCCCTTCCAAAAACCAGCCGTTGCACACTTTGGGGGCCGGATTATCCGGCCCAAGTGAGGGCCGGATTATCCGGTGTGGGGAAACTCCGCCCCAGACTCGAAATATCCGGCAGATAAACCGCCCCCTATCTGAGCATCGCGCTGAGCTTGCCCTTGATCAACTTCTGGGGGCCGGATTATCCGGCCCTGTGCGAAGGCCAGATTATCCGGCCTGGGGAAGAAAAACCGCCCCAGTTCGGATTTTCCGGTAGAAAATCTGACTGGATACCGAGCGACGTGCCTTGGCTCCTTTTGCTCGAAAACCGAGGGCCGGATTATCCGGCCCTTGCGGAACCCGGATTATCCGGCCTGGGGAGGAAAAACCGCCCCAGTTCGGATTTTCCGGGAGAAAATCCGACTAGACACAGAGTGACGCGCCTTGGCTTCCTTGAGAGATGTGGTAGGCCGGATTATCCGGCCCTTGGAGGGGCGGATTATCCGCCCCCCCTCAAAACTTCCTGCACACTTAGCACACATGAAAAGTCTCCATAGTATTGTTATCTAACACGCAAAACATAGGGAAACATGAAATGTTCTTTCAATCTCCCCCTTTTTGGTGTTAGATGACAATACCAGGATTTGCAGGAGAAAGACACAAGACACACAGAGATAACTATGAAAGGGACTCCCCCTCAATGTGTGCATAATAGGGTTTTGCATTGGAATACAAATGCACACAAATAGGTGAATCTATTCCATAGACAAACGAGCAAAAACACATACCACCGAAGTAGAGAATAGGCATCCTTGACATAAATCACAATTATTATTGGATAACCATTATGAGCGCGCGCCTTCCGTGATAAACCTCCAGCAATAGGATATGAATAGATATAACCATGAGCATAATCCATGATATGAAGTCCATAGGTATCATCCAGACAACCACATAAAGTCTCAACCACAAATCACAAACCACGAATATAAAAGTTCAACGCTAAATGGGCATAAGCAAGAAATAACGAATAAAAAGTGCAAATGCTTATGCCCGACCCATGCAAATCCATGGACAACCTAATAGAACTACTTCTCCCCCTTTGGCATCAAGACACCAAAAGGGAGAAGCGCGATGCTAGCGCCCCATGGGATCACTCATCATAGTCCTCGTCCTCGTCCTCGTCCTCATGCTCTTCCTCATCCTTATCTTTAAGCTCCTCAGTGTCACCTTCCTCATCATCAGCATCAGCAGCAGGCGCAGAGGGGAACAAGTGACGCTCCAGCTCACCATAGTTCAACCCGGAGGAAGAGTTCCACCGAGCATATGGAGTGGGAGGTGTAGGAGCCGGAGGAGCACCCGAAGTGCCAGACACGTGGTGGAGAATGAGCTGATGGGAGTGAGCCAACTCATGGTGCTGCCTGTAGGCCTCATACTGACCCTTGCGTGTGTCCATGCCCATGCAGAGGATGTGACGCTGGAACCAGTTCAGCTGCTTGATCTCGCGGGCCACGGGAGGCACCGGGGGCCTACGAGCATCCCTCATGAGGCCCTCAGGAGCAGAGGAGGGGTGAGCAGTCTTCTGAACCTTGTTGTAAATCTTCATGGCCTTGTGGACCGAGTCAATGTGGAACTCCTCGGCAGGAAGCAGGTGGCGGATGAGCAACATAATGTAGGGCGCATAGGGAATGGACAGACGGTTGAACATAGCATCACACAACTCATGGTAAATGAAGTCCATGACATCCAGCCTGTACTGCACTGACTCATCCTCGCAGGAGGCAACCTCATGAGAAAATTGAAGTAGCTGAACAAGGTGACCACGGATGATGTCATTGTTGCCCCCACTCGGTGTAATAGAGTCACGGAAGAGACCTACCAAAGCAGCATAGATGGGAGCAAGACCAGCCACAGTACCCACAAAGCCATTGTCCACAGTACACGGAGAGAGAGCAACATCCTTGTTGGGCTTCAACTGAGTGATGATGCGGTGGCCACTGGCTCTATCCCTGCCGCGGAAGGAGTACCCCAAAACCTCAGCAAACACGTGAAAATCAGCAGTCATGGGCCTGCCATGAGTCATCCACTTCATAGTGCAACGCTCATCACCACAAATCACCAGAGTGGAGAAGAATTGCTTCACCACCTCAGAGTCAAAGGAGCACTGGAGGGACATGAGATGGTGCAGCCCCATCCTCTCAGCCACATACATCGCATCCACAAGATGCGCCTTCTCCAAAGCATCAGCAAGTACCAGAGGGTCCATAGGCCTAATGTTCAGCCTGGCATAGATGTCTTCATAAATCCCTTTCTGTTCTGCACACCAAAACCGGGTATCCCCCAGCTCATCATCACGAGGTAGCTCAGCAAACAAGTCACGGTGACGTATGGCAGAGAAGGAGACCGCATCCAGAGCCCTGTAGTTGATCTTGGGCTCCTTACCCTTCCTCTTGGACACACCCTTCCTAGTCCTCTTGGATTGTTCAGCCATGCGCCTCTCTTCGTTCTTCCTTCTCCGCAATTCAACTTCGTCCACTAGGTTACCTTGACCGTCGTCCCGAAAGTACTTGGCGCGAGGACGGCACTTGTAGGTCTTGGGAACACCGGAACCACCTGTGAGGAGAATAAGGGCGATAGCAAGGGGATAAGCATACACACAAGTCCAGGAGAGAGCATGGAACAAGTAGGCAAAAAGTTCATAGGTCAAAACTACTCAATACATACACCATAGTGAAACTGAAGCAGACTTGAATCTGTCAGGCCGGATTATCCGGTCTGGACAGGGGCGGATAATCTGGCCCTAGCAGAAATTTTCAATTTCACCAAGAATGCATGCAAAAAAGTAGATCAGGCCTAGAAACTGTAAGACTACAAGTTCTATGCGAAAACACATCCTTCTAGACAACGTTCCATCCAACAAGATACACATCTAGCCAAAGATGGGGAGAGAGGGAGTTACCCTCACTCATTGGAGGAAGAACGTGGAGGAGAAGGTACTCGGAGGCGCAGAGAAGAAGATCTGGGGAGGCCCGAAAAATCCGGTGGTCGGATAGGCTCCAGGGAGGGTGAAGGGCGGCAGTCGGCGACTGGGGAGAAGGAGAGGGCTGGGGGAGAAGTGCTGCTCGATATGAGCCCTTCCCCCGAGCCCTGCCCTTTAAGATCGAATCTGCCAGGGTTGGATTATCCGGCTAACACTTGGGCCGGATTATCTGGCCTAAAATCTGGGATTCTGTTATACACAGAACCAGGCCCGCGCGTCCCCAAACAACACCCCCACAATGTGTACAAGGGACTTGTGTGCAAGAATAGATGTCTTAGGGGTAGGGAAGGCGTAGGATTGAGAATGCCAAACTGAGATGGTACTAGACACTCAAAATTGCAAAATCCAAATCAAATAAAAGCCAAGATTGAGTGTGATTCCCATAAGAACATGAGAGAGCAAATAACATCCAAAAAGATCCAATTCTCCACAAGGGAGAGGGCGGTGGCCGAAGCCACCTTGTTGGAGTGTATGGTGTGACACCGCGAAGATATATCTTGGGTTCACGACCAATACTCATCAATAAGCTCACATATCACAACATGATATTAAGAGAAATGATATACTTGCTATTGGCATTATGGGGGAAGGGTTAGCCCAATAAGTTAGGACCACACTCCCCCTATATCCATGCCCACACCTAGACCAAACAAGGATTGAGACATATGAGTGAGTGCATGGGTAATCAAGACAAACTCCCGGAATCAATGATATTTAGCTCATTCCTCAAATAGCAGAATCTTGCTTCATCAAGTGGCTTTGTAAAGATATCCGCCAGTTGGTTCTTTGTCCTCACAAAAGATAGATCAATATCGCCTCGAGCAACATGGTCACGGATAAAATGATTCCGAATCTCAATATGCTTTGTCCTTGAGTGCTGAACTGGATTGTACGCAATTTTGATAGCACTTTCATTATCACATAAAAGAGGCACTTTGTCACAATTGACACCGTATTCCTTTATAGTTTGCCTCATCCATAATAATTGAGTACAAGCGCTGGCAACAACAACATATTCAGCTTCGGCGGTGGAGAGAGATATACAATTCTGCTTTTTGTAGGACCAACATACAAGAGATCTTCCCAAGAATTGACAAGCTCCAGAAGTGGATTTCCGATCATCCTTATCACCAGCCCAATCTGAGTCAGTATATCCACATAAAGAGAAATTGGAGCCCTTGGGATACCAGAGACCAAAGTTGGGGGAATGAACCCAATATCGAAAGATCCTCTTGACCTTGCACACACTCCCACACTCAACACAATATCGGGTCTAGATGCGCAGAGGTAAAGAAGAGAGCCGATCATGGACCGGTATACCTTTTGGTCCACATCTTTACCGTGAGGGTTAAGTTCGAGATGACACTTTGTTTGCATCGGAGTAGCGACACCATTTAGATCCGTCATCTTGAATCTCTTGAGCATGTCTTGGATGTACTTTTCTTGATTAATAAAGGTTCCTTCTCTTAGTTGCTTGATCTCGAATCCAAGAAAGAACCGTAATTCCCCCATCATAGACATCTCAAACCTGTCAGTCATAAGCTTTGAAAATTCATCGTTAAAAGCTTTGTTAGTAGAACCAAAAATGATATCGTCTACATATAGTTGGCATACGAAGAGCTCCCCCTTAACCTTCTTAGTAAAAAGAGTGGGGTCGATTTGCCCAATTTCGAAGCCACGATCTAACAAAAGCTCTTTAAGGTGCTCATACCATGCACGTGGGGCTTGTTTAAGGCCATAGAGTGCCTTATCGAGTTTGTAGACATGGTTCAGGAAGTTAGAATCCTCAAACCCCGGGGGTTGCTTTACGTATACCAACTCATGTAGAGGACCGTTAAGGAAGGCACTCTTGACGTCCATTTGCTGCAACTTAAAATTGTTATGAGCAGCATAAGCAAGTAGGATACGGATGGACTCAAGACGAGCCACAGGAGCATAGGTCTCGCCGAAGTCGATGCCCTCAACTTGGGAGTAACCTTGTGCCACAAGTCTTGCCTTGTTCCTCACAACAATGCCATTCTCATCTTGCTTGTTCTTGAAAATCCACTTGGTGCTGATAACATTGCGACACTCTTTGGGTTTATCCACTAGTTTCCAGACTTTATTGTGCTCGAAATTATTCAATTCTTCATGCATAGCAACAACCCAGTCTGGGTCTTCAAGAGCTTCAAAGACCTTCTTAGGTTCCACCATGGAGATATGAGCTTGATGCTCACCAAAACTAGCCAATTCTCTTCTAGTAGACACCCTTCGTCGAAGATCACCAACAACCTTGTCGAGAGTGTGACCCCTCAACTCAAGGTTACAATCAGCCCAAGCCTTGCGATGAAGTTCAATAAGTTTGTTGTCTCTTGGTGGAGGAGATTCATCACTTGAGTCTTCATTGGAGGCATTTTCTCTGCCTTGATCAGTAGCTGGAACATCAGTAGCAGGTGGTGGAGATGCATGCCCTTGAGGTGAGTCCGTAGCCATAACAGGAGACTGCAGAACTAGAGAGTCAGGGCCAGATAATCCGGCCGATGAAGAGGTCGGATAATCCGGCCTGGGAGGACTTGCAGCAGCATCATCAGGAAGCCTGGGACTTGCTTGAACTAGCGAGGAGCCGGATAATCCGGGGTCAGCTAGAAAATCCGGCCTGGAGCTTGTGTTGATATCTTCACCACCAGGAGCTGCATGGACAGCAGGAGCAGGGTGGCCGGATAATCCGGTATCCACCGGAAAATCCGGCCTGGAGCTTTTTGGAGCAACTTGACCTTCAGCAGTTGATGGAGATGGTGTAGAAGTTTCCCCCGTGGTTGGAGCATGTTGCGTATGTGTAGATGAGGGCTCTATATGAGTAGAGCATTGTCCTTCTTGGTCCGCCACAAGGGGTTCCTCAATGGGGTGGAAGAATCCCACACCCATTCTTCTTATGTCATCTTGGGGTATTTCAACATCTGCATCACAAACACCAACTTGCTCCGCACGGGAACCGTCATTTTCCTCGAACAACACACTACAAGATTCTACAACAGTTCCGGAGAGCTTATTGTATACTCTATAAGTGTGTGATTCGGCACCATAACCAACAAAAATACCTTCTAGAGCCTTAGATTCAAACTTAGATAAACGAACTCCTTTAATAAGAAAGAAACACTTACACCCGAATACCCGAAAGTATGAGATGTTTGGCTTGTTACCGGTAAGTATTTCATACGGAGTCTTGTCCAAAATCTTGCGGAGGTATAAACGATTGGATGAATGACAAGCAGTAGAGATTGCTTCAGCCCGGAAGTTATATGGAGATTTGAATTCGGCCAACATTGGTCTTGCCATGTCCATTAGATTTCGATTCTTCCTCTCGGCTACACCATTTTGTTGAGGGGTGTACGCAGCGGAATATTGATGTCTTATCCCCTCTTCACTTAGGAACTCATTTAAGGTGTAGTTCTTGAACTCCGAGCCGTTATCACTCCTTATAGCTAGAATGGGGACGTTGTGTTGATGTTGAACCTCGTTGGCGAAGTCGATGACAGTTTGTTGAGTTTCACTCTTCAACTTGAAGAAATAAACCCAAGTGTATCTTGAGTAATCATCAACAATCACTAGACAATACTTCTTCCCACCGAGGCTTGCATGAGATGGAGGTCCGAAAAGGTCCACATGGAGAAGCTCCAAGATCCTTTTTGAAGAGATAATAGTTTTCCTTCGATGAGGAGAATCATGCATTTTCCCTTCAACACACGCCCTGCAGACACGATCTTTGGCAAAAGAGACATTTTCTTTTAGTCCAAGAATGTGGCCATCCTTGTGGAGACTTTGCAAAGTTCTCATATTGACGTGGGCTAGTCGGCGATGCCATAGCCAACCCGCGTCAGCCTTTCCGAAAAGACACATCAGACCTGTAGTGGTTTTCCCCGAAAAGTCTACCACGTACAGGTCGTTTTCGACATATCCCACGAAAGCGACTTTTAGAGACTTGCTCCACAAGAGTACCACCAAATTAGCATCAATGTAAACAGCAAAGCCCATCTTACCAAGGGCACGAACAGAAAGTAAGTTATACCCGAGGGTCTCAACAAGCATGACGTCCACGAGAGAGATATCGTGAGCCACCATAACTTTGCCGAGACCCAATACCTCAGATTTTGACTTGTCACCATAGGAGACGGTAATATGATCACGGTTTGGCCGCATCTCCATGATGATCTCCTTGCTTCCGGTCATATGACTCGTACAACCGCTATCGAGTACCCATTTAGAACCACCGGAAGCATGGCCCTGCAAGAAAATTACTTCTTGGTTTTAGGTACCCATTTTTCAATGGGTCCTCTCATGTTAGTAACAAGGGTCTTGGGAACCCAAATAGACCAAGGAATGTAACAATCATAAGGCCCTACATAACTAGCATAGACATCACCATAAGAATCACAATATAGTTCGAAGTTAGGATTGTTGATCCCTGCAAAACCATCATAATTAGTCTTGTCATTGGTAATGTTGCTAGTCTTTGATTGAGCAGTCTTTTTCTTCTTCTTCTTCTTCTTCTTCTTCTTCTTGTTTTTCTTGCTCTTTATCTTGGGTATGTAACCAAGGCCTTCTTTACTGTTGTTTGTCCTTTGCCTGCTCAGTATCTCATCAATAACCCCTTTACCTTTGTGTTGAGAACTCCTTGCAAGATCTTCTTTTCCAAAGGACGAAGATGAGGTACTTGGTACATTATACCGTTTCAATTGAGTTTGGAGCTGGTCATGAGACTCATTTAGAGTAGAATGATCACTCTTCAATGCCTTGTGAGCACTTTCAAGATCATCAAACTTCTCCAAAAGTCTAGCATGAACAGCCCCAAAATCAATCTTTTCTTTCTTTAGTTTCTTTACCTTGGCAAGGGCATGGTCACGTTCTTTAATGAGTTGAGCTAAAGCTTCTTCTTGTGACTCCTCTAGGGATTCGAGTCTTTCTTCCAAAGAAACTCGAGTTTCCTCTTCCTCTTCCAAGGCATTCTTCAAAGAGGCTATCTCCAAGGCATCTTCTCTTTCAATTCTGCCCTTTTCTTCAAGGAGATCTTCGGCTCGAGCAAGTTGACTCATAAGAGTATCAAAATGGAGTTTGTGCTCACCTTGTAGGTTAGTGAAAAAAGTATCCAAGGCAATAACTTCTTCTTTCATTTCAAGACTGTCATGATCATCCATATCCAAAATTATGTTAGTCTTAGAAAATGAGGCGTTAGAAGTCGATACCTCGGATCCTCTTGCCATTAGGCGAGTGGCGTTGTTGTTGATGGCGTTCTCGTTCAGCGAGTCGAAGAGAGAGGAGGGAGTCGATGTGGTGGCTATAGCAGCCACTTCGCGGGAACTATCATCATCCTCTTCATCTTCACTTGCGGAGGAGTATTCCTCTTGAGCTACAAGGACCATCTTGGGTTGCTTCTTGAAAGGGACATTGTTGGGGGGATACCCCCGGGTAGGTTCACGCCAGGGTATAAAGGCCGAGTTAGCCGAGGTTCGGCAAGGCCAAAGCGGATGCTGGCCGGATCACCTCAAGGCAGGCCGAATCACGGGGTAACCCGGACCAGGGGGCGTTCGCCTAACTAAGTCTCAACCGACTTAAGCAATAAGTCAGAATGCATGTTTAACTTGTATGCAGGAACGGGTGTGGACGGATCAACTATGATCCGGGGCACATCTAGCTTCTAGGAGAAGGAAGGAATCTCGCTGGTCAAAAGAAGCCCCGGTACGCACGGCCTGAGCGAAGCAGCCAAGGGCAGGACCACCGAGGCGTGGCCGACAAGGGTGACGATGCCCATGTCGGCTGACGCGGGCGCCGCAAAGGCTCACGTAGCCTCTGCATGTGTGACATGAGGAAAAAGTAACCCAGTCGGCTTACTACTTTGGGAGATGGAATATTCTTAGGAATATGCCTCCACGTATGCCCTAAGTGGAGACATAGCCCCCCCCTATATAAGGAGGGCTAGGGCTTCTGTAGAGGGGGTTCCGATTTTTCTGATTTGGCTAGGGTTTTAAGTGTGATCTGTGAGCGAGAGTAAGAGAGCTCCTTCTTCCTCCTCTCGCCAATACAGCTCTAGGAGCACTTGTAACCTTGGAGGAAAAGCAAATATAAACTTCTGTGTGGAGAATCACTTCACTATCCCTCCCTGGATTCCCCTAGCGTGTATTAGTCCCCACCTTTAGCCTATCCATGGCATCTGCCGTGACACCACCACGACAGTTGGCGCCCACCGTGGGGCTAGCGGCGCTAGCAGGGGTCAAGATCCGGACGGGAAACTTCATCGCCACCGGCAAACGCATCGTCTCCGGGCTCGTTCAGCGCTTTGGAGCGCTGTACTTCGTCAGCGACAATGCCGGCTGCTTCGGCACGCGCCCACTTCCACGCAACGGCCTGTTCGTCGAGCTGGGTGCACACTACGTTGCTGTGGACGTATCATGCGTTCATCCGTGGCACGTCGTCGAGGCAGGGGAGCCACCCCTTAGCGTGGTTCACGGGGCGCGTATCACTCGCTCCCCGGACCATGCTGAAGTGATGATGACTGCGCCGGGTGCAGGTGCAAACAAGGATCCGGCACCAGATCCGGAGGTAACACCTAAGGCACCGAGGAAAGGTAGAGGACCTCCATTAGAGAGGCCTGAGAATGTACTGAGAGAAGCGATGGATAGCTTGGCAAACCCGGTAGCAGCAGTGGTAGATCCGGCTCAGGCACAGGCCGAGCTAGAGGAAACTAGGCAAAAAAATTCTAGAGGGAGCGAAAAAGATTGCTGCGGCTCAGCAGTCGTTGAACATGACGCTGCGTGAGTATGCAAAGGCAAATAAAGTAGATGCTGTAAAAGTGAAGGGGAGAAATCTCATGAGTGAAATGAACAAAGAAGGTGATACTCGGATTGAAGAGTCAGAAAACTGTTTGTCTGTGGGGCTGCCGAAGTACAGTACCCCGGCGAAAAACCTCAGAGCAGCGGATGCAGCTACATCCGAGCTAGAGGGTCTGACGGGTGAAGCCCGTCAGAGACAGCAAGATCGGGTCAATGAGTTGGTTCGGATCGCGAACAGGCAAAATGAGGAACTACTCAGGGCAAACCCGGAGAGAGCTGGGGCCTCCAGGATCGTTCATTCGGCGGTGGGTAACCCGGAGAAATCCACTGGAGCCGCATCATCTCCTCATGGTGGTCCAAGGAGAGAGGAGGTAGTAACCTCGGCCAGGAGAAACAAGCAGATTGTTCCGTATGACCCGACAAGGGCAGGAAAGGCAAAAGAGGCACAAAGAAACGACGATCGATGGAGCGTAAGCCAAGGTGAAGCTGGCCGAGGTAACCATGACCAAGGCAATGCCGGTCAAGGAAACGCTGTTAATGGCAATGCCGGACAGCGTAACTCTACAGGACAACCGCAACAGCGGAATATACCAAGGCAAGAGCAGAATGCCGGCCGAGGTATGCAACAGAGAGATGCGCCACGAGAGCGAGACCGGTACAACAATGGAGATTCGGAAATGGTAAATGCAGGATACCCAAGGCCGGACTATCATGTGATAGGGTCGAGATTGGGAAGTAGGGATTTGATGCCGGATGATGCCAGGTTGAAACTGGATCGACTGTATAGGTCGGAGCAGATTGAAAGTCAAGGTCCTCCGGGTCCTACGTGTTTTGGACCCCGGATCATGAAAGAGCCACCGGTACCTAACTTCCAGTTACCCAGAGGCACGAAGACGTATGACGGCAGCACTAAGCCGGAGGATTGGTTGATAAATTATGCCACGACTGTGAAAATTGCTACAGGTAACTTGCGATGGGCTGTGAGATACGTACCCCAGATGTTGGAGGGGCCAACAAGGGTATGGTTGAACAATTGCCGCCCGGAAGTATTAACTGCTGGATCAATTTTGAGGAAATGTTCATCAGCAATTTCTCGAGTACGTATCAGAGGCCAAATAGGCCACAGACCTTAGCTATGTGCAAGCAAAGACCGAATGAGACGGATCGGGAGTTTTTAACCCGGTCGTGTACCGTGAGAAACTCATGTGAGGGCGTAATAGAATCACAGGCCATAGCGTGGTTTGCACAGGGATGCAGATATGCAAGCGAACTGTGGCAAAAGTTGCAAAGGAAGATGCCCACCACGTTGGCTGAGATGATCCGGATTGCTGATTCGTATGCTCTAGGAGATCCGACTCAACCTAGGGTTGTGTCAAACGAGTCAAACAATGAGTATTACCAGAGAGATGGAGCCGGATCATCCCGGAGGAATGACTACAGAGTAAAAAGAAGAGATGATAAACCGGATCATCGATACGGTTAGCAACAAGTTGCAGCTGTGAATCAAGATCAGCCCAGAGCAGGGGGCTATCAACGCTAGAAAACTGGAGGGCAATGGACTCCGAGAAGCGATGGCAAGAAAACTTGGACGCCAGAGCAAAAGAAACAGTGGCAAGAAAGGAAGGACCGTCCGAGGTACACCTATGGGTCGATGTTGGATCAGCCGTGTAAGTTTCACACGCCAAATCCGAGTAACCCAGCAGGTCATACAACGAGGCAGTGTGAGTGGATGCACAAGATTGAACAAGGCGGTTTGGGGAATGCTCAGGCACCCCGGAATGATCAACCTCGGCAGGAGTTACCCCGGCAGCAATTACTCTCTGGAGAAAACACACAGCAGCTAATGTTGCCTCCCCCTCCGTTGAGGTATGACAACAATGAGAGAAGGGATGCAGTGCATCAGGTGGAAAATCAGCACCAGCCGGATCAGAGGTACCCCGGAAATGAGGGGAGGAATGAGTACAGGGAGCATCATTAGAGTTACTGTGTATTTACCACCGAGGAAACAGATAGGAAAATCTTGCAGCACCGACATATGGAGGTCAATGCGGTAATGCCAGCGGTGACGAGGTACATGCCTTGGTCAGACCAGGAAATCACCTGGAACATCAAAGACCACCCCAAGCTTGTGCTGAGTCCTGGTTCGTATGCGTTAGTGCTGGACCCGACATTCATTGGGCCCAGCATTAATGTAAGGTTCTCAAAGGTACTGATCGACAATGGCAGCAGTATTAACATCATGTATGCGCACACAATGCGCAAGTTGGGTATCTTGGAAAACATGTTGCGGGCCACGAGGACAACTTTCCATGGCATTGTGCCCGGCATTTCTTGTGAGCCAATAGGCAAGGTCCAGGTTGACGTATTGTTCAACACGAGGGATAACTGCCGAACTGAGAATCTGGAGTTTGAGGTGGTGAACTTGGAAAGTGCGTATCACGCGTTACTCGGAAGACCAGCATTGAACAAGTTCATGGCAAGCTGCCACATCAGTTATCTGAAGATGAAGTTGCCCGGGCCAAATGGAGTGATTACCATTGCTGGAGATTTCCGACGTTCCATTGAGTGTGCCTCAGCCGGGTCTAACCTAGCCGAGTCACTCGTGATTGCGCAAGAGAAAAGAAAAATCCAAGAGGTGGCGGCATTAGCTCAGTCCACGCAACAATATATGCCAGTGTTAAGTAACCCCCATGGTAGCGTTTCGTTCCAAGCCGCAAAGGATACTAAGAAAGTGCATGTTGATGATATGTTCCCAGAGCGCACCGTAACAATTGGTGGCGGGTTGAATGATAAATAGGAAAGCGAGCTCGTCAACTTCCTCCGTGAGAATCGGGATATTTTTTCTTGGTCTACACAGGACTTGCAAGGTGTTCCGAGGGAGTTGGCCGAGCACTCTTTGAACGCGAGACCCAGAGCAAGGCCGGTGAAGCAACCTCTCCACCGCTTCGCTGAGGATAGGAGAAAAGTCATTGGAGACGAGATAACTCAGTTGCTAGCAGCAGGATTTATCATGGAAGTACTCTATCCGGATTGGCTCTCTAATCCGGTGCTGGTGGAGAAGAAGAAGGATGATCCGAACGTGGCAGTGGTTTGGCGTATGTGTATCGATTACACGATACTGAACAAGGCGTGTCCAAAAGATCCATTTCCACTGCTGAGGATAGATCAGGTCATAGACTCAACCGCGGAATGTTAACTGTTGTCATTCATTGATGCATATTCTGGTTTCCACCAGATACCTCTGAATCCGGATGATCAAATAAAGACCGCATTTATCACCCCGTACGGGGCTTATTGCTATCGCACCATGCCGTTTGGGTTACGTAATGCAGGTGCAACGTACCAAAGATATATGCAAAAATGTTTGCACGACCAAATAGGTCAAAATGTACAAGTGTATGTGGATGATGTGGTTATCAAGACCAAGGAAAGCAAAACGCTCCTTGACGACATCAGGCAGACATTCGCGAACTTAAGAAGGTTCCGAATGAAGCTTAACCTAGAAAAATGTACCTTCGGTGTCCCGGCTGGAAAATTACTCGAATTTCTCGTCTCCAGCCGAGGTATCGAAGTTAATCCAACTAAGATGCTGCCCTGCTTGTTCGAGAAAATGCAGCATCATGTCAGGCACGGGCACACTATCTTCAAGAGATGCTGAAATAGCGTGTCGACCCGGCAGAACCGAGGTATGAATGTTTGCCGAGCCAAGAAGAAAAGAAAATGGAAAACAAAGCAGGGTCGGACAAAAAGGACTTACCCTTGATCTGCTCCAGGTTCTTTCGCATAATCTTGTTCTCAGCCTCCACCCTAGCTGAGGAAACCAAATAATGAGATTAGTTCGGCAGAGGAAGATGAAGGAAAACGGAGAAGCGCCAAGGGAGAAACTTACCCCTTTTCTCATGCTCAGCGAGGTGTGCATTGTGCTTTGCGAGCAGCATCTTGTGGGTATCCAGAAGACACTGGAACTCAACACTCCGGCGGTTGGTGGTCACCTGAAAAGAATACAAAAATTTGGCTTAAGCCTTGTGCATATTTGAAGTGTACAAGATCCGGGCCAAGTGGAACTTAACCCGGCTCTAGGTGTGTGCATATTCGAAGTGTACAAGATCCGGGCCAAGTGGAACTTAACCCGGCTCTAGGTGTGTGCATATTCAAATTGTACAAGATCCGGGCCAAGTGGAACTTAACCCGGCTCCAGGTGTGTGCATATTTGAAGTGTGCAAGATCTAGGCCAAGTGGAACTTAACCCGGCTCTAGGTGTGTGCATATTTGAAGTGTGCAGGATCCGGGCCAAGTGGAACTTAACCCGGCTCTAGGTGTGTGCATATTTGAAGTGTGCAAGATCCGAGCCAAGTGGAACTTAACCCGGCTCTAGGTGTGTGCATATTCGAAGTGTGCAAGATCCGGGCCAAGTGGAACTTAACCCGGCTCTAGGTGTGTGCATATTCGAAGTGTACAAGATCCAGGCCAAGTGGAACTTAACCCGGCTCTAGGTGTGTGCATATTCGAAGTGTGGAAGATTCGGGCCAAGTGGAACTTAACCCGGCTCTAGGTGTGTGCATATTCGAAGTGTGCAAGATCCGGGCCAAGTGGAACTTAACCCGGCTCTAGATGTGTGCATATTCGAAGTGTACAAGATCCGGGCCAAGTGGAACTTAACCCGGCTCTAAGTGTGTGCATATTTGAAGTTGTCAGGGAGCTACGTTAGTTTTCTAAGGAGCGTCCGGCCGAGTAACAAGTTACTCCCCCAGAAGTTCGGGGACTAATGGTTATATCGCTAGTGCATACTAAGGAAAAGGTGAAGTAACGTACCTCCATCATCCGACCCGCGAGGTTAATCGCCTTAGAGGCTGTGTTCATCTGGGCAGCGAATTCGGCGGGACCGAACTTCTCCGGGAGATCGTCGTTATAGACAAACTCCGCCTTGTTCCAGTTATTCATAAACTCGATCAAGGTCGGAGGATATCGCTCACCGCTGAGCATGTGGGGTGCCACCAAGACCCTCGCATGTGCCTCTCTCCTCTCAACCTGAGCAAGGGTCGTACTAGTGTGCAGAACAAGTTGCTGCGCACTAGTTGGCTCGGCAGGGGCGTCCTTCGGTGCTGGAGCCTTCTAGGCAAGCATGGACGCGAGGGTGCGCTGTCCAGACCCGGTGGACGCTGCCCTGGTGACGTCAGGGGATTTCTTGCCTTTGGCTTGCTGAGAGGAGGAAGTGGTTGCGGCAGATTTCCCCTTCGGAGCTGCCTGGGTACTTCCTCGCCAAGACTGAGAAGACTCGGACGAGGCAGAGGAGCTTGGCGTTGGTGCCCTTGTTGCTGGTGCCGGAATTGGTGCTGGTGCTGGTGCTAGTGTCGGTGCTGGTACGGAGGTAGTCTTGGTAGTGCTGGTTGCGGCGGAGCCGAAGTGGTGGATGCCGCTGACTCGGCTGGGTCCGTCTCCCCTGCTCCGCGGTTGCCCCCCTCTTGACAAGGTGGGCTAGAACCCGGAGCAGCCGCAGAACCCTCTGGAAGAGGGCTCAGCGGGCGTGACTCGTCGTCATGAGGGGGCGAAGGGCTAGGTCGGAGCGGTGAAGAGATGCTAGATCCACTCTGGGGAACATCCTCCGCAGCATTGCCAAACCAAACAATGTCAGAAGAGAGACTAAAACAATGCAAGGAAGAATAAGTTGCAGAGGGAAAAGAGGCTTACGCATCCGAGGTCAGGGCTCCTTGGGTTTCCGAGCCCTTCGTGCTGGGGCCTTGCCTGCAGGCTTGGAAGCAGTTTTGTCTCCGGACTTCTTTCGCCTTTTGGAGGGCTGAGAAGGTCCGGAGGAGGAACTTGATGCAGCTCCACGCCTCTTCTTTGGCGCTGCCGGAACAGGTTCACCCATGGCAAGGGGAGGGTCCTCGTGGATCTGCCCACCAGGGTTAGCTGATGCCGGAAAGGCAAAAGAAAGGGGGACAACATCAACAGGTTTAATCACCTCGATATCCGAGTCACCTTCATCATCGGGCCAATCTCTAATAGAAGAGGGTTTACCGGTGGGTCGCTTTGTAGCGTCGGTCATCAGGAGGAACATCTCCTGGTCTGGCTCTTCCTTGTCCGGGTTCTCCCGGTCGGGCGCCCATTTAAGGGTCAGATCGATGCCGTCCTCGAGGGTCTGCTGAAGGAATAGCTGAGAAAAGAATGAACAACGGAGTCAAAAGTGGAACAATGACCGACATATAATTAACCCGGAGTAAATTTGCGCCACGAAGCTTACCAAGGGAGGAAGCCTATCCTGGCAGAAATGCTCAATTCCCCACGTCCATTTAGAGGAGAAGTCCTTGTGCGTGGTGAAGAGAGCCTTGACCCGGCGATAGATCTTCGAGTTGCTCAACTCGAAGGACGAGGTCCGGTTGGGGTCGCGGCCGAAGCTCATGTGGCACACCTTGTGGGTGCGCCTCTGGAGGGGGAGATTCGGTTGCGCACGAACATGATCATAGCATCCTCGTTGCGCAACCTGAGCTTCTTCAGCTCCGCAAACCTCTTGTTGACCTGGTTGGCCAAGGCTGTGGGCTTCTTGGGGACAACGTCCCACGACTCCAGGTTAGGTGGACCCGGAGCATAGGGAAGCAGCCGGATCAAGTCTTCAGTGCCCTCGTTCCGGACATAAAAGAAAGTCCAGGCCCATCCTTTGCAGGAGTCCAGCCCGGTGACTCGAGGGAAAACGCATAGCCTCCAGGGTGAGATGGATGCAGCTCCGAATTGAGTGAGCTGCTTGTCCTCCGGATCGAGTTGAATATTCGGAATGACATTACGACGAAGGCCGAAAAACCGGATCCATAGCTCCTTCGTGGGCCATAATCCGGCGTAGCCCTCGATCGTAGAGGAAAAAGCAGAAAGAGAAGTGATTGCGTTGGCAGGAAGGTGGTGCGGCTGGAGCCTGTATGTGCTTAACCATTCATGGAAGAAATCGCTGACCGGCAAACCGAACCCCCGTTGGAAGTGCGACAAGAACACAACGTACTCACCCGGATTGGGTGAGGGGGAGAGTTCGGCGGAGGCAAGGCGCGCGATGACATCGGCGGGGATGCATCTGGTCCGGTAGAGCCAGTCCAAGTCATCTTGGCAGACCCAGGACTCAGCCCACGCACCACGGTCCGTAGCGGCGGAGTCCTCCTCCATCTCTTGCTCAGCAACGACGAGCTCCTCCTCCGTCATCTGATGATCGCTGCCCTCGCTGGCGCTAGCGGCGGCGGGGGGCAAAGGCCTAGATTGGCAGCGACCCGTGGTGGAGGAGGCACGTAGCGGTGGCGACGACGTAGAAATATGGGGGAAAAGATGCGGCGGCGGCGCTGCTGCTTGGGAGCACTGACGGCGGCGCGGTCGCGAGGAAGACAAAGAAGAAGAGCAAAGGGCAGAGGGGCGCAGTAAGGGGGAAAAGCCTAAGTGATGCGCCCCTCCCCTATTTAACCTCTCCCACGAGGAGAAAGTGGGATCGCGTCCCGCGGGCACGCCACACGCAGTGGCCGTGTACCACCCGCATCGACCAATCAGCAAGGAGCCACACGGAAGGCCACAGAGTGGAGTTGGTCCCATGACATGAGGCATTGATGCGGTAAACGAGGAGGCAGGCGTGACGTGACCCGCGCACAGTGATGGCTGACAATTACTGCGGCGGTTACTATGCTGGCCCTTAAAATGAGACAACATAATGATTAGCCTCCACGTGGGTTGGCGTACGAGAGAAGGAAGCAAGACCCGGATAGGACCGTGGTAACCCGACCAGCAAGTGAAAACTTGGAATGTGCAGAGGGAAAGTAAAACCATGAGGTCCGAGTTGAAGTGGTAACCCGGCCGGCAAGTGAAAACTTGGAACATGCAAGGGGAACGTAAATCCATATAACCCGAGACAAGGAGGTAACTCGGAAATAACGTCCATAGGTCAAACATAATTGAACCTGATGTGGCCTTAGCGGCCGAGGCAGCTAAGACCACACCAGCTTCGGGGACTAATGTTGGGGGGATACCCCTGGGTAGGGTCACGCCGGGGTATAAAGGCCGAGTTAGCCGAGGTTCGGCAAGGCCAAAGCGGATGCTGGCCGGGTCACCTCAAGGCAGGCCGAATCACGGGGTAACCCGGACCAGGGGGCGTTCGCCTAACTAAGTCTCAACCGACTTAAGCAATAACTCGGAAATGCATGTTTAACTTGTATGCAGGAACGGGTGTGGCCGGATCAACTATGATCCGGGGCACATCTAGCTTCTAGGAAGGAAGGAATCTCGCTGGTCAAAAGAAGCCCCGGTACGCATGGCCTGAGCGAAGCAGACAAGGGCAGGACCACCGAGGCATGGCCAACAAGGGTGACGATGCCCATGTCGGCTGACGCGGGCACCGCAGAGGCTCACATAGCCTCTGCATGTGTGACGCGAGGGAAAAGTAACCCGGTCGGCTTACTACTTTGGGAGATGGCATATTCTTAGGAATATGCCTCCACGTATGCCCTAAGTGGAGACCTAGCCCCCTATATAAGGAGGGCTAGGGCTTCTGTAGAGGGGGTTCCAATTTTTCTGATTTGGCTAGGGTTTTAAGTGTGATCTGTGAGCGAGAGTAAGAGAGCTCCTTCTTCCTCCTCTCGCCAATACAGCTCTAGGAGCACTTGTAACCTTGGAGGAAAAGCAAATATAAACTTCTCTGTGGAGAATCACTTCACTATCCCTCCCTGGATTCCCCTAGTGTGTATTAGTCCCCACCTTTAGCCTATCCATGGCATCTGCCGTGACACCACCACGACAGCCATTCTTCTTAGCAAATGGCTTCTTCTTAGGAACTTTGGATTTCTCTTTGAGAATGAGTCTGCAACCATTGTTTTCTCTATTTTCATAAGGACACTTGGCTACAAAGTGTAGTCTATCTCCACAGTTGAAACAAGTTCTCAATCTTGGGCCACTTTCTCTTCTTCCATTTGACCCGTTCTTGTGCTCAAGTTCAGACTTGGCTTTGGCAGGGTCCTTCCAAAAGTTCCTTGCATAGAATACCATGTACTCACCATGAGCACGTTTGACCTCATCGGGGAAGTCCATGGATACCCTCTCAAATGCTCCTTCATCATCCTCTTGCTCAACAACATTGGCTTTGAGAGCCACATTGACACCCTTTTGCATTCCAATAGCCCGAGTACGGGCATCTTCAGCATTCTTTGCTGCCACTTTGAATGACGCCATTTCTTGCATGACTTCATTGGATGTCATTTGATGATAGTTGTGTCTACCTTGCAAGCTCTTCAAATCCGTCAGTTCGAAAGGCATTAAGGCACTCACATACTTTCTTTTTATCCATGCATCATCAATGTGAGTGGCCCCATGCTCCCGAAATGTTGTTGCGATGCCCTTGAGTCTTCTATACATGTCCTCATGGTTTTCACCATCCAACATGTAGAATCCCTCAACTTTGTTACTAAGGGCATCATACCGGTTTCTTCTCATGCTTTCATTTCCAACAAAAAGGTCCGTAAGAGCATCCCACGCCTCTTTAGCCGTGTTGAGATGTTCAATGTGTGGCATGTCCTTGGGACCCACACCCAGCTGTATCATGTGGAGAGCAGTGGCATTCAACTGGCTATCCACAACTTCCCTTCTTGTTAGATTGGTTTGATCTCCAACATGAAGACCTTCTTCAATGATCCTCCACAATTCAATATAGGAGCTGCAAACATGAGATTTCATTAGAAATTCCCATTGGTTAAAAGAAGATGCAGTGAGCTTGGGTGGATCACCCCTATTGTTTATATGAGGATGAGGGATAGGTGGGTCGGGGGAATATACATGGCGAACCTCACTATATTCCTCCTTACCACTTCCCTTTTTGGAGGTGGAACCATTTAGTTTTTCACCTTCCACATCATCATCCTTAGATCCGGTGTTACCCTTTTCCTTAGATGATGGTGAGGGAGCTTCAGAGGAGGATGGAGATGGGGCTATGGATGATGTAAGGCGAGCAATCATTTGATTCATCTCCTCCATCTTGGCCTCAAAGGATTTCAACAAGGTTGTTTCCAACGACTTGAGATCATCCATTGTGACCTTATCCACAGCCTCATTTCCATCATCCCTGGTACCCATACTACTCTTAGGCGGTTAAGCCCGAATTAAGAGCCGGGGCTCTGATACCAATTGAAATGGATCATATGGGAACCTAGAGGGGGGGGGGTGAATAGGTGCTACACCAATTTTTAATTCTTTTTCAATTTTAGGCTGAGCACAAAGGTAAATTCTCTAGATAAACTAATGTGTGGAATTTCCCTATATGCAAACCTATCTACTAGCGAGTAAGGAGCGAGTGGAAGAGGAACGAGTTAACCGAAGTGAAGCACGCGGAGACACAGGATTTGTTTGACTGCAGTTCCTTCCTTGTTAAGGGAAGTACGTCTGCGTTGGAGGGGTGGGCGGTACTAAGACCACCATGCCACAAAAGGCCTCACCCTGTTCTCCGATGGATCTCGCCACAACAGGCCTGATCCACCTTCCACTATAGGTACCCTTCGAGGCGGGCACCGGCGCCTTTACACAACTAGCAGGGCAACAACTCCACAACAACTTGGAGGCTCCCAAAATGACAACAAGCTGCCACAAGAACAAAGTTGTCAAATACAATAACACGATCTAGGTATTAACGAGAATACTAGATCAGGGAGTTCTCCAAGTGAATGGAGAGGAGTTGAAGCGCTTGATTCTTGATGTTGATGATGAACTTCTCCTCCTTCAATTCCACCAAAGATCAAGACCTTAGGGTGGTTGAAGTGGGAGATCGAGATTTAGAGCTCTTGCACAGGGTTTGGTTGAATTCGAATGAATCAAGAGTTTTGGATGTTGGGGAAGAAGGGGTACTTATACCCACTTCCAAAAACCAGCCGTTGCACACTTTGGGGGCCGGATTATCCGGCCCAAGTGAGGGCCGGATTATCCGGTCTGGGGAAACTCCGCCCTAGACTCAGAATATCCGACAGATAAACCGCCCCCTATCTGAGCGTCGCGCCGAGCTTGCCCTTGATCAACTTCTAGGGGCCGGATTATCCGGCCCTATGCGAAGGCCGGATTATCCGGCCTGGGGAAGAAAAACCGCCCCAGTTCGGATTTTCCGGTAGAAAATCCGACCAGATACCGAGTGACGCGCCTTGGCTCCTTTTTCTCAAAAACTGGGGGCCGGATTATCCGGCCCTTGCGAAACCCGGATTATCCGTCCTGGGGAGGAAAAACCGCCCAGTTCGGATTTTTCGGGAGAAAATCCGACTCGACACAGAGTGACGCGTCTTGGCTTCCTTGAGAGATGAGGTAGGCCGGATTATCCGGCCCTTGGAGGGGCGGATTATCCGCCCCCCTCAAAACTTCCTGCACACTTAGCACACATGAAAAGTCTCCATAGTATTGTTATCTAACACGCAAAACATAGGGAAACATGAAATGTTCTTTCACCAACTCGGACGCAATGTACATGCATACTTGGATGATATCGCGGTGATGTCCAAAAAGAAGGAAACACTCATTTCCGACTTGGAGGAAACGTTCGCCAATCTACGAAAATACAACATCATGCTTAACCCAAAGAAATGCTTCTTTGGAATACCAGCCGGAAAATTGTTAGGTTTCATCGTGTCTCAAAGAGGCATAGAGGTGAACCGCGACAAAATCAAGGCTATACTAAATATTTCTAGGCCAACTCGCCTGAAGGACGTACAAAGATTAACTGGCTGCATCGCTGCGGTCAGTCGATTTGTAAGCCGGCTTGGCGAAAGAGCCGCACCATTATACAAACTCCTGAAGAAGACCAAGGATTTTGTTTGGACTGATGAAGCTGAAGCTGCACTACAAGACCAGAAAAAAGTACTCTCATCTGCTCCTATCCTTGCAGCGCCGGAACCTCAGGAACCGATGTTGCTTTATATTGCTGCGACAAATAAGGTCGTTAGTATCGTCATGGTGGTGGAGAGACTAGAGGAAAATCAAGAACACCTGGTGCAGCGTTCGACTTATTTTGTCAGCGAGGTCTTGACAGAATCAAAACAGCGATATCCGCACTATCAAAAGTTGGCTTACGGTGTTTTTCTAGCATCTCGTAAGTTACGACACTATTTTTAGGAGCATCCAATTACCGTGGTGAGCAAAGCTCCCATGAGGGATATAATCAACAACAGTGACGCCATAAGACGCGTCACCAAATGGGGCATAGAGCTCTCAGCTTTCGATATTGAGTACAAACCTCGGACAACAATCAAATCCCAGATCCTTGCTGACTTTGTCGCTGATTAGACAGAGACGAAGGAGAACATGGTCCTCCCTGAGTCGGAATATTGGACCCTCTTTTTTGATGGGTCTAAGGCTCGAGGGGGCTCGGGGGCTAGCGTGGTGCTCAAATCACCCCAAGGAGATAAACTTTTATACGTGTTGCAGATCCACTTCACAGCGACAAACAATATTGCCGAGTATGAAGCACTGCTGCATGGAATCTGGATTGCCAAGGATATTGGCATCCGACATTTGATGTGTTACGGAGATTCGGATCTTGTTGCTCAGCAAGTCTCGTATATTTGTAATGCAAATAAGCACATGGCAGCATATAAAGCTGTCGTGGATGATCTATCTAAATCGTTTGAAGGGTTTGAAGTTCAACACATCCCTTGAGCAGAAAATGAGGAAGCAGATGCACTATCTCGAATAGGCTCTGCGCGGAAAGAGGTCCCGGATGGTGCATTTTTAGAGCACCTCAAAGTCCCCTCGATAAAGGGAGTAGATGAGGAATATCCGACCAAATCCGACTCACCTTTGATAGCAGTTCTGGCTGTAATTCCCAGCTGGACTCAACCCTACCTCGATTATTTGGTAGATGGCAAATTACCCGAAGACGAGGTGCTGAGCCGGCAGATTATCCGACGAGCAAAAGCCTATACTATTGTTAAGGGTGAGCTCCATAAACGGAGTGTTTCTAGGGTTTTTCAGCGCTGTGTATCTCCGGAAGAAGGAGTGGAAATCTTAAGGGAAATCCACAAAGGCGAGTGTGGTCACCACGCTGCAGCCAAATCTTTAGTGGCAAAAGCTTTTCGACATGGATTTTTTTGGCTTACAGCTCAGGCAGATGCCGAACGATTAGTCAAGACATGCAAAGGCTGCCAAAAGTATGCCAAGCAAGCTCATGTTCTAGCTGATTAGCTGCGAACAATACCTATAACATGGCCTTTTGCGGTCTGGGGGCTTGATATGGTAGGTCCTTTTAAACGAGCTCCAAGTGGATTTACTCACCTCTTAGTGATGGTGGATAAATTCACCAAATGGATCGAGGCTAAACCTGTCACTAGTTGTGATGGAGCAACAGCCAAAAGATTTGTCGAGGATGTTATAATACCGGTATGGTTATCCGCATAGCATTATCACAGACAACAGGAGTAACTTTTCTATGCGAGAACTGGCCGAATTCTGTGATGAGCAAAATATCCGGCTTGACATTGCGTCAGTCGCACATCCACAGGCTAACGGACAAGTCGAAAGAGCAAATGGTTTAATTCTACAAGGCCTAAAACCAAGACTCGAAGCACCACTACGTCGTGCTGCGGGGGCTTGGGCAGAGGAACTACCCTCTGTAATTTGGAGTTTACGAACAACTCCGAACAGGTCAACAGGATACACACCTTTCTTCTTGGTCTATGGCACAGAAGCAGTTCTTCCTAGTGATTTAATTCATACTTCTCCTAGAGTGGCCGCGTATATCGAAGAGGATGCTGAGATTTCTCGACAAAATGATCTGGACTTAGTCGAAGAAGTTTGCGTCATTGCTGAAATGAGATCTACAGCCTATCAGCAGAAGTTACGCAAGTATCATAGCCAGAGAGTCCGAAATAGATCTTTCAATAAAGGTGATTTGGTTCTCCGGCTTGTGCAACAAAGAAAGCACAAACTTTCCCCAGTATGGGAAGGGTCCTTTTTAGTTAGTCGAGTATTGCACAATGGATCGTACTACTTAACTGACATGAGGCCAGTCAAAGAAAGACCTGCTACTAAGAAGAGAAAGAGAGCTGGAGGCAGTACAAATCCGGATGAGTTAGACAGACCGTGGAATATTGCTCAGCTACGTCCCTTTTATTCTTAGTTTATCCTTCTTTGTAATCATACATATGTACATGTTCTGTGAGAAATAAAAGTTTTGGTTGCCTCAAAGTTTTTCTGAGAAGTTTTTACCATCTTATTTCTTAATGATCATGTCATAGTTGAAAATCCCAGAATGCTTGAAAGTAATTTATGCTCATGTTCGTTCTGGTCTAGATTTCCGATTCTAAAACTGCTACCTTCGGGTATAACTCTAAAATTTCTAGTCTTTACTTTGGTTATTTGTCTGATTGCTGGATGCGGGCATTTTCTGAGTAGTGAATTGTTGGTACTAGAAGCCGGCTTTGTTTCTGAGTTTAAACTGGTTTAGCAATTGAGCTCCGTTGCTCGGCAAAGTTTCCGGCGAAAGGTTTAGCCGGCTCACAAAAGGGACGAGGCGGAAAGCCAGATAAACGATAAGTAGAGACGAAAACACTATAAGTGCTTGTGTAAACATTTTAGGCACGCAAAAAATTTCAAAAGTCAAAAGTGCTGAATAGATCAAAATCTTAGCACTAGCAAGATAAATAGTACTTAATATTTACAAACGCATCATGTTTTTTTTGGAATAATACATAAATTTCTGGTCTATGATGCAGGAGGAGATGACGGATCTGCCGGCTCGCTGGTCACTCCGCCTTGATATCGTTCCGAGATGTCCGCATCCGAGGTGGTGCGTTCATCGTCGGAAACTTCTTCGGTTTCTTCTATAGGAGGAGGCGGAGTATCCACGCGGGTGAAGTAGGGGATCTCGTAGTTGGTCAGATCAGCTACGTGACACCCGTATCCGGTGCAGGAATGCATGATGGCTTGAAGGTCCTACTCCTGGCAGTCTTCATCTACCTTGCAGTACCCTCTGGTCACTTGCCATATCTCCATGTTTCCATGGAGGCTCATGACCATGGTGAGAGCGTTCTGTGCAGCAGTCCGCGCGTAGGACATGTTCCAGTCCCGAACAAGCTGCGACATCTCCTTGTCCCTGTCTCGCACCTTAAAATCTGACATGCTTGGCATGTTCGGAATCCTGAGAGACTCGCCAATGTCCTCAAGGGATTGGCGGTAGTCATGAAGAAGATCACCGACTTGGGTAAGCCGGTGGGTGCGGGGCTCGGACGAGGAAGAGTCCGTCAAGTTCAGAGGACCTATATATCAAAATAAAGTTAAGAAAAAACCGACATTGATAGAAGTCGAAGAAAAAGATAAGTCAGAGAGGTGGAACGGACCAAAAATGACGTCGTCAATCTTGGTCTTCTCCTCCCGGAGACTCTGGAGTTCAGCCCGGAGCGCCTAGGATATATCCTTCTCTCTGCCAAGCTCATTCTTGAGATCCGAGATTATTTTATCCTGAGCAGCAATCTTGCGATCACGCTCATCAGTGGCCATGGAGGCGGATTCAAGGACTTGAGTTATGCTCTTTTCATGATCTGCCTTGAGCTTATCCAGCTCTTGGCGAAGTCCCTTGTTCTCCACCACCAGGGTCTTGAGGTTCTCGGCCTCTTCAATCATAGCGATGGATTGTTTCACCCGCGCTGTAAGTCAAAAAAGAACAACAGTTCAGAAAAATTCGACATTGAAAAAAGCAAAGACAAGGTTTGAATCTCGGAATGTTTACCTTCGGCTTCATCCTTGGCTACTTTGAGCTCAGCATTTTTAAGCCGGAGAGCTTTGATCTCTCTCCGCTTATCACAAACATTGGTCAGTAATTCCCGGTTATAGGAACATACTTTCTGTAAGTCAGAATACCCAAAGTCAGAAAGCTACTTAAGACTCGGGCTAATATTTTTGCTAAATATCAGCACGAGCCTTGGGGGCTACACTAGTTCGTTCTTTGGCATCCTAATGAAGCATAAACTCGGATTCTATATCCTACTTCATGCTTGGGGGCTAGAGGATATGATATAACATAATGGAAAAAACAAGAATTGGAATTCCGACTTACATATTGCTCGCGGGTGAGTTTATCTAAACCCGCGTTCACTTCAGCGGCCACCTTCTCAGCAAGAGTAAGAGGGATCACTGGGGCTATTGGAAGCTCGCCAGTCCTAATCCTCTTGTCGCGAAGGCGGACTTGAGCGAGAAGGTCAGAGAACTTGACGTCCTCTGCTTCTTGCGCTTCCTCCTCGGGGGATAAATGGCTTTTATCCAGGACTTGCCTGGCTAGCCGCTAGATCTCCTCTGCAGATTTCCGGGTCAGGCCAAACTTGGCAAGACCCGCATTGCTGAGGAGGTTTTCGGCGAAGACCTCAGCCGAGGGATCATTACCCGAAGAGGGTTCACCCTTATCTTGAGCTAACGCACCCATGGTGACGTCAGTTTGCGACCCAAGGATCGTAGGCTCCGTTTGAGGAGCTGGATCTTCTGCAACCACCGGAGAAGGAGTGATCGCTGGAGTTGCAGAAGGTTGAGGGGCCGGAGTCGGAGGAGCCACGACAGGGGAAGCTATGGTAAGCTTCGTCTGACGCAAGGGCTTCGAAGAAATCCCTTTCCCCTTGCCCTTGATGATTGATTTTGCTCTGAGAAGGTACCAAAGTTGGAAACGTTACATCTCGGAAAGAAATTTGAGTAAAGTACAAAGCCGGAGAAGTTGTGACTGGAAATTACCTCTTCACAACAGGCACCTCCTTTGTGCCAACATCCACTGTCGGAGCTTTGTGCTTCTTGAGCGCAAGGTCCGGCAATGGGACCACTTCTACCTCCTGAGAGAACTCCGGAGGGTATCCTTCGAGCGGAGCAAGTTCCGACTCGGGGATATCAGCAAGCTGAAAAGAAGAAAACATATCAGTATTGCAGTTTAACTCGAAGATAGAAACACATAAAAGATGTGATGATGGAAGCTTACCGGCACCACGGGGTTTTCCGCCGTGTGCATGTCCAGAGAAACCTCCGGAATCCTCCTTTCGGTCCGCTCCCTGATCAGCCACTTGATTTGGCTTATGTAGCCTTGAGTGGTGTAGGCTTTGGAGCTAATGCGGAGGGAGTCGGTTGGAGACGACGTGATGGAGTGCATCAGTCGGGTTCTGTGGTATTGAAGTGGCTGGATCCGACGTGAGACCCAGCACTGGACCAAGTCAGATCCCTTCAGACCATTGTGCTTAATCAAATATTCGATCCGCCTCTTAGCGAGGATCAGATCATCGGTGAGAGCCGGAGCAGCCTCGTCCCAGGAAGGCTTGGCCGTGGCGGCTCCGTCGACAAAAGCCGGCAGCCGGAATATCCCTATGGTAGAAAAAAGTGGCTGGCCATTGTTTGACCGAGTCACTGGCAGAAATTTTGGGATATGCCCGGTCATGTCTAAGAGAAAAGCTAATAGTGTCGGTGATGTAAGGAACACCGGCAGTGATGGAATTCCTCCGGACATGGAAATAATACCAGAAGAGAAGCAAACTCGGCCTAATGCCGAAAAAGCCCTCGCAAAGCGCAACATACGCACTCATTTCTAAAAGTGAGTTGAGAGGAAGATTGTGGAGTTGAACTCCGTAATGATCTATCACCTCGGAGAAGAACTCCGAGGGAGGAAAGGACAGACCTCGGTCAAGATGGGTGCCGAAGTGGACCCGCTCGCCGTTGCGCGGGTTGGGGACGGTTTCACCAGAGCCCCTCCACCAGTCGCCGGCGGCGAGAAGCCCCTCCTTCTCCATGTTCTTGAGGCCTGCTTCGTCAAGGGCGCAGGGGATCCAGATTCCCCGGTAGCTCTCCTTCTCTGCCGCTGCTTCCGCTTTCGCCGCCGCCGCTGCTGCCGCCAGAACGGAGAAAGAAGATGATGAAGCCATTTCTCCGGTGAGAGGATGACCTTAAAGGGGCGGCGCTGGGAGCTCTGTGGGGGAGGACGAGGAGGCTCTGTGCGCGCAGGAAGATTGGGAGGAAAGGAAACGGCAAAGGACTGGTGGAAAGGAGAAGAAGAAATCCGAACCCCTTATATCCACCTACCTGCGTCAAGATTCGTGCAAACGCTACAGTGTAACCGCCACGCGTCGTGGAAAAAACTGGGAAGGACCCACGTGATGATTGCGTCTCCTCGATCTCCACGCACGCATTGAAACGGCGTCTCGGTTCCGCGAACCGCGGACCCACCAACGGTCGTGCTGACGGAACGCCTGTCAGATGACGTGACTTGACCATGCTTGTGTCAGGTGGCGTTAGAGACTAAGTTCCGGCTTAGTTTGAAATCGAGCTGAAAAATCCGAGTAACCTGTTGATAGGTCCGACTTACTTTTAAGACCCGGATCGTATTTTTGTTGTGAAGTTTCAGGAACCCTTCAAGATTCTGCAAGCCGAAGATCAAGCTAGACGATGATAAATCTGACTTTGGATCTTGAAGGCCTCCGGGGGCTGCTATTGGGGATATACTTTCCGGGTATCCTCACAGTTCCTCACTGACCAGGGTGGCCCACTTCGGGTTAGAGCTTTGCTTCACGAGCGGCCCAGTCAGGGAGAAAGACGGAGTCCAATCTGGCTACGGGAAGGCCCAGAAGACTTACCGACTTAGACCCATAATATACTTGTAGTTCAAGATGTACTCTGTAACCGACTCTTAGACGTAGCCGGATAGATCTCTCTTGTAAACCTTATGCCGGATATCTATATAAGCCGTCCTAGGGAGAGCCTTTAGGGCACCCAATACTTTAGACCCTCAACTCGCACAGGCGAAACCTTTGTAACCCATATTTCGGCTCTGCCGTATTACTGGATTCTAGCAGGAGTAGGGTCCGTCCAAAGCCGACGGATTCGAACCTGGGTAAACTTGTGTGCTCACCGTCCCTGAACACCGTACGTCTCACACCCCTCTCTTCCGCACGCCTCGAAGACCCCCTCATGGCGTACTTGTCCTCAATCCGACGACAACTAGGATTGAATGGTTGTTGTCATAGTTCAAGTTTGTTGCGGTCAGTTTGGTTTGTTGTGTTTTGATCCTAATTGTCAGTTCTAGTGGGAACAAAGCGCAGCTGGTAATACAATACCTGCAGAGGTATTTTATACTCTAAAATGTGTGATTGGAATTGGTTTACTGATTTTGATATTGACATTGTCTTGTCAGCTAACGTATATCATACTTGTTTGTCCAAGGGCGTATCCATTGTTATAAAACTGTTCTGCGCCATCAATGTTTACTTATCTTTAGATTCTGTAATATCTCTTTTGGAAGTCGCAGTTTTTCATACGATTTTTGGCTACAGATGTACCTTTAGCCATCAAGTTCCCCAGATTAGGTAATATGCCACTGCTAATTAAAATGATTTACGGTGGCAATTTTTGGTAATCTGTGAGATTTTCCTTAAAACAGAAAAATGTACTAGTAAAGAATTTAGAGATATAATCATGGTTTCTTGCTTGTCCAATTGCAAGATTTGTGTGAGGTGGATTTGGGCCATTCCTGGTGGCCTCAGTCAGCAGTGGCGATGTATTTGGTCACCATGGCCGATGGCAGCCAGTGCAGAGCATGTCTAGAAATCCGCGGCGAAGATGCTCGACTCCAGGGATCAGCCTGTCCGAGTGTTCTTTCTGCAGGTCCTGGCTATTTCTTGCCAAATGATCCCGTATTGTAGTTTTTCGGTGCATATGGTAATATGTTTATGCCGATTTGAATGCCAAAGATAGAAAATTGCAAGCTTGTTGGTGAACCAGTCTAGACTAGATTCTGCATGTGCAAGTGTAAGCTCATTGTTGATGTTTGTGTATAACTCCCGGATTTTTCATATCCAGGAAGAAAGACATGGTATTAACATTAAAACTTGGACGATTCTGCCTCAGCCAAAAGCTGGCATTTCAGTGTGTAGAGTACACTGCTGAAAATCAGATATCTTCAGGTTAGTAGGTAACATGCAATTTGGAGTTCAACTCTTTTCTTTGAGAGAATTCCTTATTTGACACTAGTTTCCAATATGATTCCTTATTTGACACTGAAATATTCTTACTTCCCTATTTGACACCTAGTATAATTTTTTTTTGCCTTAAATGACACTACCGTCAATTATGTTAGTACATCCTTTTGTCAACTTTTTTCTAGCTGGACCAAAATACCCCTCGGTTAGTCAAAGGCCTTGAAGATAGCTCACCCAGGTTAATTCACGCGCGATGGAGCTGGACTTCTGCAAAATATGATTTGTCCACGTGACATGCTGTCGTGATGTTTGATTGAGCTGGCTATGCACACGACGTTGCTTATTAGCAGGGCCAAACCAGGCGAGACGGAATCACATCGTGCAAAAATCGTCCAAGCGATCGCTTGACCGATTAGAGGTGCATGCACATGGCATCGGCCTGCGAGGGAACTTTGGAACGGTGGAACGCTAAGAGCAAATCGTCCAGGAACTGATGATTTAATTTATAGTATCTGTCATGTAACTGGCCGTCGGCTACCTCGCCTCCAGCCGGTACTCCTCTGCCTGCGTGCGCCTCTAGCGTATCCACCTCGTCGATCTCCTGCCGACAGTGTTGGAGAGCCGCAACTCCAGCCGGCGGAAGGCGACATGGCCGGGGAGCCGCAGTGCATTCACGACAGTTAAAACTTAGGAAGAGAACTAACCGTTAAAGATTCTGGAATCTACTAGGGGCAACGTGCTCTTCATAGTGGCCTTTGTGCAGGTGCGTGCGTGCGGCCAGAGCCGGTAGTGCGTGCGGAGCCCAAGCTCATCAAGGATTGGACTGCCCGAACTCAGTTCTGCTAACACTAATGACCAATGATTTGATTGATCTAAGATTACTTCCGTTTTGGCACGGCATTATTATTTTTACCGCACAAAAATCAATTCCATGACTAAATTGTTCTGGGTCTCATTTGATAAATTAATGATTAGCAGATATATAACAGTACAACAACGTTTGTCTTGTAATGTTTTTGTCACATTATGCACCGAGGGCAAAAACGTCTTTGTACGTCCTCAGTTAACACTGTTAGCTCTCAAAATGCACTAGGGTGTCATATAAGGCAAAAAAATTACACTAGGTATCAAATAGGGAAGTAAAAAAAAATTAGTGTCAAATAAGGAATCATATTGGAAACTAGTGTCAAATAAGGAATTCTCTCCTTTTCTTTCCCCATCTTTATTGAAACTTTATAAATATATCTTCAGGTCAAGAATAGATCATCTTTATTAAAACTTCATAATAGTGCTAGAGTTTCACCATCTCTCCCCAAAGACAAGACAACTACTCATACATGAATGTGATCAACATCATGGCAATAGTATGAATGAAATATGAAGATACATTGAATACAAGTGCAAATCGACAATAGAGATTGGATCATAACAAAATAAACAAAGGGGATTGAAGTTTGAGACGAGGTTGATGATGTTGATGAAGATGACGATGAAGATCGATGCGTAGCCCTTCAAGATGCAAGCCTCGTATCTCCCTTGAGTGGTGTAGATCTTGTGGGCGGCGGCTATGGAGGCGGTGGAGCGGTAGGGCTCCACCCCTATGGCATGTGTAGACTTTCTTCCTTGATCTAGGATTTTCCCTCTTTAAATAGGCATCTGGAGGTCGGTTTTGCGAACCGACGGAGCTAGGGACCGAATCTTCCCATTGGACCTTCACAAATGTTGTTCCGTTTGACGAAATGAAGCTGTCGGAGGGTGGTATGGCCATACGGTACGGGCGGGATCCGCCCGTACCAGTAGTCGTTACGCCTGCAGTACTTCCCATTGTTTTGGTCATCATTTCTTCATACGGATTCCGATTGAGGTGTTCTTTGACTCGTTGGGTTCGTATGGACGAGAGCTACAACACCATGGCCTTGGATCATTATTTGGAGTTGATGGAAAAATCCACATTTCTCTCCCCTTAAATGGCTAAGTCTGGTGCCTGCAACTCCTCCGTATTGAATTCTTTTGGCTCCTTTTATCCATGATTTTCCATAACACCTACACACAAATCAAAGACAAGAAAAACGCAATAAAATCCTAATAAAACTACTTATGTGCAAAGTCCATGTATATTTTTATAATTTCTCAACACGTGACCTAATAACACCCGGCTCTTATAATTGAGGCAAATTTGTTTGTATCCAATATTGAGAATTGAACAAAGATTATTAATTATCAATCAATATAACCGAGAACCACATACTAATAGCTCATTTCTGCTAAACATTATAATCTCACGAGCCATTTCATTTAACTTACCCAGCAATTTCCACAATAAAAATCTACACCTTTTAGTCATTTGCCAATTTCCACCAAGCGTGAAATCCTGATACCGACAATTTCTAGTAAGCTAGTAGCTAGAAACAAAATCTTCTTTGAAGCTATTACCATTGATAATTTCTCAAAACATAACCTTTTGTCTTAAATTTAGAAGATCCGCGATGTCTGTGCGGATAGAAAAAGAGTATTTCCCTCGTCCGACCTAGTCCACTGTAAGCCACCCAAATAGCCCACCAGCCCACTCCTCTCTCTCTCTCTCTCCTCAATCTCTCCCCGCAGCCATCAACTGCCGCTCACGCGCGCAGTCTTCCGACCCCTCCTCCACACGCACCGCCCTGCTAGGCCGCTGCCCGCTGCCGCCTCCACGTGCTCCGCCCCGCCCACCGCCGCCACAGCAGCGACAAGGATCACGCACCAGCAAGCCCGCCAGCGCCGTCGTGCCCATGGAAACGGGCGGTGATGGGGGTGGTGGATGATGCCCGTCGGCTCTCCTTGCCTGGCTCTCCCTCTTCGTGTCCTCCAACGCCTACCGAATCCGCCGCCTCGGCAGCCACCACGACCCGCCGCCCCAGCCCATGCCGATGTCCACCGAGAGATGACCGGCCGTGGCAGCCCCGGGTGCATGAATGCGAGCAGATTGTCCTAATTTATTCCGTCCGGTGTAAATAAATAGGGTACGTCGTTGGGTGCACCCCAGACACGGACGGACAGTTGGCCCCGGACACGCTCCAAAAGGACAAAACCAGACACATTTCGTTTTCCATTTGGGACGCACCGCTTGGGATGCTGTGACATCACGGTTTATTCACGGTAGGATGTTGGGGTTTCCGGCGAGGTCGGCAACGTCTCGCCTACTCTAGTTAGGGTTATGTCAAACATACAGGATGTCTATTTGAGTTCTACTCGGCTGTATCACGTACTGATTAGTACAGATACGGCAAGTTCTTTCGCGTTTCCATCGACTAAATCTAGTACGCATCAACAGGTCCAAACACTTCCATTCAGCTCTTTTGTACGTAGAAATTCATTAGCCAAGATAGGATCCGACAAAAATCCATGTCCATAGTTCCTGGAAGAGATGGATGAACCAAAGCGCATTCCCATAATCAATTGAATCTCATGCGTAAGTGTATAATAGATTGCATCGACTGACACCTTCCAGGTTGCACTACGAATTGAAAAAACTTGAGTCGTTAAAGACATGTGCAGCCAAAATTCAGAATAAAGAAAAAAAGAGTAGTGGTGGATCAAGAGGAAAGGGTTGGATAGAACACAAAGTTTGCAATTACAAACCCACGAACAAGAAAAACACTCAATCCTAGATCCACAAGGGACGGGGTTCGAGAATCTCAAGCTTGTAGGCGATGGGATCCATGGAGGTTTGACTTGCAGGTCGGCAGCGCAACATCCCTCATGCGCGAGGATTCAAAGCGCGAGGCTTAAATATGCCTCAATTTTAGACTCATCAGGCCTAAAAAACGCAAGAGCTATATATCCGCGCAGTATGCAGTCGTTGTCTCCATAACCAAATTAGACGCAACGTACATGCATACGTGGATGACATAGCAGTAATGAACAAAAAAAAAAAGAAAATATTAATTTCCGACTTAGAGGAAACATTTGCTAATCTACGAAAATACAACATAATGTCTAACCGAAAAAGTGTTTCTTTAGAATTCCAACCGGAAAATTATTAGGTTTTATTGTCTCTTCAAGAGGCATAGAAGTGAACCATGACAAGATAAAGGCCATACTCAGCCAATTCTCCTGAAGGACGTACAACGGCTCCCTGGTTGCGTAGCAGTGGTGAGTCGGTTTGTTAGCCGGCTCGGCGAAAGAGCCGCATTATTATACAAGCTCTTGAACAAAACCGACAAGTTTGTGTGGACCAAAGAAGCTGAAGCTGCACTCCAAGACCTGAAAACAATACTCTCATCCGCCTCTATTCTTGCAGAACCGGAACCTTAGGAACCCATGCTACTTTACATTATTGCGACAAACAGAGTCATCAACGTCGTCACAATGGTGGAGCGAAAAGAGGAAAAATAAGAGCACTTGGTGCAACGTCTCGACTTGTTATCTCAGCGAGGTCCTGACAGTGTCGAAATAGCGATATCCGTATTATGAAAAGCTAGCCTATGACATAATTTTTGCCGCCAGAAAGCTACAACACTATTTTCAAGAGCACAAAATTACAGTTGTGAGCACTACTTCCATGAGAGATATAATCAACAACAACGACGCCATATGAAGTTTTGCTAAGTGGGGGAATCGAACTAGCAGCGTTCGACATTGAGTACAAGCCACGAACAACAATCAAATCCTAGGAACTTGCCGATTTTGTTGTTGATTGGACAGAGATGACATAAAACACTAGTACCCAGAGTAGGAATACTGGACCCTCCACTTTGATGGGTCGAAAGCGCCCGGGGGCTCGGGGGTTAGCATGGTTCTCAAATTACCTCAAGGAGATAAATTGTTCTATGTGTTACAGATTCACTTCACAGCAACTAATAATGTTGTTGAATATGAAGCACTGTTGCATGGACTTCGAATCGCTGAAGACATCGGCGTTCGCCGAATAATGTGGTACGGAGACTCGGATTTAGTTGTTCAGCAAGTATCCGATCACTATAGGGCAAATAAACACATGACAGCTTACCGAGTCGTCGTGGATGAATTATAATTTTTTTCGAAGGATTTAAAGTTCAACACATCCATAGAGGAGAAAACGAGGTAGATGCACTATCAAGATTAGGCTCTACAAGGAAACAGGTCCCGAATAATGCTTTTCTAGGGCACCTCAAAGTTCCCTCTATCACAGGAGAGTATGAGCCATGAGGAGTACCCAACCAAATCCGACTCACCACTCATAGGAGTTCTGGTTATTATTTCCAGCTAGACAAAATCCTACCTTGATTTCTTGGTAGATGTTAAATTACCTCAAGACGAGGTTCTGAGCCGGATCGTCCGACGAGAAAATCCCTATATGATAATCAGTGGTGAGATCTATACGTGGAGCGTGTCTAGGGTTTTTCAGCGTTGTTTTTCTTTGAAAAAAGGAGTGGAAATCCTAAGGGAAATCTACAAAGGCGAATGCGGCCATCACGCCGTAGCCAGATCCTTAGTGGCAAAAGCTTTTTGACACTGATTGTTTTGGCTTATAACTAAGGCATATGTCGAGAAAATGGTCTAGACATGCAAATGATGCCAAAAGTACGCCAAATAAGCCCATGTTCTGGCTGACCAGCTGCGAACAATTCAGATTACGTGGCCCTTTGAGGTCTGGGGGGCTTGACATGGTAGGACTGTTTAAACAGACACCAAGTGGATTTACCCACCTACTAGTGATGGTGGATAAGTTTACTAAATGGATTAAGGCTAAACACGTAACAAGTTGCAATGGAGCCATAGCTAGAAAGTTTGTCAAATACATCGTCATCCGATTCGGCTATCCACACAACATTATTACATACAACGGGAGAAACTTCTCAATGGGAGAACTCATGGAATTTTGTGAAGAGCAAGGGATCCGGCTCGATATTGCATCATTCGCATACCCACAAGCCAACAAACAAGTCGAAAGGGCTAACGGTCTTATTTTAAGGGCATCCAACCTCGCCTCAAAGAACCATTTCACCGTGCTATGAGGGCTTGGGTGGATGAACTACCGTATGTTATATGGAGCTTGCGAACTACTCCAAACAAGTCATCCAGATATACTCCTTTCTTCTTGGTCTACGACGTAGAGGAAATACTTCTGAGTGACCTAATTCATATTTCTTCCCGAGTTGCTGCACATGTCGAAGAGGATGCCGATACTTCCCGACAAGATGACCTTGATATACTCGAGTAAGTTTGCGTCGTTGCTGAACAAAGATTTACATCCTATCAGTAGAAGTTATACAAGTATCATAGTCAGGGAGTCAAAAATCGTTCCTTCAGAAAAGGCGATCTAGTTCTCCGACTAGTGCACCAAAGAAAGCACAAACTTTTCCCGATTTGGAAAGGACCCTGCATGATTAGCAGAGTATTGCACAATGAGTCATACTATTTAACTGATATGAGACCAATCAAGGAAAGACCTGATACTCATAAGAGAAAGAGAGCTAGTGGTAGTACAAATCCGTATGAGTTAGATCGTCCATAGAACATTGCTCAGCTAGGTCCCTTCTATTCTTAAGTTTTCTTTTCTTGTAATCATACAGACGTACATGTTCAAAGTGAAATAAAGTATTGGTCCCCTCAATATTTTTCTAAGATGTTTTATAGTACCACCTTATTTCAGAATGATCATATCAAAACTCGAAAATCCCATAATGCTTGAATGTACTTTGTTGCTTATGTTCGTTTTGGTTAGATTTCCGATTATAGAGCTACCTTCTGGTGTAAGTCGCATTTTCTTTTTAGACTTTGGTTTTTATCTGATTGCTTAGACGCTAGTATTTTCCAAGTAGTGAATTGTTGGTACTAGAAGTCGGATCTATTTTCAAGTTTAAACTGGTTTAGCAATTGAACTCCATTACTCAGTAGTGTTTCTATGCTAAAGGTTGGACGGCTCACAAAAGTGGCAAGCCAGAACAACCAAATAAATGAGAAACATGAACAAAAAGTGCCGAAGTAATTTTCGAGCACAGAAAACTCAATAAAGTGCTAGAGTAAATGCATAAGTTCTTACAGCACAACCTAGATAAATTGTTTATATTACACCATTGGTTCAAACTAATGCATAGTTTTTTGTTCGACTCTATGCTGCAGGTGGTGGAGTCAGAGATCTTGCTGGTGCACTCGTGCCAGCGTCCACGTCAGCCTGATCCTTGTTCGAGGAAACAACATCGGACTTTTCATCTTTGTCAGAGATGATAGTGGGGCTTGGCGGCACAACGACAAGCGTATCTAGCACAAGTCTCCCAAATGGATCCGACATTTTTCATTGCCGTATTCATCAATAGTCGAAATACCCTTAGTCACCTGCCAGATCTCCATATTCCCATGGTGACTCATCACCAGGGCAAGGGCGTTTTGGGTAGCTATCCGAGCCTACAACATCTTCTAGTCCTCGACAAGTTACTGAAGTTACTTGGCCTTGTCCCTCACCTCAAAGGTGGAAATCTTGTCTAGGATGGAGAGATTAATGGCTTCAGTAGTTTCTTCAAGAATCTGGCAAAATTCATGGATCAAATCTCTGACTACGATAAGTCGACTAGTGCGTGACTCGGAAGAAGACGCATCCAGAATTTTGAAGGGTCTTGTGAAAAGACAAGTATTACTAAATCTGACAAAAAAATTCAAAAAATCCCAAAGACAATGTAAGGGATTTGACATGGGAAAATTACCAAAGATGTTATCATCTACTTTGGTCTTCTCCTCTCTCAAACTCCGGAGTTCTTCCTGAGTGCCTGGGTGATGTCACCCTGCATGTTCATTTCTGCCTTCAAATCTTTGATCTCTTTGTCCCAAAGGGCAATGGTTTGGTCATGTTTCTCAGTGGCATGGTTGCTAGATTCTAACAAGTTGTTCACCCTCTTTTAATGCTCATCCTTGAGTTTTTTAAGTTCGGCACGAAGATCGGCATTCTCCACTTCCAAGACCTTGAAGTTGTTTGCCTCCTTCACCATCCTTCAAGGTTGCTCCAGCAATCCTGATATTGCAAAGGATAGTCGAATTAAAATTCGGCAAAAATAAAAAAAATAGGAGAGTCGGAAAATTTTACCTTCTGCCTCGTCCTTCTCCACTTTCAACCAGACATTTTCAAGTCGGAGAGATTTGATCTCTCCGTTTGTTGCAGAAGTCTTCAATAGTTCCTAGTTGTAACAAGTAACTTTCTGTAAGTCATAATAATAACCAAAGTCAAAAGCGTACTAAAGACTCAGGCTATTACTTTAACTAAGTTAAAATTTAGTACGAGCCTTGGGGGGTAACTTTACTTTGTTTGGCATTCTAAAGTCATCAACTTGGATTTTGTTCTCCTAGATCCTATCTGACTTCCTACTTGGGGGCTAGAGGATATGATATAAAAACAATGAAAAAGAGTCGGTTAAAAATACTTACAATATGTTCAGGATGCAACTTTGTGAAGATGGTATGTATCTCATCAGAGACTTTTTCGACCAAGGTTAAAGACTACATTTGCGGAGGTGGAACTCCACCAGCCCTCATCCTTTGTTCCCGAAGATGAATCTGCTGAAATGGATCGTATGGGCACCTAGAGGGGGGGGGTGAATAGGTGCTACTTCAAATTTTAATGCTTTTCAATTTTAGGCTTGACACAACAGGTAAATTCTCTAGATATATTATTATGTAGAATTTCCCTATATGCAAACCTAACTACTAGCGAGTAAAGGCGAGTAAAGTGAGGAACGAGGAAACCGTGATGAAGCATGCGGAGACACATAATTTGTTTTATCGCAGTTCCTTCCTTGTTAAGCGAAGTACATCTGCGTTGGAGGGGTGGGCGGTACTAAGACCACCACGCCACAATAGGCCTCACCCTGTTCTCCGATGGATCCCGCCACCAAAGGCCTGATCCACCTTTCCACTATAGGTACCCTTCGAGGCGAGAACCGACGCATTTACACAACTAGCGGGGCACAACTCCACAACCAAATTGGAGGTTCCCGTAATGACAACAAGCTGCCACAAGAACAAGTTATAAATAACAAAATACAAGATCTAGATATTAACGAGAATACTAGATCGGGGATTTCTCCAAGTGAATGGAGAGGAGTTGATGCGCTTGATTCGAGATGACGATGTAGGTTGCCTCCTCCTTCAATTCCCCCAAAGATCAAAGCCTCCGGGTGGTTGAAGTGGGAGATCTAGAGAGAGAGCTCTTGCAACAGGTCTGTCCTTTTTTGAATGAATCAAGAGTTCTGACCGAAGGGGATGAAGGGGCTTTTATACCCCCTGTCTCAACTGAGCCGTTGGAGCCTTTGGGGGCCATATTATCCGGCCCAAGTGAGGGCCGCATTATCTGGCCTAGGGAAAACTTCGCCCTAGACTCGGATTAACCGGCAAATAATCTGCCCCCAGTCAGAGCGACGTGCCGAGCCGACCCTTGCTTGTCTCCTGGGGGCCGGATTATCCGGCCCAAGGTGAGGGCCGGATTATCTGGCCAGGGGAAGAAAATCCGCCCCTTTTCGGAATTTCCGGGGGAAAATCCACCCCCAGTCAGAGCGTCGCGCCTTGCCTGTTCTTGATCGTCTCCTAGGGGCTGGATTATCCGGTCAGGGGAAGAAAATCCGCCCCCTTTCGGAATTTCTGGGGGGAAAATCCGCCCCCAGTCAGAGCGATGCACCCTGCCTGCCTTTGCCAATTGAGTCGGGCCGGATAATCCGGCCCCCAAACACAATAACTTTTCCTGCACACTTAGCACACATGAGAAATTCCATGGTATTGTTATCTAACACGCAAAACACAGGGAAGCATGAAATGTTCTTTCAATCTCCCCCTTTTTGGTGTTAGATGACACTAGGATTTGCAAGATAGTTCTCAAGACAACAATATTTTAGAGAATGAAAGAGACTCCCCTAAATGTGTGCATACTAAAATTTGCATTTGATTACAAATACACACAAGAAGGTACAAGTCTATTTCATTGAAACATACACAAAAAATTCATACCACCGAAGGGGAGATAGATGCGTCCTCAAAATATTATAAGAATATCCAATGATAGCCATAATGAGCGCCTCCCTCGATATAGATATCCAATATAGCCAATATGATTGATGACTCCATAAGAATAATCCACAAGATAGATCCAGAGCCACACAAACATAGTCTCATACAACACAAATCACGAATAAAAGTTCGATGCTAAATGTGCACAAGCGAGAAAAATATCGAAAAGCTAAAGTGCAAATACTTGTGCCCGACCCATGCAAATCCACGAAGACCTAATAGAACTACTTCTCCCGCTTTGGCATCGAAACGCCAAAAAGGAAGAAGAGCGATGCTAGCGCCCCAAGGGATCACTCGTAGTCCTCATCGTTGTCCTTGTCCCCGTCCTTGTCCTCATCCTCAAGCTCCTCGGTGTCATCCTCCTCATCATCAGCAGCGGCCGTAGAAGGAAACAAGTGATTCTCAATCTCACCCCACAAGTATAGAGGGTGTATCGCAGTATTTTCGATAAGTAAGAGTTTCGAACCCAACGAGGAGCAGAAGGTGTTGGCGAATGGCTTGGAGCAGGAATTCTCTGTAAATACTTAGCAAACAGATTTTTAGGGGTTTTTGATAATGCAGGTAAATAAAGTACGAGTAAATAAAAGACAATAATAATAAATGCAGCAAGTGGCCCAATCCTTTCTTTAGCAAAGGACAAGCCGGTTGTATTATTTAAGATGACCAAATGTTCTCGAGGACACACGGGAATATCGTCAAGTGCTTTCGCTTCATATAGTTGATTAATCTTCTTTAGTTTGCTAAGTGTTGTGTGGGTGAACCTGTGCTAATGTACCGACCTTCCTAGGACTAATACATACTTGTGATTATACCCGTTGCAAGCATCCGCAAGTACAAGAAAGTAATTAAGGTAGAAACCTAACCACAACTTTAAACTCTAAGACCCTGACATTCCTTGTGCAAAGGTTTCCTAACGGGGGTTTAGGTTTCTGTCACTCTAGTAACCCCTACGATTAGTAGCCAAATACAAAATGCATTCCCCTAGGCCCATAAAGGTGAAGTGTCATGTAGTCGATGTTCACATGACACCACTAGAAGAAATACACCACAACTTAAATATCAAACCATTGAATCTTTCTCAACACAATTCCACTACTAAGAACATGACTTCTCCCATGTCCTCAAGAACTAAATGAACTACTCACAAGACATCATATGGATCAAGATCAGAGATGATATAATGATATGTAACAATCTGAACATAAACGATAATTCAATGGTTCACTCAATAACATCAACTACAAGGAGTAATCAACACCGGGAAAGTTTCCCCTAAGAACTATGCAAGATTCAACCCAATTGTTACAGCGGTATGAAGTGGTGATCATGGTCCTGGTGGAGATGATGATGATGGTGATGATGATGATGATGATGATCCCGATGAAGTCCAGCTTGATGGTGGCGTTGATGGCGACGATCTCCCCTCTCCGGGAAGGAATTCCCCCGGCAGAATTCTGTCTGCCAGAGAGATCTTTCTCTCTCGGTGTTTTCTGCCCCGTAGAGGCGATGGAATCTTTCTGTGGTCGCTCCCCAGGTATTAGGGTTTCGAGGGGATAATATACACCAGAGGGGAGAGCCTGGAGTGGGAAAGGGTGGCCACACCACCTGCTGGCGCTACCTAGGGCTGCCCGCACCAGGGGGTGGTGTGGGCCCCCTGTGGCCCATCTCCACTCCCCCTTCTGGCAATCTTCATCTTCTGGGAAAATAGAATTTTCCATGTATTTTCCCAAATTTTCTGATCTTCGCGAATTTTGCCTCCAAACAGCACCTTTTCCATCAAAATCCTGACTGCAGTGGTCCATGCTCCAAAAGTCATCAACCATGCAAAACAGATGAAATAACATAAGTATCATCTCTTAATGTGAAATATATCAATGAATAACAGTCAATTATGATATACAATAGTGATGCAAAATGGACGTATCAACTCCCCCAAGCTTAGACTTCGCTTGTCCCCAAGCGAAAACTAAGCTCAATAAACATGACCTCAGGTTTATGGAGTGAAGAGTCGATAAAAGAATATGGACAAGAAGCATCACATTTATCAATACATAAATCATAATAGAAGACAACTCACTATTATATAACTTAACTTGCAAGAAGTAAAGGAAACACAATAAACATACATAAAGTAAATAACAATTGGCAATGGCAAACTTATCTCTTGGTCGAAGAATAGTTGACAATTTGCTGGAGTTCATACATAAAGTGTCGTGGTGGTGTCACGGCAGATGCCATGGATAGGCTAAAGGTGGGGACTAATAGCACTAGGGGAATCCAGGGAGGGATAGTGAGGTGATTCCCCACACAGAAGCTTTGTATTCGATTCAGTTCACAGATTACAAGTGCTCCTAGAGCTGTATTGGTGAGAGGAGGAAGAAGGAGCTCTCTTACTCTCACCCACAGTTAACCCGTACAAGACCCTTAGAACCTCGAACCTTTCGGCCTAGAGGAACCCCTTCTATAGAGGCCCTAGCCCTCCTTATATAGGGGTGGGTAGGTCTCAACTTAGGGCATACGTGGAGGCATATTCCAGGGAATATGCCTCCTCCCAAAATAGCAATCTGACCGAGGTACTTTTCCCTCGCGTCACCCATGCAGAGGCTACGTGAGCCTCTGCGGCGCCTGCGTCAGCCGACACCGGCGTCGTCACCTCTGTCGGCCACGCCTCGGTGGTCCTGCCCTCTTTTGCTTCGCTCATGCCGTGCGTACTGGGGCTTCTTTTGACCAGCGAGATTCCTTCCTTCTCCTAGAAGCTAGATATGACCCGGATCATAGTTGATCCAGCCACACCCGTTCCTGCATACAAGTTAAATACGCCATTCCGATTTACGGCTTAAGTCAGTTGAGACCTAGTTAGGTGGACGTCCCCTGGTCCGGGTTACCCCGTGATTCGGCCTGCCTTGAGGTGACCCGGCCAGCATCCCCTTTAGCCTTGTCGACCTTCGGCTAACTCGGCCTTTATACCTTGGCGTGACCCTACCCGGGGGTACCCCCCCAACATTAGTCCCCGAAGCTGGTGCGGTCTTAGCTGCCTTAGCCGCTAAGGCCACAGTGATGGGTTCGTAGCATGGAAAACAAAAAATTTCTACTGCAAGAACGAACAAAACCCAGATCTAATCTAGATAAAAGCCAAGATCTAATCTATTAGACATGTGCAATGAGATAGATCTGTACTAACCCTCGTAGAACCGAAAGCGTTACGAGATTAGATCTCGGGGTTGATGTAGTCGATCACTTGCCGATCTCAAGATCGTGTGGACGATCCTTCCGGCACCGCGTTCCGGCAGCGCTTCCGCAGTCGGTCACACGTGCGGAGTCGAAGCAGACCTTCCTCTCCCCGTTCCAGCGAGCAGCGGAGGTAGTAAATCTTCTCCATGGAATCCTAGCAGCACGATGGTGTGGTGGTGGTGGTGGAGTAGAGAATTCTGCAGGGCTTTGCCTAAGCCGGAGCAGAGCGAAGGAGGAGGAGAGAGGCGGCGGCTAGGGTTTGTTATGGGAGAGTGCCAGGGGGTGGCGCCCCTCCCCTCTATTTAAAGGAGGGAGGCGCCATGGGAGGGGGAGTCCTAGTACCTTGGCCGGCGGATTGGGAGGGGGGGGAGGAATCCTCCTCCCCCACAAATCCGTTTATTGCCCCACAAAGACTCCTTGATCCTTTCTTGGTTTTCAAGCAAACTCCAAGAAATCTTCTAGAACCTTCCAGAACATTCCGAAACCTTCTAGAATCCCCATACAAATACTCCGGAACATTTCCTAACTTAGAAAATGATCCCCAATATATGAATCTTATTCTCCGGACAATTCCGGATCTCCTCGTGATGTCCCGGATCCAATCCGAGACTCCGAACAACATTTGGTCTCCAACGCACATTCCATATCTACTAAAAACAACTTCGAACCTTAAGTGTGTCACCCTACGGTTCGTGAATATGCAGACATGATGAAGACACCTCTTCGATCAATAACCATCAGCGGGATATAGATATCCATAATGGCTCCCACATACTCAACGATGACTTCGTGATCGATATAACCATTAACATACGAAACCAATTCCCTTTGTCACGCGATATTCTACTTATCCGAGGTTTGATCATCGGTATCTCCATACCTAGTTCTACCTCGTTACTGATAAGTACTCTTTACTCGTTTCGTGATATGTCATCCCTTGTGACCTAGTCACATGCTTGCAAGCTAACTAGATGACATTCCACCGAGAGGGCCCAGAGCATATCTATCCGTCATATGGATGGACAAATCCCAATCTTGGTTCATGCGCTTCAACACATACTTTCAGAATACCCAATGACACCTTTATAACCACCCAGTTACGAAGTGGTGTTTGATGTCATCAAAGTACCCATCCGGTGATGGTGATTAACATAACCTCATGGTCGAAGGATTAGGTTACTATGCATTTGAAAGCTTATAGCAAAACGACCTTAATGACTTGATCTTATGCTATGCTTACTATGGGTGTGTGTCCATCACATCATTCTCCTAATGATATGATCTTGTTATTAATGACATCCAATGTCCATGATCAGGAAACCATGATCATCCATTAATCATCAAGCTAGCTTAACAAGAGGTTTACTAGGGACTCTTTTATGTTTACAAAACACACAAGTATTAATGTTTCCGATTAATACAATTATAGTATGGGATGTAAACATTTATCATAAACATAAAGATATAATAATAACCACTTTATTATTGCCTCTTGGGCATATCTCCAACAGTCTCCCACTTGCACTAGAGTCAATAATCTAGTTAAAAACTTGTGCATTCAACACCTATGGCTTTCTGGTGTTGTATAGACACTATTGCTAGTGGTAAACATAATCTTCGGATCTGACACTTCCAGGTCCGTGTGTATTTGCATTTCCTTGCGTCTCTACACATTACTCATTCTCCAATGAGATGGCATTGTATAAATTTGGTCCTTTGGTGAGACCTTTAGTTCCTTGGGATTAAATCATGTTGATACAATTGTCATACAATGTATCTTCATAGTATTATCCCGCTATGAACCACACCTAGTTTGATAACAAACTACTTGACGCAAATGCCCTCATTTGTTGCTACAATAGCAATCATATACTTAGCCTTTTGTTGTAGTATCTGTCACAATATTTTAACTTTGGTACTCAACCAAATCTGTTATGGAACTTCTTTTCCATTACATTGTGCCACCCATAGTTTAAATTGAGATAAACTTAATTTGTGACAAAACTAGTATCAATGTAACAATTTACAATGAACTATTTGTCACCACCAATATAAATAATATATTCTTAGTTCTTCCAAAGATCATAGGAATATCCCTACTATTGTCCAATGATCATCTTATGAGTCATTCTGGTATATGCTCATAACATTTAGAGCATAGGACATATCTGGATGTGTACATCTCAAAGAATGATTGATCAAAATATTCTTGTGATTTCACCAAGTGTCAAAACACTTGAATCTCGTGTCAACACACTTGAATCTTGATTTAGTCCTTTCCGTGCGTCAAGAACCTTTCTTGTTGTTTTCATATTGAACTCATTCAACATCTTATCTATGTACATTTGGCAAAACCATATTAGCGCCTCAATCTATCCATATAGACATTGATGCCTAATTCTTGGGTTATGCCTAAATCTTTCATCGAAATGAAATTCTTAACCTGTGTCAATAAAAGATACATCATTTCTAATCAACAATATGTCTTTCACATAATGTATTAGAAATATGTCTTAGCGCTCCCACTTAATTTCTTGCAAAATGCAAACATCTTCATCGTCTCTGATGAAATTAAACCTTTTAACGGTTTCATCACGGTGAAGATTCCAACTCCGCGATGCTCACTTCAACCATTGAAGTTTTGCATACTCTTTTAGCATCCTTTGAATTAACAAAACCCTTTGGATCGTGTCATGGACACATCCTAAGTAACCATTCTATTAGAAGAACTTGTTTTGTTTGTTCAACTACCATATGCCAAAATATATGTAGTGGTTGCTACATTAATCCGTCCAGACTAAATATCGCTATGAAAGATCAAATCTTACCATAGTCAATTCCTTGAACATTGTCGTAAACTCTTTCCAACATGTCGACTATTTCATAGATGTGAAACATCCATGTCTATTTCTTTATAGATCCATATACGACTGTAAGGTCTTGCACCTTTCCAGAGGGTCTTTCAAATTCAAAGCTTGATTTCTCGTGTATGGAATTATCACGGATTTTATGGCTTCAAGCCACTTAACAAAGTCAGGGCCCATCATTGATTATTTGCATGTGGTCGGTTCATCATTGTCAAACAATAATGATTTAACTCTCAAATCTTGGCATTTGATTACTTACCCGACCTACTTGGTTCAATAGTAACTTAGATCTCCGTGACCACAACCTTTGAGGCACGTGAGCCATGAGCATTGTTGCTGCCTCCGGGACACTTACCGATGCTGCGCAACTCAGCACATATTAGCCAAGGTTCAACAACCTTGTCAAAGTTCTATTGTCCTCCCACTTAACTTTTCACCAAAAATTCCTTCTCAAGAAACTCGACATTCTAAGTGACAAACAATTTGTCTTTGGTGTTATGGAGGAATACCCAATGGTTATTCGAAATCACCTACAAAGACATGCTCATCCGACTTTGGTTGTAAACATTTTACTTATGCCTAGCATACCAAAAATTTAAGAAAGGACAACCTGGGTTTTATCCCAAACCATGACTTATATGGTGTCATTTCAACGGATCACGATGGAGCTCTTTTCAGTGTAAAAGCGGTAGTCACTAAAGCTTTAATCTTTAAAATATAATGGCAGTGTTATAAATGACACCTTTGATCTTACCATGTCAAACAAGGTTTCATTACATATCTTGAACACTCCATACTCCTATGGTGTTTTGGGAAATGCAAATCCATGGAACGATTCCTCAAATCTTAGGTGTTTTGCTAAACTTGTAACTCAAACATCTTTCTTTATGATCCAATCATAAACTTTTATTTTCTTGTTACAATGATTTTCCACTTCATCTTGAAAGTCTTTGAACATTTTCAAATGTTTCATACTTCTTCCTTATTGAGTAAGTATATACATATACTCACTCAAATCTTCGGAGAAAGCATATGAAGTTGAAATCCATCGCCCACGACTACACATAATGGACTATATACATCAATATGTACAAATTCCAATCAGTTAGTCGTCCGTTCCTCTTTTGTCCTACGAACGGAGTTTTAATTATCTCCAGGAAAGTATCACAAGCGTCATTTGATCAAAATCAAAGACTCTAAAAATCCATCAACATGGAGTTTCTTCATGTATCCCTTTCAATATAATTTAAACGGCGATGTCGCTTCGCATGTGATCTTTCAATCATTTGTCTTGCGACATTTTAGCATTAGTTTTATGGTCGTTATTTCTCCAACCAGACTTGTATATCATCAATCTATTATGGAATATGGTAATTATTTGAACAACCTTTTGTCGTCATAATACCTGATCAAAATAACAATTATTGAAACAAATCTTGAAGGCAAGCTTTGATGTTAACGAGCAACACAACAACCCTTTGTTTGTTTTCGATGAACATCATCACATATTCTCTTGCTAGTTACTTAGGCCATTGTAGTTCATGAATTGTGTTGTCCTGTATGACACTTCATACCAACCAATTCGGTATCCAATACCGCAGAACCACATTGTTTAACAACCAAGGAATACAACCATAACATGTATCTTCTATATACCTAAGTTGGATATCTCCAATCTTTTCTTTTCTGCCAAATATTTTATAGATTCTCTTTAAACAATTTCTTTTCTTTTAAAAGAATCTATCAACATCAATAGTGGTGTCATTCACATGACACATAGTACAAAGTGTGTATAGTCAAATACTAATACCTTTGGACTTGCACTTTGAAGTGGATCACCTTCATCAAATGTTTGGCATTCTTTCAAAATTCCATTCTTTAGTAATCTTTTAGTGTAGTAAACATTTTACTTACATCTTCTATTCATCCTTATCATAACAACTTTCATGATCAAGCTGCTATAGCTTATAAAGGTGAATTGCGAGTATAATGTTTCTTTTCCAAAACCTTTTGGAGGATTAGGACGACTGGCGTCTTCAACCTTCACAAATTTTCATCAAATATGAGGACATATACTCTATCATGTTGTAACCAACACATTATTTTAGATATCGCAATACCTTTCACATATGATGGTGTCTGAAACATTGCTTTCAACTCTTAGATAAACTTGATATTAAAAACAATCTTTTGAGTATCAAGAATCATGGAGGCAAACATGATACATTAGATACTAACACTAGAATTGTTACTCTTGATTTAATACTATTTATTAAACTTCACAGAGTAAACGGAGTTTGCTGAAAGTTTGCAACATGACTTTTAAACTTTAGATTGACACTCAAAACAATACGATACCAGTTCGTAAAGAAAATATCCAGAATTTTTATAGTTCCACTATCTCAACTATAACTAAGCGTAAGGTGGTGAACGGATGCCAATGACTACAACAAACTATGCAAATTCACTTTGATTGTGTTTATGATAAATTGAGTTCGACTAATCCAAATTACAAACGAACTCCCACTCAAAACAACATCCCTCGATTTGTTTTAGTGATTACACGAACCAAATCCACTACACCAAGTCCGATCATCACGTGAGATGATGTAGCTTTAAAGGCGAACAATCAACATGTTCATCATATCATCCATATGACTCATGCTTTACCTTTCGGTATTCCGTGTTCCAAGACCATGTCTGTACATGCTAGGCTCGTCAAGATTAACCTTAGTATCCGCATGTGCAAATCTGGCTTGCACCCGTCGTATGCACACGTAGAATCTATCACACCCGATCATCACGAGATGCTTCGAAACGACGAGTCTTAGCAACGGTGCCTACTAAGGACGAACACTTTATTACTTGATATTTAGTGAGAGGGATCATCTTATAATGCTACCGTCGCGATCTAAGCAATACAAGATGCATAAAGGATTAACATCACAGGCAATTCATAATTAGTGTGATATGATATGGCCCTTTCTTCTTATGCCTTTGATCTCCATCTCGAAAGCACGGTCATGATCTCCATCATCACCAGCATTGCGTCAAGGTCAGTGGCACCGCTTCATGGTTGTCCATCATCACTAGCAACTATTACAACTACTTGGAATAAAGCTATTACAGGATGAATAGACACGCAGGTCTTAACAGAATTAAAGACAACCATTAGGCTCCTGCCGGTTGCCATATTACAACAAAGATCATTGCATACATCAAATATAATCACAATCACATGATGGCCATATCACATCACAAAACCCCTGCAAAAACAAGTTAGACGCCTCTAATTTTCTTTGCATGTTTTACGTGGTTTGGGGCTTTCGAATAAGAACGGATCTTACCTACGAAACTGAACCACAATGTTGATACAAGTGCTATCAAGTGCAAAGTGTAACTTGGATCTATACTATGATGGGAGAGACAGACACCCGCAAAGCCACTTGTGCAATACGAGTTGCACGTCAACTGTGGAGAAAGTCTCATGTGCGATGACATGTAAGGTTAGCCCGGGCCGCTTCATCCCACCATACCGCAAGATGCAAAGTACACAAAGCAAAAGACGGCACGAGCACCAACGCCCACAAACCATTGTGTTCTACTCGTGCAACAGATCTACGCATAGACATGGCTCTGATACCACTGATGGGTTCGTAGCATGGAAAACAAAAATTTCTACCGCAAGAACGAACAAAACCCAGATCTAATCTAGATAAAAGCCAAGATCTAATCTATTAGACATGTGCAACGAGATAGATCTATACTAACCCTCGTAGAACCGAAAGCGTTACGAGATTAGATCTCGGGGTTGATGTAGTCGATCACTTGCCGATCTCAAGATCGTGTGGACGATCCTTCCGGTGCCGCGTTCCGGCAGCGCTTCCGCAGTCGGTCACACGTGCGGAGTCGAAGCAGACCTTCCTCTCCCTGTTCCAGCGAGCAGCGGAGGCAGTAGATCTTCTCCATGGAATCCCAGCAGCACGACGGTGTGGTGGTCGTGGAGTAGAGAATTCTGCTGGGCTTTGCCTAAGCCGGAGCAGAGAGAAGGAGGAGGAGAGAGGCGGCGACTAGGGTTTGTTATGGGAGGGTGCCAGGGGGTGGTGCCCCCTCCATTCTATTTAAAGGAGGGAGGCGCCATGGGAGGGGGAGTCCTAGTAGGACTCCCCTCCCTCCTTGGCCGGTGGATTGGGAGGGGGGAGGAATCCTCCTCCCCCACAAATCCGTGTCTTGCCCCACAAAGACTCCTTGATCCTTTCTTGGTTTTCAAGCAAACTCCAAGAAATCTTCTAGAACCTTCCAGAACATTCTGAAACCTTCTAGAATCCCCATACAAATACTCCGGAACATTTCCTAACTTAGAAAATGATCCCCAATATATGAATCTTATTCTTCGGACAATTCCGGATCTCCTCGTGATGTCCCGGATCCAATCCGAGACTCCGAACAACATTCGGTCTCCAACGCACATTCCATATCTACTTAAAACAACTTCGAACCTTAAGTGTGTCACCCTACGGTTCGTGAATATGCAGACATGATGAAGACACCTCTTCGATCAATAACCATCAGCGGGATCTGGAGATCCATAATGGCTCCCACATACTCAACGATGACTTCGTGATCGATATAACCATTAACATACAAAACCAATTCCCTTTGTCACGCGATATTCTACTTATCCGAGGTTTGATCGTCGGTATCTCCATACCTAGTTCTACCTCGTTACTGATAAGTACTCTTTACTCGTTCCATGATATGTCATCCCTTGTGACCTAGTCACATGCTTGCAAGCTAACTAGATGACATTCCACCGAGAGGGCCCAGAGCATATCTATCCATCATATGGATGGACAAATCCCAATCTTGGTTCATGCGCTTCAACACATACTTTCAGAATACCCAATGACACCTTTATAACCACCCAATTACGAAGCGGTGTTTGATGTCATCAAAGTACCCATCCGGTGATGGTGATTAACATAACCTCATGGTCGAAGGATTAGGTCACTATGCATTTGAAAGCTTATAGCAAAACGAACTTAATGACTTGATCTTATGCTATGCTTACTATGGGTGTGTGTCCATCACATCATTCTCCTAATGATATGATCTTGTTATTAATGACATCCAATGTCCATGATCAGGAAACCATGATCATCCATTAATCATCAAGCTAGCTTAACAAGAGGCTTACTAGGGACTCTTTTATGTTTACAAAACACACAAGTATTAATGTTTCCGGTTAATACAATTATAGTATGGGATGTAAACATTTATCATAAACATAAAGATATAATAATAACCACTTGATTGTTGCCTCTTGGGCATATCTCCAACACACAGCAGGTTCAATTCCACCGAGCTTTGTGCTCCTTCTCCGGGTTCCCTCCTTGTCTCGGATTCTCCGGATTTACTTTCCCTTGGCATGTTCCAAGCTCTCACTTGCTGGCCGGGTTACCACCCTAACTCGGACCTCATGGTTTTACTTTCCATTGGCACATTCCAAGTTTTCACTTGCTGGCCGGGTTACCACGGTCTCATACGGGTCTTCTTTCCTTCTCTCGTACGCTAGCCCACGTGGAGGCTAATCATTAGATTGCCTCATTTTAAGGGCCAGCCACAGTAACCGTTGCATTAATTGTTAGTTATCACTGTTGCGCACGTCACGTCTGGCCTGCCTCCTCGTTAACCGCATCAATGCGTCACGTCATGGGATCTGTTACACCCTGTGGCCCTCCGTGTGGCTTGCTGCTGATTGGTCGACGCGGGCAATACACGGCCACACCGTGCAGCGTACCCGTTTGACTTGATCCCACTTCCCCCTCGAGGGAGTGGTTAAATAGGTTTTCCCCCTTCTGCGCCCCTCTGCCTCTTGCTCTTCTTCTTCTTCATCTTCCCCACGACAGCGCCGCCGCCACTGCTTCCAAGTAGCAGCGCCGCCGCCGCACTGCTTCCCCACGCCTCTGCATCACCGCCACCGCTACGCGCCTCCTCTGCCACGGGTCGTTGCCAATCTAGGCCGCTGCCCCCCACCGTGGCTAGCGACAGTGAGGGCAACAAGCTAGAGATGACAGAGGAGGAGCTCGCCGTTGCCGAGCAAGAGATGGAGGAAGACACCGCCACGGCGGACCATGGTGCGTGGGCCGGGTCCTGGGTCTGCCAGGACGACCTGGACTGGCTCTACCGCACCAGACGCATTCCCGCCGGAGTCATCGCGCGCCTCGCCTCCGCCGAACTCGCCTCTCACCCAATCTGGGTGAGTATGTTGTGTTCTTGTCGCACTTCCAACGGGGGTTTGGTTTGCCGGTCAGCGATTTCTTCCATGATTGGTTAAGCACATACGAACTCCAGCCGCACCACCTTCCTGCCAACACAATCACTTCTCTTTCTGCCTTTGCCTCTACGATCGAGGGTTACGCCAGATTATGGCCCACGAAGGAGCTATGGATCCGGTTTTTCGGCCTTCGTTTTAATGTCATTCCGAATATTCAACTCGATCCAGAGGACAAGCAGCTCACTCAATTCGGAGCTGCATCCATCTCACCCCGGAGGCTATCCGTTTTCCCCCGAGTCACCGGGCTGGACTCCTGCAAAGGATGGGCCTGGACTTTCTTTTATGTCCGGAACAAGGGCACTGAAGACTTGATCCGGCTGCTTCCCTATGCTCCGGGTCCAGCTAACCCGGAGTTGTGGGACGTTGTCCCCAAGAAGCCCATAGTATTGGCCAACCAGGTCAACAAAAGGTTCAAGGAGCTGAAGCATCTCGGTTTGCGCAACGAGGACGCCATGATCACATTCGTCCGCAAACGGATCTCCCCTCTCTAGAAGCGCACTGATAAGGTGTGCCACATGAGCTGGGGTCATGACCCCAACCGGACCTCATCCTTCGAGCTTAGCAACATAGAAATCTACCGTCGGGTCAAGGCGCTCTTCACCACCCACAAGGACTTCTCCTCTAAGTGGACGTGGGGAATTGAGCATTATTGCCGGGATAGGCTTCCTCCCGTGGTAAGCTTCGTGCCACCAATTCTCTCCGGATTAGATCTTATGTCGGTTGTCGTTTTATTTTTAACTCCATTGTCTTTTTTCTCCTTTAGCAATTCCTTCAGCAGACAATTGAGGATGGCCCCGACCCTACCCTCAAATGCACGCCTGACCGGGAGAGCTCGGACGAGGAAGAACCGGACCAGGAGATGTTCCTCCCAATGTCCGACGCGACTAAGCGACCCACCGGTAAACTCTCTTCTATTAGAGATTGGCCCGACGATGAGGATGACTCGGATATTGAGGTGATGGAAGCTGTTGACGCTGTCCCCCTTTCTTATGATTTTCCGGCATTAGCTAACCCCGGTGGGAAGATCCACGAGGACCCTCCCCTTGCCACGGGTGAACCTGTTCCGGCAGCGCCGAAGAAGAGGCGTGGAGCTGCATCAAGTTCCTCCTCTAGACCTTCTCAGCCCTCCAAAAGGCGAAAGAAGTCCGGAGACAAAACTGCTTCCAAGCCAGTAGGCAAGGCCCCATCACGAAGGGCTCGGAAACCCAAGGAGACCCTGACCTCGGATGCGTAATCCTCTTTTCCTCTGCAACTTATTCTTCCTTGCATTGTTTTAGTCTCTCTTCTAACATTGTTTGATTTGGCAGTGCTGCGGAGGATGTTCCCCAGAGTGGATCTAGCATCTCTTCACCGCTCCGACCTAGCCCTTCTCCCCCTCGTGACGACGAGTCACGCCCGCTGAGCCCTATTCTAGAGGGTTCTGTGGCTGCTCCGGGTTCCAGCTCACCTCGTCAAGATGGGGGCAACCCCGGAGCGGGGGAGACGGACCCAGCCGAGGCAGCGACATCCACCACTTCGGCACCGCCGCAACCAGCAACTACCGAGCCTACCTCCACACCAGCACCAGCACCAATTCCGGCACCAGCACCAACGCCGGCACCAGCACCAACTCCGGCAGCAAGAACATCAGCAGCAGCACCAGCTCCAGCAACAAGGGAACCAGCGCCAAGCTCCTCCGCCTCGTCCGAGTCTTCTCAGTCTCGGCGAGGAAGTACCCAGGCAGCTCCTAAGGGAAAATCTGCCGCAGCCACTTCCTCCTCTCAGCAAGACAAAGGCAAGAAAACCCCTGACGTCACCAAGGCAGCATCCACCGGGTCTGGACAGCGCACCCTCGCATCCATGCTTGCCCAGAAAGCTCCAGCACAGAAGGACGCCCCTGCCGAGCCAGCCAGTGTGCATCAACTTGTTCTGCACACCAGTCCGGCCCTTGCTCAGGTGGAGAGGAGAGAGGCACATGCGAAGGGCTTGGTGGCGCCCCACATGCTCAGTGGTGAGCGATATCCTCCGACCTTGATCGAGTTTATGAACAACTAGAACAAGGCGGAGTTCGTCTACAACGACGATCTCCCGGAGAAGTTCGGTCCCGCCGAGTTCGCTGCTCAGATGAACACAACCGCTAAGGCGATTAACCTCGCGGGCCGGATGATGGAGGTACATTACTTCACCTTTTCCTTAGCATCCACTAGCGATATAACCATTAGTCCTCGAGCCTCCGGGGGAGTAACTTGTTACTCGGCCGGATGCTCCTTAGAAAACTAACGTAGCTCCCTGACAACTTCAAATATGCACACACCTAGAGCCGGATTAAGTTCCACTTGGCCCGGATCTTGCACACTTCGAATATGCACACACCTAGAGCCGGGTTAAGTTCCACTTGGCCCGGATCTTGTACACTTCAAATATGCACACACCTAGAGTCGGGTTAAGTTCCACTTGGCCCGGATCTTGTACACTTAGAATATGCACACACCTAGAGCCGGGTTAAGTTCCACTTGGCCTCGATCTTGTACACTTCGAGTATGCACACACCTAGAGCCAGGTTAAGTTCCACTTGGCCCGGATCTTGTATACTTCGAATATGCACACACCTAGAGCCGAGTTAAGTTCCACTTGGCCCGGATCTTCTACACTTCAAATATGCACGCCCCTAGAGCCGGGTTAAGTTCCACTTGGCCCAGATCTTGTACACTTCGAATATGCACACACCTAGAGCTGAGTTAAGTTCCACTTGGCCCGGATCTTGTACACTTCGAATATGCACACACCTAGAGATGGGTTAAGTTCCACTTGGCCCGGATCTTGTACACTTCGAATATGCACAAGGCTTAAGCCAAATTTTTGTACTCTTTTTAGGTGACCACCAACCGCTGGAGCGCTGAGTTCCAGGGTCTCCTGGATACCCACAAGATGCTGCTCGCAAAGCACAATGCACATCTCACTGAGCATGAGAAAAGGGGTAAGTTCTCTTCTTCACATTTTTCTGTTTTCCTTCATCTTTTTCTGCAGAACTAATCCGTCATTCGGTTTTCGCAGCTGGGGTGGAGGCTCAGAACAAGCTCATGAGGAAGAATCTGGATCAGATTAAGGGTAAGCTACTTTTGTCCGACCCTGCTTTGCTTTCCATCTCATTTTCTTCTTGGCTCGGCAAACATTCATACCTCAGCTCTGTCGGGTCAACACGCTATTTCAACATCTCTTGAAGATAGTGTGCCCGTGCCTAACATGATGCTGCATTTTCTCGAACAAGTAGGGCAACATCAGGCCGAGCTCAAGAAGAAAGACGATGAGCTTGCCCTCCTCCGAACCAAGAATGACGAGATTGCCAAGTTAAAGGCAAAAATGAAGAAGATGAAGGCACAACACCAAACTGAGCTTGAAAAGGCTGGCCAGGACTACACCGAAGAGCGCGAGCACCTCAATCTCCAAATTGCTAAGGATCACGAACTTCTCCAGGAGGCCGACGTCAAACTCGAGTCGGCGAACGCTGAACTGGTGCAGCTTCGCCAAAGACACGATAATTGTATCAATGAATTAACCCGGATCCACAGCCACATTTTATGTAAGTTCCTTTTCCTTATCCGGCATATTTCTCCGGGTTATCTCACATGTCTTTTCATTACTTGCTTCTCTTGTCCCGTTTTTAGGCAAATTTCTAGAGGGTACTCCCCTTGTGAGCGCCGCTATTGCCAATTTCCACCGAGAGAGGGGTACTCCTGTCGCTCCTGACGGTGAGGACATTCCCTATGACATGGAGGACCTGTTGGTCAGCCTGTCATCTCGCGTGGAAATCATCAAGAACTACGGCAAGGATCTCCTCGACGTTTCAGTCCGAGTCTTCAACACGTTCTGGCCTAGCGAGGACACTCCGGAGAGAATCGCAATCCTTGCTGAAAAGCTGACGGAGATCGAGACTCAGCTCGACCTTTGGAGGGAGTCCGCTAGACGTGCTGCAGCTGAGACCATTCTTCACCACATACTCACGTGGTATGAGAAAATCGATCTCAGCCTCCTGACGCGCCTGCGCACCAGATCCAAGTGGACCAATGACCCGGAATGGGTAGCTCGGCACCAGGCTTGCGCTCATAGCCTCATTGAATATGCTCCCATTCACGAATGGACTGAGGGTCCGAGCTTCCTGGAAGCCACTGGCGACGAAGAGGTTGAAAATGTTGAAGATGGTTCGGACAAGTATGGAGAGGACGATGCCTCGAATATCAAAGAAGGCAAAGATGACGCCGAACTTCCTCCTCATGCTGCTCCTTAAGTAAAAACACTTGAAAACTTATTAGATCCCCGGTATGCCGGGTGGAATTGTATCCCGTACTCATGTGATATTTTGCTACTAAGTTTGTATACCGGATTAACTTGGGCATAGTCCCCGAGTTTCATTTTCTTGTTCGTCCAATCTTCTGGCTCGGTTCGTGTCTACCTTGATCCGGTTTTACGACTTACGAATCCGAGCTTCAAAAATTGTTTTAACAATACTTAGAAACTTTTAGGCTTAGCTCAAAATAATTCAGCATAATAATTTGAAAGTAAATACAAGGTTAGTCTGAAAAACAAACGTCGGCTCGATTAAGTTCTTTTCCTTAGTCGTTTTTCATGTGCTACGCAATTCCAAACTTGTTCTCTTGCTTGCCATGAAGCCAATTCTTGTTGGACAGCAGCAAGTCGAAGAGTTGGGTTTTTGGTGCTCACACATTACTAATCCGAGTTAAGTAGAACAACTTACTCCAGCTGACGTATAAATAATAAAAGACAACAAATATTATTAAGGCAGTCCCCGAGTTACTGCCCGAGGTGCCAACATTTCATTGATAAGCTCATTGCCGGCATACATACCGACATATGAGAAGACTCGGATACATACACTTCTCTGCTAAGTGTAGAAAGGACGAAGTAGGGCTATGTTCCATGGACGCTTAGATTCCTCGCCGGACCTGTCCGCCTTGTTCTTTTCCTGTGGCTTTGCATCGATAAGATAATAAGAATCATTGTGCAATGCTTTGCTCACAATGAATGGCCCTTCCCATGGGGGGGATAATTTATGCATGCCAGCAGTACGTTGTACCAACCGGAGCACCAGATCGCCTTCTCGAAAGACTCGGAGGCTTACTTTCCGGCTATGACAGCGTCGGAGATTTTGCTGATATATGGCGGATCTGGACAATGCCAATTCTCTCGCTTCTTCTAGCAGATCAACATCATTTTGCCGGGCTTCTTGCACTTCGGCTTCTGTGTATTGCGTGACCCTAGGCGAGTCATGCGCTATGTCGGCTGGTAATACAGCTTCTGTCCCATATACCAGAAAAAAGGCGTATAGCCTGTTGATCGATTTAGAGTTGTTCTTAAACTCCACAGTACCACTGGTAGTTCTTCTATCCAGCACCCCGCTGATCTTTGCAGCGGCTGAATGAGCCGGGGTTTTATCCCGGATAACACTAATCCGTTGGATCTTTCCACCTGTCCGTTCGATGCGGGGTGGGCTACCGAGGCAATGTCCAGCCGGATCTTCTTATCCCGGTAGAATCACGCGAATGCTCCTTCAGCAAAATTTGTGCCATTATCAGTTATGATACTGTGAGGATAACCGTATCTCAAGATAATGTCTTTGAGAAATGTTACGGCCGTAGCTCCATCACATTTTCTTATAGGCTTCACTTCAATCCATTTTGTAAACTTATCCACCATGACCAAGATGTGAGTCATATTTCCCCTTGCTGGTTTAAATGGGCCAACCATATCCAAGCACCATATGGCAAATGGCCATGTAATTGGTATGGTCTTGAGTTCCGACATTGGCATATGTGTCTTGGTAGCATACCTCTGACAACCATTGCATTTTCTCACCAGATCTTCTGCTTGTTCTAAGGCACTTGGCCAGTAGAATCCATGCCGGGACGCTTTTTCCACCAAGGCTCGGGATGAGGCATGATGCCTGCACTCCCCTTGGTGTATATCTCGGAGGATGTCAAGCCCTTCTTCCGGGTCAACGCATCGCTGGAGGACATTGGTCACACTCTGTTTGTATAGCTCGGAATTGATAATTGTGTATGCCTTTGCTCTCCTCTGAGTTTGCCTAGATAACACCTCCTCAGTGGGTAACGTTCCATCTTTCAGGAATTGAAATATAGGCAGTGCCCGAGCTGGTATTGCTCGCACAGGGAACACATCCTCATCAATTTCCATCTGATCCACCGACATAACTTCAACTGGATCATGCTGAGCAGTCCCCGGGTCCTGTGAGGGAGTCCCCGGGTTCGCTGAGGCAGTCCCCGGGTTTGCTGATGCAGTCCCCAGGTTTCGCGCACCACCTCCCATGTCAATGTCCATGGGCTCAGCTCCGGATTCTGTATCTTCCGGGACATAGATTGAGTCGGTTCCTGGGGACGGCCTGATAGATGGTTTTCTGAGGTGTTCCAATGCTACACCCGGTGGAATTGCTTGTCAGGTTGATCCGAGCTTCGACAGCATGTCGTCAACCTCATTTTCCACCCGGGGTACATGGTGAAATTCACACCCCTCAAAGTAACCAGATATCTTCTGCACATGAAATCTTTACAGAGCCATGTTTGGATCAAGGGCGTCCCACAACCCCGACACTTGATGTATTACCAAATCCGAGTCGCCAAAGCATAGTATCCGACGTATCCCAATCTCTTTTTCCACTTTGAGCCCATGCACAAGTGCTTCATACTCAGCGACATTGTTCGATGCCGCGAAATTGATTTGCAGCACATATTTCAGCTGGTCCCTCTTTGGCGAGGTAAGCACAACTTCGGCGCCTAGCCCGGTTTTTTGTTTTTGACCCGTCAAAATGCATCCTCCAGTAGTTCGGATCTGGTGGCGGTGGTTCGTATTGTACCTCGGCCCAGTCCACAAAAAAGTCCGCCACAACCTGAGACTTGATTACTTCTCTTCTGTCATATTGTGGCGCATAAGGAGCTAGTTCGATTGCCCATTTTGCGATTCGACCACTTGCATCCTTGTTACTCATTATCTCAGATATGGGAGCTTCACATATTACTTTGATGGGGTGCTCCTCAAAGTAATGCTTTAACTTCTTAGCTGCCATATAGACACCATATGCCACCTTTTGAAAGTGTGGGTAGTTCTGCTTTGAGGCATATAATACCTTGCTCAAGTAATACACTAGCCTCTACACCGACTTACCCTCTTCGTCGCGCTCTACCATAATCACTGCACCTACAACTCGGTTGGTTGCGGCTATGTAGAGCAACATTGGCTCCTTTGATAGTGGAGAGGCTAACACTGGTGCAGTGGCTAACATCTTCTTTAAGTGGGCAAAGGCTTCATCGGCCTGTGGCGTCCAAACGAACTTATCCGACTTTTTCATGAGTTGGTAGAGAGGCAATGCCTTTTCTCCCAACCGACATACAAACTGACTTAACAATGCCAGGCACCCAGTGAACTTCTGGACATCGTTAAGACACTTCGGCAGCTCCATTCGTTCAATGGCCCGGATCTTAGTTGGATTAACTTCGATACCTCGGCTGGAAATAAGAAATCCGAGTAATTGTCCAGCTGGGACACCGAAGGTACATTTGTCCGGGTTAAGCTTCATTCGGAACCTTCTTAAGTTCGCGAATGACTGCCTGATGTCGCAAAGGAGCGTTTTGGTTTCCTTGGTCTTGATAATCACATCATCCACATACACTTGTACATTTTGACCTATTTGGTCGTGCAAACATTTTTGCATACATCTTTGGTACGTTGCCCCTGCATTACGTAAACCAAACGGCATGGTGCGATAGCAATAAGCCCCATACGGGGTGATAAATGCGGTCTTTATTTGATCATCCGGATTCAAAGGTATCTGGTGGAAACCAGAATATGCATCAATGAATGACAACAGTTGACATCCTGCAGTTGAGTCTATGACCTGATCTATCCTCGGCAGTGGAAATGGATCTTTTGTACATGCCTTGTTCAGGTTCGTGTAATCGATACACATACGCCAAACCACTGCCACGTTTGGGTCATCCTTCTTCTTCTCCACCAGCACCGGATTAGAGATCCAATCCGGATAGAGCACTTCCATGATAAATCCTGCTGCTAGTAAGCGAGCTATCTCGTCTCCAATGACTTTTCTCCTATCCTCGGCGAAGCGGCGGAGAGGTTGCTTCACCGGCCTTGCTCCAGGTCTCACGTTCAAAGAGTGATCGGCCAACTCCCTCGGAACACCTTGCAAGTCTTGTGTAGACCAAGCAAAAATATCCCGATTCTCACGGAGGAAGTTGACGAGCTCGCTTTCCTATTTATCATTCAACCCGGCACCAATTGTTACGGTGCGCTCTGGGAACATATCGTCAACAGGCACTTTCTTAGTATCCTTTGCGGCTTGGAACGAAACGCTACCATGCGGGTTACTCAACGCCGACATATACTGCTGCGCGGACTGAGCTAATGCCGCCACCTCTTGGATTTTTCCTTTCTCTTGCGCAATCACGAGTGACTCGGCTAGGTTAGACCCGACTGAGGCACACTCAATGGAACGTCGGAAATCTCTAGCAATGGTAATCACTCCATTTGGCCCAGGCAACTTCATCTTCAGATAACTGATGTGGCAGCTTGCCATGAACTTGTTCAATGCTGGTCTTCCGAGTAACGTGTGATACGCACTTTCCAAGTTCACCACTTCAAACTCCCGATTCTCAGTTCGGCAATTATCTCTCGTGCCGAATAACACGTCAACCCGGACTTTGCCTATGGGCTCACAAGATGCCTGGTACATACCATGGAAAGTTGTCCTTGTAGCTTGGAGCATGTTCTCCGTGATACCCAACTTGCGCATTGTATCCGCATACATGATGTTAATGCTACTGCCATTGTCAATCAGTACCTTGGAGAACCTCACATTGATGTTAGGCCCAATGAATGTCGGGTCCAGCACTAATGCATACGAACCAGGACTCGACATAAGCTTGGGATGATCTTTGATGTTCCAAGTAATTTCTTGGTCCGACCAAGGCATATACCTCGTCACCGCTGGCATTACCGCATTGACCTCCATATGTCGGTGCTGCAAGCTCTTCCTATCTGTTTCCTCGGTGGTAAACACACAGTAACTCTGATGATGCTCCCTGTACTCATTCCTCCCCTCATTTCTGGGGTACCTCTGATCCGGCTGATGCTGGTTTTCTACTTGATGCACTTCATCTCTTCTCTCATGGTTATCATACCTCGGCGGAGGGGAAGGCAACATTAGCTGTTGCGTGTTTGCTCCGGAGAGCAATTGCTGCCGGGGTAACTCCTGCCGAGCTTGATCATTCCGTGGTGCCTGAGCATTCCCTGAACCACCTTGTTCTATCTTACGCATCCACTCACATTGCCTCGTTGTATGACCCGCTCGGTTACTCGGATTTGGCGTGTGAAACTTACACGGCTGATCCAACATCGACTCGTAAGTATACCTCAGACGGTCCTTCTTTTCTTGCCACTGTTTCTTCTGTTCTAGTGTCCAAGTTTTCTTGCCATCATTCCTTGGTGTCCATTGTTGCCCTCTAGTTTTCTGACGCTGATTGCTCCCTGTTCCTGGCTGATCTTGATTCACAACTGCAACTTGTTGCAAACTGTATCGGTGATCCGGTCTATCATCTCTCCTTTTACCTCTGTAATCGTTCCTCCGGGATCATCCGGCTCCATCTCTCTGGTAGTACTCATTCGACTCGTTGGACACGAGCCTAGGTTGAGTCGAATCACCCAAAGCATACGAATCAGCAATCCAGATCATCTCTGCCAACGTAGTTGGCATTTTCCTATGCAACTTTTGCCACAGCTCGCTTGCATATCTACATCCTTGCGCAAACCATGCTATGGCCTATGACTCTATCACACCCTCACACGAGTTTTGCACGGTACACCACCGGGTCAAAAACTCCCGGTCCGTCTCATTCGGTCTTTGCTTGCACATAGCTAGGGTCTGTGGCCTATTTGGCCTCTGATACGTACTCGAGAAATTACTGATGAACATTTCCTCAAAATCGATCCAGCAGTTAATACTTCCGGGCGGTAAATTGTTCAACCATACCCTTGCTAGCCCCTCCAACATCTAGGGTACGTATCTCACAACCCATCGCAAGTTACCTGTAGCAATTTTCATAGCCGTAGCATAATTTATCAACGAATCCTCTGGCTTAGTGCTGCCAGCATACGTCTTCGTGCCTCTGGGTAACTAGAAGTTAGGTACCGGTGGCTCTTTCATGATCCGGGGTCCAAAACACGCAGGACCCGGAGGACCTTGACTTTCAATCTGCTCCGACCTATACAGTCGATCCAGTTTCAACCTGGCATCATCCGGCATCAAATCCCTACATCCCAATCTCGACCCTATCACATGATAGTCTGGCCTTGGGTATCCTGCATTCACCATTTCCGAATCTCCATCGTTATACCGGTCTCGCTCTCGTGGCGCATCTCTCTGTTTCATACCTCGGCCGACACTTTGCTCTTGCCTTGGTATATTCCGCTGCTGCGGTTGTCCTGTAGAGTTGCGTTGTCTGGCATTGCCGTTAACAGCGTTTCCTTGACCGGCATTGCCTTGGTAACGGTTACCTCGGCCAGCTTCACCTCAGCTTATACTTCGTCGATCGTCGTTTCTTTGTACTTCTTTTGCCTTTCCTGCCCTTGTCGGGTCATACGGAACAATCTGCTTGTTTCTCCTGGCCGAGGTTACTACCTCCTCTCTCCTTGGACCACCATGAGGAGACGATGCGGATCCAGCTGATTTCTCCAAGTTACCCACCGCCAAATGAACGATCTTGGAGGCCCCATCTCTCTCCGGGTTTGCCCTGAGCAGTTCCTCATTTTGCCTGTCCGCGATCCGAACCAACTCATTGACCCGATCTTGCTGTTTCTGACGTGCTTCACCCGTCAGACCCTCTAGCTCGGATGCAGCTGCATCCGCTGCTCTGAGGTTTTTCGCCAGGGTACTGTACTTCGGCAGCCCCACGGACAAACAGTTTTCTGACTCCTCAATCCGAGTATCACCTTCTTTGTTCATTTCACTCATTAGATTTCTCCCCGTCACTTTTACAACATCTACTTTATTCGCCTTTGCGTACTCACGTAGCGTCATGTTCAACGACTGCTGAGCCGCAGCAATCTTTTTTGCTCCCTCTAGAATTTTCTGCCTAGTTTCCTCTAGCTCGGCCTGTGCCTGAGCCGGATCTACCACTGCTGCTACCGAGTTCGCCAAGCTATCCATAGCTTCTCTCAGTACATTCTCAGGCCTCTCTAGTGGAGGTCCTCTACCTTTCCTCGGTGCCTTAGGTGTTACCTCCGGATCCGGTGCTGGATCCTTGCTTGCGCCTGCACTTGATGCAGTCATCATTACTTCAGCATGGTCCGGGGAGTGAGTGATACGCACCTCGTGAACCACGCTAAGGGGTGGCTCCCCTGCCTCGACGACGTGCCGCGGATGAACGCATGATACGTCCACAGCAACGTAGACCTTGTGCGCACCAAGCTTGACGAAGAGGCCGTTGCACGGAAGTGGGCGCGTGCCGAAGCAGCCAGCGTTGTCGCTGACGAAGTCCAGCGCTCCAAAGCGCTGAATGAGCCCGGAGACGATGTGTTCGCTGATGCCGATGAGGTTTCCCGTCCGGATCTTCACCCCTGCTAGCACCGCTAGCCCCACGGTGGGCGCCAACTATCGTGGTGGTGTCACGGCAGATGCCATGGATAGGCTAAAGGTGGGGACTAATAGCACTAGGGGAATCCAGGGAGGGATAGTTAGGTGATTCCCCACACAAAAGCTTTGTATTCGATTCAGTTCACAGATTACAAGTGCTCCTAGAGCTGTATTGGCGAGAGGAGGAAGAAGGAGCTCTCTTACTCTCACCCATAGTTAACCCGTACAAGACCCTTAGAACCTCGAACCTTTCAGCCTAGAGGAACCCCTTCTACAGAGGCCCTAGCCCTCCTTATATAGGGGTGGCTAGGTCTCAACTTAGGGCATACGTGGAGGCATATTCCAGGGAATATGCCTCCTCCCAAAATAGCAAACCGACCGGGGTACTTTTCCCCCGCGTCACCCATGCAGAGGCTACGTGAGCCTCTGCGGCGCCTGCGTCAGCCGACACGGGCGTCGTCACCTCTGTCGGCCATGCCTCGGTGGTCCTGCCCTCTTTTGCTTCACTCATGCCGTGTGTACCGGGGCTTCTTTTGACCAGCTAGATTCCTTCCTTCTCCTAGACACTAGATATGACCTGGATCATAGTTGATCTGGCCACATCCGTTCCTGCATACAAGTTAAATACGCCATTCTGACTTACGGCTTAAGTCGGTTGAGACCTAATTAGGTGGACGTCCCCTAGTCCGGGTTACCCCGTGATTCGGCCTGCCTTGAGGTGACCCGGCCAGCATCCGCTTTAGCCGTGCCGACCATCGGCTAACTCGGCCTTTATACCCCGACGTGACCCTACCCGGGGGTATCCCCCCAACATAAAGGGTTTTCAATGATAGCTTTCAAAGTAGTAAACACTAAGATAAGAGCAATGTGCAAAACAAGGAACATAAGAAACATGATTGAATAAATCATCATATGAATAAATGAATGAAACACAACAACTCAAAATACTTGCTTGAGATAGAAGGGAATAGGTTTACCGACTCAACTAAAAAGTAAAAGAAAGGCCCTTCGCAGAGGGAAACAGGGATTTCAAGTTTCATAAAGAGCTTCCAAAAATTATGATACTTATTAGCTTTCAACTCTCATTGCCCCTATCATAGGCATCTTTAGGTGATTAAGATTAATGTGATCAAATATGAGGATATGCTTGACAAGTTGTAAGTTGAAAATCTCATGTCCCTTGAATACGAGGGCCGCTCCTCATGCTACTCAAGTTTAGTTACCGGTAAGTTCTTGTCATAGTAAGTATATGTGTATCATAGAGAACGCCAACAGGGTACCCCTTGCCCGATGATACGGAAGATTCCCTATATCAAAATGACAAGGCAAGCAGACAACGAGCATCTCGGCAATCTTCTTATTTACCATGGGAAAATGGTGCTTTTTTATCTCTTTCCACTTTTCTCATCTTTTTTACTTTTTTCTCAATCTCAATCTCTTTTTTATAAGAAGAATGCTTCATAGACAACTTATTATGGTTACGCTGCAGGTTTCCACCATGATTAGGCATGGATTAGACCAGTGGCCCAGGCATTTCTCTAACACACATACATAACTCCATGGACTTACAAGCTCCCTTTCATTTCACACCGACGACATCCATAAAAAAAGAGCATGATATCAACTAGGTACAATGTACAAGTGCAATGTTGAAAGCGTTCCCCATGATAGCATGGTTCTGCTAATTCACAACTTACAAAGCGCAAGCATATACGCAACATAGATGGGCACAATGGTTCAAGTTTATTAAGTGCAAGAAAAGTAAAGTGTGCAATCAAGTTCGTGAGAGCTTTAATCACTAATTTTCACATAAAAAGTTTAATTCGGAAGGAAGATAAAAACATGAATTTACTTGGAATAGCAATAGTGCTAGTAGGTAGGTATGGTGGACACAAATGCCATAGGTTTTGGTTTTAAGGATTGGATGCACGGGAAGCATTCCCTCTTAGTACAGGTTTTTGGCTAGCAAGGCTGGGTAGCAAGCATAAGAGTTGAAGGAAGCAAACAAACATACACGTGATAAAAACAAACATGCAATCTTCCATGGAAGCACAAAAGATCTTAACTAGAGAATACTAAGCTTATGAGCAAATCAAGAAAGAAAGATGATGAAATTATATTTCTTAAGAGTACTTTTATCTTTTTCATTCAATTCTCAAAAATAGTGTTGCTACTGACCGAGCCAGGTTTGCCAAAACCAACTAAATTAACTCAATGATCCCAAAGTTATACCGATACTAACGACAAGATCAATCATATAATCATAAATTAAAAACTAATATAAGATATGCAAAAGAGTAAATGAAAGAACTTCTCATTAATATTCCATAACGACAAATCACACCAAGGGATACATAGATATCTAACGAGAGGGGAGGGGGCACCTCCATAATGCAAACCATCCTACATGATAACTTCTCTATTCATGATATGACTCTACTAAAAAGGTAAAAAGATAGAAGATAGTGATGTGATACCGCGGCACTCCCCCAAGCTTGGAACAAACCAAGGGGATGCCAAAACCTAATGACGAATTACTCCTTCGGTGGTGGTGGTATTCTCTCGATGAGCTTTTTGATTAATTTCCCCAAGTCCTCAATCTCGAAGTTGAGAGTACGAATCAACTCCGAGTTTTTCTCAATACGGCTCATGATCATGTCGGGTTGCAAATTCCAGCTCTTGCGATTCTTTCCCCACTCTTCCTCCTTGATGTCTTCTTTTCCTGCATGGTTAGAACGAGGCATATCCCAATTGGAGGGTAGTTTCGACTTGGGCATATTCTGGAATTGATGCTCATGGATAAGGGTATGGAAGGGATTCTTGGTGCGTGGAGGAGGTGACCGTGGAGCCAAACAGTGACGCGGAGGCTTCCCTCTAGTTGACATCTGTGCAGTCCTTTTGATCTTGGCAGGGTTTTCCAACACTCCAATGCTTTCAATGGTAGTGCCGGTGTGCGGATGCTGGCTTTTCTTTGCCTCCTCTTCATCTTTACTCTTGATCTCCTTGTCCTGCCCGGGGTCTTGGAGATCCTCCTCCGCAGGCTCCTTTCCCTTATCCTTGGCGGAGACCATTGTGCTTCTAAACTTTAAGAATAGTTCCTGGCAGAAACAGATCAAAACAAAAACACGATGAGAATGCGATATACGAACCTCGGGGGATCCGGGGGATTATATATTACGAATTTTTACAACAAAAGCAAGGTACTGGGAGAAAACGGGTCGGAGACAGAGGCCGAGGTGGCCACACCACCCCCTGGCGCGGCCTGGGGCCATGCCAGGGGGTGGTGTGAGCCACCCTGGCTCCGTTTCCATCCCTCTTTCGCTTCGTTGCTTTCCTTGTTGGATAAAAACTCCAAAATATAACTTGACAGAATTTTCGTGGAACTTTTCTTACCAGAACTGTTACCTATTCAAAAACAGACTCTGCAGGTCTCTGAATTTGGTCTTTAGTAGATTCTTCCGGAGTCACCACTTGAATAACATCAATATCTTCATCTTCATACACATATTGCTTGAGTCATGAAACCTTTCACTTTCTTATTACACCATTTTCTCCACTAACCTGGAAATTTCTTTCACACAAAACTTCACACAATTCTCATTAGCAACCTTAGTATAAGCAAGGTAATAAACCTTTTATCAACTGAAATCCATCAAAACATAAGATACTGTAGCAACTCCTTCCGAAAACCCAAAAAGAATTCAAAAAGCAAATCGATTTAAGAAGCAAATGCAAGAGTGGCAAAATCTATCAAAACAGACCAGCAGGTAAAGATCAATTTTTTCTAAAATCTTCTGTTGCTCAAATCAAAAAGTGCAAAACTAACTAAAGTTAAATAATAATCTGGGGCAGAAGCTCAAAAAATTGCAGATCAATCCGACGTATAGAGATCTCTAACGATTTTTTACGGTGAAGCACAAAAATCTGTTTCGGGACAGCAACTTCCCCAAATCTTACTTCTCTCTCATTAGAGGTTGATCTTGACACAAGGACTGAACAAAAAGGATAAGGGGAGGTTATTGCCGAAACAATGACTTCCAAGACTCAAATAAACAAAAACTGAAAGCAAAAGAGATATATTGGGTTGTCTCCGAAAAAGCTCCTTCTTTATAGCCATTAAGATGGGCATGCTAATTTCAATGATGCTCACATAAGAATATGAATTGACATGAAAGAGAGCATTAAGAAGCAAAAATATACATGTTTAAGTCTAACCCACTTCCTATGCAAGGGAATTTTGTAAGAAAATAAATTGTTGAAACCAGAGGCTACGGGCATAGGAAGGCAAAACAGGTGCAACATAAAAACTTTTAGCATGAAACGAGGAAACTTAATATTATTGAGATGCATTAGAACAGTTTTCCCTCTCTCATAATAACTTTCAGTATCATGCATAATTTAATGATATAACTATCACAAGAACCGTTGTATCAATGATCACTTATCCTAACAGAAAACACAGGGACACTAGCTCTCATAACACTACTATGTGAAACAATATTAGAAGTATCCTTACAAAGGATAGTGTGTCCTTCTTCTACATATTTAGTGACAAAGTCTTTCACATTTGCTATTATAGGTTCATCATCCATTTGTTTATCAGGTTCGACCGCTTTATTTGTACTTTCATTAACCATACTAGCTATCATAGAATGTTCTTTTATCTTAACTGGGAAAGGCATTTTCTCAATGTAAGGTTCATGTAAAACATGATTAGCAGTATAAACTTTAGTATTTCTTGCAGGAACACACTTAGCAACATCTTTATATGGTTCATGATACTTATTCTACTTCTTTTTAGGAACTTCAATATAGGAAGCAAAAGCCTTAAAATAAGTTGCAATAGCTTGAGAGTTTAGACCATAAGCATTTTTAATATTTTGAAAGTCATAAGTTTCCATAAAAGATCCAATGCATTCATAATCATAATTTATACCTGACTTCCTTCCTTTGTCATTCTCCCATGCTTCAGCGTTGTCTTGGATACGGTCTAGAAGATCCCATTTAGCTCCTTCTTCCATGCGTGTAAATGATACAGCACATGAAGCATCCATTAGATCCTTATCATGAAGAGAAAGTCTTGCATTAAAAGTTATTGATAATAATATTGTGAGGGATCTCATGAATAGGACATTTGAGCATTAGTAACTTCAATATCCCCCAAGCTTGAGCTGTACTCTCTCCATCAAGAGGCCAAAAGTTGTATATTTGATTCCGATCTTTATGAATCTCACTAGGAGGATAAAATTTTGAATAAAAGAGAGGTACTACTTCCTCCCATTCAAGAGCTTGACCATTCTTCAGTAGCTTATACCATTCCTCAGCTGTTCCTTTCAGTGATAATGAGAATAACTTCTTCTTGACTTGATCTGTTGTAATACCTGCACACTTGAACAACACGCATAATTCGTGTATAAAGAGCAAATGATCACCGGGATGGACAGTTCCATCTCCAACATAATAGTTATCCATAACACGATCAATAATTCTTGTAGGTATTTTAAAAGTATCATTCTCAGCAGGTGGTGGTTCATCTACTACCTTAGAAGTGGTAGTAGCATTACGAAATAAGAAACTAAGCTAATTATCCATATTGAAACTAAAGTAACTAATAGTAGTAAACAATACTCATACTAGAAGTTTCCTTTACCAATTCCACTCTCCAATAGCGCTTCATTCCCCGGCAACAGCGCCAGAAAATAGTCTTGATGACCAACAAGTGTAGGGGGTGTATCACAGTATTTTCGATAACTAAGAGTGTCGAACCCAACGAGGAGCAGAAGGTGTTGGCGAATGGCTTGGAGCAGGAATTCTCTGTAAATACTTAGCAAACGGATTTTTAGGGGTTTTTCATAATGCAGGTAAATAAAGTACGAGTAAATAAAAGACAATAATAATAAATGCAGCAAGTGGCCCAATCGTTTCTTTAGAAAAGGACAAGCCAGTTGTATTACTTAAGATGACCAAACATTCTCGAGGACACACGCGAATATTGTCAAGTTCTTTCGCTTCATATAGTTGATTAATCTTCTTTAGTTTTCTAAGTGTTGTGTGGGTGAACCTGTGCTAATGTACCGACCTTCCTAGGACTAATACATACTTGAGATTATACCCATTGCAAGCATCTGCAAGTACAAGAAAGTAATTAAGGTATAAACCTAACCACAACTGTAAACTCTAAGACCCTGACATCCCTTGTGCAAAGGTTTCCTAACAGGGGTTCAGGTTTTTGTCACTCAGGCAACCCCTACGATTAGTAGCCAAATACACAATGCATTCCCCTAGGCCCATACAGGTGAAGTGTCATGTAGTCGACGTTCGTATGACACCACTAGAAGAAATACACCACAACTTAAATATCAAACTATTGAATCTTTCTCAACACAATTCCACTATTAACAACATGACTTCTCCCATGTCCTCAAGAACTAAACAAACTACTCACAAGACATCATATGGATCAAGATCAGAGATGATATAATGATATGTAACAATCTGAACATAAACAATAATTCAATGGTTCACTCAATAGCATCAACTACAAGGAGTAATCAACACCGGGAAAGTTCCCTAAGAACTATGCAAGATTCAACCCAATTGTTACAGCGGTATGAAGTGGTGATGATGGTGATGATGACGATGATGATCCCGATGAAGTCCAGCTTGATGGTGGTGTTGATGGCGACGATCTCCCCTCTCCTGGAAGGAATTCCCCCGACAGAATTCTGTCTGCCGGAGAGATCTTTCTCTCTCGGTGTTTTCCGCCACGCAGAGGCGGTGGAATCTTTCTGTGGGCGCTCCCCAGGTATTAAGGTTTCGAGGGGATAATATACGCTAGAGGGGAGAGCCTAGAGTGGGCCAGGGTGGCCACACCACCTGCTGGTGTGGCCTAGGGCTGCCCGTGCCAGGGGGTGGTGTGGGCCCCCTGTGGCCCATCTCCACTCCCCCTTCTGGCAATCTTCGTCTTCTAGAAAAATAGAAGTTTCCATGTATTTTCCCGAATTTTCTGATCTTTGGGAATTTTGCCTCCAAATAGCACCTTTTCCATCAGAATCCTGACTGCAGCGGTCCATGCTCCAAAAGTAGTCAACCATGCAAAAACAGATGAAATAACATAAGTATCATCTCTTAATATGAAATATATCAATGAATAACAGTAAATTATGATATAGAATAGTGATGCAAAATGGACGTATCAAAGAAGAGTTCCACCGAGCGTATGGGGTGGGAGTAGTAGGAGTAGGGGGATCGCCTGATGCACCAGACACATGGAGAATGAGCTGTAGAGTGTGAGCCATCTCGTGGCGCTGCTTGTATGCCACATATTGTCCCTTGCGAGTGTCCACGCCCATGCAAAGAATGTTCCGCTCGAACCAATTCAGCCGCTTGATCTCACGAGCAATAGGAGGCACTCGAGGCCTACGAGCACTGGCACGAGCATCCCTCATGAGACCCTCAGGAGCAGAAGATGGGTGTGAGGTCTTCCTCACCTTGTTGTAGATCTTCTTCGCCTTGTGTTCCACATCGATATTGAACTCTTTAGCGGGAAGCAAGTGCTTGATCAGCATCATGATGTATGGAGCATATGGGATGGATAGCCTATTGAACATGGCATCGATCAACTCATGGTAAATAAAGTCCATCACGTCCAGCTTGTACGACACGGACTCATCCTCACAGGAAGCCACCTCATGAGAGAAGGCAAGAAGCTGAACCAGGTGACCACGAATACTGTCATTGTTTCCTCCACTTGGGGTGATAGAATCATGAAAGAGACCGACCAAGCAAGCGCATGTGGGAGAAAGACCAGCAAGGGTGCCCACAATACCATTGTCAACTATGCACGGATTGAGGAATGCATCTTTATTGGGCTTGAGTTGGGTGATGATATGGTGACCACTAGCACGGTCCCTGTTGCGGAAGGAATAACGAAGAACCTTAGCAAAAACACAGAAATCAGCTTGCATAAGCCTGTCACGAGTCATCCACTTCATGGTGCGGTGCTCATCACCACAAATAACCAAGGTGGAGAAGAACTGCTTCACAATCTCAGAATCATAGGAGCATTGGAGGGCCATGAGATGGTGCAGCCCCATCCTCTCAGTCACAAACATGGCATCAACAAGTTGAGGCTTCTGCATGGCCTCAGCAATAATTAGAGGATGCATAGGATGAATCTTCTGCCGAGCATACACGTCTTCATAGATACCCTTTTGTTCAGCACACCAAAAATGAGAGTCACCCAGCTCAGTATCATGCGGCAGTTCATCAAACAGATCATGATGACAAATGGAAGAGAAAGTAATAGGATTCATCTTCTTATAGTTAATCTTGGGCTCTTTGCCCTTCCTCTTGGACACACCCTTCCTACCCTCTTTGCCTGTTTAGCCATGCGTTTTTCCTTGTTCTTCCTTCTCCTCAGCTCAACCTCGTCCACTAAGTTACCCTCACCATCGTCCCGAAAGTATTTGGCACGAGGACGACGCTTGTATGTCCTGGGAGCACTGGAACCACCTGTGAAGCGAATAAGACGGATAGCAAGGGGATAAGCACACACACAAGTCCAAGAGAGAACATAGAAATAGTAGGCCAATAGTTCATAGTACAATCATACTCAATGCACAAAATCCATAGGAAACTGAAGCAATTTTTGGTCTATCAGGCCGGATTATCTGGCCTAGAATCCGCCCCTAGCAGAAAATTTCAGAATCGCCTAGATTGAATGCAAAAACGTAGATCGGGCTTAGATACTGCAGGACTACAAGTTCTACATGAATCAACAACCTTCTAGACAACGTTCCACCCAACAAGTAACACATCTAGCCAAAGATGGGGAGGGAGGGAGTTACTCTCACCCATTGGAGGAAGAACGTGGAGGAGAAGGTACTCGGAGGCGCGGAGGATAAGATCCGGGGAGGCCTGGAGAATCTAGCGGCCGGAGAGGCTCCGAGGAGGGTGGGGGGTGGCAGGCGGCGGCTGGGGAGAGGGAGAGGGTCGAGGAAGTAGTGCTGCTCGTTATGAGCCCTTCCCCCCCAATCCCAGACCTTAAAGACTGTAGCCGCCAGGGCCGGATTATCCGGCCTACACTTGGGCCGGATTATCCGGCCTAAAATCTGAAATTCTGTTATACACAGATTCAGGCCCGCACATCCCCAAGCAAAACCCCCATAAGGTATACAAGGGACTTGTGTGCAAGAAAGGATCGCTTAGGGGTAGGGAAAGGCTTAGGATTAAGAGAACCAAACTGAGATGGTACTACACACTCAAAGTTGCAAGAAACAAATCAACGAAAGGCCAAAATTAAGTGTGATTCCCATAAGAACATGAGATGAGCAAGAAAAACCAAAAAGATCCAAATAAACTCAACTCTTCTCATCGAAGAGGGCGGTGGCCGAGGCCACCTTGTTGGAGTGCATGGGGCGAAGATATATCTTGGGTTCATGACCAATACTCATCAATAAGCTCACATATCACAAAATGATATAAAGAGAAATGATTTGACTTGCTTTCGGCATTATGGGGGGAGGGTTAGCCCAATCAATTAGAACCACACTCCCCCTATATCCATGCCCACACCTACACCAAATAAGACTGAGATGTAAGAGTGAGTGCATGGGTAATCAAGACAAGCTCCTTGAATCAACGATATTTAGCTCATTCCTCAGGAAACAAAACCTTTCTTCATCAAGTGGCTTCGTGAATATATCAGCAAGTTGGTTCTTCGTGCTCACAAAGGATAGATCAATATCGCCTTGAGCCAAATGGTCCCGAATAAAATGATTCCAAATCTCAATATGATTCATCCTTGTGTGCTGTACAGGATTGTACACAATTTTGATTGCACTTTCACTATCACATAAAAGAGGCACTTTGTCACAATTGACACTGTATTCCTTTAAAGTTTGCCTCATCCATAATAACTGAGTACATGCACTAGCAGCAGCAACATATTTAGCTTCAGCGGTGGAGAGAGATATACAATTCTGCTTTTTAGAAGACCAACATACTAGAGACCTTCCCAAGAACTGACAAGCTCTAGAAGTTGATTTCCGATCATCCTTATCACCAGCCCAATCTGAATCAGTATAACCACATAGAGAGAAATTGGAGCCCTTGGGATACCATAGACCGAAAGTAGGGGAATGAACCAAATATCAGAAGATCCTCTTAACCGCCACTAAGTGGCTTTCTTTAGGAGCTGCTTGATACCTTGCGCACACACCTACACTCAACACAATATCGGGTCTAGATGCACAAAGGTAAAGAAGAGAGCCGATCATGGACCGGTATACCTTTTGGTCCACATCTTTACCATGAGGATTAAGTTCAAGGTGACATTTTGTTTGCATCGGAGTGGCGACGCCTTTAAGATCCGTCATCTTGAATCTCTTGAGCATGTCTTGGATGTATTTTGCTTGATTGATGAAGGTTCCTTCTCTAAGTTGTTTGATCTCGAATCCAAGAAAGAACTGTAACTCCCCCATCATAGACATCTCAAACCTGTCAGTCATAAGCTTTGAAAATTCATCATTAAAAGCTTTATTAGTAGAGCCGAAGATGATGTCGTATACATATAGTTGGCATACGAAGAGATCCCCCTTAACCTTCTTAGTAAAAAGAGCGGGATCGATTTTCCCAACTTCAAAGCCGCGGTCTAACAAAAGCACTTTAAGGTGCTCATACCATGCACGTGGGGCTTGTTTAAGGCCATAGAGTGCCTTATCGAGTTTGTAGACATGGTTCGGGAAGTAGGATCCTCAAATCCTGGGGGTTGCTTTACATATACCAACTCATGTAGAGGACCATTAAGAAAAGCACTCTTAACATCCATTTGCTATAATTTATTATGAGCAGCATAAGCAAGAAGGATACAAATGGACTCAAGATGAGCCACATGAGAATAAGTCTCGCAAAAGTCAATGCCCTCAACTTGGGAATAGCCTTGTGCCACGAGTCTTGCCTTGTTCCTCACAACAATGCCATTATCATCTTGCTTGTTTTTAAATATCCATTTTGTGCTGATAACATTGCGGCAATCCTTGGGCTTCTCTACTAATTTCCAGACCTTGTTGAGTTAAAAGTTATTCAACTCTTCATGCATAGCAACAACCCAGTCCAGATCCTCAAGAGCTTCAAACACTTTCTTGGGTTCCACCATTGAGATGTGAGCTTGATGCTCACTGAAACTTGCCAACTCCCTTCTTCTGGATACCCTTCGTCAAAGATCACCTACAACTTTGTCAAGAGTATGACCCCTTAACTCAAGGTTCCTATCTACACGAGCTTTGCGACAAAGTTCAATTAGCTTGTTGTCTCTTGGGGGAATAACTTCATCATTTGAGTATTTGTTGGAATCATTGGCTTGGCCTTGATATGTAGCTTGATTAGCAGTAGAAGGAGATGATGAACCTTGCCCTTGATGTTGATCAACAACCATAACAGGAGGCTGCTGCTCTTCAGGAGTTTCAGGGCCGGATAATCCGGCCGAGGGAGAGGCCAGATAATCCGGCCTAGGAGAACCTGAAACATCTTCGCAAGCTGGACTGGATCTTGCTCGAACTGGAGAGTGGCCGGATAATCCGAGGTCAGTTGGAAAATACAACCTGGGACTGGCATCAATTTCTTCGACAGGTTGATCATTTTTGCTAGTTGAGGAGGTATGGCCAGATAATCCAGTGTCCACCGGATAATCTGGCCTGGAGCATTCAGGAGCATTCTGATCTTCAACATTTTGTGTGGTTGGTGTAGAAGTTTCTCCAATGGTTGGAGCATGTTGAGCTTGTGTCGATGAGGGCTCTACTTGAGTAGAGCATTGTCCTTCCTGATCCACCACAAGGGGTTCCTCAATGGGGCGAAAAAATCCCACGCCCATTCTTCTTATGGCATCTTGGGGTATTTCAACATCTGCATCACAAACATCAACTTGCCCCACATGGGAGCCATCATTTTCCTCGAACACCACACTACAAGATTCTACAACAGTTCTGGAGAGCTTATTGTAGACTCTATAAGTGTGGGATTTGGCACCATAACCAATAAAAATTCCTTCTAAAGCCTTAGAATCAAATTTAGATAAACGAACTCCTTTAATGAGAAAGAAACACTTACAACCAAATACCCGGAAGTAGGAGATGTTTGGCTTGTTACCAGTAAGTATTTCATATGGAGTCTTGTCCAAGATCTTGCAGAGATAGAGCCGGTTGGATGAATGGCACGCGATAGAGATTGCTTCATCCCAGAAGTTATAAGGATACTTAAATTCAGCTAGCATAGATCTAGCCATATCCATTACAGTCTGGTTCTTCCTCTTAGCAACACCATTTTGTTGAGGGCTGTACGCAGCGGAATATTGATGTCTTACCCCCTCTTCACTTAGGAATTCATTTAAGGTGTAGTTCTTGAATTCGGAGACGTTATCACTTCTTATTGCCAATATAGGGACATTGTGTTGACGTTGAACTTCGTTAGCAAAATCGATGACCGTTTGTTGAGTCTTGCTCTTCAACTTGAAGAAATAGACCCATGTGTATCTTGAGTAATCGTCAACAATCACGAGGCAATATTTCTTCCCACCGAGACTTACATGAGATGGAGGACCAAAGAGATCCACATGGAGGAGCTCTAAAATCCTCTTTGATGAAATAATGGTCTTCCTTCGATGGGGAGAATCATGCATTTTTCCTTCAACACAAGCCCTGCAAACACGATATTTGGCAAAGGAAACATTTTCTTTTAGTCCAAGGAGGTGGCCACCCTTGTGAAGACTTTGCAAAGTTCTCATATTGACATGGGCTAGTCGGCGATGCCATAGCCAGCCCGCATCGGCCTTTCCGAAAAGACACATCGGGCCTGTAGTGGTTTTCCCCGAAAAGTCCACCACGTACAGGTCATTTTCGACATATCCCACGAAAGCGACCTTCAGAGACTTGCTCCACAAGAGTACCACCAAATCAGCATCAATAAAAACTGCAAAGCCCATCTTACCAAGGGCACGAACTGAAAGTAAATTCTAACCGAGGGTCTCAACAAGCATGAGGTCCACGAGAGAGATATTGTGAGCAACCACAACTTTTCCAAGACCCAATACCTCAGATTTTGACTTGTCACCATAGGAGACGGTTATGTGATCATGGTTTGGCCGCATCTCCGAGATGATCTCCTTGCTTCCGGTCATATGACTAGTGCACCTGCTATCGAGTACCCATTTAGACCCACCGAAAGCATAGCCCTGCAAGAGAGTTACTTCTTGGTTTTAGGTACCCATTTTTCAATGGGTCCTCTCATGTTAGTGACAAGGGTCTTGGGAACCCAAATAGACCAAGAAATGTAACTATCATAAGGACCTACATAACTAGCATAAACATCACCATAATAATCACAATATAACTCATAGTTAGGATTATTAGCCCCTGCAAAACCATCATAGTTAGTCTTGTCATTAGAGGTGGTGCTTGTCATTAGAGGTGGTGCTTGTCTTTGGTTGAGCAGTTTTGCTCTTCTTCTTCTTGTTGTTGTTGTTCTTCTTCTTCTTGTTTGTCTTGGGGACATAACCAAGACCTTCTTTCCCATTGTTTGTCCTTTGTTTTCTAAGCACCTCATCTAGGACTTCTTTACCTTTATGTTGAGATCCCTTTACAAGTTCTTCTTTTAGCCTTGCATTTTCCTCAACAATGTCTTCATGTCCACAAGATAGAGTGGAGGTTCTGGGAATATCATACTTGTCCAATTGAGTTTGGAGCTGATCACGAGACTCATTTAGAGTAGAATGTTCACTCTCCAATGCCTTGTGAGCAATGTCAAGTTTCTCAAACTTCTCCGAGAGTCTAGCATGAGCAGCCCCAAATTCAACCTTTTCTTTCTTTAGTTTCTTTACCTTAGCGAGAGCATTGTCACGTTCTTTCATGAGCTAGGCAACAACCTCTTCATGGGATTCCTCAATTGACTTGAGTTTCTCCTCCAAGGATACTCGAGCTTCCTCTTCTTATTCTAAGGCATTCTTCAAGGAGGCTATCTCCAAAGCGTCTTCTCTCTCAATTCTACCCTTTTCTTCAAGAAGAGCTTCGAAATGGGCAAGTTGACTCATAAGAGCATCAAAGTTAAGTTTATGCTCACCTTGCAAGTTAGTGAAAAAATTGTCCAAAGCAATAACTTCTTCTTTTATCTTAAGACTAGTGTGATCATCCATATCCATATTTATGTTAGTCTTAGGAAATGAAGAAATAGAAGTTGATACCTCGGAACCTCTTGCCATAATACAAGTGACGTTGTTGTTGATGACGTTTTCATTTGGAGAGTCGAAGAGTGATGACGGGTAGATGTGGTGGCTATAGTAGCCACCTCACGAGAACTATCTTCATCCTCTTCATCTTTACTTGTAGAGGAATATTCTTCTTGTGCCACCAAGACAATCTTGGGTTGCTTCTTGTAAGGACCATTCTTTTTGATAAATGGCTTCTTTCGAGGTGCGTTGGACTTTTCTTTAAGGATGAGCCTTCCACCATTGTCTTATCTATTTTGATATGGGCATTCAGCCACAAAGTGTAACCTATCTCCACAATTGTAGCATGTTCTCAGTTTTGGGCCATTCTCTCTTATTCCATTTGACCCATTCTTGCGCTCGAATTCCGACTTGACCTTGGCTAGATCCTTCCAAAAATTCCTAGGATAAAAAGCCATGTACTCACCATGAGCATGCTTGACTTCCTCGGGACAGCCCATACAGACACCCTCGTATCCTCTTTCATCCTCATCTTGTTCAACAACATTTTCCTTTAGAGCAACATTGACTCCTTTTTGCATTCCAATAGCCCAGGCACGAGCATCTTCAGCGTTCCTAGCTGCTACCTTGAATGATGTCATTTCTTGCATGACTTCATTGGAAGCCATTTGATGGTAGTTGTGTCTACCTTGCAAGCTCTTCAAGTCTGTTGGCTCAAATGGCATTAGAGCACTCATATATTTCCTTTTTATCCAAGCATCATCAATGTGAGTGGCTCCATGCTTTCTAAATGTTGTTGCAATGCCCTTGAGCCTTCTATACATATCTTCATGGTCTTCACCATCCAACATGTAGAATCCTTCAACTTCATTGCTAAGTGCATCATACCTATTTCTTCTCGTTCTTTCATTTCCAATAAATAGGTCAGTGAGTGCATCTGAAGCTTCTTTGGCTGTGTTGAAGTGCTCAATGTCGATAAATAATATGTCTAAATCGATCAGCGCGACGAGCCTGTTCTAAATATGCATTCTATGTTCTGAATTGCAGCATGCATCATATAAATATAAAGTATACAACAAGTGTTATGAGAGCAAAACATGACTAAAACTTAATAAAATGCTTTATTCTTGTACCCCACACCTCACCCATGCCATGCTACATTATTGCCATGTAAATTGTGCATCATTCATCATGGCATGCTTGTTTGCTTGTCGAATTTTAATTCATATGCTTGTGCACTTTATTTATGTTGGCCCTTGTTTGTTTGGTTCTTCTTCGAATAGACGCCGAGCAGGGGATATATCAGGAATCCCAGGAGCACTACCTAGATCCGTCTCTCGCTTCAACTGAGCTGCCAGGCAAGCACTACCACATGCTTGCATACATATAGTACCTATTGCCTCTATCTTATTCTTGCATCATTGAGTCGCGATTGCATTAAATTGAATCCCAAGTACTGCATACCTTTACTTTTAAACCCCACCGAAGCTTGTTCCTCCATCCCATGAGCCATTACTACAGGAGTTGTTTGAGCCATGCAAGTTGTAGAACAGCATGTGTAGGGTATGTGAGTGTCTGATGGATAACGAGGTACCTAAACAACTTAACCTGAGTAGTAATGGGATAACTAATGAAAGAGGCACCGGTGGGTAATATCTGTTATTTGTTTTTTCATGCTCACTTGTGTCCCGTAGGACCCCGAGTACTTGATTCTTGTTCCTTGAATATTTGCACTATCCACATCCGGGAGGCCGTGGACCCCCCTGAGCCAGAGCTTGATTCATATCTATTTCTTGGGGCCACAAACTAGTTTGGGGTTTTATTACTATCCTGTACTTATGCCATGCTTTACTGCTTTATTTAAGATTGTGCGTCGAGCACCTGTACTATTTTGGATCGTGCCACGTTTTCACGGTATCGACAAGCCCAGTCACACTTTCGGGTTCCCAGTCGTTTACAGCCGTCATCGCAAACCCTGGGTCCATCTCGGAGCCGGCCGACTTTGTTGCGGGTAGCTTATTGGGGTGGCCCCCTAAAATATTTCTGAATCCTGTGATCGCTTTGTTGTGAACGCCTCGTTCGGTTTTGAGTTGGTTTTTCTGAGGTTGATCGAGTGTGTGTTGCTATTTGTGCACCCCTGCAGGGTAAATCTTTCTGAAAGCCGTGTCCGTGGTTATGGACGACTTGGAGCACAGTTTCTCGATCATAGACAAGTATAACTAAAGTACCGCTTTTAATTTGACTAAGTACTTGACTAGTAAATAGTGCAATACTCATGGAATGGTTAATAAAACTGCCAACGGATGGGTTGTTCGTCTGCTTTCTCGTTGGTAAGCGAGAAGGAGGATGGATCTGTTAATTATACTGTTATAACTGTTGTTACTAATTAACGAACATCCGTCTATCATTGGTTAGGCGGATGGTTAGCGAGTATCTATAGACTTGTTAGTTATTATCTTTTGCTGCAATTGCGTCACCCCAGGTTATGTCCCCTTTAGAGGCATAAAGACTTGCTGAGTACCCCTAGGGTCTCACACGATAAATTGTTTGATTCAGATGAACAGGTGTACTCGCAAGATGGATACTGGGTGGAGGAGACAGATGATGTTGGCAACAATCACTCGGTGTAGAGATTCCGGGGATGGGGATTCGTGAGATCTGTGGGCGGGATGTGTTTATTTATGTGGCATCTTATGCCGATTTTCTTCTTATCCGTACTCGGATCTTGTTTTCCGTTTCCGCCTGATACTCTGATGTTTGATGTATGAGGAGCTATCCTAAACTATTATCTCTATCTAGGGTATTTGGATCTTGCCATATGGCGTTGCAATATTTCTATTTCTTTTAGATGGAATGGCTCTGAAAACTGTTGTATGGTGGCTTGCATACATACTCACTTGTGTATGTAGTTGATCCCTTCGCCTGCCGATTACGCCGCTCGTTCTTGTCCCGAGGTTCTGGAAGTGGTTAGGACAGCCGAAAGGTCTACCTATGAGTTGCCCCTGGCCCCACCGTACTATTTTAACCACTTTCGCTCATCCAGGCATGCAACTTAGAGCGTAATTCACCGAGGTAGTTTCAATTGGTATCAGAGCCATCCCGCCCTTCAGGGTCTCAGCCAAATGGTTGTTGTCAGTCTAGCAAATATTTTGGTAGTTATGTATACTAGGGAAAAACAAAACGTGAGAGTAGGACTGCTTCCATTTTTCTTCTTACCCACCCACCCACCCTTTTCTGGTAAGGAAGTGTAACGTTTTCAATCCTCTTCTAACAATTCAAACTAGGATTCACGTGTTCTGGGGTCAGTAGTACCATAGGTTGTGTGTGTGTGTGTGTGTTGTGTGTGAATTCCTTGTCTATCTGTTGCATCCAACATGTTATCGCTATCTACCTTTTGGTTATCAACTGTTGGTACATTCCATACCGACAGGCTTTTGTAAACCGACGCGATCTATCTGATTTGTTGTAACCGACATGATCTATCTTACTCTTTGTTAACCGGTGCCATCTTGTTAAGGGTGTTCATTCTTTAGCATGTTTCATAGAATGTGGAGTTGCTAACCTCTATCTGATAAGTGGTTTTGCGCATCTATTGGTATTTTAATGCCGAAAAATGCGGAAAATTTTTCTTTGATACAGCTGTGTTTCCACACTCCTCTTCAGTCGTGTGTGAAACATTATCTATCTTCCTTTTATCGGCATGTTCATGCTAACCCATTCTTTTGTCACCGACGCTTAATCCTGGAGTTTTACGTCATCTTCAATTCTTTTGGGCTAAAATACATAACGTGTGTCGATCCGATGCTTGTACTGTATTTTGGTTCGCGGCATAGCTATATGACACTTATCATGAGTGGAATATGGACAATGTTATCGACCCTATCCTCCAAATGATGCTGGTTATCTCCTATGATTTTGAGTTATACCGTGATCATATCTTTATCATATTCAAGTATCCTTGCCAATTCGGAGTTTTTCTTAAGGCTCTATGGTGGTCTATCATCTGTTATCATGCTCCACATATTTTTGAACTCCATATCTGAAAAATTCTCTTCGACACGAGGGAATTGAATCTTTTTCGTCTCTGATAGCTTTGCTTAAGGTATGAGCCATCATTGTTTCTTTATCCAAGGTATCTTTATCTCTGTAACCGGTGACCCAATCGATAGTGTGAACCAAGTGGCATTTCCTGTTCTCTTCCGAAGGACCAGATAATCTATTCTGCCAGTGCATCTTCTTCAACACGAACCCGTGATCTTAATATCGATTTTTCAAAGAGCATTGAGCTCAGAAAGTGTTGTGATCATTGTTCGTTCTCCCGCCTCTTGATCTTGATATGCTTGGAAGATTTTGTTCATCCGTGGTGGTATATCTTGATGATATGCTGGCGTATTCTATGTCAATGGAAGAACATGGAAGATCATCTGTGTCTCTTTCTCTCAAGCTGCGAGAACACCGCTTGTGCGCAAAGTCTCAAAGTGAGAATTCTGACTTCTTGAAGTCACCTATCTCGACCACGTCTTTCTGCTAAATACATTGCTTCAATCCTGGAATCAGCAAGCCCATTGTTAATTCCATCCTCCACCTTCAATCAAATCCGGAGTTGTTCCTTGTTGGCAAGTTGTCATCGTCTTTCCGCCGAAGTTTCCCTCAAGACAACTAAATCTCTCTTGGTTATTCTTCAGAAGAATCAATAATTCTTTTGATCTTCCGCTCAGTAGCAACCTTTAAAACCTTTTGTTATATCGTCTATGCTCAATGCACCGGAGGCCATGAAGACTTTTCAGATCTTTTGTAATCCTTCTGTTCAAGTTGGTGTTATCTTTTTCTTTATCTGTGGAATCTTGCAGTTGTCTCTGTGATCTTCCTTCATATCTTTCCGGTAGCTTCTTACTTCTGATATGACGACAACATCATCATCTTGATCTATCTTTGAATCCGGCGAATCATTTGCACCTATCCTTGTTTTCTAACGGAGTTCCATGAGTTATTGTCAATACCTTCAGTCTGTTTAGTAGTTGGGTTGCATGATTTTCTAATTCATGTACGGAGTAATGCTTTGGGTGCGGGATGGAGTAGCTACCATACCACTACTATTATCATTCGATCTTGTACATTGGATGGGCGGATTAATGCAATTTCACTCATTCCATGGAAGTTAGAAGTGGCCGTTATTCCTCGATACTTTTACTTCCGTCCTTGTTTTTCCGGAGTGCTCTCTCGAAGAAAGTAATCAATAATCTCTTGTTGGTGATCTCGCCCTTTCTACATGGAGCAAAATCTTCAATTATCTAGTGGAAGCAGATGCATTTATCTTTTCGGGTACTCTTCATTCCACCGGTGCTCAACATCCTCAAACAAGATGGAAGGAAACTATATCGGTCTTCAATTTGACAAATCCCTTTCTCTTGGTAAAGCCAATTATGGTTGATGCCATCAGTCACAAATCTATTGCATTAGCCTCAAGGTTAAAGAAATCAATAAGTATCTCTACAATAAACTCCAGATCCTCCATATTCTTTTCTTCTCAGGATTCTACCATAAACTAGCATCCCCTTCTCTTGAAGTGATATCCGCGCACCTCAATTGTGTACCCCACACCTCACCCATGCCATGCTACATTATTGCCATGTAAATTGTGCATCATTCATCATGGCATGCTTGTTTGCTTGTCGCATTTTAATTCATATGCTTGTGCACTTTATTTATGTTGGCCCTTGTTTGTTTGGTTCTTCTTCGAATAGACGCCGAGCAGAGGATATATCAGGAATCCGAGGAGCACTACCCGGATCCGTCTCTCGCTTCAACTGAGCTGCCAGGCAAGCACTACCACATGCTTGCATACATATAGTACCTATTGCCTCAATCTTATTCTTGCATCATTGAGTCACGATTGCATTAAATTGAATCCCAAGTACTGCATAGCCTTTACTTTTAAACCCCACCGAAGCTTGTTCCTCCATCCCATGAGCCATTACTACAGGAGTTGTTTGAGCCATGCGAGTCGTAGAACACCATGTGTAGGGTATGTGAGTGTCTGATGGATAACGAGGTACTTAAACAACTTAACCTGAGTAGTAATGGGATAACTAATGAAAGAGGCACCGGTGGGCAATATCTGTTATTTGGTTTTTCATGCTCACTTGTGTCCCGTAGGACCCCGAGTACTTGATTCCTGTTCCTTGACTATTCGCACTATCCACATCCGGGAGGCCGTGGACCCCCTGAGCCAGAGCTTGATTCATATCTATTTCTTGGGGCCACAAACTAGTTTGGGGTTTTATTACTATCCTGTACTTATGCCATGCTTTACTGCTTTATTTAAGATTGTGCGTGGAGCACCTGTACTGTTTTGGATCGCGCCACGTTTTCGCGGTATCGACAAGCCCAGTCACAATTTCGGGTTCCCAGTCGTTTACAGCCGTCGTCGCAAACCCTGGGTCCATCTTGGAGCTGGCCGACTTTGTTGCGGGTAGCTTATTGGGGTGGCCCCCTGAAATATTTCTGAATCTTGTGATCGCTTTGTCGTGAACGCCTCGTTGGGTTTTGAGTTGGTTTTTCCGAGGTTGATCGAGTGTGTGTTGCTATTTGTGCACCCCTGCAGGGTAAATCTTTCTAAAAGCCGTGTCCGCGGTTATGGACGACTTGGAGCACAGTTTCTCGATCATAGACAAGTATAACTAAAGTACCGCTTTTAATTTGACTAAGTACTTGACTAGTAAATAGTGCAATACTCATGGAATGGTTAATAAAACTGCCAACGGATGGGTTGTTCGTCTGCTTTCTCGTTGGTAAGCGAGAAGGAGGATGGATCTGTTAATTATACTGTTATAACTGTTGTCACTAATTAACGAACATCCGTCTATCATTGGTTAGGCGGATGGTTAGCGAGTATCTATAGACTTGTTAGTTATTATCTTTTGCTGCAATTGCGTCACCCTAGGTTATGTCCCCTTTAGAGGCATAAAGACTTGCTGAGTACCCCTAGGGTCTCACACGATAAATTGTTTGATTCAGATGAACAGGTGTACTCGCAAGATGGATACTGGGTGGAGGAGACAAATGATGTTGGCAACGATCACTCGGTGTAGAGATTCCGGGGATGGGAATCCGTGAGATCTGTGGGCGGGATGTGTTTATTCATGTGGCATCTTATGCCGATTTGCTTCTTATCCGTACTCGGATCTTGTTTTCTGCTTCCGCCTGATACTCTGATATTTGATGTATGAGGAGCTATCCTAAACTATTATCTCTATCTAGGGTATTTGGATCTTGTCGTATGGCGTTGCAATATTTCTATTTCTTTTAGATGGAATGGCTCTGAAACTGTTGTATGGTGGCTTGCATACATACTCACTTGTGTATGTAGTTGATCCCTTCGCATGCCGATTACGCCGCTCGTTCTTGTCCCGTGGTTCTGGGAGTGGTTAGGACGGCCGAAAGGTCTACCTGTGAGTGGCCCCTGGCCCCACCGTACTATTTTAACCACTTTCGCTCATCCAGACATGCAACTTAGAGAGTAATTCACCGAGGTAGTTACAGTCAAGTTGGTGGGATCTCCAATATGAAGACCATCTTCAATAATCCTCCAAATCTCAATAGATGAACTGCATACATGAGATTTCATTAAGAATTGCCATTGATTAAATGAAGATGCAGTAAGCTTGGGTGGATCACCCGTATTGTTTATATGAGGATGAGGGATAGGTGGGTCGGGAGAATATAGATGAGGAACCTCACTATAGTCCTCCTTACCACTTCCCTTGTTGGAGGCGGAACCATTATGTTTTTCACCTACCACTTCATCTTCCTTAGATCCGGCGTGAGCCTTATCCTTGGATGAAGGAGTGGTAGCCTCAGAGGAAGATGGAGATGGGGTTGTAGATGATGTGAGGCGAGCAATCATTTGCTGCATCTCCTCCATCTTGGTCTCAAAGGATTTCAACAAGGTTGTTTCCAACGTTTTGAGGTCATCCATTGTTACCTTATCCACAGCCTCATTCCCATTTTCCTTAGTACCCATACTTCTCTTAGGCGGTTAAGCCCGAATAAAGAGCCAGGGCTCTGATACCAATTGAAATGGATCATATGGGCACCTAGAGGGGGGGGGGGGGTGAATAGGTGCTACTTAAAATTTTAATGCTTTTCAATTTTAGGCTTGACACAAAAGGTAAATTCTCTAGATATATTATTATGTAGAATTTCCCTATATGCAAACCTAACTACTAGCGAGTAAAGGCGAGTAAAGTGAGGAACGAAGAAAATGTGATGAAGCACGCGGAGACATAGGATTTGTTTTACCGTAGTTCCTTCCTTGTTAAGGGAAGTACATCTGCGTTGGAGGGGTGGGCGGTACTAAGACCACCATGCAAGCTTCTAGGCAGGAGCATGCAAGCCTTTGGATTTCTTGACCGCTTCTTCAGTGGATGATTGTCTAGCTTCTAGGCAGGAGCATGCAAGCCTTTGGATTTCTTCTATGTTCTCCTGGTGAGGCCAAGGCCGACAACCTCGGGATTCTTCAAAAGATTGTCAACAAAATTGCTAGCCGAGAGATCATTACCCTTGGAGGGTTTACCCTTATCATTTCCCATGCCACCATCGGTGGTGTCGGTTTGTGAACTTGCATTCACTGGCTCTTCAGATTGAGCCCCAACATCTCCAGCACATGGAGATGGAATATCCTCTAGCAGTGATGACATGTTGGGATTAGAACTCGAAGGTGATGTTGTCGGTGAAGTCAGATTTAACTTCTGTTGGCATAGTGTCTTTCTAGGTTTCCTCTTCCCCTTTGCTAACGGTTTAGTTCTGAATCGTAATAATAAAAATTGTTATGACTCGAAAATAATACAAGCAAAAATACAAGTCATTATAGAAAACTTACTTCTTGACGACTGGCAGCACTTGTGTGCCAGCCACAACAACTAGAGCCTTATGCTTCCTGGCGAGCATTTTTGACAATTCTTCCAACTCCTCCTCCTCGTAAACAAGAACCGAATATTCTAGAGGGTAACCATCGGTCGGAGCATGCTCCGACTCGGGGAGTTCATCAAGCTGAGAGTCAAACACATCTCAGAATAGGAAAATAATTAAGGATGGAGATAATGGCAAAATTGTTGGAGTCAAACTACTTACCGGGACTAGGGGATTCTCCTTGGTGTACATAGGCATGGAGATCTCTGGGGCTTTCCTGTTAACCTGTTCCTTGATTAATCACTGGATCCGGGTCTTGTAGTCCTTGGAGGGAATCCAAAGTGGATTGACCTTCATGATGTCCTTCTCGTCGAGGGTGACCGAGTGCATCAGCCGGCACCATGGTGCTGTAGAGGCTGAATCCAATGTTCGAGCTAGTATTACACCAAATCGGGTCCCCTCAGTCCTTTATTCTTCATCAAGAACTCGATCTACCTCTTGGCACGGATCAAGTCATCAGTCAGAGCTGGTGCTTCTACATCCCATAATTCCTGGTGGGGTTCAACACCGTCGATGAAAACCGACAAAATTTCTAGTTTGTCAGGAGCCGACATATCCTTGTGATAGAAAAAGGTTGCTGGCCACCTCTTCACAGACTTGCTAGCTAAAATCTTAGGATAGATTCGGTCTTGCCAAAGAACTAAGCTAAGAGTGCTAGTATTATAAGGAACAACAACAATGATGGAATTCTTCCGGGTACCAAATTAGTACCAAAATAGTGTAAAACTTGGTTTAATACAGAGGAACCCCTCACTGAGAGCTAGGTGGGCGCTAAGTTCCAGTAGTGAGTTTAGGGGAAGATTGTGGAGCTGAACATCGTAATAGTTTATTACCTCAGAGAAGAATTCTGATGCTGAGAAGCTCAGGCCACAATTATATGCGTTGTGAAGTGGACGCGCTCACCGTCGCGCTGTGCCGGAATTGCTTTCGCCAAGGCCGCTCTGCCACGCACCGGTGGGGATAAAACTTCATCCTCTATCTAGCGGAGCTTGTCCTCATCAATGAGGCTCAGGATCCAGATCTCGTGCCACTTTCTGTCCTCTGCCATGCTCGAAGATGATGCCACGCTCGCTGTAGATGTTGAATCGGCCATCTCGTCGGAGGTGACCAAGAACGGGTGGCGCTAGTAGATTTGAATGAGGAGAGATGGAGGCAAAGGCAGAGAGGCGCGAGGAACAAGAAGCACTAGAGCAGCGGTGACAAGAAAATGAGGGTTTTTCTTACTCTTATAACTCTACGTGGAGATTAGTGCTAACTCCTCTGGAACAGTAGATGCAACTTCCTCGCGAAGCCTCCGCCACCTTGATCTCCTCTTTCGAATTGAAATGATGCCTTGATTCCACGTGATGCAGGACCTACCAATGGTCACGCTGATGGAGTAAATGTTAGTGACGCGTCAAGACCTAAAAAGTTATCGGGTCAGATCACTAGACTATTTTCTGGCTCACTTTAAAAACGAGCATGGAAACGAGAATGATGTATTAACAAGTCTGACTCATGGGAGACTCGGATCCTATGATTTGTTTGAAGTTTTAGGAACCCTTCAGGATTCTGCAGCCAAAGAACATTGAAGAAAGACGATGAAATCTGACATTGGATCTTGGAGGCTTCTGGGGGCTACTATTGGGGACATACTTTCCTAGTAAATCCATGGTGAATCGCTGACTAGGGTGGCCCACAACCGGGTTAGAGCTGTGCTCCACGTGTGGCCACTTAGGGAAAGAAGATGGAGGCTCATCTGAATACGAGAAGGCCCATAAGACTCACCTACTTAGGCCTGTAGATAGACTTGTAGTCCAAGTTGTACCTTTGTACCGACTTTGTATCATAGCCGGATAGGAATCTCCTATAAAACCTAGTCGTAGGACCAGCCTTTACGGCGCAACTACAACCACCAATCTCAACTCACATTGGAAAAACCAACCCTTGTATTCCTTTGTTACTTCCGGCTCTGCCAGTATACTAGATTGCTAGCAGGAGTAGGATCCGCCCATCACAGTCGGATCTAAACCTGGGTAAGCTTGTGTGCTCACCATCTCGGACCACTATACGTCTCACACCACACCTTTTCCCATGCCTTGAGGACCCCCTCATGGTGTACTTGTCCTTAATCCGACAACACCTAGATCTATTGAGGGTATTTTTGTTGGATATGCATTAGACTCTCACACTTATAGAGTCTACAATAAGACTACCATACGTATTGTAGAAACTTGTAATGTGGAGTTTGATGAACATAATGGATCTCAAGTGGGGAAAGTTGACCTTGGTGATGTAGGTGATGAAATGCCTCCTCAAGCCATAAGAAGAATGGGTGTGGGATTCTTCTGCCCCGTCGAGGAACACCTTGTGGTGGAAGGAAAAGGACAATGCTATACTCAAGTGGAGCCCTCACCATCTCAAGATCCACCTCCTCATAGCCAAGAACAAGATGCTCACCCTCGGACTTTTACAACCCAAGCTGGAGTAGAGGAGGAAGATCAAAGTTCACATGTACCAGAGTCTCCCGGTCAAGCTGCTCAAGTTATGCGGGAGTCTCTAGTGCCCATGGCCAGATTCTCCGGTGGTACTGAAGATCAAGATCAATGGTAGGTCCATGTGGGTGCTTCGACACCTCCTGCTAATGATCAAGATCATTATGAAAGTCAAGACGAGGACCCAAACGATGGTGATTGAAAGGGAATCAGACGTCACCTAGAGGGGGGGTGAATAGGCGTTTTAAAATTATTATGGTTTAGGCTCTAACAAATGCGGAATAAAACTTAACGTTTAATTTATCAAGCCAAAACCTATATTCACTAGGTTCACTAAGTGCACCAACAACCTATGCTAAGCAAGACAAGCAACAAGGTGATAGCAAGATAAAATACTTCAAGCACGATGGCTATCACAATGTAAATTGCATAAGTAAAGGGCTCGGTTGAGAGATAATCGATGGACGCAGAGACGATGATTTGTTTCCCGAAGTTAATTTCCAAAGAAGCTACGTCTCCATTGGAGAGGTGCGGGGTGCAATGTACTTCGAACGCCACAAATGGCTCACCTCGAGGTGTGGTGGCTCTATGCTCACCAAACGCCATTCAAGGCCGCACCCCAAGATGCGAAGGCACGCAACTCACCGACGCCACAAAAGGCTCACCCTATTCTCCTGTGAGCTCGCCACAAAGGCCTACTCGCGTTCCACTATGGGACACTTGATGGCGGTCGCCGAACTCATACAAGGCATGGGGAAAACTCCATAACTCAATTGGAGGGGTCCCAAGAAATGCCACAAAGGCTACAAGCTTGAGGAACTCCACAATAGTTGGAGCCCCCAAGAACAATGCCACAAAAGGCCACAAGCTTGAGGAATCTCCACAACTCAATTGGAGGCACCAAGAACACACCACCACTCCATACAACCGTCTAGGGTTCCAAGAACCAAAGAGAAACAAGCCCAAGGGCTTGAACTCGCTGAATATCCGAGGAGAACTCAAACCTATGCACCAAATGCAAGAGGCAAGTCCTTCTCTCTCAAATTCCACCAAAGCTACAAAAGCTATTGGGGGAATAAGAGAGGAAGAACACAAGAGGAGAACACAAAACTCTCCAAGATCTAGATCCCAAGGATTCCTTCACAAAGAAGGGATTTGGTTTGGTGGGGTTGTAGATCTAGATCTCCTCTCTCAAATCCCTCAAAAAGATGCAAGAATCATAGGAGGGGGAAGGGGAGAGGGCAAGATCTTCAAGGTCAACAATGGAGGAGAGAGAAGGGCAAAACCAAGAAAAAGCAATTGCACTCCTGAAGGGGAAGGGGAGCTCCTTTTAAAGGGCTCCCCGATCTGCCCGTTACTCACATTTTCATGCACGGTCGGTTGTACCGCTGGGTGGGCGGTATTACCGGCGGAGCCCTTACATGATTACAAAATGGCAAATGAAATACCAGAAAGCGAGTATGGCCGGTACTATCGGTGGTCACCGGTACTACCGCCCAAGATTCCGATCAAAAATCCGACAAATATAACTCACCAATATAGAGAAGGTACTGAAATGAAATTGGGGTTACCGGAAGTTGGGTCAGAATTAACACCGGTACTACCGGCGGAAAATGCCCTAGCGGTACTACCGGTGGATGGCCGGAACTTCCGATCAGGCAAAAACTCTAGAACCAAAATTGCCACAAGTTTTGCATCCGAACTCCAAACGATATGAAACCAATTTTGTTGGAAAGATAACGACGTGTAGAATCCAAGAGAGAAAATACGATGAATATATATGTGAGATACCTCCCAAGGTGTGGAGCCGGAAAACCCGCAAGATCAAGAATGCAATAAGATATGCAAGGGAAATCCGTTTTTGATGAACTAGAGCTTGTTATGAAGATAACCACACGCTCTAGATCCTCGCATGGACAAGAACCAAACAACAGCAAAGAAAGATGATGCTATGTATGCAAAGGTTTGAGCTCTGTCTGAAAGATATGAATGAGTCACCCACTCGAGAGCCCCTCTTGATAGTATAGCTATCTATCCTAAACCTGTCTCCCAACACTACAAGGGACCGGTAAAATAGAAACCCTATCAAGATCATACCTTTGCCTTGAGCAACCCACTTGAGCTTGATGTAGACGATCTTGTCACCTTCAAGATGGAACACCTTTCTTGATTTCTCTTGCTTGATGAAGACTTGCGAATGGCTCCCCCGTACTCCATGGGAAAACCTCTTCTTTGACCTTGTCTTCATCACTCCATGATCGCCGAGGATGGAAAGCTTCACGCATGGGATCTTCTAGATATGGTGCACCTTGAACTTGCACTTAAATTCTTGATGATGTCTTGAAGATAGCCATGAGGAACTCCATCTTATTCTTCGTCTTCTTCAAGATATACTTGATCTTCTTCTTCTTCTACTTGATTCGAATAGGCACAAAGCCCTTGGATATTGTTTCTTATTTTTCAACCTTGAGACCAACACATGGTCCAAGCGATGCCAATGGATAAACCTACAAGTGAAACTCAATTTGCACATTAGTCCATAGGGATTATCATTAATTACCAAAACCACACATGAGGGCATACATGCCCTTTCAGTGATGACCAAGTAGTGACTCGAGAATGCCTTGTGGAAGCTCAAGATTTTTGTGCGGCCACTATGACCAAGCGCTTGGTCATCAAAGATAGTATCCGTGATAACGTGATTGGTGATATTCGGAGAGGTAAATCTACTCACGCGTAAGTTGCCCACCATTGTGCTAACTTTGCTTTTATCTCTCATATTGAGCCCGTTAAGGTATATTGAAGCGCTTGAGGACCAAGATTTGGTTGATTCCATGCATGAAGAACTTAAAAAATTTTAGCGCAACAAGGTGTAGACATTGGTGGAAAAGCCAAAAGAATGCCGCAATGTCATAGGAACCAAGTGGATCTTCAAGAACTAGACATATGTTAGTGGTGTGGTTATTCGTAACAAGGCAAGAATGGTGGCTCAAGGTTACTCCCAAGTTGAGGGTGTAACATCCCAATTTTAATAACCTTGTTTAGTTGTCCTGGTTGCAAAAAATAGGGGGAAACCAAAAAAAAATTCTTGCTTAGTGTGTAGTAGTTGCTTGTTGTTACTCTACCTTTGTTTGTACCTGTGTTGTGATCAAGGTACTTCTCTATCGTATCAAAGGTCTATCAAAGCTATTTACCAAAAGGAAATATCTTGGATTTATTTACATATTCTCAAATGTTCTGACTTTCAAAACTAGAGCCAAGATGATTTTATAAAACTGAAATGTTTTCTCTTACTTTCCATTGACAAACAAGGAGATCTATATGATACCATCTTTGTTGGGGATATGCTAAATGGGTATCACCATAGCATGTCTCTAATCCGGCTAACCCGGGTGGCCCACAGTTGGTAGCAAGGCCTATTGCCTGCTGGGTGGCCCAGTTAGATGGATCCAGAAGGGAGGAACATGCCGGATAAAGGAAGGCTACGCAGGAGTCACCGACGTACTCGAATCCTTGTAGTGCAAGACACGAAGACTAATTTGTATTAGTGTATGACTCTTTACCTTGTCAGGAAAGGTCCTTTCCCTGTAACCCTAGGTTTTGGTGCCTTTATAAAACGAACCTGTGGGAGCCTTTAGGGAAACATAGAACACTCAATGTACAACATACAACACCTTGCACAACGAACCGATCTCTATAACTCAGCGTATTGCCATTATAGTGATTTATAGCAGGAGTAGAGTTCCACCATCGTTGTTGGACTTGAACCTGGGTAAGCTATGTTACCTCGTACCCACCAACTCTCCGCCTTAACCCACGTCTCTAAACATGCACTCTGAGGACCCCTACATGGCGTACTCGTCAGCAATACCATGACAGTTGGCTCCCACCATGGGGCAAGAGGCGCTTCGAGCTCTACACTGGGCGAGATCCAAGCTCTTCACGAGAATCAGCGAAACCATAGCCATCAGACACGTTCTCTTCTCCGACAATGTCCCGATCATCCCCAAGATGAATTCTGGGTGCCTGCAAAGACAAACCCTACGCGCTGCTCCGTCATCCCCTTCAGAGACATCCATATCTTCATCGGCGAAACTGACTCAGGTCCTAGCTCCCAGGAAGTCAGAAACTCATCAAGGCCCGCACGGACCGCCTACGGGAAGGATACGTTCGCGGAAGAATCTGGACCGTACCTCTCTCTAGAGTATGGCGGCTCTGATCAGGAAAATCCAAGGCCCACCCAAACCGCCCTTGTGCAGGATATAACGGTAGAAGGACCCTGCAAATCCGCTTGGCTTACCCGAGCGTTAGAGATGTGAAGGTCACACTTTGTCGGCATCATCACCATCTTCGATCTGGCCAGATGCGTTCAGAGGGAAGGGGAACCTCCCCGCGAATACCTTGCCAGATGGATGAGGGTGAGGGAAACCCTAGAGGGTGACCGCACCGACGAACTCGTCTACCACTTCGTAGAAGGGCTCACACCTAGAACACTCCTCCGGCATACCCTCCGAAGGTGGAAGGCCCCGGGTCCTCTCACCCTTGGTGAGATGGTCACAATCATCAATGAATATGCGGACGCTAATGAGGAGGCTGAGGCCAATATTGCCGCTGTTGCCGGAGGAGGCAACCACTTCAACGACCCGTCACCATCACCCTCTACTTCTGCCATCAATAACATTGAAGCCAACTCCGACTCCATCCTTGACAAGATTTACGCCGACAACAATATGGATGGCGGCGGCTCGGATGCTAGCTCAGAGGAATACGATGCTATTATGAGGGAGATAGAGTAGGAGATCGAGAAGGAGGAGCGCTCCTAGAAAGCCAACACGTCCCACCAGGTGCTAGTCGCTATTGGGAGCATGATGGAAGAAGATAAACAGGAACTGGAATGTGAGAAAGCTCTACCCACACCTGCGGTTACTAGATCAACAACAACAAAGAAGGTCGCCGAGCCTCCGACACCAGCCAAGGCCATGCCCTCTCTGGCTATCCAACCGTAGCAGGCACAAGAACATACCACGGTCCCTAGTACTGCCAAACAAACAAATCAGCCGCCGCCACTATCAATGTCTGTAGCTAGCAACCCATTGGCTACTCCTGCTGACAAGGCGATCTATGGTGCACTCCTCGTTGAGCCCATTACCGTCGCCCATATTCGGAGCGTTACGAAGCTTGATGAGAAGCGTGCAGAAATCCTAGAGGAGGCCAAGTGCATCATGGAAAAGGGCGCTAAGCTGGACGAAGACATGGCGAGGGCACAACAATCTATCAAGGCGGCAAGAGCTATGGAGGCTGATTACAAGCAGTTGCTACTGACGCACAAGGCAAAGAAAGCACCAGGTCACATAGTTGAAGACCCCGGTGTTTGGTGCAAGTTGGGGTATGGTAGATCCAAACCAACAAAATCCACCCCATACATTGATTCAGAGGGAAGGCAAGTAATGCCAACTCTCGCCCTCAATATTGTCGTTGCCAAGACCCTCCTAGAATAGGACAGGTTGCCAAAAGCAGTTGCTCAGGTATATGACCTCGTCGCCAAGGCATGCAAGCAACAGGAAAAGGCTAGCTCGCAGAGGCTTGAGTCCAACCCGGAGCTTTGCTAGTCAACCCTGAACAGCTGCAGAAGGCCAAGATCTCCTCGTAACGAAGGATCCCACACAGTCTCCATGGAGCAAAGACGGAGGGATGCACACAACAGGGCTGATGCCATACCCATATCTTCCAATCACAGAGAAAAGACTCACCCTCATTGATCGCCACCACCCCCACCATCTCGGCGTCACGAGGAACCACAACCGCGCCACCGTACAAGCATGACACCTCCTAGGCGTCCCCAAGTCGGCATCGTTATATGTGACCTGGGCGAGCAGCCCTGGCATGCCGGAGAGCGCAACGGCGTTGATGGACACATGAGCAAAACCTACAAGGAAGCACCACGTCTAACCAGTAACCGCGACAGGCGTGAGGAGTCGCATGGAGGGAGTAGCAAAAAGGCTAACCCATCGTCTCCACCGCCACCTAGCAACCATCATGGCGGAGGACACGGTGGATCCCATAGATCGCACCACAACTCCCCTCCCCATGATGGAAAAGGGAAGCAACCAGAGCCGTATGACGCACGTTCATGGATGGACAAGATCCAAGAAGCACGGGAGCTCCCATACCTGGGCCACGTTGTTTTGGACCAGTAATACGGGCCACAACCTACCCCTAGGGCTTCCGGATAGACAAGACTATCAAACCGTATGACGGCACCGCCAAGCCAGCCACATGGTTGCAGGACTACAGCAAAGCGATTTACATCGCAGGGGGAAACCCTAATGTTGCCGTCAAGTACCTCCCACTTATGCTTACTGGTATCGCCCGACATTGGATTGACAACTTGCCAGAGAAATCAATATGCAATTGGTTGGATATGCATGAAGTGTTCACTAAGAAGTTCGAGGGTACGTACAAACGTCCCTGCATTATCGGAGACGTACAACGGTGCGTACAAGAAAAGGATGAAACCTCTAGTGCTTACCTCTCTCGCTGGCTGGATATGGAAAATTCCTGCGCAGGGGTGCACGAACAAACCGCTATGGCCGCCTTCATCGACGGTCTGGAGAAGGGAACTTTGCTCCGGCATACGTTGAAGCGCAAGCAAGACACCAATGAGCTCAACCTCAATGCAATGATCGCCATGGCTAGCCAATTTGCCGCCGCTGATGACGACGCACACGAATCGTTGCCGGCAATAGCAATCCCTACCCAAGCTAGAAAGAACAATAATAACAAGCAGAATACTCCGCCTAAAGAGAAGCAAACAATTGACATGGTCGCCACAACGTTCACTGGCAGAGGAGGAGGCGGAAAGTGTGGTTGTGGTCGGGAGGCTAGCCACGGTCAGCAGAGGAGTGATTCTACACCCTCAGCACCTCCGTTCCCCAAATGTACGAAGAGTATCGTGACATGCCGTGTTTCGTCCACCTTGACACAAACGGTAAGGCCACACACACCAACTGCCAATGCAAGTTTGTTAATGACCTCAAGGAAGACCCTGAGTCTGGCTACAAGCGAAGTCAGAAGAACAGACCCTGCAGAAAGGGCAAAGGGAAGAAGAAGGAGGAGGATTCCAAGGATTCAAGTGATATGGATGAATACGTGGAACCCAAGTCCGCCGACAAGGGTGAGGGCAAAGGGGAAAAAACCTTCGAGAAGAAGGCTCTAGTCTACCACACCTTCCTTGGCACCCCCACCGCCCGGGCCTAGAAAACCTCATTGAGGATACTGATGGCTACCCTTCCTCCGGTTCCCTAGTACGTCAGGTGGTTGGAGATTCCAATTACTTGGGATAGGAAGGATCATCCAGATATTATCCCAACAGAGAACCAGTATGCCATGGTCATCAACCCTTTGATTGACGGCACAGAGTTCACCCAGTGCCTCGTGGATAGTGGAAGCAGCATCAACATCATGTACTTGGATACACTGCACAAGATGAACTTGATGGAGACCTGATACATTGCAAATGTATCTATAATTTTTGATGCTCCATGCTTGGTTTTATCCACTTTCTTGTGTTTTGTCCACACTTTGGAGTACTTTTCATATGATTTCTTGGACTAACCTATTAACAAGAGCCACAGTGCCAGCTTCCTATTTTCTGCCGTTTTTGGTTCCAGGAAAGTCAGAAAATGAATATTATCGGAATTGGATGGGACAAAAGCCAAAGTGCCTATTTTTCCAGAAGACTCCAGGAGCCAGAATACGAGACGGAGGAGGGCCAGGGGCTGGCCACACCCTCCTAGGCGCGGGCTAGGCCTGGCCGCGCCAAGGGATGGTGTGGTGGCCCTAGGAACCCCCTCGGTCTCCCTCTTCACCTATGAGAAGCCTTATGACCTAAAAACTCCGGGGGGTTCGACGTTTTTCCAGAAGGACTTCCGCTCCGCCGCCACCACTAGATTCCACGAAACAGCACCAGAAACTCCGTTCTGGCACCCTGCCGGGACGGGGAATTGGAGGAGATCATCATCACCATCGCTTCTCCATCGACCATCCATGTTTCCCCCATCTATGAGTGAGTAATCCCCTGCTGTAGGCTATGGGGATGGTAGGGATTGGATGAGATCATTCATGTAACGACATCAGATTGTTAGGGCATGGTGCCTAGTATCTTTTATTAGTGCTTTATGACTTTGTTGCGACTTGTTGTGCTTAATGCTTGTCACTAGGGCCTGAGTGCCATGATTTCAGATCTGAACATGTTATTGATTCATTATGATAGTATTGTTTTTGGTCTTATCTGCAAGTTGTATACACACGTTGTTGTCCGGAACCTATGGCCCCAAAGTGACAGAAATCAGGATAACCGGAAGGGAATGGCTTTGATGTGAGGATCACATGTGTTCACGAAGTGTTAATGCTTTGCTCTAGTGCTCTATTAAAAGGAGCACCTTAATTGCGAGTAGTTCCCTAGAGGCCCCGCTGCAAACGGGCTGGCAGGACAAAAGATGTTGTGCAAGTTCTCATTGCGAGCACGTATGAATATATATGGAACACATGCCTATGATTGTCTAGTACTTGGATGCTTTATCTTATTTATCTGCAATTGCCCTATGTTCTGATTGCTATGTGAATTGTCTCGTCCATGCAACGCCCGTCCATCCATCCCTATGCCTACCGCACTCGAATCCCACTGTTACTGCTTTTGTTACTACTGATGTTACTTTGCTATTCCTACTACAAAACTGTTGCTACTGATAAACTGTTGTGAGCAAGATTGTTTTCCAGGTGCAGCTGAATTGAAAACTCAGTTGTTAAGGCTTATAAATATTCTTTGGCTCCCCTTGTGTCGAATCAATAAATTGGGTTTCACTTCCCTCAAAAATACTGTGATACACCCCCTATACTTGTGGGTCATCAAGACTATTTTCTGGCGCCGTTGCCGGGGAGCATAGCTTTATTTATCAAGTCCACTTGGATTCACTATTGTTCAAGCTAAGTTTATTTTCTCCTTGTTTGCTTGTTTCTTTATCAAAAATACAAAAAAATTAGTTCCTACTCTAGTTGTTATTTTCGTTGGTCTGTTATTGTCTTGCTTTGTCATGCTTGTTGTCAATGGTTGGTTTCTTTGAAACTAAAGCTTATTGGTAAGGTTGGTTCACGGAAGATCAAAAATATTATTATAAGGAACACCGCTTGTCATAAAAAGGGAAACACTTATGGGAACAAATTGATAGATTGTATACCATTGCTAGAAACGTGTGCTCTACTTATAATGTTACTTATTGCTGTGATGAATCTCGTTGCAGAAAGAGGTATAAACACCTCCCTTTTCAATGTGACTATAATGATAATGATACCATATCTTCCTATTCTAAAGGAATTTATGACTTTTATGATGCGAAAAAATTGAAGAATTTATTGCTTGGAAGGGTGCTTTTGAACTTGCTAGTTTGCTTGAAAATATTGACGATTCACCTTATAAGTATGAGGTTTATGGTATACTTAAATTTTGCTTTGATAATTACAAGGATGAAAATGACTATATTCTTGAATATTTTAATAGATGCTTTCCACAAATGGAAGAGACTAATGCCTTGTAGGATCCTATGGAAGAAGAAATTGATGAACCTAAAGTCTCATTAGATGAAAAAGAGGAGGAGAGTGATGAACAAAAGGAAGAAGAATGTATTAGCTACCCATGCCTACCTTCTAATGAGAGTAACTCTTTATCCCTTACATTATTTGATTGTCCTCCATGCTTACTAAAGGAGGATGAATGTTATGTTCCTGAGGATTCTTTTGAAAATGTTTATGATAAAGCTCTAGTGCTTGTAGATCATGAAGAGCATGCTTTATGTGATAGTTATATTGTTGAGTTTATTCATGAGGCTACTAAAAATTATTATGAGAGAGGAAAATATGGTTGTAGAAGTTTTCATGGTGTTGAAACACCTCTATATGTGCTGAAAGTTTTGAAGTTACTCTTGTTTTATCTTTCTATGCCTGTCACTTTGTTCTTTGCGAATTTATTTGCGTACACGATTCCTATGCATAGGAAGTGGGTTAGACTTAAATGTGTTTTGAATTTGCTTCTTGATGCCCTGTTTTAGTTCAACTCATATTTCTCATGAGAGCATCCTCTCAAACTTTTTATGCCTGAAGATGATATTATGTCTATTATTCTTGGGAGATCTTTTCTTAAATACCGCAGGAGCTGTTATTAATTATAATCAAGGGAAGGTGACCTTCAATGTTAATGACAATGAACATATTGTCTATTTCCCCAAGAAGATTGAAAGGACTTATGGCTTGAATTTAATTGAACATGTTGAGGGCATTCAAGTTGGAGAAATATATTGTCCCATACCAAGAGAAAAATATGAAACTATTATGATTAGGACCATTGCTATCAAGGTTGAGGTAACATAATCATTAGTGGAATACAAAGTTTTGTATCATATGAAATTGTTTTGGTAACGAGACCTGATCAACCTTGTTAACAAAAGGATTTCATTGAACAAAAAAATGTTTTCACCATGATTATCTCCGCTTACTTCTATTCTATCCATTTTAGTTTTTGCTTTTGCCTAACTTAAAGGAGTTAAAGAAAAGTACTTATTGGGAGATAACCAAAAAGTTTTAGATGAGTCTTGGAAGTTATTACTTCAGGAATAACCGCTCCTTATCCTTTTTATTTGCTTTTTGTGCCAAGAATAACCTCTAATGAGAGAGAAGTAGTGCTTGGGAAAGTTGCTGTCCCGAAACAGATTTTTGTGCTTCACTGTAAAAATTCGTGTAAAATCTCTGTATGTCATTTTGAGGCGTGAATTTTTGTGCTTTTTCCTCAGGTTGTTATCTAACTTTTGTTAGTTCAACACTTTTTGATTTGAGCAACAGAAGGTCTTCGAAAAAATTCGTCTTTACCTGCTGGTCTGTTTTGACAGATTTCTGCCATTTTCTGCATTTGCTTCTTGTTGGTTCCTTTTTGAGTTCTTTTGGGGAATTGAGCTTTTTGAGGGAAGTGCTACAGTAGCTAGTGTTCTAATGGAAGTTTATTTGCTGTTATAACTGAACCTTAAGACTTAATTATCTTGAGTGCACTAATGTTGCTAATAAAGATTGTGTGAAGTTTTGTATGAAGGAAAAATTTCAGGTGTATGGAAGAAATGAGTAATGAGATGAAGGATGTACTAAAGCTCAAGCTTGGGGATGCCACGTGTGTCACCCCAAGAAATATCTAAGAAGTATAAGCAGCAAAGCTTGGGGATGCCCAAGGCACCCCCCTTCTTCATCAATAAAAATCCCAGGTTCCTTCCAAACGCTTCATTTTTATTGTTTCATGCACAGTTGTGTTGTTCTTGGAGCGTCTTCTTTTTCGTTTTCGCTTTGGTTTTTCGTTTTCTTTTGTTTTCTTAATTTTCTGAATAAATTTTTTGGACCTCCTCTTTCATACATTGGTGTTCGAATAGTTTGGTTTGGATTGGAAAAGAGTAGGAAAAGTTCATGCTTAAGTGGTAAAGAGAGCTTGTTTTTGACTGTTGCATATGCTTTGACATGTCATGCTTGATATTGTTTTGGCTTTATGCTTAGTATTATTTGCTGTAGCATGACTTTTTATAAACAATTGAGATTGCTTAATGTGCCTTGGATGAATCATGCGTTGCTTTAGCATATTAAGGCATAGTATAGTGGTATTCTCCTTTGATGCTTTATTTGGGTTGACTTGGCGCATGCTCACACCATGTTATGACTATCCCAAGTCACCATAAGCCTTTATGATATTTTAGTTTTCAACTTGTAGTATCACTTTATGTTTTTATCAATGATGTTTTGTCGCTCTGCATGATTATGGCCATTGTTGCTCTCTCGTTTGTCGCTCCCTTACTATTGCTAATCTTCACCTTCACTGAGTATGTTTTACTCATGTTTCCAACCCCCTAAAACCAAATATTACCAAAGTGTCCACCATACCTACCTATTAGCATCATTTTCTACTTCTGTGCATATTCATTATGCCTTGTTTTCTTCCGAATAAAATGTTTGCTTGTTATGAGAAAGTTAGTTAGTAAAGCTCTCACGAACTTGATGGCACACTTTATTTTCTCGCATTTAATAAACCTGAACCATTGCGTCCTTCTTTGTTGCGTATATTCTTGTGCTTTATAAGTTGAAGTTAGCAGAACCATGTATCATGGGGAACATTTTCAACATTTCATTGGTACTTAGTACCTCATTGATATCATGTTCTTTTGCTTATGGATCCCGATAGTGTGAAATAAAAGTGGAACTTGTAAGATCTTGGAGTTTGTATGTATGTTAGAGAAACGCCTGGGCCGCTAGCCTAAGCCATGCCTAATCATGGTGGAAACTTGCAGCATAACCATAATGAGCATTCTATGAAGCATCCTCAATAAAAATCTATGCACATAGTAAATAAAAAGATCGCTGAGATGCTCATTGTCTGCTTGCCTTTTCATTTTGATTATGGGATAACTCCTATATCATGTGAAAGGGGTACCCCGTTGGTGGTTCTTTATGATACGTATATACGTACAATGACAAGAGCTTACTCGTGACTGAAGTTGAGTAGCATGAGGATCGGTCTTCGTAAGTAAGGGGCATGAGACTTCGATTTATAACTTGTCAAGCATATCCTCTTAGTTGTGTCACTTTAACCTCAACCACTTAAAGATGCTTATGATAGGGGCAATGAGAGCTCAAAGCTAATGAGTACCATACTTTCAGCATTTGGAAGCCTTTCAAACTTTTCAAAACCTTTTCATTTCCTTGTTAAGTCTCCACACATTCTATGAGCACTTTCTTGAGAGCATAGTGGCCATTCTTAGTTCTATGTGCATTGTCCCAATACTTGTTGATTGATGCATACCTTGATATTGCTTGTTTTAAACTATTTGTATCTAGTCACTCTTGTAAACTTTGAAGGTGTCCTATGCATTTATGTTTCCTACTCTGTGAGGGACAAGCTGAGTGCCACTATGCTATGTTTTCTTTATGTGAAACAAACAAACGTCTTGCAAAGCCATGATTCTTTTGTTTGTGCCTTTTCATGTTGGATCATAGTTTCTTTGTCTTATTGCTAGAACTTTGTCTTTCATCTTATGATTGAAGAATTATGATCCTAGCTTTGAATGTTTTACAAATACTTTGATCAAGTTTATGATGGTGCATGTCACCTAAAAATTATTCTTTCTTTTTATCACTTACCTACTCGAGGACGAGCAGGAGTTAAGCTTGGGGATGTTGATGCATTGCAAATGTATCTATAATTTTTGATGCTCCATGCTTGGTTTTATCCACTTTCTTGTGTTTTGTCCATACTTTGGAGTACTTTTCATATGATATCTTGGACTAACCTATTAACAAGAGCCACTGTGCCAGCTGCATGTTTTCTGCTGTTTTTAGTTCTAGGAAAGTCATAAAATGAATATTCTCGGAATTGGGCGGGACAAAAGCCAGAGTGCCTATTTTTCCAGAAGACTCCAGGAGCCAGAATACGAGATGGAGGAGGGCCAGGGGCTGGCCACACCCCCCAGGCGCGGGCTGGGCATGGCCGCGCCAGGGCATGGTGTGGTGGCCCCAGGCACCCTCTCGGTCCCCCTCTTTGCCTATAAGAAGCCTTCTGACCTAAAAACTCCGGGGGGTTCGACGTTTTTCCAGAAGGAGTTTCGCTCCGCCGCCACTACCAGATTCCACGAAACAGCACCAGAAACTCTGTTCTGGCACCCTGCCAGGACGGGGAATTGGAGGAGATCATCACCATCATCATCACCATCGCTTCTCCATCGACCATCCATGTTTCCCCCATCTATGAGTGAGTAATCCCCCGCTGTAGGCTATGGGGATGGTAGGGATTGGATGAGATCGTTCATGTAATGGCATCAGATTGTTAGGGCATGGTGCCTAGTATCTTTTATTAGTGCTTTATGACTGTTGCGACTTGTTGTGCTTAATGCTTGTCACTAGGGCCCGAGTGCCATGATTTCAGATCTGAACATGTTATTGACTCATTATGATAGTATTGTTATTGGTCTTATCTGCAAGTTGTATACACACGTTGTTGTCCGGAACTTATGGCCCCGAAGTGACAGAAATCGGGATAACCGGAAGGAAATGGCTTTGATGTGAGGATCACATGTGTTCACGAAGTGTTAATGCTTTGCTCCGGTGCTCTATTAAAAGGAGCACCTTAATTGCCAGTAGTTCCCTAGAGGCCCCGCTGCAAACGGGCTGGCAGGACAAAAGATGTTGTGCAAGTTCTCATTGCGAGCACGTATGAATATATATGGAACACATGCCTAGGATTGTCTAGTACTTGGATGCTTTATCTTATTTATCTACAATTGCCCTATGTTCTGATTGCTATGTGAATTGTCTCATCCATGCAACGCCCGTCCATCCATCCCTATGCCTACCGCACTCGAATCCCACTGTTATTGCTTTTGTTACTACTGCTGTTACTTTGCTATTCCTACTACAAAACTGTTGCTACTGATAAACTGCTGTGAGCAAGATTGTTTTCCAGGTGCAGCTGAATTGACAACTTAGTTGTGAAGGCTTATAAATATTCTTTGGCTCCCCTTGTGTCGAATCAATAAATTGGGTTTCAGTTCCCTCGAAAATACTGCGATACACCCCCTATACTTGTGGGTCATCAAGACCCAACTAAGGAAGAGCGACACCATGTTCCATGGCGTTGTCCCTGGCCGACAAGCAAATTCCCTAGGCTGCATCACCCGTCTGGTCGCTCTTGGCGATGTCAATAATTACCGCCAAGAACGCATGACCTTTGAAGTGGTGCCTTTCAAGAGCATGTACCACGTCATCTTTGGGCGCGACATCTTCCACTCCTTCCCCACACGGCCATGCTTTGTCTACAACAAGCTCAAGATACCCGGACCAAACGACATCATCACCGTTGATGGAAGCTTCACCAAGGCACGGGAGTGCGAGCTCAGCGAAGCCACCTTCGCCGAAGTGGTCCTCTATGGTGAGGAGTTCAAGGAGATCCAGAGCCAGGTCGATGCCTTGGAGATGCCGGTTTCAAAGAAGCAAATCACTGCTGCCGAACCCGCATTCAAGGCCGCCATCAAGACAAGGCATGTGGAGCTTGTTGAAGGAGATTTCTCCAAGACCACCGCCATTGGCATAGACTTGGATCCCAAATAGGAAAGCGTGCTCGTCGAGTTCCTCCGTAAGAATAAGGACATATTTGCCTAGCAACCTGCCGATATGAAAGGTGTACCTAGGGAACTTGCCGAGCATAGCTTGAATATTGATCCTAATGCCAAACCGGTGAAACAATCTCTATGATGCTTTGGTGATGAAAGACGAAGGGCTATAGGCAAAGAGATAGCTAGGTTACTTAAGGATGGCTTTATCCGAGAAGTTATTCACACCCGATGGGTGGCAAATCCTGTACTTGTCCCCAAAAAGGGAACCAACGAATTAAGAATGTGCATTGATTACACCGGCTTGAACAAAGCATGTTCGAAGGATCCGTTTGCTTTGCCTGACATTGACCAAGTCATTGATTCGATGACTGGCTCGGAACTTCTGTGTTTTCTCGATGCCTACTCAGGTTACCACCAAATCTGGATGCGAAAGTCGGACCAATTGGCCACTTTGTTCACCACACCTATGGCACATACTGCTATGTCACGGTGCCCTTTGGGCTGAAAAACACTGGTTCTACTTACCAGCGGGCAATGCAACGCTACCTACATGACCAAATAGGTTGCAACATACATGCTTACGTGGACGACATCGCGGTAATGTCAAAGAAATCAAATGACCTTATCGCCGACTTGCAGGAAACCTTCGATAATCTCTATGTACAACATGATGCTTAACCCCAAGAAGTCCGTCTTTGGGGTACCATCCGACAAACTGTTGGGCTTCATCGTTTCACATCAAGGAATCGAGGTCAACCCGAAGAAAATCAAAGCCATCCTTGACATCAAATGCCCAACGTGCTTGAAGGACATACAGAGGCTCACAGGTTGCGTAGCAGCAGTAAGCCGGTTCATCAGCCGACTTGGAGAGAAGGCTATGCCGCTCTACAAGCTGCCCAAGAAGGCATACAAATTCATATGGACGGACGAAGCTAACACAACACTCTAGGAGTTGAAGAGAATACTCTCCTCCGCACCAATACTTGCAACACCGGTATCAAGGGAGCCTATGTTAATTTACATGGCGGCAACTAACCGAGTAATCAACATCATCATCATGGTGGAACCCGCAAGGAGCCAACACATGAATACGGAGTTCAGCGACCAGTTTACTACGTAAGCAAGGTCTTGACGAAATCCAAGCAGCGTTACCCGCACTACCAAAAGATAGCTTATGGAGTTTTCCTTGCTTTAGGGAAGCTAAGGCATTACTTCTAGGAGCATCCTATCACAGTGGTGAGCAAAGCTCCACTGTCCGACATCATCAACAATAGAGACGCTACAGGAAGAGTGGCAAAGTGGGGCTTTGAACTTGCCGCCTTTGAAATCACCTACAAGAGACGCGACGCTATCAAATCACAAGCTTTGGCGGATTTTATTGCAGATTGGACAGAGCTATCAGAAGACACTCCTATACCAGAGCCATAATATTGGGTCATGCACTTTGACAGATCGAAGCTACTCAACGGCTCGGGGGTTGGTGTATTACTACAATCACCAACATGGGAGAAATTGCAATACGTCCTGTAGATCCACTTCAACGCTACCAATAACATGGAGGAGTACGAGGCCCTCATTCACGGACTTCGAGTAGCCAAGGATATTGGCATCAAGCGCATAGTTTGCTGTGGAGATTCCAACTTGGTTGCCCAGCAAGTGGCTAGCACCTGGAACATGCGGAACCCTATGATGGCGGTATATCGAGATGAAGTAGACGATATTGCCAAGTGCTTAGAAGGCTAAGAAGTCAAGTACGTCAAAAGTAAGGAAAATGAGGCGGCAGATCTGCTATCAAAGCTTAGATCAGCTCGCTGACCAATTCCGCCAGGCATTTTCCTGGAGCATTTATGGACCCCATCCGTGAAAGGAGTGGACCTCGACAACCCGGATAGAGTGGACTCATTTGTTAATACAGTATAACCTCTCTGGCTTGGACAAAAGTGTTCATGGACTATCTACAAGATGGAAGTTTGCCTGCCACTGAAGTCAAAAGCCGACAAATAGTACGCAGAGCAAAAGGTTGATGGCCAACTATACAAAAGAAGTACCACAGGAGTTTTCCTTTGATGTGTCTCCTAGCAGCAAGGTATTGATATCCTTAGAGAAATACATCTCGGAGATTGCGGGCATCATACCGCTCCCCGATTGTTGGTGGCCAAGGCCTTCTGACAAGGATTCTACTGGTTAACTACCAAGACGGACGCTGACAAGTTGGTACAAACATGTCTTGGGTGCCAGTTTTATGCAGGACAACCAAATGTTCCAGCTGAAGAATTGTGAACCATACCAATAACTTGGCCGTTTGTAGTCTGGGGGCTGGACATGGTGGGACCTTTACAAACAACACCTTGTGGATTGACACACCTGCTCGTAGCAGTGGATAAGTTCACAAAATGGATTGAAGCTAAACCCATTAGAAAGCTCGATGGGGCAACAACCCTATAATTTGTGGTGAGATTTAGTCTCCCACACATCATCATCACCGACAATGGTAGAAATTTGTCTCTTAGAGAAGTTGAGGAGTACTATCATGAAAAAGGTATCCGCCTTGACCTAGCATCTGTGGCACATCCATAGTCAAATGGAAAAGTTGAAAGGGCCAATTGACTAATTCTGCACGGAATCAAGCCATGCTTAGAGGCACCTCTACACAGAGCAGTTGGAGCCTGGGTGGAGGATCTACGATCTGTATTGTGGAGTTCAAGAACAACACCCAACAGATCCATCGGCTTGGCCCCCTTCTTCATGGTTTATGGATCAGAAGCCGTCCTACCATCTAACATCCTCCACGATGCACCTAGAGTTGCGACCTACGAGGAAGATGACGCTGAAGAATCCAGGCGCCTATCTATGGACCTACTCGAGGAAGAGCAGATGCTGGTATGCTAGAGATCCGCCATCTACCAGTAGAAGCTATGTGGCTACCATAGTCGCCGCGTTAGGCATCACTTGTTTAAAGAGGGGGATCTAGTGCTTAGACTCAAGTAGGAGAAATCACACAAACTATCCCCACCCTGGGAAGGACCGTTCGTCATAAGCAAAGCATTGCTAAATGGTTCCTATTACCTCATCGATATTTGCGAGTTGAAAGATAGGCCAAAAAATCGCAAGCGCAAGCAACGTGACTCCGATGATGATTACCCGAAGACAGATCGGCCATGGAACATAGCACATCTACGTCCCTTTTACACTTAGCATATTTTATATTATGTAATAAGTCTCTTATATGATCAATAAAATAAAGCATTTGGTTCACTCATATTCTCTGAGTCTTTTACCTCCTTTAGTTGTTCATTTTTGGATCATATAAACCCTTTATTTGCAAGTTTGCATTTGCACTTGTGAAAATTCCGCCTACGGGTGTTAGCTTAAGTTTTCTGGTCTACACGTTTTCTGGAGTTTTTATGTGGATTCCGGAGTAGTGACTTCTCGGCACTGAAAGCCAGCGATTTTGCTCTTAGGTTCTTGATGGTGCTATTAAGCATCATCACCTGAGAGCATAGTTCTGTGCTGCGAGTCTTCCGTCTCACGAAAGGTGAAGCATACAAACCAGAATAATGGATAAGCCAGTACTTCCTTAAAAATATATACATGCTAGAAATAGATAAGTAGAAGGAAACTTGAGTACATGTTTTTTCTGGCTTACAAATTCATTAGTTTATTTGCATACACATTGCAGAGACACATTTAATACAAACATTGTTTTTATGGCTCTGCTGCAGGGGACTTCGTGGTGGTGTCATCAGCAATAGGAGAGTTAGGCCGGGAAAGCTCATCAAACTCAGAAGGAGATGGGGTAGACTTAGAAGAAGCCACGTCATCATCTAGTACCTCAGCAGGCACGAAGACGTCTGCCTTGACCATCTTGGCAACTCTAGTGTCGTAGCCGGCGAGGGAGTTCCAAATAGCATTGCTATCGATCTCTTTACCTTCCTCGTCTAGCTTGGGCATGCCAGAGGTCACCAGGTCGATGTCAGCGTTGTCATAGTGTGCTTTGACCAAGGACATGGTCATCCTCACACTAGCCCGGACGCAAGAGGTTTTCCAGTCCTTGACTTTCTCGGGGGCTCGGCGCATGATTTCCGAGTACTTGGCCGCTGAGTCTGCTGCCTTGATGTTTATCCCTAAAGGCTGGGCAACTCCTTGGCCTGAGAGATGGCGGTGCTGACGAAGTTGCCGGCAAGAATCATGCATTCCTTAGGATCCGGAGCACCTTCACCCAAGTTGGTCAAGCCAATGTGTTGGGGATGTAACCCAGGTACCCCAGAGTTGATGTGTTAAGTGACTCAAATAGAGCAATGAGGGATTTGACCAAAGATATATATGGAGGAGAAAGGCATTAAATGGATACAATAAGCTATAAAGGAGATAGAAATAAAGAAAAAGAGAAAAAGAATGTGGATGGGCCGACATATGGCTAAATCTACCCATCCCCTAGCTTCTCGAGCTGGATCTGGCCTGCTAGGCCCGAATCAACACTTGACCCGGCACCGGATCCACTCCCACGCCGGCCTCGTCCCCCGGGTGGGCCGACATCAGCCAAAGTCGGCCCACCACGGGCCTCCTCCCACCGAACTCGTCACTCCCGCTCGACGCCACCACCGCGGGACCTCGCCTCTCTGCCACTGTTGCTTCCCCGGGTGGGCCGGATGATGCCTTGATTCGGCCCATCGCAGGACCTTGCCTCTCCGACAGCTCCTCTTCGCCTGGGTGGGCCCGGCGATGCCCAGTTCGGCCCACCATGGGGCTCCACTCCACCGATGATTCTCCCTGGTGGGCTTGCTGATAGAGGATCCAGCCCATCCCAGGTTGCTGCCTCCCCCACCGGCTGAAGGTGAATTCGGCTAGGCTGCCGCGTTACCCGCTTGGGCTAGAATGACCCCAGGCCGAATTGAAGGTAGTTCGGCTAGGGCTCCTCCTTACTGCTTGGGCCGAATCTCAAGGTGATCCGGCTAGGTCTGAAATAACTCGGCCAGGGCACTGTTCACCACCCAAGTGGGCCCCATTTTACCCCCAGGCCAAATTATTTTCACCCATCGCCAAATTTCATTTCCTTGGGCCGAATTACTTTGTCCCGGATGTCATTCTACTCATATTTGGACCCACCATCAACCTCTACATCGACACGCTTCCAAGTCAAGTCAAGCCTACGTCAGGTGCCAGTCTTGGGACGCCCCTGGCTCAGACTTGCCCGTTGGTCCAAGATGCTAAGGAATGTGCTGGGCATCTTGGGAGATGCTAGGGAATATGCCGAGCATCTCCTAAGATGCTAAGGAATATGCCGAAGGGATAAGACTGGTGACTCACTAGAGGACAAGATGACTAGGCAAGGACCCACTAGACAACTCATAGGAGTACTTCTGATGACATACTATGTTCCCTGGGCTCCCTTTTATAAGGAGCACTAGGGGTAATGATACACGGGAGGCCCTAGAAGGGCTCCTCTCCCTCTGCTCAGTAGGAGCATGGTTTCTTCTTCCTTTGATCTCTCCATGAGAGGCATAAGAGTACAGCTCAAGGAGCTCCATTGTAGCCACAAGCATGGCAAGATACATGATATTATATGCAAGAGTAGAGGTGTTATATCACTAGGAGAGACTCGAACCTGGGTATATCATGTCTCTCTGAGTTCTTCCGTATGAGGTCTTCACTTCATCATCCCTCCCCGGATTCCTCCATCGTCCATCGGCCCCAACTTTAGCCTACCCATGTCATATGCCGTGACACCACCACGACATTTGGTGCCCACCGTGGGGCTGATCAGAGGTGCTGGTTGGGTTACCATCCGGATGGGAACGTCTTCATCAAGCTCTGCTTCACCATCGATCAAAAGTCTTTGCATCCTCTTCCCCAACATATATAGAACAGGGGAGTTAGCATACAAGCCTCCCTTGTTGAGATGATTCAACCTCTTTCTCAACCTCTTCCCCAACGTACAGAGAGAAGGGGAGTTGGCATACAGGCCTCCCTTGTTGAGGTGATTCAACCTTTTCCTCAACCTCTTCACCAACAGTACTGTAAGTGTTAGCTGAATCTATGGGAGTGACTCAACTAGATAACTCAACCTCCTCACCGAAGATGCAGTGAGTAACGAGTAACTCAACCAACATGCACATGAGATACCCCTGAATGTTACTCGGGGACTATCACCCAAATCACCTAGCTGTTCACCCCAGGGATGAGCTAACTCAACCCGAGGACTAGCAAACATGTCATTTGAGTCAGCAAAGGTAGAAAAAGTATCTCGGGGACTCGGTGCCTCCATGCATAGAACAATAACTCAGGGAAGACTTAAGATATGCCATGATCTCGTATGTATCAACTGTTTTGTCTCTTTAGGCTACCTTGGATGATAACATAACTCACCAAGTCACTGAGGCTCATTATAACTCGGATTATAACTCAACTCACCTAGTTACCTTGTAACTAGGATTGTACTTTAGCTTGCCTAGTTACCTCGTAACTCAGATTTGACTCAGTCAGCCAGGTTACCTGGTAACTCAGATTTAACTCGGATTGGTGTTTTCAGCTTGCCAGGTCATCCTTAATTCAGATTGGTATTTGCTTCGCCTTGCCAGGTTACCTGGTAACTCGAATTTTACTTCAATGTGCCTAATTATAGGGGTAATTCGGATTTGCTTCAGATTCCTAGTTACATGGTAACTCGGATTTAACTTCGGTTTGCCTAGTTACACGGTAATTCGGATTTGCTTCAGATTCCTAGTTACATGGTAACTCGGATTTTACTTCAGTTTGCCTAAATACAGGGTAATTCGGATTTGTTTTAATTTCCTAGTTACAGGGTAACTCGGATTTTATTTCATCTTGCCAAGTTACTTGGTAACTCGGATTTTAACTCAGCTTACCAGGTTATCTTATACCTCAAAATAGTTTGTTCCATATCTTGGATGGCAATGAGCTAGCATATAAATAACTCATCATATTCAATCTCGAATCAGTATCTCGGATCCATATCTATGGAAGTATGCCATCATATCATAAATTCATGTCGTAACTCAAAATCATATCTCGGATCAGTATCTCGGATCCAATTCTATGGCAGTTTTCCAGCATATCGTAAGGCCATATCATATCTCAGCAACTGTGACTCAGATTTGAGTCAAGTAACTCAGATCTGAGTCAGGTAACTCAGATCTGAGTCAGGTAACTCGGATTTGAGTCCGGTAACTCGGATTTGAGTCAAGTAATTCGGATTTGAGTCAAGTAACTCAGATCTGAGTCAGGTAACTTGGATTTGAGTCAGGTAACTCGGATTTGAGTCCGGTAACTCGGATTTGAGTCAAGTAACTCAGATTTGAGTCAAGTAATTCAGATTTGAGTCAAGTAACTTGGATTTGAGTCAGGTAACTCAAATTTGAGTTAGGTACCTCAGATTTGAGTCAGGTAACTCGGATTTAAGTCAAGTAACTCGGGTTGTGAGTCAAGTAACTCAAAACAGAGACTCATGTCAATTTTCAGTCATATAACTCAGCAATTATATTTTGGATGAGGTAACTCGGATTACAATTCATAAGGCCAGAGCCAAATCGGGCCAAAAGCCAAAAGACTTAACCAAATGGGTTAAGACTAGAGCCAAATCAGGCCAGAAGCCAAAAAACTTACCCAAATGGGTTAAGTCTAGAGCCAAATCAGGCCAGAAGCCAAATGACTAACCCAAATGGGTTAAGGCCAGAGCCAAATCAGGCCAGAAGCCAAATGACTAACCCAAATGGGTTAAGGGCAGAGCCAAACCAGGCTAGAAGCCAAATGACTAACCCAAATGGGTTACGCCAGAGCCAAACCAGGCCAGAAGCCAAATGACTTACCCAAATGGGTTAAGGCCAGAGCCAAATCAGGCCAGAACCAAATGACTTTCCCAAACGGGTTAAGGCCAGAGCCAAATCAGGCCAGAAGCCAAATGACTATCCCAAATGGGTTAAGGCCAGAGTCAAATCAGGCAAGAAGCCAAATGACTTACCCAAATGGTTTAAGGCCAGAGCCGAATTAGGCCAGAAGCCCAAAGACTTACCCAAATGGGGTAAGGCAGTGCCAAATTAGGCGAGAAGCCAAAATACTTACCCAAATGGGTTAAGGCCAGAGCCACATCAGGCCAGAAGCCAAAAGACTTACCCAAATGGGTTAAGACTAGAGCCAAATAAGGCCAAAAGTCAAAAACCTACCCAAAAGGGTTAAGACCAGAGGGAAAGCATGTCAGAAGTCAAAAACTTACCCAAAGAGGGTCATATGACGAATGCCCATGAAGGTTATATGTCAATTTGAGTCAATTCTTGCCAAGGATATATTAAAATGGAGAAAAAGGATTATAGGTCGAAAACAACTTTGGAGATACTTCTTATGAAGCCTATGCGTGATTCTACCAATCCCCCATAGCCTCGGGGGCTAAGGTTGGGGATGTAACCCCGGGTACCCTAGATTTGATGTGTTAAGTGACTCAATAGAGCAATAAGGGATTCGACCAAAGATATATATGCAGGAGAAAGGCATTAAATGGATAAAATAAGCTATAAAGGAGATAAAAATAAAGAAAAAGAGAAAAAGAGAAAAAGAATGTGGCTGGGCTGACATATGGCTAAATCGGCCCATCCCTAGCTTCCCGAGCCGGATCTGGCCTCCTAGGCCCGAATCAGCACTTGACCCGGCACCGGCTCCACTCCCACGCCAGCCTCGTCCCCCGGGTGGGCCGACATCAGCCAAAGTCAGCCCACAGTGGGCCTCCTCCCGCCGAACTCCTCACTCCCGCTTGATGCCACCACCGCGGGACCTTGCCTCGCTTCCACCGTTGCTTCCCCGGGTGGGCCGGATGATGCCTTGATTTGGCCCACCGCGGGACCTTGCCTCGCCAATAGCTCCTCTTCGCCCAGCTGGGGGGGGGGTGATGCCCAGTTCGGCACACCACGGGGCTCCACTCCACCGATCCTTCTCCCGGGTGGGCCTGATGACAGAGTATCTAGCACAGCCCGGGGTGCTGCCTCCCCGCCGGCTGAAGGTGAATTTGGCAGGGCCACCGTGTTACCCGCCTGGGCCAGACTGACCCCAGGCCGAATTGGAGGTAGTTCGGCTGGGGCTCCTCCTTACTTCTTGGGCCGAATCTCAAGGTGATCCAACTAGGTATGAAATAACTCGGCCAAGGCACTGTTCACCGCTGAGGTGGTCCCCATTTTACCCCCAGGCCGAATTATTTTCACCCATGGCCGAATTTCATTTCCCCGAGCTGAATTACTTCGTCCTGGATGTCATTCTGCTCATATTTGGACCCACCATCAACCTCTACATCGACACGCTTCCAAGTCAAGTCAAGCCTATGTCAGGTGCCAGTCTTGGGACGCCCTTGGCTCAGTCTGGCCCCGTTGGTCCAAGATGCTAAGGAATATGCTGGGCATCTTTGGAGATGCTAGGGAATATGCGGAGCATCTCCTAAGATTCTAAGGAATATGCCGAAGGGATAAGACCGGTGACTCATTAGAGGACAAGATGACTAGGCAAGGACCCACTAGACAGCTCATAGGAGTACTTCTGATGACGTACTATGTTCCCTGGGCTCCCCTTTATAAGGAGAACCAGGGGTAATGATACACGGGAGGCTCCCAAAGGGCTCCTCTCCCTCTACTCACTAGGAGCATGGTTTCTTCTTCCTCTGCTCTCTCCATGAGAGGCATAAGACTACAGCTCAAGGAGCACCATTGTATCCACAAGCATGGCAAGATATATGAGATAAGATGTAGGAGTAGAGGTGTTATCTTAATAGGAGACCCTCGAACCTGGGTATATCATGTCTCTCTGAGTTCTTCCGTATGAGGTCTTCACTTCATCATCCCTTCCTCCGTCGTACATAGGCCCCAACTTTAGCCTACCCATGGCATATGTCGTGACACCACCACGACACAATGGGAGTTGTGGTTTGCATGAGATACAAGGACCATGAGTATAAATACGCCAAAAATTTGTTCAAGGTATAGAATTGGTCAAGACAAAGGAAATATAGCGGATATGATGGATTCGGCTTGCTTGCATGTCTCCGCCAAGATGCCACGCTCCTCTTGAAGTTTCTTGTACGCCTCAAGGCTCCGAGAGTTTTGCTCTTTGGCAGCTTGGTTTTGCTCCTTGAGGCATTCAATTTCTTCCTTCAGATGCTGCATCTCAGCGTCCGCAGACTCTTGCAGGACCTTCATCGCCTCTCCATGTCCTTTGACTGCCTCGGCCAGGTCTTTTTTCAAGATCTTGTTTTCACTTTCAAGCTCTTGAATATGCTTCGATTGCTCGATAATGCCCTTGGCCTTGGCAATATTTTCTGTAAGACAGCAAAATAAGAACAGTATGAGAACACGGAAGAAATTGACTACGAGCAATAGCCAGTAAATAGTCAGAGAGAAACAGACTCTTGCTATTCGTGATCTGTTCCTTTAGGAAAGTTGTTTTACCCTTTTCAGCATCGAGGTTCGCCTGCAACTTGGCATATTTCTCATTGGCCTTATCCCTCCGGGCATTCTCATTCTATGTAAGCAAGTGTTTAGTTTCTCTTAGAAGCTTCTAGTCGGAACTATTTTAGTTTCACCTAGATGCTCGGGGGCTACACTATCAAATTTTACTCTTACTTCTTTGGAGCACTCAGGCTAATAACTATTGTTAATCCGCCTAAGAGCTCGAGGGCTACAAAGGGATATGTTATGCGATAAAAGGTAAAGTTTAAAGACTTACAATGGCAATAACTTTAAGATTGTTGGACAAATTGGCATATGCAGTGTGGAAGATGCCGACATTGTTATACACGGCATCCACCTGCTTGATAAGGTCATCCATGCACAATGTCGGAGGAGTTGCATCAAGATGAGTTGTTGAAGCAAGAGGCATGGATGACGCCCTAGTCGTCTGCTGCGTAATAATGGCAGTTGATTGCTTAGTGGCTCCCGCCTTGTCTGTTGCTACAGCCGCCTCCAACTCTGCCTCTGCTCCCTCCACTACTTGTTTCCCTTTCTCGATGGAATCCTTAGCCGGAGCTTCATCCATTTTGGAGGAGGTGCTCTCCTGTGCTGCTTGACCACTAGGAGCAACGTCTATCCCGGCCGAACCTGAGATATCAGTTGATGGGTTGATATCTATCTCCATGGCGGAGACTCATGAACGACGGGAGACAAAGGCCCAGTGGGGCCTGGTACAGTCTTTGCGGCAGGAGTAGGGGGAGCTGTAGCAGGAGTGGACTTCGCGGCCATGTCCTTGGTCAGCATGTTGCGGATATTTTTTGCACCTCCAACATCTTTGGAGGATTGCTTCAAATCAATGGCAGATTTCTTCCTGAAACATACTCAGTATAATACAGGAATTGAATAAGTGTAATGAAAATTAAAGTCGGAGAATGAATGAACTTACACTACAGCAGACGACCTAGCTAAGGGGATGATGGAGGACTTCTTCTTCTCTGCCTCTAAAGCAGCAGTGGATTTCTTGGAGACTCCACTCTCTGATTTCTTGTTTTTCTTCTTGCCCTCGGCAGCATCATCATTGGTGGAGGTCTTCCGCTTTCGCACTGCCAGAGCCGGAGGATCCTTGGAGGCATCATCGTCAGACACCACCTGGATATCCTTCAGCTTGGCATCATAGACCTGAGAGGCCATCTGATCCGCCTCCAAGGTTGCCAGCTGTAAGGAAAAGGAATGTTAGATTGATGACTTTAGGACAGAAAAACTTTAGAGTATATATAACAAGCAACAAAGGAGACAGAAGCAACCTCTGGGAAATTTCCGCATTTGAACATGTCATAGGTGATCTTGAACCCACGCTTCCTGTCCTTCATCTTGACCATGTACTTAAGTCGGAGCTTGATGGTGTCATTGGAGAAGTTATCCCGCAAAATTCGCATGGGATCCTTTCTATCCTCGGAGTACATATGCATCAGCTCGATGCGGTGCTGCAGAGGCTGGATCCGCCTAGTGAATCAGCACATGGCTAGGTCCAAGCCCGTCAGACCTCCATCTACGAGCCATTCGATCCTCCTTATGACGCGATTGGTTCTTCGTCGAGCGGAAGGGAGGTTGGGGACCTCCAAGTGGGTGCTTCGGTGGTAGCTCCATTGACGAAGTCGGGATACGTCTCAAGAATGTTGGGCAGAGGAATGTCTAAGCCATAGAAATATGTGTGCTGCTAGTTCTTGCAGGATTCATGACCCACGATGTCGGGGAAGCGCCAACTAGGACAGATCTTAAAGCTAATAGTTCTGCATGTCCGCAGCTCATCCTTGGACTCTAGGTACTCTCGCTTGACGGTGAAAAAGTAAACAAACAGATCTAACCTAGGTTTGATTCCTTGATATCCTTCGCACAATGCAATGAAGTTGGTAAGTACGAGGATGCTGTTGGGAGAGAGATTGTGGGGAAGTACTCGGAAGTAACGAAGGACATCCAAGAAGAATTCGGAGACTGGCAGGCTTACGCCACGTACCAGCTGAGCTTTGAGGTACACTTTCTCTCCGGCTTGGGTTGAATGGGTCACCTCGGCGGCCGGCGCCGACCGCCACACCAAACCCTCCATCACGGGGAGGTACCCCTCGGCGATGAGTTCTTGCAGATCTTCGGCGGAGAGGTCAGAGCCTCTCCACACTCCTTTGTAGGAATCACTATCTTCTTCAGCACCTTCTGGCGCCGCCCGTCCTTGGTCGTCGCTGATGGTTTCCACCACGGCGAAGACATGGACAACGACCCCCTTCAGTGGGACTGTCACTCCCTGGGATGGCGCCATTGTAGCCATGTGAGTCACCGCCGTTGAAGGAGCAGAGCTACTGGAGGCCATTGTTTAGATGGAAGAGGATAGAGAAAGGGGAAGCTATGGCTAGGGTTTTCTGTTGAGGAGCTCGAATGGTCGTGCGGCTGGAGGAAGACGTAGACACATGGGAGAATGTGGGTAAAATAAAATAATCTGGCCATAGTTAAAATATATAGACCTGGTGTCAAGATTCATGTAGAAGGATCCAACAGACGGAGGGTTGTCGACGTGGAGATGAGAGTGCGCGGTAATTTCGCCACGTCCTCTATCTTTGCCGCTTTACCGTTTCAGATTTCATGCACGTAAAAATCGCTAATGATTAATTCTTTGTCTTCTATGAGTTTCGAGGTAGCGTAGGCTGTACCCTACATCATCCTCCTGACAGTTGCAGTGGAGAGGTCACGTATGAAGATTCCATCGAACACGGAAGGTATCCGGCTCTGAAATGAAGACTCAAGGAATCTCTGGCTACATTGTGAAGCTGGAGAGGATTGTAGGGTTCTTTGGGAGACCTTTGAGATATTACTTGACATATTGCTAGCATTACATAGACGGAGCATTCAAGACTGTAAGGCAAGACATCGCAAGATCTTGAAGTTCTCTGGGGGCTACTGTTGGGGATATGCTAAATGGGTATCACCATAGCATGTCTCTAATCCGGCTAACCCGGGTGGCCAACAGTTGGTAGCAAGGCCTATGGCCTGCTGGGTGGCCCAGTTAGACAGATCCAGAAGGGAGGCCCATGCCGGATAAAGGAAGGCTACGCAGGAGTCACCGACATAATCGGAGCCTTGGAGTGCAAGACACGAAGACTAATTTGTATTAGTGTAGGACTCTTTACCTTGTCCGGCAAGGTCCTTTCCCTATAACCCTAGGTTTTGGTGCCTTTATAAACCTAACCTATGGGAGCCTTTAGAGCAACATAGAACACTCAACGTACAACGTACAACACCACGCACAACGAACCGATCTCTGTAACTAGGCGTATTGCCATTATAGTGATTTATAGCAGGAGTAGAGTTCCGCCATCGTTGTGGGACTTGAACCTGGGTAAGCTGTGTTACCTCGTAACCCGCCAACTCTCCGCCTTATCCCACGTCTCTAAACACGCACTATGCTCCATGGCGTACTCGTCGGCAATAACACGACAATATCCCTATGACTTCAAGATAGGGTTTTTCATAATACTCTCTTTCCTGAAGTATTTCCAAAACCTTTATCTACTTATTCCAACACTTCTCACCAAGGACTTTGAGAAATGCTTGTGATTGTTTGCGAAAAGGCTAGAAAAAGGGCACGCTCCTGGGAGGTTGCGGCCGCGTCGCTGCTGCTGCCTGCACGTGGCGCGCGTGGAGTGCCTCACGCGCTATACCAGCCTTCTCCCGTGCGACATGTGGTGGATGCGGAGAGGGTCGTGAGTCCTTTTTTCCTTTTCTTTTTGTAGATTTGAACATAAAACTGCGATATCTTTCAAATGGAGAGTCCAAATCGATATCCGTTTTCATAGCCTTGCTAGTCACATCTAGATCTTCAAAATTAGATCTATTGTTGATATGTTTCGACGAACTTTTTTCTCGTACTGCCTTTGATGCGTAGGTTGCACTGCCTTTTGGTATAGTACATGGTGCCTTCAGTTGCAATGCACGACACGGTGTCCAGGCAGTGTACTATGCACTGTCCAGGCAGTGCACCGTCCATGCACTGTCTTGTTGTTCTGTGTTGCACTGCCTTAGTTCGCAGTGCACTGCGCGGTGTCCAGGCAGGGTACTATGCACTGTCGAGGCAGTGCACCGTCCATGCACTGCCTTGTTGTTCTGTGTTGCACTACCTTAGTTTGCAGTGCACTACGCGGTGTCCAGGCAGCGTACTACGCACTGTCTAGGCAGTGCACCGTCCATGCACTGCCTTGTTGTTCTGTGTTGCACTGCCTTAGTTCGCAGTGCACTGCGCGGTGTCCAGGCAGTGTACTACACACTGTCCAGGCAGTGCACCGTCCATGCACTGCCTTGTTGTTCTGTGTTGCACTGCCTTAGTTCGCAGTGCACTGCGCGTTGTCCAGGCAGTGTACTACACACTGTCCAGGCAGTGCACCGTCCATGCACTACCTTGTTGTTCTGTGTTACACTGCCTTAGTTCGCAGTGCACTACGTGGTGTCCTGGCAGTGTACTGCCTCATTGTACTGTCTTGCACTGCCTTTGGTCGTACTGCACTGTGCAGTGTCCAGGCAGTGCACCGTCCATGCAGTGCCTTGTTGTACTGCGTTGCACTGCCTAAGGTCATAGTGCACTGCGCGATCTTCTTGGAGTGCACGGTGTACTGCATTGCACTGCTTTCGGTCGACAGTAAATAAGTTGCACCGCTCGTGCACTGCCTTATTGCACTGCGTGGAACTGCCTTTCATCGCGTGCACTGCATGAGCAGCTAGCCACGTGTCAGGCTTCCATGTGGCCGGAAATACACGCGCTGCCGTGCGGCCAGAAATACACACGCTGTCGAGCAGCCGGAAATACGCACAGGTGAACTTCCACACGCCACGTGTCGGGCTGCCGTGCGGTCGGAAACGTGCGTGCTGCGGCCAAAACACGCGCTTCCTGAAGAGCACGCTCCCGCTAGTCGTTCCCGATTGTTTGTATCTCTTCATTGAGATGTTTCCATGAATTGTCTTGATGTACTGTCAAGATGAATTGCCTTGATCTTCTGTCTTCAAGCATGTATTGCCCTAACTTGTTTGCTAGATGTTTGTCTGAGCTACTCCAGGAGCTCAACCCCTAGCAACAAAACCAAACTAACAACACACCTTTTGAAAATCAAGTTGAGGAATCAAAATCATTCTCCTATCAACTCTTTAAGCTTGGATGGATCCTAGCATCTCTCCCTCAACAAATCACCTTTATCCAAAACCATTGCCAAGCAATATAAAGATAATTGATCTTAATGCTACATCCCTCAGGAATCTTGGTGTCTAATCCTCAAAACCCTATCAGGAAGACTATCTGCCTCCTTGTTGTTAGATTCCCTTTTTCGGAGTTCTAATCCAGACCCATACTCCTGATCCCCAGGCAGTGAGATTACTCTATCCTCTTGCTTATGATGTGCTCATCAATCACACCTAGTTATTCTTGATCAAGGAACTCATCTACCTAGTTTTCCATGAAGGTCTTGACGTCTAGTCATTAACTTGACAATCTGTTTCCTTATCAGGTTTAGTGTTGAGCCAATTCCTTCTAATAGTTTACAGATCAGCGAGAGACCATCTAAAAGCCTGAATCCCTTCTACTAAATCTACTTTACAATCACAGTCAATTGATGCTAAGTATGGAACCTTGCCTCTCATCTATCTAACTCAATCTTCCTCTCTAGTCAAATACCCTAAAATTTCCAAATTTCTCTAAGTTAGAAACTATTATCAAGATCCCATCTTTAAAACCCTACCTATATTCAACCATGGGCATTTTTGATAATGCACTTGGACCATATTGCACACCATATTGTGCACTTGCAAATCACTCCATTTCCCTTGACCAAATCCCTCTTGGACCCACTTGTCCTTGATGGTTTTATAGTCAAGAAAATAATCTGTTTCGTCATCTATTAAAAGATTCAAACTTTGGAAGATGATTCCCACTCCATCACACATCCTCTGGATCAACTCTTTGCATGTATCTGATCTACTCAACCTAGTCTATCACCCCTTATACTCCATGGTTCTAATGGAGCCTTCAGGATCTTAAACCAACTTGGTTTTGTTGGCATCAAAATATTCTATTTTGGCATCCTTAAAATCAACTAAGTTTGGCCACCAAGTTTGATTCACCCAAACTTGATCTTGATCAATCCTCTGCATATTTCCAACCTTTATCACCTAGTGCACCACCTCATCTACCCCCATGAGCTAAATAGGCCTCTTAGTCACTAAATCTACCAAGGTTTGCAAGGCATCACAATATCGTGGTCCTAGATCACATTTGCCTTCTTATCTCTTCTATTCTTGATCTTTAATTTTAAAACCAACTCCTAGACCACCACCTCACCACTACCTTCCACCATCTTTTACATGTGGCCACCTCATACTCAAGATCACCAAATTTTGACAAAATAAAAATAATAAAATGAAGATATATCATCATGTCCACCTAGAAATAAATTAGTGACCACTAAACCCCCACTTTAACTACCACATCCCTCACCCCTCTCTCTAGTCGAAAGCCACTATGGCTACAGTGTAGCACCCCCTCTCCAACTTGTCCTTTAGCCCTTGGAAAGAGAGTGGGATAAATTCTTCTACCCTTGCTTATATTCATAAAATAAGAAATGCCACAACATCTCCACCACCCCCTCACCTCTGGTCGTGTACCAAGAGCCCACACCCCCACCACCATTTCCTTACCCAACCAGCACCTGCCGCCCTTCCTAGCACCCCTTGTGGACAAGATCCACCGTAAGACACCCTAGCTCGAAGATAAGGCTGCAAGCCACCCCAACTTACCCTTATTCCCTCATTCCACTCTCATACCTCCCACTCTCACCTCCCAACACCCAGAAGCTTGCATCCTTGCTGCGGACTAGGAGGACGAGGAACTCCTCCCAATTATGTGAGGTTACAGGCATGTTTACCTCAAACTTCGACCTCCCCCATTCTCCCTCTCTACATGCATGTGTTCTCCTCGTCCTGACTCGGTTGCATGTGCCCCCTTTTGGTCTAGGGAACACCGTAATCCATCGCTCTCTTTGCGTCTCCGTCGAGATCGTTGGTCATTGTCACACGAGCTCCTTCCCGAAACCAAGGGTTGACTTCCGTACCTTGTTCGACTCCTCGCTGACCACCACGTCTCCTCCTCCTCTCGATGTTGTAGGAGAAGACCTCTAGTGAGCTCCTGTGCCATCTCCCACCACACTAGGGTTTGGGTGTCGCCGTGCGCGCCTTGTTAGAGACAACGATGCCTCGTCGTCCATCTCAACTTGATCAAATGGCCGAGGTCACCCCTTCACTGCCCCTCTCTATGGCTGCTGGGCCTTGCCCGAGGGTTCAAACCCGCATCTCCCGCTCGCCGTAGAACCCTGGTGGGCCAGATCGGGCACTATGTGGCCAGATCCATGCAAATCTGACCCGACTTCTCCTACTTTCTTTTTCTTTTAATCTCTAATTTCTAGATCTATTAAACCACTGCCAGGATTAATTCCAAATAAATATGGAAAATACACATCAATACCCAGATGTTATTTTTTGCATGTACATATAGGTTTCCTCAAACATGCAGTACCAAAAATCCCACCAAAATAATAATAGTATTAGCCCTGGTAATTAAAGTACAAAACATTTTTTAAATCAATCAAAAATCAATTTCTAGGGTTCTGTACCTCAAAATGGGGTGAAACAAGTTTCTACTGGTAGGTATTCTATATGCCTATCATGTGGCCTTGGATTCATATCAAGTGGAGCTATATATCTACAATAGTAAAAATCCTAAAACGACCTTAGATCCGTGTTCCACAATTTATCATGGTAACTCCGCCACAACTTTTGAGTTGATTCGAACTCTTAGTGGGTGGAACTGCAATATCTACCAAACCCTAGGAGATCAGGATTTATTAAGCAACAGATAATTTTTAGTGATTTAAATACTCCCGCTGGTAGTTGTTTCACCAAATAAATCATAACTGGAGTTCTACAACTCTAAAAATAGTGAAACCAAAATCTACATAAAGGTATTAGTAAGTCATGCCTTGTTCCCTTGGTTTCATAACACTTGGACCTATAAAATAAATTAGATGAAAAAGATAAACATCTTGCAGAATTGACTTTCGGAACTTCCCTAGGGAATTATGTTAATTATTTTGAAGTAAATCTAACTCTCAGTAAACCAGTACTGAAGTGTCTTCCTAACCCTAAGAGGAATTACTTATTTGACTCCTAGATATTTTTGGTGAATTAATTACCAAAATAGGAGTTAATATCACTAGAAAAATGATAACTAAATAAATAAAAATGATAAAATGATGGAACCACTTCTGGTGGTTTTGGTATTTCAATACCCATCTAATGATACCACATTTGTACTAGTATCATACATAACCTGGTCATGGAATAAAACTCCTTATCTAAATAGTGTTTAGTTTTTAAATCACAAAGGAAGCTCTAAAAAGGCAAATGAGATAAATCCCATTTGTCATGTGTTGAAATTACCAAAACCTACTGTAATGTGCTGATGTATTTCTCAATTCATTGTTGTATTGTACTAGTGCCAGTTTGACTTGAGTTGATTGTGGTGCATTGCTTGTTTTCATGTGTGATCCGTGACGATGATAGTTGTGAATGTATTGAAGTCGAGAAGGAGAAGATTTATTATTTTGGATTTCTAAGAAGAAGTCAAGGGACATATTGCTGACCATAGGCAAGCCACCCTTCCTATATTTCGAAACTTGTCCTACTCCTTTTTATGTACCTATTTTATATCTCATTTATAAATTGCATTACTACCTGCATGACTTGTTTTACTACTAACACAATAGTAACTTGTCCCCTCTAAGTTATGACATGGTGTCCAGCAGGACACACACCTTGGTTGACACCTACTATCCCCTTAAGTCCGAGATTATGATGGTTAGCATCCTACCTGGCTTGAAACCCCGTGGCTTTGAAAATAAAACTATTTTGGGATTACCCTACAAATAAAGTTTTGAAAAAGGTTTTGGTAAAACATTGGGAAGGGAATCATTTCCAAGTGGATGTTTTAAAAGGCGAAAAGGTGAGTTGATAAATGGGCTTGGTGGCAATCATGAAGAGAACGTATGTTCTACGCCTTTACTGGAACAACTTATCCGTGCAACCATATTACCCTGGGATACGGGGCTTAACTCGTAGTTTGTTCTAATTAGTATGGGCCGCCCCTACAAAATGCTATAAGGGAGAAATGCCTCAAAACTAGGTATTCCCACAGAAGGGATATGGCATGGGGTTGATGCATGTCTCTGACAAGGGCCAGAAGCAATAATGGGTCTCCCGCAGACAGTATGGTATTGGAAGTACGGAAGGAAAGATATATAAAATGATATGATAATCCGAGATTATGATATCATGGTAGTACAAGAGGGAGTTTAAGGCATCGGACACCATGATGTACTCATCCCGAGGAGAAAAAACCCAAAGGGAAAGGTGTCTCTTCTAGGGTCTACAAATGAAAGGTTATGTTTGATTATCCAGACCCTCATATACCAAGTGTAGTAGGCCGTGGTTATGTTTGATGTATTGACTCTTGTGGGGAAAGTGCACAAACTCCGTAGAGTATAAATCTATTTGAATAGCCGTGTCCATGGTCAAGGACGGTTGGAAAGGTGATTGCTAGGAGTACCCAAGTTGTGGTATTCGGAAAAGAAAAAAGGGAAGTGTTTTGGTCATGAGATGACTAGAATTAATAAGGTTGTTTTGACCAAGAACTGGTTATTTTCCCTCCAGAAACGTTTACCGACAAATAAGGTTTCAAAAAGGTTTCTTTTAACAAAGATATAGAGATATCAGGTTTTGAAAGAAATCATGTTTCCAAAAATATCGTTTTCAATAAAGATATAGAGATGTCGTATCTACAAGAGAAACTAGGCTTCTCAAAGGAACCATATATAGAGCCTTACCTCTCCATAGCCATACTGCACTATCTTGTTTATGTTATCTTGGTGGTTTGTAGGTACATTCAAACATACTCACTGGCATTGTCCCTGGCTATTTACTTGGCCAGACTTTCAGAAGCATGAAGGATGTGTTGACATCTATGCGAGCTAGGATATTTCCCCTGTCAGTTTCCTATAGGGTTAAGGCATGGCTTGGGCTCTAGGCTTGATGAAGTTCTGCTGCTATTGATTGGTGTAGCCCGACGAGGTTCATGTAAGGTATAGCCATTAAGACATTATCGTAAGTCTTGTTCGTTATGTTTTGGATGTTGTAATGATACCTATCGGTTATGTTCCCCGACAAACTGATCATGGGATCGTGGCGATATGCATAACAGGGATTCTCGGATGTCTGGTCCATTGCATCGACTACGGTGAAACATTTTCCCATTGCACGTCTTGAACTATTTTCATCTTAATTGCATATACTACTCATCATAATTTCAAATTACAACAAATGAATGTTAAAAGTGCATTTCTTAATGGACCTCTAAATGAGTTGGTGTATGTCAAGAAACCCCTACTTCCTGAACCATGTGGACAAACTTGATAAGGCACTCTATGACCTTAACAAGCCCCACATGCATGGAATGCACACCTTAGAGACTTTTTTGCAGACTGTGGCTTCGAAGTTGGGCAAATCAATCCCTACTAACAAAGTTGGAGGGAACTTGTTTGTATGCCAACTCTATGTAGATGATATCATATTTGGTTCTATTAACAAAGCTTTTAATGATGAGTTTGCTCAACTAGTGTCCGATGAGTTTGAGATGTCTATGATGGGGTGATGGCTAAAAATGTAGAGCTCGTTGGGAACCCCAAGAGGAAGGTATGATGAACATAGTAGCAAGTTTTCCCTCAGTTATCAAACCAAGGTTATCAAACCAGTAGGAGCAAGGAAACAACTCCAAGGTGTTGCTAACAACTTGGAATCCTACACAACACAACCACAGAACTTTGCCCCAACTTACAGTGAGGTTGTCAATCTCACTGGTTTTGCTGAAAACAAAGGATTAAACGTATAGTGTGGAAGATAGTAATTGCTTGCAGAAAGTAAACAGTAAACAGTAAATGGTATATTAGTGGTAAAGGAATGGACTAGGGTCCATAGTTCACTAGAGGTGTTTCTCCTTAAGATAAATAGCATGTTGGGTGAACAAATGATAGTGGGGCAATTGACAGATTGAGAAAGCATAATAATGCATATACTAGACATCTTGACTCCTATGAGATTTGATTGGGCATTACAACATAATACATAGACCGTAATCCAACTGCAACTATGACTAATAATCCACCTTCTGGTTATCGTCTGAACCCCTTTCAGTATTCAGTTGCAAGCAACGGATAATTGCATTAAGCAAAGTGTGTAAAGTAAACAATACAATTGCCCCATGTACAAAGGATTGCTATTTTCTCCCTAGTAGCAATAACACATCTACAACCTTAGAGATTTCTATCACTTCCCTAGATTACTAGAGGCATGAACCTACTATCGAGCATAAATACTCCCGCTTGGAGTTGCAAGCATCTACTTGGCAAAGATAGTTACTAACAATGGAGAGCATGCAATATCACAAATAACATAGTCATGATAGAATAAATAATCAATCTGACATGGTATCTCAATATCCATCGGATCCCCGCAAACACAACATATAGGATTACAAATACATGATGTTGATCATGAACGAAGATCACAAGATCTAAACATGATAGCACAAAGGAGGAGAACCAACCATCTAGCTACTACATGGACCCATAGTCCAAGGATAAACTACTGACGCATCACACCAGAGGCAGGCATGGTGATGAAGAAGGCCTCCAGGATGATCTCTCCCCTCCGGCAGGGTGCTGGTAAGAGCTTTGGATCCCCCCGATCTAGGGATGGAGATGGCGGCGGCTACAGACTCTTTCGTGGATTTACGATCGGATACTTAGGGTTTTCATCCCTGGGTGAATATATAGGCGAAGGGGAAAGGTCGGTGGAGGCCCAGGGGGCCCACACCACCTGGTGGCGCGCCCCCTGGCCGTGCCTCCACCATGTGTGGCTGCCCTGGTGCGCCACTCCGTCTGCCCTCTGGACTCCGTGTTCCTTCTAGTAAAATATTGACTTTGGCTTTTGCCCCATCCAATTCCGAGAATATTTCCTTACTAGCTTTTCTGAAACCAAAAATAGCAGAAAACAGGCAACTAGCACTATGGCATCTTGTTAATAGGTCAGTTCCAGAAAATGTATAAAAATACCTTAAAGTGTGAACAAAACATAAGAAAGTTGATATAAAACAAGCATGTAGCATCAAAAATTATAGATACGTTTACGACGTATCAAGCATCTCCAAGCTTAAATCCTGCTCGTCCTCGAGTAGGTAAGTGATAAAAAGAATAATTTTTGAGGTGACATGCACCATCACAATCTTGATCAAGGTATTTGTAAAACATCGATAGCTGGGATCATAGTACTCTCAACTTGAGCGTGAAAGATACAATAAGACATAGCAACTATGTTGTAACATGAAAAGGTACAAACAAAAGATCATGAATAACAATGCATTGAAAGACGTTTGTTTGTTTCACATATAGAAAACATAATAAGAGTGGTATTCAGCTTGTCCCTCATGGTATAGCAAAACATAAATGCATAGGACACCTTCAAAGTTCATAAGGGTGACTAGATAAAAATAATTTAAGAACAAGCAATATCAAAGTTATGAATCAATCAACAAGTTTTGGGACAATGCACATTAAACTAAGAATGACCACTATGCTCTCTCAATTGGTCCATAAAGATAGAAGATGGAGACTCAACATAAAAGTAAAAAGAAAGGCCCTTCTAGAGGGAAGCAGGGATTTCAAGTTTCATAAAGAGCTTCCAAAAATTATGGTACTTATTAGCTTTCATCTCTCATTGCCCCTATCATAAGCATCTTGAGGTGATTAAGGTTAAAGTGACACAAATATGAGGATATTCTTGACAAGTTATAAGTTGAAAATCTCATGCCCCTTGCTTACGAGTACCGAACCTAATGCAACTCAACTTTAGTCACAACTAAGTCCTTGTCATTGTAAGTACACGTGTATCATGGAGAACCGCCAACGAGGTACCCCTTGCCCCATGACACATGAGCTATCCCATATCAAAATGACAAGGCAACGGACAATGAACATCTCGGTGATCTTTTTATTTTCTATTTGCATAGGTTTTTATTGAGGATGCTTCACAGAATGCTCACTATGGTTATGCTGCAAGTTTCCACCATGATTAGGCATGACTTAGGCTAGCCGCCTAGGCGTTTCTCTAACACGCATACAAACTCCATGAGCTTACAAGCTCCCCTTTTATTTCACACCGCCAGGATCCATAAACAAAAGAACATGATTCAACTGAATAATAAGTGCAATGTTGAAAAGCGTTCCCCATGGTACATGGTTATGCTAATTCACAACTTATAAAGTGCAAGCAAATAAGCAACATAGATGGACACAATGGTTCAAGTTTATTAAGTGCAAGAAAGTAAAGTGTGCCATCAAGTTTGTGAGAGCTTTAATCACTAATTTTCACATAACAAGTTTAATTCGGAAGGTAGATAAAACATGAATATACTTGGAATGGTGTAACACACCATGCATAGGAATTTATAGTGGACTCTTTGGAATAACTTGGTTTTCTTAGGGGTTGGATGCATGAGTGGAACTCACACTTGGTACATGTGGAGGCTAGAAAAAGACTAGGAGCGACAATTAAGAGAGCAACAATGGTCATAATCATGCAAAGAGACAAAACATTATTAATTAAAGCATCAAGTGATATTGCAAGTCAAAAACTAAATGATCATAGAGGCTAAGGTGACTGGCTCATAGTCTTAACATGGTGTAAGCATGGGCCAAGTCAACCCAAATAAAGCATCAAAGGAGAATACCACAATATTATGCTTTTGTATGCTAAAACAACACATGATTCTTTCAAGGCACACTAAGCAATCTCAATTGTTTGGAACAAGTCATGCTACAATGATAATTACTAAGAATAAAGTCAAAGCAACATCAAACATGACATGATAAAGTCTAGACCACAGTTAAAACAAGCTCCTTTCGTACCACTTATAAGCATGAAGCTTCCTACTCTTTTCCAACACCAATCAACTGATTTGAAACAATGTATGAATGCGGGGGTCCAACCAATTTATTTAAGCAAAACAAACAAAAGAAACCTAAATACAAAAAAAAGACGCTCCAAGAACAACACAATTGTGCATGAAACAATAAAAATGAAGTGTTTTGGAAGAAAACCTGACATTTTTATTGATGAAGAAGGGGATGCCTTGGGTTGATGCTTCTACTTCTTGAATATTTCTTGGGGTGACACGGGTGGCATCCCCAAGCTTGAGCTTTTGTCCTTTCTTCATCTCATAACATTATTCTTCCCTACACTTGAAAATTTCCTTCATACAAAACTTCACACAATCTTCATTAGCAACATTAGTGTATTCAAGATAATAAGTCCTTGGGTTTAGTTTCAAAACAAGTAAAACTTCCATTAAAACACAAGCTATTGTAGCAATTACTTCTAAAAGCTCTAGTGATCAAAGAGAACTAAAAGAGGAAGAGATTAAGAGGCAAATGCAAATGCAAATAATGGCAGAAATCTGTCAAAACAAACCAGCAGGTAAAAAACGATTTTTTTCGAAGACATTCTGTTGCTCAAATCGAAAAGTGTTAAACTAACGAAAGTTGGATAATAATCTGGGGCATAAGCACAAACAATTACAGCTCAATCAGACTTACATGGATTTTCACGATTTTTTATAGTAAAGCACAAAAATGTGTTTCGGGATAACAACTTTTCCAAGTCTTACTTCTCTCTCATTAGCGGTTATTCTTGGCACAAAAACCACACAAAAAGGATAAGGAGAGGTTATTACTGAGGCAATAACTTCCAAGACTCAACAAAACAAAAACTTACTGAAAGTAAAAATAATTTGGGTTATCTCCCAATAGTGCTTTTCTTTAATGCCTTTCAACTAGGCATTGGAAACAAGATTCAAGTATTTTCAAATGAAGAAGCATTAAGTTAAATACCAGAAATATCTTCAATGAGGCAAGGTATCTCATCCAAATAAGTTCTAGAGGATCCTCTCTCAATACTCTTGGGTTCACTATTTTCATCAAACGGGTTTTCAGGAACAATCCAATGAAAACTATTTTCTAAGGCTTCATGCATTCATACAAGTTTAAAAGGTATTGGTATATTAATTTCCTCTCCATTTTTGGGTTTGGTTTTGTCCAACTTTTCTAGTGTACCAATAACATCTACACATGAGCCTAGCATATTAAAACAATCAAAGACCTTTCTAGCTTCCTTAACAACATCATAGAATTCTTTAAGCAAATTCTCTAGGATAAAATCTCTCTTTTCAGTATCCTCAATATCTTTAAGTTTAAGAAGGGATTAAGGTTAACAAACCTAGCCTCCAACATGTGAATTACTTGCATCGGAAAGTTCCGGAAAGTTCCAGAAGGTTCCGTGGACTTTACTTGAAAACCAAGAAAGGAAAAGGGGAGACTTAGGGGGGAAGGAAACTCCCTCCCCCTCTCCCTTGTGCGCCGGCCCTAGGAGGTGGGCCTAGGGGTGGGAACCCTAGGCCGCACCCCTCCCTCTATATATAGAGGGGTGGAGGCGCCACCCCCCTTGCCCCTCCACTCTTGCCCTAGCCACCTCTCTCCTCCTCCTTCTCTCTTCTCAGGCTTAGGCGAAGCCCTGCAGAATTCTCTACTCCACCACCACCACCATGTCGTCGTGCTGCTGGGATTCCGTGGAGAGATCTACTACCTCCACTGCTCGCTGGAACGGGGAGAGGAAGGTCTGCATCGACTCCGCACGTGTGACCAACTGCGGAAGTGCTGCCGGAACGCGGCGCCGGAAGGATCGTCTACTCGATCTTGAGATCGGCAAGTGATCGTCTACATCAACCACGAGATCCGATCTCGCACAAGGCTTTTGGATCTACAAGGGTTAGTATAGATCTATCTCGTTGCACATGTCTAATAGATTAGATCTTGGCTTTTATCTAGATTAGATCTAGGTTTTGTTTATTCTTGCGGTAGATATTTTTTGTTTTCCATGCTACGAACCCATCAGTGGTATCAGAGCCATGTCTATGCGTAGATCTGTTGCACGAGTAGAACACAATGGTTTTGTGGGCGTTGGTGCTCGTGTCGTCTTTTGCTTTGTGTACTTTGCATCTTGCGGTATGGTGGGATGAAGCGGCTCGGGCTAACCTTACATGTCATCGCACATGAGACTTGCTCCACGCTTGACGTGTAACTTGCTTTGCACAAGTGGCTTTGCGAGTGTCTGTCTCTCTCACCATAGTATAGATCCAATTTACACTTTGCACTTGTATCAACGTTGTGGTTTAGTTTCATAGGTAAGATCCGTTCTTATTCAAAAGCCCCAAACCACGTAAAACATGCAAAGAAAATTAGAGGCGTCTAACTTGTTTTTGCAGGGGTTTTGTGATGTGATATGGCCATCATGTGATTGTGATTATATTTGATGTATGCAATGATCCTTGTTGTAATATGGCAACTGGCAGGAGCCTAATGGTTGTCTATAATTATGTTAAGACATGCGTGTATATTCATCTTATAATAGCTTTATTCCAAGTAGTTGTAATAGTTGCTAGTGATGATGGACAACCATGAAGCGGCGCCACTGACCTTGACGCAATGCTGGTGATGATGGAGATCATGTCCGTGCTTTGGAGATGGAGATCAAAGGCATAAGAAGAAATGGCCATATCATATCACACTAATTATGAATTGCCTGTGATGTTAATCCTTTATGCATCTTGTATTGCTTAGATCGCGACAGTAGCATTATAAGATGATCCCTCTCACTAAATATCAAGTAATAAAGTGTTCGTCCTTAGTTGGCATCGTTGCTAATACTCGTCGTTTCGAAGCATCTCGTGATGATCGGATGTGATAGATTCTACGTGTGCACACAACGGGTGCAAGCCAGATTTGCACATGCGGAAACTAAGGTTAATCTTGCTGAGCCTAGCATGTACAGACATGGTCTCAGAACACGGAATACCGAAAGGTAGAGCATGAGTCATATAAATGATATGATGAACATGAAGATTGTTCGCCGATGAAACTACATCTTCTCTCGTGAAGATCGGACTTGGTGTAGTGGATTTGGTTCGTGTAATCACTATGACAACGTGAGGGATGTTGTTTTGAGTGGGAGTTCACCTAGTTAATTTAAGAATTAAAATTGAACTCAATTTATTATGAACTTAGTCTAAACTACTTGCAAATTTGTTGTAGATTATGGCGAACCTATCCATCAATTTCAATGCGTTCCTAGAGAAAGAAAAGCTTAAGAACAATGGAAGCAACTTCACGGATTGGCTCCATGGACTGAAGATTATCCTCAGGGCTGGTCAGATGACCTATGTGCTCGAAGCACCGCTAGGTGACCCACCTGCAGAAGATGCCACCGATGACGTAAAGAATGTTTACGCCACTCGGAAAAATCACTACTCCACAGTTTAGTGTGCCATCCTGTATGGTTTAGAAACGGAGCTTTAGAAGCGCTTTGAGAACCACAACCCGTTTGAGATCATTAAGGAGCTCAGGCTAATTTTTGAGACTCACGCGACCGTGGAGAGCTATGAGGCCTCCGAAAATTTCTTTAACTGTAAGATGGAAGAGGGAAGCTCTGTTAGCGAGCACGTGCTCACCATGTCTAGGCACGCAAACAAGCTCCAAGAGTTGGGGATAACGATTCCTAATGAGTTAGGGATTCACCGTGTCCTCCAATCACTGCCACCGAGTTATAAGAACTTTGTGATGAACTACAATATGCACTGCATGAACAAGACGTTGCCTGAACTATCGTCCATGCTGAAAACTGCTGAAGTGGAGATGAAGAAGGAGCACCAAGTGTTGATGGTAAATAAGACCACCAATTTCAAGAAACAGGGCAAGCCTAAGAACAAGGGCAACTTCAAGAAGGACGGCAAGAAAGCTGCCACACCTACTAAGAAGCCCAAGGCTGGTCCTAAGCCTGAAACTGAATGCTTCTACTGCAAGGGTGCTGGTCACTGGAAGCGTAACTGCCCCAAGTACCTGGCGGATCTGAAGAACGGCAACATCAAGAAGAAAGGTATATTCGATATACATGTTATTTATGTGTATCTTACTAGTAATCATAGTAGTGCCTGGGTATTTGATACTGGTTCGGTTGCTCATATTTGTAACTCGAAACAGGAGCTGCGGAATAAGCGAAGACTGGCAAGAGACGAGGTGACGATGCACGTTGGAAATGGCTCCAAGGTTGATGTGATCGCCGTCGGCACACTCCCTCTACATCTACCTTCGGGATTAGTTTTAAATTTGAATAATTGTTATTTGGTGCCTGCATTAAGCATGAGCATTATATCTGGATCTTGTTTATTGCGAGACGGTTACTCTTTTAAGTCTGAGAATAAAGGTTGTTCGATTTATATGAGTAATATCTTTTATGGTAATGCACCTAAGATGAATGGTTTATTCTTACTAAATCTCGATAGTAGTGATACACATGTTCACAACATAGATGCTAAACAAACAAAATTGAATGATAATTCCACATACATGTGGCACTGTCGTCTTGGTCACATTGGAGTGAAGCGTATGAAGAAACTCCATTTTGATGGACTTCTTGAATCACTTGATTTTGAATCACTTGAAAGATGCGAAGAATGCCTAATGGGAAAAATGACTAAGACTCCATTCTCTGGAATAATGGAGCGAGCTACAGACTTATTGGAAATAATACATACCGATGTGTGCGGTCCAATGAGTGTAGCATCGCGTGGTGGATATCGTTATGTTCTCACTTTCACGGATGACTTAAGTAGATATGGGTATGTCTACTTTATGAAACATAAATCCGAAACTTTCGAGAAGTTCAAGGAATTTCAAAGTGAAGTGGAAAATCATCGTAACAAGAAGATTAAGTTTCTGCATTCTAACCGTGGAGGTGAATATCTAAGTTATGAGTTTGGCATGCATTTAAAGAAATGTGGAATACTTTCGCAATTGACACTACAGGGAACACCACAACGTAATGGTGTGTCCGAACATCGTAATCAAACTCTCTTAGATATGGTTCGGTCTATGATGTCTCTTATAGATTTACCGCTATCGTTTTGGGGCTATGCATTAGAGACAGTCGCATTCACTTTAAATAGGGCATCATCTAAATCCGTTGAAACGACACCGTACGAATTGTGGTTTGGAAAGAAACCTAAGTTGTCGTTCCTTAAAGTTTGGGGTTGCGAAGCGTATGTAAAGAAGTTACAACCTAATAAACTTGCACCCAAAGCGGAGAAATGCGTCTTCATAGGATACCCTAAAGAAACAATTGGGTATACCTTCTATCATAGATCCGAAGGCAAAGTTTTTGTTGCCAAGAATGGATCCTTTCTTGAGAAGAAGTTTCTCTCGAAGAAAGTGACTGAAAGGAAAGTAGAACTCGACGAGGTTATTGAACCTTCTCTCGGAGTTGAGAGTAGCGCAACACCGGAAGATGTTTTTGTGCCGCCTGCACCAATTGGAGAGGAAGCTAATGATGGTGATCATGAAACTTCGAACGAAGTTGTTGCTGAACCTCGCAGGTCAATGAGGGTTCGTACCACTCCTGATTGGTATGACCCTGCCTTGAATGTAATGTTGGTGGACAACACTGATGACCCTGTGACGTATGAAGAAGCTATGGTGAGCCTAGATTTCGACAAATGGCTAGAAGCCATGAAATCCGAAATGGGATCCATGTACGAAAACCAAGTGTGGACTTTGGTGGACTTACCGGATGGCCATAAGGCTGTCGAGAACAAATGGATTTTCAAGAGAAAAACAGATTCTGATGGTAATGTTACCGTCTATAAAGCTCGACTTGTCGCGAAAGGGTTCCGACAAATTCAAGGAGTTGACTACGGTGAGACATTCTCACCAGTAGAGAAGCTAAAGTCTGTGAGGATTTTGTTAGCAATTGCTGCATATTTCGATTATGAGATTTGGCAGATGGATGTCAAAACGGCGTTCCTTAATGGAGACATTGAGGAAGAGTTGTATATGGTACAACCCAAGGGTTTTGTTGATCCTAGTGATGCTGACAAGGTATGCCAACTTCAGCGCTCCATTTCTGGACTAAAGCAAGCATCCTGGAGTTGGAGTCAACATTTTGATAAAGTAATCAAAAACTTTGGATTTATACAAACTTATGTAGAAGCTTGTATTTACAAGAAAGTGAGTGGGAGCTCTATAGCATTCCTACTACTATCTGTAGATGACATATTGTTGATTGGGAATGACATAGAAGTTCTTAATAGTGTCAAAGACTTTTTGAATAATAGTTTTTCAATGAAGGATCTTGGCGAAGCGGCATATATTCTAGGCATCAAGATTTATAGAGATAAATCAAGATGCCTAATAGCGCTTTCACAAAGTACATACTTGGACAAAGTTCTAAAGAAGTTTAGAATGGAAGGGAGCAAGAAAGGGTTCGTGCCCATGTTGTCAGGTAAGACCTTGAGTAAGACTCAAAGTCCAGCTACAGCAGAAGATAGAGAGAAGATGAATAATATTCCCTATGCCTCGGCCATAGGTTCTATCATGTATGCCATGCTGTGTACAAGACCGGATATAGCACATGTTGTTAGTTTGACTAGCAGATATCAAAGTGATCCTGGAATGGAGCACTGGACAGCGGTCAAGAATATCCTAAAGTACCTAAATAGGACTAAGGATATGGTTCTTTCTTATGGAGGTGATGAACAGCTTGTTGTAAACAGTTACACTGATGCTAGTTGGAACACCGATCTAGATGACTCGAAGTCACAGTCTGGATACGTATTTATTTTGAATGGTGCTGCAGTGAGCTGGAGGAGTGCCAAGCAAAGCGTTGTGGCGAAATCTTCAACTGAATCGGAATACATAGCTGCTTAGGAGGATGCACAAGAAGCCATATGGATGAAGGAGTTCATTACTGAACTTGGCGTGGTTCCTAGTGCGTTGGACCCGATGTCCATCTACTGTGACAACACAGGTACCATAGCTAATGCACAGGAGTCAAGGTCACATAGCAAGCTGAAGCACATCAAGCTACGTTTCCATGCTATTCGTGAGTATGTCCAAGATGGTGACATAACGATTTGCAAAGTACACACTGATCTGAATGTGGCAGATCCGTTGACTAAACCTCCCCCTAGAGCAAAGCATGACCAACACCAGAACGCCATGGGTGTTAGGTATATTACCATGTAATCTAGATTATTGACTCTAGTGCAAGTGGGAGACTGTTGGAGATATGCCCAAGAAGCAATAATAAAAGTGGTTATTATTATATCTTTGTGTTTATGATGAATGTTTACATCCCATGCTATAATTGTATTATAAGGAAACACTGATACATGTGTGTTTTGTAAACGTAAAAGAGTCCCTAGTAAGCCTCTTGTTGAACTATCTTGTTGATTAATTGATGATCATGGTTTCCTGATCATGGACATTGGATGTCATTAATAACAAGGTTATATCATTAGGAGAATGATGTGATGGACACACACCCATAGTACGTGTAGCATAAGATCAAGTCATTAAGTTGGTATTGCTACAAGCTTTCAAATGCATAGTAACCTAATCCTTCAACCATAAGGTTATGTTAATCACCATCACCGGATGGGTGCTTTGATGACATCAAACACCGCTTCGTAACTGGGTGGTTATAAAGGTGTCATTGGGTATTCTAAAAGTATGTATTGAAGTGCATGGACCAAGATTGGGATTTGTCCATCCATATGACGGATAGATATGCTCTGGGCCCTCTCGGTGGAATGTCATCTAGTTAGCTTGCAATCATGTGACTAGGTCACAAGGGATGACATATCATGGAACGAGTAAAGAGTACTTATCAGTAACGAGGTAGAACTAGGTATGGAGATACCAACGATCAAACCTCGGATAAGTAGAGTATTGCGTGACAAAGGGAATTGGTTTCGTATGTTAATGGTTCTATCGATCACGAAGTCATTGTTGAGTATGTGGGAGCCGTTATGGATCTCCAGATCCCGCTGATGGTTATTGATCGGAGAGGTGTCTCCATCATGTCTGCATATTCACGAACCATAGGGTGACACACTTAAGGTTCGATGCTGTTTAGGTAGATATGGAATGTGCGTTGGAGACTGAATGTTGTTCAAAGTCTCAGATTGGATCTGGGACATCACGGGGAGATCCGGAATTGTCCGGAGAATGAGATTCATATAATGGAGATCATTTTCTAGGTTCGGAAATGTTCCGGAGTGTTTATATGGGGGTTCTAGAAGGTTTCGAAATGTTCCGGAAAGTTCCAGAAGGTTCTGTGGACTTTACTTGAAAACCAAGAAAGGAAAAGGGGAGACTTGGGGGGGAAGGAAACTCCCTCCCCCCTCTCCCCTGTGCGCCGGCCCTAGGAGGTGGGCCTAGGGGTGGGAACCCTAGGCCGCACCCCTCCCTCTATATATAGAGGGGTGGAGGCGCCACCCCCCCTTGCCCCTCCACTCTTGCCCTAGCCGCCTCTCTCCTCCTCCTTCGCTCTGCTCAGGCTTAGGTGAAGCCCTGCAGAATTCTCTACTCCACCACCACCACCACGCCGTCGTGCTGCTGGGATTCCGTGGAGAGATCTACTACCTCTGCTGCTTGCTGGAACAGGGAGAGGAAGGTCTACATCGACTCCGCATGTGTGACCGACTGCTGAAGCGCTGCCGGAACGCGGCGCCGGAAGGATCGTCTACTCGATCTTGAGATCGGCAAGTGATCGTCTACATCATCCATGAGATCCGATCTCGCACAAGGCTTTCGGCTCTACAAGGGTTAGTACAGATCTATCTCGTTGCACATGTCTAATAGATTAGATCTTGGCTTTTATCTAGATTAGATCTGGGTTTTGTTCGTTCTTGTGGTAGAATTTTTTTTCCATGCTACGAACCCATCAAGTAAAGTAATGGACTAGGGTCCATAGTTCACTAGAGGTGTTTGTCCTTAAGATAAATAGCATGTTGGGTGAACAAATTATAGCGGGGCAATTGATAGATTGAGAAAGCATAAGAATGCATATACTAGACATCTTGAATCCTATGAGATTTGATTGGGCATTACAACATAATACATAGACCACAATCCAACTGCATCTATGACTAATAATCCACCTTCCGGTTATCATCCGAACCCCTTTTAGTATTAAGTTGCAAGCAACGGATAATTGCATTAAGCAAAGTGTGTAAAGTAAACAATAGAATTTCCCGATGGACAAAAGATTGATGTTTTCTCCATAATAGCAACATCACATCTACAACCTTAGAGATTTATGTCACTTCCCCAGATTACTAGAGGCATGAACCTACTATCGAGCATAAATACTCCCTCTTGGAGTTGCAAGCATCTACTTGGCCAAGATAATTGCAAGATCACAAATAACATAGACATGATAGAATCAATAATCAATCTGACATAGTATCTCAAACACAACATATAGGATTACAAATAGATGATCTTGATCATGAACGGGGCTCACAAGATCTTGATCTTGATAGCACAAAGGAGGATAACCAACCATCTATCAACTACATGGACCCATAGTCCAAGGATGAACTACTCACGCATCACACCGGAGGCAAGCATGGTGATGAACAAGGCCTCTAGGATGATCTCTCCCCTCCGATAGGGTGCTAGGAAGAGCTTTGGATCCCCCCGATCTAGGGATGGAGATGGCAGTGGCTACAGACTCTTTCGTGGATTTCTGATCGGGTACTTAGGGTTTTCGTCCCGGGGTGAATATATAGGTGAAGGGGCAAGGTCGGTGGAGGCCCAGGGGGCCCACACCACCTGGTGGCGTGCCCCCTTTCCGCGCCGCCATCAGGTGTGGCCGCCCTGGTGCGCCACTTTGTCTCCCCTCCGGACTACGTGTTCCTTCTAGTAAAATATTGACTTTGGCTTTTATCCCGTCCAATTCCGATAATATTTCCTTACTAGCTTTTCTGAAACCAAAAATAGCAGAAAACAGGCAACTGGCACTGTGGCATCTTGTTAATAGGTTAGTTTCAGAAAATGCATTAAAATACCTCAAAGGGTGAACAAAACATAAGAAAGTTGATATAAAACAAGCATGGAGCATCAAAAATTATAGATACGTTTACGACGTATCATGGGGGAGTTGGATTCTTTCTTGGTTTTGAATTCAAGCAATTGAGAGAAGGAACTTTCATGAACCAAGCCAAATATACCCAAGACATGCTCAAGACGTTCAAGCTTGATCAACTAAATGGAGTCAAAACTCCAATGGCTACAAAGGTAGATCTTACTCTCGATTCGAATGGTAAAGATGTGTATCAAAAACTCTATCATTCTATGATTGGTTCTTTTCTTTACCTTTGTGCATCTAGACCTGATATCATGATGAGTTTAGGTTTGTGTGCAAGATTTCAAGTCACACCAAAGGAAAGCCATTTGGTGGCGGTTAAGCGAATCTTTCGATATTTGATTGATACCCCAAAGTTTGGGTTATGGTACCCCAAGGGAGCTAGCTTCAACCTCGTTGGATATTCGGACTCAGACTATGCATGCGACAAAGTTGGTAGGAAATCCACTTCCGGGACTTGCCATTTTCTTGGTCAGTCCTTGGTTTATTGGGCTTCCGAGAAGAAAAATTGTGTCTCCATGTCAACCGCTGAAGCTGATAATATTGTCGCCGCAAGTAATTGTGCACACTTGCTATGGATGAGGCAAACTTTAAAGGATTACAGTGTATATTTTGACAAAGTGCCTCTTCTACATGGCAATGAAAGTGCAATTAAGATCGCCCACAACCCGGTGCGACATAACAAGACAAAGCATATTGAAATTCGACATGATTTCATCTAGGATCATGTGGCTGAAGGGGCTCACAATAGAAAACAAATTTTTTAATAGCTACTGCAACACTCGGAGCTAGAATCTATCTATTAGTTATTGCAGCAATGGGATGAGGTATCTATTACATACCCATGTAGATCAAAACATAGTTAATGTACCATGGGGAACGTGGATGAACTAGTTGTACTCTCTCGACCTCAAGATCACGAAGCTCCTCGCTTGTCTCCTCCTGGTCCTTGCATGATAGCCCAATGCCACAAGTGGTCGTACCCCCAAGGTATCACACATGTACAGTGTCTGACGACGACTCCCATTCTTCCTGATCCAGCCGGGATGCAGAAGTAGACCCTTTGGAACCAGGATCCAGCAGTGCGACATCGTGCCGATGGTTGTTGACTCTCTCATGTGCAGTTCTTCTTGGAAGCAAACTCGTGAGGATCAACTAAGAAACAGGGGGAAATTCCCTAAGGATGTCCCCTTTTATTTTGTGTGTGTATTTTTCCTCAATAGACCTTTTTATATAGGGGAAAAGGGGGTAATCCCTTCCCTCAAATCCCCATGCGACACTGAAGGAAAAAGGCAAAGGAGTGGACAAACGGCTGGGCCAGAAGCAGCCGGGTGGGCCCCGGTGCCCGCCAGCCCACGACCTGGCGAGGAGAGGTGGTGGCCCAAGTGAGCCTACCCCCTCCCATCACGCGGGCACCAACCCAGCTGGTGTGTGCGAGGCGGTGACCAAGTGGGGCGGCAACGTCGACCGAGTGGGACGATGGTGGCCTGCTAGCATGCCAGTGCCTGTCCGCGTCTGCCTACGCGCATGTGGGCTATGGTCGGGGGGCGCTATTGGTGGCCAGCTGCTGGATGCCCGCTCGGAGCCTAGCTACCGCCTACCCGTCTACTTGCTTGGGCCGCTCAGGGCCCACGTATAGTGCCGATTCGTGCTGCCCACCGAGGTGGCTTTCCTCTAGGCCAATTCTCTCCGGGGATTTGGCCCTATAGAGAAAGATTCCTCATAAATATTAATTTAATATTTATTAATTCATAATTAATATATACAAATGCATATTATAAATTTCTATTTGTCCGAAATACCTTACGAACTTATCCTTCTTCCGAACATCTTCAGATCCTTTCTTGGAACAATACTGATCTTCCTTTCTCATCGGTGATCCCTTCGCTTCTCTAGAATCTTAAAACAACGTTAGACCCTTAAGTGTGTTACCCTACGGTTCAGGAATGTCACAGTCATGATCAAGATCACTCTTCAACCAATGATCAATAGCGGGACTGTGATGTCCATAATGACCCCCATGCATAACACAAAATTCTGTCGTGTTCGAACCATAAACTCTGTGTCATATTCCCTTTTTCTAGTCGATGCATGACTTGTCCGAGATTTGATCTTTAGCATCAACATACTAATATCATTACCGATAAGTCTACTTAACTCACTATCATGATATTATATTCCCATGCCCTAGTCATACATTGCAACTTTACTGGATACAATCTGACCGAGTGGGCCTAGTGTATCTTAACGTCATGCAGGTGGACAAATCCCGATCTTGATGCATAGGCCTCAACTATTCCTTCGGAATACCCAATACACACTTTTATAGTTACCCAGTTATGGACATGATGGTTGATCCTCCGGTGACAATGATTAATATGATCTCATGGTCCAAGGAGAAGGTCACTTTGTTTCTAACTATCACAATGATGAACCATGTGATTATACCACATTGAAATACTTATGTGGGTAATGTCCATCATATCATTCCCCAATGACATGACTTCGTGGTCAACTGGCATAAATGCTCCATGATTAGGAAACCTTGATCATCGGTCGTCCAACGAACTAGTTGAATAGAGGCTACTAGGGACCATGTTTGTTTGCATACCACACATGTATCAATGTTTCCACTTGATACAATTATAGCACAAGATGAAATTGTCATGAACTAGTTTGAGATATGATAATAGACCCACTTATTATTTACCTCTAGGGCATATCTCCTTCAATATCCCACTTGCACTAGATTAGAAATAATCTAGTTTCATTTGTTTACTGATCATAAACACATGTGTTTTATATCATGATTGCTCGTGGAAAAACCGTCTTGTCTTTTAATTTGTTTTACTAGACCCGTATGTCTTTTGCAAATCATGAGTGTCTCATAATTTTGACACTCACACCATAATCTCATAATGTGTCAAAGTATTTTGTTTGGTGACAAAATGAGACTTTATTTCTTAGTATTACAATGACGGTCGATCAGTCACAAGAACTTACACTATTGTCATATATACCAAAACACACTTAGTTGAAGTCAAACTTCATTAACCAAACTTGCTTTACTTTTCTATTATCGAAGTAATTTCCTACATCAATATCAATGTAGATCATTACATCTCACTATGCTCTTGACAACACACTTAATCATAGTTCAGTGATTCGAATCACTCCAGAACATGTTCTTCTATTCAAGAACATGGGTCACATTTTTGTCAAGTATACAACATGGTTATGTGGAAGAACCTATGAAAAAGCACATGAAAAGAGGACGCTCTCAATTCTTCTTCTCGACCATTGTTGTCTTTACCCAATGTTTCATCTAGTTTTACAAGTAAGACCATTTTTTCTTGTTTCATTCTGAACTCCTTCAAAATCCAAAATAGTACATTTTGAACTTTGTTTTCATAATCGGAACAGACACATATTGACTCTCAATGTTGAATCACACTAATCTATCTCCATAGTTTTCAAAGTACAATGCTTTGATCAACTTCATCCATACAATATTTCATAATATTTCTAATATTAATTGTTTCATTCATTATATGTCAAACACATATATATGAATGTTGTCACGCTCCCACTCAAAATGTCATCCACACATGAGACTTTTGTAATATCCTCATAGCTCCCACTCAAATATGTCATCCACACATTTTATTTAGAAACTATTCAACTCACACTTGAATACTTCATAAGTATTGGTCTTCTCGACATTTTGGCAATTCCAAAATCTTTTGATCATTTATAAAATCGAGGTTTTTTCCACCATATAATTAAGCATTTCTACATAATTACGGCCAATCATTGAAGTTGTCAACACAATCTTCCCAACAAATCAAGTTTTTGTGTTCTAAAGTTGCATTATTTCCATATAACTTCATAGTTGTTTAGGAATGATCAAGTAACCTATTACTTTGATAAGATTGAGCAACATATTACTCCTTTAATCCTAAATGTCACCTTTTATGAATTTCATGAATCTTATTTATTTCTTGTACTTAGGTCCATCATCACTTCTTCGTAGTTCGTAGGTATATAATAATCAATATGAGAGTAAATCAATAATGTATTTCCACCAAGTGGGAAATGCACTATTAAGTCCTACTTCCTTAAGTTAAGTTCTTAACCAAGATTCTATGGTCACGATCATTAGTTTCATCTACTTTTTGCAGAGTTTTGTTTCACGAAACATATTCCATTGCGCTACTCAACATTTGGGGTAAGATCAAATATCTTGATTTCAAACTTTCACTTTCTTTCATCAGCATTTTGTCAAGAAACTTTTCTTAAGAAGTATGCCCTTGACAACACGCAGTTTGTCCTTTGGTTATGAAAAATCATATTCATAGTTGCCTATGAATATTCTACAAAGACTTGTATTCATAATGACTTTTTCAAAGTTTCTAGAAACTCAAACGTGCCATAACTTTTATGGTGTTGTTTCCATGGATCATGATGATTCCATATTTCATTAGTGTTTGTTATTATAACCTTATAAATCTATCTTGTTTCCGATAACGTCCTTTTGTCAGGGCTAAACTATTAACTTAGTTACAAATCGTCTTGATCCAATCAAGAAAACTTGTCACTTTTGTTAATTGTATATCCATTTTGTTCTGACGGTGTTTTGAACATTTCAAATAGTCTCAGAATCATGTGTCTTTGAGTAAATACTCTTATTTACTTAAATCCACAATTAAACTTATATAATATTGATTTCCACTATATTGCTGAACTGTAATAGATCACTCATCTACAACTTTTCAATAATGAAGTATACACATCTGTTCTACCAGAACGCATTCTGTTTTAGTCATATTTGCCAAACGAGGCACGGTTTAGCATGTGCTGATAGATCAAGTATCTAACAGTTTCCAATTATCCATTAGTATGAATACATTGCATGCATACGGCATATTTATGACTTAAACCACTAGTGTCATATGCATTAATGCATTATCATTAAGTTGGATATCATTTGAGATTTTCATGTTTTATAAATGTACACATATTATCATTAAGACCCCCATAAGAACAACACGTTCATGGCCAAAAATGTGGCCACAATAGAAATCATTCATATCAATAGAACAACTAATTTGTTACTTATATATATGAATAATTGTTTCGCAAAATGCAAAACACATTAATAGGTCCACAAACTCAAATCGATTACAAATAGTTCCAATTATAATAAGTCTAGAAGATACATGTAGAAGGAGAAGTATTGTCATCCATTAGCATCTTGCATACCTCCAACATGTCGTGTCTCCTTGTCTCTGTCACTCAACGATGAAACATACGGTCCTGTTTTCATAAAACAAGAACAAGTATCAGTATACTTGGTGAAACTGCATTAAGTGTTTTGTGAGAAACACATTTATAAATTTGTATATCATATATACCTTCTCCATCGATGATCTCACTAGCAATCAGCTCTACCTTCATAGTTCTCAACTGCTGCAGGAACTGATGAAAGTTGAGCGAGTCACCTCTCATCGTATAGCCATGGATGACCTCTATGTAGCTGGGGGAAGCAAGCGCAACACCCCATCTATCGCAAATTGGTCTTCCATCTAGTAGTCAACCTCGTACACTTGACGTGCGTGAAGTTTATGCATGATCCCCAAGTGGCTAACTAGGCACGTGTCTTCTTCCATGTTCTGGGAAAGAAATTAATCCAGCAGATCAAACTTCAAAAGTCTGACTTGTTATATGAACATAATCCTCAGTCCATTGATCATATCATATGGCTCAATTTATGGGAAGTGCACTTACATCTCAGGTACCATTGTCCATCGTGTGGTGCATGATACTTAGATGAACAAGTCACGACGATCATGAAACTCGCCTTCTTCATCCTTAGTTGCATCATCATCCAGAAGCTCTCCTAGTGGTTCCAAAATGGTGAAGAGTAGGTCAGTAGAGTTGAGAATTTTCCTTAAGCGTAGATACCAGTCTATGAAATTGGACCCATATAACTTAAGGTTGTCCTCTAGCGACATAACTCCACGCATTTTAAATGTTGACTGAACCGACATGATCTACAAACACATTTCCAAGACATAAGACTAAGTTCACAACGTGAATTATGGTTTTATAATCACATTATCACAAGAACTACCACTAAAACTATCATCCCTAAGATAGTTTTAGGGATTACACGATCCCTTTACACTATGTCATCCCCCATCGTCACGGCCTTTGACACAGCTGCCAGGGTGGACTATATCCGTCGATCACATCATTCATGTGACTCATGCTTGATCTTTCGATCTTCCTTGTTTTGAGGCCATGTATGTACATGCTAGGCTAGCTAATTAAACCTAAGTGTATTCATAGTACATACATGGCTTGCACCCACCTATGCAAACACCAAGATGTCTAGCACCTGATCATGACAACCTGCTTCATAATGGCGAACTTTCTTGGTGGTGCAGACTGTAGGGAAAACACTAATATTTGTATTATATTAGGGATCATCTTATTAATGATACTGTCGCGTATCTAATACAACCAAGCATAAACAAGATGCACACAAAATAACATCACATGCAATTTGTAATGTGTGATATGATATGGTATTTTGCGCCTTGATCTCCATCATGTGTCGTGCCTCGATCACCATCATGGCTCACCACCATGACGCCAAGCTCATGGTGCCATGAGTTTGTCGTCCACAAAGTGTATTCATACAATTTACCACATCACATCACATACCCCCTCTTGCAACATAAAGTTATATGCCTCTACTTTATTACTGCAAGTTATACGTGGTTCTTAGGGGCTTTCGAGATAGAACCGTTCATACCTACGAATATCAACCACAACATTGATAAAATAGTTGTCTCTTTTACACCCCTCTTGAGTCCCTCCGTTGTAAATGTCATATCAACTACTGTGAGGTAGACAGACACGCTGTCCACTTATACGGTACAAGCCGTATGTCAAACATGGAACCAGTCTCGCTTAAGATTAAGCATAAAGTCGGTTTGGGCCTCTTCATCTCATAGTGCCGCGATATGAACAAGTACACGTGGGAGGGTAACAACTAAGTAATCAATTCCCATATTCAATATGTGGTCTACCCATACTAGCATAACTATGCATAGATCAACTCTAATACCATTGAAGGGGTTCACAGCAGAAAACAATTTGTTTACTAGCTAGCACAACACCCAAATCCAGAATCTATCTACGAGTTAATGCAGTAACGGGATGAGGTTTCGATTATATACCCTTGTAGATCAAAACGCAGTTAATGTCCCGTAGATCCTCGCTTGTCTCCTCCTGGTCCTTGCACGATAGACCAACACAACAAAGTGGTAGCGACCCCAAGGTATCGCACACATACGGTGTCTGATGATGACTCCAATTCTCCCTGATCTAGCCAAGATGCGAAAGTATACCCTCTAGAACTGGGATCCAGCGGTGCTATGGCATGCCAATGGTTGTCGACTCTCTCGTGTGTAGTTCTTCTCGGAACCGCACTCGTGAGAATCAACTGAGAAAGAGGGGGAATTCACTAAGGAAATATCCTTAAGAAATCCCCTTTTATTTTGTGTGTGTCGTTTCCCTAAATATATGCCTCTTTATATAGGGGGAAAAGGGGTACTCCCTTTCCTATCTAGTGGCTGCGAGGCGGCAGCTAGGTGGGGCAATGACATCGGCCGAGAGGGCCGCTGGAGGTCTGCCAGCACGCGAACGATAGCCCGTGTTCGCATGCGCCACTGGCGGCGGCCAGCTACCGCATGCCCACGCGACGCCCCTCTAGCACCTGCCCATATGCTTTCATGGGCCAGCCGAGGCCCACCTGCAGCCGGTTCGTGCTGCCCACCAGGGTGGATTTTTTTGGGTCGATTCCCTCTAGGGATATTTTGCCATATGTATTAATTTAAATATTTATTTAATATATATTAATTCATAATTAACATATACAAATGCGTATTATAAGTTTCTATTTAGCCGAAACACCTTTCGGTCTTATCCTTCTTCCGAACATCTTCAGATACTTTCTTGGAACAATTCTGATCTTTATTTATCATCCGTGATCCCTTCGTTTATATAGCAATCTTAGAACATCGTCAGACCCTTCAGTGTGTTACCCTATGGTTCCGGAATGGCACAGTCATGATCGAGATCACTCTCTGATAAATGATGAATAGCGAGACCAGGATTTCAATAATGATCCCTGTGCATTCCATGAAACTTTATCATGTTCGAATCATAAACTCTATGTCCTATATCCTTTGTCTCTTCGATACATGACTTGTCCTAGATTTGATCTTTAGCATCAACATACTAATCTCGTTACCGACAAGTCTACTTAAATTTTTATTGTGATATTGTATTCCCATGACCTAGTCATTCGCTGCACCTTTATTGGATACAATCTGACCGAGTGGGCCCAATATATATTCCCATCACGCAGGTGGAAAAATCCTGATCTTAATGCATAGGCCTCAACTATTCCTTCGGAATACCAAATTCACACTTTATAGTCACCCAGTTATGGACATGATGGTTGATGTGATCAAAGCATCCTCCGGAGAGAGTGATTAATATGATCTCACAGTCTAAGGAGAATGTCACTTTGTTTTTAACTATCACAATGATGAACCATGTGAGTAGATCACGTTGCAATACTTATGTGGGTAATTCCCATCATATCATTCCTCAATGACATGACTTCGTTCTCAACTAGCATAAATGCTCCATGATCATGAAACCTTGATCATCGGTCGCCCAACAAACTAGTTGAATAGAGGATACTATAGACTAGGTTTGTTTGCATACCACACATGTATCAATGTTTCCTCTTGATACAGTAATAACACGGTATGAAACTGCTATGAACTAATTTGAGATATGATAAGAAACTCATTTATTATTTGCCTCTAGGGCATATCTCCTTCAGTGGCCAAAGGGGATATTGATCTATCTTATGTGAGTACAAAGGATCAACTTGTAGACATTTTCATGAAGCCTCTTGATGAACCAAGGTTTCGTGCGTGCCAGCCCTGCCTAGATGGTGGCTGCAAGGTGGCGACCAGGTGGGGTAGCGACATCGACTGGGTGGGCCACTGGCGGCCTGCCAGCGCGCCAGTGCCAACCCGTGTTCGCCTACGCCCATGTAGGCTGTGGGCGGGTGGGCTGCTGGCGGCAGCCATCTATTGCACGCCCGCGTGGCGCCCTGCTAGCACCTGCCCGTCCGCTTGCGTGGGACGCCCGGGGCCCACCTGCAGCATGGTTTGTGCAGCCCACTGTGGTGGCTTTTTTTAGGCCGATGCCCTCTAGGTATATGGCCCTATAGAGAAAGTTTCCCCATATATATTAATTTAAATATTTATTAATAATTGAAATATACAATGCATATTATAAATTGCTATTTATCTAAAACACCTTTCATTCTTATCCTTCTTCCGAACATCTTCGGATCCTTTCTTGGAACAATTCTAATCTTTATTTCTCATCATTGATCCTTTTGCTTCTATAGTGATCTTAGAACGTCGTCAGACCCTTTAGTGTGTTACCCTATGGCTAGAGAATGGCACAGTCATGATCGAGATCACTCTCCGATCAATGATCAATAGAGGGACCGAGATGTCAATAATGACCCCCATGCATTCCATGAAACTCTGTCGTGTCTGAACCATAAACTATGTGTCATATTCCCTTTGTCTCTTCGATACATGACTTATTCGAGATTTGATCTTTAGCATCAACATACTAATCTCATTACCGACAAGTCTACTTAACTCATTATCGTGATATTGTATTCCCATGACCTGGTCATATGCTGCAACTTTATTGGATACCACCGAGTGGGGCCAGTGTATCTTCCTGTCACGCAGGTGGACAAATCCTGATCTTGATGCATAGGCCTCCACTGTTCCTTCAAAATCCAAATGCACACTTTTATAGTCACCCAGTTATGGACATGACGGTTGGTGTGATCAAAGAATCCTCTAGAGATAGTGATTAATATGATCTCACAGTCTAAGGAGAATGTCACTTTGTTTCTAACTATCAAAATGATGAACCATGTGACTAGATCACGTTGCAAGACTTATGTGGGTAATGCCCATCATATCATTCCCCAATGACATGACTTCATTGTCAACTAGCATAAATGCTCCATGATCATAAAACCTCGATCACCGGTCGCCCAACGAACTAGTTGAATAGAGGCTATTAGGGACCAGGTTTGTTTGCATACCACACCTATATCAATGTTTCCTGTTGATACAGTAATAACACAGTATGAAAATGCTATGAATTAATTTGATATATGATAAGAAACTCATTTATTATTTGCCTATAGGGAATATCTCCTTAAGTGGCCAAAGGGGATATTGATCTATCTTATGTGAGTACAAAGGATTAACTTCCAGACATTTTCACAAAGCCTCTTGATGAAGCGAGGTTTTGGGAGTTAAGGAATGAGTTAAATATCATAGATTCATGCAATGTGGTTTGAAGGCTTGCACACCAACTCTTATCTCAAAATGTATTATGGTTTAGATGTAGGCATGGATATAGGGGGAGTGTGGTCATAATTGATTGGGCTAACCCTCCCCCATTATGCCCAAAGTAAGAAAATCATTCTTTGAATATCATTTTGTGATTTGTGAGCTTCAATGTCAGGTGTTGGTAATGTACCCAAGATACATCTTCGCGGTTCTAGCCAAGTGTACTCAAACATGGTGGCTTTAGCCACCGACCCTCTCCTTGTAGTGGGATTGAACCTTATTGAACTTTTCCTGCATATTCTCTTAGTCAAGTTCATGTGGAGTGTATTTGGTTTCTGATTTTGGAACTTATTTTATTTTCCTTGGTACTTTCACTTTGGGGTTCTTATCTTGGTTCTTTTGATCTTTGTCGTTTATTTTGGCTCTTGACCAGTTGTTGATCTATCCCAAGCCTATCTTCCCTCCCAAAAACCTTGCTCTTCTTGCCACACACTTTCCTAGCCTTTCTCTTGGTGTTTTCGTCGAGGAGTATGAAGACTCGGGTGTGCACATACCGGAGACTCCGAGTGGAATGGAGACTCCGGTGACTTTCATCCTAAGACTCTAGAATTGGGAGGTTTTGTCTTCTGACTCAAGGGACTCATGGTGGATAAAACGCCTAGTTCTCTCCATTCACCCATGAGCCCCATCCTATCCACCCCATCACCTCCCCCAAACACACCACTAGGATGCACCGCCGCCCTCAGACTCCACCATTGCCACCGCCCATCTCCACCTCTTTGCCGCTGGGCCCTTCCCCGCTGCAGAGCTTCATCCGTGGACTCCTCGGGTAACCCCCTCTCTCCTCTTCTAGGGTTCACCTCTAGAATTGATTTGATGGGAATTTTTGAGTTCTAGCACATGGATCTTCTTCCTTCTGTGTAATGTGCCTCTCTAACAACCTCTGAAACTCCAGTCTATCATTTTCTTGTGGCACACGACTCTCCCCATGCAGCCAAGTCTCCTAGCCAGAGACTCTGGTCCCTCGAGACCAAGGACCCCGATAGCAGTGGAGACTCTGGGCCCTTTGGGCCAGAGACTCTACGGCTGTCACATCAAAGACTCCGGTGCTTAGCATATTTTGATGATCTGAGTTGCTCTAATAGCTATCTAGTTGATCTCCTAGACTTGTGTGCTTATCCCCATGATATCCCTACTCTTTTCTATTAGGTACCTCTCATGGTTGCACCAATGTTGCCTTTAAGCTTAGCAGGGGTGGTCGCCAGCACAATTTCTCGTATGATGAACCCAATGACTGGCATGTGGAAGATAAGGTGACTTCAGACAATCATCGATCTAGCAGTGGCACCAAACGGGATGATATTCGCAAGTTAAGGGCTAAATGTTCCAAGAAGCAAAATTATGAAAATTTAGCCACTATCAAGGGCATGAATATGTTTGACTACTCTGAGATGCACCAACGCAACTTCTATGAGATGACCCGCATTAGTGAGGATTCTCACTTTTGGAGGAAAGAACAAGTGGCCATCTTCAAAGGATTCTATAGTTCTCTCACCAAGTTCCCGGTCTGCCATCAAATAGTGTTGGACTTTGCTTACATGGAGAAACACAAGGACTAATTTGAAGATTTTTGTTGGATCACTACTCAGCTTGGCTTGCACAAGATCATGCACACACAAGAGAACTACACCATCTGGGTCATTCATTAGTGTTATGCCACAATTGTGGTTGACAATAGTGAGGACATCAACATGGTATGGATGACTAGATATACCCGCTGCACAACCTCCTTCCATGACTTTGCCAATGTCTTGGAGTATCCCTTTGAAGTTTTCTCCACTCCATGTGCCGAGCGTCTCCACAATGTAGCTAGTCTCTATGATGTGAGGAAATTGGATCCTATCTATAACATGAATGGTGTTTGCGGTGGGACCAAAAACATGCACCTTTTCCCCAACATTTTGGTATGTGGCTTCCATGAGAACCTTGCCACCGAAGCTAGTAATTTGGATAAAAATCATGGTGTGCATTTGAATATCTTGGCCCTTGCTTGGCAAGTCTATCTTGTAGGCCTTGATGCTCCTCCTAAGATCGTGGATGTGATGAACTATATTTATGAAGAAATGTAGAGTTGCATCATTGCCAAGAAATCTCCAATCTTTGCTCCTTTCATCATGAATCTCATCATTTCTCAATCAACCGGTTATTATGATATCAGGGATCAACTCGTGTAGAACAAGCTCCATACGCTTCAAAGGAAACAACCTCCCGTTTCCAAGCCTGATTCTAACTCTCAAGGGAAGAAGAGGAGATTGAGGAAGATGTGCCCCACAGAGGGCCTCGTAGGAAGAACGCGTCCAATGCATTCATGCCTCCCACCTCTCGCGAGGTTGTCATGCCTCAAATCAAGAAGGCCACTTTTGGGAAAATTTTAATTGTTGCATGCAAGTGGACATCCACAAGACTCAATATAATCAGTACTGAGACACTAGGAGGGTCCTTTACAATCAACACGTGATCTAAGATGCCATTAATGAGAATAATGGTTAGTCTCCTGAGCCTGCTGAAGGGCAAGAGGAGTTCGAGGGAACGCTTTCGTATGGAAAATGGAGTGAAGGTATCTTTAGGTGGACTGGTTTTGAAGATGTTTCCTCGGCTTCTGCGGTCTTCCTCTCGCCCTCATGGCATGCTCTTTTACCTTTTTAGGGTCTTGGTGCCAAAGGGGGAGAAGTAGTTCTATTAGTTTGTCCCCGGGATTTGCATGGGATACACAAGCTTCTCGTTTATCTTGATTTGCATATTTGAAGCTCATGTCTTTATCTCTATCGTTTGTGTGGTTTGAACTCTATGTATGGTAAGACATGTGTGCCCAGCTCTATGTTAAAGACTATGTGTTCTGATTACTATGGTGTACTAGTTGTTATCCTTTACTTTGTCTTACCTTCTATTATTGTTTCTATTCTTATATTACTTGCATATGTTGTTAGTGTATAAAACCTAGGGGGATCATAGATCCTAGTTGTTGTGCACTTGTATTCAAACACAAACTCAAATGTGCACAAATCTAGGGGAGTCCCTCTATTTTTTTTTATCTCTAGCTTCATTATGTTCTTTATTGACTATCTATCATGCAAATCCTTATATTGTCATTAAACACCAAAAAGGGAGATTGAAAGGGCATTTCCCTCTTAATGTATTTTGGTGTTTGTTGACAATACAAGGATGCACTAACCGCGTGCTAAGTGGTTACATGTATTTTCATGTTAGTGCACTAGACGGTTGTGAAGCAATGGAAAAAGGAGACAAGATCGGGGTAGTTCCCCTCAAAATCTGGCTAAACATGCCCTGTTCCATGGATACTCTGGAAGCCTGACCTAGGAGACTTTGGCCTAGCCATTCCGATCTTAGGCCTGCAAGGTTCTGGAGTCAAGTCAGAGACTCAGGCCTCCAAGGCAGAGACTCCAATCGCTCCGGAGTCTCTGGTGCATCCCACGCGGAGACTATAGTCCGCCCTCTCGGGCGAGGAACCTACAAGGTTTTGTTGTCAGTTCGAAAACTCCGCCTCCCCGAGCGGAGACTCTAGCCTGTCTAGAAACTCCGGTGCATCCCACCTGGAGACTCTGGCCCACCGCTTGGTCCAGGAAGCTATGAGGTTCTGTCTTCGGCTCAGAGACTCTTCCTCCCTTGCCAGAGACTCTAGCGAGCCTAGAAACTCCAGTGTATGGTGACCGGAGACTCTGGTGTAAGTGGGAAGAAATGGCTCCATTTCTAGGGGGCATTTCAATACCTCTTCTTCCCCAAGTGAATAATGTGGCTTACACTCTTTCCTCCATTGTGGTTGAGCTCAAAGTTGCAAGATCTCCACCCCTAGCCACTAGAACTTGATGCCCTTTGGGGAATCAAGGGAGGAGACCTAGATCTAGCTTTACACCAAAGGGATTTATGTTTCCCCAGCTTTCTTGTAAGAAGTTGTTGCTCTAGGGTTTGAGGAAACCCTAACTTGAAGAAGTCGCCCTCCAAGCTTGTCCTCACTTGTAAGAGCTTCGAGGTCATGTTGGGAGCCTCCAATTAGGTTGTGGAGTAGTGTCCCAAAGCTTTGTGCGAGGTTCTAACATAGGTATGCCCAACGGCCACCCAACTACATCCTACCTGGTGCGGCCCAATGGAAGGCTCACTCGATGACCTGCCAAGGTCCATGAAGCCCAAGACAGTATGGCTGATATGAAGCCCATATGGACACGGAGTCCAAGTATACAAGACAAGGAAAGCTGAAGACTAGAGTTTGAATCAAACTTGTAAATTAGTCGGTCACGGTACCCTAGACCTGGCCTCTCAAATAAGGGCAAGGAGGGGCCACTGAGGAGGAGACAGACGACACAATAGAACACAACAAGCATGGCATACACCAGAACCAATCTACGCATCCAACGCCATGTCGGCGACATTGTAACCTTTGGTTTCTCCATCAATCAAGAATATACAAGCACGAATAGGGTTTTCCCTCCGGGGGCCTAAACCTGGGTAAACCTCGTGTCCCCCATTGTTTGTCTGTTAGCCGATGAAGTCTCTAGTGCGCTGATCTTCCCTAAAACCCAAGTCTATAACATTGGAAATTGCCATGATTACCCCACGTCAATTGGCGGCATTTGTGGGAAACCCGTGCGGTGATGTCGCGACATCGGCGGCTCCATCTCTGGAAATCTACGATTCGTTGGTACTAGGGGAGAAGATCCACTTCGACTCCCTTGAGTTAACTCTACCTTTGATCGCGTTCTGATCGTATCTGACCGATACATCCTCTTCGTTGGATTCAATCATATCGGGCAGTAACCTGGAGGACGCGCTCGTACGTGTAAAAAACCAGGAGAAACCTCGCTGCCATGCTGCGATTCGGGTGTTCTAGGCCACACGTGCATCACATGAGACAATAGATCCGAGAAGGATACGTACGAGATTTTCCTTGAGGACGAACAATCAATATCAGAAAACTTCAAGTCTAACCTACACACGGGATGAAGATCATGAGAATACCCACTTTTGAAATGGAGCAAGTTTAAGGCTGACAATTAGTACTACAGTTTTGCGTGAAAAATATTCCAGACGAGCAAAGAAAAGAAAAAAAGGGGCCAAATCAATTCGATTGCTTCAAAGAGTTATGAGTATTGTTCGCGTCAAGGAGTATTATTGCATGAGGCGATCTTACGTTTAAAAACATGACAAGTGAGACAGCTTGCAGCATCAGTTCTCTAGCATGCCTGCTTTGGATCACTTCCGATAAAACACAAGCCTGGCCTCGGTCATCTCTTTCGTTGCAGACGGCTTCTCCATGGATTGTTCTGACTATGCAACGGCCAGCTCTGTCGTCGCGGTGGATTATTTCGACTCCGCTATGGTTGAGCTCGCCAGCACAGATAGGTTCATCTCTGCCACAACCGGCCCTGTCGTCCCTACAGAACAATTTCATCACCATCATGGACTCGTATTCGTTGCGGCAACTCCGACTTTTAGCGACAAAAGCCGACTCACAGTGTCAAACCCATCCACTTCACAATTTTTGACCACCGTGTCAGCTACACGTCCACCAATGTGTCCACTCGTCATTATGTCGACTCTCTCCGACCGTATTGACTCTATACCTAGGGGTTGTGCCTACTCCGTCATGCGACCCTCTGTAGTCTTTGACTGCGGCGACCCGCTGAGTCTTCAACTATGGCGACCCACTACCGCCATTGGCTCCAGCGAACCACCGCGGTCTTCGGATGTGGCAACCGCTGCCGCCATCGGCTCTGACAATCTGCTACAATCTTCGACTGCGGTGACCCACTGCAATATGCGGTTGCCGTGACCCGCTGCCGTGATTGGCTCCCGCGACCCGCTTTCACGTCAACTTTGTCCGCGACAACTTCCAATAAAGCTAAGTTTCGTCTACCAAGAATCGAGAATTCTTTATTTTAATCGCACTCGACACACTCGAGGGCTACGCCCTTTTTGAGTAACCCGATATGTTGTTGACTCCATGTACTTAAGCATTTAATACGTGACAACCTAAGTACCTGATTTCTGCCTGATCATTGAATCCTTGAACTCCGAGCACCTCGCCAAGGTACTAAGACTAAGGGTAATCAGGATAACGAAAAGTCCTAGCATATAGTGTGAAGGTGTCGACTCGATTGACATCAGAATTTAAGTTTACAAGACAACATGCAAATATTCTTTACAAGATACAAGTACTTTAGCATTCTCAATTTATTCTCTAGTTTACAAGGATGTCGACTGCATCGAGCCATCCTATCGGGTCCTCCAACGGAGTCGACCAACACCAATCGCATCAATAGACTCCAAGACCTGATTCGAAACTTTCATAGGATGACCATGCCAGTTGTCAAAAGAAGCAGTGCTGGTCGTGCACCCGACAGTGCGGTCGCGCACTCTGTAGAAGCAACACTGGCTGCACACCCAACCGAAGTGACTGTGTTGACTCCACCTGCAGTGTTGAGTTCTTCCGGCTAAGCGCCGCATGACTCCGCTGCATCGACCCCGTCCGCAGCATCGAGTACTTACGGCTAAGTGTCACACGACTCCACCATGTCGACTCCAACTGCAGCAACGAATCTTGGGTCCTTATGCATAAGACACTGAATCAATGCACTTCCAGGTCAGTGGCTTCTCCTCGCATGATTTTCAACTGCGTCTACAAGATACATGACTCGAGTCTCTACCTGAGTCTACCACTCTGCCAGACACTCGGGGGCTACTCTAAACTGAAGCGCTGGTCGCACACATACAAGATCTTCGAGTGACAGGATCCGATTCCTCATTCGAATCTACGACTCGAATGAGGACTCGGGGGCTACTCCCAATGGGAGCATTGGTCACGCATTCGAAAAAGAATCGACGTTGATGGCATTTGCAAGATCTCCAAAGCACTTCCGGTTGCATCTATGCAACCGATGACTATTATGTCTCTGCTCAAGTCTATGACTCGAATAGACATTTTGGGGCTACTCCCATAGGGAGCACTGGTCGTGCACCCTATAGAAAACAAAAGATTCATAGTACAGTCCATTGTGTCGACTGTGTCCATAGTGTCAACTCGCTTACAACAATCAAATTCATTAGCGACTCCACCCACTTACATTACAATGACAAGTTCAGAGACAACGTCTCCTTGGCCACCCGAATCACCTCCGTGGTGACAAGCATTCGGATGTTGCGTCTACAATGTAAAGATAAGACCTATAGATACATTCTGATGGCTTGGCAACCGCATCCACTATGCTCTACAAGAAAAATTCCACGCCTACAAGCGTGACGAAAATCTTGACGGACGCGTTGGGTACATATGCATTAAAACCGGAGTTCGGATCAGTAAGGCCTCTGTAGCATGAGTCGAACTATGCAAGCAATTTCCAAATTTGAGTCCAGGGACTCGAGTTTGAGTAGGTGATGTATTTCCCCTAGAGCAATTAACTGGTCCCGATCCATCGAGAGCACCAAGCACGTTACCCAACATTCCTATGAACGGCTACAAATTTGGCTGACCCGATGAACTTCCTATAGGGGTTCCGCGTATGAAAACAATAATTTTTACCCTACGCCCCTGAACCCCTGATGCTGCCAGGACCTATCTATTAGTAATACAGTAACGGGAGGGGCTTTTCGCGAACTTACCCTAGCGTTGTCAATGCTCAGGAGAGCGTGGTTGATGTAGACGAGCCGAAGCCGACCTCAAGGAGGTGATGAAGTCCTTGCGCTCATGTGGCTCCAACGACTTGAGTGCCTCAAGTGTGACACCTCGCGGGGAGTTACACACGTCCAGTGCCTGACAATGACTCCCGCTTCCCCGATCCAGCAGCAGTTGTGGAAGTAGAGCTCCTGAATCCGAATCCCGCAACGCGACGGTGCTCCGCGGTGAAGATGTCTCTCGTTCGCACAGTACGAACTTGGGACCATGGTCACAAGAGAGAGAGAGAGAGAGAATATCAATTGGAGGTCTTCCCAAAAGTGAGAAGACCTTTATTGAATATTGTGTGTATTTATCTGGCCAAATACCCCCACTATATATAGGGGAAAAGAAGGTACTACCTCCCTCAAAGTCCCGGGGTGGGACTAAAGGAGAGGAGGGGGAGGGGCAGCCGCCGGCTGACCCTAGTGGGCCCCGTGCGGGGGGCGTGGCCTAGCCGGCCACCCCCTGTCCCTTCTCCCTCTCTCCTTCCCTAATGGGCCCTCTCCCCTCCAGGAATTGGCCCATTAAGCCTTTTGACCTTTTAAATTGATTTTCTCTTTATTAAATAATTATGAATAAATGATTAAATCATTATTTAACATTCATTCACATATTTTTCAATCTCCGTGTCTATGGAACACTTCCACCTCCACTCCGGACTTACCGAAACCCTTCCGGTTTTCTCTCTACTACTCTTTGATGATTCTACCGATCCTATAAACACTCTCTAAGAATCATCAAGAACTTAAGCGTGATACCCCACGGTTCAGGATCATTCTAGACATGGTCGGGACACTCCCGCGCCAATGATCGACAGAGGGACCTGGATGGCTATGTGACACCTGTGCGTTCCACGAAGATCTTTCGTCGTTTGAACCGGGACAGTCGTGTCTTATTCCCTTTGTCTCTCGATACTTGCATTTCCCGAGATCTGATCAATGACATCACCATGTTGTGTTCAATCGTGTTACCAAACAATGCTACTTGACTCGTTCCGACAAGTGATATCCCTGTGATCAAATCACACACTGCACAACTATTGGATATAACTTCTCCGAGTGGGCCCTTGAGTATCTTTCTATCACGTGGACGGACAGATCCCGCTCTTGACATATATTGCCTCTACGGTTTCCTTCGAGTACCTGAACACACCTTTAAAACCACTGTATTACCAAGTGGTGTTTGATGCTATCTAAGCACTCTCGGGAGACAGTGATTGATATAGCCTCACGGTCTAAGGAATAGTCTACGAGGATCCATTTCTAATCATCGTAACTTGAACTTCGTGACATGATCGGGTCATGATGTTTAGGTTGGGTATTGGTTCATCATCTCATTCACAAAATGAGTTGACTCCATTTCCAACTGGCATAAATGCCACATGATAAGGAAACTTGATCATCTGTTGACCAATGAACCAGTGACTAGAGTTTCACTAGGAACCCCTGGTTGTTTATATATCACAGGTGTATTGATGTTTCCACTCAATACAGTTATAGCATGATATAAAACTTAATCATAAACTATATGAAATATGGTAATAGTCCTTATTACTATTTGTCTCTAGGGCATATTTCCAACAGTCTCCCACTTGCACTAGAGTACAAATACACTAGCTGCATTTGTTCTTAATCATTGGCACCATATATCCGGTACCCTGAACATGCTTGCTCATGGAAGAGGTTGAGTCTTGGGCCTGTACTTTACAGTCCCAAATCCTTTGAAACTTACTAATGTCACCTTGATTGACATTAATACTTTATCATCACATGATAACATCTGTGTGTATGCATTGTCGCTATGGCAGCAGAACGAGGCCTGATTCCAGGAGCCTACAGTGACTTTAGATCAACCTCGAGGGCTTTCTCATGGGCACTATGCCCTGGGACACATCATTCTATGTTAAAAGTGAACTAGCCCCGCCATAACATTATACAACAGTTTATATGGTACCCTTATCTATTATTATAAATCTATTCGTCGAAACACTAGTGCACTCTGTGCAACTTTCGATGTTTTGTTCACCTCGCTTCCTACTTGACTTTAATCGGTATTTACAGGAGTTTCCAACATATTCACTTATAACATAACCCTTTATGTTTTAAGATATGTCATCCTTTATGGATTTGGAAAATATGTCTATAGTTCTCTATTAGACACTGGGGACAAATTTAGCTCAATGTTATGTGATTCGAACTTAATCACTTTTAAACGTTCCTTATTGGATCATATATCATGTTAAGTTATCATCATGGTTTTCTAAGATAGAACCTATGCCTCAACATAGTGGATGATGATCATCCTTTTCTTTCTTTCAACCATTGATGTTAAACTTAATACTACTCCTAACTTGAGTTATTAAGGACCAGTTCCTTAATTAACTTCTATTCTGAAATCCTTTTCAGAATCCCTTAAGGAATATTACATAATATCATAATACACCTACTATCAACTTCTACACCTTATACATCATTATTTATCGGTACTTGCGCTTTTATTCTTAACGTCCTTAAGAATCACTCTATAAGCTCCCACTCAAAATATGTTCCTACATATTGGAATTTGAGACTTATATTGCTTCCACTCAAAAATATGTCAATCACATATTGTTTTAGGAAGACTTTCATAGCTCCCACTCAATTTCATGAAAATTGCATATCCACTCACTATTTTGAACAACTTCAAAATCCTCTGATCAAATATCAAACCTGGAGTTTTACTATGAGATACTAGTACTTTTGCTAGTTTTAAATCCACTAAACATTCAGCACACTTGAATCAAATTAATTTGAATTCGTCCAATACTTAACAAATTGTGCTTTTGTCATTTACCCCTTTTTCACTATGGCTTTGCAGTCATTTGGGAAAGTTCAAGTAACCCCTTTTACTTGTGAGATTCAGCAACGAATTGCTTTCTAATCTCAAGGGAATTTTGCTTCTAGGATTTCTCATAATTCTAGTTTACCATTATTTCCTTAGTAGTTCGTAGGTATGTCATATTCCAAGGATCATGACAAATGATTCACAAATGTCTCCATACTAGATATGGATTACATTTTGAATCCTACTTCATGTAGTGAAAACACCAGTTGGGAAAACACAATGATCATTATCATTGATTCTTTCCTTTGTGAAGAGAATCGTTTAGGAATGTTGTCCGTTGTGCTTCTCAACACTCTGACGCAGGGATATGAATCCTCATCGTGTTTTTCACTATCTTCCATTTGCTTCACAATCGAGAAATATCACTAAAAGTGAGCTTTCTCAAGAATGCACCAAAATCCAAGCAATACAACTTTTGCTTCTCTTTTGGTTTCAGCTATGGATTTCATATTCAAAGTTTCCAATGAATACTCTACAAGGACTTATTCGCTATTGTTTTGGTTATATCTAATAACCCCAAAACTTTTATGAATTCAAGTAGTTCACTATATATTCTAATTGAGTGTTAACTATTTCTAACTAATGGTCTCTACATCTACACTACAATGATTTATTTGGTGCCTTCTATTCACCCCCTTTGATATCTAATATCACATTGTGATGCTTTGCACTTTGACATTTCAAAACGCTTTGTATTCCACAATTTCTTCTATGCCATTCTTATAAAGTCAAATTTCATTACTATTGATCAAATCATAGTAATTAGATTCTCTTTTATATTTATACCTTTTGTTGATGAAACACCTTGATCATATCAAATAGTTTCATACTTATGTTTCCTTTGGTAAACTACTTTACACATTTAAACAATCATATAATGATAATTACCATTTTTGTTAAAACACAATACATCGAATATGTATCTACTTTTAACAATTCATTAAACACTTTGTACTCATGTAATACATGGTGTTCAAGTTATTTTGCCGAACATAGGCATGATTTATATGTGATAGGAAATCAAATGTCTTTCACATATTATCAACATAACTTTGAATTTAAACAATGGTTTCATTCATTAATGAAATATCATTTAAGTTGGGTATTTTAAGGCATTTCAATATTTTACAAATGTTCATGCATTATCAATTAGTTTCAAACAACAAGGATAATTCACATATAATCAAACAAGATATGAACATGAATAGAAATCATTCATAAAAGTAGAACAACTATTTGTTACAAACTCATAAGAATAACCGTCTCACAAAGTGTGAGACACACTAAAGAAGTTCATAATATTTTGATTACAATAATCATCCTAAACATAAACTAAGTGATAAATGTCGAGGGAGAGTGTCGTCGACCATCATCATCATGCTCGCCATCAACACGCAACGTCACCTCCTCTCCAGCAAGCACCTCTCATGTAGAAGGACCTGTTTTTAGCAAAATAGAACAAGTATCAAATATAATTAACATTACAAATGTGTTTGCAAGATTATAGCCTTTATAAAATTGTATATCAAATATATACCTTTGTCATTGATGACCTCAGTGACATTTGGTTCAACCAACACATTCCTGAGATGTGTTACGAACCGGTGGAACTCCATTGATTCTGCGTCGTCTCTCATAATGCAAGTCCTAACTTGTGCTTGGTAGCTTGGTGGCAGCGACCGCATCACAACACCATTTGCAAAAGAGCCCGTCATCCAGCTATCCAGGAAGTATGCAGGCCTCATATACACATCATGCATGCGCTCCAAGTGGTCGTCAAGTGATGAGTTCTCCTCCATCTTAATGGAGATGAAGTCTCCCATCAGCTCATGCTCCCATATGTGTGCTTGTTCCACGAAATGTGTCCTAAGCTGTAGCATTAACGTACGAGGGTTGACATCGCCCACGAAAGGCCACAGCTCGTCCACCATTCCGAAATGCATTGTAACTGAAATGAAGGAGGTCATCTCTCGACGGAGAGAGCGGTCTTCCCGCTGCTCTGGGGTCTCTAGGTCAACGAGCTGATCCAAATCCATCCCGTCGAGTATGTAGTCAACCACGTAATTCTCGTTAAGGAGAACATGGAGACGCGCAACCAATATAGAGAAGTTTGATCCATCTAATCTGAGCTTCTCTCCTTCTAACCAATCAATCATCAACAGGAAAGGTGGCATCGGGGAGAACTTTTCTACATTTACAATTGCAAAAGGAATTTAGACTAAGTTTATAATTAAATGAGTTAATAATAACTCCACTTAGAAACACCTATCCCCATAAGGGTTCCTAGTGATAACACGACCCCTATCAGCCACATCTCCCCCGATCATCATGGCCATCAATGTGGGTTCAAGGGTGGACGCTAAATGTCGGTCACATTATTCATGCAACTCGTGCTTGATCTTTCGACCATCCGTGTTCCGAGGCCACGCTTCTATGGCATGCTAGGATCACCAACTCAACCTTAGTGTATTCGCTGTGCAACATGGCTTACACCCACTGTAACGTAGATATGTCTGACACCCACGCCTGTATCGTGGATCGTCTCATACCGAAGAACTTTCTTGGTGGTGCACACTAAGGGGGATCACAATCGTTGGTAATTTTAATAGAGATCATCTTATTAGGCTACCGTCGAGTATCTAATACTAGCACACAATAAGATATACAAACAATAACATTGAATGTAAATGCGATGTGATATGGTCCTTCACGTCGTGATCTCCATCCGTTGTCACCGGATTCCGGCGCCAGGGTTCCGGTGCCGTAGACACCAGGGTACCAGTGTCTTTCCGACGTGGTAGTCCGTCACCTCCATGACTATCTACTACTACGTAACATAAGGTAATCAGTTTACCTTTGCCACAACCATATCACAAAGCAACGCCCCCCTGCAAAACAAAGTTAGACGCCTCTACTTTATCTTTGCATGTTTTACGTGGCTAAATGGGCTTTCGCACAAGAACCGTTCTTACCTACGAACTTTCAGCACAATGTTGATCAAGTAGTTGTCTCTACTACACCCCTTTTGGGGACCTCTATTGCAAATGGCATACCAACTAATACGAGAGAGACAAACACCCCCTAAGCCACTTTATACAGTACAAGCTGTATGTAAAGCGTGGACTAGTCTTGCGAATGAACACGTAAAGTCGGTTGGGGGCCGCTTCATCAAGCATTACTGCGGTATGCACAAGTACACGTGGGAGGGTAACAACTAAAAGATCAACACCCACATGCTACATCTCGTGTGTTCTACCCATACTAGCATTACTACGCATAGATCTAGCTCTGATACCACTTTAGGGGTTCCGCGTATGAAAACAATAATTTTTACCCTACGCCCCTGAACCCCTGATTCTTCCAGGACCTATCTATTAGTAATACAGTAAGGGGAGGGGATTTTTGTGAACTTAGCCTTGAAGACCGAAAAGCGTTGTCAATGCTCAGGAGAGCGTGGTTGATGTAGACGAGCCGAAGCCGACCTCAAGGTCGTGATGAAGTCCTTGTGCTCCTATGGCTCCAACGACTTGAGTGCCTCAAGTGCAACACCTCGCGGGGAGTTACACATGTCTGGTGCCTGACAATGACTCCCGCTTTCCTAATCCAGCAGCAGTTGTGGAAGTAGATCTCCTGGATCTGAATCCCCCAGCATGACGGTGCTCCGCGGTGAAGATGTCTCTCGTTCGTGAAGTCCGAACTTGGGACCACGTTCATGGGAGAGAGAGAGAATATCAATTGGAGGTCTTCCCAAAAGTGAGAAGACCTTTATTGAATATTGTGTGTATTTATCTGGCCAAATACCCCCACTATATATAGGGGAAAAGGAGGTACTACCTCCCTCAAAGTCCCGGGGTGGGACTAAAGGAGAGGAGGCGGAGGGGCAGCCACCAGCCGGCCATAGTGGGCCCCGCGCGGGGCGCTTGGCCCAGCCGGCCACCCCCCTTGTCCCTTCTCCCTCTCTCCTTTCCCTAATGGGCCCTCTCCACTCCGGGAATTGGCCCATTAAGCCTTTTGACCTTTTAAATTGATTTTCTCTTTATTAAATAATTATGAATAAATGATTAAATCATTATTTAACATTCATTCACATATTTTTCAATCTCCGTGGCTATGGAACACTTCCACCTCCACTCCGGACATCCTCCGGACTTACCGAAACCCTTCCGGTTTTCTCTCTGCTATTCTTTGGCGATTCTACCGATCCTATAAACACTCTCTAAGAATCATCAAGACCTTAAGCGTGAGACCCCACGGTTCGGGAACACTCCAGACATGGTCGGGACACTCCCGCACCAATGATGGACATAGTGACCTGGATGGCCATGTGACCCCTGTGCGTTCCACGAAGATCTTTCATTGTTTGAATCGGGATAGTCGTGTCTTATTCCATTTGTCTCTCGATACTTGCATTGCTCGAGATCTGATCAATGACATCACCATGTCGTGTTCAATCTCGTTACCGAACAATGATACTTGACTCATTCCGACAAGTGATATCCATGTGATCAAATCACACGCTGCACAGCTATTGGATATAACTTCTCCGAGTGGGCCCTTGAGTATCTTTCCGTCACGTGGACAGACAAATCCCGCTGTTGACATATATTGCCTCTACGATTTCCTCCGAGTACCTGAACACACCTTTATAACCAGTGTATTACCAAGTGGCGCTTGATGCTATCTAAGAACTCTCGGGAGACAGTGATTGATATAGCCTCACGGTCTAAGGAATAGTCTACGGGGATCCATTTCTAATCATCATAACTTGAACTTCGTGACATGATCGGGTCATGATGTTTAGGTTGGGTATTGGTTCATCATCTCATTCTCAGAATGAGTTGACTCCATTTCCAACTGGCATAAATGCCACATGATCAGGAAACTTGATCATCTGTGACCAATGAACCAGTGACTAGAGTTTAACTGGGAACCCCTAGTTGTTTATATATCACTCGTGTATTGATGTTTCCACTCAATACAGTTATAGCATGATATAAAACTTAATCATAAACTATATGAAATATGGTAATAGTCCTTATTACTATTTGTTTCTAGGGCATATTTCCAACACTTCTGGGTGAAGTGCTTCACGCTCGATACAACTGTCGACTTCAACAACCTAATGCAAGGCTCAAGACAACTATGTCTCTAGCCGAATCTACGATTCAGATGGACACTCGAGGGCTACTTACATAGGTATGCCCAATGGAAACGGACTACATCCTACCTGGTGCGGCCCAACAGAAGGCTCACTCGATGACATGCCAAGGTCCACGAATCCTAAGACAGTCTGACTGCTATGAAGCCCATATGACCACGAACTCCAAGCATACAAGACAAGGAAAGCTAAATACTAGAGTTCAAATCTAACTTGTAACCTACTCGGTCATGGTATCCGAGACCTAGCCTCTCATATAAGGGATAGGAGGGGACACCGAGGAGGGGAGAGACGAGATAATATAACACAACAACCATACCCGAGAGCCTCTCATATAAGGGATAGGAGGGGCCACCGGGGAGGAGAGATACGTCATAATACGCCAGATCCAATCTGTGCATCCACCGCCATCTCGGCGACATTGTAACCTTCGGTTTCTCCATCAATCAAGAACATATAAGCAGGAGGGTTTTCCCTCCGGGGGCCTGAACCTGGGTAAACCTCATGTCTGTTTGTTTGTTAGCTGACGAAGTCTCCAGCGCACTACTCTTACCTAAAACCCAAGTCCATAACAATGGACATTGTCATGATGACCCCACGTTAGGTTCCAGTGCCACCGACAAGGGCACCCCATAGTGGAACAAGTACCCACCTTTGTGGTGCATGATTGAGGAGAAGTGTAAGGTCCCCAACCTTTAATAAGATTGAGCCCCCTGTGTTTACAATGCTAGTCCCTGGATCAATAGCTAGCATCCACAGTTTAGATGTAATATCAAGAAACAAAGGTCATAATACAACTTTATAACCAGGAATAAAATAATTTTATTACATCAAACATAGCTCATTGGCTATTTACATTACATTGCAGCGGATTAACTATAAGCATGGGGTCCTTCATCTTCAAAGTGCCACAGGCAGATGTTGGTTGTAGACTTTGTAATCCTAATCAATCAATCTTCACTAAAATCAATCAAACCTGCAACATTACAAGTTACAGCCACAAGGGTCAATACATTTGAATTGTATTGGCAAGTGATACTATAGTAGTATAGTGGAGGCTATCATCTATATGCATTTGGCTAAGTGGAGTTGAGGCTTGCTTTGCTGAAAATAGATTTTTCCCCAATATTTTGAAAATACTAAGTTTTTGTTTGGCAAAATATTTCCCAAGGCATCTACCAATCAAAGACTGAAGATCCTTTCCAAGGCATCTACCAATCAAAGACTGAAGTGCTTGGCAAAATCATTTTTCCTCAGTCAAAGATTTCAAGATCCTTGTACCAAGCCATCTCTCCATCAATGATTGAAGATTTCAAACAACCCTTGTTCACCCACAAGTTTTATTTAGAAATTTGAATGATGAGATTCTTGATTGCTTCCATGTCTTGATGCTCAAATTGTCCTTTACCAGGGACATGGCTAAGTACTTAGGTTTTACACTCTGCAGAGGTGGTGCACTTTCCCCACAAGACTTGGTTTCCCAAGACAAGATCTTTCAGAAGCTTTCCCTTAGACCATCATGGACGCGTTCCAACCTATCAAACACTACCACCAACTGTCCATATGGCTAAGTTCTTGCAACCTATATGATCATGGCAGAGCCCATATTGCCAAGTGGTTGCACTTGAAGCTTCTCAACATTTGACATCTCAAATCACTTTGTTCCTGGGTGGCCATCCACAAGTGAGATACACTAAGGTAAACCATAAAAATGGGCCTTGTGAACCACTCAACCAAAAACCACCAAGCAAGTCCCATTCCACCCAGGTGATTCATTAACTTAGTTGTTTTATTAGACAAAATCACAAGTCCTCAGACTTAGAATATTTTTCCATAGTGTGAATATATATACCACCCATGTTTTCTATTAGCTAGGCTAAGCTTGATAGTAATAGGATTCTTAACTTAGGAAAATCCTACTAAGGATTCATCTACTAGGTTTTCCTATAGCAAGGTCTATACTTAGCTAAACAAAAACAATGCAAGTTTTACTTAGCAAAAACACTAATGCATAGTGAAAATAATGGGACAAAAGATATGAAGCATCACTTGCCTTTTTGGTAGAGGGTATAGGTTCACTCCTTGTCTTTGCAACAATCACACTCTTCAAGTCACTACAATCCAATCAAACAAGGCACAAACTCAATCTACCAATCAAGCAAAACACCAAATCAACTAGCATTCTAAATAATCAATCAAACATCATTTCACACACACAAAACTATGAAAACTAGGTCATGCATGGGAGCATGCACAAGATAGTTTATTTTGCAAAGAGGGTCTCTATTAGATTCCTAAACTTTGTAAGATCCAAATTGGTCATTTACCAAAGTGGCAAAGTTATTTGCAAAAGGTTTCACTATAAAACCAATTTTCAAAACAAAGTATCATTTTAAGTGGTGTAGAAATATTTTTACTAGGGCATTAACCTATAGGGTTCACCAAATGAGTTACTATTGCAAAACTTGGTGTTTTGGGTCAGTAGGTTTGGTCCAAACCATTTTCTCAAAGTTTTCCACTCAAAAAGATTTTCAAAAACAAATCAATAGTTTTTAATTAGCTAGAAATGGACTAAACCAAGTAATCCATTCTAAACTTTTCAAAAATCATTTTCCAAGACAAGGGTTGGTCTCTAGGGTCAGTAAGGTCACAACAAACCAATTTTCAAAGGTTTTAACCAAAAAATCATTTTTAAACAATTTTCTAATCTTAGAAAGCAATCAACAGTTTCTGCATAATCAACCAATCTAACAAATACTATTTGCTAAACTAAGGGTAGGGTTGGTTAGGGCTTGTTCTCCTGAATCCAACGACATAAAATTTGTAATTTTTGGACGTGTGGATCTAGAGATACAAGAGTTTGAAGTTTGCAAACAAATCTGTTTTCAAATCTGTTTTTAAACCAAATAGGTGACACGCGGCAGTATTCTACTGGACGGTACCGGTTCACGCGGATCAGCGTTGCGGTGCGTTGGATCTAGTTAGATCGCACGGTCCTGAGAGCGTACCCATTCGCGTTTAAGTGGTTCTATCGTACTCGCCCGATCTAGATCGAACGGCTGCTATTGCCTGGCCAAGAACTGGCGGCGCTGACGGTGGCTAGCGGCGGAGGAGCTGTCGGTCGATGACGGAGGCAACTCTACAGGGGGTGAGGGAGAAGGAGGGGTTGCTCACCGGGCTCAGGGGGTCACGGCGATGCTCAACGTGCCGACGGTTCGACGAGGGGCGCTCTGGGTCAGGTGGAATCTCTCGCCGGAGTTGAGAGCGGCGACGGTTGGCTCTGTCCACGGTCGGAGACGGTGCTGTGGTCCACGAGAAGACAAACGGAAGGCACTGTAAGACGCGCAAAGGTACAGTGGTGGTGCGAGCGTGAAGGAGGAAGAGAGGGGAGGTCGGGTACTACCTGGGAATGTCGTCGGAGAAAGAGGCAGACGGCGGCGCTGCAGGTCGTCGTCGAGGACAGCGCTGGAGTTCACTCGGAGACAAACCAGATGCACTGTCAGATGCGCAAAGACACGGCGAATGGGTGTGCGTGAACGAGAAGGCGCGGGGCGGTCTGGTTCACCTGGAAGTCGTCGTCGTAGTTGCAGACAGACGGCGGCGCTTGAAAGTTTGACGTAGTCGACGCTAGGGGGTGCCCGCGGTCGAATGAAGGACACGGGGAGAAGCGTCTGGGAGTGGTGAAGCTGCTAGGGTGTTCGGAAAGGCACGGGGTGGTGTGTACTGGCCTGGATTGGTCGGGGACGGTGGTCGGAGCTATGGCGATGCGAGCTCGAATTACGGCAGCCTCGGGGCAGAGAGGGAGCGGCGTGTGAGGGGAAAGGAGGAGGGAACACTGGCGGTTAAATGGGCGTTGTCACGGCGAGGTTTAATGCACGGAATTACTGCGAATTGATCGCGGGGATTGAAGACAGCAACGGCAGCGAGGAGAGGGCGTGGTCATCGCGGGGTTGAAGACGATGAGCTGGCTGCATGGGGTCGTCTCGTCAGCGAAAGAGGGGAAGGAGAAGTGGGTCCAGGCTATCTGTGACTGAGTGGGTTCTTTCCACGGTAGAGAAAAACGGTTCGCTCGGGTGGGGTCGGTTGGTCAGTGGGAAAAGAAACAAGGAAGAGGGTCCACTGGTCATACTCAGTGCGGGTAAGTTCCTGAGTGCGAAAAAAAATGGTTCGGGGGAGAGGGAGCTGGGCTGGAATGGCTTAGTGGGCTGGGCCTGTTACACTATTTTTTTCTGTCTAAATTCTTGTTCCTTTTCTATTTCTATTTTTCCTGTTTTGAAATTCAAACAATTATTCAAGCAATCAAACCAATTCAAACAATTCAAACAAACACTCAACTATGTACTTTGAATTTGGTTCTGTTTTTCAACATAATCCAAATCTCAAAATAGAATAATATTTTTATTCATTTTAGGATCCATTTAATAATTAAATAAAATGGATCTTTAGTTATTTAATAAAATAGGGTTTGATTAATTAATAAAATTTCCATTTAAATTCTTTAAACTTCCCAATTCCTTTCAGTAGGTTTTTATTTGTTTAGTTGGTTCAAATAATTCATCTTGAATTATTTGGAAAGTATTCTAATATGATTTATTAATCATTTAAGATTGGGTATTTGTTTTAATTCCAATGGAATTTAATATAGTTTTAATTCCCAAATTTTTATTTGGAGGTTTTATTTTATTTAAGTTGATTAAACAACTTTTATTCCACTTGGGTGAATTCCAAATATCATTTTCTCATGTATTCTTATTTAGAGATTTGTCCTTATTAAGATAGGGATAGAATGGTTATTGCCATTTTATTTTATTTGGAATATTCTTTATCCTTTTATTTTATTTGGATTGGGATTATAATCACTCCATTTACTTAATGGATTAGGCCAAGATTTGATTTGGTCTTTAAATATTCTTTATTTAATATTTTTATCTTTGTCTTATAAAATCCATATCTTTTTATTTATAGATCCAAACTTGGTGATTCCAATTTGTGAAATCTTATTTATTATTTGTTTAACCTTTTGAATCCTTTTAGGATCTATTGTTCACCACTTGGTATGGATTTTAGATGAGGGCTTTAATGGCTTTGGAAATTCAATTCCTTTATTAAATCCATAAGATTGTTATTTATGGTTCCAAAATAAGTGAAACCAATTTCTATGGTCTTTCTTGATCCTTTGTGAATATTTGTTGATCAATTTTGGTATGGATCAAATCCATGGATTTGGAGATAACTTGGAAATGATTTTTATTCCATTAGGGCTTAGGGTTTTGGATTTATTTTCCAAGTGTTCAAATTTCCAGATACATTCCTTGAGGAATGCATTTCCCTTGATTTGGATTTTTGTTGAACTCAAACTTTAACCAAAGTTTGTTCAGGATGGGATTTTAAGTTTCCTTTTAGAAACAAAAGTTTCTTTTTACCCTGATTTTCAACAAAATTTTATTTTGTTTATTTATTTTTCACATTACAAGATTTGGAAAATCTTGGGATGTGACAGGCTACCACCCTTAAAATAAATCTCGTCCCCGAGATTTGGGAAGGTTTGGGTTACAAGCAGGTTCAAAACAACTAGGGTACTACCACCCCTTAAAAAAAATTCCAACAAAAATTTCACATTGTCCTTCTTAGGATTCTGGGGAAACTTCTCTGGGCAAACATCTGCATAGTGTCCTTTATTTACATACTCGACTCATGGGCCAAGGTTGAGTTTCTCCATAGGCTTGATCAACTTGTTCTTCATCTTTTCTAGACAGTTGCTTGCATAATGCCCTGGGTTCTTGCAATTGTAACATATCACTTGGCTGATATCTTTCTTTTCCTTTGGTGTCATTGCCTCTTGTTTGTTTATTTGGTCCATCTTCTTTTCTGGGCATTCATTGGCATAATGTCCCATCTCTTTGCATTTGAAACATTGCACTTGTGTAATATCCTTCTTGCTAGTGTTGAGGCATTTCTTCTTCTTCTTCTTGGGTCTCTCCAAAGCTAGGAGTTCTTCTAGTTCTTGTTCTTCATAGGTGGGAGATCTTTCTCTCTTCTTGGGGCATTTATCTTCATGTTCCTTGGGTGCATGATCCTTGACTTCACAAGTGTTGCTAACTTGGGTTCCTTCTAGAATAACATCCTTGTCATCCTTGTTGTCATTAGCTCTTTGGGAAAAGTTTTCTCTCATGTTGATCATTTGAGTAACCAATCCTTGAATCAATTGGGATTGAAATTTCAAAATCCTTTGTATGGCTGGGTCTAATCCATTGTTGTTGGCTAAAAGCTGAGTTGTCTCTTGGCTCAACTGGTTTTGGGTTGCTATGAGTTCTCTCATGTTGTCCTCTTGGTTGGTGTTGGTGTCATCAACTTTGATGTTGGAGTCTCTTGGAGAAGTCATCTGTTTGGGTTGGGTTGGGGTTAGAATAGGCAAAAGGTTTTTCTAAGGAATCAATTCTAATCACACACATCACAATTCACACAAGCAATGTGCAAGCAATCACAAACATAACACTCCACTCAAACAACAAGTTTCAAGCACATTTTTAGGCAACCAAATATTTTTGTTACACAATATAAGTTGGTGGGTTTGACTTAAACTAAATATGGTGGTCCATCTATATGGTTCACTTGTGATCTTTCCATCCTTCTTGGTTGATTCTTCTTGAATGAGATCTTTGTATCCTTGGAGAATTCTTGTGTCTTGGTCACAAAACTTCAAAGGTGGTGATGGCTCCTTCTAAGTTGTGTTTCCTTAGTCTTCAAGTCTTGAGTAACATTTCTTGTTTCACTTGTAGTCCTTAGTGATATCCAAGTTGGAAGTCTTGGTGAACATGCTGAAGATGTTGAAGTCATTAGAGTTGAAGAAGTTGAAGTCCTTAGAGTTGAAGAAGTTGAAGTCATTAGAGTTGAAAGTGTTGAAGAAGTCCTTTGCACATGGTGAAGTCTTGGGCCATGGGTAGGTTTTTCCATCAAGTTTGAAATAGAAGAGAAGTAGAGTTGAAATCAAAATGGTTGAGGGAAGAGTTTACAAGATTGTTTGTAAATAAGTTTTTGGAATAAGACAACTCCTATTTTTCTAAGGGTTTTTGTCCAATCGTAGGTTTACAAATCCTACAGGCAACACATTGCTCTGATACCATCTGTAAGGTCCCCAACCTTTAATAAGATTGAGCCCCCTGTGTTTACAATGCTAGTCCCTGGATCAATAGCTAGCATCCACAGTTTAGATGTAATATCAAGAAACAAAGGTCATAATACAACTTTATAACCAGGAATAAAATAATTTTATTACATCAAACATAGCTCATTGGCTATTTACATTACATTGCAGCGGATTAACTATAAGCATGGGGTCCTTCATCTTCAAAGTGCCACAGGCAGATGTTGGTTGTAGACTTTGTAATCCTAATCAATCAATCTTCACTAAAATCAATCAAACCTGCAACATTACAAGTTACAGCCACAAGGGTCAATACATTTGAATTGTATTGGCAAGTGATACTATAGTAGTATAGTGGAGGCTATCATCTATATGCATTTGGCTAAGTGGAGTTGAGGCTTGCTTTGCTGAAAATAGATTTTTCCCTAATATTTTGAAAATACTAAGTTTTTGTTTGGCAAAATATTTCCCAAGGAATCTACCAATCAAAGACTGAAGATCCTTTCCAAGGCATCTACCAATCAAAGACTGAAGTGCTTGGCAAAATCATTTTTCCTCAGTCAAAGATTTCAAGATCCTTGTACCAAGCCATCTCTCCATCAATGATTGAAGATTTCAAAAAACCCTTGTTCACCCACAAGTTTTATTTAGAAATTTGAATGATGAGATTCTTGATTGCTTCCATGTCTTGATGCTCAAATTGTCCTTTACCAGGGACATGGCTAAGTACTTAGGTTTTACACTCTGCAGAGGTGGTGCACTTTCCCCACAAGACTTGGTTTCCCAAGACAAGATCTTTCAGAAGCTTTCCCTTAGACCATCATGGACGCGTTCCAACCTATCAAACACTACCACCAACTGTCCATATGGCTAAGTTCTTGCAACCTATATGATCATGGCAGAGCCCATATTGCCAAGTGGTTGCACTTGAAGCTTCTCAACATTTGACATCTCAAATCACTTTGTTCCTGGGTGGCCATCCACAAGTGAGATACACTAAGGTAAACCATAAAAATGGGCCTTGTGAACCACTCAACCAAAAACCACCAAGCAAGTCCCATTCCACCCAGGTGATTCATTAACTTAGTTGTTTTATTAGACAAAATCACAAGTCCTCAGACTTAGAATATTTTTCCATAGTGTGAATATATATACCACCCATGTTTTCTATTAGCTAGGCTAAGCTTGATAGTAATAGGATTCTTAACTTAGGAAAATCCTACTAAGGATTCATCTACTAGGTTTTCCTATAGCAAGGTCTATACTTAGCTAAACAAAAACAATGCAAGTTTTACTTAGCAAAAACACTAATGCATAGTGAAAATAATGGGACAAAAGATATGAAGCATCACTTGCCTTTTTGGTAGAGGGTATAGGTTCACTCCTTGTCTTTGCAACAATCACACTCTTCAAGTCACTACAATCCAATCAAACAAGGCACAAACTCAATCTACCAATCAAGCAAAACACCAAATCAACTAGCATTCTAAATAATCAATCAAACATCATTTCACACACACAAAACTATGAAAACTAGGTCATGCATGGGAGCATGCACAAGATAGTTTATTTTGCAAAGAGGGTCTCTATTAGATTCCTAAACTTTGTAAGATCCAAATTGGTCATTTACCAAAGTGGCAAAGTTATTTGCAAAAGGTTTCACTATAAAACCAATTTTCAAAACAAAGTATCATTTTAAGTGGTGTAGAAATATTTTTACTAGGGCATTAACCTATAGGGTTCACCAAATGAGTTACTATTGCAAAACTTGGTGTTTTGGGTCAGTAGGTTTGGTCCAAACCATTTTCTCAAAGTTTTCCACTCAAAAACATTTTCAAAAACAAATCAATAGTTTTTAATTAGCTAGAAATGGACTAAACCAAGTAATCCATTCTAAACTTTTCAAAAATCATTTTCCAAGACAAGGGTTGGTCTCTAGGGTCAGTAAGGTCACAACAAACCAATTTTCAAAGGTTTTAACCGAAAAATCATTTTTAAACAATTTTCTAATCTTAGCAAGCAATCAACAGTTTCTGCATAATCAACCAATCTAACAAATACTATTTGCTAAAATAAGGGTAGGGTTGGTTAGGGCTTGTTCTCCTGAATCCAACGACATAAAATTTGTAATTTTTGAACGTGTGGATCTAGAGATACAAGAGTTTGAAGTTTGCAAACAAATCTGTTTTCAAATCTGTTTTTAAACCAAATAGGTGACACGCGGCAGTATTCTACTGGACGGTACCGGTTCACGCGGATCAGCGTTGCGGTGCGTTGGATCTAGTTAGATCGCACGGTCCTGAGAGCGTACCCATTCGCGTTTAAGTGGTTCTATCGTACTCGCCCGATCTAGATCGAACGGCTGCTATTGCCTGGCCAAGAACTGGCGGCGCTGACGGTGGCTAGCGGCGGAGGAGCTGTCGGTCGATGACGGAGGCAACGCTACAGGGGGTGAGGGAGAAGGAGGGGTTGCTCACCGGGCTCAGGGGGTCACGGCGATGCTCAACGTGCCGACGGTTCGACGAGGGGCGCTCTGGGTCAGGTGGAATCTCTCGCCGGAGTTGAGAGCGGCGACGGTTGGCTCTGTCCACGGTCGGAGACGGTGCTGTGGTCCACGAGAAGACAAACGGAAGGCACTGTAAGACGCGCAAAGGTACAGTGGTGGTGCGAGCGTGAAGGAGGAAGAGAGGGGAGGTCGGGTACTACCTGGGAATGTCGTCGGAGAAAGAGGCAGACGGCGGCGCTGCAGGTCGTCGTCGAGGACAGCGCTGGAGTTCACTCGGAGACAAACCAGATGCACTGTCAGATGCGCAAAGACACGGCGAATGGGTGTGCGTGAACGAGAAGGCGCGGGGCGGTCTGGTTCACCTGGAAGTCGTCGTCGTAGTTGCAGACAGACGGCGGCGCTTGAAAGTTTGACGTAGTCGACGCTAGGGGGTGCCCGCGGTCGAATGAAGGACACGGGGAGAAGCGTCTGGGAGTGGTGAAGCTGCTAGGGTGTTCGGAAAGGCACGGGGTGGTGTGTACTGGCCTGGATTGGTCGGGGACGGTGGTCGGAGCTATGGCGATGCGAGCTCGAATTACGGCAGCCTCGGGGCAGAGAGGGAGCGGCGTGTGAGGGGAAAGGAGGAGGGAACACTGGCGGTTAAATGGGCGTTGTCACGGCGAGGTTTAATGCACGGAATTACTGCGAATTGATCGCGGGGATTGAAGACAGCAACGGCAGCGAGGAGAGGGCGTGGTCATCGCGGGGTTGAAGACGATGAGCTGGCTGCGTGGGGTCGTCTCGTCAGCGAAAGAGGGGAAGGAGAAGTGGGTCCAGGCTATCTGTGACTGAGTGGGTTCTTTCCACGGTAGAGAAAAACGGTTCGCTCGGGTGGGGTCGGTTGGTCAGTGGGAAAAGAAACAAGGAAGAGGGTCCACTGGTCATACTCAGTGCGGGTAAGTTCCTGAGTGCGAAAAAAAATGGTTCGGGGGAGAGGGAGCTGGGCTGGAATGGCTTAGTGGGCTGGGCCTGTTACACTATTTTTTTCTGTCTAAATTCTTGTTCCTTTTCTATTTCTATTTTTCCTGTTTTGAAATTCAAACAATTATTCAAGCAATCAAACCAATTCAAACAATTCAAACAAACACTCAACTTTGTACTTTGAATTTGGTTCTGTTTTTCAACATAATCCAAATCTCAAAATAGAATAATATTTTTATTCATTTTAGGATCCATTTAATAATTAAATAAAATGGATCTTTAGTTATTTAATAAAATAGGGTTTGATTAATTAATAAAATTTCCATTTAAATTCTTTAAACTTCCCAATTCCTTTCAGTAGGTTTTTATTTGTTTAGTTGGTTCAAATAATTCATCTTGAATTATTTGGAAAGTATTCTAATATGATTTATTAATCATTTAAGATTGGGTATTTGTTTTAATTCCAATGGAATTTAATATAGTTTTAATTCCCAAATTTTTATTTGGAGGTTTTATTTTATTTAAGTTGATTAAACAACTTTTATTCCACTTGGGTGAATTCCAAATATCATTTTCTCATGTATTCTTATTTAGAGATTTGTCCTTATTAAGATAGGGATAGAATGGTTATTGCCATTTTATTTTATTTGGAATATTCTTTATCCTTTTATTTTATTTGGATTGGGATTATAATCACTCCATTTACTTAATGGATTAGGCCAAGATTTGATTTGGTCTTTAAATATTCTTTATTTAATATTTTTATCTTTGTCTTATAAAATCCATATCTTTTTATTTATAGATCCAAACTTGGTGATTCCAATTTGTGAAATCTTATTTATTATTTGTTTAACCTTTTGAATCCTTTTAGGATCTATTGTTCACCACTTGGTATGGATTTTAGATGAGGGCTTTAATGGCTTTGGAAATTCAATTCCTTTATTAAATCCATAAGATTGTTATTTATGGTTCCAAAATAAGTGAAACCAATTTCTATGGTCTTTCTTGATCCTTTGTGAATATTTGTTGATCAATTTTGGTATGGATCAAATCCATGGATTTGGAGATAACTTGGAAATGATTTTTATTCCATTAGGGCTTAGGGTTTTGGATTTATTTTCCAAGTGTTCAAATTTCCAGATACATTCCTTGAGGAATGCATTTCCCTTGATTTGGATTTTTGTTGAACTCAAACTTTAACCAAAGTTTGTTCAGGATGGGATTTTAAGTTTCCTTTTAGAAACAAAAGTTTCTTTTTACCCTGATTTTCAACAAAATTTTATTTTGTTTATTTATTTTTCACATTACAAGATTTGGAAAATCTTGGGATGTGACAGGCTACCACCCTTAAAATAAATCTCGTCCCCGAGATTTGGGAAGGTTTGGGTTACAAGCAGGTTCAAAACAACTAGGGTACTACCACCCCTTAAAAAAAATTCCAACAAAAATTTCACATTGTCCTTCTTAGGATTCTGGGGAAACTTCTCTGGGCAAACATCTGCATAGTGTCCTTTATTTACATACTCGACTCATGGGCCAAGGTTGAGTTTCTCCATAGGCTTGATCAACTTGTTCTTCATCTTTTCTAGACAGTTGCTTGCATAATGCCCTGGGTTCTTGCAATTGTAACATATCACTTGGCTGATATCTTTCTTTTCCTTTGGTGTCATTGCCTCTTGTTTGTTTATTTGGTCCATCTTCTTTTCTGGGCATTCATTGGCATAATGTCCCATCTCTTTGCATTTGAAACATTGCACTTGTGTAATATCCTTCTTGCTAGTGTTGAGGCATTTCTTCTTCTTCTTCTTGGGTCTCTCCAAAGCTAGGAGTTCTTCTAGTTCTTGTTCTTCATAGGTGGGAGATCTTTCTCTCTTCTTGGGGCATTTATCTTCATGTTCCTTGGGTGCATGATCCTTGACTTCACAAGTGTTGCTAACTTGGGTTCCTTCTAGAATAACATCCTTGTCATCCTTGTTGTCATTAGCTCTTTGGGAAAAGTTTTCTCTCATGTTGATCATTTGAGTAACCAATCCTTGAATCAATTGGGATTGAAATTTCAAAATCCTTTGTATGGCTGGGTCTAATCCATTGTTGTTGGCTAAAAGCTGAGTTGTCTCTTGGCTCAACTGGTTTTGGGTTGCTATGAGTTCTCTCATGTTGTCCTCTTGGTTGGTGTTGGTGTCATCAACTTTGATGTTGGAGTCTCTTGGAGAAGTCATCTGTTTGGGTTGGGTTGGGGTTAGAATAGGCAAAAGGTTTTTCTAAGGAATCAATTCTAATCACACACATCACAATTCACACAAGCAATGTGCAAGCAATCACAAACATAACACTCCACTCAAACAACAAGTTTCAAGCACATTTTTAGGCAACCAAATATTTTTGTTACACAATATAAGTTGGTGGGTTTGACTTAAACTAAATATGGTGGTCCATCTATATGGTTCACTTGTGATCTTTCCATCCTTCTTGGTTGATTCTTCTTGAATGAGATCTTTGTATCCTTGGAGAATTCTTGTGTCTTGGTCACAAAACTTCAAAGGTGGTGATGGCTCCTTCTAAGTTGTGTTTCCTTAGTCTTCAAGTCTTGAGTAACATTTCTTGTTTCACTTGTAGTCCTTAGTGATATCCAAGTTGGAAGTCTTGGTGAACATGCTGAAGATGTTGAAGTCATTAGAGTTGAAGAAGTTGAAGTCCTTAGAGTTGAAGAAGTTGAAGTCATTAGAGTTGAAAGTGTTGAAGAAGTCCTTTGCACATGGTGAAGTCTTGGGCCATGGGTAGGTTTTTCCATCAAGTTTGAAATAGAAGAGAAGTAGAGTTGAAATCAAAATGGTTGAGGGAAGAGTTTACAAGATTGTTTGTAAATAAGTTTTTGGAATAAGACAACTCCTATTTTTCTAAGGGTTTTTGTCCAATCGTAGGTTTACAAATCCTACAGGCAACACATTGCTCTGATACCATCTGTAAGGTCCCCAACCTTTAATAAGATTGAGCCCCCTGTGTTTACAATGCTAGTCCCTGGATCAATAGCTAGCATCCACAGTTTAGATGTAATATCAAGAAACAAAGGTCATAATACAACTTTATAACCAGGAATAAAATAATTTTATTACATCAAACATAGCTCATTGGCTATTTACATTACATTGCAGCGGATTAACTATAAGCATGGGGTCCTTCATCTTCAAAGTGCCACAGGCAGATGTTGGTTGTAGACTTTGTAATCCTAATCAATCAATCTTCACTAAAATCAATCAAACCTGCAACATTACAAGTTACAGCCACAAGGGTCAATACATTTGAATTGTATTGGCAAGTGATACTATAGTAGTATAGTGGAGGCTATCATCTATATGCATTTGGCTAAGTGGAGTTGAGGCTTGCTTTGCTGAAAATAGATTTTTCCCTAATATTTTGAAAATACTAAGTTTTTGTTTGGCAAAATATTTCCCAAGGCATCTACCAATCAAAGACTGAAGATCCTTTCCAAGGCATCTACCAATCAAAGACTGAAGTGCTTGGCAAAATCATTTTTCCTCAGTCAAAGATTTCAAGATCCTTGTACCAAGCCATCTCTCCATCAATGATTGAAGATTTCAAACAACCCTTGTTCACCCACAAGTTTTATTTAGAAATTTGAATGATGAGATTCTTGATTGCTTCCATGTCTTGATGCTCAAATTGTCCTTTACCAGGGACATGGCTAAGTACTTAGGTTTTACACTCTGCAGAGGTGGTGCACTTTCCCCACAAGACTTGGTTTCCCAAGACAAGATCTTTCAGAAGCTTTCCCTTAGACCATCATGGACGCGTTCCAACCTATCAAACACTACCACCAACTGTCCATATGGCTAAGTTCTTGCAACCTATATGATCATGGCAGAGCCCATATTGCCAAGTGGTTGCACTTGAAGCTTCTCAACATTTGACATCTCAAATCACTTTGTTCCTGGGTGGCCATCCACAAGTGAGATACACTAAGGTAAACCATAAAAATGGGCCTTGTGAACCACTCAACCAAAAACCACCAAGCAAGTCCCATTCCACCCAGGTGATTCATTAACTTAGTTGTTTTATTAGACAAAATCACAAGTCCTCAGACTTAGAATATTTTTCCATAGTGTGAATATATATACCACCCATGTTTTCTATTAGCTAGGCTAAGCTTGATAGTAATAGGATTCTTAACTTAGGAAAATCCTACTAAGGATTCATCTACTAGGTTTTCCTATAGCAAGGTCTATACTTAGCTAAACAAAAACAATGCAAGTTTTACTTAGCAAAAACACTAATGCATAGTGAAAATAATGGGACAAAAGATATGAAGCATCACTTGCCTTTTTGGTAGAGGGTATAGGTTCACTCCTTGTCTTTGCAACAATCACACTCTTCAAGTCACTACAATCCAATCAAACAAGGCACAAACTCAATCTACCAATCAAGCAAAACACCAAATCAACTAGCATTCTAAATAATCAATCAAACATCATTTCACACACACAAAACTATGAAAACTAGGTCATGCATGGGAGCATGCACAAGATAGTTTATTTTGCAAAGAGGGTCTCTATTAGATTCCTAAACTTTGTAAGATCCAAATTGGTCATTTACCAAAGTGGCAAAGTTATTTGCAAAAGGTTTCACTATAAAACCAATTTTCAAAACAAAGTATCATTTTAAGTGGTGTAGAAATATTTTTACTAGGGCATTAACCTATAGGGTTCACCAAATGAGTTACTATTGCAAAACTTGGTGTTTTGGGTCAGTAGGTTTGGTCCAAACCATTTTCTCAAAGTTTTCCACTCAAAAACATTTTCAAAAACAAATCAATAGTTTTTAATTAGCTAGAAATGGACTAAACCAAGTAATCCATTCTAAACTTTTCAAAAATCATTTTCCAAGACAAGGGTTGGTCTCTAGGGTCAGTAAGGTCACAACAAACCAATTTTCAAAGGTTTTAACCGAAAAATCATTTTTAAACAATTTTCTAATCTTAGCAAGCAATCAACAGTTTCTGCATAATCAACCAATCTAACAAATACTATTTGCTAAACTAAGGGTAGGGTTGGTTAGGGCTTGTTCTCCTGAATCCAACGACATAAAATTTGTAATTTTTGGACGTGTGGATCTAGAGATACAAGAGTTTGAAGTTTGCAAACAAATCTGTTTTCAAATCTGTTTTTAAACCAAATAGGTGACACGCGGCAGTATTCTACTGGACGGTACCGGTTCACGCGGATCAGCGTTGCGGTGCGTTGGATCTAGTTAGATCGCACGGTCCTGAGAGCGTACCCATTCGTGTTTAAGTGGTTCTATCGTACTCGCCCGATCTAGATCGAACGGCTGCTATTGCCTGGCCAAGAACTGGCGGCGCTGACGGTGGCTAGCGGCGGAGGAGCTGTCGGTCGATGACGGAGGCAACGCTACAGGGGGTGAGGGAGAAGGAGGGGTTGCTCACCGGGCTCAGGGGGTCACGGCGATGCTCAACGTGCCGACGGTTCGACGAGGGGCGCTCTGGGTCAGGTGGAATCTCTCGCCGGAGTTGAGAGCGGCGACGGTTGGCTCTGTCCACGGTCGGAGACGGTGCTGTGGTCCACGAGAAGACAAACGGAAGGCACTGTAAGACGCGCAAAGGTACAGTGGTGGTGCGAGCGTGAAGGAGGAAGAGAGGGGAGGTCGGGTACTACCTGGGAATGTCGTCGGAGAAAGAGGCAGACGGCGGCGCTGCAGGTCGTCGTCGAGGACAGCGCTGGAGTTCACTCGGAGACAAACCAGATGCACTGTCAGATGCGCAAAGACACGGCGAATGGGTGTGCGTGAACGAGAAGGCGCGGGGCGGTCTGGTTCACCTGGAAGTCGTCGTCGTAGTTGCAGACAGACGGCGGCGCTTGAAAGTTTGACGTAGTCGACGCTAGGGGGTGCCCGCGGTCGAATGAAGGACACGGGGAGAAGCGTCTGGGAGTGGTGAAGCTGCTAGGGTGTTCGGAAAGGCACGGGGTGGTGTGTACTGGCCTGGATTGGTCGGGGACGGTGGTCGGAGCTATGGCGATGCGAGCTCGAATTACGGCAGCCTCGGGGCAGAGAGGGAGCGGCGTGTGAGGGGAAAGGAGGAGGGAACACTGGCGGTTAAATGGGCGTTGTCACGGCGAGGTTTAATGCACGGAATTACTGCGAATTGATCGCGGGGATTGAAGACAGCAACGGCAGCGAGGAGAGGGCGTGGTCATCGCGGGGTTGAAGACGATGAGCTGGCTGCGTGGGGTCGTCTCGTCAGCGAAAGAGGGGAAGGAGAAGTGGGTCCAGGCTATCTGTGACTGAGTGGGTTCTTTCCACGGTAGAGAAAAACGGTTCGCTCGGGTGGGGTCGGTTGGTCAGTGGGAAAAGAAACAAGGAAGAGGGTCCACTGGTCATACTCAGTGCGGGTAAGTTCCTGAGTGCGAAAAAAATGGTTCGGGGGAGAGGGAGCTGGGCTGGAATGGCTTAGTGGGCTGGGCCTGTTACACTATTTTTTTCTGTCTAAATTCTTGTTCCTTTTCTATTTCTATTTTTCCTGTTTTGAAATTCAAACAATTATTCAAGCAATCAAACCAATTCAAACAATTCAAACAAACACTCAACTTTGTACTTTGAATTTGGTTCTGTTTTTCAACATAATCCAAATCTCAAAATAGAATAATATTTTTATTCATTTTAGGATCCATTTAATAATTAAATAAAATGGATCTTTAGTTATTTAATAAAATAGGGTTTGATTAATTAATAAAATTTCCATTTAAATTCTTTAAACTTCCCAATTCCTTTCAGTAGGTTTTTATTTGTTTAGTTGGTTCAAATAATTCATCTTGAATTATTTGGAAAGTATTCTAATATGATTTATTAATCATTTAAGATTGGGTATTTGTTTTAATTCCAATGGAATTTAATATAGTTTTAATTCCCAAATTTTTATTTGGAGGTTTTATTTTATTTAAGTTGATTAAACAACTTTTATTCCACTTGGGTGAATTCCAAATATCATTTTCTCATGTATTCTTATTTAGAGATTTGTCCTTATTAAGATAGGGATAGAATGGTTATTGCCATTTTATTTTATTTGGAATATTCTTTATCCTTTTATTTTATTTGGATTGGGATTATAATCACTCCATTTACTTAATGGATTAGGCCAAGATTTGATTTGGTCTTTAAATATTCTTTATTTAATATTTTTATCTTTGTCTTATAAAATCCATATCTTTTTATTTATAGATCCAAACTTGGTGATTCCAATTTGTGAAATCTTATTTATTATTTGTTTAACCTTTTGAATCCTTTTAGGATCTATTGTTCACCACTTGGTATGGATTTTAGATGAGGGCTTTAATGGCTTTGGAAATTCAATTCCTTTATTAAATCCATAAGATTGTTATTTATGGTTCCAAAATAAGTGAAACCAATTTCTATGGTCTTTCTTGATCCTTTGTGAATATTTGTTGATCAATTTTGGTATGGATCAAATCCATGGATTTGGAGATAACTTGGAAATGATTTTTATTCCATTAGGGCTTAGGGTTTTGGATTTATTTTCCAAGTGTTCAAATTTCCAGATACATTCCTTGAGGAATGCATTTCCCTTGATTTGGATTTTTGTTGAACTCAAACTTTAACCAAAGTTTGTTCAGGATGGGATTTTAAGTTTCCTTTTAGAAACAAAAGTTTCTTTTTACCCTGATTTTCAACAAAATTTTATTTTGTTTATTTATTTTTCACATTACAAGATTTGGAAAATCTTGGGATGTGACAGGCTACCACCCTTAAAATAAATCTCGTCCCCGAGATTTGGGAAGGTTTGGGTTACAAGCAGGTTCAAAACAACTAGGGTACTACCACCCCTTAAAAAAAATTCCAACAAAAATTTCACATTGTCCTTCTTAGGATTCTGGGGAAACTTCTCTGGGCAAACATCTGCATAGTGTCCTTTATTTACATACTCGACTCATGGGCCAAGGTTGAGTTTCTCCATAGGCTTGATCAACTTGTTCTTCATCTTTTCTAGACAGTTGCTTGCATAATGCCCTGGGTTCTTGCAATTGTAACATATCACTTGGCTGATATCTTTCTTTTCCTTTGGTGTCATTGCCTCTTGTTTGTTTATTTGGTCCATCTTCTTTTCTGGGCATTCATTGGCATAATGTCCCATCTCTTTGCATTTGAAACATTGCACTTGTGTAATATCCTTCTTGCTAGTGTTGAGGCATTTCTTCTTCTTCTTCTTGGGTCTCTCCAAAGCTAGGAGTTCTTCTAGTTCTTGTTCTTCATAGGTGGGAGATCTTTCTCTCTTCTTGGGGCATTTATCTTCATGTTCCTTGGGTGCATGATCCTTGACTTCACAAGTGTTGCTAACTTGGGTTCCTTCTAGAATAACATCCTTGTCATCCTTGTTGTCATTAGCTCTTTGGGAAAAGTTTTCTCTCATGTTGATCATTTGAGTAACCAATCCTTGAATCAATTGGGATTGAAATTTCAAAATCCTTTGTATGGCTGGGTCTAATCCATTGTTGTTGGCTAAAAGCTGAGTTGTCTCTTGGCTCAACTGGTTTTGGGTTGCTATGAGTTCTCTCATGTTGTCCTCTTGGTTGGTGTTGGTGTCATCAACTTTGATGTTGGAGTCTCTTGGAGAAGTCATCTGTTTGGGTTGGGTTGGGGTTAGAATAGGCAAAAGGTTTTTCTAAGGAATCAATTCTAATCACACACATCACAATTCACACAAGCAATGTGCAAGCAATCACAAACATAACACTCCACTCAAACAACAAGTTTCAAGCACATTTTTAGGCAACCAAATATTTTTGTTACACAATATAAGTTGGTGGGTTTGACTTAAACTAAATATGGTGGTCCATCTATATGGTTCACTTGTGATCTTTCCATCCTTCTTGGTTGATTCTTCTTGAATGAGATCTTTGTATCCTTGGAGAATTCTTGTGTCTTGGTCACAAAACTTCAAAGGTGGTGATGGCTCCTTCTAAGTTGTGTTTCCTTAGTCTTCAAGTCTTGAGTAACATTTCTTGTTTCACTTGTAGTCCTTAGTGATATCCAAGTTGGAAGTCTTGGTGAACATGCTGAAGATGTTGAAGTCATTAGAGTTGAAGAAGTTGAAGTCCTTAGAGTTGAAGAAGTTGAAGTCATTAGAGTTGAAAGTGTTGAAGAAGTCCTTTGCACATGGTGAAGTCTTGGGCCATGGGTAGGTTTTTCCATCAAGTTTGAAATAGAAGAGAAGTAGAGTTGAAATCAAAATGGTTGAGGGAAGAGTTTACAAGATTGTTTGTAAATAAGTTTTTGGAATAAGACAACTCCTATTTTTCTAAGGGTTTTTGTCCAATCGTAGGTTTACAAATCCTACAGGCAACACATTGCTCTGATACCATCTGTAAGGTCCCCAACCTTTAATAAGATTGAGCCCCCTGTGTTTACAATGCTAGTCCCTGGATCAATAGCTAGCATCCACAGTTTAGATGTAATATCAAGAAACAAAGGTCATAATACAACTTTATAACCAGGAATAAAATAATTTTATTACATCAAACATAGCTCATTGGCTATTTACATTACATTGCAGCGGATTAACTATAAGCATGGGGTCCTTCATCTTCAAAGTGCCACAGGCAGATGTTGGTTGTAGACTTTGTAATCCTAATCAATCAATCTTCACTAAAATCAATCAAACCTGCAACATTACAAGTTACAGCCACAAGGGTCAATACATTTGAATTGTATTGGCAAGTGATACTATAGTAGTATAGTGGAGGCTATCATCTATATGCATTTGGCTAAGTGGAGTTGAGGCTTGCTTTGCTGAAAATAGATTTTTCCCTAATATTTTGAAAATACTAAGTTTTTGTTTGGCAAAATATTTCCCAAGGCATCTACCAATCAAAGACTGAAGATCCTTTCCAAGGCATCTACCAATCAAAGACTGAAGTGCTTGGCAAAATCATTTTTCCTCAGTCAAAGATTTCAAGATCCTTGTACCAAGCCATCTCTCCATCAATGATTGAAGATTTCAAACAACCCTTGTTCACCCACAAGTTTTATTTAGAAATTTGAATGATGAGATTCTTGATTGCTTCCATGTCTTGATGCTCAAATTGTCCTTTACCAGGGACATGGCTAAGTACTTAGGTTTTACACTCTGCAGAGGTGGTGCACTTTCCCCACAAGACTTGGTTTCCCAAGACAAGATCTTTCAGAAGCTTTCCCTTAGACCATCATGGACGCGTTCCAACCTATCAAACACTACCACCAACTGTCCATATGGCTAAGTTCTTGCAACCTATATGATCATGGCAGAGCCCATATTGCCAAGTGGTTGCACTTGAAGCTTCTCAACATTTGACATCTCAAATCACTTTGTTCCTGGGTGGCCATCCACAAGTGAGATACACTAAGGTAAACCATAAAAATGGGCCTTGTGAACCACTCAACCAAAAACCACCAAGCAAGTCCCATTCCACCCAGGTGATTCATTAACTTAGTTGTTTTATTAGACAAAATCACAAGTCCTCAGACTTAGAATATTTTTCCATAGTGTGAATATATATACCACCCATGTTTTCTATTAGCTAGGCTAAGCTTGATAGTAATAGGATTCTTAACTTAGGAAAATCCTACTAAGGATTCATCTACTAGGTTTTCCTATAGCAAGGTCTATACTTAGCTAAACAAAAACAATGCAAGTTTTACTTAGCAAAAACACTAATGCATAGTGAAAATAATGGGACAAAAGATATGAAGCATCACTTGCCTTTTTGGTAGAGGGTATAGGTTCACTCCTTGTCTTTGCAACAATCACACTCTTCAAGTCACTACAATCCAATCAAACAAGGCACAAACTCAATCTACCAATCAAGCAAAACACCAAATCAACTAGCATTCTAAATAATCAATCAAACATCATTTCACACACACAAAACTATGAAAACTAGGTCATGCATGGGAGCATGCACAAGATAGTTTATTTTGCAAAGAGGGTCTCTATTAGATTCCTAAACTTTGTAAGATCCAAATTGGTCATTTACCAAAGTGGCAAAGTTATTTGCAAAAGGTTTCACTATAAAACCAATTTTCAAAACAAAGTATCATTTTAAGTGGTGTAGAAATATTTTTACTAGGGCATTAACCTATAGGGTTCACCAAATGAGTTACTATTGCAAAACTTGGTGTTTTGGGTCAGTAGGTTTGGTCCAAACCATTTTCTCAAAGTTTTCCACTCAAAAACATTTTCAAAAACAAATCAATAGTTTTTAATTAGCTAGAAATGGACTAAACCAAGTAATCCATTCTAAACTTTTCAAAAATCATTTTCCAAGACAAGGGTTGGTCTCTAGGGTCAGTAAGGTCACAACAAACCAATTTTCAAAGGTTTTAACCGAAAAATCATTTTTAAACAATTTTCTAATCTTAGCAAGCAATCAACAGTTTCTGCATAATCAACCAATCTAACAAATACTATTTGCTAAACTAAGGGTAGGGTTGGTTAGGGCTTGTTCTCCTGAATCCAACGACATAAAATTTGTAATTTTTGGACGTGTGGATCTAGAGATACAAGAGTTTGAAGTTTGCAAACAAATCTGTTTTCAAATCTGTTTTTAAACCAAATAGGTGACACGCGGCAGTATTCTACTGGACGGTACCGGTTCACGCGGATCAGCGTTGCGGTGCGTTGGATCTAGTTAGATCGCACGGTCCTGAGAGCGTACCCATTCGCGTTTAAGTGGTTCTATCGTACTCGCCCGATCTAGATCGAACGGCTGCTATTGCCTGGCCAAGAACTGGCGGCGCTGACGGTGGCTAGCGGCGGAGGAGCTGTCGGTCGATGACGGAGGCAACGCTACAGGGGGTGAGGGAGAAGGAGGGGTTGCTCACCGGGCTCAGGGGGTCACGGCGATGCTCAACGTGCCGACGGTTCGACGAGGGGCGCTCTGGGTCAGGTGGAATCTCTCGCCGGAGTTGAGAGCGGCGACGGTTGGCTCTGTCCACGGTCGGAGACGGTGCTGTGGTCCACGAGAAGACAAACGGAAGGCACTGTAAGACGCGCAAAGGTACAGTGGTGGTGCGAGCGTGAAGGAGGAAGAGAGGGGAGGTCGGGTACTACCTGGGAATGTCGTCGGAGAAAGAGGCAGACGGCGGCGCTGCAGGTCGTCGTCGAGGACAGCGCTGGAGTTCACTCGGAGACAAACCAGATGCACTGTCAGATGCGCAAAGACACGGCGAATGGGTGTGCGTGAACGAGAAGGCGCGGGGCGGTCTGGTTCACCTGGAAGTCGTCGTCGTAGTTGCAGACAGACGGCGGCGCTTGAAAGTTTGACGTAGTCGACGCTAGGGGGTGCCCGCGGTCGAATGAAGGACACGGGGAGAAGCGTCTGGGAGTGGTGAAGCTGCTAGGGTGTTCGGAAAGGCACGGGGTGGTGTGTACTGGCCTGGATTGGTCGGGGACGGTGGTCGGAGCTATGGCGATGCGAGCTCGAATTACGGCAGCCTCGGGGCAGAGAGGGAGCGGCGTGTGAGGGGAAAGGAGGAGGGAACACTGGCGGTTAAATGGGCGTTGTCACGGCGAGGTTTAATGCACGGAATTACTGCGAATTGATCGCGGGGATTGAAGACAGCAACGGCAGCGAGGAGAGGGCGTGGTCATCGCGGGGTTGAAGACGATGAGCTGGCTGCGTGGGGTCGTCTCGTCAGCGAAAGAGGGGAAGGAGAAGTGGGTCCAGGCTATCTGTGACTGAGTGGGTTCTTTCCACGGTAGAGAAAAACGGTTCGCTCGGGTGGGGTCGGTTGGTCAGTGGGAAAAGAAACAAGGAAGAGGGTCCACTGGTCATACTCAGTGCGGGTAAGTTCCTGAGTGCGAAAAAAATGGTTCGGGGGAGAGGGAGCTGGGCTGGAATGGCTTAGTGGGCTGGGCCTGTTACACTATTTTTTTCTGTCTAAATTCTTGTTCCTTTTCTATTTCTATTTTTCCTGTTTTGAAATTCAAACAATTATTCAAGCAATCAAACCAATTCAAACAATTCAAACAAACACTCAACTTTGTACTTTGAATTTGGTTCTGTTTTTCAACATAATCCAAATCTCAAAATAGAATAATATTTTTATTCATTTTAGGATCCATTTAATAATTAAATAAAATGGATCTTTAGTTATTTAATAAAATAGGGTTTGATTAATTAATAAAATTTCCATTTAAATTCTTTAAACTTCCCAATTCCTTTCAGTAGGTTTTTATTTGTTTAGTTGGTTCAAATAATTCATCTTGAATTATTTGGAAAGTATTCTAATATGATTTATTAATCATTTAAGATTGGGTATTTGTTTTAATTCCAATGGAATTTAATATAGTTTTAATTCCCAAATTTTTATTTGGAGGTTTTATTTTATTTAAGTTGATTAAACAACTTTTATTCCACTTGGGTGAATTCCAAATATCATTTTCTCATGTATTCTTATTTAGAGATTTGTCCTTATTAAGATAGGGATAGAATGGTTATTGCCATTTTATTTTATTTGGAATATTCTTTATCCTTTTATTTTATTTGGATTGGGATTATAATCACTCCATTTACTTAATGGATTAGGCCAAGATTTGATTTGGTCTTTAAATATTCTTTATTTAATATTTTTATCTTTGTCTTATAAAATCCATATCTTTTTATTTATAGATCCAAACTTGGTGATTCCAATTTGTGAAATCTTATTTATTATTTGTTTAACCTTTTGAATCCTTTTAGGATCTATTGTTCACCACTTGGTATGGATTTTAGATGAGGGCTTTAATGGCTTTGGAAATTCAATTCCTTTATTAAATCCATAAGATTGTTATTTATGGTTCCAAAATAAGTGAAACCAATTTCTATGGTCTTTCTTGATCCTTTGTGAATATTTGTTGATCAATTTTGGTATGGATCAAATCCATGGATTTGGAGATAACTTGGAAATGATTTTTATTCCATTAGGGCTTAGGGTTTTGGATTTATTTTCCAAGTGTTCAAATTTCCAGATACATTCCTTGAGGAATGCATTTCCCTTGATTTGGATTTTTGTTGAACTCAAACTTTAACCAAAGTTTGTTCAGGATGGGATTTTAAGTTTCCTTTTAGAAACAAAAGTTTCTTTTTACCCTGATTTTCAACAAAATTTTATTTTGTTTATTTATTTTTCACATTACAAGATTTGGAAAATCTTGGGATGTGACAAGAAGAAGGTGATCCTTTATGGCGCTTGGCTGGCCTTGTGTGGCCCCAACACCTCTCCAACTAAGAAGTACTTCCCTTAACAAGGAAAGAACTCGGGAATCACATCCTTGTGTCATCGTCCGGTTATCTCTCACCTTATCTCGTTATTGTTGTGTATCTACTTGTATGCTTGCTTGTCATCTAGGTAAATTCACTTGCATATCTACAGAATTTACCGTTGTGTCAAACCTTAACTCAGAAAAGATATAAAATTTGGTAGTGCCTAATTACCCCCTCTAGCCGCTCGTATCGGTCCTTTCAGCTGTCACCATAGCTCTCATATTCTAGAGGTCAGAGGAAGGAATGACCGAAAAGGTCAAAAGAGTAGTGTATTATGTTAGCGAAATATTGCACGTACCTAAGGAGAGATACCCACAAATCCAAAATCTCCTTTATGTTGTTCTGTTAATGACCTAGAAACTAAAGCACTACTTCTATGCCCACTAGGTCGTCGTATACATCGACTTCCCTCTTGGGTCCATCCTGGACAACAAGGCAAACATAGGGAGGATCACTCAGTGGATCACCGAGCTTGCAAATTACGGGATCCAGTTCACTCCCCGAGTGGCTATTAAGGGACAATCATTAGGGTTTTGTGGCGCAATGGATTGATGAAATGGCGCATCTTGAGGGGCCAAGGACCCCGCCCGAGGTCTAAAGTGAAGGAAATATGCCCTGAGAGGCAATAATAAAGTTGTTATTATGTATTCCTTATATATGATAGATGTTTATTTTACATGCTAGAATTGTATTGATCGGAAACATCAATACATGTGTGTTTAATAAACAAAAAGGGTTCCTAGTTATTCCTCTCTTATAGACTAGCTTGTTGATTAACAAGATGATCAAGGTTTCCTGATCATGGACATTGGATGTTGTTAATCACAAGGTCACACCATTGGTGGAATGATGTGATGAACATTCATCCGAAGTATAGCATTACGATCAAGTCATTATGTTTATATTGCTATAATATCATACGAAGTAATCTTTATCCTTAGTCCATGAGATCATGTTAATTGCTAACACCGGAAGAGTATCTTGATGACATCAAACGTCACACCGTAACAGGGTGACTATAAAGATGGGTTCAGTACTACGAAGGTGTTATGTTGAGGCTCATGGATCAAGAGTGGAATTTTTCAATCTCGATGATGGATAGATATACTCTGGGCCCTCTCGGTGATATCACATTAGGATAGCTTGCAAGCAAGTGATGTGATCACTAGAATGTTATATCACGGGAACAAGAAAAGAGTGCATGTCGGTAACGAGATCAAACTAGGTATGGAGATACCGATGATCGAATCTCGGACATGTAATATATCGAGAGACAAAGGGATTTAGTTACAAGCGTTAAAGGTTCTCATGATCACAGGAGTCATCGTTGAATGTGTAGGAGTCAGTATGGATCTCCAGGTCCCGCTTTTGATTATTGATCGGAGAAGGGTCTCGATCATGTCTGCATTATTCGCGAACCGTAGGGTGACACACTTAAGAGTTACCGGACACCATTTGGAGCACATATGTTTCAGACGAAATAATTGCAAAGCGCAGGAATTATTTCAATAGAAACCGGAAATTTTTTCGGGTGAAATTGCAGAAGGTGGTTCTGCATGTGATATTGAAATATTGCAAGGGGCTATATGTGAATGTTTGTTAATTAAAGTAATTAACAAAATTCTGAATAAATTTAATAAAAGAGTTTTATTAAATGAGAGAGCATTAAACTTGGAGAATTTTAATGCATTTAAAGTGGAGACTTTAAAAGGGAATGTGAAGAGGCATTTTAATGTGGAGGGGTTACCACCACATGAATGGGGGAGGTGAGGGGTCACCCCCCCCCCCATGCGCCGGCCATGGAGAGGAGGGGACCCCCCTCCTCCTATAAAAGGCCACCCATTCCCTCCTTCATCCACACACCTCCTTGTGAAGGATCTCTCCCCCTCTAGAATTATTCCCCCATGGTCTCGGATTAGCGAGATACATGTTTCCGATGGCATTTCGTCTGGAAGGAGTTGCTGCTTCCACTGGATCATTGGAGCAAGGAGGTGGAGGTTGTCCGGTGGCTTGAACGTGTGTGCGAGTACGGATGCGTTGCTGAGTTGCGGCGCTCGGACTTCCTCACGATCTTGAGATCGGCAAGTGTACGACTACATCAACCACGAGTTCCTACTCATTAACAAAACTCGTTGTCTTCGAGGGTAAGTTCTCGTGGGATGTATATCCACCCGTTGCTTTGTACCTAGTAGATAGATCTTGGCGTATAGTTCACACCGTAGGAAATTTTTTGTTTTCTATGCTGCGGACCCAACAATGGTATCAGAGCCTGATCTATGCATAGGTTCTGTGCACGGGTAGTACACATATGTTTCTATGTGGGCAATGATGATCATGTTATTGCATCTTCTCTGTATTTTGGATATTGGTGGCATAGTGGGATGAAGCGGCCCATACCAACCTTACATGTCATCGTACATGAGACCGGTTCCACGACTGACATGCAACTTGTTTTGCATAAGTGGCTGGCGGGTGTCTGTCTCTCCTACTATAGTCAATATCTGATTTACAACGAGTTGCTAATAACTTAGTTATCCTTGTTGTGGTTCATGTTCATAGGTGAGAACGGTTCTATCTCTGAAAGCCCTAAGCCACGTAAAACTTGCAATTGATAAATTAGAGGCGCCTAGTTTAGATCGTTGTTGGACTAATGTATTGATATGATACTATTACAACACATTCAACGTGTAAGCTCCATAGACCTTGGCCTTACACACACAGGAATGATAGAGATCATACCACGATGCAAATGATAGAGATCAAATGCATCGACCATATCATCTCACTTTACACATTAGATATTAGCATCTTCTACTGCTAGTTTGGCGCTTTTTAGTAGCATTATAAGATGATCCCTCATTTAGATATCACGATAAAATGTGTTCTTCCTTGAGTATGCACCGTTCTATGGATCGTGTTTCAAGATATCATGTGATGATCGGGTGTACTCGACTCTATGCTTTCATACAACGGGTGTAAGACAGTTTTACACACGTGAGTACTAAGGTTCTTACTTGGCGAGCCTAGCATGTATAGACATGGCCTCGGAACACGGACTGAAAGGTTAAGCATGAGTCATATGGTTGATATGATGCCCATATAGATGCTCGCCTTTGAAGCTACACTGACTCACGTGATGATCGGACTTGGTGTAGTGGATTTGGTTCATGTAATCACCAAAAAGGCACGAGGGATCTCGTTTTTGAGTGGGAGTTCATTAGTAATTTGGATTAGTTGAACTCAATCTATCATAAACTTAGTCTAAATAAACTTTACAAATTCTGTTGTAGATGGCACCACCTGCTTTTAATTTTAATGTGTTCATGGAGAAAGAGAAACTTGCTGCGAATGGTAGCAACTTCACCAACTGGGCTATGAATTTGAGGATTCTCCTCACTGCTGCACAAAAGCAATATGTGCTAGATGCGCCGCTAGGCCCCCCACCAGCTCCTGATGCCCCTGACGAGGAAAAGAATGTCTATGTGACTCGTCAGGAGGACCACAACTTAGTTCATTGCGGCATACTGTATGGGCTAGAGCCAGAACTTCGAAAGCGTTTCGAAAATGGCAATGCCTTTGATACCATGGGAGAATTGAAAATGATTTTCGATACCCATGCTGCAGTAGAGAGTTATAATGCTACTGAAAAGTTCTTTAGCTGCATGATGGAGGAGAACAGCTCCGTTAGTGAGCATGTACTCAAAATGTCTGGGTATGCCGATAAGCTTGTGTCCTTGGGAATAACAATTCCCATTGATCAATAGGACCATCGGTTTCAAGAAGGACAAGAAAGGCAAGCACAAGGGAAAGAAGGGTGGAAAATCTGTTGCCGCGCCTGAAAAGAAACCCCGAGCTGGCCCTAAGTCTGATACCGAGTGCTACTATTGCAAGGGGACTGGCCATTGGAAGCGCAACTGCCCCAAGTATTTGGCGGACAAGAAGTCCGGAAAGGCAAACAAAGGTATATGTGATATACATGTTATTGATGTGTACTTGACTAGTACTCGTAGTAGCACCTGGGTATTTGATACAGGATCAGTTGCTAATATATGTAACTCGATTCAGGGGCTGCGGAACAAGTGACAACTAGCAAGGGATGAGGTCACAATGCGGGTCGGCAATGGATCAAGAGTTGATGTGATCGCCATTGGAACGCTGCCTCTCCATATGCCATCGGGATTAGTCATAAACCTAAATAATTATTATTTGGTGCCTGCACTTAGCATGAACATTGTATCCGGATCATGTTTGATGCAAAGTGGTTATTCGTTTAAATCTGAAAACAATGGTTGTTCGATTTATATGGATAATATCTTTTATGGTCATGCACCTGTGTTGAATGGTTTATTTCTGATGGATCTCGATAGTAATATTATGCACATTCATAATGTTAATGCTAAAAAGATTAAACTTGATGATGATATATCTGCATATATGTGGCACTGCCATCTAGGTCATATTGGCGTTAAACTCATGAAGAAACTCCATTCTGATGGACTTTTGGAATCACTTGATTTTGAATCATTTGATACATATGAGCCATGCCTTATGGGCAAGATGACTAGAACGCCGTTTTCCAGTTCAATGGAACGGGCGACAGATCTGTTGGAAATCATACATACTGATGTGTGTGGACCAATGAGTGTGTCGGCGCGAGGTGGATATTGTTATTTTGTTACTTCCACGGATGATTTGAGTAGATATGGGTATATCTATTTGATGAAACACAAATCTGAAACTTTTGAAAAGTTCAAGGAATTTCAGAATGAAGTGGAAAATCATCGTAATAGAAAGATCAAATTTCTATGGTCTGACCATGGAGGAGAGTATCTAAGTTACGAGTTTAGCACACACATGAAAGAGTGTGGAATAGTTTCACAACTCACGCCTGCCGGAACACCACAACGTAATGGTGTGTCGGAACGTCGTAATCGAACCTTATTGGATATGGTTCGATCTATGATGTCTCTGACTGACTTGCCACTGTCATTTTGGGGTTATGCACTGGAAACAGCTGCATTCACTTTAAATCGGGCACCATCTAAATCCGTTGAAACGACACCGTATGAATTATGGTTTGGAAACAAACCTAAGCTGTCATTTCTTAAAGTTTGGGGATGCAATGTTTGTGTGAAGAAACTTCAACCAGATAAACTCGAACCCAAAGCAGAAAAATGCGTCTTCATAGGATATCCTAAGGAAACGATTGGGTATACCATCTATCACAGATCCGAGGGCAAGGTTTTTGTTGCCAAGAATGGATCCTTTCTTAAGAAGGAGTTTCTCACGAAAGGTGTGAGTAGTCGGAAGGTAGAACTCGAAGAGGTTATTTAACCTTCTCTTCATGAATTGGCGAGTAGCACAGCACCGGAAGTTGTTTCAGAGTTGACTTCACCTAATGAAGAGAGAGCTAATGATACTGATCATGAAACTCCGAAAGAGGAAACTACCGAACCTCGCAGGTCAAGCAGGACACGTGCAGCTCCTGAACTGTACGGCAATCCTGTTGTGTATTTCATGGTTGATGAAATGGATGACCCTGCGACGTATGAAGAAGCGATGATGAGCCCAGATTCCAACAAATGGCTAGAAGCCATGAAATCCGAGATGGAATCCATGTACGAGAACCAAGTTTGGACCTTGGTGGACTTACCTCACGATCGAAAGGCCGTTGAGAATAACTGGATTTTCAAAAGAAAAACTGATGTTGATGGTAATGTGACCATCTATAAGGCTTGACTTGTCGCAAAGGGGTTTCGACAAATTCAAGGAGTTGACTACAATGAGACATTCTCTCCCGTAGCGATGCTTAAGTCAGTTAGGATTATGTTAGCAATTGTTGCAAATTTCGATTATGAAATATGGCGGATGGATGTCAAAACTGTTGGAGATATGCCCAAGAGGCAATAATAAAGTGGTTATTGTTATATCTTTATGTTTATGATAAATGTTTACATCCCATGCTATAATTGTATTAACCGGAAACATTAATACTTGTGTGTTTTGTAAACATAAAAGAGTCCCTAGTAAGCCTCTTGTTAAGCTAGCTTGTTGATTAATGGATGATCATGGTTTCCTGATCATGGACATTGGATGTCGTTAATAACAAGATCATATCATTAGGAGAATGATGTGATGGACACACACCCATAGTAAGCATAGCATAAGATCAAGTCATTAAGTTCGTTTTGCTACAAGCTTTCAAATGCATAGTAACGTAATCCTTCGACCATGAGGTTATGTTAATCACCATCACCGGATGGATACTTTGATGACATCAAACACCGCTTCATAACTGGGTGGTTATAAAGGTGTCATTGGGTATTCTGAAAGTATGTGTTGAAGCGCATGGACCAAGATTGGGATTTGTCCATCCATATGACGGATAGATATACTCTGGGCCCTCTCGGTGGAATGTCATCTAGTTAGCTTGCAAGCATGTGACTAGGTCACAAGGGATGACATATCATGGAACGAGTAAAGAGTACTTATCAGTAACAAGGTAGAACTAGGTATGGAGATACCGACGATCAAACCTCGGATAAGTAGAGTATCACGTGACAAAGGGAATTGGTTTCGTATGTTAAATGGTTATATCGATCACAAAGTCATCGTTGAGTATGTGGGAGCTGTTATGGATCTCCAGATCCCGCTAATGGTTATTGATCGGAGATGTGTCTCCATCATGTCTACATGTTCACGAACCGTAGGGTGACACACTTAAGGTTCGAAGTTGTTTTAAGTAGATATGGAATGTGCGTTGGAGACCGAATGTTGTTCGGAGTCTCGGATTGGATCTGGGACATCACGAGGAGATCCGAAATTGTCCGGGGAATAAGATTCATATATTGGGGATCATTTTCTAAGTTAGGAAATGTTCCGGAGTATTTGTATGGGGATTCTAGAAGGTTTCGGAATGTTCCGGAAGGTTCTATAAGATTTCTTGGAGTTTACTTGAAAACCAAGAAAGGATCAAGGAATCCTTGTTGGGTAAGACAAGGATTCATGGGGAGTAGGACTCTCCCCCACCTCCTTGATCCGCCGGCCAAGGGAGAGGGGAGTCCTACAAGGACTCCACCTCCCCATGGCGCCTCCCTCCTTTAAATAGAGGGGTGGAGGCACAAGCCCCCTTGCCCCCTTCTATTCTCTAGATCTCGAGTTGCCTCTCTCCTCCTCCTTCCCTCTGCTCTGTCTTAGGCGCAGCCCTGCAGAATTCTCTACTCCACCACCACCACCACTCCGTCGTGCTACTGGGATTTCGTGGAGAGATCTACTACCTCCGCTGCTCGCTGGAACGGGGAGAGGAAGGTCTGCTTCGACTCCGCACGTGTGACCGACTGCGGAAGCGCTGCCGGAACGCGTTGCCGGAAGGATCGTCTACTCGATCTTGAGATCGGCAAGTGATCGACTACATCAACCACGAGATCCGATCTCGAACAAGGCTTATCGAATCTACGAGGGTTAGTACAGATCTATCTTGTTGCACATGTCTAATAGATTAGATCTTGGCTTTTATCTAGATTAGATCTGGGTTTTGTTCGTTCTTGCGGTAGAAATTTTTTGTTTTCCATGCTACGAACCCATCAGTGGTATCAGAGCCGTGTCTATGCATAGATCGGTTGCATGAGTAGAACACAATGGTTTTGTGGGCGTTGGTGCTCGTGTCGTCTTTTGCTTTGTGTACTTTGCATCATGCGGTATGGTGGGATGAAGCGGCTCGGGCTAACCTTACATGTCATCGCACATGAGACTTGCTCCACGCTTGACGTGTAACTTGCTTTGCACAAGTGGCTTTGCGGGTGTCTGTCTCTCTCACCATAGTATAGATCCAATATACACTTTGCACTTGATAGCACTTGTATCAACGTTGTGGTTCAGTTTCGTAGGTAAGATCCGTTCTTATTCGAAAGCCCTAAACCACGTAAAACATGCAAAGAAAATTAGAGGCATCTAACTTGTTTTTGCAGGGTTTTTGTGATGTGATATGGCCATCATGTGATTGCGATTATATTTGATGTATGCAATGATCCTTGTTGTAATATGGCAACCGGCAGGAGCCTAATGGTTGTCTTTAATTCTGTAAAGACATGCGTGTCTATTCATCTTGTAATAGCTTTATTCCAAGTAGTTGTAATAGTTGCTAGTGATGATGCACAACCATGAAGCGGCGCCACTGACCTTGACACAATGCTGGTGATGATGGAGATCATGTCCATTCTTTGGAGATGGAGATCAAAGGCATAAGAAGAAAGGGCCATATCATATCACACTAATTATGAATTGCATGTGATGTTAATCCTTTATGCATCTTGTATTGCTTAGATCGTGACGGTAGTATTATAAGATGATCCCTCTCACTAAATATCAAGTAATAAAGTGTTCGTCCTTAGTACGCACCGTTGCTAAGACTCGTCGTTTCGAAGCATCTTGTGATGATCGGGTGTGATAGATTCTACGTGTGCATACGACGGGTGCAAGCCAGATTTGCACATGCGGATACTAAGGTTAACCTTGACGAGCCTAGGATGTACAGACATGGTCTCGGAACACGGAATACCGAAAGGTAAAGCATGAGTCATATGGATGATATGATGAACATGCTGATTGTTCGCCTTTAAAGCTACATCATCTCACGTGATGATCGGACTTGGTGTAGTGGATTTGGTTCGTGTAATCACTAAAACAACTGGAGGGATGTTGTTTTGAGTGGGAGTTCATTTGTAATTTGGATTAGTCAAACTCAATTTATCATAAACACTATCAAAGTGAATTTGCATAGTTTGTTGTAGTCATTGGCATCCGTTCACCACCTTACGCTTAGTTATAGTTGAGATAGTGGAACTATAGAAATTATGGATATTTGCTTTACGAACTGGTATCGTATTGTTTTGAGTGTCAATCTAAAGTTTAAAAGTCCTGTTGCAAACTTTCAGCAAACTCAGTTTACTCTGTGAAGTTTAATAAACAGTATTAAATCAAGAGTAACAATTCCAGTGTTAGTATCTAATGTATCATGTTTGCCTCCATGATTCTTGATACTCAAAAGATTATTTTAATATCAAGTTTATCTAAGAGCTGAAAGCAATGTTTTAGAAACCATCATATGTGAAAGGTATTGCGATATCTAAAACAATGTATTGGTTACAACATGATAGAGTATATGTCCTCATATTTGATGAGAATTTGTGAAGGTTGGAGACGCTAGTCGTCCTAATTCCCCAAAAGGTTTTGGAAAAGAAACATTATACTTGCAATTCACCTTTATAAGCTATAACAGCTTGATCATGAAAGTTGTCATGATAAGGATGAATAGAAGAAGTAAGTAAAATGTTTACTACACTAAAAGATTACTAAAGAATGGATTTTTGAAAGAATGCCAAACATTTGATGAAGGTAATCCACTTCAAAGTGCAAGTCCAAAGGTATTAGTATTTGACTATACACACTTTGTACTATGTGTCATGTGAATGACACCACTATTGATGTTGATCGATTCTTTTAAAAGAAAAGGAATTGTTGAAAGAGAATCTATAAAATATTTGGCAGAAAAGAAAAGATTGGAGATGTCCAACTTAGGTATATAGAAGATACATGTTATGGCTGTATTCCTTGCTTGTTAAACAATGTGGTTCTGAGGTATTGGATACCGGTATTGGATATCGAATTGGTTGGTATGAAGTGTCATACAGGACAACACAATTCATGAACTGCAATGGCCTAAGTAACTAGCAAGAGAATATGTGATGATGTTCATCGAAAACAAACAAAGGGTTGTTGTGTTGCTCGTTAACATCAAAGCTTGCCTTCAAGATTTGTTTCAATAATTGTTATTTTGATCAAGTATTATGATGAAAAAAGGTTGTTCAAATAATTACCGTATTCCATAATAGATGGATGATATACAAGTCTGGTTGGAGAAATAACGACCATAAAACTAATGCTAAAATGTCGCAAGACAAATGATTGAAAGATCACTTGCGAAGAGACGTTGTTTAAATTATATTGAAAGGGATACATGAAGAAATTCCATGTTGATGGATTTTTGGAGTCTTTGATTTTGATCAAATGACGCTTGTGATACTTTCCTGGAGATAATTAAAACTCCGTTCGTAGGCCAAAACAGGAACGGACGACTATTTGGAATTTGTACATATTGATGTATATAGTCCATTATGTGTAGTCGTGGGCGATGGATTTCAACTTCATATGATTTCTCCGAAGATTTGAGTGAGTATATGTATATACTTACTCAATAAGGAAGAAGTATGAAACATTTGAAAATGTTTAAAGACTTTCAAGATGAAGTGGAAAATTATTGTAACAAGAAAATAAAAAAGTTTATGATTGGATCATAAAGAAAGATGTTTGAGTTACAAGTTTAGCAAAACACCTAAGATTTGAGGAATCGTTCCATGGATTTGCATTTCCCAAAACACCATAGGAGTATGGAGTGTTCAAGATATGTAATGAAACCTTGTTTGACATGGTAAGATCAAAGGTGTCATTTATAAAACTGCCATTATATTTTAAAAGATTAAAGCTTTAGTGACTACCGCTTTTACACTGAAAAGAGCTCCATCATGATCCGTTGAAATGACACCATATAAGTCATGGTTTGGGATAAAACCCAGGTTGTCCTTTCTTAAATTTTTGGTATGCTAAGCATAAGTAAAATGTTTACAACCAAAGCCGGATGAGCATGTCTTTGTAGGTTATTTCGAATAACCATTGGGTATTCCTCCATAACACCGAAGACAAAAGTGTTTGTCGCTTAGAATGTCGAGTTTCTTGAGAAGGAATTTTTGGTGAAAAGTTAAGTGGGAGGACAATAGAACTTTGATAAGGTTGTTGAACCTTCGCTAATATGTTGTAGCATCCCAATTGTCTAACAATTGTAATGCTACTTGGTCTAGTAATATAATGGCTACTTCAAATATATAATTGTTGCATCATCATTATAGCATACTCATGTCATCATGCCACCTTGCATTTGAGCATCATATAAAACCCTTTTTGTTTTGGTTCTTATCTCATATGCATTATTAATTGTATTTGCCTCTTGATATTGTATTTGGATCTTGATATATTGTTTGATGCCCAAGTTGAGTTGGGGGCATATCTTTTGTTAACTCCACCACCTTTCTTTCACCACCTTATAATTCCACCATCCAACTAAATATGAGCTTGGCACTTATTGGTTTCACCTCTAGCTCATGTGGGTTGGGATGGATCCAATTCTTTTCCACATGCTTTCATCTTAGCATCATGTTGTTTTCACAACATTGAAATATGAGAGCCACATGGCCACCTTTGCATGCCTTGTGAGTGGAACCCTACTTCTAGCTCCCATATGTGTTGTTTGGGGTGATCATCATGTTGGAATATTTTGTGGGCTTATACTACCTAGTGGCATATACCACTAGCATGACCCATTTGTACTCAGATGTGATCATCTCCATTTAATCCATTTGGGACTTTCTTTTAAAATCTTGGCTTGGTTATATTCCAATTTTGGGAGTGCATAATAATAATGCCATGGGATAATATTGTTTTCACAAGAACCCACATGGCAATAAATATTTTGCATGGGCCATGCAAGTACCCTTTTAGCTTGTCATTTGGATTTTATTTGGTTTTGGGTGGATCCTCTCTCTCTCTCTCTCTCTCTCTCTCTCTCTCTTTAGCTTGATCTTATTTGATCATGATTGAACCACCTCACCCTCTCTTGTCCTTGTCTAGTTCTTGCTTGCTCTTTGCTTGATCTTGCTTGAGCTTGACAAAACAACAAACCTCACCCCTCTCTCTCTCTCATCTCACCCTCTCTCTTCACCTTTCTATCTACCCACCCCCTCTTTTCCATCTATGCCGAGCCACCCTCTCTCACCTAGCTGGCCCCACCGGCCACCCCCCTCTCCCTGGCCACCTCTCCCTACCCTAGCTACCAACCCCCAAACCCTAACCTAGCTCCAAACCTAGCTCTACCCGAGGCTACCCCCTCTCCCTCTCTTGCTCTCTCTCTGCCCTAGGGGCCCCCCTAACCCGAGCCTGCCCCTGCCTCCTTGGCATCTCCCTGGCCCCCTGGAAGCCTCCCACCTGCCCTGTACCTGCCCCTGCCCGCGCCTGCACGTGAGGTGGAGGAGGAGGAAAAGTGGCACGCCACCTTTTTCCCAGCCGAGCCACCCCATGTGCTCTCCCTCTGTCCTCTACCTTATCTACCCCTCTCCCCTCTCTGCTACTTCCCCAGATCTCCCCGAGCCGCTTCCCCTCTCTCTCTGTCCTCCCTCGCCGTCGCCTACCCCAACGCCGACCATCGTCGGTCTCCATCTCCCCTACTCCTCCAGCCGGAGGCGTGACGCTCTGGGTGTCGAGGAGGATCGTGGAGGGTCCCCTGCATCGCCCTGCGCTCGCCGTCGAGGAGGAGGAGGACCAGAACCGCTGTACCAGCGCGAGCCCGACGCCCAAACCCTAGCTTCGGTGCGCCCGCTCCGACGACGATCTACCGCCCCTCTGCTCGATCAGACCACGCCAACACCCTCTCGGTGAGCTACTAAACCCCCTGGACATGGTCCCCTTTGCCGAGCAGCCCTAGATGCGCCGTTCGTTTCGTCGAACGCTCGCTGCGCACCGCCGCTCGTCTCTGTCTGTCGCTCGCGCTCTCGCTTAGCCCTTGTCTAGTCGCGGTACCCCCTCAAAATTCAAATCTGTTTTATTATAACTTTTAAAATACAAATCCAATTAATACAAATAATATATGTTTTCAAATCAGAAAAATGTGAGGATTTCAAATATGCCATCCAAAGTATATTTGAACATTTAAAAGTCCAAGTTTATTTAAATTACAATAAAATACCCTTTTTCCTTAATTAATTAATATCTTTTGTTTTATAAATCCAAATTTAATAAATAATATGTCTAAAATGTTTAGCTCGACGAGACCTTTCCGTTTATGCATTCCATGGTTTGTTTTGAAGCATGCATCATACAAATATAATGTGTACAGCAACTTAATTCTGAATAAAATGTGAATAAAACCCCATAAAATGGTTTATTCTTGTATTCCACACCTCACCCATGCCATGCTACTTTATTGCCACGCCAATTGTGCATCATTCATCATGGCATGATTGTTTGCTTGATGCATTTATACATATGCTTGTGCACTTTATTTATGTTGGCCCTTGTTTGTTTGGTTCTTCTTCGAATAGACGCTGAGCAGGGGATATATCAAGAGAACCAGGAGCACTACCCAGATCCATCACTTGCTTCAACTGAGCTGCCAGGCAAGCACTACCACATGCTTGCATACATATAGTACCTATTGCCTCTATCTTATTCTTGCATCATTGAGTCGCGATTGCATTAAATTGAATCCCAAGTATTGCATAGCCTTTACTTTTAAACCCCACCGAAGCTTGTTCCTCCATCCCATGAGCCATTACTACAGGAGTTGTTTGAGCCATGCGAGTCGTAGGACAGCATGAGTAGGGTATGTGAGTGTCTGATGGATAACGAGGTACCTAAACAACTTAACCTGAGTAGTAATGGGATAACTAATGAAAGTGGCACCGGTGAGCCATATCTGTGATTTGGTTTTTCAGGCTCACTTGTGTCCCGTAGGACCCCGAGTACTTGATTCCTGTTCCTTGAATATTCGTGCTATCCACATCCGGGAGGCTTATGAACCCCCCTGAGCTAGAGCTTGATTCATTCTTATTTCTTGGGGCCACAACTAGTTTGAGGTTTTGTTTACTATCATGTACTTATGCCATGCTTTACTGCTTTATTTAAGATTGTGTGAGGAGCACACTGTACTGTTTAGGAAAGCGGAGTGTTTTCGCGGTGTCGACAAGCCCAGTCACATTTTCGGGTTCCTAGTCGTTCACAGCCATTGACGCAAACCTTGAGGCCGTCTCGGAGTCAGCTAACTTTGTTGTGGGTAGGTCAATGGGGTGGCCCCCTGAAATATTTCTGAATCCTGTAATTGCTTTGTCGTGACTGCCTCGTTGGGTTTTGATTTGGTTTTTCCGAGGCATATCGAGTGTGTGTTGCTATTTGTGCACCCCTGCAGGGTAAAACTTTCTGAAAGCCGTGTCCGCGGTTATGGACGACTTGGAGCACAGTTTCTCGATCATAGACAAGCATAACTAAAGTACCGCTTTTAATTTGACTAGACTAGGTACCTGACTAGTAAATAGTGCAACACTCACGGAATGGATAATAAAACTGCCAACGGATGGGGGTTGTTCGTCCGCTTCCTCGTCGGTAAGCGAGGAGGAGGATGGATCTGTTAAGATTACCATTATAACTGTTATAACTGCTGTTATTAATTCACGGACATCCGTCTATCTCTGGTTGGGCGGATGGTTAGCGAGTACCTATAGAACTGTTAGGGTTTATCTTTTGCTGCAATTGCGTCACCCCAGGTTGTGTCCCCTTTAGCGGCATAAAGTCTTGCTGAGTACCCCTAGGGTCTCACACGATAAATTATTGGTTCAGATGAACAGGTACACTCGCAAGATGGATGCTGGGTGGAAGAGACGGCCGATGTGGGCAACGATCATTCGGTGTAGAGATTCCGGGAACGGGGATCCGTGAGATCTGTGGGCGGGATCTGCTTATTTATGGGGAATCTTATGCCGATTTGCTTCTTATCCGTACTCGGATTTTGTCTTCCGCTTCCGCTTGATACTCTGTTGATTGATGTATGAGGAGATATCCTAAACTATTATAACTATCTAGGATATTTGGATCTTGCCGTATGGCGTTGCTATATTTCCTTTCTTTTTAGATGGGATGACTCTGATGTACTGTTGTATGGTGGCTTGCATACATACTCACTTGTGTATGTAGTTGATCCCTTCGCCTGCCGATTACGCCGCCCGTTCTTGTCCCGATGTTTGGAAATGGTTGGGACGGCCGAAAGGTCTACCTGTGAGTGGCATTTGGGCCCCACCGTACTATTTCAACCATTTCCGCTCATCCAGACTTGTAACTAGGAGCGTAATTCACCGAGGTAGTTACAATTGGTATCAGAGCCATCCCGCCCTTCAGGGTCTCAGCCAAATGGTCGTTGTCTGTCTAGCAAATATTTTTGGTAGTTATGTATACTAGGGAAAAACAAAATGCGAGAATAGGACTACTTCCACTTTTCTTCTTACCCACCCACCCACCCTTTTCTGGTAAGGAAGTGTAACGTTTTCAATCCTCTTCTCAAAATTCAAACTAGGATTCACGTGTTCTGGGTTTCCGTAGTACCATAGGTTGTGTGTTTGTGTGTGTGTGTGTGTGTGTGTGTAATTCCTTGTTTATCTGTTGCATCCAACTTGTTATCACAATCTGCCTTTGGTTATCAACTATTGGTACATTCCATACCGACAGGCTTTTGCAAACCGACGCGATCTATCTGATTCGTTGTATACCGACGCGATCTGTCTTGCTCTTTGTTATCCGACGTTATCTTGTTTGATGTGTTCATTTCCGTAGTTACCAATCTTTAGGTTCGTCGTGAGAAGAAGGGGTTGGGATATGTGTTTTACCTATTCATGTGCGGAGTAATGATTTGAGTGCGGGATGGAGTCGCGACCATACCACTACTCTTGTCATTCGCTCTTGTATATTGAATTGGTAGAGTCATTAATCTTGATTCATTAAGTGTTTTTGCGCATCTATTGGTATTTTAATGCCGAAATTTGTGGAAAAAATTTCTTTGATATATTTGTGTACCACACTCCTTTTCAGTCGTGTGTGATATGCTTAATATCTTCTAGGTGCTTTGAACTTTGTTGATATTTTAATATCATCTTAGTAAATTGTATCCTTTAATCTTGATTAATTCCATTTTGGTACTATTTTGGATTATTATTATTCTCCATTATAGTACTGACTTGTGTTTTATATCAATCACAGGATGGCACCACCACGCCGTTCTGAGGAGGACATACAACCTGAACTGGGGGCAGCGTTGTCAAGCATCGCCAATGCCTTGGCAGCAATGCAGCAGAACCAGCAGCGCTTTGAGGAAAGTGTCAGGAGGAACGAGTTTGTGCCGCTACCTCCACCTCCCAAGCGAGGAGACATCAAGAGCTTCCTGAAGTTCAACCCTCGTCAGTTTGATGTTTCTGATCAACCACATGATGCTGATGATTGGTTGCGTGAGATGTCAAGGTTGCTGATGACTGCTGATGTTCCTGAGCAAGAATGGGTAAAGTGTGCTACTCACCTTCTGAAGGGAGATGCAGCTCTCTGGTGGGAGAATTACCTAAAGGCAAACTGCACTGGTTTTCAGCCTACTTGGGGACAGTTCACTGGAGCTTTCAAGGAGCAGTATCTGTCAGAAATTGTCATGGAGAGGATGAAGGAAGTGTTTCTCAACCTCAAGCAGGGCAATGACAATGTCAATACCTACATCAGGAACTTCATGAACCTTTCTCGTTATGGTGGCGATGAGATCTCTGATGACAAGAAGAAGCAAAAGAGGTTCAGGCAAGGGCTCAATGCATCGATTAAGTATGCAATCACACATGCAAGGCCGGCGTCTTTTCTGGAACTTCAGCATACAGCCCGGCAGGAAGAGGCAAGTAGGCAAGTGTTTGAGGAGTCAAAGAAACACAGCCGTGATGCAGCAAGATCTTCAGCTATGTCAGCTCCTTCTAAGCGTCGTGTCTGGGTTCCTAACACCCCACCGTCGCTCCCGGCTCCACCAAGACCTTCAAGCTACGCGGCAAGGCCACCAAACTTCCTCACTGCTGCTCCCAGGGGCTACAACCACCACTACCTTGGAGCGCCTGGCGGAGTCCCTGGCTACGTTGCTCCACGTCCACCTGGTGCTTGTTACACTTGTGGAGACTCTGGGCATCAACAATGGAACTGTCCGATGAAGAACATGGCTCTTCCTCCACCACCTGCAAGATCTGCGGCAAGCTCTCCTTTGGTTCGTGCACCACCACCTCGGGCTCTCAACATCAACACCAAGACCGGGTCTACTGTTGCTCGTGCCAACTGTGTCAACGCCGCTCAAGCTGAGCATGCACCTGGAGTTGTGATGGGTATGCTTCCCGTGAACTCAGTTCCTGCAAGAGTTTTGTTTGATTCTGGTGCTTCGCATTCTTTTGTTTCGCATAAGTTTGCACAAGAGCAGGATCTGGATAAGGTTCCTTTATCACGTCGTCTGGTGGTACAATCTCCTGGCTCAAACATGAGGGCTGCTCATATCAGCCATGGCAATCAAATTGAGATTGGTGGCTATTCGTTCTCGGCGTCCTTAATCTTTCTGGGCAATTATGACATTGATGTCATCTTGAGCATGGATTGGTTGACAGCAAATGCAACTGTGATTGATTGTGCTAAACGCTCGGTTTCTCTGAAGATTCATGAAGGCCATATAGTCTATTCTCCAAGTCTGACTCCTGCTATCCAGCTTTTCTCTTTGGCGGCTCTGAATGTTGATGCTATGGAAGCTATTCAGAGTGTTCCGGTGGTCTGTGAGTTCCCAGATGTCTTTCCTGAAGAGTTGCCAGGTATGCCTCCGAATCGTGAGGTTGAGTTTGTTATTGAGCTTGAACCTGGTACCGCTCCTATCTCCAAGCGGCCTTATAAGATGGGTCCTGCTGAGTTGGCTGAACTCAAACGTCAGCTTGATGAACAAGAGAAGTTGGGTTTCATTCAGCATAGTACTTCTTCTTGGGGTAGCCCAACTCTCTTGTGAAGAAGCGAGATCAGACTGATAGACTTTGTGTTGACTATCGGGCTCTCAATGCTAAAACCATCAAGAATAAATATCCCCTTCCGCGGATTAATGATCTCTTTGATCAGCTAGCTGGAGCTGTGGTATTCTCTAAGCTTGACTTGAGAAGTGGTTATCACCAAATCAAGATTCGCAAGGAAGATGTTCCTAAGACAGCTTTCACCACCCGCTATGGCCTGTATGAGTACACGGTCATGTCTTTCGGTCTCACCAACGCACCTGCCACCTTCTCGAGGCTCATGAACTCGGTTTTCCTGGAGTATCTTGATAAGTTCGTTGTGGTCTATCTGTATGACATCCTAGTCTATTCTAAGTCAGAAGAAGAGAATGAAGAACACCTTCGGTGTGTCCTAAGCAAGCTTCATGAGAACCGCTTGTATGCAAAGTTCTCCAAGTGTGAGTTTTGGCTGCCTCAAGTAACCTATCTTGGTCACGTCATCTCTGCCAAGGGCATTGCAGTCAATCCGGAAACTGTGAAGACAATTGTTGAATGGCTTCCTCCTGTCAATGTCAAAGAAGTGCGGAGTTTCCTTGGTTTGGCTAGTTATTGCCGTCGCTTCGTTCAGAACTTTTCGAAGATAGCGAAGCCTCTTACCGATCTCCTCAAGAAAGGCAAGAAATACCTTTGGACTCCTGCATGTCAAGCAAGCTTTGAGACACTCAAAGAGAAGCTCACTTCCACACCAGTCTTGGTTCCTCCGGATACATCCAAGCCATTCCAGATCTTCTGTGACGCCTCTTTGCATGGATTGGGTGCGGTCCTTATGCAAGAAAAACAAGTTGTTGCTTATGCCTCTCGCCAGTTGAAGACGCATTTGATCAACTATCCTACACATGACCTCGAGCTCGCAGCAGTTGTCTTTGCTTTGAAAGTATGGAGGCACTACTTGCTGGGCAACCGTTGTGAGATCTTTTCTGATCACAAGAGTCTGAAGTATATCTTTACTCAGCCTGATCTCAACCTTAGGCAAAGGAGATGGATTGAAGCAATCAATGATTTTGATTTGACCATCAACTACACTCCAGGCAAAGCTAATGTCATGGCAGATGCTCTCAGCCGCAAAGCTTATGTCAACAACCTCATGATGGAAGAACAACAGCCTCTCTTGTGCGAGGAATTCCGTCAGCTCAACCTGGAAATTGTGGAACCAGGGTATCTCCTGAACCTTCTAGCAACACCTCTCTTGGAAGAAAAGGTTCGCTCTTCTCAGCTTGGTGATCCGCACACAAGAAAGATCATCTCCAGGATTCAGCTTCCGAAGTATGAGTCCTTCCACGTCGATGATCAAGGCACGCTTTTCTTTGAACACCGGATGTTTGTTCCGAACTACCCGGGTTTGAGAGAGCAAGTTCTCAAGGAGGCGCATGATTCTGTTCTTTCTATCCACCCTGGCAGCACAAAGATGTATATGGACTTGAAAACACAATATTGGTGGCCTGGTTTGAAAAGGTATTGTGCCAAGTATGTCTCGGAGTGTGATGTCTGCCGCAGAGTGAAAGCTGTTCATCAGAAACCTTCCGGTCTTCTACAACCATTGAAACCCCCGGAATGGAAATGGGAGAAAGTAGAGATGGACTTCATCACTGGTTTCCCGAGGTCGCAGAAGGGCAACAATGCAATCTTTGTTGTCATTGACAAGCTTTCTAAAGTGGATCACTTCTTCCCCGTCAAGGAAACCATTTCTGCAATTCAGTTGGTGGAGCTCTATATTAACAGAATTGTCTCTCGGTATGGGGTTCCTCTCGAGATCAGTTCAGACCGTGGAAGCATCTTCACTTCCAAGTTCTGGGAGAGTTTCCAAAATGCTTTGGGAACAAAGTTGAACTTCAGCACAGCTTACCACCCTCAGTCGCAAGGGCAAGTTGAAAGGATCAATCAGATTCTGGAGGATATGCTTCGTGCTTGCGTCATCTCTTTTGGCATGAAGTGGGAAGAATGTATTCCTTATGCTGAGTTCTCTTACAACAACAGCTTCCAGAAAAGTCTAAAGATGGCACCATTTGAGGCTCTCTATGGTCGCAAATGCAGAACTCCGATTGGTTGGTCGGGTGCAGGTGAAAGGATCTTGTTTGGCCCTGACATTGTGACTCAAGCGGAGGAGAAGGTTCACATCATTCTTGAAAATCTGAGAATTGCTCAAAGTCGCCAGAAGAGCAATTATGACAGGAAGCACACGGACATGGAGTATGTCCCTGGTGATCTCGTGTACCTTCGTGTCACTCCCATGAGAGGCACGCACCGTTTTGGTATCAAAGGGAAGCTGGCTCCTAGATACATCGGTCCTTTCAAAATTTGTGGAAGAAGAGGAGAAGTTGCTTATGCTCTTGAGCTCCCGGAAAAAAACTCAAGGTCCATGATGTTTTCCACATCTCTCAGCTCAAGAAGTGCTTCAAGGATCCCGGCAGGACCGTGGACCATGAGCTTATCAATCTCCAAGAAGACCTGTCTTATCAAGAACACCCCACAAAAATCCTTGAAGTCGCAGAAAGAAGGACTCGCAACAAGTCCATCAAGTTCTGCAAGGTGCAGTGGTCGCACCATTCTGTTGATGAAGCCACTTGGGAACGTGAAGATGAGCTCCGTGTCAAGTATCCTACCCTCTTTGTGTCTTCTTCTTCTTCCTAGAATCTCGGGGCGAGATTCCTGTTTAGTGGGGGAGAGTTGTAGCATCCCAATTGTCTAACAATTGTAATGCTACTTGGTCTAGTAATATAATGGCTACTTCAAATATATAATTGTTGCATCATCATTATAGCATACTCATGTCATCATGCCACCTTGCATTTGATCATCTAAAACCCTTTTTGTTTTGGTTCTTATCTCATATGCATTATTAATTGTATTTGCCTCTTGATATTGTATTTGGATCTTGATATATTGTTTGATGCCCAAGTTGAGTTGGGGGCATATCTTTTGTTAACTCCACCACCTTTCTTTCACCACCTTATAATTCCACCATCCAACTAAATATGAGCTTGGCACTTATTGGTTTCACCTCTAGCTCATGTGGGTTGGGATGGATCCAATTCTTTTCCACATGCTTTCATCTTAGCATCATGTTGTTTTCACAACATTGAAATATGAGAGCCACATGGCCACCTTTGCATGCCTTGTGAGTGGAACCCTACTTCTAGCTCCCATATGTGTTGTTTGGGGTGATCATCATGTTGGAATATTTTGTGGGCTTATACTACCTAGTGGCATATACCACTAGCATGACCCATTTGTACTCAGATGTGATCATCTCCATTTAATCCATTTGGGACTTTCTTTTGAAATCTTGGCTTGGTTATATTCCAATTTTGGGAGTGCATAATAATAATGCCATGGGATAATATTGTTTTCACAAGAACCCACATGGCAATAAATATTTTGCATGGGCCATGCAAGTACCCTTTTAGCTTGTCATTTGGATTTTATTTGGTTTTGGGTGGATCCTCTCTCTCTCTCTCTCTCTCTCTCTCTCTCTCTCTCTCTCTCTCTCTCTCTCTTTTAGCTTGATCTTATTTGATCATGATTGAACCACCTCACCCTCTCTTGTCCTTGTCTAGTTCTTGCTTGCTCTTTGCTTGATCTTGCTTGAGCTTGACAAAACAACAAACCTCACCCCTCTCTCTCTCTCATCTCACCCTCTCTCTTCACCTTTCTATCTACCCACCCCCTCTTTTCCATCTATGCCGAGCCACCCTCTCTCACCTAGCTGGCCCCACCGGCCACCCCCCTCTCCCTGGCCACCTCTCCCTACCCTAGCTACCAACCCCCAAACCCTAACCTAGCTCCAAACCTAGCTCTACCCGAGGCTACCCCCTCTCCCTCTCTTGCTCTCTCTCTGCCCTAGGGGCCCCCCTAACCCGAGCCTGCCCCTGCCTCCTTGGCATCTCCCTGGCCCCCCTGGAAGCCTCCCACCTGCCCTGTACCTGCCCCTGCCCGCGCCTGCACGTGAGGTGGAGGAGGAGGAAAAGTGGCACGCCACCTTTTTCCCAGCCGAGCCACCCCATGTGCTCTCCCTCTGTCCTCTACCTTATCTACCCCTCTCCCCTCTCTGCTACTTCCCCAGATCTCCCCGAGCCGCTTCCCCTCTCTCTCTGTCCTCCCTCGCCGTCGCCTACCCCAACGCCGACCATCGTCGGTCTCCATCTCCCCTACTCCTCCAGCCGGAGGCGTGACGCTCTGGGTGTCGAGGAGGATCGTGGAGGGTCCCCTGCATCGCCCTGCGCTCGCCGTCGAGGAGGAGGAGGACCAGAACCGCTGTACCAGCGCGAGCCCGACGCCCAAACCCTAGCTTCGGTGCGCCCGCTCCGACGACGATCTACCGCCCCTCTGCTCGATCAGACCACGCCAACACCCTCTCGGTGAGCTACTAAACCCCCTGGACATGGTCCCCTTCGCCGAGCAGCCCTAGATGCGCCGTTCGTTTCGTCGAACGCTCGCTGCGCACCGCCGCTCGTCTCTGTCTGTCGCTCGCGCTCTCGCTTAGCCCTTGTGTAGTCGCGGTACCCCCTCCAGACACCAAGCCCAGGCCAGCGCAGTGGCTCCGCCTCCGCGCGCGAGCCCTAGGTCCCAGGGTCGAGCCCCACGCGCGCCGCGCTGCTTCAGGTCGTGCACCGATCGGTCGTCAGCGCGGGAAGAAGCACAGTACGGCGGCCTTTTTGCGCGAAACCCCCTGCTTTTCTTTATGCATCAACCCGCGGTCCGGCCCAGGCCCACCAGTCAGTGTCTGTACCGTTTTACAAATAGCACCCTGGCCTTTCGTTCCATCAACCCGCAGTCCCCACCGTGTCGCGTGGCAGCCCCGCGCTCATCCTCTGTCACGTGGACCCGCGAAGCCTCTGGCCCCACCTGTCATTCCCTAGACCTAGCGTAGCCCGCGGTGTAAATGTTTCTGCGCGCTGTGGAGCCCCAGTCAGCAAAGAGGCCCACCCGTCAGCGTCTGTGTCTGGCTAAACCTGAGTAACAAAAGTTTCTGTGTATTCTGTTTTAAACTCAAATCTTTTCAATTTTATTTCAAATTAATTCAAATTCAAAATTCAAATCTGTTTTATTATAACTTTTAAAATACAAATCCAATTAATACAAATAATATATGTTTTCAAATCAGAAAAATGTGAGGATTTCAAATATGCCATCCAAAGTATATTTGAACATTTAAAAGTCCAAGTTTATTTAAATTACAATAAAATACCCTTTTTCCTTAATTAATTAATATCTTTTGTTTTATAAATCCAAATTTAATAAATAATATGTCTAAAATGTTTAGCTCGACGAGACCTTTCCGTTTATGCATTCCATGGTTTGTTTTGAAGCATGCATCATACAAATATAATGTGTACAGCAACTTAATTCTGAATAAAATGTGAATAAAACCCCATAAAATGGTTTATTCTTGTATTCCACACCTCACCCATGCCATGCTACTTTATTGCCACGCCAATTGTGCATCATTCATCATGGCATGATTGTTTGCTTGATGCATTTATACATATGCTTGTGCACTTTATTTATGTTGGCCCTTGTTTGTTTGGTTCTTCTTCGAATAGACGCTGAGCAGGGGATATATCAAGAGAACCAGGAGCACTACCCAGATCCATCACTTGCTTCAACTGAGCTGCCAGGCAAGCACTACCACATGCTTGCATACATATAGTACCTATTGCCTCTATCTTATTCTTGCATCATTGAGTCGCGATTGCATTAAATTGAATCCCAAGTATTGCATAGCCTTTACTTTTAAACCCCACCGAAGCTTGTTCCTCCATCCCATGAGCCATTACTACAGGAGTTGTTTGAGCCATGCGAGTCGTAGGACAGCATGAGTAGGGTATGTGAGTGTCTGATGGATAACGAGGTACCTAAACAACTTAACCTGAGTAGTAATGGGATAACTAATGAAAGTGGCACCGGTGAGCCATATCTGTGATTTGGTTTTTCAGGATCACTTGTGTCCCGTAGGACCCCGAGTACTTGATTTCTGTTCCTTGAATATTCGCGCTATCCACATCCGGGAGGCTTATGAACCCCCCTGAGCCAGAGCTTGATTCATTCTTATTTCTTGGGGCCACAACTAGTTTGAGGTTTTATTTACTATCATGTACTTATGCCATGCTTTACTGCTTTATTTAAGATTGTGCGAGGAGCACACTGTACTGTTTAGGAAAGCGGAGTGTTTTCGCGGTGTCGACAAGCCCAGTCACATTTTCGGGTTCCCAGTCATTCACAGCCATTGACGCAAACCTTGAGGCCGTCTCAGAGTCAGCTAACTTCGTTGCGGGTAGCTCAATGGGGTGGCCCCCTGAAATATTTCTGAATCCTGTAATTGCTTTGTCGTGACTGCCTCGCTGGGTTTTGATTTGGTTTTTCCGAGGCATATCGAGTGTGTGTTGCTATTTGTGCACCCCTGCAGGGTAAAACTTTCTGAAAGACGCATCCGCGGTTATGGACGACTTGGAGCACAGTTTCTCGATCATAGACAAGCATAACTAAAGTACCGCTTTTAATTTGACTAGACTAGGTACCTGACTAGTAAATAGTGCTACACTCACGGAATGGATAATAAAACTGCCAACGGATGGGGGTTGTTCGTCCGCTTCCTTGTCGGTAAGCGAGGAGGAGGATGGATCTGTTAAGATTACCATTATAACTGTTATAACTGCTGTTATTAATTCACGGACATCCGTCTATCTCTGGTTGGGCGGATGGTTAGCGAGTACCTATAGAACTGTTAGGGTTTATCTTTTGCTGCAATTGCGTCACCCCAGGTTGTGTCCCCTTTAGCGGCATAAAGTCTTGCTGAGTACCCCTAGGGTCTCACACGATAAATTATTGGTTCAGATGAACAGGTACACTCGCAAGATGGATACTGGGTGGAAGAGACGGCCGATGTGGGCAACGATCATTCGGTGTAGAGATTCCGGGAACGGGGATCCGTGAGATCTGTGGGCGGGATCTGCTTATTTATGGGGCATCTTATGCCGATTTGCTTCTTATCCGTACTCGGATTTTGTCTTCCGCTTCCGCTTGATACTCTGTTGATTGATGTATGAGGAGATATCCTAAACTATTATAACTATCTAGGATATTTGGATCTTGCCGTATGGCGTTGCTATATTTCCTTTCTTTTTAGATGGGATGACTCTGATGTACTGTTGTATGGTGGCTTGCATACATACTCACTTGTGTATGTAGTTGATCCCTTCGCCTGCCGATTACGCCGCCCGTTCTTGTCCCGATGTTTGGAAATGGTTGGGACGGCCGAAAGGTCTACCTGTGAGTGGCATTTGGGCCCCACCGTACTATTTCAACCATTTCCGCTCATCCAGACTTGTAACTAGGAGTGTAATTCACCGAGGTAGTTACATATGTGCTGAGTTGCGCAGCATCGGTAAGTGTCCCGAAGGCAGCAACAATGCTCATGGCTCACGTGCCTCAAAGGTTGTGGTCATGGAGATCTAAGTTCCTTTTGAACCAAGTAGGTCGGGTAAGTAATCAAATGCCAAGATTTGAGAGTTAAATCATTATTGTTTGACAATGATGAACCGACTACATGCAAATAATTAATGATGGGCCCTGACTTTGTTAAGTGGCTTGAAGCCATAAAATCCGTGATAATTCCATACACGAGAAATCAAGCTTTGAATTTGAAAGACCCTCTAGAAAGGTGCAAGACCTTACAGTCGTATATGGATCTATAAAGAAATAGACATGGATGTTTCACATCTATGAAATAGTCGACATGTCGGAAAGAGTTTGCGACAATGTTCAAGGAATTGACTATGATAAGATTTGATCTTTCACAGCGATATTTAGTCTAGACGGATTAATGTAGCAACCACTACATATATTTTGGTATATGGTAGTTGGACAAACTAAACAAGTTCTTCTAATAGAATGGTTACCTAGGACGTGTACATGACACGATCCAAAGGGTTTTGTTAATTCAAAGGATGTTAAAAGAGTATGCAAAACTTCAATGGTTGAAGTGAGCATCGCGGAGTTGGAATCTTCACCGTGATGAAACCGTTAAAAGGTTTAATTTCATCAGAGACGATGAAGATGTTTGCATTTTGCAAGAAATTAAGTGGGAGCGCTAAGACATATTTCTAATACATTATGTGAAAGACATATTGTTGATTAGAAATGATGTATCTTTTATTGACATAGGTTAAGAATTTCATTTCAATGAAAGACTTAGGCATAACCCAAGAATTAGGCATCAATGTCTATGTGGATAGATTGAGGCGCTAATATGGTTTTGCCAAATGTACATAGATAAGATGTTGAATGAGTTCAAAATGGAAACAACAAGAAAGGTTCTTGACACACGGAAAGGACTGAATCAAGATTCAAGTGTGTTGACACGAGATTCAAGTGTTTTGACACTTGGTGAAATCACAAGAATATTTTGATCAATCATTCTTTGAGATGTACACATCCAGATATGTCCTATGCTCTAAATGTTATGAGCATATACCAGAATGACTCATAAGATGATCATTGGACAATAGTAGGGATATTCCTATGATCTTTGGAAGAACTAAGAATATATTATTTATATAGTGGTGACAAATAGTTCATTATAAATTGTTACATTGATACTAGTTTTGTCACAAATTAAGTTTATCTCAATTTAAACTATGGGTGGCACAATGTAATGGAAAGGAAGTTCCATAACGGATTTGGTTGAGTACCAAAGTTAAAAAATTGTGATAGATACTACAACAAAAGGCTAAGTATATGACTACTATTGTAGCAGCAAATGAGGGCATTTGCGTCAAGTAGTTTGTTATCAAACCAGGTGTGGTTCATAGCGAGATAATACTATGAAGATACATTGTATGACAATTGTATCAACATGATTTAATCCCAAGGAACTAAAGGTCTCACCAAAGGACCAAATTTATACAATGCCATCTCATTGGAGAATGAGTAATGCGTAGAGACGCAAGGACATGCAAATACACACGGACCTGGAAGTGACAGATCCGAAGATTATGTTTACCACTAGCAATAGTCTCTATACAACACCAGAAAGCCATAGGTGTTGAATGCACAAGTTTTTAACTAGATTATTGACTCTAGTGCAAGTGGGAGACTGTTGGAGATATGCCCAAGAGGAAATAATAAAGTGGTTATTATTATATCTTTATGTTTATGATAAATGTTTACATCCCATGCTATAATTGTATTAACCGGAAACATTAATACTTGTGTGTTTTGTAAACATAAACGAGTCCCTAGTAATCCTCTTGTTAAGCTAGCTTGTTGATTAATGGATGATCATGGTTTCTTGATCATGGACATTGGATGTCGTTAATAACAAGATCATATCATTAGGAGAATGACGTGATGGACACACACCCATAGTAAGCATAGCATAAGATCAAGTCATTAAGTTCGTTTTGCTACAAGCTTTCAAATGCATAGTAACCTAATCCTTCGACCATGAGGTTATGTTAATCACCATCACCGGATGGATACTTTGATGACATCAAACACCGCTTCGTAACTGGGTGGTTATAAAGGTGTCATTGGGTATTCTGAAAGTATGTGTTGAAGTGCATGGACCAAGATTGGGATTTGTCCATCCATATGACTGATAGATATACTCTGGGCCCTCTCGGTGGAATGTCATCTAGTTAGCTTGCAAGCATGTGACTAGGTCACAAGGGATGACATATCATGGAACGAGTAAAGAGTACTTATCAATAACGAGGTAAAACTAGGTATGGAGATACCGACGATCAAACCTCGGATAAGTAGAGTATCACGTGACAAAGGGAATTGGTTTCGTATGTTAAATGGTTATATCGATCACAAAGTCATCGTTGAGTATGTGGGAGCTGTTATGGATCTCCAGATCCCGCTAATGGTTATTGATCGGAGATGTGTCTCCATCATGTCTACATGTTCACGAACCGTAGGGTGACACACTTAAGGTTCGAAGTTGTTTTAAGTAGATATGGAATGTGCGTTGGAGACCGAATGTTGTTCGGAGTCTCGGATTGGATCCGGGACATCACGAGGAGATCCGGAATTGTCTGGGGAATAAGATTCATATATTGGGGATCATTTTCTAAGTTAGGAAATGTTCTGAAGTATTTGTATGGGGATTCTAGAAGGTTTCGGAATGTTCCGGAAGGTTCTAGAAGATTTCTTGGAGTTTACTTGAAAACCAAGAAAGGATCAAGGAATCCTTGTGGGGTAAGACAAGGATTCATGGGGAGTAAGACTCTCCCCCCACCTCCTTGATCCGCCGGCCAAGGGGGAGGGGAGTCCTACAAGGACTCCACCTCCCCATGGCGCCTCCCTCCTTTAAATAGAGGGGTGGAGGCACAAGCCCCCTTGCCCCCTTCTATTCTCTAGATCTCGAGTTGCCTCTCTCCTCCTCCTTCCCTCTGCTCTGTCTTAGGCGAAGCCCTGCAGAATTCTCTACTCCACCACCACCACCACGCCGTCGTGCTGCTAGGATACCGTGGAGAGATCTACTACCTCCGTTGCTCGCTGGAACGGGGAGAGGAAGGTCTGCTTCGACTCCGCACATGTGACCGACTGCGGAAGCGCTGCCGGAACGCGGCGCCAGAAGGATCATCTACTCGATCTTGAGATCGGCAAGTGATCGACTACATCAACCACGAGATCCGATCTCAAACAAGGCTTATCGAATCTACGAGGGTTAGTACAGATCTATCTTGTTGCACATGTCTAATAGATTAGATCTTGGCTTTTATCTAGATTAGATCTGGGTTTTGTTCGTTCTTGCGGTAGAAATTTTTTGTTTTCCATGCTACGAACCAATCAAAAACTACGTTCCTCAATGGTAATATTGAAGAAGAGTTGTATATGATACAACCTAAGGGCTTTGTCGATCCTAAGGATGCTAATAAGGTATGCAAACTTCAGCGATCCATCTATGGACTGAAGCAAGCATCCCGAAGTTGGAATCTCCGCTTTGATGAGGTGATCAAAGAGTTTGGATTTGTCCAAACTTATGGAGAGGCTTGTATTTACAAGAAAGTGAGTGGGAGCAATGTGGTATTGCTGATATTATATGTGGATGACATATTATTGATTGGAAATGATATAGATCTTTTAAACAGTGTTAAAAGTTATCCAAACAGCAAATTTTCGATGAAAGACCTTGGTGAAGCGTCATATATATTAGGCATTAAAATCTATAGAGATAGATCAAGGCGCCTAATTGGGCTATCGCAGAGTACATACCTTGACAAAATATTAAAGAAGTTTAATATGGACGAAAGTAAGAAGGGGTTCTTACCTATGTTGCAAGGCAAGACATTGAGTAAGACTCAAAGTCCGGCTACGGTAGAAGAAAGAGAGATGATGGATAAGATCCCCTATGCCTCGGCCATAGGCTCTATTATGTATGCCATGCTATGTACAAGACCGGATGTGGAACATGCTATTAGTTTGACTAGTAGGTACCAATCTGATCCATATTCGGAACACTGGATAGCGGTAAAGAACATCCTCAAGTACTTGAGAAGAACTAGGGATATGTTTCTTATATACGAAGGTGAAGAAGAGCTAGTCGCTAAGTGTTATGTTGATGCTAGCTTTGACACCGATCCGGATGACTCTAAGTCTCAATCCGGATACGTATTTCTCTTGAACGGAGCAGCAGTTAGTTGGAGGAGTTCCAAACAACCTGTGGTGGCTAGATCAACGACGGAGGCGGAATATGTTGCTGCTTCAGAAGTAGCGCAGGAAGCGGTTTGGATGAAAGAGTTCATTACAGAACTAGGTGTGGTTCCTAGTGCATTGGACCCAATGGTGATCTATTGTGACAACAATGGAGCCATAGCCAACGCAAAGGAACCGAGGTCTCACAAGAATTCCAAGCATATTAAGCGCCAGTTTCACTCCATCCGCGAGCATGTCAAGGATGGAGATATAAAGATTTGTAATGTACACACGAACCTAAAAGTAGCAGCTCCGTTGACTAAAGTTCTCCCTAGGGAAAAACATGATCAACACCAGAACTCCACGGGTGTTAGATTTATCACTATGTGAACTAGATTATTGTCTCTAGTGCAAGTGGGAGACTGAAGGAAATATACCCTGAGAGGCAATAATAAAGTTGTTATTATGTATTCCTTATATATGATAGATGTTTATTTTACATGCTAGAATTGTATTGATCGGAAACATCAATACATGTGTGTTTAATAAACAAAAAGGGTTCCTAGTTATGCCTCTCTTATAGACTAGCTTGTTGATTAACAAGATGATCAAGGTTTCCTGATCATGGACATTGGATGTTGTTAATAACAAGGTCACACCATTGGTGGAATGATGTGATGAACATTCATCCGAAGTATAGCATTACGATCAAGTCATTATGTTTATATTGCTATAACATCATACGAAGTAATCTTTATCCTTAGACCATGAGATCATGTTAATTCCTAACACCGGAAGAGTATCTTGATAACATCAAACGTCACACCGTAACAGGGTGACTATAAAGATGGGTTCAGTACTACGAAGGTGTTATGTTGAGGCTCATGGATCAAGAGTGGAATTTTTCAATCCCGATGACGGATAGATATACTCTGGGCCCTCTCGGTGATATCACATTGAGATAGCTTGCAAGCAAGTGATGTGATCACTAGAATGTTATATCACGGAAACGAGAAAAGAGTGCATGTCGGTAACGAGATCAAACTAGGTATGGAGATACTGATGATCGAATCTCGGACATGTAATATATCGCGAGACAAAGGGATTTAGTTACAAGCGTTAAACGTTCTCAAGATCACAGAAGTCATCGTTGAATGTGTAGGAGTCAGTACGGATCTCCGGGTCCCGCTGTTGATTATTGATCGGAGAAGGGTCTCGATCATGTCTGCATTATTCGCGAACCGTAGGGTGACACACTTAAGAGTTACCGGACACCATTTTGGAGCACATATGTTTCAGACGAAAGAATTGCAAAGCGTAGGAATTGTTTCAATAGAAACTGGAAATTGTTTCGGGTGAAATTGCAGAAAGTGGTTCTGCATGTGATATTGAAATATTGCAAGGGGTTATATGTGAATGTTTTTTAATTAAAGTAATTAACAAAATTCTGAATAAATTTAATAAAAGAGTTTTATTAAATGAGAGAGCATTAAACTTGGAGAATTTTAATGCATTTAAAGTGGAGACTTTAAAAGGGAATGTGAAGAGGCATTTTAATGTGGAGGGGTTACCACCACATGAATGGGGGAGGTGAGGGGTCACCCCCCCATGCGCCGGCCATGGAGAGGAGGGCCCCCCCCTCCTCCTATAAAAGGCCACCCATTCCCTCCTTCATCCTCACACCTCCTTGTGAAGGATCTCTCTCCCCCTCTAGAATTATTCCCCCATGGTCTCGGATTAGCGAGATACATGTTCCCGGTGGAATTTCATCTGGAAGGAGTTGCTGCTTCCGCTGGATCGCTGGAGCGAGGAGGTGGAGGTTGTCCGGTGGCTTGAACGTGTGTGTGAGTACGGATGCGCTGCTGAGTTACAGCGCTCGAACTTCCTCACGATCTTGAGATCGGCAAGTGTACGACTAAATCAACCACGACTTCCTACTCGTTAACAAAAATCATTGTCTTCGAGGGTAAGTTCTTGTGGGATGTATATCCACCCGTTGCTTTGTACCTAGTAGATAGATCTTGGCGTATAGTTCACACCGTAGGAAATTTTTTGTTTTCTATGCTGCAGACCCAACATAAAGATTGTTGTTTGATGGCTCCCTCATGATACCTTCGATCTGGATTACGGATGCATTATAGTAGCTTTTTTCCCTAGAAGACCTCGTTTTATCAAACCTCGGGAAAAAATTGTTGTAGGTTGATGAACGTATGAAAGACTTGTTAGTTTGATTCAATCTTCGTTATTGGACCTTTGTATTTTGTTTTTGTTATCAAGGTTGTATCAATAGATGGAGATAGGCCAGGGTTGAGTTTTGACCTGCAGCTATGCATACTTATGGGATAAAGATAATAATAAGCACACTCATGTGTAAATGATATAATATAGATAGCATTTGTGGGTAGCACATCTGTAAATACAAAAGCCCCTATGAGTCACAGGCATAACATAAAGTCTCTTAGTCCAACCGTTATACCATGAAGCAACGGGTTATGAACAATTATTAAGTAAAGGGATTCCTATTTTCGTGCCCTTGGTTCGTTAGTTGTACTCAGTTTTCCCCAGCCGCTTAACTTTTCCTCACTTTTGCCAATCTCCTTGTACAAAACTCTCACACGGTATGAAACTCGTTGTCCGTAATCCTTGCCATTACATGCTGACAAGTGGGGCCATGTTCAGTCAGGTCTCATAGTGGACCCTCGCTGTTACGTGCTGACAAGTGGGGCAGTGTTCTATCAGGTCCCGTAGTGGACCCTTGCCATTACATGCTGACAAGTGGGGCCATGTTCAGTTGGTTCCCGTAGTGGACACCTTTCTCCACTTATCCAGATCAACATGGGACCCATACCTCTCTCCATGTGCCGTTACATGCTGACAAGTGGGGGCGCTTGCTGTGGACAATCAATTGGTGGAACTCGGGAGCTTAATTGGGAACGCACTTGCTATGGAGAATGCGGTCAGCGAGCCATTATGATGATTTAATTGGTTTATCGATTTAATGTCTCGGCTACAATCAAGTGAATATATGAGATGAAAGTCAAACTTTGACATCTAGGGTGACTGATGTATAAGAAATAAGAAAATGACATGACTCTTGAACACTTTCAAATTAAAAAAATTATACAACTCTTAATGTAAAAGAGTGTTTATAATTGACACACCTATCGAACACTTTCAAATTACAATTTGGACATGATAATGTTGTCCTAAGAAAATCTTGAGAGTTTACCATTTTTAGAGCTTGAAAAGTGATCCTTAAACTAAAATCTTTATGCCTCGTGCATATACTAAAATTATACACCTTCGAACACTGTGAAATCGCACTTAGGACAGGATAATGTTGTGCTAAGAAAATCTTGAGAGTTTATCATTTTCATAGAGTGAAATATTATGCATAAACTTGGATATACGAAAATTATATACCTTTGAACACTGTGAAATCGCACTTAATACATGATAATGATATGATAATAAAATCATGAGAGATTATCATTTGCATATAGTGAAATGTAATGCATAAACTTGCATATACAAAAATTATACACCTTTGAACTCCTTGAAATCGCACTTAGGACATGATAATATTGTGCTAATAAAATCCTAATCATTTACCATTTTCATGAAGTGAAAAATAATGCATAAAATTGCGTATAAGAAATAAACCTTTGGAAACTGTCAAATCGCACTTAATACGTGTCAATGATGTGCTAACAAAAATTTGAGAGATTATCATGTTATCCACATTTTCATAGAGTGGAAGGTAATGTAGGGGTTCGCGTATGAAAGCAATAAAATTTTACCCTACGCCCCTGAACCCCTGATGTTGCCAGGACCTATCTATTAGTAATACAGTAACGGAAGGGGCATTTTGCGAACTTACCCGTGAAGACTGAAAAGCGTTGTCAACGCTCTGGAGAGCGTGGTTGATGTAGACGAGCCAAAGCCGACCTCAAGGTCATGATGAAGTCCTTGCGTTCTTGTGGCTCAACGACTTGAGTGCCTCAAGTGTGCCACCTCGTGGGGAGTTACACACGTCCGGTGCCTGACGATGACTCCCGCTTCCCTGATCCAGTAGCAGTTGCGAAAGTAGAGCTCCTTGATCTGAATCCCGCAGCGCGATGGCGCTCCACGGTGAAGATGTCTCTCGTTCACGCAGTCCGAACTTGGTACCATGGTCACGGGAGAGATAGAGAGAGAAAATATCAATTGGAGGTCTCCCCAAAAGTGAGGAAACCTTTATTGAATATTGTGTGTATTTATCTGGCCAAATAACCCCACTATATATAGGGGAAGGGGAGGTACTACCTCCCTCAAAGTCCCGGGGTGGGACTAAAGTAGGGGAAGAGGGGGAGGGGGAGGCCCCGTGGCCACCCCCATGGGCCCCACGTGGGGGGCTAGCCCACTAGGGCACCGGCCAGCCCCTTGGCCCCTTTCTCCTTTTGCCTTTTCCTCATGGGCCCTTTTCCCTCTAGAATTGGCCCATTAAGCCTTTTGACCTTTGAATTGATTTTCTCTATTATTAAATAATTATGAATAAATGATTAAATCAATATTTAACATTCATTCACATATTATTCAATCTCCGTGGTTATGGAACACTTTCCATCTCCAGCCGGACATCCTCCGGACTTACCGAAACCCTTCTGGTTTTCTCTCTACTCTTCTTTGGTGATTCTACCAATCCTATAAACACTCTCTAAGCATCATCAAGACCTTAAGCATGATACCCCACGGTTCGCGAACACTCCAGACATGGTCGGGACACTCCCGGACAAATGATTGACAGGGGGACCTGGATGGCCATGTGACCCCTATGCATTCCACGAAGATCTTTCGTTGTTTGAACTGGGACAGTCGTGTCTTATTCCTTTTGTCTCTCGATACTTGCATTGCCTGAGATCTGATCAATCACATCAGCATGTTGTGTTCAATCTCGTTACCGAACAATGCTACTTGGCTCGTTCTGACAAGTGATATCCCTGTGATCAAATCACACGATGCGTAGCTATTGGATATAACTTCTCTGAGTGGGCCATTAAGTATCTTTCCATCACGTGGACGGACAAATACCACTCTTGACATATATTGCCTCTACGGTTCCTCTGAGTACCTGAACACACCTTTATAATCATAGTGTTACCAAGTGACGCTTGATGCTATCTAAGCACTCTTGGGAGACAGTAATTGATATAGCCTCACGGTCTAAGGAATTGTCTATGAGGATCCATTCTAATCATCATAACTTGAACTTCGTGACATGATCGGGTCACGATGTTTAGGTTGGGTATTGGTTCATCATCTCATTCTCATAATGAGTTGACTCCATTTCCAACTGGCATAAATGCCACATGGTCAGGAAACCTTGATCATCTATTGACCAATGAACCAGTGACTAGAGTTTCACTGGGAACCCCTGGTTGTTTATATATCACATGTGTATTGATGTTTCCTTTCAATATAGTTATAGCATGATATAAAACTTAATCATAAACTTTATGAAATATGATAATAATCCTTATTATTATTTGTCTCTAGGGCATATTTCCAACAGGTAATGCATAAACTTTGCATATACGAAAATTATACACCTTTGAACTCTTTGAAATCGCACTTAATATGTGATAATGTTGAGCTAAGAAAATCTTGAGAGACTATCATTTTCATAGAGTGTAATGTAATGCATAAACTTGCATATACGAAAATTATACACCTTTGAACACTTTCTCTTCAAATTATATTCAAAATCATTTGTTTACGGAGTTAAAGTGCCGATGGAAAACTCGTTATTTTGCATTCATAGAGGGGTGCCCCCGATAGATATAGGGCGTATCATGTCCGCTCGATCATAGAGGATTAACGGTTGGTGGGCACGATCTACGTGACAACTGTCTCAACCAATCTGAGCGTAGCAGCCAAGATGAGCACAGGTGTGAGAGTTTGGGACTAAGAGAGAGAGGGGAAAACTGAATAGTACTTAAAAACCAAGGGAAAAACTGAGTAGAACTTAAAAACCGAGGGCAAAACTGACAAAGGGATTCAAATAAAAAATAGAAAGACAATTAAAAAATGGAAAATGCTTCTTTTTTACAATAAAATACATCTTGGCATACATCAAACTATTTGCAATTCAAATTTACATCAATTGACAATTATTGCCTCATTTAGACAAACTATGTTTTGGGGAGGGATGTTTTGGAAAGAGGCTTGAGTAGAAAGCCATAAACCTTCATAGATAGTAGGTGATTTGGGAAGTGGTGATTTAGGTTAAAACTTGATTTCTATACATTTCTTATGGTGGTAGGTCACATAATAAGACACCCTGGGTAGATGCCACTATGTTTTCATATTTTTAAATTTGTTGTGGATAAAATGACCCAATTAGCTAGCTAAAACCCATTCGTTGACTCTCTGTTGACTAGCCACCGGAGGGTAAAACTGAGTATATTGCACACGGCAGTGTTAGTACTCGAGGGCAAAACTGAGTACAATCAAAATGCCAGTGTTACACTCGAGGGGTATAACTTAGCACAACTAAGTCGCCAGGGTTAGACACGAGGGAAAAAACATGACGCACGGTAAGCATGTCGCGGTGCATAGGGCGGTAGAGGACGCGTGACTACGCATGGTGGAGTAGCACACGCGGTTACACGGTGCATGGTAGTGCAATAAAACATCCCATCCCTTCACCTTTATAGAGGCCTCCTCACTGTCACTCATCACTCACTCGCTCACTCACCCAACCGTCTCCACTATCCCATCACCTTCTACAAACCCCCAAGAAAACCCCAACCACGCCGGCGATGGAGAAGAACGGCACAGTGGCCATCGTCGCCTCCAAGGTCGCCGGCGAGAAGGCCCCCATCCCCCTATAGGCCCATGTCGAGGCATCGAAGGCAGCCGCCGTCCCCGTCCAGGCCCCCGTCCCCGCTTTTGCCGTAGCCGCCGACGAGGAGGCCCCCGCTGGTCTCGGGCAGATCCCGCTCGGCTAGGACCCCTACGAGGAGGATGATTACATTAGGCTGGAGAACCCCTATGACACCAGCATCGCCGACCCATGGTCGGAGGTAACTAGGGTTTTCTCCCCTTCCCTTGTTCTTCCCCCATTCCCATCATCGGATGCTAGATCGTATGTTATTAGGGTTTGTCTGTTTGTATTTTCAATCGTTGGATGCTAGGTATTTTTTATAGTAGCTAATCCTCTTGTGTTAGATCTCGTATTTCGATGAATCCCCTTGTTCCTATTTCAATCCTATTTTATTTGTCCTCTGAGTTGCAGTTAAGGGATTCCCTAGTGAGTACTAGCGCCGATTAGTAGTTGGGATCAGTATTCGATTTGGTTTGAGATATGGGGATTGGGGAATAATCCGGGGATCTTAATTGGTTAATTTATGCAAATAATCAATCCCGATAATCACGGTATCTCAATCATATCCTTATTGGACTCTACTGTTTTTTCCAACAAGAGGATAACAACGACGTTTGCAGCGACGACGAGTCCAAGGATACCAAGACTCGTCAGGTGCTGAGGAGGCTGAAGTCCGGCCAGTATGACAACTACTTCGCCGGCGACATCTACAGGTGCCCCATCTGCACCAGGAGGTCCATGCCACCGACTTCAACTCCCCTGTGAAGCATGCCGAGGATGTGAGGACTTGCGGCATGTCCGTGAATGTCCACGGCTTTAGAGCCAAGCACTAGGTGCTCGACATTCACCTCCGCAACCTCCAGAAGGTGGCCATCGAGGAGGGTCACATGCCCCTGATCAAGCCCAAGGCGCCCAAGGTCAAGGGACTCGGCAGCAAGAAGTGAGGGAAACGTCAGAGGAAGGAGGCGGAGGCCCTCTTGGCGGAGGCCATGAGGGGCCACTGATCTTGTGCTATTGCTGCTGCTGTAACACAGCTTCTTTTATATTGTTTGTGTTTAACTTCTCCGTTGCTGCTACTGAACAGCCTAATTGTCGAACCTCGTTAAGTACCGTACTGTATATATCCTATATTAGCTGCTTTATCTACATCTGCTCTATTTACTAAATGTATTTGTGTTGCTGGTTAGATTTGCTGCTCTAGATTTGCTACCAGATTGGGGAAAAAATGAGGGCCAAAAGGAACAATGAATGAAGAGAGAAGCTGCTCTAGATTCGCTACTTTTTTGGGCAAAAAAACACAACTATTAGCGAGAGAGAGGGGGAAAGGTGCTCTTAAAAAGACCAATCATAAAAATAAAAAAATAAAAAAACTTCCAACTTAGGCGACAAGGTGCACGTAACCACCAAACGCGCCCCACATGGTCTCACACCACATCCCTCATAACACGTTCCCAACAAACCGGCCCCACGCAGTACCACATGGCATGGCCCCACACATCAGCATAACGTGTTCCTGACCAAACGGCCCCACGTGGTCCCACACGGCACGACCCCACATGTCTGCCAACGGTCAACCTGACGGCAGCCGTCATTCGAGCTCTTTGATGAGTTTCCAAGAAGGAGATGGGCAAAAGTGAGGAAAAGTTAAGCGGCTGGGGAAAACTAAGTACAACTAACAAACCAGGGGCACAAAAATAGAAATTCCTTAAGTAAAATACAAACCAAAGCATTAATATTAGTGATGTGGCTGTTGTTTCCAAGGAGACCACTAAACAACTATTGTACTCCCCTTCTTGTAACTAGGTTTCACGCGTAGGATCTGTTTACCACACATCTCACCTCGTACCTTGATCAATCCTCGGGATCTTGGGTACCTGACAAGTGCTTGGATTGAGGTAAGATACAACGATACAAACACAAATTTTCTATGCTATCACCATAAAATATTTCCATGTAAACCCCAAACACCATTGGATCTAGGATCCTCGATCCACTTCGACACTAAGTCACGCTGAGAAAACCCCAATTTCAAGTTTTTGGGAGATCAAAGAACCAAATTGTGAAGCAAAAACCTCATATTGATCGACAAAGAACAAATAACTTACAAATCTTTTGCCGATCTAAGAGCCCATCGTCTTCGTGTCACTGTCGGGGGACCTCCACAATCAACATGGAAACCGCTTCCTAGGCCACCAAGGGAGTTTGGGAGATGAATACTATGTGGACTATGGTTGCACTACTTACAACGGAAAGTTGGGACGTGGTGGGCCACACAAGTCACTTACATGTGGTGTGTCAAGTCAAATCTATGGTGGAAGAATCTGCCACCGCTCACCTACTGTGCCATTGTGAAGCACCAGTCCATCTGGCCAGGTACCACGGCAATAAAATGTTTAGTTACCGCGTCGTCCATGGTGTATACGTGGCCGCCACGACAAAATGGTGCCACGATTGCTCATCCACCAGGTAACTAACTTTTCCAGGTACTTTTCACTTATGTCACTCCAAAAAAGTGTTGGGTATGAGGGTATTTTTGTAGTGTGATATATCGCCAGCTCGAAGTTTTTCATTCTGTGTTTTTTAGGTTTTTGTGGATGTTGAGGCGGCGGCTACGTCCTAAAGCTAAAATAAGGTCATCCTTGCTCTATTCCTGCTCTAATGGTGCATCTAGCACTGGCGTACATTAAATCTCCTAGAATCCAGTTGTTTTTTGTGTTTGTTTGTGTGATTTCAGATTAGTCTCTTCCGATCCATGGTTGTCATCATTGACGATGGTTGCTACTCTAGAGCGGCTGGCCCTTTGTGCCCTTTGCTTGATGACTTCATGTCTGTCTGTTACAACAAGCTATACTACGACAAGCTTTTCCCAGATCTGGTGATGGAGGGGTGAGGACAACTGCGTGCCTATGGCTCACACTTGTGATTGTAGTCGTCGCTAGGTGGTCCAATGAACTATTTGTATTTTTAGTTTTGGGTCTCTATGTACTACAATTTATGATTTTTAATAGATCGGTGGAATTTCAAAACAAAAATATCTTAGGGAGCGTCTGGTAGGTCACATCCCTGCGAAACAGAACCATAGGATGCAAAAAGGATGATTGGATGGATGGACCACCTCTACATGTGTCTATCACGCACCAAAAAACACCTCCGGTCTAGGCACGTGAGGAACTGCCGATTCAGTCAATTCCATGTAGCCAAGTGAAAGAACATTTCATTATCTCTAGTGTTTTGTGTGTTAGATAACAATGCCAAGGAGTTTTTAATGTGTGTCAAGTGCTACAGATAATTGCCAATACAAAAGCAGCCAAAACAGGTGTTTGGGGGCGGATTATCCGCCCCTGCCAAGGGCTGGATAATCCGGCCCCAGCTCGATCATCTTTGTGGCCAAGGCGCATCATGCGGTATGGGGGGTGGACTTTCCGTCAGATTGTCCGGCCAGGACGGACTTTTTGCCTGAGCCGGATAATCCGCCTCTCATGGGGGGTGGATAATCCGCCCACTAGGGAATTTTCTAAGGATGACAAGGCGTGGCGTGCTGCATAGGGGGCGGATTTTCCCTCGGAAAATCTGACTTCCGGGCAGAGTTTTCCCCGGCCAGAGAATCCAGGCCCCACTTGGTCCAGATAATCTGGCCCCAAATTCTCCAATGGCGGAGTTTTGGCAGGGGGTATAAATACCCCAATTGCTCCTCCTGTCAGAACTCTTGATTCATTCAAGAAAGTGTTGTTATGTTCTTCAAGCTCTAAACCGTGATCTCCATCTTCATCCACCCGAAGGCTCTGATCTTTGGGGAATTGATGGAGGAGGCTTCAATCATCATCAACACCAATCAAGCGCATCACTTCTCCTCCATTCATTTGGAGGATTCTCGATCTAGTATTTCTTGCGAATATCTAGATCTTGTTTATATTTATTGTTAATACTTGTTCTTGTGGCAGCTTGTTGTCATCACGGGAGCCTCCAATTCAGTTGTGGATGTGTGCCCGCTAGTGTTGTAAAGGCACTGGTTCCCGCCTCGAAGGGTACCAATAGTGGAAAGGTGGGTCGGGCCTTTGGTGGCGAGATTCATCGGAGAACAGGGTGAGGCCTATTGTGGCGTGGTGGTCTTAGTACCACCCACCCCTCCAACGCAGATGTACTTCCCATAACAAGGAAGGAACTACGGTCAAACAAATCATATGTCTCCACGTGCTACACTATGGTTACCTCGTTCCTCGCTTCTACCTACTTAGTAATTAGGTTTACATATAGGCATATCTAGAGAATGTACCTTTGTGTCAAGCCTAAAATTGAAAAAGAATTAAAAATTGGAGTAGCACCTATTCACCCCCTCTAGGTGTCCATACGATCCATTTCAATTGGTATCAGAGCCTCAGCTCTTTATTCGGGCTTTAATGCCTAAGAGAGTATGGGTACTAAGGGAGATGGTGGTGAGGCTATGGAGAAGGTAACCACGGATGACCTAAAGTCATTGGAAAACACCTTGGTGAAATCCATGGATGCTCGTATGGATGAGATGCGTGAACTAATTGCACGCCTCTCACCAAACTCAGTTTCACCTCCACCTACCAATGAGGCTTCAACTCCTATTTCTAAGGACATGGCCAAGGCTAACTCCAAAGAAAAGGAGTTGGAGGGTGAAGATAAGATTAATGGATCCTCTTCTAAAAAGGGAAGTGGTAAGGAGGACTATAGTGAGGTCTCTCATCTATATTCACCTGATCCACCAATGCCTCACCCTCATATAAATAATAGGGGTGATCCACCCAAGCATTCTTCATCTACTTTTAATCAATGGAAATTCTTGATGAAATCTCATGTGTGCAGTTTGTCCATTGAGCTTTGGAGGATCATTGAAAGTGGCCTTCACGTTGGAGATCTAAACAACATGACAAGAAGAGAAGTTGTTGATAGCCAACTCAATGCAACCACTCTACACATGGTTCATCTAGGTGTGGGTCCCAAGGACATGCCACACACTGAGCACTTCAACACCACCAAGGAAGCTTGGGATGCTCTCATAGATTTCTTCATTGGAAATGAGAGCATGAGACGGAACAGGTACGATGCTCTAAGCAATGAATCCGAAGGATTCTACATGTATAGAAGACTCAAAAGCATTGGATCAAGAGGAAGTATGTGAGTGCTCTCATGCCATTTGAGCCCACAAACTTGAAGAGCTTACAAGGTAGACATAACTACCACCAAATGACTTCCAACAAAGTCATCCAAGAAATGGCAGCTTTCAAAGTTGTAGCTAAGAATGCCGAAGATGCTCGTGCTCGAGCAATTGGGATGCAAAAAGGCATAAATGTTGCATTGAAGGCCAATGTTATTGAACGAGATGAAGATGATAGAGATTTTGATATTGTCTCCATGAGCTGTCCCGAGGAGGTCAAGCATGCTCATGGCGAGTACATGGCCTTCTACACAAGAAACTTCTAGAAGGACCCAGCTAAAGCAAAATCTAAACTTGAGCGCAAGAATGGGTCAAATGGGCGTAAGGAAAACGGCCAAAATTGAGAACTTGTTACAATTGTGGAGATCGTTTGCACTTTGTGGCTGAGTGTCCCTATCAAAGTAGAGAAGATAATGGGGGCTTGCTCATCCTCAAGGAAAAGTCTAAGGCACCTCGGAAGAAGCCGTTTGTCTAGAAAAATGCTCCCTACAAGAAGAAACCGAAGATTGTGTTGGTAGAACAAGAGGAGTATTCATACGCAAGTGAAGACGAAGAGGATGATGATATCTCTCGAGAGGTGGCTACAATAGCCACCTGTTTACACCCACATATCTCTTCGACACTCCCAATGAAAATGTCATCAACAAGAACGTCACTTGCCTTATGGCATGAGGTTTCGAGGTATCACCTTCTATCTCTTCCTTTTTAAAGACTACTATGAATGTTGATATGGATGACCATACAAGTCTTAAAGTTAAAAAGAAGTTATTGCTTTGGATTATTTTATCACTAACTTGCAAGGTGATCACAAACTACATTTTGAGGCTCTCATGAGCCAACTTTGTCACTCCGAAGAGATCCTCGAAGAAAAGGGAAGAATTGAGAGGGAATATGTAATGGAGATTGCATCCTTGAAGAATGCTCTAGAAGAAGAAGAGATTTGAGTCTCTCTAGAAGAGAAAATTGAATCAATTGAGGAGTCGCATGACGAGGTTGTGGCCAAGCTTGTATAGGAACGTGATAATGCTATTACCAAGGTCAAGAAATTAAAGAAGGAAAAGATTGAATTTGTGGCTGCTCATGCTAGACTCTTAGAGAAATTAGAGAAACTTGACATTGCTCACAAGGCATTGGAGAGTGAATTCTCTATTCTCAATGAGTCTCATGATCAGCTTCAAACTCGATTGAACAAGTATGATGTTCCTAGCACATCTTCACCAATGTGTGGACATGAGGATGTTCTCAAAGAAAACGCTAGGTTGAAAGATGAGCTTGCCAAGGCATCTCTATCCAAAGGTAAGGAAGTTTTAGATGAGTTCCTTGGTAAGCAATGTATGAATAATGGAAAGAGGGACTTGGCTATGTCCCTAAGACCAAGAAGAAGAAGAACAAGAATAAGAAGGCCAAGAGTGGTCAAGCAAAGACAAGCATCACAGAAAAGAACGTCATGAAGGACAAAACTAATTATTATAGTTTTGCAGGGTCTAACAGTCCTCATTATGAATTATTTCATGATTACTATGGTGATTTCTATGCTAGCCATGTTGGTACTTTTGATAATTATATTGCTTGGTCTATTTGGGTCTCCAAAGTCCCTTGTAACTAACATGAGAGGACCCATTGAAAAATGGGTACCTAAAACCAAGAAGTAATTTTTCTTGTAGGGCTATGCTTCTGGTGGATCTAAATGGGTGCTCGATAGTGGCTGCACTAGTCATATGACCGAAAGCAAGGAGATTATGACGGAGATGAGGCCTAACCATGATCAAATAACAGTCTCCTATGGTGAGAAATCGAAGTCAAAGGTACTGGATCTTGGCAAGGTTGTGGTCGTCCACGATATCTCTCTCGTGGACGTCATGCTTGTCGAGACCCTTGGTTACAATTTACTTTTTGTTCATGCCCTTTGTAAGATGGGAATTGCAGTTTTCATTGATGATGATTTGGTGGTACTCTTGTGGAGCAAGTCTCTAAAGGTTGCTTTCGTTGGATATGTCGAAAATGACCTGTATGTGGTGGACTTTTCGGGAAAAACCACTTCAGGTCCGATGTGTCTTTTCAGAAAGGCCGACGCGGGTTGGTTATGGCATCACCGTCTAGCCCACATCAATATGAGGACTTTGCAAAGCCTTCACAAGGGTGGCCACATTCTTGGACTAAAATAAAATGTTTCATTTTCCAAAGATTGTGTTTGCAGGTCTTGCGTTGAAGGGAAGATGCATGACTCTCCCCATCGAAGGAAAACGATTATCTCATCAAAGAGGATTTTGGAACTCCAACATGTGGATCTCTTTGGTCCTCCATCTCATGCAAGCCTCGGTGGGAAGAAATATTGCCTTGTCATTGTCAATGATTACTCAAGGTATACATGGGTCTACTTCTTCAAGGAGAAAAGAGAGACTCAACAAACAGTCATCGACTTTGCCAACGAGGTTCAGCGTCAACGCAATGTCCCTATATTGGCAATTAGAAGCGATAACGGCTCCGAGTTCAAGAACTACACTCTGAATGTATTCCTATGTGAAGAGGGGATAAGACACCAATATTTCGTTGCATACACCCCTCAACAAAATGGTGTAGCCGATAGGAAAAACCGGACCTTAATGGACATGGCAAGGTCTATGTTGGCTGAATTCAAGTCACCGTACAATTTCTGGGCAGAAGCTATTTCCACCGCATGTCACTCATCAAACCTGCTTTACCTCCACAAAATCTTGGACAAGACCCCTTATGAAATACTTACCGGTAACAAGCCCAACATTTCGTAGTTCCGGCTATTCAGTTGTAAGTGTTTCTTTCTTATTAAAGGAGCTTGTTTATCTAAATTTGAGTCTAAGGCTTTAGAAAGTATTTTTGTTGATTATGGTGCCGAATCCCACACATATAGAGTCTACAATAAGCTCTCCGAAACTGTTGTAGAATCTTGTAGTGTGGTGTTCGAGGAAAATGATGGCTCCCATGTGAGGCAAGTTGATGTTTGTGATGCAGATATTGAAATACACCAAGATGCCATAAGAAGAATGGGTGTGGGATTTTTCTGCCCCATTGAGGAACCCCTTGTGGCAGATCGGAAGGACAATGCTATACTCAAGTAGAGCCCTCATCTTCACAAGATCAGCAAGCTCCACGTGATGGAGAAACTACTGCACCAACACATTAATCCTATGAAGTTCATATCATCTGAAGAAATTGGGTGTTCTAGGCCAGATTATCCGCCTGAGGGCGGATTATCCGGCCCTTCACCGTCTCCTTCCAGGAACAAATAGAATACCCAGGAAGTGACAGAAAATCCCATGCCGGATTTTCCGCCAGAGGCTAGATTATCTGGCCCATCGCCATCAATTGCCAGAAATCTGTAAGATGCTCAGGGAGAAGGAGAAAATCCTAAGCCAGATTATCTGGCCCCTACCTCGGCCAGATTATCCGTCTTTGGAAACTCAGCTCAGCAGTATCCTGTCCTGGCAGCTGATCGCAATCAAGGGCAAGCGTCTCCTTCACCTATCCGTGCTGAATAAACTACTAATCAAGGTCAAGCTAGTAATCAAGGAGAAGACTCTAATGATGAAGAATTTCATCCAAGAAAATTTGTCGCAAAGCTCGTGTTGAAAGAAACCTCAAGCTAAGAGGACATACTCTTGATAAAGTCATAGATGATCTCAGAAGGAGGGTGTCCACAAGAAGTGAGCTAGCAAGATTCGGTGAGCATCAAGCTCATATATCTATGGTGGAACCTAAAAAGGTGTTTGAAGCTCTTGAAGTTCCGGATCAGGTAGTGGCTATGCATGAAGAACTCAACAATTTTGAGCACAACAAAGTTTGGAAACTTGTAGAGAATCCCAAAGAGTGCCGCAATGTTATCAGCACTAGGTGGATCTTCAATAATAAGCAAGATGAGAATGGAATTGTTGTGAGGAATAAGGAAAGACTCGTGGCACAAGGCTACTCCCAAGTAGAAGGCATCGACTTCAGCGAGACTTATGCTCATGTGGCTCGTATTGAATCCATCTGTATCCTCCTTGCTTATGCAGCTCATAATAATTTTAAATTACAGCAAATGGATGTTAAAAGTGCCTTTCTTAATGGTCCTTTACATGAGTTGGTATATGTTAAACAAACCCTAGGCTTCGAGGACCCCAACCATTCTAACCATGTCTATAAACTCGATAAGGCGCTCTATGGCCTTAAACAAGTCCCATGTGCATGGTATGAGCATTCTAGAGAGTTGTTATTAGACCGTGGCTTCGAGGTTGGGAAGATTGACCCCACTCTTTTTACTAAGAGGGTTAATGGGGATCTGATCATATGCCAACTCTATGTAGACGACATTTTTTTGGCTCAAGTGACCAAGATTTTAACGATGAATTTTCAAAGCTTATGACTGATAGGTTCGAGATGTCTATGATGGGCGAGTTAAGGTTCTTTCTAGGATTCGAAATCAAGCAACTTCTAGAAGGGAACTTTATTAATCAGGCAAAATACTTTCAAGACATGCTCAAGAGATTCAAGATGACTAATCCCAATGTTGTTGCGATCCCTATGTAAGCAAAGTGTCATCTTGAACTCAATCCCAATGGAAAAGATGTGGACCAAAAGGTATACCGATCCTTGATCGACTCTCTTCTTTACATCTGTGCATCTAGACCCAATATCGTGTTGAGTGTAGGTGTGTGTGCAAGGTATGAAGTTGCCCCTAAAGCAAGCCACTTGGTGACAGTCAAGAGAATCTTCCGATATTTGGTTCATTACCCTAACTTTGGTCTATGGTATCCTAAGGGTTCAAATTTCTCATTATGTGGTTATACTGATTCCGATTGGGCTGGTGACAAGGATGATAGGAAGTCAACTTCTAGATATTGTCAATTTTTGGGAAGATCTTTAGTTTGTTGGTCTTCTAAAAAGAAAAATTGCATATCTCTCTCCATCGTCGAAGCGGATTATGTGGCTGCTGCTAGTGCGTGCACTCAACTTCTATGGATGAGACAAACTTTAAAGGAATACGGTGTCAATTGTGACAAAGTGCCTCTTTTGTGTGATAATGAGAGTGCTATTAAAATCGCTTACAATTCGGTGCAGCACACAAGGACAAAGCATATTGAGATTCGCAATCACTTCATTTGGGATCATGTTGCTCGTGGTGATATTGATTTATCTTTTGTGAGCACGAAAAACCAACTTGCTAATATTTTCACGAAGCCACTTGATGAAGCAAGATTCTGCTACTTGAGGAATGAGCTAAATATCGTGGATTCAGGGAGCTTGACTTGATTACCCTTGCATACTCACATATAACTCTTCCGTTATTTGGTTTAGGTGTGGGCATAGACATAGGGGAGTGCGGTCCTAATTGATTGGGCTAATCCTCCCGCCATAATGCTAAAAGCAAGTAAAATCATTTCTCATAATATCATTATGTGATATGTGAGCTTATTGCTGATTATTGGTCATGAACCCAAGATACATCTTCATGGTGTCATACCATTCACTCCAACAAGGTGGCCTCGGCCACCGCCCTCTTTTCCTTGAGAAGAGTTGGTTCCTTCTGTATTTTCTTCCATACCTTGTGTTCTTATGGAAAACACACCCAAAGTTGGCTTTTATTTGATTTCTTCTTGCAATTTTGGGTGTGTAGTACCAACTCAGTTTGAATGTCTAAACCTAAGCCTTTTCCCATCCCCAAGCCATCTATTTCAAGCACACAAGTCCTTTTGTTCACTTGCGAGGGTTTTGTTTGGGACGTGCAGGCCTGAATCTGTGTATAACAGAATTTTCAAACAAGGCTGGATTATCCGCCCCTATAATCAGCCCCTGGCGGTTTTCACATCTTAAGGGCTGGGCGATGGGGGAAGGGCTCAAATAGAGCAGCACTTCCTCCCCGACCCCATACCTCTCCCAACCGCCGCCTGTCGTCCCGCCCCTCCCTGGTGCCGTTCTAGCCACCGGATTCTCCGGGCCTTCCCCGGATCTTCTTCCCCAAGCATCCGGGTACCTTCTCCTCCACGTTCTTCCTCCAATGAGTGAGGGTAAGTCCCTCACTATCATCTTTTGTATAGATGTTGTTGTTGATTGTTGGTGGAACTTGGTATAGAAGTTGCCTTTTGATTCATAGTCTTACTAGAAATCGTAGAATAGCAATACATGTGCTCGATCTACATTGTTGCTTTCGATCTAGGGTAGTTCTGAAACTTTTCGCCAGGGCCGGATTATTTGCCCTTGGCACGGCCGGATTATCTGGCCTAGAAGGTTTACGCCATGTTCATGATTTCCCAGATTCTAGCATAATGTAGTTTTGGTTTGTGGGTTGCTTTTCTACTGTTTTTATATTCCTCCTAGACTTGTGTGTCTGCTTATCCCCATACTATCCATCTTCTTCACTTCACAAGTGTCTCTCGTGTTCCTCAGACCTACAAGCGCCATCCTCATGCTTGTTACTTCAGGCCTGACGGTGAAGGTGTTTTGGTTGACGAGGTTGAGTTGCATAGGCAAAAGAGAGAGGCTGAACGCATGGCTGATTAAGCAAGGAAAGAAAAGTCCAAGAAAGGAACTTCCAAGAGGAAGGGTAAGGCACCCAGGGTAAACTATAAGGAGATGGACACCATTACTTATGCTTCCATTCATCATCGTGATCTATATGAGGAAGCTGGGCATGATGAACAACTTGGTGATTCCCGCTTTTGGTGCGCTGACCACAAGTACATCTTTGAGGACATCTATTCCACTCTGAAGATCCATCCTATGCATCCCATGGTTTGGGCTGAGGCTAAGGAGAAGCCTCACCTTGTTGATGCTCTGAATGTGGTTGATCAGATGGGGCTGCATAATCTGTTCGCTCTTCAGTGCTCCTATGACTCCACTGTGGTGAAGCAATTCTTCTCAACTCTGGTGATTTGTGGTGATGAACGCCGCACTATGAAGTGGATGACTCGTGACACTCACAAGGGGAAGTATGAGGCCTATAGGCAGCACCACGATATTGCTCACACCTAGCAGGTCATTCTTCACCATGTGTCAGGGGCATCAGGCCCACCTCCTACTCTGTCAGCTCCTAGACCATATGCTCAGTGGAACACTTCCGGCACCAACTATGGAGAGCTTGAGCATCACTTGTTCCCGAGGGAACCTACTCCTATGGCTGCTAATGATGAGGACGATGAAGAGGAGTATGATGATGATGCGGATGAGGACGAGGACGAGAAGGAGGATGAGGATGAGGACGAGTGATTCCTTGGGGCGTTAGCATCGCTCTTCTACCTTTTTGGTGTTTCGATGCTAAAGGGGGAGAAGTAGTTCTAGTAGGCTATCGTGGATTTGCATGGGTCGGGCACAAGCTTTTTGAACTTTTCTAGAGTTTTATCCTTTACTTGTGCCCATTTTAGCGTTGAACTTTAAATTTGCTATTTGTGGTTTGTATTTGTGTGAGACTGTGTGGATGGTCATGTGAAACTATGGTTTTATCTATGGATCTATCTATGCAAATTTATCTCTATGGAAGTATGGATTGATCTCTATGTCATGGAATTCCGGTATTGTCCATATGGATGTATTTAAATGGTACTATTCTTCGAAGTCTCAATAAGAGGTTATCATATTGGCTATATCAACATTATTGAGGACTTCATTCTCCCGGTGGTATGATGTTCGGTTAACCCATCATATTTTGTAGTTTCCATGTTAATGAAAAACTTGTTCCTTATTGTGCGCATTTGTATTCAAATGCAAACTTTTGATATGCACACATTTAGGGGGAGTCCTTTTCATTCTTGTAATGATATTGATAGTAGGATATAATTACAAATCCTAGTATTGTCATCTAACACAAAAAAGGGGGACATTGAAAGAGCATTTCATGATCTCTAGTGTTTTGTGTGTTAGATAACAATACCAACGAGTTTTTAATGTGTGTCAAGTGTTGCAGATAATTGCCAACACAAAAGCAGCCAAAACAGGTGTTTGGGGGGCAAATTAAACGATCCTGCCAAGGGCCAGATAATCCGGCCCCAGCTCGATCATCTTGGTGGCCAAGCAGCGTCATGCAGTATGGGGGCGGACTTTCCCTCGGATTGTTCGGCCAGGGCCGGAGTTTTTGCCTAGGCCGGATAATCCACCCCTCAAGGGGGCCGGATAATCCTCCCCCCAGGGAATTCTTTTTAAGGATGGCAAGGCGCGGCATGTTGCATAGGGGCGGATTTCCCCCCAGAAAATCCCACATCAGGGTGGAGTTTTGCCCCGGCTAGATAATCTGGCCCCAAATTCTCCAACAACCGAGTTTTGGCAGGGGGTATAAATACCCCAATTTCTCCTCCTATCAGAACTCTTGATTCATTCGAAAAAGTGTTGTTCTGTTCTTCAAGCTCTAAACCGAGATCTGCATCTTCATCCACCCGAAGGCTTCGATTTTGGGGAATTAAAGGAGGAGGCTTCGATCATCATCAACACTAATCAAGAGCATCACTTTCCCTCCATTCATTTGAAGGATTCTCGATCTAGTATTTCATGTGAATATCTAGATCTTGTTTACAATTATTGATAATACATGTTCTTGTGGCATCTTGTTGTCATCATGGGAGCCTCCAATTCAGTTGTGGATGTGTGCCCTGCTAGTGTTGTAAAGGCACCGGTTCCCGCCTCGAAGGGTACCAATAGTGCCAAGGTGGATCAGGCCTTTGGTGGTGAGATCCATTGGAGAACAGGGTGAGGCCTATTGTGGCATGGTGGTCTTAGTACGCCCACCCCTCCAACACAGACGTACTCCCCGTAACAAGGAAGGAACTGCGATCAAACAAATCATGTGTCTCCACGTGCTCGACTACGTTACCTCGTTTCTCGCTTTTATTTACTTAGTAGTTAGGTTTACATATTGGGAAATTCTCCATAGTTGCATATCTAGAGAATTTACCTTTGTGTCAAGCCTAAAATCAAAAAAGAATTAAAAATTGGAGTAGCACCTATTCACCCCCCCCCCCTCTAGGTTCCCATACGATCGATGTCACCAGGCCCAAGCGCTACTAACAGTGGAGACTCCGTGCATGTGGGAGTCTAGCGAGAGATAGCGGGAGGCCTAGTTTTTGTGGCAAAGGTTAGTCTCACCTTATCCTTTTGGTCACCTGCCCAAACATCCCCATTTCCTTTCGATGCTGGCGGGGGAGACATAGATCAACCGACTGATTCCGTCTACTCTGACACATGACCATCCTCCTTCTCTATTGCAGCATCCCGTCTCCTTCATATCTAGCACGAGATCCGTGGCTTTGTCTCCATTAACGCGACCGACTCTTTGAAAGGATCACTACGGTCGACTAGAGGGGGGTTGAATAGGAGACTACCAGATTTTATCCTTTTTCTTCAAATTTTGGCTTTGCACAAAATTAAGTTCTCTAGAGATGCAACTAGATGAGCAACCTATGTGACAAGACATACAACTAGTAATCAAACGGGTGACTGCAAGTACTAAAGGAGAGAAACAAGTAAACCGGCGAGGGATACACAGATGATTCCCGTAGTTCACTTCCATGGAAGCTACATCTATGTTGTAGAGGTGTTGGGGTCACACAACGTCACCCAAGCGTCATAAAGGCCTCACCTTCTTCTCTAGTGAACTCACCACAACAATGAGCCCACGTTCCACTAACTGGTGACCTTGAAGGCGACAACCGAAACCTTTACAACAAGGTTGATGGCAAATCTCCACAACTCAATTGGAGTGCCCCAAACAACTCTGAGCTTTACAATGAATCCCCGAGCTTCAAGGATGTCATACATTGTCTAGGGTTCCAAGAACCCAAGAGTAATAAGATCCACAAAGGATGGGTGGGAGGAATCAAATTTCCTTTGGTGGAAGTGTAGATATAGGTCTCCTCCTCCACTCTTCAAAATATCAAGAGCTTTGGTTGGGTAGTGAGGGAGATCTAGCAAGATTGAGCTCAACAATTAATAGAGGAGAGAGATTGTGGAAGAGTCAGGTGGGGAGGAGGAAGAAGGGATCCTTAAATAGGCCTCTTCAAAACGAGTCGTTTCCTTTCTCCGTGACACCACCGGTACTACCGGTGGCAGACTGGAACTTTTGGCAAGCCTAGTTCCAATGGCTCAAAGACCATTGAAACTATCCCATAGCATCGGCCGGAAGTTCCGACCAAGTGTGGGTGGTACTTCCAACCGGTACTACCGGCCCAACTTCCGGCGAAGTTCCGTCAAATACCCCATCTCAGATATAGAGGGTACTAAATGAAAACCATGCCTCATTAGAACTTGGCCGGAACAAGACCCGAAAGTTCTGGGCCGCGAAGCCCTAACCAGAACTACCGGTGGCGCGTAGCGGAAATTCTGATCAGATGTACCTCGAGCAAAGTCCTATGGACGTAACCTAGCAGTGCCAACCGGAAGCTCCTATCAAAGACGAGCGGTACTTCGGACCGGAACTATCGGTCAACTTCCACCCAAGTTCCATCAAATAGAACTCTCAAAACAAAGAGTTACTAAGGAGGCGCAAGCCTTCGACGGAACTGCGGCAGTACAAGTGCCGGAACTACCACCGGTGCCAGCCAGGAAAAACCTCACGTGCGGAACTACCGGAGCATGGCCGGTACTTCCGGTCAGGAAGAGAAATAGCTCAACACCTCAAACTAGACACTCTCTCGCTGAAAACTATGAGGGTTGTGGCAGTGCACATAAGGTTTGTGCAAGAAAAGTGATTCCCCCACACCCTTCTGAGGTGGACCCCTTCTTGATAGTATGGGATCCTAAAACACAAAAGGAGGGAAATCAAAAAGAAACACCGTCTTCAAGAGTTGTTCCCAAGAAGGGTCCACCAACCGCAAAGTGGTCACACATGATTCCTGCAACTCAGGCAAACTATTATACCACAAAAAGGAGTTCTCATCAACACCAAAACACGTAGAGAGATCAATGCCCTTTCACTCTTCTTCTTCCCGCTCGACCCCATCTACTGTACCTATTATGCCATGGTTGAGGTAAAACATCATTTCTTTCCCAACCCCGGCTACTCTACCTACCTTTTCCCCATAGTGCTTAGAAAACATTTGGGGTCGATTTCATGAGTAATCATGTTAGATCGATTTCAATAGGTCGACCGACAGAGGATTATCCATCAGGAAGCAACACTCATAGCTGTGATTTAGGCCTAGATCCTACTATTCACAAGAGAGCAGTTAAGTGTGCTACTTTTTCACCAATCAGATATGGTCTAATGTGATCCGAGATAAGGAAGGGATTTAAATCTGAACTACATCTACAACTCAAACGATGTTGAGGCTCTACAAATGCTTAAGATGAAAATAGTCCCTTCTTGAACTTGTCAAAATGTCTATAGTGAGAGGTTTGCAGCAAGATAGTGTCCATACCTCTTTGGTAGAACAAGTTGCTATGTTTCTTCATGTCGTTGGTCATAACCAAAGGTTTATAGTGATCCATAAGATATTTAAGAGATCCACAGAGACTATTGCTCTCTATTTCAAGTAGGTCTCGTATGTAATTGGGGAGCTAAGAAAAGAGATGACCAGGCCACTAACTGGTCAAACTCCAAGCAAGATAAAAGACAACTGCACATAGTTTCTATATTTCAGGGTGAGGGCAAAATTTGTATTTATTTTTCGTGTGAACACTAACATGGACATAGAGACTATTTCTTAGTGTCATCGCAGGACTGTATGCAATCGATGGTACTCATGTCACTATAAGAGTGTCGAGATCATAGTCTGCAGCATATAAGGGAACGAAGCACTACACCAGCCAAAATATGCTTGCCGGTGTTGATTTCGATCTCAGGTTAACATATGTGCTAGCTGGTTGGAAAGGATGATGGAAGCATTCTTGTTGACAGCTTGTCAAGGACTGATGGCATTAATACACATGAAGGTAATTTCTACCTAGGAGATGTTGGATATGCATGTCGGTCTGATATTCTTCCACCCTTTAGAAAAATCAGGTACCATCTAAATGAATTATCTGCAAGAAAAAAACCACACACTCCCATGGAATTGTTCAATCTCAGGCACTCTTAGTAGTCAGGGATTGGATTGAATTAGGTGCATGTGGTATCTATGCCTGAAGTGATGAACTGTCATTTGATTTGTCACTGTGTGTGATGGTGATGAAGTTTGTTAAGGTCACCACTAGAGAGAAGAGGTGCGCACAAGTATAGGTCGCATCGCCAGAGCATGCAGGAAATAAAACGTCGGATAAAAAATGACCAAATCATGTGATGCTATGTACTAAACGAATTGAATAACATAACCTAAAGTTTGTTTTTGTGTGGCTATCCCAAAAGCCCCAGATTAGCCGCAGCCTACCAAACACGCACTTATTCTTCCATTATTAACCATGACAGGTCATGCAGTGCATCAGGCTGCAATCCTACAATGAAATTTGTAAGATAATGTTTTATGGTTGAGCCGTTTGGTCTAACCCATAGCATAACCGATAGCCCATCTATGCTGATGGTATGATTTCATAATCGCTTCAAAGTTGGAAGGAACTTCCTGCAGCGCGCGCACACACACACAAGTGATTGCCACGTTTTTTCAAACTAACCGTTTTTCCAAACCCATAGTGTAGCCAATTCAGATACTCCGAGGGTATTTAAAGAATAATGTAACTAACAAGAAAGGAGTCAGAGTTTGCTAATTAATCCGCATATATGTATAGTATACAAAAAAATTGAATGCTAAAGTGCATAATACATATTACATATAGAAGAGTGTATCACCACTAGAAACGTCCGTATGTAAGTTAACTACTATTCAGGTCAGCACTCTAATGGAAAATATAGAAGTGATTTTAACTTCTTAAGAGTAAAGGTAACTGTTACTCAAAATAGATGTCATCAGATATTGGAAAAATAATCACATCAGCTTTCAGTCAATTTATTGAAGTGATTCAAATGTCAAGCAACTGAAAACACACGACTGACAGACAAACTTTGCCGGAGGAGTGATACTAGTTTATATGCAAAATAATCCTGCATCACAATAGTTAGTGTTGAATGCCATCAAGCTCTATAAGACCTATATTTTAGCATATAACATGAAGGGTAGTAGCACCAAGTATACCATGAAGGGCCTCAGCTGAAATTTGCAGTAAGCTTTCTGGTGCTTTTACAGGAGATACTTCCAGTTGTTTGTCAGGCAATATTGGCACTACATGATCTGTTAGGACATCATGAAATGTATCCATTTTCTCATTGCCATCTTCAGAATCACTATGGCCTTGCAGCTCAATGGCATGTACTATGCTCTTCATAGTTGCACATTTATGTCCAATGGACCACTGTTCAGGACAATACCAGCATTTACCTTTTTGTCTGGGCTTCTCAGGTAACTTGGTCATTGGCTTGTGTCTGAAGTTGTTTGTTTGCTTGAAGGAACTTTTCCCTGTAGGTCTAGATGCAGTAACAACAGAAACTGGGTGTTTGTTAGCTGCCAGGTATGCTAATTCCTGCTGTCTACCATGCCAGTATGTAGATTTTAGGTTGGGTGGGTTGTGGCTCTTGATAACGTGCTTCACTGATTCTTTTAGACCACTAAGAAACCCGAGCATGAAGAAACTATCTGTCAAGTAGGGGTGGTCCCTCTACATGTTGATCATATATTCTTCAAACACATCAATGCATTGGTTCACTATGGTTGTTTGCTTCAAATGCTGAAATTGCTCCATTGAATGATGATCACCCGGGGGTGGAAATCTGTCACATAGGAGCTGACAGAACTGTTGCCAATCTAACATGGTTAATTCCAAATTACTATTGGAAAGCCAAGTTTTAGCCTTGCCTTTGATATGAGCATTTTCCTACTTTATCTTTGATTCATTCCCAATTCCAATGAGTTGGAATATGCTTTCACACTCCTCTATCCAGTTTTGAGCATTTTCTCCGTAGAATAAAGTTAACTCCACATTAGGTGTGCCAATGCATGGTTCCTGGGTTGAGGAATTGTTTGTGTTAGGTTGGGTATTGTGTGGCTGGGGAGTAGTAAGAGGACCTTGGGTCTATTTAGGATGGTTTGTTTGGGAATGTGGGGGTGATGGGTAATAATATGGAGTAGGTGAAGGTAAGGGAGGTGGATAATTGTAAGGTTGTTGGGGGGAATTATAAGGCTGGTAATATGGCATTTGGGGTGGAGGGTACTGATAGTAACCCTGTTGAGGAGGGTAGCATTGGTAGGTTGATTGTTGTGGAAGATAGTAGCTTGGTTGGGGAGGTCTGGTTGTGGATAGACTGGTTGATATGAGTGGTTTAGGTTTAGTGGAAGGGGTTGTTGGTAGGCAGATGGGTTTGTGTGAGGTGTGGTCATTTGTTGGTAGAGGTGGAGGTTGGAAGACGAACTTGCCTTAGCTTGATCCTGTGCTAAGAAAGGTGCGGAATTTTGGTGGTGGGTTGTATCAGTAGGTGGAGGCACGGAAGGTAGGGGATTTGGTTCGGTGGTTTATGCTGTGTTGGTGATGGAGGAAGAATTTAGTGTAACCTCTTCAGCAATCGGGCTCAAATTGGGTGGTGGGATGGAGAAATTGGGTTGTACTGCTTCTTTGGCAGATGCAATTTGTGGCACCTATGATGTGTTCATGGCCATGACAATTTTTTCCACCATCTCTATTAGCCTCGAGAGATTACCTTGGATGGCGTCCATAGTTGACTGCTGATGGTCGAGGCAGCGGTTGAGGTGGAAGACATCCTTAGGGAAGCGAGTAGCAATCTCGGCTTCCTCCTCTGCCTGAGCTTGCACTGTGGCATCCTCTGCTTGTGCCACCATCTTCTCTTGAGATCTTGTTCACCGGTATGGCATGAATAGCGATCTTTTCTTCTGAGCAAGCTCCCTGCTTGGAGCGAAGTCCAGATTTAGAGGGATTTTACCCCGACAGAGGAATTCTTTGGGGAACCTCGGATCTGGAATTGTCGATGGAGGGTGGAGTGGGTGGGATGCTCGGGGGGGGATTTGGCTCTAGATACCAATTGTCAGGACCTAGACATGGTGGAGGGGATCCCAAACCAGAGATGCAATCGAGGAAGAACAATAACAGGGAATTTAATGCGAGTAAAAGTTGGAATTAGGATAAATTGCGGCAAAGGGAAAGGCAATGTAGGTAAGAACAGGAAGGCAAAATAAAGATTAGGGTTTCATATTCATCGCGCCGCCCATCCACCCTCTCTCCCTAGTTATAACGAGTAACCAGAGGACTCGCGATACAAAGCTATTCAAACTTACAATTCAGATGGAATTTAAGAAACTAAGTTTAAGCTAATTTAAAGGACAGCCGTAGGATGAGGCGAAGCGGTATCATCCCCTCGTGGCTGTTGATAGTCTGCTGGAGAGCACAAGAGGTGTTGGTCTTGACAATACTCCCTGGCAGACACCAGACTTCAAGGCTAGAAATTTGGGAATGTTGCCTAGATGAATTTGGCATCCTCCCAGGTAGCTTCTTGTGGTGACATATTCTCCCAGTGCACTAGACATTGTGGTACTGGAATGTCATATTCACCGGTGCTCTAGGCACTTGTGTGTATTGTAGTACTGCAAGAGGAGCACACTTGATCTTACCATCTGATGTAAGTAAAGGAAGCTTTGGGTTAGGGACTGCTAGAGGCCCAATGTGATTTTTCAGCTGATTAACATGGAACACATCATGGAGTATTGTTCCTTTAGGGAGCTGCAGTTTGTAAGAGACCTTCCCTACCATCTATAATACCCTGAATGGACCATAATACTTGGAAGATAATTTTAGGGCATTTCTGAGTCCCAAGCCATTTTCTTTGTAAGCCTACATTTTTAGATATACCATATCTCCAATGTCAAATGCCCTTTCAGTCATTTTCATGTCAGCATACTTTGTCATCCTGTTTTGAGCTTGCACCAGGTTTTGTTTGAGGGACTGCATCATTTGTTCTTTTTCTTGCATGGTTGCTTGCACTTCAGGTGAGGTATTGCATTGAACAGCTACATCATGGATTCTGGGGGCAGAATAACCATATAGTGCTTCAAAAGGAGTGGTCTTCAGTCCTGTGTGATAGGAAGTATTGTACCACCACTCAGCTGCTAGAATCCATGCTGCCCACTTTTTAGGTTCTCTAAAGGCCATTATTCTTAGGTATTTTTCCAGGCATTGGTTTACTCTCTCTGTTTGCCCATCAGACTTAGGGTGGTAAGTAGTGTTGTAATGTAATTCCGCATTTTCGTAGCAAATATGTCTTGCCAAATCTTGGATGTGAAGATTCTGTCTCTATCACTCACTATGACATTAGTTGGTCCATGTAGTTTGTGTACATTGTCCATGAAGATATTTGCTACTTGCCAAGCAGTAAAGGGGTGGGACAGTGTCAGGAAATGCATATTTCGTTAACATGTCTACTACCACAAGTATGACATCCTTTCCTTTTGACTTTGGTAGCCCTTCCACTAAGTCCATACTTATTTCGGCCCACTTTTGAGAGGGAATGTTGAGTGGTTCAAGTAGTCCAAGGTAGTGGACTCTCTCAGTCTTTGAGATTTGGCAGATTGGACATTGGGCTACCTTCTCTTCAATGTACTGCTTGAGATGTGGCCACAAGAATAGTTGTTTAACTCTATGAAGTGTGACCCTACTGCCAAAGTGTCCTCCCATAGGTGATGCATGGAAAGAGTCAAATATTTTGTGATTCACCTTGCTTGCCTGGCCCACCATAATTCTGTTCTTATATCTGATGATACCAGAAGTCAGAGTATAATTGGGGTGGCTGTCAGATTGATAGCTAGTTCTTGAAGGAGTTGGGCATTTGCCATCTCCTTCATAAGTGTTGGGAATATCCATCATCCAGGAAGGAATTGCTGTTAAAATAACATTGCAATTCTCAATCACTATACTGTGGGTTTTCCTGGACAGTGCATCAGCTGCAGTGTTGTCAGAGCCTTTTTTGTATTCAATATCATAATAAAACTCAAGTAATTTAAGCATTAGCTTGTGTTGAATTCCTTCCATAGCCTTTGACTAAAAAGATATTTTAAGCTTCTTTGATCTGTTCTGATTAGTAGTTTGTTTCCCAAAAGGTAATGCCTCCATTTCCTGAGTGCCTCAAGTATAGCCAAGACTTCTTTTTCATAAATGGACACTGTCATGGCTTTTTGACCAATTACTTTGCTGAAATATGCCAGAGGTTTACCTTGTTGCATTAATACTTCTCCTAGCCCATTCCTTGATGCACCAATCTCTAGGAGAAAGGGTAGAGTGAAATTTGGAAGAGCCGATACTCGGGGTGAAGTCATGGCTAATTTCAGGGTATTGAAAGCCTGATCGTGCTGGTTGGTCTAGAGAAGGTAATGTTTCTTGAGTATATCATGTAAGGGTCTACATATGGAAGCATATCCTTGGATAAACCTTTTGTAGTAGCCAGTGAGGCCCAAGAATTGCCTAAGTTGCTTGATATTCTTGGGTGTTTGCTAGCTTGCGATTTCAGCTATTTTGGATGGGTCTGTAGCTACTCCATCACCAGACAGGATGTGTCTCAAATATTCTAAAGTGGGGGTGGAAAATGTACATTTTGTCAACTTTGCCTTCAGCTGATGTGGCCGCAGTATCTACAGTACCTTGCAGAGGTGTTGTCTATGTTGAGCTAGATTTTTGTTGTAGATGAGGGTATCATCGAAAAAGACTAAGACAAATTTCCTTAGCTACTCAGAGAATATGATGTTCATTAGCTGTTGAAATGTTGCACGGAAATTTGTCAGCCCAAATGGCATCACTAAATACTCACAGTGTCCCATGTGTGTGTTGAATGCTATATTCTAGATATCCCCCCTCTGTCATCCTGATTTGATGATAACCAGATCTTAAATCTAACTTGGAAAATATTGTTGTGCCTTGCAATTCATCAAGCATATCCTAAATGATAGGGATGGGGTATTTTTTTTGATGGTCAAAGCATTTAGTTGTCTGTAATCCACACAAAGTCTCTAGGTTTTATCCTTTTTTATCACCAAGATTGCAGGGGAAGAATATGGGCTAGAACTGAATCTGATTTCAGAGTTCTTGAACATTTTCTAGATGAGTTCCTCTACAATGTTCTTCTGTTTATGTGGCATTCTGCATGGCCTCACATGATATGGTTGTGCATCCTCTTTGATGGGGATGGAGTGATCACATGCTCTGCTAGGAGGTAAACCACTTGGTTCAGTAAAGATGTCCTGAAATTGTTCTAGTATATCTTGAATAGGAGATGATGTATTGGTGCTTTCATTACTGTTCTTGTTGGTGGTGTCTTTATCCTCAAGGGGTGTTCTGATCAAGAATTCTTGTGCTCCCTGTAGCAACAGCTTAGAACATGATTTGGCTGATATCACTGTTTTGTCTAGTGGTGCTTCTCTATCCATTAAGGTACACCATTTCCCATTGACTATAATGGAAACTTTTCTCTATTCCCAATCATAATGATTAGTACTATGTGTTGTTAACCAATTGGCTCCAAGTATCATGTCATATCCTTTTAGAGGAAGAACTTTCCAATTGTATGCAAATGATGTTTTGTTAATTGTGAATAGGCAATTAGGAATCTCTCCCTCAGAGAGAAGTTCTCCTCCTCCTGCCACCAGAACTCTTTGTGCTTTTGTTACTTGTATCTAAAGTTTGGTATTTTTGACAAATGCATTGTCCAAGAAGGTGTTAGTGCTGCCACTATCCATTTAGGCTATGGCTTGTTGTCCTCCAATGTTCACCAATACATAGAGGGTAGTAGAACTAGGTATACCATGAAGGGCCTCGGCTGAAATTTGCATTAAGGTTTCTGGTGCTTTTACAGTAGGTGCTTCTAGTTGTTTTTCAGGCAATATTGGCACTACAGGATCTGTTAGGGCATCATGAAATGTATCCATTTGCTCATTGCCAACTACAGAATCGCTATGGACTTGCAGCTCAATAGCATGTACTATGCTCTTCATAGTTGCACATTTATGTCCAATGGACCACTGTTCAGGACAATACCAGCATTTACCTTTTTCTCCGGGCTTCTCAGGTAACTTGTTCATTGGCTTGTCTCTGAAGTTGTTTATTTGCTTGAAGGAACTTTGCCTTGTAGGTTTGGATGTAGTAACAGCAGAAACTGGACGTTTGTTAGCTGCCAGGTATGCTAATCCTTGTTGTCTAGCATGCCAGTATGAAGATTTCAGGTTGGGTGGGTCGTGTCTCTTGACATCATGCTCCACTATTTCTTTTAGACCACTAAGAAATCTGACCAGGAAGAAATTGTTTGTCAAGTAGGGGTGGTCCCTCTACATGTTGATCATATATTCTTCAAACACATCAATGTATTGGTTCACTATGGTTGTTTGCTTCAAATGTTGAAATTGCTCCATTGAATGATGTTCACCAGGGGGTGGAAATCTGTCACATAGGAGATGACAAAAATGTTGCCAATCTAACATGATTAATTCCTAATTATTGCTGGATAACCAAGTTTTGTCCTTTCCTCTGATATGAGCATTTGCCCACTTTATATTTGATTCATCCCCAATTCCAATGAGTTGGAATATGCTTTCACACTCCTCGATCCAGTTTTGAGCATTTTCTCCGTATAATAAAGGTAATTCCACATTACGTGTGCGAATGTATGGTTCATGGGTTGAGGAATTGTTTGTGTTAGGTTGGGTATTATGTGGCTAGGGAGTGGTAAGAGGAGTGTGGGTCTGTTTAGGATGGTTTGTGGAAGGTTGGTTGTTGTGGAGGATAGTAGCTTGGTTGGGGAGGAGCTGATTGTGGATAGACTGACTGATATGAGTGGTTTAGGTTTGGTGGAAGGGGTTGTTGGTAGGCAGATGGGTTTGTGTGAGGTGTGGTCGTTTGTTGGTAGAGGTGGGGGTTGGAAGACGAACTTGCCTTAGCTTGATCCTGTGCTAAGAAAGGTGCAGGATCTTGGTGGTGGGTTGTAGTAGGTGGAGGAACAAAAGGAATGGGATTTGGTTGGGTGGTTTGTGCTGCGTTGGTGATGGAGGAAGAATTTGGTGTAACCCCTTCAGCAATCGGGCTCAAATTGGGTGGTGGGTGGAGAAATTGGGTGATACTATTTCTCTAGCAGATGCAATTTGTGGCACCTCTGCTATGTTCATGGCCACGGCAATTTTTCCACCATCTCTGTCAGCCTCGATAGATTACCTTAGATGGCGTCCACAGTTGACTGCTGATGGTCGAGGCTGAGGTTGAGGTGGAAGACTTCCTTAGGTAAGCGAGCAACAATCTCGGCTTCCTCCTCTGCCTGAGCTTGCGCTGTGACCAGGACTGCGATATCCTCTGCCTATGCCGCCATCTTCTCTTGAGATCTTGTTTGCCGGTGTGGCATGAAGAGAGATCTTTTCCGCTGAGCGAGCTACCTGCTTGGAGCGAAGTCCAAATTTTGAGGGATTTTACCCCGACAGAGGAGTTCTGTGGGGAACCTCGGATCCGGCCTCGTCGTCGGAGGGTGGAGTGGATGGGAGACGCTCGTGGGAAAATTTGGCTCCAGATACCAATTGCTAGGAACCAAACATGGTGGAGGGGATCCCTAACCATAGATGCAATCGAGGAAGAACAATAACAGAGAATTTAATGCGAGTAAAAGCTGGAATTAGGATAAATTGCAGTAAAGGGAAAGACAAGGTAGGTAAGAACAAGAAGGCAAAATAAAGATTACGGTTTCATATTCATCGCACCGCTCAGCTACCCTCTCTCCCTGGTTATAATGAGTACCGAGAGGAGTTGCGATACAAAGTTATTCAAACTTACAATTCAGATGGAATTTAAGAAACTAAGTTTAATCTAATTTAAAGGACTGTCGTAGGATGAGGTGAAGTGGTATCATCCCCGTGGCCATTATTGATAGTCTGCTGGAGAGCTCAGCAGGTGTTGGTCTTGACACCTTCCCCGGCGTTGATCTCGGTGTTGTCCTTGTCCAGGGCCGGCTTAGGCATATGGCGACATTGTGCAATGGCCAAAGGCCCATGCAAAGGGGGGCCCAATCTCTACATATTCCTATATACTCTATACCCTATAATTCAAAAAAATGGAAGGCCCAGTCCTAGCGGAAAATAATTGCCGGTTGATCTTCTAATCAGACGTCGCAAGCGCACGCGATGCCCCATGCTCCAGCAATTGATCCGATGTCCCCTATCTAAATCCTGACTAGGATACAACGACGCGGACACGATTCTCATACCTGTGGATAGATCTCTCATCTCTCTTGCGGTGCTGCCGATCGCCAACGCCAAGAGTCGTAGTCCTTGCAGCCTGAGTCGCTGCATGCTGCAGCCTGTAGATGCCTGACGCATGTCCTCACCCGGCCCTTCCTAGAAACCTAGCTATCCTTCCTGGTAAATTAAATCTTTAATCTAATCCTTGTCTGGTCCCGGTTGTCTCTTGCCCTTTAGTTCTAGATGTTTAATTCATGGATCTGATAATGCATCTATTTTACTAATTGCATCTACTAATTGCATCTACTGTAAATTGAATAAATGATGAGCTAATTGTGGAGATTTTTAGGTTCTATCTTTAATTCTAATGTATTCAATCCCCAATTTTAGATGATATGGCGCCAAAACATTAGTCCAACGCTAGGAAAAGGAATAAAAGGAAACGAGAGATGAATTGATTCAATCACAGAAAGGTGCTTTAAAAAGGTATTTTCGGCAACAAGTAGTGTTGATGTCAACGTCGATAATCAAAATAAATATTCTGAACCTGGACAAGATGATGATCATCATTCAAATATCGATCATGAGGTCAATGAACAGTACTTGGGTGACGGTAAGTAATTAAATAGCTTCATGTTTTGCAGAAGTAAGTTCATAACTAATTGTATTTTCTACAGTTTAAATGTAGATATTGATGTTAATGAGGATAATACGGTGGAGGAAAATTTACAGTCTTGGCCTAATCTTGAGAATATACTCAATGATTTTGTATCTCGAAGTACCCAAATAAGCCTTTTGTGAAGAATTGAAGCATTATTGTCACTGGACTCATTGCATTATTTCTTATTTGAGGTAACCAAACTAGCAAAAAAATACTACTTCTTATATTTTGAGATTAAGAATGTGTGGTTGGATGCTAATTTTAATATTTTGCGATTAAAAGTACATACATATATGTCTATATTTTTAGATATGTCTATATAAATATTTGTCTTAGGGGTCCATGCGTCAACTTCGCATAAGGGCCCGGAAAATATAAAGCCGGCCCTGTCCTTGTCCGGCGTGTCATGCCTCCTGCTTCTCGACGTTGCCCTTGAGGTAGTCCTGGACGGCCAGCCTCGTGTTCTCCGTGGATTGCAGGAGCAGAGACTCGATGGGTAGCTGCCAGCAATGGTGGAACTCCTCCAGCTTCTCCTCCTTCCCGAGGTACTTGCGGATGATGCACTGGTGGAGGAACAGCAAGGCAGCCAGCTCGGACAACCCTACCCCTTCGCACGCCATGCTCCCTAGCAGGTAGATCTGCGACACGATCTGTCCATCCAATTCCATCAGGAAGGGCACCGCCCGTGCCAGAGTGGCAGTTTCCTTTGCAAGCTTCTGGATTAGATCTGCCGAGACCTGCGCATGTCACAACGATGGATGGAGTCGTTAGAAATCATAAACGAAGTGCGCGGACGGCCGTAAATCAATATAGCAAATCGAAGCATTCGGTTACCACAAACAAGGTAGTAAGACTTGAGAGGGGGGCGCGCGGAGCAAACCTTGTTGGCGCCCTCGCCCTCGTCGCTCTCTTTTGCCGTACCCTCCTGCGCCTTGAGGTAGTAGTCCTGGACGGCTAGTCTGGTTTTCGCTGTGGATTGCAGGAGCAGTTGCTCCATTGGCAGCTGCCACCAATGGTTGAACTCCTCCAGCATCTCCTCCTGAGCGAGGCACCTGCGGAGGATGCGCTGATTGAAAACCAGCAAGGCGGCGAGATCAGACACCCCCGCCCCTTCGCTGGCCATCTTGCCGATGAGATGGATCTGAAGCGGCAGCATGTGCCCGTCCCCCTCCCTGACAGCGGGCACGGCACGCACGAGAAGAGCCGTCTCCTCAGCGAGCTTCAAGATCAGTGCGGTGGAGACATCCTGCATGTCATGTCACAACAAGGAAGTCGTTAAAAACAATAAACCCAAAACAAGAGCGTATCCTATATCGGCCGCAAATCAACATACTAGTACTACTAGAAAATCGAAGCACCGGGTCGGTCGTAAATCAACATAGTACTACTAGACTAGAAAATCGAAGCACTTGGTCGGCCGCAAATCAGCGCGGACGCGCGACGCATCACGGGCCTGTTAGCAATAATCTTCCTTAATGGAGTTGTCATGTTGAGTGTAAGGTGGTACATGCTAGTACTAGTTCTAGTCATAGTAGTCGGTTAGTATAGTGTGTACGTGAGTCAGTAGGCAAATGTGAGTAGCTTTATTTGCTAGTATTCTGAGTCGGTGATAGGGTCAGGGTGTGCATATATAGGGACGAGAGTGGAGCATAAAGTTTCCGAGTTTTTCGCGGAAAAACGAAAACAGAAGAACAGACACAGAAATAAAATTTCCGTTTCCGTCTAATATGGAATTTCTGTTTTTGATTGAAGTAATGGCCAAATCCAGCCGACCCACTACATGACCATGTTAAGACAAACTTGCAAAGCTACTCATCTCAATAATGAAGACCATCTAATCCCTTGATGCATTTCAGGAGGCTTCCACAAAATGATCATTCTCTTATTTTCTTATAAACCTAGCACCGTGCTATATATAGGGAATAATTTTTTGATTTTTTGAGATTTGTTGCATGATTGCATGGTTCTCTTTGTTCCAGGTAAAATCTGTATCGTTCGACGTCTACATCGTATTTGGTCTGTATCTGCTTCCGACAATATCTGCTTCTGTTTTTGTTTTGGGGTTTTTTATTCATTTCTGCTTCTGCAAAAAAATATGTAAACAAATGTGGCACCACTTAGTTTCGCCCGTTTTCGCTCCGTTTATTCGCTCCCTATGCATATATATACACATCACGCTTGCACAAGAGATTGTAACACAAGAAAAAAGAAGAAATATCTCTATCTCTATCTCTACTAGTACTTAAAAAAGACAAAGTGTTTCGTTTCCTTGGCGTCCAAGCATTTCCCTCCTCCTTTGGTCACGTTGCGCTTTGGTCGCTCCGCACGCACCCAAATAGGCCTAAGCCCAATAGTATCGATTCATCGGGCGTCACACCCTCTTGCCTTCCCATGTGATCGTGAGAACCCCAACCCTCTCTCTTTGACTGTGGCGGCGGAGCTGCACGACTAGGATGGTGGTCGGAGGGCAGGACGTACCACGTCTTGTTCGCCTAAATCAGCCTCCTCCTCTGCTTCTAGACCTCCCCCTTCGACGGACCATCCGCTGCGCTGCCAGTCGCGCTGTCTGCCTCGAGGCGTCGTGTGCCGGCAAGCGGTGGTATTGCCCACCTGCTGCCACCCATTGGCTCCCCTTGTCGTCAGTGTGCCTCATTTGTTGGGATCTCAAGGCAATAAACTCAGTCTCTCTCATTGTTTTAAAAACCGGACCAGCCAGTGAACCAGTAAGGCGACTGGTTCACTGGTTTGCTGGTCGGACCACCGGTTAATTGGTTCGATGGCGATAAAAAGTTGTTCTTTTTATCAAAACTTAAGCAAATTTCCAAACAAAATGACCATAAAGATATATATAATGCATATTTCAATATGTAATCACAAAAATATGACGTGTCCAAGTGGTATTGGGCTTTACGGAGCAATGCTATACTTACCGGAGGAGTTTTACGGAGTGGCATTTATGGGATGACATGGAGTCATAGGGTTGGCCCAGTTTTATTCACCTTTCATTTTTTCAGGAACGGGAACCACCCCCCAATCAGCACGTCAGTCCGTAGCCAGATTCCGTAAGAAAATTTCCGTAAGTGTAGGATTATTGGGCTTTACGTGTTGCTATTTATCCCTAACATAAGGTTCACGAGTTCGATTCCTCTAGTAAACATCTTTTTTTCTTTTTTTTTATTGTTTGGACGTACGGGAGCCTCTTAATAAACCGGTGAGTCCATCAGTTTAGGTTATTTCTGGTTAAACCACCGAACCGGTTCAGTTTTTAGAACTATGATCTCTCTCCGCTGGAATAGTTAGAACGCGTGTAGTGCCGTCCACGCAGGGAAGTAGCCCATCCTCAGACGCGGTCATCTTATCTACCATGATTTGAATCAAATCATTTGATTCAGTAACTGAGCGTATCAAAAATCTCTACAGGCCCCCCTCGTGTCACTGTTTCTACAGCCGATCGATGGACGGACACGGCTGACGACTTCACGACATAGATGGATCGTTCCACCAGCAAACACTAACAGGATCAGGTGGACTACGGTATGAGGTCTGGAGGTTTGGCCTGATGGCCACTATCCTAAATGGTTTGGCCGAGCGGTTTGCTGGTCTAGACGCAATGCAGATACACTCCATTATTCTGAAATTTGGGTATCTCAAGGTTCTCTTTCTATGCAGTTTTTGCTGAATGTGTAATTGGGAGAAATGGTCATGTTGACCTGGGTGTTGTAGCCTGCACCAGGACCACCGAGATTTCTGTGTTTATCCTACATCGAAACTAACGAAGTACCACTTCATCTATGCAAATTATGTTGCTTGTGCAGACCCGTCCATTGCAGTAAGTTTTTTTTTTTTTGCTTCAGCTGAATCCTAAACGCAATAAAGATTGTGGGCACAGGTTCAAGTGTTGTATTATCGATAGAGTGTGTAGTAGTTTTAACCCTCTTTTCCTTTCCTTTCTCTATAACTCTAGGTACCTAATGAACTTGAGGAGAAGGATCACGCTTCAACACCAAGTACAACCACAGGCAAAGGTACCTACCAACCTCGTTCCTTTCTATCAAAATCTAGCCCCACTCATTATGTTATGTCTCTAAGGTTTTCTTATAATTTTATTCTGTAAGATTTCTCTAAACTTCTTGTTTGCAGATCTTGCATTCTAAGAAGTTGCCTGAGGCAATGATACACCACCACCTCAATCGGCCAACAAGTTTGATGGTCAAGAGTATCGAGGTGCGTATGCCGAGCCAGTAGTATGTGCAGTTTATCGAACATTTACCAGGACCGAACATTTACGTAGTCGGCATGTGTGTCTACGCCTCGGAGATCACATTCATGCGCCTTCGTACGTCGGATTTGGCACGATATTGTGGGGATTTTCTGTGCGATTTTTTCAATTTGATGTGGGGGTGTTGGGGACTATGTTTTTGAAGCCTCAAATAGTGTTCCACTGTTTATATGTGTCACGGGCTTGGGGCGAATTGGACTGGAGGTTGTAGTCGTGGCAGGTTGGAGGTCGAGGGTGAACCTCTCGTTGACCTATGGTCGGGAAGGAGGTGAGGAGGGGCGTCGGTGCGTAGGTGCACGAGGTGAGAAGATAGATTTTTGCTGCTTGTTCTCATTGATCGCATAGGGGTGGCTATAAGTAGCCGATTACAATTGACGTAACAGACTCCAACTCTAATTGGGTGTTGGCAATGTAACCTTCTTCGGGACTAAACCTTCCAACTTAAGACCCAGAGTCTTTAACCTAAATCTAGAAGGACTCTATAATTAAACTAGGACAGAACTAGGGTCGCGCACGGCCCTTGTGTCTATAAGTCTGGCCCCACATGACATCTCCCCCTCCATTCTGAAACAGCTCGTCCTCAAGCTAGAAACTTGGATAGTGGTCGCGAAAGGCTGTGACATCTTCCCAAGAAGTAGCAGACGCAGGCTGTCCCTCCCATTGAATTAGCACCTGTTGTATACCGCGAGCAATACGAGCACGCAATCCCTGGACGGGAGTTGATGTAATCGACCCCCTGAAATAGTGGAGGAAGCATCGGTGGACCTTCAGGAGGCAGACCATGGTATTTCTTCAGTATCCCAACATGGAAGACATTATGAATGCGGGCGCAAGGGGGTAACTCCAGACGGTAAGCAACTGTACCAATTTTAGCAAGGACCTTGAAAGCCCATAGTATTTGGGTGCCAATTTGCCTTTTGCGCCTCCTCCAAGGAATGCCGTTGGGCGGTGCTACAGACGGAGCCAATCCCATTCCCCAACATCAAAGGAAAGGGACCAATGCTTGTCATCATAGTAATGCTTGTACTACCGCGCTGCTTGAAGGAGACGCTCGTGAACGTCTATTACGAACTGGTCGCAGTCGATGATCTACCATTCTACCGCCTAATTGTGAATTTCCCTGGAGTATAGTCCCGGAGAGACGGGGGATCCCATCCATAAACCACCCTTAAAGGAGTGTCCTTCAATGCTGAATGATATAAAGTGTTGTAGCAGAACTCTGCCCACGGCAACCATTGGAGCCACTGGCGTTGGCGATCCCCAATAATGCAACGAAGGTACATAGTGATGGTGTGATTCACTGCCTCCGATTGGCCATCTGACTGCGGATAGAAGGCAGAACTCATGCGTAGGCCCGGCCCAAGGGGGGCCCCCGCAGATATGTTTCTACTTCTACAGACTACATAGCCCATACTTGTGTCCATCCGGAAAAAAAATTGCAGCTTCAGAGTTGGGCCTATCCGGTCCGGACTGGGGACTCTAGGGAGATCGATCGTCCATCCAGGCATGCGCCCATCGCTCGCCTCGCTCGCCTGACGCCAGCCCAGACGCGGACGCGAGAGATCGATCGCCCATCGCTCGCTCGCCACTCGCCAGACGCGGACGCGGATCGGGATCGCCCATCGCTCGCCTCGCTCGCCAGACGCGGACGCGGGACGGCGGGACCGGGACGGACGCCAAATCGCCAATCACCATCGGCCCAACGTGGCAACGCCCATCGCCAGAGGCCATCCATCGCCATCGCCAGACGCCAGTCGCCAGGCCAATCGCGGAATCGCCATCGCCAGACGCCATCGCCCATCACGCCATCGCCAGACGCGGAGACGCCAATCGGGAGTCGGCAATCGCACATCGCCATCGCTCATCGCCATCGTTGTCTCATTGTCTGATTGTCTGGACAGTTCCTCACTTCCTCTACATAACAACAGGTAGCCTTATTTCTCTAATTCTCCATGTAGTCTATGCCCTAGTTTACTAATGTAATTTTAATTAGTAATTATCTATTTATTTTCAGTGTGGTTATGGCACCTAAGAAGGGTTTTATGCCGCCAAAGAAATGTCCATCCGGTAGTGCAAAAAGGAAACGAAGAAGAGAAACAAATGCGTTGATATAATCACAACGAGGAGCTCTCGACAAATTTTTGAAGAATAACACGAGCACTTCAAACAACCCAGATGAGTTGGCGTTGGTTCTTGTGGAGGAGCAAACTAATGATGATCTGGAAGAAGAAAACATTGACATCAATATGGATGATAACAATGTGAGTGATTCTGAGCACGCATTTAATTCATCTCCTACACAACCTGCTAATGTTGACGCGGAACCGATTAGTGTGGATATTTATGACCCGGCAAATTGGGCTAGTCTCGATAACAAAGCAAGGGACACATTAGTGGAGAAGGGTCCTATCAGAGAAGAAAATATTCAGTTTCCGTTAGATCGCAAATTAAGACATTTTTCTTATGCCCATTACTCTAGAAAAATGAGCAATGGAGAGGTACACGATCGCAAATGGTTAGTATATCTGAAACGCGTTGACAGAGTGTTTTGTTTTTGCTGTAAGTTGTTCAATCCTCTCAAGTGCAAGAGTGCACTAGGACATGATGGGTTTAGATATTGGAAACACATCACAGAGAGGTTGCAAGCACATGAAGCTAGTATAGAGCATATTACAAACATGAACTCTTGGAGTGAGTTGAGAACTAGATTGAGCAAACATGAGACAATAGATAAAGATATACAACACCAGATTACAAAGTAGAAGGAGCGCATAAGACTAGTTTTGTTAAGAATAATTGCTATTGTGAAATATCTTGGTAAACACAATTTGGCATTTAGAGGATCTAGTGAGCAACTTTACAATGATCTTAATGGTAATTTCTTAGCTTGTGTTGAGATGGTTGCCGAGTTTGACTTGGTAATGCAAGAACACATCAGACGCATTCAGAACAAAGAGATTCATCATCATTATCTTAGCCATAAAATTCAGAATGAGTTGATTTTTCTCATGGGTTCTAGCATTACAAGTTTTGTTATCAAGATTGTTAAAGAGGCCAAATATTTCTCAGTTATTCTTGATTGTACTCCAGATGTTAGTCACCAAGAACAAATGAGTTTATTGGTTCGATGTGTTCATATTATTGATGGCAGCATTAAAATTGAGGAATTCTTTCTTGGTGGTGCATGACACATCTGGTGAAGGGATTTTTGATGTATTGGTTGAATCCATCAAGTCCCATGGTCTTAATATTGATGACGTTAGAGGTCAAGGTTATGATAATGACTCTAATATGAAAGGTAAAAACAAAGGGGTGCAAAGTCGATTGCTAAAAATAAACCGAAGAGCTTTATACATGCCATGTGCTTGTCATAGTCTTAATCTCACTTTATGTGATATGGCTAAATCTTGTGGTGAAGTTGTTTCCTTTTTTGGAATTGTGCAACGGATATATGTTCTATTTGCTGGGTCTACCAAACGATGGAGTTGTTTGCTTCGCCATGTGGAAGGTTTTACTGTGAAATCTTTGTCCAATACTCGTTGGGAGAGTAGGATCAAAAGTGTCAAGGCAATTAGAAATCAACCATATCAACTGAGGTCATCTTTGTATGAGTTAAGTGAAGATCGTGAAAATGAACCCAAGGATAGAACAGATGCAAAAAGTTTATTTGAAGTACTAGGCAACTTTGAGTTCATATTTGGTATGGTTATTTGGCACGAAATTTTATTTGCTGTAAATGGAGTGAGGAAGAAGTTGCAATCTTCATCCATGTGCATTGACTCTACCTTATAGCAAATTGAAGGTATACGTACTTACTTTTGAAATTTCAGAAATGATGGGTTTGCTTCTTGTTTGATCATTGCGAAGGAAATTATATCTGAAATGGACGTAGAGCCATCACTGCCAGTAAAGCGTAAATCTCAGAGGAATAAGCACTTTGATGAAATTGACTATGATGAAGCAATCTTGCAAGCTGAGGATGCTTTTAAAGTTAACTACTTTCTAGTCATGGTTGATATGGCAATCACATCACTGAAAAGCAGGTTTGAAGAACTTCAATCCTTCCCAAGCATATTTGGGTTTTTATTGAGTTCGGTAGCATTGAAGTCATTGGATGGTTCTCATATAAAAGATCGTTGCACTAAACTTGAGCGCACTTTATCTCTAGAAAGTGGTGCATGTGACATTGAGTTAAACGATCTAATTTCTGAGTTAGGTGTTCTCCGGTATGCTTTGCCAAATAAATCAATGACTGGTTTGGAAATTTTTGAGTATGTCAGAGCAGCCGATTGCTATCCTAATATTTATATTGCTTATCGGATCTTATTTACTCTGCTTGTGACCGTGGCATCGGCTGAAAGGAGCTTTTCAAAGTTGAAATTGTTGAAGAACCATCTGAGGTCTACAATGTCGCAAGAGAGGTTAAATGGTTTGGCTACTATATGCATCGAGAAGAAATTATTAGATGAGATTGATATTGATACTATCATCAATGACTTCGCATCTAGAAGTGTGAGAAGAAATTTCTGAGGTAATATGTAATTGCACTATTGGAGCAGCAAGTTTCAGACGCACTCTTTTCCTTACCAGGATACCTAAGGGGACTGGAAGGTTTTTAATGAGGCGGCTTGCTTGCTCAAAATATTTGATATAAATATTGAAATAAGAGACTCTCCAAATTTTTTATTTATAGCATGTATGATTTACATTATTTAAAAGTTCTATAACGGGGCCTAAAATTTTAGTTTCGCCCCGGGCCCCTGAAATCTTAGGACCGGGCCTGCTCATGTGCAAGCGTGTGTCCGCGGCTGCAAACAAAGCTTTCAAAAATCCCGAAGTGAACACCACATCTCTGTCTGAATTGATGGATGTTGGAAACCCATGAAGACAAACGATGTTGGAGAAGAAAGCCTTATCAACAGACTCAGCAGTGTACAAATGCGCTAAAGGAATAAAATGTGCATACTTGGAGACACGATCCACCACTGTAAGGATGTCACTTTTACCACTCACCTTTGGTAATGCCTCAATGAAATCCATGGAGATGTCTTCCCATACACGAGATGGTATTGTCGAAGGCTATAACGGGCTAGCCGGATGAAGCTTCTCCGTATTGTTGCGTTGAAAAAACGTACAAGCATAGATATACTGTTGAAATGTTGACCGTGCTTGAGGCAGATGAAAATCTCTGCGGAGACGATGTAGTGACTTTCGTATGCCTTCATGTCTGCCATTGTGGGCCACAACCAGGACCTCCGCTACAAGTGAAGAGGGCGGCACATAAGCCCGCTACTGAAAAGTAACAAGGCCATCGACTAGAGCCAAAGGTTGCCCCAACTCGCTAGACCCCAGCTGTTCCCTATATGTGACAAGCGCTGGGTCTGTGTGTGCTTCCTGACAGAGGGGTTCAAATAGATCAAAACAAGTCCCCATGATGGCGCAGGCATGGCCTAGAGGAACATCACGGTGAGAGAGCGCGTCGGCGGCGATGTTTTGGCGGCCTAGTTTGTATTCCACGGTGAAGTCAAAGCCCAAGAGCTTTCCCACCCAATGATGTTGCGTTATTGTGGCCAGGTGTTGATCCAGCAGAAACTAGGCTGTAGTGGTCAATTTTGATGACGAAGGCACGCCCCCAGAGGTAAGGTCGCTAGTGGCGCATGGCTTGAACCATACCAATGAGCTCTCGCTCGTAAGCGGCTGGAGAGGCATGTCAAGGAGCTATAGTTTTGCTCAAATAGGCAATTGGCCCGCCACCTTGATGCAGTACCGCACCAAAACCAGACCCAGATGTATCGCACTCCACAATAAATGGAACCACAAATTCAGGTAACTGGAACACTTATACGGTGGTGACCGTAGCCTTGAGAGTGTCGAACAAGGTGGCCGCCTTAGAGGTTCAGAGAAACTTATCTTTCTTGAGTAGCACCGTGAGGGTGCTACAATAGTGCCAAAACCGCGAATGAACTTGCGGTAGTAGCCTCCAAGACCCAAGAAACCACGCACAACACGAACAATGCGCGGAACTAACCAATCAACCACGACGAGGACCTTATCGATGTCCATGGCAACTCCTGCTATAGAGATGACGTGTCCAAGGTAAGCCATGTATTCCTCCCCAAATGAACACTTGGTGCGCTTGAGGAAAATCTGAGGTGTGCACATAGCCTCCAAGACGAGCTTGACATGACGAAGGTGCTCCGACCAGGAGGAGTTGTATATCAAAATATCGTTAAAGAAAATAAGCACACAACAACGAAGGAACATACATAGTACTTTGTTCATTAGCACTTGGAAAGTCGATGGAGCATTGGTCAGACCAAAGTCCATCACCACAAACTTGAAGAGACCCTCATGGGTGCGGAACTCTGTCTTGTAGATATCTTTAGGGGCCATCCGAACTTGGTGGTAGCCGGATCAGAGGTCTAGTTTTGTGAAAAAGCGGGTGCCTTTCAGTTCATCCAACAACTCATCGATGACTGGAATAGGAAACATGTCCTTGATGGGGACAAGGTTGAGTCCATGGTAGTCGATACAAAAACTCCAAGTACCATCATTCTTCTTGACAAGTAGGACGGGTGACGAAAACATCAATGAACTATGGTGGATAAAGCCACGAGCCAACATCTCAGCACATTGTCTCTCTAGTTCATCCATTTGAATAGCCAGGTAGTGGGAAGGTCGTACGACAATAGGCTATGTCCCAGGAATAAGGTGAGTATGATGCTCATGGGCGTGCAGTGGCGGCAGCAGTCCCTGGGGCTCGGTGAACACGTCTGTGAATGCGGCCAGGAGTCTATCGAGGAGGTCCTTGCTATCGCACACATGTAATTGGGCATGCCGTCCTAGTAAGCCTTGTCCTGACTGTTAGGAATGATGCCCTAGAGGCTCACACCGCCTTGTATTTGTTGCAGGTGTGGAACTACATACTCATATCTAGTTCTAGCTAGTTTGTCCTTAGTCGTTTCAGGTTGGGAGGAAAACCCACTGCCAAGACTAATTTGTAAGTTGGAAGATGGCAATGTTTCACGTGTCATGAGCATGGAGATGCTATTCGCCTTGCATTGGCTAGTCGGAAGAGGTACGATAGTCGGACTGATCCAAAGGTTAGTAGGATGTGAGCACACTGTCATATGCTCCGACTAACACAATGGAATCCTTAGACCTGAGGGGATCACACGATCCGAGTTGTGGAAAAGCCGGCTTTGACTCCACCTAACGCTCATCGTAACTGGGAGTCATAAGGGTGGTCTTGGGCCGACTTCGAAGCAAGCTGCATGACGTGGATCAGCCGAGACGGAATTTGCCCCTCCATCACGGAGAGATATTCTCTGGGACCTCTCGTGTGATATGATTCAGAAGCATGGCCATGCGCTACTCGATCAAGTGTTGATCGAGATAGTCTGACTTAGTGAAGTCGGAGGGAATCATTTATCACTATAACAAGAAGAGATTAAACTAGCATTGGGATGACAAAATCGCCCATGTGTTTTGTCACAAATACCGTGAGGCAAAGGGACTCAGACATATCGTCACATTGAGGGGACTTGGATACACCGGGAGTCGGTAAGTCTTGCTAGAGGCCGCTGCCGATTATCATCTCTAGTCAAAAATTCACTGAGCTACTACTCAGACTAAATGATTACTGAGTTATGTCCGGCTTACTGTAATCATGCGGGATTGCACACTTAAGAGAGTCGAAATAGGCGGATGATGATCCGACTATCACAAGCCATCAAGTTGGACTGTTCGGACAGGGAGACATGGCAATGGGTTGGACCCACTTTGACTAGGGTTAGGGTTTAGGACAGAGGGGCACAAGTGTTGTGTGCCCTCACCTACTCGCCTATATATAAACAAAGGTGGCTGGTGGTGGATAGGTGTGACAATCCAATCCAGTGTTGCTTCCTAGGGTTTTGCTAGATTTGGCAACCACCTTCCTTTCCCGTGACGGCAAGATCGAGAATAGTATCTCACTTTTTGTTGTTCCATCTTGTATGTGTGTGTGACAGCATAGGCACCACATCTGCGGTGCTCGTCAGCGACATTAGGCGGCGGAGTCGGAGGTGGAAAGAGGAAGAGCAAGCCGGCGACAAGGTGGTACCATGATCGAGAAGTTCGTCGAAACCAGACGAGACAAGGAGATCGTACGACATCACTACGACACGCTTCCTCAGCTTCCGAACCTACATGTTGAGAGGTACAAGCTATTGCCTTTTGTTGGAAATATGCCCTAGAGACAATTAGTAATAAGGACTATTATCATATTTCATAAAGTTTATGATTAAGTTTTATATCATGCTATAACTATATTGAGAGGAAACATCAATACACATGTGATATATAAACAACCAGGGGTTCCCAGTGAAACTCTAGTATTGGTTCATTGGTCAACATATGATCAAGTTTCCTGATCATGTGGCATTATGCAAGTTGGAAATGGAGTCAACTCATTCTGAGAATGAGATGATGAACCAATACCCAACCTAAACATCGTGACCTGATCATGTCACAAAGTTCAAGTTACGATGATTAGAAATGGATCCTCATAGACTATTCCTTACATCGTGAGGGTATATCAATCACTGTCTCCCGAGAGTGCTTAGATAGCATCAAGCGCCACTTGGTAATACAATGGTTATAAAGGTGTGTTCAGGTACTCGGAGGAAACCGTAGAGGCAATATATGTCAAGAGCGGGATTTGTCCGTCCACGTGACAGAAAGATACTCAAGGGCCCACGCAGAGAAGTTATATCCAATAGCTGCGTAGCATGTGATTTGATCACATAGATATCACTTGTCGGAACGAGTCAAGTAGCATTGTTTAGTAACGAGATTGAACACGACATGGTGATGTCATTGATCAGATCTCGGGCAATGCAAGTATCGGGACACAAAGGGAATAAGAGACGACTATCCCAGTTCAAACGACGAAAGATCTTCGTGGAACGCACAGGGGTCACATGGCCATCCAGGTCCCTCTATTGATCATTGGTCCGGGAGTGCCCCGACCATGTCTGGAGTGTTCCCGAACCGTAGGGTATCACGCTTAAGGGTTTGATGATGCTTAGAGAGTGTTTATAGGATCGTAAGAATTGCCGAAGAATAGTAGAGAGAAAACCGGAAGGGTTTCGGTAAGTCCGAAGGATGTCCGGAGTGGAGGTGGAAGGTGTTCCATAGCCACTGAGATTGAATAATATATGAATGAATGTTAAATATTGATTTAATCATTTATTCATAATTATTTAATAAAAGAGAAAATCAATTTAAAGGTCAAAAGGCTTAATGGGCCAATTTCGAAGGGAAGAGGGCCCATTAGGTAAAGGTGAGAGGAAGAAGGGCCAGAGGGTGTGGTCGGCGCCCTAGTGGGCCAGCCTCCCCCCTCCCCCCCACGCGGGGACCATGGGGTGGCCGGCGGCACCACCCCTCCCCCTCTCCTCTCCTTTAGTCCCACCCCGGGACTTTGAGGGAGGTAGTACCTCTCCTCCCCTATATATAGTGGGGGTATTTGGCAAGATAAATACACACAATATTCAATAAAGGTTTCCTCACTTTTGGGGAGACCTCCAATTGATACTCTCTCTCTCACTCCCTCTCCTTCTCTCTCTCTCTCTCTCTCTCTCTCTCTCTCTCTCTCTCTCTCTCTCTCTCTCTCTCTCTCTCTCTCTCTCTCGTGACCATGGTCCCAAGTCCGGATTGCGCGAACTAGAGACATCTTCACCGTGGAGCATCGTCGCACTGCGGGATTCGGATCCCGGAGCTCTACTTCCGCAACTGTTGCTAGATCAGAGAAGCGGGAGTCATCGTCAGGCACCGGACGTGTGTAACTCCCCGCGAGGTGTCACACTTGAGGCACTCAAGTCGTTGGAGCCGCAGGAGCGCAAGGACTTCATCCCAACCTTGAGGTCGGATTCGGCTCGTCTACATCAACCATGCTCTCCTAAGCATTGACAACACTTTTCGGTCTTCAAGGGTAAGTTCGCGAAAAGCCCCTCCCGTTACTATATTACTAATAGATAGGTCCTAGCAACATCAGGGGTTCAGGGGTGTAGGGTAAAAATTATTGTTTTCATACGCAGAACCCCTACAGTGGTATCAGAGCTAGATCTATGCGTAGTAATGCTAGTACGGGTAGAACACACGAGATGTAGCATGTGGTCGTTGATCTTTTAGTTGTTACCCTCCCACGTGTACTTGCGTATACCGCAGCAATGCTTGATGAAGCAGCCCCCAACCGACTTTACGCGTTCATTTGCGAGACTGGTCCATGGTTGACATACGGCTTGTACCGTATAAAGTGGCTTAGGGGGGTGTCTCTCTCTCGCATTAGTTGATATGCCATTTGCAACGAAGGGCCCCGAAAGGGGTGTAGTAGAGACAACTACTTGATCAGCGTTGTGCTGAAAGTTCGTAGGTAAGAACGGTTCTTGTGCGAAAGCCCATTTAGCCACGTAAAACATGCAAAGATAAAGTAGAGGCGTCTATCTTTGTTTTATAGAGGCGTTGCTTTGTGATATGGTTGTGGGAAGGTAAAGTGATTACCTTATGTTACGTAGTAGTAGATAGACACGGAGGTTACGGACTACCATGTCGGAAAGACACCGGTACCCTGGTGTCTACGGTGCTAGAACCCTAGCGTTAGACGGTGACGACGGATGAAGATCATGACGTGAAGGACCATATCACATCGCATTTACATTCAATGTTATTGTTTGTATATCTTATTGTGTGCTAGTATTAGATACTCGACAGTAGCCTAATAAGATGATCCCTGTTAAAATTACCAATGATTGTGTTACCCCTTAGTGTGCACCACCAAGAAAGTTCCTCGATATGAGGCGATCCGCGGTGAGCGGGTGTCAGACATATCTACGTTCGCATATAGTGGGTGTAAGCCATGTTGCACAGCAAATGTACTAAGGTTGAGTTGGCGAGCCTAGCACATTAGAGAGACGTGGCATCGGAACACGGATGGTCGAAAAATCGAGCATGAGTCGCATGAATGATGTGCCCGACGTTTAGAGTCCACCCTTGAACCCACATTGATGGTCGTGACGATCGGGGGAGATGTGGGGAAAAGGGGTCGTGTTATCACTAGGAACCCTTCTGGGGATAGGTGTTTTTGAGTGGAGTTATTATTAACTCATTTAATTATAAACTTAGTCTAAATTCCTTTTGCAATTATAAATGTAGAAAAGGTTCTCCCTGATGCCACCTTTCCTGTTGACGATTGATTGGTTAGAAGGAGAGAAGCTCAGGCTAGACGGATCAAACTTCTCTATATGGATTGCGCGTCTCCACGTTCTCCTTAGCGAGAATGACGTGGTCAACTACATACTTGACGAGATGGATTTGGATTAGCCCATTGACCTAGAGACCCCAGAGCAGCGGGAAGGCCATTATCACCGTTGGGAGATGGCCTCCTTCATTTCAGTTACAATGCGTTTCGGAATGGTGGACAAGCTGTGGCCTGTCGTGGGTAATGTCAACCCTCGTACGGTAATGCTATCGCTTAGGACACATTTCATGGAACAAGCACGCATATGGGAGCATGAGCTTATGGGAGACTTCCTCTTCATTAAGATGGAGGAGAACTCACCACTCGACGACCACTTGGAGCGCATGCATGATGCGTACATGAGGCCTGCATACTTTCTGAATAGCTGGACGACGGGCTCTTTTGCAAATGGTGTTGTGCTGCGGTCACATCCACCAAGCTACCAAGCACAAGTCAGGACTTGCATTATAAGAGGCGACACAGAATCAATGGAATTCCACAGGTTCGTATCACATCTCAGGAATGTGATGGTTGAACCATTGTCGTTGGGGTCATCAATGGCAAAGGTATATATTTGATATACAATTTTATAAATGTTATAATCTTACAAACACATTTAAAGTGTTAAGTATATTTGATACTTGTTCTGTTTTAGTGAAAACAGGTCCTTCTGCATGAGAGGTGCTTGCTGGAGAGGAGGTGACGTTGCGTGTTGATGGCGAGCATGATGATGATGGCCAACGACACTCTCCCTCAACCTTTATCATTTAGTTTATGTTTAGGATGATTATTGTAATCAAAAGATTGTGAACTTATTTAGTGTGTCTTACACTTTGTGAGACGATTATTTATATGAGCTTGTAACAAACAGTTGTTCCATTTTTATGAATGATTTCTATTCATGTTCATATCTTGTTCGATTACGTGTGAATTATCCTTGTTTTGAAACTAACTGATAATACATGAACATTTGTAAAATATTGAAATGCCTTTAAAAATACCCAACTTAATGATATGTTCATTAATGAATGAAACCATTGTTTGAATTCAAAAGTTATGTTGATAATATGTGAAAGACATTTGATTTCTTATCACATATAAATCATGCCTAAGTTCGGCAAAATAACTTGAACACCATGTATTACATGAATACAAAGTATTTTAATGAATTGTTAAAAGTAAATACATATTCGATGTATTATGTTTCAACAAAATGGTAATTACCATTATATGATTGTTTAAATGTGTAAATAAGTTTACCAAAGGAAACATAAGTATGAAACAGTTTGATATGATCAAATTATTTCATCAATAAAGGGTTTGAATATAAAAGAGAATCTAATTACTATGATTTGATCAATATTAATGAAATTTAACTTTATAAGATTGGCATAAAAGAAAATTGTGAAATACAATGCATTTGAAATGTCAAAATGCAAAGCATCACAATGTGATATTAGATATCAAAATGGGTGAATAGATGGCGCCAAATAAATCTTTGTAGTGTATATGTAGAGACCATTAGTTAGAAATAGTTAGCACTCAAGTAGAATATATAATGAACCATTTGAATTCGTGAAAGCGGCTCCATATCTGGTATGGATCGTTGTGGAAGTTTTGGGGTTATTCGATATAACCAAAAAAATAGCGAATATGTCCTTGTAGAGTATTCATTGAAAATTTTGAATACAAAATCCATAGCTGAAACCAAAAGGAAAGCCAAACTTGTATTGCTTGGATTTTGGTACATTTTCGAGAAAGTTCGCATTCAATGATATTTCTCGATTATGAAGCAAATGGAAGATAGTGAAAAACACGATGAGGATTCAAAACCCTGCATGAGAGTGTTGAGAAGCGCAACGGACAACATTCCTGAACGATTCTCTTCACAGAAGGAAAGAATCAATGATAATGATCATTGTGTTTTCCCCACTAGTGTTTTCACTACATGAAGTAGGATTCAAAATGTATCTCATGTCTTGTATGGAGACATTTGTGAATCATTTGTCATGATTCTTGGAATTTGACATACCTACGAACTACTAAGGAAATAATGGTAAGCTAAAGTTATGAGAAATCCCATAGCAAAATTCCCTTGAGATTAGAAAGCAATTTGTTGCTGAATCTCACAAGTAAAAGGGGTTACTTGAATTTTCCCAAATGACTGCAAAGCCATAGTGGAAAAAGGGGGTGAATGACAAAAGCACAATTTGTCAAGTATTGGATGAATTCAAATTTATTTGATTTAAGTGTGCTAAATGTCTACTGGATTTAAAACTAGTAAAACTACTAGTATCTCATAGTAAATCTCCAAGTTTGATATTTGATCAAAGGATTTTGAAGTTGTTCAAAATAGTGAGTGGATATGCAATTTTCATAGAATTAAGTGGGAGCTATGAAAGTCTTCCTAAAATAATATGTGGATGACATATTTTTTTAGTGGGAGCAATATAAGTCTCAAATTCAAATATGTAGGAACATAGTTTGAGTAAGAGTAGTGACTCATACCCAAATATGTTAGGAACATATTTTGAGTGGGAGCTTATAGGAGTGATTCTTAAGTGTGTTAAGAATAAAAGTGCGAGTACCGATAAATAATGATTTATAAGGTGTAGAAGTTGATAATAAGTGTATTATGATATTATGTAACATTCATTAAGAGATTCTAAAAAGGGTTTCAGAATACAAGTTAATAAAGGAACTGGTCCTTAATAACTCAAGTTAGGAATAATATTAAGTTTGACATCAATGGTTGAAAGAAAGAAAATGATGATCATCATCCACTATGTTGAGACATAGGTTCTATCTTAGAAAACCATGGTGGTAACTTAACATAATATATGATCCAATAAGGAACGTTTAAAAGTGATTAAGTTTGAATCACAGAACGTTTAAAAGTGATTAAGTTTGAATCACAGAACGTTTAAAAGTGATTAATATATGATCCAACTGTAGACATATTTTCCAAATCCATAAAGGATGACATATCTTAAAACATAAAGGGTTATGTTATAAGAGAATATGTTGGAAACTCCCGTAATACCGATTAGAGTCAAGTAGCAAGCAAGGTGAACAAAAACATCGAAAGTTGCACATAGTGCACTAGTGTTTCGATGAATACATTTATAATAATAGATAAGGGTACCATCTAAAGTGTTGTATAATGTTATGGTGGGGCTAGTTCGCTTTTAATGTAAAATGACGTGTCCCAGGGCACAGTGACCATGAGAAAGCCCTCGAGGTTGATCTAAAGTCACTGTAGGCTCCTGGAATCAGGCCTCGTTCTGCTGCCATTGCGATGATGCATACATACAGATGTTATCATGTGATGATAAAGTACTAATGTCAATCAAGGTGACATTAGTAAGTTGCAAAGGATTTGGGACTATAAAGTACAGACCCAAGACTCAACCTCTTCCATGAGCAAGCATGTTTAGGGTATCGGCTATATGGTGCCAACAATTAAGAACAAATGCAGCTAGTTTATTTGTACTCTAGTGCAAGTGGGAGACTGTTGGAAATATGCCCTAGAGACAATTAGTAATAAGGACTATTATCATATTTCATAAAGTTTATGGTTAAGTTTTATATCATGCTATAACTTATTGAGAGGAAACATCAATACATGTGTGATATATAAACAACTAGGGGTTCCTAGTGAAACTCTAGTCACTAGTTCATTGGTCAACAAATGATCACGTTTCTTGATCATGTGGCATTTATGCTAGTTGGAAATGGAGTCAACTCATTCTGTGAATGAGATGATGAACCAATACCCAACCTAAAAATCATGACCCGATCATGTCACGAAGTTCAAGTTATGATGATTAGAAATGGATCCTCTCAGACTATTCCTTAGACCGTGAGGCTATATCAATCACTATGTCCCGAGAGTGCTTAGATAACATCAAGCGCCACTTGGTAATACATTGGTTATAAAGGTGTGTTCAGGTACTCGGAGGAAACCATAGAGGCAATATATGTCAAGAGCGGGATTTGTACGTCCACGTGACGGAAAGATACTCAAGGGCCCACTCGGAGAAGTTATATCCAATAGCTGCGCAGCGTGTGATTTGATCACAGTGATATCACTTGTCGGAACGAGTCAAGTAGCATTGTCCACTAACAAGATTGAACATGACATGGTGATGTCATTGATCAAATCTCGGGCAATGCAAGTATCTAGAGACAAAGGGAATAAGACACGATTGTCCCGATTCAAACGACGAAAGATCTTCGTGGAACGCACATGGGTCACATGGCCATCCACGTCCCTCTATTGATCATTGGTCCGGGAGTGTCCCGACCATGTCTGGAGTGTTCTCGAACTGTAGGGTATCACGCTTAAGGGTTTTATGATGCTTAGAGAGTGTTTATAGGATCGGAAGAATCGCCAAAGAATAGTAGAGAGAAAACCGGAAGGGTTTCGGTAAGTCCGGAGGATGTCCGGAGTGGAGGTGGAAGGTGTTCCTTATCCATGGAGATTGTATAATATATGAATGAATGTTAAATATTTATTTAATCATTTATTCATAATTATTTAATAAAAGAGAAAATTAATTTAAAGGTCAAAAGGCTTAATGGGCCAATTCCGGAGGGAAGAGGGCCCATTAGGGAAAGGTGAGAGGGAGAAGGGCCAGAGGGGGTGGCCGGCGCCCTAGTGTGCCAGCCCCCCTCCTATGTGGGGCCCATGGGGTGGCCGGCGGCGCCACCCCTCCCCCTCTCCTCTCCTTTAGTCCCACCCAGGGACTTTGAGGAAGGTAGTACCTCCCCTCCCCTATATATAGTGGGGGTATTTGGCCAGATAAATACACACAATATTCAATAAAGGTTTCCTCACTTTGGGGAGACCTCCAATTGATATTCTCTCTCTCTCTCTTGTGACCGTGGTCCCAAGTTCGGACTACGCGAACGAGAGACATCGTCGCGCTGCGGGATTCGAATCCAGGAGCTCTACTTCCACAATTGCTGCTGGATCAGGGAAGCGGGAGTCATCATCAGGCACCGGACATGTGTAACTCCCCACAAGGTGTCACACTTGAGGCACCCAAGTCGTTGGAGCCGCAGGAGCGCAAGGACTTCATCACGACCTTGAGGTCGGCTTCGGCTCGTCTACATTAACCACGCTCTCCTGAGCGTTGACAACGCTTTTCGGTCTTCAAGGGTAAGTTCGTGAAAAGCCCCTCCCGTTACTGTATTACTAATAGATAGGTCCTGGCAACATCAGGGGTATAGGGGCGTAGGGTAAAAATTATTGTTTTCATACGTGGAACCCCTACACCTTTGACCTTAGCCAGATCTTGGGGTGGCTCGCCGGAGACCTTGCTGGAGCCGATTTTTTTTCTAGCCTAGCTCTGCGCATTACCCAACAGTGGTATCAGAGCCTCGTCTCTAGGTTTTGCCCTAGTTCTTGTGCATGAGATGCGCTAGTAGGAAAGATTCAATCTTTCTCGCTGTTTTCGTTTTGCCTTTTTGATCTAGGGCAGTAGCCAGATCTGGTTTGTCTTGGCCAAGAAGTTGGTCAAAACTGGTCCAGATCTGAGTGGGAGGTCATGTGGCTAACGTCCACGATCAACCACTAAAGTTTCTTTTATTGTTGGACAAGAATAGGACAATTGTACCCTGTTAAAAGTTACAACTAAGAGTTAGCTAGTGTGAGTCAGAAAGGTTCCGACTTTTGCAGTGGGAGTTAGTTAGTTTTATTTTCTAGTGGGAGTTAGTTAGTTTTGTTTGCTTCTTTTTCCCTCAAAGAAGGTCTAGTCAAATTTCCCCACCATTTGTAGCAACACTACAAGTCGGACATTTTTGGTTAGTGGGCACATATTGTTGGGGCACTGCCAATTCTCTGCAATAAAGTGTGAGAGATTCGGACTCTCTCAAGCAGAGCACTTAGTAGCTAGATGGATCTATCTCAATAGTTGTGGGCTTCATGGTAAGGAGGGTTGTCGGACAATCCAACATGAATCAGATAGAGATCTGATTGGCAAGGTGTTGCCTACTCGGAAGGTTCTCCAGCTAGCAGGGATGCAAAGGCTCACTAGTTGGATAACTGACCGGGATCCTGAATCACTATCGACTATCGGAGGGATATCAGTCTCAATGGGAATGTGCATGGTTAAAGAGTTTAATCCACCTTATCCTGTTATAGATACATTATCTTAAGTGTTTTGCATCTTTTGTTTGTAGATGGCACTGACTTGCACCGTTCGGAGGGATATCAGTCTCAATGAGAAGGACAAGCTGAATGGAACAGACTTTACCAACTGGTATCATAACTTGAGAATCATTCTCAAGCAAGAGAAGAAGGAACATGTCCTGTACAATCTGATTCCAGACGAGCCGGGCAGTGATGAGCCTAATGCTGTAAGAACCGCCTTTCGCCAGGCTCAGTATGAGTCGACGGAAGTCAGCTGCCTCATGCTCGCTCACATGGAGCTAGAACTGCAGCAGCAGTTCGAGAATGTTGAGGCGTACGATATGATCGTTGCCCTCAAGAGCATGTTTGAGACGCTGGCTAGGATGGAGAGGTACAATATCTCAAGATCCTTGCTTGGGTTGGTGCAAGCTAAAAGACGGAAATCCACTATGATAGCACATGATCAAGATGGTCGGATATGTGTAGTCCTTGGATCGTCTAGTTTTCCCTTGAGTGAAGATTTTGCTACCTACATTCTCCTGAATTCTCTTCCTAGTGCTTATCGTTCGTTCATTTCGATAAGAAACTGGCAGAACTTCAAGGGATTCTCAAGACAGCAGAGGCCGACATCAAGAGAGGTGGCACCAGTCAAGTGTTGATGGTGCAGAATGCTTCCAAGATCAAGAAGAAATCTTGGTCTAAGAAAGTCAAGCCAAAGGGAGACGTCATGCTGGATCCAAGTCCCAGCGTCGGCTTAGTGACTAGCAAACCAGCAAAACCTTCGGGTACAGTATGCTTTTACTGTAAGGCAGAGGGTCACTGGAAGATGATACGACAAGTATAAGGCGGATAAAGGTAAGAGTGGAAGTATGACTTCCGAATCAGGTACACTTGTTGTGAATGTTATAGACATTTATCTTGCCGACACTCCTAGCAGTACCTGGGTATACGATACCAAATCGGTTGTTCATGTGTGCAACTCGATGCAGGGACTAGTAAGGCATAGGAGTGTGGCTAGAGGAGAGATTGACAACAGAGTCGGAAACAAAGCAAGAGTTGCTGCATTAGCCGTAGGGACGATGCAACTCCAGTTACCTTCAGAATTTGTACTAGAACTAAATAAGTGCTATTATGTTCCTATACTAAGCCAAAACATCATTCCTGCCTCATGTTTGATGGATCAGGGTTATGAATCAAATATCAAGAACAATGGTTGTTCCTTTTATTTGAATAATGTGTTTCATGGCTATACATCTGTCCAATCTGGACCTTTTGTGCTTGATCTTGAATATACATTAGTCTATAACTTGAATGCTAAAAGGTTGAAGCCGAATGATCTTAGTTCTATTTATCTATGGCATTGTCGCCTTGGTCATATCAGCTGGAAATGCATGCAGAAGCTCCATGGTGATGGACTCCTGGATTTGTTCAGCTTGGAGCCGTTCGAAACATGCGAATCCTATTTGCTGGTAAAAATGACCAAGACACCTTTCGCAAAGAGGTGCGAGAGGGCGTCCGACTTGCTGGAACTGATACATAGTGATGTATGCGGTCCAATGAGCATGACAACCAGAGGTGGTTATGAGTATATTATCACATTCACGGATGATCTCAGTAGATATGGTTATGTCTACCCGATGAAATCCAAGTTGGAGACCTTTGAAAAGTTCAAAGAGTTTCAAAGTGAAGTGCAAGACCAACTCGGCAAGAATATTAAGTTTCTGCGATCAGATCGTGGAGGCAAATATATGTGCCATGAGTTTGATGACCATCTCAAGAGTTGTGGAATAGTTCCACAATCACCCTGCCGGGAACACCTTAGAGGAATGGTGTGTCGGAAAGGCAGAACCAAACCTTGTTAGACATGGTGAGGTTGATGATGAGTAAGACGGATCTACCTTTATCATTCTGGGGTTTTTTTCTAGAGAAAGCAGCAATAACACAAAACAAAGTACCATCTAAATCAGTATAAAAGACACCACATGATATGTAGACAGGCAAGAAGCCGTCCTTGGCTTTTCTTAAGATTTGGGGATGTGAAGCTTTTGTCAATAGAGTACAATCCGACAAGCTTAGCCCAAGTCGGATAAGGTAGTTTTCGTAGGCTACCCTAAGGAAACTTTGGGTTACTATTTCTACAACCGAGAAGAAGGCAAAGTGTTTGTCGCTCGAAACATGTTCTTTCTGGAGAAAGAGTTTCTTAGACGAAAAGATTGTGGGAATAGGGTGCACCTCAAAGGAATTTGAGATTCACCGACTCAGGACAAGTCGGCAACCTTGGAGGTTGAGATGGACGTTGTGCCTAAGCCGGTGAATGCACCAGATCCACGAAGATAAGCAAGACTACATGGAGACGTACTCATGCTAGATGACGATGAACCAACTACCTATCAGGATGCAATGCGAAGTACTGATTCTGAGTCATGGCTTGGGGCCAGGAGATCCGAGTTAAAGTCCATGGATGACAATCAAGTTTGGAACTTGGTTGATCTGCTAGATGGTGCAAGATCCATCGAGAGCAAATGGGTCTTTAATAGGAAAACTGACTAAGAAGGAGACATTTCTATCTATAAAGCACGGCTTGTCGCGAAAGGGTTCCGACAAGTTCAAGAGTTGACTATGACAAGACTTTTTTGCCAGTAGCGATGCATAAGCCGGTGAGGATCAAGTTAGCACTAGCTGCATATTTCGATTGGGAGATATGGTAGATGGTTTTTAAAATGGCTTTTCTTAACAAAAATTTAACCGAGGACGTGTATATGATATAGCCCGAGGGTTTTGTCGATCCGGCTAGTCCTAACAAAGTATGCAAGCTTCGGAAATCCATCTATGGATTGAAGCAAAAAAGTCGGAGTTGGAACACTCCTTTTGATGAATTGGTCAAATCGTTTGGCTTCATCAAAAGTGAACAAGATTCTTGTGTATATAGGAAGTTTAGTGAAAGCTCAGGTTTTTTTCTACTACTGTATGTAGATGATATATTGATAGTCGGAAACAATGTTCCAATGTTGCAAGAAACCGAGGATTATTTGGAAAGGTGTTTACAAATGAAGGACTTGGGTGAGACGACATTTATACTAGGAACTAAGATCTATGGAGATAGATCCCGGAGACTCATAGGTTTGAGTCAGAGTACATATCTGGATAAGATACTGAAAAAGTTCAATATGGATTCGGCTAAGAAGGGGTTCTTACCGATGGCGCATGGAATCCAACTTAGTAATAATCAATGCCCAACGTCGGCTGATGAGCGGAGTCAGATGGAGAGGATCCCTTATGCTTCGATAGTAGGATCAATCATGTATGCGATGATATGTACCAGGCCAGATATTTCCTATGCTCTAAGTGTAACAAGTAGATATCAGTCAGATCCTAGCGAAGGCCACTGGACAGTACTAAAGAATATCTTTAAGTACTTGAGACATACTCGAGATGAGTTCCTAGTCTATGGCGGTGAGGAAGAGCTATGTGTAAAGGGTTACACAGATGTTAGCTTTCAGGCCGACCTAGATAACTCGCACTCGCAATCCGGCTATATGTTCATAGCGAATGGAGGTGTATTGAGCTGGAAAAGTTCCAAGCAAGAATCGGCGGCTGATTCTACTATGGAAGTTGAGTATGTTGCTGCCTAAGAGGCGGCAAAAGAAGGGGTTTGGATCAGAAATTTTCTGATCGAACTCGGGGTTGTTCCAGGCTCGTCCAGTCCGTTATACGTGTACTGTGACAATACTAGTGGTATTGCACAAGCTAAGTAGCCATGAGCACACCAGAAGAACAAGCACATACTTAAGAAATTTCACCTAATCCGGCAGTTCCTCGATCACGGAGAAATTAAGCTATGCAAGGTACACATAGATGCAAATGTTGTAGACCCGTTGACCAAGCCGCTTCCACAACCTAAGTTTGAGGTGCATGTAAGAGCGATGGGCATGAGATGCCAAAACCCTGGAGATGCCTGAGTGTTCAACTCTAGTGCAAGTGAGATACTGTTAGGAATAATGCCCTAGAGGCTCACATTCCGCCTTGTATTTGTAACCCAGTATCCGGCTTAGAGCTAGTTGTATGTGTCACTGCAATTGTTGTAGGTGTGGAACCACATACTCATATCTAGCTCTAGCTAGTTTGTCTTTAGTCGTTTGAGGTTGGGAGGAAAACCCACTTCCGACACTAATTTGTAAGTCGGAAGATGACAATGTTTCACGTGTCATGAGCATGGATATGATATCCACCTTACATTGGCTAGTGGAAAGAGTTACGATAGTCGGACCGATTCAAAGGTTAGTAGGACGTGAGCACACCATCATACACTCTGACTAACACAATGGAATCCTTAGACCTGAGCGGATCGCATGATCCGAGTTGTGGAAAAGTCGGCTTTGACTTCACCTAACGCTCACCGTAACTAGGAGTCATAAGGGTGGTCTTGGGCTGACTTCGAAGCAAGCTGCATGATGTGGATCAGCCGAGACGGAATTTGCCCCTCCATCTTGGAGAGATATTCTCTGGGACCTCTCGTGTGATATGATTCATAAGCATGGCCATGCGCTACTCGATCAAGTGTTGATCGAGATAGTCTGACTTAGTGAAGTCGGAGGGAATCAGTTATCACTACAATGCGAAGAGAGTAAACCGGCATTGGGATGACGTAATCTCCCCTGTTCTTTGTTACCAATATCGTGAGGCAAAGGGACTCGGACAGATCATCACATTAAGGGCACTTTCGTAAACAGGAGTCGACAAGTTTTGCTAGAGGCCGCTGCCGATTATCAGCTCTAGTTGGAAAGTCATTGAGCTACTGCTCAGACTAAATGATTACTGAGTTATGTCTGGCTTACTAAGTTGTGTCCGATTTACCATAAGCCTGCGGGATTGCACATTTAAGAGAGTGGAATTAGGCAGGTGATGATCCGACTATCACAAGACGGCAATTTGGACTTGTTCGGACAAGGATACGTGTCAATGGGTTGGACCCACTTTTACTAGGATTAGGGTTTAGGATCGAGGGACACAAGTGTTGTGTTCCCTCACCTACTCGCCTATATATAAAGGAAGGTGGGTGGCGGTGGACAGGTGTGACAATCCAATCCAGTGCTGCTTCCTAGGGTTTCGCTAGACTTGACAACCACCTTCCTATCCTGCAGCGGCAAAACCGAGACTAGCATCTCACTTGCTGCTGTTCCACCTTGTACGTATGTGTGACAGTAGAGGCACCACATCTGCGGTGTTCGTCGGCGGCGTTAGGCGGCGGAGTCGGAGGCGGAGAGAGGAGGAGCAAGCTGGTGACAAGGAGGTCCTAGGATCAAGAAGTTCACTGCAGCCGGACAAGACAAGGGGAACATACGACACCACCGCGACGCGCTTCCTTAGCTTCCACACCTATGCGTCTGAGAGGTACACACTATTGCCTTTGACCTTAGTTGGATCTTGGGGTGGCTCACCGAAGACCTTGTCAGAGCAGAAAAGTTTTTATTTTCAGCATGGCTCTGCGTGTTACCCAACAGTGGTATTAGAGCCTCAACTCTAGGTTTTGGCCTAGTTCTTGCACATGAGATGCGCTAGTAGGAAAGATTGGATCATTCTCGTTGTTTTTGTTTTGCCTTTTTGAGGTGGTAGGAGGCTCGAGATGGCCGTACGATAAGGCGGCGATGTCGATGAGGTGGTAGGAGGCGAGCCACGTCTTATCGGAATACTGCCTCCGCCGACCGAGGAAGTACAGGTTGTAGCGTGTCAACCACGGTCATGGGTCCCTCGCCCCGTCAAAGAGTGGGAAGTCGATTTTGTAGAGTTGTGGGGCACGATCAAACGTATCCGACAAGCTAGCCATGTCCCCGGCTTTGGACGTAGTCACGGGTGGCTGCATGAGCCCGAGGCCACCAAGTTGAGATGTGCCCTTCCCTTCGAGTTGGATGAGGGCCAGATTCTGCGTGCGTTGTTGCTGTGATGTATCGGCGAGCTGGCCTTGGAACTTTTGGAGCGTCTCGACGATACACTTGAGGGTGGCGCAGTTCTCGATGCGTTCAGCCCTCGCGGTCTGATTTTGATCAGAGAGGCTGGTGAGAGTCGCGATCACGGCTTCATGGTCCTCTTGCTATTTGGTGGCGAGTTATCCTAGGGTTTGCAGAAGGGGCGACGGAGTGGCCATGCCAACCGCTGGGATCGAAGATGAATCTGATACCAAGTTGTCACGAGCTGGCTGTGGATTGGACCGGAGATTGTAGTTGTGGGAGGTTGGAGGATGAGGGCGAATCTCTCGTCGACCTATGGTCGGGGAAGGAGGTGAGGAGGGGCGTCGGGGCGCAGGTGCACGAGGTGAGAAGATAGATTATTTTCTGCTTGTTCTCATTAATCACATAGGAGTGACTATAAGTAGCCGATTACAATTGACATAATAGACTCTAACTCTAATTGGGTGTTGGCAGGATAACCTTCTTTGAGACTAAACATTTCCAACTTAAGGTCTAGACTCTTTAACCTAAATCTAGAAGGACTCTATAATTAAACTAGGATAGAACTAGGGTGGCGCAGGGCCCTTGCACCTATAAGTCTGGCCCCACATGACAATATGTTTTACAGTATGGTAATCATGCCAAATGCATAGCTATTGAATCCATTATCAAAACATGAGTGTTTCTTTGTAGGGAAGATCATAAGCACCTCCGGTTACTGTTGTCCTTGTCATCACAAGAGCAAGTTCGATTTCTCAATCATCAGCTAATGTTCTGCTTGAGAATGTAGAACTGGGCTGTTATGACTTAAATTTGATGGTTACGCCTTAGATCATGGAAATGAGAAGTGCATTCCAGCTTCATGGATGGTATTTCAGCTCAGTTGTAGCTATAGATTGGTTGAAGACATGTTTTCCTGAATATGAAATCCTTAATTGTGTATCCTTAGCTGGAGTGCGGGCTTGGAAATAAATAGTGAATTATTGATACACCGTCGTTGTAGCTTGGTACTTTTGTTCATCTTCCTGCACCTTGAGCTCTTTAGAAGTTAAAGCAACAAATGTTTGTATTCTTTATTATTTTTCCTATGAGTCCTTCTTTTAATTATATGACTAATAAGTTGAAGATGAGTAGAAAAACATCAGGTAACATATGCAATATTGGGATAGAGGGAGTACTATTGAATCTACAATATTGAGATTTATGTTCCAGTTATTTTGGAGGCTTGAAAATCAAGTGAACATGTTCTAGTTATTTTGGAGGCTTGAAAATCAAGTGAATGGCTTTACATGCATTACCTCAGTAAGAGTTCTATTTGATGCAGAAAAGCAAAGTTTCTTTTTTTGAGGTAAAATCGTATTCCCTTGCAAACCCTATGGATATTAAATATGGACAACACAAAGCTCAAGGTAAACATATTTTTACACTGATCCTGAAGTTCATGTCACTTTCATCAGAACTTATTTTTTGGATGACCAAGGAAGATATGTCCTATGTATAAACTGATTTATGCTTTCACAGGAATGTCTTTGGTTTGACATGGAAATAGAGAAACAACACATCATTTATGGATCCGATTACAAAGATGATATCAAAGATGATGAGCGGATAGGGAGGGATTAAGATGACACCTGGTTGGGTAGTGAAAGTGAGTCGGTTAGAAAACAATTGTGAGAGAACATGTCGATAGTTATTGTACTCTTCATTTTGATACAGAACATGCGACACTTCCAATGATATATTTTTCTCTGTCGTGTACTTGTCAACTTTGTAAGCTAATAAAGTTATCATCCATAAAACCAATCCATAATTGTATTTGGCTGTTTTCAAATAGGAGAATAAAAATTGTGTTATGCTTTTTTTTTGTGGTTTAGCTTAATCCTTAGGAGGTTTCTTGTGAGTTGAAATCTCTGCTAAAATGCAACCTTCTTTGGAGCTTTCTAAAGTGGAATGGTAATTGCCCCAATCTCTCTTAAGTTGTGAGGGTATGGGAATGACTGGCAATTTGTCAGAATTGGATAAAAACATCACGCACATATGCACATCGGCGAGAGACATGTTCTTGGAGTGGGGTGACTACAAAGTATAATGTCAGTGATGTCGTAGTTGGGCAACTACTAAGAATAATGGTGACACAATGGTGAGGCTGAGCCCGGGGGGTTCAAAAAGAGAAGGAAAATACAAGGATGATAGATGTATATATTTTTTTTGCTAAAAAGAGATTTCATTAAATTATGATAATTACAATCATTTTTTACACAATTTTTAACTTCATCTTGGCAGCTTCTGATCCAAATCTAGGTCACCTGATGCACTAACCTGGAACTATCTCTCGTCTGTGCCTGTGTCATCGATATGGCCACCGAGCAGTCCAGCTCGACAGATGCATATCACTTTCATGCATTTTTGTTTCTATGTCTATAATTAAGAAGGAACGCAGGAGAAGACAATGCAATGTGAAATAAAAGTGCCATATGCATTATGTTTACATTTACACGTGCGAGGAGGCAAAAACCGCTTGAGAGACGTGGCAAGGCATGGCAATTTAATAGTAACTAGTAAAGAGAAAAAGAACCGGCACGGGCTGTTGGCAAAAAATTTGTGACTACATGTGTTCGTTTTATTTGACGTGATCCGTCCGTGGGCAAATCCCAACAGGGCCGTCACTCGATCCAGCGCGGAGATGATCAAACGCGGACGTCGCGCTGGGTGATTCATGTGGTAGGACGTACGCGCTACAGATCTCCCGATAAAATAAGACCGGACGGTAAAGAGTGCCGGAGCGAACCTTGTTGTCGTCGAAGCTGTCCCCGGAGCCGCCGCGAGCCGCTTCCGTGTTCACCCTCTCGGAGTCCTCGCCGTGGTGGGCCTCGTTGTCCCCGGACACATAGCATCCGCGAGCCGCCTCCGTCTTCACCTTGTCGGAGCCCTCGCCGTCGTGGGCCTCGTTGTCCCCGGACACGGAGCCACTGCGAGACGTCTTCGTCTTCATCTTCGCCTCGGCGCCCACGCCGAACGGGCGGAGCACCGAACCGTATGCCGGGAGCCTACCGGCAGTGAGAAACACAGCCTTTCCGTCGGCGGTGCTCTGGGAAGAGTAGCACCCTGGCTTGGTTGGGAAGGTGGCGTTGGCTTGTGCGAGGGCGGCAGGGATGGAGAAGGAGAAGGTTGTGGGAAAGACCATGGCGAGACTCAGACACAAGGATGTCGCTACTGGGTTTGGTAGGCCAGGACGGTGGCGCGTGGTGAACTTTTGTACCGACCCTTCTGCGATGTACTATTGCTAGTAGACTTGCCCGTTCGAAATTGTATTCTATGTATTCTTTGTATTTTTTTATGGTAATACATGTCTCCTTTTACATATCAAAGATCATAGTACAAGCCACGTAAACATCGACTGATAAAACTGAAAGACAGCAAAACACAAACTTTTGTGCAAAGGACCACTGACCAAGAAAGAATACAATCTAAACCGAAGAAACCTCTGAGCTTGACGCCGACGCCCGTCACCTGCCTATGGCACCACCATAGTAGCCACCAACGGAAAGAATGACAGATCACCTCCTCACCCGAGCTCGATGCGGCTCCATCATTGACATGCAGCTTTGCGGACCTCTAAGGTGGCTCACCCAAGGTGAAACCATTGCCGTTGAACGAATCATACCGGGGCAACACCCCGGACATGCCATCGAGCTCCAGATCTAGCACCCCCGCACGACTAAGACGTCGAAGGAGGAAGCCACACCTGCCATCCACGAACCACAGACCCAGCACATGATCCACCATCTTCCAGATACCGTCGATGCAGATCACAATCTGCATCCGCTCCTGACTAGCGTTGAAGCAAACGCCGCTGCAACGGCGGAGCCTGAGGACACAAATCCACCACGAGGATGACGCCACCGCCACACCATCCTTGCTTGAATAGACTGGTCTCTAAATTCATTGGGGCTGAAGAAAATTTATTCAGCGCCGTCATCTTCATCCCGAAGCCAAGACGATGAGTAGCCTAAAAATAAATATACTTTAGACTAAAATTATCCACACGCGTGGATCCGGTGACCCCTTCACCACCGACGACCTAAGTCGCCGCTGGGGGAAGCCACCAGAGGCCGGCGTTAGAAGACGACCCTAGGGCAGAAACTCTTTTTTCTCTCCAGGCGGCGCGCGTGGGCTAACAGGCCGGGGCATAGCTAACCACGTACTTATACTAGTACCCAGGAACTATACTATGCCAGGGGTAAAAAAGACGCGGCGGTATTGTACGCCCAACTTGGCAAGCACAATCTGCTTTTGGAAACCTCTCTGCCTCGCCCCCTAGCCGGTTGGTCGTCTTTTTTTCTTTTTTAACCAAAAGCAGTTTTTTTTTTTGAACTTAAGGCACGCACGTTATTTCCTTGTCAATAATGACAGATCGTAGCCCGCAAAAAAAAAATGACAGATCTTCTGTTACATCACTAAGAACATATGGTGGCTTCCTCAAAAAAAAAAAAAAGGTGGTGGATCACCATCCAAAAGCAGACTTTGTTTTGTATCGTAGCGCCCCTCCAAAGCCTGCGGCACATCACAGAGACACAGACACAGTGCCTTTTCCATTGAACCGTTGTGTGGTTTTGCCTTTGTGTGCAAGTAAAGAGCTAGCAATTCGATCTAGCGCAGAGCAGACAAGAACAAGCACGTTAAAATTTCCTCACCGCCATTCCATTGCCAAGAATCTATGTATCTATCTATTTATCTATCTACACTATAATATTGGCTGAGGTAGGTTTGCTACACCAAAATTTCCTTCTGGAACGAGAGCGTACATCTGGAACAACAGACTCTTAGCGAGCATATTATATACAGAAGCCGCCACCTCCGTCGAATCTCTGATCAGTTTTCACGGTTAAGATCCGCACAAACTTTACTGGTCCCTGTCGTCACCACGACGCCAGAACAGCGCCCCCGCCCCGCATGAGTCCATCAAGCCACATCTGACACCGAGACTCCACTGCACCACGCCACTCAGACTCGTCGTCGTCGACAAGGTAGATGTACACCGCTCCACCTTCTTGCCTCTTCCCTCCAACATTGCTCCAAGAAACGATACCCTCAAGAGGGAGAACGACACCTTAGCTCCGCCATCGTCCGATCCGGTAATAATAGATCTTAAGGTTTCCCCCGGAGCAACACAAGTGGGTAGACGATGGCTACAAAAGAGATTCCTTCAGCAAGCTAACAGCGCGTAGATGCCGTCATCGCCCGCCATGACAGGAGTCAGAGCTCAGTTTTCACCATCAGCCACGCCCCCCCAACTCGTCGCCGGGACTAGATGCAGGGTCAACACCACAACTAGCTGTGGTCGACCACCTCCGGTGGACCACCGCCATCATATCCAGGGCTGCTGCCCTGGGCGTCCTCGTGTGCTGCGGGGAAGCACCGGATCGCAGCACCATCATCGGAGATCGAGATCGAGGCAAGGTCACTCACATCGGAGCCTAGGCCTAGAAGGCCAACGCCCTCCCGGATCCATCCACCGTTGTTAGTACGACGCCCCAGGCCGCCGCTCCTCCACATTGCTACTGCGGGCCACTAGAGCAGAGGGTTGCTCTGCCGCCGCCTCACCACGGCCGAGGAGATCTGTCGCCGCCACCGCGCCGCACGGGCTTTGCCCGGCGATGCCCCTAGCGGCGGTGGTGGCGGGAGAGGGGATCTGGTGGCGGCAGTGGCGGTTGGGAGAGGGAAAAAATCTTATGAGACCTGGTCTATACTCCTGAAGGATAGACTCACCTCCATGCAAAATGGCTAGAAGAATGGCTAATTAACAACGAATAAAAAGCCTAGAAAACCGAAAAGACGGACATGTGTCAGCATAAGAGAGGCTCGTGCCCATGGCCAATATAAATACAAATTTTGAATCGTGATTATATTAGCTTTACAATAGCTAATAGTACTAGAAGGACCTAGCCGCGCGTTGTTGCGCCTTTTTTTCTCGTGGTGTATTTTTTTCCCGTGATGTGCATGCATTTGACTTCTAATTTAGAGTTTAACACTTTTGAATATATGGAATTTCATATTTTTTAGTTTCATAGTAGTAATCACTAGTAGAAAACGGGCCTTTCGTCCGGGCCTTTCGTCCGGGCCATTAGTCCTGGCCGTGGCTGGAGCCGGGACTAATGGTCCGAACCCCAGCCGCCCACTAGTACGACACCATTAGTCCCGATCCTGTTGGAGGCATTTGTCTCGGTTTGAGATACAATTCGGGACTAATGTGTCTGGGTCCTGCTGCGTTCTGCGGGCACCCCCATTAGTCTCGGTTTGTGTCTCAAACCGGGCCAAATGGGCTGACCCTATATATATGGCATATCCCTCCTCTATTTTTTCATGGAGGAAAGGTGTGACATAGTTTGTGTTAGATTTTTCTCTTCATATGCACTAGAGGTGCTCGATGAAATGCTTGTGAGAGCGGGCCACTTGAGTTCACACAAGACAAACATGATATGAGGTGCCTGAGTCATACTTAAGGTTTCTCCTCTTTGTTTCCAAGTGTTCTAAAAGGTTAGCAACTATTTTCTCGTTTAGACCACGCAGTACTAATTTGAGCATCGTGATTGCGTTTGATATATATGGTTGTATGATGTAGATGAGTCATCCATGGATGTACAGTGACCGACGCTCTGACGCTTATAAAGAAGGCGTGCGTTATTTTCACCTTGTGGCCGAGGCGAACAAGCGGCGGGATTGTTTTATGTGTTGTACATGTGTTGAATGTCAGAATGAGCAGGCTCACACTTCATCAAGAGTCATTCAGAGCCACCTGCTTCGGTACGGTTTCATGTCCAGCTATAATGTTTGGACCAAGCACGGAGAAAGAGGGGTTATGATGGAAGATGGTGATGAAGAAGAGAACGATGATGACCACTACCGATCTATGTTCCCTGAATACGCTGATACCGCAATTAAAGACAATGAAGAAGAAGCGGGTGAAGAACGAGAACCAGATGAGCCCGCTGATGATCTTGGTCAGGTCATTTCGGATGCAAAGCGAGACCGCGACACATAAAAGGAGAGGTTACAGTTCGAGCAGATGTTACAGGACCACAACAAATTGTTGTACCCAACTTGTGAAGATGGCCAGAAGAAGCTAGGTAGCACATTGGAATTGCTGAAGTGGAAGGCAGAGACCGGTGTGATTGACTCGGGATTTGAAAAGTTGTTGGTAATAATGAAGAAGCTGCTTCCAAGAAATAACGAATTACCCTCCAGTACGTACGAAGCAAAGAAGCTTGTCTGCCCTCTAGGATTAGACGTGCATAAGATACATGCATACCCTAATGACTGCATCCTTTACCACAGTGAGAAGTACGAGAATATGGATAAATACCCGGTATGCACTGCATTGCGGTATAAGATCAGAAAAGATGACCCTGGTGATGTTGAGGGCGAGCCACCCAGGAAGAGGGTTCCTGCCAAGGTAATGTGGTATTCTCCTATAATACCACGGTTGAAACGTTTGTTCAGAAACAAAGAGCATGCCAAGTTGTTGCGATGACACATGGAAGACCGTAAGAAAGACGGGATGTTGAGGCACTCTGCTGATGGTCGGCAGTGGAGAAAAATCAAGAGAGACTTCTCGGACTTTGCTCGTGACGCAAGGAATTTATGATTTGGTCTAAGTACCGATGGCATGAATCCTTTTGGGGAGCAGAACTGCAGTCACAACACCTGGCCCGTGACTCTATGTATCTACAACCTTCCTCCTTGGTTGTGCATGAAGCGGAAGTTCATTATAATGCCAGTGCTCATCCAAGGCCCGAAGCAACCCGGCAACGATATTGATGTCTACCTAAGGCCATTAGTTGATGAACTTTTACAATTGTGGGACAAACCAGGTATACGTGTGTGGGATGAGCACAAACAGCAGGAATTTGACCTATAAGCGTTGTTGTTCGTAACCATCAATGTTTGGCCTGCTCTTAGTAACATTTTAGGACAAACGAATAAAAGATACAATGCATGCATGCCGCATTGTTTAAATGAAACTGAAAGTATATATTTGGATAAATGTAGGAAGAATGTGTACCCGTACAATCGTCGTTTTCTTCCGCCTAGTCATCCCTTAAGGAAGAAAGGCAAGCATTTCAATGGCAAGGCAGAAACCCGGACGAAGCCTGTCCCCCGTACTGGCGCTGATGTATATGGTATGGTCAAGGATTTAGATGTAATCTTTGGAAAGGGTCCTGGAGGACAACCTGTTCCGAAAGACGTCAACGGACATGCACCCATGTGGAAGAAGAAATCTATATTTTGGGAGCTACCCTATTGGAAAGTGCATGAGATTCGCTCTGCAATCGACATGATGCACTTGATGAAGAATCTTTGCATGAATATTCTAGGCTTCCTGGGCTTGTATGGGAAGTCAAAAGATACCCAGGCATCACGGGAGGACCAACAATATCATAAAGGACGAGACGGCAAGCATCTAGGGCAGTTTCAAGGGCTTGCCAGCTACTCTCTTACCAAAGAAGAGAAGGAAATATTTTTTGAAGTCCTTTCTAGTATAAAGGTCCCGTTTGGCTTCTCGTCGAATATAAAGGGAATAGTAAATATGAAAGAGAAAAAATTTCAAAACCTAAAGTCTCATGACTGCCACGTGCTTATGATGCAATTTCTTCCGATTGCATTGAGGGGAATTCTACCAAAAAATGTTCGACTAGCCATTGTGAAGGTATGTGCATTCCTCAATGCAATTTCTCAGAAGGTAATCGATCAAGAAAGTCTATCAGGGTTAAAAATTGATGTGGTCCAATGCCTGGTTAGCTTTGAGTTGTTGTTCTCGCCATCCTTCTTCAGTATTATGACGCACCTCCTAGTTCACCTAGTCGAAGAGATTAGAATTCTCGGTCATGTGTTTCTACACAATATGTTCCCCTTCGAGAGGTTCATGGGAGTCTTAAAGAAATATGTTCATAACCGTGCTAGGCTAGAAGGAAGCATCTCCAAGGGCTATGGAACAGAGAGGTCATTGAGTTTTGTGTTGGCTTTCTTTCTGACCTTAAGCCGATTGGTGTTACTGAATCTCGGTATGAGGGGAGGCTGACTAGAAAAGGCACACTAGGAAGGAAATCAATGGTATGTAGGGACGGGAATTATTTCACTCAAGCACACTATACAGTTCTACACAATTCCACCATGGTGGCTCTGTATATCGAGAAACACAAGAATATTCTACACTCCAAAAACCCGAGGAAGCCTGACTCGTTGATTAAAGGGGAACATGAGAAGAATTTCGGCAGTTGGTTGCAGACACATCTCATGAATAACACCATTGTTGGAGATCAGTTGTACTCGTTGGCCAGGTTACCATCTTCGACTATATGTACTTTCCAAGGATACGACATAAATGGGAATACATTTCACACGATTGCCCAAGATAAAAAGAGCATGAACCAAAACAGTGGTATCCGCTTTGATGCAACAGATGACAATGGGCAGAAGGACACATATTATGGGTACATAGAGGAGTTATGCGAACTTGACTATGGACCTACTTTTAAGGTCCCTTTGTTTCGGTGCAAATGGGTCAAGCTGACAGGAGGCGGGATACATGTAGAACAAAAGTACGGCATGGCAACAGTGGATCTCAACAATCTTGCATACATGGATGAACCATTCGTCCTAGCCAACAATGTGGCTTAGGTTTTCTATGTGAAGGACTTGTCTACCAAACCGAGAAAAAGGAAAGATAAGCAAAATAATACAGAATACGATGAGCCAAAGCGCCACATAGTTCTTTCAGGGAAAAGAAACATCGTGGGAGTGGATGACAAGACAGACATGTCAGAAGATTACAATAAGTTTCAAGAAATTCCGCCCTTCAAAGTGAAAACTGACCCAAGCATCCCGTTAAATGATGAAGATTCTCCATGGCTACGTACAGAAGAAAACTACAACACTAGATGTTGATGATGTGTAATAGTGTATTAAACCTTTTATTTGAGACATAAATCCATGTAATGTATTCAAACTTTTATTTGAGACATAAAGGGCACCCTTTCATGTAATACATCTTGCTCAATCAAAATGGATGTCAACGACTGGGTTCTGAGCCGCGGGAGGTGGTCACTCAAAGAGAAAGAACCATCACAGGAGCATAGCTCGGGTGAGGTCCCTGAAGAAGCTGCCAGGTATTGGAAAACCTGACCTCCAACGCATACATATAGCGGCGGACGTGTTCGTCCTCCTCCCTGACATGCCTCCGTACCACCTCCTCGGGGGTCGGCTCCCTCTACACCGCTCCTAGACCATGCGACCGCCACCAAAGAAGCTCCGGGTTGATGATGGGACCCGTATTCCTCACCAAGCTACACGTCCCGGAAGGTAGCACCTCCTAGTGCTAGCCCGGCGGAGCCCAGTCTCGGACATGCCCGACGGAGCCTAGTACTCCGTCATTGCCGTCGAGTCGTGGACGAACACACGGGGCATCCTAAAGTAGGCGGCGGGGAGTGTATGGATGTGTGGATGTGTGGTGGTCATGATGGTCGCCGACCTATATATAGAGGGAAATGGCGGGAAAACATAGCGGGAAATATGTTTAGCCCTGGATGGTCTCTCCATCTTTAGTACCGGTTGGAGACACCAACCGGGACAAAACATGGGTGGCAGGAAAATGTGGCGGGAAACGGAGGGAAAGGGTGGGAAAAATATGTTTAGCCCCGGTTGGTGTTTCCAATGGGGACTAAAGGTTCATCTTTAGTCCCGGTTGGAGACACCAACTGGGACTAAACATGGGTGGAGACACTATAAATAGGTCGGCATCCTTGTGAAGTTATCAACTACAAACACTACGGCCAACTATCAATAGGCCGACATCCCTAATATGTGAAATTAGTTAGCTCCCTAGCGTATTGATGGTGTGCGAGAGGAGGGATAACACTACGGGAAACTTGAGGGAGATGCCGGCGGAGCCCAGTCCTCTGGCATCTCCAACAAGTTGTCCATAGATGTAGTCCCTAATATGTGAAATTAGTTAGCTCCCTAGCGTATTGATGGTGTTCGAGAGCAGGGACAACACTATGGCCAACTTGAGGGAGATGCCGGCGTAGCCTAGTCCTCCGGCATCTCCAACAAGTTGGCCATAGATGTACTCCCTAATATGTGAAATTAGTTAACTCCCCGGCACAAGAATAGAACAACATCTTCATAGTTCGGGAAAGTTGTAGAGAGACCAACACTAGTAGGAAACGATCCATTAGTCTCGGTTTCCTAACTAGAACTACAAAATCGGGACTAAAGACCCCCCCTTTAGTCCCAGTCCAGCCACAAACCGGGACTAACACTCAAGACATTTATTGTTATTAAAAACTGGGACTACGGAATCGGGACTAAAAACCCCCAATTAGTCATACTCATGTCTAGCCCTATATTACTTGCTGACTCGTGTAATAACGAGCTCGTTGGGGAAACCCAAGAGGAAGGTATGATGAGCACAGCAGTAAGTTTCCCTCAGTTATGAAACCAAGGTAATCGAACCAGTAGGAGCAAGGAAACACCTCCAAGGTGTTGTTGCCACATTGGAATCCCGCACAACACAACCACAGAACTTTGCCCCAATTTACAGTGAGGTTGTCAATCTCACCGGTTTTGCTGAAAACAAAGGATTAAACGTATTATGTGGAAGAACTAAAAGCTTCCAGAAAGTAAACAGAAAGCAGTAAACAGTTGTAGATTGATGGTAAAAGAAAGGAGAAGGGTCCATAGTTCACTAGTGGTGGCTCTCCTTAAGATAGATGACATGTTGGGTGAACAAATTACAGCGGGGCAATTGAAAAACATCGAGAAAGCATACATGCATATACTAATCATCTTGACTCCTTTGAGATTTGATTGGGAATTACAACATTATACATAGACCGTAATCCAACTACATCTATGACTAATAATCCACCTTCAGGTTATCATCTGAACCCCCTCCAGTATAAAGTTGCAAGCAACAAATAATTGCATTATGCATTGCGTGTAAAGTAAACAATATGATTGTTCTATGAACAAAGGATTGTTGTTTTCTCCCTAGTAGCAACAACACATTGATACGGCCATTTTGCATCACTATTCTATGTCATAATTCACTGTTATTCATTGATATATTTCGTACTGAGAGGTGATACTTATGTTATGTCATCTGTTTTTGCATGGTTGATGACTTTTGGACATGGACCGCTGCAGTCAGGATTTTGATGGAAAAGGTGCTATTTGGAGGCAAAATTCGCGAAGATCAGAAAATCCGGGAAAATATACGAAAAATCCTATTTTTCCAGAAGACGAAGGAAGCCAGAATGGGGGCTGGAGATGGGCCACAGGGGGCCCACACCACCCCCTGGAGCGGGCAGCCCTAGGCCGCGCCAGCAGGTGGTGTGGCCACCCTGGCCCACTCCAGGCTCTCCCCTCTGGCGTATATTATCCTCCCGAAACCCTAAGACTCGAGGAGCAACCACAGAAAGATTCCTCCGCCTCTGTGGGGGCGGAAAACACCGAGAGAGAAAGATCTCTCCGGCAGACAGATTTCTACCAGGGGAATTCCTTCCTAGAGAGGGGAGATCTTCGTCATCAACACCACCATCAAGCTGGACTTCATCGGGATCATAATCATCATCATCACCACCATCAGCACCCTCATCACCATCTCCATATTGCTGTAACAATTGGGTTGAATTTTGCATTAGTTCATAGGGGAAACTTTCCCGGTGTTGATTACTCTTTGTAGTTGATGCTATTGAGTGAACCATATAATTATTGTCTATGTTCAGATTGTTATACATCATTATTCCATCTCTGATCATTATCCATATGATGTCTTGTGAGTAGTTCGTTTTGTTCTTGAGGACATGGGAGAAGTCATGTTGTTAGTAGTGGAGTTGTGTGGAGAGAGATTCAATAGTTTGATATTTAAGTTGTGGTGTACTTCTTCTAGTGGTGTCATGTGAACGTCGACTACATGACACTTCACCTATATGGGCCTAGGGGAATGCATTGTGTATTTGGCTACTAATCGTAGGGTTTGCCGGAGTGACAGAAACCTGAACCCCCGTTAGGAAACCATTGCACAAGGGACATAAGGGTCTTAGAGTTTAAAGTTGTGGTTAGGTTTCTACCTTAATTACTTTCTTGTACTTACGGATGTTTGCAAGGGGTATAATCACAAGTATGTATTAGTCCTAGGAAGGTCGGTACATTAGCACAGGTTCACCCACACAATACTTAGCAAGCTAAAGAATATTAATCAACTATATGAAGCGAAAGCACTTGACAGTCTTCCCGTGTGTCCTCGAGAACGTTTGGTCATCTTAAGTAATACAACCGGCTTGTCCTTTGCTGCATAAAGGATTGGGCCACTTGCTGCGTTTATTCTTATTGTCTTTTATTTACTCGTACTTTGTTTACTTGCATTATCAAAAAACCCTAAAAATCTGTTTGCTAAGTAGTTGCAGAGAATTCCTGATCCATACCACTAGCCAGTACCTTCTGCTCCTTGTTGGGTTCGACACTCTTACTTATCAAAAATACTGCGATACACCCCCTATACTTGTGGGTCATCAAGACTATTTTCTGGCGCCGTTGTCGGGGAGTGAAGCACTATTGGAGAGTGGAACTGGTAAAGGAAACTTCTACTGTGAGTATTGTTTACTTCTGTTAGTTGCTTTATTTTTTTATGGATAATTCACTGAATTTCTTATTTGGTAATGCTACTACCACTGCTAAGGTAGTAGATAAGCGACCACCTGCTGAGAATGATGCTTTTAAAATACCTACAAGAATTATTGATCGTGTTATGGATAACTACTATGTTGGGGATGGAACTGTCCATCCCGGTGATCATTTACTCTTTATACAGGAATTATGCGGGTTGTTCAAGTGTGCAGGTATTAGTACAGATCAAGTTAAGAAGAAGTTATTCTCATTATCACTGAAAGGAAGAGCTGAGGAATGGTATAAGCTGCTAAAGAATGGCCAAGCTCTGGAATGGGAGGAAATAGTGCCTCTCTTTTATTCAAAGTTTTATCCTCCTAGTGAGATTCATAAAGATCGGAATCAAATATACAACTTTTGGCCTCTTGATGGAGAGAGTACAACTCAAGCTTGGGGGAGATTGAAGTTACTAATGCTCAAATGTCCCATTCATGAGCTCCCCAACAATATTATTATCAACAACTTTTATGGAAGGCTCCCTCTACATGACAAGGATTTATTGGATGCTTCTTGTGCTGGATCATTCACTCGCATGGAAGAAGAAGCTAAATGGGATCTTCTGGACCGTATTCAAGACAATGCTGAAGCATGGGAGAATGACAAAGGTAGAAAGTCAGGTATAAATTATGATTATGAATGCATTGAATCTTTTATGGGAACTGATGACTTTCAAAATATAAAAAATGCTTATGGTCTAGACTCTCAAGCTATTACTTCTTATTTTAAGGCTTTTGCTTCCTACATTGAAGTGCCTAAAAAGAAGTGGAATAAGTATCATGAACCTTATAAAGATATTACTAAGAGTGTTCCTGCAAGAAATACTGAAGTTTATACTGCTAATCATGTCTTACCTAAACCTTACATTGAGAAAATGCCTTTTCCAGTTAAGATAAAGGAACACTCTATGATAGCTAGTATGGTTAATGAAAGTACAAATGAAGCTGTTAAACCTGATAAACAAATGGTTGATGAACCTATAATAGAAAATGTGAAAGACTTTGTCACTAAGTATCAAGAAGAGGGACACACTATCCTTTGTAAGGATACCTCTAATATTAGCTCACAAAGTAGTGTTATGAGAGCTAGTATTCCTGTGTTTTCTGTTAGAATAAGTGATCATTGTTATGATGGTTCTTGTGATAGTTATATTGTTAAGTTTATGTATGATACTGAAAGTTACTATGAGAGAGGAAAAAGTGTTCTTATGTATCTCAATAATATCAAGTTTCCTCGTTTTATGTTGAAAGTTTTTATGTTGCACTTGTTTTGCCTTCTTTTGCAAGAAGCCTCTGGTTTCAACAACTTGTTTGTTTACAAAATTCCCTTGCATAGGAAGTGGGTTAGACTTAAACGTGTGTATGTTTGCTTCTTACTGCTCCCTTTCACTTCAATTCATATTCCTATGTGAGCATCATCAAAATTATCATGCCCATCTTAATGGCTATAAAGAAAGAGCTTTATGGGAGACAACCCAATTTGTTTTTCCTTTCAGTTTGTTTTTGTTTCTTTTGTTGGGTCCACAACATAGAAAACAAAAAATTTCCTACGGTGTGAACTACACGCCAAGATCTATCTACTAGGTACAAAGCAAACGGGTGGACATACATCCATAGAGAACTTACCCTCGAAGACAACGAGCTTTGTTAACGAGTAGGAACTCGTGGTTGATGTAGTCGTACACTTGCCGATCTCAAGATCGTGAGGAAGTCCGAGCGCCGCAACTCAGCAGCGTATCCGCACTCGCACACACGTTCAAGCCACCAGACAACCTCCACCTCCTCGCTCCAGCGATCCAGCGGAAGCAGCAACTCCTTCCAGACGAAATGCCACTGGGAACATGTATCTCGCTAATCCGAGACCATGGGGAAATAATTCTAGAGGGGGAGAGAGATCCTTCACAAGGAGGTGTGTGGATGAAGGAGGGAATGGGTGGCCTTTATAGGAGGAGGGGGGTGCCCCCTCTCTCCATGGCCGGCGCATGGGGGGTGACCCCTCACCTCCCCATTCATGTGGTGGTAACTCCTCCACATTAAAATGCCTCTTCACATTCCCTTTTAAAGTCTCCACTTTAAATGCATTAAGTTTCTCCAAATTTAATGCTCTCTCATTTAATAAAACTCTTTTATTAAATTTATTCAGAATTTTGTTAATTACTTTAATTAACAAACATTCACATATAGCCCCTTGCAATATTTCAATATCACATGCAGAACCACCTTCTGCAATTTCACCCGAAACAATTTCCGGTTTCTATTGAAACAATTCCTGCGCTTTGCAATTCTTTCGTCTGAAACATATGTGCTCCAAAATGGTGTCCGGTAACTCTTAAGTGTGCCACTCTACGGTTCGCGAATAATGCAGACATGATCGAGACCCTTCTCCGATCAATAATTAGCAGTGGGACCTGGAGATCCGTACTGACTCCTACACATTCAACGATGACTCCTGTGATCATGAGAACCTTGAACGCTTATAACTAAATCCCTTTGTCTCTCGATATATTACATGTCCACGATTCGTTCATCGGTATCTCCATACCTAGTTTGATCTCGTTACCGACATGCACTCTTTTCTCCTTCCCGTGATATAACATTCTAGTGATCACATCACTTGCTTGCAAGCTATCCTAATGTGATATCACTGAGAGGGCCCAGAGTATATCTATCTGTCATCTGGATTGACAAATTCCACTCTTGATCCATGAGCCTCAACATAACACCTTCGTAGCACTGAACCCATCTTTATAGTCACCCTGTTACGGTGTGACGTTTGATGTTATCAAGATACTCTTCCAGTGTTAGCAATTAACATGATCTCATGGTCTAAGGATAAAGATTACTTCGTATGATGTTATAGCAATGTAAACACAATGACTTGATCGTAATGCTATACTTTGGATGAATGTTCATCACATCATTCCACCAATGGTGTGACCTTGTTATTAACAACATCCAATGTCCATGATCAGGAAACCTTGATCATCTTGTTAATCAACAAGCTAGTCTATAAGAGAGGCATGACTAGGAACCCTTTTTGTTTATTAAACACACATGTATTGATGTTTCCTATCAATACAATTATAGCATGTAAAATAAACATTTATCATATACAAGGAATACATAATAACAACTTTATTATTGCCTCTCAGGGCATATTTCCTTCATCTTTGAGTCTTGGAAGTTATTACTTCGGTAATAACCTCTCCTTATCCTTTTTGTTTGGTTTTTGTGTCAAGATCAACCTCCAATGAGAGAGAAGTAAGATTTGGGGAAGTTGCTGTCCCGAAACAGATTTTTGTGCTTCACCGTAAAAATTCGTGAGAGATCTCTGTCTGTCGGATTGAGCTGTAATTTTTTGTGCTTCTGCCCCAGGTTGTTATTTAACTTTCATTATTTTTGCACTTTTTTATTTGAGCAACATAAGATTTTCGAAAAAATTGATCTTTACCTTCTGGTCTGTTTTGACAGATTTTGCCAATCTTGCATTTGCTTCTTTATTCGATTTCCTTTTTGAATTATTTTTGGGTTTTCGGAAGGAGTTGGTACAGTAGCTTACGTTTTTATGGTTTTCAGTTGAAGTTGGACTCAAAAGGTTTTATCACTTCATATATACTAATGTTGCTAATGAGAACTGTGTGAAGTTTTGTGTGAAAGAAATTTCCAGGTAGTGGAGATAATGGTGTAATAAGGAAGAGAAGGGTTTTATGACTCAAGTAATAAGTGTATGAAGATGAAGATATCGATGATATTCAAGTGGTGACTCCGGAAGAATCTACTAGATACCAAATTCAGAGACCTGCAGAGTTCGTTTTCAAATTGGTAACAGTTCTGGTAAGAAAAGTTCCGCGAAAATATAATCCAACTATATTTTTGCAGTTTTTAGTCAATAAGGAAAGCTACAAAGCGAAAAAGGGACGGAAACAGAGCCAGGGTGGCTCACACCACCCTGTGGCGTGGGCCCTCCCTGGTCACACCACCAGGTGGTGAGTCCACCCAGACTCCGCCTCCGACCCGTTTTCACCCAGTACCTTCCTCTGGTTATGAAACTTCGTAATATATAATCCCTCAGATCCCCCGAGGTTCGTATATCGTGTTTTCGTCGTGTTTTTGTTTTGATCTGTTTCTGCCAGGAGCTATCTTTGAAAGCTTAGAAGCACAATGGTGTCTGCCAAGGACAAGGGAAAGGAGCCTATGGAGGAGGATCTCCAAGACCCCGGGAACGAGAAGGAGATCAAGAGTGAAGATGAAGAGGAGGCAAAACACACCGGCACTACCATTGCAAGCATTGGAGTGGTGGCAAACCCTGCCAGGACTATGTCAATTGGAGGGAAGCCTCCTCATCACTGTTCAGATCCCTGGTCACTTCCTCCACGCACCAAGAATCCTTTCCATACCCTTATCCATGAGCATCAATACCAGAATATGCCCAAGGGGAAATTACCCTCCAATTGGGATTTGCCTCGTTCAAGCCATGCAGGAAAAGAAGACTTCAAGGTGGAAGAGTGGTGAAAGAATAGCAGGATCTAGAATTCTCAACCCGACATGATCATGAGCCGCATTGAGCAAAAATCACAGTTGATTCGTAATCTCACCTTCGAGATTGAGGACTTGGGGAAACTCATCAGAGAGCTCATCGAGAGGATACCGGCACCACCAAAGGAGTAATTCATCATCAGGTTTGGCATCCCCTTGGCTTGTTCCAAGCTTGGGGGAGTGCTGCGGTATCACATCACTATCTTCTATCTTTTTACCTTATTAGTAGAGTCATATCATGAATAGAGAAGTTATTATGTAGGATGTTTTGCATTATGGAAGTGTCCCCTCTCTCGCTAGATATGTATCCCTTGGTGTGAGTTGCCGTTATGGAATATTAATGAGAAGTTCTATCATTCACTCTTTTGCATAGCTTATATTAGTTTTCAATTCGTGGTTATATGATTGATCTTGTTGTTAGTATTGGTATCACTTTGGGATCATTGAGTTAATTTAGTTGGTTTTGGCAAACCTGGCTCGGTCAATAGCACACTATTTTTGAGAGTTGAAAGAAAAGATAAAAGTACCTTTAAAGAAAAATAATTTCATCATCTTTCTTTCTTGATTTGCTCATAAGTTTAGTATTCTATAGTTAAGATCTTTTGTGCTTCCAAGGAAGATTGCATGTTTGTTTTTATCACTTGTATGTTTGGTTGTTTCCTTCAACTCTTATACTTGCTACCCAGCCTTGCTAGCCAAAAACCTGTACTGAGAGGGAATTCTTCTCGTGCATCCACTCCTTTAAACCAAAACCTTTGCCATTTGCGTCCACCATACCTACCTAGTAGCATTATTGCTATTCCAAGTAAATTCTTGTTTTATCTATCTCCCAAATTAAAGTTGTTATGTGAAAATTAGTGATTAAAGCTCTCACGAACTTGATGGCACACTTTACTTTCTTGCATTTAATAAACTTGAACCATTGTGCTCACCTATGTTGCGTATATTCTTGCGCTTTGTAAGTTGGGAATTAGCAGAACCATGCTATCATGGGGAACGCTTTCAACATTGCACTAGTACTTTGTACCTAGTTGATATCATGTTCTTTTGTCTATGGATGTCATCGGTGTGAAATGAAAGGGGATCTTGCAAGTCCATGGAGTTATGCATGTGTGTTAGAGAAACGCCTGGGCCGCTGGTCTAATCCATGCTAACATGGTGGAAACCTGCAGCGTAACCATAACGAGCATCTATGAAGCATTCTTCTTATAAAAAAAAGAGTACGATATTGAGAAAAAAAGAGAAAAATAAAAAAAAAGATTATGAAAATAGGAAAGAGAGAAAAAAGCACCATATTCCCATGGTAAATAAGAAGATTGCTGAGATGTTTGTTGTCTGCTTGCCTTGTCATTTTGATATGGGGATTCTTTCGTATCATCGGGCAAGGGGTACCCCGTTGGCGGTTCTCTATGATACACATATGCTTATGATGACAAGAACTTACCGGTGACTAAACTTGAGTAGCATGAGGAGCGGCCCTCGTATTCACGGGACATGAGATTATCAATTTACAACTTGTCAATGCATATCCTCATGTTTGATCACTTTAGCCTTAATCACCCAAAGATGCCTATGATAGGGGCAATGAGAGCTGAAAGCTATTAAGTATCATAATTTTTGGGAGCTCTTTATGAGACTTGCAATCCCTGGTTCCCTCTGCGAAAGGCCTTTCTTTTACTTTTTAGTTGAGTCAGTAAACCTATTCCCTTCTATCTCAGCAAGTATTTTGAGTTGTTGTGTTTCATTCATTCATATGATGATTTATTCAATCATGTTTCTTATGTTCCTTGTTTTGCACATTGCTCTTATCTTGATGTTTACTACTTTGAAAGCTATCATTGAAAACCATTTATTTGTGAACTCCAACAAATTATCAACTATTCTTCGACCAAGAGCTAAGTTTGCCATTACCAATTATGATTCACTTTATGTATCTTTATTGTGTTTCCTTTACCTATTACAAGTTGAGTTATATAATAGTGAGTTGTCTTCTATTATGATCTATGTATTTGATGAATGTGATGCTTCTTGTCTGTATTCTTTTATTGACTCTTCACTCCATAAACCTGAGGCCATGTTTATTGAGCTCAGTTTCGCTTGAGGACAAGCGAAGTCTAAGCTTGGGGGGAGTTGATACGGCCATTTTGCATCACTATTCTATGTCATAATTCACTGTTATTCATTGATATATTTCGTATTGAGAGGTGATACTTATGTTATTTCATCTATTTTTGCATGGTTGATGACTTTTGGAGCATGGACCACCGCAGTCAGGATTCTGATGGAAAATGTGTTGTTTGGAGGCAAAATTCGTGAAGATCAGAAAATCCGGGAAAATATACGGAACATCCTATTTTTCTAGAAGACGAAGGAAGCCAGAAGGGGGGCTGGAGATGGGCCACAGGGGGCCCACACCACCCCCTGGCGCGGGTAGCCCTAGGACACGCTAGCAGGGGGTGTGGCCGCCCTGGCCCACTCTAGGCTCTCCCCTCTGGTGTATATTATCCTCCCGAAACCCTAAGACTCAAGGAGCGACCACAGAAAGATTTCGCCGCCTCTGCGGGGCGGAAAACACCGAGAGAGAAAGATCTCTCCGGCAGACAGATTTCTGCCGGGGGAATTCCTTCCCGGAGAGGGAGATCGTCGCCATCAACACCACCATCAAGCTGGACTTCATCGGGATCATCATCATCATCATCACCACCATCATCACCATCAGCACCCTCATCACCATCTCCATATTGCTGTAACAATTGGGTTGAATTTTGCATTAGTTCATAGGGGAAACTTTCCCGGTGTTGATTACTCTTTGTAGTTGATGCTATTGAGTGAACCATTGAATTACTGTCTATGTTCAGATTGTTATACATCATTATTCCATCTCTGATCATGATCCATATGAAGTCTGATACATTGCAAATGTATCTATAATTTTTTATGTTCCATTCTTGGTTTTATCCACTTTCTTGTGTTTTGTTCCAACTTTGGAGTACTTTTCATATGATTTCTTGGACTAACCTATTAACAAGAGCCACAGTGCCAGCTGCCTGTTTTCTGCTGTTTTTGGTTCCAGGAAAGTCAGAAAATGAATATTCTCGGAATTGGACGGGACAAAAGCCAAAGTGCCTATTTTTCCGGAAGTCATCAAGTGTCAGAATACAAGACAGAGAGGGGCCAGGGGGCCACCACACCACCTGGCCGTGCGGCCAGGCCTGGCTCGCGCCAGGGGGTGGTGTGGCCACTCCCGGCACCCCCTCGGCCTCCCCTTCCGACTATAAGATGCCCTCGGGACGTAAACCCTAAGTACCCGATCAAAAATCCACGAAAGAGTCTGTAGCCGCCGTCATCTCCATCCCTAGATCGGGGGGATCTGAATCTCTTCCCGGCACCCTGCCGGAGAGGGGGATTCACCCTGGAGGCCTTCTTCATCACCATGCAAGCCTTGGACTACGGATCCATGTAGTAGCTAGATGGCTGGTTCTCCTCCTGTGTGCTTTCATGTTTAGATCTTGTGAACTCCGCTCATGATCAAGATCATCTATTTGTAATTCTGCATGTTGTGTTTGCGGGGATCCGATGGATATTGAGATGCTATTTCAGATTGATTATTGATTCTATCATGCCTTTGTTATTTGTGATCTTGCATGCTTTCCGTTGTTAGTAGCTATCTTGGCCAAGTAGATGCTAGCAACTCCAAGAGTTAGTATTAATGCTCGATAGTGGGTTCATGCCTCTGGTAATCTGGGGAAGTGACAGAAATCTCTAAGGTACTAGATGTGTTGTTGCTACTAGGGAGAAAACAACAATCCTTTGTTCATAAAACAATCGTATTGTTTACTTTACACGCAATTCATAAAGCAATAATCTGTTGCTTGCAACTTAATACTGGAGGGGGTTCGGATGATAACCTGAAGGTGGATTACTAGTCATAGATGCAGTTGGATGGCGGTCTATGTATAATGTTGTAATGCCCAATCGAATCTCAAAGGAGTCAAGATGATTAGTATATGCATGTATTTCTTTCTCGATGTTTGTCAATTGCCTCGCTGTAATTTGTTCACCCAGCATGTTATCTATTTAAGGAGAGCCACCTTTAGTGAACTATGGATCCCGGTCCTTGTCTTTTATATTCAATCTATAAACTGTTTACTTCTTTGTGTTTACTTTCTACAAACTTTTACTTCTTTCCATTCGATACGTTTAATCCTTTGTTTACCGCAAAACACGGTGAGATTGACAACCTCATCGCAAGTTGGGGACAAAGTTCTGTGGTTGTGTTGTGCAGGTCTCCACGTTGCTACTAGCACTGATAGTGCGCCCTGCCAAAGCTCATCTAGTAACACCTTTGGGGTGTTTCCTTGCTCCTACTGGTTCGATTAAACCTTGGTTTCATAACTGAGGGAAACTTGCTGCTGTGCCCATCATACCTTCCTCTTGGGGTTCCCAACGACCTCTACATCAACCATGCACCAGCACTTTTCTGGGCGCCGTGCATTGAGCCATCAAGCATTTTTCTGGCGCCGTTGCCGGGGAGTCAAGGACATCTTCACAAGGGGAGTCCCTCATAACCAATCTCTTTACTTTGTTATTTTTGTTTTGCTTAGTTTCTTTTTTCTTTGTTTGCTTGTTTTGTTATTCAAAAACACAAAAAAGATTAGTTTTACTAGTTTGCTTTCTTATTTGAAAACACAAAAAAATGACTACCCTTGAAAACACTAAGTTGTGTGACTTCACTAGCACGAACAACAATGATTTTATGAGCACACCTATTGCTCCACCTGTGCCTGAAGATACCTTCTTTGACATAAAACCTGCTTTACTAAATCTTATTATGAGAGAATTTTTTTTTGGTATTGGTAATAAAGATGCTGCTTCCCATCTAAATAACTTTGTTGAACTTTGTGAGATGCAAAAGTATAGGGATATAGATGGTGATATTATTAAGCTGAAATTGTTTCCTTTCTCTTTGAGAGGAAAAGCTAAAGAATGGTTGAATTCCTTAACTAGGAATAGTATTGATTCTTGGACTAAGTGCAAAGATGCTTTTATTGGAAAATACTATCCTCCTGCTAAGATTATATCTATGAGAAGTGAAATAATGAAGTTTAAACAACTTGATAATGAGCATGTTGCTCAAGCTTGGGAAAGAATGAAATCTTTGGTAAAGAATTGTCCGAATCATGGACTGACTGCTTGGATGATCATCCAAACATTTTATGCAGGATTGAACTATTCCTCAAGGAACCTATTGGATTCTGCTGCTAGAGGTACCTTTATGACCATCACTTTGGGTGCTGCAATGAAACTTCTGGACAATATGATGGTTAATTATTCTGAATGGCATACTGAGAGAACTCCACAAGGTAGGAAGGTAAATTCTGTTGAGGAAACCTCCTCCTTGAGTGATAAGATTGATATTATTATGTCTATGCTTGTTAATGGGAAAGCCCATATTGATCCAAATAATGTTCCTTTGGCTTCTTTGGTTGCTCAAGAAGAGCAAGTTGATGTGAACTTCATAAGAAATAACAACTTTGGCAATAATGCTTATAGGAGTAATTTTGGTAACAACAATTACAAGCCATATCCTCCCAACGATGGTAATGCTTATGGAAATTCTTACAACAATAATAGGAGTGCTCCCTCTGAACTTGAAGTTATGCTTAAAGACTTTATTAGTAAGCAAAGTGCTTTCAATAAAACTATTGAGGAAAAACTCTCTAATGCTGAAAGAAATATAGCATCTTTAGCTAAAGCTCAATATTCTTTAAATAAAATGGCTACTAAACCTGAAACTAATGATAATCCCTTTGCAGCTACCAATGCTATACAAGTGAGAATTGATGAAAATGTTAGACTATTAGCTGAATTACATGCTAAGTGGGAAAGAGAAGATGAAATTGCTAGAAACATTAGCGTTTCTACTATCACCACCACTAGTGTTGAGGCTAGTAATAGTTCTACTACTCTAGATGATAAATTTTATTTTGATCTTGATGGCTGCAATATCTCTGAAGTTATTAATTTCCTACAAAAGCTTGCTAAAAGTCCTAATGCTAGTGCTATGAACATGGCTTTTACAAAACACATTACTGATGCTCTCATAAAGATTAAAGAAGAAAAGATGAAACATAAAGCTTCTATTCCTATAAAACAAGAACATGGTTAGGAACCCATCATTAATATGAAAGTGAATGACTTTGATTTCAAAGCTTTATGTGATCTTAATAGTAGTGTTTCTATTATGCCTAGAAGGATTTATGATATGCTTGATTTGCCTCCACTTGAAGATTGTTATTTGAATGTCCCACTTGATGATAATGCTAAAAATAAACTCATGGGGAGTCTTAATGATGTTCTTATTATGGTTAACAATGCCTATGTCCCTGTTGATTTCTATGTTTTGGATGTTGAATGCAATGCTTCTTGTCCTATTACTTTGGGAAGACCTTTTCTTAGAACTGTTGGTGCCATCATTGATATGAAAGAAGGCACCATTAAATATCAACTCCCACTCAAGAAAGGTATAGAACACTTTCCTAAAAAGAGATAAAAGATTTCTTTTGCTTCTCCTATGAAAGTAAAAATTTGGTCTTAACGCTTCTTCATTTGAGAACACTTGATTCTTTCTTTGCTTCTTATGCCTAACTTAAAGGCGTAAAAGCAAAGTACTTATTGGGAGATAACCCAAAAGTTTTAGATGAGTCTTGGAATTTACTACTTCAGTAATAACCGATCCTTATCCTTTTTATTTGATTTTTGTGCCAAGAGTAACCTCTAATGAGAGAGAAGTAATGATTGGGAAAGTTGTTGTCCCGAAACAGATTTCTGTGCTTCACCATACAAATTCGTGTAAAATATCTGAACGTCTTTTTGAGGCGCGAAGTTTTGTGCTTCTTCCCCAGGTTGTTATCTAACTTTCGTTAGTTAGACACTTTTTGATTTGAGCAATAGAAGGTCTTCGAAAAAATTCGTCTTTACCTGCTGGTCTGTTTTGACAGATTTCTGCCATTTTCTGCATTTGCTTCTTGTTGGTTCCTTTTTGAGTTCTTTTGGGGAATTGAGATTTTTGAGGGAAGTGCTACAGTAGCTAGTGTTCTAATGGAAGTTTATTTGGTGTTAGAACTGAACCTTAAGACCTATTATCTTGAGTGCACTAATGTTGCTAATAAAGATTATGTGAAGTTTTGTATGAAGGAAAAATTTCAGGTGTATGGAAGGAATGAGTAATGAGATGAAGGATGGACTAAAGCTCAAGCTTGGGGATGCCACGCGTGTCACCCCAAGAAATATCCAAGAAGTACAAGCGTCAAATCTTGGGGATTCCCAAGGCATCTCCTTCTTCATCAATAAAAATCCCAGGTTTCTTCCAAACGCTTCATTTTTATTATTTCATGCACAGTTGTGTTGTTCTTGGAGCGTCTTCTTTTTCGTTTTTATTTTGGTTTTTCGTTTGCTTGGTTTGCTTAGTTTTATGAATAAATTGGTTGGACCCCCTCTTTCATACATTGGTTTGCAAATAGTTTGGTTTGGTTTGGAAAAGAGTAGGAGAGTTCATGCTTATGTGGTAAAAAGAGCTTGTTTTTACTGTGGCCTATGCTCTGTCATGCCATGCTTGATATTGTTTTGGATTTATGCTTAGTATTCTTTGTTGTAGCATGACTTGTTATAAACAATTGAGATTGCTTAATGTGCCTTGGATGAATCATGCGTTGTTTTAGCATATTAAAGCATAGTATAGTGGTATTCTCCTTTGATGCTTTATTTGGGTTGACTTGGCGCATGCTCACACCAATTTATGACTATCTCAAGTCACCATAGCCTTTATGATCCTTTAGTTTTCAACTTGTAGTATCACTTTATGCTTTGATCAATGATGTTTTCTCGCTCTGCATGATTATGGCCATTATTGCTCTCTTAGTTTGTCGCTCCCAGTCTTTTGCTAGCCTCCACAACCAAGTATGAGTTCCACTCATGCATCCAACTCCCTAAACCAAGTTATTCCAAAGAGTCTACCATACCTACCTACTAGCTTATGCTATTCCAAGTATATTCATGCTTTTGTTTACCTTCCAAATTAAACTTGTTATGAGAAAACTAGTGATTAAAGCTCTCACGAACTTGATGGCACACTTTACTTTTTTTGCATCTAATAAACTTTAACCATTGGGTCCTTCTTTGTTGCATATATGCTTGCGCTTTATAAGTTGAAATTAGCAGAACCATGTATCATGAGGAACGCTTTCAACATTGCACTTGTACTTTGTACCCCGTAGATATCATGTTCTTTTTCTTACGGATCCCGGCGGTGTGAAATAAAAGTGGAACTTGTAAGATGATGGAGTTTGTATGTGTGTTAGAGAAACGCCTAGGCCGCTAGCCTAAGCCATGCCTAATCATGGTGGAAACTTGCAGCATCACCAAAATGAGCACTCTATGAAGCATCCTCAATAAAAACCTATGCAAATAGCAAATAAAAAGATCGCTGAGATGCTCATTGTCTACTTGCTTTGTCATTTTGATTATGGGAAAGCTCCCATATCATGTGCAAGGGGTACCCCGTTGGCGGTTTTTAATGATACACATGTACTTACAATGACAAGAGCTTTCTCGTGACTGAGGTTGAGTATCATGAGGATCAGTCTTCGTAAGTAAGGGGCATGAGATTTCGGTTTATAACATGTCAAGCATATCCTCTTAGTTGTGTCACTTTAACCTTAATCACCTTAAAGATGCTTATGATAGGGGCAATGAGAGCTGAAAGCTATAAGTACCATAATTTTTGGAAGCTCTTTATGAGACTTGAATCCCTACTTCCTTTTACAAAGGCCTTTCTTCCACCATTATATTGAGTCTCCACCTTCTATCTTTATGCACCTACTTTGAGAGCATAGTGGCCATTCTTAGTTCTATGTGCATTGTCCCAAGACTAGTTGATTGATGCATACTTTGATATTGCTTGTTTTAAACTTTTGTATCTAGTCACTCTTATGAACTTTGAAGGTGTTCTATACATTTATATTTGCTACTCTATTGATGGACAAGCTGAATACTAGTATGCTATGTTTTCTTTATGTGAAACAAACAAACGTCTTGCAAAGCATTGTTATTCATGAATCTTTTGTTTGTGCCTTTTCATGTTGCATCATAGTTTCTTTATCTTATTGCTAGAACTTTGTCATTCATGTTATGTTTGAAGTACTATGATCCCAGCTTTGAATGTTTTACAAATACTTTGATCAAGTCTTTGATGGTGCATGTCACCTCAAAAATTATTCTTTCTTTTTATCACTTACCTACTCGAGGACGAGCAGGAGTTAAGCTTGGGGATGTTGATACATTGCAAATGTATCTATAATTTTTGATGTTCCATGCTTGGTTTTATCCACTTTCTTGTGTTTTGTTCCAACTTTGGAGTACTTTTCATATGATTTCTAGGACTAACCTATTAACAAGAGCCATAGTGCCAGCTGCCTGTTTTCTGCTGTTTTTGGTTTCAGGAAAGTCAGAAAATGAATATTCTCGGAATTGGACGGGACAAAAGCCAAAGTGCCTATTTTCCGGAAGTCATCAGATGCCAGAATACGAGACGGAGAGGGGCCAGAGGGCCACCACACCACCTGGCCACGCGGCCCAGCCTGGCCCGTGCCAGGGGGTGGTGAGGCCAGCCCTGGCACCCCCTCGGCCTTCCTTTCCGACTATAAGATGCCCTCGGGACGTAAACCCTAAGCACCCGATCAAAAATCCATGAAAGAGTCTGTAGCCGCCATCATCTCCATCCCTATATCGGGAGGGATCTGAAGCTCTTCCCAGCACCCTGCCAGAGAGGGGAATTCACCCTGGAGGCCTTCTTCATCACCATGCAAGCCTCCGGTGTGATGCGTGAGTAGTTCATCCTTGGACTACGGATCCATGTAGTAGCTAGATGGCTGGTTCTCCTCCTTTGTGCTTTCATGTCTAGATCTTGTGAGCTCCGTTCATGATCAAGATCATCTATTTGTAATTCTGCATGTTGTGTTTGCGGGGATCCGATGGATATTGAGATGCTATTTCAGATTGATTATTGATTCTATCATGTCTTTGTTATTTGTGATCTTGCATGCTTTCCGTTGTTAGTAGCTATCTTGGCCAAGTAGATGCTAGCAACTCCAAGAGTTAGTATTTATGCTCGATAGTGGGTTCATGCCTCTGGTAATCTGGGGAAGTGACATAAATCTCTAAGGTACTATATGTGTTGTTGCTACTAGGGAGAAAAAAACAATCCTTTGTTCATAGAACAATCGTATTGTTTACTTTACACGCAATTCGTAAAGCAATAATCTGTTGCTTGCAACTTAATACTGGAGGGGGTTCAGATTGATAACCTGAAGGTGGATTATTAGTCATAGATGCAGTTGGATGGCGGTCTATGTATAATGTTGTAATGCCTAATCGAATCTCAAAGGAGTCAAGATGATTAGTATATGCATGTATTGCTTTCTCGATGTTTGTCAATTTCCCCGCTATAATTTGTTCACCCAGCATGTTATCTATTTAAGGAGAGCCACCTCTAGTGAACTATGGATCCCGGTCCTTGTCTTTTATATTCAATCTATAAACTATTTACTTCTTTGTGTTTACTTTCTGCAAACTTTTACTTCTTTCCATTCGATACGTTTAATCCTTTGTTTACCGCAAAACACGGTGAGATTGACAACCTCATCGCAAGTTGGGGACAAAGGTCTGTGGTTGTGTTGTGCAGGTCTCCACGTTGCTACTAGCACCGGTAGTGCGCCATGCCAAAGCTCAGCTAGTAACACCTTTGGGGTGTTTCCTTGCTCCTACTGGTTCGATTAAACCTTGGTTTCATAACCGAGAGAAACTTGCTGCTGTGCTCATCATATCTTCCTCTTGGGGTTCCCAACGAGCTCTACAGCAACCACGCACCAGCACTTTTCTGGGCGCCGTGCATTGAGCCATCAATGTCTTGTGAGTAGTTCGTTTTGTTCTTGAGGACATGGGGGAAGTCATGTTGTTAGTAGTGGAGTTGTGTTGAGAGAGATTCAATAGTTTGATATTTAAGTTGTGGTGTACTTCTTCTAGTGGTGTCATGTGAACATCGACTACATGACACTTCACCTATATGGGCCTAGGGGAATGCATTGTGTATTTGGCTACTAATCGTAGGGGTTGCCGGAGTGACAGAAACCTGAACCCCCGTTAGGAAACCATTGCACAAGGGATGTAAAGGTCTTAGAGTTTAAAGCTATGGTTAGGTTTCTACCTTAATTACTTTCTTGTACTTACGGATGTTTGCAAGGGGTATAATCACAAGTATGTATTAGTCCTAGGAAGGTCGGTACATTAGCACAGGTTCACCCACACAACACTTAGCAAGCTAAAGAAGATTAATCAACTATATGAAGCGAAAGCACTTGACAGTCTTCCCATGTGTCCTCGAGAACGTTTGGTCATCTTAAGTAATACAACCGGCTTGTCCTTTGCTGCATAAAGGATTGGGCCACTTGCTGCATTTATTCTTATTGTCTTTTATTTACTCGTACTTCGTTTACTTGCATTATCCAAAAACCCTAAAAATCTGTTTGCTAAGTATTTGCAGAGAATTCCTGATCCATACCACTAGCCAGCACCTTCTGCTCCTCGTTGGGTTCGACACTCTTACTTATCGAAAATACTGCGATACACCCCCTATACTTGTGGGTCATCACACATCTAGTACCTTAGAGATTTATGTCACTTCCCCAGATTACTAGAGGCATGGACCCACTATCGAGCATAAATACTAACTCTTGGAGTTGCTAGCATCTACTTGGCCAAGATAGCTACTAACAACGGAAAGCATGCAAGATCACAAATAACAAAGACATGATAGAATCAATAATCAATCTGAAATAGCATCTCAATATCCATCGGATCCTAGCAAGCACAACATGCAGGATTACAAATAGATGATCTTGATCATGATCAGAGCTCACAAGATCTAAACATGATAGCACAAAGGAGAAGAACCAACCATCTAGCTACTACATGGACCCGTAGTCCAAGGATGAACTACTCACGCATGACACCGGAGGCTTGCATGGTGATGAAGAAGGCCTCTAGGGTAAATTCTCCCCTCCGGCAGGGTGCCAGGAAGAGCTTCAGATCCCTCCCGATCTAGGGATGAAGATGACGGTGGCTACAGACTCTTTCATGGAATTTTGATCGGGTACTTAGGGTTTCTGTATCGGAGGCATCTTATAGGCGAAAGGGGATGCCGAGGGGGTTCCCTGGGTGGTCGCACCACCCCTGGCGCGGGCTAGTCCTGGCCGCGCGGCCAGGTGGTGTGGCCGCCCCTGGCCCCTCTCCATCTTGTATTCTGGCTCCGTGTCCCCCTCAGTGAAAAACTGACTTTGGCTTTTGTTCCGTCCAATTCCGAGAATATTCATTTTCTGACTTTCCTGGAACCAAAAATAGCAGAAAATAGGCAACTAGCACTGTGGCATCTTGCTAATAGGTTAGTCCAAGAAAGTGTATAAAAAGTACTCCAAAGTGTGGACAAAACATAAGAAAGTAGATAAAAACCAAGCGTGGAACATCAAAAATTATGGATACGTTAGCAACGTATCAACATCCCCAAGATTAACTCCTGCTCGTCCTCGAGTAGGTATGTGATAAAAAGAAAGAATGATTTTTGAGGTGACATGCACCATCATAAACTTAATCGATTTGTAAAACATTGATAGCTGGGATCATAGTACTTCAACATAGCATGAAAGGCAAAGTTCTAACAATAAGACATAGCAACTATGTTGTAACATGAAAAGGCACAAACAAAAGATTCATGAATAACAATACTTTGCAAGACGTTTGTTTGTTTCACATAAAGAAAACATAGCATAGTGGCATTCAGCTTGTCCCTCATAGAGTAACAAACATAAATGTATAGGACACCTTCAAAGTTCATAAGAGTGACTAGATACAAATAGTTTAAGAACAAGCAATATCAAAATTATGCATCAATCAACAAGTCTTGGGACAATGCACATAGAACTAAGAACGGCCACTATGCTCTCAAAATAGGTGCATAAAGATAGAAGGTGGAGACTCAATATAAAAGTAGAAGAAAGGCCCTTCATAGAAGGAAGCAGGGATTCAAGTTTCATAAAGAGCTTCCAAAAATATGGTACTTATTAGCTTTTAGCTCTCATTCCCCCTATCATAAGCATCTTGAAGTGATTAAGGTTAAAGTGAACAAATTATGGAGTATATGCTTGACAAAGTATAAGTTGGAAATCTCATGTCCCTTGAATACGAGGGCCGCTCCTCATGCTACTCAAGTTTAGTTACCGGTAAGTTATTGTCATAGTAAGTACATGTGTATCATAGAGAAGTGCCAACGGGGTACCCTTGCCCGATGATACAGAAGAATCCCCATATCAAAATGACAAGGCAAGCATGCAACAAGCATCTCAGCAATCTTCTTATTTACCATGGGAAAATGGTTATTTTTTCTCTCTTTCCTCTTTTCTCATATCTCTTTTTTTTCTTTTTCTTTTTTTCTCAATATATGAAACTTTTTTTAGAAGATGACTGCTTCATAGACATCTCATTATGGTTACGCTGCAGGTTTCCACCATGAAAACATGGATTAGACTGGCGGCCCAGGCGTTTCTCCAACACACATACATAACTCCATGGACTTACAAGCTCCCCTTTCATTTCACACCAACGACATCCATAGACAAAAGAGCATGATATCAACTAGGTACAAAGTACAAGTGCAATGTTGAAAGCGTTCCCCATGACAACATGGTTCTGCTAATCCCCAACATATAAGTGCAAGCATAAACAACATAGACGACACAATGGTTCAAGTTTATTAAGGGCAAGAAAAGTAAAGTGTGCCATCAAGTTCGTGAGAGCTTTAATCACTAGTTTTCTCATAACAAGTTTAATTCAGAAGGTGGATAAAAGCATGAATATACTTGGAATAGGAATTGCTAATAGGTAGGTATGTTGGACTCTTTGGAATAACTTGGTTTTAGGAGTTGGATGCATGAGTGGAACTCATACTTGGTTACGGAGGCTAGCAAAAGACTGGGAGCGACTGACTAAGAGAGCAATAATGACCATAATCATGCAGAGCGACAAAACATCATTAATCAAAGCATACAGTGATATTACAAGTCGAAAACATAAAGGCTATGGTGACTTGGGATAGTCATAACATGGTGTGAGCATGCGCCAAGTCAACCCAAATAAAGCATCAAAGGAGAATGCTACAATACTTATGCTTTAATATGCTAAAACAACGCATGATTCTTTAAAGACACATTAAGCAATCTCAATTGTTTATAATATTTCATGCTACAGCAAATATCACTAAGCATAAAGCCAAAACAATATCAAGCATGGCATGACAAAGCATAGGCCATAGTCAAAAACAAGATCCTTTTACCACTTAAGCATGAACTTTTCCTACTCTTTTCCAATCCAAACCAGACTATTTGAAAACCAATGCATGAAAGAGGGGGTCCAACCAATTTATTCAAGAAAACTAAGAAAACCAAGCAAACGAAAACCATAAAACAAAAAACGAAGATGCTCCAAGAACAACACAATTGTGCATGAAACAATAAAAATGAAGTGTTTGGAAGAAACCTAGGATTTTTATTGATGAAGAAGGGGATGCCTTGGGCATCCCCAAGCTTTGACGATTGTACCTCCTGAATATTTCTTGGGTTGAAACGGGGTGGCATCCCCAAGCTTGAGTTTTAGTCCATTCTTCATGTCATTACATTATCCTCTCCATACACCTGAAATTTTTCCTTCATACAAAACTTCACACAATCTTTATTAGCAACATTAGTGCACTCAAGATAATAAGTCTTTAGGTTAAGTTTCAACACCATTAAAACACAAGCTACTGCAGCACTTCCCCCAAAAAGGTCAATTCCCCAAAAGAACTCAAAAAGGAACCAACAAGAAGCAAATGCAAATAATGGCAGAAATCTGTCAAAACAGACCACCAGGTAAAAACCAATTTTTTCGAAGACCTTCTGTTGCTCAAATCACAAAGTGTTGAACTAATGAAAGTTAGATAACAACCTGGAGCAGAAGCACAAAAATTCACGCCTCAAAACAACGTATAGAGATTTTACACGAATTTTTACGGTGAAGAACAAAAATCTGTTTCGGGACAGCAACTTTCCCAAGCTTTACTTCTCTCTGATTAGAGGTTACTCTTGCACAAAAAGAAAATAAAAAGGATAAGGAGAGGTTATTAATGAAGTAATAACTTCCAAGACCCATCTAAAACTTTTGGATTATCTCCCAATAAGTACTTTTTTTAACGCCTTTAAGTTAGGCTTGATAGTTTGAGAAGATGCTCACGTAAGAAACATGAATTGAAGTAAAAGAGAGCATCAAGAAGCAAATTCAAAACACATTTAAGTCTAACCCACTTCCTATGCATAGGAATCTTGTAAGAAAATAAATCAAAGAAGCACATAGTAGCAAGAATGGGTAGATAAAACAAGAGCAACTTCAAAACTTTCAGCACATAGAGAGGTGTTTCAGTACCATGAAAACTTCTACAACCATATTTTCCTCTCTCATAATAATTTTCAGCAGCCTCATGAATAAACTCAACAATATAACTATCACATAAAGTATGCTTTCATGATACTTTGGTAAGCATGGGTGACAATCAAATAATGTAAGGGGTAAAGAGTTACTCTCATTTGAAGGTAGGAATGGGTAGATCCATTCTTTCTCCTCTTGATCATCACTCTCCTCCTCTTGTTCATCCAATGAGCTTCCAGTTTCAGCAATTTCTTCTTCCATAGGCTCCTGCAAGGCATTAGTCTCTTCCACTGGTGGAGAGCATCTATTAAGATATTCAAGAATATAGCCATTTTCTTCCTTGTAATTATCAAAGCAAAATTTAAGTATATCATAAACCTCATATTTATAAGGTGCATCATTAGTATTTTCAAGCAAATAAGCTAGTTCGAATGCACCCTTCCAAGCAATAAATTCTTCAATTTGTTCCACATCATAAAAGTCATAATTTCCCTTAACATAAGAAGATATGGTAACATCATCATTATACTCACATTGAAAAGGGAGATATTTATACCTCTTACAGCAACAAGATTTATCAAAGCAATAAGTAATATTATAAGTAGAGCACACGTTTCTAGCAATGGTATACAATTTATGTGTTCCCATAAGTGTTTTCCTTTTTGTGACAAGCGGTGTTCCTTATAATAATATTTTTGTTCTTCCGTGAACCCACCTTGCCAATTAGATTCAGTTTCAAAGAAACGAACCATTGATAGAAAGCATGATAAAGCAAGACAATAACAAACAACAAAAATAACAACTATAGTAGGAACTATTTTTTTAATATTTTTGATAAAAAGAACAAGCAAACAAAGCAGAAATAAACTAAGCAAAACAGAAACAACAAAGTAAAGAGATTGGTTATGAGATACTCCCCTTGTGAAGATGTCCTTGACTCCCCGGCAACGGTGCCAGAAAAGTACTTGCTGACTCGTGTAATAACGAGCTCGTTGGGGAACCCCAATAGGAAGGTGTGATGAGCACAGTACTAAGTTTCCCTCAGTTATGAAACCAAGGTTATCAAACCAGTAGGAGCAAAGAAACACCTCCAAGGTGTTGTTGCCAACATGGAATCCTGCACAACACAACCAGAAAACTTTGCCCCCAACTTATAGTGAGGTTGTCAATCTCATCGGTTTTGCTGAAAACAAAGGATTAAACATATTGTGTGGAAGAAAGTAAAAGCTTGAAGCAAGTAAACAGAAAGTAGTAAACAGTTGTAGATTGATGGTAAAAGAAAGGACCGGGGTCCATAGTTCACTAGTGGTGGCTCTCCTTAAGATAGATGACATGTTGGGTAAACAAATTACAGCGGGGCAATTGATAAACATCGAGAAATCATACATGCATATACTAATCATCTTGACTTCTTTGAGATTTGATTGGGCATTACAACATTATACATAGACCGTAATCCAACTGCATCTATGACTAATAATCCACCTTCAGGTTATCATCCAAACCCCCTCCAGTATTAAGTTGCAAACAACAAATAATTGCATTACGCATTGCGTGTAAAGTAAACAATACGATTGTTCTATGAACAAAGGATTACTGTTTTCTACCAAGTAGAAACAACACATTGCTGACTCGTGTACTAACGAGCTCGTTGGGGAACCCCAAGAGGAAGGTATGATGAGCACAGCAGTAAGTTTCCCTCAGTTATGAAACCAAGGTTGTCAATCCAGTAGGAGCAAAGAAACACCCCAAAGGTGTAGCTAGCTGAACTTTGGCAGGGCGCACTACTGGTGGCAGTAGCAACGTGGAGACCTGCACAACACAACCACAGAACTCTGTCCCCAACTTGTGATGAGGTTATCAATCTCACCGGTTTTGCTGAAAACAAAGCATTAAAAGTATCGAGTGGAAGAAAGTAATAGTTTGCAGAAAGTAAACACAAAGCAGTAAACAGTTGATTGTAGATTGATGGTAAAAGAAAGGACCGGGGTCCATAGTTCACTAGAGGTGGCTCTCCTTAAGATAGATGACATGCTGGGTGAACAAATTACAGTGGGACAATTGACAAACATCGAGAAAGCATACAAGCATATACTACTCATCTTGACTCCTTTGAGATTTGATTGGGAATTACAACATTATACATAGACCGTAATCCAACCGCATCTACGACTAATAATCCACCTTCAGGTTATCATCCGAACCCCCTCCAGTATTAAGTTGCAAGCAACGATAATTGCATTATGAATTGCGTGTAAAGTAAACAATACGATTGTTCGATGAACAAAGGATTATTGTTTTCTCCCTAGTAGCAACAGCGCATCTAGTACCTTAGAGATTTCTGTCACTTCCCCAGATTACCAGAGGTATGAACCCACTATCGAGCATAAATACTAACTCTTGGAGTTGCTAGCATCTACTTGGCCAAGATAGATACTAACAACAGAAAGCATGCAAGATCACAAATAACAAAGACATGATAGAATCAATAATCAATCTGAAATAGCATCTCAATATCCATCGGATCCCCGCAAACACAACATGCAGAATTACAAATAGATGATCTTGATCATGAACGGAGCTCACAAGATCTAAACATGATAGCACAAAGGAGAAGAACCAGCCATCTAGCTACTACATGGACCCGTAGTCCAGAGATGAACTACTCATGCATCACACTGGAGGCTTGCATGATGATGAAGAAGGCCTCCAGGGTGAATTCCCCTCTGCGGCAGGGTGCCGGGAAGAGCTTCAGATCCCTCTCGATCTAGGGATGGAGTTGACGGCGGCTACAGACTCTTTCGTGGATTTTTGATCGGATACTTAGGGTTTCTGTATCGGAGGCAACTTATAGGTGGAAGGAGAGGCCGAGGGGGTGCCTGGGCAGCCAGACCACCCCCTGGCACGGGCTAGGCCTAGCCGCGTGGCCAGGTGGCGTGGCCGGGCCCCAGCCCTCTCCGTCTTGTATTCTGGCTCCAGGTGTCCCTTGGTGAAAAACTGACTTTGGCTTTTGTCCCATCCAATTCTGAGAATATTCATTTTCTGATTTTCCTAGAACCAAAAACAGCAGAAAACAGGCAGCTGGCACTGTGGCTCTTGTTAATAGGTTAGTCCAAGAAATCATATGAAAAGTACTCCAAAGTGTGGACAAAACATAAGAAAGTAGATAAAACCAAGCATGGAACATCAAAATTATGGATATGTTAGCAACGTATCAACATCCCCAAGCTTAACTCCTGCTCGTCCTCGAGTAGGTAAGTGATAAAAAGAAAGAATAATTTTTGTGGTGACATGCACCATCATAAACTTGATCAAAGTATTTGTAAAACATTCGAAGCTAGGATCATAGTACTTCAATCATAACATGAAAGACAAAGTTCTAGCAATAGGACAAAGTAACTATGTTGCAACATGAAAAGGCACAAACAAAAGATTCATGAATAACAATGCTTTGCAAGAAGTTTGTTTGTTTCACATAAAGAAAACATAGCATAGTTATATTCAACTTGTCCCTCATAGAGTAGCAAACATAAATGCATAGGACACCTTCAAAGTTCATAAGAGTGACTAGATACAAATAGTTTAAAACAAGCAATATCAAAGCTATGCATCAATCAACAAGTCTTGGGACAATGCACATAGAACTAAGAATGGCCACTATGTTCTCAAAGTAGGTGCATCAAGATAGAAGGTGGAGACTCAACATAAAAGTAAAAGAAAGGCCTTCATAGAAGGAAGTAGGGATTCAAGTTTCATAAAGAGCTTCCAAAAATTATGGTACTTATTAGCTTTCAGCTCTCATTGCCCCTATCATAAGCATCTTGAAGGTGATTAAGGTTAACATGACACAACTAAGAGGATATGCTTGACAAGTTATAAGCCGAAATCTCATGCCCCTTACTTACGAAGTCTGAACCTCATGCTAATCAAATTTAGTCACATGTAAGCTCTTGTCATTGTAAGTACATATGTATCATAGAGAACCGCCAACGGGGTACCCCTTGCACATGATACATGAGCTATCCCATAATCAAAATGACAAGGCAAGCAGACAATGAGCATCTCAGCGATCTTTTTATTTGCTATTTGCATAGGTTTTTATTGAGGATGCTTCATAGAGTGCTCATTATGGTTATGCTGCAAGTTTCCACCATGATTAGGCATGGCTTAGACTAGTGGCCCAGGCGTTTCTCTAACACAAATACAAACTCTATGATCTTACAAGTTCCCCTTTTATTACACACCACCGGGATCCATAAGCAAAAGAACATGATATCAACGGGGTACAAAGTATAGGTGCAATGTTGAAAGCGTTCCCCATGATACATGGTTCTGCTAACTTCAACTTATAAAGCGCAAGCATATACGCAACAAATATGGACGCAATGTTTCAAGTTTATTAAGGGCAAGAAAAGTAAAGTGTGCCATCAAGATCGTCAGAGCTTTAATCAATAGTTTTCTCATAACAAGTTTAGTTCGGAAGGTAGACAAAAACATGAATATACTTGGAATAGAATATGATAATAGGTAGGTATGGTGGACTCTTTGGAATAACTTGGTTTAGGAGTTGGATGCATGAGTGGAACTCATACTTAGTTATGGAGGTTAGCAAAGGACTGGGAGCGACAAACTAAGAGAGCAATAATGGCCATAATCATGTAGAGCGACAAAACATAATAATCAAAGCATAGAGTCATACTACAAGTTGAAACTAAAGGATCATAAAGGCTATGGTGACTTGGGATAGTCATAACATGGTGTGAGCATGCGCCAAGTCAACCCAAATAAAGCATCAAAGGAGAATACCACAATACTATGCTTTAATATGCTAAAACAACGCATGATTCTTCAAAGGCACATTAAGCAATCTCAGTTGTTTATAACAAGTCATGCTACAACAAAGAATACTAAGCATAAAGCCAAAAAAATATCGAGCATGGCATGACAAAGCATAGGCCATAGTCAAAAACAAGCTCTCTTTACCATTTAAGCACGAACTTTCCTACTATTTTTCCAAACCAAACCAAACTATTTGAAAACCAATGTATGAAAGAGGGGGTCCAACCAATTTATTCAGAAAACTAAGTAAACAAAGAAAATGAAAAACCAAAACGAAAACAAAAAATAAGACGCTCCAAGAACAACACAACTATGCATGAAATAATAAAAATGAAGTGTTTGGAAGAAACCTGGGATTTTTATTGATGAAGAAAGGGATGCCTTGGGCATCCCCAAGCTTTGACGCTTGTACTTATTGGATATTTCTTGGGGTGACACGAGTGGCATCCCCAAGCTTGAGCTTTAGTCCATTCTTCATCTCATTACTCATTCCTCCATACACCTGAAATTTTTCCTTCATACAAAACTTCACACAATCTTTATTAGCAACATTAGTGCACTCAAGATAATAGGTCTTTAGGTTCAGTTCTAACACCAATAAAACTTCCATTAAAACACAAGCTATTGTAGCACTTCCCTCAAAAAGCTCAATTCCCCAAAAGAACTCAAAAAGGAACCAACAAGAAGCAAATGCAAATAAAGTCAGAAATCTGTCAAAACAGACCAGCAGGTAAAGACGAATGTTTTCTAAGACCTTCTGTTGCTCAAATCGAAAAGTGTTGAACTAACGAAAGTTATATAACAACCTGGCACAGAAGCACAAAAATTCACGCCTCAAAAGGACGTACAGAAATTTTACACGAATTTTTACGGTGAAGCACAAAAATCTGTTTCGGGACAACAACTTTCCCAATCATTACTTCTCTCTCATTAGAGGTTACTCTTGGCACAAAACGTAATAACTTCCAAGACTCATCTAAAACTTTTGGGTTATCTCCCAGTATGTACTTTTCTTTAACGCCTTTAAGTTACGCATAAGAAGCAAGAAAAAGGATCAAGTCTTCTCAAATGAATAAGCATTAAAACCAAATTTCTTGCCCTTACCCCTCTTACTTTTATTCTTAACATTGGGGAACTTATGAATGCTCGGTGGAGAAACAAAGTGCATGGTGCCCTTTTCCACATCTATTATTGCTCCAAGGAGTTTCAATAGGGATCTTCCAAGTGTGATTTGTCCTTTTCCTACACATTCAATAACAAGATAATTAGTAGAAACCATCTTCCCTAGGATCTTTGTAAACACACCTTTAGCTATTCCAATGGGTAATATTGTGGCATTATTAGCAAGAAAATTTTCTTCTCCTCCTTCAGAAAGCCCCCAAAGGTTCAAAGATTCATAAATATCTTTGGGCATAAGACAAAATTCAGACATGATATCACAGCGAGCATGGAAAGTTTCATTGTTTATAGCAATCTTTACTGTGGGAAGCCATTCCGAGGGTTCAGAATTTATTGGAACATAGTTATGATGCTCTCTGAGCGTATTATAGCAATATTTCAAAATAGCAGTGCTGGTCTCAAGAGTATTCAATCTAGCAAATATGTTTATGAAAGAAGAATCAGATTTGCTAGGAAAGTTGTAAGTAAAGACTAATTTCTTTATGGCATCAACATCATCATCCTCATTGCATTGGAGGAAATCTCCTCCCACAACAGCATCTAAAGCATATCTATATCAAAGAGCAATTCCAAGGTAAAAACTGCTAAGGAACAAGCTTTGAGTCATTTTAGGTTCAGTGTTTTCATGTAGATCAGAGATTCTAGACCAAGCTTCGTTGAAACTCTTTTCGATTCCTTGTTTAAAAGTGAAAATCATTTCCTCAGGTGACATAGTGATTGGAGAAATGCTAGACATAATGGCAACTTAAGATAGGAACTAATTTTTTGTGTTTTTAATAAAGAAAGCAAACTTGTAAAACTAATTTTTTTGTGTTTTTGATAAAGAAACAAGCAAACAAAGAAAAAGTAAACTAAGCAAAACAAAAATAACAAAGTAAAGAGATTGGTTATGAGGGACTCCCCTTGTGAAGATGTCCTTGACTCCCCGGCAACGGCGCCAGAAAAGTACTTGCTGACTCGTGTACTAACGAGCTTGTTGGGGAACCCCAAGAGGAAGGCTGATGAGCACAGCAGTAAGTTTCCCTCAGTTATGAAACCAAGGTTATCAATCCAGTAGGAGCAAGGAAACACCCAAAGGTGTAGCTAGCTAAACTTTGGCAGGGCGCACTACCAGTGCCAGCAGCAACGTGGAGACCTACACAACACAACCACAGAACTCTGTCCCCAACTTGCGATGAGGTTGTCAATCTCACCGGTTTTGCTGAAAACAAAAGATTAAACGTATCGAGTGGAAGAAAGTAATAGTTTGCAGAAAGTAAACACAAAGCAGTAAACAGTTGATTGTAGATTGATGTCGTTAGCAACGTATCAAGTACACATCTTCAGGGCCATCTTCGTCTTCGTCATCGTTGTCGCTAGGCACACGCGGCTGGATCCTAAGCCCAGCCAGGGCATATTCTGAGGGAACCTTCCACTCTAGCCTCGGATTCATGAGGCGCGAGGGAGGGGGCTCTTGGATGACGACGCTGCTACACCCACAGCCTTCACCACTGCCACCCTTCTTGTGGCTCTGTGGAGGGTCAAAGTGCGGGCATCACAAGCGAGGATGATCTCCCTGGGCGATGTAGCGCATCACACCGACAATAGTCCGGTTTGCCAACCATAGTAGACGACCGGCTTCGTTGTGGTTCACTGGGGTGGGTTGTCACCCTCGTACCTGGCAAGCTCTCTTTCCTGTCATAGTTGTCGGGATCGCAATGGGGATCCATCCACTGCTCCGGCGTGAGCTCGAGGTAGAAGTGGTTCGTGATGGCCGCCTGGCAGGCGGAACCTTGAGGCACATGAGGGACAAGAACTCCTCCAGCACTCAGCATCCAATCAGTGGGCAGCCAGTAGCCTGGTGGGCATGGGTAGCTGGAGTCCCACAACGCCTCGGTCTCCTCGAGGGTCAGAATGGCCAAATATGCGGTGTCCATTGTTGTGAGAGGGGAAGATGCGGATGTATGGATGGCCATGGTGGCCGGCCTAGATATAGAGGGAAATGCAGGAAAATATGGCGGGAAGTGGAGGGAAATAGCGGGAAATATCTTTGGTCCCGGTTAGTGGCTCCAACCATAACTAAAAGCCCCGGGTTAGAGGGAAAGGGCGGGAAAACATGGCGGGAAAGCGGTGGGAAGTTTAGTGAGATTAAACAATATGCAAAATATAATAGTTAATGCATTTTTAAATTGAAAATGGCAAAATGGTTAATAGTTTGACTAGTTAGAATAATTATTTTATAAAACAGAAAATAAATTTGGATTACTTATTCAAATGCAAGAACTTTTTATGTTGAAATTTTTCTCAAATTCATAAGTATGCAAAAATTATATAATTCAAATGTTTAAAAAATATGATAGTATGCAAATTGATTTTTTTTGAAAAAACAGGCGCTAACTTTGGCCCAGCGCACGCAAATTTGGGTCTTTAGTCCCGACCCAAAACACCAGCCGGGAGTAAAGGCTCTGTAGCTGAAAAGCTAGCCCCCTTAGTCCTGGTGTGACCAAAGACCCCCTTTTAGTCCCGGTTGGTGCCACGCACCGGGACTAAAGAGGGGGGGTATTCATAGCGTTGCTTCTTCCCCGGTCGGATCCATCGACCGGGGCTTGGAGCTAGCACATCGCGAGGAGAACGCACCAGCGCCGCCAAGCTGCCAAGTCGCCGGTCGCTACCTCTGGCCCCTACGTCGAGTGCCTCCGCCACCCTCCCCGACCGCCCCTCCGTCCTCCCCTCCCCTCGCTGGCTGCCACCGCCACGAGCTCCGTCACCACGGCCGCCATCGCCACGAGCTCTGCCACCGCCAACGCCCCGGCCGCACCCCTCCCCTCGCCATCCGCCACCGCCATCACCGGTATTTTTACTAATTTTTTATATATAGGAATTTTTTTAGGAAATATTTGTATATAGGAAATATATTTTTGTATATAGGCAATTTTTTGTATATAGGAAATATATTTTTGTATAGGAAATATACTTTTGTATATAGGAAATATTTATATATAGGAAATTTTTGTATATAGGAAATTTTTGTATACAGGAATTTTTATGTATATAGGAAATATTTGTATATAGGAAATTTTTTGTATATAGGAAATATATTTTTGTATATAGGAAATATTTGTATATTGGAAATTTTTTGTATATAGGAAATATATTAATGTATAGGAAATAGATTTTTATATTATAGGAAATATTTGTAGATAGGAATTTTTTTGTATTTAGGAAATATTTGTATATAAGAAATATTTGTAGATAGGAATTTTTTTGTATTTAGGAAATATTTGTATAGAAATATTGTGCTGCAATTGAAATATTGAATAGAAATATTGTATAGAAATGTGGATCTCGCACAGAGACCTTGAACAAGAAGAAATTCTCGAGAATATGATCAACGGCGCCCCCCATGTTCATCGTCGATGTACCTGAACCCCTCCGGTGAGGATGAGGAGGTCGACCGAAATGATCAGGGAGAAGCCGACGGCTCCAATGATGGAGAAGCCGACGACTCTGGTGATGGAGAAGTCGATGGCTCCGGTGGACGCTTAACGAAGTCCCGTGAGGTATATATATGAAGTCTGGTGATTAGTAGATGCATTAATTGAGTTGTATATATATAAATTGACGAATGTTTCTTCTCTTAGGCCTCCACATTGAGCAAACAATATTCCAAACAAGGTTCGGCCAAAAAGTTGGATGCATCTACGCATTATACAATTACAGTGGTATCACCACGGAGTGAATCGTTGGAACCCGAAAAGGCTAAAAGTATATTTGTACAACAATGGGGAGTTATGGCTAGAGATCGCATCCCAATCACCGTTCGAGAGTGGAATAAGACCAAAGCGGCGGAAGAGGGTGAGTATGTCGACGACAGGTACAAAGAGGGTCTTTGGAATGACCTCATGACACATTTTATCCTGCCAGAATATGAGGATGATACCGGCACAGCTGCATTGAGGAAGAAAGTCAAGCAGTGGTCTCTGATGAAGATGGCCGAACTATTCAAGAACTGGAAGAAATCATTATGGAAAAAGTATCAAAAGAAGAAGACTCCTCCTAAATTCGAAGGCTATCTAACGAAGCAGCAGGATACCTGGGATGCATTTGTGAAGTACAAGGAGTCAGAACCTGCTAAGGAAAAGTCAGAAAAAACAAGATAAATGCCGCGAAGAAGAAATATCACTATCACCTAGGGCCAGGGGCTACGCGACTGCCATGACAAAGTGGGATGCTAAAGAGAATGAGATTCTTGCTAAAGGGATCACCCGAGAACCAATACATGAAGAATGGGATTTGAGGGCAAGAAATTGGTTCCTTGGGCATGGGAGTCAGTATGACGATAATACAGGGGACCTTATTTGCAGTGACGGGATTAGGATACCCCGGGAGATATGGCAGAGAGTGGTGAAGAAAATTAAAGAGGGGACAACAAAGTTCTATCCCGGTAGAGAGAAAGACTTGATGACAAAGGTCCTCGGGAATGACGAACATGGAGGACGAGTACGAGGCCTTGGCCCTAGTTATACGTGGGAGATGGGGTTTCCCAAAGACAGTGATACTTATAGGAGCCGAGAGAGAGAGCAAAGAGGCGACGACAGGAGGAGGAGGGAGATAGGTTCAACGAGTTTCTAGGAAGACTTGAAAAGCATCAGCAATAGATTGATGAACTTCGAGGAGTAGCGCGCCTGCAAGATCCTGCACTCGATATTACCGCCATCCCATCTCAGCGGAGAAGAAGGGTGGCTGAATTGGAGGTCCCATCTGATGATGCACGGATGGTAGATGGCAGTCTCGGCTACCCCGTGGAAGGAATCAAGGAGTATACATCTTGTGAGCTCCATCAGAAGGTGAAGAACCTATCCATCAAGGTGGCTGTCAGATGTGCTTTACCTTGTCCACCTGACGCATGCTGGCATGGCCATGAGATTCCAGCTGGCTATGCTAAACTCGGGGTGGATGAAATCGCAACGGGGTAGGACCCAATGGAGCTTGACATCCCTAGACCTAAAGGTGAGAGGACACTCGGAGAAGTATTGGGTGGTATCATTCTATGGGACAAGAACAACATCAAGCTTCCATTCTCAGCGCCAAGGCCAACACCGCCTCTGAGTCGTCGCATGTCACCTTCACCTCCATCACCTCCAAGAAGCCTACCCCATGACTACGACCACCACAACGCAAGTCCATCTCGATCTGCGCCGCAAGGTCAGCCGTCTTCACTGCCCGCTAAGGACAATAAGCGTAAGTGTGCTCCATCGATGAGTACTAAACGACACAACAGCCCAAAACAACAAATGTCTCCCCTCCCAAGATTACCTCATAAGAATCTTCCCATCATACCTTACGATCGTACTGAAGAGGAAAACACAGCGATCGCAAAGGCCGAATCTGTTGCGCAGCTTCAAAAGAAGAAACCCGAGCCCGCCCTAGTATACACCGAGAAGCAAAAAACGTATGCACTTGGTTTTCTGAACAAAAAATCACAATATGACTTGCACCATAAGCCATATGACATTCTACGCACACTTCAAAAGGATGTGACGAAGAGAAAATCAAGTAGAAGTGCAAGCGGGAGCAAATCATCAAGTCAAAGTGCAACCGGGAAAAGAATGGATGCCCCCCAGCTCGAGAAACAGGCCAAAAAATCGATCCCACCCCTCAAGGTGGTATCCTATGACATTCCCAGCAGGATATGGAAGAATCTGCAAAGCTTGCGGCCTCTATGAATGTGACTGTTGAGGAATTGCTAGGTTTCCAAGATGACAAGTTACCCAAGGATGATGTAGTCCCTCAATATGTCCGAGGGATGCCTTTGGTCAGCATAGAGAGGTTGCAACAACTGCCAACACAAATTCGGAGTTTACATAAATTGTACTTGAATGCCATAAAGGAGATAATAATGATCGTGGTGAAAGTCCCACATGATTACTACTTCCGAGCCGACGAGGTCCATGTTGAGTTTCCAGAACTCTTCGAGTTATACAATTTTGATGCTCTCGACAAATCTATCATGAGTTGCTATTGTCTGTAAGTCATTGAATTCATTGTCTACATATAAGTTATTCAGTTGTTTAGTTCATTGCATGTAATTATCCTCATTATATCCTTTTGTACTCTATTATTATGCAGAATGAAGATCCAGAAATGTAAAAGAAGGCCACTCTTTAGTGTTGGGTTCATTGACCCAGATAAAATACATGTAAATACGCTAACGGATAACCCCGAGGAGATAGAGGAAAACCTTCTAAGGTTTCTAACGGAGCAAAATTTCTGTGACCACATACTGTTTCCTTACAATTTCAAGTGAGAGTCTTACTCTATTATACACATTCACTTTTGCTTACTCGATGTTAAGTGTAATTCATGAGTTACTGATGTATATATAAACGTGTGCAGATTCCACTAAATCATGCTAAACATTCAACTTGATAAGGGAAAAGTTGAAGTCATGGATCCATTAAAGAGACCCCTGGAATAGTTTAGGGACATGCAGGACATGCTCCAGAGGTAATTTTTGCACTACATCGATCTCTTTCGTTGATTTCCTGAGATATCACGTAATAAATAACTCATTTATTTTCTTTACCGAGCAGGGTTTGGAACTGGTTCAAGAGTGCGGTTACGTGTGACTTTAGTAAGAAGCTGACGTTTAAACCGGTCTCAGTAAGTATTACGTTATATGTCCGTGCATTTTTTACTTGGTAAACGAGATGATAGATGACGCCGAAGAAATTAGTGTGAATAGGCACTACTAGTGATCTCGACCGTCTAATCGAAAAGACGGGCTCTAGTCCCGGTGTAATTGTGATCTTCATGTAACTATCATGTATATATTTGTATGCTCGATCTTAAGACAAGTTATCTTATATATGCACGAACGTGTACGCTATTCAAAAATTATTTTGAAACAAAAAAAGAAATAAATAAAAGGATACAACATGAATTCTCTGCCGCGGCAGAGAAAGTGCCTAAAATGCTGCCGCGGCAGAGAACTATTTGTCCTGGTTCGTAATAGGAACTGGGACTAATGGGGGCATCCCTCGCGTGCAGAGGCGGCCACGTGTAGACGTCCATTGGTCCCGGATAGTAACCGGTCTGGGACTAGTGGGTGGGCCTTTAGTCCTGTCTCTCCAGTCCTGGTTCCAGAACTGAGACTAAAACCCCTTACGGGCCGAGACTAAATGCCCGTTCTTCACTAGTGAAAGAAGTCAAACTTATCTTGTTAGAACCAAATTTACAGAGACACAATAGATTTTTCTAGCAAACAAAAGTGACCTAGGCAACGTGATGCTGTGCATACAATCAAAAGCAATTTGAGAATTGCCATCGGTTGTTCAAAGTGACTGGGCGAGAAAAAGCTATACCCGTCAAGAAAATATGAAATAATGAAAATCCACTTTCTGATTAAAATGAGTAATAACTTCTGTCGATCCAATAGCTAGAAAATGACCTGAGAACTCTCACTTCTCTATGAACCGCAGTCAAAACCTTGAACCCCGCCGATTTTTTCGCCGTGAGTTGTCACTATAGGAGAACCAGATTTCAATTTTAGTTAATTGACCATTGGAATTATCTCTTTCATGCCTCACTTCTGGACATGTCAATAGATGGTTTCACAACTTCTTGTACTCAAATATGTTTACATAACCTGCCAGGAGATACTTGTTGATTTTCATAATTTAAAAACTATAAGTAATTTTTGTGATCTACTACAAAAATTGGTAACACTACTATTGTCCTGGTAATACTCATTATTCAATATGTATTTGTCATAGTGTCGCTCATTTGTAATTAGCCCAAATCAGTGAAATTCACATGAAACTCTCTAAATATGCTAGTATTAAAGTAACATGTCATATGTACCATTACAATATTATCTTGCGCTGGCGAAAAAATTGATGGCGTTGACTATTGAGCTATGCAGCTACCGTTAGGAAGGGAAAACCAAGGCATCCATGAAAATCTACTATGCTAGACCTTGTCTTTACACAACAGGAAAATAAACTAATGTGGAGATTAAGGAATCTAAAGACCTGAAGCTTAACTCAAAAGGGTACATGTTAAATCCAACTCTAAAGTTTATGAAAAATCATGACACACCAAGACTCTTATGTAAGATCTGGATAAATCTTGCTCAGCGGTCAAGGACAAAAGTATATCACAGTTCCATGCAAGCACAACACAATATTGCAACGTTGAGGTTTATATAGGTGACAGTAAATGTGGAAAGGACTAATTTGATGTTTACCTCAAGCCCTGGAACAAAGAGAATAGCTATGTTCTTAATTATGATATGTTTTTTCTAATATTTTTCACTGTAGGTAATATTGACATACTATACGTGTTTCTCTAAACCGCCAAAATTGCAATGGCATATATCTAATTTTTCTTCTTAAAATATCAAACAACTGAACTTTGGATCTAAACAAATAGCATTAAAGAAGGGCAAAGTAGTGTATAGGCAGACTTGATTCTAACAAAAAGGGTTTCAAGTTAACCTGGGACTGTGTTAAAAAAACAAGAACATATTTACCTAATAATTCGAGACAAAGAAATACATATTTAATTAGCACCGCATGACGAACGTAGGAAATGAAAAACTAAATTGATGTTTACTTTTGCACCTATGATCAACCATACCTGCTTGTGCTGCTGATACTTTGTATTGATCACATATATGAGAAGTTCCGCTAGTATGTCTGACAGTACTAACCTACCAGCCATAAGTAAACCTTGTATCAGTTACTGACACTTCAATGTTAAATACTTAAATTGTCTAACCTCTCCATTAACATGTTACGCCTAGCAGATAAAAATATTGAGTACAGAGACAAAAATCACATATTTACTTGACTATCTGTTCGGCGTAGAATGTGTCAGCTTCATTCCAAGCTTCATGTACTTCTGTTAAAGAAGCTTCATGTACTTCATTGTCAATGATTTCTTGAACATCATCATCGGTAAAAACAGAATCTCGGATTTGTTAAATGCTAGGTGACATTAATATATTTCTTTAGAATGCAAAGGTATATTGATTTGGCTAGATGATCACTCATCGAGGCTTGTTTCACATAATGAGGCTCATACAACAGAATTTTTTTCCTAAGAAATCAAAATACTTAAAACAATATTTTCTAAGTACATTGATCTTCTACCAGATTTATTTTCCGTAGCTAGTTGCTTTGTACCATTCCAACAAATTGTCATTAGCAATTTGCTTCCTATTGCATGCCCATATAAGACTAAAGGACCAGCTAAAAAATTGTAAATTTATTCCAAGTATAAAAAATATTGCAGTAGTATGTCACTAAAGAAGATGGGTCTATGTGCTACTTCGAGTAATCCACCTAGTTTTCAAGCAATAACATGACAAAGAAAATAAGGACATTGAATAAGGCTTAGTGGCTTACCATTGCATGACCACTAAATAATATTTCTTTTAAATATTGTTGTTGAGGTGCTTAGACAGACTTCAGCTACTCTTCACGGAAGCATCTGAAGCAGGTTTCCCTTTCTCAAGTTACATGGCAAATAACTCTATAGAGACTAACAATCTCCTCTAGCTAGTCGAGATATTAGTTAACCAACAAATCTGCAATGATTTTGGAGTCATGTGGGCAAGCTGAAGTGAGTTACATGCAAAATGGCAGTTGTCTCTCATCACACCATCAGCTTTATCATAGCAAGTATTCTTGTTGATCTTATATGGAAAGCCTACTATCATGGAGATTCTGCCCCCATTCTCTGAACCATATTGGATCCTTCTGGTGGAGAGACTGTATGAACTATGTTGATATATATAGAGACATGACTCACTGTAAAGTTGGTAATGGAAAATCTATGCTTCTATGGAAAGATTTATGGAAGGATGAATATTTTGAAGATAAATACCTACATCTATTTTCTTTCTGCAACAATGATACCTTAACCATGGACAAGGCTATCTCAGCAGCAGAAAATGATTTCTATGACCTCTTCCAACTCCCCTTATCCATTATTGCTCATGAGGAGTTAATAGAAATGTTGGAGAATATAAGAACCATTAATCACACTGATGACCATGACCCATGGTACTTTTCATGGGGTGAGACCTTTAAAACCAGGAATGTATACAGAGCACTGATTGGGATCCAACCAACACCCAAGCCTATTCTTGATATCTGGAAATCATGTTGTCTCCCAAGGCACAAATTTTTTGCTTGGCTCCTTCTGAATATGAGATTAAATACCAAAGAATTAATGACAAGAAAGAATTTCTTCGTGGAATACAATGACTGTGTACTATGTGACACATGTCCTCAGGAAACTCTATAACATTTATTTTTTAATGCAGCTTCAGCCAGGGATTCTGGTCGGCCCTGGGGCTTGAATGGAACACTGATATGGATATTCATCAAATGATCAACGATGCAAGTTGTAGATTTAGTGCCAGTTTCCTTATGGAAATTATCATCACTGGATTCTAGAGTATATGGGACCAAAGAAATAGCTTTATTTTCAAAGATCTTAATCCCTCCATCATTAGATGTATCTCTTTTTTCAAAGCTACCTTCTCCTTGACTATGCATAGAGCTAAACCTAGTCTCAAGGAAGGTATGCAGCAATGGCTTGACACACTATGATTGTAAAACGGTTGAGCCTAGCTCACTCCTCTGTACATTATAAAAATTTATAAAATGACATAGTAGGGGCCTTCCCTACTGTTTTTGTCAAAAAAAAAGTATTCTTGTTGAAATTGAAAGGGGGGAAATGTTTCCATCCAAGGACACTCGATCAAAGCAACTGCCAGTCACTCGTCAATGCAACTGCCAGTCATTTGATAGGAAGCGCATCAAGGAAGGGATTGGGTAGACAAACCTAACACTCCCTTTGGAAGACCAACGGTTACTGTCATGGATCTTGAGATTCTTCAATTCTGGTGATAACTCTCCAAATTGATAGAGGACATCCAAAGTATGGTGGAGGACTATCGTCGGACCTTGTGTCAATCGGGCAAGTTAAAATCCTATTATCGAACAAAAGTTTATCTTGAAATGATAGGGACCCATAGGTTCTTTCGGTTCTCTTGGTGGACATGAGACCAGAGAGAATTTAGGTGGCTAGTTTTTTTCTTGTTCAACGGAAATGTTAGGCAACCGAATCATAGCATTGTTCGGTCATATCCTCTCCATTATTGTTCCTGTATCTTTGCTATAAACAGACCATTATGATTAGAATATGGATTGTATTCCGTGTATATCTTGTATTTTCGGTTATATATATGAGATATTTTGGGAGCCACTGATTGTGGTCTACCCAAACCAATTCTATCATGGTATCAACTAGAAAATTCTCCACCGCTTCCGCAACCCTCTTCTACCACCGCCGCACTAGGGCTAACTTCCTCTAGCGCCGCGCCGCCTCCCCTCCCACTCCTCCCATGGCCACCGCCAGTGACAACCCCTACGCTGATCTCTGGGCGCAGGCTACTGCCATCCAGAGCGTCAAGTCCTTGATTCCCGTCGTCCTCGATGTCAAGACCTCCAACTTCACCAAGTGGCGCAACTTCCTCCAGGTCGCCGTCACGCAGTACGCCCTCGCCGACCATCTCACCTCGGCCGCTCCCCTCATCGCCGACGCCGACTGGTTGCGGATGGATTCCACCATCCTGCGCTGGCTGTATGGCTCCGTTAGCCCCGACATCGTCGACATGGTAATGGAAGCCTCGACGACGGCCTACGCCGTCCTCTCGCGCATCACCGCCCTCTTCTGCGACAATCAGCAAGCACGTGCGGGCTACCTCGGCCAGAAGTTTCGCAACATCGAGCAAGGGGACAAGACCATCACTGCCTACTTCCTCGAGCAGAAGACAGTCGTCGCTGCTCTAGCGGATGTCGGTGCCCCGGTCACTGACGACGCCCTCGTCTAGAACACCATCAAGGGCCTCGACGAAAAGTATAAGGGCGTGGCTTCCATGGTTCCTCTCCTGACGATGTTCCCCTTTCTCCAATTCAGGAACATGCTCCTTCTGCAGGAGCTCAAGCCCACCAACACCGGCTCTGCCTCGTCGGCACCCATGGCCTTCTACTCTGCCCCTCCACCTGGGTGGAATCCATGAGGAGGGCCTACTCCTCCCTCGCCGTACCCTCCCTCCAGCAACGCTGGTTACGGGCCCCCCTCTGGCTCTAGATCTGGCAACTACAAGGGCAAGAAGAAGAAGACTGGTGGTGGTGGCGATGGTGGTGGCGCCCCCTCCTTTCCCAGCCCGCAGAATCCATGGACAGGCGCGATCCACATGTACCCCATGATGGGTCCTCACCCTGCTGCTCTGACCTTCCCACCGGACGGGTATAACCCCGCTGGCGTCTTCGGCCCCCGCCCCAATGCAGCCTTCCGCCCTGCTCCTCAGGGCTACATGGCGGTTCCTGCGCCGCCTGAAACGGTCCACTACCCCGGCTACCCCTTGTTCGATGCTCCATCGGCCCCCACCTGGGATCCCTCTGCTCTCGCCAGCTACTTCAACTCCATGAGCCTCCAGGCACCCTCGGACTGGCACATGGACACCGGGGCTTCTGCTCACATGGCTTCGGACGTTGGTAACCTCAGCTCTCTATCTTCTAGACCACCTCACACGCATGTCCTCGTTGGTGATGGATCCTCTATTTCCGTTACTCAATCTGGTCATGTTTCTCTCTCTACTCCAAATTCCTCTTGAACTCTCACTCTTCGCGATGTTCTCGTTACTCCACGCATTGTAAAAAACTTGATTTCCGTTCGTCAATTTACCACTGATAATCATTGTTCAGTTGAATTTGACCCTTGGGGTTTTTCTGTGAAGGATCTCGGGACAAGAGCCGTGATTCTCAGGTGTAGTAGCACGGGCGATTTATACCCTGTCACCACATCGACGTGCGCCCTCACTTCCTGCACCACCGATTCATCCCTTTGGCATTGATACGTTGCAAACGTATCCATAATTTCTGATGTTCCATGCTTGGTTTTATCTACATTCTTATGTTTTGTCCACACTTTGGAGTACTTTTCATATGATTTCTTGGACTAACCTATTAACACGAGCCACAGTGCTAGCTGCCTATTTTCTGTTGTTTTTGGTTCCAGGAAAGTCAGAAAATTAATATTCTCGGAATTGGACGGGACAAAAGCCAAAGTCAGTTTTTCACCGAGGGACACCAGGAGCCAGAATACGAGACGGAGAGGGGCTGGGGCCCGGCCACACCACCTGGCCGCACGGGATAGGCCTGGCCGCGCCAGAGGGTGGTCTGGCCGCCCCAGACACCCCTTGGCCTGCCTCTTCGCCTATAAGTTGTCTACTGACCTAAAAATCCAGGGGGGTTCGATGTTTTTCCAGAAAGAGTTCCACTCCGTCGCCACCACCAGATTCCATGATTCAGAACCAGAAATTCCGTTCTGGCACCCTGCCAGGACGGGGAATTGGAGGAGACCATCGCCATCATCATCACCATTGCTTCTCCATCGACCACCCATGTTTCCCCCATCTATGAGTGAGTAATCCCCCGCTGTAGGCTATGAGGATGGTAGGGATTGGATGAGATCGTTCATGTAGTGGCATCGGATTGTTAGTGTATGGTGCCTAGTATCTACTATTAGTTCTTTTTGACTTTGTTGCAACTTGTTATGCTTAATGCTTGTCACTAGGGCCCGAGTGCCATGATATCTCTTGCAATTTACTAGTTTGGTGTTAATTCATCGTGATGATGGAAATGAGTTTGGGAGTTTTTAATCTACGGCATGTATTGGAATATACTCAAGAATTTGTGTAACGTACATAGATCTTAAAATAAATAGAGGGAGTGGGTCATAGCATCTGTTTCTTACTGTCTAATTTCTGTATGATTTTTTGGGTGTATACTCCTATGTTTAACACATACTTGTGAGCATAGAGATAGTTGAAAACTTATAAACCACTTAATTAGTTGCCCTTCATTTTCCTAGCTCCTATCATATTGATGTGTATAACAATGTATGCAAGCGTGAGGCGTTTCATGTGAATCGTGCACTCTTAAGTTTTGAGAAGATCTCCTTAATATTGATGCATTACTATTCTGTGATGATCCGGCTATATAATTCCTTCTAAATTCACTTGATAATTCTAAATATAGTTAGTGATGATTCAACATTAGTGTACTATACATTTATTTGAATAATATGCCATGTTTCATCTACAATGCATTGTTTTTTTATTTTTCTTACAATTGGTCTTATCATTCTTAGGCAATGGGAAGTAACAGTAGAGGAAGTCTTAGCCGTGAGAAGGATCATGATATTAATGAGGATAAAGATGATGTTGATGACATGTATTACAATGAGGGTGATGAAAATGGCTATGGTTATGATGAGGTTGGTGATGATGGACATGGCTACAATGATGATCATTACAGCAATGGGCGTGGTGATGAAGAAGATGATGCCGATTGGGCCAATTTCTATAGTATTTGTATAATTTAGTTTTTGTGGAATGATTGGACCATTATATTTTAGTTACTATTTACTTTTCCATTAGACATTTTGTAGATGGATCATGTACTCTGTGAGGTTATTAAACATGTTCTTTTTGTCGAGTGTTTGATTGATAATTATGAGGTATCTTCAAATGCTAATATTTGGGAATATTGTTGACCGGAATCATATTTTGTGATGTATAACAATGACCGACGACCTAACTAACATCTCAACTATACCATATGCCGAGGGGACTTTAGACCCGTTGGCAATTTTGTAAAATGACAGTGTAGGCAACCTTTCAAATATAATCATCCACGACGGGACAATGCATAGTCCATTATAATAAAACTGACGGGAGCTAGCACCCGTCAAAAGCTAAATACCCGACAGGGCACCATCGGCTATTAGTATCGTCGAGGGGTGGTATGACGGCTGGTGGCCAGAACATGGGCGACGGTTCCCCGTGGGAAAAGTTAGTACCCGACAGTACCGTCGGCTATTAGAGTAATGGCCGACCGAGCTAGGCCGACTGGGCATAACCGACGGTACACAGTCGGATTTAAGGTTAGCCTACGGTTAATAGAAATAGTCGACGGTAATTTCACCCTCGGCTAAAAGGTGATATCTAGTAGTGCATGATTTCAGATCTGAACATGTTATTAATTCATTATGATAGTATTATTTATGGTCTTACCTGCAAGTTGTATACACACATTGTTGTCCAGAACCAAAGGCCCCGAAGTGATAGAAATCGGGATAACCGGAGGGAATGGCTTTGATGTGAGGATCACATGTGTTCACGGAGTGTTAATTCTTTGCTCCGGTACTCTATTAAAAGGAGCACCTTAATTGCCAATAGTTCCCTTGAGGGCCCGCTACAAACGGGCTGGCAGGACAAAATATGTTGAGCAAGTTCTCATTGCGAGCACGTATGACTATATATAGAACACATGCCTATGATTATTTAGTACTTGGATGGTTTATCTTATTTATCTGTAAATGCCCTATGTTTTGATTGCCATGTGAATTGTCTTGTCCATGCAACGCCCGTCCATTCATCCCTATGTCTACCGTGCTTTAATCCTACTGTATACTGCAATTCTTACTACTGTCTTTACTTTACTACTTCTATTACTTTACTATTGCTACTACAAAACTGTTGCTACTGATAAACTGCTGTGAGAAAGATTGTTTTTAGGTGCAGCTGAATTGATAACTCAGTTGTTAAGGCTTATAAATATTCTTTGGCTCCCCTTATGTCAAATTAATAAATTGGGTTTCACTTCCCTCGAAAATACTGCGATACACCTCCTATACTTGTGGGTCATCAGACATCGGCGTCTTGGTCATCCCGGTCATGCTGCGCTCCAACGTCTCGCATCGTCAACACTCCTTCCGTTTAATAAAATTTCCCCAAATTCAAGTTTATGTCATGCTTGTCAACTCGGTCGTCATGTACGCTTGCTGCTTTCTGCTTCCACAACTAGTACTCATCGAGCTTTTGAGTTAATTCATTGTGATGTTTGGACTTCACCTGTTGAGAGTTTCTCTGGTTACAAGTATTTTCTTATTATATTAGATGATTTTACTCATTATTTATGGATGTTTCCTTTACATCGTAAGTCTGAAGTTTTTTTCACTTATCCAACTTTCACAACTATGTCGCTACTCAGTTCTCTCTCTTTACAAGCCATTCAGATGGATAACGGACGAGAGTTCGACAACCGTTCTCTCCATGACCTTGCCGCGGCGCACGGGATCCTGCTGCGTTTTTTGTGTCCCTACACATCTCCGTAGAATGGTAAAGCCGAGCGCATCATTCGCACGGTAAATGACATAGTTCGCACACTCCTGTTTCAGGCCAGTATGCCATCTAAATTTTGGGTTGAGTCTCTACACACCGCCACCTATCTTCTAAACCGGCTACCCACCAAAACTCTCTCCACACCTTGTCCTTTCCTCGCCCTTTTTCCACCCCACCATCCTACTCTCACCTCCGCACTTTCTGTTGCTTGTGCTATCCTAACATCGCCGCAACCATGCCCCATAAACTGTCTCATCGCTCGGTTGCTTGTGTTTTTCTTGGATACACCTCCAATCACCGTTGATACCGTTCTATGGACCTTGAGTCGCGTCGCATCATTATTTCATGCCATGTGATTTTCGACGAAACTCAGTTTCCTTTTTTGCCGCACTTTTCTACTAGCGTGCAGCAGCCTCCATCCTCGGAGGACGATCCGATCGACGTCCCTGCCTCGGTCGCCGCCCCGCCCATGCATACCGGGCCTCGGCGAACCAGACCGTGGCCCACGACCACGGTCTCCTCGACATCACCCCCTGCTGCATCGCCTAAGCCGGCGACCCCGGGCCCGTTAGCCTCTCCTGGCTCGGCCTCTGGCGCCGAGTCGACCGCATCGTCCAGCTCCACTACGTGGCCCAACACTCCGCCCATGGGCTCCTTGTCATCGAGTTCTTCCGCAAGCCCACCGGACTCTCCACCGCCGGTTGCTCCTGCTCACCAGATGGTGACACGCCGTCATGCTGGGAAGATGATCGGCCTCTGTGAGCGGCTCAATCTACACGTCGACACGACAGCGACTCCCTCCCTGATTCCCATGTCTGTTCGTGGTGCCTTAAAGGACCCGAATTGGCTTGCCGCCATGACCAATGAGTACGGTTCTCTCCTCGCCAATGACACATGGGATCTCGTGCGTCCACCCTCCAACACTAACATCGGCTCCAGCAAATGGGTCTTTCGCCACAAGTTCAAGCCGGATGGTACCCTAGATCGCTACAAGGCTAGATGGGTTCTTCGCGGCTTCTCTCAGGAGCATGGTGTGGACTTCGACGAGACCTTTAGCCCGGTTGTCAAGCCATCTACAGTACGGGTTATCCTCTCCGTCGCTCTCTCCCTCAAGTGGAAGATTTGCCAACTTGACGTCAAGAACGCCTTCCTCCATGGTCGCCTGTCCGAGGTTGTCTTCCGTCACCAGCCCACCGGATTCCTCGACTCTAGCAAGCCTGATCATGTGTGTCGCCTCAACCGCGTGCTATATGGCCTCAAGCAGGCCCCCCGCACGTGGTACCACCGGTTTGCCACGTTCGTCACTGCCTTCGGCTTTGTATGCTCCAAGTCAGACACGTCGCTCTTCATTCTACACGGCACCCTCGGCACGGCTTACCTACTCCTCTACGTCGACGACACCATTCTCACGGCCTCCTCCGCGACTGTCCTCGACCGCGTCATCACGGCCCTCAGCACCGAGTTCGCTATGACCAACATGGGTGAACTCCATCACTTCCTCGGTCTCGCCGTTCGTCGCGACTCCAGCGGGATGTTCCTCTCTCAGACACAGTACGCTCCCGAGATCCTCGAGCATGCTGGCATGAGCTCCTGTCACCCCGCTTCCACGCCAGTCGACACCTCGCCGAAGCTTGCTGCTATTGCAGGTGCTCTCGTGGCTAACCCTATAGCCTATCGGAGTCTCGCTGGTGCACTCCAGTACTTGACATTCACCCGTCCAGATATTGCATACGCTGTGCAACATATCTGTCTTCACATGCATGATCCACGTGATCAACACCTGACTTTGGTCAAGCGGGTTCTTCGTTATGTCAAGGGAATGCTACATCACGGTCTTCAGCTTACGCCATCCTCCCCCGACCGCTTCGTCGCCGACACCGATGCGGATTGGGCCGGTTGCCCCGACACTCGACGTTCGACCTCTGGCTACTATGTGTATGTTGGAGACAATATAGTCTCTTGGTCATCCAAGCGGCAACACATAGTCTCTCGCTCTAGCGCTGAGGCTGAGTATCAAGCCGTTGATGACCCACAAGTATAGGGGGTGTATCGCAGTATTTTCGAGGGAAGTGAAACCCAATTTATTGATTCGACACAAGGGGAGCCAAAGAATATTTATAAGCCTTAACAACTGAGTTGTCAATTCAGCTGCACCTGGAAACAATCTTGCTCACAGCAGTTTATTAGTAGCAACAGTTTTGTAGTAGGAATAGCAAAGTAACAGCAGTAGTAAAGTAAAGACAACAGTAACAATAGCAGTAAACAATAGGATCCGAGTGCGGTAGGCATAGGGATGGATGGACGGGCGTTGCATGGACAAGACAATTCACATAGCAATCAGAACATAGGGCAATTGCAGATAAATAAGATAAAGCATCCAAGTACTAGATAATCCTAGGCATGTGTTCCATATATAGTCATACGTGCTCGCAATGAGAACTTGCACAACATCTTTTGTCCTGCCAGCCCGTTTGTAGCGGGGCCTCAAGGGAACTACTGCCAATTAAGGTGCTCTTTTTAATAGAGCACCGGAGCAAAGCATTAACACTCCGTGAACACATGTGATCCTCACATCAAAGCCATTCCCACCGGTTATCCCAATTTCTGTCACTTCGGGGCCATCGGTTCCGGACAACAACATGTGTATACAACTTGTAGATAAGACCATAAAGAATACTATCATAATGAATCAATAACATGTTCAGATCTGAAATCATGGCACTCGGGCCCTAGTGACAAGCATTAAGCACAACAACTCGAAACAAAGTCATAAAGCACTAATAGAAGATACTAGGCACCATGCCCTAACAATCTGATGCCATTACATGAACGATATCATCCAATCCCTACCATCCCCATAGCCTACAGCGGGGGATTACTCACTCATAGATGGGGGAAACATGGATGGTCGATGGAGAAGCGATGGTGATGATGATGGCGATGATCTCCTCTAATTCCCAGTCCCGGCAGGGTGCCAGAACAGAGTTTCTGGTGCTGTTTCGTGGAATCTGGTGGTGGCGGAGCGGAACCCCGAAGTTTTTAGGTCAGAAGGCTTCCTATAGGCAAAGAGGGAGACCGAGGGGGTGCCCACACCACCCCCTGGCGCGGCCTGGCCTGGCCCGCGCCACCAGATGGTATGGCCACCCCTTGGCTCTTCTCCATCTCATATTCTATCTCCGTGAGTCTTCCGGAAAAATAGGCACTTTGGCTTTTGTCTCGTCCAATTCCGAGAATATTCATTTTCTGACTTTCCTGGAACCAAAAATAGCAGAAAACAGGCAGCTGGCACTATGGCTCTTGTTAATAGGTTAGTCTAAGAAATCATATGAAAAGTACTCCAAAGTGTGGACAAAACACAAGAAAGTGGATAAAACCAAGCATGGAACATAAAAAATTATAGATACATTTGCAATGTATCAACATCCCCAAGCTTAACTCCTGCTCGTCCTCGAGTAGGTAAGTGATGAAAAGAAAGAATAATTTTTGAGGTGACATGCACCATCATAAACTTGATCAAAGTAGTTGTAAAACATTCAAAGCTGGGATCGTAGTACTTCAATCATAACATGAAAGACAATGTTCTAGCAATAAGACAAATAAACTATGATGCAACATGAAAATGCACAAACAAAAGATTCATGAATAACAATCCTTTGCAAGACGTTTGTTTGTTTCACATAAAGAAAACATAGCATAATGGCATTCATCTTGTCCCTCATAGAGTAGCAAACATAAATGCATAGGACACCTTCAAAGTTTACAAGAGTGACTAGATACAAATAGTTTAAAACAAGCAATATCAAGGTATGCATCAATCAACAAGTCTTGGGACAATGCACATAGAACTAAGAATGGCCACTATGCTCTCAAGAAATTGCTCATAGAATGTGTGGAGACTCAACAAGGAAATGAACAGGTTTTGAAAAGTTTGAAAGGCTTCCAAATGCTGAAAGTATGGTACTCATTAGCTTTGAGCTCTCATTGCCCCTATCATAAGCATCTTTAAATGGTTAAGGTTAAAGTGACACAACTAAGAGGATATGCTTGACAAGTTATAAATCAAAGTCTCATGCCCCTTATTTACGAAGACCGATCCTCATGCTACTCAACTTCAGTCACACGTAAGCTCTTGTCATTGTAAGTATATACGTATCATAGAGAACCGCCAACGGGGTACCCCTTGCATATGACACAGGAGCTATCCCATAATCAAAATGACAAGGCAAGCAGACGATGAGCATCTCAGCGATCTTTTTATTTACTATGTGCATATATTTTTATTGAGGATGCTTCATAGAATGCTCATTATGGTTATGTTGCAAGTTTCCACCATGATTAGGCATGGCTTAGGCTAGCGGCCCAGGCGTTTCTCTAACACACATACAAACTCCATGATCTTACAAGTTCAACTTTTATTTCACACCGCCGGGATCCGTAAGCAAAAGAACATGATAGCAACGAGGTACTAAGTACCAATGCAATGTTGAAAGCGTTCCCCATGATACATGGTTCTGCCAACTTCAACTTATAAAGCGCAAGCATATACGCAACAAATAAGGATGCAATGGTTCAGGTTTATCAAATGCAAGAAAATAAAGTGTGCCATCAAGTTCGTGAGAGCTTTACTAACTAACTTTTTCATAACAAGAAAACATTTTATTCGGAAGAAAACAAGGCATATTGAATATGCACAAAAGTAGCAAATGATGCTAATAGGTAGGTATGGTGGACACTTTGGCAATATTTGGTTTTGGGGAGTTGGAAACATGAGTAAATCATACTCACTGAAGGTGAAGGCTAACAATAGTAAGGGAGCGACAAACGGGAGAGCAATAATGGCCATAATAATGCAGAGCGACAAAACATCATTGATCAAACCATAAAGTGATACTAAAAGTTGAAAACTAAAGGATCATAAAGGCTTATGGTCACTTGGGATAGTCATAACATGGTGTGAGCATGCGCCAAGTCAACCCAAATAAAGCATCAAAGGAGAATACCACTATACTATGCTTTAATATGCTAAAACAACACATGATTCATCCAAGGCACATTAAGCAATCTCAATTGTTTATAACAAGTCATTCTACAGCAAAGAATACTAAGCATAAAGCCAAAACAATATCAAGCATGGCATGACAAAGCATAGGCCACAGTCAAAAACAAGCTCTCTTTACCACTTAAGCATGAACTTTCCTACTCTTTTCCAAACCAAACCAAACTATTTGAACACCAATGTATGAAAGAGGGGGTCCAACCAATTTATTCAGAAAACTAAGCAAACCAAGCAAATGAAAAACCAAAACAAAAACGAAAAAGAAGACGCTCCAAGAATAACACAACTGTGCATGAAACAATAAAAATGAAGCGTTTGGAAGAAACCTGGGATATTTATTGATGAAGAGGGGGATACCTTGGGCATCCCCAAGCTTTGACGCTTGTACTTCTTGGATATTTTTTGGGGTGACACGCGTGGCATCCCCAAGCTTGAGCTTTAGTCCATCCTTCATCTCATTACTCATTCCTTCCATACACCTGAAATTTTTCCTTCATACAAAACTTCACACAATTTTTATTAGCAACATTAGTGCACTCAAGATAAATAAGTCTTAAAGTTCAGTTCTAACACCAAATAAACTTCCTTTATAACACTAGCTACTGTAGAACTTCCCTCAAAAAGCTCAATTCCCCAAAAGAACTCAAAAAGGAACCAACAAGAAGCAAATGCAGAAAATGGCAGAAATCTGTCAAAACAGACCAGCACATAAAGACAATTTTTTTCAAAGACCTTTTGTTGCTCAAATCAAAAAGTGTTGAACTAACGAAAGTTAGATAACAACCTGGGACAGAAGCACAAAACTTCACGCCTCAAAAAGACGTTCAGAGATTTTACACGAATTTTTACGGTGAAGCACAAAAATCTGTTTTGGGACAGCAACTTTCCCAATCATTACTTCTCTCTCATTAGAGGTTACTCTTGGCACAAAAAGCTAATAAAAAGGATAAGGAGCGGTTATTACTGAAGTAATAACTTCCAAGACTAATATAAAACTTTTGGGTTATCTCCCAATAAGTACTTTTCTTTAACGCCTTTAAGTTAGGCAAAAGCAAAAACTGAAAATGGATAAAATAGAAGTAAGCGGAGATAATCATGGTGAAAACATTGTTTTGTTCAATGAAATCCTTTTGTTAACAAGGTTGATCAGGTCTTGTTACCAAAAAAATTTCATATGATACAAAACTTTGTATTCTACTAATGATTATGTTACCTCAACCTTGATAGCAATGGTCCCAATCATAATAGTTTCAAATTTTTCTCCTGGTATGGGACAATTTATTTCTCCAACTTGAATGCCCTCAACATGTTCTATTGAATTCAAGCCATAAGTCCTTTCAATATTCTTGGGGAAATAGACAATATGTTCCTTGTCATTAACATTGAAGGTCACCTTTCCTTGATTATAATTAATAGCAGCTCCTGCAGTATTTAAGAAAATGTCTCCCAAGAATAATAGACATATTATCATCTTCAGGCATGATAGTTTGAGAGGATGCTCACATAAGAAATATGAGTTGAAGTAAAAGAGATCCTCAAGAAGCAAACTCAAAACACATTTAAGTCTAACCCACTTCCTATGCATAGGAATCGTGTATACAAATAAATTCACAAAGAATAAAGTGATAGGCATAGGAAGATAAAACAAGAGTGACTTCAAAACTTTCAGCATATAGAGAGGTGTTTCAATACCATGAAAACTTCTACAACCATATTTTCCTCTCTCATAATAATTTTCAGTAGCCTCATGAATGAACTCAACAATATAACTATCACATAAAGCATGCTTTTCATGATCTACAAGCACTAGAGCTTTATTATAAACATTTTCAAAAGAATCCTCAGAAACATAACATTCATCCTTCTTTAGTAAGCATGGGGGACAATCAAATAATGTAAGGGATAAAGAGTTACTCTCATTAGAAGGTAGGCATGGGTAGCTAATCCATTCTTCCTCCTTTTGTTCATCACTCTCCTCCTCTTTTTCATCTAATGAGATTGCAGGTTCATCAATTTCTTCTTCCATAGGATCCTGCAAGGCATTAGTCTCTCCCATTTGTGGAAAGCATCTATTAAAATATTCAAGAATATAGCCATTTTCATCCTTGTAATTATCAAAGAAAAATTTAAGTATACCATAAACCTCATATTTGTAAGGTGAATCATCAATATTTTCAAGCAAACTAGCAAGTTCAAAAGCACCCTTCCAAGCAATAAATTCTTCAATTTGTTCCGCATCATAAAAGTCATAAATTCCTTTAACATAAGAAGATATGGTATTATTATCATTATACTCACATTGAAAAGGGAGGTATTTATACCTCTTTCTGGAACAAGATTTATCACAGCAATAAGTAACATTATAAGTAGAGCACACGTTTCTAGCAATGGTATACAATCTATCAATTTGTTCCCATAAGTGTTTCCCTTTTTGTGACAAGCAGTGTTCCTTATAATAATATTTTTGATCTTCCATGAACCCACCTTGCCAAAAAGCTCCAGTTTCAAAGAAACCAACCATTGACAACAAGCATGATAAGGCAAGACAATAACAGACCAACGAAAACAACAACTAGAGTAGGAACTATATTTTTTTTGTATTTTTGATAAAGAATTAAGCAAACAAGGCGAATATAAACTTAGCTTGAACAAAAGTGATTCCAAGTGGACTTGATAAATAAAGCTATGCTCCCCGGCAACGGCGCTAGAAAATAGTCTTGATGACCCACAAGTATAGGGGGTGTATCGCAGTATTTTCTAGAGAAGTGAAACCCAATTTATTGATTCGACACAAGGGGAGCCAAAGAATATTTATAAGCCTTAACAACTGAGTTGTCAATTCAGCTGCACCTGAAAACAATCTTGCTCACAGCAGTTTATCAGTAGGAACAGTTTTGTAGTAGGAATAGCAAAGTAACAGCAGTTGTAAAGTAAAGACAGCAGTAACAATAGTAGTAAACAATAGGATTCGAGTGCGGTAGGCATAGAGATGGATGGACGGGCGTTGCATGGACAAGACAATTCACATAGAAATCAGAACATAGGGAAATTGCAGATAAATAAGATAAAGCATCCAAGTACTAGATAATCCTAGGCATGTGTTCCATATATAGTCATACATGCCCGCAATGAGAACTTGCACAACATCTTTTGTCCTGCCAGCCCGTTTGCAGCGGGGCCTCAAGGGAACTACTGGCAATTAAGGTGCTCCTTTTAATAGAGCACCGGAGTAAAATATTAACACTCTGTGAACACATGTGATCCTCGCATCAAAGCCATTCCCTCCGGTTATCCCGATTTCTGTCACTTTGGGGCCATCGGTTCCGGACAACAACGTGTGTATACAACGTGTAGATAAGACCATAAACAATACTATCATAATGAATCAATAACATGTTTAGATCTGAAATCATGGCACTCGGGCCCTAGTGACAAGCATTAAGCACAACAAGTCGCAACAAAGTCATAAAGCACTAATAAAAGATACTAGGCACCATGCCCTAACAATCTGATGCCATTACATGAACGATCTCATCCAATCCCTACGATCCCCATAGCCTACAGCGGGGGATTACTCACTCATAGATGGGGGAAACATGGATGGTCGATGGAGAAGCCATGGTGATGATGATGGCGATGATCTCCTCCAATTCCCCGGCCCGGCAGGGTGCCAGAACGGAGTTTCTGGTGCTGTTTCATGGAATCTGATGGTGGCGGCGGAGCGGAACTCCTTCTGTAAAAACGTTAAACCCCCTGAAGTTTTTAGGTCAGAAGGCTTCTTAGGCGAAGAGGGAGACCGAGGGGGTGCCTGACCTGGCCCACGCCATCAGGTGGTGTGGCCACCCCCTGGCTCTTCTCCGTCTCGTATTCTGGCTCCGTGAGTCTTCCGGAAAAATAGGCACTTTGGCTTTTGTCCCGTCCAATTCCGAGAATATTCATTTTCTGACTTTCTTGGAACCAAAAACAACAGAAAACAGGCAGCTGGCACTGTGGCTCTTGTTAATAGGTTAGTCCAAGAAATCATAGGAAAAGTACTCCAAAGTGTGGACAAAACACAAGAAAGTGGATAAAACCAAGCATGCAACATCAAAAAATTATAGATACATTTGCAATGTATCAGCCGTCGTCAACGCCATCGCCGAGGCTAGCTGGCTACGACAACTCCTTCAGGAGCTCCATCGCCCTCTCCACAGTGCTACGGTTGTCTTCTGCGACAACGTAAGCATTGTCTACATGTCTACGAACCTGGTTCAGCACCAGCGCACCAAGCACATCGAGATCAATCTTCACTTCGTTCGCGACCGTGTTACGCTTGGGCACATTCAAGTCCTTCATGTGCCTTCTTCTCGCCAGTTCGCAGACATCTTTACCAAAGGCCTACCGTCTCCGTTGTTCCTTGATTTTTGGTCCAGTCTCAGCGTCCGAGAATCTCCCGTTGTGACCGCGGGGGGCTGTTAGGCAACCGAATCATAGCATTATTCGGTCATATCCTCTCCATTATTGTGCCTGTATCTTTGCTATAAATAGGCCATTATGGTTAGGATATGGATTGATTGTATTCCGTGTATATCTTGTATTTTCGGTTATATATATGAGATATTCTGGGAGCCACCGATTGTGGTCTACCCAAACCAATTCTATCAGGAAATATGTATGACTGCATATTTAGCCTATGTGCAAAACTATATGGTTTCCAGTAGTTATTATAAGAAAACATAGATTAACAACTCCCTCTTCATTGTACATATATTTGATTTTCAATCTGTTCTTGTCAGTTAAAGATTGCTCTCGAAACTATCCATACATGAAAACCATGCATGTCTAAGGTTTGTAAAAATTATTTCCTTCACCAAAAATCCAGAGTTATAAACTCAACACGGTTAGCAGTCAAATTTGGAAGAACTTGGAGTCAAATTCGGACATACCCACAATACCTGCCAGAATCTCACAAAATTACTCTCTGATATGACAAAAGCAGAAACCAATTTCATACTAAAATATCTCTTGGATGTTAGAAACAATGATGACTCTAGTCATACATATTTAGCCATTTTCAGGTCTTAAGATAACTTGGCATGTCGCCAATAAAGTTCCACATTTTTTTAGCGACAGAGTACTCAAATAATAAATGTTGAGTCAATTCAAGTTCAGCAAAAGATATGCAGCTTTTGCTAGTCAGATTATGGCGCTTGAACCCCAATGTGTACAACCATTAACTGACTATCTTAGATCATAACCCCAATGTTTAGAACCATTAACTGACTATCTTTGGAGCAGATTTTGCAGCGCCACGATCCATCCGGATCGACGCGTCCGGCTCGACCCATCAGTGCACCTAATTTGGGAAATGGTTGCATCGGTCCAGACAGCGCGCGCGACCTCCCGTGTCCTCTCGCGGGGTCCGAGGGCCCGCTTTCCAGCCACTCAACGGCTTCCTTCCACTAGCCATCAATGGAAAGCTGCTCCAAAGGCTGGCCACGCCGCTGTTGGCGCTGCCCGATGCCTTCTCTCCTGCCGCGACACTTCAATGTCGTCGCTTCGGCCTCCACGCCGGCATCCGATGCCAGACCTTTTTAACTGGCTGCCCGCGGCCATCTTCTTCCAGACCACACCACACTCTCCTCCTCCCCAATCCTGCACTACCAGTAGCTAGCCATGGCCGACGACATTGGATCAAGGGGAGGGGCGTCTAGGATGACCATCGGGTCCTGGCCGTGGACGTCGAGGGAGGCGCGGAGGTGCTGTTCTACCGCCTTGCCAGATGTTCCACGCCAACGGCTATGAGGAGTTCGCCCGCGCGCACTAGATCGAAGTGGGCAACATCGTCGTCTTCAAGTACGACGACGAAGGAAGGCTCGCCATCAGCATCTTCGATGACAACATGTGCCATCACTGCTACCACCTCGAATCCGACTCCGACTCCGACAAGTAGGTTAGGCTGTGCAGTCGCCATGTACGATGTAGCAATGTGGGAATCAACCATTTGCAATGAAAAGTTTTATTCGAGTCCTTAAATATGTTACAAGAAAACCACGAATACAACACCTCGCAACACCACTCGAACTATGCGCCGCCTACGACGCTGGTGGCGGCGGCGCCATCGGGTCGGTGAGACCTCATTCTTCGAGAGAGAGAGAGAGCGGCAGATCGCTTCCTGCGTCTGCAACTCCTCTTGAGCTTGGTCGAGGCGGGCATGTAGGTACGCGTCATCGGGGTGGGCCTGTATCGCTTCCCGGAGCTTGTCGCGCATGTTTGCGAGCGCAACACGCCGCCGGTGCTCCGGCAGAAACACGCGGTCCATCACCTCCCATGAGAAAGGCTAGCCGGTGGTCCTGTTGTAGTTATAGTGAGTGCGCCGCTCCGCTGGTGGTTGAACGTCAGCCTGTATATCTGCGGGCGCCCCGGAATCAGAGGCGACAACACGTCCGGTTCCTCCGGCAGGTCCGGCCACCACGACGGCAACATGCGCTCGGGAGGCTGTGGGATTTCTGTGTGGCGGGGTTGACAGTGCGGCGACGCGGACGACCATGCATGGAGGTCTGTGGGGGTGCGATTTCTAGTTATGCCTACCTCAGGTGGCCTCCCTTTCTATGGGCACGACTGGACACGGCGGAAAACATCCAGAAAAGGCGGGAATCGACGGGAAAGAAAGGTTTACTATATGACTTGTAGAATCACTCCGTACATAGGTTTCCATACATAGTTTCTTTACTTGCCAAGGATCTCATGTCTTTCTTTTCGAACTTGTAGAATTTATTCTCATATGAGTCACTTGTAGAATTCTACATCGTACATGTTTTCCATATTGCTATATAGCTTATGTTGTCTAGGTTCCTTTAGTTGTACAATTTTATATCATGTTTCTTGTGATTCTCATGTCCTTCCTTTCAAATGTTTAGGATATGCATGAAGGACGAAGATATTCACCGTTTGCCCACTAAATGTTAACTCGATATTCCTATATTATATTTATTTTTTTGGAAATGGGCGCGCTTTATTACTCGAAGGCAATGTTTACACCCGGTCTCTGCATAACTAGAATGCACACAGCCGAATGTTGCTATGTATGAACCATGGACTCATGTTGTTATAGATCTTGTGTTAGATCATTCTTTATGATGGTATTTGTTGTCATGGCTATTGGTTTGGTGCTAGATATGCTGATTTGCAACAATATATGTATATTTTGTGTTTAAACTGTAAGGATGAAACAAATAAATAAAAAACAGACAATGTGGCCTTTGTCGTGTGTTTTTTTAGTATGGCACACGACAAAGGTCCTTTGCCGTGCGTTTTTGAGTAACACGGACGACAAAGAGCCCACGTGTCGCGCACGGAAAATAACTCTAGGTCAGCACATGGCAAAGCCCGTTGACCAGCTGACCAGCTGCCGTCAGATGGCCATACGCTTGCACAAAAGCACACGGCAATGGTGGACTATTTTGCCGTGCACTGCCGGAAAGCACACGGCAAAGGCAACACGAAATGCACATGATACGGTCAAGCCGCACGGCAACTGATGAGGATAGCGTTGTTAGTTCGTCTGCCGGCGTCATTCACTTTACGTTGCCGTATACCTGAAAAAGCACACGGCAAAGATCTTCGCCGTGCGTTGTTTCTGAAGGACACGACAAAGGCTCTTTGCCGTGCGACATTTACCGTGTGCGAACACGGGGAAAAGGATGCCGTGTGGATTTAGTGTTTTGCCGTGTGAAATTGCCACGCGGCAAAGATCTGTTTTCTCGTAGTGACCGTCAAGGTTTTAGCTGTTAATAAGCATAATCTCAGTTTGGATGACGTTGTTGAGTTGATAAGGTTCTTTCCCTGCTTGGAGAAGCTCCACGTGAAGGTCGGTATTTTCTTCACTGATAGTAGTTCAGAGTGTTGGATCAGCAATACTTTCGATATACTTCCTTGATCCAAATTAATTTACTTAGATTTGTCTAGATTCAGATGTATCTAAACATATTTTAGTACTAGATACATCCGAATCTAGACAAACTTGAGTCAATTAATTTGGATCGGACTATATACACTAGTAGAAACCAGGCAATTAGCCCCGGTTCGTAAGGACCATTAGTTTCGGATTGCGAACTGGGACTATCAAAGCGGGACTAAAGGTCCAAACTTTAGCCACGGTTCTGTTACGAACCAGGACTAGAGGTCCAACCACGTGGCCCTGCGAGCGGCGCTAGGCGGCAGGACATTTAGTCTCGGTTCGTGTTATAAACCGGGACTAAAGGTTCCCTGTCGCGGCAGCGTTTTGGGCCATTCGGCTACCGCGGCAGGGGATGGGGTTTTAGGGTTTTGTGTTTTCTTTTTATTTTGTGTTTTGTGTTCTATTATTTTTCATTATGTGTTTTCATTAGAAACAAGTTTTCGTGTACATACAGAACGCTACTACACAATACTTGTACACTTTGATACAATATGTAATATAATTTCTCTTACAAGCATACATGGAGTCCCAACCGGGTCCAGAGCATGTCTATTTGATTACATGGAGATCATTATATGGATGCTTTAGGGTCTACGTATAGAGTATTCTCCACGTGGGTCTATAACCTCGTCGACAAAAAATCCAGCAAATTCCTCTTGGATTGCTATTAGGCGGTCCTCTTGTAGGAGCTTGTCCTGCATCGCGTCCAACTATATAAAAAGGAGATCGTATGAATTAGACTCAACACAACTTTTTGTAATAAAAATAAAGGATGGATATATTTTTTACTTACTCGAACATTTTCTGAGGGCTTATCAATACTGATGCGAATGAACTCGCACACGTAGAATCCACATAGATTAGTCTCCTGTGGCTGCCTCGCGCACTTCACAAGAATAGAATTCAATCAAATAATAACTCTAGCATGATAAATACACATAAACTAGAATTAAATAGATTTGCGGACTTAGCTCGTACTACTTACCGAGAGTGATTTAAAAAATAGCTCCTCACGCCATTGATCGCGGACATGGTTCTTGAACCGTGTCCAAACCCTACCTGACAAAGAAAATTAATGTATGAGTTAATAACTACTTGATATCCCAGAAAATGAACGAAGAAACCGATATGGTGCGATAATGGTTGAAATTACCTCTGGAGCGCATCGATAATGCTGCGGTAGTCTTCAATGTCTTTGTTTAGTGAGTCCATGATGTGAACTCTTCCCAAGTCAACTGAAATGCTTAGAAGAATGCAGTGCTACCTACTCAAGGTTTACATACGTCAGTAACTCATCATTTACACTGAACATCAAGTAAGCAAAATTTAATGTATACAAGAACTCACTTACCATCGTGGTAAGGAAATAGTATTTCATTACAGAAATGCTGGTTTTTGAGAAACCGGAACAAGTTGTGCTCGGTCTCCAGTGGTTTATCCTTTAGTATAGCTCCATGAACTCGATGTGGGTCAATAAATCCAAATCCATTGATAGCCTTTCTTTTACAATCGAGCATCTTCATTCTGCATCATTATATATAACGTACAAAAGAATATAGTGAGTATACTTATCAGCAATGAATTGAACAAGCTGAGATAGACTTAATTACATAAATAAAGTAATCACTTACAGACAATAGGAACTGAGGATAGTTTTTTCAAGTTCCTTTAGATTGAATAACTGAAATAATTCTGTAAATTCAATAGGAACCTTGTCTTCAGCAAAGTAATGCGATTTTCGAACTTTCAGTAAGAGCCAATATTGCTGTTCTTTTGATGCTTTCATGTACCATTCATGAAATCGTCGAATTTGTGTTGGCATATCCCGAAGCCTCTCAGAACTAACTAGAGGCTCCCCGTGAACAAATTTGGGTGCCACCTCAGCCTTGGGCATATCGCTGTAAAGAATGTCATGAATAGACATGTTACATTGCTCGGATAATATCCTAGCCGTTTCCGGATCTATAGGTTCTACCTCATATAGCTGACGTTCGGGTATGTTCACCTGGAGTGGGGGGAGCGATTGATTTGATTGTTTCCCCAGCTAGGGAACATCTCTTTTGGTTCTTCGGCTACCACTAGATTATTTTGCTTGTTTCCCCAGCTAGGGGACGTATGTTCTGATGCTTCCGCTACCACTCGATTGTTTTGCTTGTTCTCCCTGCTGGGGAACCTCTTTTGTGATGCTTCCTCTACTGCTTGATCTCTTTTGTTTCAGTGTCTTCTGAAGACATCGTGTATAGTCATCTGGCGCATTTAACTGAGCTTGGGATGGTTGCGTCAGTAATTTCCTAAAGTGCTCCTTGGTTTCCAGTTTTATTTGGACCTCTGGCTCAGGTTGTTTCTTTTTAAAAGGAGCATCCACTTTGGCCCATACGACCGCATCGGTCTCCTCATCGGTCAGGTCATCAACCCTCTTGGGAGGAACCGGCGGTACTCTTGGGAGGGGCGACAACTGTCGCTTTGGGCGTCGGTTATCGCTCGACGGAGCGGTGATATTCTTCCGCTTTTGGCCCTTAGTGGGTGGAGGCGGCTGCGTAGATTGAGATGGACTCGTGTTGGGGTCATGGATTGGATTTGGAGGTGGTGGACTTTTACTGGGAGGAGACGGTGCACTTGGAGGTGGACTTTTGTAACACCCTCGAATCGGCCCTATGTAAGTTTTAGCGATTCCCGCCAAACCCGCATAGAATCGATTCAAAGATGCCCACCAGGCACTTGCGTGCGGGTGGAAAACAATGACATTACACAATAGTCCACGATGGAACCCACAAAACATATATATATATACAACAACGACTCCATGAGTCAAAAATACAGATATACAATACAAAGATCCAAATCACCTTGAAACGATATAACATCCGAGTACGGATAAGATGCAAATGGGGCTAAGAGCCCTGAAGAATAACCAATGGCGTCCATAACCCTTCCCAGGCCAAGCCGGAAGGGTAACCCTGCTAACAACATCGAACTTATACCTGCTAAAACAAAAGGGGTGCCGACAAAGGGCAAAGGAAAAAAGAGGAGCGTTAGTACTGAGGCCAGTACACGGCGAGGCTAGAATTCGGCGGCTCTTGCCTACATAGGTATGGTGGACTAAAGCGGCAGCGAAGCATGCACTAAACAACCTATAGAGACTCGATGAACTGTCGGCTATTAGTGAGAGATAAGAAAGACCTATTTGGAACCAAACTTATACTAACACCAATCATACCCATCCTAGTATTTCCCCCTCGAGACCAAACGAGGAAGTCAAACCGTGGAACTCACACAGTTGGAAGTTTTATTCATTCTATTATAGTTGCAGCACTTACTAGTCAGATATAGATAGCATGAGTCATCCTAATAGCATAAGTAGTGGGCAGTTTTAGTTAACCATTCAGTTGTAGTTGCAGTACTTACTAATCAGATACAATTAGCATGTGACATCCCAAACCCAGCAGTTGTTGGCACTTTTATTTCATTCCATTGGAGTTGCGATACTTACTAGGCAGGTATAGCATGACACAATACATACCAATTCCACCAGTTGTTGGCACTTTTATTATCCATTCCATTGTAGTGAAGCTGATTACTAGTCATATATTAAGTCAAATTTATAGCACTACTTTAGTTATGCTTGTCTATGATCAAGGTACTGTGCTCCAAGTAGTTCATAACCGCGGACATGGCTTTCAGAAAGACTTACCCTGCAGGGGTGCACAAATAGCAACACACACACGATCAACCGCGGAAAAACCAAATCAAAACCCAACAAGGCTTTCACGACAAAGCAATCACAGGATTCATAAATTATTTCAAGGGGAACCCTATTAAGCTACCCGCAACGAAGTTGGCCAGCTCCGAGATGGACCCAAGGTTTGTGCCAATGGCTGTAAACGACTAGGAACCCGAAAGTGTGACTGGGCTTGTCGATACCGTGAAAACATTCCACATTCCTAAACAGTACAGGTGCTCCACGCACAATCGTAAATAAAGCAGTAAAGCATGGCATAAGTACAGGATAGTAATAAAGTCCCAAACTAGTTTGTGGCCCCAAGAAATAAGAAATGAATCAAGCTCTGGCTAAGGGGGATCCACAGGGTCTCCCGGATGTGGATAGTGCGAATAATCAAGGAACAGGTATCAAGTACTCGGGGCCTACGGGACACAAGTGGACATAAAGAAACCAAATAACATATATTGCCCACTAGTGCCTCTTTCATTAGTTATCCCAACAATTTAATATTTGTATTTAAAGTCATGATCCTCTCCACCGTAAAGCACATGACAACATTCCAACAACTGTGTGGTACTTCACGACACGGGATCGCACCTGAGCAAGCGACTACGACTCGCAAGACCATCTATCTACCAAACAACAGGTAATAGGAGGTGTCCAAGGCAATATAAAGGCTGCATGGAATATATCTGGTACGAAACACTAAAGCATCGCGACACGGGTAGCAATAGATCAACAGGAGGAAATAAAGACTATAAATGCAAAATAGGTAGAAAGGGGGAGAATGCTCGCCTGGGAAACATTGCCGAAGATACATTATCCGAAGGACTTGTCGATATTCACATCCACTCAACAGCCTAATCCGCGAAGAAGCAAAGCACTAAAAGAAACACCGGATACACTATTTAATACTACGACAGAAGACCAGGCATGATGCATATATGATGCATGACATGGCAAGGATGCAATGCGACTAGACAATATTAAGCGGAACCGGGGTCCCGACGATTAATTAGAAGGTTCATGTTATTTAACTACCCCGCAATTTAAATGTTGTCTTAACAAGGCAAAACATAGCATCGGTTCACTACACAAATTTAAATGGGGGCCAATATAAGACTAGAATAGCCCACATATGGCTTCCATATTTAATTATTAGGTGAATCGGCATAATGCCCCCAAACCACATGATGCGATGCGAATATGAACCATTTAATATGCCACAAGTGATAATGTTATATTATAAAAATAGGGGTCTCTTATAGGGGTCACACTTTGGTTATCGGCGATCTTGGTGTTCACCGGGGGTCGATGGGGTTCGGTCTTGGCGGGATCGGCCTTCGGGTTCCATGTCGATTGTCTTGTCGTTGATGAAGAACTTAGATTCACATCAGTAGTTTTCGGAAGATCTTGGCGAAAGCCGGGATCAGAGAACTTCGCGGGGATTTGTACTCTTCTAGTGGCACCGATACATCCCTAAAAACCATTGGCATCGAGCATACATCCACAGACAAGGCAAGGTAGACCTTCCTGCAAACATGTTGGTAACGGGACAAGGTCGAAACACTGCGCCACGAGTACCAACTGGAACCACATATGCAGGTTCAGAGAACTACAAGCACCTGGACAAAGAGGTCAACATGTAGTGCTGATATGGGGCGCCCTTACTCGCATCCGAGAGGAAAAAGCGAGCACAGAGAGGGTCCTGGGCGGCGCAACCGCGGCTCTAGAGAGCAGCAACGGAGAGAGGGAGAGCGGTGGCGGCCCAAGCTTGGGGTTCCCGCGTGTGGCGGCGGTCGGCGCAACGACGGCTACAGAGAGCAGGCGACGGAGCGGCTTGGCGTGCAACTGCCGGCTCCGAGCGAGGCCAGAGGAGAGGCACGGCAGAGGGCATTGAGGACGCTCGGGCGAGCTTCTGAAGAGGAGGGCCAGACGCGGCGAGGAAGGCAGGCGAGAGGAGCGGCGAGGAGGCCCACGACGGCGTCCTAGGGCCGCGGCGCCCACGTGGTCTAGGCGAGGCCGGGATCGGCCGAGGAAGCCAGCGGCGTCAGGGTTGGAGGATGGCGAGCTTGCAGAGGTGGTGACGCTAGCGCGGCCCGCTACTGGACACAGAGGACTGCGCGCTGTCGACGGGGACGGGACCAGCGGTGCTGCAGGCGACGACGACGAGATCGGCGCGGTCGGTGGCGCGGCGAGGCGGGACCGTAGTGCTCTGGTCGACGACCGGCGGCTCAGGAGGCGACGCAGGTGAGGCCTGCTGTGGTGGCGCACGCTCGCAGGAAGCAGCGCCGGCGGCTGCTGGTGATGCGGCCAGGGAGGCGCGCGGGGTCGGGGTTGGGCGCGATGGGTACGGGAGTTGCGGGGGAGAGAGACGCAGGGAACGGGAGGAGAGATGAGTGGTGGGGCCAGGGCGCTGGGGCTTGTACTGCAGGGGTGGGACCCATCGGGTCAGGTGAGTGCGGCCGGGTTGATCTGGTCGTGACGGTGGGGATGTGGCGATGTGTACTGTGTCGGTCCGGGTGGTAGGCGTGCTGTGCTACGCGCACATTGCGTGTGACTGCTGAGTGGCGGCGGAGTGGAGGGGTGCTGGGTAGGTTAGGGTTGGAGATTAGGTTTTGTCTAGATTAGGGTTTGGGGTAGTAGGTAGCCAGCCGGGCTTTTGGGTCTGGCGGGCTGCCTCCCCTAGAAAAATAGTTTTATTTATATATTTGTTTTGTTTTATTTAAAAGACCTTTTGTAAATTATTTTTAGACAAAACAAAAATATCCAGAAGAGGCCGGGGTTTTGTTTTGAATAAAGACGGGGGATATTTAGAAAATAAAGATAGGCTTTTAGAAAATAGTTTTAGACAAACCATGCATGACGATGACGGTGCTCAAATGCAATGTGGCATGATGACATGAGCATGCAGTCATGATGATGCACAAAAGGAAAACAACAAGCGATTTTCTAGTAGTGGTTTTACCGGGGTGCTACAACTTTTACTGGGAGGAGACAGTTGCCTTGGAGGTGATGGATTGTTTCTCGGTGGAGAAGGTGGCCTTGGTGTCGAGCCTAGAAACTTGATGTATTATTTTTTCCAAAGAATGAAGCCACTCATGACTTCTCCCAATGTCGTCTCCCCTTCACCTCCAGGGATGTCAAGTTGTAGTGATTGATACATAGGTTGAATTTCATCCACACCGACACGAGCATAGCCAGCTGGAATCGGATTACAATGGTAGGTTACTCTCAGTGCAGAAGGTAAAGCAAAGCCGACCGCCACCTTCATGGATATATTCTTCAGTTCAACATGCAGATCACAACTAGTCTTCTCCTTAATTGCATCCACGGGGTACACATCCATCGTTGCATCATTACCGTGGCCCTCCGTGGAAGCCACGCTGCTTTTCCATTGTAATGGGCCGACCGTACTTTCTGGTGCAGGATCTTGCTGTCGGAGTCATTTAAGTTCATTAAGCTCCTGGCGATGCTCCTGCAGCATGGCTTCAAACCTCGTGAACTGCTTCGTATCCTCCTCTTTTTGCCGCTTTGTTTTTCTCGATCGCTTTCTGTATGTGTCAAGGTGCTCGGGAAACCCGATAAGCCATGGATAAGAAGGTCTGAACCCTCTTGTTCGTCCAGCCTTTTCAGGATTCCCGAGAGCCTTTGTCAGCTCATCGTTCTCTCTATCGGGAACAAACGTTCCCTCTTCAACCTCTTTTATCACTTTAATAAGTTCATTCTTGGATGAAGAAACTTCTTCGGCTGCAACAATCTCGCTTGTTTCTAGGTCTAACGATGCCCCATGCCCGAGTACCCAATTTCTTGACCTCCTGGGCCAACAAGACGTAGATGGAGTGACCCCTTGAGCCTCCAGGTCAGCCTCAGCTTTATCCCACTTAGGCATGGCACTCCTGTAGCCACCTGTGCCCATATGATGGTGATATTTCTTTTTGGCTGCATTTAACTTATTATTTGCTGACATTGCCTTAGCTGGTGCCGAGGTCTTGTATTCCACAAATACGGCCCAATTATCCTGCTGCAACTCTAGTGGGCCAGTGAATGGAGGAGTTTTTTTCTTCAAGGCATACTTGTGGTACAATCTTTTTTTCCATTCCTTGAATAGTTCGACCATCTTCTTAAGAGCAAAGTGCTTGACTTTTCTCGTCATTTGCTGTGTGAGCTCATCAGTCTCCAAGAATGGTAGGGTGAAATGTGTCATGAGAGAATTCCACATCGTATCTCTCGCTCTGTCATCTACAAAACTAGACCCAGCTGGATCCTTTTTCTTTCCTGGCTTATTCCAATTTCGCGTGGTGATCGGGACGGTGTCTCTAGCAATCACTCCGCATTGACTTGTAAATGCATTCGCAGATTCTTTGGGCTCCAACGGTTGACCTAGCGGAGAGACTAAGTCAATGCTGAAACGGATATCAGCGGGCAACTTGTGTGTCGGGCCTCTTGTCCTTGTAGAAGATTGGACGGAAACGGAGGTCTAAGAGAAGAAACATTCGTCAGTACATATATACGAATCAATTAGTGCATCTATACTAGTGAACGATCGATAGAGGCTTTATATACCTTGACGGAGTTTGTTATTATTATGGTGTCTTCACCATGGTCTCCACCATGGTCAGCACCATCGTCTCCACCATGGTCAGCACCATCGTCTCCACTATTGTCTCCACCATCGTCTCCTCTAGACAAATTAAGATATTCGGAGCCATCGTAATAAGAACCCCCAGTACCCTCATCTATCATGTTGAGAAGCTCCTCTTCATTCTGTCTACCGTCCATAGCTTAACTAATACAAAAAAAGAATATTGCATTAAGTAAAAGAATATTACAATTGTGACAACTCGGATACATTACTTAGTGATTAAGATAAAGTACAATAATATAAGATAAAGTACATTATTAATACATTTCGCTCATATCTCACGCATAATATAAAGTACATTATTAATACATCTCGCTCATATCAAACTAGCAAACGCGGCTGCCGCGTTCTGTGCTACGGGAGCTCTGCAGCCAGAGAACAGGAACCATCACCGGAGAATAGCTCGGGTGAGATCCGTGAACCTGCTAGATATTGGAGAACCTACTGTTCAAAACATACATGTATCGTCGTACGTGCTCGTCCTCCTCCCTGATACGATGACGTACCACGTCCTCGGGGGCCGGCTCCCTCTGCACCGCTCCTGGACCTCGTGAACGCCACCAAAGAAGCTCCGGGTCGACGATGATACCCGGATTCCTCACCAAGGTATAAGTCCTGACAGGTAGCACCTCCTAGTGCCAACCCGGCGGATCCCAGACTCGGACATCCCTGGAACCGACGGAGTCCAGTAGGCTCGGACGAGGTGGACACGGCATAACTAAATAATAGCAATAAACAATCATAAAACATAAACAGTAACTAAATCACTAAGTATGGCCCTAATAACACTAACCCTAAACCTAAGACTAACTAAACTAAACCTAATTAACTAAGTATTCTAACTAACCCTAACTAACCCTAGATAAATACTAATAATAATACTAATATTGTCTAAATACTAATACTACTAACACTAACCTTAAACCTAACACTAACTAAACTAAACCTAATTAACTAAGTATCCTAACTAACCCTAACTAACCCTAGATAAATACTAACATATACAATTAACCTAATACTAATACTAACTAATAGTAATACTAATACTAAATACTAACCTATAATACTAATACTAACTGATACTAACTAAATACTAAATAGTAACTAATACTAAATCCTAATACTAACCTAATACTAACATATAATACTAACTAATACTAAATACAAATACTGACCTAATACTAATACTAATTAATACTATAATAACCTAATTAATACTATTATACTAAGAATCAACCAAAATTGGGCACGGCGCCGCCGATGGGACCTGAGGCGGCGCGGAGCGGAGACGGTGCGGGTGCGGGGCGGCGGCGCGGAGTGGCGGCTCGGTGTGGGGCGAGGCGGCGCGGAGACGCGGCGAGGCGGCGCGGGGATCCTCTTCTCATAGGCGCGGGCGACGGCACGGCGAACGACGTGGGCGTGGCGCTAGGAAGAAGGTGATCTGGAGCTCTCCGGGTCGTGGGGTGGGGGTGGGCTATTTATACCACCCCTCCTTTAGCCTCGGTTTGTATTACAACCCGGGGCTAAAGGGTTTTTCGCCCGCCGCTCTTCCCATGCGCGTATCCCCTTTATCCCTGGTTTGTAATAAAACCGGGGCTAAAGGTCACAAACCGGGGCTAAAGGTTATTTTTGGCGCCAAAACCAAAAATGGTTTATAGTTTTCAGAAAATTATGTATTATATATCAAAAATTTTAGAAAAAGAAGATCTATAATTTAAATCTATTATCACACCTTATTATACAACTTAAATGAAATTATCTATTGTTTAACAAGTATTATATTTAGTAGAAACGTTGGAAAAATATAGTTTATTATTTAAAAACGGAAAAATACATATTATATACCAAAATATTCAGAAAAAATAATAGACTCATTAGAAATATAATATTTATTACAAAAGCTAGTAACTAGGACTAAAACGTATTTCCCGCCATTTCTCCCGCTTCCCGCCATTTCCCCCGCTTCCCGCCATGTTCTCCCGCCATTTCCCCCGCTTCCGGCCATGTTCTCCCTCCATTTCCCTCTATATCTAGGATAACCACCATGTCCATACACATATCCACACCTTCTCTCTCACAGCAATGGACATAGCTTACTGGGCCTTTCTGACGCTCGAGGAGACCGAGGCGCTGTGCGCCTCCAGCTACCCATGCCCGCCGGGGTACCGGCTGCCCGCTGGCTGGATGCTAAGCGCTGGAGGGGTTCCTGTTCCTCCTGTGCCTCAAGGTTCGGCCTGCCAGGCGACCATCATGAACCACTTCTACCTCGAGCTCACGCCGGAGCAACGGATCGATCCCCATTGGGATCCTGACAACCTCGACACCTGGAATGCCTTCTTCGCAAACCGGCGGGAAAGGGAGCTCGCCAGGTACGAGGGTGATGGCCCGCCCCCAGTGAACCACAACGAGGCTGGTCGCCGCGTGTGGTGGGCGAACTGGACTATCGCCGGCGTGATGCGCTACATCGCCATGGGAGACCATCCTCGCCCGAGGTACCCGCACTTTCACCAGCTGCATAGCCACAAGAATGGTGGTGGTGGTGAAGGCCTAGGGCATACTGGGGTCGTCATCCGGGAGCCCCCTCCCCCGCGCGTCGTGAATCCGAGTCCGGAGGATCCATCCGCGTGCTACGAGGAAGGGCTGAGGATCCATCCGCGTGCTACAAGCGACGACGATGACGATGACGATTCCGAAGACGACCCTGAAGCTGTGTACTATAGGGCTAGATACGATTATGACTAATTTTTACGTTTTAATATTAATAAATGTCTGGCCACAGCAAGTTGCAATACTACCTATTGAGATCGAGATAGTTCATATCCATATACATATAAGAAGATCATTAAAAATAAAGGTTTAATAATATTGTACATCACCAACATCCACACATGTTAGGGTTTTCTTCTAATCCGTAACCATGGGGCATCTTCCTTACTTAACGGGATGCTTGGGTCATCCTTCATAGCGAAGGGCGGAATTTCATGAAACTTATCATAATTTTCTGACATGTCTGTCTTATCCTCCACCCCCACGATGTTTCTTTTTCCTGAAAGAACTATGTGGCGCTTTGGCTCATTGGATGTTGTATTGTTTTGCTGATCTTTCCTTTTTCTCGGTTTGGTAGACATGTACTTCACATAAAAAACCTGAGCCACATCATTGGATAGGACAAATGGTTCATTTCTATACGCAAGGTTGTTGAGATCCACTGTTGTCATTCCGTATTTCTTGTCTACCTCAACCCTACCTCCTGCCAGCTTGACCCATTTGCACCGAAACAAAGGAACCTTAAAAAAAGGTCCATAGTCAAGTTCCCATACCTCCTATATGTAACCATAATATGTATCTTTTTGCCCATTCTCATCTGTTGCATCAAATCGGACACCACTGTTTTGATTGGTGTTCTTTTTATCTTGGGCGATCGTGTAAAATGTATTCCCATTTATCTCGTACCCTTGGAAAGTCAATATAGTCGAAGATGGTGACCTGGCCAACAAGTACAACTGCTCTCCAACATTTATGCCATTTATGAGATGTGTCTGCAACCAACCGCCAAAAGTCCTCATGTGTTCATCTCTAATCCAGGAGCCAGGGTTCCCCTGGTTGTTGGAGTGTACAATATTCTTGTGTTCCTCGATATACGGAGCCACCAAGGTGGAACTTTGCAGAACTGTGCAGTGTGCTTTAGTGAGAGAATGTCCGTCCATACATATCCTTGCTTTCTTTCCTAGCACGCCTTTTCCACTAAGTCTACCCTCATGCCGTGATTAAGGAACATCGATGGGCTTAAGGTCAGGAATAAGGTCAACACAAAACTCAATGACCTCCTCTGTTCCATATCCCTTTGAGATGCTTCCTTCTGGTCTAGCACAGTTATGAACATATTTCTTTAACACTCTCATGAACCTCTCAAAGGGGAACATATTGTGTAGAAATACAGGACCAAGAATGTTAATCTCTTCGACTAGGTGAACTAGGAGGTGAGTCATAATATTGAAGAAGGATGGTGGGAACACCAACTCGAAGCTGACAAGACATTGGACCACATCTTTCTGTAACCTTGGTAGACTATATAGACTGATTACCTTCTGAGAAATTGCATTGAGAAACGCACATAGCTTCACAATGGGTACTCGAACATTTTCCGGCAGGAGTCCCCTCAATGCAATCGGAAGCAGTTGGGTCATAAGCACGTGGCAGTCATGAGAATTTAGGTTTTGAAATTTTTTCTCTGCCATATTTATTATTCCCTTTATGTTTGACGAGAAACCAGACGGGACCTTGATACTGTAAAGGACTTCAAAAAAGATTTCCTTCTCTTCTTTGGTAAGAGCGTAGCTAGCAGTACCTTCAAACAACTCTGCATGCCGTCTCCGTCTTTTATACGTTGTTGGTCCTGCCGTGCTTCAGGTGTATCTTTGCTCTTCCCATACACGCCCAAGAAGCCTAGCAACGTCACGCAAAGATTCTTCGTCAGGTGCATCACGTCAATTGCAGAGCGGACCTCTAGGAGTTTCCAATAGGGTAGCTCCCAAAATATAGATTTCTTTTTCCACATGGGTGCGTGTCCGACATCGTCCTTCGAAACAGATTGTCTACCAGGACCGTTTCCAAAGATTACTTTTAAATCCTTCACCATATCAAATACATCATCACTAGTACGGCGGACAGGCTTACACCGGCTGTCTGCCTCACCATTGAAATGCTTACCTTTCTTTCTTAGGGTGTGCGTGGGCGGAAGAAAACGACGATTCCCCGGGTACACAATCTTCTTACATTTATCCAAATATATACTTTCAGTCTCGTTTAAATAGTGTGTCCATGCATTGTATCCCTTGTTTGTCTGTCCTGAAATGTTACTAAGAGCAGACCAATCATTGATTGTTATGAACAAGAATGCTCGTAGGTCAAATTCCTCCTACTTGTTCTCATCCCACACACGTACACCTTTTCCATGCCACAACTGTAAGAGTTCTTCAACTAATGGCCTTAGGTATACATCAATGTCGTTGCTGGGTTGCTTTGGGCCTTGGATGAGCACTGACCTCATAATGAACTTCCGCTTCATGCACAACCAAGGAGGAAGGTTATAGATACACAGAGTCATAGGACAGGTGCTATGACTGCAGCTGTGCTCCCCAAAAGGATTCATGCCATCTGTACTTAGACCAAACCATAAGTTCCTCGCATCACCTGCAAAGTCTAAAAACTCTCTCTCAATTTTTCTCCACTGCGACCATCAACGGGGTGACTCAACATCTCATCTTTCTTACGGTCTTCCATGTGTCATCGCAACAACTTGGCATGCTCTTTGTTCTTGAATAAACGTTTCAACCGTGGTATTATAGGAGCATACCACATCACTTTGGCAGGAACCCTCTTCATGCGGCGCTCGCCCTCAACATCACCAGGGTCATCTCGTCTTATCTTATACCGCAATGCAGTGCATACTAGGCATGCATCCAACTTCTCGTACTCCTCGCCACGGTAGAGGATGCAGTCATTAATGCATGCATGTATCTTCTACACCTCTAATCCTAGAGGGCAGACAACCTTCTTTGCTTCGTAGGTACTGGCGTGTAGTTCGTTATCCTTTGGAAGCAACTTCTTCTTTATTTTCAGCAACTTTTCAAATCCTTTATTAGTCACACCGTTCTCTTCCTTCCATTGCAGCAATTCAGTATGCTAACTAGTTTTTTGTGCCCATCTTCACAATTTGGATACAACAATTTGTTGTGATCCTCTAACATCTTCCTGAACTTCAACCTCTCCCTTTCAGTTACGCATTCTTCCTGGACATCAGCAATGGCCCGACTAAGATCACCATCGGGCAGATCTGATGCCCGTTCTTCATCTTTTTCTTCATCAATGTCTTCCATTGTAGTACCATCGTATTCAGGGGACATAGTAGGGTAGTCGTTATCATTCTCTTCTTTTTTGTTGTCTTCCATTATAACCCCTCTTTCTCCGTACTTGGTCCAACAATTATAGCCGGTCATGAAACCGGACCAAAACAGGTGGTTGTGAAGGACTCTTGAGAAAGAGTATTCCTTATGATTCCGACAGACACCACATGGACAAGACATAAAACCATTCCGCTTGTTTGCCTCGGCCACAAGAAGAAAAGAATGCACGCCTTTAATGAACTCGTTAGAAAGTCGGTCAGTGTACATCCATTGCCGGCTCATCTGCATTATATAATTAATTAAGTACATCAAACATAATCATAATTAATTATTACTAATCTAAAAAACAAAATTAAATCCAACAGTTGGGACTAAAGATATGTTGAACCTTTAGTCCCGGTTGGAGGCACCAACCGGGACTAAATGTGGATGTGTAGACAATATGTCGACACTATGTTCTCAGTGGGCAGCACTAAGCTAGTAAATTAAATGACGACACTATTTTGGGTGGGTGGCAGTATAATCATAATTAATTAGTACTAATCTAAAAAAACAAAATTAAAACCAGCAACCGGGACTAAAGATATGATGAACCTTTAGTCCCGGTTGGAGGCACCAACCAGGACTAAATATGGATATGGAGACAACATGTCGACACTATGTTCTTAGTGGGCAGCACTAAGCCAGTAAATTAAATAACGACACTATTTTAGGTGGGTGGCAGCATAATCATAATTAATTAGTACTAATCTAAAAAACAAAATTAAAACCAGCAACCGAGACTAAAGATATGATAAACCTTTAGTCCCGGTTGGAGGCACCAACCGGGACTAAATGTGGATGTGGACACAACATGTCGACACTATGTCCTCAGTGGAAAGCACTAAGCCAGTAAATTAAATGATGATACTATTTTGGGTGGGTGGCAGCACTATGCCAGGGGTGAGTGTGTCGACATTATGTCATCAGTGCCCGACACTATGTTATGCTGCTTAATCTATAAATAGGTATGCATTCTTGTGAAGAACTGCAAGATGGTGTGCGAGACCAGGGACACCACTACGGCAGAGCTTCTCGAAGATGTCTTAGGATACCGTCCTCAGACATCTTCGAGGAGCTCGCCATAGAGGCACTCCCTAATATGTGAATTATTTTAGTTACCCGGCGTATTAATCTATAGCTAGAGAAGTTATTAACTACAAGATGGTGCTAGGGGGACACCCCTACGGCGGAGCTTCTCTCAAAGATGTCTTAGGATCCTATCCTCAGGCATCTTCGAGGAGCTCGCCATAGAGGAGCTTCTCGAAGATGTACTGTGATGTCTTCTTATCAAGTTTTTATGAATTAACCCTATCTTTGTTACAATTTTTTCAGTTTGTTGAACGCAGGTAGACGAAGAAGGATATTTTACCCAGCTAGCTAGTTAGAATGATGAACTCACGCATGTGTGTGCTTCTAAAATCAAATTTCGAGACTATGTGCCAAAACAAGATATATATAGATAGAATCCACATATTGTGATATTTACCTTAGAGTTCCTTACATTAATACAAGATAGATAGAATCTAAACATCGATCTCATGCTATCATTGCAAAAATTACTACCAAACTAAATCCACAAATCCATCTACAAGATAGAGCATGAAATGAGCTAATATAGCAATGAGAGTTCAAAGGATGAAGTTGCTCACCTTTTAGAACCTTTGGATAGATGGGGCACCATAAAATATAGACAAATCTTGAGAAAAAAAATGCATGAACTCGAGCTTGAAACAAGAAAGAGGGAGAGGAGAGCCACCAGCTTGAATGGTGGCTCGGGCAGGGGAAGAAGATATAGCCAAACCTTTAGTTCCGATTCGTAGGACTAAAGGATCTGGCGACCGACCTGGCCTGCCTGAAACCCTTTAGTCCCGGTTTGTTACACGACCCGGGACTAAAGGTCCCGTTCGAACCGGGACTAGTGCCTGCCACCCCCTAGGGCTAGATCTAGCTGTTGGACCGGGGCATTAGTCCTGGTTTGTAGCAAAATCGGGGCTAATACCTCTAAACCAAAGGTCTATTTTCTACTAGTGATACTTTCTCCTCCGGTACGGTTAATATTTTTTATTTGTCTTTATTTTTAATCATGGACATCAGGGGATAAAAATTGTGGCGCCGTAAGGGCCGGAGTCTTGTCAAAAGTCTTGACCTCCGTCTCAAGACAGTGGTGCTGGATCGGTATACAGGAACCTGGTCACATGTTAACTTGGCCACCTTTTTCGTTCTCAATGCGAGTCTGCAGGAGCTCATGACGTTTCATGTCGATGCCAAAGTTTGCAGCGACGAGTTTTTGGCCGATCAGCGTACCAAGCTCCAGTTAAAGGACAAGGCTTCAGGAAAGGCTCAGTTTCATTTTGCTACTCGCTCATAGGTGTCTCCAAGCTGTTTGGCAGGCCAAGCATCTCTGCGTTTTTTTTTTTACGAAATTCCACCAATCTATTGATAATCATCAACATCAATACAAAGAGACTTATAAGTAATAGAAATTACAAATAGGTCATTGAATCACTTAGCGACGACTACAGACACTACCACGAGCCGAAGACGCGTTGTCGTCCTCGCCCCTCCATCACCGGAGCCCAGCAAAGCTTGTCATAGTAGAGCTTGTTGTAGTAGACAGACGGAAAGTCGTCGTGCTAACGCGCCATAAGACCAGCGCACTAGAGCAGTAACCATCGTCGAAGATGACAACCGTAGATTGGAAGAGACTGACCTAAAACTACACCGACAAATACAGAAAACGATCGGATCCCAAGAGATCCGCCGGACACATGACTCCACACGCCCTCCGCCGGCGCTAGATGCACCGCCGGAGCGAGGATAGGGCGGGAAGGATCTTATTCTGACTTCAGGACGTAGCCGCCGCCACAATATTCTGAACAAGATACTAAAAAAGGCTAAACAGAAAACGAGAACCCCCCGCCGGCGAGAGGCCGTGGTCCGCCACGCCTCCAAGGCTCTAAGACCACCGGAGACAGAGCAGACCGACGATGTCACCGGCGAGGGGACGGAACCCTAGATGGATTTGGCTCTTCTGTTCGTGATCGCCTGGGGGCGTTTCACCGGATATGGTTGTTAAAAAATCTGCAATTTCGATTTAAATGATCCCTTTGCATGTAGATGTCGAAACTTTTTTTGTTGAGAAAATCATGATGCCATAGTATTAAATCATACCAACATCCAGTACAAACATGTAGATGTTGAAACTATTGTGAAAAAAAAATCTAGATGTTGAAACTGGTTTGAGCACCGAAGAATTTTTTCATTGCATGCGTCCAATATATTCTCCGTGCAAACATGTGTTTATAGTTTTGCTAATGAAGGAAAACAGCTATGCACAACCTCACCGAAAAGTTGAGGACCGAAAAACAATGATAGGTACGATTAAAGTATTTTTTAATGCCAAGATCCTATTCGTAAAAAAAGTAGACGTTGAAACTGGATTCGGTCTATTGGAGCATTATCTTTCCCGTCTCGTTTATGTGCTATCCAAACATGCTTAGTACATGGGTTTTCATTTTAATTTTGCCGGTCTTGTTCTTTGAGGATAGTCTCACTACAGGAATAGATAGCTATGCCGAGGACCGAGAGCTACGCCGACGGTCAAACGTCGGGGCCTTTAGCGTAGGTCACGAGCTGGACGTCCCAGGAAGCGGGCTGTCGGCGTAGAATTGCCCTCGGCGTAGGAGAGCTATGCCGACGGCTGCCCTCGGCATAGCTATTTTCTCTTTTATCTCATTAATCTTTGAAAAATCATAACTAAATCATTCTAATTCAGAAAATTACAAATAATATATCAAAATTTGCAGGAAAATAAGATCTATCTATCTATACTCAAATATTAAACATTTGTAAATAAAAATTAAGTAAAACATAAAACATTACATATAGATTAAAACGGGTATAAAAAATTCAAAAATGATCCAAATAATGTGAAACCTTCGCGCAGGGTCATATTATGTGATATAGTTGCAAGAAAAAATATCAAACTTGGTATATTGATTATGTCTCAAAAAAACTTTACAAAATGACATATCTCATTCGAGGTTTCCTGATTTTCGGGTTAAATGATCAATATTATGGCTAGAATCAAGGCATAGTTTGTGATAATGTGTTCATATTGTGCATGAGTGTGAATCATGGGATGGCGAACAATATTACAGGAGGAAGTTTTCCTTTTCATCGCACCAAAAAGCCATTTTCCATTTTCCAAGTGAAAAAGACGGGGTTTTTTGTGAAGCAACCACCAAATGGCTAATTCAAAATGCTACCACCCCATTTTAAAAAAAATACTAGACCACCTTACATGGATAATATCCTAACAGGGGGATCTCAAACCTTTCCGTCTATCCCTAGTGAAAAAGACAAATTTCTGCCGAATCGGTAGGAAGTGAGTCAGATATGAACTATAGGTACATAATCTGATGCTCATGATTTTTTACAAAAATTATTTTTAGGTTCACGATATGCTATTTCATTAGAGATCCACTTTAAGTTTAGCGAGTCTCAGCCCCGAGCTAAGAATCTTCATGCCGGCCATTCGACAAAGTTTGACGATAGTTTGAAACGGGCATAAAAAAAATCAAAAACAATCAAAACAATACGAAACCTTCGCATGGTGTTATATTATATGATATAGTTGCAAGAAAAAATATCAAACTTGGTATAGTGATTATGCCTCAAAAAAACCTTCACAAAATGACATATCTCATTCGAGGTTTCCTAACTTTTGGGTGAAATGACCAATGTAATGGTTAGAATCAAGGCATAGTTTGTGATAATGTACCCATATTGTGCATGAATGTGCATCATGGGATGTCAAACAATGTTGTAGGAGGAAGTTTTCCTTTTCGTCGCACCAAAAAGCCATTTTCCATTTGTCGACAGCAACAAATGGGAGGGTTTGTGAAGCATCCACCAAATGGCTAATTCAAAATGCTACCACCCTATTTTCCAAAAATACTATACCACCTTACATGGACAATGTCCTAATAGGGGGATCTCAAACCTTTCCTTCCATCCGTGATAAAATAGATAAATTTCTACCGAATCGGTAGGAAGTGGGTCAGATATGAACTACAGGTACATTATCTGATGCTCATGATTTTTTACAAAAATCATTTCTAGGTTCATGATATGCTATTTCATCAGAGATCCATTTCAATTTTAGCGAGTCTCATCCCCGAGCTAAGCATCATCATGCCGGCCATTCGACAAAGTTTGACGATAGTTTAAAACGGGCATAGAAAATTCAAAAACGATCCAAACAATGCGAAACCTTCGCAATGGGTCATATTATGTGATATAGTTGCAAGGAAAAATATCAAACTTGGTATATTGATTATGTCTCAAAAAACCTTCACAAAATGACATATCTCATTCGAGGTTTCCTGCCTTTCGGGTCAAATGACCAATGTTATGTCTAGAATCAAGGCATAGTTTGTGGTAATATGCTCATATTGTACATGGATGTGAATCATGGGATGGCGAACAATGTTGTAGGAGGAAGTTTTCCTTTTCGTCGCACCAAAAAGCCATTTTCCATTTCCCGACTACAAAAAACGGGGGTTTTTGTGAAGCAACCACCAAATGGCTAATTCAAAATGTACCACTCTATTTTAAAAAAATACTAGAACACCTTACATGGATAATGTCCTAACAGGGGATCGCAAACCTTTCCGTCTATCCCAAGTGAAAAAGACAAATTCCTGCTAAATCGGTATGAGGTGGGTCAGATATGAACTACAAGTACATGATCTGATGCTTATGATTTTTTTTTAAAATGATTTTTATGTTTACAATATGCTATTTTATTAGATATCCACTTTAAATTTAGCAAGTCCCAACCCCGAGCTAAGAATCTTTATGTCTGCCGTTTTAAACGGGCAAATAAAATTATGGCTAGAATCACGTCATAATTTGTTATAAGTTTATATGAATATCATATTTGGATTCCTATAATTTTTCTGATCAATTTAGACATATTATTTCTCGAATTCCAATTTACGGATTTAAAGATATTAATTATTTCATATTAAATAGAAAAATACAAAATAAATAAAATCATTATATTTTTATTTGAATTCAATAATATTTTTACTTATTCATTGTTGTTTACTTAAATAATTGTTTGTAATTTAAAAAAATACAAACATGTGACATGATGATATAAGAGTTAATAGGATGATATCATAGTATTTACAACAAGGTATAAACTGCTTTGCGGGAACAGATTCTGAAGGAACAGAGAAGTTAAGCATGCTGGGAGTGGAGTAGTGCTAGGATGAGTGATCGACCGGAAGTTTGACCAAGACTGCAATTTGACCTAAGATTATGTGTAATTAGTGTTTAAAATGTTCCAAGTGGGAGATTAACGAGTCAAAGAATTCAAACATTAAAAAATTAGAGAATTTTTTTTTAAAAAAATTATTTTTACAACTGGCTGTTAGGCTATGCCGATGGCCGCTATGCCGAGGGCAGCCATCGGCGTAGCCTACGCCGACGGCTTTTTTATACGCCGATGGCCTTTATGCACTACGCCGAGGGAGATCTTTGCCGAGGAGCTACGCCGAGGGCAGCCCTCGGCGTAGCCTATGCCGATGGGGACCGGGGCTACGCCGACGGCTTTTGGCCCTCGGGGTAGCACGCCGTTCCTGTTTTTGAAATTTCACCGATCTATTAATAATCATCGGCAATAGTAGTATAAAGAGACATAAAAGTAATAAAAATTACAAGAGGAGTGCTTCAGTACGCACCGTCGTTTATGAGAAAGTCCGAACTGCTAGGGCATTTTAGTCTGGCGCGTTTTGTTGGCTTCGTTTTTTTGGCCTAGGTGTAACCCATATCCAACCCAGTATAGTCTTGTATCTGTATACAGGGACTGACGATGCTGCACGGCATGACCCCACGTGGGGTCCACCTAGACCTAATCACCGCGATTAGCTCCCACGTCGATGCATGCACTATTGTTGGGCGTAACTGAAGCTTTCTCTTCTCCGCCGCCTGGTAAAACTCAGTCGCTCGTACCCACGGATCTGCTTCCCCTCGGCGCCGCCGATCTACCCCGCGTCCGCTGCTGCAGATCCTCGCGTCCGCCGCTACAGATCCTCGCGTCCGCCACCACAAATCCTCAAAGTTAGAAGCCGCGCCAGCGGCTCGGCGTCTTCGTCACTAGGGTTTCTAATCCAAATCGTCGGCTTTATCTTCCGATCTTATAAGTTCATCTCATGATCATGCTTCGTCTCTAGTAATTGTTAGACACGCGTAGCATTGATGATTCTAACAATGTGGCGCAACCACTCATAGAGGAGATGGAGGACTCTATATCTAGTATAAAAGATGATAAATCGGGCATGTCGGTGATGATTCCATTTCCGCCAATACCCATCCCGAAGATGGCTGGAAAGAAGAAGTGTTTGATGTGATGATACATTAGCTTCTTCTTTGATATTTAAATGTTAAATTAAATAATATATAATATCTCATGGCTTGATTTATTTAGATTGTCTACGATGACGATTTCAACAATGGCCTTAACAACCATGAAGAAACGGACATGTTTGTTGATACTGAGGTATGTAGTGGTGTAAAATTTTATATGTCATGCACCAGATGATGCAATTATATACTAAATATTGTTAAATTGTTCAGGTAATAAATGACTCTAGTATGGAGTATGACTATTTTGGTGAATCAGGCTTGGAGATGGTTAATTATGATGATTGTGAAGATGCACCAAATTTTGATATGTTCGTTGACATGAGTGAGGTATTATTTATAGGGTGTTTTTTAGCAATCAACAAACCGACATGCATACTACTATAGTTCTAATGGATAGGTTTTGAATTTGTAGCAGGCACCATGTAATCAGACTGAGAGTTCAAATAAATGTAGCAATGACACTGGGTATCCTGATGATAAGAGAGAACTGTACTGCAAGATAATAGAAATCACATTTGATAGTGAAGCAACAACATATTCTTTCTACAACAGATATGCTAAAGATCATGGATTCGGTATTAGGAAGCACCAAGTGAAGCGGTTTGATGATGGACTTGTTCGTCTAAGGCATTTTGTGTGTTGCAAGCAAGGTAAACGTGACAAGAAGTTACTGACAATGGAAGGCCGCAAATAGAGGCTCAGAGGTGATTCTAGGTGCAACTGTAAGGCACGTATGGTGGTGAAGTTTGATGGAAAAACTGGTCTTTGACACTAACAATCATGTGTTAGCGAGACCGGATGAAGTCCCTTTTCTTTGGTCCCATAGGAAGATCAACGACTCCCAAAGAGATGAGATATTATCACAGTGTAACATGGGGGTTAGGAAGCATATCATCATGCGATCAATGATTAGAAACTCTGGTGGTTCATTTGCTAGTGTTGGATTTACAAGGAAGGATTTGTATAACATGTGCTCAAGGGAGAAGAGGAAGGTGCTTTATAAGGGTGATGCTAGCACAATCTTGCGCATCATGGCAGAGAGAAAGAAGACGAACCCTGAATTTTTTTATGATTACACGCTACATGCGGGCCGTCTGCAGCACATGTTCCGGTGCGATTCTCAATCACGTCGGGATTACCAGGACTACGACGACGTAGTTGTGTTTGACAGCACATACAAGATGAATAAGTATAGAATGGCATTTGTTCCCTTTGTCGGATTGAACAATCATCGTAAAACAACAGTATTTGGATGTGCCATCCTATCAAACGAGACCGAAGAAACATATGCCTGGCTCCTCCGGACTTTCTTGAAAGCAATGTTCCAGCAGAAGCCAAAGGCAGTAATCACGGATGCAGATTGTTTCGACGTCAGCAAATTGTTTGGGTGTAGTTTTATTTGTCCACCATCTAGTACAATTTGTCATTTTTGCAAAAGATTAAGAGTTAGTGAAACACCAAAAGGTAACACGGTTTCGATGAGAAAAGTAGATAATACCAAGTTATCCACAACTGCATGTGAATAGGTTAAATTGTACTTAGGGTCAAGGACTTGGAATTTCTTCTTGATGTTATGCATTACAACTGTCACATAATGTTCTCTGGCGTATATTCACAGACAAATATGCCTACAAAATAAGATCACTAGCATGTACTATGTGGTATTGCAAATAGTTAACAACAACGTTAACTTTATAAAAAAACACTGTTTACCTTGTCACACGCAAAATATTCATTCATAACCCTTTCTACAGCTCCTGGTCTTAGCACTTCTTCTACGTCAAAAGTTTTCAAGTTTTTTTTTCGTTTTGTACATTTTAATGGCTTCATTGATAAGATAAGTTGACCTCAATGGTCCACATATGTGCCGATCATAACCAAGACGGGGAGCCATCTCTAGAATATAGGCATCAAGTATCTGAAAATAATAGTTGTACAATGATTACATGTTCATACAGCTTTGTTGTAAAATAATAATAATAGGTTAGCGAATTACTTACAGCAGTACTAAGCCATTCTTTTATAAGAACATCGTTAAGATTTTTCGAAGATAAGATGGCCTTATCTGTGTTCTGGTACGCCCTTTTTATAGCTTCTTTGGGGATCTTCGCTAAAGTTGAAACATATTTTATAGCATCTTCTATTTCAGCAGGTGTTAACATAGTGTAACATTCTCCAATATCATGTTGTTCAAATAACATCGCTGCATAACATTTATGAAAATACACAAGTTGCCGCGTTGAATCATTTTGTTTGCTAAATAAAAATAAGTAATGAAATCTATAAAGCATTATACCTTTCGTATTTTTTGATTTATGTTTCGGTTGTTTCTGTCGCTCAAATAATGGGGATCCATATTTACTATTACCCTTGGGTATGCGTTTCCTTTTGCCTAGACCATTGCCAATTTCTTTTTTTCTGCTATCAATAGAATTGTCACACTTTATTGCATCTTTCTTTCCCGCGGTAGAAGTCATATCATTGCCTGCATCGTTCTGCACACGCCACCGCTCTGTGCACCATTTGGTGTATCCTTCTGAGTACCAAGAATACATGAAGGTACCTTTGATGACGATGCAGACTTGGTATTTTCATTTACGTCCTACGGATTCTCCTATGTACCATCCATCTTCTGAAGGTGGTCTGGTGTGTTATTCATTTACATGTCAACAACAGTCGTCGTCATACGTTTGTCTTTCAAGGGTGTGACATAACTGTCACCACCAAATGGATCATCCGCAAGGGATGCTTCAGAATTAGCTGACATTTTTCTCAGAATGTCATCAAGCTTGGATTCTTTATTACCATGTTTATAGACAAATTCTTTGGCTGATTGTGATTCACTGGAAACAGATTTTACATCTTCACCATCTTTTCCTTTGTCCGACTCTGATGCTTCAGTTGGTTTGTACATGACACCATGTATATTAAACAATTTTAGAACCTCCTGCATAACAAAAAATATTAAGTACTGAGTTTTTATTCATAGTGTAGTATCATTATCATCAACATGAAATAACACATAAAATATAGATCGTATCACCTCTGCATATATCTAGGGTATAAGTGCCCATGTCCACATGATTTTTCAAATCTATCGCCATACGTTCGAATATGATATCCATGTTACTGACCTGTTTGTTTGAACTTGACTATTCACCATTCACTGATAGTTTTTGACACTTTTTTTCTTATATTTCTCCCCAATATTATTATGGATCTGTATATTACAAAAATGAACAAATTATACAAATTATAAATACAAACACGAGCTATGTATAGTGGCATATCAAAACAATGATTAAACTGACTACCATCACTTTAGCGTTGTTTTCGAGGCCTCAACCATTCTTATAATCATACGAACATCTCCTTTCTTCTTCGTCTTCTGTTCATTTTTTCATTAGTGGCAGAATGGACATAGGGGGAATATAAGTAGGATCATCAACGATCACCAACTTCTCCCAGTAAAAAACTGCAAACAAATTGTACAAACAAATAAATTTAGTTTTACATCGAGAGCTGAACATAAAAACTGATAATTGTTTGACTTAACATATATTATATATATACCTGTGTTAGACCTAGATTTCTTTGGGCCATGCTCTCATAGTAGATCCTACAAAGCTATCCTTCAAACTATCTATGAGAAACTTCAGTGTGAAGTAATTCCAGTTAATCTGAAAAATACGAGGAACAGTAGAAGGTTTCAGGTATAGTTATGTTACTCAATGGGGCTATTTACCAGACCAATTAGCACAAGCACCGCTTTGCGGAAAAAGTTGTCATCAGATACCTTCTCAGTCTTTATGTCATTAATCAAATCTCTTATCACTATATTACAGCTTGACTTGCTAAGAAAACATGGGGGTATGTTATGCATATTAATTTGACCATCTTTCTTCATAATTTGAAATGCAGAATAACCTTGGTTACGTAAACCATAAATATGTTCTACGTCCTCACAAGTTCCTACTATTTCTCCTAATCCTTCTTTTATGACGAAGGTGCTAGACGATGGATTGAACAACTCAATGATGAATCTGATTAAGTTTTCCCGCATCGTGATTTGTGGCACGTCCAACATTGTCCGCAAAGTAGTGCTTGTAAATCTCGCACGTTGCATGCTTGTAAAGCCGGCTACCAAATCTGCCCATCTAATGTAGTTACAAAATATCTCCCCATCTAAATCGTCCATGTTGCACGAATCATTTAGAGAATATGTTAAGAGTTGTTTCTCCATCTAAATCTACAACAGTTTCCCAAAAACCTATATGAGCATATTGTAAGTACCTGGACGACAGATGAGAAGAGGCGGCGACGGGTAGCACCAATGAGAGACGGCGAAAGGGAGTCCAGCAAGGATGAAATAGTGACAGGCGGCGTCGATCCCTGGACGACAAACGAGAGGGGAAGGAGAAGGGAGGCGGCAATGTGGGACAGCGAGGGCGGCTCGTAATGGAGGCAGCGGTGAGAGGCAGCCTACCTAGGTTGAGTTGTGGGTTGTCGGATGATCGACGTGCCGATAACTATGCCCTGCGTGATTTAAGCGACATTGGGCCTCGTTGTAGGTAGTTAGTTGGGCCTATAGGGTTATTACTTTTAGTGTCTAGTTTTTTCTATTTTTATGCATTTTTTTGTATTTTTAAGTGTTTTTTGTATTCTTTAATGTCTTATCATATTTAGGGTTTTTCCGAATTAGATATGCACAATACAAACATTAATTAAATTTAAACAGTATCAACTTCATACGATAAGAGAGTTGCCCTATCTTTGGAGAACTTTTAATACGTACATCGCAAAGGATGTGTATGGCGCACACGAGTTCTATCGAAGGATCACCGACATAAGGAAAGGTTTGGCCCTTGGATTCTGAGTCCAGATGAAGAATCAACATGTATACATGTCGAGAAACCCCAAATGCAGGAAATATCAACGACATAAGAAAAGGTTTGGATAAACCCAGATGCAAAATCATAACATGTGTTCACAACGAGAAACCCAAATAAAGCATCAACAATTGTGAACATAATATGAAATGATGATTACTTAATAATTTTATATAGACCGAACTAAGTAAGACATAATCGTTACATAAGTGTTGCACAAACATGAGAGTACATAAGCATAATATAAAACTAGAACATGAATTTGAGGGTGATTTCACACTTGGTCAACCAGTAGCTTCCTAGTACCATCATCCCCATGTCAGAACCAGAACACGAATTTCTGGTTAACTCTCATACCATTCAGCCTCACAATGTCTATCCAGTTTGTTGTAATCATGGCACCTCTTTTAGGTACTCCATTCACCATTGACTTGTTCATCACCAACTTAACGTGTGCAACTTTTTCATCTCTGGAATGGGCTTTTATAACTGTTGGCAATTGAATGTTTGTAACAATATGCTTCATGGTGAAACTCCTTGAAAAGTACTACACATAGATTTGACAACTGGTTATACAAATTATTTCACATTTACGCACACAAATAAATGTGAAAAGTTCGTATGTACGGAATAGTTTACCATTTTAGCTTTATTTTTCATTGTGTTGGATTTTTTGATGGTGCATACACAAAAGGGGTCTTTTGGCATGTGAGCCTCGACTAGTCGCTTAAGTTCATCAAATTCTTCTTCAGTCATCTTCACGCGATTGCCAAACTCAAGGAAAGCTTCAAAATCGTGCTCGCTATTTAATCCAGAACCTTAGTGTAATTTTTGCACACATTAGCGACATAGAATATATCAATTGCGTATAAATAAAATTGGCACAAAATGCTTACCCCTTACAAAAACAGCATTTTTCTTTCTTTTGATTATAGCACGTATCTCAACAGCGGTATCACGTAATGGAACCTAACGGAATATAAAAGAATAATTAAAATCACATGTCAAATTACGGCATTAATAATGCTAAACGTTTACATGCGCGCTAAGAGATACAAACAGTACGAACTGAAAATCAAAAGTAGACGAACATCCCATCACCCAATTGATTTTTGCTCCCTAGGGCATAGTCCGCATGAGATAACACCGGCCATTCACCTACGTGGAAAAGGAGATGGAGCAGCCGACGGCTAAAATTTTGCCGATGCTGAAACGCACTAGCATGATCAGCCCCGACTAGATCTACGACGAACACATTTAGATCTATATTTTCGAACATATCGGGTAATTATAAATCCGAATTTTTCACGACGAAACAAAAAATGCAAGGATTAGATCTACGTCCTCTTAGATATATTGTGTGTCCGTGCTGTCCGTGGACAGTAAGTTAACCTAAATATAGATCGTTGCAGGGCTTCGATTTTACGTACCTACACCATGGCGACCGAGGATCTCCGAAACTACCTCTTAGCGACCGTCGTTGATGAAGCTCTCTCCCATCCAGTTTCAGATGAGAGGAGGCGATGTGATGAGGTGACAGATAGATCTAAGAGAATGTGTACTGATGACCCACAAGTATAGGGGGTGTATCGCAGTATTTTTGAGGGAAGTAAAATCCAATTTATTGAATTCGACCCAAGAAGAGCCAAAAAATATTTATAAGCCTTAACAACTGAGTTGTGAATTTAGCTGCACCTGGAAAGAATCTTGCTCACAGCAGTTTATCAGTAGCAACAGTTTTGTAGTAGCAATAGTAAAGTAATAGCATAAAGACAGTAGCCGTAAATAGTAGGATTAAAGCGTGGTAGGCATAGAGATGGATGGACGGGCGTTGCATGGACAAGACAATTCACATAGCAATCAGAACATAGGGCAATTGCAGATAAATAAGATAAAGCATCCAAGTACTAGATAATCATAGGCATGTGTTCCATATATAGTCATACGTGCTCGCAATGAGAACTTGCACAACATCTTTTGTGCTGCCAGCCCGTTTGCAGTGGGGCCTCAAGGGAACTACTAGCAATTAAGGTGCTCCTTTTAATAGAGCACCAGAGAAAAGCATTAACACTCCGTGAACACATGTGATCCTAACATCAAAGCCATTTCCTCCGGTTATCCCGATTGCTGTCATTTCGGGACCTTTGGTTCCGGACAACAATATGTGTATACAACTTGCAGGTAAGATCATAAACAATACTATCATAATGAATCAATAACATGTTCAGATCTGAAATCATGGCACTCGGGGCCTAGTGACAAGCATTAAGTATAACAAGTTGCAACAAAGTCAAAAAGCACTAATAATAGATACTAGGCACCATGCCCTAACAATCTGATGCCATTACATGAACGACCTCATCCAATCCCTACCATCCCCATAGCCTACAGCGGGGGATTACTCACTCATGGATGGGGAAATCATGGATGGTCGATGGAGAAGCTATGGTGATGATGATGGTGATGATCTCCTCCAATTCCCCGTCCCGGCAGGGTGCCCGAACGGAGTTTCTGGTTCTAAATCACGGAATCTGGTGGTGGCGGCGCAGCGGAACTCTTTCTGAAAAACATCGACCCCCTCGGTTTTTAGGTCAAGAGGCAACTTATAGGCGAAGAGGGAGGCCGAGGGGGTGACCGAGGCGGCCACACCACCCCTTGGCGCGGCCAGGACTAGACCGCGTGGCCAGGTGGTGTGGGCCCCTCGTGGCCCTCCTCCGTCTCGTCTTCTGGCTCCGTGAGTCTTCTGGTGAAATAGGATTTTGGCATATTTTCCAGGATTTTTCTTTATAGTTGATTTTCTACACAAAAACTAGACACCAAGGTAATTCTGCTGAAAACAGCATCAGTCTGTGTTAGTTATATCTAGATCACACAAGTTTAGAGGAAAAATAATAGCAAAAGTATTCGGGAAAGTAGATACATTTTGGACGTATCAACTGCCCCCAAGCTTAGCTTCTTGCTTGTCCTCAAGCAATTCAGTTGAAAACTGAGTGCGATAAAAGAAACTTTCGTGAACACATTTGCTTCATAGGATGTATATATTCTCAGCATATGATCAACTACTCAGGCAATTCATAATAAAGAGTATGCAGCTAAGTTTACTTAATAGTCATTGCAAGCTATGAAGAGATTCCAACTCAAAAAATAATAAATAGCATGAAACATAAACACAAGCAACATTGCAATGCTCATAACAAGGTATGATAGAGTGGTATCTCGCTTACCTTTGATTGTAGAGAAAACATAAATTCCAAGGCACCTCTGAAGTTCAAGTGAAGACTAGAAGTAAAGATATCAAACATACAAGCATCAAAGTCATGACACAATTAATCAAGTTTTGAGACAAGCACATCACACTAAGAATGACAACTATGCTCTCAAGAAGGTGCTCATAAAATATGTGGTGACTCAACAAGGAAGTGAAAAGGTTTTGAAAAGTTTGAAAGGCTTCCAAATGCTGAAAGTATGGTACTCATTAGCTTTGATCTCTTATTGCCCCTATCATAAGCATCTTTAAATGGTTAAGGTGAAAGTGAGGTCCAATACGAGTTATATGCTTGACAGACTATAAACTGGAAATCTCATGTCCCTTGCATATGAGGGCCGCTCCTCATGCTACTCAACTTTAGTTACTGGTAAGTTCTTGTCATAGTAAATACATGCGTATCATAGAGAACCGCCAATGGGGTACCCCTTGCCCGATTATACGGAAGAATCCCCATATCAAAATGACAAGGCAAGCAGACAACGAGCATCTCAGCAATCTTCTTATTTACCATGGGAAAATGGTGCTTTTTTCTCCATCTTTCCTCTTTTCTCATCATCTCTTTTTTTTCTTTTTCTCAACAACTATCTCTCTTTTTTTATAAGAAGAATGCTTCATAGACAGCTCATTATGGTTATGCTATAGGTTTCCACCATGATTAGGCATGGATTAGACCCGCGGCCCAGGTGTTTCTCTAACGCACATACATAACTCCATGGACTTACAAGCTCCCCTTTTATTTCACACCAACGACATCTATAAACAAAAGAGAATGATATCAACGGGGTATATATTTACAGGTGTTGAAAGCGTTCCCCGTGACAGCACGGTTCTGCTAATCTCCAGCCTATAATTTGCAAGCATATAACTTTTATGGACAGTCACAATGGTTCAGTTTTATTAAGTGCAAGAAATAAAGTGTGCCATCAAGTTTGTGAGAGCTTTACTAACTAACTTTCTCATAACACGCACACATTTTATTCGGAAGAAAACAAGGCATATTGAATACGCACGGAATAGCAAATGATGCTACTAGGTAGGTATGGTGGACACTTTTGGCAATATTGGTTTTGGGGAGTTGGAAAACACGAGTAGGGATCATACTCAGTGCAAGTGAAGGTTAGCAATAGTAAGGGAGCGACAAACGAGAGAGCAATAACTGTCATAATCATGCTTGCAACAAAACAGGACTGATCATGGCATGAAAGTGATTCAAGACCCCTGAGGCAAAATAATTCATCGAGGCTAAACTGATTATTGTTTCAGTCATATGCATGCGTGAGCATGTGCCAAGTCAATTCAAGTGAAACATTCAGAGGAGGATACCACAGTGTCATACCAAGTTATGAATAGAACAATGCAAGCAAACATTCATATGACATGCTACAAACCATTAGCAAGATGGAGCTAATCATAGGAAATCAAGAACTACTAAGCATCCATAACACTAGTAGAAAAGCCCCCCTTTGGTCCCGGTTCATAAGGGCCATTGGTCCCAGTTTTTGAACCGGGACCGATCACTCGGGACCAATGCTGGTCCCGCTTCGGGCACCGGGACCAATGGGTCTCCACGTGGGCGCACGCACAACAAGGAGGGGTGGATCATTGGTCCCAGGTTTGTGGCACGAACTGGGACAAATAGGTCTCCACGTGGACATGCGCGCAACGAGGGAGGGATGGATCATTGGTCCTGGTTCGTGGCACGAACCGGGATCGTTGGTCTCTGCATTTTGGGCTATTTTTGTACCGCGGAAGGATTTTGTGTTTTTTCCATTTATTTATTTGGTCTTTTGTATTCAATTTAATGGTACTACATATATACAGCAATAATGAAACCACGATATATATATATATTACACATCATGGTCACGAATATATTATACACCGTCTCATCCGTCGTGCTTGGTCGAAACATATTAATTACAAACGGTACTCACACGAATTTGATCTAATTTACATCTTATTTTTTACACTTCACCCTTCCAAATGAACCGGGTAATAGTATTCTCCTTTTGGATCTATGACATGTTCTAATAAGAATCCGGCAATTTCCTCTCGAATTGCTTGCACGTATTCTTGTGATAGAAGACCGTCCCGCATCCGTTCAATCTAATTTAAAGAAGGGGATCAATATATATTAATAAAACTAAACACAATTGGTGGTAATAAAATAAAGTTGTGATTATTGTTTATCGTACTTCAATTTTTTCGATGTTCCGGTCTGCGCCCTTCTCTTTAGTCATCTGGCGAATGAACTCGTAGACATAGTATCCACATAAGTTATTCCCGGCTTCCTGCCTCAACCACTTTACGAGAACGGTGTTCAATCAAAATAATAATCAAGCATGATAATGGTATTGAAACTAGAATCAAAGAGATGCGTGGATCTAGCAAGTAGTACTTACAGTCAATGGTTGCAATGTAAGCTTTGGCTTCCAAACACCCCTACTATTGGTGATGAACGGTTTCTAAGCCTTCTGGAGGCATTCCTGCATGTTCGCCCACTTTTCTAAAGGTGTTTGTTTCGAGTCCATGACTTTTACTAATCCTTGGTCAACAACAATGATTAACAGAATATAGTGGAAGCTGGAGACACTAACAGAATATAACACGAGTCAATTATACGCTTAACATCGAGTAAGCGAAAATAGAATGTGTACAAGACAGTAACACTCACCCAACATTGTAAGGAAATAGTATTTCCCTTCTGTTGCCGAAATACGTCAATGCTTGTACCAAGTTATCCTCTATCTCTTTGGGTTTTGTTTTTAGAGTAACTTCATGAACGAAATTGCAGTCAACAAATCCAAGGTCATAGATTTGTCCTTTGTTGCATTCGAGAATCTTCATTCTGCATATATAATTAGTATAGTGATGATTAAGATTATACAAGCAAAGAATGAGCTGAGCTAGAAAGACTTAATTACAGAAATTAATAATACTTACAAATAATAGGTACTGACGATAGTTTTGTCGAGGGCGTCTTGTTGGTAAAACAGAAATAATTCTGAAAATTCAATCAGTAGGAAGCCATCTCCATGACCGTAATGGTGGTGTTTATATCCAGCATAGATCCAGTTTTTGGATTCAGCAGAGGCTTGCATGTACCAGTTATGCAATCTTTGCATTTTTGTTGGTAGATCTTTGACTAACTCGGGTTTGACGAGAGGATCCCTGTGCCGATATACGGATGCTATTTGTTGGTACCCCTCGAACTCATCCATATGGCTCATGTACTCAGTAATAGACAGTCCATATAATTTGGCCTTTTCTCCGTACAGTTGAATAAACTCTAGATCAATGTTCGGATCATGTCGCTCTTGGGCTCTCCACTTATTGGTATCGTACACTTTGAGCGGTTCGATCAATTGATTTTTCTGTTGTCCGAGCTGGGCAACTTCTTTCCCGACTCTCCACTCTTTTGCCTCGGCCAACTTGGTAATAGAGCGATTATAGTCTGATGTGAGCGCTATGGGTTGGTAAAGCTGAATCTTAAACGTGGCTGCTTTGGCTTTATCTTCTGCGGTGACCGGGAAGAATGGCTCTATTGACCTTTTCTTGTTAGTCATGTCAATCTTCCACTTTTCATAATGGGCATCTACGGCCGCAGCAATTTCCTCATCTGTCTTCTCGCAAGGTAGCTTCTTCATATTCTTATGAGGTACTCTTGGGAGGGGCGATAGCTTACGTTTCGGTGATCAGAACATGCTCTTGTTCCTGCTGCTGGTGCTGCCCCTCTTATTATACTTCCGCTTTTGTGTCTGAGGCTCAGGGGACGGAGACGGCTGATGCGGCAGCGGAGACGGCTGAGGCGGCGGTGGAGACGGCTGCGCTGAGTGTTGAGGTGGTGAAGGCGACGGTTGCGCTGTAGAATAGTGAGGTGGCGGCGAAGGTGGATTGCTGCTCTGAGGAGTGGGTGGCCTTGGCGGCACATAATTTGGAAGCACGATGTGCTCCTTTGGCCATACAATAGTCCCCCCTTTGGCTTCTCCTAGTTCAGTCAGCTCTATATCTTCCCCTACAGGGTGGTCCAGCTTCAGCTCCTCAAAATCTTGCTTCACATCATCCACCATGACGACGGCGTACCCTTTTGGAACCGGTATGCAATTCCAAGTTGGGTTAGGCCCAATTGGTACGGCCATGCCGACCGCCACCGTCACCCTCAAGTTCATAACTTGCACCTTTAGCTCACAAGCTATGCTCTCCGTGATATCATCCACTGGGTAGCATTTAGGAGGAGCCGCCGTCAGTGCATCATCATCAACATCCTGGAGCTGCGTGGAAGCGATGCTGCTTTTCTTATTCAATAGGGCGCTAGTACCATCGAATGCAGCTTCTACCATGTGCCGCTGAGATTGGCCACTAATACCTTGCTGGCTAAGTCTGTCGAGTTGATCCTGGTGGTGCTTTAATGCTTCTTCTACATTATGCAGCCGGTCTGCAGAAGCCGCTTTCAAAGCTGCCTCCCTTTCCTTTCTCCTCTGATGGCTTTTATCGGGATATCTCTTCATTTCCGCGGGGAAGGCAACATTCCATGACTCGGAGCCTGGTGTGCCTCGTGCTCGTCCTTTGTGTTCGGGATTTTTAAGGGCGCGTGTGAGCTCGTTGTTCTCTCTATCGGAAACGAATCGTCCTGCTGCAACATCATCTACTGCATTTCTAGTATCATCGATGGGCAGTAGGGGATGATCTTTGTGTTTCTAATTATATATTACCCTCCCTTCTTCATCCAACGTGCCCCCATGGCCGTAAAACCAGTTTCTCGCATGTGGTGTCCATGTTGTGGGCTCTGGTCTAATCCCGGCAACAATATAATTGACCTCAAGTGCATCCCACTTAGGCATGCAACTGACGTAGCTAGCAGGCCCCATATTATGATGGTACACTTTCTTAGCAGCATTCTCTGTATTTATTCTAGATCTTTCCAAAGCTTTCCCCGATGTCTTGTACTTCACAAAATCAGCCCACTGGTGTCTTAACTTAGCATATCCACCTTGATTGAAATCTCGAGTCTTCTCTACCTTGACAAAGTTATTGTATAGTTTCTTCTTCCAGTTCTTGAATGCCTCGGCCATCTTGATGAGAGCAAACTTCTTGACTCTTTGCACAAGCTCCTTTTTTGCTCTCTCCTCCTCATCTGGATTCACATCTGGCCTTGGCAAGAGGAAACTAATTATGAGGTTGACAAAAAGCTTATCTTTGGCGATGTCGCTAAAATACGGGACTCCACCGCTGCTTGGCCGATTCCATTCTTGAATGGTGATCGGAATGTAGTCCCTCACAAGAACTCCACATTGCTTGACAAATTTTTTTGCGACATCGTCGGGAGCTTGCGGTTCGCCATCTACACCGACCACTTCGATCCTATACCTCATAGTGTCATCCAACTTTTTTGTTGGGCCTCGTTTCGTTCTTACGGAAGAAGTTCTCGATCCGAAGGGCTAAAAGAAGAAAGAGTGTTAATGTATGCATGTATATATATACAGCAGCATTTTAATTACAAAAAAATATATACACTTCGCTGGAGTTTGCGAGATTTAAGGTTTCGCCTGAGCCGTCGCCTTCTCCATCGTCGGCTTCTCCCCCATCCCAGGCTTCGCCTTTCACCTCACCGGATCGGTCTTCTCGGTTGAGACACTCATCTCCCTCACCGGATTCGTTCAGAAACTTCTTGGTGACATTGGCATCGATAAATTCATTTTTGCAGATCATTCCGTGGAGGATGTTTTCCTGATATTCTGGATTCATAGTATCTTGGTGTGTTGGATCCATAGTATCTACAAATTAAGATTTGCAAGTTACTATACAAATAATACAAAACACTATGCACTTATTTTCTAAATGGGTTCGGAATGCCCTAGGTGGACAAACCATCAAACCCATGGTACTTAGGGGGTGTTGGTGTTCCTCTATGTAAAGTAAGGTTCAAAGTTGTATGAATATGAATGATTACATTTTTAAATGGTAGAGCTCATTTTCTGAATATTTTGATATATTATACACATTTTTCTGATTTAAAATGAATTAGTTATGACTTTTCCCAATTTTAATCCATTTTTAAATAAATAAACATTTTTGGAAATATTAAAATTATTTTCCATCTGGCCCCACATGTCAGACTTTTATTAATTTCAGAAAACATTTCCAAAAAGAATAAAAACCTGACTTGCTGGACCCACCTATTAGCATTTTCAATTAATAAAACAATTACAGAAAAGATTTAACTAAAAGAAAAGGAGAAATGACGTCAGCCTGACGTCATGATGACGTCATCGACGCCATTGCTCCCAGGTCAAGCAGATCCCGTGCGCGCCTGCACACGTGGGTGGGCGCGTTGGACGCATATCATCGCGGGGAACTAGAAAGTGGTGGTGCTGCTTGCAAGAGGTCACCGGAGGGGTTTCTTCCTCCGAACACGAAGGACTTGGATTTTCCAGTTGCTTTGTTCCGCCGAGGGGGAGCGCAGCAATCCCTTTTACGATGACAACCTTTTTCAACAAAGTTTTCTTGGGGGTAAGGGTATTGTAAATAGAGATAGATGTTTTGTTCGGCTCTGAGAAACAATTCGGCAACCCCGCTCTTCCCTTTGCCTCTTCCACATCTATTTTGGAAACTTGATTCGGTTGAGTTTGAAGCAAGGATCTAATCAGATAACGCTTTGTTCTCCAATGAATGGAGGTGGAATAATTTTTTGAGATAGAGAAAGCTACATATCGACTTTATTTAAACGAACACCGAAGAGGTCTGGCGGCGGCGCTCGGTGGTCATCGTTGGTAGCACGAACCAGAGCACGGGGGAGAGGACGGAGAGGTGCATGGGCACCGGAATCTCACTAGGGTTGCGATGGAGGGGTCAGGGAAGCAAGGGGAGGCCGGACGGAGGATAATCGACGGCGACCGGAGCTCGGGAAGGTGACGACTTCAGGCTCGATTCCGGCCAGAGGAGGGCGTCTTGATTCCGGCCGTCGACGGTGGTGGCGTGGCGGCGGCGGGCGTCGATGACGTGAAGCAGCTCTGGATTTGGGCAGCCTGACAGCATGAATTTGCTCCACCGCAATTTTTCCTTAACCGCATCGATGTGCTCTGTGATTTGGGGTAGTTGGGGTGGAAGGAAGGTCGACACTGTATATTGTACAGGCCATCGGTCCCAGTTCATCGCATCAACCAGGAACTTTGATGCATCGGTCCCGGTTGATGGGATGAACCCGGACCAATGGTATGGGGTGCAGTGTTCCTGGGGCCGCCACGTGCGGGCGCGTACCCAGGATCATTGGTCCCGGTTCATCGTATCAATCGAGACCTTTGATGCATCGGTCCTGGTTGATGGGATGAACCGGGACCAATGGCCTGGGGTGGAGCGTTCCTGGGGCCGCCACGTGCGCGCGTGCACCTAGGGTCATGGGTCCCGGTTCGTAGGATGAACCGGGACCGATGACCCCTTTTTCAGCTTTTTGGCAAACTTTTGGTGTTCCCGCTCTTTTCAAATTTCTTGTCTTCTTTAATTAATAAGATGTTTCAATTTAAAATAATTATTTATTTGGCACTTCAAAAAACTTTTAACAGGAAAAGTGCTTCAATTTAAATAACTAATCAAAAACCATAACATTTTCAAATATTTTTATTTTAACTATACAATTTTACTATTTTCAATTAAAATTGCATTAATAAATATTTATTGCATAATTTGGAATTTGAAAAAACTTTCAATAGGAAAGTGCATCTATTTAAATAACTAATCCAAAATCATTTTCTGTTTTCAAAAATAATTATTCTAACTATACAACCTATTAACAATTTTACCATTTGCAATTAACTAAGAAACAAACGGCGGGAAAACAGGGTGTTCAAAACCTTTTTCTGCTTTATAAAAGAATAATTCTAACTATTCAAATTATTAAAATTTATGCCATTTTCAATTAAAAATTCATTAACTATTTTTTTGCATATGTCATTAACTAATTCATTAAATTCATTTATAAAGGAATCTTCATCCCCGCCGTTTTGAATATGGTTTCAATCGGGCATAACAAATTCAAAAACGATCCAAACAACTGAAACCTTCGCGAGGTGTCATATTATATGATATCATTGCAAAAAAAATACCAAACTTGGCAAATTGCAAACATCACAAAAAAAACCTTCACAAAATGATCAATCATGTTCGAGGTTTCATGGCATTTAGGTTAAACCACCAATGTTGTGGCTAGAATCAGGGCATAGTTTGTGATAATGTGCCCATATTGTGCACACATGTGCATCTTGGGATGGCTTACGATGTTACAGGAGGAAGTTTTCCTTTTCGACGCATGGAAAAGCCAATTTCCATTTTTGAGGTGCCGAAATCGGGGTGTTCTATGAAGCAACCACAAAATTAAAGTTTGGTATTAGTACCAACCCATTATTCAAAATTACTAGACCACCTTAGATGGACAATTTCCCAACCGGTGTATCTGGAACCTTTCCGTCCGTCCCTCATGAAAAAGACAAATTCCTGCCGAATCGGTAGGAGGTTGCCCTGATTTGAACTACAAGTACATGATATAATGCTTGTGAATTTTAAAAAAAATCATTTATAGGTTCACAATATGCTATTTCATCAGAGATCCACTTAAAGTTCAGCGAGGCTCAACCCCGGGCAAAGAAGCTTCATGCCCACCGTTTTGAATATAGTTTGAAACTAGCATAAGAAATTCAAAAATGATCCAAATAATGTGAAACCTTCGCGTGGTGTCATATTATGTGTCATAGTTGCAAGCAAAAATATTGAACTTGAAAATTGCAAACATCATAAAAAATCCTTCACAAAATGATTAATCATGTTGAAGGTTTCATGGCATTTTGGTCAAACCACCAATGTTATGGCTAGAATCAGGGCATAGTTTGTGATAATGTGCCCATATTGTGCACACATGTGCATCTTGGGATGGCTTACAATGTTGCAGGAGAAAGTTTTGCTTTTCGACGCACGAAAAAGCCAATTTCCATTTTTGAGGTGCCGAAATCGGGGTGTTCTGTGAAGCAACCACCAAATTAAAGTTTGGCATTGGTACCAACCCATTTTTCAAAAATACTAGACCACCTTAGATAGAAAATTTCCCAATCGGTGTATCTGGAACCTTTCCAGTTATCCCTCATGAAAAAGACAAATTCCTACCGAATCGGTAGGAGGTTGCCCAGATTTGAACTACAAGTACATGATATAATGCTTGTGACTTTTTTGAAAAATCATTTATAGGTTCACAACATGCTATTTCATTAGAGATCCACTTCAAGTTCAGCGAGGCTCAGCCCCGGGCTAAGAAGCTTCATGCCCGCAATTTTGCATATAGTTTGAAACAGGCATAAGACATTCAAAAATGATCCAAACAATGTGAAACCTTCGCATGGTGTCATATTATGTGTCATAGTTGCAAGGAAAAATATTGAACTTGAAAAATTGAAAACATCATAAAAAATCCTTCACAAAATGATCAATCATGTTCGAGGTTTCATTGCATTTAGGTCAAACCACCAATGTTATGGCTAGAATCAGGGCATAATTTGTGATAATGTGCCCATATTGTGCACACATGTGCATCTTGGGATGGCTTACGATGTTGCAGGAGGAAGTTTTTCTTTTTGACGCACGAAAAAGCCAATTTTCATTTTTGAGGTGCCAAAATCAGGGTGTTCTATGAAGCAACCACCAAATTAAAGTTTGGCATTGGTACCAACCCATTTTTCAAAAATACTAGACCACCTTAGATGGACAATTTCCCAACCGGTGTATCTGGAACCTTTCCGTCCATCCCTCATGAAAAAGACAAATTTCTGCCGAATCGGTAGGAGGTTGCCCAGATTTGAACTACAAGTACATGATATAATGCTTGTGAATTTTTTTAAAAATCATTTATAGGTTCACAACATGCTATTTACTCAGAGATCCACTTCAAGTTTAATGATCTAAACAATGTGAAATCTTCGCGTGGTCTCATATAAAGTTTTCATACATCACATAAAGTTTTCATACATTACATAGATTTACATAGGGTTTAGGATGAATCCTTCATCACATATGTCGATCCCTTGCCTATGATCGCTTCTTAGGCCGTAACCATGGAGCATCTTCTTCGCTTAACGAGATGCTTGGGTCAGTTTTCACGGTGAAGGGCGTGTAGGGGTTTCGCGTATAAAAACAATAAATTTTACTCTACGCCCCTGAAGCTGCCAGGACCTATCTATTAGTAATACAGTAACAGGAGGGGCTTTTCGCGAACTTACCCTCGAAGACCGAAAAGCGTTGTCAACGCTCAGAAGAGCGTGGTTGATGTAGACGAGCCGAAGCCGACCTCAAGGTCATGATGAAGTCCTTGCGCTCCTTAGCTCCAACGACTTGCGTACCTCAAGTGCGACACCTCTCGGGGAGTTACACACGTCCGGTGCCTGACGATGACTCCCGCTTCCCCGATCCAGCAGCAGTTGCAGAAGTAGAGCTCCTGGATCCGCATCCCGCAGCGCGACGGCGCTCCGCGGTAAAGATATCTCTCGCTCGCGCAGTCCAGACTTGGGACCATGGTCACGAGAGAAAGAGGGGGAGAGAGAAAATATCAATTGGAGGTCCTCCCAAAAGTGAGAAGACCTTTATTGATTATTTGTGTATTTAAATTGGCCAAATACACCCACTATATATAGGGAGAGGGGAGGTACTACCTCCCTCAAAGTCCTGAGGTGGGACTAAAGGAGACGAGGGGGGAGGGGTGGCTGCCGACCACTCTAGTGGGCCCCGCGCGGGGGAGGGGGGGCTAGGGCCAGCTGGCCTCCCCCTTTCCCCTTCTCCCTCTCTCATTTTCCCTAATGGGCCCCCTGCCTCCGGAAATTGGCCCATTAATCCTTTAACCATTAAATTGATTTTTCTCTTTATTAAATAATTATGAATAAATGATTAAATCAACATTTAACATTCATTCACATATTATTCAATCTCCGTGGCTATGTAACACCTTCCACCTCCACTCCGGACATCCTCCGGACTTACCGAAACCCTTCTGGTTTTCTCTCTACAACTCTTCGGTGATTCCACCGATCCTATAAACACTCTCTAAGCATCATCAAGCCCTTAAGCATGATACCCCACGGTTCGGCAACACTCCATACATGGTCAGGACACTCCCGCACCCATGATCGACAGAGGAACCTGGATGGCCATGTGACCCATGTGTATTCCATGAAGATCTTTCGTCGTTTGAACTGGGACAGTCGTGTCTTATTCCCTTTGTCTCTCGATACTTGCATTGCCCAAGATCTGATCAATGACATCGCCATGTCGTGTTCAATCTCGTTACTGAACAACACTACTTGACTCGTTCTGACAAGTGATATCCCTGTGATCAAATCACACGTTGCACATCTATTGGATATAACTTCTCCGAGTGGGCCCTTGAGTATCTTCCTGACACATGGACGGACAAATCCCGCTCTTAACTTATATTGCCTCTACGGTTTCCTCCGAGTACCTGAACACACCTTTATAAACACCATATTACCAGATGGCGTTTGATGCTATCTAAGCACTCTCGGGAGACAGTGATTGATATAGCCTCACGGTCTAAGGAATAGTCTACGAGGATCCATTTCTAATCATCGTAACTTGAACTTCGTGACATGATTGGGTCACGATGTCTAGGTTGGGTATTGGTTCATCATCTCATTCTCGAAATGAGATGACCTCATTTCCAACTGGCATAAATGCCACATGATTAGGAAACATGATCATCTGTTGACCAATGAACCAGTGACTAGAGTTTCATTGGGAACCCCTGGTTGTTTGTATATCACACGTGTATTGATGTTTCCCCTCAATACAGTTATAGCATGATATAAAACTTAATCATAAACTATATGAAATATGATAATAGCCCTTACTAGTATTTGTCTCTAGGGCATATTTCCAACAGTCTCCCACTTGCACTAGAGTACAAATACACTAGCTGCATTTGTTCTCAATCTTTGGCACCATATATCCGGTACCCTGAACATGCTTGCTCATGGAAGAGGTTGAGTCTTGGCTCTGTACTTTACAGTCCCAAATCCTTTGCAACTTATTAATGTCACCTTGATTGATATTAATACTTTATCATCACATGATAGCATCTGTGTGTATGCATCATTGTTATGGCAGCAGAACGATGCCTGATTCCAGGAGCCTACAGCGACGTTAGATCAATCTCGAGGGCTTTCTCATGGGAACTGTGCCCTGGGACACATCATTCTACGTTAAAAGCGAACTAGCCCCGCCATAACATTATACAACACTTTAGATGGTACCCTTATCTATTATTATAAATGCATTCATCAAAACACCAGTGCACTCTGTGCAACTTTCGATGTTTTGTTCACCTCGCTTCCTACTTGACTTTAATTGGTATTACGGGAGTTTCCAACATATTCCCTTATAACATAACTCTTTATGTTTTAAGATATGTCATCCTTTATGGATATGGAAGACATGTCTACAGTTCTCTATTAGATACTGCGGACAAACTTAACTCAATGTTCTGTGATTCAGACTTAATCACTTTCAAACGTTCCTTAATTGGATCACATATTATGCTATTTTATCATCATGGTTTACTAGGATAGAGCCTATGTCTTAACATAGTGGATGACGGCCATCCATTTCTTTCTTTCAGCCATTGATGTCAAACTTAATACTATTCCTAATTTTGAGTTATTAAGGACCAGTTCCTTAATTAACTCCTATTCTGAAACCCTTTCCAGAATCCTTTAAGGAATACTACATAATATCATAATACACCTATTATCAACTTCTACATCTTATAAATCATTTTTTATAAGTATTTGTGCTTTCATTCTTAACATACTTAAGAATTACTCCCATAAGCTCCCACTCAAAAATATGTCATTCACATATTGTTTCAGGAAGGCTTTTATAGCTCCCACTCAATTTTATGCAAATTGCATATCTACTCACTATTTTGAATAACTTCAAAATCCTTTGATCAAATATCAAACTTGGAGTTTTACTATGAGATACCAGTACTATTACCAGTTTTAAATCCTCTAGACATTCAGCACACTTGAATCAAATTCATTGGAATTTGTTCAATACTTGACAAATTGTCCTTTTGTCATACACCCCCTTTTCAACTATGGCTTTGCAGTCATTTGGGGAAATTCAAGCAACTCCTTTTACTTGTGAGATTCAGTAACAAATTGCTTTCTAATCTCAAGGGAATTTCGCTTCTAGGATTTCTCATAATTCTAGTTTACCATTATTTCCTTAGTAGTTCGTAGGTATGTCACATTCCAAGAATCATGACAAATGATTCACAAATGTCTCCATACAAGATATGGATTACATTTTGAATCCTACTTCGTGTAGTGAAAACACTAGTGGGGGAAAACACAATGATCAATATCATTGATTCTTTCCTTCTGTGAAGAGAATCATTCAGGAACGTTGTCTGTTACGCTTATCAACACTCTGATGCAGGGTTTTGAATCCTCATCGTGTTTTACACTATCTTCCATTTGCTCCATAATCAAGAAACGTCACTCAAAGTGAGCTTTCTCAAGAATGCACCAAAATCCAAGCAATACTAGTTTTGCTTCTCTTTTGGTTTCAGCTATGGGTTTCATATTCAAAGTTTTCCAATGAATACGCTACAAGGACTTATTCTCTATTGTTTTGGTTATATCGAATAATCCCAAAACTTTCATGAATTCAAATGGTTCACTATAAATTCTAATTGAGTGCTAACTATTTCTAACTAATGGTCTCTACATCTAGACTACAACGATTTATATTTGGTGCCTTCTATTCAACCCCTTTGATATCTAATATCGCATTGTGATGCTTTCTATTTTGACGTTTCAAAATGCTTTGCATTTCACAATTACTTCTATGCCATTCTTATAAAATCGAATTTCATTACTATTGATCAAATCATAGTAATTAGATTCTCTTTTATATCTATACCCTTTGTTGACGAAACAGTTTGATCAAATCAAATTGTTTCATATTCATGTTTCCTTTGGTAAACTTCTTTACACATTTAAACAATCATTTAATGATAATCACCATTTTCGTTAAAACACAATACATCGAATATGTATTTACTTTTAACAATTCATTAAACACTTTGTATTCAAGTAATACACGGTGTTCAAGTTATTTTGCCGAATTTAGGCATGATTTATATGTGACAAGAAATCGAATGACTTTCACATATAATCACATAACTTTGAATTTAAACAATGGTTTTCATTCCGTAATGAAATATCATTTAAGTTGGGTATTTTAAGCAAGGCATTTTAATATTTTACAAATGTTCAGGCATTATCAATTAGTTTCAAACAACAAGGATAATTTACACATAATCAAACAAGATATGAACGCGAATAGAAATCATTCATAAAAGCAGAACAACTGTTTTTTACAAACTCATATGAATAACCGTCTCACGAAGTGTGAGACACACTAAAAAAATTCACAATCTCTTGATTACAATAATCATCTTAAAACACAAACTAAATGATAAATGTCGAGGGAGAGTGTCGTCGGCCGTCATCATCATGCTCGCCATCAACACACAATGTCACATCCTCTGCAGTAAGCACCTCTCATGCAGAAGGACCTGTTTTCATCAAAACAGAAGAAGTATCAGATATACTTAACACTGCAAATGTGTTTGCAAGATTATAACATTTATAAAACAGTATATCAAATATATACCTTTGTCACTGATGACCTTGGCGACATCTGGTTCAACCAACACAATCTTGAGATGTGTCACGAACCGGTGGAACTCCATTGTTTCCGCGTCGCCCCTCATTATGCAAGTCCTGACTTGTGCTTGGTAGCTTGGTGGCAGCGACCGCAGCACAACACCGTTTGTGAAAGAGCCCGTCATCCAGCTATCCAGGAAGTATGCAGGCCTCATGTACACATCATGCATGCACTCCAAGTGGTCATCGAGTGATGAGTTCTCCATCTTAATGGAGAGGAAGTCTCCCATAAGCTCATGCTCCCATATGCGTACTTGTTCCACGAAATGTGTCCTAAGTTACAGCATCACCGAACGAGGGTCGACATCACCCACGAAAGGCCACAACTCATCCACCATTCCGAAACACATGGTAACTAAAATGAAGGAGGCCATCTCACGACATAGATAGCGGTCTTTCCGCTGCTCTGGGGTCTCTAGGTCAGTGGGCTGATCCAAATCCATCCCATCGAGTATGTAGTCGACCACGTCGTTCTCGCTAAGGGGAACGTGGAGACATGCAATCCATATGGAGAAGTTTGATCCATCTAATTTGAGCTTCTCTCCTTCTAACCAATCAATCGTCAACACGAAAGGTGCCTTCTACATTTATAATTGCAAAAGGAATTTAGACTAAGTTTATAATTAAATGAGTTAATAATAACTCCACTCAGAAACACCTATCCACAAAAGGGTTCCTAGTGATAAAACGACCCCTATCAGCCACATCTCTCCCGATCGTCACGGCCATCAATGTGGGTTCAAGGGTGGACGCTAAACGTCGGTAACATCATTCATGCGACTCGTGCTCGATCTTTCGACCATCCGTGTTCTGAGGCCATGTCTACACTTGCTAGGCTTGCCAACTCAACCTTAGTGTATTCGCTGTGCAACATGGCTTACACCCACTATATGTGAACATAGATATGTCTGACACCCAGGCATGTAACCCTGGATCGCCTCATACCGAAGAACTTTCTTGGTGGTGCACACTAAGGGGGAACACAATCGTTAGTAATTTTAACAGGGATCATCTTATTAGGCTACCGCCGAGTATCTAATACTAGCACACAATAAGACATACAAACAATAACATTGAATGTAAATGCTATGTGCTATGGTCCTTCACATCATGATCTCCATCCGCTGTCACCGGGTTCCGGCACCAGGGTTCCGGCGCCGTAGACACCAGGGTACCGGTGTCTTTCCGGCGTGGTAGTTCGTCACCTCCTTGACTATCTACTACTATGTAACAAAAGGTAATCACTTTACCTTTGCCACAACCATATCACAAAGCAACGCCCCCTACAAAACAAAGTTAGACGCCTCTACTTTATCTTTGCATGTTTTACGTGGCTGAATGGGCTTTCACACAAGAATTGTTCTTACCTACGAACTTTCAGCACAACGTTGATCAAGTAGTTGTCTCTACTACACCCCTTTCGGGGCCCTCCGTTACAAATGGCATACCAACTAATGCGAGAGACAGACACCCCCTAAGCCACTTTATGCGGTACAAGCCGTATGTCAAGCATGGACCAGTCTTGCGAATGAACGCGTAAAGTCGGTTGGGGGTTGCTTCATCAAGCATTACTGCGGTATACTCAAGTACACGTGGGAGGGTAACAACTAAAAGATCAACACCCACACGCTACATCTCGTGTGTTCTACCCGTACTAGCATTACTACGCATAGATCTAGCTCTGATACCACTGTTGGGGTTCCGAGTATAAAAACAATAAATTTTACTCTATGCCCCTCAACCCTGAAGCTGCCAGGACCTATCTATTAGTAATACAGTAACGGGAGGGGCTTTTCACGAACTTACCCTCGAAGACCAAAAAGCGTTGTCAACGCTCAAGAGAGCGTGGTTGATGTAGACGAGCCGAAGCCGACCTCAAGGTCATGATGAAGTCCTTGCGCTCCTTGGCTCCAACAACTTGAGTACCTCAAGTGCGACACCTCGCGGGGAGTTACACATGTCCGGTGCCCGACGATGACTCCCGCTTCCCCGATCCAGTAGCAGTTGCGGAAGTAGAGCTCCCGGATCCGAATCCCGCAGCACGACAGCGCTCCGCGGTGAAGATGTCTCTCGCTCGCGCAGTCCAGACTTGGGACCACGGTCACGAGAGAGAGAGGGGGAGAGAGAAAATATCAATTGGAGGTCCTCCCAAAAGTGATAAGACCTTTATTGATTATTGGTGTATTTAAATTGGCTAAATACCCCCACTATATATAGGGGAGGGGAGGTACTACCTCCCTCAAAGTCCCGGGGTGGGACTAAAGGAGAGGAGGGGGAGGGGTGGCCGCTTGCCACCCTAGTGGGCCCCGCGCGGGGGGGGGGGGGGGGCTAGGGCTAGCCGGCCTCCCCCTTGCCCCTTCTCCCTCTCTCCTTTCCCCTAATGGGCCCTCTCCCTCCAGAAATTGGCACGTTAAGCCTCTGACCATTAAATTGATTTTTCTCTTTATTAAATAATTATGAATAAATGATTAAATCAACATTTAACATTAATTCACATATTATTCAATCTCCGTGGCTATGGATGTCAACACCCAAAATTTTAATCCCAGATGCCCGTTATGCCATACCTCGCAATCCTAGGATTACCATTTTTGCGAGACATAACAGATTGGATATCACAGTACATCATCCATTACAAACCATACATATGGTCTTTACACAAATAAGGATCTCATGATCCAGTCTTTAATACAACAAGCAGCGGAAATAAAAGATAAGCGTAGCGGTGGGTCCATCTTCAAGGGCACAGGCAATGCTGACGAAGGCAGATAGTCCTAGTTATCATAGCCGTCCTGATGACCATCCTCCTGATAGTCTCCTTCATAGTATGGCCATGAGAATAGCCAGGGACAAAAGCCATGAGTACTCTTTAAGTACTCGCAAACTACTATTAACAGGTACTATAGTTCTAAGTTAAAGTGCTAAATCTAAGTTGAACCATAAAGTTAAGTTTGAAACCTAAGCTGAGTTCTGAAGCAAAGAAAGATAAAATAAAGTTCTCGAATCACTGAAGTTGGGAAGCTAGTATCATAAACACAACCCTGTTGTGGTCAAGTCAAGATTCATCATTCATTTCAAGTTATTTAGAAAACATCTGACAACGAAACAGTATGGCCATTCCAACTGTCCATAACCGCGGACGCGGCTATTCGCATAGTTTGACACTCTGCAGAGGTGGTACACTTTCACCACAAGATTCGATACATCTGTCAGGGATAACCCTGAATCATCATACTTAGTATGCAGATAATCAAACATAACCTTCCGTTTACACACCCTAGTATAAGCACCTCTCCTATGAGCATGGCCTCCCAACCATGACCATCAGTCATCTTGGGCACTACATAGGTGGACATCATGAGAGGTAGCCTCAGCTCAGACCTCTCATGTGAGGGAACTAATACTAATGCATATAAATTTCCAGCTAAGCCTTACCCAATTCCGGTAGTGTGGTTGTACGGTAAATTTGGAATGGTATCGCATCCGAATCCAACCATCAATTTTATAAAAGGGTTAAGGCTCATGCCTCATCATTTTCATCATCATAAACTAGTTGTGTTTCTCAACACATGTCAAAACATCTCAATAGAATGACTCATCATTCCAAGGTTTTCACAATTCATTTTCACCACTTGTTCCCATCTAAAGTGACTCAAGTTTTTGATCTACTCTAAAATACTAAGTTAAGAGTGTTCACTAAGGTGGAAGGATGGGATCAATTTCATGCCATAGAATGACATCTAAAGGTTTCTAAGTAGGTCAAGTTTTATACTTTTTATGCTACCTTCAAAACAAGTAAAGAACTTGTGTAAACTAAGGGGGGTAAAACTTGTCAATAAGACTTGAAGTACTAATAGTTAAATGGGGTGTGATCAAAGCATGCTTATGGCATCTTTGCTAAACCATCTAGTTTGTTTCTAGTTTGCTAAGCACTAAACTTGCAAGGGTTAAACTTGGGTATTTCTAGCTTGCCAAGGGTAGCTTGCACTGTTAATGGTGGCTTGCCTTGGTTGGTGCAGTGGTTGAAGTTTTCTTCGTCATCATCTTGATAGCACTCCTCCTCCTCGTAAGCTTGGTCGGTACTATCTTCTATAACAATACATACAGAGTAGACAATCACCAAACAATACTTAACTAGGCTATATAGCTTTCTAAGACACACAATTGATGATCTATTATCATCACAAGCATCACAAGTTTAATTCAATAGTTCCATTCTTTTTAATTGAGAAAAGTAATTTCTACTCATTGAAAAATTAACTAAGCTTTAATATTCACCACTTAAAATATGGGATCATGTTGACACATGTCATCACCACATATTCTAACATGTGGGAATGAGATTTAAGGGTTGGATCAATATTACTTTGGTTTAAGTTCATTATTTAATGATTTAAAGTGACTAGAAATGCCTATATAGCATTACTTTGGTACTAGTCCAAAGTCACTACATGTAAACCTTAATATTATTAAGTAATTAGATATATATGATGAAATGTGATTTCTGAGAGTTGGAATCAACTCAAAAGCTCACTTGGTTGATTTTATAAAAATGTTGCAAGTTGCAAATGCTTCTGTTTTGTTATTTTAATTAGGAGAGATCTATAACTCTAATTGAATTAAATCCAACGGGCTTGGATAGAGCATTTCAATACCTTTTAGACAAATTTGGTTTCATGCAATTTGGATTTATAAACCTCTCTGAATTGATTTTCAAACTAGGGGACAAAAACTAAAAATAAAAATCCAGATTTGAACGGGTGGGCTAGCGCGGGAAAAGTCTTGCGCCGGTCTAGTGGCGCTCCGCGGCACGGGGCTCAGCGGACAGGGGGTCCCACTTGTCAGCGGCACTTAAAACGCAAAATGGTACGCGCACTGTGGGCCGTAGGATTAGAATAGGAATCTACGGCCGAGGGTCGTCGTCGACGACGAACAGGTCGCCGGCGAGCTCGAACCCTAGCGGCTCGGTGGGGGTCTGCTAGGGACGTACCAGGGCTCCAGCAGGGTCGGAAAGGCGGGCAAACGAACTGGAAGACGACGGCAAGGCGAGGCGTGGTTGCGGTGGAGCTTGGGGTGGTCGCAATCAGCGGCACCCTTCTCCTCCCGAGGCGGCGGCTCTGGCTCGAATTCCGGCGAGCTGCTGCTCCCCTTGCTCCGGCTAGAGGTGGGTGAGGTTTGGAGAGGTGAGGGGAGTGGAATGGTGTGGAGAGAAGAGGCTGGGGAGGGCTCCTTTTATAGGCCCGACGGTGAGACCGAGCGGGATGGGTAGGCGACAGTGGCGACATGGCTACGGCGGGGTAGAGGCATCGCTGAGGGTGGCGATCGATGGGTGGTTCCCTAGCGGTGCTCTAGGAATTGAATGCGGCTGCAGGGGTGGTGGCATGCGGTCTGGGCGAGGTGGCGCTCTGAGAGGCAGACGCGACGGTGTCCACGGCGAGCGGTGGCTGTGAGGCTTTGGGCGGCCAGCGGGGGTGTCTGGGGTGTTCTCCAGGTCGTGGCGGAGCGGCGGGCACGGGCTGCGGCCAAGAGGTGGTCTGTGCGAGCGGGGACAGGGCATGCTCTGGGGGCGGCGTCGGCATGCTCGACCAGCTCCGGGCGCGGCGGTTCCTGGCTGCTCTGCCCTCTGTCTCTGGCCTAAGGCTGGTTGGGCGCTGGAGGTGGACCACTAGCGGTGTGCTAGACATGGAGAGAGAGGTTGGAGAGGGCTGTTGCTGCGAGTGCACGGTCGGCCAGCGAGAGAGGGCTCGGCATGGCAGTGCAGTGCAGCTAGGGGGTAGGGAAGAGGCTGGGGTTGGTCTGGTCAGGCTTGAGGGGGACAAGATGATCAAAGCACATTGCAATTGCTAGACAAAAATCAACCCAAAACAGTATTAGTTAGGCCAATATGATCTTGCCAACAAGGTGTTTAATGAAATGGCCAAAAGAGAAAAAGTTTTGAATTTTGGTTTCAAAATTTTTAAGTGATCTCCACTAGTGCTAGGTAGTCTCTGGTTGCAAGGGTTTTGAAAGTGGAGCTCAAATAGATGAGTTTTGAAATAGGGGTGATCTATGCATATGCATTAGATTCAATTTTCAAATGCCAATTGAAATAAGTAAAAGAATGTTTTTAGCAGATCAAAAGGTGAGCCTTGGTACCTCATTATGTGTAATAGCAAGGGGTATAAAGATCAAGAATTGTTTCTTTTAAGAAATTAAGTACTAGGAATAGCCAAAGTAGTGTAGTGGATTAAAATGGCCAAAATGACCATTCCTCTTTAATTCTTTTTGATTTGATTTTCTTTAGGAAAAGTTTGGGAATGATGTAGATGAGGTTTAAATCACCTAAGAAACATTTTACAAGCATTGGATCACACAATCATGGCAATTCAAAACAACTCCTATTTTAAATGCACACACATATGAATGCTTTCATTTTAAATTTGGAAAATTTTATTAACCCCATTTTTGGATGATTTGATCTTGATAAGCTTGGATTAAACTTTTGGGATGTTACAAACCTTGCCCCCTTAAACAAAATCTCGTCCCGAGATTTACAAAGAAAACTAGGAACTAAAGAGATCTGGGAACTCTGTCCTAATGTAATCTTCGTGCTCCCAAGTGGCTTCTTCCTCGGTATGGTTGCTCCACTGAATCTTGAGAAACTTGATGCTCCTGGTCCTGGTGGTTCTGTAGGCTTCTTCTAAGATACGGATGGGTACTTCCCGATAGGACAGGTCATTGTTGATTTCCACAGCTCTATGATCGATGTTCTTGAAAACTTCCGTCTTCTCAGGCACTTCCAAGCATTTGCGAAGTAACAAGATATGGAACACATTGTGGATGGCTGACATCTCTTCAGGCAGCTCCAGCTGATACGATACTTCTCCTCGACGGTTCAGAATCTTGAAAGGTCCGATATATCTGGGGGCTAACTTTCCCTTCAGACTAAAGCGTTGAGTTCCCTTCAATGGTGAAACTTTGAGGTATACAAAATCTCCGACATTGAAAGTCAGGTCTCTCCTTCTCTTTTCAGCATAGCTCTTCTGTCTAGATTGGGCGGTCTTGAGGTGTTCACGGACTTTGTGAACTTTCTCTTCTGCTTCTCGGAGAATGTCGGGTCCAAAGATCTGACTCTCTCCTACTGGCGACCAATTCAAAGGGGTACGACACTTTCTTCCTTATAGGAATTCAAATGGTGCCATCTGCAAACTAACTTGATAACTGTTGTTATATGAGAATTCTGTGAAAGGCAGGCAGTCTTCCCATTTTGATCCATATTCCAACACACAAGCTCTAAGCATATCCTCCAAGATCTGGTTGACTCTCTCAGTTTGTCCATCTGTTTGCGGGTGATACGCGGTGCTAAAATTCAACTTGGTTCCTAATCCTTCCTGAACTTTCTGCCAAAATCTTGAAGTAAACTGGGTTCCTCGATCTGATACGATGGTCTTGGGGGTTCCATGCAGACTAACAATCCTAGCAATATACAGCTCTGCTAGCTTTGCACTCTGGTAGGTAGTCTTGACAGGTATGAAGTGGGCTACCTTGGACTTTCTATCAACAATGACCCAGATTGAGTCATTTCCCCTACTAGAAGTAGGCAAACCGGTGATAAAGTCCATTCCGACGGAATCCCATTTCCATTCCGGAATCTGCAATGGTTACAATAGTCCTGCAGGTCTCTGATGCTCTGCTTTGACTCTTTGACAGATGCCACATTTGGCGATGTAGCTTCCGATTTCTCTCTTCATCGTGTGCCACCAAAATTGCTCTTTCAAATCCTGATACATCTTTGTTCCTCTGGGGTGGTTAGAATTAAGAGTATCATGAGCTTCCTTCATGATAATTTCCTTCAGCTCCGAATCTGCTGGCACACAGATATGTCCTTTGTACCACAGTACTCCGTCTTCGTCTTCGGTGAATCCAGGTACCTTTCCTGTACCAATACGACGTTTGATTCCATCGATACTTTCATTCCCCTTCTGGGCTTCCTTGATTTGGCTAATCAAAGTGGGTTGAAGTTCAATGCTTTTTAGGAATCCTTGATTAACTCTATCCATCTTCTTTGCCTCATATTCAGCTCCTTCTGAGTGAAGATATACTTCAGTCTCTTATGATCTGAGTAAATCTCACAGCGATTACCCATCAAATAATGACGCCATGTCTTCAATGCTAGAACCACAGCTGCTAGCTCAAGATCATGGGTAGGATAGTTCTGCTCATGCTGCTTCAGTTGTCGAGACAGATACGCGATGACTTTGCCTTCTTGCATCAATACACATCCTAGGCCAATCTTGGATGCATCACAATACACATCAAACGGCTTCTTGATGTCTAGCATGATCAAAATTGGGGCTGATATCAATCTCTTCTTCAGCTCCTGGAAGCTGGCTTCACACTTGTCTGTCCATTCAAACTTCTTGTCCTTCTTCAACAATTGGGTCATTGGTCGGGCTATGCTCGAGAATCCTTCTACGAACTTGCGGTAATATCCCGCTAATCTGAGAAATGAACGGACTTGGGTTTGATTGGTTGGGGCTTCCCATTCTTCGACATCTTTGATCTCGGTGGGATCAATAGAGACTCCTCCGACAGACACAATATGTCCTAGGAATCCTACTTCTTTCAGCCAAAACTCACACTTGCTGAACTTGGCATATAACTGATGCTCTCTTAGGGTTTCTAGGATGATTCTCAGATGATGCTCATGTTCTTCTTCTGACTTGGAATAGATAAGGATGTCATCGATAAACACAACTACAAACTTATCTAGGAAATTCATAAAGATCTTATTCATGAGATTCATGAAATAAGTAGGGGCATTGGTTAATCCAAAAGACATAACCGTATACTCGTATAAACCATAGCGAGTAGTAAAGGCGGTCTTCGGAATATCTGTTGCACAAATCTTAAGTTGGTGATAACCAGTCCTAAGATCAATCTTTGAGAATACCTGGGCTCCAGTCAATTGATCAAATAGATCCTCTATCTTTGGCAAAGGGTACTTGTTCTTGATGGTGACATCATTCAACTTTCTGTAATCTGTACACAGACGGTTGCCTCCATCTTTCTTGTCGATGAATAACACTGGTGATCTCCATGGCGACGCGCTTGGCTGAATCAAGCCCATTGCTAATATGGCATCCAACTGCTTCTTCAGTTCCACTAACTCTGAGGGGTTCATGGTATAGGGTCTCTGGGCTATAGGTCCGGTTCCGGGGATTAGTTCGATAATGAACTCAATATCCCTATCCGGGGGCATACCTGGCAATTCATCTGGGAATACGTCGGGGTATTCACAGACTACTCTGACTTGGTCTATGGTGGGCAGGGCTACACTCTTGTTGCACTTGAATTGACGGGGTAAGGTTTCAGAGATATGCTCTACTGTTACTCCAGAACTACTGGTCATGGTGATGGCTTTCTTAGCACAGTCTATCAATCCTTTATGCCTTGACATCCAGTCCATACCTAGTACTACTTTCTATCCTTTGGTTCCAAGTACAATTAGGTTGGCATAAAAATCTATCCCATGTATTCTGATAGGTACAGCTTTGCAAATTTTTCCAGCTTTTGTAGTTGAACCGGGGATTTGAACTATCATGACATGCTTCAGGTTGGTTGGGTGAATCTTACTAGTGCATACAAATTCTTCGGTGACAAATGAATGCGATGCTCCAGAATCAAATAATACTCTTGCTAAAACTGAGTTGACAGAAAACATACCCAGCACTACATCTGGCGCTTCCTGGGCTTCTTCTGCGTTCATGTGGAAGAGACGACCGTTGCGGTTGTGAGGGTTCCCTGGGGCAAATCTCCTTCCTGGTTGAACACGACGCTGCTGCTGAGCTAGGGCATTCACAGGGGCATTGGCGGCTGTCTTCTTGGGACACTGATTGGAGTAGTGACCCTTCACTCCACACTCGAAACAAGTGATCTCGGACTTGTCCTTGATGGCTACAGGCACAACATTGTTGCCAGTTCTGGGTGTAGTGTTGTTGTTGTTGTTGTTGTTGCTCTTGGGAGGGGCACGGTTGAAATTGTTGGCGTTGCCGGAGTGGTGATTGTTTCCTCTGGACTTCACATTGCCTCCGCTACGGTTGGGGTAGCTTGGGCGAGGATTTGGGGGTCGGTTGTTCCTTGGTGCATATCCTGGGGAGGGGTTGTGACGGTACTTCTGGTGACTATTGGATCCAGACTGCTGCATCATACGATGCTTGCCGTTGTCGTTTGCCTGGTTAATCTTTCCTTCCATCTGAATGGCAGAGTCGACTAGATCTTCGAGATCCTAGAAACGGATGTTGACGAGGACAGTCTGCATCTCATCATGCAGTCCGTTCAAGAATTTCTCCTTCTTCTTGGCCTCTGTGTTGATCTCATCCGGTGCATATCTGGAAAGTGACAAGAATCTATCACGGTACTCCACCACAGTCATTCTTCCTTGCTTCAATTCGCGAAATTCATCTCTCATCCTGTTGACGAGACCTTGCGGCACGTGGGTGTGGCTGAACTTGACTTTGAATGCTTCCCAGGTCATCACCTGGCCATGGTTCATATTGCGGATACTATTCCACCAAGCTCTTGCATCTCCCGCCAGATAGTGGGTGGCAAAGAGAACTTTCTCATTTTCATCAACTCCTACAACTTCAAGGTTGTTTTCCATGGTCTGTAACCAGTCATCAGCATCTAATGGGTTCTCAGATTGGTTGAAGATTGGGGGATTGGTGTTCTGAAATTTTTTGAGTTTGGGTCCATGGTGATCCTGATTTCCCTGTCTTTGGTTGTTGAGAGCCATTTGGGCGATCTGCTGCAATGTTGCTAAGTTGGCTTGATGCTCGGCCCTGCTTGCTTCACGGTCTGCGATGAGATTCTACAAGATCTGCAGCATTGGGTCCTGTGACGATCTGCTCCCTCCTTGGTTTCCACAAGTCATCTGAAGATTGAGATAAATATAGGGGTAAGAGGGAAATTCTAAGGTTCATGGTTTTGGGTTTTCAAAGCTAAAACATTTAGTTAGACTCAGGTTTTTCCACTAACTTCACTTTCATTCATGCAAGCAAGCACCCGATACAACACACACCACAACAATCAAAGGGGAAAAGAGATGGTTTGAAGAACCATTCTGCAAGCTACGATACAATGAGATGATACATCTCATGCTACGACAGTGCTCTAGTGCATCTACTCATCGTCGATGAAGTCGGAGTCTTCATCATCAGTGTAGAAGTCCACAGCATCTTTTTCCAGAAAATCGTCATCGTTGCTGAGGTAAGAATCCATATCTCCCTGGATGTCTTCACCCTCATCTTCTTCTTCCTTGGCGGCAAGCTGAGCTTCCTGCTCCTTGACGGTCTTCTCGAGGTCAGCCACCTTCTTGCGAAGACGGGTGATGGTGCGATCCTTCTTTGCACGCTGGCGGCAAAGAGACTGGCGATCTTGGATGAGTAGTGCGAAAGTCTGGGCCTTCTGGTCATCGATGGCATGGTTCTGGTTGGCTAACTCCCTGGCATTGTCCAGTTCCTGCTGTCTGTCATGAAGCAAGAAGTCAAGGTTCTCCACTTGACGCCTCAATTCTGGGTGACTTGGCATCTCCATCGGCATTCCCATGAAGTCACGTCTTGCATAGTGGGCAAAACAGGTTCCTTGGATCCTGTTGACGCTGAGGGCACATAGACGCGCGAGAGCTTCATGCATTGCCATGGCTAATCCATCTAGCCTGTTGTTTTCTCTCACAGAGAACTGAATTCTTCCAGAAGTTGGTGCTTCGATGCTTCGCCTAAGATCTGCGGTGACTAGCCACTATAGGTCTCCTCCTGGGGATCCTGGAAGTTGAGCTCCAAGAAACTCCGGATGTGGGCGTCCCAGTAACTCCGACAGTGAATCTAGATCCCTTTCGAAGATTAGCTGACCTCCGTTTCCCAACTGGTAGAACATGCTGAACTGAGTCTCCATCTACAAGTATTTAGGATGATGAAGTTAGTGAAGTGATCAAGTGTGTCAAATTTTAAGTAGTAATGTAAGAATTTTGAGGAACATGAATTTTGAGAAAGAATGAGTTCACAAGGGTAAGAGGGGAAATAGTTTTTCAGAAATACTCACTTTGGTTTTGAAACTAAGTTTTTGTTTGACGTCCATTCTAACTAGGGTCTCCTATGGTCAGGATGGCTCTGATACCAACTTGTCAACACCCGGATTTTTAATCCCAGATGCCCGTTATGCCATACCTCGCAATCCCGGGATTACCATTTTTGCGAGACATAACGGATTGGATATCACAGTACATCATCCATTACAAACCATACATAAGGTCTTTACAAAAAATAAGGATCTCATGATCCAGTCTTTAATACAACAAACAGCGGAAATAAAAGATAAGCATAGCGGTGGGTTCATCTTCAAGGGCACAGGCAATGCTGACGAAGGCAGATAGTCCTAGTTATCATAGCCGTCCTGATGACCATCCTCCTGATAGTCTCTTTCATAGTCTGGCCATGAGAATAGCCAGGGACAAAAGCCATGAGTACTCTTTAAGTACTCGCAAACTACTATTAACAGGTACTATAGTTCTAAGTTAAAGTGCTAAATCTAAGTTTAACCATAAAGTTAAGTTTGAAACCTAAGCTGAGTTCTGAAGCAAAGAAAGATAAAATAAAGTTCTCGAATCACTTAAGTTGGGAAGCTAGTATCATAAACACAACCCTGTTGTGGTCAAGTCAAGATTCATCATTCATTTCAAGTTATTTAGAAAACATCTGACAACGAAACAGTATGGCCTTTCCAACTGTCCATAACCGCGGACGCGGCTATTCGAATAGTTTGACACTCTGCAGAGGTGGTACACTTTCACCACAAGATTCGATACATCTGTAAGGGATAACCCAGTATAAGCACCTCTCCTATGAGCATGGCCTCCCAACCATGACCATCAGTCATCTTGGGCACTGCATAGGTGGACATCATGAGAGGTAGCCTCAGCTCAGACCTCTCCCATGAGGGAACTAATACTAATGCATATAAATTTCCAGCTAAGCCTTACCCAATTCCGGTAGTGTGGTTGTACGGTAAATTTGGAATGGTATCGCATCCGAATCCAACCATCAGTTTTATAAAAGGGTTAAGGCTCATGCCTCATCATTTTCATCATCATAAACTAGTTGTGTTTCTCAACACATGTCAAAACATCTCAATAGAATGACTCATCATTCCAAGGTTTTCACAATTCATTTTCACCACTTGTTACCATCTAAAGTGACTCAAGTTTTTGATCTACTCTAAAATACTAAGTTAAGAGTGTTCACTAAGGTGGAAGGATGGGATCAATATCATGCCATAGAATGACATCTAAAGGTTTCTAAGTAGGTCAAGTTTTATACTTTTTATGCTACCTTCAAAACAAGTAAAGAACTTGTGTAAACTAAGGGGGGTAAAACTTGTCAATAAGACTTGAAGTACTAATAGTTAAAGGGGGTGTGATCAAAGCATGCTTAAGGCATCTTTGCTAAACCATCTAGTTTGTTTCTAGTTTGCTAAGCACTAAACTTGCAAGGGTTAAACTTGGGTATTTCTAGCTTGCCAAGGGTAGCTTGCACTGTTAATGGTAGCTTGCCTTGGTTGGTGCAGTGGTTGAAGTTTTCTTCGTCTTCGTCTTGATAGCACTCCTCCTCCTCGTAAGCTTGGTCGGTACTATCTTCTATAACAATACATACGGAGTAGACAATCACGAAACAATACTTAACTAGGCTAGATAGCTTTCTAAGACACACAATTGATGATCTATTATCATCACAAGCATCACAAGTTTAATTCAATTGTTCCATTCTTTTTAATAGAGAAAAGTAATTTCTACTCATTGAAAAATTAACTAAGCTTTAATATTCACCACTTAAAATATGGGATCATGTTGACACATGTCATGACCACATATTCTAACATGTGGGAATGAGATTTAAGGGTTGGATCAATATTACTTTGGTTTAAGTTCATTATTTAATGATTTAAAGTGACTAGAAATGCCTATATAGCATTACTTTGGTACTAGTCCAAAGTCACTACATGTAAACCTTAATATTATTACATAATTAGATAGATATGATGAAATGTGATTTTTGAGAGTTGGAATCAACTCAAAAGCTCACTTGGTTGATTTTATAAAAATGTTGCAAGTTGCAAATGCTTCTGTTTTGTTATTTTTTATTAGGAGAGATCTATAACTCTAATTGAATTAAATCCAAATGTCTTGGATAGAGCATTTCAATACCTTTCAGACAAATTTGGTTTCATGCAATTTGGATTTATAAAACTCTCTGAATTGATTTTCAAACTAGGGGACAGAAACTAGATTCAAACTAAAAAGAAAAATCTAGATTTGAACGGGTGGGCTAGCGCGGGAAAAGACTTGGGCCGGCCCAGTGGTGCTCCGCGGCGCGGGGCTCAGCTGACAGGGGGGTCCCACTTGTCAGCGGCACTTAAAACACAAAATGGTACGTACGCTGTGGGTCGTAGGATTAGAATAGGAATGTACGGCTGAGGGTCGTCGTCGACGACGAATAGGTCGCCGGCGAGCTCGAACCCTAGCGGCTCGGTGGGGGTCTGCTGGGGACGTACCAGGGCTCCAGCAGGGTCGGCAAGGCGGGCAAACAAACTAGAAGACGACGACGAGGCGAGGCGCGGTTGTGGTGGAGCTTGGTTTGGTCGGAATCAGCGGCGCCCTTCTCCTCCCGAGGCGGCGGCTCCGGCTCCAATTCCGGCGAGCTGTTGCTCCCTTTGCTCCGGCTAGAGGTGGGTGAGGTTCAGAGAGGTGAGGGGAGTGTAATGGTGTGGAGAGAAGACGCTGGGGAGGGCTCCTTTTATAGGCCCGACGGTGAGACCGAGCGGGATGGGCAGGCGACAGTGGCGACATGGCTACGGAGGGGTAGAGGCATGGCTGAGGGTGGCGATCGATGGGTGGTTCCCTGGCGGTGCTCTAGGAATTGAATGCGGCCGTAGGGGTGGTGGCATGTGGTCTGGGCGAGGTGGCGCTCTGAGAGGCAGAGGCAGCGGTGTCCACGGCGAGCGGTGGCTGTGAGGCTTTGGGCGGCCAGCGGGGGTGTCTGGGGTGCTCTCCAGGTCGCGGTGGAGCGGCGGGCGCGGGATGCGGCCAAGAGGCGGCCTATGCGAGCGGGGACAGGGCATGCTCTGGGGGCGGCGTCGGCATGCTCGACCAGCTCCGGGCGCGGCGGTTCCTGGCCGCTCTGCCCTCTGTCTCTGGCCTAAGGCTGGTTGGGCGGTGGAGGTGGACCACTGGCGGTGTGCTAGACATGGAGAGAGAGGTTGGAGAGGGCTGTTGCTGCGAGTGCACGGTCGGCCAGCGAGAGAGGGCTCGGCATGGCAGTGCAGTGCAGCTAGGGGGTAGGGAAGAGGCTGGGGTTGGTCTGGTCAGGCTTGAGGGGGACAAGATGATCAAAGCACATTGCAATTGCTAGACAAAAATCAACCCAAAACAGTATTAGTTAGGTCAATATGATCTTGCCAGCAAGGTGTTTGATGAAATGGCCAAAAGAGAAAAAGTTTTGAATTTTGGTTTCAAAATTTTTAAGTGATCTCCACTAGTGCTAGGTAGTCTCTGGTTGCAAGGGTTTTGAATGTGGAGCTCAAATAGATGGGTTTTGAAATAGGGGTGATCTATGCATATGCATTAGATTCAATTTTCAAATGCCAATTGAAATAAGTAAAAGAATGTTTTTAGAAGATCAAAAGGTGGGCCTTGGTACCTCATTATGTGTACTAGCAAGGGGTATAAAGATCAAGAATTGTTTCTGCTCAGAAATTAAGTACTAGGAATAGCCAAAGTAGTGTAGTGGATTAAAATGGCCAAAATGACCATTCCTCCTCTTTAATTCTTTTTGATTTTATTTTATTTAGGAAAAGTTTGGGAATGATGTAGATGAGGCTTAAATCACCTAAGAAACATTTTACAAGCATTGGATCACACAATCATGGCAATTCAAAACAACTCCTATTTTAAATGCACACACATATGAATGCTTTCATTTTAAATTTGGAAAAGTTTTTGTTAACCCGATTTTTGGATGATTTGTTCTTGATAAGCTTGGATTAAAGTTTTGGGATGTCACAATGGAACACCTTCCACCTCCACTCCGGACATCCTCCGGACTTACCTAAACCCTTCCGGTTTTCTCTCTACAACTGTTTGGTGATTCCACCGAAACACTCTCTCAGCATCATCAAGCCCTTAAGCGTGATACCCCACGGTTCGGTAACACTTCATACATGGTCGGGACACTCCTGCACCAATGATCGACAGAGGGACCTGGATGGCCATGTGACCCCTGTGCGTTCCACGAAGATCTTTCGTCGTTTGAACCGGGACAGTCGTGTCTTATTCCCTTTGTCTAGATACTTGCATTGCCCGAGATCTGATCAATGACATCACCATGTCGTGTTCAATCTCGTTACTGAACAATGGTACTTGACTCGTTCCGACAAGTGATATCCCTGTGATCAAATCACACGCTGCGCAACTATTGGATATAACTTCTCCGAGTGGGCCCTTGAATATCTTCCCGTCACATGGACGGACAAATCCCGCTCTTGACATATATTGCCTCTACGGTTTCCTATGAGTACCTGAACACACCTTTATAACCACTGTATTACCAGATGGCGCTTGATGTTATCTAAGCACTCTCGGGAGACAGTGATTGATATAGCCTCACGGTCTAAGGAATAGTCTATGAGGATCCATTTCTAATCATCATAACTTGAACTTCGTGACATGATTGGGTCACGATGTCTAGGTTGGGTATTGGTTCATCATCTCATTCTCGGAATGATATGACCTCATTTCCAACTGGCATAAATGCCACATGATCAGGAAACATGATCATCTATTGACCAATGAACCAGTGACTAGAGTTTCACTAGGAACCCCTGGTTGTTTGTATATCACACGTGTATTGATGTTTCCCCTCAATACAGTTATAGCATGATATAAAATTTAATCATAAACTATATGAAATATGATAATAGTCCTTACTACTATTTGTCTCTAGGGCATATTTCCAACAGGGCGGAATTTGATCAACTTATCATAATTTGTTGACATGTCTGTCTTGTCCTTGACTCCCGCGATGTTTCTTTCCCTGAAAGAACTATGTGACGCCTAGGCTCATCATCTGATGTATTCGTTTCCTTATATTTTTTTCGGTCTAGAGGACATGTCCTTCACATAAAAAACTTGAGCCACATCATTGGCTAGGACGAATGGTTCGTCTCTGTAACCAAGATTCTTGAGATCCACTGTTGTCATTCCGTATAGCTGGTCTATGTTTACCCCTTCTCCATTCATGTTGACCCAACTGCACCGAAACAAAGGGACCTTAAAAGTAGGTCCATAGTCAAGTTCCCATATCTCCTCTATGTAACCATAGTATGTGTCCTTTTTCCCATTCTCGCATGTTGCATCAAAGCGGACACCACTGTTTTGGTTAGTGCTCTTTTTATCTTGGGAAATCGTGTAAAATGTATTCCCATTTATCTCGTACCCTTGGAAAGTCAATACAGTCACAGATGGTGTCGTGGCCAACAAGTAGATCTGATCTCCAATAGTGGTGTCATTCATGAGATGTAATTGCAATCAAGTGCCGAAAGTCTCCATGTGATTTTCTTTAATCCAGTAGTCATCCTTCCCTAGGAACTTGGAGCGTAAAACATTCATGTTTCCTCGATATACGGAGCCACGAAGGTAGAACTTTGTAGAACTCTATAGTGTGCTTGATTCATAGAATGCCCGTCCCTAAATATCATTGCTTTCTTTCCTAGCGTGCCTTTTCCACTCAGTCTCCCCTCATACAGTGATTCAGGAACACCAATCGACTTAAGGTCAGGAAGAAAGTCTACACAGAACCCAATGACCTCTTCTGTTCCATAGCCCTTGGAGATGCTTCCTTCTGGCCTAGCACGGTTACGAACATATTTCTTTAAGACTCCCATGAACCTCTCGAAGGGGAACATATTATGCAGAAATACAGGACCGAGAATGGAAATCTCTTCGACTAGGTGAACTAAGAGATGCGTCATAATATTGAAGAAGGACGGGTGAACACCAACCCAAAACTGACAAGACATTGGACCACATCCTTCTGTAGCCTTTCCATACTTTCTTGATCGATTACCTTCTGAGATATTGCATTGAGGAATGCACATAGCTTCACAATGGATAATCGAACATTTTCTGGTAGAAGCCCCCTCAATGCAACCGGAAGCAACTGCGTCATAATCACGTGGCAATCATGAGACTTCAGGTTCTGGAATTTTTTCTCTGCCATATTTATTATTCCCTTTATATTTGATGAGAAGCCAGCCGGGACCTTGATACTGCTTAGGCATTCAAAAAAGATTTCCTTCTCTACTTTGGTAAGACCGTAGCTACTTAAGTATTGATGGCCTTTATCAGTATGCTTGTTTTATGGGTCTTTGATACGTTGCTGGTCCTCCTGTACTTCTGGTGTATCTTTTGTCTTCCCATACACGCCCAGGAAGCCTAGCAGGTTCACGCAAAGATTCTTCGTCACGTGCATCACATCGATTAAAGAACGGACCTCTAGGTCTTTCCAATACTCAAGCTCCCAAAATATAGATTTCTTCTTCCACATGGCCGTGTGTCCGGTAATGGGGTCTTTCGGAACAGATTGACTGCCAGGACCCTTTCCAAAGATTACTTCTAGGTCCTTCACCATACCAAATACATGAGCACCTTTGGGGAGCTTAGGCTTCTTCGGTAATCTGCCTCACCGTTGATATGCTTGCCTTTCTTTCTTACTTGATGATTGGTCGGAAGAAATTTACGACACCCTAGGTACACAACCTTCTTACATTTATCCAAATATGTACCTTTAGTCTTCTCTAAACAGTGCGTGCATGCATTGTATCCCTTGTTTGACAGTCCTGAAATGTTACTAAGAGCAGGCCAATCATTGATGGTTACGAACAACAACGCTCGTAGGTCAAATGGCTCATGTTTGTGCTCATCCCACACCTTTACACCTGGTTCTTCCCTCAACTGCAAAAGTTCATCGACTAATGGCCTTAGGTACACATCAATGTTGTTGCCGGGTTGCTTCGGTCCTTGGATGAGCACTGGCATCATAATGAACTTCCGCTTCATGCACAACCAAGGAGGAAGGTTGTAGATACATAGAGTCACTGGCCAGGTGCTGTGACTGCAGCTCTGCTCCCCAAAACGATTCATGCCGTCTGTACTTAGACCAAACCATAAGTTCCTCGCGTCACCTGCAAAGTTAGAGTACTTTCTCTCGATGTTTCTCCACTTCGACCCATCGGCAGGGTGTCTCAGTTTCCCGTCTTTCTACACTCTTATTTGTGCCATCGCAACAACCTGGCATGCTCTTTGTTTCTGAACAGACGTTTCAACCGTGGTATTATAGGAGCATACCACATAACCTTAGCAGGAACCCTCTTCCTGGGGGCTCGTCATCGCCCTCAACATCACCAGGGTCATCTTGTCTGATCTTGTACCGACATGCAATGCATACCAGGCATTTATCCATATTCTCGTACTTCTCACCGCGGTACAGGATGCAGTCATTAATGCATGCATGTATCTTCTCCACATCTAATCCTAGAGGGCAGATAGTCTTCTTTGCTTCATACGTTGTCTTGGGCAGCTTGTTATCCTTTGGAAGCTTCGGCTTCATTATTTTCAGTAACTTCTCAAATCCCTTGTCAGATAAACCAGTCTCTGCCTTCCATTTCAGCAGTTCAAGGGTGGTACCGAGCTCTGTGCTGCCATATTCACAATTTGGGTACAACAACTTTTTGTGATCCTTTTGCATGGCCTCCAACTTAAGCTTCTCCCTTTTTGTATCGCATTGTTTCTTTGCATCAGAAATGACCCGACCAAGACCATCAGCGGGCTCATACGATGCCCGTTGTTCTTCTTCATTGCTACCTCCCTCTTCTTCATTATCTTCCATTGCAGTATCACCGTATTCTTCAGGGGACATAGGATAGCTGTCATCATCCTCCTCTTCTTCATTTTCTTCCAGCCTAACCCCTCTTTCTCCGTGCATGGCCCAACAATAATACCCGGGCATGAAACCTCTCTGAAGTAGATGGCTTTGAAGGATACTCGGGGCAGAGTGCTCCGCCATGTTCCGACAGTCAACACAGGGACAAGGCATAAAATTATCCACTTTGTTTGCCTTAGCCACATTGATAAATTTATGCAGGCCTGCAAAAAAATCGGAATCGCATCGGTCACCATACATCCATCGCATCCACGCATCGATCTGGTTCATAATAATTAACCATTACAATAACATCATGAATAGTGAAATGACCACCCTACATGGACACATGCAATATTTTTGTATCAGTTACAGATAAAGAAGATAAGGTTACTAACCTCGGCCGAGGATACCGTGTTGTGCAAACTTAAGTGTGGCTCGGACATTTCGTTGAACACCTTGTGTGCAGTGTGAAGAAAAAAACCTAGCGTCCACCTCCCACACAAAATTCCAGAAAAAATAAGTGGTTGGGTTGGGCTTATTTATAGCCAGGGGAGGGTTTTTGGTCCCGGTTCTTGGCATGAACCGGGACCAATGCTCCGCAGAGCGCCACATGTGCATCATGGGGGAGGGTTTTTGGTCCCGGTTCGTGGCATGAACCGGGACCAATGCTCCGTAGAGCGCCACGTGGGCATTGGTCCCGGTTCATGCCACGAACCAGGACCGTTGCTTAGAGATGAACCGGGACCAATGCCCAGGCGGCATGAACCGGGACCGGTGCCTAGCATTGGTCCCGATTTGCGAGCCGAACCGGGACTGATGGCATTTGGGTGCTGGACCAAAGACCCTTTTTCTAATAGTGTAAATAACATACACCTTACATGAACACGCTAAGCATGCCCACAATAATGAGTATATGTACAAAAATGAAAACAAATAGAGTTTGTTACCAGCCTCTTACCACACCTCAAGTTGTTGCCCTTCACTTGTCTGGCTTGAATAATAACATGAATCCAAATTCCACTAAGGACTGCTGAACCCTGCAACAAACTTCACAAAACCAAAGAAGAACAACAAATATTTTTGGTTTTTTTGATTTTTAAAGGTAAGAACAAAAAGGAAGAACAAGCAAAGTGAAATCTTTTTGGGTTTTTCGAATAGTTCAAACAAAGCAAAAAGGAAGAAGTAAACCAAGGAAAAAAGAAAAAGAAGAAAACAAAGAGAAACAAAGAAAATATTTTTGGTCTTTTTGTGTTTTAGAAAGCAAAAGTAAAGAAAGAACGAAAAATAAAAGGAGAACGAAACATGGATATACAAAGTACCGACTGAACATGGTACTCTCCAGGCACTTCTCTGCCCCTTTTTCACGTAAAAACTTAATATGTATTTTCTGGGATTTTTCGAGACACTTTATTTTTGAGCAATTTTCAGGTATAGATGAATGATTTTCTGACAGAAAGATGTTTTTTTGGAATGATGCAATGACCAAACAAAACTAAAACTTCAGAAGTTCTAAGACACTCTAATATGCAAGCAACTAGCAACAGAAAAGTAAACTAAGCGAAAGCAAAAACTAAAATGGGTAAAATAAAGTAAGCGGAAATAATCATGGTGAAAACATTGTTTTATTCATTAAAATCCCCTTGTTAACAAGGTTGATCAGGTCTTGTTACCAAAACAATTTTATATGAAATAAAACTTTGTATTCCACTAATGATTATGCTACCTCAACCTTGATAGAAATGGTCCCAATCATAATAGTTTCATATTTTTCTTGTGGTATGGGACAATACATTTCTCCAACTTGGATGCCCTCAACATGTTCAATTGAATTTAAAACATAAGTCCTATCAATCTTCTTGCGGAAATAGACAGTATGTTCCTTGTCATTAACATTAAAAGTCACATTTCCTTGATTACAATTAATAACAGCTCCTGCAGTATTAAGAAAAGGTCTCCCAAGAATAATAGACATATTATCATCTTTAGGCATTTCAAGCACAACAAAATCAGTTAATATCAAGCAATTATGAGCCACTTGAATAGGTACGTCCTCACATATACCAACATGAATAGTTATTAGGCATTTGCAAAGATATATTAGTTGGTATTAGTTTTTCCAATTGAAGTCTCTTGTAGAGAGAAAAAGTCATAACACTAACTCTTTTTAATAGAGCATGGAATAGTTGGAATCCCTAGGTCTCCAAGTTTCTTTGGAACCTTACCATTAAAGGAATAATTACCAAGAAAAGTAGAAATTTCTTCATTAGGTATCTTCCTTTTATTAGAGATAATATCCTTCATATACATTGAATAAGGGGGCAATTTAATAGCATCAGTCAAAGGTATTTGCAAAAATAAAGGTTTCATCCATACACAAAACATATTATAGTGTTCATCTTCCTTTGACTTGTGTTTCTTATCAAGGAAAGGCATAGGTTTTTGGTTAGTGTATTTAGTATTCTTAGTGTGCCTTTCAGTTTCTTCTTCAACTTTTTCTTTATCAGGAGCATCATTTTCCTCATTACCACTTTCAGTTTCAGCATCAGAGACAGATATACTATTAGGATCTTTAGCAGGTTCAGAAGGTTCTACAATAGTTTTATGTTTCTTTTTCCTTTTCTTAGGAGAAGTACCACTATTTTCAATTTGTTGAGAATCCTGCTCAATTCTTTTAGGATGCCCATCAGGATATAGAGGATCATGGGTGGCAGCACCACTTCTAGTTCTAATTTCATAAGCATGTTTTTCTTTAGCAGCATTAACTAGCAAGTCTTTTTGTACCTTAATAACTGATCAATTTGAGTTTGAACCATTTGGAAATGTTTAACAAGCATTTTAATGTCATTAGAAGTTATTTCCACAATATCCTTCGACTCAACAATAGCTCTAGAGTTTTCCATTAAATGATTTTGCACCCTTTTATTAAAATTATCTTGCTTAACAATAAAAACATCAAATTCTTCTAAGCATTGACCAGGAGGTTTAGAGTAAGGAATATCACCTTCATCAAAATGTTGGAGAGAGTGTACCTCAATAGTGGATGAGTAGGAGATTAGCTTACATAGTTCTTCTATAGGAGATAAATTCTTCACATCTGCAGCTTTAATTCCCTTCTCCTTAAGACATTTCTTAGCTTCCTTCATCACTTCATCATTTAGTTCAATAACTCCTCTCTTCTTTGATGTTGGTATAGGCGTAGGAATAGTTAACTCAGGTGTAGTTGTCTTAGGTATAGTTGGTTCAGGATGAGTCCAATCTTCATAATTCTTGCTTATTTTAGCCATTAATTCTTCAACTTCTTCGGGAGTCCTATTCCTGAAAACACAATCAACACAACTATCCAGGTATGTCCTAGATTCTTCAGTTAGTCCATTATAATATATATCAAGAAGCTCATTCTTAGGTAATGGGCATCCAGCCTGTGCATGAATCAAAGCACAAAACGTTGCCCATGATTCAGGAAATATCTCTTTTTCTCCCTGTTTAAAATCAAAAAGTTCCTACAAAATAGCACGTCTAGCACTAGGAGGGGAATATTTCTGAAGGAAAGTACTAATCAAGCAATCAGGGATATCAATAGATCCAGGAGGTAAATTATTAAACCAGGTTTTAGCTTCTCCTTTCAATGAAAAAGGGAAAATTTTAGCAACAAAGTAGGTGCGCATCTTAATATCATCAGGAAACAGGCCACTCATGGTAGAAAGCTCAGTCATATGTTCTACAAGACTTTCATTCTTAGTCCCACAAAAAGGTTCTTTCTCAACAATAGTTATGTAAGATAAATCAAGAGAGAAATAATAATCCTTATCTTTAATGTTTATGGGAGATGCAGCAAACTTAGCATTAGGAGACAATTTTGGTTTTATAGTATGCCTCTCAAGGAGACTGTTAATAGCACTCCTATCATGGGTGTTTTGACATTCTTTAATAAATTCATCGGTCATCTCTATATAATCGTCTTCAATATCATAGCTCTCTCTAGACTCAGGTGAACTGACAGGTGTAGTAGTGTCTTCATTAGGAGTTTCAGTATTTCCAGCTATAGTTCTAGCAATCATAGCATCTAGGAAAGGACCTAATGAACCACTTTTATCAAGCACAATAGAAGCAGCATCATAAGTATCAGAAGTTTCAGATTTAGCAGTAGTAGCAATATGTGTAGCATGTGTATGTGGTAGTGTAAGGAGCTTACTCATAACAGATGGTGAATGAAGAGCAATAGAGGTGTTCAGAACCGTACCTCTCCTTGTAGTGGATGGTAAAATAGGGACCTTGCCATCACGAGACTTACCCATGATGGATGGCAGTGAATAATAGTGATTCCAAGTGAACTTGATAAATAAAGCTATGCTCCCCGGCAACAGCGCTAGAAAATAGTCTTGATGACCCACAAGTACAGGGGGTGTATTGCAATATTTTTGAGGGAAGTGAAACCCAATTTATTGATTCGAGACACGGGGAGCCAAAGAATATTTATAACCCTTAACAACTGAGTTGTCAATTCAGCTGCACCTGGAAACAATCTTGCTCATAGCAGTTTATCAGTAGCAACAGTTTTGTAGTTGCAATAGTAAAGTAATACCAGTAGTAAAAGTAAAGACAGTAGCAGTAAACAGTAGGATTAAAGCGCGGTAGGCATAGGGATGGACGGACGGGCGTTGCATGGACAAGACAATTCATATAGCAATCAAGACATAGGGCATTTGCAGATAAATAAGATAAAGTATCCAAGTACTAGATAATCCTAGGCATGTGTTCCAGATATAGTCATACGTGCTCGCAATGAGAACTTGCACAACATCTTTTGTCCTGCCAGCCCGTTTGCAGCGGGGCCTCAAGGGAACTACTGGCAATTAAGGTGCTCCTATTAATAGAGCACTGGAGCAAAGCATTAACACTCTGTGAACACATGTGATCCTCACATCAAAGTCATTCCCTCCGGTTATCCCGATTGCTGTCACTTCGGGGCCTTTGGTTCCGGACAACAATATGTGTATACAACTTGCAGGTAAGACCATAAACAATACTATCATAATGAATCAATAACATGTTTAGATCTGAAATCATGGCACTCGGGCCCTAGTGACAAGCATTAAGCATAACAAGTTATAACAAAGTCAAAAAGCACTAATAATAGATATTAGGCACCATGCCCTAACAATCTGATGCCATTACATGAACGATCTGATCCAATCCTTACCATCCCCATAGCCTACAACGGGGGATTACTTGCTCATGGATGGCTGATGGAGAAGCGATGGTGATGATGATGGCGGTGATCTCCTCCAATTCCCTGTCCCGGCAGGGTGCCAGACGAAGCTTCTAGTTCTGAATCACGGAATATGGTGGTGGCGGTGCAGCGGAACTCTTTCTGGAAAAACATCGCCCCCCGTCGGTTTTTAGGTCAAGTGGCAACTTATAGGCGAAGAGGGAGGCCGTCTCGTCTTCTGGCTCCATGAGTCTTCTGGTGAAATAGGATTTTTGGCATATTTTCTGGAATTTTTCCTGATAGTTGATTTTCTGCAAAAAAAACTAGACACCAAGGTAATTCTGCTGAAAACAGCGTCAGTCCGTGTTAGTTGTATCCAAATCACACAAGTTTAGAGGAAAAATAATAGCAAAAGTGTTCGGGAAAGTAGATATGTTTTTGACGTATCTTGTACGTATGTGAGGTAAATAGTCCTGGTTTAATAAGGTAGTTACCCTAATGGCCGAGTTTACCTTAGGATCCTCCTAGTGGGCCGACCCAACCTAATATACCAAATTTTGAATTTAAATATGAATCATATAACCATATATTTGAAATGAAAAAAAAATATGGTTGTGTTTCTAATAATACAGACATCTTAGATTTTTTTAGAATATTTAAAAATAATTGAAAACCTTGACTTATTAGAAATGGCCCTCTCAGGTAGGCATAAACGGTCTATTTTGCAGACATGTGATTTTTTCAACATTCTTAAATTTGCCTCAATTATGTAGTACATGTTTGTGAGGGCATGGTGGAGCAATGTGCAAAAGAAGATCACATTCCTTGAACACTTGGCCTGACGATTCGTCTGTACTTGTCCAAAACTGCCCTAAAACCCTAGATTTTTGCTGTCTACCGTGCCGAAGGCATGCCCAAGCATTACATCATTGCTCATTGAAGTGATATAAGTGTGTGGTGTGTCATTTTTAGCCATTGTTCCAAGTTTGAAGCCATTCCTCAATTGGCATGCCGCTATCCCGACGGGTAGACGCATTACACCCTACTACCTTAGACCGAAGCTGGCTAGTGTGGGAAGTGCATGGACAAGCACCATCTTGTTTGTAAAACAAGGGATGTGAGTGTTTGTAAGGGCATGGTGGAGCAATGTGCAAAAGGAGAGCACATTCCTTGAACACTTGGCCTGACGATTCGTCCGTACTTGTCCAAAACTGCCCTAAAACCCTAGATTTTTGCCGTGTACCGTGCCGAAGGCATGCCCAAACATGTCATCATTCCTTATTGAAGTGATATAAGTGTGTGGTGTGTCATTGTGAGCCATTGTGCTGAGTTTTAATCTATTCCTCAATTGTCATGCCGCTATCTGACGGGTAGACGCGTTACTCCCTATTACCCTAGACCGAAGCTGACCAGTGTGGGAAGTGCATGGTGAAGGGAATATGCCCGAGAGACAATAATAAACTGGTTATTATCTTATTCCATGTTTATGATAAGTGTTTATTTTGCATGCTATAATTGTATTAATTGGAAACGTTACTACATGTGTGTTTAATAAACAAATAAAAGGTTCCTAGTTATGCCTCTCTTATAGACTAGCTCGTTGATTAACAAGATGATCAAGGTTCCCTGATCATGGACATTGGATGTTGTTAATAACGAGGTCACAACATTGGTGGAATGATGTGATGAACATTCATCCGAAGTATAGCATTATGATCAGAGTCATTATGTTTATATTGCTATAACATCATACGAAGTAATCTTAGTCCTTAGACCATGAGATCATGTTAATTGCTAACACCGGAAGAGTATCTTGATAACATCAAACGTCACACCGTAACAGGGTGACTATAAAGGTGGGTTCAGTGCTACGAAGGTTTTATGTTGAGGCTCATGGATCAAGAGTGTCCATCCCGATGATAGATAGATATACTCTGGGCCCTCTCGGTGATATCACATTGAAATAGCTTGCAAGCAAGTGATGTGATCACTAGAATGTTATATCACGGGAACGATAAAAGAGTGCATGCTAGAACGAGATCAAACTAGGTATTGGGATGCCAATGATCGAATCTCAGACATGTAATATATCGCGAGACAAAGGGATTTAGTTACGACGTTAAAGGTTCACACGATCACAAGGGTCATCGTTGAATATGTGGGAGTCATTATGGATTTCTAGGTCCCGCTGCTGATTATTGATCGGAGAGGGGTCTCGGTCATGTCTGCATTATTCACGAACCGTAGGGTGACACACTTAAGGGATACTGACACCATTTAGGAGAAAATATGTTTCAAATAAAGATTAAGAAAGCACTGGAATCATTTCGATGGAAACCGGAATTGTTTCGGGTGAAATTGCTGAAACTGGTTCTGCATGTGATATTGAAATGTTGCAGGGAGTTTTATGTGAATGTTTGTTAATTAAAGTAGTTAAAAAATTTCTGAATAAAATAAATAAAAGTGTTTTATTTAAAGATAAAATGCATTTAATTTGGTGGACATTAAATGCAAAGTGAGTGGAGTTGAAATTGATGTGAGTGGGCTTAGTGGAAGCTCCACCCACATGAATGAGGGAGAGGTGGGGGCACCCACCATGGCCGGCCAGCCATGGCCTTGGGGATGCGGCCCCTCCCCTATAAAAGGATCCCCATAGCTCCTCTCCTCTTGCCCCACCTCCTCCTGAAGGTTCTCTTCTCCCTCTAGTTATTCCCCATGGTCTCGGATTAGTGAGATACATGTTCCCGGTGGCTTTATATGGAAAGGAGTTGTTGCTTCCGCTGCATCGCTGGAGCGAGGAGGCGGAGGTTGTTCGGTGGACCGAACGTGTGTGCGATCACGGATGCACCGCTACTTTGCGGTGCTGGACTTGATGGTGCTAGACCTGATGGTGCTGGAGCTGCTGGACCTGAAGGACTTCATCACGATCTTGAGATCGGCAAGTGTATGACTACATCATCCATGAGTTCCAACTTGTTAACAAAGCTTTCTTGTCTTCGAGGGTAAGTTCTCTATGGATGATTATCCACCCGTTGCTTGTATCTAATAGATAGATCTTGGCGATGGTTCCCATCGTAGGAATTTTTTTGTTTTCTATGCTGTGAACCCAACACATGGCCAAGCACCATCTTGTTTGTAAAACAAGGGATGTGAGTGTTTGTGAGGGCATGGTGGAGCAATGTGCAAAAGGAGAGCACATTCCTTGAACACTTGGCCTGACGATTCGTCCGTACTTGTCCAAAACTGCCCTAAAACCCTAGATTTTAGCCGTCTACCATGCCGAAGGCCTGCCCAAGTATTCCATCATTTCTCATTGAAGTGATATAAGTGTGTGGTGTGTCATTGTGAGCTATTGTTCCAAGTTTTAAGGCATTCATCAATTGTGATGCCGCTATCCCGACGGGTAGACGCGTTACACCCTTCTACCCTAGACCGAAGCTGGCCAATGTGGGAAGTGCATGACCAAGCGCCATCTTGTTTGTAAAACAAGGGATGTGAGTGTTTGTGAGGGCATGGTGGAGAAATGTGCAAAAGGAGAGAACATTCCTTGAACACTTGGCTTGACGATTCGTCCATACTTGTCCAAAACTGCCCTAAAACCCTAGATTTTAGCCGTCTACCATGCCGAAGGCATGCCCAAGCATGCCATCATTGCTCATTGAAGTTATATAAGTGTGGTGTGTCATTGTGAGCCATTGTGCCAAGTTTTAAGCCATTTCTCAATTGTCATGCCGCTATCCCGACGGGTAGACGCGTTACACCCTACTACCCTAGACCGAAGCTGGCCAGTGTGGGAATTGCATGGCCAATTACCATCTCGTTTGTAAAACAAGGGATGTTAGTGTTTGTGAGGGCGTAGTGGAGCAATGTGCAAAAGGAGAGCACATTCCTTGAACACTTGGCCTGATGATTCGTCCGTACTTGTCCAAAACTGCCCTAAAACCCTAGATTTTAGCCATCTACCGCGCCGAAGGCATGCCCAAGTATTCCATCATTTTTCATTGAAGTGATATAGGTGTGTGGTGTGTCATTGTGAGCTATTGTGCCAAGTTCTAAGCCATTCCTCAATTGTGATGCTGCTATCCCGACTGGTAGACGCGTTACACCCTACTACCCTAGACCGAAGCTGGCCAGTGTGGAAAGTGCATGGACAAGCACCATATTGTTTGTAAAACAAGGGATGTGAGTGTTTGTGAGGGCATGGTATAGAAATGTGCAAAAGGATAGCACATTCCTTGAACACTTGGCCTAACGATTTGTCCGTACTTGTCCAAAACTACCCTAAAACCCTAGAGTTTAGCCATCTACTGTGCCGAAGGCATGCCCAAGCATGCCATCATTGCTCATTGAAGTTATATAAGTGTGGTGTGTCATTGTGAGCCATTGTGACAAGTTTGAAGCCATTTCTCAATTGTCATGCCGCTATCCCGACGGGTAGACGCGTTACACCCTACTACCCTAGACCGAAGCTGGCCAGTGTGGGAAGTGCATGGCCAATCACCATATTGTTTGTAAAACAAGGGATGTGAGTGTTTGTGAGGGCATGGTGGAGCAATGTGAAAAAGGAGAGCACATTCCTTGAACACTTGGCCCGATGATTCGTCCGTACTTGTCCAAAACTCCCCTAAAACCCTAGATTTTAGCTGTCTACCGTGCCGAAGGCATGCCCAAGCATTCCATCATTGCTCATTGAAGTGATATAAGTATGTGGTGTGTAATTGTGATCCATTGTGCCAAGTTTGAAGCCATTCCTCAATTATCATGCCGCTATCCCAACGGGTAGACGCGTTACGCCCAACTACCCTAGACCGAAGCTGGCAAGTGTGGGAAGTGCATGGCTAAGCACCATCTTGTTTGTAAAACTAGTAATGTGAGTGTTTTTGAGGGAATGGTGGAGCATTGTGCAAATTGAGAGCACATTCCTTGAATACTTGGCCTGACGATTTGTCTGTACTTGTCCATAACTACCCTAAAACCCTAGATTTTAGCCGTCTACCGTGTCGAAGGCATGCCCAATCATGCCATCATTGCTCAATGAAGTTATATAAGTGTGTGGTGTGTCATTGTGATCCATTGTGCCAAGTTTGAAGCCATTACTCAATTGTGATGCCGCTATCTCGACGGGTAGACGCGTTACACCCTACTACCCTAGACCGAAGTTGTCCAGTGTGGGAAGTGCATGGCCAAGCACCATCTGGTTTGTAAAACAAGGGATGTGAGTGTTTGTGAGGGCATGGTGGATCAATGTGCAAAAGGAGAGCACATTCCTTAAACACTTGGCCTGACGATTCGTCCCTACTTGTCCAAAACTACCCTAAAACCCTAGATTTTAGCCATCAACCTTGCCGAAGGCATGCCCAAGCATGCAATCGTTGGTCATTGAAGTGATATAAGTATGTGGTATGTCATTGTAAGCCATTGTGCCAAGTTTGAAGACATTCCTCAATTATCATGCCGCTATCCCGACGGGTAAATGCGTTACACCCTACTACCCTAGACCGAAGCTGGCCAGCGTGGGAAGTGCATGGCCAAGCACCATCTTGTTTGAAAATGAAAAAAATACGGTTGTGTTTCTAATAGTACGAACATCTTAGAGAATTTTTTTGAGAATATATAAAACTAATTGAAAATCTTGACTTATTACAAATGGCCCTCTCAGGTAGGCATAAACGGTCTATTTTGTAGACATGTGATTTTTGCAAAATTCTTAAATTTGCCTCAATTTTGTAGTACATGTTTGTGAGGGCATGGTGGAGCAATGTCCAAAAGGAGAGCATATTTCTTGATCACTTGGCCTAACGATTCGTTCGTACTTGTCCAAAACTGCCCTAAAACCCTAGATTTAAGTCGTCTACCATACCAAAGAAAGAGGATATACCATTACATCAGCAAATAGATACAACAGAGACATCACAGAGGTATGTTCACTTGCTTTAAAAATTGTTCAGCACACGGATACAGCAGAGACACACAAAGGATATACCATTACATCAGCAACGCACATGGATCTTTATTTCTGCTGAATAAGCATTAGACAAAGGAGAACTAACAACCCTATTACAAATTTTAAAAGAAGCACTGCTTCTGTAAGTAGATCAACCAAAGAGACCAACTTCATCAGTTCCAGTTCCTCATTCCGAGGCTTTAATGTTGCTCTTTCTTTTTTCCTTAGCTCCAGAGTTTCTCTCCTCTCCTCTGCCCATCCATAAGCATCTATTGTTGCATCACCAGTCAGAATACCGTTCTCACACAAGTGCTCCACGTACTTCAGCTCCCACCGCCAAAAATTGCATTCAGTCTATAAAATTAGTAACACTGGATATGAAATATTGAATTTTGTATGAACAGTGCTCATATTGTAGCTACGTGCGCCATCGACTGCATGAAAATCAAACGAAATCAAATGAATGCTTACCCCATGAGTTTTGCACTTGTAAAAGACCCAGCCATCGTGGTCATCCGTGCCGGAGACGTGCCTATTGACGACTACGCCGCAGTCGGAGCAGGGAACCAGGGGAATGTAGGGCGGACAATGCCGATTATGTGACGTGCGGGACGACCTTAAAACAGACATGATCCCGACCAGGGCGACAACTCCGACGGCAGATGGCTCCGGCGGCAGCGCCACAATTCTTTTGGGAAGGCAATGTGAAGAAGTTAGGGTTTCTGTTTCTCTTATAAATAGCCAGGCCGCATTACCTGGGTGTCTTGTTGGGCCGACCTTCATAGTTTTATTCCTCTTATAAAACCCGAACGCTCTCCCTGCACTGACATACATTTCCATAAACCAGGACTACCACCGCCAGCTAATTTTACTAGAAATGCATCGTTGATGCCACACTAAAAGAGCCATTTCTAAGTACGTGAAATTTTAATCAATATAATGCAGCTAATCATTTATTTTAACCCATTATCAACTAGCTCAAGAAACCCAAACACATATACATTCTTCAGATTTACTTGTTCTCCCATTATGTCGCCATTTCCCACAAATACACAACTAGAGTATATATGCATAGGATCAGGACCAAACCAGGTTAAACATGAAACAAACTTCTTAAGCACAAACATTAGATTGTTCAAACAGTAGTTCGACCACAGGAACAAACTGGATCAAGTTCAACACATCATAGATAAAGATAGTCCAAACATAACAACCAAATTAGCATAGAGACACACATGACACAATCTACGGCTAGGGGAGGTGCTTCAGCAGGAACACGCCATAAGCGGCGTGTTTGGCCTTCAGGTGCGGCTTATGATTCTGGTTGTCAGCTCCATAGTAGGTAGCATGCTATAGCATTCCTAGGTAGTCCTTTGGCATGTCCTTCTGAAAGCACCACGAGCACTTGTCCTCCCCTGGGCCTAGAAGATAGGGGACGTCGCCAGCCTTGAGCTTCTTCAGCACAGCACATGCGGTCCCTGTACTCCACATCACTACCGACACCGTCTGACTCCTATGGAAATATGTGAAATGAAATAAGGCTTACAATAATTACTCTGTGAAATAAGACTATATGTGCCACACATTATATAACGGGAAACTTGGACAATTGCTTTTTAATTGAACATTTAAAAATCATAACAGAATAGTTGATATGTCACACATATGAAGTTATATCAAAGCAGTATTATGTATAAATCAAATGTGTGCAACAAAACAAAACATGTGCTGGAAGCATTAGTCCAATAAAAAATTATGCCTTACAAGCAGATTGATCTATCACACTTATTAATCTTAAGTTGTATCACTACAGCATAAAATACCAACTTAAGTTTGCAGCAGAACAACCCATGTGCTGAAAACAGTAGTGCAATAAAAGTTATAATCCTATGAAGCAGAATGTTGTATCACACGTAATAATCTTAAGCTAGATCACATCAGCATTAACTACCAACTTATGTGTGGAGCATATGAAAACAGCCGCTGAAAGTAGTAGTGCAACAAAAATAATAAACCAATGAAGCAAGATAACAGCAACTGTTACTAGTAGTGCTACAACCAGGAATTTATGCATCTGTAACAAAACACATAAGCTTTCAGCTCCAGAACTGCAACTACATAAATGCTTGATATGTTACAAATATTTTACAAATACAAAACAAAATTATTGAATTTAACAACTATCATGAATGTACTAGAACCATATGTACTATGTGAGACAAGCATTTCAAAAGACTAGCAAATTACCAAGGCAGACACTCTGACTATGAGTACATAGACTAGATATATTAAGCTCAGTATAAAGTGATCAGATGATCTAATGAACTAAATTCATAAGAAAAGTAAATGACACCAAATACATTCTACACAATAGTACAATAGTATATTCACAAGCACCTGGTACAGATTCCCATATCTCTTTTACTTAACTATTACAAGTAAATTCACAAACTAGCATTGCTGAACTTTCTAAGAATTTTTAGAAAGTAACACCTAATATGAACTTGAACAATCCATGGTCACATAACCTAAATTTACAATCTCGAAGTGGTCGCAAGTAGAACCCATAAATCAATTATATTACTGGCACATCAGTAGCTAATATGTGTAGATCAATAGACAGCAGCCCCTTTCCATTTTTATTGCAAATGAAATGCCAGGTTCTTACTTGTGAGATCGTTCAAGACCAAAAAATCAGGCACAAAGGCCAAGCATAAGCTACAACATTTAGGCGCATGTAAACCTCGCAAAGATTACAAATATCATTCAAAGTAAGAGGAACCACTCAATGATCTAGCCTGCCAAAACAGAGGCCTACTTGATCCTACATCCATCAGAACATCGCCAAAGGGGTCCTGCGGAAATCAATAGCTAATCTACGATGCATCTAACTTGGCACAAACTAGCATTGCTAGGCGCATCTAACCCTACTAACACCACAAACCCTAGTAAGAATAGGACGAGGCAGACCTCGGCGGCAAGAACACTAGGAGCGAGATCTGGACTTACCTCATCGGTGTCATCGCTGTCGGACTCGCGAAAGGTCTTGACGTCAGCAGGCGAGTAGATCTTCTCCCCCTCTCCTTCCTCTCATGACGCAGCCTGTCCTTCAGGTTCTTCTTCTTCTTGCGCCTGATCTGCGCCTCCATCTCGAACTTCCGTTTCATTGGATGCACACGGGAGTAGACGGCCGGCCCACCCAAGTCGGAGATCCAATTGCCACCCTCTGCATCCGCGACCTGCTTCCCCTTCTCCACGAGCTCTGCGCCCGCAGCCACCTGCTTCCCCTTCTCCGTGTTGTCAGCGGGCGCCGCCACCTGCTTCCCCTTATCCATGGACGGCCACCGCGATCGAGGGTTTGTGGAGAGACGGCTAGCCAGGGTTTGCTATCCGATTTGGGGAATTTCTCGAAGTTGTTGGAACGCAGACCAACCACTGACTATGCTACTTAAGGAAGTCGACGGTTCGGCACCCACGTGCATACGTGTATAATACGCGCCGGTGAACAGGCTGTACGGGCTTCTACACGAGCTTCTACAGGCTTCTACACGAGCTTCTACGGTTCTTTTTTTACAGAGCAATGACGAAAATTTCGGAAGGACGATCGTGCCCCCCGACTATGAACCGCCGCGCGTATCCCAGCCGTTCATGTGTTTTCCCAAACTTCTTGTTTCCAGGCGGGTGCACACTGAAGCAGAAACAAAATTACAAATAGATCATTAGACCACCTAACAATGACTACAAACACTAACATCAGCCTAAGACGCGCGCCAGACAAAGCTTGACGTAGTAGAGCTTGTTGTAGTACACAGTCGGGATATCGTCGTACGGGCACTAGAGTAGAAACTATCGCCAATGATAACAACCGTAGATCGGAAGAGACTAAAACATACCAATGAAAATGAAAACGGACAGTATCCCAACAGATCCGCTAGACAAACGATTCCACGCCCTCTGTCAGTGCTAGATGCACCATCGGAGCAAAGATAGAGTGAGAAGGACATTATTCCGACCACAGGACATAGTCGACGTCACCTCAATATTCTAAAGAAGACATTAGAAAATAGGATAAACAAAAAAAGAAAAACCTACCGCCGGCGAGAGGACATGGTCAACTACACCTCCAAGCCCAAGGGCCATCGGAGGCAGAATGGACCGACAACGTCGCTTGTGAGGGGTGCAGAACTCTATATGGGTTTTTCCTCTCTGGCGGCGACTGTACTTACCGAAGACGGCTGGGGTTAACTTTCTTCCAGGGTAATTGGCTGGTAGGTGTTTTTTCTTGAACACCGATGAAACATTGACATAGAAATAAAACAGATAACATGTTTGACAATGATCTAAAGATTTTCCTGTTGTGTCATCCCAATCTATTATATGAGTAATATGGCTACTGATATTTATCAAGTGTTTGTCATCTACCAAAAATTGATCAATGTGGAATGACCAATGCTACGCATAAGGAACCTGTTGGATTATTGGCATAATTTTCAAATTAATTTTTAAATATAAATCATAGCTACATCAGCTACAATCATATAAAACTCTAACATATTAGATATACTAATCAAAATGAATAGTAGCAATGCATGCAAGAACATCCATAGTATAGCAACAGACGTTGCATAGACTCTTCAAAGAAGTCGGTGCTGAAGAATACCACATGGGTCCGTCTTGACGATCGGGAAGACGCAGCATGATGATGAAATTGAGCAGTTGCGCGGAGCGTTTTTCGAAAACCTTATTCGTTCACGGGCGGACGAATGGCATTGCAGCGGGAGGAGCGCGTGTGTAATACTTCTCTTCTCACTCACTTACAAAGTGGTAAGACGCTCCTCCTTATAAGGTGGTGCAACTCTTATCCAACTTTTTATGAACTTTGAGATTTAGAAAAAATTTAAAATCTACATAGACTAAAAAGATTTAGCCTATTTATTTGTAATAAAAATTACTTACGGAATAGGCTGTTCTCGCCCGCGCAGTCTTCATCGTGGGTCCATCTTCGTCATCATCTGCCGATATCGACTCCGATCTACACGTCGTCCACGTCATGGCGCATACGACACACCGTCGGTCTAATCAACCGATCCAGCGCCTGTCTACGCCAAGCATGTCCTCGAGCACGCGCCTACCACCGATCAAGCTACGGCTTGCCGCTGCATCGCCCCTTCGTGCCACAACGCCGCCGCGTTGGTCCTCGCCTACTGGCTGCCAATGTGCCTCACAAGAGCGTACGTGCCCGTGGCCTCCCGTTGCTGCATCGACTTGCGTCATACAGTTATGCTGCCCCTTCAGGTCGTAGCGTCGCTGCACACAATCTACATCGTCGTCTCCGCGCACCGACATGCTATCTCCACCTCCCACGGTGCGGGTCACCTACGTTCGCGCATGGTCTTCGTCACGCCGCTGGATTCTTATTCGCCTATATCGAGTACCGCTGCCGCGCCTCTCTAGGCGTCCAGCATGACCACTGGTCGACGCTGATTTCGCCACCTTCTACATCTTTATCCACAACGACCTCGTCGCCATCGTCATCTCGTCGTCCCCTCTGACACATGTTCATGATGGCCCCTACCCTCGTACGCCTATTACTAGCAACAATGGTACGTGTCTTCGTCCACAATGCGTTCCCGAGTCTGCCAAACTCAGATCGGCGCCTCGTCTACAGCGTCATCGACAATGTCTTCTTCAGCATCGACCTCTATGACTGCCTCGACTGCGTCACCGACGAGTTCTTATTTGCGTACTTGGTTCTGGCAAAATAATAGTATGCCTACACCCCCGACGTACGACTAGTTCTGGCACAACTATGGCTGCAACTTCGGACTCCTTCGGCTTCGACATCCTCAACGACTACCCTTGACGTGTCTCCATCATCATCCTGACACACTATGCGCACGCGGCTTCACATGTGGCTATCTCGACACCGGCATCCCCGACCACGACATCGACCATGGCGTCCCCTCACAACGGCTACCCGACCTCGGCACCGCCTCACGCTCTCGGCTCACTCGACATCTGCATAAGGACTACCACCTCTCCTGAGCACTCATCAGCTTCCTCTACATGCAAGGTTCCGTGACGCGACACCATCCATGACGTTTCCGCTCGGACTGCGGGGGTTGTCAGGCTACTGGATGCTACTTTGGTTTATCTATAGTCTGACCGTCTGCGATGTTTTAATTGTTCACGATGCTACCTCTATGACTGCGGAGATGTCAGAGTATTGTACGGATACGACTGTTACGGTAGTTTAGAATACTTAGGATCTTAGTCTAACTTGACTTGTACTGCAAGATGATTCTCTGTATGTCTATTGTCTATATATATACTCACCAATGAGACTCAATATTACATCTATCGTATTCCGCCAATCTCTCTATCGTTTTACGGTTGTAAACTGGAATGTGTCAAATCGTATTCCGCCAATTCTCTGACCTCCAATGATGCTTTGCTTCAGAGGTTCAGAGCTGCCAAAAAGAATGCGTGGCTGCGCTATGTGAACTCCTGTATTTGGTTTTGTGTCTCCTTGTTGAGTTTTACTTGCACTGTTCTCTGAATCCATACTCTGTCGCCAGGTTTTCATTGTACTAAGTACTATTGTCGTCTTACTCTTCGGTGAAGGTCACCGGGTAGCTTGGATTATTGGACGATGTTACACTTCTGAATTAGAATTCTGCTCAGCTCTGTTGATTGTTCTGCAGATTTTGAGCACCATTATTCGAAAACGTGATACATATTCCTGAACCGCTGGAACTTCTTTTTTTAGGACAAAACAAAACAAAACTAATTTCTGTTGTGGATAGACTGAAAATTGAGCAGCGAGACTTGGGCCTGGCAACTGGCATCTCTGAAACGTTCTGAGAAGTCCATGCCAATAATCATTACTCTGCAAACTGCTTCGTGTTCGAGATTGCACCATGCGATCATGTGCTAGTGGTGCTTCATGTGCTAGTGGTGCGATCATGAGATCACTGAGCTGCCACGTATAATCACAACTCGTGAGAACGGCTTACTACCATCAATGGTTCAGTCCGCTTACTTTGGACGTGTTTGGTAGGCTTTTTTTTTTTTTGAAACGGGATAGGCCCTGAAGGGCTGGGAAGCTGCTCCATTAATATCAGCGGGTACAAACTACAAAGGGACACCTTCAGGGGCGGAGCCAGAATTTAGGCATAGAGGGAGAGAGAGAGAGGGGGGGGGGGGGGGGGGGGGGGGGAGGGGAGGCCCCGAGGGAGCAAAAAGAATGTCATGTCCGGGCAAGCTACCCGAGAATTGTTTTCTTCAATAACCATCTCATTCACCCTCGAAGACAGATCACAGACATATAGTCTTAGTTAGCCTTACAAATGTCTCATGTGTAGATAATTTATTACTCCCTCCGATTCATATTACTTGACTTGGATTTGTCTAGATTCGGATGTATCTAGACATGTTTTAGCGTTAGATATATCCGAATCTAGACAAATCTAAGTCAACTAATATGGGTCGGAGGGAGTATAAAATTTGACATACAAAATATAGATAAAAATTGCTGACATTTTAGTAGCGCATCTAACTGGCCTGAACGGTTTATTGCTAATCGAGTATCATTTCTTCTAGGCTTTGGTAGTAGTATATGCCTTCCATATCTTCTCAATTATGTGAATACTATTACCACTTACCAGCCTACCTTTTGATTGGGAGTTTGATGAGGTACAAAATAATTTGGGCAGTCGACATATTCCATGATGGTGCGCGGCAGTTTCCATGGTACACTTCAGTAGAGCGGCTAGCACGACGACATCAAGGGTCCATGTCCTAGTTTCCTAGGAGCTGGCTTTTGCTGTAGTTTGCGAGCGGCAGTTAGCCGCCGGCAGGTGCCCTGGTAAATGTATCTGAGAAGACGATCAAAAAGAATTTGATGGGAAAGAGACTATCGGATATGCGCGCAACCTCGGAATCAAACCGGAAATCAAGAAAAAGAATCGTGCAAGCCTGAGATGGGCCTTGTGTTGGCCTTTGGTGCATAGCCAAATACTAGTGATTATCTAGGCTAGTCTGATTACACCTTAACAACTCTTGCACAAAATACCTACAATTCGAAGAAAGAGTCCCTAACTTTACATAAAGAGCCCTCAATCAGGTCCTTGAGGTTCTTCTCCGCCGCTCGCCGGTGACCTCATGGCCAACGCACCAAGGTCCGAGACGAAGCTCGAGAAGATCTCATTCCCGGCGAAAAGCACATACGCCGATCACCACGTCTCTACAGGGGACGAACCACTTGGGTGCGACAAGGCGCTGAGCTCCAACGGTAGGTGCCAGGGGGGCCTCTCCGCCATGGAGGTTGCAGAGAGTGGCCACTTTGGCTGAGGATAGATTCAGCTAGCTCGTCGTTGCTTGGAAGCACCAACTTGAGCTGCATCAATCCCATCCATAGATCGGCAAAGGGCATCCACACCACGCCGCTGCACACCAACCCCATCCCCTTGACGGCATCAACGCACAGAAGACAACGCTTCGCCTCGATCTGTAGAGACCACAAAAGCGGGTTTATTGGGGGAGATACTGGTGCCGACCACCGCCTCCACCTCCGGCTCTAACCACCAAAGTGTCGTGGAGAGGGCAGCTAGCAGCAGGAGCCGCTGGATAGGACCCGCACCGTCCGGCAACACACTCCAAATGAGCATGAAGCACCAACGCCAAGTAGGCAAACCTAAACTACAGCTAAGAGGGGGGCCAACCTCCTGATCCATCATCTCGTCTGCCGACGAAGCCGGCAGAGAGAGAGAGGGATAGGGGCGGCAGGGAAAAGCGAGGGTCGACTCTCGTTGGGTTGGAGGATGAGAGAGCTGTTGTTCGATCGTTGGCGTTGTGAAGATCACGGAGGTCAGAGAGAGTGAAACCGAGTGTCACTATATATCAGATATGTGTTTGGTAGGCTAGTGGTCATGTCCACGCACAAACATCCTCGTTCCATTTTTTTTCACTTCGTTTGGTTGCCTCCATTGCATCCTAGGCCCAAAATCTATTATGTGATTGGTTGTCTCCATACAAGCGGTAATTGCTTTTCGATGCAACAACCGTGTGTTTGGTTGTATGCAGGCAAGATTGTGGTCACCTCTTATCTCTATTGGTGACCTTATCATGGAACACCTCCATATATAACACAACGACTAATAAAGTAGCAGTTCATCCACAGAAATACTAAAAGTACCCAAAATAACGTACTCAGTCCTAGCTAATATGAATGCTAGTTCAACGATACATCCTACCAAGAGATGGAATGGCAGTTTATGATTGCAGTCTAATGACGATGAAAGGGCAAATCTAACCGTCTTGTTCTTTTTTCTTGTCTTCTTCTTGCTCGTCTTTTTCTCACTAAGTACCGTTAACTTTGTCCTTCCACATTGCCTGCGCCCGCTCCATCCTCTTGACCTTCCAAGCTTCATTGTAATTTGGCTCAACCCCATGTCCAATTTCAACTTCATCAAGGTCAATAGAGTTCTCGTCTGGGAAAATATCATCAAGACCCCAACCCAAGATCCAGTTGTGAAGAATGCAACAAGCACACACGAGCTACACCTAAGTCTCGAAAGTGTGAAAAGGTTTCTGGTCAAAGATCTCGAATCTATTTTTAATGCAGCATCTCTATGGTGAACCTAAGGCTAGACTGTCTCAGATTGAACAATTCCTTGGGGTGTTTTGGGGTATGTTCCTCGGACTGAACTCGTTCAGGTGGTACCTTGTTATCCTAAAGGGTGGCATGATCCAAGGTCGGCATGCATATCTAGTATCTATAAGATAGAACTTGCCATTTTAAATTTTCAAACCATCGGTTCTAGACAAACAGTTAGCAAGAATACTTGCATCATGCGTAGATCCTTCCCAATCAGCTAGCACATAGGTGAAGTTCATCTCAAATTAACAGCAATCAGCACATTCTGGTTGGTGTAGTGCTTCCTTCCTCTATATGCTACTGACTAAGCTTTCGTCACTCTAGCAGTCACATGAGTACCATCAATAGCACCTATGCAATCATGTGAACACATAAGCATAGAGTCATGATGAGGAGCAATATAGTCGTTTCATGAAAAGAAACAAGAGAATTATCACTCACCCTGAAATATGGCATCCATCCACGGCTGGTTCCTATCATGCTAGGTGTGTGACCACTTGGGGTTTTGATCATCTCTCCCTTGTGAAGGAGATATTCGCTAGAGGCCAATAAATAAAGTGTTTTATTGTTATATCTCTAATGCCCATAATATTTTTGTATCATGCTATAACTTTATTAAGTAGAAACATTAATACATGTGTGGTATTTTGATGGCAACAACTCTGTGTGTACCAACTCGTTGAGACTCCAAGTATAGAGTGTTGTAACAAGCATCTTTTCCCCACAAGGATGACGCAAGGTTTAATGTTGAACTCTTTAGGAATTGGCTTAGAGGTTATTCTTCTTATCCTCTTCAAGCAACCTACAAAGCAATGTTTTTGTCTTGTGTCCCCAACTCCACCGTGTGGTTGTCAAGTACAAGGTTTCGTATTAATAATATGAAATAAAAATAATATAAAATAAAATAAGACAAGTAAAACTAGGCAAGCAAGATAAAATCAATAAAAGATAGTTGTTTTTAGGTTTTGTGTGTGTTTCCAAGTGAAGAGACTATTTATATTTTCGAAATAATAAATTGTAGAAAATGTAAAGTGTGATAATTGTGTTGGAAAGGTGTTTCTAATGGTTTAAAATGAACCGGGGTTCATGGGTTCAATTTTCTACTCTCTTTCTAGGTTGCAATGGACACAAATAGTTCATCAAAGATATAATATTGGTGGAACTTCAACATGTGTTTGATAAGCATTGATATGTGCATCATGTCCTAACATTGATATGATGCAACACATCTCTCTTATACTCCTCAAGAAAGGGAAAAGTCCAAGCAATCTTGAATTAAGAATCAACAGAGTATAGCCTTAAGTAATTTGACATGATGTTTGAATCACAAATATGCTACCTGCACCAAACAAGATTATCTAGCTGTCACAAGATAATTATAGCACATGGATTCACTTTATTCCTAGTGAGAAAGCAAAAGAAAGGTAAATACCATAGTATATCTTGAATTTGTTGTCACTATTCAATTACTACCACCGTGCTACTCCATCTAATACACACTTTTCCCCACACATGCTCTTGCATACAAGTTGGATCAGAACAAGTACTTAAGAACGGGGTACAAAATATGCATCTATCAATACATATTACACATAATAGGTTCGATTCTCATATATCAAATCATAGAATAAAGATCCACCACATAGGAATTACATATATGACCATAATCATGTTGGGCAGTTCATATAGTACTAAATCTATGAAGAACAAGAGAGAATTAGATCAAGATACTGCCACAAACCCATAGTCTAGAGGTGGACTACTCCCTCTTCATCACGGTGATGATGGTGGAGACATTGGAGAAGATAGAGATCTCTCAGGCGACGGCTTCGGCGGAGTTTGCCCCTCCAATATTTGTTGATTATGGCTCTGTTTTGGTGTTTCGTTGTTTTTGTGGCGCCTCTCTCGAGGAACTCCCGAGTGACCCTTTATATAGTGGTTTTTAGGTCATACGGAGCCGATGGGCGCAAGATCGAAGCAAATCGACGGCCGAGGAGAGAAAGAGCCTCGGTGGCATGCCCACCCTTACTAGGCACGTCACCTGGTCCCTTTTGGGCCTCGTGGTCCCTCTGGTGAGGTCCAAGTGCTCCAGGTGCTTCTCTTGATGAAATATTTATGCTACTGAAACCCCAGGTCCATTTGACTTCGTTTATGTCTCTAAAAGGTAAATATACACAAAATAAAGGGGATCATTGGTAAATCCCATAAATCAATGTAAAACATGGATATAACATCATATATGTAGCAAATATGTGGGAATTCATATCAACAAACTACAAAGTTCATGCATGCATTTTACGTGCATCATATATAAACAACCAGGTACGTAGTATCCTCTAGTACTAGTTCGTTGTGAAGATGATGATTGAGGTTTCCCGATCATTTTTTTGTGGATAATCAGTGGGTAAAACCCACTGCAATTTTTATAGATAAGTTTGCTTACAAGAGTCTTTGTACACAAGTAGGGTATAATAAAAAAGAAAAAAAGAAAGTTATGTGTATCTAAATTGCCATAAACTTAAGATTTTAGCTATTCTTTGAATGAGCTAGCGTGCTTCTTCTTCATTCTGAAACTAACCAGCCTAAGTTCTTCTTGGTAAATAGCCTTCCAAGTGGAGAAAGCTGCTCTCTGATTATATGGTTCCTGACAATCCAAATGGCCCAAGCATCTATGATAATTATTTCCATGAAAAAAGGAAGGCTGAGCTTTTCTTTTAGTTTTGTCAAAGTTTCATAGACAGAGAGATCTTTGGTGCAAGTGGGACAGATGAAGTCCCAACATTCTATAGCAAAAGGGTATTCCCAAAAAAGGTGCATCATTGTTTCTTCAGTGTGACAATCTAGAGTTGCACAGTGATAAGAAGGGAGGCTGAAGTTTTTCCTTGCCAATAGGTTTCGAGTGTTCAGTCTATCATGCAACAATAACCAGCAAAAAAACTTGTGTTTTGCTTGGCAAGAGGAATTCGAGATCCAAGAGAAGTGTGGTGGAGCCTAATGAGGTCCAATTATGATGTTATAAGCTTTCTTAGTTGAAAATTCATGACTACCCCAAATGTACTGCCAGGAGTCCTCCTGATTGCCCTGATTTCTAGAAGCTGTGTCGTGAATAATTTTCTCTAATTGCTCGAATTCAGTATATGCTTATTGTGACAGAGGCAAATGAGACAGGTCTTCCGAAAATTCAGTTTGTAGAACCTCTTGCACTGAGTAATTTGTGTCTTTGGCATATGAAAGAAGGTGTGGCAATTGATGTTGAATGCCATTATCTTGCCATAGGTTAGTCTAGAATAGGACAAAATTACCTACTCCAATGGTGCATTTGGTCATTCTCTTATAAAGATCCACAAGCTTCAAATAGGCCCTCCACTAGAGAGAACCTTGAACATGATTTCCAGGTAGTGTACCATTGTTGTAATAAGTTCCCCAGATATATTTAACCCATGGTATGTTATGATTGTTGTAAAAATTGTGTAGGTTTTTTAGAAGAAGGGCATTATTATGGGTGTGTAGATTCAGGACACCCAAGCCACCTTGATTTTTCGGTCTACAAACTTGATCCCAGGCTACAAGGGCTGTTCTTTTCTATACCTCATTGCTATCACTATTCTTGTTTATCCATAAGCAATTCCTTTGATATTTTATGATCTGTTCTTTTATTGGAGGAGGAATTTCCAGGCATCCCATATAAAATATTGAAAGTGAAGCAAGAACATATTTAACCATTAATAGTTTACCACCTTAATCAAGGAAATCAGCTATACCACATAATCTTCTTTGGTAATTCCAAGGATGGTTTGGTAATTCCTATTGGAAGACCAAGTAAAAGGTAGACTTCCTTTTTGGCAGCTCACTGTATTGGTGAAATGTGTGAATCTGTCCTCATCAATATTAATAGAAATCATATTGGCTTTACTAGACCAGTGGATTAAGCAAAGGTGTGTAGAAGTGCTCTTAGACAAAGCAACTGTTTGGCATTGGCTTGCATGATTACTAAAGTATCATATGCATACTGTATCACAAGAAAGTCAGGGCAAGATGGATAATTAATGGGTGGATCTATTAATCCTTGAGTCATTGCTTTGTTGAGGATGGATTGGAGGATATCCTTGTTTGACTCCTCTTTTGTAGTAATTTTTCCCCTGCAACTCCATTTAAAAGCACAGTAGATGTACCAGTCATAAGAATCATTTCAATCCATTTGATCCATTTTGTGCCAAAACCTCTTTCCTTTAAGATTTCAAGAATAGTAATGTGCTCAATCTTGTCGAAGGCCTTTTCAAAATAAAGTTTTAATGTGATTAACTCCTTCTCTGAAAGGTAACATTGGTAGAGATATTCAAAAGCCCAACCCAGACAGTCCTAGATGGATCTTTTCTTGAGGAAACCACATTGGTTCTTGTGAACTAGTGTCCAGGTGATGTTTTATGGTCTATTTGCTAGGAGTTTGGTCAGGATTTTTAAAACACTATTCAGGAGAGAGATAGGTCTAAAATCACCAAGGGAGGTTGGGCAGTCAACCTTGGGAATTAGGGTGATAATTGAATCATTTATACTTTGTAGGGAGAAATTTTCATCATAGAAGTCCCTAATGTTTCCTGATCATGTACATGACGCAAACCAGTCAACTGACAACGAGATCACTTGTGAAGTGATGGACACACCTGACCGTAGAATTGCAATATGATTCAGTCACAGTGTTCAACGTTGCGATATCTAGCAAAGCATAGTGACTTAGTCCTTCGACCATGAGATAATGTTTAATCACTATCTCTTGCGGCTGCTTTGATCACATCAACAGTCATGTCCGTAACTGGGTGGCCATAAATGTGTGTTTTAGGTATTCCAGAGGTATGTTTGAGGCGTATGACCAAGATCGGGATTTTCCTATCCGAGTGACAGATAGATACTCTGGGTCCACTTGGTGACGTTACATCAATGAGCTTGCAAGCATGTGACTAGGTGACGAGGGAGATCTAGGCAATGTCCATGAAGAAGGACTTAGGGTTTTGCGGAAAAGAGAACGCAGGGGATTTTGTTGGATGTCAGGAAACAATGGAATCAAAGTTGCCTGAATATTACGAGGAATCGTTGTGTTACCAATTGCTTGAGGATTGTTCGGTAGCTTTCCTAGGTTTCTCCCGCCCTATATATAATAGGTTAGGTCTCAAAGTTGTATGCGAATAGGTTACATGATTACAACACCAACTCCATGTCGGTCTTTGTTCCTCTTTCCTAATACAACTATAATCATTGTTGGTTGCTTCTTTGGATCTTCATCTTGACTCTTCATGGGTCGTAAGCCTTTCCACATGCCCTAGGTAGCAAATAATAGGGACCCGAGTAATCATACCTATGTCAGTAGCCCCCGAGACACCGTAGATTCGGGTTGAGTCTCATGAAAATGTTTAATTCTTTGTTTTTACCGTTTTTAATGTTTTATTAGAATTTGGTACAATGAGCCTGGTGCATCCAGTTAATTGCTCCTGGGCAAAAGCAACATTGTCCTACATCAAATTCAAGTCCCCAGGCATGAACTCAGGATTTATTAATGGCGTAATTCAGTTCGAGCCATTGAGGTCTCATTGAATACTAAATTCTAGTTTCATTTTATTGGGTACCCAACGCGTCCATCGGGATTTTTTGTCGTATCGTAGATACGGATATAATACTGCAGAGCACATTCTTGTGCGATTACCAGACCACACAGGACAAATCCCGGGGTCTTACCTTCATGTTTCTGAACATGGCATTCAGAGTTTTGTCACATTTAGCTGCGATCCAAGATTTACATATTTTGTCGGCTGCTTTGATTTTTTTTCTTCATATACATCCTCCCGATAGGAGTTTTTTTCCTTTATCAGGTGCGCATCAGCGCTCCTGATAGGAGTAGCCCCCAAGGCTATGTTCGGATGTATGCATCAGGACATAGGCTCTAAAATCTTTCTATTATGATGTCAATGTGTCCTCAAATATTTTTCAGGTGCGTGACCAACGCTCCCGATAAGAGTAGCCCCCGAGGCTACAGTCGAAATTTTCATTTTCGACTATAGTCCCAATCTTTCTCATGGAGGAATTTACTTCGAGTCCCTATTTTTCTTTGGTGTGTACCCTTTCCAATGAACCATTTTTATTGTGACATCATTGATGATGAATTTTATGTTGGGTCCGCAGCATAGAAAACAAAAAAATTCATACGATGAGAACTACACGCCAAGATCTATCTACTAGGTACAAATCAACGGGTGGACATACATCCAACAAGAACTTACCCTCGAAGACAACGAGTTTTGTTAACGAGTAGGAACTCGTGGTTGATGTAGTCGTACACTTGCCGATCTCAAGATCATGAGGAAGTCCGAGCGCCGCAACTCAGCAGCACATCCGTACTCGCACACATGTTCAAGCCACCGGACAACCTCCACCTCCTCGCTCTAGTGATCCAGCGGAAGCAACAACTCCTTCCAGAAGAAATGCCACCGGGAATATGTATCTCGCTAATCCAAGACCATGGGGGAATAATTCTAGAGGGGGAGAGAGATCCTTCACAAGGAGGTGTGAGGAAGAAGGAGGAAGAGGGTGGCCTTTTATAGGAGGAGGGGGGTGCCTCTCCTTCATGGCCGGTGCATGGGGGGTGACTCCTCACCTCCCCCATTCATGTGGTGGAAACCCCTCCACATTAAAATGCCTCTTCACATTCCCCTTTAAAGTCCCTATTTTAAATGCATTAAAATTCTCCAAGTTTAATGCTCTCTCATTTAATAAAACTCTTTTATTAAATTTATTCAGAATTTTTTTAATTACTTTAATTAACAAACATTCACATATAACCCCTTGCAATATTTCAATATCACATGCAGAACCACTTTCTGCAATTTCACCTGAAACAATTTCCGGTTTCTATCGAAACAATTCCTGCGCTTTGCAATTCTTTCGTCTGAAACATATGTGCTCTAAAATGGTGTCCGGTAACTCTTAAGTGTGTCACCCTACGGTTCGCGAATAATTGATGACCCACAAGTATAGGGGGTGTATCGTAGTATTTTCAATAAGTAAGAGTGTCGAACCCAACGAGGAGCAGAAGGTGCTGGCTAGTGGTATGGATCAGGAATTCTCTGCAAATACTTAGCAAACGGATTTTTAGGGGTTTTCAATAAAGCAAGTAAACCAAAGTACGAGTAGAAAAAAGACAGTAGGAATAAATGCAGCAAGTGGCCCAATCCTTTATGCAGCAAAGGACAAGTCGGTTGTATTTCTATAGATGACCAAACGTTCTCGAGGATACATGGGAAGACTGTCAAGTGCTTTCGCTTCATATAGTCGATTAATCTTCTCTAGTTTGCTAAGTGTTGTGTGGGTGAACATGTGCTAATGTACCGTTCTATCCAAGACTTAATACATAATTGTGATTAAACCCCCTTGCAAACATCCGTAAGTACAAGAAAGTAATCAAGGTAAAACCTAACCACAACTTTATACTCTAAGACCCTTACGTCCCTTGTGCAATGGTTTCCTAACGGGGTTCAGGTTTCTGTCACTCCGGCAACCCCTATGATTAGTAGCCAAATACACAATGAATTCCCCTAGGCCCATATAGGTGAAGTGTCATCTAGTCGGCGTTCACATGACACCACTAAAAGAAGTACACCACAACTTAAATAACAATCTATTGAATCTTTCTCAACACAACTCCACTACTAACAAAAAGACTTCTCCCATGTCCTCAAGAACAAAACGAACTACTCACAAGACATCATATGGATGATGATCAGAGATGGAATAATGATGTATAACAATCTGAACATAAACAATAATTCAAAGGTTCACTCAATAGCATCAACTACAAAGAGTAATCAACACCGGGAAAGTTTCCCCTATGAACTATGCAAGATTCAACACAATTGTTACATCAATATGGAGATGGTGATGAGGGTGCTGATGGTGATGATGGTGGTGATGATGATGATGATCCCGATGAAGTCCGGCTTGATGGTGGCGTTGATGGCAACAATCTCCCCTCTCTGGGAAGGAATTCCCCTGGCAGAAATCTGTCTGCCGGAGAGATCTTTCTCTCTCGGTGTTTTCTGCCCCGTAGAGGCGGCGGAATCTTTCTGTGGTTGCTCCCTGAGTCTTAGGGTTTCGGGAGGAAGATATACACCAGAGGGGAGAGGATGGAGTGGGCCAGGGTGGCCACACCACTCCCTGGCGCGGCCTAGGCCTGCCCGCGCCATGGGGTGGTGTGGGCCCCCTCTGGCCCACCTCCACTCCATCTTCTGGCATCTTGAGTCTTCTGAAAAAATAGAATTTTCCGTATATTTTCCCGGATTTTCTGATCTTCGTGAATTTTGCCTCCAAACAGCACCTTTTCCATCAGAATCCTGACTGCAGCGGTCCATGCTCCAAAAGTCATCAACCATGCAAAAATAGATGAAATAACATAAGTATCACCTCTCACTACGAAATATATCAATGAATAATAGTGAATTAAGACATAGAATAGTGATGCAAAATGGACGTATCAACTCCCCCCAAGCTTAGACTTCGCTTGTCCCCAAGCGAAACTGAGCTCAATAAACATGACCTCAGGTTTATGGAGTGAAGAGTCGATAAAAGAATACGGACAAGAAGCATCACATTCATCAAATACATAGATCATAATAGAAGACAACTCACTATTATACAACTCAACTTGCAATGAGTAAAGGAAACACAATAAAGATACATAGAGTAAATCATCATTGGTAATGGCAATCTTAGCTCTTGGTCGAAGAATAGTTGATAATTTGCTGGAGTTCACAAATAGCTGGTTTTTTCAATGAAAGCTTTCAAAGTAGTAAACTTCAAGATAAGAGCAATGTGCAAAACAAGGAACATAAGAAACACGAATGCATAAATCATCATATGAATGAATGAAACACATCAACTCAAGATACTTGCTGAGATAGAAGGGAAAAGGTTTACTGACTCAACTACAAAGTAAAAGAAGGGCCCTTCGCAGAGGGAAGCAGGGATTGCAAGTCTCATAAAGAGCTCCCAAAAATTATGATACTTACTAGCTTTCAGCTCTCATTGCCCCTATCATAGGCATCTTTAGGTGATTAAGGTTAAAGTGACACAACTCAGAGGATATGCTTGACAAGTTATAAATTGAAATCTCATGCCCCTTACTTATGAGTACCGATCCTCATGCTACTCAACTTCAGTCACGAGCAAGCTCTTGTCATTGTAAATACATGCGTATCATTGAGAACCACCAATGGGGTACCCCTTGCACATGACACAGGAGCTATCCCATAGTCAAAATGATAAGGCAAGCAGACAGTGAGCATCTCAGCGATCCTTTTATTTGCTATTTGCATAGGTTTTTATTGAGGATGCTTCATAGAATGCTCACTATAGTTATGCTGCAAGTTTCCACCATGATTAGGCATGGCTTAGGCTAGCGGCCCAGGCGTTTCTCTAACAAACATATAAACTCCATGATCTTACAAGTTCCACTTTTATTTCACACCGCCAGAATCCATAAGCAAAAGAACATGATATCAACTAGGTACAAGTACCAATGAAGTGTTGAAAGCGGTCCCCATGATACATGGTTCGGCTAACTTCAACTCATAAAGCGCAAGCATATACGCAACAAAGAAGGACCCAATGGTTCAAGTTTATTAAATGCAAGAAAGTAAAATGTGTCGTCAAGTTCGTGAGAGCTTTAATCACTAATTTTCACATAACAAGTTTAATTTGGGAGGTAGACAAAACAGGAATTTACTTGAAATAGCAATAATGCTAATAGGTAGGTATGGTGGACACAAATGGCAAAGGTTTTGGTTTAAAGGAGGTGGATGCACGAGAAGAATTCCCTCTCAATACAGGTTTTTGGCTAGCAAGGCTGGGTAGCAAGTATAAGAGTCGAAGGTAACAAACAAACATACAAGTGATAAAGGCAAACATGCAATCTTCCTTGGAAGCACAAAAGATCTTAACTAGAGAATACTAGACTTATGAGCAAGTCAAGAAAGAAAGATGATGAAATTATTTTTCTTTAGAGTACTTCTATCTTTTCTTTCAACTCTCAAAAATAGTGTGCTACTGACTGAGCCAGGTTTGCCAAAACCAACTAAATTAACTCAATGATCCCAAAGTTCTACCAATACTAACAACAAGATCAATCATATAACCACGAATTGAAAACTAACATAAGCTATGCAAAAGAGTGGATGATATGGCTTCTCATTAATATTCCATAACTGAAACTCACACCAAGGGATACAAATCTAACGAGAGAGGGGACACTTCCATAATGCAAACCATACTACATAATAACTCCTCTATTCATGATATGACTCTACTAATAAGGTAAAAATATAGAAGATAGTGATGTGATACCGCGGCACTCCCCCAAGCTTGGAACAAACCAAGAGGATGCCAAACCTGATGACAAACTACTCCGTTGGTGGTGGTGGTATCCTCTTGATGAGCTCCTTGATCAGTTTCCCAAAGTCCTCAATCTCGAAGGTGAGAGTACGAATCAACTCCAAGTTGTGCTCAATGCGGCCCATAATCATTTCAATTTGTGGATCCCAGCTCTTGTGATTCTTCTTCCATTCTTCCCACTTGGAGTCTTCTTTTCCTGCATGGTTATGGGTAAAGGTATGGAAGGTACTCTTGGTGTTTGGAGAGGGTGTCCTTGGTGCCAAACAGTGATGCGGAGGCTTCCCTCCAGTTGACATCCGTGCCGTCCTTCTGATCTTGGTAGGTTTCACCACTCCAATGCTTGCAATGGTGGTGCCGGTGTGCGGACGTTGGCCTTTCTCCTCTTCACCTTCACTCTTGATCTCCTTCTCCTTCATGGGGCCTTGGAGGTCTTCCTCCATGGGCTCCTTCCCTTTATTCTTGGCGGACACCATTGTGCTTCTAAGCTGTCAAAGAATATGTCCTGACAGAAATAGATCGAAACAAAAACACGACGAAAACACAATATACGAACCTCGGAAGATCTGGGGGGTTATATATTACGAAGTTTCATATCAAAAAGGAAGGTACTGGGAGAAAACGAGTCGGAGGAGGAGTCCAGAGTGGCCTCACCACCTGGTGGCGCGGCCAGGGGTTGGCCCGCGCCATGGGGTGGTGTGGGCCACCCGGGCTCCGGTTCCATCCCTTTTTCGCTTCGTAGCTTTCCTTATTGACTAGAAACTGCAAAAATATAGTTGGATTGTATTTTCACGGAACTTTTCTTACCAGAATTGTTACCTAGTTGGAAACGGACTCTGCAGGTCTCTGAATTTGGTATTAAGTGGATCCTTTCGTAGTCATCACTTGAATATCATCGATATCTTCATCTTCATATACTTATTACTTGAGTCATAAAACCCTTCTCTTTCTTATTACACCATTATCTCCACTTCCTGGAAATTTCTTTCACACAAAACTTCACACAGTTCTTATTAGCAACATTAGTATAAGTGAAGTGATAAAACCTTTAGAGTACAACTTCAACTGAAAACCATCAAAACAAAATCTGCTGTAGCAACTCCTTCTGAAAACCCAAAAATAATTCAAAAAGGAAATCGAATAAAGAAGCAAATGCAAGATTGGCAAAATCTGTCAAAACAGACCAGCAGGTAAAGATCAATTTTTTCGAAAATCTTATGTTGCTCAAATCAAAAAGTGCAAAACTAATTAAAGTTAAATAACAACCTGGGGCAGAAGTACAAAAAATTACAGCTCAATCCGACATACAGAGATCTCTCACGAATTTTTACGGTGAAGCACAAAAATCTGTTTCGGGACAGCAACTTCCCCAAATCTTACTTCTCTCTCATTAGAGGTTGATCTTGACACAAAAACCAAACAAAACGGATAAGGAGCGGTTATTACCGAAGTAATAACTTCCAAGACTCAAAGAAACAAAAACAAACTAAAAGCAAAAACAAATTGGGTTGTCTCCCATAAAGCTCTTTCTTTATAGCCATTAAGATGGGCAACATAATTTTGAAGAAGCTCTCATAGGGATATGAATTGAAGTGAAAGAGAGCATTAAGAAGCAAAAACACACGCACATTTAAGTCTAACCCACTTCCTATGCAAGGGGATTTTGTAAACAAACAAGTTATTGGAACCACGGGCAACTTGCATAAGTAGGCAAAAGAAGTGCAACATAAAAACTTTCAGCATAAAACGGGGAAACTTGATATTATTGAGGTGCACAAGAACACTTTTCCCTCTCTCATAATAGCTTTCAGTATCATGCATAAACTTAACAATATAGCTATCACAAGGACTATCATAGCAATGATCACTTATTCTAACAGAAAACACAGGAATACTAGCTCTCATAACACTACTATGCGAAACAATATTAGAGGTATCCTTACAAAGGATAGTGTGTCCCTCTTTTTTATATTTAGCAACAAAGTCTTTCGCATTTGCTACAATAGGTTCATCAATCATTTGTTTATCAGGTTCAGCAGCCTTACTCATACTTTCATTAACCATACTAGCTATCATAGAATGTTCCTTTACCTTAACTGGGAAAGGCATTTTCTCAATATAAGGTTTAGGTAAAACATGACTAGCAGTATAAACTTCATTATTTCTTGCAGGAACACACTTAGCAATATCTTTATAAGGTTCATGATACTTATTCCACTTCTTTTTAGGCACTTCAATATAAGAAGCAAAGGCCTTAAAATAAGAAGCAATAGCTTGAGAGTCTAAACCATAAGCATTTTTAATATTTTGAAAGTCATCAGTTCCCATAAAAGATTCAATCAATTCATAATCATAATTTATACCTGACTTTCTACCTTTGTCATTCTCCCAAGCTTCAACATTGTCTTGAATACGGTCCAGAAGGTCCCATTTAACTTCTTCTTCCATGCGAGTGAATGATCCAGCACAAGAAGCATCTAATAAATCCTTGTCATGTAGAGGGAGCCTTGCATAAAAGTTATTGATAATGATATTATTGGGGAGCTCTTGAATGGGACATTTGAGCATTAGTAACTTCAATCTCCCCCAAGCTTGAGTTGTACTCTCTCCATCAAGAGGACAAAAGTTGTATATTTGATTCCGATCTTTATGAATCTCACTAGGAGGATAAAACTTTGAATAAAAGAGAGGCACTATTTCCTCCCATTCCAGAGCTTGACCATTCTTCAGCAGCTTATACCAGTCCTCATCTCTTCCTTTCAGTGATAATGAGAATAGCTTCTTCTTAACTTGATCTGTAGTAATACCTGCACACTTGAACAACCCGCACAATTCGTGTATAAAGAGCAAATGATCACCGGGATGGACAGTTCCATCCCCAACATAGTAGTTATCCATAACATGATCAATAATTCTTGTAGGTATTTTGAAAACATCTTTCTCACCAGGTGGTGGTTATCTACTACCTTAGCAGTGGTAGTAGCATTACCAAGTAAGAAACTCAGCGAATTATCCATAACGAAAATAAAGCAACTAGCAGAAGTAAACAATACTCACAGTAGAAGTTTCCTTTACCAGTTCCACTCTCCAATAGCGCTTCACTCCTTGGCAACGGCGCTAGAAACTAGTCTTGATGACCCACAAGTATAGGGGGTGTATCGCAGTATTTTCGATAAGTAAGAGTGTCGAACCCAACGAGGAGCAGAAGGTGCTGGCTAGTGGTATGGATCAGGAATTCTCTGCAAATACTTAGCAAACGGATTTTTAGGGGTTTTCAATAAAGAAAGTAAACAAAGTACGAGTAAACAAAAGACAGTAGGAATAAATGCAGCAAGTGGCCCAATCCTTTATGCAGCAAAGGACAAGCCGGTTGTATTTCTATAGATGACCAAACGTTCTCGAGGACACATGGGAAGACTGTCAAGTGCTTTCGCTTCATATAGTCGATTAATCTTCTCTAGCTTGCTAAGTGTTGTGTGGGTGAACCTGTGCTAATGTACCGTCCTATCCAAGACTTAATACATACTTGTGATTAAACCCCCTTGCAAACATCCGTAAGTACAAGAAAGTAATTAAGGTAAAACCTAACCACGACTTTAAACTCTAAGACCCTTACGTCCCTTGTGCAATGGTTTCCTAACGGGGGTTCAGGTTTCTGTCACTCCGGCAACCCCTACGATTAGTAGCCAAATACACAATGAATTCCCCTAGGCCCATATAGGTGAAGTGTCATGTAGTCGATGTTCACATGACACCACTAGAAGAAGTACACCACAACTTAAATAACAATCTATTGAATCTTTCTCAACATAACTCCACTACTAACAACAAGACTTCTCCCATGTCCTCAAGAACAAAACGAACTACTCACAAGACATCATATGGATCATGATCAGAGATGGAATAATGATGTATAACAATCTGAACATAAACAATAATTCAAAGGTTCACTCAATAGCATCAACAGCAAAGAGTAATAACCACCGGGAAAGTTTCCCCTATGAACTATGCAAGATTCAACACAATTGTTACAGCAATATGGAGATGGTGATGAGGGTGCTCATGGTGATGATGGTGGTGATGATGATGATGATGATGATCCCGATGAAGTCCAGCTTGATGGTGGTGTTGATGGCGACAATCTCCCCTCTTCGGGAAGGAATTCCCCCGGCAGAAATATGTCTGCCGGAGAGATATTTCTCTCTCGGTGTTTTCCGCCCTGCAGAGGCGGCGAAATCTTTCTGTGGTCGCTCCCCGAGTCTTAGGGTTTCAGGAGGAAGATATACGCTAGACGGGAGAGGCTGGAGTGGGCCAGGGTGGCCACACCACTCCCTGGCGCGGCCTAGGCCTGCCCGCGCCATGGGGTGGTGTGGGCCCCCTGTGGCCCACCTCCAGTCCATCTTCTGGCATCTTGAGTCTTCTGGAAAAATAGAATTTTCCATATATTTTCCCGGATTTTCCGATCTTCGCGAATTTTGCCTCCAAACAGCACCTTTTCCATCAGAATCCTGACTGCAGCGGTCCATGCTCCAAAAGTCATCAACCATGCAAAAATAGATGAAATAACATAAGTATCACCTCTCAATACGAAATATATCAATCAATAATAGTGAATTCAGACATACTTTTAAGTGTGTCACCCTACGGTTCACGAATAATGCAGACATGATTGAGACTCCTCTCAGATCAATAATCAGAAGCGGGACCTAGAGATCCATACTGACTCCTGCATATTCAACGATGACTTCTGTGATCGTGAGAACCTTTAACGCTTGTAACTAAATCCCTTTGTCTCGTGATATATTACATGTCCGAGATTCGATCATCGGTATCTCCATACCTAGTTTGATCTCATTGCCGACATGGACTCTTTTCTCGTTCCCGTGATATAACATTCTAGTGATCACATCACTTGCTTGCAAGCTATCTTAATGTGATATCACCGAGAGGGCCTAGAGTATATATATCCGTCATCGGGATTGACAAATTCCACTCTTGATCCATGAGCCTCAACATAACACCTTCGTAGCACTGAACCCATCTTTATAGTCACCCTGTTACGTTGTGACGTTTGATGTTATCAAGATACTCTTCCGGTGTTAGCAATTAACATGATCTCATGGTCTAAGGATAAAGATTACTCCGTATGATGTTATAGCAATATAAACATAATGACTTGATCGTAATGCTATACTTCGGATGAATGTTCATCACATCATTCAACTAATGTTGTGACCTTGTTATTAACAACATCCAATGTCCATGATCAGGAAACCTTGATCATCTTGTTAATCAACAAGCTAGTCTATAAGAGAGGCATAACTAGGAACCCTTTTTGTTTATTAAACACACATGTATTGATGTTTTTGATCAATACAATTATAGCATACAAAATAAACATTTATCATAAACATGGAATAAGATAATAACCACTTTATTATTGCCTCTCGGGCATTTTCCCTTCAGTCTCCCACTTGCACTAGAGTCAATAATCTAGTTTGAAAAACTTTGCGTATTGAACACCTATGGCTTTCTGGTGTTGCATATACTCTATTGCTAGTGGTTAACATAATCGCCGGATCTGACAGTTTCAGGTCCGTGTGTATTTGCATGTCTTTGCGTCTCTACGCATCACTCATTCTCAAATGAGGTGGCATTGTATAAATTTGGTCCTTTGGTGAGACCTTTAGTTCGTTCCGGTTAAAATATGTTGATATTATTGTGACACAATATATCTTCATAGTATTAGCCCTCTTTGAACCACACCTAGTTTGATAACAAACTACTTAACACAAATTCCCTCCTATGCTGCTACTATACCAGTCATATACTTAGCCCTTTTGTTGTAGTATCCGTCACAATGTCTCAACTTTGGAACTCATCCAAATCCATCATGGAACATCCTTTCCATTACATTGTGCCACCCATAGTCTAAATTGAGATAAATTTAATTTGTATCTTGTGACAAAACTAGTATCAATGTAACACTTTACAATGAACTACCTTTAATTATTTGTCACTTATACATGATATATTCTTAGTTCTTCCAAAGCTCATAAGAATATCTTTCCTATCGTCCAATGATCATCTTATGAATCATTCTGGTATGTGCTCATAACATTTAGAGCATAGGACATTCTGGATATATACATATCATGGTATAATCGATCAAAATCTTCATGTGATTTTGCTCACCAAGTGTGGAAACACTTGAATTTTGATACAATCCTTTCGATGCAGCAAGAACCTTTCTTGTTGTTTCCATATAGAACCCTTTCAGTATCTCATATATGTACGTCTGGCATAACCATATTAGCGCCTCAATCTATCCATATAGACATTGATGCCAAATATTCCGGTTTTGCCCAAGTCTTTCATCGAAATCCTATTTTAATGAAATTCTTAACTTGTGTCAATAAAAGATACATCATTTCCAATCAACAATATGTACTCTGCATAATGTATTGGAAATATGTCTTAGCGCTCCCACTTAATTTCTTGCAAATGTAAGCATCTTCATCATCTCCGATGAATTTAAACTCCTTTAACATTTTTCATCATGGTGAAGATTCCAACTGAGCTATGCTCACTTCAACTATTGAAGTTTGCATGCCATTTTAGCATCCTTTGAATTAACAAAACCCTTCAGACCGTGTCATGTACACGTCCTAGGTAACCATTCTATTAGAAGAACCTTGTTTTGTTTATTTAACTACCATATACCAAATTATATGTAGTGGTTGCTACATTAATCCGTCAAGACTAAATATCGCTATGAAAGATCAAATCTTGTCATAGTCAACTCCTTGAACATTGCCATAAACTTCTTTCCGACATGTCGACTATTTCATAGATGTTAAACATCCATGTCTATTTCTTTATAGATCCAAACACGACCAATAGGCTTCACGCCTTTCTGGAGGGTCTTCCAAGTTCAGAAACTTGATTTCTCGTGTATGGATACTATCACGGATTCGATGACTTCTAGTCATTTTATGGAGTCAGGGCCCATCATCGCTTCTTTGTATGTAGTCGGTTCATCATTGTCAAAATAATAACGACTTGATTATCAAATCACACTATTTGATTCTCACCGACCCACACGGTTCAATAGGAACTCTAATCTCCGAGATCACAACCTTTGTAATCACGGGAGCCATGAGCATTGTGGCTGCCACCGGGACACTTTCCGGCGCTGCTCTACTTAGCACATATAGCTAAGGTTCAACAACCTTATCAAAGTTCTATTGTCCTCCCACTTAACTTTTGTGAAAAATTCCTTCTCAAGAAACTTGACATTCCAAGTAACAAACTCTTTTGTCCTCGGTGTTACGGAGAAATTCCCAACAAATTCTTTGGGATAACCTACAAAGAGGTGCTTATCCGACTTTGGTTGTAAACATTTTACTTATGCATAGCATACCAAAATTTAAGAAAAGACAATTCGGCTTTTATCCCAAACCATAACGTATATGGTGTCATTTCAACGGATCACGATGGTGCTCTTTTTAGTGTAAAAGCAGTAGTCTCTAAAGCTTTAATCCTTAAAACATAATGGCAGTTTTATAAATGACACCTTTGATCTTACCACGTCAAACATGGTTTGATTTCATCTCTCGAATATGCCATAATCCTATGGTTTATCGGGAAACACAAATCATGGAACAATTCCTCAAATCTTAGGTGTTTTTGCTAAACACGTAACTCAAATATCTTCCTTTATGATCGAATCATAAACTCTTCATTTTCTTGTTACAATGATTTTCCACTTCATCTTGAAAGTCTTTGAACAATTTTCAAATATTTCATACTTCTTCCTTATTAAGTAAATATACAGATATATTCACTCAAATTTTCGGAGAAAGCATATGAAGCAAAAAGATCCATCGCATATGGCTACACATAATGGACTATGCACATCAGCATGTACAATTTCCAATAAGCCAGTCATCCATTCCTTTTTGTCCTATGAACGGAGTTTCAATTATCTCGAGAAAAGTCTCACAAGCGTCAATTGATCAAAATCAAAGACTCCAAAAATTCCATTAACATGGAGTTTCTTCATGTTTTCTTTCCAATATAATTTAAAACAGCGATGTCACTTCATAAGTGATATTTTAATCATTTGTCTTGCGACATTTTAGAAATATGTTTACAGATGTGATTTCTCCCACTAGACTTGTAAAAATTCATCCATCCTTTATGGAATACGGTAATTATTTGAACAACCATTGTTCTCGTAATACTGATACATTGCAAATGTATCTATAATTTTTGATGCTCCATGCTTGGTTTTATCCACTTTCTTGTGTTTTGTCCACACTTTGGAGTACTTTTCATATGATTTCTTGGACTAATCTATTAACAAGAGCCACAGTGCCAGCTGCCTGTTTTCTGCTGTTTTTGGTTCTAGGAAAGTCAGAAAATGAATATTCTTGGAATTGGACGGGACAAAAGCCAAAGTGCCTATTTTCCCATAAGCCTCCAGGAGCCAGAATACGAGACGGAGGAGGGCCAGGGGCTGGCCACACCCCTGCCAGGCACGGGCTGGGCCTGGCCACGCCAGGGCATGGTTTGGTGGCCCCAGGCACCCCCTCGGTCTCCCTCTTCGCCTATAAGAAGCCTTCTGACCTAAAAACTCAGGGGGGTTCGACGTTTTTTCAGAAAAAGTTCCGTAGCACCGCCACCACCGAAGGGGAGATTCGGGGGACAGAAAGTCTTTGTTCTGGCACCCTGCCGGGACGGGGAAATGCCCCCGGAGCCATCTCCCTCGATCTCCACCATCATCTCCATCGACCATCCATGTTTCCCCATCTATGAGTGAGTAATCCCCCACTGTAGGCTATGGGGATGGTAGGGATTGGATGAGATCGTTCATGTAATGTCATCAGATTGTTAGGGCATGGTGCCTAGTATCTTTTATCAGTGCTTTATGACTTTGTTGCGACTTGTTGTGCTTAATGCTTGTCACTAGGGCCCGAGTGCCATGATTTCAGATATGAACATGTTATTGATTCATTATGATAGTATTTTTTTAGTCTTATCTACAAGTTGTATACACACGTTGTTGTCTGGAACTTATGGCCCCGAAGTGACAGAAATCGGGATAACCGGAAGGGAATGGATTTGATGTGAGGATCACATGTGTTCACGGAGTGTTAATGCTTTGCTCCGGTGCTCTATTAAAAGGAGCACCTTAGTTGCCAGTAGTTTCCTAGAGGCCCCGCTGCAAATGGGCTGGCAGGACAAAAGATGTTGTGCAAGTTCTCATTGCGAGCACGTATGACTATATATGGAACACATGCCTAGGATTGTCTAGTACTTGGATGCTTTATCTTACTTATGTGCAATTGCCCTATGTTCTGATTGCTATGTGAATTGTCTTGTCCATGCAACGCCCGTCCATCCATCCCTATGCCTACCGCACTCGAATCCCACTGTTTACTGCTTTTGTTACTGCTGTCTTTGCTTTACTACTGTTGTTACTTTACTATTCCTACTACAAAACTGTTGCTACTGATAAACTGTTGTGAGCAAGATTGTTTCCAGGTGCAGCTGAATTGACAACTCAGTTTTTAAGGCTTATAAATATTCTTTGGCTCCAATTGTGTCGAATCAATAAATTGGGTTGCACTTCCCTCGAAAATACTACGATACACCCCCTATACTTGTGGGTCATCAAGACTATTTTCTGCCGCCGTTGCCGGGGAGCATAGCTTTATTTATCAAGTCCACTTGGATTCACTATTGTTCAAGCTAAGTTTATTTTCTCCTTGTTTGCTTGTTTCTTTCTCAAAAATACAAAAAAAAGTAGTTTCTACTCTAGTTGTTATTTTTGTTGGTCTGTTATTGTCTTGCCTTATCATGCTTGTTGTCAATGGTTGGTTTCTTTGAAACTGAATCTTATTGGCAAGGTGGGTTCACGGAAGAACAAAAGTATTATTATAAGGAACACCGCTTGTCACAAAAAGGGAAACACTTATGGGAACAAATTGATAAAGTGTATACCATTGCTAGGAACGTGTGCCCTACTTATAATGTTACTTATTGCTTTGATAAATCTTGTTGCTGCAGGAGGTACAAACACCTCCCTTTTCAATGTGAGTATAATGATAATGTTATCATATCTTCTTATGTTAAAGGAAATTATGACTTTTATGATGTGGAATAAATTGAGGAATTTATTGCTTGGAAGGGTGCATTTGAACTTGCTAGTTTGCTTGAAAATATTGATGATTCACCTTATAAGTATGAGGTTTATGGTATACTTATATTTTGCTTTGATAATTACAAGGAAGAAAACGGCTATATTCTTGAATATATTAATAGATGCTTTCCACAAATGGAAGAGACTAATGCCTTGCAGGATCCTATGGAAGAAGAAATTGATGAACCTGAAATCTCATTAGATGAAAAAGAGGAGGAGAGTGATGAACAAAAGGAGGAAGAATGGATTAGCTACCCATTCCTACCTTCTAATGAGAGTAACTCTTTATCCCTTACATTATTTGATTGTCCTCCATGCTTACTAAAGGAGGATGAATGTTATGTTCCCGAGGATTCTTTTGAAAATGTTTAAGATAAAGCTCTAGTGCTTGTAGATCATGAAGAGCATGCTTTATGTGATAGTTATATTGTTGAGTTTATTCATGAGGCTACTGAAAATTATTATGAGAGAGGAAAACATGGTTGTAGAAGTTTTCATGGTATTGAAACACCTCTCTATGTGCTGAAAGTTTTTAAGTTACTCTTGTTTTATCTTCCTATGCCTGTCACTTTGTTCTTTGCAAATTTATTTGCATACATGATTCCTATGCATAGGAAGTGGGTTAGACTTAAATGTGTTTTGAATTTGCTTCTTGATGCTCTCTTTTACTTCAACTCATATTTCTTATGAGAGCATCCTCTCAAACTTTTATGCCTGAAGATGATAATATGTCTATTATTCTTGGGAGACCTTTTCTTAAACACTGCAGGAGTTGTTATTAATTGTAATCAAGGGAAGGTGACCTTCAATGTTAATGACAAGGAACATATTGTCTATTTCCCCAAGTAGATTGAAAGGACTTATGGCTTGAATTCAATTGAACATGTTGAGGGCATTCAAGTTGGAGAAATATATTGTCCCATACCAAGAGAAAAATTTGAAACTATTATGATTGGGACCATTGCTATCAAGGTTGAGGTAACATAATCATTAATGGAATACAAAGTTTTGTCTCATATGAAATTGTTTTGGTAACAAGACCTGATCAACCTTGTTCACAAAAGGATTTCATTGAACAAAACAATGTTTTCACCTTGATTATCTCCGCTTACTTCTATTCTATCCATTTTAGTTTTTCCTTATGCCTAACTTAAAGGCGTTAAAGAAAAGTACTTATTGGGAGATAAACCAAAAGTTTTAGATGAGTCTTGGAAGTTATTACTTCAGTAATAACATGTCCTTATCCTTTTTATTTGCTTTTTGTGCCAAGAGTAACCTCTAATGAGAGAGAAGTAATGACTAGGAAAGTTGTTGTCCTGAAACAGATTTCTGTGCTTCACCGTAAAATTTTGTGTAAACTCTCTGAACGTCTTTTTGAGGCGTGATATTTTGTTCTTCTGCCCCAGGTTGTTATCTAACTTTTGTTAGTTCAACACTTTTTGATTTGAGCAACATAAGGTCTTCGAAAAAAATCGTCTTTACCTGCTGGTCTGTTTTGACAGATTTCTGCCATTTTCTGCATTTGCTCCTTGTTGGTTCCTTTTTGAGTTCTTTTGGGGAATTGAGATTTTTGAGGGAAGTGCTACAGTATCTAGTGTTCTAATGGAAGTTTATTTGGTGTTAGAACTGAACCTTAAGACTTATTTATCTTGAGTGCACTAATGTTGCTAATAAAGATTGTGTGAAGTTTTGTATGAAGGAAAAATTTCAGGTGTATGGAAGTAATGAGTAATGAGATGAAGGATGGACTAAAGCTCAAGCTTGGGGATGCCACGTGTGTCACCCCAAGAAATATCCAAGAAGTACAAGCGTCAAGGCTTGGGATGCCCAAGGCATCCCCTTCTTCATCAATAAAAATCCCAGGTTTCTTCCAAACACTTCATTTTTATTGTTTCATGCACAGTTGTGTTGTTCTTGGAGCGTCTTCTTTTTTGTTTTTGTTTTGGTTTTTAGTTTGCTTGGTTTTCTTAGTTTGCTGAATAAATTGGCTGGACCTCCTCTTTCATTCAATGGTTTTCAAATAGTTTGGTTTGGATTGGAAAAGAGTAGGAAAGCTCATGCTTAAGTGGTAAAGAGAGCTTGTTTTTGACTGTGGCCTATGATTTGTCATGCCATGCTTGATACTGTTTTGGCTTTATGCTTAGTATTCTTTGTTGTAGCATGAGTTGTTATAAACAATTGAGATTTCTTAATGTGCCTTGGATGAATCATGCGTTGTTTTAGCATATTAAAGCATAGTATAGTGGTATTCTCCTTTGATGCTTTATTTGGGTTGACTTGGCGCATGCTCACACCATGTTATGACTATCTCAAGTCACCATAGCCTTTATGATCCTTTAGTTTTCAACTTGTAGTATCACTTTATGCTTTGATCAATGAAGTTTTGTCGCTCTGCATGATTATGGCCATTATTGCTCTCTTAGTTTGTCGCTCCCAGTCTTTTGCTAGCCTCCACAACAAAGTATGAGTTCCACTCATGCATCCAACTCCCTAAACCAAGTTATTCCAAAGAGTCCACCATACCTACCTACTAGCTTATGCTATTCCAAGTATATTCATTCTTTTGTTTACCTTCCAAATTAAACTTGTTATGATAAAACTAGTGATTAAAGCTCTCACGAACTTGATGGCACACTTTATTTTTCTTGCCCTTAATAAACTTGAACCATTGTGTCGTCTATGTTGTATATGCTTGCACTTATTTGTTGGGAATTAGCAGAACCATGCTTTCATGGGGAATGCTTTCAACATTGCACTTGGTACTTGTACCTAGTTGATATCATGCTCTTTTGTATATGGATATCGTCGGTGTGAAATGAAAGGGGAGCTTGTAAGTCCATGGAGTTATGTATATGTGTTAGAGAAACACCTGGGCCGCTGGTCTAATCCATGCCAACATGGTGGAAACCTGCAGCGTAACCATTTGAGCTGTCTATGAAGCATTCTTCTTATTAAAAAAAAGAGTCCTTCATTGAGAAAAAAAAGAGAAAAGAGAAAAAAAGAGATACTATGAAAAGAGGAAAGAGAGAAAAAAAGCACCATATTCCCATGGTAAATAAGAAGAATGCTGAGATGCTCGTTGTCTGCTTGCCTTGTCATTTTGATATGGGGATTCTTCCGTACCATCGGGCAAGGGGTACCCCGTTGGCGGTTCTCTATGATACACATGTACTTACTATGACAAGAACTTACCGGTGACTAAACTTGAGTAGCATGAGGAGCGGCCCTCATATACAAGGGACATGAGATTTCTAACTTATACTTCGTCAAGCATGTACACCATAGTTTGTTCACTTTAACCTTAATCACTTCAAGATGCTTATGATAGGGGCAATGAGAGCTGAAATCTATAAGTACCATAATTTTTGGAAGCTCTTTATGAGACTTGAATCCCTACTTCCTTTTACAAAATGCCTTTCTTCCACCATTATATTGAGTCTCCATCTTCTATCTTTATGCACCTACTTTGAGAGCATAGTGGCCATTCTAAGTTCTACGTGCATTGTCCCAAGACTAGTTGATTGATGCATACTTTGATATTGCTTGTTTTAAACTATTGTATCTAGTAATCTTATGAACTTTGAAGGTGTCATATGCATTTATATTTGCTACTCTTTGAGGGACAAGCTGAATACTATTATGCTATGTTTTCTTTATGTGAAACAAACAAACGTCCTGCAAAGCATTGTTATTCATGAATCTTTTGTTTGTGCCTTTTCATGTTGCATCATAGTTTCTTTGTCTTATTGCTAGAACTTTGTCTTTCATGTTATGATTGAAGTACTATGATCCCAGCTTTGAATGTTTACAAATACTTTGGTCAAGCCTTTGATGGTGCATGTCACCTCAAAAATTATTCTTTCTTTTTATCACTTACCTACTCGAGGACGAGCAGGAGTTAAGCTTGGGGATGTTGATACATTGCAAATGTATCTATAATTTTTGATGCTCCATGCTTGGTTTTATCCACTTTCTTGTGTTTTGTCCACACTTTGGAGTACTTTTCATATGATTTCTTGGACTAACCTATTAACAAGAGCCACAATGCCAGCTACCTGTTTTCTGCTGTTTTTGGTTCCAGGAAAATCAAAAAATGAATATTCTCAGAATTGGACGGGACAAAAGCCAAAGTGCCTATTTTTCCAGAAGACTCCAGGAGCCAGAATACGAGACGGAGGAGGGCCAGGGGCTGGCCACACCCCCCAGGCGCGGGCTGGGCCTGGCCGCACCAGGGCATGGTGTGGTGGCCCCAGGCACCCCCTCGGTCTCCCTCTTCGCCTATAAGAAGCCTTCTGACCTAAAAACTCCGGGGGGTCGACGTTTTTCTAGAAAAAGTTCCGCAGCACCGCCACCATCGAAGGGGATATTTGGGGGACAGAAAGTCTCTGTTCCGGCACCCTGCCGGGACGGGGAAGTGCCCCCGGAGCCATCTCCATCGATCTCCACCATCATCTCCATCGACCATCCATGTTTCCCCCATCTATGAGTGAGTAATCCCCCACTGTAGGTTATGGGGATGGTAGGGATTGGATGAGATCGTTCATGTAATGGCATCAGATTGTTAGGGCATGGTGCCTAGTATCTTTTATTAGTGCTTTATGACTTTGTTGCGACTTGTTGTGCTTAATGCTTGTCACTAGGGCCCGAGTGCCATGATTTCAGATATGAACATGTTATTGATTCATTATGATAGTATTGTTTTTGGTCTTATCTACAAGTTGTATACACACGTTGTCCGGTACCTATGGCCCCGAAGTGACAGAAATCGAGATAACCGGAAGGGAATGGCTTTGATGTGAGGATCACATGTGTTCACGGAGTGTTAATACTTTGCTCCGGTGCTCTATTAAAAGGAGCACCTTAATTGCCAGTAGTTCCCTAGAGGCCCCGCTGCAAACGGGCTGGAAGGACAAAAGATGTTGTGCAAGTTCTCATTGCGAGCACGTATGACTATATATGGAACACATGCCTAGGATTGTATAGTACTTGGATGCTTTATCTTATTTATCTGCAATTGCCCTATGTTCTGATTGCTATGTGAATTGTCTTGTCCATGCAACGCCCGTCCATCCATCCCTATGCCTACCGCACTCGAATCCCACTGTTTACTACTTTTGTTACGGCTGTCTTTGCTTTACTACTGTTGTTACTTTACTATTCCTACTACAAAACTGTTGCTACTGATAAACTGTTGTGAGCAAGATTGTTTCCAGGTGCAGCTGAATTGACAACTCAGTTGTTAAGGCTTATAAATATTCTTTGGCTCCCCTTGTGTCGAATCAATAAATTGGGTTTCACTTCCCTCGAAAATACTGCGATACACCCCCTATACTTATGGGTCATCAAATACAGGAACAAAATAACAATTATTAAAACAAATCTTGAAGGGTAGGTTTGACGACAACGAAAAACACAATAACACTTTATTTTTTTTCGATGAACATCATCACTTATTCTCTTGCTAGTTACTTAGGCCATTGTAGTTCATGAATTGCTTTGTCATGTATGACACTTATACCAACCAATTCGGTATCCAATACCGGTATCCAATACCTCAGAACCACATTATTTAACAAGCAAGGAATACAACCATAACATGTATATCTTCTATATACCTAAGTTGGACAGCTCCAAAATTTCTTTTCTGCCAAATATTTTATAGATTCTCTTTCAGCAATTCCTTTTCCTTTTAAAAGAATCTATCAACATCAATAGTGGTGTCATTCACAAGACACATAGTACAAAGCGTATATAGTCAAATACTAATACCTTAGGACTTGCACTTTGAAGTGGATCACCATCATCAAATGTTTGGTATTCTTTCAAAAATCCATTCTTTAGTAATCTATTAGTGTAGTAAACATTTTACTTACATCTTCTATTCATCCTTATCATGACAACTTTCATGATCAAGATACTATAGCCTATAAGGAAGAATGACGAGTATAATTTTAGTTCCCAAAAACCTTTTTGGGAGATCCGGATGCCTAGCATCTCCATCCTTCACAAATTCTCATACAATATGAGAACATGTATTTTGCTAAATTATACTCTATCATAATGCAACCAGAAACATTGTTTCAGATATCACAATATCTTTCACACATGATGGTTTCTGAAACAATTTCTAGCTCCTATATAATCTTGATATTAAAACAACTTTTGAATATCAATAATCATGGAGGCAAACATGATACTTTAGATACTAACATTGGAATTCTTACTCTTGATTTAATACTACTTATTAAACTTTATGGAGTAAATAGAGTTTGCTAAAAGTTTGCAATAGGACTTATAAACTTTAAATTGACATTCAAAACAATACGATACCAGTTCGTCAAGTAAATATCCAGAATTCTATAGTTCTATTATCTCAATTAAAACTAAGCATAAGGTAGTGAACAGACACCAATGACTACCACAAATTATGAAAATTCACTTTGATTTAGTTTATGACAAATTGAGTTCGACTAATCCAAATTAGAAATGAACTCCCACTCAAAAACGACATCCCTCGTGCCTTTTTGGTGATTACATGAACCAAATCCACTACACCAAGTCCAATCATCACGTGAGTCGGTGTAGCTTTAAAGGCGAGCATCAATATGGGCATCACATCAACTATATGTCTCATGCTTAACCTTTCGGTCCGTGTTCCGAGGCCATGTATGTACATGCTAGGCTCGCCAAGTAAGAACCTTAGTACTCGCGTGTGTAAAACTGTCTTACACCCGTTATATGAAAGCATAGAGTCGAGTACACCCGATCATCACGTGATGTCTCGAAACTCGATCCATAGAACGGTGCATACTTAAGGAAGAACACATTTTTATCTTGATATCTAAATGAGGGATCATCTTAAAATGCTACTAAAACGCCAAACTAGCAATATAAGATGAAACATCTAATGTGTAAAGTGAGATGATATTGTCCATGCATTTGATCTCTATCATATGCATCATGGTATGATCTCTATCATTCCTTTGTGTGTAAGGCCAAGGTCTATGGAACTTACACGTTAGGTGTGTTGTAAGAGTATCTATCATACATCTACTTACAACATCACCATATCATGACACTAGCCCAGTAACGATCTAAACTAGATGCCTCTAATTTACCCATTGCAAGTTTTACGTGGCTTAGGGCTTTCGGAGATAGAACCGTTCTTACCTACGAACATGGAACCACAACGAGGATAACCAAGTTATTAGCAACTCGTTGTAAATCAGATATTGACTATAGTAGGAGAGACAGACACCCGCCAGCCACTTATGCAAAACTAGTTGCATGTCAGTCGTGGAACCGGTCTCATGTACGATGACATGTAAGGTTGGTCCGGGCCGCTTCATCCCACTATGCCACCAATATCCAAAATACATAGAAGATGCAATAACATGATCATCATCGCCCACATATAAACATATGTGTACTACCCGTGCAAAGCACCTACGCATAGATCAGGCTCTGATAACACTGTTGGGTCCGCAGCATAGAAAACAAAAAATTCCTACGATGAGAACTACACGCCAAGATCTATCTACTAGGTACAAAGCAATGGGTGGACATACATCCAACGAGAACTTACCCTCGAAGACAACGAGTTTTGTTAACGAGTAGGAACTCATGGTTGATGTAGTCGTACACTTGCCGATCTCAAGATCGTGAGGAAGTCGGAGCACCACAACTCAGCAGTGCATCCGTACTCGCACACACGTTCAAGACACCGGACAACCTCCACCTCCTCGCTCCAGCGATCCAGCGGAAGCAGCAACTCCTTCCAGACGAAATGCCACTGGGAACATGTATCTCGCTAATCCGAGACCATGGGGGAATAATTCTAGAGGGGGAGAGAGATCCTTCACAAGGAGGTGTGAGGAATAAGGAGGAAGAGGGTGTCCTTTTATAGGACGGGGGGGGCCTCTCCTTCATGGCCGGTGCATGGGGGGGTGACTCCTCACCTCCCCCATTCATGTGGTGGTAACCCCTCCACATTAAAATGCCTCTTCACATTCCCCTTTAAAGTCCCTACTTTAAATGCATTAAAATTCTCCAAGTTTAATGCTCTCTCATTTAATAAAACTCTTTTATTAAATTTATTCAGAATTTTGTTAATTACTTTAATTAACAAACATTCACATATAACCCCAATATTTCAATATCACATGCAGAACCACTTTCTGCAATTTCACCCAAAACAATTTTGGTTTCTGTCGAAACAATTCCTGTGCTTTGCAATTCTTTCATCTGAAACATATGTGCTCCAAAATGGTGTCCGGTAACTCTTAAGTGTGTCACCCTACGGTTCACGAATAATGCAGACATGATTGAGACTCCTCTCAGATCAATAATCAGAAGCGGGACCTGGAGATCCATGCTGACTCCTGCATATTCAACGATGACTTCTATGATCGTGAGAACCTTTAACGCTTGTAACTAAATCCCTTTGTCTCGTGATATATTACATGTCCGAGATTCGATCATCGGTATCTCCATACCTAGTTTGATCTCGTTGCCGACATGCACTCTTTTCTTGTTCCCGTGATATAACATTCTAGTGATCACATCACTTGCTTGCAAGCTATCTTAATGTGATATCACCGAGAGGGCCCAGAATATATCTATCCGTCATCGGGATTGACAAATTCCACTCTTGATCCATGAGCCTCAACATAACACCTTCGTAGAACTGAACCCATCTTTATAGTCACCCTGTTACGGTGTGACATTTGATGTTATCAAGATACTCTTTCGGTGTTAGCAATTAACATGATCTCATGGTCTAAGGATAAAGATTACTTCGTATGATGTTATAGCAATATAAACATAATGACTTGATCGTAATGCTATACATCAGATGAATGTTCATCACATCATTCAACTAATGTTGTGACCTTGTTATTAACAACATCCAATGTCCATGATCAGGAAACCTTGATCATCTTGTTAATCAACAAGCTAGTCTATAAGAGAGGCATAACTAGGAACCCTTTTTGTTTATTAAACACGCATGTATTAATGTTTCCGATCAATACAATTATAGCATGCAAAATAAACATTTATCATAAACATGGAATAAGATAATAACCACTTTATTATTGCCTCTCGGGCATATTCCCTTCATTTTACACTTCTTTATTCTCGAAACATATGCTCGTGATGAGTGTGGGCCCATGCTGCAGTAATGATGACGTGTGGTGGAGTATGCAGCGCAGTTTCCTGACTACAGGTCCCTTTTTTTGCACGAAGATCGAGGCGGCATGCATTGTTCTCCCGTTTGTACCGCGGTAATAACTTCTTGAGATATTTTCCTTTACAGAATCTGCGGACATGTGTCATTATCATGTGCCTTTTAGACATTTCGGTTTTACATCGAATAGTCCAACTTCTATAGCTTTGCTCTTTATAAGGGGAAGGGGATTTCTTTTACCCCATTTTACCTTGTTCTTGCTAACTTCATCTTCCTCCTTGCGCCCCTGCCTTCCTCTATTCTCCTTGCGAAACTCCTGCTTTGCACTAGCGCCGCTTCGTCATCACCACGGGGAAAGCAAGGTGGGAATGTCCTCCACGGCCGCCAAGGCCACCCAGAAGAGGGTTGTCAGATGGGCTCCTTCCAAGTGCACGATGCAGGAGCTACGCGAGGCACGGAACTCCGCCCACCTGACGGTTGGCTCCTTCAAGATCCCTAGGGATGAAGCTGCTCCAATCCCCAAATCGGGCTGGAGGGTAATGTTCATGTCCTTTATTTTTCATGGCCTATCTCTTCCTATCCACGAATTTCTTTGTAGTGTTCTTTTCGTCTATGGCGTGTATCTCTACCAGCTCACACCGAACTCTATTCTCCATATCGCTTGTTTTGTCACTCTGTGAATGCTTTCTCGGTATTCATCCCCATTGGGGCCTGTGGAAGTACTTCTTTTATGTTCGCCGCAATGCCACCGACACCATTGTCCATGACGTTGGCGGTGCCATTTTCTCAGTTCGCTCCGACGTAGATTATTTTGATTTCAAGCCTGCTGATTCTATCCAAGGATGGAAAGCCAAGTGGTTTTACATCAAAGACCAATCCATCAAGGGTCGGTCTTTCAGGTTAGCCCCCTTTGAACCAAAGAAAACTTGCCACAAACTTGACTCATGGGATCAGCGTTCTCCTGCCAAAGAAATGGCGGAGATCCAACCCCATCTTGACCGTATTTCAAAACTACGGCATGGGGTTGGCAATGAATTATCAGCTCTTCAGATTCTGGCGTATTTCTTACAGATCCACGTGAAGCCCCTGTAGGCTCGTCTCTCTGGTATGTGAGCTTATACCGGCAAAAAGGATCCTATGAGGATTTCTCGAGATGACCTGTCCCTCAAGGTTTATGAGAAAAGGGTTTATAATTTCACGACCCTTACGGCGAAGAGTGGTTCCTTCAGATTGTTCTGTTGAGCCCTTTGGCAAGAAGAACCATCTTCTGGAGGTAAATTCCTTTTCTCTTTTGCTCCTTGCTCATCTATCTTTTGTAATTGTTCGCCTTTGTGATTGCTGGTTTTCTTGCTTATGTAGGATTATGATCATCTGTCCTACCTTCCTCCTCTTCCTTAGAGCGGTCAGCTTCCCGCCAACCCTTCTGCTTCCGATGATCTTCCTTTGACTGGGACTGCCGCTGATGAGGAGATAGAGACATCTGCCACAGAATCTTCGTCAAGGACGCCATCACTTCTGTTGGCTTGTTCCGAGGATTTCCGTGTTGCGCCTGTTGGTAAAAACGGAAACGTCTGGATGCCGCGGAAACCATTGAGTACTTAGATGTTTCTACGGCCTCGAAACCTTTGGGTGCCATACCATTATCATTGGCTCCTTCCCAGAAGAATCTTTTCCGCTTTGTGCAGGACGTATCTGCATAAGTACTTATCTTCTCTTTACCGTTTTGTCAGATGATTCAGTTGTTGATGCTTCCTTATTCTTAGTCTTTGCTCTTGTAGTGGTGATGACGCAGAGGACCCACCTTTATCTCCACTTCGCACTTCTGTTGCTCCTTCTGTCAAGGAGCCAAAATATTTGCTTGCATCTTCTGCAGATCCAATTATCCAGAAGGATGGTGCCACTGTGTCAAAGCCCACGGTGCCAAAAAGAAGAAAACCGGCTGGCAAAGCCGTGGTGATATCCGAGAGACCTGCCGAGATGGATATGCAGGACATAAGTGCATCTATGGTTTTTAATTTCATCATTGATCCTCCTTTATTTGCCTTTCCTAATGTACTTCTTTACAGCCTGTGATGCGTGAGATGGTTGACATGGCCGCCCACTTCATTAAGATCCGCAATGAAGCCGAAGGTCTGAAAGGTATATTTTCATCTTTTCATAATTTATGCGCTTCTTCTCATTTTTCTAACTTTTTGCTTTCCTTTCTTATTCAGTCACTGCCAAGGAGTCTGAGGTCATTCAGGACGAGGCGTTGAAGCGTGCCGACGACCTAGAGGCCCAACTTCGGATCACTGAAAAAGCTTTCAAGGAGGCCAAACAAAAAGCCAATGCTGTTGCCAAAGAAATAGCAAAGCAAGTCGCCATCCGAGATGAAAATCTTAGGAAGCGCTTGGAGACTCTTAATGCTTCCTTGACTCGTAAGTTTTCTGTTTGGTAGGGGAGAATTTTCGTTCCTGTCCTCATTGTTTCTGTGTTCTGATCATCCCTCCTTTTTTGGTATGTGTAGAGCTATTAGGCCAAAATTTGCGGCTTGATGAAGACAAGAAGGTTGACCCCTTATCGGATGATGTTAGCACCTTGGAGGCTAATAGTGTTCGGGTGCGCAACCTCCTTGTACGATCTTGTCGTGCCTTCAAGGTTTGCATGCCAAAGTTTTTAGGGAAAAAGGAAGTACCCGCCGACCTAAACGATCTTGTCGCTATTTTTGGCATCGACCCGAGGCCGCTTGTTGGATACAGCGTGACTCGGTCTACTGAAATGTCGATGGCATTAGTGATGGCGCATGGCGAGAAGGTCGACTAGGAGAAGGTTAGCTCCTCTGTCCCATTCAACTCCAAAGGCCAGCTAGTTGATTTGAAGCCTTTTGTTAAGAGGGCCTAGAAATTTTATCGGTTGCTTCTAGGTATAAAACCAGATCCAAAGGGATCAACTGCTCCTTCTTCTGTTGGTGCTCCTTCTTCGGCTGCTGCTTGTTCTTCGGCGGTTGCCCCTACCATAGCTAGTGCTCCTTCTGCCAGCGCAACCTTGTCTTTGGAGAAATCAGCTCCGTAGCCTTGTTTTGTAGTTTCTTGCGTTTCTTCTGCTACCATTTTAATGACTGTTAACTTATCCTGCTGTTGGAACACCTCCTTTTGATGAGAAGGGTATTTTTGTATATATGTATATGAGTGGCTCTTTTTTTGCTAAAGGTCTTTTATATGTCTTATCAGATTTGGAATGATTCGGCTGCTCCTCCTGCGCCTGCGCAGACGTCGGGTGTGACTCCATCCTCATCTGGAATGGGTGCAGCTGAGACTAACATTGTGCGTATAGTAGATCCATATTTATATGCTAAAAAAAGAACATTTGAAGAAACTCGAAGGAAAAATTCAGGTTGTTCAATCAATGGTGGATGTTGCCCAGTCGAAGATGCGTTAGGCCCTTGATCGTGAGGCATACTTCCTGGACGATATTTCCAGTGCAAGTGAGAAGATGTTGTGTAAGTCCTTAAATTTTTGCTTCCCGCCGCTCCTCTTTTTGCGGGATGCCAATTTCTCTCTCCTTTTCTTTGTAGGCATTCGATTCGGTAGGAGGGAAGAATCCCAATGCCTGCGCAACCGAATGCAAGCTCTTGGGGCTGCTTCTCAAGATTCCGGGAAGGATTTCTAGATTGATCATCGTCTCGCTTACGACGTGGCCTTGCTTCAGGACCGTGTATCCAAGGTGGAGCGGTTTGTCGAGTGCTGTCGTAGATACCTGGCCATTATTTATAATGCCGTGTTTCCTCGGGATGCCCAGCCTCAGACTTTATCTGATTTGATGGCGAAATTTCGGCAAGGTGAGAAGATTCATCATTTCATAAAGCTTCAACTTGTGGCAGGTGCCAAGCTTGCACTGTCTTGGGTGCATGTCCATCATCCGACACTAGATTTGGACGTCATATCGTCGGGGCTGCCTACTCCTACTGATGGTGGTCTTATCGCCATGGCGCCTCATTATGCTGCCTCCTGTAGACCTGCAATTAGAATTGTTCGAAAGTGCCTAGAGGCAGACGAGGAGTTTTTTATGAACTTGCTATTTGACTATTTCTGCCTTTATTGTGTACCTTCTGTACTGATATTGTGTATATTTTCTTTATACTTGTGAAAAATGTCGTATGCTTTATACGAGATTTTGATTGTACATTGTATTCTTTTGCTGAGGACCCGAAGAACTGATGTCTCTTTGCATAACTGCATGTATGTACCTTTAGAAAGTTTTTATGCCAAGAAGTACTTCCTTTATTCATTGATGAGTATAAATGGATACATTGTATGGGCGTAATCGCATGGCCATTGGCCTTATTGGATATAAGAGTAACTATTTTTTCTAAAAGCTATGGCTTCTGTCTTACGGTGTTCCATCATGCTTCCATGCAATCAGTGTGTTTTTTCGACTGGCGACGCCGTGTCTGTACGACGGACCAGAGAGAAAAGTAGTTAATTTTCCGGGTTGCTTGTACTTGGGATAGCTGACGAGTGCTTGTTCCTACTCGGGACCGGAGGTGGAGGCCGAATAGGTAGTTTTTGTGGTTGCACGGTGCTCCTGATTTTCTGGATTTTTCTCGCTGCATTCGTCGTGTAGTAGTTCTTCATCCGCTATTTTTAGCTGGCCAAATTGCGTCTCCATCCCGAAGGATTCTGATATTTTGTTGAATTCGCGATCACAGCTGTCCGGGCGGCTAAAGCTTCCTTTTACTGTTATGACCCCATTGGGTGCTGACATTTTGAGTACCAGATATGCGTAGTGGGGTATTGCCATGAATGGAGCAAAAGCTGGTCGTCCGTGGTACTATGATGGCCAATCCATGACTTCGAACTCCAGTTTTTCGCGCCTAAAGTTGCTTCTTGACCCGAAGACTACGTCGAGGTATACTGTGGAAAGTTGTATCTGTCGGTCCAAGATTTGTAAGGGACCAATTCAGTGCCCATAGAGTTTTGGCGTAGATGAGGTTGATGCTGCTTCCTGCATCCAAGAAAACTTTTCTCATGTCGAACCCGCCAATTTGTGCCTCCACTATTCGTGCTGATTGACCAGGTCGTGGGACCCAAAGTGGGTTGTCAGCTCTATTGAAGGTTATTTGTTGTTCTGACCAATGAAGATACTCCGGTGTAGTGGGTGGCGCTATTTCTGTCATGTTTACTTGTCTAGTGATCAGCTTCTATGTTCTATTGGATGGTCGCCCCTTCTGGATCATCGACATAGCTCCTTTTAACCTGGGGTACTCATCTTCTTGGTTTGTTGTGTATTGCGGTTGTCCCGCTGGCGGCTGCCCTGGTGGTGTTGGTGCACCGATAGCAAAAGCGCCAGGTGCCGTGGCGTAGCCTCGGTTTGCTGCTTCGGTTGCCCTTGCATTGCATAGCTCTTGCATTTTTAAGAATGTTTGGTAGTCTTTTAGGAGGTGATTTGATCGCCTTTTCCCTATTGAGTCTATGTAGAAGTGCATACTGCATGGCCCTTCCAATATTTTTCCTACTGACATAGGTGGGTCTCGATTTGCTGGCTGGTACCATAGTTGTGGCTGGCTTCCTCCGGTGTCATCCATGTTACTGCGGTACACGCTATTGTAGTCACCGCTTCGTCAGTTGTCCCCTCCAGAAAAACTGGCTACAACATAACTTGGTGTGCTATATCCATCGTTGTTTCATCACCTTCTATCGTTCTTGCGCCGCTCCCTATCTTCCTCGGGTGAGCGGGCTCTTTTGTTGTGTAATGCGTATTCTCCATCGGCCCAACGATTGGCTATTTCCATCAGCTGCAAAATTATCTTTGGTTTGATTCATCATAGTTCTTCAATGAACTCTTTTCGACGAAGTCCGTCATTGAAAGCGTCACTTGCTCTTTCATCGGATATCATTTCAGCCAAGTTTTTGATAATGCTCCAGTGTTGAACGAAAGCTCGTATTGATTCTCCTTGCTTTTGTTTACAAGCTCGTAATTGCTCTAGAGACGCGGGCCGCTTGAAGGTGGAATTGAAATTTTTGGCAAACTTGTCCTCCAGGTTGTTCTAGCTGCTGATAGAGTCTTCGGGTAATTGTGTTAACCAAGAGCGAGCCGTGCAGGTTAAATGCAGTTGTAAGCTTTACATCACGGTGGCCTTGGAGCCGCCTTGTAGTTTAACTGTGGCCAGATAATCCGTCAACCAAGATTCCAGCTCTTGGACGCCATCGTATTTCTGATGATCGTGAGTTAGTTTGAAATCTTTTGGTACTGGAGTCTTGCGAACCCGTCGGGTAAAGCAACTAGCTCTGCACAATTCTTGTTCTTCTTTGCTTTCCCTGTCATAATATCTTTGGCTACTACGCTCTTCCATGGATCGATCGATCCTTCACTGTGTAATATTGTTTTTTGCATCATTACATGGCTCTGATCCCGAGAAGTGGACTCCATGTGGCAGTCATGATCATCGGGTGTGAATCATTTGCCGAGGGCTACTGCGATGCTGCGGGGATCTGTCGCGTTTCCATGTGGTTCCGTACTCTGCATGTGCGAGAGATGCTCCCACCATGCCAAGGTTCATCAGGGCGGAGCGGTGGAGGGCTGCACGAGGATCGTCGGGTGCAGGTTGAGTTGTGATCAGGTATGTTCGTGTGGCCATGATTGCTGCTTGAGTCGTTTTTTCCTTGATATTTCCTGCTTGATCTATTGACATGAAAGATAGATCCAAATCTTGGATCAATTCACTTCTGTCTCCTTTGGGGATGTTCTGTAGTCGAGATGTTCCCCTTCTTTGTGGTGCTCCTCCTGTCATGCTACATGATCCTCGGGTAGAGCTTAGCTGGCCCTATCATAGGCTATATTCGTCGGCAAGTCTCTTTCTTTCGTCGAGCTGCCTCTGCATCCTTAGCAGATCTCCTTTTTTTGTGATGGAGAAAATATTGGTATGCCAGTAGATCTTCATGTGTGGCATCAGTTGTCATGGGAATTGCGCCCGAAATTTATGCTCTTGCTTTTTCCCAAGCTTCGGCTGGCACCCGGAGAGTTTGCCTTTCGCCTCCGCGTGGCTCTCCTCCTCCCGGGGTTACACGGTTGTTTAGTGGGTCTTCCCCGTTTCCATGATTTCCTTCATTTTCATGGTTTCCTGCATTATCACTTGATAGGATATCATCGGGGTTAAAAATGGGATTACCGTTGGAGTCTTGCTGGGCCGATGCATCGACGATGATCACGCATACTTGGTGATGGGTAGTATATGGACTTATGGCGTCGTCATCTGAATTGTGGGAGACATTGTCGAGTGGATCAGCGAAGTCCACAAATTTGTACTCCTGGTATACTTCTGCCATCCTTATTCCAAAATCGATGCTCTCTCTGCTTTCCTTTAGTTCGGAGTTTGCTGGACTTGTTCCACGTGGTGGAGTTAGTGCGGAATCTGATCCGAAGGAGAGATTCTCGTAAAGATCATCAAGGTCCCCCAGATCCGTGTCATCTTGCTTGTTTTCATCGGGTGCTTCAATTTCCGCCATGACATCCATGGAGGATCCGACAGATGATGCTGGACTCGTTGTAAGCGTAGTTTGCTCCGCCGATGGTTCTGATATAATCAGGGCTGAAGGGCGTGGCTCTTGGCGGTCTTCAACTTGGAAGTGGAAGCTTCCGATGATTAGATCGGATCCTCCATTGAAATTGGCAGGTACTGTCACAGGGGTGGGCGGGCGTGAATCTTCTTTTGTGGGGTTCCTGTTTGGCGAAAAGAATTCTGCCGAATCCATGGTTCTAGCGTTAAAGTTTCCCATAGACGGCACCAATTGACGAAGGGAGATCTCGGCAAGGTCCATGAAGAAGGACTTAGGGTTTTGCATAAAAGAGAATGCTGGGGATTTCATCGGATGTCAAGAAACAATGGAATCAAAGTCGCCTGAATATTACCAGGAATTGCTCTGTTACCAATTGCTTGAGGATTGTTCGGTAGCTTTCCTAGGCTTCTCCCGCCCTATATATAATATGTTGGGTCTCAAAGCTGTATGCAGATAGATTACATGATTACAACACCAACTCCATGTCGGTCTTTGTTCCTCTTTCCTAATACAACTAAAATCTTTGTCGGTTGGTTCTTTGGATCTTCATCTTGACTCTTCATGGGCCGTAAGCCTTTCCATAGGCCCTAGGTAGCAAATCATAGGGACCCGAGTAATCATACCTATGTCACTAGGTCACGGGGATGTGATACCACGGGAACGAGTAAACTTATTTGTTGGTAATAAGATTGAACTGTATACGGATACATGAGATTAGGTCTAGGACAAACTAGGTATTGTTGTGCAAAGGGAATAAGGCTCGACGTTTAGAAGGTTCAAGCAAATAACCATATTTGTGGAATGTCAAGGGATCTACATGTGTTTCCAGACACCGTTGGTCATCAATGATCAGGAGATGTCCCCTTCATACCTGAACATTTCCAAACTGCAAGGGTGTCACGCTTAAGGGTAATCAACGCTTCCGATTGATCTACTACCGATAGAGATACAGGAAGAGAGAACCGAAAATATTCCGGAGAGAAACCAAAGTGTTCGGAATCAAATCAAAAGGAGTTTTGAATAAAAGGGAATTAAATAATATGTATTTGATATTTAATTATGAATTAATATTAAATATAAATATTAAATATAAATATTAAGGAAAACTCCCCACATGGGCCTTCTCTAGGAGAGAAGAGGGCCCACGAGGAAAGGGCCAAAGGGCCTAGGGCCATGCGGCCAAGGGTGGGGGGCTCTCACCCTGCCGGCCACCCCTAGGTGGGCTTGGGTGCACGGGTGGGGCCCATCCCCACCACCGGCCAACCTCCTCCTCCCACCTCTCCAAGTTTAGTCCCACCCTGGGACTTGGAGGGTGGGAGTGCCTAGTTTTCTTATATATATAGGGGTGCCCTCCACCCCAATTCCACACACCAATTGGCATATCCATTCTCTCTCTTCCTCTCTGTGTGTTTCCAAAGTAAGGAACGTGCTACCAGGTAGAGAGTTCTCCACCTAGCGCATGTCGTCCTACTGCTAGAATTGGTCTGGATCTTCTTCTTCCATTGCCTTTCTGGACCGGGTCCCGGGAGACGTCTTTTGCACCATACATGTGCAAAAATCAATGAGGCACTACCACTAGTGGTGCTGGATGCTTGAAGCCTTCTAGACCTCAAGGTCTGCTATGCTCGGCTTCATCAACAATTTTTGTGTGGGAACGTAATCATGCAACCGGCCTTCAAAGGTCTGAATACCATATTCTGCTTATTACTATACTTCTCCTTAGATAGATCTTGGGTTGGTGCGTTCTCGTAGCAGGATTTTTTTTGTTTTCTGCCATAGAACCCCTTCAGTGGTATTAGAGCGATCTATGCGTAGATGTACCAGTACGAGTAGAACACACGTGGATTATGTGGGTGTTGATTTTCCAATTGCTACCCTCCTATGTGTACTTGCTAATATCGCGGTAATATCAGATGAAGTGACCCAGACCAACTTTACATGTAACCTTACGTGAGACTGGTTCCACGATTGACATACGGCTTGTACAGTATAAGTGGCTGGCGGGTGTCTGTTTCTCCATTGTTAGTTCATATGACACTTACAAAGGATGACCCTGAAAACGTATTAAAAGTAGATACTAGATAATCCACGTTGTGGTTGGATTCATAGGTAATAATCGGTTCTTGTGTGAAATCCCAATCAACTATGTAAAATTTGCCAAGATAAAGTAGAGGCGTCTAACTTTATTTTGCAGGAGGGCAAGTGATATGTGTGGTTTAGGTAAGTGTTTATGGGATGAATGGCCAAAGGAAAGGTGGCACCGTGAACCTGTGCAAATGTCGACGTCCTTGATGGAGATCAAGATGCAACAAACCACCACATATCAAATATACATAACTGTTTCCATTAGATTTTAGCTATTGGGTGGATCTTATTGTGCTAGTATTAGACTTATGATGGTAGCATAATAAGATAATCCCTCATATTATAATTACAAAATTCTTGTTCTCCCACACGTGTGCACCACCAAGAAAGTTCACAGATATGAAGTGGGCCATGACGATCGGGTGCTAGACATCTCTGCATTCGCATAATATGGATGGAAGCCATGTGTGCACTGCAATACACTATGGTTAAAGTTGGAGAGCCTAGCATGTACAAACATGGCCTTGGAACACAGATGACCAAAAGATTAAGCATGAGTCACATGTAGATGTGATTGATATGGTGATATCTACCCTGAAAGCTGCATCAAAGGTCGTGATGATCGGGGTTGATACAGTGTAAAGAGATCGTGTAGTCACCAAACGAATGTTGAGGGATGTTTTTTTGAGTGAGAGTTCTGGTATTTTAGTTTGACTAAATAAGAACCTGTATTATGAACATTAAGATTAACTACTTTATAAATACTATTGTAGATGTCTCGTCCTACCTTCAACCTTGGCCCCTTCCTTGAGAAAGAAAAGCTGAAAATTGTCGAGACAAACTTCACCGCCTGGTCCTGCAATCTAAGGATTCTCCTTGTTCCCTAGAAGCTCTCCTACATACTTGAGGCTGCTATAGGTGGCCAAAAACCGCTGCTACCGCCTCTTAGGCTGATAAAAACATTTATCAGGGGAAGGCAGATGATAACGCCTGTCCAGAGTGGCATGCTCTACGCCAGGGAGGCCGACCTACACAAGCTCTTTGAGAATAGGAGCACCTTTGAGATCATCTCTGATCTCAAGGCCATCTTTGCGTCCCAGGCCTAGTCTGAGAGGTATGAGGTTTCGAACCTCTTCTTCTCGGCTAAGATTGAGGATCACAACAGCTTGAGAAAGCACATGGTCAAAATGTGTGGCTATATTCAATGCTTGAATGACCTTGATTGTAGAATCATTAACGAGCTGGTGATTGATAGGGTGTTGCAGTCTCGTCTCCCTAACTACAAGAGTTCCATCCTGGACTACAACATGTAGGGTATGACCAAAACCCTGTCTGAGTTATTCGCCATGCTCACGCATGCTAAGGTGGAAATCAAGAAGGAGCACACCATCTTGATGGTCAACAAGACTATTGACTTCAAGAAATCTGCCAAGAAGGTAAAGGACAAGAAGGGCAAACCCAAGAGGTATGGCAAACCTGTTGCCTCCACCTCAAAAGCGCCCAAAGTCAAGCCCCGCACCGCGTGCTTCTACTACAAGGTTGAGGGTCACTAGAAGCGCAACTGCCCCAAGTACCTAGATGATAAGAAGGCTGGCAAGGTCATTGCCAAAGAGAAAGGTATATATGATATACACGTTATTGATGTTTTCCTCACTAGTGCTAGGAGTCACACCTGGGTATTTGATACTAATTTTGTTTCTCATATATTTAACTCTCAATAGGAGTTGTGGAATAAGTAGCGTCTAGTGAAGGACGAGGTGACGATGCGCGTTGGCAATGGCAATAGAGTGGAAGTCATGGTTGTCTTGCACCCTTCCTATGTGTCTCCCTTCAGGATTAGTTTTCAATTTGAATAATTGTTACTATGTACCAACGTTGAGCATGAATATTTTCAGTGGGTCTTGCTTGTTGCAAAACCGTTATTCATTTAAATCAGATACAAATGGTTGTTCTATCTATATGAATAATGTGTTTTATTCTCATGCATTACAAAGTAAAGGTTTATTCTTATTGAATCTTGATTGTGAGGACACTCACATCCATAGCATAGATGCCAAGAGATGCAAGCATGATACTGATAATTCCATGTACATCTGGCATTGCCGTTTAGGTCACATTGGTGTAAAACGCATGAAGCAACTCCATTATGATGGTCTTCTAGAATCACTGGATTTTGAATCCCTCGATAGATGTGAACCATGCCTCATGGGAAAAATGACCAAGACACCGTTCAATGGTATGATGGAACAGGCTGTAGTCCTATTGGGAGTCATACATTCTGGTGTATGCGGACCAATGAGCATCTCCACGCACAATGGTTATTGTTATTTTTTCACCTTCACTGACTATTTAAGTAGATATGGGTATATCTACTTAATGAAGCACAAGTTTCAAACTTTTTAAAAGTTCAAAGAATTTCAGAGTGAAGTTGAGAGTCAAATCGACAGTAAAAACAAGCACCTTCGTACTGATCGAGGGACAACAATTTGAGTTACGAGTTTGGCACACATCTGAAGGCTTTTGGCATTGTACCACAACTTACTCCGGATAGAACACCACAGCATAATGGTGTATCCGAGCGATGTAATTGGAACCTATTGGATAGCGTACGGTCTATGATGTCACTTATTAACTTATCTGTATCTTTATGGGGATATGCACTTTAGACTGCTGCATTCATTTTAAATAGAGCACCATCCAAGTCCGCAAAGACAATGTCGTATGAGATATGGCATGGCACTAAGCCAAAGTTTTCTTTTCTGAAGGTTTGGGGATGTGAGGCTTAAATTAACAAAACTACAGCTGACAAACTCGAATCGAAAGCGGAGAAATGCATCTTTGTAGGATATCCAAAGGAAACTATTGGATACGCCTTCTGCAACCAAGCTAAGGGCAAAATGTTTGTCGCGAAGAATGACACCTTCCTCGAGAAAGAGTTTCTCGTGAAGGGTGTAAGTGGAAGCAAGATAGAACTCAATGAGATTATCGACCTTGTGATGCATCTAAAATGCATACATGAACTTTGTAGTTTGTTGCTATGAATTACCAAATATTTGCTACATATATGATGTTATATCCATATTTTACATTGTTTTATGAGAATTTACCAATGATCCCCTTTATTTTGGGTATAACTCTGTCTGGCAGAAGACACCTTATGTTAGTATTTTTGCGTTTTCAGGAGCTACATGACTTGAAAAAGGGCAAGGTCAGAGGCCACGGTTCACAAAGTTCCAGACGCATCCATCAGGCCAAATAAGATCACCAGGGTCCCAACAGGCTAGGAATAAGACCACTAGGGCGCGCCCACCCTCTTAGGTCGCGCCGTGATTCGCTTGATCTTTTCGCCCACCAAAATTGTTTTAACCTAAAAAACTCTATATATACCCTTTGGCGGCCTTCCTCAACACACACAGAGGAAGAGATCGAAAACACAAAAACATAGAGTCTGCAGGCCGCCAATGGTGGAGATTGGAGGGGAGAAATGCTGCCGAAATCGCCTCTAGTGGACTCCACCCCCTCCAGCATGTTCATCATCAACATATACAGCAAGATCCTCTCCATACCCCTATTTTAATCTCTTTGCAAACATGATGTATGATGCAATATATTGTTTTCCCATGATCTATTGTATGTCTATGTTGATGTTTGAGTACTGACTTGTTTATGGCAATTGTCATATAGTTTGTTATTAGTTGCATACAAGTATATGTTATCTTTTATGATGATCTTGTTATACTAACATATGAGTGCACACATATATTGGGTGATGCACAAGGTTGTCACCATTGCATGTTGATAGGATGACGGATAGTCGGGGTTTGACAGAAACCAAATCACAAATCTTAGAGATACATGTTTTATTAATTCATGGTTAATCAATGGGGGTATTATCATGGGGACCTTAGATCTAAATGCGGTGGTTGGACTTTATGTCTTAATAATTCCCTTAGTTTCTCTTAATTTTCCTTGGGATCAATCGCTAGGGGTGTATTTTCTCATGTATATGGTTGCACCTGTTCATGGCTCCTCCTTAGAAGAAGCAATAAAAGAATATATTTGTTGTTCACTAATTGTGACAACCAACCAAATGAAATAGAAATTTTCCTACACATTTGCTCCCTTGAGTTATCCACCTCCACTTCACTGGCTCCACTTTACTCCTAATATTATACCTATAGATTTTACTTCCAAAACTTTATTGCTTTCTAGTTAGTAGCAAAAACAACCAAACACACACTCTAGTTCCTAGCTTTGCATCGAAGGCCATATAAGTGGGTTATAGGAATTTAGAGAGTAGATTGTTCACCTTTAGCTCCTTGTGGGTTCGACACTCAAATACTTATCAAATTGTACTACGGTGATCCCCTACACTTGGAGGTTATCAAGATACTTTCCGTTGCTGGGGAGCATGGCGCTAGGCTTATATTCTTGTTTGCATTGCTAGTTTATTTTTAGTACTTTGCTTATAAAACTAAACACAAAAAATTAGAAAATGGAAAACACCAAAAAAACTCTTGGTATGAGCACAAGTATGAATGTAGATGAGAGATATAGAGAATCGTATGAAGGGATATTTAAATAGTGCTATGATTGCTAAGAGATATAGAGAATCATATGAAGGGAAATGATTGGAAACTATCATGAGTATGTGAAAGAGCATGTGGGCCCCCATGTGTGGTTTTGGTAATTAATGACAATCTCTATGGACTAATGTTTGCATTAAGTTGCACTTGTAGGATTTGTCCATTAGTTTCGCTTAGACCATGTGCGGGATCAAGGTGGAATAAATGAAGAAGGAGAAGTATTGTACAAGGGCCTTGGGCCTTGTGGAATCATATGAAGTTAGAAGAAATGTTGTGCAAGATCAAGATGCACCATCTCTAGAAGATCTCATGCTTTAAGCTTGCTATTCTTGGTGGTCATGGATCGATGAAGACAAGGTCAAAGAAGAGGCTTCCCCGTGGTGTATGGGGAGCATATGTCAAGTCTTCATCCAACGAGTGCATGCAAGAGCAATCAAGAAAGGTGTCCATATTGAGAAGGAAAGGATTGTCTACATCGTACTCAGCTGGATTGCTCAAGGCAAAGGTATAATCTTGATAGGTTTTCCCTGTTGCCGGTCTCCTGTTGGTAGTTTGGAGACCGGGTTTAGGATAGATAACCTTACTATTAAGAGGGGCTCTTGAGTGAGTATCTCGATCATATCTTTCGGAGAGAGCTCAAACCATTGCATTCTGAGCATCATCTTTATTGGTTGTTTGTTGGATCTTATACATTTTTGGTTCTAGATCTTATGTTCATTACAAGATATAGCTCTATAAAAACGGATCTCCCTTTTATATCTTATTGCAGATTTGATCTCAGAGGTTTTCCGGATCCTCACCAAGGGAGGTATCTCACATTATAATACTTGATACTTTCTCACTTGGTGGTATCCAATATTTTTGTTGGGTATCTCTTGTTGTCCTCTTTCCAATAAAATTGGTTTCCGCTCAATCGTAGTTTCCTAACTCAAGATATTGCTATTTGAATTTTGCCTTTATTTGGTTTTAAAAAGAAGAAAAAGGTTTTGCTGGGCCAAGAGGTACTACCGCGTGTAGGTACCGGGCGGTACTAACTATGCGGCCTCCCTCTCTGCTCGGTCCAGTAGCAAAGCTAGCCCAGGTTCGGCAGTACCATCCCAAGCAGTACTACCGCCCGGCCGAGCGGTACTACCAGGCTGGCCCACTCTGCTCGCTAGCCTTGCCGCTCGCTACTCTCCCTCGCGCGCATGCTCCCTCTGTTCCCGCCCACCGTCTCACTCGCTAGCATGCGCTGCCCTCCCCCGATCCCATCCGTGCTCTCGCCTCGCTTGCTGCTCGCCTGGCGCAGACGCTCGCGTTGACTCGATCTCCGTGGCGCTGCTTTCTCGGGTCCAGTAGTACCAGCCCAGGCGGGATCTGGCCCCCCAACTGGCAGATTCGTTTGGGCCTCTATTTAAGTCCCATCTCTCTCTCTCTTTTTACGGTTACTTCTTCCTCTTTTCTTCAAGGTTTGCCCCTTTGTTTTGACCTCTTTGAGCTTTATTTCTTTCTTCCCCTCCAATGATTCTTGCACATATTTGAGAGGAAGATTGAGGAGATCTAGATCTACATTTTGACCAAATCATATCATCTCTTTGTGAGTGAATCATTGGGGTCTAGATCTTGGAGGATTTGTTGTTCTCCTTGTGTTCTTCCTCTCTTGTTCCCACAATAGCTTTAGTATCTTTGTTGGAACTTGAGAGTGAATAATTGGAGCATATTTGTGGTGTTCTTGGCATTTGCATTAGGTGCATCGGTTTGAGTTCTCCTCGGAGGATTTGGTTGGTGAAATCAAGAAGATTGTCACTCTTGGGTTCTTGGAACCCTAGATGGTTGTGTGGCCTTTGTCGCGTGTTCTTGGGGCCTTCAATGAAGTTGTGGAGCTCTTTCCAAGATAGTGGCCTTGGTTGTGATTATTGGGAGCCTCCCATTAAGTTGTGGAGATTGCCCCAATCTTGTATGGGTTTGGTGATCGCCCTCAAGTGTCACATAGTGGATCGGGTGCTTGCCGTGTGATGGGTGCACTTTACATTGTGATAGCCTTCGTTCTTGAAGTTATCTATCTTGCTATCACATTGTTGCTTGTTTTCTTAGCATAAGTTGTTGGTACACATAGGTGAATGTTAGTATATATAGCCTTTATGCTTGACAAAAGAAAATGCTAGTTTTATTCCGCCTTTGTTAAGCCCTTCTCTTAAAAGTTTTTAACCGCCTATTCACCCCCCCTCTAGGCGGCATCCGTGATCTTTCAGTATGTTAAATCATATTTATAAGGAGATTCTTGAAAATCATGATGACATGAATTGTTGCTCTAAACATAAAGTTAGACAAATTGGATTCCAATGTATGTTCCATGAATAATATGTAATTGAATATTACCATAGAGGTGATTATGCTCATCTAGGAATGGAGCAAGTAGAGCAATTTGTTATTTTTATAGCAGCCTATGAGTTAAAAACTTTAAAAGATTTAAAGTATGAAATTAGTTTTATGGATAGAAAGGATAAATGCATTCATGATTGTACCCTTGCATAAATGAATTATCTAAAAATATATATGTTGTTGACCTTAATGAGGGAGGCACTACTGCCCAAGAGAGCACTAATGTTTTGCAGGAAGAGGATGATAAAAGCCTAAGCTTGGGATTCCCATGCCACCCCAAGAAGAGGATAAATAGGAACAAGTGGAGGAAGAATGGAGTAGCTACCCATCTCCAACTCCCAACAATGGTAACATCCAAATTCCCATGAATAACCCTTCATATGCTAATTCAAGTGATGATGATTCTTCATTGCCTAGTATTCCTCTATGTGGAACAATTGTATCTAATATATGGGAGGATGAAAGTGATATAATTGAGTTAGATGATCCATTATGCTCATTAGATAACTTGTTGTTATGTGGTTATTCTATTCAAAACTATGTGGTTAAGTTTACTTTTGATGCTTGCAAATATTATGAATGAGGAAGAGATAAAAACCCTCTTTATGTTTCCACCCTATTTAAAAGGCAAGCTACTGATAATTATATGCATTGGATACCACAAAGTTTCTACTACTTATTCATATATAAAATGTCAATGCATAGGAAGGAAGTTAGACTTAAATGTTAATGTCTATGTGCTTTGTGGTGTGCTCCACATGCTTTCAAATACTATTCATTTTGAGCAAACCTTGATATCCATGTAACATGTAAAATAACTTTAGCCCTTGTTATTTAACAATTGTTTTATTATTTTAACTAAATATAAAAGTTTAGAAAGAAAATGAGAAGGATTAGAAATGGAGAAGTTGGGGTCGACCTTGAGCATATGTTGTTCATGCCAATGGAACCATTGCAAAGTATAAATCATTAAAAGATTCCCCACATTAAAACAAAATAAAAAGAGTGTCTTTTTTGTAATATATTAGCCTTTGAATAAAATGGTTGCCCAATAATTACTATAGTGTGCATCTTGGTAGAAATTATTATATCATTTGTTTGGAGAACTAACCATTTTGTAGGCATTGAAGTATCATAAAGATGAAAATATTTCTTTGTTTGAAATGACTAACATGATATGATGAGGAAGAAGTAGAGGTCAAGAACTAGCAATACCACAAGCTTGGGTATGCCCATGCATCCCCTTCTCCTTTCAAGTGATTTCAAGTAATATTATTTCAAACTCATGTTTTAGTTTTATCATCATGATCTCGTTGGTATGTTTGTGGAAACCATGATTTTATGTGTCATTTTGTTTATGAACTTTCTTATCTATTATATAGGTTGTTTATCTTAAGTTTACATGTTCGAAAAATAAAGTGCCAAGTAGAACCCCTTTTGGATGCTAGAAAGTTGTTAGAACACATGGAGTAGAAAATTTCTACACAACACTGTTTAGCAGAGAAAATCCTTGATTTTTTATGTAACTACGATTGCTCGCATATTTAAAATGTAGTTGCAACTTTTCATCCTTTATATGCAAAAAATGGCCAAAAATCCTGACATATCTAGGTGGTCTAAATAAACTCATTTTGCTGTTGCTAAAAATCTGGACAGATTCTTCCTAGTAGTGTTTGAATCATTCATTTAGGTCCCAAAATGATTTGTCATGAGTATTTTAATAGGATAGGAATGTGTAGGAAACTATATGCTTGCTGGACTACTCAGGAATTTTTTCTTTGATATATATGGCAGCTACTATCATATCCTTGTACCACTAATGTCACCCCACAGAATTGAAATGGGAGAAAGTTTTGTGTTGAAGTTTTTATAGGGAATGGAGGAACACCACGCCAAGAGATATCCAAGAATGGTGAAAAACATAAGCTTGGGGATTCCCAAGGAACCCCACTGGACCTATTAAACTCTCGGTTTTCAAACTTATGAACTTTGTTTTTTGAGCAACATAGAATGATCATAGAAACATGGAGCGTCTTTGTTTAGTGTTATGTTTAGTTTTTCTTGATATGTTTGGAAATAAATAGGACCACCATGATAGATATTTCTCATGATTAGGAAAGAGCTACTGAAATAAATTATCCCTTGAATGAATGCCATGTTTGAATGAAGGCCATGTTTGAATGAATGCCATGCTTTATTGAATTCCTTGCTTGAAGTAGAAAAAGGGGAAAACCAAACTATGCATGTTATTGCTTTAAGTTAGAATGTTCATATTTTTAAGGAGTGATGGCATGTAAGGGTATCATCTTGTGTTAGTTCTTATATTCAGCATAAATGATGCTCAATGCTTATATTATCTTCTAGAGATGACTTAGTATTGTGGGAACTTTGCATTCTTGTAGAAGGTCAAATGGTTACCATTGCTAGCCCCATCATATTGAAACAACCTACTTTAGCACAACAAACTTAGTATTTATATAGGAAACACCTACCCAAATAGCTCAAGATATATCCCAACGTATACTATCATGTGTGAGACATTATTTAGTTTTCAAATACTATTGTTATGGTTATGGGTGACATGGATAAGTTAGACATGGGGTGACCACTAACTCACTGGGCATAAAGTACCTCTTCCCAAAAAGCAATAAGAGAATGAATACATTAAAAGATGATGGAAAAACCCTCCATAGATGGGGTACCACCACTAAGATGAGGGTAAAAACCCTCTAAGTATTTATATGGTATCAAAAGGTGAGACAGTGAGTATGAAGAGGCTAGGCCTTTCCAAAAATTAAAACAAGCAAAAAGTGACATAGAAAGAAAAGAAAAATAAAAAAAGATAGGAAAGAATAAAAAAGTGCCAAAACAAGAATGCCAATGAATCAGATAATTAGGGCAATGGAACCAAACACTAGTGATGAACTATGCTTCAACCATAAACTTAATGATGGTGTTTGGAAATTAGCTGGTGTCTCACATATGATATTCCCTACTTGCCTGCCAAACACTCTTTCCAACATAATTTGCCAAATATTCTAACCATAAACCGCCACTATATATATACTTTTCTCTATGCAAAGAATGCACTAGTGCTTCATATTACTATATGCATTTGTGGTAGACATTATGAACATTGTGTTGTCAAGTATGATATTATAAGGAGTATCACTTTATTCTATAATTTCTTGTTATTCTCTTAAAGCAATGAACCGTTTAACTTTTTGTGATACTTGCTAGTGAAAAGAAGCACGAAACTCCAAACCCATGTTAGTTTTATCACCTTCATGCTCGAGGACGAGCATATGTTAAGCTTGGGGATGTTGATGCATGTAAAATGCATACATGAACTTTGTAGTTTGTTGCTATGAACTCCCACATATTTGCTACATATATGATGTTATATCCATGTTTTACATTGATTTATGGGGATTTACGAATGATCCCCTTTATTTTGGTTATAACTCTATCTGGCAGAAAACACCTTCTATTAGTATTTTTGCGTTTTCAGGAGCTACGACACTCGAAAAAGGGAAAGGTCAGAGGCCATGGTTCAAAAATTTTGACACGCATCCAGCAGCACAAATGAGATAACCAGGGGCCCAAGGGGATGGTAACAAGACCAAGTGGCACGCCCACCCTCTTAGGGCGTGCCACCAGGGCTCTTTTACCCCTCAGCCACCAGATCCACTTGATCTTTTCGCAACCAACTTCTTTTGATCTAAAAACCTCTATATATACCCTTTGGCAGCCATCCTTGAGACACACAGAGGCGGAGATCGAAAACACATAAATAGAGAGTCTGCAGGCCGCCACATGTGGAGATTGGAGGGGCAAATGCTGTTGGGATTGCCTCCGGTGGACTCCACCCCCCTCCTGCATGTTCATCATCAACATCTACAACAATATCCTCTCCATACCCCTATTTTAATCTCTTGGCAAAGATGATCTATGATGCAATATATTGTTTTCCCATGATCTATTATATCTCTATGTTGATGTATGAGTACTGACTTATTTATGGCATTGCGATATAATTTGTTGTTGGTTGCGTACAATTATATGTTATCTTCTATGATGACCTTGTTATAGTAACATATGAGTGCACACATATGTTCGGGGTATGCACAATGGTGTCACCGTTGCATGTTGATAAGATGAGGGATAGTCGGGGTTTGACAGAAACCGAATCCCAAGTCTTAGAGATACATGTTGTATTAATTCATGCTTAATCAACGGGGTTATTATCATGGGGACCTTAGATCTAAATGTGGTGGTTGGACTTTATGTCTTAATAATTCCCTTATTTTCTCTTAATTTGCCTTGGGATCAATCACTAGGAGTGTATTTGAAGGAGATATGCCCTAGAGGCAAATAATAAATAGGTTTTTATTGCCATATCTAAATTAGTTCGTAATAGTATCATATTGTACTATAACTGTATCAACTGGAAACATTGGTACAAGTGTCGTATCAAACAAACCAAGTCCCTAGTAGCCTATATTCATAATAGTTCGTTGGTCAAGCGATGATCAAGGTTTCCTGATCATTGGGCATTTATGCCAATTGACAATGAAGTCATATCATTGGTGAATGATGTGATGGACATTCCTCAAAGATTGCAACATGATCAAGTCACAGAGTTCATTGTTGCAATAGATAGAAACGTAGTCTCCTTCTCCTTAGACCGTGAGATCATATTACTCACTATTTCTCGAGGCTGCTTTGACTGCATCAAACGTCACTTGGTAACATGGTGATCATAAAGGTGTACGTTGGATATTCCAAACGAACAATAGATGACATGTGACTCAAGAGCGGGATTTGTTCACCCACGTGACAGGTAAGATATATATGGCCGGCTTGGTGAGATTACATCCATAAATGTTGCAACATATGACTAGGTCACAAGGATGAAATATCGTTGTAACAAGTGAAACAGAACTTGTCGGTAGTGAGATTGAACAAGGTGTGTGATACCAATGATCGAATGTTGGACAAGTCGTATCAGAGAAACAAAGGGAATTGGACTCAACATTTTATGGTTCATACAACATCGTCATCGTGGAATGCACTGGGATCATTATGGGCATCCCGGTCCCTCTATTGATCATTGATAGAGATCATGTCTATGCCATTCCCGAGCTGTGAGGGGTTACACTTTAGGGTACAATGAGAGTGATCATCTGTAAGTTGGAATCATAGTAGAGAAATAGAAAGCTGGAATTGTTCCGCAGAGATATCCGAAGTTATTCAGAGAAAGAATGAAAGGAAAATCCCTGAAGGTTTTTTTGGTTAAATGGCAATTTATAATATATATTTATTATATGTTAATTGTGAATTAATATATTCTAAATAAATATTTAAATTAAGATTTATAAGATGACTTTCTCATTAGGCCAAAATCCTGGAGGAAATTGGCCCGAGAAAAAGACAGCAGAAAATAGCAGCCGACTATGCTGGTGGGCCCTAGTTGGCCCACTCAAGTGTGCGAGCGGGCACCGGCTGCCACCCAGGCGAGCGCAGGTCGCTGCCGTGCCATTGGGCCTGATGGGTGGCCAGCCCGCCTGGTTGCATCCACTGGCCTCTTCCACGCAAAGCGTGATGGGCCGCACGCGTGCACCAGGCCGGCCCACCCGAGCGCGAGGTGGGGAGCTGGCCACCACCACTGGCTCTGGCGGGCCTCGCAGTCAGGTCGGCCCACCCGGGCTGCTGCCCTGGCAGGGCTCATGCAGGGTCACGTTTTGGAATGTCCGGCTGTGTGTGTTTTTCCTATTTATTTCCTTTGCCTATTATTCCCATATGTCTAACCTAATGCGGAGGGTACACCCCCGTCCTCCTATATAAAGGGGTGCCCATGAGTGGGATTAAGAGACACAAAATTACACAATTGGATAAGTCCTTTGGTTGACTTTCTCCCCCTCTCTCTCTATACCTTGTGACCATGGCCCTATGTACGGACTGTGCGAACAAGGCACACCTGCAACACGCTGTTGCACTGCAGAGATTCCAAGACGGAGATCAACTTACGCACTCCTGGCGGGATCGGGGAGATGGAGGTCTCATCGTACGACAAATGTGTACAAAGACATGAGGTGCAACACTTGGGAAACTTTGGATATTGTGAGCCGGAGCTGCTGCACGATGAAGATGGAGCAAGGGGTGACCTACGAGGAGCTTCGTGACCTTGAGGTCGGGCACGTGTTCGACTACTTCAACTACATTCCCCTCGGAACATTAACCGCGTATGGTATACAAGGGTATGTATTCTATACGCTTCGGTCGTTACTGCATTTATACATAGATAGATCTTGGGTGTTAGGAAGTTCCAACGTAGGAATTTTTTTGTTTTCTGCTACGGAACCCTTCAGTGGTATTAGAGAGGATCTATGCGTAGGAGTGTTGTACAGACAGTACGCACAAGTATTGTGCGGGCATTGACCCCTTAGTTGTTTCCATCTAACGTGTACTTGTTTATATCGCGGTATTGTTTCATGAAGCGGCCCGGACCTTACACGTATTCATACACGAGACTGGTTCCACACTCAACATACAGGTTGTCCCGTATAAATGGCTACCGGATGTCTGTCTCTCATTCAATAGTTGATATAGCATTTACAACGGAGGAACCCGAAAGGGGTGTAGTAGAGACAAATGTTGGATATGTTGTGGTTGGAAAGTTCATAGATTAGAAACGGTTATATTGCGAAAGCCCTAGCAACCACGTAAAACTTGCAAAAGATAAAGTAGATGCGTCTAACTTTGTTTTGCAGGAGGGCATGTGTTATGATATGGTATTGGTCATTAGAAAGATAAAGTAGTTTACTTTTCTGTTTCTAAGTAGTATAGTAATAGTCATCGTTCCGATGGATGACCTGGTGGTGGCGTCGTGGACTTCGCATCAAATCAAGGGGCAAGATGGAGATCATGCCGGAGCGCTCAATGGAGATCAAGGCGCAAGAAGTAGGACCGTATCGTTTCACAAAATTTACATGTGATGTTGTACCTGGCATTCATCTTGTTGTATGCTAGTATTAGATACTCAACGGTAGCAAATAAGATAATCCCTATATAATTCCAATGATAGTGTTTCCCTTGTGTGTGCACCACCAAGAAAGTTCGTCGTTATAAATCCGACTGTGACAATCAGGGGCTAGACATATCTATGTTCACATACAGTGGGTGTAAGCCGTGTTGCATTGCGGATACACACAAGTTAGATTTGGCGAGCCTTGCATATGTAGATATGGCCTCGGAACTCAAGAGACCGAAAGCTCGAGCATGAGTCACATGGATGATGTGATTGACATTGGAGAATGTCTACCTTTGAAACTGCATTGCCAGCCATGACGATCGGGGGTGGTGTAGTGAATTGGGATCGTGTGATCACTAAAATCGTCTAGGGGATGACAATTTTAGTGGGAGATCAATTATAAATTGAACTCATATTATGAACTTAGTCTAGATGTCTATTTTCAAATATCTTAGTAGATCATGGCCTATCCCATTGAGGTCCTTTGTGACCATGGGAAATCTCTTGCTTGATGTGGAACTTAGCAAAAGAGTCCAACTCCATAGATTAATACCCACGCCTGAGGGATATCCTCGTAATAGATGATCTTCTCTTCTTGATACAATAACCATTAGGAGATAGTCTGATGACTCCATAGCAATTGTAGTGGAAGTCATGGATGAAAAGGGTATATGTTAGATATACAAAGTTATAAATGTAATTCTTGCAAAAACTCATTTTAGTTTGCAAAGTATTTGATACTTGTCCTGCTTTGTGAAAACAGGATGGTCTACTTGAGAATTACTGGAATTGAGGCAATGTGGCTTAATGACGGCGAGCAAAACAATTGATGGCCGACATCATCCCTGTCCTCAAAGTTTATCATTCGGATTGGTGGACTTGATTATAATTTTGTAATCCTTGTTTGTGTATCTTGCTTTTTGGCGAGACGATTATTCATATGAACAAGTTACAAGCCAGTTTTACTATTCCTATGAACAGTACCTTATGGTCACATTACGATTATATATGAGTTATTCTCATCACTATGTTAATGATAATAGTTTAAACATTTATAAAGGATTAGAATGCTAAAGGTATCCAAAGTTTAATAATGACATGACACTATAGTTTAAGTCATTTTCGTTATTGCATGTTTTTCATATTAATGAAGATCGGGGTCTTAGATACTTAATCTAGATATTGCAAAACCATGCCTCATTGGGCAGAATGACTAAAACACTGCATTCTGGTAAAACGGTGATATGCGAAGAAATGTTGAATTTTATACATAGTGATGTATCGTATTTTCAACAAATAGTGGAAATCATTAGTTAATTGTGGACTTAAGTAAATAAGCGTATTTACTTAATGAGACACGAGTTTGAAATGATTTGAATTGTTCAAATGAGTTCACAACGAAGGAGGATATTGAATTAACAAGAATACAAAAGTCTCCTCGATTTGATAGACATGACTAGAGTATTTAAGTTAATTTTTGGGCATAAAAGGACATGTGAAAGAGGTTTCACAAATTATGATAATAGGGCAAATTCAAAGTGTATTGAAATGTCTAAACATCATAATCGTTCTGTATTAGATACATATGGTATAATATTATCTCTTATCAGGGTTATAGTTGTCATTTAGAGTTAGAGATCGAAATGAGCAAACACTCGGTTGAAATACAGAGGAACATCTAAATATTCGTGGAAACAACACCATATGAGTTATGGCACGTTCGATTTTGTACAGATTTTGATAATTCGAAACCATGGCGAATAAACAAGTCTTTGTAGCGTATTCTTAGGAAACTGTGAATACATGTTCCACAAGGGGAAAACCTGCTGTTTTCCAAAATTGATGTGTCTTAATGAAGATACAGGTGGAAGAAATTAAAAGATCGAAATAAGGTATTTGACCTTACCTCCATATTGTTGAGTGGCGCAGCGGAATTTGTTCTGTGAAACCAAACTCTATATATAGAGAAGAAACTAATGATAATGATTATGAAGTTTTAGCGAATACTTTTACTAAAGAAAGTAGGATTCAACTATATATATTCTGCAAGTCTGCAGAATTATATCATTGATTCACTTGTCATGTCTTCAACAAGACATACCTACGAACTACAAATAAGCGTAATGCACCTAAGTGCGAGAAATGACATACCTACGAACTATATATATTAAGTTACATTTAAGATTGCAAAGTAACATGTTACTTAATCTTATTAAGTAAAGAAGTTTACTTGATATTTCTGAATGACTACAAAGTCATAAGAAGGATATGAAACTTAATGAAGGACATAAAGCTCGATTTGTCACAAAGTATGTTTGGACAAATTCAAGGAGTTGACTACAAATGTAGCGATGCTTAAGTTTATTGGATTTACACTAGCAATATATGGATATTGAAGTATCGTAATTGGAATTCTCGATTTGATGGTGATCAAAGAATTTTGGAATGTCCAAGATTATCAAGAAGACCTGCATTTAAGTGGGAGCTAAGTATCTTGGCTAAATCATAATATGTAGCTGCCATATTTTGAGTGGGAGCTAAGTGAAATCCCTGGATCTCATATATGGATGCCATATTTGAGTGGGAGCATGAAATCATTCTGAAATATGTGGACAACATATGTGAATGATGTGATTGGTGTTGATAACATTTAAGTTAGTAAATATGGATGAAGTTGAACAAGTTATTAAACAATGAGATCTATCGAGATAGATTGGTAATTTTAATAAACATCATAATTGAATGCTTCTGGACTTGATTCTGAAGATGTTCAGAATACCCTGGACAAGATTTTGAAATAGTTCAGAATGGAACAAGGTAAGAAAGAAGTTCTTACTTGTATGAAGCATTGAGTCAGTCTTAGTATTACAACTATGGTTAAAGGAAATAAAGAGGTGTGTATGCCTTAGTCATAGGTTCTTCCATACAACCATATTGTATACTCGATGTAATTTGACCCGAGGTTCTGGTTGGAAGAACAATCTGTTAATTGTAATAACATGTCTTGAAATGATTCCTAAGTTAATAAGTGAACCGGAATTAAGTTTGTCCTTAAATGGCAAGAAGCAAAGTAAGGCGCATAGTTGCATTTAATGCACTAGGATCTACATGGATATAGAAGTATAAGAGCTCCATCTGACGTGATGTATATTGTTGTGGTGGGACTAGTTCATCTTTATGCAGAGGGTGTGTCCCAAGGCACAGTGCCCATGAGAAAGCTTGTTGTGGCTGATTTAACATCACTGCTGGCTCCTGGAAACCAACCTTGCTCTATTGCCATAACTACTATATGTACACACAAAGGATGCGAACTCTGTTTCAAAGTTTACGTGACAATAGTGAAAGTGATCGTCATTGTAAACACTAGAAACAAAGTCTCACTTTATCACCAAACGAATATTTCAACCCTATAAGATAATTGTATGAATGTCAAAATTAGGAAGACATTAGTGGGAGACTAAAGGAGATATGCCCTAGAGGCAGATAATAAATAGGTTTTTATTGTCATATCTCAATTAGTTCATAGTAGTTTCATATTTTGCTTTAACTATATCAAGTGGAAACATTGGTACATATGTGGTATGAAACAAACCAAGTCCCTAGTAGCCTCTATTCATACTAGTTCGTTGGTCAAGCGATGATCAAGGTTTCTTGATCATGGGGCATTTATGCCAATTGACAACAAGGTCATATCGTTGGTGAATGATGTGATGGACATTCCTCAAAGATTGCGACACGATCAAGTCACAGAGTTCATTGTTTCAATAGCTAGAAACGTAGTCTCCTTCTCCTTAGACCGTGAGATCATATTACTCACTATTTCCCGAGGCTGCTTTAACTACATCAAACGTCACTTGGTAACGCGGTGATCATAAAGGTTTATGTTGGGTATTTCAAAGAAATAGTAGATGACATGTGACTCAAGAGAGGGATTTGTTCACCCATGTGACAGGTAAGATACATACGTCCTCCCTAGTGAGATTACATCCATAAATGTTGCAACATGTGACTACATCATGAGGATGTCGCGGTAACAAGTGAAATAGAACTTGTCGCTAACGATATTGAAAAAGGTATGTGATACCAATGATTGAATCTCGGACAAGTCATATCATAGAAACAAAGGGAATTGGACTCAACCTTTTACAGTTCATACGACATCGTCATCGTGGAATGCACAGGGGTCATTTTGGCCATCCCAGTCCATCTATTGATCATTAATAGAGATCATGTATGTGCCATTCCCAAGCCATGAGGGGTTACATTTAAGGGAACGATGAGAGAGATCATCTGTAGATTGGAATCACAGTAGAGAAAGAGAAAGCCGGAATTGTTGCGTGGAGATATCCGAGGTTGTTCGGAGAAAGAATGAAAGAAAAAGACGAGAAGGTGTTTTGGGTAAACGACAATTTATAATATATATTTATTATATGTTTATTGTGAATTAATGTGTTCTAAATAAATATTTAAATTAAGATTTATAAGGTGAATTTCTCATTAGGCTAAAATCCCGGAGGAAATTGACCCGAGAGAAAGCCACAGGAAAAAGACAGCAGAAAACAGCACCCGGCTATGTTGGTGGGCCCTGGTTAGCCCACTCAGGCGTGCAAGCGGGCACTGGCTGCCGCCCAGGAGAGCACAAGCCGCTGCCACGCCATTGGGCCTCACGGGTGGCTATCCCACCTAGTTGCAGCCGATGGCCGCTGCTGTGCAAGGCTCGGCGGGCCGCCCGTGTGCACTAGGTCGGCCCACCCGGGCGCAAGGTGGGGATCTGGCCACCGCTACTGGCTCCTGTGGGCCTCGCAGTCGGGTTGGCCCACCCGGGCTGCTGCCCTGGCCGGGGCTCATGCTGGGCCACATTTTACCCCTGAAGTGTATAGTTAGCTTGTGAACATCGTCATGACTGTGGAACATGAGGAATCTGCAACCTACACGGAAGCAATGAAAGGCCCTGAACCCAAAAAATGATGGATAGCCATAGAATCCGAAATGAAGTCCATGTATGAAAACCAGGTATGGACTATGGTTGATATTCCTGAAGGCCAAAAGGCCATAGAGAATAACTAGATCTTGAAGAAAAAGACAGACGCTAACAAAAATGTCACTATCTACAAAGCTCGACTTGTCGCAGAAGGTTTCTGAAAAAATCAAGGAATTGACTATGATGAGATATGCTCCACCATAGCGAAGCTGAAATCTATTTGGATTCTACTAGCAGTTGCTACGTATTTCGACTACAAAATATGGCAGATGGACATGAAAACCGCCTTCTTGAATGGCAACATTGAGGAAGAGTTGCATATGATGCAACCGGAGGGATTTGTCAGTCCAGGGGATGCTGGTAAAGTATGCAAGCTTCAGAGGTCCATTTATGGACTGAAGCAAGCATCTCGGAGCTGGAATGTTCGATTTGATGAAGTCATCAAAGGTTTTGGATTTGTCCAAAACAAAGAAGAAGCTTGCGTCTATAAGAAAGTGAATGAGAAGTCAGTGGCATTCCTAGTACTATCTGTGGATGACATATTGTTGATAGGGAATGACGTGAATCTTCTAAATAGCATGAAGGAGTATTTAAATAGTAAATTCTCTATGAAGGACATGGGTGAAGCTGCCTACATTTTAGGCATTAAGACCTATAGGGATAGATCAAAGCGTCTGCTGGCTCTTGGTAAGAGCACTTACCTAGAAAAGATTATAAAGCGTTTCAGAATGGTTCTATCAAAGAAAGGTTCTTTGCCGATCATAAAAGATAACAAGTTGAGTGTGACTCAATGCCTAGAAACAGAGCATGACAAGGAATCAATGAAAGTCATTCCCTATGCCTCGGCCATTGGCTCCATCATTTATGCCATACTGAGCACTAGACCGGATGTAGCCTTGGCTCTTAGCTTGATGAGTTGCTTCCAAAGCAACCATGGGTCAGTTCATTGGAATGAAGTTAAGAATATCCTCAAGTACTTGAGAAGAACTAAGGATATGCTTTTAGTCTTTGGAGGACGTGAAGAAGAACTTTCCATAACGGGTTACGTGGATGTAAGTTTCAGCACTGATCTAGATGACTCAAAGTCTCAAACATAGTGCATGTTCATGGTTAATGGTGGCGCAGTGAGCTGGAGGAGAGGGAATCAAGGCTCGATGGCTCAATCTACAATGGCGTTGGAGTACATGGCTACAGGTGAAGTAGCAAATGAAGCTATTTGAATGAAGAAATTCATCACTGAGCTTGCAGTGTTCCCAAGCGCGCAAGACTCTGTGTGCATCTACTAAGACAACATGGGGGAATTGCGAAGTCGAAGGACCAGAGGTTCCACTCCACGGCTAAGAACATACTCCGATGTGACCATGTAATAAGAGATTACGTTGCTCAGGGAAACATTAGCGTTCGTAAAGTACATACTGATGTGAATATATCTAATCCATACATTAAGCCTCTCCCACAAGCAAAGCATGATCAACACCAAATGCTATTGGTGTTAGATTATTGCCTGTCGTAAACTAGTGTATTTGTACTCTAGTGCAAGTGGGAGACTGAAGGAGATGTTCCCAAGAGACCAATAAATAAAGTGTTTTATTGTTATATCTCTAATATTCATAATAGTTTTGAAACATGCTATAATTGTATTAAGTGGAAACATTAATATAGGTGTGGTATATAAACAACGAGGTCCCTAGTATCCTATAGTACTAGTTCGTTGGGAAGATGATGATAGAGGTTTCCCAATCATGGACTAGACGCAAACTAGTCAACTGACAACGAGATCACTTGCTAAGTGATGGACACACTCGGTCGTAGAATTGCAATGTGATCTAGTCACAATGTTTAATGTTGCGATATCTAGCAAAGTGTAGTGACTTAATCCTTCAACCATGAGATCATGTTTAATCACTATCTCGCATGACTGCTTTGATCACATCACCATCATGTCATAACTGGATGGCCATAAAGGTGTGTTTTAGGTATTCCAGAGGAATGGTTGAGGCATATGATCCAGATCAGGATTTTCCTATCCGAGTGACAGATAGATACTGTAGGCCCACTCGGTGAGGTCACATCAATGATCTTGCAAGTATGTGACTAATTCACGGGGATATGATACCATGGGAATGAGTATACGTGTTTGTCGGTAACAAGATAAAACTATATATGGAAACATGAGATCAGGACTTTGATAAACCAGGTATCGTTTCTCAAAGGGAATAAGACTTGACATTTAGAAGGTTCAAGAGAACAACCATATTCATGGAATGTGAAGGGATCTACATGTGTTTCTAGACACCGTTGGTCATCAATGATTAGGGAGATGTCCCCTTCATACCAGAACATTCCCGAACCGTAAGGGTGTCACACTTAAGGGTAATCGACGCTGCTGGTTAATCTACTACCGATAGAGAAATAGGAAGAGAGAACCGGAAATGTTCCGGAGGGAAACAAAAGTGTTCGGAATCAATTCAAAAGTAGTTTTGAATAAAAGGGAATTAAATAATCTGTATTTAATATTTAATTATGAATTAATATTAATTATAAAAAACAAGGAAAACTCCCCACATGGACCTTCCCTAGGAGGGAAGAGGGCCGAAGTGGGAAGGGTCAAAGGGCCTAGGGCCATGCGGCCAAGGGTAGGAGGGCTCCCACCCCGCCGGCCACCCCTAGGTGGGCTTGGGCACGAGGTAGGGCCCATTCCCACCACCGGTCGGCCTCCTACTCCCACATCTTCAATTTTAGTCCCACCCCTAGACTTGGAGGGTGGGAGTGTCTAGTTTTCTTCTATATATAGGGGTTCCCTCCGCCCCAATTCAACACACCAATTGCCATTAGCCATTTCTCTCTCTCCCTCTCTACGTGTTCCCAAAGTAAGGAACATGCTACGAGGTAGAGAGTTCTCCACCCAGCACACGTCGTCGTGCTGCTAGAATTGGTCAGGATATTCTTCTTCTGCTGCCTTGCTAGACCGGGGCCTGGGAGACATCTTTTACACCGCACGCATGTAAAACTCGACGAGGCACTACCACTAGTGGTGTTGGATGCTTGAAGCCTTCTAGACCTCGAGGTCTTCTAATATTGGCTCCATCAGCAACGTTTGTGCGGGAACGTAATCCCGTGAGCGGTCTTCAACAATATGAATATTGTATTCCACCCATTACTGTACTTCTCCATATATAGATGTTGGGTTGGTGCATTCTTGTAGTAGGAATTTTTTATTTTCTGCCACTGATATGGGTATGACTATTGAGGGGTAACCCCATGGGTGGCCCGGTCTTCACGGATCTCGTGGTCAAATCGATGGGAAAATGAGGGGAAAGGGAGAAGGTAATGGAAGCAAATGCACACCTCACGAAGAACACGACGAACACACACAAAACTCACACGATACAAGGCCGATTGCTCCCGCCGATGGCCACCGGTCCGATAGAATCCTCGCAAGGAAAGATCGGTCAATGTGCTCCCGTCAATCCCAAGCGGAGAGGGAAGAACACCTTGGAGAGGGTCTTGAAAACTTGGCAAAGGGACACCGATGCTAATGCCTTGTACAACGAGGGAGGCGTGATGCAAACTCCAACGAGGTGGTGACGATAGTCGGTCCCCTTTACTAAGGGGATGATGCAAAACTAGAGATTCCACAAAGGGGTGTATTTAATCTATCATCTATGCCTAGGGTTACATGAGGTGGTGGGGGCACTATATATAGGCCAACCACATAACAAGGGGTAGTTTGGGCATAAAACTAGGGTTTCTAGGGATAAGAGGGGTACATGGGCCTGAGGCATGCAGAGACTTCCAGGCAGGCGGCTGGAGTCCAGGCCGGAGTCCTAGGGCGGAGACTCCGGTGCGAAGGGCCGGACACTTTGTTGTCAAAGGGTCGGAGACTCTGCGGTGGATGTCGCTCTCCGGGCTTGTCTCTGGAGGGGTGTACTGAACGCTCCTAGGTCAAGTCCGGAGTCTTGGCCGGAGTCCTAGCTGGATACTCTGGGGTTGGAGGCCGGAGACTCCGGGGCTTTAGCTGCTACTTCTTCCGTCTTATCTTCCAAGCCTCCATCTTGCTGGTCTTGGTGCTCCGGGCTTCTTCCGTTGCCTCTGTACTTGTCGGTGTGAACCTATCATGATAATGGGACGGAGTATGAAGTAGTATACCATTCAAGAGGGTAGGAAGTGGGTTCGCATCGAGGAACAGATTCACCTTTGGAGTCCAGGATGACTTGGCATAAGTTGGAGATCATGATGTGGTAACGACCAAAGGTCGGGTTACATCATCTCCCCCCTTTAAAAAGAGTTGTCTCGACTCTACACGCTCATCACAAAGTAGAAGATGTCGAGAGACCTTCTTGATCCTGGGGTTTGATTATTGGCTCAACACGTCGAGCTCGTTGGGGAACCCCAAGAGGAAGGTATGATGAGCACAACAGTAAGTTTTCCCTCAGTTATGAAACCAAGGTTATCGAACCAGTAGGAGCAAGGAAACACCTCCAAGGTGTTGTTTCCAACTTGGAATCCTGCACAACACAACCACAGAACTTTGCCCCCAACTTACAGTGAGGTTGTCAATCTCACCGGTTTTGCTGGAAACAAAGGATTAAACGTATTGTGTGGAAGAAAGTAAAAGCTTGTAGAAAGTAAACAGAAAACAGTAAACAGTTGTAGATTGATGGTAAAAGAAAGGATCGGGGTCCATAGTTCACTAGTGGTGGTTCTACTTAAGATAGATGACACGTTGGGTGAACAAATTACAGCGGGGCAATTGACAAACATCGAGAAAGCATACATGCATATACTAATCATCTTGACTCCTATGAGATTTGATTGGGCATTACAACATTATACATAGACCTTAATCCAACTTCATCTATGACTAATAATCCACCTTCAGGTTATCAATCCGAACCCCCTCCAGTATTAAGTTGCAAGCAACAGATAATTGCATTATGCATTGCGTCTAAAGTAAACAATATGATTGTTCTATGAACAAAGGATTGTTGTTTTCTCCCTAGTAGAAATAGCACATCTACTACCTTAGAGATTTCTGTCACTTCCCCAGATTACTAGAGGCATGAACCCACTATCGAGCATAAATACTCCCTCTTGGAGTTGCTAGCATCTAATCGGCCAAGATAACTACTAACAACGGAGAGCATGCAAGATCACAAATAACAAAGACATGATAGAATCAATAATCAATCTGAAATAGCATCTCAATATCCATCGGATCCCTGCAAACACAACATGTATGATTACAAATAGATGATCTTGATCATGAACGGAGCTCACAAGATCTAAACATGGTAGCACAAAGGAGAAGAACCAACCATCTAGCTACTACATGGACCCATAGTCCAAGGATGAACTACTCACGCATCACACCAGAGGCTTGCATGGTGATGAAGAAGGCCTCCAGGGTGAATTCTCCCCTCAAGTAGGGTGTCGGGAAGAGCTTCAGATCCCTCCCGATCTAGGGATGGAGATGACGGCGGCTATAGACTCTTTCATGGAATTTTGATCGGGTACTTAGGGTTTCTGTATCGGAGGCATCTTATAGGCGAAAGGGGAGGCCGAGGGGCTCCCTAGGCGGCCACACCACCCTCTAGCGTGGGCCAGGCCTGGGCGCACGGCCAGCTTGTGTGGGCGGCCCCTGGCCCCTCTCCGTCTCGTATTCTGGCTCCGTGTCCCCATCGTTGAAATACTGACTTTGGCTTTTGTCTCATCCAGTTCCGAGAATATTCATTTTCTGACTTTCCTAGAACCAAAAACAGCAGAAAACAGGCAGCTGGCATTATGGCATCTTGTTAATAGGTTAGTCCAAGAAAGTGTATAAAAAGTACTCCAAAGTGTGGACAAGACATAAGAAAGTAGATAAAAACCAAGCATGGAACATCAAAAATTATAGATATGTTTGCAACGTATCAACATCCCCAAGCTTAACTCCTGCTCGTCCTCGAGTAGGTAAGTGATAAAAGAAGAAGAATTTTTGAGGTGACATGCACCATCATAAACTTGATCAAAGTATTTGTAAAACATTTATAGCTGGGATCATAGTACTTTAACATAGCATGAAAGATAGAGTTCTAACAATAAGACATAGCAACTATGTTGTAACATGAAAAGGCACAAACAAAAGATTCATGAATAACAATGCTTTGCAAGACATTTGTTTGTTTCACATAAAGAAAACATAGCATGATCGCATTCATCTTGTCCCTCATGGAGTATCAAACATAAATGCATAGGACACGTTCAAAGTTTATAAGGGTGACTAGATAAAAATAGTTTAAGAACAAGAAATATCAAAGTCATGCATCAATCAACAAGTCTTGGGACAATGCACATAGAACTAAGAATGGACACTATGCTCTCTCAATAGGTGCATAAAGATAAAAGATGGGGACTCAACATAAAAGTAAAAGAAAGGCCTTCATAGAAGGAAGCAGGGATTCAAGTTTCATAAAGAGCTTCCAAAAATTATGGTACGTATTAGCTTTCAGCTCTCATTTCCCCTATCATAAGCATATTGAAGTGATTAAGTTTAAAGTGAACAAACTATGGAGTATATGCTTGACAAAGTATAAGTTGGAAATTCCATGTCCCTTGAATACGAGGGCCGCTCCTCATGCTACTCCAGTTTAGTTACAGGTAAGTTCTTGTCATAGTAAGTACATGTGTATCATAGAGAACTGCCAACGGGGTACCCCTTGCCCGATGATATGGAAGAATCCCGATATCAAAATGACAAGGCAAGCAGACAACGAGCATCTCAACAATCTTCTTATTTACCATGGGAAAATGGTGCTCTTTTCTCTCTTTCCTCTTTTCTCATATCTCTTTTTTTTTCTTTTTCTCTTTTTCTCAATATCAATCTATTTTTTCATAAGAAGAATGCGTCGTAGATTGCTCATTATGGTTACACTGCACGTTTCCACCATGATTAGGCATGGATTAGACCGGCGGCCCAGGCGTTTCTCTAACACACATACATAACTCCGTGGACTTACAAGCTCCCCTTTCATTTCACACCGACGACATCCATAGACAAAAGAGCATGATATCAACTAGGTACAAAGTACAAGTGCAATGTTGAAAGCATTCCCCATGACAGCATGGTTCTGCTAATCCCCAACATATAAGTGTAAGCATATACAACATAGACGACACAATGGTTCAAGTTTATTAAGGGCAAGAAAAGTAAAGTGTGCCATCAAGTTCATGAGAGCTTTAATCACTAGTTTTCTCATAACAAGTTTAATTCGGAAGGTAGATAAAAACATGAATATACTTGGAATAGCAATTGCTAATAGGTAGGTATGGTGGACTCTTTGGAATAACATGGTTTTAGGAGTTGGATGCATGAGTGGAACTCATACTTGGTTATGGAGGCTAGCAAAAGACTAGGAGCAACCAACTAAGAGAGCAATAATGGCCATAATCATGCAAAGCAACAAAACATCATTAATTAAAGCATAAAGTGATATTACAAGTCGAAAACTAAAGGATCATAATGGCTATGGTGACTTGGGATAGTCATAACATGGTGTGAGAATGCGCCAAGTCAACCCAAATAAAGCATCAAAGGAGAATACCACAATACTATGCTTTAATATGCTAAAACAACGCATGATTCTTCCAAGGCACATTAAGCAATCTCAATTGTTTATAACATGTCATGCTACAGCAAAGATCACTAAGCATAAAGCCAAAACAATATTAAGGATGACATGACAAAGCATGGGCCATAGTCAAAAACAAGCTCTCTTTACCACTTAAGCATGAACTTTCCTACTCTTTTCCATTCCAAACCAAATATTTGAAAACTAATGTATGAATGAGGGGGTCCAACCAATTTATTCAAGCAAACTAAGAAAACCAAGCAAACGAAAACCAAAAACGAAAACAAAGACGCTCCAAGAACAACACAACTGTGCATGAAACAATAAAAATTAAGTGTTTGGAAGAAACCTGGGATTTTTATTGATGAAGAAGGGGATGCCTTGGGCATCCCTAAGCTTTGACGCTTGTACTTCTTGGATATTTCTTGGGGTGACACGTGTGGCATCCCCAAGCTTGAGCTTTAGTCCATTCTTCATTTCATTACATCATTCTCTCCATACACCTGAAATTTTTCCTTCATATAAAACTTCACATAGTCTTTATTAGCAACATTAGTGCACTCAAAATAATAAGTCTTTGGGTTCAGTTTCAACACCAATAAAACTTCCATTAAAACACAAGCTACTGAAGCGCTTCCCTTGAAAATCTCAATTCCCCAAAGAGAACTCAAAAAGGAATCAACAAGAAGCAAATGCAAATAACGGTAGAAATCTGTCAAAACAGACCAGCAGGTAAAAACCAATTTTTTCAAAGACCTTCTGTTGCTCAAAGCGAATAGTGTTGAACTAACTAAAGTTAGATAACAACCTGGGGCAGAAGCAGGAAAATTGATGCCTCAAATCGACGTACAGAGATTTTACACGAATTTTTACGGTGAAGCACAAAAATCTATTTCGGGACAGCAACTTTCCCAAGCATTACTTCTCTCTCATTAGAGGTTACTCTTGGCACAGAAAGCAAATAAAAAGGATATGGAGAGGTTATTACTGAAGTAATAACTTATTACTGAAGTAATAACTTCCAAGACTCATCTAAAACTTTTGGGTTATCTCCCAATAAGTACTTTTCTTTAACGCCTTTAAGTTAGGCATAAGAAGCAAGAAAAAGAATCAAGTGCTCTCATATGAAGAAGCATTAATAGCAAATTTTGTTTTCATAGGAGAGGCAAAAGGAATCTTCTCTCTCTTCTTAGGGAAGTGTTCTATACCTTTCTTGAGTGGGAGTTGATATTTAATGGTGCCTTCTTTCATATCAATAATGGCACTAACAGTTCTAAGAAAAGGTCTTCCCAAAATAATAGGACGAGAAGCATTGTATTTAACATCCAAAACATAGAAATCAAGGGGGACATAGGCATTGTTAACCATAATAAGAACATCATTAATACTGCCCATGAGTTTCTTTTTAGCATTATCATCACTGGGACATTTAAATAACAATCTTCCAATGGTGGCAAATCAAGCATATCAGAAATCCTTCTAGGCATAATAGAAACAGTACTATCAAGATCACATAAAGCTTTGAAATCAAAATCATTCACTTTTATTAATGATGGGTTCCCAAACATCTTCTAGTTTCATAGGAATACAAGCTTTATGTTTCATCTTTTCTTCTTTAATTTTTATGAGAGCATCAGTAATGTGTTTTGGAAAGGTCATATTCATAGCACTAGCATTAGGACTTTTAGCAAGCTTTTGTAGGAACTTAATTACTTCAGAGATATTGCAACCATCAAGATCAAAATCATAATTATCATCTAAAGTAGTAGAGCTATTACTAGCTTCAACACTAGTGCTAGTGATAGTAGAAACACTAATATTTCTAGCAATTCATCTTCTCTTTCCCACTTAGCATGTAATTCAGCTAATAGTCTAACATTCTCATCAATTCTAACTTGTATGTCATCAGTAGAAGCCAAGGGATTATCAATAGTTTCAGGTTTAGCAGCCATATTATTAATCTAACAGGATTTTGCTTCAGACAAAGATGATATATTTCTTTCAGCATTAGAAAGTTTCAATTGCAAACTAGGAATTTCCCTATTTAAACTCTCAAGTTGATGACTAATATTTTTCAAAATAGTAGATTGTTCCTCCATGGTTTTAGTAAATAACTTATTTTGCTCATATTGCATTTGCATGAAGTTTTTAGTGGCTCTTTCAACTTCTAAAATTCTTCCTTCACTAGGTATTCCAGGTTTTCCATGATAACCATAAGCATTATTAGGAGGATAGGGCCTATAATTGTTATTACCATAAGCATTGTTACCAAAATTGTTATTTCTTATAAAGTTCACATCAGCTTGCTCTTGATCAACCAAAGAGGCTAAGGGAACATGATTTGGATCAATATGAGCTTTCCCACTAACAAGCATAAACATAATAACATCAATTTTATCACTCAAGGAGGAGGTTTCTTCAACAAAATTTACCTCCTTACCTTGTGGAGCTCTCTCAGTGTGCCATTCAGAATAGTTAACCATCAAATTATCCAGAAGCTTTGTTGCAGCACCCAAAGTAATGGTCATAAAGGTACCTCCAGCAGCAGAATCTAGTAGATTTCTTGAAGAATAGTTCAATCATGCATAAAAGGTTTGGATAATCATCCAAGCAGTTAGTCCATGAGTGGGACAATTCTTTACCAAAGATTTCATTCTTTCCCAAGCTTGAGAAACATGTTCATTATTAGATTGTTTAAACTTCATTATTTCACTTCTCATAGATATAATCTTAGCAGGAGGATAGTATTTTCCAATGAAAGCATCTTTGCATTTAGTCCAAGAATCAATACTATTTCTAGTTAGGGATTGCAACCATTCTTTAGCTTTTCCTCTCAAACAGAAAGGAAACAATTTAAGATTAATAATATCTCCATCTATATCCCTATGCTTTTGCATCTCACAAAGTTCAACAAAGTTATTTAGATGAGCAGCAGCATCTTCAGTACCAATACCAGAAAATTGTTCTCTCATAACAAGATTGAGTAAAGCAGGTTTAATTTAAAACAAAGTAGCTTCAGGAACAGGTGGAGCAATAGGTGTGCACATGAAATCATTGTTGTTGGTGCTAGTGAAGTCACACAACTTAGTGTCTTCAAGAGTACTCATTTTTGTGTGTGTTTTAATAAATAAATCAAACTAGTACAACTAATTTTTTGTGTTTTTGATAAAGAAACAAGCAAACAAAGTAGAAATAAACTAAGCAAAACACAAATAACAAAGTAAAGAGATTGGTTATGAGGGACTCCCCTTGTGAAGATGTCCTTGACTCCCCGGCAACAGCGCCAGAAAAAGCTTGATTATTGGATCAACACGTTGAGCTCATTGGGGAACCCCAATAGGAAGGTATGATGAGCACAACAGTAAGTTTTCCCTCAGTTATGAAACCAAGGTTATCGAACCAGTAGGAGCAAGGAAACACCTCCAAGGTGTTGTTTCCAACTTGGTATCCTGCACAACACAACCACAGAACTTTGCCCCAACTTACAGTGAGGTTGTCAATCTCAACGGTTTTGCTGAAAACAAAGGATTAACCGTATTGTGTGGAAGAAAGTAAAAGCTTGCAGAAAGTAAACAGTTGTAGATTGATGGTAAAAGAAAGGACCGGGGTCCATAGTTCACTAGTGGTGGTTCTCCTTAAGATAGATGGCATGCTGGGTGAACAAATCACAGCGGGGAAATTGACAAACATCGAGAAAGCATACATGCATATACTAATCATCTTGACTCCTATGAGATTTGATTGGGCATTACAACATTATACATAGACCGTAATCCAACTTCATCTATGACTAATAATCCACCTTCAGGTTATCAATCCGAACCCCCTCCAGTATTAAGTTGCAAGCAATAGATAATTGCATTACACATTGCGTGCAAAGTAAACAATACGATTGTTCTATGAACAAAGGATTGTTGTTTTCTCCCTAGTAGCAACAACACATCTAGTACCTTAGAGATTTATATCACTTCCCCAGATTACTAGAGGGATGAACCCACTGTCGAGCATAAATACTCCCTCTTGGAGTTGCTAGCATCTACTCGGCCAAGATATCTACTAACAACAGAGAGCATGCAAGATCACAAATAACAAAGACATGATAGAATCAATATGAAATATGAAATAGCATCTTAATATCCATCGGATCCCCGCAAACACAACATGTAGGATTAGAAATAGATGATATTGATCATGAACAGAGCTCACAAGATCTAAACATGGTAGCACAAAGGAGAAGAACCAACCATCTAGCTACTACATGGACCCGTAGTCCAAGGATGAACTACTCACGCATCACACCGGAGGCTTGCATGGTGATGAAGAAGGCCTCCAGGGTGAATTCTCCCCCCCCCCCCGGCAGGGTGCCGGGAAGAGCTTCAGATCCCTCCCGATCTAGGGATGGAGATGACGGCGGCTACAAACTCTTTCTTGGAATTTTGATCGGATACTTAGGGTTTCTGTATCGGAGGCATCTTATAGGCGAAAGGGGAGACCGAGGGGGTGCCCTAGGTGGCCACACTACCCCCTGGCGTGGGCCAGGCCTGGCCACGCAGCCAGGTAGTGTGGGCGGCCCCTGGCCCCTCTCTGTCTCATATTCTGGCTCTTTGTCCCCCTCGGTGAAATATTGACTTTGGCTTTTGTCCCGTCCAATTCCGAGAATATTCATTTTCTGACTTTCCTGGAACCAAAAACAGCAGAAAACAGGCAGCTGGCACTGTGGCATCTTGTTAATAGGTTATTCCAAGAAAGTGTATAAAAAGTACTCTAAAGTGTGGACAAAACATAAGAAAGTAGATAAAAACCAAGCATGAAACATCAAAAATTATAGATACGTTTGCAATGTATCAGGGTTCACAATATAGTCGTCCTCGAGAAGATTGAATTGACAACACTTCAATGTTCCTTCACTCTCCATGAAGCCTACAAAGCTCACCACAAAAGCGAAGCAACACTCAAAGCGTAGCAAATTCATGAAGGTTATAACATGAGTCCTCAAGTAGAAGGAAGTCACCCCATGATGTAGAGATAACTCATTGAAGGGCAGCCCTAGGTAACTCTGTTCATTTCATCATGTCAACTTATGGTCCATAGAGGTTGACGTGGAAGCAATTGTACCTTCACACAACAAAGACCAAGCAACATATGTTTATGTGTGATGGAGGAGCATGTCATTTGTGGCATGTCCATTCTTTTTCACAACACAATTAGCACAACTTATGTATAGCAAACAGGATGCATATGCAAGGTCAAGCTGCATGGAAATCGTTTGAACATCATCCAAATGTGGGAACTCAAAAAATCCATAAAACATCTTAGTGTGGCACTCAAAGCAATTTACTAAGATATTGATCAACATCTTTGATGCAAGACTAGGAGAATTCGGCAAAAACACATGCAGAATAATGTCCAAAACAACATCATTATGTGTGCAGACCAACCATTGGAAAGAGAAATTGTTCGACATGTTGGATGTCACACACAAATCATCAAAAGCAAAGATCATGCTTATTGTAGTATCACAAGCAGAATCAAAAGCAATGTGTTTGCAAACAAACCAAATGAAAGAGCAAGTGGTCCTTATGTTTGTTGCAACAACTATACGAGGTACTCGGGAGCTCTCGTGACAATACATGCACAAAATGGCATTATGGTTGCACACAAAACATCGGAAAGAGAAATTGTTCAACATTTTTGTTGCAACACGCAAAGCATCAATATCCAATAGCAAAAAAACATGATTGTCACAAGGTGAAATAATACCATCCACATGCTTGCAATCAAACCATAAGAAAGAGCAATTTTTCAACATGAAGGATGCAAAGCATGCAAAAGGTATCAGAGCTAGGTTCGATCTTGAACTCACTTGGTGGATGCTCTCTAGAGCTCTTTTTGTCAACTCGTGCTCAACCTAGGTTGACATGATTGTGCGGGTACCTACACACATCAAACACAAAAGGAAGAACGTGTGTGAATGGTATAGAAACACATCATCCATCATTATGTATCTCTTCTTCTTCACATCACCATTAATGTCAATCAAGTGTGAAATAGATGCATTGTGAGTATGCAAGTAGGGAACGTGCTTATCATGGCAATCATCAAAATCTCCAAAATTTGAGAAGGCTATGGGGGCCATCTCAATACAAACCATATGTGAATTATTGTTGTAAGCAAAACAAGTGAAAGAGAAATTATTCAGCTTATTGCAAGCAATGGGAGAAATTGAAGAACTATCATGACAAAAGGCATGTCCGAAGCAATAGCATGGTTGCCAACAAACATATGGAAAGAGAAATTATTCATCAAGTATGTCGCAACACGAGCATCATTCTTAACATCATTGCAAGCAAAACATTAGAAAGAGCAATTGTTCAACATATTGCAAGCAACAATGGGAAAGATGAAATGTTTATAGCATGGAATGTCTATGGTAACATCATCACAATCAAATAAGTTCACATGCTCAGCATTATGCAAAGGCAAAGTATCGCATGGAAACATGAATGAATCATATGTGATATCACAAACATCATCCATAGCATGCCAATCATCACAAATCATCATGTCCACTAGTGGGATCATGGCATCACCAACACCCTTATTTTTTACCTTATTCAGACCTCTCATATGATGTGGGTGTTGTAGTAGTAGTGGCCTCCATGTGGGCGACTTTTTCTTCTGGATGTAGCCATGGCGTAGCATCATCTTCAAGCACCATGTACATCTTCTCCATTTGAGGCATCATAAGTTGGAGGCTTGTCTCTTCTTGATCCATGGAACCTAGCACATCATGAGAAAACACACTAGAGTAGAGGGTAAGTTGTTAGAAATCAAAATGGACTCACAAGACCTATCACTACCACTATCAACTCACTCGGTGTCTCACTCATGCCCTCCAAGTGGAAGCACTCAATCTCACGTAAGGTGGAGTCACTAATCTCACTCTTGTTCTCACTCAAGTGGGCTAAGTGGATCTCATACTCACATGGAATTGGTACCACATCATCACTCAAGCATATAGGGATAGTCTCGATGTGCTCAACTCCATGCGCCTCCTTTGGTGAAGGGAAAATCCCATGCTCACCATTCTCTACCTTGTCGTGGTCTTGTACATTGGGTGCCATTGTGGTGGTGGCACTCAAATTGGAAGTATTGGTCCTTGACGCCATCTTCGCCCTTGCATCCAATTATTGGCAAAGCAACTTGTTTTCTTCTATCTCTTGGGTGGTCATATTTTTTACGGCCTCGTCCAACTTGGCGAAGTAGAGATCCATCTATTTCTTGAATGACATTCTTGGAGTGCTTAGATAAGAAGTTGCATTTGAGCTCTTGTAGTTGGATGCTTCATCTTGAACTTAAATTTTTGGCGTTGAAGCTTGATGGCATGGAAGAAGGCTTGCTCTTGGTGCCATTTTGGTGGTGGCACTAGTAGTTGAAAGTGCCTTATGATGATGGTTTCGATGGAGGTCATTGGCGTGCCTTGTTGAAGGTTTATGTTGGTGAAGCACTTGGTCATCCAAATGATGCTCGTTATGATGATCCTTTTCCTTGGCACTCTTCTTTTGATGGTGGTGCCTTCTTGAGCTTGGTTGAGCATTATGGATGGTGATCAACATGTATTCTCTGTCTTCAGGGCAAATATGCCTTGAACGATGTCTTGTATCCTCTTGATGTTGGCGATGATCATGAGAGGATGTATGTCGATGAAGGTTCTTTCTTTGTGGTGCCTTGTGTGGAATATGATGTTTGGGTGCCACTTTTCTTGGAGTAGGTGGCACTTGATGCCTTGGAGGTAGATGCGCTTGACGCCTTGGAGATGTTGGTGCTTGGCGACTTGGAGATGTTGGTGCTTGACGGCTTGGAGGTGATGGCGCTTGTCGCCTTGGAGATGGTGGCGCTTGACGCCTTGGAGGTGGATCATCAAAGTAGGTGGTGCCCTTTGGTGTGGTATGCTTGGCCTTGAAGGTCATGGTTTCTTGATGATGTGCCTCCTCTTGCTTGGCGTAGTAGTCTTCTATCTCTAAGCGGTGGAGGTATTCTTCATGGCTCATTGAAGAGCCCTCAAAGTTGGTGAAGTTTGCCATGTCTTCCATGCTTTGTGAGGCGCGTCGTTGTATCACTCAAAGTGGTCCATGCTTGGGGATCATTGTTGTTGTAGTACTCGATATCACCCAAGCATGTGGAGCCATTGTTGGTGTGGTTCTCCATGCATGAGGAGCCATTGTCGATGTAGAGCTCCAAGTATTCCATGCTTGCGGAGCCATAAGTGATGACGTGCTCCATGTCTTCCATGCATGTGGAGTCATCATAGGTGTAGTGCTCTGGGTCCTCAAAGCATGTGGAGCCATTATTAGTGTAGTGCTCCATCATGTCATCTATACTTGTGGAGTCGTACTCATGGTGTCTCATCATGGGTTCTTCATAGATGTCATCCTCGGTTCCGGAGTCCCTAGACATGATTCACAAGACCAAGTGGTGTATATGGAAGTGGTAGAGGGGTTAGGGAAGCAACTGAAGGAAATATGCCCTAGAGGCAATCATAGAGATGATTATATTTCATATGTATCCATGAGTTTTTATAATGTTCCTTGAATATCCATATATCAGGCAACTTGTATTGATTGGCAATTATGTGAATTGTTTGTGAAACTCTTTACTTGTATGGTTATCTAATAGTTGTCCCTAGTTAGAGTTCATATCAGGACACACATGAATATTAGACTAGCACATCGATTGGTTGATGACTATGTTTCGCAAGTCATAGACATGGAGATGTCAAACCAATGATGTGGACACATGTTATGAATATGGGGTTGGACTGACCCAACTTCTCTACACATCGTGTACGTTTTATCCTTAGACCTAAGATTGTCGCATGTACTTGAGATGTGGATCGACCTACTTTAATTTGGGGCTATCAAACACTACTCAGTAACTGGGTAGTTATAAAGGTAGCTTTCGGGTTTGCCCTGGTACATGCTACAAGGCATTGGTCAATCAAGATGGGAGTTGCCCCTCTCTAGTTGAGAGAGATATCTCTGGGCCCCTCGAGTGCGGATCTAGAAATGCATGGTCGTGCTACATACGGTTAAGAGTTAACCTAGTAAAGGGATTCCGAATCACAGTATCGAGAAAGAGAGGTCATCTTGGAGCTAGACCAAATATCGTAGGGAAAAGGGAAAGACATGTACTCAAACTTGTGATGGTTCATCCGATGATCTTTATATGCATTTAGGAGTTGACACGTCTTGCTAGAGGCTGCTACCAACTATTGACAGAGTAAGTGTACTCGTGTCATGTCTATACATGTATGAACCTATAGGGTCACACACTTTAGGGGTTGGAAGCCTAATGAGGATTGGATCCAAATTAGACCAGGCTTAGGCTGCTAATGGGCTGCTAATGTAGAAGTCCACCAGGGATGCCTATATAAGAGAGAGTGAGGCGAGCTGAATAGGGTTGAGCATTCCACCCAGCCGCCACTCCTCTTTCGCCTGTCTTGCACGTGCAGACCTAGCAGTCTGCCGTGTGACCTTCCACTCCGGACGTGTGGATACCTCGGAGGTGCTGCAACTGTAGCACTTGGATGAGCCGTGCAAAGGGGGGAGCTTCTCGTGGGACGAGGACAAGGAGGAGACATAGAACATCTACACTGCCCCGACGTGCTTCATCGAGTTCCGCAATTGCGCGTCTAGTGGTAATCCCGTGATCTATGACATCAGTATTCATGGTTGATGCGGTAGAAAATTTTGATTTACGCTAGTGTAGCCTACCCATTAGCCTATAGTGGTATCAGAGCCGATGGTGTTAAGTCATAGGTTCGGGAAGTTTGCATATGGTGATATGTAGATTGATATGAATGATGTGATCGTTTGTATGGCGGTGGTTCTAGATTGATCTATGATCTTACTTCCGTGATCGTGATTCTAAGGTCGTCGAATGACTTACCCCTATCGATCAGTTTCCACCATCGGGGTAGACAGTGACACATAAATCCAGTTGAATCACGCGAAGATCAATATGATTGATCGAATTGGGAACTAGATCTGAATCGATGTACCATGATCAAAGGAGTTTGGTCGAATCGGAACAATAGTCGGCTTATTGTAAATTTGATTTGCGGATCAAAATCCTTAAAGAAAATTGTATAGATTCGATCTGTCATTTTTCACAGTTTTCCGGATGCCCGGAGATACCGCCAGGGGCGCTGCCCCTTCAAACCCCACAGGGGTAGACCCCCTAGACCCCCTTAGTCATAGCCCCATCTGTATCTCGTTAAGGTTCCTAGGTGCTGCGATTAAACATGATCCAACAGAATGCGATTATATGCACAACTTGTTTTTGCAGGATGTATGTGATCAGTATGGCCCAAAAATGTATGTGATTCATGTATGTATTTTTTCATGACCTCCGTGTCGTAAGTGGGGCAACACGGCTGGAGCCAAATGTGTTGTCAATTATTGTAATGGCATGCGTGCCAACTTGTGATGATCCCAATACCATGTAATTTTTATTACTAGTTGTTAGGAGTAATAGCTTGTATTAGTTCTTGGAGAACTCATCACTTGGAGGATGGCTCGCATAGAGCATGAAGATGGAGATCATCATGGTGGACAGGTTCTATGGCGATGGAGATCACCATGATAAAGTGGGCCATACTGTATCACATCTATGTGAATGCAATTATTATACATTTTACTACTATGCATGCTTAGATGATAGAAGTAGAACAATACCTCACAAATTTTAAGTTAAACCATGCCCTCCCAACCAAACCTTGCACCATCCTATGCCATGTACAATCGTTGGTGGGTTTATGAAATTAGGGTGTCGTGGTTTTCCTTGGCTGGATGGGTTTGTATCGGATACCTACACACATAAGGGTTGGTGAGATTAACAAGGTCATCTTAACTGTTAAGGACCTTGGGGCATAAAGGTTGGGCGCCTAGTTTTGACATAGAGATGTCACCCAACAACAAGAGCCATATGTGATATGATTAGCAAAAGTTGCTTACCGATTTACCTTGTCTTCTAGCAGTGATGCTAAAGCTCACTAGTCGACTTGTTAATTGTGGATCTTGAATCACTTAATATCAATAGAGGGATGTTGATTTAAGTGGGAGTATATGCTATTAAATTGTTTAATATGTTTTACTCTTTCATGGTTACATGGCTTAGTATTTTGCATGTTTTTTATGTTGTAGATCAATGGCACCGAACACTTCATCACCTTTTGCTTTGAGTTCGATTCTTGAAAAAGATAAAATAAATGGAACAAACTTTTCGGACTAGGTCCGTAACTTGAGAATTGTTCTCATGTCTGATAAAGAGGAAACTGTACTGGATACCCCAATCCCGGATGAACCTGCTGATATTGCAACTGCTACCCTTAAGAATGCCTACAAGAAAGCATGTGATGAATCTCTTGAGGTTAGCTGTCTTATGCTTGCATGCATGGAACCTGATCTTCAAAAGTAGTTTGAGGATCAGGAAGCGTACGATATGATCGTCGCGCTTAAGGATATGTTCCAGACTCAGGCTAGGACTGAGAGGTACAATGTTGCTAAGTCGTTTGTGGAATGCAAGCTGGCAGAGGGAGCAGCCGTAGGTCCCCATGTGATCAAAATGGTTGGTTACAGTCAGACTGGAAAAGCTTGGTTTTCCGTTAGGCCAAGAGTTGGCTACTGATTTCATTTTGGTGTCTCTTCCATCTAGCTATGGGCATTTCATTTCGAACTACCATATGCATGGGGTGGAGAAGGTCCTTAATGAGTTATGTGGGATGCTAAAAATAGCAGAATGTGACATTAAGAAGAATGCAGGGCATAGCCATGTGATGGTTGTGCAGAACAAGCCTAGCTTCAAGAAAAAGGGCACTTCTTGGCAGAAGAACAAGGGCAAGGCTAAGGATACAATCCCTAAGCCAAACCCTGCACCCAAGGAAAAGCCTGGACCTGCAGGAGACACTGTGTGTTTCTTTTTTTCATGAATATGGCCACTGGAAGAGAAACTACAGCAAGTACTAGGCTTATTTGAAGAAGAGTGGAAGTTGGAGTACTTCCCACTCAGGTATGCTTGTTGTAAATGTTGTGGACATTTTTCTCACAGATTCTTATGTTAGCTCTTGGGTATTTGATACCAGATCGGTTGCTCATATTTGCAATTCGAAGAAGGGGCTAAAAAGGATTAGAGAAGTGCAGAAAGGCGAAGTGGACTTTCGCGTCGGAAATAAAGCAAGGGTTTCTGCATTATTTGTCGGTGACATGGAGCTTCACCTTCCGTCAGGATTTATTATGGAGTTAAATAATTGTTATTACATTCCTAGTATGGGTCGAAACATTTTATCACCTTCATGTTTGATGAGGGATGGTTATTCATTCGCGAGTACAAAAAATGGTTGTGTAATCTCTATGAATGCTATGTTTGTGGCTGATGCTCCCATTGTGAATGGGTTATTTATTTTAAATCTTAATGATGCATTTGTTTACAATGTTAGTGCTAAAAGGCTTCGGCCTAATGATTTGAGTCCTACCTATTTATGGCATTGTTGTTTGGGGTATATAAGTGAAAACCACATGAATAACCTCCATGGTGATGGTCTTCTAACTTCGTTTGATTTTGAATCTTACGAGACATGTCAAGCTTGTTTACTTGGAAAGATGACCAAGACGCCTTTTACGGGTTTTCCGAGAGAGCGAAAGACTTGTTGGAACTCATACATACTGATGTATGTGGACCAATGAGCACGACAGCTAGAGGAGGATATCACTACTTCATTACTTTCGCTGATGATTTCAATAGATATGGCTATGTCTACTTGATGACGCATAAATCTGAAACTTTTGAACAGTTCAAAGAGTTTCAAGGTGAGGTAGAGAATCAACGTGGCAAGAAAATAAAGGCCTTGCGATCTGATCGTGGAGGTGAATATTTGAGTCATGAATTTAGAAATCATCTTAAGAGTTGCAGAATTGTTCCACAACTCACACCACCTAGAACGCCTCAAAGAAACAGGGTCTCCGAACGGCACAATCAAACTTTGTTGGACATGGTTCGTTCGATGATGAGCCAGTCGGATTTCCCATTATCATTTTGGTGTTACGCTCTAGAAACAGCAGCTTTCACACTAAACAGGGTACCGTCTAAATCCGTAGTTAAGACACCATATGAGATGTGGACTGTAAAGAATCTCAGTTTGTCTTTTCTAAAGATTTGGGGTTGTGATGCATTTATCAAGCGACTTCAGCCGGACAAGCTAACACCAAAATCGATAAATGCATTTTTTGTGGGATGCCCAAGGGAAACCTTAGGGTATTACTTCTACAATCGAGAAGAGGGCAAAGTGTTTCTCGCTCGTATCGGTGTTTTCCTAGAGAAAGCGTTTCTCACAAAGGAACGAGTGGAAGGTCGGTGCGACTTGAAGAAGTTCAAGATGAGTCAGACGGCGATGCTTCTACGAGTGATGCTATTGTAGCAGAACAAGTTGAGGAACCCGTGGCAATAGAAGCACCACAACCACGAAGGTCGGCGAGGCTCCGTGAAGTGCGGGAACTATTATTGTTAGACAATGATGAGCCTGTGACCTATGTAGAAGCAATGGTGGACCCAAACTCTGAGAAATGGTCGATTGCCATGAGATTCGAGATAGAGTCCATGGGAGACAATCAAGTTTGGAACTTGGTTGACCTGCCTGATGGTTTTAAAGCCATCGAGTGCAAATGGATCTATAAGAAGAAGATTGATATGGATGGAAATGTTCACATCCATAAAGCTTGACTTGTTGCAAAAGGTTTTCGACAAGTTCAAGGAGTTGACTATGATGAGACTTTCTCGCCTGTAGCGATGCTTAAATCTATACGGGTCATTCTAGCCATTGCTGCATATTTCAACTATGAGATATGGCAGATGGACGTCAAGATGGTTGTCTTAAATGGAATCCTTACTAAGGACGTGTATATGATACAGCCTGGAGGTTTTATCGAAACAAACAATGCTAGAAAGGTATGCAAACTTCAAAAGTCCATTTATGGGCTAAAGCAAGCATCTCGGAGTTGGAATATTCGATTTGATGAAGTTGTAAAGAAGTTTGGCTTCATCAAAAACAAACAAGAACCTTGTGTGTATAAGAAAGAAAGTGGGAAATCGCTTGTATTTCTAATCTTATATGTAGATGACATATTACTAATTGGAAATGACATTCCTATGCTCGAGTCTATTAAGACCTCATTGAAAAATAGTTTTTCTATGAAGGACTTAGAAGAAGCGGCATATATTCTGGGTATCAAGATTTATAGAGATAGATCAAGGAGGCTAATTGGATTGAGCCAGAGTACATACATTGACAAAGTGTTGAAACGGTTCAGCATGGAAGAGGCTAAGAAGGGGTTCTTGCCCATGTCTCACGTCATTAAACTCAGCAAGACTCCGTGTCCTTCGACCACTGATGAGCGAGAGCGCATGAGTAGGGTTCCATATGCTTCGGCTATTAGATCCATCATGTATGCAATGACATGTACTCGTCCAGATGTTTCCTATGCTCTAAGTGTTACGATCAGATACTAGGCTGATCTAGGTGAAAGCCACTAGACAGCGGTAAATAATATCCTTAAGTACTTGAGAAGGACTAAGGATATGTCCCTAGTTTATGGAGGTGAGGATGAACTCAGTGTAAAGGGTTACATAGATGCGAGTTACCTTAACGACTCAGATGACTCCAAATCGCAATCAGGTTATGTGTTTGTCATGAATGGTGGTGCTGTGTGCTGGAAAAGTTCCAAGCAAGATACAGTGGCCTCCTCTTCAACAAAAGCTGAATATATTGTTGCCTCAGAGGCTGCAAAGGAAGCTGTTTGGATTAGGAATTTTCTGATCGCTCTTGGTGTGGTTCAGGGCGTGTCCAATCCCATAGATGTTTATTGTGACAACAATGGTGCTATTGCACAAGCCAAGGAGCCTAGACAATACCAGAAGAAAAAACATATTCGCATGTGTTACCATCTGATTCGTGAGTTCATTGATGATGGTAGTGTCATGTTATGCAAAATACATACAGACTCAAATGTTGCTGATCCCTTGACAAAGTCACTCCTGCCGCCTACGCATGAAGTGCACACAAGAGCAATAGGTATTAGATACTATCTAGATTGACTCTAGTGCAAGTGGGAGATGGAAGGAAATATGCCCTAGAGGCAATCATAGAGATGATTATATTTCATATGTATCCATGAGTTTTTATAATGTTCCTTGAATATCCATATATCAGGCAACTTGTATTGATTGGAAATTATGTGAATTGTTTGTGAAACTCTTTACTTGTATGGTTATCTAATAGTTGTCCCTAGTCAGAGTTCATATGAGGACACATGTGAATATTAGACTAGCACATTGTTTGGTTCTGACTATGTTTCGCAAATCATAGACAGGGAGATGCCAAACCAATGATGAGGACACATGTTATGAACATGGGGTTGGACTGACCCAACTTCTCTACACATCGTGTATGTTTTGTCCTTAGACCTGAGATTGTCGCATGTACTTGAGATGTGGATCGACCTACTTTGGGGCTATCAAACACTACTCAATAACTGGGTAGTTATAAAGGTAGCTTTTGGGTTTGTCCTGATACATGCTACAAGGCATTGGTCAACCAAGATGGGATTTGCCCCTCTCTACTTGAGAGAGATATCTCTGGGCCCCGCGAGTGATTGGATCCAGAAATGCATGGCCGTGCTACATACGGTTAAGAGTTAACCTAGTAAAGGGGTTCCGAATCACAATATCGAGAAAGAGAGGTCAGCTTGGAGCTAGACCAAATATCGTAAGGCAAAGGGAAAGACATGTACTCAAACTTGTGATGGTTTGTCCGAATGATCTTTATATGCGTTTAGGAGTTGACACGTCTTACTAGACGTCGCTACCAACTATTGACGGAGTAAGTGTACTCGTGTCATGTCTATACATGTATGAACCTATAGGGTCACACACTTTAGGGGCTGGAAGCCTAATGAGGATTGGATCCGAATTAGACTAGGCCTAGGCTGCTAATGGGCTGCTAATGTAGAAGCCCACCAGGGATGCCTATATAAGAGAGAGTGAGGCGAGCTAAATAGGGTTGAGCATTCCACCCAGCCGCCACTTCTCGTCCACCTGTCTTGCATGTGCAGACCTAGCAGTCTGTCGTGTGACCTTCCACTCTGGACGTGTGGATACCTCGGAGGTGCTGCAGCTGTAGCACTTGGATGAGCCGGGAGCTTCTCATGGGACGAGGACAAGGAGGATACGTAGAACATCTACACTGCCCGATGTGCTTCATTGAGTTCCGCAACTGCGCGTCTACTGGTAATCCCGTGATCTATGACATCAGTATTCCTAGTTGACGCGGTATAAAATTTTGATTTACGCTAGTGTATCCTACCCGTTACCCTACAACAACGGCAAACCTTACTTTACCTTGGAAGATAGTATCATGCAAGTGGCCACACTTGAGAGCAATCAAAACTAAGTAAAGTGAAGTTTATGTGGAACACCAAAACCAACTAACCACTAAAAAACACACACACAAATATTATGGTGGATGGGTATGGAAGGTGGCATGTCCAAGAATAATCCGAAATCAAGATATTGTAATGGCAAGTAAATAACCACGATGATCACAAAACAAAACAAGTCAATCCACAAGAAAGGAATTATGTACAAGGAAACACACACACGGTGGGATAAATGGGACTTGTGCGACGGAGAAAGTGAGCTAAGAACCAAATGATTACCTAGCAAAGACTTTATGCTCGTGCCGCACAAGTGCAAGGAGAGACACTAGTTTGATTGCAATAAAATTGGTGGGCTTTAAGATATGCACAATAAGTACCACCTATTTGATGTTCATTGAGTTTGCGCTTCCTATTCTAAGGCACTTGTTTCTTTCTTTTTCTTTTTCTTTTTATTTTCCTTTTTTTATATTTTTTTCTCTTTTTTTTTCTTTTTCACTTTCCTCTTCCTTGTGCCAACAACTATACAAGATAATTATATGAGATAGCACGCTCACAACTTTTGCTTGGAATTATTACAAGTATCGAATGTGCATAGCCCAAGAAATCATAGGAGGAACTAGTATCAATAGGTGTTTGTTGATCACAAAGATAGTGTAGCTCATAAAGTAAAGCAAGTGGGGAGAAGTCGTGGAATGTTTATACCTTTCTTCGCCGATCTTTACCCTTTATTGGTGGATTCCGCCTTGCTCATGGAATTTGTATGGATTAGATAGCATGAACCACGGAGATGATGATGTAGAGTTCCTTCTTCCCTTCGAAACGAGCTAAAGAACACCAAAATCCGAGTTCGGATGCAAATATTATGCTCAAAACCGTGAAATATATTTGTTGTCTGCAAGGGGGGCAAAGACTCCGGGGTCCGAGGCCGGAGACTCTGGGGGCGGAGACTCCAGGGTCCGAGGCTAGAGACTCCGGGGTCGGGGTCTAATTCGCGTCCAGAACTTGAACGGGACGCGTTTTGGCCGAAAAACTCGAAGGAAAACCTCAAGTTGATGGGGGAAATCAAGGAATTAGGCCATGGGAGCACATGGGAAGGTAGATCAACAAGTTTAGCAAGTAATCTATGGATCAAAACCTACCAAAACACACTCAAATCACAGATCGATCAAAAACAAGAAATTGGGGCTATTTTTGATGGAATTTTTGAATTTATGGGGAAAAGACCAAATCGATGAGAAATTTGTGGCAACCAAAAGCTGCTGATACCAGATGTTGAGGGGTGACACAAGATCCACTCGATTTGGTTACTATTTTTGTGGTTTTTCAAGAAAAAAATTGGTGGGGAAGAACGAGGGGTAATCCATGGCAACTTGGGCTCTGATGCCAGATGTTGAGGGGTAACCCCGTGGGTGGCCCGATCTTCACGGATCTTGTGGTCAAATCGATGGGAAAACAAGGGGAAAGGGAGAAGGTAGCAGAAGCGGATGCACACCTCGTGAAGAACACAACGAACATACGCAAAACTCACACGATATAAGGCCGATTTCTCTCGCCAGTGGCCACCGGTCCGATAGAATCCTCGCAAGGAAAGATCAGTCAACATGCTCCCGTCAATCCCAAGCGGAGAGGGAAGAACACCTTGGAGAGGGTCTTGACAACTTGGCAAAGGGACACTAATGCCAAGGCCTTGTACAATGAGGGAGGCGCGATGCAAACTCCAATGAGGTGGTGATGATAGTCGGTCCCCTTTACTAAGGGGATGAGGCAAAACTAGAGATTCCACAAAGGGGGTGTCTTTAGTCTATAATCTATGCCTGGGGTTACATGAGGGGGTGGGGGTACTATATATAGGCCAGCCACATAACAAGGGGTAGTTTGGGCATAAAACTAGGGTTTCTAGGGATAAGAGGGATACATGGGCCGGAGGCCCAGATCAAGGCACACATGCCCATTCCACTTAGACCGGAGACTCCGGGGTGCAGGGGATGGAGCCTCCGGGGGTGGTAGGACACTCCAGGGTCGATGGCACTCTCTGGGGTAGACTCCGAGGTGGTGTGCAGAGACTTCCAGGTAGGCGGCCGGAGTCCGGGCTGGAGTCCTAGGGCGGAGACTCTAGTGCGAAGGGCCGGAGACTCCAGTGTCGAAGGGCTGGAGACATCTGTGTGGCCGAAGACTCCACGGTGGACGTCGCTCTCCGGGCTTGTCTCCAAAGGGGTTACTGAATGCTCCTAGTTCGAGTCCGGAGTCTTGGCCGGAGTCCTATCCGGAGACTCCGGGGTTGTAGGCCGGAGACTCCGGGCTTGAGGGACAAAAACTCCAGGGCTTTAGCTGTTGCTTCTTCCATCCTCTCTTCCAAGCCTCTCTCTTGTCGGGCTTGGTGCTCCGAGCTTCTTCCCTTGCCTCCGTACTTGTCGGTGTGAACCTATCATGATAATGGGACAGAGTATGAAGTAGTATACCATTCAAGAGGGTAGGAAGTGGGTTTGCATAGAGGAACGGATTCACCTTTGGAGTCCATGACGACTTGGCATAAGTTGGAGATAATGATGTGGTAACGACCAAAGGTCGGGATACATCAATGACTACCCAGGTTATCATAATTAGTTACCCTAGGCTTATAGCCCATAGCCCAAGAAGAAACCAAGAAAGGCCCAAGAAGCATCCGGCGGAAGACATATCTTGCTGGATAGGGAAAGAGTTGGAACCGATGTTGTATTAGTGTTGTAATTATAACTTGTAACCTATCTGTATATGGCTTGGGACCCAGCCTATTATATAAAGGTTGGGAGGAGCCTACAGATAGGTACCAGCCTTGAGAAATCTATAATCAATTTGTTCCTAAGAAATTAGATGACTTCGACTCCCTCATTTGTCTGATCAGCCGACAAAGTCCCTAGCATTCTCTTTTCCACGAAACCCTAAGCCCATCATCATGGACATTGCCGAGGTTACCCCTCGTTAATTGGGGATGTCTATGGGAAATATGGATGCTTGATGAGTCCAAAATTGAAGCATATTTACCTTCTGTTTTTGCATAAATAGAATAGGGATTTTGGTATTTCAGTGCGTTTGCACGCGCATTTTTGTCATTGTTTCAACAGGATCCCAATTTCACTAAGTCTCTTATGAACATATCAATTGGAACTATCATATTATGTTGTAATATGATATTTTAAGTGATAAAAGTCATTTTTATTAATTTACCTTCGCACCTGGGATAATACCAAACATAGGGGAAGCATCTGCAGCGATAATGACAATTAGTATGGGCGGAGCCCACCCGTACCGTTCGCCCGTACCACGTGACAACGTGTCTGCCTCATCAAATACTTTCTCCTGGCGAAGACGACAGAGAGATCCGACATTCACAGCAACCTAGAACCACGAAAAACCACACCAGAAAGGGATCTGAAGGAGGAACTTTGAAGAAGGGAAATTCCGGCTGCTTCACGGATCATTGGAGCATATCACATCATACCCTTCATCATCAACCGCTGCATCTCCATCACCATTACTACCCCCATCTCTCATCTATTAGATCTTGGTGTAATTCCATATTCAATTGTGGTTTCCACTAGATTTATCCTCATACTTTTATACATCCATTTGATTTTGATAATGTCATTGATTGCTTCCATGTGTGAGTAGTTTTCCCTCGTTCTTGGGGAGATGGAGAAACCCTAGTACTATTATGAAGTTGCAATAAAGATGATCTATTCTTGTGTCCATAAGACTAGCCGGTCTATGATAGATTTATGATTTGTGTTTGATCTCTCTCTTTAGATGGTATGTCTAGTCGGCCACGTATCATTTGCCTTCAGGACTAAAGTGAGGGAGAAATCCTTTGGACATGTTTGGAAGTGTGCCCAGAGAGCTTCATGATAATTGGTGCTGGCTAGCAACCTACACGGTCAAAGGAGGATAAAGAGAGACTCCCTAAGCTAATTACGATATCCATGGGGAGACCCTTAATTGTGGTGGTCTGTATGGTGATTTCTCTCAGAGATCACGGTGCTTATTTAGAGTTGACCTCATTATTGGCTCAACAAAGTGGCTTCCTACGAGCCTTGTAGTGAACATCTTATTATGGAGCACTCTCCATACATATCATGACACAAGAAGTATGTTATCATAATTATGAATAAGAATATCATGCTAGTGGTGTATCCTACAGCCCTCGAGAACGTTTTAGCACTATTGAGTTCAACCATGTTTTCACACAACCTTGTTACTTGCTTTCTTTTACTTGTTTTAATTACTTTCCTGCACTCAACCAAAAACCTTTCAAACACCCTTTACTTTAGATCAATGGCAGCTTATAAGTATCCTTTGGTGGAAAGTGACGAGGGATAAAGACCTTAACCAAATAGCTCTTTGTGTGTACGATACTCTTATTTCGAAACTAGCTACAATTGATCTGTGCACTTGCATCCATCAACGCGAGAGTCATGGATTCGGTGGCCCCCACTTCACCAAGCAAAAGCTCGAGAGCGGCAGATCCATGCCCACCCACCCCTGTTTTGGTTCCCATCAGCTTCAACAACAAATCCAATCTCATCATTAGACCCGAGAATTTCTACCTACCGGCCCCGATATCTTTGATCCCATCGATCATAATAGCGGCACCTACGGTAATGCATGCATCCTCCATAGACTCATTAGAAGAAGCTGCACCCCAGCCGGCAAACGGCAAAGAAAATTCTGGAAACTCCGCAGATCTAGGGGATCTGGCCGATCTATATGACGGTCTCTCCTTCGGGTCAAACTCCCAGCTAACGCCACCATGTGTCTCAAGTCCAGCAAATACCGAACTCAAGGAAAGCAACGAAAACATCGACTTCAGAATGAAGATGGCTGAGATCTACCTAGAATATAACCCACGGGATTTTACTGGCTTTCTAGACAGTACCTGATACATTGCAAATGTATCCATAATTTTTGATGTTCCGTGCTTGGTTTTATCTACTTTCTTGTGTTTTTTCCACACTTTGGAGTACTTTTCATATGATTTCTTGGACTAACCTATTAACAAGAGCCACAATGCCAGCTGCCTGTTTTCTACTGTTTTTGGTTCCAGGAAAGTCAGAAAATGAATATTCTCGGAATTGGACGAGACAAAAGCCAAAGTCGTTATTTTACCGGAAGGCATCTGGAGCCAGAGTACGAGACGGAGAGGAGCCAGGGGCCACCACATCACCTGGTCGTGCGGGCCAGGCCTGGCTGCGCCAGGGGGTGGTGTGGCCAGCCCAAGCACCCCTTCGGCCTCTCCTTCTGCCTATATATTTCCTTCGGGACCAAAACCCTAAGTACCCGATCAAAAAATCCACGAAAGAGTCTGTAGCCGCCGTCATCTCCATCCCTAGATCGGGAGGGATCTGAAGCTCTTCCCGGCACCCTGCCGGAGAGGGGAATTCACCCTGGAGGCCTTCTTCATCACCATGCAAGCCTCCGGTGTGATGCGTGAGTAGTTCATCTCTAGACTACGGGTCCATGTAGTAGCTAGATGGCTGGTTCTCCTCCTTTGTGCTTTCATGTCTAAATCTTGTGAGCTCCGTTCATGATCAAGATCATCTATTTGTAATTCTGCATGTTGTGTTTGCGGGGATCCGATGGATATTGAGATGCTATTTCAGATTGATTATTGATTCTATCATGTCTTTGTTATTTGTGATCTTGCATGCTTTCCGTTGTTAGTAGCTATCTTGGCCAAGTAGATGCTAGCAACTCCAAGAGTTAGTATTTATGCTCGATAGTGGCTTCATGCCTTTGGTAATCTGGGGAAGTGACATAAATCTCTAAGGTACTAGATGTGCTATTGCTACTAGGGAGAAAACAACAATACTTTGTTCATAGAACAATCGTATTGTTTACATTACACGCAGTTCGTAAAGAAATAATCTGTTGCTTGCAACTTAATACTAGAGGGGGTTCGGATGATAACCTAAAGGTGGATTATTTGTCATAGATGCAGATGGATGGCGGTCTATTTATAATGTTGTAATGCCCAATCAAGTCTCAAAGGAGTCAAGATGATTAGTATATGCTTGTATGCTTTCTCGATGTTTGTCAATTGCCCCGCTGTAATTTGTTCGCACATCATGTTATCTATCTTAAGGAGAGCCACCTCTAGTGAACTATGGACCCCGGTCCTTTCTTTTGCATTCAATCTACAAACTGTTTACTGCTTTGTGTTTACTTTATGCAAACTATTACTTCCTTCCATTCGATACGTTTAATCCTTTGTTTTCAGCAAAACCGGTGAGATTGACAACCTCATCGCAAGTTGGGGACAGAGTTCTGTGGTTATGTTGTGCAGGTCTCCACGTTGCTACTAGCACCGGTAGTGCGCCCTGCCAAGGCTCAGCTAGCAACACCTTTGGGGTCTTTCCTTGCTCCTACTAGATTGATGACCTTGGTTTCATAACTAAGGGAAACTTACTGATGTGCTCATCATATTCCTCTTGGGGTTCCCCAACGAGCTCGTTAATACACGAGTCAGCAAGTATTTTTCTGGCGCCATTATTGGGGAGTCAAGGACATCTTCACAAGGGGAGTCCCTCATAACCAATCTCTTTACTTTGTTATTTTTGTTTTGCTTAGTTTCCTTTTTCTTTGTTTGCTTGTTTCTTTATAAAAAACACACAAAAAATAGTTTTACAAGTTTGCTTTCTTTATTAAAAAACACAAAAAAATTAAGTCTCCTTCAGTTGTTACTTTCCCCTTAGCTCACCATGTTGATCCCTAAATTCACCCTGAAAGACCTTTCAATAGGTAGTGGTTCTATAATTGGAAAAGATAATATTGAAGAATTCTTTAATCATGTTAGTAAACATGAGGATATTGAGGATAGATCCCTTGCAGAACTTGCTCCAAACTATGAGATTGCTGCAGCTTCTTTAGTTCACATGTTGGAAGCTAGGTTTGTTAACCTCAACCCCTTAATGCAAGTAATGTTTCTTAAACTTAAAGAAATTAAAGACCCTGAAAAGAGGGATTTTATTTTAAAAACTTTGCTTAAGGAATTCTATGATGTTGCCAAGGAAGCTAGAAAAGTCTTTGAACGTTTTAATATGCTAGGCTCATGAGTAGATGTTATTGGTACACGAGAAAAGATGAGCAAAACTGAACCTAATGGGGAGGAAACTAAGATATCGATACCCTTTAAACTGGTAGCAATACATGAGGCTATAGAAAAGAATCTTGATTGGATTGTTCCTGAAACCCCTTTTGATGAAAATAGTGAACCTAAGAGTATTGAGAGAGGATCCTCTAGAACCTTTTTGGATGATATACCTTGCCTTGTTGAAAATATTTCTGGAATTGATCTTAATGCTTCTTCATTTGAGAACACTAGATTCTTCTTTTTGCTTCTTATGCCTAACTTAAAGGCGTTAAAGAAAAGTACTTATTGGGAGATAACCCAAAAGTTTTAGATGAGTCTTGGAAGTTATTACTTCAGTAATAAACGCTCCTTATCCTTTTTATTTGCTTTTTGTGCCAAGAGTAACCTCTAATGAGAGAGAAGTAATGATTGGGAAAGTTGTTGTCCCGAAACAGATTTCTGTGCTTCACCGTAAAAATTCATGTAAAATCTCTGAACGTCCTTTTGAGGCGTGAAATTTTGTGCTTCTGCCCCAGGTTATTATATAACTTTCGTTAGTTCAACACTTTTTTATTTGAGCAACAGAAGGTCTTCGAAAAAGTCCGTCTTTACCTGCTGGTCTGTTTTGACAGATTTCTGCCATTTTCTGCATTTGCTTCTTGTTGGTTCTTTTTTGAGTTCTTTTGGGGAATTGATCTTTTTAAGGGAAGTGCTACAGTAGCTAGTGTTTTAATGGAAGTTTTATTGGTGTTAGAACTGAACCTAAAGACTTATTATCTTGAGTGCACTAATGTTGCTAATAAAGATTGTGTGAAGTTTTGTATGAAGGAAAAATTTCAGATGTATGGAAGGAATGAGTAATGAGGTGAAGAATGGACTAAAGCTCAAGCTTGGGGATGCCACGCCTGTCATCCCAAGAAATATCCAAGAAGTACAAGCGTCAAAGCTTGGGGATGCCCAAGGCATCCCCTTCTTCATCAATAAAAATCTCAGGTTTCTTCCAAACGCTTCATTTTTATTGTTTCATGCACACTTGTGTTGTTCTTGGAGCGTCTTCTTTTTCGTTTTCGTTTTGGTTTTTCGTTTGCTTTTTTTGCTTAGTTTTCTGAATAAATTGGTTGGACCCCCTCTTTCATACATTGGTTTTCAAATAGTTTGGTTTGGTTTTGAAAAGAGTAGGAAAGCTCATGCTTAAGTGGTAAAGAGAGCTTGTTTTGGACTGTGGCCTATGCTTTGGCATGCCATGCTTGATATTGTTTTGGCTTTATGCTTAGTATTCTTTGCTGTAGCATGCCTTGTTATAAACAATTGAGATTGCTTAATGTTCCTTGGATGAATCATGCGTTGTTTTAGCATATTAAAGCATAGTATAGTGGTATTCTCCTTTGATGCTTTATTTGGGTTGACTTGGTGCATGCTCACACCATGTTATGACTATCCAAAGTCACCATAACCTTTATGATCCTTTAGTTTTCAACTTGTAGTATCACTTTATGCTTTGATCAATGATGTTTTGTCGCTCTGCATGATTATGGCCATTATTGCTCTCTTAGTTTGTCGCTCCCAGTCTTTTGCTAGCCTCCACAACCAAGTATGAGTTCCACTCATGCATCCAACTTCCTAAACCAAGTTATTCCAAAGAGTCCACCATACCTACCTACTAGCATATTCTATGCCAAGTATATTCATGTTTTTGTTTACCTTCCAAATTAAACTTGTTATGAGAAAGCTAGTGATTAAAGCTCTCATGAACTTGATGGTACACTTTACTTTCTGCATTTAATAAACTTGAACCATTGGGTCCTTCTTTGTTACGTATATGCTTGCGCTTTATAAGTTGAATTTAGCAGAACCATGTATCATGGGGAATGCTTTCAACATTGCACTTGTGCTTTGTACCCCGTTGATATCATGTTCTTTTGCTTATGGATCCTGGCGGTGTGAAATAAAAGTGGAACTTGTAAGATCATGGAGTTTGTATGTGTGTTAGAGAAACGCCTGGGTCGCTAGCCTAATCCATGCCTAATCATGGTGGACACTTGCAGCATCACCATAATGAGCACTCTATGAAGCATCCTCAATAAAAACCTATGCAAATAGCAAATAAAAAGATCACTGAGATGATCATTGTCTGCTTGCCTTGTCATTTTGATTATGGGATAGCTCCTGTATCATGTGCAAGGGGTACCCCGTTGGTGGTTCTTTATGATACATATGTACTTACAATGATAAGAGCTTACTTGTGACTAAAGTTGAGTAGCATGAGGTTCGGTCTTTGTAAGTAAGGGGCATGAGATTTCGGTTTATAACTTGTCAAGCATATCCTCTTAGTTGTGTCACTTTAACGTTAATCACCTTCAAGATGCTTATGATAGGTGCAATGAGAGCTGAAAGCTAACAAGTACCATAATTTTTGGAAGCTCTTTATGAGACTTGAATCCCTACTTCCTTCTATGAAGGCCTTTCTTACACCATTACATTGAGTCTCCACCTTCTACCTTTATGCACCTACTTTGAGAGCATAGTGGCCATTCTTAGTTCTATGTGCATTGTCCCAAGACTAGTTGATTGATGCATAACTTGATATTGCTTGTTTTGAACTATTTGTATCTAGTCACTCTTATGAACTTTGAAGGTGTACTATGCATTTATATTTGCTACTCTATGGGGGACAAGTTGAATACTATTATGCTACGTTTTCTTTATGTGAAACAAACAAACGGCTTGCAAAGCATTGTTATTCATGAATCTTTTGTTTGTGCCTTTTCATGTTGCATCATACTTTCTTTGTCTTATTGCTAGAACTTTGTCTTTCATGTTATGATTGAAGTACTATGATCCTAGCTTCGAATGTTTTACAAGTACTTTGATCAAGTTTATGATGGTGCATGTCACCTCAAAAATTATTCTTTCTTTTTATCACTTACCTACTCGAGGACGAGCAGGAGTTAAGCTTGGGGATGTTGATACATTGCAAATGTATCCATAATTTTTGATGTTCCATGCTTGGTTTTATCTACTTTCTTGTGTTTTGTCCAAACTTTGGAGTACTTTTCATATGATTTCTTGGACTAACCTATTAACAAGAGCCACAGTGCCAGATGCCTGTTTTCTGTTGTTTTTTGGTTCCAGGAAAGTCAGAAAATGAATATTCTCGAAACTGGACGAGACAAAAGCCAAAGTCGCTATTTTACCGGAAGGCATCTAGAGCCAGAGTACGAGACGGAGAGGAGCCAAGGGGCCACCACACCACCTGGCCGCGCGGGCCAGGCCTGGCCGCGCCAGGGGGTGGTGTGGCCAGCCCAGGCACCCCCTCGGCCTCTCCTTCCGCCTATATATTGCCTTCGGGACCAAAACCCTAAGTACCCGATCAAAAAATCCATGAAAGAGTCTGTAGCCGCCGTCATCTCCATCCCTAGATCGGGAGGAATCTGAAGCTCTTCCCGGCACCCTGCCAGAGAGGGGAATTCACCCTGGAGGCCTTCTTCATCACCATGCAAGCCTCCGGTGTGATGCGTGAGTAGTTCATCTCTGGACTACGGGTCCATGTAGTAGCTAGATGGCTGGTTCTCCTCCTTTGTGCTTTCATGTCTAGATCTTGTGAGCTCCGTTCATGATCAAGATCATCTATTTGTAATTCTGCATGTTGTGTTTGCGGGGATCCGATGGATATTGAGATGCTATTTCATATTGATTATTGATTCTATCATGTCTTTGTTATTTGTGATCTTGCATGCTTTCCGTTGTTAGTAGCTATCTTGGCCAAGTAGATGCTAGCAACTCCAAGAGTTAGTATTTATGCTCGATAGTGGGTTCATGCCTCTTGTAATCTGGGGAAGTGACAGAAATATCTAAGGTGCTAGATGTGCTGTTGCTACTAGGGAGAAAACAACAATCCTTTGTTCATAGAACAATCGTATTGTTTACATTACACACAATTCGTAAAGCAATAATTTGTTGCTTGCAACTTAATACTAGAGGGGGTTCGGATGATAACCTAAAGGTGGATTATTAGCCATAGATGTAGTTGGATGGCGGTCTATGTATAATGCTGTAATGCCCAATCAAGTCCCAAAGGAGTCAAGATGATTAGTATATGCTTGTATGCTTTCTCGATGTTTGTCAATTGCCCCGCTGTAATTTGTTCACCTAGCATGTTATCTATCTTAAGGAGAGCCACCTCTAGTGAACTATGGACTGATACGTCCAAAACGTATCTACTTTCCCGAACACTTTTGCTATTGTTTATCCTCTATACTTGTGTGATTTGGATGCAACTAATGCGGACTGACGCTGTTTTCAGCAGAATTGCCTTGGTGTCTACTTTTTGTGCAGAAAATCAACTATCAGGAAAAATCCCGGAAAATATGCCAAAAATCCTATTTCACCCGAAGACTCCAGGAGCCAGAATACGAGACGGAGAAGAGCCAGGGGTGGCCACACCACCTGGTGGCGCAGGCCAGGCCAGGCCGCGCCAGGGGGTGGTGTGGGCCCCCTAGGCACCCCCTTGGCATCTCTCTTCGCCTATAAAGAGCCTTCTGACCTAAAAACTTCGAGGGGTTCGACGTTTTTCCAGAAGGAGTTCCGCTCCGCCGCCACCACTAGATTCCACGAAACAGCACCAGAAACTCCGTTCTGGCACCCTATCGGGATGGGGAATTGGAGGAGATCATCACCATCATCATCACCATCGCTTCTCCATCGACCATCCATGTTTCCCCCATCTATGAGTGAGTAATCCCCCGCTGTAGGCTATGGGGATGGTAGGGATTGGATGAGATCGTTCATGTAATGGCATCAGATTGTTAGGGCATGGTGCCTAGTATCTTTTATTAGTGTTTTATGACTTTGTTGCGACTTGTTGTGCTTAATGCTTGTCACTAGGGCCCGAGTGCCATGATTTCAGATCTGAACATGTTATTGATTCATTATGATAGTATTGTTTATGGTCTTATCTGCAAGTTGTATACACATGTTGTTGTCCGGAACCAATGGCCCCGAAGTGACAGAAGTCGGGATAACCGAAGGGAATGGCTTTGATGTGAGGATCACATGTGTTCAAGGAGTGTTAATGCTTTGCTCCGGTGCTCTATTAAAAGGAGAACCTTAATTGCCAGTAGTTCCCTTGAGGCCCCGCTGCAAACGGGCTGGCAGGACAAAAGATGTTGTGCAAGTTCTCATTGCGAGCACGTATGACTATATATGGAACACATGCCTAGGATTATCTAGTACTTGGATGCTTTATCTTATTTATCTGCAATTGCCCTATGTTCTAATTGCTATGTGAATTATCTTGTCCATGCAACGCTCGTTCATCCATCCCTATGCCTACCACACTAGAAGCCCACTGTTACTGCTTTTGTTACTACTGTCTTTGCTTTACTACTGCTATTACTTTGCTATTCCTACTACAAAACTGTTGCTACTGATAAACTGCTGTGAGCAAGATTGTTTTCCAGGTGCAGCTGAATTGACAACTCAGTTGTTAAGGCTTATAAATATTCTTTGGCTCCCCTTGTGTCGAATCAATAAATTGGGTTTCACTTCCCTCGAAAATACTACGATACACCCCCTATACTTGTGGTTCATCAAGACTATTTTCTGGCGCCGTTGCCGGGAAGCATAGCTTTATTTATCAAGCTCACTTGGATTCTCTATTGTTCGCTGCTATCCATCCATCATGGGTAAGTCTCGTGATGGCAAGGTTCCTATTTTACCATCCACTACAAGAAGAGGTACGATTCTAAACACCTCTGCTGCTCTTGATTCACCATCTGTTATGAGTAAATTCCTTACACCACCACATACACATGCTACACACACTGCTACTACTGCTGAATCTGAAACTTCTGATGCTTATGATGCTGCTTCTACTGTGCTTGACAAGAGTGGTTCATTAGGTCCTTTCCTAGATGCTACGATTGCTAGAACTATAGCTAGAAATACCGAAACTCCTAATGAAGACACTACCACACCTGTTAGCTCACCTAAATCTAGTGAGAGTTATGATATTGAAGATGGTTATGTTGAGATGACCGATGAGTTTATTAGAGAATGTAAGAACACCCATGATAGGAGCGCTGCTAAGAGTCTCCTTGAGAGGCGTACTATTAGACCCAAATTGTCTCATGATGCTAAGTTTGCTGCTTCTCCCATAAACATTATAGATGAAGATTATGATTTCTCTCTCGATCTATCTTACATAGCTATTGTCGAGAAAGAACCTTTTTGTGGGACTAAGAATGAAAGTGCGGTAGCACATATGAATGAACTTTCTACCATGAGTGGCTTGTTTTCTGATGATATTAAGATGCGTACTTACTTTGTTGCTAAGATTTTTCCCTTTTCACTGAAAGGAGAAGCTAAAACTTGGTTTAGTAATTTACCTCCTGGATCTATTGATAGACCTGAGTGCTTGATTGGTACTTTCCTGCAGAAATATTTTCCTCCCAGTGCTAGACATGCTATTTTGCAGGAACTTTTTGATTTTAAACAGGGAGAAAAAGAGGTATTGCCCGAATCTTGGGCAAGGTTTTGTGCTTTGATTCATGCACAGGCTGGAAGTCCATTACCTAAGAATGAGCTTCTTGATATATTTTATAATGGACTAACCGAGGAATCTAGGACATACCTAGATAGTTGTGCTGATTGTGTTTTCAGGAATAGGACTCCTAAGGAAGCTGAGGAATTAATGGCTAAAATAAGCAAGAATTATGAAGATTGGACTCCTCCTAAACAAGCTATACCTGAAGTAATTGTACCTGAACCATCTATTCCTGTGCCTATTACAACATCAAAGAAGAGGGGAGTTATTGAATTAAATGATGAAGTGATGAAGGAAGCTAAGAAATGTCTTAATGAGAAGGCAATTAAAGCTGCAGATGTCAAGAATTTACCTCCTATAGAAGAATTATGTAAGTATTTTCCCTACTCATCCACTATTGAGGTACACTCTCTCCAACACTATGATGAAGGTGATATCCCTTACTCTAAACCTCTTGATCAATGCTTAGAAGAATTTGATATCTTTATTGTTAAGCAAGATAACTTTAATAAAAGGGTGAAAAATCATCTAATGGAAAACACTAGAGCTATTGTTGAGTTGAAAGATATTGTGGAAAGAACCTCTAATGATGTTAAAATGATTGTTAACACTTTCAAATGGTTCAAACTCAAATAGATCAACTCGTTAAAGTGCAAAACGACTTGCTAGTTAATGCTGCTAAAGAAAAACATGCTTATGAAATTAGAACTAGAAGTGGTGCTGCTACCCAGGATCCTCTATATCCTGAGGGGCATCCCAAAAGAATTGAGCGGGATTCTCAACAAGCTGAAAATAATGGTTCTACTCGTAAGAAAAGGAAAAAGAAACATAAAACTGTTGTAGAACCCTCTGAACCTGCTATAGATCCTAATAGTATATCTATCTCTGATGCTGAAACTGAAAGTGGTAATGAAGAAAATGTTGTTCCTAATGAAGAAAAAGTTGAATAAAAACCTGAAAACCACACTAAGAATACTAAATACACCAAAGAAGATTTTATTGCTAAGAAACATGGTAGTGAAAGAGAACCTTGGGTCCAAAAACTTATGCCTTTCCCTGATAAGAAACACAAGTCAAAGGAAGATGAACACTATAATAAGTTTTGTGAGTGGATGAAGCCTTTATTCTTGCAAATTCCTTTGACTGATGCTAATAAATTGCCTCCTTACTCAAAGTATATGAAGGACATTGTCTCGAATAAAAGGAAGATCCCTAATGAAGAAATTTCTACTTTGCTTGCTAATTATTCCTTCAATGGTAAGGTTCCTAAGAAACTTGGAGACCCAGGGATTCCAACTATCCCTTGCTGTATTAAGAACAGTTATGTTAGAACTGCTTTGTGTGATTTGGGAGCTGGAGTTAGTGTTATGCCTTCCTCCCTATATAAGAGGCTTCAACTTGAAAAATTAATACCAACTAATATATCTTTGCAAATGGCTAATAAATCTACCACCATTCCTGTGGGTATATGTGAGGATGTACCTGTTAAGGTGGCTCACAATTGCTTGATATTAACTGATTTTATTGTGCTTGAAATGCCCGAAGATGATAATATGTCTATTATTCTTGGGAGACCTTTTCTTAATACTGTAGGAGCTGTTATTAATTGTAATCAAGGAAAGGTGACCTTCAATGTTAATGACAAGGAACATACTATCTATTTCCCCAAGAAGATTGAAAGGACTTATGGTTTGAATTCAATTGAACATGTTGAAGGCATTCAAGTTGGAGAAATATATTGTCCCATACCAAGAGAAAAATTTGAAACTATTATGATTGGGACCATTGCTATCAAGGTTGAGGTAACATAATCATTAGTGGAGTACAAAGTTTTGTCTCATATGCAATTGTTTTGGTAGCAAGACTTGATCAACCTTGTTAACAAAAGGATTCCATTGAACAAAACAATGTTTTCATTATGATTATCTCCGTTTATTTTTATCCTTTGCATTTTAGTTTTTGCTTTCGTTTAGCTTTCTTTTTGTTGTTAGTTGCTTGCATGTTAGAACTTCTGTAGTTCTAGCCTTGTTTTGTCCTTGCATCATGTTTCCAAAAGAAAAAAATCTGTCTGTTAGAAAACTCATTCTTCTATTTCTAAAAAATACCCAAAAATAAAGTGTCTCGAAAAATTCCAGAAAACTCATATCAATTTTTTACGTGAAAAAAGGGGCAGAGGAGTACCTGGGAGGTACCAGGGGGCCCACCAGGCAGGCACACCACATGGTGGCGCGGCCAGCCTTGGGTGGCGACATGCCCTGGTGTGGGTCACCCCTGGCCCCCCACTAACTCTCTCACCTGCCACTTTCTTCTCTCTCCCGAGTAAGCTCCAGTTCATATCTCAAAATCACGTTTTTGCTGTGCTTGCTCTTAATTTTTTCGATCTCCTTGCGCAGCCCATCTTTCTTGCTGAAATTTGGAGCATTTGTTCCCTGGTATGTGACTCCTCCCCTTGTCCAAGTAGATTTGTTTTTAGTGGATTATATGTTGAGTATTTTGCTGCTGTAGGTGACTGGTTATGAGAGCTTGTAAGCTTGTTTGATGCTTAGAGATATAGTTTTGATGCATGTTTAGGCCTCTTGCAAGTCCCTATGAGTAGAATCCTTCATTATATTTACTTTGTAATCACTTGTTTAATAGGTGTTTAAATTTCAGAATACCAAGCATGAACAACCATACTTTTGGAGAGATATTTGAGAGTGATGCACCTAGGAGGTCGAGGCCCTCAAGAACAGCCTCTCAAGCTAGGCCATCATACAATGAAGATCTCATTGCAACTCGTATTGGCAGTGAAAGGGATGATGGGGATGCTCACCCATCCTCTTTTCCTTGTTTTACTTTCTTACAAGCTGCAGGAATTCTTGATGATCTCTTGCTGCTGATTGAGAGGGTTGGTTTGACCTCATATATGCAAGATGAAAGTGCACAATACGCTATGCTCACCAAAACTTTTGTTGAGAGCTTCACATTTACTAACACACCCTATCAGTCTACTGTCTCTTTTAAGATCTATGATCTTCCCTTCACCATGCCTTTGGAGAGATTTTGCAGTTTTGTAGGTGTGCGTATGACAGGGACCGTGAAGAAAATTCGAGGGCGACCCGCGGATTTGTTGGAGCTTTACCGAGGGGTGCCCAATGATGATAACCGCGTGGCGCAGCACGGAAAGATAAGAAATATCCAACTCCCTGCTCTTTGATACTTTGCATATTATCTCGCTACTAGTGTACTAGGTAGGGAGAACACAAGTAATATATCCAACTATCATTTAGCATTCCTTGTTGCTGCGCTTAACAATGATTCTCGGTGCAATCTTCGCTCGCTTATTGCTCGCCGCCTAGCTGCTAGGGGGCCTATCTATGGGGGCATCATTGCCTCGCGTATAGTCAATGCATTAGGTCTTTTGGTGGATCCCTATGATGCTATGCTGGCACCACAGAGGCTTGACCTTGTTGCCATGAAAACTCATCACTTTGTCACTGCTACCTCTGACTTGAACAATCTAGCACATAGGATGCTTTTCATTGACGGGGATGAAAGGGAGATCCTTTTGCCACAACCTGCTTTGTTTAGTGTTCATAGGAGACCATGGTCGCGCTCCAAGGAGGAGGTGGACGAGCAGCTTCGCTTGTTGGGTTTCCACGAGCAGCACCAGAAGGATGTGCCCTCCTATGATTACTCCGCGCATTATGGAGGGACGTACTCGATTTCGCACCAGGATGAGGGGACCTCTTCGTCGTACCAGGGTGACACTTCATCCTAGCCAGCTTGGGATTGATACCCACTTAGGCCAAAAGCCTAAGCTTGGGGGGAGGTATGCCGACACCACACTCATCTTCATATCATGTTGCGTCGGTACTTTGTATATTCATGTTTTCGTTCTCTTTTTAGTTTTCATTCTTCTTTGCTTTTTCCTTCTAAAAACACAAAAGGACCAAAAATATTTTTGTTGTTTCTCTTTGGTTTGCTTCTTCTTTTTGCCTTGGTTTGCTTTTCCCTTTTTGCTTTGTTTGAACTATTCGAAAAACCCAAAAAGATTTTGCTTTGCTTGTTTTTCTCTTTTGGTTCTTGTTTAAAAATCGAAAACACCAAAAATATTTGTCGTTCTTCTTTGGTTTTTGCGAGTTTGCTACAAGGTTCGGCAGTCCTCAGTGGATATTGGTTTCATATTATTATTCAAGACACACAAGTGAAGAGCAATAATGAGGATCAATGACTACTTGAGGCATGGTAAGAGGCTGGTAACGAACTCTATTTGTTTTCATTTTTGTACATATACTCATCACTGTGGGCTTGCTTAGTCCGTTCAAGTAGGGTGTATGTTATCTTTGGATGCTTAGTAGTTCTTGCTTTCTTATGATTAGCTCCAGCTCGCCAATAGTTTGTAGCATATCTTATGAATGTTTGCTTGCATTGATCTATTCATAAATTGGTATGACACCACGGTATCCTCCTCTGAATGTTGCATTGGAATTGATTTGGCACATGCTCATGCATGCACAGGACTGTGATAATCAGTTAAGCCTTGATGAATTATTTTGCCTTGAGGATCTTGAATCACTTTCATGCCATGAGTAGTCCTGTTTTGTTGCAAGCATGATAATGACAGCTATTGCTCTCTCGTTTGTCACTCCCTTACTATTGCTAGTCTTCACTTCCACTGAGTGTTTTACTCATGTTTCCAACTCCCTAAACTAAATATTTCCAAAGTGTCCACCATACCTACCTGTTAGCATCATTTGCTACTCCCGTGCATATTCATTATGCCTTGTTTTCTTCCGAATAAAATGTTTGCTTGTTATGGGAAAATTAGTTAGTAAAGCTCTCACGAACTTGATGGCACACTTTATTTCCTGCACTTAACAAACCTAAACCATTGTGAACTCTCCATGAAAGTTATATTCTTGCAAATTATAGGCTGGGGATTAGCAGAACCGTGCTATCACGGGGAACGCTTTCAACACTTGTAAATATATACCCAGTTGATACCTTGCTCTTTTGTTAGCGGATGTCGTCGGTGTGGAATAAAAGGGGAGCTTGTAAGTCCATGGAGTTATGTATGTGTGTTAGAGAAACGCCTGGGCCACTGGTCTAATCCATGCTGACATGATGGAAACCTGTAGCATAACCATAATGATATCTATGAAGCATTCTTCTTATAAAAAAGAGAGAGATAGCTATTGAGAAAAAGAAAAAAATAGAGTTTTATGAAAAGAGGAAAGAGAGAAAAAGGCACCATTTCCCATGGTAAAAAAGAAGATTGCTGAGATACTCATTGTCTGCTTGCCTTGTCATTTTGATATGGGGATTCTTCCGTATCATCGGGCAAGGGGTACCCCGTTGGCGGTTCTCAATGATACGCACATACTTACGATGACAAGAACTTACCGGTAACTAAAGTTGAGTAGCATGAGGAGCGGCCCTCGTACTCAAGGGACTTGGGATTTTTAGTTTATAGTCTGTCAAGCATATAACTCAGATTGGACCTCACTTTCACCTTAACCACATTAAAGATGCTTATGACAGGGGCAATGAGAGCTCAAGGCTAACGAGTACCATACTTTCAGCATTTGGAAGCCTTTCAAATTATTCAAAACCTTTTCTTCTATTTGTTGAGTCTCCACATATTCTTTGAGCACCTTCTTGAGAGCATAGTTGTCAGTCTTTGTGTTTGCTCCATTACTTGATTAGTTGTGTTATGACTTTGATGCTTGTATCCTTGATATCTTTACTTCTAGTCATCACTTGAACTTCAGAGGTGCCTTGATATTCATAATCAAAGGGCAAGCGAGATACCACCCTATCATACCTTTTTATGAGCATTGTAATGTTGCTTATGTTTATGCTCCATGCTACTTATTATTCTTGAGTTGGGATCATTTCATAGCTTGCAATGACTATTAAGTAGACTCAGTTGCATACTCTTTATTATAAATTGTCTAAGTAGTTGATCACATTGCTGAGAATATTTACGTCATATGAAGCAAATGTGTTCGTGAAAGTTCTTTTATCGCACTCAGTTTTCAACTAAATTGCTTGAGGACAAGCAATAAGCTAAGCTTGGGGGGAGTTGATACGTCCAAAACGTATCTACTTTCCCGAACACTTTTGCTATTGTTTCTCCTCTATACTTGTGTGATTTGGATGCAACTAATGCGGACTGACGCTGTTTTTAGCAGAATTGCCTTGGTGTCTACTTTTTGTGCAGAAAATCAACTATCAGGAAAAATCCCGGAAAATATGCCAAAAAAATCCTATTTCACCCGAAGACTCTAGGAGCCAGAATATGAGACGGAGAAGAGCCAGGGGTGGCCACACCACCTGGTGGCGCAGGCCTGGCTAGGCCACGCCAGGGGGTGGTGTGGGCCCCCCAGGCACCCCCTCGTCCTCTCTCTTTGCCTATAAGGATCCTTCTAACCTAAAAACTTTGGGGGGTCGACGTTTTTCCAGAAGGAGTTCTGCTCCGCCGCCACCACCAGATTCCACGAAACAGCACCAGAAACTCCGTTCTGGCACCCTGCCAGGACGGGGAATTGGAGTAGATCATCACCATCATCATCACCATCGCTTCTCCATGGACCATCCATGTTTTCCCCATCTATGAGTGAGTAATCCCCCGCTGTAGGCTATGGGGATGGTAGGGATTGGATGAGATCGTTCATGTAATGGCATCAGATTGTTAGGGCATGGTGCCTAGTATCTTTTATTAGTGCTTTATGACTTTGTTGCGACTTGTTGTGCTTAATGCTTGTCACTAGGGCCCCAGTGCCATGATTTCAGATCTGAACATGTTATTGATTCATTATGATAGTATTGTTTATGGTCTTATCTGCAAGTTGTATACACATGTTGTTGTCCGGAACCAATGGCCCCGAAGTGATAGAAATCGGGATAACCGGAGGGAATGGCTTTGACGTGAGGATCACATGTGTTCACGGAGTGTTAATGCTTTGCTCTGGTGCTCTATTAAAAGGAGCACCTTAATTGCCAGTAGTTCCCTTGAGGCCCCGCTGCAAACGGGCTGGCAGGACAAAAGATGTTGTGCATGTTCTCATTGCGAGCACGTATGACTATATATGGAACACATGCCTAGGATTATCTAGTACTTGGATGCTTTATCTTATTTATCTGCAATTGCTCTATGTTCTGATTGCTATGTGAATTGTATTGTCCATGCAACGCCCGTCCATCCATACCTATGCCTACCACACTCGAATCCCACTGTTACTGCTTTTGTTACTACTGTCTTTGCTTTACTACTGCTGTTACTTTGCTATTCCTACTACAAAACTGTTGCTACTGATAAAATGTTGTGAGCAAGATTGTTTTCCAGGTGTAGCTGAATTGACAACTCAGTTGTTAAGGCTTATAAATATTCTTTGGCTCCCCTTGTGTCGAATCAATAAATTGGGTTTCACTTCCCTCGAAAATGTTGCGATACACCCCCTATACTTGTGGGTCATCATGGACCCCGGTCCTTTCTTTTACATTCAATCTACAAACTGTTATTGCTTTGTGTTTACTTTCTGCAAACTATTACTTCCTTCCATTTGATACGTTTAATCCTTTGTTTTCAGCAAAACCGGTGAGATTGACAACCTCATCGCAAGTTGGGGACAGAGTTTTGTGGTTGTGTTGTGCAGGTCTCCACGTTGCTACTAGCACCGGTAGTGCGCCCTGCCAAGGCTCAGCTACCAACACCTTTGGGGTGTTTCCTTGCTCCTACTGGATTGATAACCTTGGTTTCATAACTGAGGGAAACTTACTGTTGTGCTCATCATAGCTTCCTCTTGGGGTTCCCCTACAAGCTCATTAATACACGAGTCAGCAGTACCTCTTGTGGATCCGACGATAACAGCAGCAACCAATACATGACGCACTATCAGGTGTGCGTGATTATCAGCGAAGGATCGTCCACACCATGCGACACTAATGGTAACCCAATCCTTGATCCCAATGATATTTTATTGGATGACAACGCAGGAAACAATGGGAACGAAGGAGATCTGCCCAACAATCGCATCGTACAAGGAAGAGAAGGCACACGCGCTGGTGAACGCCTAACTCTTCGACTGCTAGCAGACGCATGGCAAAGGATGATGGATGCAATCTCGGGCGCAGTTCTCGTGACAGCCGAAGCCACTCATGAGGACTTAATGGTGTACTGGTGCTTGCTTCACCACAAGTAAAGGGACCTGCTTAGAATGCAGATGCAACTCGACGTAAGGAAAGATTAGCTGACGAATCTAGCAAGCGGCAGGCACAACTAAGATCCACCCGTGGATCTGGTAGTATAGCTAGATACGCACCATGAAGAGGAACCTCACGGCTGCAAAATATTCCGGAAGTCGGGAGAAACGATATGACTTGAAATTTGGACCTGTCCTTCATGATAGTAGATCCAGCGGGACATATCAAAGCAAAAACAACGCAAGCCACGATTATCGCCGCCCAAACCTTCCTACTCACAACTCAACTGGCACCCGATGATCCCAGGGAAGTGATCCATCGTTCTGCTGTCATGAACCTCGGTATGGTGGGCGCATCTCTTGCACAAGGAGAATAGGGAGTTACAAGGCAACTCGATAAATCGCCATGTTCTCTCAACAACCCTCGGCATGTGGAACACACCCGACAATGACGGTCTCCACGCTGTCGCAACAGCCCTCAGCATGTGGGACACACCACGAGACGATGCAAGAAACGGCATTACACAACACAGAGTCAATAGGTTAAGGGAAGAGCGTAGCAGGCGAAGACACTATGATGGCAAAAGCGAGGATGGGTATGAACTATGCGGGGCTAGTTGCTTTACCCAGTGGGTTCGCAAGACCCCAATACCCAAGGATTTCAAGCTTCCTCGCGATCGCCAAAAGTACGACGGCCTCTAGGAACCCCGAGGCTTGGTTGGCAGATTACCTAGCAACCGTTAAACTTCAGGGTGGCTCCAAGGCTACCGCAATGAAAATCTTGCAGTTAAACTTAAGTGTCGCTGCCCGCTCATGGCTTAGGCAGGTACCCCGAAGAATCCATCAGCAGCTAGAACAACCTCGAAGATTAGTTCATTCGAAACTTCACATCCACGTTCAAGTGAACCGCGTCTTTGGAGTAGTTATAGGCGTGCAAACAAAAATCTGGAGAACCGATACGAGAATTTATCAAGCGCTGGAACATCATCAAGAATTCAGTCAAAGCTATATCTGCTGAAAGTGCAATCAACGCGTTCAACGACGGCCGCCGCCAAAGAGAATTCATTGAGGAAATAGGGCGAGTCAAGCCCAAAACAATCTTGCAATTAATGGACATGGAAAATCGATGGGCATATGGTGAAGATGCAGTAAATAACAAGCAAGGGTGCTCACCTGAAGAAGATCGGGACATGCGCAATAATGACAGGAGAATACGTAGCAACGATGGATACGGCGGGCCTAGCTATGTTGTGGCTGGCTTTTCAGGAGGGGACATTTGAAGAAACAACGACCGTAGCGACGGATACCGCAGCAACAGAGAAGACGCTGGTGGAAGCCAATCCACATAGTGGTACCAGCCATGGGCTCAGGATCCCCCCATGTACCCACTACAGATACTGGAAGGACCATGTAATATGCACTGTTGGGTCTGTAGCATAGAAAACAAAAAATTTCCTACGGTATGAACTACACGCCAAGATCTATCTACTAGGTACAAAGAAACGGGTGGACATGCATCCAACGAGAACTTACCCTCGTAGACAACGAGCTTTGTTAACGAGTAGGAACTCGTGGTTGATGTAGTCGTACACTTGCCGATCTCAAGATCGTGAGGAAGTCCGAGCGCCACAACTCAGCAGCGCATCCGCACTCGCACACACGTTCAAGCCACCGGACAACCTCCACCTCCTCGCTCCAGCGATCCAGCGGAAGCAGCAACTCCTTCCAGATGAAATGCCACCGGGAACATGTATCTCGCTAATCCGAGACCATGGGGGAATAATTCTAGAGGGGGAGAGAGATCCTTCACAAGGAGGTGTGTGGATGAAGGAGGGAATGGGTGGCCTTTTATAGGAGGAGGGGGGTGCCCCCTCACTCCATGGCCGGCGCATGGGGGTGTGACCCCTCACCTCCCCCATTCATGTGGTGGTAACCCCTCCACATTAAAATGCCTCTTCACATTCCCTTTTAAAGTCTCCGCTTTAAATGCATTAAATTTCTCCAAATTTAATGCTCTCTCATTTAATAAAAATCTTTTTATTAAATTTATTCAGAATTTTGTTAATTACTTTAATTAACAAACATTCACATATAGCCCCTTGCAATATTTCAATATCACATGCAGAACCACCTTCTGCAATTTCACCCGAAACAATTTCCGGTTTCTATTGAAACAATTCCTGCGCTTTGCAATTCTTTCGTCTGAAACATATGTTCTCCAAAATGGTGTCCGGTAACTCTTAAGTGTGCCACCCTACGGTTCGCGAATAATGCAGACATGATCGAGACCCTTCTCCGATCAATAATCATCAGCGGGACCTGGAGATCCGTACTGACTCCTACACATTCAACGATGACTCCTGTGATCGTGAGAACCTTTAACGCTTGTAACTAAATCTCTTTGTCTCTCGATATATTACATGTCCGAGATTCGATCATCGGTATCTCCATACCTAGTTTGATCTCGTTACCGACATGCACTCTTTTCTTGTTCCCGTGATATAACATTCTAGTGATCACATCACTTTCTTGCAAGCTATCCTAATGTGATATCACCGAGAGGGCCCAGAGTATATCTATCCGTCATCTGGATTGACAAATTCCACTCTTGATCCATGAGCCTCAACATAACACCTTCGTAGTAGTGAACCCATCTTTATAGTCACCCTGTTACGGTGTGACGTTTGATGTTATCAAGATACTCTTCCGGTGTTAGCAATTAACATGATCTCATGGTCTAAGGATAAAGATTACTTCGTATGATGTTATAGCAATATAAACATAATGACTTGATCGTAATGCTATACTTCGGATGAATGTTCACCACATCATTCCACCAATGGTGTGACCTTGTTATTAACAACATCCAATGTCCATGATCAGGAAACCTTGATCATCATGTTAATCAACAAGCTAGTCTATAAGAGAGGCATGACTAGGAACCCTTTTTGTTTATTAAACACACATGTATTGATGTTTCCGAATCAATACATTTCTAGCATGTAAAATAAACATCTATCATGTATAAGGAATATATAATAACAACTTTATTATTGCCTCTCACAGCATATTTCCTTCAGTATCCCACTTGCACTAGAGACAATAATCTAGTTCACATAGTGATAAATCTAACACCCATGGAGTTCTGGTGTTGATCATGTTTTGCCCTAGGGAGAACTTTAGTCAACGGATCTACTACATTTAGGTCCGTGTGTACTTTACAAATCTTTATATCTCCATCCTTGACATGCTCGCGGATGGAGTGAAACTGGTGCTTAATATGTTTGGAATTCTTGTGAGACCTTGGTTCCTTTGCGTTGGCTATGGCTCCATTGTTGTCACAATAGATCACCATCGGGTCCAACGTACTGGGAACCACACCCAGTTCTATAATGAACTCTTTCATCCAAACTGCTTCCTGCGCCGCTTCTAAAGCAGCAACATATTCCGCCTCCGTTGTTGATCCAGTCACCACAGGTTGTTTGGAACTCCTCCAACTAACTGCTGCTCCGTTCAAGAGAAATACGTATCCGGATTGAGACTTAGAGTCATCTGGATCGGTGTCAAAGCTAGCATCAACATAACACTTAGCGACTAGCTCTTCTTCACCTCCGTATATGAGAAACATATCCTTAGTTCTTCTCAAGTACTTGAGGATGTTCTTTACCACTATCCAGTGTTCCGAACCTAGATCAGATTGGTACCTACTAGTCAAACTAATAACATGTGCCACATCCGGTCTTGTACATAGCATGGCATACATAATAGAGCCTATGGCCGAGGCATAGGAGATCTTATCCATCATCTCTCTTTCTTCCGCCGTAGCCGGACTTTGAGTCTTACTCAATGTCTTGCCTTGCAACATAGGTAAGAACCCCTTCTTACTTTCGTCCATATTAAACTTCTTTAATATCTTATCAAGGTATGTACTCTGCGATAGCCCAATTAGGCGCCTTGATCTATCTCTATAGATTTTAATGCCTAATATATATGACTCTTCACCAAGGTCTTTCATCAAAAATTTGTTGTTTAGATAACTTTTAACACCGTTTAAAAGATCTATATCATTTCCAATCAATAATATGTCATCCACATATAATATCAAAAATGCCACATTGCTCCCACTCACTTTCTTGTAAATACAAGCCTCTCCATAAGTTTGGACAAATCCAAACTCTTTGATCACGTCATCAAAGCGGAGATTCCAACTTCGTGATGCTTGCTTTAGTCCATAGATGGATCGCTGAAGTTTGCACACCTTATTAGCATCCTTAGGATCGACAAAACCCTTAGGTTGTATCATATACAACTCTTCTTCAATCTTACCATTGAGGAACGCAGTTTTGACATCCATCTGCCATATTTCATAATCGAAATATGCAGCAATTGCTAACATAATCCTAACCGATTTAAGCATCGCTACGGGAGAGAATGTCTCATCGTAGTCAACTCCTTGAATTTGTCGAAACCCCTTTGCGACAAGTTGAGCCTTATAGATGGTCACACTACCATCAGCATCAGTTTTCCTTTTGAAAATCCATTTATTCTCAACAGCCTTTCGGTCATGAGGTAAGTCCACCAAGTTCCAAACTTGGTTCTCGTACATGGATTCCATCTCGGATTTCATGGCTTCTAGCCATTTGTTGGAATCCGGGCTCATCATTGCTTCTTCATACGTCACAGGGTCATCCATTTCATCAACCATGAAATTCACAACAGGATTGCCGTACAGTTCAGGAGCTGCACGTGTCCTGCTTGACCTGCGAGGTTCGGTAGTGTCCTCTTTCGGAGTTTCATGATCATTATCATTAGCTCTCTCTTCATCAGGTGAAGTCAACTCCGAAACAACTTCTGGTGTTGCGCCACTCGCCATTCCATGAAGAAAAGGTTCAATAACCTCTTCGAGTTCTACCTTCCGACTACTCACACCTTTCACGAGAAACTCCTTCTCAAGAAAGGATCCATTCTTGGCAACAAAAACCTTGCCCTCGGATCTGTGATAGAAGGTATACCCAATTGTTTCCTTAGGGTATCCTATGAAGACGCATTTTTCCGCTTTGGGTTCGAGTTTATCCGGTTGAAGTTTCTTCACATAAACATCGCATCCCCAAACCTTAAGAAATGACAGCTTAGGTTTGTTTCCAAACCATAATTCATACGGTGTCGTTTCAACGGATTTAGATGGTGCCCGATTTAAAGTGAATGCAGCTGTTTCCAGTGCATAACCCCAAAATGACAGAGGTAAGTCAGTTAGAGACATCATAGATCGAACCATATCCAATAAGGTATGATTACAATGTTCCGACACACCATTACGTTGTGGTGTTCCGGCAGGCGTGAGTAGTGAAACTATTCCACACTCTTTCATGTGTGTGCTAAACTCGTAACTTAGATACTCTCCTCCATGGTCAGGCCGTAGAAACTTGATCTTTCTATTACGATGATTTTCCACTTCATTCTGAAATTCCTTGAACATTTCAAAAGTTTCAGACTTGTGTTTCATCAAATAGATATACCTGTATCTACTCAAATCATCTGTGAAAGTAAAAAATGACGATATCCACCTCGCGCCGACACACTCATTGGTCCACACACATCAGTATGTATGATTTTCAATAGATCTGCCGCCCGTTCCATTGAACCAGAAAACGGCGTTCTAGTCATCTTGCCCATAAGGCATGGCTCACATGTATCAAATGATTCAAAATCAAGTGATTCCAAAAGTCCATCAGAATAGAGTTTCTTCATGCGTTTAACGCCAATATGACCTAGACGGCAGTGCCACATATATGTAGACATATCATCATCAAGTTTAATCTTTTTAGCATTAACATTATGAATGTGCGTAATATTACTATCGAGATCCAATAGAAATAAACCATTCAACATAGGTGCATGACCATAAAAGATATCATTCTTATAAATCGAACAACCATTGTTCTCAGATTTAAAGGAATGACCACTTTGCATCAAACACGATCCAGATAAAATGTTCATGCTCAGTGCAGACACCAAATAACAATTATTTAGGTTTATAACTAATCCCGATGGCAAATGGAGAGGTAGCATCCCGACGACGATCACATCAATTCTTGATCCATTGCCGACCCGCATCCTGACCTCATCCCTTGCTAGTTGTCGCTTGTTTCGTAGCCCCTAAACCGAGTTACATATATTAGCAACCAATCCTGTATCAAATACCCAGGTGCTACTGCGAGTACTAATCAAGTACACATCAATAACATGTATATCACATATACCTTTGTTTGCCTTGCTAGACTTCTTGTCCGCCAAATACTTGGGGCAGTAGCGCTTCCAATGGCCAGTCCCCTTGCAATAGTACCACTCGGTGTCAGACTTAGGGCCAGCCCGGGGTTTCTTTTCAGGCGTGGCAACAGACTTGCCACCCTTCTGTCAACACCCGAATTTTTAATCCCAGATGCCCGTTATGCCATACCTCGCAATCCCAGGATTACCATTTTTGCGAGACATAACGGATTGGATATCATAGTACATCATCCATTACAAACCATACATAAGGTTTTACACAAATAAGGATCTCATGATCCAGTCTTAATACAACAAGTAGCGGAAATAAAAGATAGCGTAGCGGTGGGGTCCATCCTCAGGGGCACGGGCAATGCTGACGAAGGCAGATAGTCCTAGTTATCATAGCTGTCCTGCTGACCATCATCTTGATAATCTCCTTCATAGTCTGTCCATGATAATAGCCAGGGACAAAAGCCATGAGTACTCTTTAAGTACTCGCAGACTACTATTAACAGGTACTATAATTCTAAGTTAAAGTCTTGAATCTAATTTAACTATCAAATCAAGTTTGAAACCTAAGCTGAGTTCAGAAGCAAAGAAAGATAAAGTAAAGTTCTAGAATAACTTAAACTGGGAAGCTATTATCATCAACACAACCCTGTTGTGGTCAAGTCAAGTTCATCATTCATTTCAAGTTATTTAGAAAACATCTGACAATGAAACAGTATGGCCATTCCAACTGTCCATAACCGCGGACACGGCTATTCGAATAGTTTGACACTCTGCAGAGGTGGTACACTTTCACCACAAGATTCGATACATCTTTCAGGGATAACCCTGAATCATCATACTTAGTATGCAGATAATCAAACATAACCTTCCCCTTTACACACCCTAGTACAAGCACCTCTCCTATGAGCATGGCCTCCCAACCATGACCATCAGTCATCTTGGGTACTGCATAGGTGGACAACATTGAGAGGTAGCCTCAGCTCAAACCTCTCCCGTGAGGGAACTAATACTAATGCATATAAATTTCCAGCTAAGCCTTACCCAATTCAGGTAATGTGGTTATACGGTAAATTTGGAATGGTATCACATCTGAATCCAACCATCAGTTTTATAAAAGGGTTAAGGCTCATGCCTCATCATTTTCATCATCATAAACCAGTTGTGTCTCTCAACACATGTCAAAACATCTCAATAGAATGACTCATCATTCCAAGGTTTTCACCATTCATTTTCACCAAGGGTTCCCATCTAAAGTGACTCAAGTTTTTGATCTATTCTAAAATACTAAGTTAAGAGTGTTCACTAAGGTGGAAAAGATGGTTTCAATCTCATGCCATAGAATAACATCTAAAGGTTTCTAAGTAGGTAAGGTTTTATACTTTTTATGCTACCTTCAAACCAAGTAAAGAACTTTGTATAACCTAAGAGGGGTAAAACTTGTAGGTAAGACTTGGGTTACTAATAGTTAAAAAGGGTGTGATCAAAGCATGCCTAAAGCATCCTTGCTCATTCATCTAGCTTAATTCTAGCTTGCTAACAATAGCTTGCCTTGGTTGGTGTAGTGGTTGAAGTTTTCTTCTTCTTCTTCTTGGTAGAACTCCTCCTCCTCGAAAGCTTGGTCGGTACTAGCGTCTATAAATACATAGGGAGTATACAATCACCAAACAATACTTAACTAGGCTAAGTAGCATCCTAAAACACACAATTGATGATCTATTATCATCACAAGCATCACAAGTTTAATTCAATAGTTTCAACCTTTTTATTTTAGAAAAGTAATTTCTACTCATTGAAATATTAACTAAAATTTAATATTCACCACCAAAATATGGGATCATGTGGACACATGTACTCACCACATATTCTAACATGTGGTAATGAGAGTTAATGGTTGCATCAATATTACTTTAGTTTAAGTTTATTATTTAATGATTTAAAGTGACTAGAAATGCCTATATAGCATTATTTTGGTACTAGTCCAAAGTCACTGCATGTAAACCTTAATATTATTACATATTTAGATAGATATGATGAAATGTGATTTTTGAGAGTTGGAATCAACTCAAAAGCTAACTTGGTTGATTTTATAAAAATGTTTCAAGTTGCAAAAGCTTCTGTTTTGTTATTTTTATTAGGAGAGATTTATAACTCTAATTGAATTAAATCCAACGTGCTTGGATAGATCATTTTAATACCTTTCAGACAAAATTGGTTTCATGCAATTTGGATTTCTAAAACTCTCTGAATTGATTTTTGAAAAAGTGGACAGAAACTAGATTTAACTAAAAAAGAAAAATCCAGATTTGAATCTATGGGCAAGCGCGGGAAAGGACTTGGGCCAGCCCAGTGGCACTCCGCAGCGCGGGGCTCAGCTGACAGGGGGGTCCCGCGTGTCAGCGACACTTAAAACGCGAAACGGTACGCGCGCTGTGGGCCGTAGGATTACAAGCGAGATCAACGGCTGAGGGTCGTCGTCGACGACGAACAGGTCGCCGGCGAGCTCGAACCCTAGCGGCTCGGTGGGGATCTACTGGGGGCGTACCAGGGCTCCAACGGGGTTGGCGAGGCGCGCAAACAACATGGAAGACGACGGCGAGGCGAGGCGCGGTTGCGGCGGAGCTTGGGGTGGTCAAAATCAACGGCGCCCTTCTCCTCCTGTCGCGGCTGCTCCGGCTCCAATTCCGGTGAGGCAGAGCTCGCCTTGCTCCGGCTAGAGGTAGGTGAGGTTCTGAGAGGTGAGGGGAGTGGAATGGTGTGGAGAGAAGAGGCTGGGGAGGGCTCCTTTTATAGGCCCGACGGTGAGACCGAGCGGGATGGGCAGGCGACGGTGGCGACAAGGCTACGGCGGGGTAGAGGCATGGCTGGGGGTGGCGATCGATGGGCGGTTCCCTGTCGGTGCTCTAGAACTTAAATGCAAGCGTAGGGGCGGTGGCACGCGGTCTGGGCGAGGTGGTGCTCTGAGAGGCAGAGGCGGTGGTGTCCACGGCGGGCGGTGGCTGTGAGGCTTTGGGCGGCGAACGGGGATGTCTGGGGTGTTCTCCAGGTCGAGGTGGAGCGGTGGGCGCGGTTTGGTGCCAAGGGGTGGCCTGTGCGAGCGGGGACAGGGCGTGCTCTGGGGGCGGCACTGGCATGGTGCGGTGGCACTGGGCGCGGTTTGTGCTTGGTGGTCCACTGCTGTTCTGGGCTCCGGCAAGGGATAGGGGGTGGCGGTGAGCTCCTGGCTACCTCCTAGACATGGCGAGAGAGGGGGAGATGGTCTGCTGCGACGGGGCAAAGTTTGGCCGGCGACCATGCCCTTGGGTTAACATGGCAAGAGGGTTAGGGACAAGGGAGAGGGGTGTTAAGGGTTTGGTTAGACTAGGAGGGGACAGAGGAGATGAATGAGGATCAATTGGGGGCAAAACCCTGTTCAAAACAGTGAGCTAGGATTAGAGGTGATAATATGCATGCCAAGTGTTTGATAAAATGGCCGCATGAAAGAAAGTTTTGAATTTTGGTTTCAAAAAATTTGAGTGATCTCCACTAGTGATAGGTAGTCTCTGGTTGCAAGGGTTTTGAAAATGGATCTCAAATAGATGGTTTTTGAAATAGGGGTGATCTATGCATATGCATTAGATTCCATTTTAAAGTGTCATTTAAAATAGTTAACAGAATGTTTTAGCAGATCAAAAGGTGGGCCTTGGTACCTCAGTATGTGTACTAGCAAGGGGTGCAAAGATCAAGAATTGTTTCTTTTAAGAATTGAGTACTAGGAATAGCCAAAGTAGGCATGAGAGTTAAATTTGCCAAAATGACCATTCCTTCTTTTTAATTCTTTTTTATTTGATTTTCTTTAAGAAAAGTTTGGGAATGATGTAGATGATGTTTAAATCACCTAAGAAACATTTTACACGCATTGGATCAATCAATCATGGCAATTCAGACAACTCCTATTTTAAATGCATACACATATGAATGCTTTCATTTTAAATTTGGAAAAGTTTTTGTTAACCCTATTTTTGGAGGATTTGATCTTGTTAAGCTTGTATTAAAGTTTTGGGATGTTACAAACCTTCCCCCCTTAAACAAAATCTCGTCCCAAGATTTACAAAGAAAACTAGGAACTAAAGAGATCTGGGAACTCTGTCCTAATGTAATCTTCGCGTTCCCAAGTAGCTTCCTCCTCGGTATGGTTGCTCCACTGAATCTTGAGAAACTTGATACTCCTGGTCCTGGTGGTTCTGTAGGCTTCTTCTAAGATACGGATGGGTACTTCCCGATAGGTCAGGTCATTGTTGATTTCCATAGCTCTGTGATCGATATTCTTGAAAACTTTAGTCTTCTTAGGCACTTCCAAGCATTTGCGAAGTAACAAGATATGGAACACATTGTGGATGGCTGACATCTCTTCAGGCAGTTCCATTTGATACGATACTTCTCCTCAGTGGTTCAGAATCTTGAAAGGTCTGATATATCTGGGAGCTAACTTTCCTTTCAGATTAAAGCGTTGAGTTCCCTTCAATGGTGAAACCTTGAGATATACGAAATCTCTGACATTGAAATTCAGGTCTCTCCTTCTCTTGTCGGCGTAGCTCTTCTATCTGGATTGGGCAGTCTTGAGGTGCTCACGGACTTTGTGAACTTTCTCTTCTGCTTCTTGGAGAATGCCGGGTCCAAAGATCTGACTCTCTCCTACTTGCGACCAATTCAAAGGGGTACGACACTTTCTTCCGTATAGGCATTCAAATGGTGCCATCTGCAAACTAGCTTGATAACTGTTGTTATATGAGAATTCTGCGAAAGGCAGGCAGTCTTCCCATTTTGATCTGTATTCCAACACACAAGCTCTAAGCATATCCTCTAGGATCTGATTGACTCTCTCAGTTTGTCCATCTGTTTGCGGGTGATAAGCGGTACTGAAGTTCAACTTGGTTCCTAAACCTTCTTGAAGTTTCTGCCAAAATCTTGAAGTAAACTGGGTTCCTCGATCTGAGACGATGGTCTTGGGGGTTCCATGTTGCACAGGGTTCATAACTACCCCTCTTACTACGGGTCGTTTGCCTAGCCAACACTTAGATCCAGCTCTACCCAAACTTTTTTGGTTCACCCCAACATTACCCACTTGTCCGACTATTGCTAAGCAGTATTGGGATACTAAACGGACCTCCCCAGATGGTAATGTTAAAGAAAAAATTTACCCTCTTTTGCAATCAGTTTCGCTACAGCACCTACTGCTCTAACAATCCTAGCAATGTACAACTCTGCTAGTTTTGCACTCTGGTAGGTTGTCTTGACAGGTATGAAGTGGGCTACCTTGGACAGTCGATCAACTATTACCCAGATTGAGTCATTTCCCCTAGTAGAAGTAGGTAAACCTGTGATAAAGTCCATTCCGACGGAATCCCATTTCCATTCTGGAATCTGTAATGGTTGCAACAATCCTGTAGGTCTCTGATGCTCTGCTTTGACTCTTTGACAGATGTCACATTTGGCGATGTAGCTTCCGATCTCTCTCTTCATCTTGTGCCACCAAAATTTCTCTTTCAAATCCTGATACATCTTTGTTCCTCTGGGGTGGATAGAATAAAGAGTATCATGAGCTTCCTTCATGATAACTTCCTTCAGCTCTGAATCTGCTGGCACATAGATATGTCCCTTGTACCACAGTACTCCTTCTTCGTCTTCGGTGAATCTAGGTACCTTTCCTGTACCAATACGACATTTGATTTCGTCGATACTTTCATTTCCCTTCTAGGCTTCCTTGATTTGGCTAAACAAAGTGGGTTGAAGTTCAATGCTAGCTAGGAATCCTTTGCTAATTAACTCAGTCCTGAACTGCTCCAACTCCTCATACAAACTTGGTTGCTTCTCTTTGATCATGGTGTTAAGCCTACACGGCAATCTGCTAAGAGCATCCGCTACCACATTGGCTTTGCTGGGGTGATAGTGAATGTCAAGGTCATAATCCTTGATTAACTCTATCCATCTTCTTTGCCTCATATTCAGCTCCTTCTGAGTGAAGATATACTTCAAGCTCTTATGATCTGAGTAAATCTCACAGCGATTACCCATCAAATAATGACGCCATGTCTTCAACGCTAGAACCACGGCTGCTAGCTCAAGATCATGGGTCGGATAGTTCTGCTCATGTTGCTTCAGTTGTCGAGACAGATACGTGATGACTTTGCCTTCTTGCATCAATAAACATCCTAGGCCAATCTTGGATGCATCACAATACACATCAAACGGCTTCTTGATGTCTGGCATGATCAGAATTGGGGCTGATATCAATCTCTTCTTCAGCTCTTGGAAACTGGCTTCACACTTGTCTGTCCATTCAAACTTCTTGTCCTTCTTCAACAATTGGGTCATTGGTCGGGCTATGCTCGAGAATCCTTCTACGAACTTGCGGTAATATCCCGCTAATCCGAGAAATGAACGAACTTGGGTTTGATTGGTTGGGGCTTCCCATTCTTCGACATCATTGATCTTGGTACGATCAACAGAGACTCCTCTGGCTGAAACAATATGTCCTAGGAATCCTACTTCTTTCAGCCAAAACTCACACTTGCTGAACTTGGCATATAACTGATGCTCTCTCAGGGTTTCTAGGATGATTCTCAGATGTTGTTCATGCTCTTCTTCTGACTTGGAGTAGATAAGGATGTCGTCGATAAACACAACTACATACTTATCTAGGAAATTCATAAAGATCTTATTCATGAGATTCATGAAATAAGCAGGGCATTGGTTAATCCAAAAGACATAACCGTATACTCGTATAAACCATAGCGAGTAGTAAAGGCGGTCTTCGGAATATCCGTTGCACGAATCTTAAGTTGGTGATAACCAGTCCTAAGATCAATCTTTGAGAATACCTGAGCTCCGGTCAACTGATCAAATAGATCCTCCATATTTGGCAAAGGGTACTTGTTCTTGATGGTGACGTCATTCAACTTTCTGTAATCTGTACACAGACGATTGCCTCCATCTTTCTTGTTGACGAATAACACTGGTGATCTCCATGGCGATGCGCTTGGCTGAATCAAGCCTGTTGCTAACATGGCATCCAACTGCTTCTTCAGTTCCACTAACTCTGAGGGGTTCATGGTATAGGGTCTCTGTGCTATAGGTCCGGTTCCGGGGATTAGTTTGATAATGAACTCAATATCCCTATCCAGGGGCATACCTAGCAATTCCTCTGGGAATACGTTGGGGTATTCACATACTACTCTGACTTGGTCAATGGTGGGCAGGGCTACAATCTTGTTGCACTTGAATTGACGGGGTAAGGTTTCAGAGATATGCTCTACTGTTACTCCGGAACTACTGGTCATAGTGATGGCTTTCTTAGCACAGTCTATCAGTCCTTTATGCCTTGACATCCAGTCCATACCTAGTACTACTTCCAATCCTTTGGTTCCAAGTAAAATTAGGTTGGCATAAAAATCTATCCCATGTATTCTGATAGGTACAGCTTTGCAAATTTTTCTAGCTTTTGTTGTTGAACCGGGGATTTGAACTATCATGACATGCTTCAGGTTGGTTGGGCGAATCTTACTAGTGCATACAAATTCTTCGGTGACAAATGAATGCGATGCTCCAGAATCAAACAATACTCTTGCTAAAACTGAGTTGATAGAAAACATACCCAGCACTACATCTGGCGCTTCCTGGGCTTCTTCTGCGTTCATGTGGAAGAGACGACCGTTGTGGTTATGCGGGTTCCCTGGGGCAAATCTCCTTCCTGGTTGAACACAACGTTGCTGCTGAGCTGGGGCATTCATAGGGGCATTGGCGGCAGTCTTCTTGGGACACTCATTGGAGTAGTGACCCTTCACTCCACACTCGAAACAAGTGATCTAGGACTTGTCCTTGACTGCAACAGGTACAGCATTGCTACCAGTTCTGGGTGCAGTGTTGTTGTTGTTGTTGCTCTTGGGAGGGGCACGGTTGAAATTGTTGGCATTGCCGGAGCTGTGATTGTTTCCTCCGGACTTCACATTACCTCCGCTACGGTTGGGGTAGCTTGGGCGAGAATTTGGGGGTCGGTTGTTCCTTGGTGCATATCCTGGTGAGGGGTTGGGACGGTACTTCTGGTGACTACTGGATCCAGACTGCTGCATCATACGGCGCTTGCGGTTGTCGTTTGCCTGGTTAATCTTCCCTTCCATCTGAATGGCATAGTCGACTAGCTCTTCGAGATCATCAAAACGGATGTTGACGAGGACAGTCTGCATCTCATCATGCAGTCCGTTTAAGAATCTCTCCTTCTTGTTGGCCTTCGTGTTGATCTCATCCGGTGCATATCTGGCAAGTGACAAGAATCTGTCACGGTACTCCACCACAGTCATTCTTCCTTGCTTCAATTCGCGGAATTCATCTCTCATCCTGTTGACAAGACCTTGTGGCACGTGGGTGCGGCTGAACTTGACCTTGAATGCTTCCCAGGTCATCACCTGGCCATGGTTCATATTGCAGGTGCTATTCCACCAAGCTCTTGCATCTCCCGCCAGATAGTGGGTGGCGAAGAGAACATTCTCATTCTCATCAACTCGGGCAACCTCTAAGTTGTTTTCCATGGTCTGTAACCAGTCATCAGCATCTAATGGGTTTTCAGATTCGTTAAAGATTGGGGGATTGGTGTTCTAAAAGTTTTTGAGTTTGGATCCTTGGTGATCCTGATTTCCATGTCCTTGGTTGTTGAGAGCCATTTGGGCGATCTGCTGCAATGTTGCTAAGTTGGCTTGACGTTCAGCCCTGCTTGCTTCATGGTCCGCGATGAGATTCTGCAAGATCTGTAGCATTGGGTCCTGCAACGAGCTGCTCCCTCCTTGGTTTCCACGAGTCATCTGAAGATTGAGATAGATATAGGGTAAGAGGGAAATTCTAAGGTTCATGGTTTTGGGTTTTCAAAGCTAAAACTTTGAGTTAGATTCAGGTTTTTCAACTAACTTCATTTTCATTCATGCAAGCAAGCACCCGATACAACACACACCACAACAATCAAAGGGGAAAACATATGGTTTGAAGAACCATTCTGCAAGCTATGACACAATGAGATGATACATCTCATGCTACGACAGTGCTCTAGTGCATCTACTCATCATCGATGAAGTCGGAGTCTTCATCATCAGTGTAGAAGTCCATAGCATCCTCCTCCAGAAAGTCATCATCGTTGCTGAGGTAAGAATCCATATCTCCCTGGATGTCTTCACCCTCATCTTCTTCTTCCTTGGCGGCAAGCTGAGATTCCTGCTCCTTGACGATCTTCTCGAGGTCGGCCACCTTCTTGCGAAGACGGGTGATGGTACGATCCTTCTTTGCACGCTGGCGACGAAGAGACTGGCGATCTTGGACGAGCAGTGCGAAAGTCTAGGCCTTCTGATCGGCAATGGCACGGTTCTGGTTGGCTAACTCCTTGGCATTGTCCGATTCCTGCTGTCTGTCATGAAGCAAGAAATAAAGGTTCTCCACTTGACGCCTCAACTCGGGGTGACTTGGAATCTCCATCGGCATTCCCATGAAGTCATGTCTTGCATAGTGGGCAAAACGGGTTCCTTGGATCTTGTTGACGCTGAGGGCACATAGACGTGCGAGAGCTTCATGCATTGCCCTGGCTAATCCATCTAGCCAGTTGTTCTCTCTCACGGAGAACTGAATTCTCCCGTAAGTTGGTGCTTCGATGCTTCCCCGAAGATCCGCGGTGACTAGCCACTGTAGGTCTCCTCCTGGGGGTCCTGGAAGTTGAGCTCCAAGAAACTCCGGATGTGGGCGTCCCAGTAACTCCGACAGTGAATCCAGATCCCTCTCAAAGATCAGCTGACCTCCATTCCCCAACTGGTAAAACTTGCTGAACTGACTCTCCATCTACAAGGATTGAGGATGAGGAAGTTAGTGAAGTGATCCAGTGTGTCAAATTTTAAGTAGTAATGTAAGAAATTTTGAGGAACATGTATTTTTGAGAAAGAATGAGTTCACAAGGGTAAGAGGGGAAATAGTTTTTCATAAATACTCACTTTGGTTTTGAAGCTAAGTTTTTGGTTTGGACGTCCATTCTAACTAGGGTCTCCTATGGTCAGGATGGCTCTGATACCAACTTGTCAACACCCGGATTTTTAATCCCAGATGCCCGTTATGCCATACCTCGCAATCCCAGGATTACCATTTTTGCGAGACATAACGGATTGGATATCACAGTACATCATCCATTACAAACCATACATAAGGTTTTACACAAATAAGGATCTCATGATCCAGTCTTAATACAACAAGCAGCGGAAATAAAAGATAGCGTAGCGGTGGGGTCCATCCTCAGGGGCACAGGCAATGCTAACGAAGGCAGATAGTCCTAGTTATCATAGCCGTCCTGCTGACCATCATCTTGATAATCTCCTTCATAGTCTGGCCATGATAATAGCCAGGGACAAAAGCCATGAGTACTCTTTAAGTACTCGCAGACTACTATTAACAAGTACTATAATTCTAAGTTAAAGTGTTGAATCTAATTTAACTATCAAATCAAGTTTGAAACCTAAGCTGAGTTCAGAAGCAAAGAAAGATAAAGTAAAGTTCTAGAATCACTTAAACTGGGAAGCTATTATCATCAACACAACCCTGTTGTGGTCAAGTAAAAGTTCATCATTCATTTCAAGTTATTTAGAAAACATCTGACAACGAAACAGTATGGCCATTCCAACTGTCCATAACCGTGGACACGGCTATTCGAATAGTTTGACACTCTGCAGAGGTGGTACACTTTCACCACAAGATTTGATACATCTGTCAAGGATAACCCTGAATCATCATACTTAGTATGCAGATAATCAAACATAACCTTCTCTTTACACACCCTAGTACAAGCACCTCTCCTATGAGCATGGCCTCCCAACCATGACCATCAGTCATCTTGGGCACTGCATAGGTGGACAACATTGAGAGGTAGCCTCAGCTCAAACCTCTCCCATGAGGGAACTAATACTAATGCATATAAATTTCCAGCTAAGCCTTGCCCAATTCAGGTAATGTGGTTGTACGGTAAATTTGGAATGGTATCGCATCCGAATCCAACCATCAGTTTTATAAAAGGGTTAAGGCTCATGCCTCATCATTTTCATCATCATAAACCAGTTGTGTCTCTCAACACATGTCAAAACATCTCAATAGAATGACTCATCATTCCAAGGTTTTCACCATTCATTTTCACCAAGGGTTCCCATCTAAAGTGACTCAAGTTTTTGATCTATTCTAAAATACTAAGTTAAGAGTGTTCACTAAGGTGGAAAAGATGGTTTCAATCTCATGCCATAGAATAACATCTAAAGGTTTCTAAGTAGGTCAAGTTTTATACTTTTTATGCTACCTTCAAACCAAGTAAAGAACTTTGTATAACCTAAGAGGGGTAAAACTTGTAGGTAAGACTTGGGGTACTAATAGTTAAAAAGGGTGTGATCAAAGCATTCCTAAAGCATCCTTGCTCATTCATCTAGCTTAATTCTAGCTTGCTAACAATAGCTTGCCTTGGTTGGTGCAGTGGTTGAAGTTTTCTTCTTCTTCTTGGTAGAACTCCTCCTCCTCGAAAGCTTGGTCGGTACTAGCGTCTATAAATACATAGGGAGTAGACAATCACCAAACAATACTTAACTAGGCTAAGTAGCATTCTAAAACACACAATTGATGATCTATTATCATCACAAGCATCACAAGTTTAATTTAATAGTTTCAACCTTTTTATTTTACAAAAGTAATTTCTACTCATTGAAATATTAACTAAAATTTAATATTCACCACCAAAATATGGGATCATGTGGACACATGTCCTCACCACATATTCTAACATGTGGGAATGAGAGTTAAAGGTTGGATCAATATTACTTTAGTTTAAGTTTATTATTTAATGATTTAAAGTGACTAGAAATGCCTATATAGCATTATTTTGGTACTAGTCCAAATTCACTGCATGTAAACCTTAATATTATTACATATTTAGATAGATATGATGAAATGTGATTTTTGAGAGTTGGAATCAACTCAAAAGCTAACTTGGTTGATTTTATAAAAATGTTGCAAGTTGCAAAAGCTTCTGTTTGTTATTTTTATTAGGAGAGATCTATAACTATAATTGAATTAAATCCAACGGGCTTGGATAGATCATTTTAATACCTTTCATACAAAATTGGTTTCATGCAATTTGGATTTCTAAAACTCTCTGAATTGATTTTTGAAAAAGTGGACAGAAACTAGATTTAACTAAAAAAGAAAAATCCAGATTTGAATCTATGGGCTAGCGCGGGAAAGGACTTGGGCCGGCCCAATGGCGCTCTGCGGCACGGGGCTCAGCTGACAGGGGGGTCCCGCGTGTCAGTGGCACTTAAAACACGAAACAGTATGCACGCTGTGGGCCGTAGGATTAGAAGCGAGATCAACGGCTGAGGGTCGTCATCGACGACGAACAGGTCGCCGGCGAGCTCGAACCCTAGCGGCTCGGTGGGGATCTACTGGGGGCGTACCAGGGCTCCATCGGGGTCGGCGAGGCGGGCAAACAACATGGAAGACGACGGCGAGGCGAGGCGCGGTTGCGGCGGAGCTTGGGGTGGTCAAAATCAACGGCGCCCTTCTCCTCCTGTCGCGGCTGCTCCGACTCCAATTCCGGCGAGGCAGAGCTCGCCTTGCTCCGGCTAGAGGTATGTGAGGTTCAGAGAGGTGAGGGGAGTAGAATGGTGTGGAGAGAAGAGGCTGGGGAGGGCACCTTTTATAGGCCCGACGGTGAGACCGAGCGGGATGGGCAGGCGACGGTGGCGACAAGGCTACGGCGGGGTAGAGGCATGGCTAGGGGTGGCGATCGATGGGCGGTTCCCTGGCGGTGCTCTAGAACTTAAATGCGAGCGTAGGGGCGGTGGCACGCGGTCTGGGCGAGGTGGCGCTCTGAGAGGCAGAGGCGGCGGTGTCCACGGCGAGCGGTGGCTATGAGGCTTTGGGCGGCGAACGGGGATGTCTGGGGTGTTCTCCAGGTCGAGGTGGAGCGGCGGGCGCGGGCTGGTGCCAAGGGGTGGCTTGTGCGAGCGGGGACAGGGCATGCTCTGGGGGCGGCACTGGCATGGTGCGGTGGCACTGGGCGCGGTTTGTGCTCGGTGGTCCACTGCTGTTCTGGGCTCGGGCAAGGGACAGGGGGTGGCGGTGAGCTCCTGGCTACCTCCTAGACATGGCGAGAGAGGGGGAGATGGTCTGCTGCGGCGGGGCAAAGTTTGGCCGGGGACCATGCCCTCAGGTTGACATGGCAAGAGGGTTAGGGACAAGGGAGAGAGGTGTTAAGGGTTTGGTTAGACTAGGAGGGGACAGAGGAGATGAATGAGGATCAATTGGGGGCAAAACCCTGTTCAAAACAGTGAGCTAGGATTAGAGGTGATAATATGCATGCCAAGTGTTTGATGAAATGGCCGCATGAAAGAAAGTTTTGAATTTTGGTTTCAAAAAATTTGAGTGATCTCCACTAGTGATAGGTAGTCTCTGGTTGCAAGGGTTTTGAAAATGGAGCTCAAATAGATGGTTTTTGAAATAGGGGTGATCTATGCATATGCATTAGATTCCATTTTAAAGTGTCATTTAAAATAGTTAACAGAATGTTTTTAGCAGATCAAAAGGTGGGCCTTGGTACCTGATTATGTGTACTACCAAGGGGTGCAAAGATCAAGAATTGTTTCTGTTAAGCATTGAGTACCAGGAATAGCCAAAGTAGGCATGAGAGTTAAATTTGCCAAAATGACCATTCCTTCTTTTTAATTCTTTTTTATTTGATTTTCTTTAAGAAAAGTTTGGGAATGATGTAGATGATGTTTAAATCACCTAAGAAACATTTTACAAGCATTGTATCAATCAATCATGGCAATTCAGACAACTCCTATTTTAAATGCATACACATATGAATGCTTTCATTTTAAATTTGGAAAAGTTCTTGTCAACCCTATTCTTGGATGATTTGATCTTGTTAAGCTTGGATTAAAGTTTTGGGATGTTACACCTTCTTTCTCTTGTGCTTGTCTTTCTTGTCCTTCTTGAAACCGGTGGTCCTATTGATCATCAACACTTGATGTTCTTTCCTAATCTCCACTTCTACAGTCTTAAGCATTGACAGAAGCTCAGGAAGAGACTTCTTCATGCCCTGCATATTATAGTTCATCACAAAGCTCTTGTATCTAGGTGGCAGAGATTGGAGAACACGATGTATGCCTAAGTCAATGGGAATCGTTATTCCCAAGGACACAAGCTTATCGGCGTACCCAGACATTTTGAGTACGTGCTCACTAACGGAGCTGTTTTCCTCCATCATGCAGCTAAAGAACTTTTTTGTAGCATTATAACTCTCTACGGCAGCATATGCGTATCGAAAATCATTTTCAATTCTCTCATGGTATCAAAGGCATTGCCATTTTCGAAACGTTTTCGAAGTTCTGGCTCTAGCCCATACAGTATGCCGCAATGAACTAAGTTGTGGCCTCCTGACGAGTTATATAGACGTTCTTTTCCTCGTCAGGGGCATCAGGAGCTGGTGGGGGGCCTAGCGGCGCGTCTAGCACATATTGCTTTTGTGCAGCAGTGAGGAGAATCCTCAAATTCATAGCCCAGTTGGTGAAGTTGCTACCATTCGCAGCAAGTTTCTCTTTCTCCATGAACACATTGAAATTAAAAGCAGGTGGTGTCATCTACAACAGAATTTGTAAAGTTTATTTAGACTAAGTTTATGATAGATTGAGTTCAACTAATCCAAATTACTAATGAACTCCCACTCAAAAACGACATCCCTCGTGTCCTTTTGGTGATTACATGAACCAAATCCACTATACCAAGTCCGATCATCACGTGAGTTGATATAGCTTCAAAGGCGAGCATCTATATGGGCATAATATCAACCATATGACTCATGCTTAACCTTTCGGTCCATGTTCCGAGGCCATGTCTATACATGCTAGGCTCGCCAAGTAAGAACCTTAGTATTTGCGTGTGTAAAACTGTCTTACACCCGTTGTATGAAAGCGTAGAGTTGAAAACACCCGATCATCACGTGATGTCTCGAAACACGATCCATAGAACGGTGCATACTCAAGGAAGAACACATTTTTATCTTGATATCTAAAAGAGGGATCATCTTATAATGCTATCAAACGCGCCAAACTAGCAGTATAAGATGCTAACATCTAATGTGTAAAGTGAGATGATATGGTCCATGCATTTGATCTCTATCACTTGCATCATGGTATGATCTCTATCATTCCTTTGTGTGTAAGGCCAAGGTCTATGGAACTTACACGTTGAGTGTGTTGTAAGAGTATCCACCATACATCTACTTACAACAATACCATATCAACACACTAGCCCAGCAATGATCTAAACTAGACGCCTCTAATTTATCAATTGCAAGTTTTATGTGGCTTAGGGCTTTCGGAGATAGAACCGTTCTTACCTACAAACATGAACCACAACGAGGATAACTAAGTTATTAGCAACTCATTGTAAATCAGATATTGACTATAGTAGGAGAGACAGACACCCGCCAGCCACTTATGCAAAACAAGTTGCATGTCAGTCGTGGAACCGGTCTCATGTACGATGACATGTAAGGTTGGTCCGGGCCGCTTCATCCCACTATGCCACCAATATCCAAAATAAATAGAAGATGCAATAACATGATCATCATCGCCCACATATCAACCATATGTGTACTACCCGTGCTAAGCACCTACGCATAGATCAGGCTCTGATACCACTGTTGGGTCCGCAGCATAGAAAACAAAAAAATTCCTACGGTGTGAACTACACGCCAAGATCTATCTACTAGGTACAAAGAAACGGGTGGACATACATCCAACGAGAACTTACCCTCATAGACAACGAGCTTTGTTAACGAGTAGGAACTCGTGGTTGATGTAGTCGTACACTTGCCGATCTCAAGATCGTGAGGAAGTCCGAGCGCCACAACTCAGCAGCGCATACGCACTCGCACACACGTTCAAGCCACCGGACAACCTCCACCTCCTCGCTCCAGCGATCCAGCAAAAGCAGCAACTCCTTCCAAACGAAATGCCACCGGGAACATGTATCTCGCTAATCCGAGACCATGGGGGAATAATTCTAGAGGGGGAGAGAGATCCTTCACAAGGAGGTGTGTGGATGAAGGAGGGAATGGGTGGCCTTTTATAGGAGGAGGGGGTGCCCCCTCACTCCATGGCCGCCGCATGGCGGGTGACCCCTCACCTCCCCCATTCATGTGGTGGTAACCCCTCCACATTAAAATGCCTCTTCACATTCCCTTTTAAAGTCTCCACTTTAAATGCATTAAATTTCTCCAAATTTAATGCTCTCTCTTTTAATAAAACTCTTTTTATTAAATTTATTCAGAATTTTGTTAATTACTTTAATTAACAAACATTCACATATAGCCCCTTGCAATATTTCAATATCACATGCAGAACCACCTTCTGCAATTTCACCCGAAACAATTTCCGGTTTCTATTGAAACAATTCTTGCGCTTTGCAATTCTTTCGTCCGAAACATATGTGCTCCAAAATGGTGTCTGGTAACTCTTAAGTGTGCCACCCTACGGTTCGCGAATAATGCAGACATGATCGAGACCCTTCTCCGATCAATAATCAGTAGCGGGACCTGGAGATCCGTACTGACTCCTACACATTCAACGATGACTCCTGTGATCATGAGAACCTTTAACGCTTGTAACTAAATCCCTTTGTCTCTCGATATATTACATGTCCGAGATTCGATCATCGGTATCTCCATACCTAGTTTGATCTCGTTACCGACATGCACTCTTTTCTTGTTCCCGTGATATAACATTCTAGTGATCACATCACTTGCTTGCAAGCTATCCTAATGTGATATCACCGAGAGGGCCCAGAGTATATCTATCCGTCATCTCGATTGACAAATTCCACTCTTGATCCATGAGCCTCAACATAACACCTTCGTAGTACTAAACCCATCTTTATAGTCACCCTGTTGTGGTGTGACGTTTGATGTTATCAAGATACTCTTCCGGTGTTAGCAATTAACATGATCTCATGGTCTAAGGATAAAGATTACTTCGTATGATGTTATAGCAATATAAACATAATGACTTGATCGTAATGCTATACTTCGGATGAATGTTCATCACATCATTCCACCAATGGTGTGACCTTGTTATTAACAATATCCAATGTCCATGATCAGGAAACCTTGATCATCCTGTTAATCAACAAGCTAGTCTATAAGAGAGGCATGACTAGGAACCTTTTTTGTTTATTAAACACACATTTATTGATGTTTCCGAATCAATACATTTCTAGCATGTAAAATAAACATCTATCATGTATAAGGAATATATAATAACAACTTTATTATTGCCTCTCAGGGCATATTTCCTTCATGCACTTCTACATCAAATCCGCAGGAAGAAGGCGATCGAACCACCTCATTAAGGACTACTGCACTTTCTTAAAAATGCAAGAGGTATGTACTGCAAAAGCAACAGAAGCATCAAACCGAGGATACGCCACCGCACCTAGAACCCTAGCTATTGGCGCACCACCACCACCACCAGTATAGCCACCAGCAGGGCAGCCACTACCCGCAAAAAATAGAAATCAGGAGGATGAGTACCCAAGGTCAAAAGGCACAATGTCAATGATCCAAACAGGTGCCCATCTAACAGAATTAAGAAGCTGATCACCCGAAAATTTAACATGGCAGTAGCGCGGCCACTAGCTACACCCGAATATATCCACTGTTCAAAACAAGAAATCACATTCAGTAGGGCAGATCACCTAGTACGAGTTCCATGACCAGGTCATTCGGCCCTGATAGTGGAAGCCCAAATTGGCGGGTTCAACATGAGCAAGGTCTTCATGGACACTGGAAGAAGTATCAACCTAATCTACGCCAAGACACTACGAGCAATGAACTACTCTCTGATAATTTTGGCCCCAATGGACACATCCTTCCATGGCGTAGTCCCAGGTAAAGCTGAAATTCCTTTAAGCAAAATCTATCTTGACATTGTCTTCGGATCAAGAGAAAATTCAAGGTGCGAGAAGCTGGAGTTTGAAGTCATGGACTGGCCATCACAATACCACGCGATCCTGGGGCGTCCAGCTTTCACACGGTTCATGGAAATACTGCACTATGCGTATCTGGTAATGAAAACTCCAGCACCCAATGAAATCATAACCACGAGAGGAATCTTCACCCGATCCGACAACTATGATCCGGAATTCAACAAAATCTCCGAATCTTTTGGAATGGAAGCAGAATTTCAGCAACTAGAAATCTCAACGGATACAAAGCCTCTGACAATGACACGGTTAAATCTTGATAATTCTTTCGACACTCCAAAAGATACAAAGGAAGTCCAAGTCCACCCTACGGACCCGAAGAAAACGACCTTTGTGGCTTCCAACCTTGCTCCCTCATAGGAAAGCATGCTCATCAAGTTCCTCCATGAGCGCTGGAAGATTTCTGCATGGTTACCACGTAACATGCCAGGAATCCCCAGGGAACTCGCTGAGCATGCATTCAACCTAAACCTCGAAGCCAGGCCAGTAAAATAGTCCCTCCACCGTTTTGCGAAGCCCAAATGCAAAGCCATTGGAAAAGAACTCCATCACCTAATGGATGCTAAATTCATCAAAGAAATCAAGAAAGTAGAGTGGGTCACCAACCCAGTATGCGTCCCAAAGAAAAACACAAAAAAATTACGCATGTGCATTGACTTCACCACGCTGAACAAACATTGTCCAAATGATCATTTCCCATTATTGCGAATCGATCAAATAATCGATGCAACCGCGGGGTGTGAATGTCTTAACTTCTTAGACGCATACTCAAGGTATCACCAAATTCAGATGAAGGAGAAAGATCAGGACAAAACAACATTTATAGCACCTCATGGCGTATTCTGCTACACCACAATGCCCTTTGGACTCAAAAATGCGGGTGCCACGTATCAACGGGTGATGCAGAGTTGCCTTGGAAGCCAAATTGGAACAAATGTACATGTATATATTGATGATGTTATCGTCACAACAAATCAAGGGTCGACCCTTATGGATGATCTTCATAAAACATTTAATAACCTTGACAAATATGGCATTAAGCTCAACCTGACAAAATGCTCCTTTGGAGTCCCTACAAGAAAACTCCTCGGTTACCTTGTATCAGAAAGGGGAATAGAAGAAAATACAGAGAAAATACAGGCAATCCTCACGATGAAGAAGCCATCAGATATTCGTAGCGTATAACAATTGGCTGGACGAGTCGCGGCGCTTAGTCGATTTATCGCCCGCTTAGGCAAAAATGCACTGCCATTCTACGCACACATGAAATAATCAGACAAATACGAGTTCACGGATGAAGCCCAGTGAGCTTTCGAAAGCCTTGAGAAAACAATCTTGACATGCCTAGTCGTTGTGTCGCCAAGAGAATAAGAACCACTACTACTCTACATCGCAGCTACTAATCAGGTGGTAAGCATAGTTTTGGTCGTCGAACGACCAGAAGAAGGAAAAACCCATGGAGTCTAGAGGCCAGTTTACTTCCTAAGTGAAGTCATCTCCCCATCCAAGCAAAGGTATCTGCACTACTAGAAGTTAGCATACGGGTTCTTCATGACAGCATGCAAGCTACGCCACTCTTTTTCAGAGCACCCAATCATAGTAGTCAATGAAGCACCCCTTTCCAACATACTCAAAAATCCAGAAGCCACGGGACGCATCTCTCTATGGGGAATCAAGTTATCCCCTCGAGACATCACGTATGAGAAGCGAAAAACAATTAAGTCTCAGGTTTTGCCTGACTTTATCACTGAGTGGACAAAATTACAATGCGCGGGTCCACCAGACCTCTCTAGTGCCTGGACAATATACTTCGATGGCTCCAAGAGAACAGAGGGAGCAGGAGTAGGAGTTATACTGGTGTCACCACAAGCCGATAAAATGCGCTACGTACTAGTATGACAAAAGCCTGTGGTGCAACTCGCCTAAAAATATTTGGCGACTCCAACCTTGTCGCACAACAATCCATGAACAAATGTGACGTTGTTAGTGATAATATGATCACTTATCGGGATATGTACAGTATCATGGAAGCCCAATTTAACGGATGCGAAGTATAACACATAGGTAGGGCATGCAACGAGGAAGCCAACAATTTGGCAAACATCGGATCCCTCTATTTATCGGTACCACCTAGAGTTTTTTGGGAAGAAATAACAGAATGTTCCATCAAAGACAAAAGGGTCTCTGAGGTCATAGCACCAAAAACACGCAAGAAGGTCAAATCAAAAGGCGACACAGGGGCTGCGCCTGTAACCATAAGTGAAGTAGACGCTCTTGAAGAAGAGCTGGAACTAGATGAGGTCTTGATAATAGAACCCACATGGATGCAGCCATATGTAGCATACATGATGCCAAGAGAACTACCCGAATATGTAACTGAGTCACGACAGATCACACACTGATCTAAAGCTTTCAAGATCGTTAAAGGAGAATTATATAAAAGGAGCATCTCGTGTGTGTTACAGCGGTGCATCATACCCGACGAAGGAAATCTTATCCTCAAAGACATACATGAAGGGGTTTGTGGCCACCATGCTAGCAGTCGAGCAATCACGGCTAAAGCTTTCCGGGAAGGATTTTATTAGCTTACAGCAGTACAGGATACGAAGGACATCATACAAACATGCGAAGCATGTCAATGATTTGACACAAAACCCAATGCACCTACCATGGAACTAAACCCATACCTCTCGCCTGGCCATTTTCTCAATGGAGACTTGATATGGTGGGTAAACTCCACATATTTTCGCTAGGAGGACATGTCTTTCTACTAGTAGCCATCGATAAATTTACAAAGTGGATAAAAGCAATGCTCGTCACAAGTCAAGATGGAACTTCGGCCGTGAATTTCATCAAGTCAATAGTATTCATATTTGGAGTGCCAAATAGCATTGTTACTGACAATGGAACCAATTTTACTTCCATTGAGTTCAAAGAATATTACAAGGAGATGGGTATAAAATTAAGCTACGCTTCGGTCGCCCACCCGCAAACCAGCGGTCAGGTGTAAAAAGTCAATGGTCTCGTAACCAATGGCATCAAGAAAATATTGTTGGCACCACTTGATAGAGCTAAATGACCTTGGGTAGATGATTTGCCCTCCGTCCTATGGAGCCTACGTACCACCCTAAGTAATTCAACACAGGAAACACCTTTCTTTTTGGTCCATGGTGCAGAGGTTGTTCTTCGAGTCGAAGTAGATCACGAGTCTCCCAGGGTCACAAAATATGATGAAGAAGTATCCAGAGAAGCACTTGAAGATGATGTTGATGCACTCGACGAAGCGAGAGATGTTGCTTTACAAAGGGCAACCATATATCAGTAGAATCTGTGCAACTATCACAACTGTCGACTGTGTCCTAGGTCCTTTGTCGTAGGGGATTTGGTCCTTCGCCTCAAGAAATATGGGCACTGCAAGCTAGAATCACCATGGGAAGGACCTTATATCATCACAAAAGTAATCCTTGGTGGAGCATATCAGTTTCAAGATAAGAAAATAGGAGTCAAATACTCCAACCCATGGAACATTGCGCAGCTGCAACGCTTCTATGCTTAGACTTTTATTTTTCGCAATTTAAATTGAATAAGGCCAATGACCAGGAAATTACGCCCACAATGTGTACTTTAGTTTTTAGTATTAAACGGTATTAAAGTGCTAGATATGAAGGAAGAAGTGGGACTTAAATTTTGAGCCTATGTCCTGATGCAAGCATCCGAACATAGCCTTGGGGGATACTCCCATCGGGAGCGCTATTGCGCACCCGATAGAAACTGTATAATCAAGCAGGACCTGAAGGAATATTATCCCCATGCATTGAAAGTGCCCCCAATAAAACGATAAAATCCAAACAAGGTTGAAAGAAATATGAGGTTTTGAGAATTACATCTTTGTATCCTCAGATGGTTACTCCCATCGAGAGCGCCCATATAGTATCCGAGAAAACTAAAGAACTTCAGTTATTCCAACAGCCGAACAAGGCAGTCGACAAAATTCAGAGAATCCTTGGATCGCGCCTGACGCGATAAAAGTCTGAATGTCATGTCCATGACATGAAGGTAAGACCCCGGGGTTCGTTCTGTGTGGCATGGTAACCGCATATGAATGTGCTCTGCCAGTAAATTATCCTTATCAACAATACGATGAAAATCCCAGATGGACACGTTGGGTACCCGAAATAATAGTACTGGAATTCAGTATTCGATAAGACCTAAACGGCTCGAAATGGATTACACCAGGAAATACTGAGTTCAGGCTTGGGGACTTGAATTTGATGTAGGTTCGCGGTGTTTTTGCCCACGAGCAATTAACTGATTACCGATCCATCAAATGCATTAGACCCGTTGTACCATATCCCTATGTAGTTAAATAAAAATACATTACAAAGAAAACCTCAGCTCACATTTTCTTTGAGACTCAACCCGAATCTAAATTTGAATGGAGTCTCAGGGGATACTGACATGGGTATGATTATCCAGGTTATCATAATTAGTTACCCTAGGCTTACAGCTCGCAAGGCCCAAGAAGAAACCAAGAAAGGCCCAAGAAGCATCCGATGAGCGACATATCTTGCTGGAAAAGGAAAGAGTAGTAATCGATGTTGTATTAGTGTTGTAATTATAACTTGTAACCAATCCGTATATGGCCTCGGGACCCAACCTATTATATAAAGGCTGGGAGGAGCCTACGGAGAGGTATCGAAAAATCCTTGAGCAATCTGTAATCGATTTGTTCCTAAGCAATCAGACAACTTCGACTCCCTTGTTTGTCTGATCAGCCGACGAAATCCCCGGCGTTCTCTTTTCCACAAAACCTTAAGTCCCTCATCATGGACATTGCCGAGGTTACCCCTCGCTAGCCACGGAACCCCTTCACCTTGAGCTCCCCAATTGCATATAACACTTGCTTGAAATAGTGAGCAACTATATCTATGGATCTCCTAAATATGTTATGGATCACTCTAAATCACTGGTTATGATCCACAACATGAAGAAATATTGCAACTTGTTTGTCAACGGAGGTCCTCGTTCACTAAACCTTTTGACTAGTTCATAGAAAGGGGCTCTGGCCATCTACATCATTTGGAGAGACTCTACGTCGCTTGAGTTGTAAATTTAGTTCAGATTTGCTATCCTATCATGATATTGGACGATCATAGGTTATGTGAGCCTAGGAAAGGCAGCATGCCTAACTGCTCTCTCGTGGAGCAGCAGGATCCATGCTTAAATCACAACTATGAGTGATACTACTTGATGGATCAAATCCAGCTGGTTCCCCTAAGCGATCTATGATGAGTACTATCTATATCGACCCCGCATACTATCTAGTGATGTTGGGGATAGAAAGAACAGTACAAACGTCACTTACCTCCGCCATAGAAGACAAGGGAGTGGAAACGGTGTCGGAGAAGAAGGAGAAGAGCCCCGCGTTGGTCCTATGCTGGCGAAGGAGGAGGCCTGAAGAAGACATCGCTGCTCCGATGCCAGCGTAGATCTGCGTCGTCGCCACCGCCACCTCGGGTGTCGAAGTGCAAATGGGGATTTTTGTCCTAGTCCAAAATGTCGGGAGGTCGCCGAATGGGGAAGGTGACACCCATCTTTGCCACGAAAGGAAGACTCGATTTTGGGCTCTCTCACCATCTCAAACTCATCTCCCGTGCACGTGTGTTTGACAATGTTCTCTCTGAAACTCGCACGCAGTTCGTCGAGTGGATTCAATAGAGAGGAAGAATACAAGAGTTTTGTGCCTGTAAAACTTACGGCTTTTCTCGCTTATCTCTTTATTTATATTAAAACTGTAAAACATGGCATGCTAGTCTCCTACCCCTACGCCACGATTCCGGCATCTTGCTCCATCCCATGAAACCGATCGTGATCGATCACGAAGCTACAAATCTGCTAAGACCGAGTCCTGATGCAAGAGGCTCGTGTCTGTCTACGAAAGGAAAACAAAATTCAGAAAAAAAACAGCACCTACAGCTACGAGATAGACTTACAAGATTAGAAACATAACAAATCACCTCCCTAATCTTGTAGTTCATTTATTTCAGACATGTTGATTCTGCTCCTCAGCTCCTAGAAACAGATGCGCCGAAGGGCTTTTGTCAGTATGTCTGCCAGCTGCTCCTCTGTCCTGATGTAGTCCCCTCGAGCTCCTCCTTCTCAACACATTCGCGAATCAAGTGGAATCGAGTAGCGACGTGCTTGCTATGATCATGGAACATAGGATTCTTGCAGAGAGATCAACGATTTGTTGTCAACCAACAACATCGGCGGGCGTGGTTCCTCATTCAGCAGTTCTTTGAGGAGATGACTAACTCAGCTAGCCTGGCATGCAACTGTGGCTACTACGATGTACTATGATTCTCGGGAGGAAAGCGCAACCACACGTTGCTTCTAAGATTGCCAAATGACAGGGCTCTTTCTGAGGAAGAAGAAGAGGCCAGACATGCTCTTCCGATCATCAACGTCCCTTGCCATGTTAGCATTGCTATATCCCAGCAGCTTTGGTTCACTTTTCCCCTTCTCATAGCGGACGTCGTCGCTCAGTGTCCCGACGATGTAGCGGAGTAGGTGTTTTACCGCAGCAAGGTGTTCAACAGAGGGAGCTTCCATGAAGCGACTGACGTAGCCCACTGCATAAGTGGTGTCAGGTCTCATGTGGGTGAGATACCTGAGACCACCCACGATGCTCTGGTAGAACATCGCATCCACCGGCTTTCCGTCGTCGGTTTTGCTCAGCTTCAGGCGTGATTCCATGGACACAGAGCAGGGGTTGCAATCTTCCATCCCAGCTCTCTGCAAAAGCTTCTTCCCATAGCTAGCCTGATAGAGAATGGTCTGGCCATGCTCTTGCTATATATCAATTCCCAGATAGTAGCTGAGCTCGCCAAGATCGCTCATCTTGAACAGCTTCGTCATCTCATGCCTGAACTTGATGATTTATGTAGGTGATGACCTAGTGATAATCAAATCATCGACATATATGCCGACAAGAAGCAAAGAATCTCCTTTGCCGTGGTGGTAGACTGCGTGCTCTACCTCATAGCAAGAGAACCCGAGAGCGCGCAAGATGGAGTCCAGCTTAGCGTTCCGGGCTCTTAGTGCCTGCTTCAATCCATAGAGGGCCTTCTGCAGACGAAGGACTTTCTTCTCCTTGCCATCGACAATGAATCACTAGGGCTGCTCGATGTATACCTCCTCAAGAAAGTCACCATTCAGAAAGGTTGTCTTGACATCCATGTGGTGGATGGGCCACCCATGGTGCGAGGCGACGGTGATCAGCAACCTCACCATCTACATGCGTGCGATGATGGCTATGAAATATAGCCATCTACATCCACATTTAAACTAGATATGATTCATATTTTTTATGAAATATCTCTCTAAACCCTGCCACTAAGGCCTAATGATCAAAGGGGTATGCAATCCTTTTTTTCTATTTTTCCCTGTGCAGGTAATGATGTTTGATGATGGGAATCACAACATTAAAGTCAAAGATACAAGATTTCCAACAACCCAAAGAAACCAAGGGTCATGAAGTGGAGACAGAAGCTTTAACGACCAACTATACGGCGGAATAAAACTCTGGCCATATACTTCCGACCGTATAGTTGCCATCGACACCGCTAGGTCAAACAGAACAACTTTTGTGAAGGGACCCCTATGAGGCATCGGGCGATGAAGAAACAGCGCCCCCCAGAACCCTAGAAACCTCCATCCACAACACCGAACAGTCGCCCGAGGAATAGACTTAGATCTAATCTCCAAACCCTTCTCCACCACCATAGCCATATTCCACCACTTGTAATAGTAGATCTCATCTTCGATTGGTGACATTGTAAGACTATTTGCTATCAATCTCATGGTTTCCATTGCAATGTTTATGATTGTTGATTTCATCTCTATGTCTAAGTAATTCTATTTGGACTAAGGGCTTCGGCCTAGCCATGTAGCTTTTGTGCGTGTTATTTATAATAGATGGGATCATGTATTAGTTTGTATGACATGATGATTATTGTGTCCTCTCTTGCCTCAATCCAAGGACTTGTCAGGTACCCAAGACCTGGAGGATTGAGCCAGGTATAGGGAGTATGAGTAATGACTAATCTGCAGATTGGGAACCCTAGTGACAGAAGGGGTAGTATGGCTATATGGGAGGGATTTAATTGGGATTAATGGTGACGTCACTATCATATCAGTAGTTCTCTTTCTTCTATGGATGAGACTAGTAGGTTATTGATATAAGCGGTTGCGGAGGCAATAGCAATTATAGATGCACTGCCCACATATAATTTATCTTGCTCTAACAATTACATGCATATTTTATTATTATATTTTATTCCCATCAGATGTTTTGCATAGCTACAGGTGAAACCGAAAGCTCTAGGCCCTCTCTCTCCATCATTGACAACAACAAAAGATAGCAAACTCTTGGTCCGATAAAACACAAAAAGAATTCTAAAACTCCCGAAGGTCCGTTAAAGTAACTTCACTATACTTTCTACTTCCCGAGGATTCGATAACCTAGGTCGACTAGGGAAAAGAGCTATACTACATCCGTAATCTGGATCGAAGGTATCAACCCTTTTTCTGGCGCCGTTGTCGGGGAAGCAATAGCTACCCTGGTGAGGTTAGTAGGAACCTTGCTAGTTATAGTTCTTGTTTTTAATTTTGTTAGTTTGCTTGTAGTCTTTATTTGAAAAACCAGAAAAAAAGTTAGTCTTCAAATTCTTATTTTTACTATCATAAGTCTTTGTTTAAGAAAACCCAAAAACATAGGAAATATGGCTGAAAAGAAGCTTGGGGAGTTTGCAACTCCCGACAATGATTATTTGCGTACTCCTATTACCCAGCCAGCAATTACTGCTGATGATTATGAAATTAAGCCCCACTATTTAAGTTTGGTTCAACAAAATCAATTTATAGGCTCTGTTGTTGAGGATGCAGGTATGCACTTGAACACTTTCACTGAAATATGTGATATGATGCGCATAAAAGGTGTTGACCCTAATGCGGTCATATTGCGCTTATTTCCTTTCTCTCTTAGAGGAAGAGCAAAAGAATGGTTGCTATCTTTGCCTAGAAATACTATTGCATCATGGGTGGAGTGTACTTCTTTATTTATGACTAAATTTTTCCCACCTGCAAAGACTATGCAACTAAGATCTAATATTACTAGTTTCAGACAGGAAGAGCATGGGCTAATAGCGCTTGCATGGGAGAGGATGAAAGAATGCATGAGAAACTATCCCAATCATGGGATGGAAGATTGGTTAATTCTCCATTTATTTTATAATGCTCTTAATCCTATGTCTAAGTCTATGCTTGATACTCCAGCTGGAGGAACATTTATGGGCAAACATATTACCGAAGCAAAGCAGCTTCTAGACAATACGCAAGACAACCATGCCTAGTGACATGTGGATAGATCAAACACGAAGAAGGTGAACTCTGTCTCACCACAAGAAAATGAAGAACTCAATGCTAAGCTGGATGAGCTCATATTAGTCGTAAAAGGTAAGGAAAACCAGGTAAGAGCTATCCTAGAATCAAATATTGAAGAAATAGACTTCATAGCTCATAATGATTATAACCCTACTTGGAAGAAGAATTATAATCCTAATTTTCAGAAACAGTATTCTAGTCGTGCAAGTAACACTAATAATAATATAGGAACAAGTAATGTTAGTCTCCAAGAAACACTTAAGTCCTTTATAGATTCACAAAATGAGCAAACAATATCCTTATTAAAATAACAGAGAACCATGATGCTATGCTTGGTAAAATATCTAACCAAGCTATAAGTTTGAGGAATGATTTGCCGACCCTCCAAGAAAGAACAAGGATTGTTGAGGCATAGCTAGGTAAGATAACCGAGAGTCAAACTCTCATTCTAGCTAAAATTGCAGGTAAAGCTGAGCCCACTCCAGTTAAAGACCTCAAGATGATGAGAATCCAAAGGGAGGAGTCTGAAGAACTTGATTATAGTAATGCTCCTTCACCAAATTACACTGTTGAAGATCTTGTAAAAAGGATCAATACTAAGATTCTGGTAAGTGATGGAAATGAGGAAGCTATGTATCAACACTTTGTTAATCAGGTAGCAATAAACGTACATGAGCTTGAGAAAGAATATAAGAAAATTGCTGAAAAATTACTTGTGAAGCTTGATGATATATTTGAGCCTACTATTAAGATTAAAATTGGGACCAATGAGATAGCTGCACTTTGTGATCTAGGTGTAAGCGTTTCAAAAATTCCAAAAAGTCTTTTTAATAAGTTAAATCTTGGATCCTTTGAAATCATCGAGTTAAAATTACATCTGGCAGATTCAACCTACAAACAAGCTCTAGGGATTAAAGAAAATACTGCTCCTATTATATTAGGTCGTCTATTCTTAAGAACTATTAAGGCTTTAATTAATCTACATGAAGGGAACATGAAGCTTCAATTGCCTTCGTGGGATCCTTTTGTTATTCATTTTCCCAGGAAGAAGAAAGTCAAGCATGATGAAAAGGAGGCCATCACTTTGAAGCCCAACTATTTTGGAGTGGGTATTCCACTCATCTGGCCTATGTGAGCAACATCGAGGTCAAGCTATTGACCATAAAAGAGCGCTTCATGGGAGGCAACCAATGTGAAATAAAGGTTTGAGTAAAGTTTTTAAGTTTTAGTTTAAGTTTTATGTTTAATAAAGAGTGCTAGAAAGCTCTAGTTGAGGAGAACAAGTTCAGCAGTACTAAAAATTCTGCTTTATACATGCTGATGTTGGTCGACAATTTTTACTGTCATTTTTTTTTCAAAAACAAGGTGTTTCACTAAGTTTCAGGATAAGAAAGAATTCTGAAAGAAATAGAATTTGTTTGATGTCTACAGAAGGTTTAACGACCAACTATACGGCGGGAATAAAAATTCCAGTTGTATAGTTTATCCATATAGATATCTTTGCCATCGACAAATTTTCTTTCATAGGTACTGAAGGTTTAACGACCAATTGTACGGCGGGAATAAAAATTCTAGCCGTATAGTTCCGGCCATATAGTTATAGTTTTCTTTGTAAAATTTCTTTTCCACAGAAGGTTTGACGACTAACTATATGGCGGGGATAAAAATCCTAGCTGTATAGTTCTGGTCGTATAGTTTCGCTGCCAGGAGAAAACCCTAAATTTTTGACATCAGACAAACTATATGACAGGAACAAATTGTTCCAGCCGTATAGTTTGGTCGTATAGATGCGTCCAACCACAAAATTGCCACGGGAAGGTACCCCCAACACCAAAACTTCAATCCTTTTTCTCTCTTCTACCTCCAAACTCTCTCAAAACCTCAAGAGATCTTCATCTCTACTTAATTTCATTTGATTTCCTCGCACATAAGTGATCCATAGTATGTTTCTCCTCTGATCCTCCAATTAATTTTTACAAATTCATTTTTGATCTTTTATCATTATCAATCTAGGGTGAGACCTACTATGAACTAATTGCCATGATTCTCTTGCCTAGAGTATTATTTTTAGGGGACCCTTTAGTGTGCTAAGATGAGGAATATGTTATGCTTATTATTGTTGGATCAAAAAGTTTTATTTTTTGTCTTTCCTTATTATTTTAGATGATGAACACAAGGAGCCAAACTCATGCTCGTGCCACCGCTAGTTCTTCTCGGGCTACCGCTCAAGAACGCATGGGGATATGGTTTAGGGATGAGCTCCAACGTGATCGCTTCAACAGGATCAAGAACCGAGAAGCGAAGACAACCAAGTGGGCTTGCCCCATTATATTGAATCAACTCGGTATTTCTAATGAATTCAATTTACTTTGCAATAGAGTTGACCTACAAAACTTTTTATTCAATGATGTGCCTACTTATCGCCGGTTAACTCTTAAATTTCTATGTTTTTTGCAAAGCACCGTTAAAGCATGGCATGGAGAGGACATGATTTCTTTCTGACTTATGAACAACAATTATGCTTTATCACTAGATGAATGGTGCGCATTTTTAATTTTACAAACAATAATGCTAATGCCTTATGCGCATCCTTTACTAGCATAGACCCTTCCCGGAACTTTATTATAATAGAATGAGTTTCACTTCTAGAGTAAGCAAGGAGAAGCATATTCAACATCCTCCAATTCACTATTTGTTCTATGTTATTTCTAACACCTTTCAGGCATGAAATGAGTTCACGAGACTCAATGAGGAGGACATCTTAGTCCTTGCAAAATCTACTTTCAACAACGTCGAATTTTCACTCAACTTGGGTGCAATTCTTGTGCGCTATCTGGAGTACCAATCCTCCCAAAGCCAAGGACCAATCATAGGTAGAGGTGTCATCACCATGCTTGCCATTTCCCTAGGCATCAACCTAGGTGAGTTGCAACCAGTGCTAGGTGAGAGACGTGTTGGTTTCTCTACTTTAAAAGCTTGTGGAATGATCACTAGGAGAGGTGGTGTTTATTACTTGCACATTGCTGGAGTTGGGTGTCTCTACCCCGCTCCTTTGCCTAATGGCCTTTTCTCTATCGAGGAAGGATGTTTGCTATATGACTTGCAGGTTGAGCAACACCAACCCGAGGAGGAGATTCCGGATGAGGATGAGGACCAAGAAGAGGAGCAAGAAGTTCCTTATCAAGAGGAGCAGCCACCAACCTGGTTCGCTACATACCAATACTTCCAAGAACTTGGAGGAATTGTGGAGAGGATGCATAACCTCTCCTTGAACCTCCGAGAAACAACTAGTAATTTATCAACTCAATTTACGAACTGGAGTTAATGAATTTTTCCCTCCACCATAATGATTTGAAGGGCTTGCAAAAGCCTGAGCTTGGGGAAGTTTCCTCATTATCTTTATTTGGCATTCATCTGTTTTTATTTATTTCGAGGTTATGTTTTTAATTCGAGTTTATAAGAACTTGTGTTGGTTTCCCCAACACTTTATCTTTAGTTATTTCTATTTGTTTTCGAGAATTTCTAAACGAGCTTTGCCCCAATTTTCTATTCTTTAATTCCCTCTCTTAAAAACAACAAAAAGATTTTTCCATTTATCTTTATTTTCCCTCTTCCTTCCTTTCTATCCTCCTTGTGGCTTTCACATATTTACATGAGAGTGATCGACTTTGAGTTTCCAAGAAGCAAATCAAAAAGGGAAGAGACAAGTGGAACCAATCATGAGAGGTATGCCTTAAGACTCCCCACTTTTCAAGTTTGAGAAACCCATGCTAGTTAGTAGTAAATGTTAAGACATTATAATGGTGGAGTGAGTCTTTATATTGTAGTAAAATTTTGTTTGCATGGGTATTTAGTTGGGTATGTTTTGTTCCAGCTCTTGTAGTTAACCAAGTCTTGCCTAAAAATTTGCTAAACAATTGTAATAAGAAAAAGTCTCACAATTGAAGGCTTGAATGTTGTAGTGTTTAGTCTTGAAGGCTTATTTCTAGAAACACTCAACACCACAAAAAATAATGATTGACTTGATAGCTCTCTTTAAAAGGATTTTTTCAATTGAATTAATGTTTAGCGGTTTTTGTGAGCATGCCAAAGTTTGACTTGTGAATCATAAGAATGATATAGCTTTATGCGTGTCAAACTTCATGGGATGCCAATAACTCCGCTAGCCTACGAATGATCTTCATGGAGGAAATTCCTAGATTTCAGCTATGAGTTGATTAAACATATGTAGCAGCAATGCTGTAATGGGTAAGATTCTTGGCATTCTCGGGTAGCTGTGTTCATGATGGAATTACTCCTCTAGCTGATATGAGTAATCATTATGCAAAGGAACAAAAACCTTGGTGATGCCACGAGTGTCCATCATAGCCCGATAAACTAATTAAATTTTTTGGCATGCTCTCAACTACTTAAGAACTGAAATTCTTAAAGGACAATGAACAGAAAAGTAGTGCTTGAAAAGTCTTGACTTATTGATGTGGGAGAATTGAGATACTCTAGTGTATATGTTTTTCATGACAAACTCTCACACTGTCAATTTTACATGATTATACTTTATTGTTCAAAGGCAAGCCTATGAGTTGATTACATGACATGGAATAAGGTTTACTCATTTGAATCATCCATGTTAACAATAATTTTGTTGCGCTAGAAGGATGCATAAAAACCTGTATGATATGCTTGCCATTACTCTATCTATGCTGAAGTTTTTCAGATTAATAAAATGGAGGAAACATGATACTACCAATCATGAGTAAGATCATCATCTCGTTATTTCAGTTTAAATGCTAAGTTCTTTTTTGATTTTGGTTTTCTTGCTCGAGGACGATCAAGTTTAAGCTTGGGGAGGTTGGTGGCTGTGAAATATAGCCATCTACATCCACATTTAAACTGGATATTATTCATATTTTTTGATGAAATATATTTCTAAACCCTACCACTAATGCTTAATGATCAAAGGGGTATGCAATCCTTTCTTTCTATTTTTTCCTACGCAGATAATGACGCTTGATGATGGGAATCACAACATTAAAGCCAAAGATACGAGATTTCCAACAACCCAAAGAAACCTGGGGTCGTGAAGTGGAGACAGGAACTTTAACGACCAACTATACGACGGGAATAAAATTCCAGTTGTATAGTTCCGGTCGTATAGTTGCCATCAACACCGCTAGGTCAAACAGAACAACTTCCGTGAAGGGACCCCTATATAAATAGGCTTCAGGCGACGAAGAAACAGCGACCCCTAGAACCCCAGAAACCTGCATCCACAACACCGAAGAGCCGCCGGAGGAATAGACTTAGATCTAATCTCCAAACCCTTCTCCACCACCATAGCCATATTCCACCACTTGTAATAGTACATCTCATCTTCGATTGACGACATTGTAAGACTATTTGATATGAATCTCATGGTTTCCATTGCAATGTTTATGATTGTTGATTTCATCTCTATGTGTGAGTAATTCTCTTTAGATTAAGGGCTTTAGCCTAGCCATGTAGCTTTTGTGCATGTAACTACATATATGAAAGACAAACACTTGAGGGAGCCCTGGACGATCCAAATCGGCACCGGTACTGTAGATACGCCCATCTACAGTAACTTCGCGTCTACAGTACTACTTCGATTTTTTTCCGGCTCCCTACCATCGAAGCCACGTAGTCCTCTCGAGATTACTGCGTGTCGTCTTCTCCTTCTCTTTCTTTTCCCTTCCCGACGCGTCTCGGCCCAGTCCCGACGCGAAATTACCGCCCCATCTTCCTCTCCCCCGTCCACCACCGCCCCAGCCTCCTCCAGCACCCCCTCCGCCACCGCCCCTGCTCCCCAACGCCTCCTTCGCCACTGCCCCTGACCTAGGCCTTCTCCGGCCCCCTTCTTCCCAACCGCTCCCTCCACTCCCCCCTCTGCAGCCGCCCCATCCGCCGTGGATCCACCGCCGTCGTCACCGCGGCAGAAGAGCCGGGGACAAGGAAACGCGTTGGCAGGCCGCCGACTCTCCTGTTGATCCTTCATTGTGCCGTCCCGTGCCACCACCCGTGGTCACCGGGAAGGAGTGGGGCTAGGGACCTGCGGAGGTCGGCCAAACGCCAGAGAGGAATCGGATGGCCCTCGCCATAGAAGTTCGTGCTGCTGCGCAGGCCACGAAATCTGGTGGCAGCTGCCGTGGTACCTCGAGTGGAGATAGTTTGTGCAACAGATTGATGTCCACGTCAAGAGAGATGCGTACCCATTAGGTTTGAGATTTCAGAGGTACGTGTGAGTTGCTATATGATGATCCAAATCGATTTATCAATCACCGTTGTGCATCAGTTTTCTATTAAATGAGTTGCATCTCTATGTTTATTAATAAATACTAACTTACCAAGGTGTCATGGTTTGGGAAGCAGATCGATCAGTATTCAAATTCACTCTAGAAATTAAATCATCTTTGAATTAGAGTGGCACATCCGCTTGGGATCTCTCGCCAAGTTATTTAACAGCACCATCTAGGTTGGTCCACCTACCATATCCTCTCAGCTTGATATTAACGTGCAGGCGTAGGCTTATTTGAGAGATTTTCATGCTGTAGGTTCTGAAAGTTTTATTTATCGATCATACTTTTTATTGCACAGGAGATGTTTGTACTTATTCAAATTCTGATGAAATAGGAGGACTGTCAGCAGAACTTCCAAATTTTGTGATGTTTTCAGTGTGGTGATTTAATTGATGAGGCTACAGCTTCAGCAAAAGGTAGCAGACCAACGATGGGTGGTGTAGGCATGCATTGTTTCTTAATATGTTTCTTATTTGCCCAGGTGCTGAACAGCCTTCCTTTGCAGTTTAGAAACTGCTACTATTTTATTAGGTGGAATTTCCTTATGCATTTCTTTCTTCTTATTTTGTTTCAGCTTCTTCTGGACCTTGATATATTGTTGCAAAGAAGTGTCCTGCTAGAGCAACGTAAATCAAGTCCCAATTTCATGAGGCGACTAAATAGCTGATTCACTGTATTTTTTGTTTTCAGACTATGGGATTTCAAACATCATATATTTCTTGCCTAAGACGTGCTGTACTCATATCCATTTTATTTCAAAATTGTTGTATGGTTAGTCAACTTCTTTATTTGCAGGAGTTCTGAAACCATGCTACCATAAAGCGACTCTTGCCACGCTTTCCTTTTTTGGATTTTTTTTTCATTAATGACTTTAGGCCATAACCCAGTCCCTAATCTTTGCTGTTCAATTTTTTGTTCTATACTGAAGAATTTAGGTTATGTGCAGGTCAAGAGAGACAGCATGCAAGCTTTAGTGGTAAAGGGTATCTCGCCCAAATCTTACAAATGCAAGTCATGCCTTCTCTTGCTCCGCTTTCATCCGTGTTCGGCAGGCCCATTTCATCAGCCGCCTGTTCATCGCCATTAGCCGATGCCGGCGAGCAGGAGGATAGGCAGGCCCATGGGGGAACAGCCTGGACGTCGGCGTCGCCAACAGCTCAAACGGCCTACCTTCTCCTGCTGAGAATCTTGAGAACTGGGACACAGACTTCGTCAGGATCCACCATCTTATTTTCTTCCTTGCCCGCGTCTCGATTCAAGGTTATTTTCTTGGTCCGATCAGACTCTGTTGTGTGCATGGTTGTTATAATTGATATTGACTTTTTTGACGTCTTCCTTTCAGCAATACGCATGAGTAGATACAATAAAGGTTCAGCTATATGAGCAGATGGTACACCTGGGATGCATTGTAATATGACCATGATCCTTTTAGGTCTGTAACTCTCGGATTGTTCACCCAGGGAGTGATGGAATCTTTCTCCAGGATGGATGCATTGACTGATCCAGGCAACGCCACTCCAGAACCACAGAAGATAGCAGGGTTCCAGCGGCTAAACCTACCGAAGACATTATAGCGATGGTCTATTCATAATTGGACGAGGTAAACCGATACGAATTTTAGCTAGCTGTGCGAAAATTTCCATCGATAAATCATCTTAAGTATTGTTGTTCTTCACATGCAAGGAAACAGACCGAACACCTGACAATAGTAAAAAAGAGCTCGGAGACACCAGCCAAAAAAGTTCTATTTTTTCTGTTTCCCAGGATTTTTCTCACTTAAAATTTAAATTGCGTTTTAAAGAGATTTCAATTGTTTTTTTGCGTGGTTCATATGGTAAGTTTTGTTGGCAATTTACATCATTTTCTTATTTTCTCTACTCAGTTGACTGGCAGATATGCCAATTTCCGTATTACTGGCGCCGAGGAGCTCATGGTGAGAGTGCCGCTGGTGGTCATGTAGGAGACACTGGGGAGCAACAAGGATTTGGGGACATGTACGAGCTGCATTCGAGGAGGTTATTAATTTAGGAGATAATTCCTACGAGATGTAGCTAAATATTCTATGTGTCTTTTTAATTTATTAATATTATTACTAAGCATCCGGTGTTAGTTTTCTAACTACCATGATGTCTTATTTTCCTAATATTTATTGGGCGGACACGGATATGACATGCATATGCAACAAATATTAGAAAATAAGAAGGAAATTGCCACTTTGGTGCCAAATGGCCCAACATCTTGTGCTGAAGTAAGACAAATTTAGTCCCAAAATTTTCTCATCTTTCTCTATGCATATATATATTTATCTAGGCTACAAGGTTTTCAATGAAAACCCAATTAGATTTACAGGGAAGGATTAATCTATGTACATATTTGAGGTAATTTTATTTTTTACTGAAGCTTATCCAACAAAAAATAACAAGGTCACACAATTTGTTTAGCTATTTTTAAGTATGTACTCCCTTTGTTTAGAAAGATAAGATGCTTTAGGTTTGCTGAAGGATATCAAAGGGTTTTTGATTTGTATTATCATGGATGCTTATTTATTTCTCTAATATTCCATTTGCCAAGGAGGTGCATGCTCATTACTTATGCGTCTTCTCAATAGGTATGTTGTTGTATCTTCCTAATTTTATTAAGCTTTACCACAAGTGAACCTTACATGTAGTACCATCACGAGGTATATTCAGTACTAACTTCCTACTATGTATCATTAGTTCCTACTTATGAAAGACCAATTCATAAATCCATGGAGATTGTCCATACGCTTTAGGGAAATACATTGCGAATTTGGCAACTACTTGCTTTGTTTTATATTTGATAGTAAATACATGTTAATCCAATATTTTTTATTTAAAGTCTACACACGTAAAGAGCATGTACTACATGCAACTAGATAGGCAGTGTGTAATATTCTCACTTCCAATCGAATGATATTGCTCTATATATTTAATTATAAATATTGTTTGAGTCAAGTGGTCAACTGTTCTGTTTATCATTTAAACATTTATAGACACAAAATCTTTTGTTAGCCGCAAATACAAATCTTCTCTAGGTGTGATACAAATCTTACTTCCTCGATTTTCTTTTGTCAGCTTGACCTCACCGGTGCTTTTCTCACACAAGTGAGTCAAGACTCACAAGTATGGAACTGTGTGTTTGTACTACTGTACTACTGATTGTATTCATTTGGATTTAGGTTTGAATTTTTACTCAGCTGAATCTACAAATAGAAGTTGGGGCCTGAAGCAAGCATCATATGTACAGATATGCATTGTAATCTATAGTTTCATGTATATCTAATATATATGTGTTGTGTATCTAGCTAATTAATAACATTTCTCAGGCTATATTTCTCACTGACGAGATCAAAAGGTCCAGGTCATTCGTTTTGATATGTACCTGTGGCTTACACTAAATAATGATAGTTAGTGTGTGGACTTACCAGTGGTGTATGTTGGAAGCTAGCTTTGGAACAGACGAGATATTATGTATTCTACATCGAAATCTTTTGTAATGATATGTTTTGTCTGTGTAGATGTCCCAGTATGTGATGGGTACATGTTGCCATCTCCAGATGGCACAATCGATGGAGCTCTCTGAACAATGCAATTTGCTTCCGATTATTACATCTAAGATGCGCCCTGTCATGTTTTTGTTGTTAGTTCTGCACCTGATCTCCATTACAGTTAAGTATAATTTGGCTCTATTTTTAGGCTGATGTAACCGTGTTGTTTTTCTTGGAGTTATACAGATTGATCGTTCAGTTCATATACAAAGGAGCCATCCAAGGAAACCATTATTGTTTCCTTCGAGGATGGGAAAGACGACGTCAACCACTGATGACTCCAAAGCTAAAGAACATCAAAATAACCACTGAGCTTCAGTGAGCAAAAATGTGTCATACCTTACGCAACAGAAAATCAATTATTTTCTTACATGAGCCAATCTCACAGCTAATCCTAGTTATTGAGAAATAGATGTAAACAGACATCAATGCTACTAACTAACCAAACGTCTGTATGAATGTATCTTCTGGCTATTACTACAAGATTGCATTTCCACGCCGCGCCTATTTTCCTAGTTATTTATCATAGATGGGATCATGTATTAGTTTGTATGACATGATGATTATTGTATCCACTCTTGCCTCAGTCCAAGGACTTATCAGGTACCCAAGACCCCGATGACTGAGCCAGGTATAGGGAGTATGAGTAATGACTAATCTGCAGGTTGGGAACCCCAGTGACAGAAGGGATAGTACGGCTGTATGTGAGGGATTTACTTGGGATTAATGGTGACATCACTATGCATATCATTAGTTCTCTTTCTTTTATGGATGAGACTAGTAGGTTATTGCTATCAGCGGTTGCGGAGACAATAGCAATTATGGATGCACTGCTCACATATAATTATCTTGCTCTAACAATTACATGCATACTTTATTATTATCTTTTATTCCCATCAGATGTTTTGCACAGCTACAGGTGAACTGAAAGCCCTAGGTCCTCTCTGTCCATCATCGACAACAACAAAAGACAGCAAACTCTTGGTCCGGTAAAACACAAAAAGAATTCTAAAGCTCCCAAAGGTCCGTTAAAGTAACTTCACTATGCTTTCTGCTTCCCGAGGATTCAATAACCTAGGTCTACTAGGGAAAAGAGCTATACTACATCCGTAATCCAAATCAAAGGTATCATGCGACAGGGACGAATACTTCCTCGTAGTCAATTCCATGCCTCTTCACATTCCCCTTTGCGAAGAGGCATGCCTTCTTCTTCACCACCTCCCCAGTTGCATCTCGCTTCAGCTTGTAGACCCACTTCAGGTCGATGGCATGTTGCCCCGGCGGAAGATCAGTGAGCTTCCATGTCTTGTTCGCCTCGATGCTCTCCATATCATCGTTCATGGCATCGCACCATCCGCTCTCCTTCGCTGCTTCGGCAAAGGTCACTGGTTCGTCAGCGAGGAAGAGGCAGAGATGGGAGTGCTCTGCCTCGACGTTGTCCGTGGTGTCGAAGAGACCCTTGAGGGTGCGGTAACAGCGCGGCGCCTCCTCGCTAGGAGAGGGGAGGGACACATTCGTTGGTGGGGAGACGAACTCGACTTGGGGTGGTGATGGAGTTGCTGGCGCTGCATGTGACGTTGGTGTCGGGGGCGTCGTGGCTCCACTGGCACATGCGGATGACAGCAGTGCACTCTCTGGGCACATCGTGCTTAGTGCGGCGTTGTCAGGTGCGTGCTCCGTGCACACCTCATTCCATCCTGCGCCGGGATGGAGGAAGTAGTGTTCGATAGCGAAAGCCTCCAGGTCGTTGTGCCCACCATTCGTGGGCATCGTGTTGGTCCATTCCTAGCTTGCATCTTCATCTAAAATGATGTTGCAGGATATTTGCAGTCGACCCTTGGCAGGGTCGTAGACACGGTAGGCCACCGTGCCTGGCTCATAGCCGAAGAAGACCATCGGCGAGCTCCTATCCTCCAGCTTCTTGAGGTTCAGGCGTGTGTCCTTCACGTGTGCCATGCACCCGAATGTGCACAGGTGCTGCACACTAGTCTTGTGTCCTGTCCACTCGAGTGGTGCTTTGCTGACGATGCTCTTCGTGACACCGTGGTTCAAGAGATAGACCGTCGTGACAACGGCCTCTCCATAGAATTTCGCCAGAATTCCCTTTGCCTTGAGGAGGCTATGAGCCATCCCGATGACAGTTTGGTTGCGTCTCTGTACCACACCGTTCTGTTGTGGTGTGTATGCCGCCCTCAGTTGCCGCTTGACACCGATCTTAGCAAAATACTCGCCTAGGGCCTTGGAAGTGAACTCACCCCCGCGATTAGTGTGCATAGTCAGGAGTCTACGCCCGACACGAGCTCGGCCTCTGCCTAGAACTTCTTGATCTCTCCGGCAGCCTGATCCTTGGAGACAAGGAGATGCACCCACATGTGTCTGCTATAATCATTGACTAGCAGCAGGAAATATTGATTACCTACTGGCGTTGGGGGATCAATTGGCCCATAGAGATCTGCATGTACTAGGGCGAGTTGCACACCCACGTGGTTGACAGATTCGTGTGGGAGTGGTGATCACTTGTGCTTGCCAGCGAGACAGGCTTCACACAGGCGATCTGCCTCTTCCAGTAGCGGGAGACCGTGCATCGTATCCCTAGAAGCGAGCTGCTGCAGGGCACATAAGTGCATGTGCCTGAAGCGAGAATGCCATCGCCAGGCATCCTCGGCTCCATGCACCGCGAGGCACACCAGACATGCAAGGTCGAGGTTGAGCATGTACATGCGCACGCAGTTACGCTGGACGCGCGCCAGCAGTCGTCCGTCTGGATCGCGTAGACGGAGGAGACCGTGCTTGATGTGGGTGTCGAAACCCAGCTCATCCAGCTACCCGCGGCTAATTATGCTACTGCACAACCGCAGGATGTAGTACACTTGTTCCAAGGTGAAGTGATCTCCGGATTGACACGAGAACAGGATTGTGACGCGTCCTTCAATCTCCACGGTGGTGTTGTCACCCAGCTTGACCTTTCCATGGATGCTTGTGTCCAGATCAGTGAAGAGTTCACGGCGCCCACACATGTGGTTGCTGGCTCCTGAGTCCAGGAACCACGCGATGTCGCAGCTGCCAACGATCCTTGACACTGATGCCCTTGACTTCTACTCACTGAGCAGCATGTGCTTCGTTGGGTCATTGTGTGTCGGATCAGTCGTGATCGGCTTGCTACTTGCGCTTGCACCGAGGTTCTGTGCATTGCTTTGAAAAATGACCCATCTTGTTGCAATTGTAGCACTTTACCTCGGACATGTCCCGCTTGCCATTCATGTTGTTGTCGTTGTCGTGCACGATGTTGTTGTTGCCGTTGCCATTCTTCGGCTTTCCTTTCCCCTTCTTGCGGCCCTTGCTGTTGCCGCCACCGGCGGATTGGCCTTGTTTGCACCCACGTCGCCGCGCCTCCCACTGCTCCTCAGTGAGGAGGAGGGCGCCATTGTTGCCCGCTGCCGGTGCAGAGCTGCCACCACGTCCTTCTATCGAACGCAGGCGGCTAAGCGAGATCGCGCTCAGATCGAGTAGGGTCTTGATGGATCACGCCATCTGGGAGTACCGCTCCAGCACCTCCCGCGGGATCTTCTCAACGACTCAGAACTTGTCAATTTGATTGCCGAGAGTGCACAGGTTGTTGACGTTCGCCGTGATCCGCATCGTGAACGAGTCCAGGGACTCGCCGTCACAAAACATGAGAGCCTCAAACTCTTTTTGCAGCCGTTGCACTGTCGCATTCTTGACACGGTCTATGCCGACCCGCATCAGCTTCATCGCATCCCAAGCCTCCTTCGCCGTTCGCTTCATGACGAGTGTGGGCATGTAGGTCCGTCGGCACTGCTCGCAGGATGGCCACGAGTGCGCCCCTGTCCACGATCATGTTCGGGGGGTTGCCCTCCACCGTGTCCCAGAGCACGTAGGCCTCTAGATTAATCTGCATAAGAAGCGCCCACTCGATGTAGTTTGTGGAAGTTAGCATGGGCCAGATGAGTACGCCGGCTTGCACCGCCGGCCGCTCCAGGATCGTGGTCTCGCGCACCACGACCGACCTCCTTTCCGTGCCGCCACGAGCGGCTCCTGCCATAGCTTAGGTCTCGTGGCTGTGGTGGCATCTCTGAACGTTGCATCGTTGTAGCAGACGTCCTACCTCCCGCTGTCAGTGCCGGTACACCACCACCTCCCTTGCCCGCCATGGATTCTAGAGCTCTAACATGTCTCTGATTTCAGATGACAGTGTTCTCTTTGAAACTCACACATAGTTCGTCAGGTGGATTCAACAGAGAGGAAGAATACAGGAGTTTTGTGCCGTGTAAAACTTACGGCTTTTCTCGTGTATCTCGTTATTTATATCAGAACGGTAAAACGTGACCTGATAGTCTCCTACCCCTACGCCACGATCCGGCCATCTCGCGCCATCCCACGAAACCGATCGTGATCGATCACGAAGCTACAAATCTGCTAAGGGCATATCCATCAGGCCAACCCAACCCGCCCGAGCGCGTACGAACGCGTCTGCGTGGACATGCGTGGCGTGCGCGGTCTCCCAGCGGCCCGACCCATCTGGCTCGACGCGTCCGGCTTGACCCATCGGCGCACCTAATTTGTGTGATCGATGCGTCAGCCTGGACAGCACAAGCACCGCGCGGGTGTCCACCTGTTGGCCGCTCGGGGCCCATATGTAAGTGAAACATTAATACTTAAACTGGCTTTCCATTTGATTAAGCCCTGCCGATTACAAAAGGGCCCCGTTGAACAAACTAAAATAAAAACTACTGCTGGTGCTGATGGAGGAGATCATCCCTACGGATACTGGCCGTCGTTGCCACGGCTGCCGCTGCCACTGGCACCGTCGATCGCTGCTATAGCCAACCAGATGGCCTTCTGCTGGAGGCGGTTGTGGTAGTGCTCGCTGGCTCGACTATGGGCCTCCATCTTGGCGGCCGCCTTCGCGCGGTCCGCTACCGCCTGGCTGGCCAGAGCCTTCTCCATCTTGGCCGCCCAGTGGTCCCTCGCCTCCTGGTCCTCCACCTCCACCTCCGCCGCCACGGCCGCCCTCGCTGCCAAGAGGGCCACCATCACCAGAGCTTCGTTGGGGCCAAGGCCTAGGGCCTGTGCGATCTGCAGAGGGATGGTTATCGCCTCCTTCTCCACCTCCTTCCCCGCCCCCTCCCCTGTCCCCTCCTCCGCCACCACCTGATCCACCTCCTCCCCTTCGTTGTTGTCGTCCTCCACCTCAGCCTCGTCCCTGTCAGCGAGAGCCCACGCGCTCTCTACCTCGGTGGTCGTCGCCACTCGCAGCTCCTCCGCCACCGTTTCGGCAGCATGCTCCATTGCTTTCACCGCACTGCGTGTGGCAGAAGCCTAGCGAAGCTTGTGGACGGCCGCCTTGGCGGCCTCCCTGTCCACCTTCTCTAGTGTGAACATGGCCGCCTCGTGGTGGATCTCGCCGAGGGCCCATGCCGCGGCCTCCTTGGCCACCGCGTCCTTGGCAGCGACGTGGTGAACCTCACTGATGAGTGCATATTTGCATCATGTTTTACATTATTATTTTACATTGTAGATGTAGGATCTTGGTATTTTACGACGCTCGTACACACATTTTATGTCTGTTTTCACCAGGATCAGGACAGATGATGGATCCAATGGATACAATCCTTGGAGCAGTTGTACTATGAAGAAAAGGAGTCAAAAAACGTAAATCGCTTATTTGGGAAATATTAATAATACCAGAAGAAAACCAGAAGCGAATAAGGGAGGTAGAGAGTCCAACGACCAACTATACGACCGGAGCAATTTTTTCGGCCGTATAGCTCCGATCGTATAGTTGATGCCGCCTCCGCCTCGTCAAATAGTTTCACCCCGTGCAATTGGTTTGAAGAGACGACATACAGAACACCTAGAAATCGCAGAAACCTCACCTCCGGAAGGCATCTGGAGGGGGAATTCATCCACAAGGGATCCATCTTCGCCCTGCACAGATCCAGGAGGCTAAGGCATCAATCTTCATCATTCACCACTGCATCACCACCATCTCCATCCATCCCATCTACATCTTGTCTAGATATTGTTGTAATTCCTATACTCGTTGTGGATTTATACAAGTGCTATTCATCTATGACTGTTTCCATTACCATTGCCATGATGTTGATTGCCTCCATGTCTGAGTAGATCATTAGTTCTTGGGAAGATAGAGAAACCTTAGTATGAGATTAAAATAAGATAAAGTATATTATGATATTCATTGTTGTGACCATATGTTAGATTTTCTACATATTGATGGTGAGAGAAGTCGACCTCTCAATATTTGCCTCTTGTGGGACTTGATGGAGGAAACTACTTGTTGGTAGATGGAGGCGTGCTAGCACTTACAGTGACTCTAAAGTTGTTGGCACCCCTTACGTATCAACCTGAAAATCCGAGGAAACTCACGGAACACTATCCATGCCATGAGATACGTCCTACGGGATTACGTCCCTTAATAGCGTAGTAACTCGATTAATATCGATTGCTGACTGTTGTGATTATGAGGATGATGTGAGAAGCGATTGCTGCCTAATTATCCACATATGGAGTTCCTCCCACACATACATAGTTGAGAATTTTCATGATGATAATCTTTATCTTAAATCTTTACAATACTAGTGGTGAATCCGCTACTCCCTAAGAACGCCTTTTCCCTACTGCAGTTCCAATCTCTCTTACATACACGATACTTGCTTTCTGTATTAAGTTATTTTGCTTTACTTTATTATTGCTCTTATACCTAAAACCCCAAAATAGCTTTTTACACAATACTCGCATTTTACCTTGTCACTTAGAATTTTATCTAGCATTTCTATCGTAATATTTATTTCAAGAGTTATTAGACTTCAGACTCCTGCTCCCTGTGAGAACGATATCTTTATTTCGAAACTAGCTATAAATGATCTATGCACTTGCAGTCATCACTCACATACCGCCCATTGGGCCGCCACCTGTGCGGCCGCCTCCACCACCTCCTCTAGCTCCGCCTTAGCCACATGGCCTTCCTCCTCGAAGGTCACCACCTCCGCCTCGGTTATGCGCTAGGACAGGAACGTGGCTTGGAGGTCGACAGCATCGGTGTCGGTGTCCTAGAAGCGGGTGCGGCACAACTTCCTAATCTTTCTCTAGTTGGCGATCTTGCGGCAGGGCATGGCTATGGTAGGAGCTATTTTCAGGCAGTGGTTCCTCTGGCTGGGCTTGTTGTCTCAGCCGTGCCGCGTGACCATCTTTTATAGATGGCGACAAAGGTCAAAAATGGCCGCGGAGGCGTGCACGGGAAGGAAGGCGTGCACGGAAAACGGAAAGCTACAATGGCGGGAAACGCCGGCCACGCGGCGTCACATTGCCGAGGTATCAAGTAGTGAAATTGTCGGGCCACTGGACGCGGTTGGCCGGACAGGCCGGACCGCGACCCCAAAGTGACCGCGGGGCGACCCAAACCGACAGAAAACCGACCGTTTCGGTCATGCGTTTGGGTCGGCCCGGTGGAGATGCGCTAAGACCGAGTCCTGATGCAACTGGCACGTGTCTGTCTACTGAAGGAAAACGAAATTAAGAAAAAATAGCACCTACAGCTAAGAGACATACATAGAGCATCTCCACTCGTTGAGCGTTCTCAGGCCGAAATCTGACGCTATTTAGCGTCGGACGGAGCTAGTTTTCGTCATGGGAATGCCTAGTTTTACACCCGCGTTCCCAGGCCGAGTTCCCAGGTCAGCGTGTTTTTGCCCAAATTCGGCTCAAATTCATCCAGTTTTCGGTATATTTCGCATAATATGAATACAGAGCAATGTTCGGCATAGTTCTGCATGAAATTAACCATAGTTCGGCATAAAATTAAACATAGTTTGGCGAACAATGAAAATACAACATATTTCAGCCTAGTTTGGCTAGTTCATGCTAGGCATCTATGTGTTGCCCCTGCGTATCCATAGGTGCTCAACCAGATCATCCTGCAGCTATTGATGCACTACCAGGTCTCGGATCTCCTGACCCATGGCGATAAAGGAAGCCCAGGTTGGCGGCACCTAGTGATCAAGCTGTGCAAGAGGTCTCTATATGTAGTATGGCTCATTCTGCTTGACCAAACTCACTAGGTCCTTCCTCTCATCCTCAATGATCATGTTGTGCAAGGTCACACAATAATTCATCACTTTCCACATCTGATCTTTCGGCTAGGTCATAGCAGGGAACCGAACAACTGTGAATCTCTGTTGGAGCACACCAAATGCCCGCTTCACATCCTTCTTGCAAGCTTCCTGTTCCTTGGCATACCAAGCATGCTTGGGGAGTATCGGGTTTGAGATAGTCTTCACAAATGTTGGCCATCTTGGATAGATGCCATCTGCAAGATAGTATCCCTTGTTGTAGTGGTGCCCATTGATCTCAAATCCACGGGGGGAGCATGACCCTCAATAAGCTTGGCAAAAACATTTGAGGAGTTGAGAACGCTGATGTCGTTATTCGATCCTGCCATGCCAAAGAAGGAGTGCCAGATCCAAAGATCATGTGTAGCAACTGCCTCGAGTATCACAGTGTAGGCATCTTTGTGGCCTTTGTACATCCCCTGCCATGCAAATGGACAATTCTTCTAGTGCCAATGCATGCAGTCTATGCTTGCAAGCGTCCCAGGGAATCCTCTATGTTCATTGACCGCGAGGATCCGAGCAGTGTCTTCAGCAGTGGGTGTTCTCAAGTACTGTGGCCCAAACACTGCAATCACTGCCCTACAAAACCTGTACAAGCAATCGATGGCAGATGACTCGGCCATGCGGAGATAGTCATCAATACTGTCACCCGGCGCTCCGTATGCAAGCAACCTCATTGCCATTGTGCACTTCTACAGTAAGGAAAACCCAACCATGCCGGTGCAGTCTTTCTTGCACATGAAATAGGGGTCGAACTTCCGGATGGCATGCACGATCTCGAGGAAGAGCTTTCAGCTCATCCTGAAACTGTCCCAAAACATGGCCTCTTCGTGGAGCAACTCGTCGGTGAAGTAGTCGGCGTACATCATGCAGTAGCCCTCCGCCCTCTGCCTTGCTTTGCACTTCCGACGACCCTTCACCGAGCCTCCACGCCGGACGAAAGTTGGGCCAAATTCGGACGAAACCGGCGTCCTGGAAACGCGACTGGGCGAAAAATCGCCGTCCGGACGAAAAAAAGGCCCTGGGAACGGCGTCCTGGGAACCCGAGAGGAGATGCTCTTACAAGATTAGAAACATAACAGTGTTCTCACTGTTCGTATCGCCACATGTTGCCCCAGAAAAACTGCGGATTCTAGCGTTCCGCCTGTCCGGGTAGAGACACCCTGCCAAAAAGAAACTGTTCTAGTACACTTTTGCTTCGGTGTTCCCCCCCCCCCTCCCCCTACTTTTCAAACTTGGATAACAAAAACTTGATACTGATTCGTTTCGAAGACCGTATGGACCCACACGAGGCCAGTATGGTCTTTTTAGACGTATACTCACCGTATATGTATACACATGTGCATGCGCGAGGCGGAAATCGGGAGTTATATAGCAAACACAACAAAATTTCAAAATATGGCGTGCAAAGACCTAGATCACGATAACGGAAGGTGGGTTTGGCCGATAAGAACGTGGAGTATACCCATCTCGACTGAGTACACCTATACAGATGTATAGGTAGTCTGGATAAAACCGGCTCATGCAAACTTAAGTTTTTAAGTTTTAGGGGACACTGAAGCGCACCTCGTTCTAGTACTGTCCTGTACAAACTCTTGTGCACAAATAAATGGGGCGGAACCTCCGCCCCTAATTTTGTCTTTCAGCTTCCCTCAAAAATAATCCCTCACTAACAAAAAACACATACACAATCCCCTGTCCAACGAAACGAGCCGACACGCGTCCTCACTCCACTTGTCTTCCGCATCAACCCCGTCCGTCCCCCGCCACTTCTCTAGCTGCCTCGCCTTCCCTACTCCGATCCCATGCCACTTGGAATTTTGCTTTTTTTTTTAGCAAAAGCAGGATTAAGAGCAATGTTGAAGGGACACGTGCGGAGGATCCGGGGAATAATCCCCGGGGGACGCCCCCTTCGCGGATTGTCCGGTACAAACTCTTGTACACAATCCGCTGTCCAATGGAACGAGCCGACAAGCATCCTCACTCCACTTGTCTTCCTCGCTTGCTCCGGCATCAACTCCATCGCTTGCTCCCATGCCCCCTTGATCTTCGCGTGTAAATCTGTATTCATCTTCCTTGCTGGCCGACCAAGCAGATGGAGGCGACCACTGCTAGATCGACGAAGAGAAAATCAGCGGCGGAGGGAGCGCACGGCCCGAACCCTAGGGCGGAGGGGAGAAGCGCTCCCCACGATCCACCGCCGGCCGGAGCGACCGAAGAGGACGGAGGAGGCGTCGACCGCATCAGCGCCCTCCCCGACGCCGTTCTCGGGGAGATCATCTCGTTCCTCCCCACCAAGGATGGCGCCCGCACCCAGATCCTCTCGCCCCGGTGGCGCCACCTCTGGCGTTCCGCCCCTCTCAACCTCGATTCCAACGGCCTCGTCAGCTACTGGAAGAATCTCGCCGGTGTCGTCTCACGCGTCCTCTCCTCCCACCAAGGCCCCGGCCGCCGATTCCGCCTTTCCACTCTGTACACCAGGGAAGACAAAGCGACCGTGGAGGCCTTTCTCCAGTCCCCCGCCCTGGACAATCTCCAGGAGCTGGATTTGTACTGTTATGGGCCTTTCCTACCGCCGCCACCCTCCACCTTCCGCTTCTCGCCCACACTCCGCGTTGCCCACATCAGGGAATGCAGCATCCTGGACGCTCACGTCCAGGGACTCCATTTTCCCCTACTTAAGCATCTCGGACTCGATACTGTCACCATCTCCGAGTGCTCGCTGCAGACCCTGATTGCCCGGTGCCCCGCCATAGAGTTCTTGCTCATGGGACAGTGCTACGGCTTTCACCGCCTCCGGATCAACTCCCTTACCATTAGAGGCATTGGTATTCATAATAACGACTACATTGAGATTGAGTCAAACAATGAGTTACATGAACTCATCATCGACAATGCCCCTTGCCTTCAAAGGTTGCTCCTTCCTGTAAGCGCTGGTCTGGATATATTGGTGGGTGCGGCGCCTAAACTGGACACAATAGGCTTCCTTTCTGATGAGGGTTGCAGGTCCAATAATCAGGATCATCTCAACAGACTCCAGTTTGGCTCCACCGTTATTCAGGTAACATATAAACGAGGCCTCTCTCAGTTACATTTCAGACGTCTTCCAGTTTGTAGAGAAATCACTAATCATACGTCTTCCATGCTGATAAAGGGATTGCGCGTCGATAAGCTGGCAACGGTGGTGCGCACAGTCAAGATTTTGGCTGTCCGGATGAAAGCTCTTTGTTTGGATACGGTTATTGGATTGATCACATGCTTTCCGTGCTTAGAGAAACTGTACATTGGGGTGAAGATTTTTCAACTACTCTTTTGATCTAGTAGTACTTTTGTTCTCCTAGTGGCTGACTTCATTATTTGTGTGTGTTATTTGTAGGCAAGTAAGTCAGGGTCAAGCAATTTGTGGCAACGTAAACGTCAAAACCTTATCAAATGTCTTGACTTCTGTCCGAAGAAAATAGTGTTGCAGTCGTATCGTGGTGTCAAATCAGAAGTTAACTTCGTTACATTCTTCGTACTGAACCCGAGTGTGCTAGAGTTGATGACAATTGAGGTTGACTCCAAGTATTACTGTCGGAAGTTCTTGGCAGAACAACGTCAGAAGCTTCAGCTGGAGAACAGGGCTTCAAGAGGTGCTCAGTTTAATTTTACAGATGAAAGAGGTTTCATTTGTTCCTGGGGTATGAAGCATGTCTGTGATTTGGAAATTGATCCTTTTGTATGATGGTGTTGAAAAGCCTCGGTTTGATGCATTTAGAATTTACTCGATCTTGGCTATCAGCTTATCCCATATTTAAAATTTACGGACAAGGTGAATAAGGTGTTTGTAGTGTCTCCAGTTTGTATTATCCTACAACCTTGTGACATTACATAGCTATATATTATGTTTGTTTGATATCCTATCTCGCCAATTTAGATATATGAAGCACATAGCAGTCTCTTCAATATCACCTCAAAATTGAGGACCCAATTTATAGTAGGAGCTACAGCCAGAGAAGATGACAGTTTCTGGATATTCTCATCTTGAATTCCACTGGAGCAACACTAGAACTGGTTGATCGTTAGTACTGCGGTTAAAGTTTGCCCGCCAAGTTTTGTCTCATGGGCTGAGGTAAAGTTTGTTCGGGCTCATGGTAAATTTTCGTGGTTGTAATCTTTTATAAGCTTGTATTACTGTGGTACCTTGTCATTTAAACAAGCTATATTTATTGTTAGTTCTGTCATATACCTTGTGGTAACACCAAAAAGTATGAAGAAAAAAGCCATGCACAGTGGTAGCTAGAGTACAAGAAGATTGCTTGTTAAGATGCCCGTTTTAATCTTCCACGGTTTCATCTGTTAAATGAATCCATGCACCACCTGCAGTGTCATTTGTTGGTGGTAACTGAAGTGTAAGTATTGCTTGAATCCAATGAAATGCCATCTTAAAAGACATAGGCTACTAAAGCGACTTTCCACTGTTTGTTCCATTCATAATATCAGTGTTCTAGTTACTTATATTTAGCTAGCATGATGATGATTTATGAGTAGACCATATCCTGCTATTGCTTGGCCAGTACAATGAAAACGAGTAAGAATTTTGGTGTTTTTAAGTGCAGCTATATTTGATTTTTTAGCTATAACTGCATCTAGTACCATAAATTGTCTGTATAGAATTTACACTTAAAAATATTCTGCAAAGAAGTGACTATTATCATTCATATTTTGTGGCGCTACAATTAATATTGTGCATGTTTGCTTCAGTCAGCATCTTACATGTTCTCTTGGCAACATCTGTTATGATGCTTGCTTTGCTGCGCTAAATCATCTAGCTGCTCCTAAATTCAACACCTCTACATCACTAGTGTTTGGCTCAACGGTAATTCGGGTTAATTAATTGTTTCCTTCATGGTCCTTGCTTTCAAGAGGCTTCTAAATGAATCGTGAATTCATGTGTGCGGACTGCGGACAAATTACATGTCATACACACTTGTATGTGGCCTAATTTCGTCTTCCATGCTATATTAAGGGACTGCATGTTGATGGCCTGGCGATGTGGGTTCGCAGGTCAAGATCTGAACTGTCAATATGAGTATTCTTAGTTTGTATAACGTTCTTGACTTGATAAGATTCTTTCCTTGCTTGGAGAAGCTGAACGTGAGGTGGTTTTTTCTTCATTGATAGTTCATAGTGTTCGACCAGCCCTGCCTTTTGTGTCCAGACATCTGATTGGTAATATGGTTACTAATATTTATCAATCCTCTGGGTGATGGTACAGCATATCTTGCTACTGCTTGGCCTTGTACAATGGAAATAAATTCTAATCTTTGCTGCTTATGGGTGCATCTACTGATGGAGTTCTTGCGTAGATTTTGCCATTGTGGAATTATTCATATTGATCTAAAAATGGGAGTCATCACATTAACAAGTACAACAGTTCTTGGGTCCTAAATTGGAGTGAATAAGATCAGATGGTTTCTGTAATTTGGTAATCTTTGCACATGCATGTGTAGCTAGAAACGTTGCAGCCAACAAGCATTCTCAGGTTCCTGTTCTCTACGTGCACTAGGGATGGCAGATTGGTATTGCCGTTCCTACTCTTCTCCTTAATATTCTCTTGGCCTTCGTCAAAATATTTTTGTAATCTGCATTGGTCCTTGCTTTAGAGCTGCATCGATGTGCTATTATCATTGTCAGGATTTGTTTCCTGTGGAGTTTTGTCTGACTTTGCGAAACTGGTATGTGAATGGTTGCTGGACACTGCCGGCTCTCGCGAATTACTTACTGGACTTTACACGAAATAATAATTTCTATTTCCATCTGTTAGTTACTCATCTGTTAGTCACAAGTATGTGATCCCGCCGGTGCAAAGAACTAATGGAAAATTTGAATTTTGCAGAATGAGCTAATAATCCATTTGCACCTAAGATTTTTAGAATATTTATTTGTTTCGTATATCAAATGAATCTTAAGTTTTGATGATAGGTTTGGGAGTTACAAATTTGCTAAATTCAGTTTTTCACAAAGGACACGCACAGCTCAGATGCTGCTGACTGAACGTGAGAACGCGTAGTTAGCGGGACGGGCCAAAGTCAGCCCAAACAAAAGGCTCCACGTGAGACTGTATGGTCCTTTTGTAGGATAGTTTCCGTAGGTGTAGGGTTATTGTGCTAGAGCATATAGAGGGGCTCGCCTCAATGACTCACAGTAGTATAAAACCGGCTTGTTCGTATGTGCGGCACCTGTCCGCCACGTTTGCGCCAATGTTGCTCTGCAGAATGATCTACACGGACGGAGCCACACCGACACCGTGCGCTGCGAGGCACCGAGGGTGCCAACCGGGATGTAAGATCCAAAATTGAGAAGGAACCCACTAGTAGAAAAGCTCCCCTTTGGTCCCGGTTCATAAGGGTCATTGGTTTCGGATTTTAAACCGGAACCAATCAATCGAGACTAATGCTGGTCCCGATTCTGGTATGAATCGGAACCAATGGGTCTCCACGTGGCCCGCCATTGCGTGCGCTTACAGGCACGAACCGAGACCAAAAATCTTTTCTATTTTTTTCAAAAAATAATTTAATTTTTTGATTTTTTTTCAATTTTTTTGAATCTATGAATATTTGGACTGGTTAATCTCTCACCCGAAGTCTCTCAATCACACTTAGTTTTTTTAAAAGAAAACTAAAGGCCATTGGTCCCGGATTTTGAACCGGACCAATCACTCAGGACTAATGCTCGAACCAGGACCAATGGGTCTCCACGTGGCCCGCCATCGCGTGCGCTTACAGGCACGAACCGGGACCAAAAGTCTTTTCTAAAAAATTTCAAAAAATAATTTATTTATTTTGATTTTTTTTCAATTTTTTTTGAATCTGTGAATATTTGGACTGGTTAATCTCTCACCCGAAGCCTCTCAATCATACTTAGTTGGCCATTGGTCCCGGATTTTGAACCGGAACCAATCACTTAGGACTAATGCTCGAACTAGGACCAATAGGTCTCCACGTGGCCCGCCATCGCGTGCGCTTACAGTAGGACCTTTGGTCCCGGTTCGTGGCATGAACTGGGACCCAAGGTCTTTTCTATTTTTCTTTTGAATTTCTTTTTCAATTTTTTTTGAATCTATGAATATTTGGACTGATTAATCTCTCACTCGAAGTCTCTCAATCACACTTAGTTTTTGTCAAATTCTAATCTTTCGTTAAACTTTCCGGTCGGTCACTCGTCCTAACACTACTCCACCCCTAACACGCTTAACATCTTGGTTCCTTCTCATCCCCCTTCCTACGTACCACTTGTAACCTTATGTCTATACTATGCTATTAATGATATTAACACATGCATCTTGTGAGTCACACATTCTTATAATTTGAGTTACAAACATGATTTTAATGTACAAAAATGACTAAGTAATAATAATATTGAATAAATATAGAAACAAAATATGTTTTATTATTATTTTTACATTTAATATGGCATAATTCATATCTTTAAATCCATAAATCGAAATTCCACAAATAATATGTCCATTATTATCAGAAAAATGTGAGGAATCCAAATATGTCATTTTTATTTTTTTAATAAAATTAAAAATCAGAATTTTGACTCTTTTGGAATTTCAAAAATCTAAAAAAATTGCAAACGGCTAAAGGCGGTTGGCATTGGTATCATAATTTTTTGTCGATAATTTTGATATATTATACGATTTTTTCTGATAACGTATGCACAAATGGCGGCCATCTGAAGTTTTTATAACGTTTTCTTACAAAAAAAATGTATCCCGGTTTATGTCCCGAACCGGGACTAAAGAGGGACCTTTTGGTCTCAGTTCGTGGCATGAACCGGGACCAATGTTCCGCTGACCATTGGTCTCGGTTTATGCCATAAACCGGACCAATACCCCGAGATGAACCGGGACCGATGTCCTGGCGGCATGAATCGGGATCGATGCCTGTCATTGGTCCCGATTTGTTATTCGAACCGGAATAAATGGCTTTGGGGCTGGACCAAGGCCTCTTTTCTACTACTGACCTGAACGATTTTCCAGTAAACCTGATAAAAATAACAATATGCTGTCAAAGAATTTGAACCATTGAAGCAACAAATCACATGTGTGAAATCCAACAGGAGTCACACGTCGTAGGTGATCCCCGAGTACAAAGAAATGGTGAAGTGCACAAATATATGGGATGCCGTGATGATGGTGATTCGTTAGTAGCGGTTGACGACCCTGCAATTCCTCCTGATTTCGCCTTGGTATCCTGTCTTGACTTCGATGGCACCCATCTTAACCATCGACTTCTTGAACTTCTCCTCCCACAGTCCACGGATGTTGGCATTGTCAAGCACCATCTGTGTGGTCGCTGGTGTCGTGAGAAGGGCGGCATCGGACGTGAAGAGCACCTTGTGTGCGAGGACGTTCTTGTAGTACTGGTTGTCGAGTGCGTTGGGGGTTACCACGTCCTGGTTGACCGTGGGGTCATTGGCCGGGGTCGGGTTGGCGGGGCATTGCCTCCTCAGGACGCTGGCGAGGGCGGCGTTGATGTTGGAGGGGACTACGAGGCGGTCAGAGACGAAGGACGAGCAATGTGAGACGCCAATGGTGTGGGCACCCGAAAGAACCACCATGTCCTCTGTGTCGAGCCCTTTAGCGGCGAAGCTCGCGATGAGCTGACTGATGTTAAAGAATGGAGGCGGCAGGTTGGTGAGGGCCTCGGTGAAGTTGGAAATGCGGCCATCCCGGCGGCCCACCGGCATGTTGATCTTGACTGTGAGCCTGCTAAGGAAGTAGGCGGCGTCACGGCCAGCGAAGGCAACGATGTCTGCGCAGGAGACCACACCGGGGCACGCCTTCTCCACGGCGTCCTTGGCCGAGTCGATGACCTCGAAGCCGCGGAGGCTGGGAAAGTTGGGAGGGCTCAACTTCTCGGGCTGCGGGTTGGCTAGCGTTGGGTCCAGGAGAACGGAGCCATCGCATCCTTGGACGAAGCAGTCGTGGAAGAACATGCGGATGAGCCCGGCGCCGATGCCGGCGTTCTTGTAGACGAACTTCTTCACCTCGTCCCTCACGATGCCTCCACGCGGGGGCATGACTTCTTGTAGTAGCCCACCTCCAGGCCATGGCACGCCGCGGACAAGAGCAATGCGCATGTCAGCGCAATGGAAAGCTTAAGCGAAGCTGAAGCCATTATCTTGTTCAGCTATTCGACAGTGCGAACGGGACAGTATGTGTGGGCTAAAGAGCGGCCGGTAGAATGAGAGATGATGAAATGTTGTTCGTAGGGAGGGCTATTTATACATGCATGCGTGCACGGAGATAATCTGGTAATTAATATTAGTTAGTACTACTACTTGAAAGTTCCTAGCTTAGGTGATAATTGTTTGATCATGAAACGGACATGGACGGAACATGGTGATCTAGCTGTCACGGAACATGGAGAAGGCTGCTAGAGGTTAATTATTGTGTTATCTTCTTTCATTTGCTGAATTCATCTTTTCCCTCTTCTTGATAAACGTTACTTGTATGGTTTGTTGTGAACCACCTTTCGTTTACTGATGAGGTATAATAGCACGTGTCGTGGGCTTATCTTGCCACAACCAACTAGCTGAGCATGTTGCAAGTTTGTCGCCAGCGAGATCTGAATGTATATTTGGAAAACTTTGACCAACCTTGCTAGTAAGCAATACGTATATTATACAGCATGTCAGTTAGAGATGGTTATCTTCAAGTGTTATTAAGATAAGAGCAAGTCGCTGGAATGTCGTTCCTACTCGGTCGATAGCTTATGCGTGACAGTTCACAACATCCACATGTACATGCATGTCTTTTGTGTCTTGTATATATACATACTTCATCGGTTTTAAAATATAAAATATTTTAGCTTTTGTAAAGGAAATGTATCTAGCGGGAATCTAATTTGGCTCACGGTTGCAGATGAACTCATTGTGTGAAAACATATTTTAAAATGTTAAAAAACTTCTGAAAAAATATTTGCACGTATATCTGAACATTATATGTTCGTACACAAGTTTGCTGGTGTAAAGAATATTTTAGGTGTCTCATGTAAAAAGACAAATTTCAGTGCTCCAACGTGTCTTCATGAACATGTTTTTTGTCTTTTTTCACAAGCCACATAAAATGTTCATTTTTTCTGAAAACTTGCCTACGGACATAGAATGTCCACATGTACATGCGAAATTTTCGTTCAGATTTTTTTGACAATTTAAATTTTTATTTTACTGTATTTTTCATAATGAATTCATTTGCACCTGGGAGCTAACACACCACCTCTTCTCATATATCTAGACATCTTTTAGTGTGTAAGTTCTTATTGTTGGAATTTTTGCCTAATAAGGCCCAGCCCATTTATACTATTCAACAATTCCTGAAATCTTAAAGGCCCACTTGGCCCATTCATGCAAGGCAAAGGGGTGGGACGACAAGAGTTTAGTCTCACATTGCTAGTTGAGTGAAAGTTGGACCAGCTTATAATGAGAGCTATTCCACCACTTGTACGAGCTTGAGAAGGGAAGACATATACACGCGCACTCCTCCTCCTCCTCCGTCGCCCGCCTCGCCTCGCCTCGACGCGCGCGCATAAATGAACAGGCGGTCGAACTTTCACTCAACTAGCAATATGGGACTAAACTCTTGTCCCACCTCTTTGCCTTGAATGAATCCAAGTGGACCTCTAGGATTTCAGGAATTGTTGAATAGTATAAATGGGCTAGGCCTTTATTAGGCAAAAATTCCAACAATGAACTCCTTCACGGATAGCGACTGCACCGACGTCTTCCCCAACGACGACTTCTTCCCCGACATCAATAACCTTTTCCTCGACAACATGGCTGACGACGTGCCAACGCTAACGGGAACACCGGCGGTTCCTCTACCATGATGTATATCATCTTCTGGTCTTTTTTCTATTATTCTGCCTGTATCTTTTACTATGGTTAAATCTTTTGAAAAATTGCTCTATTTCTCAACACTTATATTATGAAATGAAGGGAGGGAGTATATTATTTTGCTTCTAAGCTCATTTTAAACTAGGTGTTTTGCCTAATCGAGTTCTTCATTTGCTCCTGCAGTACGCGTGCAGCACATGGTGAGGTAGGTGCATGGAAATACAATGTGGAATCTTATAAAGAAAACTTCAACAGCTGACTATATATATCAAGCGGGGGCCAGTTTGGCCTCTGACTTCTGTAGAACCAACTCACGTACAGGCTGCAGACTCATTATATCGTAAACTCATTCCGTGTGGGGACATGTTGGTGCATACAAGGAGCTACCTAAAATAATCGCTAAGCAATTAGCTACTAAGAGCATCTCCAGCAGACCCTCAAAACTACGCGCGCTAAATAAACCGTCAAAATTCAGTGCGGGAGCGATCGCGCGAAACTCCAGCAGACGTGCGAAAACACAGCGCTTCGAAGCTCCAGCAGACGTGCGAAAACACAGCGCGCGGCAACTTTTTACTGCGCGCGGGCTTTTGCGCTATCTCCCGCGTCCACTACCGCGCGCGCTATAGAGACGACGCACGTGCGTGCTTCCAACTGCCACGCGCCACTGGAACGTTCTGTCGGTCTTCTCCTCTTCCCCTTCCACACGCGCGCTGTGCTCCTCTTCCCCTTCCGCGCCGCCATGCCGCCTCGCCGTCGCAGCGCCTCCGGCTTTCGCGATGTGCGCCCGCGCCCGAGCGGGCTGTACTACGCTGAGCTCCGCGCCGCAGGCTAGCGGCTCACCCTCGGCACGTATGCCTCGCCAGAGGAGGCCGCCCGCGCGTACGACACGGCGGCGTGGCGCCTGGGCCGCCCCCGACGCGAGATGAATTTTCTGGAGACGGAATCGCTCGCGGAGGCTGAGTTCCTCGCGCCAGCGCCCCGACTCGTCACCGATGAGGACCGTCGCCGTCACCGCATGGCGCAGCGGCGCCTCGCCTGGCCGAGCACGACGAGCACACCATGGCAGAGTGGCGCCGGAGGTTTCCCGAAGACGTGCAAGCGGAGATGGACTTCTACGCGTCCAAGAAGGCCGAGAGGAGGGCGTACCGGGTGGGGCGCCGCCGCCGCAAAACCTTCATCAAAGCCCAGCTTGAGGGCCCTTGCACCATCACCGACAACGATCCGAGGTGGGACGATTTGTGGACAGACTCCGACGACACCTCCTCGAAGAATGATGACGAAGAGTAGATTAGGTTTATTTTCTATTTTTTTAGTTCATCGTGTTAATATTTTAATTTTTGTTTGTTCTAGAATATTTTCAGTGCATTTTCTAGATCTTTAACTGTGTGCGAAACTAGGCGCGCATGGTTTTGGGCGCTGGAAAATCGCGCGCCTGGCGAGGGGACGTTTCTGCACTCTATTTTACAGCGTCGTTTGCCGCCTTTGGCGAAGGACGCGCTGCAGCGACGCGCTTTCAAGTTTTGCAGCACGTAGATATCCAACACCTGCTGGAGATGCTCTAAACATATCCGATCGACAAATTATTTATTCCGAAGGTCAATGGCAAAAACTTAGGACAATAGTAGTAGCATCATGATCAAGTATCTTGTACTGCCTCCGACATTTTAGCTTTTGTGAATTGTATGTAGCTAGACGCATTTTGGTGCGTTTTAAAAAGGTAAAATGTCTCATATTTTAGAACGGAGAGGGTAGTACTGTATACTCCTTCTGTCCTAAAATACATGATGTATAAATTTACGTAAAAGTCTAATCTTAGTAATATTGACCAAATATAGAGAAGAAACAATATTAAATGTATGAAAATATATCTTATGATGGATCTATTGATTTGATACTATAGAGCTTCATACTTTTGTGTGTGTATATATTACATATATATAATAGGTAGAACTTAGAAGACACTGAGTATTATGAATTTTCTACAAAATATACTAATATTATGTATAGTACGATGATTCTGGCCGGGACTGCTTCATCGATTTATTTTCTAAAAACTCTGGCTTTGTGACCCACACATTTGCAAGGCTAAATTTGTTAGTTCTTGTACTTGTGTTTTCCTATAATTTTATGTTATTTCCAAAATTATGCATTTACAAATGCACAAAAACTCGTATCCAAATACAAGCTAGGGAAATTTTTAGCATGATTTCTCATTCCGTTATTTTCTGTTTCTTTTATGTAGGGGAGTCCGAATTCATTATTGGTTGAAGATTCAATTGGAAGCATTACTGGGTTCACTTTTTGTACATGTAATTATAATGTGCCAATTCTATATTGAGTTTTCTATATATTTTAGAGGATAACCTCCAGGCAGTCGCGTACTAGGTGGCCTGCCTCCAGGCAGCGGTGGCACAGATGCGCTGCGAGCTCTGGAGTGGGGCTGCGACGGTGCCGGCGGTCATCGGCCTCCTGGACCGGTCGGCGGCGCTGGTGGTGGCCGCGCCTGGGCTGCTGCCAGCCCTCCGCATCAGGGCCGCGGGGCGCCGCGTCCGGGCGGTGTACCTCGGAGCGGGGGCCCAAGCGGGTGGTGGCGGCGGCGCGTGGCGCAGCAGCGGTCGCGGTCGCCGCCGGGGATCTCCGCGGGCGGGGTGAAGAGGGGGTGCGCGGTCGGGAAGCAGGGGTGGTTGCGGCGGCCGTCGCGGTGGCCGGAGCGGCGCGGGAAGGAGCTGGAGGAGAGCTCGCGACGTCGCGGAAGCTGCGGGAGCTGTGGGAGCTCTCGCTTCCCGAATCGCTCAGGGAGGCCGTCCAGCGGTCCGCGCGGTGGCGGTCCTCGGAGGTCATGGCGCGGGAGAGTGGGGGGTGGAGGGCGCGGGGGTCACCGGCGGGGAGTGGCGGTGGCGGCGGCGGGGTCTAGGGCTAGGGCGCGAGAGCTAGGTGCGGGGGTGGGGGTGGGAGCCATCTCGAAACCGGTACCTCATGATGACTTATGTGTGAGCAGACCCTATCTTGCTATTGCCTCAATGGGAAAATTTTGAATTAGCTGTTTATAGGAGCAGCATATTTGCATCTACAAGAAATTATCTGTATAGTAAGTCATGGTAGCATCTACTGAGTACAAGAAATTTTAGCGACAGGTTTTCATTGCTGTGCAAGGCAGCTAACCAAGTACTAAGACGGTAACACCAGTACGTTTTCAAACCTTTCTTTGCCGTGGCTACGAGTTCTTCTCTGGTTTTTCATGAACCCTAATATGGATGACTGCTCAGGCCAGCAGGTTCTCTGAAGTTACTGAACTGTATGCTCCTAAAATCCAAGTCACACGTTTGATGTTTCTCTTCTGCGTTTAAATTCATCTCAGTCTGATGATCGTTTGATGATTTTGAAAACCGTATTGCTAGAAGCGTACTGTGATACATATTGTATAAATCATTATCTGCTCGGGTGGTGCTCAGCTCTGGCGAGCTGTAACCCTACATCATATTCAACTTACTTACACCCCACGGCTGCTAAGCTCACAAGATAGAATTCAGAGACCATCTTGGTGCAGCATCACAAAACACGGGTTTCAGAGACCTCGCGTGTCCCTTTCTTCCATGCTGTATCAGGATTCAGACAGCAGAGCACGCGTTTTACTATCGGTTCTAATCAAGTGATGTATGTACACTGCATTGCATTCATCTCATCTCTCGAAAGCAGAGCATCGTAGATCAGGTGACAAGCTCGACGCTCAATTCCCAGAGCTTCTTGGCCAGCTCTGCATCCCTAGCCTTCAAACTCGGTTCATACACGTTGCTGTCGTTGAAGTACTTGCCCGACACACCTTTCACGTCCGGGTGCAGCGCGACATAGCACGTGGTTGCCGCCCCCTGTTCGCAAAACAAACCGAAGGCTGGTGTATCAGAGATCCAGGCAGCAAGCTAAAAAATGGAGGAATGCAATACTGGCAAACTGAAGAAACGGTTACTTCCCACTGAATCTTAGCATAGCCAATTAACAAATGACTCGGTGAGATCTGGATTTGTAGTACCAACAAAGTGCAATATAGTAGTAGTGGTCATCTTGTAGAGACCGTACATGCTAAATTGGATCTTTAAGTTTAAGGACGTGCGGCAGATCAAGTGCAGCACAGGTCACTGGATCGCTAAACCTAGTACAAGAGTGATATAACTACATAAAATCTCCTTAGAGGGGATGCCCCGAAGCTAAAGATTTGTATGTCATTTCCAGCCAAGGTGGAGCGAATTCTCCAAAACTAAAGATTTGTACTCCCCTCCGTCCAGAAATAAGTGACTTGGATTTGTCTAGATTCACATGTATCTAGACATGTTTTAGTGTATAGATATATTTGAATCTAGACAAAACCAAGTCAGTTATTTCTGGGCGGAGGGAGTATGTCATTTCCAGCCAAGTTGGAGCCACCTGGCCCCAGGATCCAAGTTGATGACGGAGTAACATAGCAATCACTGATCAACGCAATATAACATGAGTGCCTCTTTCATATCCATGTTCTCTAAGATGATAGTCTATGTAATATTGTAAAACTGAGAGAAAACCCTAAAGGTTGAGCATAATGGTGCAGAAGTGTACCTGATTAGCATTTTTCAGCACCAATTTACCGAGTGTCCGGTGGAGAACTGCACATGATAAAATGATGAAATCAGGCATTTCCATTCCAACTGAAGCCCAAACCATGAAACATAAATTCAACCCACAAGTAGAAGTATCATTTAGTTTCACAGCTAGTGGCTGTTTGCAGTATTTTCATTGATGTATTTTCATGGATTTTGAATTATTAATAAAAGGCTGTGTGCATCCACCGATGCAGAGGCCAGAGTATATCCCCTTTCCGAAAGAAAAAAATCGGTTTGTGTCGCGAACAGGGGGTTGAATGATGTCCGTATTTTCATTGATGTACTGGGTTATCTTTTTTGCGCGTTAGTAAATGTCTGTCATTGACGAAAATAACTCATACCTGTCTGAATCTTTAAAATCTACTGGGTTATCTTTTTTGCGCCACGAGTAGCACGAGTTATTTAAAGCAAGAAACATGAATCAAGACGTTCTTTCAAGAAATCAGGAGCATTAAATATTTGACTAGTATATTTACCATCTATGATACTGTGGTGCCGAAGAAGGTTCGTGATGATACCTCCAGGATGGAGAGAATTCGCAGTGATGTTAACACCCTCTTCCTGTTAGACAAAATACCGTATCATCATGAATCTCACGTAGTTGGGCTCGAGCCACGAAACATAGATGCAGACTTGAAAACAGACAAACCCAGTTTAGAGCAAAGTGTTTACAAAAACTAGGCTCGCTGCTGGCCTATGGCATTGGGTGCAGATTGTTCTGCAACTATTCTAAACCCAGATAAACAGTGAAACAAATGAAATCATGGCATGAAGATCGTGTGCAAAATGGCTCAATTTCTTAGCAAATAGTGCGATATTAAGGTATCACTGCAGAGTCTTAAAAAAATACCTTAAATCTCCTAGCAAGTTCATTAGCATGGAGAATGTTTGCAAGCTTTGACTGCCCATATGCTCCAATGGAGCCATACCTGCACAAGACGAGATTGAACAACAAGTCACTAGAATCGCCTTGAATTGAAGTAAAGAGGAGGGGGTAACATAACAACTGGACAATCATTACATACTCCGTCTCATCATTTATCTTGTCAAAACGTATGCCTTCCTGGTATGTAAACTTGTGCGCCGCTGATGAAACATTAACAATTCTTCCTTCCACATTTGATTCGCGAGCGGTCTTCTTCATGGTCTCCAGCAGAAGATGTGTCAAAAGAAAATGACCTGGAAATCATCATGAGTTGATGAAACTTTCAGGTATTCATTCGTCTAAAAAATGAACTAGGAGGGTTAGGTGAAGTAGAAACTGCAAGTTTGCTGCTGTCTGCTGCGATAATTTGCATATTTTGTACTGTTCTATAATTCGCAGAAAAATACATCTCCTGTAATTGGAGGCCATAATGTTCAGAAGGGCCAGGGCAGCCCACCAATGTTGAGATACCAAACATCGATTCAAACTTTTGTTAAGGCAGAGAGCATTCAAATTCAAATTTCAGAATTGGGAGGGTGAAAACTCAACCTCACTGGTGGCAAACTTATATTATTCAAATGAAGCATTCTATATCAGAATGGTAACTGGTTCACCAGCTAGTGAAACAGTACATTGGGCTGGGAGCTGATAATCGTACCGACATGGTTAGTTGCAAACTGCATCTCGATGCCATCCTCTGAGAGGGAGAAAGGAGTTGCCATCACTCCTGCATTGTTGCTGCCAGAGTAAGCATCATGTAACCAGGGAACATAGTGAGCTAACTGAAGATTACTCGCAATAGTAGTATGACCGAGGCGGGTGCCCACGGTTGGAAGCAGTAACTAGCTAGTGCGGGAATCACAGGTACTCTGATGAGGCGAAGATGGGTACAACGTACGTACACGAGGATGTTGAGCGGGAGGCCCTTGGCCGCGAAGTCGGCGGCGAACCTGCGGACGGAGGCCATGGAGGAGAGGTCGAGCTCCATGAGGTCGAGTCTAGCGTCGGGCGTCTCCGCGAGGGACGGCCTGGCGCACGGATTCAGCGGCGGCGAGGTTCCTGGCGGCCATGACGACGTGGGCCCCGCGCGCCGCCAGGACCCGCACCGTCTCGGCGCCAATCCCGCTGGACGCCCCTGGGTTCCAGAATCGGGTCAACCAGTTGGGGCAGGGAGCAGTGGAGGCAAGCGAAATCAACGGGAGCGGTGGGTGAGGAGGCGTGCGTACCGGTGACGACGGCGGTGAGTCCGGAGGCGGAGAGGCCTGCGGTGACCTGGTCGGCGGTGGAGGCCCAGGAGAAACCCGAGGCGCCCTTCCGACTGAAAATCCACGGCAGCATCCTCGTCTCCTCTCAGGTAGAGGTAGTGCCGTGCGGTTGGTCTCCGATGAAGGAATGACTCAATCAAATCGGTCGACCTCGCTCGTGCAGACGTCAAGAGGAAGAGGAGGAGTAGGGAAGCCGGCCGAGTCCACCACCACCACCAGCCTTGGCCTTGGCGTGTGTGCAGACTGCACACTACAGCGTTGCTGTTGCTGTGTTGTCGAGTCAACCCACATACACACTGTGTGGCCACGTTCAGATGGTTTCTATACAAATTCCAGGGTGTCACGGACGATCATAAAACCAGCACTTTTCTACTAAATGTTCAAAAACCACCACCGTTGAAAAAAAATCCACAAATGTTACCACTTTTCTGCAATTTTTTTGAAATCCACACATAAATTCAGATTGAGAGTGAATTGAATTGACACCGTTTTTGACTAGTGGGAACCATTTATCAAGGCTAATTTGCTGAGTTGGACCAGGTCCCACCTATCAGGTAAATTAAAAAGCCAAAAAATACTAACACTGTGTTTGGATGTATGAATTTTAGCTCGAAATTGAATTGGTCTGAAAATTCCAAATCCAAGATGGAAAGGAAATGGACTGCAATTACATTTCCGCCAAATCGAAGGGTAGCACCTAATTCCAATTCTTGTTTGGATGTACAAACCATAGAATTGTCCAGTTTGTTGACTTTGGACAATATAAATCTGTCAACAAAATAGTTTGTGCGTATATTTCAATACATCGACCTACAATAGAGAATTCTTGTACGAATCTGCACATCAAAAAGATCAAATACTATGTATTAGGCGTGGTTCAAATAGCTCTAGGAAATTAATGGAGGAAGAGAAGGGGAAGAGGTGGGGAAGGGAGAGGGTGCCTTGAGGAGGACAAGAGAGCCGTCGCCATTCACCTCTCGCCGGCGCTCGAGCTCCCGCCGGCGTTTGGGGTTAGGGCAGGCTCATGGCCACAGCCGCCGGTCGATTAGGGTTAGGGCGGGCTCCCCCAGCCGTTTGGAGAGAGAGACAGATGGGGAATGGGTGAGGAGAGGAGGCCGGGAAGGGGAACGACAACGGGGAAGACGGTGGAGCGGCGGGGAACCTACCGGCGGCGGTGTTGGGGGTTGCAGGTGCGCGGTCGCGCCTCCTCCCTGGCGCTAACCTCCGCTCGATTCTGTCTTGGCCAAGCGAAGCGGTATGTGGAGACGCGATTCCAGGCGTTTCCGAGTGGGTGACCTCGAAAAGATTCGAGGTCGGGCGACACTAGCGGGATCGTGGCTCGGAATTGCCTCTCCTTTCCACGCCGTAATTCCAAGACCACTCCAAACGACCGAATTCGGTCCAACAATTCCATATGGATGATTCCAGGCCTCAATTCTTACATCCAAACACAACGTAAATCAATCAAAAAAAAGGAGGAGTGCGTCTGTGTCCCCTTGCCCTCCCCCCTCCATCTTCGGCCAGACCCCACCAACATCGCTCACCAGAGCGCCTCCGACCACCTCTCCGCTGGCCACCTTGAGGCAGGGCAGCCGCGCGTCCGCAGCGACTGAGAAGGACGACGGCGCAAGGCGCTCGCCAGAACACCTCCAGCCACCTCGAGGCAGGGCATCCACGCGTTCGCAATGGCCGAGAAGGACGACGATGTAGGGTGGGGTAGAGGGGCGGGGGCGCGATGGCGCAGGGGCGGGGGCGCGCGGGCACTGGTGGCGCGGGGGCGAAGAAGAGACGACGGCCTAGGGGCAGGGACGCGACGGCGCAGGGACATGGGTGCAGGCGCGCTCGACGACGCCCGGCGGAGGCGGAGGAGGGGAGGCGCTCCGGCGAGCCAGGACAGAGGCGCTCCCGCCCGCACTCCCCCTTTTTATTATTTTTTATTCATTTAGTATTTTTTGCCTTTTAAAAAAAATTGGCCTTACACGTGGGACCCGGTCCAACTTAGCAAATTGGCTCTAACAAGTAGGTCCTATTAGTCAGAAACGGTGTCAATTCGCTCTCAATTCGGTTTTAGTGTGAATGGCAAAAAAATGCAAAATTATCACATTTCTAGCTGGGGTGGTTTTTCGAACATTTGCCAAAAAATGTGGTTTTATTCTAAAAACTCGTTTTGGCTACTCTCTAGCTAATCTCCAACCAAAATCCTATTGTTTGTTCCATGTATCCTAGCCAGTTATGGATACTTATATTTTGTCTAGCTTTTAATCGCCTTATGTGTGCAACAGTGGCTGCTTGTCTCTTCTTCTTTTTTTCCGAGAAACCTCTCTTAGAGAGTAGTGCGTTTCAGCGGTTCGTATAGATATATAGATAGAAAGACTTGACTCGGTTTATAAGAAAACCTGGCACAAAACCTACATTATCATGTTCATAAAGAACGGACCTAAATACTGTACAAGCCAGATAACGTGCCGTTCACATTACATTAGTCTATCAAACGTACTTTTGTGTTTGAGAGTTGTGATGAAGTTCTTTCGTGAAGGGGAAACTTTGCAATAATATCTAGCCACAAACTTACCGGTGAGACACGTTTAAGAAGTTCGAGCTTTTTTTTCAATTCATGAGTTTGCTCAACTACATAATGGTTGTTCACCTTTATGATATCATGGAAGCTCGCTATAATATATAGTTCACTACATGCATCTGTTATCTTAGCGTTTAGTGCCTTCTGGTGTTCTTTTCCATCTTTGAAGTGTATGTACAAATCAAACAGTTTATTAGTAAGAACAATCAGAACACATTTTACAAGTGTAGTATTGAATTTCTCGAACTTATTCTGATCCTCGATAGATATAGTTTCTTCAGGTAAATTTTTACTAGCCTCGAATACTTTCAGTGCTCTTAGCCAGAGCGTGGCCTTGTACTATCACCTCTTAAAGTGCACTCTGGTAAAGTTATCTAGCTTTAGTGTATCGAGCCAAGTCTTCCATATTTAACTCAGAAAAATACCTATAATAAGTTTTTTGGTTTATTGAAATATTAGGCAAAATTTCACAATTAATTTCAGAATACGATTCATGATTACATCAACTATAATCGTATGAAACTCTAACATATTAAATGTACTAATCAACACGAATAATAGCTGACCAAACTCTACAATATCTTAGTGAAAACATCGCATGTATTAATCGTTTGTAGATAGAGAAGCCGTCAGTGGAGAGCTTGCAGAGACCGGTCAAAGAAGTTAGCAGAGAAGAGGATGCGCATGTGCTCCTGCTTGGCGACCGGGAAGACACCTCGTGATGACGAACTTAGCAGTCGCGCGGAATATTTTCCAAAAATCGTATTCGTCTCTTCCATACAGGATCACAAAGGCGAGTGGTTCTAGCAACCTGCTCTCCCATTTGCCGGTGCATACCGGCGCTTAGGATGGATTAGACTACGGTGGCATCGCAAGCAGAAACGTGACAAAACTCAAGATTGGTTTTCCGTGTGTCATGTGGTGAAAGTCGCATATCACATATGTGTTTATTGATCATGCTTGTTCATAGAAAATCTCCTTTCCTAAATCTGTATTACCAGATCCTTTTAGTCATTTTGCAAATCTTTAATAGCACCTTTTTTACATTAACAATATTATCATATAATGTCTTGAAGCATTTTATTTGGTGACACAGTGATACTTTTGTTTTCTAGTATATACAATGACGGTCTATCAGTCAACTGAACTTTCAATGTTATCATGTATGCCTATAAAACACACTCAGTCAAAAGTCGAACTTTTTTAAAACCAAAACCACTAATTTTGAAGTATTCTAATACTTCTACATCTATATAGATTTTGTTTAGATTGCAATATTTGCAACTTTGATGCCCGGCTATGCTTCTTTTGCGCTAAACTTAATTTTGGTCCAGTGATTAATTTTGATCACTTTGGAACCTGTTCTTAATACTAAAAATTTGGGTCACATGATGTCAAGTATAAATAACATGAGTTTATCTAGAAACCTATTATCAAGACATAGGTGATGCAATGCATCTATTTTCCTTTGTTTTAACCAATGTCATGAATACTGAGTCACTACTCAATGCTTCTCCTAATTTCAGAAGTAAGAATCAATTCTTCACTTCGACCCATTCTGAACTATCTCAAATCCTAACTAGGACATTTCGAATGTCTTTCAGAATAGCATTTTAACATTTAATGTTTATCAAACATCCTGATCTGTCCACATAGATTCTCTATGTTTAATATATGTTAATTTCATCAATCTAATGACTTTATCATTTCTAATACATGCATCTGTTATCTTAGCGTTTAGTGCCTTCTGGTGCTCTTTTCCATGTTTGAAGTGTATGTACAAATCAAACACTTTATTATCAAGAACAATCAGAACACATTTCACAAATGTAATATTGACTTTCTCGAACTTATTCTGATCCTCGTCAGATATAGTTTCTTCAGGTAAACCTTTACTAGCCTCGAATACTTTCAGTGCTCTTAGCCAGAGCGTGGCCTTGTACTATCACCTCTTAAAGTGCACTCTGGTAAAGTTATCTGGCTTTAGTGTATCGAGCCAAGTGTTCCATATTTAACTCAGAAAAATACCTATAATAAGTTTTTTGGTTTATTGAAATATTAGGCAAAATTTCACAATTAATTTCAGAATACAATTCATGATTACAGCAACTACGATCGTATGAAACTCTAACATATTAAATGTACTAATAAACACGAAGAATAGCTGACCAAACTCTACAATAGCCTAGTGAAAACATCACATGTATTGATCGTTTGTAGATAGAGAAGCCGTCGGTGCAGAGCTTGCAGAGACCGGTCGGAGAAGTTAGCAGAGAAGACGATGCGCATGTGCTCCTGCTTGGCGACCGGGAAGACACCTCGTGATGACGAACTTAGCAGTCGCGCGGAATATTTTCCAAATATCGTATTCGTCTCTTCCGTACAGGATCGCAAAGGCGAATGGTTCTAGCAACCTGCTCTCCCATTTGCCCGTGCATACCAACGCTTAGGATGGATTAGACTACGGTGGCATCGCAAGCAGAGAGGTGACAAAACTCAAGATTGGTTTTCTGTGTGTCACGTGGTGAAAGTCGCATATCACATATGTGTTTATTAATCATGCTTGTTCATAGAAAATCTCCTTTCCTAAATCTGTATTACCAGATCCTTTTAGTCATTTTGCAAATCTTTAATAACACCTTTTTGACATTAACAATATTATCATATAATGTCTTGAAGCATTTGATTTGGTGACACAGTGATAATTTTGTTTTCTAGTATATATAATGACGGTCTATCAGTCAATTGAACTTTCAATGTTATCATGTATGCCTATAAAACACACTCAGTCAAAAGTCGAACTTTTTTAAAACCAAAACCACTAATTTTGAAGTATTCTAATACTTCTACATCTATATAGATTTTGGTCAGATTACAATATTTGCAACTTTGATGCCCGGCTATGCTTCTTTTGCGCTAAACTTAATTTTGGTCCACTGATTAATTTTGATCACTTAGGAACCTATTCTTAACACTAAAAATTTGGGTCACATGATGTCAAGTATAAATAACATGAGTTTATCTAGAAACCTATTATCAAGACATAGGTGATGCAATGCATCTATTTTCCTTTGTTTTAACCAATGTCATGAATACTGAGTCACTACTCAATGCTTCTCCTAATTTTAGAAGTAAGAATCAATTCTTCACTTCGACCCATTCTGAACTATCTCAGAATCCCAACTAGGACATTCTGAATGTCTTTCAGAATAGCATTTTGACATTTAATGTTTATCAAACATCTTGATCTATCCACATAGATCCTCTATGTTTAATATATGTTAATTTCATCCATCTAATGACTTTATCATTTCTAATACATGCATCTGTTATCTTAGCGTTTAGTGCCTTCTGGTGCTCTTTTCCATCTTTGAAGTGTATGTACAAATCAAACAGTTTATTATCAAGAACAATCAGAATACATTTCACAAATGTAGTATTGACTTTCTCAAACTTATTCTGATCCTCGTCAGATATAGTTTCTTCAGGTAAACTTTTACTAGCCTCGAATACTTTCGGTGATCTTAGCCAGAGCGTGGCCTTGTACTATCACCTCTTAAAGTGCACTCTGATAAAGTTATCTGGCTTTAGTGTATCGAGCCAAGTGATCCATATTTAACTCAGAAAAATACCTATAATAAGTTTTTTGGTTTATTGAAATATTAGGCAAAATTTCACAATTAATTTCAGAATACAATTCATGATTACATCAACTACGATCGTATGAAACTCTAACATATTAAATGTACTAATCAACACGAACAATAGCTGACCAAACTCTACAATATCCTAGTGAAAACATCGCATGTATTAATCGTTTGTAGATAGAGAAGCCGTCAGTGTAGAGCTTGCAGAGACCGGTCAAAGAAGTTAGCAGAGAAGAGGATGCGCGTGTGCTCCTGCTTGGCGACCGGGAAGACACCTTGTGATGACGAACTTAGCAGTCGCGCGGAATATTTTCCAAAAATCGTATTCGTCTCTTCCATATAGGATCGCAAAGGCGAGTGGTTCTAGCAACCTGCTCTCCCATTTGCCGGTGCATACTGGCGCTTAGGATGGATTAGACTATAGTGGCATCGCAAGCAGAGAGGTGACAAAACTCAAGATTGGTTTTCCGTGTGTCACGTGATGAAAATCGCATATCACATATGTGTTTATTGATCATGCTTGTTCATAAAAAATCTCCTTTCCTAAATCTGTATTACCAGATCCTTTTAGTCATTTTGCAAATCTTTAATAACACCTTTTTGACATTAACAATATTATCATATAATGTCTTGAAGCATTTGATTTGGTGACACAATGATACTTTTGTTTTCTAGTATATACAATAACGGTCTATCAGTCAATTGAACTTTCAATGTTATCATGTATGCCTATAAAACACACTCAGTCAAAAGTCGAACTTTTTTAAACCAAAACCACTAATTTTGAAGTATTCTAATACTTCTACATCTATATAGATTTTGGTCAGATTGCAATATTTGCAACTTTGATGCCCGACTATGCTTCTTTTGCGCTAAACTTAATTTTGGTCCAGTGATTAATTCTGATCACTTAGGAACCTGTTCTTAACACTAAAAATTTGGGTCACATGATGTCAAGTATAAATAACATGAGTTTATCTAGAAACCTATTATCAAGACATAGGTGATGCAATGCATCTACTTTCCTTTGTTTTAACCAATGTCATGAATACTGAGTCACTACTCAATGCTTCTCCTAATTTCAGAAGTAAGAATCAATTCTTCACTTCGACCCATTCTGAACTATCTCAGAATCCCAACTAGGACATTCTGAATGTCTTTCAGAATAGCATTTTGACATTTAATGTTTATCAAACATCCTGATCTATCCACATAGATACTCTATGTTTAATATATGTTAATTTCATCCATCTAATGACTTTATCATTTCTAATACCAAACACGACATTCTTATTTTAAATATTGTTACGCTCCCACTCAAATATGTCATCAATATTTGACATAGTAGGATATCACTCTGCTCCCACTCAAATATGCCATCCACATATTTGACTTAGAAAACTTCTTAGCTCCCACTAAATTTCTTGTAATTACATACTCTCTCGATAATTTTGGTATATCCAAAAAATGATCTTTCATCAACTCGAGAAGTTTTTGCTAGAAGATACAAATAATCTCACGATTGACCAAAACATGCCTGTTGTACTAGTTACAACCTTCTCTTCAAAATCTTTGAAGACTTTGCTGTTTTGAACAGTCCTTCACTAATTTCCAAATTGGACTAATTGCCGACATAAATCCAATAGAATTTTAAGCATCGCTACATATTGTAGTCAATCTCTTGAATTTGTCCAATACATTTGTGGCAAATCGATCCTTCAAAGTCTTTCTTGTAAGTTTCATTTCTTCTTATGACTTTTCAGTTATTCAGAAGATCAAGTAAATAGCTTTACTTAATGAGATCAAGTACATTACTTTGCCATCTAAAATGTAACTTAAATACAGGATTTCATGATTCTCACTCATTTCTCGAACTTGGATCCACCAATCTTTTTTTAGTTTGTAGACTCCAGTAACATGACAAATGAATCAAGAATAAAATTCTGCAAGTGGCAGAATAAAATCTTGAATCCTACTTTCTTCTAGTGAAAGCATCTCTTGTGAAACGTTATGATCTTCATCATTAGTTCTCCTTTTCTTACACAGTTTCGACTCCGAAACATATTATGTTGCGCTACTCGACAATCTAAGGTAAGGTCAATAACCTTGTTTTGAGCTTTTACCTTTTCCAACTTATGCTTTCTTGAGAGAACATTCTTCCAAGAAAATACCAGGCTAAGACAATACAAACTATGTCTCTTTGGTTGTGGAATTGTATTCATATTTTTCTAAGAATACACTACAAAGATTTACTTATTAACAATGATCTCGAATTATTGAAATCTCTAGAAACTCGAACTTGCCATATCTCATATGGTGTTGTTTCCACGAATCCTTAGATGTTCCTTATGCTTTAGATGAGTGTTTACTATTTCAATCTATAACTCTAATTTCTAACGTTAACCTACTAGAAGATCATTTCAGACCATATGTCTCTCATACACTATGACTGTGATGTTTTAGACATATCAATACAATTTGATTTTGTCTAGTTATCATAATTTGTGAAACAGTTTTCCACAAGTCCTTATGCCAAATTGTCATTAACTTGAATTCATAGTCACTTGATCAAATCATAGAGATTTTTATATTCTTATTAATTTTATATCCACCTTAAGTTTGGATATCTCAATTTTCATATGTTTCATAAATGCTCTATTATCAAATAGACAAAGACTAGAATAACTTGTTCATAATCACCATGTGAATCATAAAAGAAATTATTCATACAAAAAGAACAACTGATTGCATCCTATTTATATGAATAACCGCCTCGCAATAAGCAAAACACACTAATAAGGTTCACAAACTTGATTACAAATCTTTTATTCAAATCTTCAAATCCCAATGATAAACTTCAATGGAAGGAGTGTCATCGGCCATCAACCAGATTGTTGCCTTCATTGGGCCATCATTGCCTTGTTCCATCCAGCAACTCTCACGCAGAGGGTCATGTTTTCAATAAAACAAGAGAAAGTATCCAATACTTGAAAACTGCATAAGTGTTTCATGGAAATATTTATTGCTTGTATATTGATATATACCTTCTCTATTGACAACAATCCTAGCTTTGGGCTCGACCTTGGTAGTCCTCATCTTGGCTCTGAACTCACGAAAGGTATATGGTATCCCCTTCATGATGTAGTCTGTGACGACGTCTTTGTAGCTGGGAGGAAGCGAACACAACACCCCATCAATCGCAAAGTCGTCGGTCAACCAGTTGCTTATATCATCCACAAGGCTAACATGGATCTCTTCCATGGTCTCCAAGTGGCTTTCCAAGCTGGAGTTTTCTTCCATCTTGATAAATGTAAACTCGTCCATGTACTCACATCGCATGCGCCTGACCTGCTCTGGGAACATGCTCTTCAATCCATCGAGCATATAAAGTGCGTCGATTAAGTGCACCCTCAAGCCAGATTCCATGGCATGGATAATGGTGTACTTGACGGTCATGAAGGTGTCATGGCGGGCATGAAGAATCGCATCTTATCCACCGTCAGAGCCTTTAGTGAAATTTTCTAGGGGTTCATGTAGTGTTGGAAATATGCCCTAGAGACAAATAATAATATGGATTATTATCATATTTCACAAAGTTTATAATTAAGTTTTATATCATGTTGTAACTGTATTGATAGGAAACGTCAATACACGTGTGATATATAAACAACCAAGAATTCTCTGTGAATCTCTAGTCATTGGTTCATTGGTCAATAGACGATCAAGGTTTCCTGATCATGTGGCATTTATACCAGTTGACAATAGAGTCACCTCATTGGTAGAATGAGATGATGAGCATACCCAATCTAAGCATCATAACATGATCATGTCACAAGTTCAAGTTACGATGATTAGGAAATGCAGTGTCTTGTTCCTTAGACCGTGAGACCATATTAATCACTGTAAGCTAAGAATGCCTTGATAGCATCAAACTTCACTCGGTGAAACGATGATCATAAATGTGTGTTTAGGTACATCAAAGGGGCATGTAGAGGCCTATGGTTCAAGAGCAGGATTTGTCTATTTGCGCGACAAAGAGATACTCAAGGGCCCACTCGGAGAAGTTATATCCATGAAGTTGCACAGCGTGTGACTAGGTCACGAGGATATCACTTGTTAGAACGAGTTAAGTAGCATTTGTAGGTAACGAGATTGAATGCGACATGTGATATCATTCATCAAATCTTGGACAATGCGAGTATCATAGAGGCAAAAGGAATAGGGCATATCATTGATGGTTCAACAATAAAGATTTCGTGGAATGCATAGGGGTCATCATGGGCATCTAGGTCCCGCTGATGATCATTGGTCCGAGAGGGGTCTTGACCATGTCTGGAGTGTTCCCGAACCATAGGGTATCATGCTTAAGGGTTTGATGATGCTCAGAGATCATTTTGGTATCATCAGAATCATCGAAGAAAAGAAAGAGAGAAAACCGGAAGGGTTCCGGGAAGGTTTGGCGTGGGATGGAAGGGGTTCCATAGCCACGCGGACTGAATAATATGTAAGTAAATGTTAAGTATTGATTTAATCATTTATTTATATTTATTTAATAAAAGAAAAGGAATTAAAATGGTCAAATCCACTATTGGGCCAAAATCCCTAAGGGAAAAGGCCCATGAGGGAAAATACCAAAGGGAGGATAGGGAGGAGGTGGCCGCATGGGCCCCTAGGCTCCCACACTAGGCCCAAGAGGGCCCTAGCCGGTAGTGCACGCCCTCTCCCTCTCATCTCCTTTGTTTAGTCCCACATGGATTAGCTAATAAGATATGAGGTCCTTTTTCCCCTATATATATGAGGCATATGGAGGCAATTAAATACACTAATAAATAATAAAAGGTATCCTCTCTTTGGGGGAAGCCTCCAGTTTCCTCTCTCTCTCTCTCTCTCTCTCTCTCTCTCTCTCTCTCTCTCTCTCTCTCTCTCTCTCTCTCTCTCTCTCTCTCTCTCTCTCTCTCTCTCTCTCTCTCTCTCTCTCTCTCTCTCTCTCTCTCTCTCTCTCCGGAGACCATGGTCCCAAGTCTGGACTACGCGAACAAGAGACTTCTTCACCATGGAGCATCGTCGCATTGCAGGGTTCGGATCCAGAAGGTCTACTTCCATGATCTCTACTGGATCGGAGGAGCAAGATTCATTGTCTTACACAAGACGTGCGTAACTCCCTTGGAGGTGCTGCACTTGCGGAGCTAGGAGTTGTCGGAGTTGTTGGAGCTCAACACGACCTCGAGGTCATCTTCGGTACGACTATATCAACCATGTTCTCCTAAACATTAACAAAGCTTTTCGGTCTTCAACTGGTAAGTTCACGAAAAGACCCTCCTGTTACTGCATTACTAATAGATAGATCATGGCATTAGGGTTCTCGGCATAGTAAAATTATTATTTTCAAGCACGCAAACCCTATAGTGGTATCAGAGCTAGATCTATGTGTAGTATTGTTCGTACGGGTAGAACACACGAGTTGTAGCATGTGGGTGTTGATCTTATAGTTGTTACCCTCCCACTTGTACTTATGCATACTGCAGCAATGCTTGATGAAGCGGCCCCAACTTACTTTACTTGTTAATTCACGAGACTGGTCCATGCTTGACATACGGCTTGTACCATATAAGTGGCTTTGGTTGGTGTTTGTCTCTCTCGCATTAGTTGGTACGCCATTTGCAACGGAGGGCCTCGAAAGGGGTATAGTATAGACAACTATTTGATCAACGTTGTGGTTGAAGTTCGTAGGTAAGAACGGTTCTTATACAAAATCCCTAACAACCACGTAAAATATGCAAAGATAAAGTAGAAGTATCTAACTTTGTTTTGCAGGAGCGTTGTGATGTGGTATGATCGTAGTCAAGGTAAATTAGTTTAGTTTCTATTTCTAAATAGTAGTAATGGTCATCATAATGGTGGACTACAAGACTGGAGGTGCCGGTACCCTGGTGCCCATGACACCGGAACCCTAGCGCCGGACCCGGAGACACGGGATGGAGATCATAGCGCGAAGGACCATATCGCATCGCATTTACATGTGATGTTTATTGTTTGTGCATCTTGTTGTGTGCTAGTATTAGATACTCTACGGTAGCCTAAATAATATGATCCCTAAAACATAATACCAACAAAAGTGATCTCCCTTAGTGTGCACCACCAAAAAAGTTCTCCATCATGAGGCACGCCATGACGATCGGGTGTTAGACATATTTGCGTTCACATACGGTAGGTTTAAGCCATGTTTCATAGCTAAACACGTAAGGTTGAGTTGGCGATCCTAGCATGTACAGACATGACCTCGAAACACGAGATGATAGAAAGATCGAGCACGGGTCGCATAAATGATGTGATCAGCGTTTCGGTGTCCACCTTTCCAACTATATCGCCAACTGTGCCGATCGGTGGCGGTGTAGTGAATGAGGATCGTGTAATCACTAAAACCTTTTTTGGGATAATAGTTTTAGTGGAGTTCTTCATAAACAAAATTTTAATTGAACTCACATAATTATAAACTTAGTCTAAAATCTTTTTGCAATTGTAAGTGTAGAAATGGTTCTCCCCGATGCTTCTTTCTCGGTTGATGATTGGGTATATGCTGAAAAGATCAAACGAGATGGATTTAACTTCCCCGAGTGGCTTGTGCGTCTGAATGACCTCCTTAGTGAAAACTACGTGGTCGACTACATATGCTACATGATGGATTTGGATCAGTCATACTTCTATGAGACCACACAACAGCGGGAAGACCGCTATTATCATCATGAATGTCCACCTACATTCAAGTGATAATGTGTTATGGGATGGCAGACAAACTACATCCAATTGTGGGTAATCTTGACCCACATGTAATGGTGGGACAGCTGTCGTCGGATTGATGACAAGTACACCATGAGGGGGTCCTCGAGGCTTGCGGAAGAGAGGGATGTGAGACGTACGGTGTTCCGGGACAGTGAGCACACAAGTTTACCCAGGTTCGAATCCACCGGCTTTGGACGGATCCTACTCCTGCTAGCAATCCAGTAATACGGCGGAGCCGGATATGGGTTACAAGGGTTCGCCTGTGCGAGTTGAGATTGTAAACTATGAGGGTAGGTGCCCTAAAGGCTTTCCCTAGGACAGCTTATATAGATATCCGGCCTAGGGTTTACAGGAGAGATCTATCCGGCTATGACTAAGAGTCGGTTACAGAGTACATCTTGAACTACAAGTAACACCATGGGCCTAAGTCGGTAAGTCTTCTTGGCCTTCCCGTAGCCGGATTGGACTCCGTCTTTTCTCCCTGACTGGGCCGCCCATGAAGGAAAGCTCTAACCCGAAGTGGGCCACCCTGGTCAATAGGAACTGTGAGGATACCCGGAAAGTATATCCCCAACAGCAGCCCCCGGAGGCCTCCAAGATCCAAAGTTGGATTTATCATCGTCTAGCTTGATCTTTGGCTTGCAGAATCTTGAAAGGTTCCTGAAACTTCACAACAAAAAATATGATCTGGGTCTTAAAAATATGTCGGACCTATCAACATGTTACTCGGATTTTCCAGCTTGATTTCAAACTAAGCCGGAACTTGGTCTTTGACATCATGTGACACTTGTTATGGTCAAGTCACGTCATCTGACAAACATCCTGTCAGCATGACCGTTGGTGGGTCTGCCGTTCGCAGAACCGAGGCACTGTTTCAATGCGTACGCGGAGATCGAGGCGACGTAATCATCGTGTGGGTCCTTCCCAGTTCCTTCCACGACGCGTGGCGGTTACAAAGTGTCATTTGCACGAATCTTGGCGCGGTTAGGTAGATATAATGGGTGAGGATTCTCCTTCTCCTCTCTTCACCTGTTCCCTTGCCGTTTCTTCTCCTCCAAATGTCCCCCGCGCACAGAGCTCCCCTGCTTCCCAAACTCCCAGCATCGCCCATCTAAGGTCACCGGTGCACCAGAGGAATGGCTTCGTCTTCATCATCTGGCTTGGCCGCGGCAGCGGCGACAGCGGCGGCGGCGACGGAGAAGGAAAGCTACCGCGGGGTTTGGATCCCCTGCGTGCTAGACGACGAGAAGCTCCACGGCATGGAGACTGAAGGGCTCCTCCGTGCCGGCAACTGGAGGAGTGGCTCCGGCGAAACCATCCCCAACCCGCGCGCCGGCGAGCGGGTACACTTCGGCACCCACCTCGACAGAGGTTTGTCATTCCCTCCCTCGAAATTCTTTTCCGAGGTGATAGATCACTATGGTGTTCAACTTCACCATCTTCCCCCCAACTCCATCCTAGAGATGAGCGCCTACGCGGCCTTATGTGAGGGATTTCTCGGCATTAGGCCGAGTCTTACCTTATTCCAGTACTACTTCCATGTCCGGAGAAATTCTATCACTGCTGGTAATCCTTATATTACCAGTACAATTAGCTTTTCAGTTAGGCGTGAGGGCGCATATCCTAAGATTCTAGCCAATGACTCGGTCAAACAATGGCCAGCCACTTTCTTTTACCACAAGGATGTTCCAGCTCTCGGCAAAGCCACTGCTTTGCCAGCTTTCATTGACGGAGCCGCCGCGCCTCAATTATCTTGGGACGAGGCTGCTCCGGCTCTGAGTGATGATCTGCTTCTCGCCAAGAGGTGGATTGAATATTTGATAAAGCACAAAGGACTGAAGGGATCCGACTTTGTCCAATGTTGGGTGTCACGCCGGATCCAACCCCTCCAATACCACGGAGATCGACTGATGCATTCCATCATGTCGTCCAAAAAAGATTCCCTCCGCATCAGCCCAAGAGCCTATACCTCGCAAGTTTATATAAGCCAGATTAAATGGCTAATAAGGGAGTGGATCGAGAGGAGGATCCCGGAGGTTCCTTTGGATATGCACACAGCGGAAAACCCCGTTGTGCCAGTAAGCCTGTAACAATAAACCTTTTACGTGTTTCATTCTGTAAGTTATATCGCAATACTGATATGTTTTCTTCTTTTCAGCTTGCTAACCTCCCCGTGTCGGAATTTGCTCCACTCGAGGGATATCCTCTAGAGTTTTCTCAGGAGGCGGAATTGGTCCCATTGCCGGACATTGTGCCCAAGAAGCACAAGGCCCCGACAGTGGCTGTTGGCACAAAGGAGGTGCCTGTCGTGAAGAGGTAACTTTCAACACAACTTTCGCCTTTGTACCTTACTCGAATTTTCTTCCGAGATGTAATGTTTTCAATTCTATTACATTCTCAGAGCTAAGCAGCTCATCAAGGGCAAGGGGAAGGGAACTTCTTCCAAGCCCCTGCGACAGACAAAGTTAACCATAGCCTCTCCTGCTGTGGCTCCTCTGACTCCTTCCCCTTAATCCTCTGCAATGCCGGTGATTACTCTTTCGTCGGTTGTCGTAGAAGATCCAACTCCTTCAACGGAGCCAGCGATCCTTGAATCGCAGACTGATGTCACCATGAGTGAGTCAGGTTTAGATAAGGGTGAACCCTCTTCGGGTAATGATCCTTCGGCAGAGACCTTTGCCGAAAACCTTCTCAGCAATCCGGGTCTTGCCAAGTTTGGCTTGTCCCGGAAATCTACATAAGAGATCTAGCGGCTGGCCAGGAAATGCCTGGAGAAAAGAAATCTATCTGCCGAAGAAGAAGCACAAGAGGTAGAGGACATCAATCACTCTAACCTTCTTGAACAAGTGTGTCTTCGCGATGAGAGGATAAGGACCGGTGAGCTTCCAACAACGCCAGTGGTTCATCTGACTCTCGCCGAGAAGGTTGCTATTGAAGTGAATGCGACTTTGGATAAACTTACTCGCGAACAATATGTAAGTCGGAATTCTAACTCCTGCTTTTCCTTTATCTCATATCATATCCTCTAGCCCCCAAGCATGAAGTAGGATATATAATCCGGGTTTATGCTTCCTTAGGATGCCAAAGAATGAACTAGTGTAGCCCCCAAGGCTCGTGCTGATATTAGTAAAAATATTAGCTCGAGTCTTTAGTAGACTTCTGACTTTGGGTATTCTGACTTACAGAAAGTATATTCCTATAACCAGGATTTGTTGAAAAATGTCTGCAACAAGCGGAGAGAGATCAGAGCTCTCCGACTTAAGAATGCTGAGCTTAAGGTCTCCAAGGATGAGGGCGAAGGTAAACATTTTGAGACTCAAACCTTGTCTTTCCTGTTTTCATAGTCAAATTTTTACTGAACCGTTGTTCTTTTTGACTTACAGCACTGGTAAAACAATCCTGTGCTATGATTGAAGAGGCCGAGAACCTCAAAACCCTGGTGGTGGAGAACAAAGAACTTCACCAAGAGCTGGATAAGCTCAAGGCGGATCATGAGAAGAGCATTGCTCAAGTTCTCGAATCGTCCTCCATGGCTACTGGCGAGCGTGATCGTAAGATTGCGGCTCAAGATCAGAAAATCTCGGACCTCAATAATGAGCTTTGCAGAGAGAAGGACCTTTCCGAGGCGCTCCGGGCTGAACTCCGGAGTCTTCGAGAAGAGAAGACCAAAGTTGACGACGTCATCTTCGGTATGTTCCATCTGTCTGATTCATCTATTTTCTTCGACTTCTTTCAATGTCAGATTTTCTTAACTGTTTTTGTCTATAGGTCCTCTGAACTTGACATACTCCACCTCTGCCAAGCCTCGCACCCACCGGCTTACCCAAGTCGGTGACCTACTTCATGACTTCCGCCAATCCCTTGAGGATATTGGCGAAGATCTCAAGATTCTGGACATGCATAGCATGTCGGATTTTCTGGTGCAGGACAAGGCGAAGGAGATGCCGCAACTTGTCCAGGATTGGAACATGTCCTACACGCGATCCGCAGCGCAGAACGCTCTCACCATGGTCATGAGCCACCATGGAAGCATGGAGATATGGCAAGTGACCAGAGGGTATTCTACAGTGGATGAAGACGGACATGAGCAAGACATCAAGGCCATTATGGACACCTGCGCCGGATATGGATGTCACGTGGCTGACTTGACCAGCTACGACACTCCTTTCTTCACCCGTGTGGACACTCCGCCTCTGCCTCCCGAAGAAGTAGCCGAAGTTTCCGACGATGACCACACTGTTTCAGATGTGGACATCTCGGAATGATATCAAGGTGATATATCCAGCGAGCCGGCAGCTCCTTCCTCTCCTCCTGCATCATAGATTGCCAGAAACATTTGTATTATTTTGAGAAACATGATGGGTTTGTAAATATGCAGTACTATAATTTTGCTAGTGCTAAGCTTTTGATCTATTCAGCACTTTTGGTTTTAAGTTTTTGTGTGCCTGAAATGTTTTCATAAGCACTTATACTTTTTCACCTATACTTATCGTTTATCTGGCTTTCCGCCTCGTCCCTTTCGTGAGCCGGCCAAACCTTCCGCACGGAAACTTCGCCGAGCAATGGAGCTTAATTGCTAAACCAGGTTAAACTCGGAAACAAAGCTGGCTTCCAGTACCAACAATTCACTACTCGGAAAATACCCGCATCCGACAATCAGACAAATAACCAAAGTATAGACTAGAAACTTTAGAGTTATACCCGAAGGTAGCATTTTTAGAATCGGAAATCTAAACTAGAACAAACATGAGCATAAAATACTTTCAAGTATTCTAGGATTTTCGACTATGACATGATCATTCGGAAATAAGATGGTAAAAACTTCTCAGAAAAAACTTGAGGCAACCAAGACTTTTATTTCTCACAGAACATGTACATATGTATGATTACAAAGAAGGATAAACTAAGAATAAAAGGGACGTAGCTGAGCAATATTCCATGGTCTGTCTAATTCATCCGGATTTGTACTGCCTCCAGCTCTCTTTCTCTTCTTAGTAGCAAGTCTTTCTTTGACTGGCCTCATGTCAGTTAAGTAGTACGAACCATTGTGCAATACTCGACAAACTAAAAAGGGCCCTTCCCATACTAGGGAAAGTTTGTGCTTTCTTTGTTGCACAAGCCAGAGAACCAAATCACCTTTATTGAAAGATCTGTTTCTAACTCTCTGGCTATGATACTTGCGTAACTTCTGCTGATAGGTTGTTGATCTCATTTCAGCAATGACGCGAACTTCTTCGACTAAGTCGAGATCATTTTGTCGAGAAATCTCGGCATCTTCTTCGATATACGTGGCCACTCTACGAGAAGTATGAATTAAATTACTAGGAAGAACTGCTTCTGCGCCATAGACCAAGAAGAAAGGTGTATATCCGGTTGACCTGTTCGGAGTTGTTCGCAAACTCCATATTACAGAGAGTAATTCCTCTGCCCAAGCCCCCGCAGCACGTCGTAGTGGTGCTTTGAGTCTCGGTTTTAGGCCCTGTAGGATTAAACCATTTGCTCTCTCAACTTGTCCGTTAGCCTGTGGATGTGCGATTGACGCAATGTCAAGCCGGATAGTTTGCTCATTGCAGAATTCGGCCAATTATCCCATAGAGAAATTACTCCCGTTGTTCATGATAATACTATGCGGATAACCATACCGGATTATAACATCCTCGAAAAATCTTTTGGTTGTTGCTCCATCACAACTAGTGACGGGTTTAGCCTCAATCCACTTTGTGAATTTATCCACCATCACTAAGGGGTGAGTAAATCTGCTTGGAGCACGTCTAAATGGTCCTACCATATCAAGCCCCCAGACTGCAAAAGGCCATGTTATAGGTATTGTTCACAACTAATCAGCTGGAACATGAGCTTGCTTGGCGTACTTTTGGCAGCCTTTGCACGTCTTGACTAATCGTTCGGCATCTGCCTGAGCTGTAAGCCAGAAAAATCCGTGTCTGAAAGCTTTTGCCACGAAAGATTTGGCTGCAGCGTGGTGACCACACTCGCCTTCATGGATTTCTCTTAAGATCTCCACTCCTTCTTCCGGAGATACGCAGCGCTGAAAAACCCCAGAAACACTCCGCTTATAGAGCTCACCTTTAACTATAGTATAGGCTTTCGCTCGTCGGATAATCTGCCGGCTCAGAACCTCATCTTCGGGTAATTTTCCATCTACTAGATAAGGAAGGTAGGGTTGGGTCCAGCTAGGAATTACAGCTAGAACTGCTATCAGAGGTGAGTCGGATTTGGTCGGATATTCCTCATCTACTCCCTTTATTGAGGGAACTTTGAGGTGCTCTAAAAAAGCGCCATCCGGGACCTCTTTCCGTGCAGAGCCTATCCGAGATAATGCACCTGCTTCCTCGTTTTCTGCTCAAGGGATGTGTTGAACCTCAAACCCTTCGAACGATTTAGATAAATCATCCACCGACAGCTTTATACGCTGCCATGTGCTTATTTGCATTACAAATATCTGAAACTTCCTGAGCAACAAGATCCGAATCTCCATAACACATCAAACGTCGGATGCCGATATCCTTAGCAATCCGGATTCTGTGTAGCAATGCTTCATACTCGGCAATATTGTTTGTCACTGTGAAGTGGATCTGCAACACGTATAGAAGTTTATCTCCTTGGGGTGATTTGAGCACCACGCCAGCCCCCGAGCCCCCTCGAGCCTTAGACCCATCAAAGTAGAGGGTCCAATATTCTGACTCATGGAGGGTCATATTCTCCTTCGTCTCTATCCAATCAGCGACAAAGTTCGCAAGGATTTGGGATTTGATTGCTGTCTGGGGTTTGTACTCAATATCAATAGCTGAAAGCTCTATGCCCCATTTGGCGACGCGTCTTGTGGCGTCACTGTTGTTGATTATATCTCTCATGGGATTTGTGCTCACCACGGTAATTGGGTGCTCCTGAAAATAGTGTCGTAGCTTATGAGATGCTAGAAGAACACCGTAAGCCAACTTTTGATAATGCGGATATTGCTGTTTTGATTCTGTTAGGACCTCGCTGACGAAGTATGTCGGACGCTGCACCAAGTGTTCCTGATTTTCCTCTGGTCTCTCCACCACCATGACGATACTGACGAGTTTGTTTGTCGCAACAAGATAGTGCAACATCGGTTCCTGTAGTTCCGGCGTAGCAAGGATAAGAGTAGATGAGAGTACTTTCTTCAGATCTTGTAGTGCAACTTCAGCTTCGTCAGTCCACACAAAATCTTTGGTCTTTCTCAGGAGTTTGTATAATGGTGTGGCTCTTTCACCAAGCCGGCTTACAAACCGACTGACTGCAGCGATGCAACCAGTTAGTCTTTGTACGTCCTTCAGGCGAGTTGTCCTGGAAATATTGAGTATAGCCTTGATTTTGTCCCGGTTCACCTCTATGCCTCTTTGAGACACGATGAAACCCAACAATTTTCCGGCTGGTATTCCAAAGAAGCATTTCTTCGGATTAAGCATGATGTTGTATTTTCGTAGATGGCGAACGTTTCCTCCAAGTCGGAAATTAGCGTTTCCTTCTTTTTGGACATCACCGCAATATCATCCACGTACGCATGTACATTGCATCCGAGTTGGTCATGGAGGCAACGCTGCATCGTGTGCTGGTATGTAGCTCCTGCGTTCTTCAGCCAAAGGGCATCGTAACAAAACAGAAGGTTCTAAAGGGGGTTATGAATGAAGTTTTGACTTTGTTAGATTCCTTCATTCGGATTTGGTGATAACCGGAATATGCGTCGAGAAAACAGAGGAGTTCTGAGCCTGCCGTAGAATCGATAACTTGATCAATCCTAGGCAGAGCGAACGGATCTTTTGGACAAGCCTTGTTCAAGGCAGTATAATCAACACACATCCTTAAATCAGTGGTGTCCTTTTTAGGGACCATTACAGGATTGGCCGACCACTCAGTGTGGACGACCTCTTCTATGAATCCGGCTAACTCGAGCCGCGCTAGTTCCTTAGCTATTGCCTTACGCTTTTCATCGCCAAAACATCATAAGGACTGTTTGATGGGTTTAGCGTCCGGGTTTTACATTTAAAGAGTGCTTGGCAAGTTCCCTAGGTACTCCGGTCATGTCAGATGGCTGCCATGCCAAGATATCTTGATTTGCTTTGAGGAACTTGACGAGTGTGCTTTCCTATGTGCTATCTAGGCCTACGCCTATCTGGGTCACCTTGGAGGGGTCATCATCCTTCAACGGCGTCTTCTTCGTCTCTTCTGATGCCTTGAACTCCGGATTTGGCTTTGTCACCTCCTTCTTTGTTGCGGGCATCTCGGACGGATCTATGCTCTTCTTGTTCTCCTGGTACTCCTGGGCATGCAGCACGGCTTCAGCAAAGGCGGCATTTCCATCCTCGCAGTCTCGCGCTTTCTTCGGGTCTCCCCTGATGGTGATTACGCCGTTGGGACCTGGAATTTTCATCATATTGTATATGTAACATGGACGAGCCATAAAAGCCTAGTAAGCCGGACGTCCGAATATAGCGTGGTACGCGCTCTTGAACGGGACCACTTCGAAGGAAAGTGCCTCCGTCCGATAATTCTTTGGAGTTCTAAAGGTAACGTCCAAAGTGATTTCTCCCAGGGAATTAGCTTGTCTTCCTGGGACAACTCCGTGAAAGATCACAAAGCTATGGTTCATCTGGGTCTCTGAGATCTTCATGTGGCATAGCGTTTTGACATAGAGAATATTGATACTGCTGCCACTGTCCATGAGGGTCTTGGAGAAACCATAACTGTCAATAAGTGGATTGTCGATTAAGGCGTATTTTCCTCGCCTGTGTAGCTTAGGCGGATGATCAGCACGGTCAAACGTGATTGCCACTTCCGACCAGTCCAGGTATTGGGGACAGCCGGAACTATTGCATTGAGCTCATGCAGAACTACTTTCTTGACCTTTGCTGGTTGAGATCCGAGGAAGGTGACATAAGTGTCTTTCTTGGTCGGAAATTTTTTCTTCCCTTCCGTCTTGGGATTTGAAGCATCAGCTTCCTCCATGTCAGAATCTTCCCTGGTCTCTTTATCTTTTTCGGGATTCTTCTTTCCCTTCTTCCGCTTAGCTCTGTAGCCAGCGGTATCATCTCTTTTGATGTCGTCATTGAAACGACACTTGGCGTTGGTGTGGGACGAGCCCCCATTAGTATCTAAGTGATATACACATGGGTTATTGGCAATGTCAGCCCAAGTGTAGGTTTTGCCTGGTTGCTGGTCTCCTCTACCTTGAACTCTCGAAGTCCCACGGCCATGCCCGCGGCCTCCGCCTCCTCTAGACCCGAAAGTAGCAGTGACAACTGCCATTTCCGTGTTGGGTTTCTCTTCCGAGGTATTTTTGCGCTTCTGAGCTTGTTGCTTTGGTTGTTTTGCCGACTATGGAACAACTAGGGCGTTTAGTCTCTCTGCATCGTTGTCAGCGTCTGCATACTTGCTCGGTGTTTCTATCATCTCCCCCAAATCAATAACTTTGTCACACTTCAAACGATGACGTAGTAAACCAATTGGGAGACCTGCAATGAAAGCTTCAATCGCAGTTTGATCATTTACTCCCTCACAGGAGTTCTTGGTGTCGATCCATTGTCTGAGGTAATCCCGGCAAGTTTCTCTGGCCTTCTGGGTGCAACGCTGTAGGTCACCGACCGTACAGGGCCTCCGGTATGTGCCTTCGAAATTCCGAAATAACGCACTTTGCATGTCATACCAGTTGTGGATGGTGTTCTCCAGAAGTTCATTAAGCCATGATCGTGCCGTCTTCCGCAACATGAGTGGGAGATATCGGGTTGTGACCAGGCTGTTTCCGCCTTTGGTGATGCAGCAAGCTTGGAAGAAATCCTGTAGCCAGGTATCTGGCCAAGTAATGCTGTCGTAGGCTTGGATATATCTTAAGATAGCAAATCCTTCCGGGAATCTTGTAGCTCTGATGCGTGGCCCGAAGCACTTTGGGCCCATGTAGATATCATCATTTTCGTAGCGCCGCGCCTCTATATTGGAGTTGATCCTGTGCCTTGCATCGTTCAGGGATAGAGATAGTCCCAAATGTCAGCTGTGGCTGCGGTGCCTTGGAGCCGGACTTCGGCTTCTGCCACCACCTCCTCCACCACGACGCCCTCCATTGCCTCCCTGGGGGCCGTTGTGATGGCTACTTGGCGGAGAGGGTGGAGCAGCTGGGTTTTTTCTGGCTGAGCGCCGGCCTCCGTCCGGAGCGTCATTATTCCGGTTCCGGGGAGGGTCTTCATCGTGACGAGCCCCCTGCCGGCTTGTCCCAACATGGTGTCCGTCGTTCCTTCGTCCGTTATCCGGGCGGCTTTCATGTATAGGAGGTGGCATCCTTTGTCGGTCCTCCTCCCGACGTTTCTCTTTATCATCATCCCTGCGGTCTTTCGACGCTTGTCGGGGCTGGTTCCTCGGATTCAGTGCAGCAATTGCCTCTTGCTCTGCAACTGGGTTAATGTTACGCCAGCCACGGGCAGCTTTGTGGTGCTGTCCCGAAGATCTGGTTCTCGAATAATTGTCTTCCCGGTGTTCAGGGCGATGCTGCTACTCCGGAACGCGTTGGGGTCTTACGTCAGCCCATGCCGGATCTGTGCGACATTGGTCAGAATCAGAGACCTGTTTTTGACTTCCGGACATGGCGACCTTTTGCTGCTCCAGTCCCTTGTTGAGTAGTTTGATTCCCAACCGGATCTCCTCCGGACCTGGATTAGCCGATAGAATTTCTTGGGCCGCCATGGTATTCTGTACCGGGGTTGGATACACCCAATCCCCTCTGCTATCTTTCTGAGGCTTCCTCATCTCTTCTCCGAAAAGGACGGCGTGAATCTGCGGGAATTGGTTGTCATTGGTATGACGCTTCCTGGTCTTCTAGTATTGCCTGGAGTTGTACTTCTCCGCAGATGCTATGCGTTTATTTTCCTCCTCAATGTTTTTGGCTTCATCGAGGAGTACTTGACGACGCGCTTCTAAGGCCTACGCCCTCTCGTCCAGTTCTTCTGTAGTAAGTTCTGCAACTGTAGGAATAGGTGTGGTTAATGCAGCATCGATGAGTTTATGCGCACCTTAAGTGATCACGTGTCCATCCATCGACTCTTCTTTTTTGGGATCTTCTGGGATAAGTGCTCCATCCGAGTCTTCCTCGTATTCCTCGGCAATCACCTCCTCTGCCAGAGGGTCTTTTGCCGGGGTCTCGTTCTTCTTGTTCTTCTTCTTTGCCTTCTTGGCAGCGCCGGTAGCAAAGACGGCTTTGGGCCCGTTTCCCAGAGTCAAGCTCTGATCGGTACTTTCGGACATCTGGACTTCGGGATTATCTCCGACTTCCATGTCATCCCGCGCTTTGGGAGAGTGTTCCCCGGATCCTTCATCCATGGCTTCTCCTTCCTCTGCAGCTTTGGAGTTATACTCCTCTTCATATTCCACGGAGAACTTTTGGAAATCCGTTGACATCATCGATTCATCCGAGGACGTAGGTACGTCGGCGTTTGTTCCAATTGCCTCCATCACAGAGTCGGTGTTGTCTCTAGCATCGGCAGAGCCAGATCCAGATCCAACATATCCGACGAAGTGCGATGCATGCTTCCTGAGGTACCTGCGGCTCTCGCGATCAGCTTCGTCGAAACTTTTGATGGTCTCGAGAATTGCGTCTACGCCTGAGTTTTGCATTATCGTACGTCGTAGCGTGTACCTTAGGAAAGGCCTGTCTGTCCCGACGTCGTCAGAGCCGGAATCAGTGTCGTTGATATGCTCCTCCTGGATTTCGACTTCGGCGGGTGGGTCGATCTGGGATTTGGTCTCTCTAGGGAGATCCACTCCAAATTCGACTTGGGCCGCCAGGTCTTCCTCAGGCTCAGATTTCTCCACTATCTCGGCAACTGGTGCGGGCTGGGTGGGATTAGGGTTTTCTGAGATCCGAAACTCTGCCGCCTCTGCAGACAAAGGGGACCCAGAAGATTCTTCTGCCTCTATCATCACCGTTGGGGTGGGTGGGACAGGTCCAGCAAAACCGATGTAAACATCGATCTCGCCGAAAGACATGATGGTGTAGGCAGTCACAGCCTCCTTAGCCGGAATCTAGGTCTCGTCGAGAACGATGAGAGGGACGTCGCTGGCGTAGAGGATGCGACCGACAGCGATAGTCTCGCCGATTCCGATTCTTGCAGATTCCGCTCGGAACATAGATCCGAAGCTCACTTGCCCCATGGTGGGCGCCAACTGTCATCAAATTGATGAAAAGTACACCATGAGGGGGTCCTTGAGGCGTGCGGAAGAGAGGGGTGTGAGACGTACGGTGTTCCGGGACGGTGAGCACACAAACCCAGGTTCGAATCCGCCGGCTTTGGACGGATCCTACTCCTGCTAGCAATCCAGTAATACGGCGGAGCCGGATATGGGTTACAAGGGTTCGCCTGTGCGAGTTGAGATTGTAAACTCTGAGGGTAGGTGCCCTAAAGGCTTTCCCTAGGACGACTTATATAGATATCCGGCCTAGGGTTTATAGGAGAGATCTATCCGGCTACGACTAAGAGTCGGTTACAGAGTACATCTTGAACTACAAGTAACACTATGGGCCTAAGTCGGTAAGTCTTCTGGGCCTTCCCGTAGCCGGATTGGACTCTGTCTTTTCTCCCTGACTGGGCCGCCCGTGAAGGAAAGCTCTAACCCGAATTGGGCCACCCTGGTCAGTAAGGAACTGTGAGGATACCCGGAAAGTATATCCCCAACAACAGCTAAGAGCAGAGTTCGTGGGCCAGGTGCGCATGTGGAAGCATGAGTTGCTTGGAGATTTCATTTCCATAAAGATGGAGGAACTCACTTGTCTGGAGAGTCACTTGGAGCGCATGCATGATGCGTACATGAGACTGGTTTATTTCATGGACTACTATATGACTAATGCCTTTGCAATAGGTGTGTTGATGCGGTTGCTGCCTCCCAGCTACCAAGGGCACGCCAGGACTTGCATCATGAGAGGTGATGGGGAACACAAGATTTCCACGAGTTCATAACACGTTCCAGGAATGTAAAAGTTGAAGCCATTGCCGGAGAGGTCGTCGATGACGAAGGTATATATGATATACAACTATAAATGTTATAATCTTGCAAACACTTGTTGCAGTATTGTAACGAAATAGTTGTTATAATCTTGCAAACAAGTGTTATATCATTTAGTTTATCGTTTTGAATAATTATTGTAATCGATGGATCATGAACTTCAGTAGTGTGTCTTGCACTTCACGAGACAGTTATTCATATGAGTTTGTAACGAAATAGTTGTTCTACTTTTATGAATGATTTCTATTCGTGTTCATATGGTTTTTTCGATTATGTGTGAATTATTCATGTTGTAAAAGTAATTGATAATGCGTGAACATTTGTAAAATATTGAAATGACTTGAAATATCCAACTTAATGATATATTCATTTTGAATGAAACCATTGTTTAAAATTCAAAAGTTATATTGATAATATGTGAAAACCGTAGATATTTGATCTCTTGTCACATATGAATCATGCCCAAGTTTGGCAAAATAACTAAAATGCCATGTATTGTGAAATACAAAGTGTTTGATGAATTGTTGAAAGAAAATACATATTCAATATACCGTATTTCAAAGAAATGGTGATTGTCATTTTGTAATTGTTGATTTTAGTAAAAGAGTTTACCAAATGAAACATGAGCGTGAAACTATTTGACATGATGACAGAATTTTAGCATCAAAGGGTATTGAAGATAAAAGAGAATTAAATTACTACGATTTGATCAATAGTAATGAAATTCGACGTTATAAGATTGGCATAAGAACTTGTGAAATGCGATGCATTTTGATACGTTGAAGTGCACAACGTCACAATATATTATTTGATATTGAGTGGGTAAATTGGTGGCACCAGATAAAGTGTGGTAGTGTTAGTGTAAAGATCATTAGTTGTAAATAGCGAACACTCGTTTAGGATGAAGTAAACCATCGAAAATTCATGAGATCGGCACCATATCTTGTATGGATTGTCATGGCAACTTTGTAGTTACTTGATATCGCCAAAACAATAGCCAATGAACCTTTGTAGTGTATTCATTGAATACAAAGATCCATAACTAAGACCAAAAGAAAGGCAAAACTAGTATTGCTGAAAATTTGGTGTGTTTTCGAGGAAGTGTGATCCTCGACAATGATGTTAGTGGAAGAAAGTGAAAGCACGATGAAGATATAAGACCATGCATCAGAGTGTCGATAAGTGCAACGGAACACGTTCTAGAACGCATATCTTCACATAAAAGAAAGAGATCAATGGTGATGATCATTGCGTTTTAATTGTGCCTTTACTAAATAAAGTAGTATTCATAAATATGCTCTACACCATGTGTGGAGATATTTATGAATCACTTGACATGTTATCAGAACATGACATACCTACAAACTACAAAGGAAAGTGATGGTAAACTGAAATTACGAGAAACCCTGGAAGTAAATTTCACTTAAGATTAGAAAGTAAAGTTACTAAATCTTATCAAGTAAAGGAGTTACTTGATTTTTCCGAAAGACCGCAAGGTCATAATGGAAATGGTGAAAGACAAAGCACGATTCGCCGTGAATAATATCTTGGGCAAATTCAAAAGAATTTGATTCGGAAGTGCTAAAGTCTGGTGGTTTTTCTCGTAAAAGAAACTCTCAATTTGATAACTGATCAAGGGATTTTGAAGTCATTCAAAATATTGAGAATATATGCAATTTGCATAAAATTGAGTGGGAGCTATAGAGTCTTCCTAAATTAATATGTGAATGACATATTTTTGAGTGGGAGCAATGTAAGTTTCGAACTCAAATGTGTAGGTGACATATTTTGAGTGGGAGCTTAACGTAAATCCTTGTGTGTAAATGACACATTAAGAATGAGAGCACAAGTACTAATAAATATGGCTTTATAAGGGTAAAGGTGAAAAACAATATAATACAATATTATGTTGGAATGTATTTCTAAAAGAGTTTATGGAGTAGTTTCGAAATAGGAATTAATTAAGGAATGGTCCTTGATCATTAGAATTAGGATAACATTGAGTACAACAGCAATGGTTAAAAAGAAAGAAAAAGGATGATCGTCATTCACTATGTTTTGACATAGGTTCTGCCTTAGAAACCATGATGACAACTCAACATAATGTGATCCAAGAAGAAAAGTTCAGAAGTGATTAAGTGTGAGTCACTGAACATTGAGCTGAGTTTGTCCACAGTATCTAAAGAGAACTATAGACATGTTTTCTAGATCTATGAAGGACGACATGCCTAAAAGCATAAAGTGTTATGCTATAAGGGCATATGTTTACCTTAAAAGATTGATATCCATGCATTGAAAAATACCGACTTGAGTCAAAAAAAGGAAGCATGGTGATAAACATCAAAAAACAGCACATGGTGCACTATTGTTTTGATGACTACATTTAAAATATAAGTATAAGGATACTACCTGATGTTATGTATAGTGTTGTGGCTGGGGAAGTTCGTCTTCTCACTAAATGTGTTCTAGGGCATAGTGCCCATGAGAAAGTTCACATTGGCTAATCTAACACCACTGTTGGATCCTCGAACCGACCTCATTTTATTGCCATAACTACTATACATACACAAGATGTTATAATAAGATGATAAAATATTAATGCCAATTAAGGTGACATTAGTAAGTTTCAAAGGAGATAAGGGGTTGTAAAGTCCAGAAACTAGACTCAACCTCTTCCATGAGCAAGCATGATCAGAAGTGCCAGGTTATATGGCGCCGATGATTGGTAAACAAATGCATCTAGTTTATTTGTACTCTAGTGCAAGTGGGTGACTGTTGAAAATATACTCTAGAGACAATAATAATATGGATTAATATCATATTTCACAAAATTTATAATTAAGTTTTATATCATGTTGTAACTGGATTGATAGGAAACATCCATACACATGTGATATATAAACAATCAGTAGTTCCCGTGAATCTCTAGTCATTGGTTCATTAGTCAATAGATCATCAAGGTTTCCTGATCATGTGGCATTTATGCTAGTTGAAAATGGATTCACCTCATTGGGAGAATGAGATGATGAGCATACCCAATCTAAGCATCATAACACGATCATGTCACAAGTTCAGGTTACGATGATTAGGAAACATAGTGTCTTGTTCCTTAGACCGTGAGACCATATAAATAAGTGTCACCTGAGAATGCCTTGATAACATTAAACATCACTCGGTGGAACAGTGATCATAAAGGTGTGTTCATGTACATCAAAGGGGTATGTTGTAACATCCCAAAACTTTAATCCAAGAGATCAAGGTCCAAATCACCCAATTTAGGGTTAACAAAAACTTTTTTCCATTTAAAATATTTAAGCATGCATATGTATGTTGCATTAAATAAGAATTGTTTTGAATTGCCATGATTGTTTGTTCTAATGGTTGTAAAATGACTCTAAGATGAATGCCACATCATCTAGATCATTCCCAAGCAAAAACCAAAGAAAAAGAAATAAAAAAGAATTAATAATGGAAATGGTCACTTTTGCCATTTTAATCAACTAGCCCACTTTGGGTGTTCCTAGCACTCAAATTCAAACAGAAACAATTGTGGATCTTTGCACCCCTTGCTAGTACAAGTAGTAATGTACCAAGGCCCACTTTGTGATCTTCCAAAAACATTCAAACTCTAAATTTAAAAGACATTTGAAAATGGAATCTAGTTCATATGTCTAGATCCCACTTTTTCAAAAACCACTCAAATTATCTTAACTTAGAAAATCCCAACAACCAGAGATGCTCAAGCATTAGACCAACCACTCCTCCAAAAATCTCTAAAAAATTCAAATCTTTGTGTCATGCGGCCATTTGGTCGAACACCTGGCATGCACAAATCACACCCTAGTATAGCATCACTGTTTCTACAGGGTTTTGCAACCCATTTGACCCCAATTCACTCCCTCTGTGTCAACACCCAGATTTTTAATCCTAGATGCCCGTTATGCCATACCTCACAATCCCATGATTACCATTTTTGCGAGACATAACGAATTGGATATCACAGTACATCATCCATTACAAACCATACATAAGGTCTTACACAAATAAGGATCTCATGATCCAGTCTTAATACAACAAGCAGCGGAAATAAAAGATAAGTGTAGCGGTGGGGTCCATCTTCAGGGGCACATGCAATCCTGACGAAGGCAGATAGTCCTAGTTATCATAGCCGTCCTGTGGGCCATCATATTGATAGTCTCCTTCATAGTCTGGCCATGAGAATAACCAGGGACAAAAGCCATGAGTACTCTTTAAGTACTCGCAAACTACCACTAACAAGTAGTATAGTTTTAAGTTAAAGTGCTAACTCTAAGTTCAACTATAAAGTTAAGTTTGAAACCTAAGCTGAGTTCTGAAACAAAGAAAGATAAAATAAAGTTCTAGAATCACTTAAGTTGGGAAGCTAGAGTCATAAACACAACCCTGTTGTGGTCAAGTCAAGATTCATCATTCATTTCATAAGTTGTTTTGAAAACATCTGACAACAAAACAATATGGCCATTCCAACTGTCCATAACCGCGGACGCGGCTATTCGAATAGTTTGACACTCTACAGAGGTGTTACACTTTCACCACAAGATTCGATACATCTGTCAGGGATAACCCTAAATCATCATACTTAGTATGAAGATAATCAAACATAACCTTCCCTTTACACACCCTAGTATAAGCACCTCTCCTATGAGCATGGCCTCCCAACCATGACCATCAGTCATCTTGGGCACTGCATAGGTGGACAACATTGAGAGGTAGCCTCAGCTCAAACCTCTCCCGCGAGGTAACTAATACTAATGCATATAAACTTCCGGCTAAGCCTTACCCAATTCAGGTAATGTGGTTGTACGGTAAATTTGGAATGGTATCGCATCCGAATCCAACCATCAATTTTATAAAAGGGTTAAGGCTCATGCCTCAACATTTTCATCATCATAAACCATTTGTTTTTCTCAACACATGTCAAAACATCTCAATAGAATGACTCATCATTCCAAGGTTTTCACAATTCATTTTCACCAACTGTTCCCATCTAAAGTGACTCAAGTTTTTGATATACTCTAAACTACTAACTTAAGAGTGTTCACTAAAGTGGAAAGATGGGATCAATCTCATGCCATAGAATGACATCTAAAGGGTTCTAAAATAGGTCAAGTTTTATACTCTTTATGCTACCTTCAACACAAGTAAGGGATTTTGTGTAAAGTAAAGGAATTAAAGCTTGAGAATAATACTTGGGGTAACTAGTAGTCAAAGTGGTATAACCAAAGCATGCCTAAAGCATCTTTGCTAAACCATCTAGTTTAATCCTAGCTTGCTAATAGTAGCTTGCAAGGGTTAGCTTGCATTGTTAATGGTGGCTTGCAAGTACAACTTGCAAGGGTTAACTTGGATAGTGCTAGCTTGCCTTGGTTGGTGCAGTGGTTGAAGTTGTCTTCCTCCTCTTGGTAGAACTCCTCCTCGTAAGCTTGGTTGGTATTATCTTCTATAAATACATACGGAGTACACAATCACCAAAAAATACTTAACTAGTATAATTAGAATTCTAAGGCACACATTTGATGATCTATTATCATCACAAGCATCATAAGTTTTATTCAATAGTTTCCTCCTTTTTATTTTAGAAAGTAATTTCTACTCATTGAAAAATTAACTAAGATTTAATATTCACCACTTAAAATATGGGATCATGTGGATACATGTCATCACCACATATTCTAACATGTGGGAATGGGATTTACGGGTTGGATCATAATTACTTTGGTTTAAGTTCATTATTTAATGATTTAAAGTGACTAGAAATGCCTATATAGCATTAATTTGGTACTAGTCCAAAGTCACTGCATGTAAACCTTAATATTATTACATATTTAGATAGATATGGTGAAATGTGATTTTTGGGAGTTGGAATCAACTCAAAAGCTAACTTGGTTGATCTATAACTCTAATTGAATTAAATCCAACGGGCTTGGGTAGATCTTTTCAGTAGCTTTCCAACAAAATTGGAATCACTTCATTTGGACTTGTAAATCTGTCTGAATTGATTTTCAAACTAGGGGACAAAACTAAGTTTAAACTAAAAAGAAAAATCATAATTCAAACTGACTGGGTCGCGCGGGAAACGCTAACGGGCCAGCCCAGTGTCACTCCGCAGCGCGGGGCTCAGCTGACAGGAGGGGTCCACCAGTCAGCGGCTGTTAACGCGCGAAGCGGTACGGGGCAACGTGGGTCGTTGGATTAGAGTGGGGATCAACGGCTAGGGATCGTTGTCGATGACGGACCTGTCACCGGCGAGCTCTAACCCTAGCGGCTCGGTGGGGGTGCCTAGAGGGCTACCAGGGCTCCAGTGACGACGACGAGGCGGGCAAACGGACTGGTGGTCGACGGCGAGCTCAGGGATGGTCGAGTCAGCTCCGGGGGTGGTCACAATCAGTGGCGCCCTTCTCCTCCAGAGGCGGCCTGCTCTGGTGCAATTCCGGCGAACTGCTGCTCCCCGTGCTCCAGCTAGAGGAGTGGGACAATCAGTGAGGTGAGGGGAGTTGAGTGGTGTGCTGCAAATGGATGGGGGTGCCCTCCTTTTATAGGCTCGACGGCGGGACAACGCGGCATGGCCAGGCGACGGTGGCGACATGGCTACGGGCTGCTAGCGGCATGGCTGCGGGTGGCGATCAACGTGCGGTCTCCTGGCGGTGCTCTAGGACTTTAATGCGGGCTTAGGGGTGGTGGTATGCCGTCGGGCGGAGCTGGCGCTCTGAGCGGCAGAGGCGGCGGTGTCCACGGCGAGCGGTGGCTGTGAGGCGTTGGGCGGCAAACGGGCATGTCCGGCGTGCTCCATGGGTCGTGGCGAAGCGGTGGGCGCGGGCTACGGTCGAGCGGCGGCTTGTGCATGCGTGTCGGGCACGGCGCTCTGGCGCGTGCTCGGCATGGCACAGTTGCACTGGGCACGGGGTTTTCTCGGTGGTCCATGGCTTGGCCTGGCTCGGGGAGGGGACAGTGGGCAGCGGTGAGGTCCTGGCTAGCTTGTAGACATGGTGAGAGATGGGAAGGTGGTCTGCTGCGGCGGTGACCAAGTTGGCCGGTGAGGTGGGGCTCGGCATGGCATGGCAAGGCCACTAGGGGGTAGGGGATGGGTTAGTTAGGTCTTGGTTTGATCAAGAGGGGACAATGGGAGCAAATGGGGGTCAAATGGGAGACAAGTTTGGCCAGAACACTATTTAAAATAGTGAATTTGGTTTTGTTTGAAATCTGTCCACAAGGTGTTTGATGAAATGGCCGCATGAACTTTACTTTTGAATTTTGAAAAGATTTTTGGTGGGTGTGCTAGTACTAAGCTTGAGACTCTGTGGGTGCTTGGGTTTTGAAAATTGAGCTTGTTTGAGTGGTTTGAAATAGTGGGATCTTCCCACATGAACTAGATTCAATTTTAAACTGCCATTTAAAATTATTATTTGAATGTTTTTAGCAGATCACAAAGTGGGCCTTGGTACCTCATTGTGTGTACTAGCAAGGGGTGCAAAGATCCATAATTGTTTCTGTTAGGTTTTGAGTACTAGGAATAGCCAAAGTAGGCATGATAGTTAATTTGGCAAAAATGACCATTCACTTCCTTTATTCATTTTGAGTTGTTTTTCTTTGGGAAAAGTTTGGGAATGATTTAGATGATGTTTATTTCACCTAAGAATCATTTTACAAGCAATGAATCACAAAACCATGGAAATTCAAATCAACTCCTAATTTAAATGCACATACACATGCATGCTTTCATATTTTGAAATGGAAAAGTTTTTGTTAACCCTAATTTTGATGATTTGGAACTTGATAAGCTTGGATTAAAGTTTTGGGATGTTACAAACCTTCCCCCCTTAAACAAAATCTCGTCCCAAGATTTACAAAGAAAACTAGGAACTAAAGAGATCTGGGAACTCTGTCCTATTGTAATCTTCGCACTCCCAAGTGGCTTCTTCTTCAGTATGGTTGCTCCATTGAATCTTGAGAAACTTGATACTCCTGGTCCTAGTGGTTCTGTAGGATTCCTCTAAGATACGGATGGACACTTCACGATATGTCAAGTCATTGTTGATCTCAACAGCTCTATGATCGATGTTCTTGAAAACTTCAGTCTTCTCCGGCACTTCCAGGCATTTGCGAAGTAACAAGATATGGAACACATTATGGATGGCTGGCATCTCTTCAGGTAGTTCCAGTTGATACGATACTTCTCCTTGACGGTTCAGAATCTTGAATGACCCGATATATCTAGGGGCTAACTTTCCTTTCAGACTAAAGCGTTGGGTTCCTCTCAACGGTGAAACCTTGAGATATACAAAATCTCTGACATTGAAAGCCAGGTCTCTCCTTCTCTTGTCAGCATAACTCTTCTGTCTAGATTGGGAGGTCTTGAGGTGCTCACGGACTTTGTGAACCTTCTCTTCGGCTTCTCAAAGAATGTCAGGTCCAAAGATCTGACTCTCTCCTACTTGTGACCAATTCAAAGGGGTACGGCACTTTCTTCCGTATAGGAACTCAAACGGTGCCATCTGCAAACTAGCTTGATAACTGTTGTTGTATGAGAATTCTGCGAAAGGCAGGCAGTCTTCCCATTTTGATCCGTATTCTAACACACAAGCTCTAAGCATATCCTCTAAGATCTGGTTGACTCTCTTAGTCTGTCCATCAGTTTGCGGGTGATAAGCGGTGCTGAAATTCAACTTGGTTCCTAATCCTTCCTGGACTTTCTGCCAAAATCTCGAGGTAAACTGGGTTCCTCGATCTGATACTATGGTCTTGGGGGTTCCATGCAGACTAACAATCCTAGCAATGTACAGCTCTGCTAGCTTTGCACTCTGGTAGGTAGTCTTGACAGGTATAAAGTGGGCTACCTTGGACAGTCTATCAACTATGACCCAGATTGAGTCATTTCCCCTACTAGAAGTAGGCAAACCGGTGATAAAGTCCATTCTGACGGAATCCCATTTCCATTCCGGAATCTGCAATGGTTGCAACAGTCCTGCAGGTCTTTGATGCTCTGCTTTGACTCTTTGACAGATGTCACACTTGGCGATGTAGCTTCCGATTTCTCTCTTCATCTTGTGCCACCAAAATTGCTCTTTCAAATCTTGATACATCTTTGTTCCTTCGGGGTGGATAGAATAAAGAGTATCATGAGCTTCCTTCATGATAACTTGCTTCAGCTCCGAATCTGCTGGCACACAGATACATCCTTTGTACCACAGAACTCCTTCGTCTTCAGTGAACCCAGGTATCTTTCCTGTACTAATACGACGTTTGATTCCGTCGATAATTTCATTCCCCTTCCGGGTTTCCTTGATTTGGCTAATCAAAGTGGGTTGAAGTTCAATGCTAGCTAAGAATCCTTTGCTAACCAATTCAGTCCTGAACTACTCCAACTCCTCATACAAACTTGGTTGCTTCTCCTTGATCATGGTGTTTAGCCTACACGGCAATCTGCTAAGAGCATCCGCTACCACATTGGCTTTGCCGGGGTGATAGTGAATGTGAAGGTCATAATCCTTGATTAACTCTATCCATCTCCTTTGCCTCATATTCAGATCCTTCTGAGTGAAGATATACTTCAAGCTCTTATGATCCGAGTAAATCTCACAGCGATTACCCATCAGATAACAACGCCATGTCTTTAATGCCAAAACTACGGCTGCTAATTCAAGATCATGGGTCGGATAGTTCTGCTCATGTTGCTTCAGTTGTCGAGACAGATAAGCAATGACTTTGCGTTCTTGCATTAATACACATTCGATACCAATCTTGGATGCATCACAATATACATCAAACGGCTTCTTGATATCTGGCATGATCAATATTGGGGATGATATCAATCTCTTCTTCAGCTCCTGAAAATTGGCTTCACACTTGTCTATCCATTCAAACTTCTTGTCCTTCTTCAACAATTGGGTCATGGGTCTGGCGATGCTCGAGAATCCTTCTACGAACTTGCGGTAGTATCCCGCTAATCCGAGAAATGCACGGACGTGGGTTTCAGTGGTTGGGGCTTCCCATGCTTCGACATCTTTGATCTTGGCGGGATCAACAGAAACTCCTCCGACAGACACAATATGTCCTAGGAATCCTACTTCTTTCAGCCAAAACTCACACTTGCTGAACTTGGCATATAACTGATGCTCTCTCAGGGTTTCTAGGATGATTCGCAGATGTTGCTCATGCTCTTCTTCTGACTTGGAGTAGATAAGGATATCATCGATAAACACAACTACAAACTTATCTAGGAAATTCATAAAGATCTTATTCATGAGATTCATGAAATAAGCAGGGGCATTGGTTAATCCAAAAGACATAACCGTATACTCGTATAAACCATAGCGAGTAGTAAAGGTGGTCTTCGGAATATCCGTTGCACGAATCTTAAGTTGGTGATAACTAGTCCTAAGATCAATCTTTGAGAACACGTAGGCTCCAGTCAATTGATCAAATAGATCCTCTATCTTTGGCAAAGGGTACTTGTTCTTGATGGTGACGTCATTCAACTTTATGTAATCTGTGCACAAACGATTGCCTCCATCTTTCTTGTCAACGAGTAACACTGGTGATCTCCATGGCGATGCGCTTGGTTGAATCAAGCCTTTTTGCAACATAGCATCCAACTGCTTCTTTAGTTCCACTAACTCTGAGGGGTTCATGCTATAGGGTCTCTGGGCTATGGGTCCGGTTCCGGGGATTAGTTCGATAATGAACTCAATATCCCTATCCGGGGGCATACCTGGCAATTCATCTGGGAATACGTCAGGGTATTCACAGACTACTCTTACTTGGTGTATGGTGGGTAGGGCTAGACTCTTGTTGCACTTGAATTGGCGGGGTAAGGTTTCAGAGATATGTTCTACTGTTACTCCAGAACTACTGGTCATGGTGATGGCTTTCTTAGCATAGTCTATCAGTCCTTTATGCCTTGACATCCAGTCCATACCTAGTACTACTTCCAATCCTTTGGTTCCAAGTACAATTAGGTTGGCATAAAAATCTATCCCATGTATTTTGATAGGTACAACTTTGCAAAATTTTCTAGCTTTTGTGGTTGATCCGGGGTTTTGAACTATCATGACATGCTTCAGGTTGGTTGGGTGAATCTTACTCGTGCATGCAAATTCTTCGGTGACAAATGAATGCGATGCTCCCGAATCAAACAATACTCTTGCTAAAACTGAGTTGACAGAAAACATACCCAGCACTACATCTGCGCTTCTTGGGCTTCTTTTGCGTTCATGTGGAAGGGACGACCGTTGCGGTTGTGAGGGTTCCCTGGGGCAAATCTTCTCCCTGGTTGGACACGAGGCTGCTGCTGAGCTGGGGCATTTACATTGGCATTGGCGGCAGTCTTCTTGGGACACTCATTGGAATAGTGACCCTTCACTCCACACTCGAAACAAGTGATCTGGGACTTGTCCTTTACTGCGACAGGCACAACATTGCTGCCAGTTCTGGGTGCAGTGTTGTTGTTGTTGTTGCTCTTGGGAGGTGCACAGTTGAAATTGTTGGCATTCCCGGAGTTGTGATTGTTTCCTCCGGTCTTCACATTGCCTCCGCTACGGTTGGGGTAGCTTGGGCGAGACATTGGGGGTCGGTTGTTCCTTGGTGCATATCCTGATGAGGGGTTGGGACGGTACTTCTAGTGACTGCTGGATCCTGATTTCTGCATCATACGACGTTTGCGGTTGTCGTTTTCCTGATTAATCTTCCCTTCCATCTAGATGGCAGAGTCGACTAGCTCTTCGAGATCCTCGAAACGGATGTTGACGAGGACAGTCTGCATCTCATCATGCAGTCCATTCAAGAATCTCTCCTTCTTCTTTGCCTCCGTGTTGATTTCGTCCGGTGCATAGCTGGCAAGTGACAGGAATCTATCACGGTACTCCACCACCGTCATTCTTCCTTGCTTCAATTCGCGGAACTCATCTCTCATTCGGTTGACTAGACCCTGTGGCATGTGGGTGCGGCTGAACTTGACTTTGAATGCTTCCCATGTCATAATTTGACCATGGTTCATATTGCGGATACTAGTCCACCAAGCTCTTGCACTCCTGCCAGATAGTGGGTGGTGAAGAGAACTTTCTCATTGTCATCAACTCTGGCTACCTCCAAGTTATTCTCCATCGTCTGCAACCAGTCATCAGCATCTAATGGGTTTTCAGATTGGTTGAAGATTGGGGGATTGGTATTCTGATTTTTTTTGAGTTTGGATCCATGGTGATCCTGGGTTCCATGATTCTGGTTGTTGAGGGCCATCTGGGTGATCTGCTGCAATGTTGCTAAGTTGGCTTGACGTTCTTCCCTGCTTGCTTCTCTGTCTGCGATTAGATTCTGCAAGATCTGCAGCATTGGGTCTTGCGACAAGCTGCTCCCTCCTTGGTTTCCACGAGTCATCTGAAGATTGAGATAGATATAGGGGTAAGGGGAAAATTCTAAGGTTCATGGTTTTGGTTTAAAAACTAAAACTTTGAGTTTGACTCAGGTTTTTGCAACTAACTTAATTTCATTCATGCAAACAAGCACACGATACAACACATACCACAACAATCAAAAGAAAACAGATGGTTTGAAGAACCATTCTGTAAGCTACGATACATTGGGACCGATACATCTCATGCTACGATAGTGCTCTAGTGCATCTACTCATCGTCGATGAAATCGGAGTCCTCGTCGTCAGTGTAGAAGTCCACAGCATCCTCCTCCAGAAAGTCATCATCATTGCTGAGGTAAGAATCCATGTCTCCCTAGATGTCTTCACCCTCCTCTTCTTCTTACTTTGCTGCAAGCTGAGTTTCTTGCTCCTTGACGGTCTTCTCGAGGTTAGCCACCTTCTTGCAAAGACGGGCGATGGTGCGATCCTTCTTTGCACGCTGGCGGCAAAGAGACTGACGATCTTGGACGAGCAGTGCGAAAGTCTGGGCCTTCTGGTCGGCAATGGCACGGTTCTAGTTGGCTAACTCCCTGGCATTGTCCAGTTCCTGCTGTCTGTCGTGTAGCAAGAAGTCAAGAATCTCCACCTGACGCCTCAACTCTGGGTGACTTGGCATCTCCATCGGCATTCCCATGAAGTCACGTCTTGCATAGTGAGCAAAACGGGTTCCCTAGAGTTGGTTGACACTGAGGGCACATAGACGTGCGAGAGCTTCATGCATTACCCTGGCTAATCCATCTAGCCAGTTGTTCTCTCTCACGGAGAACTGGATTCTCCTGGACATTGGTGCTTCGACGCTCCCTCTAAGATCAGCGGTGACTAACCATTGCAAATCTCCTCCTGGGGGTCCTAGAAGTTGAGCTCCAAGAAACTCTGGATGTGGGCGTCCCAATAACTCCGACAGTGAATCTAGATCCCTCTCGAAGATCAGTTGACCTCCGTTTCCCAACTGGTAGAACTTGTTGAACTGAGTCTCCATCTACAAGAATTAAGGATGAGGAAATTAGTGAAGTGATCAAGTGTGTCAAATTTTAAGTAGTAATGTAAGAATTTTGAGGACATGAATTTCTTTGATAAAGAAAGAATTCCCAAGGATAAGAGAGGAAATAGTTTTTCATAAATACTCACTTTGGTTTTGAAATTAAGTTTTTGTTTGGATGTCCATTCTAACTAGGGTCTCCTATGGTCAGGATGGCTCTAATACCAACTTGTCAACACCCGGATTTTTAATCCCAGATGCCCGTTATGCCATACCTCGCAATCCTAGGATTACCATTTTTGCGAGACATAACGGATTGGATATCACAGTACATCATCCATTACAAACCATACATAAGGTCTTACACAAATAAGGATCTCATGATCTAGTCTTAATACAACAAGAAGCGGAAATAAAAGATAAGCGTAACGGTGGGGTCCATCTTCAGGGGCATAGGCAATGCTGACGAAGGCAGATAGTCCTAGTTATCATAGCCGTCCTCCGGGCCATCATCTTGATAGTCTCCTTCATAGTCTAGCCATGAGAATAGCCAGGGACAAAAGCCATGAGTACTCTTTAAGTACTTGCAAACTACCACTAACAAGTAGTATAGTTTTAAGTTAAAGTGCTAACTCTACATTTAACTATAAAGTTAAGTTTGAAACCTAAGCTGAGTTCTGAAACAAAGAAAGATAAAATAAAGTTCTAGAATCACTTAAGTTGGGAAGCTAGTGTCATAAACACAACCTTGTTGTGGTCAAGTCAAGATTCATCATTCATTTCATAAGTTGTTTTGAAAACATCTGACAACGAAACAGTATGGCCATTCCAACTGTCCATAACCACGGACACGGCTATTCGAATAGTTTGACACTCTGCAGAGGTGGTACACTTTCACCAAAAGATTCGATAATCTATCAGGGATAACCCTGAATCATCATACTTAGTATGCAGATAATCAAACATAACCTCCCTTTACACACCCTAGTATAAGCACCTATCCTATGAGCATGGCCTCCCAACCATGACCATCAGTCATCTTGGGCACTGCATAGGTGGACAACATTGAGAGGTAGCCTCAGCTCAAACCTCTCCCGCGAGGGAACTAATACTAATGCATATAAACTTCCGGCTAAGCCTTACCCAATTCAGGTAATGTGGTTGTACGGTAAATTTGGAATGGTATCGCATCCGAATCCAACCATCAGTTTTATAAAAGGGTTAAGGCTCATGCCTCAACATTTTCATCATCATAAACCATTTGTGTTTCTCAACACATGTCAAAACATCTCAATAGAATGACTCATCATTCCAAGGTTTTCACAATTCATTTTCACCAACTGTTCCCATCTAAAGTGACTCAAGTTTTTGATCTACTCTAAACTACTAACTTAAGAGTGTTCACTAAAGTGGAAAGATGGGATCAATCTCATGCCATAGAATGACATCTAAAGGGTTCTAAAATAGGTCAAGTTTTATACTCTTTATGCTACCTTCAACACAAGTAAGGGACTTTGTGTAAAGTAAAGGAAGTAAAGCTTGAGAATAATACTTGGGGTAACTAGTAGTCAAAGTAGTATAAGCAAAGCATGCCTAAAGCATCTTTGCTAAACCATCTAGTTTAATCCTAGCTTGCTAATAGTAGCTTGCAAGGGTTAGCTTGCATTGTTAATGGTGGCTTGCAAGTACAACTTGCAAGGGTTAACTTGGATAGTGCTTGCTTGCCTTGGTTGGTGCAGTGCTTGAAGTTGTCTTCCTCCTCTTGGTAGAACTCCTCCTTCTCGTAAGCTTGGTCGGTACTATATTCTATAAATACATACAGAGTACACAATCACCAAACAATACTTAACTAGTCTAATTAGCATTCTAAGGCACACATTTGATAATCTATTATCATCACAAGCATCATAAGTTTTATTCAATAGTTTCCTCCTTTTTATTTTAGAAAAGTAATTTCTACTCATTGAAAAATTAACTAAGATTTAATATTCACCACTTAAAATATGGGATCATGTGGACACATGTCATCACCACATATTCTAACATGTGGGAATGGGATTTACGGGTTGGATCATAATTACTTTGGTTTAAGTTCATTATTTAATGATTTAAAGTGACTAGAAATGCCTATATAGCATTAATTTGGTACTAGTCCAAAGTCACTGCATGTAAACCTTAATATTATTACATATTTATATAGATATGGTGAAATGTGATTTTTGGGAGTTGGAATCAACTCAAAAGCTAACTTGGTTGATTTATAAAAATGTTGCAAGGTGCAAATGCTTCTATTTATTATTTTTACTAGGAGAGATCTATAAGTCTAATTGAATTAAATCCAACGGGCTTGGGTAGATCTTTTTAGTAGCTTTCCAACAAAATTTGAATCACTTCATTTGGACTTGTAAATCTCTCTGAATTGATTTTCAAACTAGGGGACAGAACTAAGTTTAAACTAAAAAGAAAAATCCTAATTCAAACTGACTGGGTCGCGCGGGAAACGCTAACGGGCCGGCCCAGTGTCACGCCGCAGCGTGGGGCTCAGCTGAAAGGAGGGGTCCACCAGTCAGCGGCTCATAATGCGCAAAGCGGTACGGGGCAACGTGGGTCGTTGGATTAGAGTGGGGATCAACAGCTGGGGATCGTTGTTGACGATGGACCTGTCACCGGCGAGCTCTAACCCTAGCGGCTCGCTGGGGGTGCCTAGGGCTCCAGTGACAACGGCGAGGCGGGAAAACGGACTGGTGGTCGACGGCAAGCTCAAGTACGGTCGAGTCAGCTCCGGGGGTGGTTCACAATCAGCGGCGCGCTTCTCCTCTAGAGGCGGCCTGCTCCAGTGCAATTCCAGCGAACTGCTGCTCCCCGTGCTCTGGCTAGAGGTGTTGGACGATCAATGAGGTGAGGGGAGTTGAGTGGTGTGCTGCAAATGGCTGGGGGTGCCCTCCTTTTATAGGCTCGACGGCGGGACAACGCGGCATGGCCAGGCGACGGTGGCGACATGGCTACGGGCTGCTAGCGGCATGGCTGCGGGTGGCGATCAACGTGCAGTCTCCTGGCGGTGCTCTAGGACTTTAATGCGGGCTTAGGGGTGGTGGTATGCCGTCGGGCGGAGCTGGCGCTCTGAGCGGCAGAGGCGGCGGTGTCCACGGCGAGCGGTGGCTGTGAGGCGTTGGGCGGGGAACGGGCATGTCCGGCGTGCTCCCTGGGTCATGGCGAAGCGGTGGGCGTGGGCTGCGGTCGAGCGGCGGCTTGTGCACGCGTGTCGGGCACGGCGCTCGGGCGCGTGCTCGACATGGCGCAGTTGCACTGGGCGCGGGGTTTTCTCGGTGGTCCACGGCTTGGCCTGGCTCGGGGAGGGGACAGTGGGCGGCGGTGAGATCCTGGCTAGCTTGTAGACATGGCGAGAGAGGGGGAGGTGGTTTGCTGCGGCGGTGACCAAGTTGGCCGTCGAGGTGGGGCTCGGCATGCCATGGCAAGGCCACTAGGGGGTAGGGGATGGGTTAGTTAGGTCCTGGTTTGATCAAGAGGGGACAATGGGAGCAAATGGGGGTCAAATGGGAGACAAGTTTGGCCAGAACACTATTTAAAATAGTGAATTTGGTTTTGTTTGAAATCTGTCCACAAGGTGTTTGATGAAATGGCCGCATGAACTTTACTTTTGAATTTTGAAAAGATTTTTGGTGGGTGTGCTAGTACTAAGCATGATACTCTGTGGGTGCTTGGGTTTTGAAAATTGAGCTTGTTTGAGTGGTTTTTGAAATAGTGGGATCTTCCCATATGAACTAGATTCAATTTTAAACTGCCATTTAAAATTATTATTTGAATGTTTTTAGCAGATCACAAAGTGGGCCTTGGTACCTCATTGTGTGTACTAGCAAGGGGTGCAAAGATCCATAATTGTTTCTGTTAGGTTTTGAGTACTAGGAATAGCCAAAGTAGGCATGATAGTTAATTTGGCAAAAATGACCATTCACTTCCTTTTCATTTTGAGTTGTTTTTCTTTGGGAAAAGTTTGGGAATGATTTAGATGATGTTTATTTCACCTAAGAATCATTTTACAAGCAATGAATCACAGAACCATGGCAAATCAAATCAACTCCTAATTTAAATGCACATACACATGCATGCTTTCATATTTTGAAATGGAAAAGTTTTTGTTAACCCTAATTTTGATGATTTGGAACTTGATAAGCTTGGATTAATGTTTTGGGATGTTACACTCTGTCCCTCTTTGATCTAACCAGGCCATAACCAGCCCACCCCTTGTCCCTAGCCATAGTGCCGCGCCACCCCGACACCATGCCCGCCGGTCGAGCACGAACATGTCGCAGGAGACCAACAACCCCTCTCCACCGCTCCAGGAAGGAAGGCGTGATCACACCACCGCCCACGGTCCACCCCACGGCCACAGACAACCCCTGGACCACCAAGGACAAGCCCTGCACTAAGGCTCTGCGCCGCGCCAGCACATGCCAGAGCGTCATCACCGACAGAGCGCCACACGCCATGCCTCGACCCTAGACCACGCGTGCCGCTCCGCCTTGACCACCTCAACCCGCCAGACACGCCCTTACCCCGCCGCGTGACCCACAGTCGCCGAGAACCACGTCGAGCACCGCCTCTGTCTCTCAGAGCACGCGGCGCTCCCGACCACAATCCACCGCCCCTTGCACCGCCATTAAGCCCTAGCTGACTGCCAGGGAACCACCCACCGTCCGCCTACCTCGCCCATGCTGATATCCCCCTGTGCCGTCATCACCGACGAGCTCCGCCCACACCTCTCTGCCGCCTCGCCGAGCCTATATAAGGGAGCCTCCCCAGCACCATCTCTTCACACTCTCAGACTCCCCTCTCTCCACTAGTCCTTCCCCACCTCTCGCCAGAGCCGCTCGAGCAGCCAGCTGCCGAAATTTCGTCGGAGATAGCCGCAACAGAGGAGGAGACGCTCCCGTAAATTTCGTCCACCCCAGCCGCTTCCGTGACTTCGCCTGAGCTTGCCGTCGTATCCTTGTTCATTTACCCGCCTTGTCGCACTCGCTGGAGCCCTGGTACGCCCTCACCGCACCCCCACTGAGCCGTTAGGGTTCCACCTCGCTGGCGACGTGTCCGTCATCGACGATGAACGTGAGCCGTAGATTCTAGTTCTAATCCTACGGTCCATCTTGCCCCGTAGCGCTTCGCGTTTAATGAGCCACTGACAGGCGGGACCCCCTGTCAGCAGTCCTCAGCGCCACAGAGTGAAACTGGGCCGGCCCATTAATGTTCCCGCCTTAGCCCGTAGATTCAAATTAAGATTTTTCTAACTTAGATGAAACTTAGCTCTGTCCCTTAGTTTGAAATTCAATTGAGAGAGTTTTACAAATCCAAATTGAGTGTTTCCAATTTTGTTGGAAAGGTAATAAAAATATCTATCCAAGACCGTTGGATTTAAATCATTTAGAGTTAAAGATCTCTCCTAGATAAAATAACAAGACAGAAGTGTTTTCACATTCAAACACTTTTCTAAAATCAACCAAAATAGCTTTTGAGTTGATTCCAACTCTCAAAAATCACATTTAACCATACCTATCTGAATATGTAATGATATTAAGGTTTGCATTCAGTGACTTTGGAGTAGTACCAAAATAATGCTATATAGGCATTTCTAGTCACTTTAAATCATTAAATAATAAACTTAAACTTATTAAAATGTGATCCAACCTTTAAATCACATTCCCATGCATTAGAATATGTGGTGATGACATGTGTCCATATGATCCCATATTTTAATTGGAGAATATTAAATCTTAGTTAATTTCAATGAGTAGAAATTACTTTTCTCAAATAAAGTAAATGAACTTAGTTCATTAAAGCTTGTGATGTTTATGATGATACTAGATCATCAAATGTGTGCTTTAGTGTGCTAAGTAGACTAGTTAAGTATTGTTTGGTGATTGTGTATTCCGTATGTATTTATAGACGATATTACCGATCAAGTCTACGAGGAGGAGGAGTTCTACCCCGAAGAAGAAGAGGAGAATTTCAACCACTACACCAACCAAGGCAAGCCATCATTAACAATGCAAGCTATTGTTAGGAAGCTACTATTGGCAAGATAACCCTTGCAAGCTAGATAACCTAAGCAAATGCATTAGGCATGCTTTGGTTATACCATTTGACTTATACCTACTCCAACTTTTATTTACAAGCTTTACTTTCTTTACTTTACCAAAGTTTCTTACTTGTTGATAGATAGCATAAAGAGTATAAAACTTGGCCTATCTAGTTAGACTTAGATGTCATTCTATGGCATGAGATTGATATTAGCATCCCACCTTAGTGAACACTCTTAACATAGTAGTTTAGAGCTAAACCAAAACTTGGTCACTTTAGATGGGAATACTTGGTGAAAATGACTTGTGAAAACCTTGGAATGATGAGTCATTCTATTGAGATGTTTTGACATGCGTTGAGAAACACAAATGGTTTATGATGATGAAAATGCTGAGGCATGAGCCTTAGCCCTTTTATAAAAACTGATGGTTGGGTTCGGATGCGATACCATTCCAATTTTACCGTAAAACCACAATACCTGAATTGGGTAAGGCTTAGCCGGAAGTTTATATGCATTAGTATTAGTTCCCTCGCGAGAGAGGTTTGAGCTGAGGCTACCTCTCAATGTTGTCCACCTATGCAGTGCCTAGGATGGCAGATGGCCATGGCTGGGAGGCCAAGCTCATAGGAGATGTGCTTATACTAGAGTGTGTAAAGGAAAGGTTATCTTTGATTATCTGCATACTAAGTATGATGATTCAGGGTTATCCCTGACAGATGTATTGAATTTTGTGGTGAAAGTGTACCACCTCTACAGAGTGTCAAACTATTCGTATAGCCGCGTCCACGGTTATGGACAGTTGGAGTGGCTATACTGTTCCGTTGTCAGATGTTTTCAAAATGACTTATGAAATGAATTGTGACATGATTTGACCACAACAGAGTTGTGACTATGACAACTAAGTTCCCACTTAGGTGTTTTCGAACTTTAATTTATCCTTCTTTGTTTCTGAACTCAACTTAGGTTTCAAACTTAACTTTACAAATAAACTTAGAGTTTAGCCTTCCTACTAGAACTACTTTACTTGTTAGTGATAGTTTGTGAATACTTAAAGAGTACTCATGGATTTGTCCCTGGCTATTCCCGTGGCCAGACTATGAGGAGGACTACCCGGAAGAAGGACATCAGGACGGCTACGACAACTAGGATCATCTCCCATCGTCAGCATTGCCTGTGACACTGAAGATGGAGCCCACCGCTACGCTATTTATTCTGCTACTTGTTTGTACTAAGACTAGATCATGAGATCCTCTATTTGTGTAAGACCTTATTATGGTTTGTAATGGATGATGTACTGTGATATCCAATCTGTTATGTCTCGCAAAAATGGTAATCCTGGGACTGCGATGTATAGCATAACAGGCATCTAGGATTAAAAATCCGGGTGTTGACAAGTTGGTATCAGAGCCATCCTGACCATAGGAGACCCTAGTTAGAATGGACGTCCGAAAAAAGACTTAGTTTCAAAACCAAAGTGAGTATTTGTGAAAACCTATTTCCTCTCTTACCCTTGGGATTCTTTCTCTCAAAAAAATTACATGTTCCTCAAAAATTCTTACATTACTACATAAAATTTTGACACACTTGATCACTTCACCAACTTTCTCATCCTAAATTCTTATAGATGGAAGTTCAGTACAGCAAGTTCTACCAGTTGGGCAACAGAGGCCAACTGATATTCGAGAGGGATCTTGATTCACTGTCTGAGTACTTGGAGCGTCCACATCCGGTATTCTTTGGAGCTCAACTCCATGGTCCACCAGGAGGAGATTTACAATGGCTAGTAGTTGCTGATCTTCGAGGCAAGTTAGAAGGACCAATGTCCGAGAAGATTCAATTCTTCGTGAGAGAGAATAACTGGCTAGATGGATTAGCCAGGGCAATGCATGAAGCTCTCGCTCGTCTCTGTGCACAGAATGTCAACCTGATCCAAGGAACCCGCTTTGCTCACTATGCAAGGCGTGATTCTATGGGAATGCCTCTGGAGATGCCAAGTCACCCGGAGTTGAAGCGTCAAGTGGATAACCTTGACTTCCTGCTGTATGATAGACAGAAGGAATTGGACAATTCTAGAGAGTTCGCCAACCACAACCTTGCCATTGCCGCCCAGAAGGCCCAGACTTTCTCACTGCTAGTCAAGGATCATCAGTCTCTTTGCCGTCAACGCGCAAAGAAGGATCGCACCATCGACCGTCTTCACGAGAAGGTGGCCGACCTCGAGAAGACCATCAGGGAGCAGGAAGGTCAGCTTGTAGCAAAGGAGGAAGAAGAGGAGGAAGGTGAAGACATCCAAGGGGATATTCACTCGTACCTCAGCAATGATGATGACTACCTGGAGGATGATGCCATGGACTTCTAAACTGACAATGATGACTCCGACTTCATCGACGATGAGTAGATGCACTAGAGCACTATCGTAGGAGTGAGAAGTATCGGTCCCATTGTATCTTAGCTTGCAGAATGGTTCTTAAAACCATATGTTTTCCTTTTGTTGTGGTGTGTGTGTTTGTATCATGTGCTTTGCTTGAATGAATGAAAATAAGTTAGTTGCAAAACTTGAGTCAAACTCAAAGTTTTAGCTTGAAACCAAAACCATAACCTTAGAACTTTCCCTCTTACCCCTTTATCTATCTCAATCTTCAGATGACTCGCGGAAACCAAGGAGGGAGCAGCTCATCACAAGACCCAATGCTGCAGATTCTGCAGACGCTCATTGTAGACCGTGAAGCTAGTAGGGCAGAGCGCCAAGCAAATCTTGCCACCCTGTAGCAGATCGCCCAAATGGCTCACAACAATCAGAACCATGGAAATAAGGATCATCATGGATCCAAACTCAAAAACTTCCAGAATACCAATCCCCCAATCTTTAGCAAGTCTAAAGACCCACTGGATGCTAATGATTGGTTACAGACCATGGAAAACAACTTAGAAGTCGCCGGAGTGGAGGCAAACAAGAAAGTTCTGTTTGCCACCCACTATTTGGCCGGAGATGCAAGAGCATGGTGGAACAACACCCGCACGATGAACCATTGTCAAGTGATGACATGGGAATCTTTCAAAGTCAAGTTCAGTCGCACCCACGTGCCGCAAGGTCTAGTCACCAGAATGAGAGATGAATTCAGAGAGTTAAAGCAAGGCAGAATGACTGTAGTGGAGTACCATGACAGATTCTTGTACCTCACCAGGTATGCACCGGATGAGATCAACACGGAGGCAAACGACAACCGCAAACGTCGGATGATGCACCAAGTTGGATCTAATAGTCACCAAAAATATCGCGCCAACCCGTCTGCCGGATATGCCTCGCAGAACAATCGACCCCCAGTGTCTCGCCCAAGCTACCTCAACCGTAGCGGAGGGAATGTGAAGTCCAGAGGAAACAACAACAACAACCACCCCGACAACTCTAGCAATTTCAATCGTGCACCTCCCAAGCACAACAACAACAACAACTAAAAGGGCATGTATGCCCCCATGTGTGGTTTTGGTAATTAATGACAATCCCTATGGACTAATGTGCAAATTGAGTTTCACTTGTAGGTTTGTCCATTGGCATCGCTTGGACCATGTGTTGGTTTCGAGGATGAAGAAGAAGAAGCATTGCCCAAGGGCTTTGTGCCTTTTGGAATCAAGTAGAAGAAGAAGAAGATCAAGTATGTCTTGAAGAAGAAGAAGAAGAAGATGATGGAGTTCCTCATGGATATCTTCAAGACATCATCAAGAAATGAAGTGCAAGCTCAAGATGCACCATCTCTAGAAGATATCATGCTTGGAGCTTGCCATCCTCGGCATTCCTAGAGTGATGAAGACAAGGTCAATGAAGTGGTTTCCCCATGGAGTATGGGGGAGCCATTCGCAAGTCTTCATCAAGCAAGAGCAAGCAAGAGCAATCAAGAAAGGTGGTCCATCTTGAAGGTGACAAGATCGTCTACATCAAGCTCAAGTGGGATGCTCAAGGCAAAGGTATGAACTTGATAGGGTTTCTATTTTACCGGTCTCGTTTAGTGTGTTGGGAGACCGGGTTTAGGATAGATAGCCGTACTATCAAGAGGGTCTCTCGAGAGGGTGACTCGTTCGTATCTTTCGGAGAGAGCTCAAACCTTTGCATACATAGAATCATCTTTCTTGGTTGTTGTTTGGTTCTTGTCCATGTGAGGATCTAGAGCTTATGGTTATCTTCATAACAAGCTCTAGTTCATCAAAAACGGATTTCCCTTGCATATCTTATTGTGTTTTTGATCTTGTGAGTTTTCCGGCTCCACACCTTGGGAGGTATCTCACATATATATTCATGGTATTTTCTCCCTTGGTGATACCCAATATTTCGGCCAACAAAATTGGTTTCATCTTGTTTGGAGTTCGGATGCAAAAGTTGTGGCAGTTCTGGTTCTGAAGTTTTTGCCTGAACGGTAGTTCCGGTGGGCCACCGGTAGTACCGCCAGGGCAGTTTGCCGCCGGTAGTACCGGTGTTAATTCTGGCCCAACTTCCGGTAAACCCATTTCTGGTTCAGTACTCTCTCTGCCTGGTTAGCGCTATTTGACGGAACTTGGATCGGATTTTCAGGCGGTAGTACCGCTAGGACATTCTTTCCACCGGTAGTTCCGGCGAAGCGGCGCTAGTACCAGCCAGGCTCGCGTTTGTGTTCTTTCTCTTGCTGTTTTCTGACCGTTGGCTGGGTGCCACCGGTAGTACCGGCCACCCACCGGTACTACCGGTCGTGCGCGTTTCTGTGGATAACAGGCAGATCGGGGAGCCCTTTAAAAGGAGCTCCCCTTTCCCCTTCGGCCCTAACTCTTGTTCTTCTCGGTTTTTGGCTTTCTCTCTCCTCCATTGTTGACCTTGAAGAGCTTGCCCTCTCCCCTTTCCCCTCCTATGATTCTTGCATCTTTTTGAGGGATTTGAGAGAGGAGATCTAGATCTACAAGCCCCACCAAGCCAAATCCCTTCTTTGTGAAGGAATCCTTGGGATCTAGATCTTGGAGAGTTTTGTGTTCTCCTCTTGTGTTCTTCCTCCCTTATTCCCCCAATATCTTTTGTTGCTTTGGTGGAATTTGAGAGTGAAGGACTTGCCTCTTGCATTTGGTGCATAGGTTTGAGTTCTCCTCGAAGATTCGGTGAGTTCAAGTCCTTGGGCTTGTTTCTCTTGGGTTCTTGGAACCCTAGACGGTTGTGTGGTTGGATAGTTGACCTTTTGTGGTCTTGTAGCCTTTTGTGGACTTGTTGCCTTTTGTGGCTTTGTAGCCTTTGTGGCATTGTTCTTGGGGCTCCAATTGAGTTGTGGAGGTTCCCCAAGCTTGTTGGCCTTTTGTGGCATTGTGGAGCCTTTGTGGCGTTTCTTGGGAGCCCTCCAATTGAGTTGTGGAGATTGCCCCAAGCCTTGTACGGGTTCGGTGACCGCCCTCAAGTGTCCCATAGTGGATCATGAGTAGGCCTTTTGTGGCGAGCTCATGGGAGAATAGGGTGAGCCTGTTGTGGCATCGGTAGGTTGCGTGCCTTCGCATCTTGGGGTGAGGCCATGTGTGGCGTTGGGTGAGCATCGATCCACCACACCTCGAGGTGAGCCATTTGTGGCGTTCGAAGTACATTGCGCCTCCGCACCTCTCCAACGGAGATGTAGCTTCTTTGGAAGTGAACTTCGGGAAACAAATCATCATCTCCGCGTCCATCGGTTATCTCTCAGCCGAGCCCTTTACTTATGCAATTTACATTGTGATAGCCATCGTGCTTGAAGTACTATATCTTGCTATAACCTTGTTGCTTGTCTTGCTTAGCATAGGTTGGTTGTGCACTTAGTGAAACTAGTGGATATAGGTTTTGGCTTGATAAATTAAACGTTAAGTTTTATTCCGCATTTATTAGAGCCTAGACAGTAATAATTTTAAAACGCCTATTCACCCCCCTCTAGGCGACGTCCATTTTCCTTTCAACAACACTGCACCCAGAACTGGAAGCAATGCTGTGCCCGTAGAAGCGAAAGACAAGTCTCAAATTACTTGTTTCGAGTGTGGAGTGAAGGGTCACTACTCCAATGAGTGTCCCAAGAAGATTGACGCCACTGCCAATGTGAATACTCCAGCTCAACAGCAGCGTCGTGTTCAACCCGGAAGAAGATTCGCCCTAGGGAACCCTCACAACCGCAATGGCCGTCTCTTCCACATGAACGTTGAAGAAGCCCAAGAAGCGCCAGATGTAGTGTTGGGTATGTTTTCTGTCAACTCAGTTTTAGCAAGAGTGTTGTTTGATTCTGGAGCATCGCACTCATTTGTCACCGAAGAATTTGCATGCACTAGTAAGATTCACCCAACCAACTTGAAGCATGTCATGATAGTTCAAATACCTGGTTCAACTACAAAAGCTAGAAAAATTTGCAAAGTTGTACCTATCAGAATACATGGGATAGATTTTTATGCCAACCTAATAGTACTTGGAACCAAAGGTTTGGAAGTAGTACTAGGAATGGATTGGATGTCAAAGCATAAAGGATTGATAGACCGTGCCAAGAAAGCCATCACAATGACCAGTAGCTCTGGAGTATCAGTAGAGCATATATCTGAAACCTTGCCGTGTTAATTCAAGTGCAACAAAAGTCTAGCCCTACCCACCATATACCAAGTCAGAGTAGTCTGTGAATACCCTGACGTATTCCCAGATGAATTGCTCGGTATGCCCTCAGATCGGGATATTGAGTTCATTATTGAACTAATCCCCGGAACCGGTCCCATAGCTCAGAGACCCTATAGCATGAACCCCTCAGAGTTAGTGGAACTGAAGAAGCAATTGGATGCTATGCTAGAGAAAGGCTTGATTCAACCAAGCGCATGGCCATGGAGATCGCCCGTGTTATTTGCCGACAAGAAAGATGGAGGCAACCGTTTGTGCACAGATTATAGGAAGCTGAATGACGTCACAATCAAGAACAAGTACCCTTTGCCAAAGATAGAGGATCTATTTGATCAGTTGACTGGTGCCAGTGTGTTCTCTAAGATTGATCTTAGGACTGGTTATCACCAACATAAGATTCATGCAACGGATATTCCAAAGACCGCCTTTTACCACCCGATATGGATTATATGAGTATACGGTCATGTCTTTTGGATTAACCAATGCCCCTGCTTATTTCATGAATCTCATGAATAAGATCTTTATGAATTTTCTAGATAAGTTTGTCATTGTGTTTATCGATGATATCCTTATATACTCCAAGTCAGAAGAAGAGCATGAGCAACATCGGAGTATCATCCTTGAAACCTTTAGAGAGCATCCGTTGTATGCCAAGTTCAGCAAATTTGAGTTTTGGCTGAAGGAAGTAGGATTCCTAGGACACATTTTGTCTGCCGGAGGAGTCGCTGTTGATCCCGCCAAGATCAAAGATGTTGAAGAATGGGAAGTCCCAACCACTCAAACCCAAGTCTGTGCATTTCTCGGATTAGCGGGATATTACCGAAAGTTCGTAGAAGGATTTTCGAGCATCACAAGACCCATGACTCAATTGTTGAAGAAGGACAAGAAGTTTGAATGGACCGACAAATGTGAAGCAAGTTTCCAAGAGCTCAAGAAGCAGATATCAAGAAGCCATTTGATGTGTATTGTGATGCATCCTAGATTGGTCTCGGATGTGTATTAATGCAAGAAGGCAAAGTCATCGCATATCTATCTCAACAACTGAAGCAGCATGAGCAGAACTACCCTACCCATGATCTTGAATTAGCAGCCGTAGTTTTGGCACTGAAGACATGGCTTCATTACCTTATGGGTAATCGCTGTGAGATTTACTCAGATCACAAAAGCTTGAAGTATATTTTCACTTAGAAGGAGCTGAATATGAGGCAAAGGAGATGTATAGAGTTAATCATGGATTATGACCCTGACATTCACTATCACCCTGGCAAAGCAATGTGGTAGCGGATGCTCTTAGCAGATTGCCGTGTAGGCTAAACACCATGATCAAGGAGAAGCAACCAGGTTTGTATGAGGAGTTGGAGCAGGTTAGAACTGAGCTAATTAGCAAAGGATTTTTAGCTAGCATTGAACTTCAACCCACTTTGATTAGCCAAATCAAGGAAGCCCAGAAGGGAAATGAAAGTATCGACGGAATCAAACGTCGTATTGGTACAAGAAAGGTACCTGGATTCACTGAAGACGAAGAAGGAGTTTTGTGGTACAAAGGACGTATCCGTGTGCCAGTAGATTCGGAGATGAAGCAAGTTATCATGCAAGAAGATGATGATACTCTTTATTCTATCCACCCGGGAGGAACAAAGATGTATCAGGATTTGAAGGAGCAATTTTGGTGGCACAAGATGAAGAGAGAAATCGGGAGCTACATCGCCAAGTGTGATATCTGTCAGAGAGTCAAAGCGGAACATCAGAGACCCGCAGGACTATTGCAACCATTGAAGATTCCGGAATGGAAATGGGATTCCATCGGAATGGACTTTATCACCGGTTTGCCTACTTCTAGTAGGGGAAATGACTCAATCTGGGTCATAGTTGATAGACTGTCAAAGGTAGCTCATTTTATACCTGTCAACCTACCAAAGTTCGAAGCTAGCAGAGTTGTACATTGCTAGAATCGTCAGTTTGCATGGAACCCCCAAGACCATAGTGTCGGATCGAGGAACCCAATTTACGTCGAGATTTTAGCAGAAAGTCCAAGAAGGATTAGGAACCAAGTTGAATTTCAGCACAGCTTATCACCCGCAAACCGATGGACAGACTGAAAGAGTCAACCAAATCCTAGAGGATATGTTGAGAGCTTGTGTGTTAGAGTATAGATCAAATTAGGAAGATTGTCTGCCTTTCACAGAATTCTCATACAACAACAATTATCAAGCCCGTTTGGAAATGGCACCATTTGAGTTCCTATATGGAAGAGAGTGCCGTACCCCTTTGAATTGGTCGCAAGTATGAGAGAGTCAGGTTTTCGGACCCGACATCTTACGAGAAGCCGAAGAGAAGGTTCACAAAGTCTGTGAGAACCTCAAGACCGCCCAATCCAGACAGAAGAGTTATGTTGACAAGAGAAGGAGAGACCTGACTTTCAATGTCGGAGATTTTATGTATCTCAAGGTTTCGCCATTGAAGGGAACCCAACGTTTTAGTCTAAAAGGAAAGTTAGCCCCCAGATATATCGGACCCTTCAAGATTCTGAATCATCGAGGAGAAGTATCTTATCAACTGGAACTACCCGAGGAGATGTCATCCATCCATGATGTGTTCCATATCTCGTTGCTTCGCAAATGCCTAGAAGTGCCGGAGAAGACCGAAGTTTTCAAGAACATCGATCACCGAGCCGTTGATATCAACAAGGATCTGGCGTATCATGAAGTTCCCATCCGTATCCTGGAGGAAGCTTACAGAACCACCAGGACCTGGAGTATCAAGTTCCTCAAGATTCAGTGGAGCATCAATACCGAAGAAGAAGCCACTTGGGAGCGAGAAGATTACATTAGGACAGAGTTCCCAGATCTCTTTAGTTCCTAGTTTTCTTTCTTAAATCTCAGGACGAGATTTTGTTTAAGGGGGGAAGGTTTGTAACATCCCAAAACTTTAATCCAAGAGATCAAGGTCCAAATCACCCAATTTAGGGTTAACAAAAACCTTCTCCATTTAAAATATTTAAGCATGCATATGTGTGTTGCATTAAATAAGAATTGTTTTGAATTGCCATGATTGTTTGTTCTAATGGTTGTAAAATGACTCTAAGATGTATGCCACATCATCTACATCATTCCCAAGCAAAAACCAAAGAAAAAGAAATCAAAAAGAATTAATAATGGAAATTGTCACTTTTGCCATTTTAATCAACTAACCCACTTTGGGTGTTCCTAGCATTCAAATTCAAACAGAAACAATTGTGGATCTTTGCACCCCTTGCTAGTACAAGTAGTAATGTACCAAGGCCCATTTTGTGATCTTCCAAAAACATTCAAACTCTAAATTTAAAAGACATTTGAAAATGGAATTTAGTTCATATGTCTAGATCCCACTTTTTCAAAAACCACTCAAATGACCTCAACTTAGCAAATCCCAGCAACCAAAGATGCTCAAGCATTAGACCAACCACTCCACCAAAAATCTCTGAAAAATTCAAATCTTTGTGTCATGTGGCCATTTCGTCGAACAACTGGCATGCACATATCACACCCTAGTATAGCATCACTGTTTCTACAGGGTTTTGCAACCCATTTGACCCCAGTTCACTCCCTCTGTCCCTCTTTGATCTAACCAGGCCATAACCAGCCCACCCCTTGTCCCTAGCCACAGTGACACGCCACCCCGACGCCATGCCCGCCGGTCGAGCACGGACAGCTCGCAGGAGACCAACAGCCCCTCTCCACCGCTCCAGGAAGGAAGGTTGATCACACCGCCGCCCACAGTCCACCCCACGGCCACAGACAACCCCTGGACCACCGAGGACAAGACCTGCACTAAGCCTCTGCGCCGCGCCAGCATGCGCCAGAGCGTCGTCACCGACAGAGCGCCACACGCCGCGCCTTGACCCTAGACCGCGCGCGCTGCTCCACCTTGACCACCTCAACCCGCCAGACATGCCCTTACCCCGCCACGCGACCCACAGTCGCCGGGAACCACGTCGAGCACCGCCTCTGTCTCTTAGAGTGCGCGACGCTCCCGACCGCAATCCACCGCCCCTAGCACCGCCATTAAGCCCTAGTTGACCGCCAGGGAACCGCCCATCATCCGGCTACCTTGCCCACGCTGATAGCCCCCTGTGTCGTCGTCACCGATGAGCTCCGCCCACACCTCTCTACCGCCTCACCAGGCTTATATAAGGGAGCCTCCCCAGCAACATCTCTTCACACTCTCACACTCCCCTCTCTCCACTGGTCCTTCCCCACCTCTCGTCGGAGCCGCTCGAGTAGCTAGCTGCTGGAATTTTGCCGGAGATAGCCACATCAGAAGAGGAGACGCTCCCGTCGATTTCGTCCACCCCAGCCGCTGCCGTGACTTTGCCTGAGCTTGTCGTCGTCTCCTCGTTCATTTGCCCGCCTCGCTGCACTCGCTGGAGCCCTGGTACGCCCTCACCACACCCCCACTGAGCCGTTAGGGGTCCACCTCGCCGGCGACGTGTCCGTCGTCGACGATGAACGTGAGCCATAGATTCTAGTTCTAATCCTACGGTCCATCTTGCCCCGTACCGCATCGCGTTTAATGAGCCACCGACAGGCGGGACCCCCTGTCAGCAGTCCTCAGCGCCACGGAGTGAAATTGGGCCGACCCATTAATGTTCCCGCCTTAGCCCGTAGATTCAAATTTAGATTTTTCTATTTTAGCTAAAACTTAGTTATGTCCCTTAGTTTGAAATTCAATTTAGAGAGTTTTACATATCCAAATTGAGTGTTTCCATTTTTTGGAAAGGTAATAAAAATCACTATCCAAGCCTGTTGGATTTAAATCATTCAGAGTTAAAGATCTCTCGTAGATAAAATAACAAGACAGAAGCTCTTTCACATTCAAACATTTTTCTAAAATCAACCAAAATAGCTTTTGAGTTGATTCCAACTCTCAAAAATCACATTTAACCATACCTATCTGAATATGTAATGATATTAAGGTTTGCATGTAGTGACTTTGGACTAGTACCAAAATAATGCTTTATAGGCATTTCTTGTCACTTTAAATCATTAAATAATAAACTTAAACTTATTAAAATGTGATCCAACCTTTAAATCACATTCCCATGCATTAGAATATGTGGTGATGACATGTGTCCATATGATCCCATATTTTAATTGGAGAATATTAAATCTTAGTTAATTTCAATGAGTAGAAATTACTTTTCTCAAATAAAATAAATGAACTTAGTTCATTAAAGCCTGTGATGTTTGTGATGATACTAGATCATCAAATGTGTGCCTTAATGTGGTAAGTAGACTAGTTAAGTATTGTTTGGTGATTGTGAATTCCGTATGTATTTATAGACGATAGTACCGACCAAGTCTACGAGGAGGAGGAGTTCTACCTCGAAGAAGTAGAGGAGAATTTCAACCACTGCACCAACCAAGGCAAGCCATCATTAACAATTCAAGCTATTGTTAGCAAGCTATTATTGGCAAGATAACCCTTGCAAGTTAGATAACCTAAGAAAATGCATTAGGCATGCTTTGGTTATACATTTTACTTATACCTACTCCAAGTTTTATTTACAAGCTTTACTTTCTTTACTTTACCAAAGTTTCTTACTTGTTGATAGATAGCATAAAGAGTATAAAACTTGGCCTATCTAGTTAGACTTAGATGCCATTCTATGGCATGAGATTGATATTAGCATCCCACCTTAGTGAACACTCTTAACATAGTAGTTTAGAGCTAAACCAAAACTTGGTCACTTTAGATGGGAATACTTGGTGAAAATGACTTGTGAAAACCTTGGAATGATGAGTCATTCTATTGAGATGTTTTGACATGTGTTGAGAAACACAAATGGTTTATGATGATGAAAATGTTGAGGCATGAGCCTTAGCCCTTTTATAAAAACTGATGGTTGGGTTCGGATGCGATACCATTCCAATTTTACCGGACAACCACAATGCCTGAATTGGGTAAGGCTTAGCCAGAAGTTTATATGCATTAGTATTAGTTCCCTCACGGGAGAGGTTTGAGCTGAGGCTACCTCTCAATGTTGTCCACCTATGCAGTGCCCAGGATGGCAGATGGCCATGGCTAGGAGGCCAAGCTCATATGAGAGGTGCTTATACTAGAGTGTGTAAAGGAAAGGTTATGTTTGATTATATACATACTAAGTATGATGATTCAGGGTTATCCCTGACAGATCTATTGAATTTTGTGGTGAAAGTGTACCACCTCTATAGAGTGTCAAACTATTCGACGAGCCGTGTCCGCGATTATGGACAGTTGGAGTGGCCATACTGTTCTGGTGTCAGATGTTTTCAAAATGACTTATGAAATGAATTGTGACATGACTAGACCACAACAGAGTTGTGACTATGACAACTAAGTTCCCACTTAGGTGTTTTCAAACTTTAATTTATCTTTCTTTGTTTCTGAACTCAGCTTAGGTTTCAAACAAAACTTTACAAATAAACTTAGAGTTTAGCCTTCCTACTAGAATTACTTTACTTGTTAGTGATAGTTTGCGAGTACTTAAAGAGTACTCATGGCTTTGTCCCTAGCTATTCCCATGGCAAGACTATGAGGAGGACTACCCGGAAGAAGGACATCTGGATGGCTACGACAACTAGGATCATCTCCCATCATCAGCATTGCATGTGACACTGAAGATGGAGCCCACCGCTACGCTATTTATTCCGCTAGTTGTTTGTACTAAGACTGGGTCATGAGATCCTCTATTTTTGTAAGACCTTATTATGGTTGTAATGGATGATGTACTGTGATATCCAATCTGTTATGTCTCGCAAAAATGGTAATCCTAGGATTGCGATGTATGGCATAACAGGCATCTGGGATTAAAAATCTGGGTGTTGACAAGTAGAGGCCTATGGTTCAAGAGCAAGATTTGTCCATCCGCGTGATGGAGATATACTCACGGGACCACTCAGAGAAGTTATAAACATGAAGCTGCGCAGCGTGTGACTAGGTCACGAAGATGTCACTTCTCTGAATGATTTAATTAGCATTTGTCGGTAACAATATTGAATTTGACATGATCATGTCATTGATCAGATGTCAGACAATGCGAGTATCACATAGGCAAAAGGAACATGGCATAGTGTTGATGGTTCAACGACAAAGATTTTGTGCAATGCATAGGGGTCATCATGGGCATCTAGGTCCTGCTAATGATCATTGGTCCGAGAGGGGTCTCGACCATGTATGAAGTGTTCCCAAACCGTAGGGTATCACGCTTAAGAGTTTGATGATGCTCGGAGATCATTTTGGTATCATCAGAATCACCGAAGAAAAGAAAGAGAGAAAACCGGAAGGGTTATGGGAAGGTCCGATGGATGTCTGGAGTGGGATGGAAGGACTTCCATAGCCACGGGGATTGAATAATATGTAAGTAATTGTTAAATATTGATTTAATCTTTTACTTATATTATTTAATAAAAGAAAAGGAATCAAAATGGTCAAATCCACAATTAGGCCAAAATCATTAAGTGAAAAGGCCCATGAGGGAAAAGACCAAAGTTAGGAAAGTGAGTTGGTGGCAGCATGGGCCCCTAGGCTCCCACACGGGGCCCTAGACGTCCGGCCACCCCCTCTCCCTCTCCTCTCCTTTGTTTAGTCCCACATGGCTTAGCTAATAAGCTATCAGGTCCTTTTCCCCTATATATATGAGGCATATGGGGCCAATTAAATACACCAATAAATAATAAAAGATATCCTCTCTTTGGGGAAAGCCTCCAATTGCCTCTCTCCTCTCTCTCTCCCAAGACCGCGGTGCCAAGTCTAGACTACGCGAACAAGAGACTTCTTCACTGCGGAGCGCCATTGTGCTGTGGGGTTCAGATCCAGAAGGTCTACTTCCACAATATCTGTTGGATCATAGGAGCGGGAGTCATCGTCTTACACCAGACGTGTGTAACTCCCTCGGAGGTGCTGCACTTGCGGCGCTAGGAGTTGTCGTAGCCATCATAATCATTGGAGCTCAACACGACCTCGAGGTCGGCGTCGGTACGACTACATCAACCACGTTCTCCTGAACGTTGATAAAGCTTTTTGGTCTTGAACTAGTAAGTTCGCGAAAAGCCCCTCTCGTCACTGCATTACTAATAGATAGATCCTAGCATTAGGGTTCTCGATGTAGGAAAATTATTATTTTCGGTCGCGTAACCACTACACGTAGGACATAGAGAAGATGGTTTTCTATGAGGATCTCCCTGAGGCGTTGGTACTAGTCGATGAAATTCGACCCATCTAGCTTAAGTTTCTCCCCGTTCATAAATGGACCAAAAGTGTCCTAAACTATGGGAATTTCCATAATCTACAAGACATTTGCAAAGACTTAGACTAAGTTCATAATACAAGTTCAAATTTGTAATCACATTAACAAACGACCTCACACTTAAACTATCATCCTTAAGATAGTTTATTGATTACACGGTCCCTTTACATTGTATCATCCCCGATCATCATGACCTTTGATACAGCTGACAGGGTAGACTATATACGTCAATCACATCATCCATGTGACTTGTGCTTGATCTTTAGATCTACTGTGTTCCGAGGCCATGTTTGTACATGCTAGGCTCGCCAACCCAAACTTAGTGTATTCATTGTTCATACATGGATTGCACCATTGTATGTGAATGTCGAGATGTCTAGCACCCGATCATCACGGCCTGCTTCATAATGGCAAACTTTCTTGGTAGCGCACACTAATGGGAGAACACTACATTGGTATTAATTATTTGGATCATCTTATTTTTATGATACCGTTATGTACCTAATACTAGCAAACAAACCAGATGCACACAAAAATTAACATCACATGTAATTTATATGTTATATAACATGGTTGTTGACATGGGTATGATTACTCGGATGCTCACTATTCGATACCCTGCACTGGGTAAAAGGCCTACGACCCATAGAGATTCCAGATACAAGCCCAAAGAAGCAATGGACAGAAACTTCTTATTGTATTAGGAAAGAAACCATGAACCAACATTATGTTGGTATTGTAATCACGCGTGTATGAAACCTATCTGCATACAGCTTTGAGACCCGACCTATTATATATAGGGCGGGAGAAGCCCAAGCGAGGGTACTGAAATCTAGTAGACAACTTGTAATAGAGTGTTTCCCCAATATTCATGCGACTTTGTCTTCATTGTTCTCCCTGATATCCGACGAAATCCCCAACGTTCTCTTTTTCACGAAACCCCAAGTCCATCATCATGGGCATTGCCGAGGTTACCCCTCGTTAATTGACACCGTCTATGGGAAACTTTAACGCTGGAAACACGGATTCGGCGAAACGCTCTCCACCAAGCATCAACTCGACGAAAGCAGATCCACACCCACCCACCCTCGTAGTAGTACCCGCCAATTTCAACGGCAGATCCGATCTAATCATCGGAAGCATCCACTTCCAAGTGGACGACCCGCAAGAATCGCACCCTTCGGCCCTGATCACATTAGAACTATCGGTGCAAGAGACCACACCTATATCAGTAACAGCATCACCCGTTGGATCCTCCACGGACGTCATAGCACAGATCGAAGCAGGCAAAGAAGGTGGTCAATCAATCTCACCACACATAGAAAACCCAACACACTCAGAACCCAAAGAAAGAAGTGAGAACGTCGACTTTGAAGAAAGGATGGCGAAAATTTATCTAGAAATGTGATCTCGAAGTAATACCAGCGCACCCGCAGAAGCAAAAGGCGACACCATCAAGACACATATAACACGCCACCAAGTGTACATGATCAACGGAGATACCTCAATGCCACGCGACGAAAACGGTAATCCCATCATAAACCATGATGATATTTTATCCCATCACATGAGGATCTACTGGCATACCAATATTTGCTCCACCACAAGAAGAGAGATCTACTCTGAATGCAAAGACAACTCGATGAAAGAAAAAGGCTAGCCGATGAATCGAGTTTACGATGCGGGTCAAGGAGTGTGACAGGAGCAACACCACCAAGAAGAGCAACATCTCGGTTACAGAATATCCCTGAAGCAGCCCAAAGTGGAATCATCCGAGACCTCGACTTATCATTCATGTCGATTGATCAAGCAGGAAACATTAAGGCAAAAATAGCTCAGGCAGCCATTGTGGCCGTGCAAACATACCTGATCACCACTCAACCCGCACCCGACGATCCACGTGCGGCCCTCCACCACTCTGCCCTGATGAACCTCGGCATGGTAGGAGCCTCACTCGCGGAAGCAGAACAAGGACTCACACAAAGGACCACACGTCGTTAGAACAGTCCTCGACAAGAAGGACACACCTGGCAATCCCAATCACCACACCAGGCGCACCTCGCAGGATCCAAGACACAAAGCAACACAAGGAACGACAACACCCAGCACAGGAGCAGTGGACTCAGAGAAGAAAACCGCACCCGACGATATCAAGATGGAGATGACGAAGATGACCATGAATTATGCGGGGCCAGTTGTTTCACGCACAGGATTCGAAAAGCCTTAGTACCGAAAGATTTTAAACTTTCACATGATCGACACAAATACGATGGGCTCTAGGAACCCGAAGCTTCGCTAGCAGATTATCTAGCCATCATCAAACTACAGGGCAGATCCACAACTACGACGATGCAAAGTCTACAATTACACCTCACGCATGCCGCAAGGTCATGGTTAAGGCAGTTACCCGAAGGTTCAATTGGTAGCTAGAATGATTTGGAAGATAAGTTCATCTGACATTTTCACTCCACATTCAAGCGACTAGCATCCTTGGAACAGTTGCGAGCATGCAAACAAAAATCCGGAGAGTCAATAAGAGCGTTCATATAGAGATGGAATATTATGAGAAAATCGGTTGAATCCATATCAGATGAGAGGGCCATTGCTGCCTTCAATGATGGCCTACGTCGCCGAGAATTCATAGAAGAGCTGGCTAGGACGAAATCAAAGACAATATCACAGTTGATGGAAATAGCAAACTGCTGGGCTGATAGAGAAGACACGCTACATAATAAACACGCGCGATCACCTGAGGAAGACAGGGACAAACGTGGCAATGACAGAAGACGAAGGAACAACGATGGGAACGCAGGACCAAGTTACGTCGCAGCAGGTTTTTCGGGTGAAGGTAACAACAGAAGAAAGGACAATAACGGTGGATAGCGCCAAAACAGAGACGACGTCGGAGGAAGCCAATCCGCACAGCGATATCAGCCAAGAGCACGAGACCCACCCATGTCCGCGATGCAAATGTTGGAAGGACCCTGTAATATGTATTTTTACGTCGACTCAGTAGGAAGGCGACAATCCAACCACCTGATGAAAGAGTGCCGACCATTCTTGAAGATGCAGGAGTTATGCAACGCAAAGGCAGCCGAAGCAGCAAACCGAGGGTACACATCCACACCTGGTGCATGATGCGCTCGACTTTCGATGGAGAGCTCGTTGGGAACCCCAAGAGGAAGGTATGATGAGCACAACGGTAAGTTTTCCCTCAGTTATGAAACCAAGGTTTAATCGAACCAGTAGGAGCAAGGAAACACCCCAAACGTGTTTCTAGCTGAGCTTTGGCAGGGCGCACTACCGGTGCTACTAGCAACGTGGAGACCTGCACAACACAACCATAGAACTTTTTCCCCAACTTGCGATGAGGTTGTCAATCTCACCGTATTTTGCGGAAAACAAAGGATTAAACGTATCGAATGGAAAGAAGTAATAGTTTGCAGAAAGTAAACACAAAGCAGAAACAATTTATAGATTGTATGTAAAGAAAAAGGACCGGGATCCATAGTTCACTAGAGGTGGCTCTCCTTAGATAGATAACATGCTGGGTGAACAAATTACAGCGGGGCAATTGACAAACACCGAGAAAGCAATACATGCATATACTAATCATCTTGACTCCTCCGAGACTTGATTGGGCATTACAACATAATACATAGACCGCCATCCAACTGCATCTATGACTAATAATCCACCTTCAGGTTATCATCCGAACCCCCTCCAGTATTAAGTTGCAAGCAACAGATTATTGCTTTACGAACTTCGTGTAAAGTAAACAATACGATTGTTCTATGAACAAAGGATTGTTGTTTTCTCCCTAGTAGCAACAACACATCTAGTACCTTAGAGATTTATGTCACTTCCCCAGATTACCAGAGGCATGAACCCACTATCGAGCATAAATACTAACTCTTGGAGTTGCTAGCATCTACTTGGCCAAGATAGGTACTAACAACGGAAAGCATGCAAGATCTCAAATAACAAAGACATGATAGAATCAATAATCAATCTGAAATAGCATCTCAATATCCATCGGATCCCCGCAAACACAACATGTATGAATTACAAAGAGATGATCTTGATCATGAACGGAGCTCACAAGATCTAAACATGAAAGCACAAAGGAGGAGAAACCAGCCATCTAGCTACTACATGGATCCGTAGTCCAAGGATGAACTACTCACGCATCACACCGGAGGCTTGCATGGTGATGAAGAAGGCCTCCAGGGTGAATTCCCCTCTCCGGCAGGGTGCCGGGAAGAGCTTCAGATCCCTCCCGATCTAGGGATGGAGATGACGGCGGCTACAGACTCTTTCGTGGATTTTTGATCAGGTACTTAGGGTTTTCGTCCCGAGGGCAATATATAGGCAGAAGGAGAGGCCGAGGGGCTGCCGGGAGCGGCCACACCACCCCCTGGCGTGGGCTAGGCCTGGCCGCGCGGCCAGGTGGTGTGGTGGATCCCTGGCCCTTCTCCGTCTCATATTCTGGCACTTGGTCCCTTCCGGAAAAATAGGCACTTTGGCTTTTGTCCCGTCCAATTCCGAGAATATTCATTTTCTGACTTTCCTGGAACCAAAAACAGCAGAAAACAGGCAGCTGGCACTGTGGCTCTTGTTAATAGGTTAGTCCAATAAATCATATGAAAAGTACTCCAAAGTTGGAACAAAACACAAGAAAGTGGATAAAACCAAGCATGGAACATCAAAAATTATAGATACATTTGCAATGTATCAACATCCCCAAGCTTAACTCCGGCTCGTCCTCGAGTAGGTAAGTGATAAAAAGAAAGAATAATTTTTGAGGTGACATGCACCATCAAAGACTTGATCAAAGTATTTGCAAAACATTCAAAGCTGGGATCAAAGTACTTCAATCATAACATGAAAGGCAAAGTTCCAGCAATAAGCAAAGAAACTATGATGCAACATGGAAAGGCACAAACAAAAGATTCATGAATAACAATGCTTTGCAAGACGTTTGTTTGTTTCACATAAAGAAAACATAGCATAATAGCATTCAGCTTGTCCTCAATAGAGTAGCAAATATAAATGCATAGGACACCTTCAAAGTTCATAAGAGTGACTAGATACAATAGTTTAAAACAAGCAATATCAAGTTATGCGTCAATCAACTAGTCTTGGGACAATGCACATAGAACTAAGAATGGCCACTATGCTCTCAAAGTAGGTGCATAAAGATAGAAGGTGGAGACTCAATATAATGGTGGAATAAAGGCCTTTTGTAAAAGGAAGTAGGGATTCAAGTCTCATAAAGAGCTTCCAAAAATTATAGTACTTATAGCTTTCAGCTCTCATTGCCCCTATCATAAGCATCTTGAAGTGATTTAAGGTTAAAGTGAACAAACTATGGTGTACATGCTTGACGAAGTATAAGTCAGAAATCTCATGTCCCTTGTATACGAGGGCCGCTCCTCATGCTACTCAAGTTTAGTCACCGGTAAGTTCTTGTCATTGTAAGTACATGTGTATCATAGAGAACCGCCAACGGGGTACCCCTTGCCCGATGATACGGAAGAATCCCCATAACAAAATGACAAGGCAAGCAGACAACGAGCATCTCAACATTCTTCTTATTTACCATGGGAATATGGTGCTTTTTTTCTCTCTTTCCACTTTTCATAGTATCTCTTTTTTTCTTTTCTCTTTTTTTCTCAATATAGGACTCTTTTTTTATAAGAAGAATGCTTCATAGACAGCTTATTATGGTTATGCTGCAGGTTTCCACCATGTCAGCATGGATTAGACCAGCGGCCCAGGCATTTCTCTAACACGTATACATAAATCCATGGACTTACAAGCTCCCCTTTCATTTCACACCGACGACATCCATATACAAAAGAGCATGATATCAACTAGGTACAAGTACCAAGTGCAATGTTGAAAGCGTTCCCCATGAAAGCATGGTTCTGCTAATTCCCAACAAATAAGTGCAAGCATATACAACATAGAAGACACAATGGTTCAAGTTTATTAACGGTAAGTAAAGTAAAGTGTGCCTTCAAGTTCGTGAGAGCTTTAGTCACTAGTTTTCTCATAACAAGTGGAAGGTAAACAAAAGCATGAATATACTTGGAATAGCATAAGCTAGTAGGTAGGTATGGTGGACTCTTTGGAATAACTTGGTTTAGGGAGTTGGATGCATGAGTGGAACTCATACTTGGTGGTGGAGGCTAGCAAAAGACTGGGAGCGACACACTAAGAGAGCAATAATGGCCATAATCATGCAGAGCGACAAAACATCATTGATCAAAGCATAAAGTGATACTACAAGTTGAAAACTAAAGGATCATAAAGGCTATGGTGACTTGAGATAGTCATAACATGGTGTGAGCATGTGCCAAGTCAACCCAAATAAAGCATCAAAGGAGAATACCACTATATTATGCTTTAATATGCTAAAACAACGCATGATTCATCCAAGGCACATTAAGCAATCTCAATTGTTTATAACAAGTCATGCTACAGAAAAGAATACTAAGCATAAAGCCAAAACAATATCAAGCATGGCATGACAAAGCATAGCCACAGTAAAAAACAAGCTCTTTTTTACCACATAGGCATGAACTTTCCTACTCTTTTCCAAACCAAACCAAACTAATTGAAAACCAATGTATGAAAGAGGGGGTACAACCAATTTATTCAGAAAACTAAGCAAACAAAAGCAAACTAAAAACCAAAACAAAAACCAAAACAAAAACCAAAAAGAAGACGCTCGAAGAAAAACGCAACTGTGCATGAAACAATAAAAATGAAGCGTTTGGAAGAAACCTGAGATTTTTATTGATGAAGAAGGGGATGCCTTGGGCATCCCCAAGATTTGACGCTTGTACTTCTTGGATATTTCTTGGGGTGACATGCGTGGCATCCCCAAGCTTGAGCTTTAGTCCATCCTTCATCTCATTACTCATTCCTTCCATACACCTGAAATTTTTCCTTCATACAAAACTTCACACAATCTCATTAGCAACATTAGTGCACTTAAGATAAATAAGTCTCAAGGTTCAGTTCTAACACCAAATAGACTTCCATTAGAACACTAGCTACTGTAGCACTTCCCTCAAAAATCTCAATTCCCCAAAAGAACTCAAGAAGGAACCAACAAGAAGCAAATGCAGAAAATGGCAGAAATCTGTCAAAACAGACCAGCAGGTAAAGACGAATTTTTTCGAAGACCTTCTGTTGCTCAAATAAAAAAGTGTTGAACTAACTAAAGTTATATAACAACCTGGGGCATAAGAACAAAATATTACAGCTCAATCCGACATACAGAGATCTTTCTGGAATTTTTACGGTGAAGCACAAAAATCTGTTTCGGGACAGCAACTTTCCCGATCATTACTTCACTCTCATTAGAGGTTACTCTTGGCAGAAAAAGCAAATAAAAAGGATAAGTAGAGGTTATTACAGAGGTAATAACTTCCAAGACTCAACTAAAACTTTTGGGTTATCTCCCAATAAGTACTTTTCTTTAACGCCTTTAAGTTAGGCATAAGAAGCAAAGAAAGAATCAGTGTTCTCAAATGAAGAAGCATTAAGACCAAATTTTGTTTTCATAGGAGAAGCAAAAGAAATATTTTCTCTCTTTTTAGGGAAGTGTTCTATACCTTTCTTAAGTAGGAGTTGATATTTAATGGTGCCTTCTTTCATATCAATGATGGCACCAACAGTTTTAAGAAAAGATCTTCCCAAAGTAATTGGACAAGAAGCATTGTATTCCACATCCAAAACATAGAAATCAACGGGGACATAGGAATCATTAACCATAATAAGAACATCATTAAGACTCCCCATGAGTTTATTTTTAGCATTATCATCAAGTGGTACATTCAAATAGCAATCTTCAAGAGGAGGCAAATCAAGCATATCATAAATCCTTCTAGGCATAATAGAAACACTACTATCAAGATCACACAAAGCTTTGAATTCAAAGTCATTCACTTTCATATTAATGATGGGTTCCCAACCATCCTCTTGTTTTATAGGAATAGAAGCTTTATGTTTCATCTTTTCTTCTTTAATTTTTATGAGAGCATTAGTAATGTGTTTTGTAAACGCCATGTTCATAGCACTAGCATTAGGACTTTTAGCAAGTTTTTGTAGGAACTTAATAACTTCAGAGATGTTGCAACCATCAAGATCAAAATCAAATTTATCATCTAAAGTAGTAGAACTATTTCTAGCCTCAACACTAGTGGTGGTGATAGTAGAAACACTAATGTTTCTAGCAATTTCATCTTCTCTTTCCCACTTAGCATGTAATTCAGCTAATAGTCTAACATTTTCATCAATTCTTACTTGTATAGCATTAGTAGCTGCAAAAGGATTATCATTAGTTTCAGGTTTAGCAGCCATTTTATTCAAAGTAGATTGAGCTTCAGCCAAAGATGCTATATTTCTTTCAGCATTAGAGAGTTTTCCCTCAATAGTTTTATTGAAAGCAGTTTGTTTACTAATAAACTCTTTAAGCATAACTTCAAGTTCAGAGGGAGGACTCTTATTATTGTTGTAAGAATTTCCATAAGCATTTCCATTGTTGGGAGGATATGGCTTATAATTGTTGTTACCAAAATTGTTCCTATAAACATTATTACCATAAGCATTGTTGCCAAAGTTGTTATTTCTTATGAAGTTCACATCAACTTGCTCTTCTTGAGCAACCAAAGAAGCTAGAGGAACATTATTTGGATCAATATGGGCTTTCCCATTAACAAGCATAGACATAATTATATCAATCTTATCACTCAAGGAGGAGGTTTCCTCAACAGAATTTACCTTCTTACCTTGTGGAGCTCTCTCAGTATGCCATTCAGAATAATTCACCATCATATTGTCCAAAAGTTTTGTTGCAGCACCCAAAGTGATGGTCATAAAGGTACCTCCAGCAGCAAAATCCAATAGAATCCTTGAAGAATAGTTCAATCCTGCATAAAAAGTTTGGATGATCATCCAAGCAGTCAGTCCATGAGTGGGACAATTCTTTACCAAAGATTTCATTCTTTCCCAAGCTTGAGCAACATGCTCATTATCAAGTTGTTTAAACTTCATTATTTAACTTCTCATAGATATAATCTTAGCAGGAGGATAGTATTTTCCAATAAAAGCATCTTTGCACTTAGTCCAAGAATCAATACTATTCCTAGTTAAGGAATTCAACCATTCTTTAGCTTTTCCTCTCAAAGAGAAAGGAAACAATTTCAGTTTAATAATTTCACCATCTATATCCCTATGCTTTTGCATCTCACAAAGTTCAACAAAGTTATTTAGATGGGAAGCAGCATCTTCATTACCAATACCAGAAAATTGTTCTCTCATAACAAGATTGAGCAAAGCAGGTTTTATCTCAAAGAAAGTATTTTCAGCCACAGGTGGAGCAATAGGTGTGCTCATAAAATCACTGTTGTTGGTGCTTGTGAAGTCACACAACTTAGTGTTTTCAAGAGTAGTCATTTTTTTGGGTTTCCAAATAAGAAAGGAAACAAGTAAAAGTATTTTTTTTGTGTTTTTTGAAGAACAAAACAAGCAAACAAAGCAAAAAAGAAAACTAAGCAAAACAAAAACAACAAAGTAAAGAGATTGGTTATGAGCGACTCCCCTTGTGAAGATGTCCTTGACTCCTCGGCAACGACGCCAGAAAATGTCTTGATGCGCTCGACTTTCGATGTAGAGCTCGTTGGGAACCCCAAGAGGAAGGTATGATGAGCATAACAGTAAGTTTTCCCTTAGTTATGAAACCAAGGTTTAATCGAACCAGTAGGAGCAAGGAAACACCCCAAAGGTGTTGCTAGTTGAGCTTTGGCAGGGCGCACTACCGGTGCTAGTAGCAACGTGGAGACCTGCACAACACAACCACAGAACTTTGTCCCCAACTTGCGATGAGGTTGTCAATCTCACCGTGTTTTGCGGAAAACAAAGGATTAAACGTATCGAATGGAAAGAAGTAATAGTTTGCAGAAAGTAAACACAAAGCAGAAACAGTTAATAGATTGTATGTAAAGAAAAAGGACTGGGATCCATAGTTCACTAGAGGTGGCTCTCCTTAGATAGATAACATGCTGGGTGAACAAATTACAGCGGGGCAATTGACAAACACCGAGAAAGCAATACATGCATATACTAATCATCTTGACTCATTTGAGACTTGATTGGGCATTACAACATAATACATAGACCGCCATCCAACTGCATCTATGACTAATAATCCACCTTCAGGTTATCATCCGAACCCCCTCCAGTATTAAGTTGCAAGCAACAAATTATTGCTTTACGAACTGCGTGTAAAGTAAACAATACGATTGTTTTATGAACAAAGGATTGTTGTTTTCTCCCTAGTAGCAACAACACATCTAGTACCTTAGAGATTTCTGTCACTTCCCCAGATTACCAGAGGCATGAACCCACTATCAAGCATAAATACTAACTCTTGGAGTTGCTAGCATCTACTTGGCCAAGATAGCTACTAACAACGGAAAGCATGCAAGATCTCAAATAACAAAGACATGATAGAATCAATAATGAATCTGAAATAGCATCTCAATATCCATCGGATCCCTGCAAACACAACATGTATGAATTACAAATAGATGATCTTGATCATGAATGGAGCTCACAAGATCTAAACATGACAGCACAAAGGAGGAGAAACCAGCCATCTAGCTACTACATGGATCCGTAGTCCAAGGATGAACTACTCACGCATCACACCGGAGGCTTGCATGGTGATGAAGAAGGCCTCCAAGGTGAATTCCCCTCTCCGACAGGGTGCCGGGAAGAGCTTCAGATCCCTCCCGATCTAGGGATGGAGATGACCGCAGCTACAGACTCTTTCGTGGATTTGTGATTGGGTACTTAGGGTTTTTGTCCCGAGGGCAATATATAGGCGGAAGGAGAGGCCGAGGGGGTGCCGGGAGCGGCCACACCACCCCCTGGCACGGGCCAGGCCTGGCCGCGCGGCCAGGTGGTGTGGTGGCTCCCTGGACCTTCTCCGTCTCGTATTCTGGCACTTAATCCCTTCCGCAAAAATAGGCACTTTGGCTTTTGTCCCGTCCAATTCCGAGAATATTCATTTTCTGACTTTCCTGGAACCAAAAACAGCAGAAAATAGGCAGCTGGCACTGTGGCTCTTTTTAATAGGTTAGTCCAAGAAATCATATGAAAAGTACTCCAAAGTTGGAACAAAACACAAGAAAGTGGATAAAACCAAGGATGGAACATCAAAAATTATAGATACATTTGCAATGTATCAGTGCACTAGCTATCGGTGCACCACCACCAGCACCATCGCAAAATTCAAACGATCAAAACAATGAATACCCCAGATCAAAAGGAACAATGTCGATGATTCAGATAGGGCATCCACCCAACAGAATTCAGAATCTCATCACAAGACAAATAAATATGGCGGAAGCGTCAACATCAGCCACACCCGAGTATCTCCATTGGTCAGAGAACGAAATTAAATTCAGCAGAGCAGATACCCACTTCGGGCACGACGACCAGGACATTCAGCCCTAATAGTAGAAGCACAAATTGGCGGATTCGACATGAGCAAGGTCTTGATGGATGCAGGGAGTAGTATAAATTTGATCTACGCAAAAACGTTGCGGACAATAGGCTACCCTCTAGATAATCTCGCTCCAACAGAAACCTCTTTCCACGGAATAGTACCAGGTAATGCCGAAATTCCTTTAGGCAAAGTTTTCCTTGACGTTGTTTTTGGTAACAAATCAAATTTCAGGCGAGAAAAACTCGAATTCGAAGTCATGGATTGGCCATCACAATACCATGCAATCCTGGGATGACCAGCCTTTGGACATTTCATGGCAGTACCACATTACGCATATTTAGTAATGAAAATGCCAGCACCAAAGGGAATTATCACGATGCAAGGAAGCTTCACACGGGCGGATAGCTGTGATCGAGAGTTTAACTAAATTTCTGAATCTTTCGGGATGGCAACAGAGTTTGAGCAACTCAAAAGTTCGGCAAATGAATAACCTCTGCAGGTAGCACGTGTCAATCCTGATCAGGCTTTTGACACGGGAAAAGACACAAAAGAAGTACAGATCTACCCTAATGACCTGATGAAAACAACATGTGTGGCTTCCAACCTTGATCCCGCATAGGAAAACACGCTCATCGAGTTCCTCCGTGAGCACTGGAAGATTTTTGCATGGCTACATTATTACATGCCAGGAATCCCCTAGGAACTTGCTGAGCAGGCACTAAATTTAGATCCAAAGGCAAAGCCAGTAAAATAGCCGCTTCGACACTTCGCAGAACCAAAACGCAAGGCCATTGGAAAGGAGCTCCATCGCCTAACCGATGCTAATTTTATCAAAGAATTGACAAAATCAGAGTGGCTTGCTGTGGCATCCCGCAAAAACCACTACTAGAAAATCGCGTTGTTTTTGTGCATTGCATCATCATGACCGCATGCTCATGTCATCATGCCGCATTGCATTTGAGCATCGTCATGTCATCTTGCATTTGTTCGCATAAAACTATTTTCGAAAAACCTGTTCTTGTTTTCTAAACGCCCCGTCTTTGTTCAAACACAAAACCCGGGTCTCCGGATTATTTTGTTTTGTCTGCTATCAGTTTGCAAAAGCCCTGTTTGGAATAAATAAAATATTTAATTATTTTTAGGGGGGCAGTCGAACGGGCCGATTCGACCCAGTCGACCACCCCCATGTTCAAAACGGTCCACCCATAATCCTAAAACTACCCAACCTAGTCTACCCACCCCTCCAGCCACCTCACCCCACCCAATCCTCTCTCGCCACCTCACCTCTCTCCCTCCTCCCCACCACTCATCTGCTGCCACCTCACCTCCCACATGCCAGCCCCCCACAGCCCCCACTTCCCCCCAAACCGACCCACCCCCTGGTCAAGCCCACCCCTCCTCTCTCTTCTCCCTGGCCACACGCACACAAACCACCCACACAGCCCCCCTTCTCTCCCTGCCCCGTGGGTCCCGCCCCACTCCCTCTCCCATCCTGGCCCACCCCGACCCCATCACTCCCCGACCCCGCCTGGCCCCTTCTCCCTCCTCTTCCCCACGCTCCCGCACCATCCCCGGCCCCGCCTTCTTCCTCGGCTCCGGAGAGGGCGCCCGGCGCTCGCCGTCTCCCGCGCCGGCCCGCACCTCCTCCTCCGCTGCCTCCGGCCACCCCGGCCCTCCGCCTCGCCTCTGGCCGCCCGCCGGCCTCTGCCCTCCGCCGCCCAAGCTCGTCCGGGCCTCGCCGCCTCCCTCCTCCTCGCCGCGTTCGGCCCGCCGCCACCGCCGGTCCCCGCGCTCGCAGCCCCAGGACGCCGCCGTCCGACCTCCTCCACCGGTTCTCCTTTGCTCGACCTCGCCGGCCCTACAACCGCTCGAGCCCGTCGCCTCTCTCTACCGGTCATCCGTCCGAGCTTGCTTCCTGCCGCCCCATTGTCCTCCGTCCGGGTCGGCCACGCCCCTGCAGGTCGTCCCTACCTCGGTCTGCGCCTTCCTGGGACGTGGGCGCTGCCTCTGGCCGTGTTCCCTCTGTCGTGGGTGCCCAACTCATCGACCCCTGCAGATGGTGTTACATGTTGGCGGTGTGGTGATGCTATTTTGTTGCTGCAAAGTGGACTAAAGTTCAACAACACTGCGACAAGATCTTCAAACCCTATCGGTGGACAAGACCCTCTTATTGGAATCCAAGTTCGCCAACGACGACATGATCGCCACATGGACCGCAAGACCGTTCTCGGAGCCAAGGAACAAAACTCCGGCGCGTTCTCCTACCTCTTCGAAGACCGATCCGATGCCGACCCAAGTTCTTCCTCTCGGACCCGAAGACACCGATGCCCGGAACGCCAAGATCTCCGCCGTGAAACGACAAAACCGACGACATGACCCGACGACCCCGGATGCAACAAGACCTTCTTCCCGGATGCGACGTTGAGAACCCGAACGTCAAGATCGCCGACGCGAATACGCCAAGTTCGTCTTCCCGGACACCGTGCGACAAGATCTACTTCACGGATCCGAAGACCCCGGTACCCGATCCACTCCAGTTCGCCATCGCCGACAAGATCGGCACCGACCAGGGCGGATCCGATGTGACCCCGACGCCAACCAAGTCTTCTTCTCGGATGCGACAAGATCGACTTCCGTTGTCCGAGACCGATCCCGCCGAGACCGAACCCCAGATCCGGACCCTGAGACCCGACCCCGAACCCCTCAGAGCCAAGATCGCCGAACCCTATGTGTGAACCTTTTCCCGAGCCCCTATTTTATAAATGCTATATATACAACCTGTTGCATATTAAATTGTCATGCATGCATACTTGTCATGTGGTTTGGGGGCCTTATGCCGATTCACCTCTAATTAAATATGGGGCCCATATGCGGGCAAATCTAGTCTCATATTGGCCTCATTTAAATTGGTGTAGCGAACCGGTAACTTATTTTGCCTTGTTAATACAACATTTAAATTGCGGGGTAGATAAATAACATGAACCACCTAAATAATTGTCGGGACCCTGGTTCCGCTTAATATTGCCTAATTGCATCGCACCTCTGCCATGCCATACATCATATATGCATCATGCCGGATCTTTCGCCATCGTATTAAATATTGCATCCGATGTTTCTTCTAGTGTTTTGCTTCTTCGCGGATAAGGCCGTTGAGTTGATGTGAGCTTCGCCCCGATCTTCGGTTGAACCTTCGACAATGTTTTCAGGCGAGCATCTCCCCCTTTCTACCTATCTTACTTTTATAGTATTTATTCCCTCCTGATGATCTACTGCTATCTGTGTTGCGATGCTCTAGTTGTCGTACCTGTGATATCCCTTGCAGCCTTATATTGCCTTGGACACATCCTATTACCTGTTGTTGGGTAGATAGTTGGACTTGTGCGTCGTAGTCGCTTGCTCAAGTGCTGTTGCGTGTCGTCAAGTACCACAGTTGTTGGAAGGCTGCCATAAGCTTTATGTTGGAGATGGTTATAACTTTAATTACTGTTTAATAACTAAAAAATTGAAGTAGGTAATGCAGAGGCACCGGTGGGTGATAGACAATATTTGGTTTCGGACCGCTCACTGGTGTCCCGTAGGACCCCGAGTTCTTGACACCTGTTCCGAGATCGAGCGCGCTAACCACATGTGGGATGTGTGGGCACCCCATCGATTTAGTACCTGATTTCAAAGTATTGTACTAGGGGCCACAAACTAGTTTGAGGTTTTATTTACTATCCTGTACTTATGCCATGCTTTACTGCTTTATTTAAATTGTGCGATGGATAGCACACTGTACTGTTTAGGGAGCGGAGTGTTTTCGCGGTATCGACAGTCCCAGTTTTGGGATTTGCTGTCGTTTACAGCCACTGGCGCAAACCCTGAGTCCGTCTCGGAGACCGGCTGACTTCATTGTGGGTGTACTTAGTGGGGTGGCCCCCCGTGCTTGCTTTGGGTCTGGGAAACGTCATGACTTAGGCCCCGCCGACATACCGATGGGTGTATGTTAATTGATCTGGCAAAAAGGGTCGAAGTGCGTGTGGATACTTTGGTGCACCCCTGCAGGGTTTAATCTTTTCGAGAAGCCGTGTCCGCGGTTATGGACGACTTGGAGCACAGTTCTCGATCATAGACAACTATAACTAAAGTTTACTGTTATAAATTGACTTGTTTCCGCTATGGCTAGTAATCAGCTTCACTGCAACGGGATGGCTAAGTAAAAGTACCAACAACTGCTGGGTTTTGGGGTTATCTCATGCTAATTGTGTCTGACTAGTAAGTGTTGCAACTATCACGGAATGGATAACTAAAATGGCCCACTGCTTATTTTATCAGGATGATTATCTATACCTAACTAGTAATTGCTGCAACGATAACCGAATAAATAAAACTGCCAACTGTGTGAGTTCCTCGGTTGACTTCCTCGTTTGGTCTCGAGGGGGAAACGCCAGGATGGGTTATGCTTGATGGTAGTATCAGGTTGGTTCTGATTAGGTCTTTCTTACCCCTCTCTGATAGCCGCCAGTTGCATCGAGTCTCTATAGGTTGTTTAGTGCATGCTGCGCTGCCGCTCAGTCCACCATACCTATGTAGGCGAGGACCGCCGAATTCTAGCCTCGCCGTGTACTGGCCTCAGTACTGACGCTCTCTCTTTTTCCTTTGCCCTTTGTCGGCACCCCTTTTGTTTAAGCAGGTTTGAGATCGACGTCGTTAGCAGGGTTACCCTTCTGGCTTGGCCTGGGCAGGGTTATGGACGCCATTGGTTATTCTTCAGGGCTCTTAGCCCCATTTGCATCTTGTCCGTAGTCGGACGCTCAATCGTTTTCAAGGTGATTTGGATCTTTGTTCTGTATATCTGTATTCTTGACTCAAGGAGTCGTGTTGTATATATATCTGTTCTGTGGGTCCCATCGAGGACTGTTGTGTAATGTTATTACTTCGTTTTCCACCCGCACGAAAGTGCCTGGTGGGCACCTTTGAATCGTTTCTATGCGGGTTTGGCGGGAATCGCTAAAACTTGCATAGGGCCGATTCTGAGGGTGTTACACTTGCTGTAACATCCTAGCATTAGAGCTTAGAAATAAGCTGAACACAGGTGTGTGCATTGCATTCATGCATAGAAAATCCGGATAATTTTCGTGCTTTTAAATAAAACTTGTCAAAGAGATTGAAGCTTATCTTAACTTGGTGGAACTGAAGTAGATCATCAAGTTGGCTGCGATAAGTTTCAATATGACCTTTGCTAAAACCTTATCTTTGGGTAATATAATTTGATCTAAGGGTAGATCAAATGTAATAAAACTAAGTCATGACACACTGCTTAATAAGGAGTACTAGATCTTCTAGAGATCATGACATGGTATTTCCTGCAACAACTCAAGGATGAATACTTAATATTCTAAAAGCTGATATCAAGATATTACCTACCACAAACCCTGAATACCAAGTTAAGGATATAACTTAAGTAAAAGAAACTCCATAACTAAAACTTGAGACACTTGCTTGCCGTAGTTAATTATACCATGGGTATCATGGTAGTTCTTAAACATTAACTCTTATTAAAAATAGAGTAGAAAGGGAAGTCAAACCAAGACCATCCATCACATACCCTTAGGGCCATATGAATAGATGACAATCCTATTTAACCAAGTCTTAGTGTCAATTGATCATCAATGTTGAGTGATCAATTCTTGACCTAGCACTTATTGACTCATAGCCTTTGACCTATTATATTGACCTTCCAAATACCTAAGTAAATTAATAAGGAGAAGGAACTAGATATGGTAGAGTGTACCATCATCAATGGAATGAGATCCTTAGTGGTGATCAAACCATTTGGTGTTGGAGGAGTTAACTCACTCATGATTTAACTAGAAGTAGTACCTAAAATCAAGATTTAAATTAGTGACCATGAAGCTATGAGGAAGTTAGTAGTATTAGGGTATCCAATAATAATCTTGTTAAGCCAAGTGGGTGTAAACTTAGAGTAAGCTTGCTTAACAAGATAAGCCTATTGAGAGACTAGTATAAGCCTACTACTTAGTTGAATATAGATCTTGATCAAACAATTAAAAGCCTAAGATTTGTTTGATCAAGGGTTGGTGGTCATTATTCTCAAGCCACTTGAGAATAGATGACTGGATAATGAAGAAGTAAGTTGAGTATACCAAATTAGGTAAAGCCCTAGTAAGAAGAATCATCTAGCTTGATCCTGAGAAGTCAAGCTAGAGTGTGGTGAAGTATATAACATAAGTTGTATGGATTAGTTGGAAGTATAGTAGTTCAACCAAGGTAATACAAGAACAAACTTGTATTGTGGAGAGTAGTGCCATACCTATTCCAGAGGATTGATATCACATGTGATATAAAGAGAACTATAATCTTGCAAGCCTTGGAAGTAGTTGCAAGATGGATTGAGGGAAGTTAATAGATGGAGTTAGTAGTAGCTACATTGATAGGTGCATCAATGGTAGTTAATTAAGAGGAGTTATATACTAGGAGTAAGAATGGAATAATGTTGAAGTGGCATGACCATGTCATCACATGGTGGAGTCAGATGATTTTCTTGTTCAGGAAGATGTGATCTTTGTGAATAAGATAAGAGAGGTTTATATAGTATATTTAGGAAAGGAATTCCTTATCTAAAGATAACCTTAGTGAGGTATTGAGGTAAGGATTCTTTAGAAGCCTTAACCAAGATCCTATGCAGCCATGACAAGACCCATGTCTACTTCATTATTCAAAACCCTAGAATCAAATGGATAGTGAAACTATTTCCTATTCCTAGGTAACCATTGAACAATACCTCTTGGACAATCAAAGCTTCCAAGAGATAATTAGAGAACTAGCTGAGTGTTTATAGATGGAGTCCTTGTTCATCTGATTGTCTTGAACCTTAATAGGAACTTAGATTCATGGAATAACATATTACTTAGAGAAGTAATTCCAATATCTCACTCAAAGAGGAGATATCAATCTTAATCATAGATTTAGAAGTAATGTCCTTGAACAGTGATCTTAATACATATTCATAATAGAATATGAGTCTGTTACAACCTTCCTAAAATTCAGGGAAATTATTTGGAAACGAGTAATTACATTAATTATTGCTATTTGTGCTTCTTGACTTCACCAAGGTTGTCTATGGTAATTCTAAACTCTATAAATCAAGTAGAATTGGATTTGGTGAAAACACCAAATAGGGAGAACCCTGGGATTCAAATCACCATATTATAAACCCAGGATTTAAACCAACATCTAATATGGTTATTAAAAGAGGTTAAATAAACATATATTCCATGACTATCACTCACCATCATAAATCATTAGCCTCTTAAACCACTACTAATACATTATTTTAGTGGTAATACAAATCATTTCTATAAGATTTTCTTATAGGAGGTAAACCCTAAAATCCTAAGTTATATTTACTTTATTAAATAAAAGAACCTTGCATATAATAATAGATTTTGTATACACAACAAGAAATGTAGAGAAATTGGTTATAGTTAACCTCTATCATAATATCCATGTCTTACAAAATTCTGGATATTTAAAACCTTAAAGAAATTCAAATTTGAAATGTTTTATAAAAACAGAAAACAGAAATAGTGAAAAAAGAAGGGAATCAGCAGATTCTAGAATCGGCCCACGGCCCAGGTCGCCCTTGCGTTAACCGCCGCTCACGTGCAGCCCTAGGAATAATTCGCTCGCTCCGCTATGGACCGACAACGGCCCAAATAATACTTCATTGTTCTCTTCCTCCTCGTCACAAGCTGCTCGCTGGAATCACCGTCGCCGCTCGATGCCACCGCCATCGTCAGCCATGCGCCAAGATGCCCGCCGATGTCCCAGAGGTGGATAAGACCCTTCCTTAACGTCTCTCGTTCATCCTTATCTTCTTTCCCTCCCAGACAACCCCTCTCTCTTGATTCTCTCTCAGGGCCGAAACCCTAACTAGCCAGAGTAGACCACCGCCGCCATTGGGGGCCGCCCAGCATGACCTGTGTCCACCCCGAGCACCCCCATGTTCCTCTTGTTCTCCCTACGGAAGGAATCCGTAAGGGGAGCTTCCAATAGAAGCCATGACCGCTTCTTCTAGAAGTCTGGCCACCACCGTTCACCTCGATTCCGGACACGATTTTGCATCGCCACCCGCTTCACTGCAATCCTGGTGAGCTACCAGTGCTCGCACACCTCTCCATCATCTCCCATTTCTTCTCGATCGTTTCCGCCACGGGCACTTGACACTGCCGTTGTTTGGCCTCGCCATCGGCCAAGCTCCGATTACCTAAAATCAGCGGCGTAACCATCACCAGACTCGCCCTATGTCAACACCCGGATTTTTAATCCCAGATGCCCGTTATGCCATACCTCGCAATCCCAGGATTACCATTTTTGCGAGACATAACGGATTGGATATCATAGTACATCATCCATTACAAACCATACATACGGTCTTACACAAATAAGGATCTCATGATCCAATCTTAATACAACAAGAAGTGGAAATAAAAGATAAGCGTAGCGGTGGGGTCCATCTTCAGGGGCACAGGCAATGCTGACGCAGGCAGATAGTCCTAGTTATCATAGCCGTCCTACTGGCCATCATCTTGATAGTCTCCTTCATAGTCTGGCCATGAGAATAGCCAGGTACAAAAGCCATGAGTACTCTTTAAGTACTCGCAAACTACCACTAACAAGTAGTATAGTTCTAAGTTAAAGTGATGAATCTAAGTTTAACTATAAAGTTAAGTTTGAAACCTAAGCTGAGTTCTGAAGCAAAGAAAGATAAAATAAAGTTCTAGAATCACTTAAGGTGGGAAGCTAGTGTCATAAACACAACCCTATTATGGTCAAGTCAAGGTTCATCATTCCTTTCATAAGTTATTTTGAAAACATCTGATAACGAAACAGTATGGCCATTCCAACTGTCCATAACCGTGGACGCGGCTATTCGAATAGTTTGACACTCTGCAGAGGTGGTACACTTTCACCACAAGATTCGATACATCTGTCAAGAATAACCCTGAATCATCATACTTAGTATGCAGATAATCAAACATAACCTTTCCTTTACACACCCTAGTATAAGCACCTCTCCTATGAGCATGGCCTCCCAACCATGACCATCTGTCATCTTGGGCACTGCATAGGTGGACAACATTGAGAGGTAGCCTCAGCTCAAACCTCTCCCACGAGGGAACTAATACTAATGCATATAAACTTCCGGCTAAGACTTACCCAATTCAGGTATTATGGTTGTACGGTAAATTTGGAATGGTATCGCATCCGAATCCAACCATCAGTTTTGTAAAAGGGTTAAGGCTCATGCCTCAACATTTTAATCATCATAAACCAGTTGTGTTTCTCAACACATGTCAAAACATCTCAATAGAATGACTCATCATTCCAAGTTTTTCATAATTCATTTTCACCAAGTATTCCCATCTAAAGTGACTCAAGTTTTTTGTTTAGCTCTAAACTACTAAGTTAAGAGTGTTCACTAAGGTGGAAAGGTGGAATCAATCTCATGCCATAAAATGACATCTAAAGTTATCTAGATAGGTCAAGTTTTATACTCTTTATGCTACCTTCAAAACAAGTAAAGGACCTTGGTAAAGTAAAGGAAGTAAAGCTTGGAAATAATACTTGGGGTAAGTAATAGTCAAAGTGGTATAACCAAAGCATGCCTAATGTCTTTGCTTGGGTTATCTAGATTGCAAAGGTTAGCTTGCATTGTTAATGGTGGCTTGCCTTGTGTAGTGTAGTGGTTGAAGTTGTCTTCCTCCTCTTGGTAGAACTCCTCCTCGTAAGCTTGGTCGGTACTATCTTCTATAAATACATACGAAGTACACAATCACCAAACAATACTTAACTAGTCTAATTAGTACTCTAAGGCACACAATTGATGATCTATTATCATCACAAGCATCACATGTTTTATTCAATAGTTTCCTCCTTTTTATTTTAGAAAAGTAATTTCTACTCATTGAAAAATTAACGAAGATTTAATATTCACCACTTAAAATATGGGATAATGTGGACACATGTCATCACCACATATTCTAACATGTGGGAATAGGATTTAAGGGTTGGATCATAATTACTTTGGTTTAAGTTCATTATTTAATGATTTAAAGTGACTAGAAATGTCTATATAGCATTATTTTGGTACTAGTCCAAAGTCACTGCATGTAAACCCTAATATTATTACATATTCAGATAGGTATCATGAAATGTGATTTTTGAGAGTTGCAATCAACTCAAAAGCTAACTTGGTTGATTTTCTAAAAATGTTGCAAGGTGCAAATGCTTTTGTTTTGTTATTTTTACTAGGAGAGATCTCTAACTCTAAATGAATTAAATCCAACGGGCTTGGGTAGATCTTTTTAGTAGCTTTCTAACCAAATTCGAATCAGTCCATTTGGATTTGTAAATCTCTCTGAATTGATTTTCAAACTAATGGACAGAACTAGGTTCAAACTAAAAAGAAAAATCCTAATTCAAACTGACTGGATCGCGCGGGAACGCTAACGAGCCGGCCCAGTGTCACTCCGCAGCGCGGGGCTCAGCTGACAGGGGGTCCACCGGTCAGTGGCTCATAACGGGCGAAGCGATACGGGGCGATGTGGGGCGTTGGATTAGAACAGGGATCAACGACTGGGGATCGTCGTCGACGACGGACCTATCGCCGGTGAGCTCTAACCCTAGCGGCTCAGTGGGGGTGCATATGGGGCGTACCAGGGCCCCAGCAACGACGGCGAGGCGGGCAAACAGACTAGTGGTCGACGGCGAGCTCAGGGACGGTCGAGGGAGCTCCAGGGGGTGGTCGCAATCAGCGGCACCCTTCTCCTCTAGAGGCAGCCTGCTCGAGTGCAATTCCAGCGAACTGCTACTCGCCTTGCTCCGGCTAGAGTTGTGGGACGATCAGTGAGGTGAGGGGAGGTGAGTGGTGTGCTGCAAATGGCTGGGGGTGCCCTCCTTTTATAGGCTCGATGACGGGATAGCACGGCATGGCCAGGCGACGGTGGGACATGGCTGCGAGTGGCGATCGACGCGCGGTCTCCTAGCGGTGCTCTAGGGCTTTAATGCGGGCTTAGGGGCGGTGGTATGCAGTCGGGCGGAGCTGGCGCTCTGAGCGGCAGAGACGGCGGTGTCCATGACAAGTGGTGGCTGTGAGGCGTTGGGCGGTGAACGGGCATGTCCAGCATGCTCCCTGGGTCGTCGCGACGCTGTGGGCGCGGGCTGCGGTCGAGCGGTAGATTGGGCACGCGTGTCGGGCGTGGTGCTCTGGCGCGTGCTCGGCATGGCTCAGTCGCACTGGGCGCGGTAGTTTGGCGGTGGTCCATGGCTTGGCCTGGCTCGGGGAGGGGACAGAGGGTGGCGGTGAGGTGTGAGCTAGCTACTAGACATGGTGAGAGAGAAGGGGTGGTCTGCTGGGGTGAGGGCATGGTCGGTCGACCAGCAGGTGCTCGGCTTGGCATTGCCATGCCACTAGGGGGTAGGGGATGGGGTAGTTAGGCCCTGGTTAGATCAAGAGGGGACAGTGGAGTTAAATGGGGATCAAATGGGGCAAAACCCTGTGTAGAACAGTAAGCTACGTTTAGAGTTAGATTCTTGCCTGCCAAGTGTTTGATGAAATGGTCGCAAGAAAATTATTTTTGAATTTTGCAAAGATTTTTGGTGGGTGTGCTAGTACTAAGCTTGAGAATCTGTGGGTGCTTGGGTTTTGAAAATTGAGCTTGTTTGAGTGGTTTTTGAAATAGTGGGATCTTCCCATATGATATAGATTCAATTTTCAAATGCCAATTAAATATAGTGTTTGAAGGTTTTTGGCAGATCACAAAGTGGGCCTTGGTACCTCATTATGTGTACTAGCAAGGGGTGCAAAGATTCATAATTGTTTCTATTAGGTTTTGAGTACTAAGAATAGCCCAAGTAGGCATGATAGTTAATTTGGCAAAAATGACCATTCACTTCATTTTAATTTGTTTTTCTTTGGGATTTGTTTGGGGGTGATCTAGATGATGTTTATTTCACCTAAGAATCATTTTACAAGCAATGGATCACTTAAACATGGCAATTCAAACAACTCCTATTTTAAATGCACACACACATGAATGCTTTCATATTTTGAATTGGAAAAGTTTTTGTTAACCCTAATTTTGATGATTTGGATCTTAATAATCTTGGATTAGAGTTTTGGGATGTTACACCCTAGCATTCCCTTTCCAACACACAGTTTGCTTAGGCTCTGCGCGATCCCCTGCGACGCGGTCGTCGTCGATCTGCACCATCAACGCCGACGTGACATCACACCTGCGTCATTACGACGTCAGCGTGAGGGTCAGACCGGTCAAAACTAGGCTGGGTCCATCCCCTGCCTATGTGGCAGCTGAGGTGGCTTGGGGCCCCTCTGTCAGCCACAATGGCTAAGAATAACCCCGGTGAGAAAAACCATTCCACCACATGCTCACATCAGCATTGCCTCATAAACACATTTAGTTAATTTAATATTTATTTTTAATTCTAGAAAATGATTAAATCTTAGAAATTGAATATCTTTTGTTTTATAATTCAGAAAGATATGTATTCTGTATCAAAAAGCTTAGAAAAATAAAATCTACAATTCAACTTTATTATAAAATATTATTGTGTTAACCAATTAAATAATAATTATTTAATAAAGATTTTATAAGTAATAATACTTTGAAAATTCATATTTTAATATTGGTAAATGAGAAAAATATAAATAATATACCAAAATTCTTATAAAACCAAAATCTACATTTAAAAACTTGTTTCAATTATTTTTGTATCATTTAACTAATATTATTATTTATTTAGTTTAATAAAGTGATTAAACTTATAAAAATCATATCTTATTATTTAAAAATCAAAAAAATACTTATAATATACCAAAATGATCACAAAAATAAATTCTACACATTAAAAATGTCAACTCTCACTTTTGATGTAAAATAAAAGATAAAGGTGTAATAAATCTTATTTTAACTCTTTTCTTTTAGTTTAATTCATTAAAAATGTATAAATACTTACTATTACCTTTATCATTATTTGTTTAGAGCCTAGAAATGTCATAAAAAGTTCAAATAATGTTTAATTGAAGTTAACATAATTCTAACCATTTTAAGTTATGCTTACTAAACTAATATTGAAAATTAAGTAAGTTTTACTCTCCAAAAGTATTTTATCAATTATAAAACCAACAAGAATAATATATTATTTATCAAATGAATTCTAAACACTTATAAAACCATCAAGCTCATATTTACTAATCCCCTTACTAGTCTGGAAGGCTACCTAAATTTAAATCAGGTTCTCAAGTAATTAAAGTAGTGTCTATTTGGTACTTGTTAAGCATAACCTTAATAAAACACCACCTCATTCAAGTAATAATACTTAAATTCTAACTTTGTGGAATGTTAAGAAGTCAACAATCTACAATGTGGTGCCTTGTTCAAAACATGTAAATCTCCACCACTTATGCTATGATTGTTTAATGTAGTAATGTTTTCCTCTTTAATAATCTTAGCTAATAAGAAAACCTTAAAGTGTTAGCCTTAAGTTTAAATACTTTTTACTTTGTAAAGTAATCTTTTCTTTAAAAGTTATTCTCTTAAGAAACATGAAAGTAATCCTTGAACACTTCTTTAAAAAGCTCTAATTGATTCTTAATCTTGTTTAAGAAATATTCTAGATACCATGATTCATTTAAGTGCTTTAATATTGCATATTACTTGTTGTATCTACATATTATTTCACACACTCTCACAAGCCTTAGTAAAAAGAACAAGTGTGAAGCTGGTATAGAAGTGCAACACATTCCAAAGAACTCATCACAAACTCCAAACCCTAGACCAGATACGATTAGTCTGGGGTTTCACGTTTATCAAATTGCATAACATTACTTATGCATCATTGCATCTTGCTTCTTTAAACATTAATCCTTACCGGACCAATAATGCTGTTTATAGAATTTGGATCTTCTATTGTCTTGAAGATCGTGAGAGCATAATCGTGCAATCACAAAAGGCAAGTTCACAACTTGCTCATGTCCTCTGATTATTTTCTATCAAATGCTTGTAACTCAAATGATGTCATCACCTGCATTTCAAAAAGGACAGAAAATAATATTTTCATAATAATATGATTATAGATTATTTACCAAGTGGTAATAATCTATTGATACAGTTCCGGTGGTAAAGGAACATAATATCTAGGACTTAACAACCAATGTCGCCAGTGATTCTAGCGTCGTATATTACGCGTTAACCATGAGATTTGGAATGGGACAGAGAAGTCAGATGTATCTTCTTCCTTTCATATGGAGGCAAGATGACCTTATCGTGACACTGTGATTCCTTGTGTGGATCCAGCATATGGGTGGGCACCCTTAGGCCCCATGATTTTGGTATCTAGATTATCTATGAGTGGCTACCGGAGGTATAGTCGGACCTTTATGGAGCTTGCCAGGGGCATCACCATCTCATAGAGTCTTCGGGAACTCACCAGGGTTGTAGCTTGCCCAAAAAGGGGGCTTAATGGAGGTGTAGTCAGCCCTAGAGGATCGTGCAGACATATGGGATCGCGGAGAGGGCAGTGATTGGCTTGGATCTTAAGTTGGGCCTCAAACCATGGAAGTTTGAATGGGGACATACTCCCAGCTGTGCAACAAAGCTTAAGGTCTCTTGTGGGAAAAGTGATGCACCTCTGTAGAGTGTAAGAATTGTGACATGTTACTCCCTGTTCCGGGAAGAATCTATGAACGCGGCAGGATAGGAACCCCACGAAGGTTCTGGTCAACCTGTGAAGGCTGTCGGACATAGTTTTCAGAATAAAAGCAATCTTTGAAGAAATGTTTACAAAAACCTGCATTGCCTACGACCTATAGTCTGTGGCTGTAGACATAGTGCATCATACACTCCTTTTTAGTGAACTTGCTGAGTACGCTCGTACTCAACCATACCTTCTTAACCCTTGCTAGGCTTTAAGCCGTTGAAGATGACGTTAACATCAATTTCTGCTCAAGAAACCATCATTGGCAGCTCAAGTTCTTCAATAATGTCTATGAAGTCAACATATACATCAACTGAAGTGAAGATAAAGTGTCTGTTTAGATAAGAGTAGATACTCTAGCCATAAACCCTACTTCTGTAGAGCATTGCATTAGTAGCAATTACAAGCCAAATAGTTTAGATATTAGTCCTTATAGCCAGATAGTTCTGAGTTATTATTTCTGGTTCTTCTTTGTAAGAAGTTTCTTTCTATCTCTTTAACCTAGAGTGTTCTCTGGATCTTTTGTAAAGAGTCGAGTTGTAATCTATAGTCATGTCTTGGACCTGTTGTGTTTCTGTTGTACCACTCCGAGGGATGTAATACTAGTGAACAATGTTTCATTGGTGTTATGTCCACGACTATAATGTACTACATCATGCAGTGGTATGCTGGGTCACTGCAGCTGGTATCAGAGTGTCAACACCTGGATTTTTAATCCTAGATGCCTGTTATGTTATACATCGCAATCCCAGGATTACCATTTTTGCAAGACATAACAGATTGGATATCACAGTACATCATCCATTACAAACCATAATAAGGTCTTACACGAATAAAGGACCTCATGATCCAGTCTTAATACAACAAGCAGCGGAATAAATAATAAGCGTAGCAGTGCGGTCCATCTTCAGAGGCACAGGCAATGCTAATGATGGAAGATAGTCCTAGTTATCATAGCCGTCTTGCTGTCCTTCATCTTGGTAGTCTACTTCATAGTCTTGCCATATGAATAGCTAGGGACAAAATCCATGAGTACTCTTTAAGTACTCGCAAACTACCACTAACAAGTAGGATAGTTCTAGTGTAAAGTGCTAACTCTAAGTTTAACTATAAAGTTAAGTTTGAAACCTAAGCTGAGTTCTGAAACAAAGAAAGATAAAAGAAGTTTTGAAAACACTTAAGTGGGAAGCTAGTGTCATAGTCACAACCCTTTTGTGGTCAAGTCAAGATTCATCATTCATTTCATAATTCATTTTGAAAATATCTGACAACGAAACAGTATGGCCACTCCAACTGTCCATAACCGCGGACGCGGCTATTCGAATAGCTTGGCACTCTACAGAGGTGGTACACTTTCACCACAAGATTCGATACATCTGTCAGGGATAATCCTGAATCATCATACTTAGTATGAAGATAATCAAACATAACCTTTCCTTTACACACCCTAGTATAAGCACCTCTCCTATTACCATGGCCTCCCAACCATGACCCTCTGTCATCTTGGGCACTGTATAGGTGGACAACATTGAGAGGTAACCTCAACTCAAACCTCTCCCGCGAGGGAACTAATACTAATGCATATAAACTTCTGGCTAAGCCTTACCCAATTCAGGTATTGTGGTTGTACGGTAAAATTTGGAATGGTATCGCATCCGAATCCAACCATCAGTTTTTGTAAAAGGGCTAAGGCTCATGCCTCAACATTTTCATCATCATAAACCATTTGTGTTTCTCAACACATGTCAAAACATCTCAATAGAATGACTCATCATTCCTTTTCACAATTCCTTTTGACCAAGTGTTCCCATCTAAAGTGACTCAAGTTTTAATTTAGCTCTAAGCTACTAAGTTAAGAGTGTTCACTAAGGTGGGATGATAATCTCAAACTCATGCCATAGAATGACATCTAAGGTTATCTAGAGAGGTCAAGTTTTATACTCTTTATGCTACCTTCTAAACAAGTAAAGGACTTTGGTAAAGTAAAGAAAAGTAAAGCTTGGACTTAAATCTTGAAATAAGTATAAATCCAAAATGGTATCACCAAAGCATGTCTAATGTCTTTGCTTAGGTTATCTAAGTTGCAAGGGTTAGCTTGCATTGTTAAAGATGGCTTGCTAGTATAATACTTGCAAGTGCTAGGCTTGCCTTGGGTAGTGCAGTGGTTGAAGTTTTCTTCCTCCTCCTCTTGGTAGAACTCTTCCTCCTCGTAATCTTGGTCGGTACTATCGTCTATAAATACATACGGAATACATAATCACCAAAAAAAGCTTAACTAGTCTACTTAGCACACTAAGGCACACATTTGATGATCTATTATCATCACAAGCATCACAAGGTTTAATTAACTAGCTTTATTCTTTTTATTTGAGAAAAGTAATTTCTACTCATTGAAATTAACTAAGATTTAATATTCTCCAATTAAAATATGGGATCATGTTGACACATGTCATCACCACATATTCTAACATACGGGAATGTGATTTAAATGTTGGATCACATTTTAATAAGTTTAAGTTTAATATTTAATGATTTAAAGTGACTAGAAATGCCTATATGGCATTATTTTGGTACTAGTCCAAAGTCACTGCATGTAAACCTTAATATTATTACATATTAAGATAGGTATGGTTAAATGTGATTTTTGAGAGTTGGAATCAACTCAAAAGCTATTAGGGTTGATTTTATAAAAATGTTTGAATGTGCAAATGCTCATGTCTTGTTATTTTTACGAGGAGAGATCTATAACTCTAAATGAATTAAATCCAATGGGCTTGGATAGATCTTTTTAGTAGCTTTCTAACAAAATTGGAATCACTCAAATTGGTGCAGTAAATCTTCCTGAATAGATTTTTGAACTAAGGGACAAAATTGAGTTTAAACCTAAATAGAAAAATCTATATTTGAATTACTGGGTCGCGCGGGAAAGGAAATGGGCTGGCCCAGTGGCGCTCCGTGGCACAGAGGGCGGCTGACAGGTTGGTCCCGCTTGTCAGCGAGACTTAAAACCCGAAACAGTATCTATCAATCTAGGCCACATGATTAGAATAGAGATCGACGGTTCACAGTCGCCGTCGACGACGGACTTGTCGCCGGTGAGACCGAACCCTAAACGGACGATGGCGGTCTACTGGGGACGTACCAGGGCTCTAGCTAGTGCGGCAAGGTGGGAAAATGAACTGGACGGTGATGGCGGGCTCAGACGAGGTCGCGGCAGCTCCGGGGGTGGACGAAATCGACGAGGACTTCTCCTCCTCTGCAGCGGGCTCCTCCGGTGCAATTCCGGCGAACTATGGATCGACCGGCTCCGGCGAGAGGTGGGGAAGGATCAGTGGTGAGCGGGGAGTTGATTGGTGTGATGAAATGGTGCTAGGGAGGGCTCCTTATATAGGCTCGACGAGGGGACCGAGAGGGCGACGGTGACCTTGTCGGGGACGACGATATAGGGCGCTATCAGCATGGGCGGCGTAGGTGGACGGTGGCTTGCCTCTTGGCGGTGATCTACGGCTTAATGTCGCGGCTAGGGGCAGTGGCATGTGGTCAGGAGTGTCACGCGCTCTGGGAGACAAAGGCGGTGCTCGACGCGGCACTCAGCGACTATGGGTCGCGCGGCGGTGCAAGGCCGTGTCTGGCGGGATGCTCGGGTCGATCGAGGGGTGGACATAGGGGTGCGGTAGGGTTGGGCGGAGCTAGGGGACTTGCTGGTTTGGCGCGGCACTGCCCCTGGCGTGTTGCCCTCTTCTAGCCGGTGGTGACCACAAAGTGGTGGCGCTCCACTACTGCTGCGGCTTAGGGGTAGGCCGGTGGGGACTTGGTTGGACTCAGGGGAGATAGGGATGATCAATGCACACCAAATGGCTCGACAAGATTTGATCAAAAACAGTGGTTAGGCTAAATTGATTCTGTCTACAACCTGTTCGATCAAATGGCCGCAAGAGAAAAATGTTTGAATTTTGGGCTGATTTTTGGTGGAGTGTTGTATCTTATGCTTGAGCTTCTAGGTGTGCTTGGGTTTTAAAAGTGGAGTTCATCTGAGTGGTTTTTGAATAAGTGTGATCTATACATATGAACTACATTCAATTTTCAAATGTCATTTAAATTTAGTGTTTGGAAGTTTTTGGGGTGAAACAAAGTGGGCCTTGGTACATCACTACTTGTACTAGCAAGGGGTGCAAAGAACCACAATTGTTTCTGTTAAGATTTGAGTTCTAGGAATGGTCAAAGTAGGCATGGTGATTAAAATGGCAAAAGTGACCATTTGCTTATTTTATTCTTTTTGATTTGTTTTTCTTTGGGATTCGTTTGGGAATGATCTAGATGATGTTGAATTTACCTTAGAATCATTTTACAAACAATGGATCACTCAATTATGGCAATTCAAAACAACTCCTATTTAAATGCACACACATATGAATGCTTAATCATTTTAAATGGAAAAAGTTTTTGTTAACCCTAATTTGGGTAGATTTGATCTTGATTAACCTTGGATTAAGTTTTGGATGTTACACAGAGCATATGCTTTGACTTTAGGATTAAAACACTTTTAGGAAGATCTGTAGGTTGGATAGTGACTATGGGAGCCATCTAATCTAAACCAAGACTTGTGATGGATATCCACTTGAGGATAAACCTTGTCACACTTAAGTTGGGTGTTCTTATCATATTTCTTAAGGATTAGTTATGTGTCTTCTCTAGAGAAATGTCTTTTTAGTGTAGCTCTAAATAGGTGTAACACCACTATGATATCTTACGTTAGTTAAAATATCAACGAAGATTACGACCAGGATTAGTATATCGTGTGGAGCAGTATTAGTGATGGAGTCTATATTTAGAATCCATGTGAAGTAGCAGAACCTTACCACTAGTTGATACCCCTATACCACTTAAGGTAGAACATCAGAGTATGTATAGATACAATTGGAAGTAGATCATGTGGTATTCACTTGAGAATTCCATGTGATAGAGTAGAATTTTGTTTAGAATCATTAATAGTAAGCTAAGAAGAAGAGTCATCATGGTGAGATTAGCTCTTTAATCATGATGACTAGGTAAATTTTAACAATTTCGTGGTGAGAATAGCTTCGATACCATGATAAGTCTGTAATTAAGACAAGTGCTCAGTAACAAATCTTGTAATAATAGTAAGTAAAGAATAGTTTAGGTCTATGATCGAAGTCATAGGTGTCATAACATTATGATAATTTTTGGATTAAGGTAGTAACTACAATGTTGTTAGTAGTTTTGAGAGATCATGTGAGGATAGTTTACGATAGAATAAAAATTGGTAGTATTTAGTAGTCCCGAAAGAAAGGTAAGAGATTAGTTAAAACCAAAGTGAGACCTCTTTGCTCAAAAATATCCTGTTGCACCTGAGAAATTTGGGTAAATGTTGAGACAAAGAGTAGTTAACCCCTAAGTGCTAAGTATCACGGAGTAAACCTATATTAGGAGGTACCATATACTACACAGCTAAGCCTGAATTCTAGAGGTATTATACTCAACTACTATATTCTGGGCTTAGACTGATGTGTGTTATATGTACCACATTTGGATTTCTTTGTTTTTCTCGCATCTTATTGATTGGCTAGATCTGTACATGAAGTTTGACTTGGTGTGCAAATGCATGTTGCATCATCAAGTTATTACTTGATGTTATAGACCTAGATAGAAAAGGGAATTCGTGTAAGGGAGTGACGAGTTCTGAAGATCAAGTTGAAGACTTGCAAGAAGAAGGAAGTTAAATATAAGGTGTATCAACACTATTTGTAAGGATGGATCAATTCCAACTCATTATGATCTGGCAATTAGAAGGATTATTAGTGCAGAAAAGGTGTGGAGCAATATGAAGGAATGGACTTAAGTTCACTCAAGATAGGTGATGTTACTAAGAAGCTAATGAAGTAGTTGTACCAAGTTCATGGAAGTAACATGAAAGGGTACAAAGCAGAAGTTTTGAAACAAAGGTGGTATTCAAGCTCTGACAACTCGGAGAGAATGCCAATAGTAAGTCGAAAACCCGTAGGGTAATCCATACACCTAGGAGGATCTGTAGCTGGTATCCGTAGCTAGTATCCTGGCGGTGTAGTGAACTACGTCATCTTTGTGTAATTTAAAGAGTATAAAACTTGGCCTAAGTTAAGTTAGACCTAAGGAAGTATGAAATTAAAGATCGTCTTTCGAGACGCTTCGCAAAATCAGGCCTACTAAAACGAAAATGACCAGAAGGTTAAGAGTAAGTCAAGTAATGTCGGAAGATTCCTTTCGGAGATCCACAATTATGTGGATATACCGTAGATTCTTTCGTGAGAACTTCCAGAAGTAAAATATAAGCAGGACAAAGACCAATATCCTTATTATTGAGCTAATGGATATTATACGTGTAGATTAGAGACCATTAGGAAACCCCAAGGGGGAGAGTAAACAATAAACACTGATGTGTTGTTGTCTAACTTTCCGATTAAAGGTTGGAGAAGAAGTATAAAGTTATGATGAGATTAAGCCTTATTCTCATAAGATTATAAGAAGCCTCATTATATAGTATTTCTGAGGATATGTCTGGATGAATGATCGAAGTAGATATAACTGCTTAACCCTAGTGGACTAGTTATAAAGGGGAAACAGCTGGTAAGTTTTCCTTAAGAAGGAGGAGAGCCTACCAAAATAAGTCCAGTGTAAGGTAGTAGGAAATCCTGATTGGAATGGACTAAATGTGTCCCAAATCAATCCTAAGTAGAACTTTGAAGACATAACCCAAGATATTGTAGTAGAAGGAGTTATGCTCTATATTGGAAACGATGGTTGGAAGTTTCCAAGTAGGAAAAAGATCTGGATACGGGATACCACAATTATCCCCAATGGTGATCACAATGGAGTTAAGAAATGTCGTGATCAATACAAGTCAATTCCTCCTTCCGAAACGTAAGAGAGTACGAACTTCAAGGACGAAGTTTATTTTAAGGGGGAGAGTCTGTAACATCCCAGCATTAGAGCTTAGAAATAAGCTGAACACATGTGTGTGCATTGCATTCATGCATAGAAAATCCGGATAATTTTCGCGCTTTTAAATAAAACTTGTCAAAGAGATTGAAGCTACTCTTAACTTGGTGGAACTGAACTAGATCATAAAGTTGACTACAATAAGTGTCAATATGACCTTTGCTAAAACCTTATCTTTGGGTAATATAATTTGATCTAAGGGTAGTTCAAATGTAATAAAACTAAGTCATGACACACTGCTTAATAAGGAGTACTAGATCTTCTAGAGATCATGACATGGTATTTGCTGCAACAACTCAAGGATGAATACTTAATATTCTAAAAGCTGATATCAAGATATTACCTACCATAAACCCTGAATACCGAGTTAAGGATATAACTTAAGTAAAAGAAACTCCATAACTAAAACTTGAGACACTTGCTTGCCGTAGTTAATTATACCATGGGTATCATGGTAGTTCTTAAACATTAACTCTTATTACAAATAGAGTAGAAAGGGAAGTCAAACCAAGACCATCCATCACATACCCTTAGGGCCATGTGAATAGATGACAATCCTATTTAACCAAGTCTTAGTGTCAATTGATCATCAATGTTGACTGATAAATTCTTGACCTAGCACTTATTGACTCATAGCCTTTGACCTATTATATTGACCTTCCAAAGACCTAACTAAATTAATAAGGAGAAGGAACTAGATATTGTAGAGTGTACCATCATCAATGGAATGAGATCCTTAGTGGTGATCAAACCATTTGGTGTTGGAGGAGTTAACTCACTCATGATTTAACTAGAAGCAGTACCTAAAATCAAGAGTTAAGTTAGTGATCATGAAGCTATGATGAAGCTAGTAGTATTTGGGTATCCAATAATAATCTTGTTAAGCCAAGTGGGTGTAAACTTAGAGTAAGCTTGCTTAACAAGATAAGCCTATTGAGAGACTAGTATAAGCCTACTACTTAGTTGAATATAGATCTTGATCAAACAATTAAAAGCCTAAGCTTTGTTTGATCAAGGGTTGGTGGTCATTATTCTCAAGCCACTTGAGAATAGATGACTGGATAATGAAGAAGTAAGTTGAGTATACCAAATTAGGTAAAGCCCTAGTAAGAAGAATCATCTAGCTTGATCCTGAGAAGTCAAGCTAGATTGTGGTGAAGTATATAACATAAGTTGTATGGAGTAGTTGGAAGTATAGTAGTTTAACCAAGGTAATACAAGAACAAACTTGTATTGTGGAGAGTAGTACCATACCTATTCCAGGGGATTGATATCACATGTGATACAGAGAGAACTATAATCTTGCAATCCATGGAAGTAGTTGCAAGATGGATAGGTGCATCAGTGGTAGTTAATTAAGAGGAGTTATATATTAGGAGTAAGAATGGAATAATGTTGAAGTGGAATGACCATGTCATCATATGAGGATGGATATGGTGGAGTCAAATGATTTTCTTGTTCAGGAAGATGTGATCTTTGTGAATAAGATAAGAGAGGTTTATATAGTATATTTAGGAAAGGAATTCCTTATCTAAAGATAACCTTAGTGAGGTATTGAGGTAAGGATTCTTTAGAAGCCTTAACCAAGTTCCTATGCAGCCATGACAAGGCCCATGTCTACTTCATTATTCAAAACCCTAGAATCAAATGGATAGTGAAACCATTTCCTATTCCTAGGTAACCATTGAACAATACCTCTTGGACAATCAAAGCTTCCAAGAGATAATTAGAGAACCAGATGAGTGTTTATAGATGGAGGCCTTGTTCATCTGATTGTCTTGAACCTTAATAGGAACTTAGATTCATGGAATAACATATTACTCAGAGAAGTAATTCCAATATCTCACTCAAAGAGGAGATATCAATCTTAATCATAGATTTAGAAGTAATGTCCTTGAACCTTGATCTTAATACATATTCATAATAGAATATGAGTCTATTACAACCTTCCTAAAATTCAAGGCAATTATTTGGAAATGAGCAATTACATTAATTATTGGTATTCGTGCTTCTTGACTTCACCAAGGTTGTCTATGGTAATTCTAAACTCTATAAATCAAGTAGAATTGGATTTGGTGAAAACACCTAATAGGGAGAACCCTGGGATTCAAATTACCATATTATAAACCTGGGATTTAAACCAACATCTAATATGGTTATTAAAAGAGGTTAAATAAACATATATTCCATGACTATCACTCACCATCATAAATCATTAGCCTCTTAAACCACTACTAATACATTCTTTTAGTGGTCACACAAATCATTTCTATAAGATTTTCTTATAGGAAGTAAACCCTAAAATCCTAAGTTATATTTACTTTATTAAATAAAAGAACCTTGCATATAATAACAAATTTTGTATACACAACAAGAAATGTAGAGAAATTGGTTATAATTAACCTCTATCATAATATCCATGTCTTACAAAATTCTGGATATTTAAAACCTTAAAGAAATTCAACTTTGAAATGTTTTATAAAAACAGAAAACTGAAATAGAGAAAAAAGAAGGGAATCAGCAGATTCCAGAATCGGCCCACGGCCCAGGTCGCCCTTGTGTTAACCGCCGCTCACGTGCAGCCCCAAGAATAATTAGCTCGCTCCGCTACGGCCCGACAACGGCCCAAATACCGCTTCATTGTCATCTTCCTCCTCGTCACAAGCTGCTCGCTGGAATCACCATCGCCGCGAGATGCCACCGCCATTGTTAGCCATGCACCGAGATGCCCGTCGCCGTCCCAGAGGTGGATAAGACCCTTCCCTAACGTCTCGCATTCATCCTTATCTTCTTTCCCTCCCAAACAACCCCTCTCTCTTGATTCTCCCTCGGGGCCGAAACCCTAACTGGCCAGAGTCAACCGCCGTTGCCATTGGGGGTCGCCCCAGCATGATCCGCATCCACCCCGAGCACCCCCATGTTCCTCTTGTTCTCCCTACAGAAGGAATCGGTAAGGGGAGCTTCCAATCGACGCCACAACCGCTTCTTCCCAAGTCCGACCGCCATCGTTCACCTCGATTCCGGCCATGATTTTGCATCGCCAACCGCTTCACTGGAATCCCGGTGAGCTACCGGTGCTCGCGCACCTCTCCATCATCTCCCATTTCTTCTCAGTCGTTTCCGCCATGGGCACCTGACACCGTCGCTGTTTGGCCTCGCTGTCGGCCAAGCTCCGATTACCTAAAATCAGCTGCGTAACCATCACTAGACTCGCCCTAGCGTTTGATACATCCATTTTGCATCACTATTCTATATCATAATTCACTGTTATTCATTGATATATTTCATATTAAGAGATGATACTTATGTTATTTTATCTATTTTTGCATGGTTGATGACTTTTGGAGCATGGACCGCTACAGTTAGGATTCTGATGGAAAAAGGTGTTGTTCGGAGGCAAAATTCGAGAAGATCAAAAAATCCGGGAAAATATATGGAAAATCCTATTTTTTCTAGAAGACGAAGGCTGCCAGAAGGAGGAGTGGAGATGGGCCATAGGGGGCTCACACCACCCCCTGGCGCAGTCTAGCCTAGGCCACGCCACCAGGTGGTGTGGCCGCCCTGGCCTACCTCCAGCTCTCCCCTCTGGCATATATAATCCTCCCAAAACCCTAATACTCGAGGAGCAACCACAGAAAGATTCTGCTGCCTCTGCAGGGAGGAAAACATCGAGAGAGAAAGATCTCTCTGGTAGACAGATTTCTGCTGGGGGAATTCCTTCCCTGAGAGGGAAGATCGTCGCCATCAACAGCACCATCAAGCTGGACTTCATCGGGATCATCATCATCACCAACACCATCATCACCATCAGCACCCTCATCAACATCTCCATATTGCTGTAATAATTGGGTTGAATCTTGCATAGTTCTTAGGGGAAACTTTCTCGGTGTTGATTCCTCTTTGTAGTTGATGCTATTGAGTGAACCATTGAATTATTGTTTATGTTCAGATTGTTATACATCAATATTCCATCTCTGATCATGATCCATATGATGTCTTGTGATTAGTTCGTTTTGTTCTTGGGGACATGGGAGAAGTCATGTTATTAGTAGTGGAGTTGCGTTGAGAAAGATTCAATAGTTTGATATTTAAGTTGTGGTGTACTTCTTCTAGTGGTGTCTTGTGAACGTCGACTACATGACACTTCACCTATATGGGCCTAGGGGAATGCATTGTGTATTTGTCTACGAATTGTAGGGGTTGCCGGAGTGACAGAAACCTGAACCCCCGTTAGGAAACCATTGCACAATGGACGTCAGGGTCTTAGAGTTTAAAGCTGTGGTTAGGTTTCTACCTTAATTACTTTCTTGTACTTACGGATGTTTGCAAGGGGTATAATCACAAGTATGTATTAGTCCTAGGAAGGTCGGTACATTAGCACAGGTTCACCCACACAACACTTAGCAAGCTAAAGAAGATTAATCAACTATATGAAGCGAAAGCACTTGACAGAATTCCCATGTGTCCTCAAGCACGTTTGGACATCTTAAGTAATACAACCGGCTTGTGCTTTGCTAAATAAAGGATTGGGCCACTTGCTGCATTTATTCTTATTGTCTTTTATTTACTCGTACTTTATTTACTTGCATTATCAAAAAACCCTAAAAATCCGTTTGCTAAGTATTTGCAGAGAATTCCTGATCCATACCACTAGCCAGCACCTTCTGCTCCTCGTTGGGTTCGACACTCTTACTTATCAAAAATACTACAATACACCCCCTATACTTGTGGGTCATCAGCGTTCCCTTTCCAACACACCGTTTGCTTAGGCTCTGCGTGATCCCCTGCGACGCGGCCGTCGTCGATCTGCACCATTAGTGCCGATGTGACATCACGCCTGCGTCATTACGACGTCAGCGTGAGGGTCAGACCAGCCAAAACCAAGCTGGGTCCATCCCCTGCCTGCGTGGCAGCTGAGGTGGCTTGGGGCCCATCTATCAGCCACGCTGGCTAAGAATAGCCCCGGTAACAAAAACCATTCCACCACATGTTGACATCAGCATTGCCTCATAAACACATTTAGTTAATTTAATATTTATTTTTAATTCTAGAAAATGATTAAATCTTAGAAATTGAATATCTTTTGTTTTATAATTTAGAAAAATATGTATTATGTATCAAAAGGATTGGAAAAATAAAATCTATAATTCAACTTTATTATAAAATATTATTGTGTTAACTATTTAAATAATTATTATTTAATAAAGATTTTATAAGTAATAATACTTTGAAAATTCACATTTTAATATTGGTAAATGAGAAAAATATACATAATATACCAAAATTCTTATAAAAACAAAATCTACATTTAAAAACTTGTTTCAACTATTTTTGTGTCATTTAACTAATATTTATTATTTATTTAGTTTAATAAAGTAATTAAACTTATAAAAATCATATCTTATTATTTAAAAATCACGAAATACTTATAATATATCAAAATGATCACAAAAATAAATTCTACACATTAAAAATGTCAACTCTCACTTTTGAAGTAAAATAAAAGATAAAGGTGTAATAAATCTTATTTTAACTCTTTTCTTTTAGTTTAATTCATTAAAAATGTATAAATACTTACTATTACCTTTAGCATTATTTGTTTAGAGTCTAAAAATGTCATAACAAGTTCAAATAATGTTTAATTGAAGTTAACATAATTCTAATCATTTTAAGTTATACTTACAAAACTACCATTTAAAATTAAGTAAGTTTTACTCTCCAAAAGTATTTTATCAATTATAAAATAAATAAGAATAATATATTATTTATTAAATGAATTCTAAACACTTATAAAACCATCAAGCTCATATTTACTAATCCCTTTACTAGTCTAGAAGGCTACCTAAATTTAAATTAGGTTCTCAAGTAATTAAAGTAGTGTCTATTTGGTACTTGTTAAGCATAACCTTAATAAAACACCACCTCATTCAAGTAATAACACTTAAATTCTAACTTTGTGGAATGTTAAGAAGTCAACCATCTACAATGTGGTGCCTTGTTCAAAACATGTAAATCTCCACCACTTATGCTATGATTGTTTAATGTAGTAATGTTTTCCTCTTTAATAATCTTAGCTAATAAGAAAACGTTAAAGTGTTAGCCTTAAGTTTAAATAATTTTTACTTTGTAAAGTAATATTTTATTTAAAAATTATTCTCTTAAGAGACATGAAAGTAATCCTTGAACACTTCTTTAAAAGCTCTAATTGATTCTTAATCTTGTTTAAGAAATATTCTAGATACCATGATTCATTTAAGTGCTTTAATATTGCATATTACTTGTTGTATGTACATATTATTTCACACACTCTCACAAGCCTTAATAAAAAGCACAAGTGTGAAGCTGGTATAAAAGTGCAACACATTCCAAAGAACTCATCACAAACTCCAAACCCTAGACCAGATATGATTAGTCTAGGGTTTCGCGGTTATCAAATTGCATTACATTACTTATGCATCGTTGCATCTTGCTTCTTTAAACGTTAGTCCTTACCGGACCAATAATGTTGTTTACAAAATTTGGATCTTCTATTGTCTTGAAGACCGTGAGTGCATAATCTTGCAATCACAAAAGGCAAGTTCACAACTTGCTCATGTCCTTTGATTATTTTCTATCAAATGCTTGTAACTCAAATGTTGTCATCACCTGCATTTCAAAAAGGACAGAAAATACTATTTTCATAATAATATGATTATAGATTATTTACCAAGTGGTAATAATCTATTGATACAGCTCCGATGGTAAAGGAACATAATATATAGGACTTAACAACCAATGTCGCTAGTGATTCTAGCGTCGTATATTACGCGTTAACCATGAGATTTGGAATGGGACAGAGAAGTCAGATGTATCTTCTTCCTTTCATATGGAGGCAAGATGACCTTATCGTGACGCTGTGATTCCTTGTGTGGATCCAGCATATGGGTGGGCACCCTTAGGCCCCATGATTTTGGTATCTAGATTATCTATGAGTGGCTGCCGGAGGTATAGTCGGACCTTTATGGAGCTTGCCAGGGGCATCACTAGCTCATAGAGTCTTCGGGAACTCACCAGGGTTGTAGCTTGCCCAAAAAGGGGGCTTAACGGAGGTGTAGTCAGCCCTGGAGGATCGTGTAGACATATGGGGTCGCGGAGAGGGCAACGATTGGCTTGGATCTTAAGTTGGGCCTCAAACCATGGAAGTTTGAACGGGGACATACTCCCAGCTGTGTAACAAAGCTTAAGGTCACTTGTGGGAAAAGTGACGCACCTCTGTAGAGTGTAAGAATTGTGACATGTTACTCCCTATTTCAGGAAGGAGCTACGAACGCGGCAGGAAAGGAACCCCACAAAGGTTCTGGTCAACCTGTGAAGGCTATCGGACATAGTTTTCAGAATAAAACAAATCTTTGAAGAAATGTTTACAAAAACCTGCATTGCCTACGACCTATGGTCTATGGCTATAGAGATAATGCATCATACACTCCTTTTTAGTGAACTTGCTGAGTACGCTCGTACTCAACCGTACCTTCTTAACCCTTGGTAGGTTTTAAGCCGTTGAAGACGACGTCAACATCAATTTCTGCTCAAGAAACCATCATCGGCAGCTCAAGTTCTTCAATAAAGTCTATGACGTCAACATATATATCAGTTGAAGTGAAGATAAAGTGTCTGTTTAGATAAAAGTAGATACTCTAGCCATAAATCCTACTTCTATAGAGCATTGCATTAGTAGCAATTGCAAGCCAAATAGTTTAGTTATTAGTCCTTTTAGACAGATAGTTCTGAGTTATTATTTCTGGTTCTTCTTTGTAAGAAGTTTCTTTCTCTCTCTTTAACCTAGAGTGTTCTCTGGATCTTTTGTAAAGAGTCGAGTTGTAATCTATAGTCATGTCTTGGACCTGCTGTGTTTCTGCTGTACCACTCTGAGGGATGTAATACTAGTGAACGATGTTTCATTGGTGTTATGTCAACGACTATAGTGTACTACATCATGCAGTGGTATGCTAGGTCACCGCACTTGTAAACCCGGTATGTGTTCCGAATAAAAACACTACGAAACTTCAGATGTGCATCGACTTTACTTCACTAAACAAACATTGCCCAAAAGATCACTTCCCATTGCCGCGAATCGACCAAATCATCGATGCAACTGCGGGACACGAACGTCTTTCTTTCTTGGATGCTTATTCGGGATACCACCAGATCAGGATGAAGGAGGAAGACCAGGAAAAAACGGCGTTCATCGCCTTACAGCATTTTCTGCTACACAACAATGCCTTTTAGCCTCAAGAACGCCGGAGCAACATATCAGCGGATGATGCAGAAGTGCCTCAGAAGCCAAATAGGTGCGAATGTGCAAGTATATATTGATGATGTCATAGTTACCACAGGTCAAGGATCGGCACTGATCAAGGAATTAGAGGAAACATTCAGAAAGCTCGACAAGTTTAACATTAAACTGAACCTAAAGAAGTGTTCCTTTGAAGTTCCAGTAGGACAGCTCCTCGGATATTTGGTATTAGCCAGAGGGATTGAGGCTAACCCCGAAGAAATACAAGCTATCCTCACAATGAAGAAACCAACAAATCTGCCTGGTGTATAGCAATTGGCGGGACGAGTGGCGGCGTTGAGTCGTTTTATTGCAAGATTAGGAGAAAAAGCGTTGCCATTCTTCGCCCTCATGAGAAAATCAGAAAAATTCGAGTGGATGGAAGAAGCTCAACACGCCTTTGAAGATCTTAAAAGGACACTTTCGACATCCCCTGTCGTCATGTCGCCAAAATAGAAAGAACCTTTACTCCTTTATATTGCTGCAACACATCAGGTGGTCAGCACAGTCCTGGTCATAGAATGACCCGAAGAAGGAAAGACACACGGTGTGCAGAGGCCAGTATACTTCCTAAGAGAGGTTTTATTGCCATCTAAGCAAAGGTACCCACACTATCAGAAACTAGCATACGGAGTATTTATGACAGCGCGAAAGCTACGTCATTATTTTTCGAAGCACTCGATAGTAGTGGTCAACGAGGCATCTTTGTCAAGCATCCTCAACAATCCAGAAGTAACTGGGCTTGTTTCTCTATGGGGCATCGAATTATCCCCTCGAGATATCACTTATGAGAAGCGTGATACATTGCAAATGTATCTATAATTTTTGATGTTCCATGCTTGGTTTTATCCACTTTCTTGTGTTTTGTCCACACTTTGGAGTACTTTTCATATGATTTCTTGGACTAACCTATTAACAAGAGCCTAAGTGCCAGCTGCCTGTTTTCTGCTGTTTTTGGTTCCAGGAAAGTCAGAAAATGAATATTCTCAGAATTGTACGGGACAAAAGCCAAAGTGCCTATTTTTCCGGAAGTCATCAGATGCCAGAATATGAGACGGAAAGGAGCCAGGGGGCCACCACACCACCTGGCTACGCGGGCCAGTCCTGGTCACGCCAGGGGGTGGTGTGGCCAGCCCAGGCACCCTCTCGGCCTCTCCTTCCGCCTATAAGATGCCCTCGGGACGAAAACCCTAAGTACCCGATCAAAAATCCACGAAAGAGTTTGTAGCCGCTGTCATCTCCATCCCTAGATCAGCAGGGATTTGAAGCTCTTCCCGGCACCCTGCCGGAGAGGGGAATTCACCCTGGAGGCCTTCTTCATCACCATGCAAGCCTCCGGTGTGATGCGTGAGTAGTTCATCCTTGGACTACGGATCCATGTAGTAGCTAGATGGCTGGTTCTCCTCCTTTGTGCTTTCATGTTTAGATCTTGTGAGCTCCGTTCATGATCAAGATCATCTATTTGTAATTCTACATGTTGTGTTTGCTGGGCTCCGATGGATATTGAGATGCTATTTCAGATTGATTATTGATTCTATCATGTCTTTGTTATTTGTGATCTTGCATGCTTTCCGTTGTTAGTAGCTATCTTGGCCAAGTAGATGCTAGCAACTCCAAGAGTTAGTATTTATGCTCGATACTGGGTTCATGCCTCTGGTAATCTGGGGAAGTGACATAAATATCTAAGGTACTAGATGTGCTGTTGCTACTAGGGAGAAAACAACAATCCTTTGTTCATAGAACAATCGTATTGTTTACTTTACACGCAATTCGTAAAGCAATAATCTGTTGCCTGCAACTTAATACTGGAGGGGTTTGGATGATAATCTGAAGGTGGATTATTAGTCATAGATGCAGTTGGATGGAGGTCTATGTATAATGTTGTAATGCCCAATCGAATCTCAAAGGAGTCAAGATGATTAGTATATGCTTGTATGCTTTCTCGATGTTTGTCACTTGCCCCGCTGTAATTTGTTCACCCAGCATGTTATCTATCTTAAGGAGAGCCACCTCTAGTGAACTATGGATCCCGGTCCTTTTCTTTACATACAATCTACAAACTGTTTACTGCTTTGTGTTTACTTTCTGCAAACTATTACTTCTTTCCATTCGATACGTTTAATCCTTTGTTTTCAGCAAAACACGGTGAGATTGACAATCTCATCGCAAGTTGGGGATAAAGTTCTGTTGTTGTGTTGTGCAGGTCTCCATGTTGCTACTAGCACCGGTAGTGCGCCCTGCCAAGGCTCAGCTAGCAACACCTTTGGGGTGTTTCCTTGCTCCTATTGGTTCGATTAAACCTTGGTTTCATAACTGAGGGAAACTTGCTGATGTGCTCATCATACCTTCCTCTTGGGGTTCCCCAACGAGCTTGTTAATACACGAGCCATCAAAGCGCAAAGCAATTAAGTCACAAGTTCTGCCAGATTTTATCACAAAGTGGACGAAATTGCAATGTGCGGGTCCACCAGACCTTTCTAGCACATGGACAATGTACTTTGATGGATCAAAAAGAATAGAGGGAGCAGGAGCAGGAGTTGTACTAATATCACCTCAAGGCGACAAAATGCGATATATTCTTCGGATGAGCTTTCCAAACGCATCCAATAACAAAGAGGAATACGAGGCCATGTTGCATGGCATGTGAATGGCCAAAGCCTGCGGTGCAACTCGCCTCAAAATCTTCGGAGATTCCAACCTTGTGGCACAGCAGGCAATGAACAAATGTGACGCTGTCAGTGAAAATATGGTCGCTTATCGCGACTTATATGGCATCATGGAGGCTCAATTTGATGGGTGTGAAGTATCACGTATAGGAAGAGCAAGCAATGAGGAAGCTGACAATCTAGCAAACATCGGATCATTGTGTTTACCAATACCACCAGGAGTTTTTTGGGAGGAGATAGTGGAGAGATCAATCAAAGTGAAAAGCGTCTCGGAAGTCATAGCACCAAAGACAGGGAAAAAGAAGCATCCGCAAAAAGAGTCTAGGCTACTTCAGAAACCAAGAACGTAGAAGATACCATCAAAGAAAAAGAACAAGAAATCAAAGAGGTCATGCTAATTGAACCATCTTGGATGCAGCTGTATATAGCATATATGGTTAAGGGAGAACTACTAGAGGATGTGATAGAAGCTCGGCGAATCACCCGACGATCAAAGGCTTTCAGGATAATTAAACGAGAACTATACCAAAGAAGTATTTTGGGTGTGTTGCAACATTGCGTAACACCCGAAGAAGGAAAAATTATACTGAAAGTTATACATGAAGGCGTCTATGGTCACCATGTAGTAGCCGAGCAATTGCTGCAAAAGCATTCAGGGCAGGATTTTATTGGCTCACTACAGTACAAGATGCAAAAGACATTGTCAGAACATGTGAGGCATGCCAACGATTCGCAACAAAGCCTGGAGCACCAGCCGCTGAGCTGAAACCCATACCCTTGTCTTGGCCTTTTGTGCAGTGGGGAGTCGATATGGTGGGAAAAATTCACAAATCATCGCCAAGAGGACACGTCTTTCTGCTAGTAGCAGTCGACAAATTCACTAAATGGATTGAAGCAATGCCTGTCACCAACGAAGATGGAACTTCGGCTGTGAATTTTATCAAATCAATACGGTTTGGCATACCAAACAGCATCATCACGGATAATGGGACCAACTTCACTTCCAATGAGTTCAAGGAGTACTGCCAGGAGATGGGCATCAAAATAAGCTACGCTTCGGTAGCTCACCCGCAAACAAATGGACAAGTTGAAAAAGCCAACGGACTAGTTACCGCCAGACTTAAAAAGAGACTACTAGCACCACTTGACAGAGCAAAAGGAGCATGGGTGGATGAATTACCATCCGTGTTATGGATTTTACGTACAACTCCAAATAAATCAACACAAGTGACACCTTTCTTTTTGGTCCACGGTGCAGAACCGTGCTTCCAATTGAAGTATCACATGAATCACCAAGAGTAGCCGCATATAATGAAGAGGAATCAAGAGAAGAACTTGAAGATGATGTGTATGCGCTTGATTAAGCTCGAGACGAAGCCCTCTAAACAGCAACTATGTACTAGCAAAACCTGCGAAATTATCATAGCAGAAGATTGTAGCCTAGGTCCTTCGCAGTAGGGGACCTAGTTCTTTGCCTCAAGCAAGATGGCCACAAGAAACTAGAATCGCCATAGGAAGGACCATACATCGTCACAGAAGTTATTCCCGGAGTAGCATATCGACTGCAAGATAAGAAGACAGGAGTAAAAATTAATTACTCAAATCCATGGAACGTAAATGATAAAGAGTACAGTTTGGCTTAAAAAGCCAAGATGTCCAGGAGAAAAGGCTAAAATAGCCATGCACTCAAAGAACAATGTACCGACAATTTTTGCCTTGTATATGAAGAGAACTTATTTGTATCTTAATCTTTGCTTTCAAAGACTAATGATTTTTATCGAGTTAAACAGTAATTATGAGAATATGTCCAGATATAGGCATCTGAACATAGCCTCGGGGACTAATCCCATCGGGAGCGCTGACGCGCACCCGATAGAAATACCATTGTGTATAAAGTGCATTGATAAATTGCAAAAACTTTTTGAGTTTTACATCAGTGTATCCTCAAAAAGGAATTACTCCCATCGGGAGATAGCATAAAAATAATAAAATTATCTGATATAAATCATAAATATTGGCGACCCAGCAGGCCAAATGCCAAAAAATCCAAAAAAAACTCGGATCACGCTCATACACAAGAAAAAAATCCGAATGCCGTGTTCAGAAACATGAAGGTAAGACCCTAGGATTCGTCCTGTGTGGCCTGGTAATCGCACAAGAATGTGCTCTGCCAGTAAAAATCCGTATCAACGATACGATGCATAATCCCGACGGACGTGTTGGGTACCCCATAAAAAATAGAAAACTGGAATCCAGTATTCAGTAAGACCTCAGCGGCTCGAACTGGATTACACCAGCAACAAAATTCCGGATTCAAGCCTGGGGACTTGAGTTTGATGTAGGTCAACCTTGTTTTTGCCTAGGAGCAATTAACTGATTCCCGATCTGTCAGAAGCATCAGACTCGTTGTACCAAAATCCCTACAAAAAACAAAATCAAATAGAATAAAAGGAACAAGAAAGAAAACTCTGAGACTCAACCTGAAAACTATGGATTCAGGTAGAGTCTCGGGGGCTGCTGACATGGGTATTATTACTCGGATGCTCACTATTCGATACCCTGCACTGGGTAAAAGGCCTACGGCCTATAGAGATTCCAGATACAAGCCCAAGGAAGCAACTGCCGGAAACTTCTTATTGTATTAGGAAAGAAACCATGAACCGACATTATATTGGTATTGTAATCACATGTGTATGAAACCTATCCACATACAGCTTTGAGACCCGGCCTATTATATATAGGACGGGAGAAGCCCAAGCGAGGGTACCAAAATCTAGTAGACAACTTGTAACAGACTGTTTCCCCAATATTCAGGCGACTTTGTCTTCATTGTTCTCCCTAACATCCGACGAAATCCCTAGCCTTCTCTTTTCCACGAAACCCGAAGTCCATCATCATGGGCATTGCCGAGGTTACCCCTCGTCAGTTCTCTTTGTGCTCCTTGATCTCCATCAGGTGCTCTGGCATGATCTCCATCTTACCACCAATTTGGCGCCAAGTCGATGACACCACCGGTCTTGTCGTTCATCATCGTGATGACTACTACTATACAACTTAGTAATAGGAAAAGTAAACTACCTTATATTATTCATGACTATACCCATATGACATCACAAGCCTCCCTGCAACATAAAGTTAGACGCATATACTTTATTTGTTGAAAGTCTTACATGGTTATTTAGGATTTTGCAATAGAACTGTTACTACCTACGAACTTCCAACCATAACATGGATCCAATAGTTGTCTATAATACACCCCTTTTGTTGCCCTTCGTTGTACGTGCTATATCAACTACTGTGAGAGGGACAGACACCCGCTAGGTACTTATACGGTACAAGTCGTATGTCGAGTGTGGAACCAATCTCGTGTAAGATTACGCGTAAGGTCGGTCCGGACCGCTTCATAAAACTATGTTGCGATATAAACAAATACATGTGGGAGGGTAATAACTAGAGGATCAATGCCCATATTCAGTATGTGTCTATCCATACTAGCATACTACGCATAGATCGGCTATGATACCACTCAAGGGGTTTCGTGGCAGAAAACAAAAATTTTACTATGTTGGAACACACCTAGCCAGAATCTATCTAGGAAGTAATGCAGTAACGAGAGAAGACAATGGTAACATACCCTTGTAGTCCGTAAGTGTATAACGCTCATGCAAGAATGTGGATGATGTAGTCGTACTCGTCTGACCTCAAGGTCGTGAAGCTCCTTGCAAGTCACCCCTTGTCAGGGTCCACGTACGACGGTCTGATGACATAAGTGGCAGCACCCTCGATGTATCGAACATGTACGATGCAAGAAGATGACTCGCGAATATCTAATCCCTACCAAGATTGCGGAAGTAGATCTCCTGGCCGGAATCACTGCAGCACAGCAGCGTGCCACAACATTGTTGTCTCTTACGTGTATAGTCCTTCTTGGGATCACACCACCGCAACAGGCAACGAGAGAGAGAGATTTATCCTCTAAGAAAAATTGTCTTAAAGAATTATTGGTGTGTTTATTCCCACCCACGGGCACCCCTGAAGGAAATATGCCCTGAGAGGCAATAATAAAGCTGTTATTATGTATTCCTTGTATATGATAGACGTTTATTTTGCATGCTATAATTGTATTGGTAGGAAACATCAATACATGTGTGTTTAATAAACAAAAAGGGTTCCTAGTTGTGCCTCTCTTATAGACTAGCTTGTTGATTAACAAGATGATCAAGGTTTCCTGATCATGGACATTGGATGTTGTTAATAACAAGGTCACAGCATTTGTGAAATGATGTGATGAACATTCATCCAAAGTATAGCATTGCGATCAAGTCATTATGTTTATATTGCTATAACATCATACAAAGTAGTATTAGTCCTTAGACCATGAGATCATGTTAATTGCTGACACTGGAAAAGTATCATGATAACATCAAACGTCACACCGTAATAGGGTGACCATAAAGGTGGGTTCAGTGCTATGAAGGTGTTATGTTGAGGCTCATGGATCAAGAGTAGAATTTTTCAATCCTGATGATGGATAGATATACTCTGGGCCCTCTCGGTGATATCACATTAAGATAGCTTGCAAGCAAGTGATGTGATCACTAGAATGTTATATCACGGGAACGAGAAAAGAGTGCATGTCGGTAACGAGATCAAACTAGGTATTTGGATACCGATGATCGAATCTTGGACATGTATTATATCATGAGACAAAGGGATTAAATTACTAGCGTTAAAGGTTCTCACGATCACAGAAGTCATCATTGAATGTGCAGGAGTCAGTATGGATCTCCAGGTCCCGCTTCTGATTATTGATCTGAGAGGAGTCTCAATCATGTCTGCATTATTCGCGAACCATAGGGTGACACACTTAAGGGTTGCCGGACACCATTTAGGAGCACATATGTTTCAGACAAAAGGTTTGCAAAGCACAGGAAATGTTTCGATAGAAACATGAATTGTTTCGATAGAAACCGGAATTGTTTCGGGTGAAATTGCAGAAAGTGGTTTTGCATGTGATATTGAAATGTTGCAAGGGTTTTATGTAAATGTTTGTTAATTAAAGTAATTAACAAAATTCTGAAAAAAATAAATGAAAGAGTTTTATTAAATTGAGAGTTGCATTCAATTTGGTGGAAATTAAATACATGTGAGTGGGATTTTGGGTGGAGGCCATGTTTATGTGAGTGGAGGTTCACCACATGAATGAAGGAGGGGAGGAGTCCCCCCCCTCATGCGCCGACTATGGGAGGGGAGGGCTCTCCCTTCCTCCTATATAAAGCCCCCCTCTCCCCTCTCACAAACCACACCTCCTCGTGAAGGATCTCTCTCCCCCTCTAGATATTCCCCCATGGTCTCGGATTAGCGAGATACATGTTCCCAGTGGCCTTGCGTCTGGAAGGAGTTGCTACTTCTGCTGATCCGCTAGAGCGAGGAGGTGGAGGTTGTCCGGTAGCTTGAACGTGTGTGCGAGGATGGATGCGCTGCTGATTTGCGGCGCTCGGACTTCCACATGATCTTGAGATCGGCAAGCGTACGACTACATCAACCACGAGTTCCTACTCGTTAACAAAATTCGTTGTCTTCGAGGGTAAGTTCTCCATGGATGTGTGTCCACCCGTTGCTCTGTATCTAGTAGATGGATCTTGGCGTATAGTTCTCATCGTAGGAAAATTTTTGTTTTCTATGTTGCGGACCCAACAGTGGTATCAGAGCCTGATCTATGCGTAGGTGCTTTGCACGGGTAGTACACATATGTTTATATGTGGGCGATGATGATCATGTTATTGCATCTTCTATGTATTTTGGATATTGGTGGCATAGTGGGATGAAGCGGCGCGGACCAACCTTACATGTCATCGTACATGAGACCAGTTCCACGACTGACATGCAACTAGTTTTGCATAAGTGGCTAGCGGGTGTTTGTCTCTCCTACTATAGTCAATATCTGATTTACAACGAGTTGCTAATAACTTGGTTATCCTTGTTGTGGTTCATGTGCGTAGGTAAGACCAGTTCTTTCTCCGAAAGCCCTAAGCCACGTAAAACTTGCAATTGATAAATTAGAGGCGTCTAGTTTAGATCGTTGCTGGGCTAGTGTCTTGATATGGTATTGTTGTAAGTAGATGTATGATAGATACTCTTACAACTCACTTAACGTGTAAGTTCCATAGACCTTGGCCTTGCACACAAAGGAATGATAGAGATCATACCACGATGCAAATGATAGAGATCAAATGCATGGACCGTATCATCTCACTTCACACATTAGATGTTAGCATCTTATATTGCTAGTTTGGCATTTTTAGTAGCATTATAAGATGATCCCTCATTTAAATATCAAGATAAAATGTGTTCTTCCTTAAGTATGCACCATTTTGTGGATCGTGTTTTGAGGCATCATGTGATGATCGGGTGTTTTCGACTCTACGCTTTCATACAACGGGTGTAAGACAGTTTTACACACGCGAATACTAAGGTTCTTACTTGGCGAGCCTAGCATGTACAGACATGGCCTCGGAACACGGACCGAAAGGTTAAGCATGAGTCATATAGTTGATATGATGCCCATATAGATGCTTGCCTTTGAAGCTACACCGACTCACGTGATGATCGAACTTGGTGTAGTGGATTTGGTTCATGTAATCACCCAAAAGGACACGAGGGATGTCGTTTTTGAGTGGGAGTTCATTAGTAATTTGGATTAGTTGAACTCAATCTATCATAAACTTAGTCTAAATATACTTTACAAATTCTGTTGTAGATGGCACCACCTGCTTTTAATTTCAATGTGTTCATGGAGAAAGAGAAGCTTGCTGCGAATGGTAGCAACTTCACCAACTGGGCTATGAATTTGAGGATTCTCCTCACTGCTGCACAAAAGCAATATGTGCTAGAGGCGCCGCTAGGCCCCCCACCAGCTCCTGATGCCCCTGATGAAGAAAATGTTGGAGATATGCCCAAGAGGCAATAATAAAAGTGGTTATTATTATATCTTTGTGTTTATGATGAATGTTTAGATCCCATGCTATAATTGTATTATAAGGAAACACTAATACATGTGTGTTTTTGTAAACATAAAAGAGTCCCTAGTAAGCCTCTTGTGGAACTAGCTTGTTGATTAATTGATGATCATGGTTTCCTGATCATGGACATTGGATGTCATTAATAACAAGGTTATATCATTAGGAGAATGATGTGATGGACACACACCCATAGTAAGCGTAGCATAAGATCAAGTCATTAAGTTCGTATTGCTATAAGCTTTCAAATGCATAGTAACCTAATCCTTCGACCATGAGGTTATGTTAATCACCATCACCGGATGGGTACTTTGATGACATCAAACACCGCTTCGTAACTGGGTGGTTATAAAGGTGTCATTGGGTATTCTGAAAGTATGTGTTGAAGCGCATAGACCAAGATTGGGATTTGTCCATCCATATGATGGATAGATATGCTCTGGGCCCTCTCTGTGGAATGTCATCTAGTTAGCTTGCAAGCATGTGACTAGGTCACAAGGGATGACATAACATGGAACGAGTAAAGAGTACTTATCAGTAACGAGGTAGAACTAGGTATGGAGATACCGACGATCAAACCTCGGATAAGTAGAATATCGTGTGACAAAGGGAATTGGTTTCGTATGTTAATGGTTCTATCGATCACGAAGTCATCGTTGAGTATGTGGGAGCCGTTATGGATCTCCAGATCCTGCTGATGGTTATTAATCGGAGAGGTGTCTTCATCATGTCTGCATATTCACGAATCGTAGGGTGACACACTTAAGGTTCGAAGTTGTTTTAAGTAGATATGGAATGTGCGTTGGAGACCGAATGTTGTTCGGAGTCTCGGATTGAATCCGGGACATCACGAGGAGATCTGGAATTGTCCGGAGAATAAGATTCATATATTGGGGATCATTTTCTAAGTTAGGAAATGTTCCGGAGTATTTGTATGGGGATTCTAGAAGGTTTCGGAATGTTCCGGAAGGTTCTAGTAGATTTCTTGGAGTTTGCTTGAAAACCAAGAAAGGATCAAGGAGTCTTTGTGGGGCAAGACACGGATTCGTGGGGGAGGAGGATTCCTCCCCCCTCCCAATCCGCCGGCCAAGGAGGGAGGGGAGTCCTACTAGGACTCCCCCTCCCATGGCGCCTCCCTCCTTTAAATAGAGGGGAGGGGGCGCCACCCCCTAGACCTCTCCCATAACAAACCCTAGCCGCCACCTCTCTCCTCCTCCTTCGCTCTGCTCCGGCTTAGGCGAAGCCCTGCAGAAATCTCTACTCCACCACCACCACCACACCGTCGTGCTGCTGGGATTCCGTGGAGAAGATCTACTACCTCCGCTGCTCGCTAGAACGGGGAGAGGAAGGTCTGCTTTGACTACGCACGTGTGACCGACTGCGGAAGCGCTGCCGGAATGCGGCACCGGAAGGATCGTCCACACGATCTTGAGATCGGCAAGTGATCGACTACATCAACCCCGAGATCTAATCTCGTAACGCTTTCGGATCTACGAGGGTTAGTACAGATCTATCTCGTTGCACATGTCTAATAGATTAGATCTTGGCTTTTATCTAGATTAGATCTGGTTTTTATTCATTCTTGCGGTAGAAATTTTTTGTTTTCCATGCTACGAACCCATCAGAAAAGAATGTCTATATACCTCGTCAGGAGGACCACAACTTAGTTCATTGCGGCATACTGTATGGGCTAGATCCAGAACTTCGAAAACGTTTTGAAAATGGCAATGCCTTTGATACCATGGGATAATTGAAAATGATTTTCGATACCCATGCTACCGTAGAGAGTTATAATGCTTCTGAAAAGTTCTTTAGCTGCATGATGGAGGAGAACAGCTCCGTTAGTGAGCACGTACTCAAAATGTCTGGGTACACCGATAAGTTTGTGTCCTTGGGAATAACGATTCCCATTGATTTAGGCATACATCGTGTTATCCAATCTCTACCACCTAGCTACAAGAGCTTCGTGATGAACTGTAATATGCAGGGCATGAAGAAGTCTCTTCCCGAGCTTCTGTCAATGCTTAAGACTGCAGAAGTGGAGATTAGGAAAGAACATCAAGTGTTGATGATCAATAATACCACCGGTTTCAAGAAGGACAAGAAAGGCAAGCAGAAGGGAAAGAAGGGCGGCAAATCTGTTGCCGCACCTGAAAAGAAACCCCGAGATGGCCCTAAGTCTGACACCGAGTGTTACTATTGCAAGGGGACTGGCCATTGGAAGCGCAACTGCCCCAAATATTTGGCGGACAAGAAGGCCGGCAAGGCAAACAAAGGTATATGTGATATACATGTTATTGATGTGTACTTTACTAGTACTCTCAGTAGCACCTGGGTATTTAATACGGGATCGGTTGCTAATATATGTAACTCGGTTCAGGGGCTACGGAACAAGCGACAACTAGCAAGGGATGAGGTCACGATGCGGGTCGGCAATGGATCAAGAGTTGATGTGATCGTCGTCGGAACGCTGCCTCTCCATATGCCGTCGGGATTAGTTATAAACCTAAATGTTCTGGAAGGCTCTAGTAGATTTCTTGGAGTTTGCTTGAAAACCAAGAAAGGATCAAGGAGTCTTTGTGGGGCAAGACACGGATTCGTGGGGGAGGAGGATTCCTCCCCCCTCCCAATCCGCCGGCCAAGGAGGGAGGGAGTCCTACTAGGACTCCCCCTCCCATGGCGCCTACCTCCTTTAAATAGAGGGGAGGGGGCGCCACCCCCTAGACCTCTCCCATAACAAACCCTAGCCGCCGCCTCTCTCCTCCTCCTTCGCTCTGCCCCGGCTTAGGCGAAGCCCTGCAGAAATCTCTACTCCACCACCACCACCACACCGTCGTGCTGCTGGGATTCTGTGGAGAAGATCTACTACCTCTGCTGCTCGCTGGAACGGGGAGAGGAAGGTCTGCTTCGACTCCGCACGTGTGACCGACTGCGGAAGCACTCCCGGGACGCGGCGCCGGAAGGATCGTCCACACGATATTGAGATCGGCAAGTGATCGACTACATCAACCCCGAGATCTAATCTCATAACGCTTTCGGATCTACGAGGGTTAGTACAGATCTATCTCGTTGCACATGTCTAATAGATTAGATCTTGGCTTTTATCTAGATTAGATCTGGGTTTTGTTCGTTCTTGCGATAGAATTTTTTTGTTTTCCATGCTACGAACCCATCAGTGGTATCAGAGCCTTGTCTATGCGTAGATCTGTTGCACGAGTAGAACACAATGGTTTTGTGGGCGTTGGTGCTCGTGCCGTCTTTTGCTTTGTGTACTTTGCATCTTGCGGTATGGTGGGATGAAGCGGCTCGGGCTAACCTTACATGTCATCGCACATGAGACTTGCTCCACGCTTGACGTGTAACTTGCTTTGCACAAGTGGCTTTGCGGGTGTCTGTCTCTCCCATCATAGTATAGATCCAATTTACACTTTGCACTCGATAGCACTTGTATCAACGTTGTGGTTTAGTTTCGTAGGTAAGATCCGTTCTTATTCGAAAGCCCCAAACCACGTAAAACATGCAAAGAAAATTAGAGGCGTCTAACTTGTTTTTGCAGGGGTTTTGTGATGTGATATGGCCATCATGTGATTGTGATTATATTTGATGTATGCAATGATCCTTGTTGTAATATGGCAACCGGCAGGAGCCTAATGGTTGTCTTTAATTATGTTAAGACATGCGTGTATATTCATCTTATAATAGCTTTATTCCAAGATCTTATAATACCTTGACGTAATGCTGGTGATGATGGAGATCATGTCCGTGCTTTGGAGATGGAGATCAAAGGCATAAGAAGAAAGGGCCATATCATATCACACTAATTATGAATTGCCTGTGATGTTAATCCTTTATGCATCTTGTATTGCTTAGATCGCGACGGTAGCATTATAATATGATCCCTCTCACTAAATTTCAAGTAATAAAGTGTTCGTCCTTATTTGGCACCATTGCTAAGACTCGTCGTCTCGAAGCATCTCGTGATGATCGGGTGTGATAGATTCTACGTGTGCATACAATGGGTGCAAGCCAGATTTGCACATGCGGAAACTAAGGTTAATCTTGACGAGCCTAGCATGTACAGACATGGTCTCGGCACACGGAATACTGAAAGGTAGAGCACGAGTCATATAAGTGATATGATGAACATGAAGATTGTTCGCCGATGAAACTACATCCTCTCTCGTGAAGATCGAAGTTGTTGTAGTGGACTTGGTTCGTGTAATCACTAAGACAATGTGAGGGATGTTGTTTTGAGTGGGAATTCACCTAGTTAATTTAAGAATTAAAATTGAACTCGATGTATCATAAACTTAGTCTAAACTACTTGCAAATTTGTTGTAGATTATGGCGAATCTCTCCATCAATTTCAATGCGTTCCTAGAGAAAGAAAAGCTTAAGAACAATGGAAGCAACTTCACGGACTGGCTCCATGGTCTGAAGATTGTCCTCAGGGCTGGTCAGATGACCTATGTGCTCGAAGCACCGCTAGGTGACCCACCTGCAGATGATGCCACCGATGACGTAAAGAATGTTTACGCCACTCGGAAAAATCATTACTCCACAGTTCAGTGTGCCATCCTATACGGTTTAGAAACGGAGCTCCAGAAGCGTTTTGAGCACCACGACCCATTCGAGATCATTAAGGAGCTCAAGCTCATTTTTGAGACTCAGGCGGCCGTGGAGAGCTATGAGGCCTCCGAAAAGTTCTTTACTTGCAAGATGGAAGAGGGAAGCTCTGTTAGCGAGCACGTGCTCACCATGTCTGGGCATGCAAACAAGCTCCAAGAGTTGGGGATAACGATTCCTAATGAGTTAGGGATTCATCGTGTCCTCCAATCACTGCCACCGAGTTATAAGAACTTTGTGATGAACTACAATATGCACTGCATGAACAAGACGTTGCCTGAACTATCGTCCATGCTGAAAACTGCTGAAGTGGAGATCAAGAAGGAGCACCAAGTGTTGATGGTCAATAAGACCACCAATTTCAAGAAACAGGGCAAGCCTAAGAAAAAGGGCAACTTCAAGAAGGACGGCAAGAAAGCTGCCACACCTGCTAAGAAGCCCAAGGCTGGTCCTAAACCTGAAACTGAATGCTTCTACTGCAAGGGTGCTAGTCACTGGAAGCGTAACTGCCCCAAGTACCTGGCAGATCTGAAGAACAGCAACATCAAGAATAAAGGTATATTCGATATACATGTTATTGATGTGTATCTTACTAGTAGTCGCAGTAGTGCCTGGGTATTTGATACTGGTTCGGTTGCTCATATTTGTAACTCGAAACAGGAGCTGCGGAATAAACGAAGACTGGCAAGAGACAAGGTGACGATGCGCGTTGGAAATGGCTCCAAGGTTGATGTGATCGCCATCGGCACGCTCCCTCTACATCTACCTTCGAGATTAGTTTTAAATTTAAATAATTGTTATTTGGTGCCTGCGTTAAGCATGAACATTATATCTGGATCTTGTTTATTGCGAGACGATTACTCTTTTAAGTCTGAGAATAAAGGTTGTTCGATTTATATGAGTAATATCTTTTATGGTAATGCACCTGAGATGAATGGTTTATTCTTATTGAATCTCGATAGTAGCGATACACATGTTCACAACATAGATGCTAAACGAATAAAATTGAATGATAATTCTACATACATGTGGCACTGTCGTCTTGGTCACATTGGAGTGAAGCATATGAAGAAACTCCATTCTGATGGACTTCTTGAATCACTTGATTTTGAATCACTTGAAAGATGCGAAGCATGTCTAATGGGAAAAATGACTAAGACTCCATTCTCTGGAATAATGGAGCGAGCTACAGACTTATTGGAAATAATACATACCGATGTGTGCGGTCCAATGAGTGTAGCGTCGCGTGGTGGATATCGTTATGTTCTCACTTTCACGGATGACTTAAGTAGATATGGATATGTCTACTTTATGAAACATAAGTCCAAAACTTTCGAGAAGTTTAAGGAATTTCAAAGTGAAGTGGAAAATCATCATAACAAGAAGATTAAGTTTCTGCGTTCTGACCGCGGAGGTGAATATCTGAGTTATGAGTTTGGCATGCATTTAAAGAAATATGGAATAATTTCGCAGTTGACACCGCCGGGAACACCACAGCGTAATGGTGTGTCCGAACGTCGTAATCGAACTCTCTTAGATATGGTTCGGTCTATGATGTCTCTTACAGATTTACCACTATCGTTTTGGGGCTATGCATTAGAGACAGCCGCATTCACTTTAAATAGGGCACCATCTAAATCCGTTGAAACGACACCGTACGAATTGTGGTTTGGTAAGAAACCTAAGTTGTCGTTCCTTAAAGTTTGGGGTTGCGAAGCGTATGTAAAGAAGTTACAGCCTGATAAGCTTGAACCCAAAGCGGAGAAATGCGTCTTCATAGGATACCCTAAAGAAACAATTGGGTATACCTTCTATCATAGATCCGAAGGCAAAGTTTTTGTTGCCAAGAATGGATCCTTTCTTGAGAAGGAGTTTCTCTCGAAGGAAGTGACTAGAAGGAAAGTAGAACTCGACGAGGTTATTGAACCTTCTCTCGGAGTTGAGAGTAGCGCAGCACCGGAAGATGTTTTTGTGCCACCTGCACCAATTGGAGAGGAAGCTAATGATGGTGATCATGAAACTTCGAACAAAGTTACTACTGAACCTCGCAGGTCAACGAGGGTTCGTACCACTCCTGATTGGTATGACTCTGCCTTGAACGTCATGTTGGTGGACAACACTGATGACCCTGCGACGTATGAAGAAGCTATGGTGAGCCCAGATTCCGACAAATGGCTAGAAGCCATGAAATCCGAAATGGGATCCATGTACGAAAACCAAGTATGGACTTTGGTGGACTTACCGGATGGCCGTAAGGCTGTCGAGAACAAATGGATTTTCAAAAGAAAAACAGATGCTGATGGTAATGTTACCGTCTATAAAGCTCGACTTGTCGCGAAAGGGTTCCGACAAATTCAAGGAGTTGACTATGATGAGACTTTCTCACCAGTAGCGAAGCTAAAGTCTGTGAGGATTTTGTTAGCAATCGCTGCATATTTCGATTATGAAATTTGGCAGATGGATGTCAAAACAGCGTTCCTTAATGGTGACATTGAGGAAGAGTTGTATATGGTACAACCCATGGGTTTTGTCGATCCTAGTGATGCTGACAAGGTATGCAAACTTCAGCGCTCCATTTATGGACTGAAGCAAGCATCCCGGAGTTGGAATCAACGTTTTGATAAAGTAATAAAAAACTTTGGATTTATACAAACTTATGGAGAAGCTTGTATTTACAAGAAAGTGAGTGGGAGCTCTGTAGCATTCCTAGTACTATATGTAGATGACATATTGTTGATTGGGAATGATATAGAACTTCTTAATAGCGTCAAAACCTATTTGAATAATAGTTTTTCAATGAAGGATCTTGGCGAAGCGGCATATATTCTAGGCATCAAGATTTATAGAGATAGATCAAGACGCCTAATAGCGCTTTCACAAAGTACATACTTAGACAAAGTTCTAAAGAAGTTTAGAATGGAAGAGAGCAAGAAAGGGTTCGTGCCCATGTTGTCAGGTAAGACCTTGAGTAAGACTCAAAGTCCGGCTACGGCAGAAGATAGAGAAAAGATGAATAATATTCCCTATGCCTCGGCCATAGGTTCTATCATGTATGCCATGTTGTGTACAAGACCGGATATAGCACATGCTGTTAGTTTGACTAGCAGATATCAAAGTGATCCTGGAATGGAGCACTGGACAGTGGTCAAGAATATCCTAAAGTACCTGAATAGGACTAAGGATATGGTTCTTTCTTATGGAGGTGATGAACATCTTGTTGTAAACGGTTACACTAATGCTAGTCGGAACACCGATCCGGATGACTCTAAGTCACAGTCTGGATACATATTTATTTTGAATGGTGCTGCAGTGAGCTGGAGGAGTGCCAAGCAAAGCGTTGTGGCGAAATCTTCAACTGAATCAGAATACATAGCTGCTTCGGAGGCTGCATAAGAAGCCATATGGATGAAGGAGTTCATTACTGAACTTGGCGTGGTTCCCAGTGCGTTGGACCCGATGGCCATCTACTATGACAACACAGGTGTCATAGCTAGTGCACAGGAGCCAAGGTCACATAGTAAGCTGAAGCACATCAAGCTACGTTTCCATGCTATTCGCGAGTATGTCCGAGATGGTGACATAAAGATTTGCAAAGTACACACTGATCTGAATGTGGCAGATCCGTTGACTAAACCTCTCCCTAGAGCAAAGCATGACCAACACCAGAACGCCATGGGTGTTAGGTATATTACCATATAATCTAGATTATTGACTCTAGTGCAAGTGGGAGACTATTGGAGATATGCCCAAGAGGCAATAATAAAAGTGGTTATTATTATATCTTTGTGTTTATGATGAATGTTTACATCCCATGCTATAATTGTATTATAAGGAAACACTAATACATGTGTGTTTTTGTAAACATAAAAGAGTCCCTAGCAAGCCTCTTATGGAACTAGCTTGTTGATTAATTGATGATCATGGTTTCCTAATCATGGACATTGGATGTCATTAATAACAAGGTTATATCATTAGGAGAATGATGTGATGGACACACACCCATAGTAAGCGTAGCATAAGATCAAGTCATTAAGTTCGTATTGCTATAAGCTTTCAAATGCATAGTAACCTAATCCTTCGACCATGAGGTTATGTTAATCACCATCACCGGATGGGTACTTTGATGACATCAAACACCGCTTCGTAACTGGGTGGTTATAAAGGTGTCATTGGGTATTCTGAAAGTATGTGTTGAAGCGCATAGACCAAGATTGGGATTTGTCCATCCATATGACGGATAGATATGCTCTGGGCCCTCTCTGTGGAATGTCATCTAGTTAGCTTGCAAGCATGTGACTAGGTCACAAGGGATGACATAACATGGAATGAGTAAAGAGTACTTATCAGTAACGAGGTAGAACTAGGTATGGAGATACCGACGATCAAACCTCGGATAAGTAGAATATCGTGTGACAAAGGGAATTGGTTTCGTATGTTAATGGTTCTATCGATCACGAAGTCATCGTTGAGTATGTGGGAGCCGTTATGGATCTCCAGATCCTGCTGATGGTTATTGATCGGAGAGGTGTCTTCATCATGTCTGCATATTCACGAACCGTAGGGTGACACACTTAAGGTTCGAAGTTGTTTTAAGTAGATATGGAATGTGCGTTGGAGACCGAATGTTGTTCGGAGTCTCGGATTGAATCCGGGACATCACGAGGAGATCTGGAATTGTCCGAAGAATAAGATTCATATATTGGGGATCATTTTCTAAGTTAGGAAATGTTCCGGAGTATTTGTATGGGGATTCTAGAATGTTTCGGAATGTTCCGGAAGGTTCTAGTAGATTTCTTGGAGTTTGCTTGAAAACCAAGAAAGGATCAAGGAGTATTTGTGGGGCAAGACACGGATTCGTGGGGGAGGAGGATTCCTCTCCCCCTCCCAATCCGCCGGCCAAGGAGGGAGGGGAGTCCTACTAGGACTCCCCCTCCCATGGCGCCTCCCTCCTTTAAATAGAGGGGAGGGGGCGCCACCCCCTAGACCTCTCCCATAACAAACCCTAGCCACCACCTCTCTCCTCCTCCTTCGCTCTGCTCCGGCTTAGGCGAAGCCCTGCAGAAATCTCTACTCCACCACCACCACCACACCGTCGTGCTGCTGGGATTCCGTGGAGAAGATCTACTACCTCCGCTGCTCGCTGGAACGGGGAGAGGAAGGTCTGCTTTGACTACGCACGTGTGACCGACTGCGGAAGCGCTGCCGGAATGCGGCACCGGAAGGATCGTCCACACGATCTTGAGATCGGCAAGTGATCGACTACATCAACCCCGAGATCTAATCTCGTAACGCTTTCGGATCTACGAGGGTTAGTACAGATCTATCTCGTTGCACATGTCTAATAGATTAGATCTTGGCTTTTATCTAGATTAGATCTGGTTTTTATTCATTCTTGCGGTAGAAATTTTTTGTTTTCCATGCTACGAACCCATCAGAAAAGAATGTCTATATACCTCGTCAGGAGGACCACAACTTAGTTCATTGCGGCATACTGTATGGGCTAGAGCCAGAACTTCGAAAACGTTTTGAAAAAGGCAATGCCTTTGATACCATGGGATAATTGAAAATGATTTTCGATACCCATGCTACCGTAGAGAGTTATAATGCTTCTGAAAAGTTCTTTAGCTGCATGATGGAGGAGAACAGCTCCGTTAGTGAGCACGTACTCAAAATGTCTGGGTACACCGATAAGTTTGTGTCCTTGGGAATAACGATTCCCATTGATTTAGGCATACATCGTGTTATCCAATCTCTACCACCTAGCTACAAGAGCTTCGTGATGAACTGTAATATGCAGGGCATGAAGAAGTCTCTTCCCGAGCTTCTGTCAATGCTTAAGACTGCAGAAGTGGAGATTAGGAAAGAACATCAAGTGTTGATGATCAATAATACCACCGGTTTCAAGAAGGACAAGAAAGGCAAGCAGAAGGGAAAGAAGGGCGGCAAATCTGTTGCCGCACCTGAAAAGAAACCCCGAGATGGCCCTAAGTCTGACACCGAGTGTTACTATTGCAAGGGGACTGGCCATTGGAAGCGCAACTTCCCCAAATATTTGGCGGACAAGAAGGCCGGCAAGGCAAACAAAGGTATATGTGATATACATGTTATTGATGTGTACTTTACTAGTACTCGCAGTAGCACCTGGGTATTTGATACGGGATCGGTTGCTAATATATGTAACTCGGTTCAGGGGCTGCGGAACAAGCGACAACTAGCAAGGGATGAGGTCACGATGCGGGTCGGCAATGGATCAAGAGTTGATGTGATCGCCGTCGGAACGCTGCCTCTCCATATGCCGTCGGGATTAGTTATAAACCTAAATAATTGTTATTTGGTGCCTGCACTGAGCATGAACATTGTATTCGGATCGTGTTTGATGCAAAGTGGTTATTTGTTTAAGTCTGAAAATAATGGCTGTTCGATTTATATGAATAATATCTTTTATGGTCATGCACCGGTGTTGAATGGTTTATTTCTGTTGGATCTTGATAGTAGTATTACGCATATTCATAATGTTGATGCTAAAAGGATTAAACTTGATAATGATATATCTACATACTGCCATCTAGGTCATATTGGCATTAAACGCATGAAGAAACTCCATTCTGATGGACTTTTGGAATCACTTGATTTTGAATCATTTGATACATGTGAGCCATGCCTTATGGGCAAGATGACTAGAACGTCGTTTTCCGGTTCAATGGAACGGGCGACAGATTTATTGGAAATCATGCATACTGATGAGTGTGGACCAATGAGTGTGTCGGCGCGAGGTGGATATCGTTATTTTGTTACTTTCATGGACGATTTGAGTAGATACGGGTATATCTATTTGATGAAACATAAGTCTGGAACCTTTGAAAACTTCAAAGAATTTCAGAATGAAGTGGAAAATCATCATAACAGAAAGATCAAATTTTTGCGGTCCGACCGTGGAGGAGAGTATCTTAGTTACGAGTTTAGCACACATATGAAAGACTGTAGAATAGTTTCACAACTTACGCCTGCCGGAACACCACAACGTAATGGTGTGTCAGAATGTCGTAATCGTACTTTATTGGATATGGTTCGATCTATGATGTCTCTGACTGACTTGCCACTGTCATTTTGGGGTTATGCACTAGAAACCGCTGCGTTCACTTTAAATAGGGCACCATCTAAATCCGTTGAAAAGACACCATATGAATTATGGTTTGGAAACAAACCTAAGGTGTCATTTCTTAAAGTTTGGGGATGCGATGTTTATGTGAAGAAACTTCAACCAGATAAACTCGAACCCAAAGCGGAAAAATTCGTCTTCATAGGATACCCTAAGGAAACGATTGGGTATACCTTATATCACAGATCCGAGGGCAAGTTTTTTGTTGCCAAGAATGGATCCTTTCTTGAAAAGGAGTTTCTCGTGAAAGGTCTGAGTAGTCGGAAGGTAGAACTCGAAGAGGTTATTGAACCTTCTCTTCATGAAATGGCGAGTAGCACAGCACCGGAAGCTGTTTCGGAGTTGACTTCACCTAATGAAGAGAGAGCTAATTATATTGATCATGAAACTCCGAAAGAGGACACTACCGAACCTCGCAGGTCAAGCAGGACACGTGCAGCTCCTGAATTGTACGGCAATCCTGTTATGAATTTCATGATTGATGAAATAGATGACCCTGCAACGTATGAAGAAGCGATGATGAGCCCTGATTCCAACAAATGGCTAGAAGCCATGAAATCTGAGATGGAATCCATGTACGAAAACCAGGTTTGGACTTTGGTAGACTTACCTCACGATTGAAAGGCCGTTGAGAATAAATGGATTTTCAAAAGAAAAACTGATGCTGATGGTAATGTGACCATCTATAAGGCTCGACTTGTCGCAAAGGGGTTTAGAAAAATTCAAGGAGTTGACTACGATGAGACATTCTCTCCCGTAGTGATGCTTAAGTCGGTTAGGATTATGTTAGCAATTGCTGCATATTTCGATTATGAAATATGGCAGATGGATGTCAAAACTGCGTTCCTCAATGGTAATATTGAAGAAGAGTTGTACATGATACAACCTAAGGGTTTTGTCGATCCTAAGGATGCTAATAAGATATGCAAGCTTCAGCGATCCATCTATGGACTGAAGCAAGCATCCTGGAGTTGGAATCTCCGCTTTGATGAGGTGATCAAAGAGTTTGGATTTGTCCAAACTTATGGAGAGGCTTGTATTTACAAGAAAGTGAGTGGGAGCAATGTGGCATTTCTAATATTATATGTGGATGACATATTACTGATTGGAAATGATATAGATCTTTTAAACAGTGTTAAAAGTTATCTAAACAGCAAATTTTCGATGAAAGACCTTGGTGAAGCTTCATATATATTAGGCATTAAAATCTATAGAGATAGATCAAGACGCCTAATTGGGCTATCACAGAGTACATACCTTGATAAGATATTAAAGAAGTTTAATATGGACGGAAGTGAGAAGGGGTTCTTACCTATGTTGCAAGGCAAGACATTGAGTAAGACTCAAAGTCCGGCTACGGCGGAAGAAAGAGAGATAATGGATAAGATCAACTATGCCTCAGCCATAGGATCTATAATGTATGCCATGCTATGTACAAGACCAGATATGGCACATGCTATTAGTTTGACTAGTAGGTACCAATCTGATCCAGGTTCGGAACACTGGATAGCGGTTAAGAATATCCTTAAGTACTTGAGAAGAATTAAGGATATGTTTCTTGTATACGGAGGTGAAGAAGAGCTAGTCGCTAAGTGTTATGTTGATGCTAGCTTTCACACTGATCCGAATGACTCTAAGTCTCAATCCGGATACGTATTTCTCTTGAACGGAGTAGAAGTTAGTTGGAGGAGCTCCAAACAACCTGTGGTGGCTGGATCAACGACGGAGGCGGAATATGTTGCTGCTTCAGAAGCGGCGCAGGAAGCGGTTTGGATGAAGGAGTTCATAACGGAACTAGGTGTGGTTCCTAGTGTGCTGGACCCAATGGTGATCTATTGTGACAACAATGGAGCCATAGCCAACGCCAAGGAACCAAGGTCTCACCAGAATTCCAAGCATATTAAGCGCCGGTTTCACTCCATCCGCGAGCATGTCAAGGATGGAGATATAAAGATTTGTAAAGTGCACACGGACCTGAATGTAGCAAATCCATTGACTAAAGTTCTCCCTAGCGAAAAACATGATCAACACCAGAACTCCATGGGTGTTAGATTTATCACTATGTAAACTAGATTATTGTCTCTAGTGCAAGTGGGAGACTGAAGGAAATATGCCCTGAGAGGCAATAATAAAGTTGTTATTATGTATTTCTTGTATATGATAGATGTTTATTTTGCATGCTATAATTGTATTGATAGGAAACGTCAATACATGTGTGTTTAATAAACAAAAAGGGTTCCTAGTTGTGCCTCTCTTATAGACTAGCTTGTTGATTAACAAGAGGATCAAGGTTTCCTGATCATGGACATTGGATGTTGTTAATAACAAGGTCACATTATTTGTGAAATGATGTGATGAACATTCATCCAAAGTATAGCATTACGATCAAGTCATTATGTTTATATTGCTATAACATCTTATGAAGTAGTCTTAGTCCTTAGACCATGAGATCATGTTAATTGCTGACACCGGAAAAGTATCTTGATAACATCAAACGTCACACCGTAACAGGGTGACTATAAAGGTGGGTTCAGTGCTATGAAGGTGTTATGTTGAGGCTCATGGATCAAGAGTGGAATTTGTCAATCCCGATGACAGATAGATATACTCTGGGCCCTCTCGGTGATATCATATTAAGATAGCTTGCAAGCAAGTGATGTGATCACTAGAATGTTATATCACAGGAACGAGAAAAGAGTGCATGTCGGTAACGAGAGCAAACTAGGTATTTGGATACCGATGATCGAATCTTGGACATGTATTATATCATGAGACAAAGGGATTAAATTACTAGCGTTAAAGGTTCTCACGATCACAGAAGTCATCATTGAATGTGCAGGAGTCAGTATGGATCTCCAGGTCCCGCTTCTGATTATTGATCTGAGAGGAGTCTCAATCATGTCTGCATTATTCGCGAACCATAGGATGACACACTTAAGGGTTGCCGGACACCATTTAGGAGCATATATGTTTCAGACAAAAGGTTTGCAAAGCGCAGGAAATGTTTCGATAGAAACAAGAATTGTTTCGATAGAAACCGGAATTGTTTCGGGTGAAATTGCAGAAAGTGGTTCTGCATGTGATATTGAAATGTTGCAATGGGTTTTATGTGAATGTTTGTTAATTAAAGTAATTAACAAAATTCTGAATAAAATAAATAAAAGAGTTTTATTAAATTGAGAGTTGCATTTAATTTGGTGGAAATTAAATACTTGTGAGTGGGATTTTGGGTGGAGGCCATGTTTATGTGAGTGGAGGTTCACCACATGAATTAAGGAGGGGAGGAGTCCCCCCCCTCATGCACCGGCTATGGGAGGGGAGGGGTCTCCCTCCCTCCTATATAAAGCCCCCCTCTCCCCTCTCACAAACCACACCTCCTCGTGAAGGATCTCTCTCCCCCTCTAGATATTCCCCCATGGTCTCGGATTAGCGAGATACATGTTCCCGGTGGCCTTGCGTCTAGAAGGAGTTGCTGCTTCTGCTGATCCGCTGGAGCGAGGAGGTGGAGGTTGTCCGGTAGCTTGAACGTGTGTGCGAGGACGGATGTGCTGCTGATTTGCGACGCTCGGACTTCCACGCGATCTTGAGATCGGCAAGCGTACGACTACATCAACCACGAGTTCCTACTCGTTAACAAAACTCATTGTCTTCGAGGGTAAGTTCTCCATGGATGTATGTCCACCCGTTGCTTTGTATCTAGTAGATGGATCTTGGCGTATAGTTCTCATCGTAGGAAAAAATTTCTTTTCTATGCTTTGGACCCAACAACCCCTTTATATAGGTGGAGGGGGTGTGCCCTTTCGAAAGAGTTTCCCATGTGGGACTAAATGGAAGGCAAAGGAGAGGGGAAAGGGGCAGCCGGCGAGGCCCATAGCGGTGGCCGGGTGGGCCACCCGAGCCAACCTAGAAGCAGCCGTTAGCAGCAGAAGCTCGGTCGGGTGGGCCACCATGCGTGCAGCCTAGCGCGACACCCAGCAGCAGCCCGCAGCAGCGAGGTGGTGGGGAAGTGGCAGCCGGGTGGGCCTTGGCGTGGCCTACCGCGTGACAGGTCACCAGATCCCACCCACGCGTGCACCCGCACTCGGGTTGGGCCGGCTTGCCATGGCCCGCTAGTGGCGACTGGTTGCCTGCTACCCGCACGACGCCATCCTCCATCCACTCGCGTGTTCGCGTGGGCTAGCCTGGGCCCACTTGCAGTGGCGGTTTGAGCTGCCCTCTAGGGTGGTTTCCATCTAGGCTGATTCCCTCCAGGGTTTTGGACCTATAGGGGAAGTTTCCCCATAAATATTAATTTAATATATATTAATTCATAATTAACATGTATAAATGCATATTATAAATTAATATTTAACTGAAACACCTTTCGGTCTTTTCCTTCTTCCCAACAACTTCAGATCCTCTTCGAAATGATTCTGGTTCTCTCATACACAAAACTTTCGGTTTGTCTCTCTTCTCTTTCTTCTGTGATTCCATCTATTCCAGAACCAGGTGTCATAATGCCCTTAAATGTGTTACCCTACGGTTCGGGAATGGCACAACCATGACCGAGACGATCTCGGATCACTGATCAATAGCGGGACCGGGATGCCCATAATGACCCCGTGCATTCTATGAAACAACGTCGTGTCTAACCATAAACGTAGAATCCAATTCCCTTGTTACTTCGATACCTAAATTGTCCGAGATCTGATCATCAGTACCATGATACCTTGTTTAATCTCGTTTCTAGCAAGTATTGCTTTACTCGTTCTTGTGAAATTCCATCCCAATGATCTAGTCATACGCGACGCAGCTTTATGGGTGTAATTCATCGAGTGGGCCTAATGTATCTTCCTGTCACACAGGAGAGAACATATCCTAATCTAGATACATACACCTCAACATGACCCTCTGCAATACCCAACATACACCTTTATAGTCACCCAGTTATGGCCATGACGGTTGATGCAGTTAAAGCGGTCTCGGGTGGCAGTGATTAAATATGGTCTCATGGTCTAAGGATTAGGACACTTTGTTTCTGACAATTACAACCGTGAAGTTTGTGACATGATCGTGTTCCATCACATTATTTCCAGATGATATGACTTCATTGTTAGTTGGCATAAATGCAGCATGATCAGGAAACCTTGTTCATCAGCTGCCCAATGAACTAGTTGAACAGAGACTACTAGAGACCTTTGGTTTGTTTATATATCACACATGTATCAATGTTTCTGCTTGATACGGTTATAGAATGATATAAAACTATTATGAACTAATGGGATATGATAATACACATCTTTATTATTTGCCTCTAGGGAATATCTCCTTCAGTGAGGCCCATACGTCTCCCTAGCTCGACGGGGTAGGTGTGGGTCGGCAATGTCGAGCCAGGCAGTACGACGCTTGGGCTCCGCATGTAGCGGCGGTACGATGGGCGGAGAGCTGGTGGTGTGCGCCTGGGGGGTCAACGACCTATTGGTCTCACTAGGCGGCCAGGGCCATGGGCGGCTACCTCTACGGTGGCTGGTGGAGATGGTGGCAAGGTGGTGGTGATGCTTCAGGAGGTCATGGCCAACGGCAACGACCCAACACTGTGGCAACAACTCTCACCAAAGAAGGAGGTGGCGTGGATGGTGCCGGTTTGGTCCTTGGAAAACTCCTAGTGGAGCTAGCCGGCGATGGCGGGGTCGTCGACCTTTGCCTAGATCTGGGCCCTTTGGACCTGATCTAGGTTGGCTAGGCCCTAATTGCTAGGTTTCAAGGGCTTTCATTCGTCATGGGAGCCCATCCCCTAGCCATGGTGTGGCAGGGCGCCGTGTCTAGGTCTGGTAGCTGCCTAGTGGCCCCATTTGGGCTCTGAGGGTTTGACTTGCGAGTGCCTCCTGCTTGTTTACCTCAATGTTCGAGGATTGGTTCCCTGGCACCACTCTCTCGGCCCAAGACTCCTGGCGATGATCCTGGCTCCGTTGGTCAGAAGTTAGCCTCCTTAATATATTTGGATAAAAAACATAATAATCTCGCTTAACTTTTTCCTAGCAACATTCTAAAATAATAATCTCTGTTTCAGACATCGTATCCCCTATATTTTTTTCTCAAATCCGTTACCAATGTTGAAGTTTTAGAAGATTGGTGTGCTGACCTATGTGTTAGATATGTGTTAGAGTAAATATCCATTGGTTTCAAACTCTATCAATTCAATGCAGATTCATGGAGTAACCAGTACATGCTAAACTGATCTGAGAGGTTAGAAGAATTTCCTACTAGTTGGAACATTATCCGAATATGTATATATATATGATAATTAAGAATCAAATAATTTATTTTTATTTAGAGGAAAATAAGAATACGAGAGTGTATATGGATGATGTTCAAATACGATAAAAATTTGCCTAGCCCAAAGAGTGAAATGCATCAGGGGTCCCAGAAATCACGGGCAATATCTAAAACGGCCCCGGAAATCAGAAAGTGCATTAAAGCAGTGCTCGAACTTGTTCTGAATGTCTATATACGGTCCTAGATACGTATATAGATGATGTGGCAGTGCACGTGAACCTGCGATGGCTCCCAGATGGCCCACAATTAGCTAGTGACACATATCTGAGAAGCGAATAATTATTCCATGCTTGCAAGCTCTCTTGAGTACACACCAAACTTACTTGCATGCAGAGTTCCGATTAGAGCATGCTAATCCAATATAATTTATAAAACAAATAAAAAAATTTCTTAAGAAAGCTTACAAAAATTGCTACTTTGGAGTTTTAAAAAATTGCTACTTTGGAGTTTTAATAAATTACATCTTTATTCCCAAGAAATATGAGATAATATTGTTTAGCTTTATCATTCAAATACATAAAATAAATGATATGCTATGGTAACGTGTGTTCTAGCTCCGGCAGGCCTTTAGATCAACCATGAACATGTATGCACCTCCAAAGGTTGAATTCTCTCTCTTTGTGCACGCGTAGGCACCCGGGTGCACTATGATCTAGCTCCTCCAGGCTTTTAGATCAATCAATGACATACTCCAATCAGTGATCTTATTAATAATCATCAAGGGTAGTACAAAGAGGTCTAAAAGTAATAGAAATTACAAATAGGTCTGAAAGTAATAGAAATTACAAATAGGTCAAAGAACCACCTAGTGATGACTACAAACACTAGCACGAGTCGAAGGCGCGCCGCCGTCCTCACCCCTCCAACATTGGAGCCGGACAAAGTTTGTGGTACTAGAGTTTATTATAATAGACAGACAGGACGTCGTCATGCTAAGATTCCGAAGGACCAGCGCACAAGAGCAGCAGCCATCGCCAATGATTCCCCCAATGCAAATCCTTCTCGACATGACATCCATAGATCGGAATTAGACTGACCTGAAACACACAAATGAACATGAAAACAGAACAGATCTCAGGAGATCTGACAGACACATGACTCCACGCGTTCTCCACTAGCGCTAGATGCACCACCGGAACGAGGATAGGACGAGGAGGACTTTAATCTTATTTCAGGATGTAGCCACCATCTCACCACCACGTAAAATACACGAAAATAATATAACCAACAAACAAAAACACCCTGCCGGCGAGAGACCGTGGTCCGCTACACCTCCAAGGCCAGAAGACCACCGAAGATGGAGCGGATCGGCAGCGTCACCGGTGAGGGTAATGGAACCTAGATGGGTTTTTCTCAACCGCCGCCACGTCCAAGGTCCCAGGTCCCGTAGAACGTCGAATCTTGATTACTTAACGATGGTCGTATAGCTTACATGCACATACACATACCGCACATGCAGGCCAGAGAAAATATTTGGTGGATGATTGTTGGGATTTGTTTTAATGCTAACAAAGACAAAAGGAAATAGGCCCACACGTCGGGACCAAAAATTTACAACTCGACTGATGTAATTTACTGGCCAACTAAATCGACTATGGGACGTTCTATGTTATTGTGGGATCTTCAGAAAAGATTTTTTGCCTTCTCTGCCTCTTAGAATGGTTTATTCACACGCGCGGCCGTCATGGGCTACCTGGGAGCGCCGTCAGAGGTCCTTCTGAACTGCCACGTCACCCATAGACATATCCTGTATCTAGAACCGTATATGGATATCTAGGACAAGTTTAGGAACCCCTTTGATACACTTTCTGATTTTTAGGACCATTTCGGACATCACCAACAACTTCTGGAACTGCCGATGCATTTTACTCTGGTCCAAATAAACCATCGGATGGGCCAGGCCAGCAAAATCTAGCTCAACCAGTCCAGAACAACAAAGTAGGATCTCATCCCACTCACTCAAAAAAAAAGTAGGAGCTTCGGGGGCTGGTTTTTTCCTCCCCTGGCGGTAAGTTAGGGTTTTGCTTTCTTCCGGCGGCGCATGTCCATGAGTTTTTTCACTGTTCCCATACGAGTCTCGATGGATTGGATCGCTCCTACCTGTGGTAGTGGTGGCATCTGATGGCTCGGGAAAAGCCAGCGGAGGAGATGGAGGATGGCTCGCCGAGTGAGATAGGAGGAGAGAAGAGAGAAGGACTTGAGGATCTTCTGGAGAGGCTGCATCTCCACAAAGATGAGAACGAGGAATTTTTCTAGCAAGATGAGGCAAAAGAACCTGGATTGAAGGCAAAGTGGCTAGCCATTGCTAGGGTTCATACAGCGAAATTAGGGTTCAGTCAAAGTGCTCTCTTTGCTGATATGCGATCGTCTTGGAGTCTAGCAAAGGAAGTCACCTGGCGGGAAGTGGATGATAATTTGTTCACGATACAGTTTAGTTGTCTCGCTGACTGGAATAAAGCCATGCATCAAGGTCCCTGGTTGTTCAGAGACCAGGTGCTGATTATGGAGGAGTACGATGGGTTTACGAACCCTAGATCGATAAAGTTGGACAAGGTGACAGTATGGCTCAAGTTCATCAGCTACCAGATAACTACTTAAAGGGGCCAATTATCAAAGGTATGTGTCGGGGTGTTGGGGAAGTAATGGAGGTTCAGATTAAACTTCCCTCGGGGTTCATAGGGAGTTTTGTTCGCATTAAGGTAAAGTCAGTAAAAAGCTCAGCCGATTTGCGTCTATTACAAAGGACAAGAAGAAGGAGTTTTATCAGGTGAAGTATGAAAACATGCCTATATTATGTGGTAACTGTGGCTTTATTGGTCATTGGCATGAAGAATTTGGATCAGGCGAGCATGAGTTGTCAAAATTGGAGTGGGGGAATTTCATCTTAGCTGATGGTGGTCGTGGTAGAGGTCGCGGGAGAGGTGGTGACAGAGGCCGTGGTGGTGGAGGTGGAAGAGATGGAGGTCCATGGGGTCGTGGCATGGGTCGTGGCTCTAACTTCAATGATGTGCATGATGAGTTTGATGATGGAGTAAACGGGTCTATTCCTTCCGGGATGGATCTAGACAAACATACGCTGCATAACCATTTTATCAGGAAGAGGTTGGCCATGGATTCGGCTAGAGGTGCCGAGGGAGGGACATAATATGATGAGGTTGAAGGCGCTAAAATAAACACGGGAGTGTTGGCTATTGTTGGCCAGTTTGAGGGGACGGTAATACATAATCCTTGGTAGGAACTCCCCAGAAGAATTTGAGCAAGAAGAAGATGAGGACGGAAGGTGAGGCACATAGCGAGGAAGTTACAGCTGAGAGATCGGCGACGCCCCTCGAGGGTGACCGCCGGGCACAATGAAAATATTAGGCCTGAACTGTCGGGGTTTGGGGAATGACCCGGCAGTTCGATCGCTTTTGGATGTCCAAAGGTGTTGCAACCATAATGTGTTGTTCTTGTCAGAGACACACTTAGGCAGATATCTGGCAGAATGTTTGAAACGGAGACTAAAAATGGACTTTAAGATTGTTAATCCTAATAATAGTCGAAGTGGGGGAGTGCTTCTGTTGTGGAAACGAGAAGTTACTATTCAGTAAATATTCTCGGCTCCTAAATATATTGACGTACATATTGTTGAGAGCCATAGCAAAATTTGGCAGCTAACATGTATCTATGGAGAGCCGAGATAGGAAGACAAGCATCTAACATGGGACAAAATCAGAGAACTAAACGGTCAATATAACCTGCCATGGGCAATTATTGGCGGCTTTAATGAAATATTATTTTCTCATGAGAAGGAAGGGGGAAATGCTCGACCACAAGGCTATATGTAGGCCTTCTATGGCGTTCTTACCGATTGCAACTTGATTGATATTGGCTACACGGGAGAACCCTTTACTTGGAAGAGGGGTAGACTACGTGAGAGATTGGACAGGGTGTTAGTAAATGAGGCGTGGAATATGATGCACCCAGATGTCGCTCTCCAACATATGGACTTTGCTAGATTGGATCATCGACCTTTACTCTTGGAGACGGAACTATTGACAGCTTGAAATCATGGGAGTAAAGCCCACAGGTTTGAAGCGAGATGGCTCCAAGAAAGTAATGTTGGGGATATACTTTATGGGTATACCATTGTGACTCACTGACCAGGGAGCCCTCTTTGGGTTAGCGCTTTGCTCCATGGGCGGCCCAGTTAGGAAGAGAAGATGGAGGTCCATCCAGCTATGGAAAGACCTAAAAGACTAACCGACTTAGGCATGTTTGTTATTTGTAGTCCAAGTTGTACTCTGTAACTGACTCTTAGTCGTAGACGGATAGGTCTAATCTGTAAACCCTAGGTCAGATATCTATATAAGCCATCCTAGGGGCCAGCCTTTAGGGCAACCCAATATTCTACAATCTCAACTCGCACAAGCGAAACCCTTGTAACCCATATTTCGGCTTTGCCGTATTACTGGATTGACAGCAGGAGTAGGATCCATCCAAAGCTGGTGGATTCGAACCTGGGTAAAGCTTATTGATACGTCGTAAACGTATCTATAATTTTTGATGTTCCATGATTGTTTTATATCAACTATCTTATGTTTTGTCTACATTTTGAGATAATTTGATGCATTTTCTAGAACTAACCTATTAACAAGACGCCGCAGTGCCAGTTGCCTGTTTTCTGTTGTTTTTGGTTTCAGAAAAGCTAGAAAAGACATATTCTCGGAATTGGACCGGACAAAAGCCAAAGTCGATATTTTACCAGAAGACTCACGGAGCCAGAAGACGAGACGGAGGAGGGCCAGGGGCTGGCCACACCACCTAGTGGCACGGGCCAGGCCAGGCCACGCCAGGGGGTGGTGTGGGCCCCTCCGGCCTCCACCGCCCTTGCTCCTTCGCCTATAAAATCCCCCCAGGACGAAAACCCTAAGTACAAGATCAGAATTCCATGAAAAGTTCCGCAGCACCGCCGCCGCCGAAGAGAAGATTCAGGGGGACAGAAGTCTCTGTTCTGGCACCCTGTCGGGATGGGGAAGTGCCCTCGGAGCCATCTCCATCGACTCCACCACCATCTCCATCACCGTTGCTAACTCCCATGATGAGAAGGGAGTAGTTCTCTCTCGAGGCTAAGGGCTCTACAAGTAGCTATGTGTTCATCTCTCTCTATGTGTGACCTTATTGAGATCATGAGCTTTGTAAATCTATAGATCTATTCTGCTACTCAAGTGCTTTAATGAATCTCTGCTTATCCCCACGTGTGTGAAGTTGAAAGTGTGCACACCGTGTGGCACTTTGGCTAAGGTTACATAAATACTTGGCATGAGTATAATTTGAGTTGGATGTCTCTATGAGATTGTGGTGTTTGTTGGAACCATCTAGCGCTCAAGGTGATAGTGAGGGGTTATCTAGATGGGGAATGCGAACTTTAAGATGAGCTGTTATAGCCCTACATCGTCCAACCAGAGAGTAGATCAGGGTAGCATAATGAAGAGAAGATATTTATATGAGAGTGTCCACTAGTGAAAGTATGATCCCTAGGCCTTGTTTCTAAGCATTGAAACACCATTTACAATTAGTTATGTTACATGTTTGCTTGATGTCACTCTTATTTTAGATTGCAATTACCACTTATAATCATCCATATTACTTGTATTTCACTATCTCTTCGCCGAACTAGTGCACCTATACACATGACAAGTGTATTGGGTGTGTTGGGGACACAAGAGACTTCTTGTATCTTGATTGCAGGGTTGCTTGAGAGGGATACCTTTGACCACTTCCTCCCTGAGTTCGATAAACCTTGGATGATCCACTTAAGGGAAACTTGCTGCTGTTCTACAAACTTCTGCACTTGGAGGCCCAACACTATCTATAAGAATAGAAGCGTGCGTAGACATCAAGATATTTTCTGGCGCCGTTGCCGGGGAGGTAAGGTAAAAGGTACTCACATCTTCCGGCTACTAAACTATCTTCTAGTACTGTTGCTGGTGTGTGAGTGCTCGAAGTTATTTCCTTTAGACTCTGCAATTATATCTTTTTGTTTCTTGTTTTTATTTTCACTAGTTATGCTTAATGGAAAACAACAACAAAATTAGAGAGCTTTTTAGTATTTTTCCTAAGGTAGAACATGAATGGTCTAAAAAGAAAATTAAAAAACCCATGGAACTTTCTTTGCATGCTAATAGAAATGTTATTAGTATGAATCTTTTGAACACCTTTGTTACTAATGCTATGGAAACGTCTAAACTTGGGGAAGTTAGTTTTTATGAAAATGATCTTTTTAGTTCCCCAGATTTAGAGGAGAAAATTTGCTCTGATGATACTTTATCTCCTACATGTGGCAATTCTAATGATACTTGTGATATTTTAAATCCACATACTCAAGGCGTCCCTTTTAAAATACCTATGGAAATTGTTGAATGTGTTATGAATAACGGTTATTTTGGAGATGAAGCTGTCCATCCTGGTGATCATTTACTCTTTATACATGAATTATGCAAGTTGTTCAAGTGTGTAGGTATTTCAATGAACCAAGTTAAGAGGAAGCTATTCTCTTTATCACTTAAGGGCAAAGAAAGGGAGTGGTATAAGCTACTAGACGATCATCATCATTTGGAGTGGAAGGAACTTGAATCTCTCTTTTACTCTAAATTTTATCCTCCACATGAAATTCATAAAGATAGGAATTGATACGTCCAAAACGTATCTACTTTCCCGAACACTTTTGCTATTTTTTTCCTCTATACTTGTGTGATTTGGATGCAACTAATGCGGACTGATGTTGTTTTCAGCAGAATTGCCTTGGTGTCTACTTTTTGTGTAGAAAACCAACTATCAGGAAAAATCCCAGAAAATATGCCAAAAATCCTATTTCACCCGAAGACTCCAGGAGCCAGAATACGAGACGGAGAAGAGCCAGGGGGTGGCCACACCACCTGGTGGCGCGGGTTAGGCCAGGTCGCGCCAGGGGGTGGTGTGGGCCCCCCAGGCACCCCCTCGGCCTCTCTCTTCGCCTATAAGGAGCCTTCTGACCTAAAACTTCGGGGGGTTCGACGTTTTTCCAGAAGGAGTTCCGCTCCGCCGCCACCACTAGATTTCACGAAACAGAACCAGAAACTCCGTTCTGGCACCCTGCCAGGACGGGGAATTGGAGGAGATCATCGCCATCGCTTCTCCATCGACCATCCATGTTTCTCCCATCTATGAGTGAGTAATCCCCCGCTGTAGGCTATGGGGATGGTAGGGATTGGATGAGATCGTTCATGTAATGGCATCAGATTGTTAGGGCATGGTGCCTAGTATCTTTTATTAGTGCTTTATGACTTTGTTGTGACTTGTTGTGCTTAATGCTTGTCACTAGGGCCCGAGTGCCATGATTTCAGATCTGAACATGTTATTGATTCATTATGATAGTATTGTTCTTGGTCTTATTTGCAAGTTGTATACACACGTTGTTGTCCGGAACCTATGGCCCCAAAGTGATAGAAATCGGGATAACCGGAAGGGAATGGCTTTGATGTGAGGATCACATGTGTTCACGGAGTGTTAATGCTTTGCTCTGGTGCTCTATTAAAAGGAGCACCTTAATTTCCAGTAGTTCCCTAGAGGCCCCGCTGCAAACGGGCTGGCAGGACAAAAGATGTTGTGCAAGTTCTCATTGCGAGCACGTTTGACTATATATGGAACACATGCCTAGGATTGTCTAGTACTTCGATGATTTATCTTATTTATCTGCAATTGCCCTATGTTCTGATTGCTATGTGAATTGTCTTGTCCATGCAACGCTCGTCCATCCATCCCTATGCCTACCGCACTCGAATCCCACTATTACTGCTTTTGTTACTGCTGTCTTTGATTTGCTATTGTTGCTACTTTACTATTCCTACTACAAAACTGTTGCTACAGATAAACTGTTGTGAGCAAGATTGTTTCCAGGTGCAGCTGAATTGACAACTCAGTTGTTAAGGCTTATAAATATTCTTTGGCTCCCCTTGTGTCAAATCAATAAATTGGGTTTCACTTCCCTCGAAAATACTACGATACACCCCCTATACTTGTGGGTCATCAAGACTATTTTCTGGCACCGTTGCCATGGAGCATAGCTTTATTTATCAAGTTCACTTGGATTCTCTATTGTTCGCTGCTATCCATCCATCATGGGTAAGTCTCGTGATGGCAAGGTTCCTATTTTACCATCCACTACAAGAAGAGGTACGGTTCTAAACACCTCTGCTGCTCTTGATTCACCATCTGTTATAAGTAAGCTCGTTACACCACCACATACACATACTACACACACTGCTACTACTGCTGAATCTGAAACTTCTGATGCTTATGATGCTGCTTCTACTGTGCTTGATAAGAGTGGTTCATTAGGTCCTTTCCTAGATGCTACGATTGCTAGAACTATAGCTGGAAATACCGAAACTCCTAATGAAGACACTACCACACATGTTAGCTCACCTGAGTCTAGTGAGAGTTATGATATTGAATATGGTTATGTTGAGATGACCGATGAGTTTATTAAAGAATGTAAGAACACCCATGATAGGAGCGCTGCTAAGAGTCTCCTTAAGAGGCGTACTATTAGACCGAAATTATATCATGCTGCTAAGTTTGCTGCTTCTCCCATAAACATTATAGATGAAGATTATGATTTCTCTCTCGATCTATCTTACATAGCTATTGTCGAGAAAGAACCTTTTTGTGGGACTAAGAATGAAAGTGCGGTAGCACATATGAATGAACTTTCTACCATGAGTGGCTTGTTTTCTGATGATATTAAGATGTGTACTTACTTTGTTGCTAAGATTTTCCCCTTTTCGCTGAAAGGAGAAGCTAAAACTTGGTTTAGTAATTTACCTCCTGGATCTATTGATAGCCCTGAGTGCTTGATTAGTACTTTCCTGCGGAAATATTTTCCTCCCAGTGCTAGACATGCTATTTTGCAGGAACTTTTTGATTTTAAACAGGGAGAAAAAGAGGTATTGCCCGAATCTTGGGCAAGGTTTTGTGCTTTGATTCATGCACAGGCTGGAAGTCCATTACCTAAGAATGAGCTTCTTGATATATTTTATAATGGACTAACCGAGGAATCTAGGACATACCTAGATAGTTGTGCTGATTGTGTTTTTAGGAACAGGACTCCTAAGGAAGCTGAGAAATTAATGGCTAAAATAAGCAAGAATTATGAAGATTGGACTCCTCCTAAACAAGCTATACCTGAAGTAATTATACCTGAACCATCTATTCCTGTGCCTACTCCAACATCAAAGAAGAGGGGAGTTATTGAATTAAATGATGAAGTGATGAAGGAAGCTAAGAAATGTCTTAAGGAGAAGGGAATTAAAGCTACAGATGTCAAGAATTTACCTCCTATAGAAGAACTATGTAAGCCTATTCCCTACTCATCCACTATTGAGGTACACTCTCTCCAACACTTTGATGAAGGTGATATCCCTTACTCTAAACCTCCTGATCAATGCTTAGAAGAATTTGATATCTTTATTGTTAAGCAAGATAACTTTAATAAAAGGGTGCAAAATCATCTAATGGAAAACACTAGAGCTATTGTTGAGTTGGAAGATATTGTGGAAAGAACCTCTAATGATGTTAAAATGATTGTTAAACACTTTCAAATGGTTCAAACTCAAATAGATCAACTCGTTAAAGTGCAAAAAGACTTGCTAGTTAATGCTGATAAAGAAAAACATGCTTATGAAATTAGAACTAGAAGTGGAGCTGCTACCCAGGATCCTCTATATCCTGAGGGGCATCCCAAAAGAATTGAGCAGGATTCTCAACAAGCTGAAAATAGTGGTTCTACTCGTAAGAAAAGGAAAAAGAAACATAAAACTGTTGTAGAACCCTCTGAACCTGCTATAGATCCTAATAGTATATCTATCTCTGATGCTGAAACTGAAAGTGGTAATGAAGAAAATGTTGTTCCTAATGAAGAAAAAGTTGAAGAAGAACCTGAAAACCACACTAAGAATACTAAATACACCAAAGAAGATTTTATTGCTAAGAAACATGGTAGTGAAAGAGAACCTTGGGTCCAAAAACCTATGCCTTTCCCTGATAAGAAACACAAGTCAAAGGAAGATGAACACTATAATAAGTTTTGTGAGTGGATGAAGCCTTTATTCTTGCAAATTCCTTTGACTGATGCTATTAAATTGCCTCCTTACTCAAAGTATATGAAGGACATTGTCTCGAATAAAAGGACGATCCCTAATGAAGAAATTTCTACTTTGCTTGCTAATCATTCCTTCAATGGTAAGGTTCCTAAGAAACTTGGAGACCCAGGGATTCCAACTATCCCTTGCTCTATTAAGAACAGTTATGTTAGAACTGCTTTGTGTGATTTGGGAACTGGAGTTAGTGTTATGCCTTTCTCTCTCTATAAGAGGCTTCAACTTGAAAAATTAATACCAACTGATATATCTTTGCAAATGGCTGATAAATCTACCACTATTCCTGTGGGTATATGTGAGGATGTACCTGTTCAGGTGGCTCACAATTGCTTGATACTAACTGATTTTGTTGTGCTTGAAATGCCTGAAGATGATAATATGTCTATTATTCTTGGGAGACCTTTTCTTAATACTGCAGGAGCTGTTATTAATTGTAATTAAGGAAAGGTGACCTTCAATGTTAATGACAAGGAACATACTGTCTATTTCCCCAAGAAGATTGAAATGACTTATGGTTTGAATTCAATTGAACATGTTGAGGGCATTCAAGTTGGAGAAATATATTGTCCCATACCAAGAGAAAAATTTGAAACTATTATGATTAGGACCATTGCTATCAAGGTTAAGGTAACATAATCATTAGTGGAGTACAAAGTTTTGTCTCATATGCAATTGTTTTGGTAGCAAGACTTGATCAACCTTGCTAACAAAAGGATTCCATTGAACAAAACAATGTTTTCACTATGATTAGCTCCGTTTATTTCTATCCTTTGCATTTTAGTTTTTGCTTTCATTTAGTTTTCTTTGTGTTGTTAGTTGCTTGCATGCTAGAACTTCTGTAGTTCTAGCCTTGTTTTGTCCTTGCATCATGTTCCCAAAAGAAAAGAAAATCTGTCTGTCAGAAAAATCATTCTTCTATTTCTAAAAAATGCCCAAAAATAAAGTGTCTCAAAAAATTCCAGAAAATTCATATTAAATTTTTACGTGAAAAAAGGGGTAGAGGAGTACTTGGTAGGTACGAGGGGGCCCACCAGGCAGGCACACCACATGGTGCCGCGGCCAGCCTTGGTGGCGCCATGACCTGGTGTGGGCCACCCCTGCCCCCCCCCCCACCAACTCTCTCACCTGCCACTTTCTTCTCTCTCCCGAGTAAGCTCCAGTTCATAGCTCAAAATCACGTTCTTGCTGTGCTTGCTCTCGATTTTTTCGATCTCCTTGCTCAGCCCATCTTTCTTGCTAAAATTTGGAGCATTTGTTCCCTGGTATGTGACTCCTCCCCTTGTCCAAGTAGATTTGTGTTTAGTGGATTATATGTTGAGTATTTTGCTGTTGTAGGTGACTGGTTATGAGAGCTTGTAAGCTTTTTTGATGCTTAGAGATATAGTTTTGATGCATGTTTAGGCCTCTTGCAAGTCCCTATGAGTAGAATCCTTCATTATATTTACTTTGCAATCACTTGTTTAATAGGTGTTTAAATTTCAGAATACCAAGCATGAACAACCATACTTTTGGAGAGATATTTGAGAGTGATGCACCTAGGAGGTCGAGGCCCTCAAGAACAACCTCTTAGGCTAGGCCATCATACAATGAAGATCTCATTGCAACTCATATTGGTAGTGAAAGGGATGATGGGGATGCTCACTCATCCTCTTTTCCTTGTTTTACCTTCTTACAAGCTGCAGGTATTCTTGATGATTTCTTGCTACTGATTGAGAGGGTTGGTTTGACCTCATATATGCAAGATGAGAGTGCGCAATACGCTATGCTCACCAAAACTTTTGTTGAGAGCTTCGCATTTACTAACACACCCTATCAATCTACTGTCTCTTTTAGAATCTATGATCTGCCCTTCACCATGCCTTTGGAGAGATTTTGCAGTATTGTAGGTGTGCTTATGACAGGGACCGTGAAGAAAATTCAAGGGCGACCCACTGATTTGTTGGAGCTTTACCGAGGGGTGACCAATGATGATGACCGCGTAGCGCAGCGCGGAAAGATAAGAAATATCTAACTCCCTGCTCTTAGATAGTTTGCATACTATCTTGCCACTAGTGTATTGGGTAGGGAGAACACTAGTAATATCTCCAACTATCATTTAGCTTTCCTTGCTGCTGCGCTCAACAATGATACTCGGTACAATCTTGGCTCGCTTATTGCTCGCCGCCTAGCTGCTAGGGGGCCTATCTATGGGGGCATCATTGCCTCGCGCATGGTCAATGCATTAGGTCTTATAGTGGATCACGATGATGCTATGCTGGCACCACAGAGGCTTGACCTTGTTGCCATGAAAACTCATCACTTTGTCACTGCTACCTCTGATTTGAACAATCTAGTATATAGGATGCTTTTCACTGACGGGGATGAAAGGGAGATCCTTTTGCCACAGCCTTCTTTGTTTAGTGTTCACAGGAGACCATGGTCGCGCTCCAAGGAGGAGGTGGACGAGCAGCTTCGCTTGCTGGGTTTCCACGAGTAGCACCAGGAGGATGTGCCCTCCTATGATTACTCCGCGTATTATGGAGGGACGTACTCGAGTTCGCACCAGGATGAGGGGACCTCTTCGTCATACCAGGGTGACACTTCATCCTGGCCAGCTTGGGATTGATACCCACTTAGGCCAAAAGCCTAAGCTTGGGGGGAGGTACGCCGACACCGCACTCATCTCCATATCATGTTGCGTCGGTAGTTTGTATATTCTTGTTTTCGTTCTCTTTTTAATTTTCGTTCTTCTTTGCTTTTGATTTCTAAAACACAAAAAGACCAAAAATATTTGTGTTGTTTCTCTTTGGTTTGCTTCTTCTTTTTGCCTTGGTTTGTTTTCCCCTTTTTGCTTTGTTTGAACTATTCGAAAAACCCAAAAAGATTTTGCTTTGCTTGTTTTTCCCTTTTGGTTCTTGTTTAAAAATCGAAAACACCAAAAATATTTGTCGTTCTTCTTTGGTTTTTGCGAGTTTGCTACAGGGTTCGGCAGTCCTCAGTAGATATTGGTTTCATATTATTATTCAAGCCACACAAGTGAAGAGCAATAATGAGGATCAATGATAACTTGAGGCGTGGTAAGAGGCTAGTAACGAACTCTATTTGTTTTCATTTTTGTACATATACTCATAACTGTGGGCTTGCTTAGTCCATTCAAGTAGGGTGTATGTCATCTTTGGATGCTTAGTAGTTCTTGTTTTCTTATGATTAGCTCCAGCTCGCTAATAGTTTGTAGCATGTCTTATGAATGTTTGCTTGCATTGCTCTATTCATAAATTGGTATGACACCGTGGTATCCTCCTCTGAATGTTTCATTTGAATTGACTTGGCACATGCTCACGCATGCACATGACTGTAATAATCAGTTAAGCCTTGATGAATTATTTTGCCTTGAGAATCTTGAATCACTTTCATGCCATGATTAGTCCCGTTTTGTTGCAAGCATGATTATGACATCTATTGCTCTCTCGTTTGTCGCTCCCTTACTATTGCTAGCCTTCACTTTTGCTGAGTATTTTACTCATGTTTCCAACTCCCTTAAACCAAATATTGCCAAAGTGTCCACCATACCTACCTATTAGCATCATTTGCTACTCCCGTGCATATTCATTATGCCTTGTTTTCTTCCGAATAAAATGTTTGCTTGTTATGAGAAATTTAGTCAGTAAATCTCTCACAAACTTGATGGCACAATTTATTTTCCGCACTTAATAAACCTGAACCATTGTGACTGTCCATGAAAGTTATATGCTTGCAAATTATAGGCTGGGGATTAGCAGAACCGTGCTGTCACGGGGAATGCTTTCAAGACTTGTAAATATATACCCAGTTGATACCATGCTCTTTTGTTTGCGGATGTCGTCGGTGTGAAATAAAAGGGGAGCTTGTAAGTCCATGGAGTTATGTATGTGTGTTAGAGAAACGCCTGGGCCGCTGGTCTAATCCATGCTGACATGGTGGAAACCTGCAGCGTAACCATAATGATATCTATGAAGCATTCTTCTTATAAAAAAAGAGATATATAGCTATTGAGAAAAAGAAAAAAAGAGATTTATGAAAAGAGGAAAGAGAGAAAAAAGCACCATTTTCCCATGGTAAATAAGAAGATTGCTGAGATACTCATTGTCTGCTTGCCTTGTCATTTTGATATGGGGATTCTTCCGTATCATCGGGCAAGGGGTACCCCGTTGGCGGTTCTCAATGATACACACATACTTACGATGACAAGAACTTACCGGTAACTAAAGTTGAGTAGCATGAGGAGCGGCCCTCGTACTCAAGGGACTTGGGATTTTCAGTTTATAGTCTGTCAAGCATATAACTCAGATTGGACCTCACTTTCACCTTAACCACATTAAAGATGCTTATGATAGGGGCAATGAGAGCTCAAAACTAACGAGTACCATACTTTCAGCATTTGGAAGCCTTTCAAATTATTCAAAATCTTTTCTTCTACTTGTTGAGTCTCCACATATTCTTTGAGCACCTTCTTGAGAGCATAGTTGTCATTCTTTGTGTTTGTTCCATTACTTGATTATTTGTGTTATGACTTTGATGCTTGTATCTTTGATATCTTTACTTCTAGTCATCACTTGAACTTCAGAGGTGCCTTGGCATTCATAATCAAAGGCAAGCGAGATACCACACTATCATACCTTTTTATGAGCATTGTAATGTTGCTTACATTTGTGCTTCGTGCTACTTATTATTCTTGAGTTGGAATCTCTTCATATCTTGCAATGGCTATTAAGTAGACTCAGTTGCATACTCTTTATTATAAACTGTCTAAGTAGTTGATCACATTGCTGAGAATATTTACATCATATGAAGCAAATGTGTTCGTGAAAGTTCTTTTATCGCACTCAGTTTTCAACTGAATTGCTTGAGGACAAGCAATAAGCTAAGCTTGGGGGGAGTTGATACATCCAAACCGTATCTACTTTCCCGAACACTTTTGCTATTGTTTTTCCTCTATACTTGTGTGATTTGGATACCACTAATGCGGACTGACGCTGTTTTCAGCAGAATTGCCTTGGTGTCTACTTTTTGTGCAGAAAACCAACTATCAGGAAAAATCCCAGAAAATATGCCAAAAATCCTATTTCACCCGAAGACTCCAGGAGCCAAAATACGAGACGGAGAAGAGCCAGGCGGTGGCCACACCACCTGGTGGCGCGGGCTAGGCCAGGCCACGCCAGGGGGTGGTGTGGGCCCCCCAGGCACCCCCTCGGCCTCTCTCTTTGCCTATAAGGAGCCTTCTGACCTAAAAACTTCGGGGGGTTCGACGTTTTTTCAGAAGGAGTTCTGCTCTGCCGCCACCACCAGATTCCACGAAACAGAACCAGAAACTCCGTTCTGGCACCCTGCTGGGACAGGGAATTGGAGGAGATCATCACCATCATCATCACCATCGCTTCTCCATCGACCATCCATGTTTCCCCCATCTATGAGTGAGTAATCCCCCGCTGTAGGCTATGGGGATGGTAGGGATTGGATGAGATCGTTCATGTAATGGCATCAGATTGTTAGGGCATGGTGCTTAGTATCTTTTATTAGTGCTTTATGACTTTGTTGCGACTTGTTGTGCTTAATTCTTGTCACTAGGGCCCGAGTGCCATGATTTCAGATCTGAACATGTTATTCATTATGATAGTATTGTTCTTGGTCTTATCTGCAAGTTGTATACACACGCTGTTGTCCGAAACCTATGGCCCCGAAGTGACAGAAATGGGGATAACCGGAAGGGAATGGCTTTGATGTGAGGATCACATGTGTTCATGGAGTGTTAATGCTTTGCTCCGGTGCTCTATTAAAAGGAGCACATTAATTGCCAGTAGTTCCCTAGAGGCCCCGCTGCAAACGGGCTAGCAGGACAAAAGATGTTGTGCAAGTTCTCATTGCGAGCACGTATGACTACATATGGAACACATGCCTAGGATTGTCTAGTACTTGGATGCTTTATCTTATTTATCTGCAATTGCCCTATGTTATGATTGCTATGTGAATTTTCTTGTCCATGAAATGCTCGTCCATCCATCCCTATGCCTACCGCACTCGAATCCCACTATTACTGCTTTTGTTACTGCTGTCTTTGCTTTACTACTGCTGCTACTTTACTATTCCTACTACAAAACTATTGCTACTGATAAACTGTTGTGAGCAAGATTGTTTCTAGGTGCAGCTGAATTGACAACTCAGTTGTTAAGGCTTATAAATATTCTTTGGCTCCCCTTGTGTTGAATCAATAAATTGGGTTTCACTTCCCTCGAAAATACTGCGATACACCCCCTATACTTGTGGGTCATCAGGATTTTACATTTATAATTTTCATCCTCATAATGGATAAAGTATTTCCCAAGCATGGGGGAGATTGAAGTCACTAATGCTCAAATGTCCCATTCATGAGCTCCCCAGTAATATTATTATTATTAATTTTTATGCAAGGCTTTCAGGACATTACAAGGACTATCTAGATACATGTTTAGAGGGATCCTTCACAAGTAAGGAGTTCAAAGCTAAGTGGGATCTTCTTGAAACAATTCAAAGCAATGCCGAAGATTGGGATAACGACAAAGGTAAAGAACTGGGTATAAACTATGAGTTTGATTGCATTAAGTCTTTCGCTGAAACTGCTGATTTTCAAGAGCTTAGTGCTAAATATGGTCTTGATCCTCAAATTATTGTTGATTGTTGTAGAGCCTTTGCTTATCATATTAATGCTCCTAAAGAAAAATGGGACATGTATCATGAGCCTTTTAAAGACACTTGCATGGAAAATGAAATTGTTATTAATGATAGCAATAAACATGCTCAAACCACTGAAAGTACTATTTCTTATGAGCATGTTAATTTTTGTGGAATACATAGACCTTGTGAGAAGAATCAAATTGAAGAAGAATATTGTATCACCCATAGGAATGAAAAAACTAGAACATGGTATAGGGCTCTAAATGATCTTGCTAAAAAAGTTTGTGCCCTCTATCCTTTTATTTGTGAACTTTGTTTTGAAGTGGGTCATTTCAATTTTCAATGCTCAGGCCATAATAATATCCCTTCTAACCCAATGAGTACTGCAAGTTTGTATTGTGATAACATGATCACTCCTAATCAGTATGATGAACTTACATTATTTTTGGGGTGTGAAGAATTATCAAGAAAAACTTCTTTGGTAGGTATGAGTGCTTTTGGTATGAATAGCGTCATGCATGGTTTTCATCTTTATTGTGTTGATAATTTCCACACAAATACTTACATACAAAATATTATAAAAGATGAGATTTTACCAAAATATGACAGGACTAATATGTGTTTTGATCTTATTAATGAAAAGAAGGAATCCTCCAAAGTTTCTTCTATTGTCTCTAACAATAAACCAGGGTATATGGAGAAGCTTCCTTTCAAGCCTCTCCCTCCTAAAGAGGAGAAGAAAAAGAAGAAGAGGAGGAGTAAAAGGAGGGAGGAAACGGTATTTTCCCCTAAGCACGTTGCTCCTATTATAGTTTTTGATGAGTCTGAACTCAATGATGTTCCTGTGCCTATTACCTATAGTAGTGATCATGATTGGGAAAAGCACACTACTTTTGATATTGAAAATCTCTTCGGTACTCTGAAAATGATGATGTTAATAATTGATGCACTATTAGTACTATCCATGTACCTTCCAATGATGATATGTTTACAAATGAACACACTTTGGAAGATAACTATTCTATTTCTTATGATGATACTATACCTCCAATATATGATGATTACAATAATGAAATATGATATTTCAGTCCACCCACTATTGAGGAAAAAATTAATTATGATTATAATATGCCTCCTATATTTGATGATTATGGTGATGATAATAATAGTGATAGCTATTTTGTTGAATTTTCTCCCACTACAATTAATAAGAATGACTATGTTTATGTGTGGAGTATTAATTCTTTTATGCATGTGGCTCATGATAAGAATGTTTTATGTGATAGTTATATTGTTAATTTTATTCATGATGCTACTGAGAGTTATTATGAGAGAGGGAAACATGGTTTTATGTGTCTCAACAATATTAAGTTTCCCCTCTTTATGTTAAAAATTTTGGAGTTGCACTTGTTTTGCTTTCCTATGCTTGTTGCTTTGTGCTTTCATGACTTGTTTCTTTACAAGATTATCTTTCATAGGAAGTGGGTTAGACTTAAATTTGTTCCATATTTGCTTCTTGATACTCTCTTTTACTTTAACTCATATTTCTTATGTGAGCATCATCGAAATTCTTATGCCTAGCTCAAAGGCGTTAAAGAAAAGCACTTATTGGGAGATAACCCAAATTTATATTCAGTAGGTTTTTCTTTTGTTGAGTCTTGGAAGTTATTGCCTCTATAATAAACTCTCTTTATCCTTTTTGTGTGGTTTTTATGTGCCAAGAGTAACCTCTAATGAGAGAGAAGTAATGCTTGGGAAAGTTGCTATCCCGAAACATATTTTTGTGCTTCGCTGTAAAAATTCATGAAAAAACTCTATATGTCAGATTGAGCTGTAATTTTTTATGCTTATGCCTTAGGTTGTTATCTAACATTCGTTAGTTTAACACTTTTCGATTTGAGCAACAGAAGGTCTTCGGAAAAACCAGTTTTATCTGCTGGTCTGTTTTGACAGATTTCTGCCATTATTTGCATTTGCCTTAATCTCTTTGAGTTCTCCTTGATCATTTGAACTTTTAAAAGGAATTGCTACAGTAGCTTGTGTTTTAATGGAAGTTTTACTTGTGTTGAAACTAAACCTAAAGACTTATTATCTTAAGTGCACTAATGTTGCTAATGAAGATTGTGTGAAGTTTTGTATGAAGGAAATTTTTAAGTATAGGGAAGAATAATGTGATAAGATAAAGTATGGACAAAAGCCCAAGCTTGGGGATGCCACCCGTGTCACCCTAAGAAATATTCAAGAAGTATAAGCGTCAAAGCTTGGGGATGCCCAAGGCATCCCCTTCTTCATCAATAAAAATCTCAGGTTTCTTCCAGACACTTCATTTTTATTGTTTCATGCGCAATTGTGTTGTTCTTGGAGCGTCTTTGTTTTTGTTTTTAGTTTTCTTTTGTTTGGTTTGCTAAATAAGTTGGTTGGATCCCAACACACTTCTTTTGGAGAGAGACACATCCCGTTATTCATTGCCTAGAACACTCTAGTTTTCACTCTTATTGTTCTGCGAGTGTTCTCCTTTGCTAGAACTGCATTTAGCTTTAGTTTTCGATTGGTGTTGGAAAAGAGTAGGAAGTTTCATACTTATAGTGGTACAAAAGGAAGCTTGTTTTGACTGTGGCCTAGACTTTATCATGTCATGTTTGATATTTCTTTGACTTTATGCTTAGTGATTATTGTTGTAGCATGACTTGTTACAAACAACTGAGTTTGCTTAATGTGTCTTGAAAGAATCATGCGTTGTTTTAGCATATAAAAGCATAATATTGTGGGATTCTCCTTTGATGCTTTATTTGGGTTGACTTGGCACATGCTCACACCATGTTAAGACTATACCAAGTCACCATAGCCTCTATGATCATTTAGTTTTCGACTTGTAATATCACTTTATGCTTTAATTAATAATGTTTTGTCACTTTGCATGATTATGGCCATTATTGCTCTCTTAGTTGGTCGCTACCAGTCTTTTGCTAGCCTCCACATGTACCAAGTATGAGTTCCACTTATGCATCCAAGTCCAAATAAAACCAAGTTATTCCAAAGAGTCCACCATACCTACCTATTAGCATTATTGCTATTCCAAGTATATTCATGTTTTTATCTACCTTCCGAATTAAACTTGTTATGTGAAAATTAGTGATTAAAGCTCTCACGAACTTGATGGAACACTTTACTTTTCTTGCACTTAATAAACTTGAACCATTGTGCCCATCTATGTTGCGTATATGCTTGCGTTTTGTAAGTTGTGAATTAGCAGAACCATGTTATCATGGGGAACGCTTTCAACATTGCACTTTATTTAGTTGATATCATGTTCTTTTGCTTATGGATCCCGGTGGTGTGAAATGAAAGGGGAGCTTGTAAGGCTCATGGAGTTCGTATATGTGTTAGAGAAACGCCTGGGCGGCTGGTCTAAGCCATGCCTAATCATGGTGGAAACCTGCAGTGTAACCATAGTGAGAAATCTATGAAGCATCCTCTATAAAAAAACCTATGCAAATAGGAAAGAAAAAAAGTCCTATGCAAATAGGAAATAAAAGGATTGCTGAGATGCTCATTGTTTGCTTGCCTTTTCATTTTGATATGGGGAATCTTATATATCATCGGTCAAGGGGTACCCCGTTGGCGGTTCTCTATGATACATATATACTTACAATGACAAGAACTTACCCGTGACTAAACTTGAGTAGCATGAGGAACGATACTCGTAAGTAAGGGGCATGAGATTTTTAGCTTATAACTTGTCAAGCATATCCTCATATTTTTTCACTTTAACCTTAATCACCTAAAGATGCTTATGATAGGGGCAATGAGAGCTAAAAGGTAATAAGTACCATAATTTTTGGAAGCTCTTTATGAGACTTGAATCCCTGCTTCCTTCTATGAAAGGCCTTTCTTTTACTTTTTATGTTGAGTCTCCATCTTCTATCTTTGTGCACCTATTGAGAGAGCATAGTGGCCATTCTTAGTTTAATGTGCATTGTCCCAAAACTTGTTGATTGATTCATAATTTTGTTGTTGCTTGTTCTTAAACTATTTATATCTAGTCACCCTTATGAACTTTGAGTGTGTCCTATACATTTATGTTTTGCTACACTATGAGGGACAAGCTGAATACCATTCTCATTATGTTTTCTATATGAGAAACAAACAAATGTCTTTCAAAGCATTATTATTCATGAATCTTTTGATTGTACCTCTTCATGTTACAACATAGTTGCTATGTCTTATTGTTAGAACTATATCTTTTATGCTATGTTAAAGTACTATGATCCCAACTATCAATGTTTTACAAATACCTTGATCAAGATTATGATGGTGCATGTCACCTCAAAAATTATTCTTTTTTGTCACGTACCTACTCGAGGACGAGCAGGAGTTAATCTTGGGGATGTTAATACATCGTAAACGTATCTATAATTCTTGATGTTCCATGCTTGTTTTATATCAACTATCTTATGTTTTGTCTACATTTTGAGATACCTTTATGCATTTTCTGGAACTAACCTATTAACAAGATGTCATAATGACAGTTGCCTATTTTCTGCTGTTTTTGGTTTTAGAAAAGCTAGAAAAGACATTTTCAGAATTGGACCGGACAAAAGCCAAAGTCAACATTTTACCAGAAGACTCATGGAGCTAGAAGACGAGACGGAGGAGGGCCAGGGGCTGGCCACACCACCTGGTGGCGGAGGCCAGGCCAGGCCGCGCCAGGGGGTGGTGTGGGCCCCTCCGGCCTCCACCGACCTTGCTCCTTCGCCTATAAAATCCCCCCCGGACGAAAACCCTAAGTACAAGATCAAAATTCCACAAAAAGGTCCACAACACCGCCGCCACCAAAGAGGAGATTCGGGGGACAGAAGTCTCTGTTCTGACACCCTGCCGGGACGGGGAAGTGCCCCCATAGCCACCTCCATCGACTCCACCGCCATCTCCATCACCATTGCTAACTCCCATGATGAGTAGGGAGTAGTTCTCTCTCGAGGCTAAGGGCTCTACAAGTAGCTATGTGTTCATCTCTCTCTCTATGCGTGATCTTATTGAGATCACGAGCTTTGTAAATCTATAGATCTATTGTGCTACTCAAGTGCTTTAATGAATCTCTGCTTATCCCCACGTGTGTGAAGTTGACAGTGTGCACACCGTGTGGCACTTTGCCTAAGATTACATAAATACTTGTCATGAGTATAATTTGAGTTGGATCTCTCTATGAGATTGTGGTGTTTGTTGGAACCATCTAGCGCTCAAGGTAATAGTGAGGGGTTATCTAGATGGGGAATGCGAACTTTAAGGTGAGCTGTTATAGCCCTACATCGTCCAACCGGAGAGTAGTTCAGGGTAGCATAATTAAGAGAAGATATTTATATGAGAGTGTCCACTAGTGAAAGTATGATCCCTAGGCCTTGTTTCTAAGCATTGAAACACCGTTTACAATTAGTTCTGTTATATGTTTGCTTGCTGCCACTCTTATTTCAGATTTCAATTACCACTTATAATCATCCATATTACTTGTATTTCACTATCTCTTCGCCGAACTAGTGCACCTATACACCTGACAAGTGTATTGGGTGTGTTGGGGACACAAGAGACTTCTTGTATTTTGATTGCAGGGTTGCTTGAGAGGAATACCTTTGACCACTTCCTCCCTGAGTTCGATAAACCTTGGGTGATCCACTTAAGGGAAACTTGTTGCTGTTCTACAAACCTCTGCACTTGGAGGCCCAACACTGTCTACAAGAATAGAAGCGTGCGTAGACATTACTTGTGTGCTCATCGTCCTGGAATACCGTCGTCTCACACCCCCTTTCTCCACACGCCTCGAGGACCCCCTCTTGGCGTACATGTCTTCAATCCGACGACAAGTAACTTTTGTAATATTGTCGAACAGGCTTGGGTAGAGGAAAACAATGTGCAAATTACCGGTGGAGTTCTCGGGAGGTTGTCCCATATGCATGCTTCCTTGCATGAATAGGATAGACTATATTTTAAGAAACCTAGAAGGAGAATTCATCAGGCAAAGGAAAAGTTGGAGAAGGCCCTAAACGCGCCTATGAATGACGAGAATGAAAAATAGCGAAGGAAATGGCGAGCTTGATTGAACTGCTTCTGGAACAAGAAGGAATTCATTGTCTACAACGCTCTTGCGCAAACTGGTTGATGCAAGGAGACCGTAATACTAAATTCTTTCACCAATTTGCAACAGCTCGTCGTAAGCGGAACTACATCAAGCAGCTCAAGGGTTTAAATGATGAGTGGGTCGAAGGTACTTCTTCTTTAAAGCCTTTTATATTTCAATATTTCTCACTTTTATTCACTTCTGAGATTGATGATGGAGTTTACTAGACACGGACCAGTCTTTGCTGGACAAAATTCAACCAAAAGTTTCAGGTGACATGAACATGAGATTGATGATGGAGTTTACTGCAAGCTCTGAATACCAGAATTATTCCTCAGGGATGGAATGATACCACAATTGTCCTCATTCCGAAGGTAGACAACACAGAACTTGTTACCCAATTCCATCCTATAAGTCTTTGCAATGAGATCTATAAGATAATATCTAAAGATGCTCGCTCTAAGATTGAAACAAGTCCTTCCTGATGTGATATCTCCTATGCAAAGATCCTTTGTCCTCAGGGGCCTTATTACTGATAATGTGCTCGTTGCATATGAGACGATACATGCAATAAAGTGGAAAAGGCGTGGGAATTCTAGGGCATGCGCCGTTAAATTGGACATGCATAAATCTTATGATCGAGTTGAATGGATCTTCTTGGAGAATATGATGAGAAGGTTGGGTTTTTATAATAGATGGATCACACTTATGATGGCGTGTGTGAAGTCTGTGAGGTATCAAGTGCGGTTTACTTCTGAGGAAACCGGGGTGTTTACTCCTACTAGAGGGCTACGACAAGGAGATCCTCTTTCTCCTTATTTGTTCCTAATATGTGCGGAAGGCTTATCTAGTCTTTTGTTGCATGAAGAAGAAGTTGGTGGAATTGATGGGTTAAGAGTGTGCAGAAATACACCGTCAGTCTCTCATTTACTTTTTTCTGATGATTCTCTTATTCTCATGAAAGCGAATATGGACACTGCAACTTCCTTGCAGCAAGTATTAGATACCTATTGTGCAAATTCTGGACAATTGGTGAGTCTAGAAAAATCAAGCATCTATTTTCCCCCTAATACTAATGTATTAGTGAGAGCAGAAATTTGTGAAACTCTCCATATAGACAATGAGGCTCTTTTTGATAAATATTTGGGTCTCCCAGCAATTGTGGGAGCGGATAGAAGTGATTGCTTTGTCCATTTTGTGGAACGCATTATTCAGAGAATTAATGGATGGAAGGAAAAACATCTATCCATAGGTGGTAAGGAAATCCTCTTGAAAGCGGTGGCTCAAGCAATTCCAGTATATGCCATGTTGGTGTTCCAATTACCGATAGGGGTATGCAAAAAGATGTCAGATGCAATCTCACAATTCTGGTGGGGTGATGATGAAAATAGTAAAAAAATGCATTGGCTGGCGTGGTGGAAACTCTGTTATCCAAAAGATGAAGGCGGTATGGAATTTAGAGATTTTCATTCCTTTAATCTAGCTATGCTAGCTAAACAAGCCTGGAGACTTATTTCTAACCCAGAGTCTCTCTGTGCTCAAGTTTTATAAGCCAAATACTATTCACATGGTGATATTCTAAAGGCATGAGCGAAGGCCGGCTCCTCGTTCACTTGGCAAAGCATTGTGGTAGGCTTGACAACTTTTAAACGAGGTTACATCTAGAGAGTTGGAAATGGAGAGAAAATCAATATTAACAGTGACCCTTGGATCCCGTCGAGTGCTGACAGAAATATTATATCTCAAAGAGGTAACTTAATATATACTAAAGTTTATCAATTAATAAGCCTGGTCACTGGAACGTGGGACGAGCAACTTCTTCGTAGCTTGTTCTGCACTGTAGATGGAAAACGAATCCTTCAAATACATGTGAACACTTGAGAATTTAAGGACTTTATTGCATGGCATTTTACAAAAAATGGTAGATTCACGTTGAGGTCTGCATATCACATGCAGTGGCGACATAGCTTTGGTCCTTTGGCAGGTGGCGTTGCCTGGTTCTTCGGCAACTAATCCAATATGGAAAACTCTATGGAAATTATGTATCCCTAGCAAAGTAAAAATATTCGCATGGCGATCCCTCCACGGAATTCTCCGTCTCAAGTCGATCTTGGTTAATAGACACATTAGAACAAGTGGCCAATGTCCGATCTGTTTCAATGCGGCTGAGGACCTGGTACATCTCTTATTTCAATGTGATGCTGCAAGAGCCATGCGGGATTCCCTAGGGATTTCCATTCTGATTGAAAATGCGACCAATATTTATCGTTCGGGATCTGCTGTACTGGAATTCCTTTTGACTCAGCCAAATGACAACTTTCTAGGTTTTGCGACGTTGGAGCTAAAAGAGGTGATCATTACTGCATGTTGGTATTTATAGTGGATTAGGAGACAGCGGACGCATGACGAATAGGTTCCACCCATCTCAAAATGTTGGATGTCAATCATGTTAATTGCGGCTAATGCAAAAAAGGTGTTAACAAGCAAAGCTGTTGTGCAAATTAAATGGACTAGACCAGAGCCTAGACAAGTAAAGATAAATGTGGACGGTTCTTTTCACTATGATTCTTGTTTGGGTGCGACAGGGGCCATTGCTCGGGATCAGAACGGCTGGTTCATTGCGGCTTCGTCTCTCTATATCCCTAGTGTTGCGTCCCCTGCCACCGTAGAAGCTATCACGATGCGAGAAGGTCTTGCATTGGCTAACCGCCCTGGGTGCAATAATGTTCTTGCGGAATTGGACTCAATGAAGGTTGTTGAAGCATACAATGGCGAAGAAGCTTGGTGGGGTGAATCTTTGGCGGTTATGGCTGATTGCATTGATGCGACATCCATGATTGGAACCGTTATTTTTCAGCATTGTCCGAGGGGAGAAATGGTGAGCTACGTCGTGTTTTATAGATAAGATGTCATGTAATTGAGTCGATGAGATCTATAGCTTTATTCTTGAATCTCTCGTAAACGAAGTAACAATTTCTTGATGGACTGCAAATTTTAGAAGCTCTCTTTTTTCTTAGTGGGGACTTTAATTGAGACGACTTGCATTTTTAATATACTGTTTTACCTATAAAAAAAATAGGAGCTCGTCCCAAATTCTTCGCTGACTCGGTCCACGCCCCAGCCTCCACGCGCCCATTATTCACGCCGCCGCCGCCGCCGCCGGCCATGGAGATGGAGCCGGGGGGTCCTAGTTCGAAGAAGGTGAAGTTAGTGACAGCCGAGAGCTGCGAGGAGGAGCAGATGGCGGCGCCGCTGGCGACAGAAGCGCCCGGCCCCGACTCTACAGCGACGGAGCGAAGCGCCCAACCGCCGACGGCAGCTGATGAAGACGAAGCAGGCGTCGACCGCATCAGCAGCCTCCCCGACCCCATCCTCTGCGAGATCGTCTCCCTCCTCCGCAGCAGGAGAGGCGCTCGTACCCAAATCCTCTCGACCCGGTGGCGCCACATTTGGCGCTCCGCCCCGCTCAACCTCGACTGCCGCTGCCTCCCAGATGACGGGCAGAAGCTCGACAGCGTCGTGTCGCGCATTATTTCGACCCACCCGGGCCCCGGCCGCCGCTTCCGCATCCCCGCGTATTACCTCCAGGACCGAGCTGCCAAGATGGACGCCTGGCTCCGCTCCCCCGCTCTCGACAGGCTCCAGGAGCTCGAGTTCTGCCATGTCCGGAAATATCGGCCACCGAGATTGCCTTTTCTGCCGTTGGCGCCACCGCCAGCCTCTGCATTCCGGTTCTCGGCGACCCTCCGTGTCCTCACCATCGGAAGATGTCTTCTCCGGGACAGCACCGTCCAGGGCCTTCACCTCCCTCAGCTTGAGCAGCTCGCGCTTGAACGGGTCAGCATATCCGAGGGCACTCTCCGGAACCTGATTGCCAGGTGCCCCGCGCTGGTGTGCTTACTGATTTACTACATCTTTGGTCGCCGATGCGCCCGGGTCAACTCCCTTAGCCTTACAAGCATCGGCGTACGTCTGCATCGTGGTTCCTATCATGATACAGATGAGCTCCAGTTCAAGGAACTCGTCATCGAGAATGCCCCTTGCCTTGAGAGGTTGCTCCGATATACCCGATGGCCTGCATGTGTCGGTTATCTCGGCGCCTAAGCTGGAGACCTTAGGTTCCCTCTATGGTGAGATGTACCTCAGTTCCACAGTTCTTCAGGTAGATGTTATCGCTGCACTTTTTTGCATTAATTACGCTCCTAATCTGTATTTCCTTGTCTAGAGACATTATATCTAATTTGCACGTCTACTTGGCCTAATGCTGTCTTTTATGCTTGATAAAGAGATTGCCCAGTGATAGCCTAACGACGGTGGTGGGCGCTGTCAAGGTCTTATCTGTCAATATTACTTGTCTGGATATAGGTACGACAATTGAATTGATGAGATGCTTTCCACTCTTGGAGAAGTTGTACATTCAGCGGGTGATGATTCTTCACTGGTATTCATGGTGTTCAACTGCTTCTTTTTATCTGCTATTATTTATTTAAGTGGCTGTTTTTTTTTCAATGCCTATGTTCTTTTCAGTCAATATCTGGGGATCTAAATTTGTGGAAGCGTAAACACCAGATTCTTATCAAATGTCTTGACATCCGTCTAAAGACGGTAATTATGCAATCTTATTGCGGCATCAGGGCGCAAATTAACTTCGTCACATTCTTCATACTGAACACGAAGGTGCTAGAGTTAATGAGATTTGTAGTGGATGCCAAACATTACACCCGGGGCTTTTTAGCAAAACAGCGCAAGGAGCTTCTGTTGGAGAAAAGGGCTTCAAGAGGTGCTCAGTTTTTTTTTCAAACTGGTAGACCTCTTCGCTGTTATTCAGAAATCAATAATGTCCGTGATTTGGGTTTAAGTGATCCATTCATCATAAGTCAGTGTTGAACTTGGATCAGGCTTGTTCGGGAGTTTTACGTGCCTATCAGACTGTGCTAGAATCAAGATTTGAGTGTATCTACTACTACCGGCTTAGCCTTTCCTTTGTGTCTGAGATGTCAATTACTTATGTGTTGTTTCTCTCTTGTGCTATGTCAGTCAGTAACTATTAATCAATCAAGCCGTTCTCTGTTTCACATGTTGGATTTTATTATTGAGACGGTATCATGGGGGCGAAAGGAGCGCCACGTTGGATGAATTTGTGAAGGAAAGCACTGTTCATTTTACCTGGTTATCTCCCGAGAATGTTGCAGCATTGTTCTTCGTTCCTCATAGCTAGTTCATTAGAAGCGTACATGCAGGTGATTCCATGGCCCATTTTTCGGGCCAGTGTCCTTGCAAATAAATCCTATGAGACCTGGTCTATATTACTGAAGGATAGACCCATCTCCATGCACAATAGCTAGAAAAAATGCTAATTAACAAACGAAAAAATGCTAGAAAACAGAAAAGATGGACACGTGTCAAGCATAGAAAATGGTCTATTAATAGACCCGGTTTCATAGGATTTATTTCCAGTGTCTCCAGTTTGTGTGTGTTTTCCTTGCCCTGGGGCTGTTATGGCCTGTTACCGTAATAGGAGGAGCAATACAACTACTTCAGGCTGCAGGAAGCCTTGTTGGTTTCACATTTTTGTTTGGACTTGTCACACCTTCAAGTATGTATTTTTTTTAACTGCTCAAGCTTCGGGCAGCGAATGCGATTTGATCGATTAATTAGTAGGGGGACAAGCGTGATGGTTGTGAAGGCTGAACTATCGGGATGTCAGGTCTGGGTTCTTTGGATTCAACAATTCAGGGCATGTAAGGTCTCCCTGCAGTTTGATTCTGTTTGCTTTGTGATCTACATCATTTGTCCATGATGCTTAAAACTCGTATCGTACTGAACAAATTATTATTTTTCACTTATGGTGCAACATTAGTTTGATCTTAGCATTAGGGACTGTCCGCTAAATAGCTATCACATATATTCAGAATTGGCACCCAGATTAGACAAGTCACTCAACTTAATTAGCTTATCAATTCCTCAAAAAAAAACTTAATTATCTTATCTCCATTCCATGATAATTTAAGATGCCACTAGATTCGTCTTCTTTGGACTCTTCAGCCCTGAATACTTTTATAAGTTGACCTGAATTGTCATCTGATGCAAGAGTGTTGATCTAAAGAGAATAGAGCTGCTGGGAAGGCTCTCATATGTTTTTACACTTATGGGGAGGGTTAGTTTCTGAGGTCTCTCATCCCTACATAGTGTATTGTGATTGAACCCCATGCAAAGTTAATAATGACAGAGGAAAGCTCAGCAAGAGAAGGGGATAGTTTTCCATGATATGGAGGAGGAAGATATATACTAGCGTGGAGTTGAATTTGGTGGTTGGAAGGCTGTTCAGACTGATTACCACTGAACGTGAGAGGGCAGAGGAATCTAGTGTGGTTATAGTATTAGTCATATCCGACTAACGCTCGATCACTCGATGGAAGAGATGAACCGAAGAAAGTCAAGTTGTCCTTGAATGTTTATTATGTCCAATGCAACCAGTTTTTAGCAGTTAAGAAAACCGCTGTCTAAAACCTTAAACCAGCCATTAAAAAAAATTGGTGAACGTGGAGCAATTAAACTAGCTCCGCACATTTTCATTTCACATTGGGTCAAATTCCTTGTGTATAGACTCTGTCTTCTTGTAGATCCATCATAAGATTTTGAACATTGTAAAAACAGTTGTCTTGCATCGTTTAAGACATGCAGTCTAGAGAATTGCTGGATACCTCCCGTTCCCAACTAACTAGAATTGTGTATCACTGAGCAATAGACGAGATGATAGAGCTACAGATATTACGGGTTCGTGCGCTTCGCCGTGCCGTCTGCCCTGCATGCGTTGTTGTGTGGTGTGCCATGGCGTCGGTATTCTGTTCTTCTGTCGTAGAAACGCGGATTTTATTCTGCATGAGGGATCATTTCAGTGGGCAAGATGGGTTGACAGTCTTAGTCCTTATTTGGCTCGTGATAAATGGAATCACAAAAAACCACTTCACAAACATGCTTTAACCCAATAATTTTGTAAAAAGAGTGAAGCACCTATCTCTATGCAGTAATGACTATACTGTAGTATTATGTGAAATACATAGGCAGAAACAATTCAAGACACTTCAGTTTCTATATACAATATATTTTTGGATACAAGCAAATTCTATAAGGCAATGTGAATTATTAAGAGCATAGGTGAACTTACAATTTAATCTCCTACATATTCATCGATAGTTTGATCATTCGCTTCAAGCACGGTGCTAGTGTGATCTAATATTGACTCATGACATGCATGTAAAATCAACATGACAAAACTACATGCACTCGAAATACCATAAGATATTTTCAATAATTCATAGATGGTACAATAAAGATAACTTGGTCTGAAAATAATGAACTCGCATCCAACCTCGAGCATTTCATTTAGTGGAATATAGAGGTGATTTGTTGGTTCATTCAAGATCAGTAAAGTAGATGGTATCACCATGAACTTGCAAACCAAAAACCTCCACCTCTACAGCCTCAATAATAGTGCCCAACACAATTTTCCCCGAATCCAAAGCCAACGCATGGTAAGAGAACTTATCCAAAAGACCAGAAGTTAGATTTCTGTCTATACCAACTACCCCGGTCATATTCATAGCCAAAAAAAGAGAGGAATCACAAACGACATGCACTAATAGAAATCAACTTTACATGCATACGCACTTTCGCACACACTGATGCTTCTTCTGACGCAAAAAAAGCTAATATGTCTTGCATCTCTCAAATAAGAACAGGTATATCCTAGAATTGGAATCACCAAGAACCTGCAGCAAAACAATGGTGAGATCAATTACTGAGATGTAATGATGGCTATTGATTTTTCAGAAAGGTTAAGGGGAACTTTCCATTGGTGTTGTAATATGCTTGTATGCAAGTGGGCGGGAGAGCTGAGCAATAAACCTCGAGTGCTATTTGCACCTCTGGCGATAATGAGTGGATCCTTGATCATATATACCATTATGAAGAACTTGGATAATATTAAACAATGAGCTCGTGCCAGACCTTCTCCTCGAGTTACCTCTGCCATGTTCATGCGTCATATATGAATTAGAAGGTTGCATGGACTCACTTTTCAATGAATGAATGCGTGACTTGGTAATCAGATTCTTAGATTAGGGTCTAGTGAACATCAATAAATTAGATGTGCATAGCTATAAATATTCTACCTCGATAGATATAAGGTGCTTTGCTTTTTCTGTGATGCTGCAAATTGGTTTGTTCATTCTTTTGGAAGTCCAATTCCACATCTACACACAACCTAGCATTGGGACATCAAATTAATCTAAATAGAAGAAGAAAATCTACATCAAAAGCATGCATTTTTTAGTAACCGATAGTCCGCAAGGATGCAAATATCATACCTAAAAGTGAAATTTAGAAACCTTGGGTGTAAATAAAAGACTCTAAATTGACAATGTCCATTGATTCTAATAATTCACCTTCTATACATGGAGAAAGGATCTACGATCTCCATTTAAAAATAGACCTTAGAAATAATTCGAAGAACGTCTACCTCCCCGAAGATATTAATACCACTCTTGTTCCAACAAGTACAAGATCGATGCATGGTACACTACTGTGTGAAAAAATTCATCTAGAGAAGAGTATTTAAGTAACAATTAAAATACAGGAAAAGAGCAACAAAAAATTTGAACCTTAGCACCTATGAGACATCCATCAAACACCCGCAAGGTAGTGTATGGATGGTCTTGCACCTGTGTCATGCCAATTTATCCATGTGCTTGAGACAACTCCACCGTAGTACAAAACTGAAAAGTCACATGAGAATTAGTTGGGAAGAAATGAATTAGCAGATGCAGGGCTAGCCAATCGCCATTAAACAACTCCCGTGGCTAATTTGGGAATGGAGGAGAGAGGATCGAGGACTCGTCGTGGATGGCGAACCCTTCCCTCGCCTATTTCGCTGTCCGTGGAAGAAGCTCAACATGATGGAGTGAGAAGGCCGCTGGAGGATAAGAGGGAGCCATGGAAAATCTCTCCTTACGACCCGGAAGATCCCCCGCCAATCTCACCTTCGAGGAGGATTCGGGGTGACATGGGAACGTCTGACCACCCATCATCAAGGACAACATGATTTGGTAGTAGAGCACGCGGAGCTGACCACACCCATCACCGTGAACAGCTCAACCCGTCAACCAGGTCAAAGCACCGGAGATACCAGGGGAGACGATCCCCCACCCCCACGAACCAACACAAAAAAAAGACCCTACCGAAAATACATCGTGAATGACAAACCGGGCCCACACACAAAGGGTCACCCGTCAAGCAAAAAAACCACGCCACACACCCACCCAACCTTGGAACAACGCACGCACGGGACCATCCACCGTCCACGCGAAGCAGCACAGAAGCAACGCCTCCGCAGGCCACAAACAGAGACGATACCAACAAAGGTCCACGTACAGAAACATAAAACACGTAAGGCAGGTGCCCTGAAATGTCTCCTTAGCCACCAAGGTTAAGCTATAGATATATGTATATATGCTAGATCCATTCTCTGGCTAGACATGTACTCCCTCCGTTTCAAAATATAAGATGTTTTAGGTTTATGAAGGAAACGTATCTAGACTTCTTTTAGTGTGTAGATTCACTCCAAACCTGAGTGAACCTATACATTTGCTTCACAAAGCTAAAACATCTTATATTTTGAAATGGAGGGAGTAGTTCAAGGAGGAGGAGAGAGGAACGTGCTGTCACGGAGGAGAGAGGAACATGCTGTCAATATATATACTGTAGGTGAGGGACTATCTGACTGTGTGCTAGAATCAAGATTTGTTCAGGACAAATCTGTACTGTGATGCTTAAAACCTGTACTGCATCAATTTGTCTATGATGCTTAAAATCTGTACTGTGTCGAACAAGTTAGGTTATTTCCCTCTTATGGTGTGCAACAGTAGTGTATCTCACCATTTTCCAACTTCTCTCTAGGGACCGTCAGCTAGATAGCTATCACGTATATTCAGAATTGGCACCCAGATTAGATAAGCCACTCAACTTAATTGGTTAATCTGTCATTTCAAGAGAATTTGATGCCACAAAATCAGTAAGTGATGCCTTCATCTTTGCACTCTTGATCCCTAAATGTTTGAATAAGTTGACCTGAAGCGTCATCTAGTTAGTTTCCGAGGTCGCTGTAACACCCTCAAATCGACCCTATGCAAGTTTCAGCGGTTCCCGCCAAACCCGCATAGAAACGATTCAAAGACGCCCACCAGACACTTGCGTGCGGGTAGAAAACGAAGTAATACCATTACACAATAGTTCACGATGGAATCTATAGAACAGATATATATACAACACGACTCCAAGAGTCAAAAATACAGATATATAATACAAAGATCTAAAGCAACTTGAAAACGATACAACATCCAAGTACGGATAAGATGCAAATGGGGCTAAGTGCCTTGAAGAATAACCAATGGCGTCCATAACCCTGCCCAGGCCAAGCCGGAAGGGTAACCCTGCTAACGACGTTGATCTCAAGCCTGCTAAAACAAAAGGGATGCCGACAAAGGGCAAAGAAGAAAAAAAAGAGCGGTCAGTACTGAGGCCAATACACGGCGAGTCTAGAATTCAGCGGCTCTCGCCTACATAGGTATGGTGGACTGAAGCGGCAGCGCAGCATGCACTAAACAATCTATAGAGACTCGATTCAACTGTCGGCTATTAGAGAGGGGTAAGAAAGACCTATTCGGAACCACATGATACTAACACTAATCATACCCTTCCTGGTATTTCCCCCTCGAGACCAAACGAGGAAGTCAAACCGAGGAACTTACACAGTTGGCAGTTTTATTTATTCCATTATAGTTGCAGCACTTACTAGTCAGATACGGATAACATGAGTCATCATGATGTCATCAACAGTGGGCAGTTTTAGTTAACCATTCCGTTGTAGTTGCAATACTTACTAGTCAGATACAAATAGCATGAGACCTCCCAAAACCAGCAGTTATTGGCACTTTTATTTACACATTCCGTTGTAGTGAATCTGATTACTAGACATATCAAAGTCAAATTTATAGCACTACTTTAGTTATGCTTGTCTATGATCAAGATATTGTGCTCCAAGTCGTCCATAATCGCGGACACGGCTTTCAGAAAGATTTACCCTGCAGGGGTGCACAAATAGCAACACACACACGATCAACCTTAGGAAGAACCAAATAAAACGCAACGAGGCCTCACAACAAAGCATTCACATGATTCATAAATTATTTCAGGAGGCCACCCCATTAAGCTACCCGCAACGAAGTTGGCCGGCTCCGAGACGGACCTAAGGTTTGCGCCAATGGCTTTAAATGATTGGGAACCTAAAAGTGTGATTGGGCTTGTCGATACCGCGAAAACACTCCGCAATTCCTAAACAGTACAGGTTCTCCACGCACAATCGTAAATAAAGCAGTAAAGCATGGCATAAGTACAGGATAGTAATAAAGCCTCAAACTAGTTTGTGGCCCCAAGAAATAAGAAATAAATCAAGCTCTAGCTAAGGGGATTCATGGTCCCACATGTGGATAGTGCGATAGTCAAGGAATAGGTATCAAGTACTCAGGGTCTACGGGACACAAGTGAGCGGTTAAAAACCAAATATTATCTATTGTCCACTGGTACCTCTGCATTAGTTATATCTATTCTCAGCATTTTAATATCAAGTTGTAATTAAAGTCATGATCATCTTCATCATTAAGCATGTGTCAACCGTCCAACAACGGTAGAACAACAACAACGTGAAGCAGCACCTGAGTAAGCAACTACGACTCACAAGGTCAACTATCTATCAAACAACAGGCAATAGGATGTGTCCAAGGCAATATAGAGGCTGTAAGGAATATAAATGGTGCACGGAAACTAAAGCATCGCAATATGGGTAGCAATAGATCAATAGGAGGAAGTAAAGACTATAAATGCAAACTAGGTAGAAAGGGGGAGATTGCTCGCCTGAGAAACAGAACCGAAGGTTCATTATCCGAAGAACTTGTCGATACTCACATCAACTCAATGGCCTAATCCGCGAAGAACCGAGACACTAAAAGAAACACAGGATGCACTATTTAATACTACGGCAGAAGATCGGGCATGATGCATATATGATGCATGTCATGGCAAAGATACGATGCAACTAGGAAATATTAAGCGGAATCAAGGTCCCGACAATTAATTAGAAGGTTCAAGTTATTTAGATACCCCGCAATTTAAATGTTGGCTTAACAAGGGAAAACATGGCATCGGTTCGCTACACAAATTTAAATGGAGCCATTATAAGACTAGAATAGCCCGCATATAGTCTCCATATTTAATTTCGGTGAATCATCGAAATACCCCAAACACCAACAATATGTATGAAAACATGTTCAATTAATATGCAACAAGTATATGTCATATATTATAAAATTGAGGAGTCTCAAATAGGGGATCACATTAGGGGCGAAGGTCATGGCGATTCCGGGGAGAAGACCTTGGCGTGCCGAGGCTCGGTCTTCGGATCCGAAAAGGAGACTTGTCGATAGGTCTAGACCGAAGAGCTTGGCATGGTCGTTGTCCAACTCGTCGTGCTCTTCCTCGAAAGGCCTTCGATCAACAGAACAGTACCCATCGGGCAGGCTTTCCGGAGCCCGCTCACAGCACAGATACCCTAGTACACCACCACCATCAGGTATCTACATAGTTGTTGCTCTTATTTTCAGGAAGATCTTCACGGTCACGGCTTCACATTACCACCACATCTCAACATGTAAGGGCACAGAACAACAGGTACGCGCGAGGGAGGGTTGGCGCCAGAGGACAACCGAGGCAGAGGACGCTCGATCGGCGACCGAGAAGGAGCTTGGCGGAGGCGTCCTGGTTGACACGGACATGCGGCAAGCCATAGATCATGGAGGCCGGACTCGGTCTTGGGGAGGCGAAGAAGGCGGCGGCAGGGGGACAAGCGGGGTGGCAAGCTTGTGGGCTTGGCGGTAAGGGTGAGGCGCCCGGCGGCGGCACGACAGAGGCGAGGCAGCGAGCAGACCAAAACCGGCAGTGACGTCCGACAGCGGTGGAACGAGACGAGGCCGACCTGGAAGAGGGGTGCTCGCGCACGGGCGTCGGGGACGCGGCAGAGATGAGCACGCCGGGTCGCGGAGGCGAGGATGGTGAAGCTCCAAGGCGCGGACATGCGTGGCAGGTAGAGGGAGAGGCGGCGGCGTCCGCTCGGGAAGTAGCTTGGCAGCCATGGCGACAGAGGGTAGGTGGGTGGCGGCGCTGCGAGCACCGACCGGCGGCCGATTGCAGCAGAGAGGAGGGCAAGGCAAGGAGAGGTGCAGGAAGGTCGCGGGGATCGAGGATTGCAGGGAGGAGTTGGTCTTGTGCGGGCCTGGGAGGAAGCGAGGCGAGGGAGAGAGCAGGATGGGGTCCACGCGGGGCGCGGTTGGTGGCGGGAAACGAACAAGGGCGGGGGGCGTGATAGGGAAAAGTTGCATGCGATGCACAGGAGGGGTGGGGTGTGTCGCTGTTGTGCGCGTGTGGTGTGGTGTTCGGCGTGGTGAGGAGAGTGGGGTGGCGGCGGCATAGGGAGCTGTGGCTAGGGATTAGGGTTTCATATATGGGGTAGTAGGCTGGCTGGCTGGGCCTTCAGGCCTGGCCGGCTGCCTCCCCCTAAAAAGATTTTTATTTTTATTTGTTTTATTTTTAGAGAGGCTTTTATAAATAGTTTCTAGACAAATACAAGGCTCGGAAAATACTGGAGTTTTTTATTTGAAATTAAGACACGGGATATTTAGAAAATAAAACTAGGCTTTTAGAAAATAGTTTTAAACAAACATATGCATGATGATGACGATGCTCAAAAATGTGGCATGATGATATGAGTAGGCAGTCATGATGATGTATAAATTAGTAAATAATCAAGCGATTTTCTAGTAGTGGTTTTATCGGGGTGCTACAATTCGACACCACTAACAATTGATCTCGCCCTCGAGATCCGCCTCATGGTACGGGGAAGAAGGCTGATGGTCGGACTCTTATCGCTTCATGTAGATCCTCGCGACACCACTAACAAGGGGTCGTTCCTCATGTTCGTTGTGAGAACACTCCGGATAACAAAGTACGAAGGTAGAGGTCTCGATAGGAGGCCACCTCTATCTTCCATGAAAGGAGTAAAAGTCACTTTGATCCACCAATTCGATGTACAAGAGTGAACAGTAAGAGTCGGGCAGGGTGATCAGTCCATCCCGCACTCGAAGCATTACTCTGTACATGAATAGAAGAATCGTGCAACCAACTCTCGAAATTTTAGACTGAAGATCTTCAAAAGCGGTGCCCTAAGAACAATGGACTAATGTAGGCTCTTCATTGGATCTGGCATAGATGATGTCGTCGCCTTGGAAACCACCGGAATATACAAAATAAATCGTATGAAAAGACACAATGATTAGGTGTCGCGATGGTTCCATTGGCATGAACAACACATGCTCAAGGTATACTCCAACTTCACCAATGCTCACCCTTCTCCTAATATTTTTCAACCATATAGATATCCGTCAAGGTGCAGATACAGATAAAGCGTCCAAGGACAAAAAGATAGGATGAAGGTACAACAAACGAGATGCAGATTCGATGATTGCAGCACCACCGTTATAAAATGTCAACACCCGGATTTTTAATCCCAGGTGCCCGTTATGCCATACCTCGCAATCCCAGGATTGCCATTTTTGCGAGACATAACGGCTTGGATATCATAGTACATCATCCATTACAAACCATACATAAGGTCTTACACAAATATGGATCTCATGATCCAGGTCTTAATACAACAAGCAGCGGAAATAAAAGATAGCGTAGCAGTGGGGTCCATCTTTAGGGGCACAGGCAATGCTGACGAAGGCAGATAGTCCTAGTTATCATAGCCGTCCTGCTGATCATCATCCTGATAATCTTCTTCATAGTCTGGCCATGATAATATCCAGGGACAAAAGCCATGAGTACTCTTTAAGTACTCGCAAACTACTACTAACAAGTAGTAATATCCTAAATTAAAATACTGAATCTAAGTTAACTATCAAGTTATGAAGCCTAAGCTAAGTTCAGAAGCAAAGAAAGATAAAATAAAATTCCAGAGTCACTTAAGTTGGGAAGCTATTATCATCAACACAACCCTGTTGTGGTCAAGTCAAAGATCATCATTCATTTCAAGTTATTTTGGAAAACATCTGACAACGAAAACAGTATGGCCATTCCAACTGTCCATAACCGTGGACGCGGCTATTCGAATAGTTTGACACTCTGCAGAGGTGGTACACTTTCACCACAAGATTCGATACATCTATCAGGGATACCCTGAATCATCATACTTAGTATGCAGATAATCAAACATAACCTTCCCTTTACACACCCTAGTATAAGCACCTCTCCTATGAGCATGGCCTCCCAACCATGACCATCAGTCATCTTGGGCACTGCATAGGTGGACAACATTAAGAGGTAGCCTCAGCTCAAACCTCTCCCGTGAGGGAACTAATACTAATGCATATAAATTTCCAGCTAAGCCTTACCCAATTCAGGTAATGTGGTTGTACGGTAAAATTTGGAATGGTATCGCATCCGAATCCAACCATCAGTTTTATAAAAGGGGTTAAGGCTCATGCCTTATCATTTTCCACATCATAAACCAGTTGTGTTTCGTAACACATGTCAAAACATCTCAATAGAATGACTCATCATTCCAAGGTTTTCATAACTCATTTTCACCAAGTATTCCCATCTAAAGTGACTCTACTCTAAACTACTAAGTTAAGAGTGTTCACTAAGGTGGAAAGATGGGATCAATCTCATGCCATAGAATGATATCTAAAGGTTTCTAAGTAGGTCAAGTTTTATACTTTTTATGCTACCTTCAATTTTAAGTAGAGAACTTTGTATAATCTAAGGTGGGGTAAAACTTGTCCATGAGACTTGGAGCATTAATAGTGAAAAGGGGTGTGATTAAAGCATGCTTAAGGCATCTTTGCTAAACCATCTAGTTTATTCTAGCTTGCTAACCATAGCTTGCTAAGGTAAGTTTGCAAGGGTTAGCTTGCCCTGCTAATAGTGGCTTGCCTTGGTTGGTGCAGTGGTTGAAGTTGTCTTCTTCTTCTTCCTGGTAGAACTCCTCCTCCTCGAGAGTTTGGTCGGTGCTATCGTCTAGAAATACATAGGGAGTGCACAATCACCAAACAATACTTAACTAGGCTAAGTAACATTCTAAAGCACACAATTGATGATCTATTATCATCACAAACATTACAAGTTTTAATTCAATAGTTTTAATCTTTTTATTTTAGAAAAGTAATTTCTACTCATTGAAATGTTAACTAAAATTTAATATTCACCACCAAAATATGAGATCATGTGGACACATGTCCTCACCACATATTCCACAGGTGGGAATGAGATTTAAAGGTTGGATCAATATTACTTTAGTTTAAGTTTATTATTTAATGATTTAAAGTGACTAGAAATGCCTATATAGCATTATTTTAGTACTAGTCCAAAGTCACTGCATGTAAACCTTAATATTATTACATATTTGGATAGATATGATGAAATGTGATTTTTGAGAGTTGGAATCAACTCAAAAGCTGACTTGGTTGATTTTATAAAAATGTTGCAAGTTGTAAAAGCTTTTGTCTTCTCATTTTTATTAGGAGAGATCCATAAATCTAATTGAATTACATCCAACGGGCTTGGATAGAGCATTTCAATACCTTTCACACAAAATTAGTTTCATGCAATTTGGATTTGTCAAACTCATAGAATTGATTTTTGAAACACAGGACAGAAACTATATTCTAACTAAAAAGAAAAATCCTAATTTGAATTTCCAACGCGCGCGGGAACGAAATGGGCCGGCCCACTGCGCTCCGCGCGGAGCCGCGGGCTGACTTAAGCGAGGACCCCACCCGTCAGTGGCATAGGGGGGTGCGAAGCGGTATGGGCGAACGGTGGCCGTGCGATCTGGTTCTAATCCAACGGCTGAGGGTCATCGTCGACGTTGGGCAACGCCAGCGAGATAGAACCCTAGCGCGGCCAGTGGGGGTCGTTGGGGGCTCACCGGGGTTCAGGCGAGGGTCGGCGAGGCGGGCGAACGACGAAGTCGACGACGGCGAACCTCCTGGTACCAGCAGCTTCTCCTGGGGCGGCCTGGATCAACGACGCCCTTCTCCTCCCGAGGCGGCGGCTCCGGCTGCAATTCCGGCGCTCTGGTGCTCGAGCGGCTCCGGCTAGCGGTGGGGAGTGAGTGTGAGAGGTTGTGAGTGAGATGGTGTGCTCAAATCGGCTGGGGGTGGCCTCTATTTATAGTGGCGAGAGGGGACCGACGGGGCGCACGGTGAGCGCGTCGTGGTCGATGGTACAGACGGCTATCGGCATGGGCGACGGTAGGGGGCGGTGCAGTGCTCCCTGGCGATGCTCAATGACACGGTGGCGAGACGTGGGGCGGTGCGGTTTGGTCTGGAACGCGCGATGCTCTACGCGGCAGAGGCGGCGTCTTCGACGACGAGCGGTGGTTGTGCATCATGGGGAGGCGAACGGGGATGTCTGGCGGTCTCCTCGGTCGGTGGCGATCATGTATGCAAGCGGCAAGGGCGGCACGCGGTCTGTGGGCGTCGGTCGAGGGTGGCGCTCTAGCGCATGCTCGACATGGTTGCTGGCGGGCTGGGCGCGGTCCGTGCGTGTGGTCCAGGGGTTGGCAAGGTTCGGGCGCTGGACAGGGAGTGGCGATGGACGGTGGGCTGCCTCCTAGACAAGGTTGGCACGGCTAAATCTCCTCCTAGCTTGCTGTCTCCACTGGGGTGGCATGGTGAGCTTCGGCTGTTCACCATTGATGTCATTGCCCAGCTTACAGTGAGTCTAGTGCTTGGTTTAACTTGCTAGCTGATCTACTGAGATGGTTGTGAGCTAGAGAGGGAACAAGTTAGTCTTCAATCACTTCTCATAATAGTGTTTGGTTTTTGTTTGATTGTTTGAGTGGTTTTTGAAAAAGTGGGATCTTCCCATATGATAAAGATTCAATTTTGAACTGTTATTTAAAATAGTTTACAGAAGGTTTTTAGAAGATCAAAAGGTGGGCCTTGGTACCTCATTATGTGTACTAGCAAGGGGTGCAAAGATCAAGAATTTTTTCTGTTAATTTTTGAGTACTAGGAATAGCCAAAGTAGACATGGGAGTTAATTTTGGCAAAATGACCATTTCTCCATTTTAAATCTTTTTGATTTGATTTTCTTTAGAAAAACTTTGGGAATGATGTAGATGATGTTTAAATCACCTAAGAAACATTTTAAAAGCATTGGATCACTTAATCATGGCAATTCAAACAACTCCTATTTAAATGCACATAATATGAATGCTTTCATTTTAAAAATGGAAAAGTTTTTGTTAACCCTATTTTTGGATGATTTGATCTTTAATAAACTTGGATTGAAGTTTTTGGATGTTACAAACCTTCCCCCCCTTAAACAAAATCTCGTCCCGAGATTTACAAAGAAAACTAGGAACTAAAAAGATCTGGGAACTCTGTCCTAATGTAATCTTCGCGTTCCCAAGTGGCTTCCTCCTCGGTATGGTTGCTCAACTGAATCTTGAGAAACTTGATACTCCTGGTCCTGGTGGTCCTGTAGGCCTCTTCTAAGATACGGATGGGCACTTCCCGATAGGTCAGGTCGTTGTTGATTTCCACAGCTCTGTGATCGATGTTCTTGAAAACTTCAGTCTTCTCCGGCACTTCTAGGCATTTGCGGAGTAACGAGATATGGAACACATTGTGGATGGCTGACATCTCTTTAGGCAATTCCATCTGATACGATACTTCTCCTCGACGGTTCAGAATCTTGAAAGGTCGGATATATCTAGGGGCTAACTTTCCCTTCAGACTAAAGCGTTGAGTTCCCTTCAAGGGTGAAACCTTGAGATATACGAAATATCCGACATTGAAAGTCAGGTCTCTCCTTCTCTTGTCAGCATAGCTCTTCTGTCTGGATTGGGCGGTCTTGAGGTGCTCACGGACTTTGTGAACTTTCTCTTCGGCTTCTCGGAGAATGTCGGGTCCAAAGATTTGACTCTCTCCTACTTGCGACCAATTTAAGGGGGTACGACATTTTCTTCCGTATAGGAATTCAAATGGTGCCATCTGCAAACTAGCCTGATAACTGTTGTTATATGAGAACTCTACGAATGGTAGGCGGTCTTCCCATTTTGATCCGTATTCCAACACACGGGCTCTAAGCATATCCTCAAGAATCTGGTTGACTCTCTCAGTCTGTCCATCTGTTTGCGGGTGATAGGCGGTACTGAAATTTAACTTGGTTCCTAAACCTTCCTGGACTTTCTGCCAAAATCTTGAAGTAAACTGGGTTCCTCGATCTGATACAATGGTCTTGGGGGTTCCATGCAGACTAACAATTCTAGCAATGTACAGCTCTGCGAGTTTTGCACTTTGGTAGGTTGTCTTGACAGGTATGAAGTGGGCTACCTTAGATAGTCTATCAACTATGACCCAGATTGAGTCATTTCCCCTACTATAAGTAGGTAAACCTGTGATAAAGTCCATTCCGACAGAATCCCATTTCCATTCCGGAATCTGCAATGGTTGCAACAATCCTGCAGGTCTCTGATGCTCTGCTTTGACTCTTTGACAAATGTCACACTTGGCGATGTAGCTTCCGATCTCTCGCTTCATCTTGTGCCACCAAAATTGCTCCTTCAAATCTTGATACATCTTTGTTCCTCCGGGGTGGATAGAATAAAGGGTATCATGAGCTTCCTTCATGATAACTTCTTTCAGTTCTGAATCTGCTGGAACACAGATACGTCCTTTGTACCACAGTACTCCTTCTTCGTCTTCGGTGAATCCAGGTACTTTGCCTATACCAATACGACGTTTGATCCCGTTGATACTCTCATTTCCCTTCTGGGCTTCCTTGATCTGGCTAAACAAAGTGGGTTGAAGTTCAATGCTAGCTAGGAATCCTTTGCTAACTACTTCAGTCCTGAACTGCTCCAGCTCCTCATACAAACTTGGTTGCTTCTCTTTGATCATGGTGTTAAGCCTACACGGCAATCTGCTAAGAGCATCCGCTACCACATTGGCTTTGCCGGGGTGATAGTGAATGTCAAGGTCATAATCCTTGATTAACTCTATCCATCTTCTTTGCCTCATATTTAGCTCCTTCTGGGTGAAGATATACTTCAAGCTTTTATGATCTGAGTAAATCTCACAGCGATTACCCATCAAATAGTGAAGCCATGTCTTCAACGCCAGAACCACGGCTGCTAGCTCAAGATCATGGGTCGGATAGTTCTGCTCATGCTGCTTCAGTTGTCGCGATAGATACGCGATGACTTTGCCTTCTTGCATCAATACACATCCTAGGCCAATCTTGGATGCGTCACACTACACATCAAACGGCTTCTTGATGTCTGGCATGATCAAAATTGGGGCTGATGTCAATCTCTTCTTCAGCTCCCGGAAACTAGCTTCACACTTGTCCGTCCATTCAAACTTCTTGTCCTTCTTCAACAATTGGGTCATTGGTCGGGCTATGCTCGAGAATCCTTCTACAAACTTGCGATAATATCCCGCTAATCCAAGGAATGAACAAACTTGGGTTTGATTGGTTGGGGCTTCCCATTCTTCTACATCTTTGATCTTGGTAGGATCAACAGAGACTCCTCCGGCAGACACAACATGACCTAGGAATCCTACTTCTTTCAGCCAAAACTCACACTTGCTGAACTTGGCATATAACTGATGTTCTCTCAGGGTTCCTAGGATGATTCTCAAATGTTGCTCATGCTCTTCTTCGGACTTGGAGTAGATAAGGATGTCGTCGATAAACACAACTACAAATTTATCTAGGAAATTCATAAAGATCTTATTCATGAGATTCATGAAATAAGCAGGGGCATTGGTTAATCCAAAAGACATAACCGTATACTCATATAAACCATAGCGAGTAGTAAAGGCGGTTTTTGGAATATCCGTTGCACGAATCTTAAGTTGGTGATAACCAGTCCTAAGATCAATCTTTGAGAATACCTGAGCTCTAGTCAACTGATCAAATAGGTCCTCTATCTTTGGCAAGGGGTACTTGTTCTTGATGGTGACATCATTCAATTTTCGGTAATCTGTGCACAGACGGTTGCCTCCATCTTTCTTGTCGATGAATAACATTGGTGATCTCCAAGGCGATGCGCTTGGCTGAATCAAGCCTGTTGCTAACATGGCATCCAACTGCTTCTTCAGTTCCACTAACTCTGAGGGGTTCATGGTATAAGGTCTCTGGGCTATAGGTCCGGTTCCGGGGATTAGTTCGATAATGAACTCAATATCCCTATCCGGGGGCATACCTGGCAATTCATCTGGGAATACGTCGGGGTATTCACAGACTACTCTGACTTGGTCAATGGTAGGCAGGGCTACACTCTTGTTGCACTTGAATTGACGGGGCAAGGTTTCAGAGATATGTTCTACTGTTACTCCAGAACTACTGGTCATGGTGATGGCTTTCTTAGCACAGTCTATCAGTCCTTGATGCCTTGACATCCAGTCCATGCCTAGTACTACTTCCAATCCTTTGGTTCCAAGTACAATTAGGTTGGCATAAAAATCTATCCCATGTATTCTGATAAGTACAGCTTTGCAAATTTTTCTAGCTTTGGTAGTTGAGACGGGGATTTGAACTATCATGACATGCTTCAAGTTGGTTGGGCGAATCTTACTAGTGCCTACAAATTCTTCGGTGACAAAGGAATGCGATGCTCCAGAATCAAACAATACTCTTGCTAAAACTGAGTTGACAGAAAACATACCCAGCACTACATCTGGCGCTTCTTGGGCTTCTTCTGTGTTCATGTGGAAGAGACGACCGTTGCGGTTGTGCGGGTTCCCTGGGGCAAACCTCCTTCCTGGCTGAACACCACGCTGCTGCTGAGCTGGGGCATTCACATTGGCATTGGCGGCAGCCTTCTTGGGACACTCATTGGAGTAGTGACCTTTCACTCCACACTCGAAACAGGTGATCTGGGACTTGTCTTTGGCTACGACCGGTATAGCATTGCTGCCAGTTCTGGGTGCAGTGTTGCTGTTGTTGTTGTTGCTCTTGGGAGGTGCACGGTTGAAATGATTGGCATTACCGGAGTTGCGATTGTTTCCTCCGGACTTCACATTGCCTCCGCTACGGTTGGGATAGCTTGGGTGAGAATTCGAGGGTCGGTTGTTCCTTGGTGCATATCCTGGTGAAGGGTTGGGACGGTACTTCTGGTGACTGTTGGATCCAGACTGCTGCATCATACGACGCTTGCGATTGTCGTTTGCCTGGTTAATCTTCCCTTCCATCTGAACGGCAGAGTCGACTAGCTCTTCGAGATCATCGAAACGGATGTTGATGAGGACAGTCTGCATCTCATCATGCAGTCCGTTCAAGAATCTCTCCTTCTTCTTGGCCTCCGTGTTGATCTCATCGGGTGTATATCTGGCAAGTGACAGGAATTTGTCACGGTACTCTACCACAGTCATTCTTCCTTGCTTCAACTCACGGAATTCATCTCTCATCCTGTTGACAAGACCTTGCGGCACGTGGGTGCGGCTGAACTTGACCTTGAATGCTTCCCAGGTCATCACTTGACCTTGGTTCATAGTGCGGATGCTATTCCACCAAGCTCTTGCATCTCCTGCCAGATAGTGGGTGGCGAATAGAACTTTATCATTTGCATCCACTCCTGCAACCTCTAAGTTGTTTTCTATGGTCTGCAACCAGTCATCAGCATCTAGTGGGTTCTCAGATTGGTTGAAGATTGGGGGATTTGTGTTCTGAAAGTTTTTGAGTTTGGATCCTTGGTGATCCTGATTTCCATGCCCTTGGTTGTTGAGAGCCATCTGGGCGATCTGCTACAGTGTTGCTAAGTTGTCTTGACGTTCGGCCCTGCTTGCTTCATGATCCGCTATGAGATTCTGCAAGATCTGCAGCATTGGGTCCTGCGACGAGCTGCTTCCTCCTTGGTTTCCACGAGGCATCTAGAGATTTAGATAGATATAGGGGTAAGAGGGAAATTCTAAGGTTCATGGGTTTGAGGTTTTCAAAGCTAAAACTTTGAGTTAGACTCAGGTTTCTCAACTAACTGCTTTTTCATTCATGCAAACAAGCACACGATACAACACACACCACAGCAATAAAAGGGAAAACAGATGGTTTGAAGAACCATTCTGCAAGCTATGATACAATGAGATGATACATCTCATGCTACGACAGTGCTCTAGTGCATCTACTCATCGTCGATGAAGTCGGAGTCTTCATCTTCAGTGTAGAAGTCCACGGCATCCTCCTCCAGAAAGTCATCATCGTTGCTGAGGTAAGAATCCATATCTCCTTGGATGTCTTCACCCTCATCTTCTTCTTCTTTTGCTACAAGCTGAGCTTCCTGCTCCTTGACGGTCTTCTCGAGGTCTGCCACCTTCTTGCGAAGACGGGCGATGGTGCGATCCTTCTTGGCACGCTGGCGACGAAGAGACTGGCGGTCTTGGACAAGCAGTGCGAAAGTCTGGGCCTTCTGGTCGGCAATGGCACGGTTCTGGTTGGCTAACTCTCGGGCATTGTCCAGTTCCTGCTGTCGGTCATGAAGCAAGAAGTCAAGGTTCTCCACTTGACGCCTCAACTCGGGGTGACCTGGCATCTCCATTGGCATTCCCATGAAGTCACGTCTCGCATAGTGGGCAAAACGGGTTCCTTGGGTCTTGTTGACGCTGAGGGCACATAGACGTGCGAGAGCTTCATGCATTGCCCTGGCTAATCCATCTAGCCAGTTGTTCTCTCTCACAGAGAACTGAATTCTCCCGGAAGTTGGTGCCTCGATGCTTCCTCGAAGGTCTGCGGTGACTAGCCACTGTAGGTCTCCTCCTGGGGGTCCTGGAAGTTGAGATCCAAGAAACTCTGGGTGCGGGCGTCCCAGTAACTCTGACAGTGAATCGAGATCCCTCTCGAAGATCAACTGACCTCCGTTTCCCAACTGGTAAAACTTGCTGAACTGAGTCTCCATCTACAAGAATTTAGGATGAGGAAGTTAGTGAAGTGATCAAGTGTGTCAAAATTTTAAGTAGTGGTGTAAGAATTTTGAGTAACATGAATTTTTTTGAGAGGAAGAAAATTCCAAAGGTAAGGGAGGAGATAGTTTTTCATAAATACTCACTCTGGTTTTGAAGCTAAGTTTTTCGGTTTGACGTCCATTCTAACTAGGGTCTCCTATGGTCAGGATGGCTCTGATACCAACTTGTCAACACCCGGATTTTTAATCCCAGGTGCCCGTTATGCCATACCTCGCAATCCCAGGATTACCATTTTTGCGAGACATAACGGCTTGGATATCATATTACATCATCCATTACAAACCATACATAAGGTCTTACACAAATATGGATCTCATGATCCAGGTCTTAATACAACAAGCAGCGGAAATAAAAGATAGCGTAGCAGTGGGGTCCATCTTTAGGGGCACAGGCAATGCTGACGAAGGCAGATAGTCCTAGTTATCATAGCCGTCCTGCTGATCATCATCCTGATAATCTCCTTCATAGTCTAGCCATGATAATAGCCAGGGACAAAAGCCATGAGTACTCTTTAAGTACTCGCAAACTACTACTAACAAGTAGTAATATCCTAAATTAAAATACTGAATCTAAGTTAACTATCAAGTTAAGTTTGAAGCCTAAGCTAAGTTCAGAAGCGAAGAAAGATAAAATAAAATTCCAGAGTCACTTAAGTTGGGAAGCTATTATCATCAACACAACCCTGTTGTGGTCAAGTCAAAGATCATCATTCATTTCAAGTTATTTTGGAAAACATCTGACAACGAAAACAGTATGGCCATTCCAACTGTCCATAACCGCGGACGCGGCTATTCGAATAGTTTGACACTCTGCAGAGGTGGTACACTTTCACCACAAGATTTGATACATCTATCAGGGATACCCTGAATCATCATACTTAGTATGCAGATAATCAAACATAACCTTCCCTTTACACACCCTAGTATAAGCACCTCTCCTATGAGCATGGCCTCCCAACCATGACCATCAGTCATCTTGGGCACTGCATAGGTGGACAACATTAAGAGGTAGCCTCAGCTCAAACCTCTCCCGTGAGGGAACTAATACTAATGCATATAAATTTCCAGCTAAGCCTTACCCAATTCAGGTAATGTGGTTGTACGGTAAAATTTGGAATGGTATCGCATCCGAATCCAACCATCAGTTTTATAAAAGGGGTTAAGGCTCATGCCTTATCATTTTCCACATCATAAACCAGTTGTGTTTCGTAACACATGTCAAAACATCTCAATAGAATGACTCATCATTCCAAGGTTTTCATAACTCATTTTCACCAAGTATTCCCATCTAAAGTGACTCTACTCTAAACTACTAAGTTAAGAGTGTTCACTAAGGTGGAAAGATGGGATCAATCTCATGCCATAGAATGATATCTAAAGGTTTCTAAGTAGGTCAAGTTTTATACTTTTTATGCTACCTTCAATTTTAAGTAGAGAACTTTGTATAATCTAAGGTGGGGTAAAACTTGTCCATGAGACTTGGGGCATTAATAGTGAAAAGGGGTGTGATTAAAGCATGCTTAAGGCATCTTTGCTAAACCATCTAGTTTATTCTAGCTTGCTAACCATAGCTTGCTAAGGTAAGTTTGCAAGGGTTAGCTTGCCCTGCTAATAGTGGCTTGCCTTGGTTGGTGCAGTGGTTGAAGTTGTCTTCTTCTTCTTCTTCCTGGTAGAACTCCTCCTCCTCGAGAGTTTGGTCGGTGCTATCGTCTAGAAATACATAGGGAGTGCACAATCACCACACAATACTTAACTAGGCTAAGTAACATTCTAAAGCACACAATTGATGATCTATTATCATCACAAACATTACAAGTTTTAATTCAATAGTTTTAATCTTTTTATTTTAGAAAAGTAATTTCTACTCATTGAAATGTTAACTAAAATTTAATATTCACCACCAAAATATGAGATCATGTGGACACATGTCCTCACCACATATTCCAAAGGTGGGAATGAGATTTAAAGGTTGGATCAATATTACTTTAGTTTAAGTTTATTATTTAATGATTTAAAGTGACTAGAAATGCCTATATAGCATTATTTTAGTACTAGTCCAAAGTCACTGCATGTAAACCTTAATATTATTACATATTTGGATAGATATGATGAAATGTGATTTTTGAGAATTGGAATCAACTCAAAAGCTGACTTGGTTGATTTTATAAAAATGTTGCAAGTTGTAAAAGCTTCTGTCTTCTCATTTTTATTAGGAGAGATCCATAAATCTAATTGAATTACATCTAACGGGCTTGGATAGAGCATTTCAATACCTTTCAGACAAAATTAGTTTCATGCAATTTGGATTTGTCAAACTCACAGAATTGATTTTTGAAACACAGGACAGAAACTATATTCTAACTAAAAAGAAAAATCCTAATTTGAATTTCCAACGCGCGCGGGAACGAAATGGGCCGGCCCACTGCGCTCCGCGCGGCGCTGCGGGCTGACTTAAGTGAGGACCCCACCCGTCAGTGGCACAGGGGGTGCGAAGCGGTATGGGCGAACGGTGGCCGTGCGATCTGGTTCTAATCCAACGGCTGAGTGTCATCGTCGATGTTGGGCTACGCCGGCGAGACAGAACCCTAGCGCGGCCAGTGGGATCGTTGGGGGCTCACCGGGGTTCAGGCGAGGGTCGGCGAGGCGGGCGAACGACGAAGTCGACGACGGCAAACCTCCTGGTACCGGCAGCTTCTCCTAGGGCGGCCTGGATCAACGACGCCCTTCTCCTCCCGAGGCGGCGGCTCCGGCTGCAATTCTGGCACTCTGGTGCTCGAGCGGCTCCGGCTGGCGGTGGGGAGTGAGTGTGAGAGGTGGTGAGTGAGATGGTGTGTTCAAAGCGGCTGGGGGTGGCCTCTATTTATAGTGGCGGGAGGGGACCGACGGGGCGCACGGTGAGCACGTCGTGGTCAATGGTACAGACGGCTATCGGCATGGGCGACGGTAGGGGGCAGTGTGGTGCTCCCTGGCGATGCTCAACGACACGGTGGCGAGACGTGGGGCGGTGCGGTTTGGTCTGGAACGCGCGATGCTCTACGCGGCAGAGGCGGTGGCTGTGCATCATGGGGAGGCGAACGGGGATGTCTGGCGGTCTCCTGGGTCGGTGGCGATCATGTATGCAAGCGGCAAGGGCGGCACGCGGTCTGTGGGCGTCGGTCGAGTGTGGCGCTCTAGCGCATGCTCGGCATAGTTGCTGGCGGGCTGGGCGCGGTCCGTGCGTGTGGTCCAGGGGTTGGCAAGGTTCGGGCGCTGGACAGGGAGTGGCGATGGACGGTGGGCTGCCTCCTAGACAAGGTTGTCACGGCTAAATCTCCTCCTAGCTTGTTGTCTCCACTAGGGTGGCATGGTGAGCTTCGGCTGTTCACCATTGATGTCATTGCCCAGCTTACAGTGAGTCTAGTGCTCGGTTTAACTTGCTAGCTGATCTACTGAGATGGTTGTGAGCTAGAGAGGGAACAAGTTAGGCTTCAATCACTGCTCATAATAGTGTTTGGTTTTTGTTTGATTGTTTGAGTGGTTTTTGAAAAAGTGGGATCTTCCCATATGATAAAGATTCAATTTTGAACTGTTATTTAAAATAGTTTACAGAAGGTTTTTAGAAGATCAAAAGGTGGGCCTTGGTACCTCATTATGTGTACTAGCAAGGGGTGCAAAGATCAAGAATTGTTTCTGTTAATTTTTGAGTACTAGGAATAGCCAAAGTAGACATGGGAGTTAATTTTGGCAAAATGACCATTTCTCCATTTTAAATCTTTTTGATTTGATTTTATTTATAAAAAGTTTGGGAATGATGTAGATGATGTTTAAATCACCTAAGAAACATTTTACAAGCATTGGATCACTTAATCATGGCAATTCAAACAACTCCTATTTAAATGCACATAATATGAATGCTTTCATTTTAAAAATGGAAAAGTTTTTGTTAACCCTATTTTTGGATGATTTGATCTTTGATAAACTTGGATTGAAGTTTTGGGATGTTACATAAAAGAGAGGAAGCGAAACCCTGAAGGTACGACGAAAACCCAACCACGAGAAATACTGGACTCGAAGAAAAGATAAGAGTAGATTCAAAACACGTAGGGGTAAGAGGAGAATAGCATAGGGGTAAGGAGTAAAAATAGACCTACTCAGATCTATCCAACCGATTTTGCAAAATAGTTCTGACACTCTACTTCGTCTGTTAGCTAGGTTATCCTACAGGCTGGACCAGTGTGGTATCACAACTGCTGAGCTCTGATACCACTTTGTAACACCCTCGAATCGGCCCTATGCAAGTTTCAGCAGTTCCTGCCAAACCCGCATAAAACGATTCAAAGACGCCCACCAGGCACTTGCGTGCGGATGGAAAACAAAGTAATACCATTACACAATAGTTCACGATGAAACCCACAGAACAGATATACATATACAACACGACTCCGAGAGTCAAGAATACAGATATATAATACAAAGATCTAAAGCAACTTGAAAACGATACAACATCCGAATACGGATAAGATGCAAATGGGGCTAAGAGCCCTGAAGAATAACCAATGACGTCCATAACCCTGCCCAGGCCAAGCCGGAAGGGTAACCCTGCTAACAACGTCGATCTCAAGCCTGCTAAAACAAAAGGGGTGCCGACAAAGGGCAAAGGAAAAAAGAGAGCGGTCAGTACTGAGGCCAGTACACGGCGAGTCTAGAATTCGGCGACTCTCTCCTACATTGGTATGGTGGACTGAAGCGGCAGCGCAGCATGCACTAAACAATCTATAGAGACTCGATTCAACTGTCGGCTATTAGAGAGGGGTAAGAAAGACCTATTCGGAACCACCTGATACTAACACCAATCATACCCTTCCTGGTATTTCCCCCTCGAGACCAAACGAGGAAGCCAAACCGAGGAACTCACACAGTTGGCAGTTTTATTCATTCCATTATAGTTGCATCACTTACTAGTCAGATACGGATAGCATGAGTCATCCTGATATCATCAGCAGTGGGCAGTTTTAGTTAACCATTCCGGTGTAGTTGCAATACTTACTAGTCGGATACAAATAGCATGAGACCTCCCAAAACCAGCAGTTGTTGGCACTTTTATTTACTCATTCCGTTGTAGTGAATCTGATTACTAGACATGTCAAAGTCAAATTTATAGCACTACTTTAGTTATTCTTGTCTATGATCAAGATATTGTGCTCCAAGTCATCCATAACCGCGGATACGGCTTTCAGAAAGATTTACCCTGCAGGGGTGCACAAATAGCAACACACACACGATCAACCTCAGGAAGAACCAAATAAAACGCAACGAGGCCTCACGACAAAGCATTCACAAGATTCATAAATTATTTTAGGGGGCCACCCTATTAAGCTACCCGCAACGAAGTTGGCCGGCTCCGAGACGGACCTAAGGTTTGCGCCAATGACTATAAACGACTGGAAACCCGAAAGTGTGATTGGGCTTGTCGATACTGCGAAAACACTCCGCAATTCCTAAACAGTAAAGATGCTCCACGCACAGTCGTAAATAAAACAGTAAAGCATGGCATAAGTACATGATAGTAATAAAGCCCCAAACTAGTTTGTGGCCCCAAGAAATAAGAAATAAATCAAGCTCTGGCTAAGGGGATTCATGGTCCCACATGCGGATAGTGCGATAGTCAAGGAACAGGTATCAAGTACTCGGGGCCTACGGGACACAAGTGAGCGGTTAAAAACCAAATATTATCTATTGCACATCGGTGCCTCTACATTAGTTATATCAATTTCTATTATTTTAATATCAAGTTGTAATTAAAGTCATGATCATCTCCACCATTAAGCATGTGCCAACCTTCCAACAACGGTGGAACAACAACGACGTGAAGCAGCACCTGAATAAGCAACTATGACTCGCAAGGCCGACTATCTATCAAACAACAGGCAATAGGATGTGTCCAAGGCAATATAGAGGCTGCAAGGAATATAAATGGTGCAGGGAAACTAAAGCATCGCAATACAAGTAGCAATAGATCAACAGGAGAAAGTAAAGACTATAAATGCAAAATAGGTAGAAAGGGGGAGATTGCTCGCCTGAGAAACATAACCGAAGGTTCATTATCCGAAGAACTTGTCGATACTCGCATCAACTCAACGGCCTAATCCGCGAAAAACCAAAGCACTAAAAGAAACACATGATGCACTATTTAATACTAAGGCAGAAGATCAGACATGATGCATGTATGATACATGTCATGGCAAAGATACGATGCAACTAGGCAATACTAAGCGGAATCGAGCTCCCGACAATTAATTAGAAGGTTCAAGTTATTTAGATACCCCGCAAAATGTTGGCTTAACAAGGAAAAACATGGCATCGGTTCGCTACACAAATTTAAATAAAACCATTATAAGACTAGAATAGCCCGCATATAGTATCCATATTTAATTTAGGTGAATCATCGAAATACCCCAAACACCAACAATATATATGAAAACATGTTCAATTAATATGCAACAAGTATAACAAGTATATGTCATATATTATAAAATAGAGAGTCTCGGATAGAGGATCACATTAGGGGCGAAGGTCATGGCGATTCCGGAGAGAAGACCTTGGTGTGCCGAGGCTCGGTCTTCGGATCCGGAAAGGAGACTTGTCGATAGGTAGACTGAAGAGCTTGGCGTGGTCGTTGTCCAACTCGTCGTGCTTGTTCCTCGGAAGGCCTTCGATCAACAGAACAGTGCCCATCGGGCAGGATTTCCGGAGCCCGCTCACAGCACAGATACCTCAGTACACCACCACCATCAGGTATCTACACAGTTGTTGCTCTTATTTTCAGGAAGATCTTCACGGTCACGGCTTCACATTACCACCACATCTCAACATGTACGGGCACAGAACAACAGGTACGCGCGAGGGAGGGTTGGCGCTGGAGGACAACCGAGGCAGAGGACGCTCGATCGGCGATCGAGAAGGAGCTTGGCGGAGGCGTCCTGGTTGACACGGACATGCGGCTAGCCGTAGATCATGGAGGCAGGACTCGGGCTTGGGGAGGCGAAGAAGGCGGCGGCAGGGGGACAAGCGGGGTGGCGAGCTTGTGGGCCTGGAGGTGAGGGTGAGGCGCCCGGCGGCGGCACGACAGAGGCGAGGCAGCGAGCAGACCGAAACCGGCGGTGACGTCCGGCAGCGGTGGAACGAGACGAGGCCGACCCGGAAGAGGGGTGCTCGCGGACGGGCGTTTTAGAACCGGCGGTGACTCTCTCTTCTAGTAGATGCACGAGCCGATTTTGGCTGTTACTGTGGTGGAATTCTGCAGTTTTTAGTGGCACTCTTCTAGAAATTGGTTGTAATAAACTTCACATCAACTCACAATTCAAATAGCTCGACTTTAGTGTCAGTGTATGGTCCTTGTCATGGTCTACAAAGGGATAATTTCATCACTTGGTTATATAATCTAGCTATTATAGTTCACACCATGTGGCTTGTCCCAGGGGAATTTAATTGATCCATTCGTAAGTAAGCGCTGAACTTGGAACAGGTCTGCTCAGGAGTTTTATTTAATTGATCTAGCAGCCTTGTTGAGGTTGCACATTTTAGTTTGAACTTGTCACACCTTCGTGTATATATTGATTTTTCTTTTGAATTGCTCAAGCTTCAGGCAGTGAATGATTTTATCAGAACTGATCGATTATTAGTAGGGAGATAAGGGCGATGGTTGCGAAGGCAGAAATATCACAGCTCGGGCTGTCAGGTCTGGATTCTTTGGATTCAACAATTCAGGGCAAGTAATTAGATTGTACTAGTATTAACAGGTGTCCCCACAGTTTGATTCTGTTTTCTTTGTGATTTACATCATTTGTCCATGATACTTAAAACTCGTATTGTACTGAAGAAGTTAGTTTTTTCACTTATGGTGCAACATTAGTTTTATCTTAACATTTTACAACTTTTCTCTAGGGACTGTCAGCTAGCTAGCTATCACATAGATTCAGAATCGGCACCCAGATTAGACAAGCCACTCAACTTAATTAGGTTATCTCCATTCCATGATAATTTTAGATGTCACTAGATACTTCTTGTTTGAACTCTTGATCCCTAAATACTTTTATATGTTGACCTGAAGTGTCATCTTGCGCATGAGTGTTATCTAGTGAGAATTGAGCTGCCGGGAAGGCTCTCATATGTTTTTACACTCATGGGGAGGGCTAGTTTCTGAGGTCTCTCATCACTACACAGTGTATTGTGATTGAACCTCATGCAAAAATAATAATGACAGAGGAAGGCTCGGCACATTCCAACCTAGCTAGTCATGTGAGAAAGCAGATCGAGGGGGACGAAGCGGAAGAGAAGGGGATAGTTTTCCATGAGATCGAGGAGGAGGATGAGTTGAATTTGGTGGTTAGAAGGTTGTTCGGACTGATTACCGCTGAAAGTGAGAGGGCAGGGGAATCTAGTGTGGTTACGGTATTAGTCATATCCGACTAGCGCTCGATGGAAGAGGTGAGCCGAAGAAAGGCAAGTTGTCCTTGAATGTTTATTATGTCCAGTGCAACCAGTTTTTAGCAGTTAAGAAAACCGTTGTCTAAAACCTTAAACCAGCCATTGAAACAAATTGGTGATAGTGGAGCAAGAAAACTAGCTTTGAAATTCCTCGCGGATAGACTATCATCTTGTAGATGCATGAGTTGATTTTGAACATTGTAAAAACAGTTGTCTTGTATCGTTTAAGACATGCAGTCTAGAAAGCTTCTGGATACCTCCCATTCCCAACTAATTAGAGTTGTGTATCATTGAGCAATAGACGAGATGATAGAGCTACAGATATTTGTATCTATATATACTAGATCCCTTCTCTGACTGGACATGTAGTTCAATGGTGGAGGAGGGGAACATGCTGTCAATATATATACTGTATAAAGCTGAAAGTTGTTGGTGAGGGACCCAAACTCATCAATGGAAGTCAAACACGAAAGTGTTTGGATTTCTGGCCAAGTGCTAGACATAAATATAACTGGAGCATTATCCCAAAAGTAATGATCAAGGGAGAGAGGTGTGGGGTTAGCTATTCAAGATTTTGCCGGTCTTGTATTTTGTTTGCCATATTAAGCAAACTAGTACACAAGAACACAAAATGGGAGATGTTTACAAGCGTCCGTAGCAATTCTTCCATTTGCAACACATTGCAGCCACGGAAATACTACCTGTGTTGTGCGCTTTCTCAATTCCAACTGCATTATACAGTTCCATACCTACTAAAAATTGCACAGGACATAAGACGAATGCATGAATAACTGGTGCTAAACATCTACTGTCCTGCTAGCGTTGTCAGACTCGCGTTGTTAACAGAGTTCTCCCTTTCTTTTTTGGCTTCCCGCTGCCTTCCAACAACATATAAAGGCTGTTCTGGTGTTGTGAGTGGCGTGGTCTCACTGTCCAGCATAGACACGACTACCGACATGAGTGGCCTGGCAGCTGGGCTATCCTGGACACACAGGAGCCCGATATGGATGCACAGGGCCACTTGATGCAGTGAGCAGCTCTCAAGAAGCACCGTGTCCACGAAATCCCTTTCGTTTCCATCTTTTAGTAAGTTCCATGCCTGAAACACGATCAATGATACTAAGTTAGTACTACTAATATTTGCTACGGCATGTTCACATTGGTCAAATTTCAAGCATTTGGGAACACTTACATAATCTATAAGGTTTTGGAAATCACTTATAAGATGATGAGGCGAGCTGATCTTTAAGCCACTCACAATCTCAAGGAGCAAGACACCGTAACTATACGCGTCAGACTTAACAGAAAAAATGCCTTCCATCGCATATTCAGGCGACATGTAACCGCTGTTTGAACAGTTTCACAAGCAATTACGCAAAACATAATTAATTTCATTTCTGAGAAATACGGAACAAAACTTAATTAGTTGAAGCACATAAATAGTTTTTTAAAGCATGTTAGTCTAGTACAGGAGTAAGTACTCACTATGTCCCGACAACATGTCTAGTATTTGCTTCTTGCTGGTTGTCACCAAAGATCCTCGCAATGCCAAAATCTGATATTTTGGGTCTCATCTCGACATCCAACAAGATATTGCTTGCTTTGAGATCACGGTGAATTATCGTCATTCTTGAATCATGGTGGAGGTACAGAAGTCCTCTAGCTACCCCTTTGATTATGTTAAACCTAGATGGCCAATCAAGCATAGACCTTTTAGCATCATCTACATGCTGGCCTGTCAGAAAAGGGTACATGAAGCCATATTAGTCTTAGCATCAGGCATGCTCCTTTGGTCAAGGCAAAAAATCATTATATCTAATTAGGACATACCAAATATGTAGTAGTCTAAGCTTTTGTTGGGTAAGTATTCGTAAATAAGAAGCTTTTCATCCCCATGGATGCAGTAACCAAGAAGTCTAACTAAGTTTCTGTGCTGCAGTTTTGCAATGAGAACTACTTCATTTCTAAAATGCTTTATTCCTTGGTCAGAACACTTGGTAAGCCTTTTAATAGCAACTTCCTTACCACCTCCCAGTGTCCCCTACATAGTTGCATAATTCTGATTAATAAAGGAATATGCCTTTCACTACCATAATTGTCGAAGTGAAATTTATGTTACCTTGTACACTATGCCAAAGCCTCCTTTTCCAAGCACATTCGAGCCAGAGAAACCGTTCGTTGCAGGGATGATATCTTTGAAGCTAATCTGCAGAAATTCTGAATTCTGATTGTATACTTCATCAGAGTTAGCCAGGTTTTCTGGTATCCTAAAATTCATGGGTTCATTGGTTTGGTGCTTGCCTGTCAGGAATTAGTATAGTTACACTAAGTAATAATGCATTAACATGGCATGCAGTTAGATACATAACTGAATCATGTTTCACCTCTCGACTTGCGTAACCAGAAAAGATAAATGCACACAACTATCAGTAGACTTGCCATGACAGGGAGTGCAATCTTCAGTGCACTAGTCTTCTCTGCAAAAGACAACGGACAGAATATACTATTCAAAAATTAGATTTAAGAAGTGTGTATATCCAGGTCAACTAATGGTTTAGGTGGACTGGAAAGGGGAACAAAAGAGAAAGAGCAAAAACATATATGTAGATATATACTGCATGTGTCTTCTTATAAAACATGGACTTGGTACAAAAAAAGGTACCGGGAAGCAAAATGTATGTACTGTAAAATTGGCCATGGTACCAAACAATCTCACATATGGGATCACGAGCATGTAAATGTTTACCGGGTGAAATGGTAAAATTGAAAAAAGCACTGATAAGGAATCAAAGACGATGCCAAATGACAGGACTATAGAGAAGTAGAATCTGAAAGCATGACTAATTTTGATGCAAGGTACGGAGAACACGGTTGGTAATACTAAACATACCAGGCTGATGCAAGAACAACATATATTAGTCTAAGTTCTATGATCGGTGTCCAATAGTGAAGTGCCTTATGCAACTTCGCACTGTGACATGAGAGCACAGACGCAGACAAAGCTTCAACAGAACGTAACTGCCACGTGGTAGCCACCTTAGTGAACTTAGTGGTATAATTTTAGTAGCCACATTAGTAAATTTACATTAATAGACAATTCCTCGCAAGCGGCAAAGTGGTAAAGAGCAAATACCAGATGAGCTGGGAATCCTGAGGTACAGATTCTCTCCGAGACCATCACCACGCTTCTCTGTATCAACAAGCTTCCCCATCCAAACTAAGCACCTTGACTGGTCTACAATCGCGCCGAGACTACTCAGGTTAGCATAAGCATATGCGGTGCATGAGCAGTTGCGGCTGCATTCTACTTTGCATTGGTCATAGCTTCTATTCCTGATGTACAGAAACTTGTCAGGCGTCTTCATGCTAAGCAAGGTAACGAAACTATCTCCTTTACCACAATGCAGCTCCTTCTTTCTCTGACATCGAAAGGAAAAGTTAAGACCATCAGATTCAAATCCATCAAGGCACTTGCAGGCTGCGACCCCCTGTGTGGTATCGCAATAGCCGAACGGGCCACACGAGGCATAGCGGTGACAGCTAGAACCAGGGCGCTCAAAGAAAACCTCCCAAGATGACGAGTTGCTGTTCCATGTCAGAATTTTCACCATGCCTGTGTAGTGCAGCAAGATGCGCACACTTGGTGAGCCGTCAGAGATGGTGTACGTCAAGTAAAACTCACCCCCTCTGTTTACAATTGTCTGGGACATGCTGAGATCATTGTTCTGATACACGGCATAGTCTGTTACACCGTTCAAAGCAGCTCTGCGCCAATATGGTCTCGTCCCATTCCAAACGAAGATCTGGAGGTTCGAGTCACCACCAAAGGAGTAATCACTGGTAGATGGGTCATCCGGGCCCCTCCAGGCAACGAGGTGCATGGAGGTGCTTTTGCTCAGCGGTAGACTCATATCCGGGAGCATTGTGTCGGTTGGGTGATGGAAGCTCTGCCACACATCTGTGCCATTCGGCAACCTGATGACCAAGTTCCCGGAGTCTAGCAGTATAGCAGCAGTCTGGACACCTCTGGCAGTGATGTTGTTCGTGATTGTCCAAAAAGTGTGACCTTCAGAGTCCGACAAGACAAGGTCAGAGTCATTGGTTAGGATCAACTTCCCAGGAGAACTACTGGTGATCGGGTTGTCGCGGTTAGCGACCCAAACATATGTACGAACGGGGATGTTGTGGTACCATATACCGACATATGAGTTTGCGGTTGAGTTTGTCGGGGAGAACAAGCCAAGAGCAAAGATGCCACCCTTTGAGATGAGCTTGTCGCCAGCTGAGAGGGGCTCTGCAGGTGTTAGGCGATCATAGGAGCTGCAGATACAAATCAGTAACAGGAAGATAAAAACGGGGACGAGAGTCATGCCCATTAGGCCTTCTTCTGCATATGCCTGTGAAGAGCAAAGTAAGGAGATGGTATGAAGATGTTTTGGAATGTTTGCTTGGAGGTTTCAAATGCACGAGGTAGAAAGCCAAAACACAGCTCAGAGTTTTGGTATTCCTGATGTGGCTTGTCACACTACCATGAGTTTTATATCCAGTTGGACAGACATAATTACATGCTAGATGATAGGAAAGGTGCCACGACAAGTGACACACACGAGACCACAAGATGTTAGAAGATTATTATTGCTAGTATTCAGCATTGCTGCTTGTCTCTGTGAGGAATTGAAGACCAAGAAAAATAGTACAGTATCGACGTTGTCGACTGAGCACATCAAACACCAAGAACTGACGTGCAGCGACTTGCGCAGTCATGGCCCGGCAGCTGTCATCGTCGCATGAACAAATATCTGCCCCATGGGGGTACTTGGACTTAAACGGCTACCACACAAATTAACACAGCAGGCTTACATGCACTGCCAGAAATACTAAGATTTCAGCATCCAGCATCCTTGCCGTTCCATGACAACAAACAGGGGTTCAAAAGTACAGGTGCTACTACTACAACAAAACGAAAATGGGTATGCTAAGAAATGAGTTACCATCAGGACATCAGGTGGAGCTCCAAGTCTGACGGGTAGCTCGCCAGGACGCGCTGGGGTGCCGACAAAGGGCAAAGGAAAAAGAGGAGCGTTAGTACTGAGGCCAGTACACGGCGAGGCTAGAATTCGGTGGCTCTCGCCTACATAGGTATGGTGGGATGAAGCGGCAGCGCAGCGGCACTAAACAACCTATAGAGACTTTGTGAACCTGGCGGCTATTAGAGAGGGATAAGAAAGACCTATTCGGATCCAACTTGAGACTACGCCAAACATACCCATCCTGGTATTTCCCCCTCGAGACCAAACGAGGAAGTCGGACCGAGGAACTCACACGGTTGGCAATTTTACTCATTCCATTATAGTTGCAGCAATTACTAATCAAATATAGATAGCATGAGTCATTCTGGCAGCATATGTAGTGGGCAGTTTTAATCACCATTCCGTTATAGTTGGAACATTTACTAGTCAGATATAATTGTCCTGAGAAATCCCAAGACCCAGCAGTTGTTGGCACTTTTATCACATTCCATTGGAGTTGCAATACTTACTAGGCAGATAGAACAAAACAACCCAGGTCCACCAGTGGTTGGCATTTTTAATATCCATTCCGTTATAGTGAAGCTGATTACTAGTCAGATATGTTAAGTCAAATTTATAGCACTACTTTAGTTATGCTTGTCTATGATCGAGATACTGTGCTCCAAGTCGTCCATAACCGCGAACACGGCTTTCAGAAAGTTTTACCCTGCAGGGGTGCACAAATAGCAACACACACTCGATCAACCTCGGAAAAACCAACTCAAAACCCAACGAGGCATTCACGACAAAGCGATCACAGGATTCATATAATATTTAAGGGGGCCACCCCACTAAGCTACCCGCAACGAAGTTGGCCGGCTCCGGAACGGACCCAGGGTTTGCGTCAATGGCTGTAAACGACTAGGAACCCGAAAGTGTGACTGGGCTTGTCGATACCGCGAAAACACTCCGCATCCAAAACAGTACAGGTGCTCCACGCACAATCTTAAATAAAGCAATAAAGCATTGCATAAGTACAGGATAGTAATAAAGCCCCAAACTACTTGTGGCCCCAAGAAATAGAAATGAATCAAGCTCTGGCTCAGGGGGGTCCATAAGGCCTCCCGGATGTGGATAGTGCGAAAAATCAAGGAACATGTATCAAGTACTCGGGGTCCTACGGGACACAAGTGAGCGTGGAAGAACCAAATAACATCTATTGCCCACCGATGCCTCTGCATTAGTTATATCTAGCAATTTAATAGTTGTATTTAAAGACATGATCATCTCCACCAGTAAGCATCTCCACTAGTAACATCTGCCAGCATTTCAACAACTGTGGTACTTGACAACACGAGATCGCTCCTGAGCAAGCAACTACGACTCGCAAGGCCAGCTATCTACCAAACACGGGTAATAGGAGGTGTCCAAGGCAATATAGAGGCTGCACGGGATATAACTGGTGCACGGAAACTAAAGCATCGCGACACGGATAGCAATAGATCAACAGGAAGAAATAAAGACTATAAATGCAAAATAGGTAGAAGGGGAAGAGATGCTCGCCTAGGAAACACTGCCGGAGATTCATATCCGGAGAACTTGTCGATACTCGCATCCACTCATCGGCCTAATCCGCGAAGAAGCAAACACTAAAAGAAACACCAGATGCAATATTTAATATTACGGCAAACGATCCGGCATGATTATGATATGCATGCGAGATGAACAATTATTATGCAACAGGTTTTATATATAGCATTTATAAAATAGGGGCTCGGAAAAGGTTCACACATCTGGGTTTGGCAGATCTTGGGTTCCGGGCGTCCGGGGTTTGACAGGGTTCGACGGGGATCGGTCTCGGCGGAAACGTTCTCGGACAACAGAGTAGATCTTGGCGTTCCGGGACGAAGGACTTGGTGTTCCGGTGGCGATCTTAGCGGTCTTCAAATCCAGGTGTCGCATCCGGGAAGGAGTACTTGTGGTTTCCCCGTGAAGACGATCTTGACGCTCGGTGTCCGGGTAGGCGAACTTGGCGGGTTGGGACGATCTTGTCGTAGTCCTCGGGTGACGGTGTCGGTCCTAGGTCTTGGTGCCGGAAGATATCGATATTCTAGGAAGAAGATCTTGTCGGTTCCATGTCGAAGGCCTTGGTGCTCCGGATCGGTCTTCGGGTCCATGAAGGCGTTCAAAGTGCAGAACTCGGCGTTCCGCGTAGCGACCTTGGCGTCCATGATGGAGATCTTGTCCACCTGGTGTCATCTCCTCCAGGTTCTCGGACGGAGAACTTGGTTTTTCTTCCTCGGTTGTCGACGGTGGACTTTCTCGGTGTCGGCTGGTCTTCAGGTGACAACGGCGTCAAGTCGTTCACGGCGAACTGGCTACAACTTACGTATTGCCGGTGAGCGTACAGAGACTTGAGATGTCGATTGACACATAACTTGTACAAGGTGACGACGGAAAAGATGCAGCGAGGCAAACTCCACCACATGAGATCTTGGGCAGAGATGTGCTGCTGCACACGGAGGCTCGAGCTGGGGAAAAGGGGTCGGCATGGACATGACCTGCAGGAGCTTGAGGCGTCGCGGACGACGGTGGCAGGGCAGAGATGGCCTCGGGCTTGAGGTGGAACGTGGCGGAGCGGCGGCCGGCTCCGGTCCCGGTCGATGGAGACGGAGGCTGCGGTTGCGGCGGGCCCAGGCGGGACCGCGGCTTGCAGAGCAGCGGCGGACGGAGCTCGGGGCGGGCTCAACGGCGGCCGGGGAGGGAGATCAGCAAGGCGGTGGCCCGCGGCGGCATGGGCCGAAGGTGGCGGCTGGAGGCGCGGCCGGATTAGGGCCGGACCCACGCTAGCGAGGCGAGGACGGGCAGCCTGCGATGCTACAGAGAGGACGGCGAGTGATGGCCGGCGCAGAGGAGCGAGAAGGCGGAGGGAGGCGGCCGTCGAGGTGGTGAAGGCCGGCGAGGCAGGGCCCGCGGCTGCTGGCGGGGCGTGGAAGGCGGCAGGGTGGTGGCGACTGGCGGTGGCGGGAGGCCAGGCGAGGGGAGATGGCGGGGAGGTCCGGCGGCGGCCGGCGAGGAGAAGAGAGAAGCGGGGACGCCGGTCGAAGGAGAGACGGAGGACGGAGGCGGGGCGATGCGGTCGAGCGGCGGTTGCTTGTGGCCGAGGCGGGGCGGCGCGGTGGGTTGGTAGGGAGCTCGCGGTAGGTGGGCGACGATGGAAGCGTGCGTCTGTGTGCGCGTGTCGTGCGCCTGGTGGGGCCGGGCACGGAATGAGGTGGCGTGGAGTGGGAGATGGAGTTGGGACACGCGTGAGCAGAGGCGTGGGCGGCGGGGTCAAGGTGGGGCCGGGGTGTGGCTGTCCAGGCGACAGGTGGGGGGATCGCGGTCCAGGGGGATATGCGTGCAGGTGGCACTGGCGGGGTGAGGTGGCGATCGTTGAATGGTGGGAGTGAGGTGGAGGGGGGCTGGGTAGGATAGGATTGGGTAGAAAAGGGTTAGGGGTAGCTCTGGTTTTTGTACTGGGGGTGGCCGGCTGGGTCGTATCGGCCCGGTTCGGCTGCCCCTAAAAAAATAATATAAAAATTTATTGGTTTAAAACGGGGCGTTTGAAATCCGTTTAAAGATGAAACAAAATATTCTGGAAGCCCGGGTTTTAATTTGAATAAAGAAGGGAATATTTAGAAAACAAAACTAGGCGTTTCGAAAATAGTTTAGACAAAAGCCATGCATGATGATGACGATGCTCAAATGCAAGGTGGCATGATGACATGAGCATGCGGTCATGATGATGCAATGCACAAAAACAACACGATTTTCTAGTAGTGGTTTTTGCGGGATGCCACAATTCGACACCGCTAACAATGGATCTCGCCCTCGAGATCCGCCTCATGGTACCGGAAAGAAGGTCGGCGATCTGAATCTTCTCGCTTCGTGTCGATCCCCACGACACCACTAACAAAGAGGTCGTTGTCCGTGATCGTCGAGAGAATACTCCGGGAACAAAAGGCGAAGATAGAGGTATCAACAATTAAAGCCACCTCTAGCTTCCGTGGACGGAGTAAAATTGCTTGATTCACCGATTCGATGTACAGAAGCGAATGATAAGAGTAGTCGGATGGTGATCAGTCCATCGCGCACCCAAACCATTACTCTGCACACGAATAGGTGAATTATGCAACCAACTCTCAGAATTAGACTGAAGATCTCGACAATCGAGGATCGGAAACAAAGAAGTGCTGCAGGGATTCATCGGGTCTGATGTAAGGAGGTCGTCGTGTTGAAAGACACCGGAAGGCACAAGAAGGAATAAAGAGGAGTCCAACAGATGAAGGATTCCTCAGATAGGATGAAGACCGGAGGTAGAAACACCGTTGACAAAGGAGGAAGCGAAACCCTGAAGGTACGACGGAAAACCAACCACGAGAATTCCTGGACTCGAAGAAAAGATAAGAGAGCAGATTCAAAACACGCAGAGGTAAGAGGAGAACAGCAGATGGGTAAGGAGTAAAATCAGACCTAATCAGCTCTATCCAACCGATTTTGCAAAATAGTTTTAACACTCTACTTTGGCCGTTAGCAAGGTTATCCTAGAGGCTGGACTTGTGGGGTATCGCAACTGCTGAGCTCTGATACCACTCTGTAACACCCTCAAATCGGCCCTATGCAAGTTTTAGCGCTTCCCGCCAAACCCGCATAGAAACGATTCAAGGACGTCCACCGGGCACTTTCCTACGGGTGGAAAACGAAGTAATACCATTACACAACAGTCCTCGATGGGACCCACAGAACAAATATATATATACAACACGACTCCACGAGTCAAGAATACAGATAAACAATACAAAGATCCAAATCACCTTGAAATCGATAGAGCGTCTGACTACGGACAAGATGCAAAGGGGGCTAAGAGCCCTAAGAAATAACCAATGGCGTCCATAACCCTGCCCAGGCCAAGCCGAAAGGATAACCCTGCTAACGACGTCAAACCTGCTAAAACAAAAGGGGTGCCGACAAAGGGCAAAGGAAAAAGAGGAGCGTTAGTACTGAGGCCAGTACACGGCGAGGCTAGAATTCGGCGGCTCTCGCCTACATAGGTATGGTGGGCTGAAGCGGCAGCGCAGCGGCACTAAACAACCTATAGAGACTTTGTGAACCTGGCGGATATTAGAGAGGGATAAGAAAGACCTATTCGGATCCAACCTGAGACTACGCCAAACATACCCATCCTGGTATTTCCCCCTCGAGACCAAACGAGGAAGTCGGGCCGAGGAACTCACACGGTTGGAAATTTTACTCATTTCATTATAGTTGCAGCAATTACTAATCAGATATAGATAGCACGAGTCATTCTGGCAGCATATGTAGTGGGCAGTTTTAATCACCATTCCGTTGTAGTTGGAACATTTACTAGTCAGATATAATTGTCCTGAGGAATCCCAAGACCCAGCAGTTGTTGGCACTTTTATCACATTCCATTGGAGTTGCAATACTTACTAGGCAGATAGAACAAAACAACCCAGGTCCACCAGTGGTTGGCATTTTTAATATCCATTCCGTTATAGTGAAGCTGATTACTAGTCAGATATGTTAAGTCAAATTCATAGCACTACTTTAGTTATGCTTGTCTATGATCGAGATACTGTGCTCCAAGTCGTCCATAACCGCGGACACAGCTTTTAGAAAGTTTTACCCTATAGGGTAGCACAAATAGCAACACACACTCGATCAACCTCGGAAAAACCAACTCAAAACCCAACGAGGAATTCACGACAAAGCGATCACAGGATTCATATAATATTTCAGGGGGCCACCCCACTAAACTACCCGCAACAAAGTTGGCCGGTTCCGTAACAGACCCAGGGTTTGCGGCAATGGGTGTAAACGACTGGGAACCCGAAAGTGTGACTGGGCTTGTCGATACCGCGAAAACACTCCGCATCCAAAACAGTACAGGTGCTCCACGCACAATCTTAAATAAAGCAGTAAAACATGGCATAAGTACAGGATAGTAATAAAGCCCCAAACTACTTGTGGCCCCAAGAAATAGAAATGAATCAAGCTCTGGCTCAGGGGGGTCCATAAGGCCTCCCGGATGTGGATAGTGCGAAAAATCAAGGAACATGTATCAAGTACTCGGGGTCCTACGGGACACAAGTGAGCGTGGAAGAACCAAATAACATCTATTGCCCACCGATGCCTCTGCATTAGTTATATCTAGCAATTTAATAGTTGTATTTAAAGATATGATCATCTCCACCAGTAAGCATCTCCACTAGTAACATCTGCCAGCATTTCAACAACTGTGGTACTTGACAACACGAGATCGCTCCTGAGCAAGCAACTACGACTCGCAAGGCCAGCTATCTACCAAACACGGGTAATAGGAGGTGTCCAAGGCAATATAGAGGCTGCACGGGATATAACTGGTGCACGGAAACTAAAGCATCGCGACACAGATAGCAATAGATCAACAGGAAGAAATAAAGACTATAAATGCAAAATAGGTAGAAGGGGAAGAGATGCTCGCCTAGGAAACACTGCCGGAGATTCATATCCGGAGAACTTGTCAATACTCGCATCCACTCATCGGCCTAATCCGCGAAGAAGCAAACACTAAAAGAAACACCAGATGCAATATTTAATATTATGGCAAACGATCCGGCATGATTATGATATGCATGCGAGATGAACAATTATTATGCAACAGGTTTTATATATAGCATTTATAAAATAGGGGCTCGGAAAAGGTTCACATATCTGGGTTCGGCAGATCTTGGGTTCCGGGGGTCCGGGGTTCGACAGGGTTCGACGGGGATCGGTCTCGGCGGAAACGTTCTCGGACAACGGAGTAGATCTTGGCGTTCCGGGACGAAGGACTTGGTGTTCCGGTGGCGACCTTAGCGGTCTTTGAATCCGGGTGTCGCTTCCGGGAAGGAGTACTTGCGGTTTCCCCATGAAGACGATCTTGACGCTCGGTGTCCGGGTAGGCGAACTTGGCGGGTTGGGACGATCTTGTCGTAGTCCTCGGGTGACGGTGTCGGTCTTGGGTCTCGGCGCCGGAAGATCTCAATATTCTAGGAAGAAGATCTTGTCGGTTCCATGTCGAAGGCCTTGGTGCTCCAGATCGGTCTTCGGGTCCATGAAGGCGTTCAAAGTGCAGAACTCGGCGTTCCGCGTAGGCGACCTTGGCGTCCATGATGGAGATCTTGTCCACCTGGTGTCATCGCCTCCAGGTTCTCGGATGGAGAACTTGGGTTTTTCTGCCTCGGTTGTCGACGGTGGACTTTCTCGGTGTCGGCTGGTCTTCAGGTGACAACAGCGTCAAGTCGTTCACGGCGAACTGGCTACAACTTACGTATTTCCGGTGAGCGTACAGAGACTTGAGATGTCGATTGACACATAACTTGTACAAGGTGACGACGAAAAAGATGCAGCGAGGCAAACTCCACCACATGAGATCTTGGGCAGAGATGTGCTGCTGCACACGGAGGCTCGAGCTGGGGAAAAGGGGTCGGCATGGACACGACCTGCAGGAGCTTGAGGCGTCGCGGACGACGGTGGCAGGGCAGAGATGGCCTCGGGCTTGAGGTGGAACGTGGTGGAGCGGCGGCCGGCTCCGGTCCCGGTCGATGGAGACGGAGGCTGCGGTCGCGGCGGGCCCAGGCGGGACCGCGGCTTGCAGAGCAGCGGCGGACGGAGCTCGGGGTAGGCTCAACGGCGGCCGGGGAGGGAGATCAGTGAGGCGGGGGCCCGCGGCGGCGTGGGTCGGAGGTGGCGGCTGGAGGCGCGGACGGATTGGGGCCAGACCCGCGCTGGCGAGGCGAGGACGGGGAGCCGGCGATGCTGCAGAGAGGGCGACGAGCGATGGCCGGCGCAGAGGGGCGAGAAGGCGGAGGGCGGCGGCCATCGAGGTGGTGAAGGCCGGCGAGGCAGGGCCCACGGCTACTGGCGGGGCGTGGAAGGCGGCGGGGTGGTGGCGACTGGCGCTGGCGCGAGGCCAGGCGAGGGGAGATGGCGGGGAGGCCCGGCGGCGGCCGGCGAGGAGGGGAGAGAAGCGGGGGCGCCGGTCGAAGGAGAGACGGAGGACGGAGGCGGGGCGACGCGGTCGAGCGGCGGTTGCTTGTGGCCGAGGCGGGGCGGCGCAGTGGGTTGGTGGGGAGCTCGCGGTAGGTGGGCGACGATGGAAGCGTGCGTCTGTGCGCGCCTGTCGTGCGCCTGGTGGGGCCGGACACGGAATGAGATGGCGTGGAGCAGGAGATGGAGTGGGAACGCGCGTGAGCAGAGGCGTGGGCGGCGGGGTCAAGGTGGGGCCGGGGTGTGGCTATCCAGGCAGCAGGTCGGGGGATCGCGGTCCAGGGGGATATGCGTGCAGGTGGCACTGGCGGGGTGAGGTGGCGATCGTTGAATGGTGGGAGTGAGGTGGAGGGGGGCTGGGAAGGATAGGATTGGGTAGAAAAGGGTTAGGGGTAGCTCTGATTTTTGTACTGGGGGTGGCCGGCTGGGCCGTATCGGCCCGGTTCGGCTGCCCCTAAAAAAATAAAATAAAAATTTATTGGTTTAAAACGGGCGTTTGAAATCCGTTTAAAGACGAAACAAAATATTCCGGAAGACCGGGTTTTAATTTGAATAAAGAAGGGAATATTTAGAAAACAAAACTAGGCGTTTTGAAAATAGTTTAGACAAAAGCCATGCATGATGATGACGATGCTCAAATGCAAGGTGGCATGATGACATGAGCATGCGGTCATGATGATGCAATGCACAAAAACAACGCAATTTTCTAGTAGTGGTTTTTGCGGGATGCCACATAGTCCTTATGGTCACGTCGCCGGAATGCGAGAAGGCATCGACGAAGTTATAGGAGCACGGAGAGTAGACATACATGTAACTAGGTGGACATGCAAGTTTCGCCTCGCCGTCTGCATTATCATGTTGGCATCATGTACATGTTAGATGCTTTGTCTTCATTGTATTTGATGCGACACTTCTAGCTTGGACACCAAAAAATATTCTAATATAGTTAGAGACAAAAATAATACCTATGTTGCCCAATTAAAAATACTTTTATATCTAGGATTATGATACACTAAAAGGAAAAAATAAGGCAATTGTGGGATTTTACAGATACAGAAGATAGTATATATGGCATATATAAATATGCAATCTCCTAATCCTTGGCACAATACTTTCTTTCCCTTATATACATCCAGAAGTACCTAATATCGTTCGTGATTCCGCGTAATACTTGCACCGTCCCCTGTTACCGAAATACCGATACCATCAACATTAGAGAGCATAAAGAGAAATAGAATAAATGAATTATGATATAATTAGGGGGCGTCGGAACCATCCAAAACACAACCTTGAATGTGGCCACTGGCCTATTGATTATACATTCATACCTATTGCATATGGAACACACCAAACGCTAAAGCTAGATAGTATAGCAATTAATGTCTTCTAATGTTGAACACAAAGTTTTGACATGAAGTTAAATTGGACTAAAGATAAAAATACTGCATAACGCAAGCATTCATATGCCTAGAAAAATATGATGCTTCATTGGAATGGGTTCTTAAGTTGCAAGAAAACAATGTGCAATGTATTATAGATGCTTAGCAAAAATAAATTACATTGTCTTCATACAAATGTGATATATAGATATGGCTACTTTATTACACGATCCATTTAACTAAGGATAATTTTAGACTGATTGTTGTTTACTTTGTAACCGAGGATGCTTAGAGACAAAATCAAATCCCACATGGCCACATGTAAGAAAGAAGGTCCATTCACCCTTTGTAGAGAAACGTAAGAAAAAATCTTGCAAAGAGCAGGTTGTTTATATTACTAAATCAATATTCTCATATGGTACATGTTAACAACAAAACATATGAGGATGAATGGGTATAATGGTATTAAAATTCTTTCTTCATTCCACCTGTAAAGTTTTTTTATTTCTGCCCTACGACTCTTTATTCATTAGGCAGAACCAGTTCTGATTGTACATATTCAATCACAAAATCAGGGATCGCATCAAAATATGTTAAACTACCAGCTATGCCTAGATCCTCCTTTGCACTTGCACAAACATGAGCAACAGAGTTCACGCCATACTTTGCTAACAACAACTTGAATCCCTAGAATAGTGTGAGGTGATTTCTCATCTATCAGAGCACAAGGACCCCCACTAATACCTCATCATTTTCTAAATACCACATACACTGAACCATCTGGCAACCAGTTTCTACAATAACTCCCTGAAAACCATACTTCCTAGCCAGCAATATTGCAGACATGTCGGATACTCGATAGTAAAAGAGTTAGTAATGTTCATACCTGAAGCACCTTGTGGTGACGAAATTTCCAGCATGATCCCGAGCCACAAAACCTGCACCTCCATGCCACCCTTGGCATTAGTAGTTGCATATGTATTCACTTTTATTCATCAATTCCAAGAGGAGACCATTTGGATACAAAAGCCTGCACCTCACCCTACTCCTGTCCTGGAATCTGAAGTGAACAAACCAATTCATGAACAGGCAACATGGATCTGTGTGGTTGGTATTAGATTTCTTCATGGACGTGTACTTGTTGCGACTACTCCAAATTTCCCACATCACTATGATCACAACAGTTGCATCTATTTTCAGGATAAATGTTACATCCAGCAAAAGTCCCTTGACCTTGTTACATGGTGCAGTCTAGGCGGTTTAAATTTGAAATAGTCTTCCGCTATAGCCCAGAACAACTTGCATGATAACATACCACCTGCCAATGATAGGTATGCATAATGACAGTTTTCTACTTAGATAATATGTCGTCTTTTGAGTTCACCGAAGCTTGGCAGTAAAATTACGGCACGCCACCAGAACACACGAATTGTTGGTCAATGCCTTGATCTTCCATAGTGCCTTCCATGTTTGGTAAGAAATCCCATGACCTACCAATGATGACATCCTATAACTGAGAACAAAGAATAAAAACACGTAAATGTCTCATAGTCATTTGTGTTACTTCAAGGTGGTAAGGGAAACAAAGAAAGATGATCATTGTCTAATTAAGGGCAATGAAAACCATATTCCCCTCATGTATCATTTTAATGCAATGCTAGCATGTTACCAATCTCCTAGAACACACAAATGGTATTAGGCCACTTTGGAAAAACAAATTAACCACAATTTTGTATTCAGAAGATATAATTAGTCATAGATCATAGATGAAGTAGTAAAATACCTCATTTATATGGTTGTTGGCTTTGCCTAATTATATCCCTTTCAAGTACTAATCTACCATGCTTCCTAAATAAATCAAATTGAGCACCAACATCAATCTCTAAAGGTCTGAAAACCCAGAACTCAACTTATGAAGCTTAAATTATCAAGTTGACAAACTAACTGTTGCCCAAAACCCAAACTATGTCACGGAATATTGATATAAATGTTTCTCATGTGATAATAAGATGTTCAACAAAGATAGGCATGATATAATAAAGTTATATATAGACTAATAATATGCTTTTTTTAGAGGTACAAATTTAAGAGGATATCAACTCGCCGGAATGTGGGTAGTTGGTGTCTTGGTACTCTCCAGGATAGCTTCAGATCAATTCCTTGTTTGCAGTAGCACTCATCAATATCAACCTTAAATTTAGGAACCGCCACAGTAGGTTCTTTAGCACCATCAATAAGTAATCTGACACACAAAGGGATAATAACTGGATTATTTTCATGAGCTAAATTAAGAATAAAATAGACTATGCCAAAGGAAATAATGTAACCTGCTTGCAACGTATCTTCCATTCACACCTCTTCCATATATGTCATCAACAAATACATGAAATGTTCCATTCAAATTTTAGTCAATCAGTAACTTCTCTATAAAACACTATTCATAAGAACAGTAAATGTGTGGTTATACTCTTTCAATTCCTGTTGGTGCAGAAAAGTAGAATACAGCCTGTAACCAACCTATTAAGACAAGCTAGCATTCACTGACATAAATACAATGGAGAGAACGCATTATTAAAAAAATCCTGAAGCATATTTTTTCGTGAGGCATATTAGAGGTAGTTTATACAAAATGTATAGAAACGAAAGCTCTACCTTTCTAGTTTTCCTGGGTTCTCTACTCTTCTGGCCATTGTAGACATTATTCATGGATGTGTACAGAATATTATGCAAATACCTCCATAGGGTACTAGCCCAGAACATGGACATTATGGGGAAGCAATGGCTTGGTCATACGACCATGTTCCCACCTATAGCCACCACCACATCGTCTTCAAGCAAACACTAGAATATTACATACTGTAATCAGAAAAGTAGATGACTACATATATCCCACAAATTACACTGAATTAGACATATTCAGTTAATCAACAATAATACAGTAACAATGAAACAAAGTGCAGAAGCAAAGCATAATCAGAAGACAACCCCTATATAATTAGACCACGGTTCATTGCAGCTACATGGGAGAGAAAGGTGAGAGATCCATGCTAGGGTCCATGGCGTTGATGCTCCTCCTAGCACTGGACACGCTCTCTGCTCGCCATCTACATGGTGCGGGTGGCAGAGCCATCGTATTGCTGCTCCACCTACTGGTAGGGATGGTGAGCATGGAGGCTAAGCAGAAGCCGTCCAAGACAACCTGGTGGCGTTGTTACTGGCATCCATCGAGATGCTTCTTCTAATAGCACTCCAACAAGCACCACGATGGATAACTTATTCTGTTGATAAATACTTGAGTCTTCTTGATAATCTACACAAAAATTATTGATAAAATACACCGGCGCGGGCTGCAGGCACGCCCTAGCATTAGCAAGCAGCAACACCGGCACCCTCTTCTCTCTCCCCTGCACCTATCTTTACACCCTCTTCTTTGACACTTGTAACTGAATATTTAAGCTACATATAGCAAAGAAAATTTTAGGCACTACACTCATCCATTCACAACTCTTCAGATCCTTTTATAAATCTACAAACCAATTAAAGTATTCTGAAGCTCTTTAATTCTACTTGGAAAAGAACATGACTATAAGTTTGATATCAATTAGCAACAATCAGACTGAATGCCACCCAAAAGATGAAATGCAGAGTGCAGACATGTTGTTGCCCTCCTCTGCATCCATGTTGATGCAATCCTATCCCACTAATGTTCCATTTATACTGATCAAAATGTGGACATAATAATGGAACTTAATTGATCCACCAAATAGATTATATATGTTGCAACTGACGAATATCTAAGCCATCACCCATTCATCTTAGTCATATTTGTACAAATGCAGTCCAATTAAATAAACGTGAGCAAAACACTTACCTACAGATTGGAGATCAAGATATAAAAGAACCGTCGGTTCGTCACCAAATATGAATAATTTAAGAGGGGACAACAACACTAGCTTCTGGTCATGTGGCGCTTAGGCCTGAGGGGAGCTGGCTGCCTCCGCCGGCCTGAGCATCAAATTCCGCACCAAAAAAACGACTGGTTGTCACTACATTCTCCTCTCCAACCAAAAGAAAGAGGGAGAGAAGGAAAGAGGTGATGCATGCGATCGCAACATTGACTTAACAACCACCTTGTCGAGTATTGCATGCCGGCTCTAGGCTGTCCAGTTCTGGAGGACAACCGTTGGTTGCCGAGAATCAATCGGTGAACCAGTCTGTGGAGGGAAGTCCATCATCGTACTCGGACTCAGAGCGGCGCAACTTTGCCAGGACCGAGCAGCAAGGCACCGAGGTATACCTTATGTTTGTGCTATGATTAGTGGTAATGTGGTATACAACAACTCTGTGTACTTCCGCTCAAATATTCCAGGTTTGAATTCACTAGTATGAATGCCAAGACACACGAATAGATATGCAATGCTAGCGGGAAAGACCCAAACTGTTGCATGTTCTACAACTCATACTGTACTTGCATCTCAATTCCTTGTATATTTAGCTCCTAGTTGGTGAGATAAGTACGGACAACGTTCTATTGCTAGCTACATTCTTTATTTTCCTGTAAATCATCAATTCAGCAGCGGACATGAAGTGATAAAAAAATAGAGGAAGAGAAAGTCATAGTGGATGACTGACCTAGGGAGGGGCACTTTCCTCATCGCCAGAGGAGGACGGGGCGAAAGAATTTAGACCTAAGAAGCCAGCCCGAGGGCCTCAGTGTCCACCTCAGCACTGCCCAAGCGTCGCTGCCCGTCCTCATTGTTGGATAATTAGGCACAATTTTCGTAATTAATTTCAGAATATTAAACATGATAATACCAGCTACTCGCACATGTAACTCGAACATACTATATGTACTAAACAACAAGATGAACGGAAACAGGCAGCAGCTAAACATGTACTCGCAGAACATGATTAATAATCAGACAGCAACACGTCGCACGTACCGTTCGATTGCAGTAATCGCAGCAGTAGCCTTGGGGAAGATTGGTCGAAGAAGACGGCGGCGAAGACGACGATAGGCAACACCGCCCGACTTGGATGGAAGACGAGCCGTGATGCAGAACTTGAGCAGTCGCGCGGGACGCTTCCCAAAAACCTTATTCGCCCTCTCCCGTACAGGATCGCAAAGGCGAGTGGTTCCGGAGACCTGCTCTCCCGTCCGCCGGTGCACGCCGGCAAGCGAGATGGAGTAGACTACGGTGGCGGCGCAAACAGAGAGGTTGGCAAACCCTAGATTGGTTTTCGGTATGTGCGTGGTGGAAGCCGCACTGGAGTTTATATAGAGCGGCTCGGGAATCCCGCATAGGGCACGTCGTGGACCAAGCCCACGTTGCGCACGTTCGGGTCGGTTACAGATAGCCCACGATCCGGGAGCGACCCGAATAGGCTAACTGTTGACACATCTGTCAAAACCGCACAAGTTTTCCCAAGCAGCAAAAATAAAGCTCGGCTCGGCGAGATTCCCGCAACCCGCAACCCGCGGCGCGCGTCGTGACGAGCGGGCATGCGTGCGAGCGGCATCGTCGTCGGAGAAGGAGCACGCGTGTAGTTCTCCTCTTCTCACTCACTTTACTAAGTGGTGAACCACTCCACCTTATAAGGTGGTGTAACTCTCCTCCAACTTTCCATGTGGGACTAAACTTTAGCTCCCACTCCACTCATATGTGAGCTGCCACCAAATTGGGCCAAATCACACATGGGCTTCCACACACATGGGCTTTGAGATTTAGGAAAAATCTGAAATCTATATGGGCTTATTTATTTAGCCCATTATTTCTAACAATCCCCCACCAGATCTCAAATGCCCATTTGAAGATTTGTCAATTCTCGCTACTTGTTTATATACCAGTATTTTAGCAGAGACTGTTAAGTTGAACTTCTGCCTAGAACCTTGAGCTACGTCTATCAGCAACTTGAACAATGGACGAACCTTGAATTACAAGTTTGGTGCTTTTAGATTTCACACAAAGTCATAACTAGTACCTGGCTGCCAGTAGCCTACCCCGCGGGTGTAGCATATGCGTCATACTACTTGGTCTCTTCATGAGTTTACTAGAGATCATCCAAATCTCATAGATTGCGACGTTTAACAATCGGAACTCGTATATGTGTGTTCTTTCAAGAATGCTCTGTAGGACAGGATCTTTGCTAATCATAGCCAACAGAAACACATTAAGGCATGTTGCCAACCTACCTTACAGCTTTGAGAGTTGTACATCTTCACATAGAGAGGGTTGTCTAATACTCTCCTCCGTCACACCACTAGCTTGTTTTTCCCAGGTCCTAATTCACGGGATCTCCGATCAAAAAGGTTGGGTTACCACTACTGTGTAACATCCATGGGTCTCAAACCCATCTCTCTTGATGCACTTTCTATCACGTTTCGTGATAGTCCCTTTGTAAAGGGATCTGCCAGGTTTTTGTCAGTTTGAATATACGTAACAGTAATTACTCCGGAGTTTCTCAATTTTCTGACAGACTTCAAACGTCTCTTGACGTGTCTTGTTGACTTCGCGTTATCCTTAGAATTGTTCACTTTGACAATAACAGTTTGATTATAACAATTCAAGAGGATGGCCGGTATAGGTTTCAACCACCGGCAAGTCCATCAAGAGTTCACGCAGCCATTCTGACTCTACAGTGGCTGTGTCTAAAGCAGCAAGTTCTGCTTCCATAGTCGACCTTGTCAATATGGTTTGTTTGCAAGATCTCCATGATACCGCGCCACCTCCAAAGGTAAATACATACCCACTAGTGGCATAGAGTTCATCTACATCCAAGATCCAGTTCGCATCAATATATCCTTCGAGCACCGCTGGATGCCCCGAATAGTGTATCCCATAACTCATTGTACCACATAGATAGCGCATGACCGTTTCAAGTGCACACCAATGTTCAGTACCCGGGTTAGACATGAACCTACTCAACTTGCTCACAACAAAAGAGATGTCGGGTCTTGTCGTGCTAGCTAAGTACATGAGTGAGCCAACGATTTGAGAGTATCTCAATTGTTCTTTCGGCTCTTTCTTGTTTTTCCGTAATGTCACACTGGGATCATAAGGTGTTGGGGAAGACTTGCCATCAACGAAACCGAGACGGCTCAAGATCTTCTCAACATAGTGTGATTGCGTCAAAGTAATCCCACTCTCGTGCTTAATCAGCTTGATATTCAGAATAACATCAGCTTCTCCCAGATCTTTCATATCAAAGCTCTTTGACAGAAAGGACTTAACTTCATTTATCACATTCATGTTTGTACCAAAGATAAGGATATCATCCACGTACAAACATAATATAACACCTTCGCCCCCACCATGGCGATAGTAGACGCACTTGTCAGCCTCATTAACGACAAAGCCAACAGAAGTTAATGTTCTGTCAAACTTCTCATGCCATTGCTTAGGTGCTTGCTTCAGGCCATATAAAGATTTTAACAACTTGCACACCTTTCTCTCTTCACCTTTTACCACAAACCCATCAGGCTGATCCATATAGATCTCCTCTTCCAACTCTCCATTGAGAAAAGCTGTCTTAACGTCCATTTGATGAACGATAAGACCATAAGAGGCAGCCAGGGATAGTAGTACTCGAATGGTGGTCAGTCTAGCAACAGGTGAATAGGTGTCAAAGTAATCTTCACCTTCTCTCTGGGTGTAGCCTTTTGCTACAAGCCGAGCCTTGTACTTTTCAATAGTACCATTAGGCCTTAGCTTCTTCTTGAACACCCACTTGCAACCCACAGGCTTACATCCATGGGGTCGTTCTGATAGTTCCCAAGTTCCATTAGAAAGAATCGAGTCCATCTCATTATGAACAACTTATTTCCAATCATCTGCATCAGGAGATGCATATGCCTCTGCAATGGAAGTGGGAGTATCATCCACAAGGTACACAATGAAATCATCTCCAAAGGATTTTGCAACCCTCTGTCTCTTACTCCGTGTAGGAGCTTCATTGGCATCCTTCTCTAGGACTTCTTTCTCACGTGGTTGCTCAAAATTCTCACTAGATGCACTAGTTTCAGGAAGTATTTCAGAAGAAATTCTAGCAGTGCTATGCATGTCTTTCATAGGAAACATATTCTCAAAGAATGTTGCATCACGAGATTTCATTATAGTATCAACATGCATATCAGGAACCTCAGATTTAACTACTAAAAATCTATAGCCTACACTCCGCGGAGCATATCCTAGAAAGATGCAATCCACTGTCTTTGGTCCAAGTTTGCGTTTCTTAGGAATCGGTATGTTGACCTTAGCCAAACACCCCCAAGTGCGCAAGTAAGAAAGTGATAGTTTTCTCCCAGCCCACTCCTCATAAGGGGTTTTATCTTTATTCTTGTTAGGAACTCTATTTAGGACATGACACACTGTCAACAAGGCCTCCCCCACCATGCCTTAGATAAACCAGCGGTGGCTAACATGGAATTCACCAAGTCAGTCAGCGTGCGGTTTTTCCTCTCGGCAACCCCGTTTGATTGAGGCGAGTAGGAAGGCGTCCTTTCATGAATAATGCCATGTTCCTCACAGAATTCATCGAAGATTTTGGGGAAATATTCACCACCACGATCCAACATAAGACGTTTGATCTTTCTCTCTAGTTGATTTTCAACTTCGGCTTTATAAATTTTAAAGTAGTCTAAAGCTTCATCTTTTGTGCGCAACAAATAAACATAGCAGTATCTAGTCGCATCATCAATCAAAGTCATGAAATATCTCTTTTCACCTTTTGTCAACACACCATTCATCTCACAAAGATCAGAATATATGAGCTCCAGCGGTGCCAAGTTTCTCTCCTCGGCTGCCTTGTGAGGCTTTCGAGGTTGCTTTGATTGCACACAACTATGGCACTTGGAACCTTTGGCAATAGTGAAATTTGGAATTAAACTCATATTGGACAACTTGGACATCAAACCAAAATTAATTTGACATAAACGAGAATGCCAAACACTGGTATCATCATTAACACCGCCACAAATATGGTTTACGGACTTATTACAAAAATCTGAAAGTGAAAAGCGGAACAACCCTCCGCACTCATAACCTTTACCAATAAATTGTCCATGTCTCGACAAAATGACTTTATTAGACTTAAAAACAACCTTAAACCCATCTCTGCATAGAAGGGAGCCGCTAACGAGATTCTTGTTCATGGAAGGGACATGCTGCACGTTCTTCAGCTGCACGATCTTTCCTGAAGTGAACTTCAGATCCACCGTGCCAACACCATGAACAGAAGCATGTGACCCATTCCCCATTAGGACGGATGAATCCCGAGCGACCTGATAAGAAGTGAACATAGAGATGTCAGCACACACATGAATATTAGCACCCGTATCAATCCACCAACATGGTGATTGAAAAACTGAAAGAACAGTAAATAGATTACCATACCCATCAGCATTGCTAGCAGTCACGACGTTGACAGTCTTCCCCTTTTTCCCTTTACGATCTGCATGTTCTGGGCAGTCCTTGGAAAAGTTCCCGAGCTCTCCACAGGTAAAGCAAGCTAGCTCGGCCTTGTTCGGCTTCTTCTTCTTCTTAAAGGTTGTAGTCTTTTCAGGCTTGTTGAAGGAGGGCTTATAGTTCCCTTTGTTCTTGCTGAAGGTCCTCTTCTGCACCATGTTGGCGCTAGACTGACCCTCGCCTCCTTTTCTCAGCAGTGTCCTTAGCCCGAGCCTTCTCCTCAACATCAAGAGACGCTATCAGGTTTTCAACCGATATCTCTTGTCTCTTATGCTTGAGAGTTGTGGCGAAATTCCTCCATGAAGAAGGCAACTTCGCAATGATGCACCCAGCCACAAACTTGTCAGGTAAGTTACACTTAAGGATTTCAAGCTCCTTGGCAAAGCACTGTATCTCATGAGCTTGTTCGACTACAGAACGATTGTTAACCATCCTGTAATCATGAAAGTTCTCCATGATGTACAGTTCACTGCCAGTATCTGTTACACCGAACTTAGCGTTCAGTGCCTCCCAGAGCTCTTTGCCATCTTTGAAGTGCATGTACACATCAAATAGCTTGTTATCAAGAACACTCAGAACGCATCCCACAAAGGCAAGATTGGTTTCCTTGAACTTGTTCTGATCTTGTTCAGATATAGTTCCTTCAGGTAAACCCTCACTAGCCTCGAATACTTTCAGATTTTGCAGCCACATGGTGGTCTTATACTGCCACCTCTTAAAGTGAACACCGGTAAACTTTTCCGGCTTCATCGCATCGGCCAAGTGTCCCATGTTTATCTCGGAAAATTGCCTATAATAAGGTTTTTGGATTGTTGGATAATTAGGCACAATTTTCGTGATTAATTTCAGAATATTAAACATGATAATACCAGCTAATCGCACATGTAACTCGAACATACTATATGTACTAAACAACAAGATAAACGGAAACAGGCAGCAGCTAAACATGTACTCGCAGAACATGATTAATAACCAGACAGCAGCACGTCGCACGTACCGTTCGATTGCAGTAATCGCAGCAGTAGCCTTGGGGAAGATTGGTCGAAGCATACGGCGGCGAAGACGACGATAGGCAACACCGCCCGACTTGGATGGAAGACGAGCCATGATGCAGAACTTGAGCAGTCGCGCAGGACGCTTCCCAAAAACCTTATTCGCCCTCTCCCGTACAGGATCGCAAAGGCGAGTGGTTCCGGAGACCTGCTCTCCCGTCCGCCGGTGCACGCCGGCAAGCGGGATGGAGTAGACTACGGTGGCGGTGCAAGTAGAGAGGTTGGCAAACCCTAGATTGGTTTTCGGTATGTGCGTGGTGGAAGCCGCACTGGAGTTTATATAGAGCGGCTCGGGAATCCCGCATAGGGCACGTCGTGGACCAAGCCCACGTTGCGCACGTTCGGGTTGGTTACAGATAGCCCACGATCCGGGAGCGACCCGAATAGGCTAACTGTTGACACATCTGTCAAAACCGCACAAGTTTTCCCAAGCAGCAAAAATAAAGCTCGGCTCGATTCCCGCAACCGGCGCGCGCGCGTCGTGGCGGGCGGGCGAGCGGCGGCATCGTCGTCGGAGGAGCGCGCGTGTAGTTCTCCTCTTCTCACTCACTTTACTAAGTGGTAAACCACTCCACCTTATAAGGTGGTGTAACTCTCCTCCAACTTTTCATGTGGGACTAAACTTTAGCTCCCACTCCACTCATATGTGAGCTGCCACCAAATTGGACCAAATCACACATGGGCTTCCACACACATGGGCTTTGAGATTTAGGAAAAATCTGAAATCTATATGGGCTTATTTATTTAGCCCATTATTTCTAACACTCATGACTCCTATACATCTCATGCGATGGCCCCCGACACCCACCTCAATTGGCGCCTCAAAGCCCCCTTCTGACCCCGCTCCTTCTGCGCCGCCTTGATGGCCGTCGGCACGTCCGCCTGTGATGTTCCACCATAGTCCCTCGAAACCCCACTGGAGCAGAGTTTTTTCGAATCCCTACGGCTTGTGCATGTCAGCGTGGTGGTCAAGATGAGGCCGGAGACGGCAGTGGGAAAGGATGCGTACCTGAGGCCAGAGCGGGGCGGCAGCCGGAAAGCTAGCGAGGAGCTCAAGAGAAAGAGGATCTGGGGGATTGATTGAGAGAGGGAGCGCACATAGGTGGGTTCGGGGTCGGCGGCCATAAAACCGACATGGGGAGGGGCCATCGCGCACTGCCCACACCGGTTGCAGCGGACGCGCAAAGTGCGCCCCCGACCCACATGCAGTGGCACAGATCGGAAGATGCCCACACATCGTGAGGCAGATGACCTCATATGACTCCCTGATCACCAAGCTTAAGTTATTAGATAATCACGGAGTATGTATCTGCATGTCAGTGCCACGGGCAATTGCCACATGCAAAGAAAAGCAAAGGAAAATGTATATATGGTAGTTGACCGTTCACATGCACATACACTACACCGGAATTCCCACGAAAAAGTGAGCTTTGGAGAAATTACTAGATTTCCGTTCTAAATAAAATTCTTATGGAAATTTTTTGTGCTAATTTTATATATGGACTCTTTTGACAAATGAAAAACTAGCTGTGGAATGTCCTTGCACCTTTTCCAACCATCTTTAGATGCTGATTATTGTTGCAAATCTTTGCTGCTCTACAAGTCTTGAAACCCTAACTTTAAATCAATTATAATTGTGGCTTGCCGCTAAAAAAAGATATAGTACGTATTTTTCTACCAACGCCAAATCAATTTCATACCTAAGGTTTTCTTGGTAACAATTAGATTGATGTAACGTAGCAACACCAACGAAAAGATATCAGGTCGAGCTCAGCTGCCAGAATTAGAAAAGGAGGAAATAATTTCCTTTCGATTGGCTACTCACTGTGAGAATCTTGTGTGTAGGTTAAAGAAAATATTTGAGCCACCAAGGGTGTGGGCACGCATGGACCATGCTACTTTTTATTTCTTATTTTTTTTCTGTTCTTGGATCTTGACTTTAGGGGCACTGTTGGTGTTTTTCGACTTCTATAGGACTAGTGCAGTTCTAGAGAAGAATCATGTAAGTTCTTGGGATAGATCCTCAATTAACTCTGTAAAACACCGGCGGACCTAGGACCATCCACTTGCAATATACTGAGCTCTCAAAATAGGTGAGATATCACCCTCGCCAATTCTACTCATCCTCCATAAAGCACCATGGTCATGGTTGATGTGGCAATTTAGTATACACTTCGCACTGGCAAGGTCTGCATCCATACTCTTTGCTTTGTTGAAGACGGACGAATTTTGTGAACTTTCATTCCTTTTTTGGAGGAAGCCAAGCGAAATATTCGTGGAGAAATAAAGATATGTTGGTCATGATCGGATCTAGTGAAATCTCAATTGATCTGTCGGATGACCACTCATGTTGCATCCATCCTCATCCACACATAGGGATTATGTGCCTCAACATCATTTTGTTCTGCTCCTGGCATATGCTAGTGCTACAAATAAATTGATGTCTCAGTGGGACTTTGTTTGAACTTGATTTTTTTATCAGGAATAAATCAGTCCATAGGAAGATAACTTTGTAGTTCTACTATCAAGAAAGAATATAGCACGTTGGAAGGGAAATACAAACTTGATCCTGGTACCTTTGAGCCCCATTCATGAAAACAAGCTCCGCATGTTCCTGTTTATTGAAAAAAGTGTAGGTGCATATTGTGATGCATGATAAATGCAATAGAAACAAAATGTTTCCGCTTCAAAAAGGGAGTGATTTTAGAATTTGTCAGCCAAGCATTTCTAAGCTAGCTTGATCATCTATGAGTAAAACTTACTAGCATCGAATAGATCTTTCTGGATATATTATGAAATAAGTTGTTATAATGCAAAAAATATTATATGTCTCCACACCTAAATATTGTGATATCATCTCACAGACCATGTCGATGTCCAGAAACTCACATTTGGATTGAAATATTATAAATAAGTATCCATTTGTGTCCCATACAAATAAATTGCATGTAGTTAAATTATTTGTATCACGATGTTGCTCTTTTATGCACATCGTCTACATGGCACTACCATTCATCCAGAAATTACTTATTGAATTGTGCACACGGAAAAATTTAAACAACACAGAGAGTTAAGTCCGAAATGTTGGGATAATGATCAATCAACTATTATGGCCTCTATTTTTCATTGGTGGCATGCGGAGTTTAGTTACCAGACCATATCAACTCTCATTTGTTGTGGTTATTTCATTAATGAGTTTTGATCTTCTCCCCCCAAACACTTCCATTGGTTTCAGTTTATGTAAATGCATGAAATTAAGAATCCAAAGTAATTCATCATAGTTGTTATACCATCATTTACCTTACATCTCATCACCTTTTATCTAGGAGTACACAAAACTAGCAAGATGTAGGTTCTTATTTGTTGTCGTGCCATTTTATGCTCAATCATAGTATTTTATATATTGTACAATATTCATTTTGTTGCTCTACCATCTCCTCTCTTCGTAGACCCACTCCTCAACTAGGAATTTAAACATCCATTTTATTATACTATCAACCCCGCATTTATGTTTATGTTTATCACCACTTTGGTAGAAATCCAAACAACACTCTGTGTGCAACTCCCGTTGACGAGTTTGGGTCCCTCACCAACCACTTTTAGTTCGACCGCCTATATATAGGTAGCATGTACGCCTTCTTTCTCTAGTGAACTACATGTCTAGCTGGAGAAGGAATCTATCATATACATGGCCGGCTCTATATTTTTCGGGACCCTTGGACGAAGTCAAAGAGATTAAGAAGGGATTAAGGGCATAAACTTACAGAGGGCAGAGCGTGTCCAAGGTTGTTGATGGAGAGTAGCGGGGCCTGGAGCTGGAGAGCAGATGAGACGGCGAGTCCGACTCCGACCTGGGCCGCTGGGCGTATTGGCGAGCTTCGACCTTCGAGACGGGCGGCGAGAGAGATGAGATACAGCGAGACGGGCGAGGGCGAGCGCAGGGGTCGCGAGTCACCGCGACGTCTGGAATTCACGATCGATCGATCGATCGATCTCCTCAGCAGCAGGGCAGGGGCCTCGCGAGTCGCGACCAACGGACCAAGGCACCACCGCACGTCCGCGGGCCTGCACGTCCACACCAAGCCTTGCTCGCGACTTGCTGCCGCTCAGCGCATAAAAATCCTTGGGCCCCATCCCGTCCCGGGCCCTAGGCCATCGCACAACCTTGCCATGAGCTAGAGCCGGGCCTGATCATATATATATATATATATATATATATAGGAAGCTTGTATGGGCACCATGGTGCCCATGCACCACACTTCCACACCTTTAGATTGCATTTAGATACGTGTTGTACCAACCGATTCCTAAGCTAATAAGTATACCCATTAGCACCTTTAATTAGGAAAGAATTAATTACTTGCTAATTAATAGATAGTATATGGTAACTGCCAACCGATTCAACTATGCATGTTTTTTTCTTTCAAAACCAAGCATGCATTATGTCACGCCAGACATTTAATGCCTTGATTGTTACCGTGTGGAACACTTGCAAGTAAGGTATGAGGTATACGTCAGCTGACTTGCTTCTTTCTAAAACAATGCATATCGTTCGGTATCATATCTATAACTTTCTTTGCATCATGATATACCTTTAAATTTTGGGGTATGTATATACATAGAAATTTAATTTCACACGGTCAAAATTTGTTGGGTATACATACACTGAATATCGTTGGTCTGCAAATTCACAAAAATATAGTTTAACGTACCCATGAATATCTACATACCTGATTTTATAAATATATGTGCATACATTTACTAGGCTTGTGATATTTGTTGGTGGTACCATTAGTTTTAGTTTCTTTGTTAATCACATACCTTGAAAAATCTTGGGTATGAATATACCTAGAAATATAATTTCACCGGTTCGAAAAATTCTTTTGTGTAGGTACCCTAAATATCGTAGGTATGCAAATACGTGAAAATTTAATTTAACATACCCATGAATATCTCAGGTATATGCACCCCTTTTAGCGATATGTGCATATATTTTCTAGGTATGTGATTTTTTTGCGGGTATCATACCTTGAAATTCTTGAGAATGTACATACCAATAAATTTAATTTTAGACTTAGAAATTTATTTTTCTAGGTATGTGATAGTTCCTCGGGAGTATTATACGTACAATTTCTCCTTTATGACATACCATGAGTATGTGCATACCTATAATTTTGTGGGTATGCGATACCAAATTTCTTTGCTACATGATATACCTTCAAATTCTTGTGTATGCACATACCTAGAAATTCTTGTGGGTATCAGACCTTTAAATTCTTGAGAATGTACATACCAATAAATTTAATTTCAGACTTAGAAATTTAATTTTCTAGGTATGTGGTAGTTCTTCGGAGTATTATAAGTACTATCTCTCCTTTATGACATACCTTGAATATGTGCATACCTACAATTTTGTGGATATGCGATACCAAAATTAAACGACAAAATGACATGCATATTGTAACTAGGTATTAGATACCTAGTGTATGTATCTGTCATACCGAAGAGTATGTACGTGTAGTATAAACTATTATAAGACTATTTGGTAGTATATATACTAGTTTTGAGATAGTATATATAAGTTTTTTACATACTCTTATTTTACATATAAATATGAAGGGTATTTTAAAAATATAGTGCAAAATATGGCTCCATTTGTATTTTTTTCATGTAATTTGATTTGAAGTATCTTAGGTGTAGTATATGAACATACTCAAACCGATAAAGTATCACGTATACTTTCGTATGATAGTATATGAGACGTGGGTGTAGCTACACCCAGGAGTAAGAAATATTTTTTCTATACCCAGGAGTAAGAAATATTTTTCATATATATATATATACATAGAAAAAATACTTCTTACTCCCGGGTGTAACTACACTCGGGTGTCATATACTACCTTACAGAAGTATTTGTAATACTTTATCTATTTGAGTATATTCATATACTATATCTAAGATACTTACAAGCAAGTTAGGTGAAAAAATTGTAAGTGCACATATAGTTTGTACTATATATATAAAATATCGTCATATTTATACGTACAAAAGGAGTATGTGAATAAAAATTACATACTACAAAAAAGTAGTATATATACTGCCCAAATATTCGTATATACTTCATACTACCCATATATAGTCTCCAGTATGATAGATACTGCCTATATAGTGTGAAACACGCTACACCCGGGAGTATTAGATAAAAATATCGTCATATTCATACTACACCCGGGTGTAGTTACACCCACACGTGTTTCACACTATATAGGCAGTTTCTACCATACCGAAAGGTATGTACTCGCAGTATGAAGTATTATAAGACTATTTGGTAGTATATATACTACTATTGAGGTAGTATGTATAAGTTTTTTACATACTCTTATTTTACGTATAAATATAAAGGGTATTTAGAAATATAGTGCAAACTATGACTTCACTTGCATATTTTTCAAGTAATTTAATTTGAAGTATCTTAGATATAGTATATGAACATACTCAAACCGATAAAGTATCACGTATACTTTCATATGGTAGTATATAAGACGTGGGTATAACTACACCCATATATATATATATATAAACCCTATTCAGCATTCAGGGTGCAAAATAGTTATTTTGCACCCTACATATTTTTATGTTCTTACATACATAAATTTATGTTTTGTATACTAATAATTATGTTCATATTCATCAGAAACGTAAAAAAATCGACATAAAAATATGATTTATGAGTCATTATAATGTAAAAAATAGAGAAAATTCGCATTTTACGCCGTATTTTTTACGGCATGTAAACAATTTTTTTACGACATGTCTAAATTTTCTTATGTTCTTCTTAACTTCTGAGGTAAGAGAAAATTTACGTAACGTAAAAATCTTATACGGTTTGAAAGATATGGGGTGGATGAAGAATAACTATTCTACACCCAGGATGTCAAATAGCGCCACTATATATATATATATATATATATATATATATATATAGGACATATTCATATATATATATATATGACATATTCATACTACACCCGGGTGTAGTTACACCCACGTATGTTTCACATTATTTAGGCAGTATCTATCATACTGGAGACTATATATGGGTAGTATGAAGTATATACGAATATTTGGGCAGTATATATACTACTTTTTTGGTAGTATGTAATTTTTATTCACATGCTTCTTTTGTACGTACAAATATGACGGTATTTTATATATATAGTATAAACTATGGGTGTATTTGCAATTTTTTCACCTAACTTGTTTGGAAGTATCTTAGATATAGTATATGAACATAATTAAATAGATAAAGTATTACAAATACTTTCGTAAGGTAGTATATAAGACATGGATATAGTTACACCCGGAAGTAATAAGTACTAATATATGTTGTCCAACCGGTTTCAAAGCTAGTGGGCATACCATATGTTGCAATCAAATGGTGTTCCTATATATGAGTGTCCCATATGAGTATCATGCCCAGACACCATACCTCCACACCATTTGATTGCATTAAGATATATGTTGTCCAACCGGTTTCAAAGCTAGTGGGCATACCTGTTAACAGTTTTTTTATTAGGAAACAATGAATAGCTTGCTAATTAATGGATATATGGTAACTGACACCCGATTTGATCATGTAAATTTTCTTTTCAAAACCAAGCATGCATGGTTTAAACACTACAAATTTAATGCTCCATGATTGGTGCCTCGTAGATAGTTGCAAGGTAAGTATGAGGTATACCATTTTAGGTATGTGATATTTCTTACGAGTATCATACCTGTAATTTTATTTGTTACATGATATACCTTGAAAATTCTTGGGTATGGATATACCTAGAAATTTATTCCTTGAAAATTTCTAAAATACTTCTAGGTATGTGATATTTCTTGGGAGTATTTACACCTTTAATTTATTCGTTATATGACATACCTTGAAAATTCTTGGGAATGTACATGCCTAAAATATTAATTGCATATACACAAATTTAATTTCTTAGGCACGTGAGAGTTCTTCCGATCATCATACCTATAATATTTTTATTTATGACATACCTTGGTGTGTGCATACCTACAATTATGTGGGTATGCAATACCAAAATCGAACGGAAAAATGGCATGTCTATCATAAATGGGTATTAGATACCTCTGGCATGCATCGTGTAGGTATCACATACTCACAAATACGATATGGTACATTAAATCCTATGACTATATTCACAAGTTGAAATTGTGATCCTAGGTATGCAGTATTAATTAGAGAAATATACTAGCAAACTTCATACAAATTTGTGGGTATGCCTCTCAAATTTATGATTCTAGGTATGTAGTATTAATTAGAAGGTATATACTAGCAAACTGCATACCTACAATCATGTGGGCATGCAATACCAAAATCGAATGAAAAAATGACATGTCTATCGTCAATGGGTATTAGATACCTCTGGCATGCATCGTGTAGGTATCACGTACTCACAAATACAATATGGTACATTAAATCCTATGACTATATTCACAAGTTAAAATTGTGATCCTAGGTATGCATTATTATTAGAGGTATATACTAGCAAACTTCATACAAATTTGTGGGTATGTCTCTCAAACTTATAATCCTAGGTATACAGTATTAATTAGAAGGTATATACTAGCAAACTGCATTCCTACAATCATGTGGGCATGGGACACCAAAATTGAATGGAAAAAATGAAATGTCTATCGTCAATGGGTATTAGATACCTCTAGCATGCATCACGTAGGTATCACATATTCACAAATACGATATGGTACATTAAATCCTATGACTATATTCACAAGTTGAAATTATGATCCTAGGTATGCAGTATTAATTAGAGGTATATACTAGAAAACTTTATACAAATTTGTGGGTATGTCTTTCAAACTTATGATCCTAGGTATGCAGTATTAACTAGAAGGTATATACTAGCAATCTGCATACCTATGATTATGTGCCTATGCAATACCAAAATCAAACGACAAAATGACATGTCTAATTTCAATGGTTATGAGATACCTCAGGTATGCATCAGGCAGGTATCACATACTCACAAATACGATATGGTAAATTGAATCCTATGAATTATACTCACATGTTGAATTTGTGATCCTTTCACAATCCCTGAAATAGAAATGGGTGTACACGTCTGATTTGTTAAATTTATGTGTTCAAAAGAAATCAAAGTAGGCATTGATGGCACGCAAATCAAGGCTGATTTGTTAAATTTAATCGCGGTCAATTTATTTGGAAAGAGATTGGCAGCTTAATTGTCACGCATGCATGCAAAATCAGGATGGATTAATTTGGACAGATATTGGCAGGTACATTATCATGCATGCATGCAAATCATAGATGGTAGGAATCAAGGTGCACTAATGTACATGTTCCACCAGTTGAGTATCTGGATGTCCGGACACTATGGTGCCCCTCTTAATAGAAGGTATAAAGAGATTTAGAGAGCACACGGATGGAAGGCCTGAACGGCATCTCGGCACATGTGACAACAACGCGCGTTCTACCGAGCAATGTTTGTCACCCAAAGGGTCACATAGCTCGTTTGGATGCATAACACCATGAACATAACTTTTAGTGCTGAACCCCCACCCGGCTAGAATTTAGTTGCACGCTATTGCTATGGACCTTGGTCAGTTTTAGAGGATTTTTTCCCCACACGAGGAAACTTTTTCCTGCATGTTTTTTTTTGCGATGGATTGCAGGCATACGATTGTTCTCAACAGTTAAATGTGGTTCGTACCTGATGGGATATGCCGAATGGGGTATACCTAGCGGAACGTTTCGACTGGACCAAGGCTTATGCGAGTGGGCCTGCAGGACGACGGCTGGAATACGACGGAAGAGGAAGCTTGGCGACTAGAAGCTGGAGGCCCAGAAGTATACTCAGGCCCAGTCGGACTAGGTCAAATCCTCCGAGTTCCTAACTGATTCGGTTGTGTATCTGTAAATCCTAGCGAGGTACCCCCTATATAAGCCTCCTAGGGTACTCTCTGTACTCAAGTTCCATCATACACCCCATCGACTCGCTGCCTAGACACCGAACTCGCCATCCTTGTAACTCACTCGATAATATAATCTAGCAGGAGTAGGTCTTTACCCTACGGGGGGGGCGAATTTGGGTAAATCTCTGTGTCTTTGCCCTCATCTCGCTCCACAGATGGCTGCCCGCTCTTGCCCCAAATCCTTCCAATCGCTACGCCTGGTAGCGACTGCCGTGGTCATTCCCACGACAGTGGCGCCTACCGTGGGGCATGGCCGGTCCGGCCCGAGTTCTGCGGCGAGACCCTATTCGCTAATCGATCGGCCAATCGCCACCGACCACATGATCGCAAGTGGTGGGATCCTCCAGATCCTGCCCAGCAGCTACATCCCGGCGTCACGCCTGATCACGCACATCGCGGTGATGCCGGTCGACACCATCAACCTTTTTGTCGGCTTCATAGACGCCGTTGACCCGGCGGAGACGGCGATCATCGGCGGGTCGTTTCCACGCCGTGATCTACTCTCGGAAGGCCAGATCCGCTCCATCACCCGCCTCGCCTCCGAGTACGACTCGGCCGCCAGCAACGCGGCCGTAGACGACGCGACCCTCCGCGACGACACTGATTCGACGACCCTTGCCTCGGTCGTCGGATCCATCACCGCCGCAACACGCGAGGACTCCATCATGCGAGTCTCCAATGCTGAGGATTTCGAGGACCCCTCCATCCTCGGGATCTTTGACTTCGACTCCAGGCGGAGTCACCTGAAGACTTCCGCGCCAGATCTGATCGCTTCAACGCGATCTACATGGCGGGCAGCACGACTGCCCTGCCAGATCCCTTCTCCACGCCTATCCCGCCGATCGCAACGACAACAGAGGTCGAGGATTACCGTCTACAATTGGAGGCAACAACACGCGCGGAGCAGGCTGAGTGCAAAAAGTACCGCCTCGAGCGGGAGACAGCGCGGGAGCTATCGTTCTACCATCAGTGCCACATCAGGACCCACCTGAACTCCGAAGTCCAGGGACAGACCCTCAACTTTGACGATGAGCACGATCCCGCTCGCGCGACTGAGCGCGAGGTCTGTGAGAACGCGCCACTCGGCGACAGCAACCGCCTGCCACCTGGCGCACCGGTGACCGGAGCTCCACCACCACCTCGCCGCATGCCTCCTCCAGAGCAGCCACAGATCTTCATCTCACCCCAAGCCCGGGACTCCAATGGACTCCCACTCTACTCCACCCCGATGGACAATGTCATCATGGGGCAAGCTGCAGTCACCAATCTCAACATCATGGGAGAGGGCACGCTGCAGATCAAGTATGCCCATGCCCTACTCGCCAGGGCCGTTGAGCAACAAGCCGCGGGAATCGACCTGCGGGGACGGATGTACTCCCGCTCGTCGGGGAACAGGGCGGCCTCGAGCGGCCGTCCAACAATCGCCGACAACCTCAACTGCCCACCGCCCGAGCCTCTGTCGCGAATCCCGCATGAAAGAACATTTCATGTTTTCCTATGTTTTGCGTGTTAGATAACAATACCGTGGAGATTATTCATGTGCGCTAAGTGTGCAGGAAGCTTTGAGGGGGGCCGGATTATCCGCCCCACTAAGAGCCGGATAATCCGTCCTACCTCATTGCTCAAAGGGAGCCAAGGCGCGTCGCTCGGTACCCGGTCGGATTTTCTCCCGGAAAATCCGAACTGGGGCGGTTTTTCTTCCCCAGGCCGGATAATCTGGCTATCGCATGGGCCGGATAATCCGGCCCCTAGTTTTTGAGCAAAGGGAGCCAAGGCGTGTCGCTCGGTATCCGGTCGGATTTTTTTCCGGAAAATCCGAACTGGGGCGGTCTTTCCTTCCTAGGCCGGATAATCCGTCCTTCACATAGGACCGGATAATCTGGCCCCTAGAAGTTGATCAAGTTCAAGCTCGGCGCGACGCTCAGATAGGGGGCAGATTATCTGCCGGATATTCCGAGTCTAGGGCGGTGTTTTCCCCAGGCCGGATAATCCGGCCATCACTTGGCTGGATAATCCGGCCCCCAAAGTGTCCAACGGCTGGTTTCTGAAGGGGGTATAAATACCCTTTCTTCCCCAACATTCAGAACTCTTGATTCATTCGAAATTGTCCAAACATTGTGCAAGAGCTCTCATTCTCGATCTCCTACTTCGACCACCCGAAGGTCTTGATCTTTGGGGGAATTGAAGGAGGAGAAGTTCATCATCATCATCATGAATCAAGCGCTTCAACTCCTCTCCATTCACTTGGAGAAATCCCTGATCTAGTATTCTTGTCAATACCTAGATCTTGTTCATTGTATTTGATAACTTTGTTCTTGTGGCAGCTTGTTGTCATTTCGGGAGCCTCCAAGTTGTTTGTGGAGTTGTTGCCCCGCTAGTTGTGTAAAGGCGTCGGTGCCCGCCTCGAAGGGTACCTATAGTGGAAAGGTGGATCAGGCCTTTGGTGGCGGGATCCATCGGAGAACAGGGTGAGGCCTATTGTGGCGTGGTGGTCTTAGTACCGCCCACCCCTCCAACGCAGACGTACTTCCCTTAATAAGGAAGGAACTGCAGTCAAACAAATCCTGTGTCTCGGCGTGCTTCACTATGGCTTACCTGTTCCTCTTCCACCCGCTCTTTACTCGCTAGTAGATAGGTTTGCATATAGGGAAATTCCACCTAATAGTTTATCTAGAGAATTTACCCTTTGTGCTAAGCCTAAAATTGAAAATGTATTAAAATTTGGTGTAGCACCTATTCACCCCCCCTCTAGGTGCCCATACGATCCATTTCAATTGGTATCAGAGCCCCGACTCTTAATTCAGGCTTAACCATCTAAGAGTAGTATGGGTACCAAGGATGATGGGAGTGAGGCTGTGGATAAGATCACAATGGATGATCTCAAGTCGTTGGAAACAACCTTGTTGAAATCCTTTGAGGCCAAGATGGAGGAGATGAATCAAATGATTGCTCGCCTCACATCATCCATAGCCCCATCTCCATCCTCCTCTGAGGCAGCCACACCATCATCCAAGGAAAAGGGTAACACCGGATCCAAGGATGATGATGTAGAGGGTGAAAAACTTAATGGTTCCACCTCCAAGAAGGGAAGTGGTAAGGAGGAATATAGTGAGGTTCGCCACGTATATTCCCCCAACCCACCTATCCCTCATCCTCATATAAACAATAGGGGTGATCCACCCAAGCTCACTGCATCCTCTTTAAATCAATGGCAATTCTTAATGAAATCTCATGTTTGCAGCTCCTCTATTGAACTTTGGAGGATTATTGAAGAGGGTCTTCATATTGGAGATCAAACCAACCTAACAAAGAAGAGAGGTTGTGGACAGCCAATTGAATGCCACTGCTCTCCACATGATACAGCTTGGTGTGGGTCCCAAGGACATGCCACACATCGAACATCTCAACACAACTAAAGAAGCTTGGGATGCTCTTACGGATCTCTTCGTTGGGAATGAAAGCATGAGAAGGAATAGGTATGATGCCCTTAGTAATAAAGCTGAGGGATTTTACATGTTGGATGGTGAAAACCAGGACATGTATAGAACACTCAAGGGCATCGCAACAACATTTAGAAAGCATGGGGCCACTCACATTGATGATGCATGGATAAAAAGGAAATATGTGAGTGCCTTAATGCCTTTCGAGCCAACGGACTTGAAGAGCTTACAAGGTAGACATAACTACCATCAAATGACATCCAATGAAGTCATGCAAGAAATGGCGTCATTCAAAGTGGCAGCAAAGAATGCTGAAGATGCCCGTGCTCGGGCCATTGGAATGCAAAAGGGTGTCAATGTGGCTCTCAAAGAAAATGTTGTTGAGCAAGAGGAAGATGAAAGAGCTTTTGAGGGGGCATCCATGGACTGCCCCGATGAAGTCAAACGTGCTCATGGTGAGTACATGGCGTTTTATGCAAGGAACTTTTGGAAGGTGCCAAAGCCAAGTTGGAACTTGAGCGCAAGAACGAGTCAAATGGAATAAGAGAAAGTGGCCCAAGATTGAGAACTTGCTACAACTGTGGAGATAGAATGCACTTTGTAGCCGAGTGTCCGTATCAAAATAGAGAAGACAATGGTGGCAGGCTCATTCTTAAAGAGAAATCTAAAGCACCTAAGAAGAAGCCATTTATTAAGAAGAATGGCCCCTTCAAGAAGCAACCCAAGATCGTTTTAGTTGCACAAGAAGAATACTCCTCTGCAAGTGAAGATGAAGAGGATGATGATAGTTCCCACGAGGTGGCTGCTATAGCCACCACATCGACTCCTTCATCTCTCTTCGACTCGCCAAACGAGAACGTCATCAACAACAACGCCACTTGCCTAATGGCAAGAGGGTCCGAGGTATCAACTTGTAGCTCTTCATTGCCTAAGACTAACATAATTTTGGATATGGATGATCATGACAGCCTTAAAATGAAAGAAGAAGTTATTGCTTTGGATACTTTTTTCACTAACCTACAAGGTGAGCACAAACTCCATTTTAATGCTCTTATGAGTCAACTTTCTCAAGTCGAAGATCTTCTTGAAGAAAAGGGCAGAATTGAAAGAGAAGATGCTTTGGAGATAGCTTCTTTGAAGAATGCCTTGGAAGAGGAAGAGGAAGCTCGAGTATCTTTGGAAGAGAGACTCGAATCCATTGAGGAGTCACAGGAAGAAGCTGTAGCTCAGCTCATCAAAGAACGTGACCATGCTCTTGCTAAGGTAAAGAAACTAAAGAAAGAAAAGATTGACTTTGGGGCTATTCATGCTAGACTTTTGGAGAAGTTTGATAATCTTGAAAGTGCTCACAAGGCATTGAAGAGTGATCATTCTACTTTAAATGAGTCTCATGACCAGCTCCAAACTCAAATGAAACGGTATGATGTGCCAAGTACCTCCACTTCATCCTCTGGAAAAGAAGACCCCGCGAGAAGTTCTCAACACAAAGGTAAAGGAGTTATTGATGAGATACTGAACAGGCAAAGGAGAAACAATAGTAAAGAAGGTCTTGGTTACATACCCAAGACAAAGAACAAGAAAAACAACAACAAGAAGAAGAGCAAGACTGCTCAATCTAAGACTAGCAACATTACCAATGACAAGGCTAATTATGATGGTTTTGCAGGGGCCAACAATCCTAACTTTGAACTATATTGCGATTATTATGGAGATGTTTATGCTAGTTATGTAGGCCCTTATGATTGTTACATTCCTTGGTCTATTTGGGTTCCCAAGACCCTTGTTACTAACATGAGAGGACCCATTGAAAAATGGTTACCTAAAACCAAGAAGTAATTTTCTTGCAGGGCTATGCTTTCGGTGGTTCTAAATGGGTACTCGATAGCGGTTGCACGAGTCATATGACCGGAAGCAAGGAGATCATCACGGAGATGCGGCCAAACCTTGATCACATAACCGTCTCCTATGGTGACAAGTCAAAATCTGAGGTATTGGGTCTCAGCAAAGTTGTGGTGGCTCACGATATATCTCTCGTGGACGTCATGCTTGTTGAGACCCTCGGGTACAACTTACTTTCAGTTCGCGCCCTTGGTAAGATGGGCTTTGCAGTTTATATTGATGCTGATTTGGTGGTACTCTTGTGGAGCAAGTCTCTAAAAGTCGCTTTCGTGGGATATGTCGAAAATGACCTATACGTGGTGGACTTTTCGGGGAAAACCACTACAGGCCCGATGTGTCTTTTCGGAAAGGCTGACGCGGGTTGGCTATGGCATCACCGACTAGCCCACGTCAATATGAGAACTTTGCAAAGTCTCCACAAGGGTGGCCACATCCTTGGACTAAAAGAAAATGTCTCCTTTGCCAAAGATCGTGTTTGCAGGGCGTGTGTTGAAGGGAAAATGCATGACTCACCTCATCGAAGGAAAACTATTATCTTATCAAAAAGGATTTTGGAGCTCCTTCATGTGGACCTCTTCGGACCTCCATCTCATGCAAGTGTGGCATCCCGCAAAAAACCACTACTAGAAAATCGCGGTGTTTTTGTGCATTGCATCATCATGACCGCATGCTCATGTCATCATGCCACATTGCATTTGAGCATCGTCATCATCATGCATGGTTTTGTCAAGGCTATTTTTCAAAAGCCTAGTTTGTTTTCTAAATATTCCCCGTCTTTATTTCAAATTAAAACCCCGGTCGTTTTCAGATCTCTAGTTTGTCTAAAAACTATTTGCCAATATCTCTTAAAATAAAATAAATAAAAATGTTTTGTCCGGGGAGGCAGTCCAGCCGGTCAGGCCAGAGGCCCAACTGGCCAAACCGCCTACCACCCGGCCCAAAAGAAACCCTAGCTAAACCTGCCCTAACCCTTTTCCTCTAGACTAAACCCTAGAAATCCTACCTAGACCTAATCTCCACCAGACCCACCGCAACTTCCCAGGCCACCCGCGCGCCTGGCCCCACCTACCGCTGCTCCGCTCGCTACAGCGCGTCCCACCCTGCAACCCCTGCGCTTGCTCCGCTGCAACCACCCCACCCCGCGATCGAATCTCGCATGGCCAACGCGTCGAGACCGCATCGCTCCTGGCCACCCCGTCCCACACGCATGGGTGGAGCCTCCCTGTCTCGCTTGAACCCCACCTACCAGGCCCACACACGCCTCTCTCCTGATCCCTACTGGGCCCCACCCTCCCTCGCGCATGGATCCCGTTGCTCCCACCTACCCCTGATGCCGCCTCCACGCGTGCCGCCCTCCACCGGCCGTCGCTCGCCCACGCGCTCTCTCCTCCTCGGCGCTGCCGCACCGTCCCACGCTCGGCCGCCACCGCTCACGGGCTCCCCTGGCTCCGCCCTAGGCCATGGTCGCCGCCGCGCCTCTGCCAGGCCATCGCCGTCCCGTCGTACGTCCTCGTCGCGCCACCTCCTCGTCGAGCTGGCCTCGCCTCTCCACTTCGTCGTGCTCCACGGCTCGCATCACCACCAGCCGTCGCCGCTCCTCCGTGTACCCCACCTTCCCGCATCGCGCGCCGCCACCTCAAGCCCTGCCGCACGTGAACCCGCCTCTCCGCGCGCCTCTCGTCAAGCCCGAGCCGGCCGCCGCTCCGCCGTCTCCTTGCCGTGTCGCCTCTGCTGCCAGGCGCCGCCTCGAGTCGACCCGCCGCCGGTCCTGCTCTCCCCACCCGGCACCGTCTTGCCCGCCGTGGTAGCACGGCCGCGATGCCCTGCTTTCGCCTCACCTTCTGGCCACCGTCCACTCGACTTAGCCGCCAGGACCACCCTCGCCCGTCTCGCGACCGTGACCTGCATCGACCATCGATCGCCGGCCCCGTCGTTTGCTGCCTCTACGCGCGGGCCTCGCGAGATACCTCCTTGGTGCTGCCGCTGAGGCTTCCCTGCACCGCCGCCTCTAGTCCGAGGTTGAACATGTTGCCAGTACACTTTTAACTCCATCAAGTTTTTCCATCGTGGCCCCTGACCATCTGCTCGAGTTCCTGGTTCCCTGTACTGATGAAGTTTCTATGTGGGGATGTTGTGGTGAAGGTCTGGTGGTGTTGCTACGGATGTTGTAGTGATGCTGTGAACCTCCAGCAAATAAGTACGATAATTTAGATGACTACATCGGTACCTGAAGATAGCCTACATGGACTCTGAAGCACTCCAAGTTCTTCCCGGAAAAGACCACGAAGAGCGATCCCGAACTCGGTGCCGCGCCAAGTTCTCCTTTCCGGATCTGTTTAGCTGATATCCTGAAGCCCTGATCCCGGAGTTCGAAGACCGATCCCGTCGAACCTGAATCCCTCTGAACCCCAAGATCTTCGACCCTAGATGTGTGACCCCTACCTATCCCTATTTCATAAATGCTATATATAATTGTTGCATATTAACTTGATCATGTCGCATACATATTGTGTGGTTTGGGGGTATTTAGTCGATTCACCTCATAATTAAATATGGAGCGCATATGTAGGCTATTCTAGTCTCATATGGCCCCCATTTAAATTGCGTAGCGAACCGATGCCATGATTTGCCTTGTTAATACAACATTTAAATTGCAGGGTTTCTAAATAACTTGAATCGTTTAATTAATTGTCGGGACCCCGGTTCCGCTTAATATTGCCTAATTGCACCGCATCTGTGCCTTTCCATGCATCATATCATAATCATGCCGGATCTTCTGCCGTAGTATTAAATATTGCATCCGGTGTTTCTTCTAGTGTTTGCTTCTTCGCGGATTAGGCCGATGAGTGGATGCGAGTATCGACAAGTTCTCCGGATATGTACCTTTGGCAGTGTTTCCCAGGCGAGCATCTCTTCCCCTTCTACCTATTTTGCATTTATAGTCTTTATTTCCTCCTATTGATCTATTGCTATCCGTGTCACGATGCTTTAGTTTCCGTACACCAATTATATCCCGTGCAGCCTCTATATTGCCATGTACACCTCCTATTACCTGTTGTTTGGTAGATAGCTGGCCTTGCGAGTCGTAGTTGCTTACTCAGGTGCGATCTCGTGTTGTCGAGTACCACAGTTGTTGGAATGCTGGCAGATGTTTATGGTGGAGATGATCATGACTTTAAATACAACTATTATAATGCGAGATATAACTAATGCAGAGGCATCGGTGGGCAATAGATGTTATTTGGTTCTTCCACGCTCACTTGTGTCCCATAGGACCCCAAGTACTTGATACCTGTTCCTTGATTTTTCGCACTATCCACATCCGGGAGGCCGTGGACCCCCCTAAGCAAGAGCTTGATTCATTTCTATTTCTTGGGGCCACAAACTAGTTTGGGGTTTTATTACTATCCTGTACTTATGCCATGCTTTACTGCTTTATTTAAGATTGTGCGTGGAGCACCTGTACTGTTTTGGACCGCGCCATGTTTTCGCGGTATCGACAAGCCTAGTCACACTTTGGGGTTCCCAGTCGTTTACAGCCGTCGTCGCAAACCTTGGGTCCGTTCCGGAGCCGGCCAACTTCGTTGCGGGTAGCTTAGTGGGGTGGCCCCCTAAAATATTTTATGAATCCTGTGATCGCTTTGTCGTGAATGCCTCATTGGGTTTTGAGTTGGTTTTTCCGAAGTTGATCGAGTGTGTGTTGCTATTTGTGCACCCCTGCAGGGTAAAACTTTCTGAAAGCCGTGTCCGCGGTTATGGACGACTTGGAGCACAGTATCTCGATCATAGACAAGCATAACTAAAGTAGTGCTATACATTTGACTTAATATGTGACTAGTAATCAGAAGCAACTATAACGGAATGGATATTAAAAATGCCAACAACTGGTGGATCTTGGTCGTATCGTGTTCTGTTATACCTGCCTAGTAAGTATTGCAACTCCAATGGAATGTGATAAAAGTGCCAACAACTGCTGGGTTTTGGGATTCCTCAGGACAATTATATCTGACTAGTAAATGTTCCAACCACCACAGAATGGTTAATTAAAACTGTTCACTACTTATGCTTCAGGATGACTCATGCTATCTATATCTGACTAGTAAGTGCTTCAACTATAATGGAATGAATAAAACTGGCAACTGTGTGAGTTCCTCGGTTTGACTTCCTCGTTTGGTCTCGAGAGGGAATACCAGGATGGGTACGATTGGTGTTAGTATCAGGTGGTTCCGAATAGGTCTTACTTATCTCTCTGTAATAGCCGACAGTTGTACTAAGTCTCTATAGGTTGTTTAGTGCTGCCGCTTTAGTCCACCATACCTATGTAGGCGAGAGCCGCCGAATTCTAGCCTCGCCATGTACTGGCCTCAGTACTGACGCTCCTCTTTTTCCTTTGCGCTTTGTCGGCACCCCTTTTGTTTTAGCAGGTTTGAGATCGTCATCGTTAGCAGGGTTACCCTTCCGGCTTGGCCTGGGCAGGGTTATGGACGCCATTGGTTATTCTTCAGGGCTCTTAGCCCCATTTGCATCTTGTCCGTAGACGGACGCTCTATCGTTTTCAAGGTGATTTGGATCCTTGTATATTATATCTGTATTCCTGACTCATGGAGTCGTTGTTGTATATATATGTTTTGTGGGTTCCATCGTGGACTATTGTGTAATGGTATTACTTCGTTTTCCACCCACACGAAAGTGCCTAGTGGGCGTCCTTGAATCGTTTCTATGCGGGTTTGGCGTAAAGGGCTAAAACTTGCATAGGGCCGATTCGAGGGTGTTACAGAGTGGTATCAGAGCTCAGCAGTTGCGATACCTCACAAGTCCAGCCTGTAGGATAACCTAGCTAACGGCCGAAGTAGAGTGTCAAAACTATTTTGCAAAATCGGTTGGATAGATCTGATTAGGTCTGCTTTTACTCCTTCCCCTCTGCTATTCTCCTCTTACCTCTGCGAGTTTTGGATATGTTCTCTTATCTTTTCTTCGAGTCCAGGATTTCTCGTGGTTGGGTTTCCGTCGTACCTTCAGGGTTTCGCTTCCTCCTTTGGTAACGGTGCTTCTACATCTGATCTTCATGCTATCTGAGGAATCCTTCATCTGTTGGACTTCTCTCTGTTCCTCCTTGTGCCTTCCGGTGTTTTCCGAGACGACGTCATCATCTACGCTAGATCCGATGTAGAGCCTCCATCACTCCTTTGTTTCCGAACCTCGCTTGTCGAGATCTTCAGTCTGATTCCGAGAATGGATGCGCGCTTTTCTACTGATTGTGCAGAGTAATAGTTTGGGTGCGTGATGGATTGGCCCCCATGCCGACTACTCAATCTATTTGCTCTCGTACATTGAAGTGGATGAGAATGCGTCGTTTCTCTCTTTTTATCGAACTTAGAGGTGGCTTTATTGTTGATACCTCTGCCTTCGCCCTTTGTTCCGGGAGTGTTCTCTCGACGATCACGGACAACAACCTCTTGTTAGTGGTGTCACGAGGATCTACATGAAGCGAGAAGATTCAGATCGCCGACCTTCTTCCCGGTACTATGAGGTGGATCTCGAGGACGAGATCCATTGTTAGTGGTGTCGAATTGTGGCATCCCGCAAAAAACCACTAGTAGAAAATCGCGGTGTTTCTGTGCATTGCATCATCATGACCGCATGCTCATGTCATCATGCCACATTGCATTTGAGCATCGTCATCATCATGCATGGTTTTGTCAAGGCTATTTTTCAAAAGCCTAGTTTGTTTTCTAAATATTCCCCATCTTTATTTCAAATTAAAACCCCGGTTGTTTTCAGATCTCTAGTTTGTCTAAAAACTATTTGCCAATATCTCTTAAAATAAAATAAATAAAAATGTTTTGTCTGGGGAGGCAGTCCAGCCGGTCAGGCCAGAGGCCCAACTGGCCAAACCGCCTACCACCCGGCCCAAAAGAAACCCTAGCTAAACCTGCCCTAACCCTTTTCCTCTAGACCAAACCCTAGAAATCCTACCTAGACCTAATCCCCACCAGACCCACCGCAACTTCCTAGGCCACCCACGCGCCTGGCCCCACCTGCTGCTGCTCCGCTCGCTACAGCGCGTCCCACCCTATAACCCCTGTGCTTTCCCCGCTGCAACCACCCCACCCCGCGACCGAATCTCGCATGGCCAACGCGTCGAGACCGCATCGCTCCTGGCCACCCCGTCCCGCACGCATGGGAGGAGCCTCCCTGTCTTGCTCGAACCCCACCTACCAGGCCCACACACGCCTCTCTGCTGATCCCCGTTGGGCGCCACCCTCCCTCGCGCGTGGATCCCGTTGCTCCCACCTACCCCCGATGCCGCCTCCGCGCGTGCCGCCCGCCACCAGCCGTCGCTCGCCCCCGTGCTCTCTCCTCCTCGGTGCTGCCGCACCGTCCCACGTTTGGCCGCCACCGCTCACGGGCTCCCCCGGCGCCGCCCTAGGCCATGGTCGCCGCCGCGCCTCTGCCAGGCCATCGCCGTCCCGTCGTACGTCCTTGTTGCGTCGCCTCCTCGTCGAGCTGGCCCACACTTATAGTCTACAATAAGCTCTCTGGAACTGTTGTAGAATCTTGTAGTGTGGTGTTCGAGGAAAATGACGATTCCCGTGTGGAGCAAGTTGGTGTTTGTGATGCAGATGTTGAAATACCCCAAGATGCCATAAGAAGAATGGGCATGGGATTTTTCTGCCCCATTGAGGAACCCCTTGTGGCGGATCGGGAAGGACAATGCTCTTCCCATGAAGAGCCCTCATATACACATGCCCAACAAGTTCCCATCACGGGAGAAAATTCTGCACCATCTCCATCAACTGCTGAAGGTCAAGTTGTTCCAGAAAACTCCAGGCCGGATTATCTGGTGGACACCGGATTATCTGGCCACCCCACTCCAGCTGACCATATTGCTCCTGGTGGTGAAGATATCAACGCAAGCTCCAGGACAGATTTTCCGGCAAGCCCCGGATTATCCGGCCCCTCGCCAGTTCAAGCAAGCCCTAGGCTTCCTGATGAAGCTGCTACAAATACTCCCAGGCCGGATTATCCGACCTCTCCATCGGCCGGATTATCCGGCCCTGACTCACCGGTTCAGCAGCCTCCTGTTACGGCTACTGACTCACCTCAAGGGCACGCGTCACCACCACCTGCTGCTGATATTCCAGTTTCTGATCAAGGTCGAGTAAATGCTTCCAATGAAGATTCAAGTGATGAATCTACTCCTCCAAGAGACAACAAACTTATTGAACTTCGTCGCAAGGCTCGGGCTGATCGTAACCTTGAGTTGAGGGGTCACACCCTCGACAAGGTTGTTGGTGATCTTCGGCGAAGGGTTTCTACAAGAAGAGAATTGGCCAGCTTTGGTAAGCATCAAGCTCATATCTCTATGGTGGAACCTAAGAAGGTCTTTGAAGCACTTGAAGATCCAGACTGGGTTGTTGCTATGCATGAAGAATTGAATAATTTCGAGCGTAACTAAGTCTGGAAACTCGTGGAGAAACCCAAAGATTGCCGTAGTGTTATCGGCACCAAGTGGATATTCAAAAACAAGCAAGACGAGAATGGGATTGTTGTGAGGAACAAGGCAAGACTTGTGGCACAAGGTTACTCCCAAGTTGAGGGCATTGACTTTGGCGAGACCTATGCTCCAGTGGCTCGCCATGAGTCCATCCGTATCCTCCTTGCTTATGCTGCCCATAACAATTTTAAGTTGCAGCAAATGGACGTCAAGAGTGCCTTCCTTAACGGTCCTCTACATGAGTTGGTATATGTAAAGCAACCCTCGGGTTTTGAGGATCCTAACTTTCCGAACCATGTCTACAAACTCGATAAGGCACTCTATGGCCTTAAACAAGCCCCACGTGCATGGTATGAGCACCTTAAAGAGCTTTTGTTAGATCGTGGCTTCGAAGTTGGGCAAATCGATCCCACTCTTTTTACTAAGAAGGTTAAGGGGGAGCTCTTCGTATGTCAACTATATGTAGACGATATCATTTTTGGTTCTACTAATAAAGATTTTAATGATGAATTTTCAAAGCTTATGACTGACAGGTTTGAGATGTCTATGATGGGGGAATTATAGTTCTTTCTTGGATTCGAGACCAAGCAACTTAGAGAAGGAACTTTTATTAATCAAGCAAAGTACATCCAAGACATGCTCAAGAGATTCAAGATGACAGATCTAAATGGGGTCACCACTCCGATGCAAACAAAATGTCATCTTGAACTTAACCCACATGGTAAAGATGTGGACCAAAAGGTATACCGGTCCATGATCGGCTCTCTTCTTTACCTCTGCGCATCTAGACCCGATATCGTGTTGAGTGTGGGAGTGTGTGCAAGGTATCAAGCAGATCCTAAAGAAATCCACTTAGTGGCGGTCAAGAGGATCTTTCGATATTTGGTTCATTCCCCTAACTTTGGTCTCTGGTATCCCAAGGGCTCCAATTTCTCTTTATGTGGTTATACTGACTCAGATTGGGCTGGTGATAAGGATGATCGGAAATCCACTTCTGGAGCTTGTCAATTCTATGGAAGATCTCTTGTATGTTGGTCCTCTAAAAAGCAGAATTGTATATCTCTCTCCACCGCCGAAGCTGAATATGTTGCTGCTGCCAGCGCTTGCACTCAATTATTGTGGATGATTAAAGGAATACGGTGTCAATTGTGACAAAGTGCCTCTTTTATGTGATAATGAAAGTGCAATCAAAATTGCATACAATCCTGTTCAGCACACAAGGACGAAGCATATAGAGATTTGGAATCATTTTATTCGAGACCATGTTGCTCGCGGCGATATTGACCTATCCTTTGTGAGCACGAAGAACCAACTTGCGGATATTTTTACAAAGCCACTTGATGAAGCAAGATTCTACTACTTGAGGAATGAGCTAAATATCATTGATTCCAGGAGCTTGTCTTGATTACCCATGCACTCACTCGTACATCTCAATCCTTCTTTGGTCTAGGTGTGGGCATGGATATAGGGGGAGTGTGGTCCTAACTCATTGGGATAACCCTCCCCCATAATGCCAACAACAAGATAAATCATTTCTCTTAATATCATGTTGTGATATGTGAGCTTATTGATGAGTATTGGTCGTGAACCCAAGATATATCTTCGCGGTGTCACACCATACACTCCAACAAGGTGGCTTCGGCCACCGCCCTCTCCCTTGAGGAGATTTGGATCTTTTTGGCTGTTCTTTGCTATCTCATGTTCTTATGGGAATCACACTCAATCTTGGCTTTTATTTGATTTGGATCTTGCAATTTTGAGTGTCTAGTACCATCTCAGCTTGGCTCTCTTAATCCTAAGCCTTTCCCTACCCCTAAGCCATCTATTCTAGCACACAAGTCCCTTGTACACCTTGTGGGGGTGTTGTTTGGGGACACGCGGGCCTGGTTCTGTGTACAACAGAATTCCAGATTTGAGGCCGGATAATCCGGCCCAAGTGTAGGCCGGATAATCCGGCCCTGGCGGATTTCGTCTTAAAGGGCAGGGATCGGGGGGAAGGGCTCATAACGAGCAGCACTTCTCCCCCAACCCTCTCCTCCTCCTCAGCCGTCGCCTGCAGTCCCCCACCCTCCCCGGAGCCTCTCCGGCCAATGGATTTTCCGGGCCTCCCCGGATCTTCTTCTCCGCGCCTCCGGGTACCTTCTCCTTCGTGTTCTTCCTCCAATGAGTGAGGGTAACTCCCTCTCTCCCCATCTTTGGCTAGATGTGTTACTTGTTGGGTGGAACGTTGTCTAGAAGGATGTGTTTTCGCATAGAAATCATAGTCTTGCAGTTTCTAGGACCGATCTAATTTTTTGCATTCAATCTAGGTGAAATCGAAATTTTATGCCAGGGCCGGATTATCTGCCCCTGGCCAGGCCGGATAATCCGGCCTGACAGATTCGATTCTGGTTCAGTTTCACTATGGAGTATGCCTTGGGTAGATTTGTCCTATGAACTTTTTGACTACTTTTTCCATGCTCTCTCGTGGACTTGTGTGTATGCTTATCCCCTTGCTATCGCCCTTATTCTCCTCACAGGTGGTTCTGGTGTTCCCAAGACCTATAAGCGCTGCCCCGTGCCAAATACTTTCGGGAAGACGGACAGGGTAACTTAGTCGACGAAGTTGAGTTGAGGAGGAGAAAGAACAAAGAGAAGCGCATGGCTGAACAAGCTAAGAGGACTAGGAAGGGGGTGTCCAAGAGGAAGGGCAAGGATCCCAAGATCAACTACAGGACTTTGGATGCGGTCACCTATTCCTCCATCCATCACCGTGACTTATTTGTTGAGCTGCCTCGTGATGATGAGCTGGGGGATACTCGTTTTTGGTGTGCAGAACAGAAGGGAATCTACGAATATGTGTATGCCAAGCTGAACATTAGGCCTATGCACCCACTGGCACTTGCTGATGCTTTGGAGAAGGCTCATCTTGTGGATGCGATGTTTGTGGCTGAGAGGATGGGGCTGCACCATGTCATGTCTCTCCAGTGCTCCTTTGACTCTAAGGTGGTGAAGCAGTTCTTCTCCACTTTGGTTATTTGTGGGGATGAGCGTCGCACTATGAAGTGGATGACTCATGACAGGCCTATGACTGCTGATTTTCATGTGTTTGCTGAGGTTCTTGGATACTCTTTTCGCAGCAGGGATAGAGCCAGTGGCCACCGCATCATCACCCAGCTGAAGCCCATCAAAGATGCAGCTCTCTCTCCTTGCACTGTGGACAATGGCATTGTGGGCACTCTGGCTGGCCTTGCTCCCATCTATGCTGCCTTAGTGGGTCTCTTCTGTGACTCCATTACTCCGAGTGGGGGCAACAATGACAGCATCCATGGTCACCTTGTTCAGCTACTTCAATTTTCTCATGAGGTTGCCTCTTGCGAGGACGAGTCGGTGTAGTATAGGCTGTATGTCATGGACTTCATTTACCATGAGTTGATTGATGCTATATTCAACCGTCTGTCCATTCCCTATGCACCCTACATTATGATGCTCATCAGGCACTTGCTTCCTACTGAGGAGTTCCACATTGACTCGGTGCATAAGGCTAAGAAGATCTACAACAAGGTTCGAAAGACCTCTCACCCCTCCTATGCTCCTGAGGGCCTCATGAAGGATGCTCGCAGGCCCCCAGTGCCTCCCGTTGCCCATGAGATCAAGCAGCTGAACTGGTTCCAGCATAACATTCTGTGCATGGGAGTGGACACACGCAAGGGTCAGTACGAGGCATACAAGCAACGCCATGAGTTGGCTCACTCCTAGCAGCCCATTCTCCACCATGTGTCCGGTGCTTCGGGTGATCCTCCGGCTCCTACACCTCCCACTCCGTATGCTCGGTGGAACTCTTCCTTCGGGTTGAACTATGGTGAGCTGGAGCGTCACTTGTTCCCCTCTGCGCCAGCTGATGATGATGAGGATGAGGAAGGTGACACTGAGGAGCTTGAAGATGAGGATGAGGATGAGAATGAAGACGAGGAAGAGGACGAGGAGAAGGACGAGGACTACGAGTGATCCTGTGGGGCGCTAGCATCGCTCTTCCCCCCTTTTTGGTGTCTCGATGCCAAAGGGAGAGAAGTAGTTCTATTAGGGTGTGCGTGGATTTGCATGGGTCGGGCATAAGCACTTGCATTTTTCTATTCGTCGTTTTCTTGCTTATGCCCATTTAGCGTTGAACTTTAAATTTATGGTTTGTGGTTGTTTGAGACTCTATGTGGTTGTCTGGATTATTATGCCTATGGATTTCATCTCATGGATTATGCTTATGGAGCTATCTATTCATATCCTATTGCTGGAGGTTTTTATCACGGAAGGCGCTCATATTGGTTATCCGGTAATACTTGTGGCTTATGTCAAGGATGCCTTCCCTCTACCTCGGTGGTATGTGTATGTTGCTCATATGTCTATGGAATAGATTCACCTATTTGTGTGCATTTGTATTCCAATGCAAAATTCTATTATGCACACATTGAGGGGGAGTCTCTTTCATGGTTATTACTGTTTGTCTTGTGACTTTCTCCTGCAAATCCTGGTATTGTCATCTAACACCAAAAAGGGGGAGATTGAAAGAACATTTCATGTTTTCCTATGTTTTGCGTGTTAGATAACAATACTGTGGAGATTATTCATGTGCGCTAAGTGTGCAGGAAGCTTTGAGGGGGGCCAGATTATCCGCTCCACTAAGGGCCGGATAATCCGGCCTACCTCATTGCTCAAAGGGAGCCAAGGCGCGTCGCTCGGTACCCGGTCGGATTTTCTCCCGGAAAATCCGAACTGGGGCGGTTTTTCTTCCCCAGGCCAGATAATCCGGCTGTCGCATGGGCCGGATAATCCGGCCCCCCAGTTTTTGAGCAAAGGGAGCCAAGGCACGTCGCTCGGTATCCGGTCGGATTTTTTCTCGGAAAATCCGAACTGGGGCGGTCTTTCCTCCCCAGGCCGGATAATCCGGCCTTCACATAGGACCGGATAATCCAGCCCCTAGAAGTTGATGAAGGGCAAGCTCGGCACGACGCTTAGATAGCGGGCGGATTATCTGGCGGATATTCCGAGTCTGGGGCAGTGTTTTCCCTAGGCCGGATAATCCTGCCATCACTTGGGCCGGATAATCCAACCCCCAAAGTGTCCAACGGCTGGTTTCTGAAGGGGGTATAAATACCCTTTCTTCCCCAACGTTCAGAACTCTTGATTCATTCGAAATTGTCCAGACATTGTGCAAGAGCTCTCATTCTCGATCTCCCACTTCAACTACCTGAAGGTCTTGATCTTTGGGGGAATTGAAGGAGGAGAAGTTCATCATCATCATCACGAATCAAGCGCTTCAACTCCTCTCCATTCACTTGGAGAAATCCCTGATCTAGTATTCTTGTCAATACCTAGATCTTGTTCATTGTATTTGATAACTTTGTTCTTGTGGCAGCTTGTTGTCATTTCGGGAGCCTCCAAGTTGTTTGTGGAGTTGTTGCCCCGCTAGTTGTGGTGCCAGTGCCCGCCTCGAAGGGTACCTATAGTGGAAAGGTGGATCAGGCCTTTGGTGGTGGGATCCATCGGAGAACAGGGTGAGGCCTATTGTGGCGTGGTGGTCTTAGTACCACCCACCCCTCCAACGCAGACGTACTTCCCTTAACTAGGAAGGAACTGCGGTCAAACAAATCCCGTGTCTCCACGTGCTTCACTATGGTTTACCCGTTCCTCTTCCACTCGCCCTTTACTCACTAGTAGATAGGTTTGCATATAGGGAAATTCCACCTAATAGTTTATCTAGAGAATTTACCCTTTGTGCTAAGCCTAAAATTGAAAAGGTATTAAAATTTGGTGTAGCACCTATTCACCCCCCTCCAGGTGCCCATACGATCCATTTCACCGCACTATCCACCAACGAGTCGTGATCCGCGAATAACACGCTCACTACCAATGGTCAGCCAATCGATGCACGGACCCACATCATCAACAACCAGGCTTGGCGAGCGCGCCAGCCAAACGACCTGAGGCACACCCTCACCAATCGTGGCGAGCCGGAGCCAAGAGTCCCCCTCAGCCGGGTCGGCCGGCAATGCTTTGGACCAATGATCCGAGGCAAAAAGTATCCCGCCAACTTCAAGGCACCCAAGGAGATTGAGAAGTACGACCCGACGTACAACCCAACGTTGTGGATCGATACATATCTCATGGAGATGGGGATCGCCGGCCACACCGACCTACTCGCTGCTTGCTACGTCCCCCTGACGATGGAGGGAGCGAGCCGACAATGGATCAACACCCTCCTCGCGGACAATGTCGACTCGTGGGAGGACATGCGCGAGGCCTTCGTGAGGCACTTCAAGGGCTCCTACGCCTGCGCCACCACCATCGAGGACCTGGAGTGCTGCATCCAGGGACAGCGCGAGTCGACCCGCCACTAGGTTCAACGGTGGAAGGACCTGTGGATCAACACATCCGACATCCACCCGGACACGATGATCCAGTGCTTCAAGAACGTGTGCCGGTACGAGCCTCTGGTTGCCAAGATCAAGAGGGTCTACCAGACACTCAACAACATCCCCGACCTCCTCGAGATCTCCAAGCGCTACATGGAGGAGGACCCCAACCAAGACTCAGACGATGAGTCGGGGGGGGGGGGAGATGTCGCACCGGCGGCAACGACAACAGGAAACAACACGAGATGCGCTATAGAAACACTTGCCTCACTGGCAAGCGCCACAGTGATGGGCGAGTTGACTTCATGGCCAACGCCGGCTACGGGCAGCGTGACCCGAAGAACTTTCACCGTGACGGAGGAAACTACCACGACAGCAGAAACTATCGTGCCAACAATACGGCGAGGCCGAAATTCGACCCTGCCGCTCTACTCAACCAGCCCTATGTCTACCACAACAGGGAGGGGAAGCCCACCACTCACACCACCGCTAACTGCCACTCTCTGAAGGAGATCGAGAAGGCAAGGCGAGCAAGAGAGGGCCCCAACAACGACCCACCAAGGGACAACAGGAACACCGACGGGGTTGGCAACAACGTCATCTTGCTACACAAGTTCACCAGGCTCGGCACCAAGCGCGAGAAGAAGGTGCTCGCCTGTGCAGTCGCCGTAAACGCGCTGACACAAGTCGACATCCCGCGCTTCCTCAACTGGTCCGAGTAGAGCAACTTGGAGCCACGAGGATCATGCGCCACTGATTGAATTCCTTGGGAGAGTCGCTCTGGTGGTTGAGCCCAAAGTGGATGACTACCCGGATGGATGGGGGAAGCTCCATCAACATCCTCTACCTGGACACATTCAGGAGGCTGCAGCTCCCCAGTTGATGGTCGAATCGACCCTCACCACCTTCCATAGCATCGTCCTCAGTCGGAAAGTTTACCCGATCGGCAAGGTGACTTTGCCAGTCACCTTCGGCACGCCGGCCAACTACCGCACCAAGTGGATCGTCTTCGAGCTGGTGAACTTCTGTAGCCCCTACCACTGCGTCCTGGGGCGACAAGCATTCACCAAGTTCATGGTGGCCCCTCATTACGCGTACAACATGACAAAGCTCCCAGGGCTACGCGGTATCATCACCATCCACGGTGACCCCGGCATGGCCGTGGAGTGCGAGGACAACAGCGCCAAGCTTGCCGACACTGTCATCACCGAGGAGACCAACCACGTCGATGAACTCGCCAAATATGCGAGTGGCATCGACAAGGACGACCCTAGGATCCTGAAGAAGCCCCACGTAGAATACGCCGGGTTGACAGCATTTGAGGCCTCCACGCACACCCGCACTGTCGAGCTTGTCTCGGGCGACTCGAGCCAGAAGGTCACCATCGGGACCAACATGAGCCTCGCATAGGAAAGCATGCTCATCGAGTTCCTGCGTGAGACTTGCGACATCTTCGCATGGAAACCATCTGACATGCCTGGTGTCCTGAGGGAACTCACTGAGCACACACTCAACGCCGACCCCAAAGTGCGACCTATGAAGCAGTCGCTGCGGCCCTTCAATGAAGAGTGCCGCCGAGCAATCGCCGAAGAAGTGCAACGTCTACTCGCTGCAGGCTTCATTTGGTCAATGATGTACTCCAAGTGGCTTGTAAACCTAGTCCTGGTGCTGAAGAAGAAGAACACTTGGAGAATGTGCATCGAGTACACCAACCTTAACAACGCCTGCCTGAAAGAGGTGTTCGTTCTCCCCTGCATCGACCAGATCATCGAGTCGACCGTAGGGTCGGAGTCACTATGCTTCCTCGACATGTACTCTGGTTACAACTAGATCAAGGTGGCTATGGGTGGGTGTTCGGTCTTTTCGGTTTGCTCGGTCCGGTCTTTTCGGTCATCTAGAAATGATACCCAAAATAAATTTGGTCCTTTCGGTTTTTCCGTATTTGGTCTTCGGTCTTTTTTGTCCGGTCTTCGGCCATGACCAAACTGACCAAAGTTTCCTTTCACGGGTTGGTCGTTGCCTCGATTCGCCTCATCGCCAGTCGCGTCTGTAGTGCAAAGAAAGAACAAGGGCGAGTTGACAACCGGCGGTCGATGACTGCTGGATCATAGGCCGAGGGAGGGTGGTGCTATGGTGGTAGAGATCTGGATGGGTTGAGACGGTGAGACGTGGATGGGCGGGGGGATCTGGATGGGCGGCGACGGGGAGACGTGGATGGACAGGGATCTAGATGGGCGGCGGTGGGTAGACGTGGAGGCATGGCAGCGTGGCTGGTGGCGCTTGGCTGACTGCAGCTTGAGGGGATTGGTGATGCAGGCATGTGTTCGTGGCCGCATGAGGTCGTGCGCCTGTGCCTGGCTGCCTGGGCGTGCGTGTTCATGACCAGGGAGACATGAATGGGCCAGAAAACAATTATGTCTATCTGGGCTTGTTCGTGGTTGCATGATCTTTGGGCCTTTAGGATCTGGGAGTTTCGGTCCATTTGGTTATTTCAGTCTCCTGGCAACGCTAACCGAATAGACCGATCTTAATTCGGTCTTCCAGATCTCAGGACCGAACACATGACCGAAGACCGAATTTACAGTTTTTTCAGTTTTGGTCCCGGTTTTTGCGCGTTCGGTCTTCGGTTTTGGTTTTTCTGTCCGGCCTTAAAGATGGCGGCCGAGGACGAGGAGAAAAAGGTGTCCATCACGCCATTCGGCACCTTCTACTACACTACCATGACGTTCGGCCTTAAGAATGCTGGCGTGACCTACCAATAGTGCATTCAGGAATGACTTGCGAGTCAAATTGGTCGAAACATCCACGTCTATATCGACGACGTGGTGGTAAAATGAACTTGCTAGAGCGACCTGATCGCAGTACAAGATCAAGCTCAACCCAAGAAACTGCACCTTCGACGTTCCCACCGGACAGCTCCTGGGATACATAGTCTCTAAGCTAGGCATCGAAGAAAATCCCACCAAGATCGACACCATCGCACGACTCATAAAACCCGAGTGCCTGTGCGATGTCCAGAAGTTGGCTGGGCGAGTCGCGGTCTCATTCGCTTCATCCCCTGGCTCGGTGAGAAGGCAATGCCCCTCTACCGCTTGATGCGCAAGAACCCCACGTTCTAGTGGGACGAAGAAGCGGACAACACGCTCAAAGCGCTCAAGGAAGTGCTGCTCACAACACCGCTACTGTAACACCCCAAAACTTATAATCAAGTTTATCAAGTGCTAATCACCCAATTTAGGGTTAACAAAAACTTTTTATTAAGAAAATGAATATGAATGCATGTGTGTTTGCATTAGTATAGAATTGAGTATATATGCCATGCTTGATTGTTCTAAATGATGTGAAATGGTTTTAAGATGAATGCTACATCATCTAGACTAGTTACAAACAAAATCAAAATAAAAAGAAATCAAATAAGAATAAATAAAGCAAATGGTCATTTTGAGCAAAATCAACCACTAGGCCACTTTAGGTGTTCCTAGAAGAGAAATTCTAACAGAAACAATTCTAATTCTTTTCACCCCTTGCTAGACCAAGTAAAAGTGTATCAAGGCCCACTTTACAAACTTACAAAAACATCTAGCAAATCAATTTAATGGGCAGTTAAAAATTGAATCTATTTCATATGACAAGATCCCACCTTTTCAAAAACCTATCAAATCAATTCCCCTTGACCTCTCCAAGCAAACATAGACTCTCAAGCTTAAGATCAAACCACTCAAAAAATTTGACTCAAAAATTCCAAACTTTGTTTCATGCGGCCATTTCATCAAACACCCTAATGACACAAATTAATCCCTGGCCTAACTTCACTGTTTCCTGCAGTGATCATCGACCATTTGGTCCCCTCTTTAACCCCCTGTCTCTGTTGAGCCTAACCCAGCCCCAGACCAATCCCCCCTTCGCCGTGGAGCACAGTGGAGCGCTGCCCGAATTTGGTCATCGTCGGCCGACCACGGCCAGCTTGCAGCACACCGCCCTGCACCCATTCAGGATGTCCAGGAGGTGCGCCGCACTCTACAGCCATGCCCTGTCCAGGCCACGACCCCAGCCGAGCCATGGACCACCCTAGCTATGCCGCGCACCGCCTCTATGCACCATGTCCAGAGCGCGCTAGTGCGCCGCGCCCGCCCAGCTCGCCCAGCTCACGCCTTGACCTCATCGCGCACGCGCAGCCTCGCCATGATAACCTCACCCCAGCAGACACCCTCGTTCGCCGCCGCGCGACCCGCAGCTGCCGCACGCCGCCGCAAACACCTCTACCCCCGCACGGAGCGCCGCACGCTCCTGACCGAACCACGCCACCCCACCGCCATGCTAGGTTAATTTCTCGCTGGAGCTGTTCGTCGTCGACGATAACGCTCGGCCGTTAGATTAGAATTTGATCGCACGGTCAAGATTCACCGATACCATTTCGTGTTAGAACAGTCGCTGACTGGTGGACCCCGCCTGTCAGCAGCCCGCTGTGCAATACAATGCAGCTGGGCCAACCCGTTTAGCTTTCCCTCTCAGGCCTGGAAATTCAAATAATGATTTTCCTTTTTTATTTAAAACCCTATTCTGTCCCCATATTCAAAAATCAATTCAGAGAGTTTCACTTAACCAAATTGCATGATTCAAATTTTGCTAGAAAGGTAACTAAAATATCTATCCAAGACGGTTTGATTTAAATCAATTGGAGTTAGAGATATTCTATAGCAAAAATAATAAGACATAGACTTTTGCAACTTCAAACATTTTTCAAAAATCAAGCATAATAGATTTTGAGTTGATTGAAACTCTCAAAAATCACATTTGATAATATCTATCTAAATATATAAAAATATCTAGGTTTGCATGCAGTGATATTGGACTAGTACCAAAAGAATGCTATTAGGGCATTTCTAGTCACTTTAAATCTATTAAATGTTAATCTTAAACTTTATTAAATATGACCAACCCTTTAAATTACATTCCCATGTATTAGAATATGTGATGATGACATGTGTCCACATGATCCCATATTTTAATTGGAGAATATTAAATCTTAATCAATTTCAATGAGTAGAAATTACTTTTCTCAAATAAGATAAATAAAACTAGGTCATTATTGCATGTGATGATTGTGATGATGCTAGATCAACAAGTGTGAGCCTTAGTTTGCTAAATATAAGTAGTTAAGTATTGTTTGGTGATTGTGTACCCCGTATTCCTTTATAGACGATAGTACCGACCAAGGATACGAGGAGGAGGAGTTCTACCCCGAAGAAGAGGAGGAAAACTTCAATCACTACACAAATCAAGACAAGCCTAACACTACAAGTTAACCATGCAAGCTTTAACCCAAGGAAGATGCATTAGGTATGCTTTGGTTATATACTTTGACTTATACCAATCCCAAGTTTTACTTGCAAGCTTTATTCTTTTTACTTTACCAAAGTTCTTTACTTTTAGTTAGTACTTTGTGTGTATTGGAAAGTAGTATAGATAGCATAAAGAGTATAAAACTAGGCCTATACTAGATGTCATTCTATGGCATGAGATTGAGATTAGCATCCCTCATTAGTGAACACTCTTAACTTAGTGGCTAGTGCTAAGTATAAAACTTGATCACTTTAGATGGGAATACTTGGTGAAAATGATTATAAAAACCATGGAATGATGAGTCATTCTATTGAAAAACTTTGAGATGTGTTGAGAAACACAAATGGATTTGGTGATGAAAATGTTGGGGCATGAGCCTTAGCCCTCTATAAAAACTGATGGTTGGGTTTGGATGCGATACAATTCCAATTTTACTGTACAACCACAATACTTGAATTGGATAAGGCTTAGCCGGAAGTTTATATGCATTAGTATGGGTTCCCTCGCGGAAGAGGTTTGAGATGAGGCTACCTCTTGATGATGTCCACCTATGTAGTGCCTAGGATGGCAGATGGCCATGGCTGGGAGGCCAAGCTCATAGGGGAGGTGCCTATACTAGAGTGTGTAAAGGAAAGGTTATGATTGATTATCCGCATACTAAGTATGATGATTCAGGGTTATCCCTGACGGATGTATTGAATTTTGTGGTGAAAGTGTACCACCTCTGTAGAGTGTAAACTATTCGAATAGCCGCGTCCGCGGTCATGGACAGTTGGAGTGACCATACTGTTTCGTCATCAGATGTTTTCAAAATGACTTGTGAAGTGAACTATGATTTTGACTTGACCACAATAGAGTTGTGACTATGAAAACTAGGTTCCCAACTTAAAGTGATTTAGAACCTTTACTTAGTTTTCTTTACTTCTAAACTCACTTTAGATAAATCTTCCCTTTTGCAAATAAACTTAGAGCTTAGGATTCCTACTAGAACTACCTTACTTGTTAGTAATAGTTTGCGAGTACTTAAAGAGTACTCATGGCTTTGTCCCTGGCTATTCCCGTGGCCTGACTATGAGGAGGACTATCAGGAAGATGGACAGCAGGACGGCTACGACAACTAGGATCATCTCCCATCGACAGCATTGCCTGTGACACTGAAGATGGAGCCCACTACTACGCTTATTATTCCGTTGCTTGTTTGCATTAAGACTGGATCATGAGATCCTTTATTTGTGTAAGACCTTATTATGGTTTGTAATGGATGATGTACTGTGATATCCAATCTGTTATGTCTCGCAAAAATGATAATCCTGGTATTGCCATGTATGGCATAACAGGTATCTAGGATTAAAAATCCGGGTGTTGACAAGTTGGTATCAGAGCCATCCTGACCATAGGAGACCCTAGTTAGAATGGACGTCCAAACGAAAACTTAGTTTCAAAACCAAAGAAGTGAGTATTTATGAAAACTTATTTCCACTCTTATCCTTGATTCTTTCAAAAAAAATCACGTTCCTAAAAAATTCTTACATTACTACATACAAATTTGACACACTTGATCACCTCACTAACTTACTCATCCTAAATTCTTATAGATGGAAGTTCAGTATTGCAAGTTCTACTAGTTGGGCAACAGAGGCCATCTGATCTTTGAGAGGGATCTTGATGCACTGTTAGAGTATCTTGAGCGCCCGCATCTGGAATTCTTCGGAGCTCAACTCAAGGATCACCCAGGAGGAGATCTACAATGGCTGATAGTTGCGGATCTCAGAGGCAAGATGGAAGCACCCCTTTCTAAGAAGATTCAATTCACCGTGCAAGAGAACAACTGGCTAGATGGATTATCCATGGCTATGCATGAATCTCTTGCCCTTCTGTGTGGGCAAAACATCAACTTGATCCAGGGAACTCGCTTTGCGCACTTCGCAAGGCGTGATTCTATGGGAATGCCATTGGAGATGCCAAGTCACCCGGAGTTGAAGCGCCAAGTGGAGAATCTTGACTTCCTGCTGTATGATAGGCGGAAAGAATTGGACAATGCTCGAGCCTACGCCAATCACAACCTTGCCATTGCTGCCAAGAAGGACCAGACTCTCACCATGCTCATCAAGGATCGCCAATCACTTTGTCGTCAACGCGAGAAGAAGGATCGCACCATCACTCGTCTTCGCAAGAAGGTGGCCAACCTCGAGAAGACCATCCATGAGCAAGAAGTCCAACTTGAAGCAAAGGAAGATGAAGAAGGTGAAGACATCCAGGGAGATCTTCACTCGTACCTTAGTGATGACAATGACTACCTGGAGGATGATGCCATGGATTTCTACACCGATGATGATGATTCTGACTTCATTGATGAGGAGTAGATGCACTTGATCACTACCGTAGGAAGGAGTTGTACCGGTCCCACTGTATCTTATTTCACAAAATGGTTCTTAAAACCATCTGTTTTTCCATTGTGTTGTGGTGTGTGTTTGTATTGTGTGCTTGAATGAATGAGAAGAAGTTGGTTTGCAAAACCCTGAGTTCAAACTCAAAGTTTAAAACTTTTGAAACAAAACCATGAACCTTAGAACTTTCCCTCTTACCTCATTATCTATCGCAATCTTCAGATGACTCGTGGAAACCCCGGAGGAAGCAGCTCATCACAGGACCCGATGTTGTAGATTCTGCAAATGCTAGTTTCTGACCGTGAAGCCAGTAGAGCCGAGCGCCAAGCCAACCTAGCCACCCTTCAACAGATAGCTCAGATGGCCCACAATAATCAAGGCCATGGAAATCAGGATCATCATGGATGTAAGCTTAAGAACTTTCAGAATACCAATCCCCCTATCTTTAACAAATCTAAGGATCCCTTAGATGCTGATGACTGGCTACAAACCATCAAAAACAATCTGGAAGTCACAGGAGTTGACGCCAACGATAAGGTACTATTTGCCACCGACTATCTGGCAGGAGATGCAAGAACCTGGTGGAATAGCACCCATACTATGAACCACGGTCAAGTGATGACTTGGGAAGCTTCCAAGATCAAGTTCAGCCACACCCATGTGCCACAAGGTTTGGTCACCAGAATGAGAGATGAGTTCAGGGAACTGAAGCAAGGAAGGATGACAGTAGTTGAATACCGTGACAAATTTCTGTCCCTAGCTAGGTATGCCCCTAATGAGATCAACACTGAAACTAAGAAGAAGGAAAGGTTCCTGAATGGATTGCATGATGAAATGCGGACTGTGTTAGTCAACATCCGTTTTGAAGACCTAGAAGAGCTAGTAGACTCTGCCATCCAGATGGAAGGGAAGATCAACCAAGCCAATGACAACCGCAAGCGCAGAATGATGCACCAGACTGGGTCCCACAATACCCAGAAGTATCGCCCCAACCCGTCTGCAGGATATGCCCCAAGAAACAATAGACCCCTGATGTCTTGTCCAAGATACCCCAATCATAGCGGAGGAAACCTGAAGTCTAGAGGAAACCACAACAACAACCCCGTCAACTCCAAAAATTTCAACCATGCACCACCCAAGTCCAACAACAACAACAACAACAACAATACTGCCCCAAGGACTGGAAGCAATGCCATGCCTGTTGCAGCCAAAGACAAGTCCCAGATTACTTGCTTTGATTGTGGAGTCAAGGGTCACTACTCCAACGAGTGTCCCAAGAAGCTTGTAGCCATCACCAATGTGAATGCCCCAGCTCAGCAGCAGCACCGTGTTCAGCCTGGAAGAAGATTTGCCCCAAGGAATTCGCTTAACCGCAACGGTCGTCTGTTCCACATGAATGCTGAAGAAGCTCAAGAAGCGCCCGATGTCGTGCTGGGTATGTTTTTTGTTAACTCCGTACTTGCAAGAGTGTTGTTTGATTCTGGAGCATCGCACTTGTTTGTTACAGGAGAATTTGCATGCACTAGTAAGATTTAACCAACAAAAATGAAGCATGTTATGATAGTTCAAATACCTGGTTCAACCACCAAAGATAGAAAAATTTGCGAGGTTGTACCTATCAGAATCCATGGGATAGATTTTTATGCCAATTTAATAATACTTGGAACCAAACGTTTGGAGGTAGTATTAGGAATGGATTGGATGTCGAAACATAAAGGATTGATCGACTGTGCCAAGAAAGCTATAACCATAAAGGATTGATCGACTAGTAGCTCTGGAGTATCAGTAGAGCATGTATCTGAGACCTTGCCCCGTCAATTCAAATGCAACAAGACTCTAGCCCAACCAACCATAGACCAGGTCAGAGTAGTCTGTGAATACCCCGACGTATTCCTAGATGAATTGCCCGGTATGCCCCCTAGATCGAGATATCGAGTTCATTATTGAACTAATTCCTAGAAGTGGACCCATATCTTAGAGACCTTATAGTATGAACCCATCTGAATTAGTGGAGCTGAAGAAGAAACTTGATGCTATGGTAGAGAAAGGTCTGATTGAACCAAGCGCATCACCATGGAGATCGCCCGTTCTGTTTGTTGATAAGAAGGATGGAGGTAACCGTTTGTGTATGGACTACAGGAAGCTGAATGATGTCACCATCAAGAACAAGTACCCACTGCCCAAGATTGAGGATCTGTTTGATCAGTTGACTGGTGCCAGAGTGTTTTCTAAGATTGATCTTAGGACTGGTTATCACCAACTCAAGATTCGTGCAACGGATATTCCAAAGACCGCCTTTACCACCAGATATGGATTGTATGAGTATACGGTCATGTCTTTTGGATTAACCAATGCCCCCGCTTATTTCATGAATCTCATGAATAAGATTTTTATGAACTTTCTAGATAAGTTTATCGCTGTTTTTATCGACGATATTCTAATCTTTTCCAAGTCATAAGAAGACCATGAGCAACATCTGAGAACCATCCTTGAAACCCTTAGAGAGCATCAGTTGTATGCCAAGTTTAGTAAATGTGAATTCTGGTTGAAGGAAGTAGGATTCGTCGGACATATTGTGTCGGCAGGAGGAGTCGCTGTTGATCCACCAAGTTCAAAGATGTTGAAGAATGGGAAGCCCCAACCACTCAAACCCAAGTCCACACATTTCTCGGATTAGCGGGATTCTACCGCAAGTTTGTGGAAGGATTTTCGAGCATCGCGAGACTGATGACCCAATTGTTGAAGAAAGATAAGAAGTAGGAATGGAATGACAAATGTGAAGCAACTTTTCAAGAGCTCAAGAAGAGATTGATTTCAGCCCCAATTCTGATTATGCCAGATATTAAGCAGCCTTTTGATGTGTGTTGTGATGCATCCAAGATTGGTCTCGGATGTGTGTTGATGCAAGAAGGCAGAGTCATAGCGTATCTATCCCGACAACTGAAGCAGCATGAGCAAAACTACCGTACCCATGATCTTCAACTAGCAGCCGTAGTTTTAGCTTTGAACATGGCGTCATTACCTTATGGGTAACCGCTGTGAGATTTATTCGGATCACAAGAGTCTGAAGTATATTTTCACTCAGAAGGAGCTGAATATGAGGCAAAGGAGATGGATAGAGTTAATCAAGGATTATGACCTTGACATTCACTATCACCCCGGCAAAGCCAATGTGGTAGCAGATGCTCTTAGCAGATTGCCGTGTAGGTTAAACACCATGATCAAAGAAGCCCAACCAAGTTTGCATGAAGAGTTGGAGCAGTTTAGAACGGGGCTAGTTAGCAAAGGATTTTTAGCTAGCATTGAACTTCAACCCACTTTTGATTAGCCAAATCAAAGAAGCACATAAGGGAAATGCAAGTATCGATGGAATCAAACGTCGTATTGCTACAGGGAAGGTACCTGGATTCACCAAAGATGAAGAAAGATTTTTGTGGTACAAAGGACATATCTGTGTGCCAGCAGATTGGGAGCTGAAGCAAGTTATCATGTAGGAAGCTCATGATACTCTTTATTCTATCCACCCCGGAGGAACAAAGATGTATCAAGATTTGAAGGAGCAATTTTGGTGGCACAAGATGAAGAGAGAAATCGGAAGCTACATAGCCAAGTGTGATATCTGTCAGAGAGTCAAGGCAGAACATTAGAGACCTGGAGGACTGTTGCAACCGTTCCAGATTCTGGAATGGAAATGGGATTCTGTTGGAATGGACTTTATCACCGGTTTGCCTACTTCTAATAGGGGAAATGACTCTATTTGGGTCATAGTTGATAGACTGTCCAAGGTAGCCCATTTTATACCCGTCAAGACAACCTACCAGAGTTCGAAGCTAGCAGAGCTGTACATCGCTAGAATCGTCAGTTTGCATGGAACCCCCAAGACCATAGTATCGTATCGAGGAACCCAGTTTACCTCAAGATTTTGGCAGAAAGTCCAAGAAGGATTAGACACCAAGCTGAATTTCAGCACAACTTATCACCCTCAGACCGATGGACAGACTGAAAGAGTCAACCAAATCTTAGCAGATATGTTGAGATCTTTTGTGCTAGAATATGGATCAAAATGGGAAGATTGTCTGCCTTTCATAGAATTCTCATACAAAAACAATTATCAAGCCAGTTTGCAAATGGCCCCATTTGAATTTCTATATGGAAGGAAGTGCCGTACCCCCTTGAATTGGTCGCAAGTAGGAGAGAGTCAGATTTTCGGACCCGACATCCTATGAGAAGCCGAAGAAAAGGTTCACAAAGTCCGTGAGCACCTCAAGACCGCCCAATCCAGACAGAAGAGTTATGCTGACAAGAGACGTAGAGACCTGACCTTCAATGTCGGAGATTTTATGTATCTCAAAGTTTCGCTGTTGAAAGGAATGTAGCGTTTTCAGCTGAAAGGAAAGTTAGCTCCCAGATATATTGGACCCTTCAAGATTCTGAATCGCCGAGGAGAAGCATCATATCAACTGGAACTGCCAGAGGAGATGTCATCCATCCATAATGTGTTCCATATCTCGTTACTTCGCAAATGCCTAGAAGTTCCGGAGAAGACCGAAGTTTTCAAGAACATCGATCATCAAGCCATAGATATCAACAAGGATCCGACGTATTGTGAAGTGCCCATTCGTATCTTGGAAGAAGCTTTCAGAACCACTAGGACCCGGAGTATCAAGTTTCTCAAGATCCAATGGAGCAACCATAACGAAGAAGAAGCTACTTGGGAGCGAGAAGATTACATTAGGACTGAGTTTCTAGATCTCTTTAGTTCCTAGTTTTTCTTAAATCTCAGGACGAGATTTTGTTTAAGGAAGGAAGGTTTGTAACACCCCAAAACTTATAATCAAGTTTATCAAGTGCTAATCACCCAATTTGGGGTTAACAAAAACTTTTTATTAAGAAAATGAATATTAATGTATGTGTGTTTGCATTAGTATAGAATTGAGTGTATATGCCATGCTTGATTGTTCTAAATGATCTGAAATGGTTTTAAGATGAATGCTACATCATCTAAACCAATTACAAACAAAATCAAAAGAAAAAGAAATCTAATAAGAATAAATAAAGCAAATGGTCATTTTGAGCAAAATCAACCACTAGGCCACTTTAGGTGTTCCTAGAAGAGAAATTCTAACAGAAACAATTCTAATTCTTTTCACCCCTTGCTAGACCAAGTAAAAGTGTATCAAGGCCCACTTTACAAACTTACAAAACATCTAGAAAATCAATTTAATGGGCAGTTAAAAATTGAATCTATTTCATATGACAAGATCCCACCTTTTCAAAAACCTATCAAATCAATTCCCCTTGACCTCTCTAAGCAAACATAGACTCTCAAGCTTAAGATCAAACCACTCAAAAAATTTGACTCAAAAATTCCAAACTTTGTTTCATGCGGCCATTTCATCAAACACCCTAATGACACAAATTAATCCCTGGCCTAACTTCACTATTTTGCACAGTGATCATCGACCATTTGGTCCCCTCTTTAACCCCCTGTCTCTGTTGAGCCTAACCCAGCCCCAGACCAATCCCCCCTTCACCGTGGAGCACAGTGGAGCGCTGCCCGAATTTGGTCATCGTCGGCCGACCACGGCCAGCTTGCAGCAGACCGCTCCGCACCCATTCAGGATGTCCAGGAGGTGCGCCGCACTCTACAGCCACGCCCTGTCCAGGCCACGACCCTAGCCGAGCCATGGACCACCCTAGCTACGCCGCGCACCGCCTCTCTGTGCCATGTCCAAGCGCGCCAGTGCGTCGCGCCCGACCAGATCGCCCAGCTCGCGCCTTGACCTCACCGTGCACCCGCAGCCTCGCCATGATCACCTCACCCAGTAGACACCTCCGTTCGCCGCCGCGCGACCCGCAACTGCCACACGTCAACGCAAACACCTCTGCCCCCCGCGTGGAGCGTCACACGCTCCCGACCAAACCATGCCACCCCACCGCCGCGCTAGGTTAATTTCTTGCCGGAGCTATTCCTCGTCGATGATGACGCTCGGCCGTTAGATTAAAATTTGATCACACGATCTAGATTAGCCTATACCGTTTCGCGTTAGAATAGTTGCTGACTGGTGGACCCCGCCTGTCAGCAGCCCGTTGCGTTGTGCAGTGCAGCTGGACCGGCCCGTTTAGCTTTCCCGCTCAGGCCTGAAAATTCAAATAATGATTTTCCTTTTTAGCTAAAACCCTATTCTGTCCCCATATTCAAAAATCAATTTAGAGAGTTTCCCTTAACCAAATTGCATGATTCAAATTTTTCTAGAAAGGTAATTAAAATATCTATCTAGGCCCGTTGGATTTGAATCAATTGGAGTTAGAGATATTCTATAGAAAAAATAATAAGTTAGAGACGTTTGCAACTTCAAACATTTTTCAAAAATCAACCATAATATCTTTTGAGTTGATTCCAACTCTCAAAAATCACATTTGATAATATCTATCTGAATATGGAAAAATATCTAGGTTTGCATGCAGTGACATTGGACTACTACCAAAAGAATGCTATTAGGGTATTTCTAGTCACTTTAAATCTATTAAATGTTAATCTTAAACTTTATAAAATGTGACCAACCCTTTAAATCACATTCCCATGTATTAGAATATGTGATGATGACATGTGTTCACATGATCCCATATTTTAATTGGAAAATATTAAATCTTAATTAATTTCAATGAGTAGAAATTACTTTTCTCAAATAAGATAAATAAAACTAGGTCACTATTGCATGTGATGATTGTGATGATGCTAGATCATCAAGTGTGAGCCTTAGTTTGCTAAATATAATTATTTAAGTATTGTTTGGTGATTGTGTACCCTGTATTCCTTTATAGACAATAGTACCGACCAAGGATACAAGGAGGAAGAGTTGTACCCCGAAGAAGAGGAGGAAAACTTCAATCACTGCACAAATCAAGGCAAGCCTAACACTACAAGTTAACCATGCAAGCTTTAACCTAATCAAGATGCATTAGGCATTCTTTGGTTATATACTTTGACTTATACAAATCCCAAGTTTTACTTTTTATTGGAAAGTAGTATAGATAGCATAAAGAGTATAAAACTAGGCCTATACTAGATGTCATTCTATGGCATGAGATTGAGATTAGCATCCCTGATTAGTGAACACTCTTAACTTAGTGGCTAGTGCTAAGCATAAAACTTGATCACTTTAGATGGGAATACTTGGTGAAAATGATTATGAAAACCTTGGAATGATGAGTCATTCTATTGAAATGTTTTGAGATGTGTTGAGAAACACAAATGGATTTGGTGATGCAAATGTTGAGGCATGAGCCTTAGCCCTTTATAAAAATTGATGGTTGGGTTCGGATGCGATACAATTCAAATTTTACCGTACAACCACAATACCTGAATTGGGTAAGGCTTAGCCGGAAGTTTATGTGCATTAGTATGGGTTCCCTCGCGGAAGAGGTTTGAGATGAGGCTACCTCTTGATGATGTCCACCTATGCAGTGCCCAGGATGGCAGATGGCCATGGCTGGGAGGCCAACTTCATAGGGAAGGTGGCTATACTAGTGTGTAAAGGAAAGGTTATGATTGATTATCCACATACTAAGTATGATTATTTAGGGTTATCCCTGACGGATGTATCGAATTTTGTGGTGAAAGTGTACCATCTTTGCAGAGTGTCAAACTATTTGAATAGCCGCGTCCGCGGTCATGGACAGTTGGAGTGGCCATACTATTCCATCGCCAGGTGTTTTCAAAATGACTTGTGAAGTGAACTATGATTTTGGCTTAACCACAACAGAGTTGTGACTATGAAAACTAGGTTCCCAACTTAAAGTGATTTAGAACCTTTACTTAGTTTTCTTTACTTTTGAACTCAGTTTAGATAAATCTGCCTTTTTGCAAATAAACTTAGAGCTTAGGATTCCTACTAGAACTACCTTACTTGTTAGTGATAGTTTGTGAGTACTTAAAGAGTACTCATGGCTTAGTCCCTGGCTATTCCCGTGGCCAGACTATGAGGAGGACTATAGGAAGATGGATGACAGGACGTCTACGACAACTAGGATCATCTCCCATCGTCAGCATTGCCTGTGATACTGAAGATGGAGCCCACTACTACGCTTATTATTCCGTTGCTTGTTTGCATTAAGACTGGATCATGAGATCCTTTATTTGTGTAAGACCTTATTATGGTTTGTAATGGATGATGTACTATGATATCCAATCTGTTATGTCTCGAAAAAATGATAATCCTGGGATTGCGATGTATGGAATAACAGGCATCTGGGATTAAAAATTCGGGTGTTGACAGCTACTCCTCGCCCCAGTCAACAAATAACCAATGATCGTCTACGTCATGGCCTCCACTCGAGTCGTCAGTGCCGTGATGGTCGTCGAGCGACTGGGGGAGGGCAAGGAGCGCCCGATATAACACCCGGTCTACTACATCAGCGAGGTCCTAACGGACTCAAGGCAGTGCTACCCGAAGTACGAGAAGCTGGTGTACGCGGTATTCAGAGCCCAACGATGGCTCCCACACTACTTCCAGGAGCACCCCATCACGGTCGTCTCCTCCGTGCCGCTGTAGGACATTATCCGCAATCGCGAGGTGACTGGGCGAGTCGCCAAGTGGGCCATCGAAATCGGCATCCACAACATCAAGTACGAGCCACGCAAGTCGATCAAGTCGCAGACCCTTGCTGATTTCCTCGCCGACTGGGAAGAAGCGCAGCAACTGGAGATGCTGCGTACCTCCATTATTGCCACCTCCATTTCGACGGCTCCAAAAACTCCAATTGGGCCGGAGCAGGAATCGTGCTCACCTACCCAAGGGAGACATGCTCCGATACGTGCTACAACTCAACTTCACGCCCTGCGCCAATAACATGGCAGAGTACGAGGCCCTCCTCCACGACATGCGGGCTACCAAGGAGATGAACATCAATCGCCTCAAGTGTTACGTCGACTCTGACCTCATCGCCGTGCAACTTGCCGGCACCTGTTTCGTAGTCGCCCCCAACATGATAGCTTACCACCAAGCGGTGGACCAACTAGGGGGCTACTTCACCGGCTACTCCGTTGAACAGATCGATCGCCACAAGAACGAAGGGGCCGACGCACTCTCCCGCATCGAGTTGACTCGCCAAAAACCACCTCTAGGCATCTTCCTCGACATCATCGACAAGCCCTTGGTCTCTCCCCGAAGGAGATCGACATTGGGATAACACTGCAGCCCGAGCCCGCTCTGGTCATTGTGATCATGGAGCCCAGCGAATGGACTACACCGTGTCGCCTACCTCAAGCACAAGATCCTGCCCACGGACAAGATAGAGGCGTGGATGATCGTGCACCACTACAAATCCTTCATCATCATCAACGATGAGCTCCACAAATGTAGCGTGACCAGCGTGTTCTAGCGCTGCGTGCAGCCAGAAGAAGGACGCAAGATCCTCAGGACATCCACGCTGGCGACTTCGGCCACCACATAGGTGCCCGGTCGCTAGTCGGCAAAGCCACGCGCCACGGCTTCTACTGGCTCACTGCACACGCCGACGCCACCGACATCGTCCAACGATGCGTCGGGTGCCAGAAGTACGCCAACCAGATGCACATCCTTGGTTCGGCCCTCAAGACCATCCCCATTACTTGGCCATTCGCTGTATGGGGCATCGACATGGTGGGCCGGTTCAAGAAAGCTCCATCAGGCTACATCCACCTCCTGGTCGCCATCGACAAATTCACCAAGTGGGTCTAGGCGAAGCCAATCAAGAAGTGCGATGGCAAGACCGCCACCAAGTTCCTCCATGAGTTAATCTACTGGTACGGCTACCTGCACAACATCATCACGGATAACGACACTAACTTTGCCAAGGGCGCCATGGCTGACATCTGTGAGGAGCATGGCATACGACTCGATCTCGCCTCTATCGCCCACTCGGAGTCGAATGGCCAAGCAGAGCACGCCAACCAAAGTGTCCTCCATGGCCTCAAGCCACGACTATAGGCCCCCCTCGAGCGGACTCCTGGATGCTGGGTCAAAGAGCTCCCCTCCGTGCTATGGGGCATTCGCACCTCTGTTAACCGCTTAACAGGGTTTACATCCTTCTTCTTGGTGTACGGTGTTTAAGCCGTCATGCCGACCAACCTGGAACACGACTCGCCTCACGTCGTCAACTATACGGAGGCAGTCAACAAGATTGCCTGCCAAGACGGGGTCGACCAGCTCGATGAATCCCGTGACCGAGCTCGCTCTCGCACGGCCATCTACCAGCAGGGACTCCGCCACTATCATAGTCACCGGGTACGGACTCGCACCTTCCAGGAAGGCGACCTCGTCCTATGACTCATCCAGGACAAGAAGGGCATGCACAATCTCTCTCCCCCATGGGAGGAACCATTCGCTATAGGGAGAGTCCTTGGCAATGACGCCTACTACCTCATCGATATACGAGGTGACAGCCAACTTGACGTAGGATGACCATGGAATGTAAATCTCCTCCGAAATTTCTATACATAGAACTAAAAATTGTACTCACCTACTATATGATGAAATAAATTTGGATCACACAAATTGTATCTACTTGCCATTTTCTTGTGCCAATCGCACTCGTAAACTTAGAAAAACGCTAACCTACAGAAGTCAACCCTTGGTCGAGCAACCGACATGGCTAAGTAGTGCGGCTCAAGGGCACCGAAAATATTTGGGTCTGGCGCCATCGACAAAAACACTACCCGGAGCCACCATCGGAGTCGCCCCGCCTGACTGGCCAGCTAGGCCAAGACGACCGAACACGCTTCTCAAAGCGACCTGTCCTCCCCATCCCCATGCATAGAGACTCAAACGGTCAAGTACCACGCTCGGGGACTCGCCAAAAATGGCCCTCAGGCGGCTCGGGAACGCACCAAGTATGAGAGCCTGCCTCGGACTCGCCACGTGACTGCCTTTCCAAGGCAGGAGGAGTGACACATTACAAAAAACATATTACGACCTCGCCTACCTTGGGTATGCGACTCGAACGGTTAAGGACCACGCTCAAGGACTCGCCTAACCGACCCTGTTCGTGTTCGGGACCACACCAAGTACAAAGCACCCCTTGGGATCGCCAAGCGACTGGCTCCACGAGCCACAACGAGTCGACTCTGGTCAACCCCTTGGGATCTAACAACCTAACACAAACCAACATACATATACGCGAGGTCAACTCCACTAAAGGGCGGACGCACTCGGGGACTTGCACAACCAAAAATAAAGACAAACAGAAATCACAAAGCAAATGCGAGTCGATTGATATTTCTCATTCAGTCACAACATACTTTGTCCATTAGCAAGATATATTACATAAGTGGCCAATCGCCACGACTAACAAAATGCCCCTAGGGCAACCTTTTCACTCTGCAGACTTCGATGAGGAAGCACTGCCATCACCCTTGACCCAGATGAAAGGCTCCCAGGGATTCGCCGGGTACGTCGTTAACTCCTTCGCAAGTGATGACCGGAAGGGTTGCTCCAATTTCAGGTCATGATGTTTTGGCTCGGAGTCACCTGGCGCCACCACCATCTCCTGGTACGGCAGCAGATCACCCATCACTAGTACCCGCTCCACGAATGGAGCGGCCTTGGCGGTCAACTTGAGCACCTCCGCAATCTCCACTAAGCTAGTAACCGAGGGGTACCCGCTAGTGACGTCGTCAAGGGATAAGTTCTCAGGGAAATGCACGAGTCCAAGACTCAGCGCGGTGGTGGTTCCGCACTGGAAGGCCAATCGTGCCATCCACTCGACGATAGCAGGCGCCTCCTCAAGGTAGTGCCAAACTTCCGTCATCCCCTAGCAATAACCTCGGTGGGGGAGATCCCCTAAAGGACAGCCTGTATGCACAACGCCGAGGCGGTAGCCGCATTCACCACCGCCGTCATGCACTGTGCGACATCGAATGTCTGCACCACCAGATCTCCTTGACCTATCATAGATGCAAGGTCAGAAGATCAAGATCTTGAAATGAAAAACAACAGCGACGCCCACTCGGGGACTCGATAAGAAGTACTGCGAATGGCCGATCTAATGGTAGGTCTTGTAGAAGCGAGGTTATTGAGAGTTAACACGGTCGGTGGAAGTACAAGTTACATCAAGAACCTCATAAAAAAATTAAAATTGCATCCAAGTCCATGCATTTTAGCACAAGGACCCTAACACTGAGCAATGAAGTACTGTGTTTTTTTAGGTTTGCACATACTAGTGTTCATCCTGCTAAAGACTATCAATAGATCGAATCTTTCTCGATGCTTAGAATGGAAAAAAGATCCAACGGTTAGCAATGTTTGGATTTGCCAGTTTTGATCCAACGGTTAATATGTTCAAAGTTAAGCCCTACACTATGTAGTGGTATGGTATTGTAAGAGATATGAGACAAGATAAAAGATAAGATAAGAAGTACTACGAATGGCTGATCTTATGGAAGGTCTCGTAAGAGCGAGGTGCTTGAGAATTAACACGGTGGGTGGAATTACAATTTACATCAAGGACCTCATAAAAATGAAAATTGCATCCAAGTCCATGCATTTATCACAAGGACCCTAAAACTGAGTAATGAAGTACTGTGTGTTTTGAGGTTTGCGCATACTAGTGTTCATCATGGTAAAGACATCAATAGAATCTTTATAGATGCTAAGAATGGAAAAGAATATCCAATGGTTAGCAATGTTTGGATTTGCTAGTCTTGAGATCCAATGGTTAATGTTCAAAATAAGTTAATCCCTACACTATGTAGTGGTGGCATATATGGTATTGTAAGAGATAAGAGACAAGATAAAGATAAGAAGTATTGCGAATGGCCGATCTAATGGTAGGTCTGGTAAGAGCGAGGTGCTCGAGTGGTGATATGTCCATTTTGCATCACTATTCTATATCATAATTTATTGTTATTCATTGATATATTTCATATTAAGAGATGATACTTATGTTATTTCATTTGTTTTTGCATGGTTGATGACTTTTGGAGCATGGACAGCTGCAGTCAGGATTCTGATGGAAAAGGTGCTATTTGGAGGCAAAATTCACGAAGATCAGAAAAATCCGAGAAAATACATGGAAAATTCTATTTTTCCAAAAGACGAAGGTTGCCAGAAGGTGGAGTGGAGATGGGCCACAGGGGGCCCACACCACCCCCTGGCGGGGGCCATCCCAGGCCACGCCACCAGGTGGTGGCCGCCCTGGTCCACTCCTAGCTCTCCCCTCTGGCGTATATTATCCTCCCGAAACCCTAAGACTGGGGGAGCGACCACAGAAAGATTCCGCCGCCGCTGCAGGGCGAAAAACACCAAGAGAGAAAGATCTCTCTGGCAGACAGAATTCTGCCAGGGGAATTCCTTCCCGGAGAGGGGAGATCGTCGCCATAAACCCCACCATCAAGATGGACTTCATCGGGATAATCATCATCATCACCACCATTATCATCACCAGCACCATCATCACCAATTCATACCGCTGTAACAATTGGGTTGAATCTTGCATAGTTCTTAGGGGAAACTTTCCTAGTGTTGATTACTCCTTGTAGTTGATGCTATTGAGTGGAACCATTGAATTATTGTTTATGTTCAGGTTTTTACATATCATTATTTCATCTCTGATAATGATCCATATAATGTCTTATGGGTAGTTCGTTTTGTTCTTGAGGACATGGGAGAAGTCATTTTGTTAGTAGTGGAATTGTGTTGAGAAAGATTCAATGGTTTGATATTTAAGTTGTGGTGTATTTCTTCTAGTGGTGTCATGTGAACGTCGACTACATGACACTTCACCTTTATGGGCCTAGGGGAATGCATTGTGTATTTGGATACTAATCGTAGGGATTGCCGGAGTGATAGAAACCTGAACCACCGTTAGGAAACTTTTGCACAAGGGACGTCAGGGTCTTAGAGTTTAAAGCTGTGGTTAGGTTTCTACCTTAATTACTTTCTTGTACTTGCGGATGCTTGCAAGGGGTATAATCACAAGTATGTATTAGTCCAAGGAAGGTTGGTTCATTAGCACAGGTTAACCCACACAACATTAGCAAACTAAAGAAGATTAATCAACTATGTGAAGCGAAAGCACTTGACGATATTCCCATGCGTCCTCAAGAACATTTGGTCATCTTAATTAATACAACCGGCTTGTCCTTTGCTAAAGAAAGCATTGGGCCACTAGCTGCATTTATTCTTATTGTCTTTTATTTACTTATACTTTATTTACCTGCATTATCAAAAACCCCTAAAAATCCGTTTGCTAAGTATTTACAGAGAATTCCTGCTCCTAGCCACTCGCCAGCACCTTCTGCTCCTCGTTGGGTTCGACACTCTTACTTATCAAAAATACTGTGATACACTCACAATACTTGTGGGTCATCAAGACTATTTTCTGGCACCGTTGCCGGGGAGTGAAGCGCTATTGGAGAGTGGAACTGGTAAAGGAAACTTCTACTGTGAGTATTGTTTACTTCTGTTAGTTGCTTTATTTTCAATATGGACAATTCGCTGAGTTTCTTATTTCGTAATGCTACTACCATTGCTAAGGTAGTAGATGAACCACTACCTGCTGAGAATGATACTTTTAAAATACCTACAAGAATTATTGATCGTGTTATGGATAACTATTATGTTGGAGATGGAACTGTCCATCCTGGTGATCATTTGCTCTTTATACACAAATTATGCGGGTTGTTCAAGTGTGCAGGTATTACAACAAATCAAGTCAAGAAGAAGTTATTCTCATTATCACTAAAAGGAAGAGCTAAGGAATGGTATAAGCTGCTAAAGAATGGTCAAGCTTTTGAATGGGAGGAAATAGTACCTCTCTTTTATTCAAAATTTTATCCTCCTAGTGAGATTCATAAAGATCGGAATCAAATATATAACTTTTGGCCTCTTGATGGAGAGAGTACAGCTCAAGCTTGGGGGAGATTGAAGTTACTAATGCTCAAATGTCCCATTCATGAGCTCCCCAATAATATTATTATTAATAACTTTTATGCAAGGCTTTCTCTTCATGATAAGGATTTATTGGATGCTTCTTGTGCTGGATCATTTACACGCATGGAAGAAGAAGCTAAATGGGATCTTCTAGACTGTATTCAAGACAATGCTGAAGTATGGGAGAATGACAAAGGAAGAAAGTCAGATATAAATTATGATTATGAATGAATTGAATCTTTTATTGGAACTGATGACTTTCAAAATATTAAAAATGCTTATGGTCTTGATTCTCAAGTTCTTACAAATTGTTTTAAGGCTTTTGCTTCTTATATTGAAATTCCGAAAAAGGGATGGAACAAGTATCATGCACCATATAAAGATATTCTTGATTGTGTTCCTGTTAGGAGTACTGAATTTTGCACTATTGATCACATTCTACCTAAACCTTTGATACGTCCAAAACGTATCTACTTTCCTGAACACTTTTGGTATTGTTTCTCCTCTATACTTGTGTGATTTGGATGCAACTTATGCGGAGTGACGCTGTTTTCAGCAGAATTGCCTTGGTGTCTACTTTTGGTGTAGAAAATCAACTATCAGGAAAAATCCCGTAAAATATGTGAAAAATCCTATTTCACCCGAAGACTCTAAGAGCCAGAATATGAGACGGAGAATAGCCAGGGGGTGGCCACACCACTTGGTGGCGCGGGCCAGGCCAGGCCGCGCCAGGGGGTGGTGTGGGCCCCCCAGGCACCCCCTCGGCCTCTCTCTTCGCCTATAAGGAGCCTTCTGACCTAAAAACTTCGGGGGGTTCGACGTTTTTCCAGAAGGAGTTCCACTCTACCGCCACCGCCAGATTCCACGAAACAGCACCAGAAACTCCGTTCTGGCACCCTGCCGGGACGGGAATTAGAGGAGATCATCGCCATCATCATCACCATCGCTTCTCCATCGACCATCCATGTTTCCCCCATCTATGAGTGAGTAATCCCCCGCTGTAGGCTATGGGGATGGTAGGGATTGGATGAGATCGTTCATGTAATGGCATCAGATTGTTAGGGCATGGTGCCTAGTATCTTTTATTAGTGCTTTATGACTTTGTTGCGACTTGTTGTGCTTAATGCTTGTCACTAGGGCCCGAGTGCCATGATTTCAGATCTGAACATGTTATTGATTCATTATGATAGTATTGTTTTTGGTCTTATCTGCAAGTTGTATACACATGTTGTTGTCCGGAACCTATGGCCCTGAAGTGACAGAAATCGGGATAACCGGAAGGGAATGGCTTTGATGTGAGGATCACATGTGTTCATGGAGTGTTAATGCTTTTCTCCGGTGCTCTATTAAAAGGAGCACCTTAATTGCCAGTAGTTCCCTAGAGGCCACGCTGCAAACAGGCTGGCAGGACAAAAGATGTTGTGCAAGTTCTCATTGCGAGCACATATGACTATATATGGAATACATGCCTAGGATTGTATAGTACTTGGATGCTTTATCTTATTTATCTGCAATTGTCCTATGTTCTGATTATTATGTGAATTGTCTTTTCCATGCAACGCCCGTCCATCCATCCCTATGCCTACCGCACTCGAATCCCACTGTTTACTTCTTTTGTTACTACTGTCTTTGCTTTACTACTGCTGTTACTTTACTATTCCTACTACAAAACTGTTGCTACTGATAAACTGCTGTGAGCAAGATTGTTTCCAGGTGCAGCTGAATTGACAACTCAGTTGTTAAGGCTTATAAATATTCTTTGGCTCCCCTTGTGTCGAATCAATAAATTGGGTTTCACTTCCCTCGAAAATAATGCGATACACCCCCTATTCTTGTGGGTCATCAAGACTATTTTCTGGCGCCATTGCCGGGGAGCATAGCTTTATTTATTAAGTTCACTTGGATTCTCTATTGCTCGCTGCTATCCATCCATCATGGGTAAGTCTCGTGATGGCAAGGTTCCTATTTTACCATCCACTACAAGAAGAGGTACGGTTATGAACACCTCTATTACTCTTGATTCACCGTCTGTTTTGAGTAAGTTCCTTACACCACCACATACACATGCTACACACACTGCTACTACTACTGAATCTGAAACTTCTAATGCTGCTTCTACTGTGCTTGATAAGAGTGGTTCATTAGGTCCTTTCCTAGATGACACGATTGCTAGAACTATAGCTGGAAATACCGAAACTCCTAATGAAGACACTACCACACCTGTTTGCTCACCTGAGTCTAGTGAGAGTTATGATATTGAAGATGGTTATGTTGAGATGACCGATTGGTTTATTAAAGAATGTAAAAGCACCCATGATAGGAGCGCTGCTAAGAGTCTCCTTGAGAGGCATACTATTAGACCCAAATTGTCTCCTGATGCTAAGTTTGCTGCTTCTCCCATAAACATTATAGATGAAGATTATGATTTCTCTCTCGATCTATCTTACATAGCTATTGTCGAGAAAGAACCTTTTTGTGGGACTAAGAATTAAAGTAAGGTAGCACATATGAATGAACTTTCTACCATGAGTGGCTTGTTTTCTGATGATATTAAGATGCGTACTTACTTTGTTGCTAAGATTTTTCCCTTTTCACTGAAAGGAGAAGCTAAAACTTGGTTTAGTAATTTACCTCCTTGATCTATTGATAGTCCTGAGTGCTTGATTAGTACTTTCCTGCAGAAATATTTTCCTCCTAGTGCCAGACATGCTATTTTGTAGGAACTTTTTGATTTTAAACAGGGAGAAAAAGAGGTGTTGCCCGAATCTTGGGCAAGGTTTTGTGCTTTGATTCATGCACAGGCTGGAAGTCCATTACCTAAGAATGAGCTTCTTGATATATTTTATAATGGACTAACCGAGGAATCTAGGACATACCTAGATAGTTGTGCTGATTGTGTTTTCAGGAATAGGACTCCTAAGGAAGCTGAGGAATTAATGGCTAAAATAAGAAATAATTATGAAGATTGGACTCCTCCTAAACAAGCTATACCTGAAGTAATTGTACCTAAACCATCTATTCTTGTGCCTATTCCAAGATCAAAGAAGAGGGGAGTTATTGAATTAAATGATGAAGTGATGAAGGAAGCTAAGAAATGTCTTAAGGAGAAGGGAATTAAAGCTGCAGATGTCAAGAATTTACCTCCTATAGAAGAATTATGTAAGCCTATTCCCTACTCACCCACTATTGAGGTACACTCTCTCCAGCACTTTGATGAAGGTGATATCCCTTACTCTAAACCTCCTGATCAATGCTTAGAAGAATTTGATATCTTTATTGTTAAGCAAGATAACTTTAATAAAAGAGTGCAAAATCATCTAATGGAAAACACTAGAGCTATTGTTGAGTTGAAAGATATTGTGGAAAGAACATCTAATGATGTTAAAATGATTGTTAAACACTTTCAAATGGTTCAAACTCAAATAGATCAACTCGTTAAAGTGTAAAACGATTTGCTAGTTAATGCTGCTAAAGAAAAACATGCTTATGAAATTAGAACTAGAAGTGGTGTTGCTACCCAGGATCCTCTATATCCTGAGGGGCATCCCAAAAGAATTGAGCAGGATTCTCAACAAGCTGAAACATAAAACTGTTGTAGAATCCTCTGAACCTGCTATAGATCCTAATAGTATATCTATCTCTGATGCTGAAACTGAAAGTGGTAATGAAGAAAATGTTGTTCCTAATGAAGAAAAAGTTGAATAAGAACCTGAAAACTACACTAAGAATACTAAATACACCAAAGAAGATTTTATGGATAAGAAACATGGTAGTGAAAGAGAACCTTGGGTCCAAAAACCTATGCCTTTCCCTGATAAGAAACACAAGTCAAAGGAAGATGAACACTATAATAAGTTTTGTGAGTGGATGAAGCCTTTATTCTTGCAAATTCCTTTGACTGATGCTATTAAATTGCCTCGTTACTCAAAGTATATGAAGGACATTGTCTCCAATAAAAGGAAGATCCCTAATGAAGAAATTTCTACTTTGCTTGCTAATTATTCCTTCAATGGTGAGGTTCCTAAGAAACTTGGAGACCTTGGGATTCCAACTATCCCTTGCTCTATTAAGAGTAGTTATGTTAGAGCTGCTTTGTGTGATTTGAGAGCTGGAGTTAGTGTTATGCCTTTATCTCTCTATAAGAGGCTTCAACTTGAAAAATTAATACCAACTGATATATCTTTGCAAATGGCTAAATAAGTCTACCACCATTCCTGTGGGTATATGTGAGGATGTACCTGTTCAGGTGGCTCACAATTTCTTGATATTAACTAATTTTGTTGTGCTTGAAATGCCCGAAGATGATAATATGTCTATTATTGTTGGGAGACCTTTTCTTAATACTGCAGAAGATGTTATTAATTGCAATCAAGGAAAGGTGACCTTCAATGTTAATGACAAGGAACATATTGTCTATTTCCCCAAGAAGATTGAAAGGACCTATGGTTTGAATTCAATTGGACATGTTGAAGGCATTCAAGTTGGAGAAATATATTGTCCCATACCAAGAGAAAAATTTGAAACTATTATGATTGGGACCATTGCTATCAAGGTTGAGGTAACATAATCATTAGTGGAGTACAGAGTTTTGTTTCATATGCAATTGTTTTGGTAGCAAGACTTGATCAACCTTGTTAACAAAAGGATTCCATTGAACAAACCGATGTTTTCATTATGATTATCTCCGTTTATTTTTATCCTTTGCATTTTAGTTTTTGCTTTCGCTTAGCTTTCTTTTTGTTGTTAGTTGCTTGCATGTTAGAACTTCTGTAGTTCTAGCCTTGTTTTGTCCTTGCATCATGTTTCCAAAAAGAAAAAAATCTGTCTGTCAGAAAAATCATTCTTCTATTTCTGAAAAATGCCCAAAAATAAAGTGTCTTGAAAAATTCCAGAAAATTCATATTAAATTTTTATGTGAAAAAAGGGGCAGAGGAGTACCTGGGAGGTACCAGGGGGGCCCACCAGGCAGGGACACCACATGGTGGCACGGCCAGCCTTGGGTGGCGCCATGCCCTGGTGTGGGCCACCCTTGCCCCCCCACCAACTCTCTCACCTGCCACTTTCTTCTCTCTCCGAGTAAGCTCCAGTTCATATCTGAAAATCGCGTTCTTGCTGTACTTGCTCTCGATTTTTTCCGATCTCCTTGCTCAGCCCATCTTTCTTGTTGAAATTTGGAGCAATTGTTCCCTGGTATGTGACTCCTCCCCTTGTCCAAGTAGATTTGTGTTTAGTGGATTATTTGTTGAGTATTTTGCTGCTGTAGGTGACTGGTTATGAAGGCTTGTAAGCTTGTTTGATGCTTAGAGATATAGTTTTGATGCATGTTTAGGCCTCTTGCAAATCCCTATGAGTAGAATCCTTCATTATATTTACTTTGCAATCACTTGTTTAATAGGTGTTTAAATTTCAGAATAGAAGATGAGTGAACACCACCTAAACCAACATGAGCTTTGGGTGCCTAAGGTCATGAAGGTCCACCGGGAGGACGAAGTTTTTCCTTCCATTTATCCATGCTCTGAGTTCATGAGAGCTGCAGGAACTCTACAAGATTTCCACACTTTGGTTTCTAATGCAGGGTTAGAGTACTTTTTGGAAGATGAACCTTGTCAATTTGTGAAGCTAACCATGTCTATGGTGCAGGACTTCCAATTTAGTCACTCTTTGCCTAACCCCATGGTCCATTACAAAATTTACAATATAGCTGTCGACCTTTCTCTTGATGATTTTTGTGTAGCTATTAAGGTACCTCAATGGGGATCATGTAGAAAGATTAAGGAGAGACCTGAACCACTCATGGATTTATACGCAGAAATTTGCCAAGGGAGTAGCTTCTCGAAGGAGAATGGAAAAATCCATAACATTCATCTTCCCTTCATTCGCTACTTTGCCTACTTTATTGCCAAGTGTGTTCTTGCTAGGAAAACTGCCAATAAGTTATCTTCATTTGATCTAGCATTTATCTCTGCTACTCTTAAACGAGATAGGTCTTACAACTTAGGTGCTTTGATAACTTTCCATCTTGCTGCTAACCGTGAGAAAGGTGGAATTTGTGGAGGCCTTATTGCTTCTCATTTACTAGCATTGCATGGTTTAGTGCCTCATCATCTAGACCTACAGTTTCCCATAGAGAGGCTTGATCTTAATTCCATGATACAGCATAAATTTGTTTCCTCGTGGGCTAGTATGAGTGAGTTGTCTTATGAAATAACCTTTCTCAAATCTGGTTGGAGAAAGAGCAAGTCCGAGCGTGTTGTTCTTTTGCTTGCACCTGTTTTGTTTAACCTTGATAACAGGGAAGGATGGCCCCTCACTGAGGAGGAGCTTGACACATACTTGGCAGAGCTCTCCCAACAGGAGCAGGACACTAGAAGGGAGGTCACGGATGATTCGGTCCAGCCCTCGAATGAGGGAGAGTCTTCATATCAGCATCCCGCTTATGATTGGCGAGCTTCTTCTTCCTCTCATGGGCCCAACTATGACCATTCTTACCAAGATCCGCCCGCTTGGAACCCCTATTCGTACTTGGATTGATACCCACTTTGGCCATGTTTTTGTTCTCTTTTTAGTTTTCGTTCTTCTTTGCTTTTGCTTTCTAAAAACACAAAAAGACCAAAAATATTTCTGTTGTTTCTCTTTGGTTTGCTTCTTCTTTTTGCCTTGGTTCGCTTTTCCCTTTTTGCTTTGTTTGAACTATTCAAAAAACCCAAAAAGATTTTGCTTTGCTTGTTTTTCTCTTTTGGTTCTTGTTTAAAAATCAAAAACACCAAAAATATTTGTCGTTCTTTTTTGGTTTTTGCGAGTTTGCTACAAGGTTCGGCAATCCTCAGTGGATATTGGTTTCATATTATTATTCAAGCCACACAAGTGAAGAGCAATAATGAGGATCAATGACTACTTGAGGTGTGGTAAGAGGCTGGTAACAAACTCTATTTGTTTTCATTTTTGTACATATACTCATCACTGTGAGCTTGCTTAGTCCGTTCAAGTAGGGTGTATGTTATCTTTGGATGCTTAGTAGTTCTTGCTTTCTTATGATTAGCTACAACTCGCTAATAGTTTGTAGCATGTCTTATGAATGTTTGCTTGCATTGCTCTATTCATAAATTGGTATGACACTGAAGTATCCTCCTCTGAATGTTTCATTTGAATTGACTTGACACATGCTCACGCATGCACAGGACTGTGATAATTAGTTAAGGCTTGATGAATTATTTTGCATTGAGGATCTTGAATCACTTTCATGCCATGAGTAGTCCTATTTTGTTGCAAGCATGATAATGACAGCTATTGCTCTCCCGTTTGTTGCTCCCTTACTATTGCTAGCCTTCACTTCCACTGAGTGTTTTACTCATGTTTCCAACTCCCTAAACCAAATATTTCCAAAGTGTCCACCATACCTACCTAGTAGCATCATTTGCTACTCCCGTGCATATTCAATATGCCTTGTTTTCTTCCAAATAAAATGTTTGCTTGTTATGGGAAAAATTAGTTAGTAAAGCTCTCACGAACTTGATGGCACACTTTATTTCCTGCACTTAATAAACCTGAACCATTGTGAACTCTCCATGAAAGTTATATGCTTGCAAATTATAGGCTGGGGATTAGCAGAACCATGCTGTCACGGGGAACGCTTTCAACACTTGTATATATATACCCAGTTGATATCTTGCTCTTTTGTTTGCGGATGTCGTCGGTGTGAAATAAAAGGGGAGCTTGTAAGTCCATGGAGTTATGTATGTGTGTTAGAGAAACGCCTGGGCCGCTGGTCTAATCCATGCTAACATGGTGGAAACCTGCAGCGTAACCATAATGATATCTATGAAGCATTCTTCTTATAAAAAAGAGAGAGATAGCTATTGAGAAAAGAAAAAAAGAGTTTTATGAAAAGAGGAAAGAGAGAAAAAAGCACCATTTTCCCATGGTAAATAAGAAGATTGCTGAGATACTCATTGTCTGCTTGCCTTGTCATTTTGATATGGGGATTCTTCTGTATCATCGGGCAAGGGGTACCCCGTTGGCGGTTCTCAATGATACACAGATACTAACGATGACAAGAACTTACCGGTAACTAAAGTTGAGTAGCATGAGGAGCGGCCCTCATACTCAAGGGACTTGGGATTTTCAGTTTATAGTATGTCAAGCATATAACTTAGATTGGACCTCACTTTCACCTTAACCACATTAAAGATGCTTATGATAGGGGCAATGAGAGCTCAAAGCTAACGAGTACCATACTTTCAGCATTTGGAAGCCCTTCAAATTATTCAAAACCTTTTCTTCTACTTGTTGAGTCTCCACATATTCTTTGAGCACCTTCTTGAGAGCATAGTTGTCATTCTTTGTGTTTGCTCCATTACTTGATTATTTGTGTTATGACTTTGATGCTTGTATCCTTGATATCTTTACTTCTAGTCATCACTTGAACTTCAGAGGTGCCTTGATATTCATAATCAAAGGGCAAGCGAGATACCACTGTATCATACCTTTTTATGAGCATTGTAATGTTGCTTATGTTTGTGCTTCATGCTACTTATTATTCTTGAGTTGGAATCTCTTCATAGCTTGTAATGACTATTAAGTAGACTCACTTGCATACTCTTTATTATGAACTGTCTAAGTAGTTGATCACATTGTTGAGAATATTTACATCATATGATGCAAATGTGTTTGTGAAAGTTCTTTTATCGCACTCAGTTTTCAACTGAATTGCTTGAGGACAAGCAATAAGCTAAGCTTGGGTGGAGTTGATACGTCCAAAACATATCTACTTTCCCGACCACTTTTGCTATTGTTTCTCCTATATACTTGTGTGATTTGGATGCAACTAATGCGGACTGACGCTGTTTTCAACAGAATTGCCTTGGTGTCTACTTTTTGTGCAGAAAATCAACTATCAGGAAAAATCCCGTAAAATATGCGAAAAATCCTATTTCACCCGAAGACTCCAAGCCAGAATACGAGACGGAGAAGAGCCAGGGGGTGGCCACAACACCTGGTGGCGCGGGCTAGGCCAGGCCGTGCCAGGGGGTGGTGTGCCCCCCCAGGCACCCCCTTGGCTTCTCTCTTTGCCTATAAGGAGCCTTCTGACCTAAAAACTTCGGGGGGTTCGACGTTTTTCCATAAGGAGTTCCGCTCCGCCTCCACCACTAGATTCCACGAAACAGCACCAGAAACTCCATTCTGGCACCCTGCCGGGACGGGGAATTGGAGGAGATCATCGCCATCATCATCACCATCGCTTCTCCATCGACCATCCATGTTTCCCCCATCTATGAGTGAGTAATACCCCGTTGTAGGCTATGGGGATGGTAGGGATTGGATGAGATCGTTCATGTAATGGCATCGGATTGTTATGGCATGGTGCCTAGTATCTTTTATTAGTGCTTTATGACTTTGTTGCGACTTGTTGTGCTTAATGCTTGTCACTAGGGCCCGAGTGCCATGATTTCAGATTTGAACATGTTATTGATTCATTATGATAGTATTGTTTTTGGTCTTATCTAGAAGTTGTATACACACGTTGTTGTCCGGAACCTATGGCCCTGAAGTGATAGAAATCGGGATAACCGGAAGGGAATGACTTTGATGTGAGGATCACATGTGTTCACAGAGTGTTAATGCTTTGCTCCGATGCTCTATTAAAAGGAGAACCTTAATTGCCAGTAGTTCCCTAGAGGCCCCGCTGCAAACGGGCTGGCAGGACAAAAGATGTTGTGCAAGTTCTCATTGCGAGCACGTATGACTATATATGGAACACATGCCTAGGATTTTCTAGTACTTGGATGCTTTATCTTATTTATCTGCAATTTCCCTATGTTCTGATTTTTATGTGAATTGTCTTGTCCATGCAACGCCCGTCCATCCATCCCTATGCCTACCGCACTCGAATCCCATTGTTTACTGCTTTTGTTACTACTGTCTTTGCTTTACTACTGCTATTACTTTACTATTCCTACTACAAAATTGTTGCTACTGATAGACTGCTGTGAGCAAGATTGTTTCCAGGTGCACCTGAATTGACAACTCAGTTGTTAAGGCTTATAAATATTCTTTGGCTCCCCTTGTGTCAAATCAATAAATTGGGTTTCACTTCACTCGAAAATACTGCGATACACCCCCTATACTTGTGGGTCATCAACCTTATCGAGAAAATACCCTTCCTGGATAAGGTAAAGGAGCATCCTATGATAACTAGTGTAATCAATAAAAGTGCAAAGAGAACTGTGAAACTTGATGAACAAATAAACATTGAACCTGTTGTAGCAATTGTGAAAGACCTTATCACTAAAAGTGTAGAAGATGGACACATAGTCTTCTGTGAGGATGCTTCTAATATTGGCTCACGTCCTAATAGAACTAAAAAGGCTAGTGTGCCTGTGCTTTCTGTTAGAATTGGTGATCATTGCTATTATGGTTTATGTGACATTGGTGCAAGTTCAAGTGCTATCCCTTATGACCTTTAGAAAGAAATTATGCATGAAATCAGTCCCTGTGAACAAGAAGAGATTGATGTGGTTATTCACCTTGCTAATAGAGAGACCATATCTCGAATTGGTATTGTACGGGATGTAGAAGTTCTTTGTGGTAAGATTAAATATCCTACTGATTTTCTAGTACTTGGTGCAGCTGCTAGTAAAACCTATCCCATCATTTTTGGTAGACCTTTCTTGAGTACATGTGGAGCTATTATAGAGTGCAAAAGGGATAAAATCTTGACTAAATTTGATGGGGAATCTAACGAGTTTAATTTTTCGAAATTTACTAAAGAACCATGTGAAAATGAAACTCATAATGAGGATTTTAGAGTTGAACAACTTGCTTCTATTTCTCTTGCTCCTAATAGTGCTTTGCAGCAATTTATGGAAGACCATGAAAGTGAAATCTTCATGGAAGAAAGAAATGATATTGACGAGATTCGTCGTCGTCAACCAAAGATGCTTAAGCATAACTTGCCTATGGAAGATTTGGGTACCACATTGCCACCTAAAACAGATCCGGTTTTCGATCTAAAACCTTTACCCGATGATCTTAAATATGCTTACATTAATGACAATAAAATATATCATGTTATTATTAATTCTAAACTTTCAGGGAAGGAAGAGGAAAGATTATTGGAGGTATTGAAGAAACAACAAGGAGCTATGGGCTATACTCTGGATGATTTAAAGGGAATTTCTCCAACTATATGTCAGCACGCTATTAATATAGAACCAGATGCAAAACCAGTGGTAGAACATCAATGTCGTTTAAATCCAAAGATGAAGGAAGTGGTAAGAAACGAGGTATTAAAACTCCTTGATGCTGGTATTATTTACCCTATTGCTGACAGTGAATGGGTTAGTCCTGTTCATTGTGTCCCTAAAAAAGGGGGAATTACCGTTGTTCCTAATGATAATGATGAGATTATTCCCCAAAGAATAGTAGTAGGTTATAGGATGTGCATTGATTTCATAAAAGTTAACAAAGTTACTAAGAAAGATCATTACCCACTTACTTTTATTGATCAAATGTTAGAAAGGTTGTCTAAAAAGACCCATTTTTGTTTTCTTGATGGATACTCTGGTTTCTCTCAAATTGCTGTTAAACAACAAGATCAAGAAAAAACCACTTTTACAAGCCCTTATGGAACCTATGCTTACATACATATGCCTTTTGGTTTATGTAATTCTCCTCCTACTTTTCAAAGATGCATGTCTGCTATCTTTCATGGTTTTTGTGAGGAAATTGTGGAAGTGTTCATGATGAATTCTCCGTCTATGGAACTTCTTTTGATAATTGTCTGCACAACCTAGATAAAGTTTTGTAGAGATGTGAAGAAACTAATCTTGTTCTTAATTGGGACAAATGCCACTTCATGGTGAACAAAGGGAATGTCCTTGGACATAAGATTTCCGAAAGAGGCATAGAAGTTGATAGATTTAAAGTTGATGCAATTGAGAAAATGCCCTGTCCAAGAGACGTCAAAGGTATTCGTAGTATCCTTGGTCATGCTGGTTTCTATAGAAGGTTTATTAAAGATTTCTCTAAGATATCAAAATCCCTCACTAATCTTCTTCAAAAGGATGTACCCTTTGTCTTTGATGATGATTGTAAGGAAGCTTTTGAAACTCAAAAGAAGGCTTTAACTACTGCTCCTATCATTCAGCCACCTGATTGGAGCTTACCCTTTGAAATAATGTGTGATGCTAGTGATTTTGCTGTAGGTGTTGTCCTTGGGCAACGAATAGATAAAAAGTTAAATGTTATACATTATGCTAGTAAGACTCTTGACGCTGCTCAAAGGAATTATGCTACTACTGAAAAAGAATTCTTAGTCGTTGTCTTTGCTTGTGATAAGTTTAGACCTTATATTGTTGACTCAATAGTTACCATTCATACTGATCATGCTGCTATTAAGTACCTTATGACGAAGAAAGATGCTAAGCCTAGGCTTATTAGATGGGTGCTACTCTTACAAGAGTTTGACCTACATATTGTAGATAGGAAAGGTGCTGAAAATCCTGTAGCTGATAATTTATCTCGATTGGAAAACATCTATTTTGATCCTATGCCTGTTAATGATAGTTTCCCAAATGAACAGTTGGCTGCAGTAGGGGTAATCTTGCGAGGGAGACCTTGGTATGTTGATTATGCTAACTTTATTGTCTCCAAGTATTTGCCTCCAACTTTTACAGCTCAGCAAAGAAGGAAGTTCTTTTATGATTTGAGGCATTATTTTTGGGATGACCCACATTTATATAAAGGAGTGGATGGTATTATGCGAAGATGTGTTCCGGAATATGAACAAAAGGAGATATTGCGGAAATGTCATGGTAGTGCCTATGGAGGACATCATGCGGGAGATATAACTGCGCAAAAGGTGCTACAATCAGGTTTTTACTGTCCTACCCTTTTTAAAGATGCAAGAAAATTTGTCTTATCCTGTGATGAGTGTCAGCGTGTTGGTAATATTTCTAGATGCAATGAAATGCCTATGAATTACTCTCTAGTTATTGAACCCTTTGACTGTTGGGGATTTGACTTATGGGTCCTTTTCCTCCCTCAAAAGGTTATACTCATATTCTTGTTGCCGTTGATTATGTTACTAAGTGGGTAGAACCCATACCTACGAAGAGTATTGATGGGGAGACCTCTCTAAAATGCTTAAGGATGTTATCTTTCCTAGGTTTGGAGTGCCTAGGTATCTTATGACTGATGGAGGTTCTCATTTCATTCATGGTGGTTTTAGAAAGACCCTCGCTAAATATGATGTTAATCATAGAATCGCTTCAGCTTATCATCCCCAAACTAGTGGACAAGTAGAGTTATCAAATAGAGAAATTAAATCCACATTGCAAAAGTCTATTAATAGATCTAGAAAAAAATGGGCTAAAAAGTTGAACGATGCTTTATGGGCTTATAGGACTGCCTATAAAAATCCTATGGGGATGTCTCCTTACAAAATGGTTTATGGGAAAGCTTGTGACCTGCCTTTAGAATTAGAACACAAAGATTACTGGGCAGTTAAAGAACTTAAAAGAGACTGTAAGCTTGCTGGTGGAAAAAGATTATTTGACTTAAGTTCGTTGGATGAATGGAGGAGTGAAGCATATGAGAATGCTAGACTCTTTAAGGAAAAGTTAAAAGATGGCATGATAGGCGAATTCTTAAGAGAGAATTCCATGTTGGTGAGAAAGTTCGATTGTATAGGTCTCGTCTCTGATTTTTTGCAGGGAAACTACTTTAAAATGGGAAGGACCTTTTGGTATTGAAGAAGTGTATCGTTCAGGAGCAATACAAATTTCTTCATTAAAAGATAACACTACACAAGTGGTGAATGGTCAGCGACTCAAGCACTATATTGCTAGAGATTCTTACAATGAAGATATTGATCCTATTCAAGTGGTAACTCCGGAAAAATTTATCAAAGACCAAATTCAGAGACCTACAGAGTCCGTTTTCGAATAGGTAACAGTTCTGGTAAGAAAAGTTCCACGGAAATTCTATCCAGTTATATTTTTGTAGTTTTTATCCAACAAGGAAAGCTACAAAGTGAAAGAGGGACGGAAACGGAGCCAGGGTGGCTCACACCACCCCCTGGCGCGGGCCCCCTGGCTGCGCCAGCGGGTGTTGTGGCCGCCCTAGATTCCGTATCTGACCCGTTTTCTCCTAGTACCTTCCTTTTGTTGTAAAACTTCATAATATATAATCCCCCGAATCCCTAGAGGTTCGTATATCGTGTTCTCGTCGTGTTTTTGTTTCGATCTGTTTCTGCCAGGAACTATTCTTGAAAGTTTAGAAGCACAATGTTGTCCGCCAAGGATAAGGGAAAGGAGCCTATTGAGGAAGATCTCCAAGACCCCAGGCAGGAGAAGGAGATCAAGAGTGAAGATGAAGAGGAGGCAAAGCAAAGCCAACATCCGCACACTGGCACTACCATTGCAAGCATTGGAGTGTTGGCGAACCCTGCCAAGATCAAAAGGACTGCACAAATGTCAACTGGAGGGAAACCTCCGCGTCACTGTTTGGCTCCACGGTCACTTCCTCCATGCACCAAGAATCCTTTCCATACCCTTATCCATGAGCATCAATACCAAAATATGTGCAAGGAGAAAATACCCTCCAATTGGGATTTGCCTCGTTCTAGCCATGCAGGAAAAGAAGACTTCAAGGAGGAAGAGTGGGGAAAGAATCGCAAGAGCTGGAATTCGCAACCCGACATGATCATGAGCCGCATTGAGCAAAACTCAGAGGTGATTCGTACTCTCACCTTCGAGATTGAGGATTTGGGGAAATTATCAAAAAGCTCATCGAGAGAATACCACCACTACCGAAGGAGTAATTCGTCATCATGTTTTGGCATCCCCTTGGTTTGTTCCAAGCTTGGGGGAGTGCCGCGGTATCATATCACTATCTTCTATCTTTTTATCCTTTTACTAGAGTCATATCATGAATAGAGAAGTTATCATGTAGGATGGTCTGCATTATGGAAGTGTCCCCTCTCTCATTAGATATCTATGTATCCCTTGGTGTGAGTTGCCGTTATGGAATTTTAATGAGAAGTTTTATCATTCACTCTTTTGCGTATCTTATATTAGTTTTCAATTCATGGTTACTTGATTGATCTTGTCGTTAGTATTGGCATCACTTTGGGATCATTGAGTTAATTTAGTTGGTTTTGGCGAACCTGGCACGATGATGTAGCAACACTATTTTGTGAATTGAATGAAAAAGATAAAAGTACTCTTAAAGAAATATAATTTCATTATCTTTCTTTCTTGATTTGCTCATAAGTTTAGTATTCTCTAGTTAAGATCTTTTGTGTTTCCAAGGAAGATTGCATGTTTGTTTTTTATCACTTGTATGCTTGTTTGTTTCCTTTAACTCTTATGCTTGCTACCTAGCCTTGCTAGCCAAAAACCTATACTAAGAGGGAATGCTTCTCGTGCATCCAATCCTTAAACCAAAACCTATGGCATTTGTGTCCACCATACCTACCTATTAGCACTATTGCTATTCCAAGTAAATTCATGTTTTTATCTACCTTCCGAATTAAACTTGTTATGTGAAAATTAGTGATTAAAGCTCTCACAAACTTGATGGCACACTTTACTTTCTTGCACTTAATAAACTTGAACCATTATGCCCATCTATGTTGCGTATATGCTTGCGCTTTATAAGTTGTGAATTAGCAGAACCACGCTGTCATGGGAAACGCTTTCAACATTGCACCGGTACTTTGTACCTAGTTGATATCATGCTCTTTTGTCTATGGATGTCGTCAGTGTGAAATGAAAGGGGAGCTTGTAAGTCTATGGAGTTATGTATGTGTGTTAGAGAAACGCCTGGGCCGCCGGTCTAATCCATGCTGTCATGGTGGAAACCTGCAGCATAACCATAATGAGCTGTCTATGAAGCATTCTTCTTATAAAAAAATATAGAGATTCAGAAAAAGAGAAAAAGAAAAAAGGAGATGAGAAAAGAGGAAAGAGAGAAAAAAGCACCATATTCCCATGGTAAATAAGAAGATTGCTGAGATGCTTGTTGTCTGCTTGTCTTGTCATTTTGATATGGGGATTCTTTCGTATCATCGGGAAAGGGGTACCCCATTGGCGGTTCTCTATGATACATATGTACTCACTATGACAAGAACTTACCGGTGAATAAACTTGAGTAGCATGAGGAGCGGCCCTCGTATTCAAGGGACATGAGATTTTCAACTTGCAACTTGTCAAGCATATCCTCATATTTGATCACTTTAACTTTAATCACCTAAAGATGCCTATGATAGGGGCAATGAGAGGTGAAAGCTAATAAGTACCATAATTTTTGGAAGCTCTTTATGAAACTTGAAATCCCTGCTTCCTTCTGCGAAGGGCCTATCTTTTACTTTTTAGTTGTGTCAGTAAACCTATTCCCTTCTATCTTAGCAAGTATTTTGAGTTGTTGTGTTTCATTCATTCATATGATGATTTATCCAATCATGTTTCTTATGTTCCATGTTTTGCACTTTGCTCTGATCTTAGTGTCTACTACTTTGAAAGCTATCATTGAAAACGAGTTATTTGTGAACTCCAGCAAATTGTCAACTATTCTTCGACCAAGAGATAAGTTTGCCATTACCAATTGTGATTTACTTTATGTATCTTTATTGTGTTTCCTTTACTTATTGCAAGTTAAGTTATATAATAGTGAGTTGTCTTCTATTATGACTTATGTATTGATGAATGTGATGCTTCTTATCCGTATTCTTTTATCGACTCTTCACTCCATAAACCTGAGGTCATGTTTATTGAGTTCAGTTTTGCTTGGGGACAAGCGAAGTCTAAGCTTGGGGGGAGTTGATACGTCCATTTTGCATCACTATTCTATATCATAATTTACTGTTATTCATTGATATATTTCATATTAAGAAATGATACTTATGTTATTTCATCTGTTTTTGCATGGTTGATGACTTTTGGAGCATGGACCGCTGCAGTCAGGATTCTGATGGAAAATGTGTTGTTTGGAGGCGAAATTCGCGAAGATCAGAAAATCCAGGAAAATACATGGAAAATTCTATTTTTCCAGAAGACGAAGGTTGCCAGAAGGGGGAGTGGAGATGGGCCACAGGGGCGCCACACCACCCCCTGGCGCGGGCCACCCCAAGCCGCGCCACCAGGTGGTGTGGCCGCCCTGGTCCACTCCTGGCTCTCCCCTCTGGCGTATATTATCCTCCCGAAACCCTAAGACTGGGGGAGCGACCACAAAAAGATTCCGCCGCCTCTGCGTGGCGGAAAACACCGAGAGAGAAAGATCTCTCCGGCAGACAGGATTCTGCCGGGGGAATTCCTTCCCGGAGAGGGGAGATCGTCGCCATCAACACCACCATCAAGCTAGACTTCATCGGGATAATCATCACCACCATCATCATCAACATCACCATCATCATCACCACTTCATATCGCTATAACAATTGGGTTGAATCTTGCATAGTTCTTAGGGGAAACTTTCCCGGTGTTGATTACTCCTTGTAGTTGATGCTATTGAGTGAACCATTGAATTATCATTTATGATCAGATTGTTACACATCATTATTTCATCTCTGATCATGATCCATATGATGTCTTGTGAGTAGTTCGTTTTGTTCTTGAGGACATGGGAGAAGTCATGTTGTTAGTAGTGGATTTGTTTTGAGAAAGATTCAATGGTTTGATATTTAAGTTGTGGTGTATTTCTTCTAGTGGTGTCATGTGACATCGACTACATGACACTTCACCTTTATGGGCCTAGGGGAATGCATTGTGTATTTGGCTACTAATCTTAGGGGTTGCCGGAGTGACAGAAACCTGAACCCCCGTTAGGAAACCTTTGCACAAGGGACGTCAGGGTCTTAGAGTTTAAAGCTGTGGTTAGGTTTCTACCTTAATTACTTTCTTGTACTTGTGGATGCTTGCAAGGGGTATAATCACATGTATGTATTAGTCCTAGGAAGGTTGGTACATTAGCACATGTTCATCCACACAACACTTAGCAAACTAAAGAAGATTAATCAACTATATGGAGCGAAAGCACTTGACGATATTCCCATGTGTCCTCGAGAACGTTTGGTCATCTTAAGTAATACAACCAGCTAGTCCTTTGCTAAAGAAAGGATTGGGCCACTAGCTGCATTTATTCTTATTGTCTTTTGGTTACTCGTACTTTATTTACCTGCATTATCAAAACCCCTAAAAATCCGTTTGCTAAGTATTTACAGAGAATTCCTGGTCCTAGCCACTCGCCAGCACCTTTTGCTCCTCGTTGGGTTTGACACTCTTACTTATCGAAAATACTGCGATACACCCCCTATACTTGTGGGTCATCAAGTGGTCGGTGGAAGTACAAGTTATATCAAGGTCCTCATAAAAAAATGAAAATTCCATCCAAGTCTGTGCATTTGGCACAAGGACCCTGAAACCGAGTAATAATGAAGTACTGTGTGTTTTGAGGTTTGCGCATACTAATGTTCATCGTGCTAAAGACTATCAGTAGAATCTTTCTAGATGCTAAGAATGGAAAAGAATATCCAACGGTTACAATGTTTGGATTTTCCAGTCTTGATCCAATGGTCAATGTTCAAAGTTAACCGGTTAGCAAAGTTTGACCTAATTTCATGAAATAGTGAGCAAAGTTTGACCTAATTTCATTAAATAGTTAGGATGCAAAATCTTAGCAAGAAGATGAACCTGTCGTCAAAACTCTCGGTGGTTTTTGATATATATTAATTGACCCTCCCCCCGATGGGTACCTCCAAGAGCTTTTTTTGTAAAACTTTCAAAGCAACCTACAATTTACCTGTAGTAGTCCAAATTTTACCTAATTTCGATAAAAAGACATAAAATCATTCAAGTGGGTGAAGTTATGTAGGAAATTTGAGAACTGATAAAACATGGGAAATCGTAAGTGCATCGTGCTGGTCCACTATATATGTGTGAAAACTTGGCTTGTGGCATTCAGATCCATAGTCTTTGGACTTTCTTTAGGGGAAAGAACAATCTAGTCATCACTCGAAAAATTAAGAATGTTCTTTCCTAAGATAGTTGGAAACTCACACTGGCGGCATTGTCTACTACAAGAAGATGCACCTATATCTACTTCCAAAAAGACTTTTAAATCAAGAGGAATCTATTACACTTACTTGTAGCTAAACTTTGGCCTAGTTTTTTTAAACTAACAAGATGCAAAATCTTAGCAAGAAGTTGAATTTGTCATCAAAAATCTCGTTGGATGGTTTCTCATATATTAATTGTGACCCCCGGATGGGTACCTTCAAAATCTTTTTCGTAAAACTTTCACAATAACCTACAATTTGCTTGTAGTAGTTCAAATTTGACCTAATTTTGATAAATTGACATAAGGTCATTCAAGTGGGCGAAGTTAGGTAGCGAGTTTGAGAATTCATAAAACACAGGAAATCATAAGTACAATATGTTGGTCCACTATATATATATATGTGTGTGTGAAAACTTGGCTTCTGGTATTTAGATCGATATTCTTCGAACTTCCTTTACGAGAGAGAATAATATTGACATCAATCAGAAAATTGAGAATGGTCTTTCCTGATAATTGGAAACTCAAACCGAAGACATTGTTTACTACAAGAAGATGCACCCATCTACCTCCGAAAAGTCATTTAATTCAAGAGCAATCTATCGCGCTTACATGTAGCTCAATTCAGACTTAATTTTGTTAAATTGTCAAGATGCAAAATCTTAGAAAGAAGTTGAACCTATCATCAAAGCTCGTAGTGGTTTCTGATATATTAATTCACCCCTCCCTCGAAGGGTACCTCCAAAAGCTTTTTCATGAAACTTTCAAAGCAACCTACAATTTACTTGTAGTTCAAATTCAACCTAATATAATTTCGATAAATTGGGATAAAGTCATTCAAGTTGGCAGAGTTAGATAGGAAGTTTGAAAGCACATAAAACATGGGTATCGTCAGTACAACATGTCGGTCCACTACATATATATGTCTGAAAACCTGGATTGTGGCATTCAGATCCATATTCTTCGGACTTTTTTTGACGAAAAATAACAATCTCCCTTGTCATCTCTCGGAAAATTGAGAATTGAATGTTCTTTCTTGATAGTTTGAAATTCACATCGACGACATTGTTTACTGTATATTTTTTTCAATGAGTATACTATTTAATACTATATATAGTTGGTCAAACTTTGTAACAGTTGACTTTGACTAAACCTAATATGCTGAGTAATACTCCCTCTGTTTAGAAATATAAGACGTTTTAGCTTTGTGAATCGAATGTATCTAGATGTCTTTTAGTGTATGGGTTCGTAGATGTTCAGAGTGAACCTATACACTAAAAGGTGTCTAGATACATTCATTTCACAAAGCTAAAACGTCTTATATTTATGAACAGAGGGAGTATTAAATAAATGGAGTATAGGATAAGATTAGGGAAACAACATTTTTTTAGAACCCTCACAAGCTTTTTCTTAGCATCACAGATCTGTATATTACATTGACACTGATGATTAACCGAACTACAAATAGAGCAAACCCAAACACATACGGAGTAGTATTAGTACAACTTGATGACTTCTAGGGGGACTCCGCGGTCTTCTCAGGCGACTTGGCGGTATCCTCCGCGGGCAACTTGGTTGCATCCTCCATGGTACCATCGCCAAGCAGGGACTAGTGGATGCTGGGCAGCACACCGCTGTGCGCGATGGTAACACCAGCCAGCAGCTTGCCGAGCTCCTCGTCGCGCTTGACGTCAAGCATCACGTGCCTCGGGATGATGCGGATCTTCTTGTTGTCCTCCGCGGCTTTCCCGGCGAGCTCCAGCACCTCGGCGGTGAGGTACTCGAGAACGGCCACGAGGTAGACGGGAGCCCCAAAGCCTATGCGCTGGGAGTACCGACCCTCCTTGAGGTAGCACCCGATCCGACCAATGGGGAAATGCAGCCCGTCCTTGACGGACCTCGACACCTGCTTCTTCCTGCGGCTGCCTGGTGCGAGACTGGGACTTGGAGTGGCCAGAGCAGGATTCGGAAGCTGGCGACATGTCTTGTTTTTCTCCATGGCCTTTGTCGCCACCACCTGGGTCTTCTTCTTCCCACGGAGAGCTCCGGTCTTCGGAGCCATAGCTGCAAAGTCTAAGAGGAAGAAAGGTTAATTGTGGAGGGCCGGTGAAGGTGCCCAGGTCCCTTGTATTGAAACTTTAACAGCGTCGTCTTTATTGTTTTACAAGTATGAATCTTTAATAGGAGTACTACTAAAAGGCTGTGTGCATGTTTCCTTATTTTCTTTCACTTTTTTGAAACTTGGTCAGATGTGTCAGCATGAAAATTCATACAAAGAAGTTGTATCTTTCAAAACAATAGTCAGTTTTCAGTATGACTGCGTGGGTACAATAATTAGTACTATATGAATTTCTGACAAATTTACAAGTAATCTATCACGCACTTGTACATCAAAATTTACCTACTTTTGTTTTATTGACAAAATGTAATTTAATTATGTGAAATTAGCTAGAAGGCCTGAAAATTCATGAAACTTGTTAACCATGAAACATACTCTATTTTGTGTGAAATTTAGTGTGTTGTGGCTTTCAGAGCCATACCCTTTGTCTTTTCTTTAAAATTAATTATATGTGGCACTTCTAAAATAATTTAACAAAATTCTATACATAAAAGTTGAAAAGTCCAATTAACAACATTAGTATGTTATGCCAAGATGCACCTCATCTACCCGAAATGGACACGACCTTTGTCATTATTTAACTTCAAACCCAAGTACTCCCTCCGTCTCAAAATAGATGTCGCAATTTTTTTTAAATTTAGATGTATCTAGACTAGATAGTGGCTAGATACATCCAAATTTAAACAATTTTGAGACATCTATTTTGAGACGGAGGGAGTATGTTAACATATCGCTGGTCATATTGTGAAGAAGTGTTTTTAAACCTTGTCAAAATTCATGTTTATCATTTACGGAAGAGGACACCATACATAAGTGCTTAACATTTTTTATTGTGTTATTTACTTTTCTTTAATTTTTCCCAATAAACGGGACGAGTGATGCAGATATGACCTTGACATTGGTAACTTGGCTTAAAATATGAACAATGTTCATACATGGTTATGACCATATTGTGTAGCAAGTTTTTTGAAAGTTGTCCAAATCCATGTTTGTAGTTTTCATCCAAACAAGCACAAATATAAGAGGACACCATTTAAGTTTCAACTATGTATCATTACCACCCCACCCCCTCCCGCAAAAAAAATCATGTATCATGACACACATAGAAATAAGTATTTTCATATAGTACTAACATGCGGTGGAAATTATCTATATTTTGCTAGAATACAGTGAGTGCGCTCTAAGCCAAATTAACCAGATGTACTTAATTACTAAAAACAAATCCTATCACTTGGAAATTGAAAAGCATTTTCCTAAAAGTTTGGAACTCTCATTGACAACATTATTTACCAAAGCCGAGTTGCTTCGTAGAATGTGATATAGTACACTGCCCACCTCTTCTCTGGACGCCATTTAATTTTGCACTCGGACACGCTTCTTCGGTAGGGGCGGGAAGGGACCTCCTCGTCGTCGTCCTTGGCCTCCTCCCCGTCATCGTCCAGGCCCTCCTCCCTATCATCGTCTTCCGCCTCCTCCTCAAGGTCGACCTCAGACTCCTCCTCTTCCCCAGTCTCATATTCCGTCTTATCGGAGTCGCTCGGTGTTGGTGGTGGTGTCCCTTCGAAAAAGCGCTGCTAGTGGCTATCTTCTTCATCAGAGGAGTCAGACAGCGGCGGTAGCCATGGACCGTCGATCGAGTATGGGCTTACAGGTGGAGTTTCGGGGCCTTTCCCATTTGTCAGGTTAATCGACGTGTTTTGGAGAGAGTTGTCATACGACATTTTGGAAGGAAATAGAGAGAGATCGAGTTCTAAGCAATGGTGGGTTGAGTGTTTTGGGTGAAAGTAGGGTTGCATACTATTGCAATTTATAATGTCTATTTATAGTCGTGCTTGTGTTAATACCCTGAAAACTATCCCAAAATATCATAAATAGATTGTACCAGACTCGTCCCGTCAACAAAAAAAAGATTATACCAGACTTGTCGGTTCTTGATTTTTCTCGGCCTAGAGAATTCAGGAGGCGCCCCGCTTTATCCAAAAATGAAGAGAATCATGCAAATCATGCTGAATTACTCGGTGTCTCTTACTTCCTCCGTTAAAAATTAAATGTCTATAGTAGTACATACTTATCTAGCTACAGTACTACTAGTATACACATACTCTTCACAAAGTTGCATCACCGAACTTGATTGATGGTGGTATGGTGTGGGCCTCATCTTTTTCTGCACCACTACATATCAGACTAGAAGTATAATCATTGCGTGAAAGCTTACACGGGAAGGAAGGAGAAATGGAGAGGATAGTGGATGGATGGTGAGAGGGGGCGAAGGAGAGAGAAAATCTACTACGTAGTAGTATGTGTACTAGTACCACATGTCATGACCCATCATAATATGTAAACTTTTAGCCGAAGTTAGATAGGAACCATGATCAACTACAGTATGTGTGAAACCATTGGCTTGTGGCATTATGAATCATATTATTTGGACTTTCTTTACAAAAATAATCACCGTCCTCACTGGGAAAATTGAAATTCTTTTTTCCTAATTGTTGGAAACTACCACATGCATCAATGCTTACTACACCAAGATGCACCCATCTACCAAACTATTGTGGGAACTCTATCAAATTGTAAACTATGATGTCAATATGGCCTTGATGACCTTGGTCATTCGGGTTGAAATAAACCCGATAGTGTCCATACACATGGTAGGACAATATTGTGAAGCTATTTTTCCAAAACTTATCTAATCCCATGATTAAAGTTTTCATGGCACGTGGTGCACAAGACATGCTAGGACATCATGAGTAAAACTTTTGTTTTTTGTTTTTGTTTATTCAATGTGATCAATGTTCAAAACGGGTTCAAAATTGCCTTCCCTCCCGATATGTGGCTGATCTTTTAGATAACCTTCCTTCCCGATGTTTGGGAAGCAAGTGAAAATTTCGAAAACCAGAAAAGTTTGAATGTTTGTGCCACCAAGGACCAAAGTGGTTTCCTTCCTATGTACTCCTTGTCCCTACTCCACACCAACACGCGGCTGCCAAGCACGCTAGAGACACAGAGCCGCCGTACCAAGGCACACATGCAGAGCGCCACACTGTGGACAATGGGAGAGAGATTAGCCGGACCGGTGCGCGAGGGGAAGGGGAGGAGAGATGGAGCATATGGAAGGAGAGAGAAAACATACAATTTGTTCTGCATGCATAGGTCCTGAAATTTACTACTAGTAGAGTGTACACTGTAAGGCTGCAAGAGTACCTCGTGTAAGAAACCCATCATAACTTTGCTCTAACATGGAACCGCATTCAACTTCTCTTTGCTCTTGCCCTCTTCCCTTGCCAACGTTTCATTCTCTCAGCATATACAGCGCGTGGACAGAGTTGACCATATGCCTAAGCAAAGAAATATGCTACTCCTGCGTTGTGTAAAAAAGCACATCTTAATATGGCCTACTACCCGTTCAAAAAAATTGACCTACTATATGGCATCCGCTAAGGTTCACCTTATACTTAATGGAAAAAATAAAGTTATCTTTAAGCCTAAGGTGCACCTCAAGCTTGTGGGTTGCCCATAGAGAATAGAAATATCATTTCCCCTCTCTCACTATTTCATGTGATCGTTTTTAAAAGGGGTTCAAAATTTTCAAGACGCAATTTTTTTTCTTTGAGGAAAATGCAAAATCTTAGCTAGAGGCCGAACGAGTCGTCATCAATTGAGAATATTATTTCCTGGTAGTTGGACACTCACACCGACTACACTGGTTTTACAAGAAGAGATGCACCCATATACCTTCGAAAAGACAATTAATTTAAGAGAAATCTATCACGCTTACTTGTAGCTCAAGTTTGACCTAATTTTGATAAACTGTCAAGATGCAAAATCTTAGCAAGAAATTGAACCTATTGTGGACGAGGAAGAGACAAGTCGGACCGTGCACCCGCGGCTGAAGAGAATAAATCAATGGAGGATGGATGGTGAGAGCCAAGGAAGGAGAGAGAAAACGCAACTTGTTTTGCATGCATATACTCCTACTAGTAGTAGGTCCATACATTTACTAGTATTGGAGTGTACCATGTACCTCGTGTCAGCAGCCCATCATAGCTTTGCTCTAACATCACACCGCCTTCATGTCCTCTTTTGTGCTGATCTTGTACTGCTTTTTTTTGAAAGTCTCGCACTGCCTCCCTCCTTTTCTCTACTTGTGTAGCAGAGTTGGCTAGGAAGTTTTAAAATTTACAAAACACTAGAATATCGAGAATGTTCTTTCCTGAAAGTTGGCAAACTCACACCGACGACATCATTTACTAAAAGAAGATGCACCCATCTACCTTCGAAAAAATAATTAATCCAAGAGCAATCTATCACGCTAACTTGTAGCTCAAGTTTGACCTAATTTCATTAAGTTGTCAAGATGCAATTTCATAGCAAGAAATTGAACGTGTTGTCAAAATTTCTGGACCTTTTATTTACTATATATATGCACGCAAAACAAATTATGTTTTCTCTCTCCTTCTTAACTACCTCATCACCATCCACGCACACCCCTGCCGGCTAATCTCTCCCTCATCCATAATGTGGCGTTGACCACGTGCGTCGACCTACCTTGTCATTCCATTTCACACCCTACACAGAGGAAGAACCAAGCACATCCCCTGTCACGTTGGTTCGAAAGTGTGAGGAGTGTTTTTTGTGTGAAGCGAGTATACTAGTATGAAGGGTATGGCTCAGTTTCTCGCTCGAGAAGGACCCACCTTCTTTTCCTTGCTTAACTTTAGGGCCCTTTGTGCTAAATTTATGGACCTCTACATGTAATTTTCTCTTTTTTGAGGTCTTCGATCTAAACCATACTCCCACCGATCGTGTAAAATTTTAACTACAAGTAAGCACGATAGATAGTTTCCTCTTAAAATTTTCCAAAAAACTTTTGAAGCTAACCAGGAATTTAGTACATCGAAAACCACCAAAAAGCTTTTTCAAAAAATTTCCAAAGCAACCTCAATTTACTTATAGTTCAAACTTGACCTAATTTCAATAAATTGGCACATAGTCTCATTGAAGTCGACAGAGTTATCTAGGAATTTTTAAAATTCACAAAACATGGGAAAATCAAGAATGTTCTTTCCTAATAGTATGGTTTAGTAAAAGAAGATGCACCACCATCTACCTTCGAAAAGACAATTATTCCAAGAGCTATCTATCACGCTTACTTGTAGCTAAAGTGTGACCTAATTTCAGTAAGTTGTCAATATGTAGAGACTTAGCAAGAAGTTGAACCTCTAGTCAAAATTCTAGGACCTTTACTATATAATAGTAAGCTGCACATTCCTTGCACATGATACTCGGATAGTAGACGTATGCCATTTCTATATACAATTATAATTGGTAAAGCACAAAAAAATATAAATTTGATCAACATCTATAAAGTATGGGTGTATATATTTGGTCCTTATACTTTGTATCATCATGTAGAAGTAAAAGATTATTAGCTACCTAACACATGAAATTTTTGATAACATGGTCTAGAGAAACAAGGGAGAAGATTCTAGTATGATGGAGAAGTGTGTTTTGAGGTTGTGCATAACATTCATTATGCTAAAGACTATCAATAGAATCTTCTAGATGATAGGACGGAAAAGAAGATCCAATGGCTCGAAAAGCTGAGATTCGCGAGTCTTGATCCAACGGTCAACATTCAAAGTTATTCATACACTATATAGTGGTTTGTAATGAAGACTATTAATAGAATCTTCAAGATGCTAGAATGGAAAAGAAGATCCAACAGCCGGAAATGTTGGGTCGCGAGTCTTAATCCAACAGTCAATATTCAAAGTTGTTTGTACACTATATAGTGGTAAGATCATGTAGAAGTCAACGATTATTAGCTACTAGTAAGTTGCACGTGAGACTCAGATAGTAGACGTATGACATATCATCATCACTATATACAATTATAATTGGTAAAGCACAAAAAATATAAATTTGATCAACATCTATAAAGTATGGGTGTATATTTGGTCCTTGTACTTTGTATCATCATGTAGAAATCAAAGATTATTTAGCTACCTAACACATGAAATTTTTGATAACATGGTCTAGATAAACAAGGGAGAAGCTTCTAGTATTATGGAGAAGTGTGTTTTGAGGTTTGTGCATAGCATTCATTATGTCGAAGACTATCAATAGATTCTTCTAGAAGCTAGAATGGAAAATAAGATCCAACGGCTAGAAACGCTGGGATTCACGAGTCTTGATCCAATGGTCAACGTTCAAAGTTATTAGTACACTATATAGTGGTAAGATATGCACGCAAAACAAGTTGTGTTTTCTCTCTCCTTCACACTGCCTCATCACCATCCACACACACCGTGACCGGCTGACCTCTCCATCATCCACAACGTGGTGCTGCCCACGTGCGTCGACCTGCCTTGTCGTTACATTTCACACCCTGCGAAGAGGAAGCACCAAGCACACCCCATCACGCTCGTTCGAAAGTGTGAGGAGCATTTTTTTTGTGTGTGAAGCAAGTACACTAGTACGAAGGGTATATGGCTAAGTTTCTCTCTCGAGAAGGACCAGACTGCTTTTCCTTGCTTAACTTTAGAGCCCTTTATGCTAAATTTAGGGACCTCTATGTAAATTTTTTAGGTCTTCGATGCAAATCATACTTTCTCCCACCATCCATATCAAATTTTAACTACTAGTAAGCGAGATAGATAGATTCCTCTTAAAATGTCCCAACAAACTTTTGAAGCTCTAACTAGGAATTCAATACATCAAAAACCACTGAAAGATTTTTCATAAAACTTCCAAAGCAATCTATAATTTACTTGTAGTTCAAATTTGACCTAATTTCGATAAATTGGCATAGAGTCTCATTCAAGTCGGCAGAGTTAGCTAGGAAGTTTTAAAATTCACAAAACATGGAAAATTGAGAATGGTCTTTCCTGATAGTTGGGAACTCACACCTAGAACATCGTTTACTAAAAGAAGATGCACCCATCTACCTTTGAGAAGACAACTAATCCAAGAGCTATCTATCACACGCTTACTTCTATCTCAAGTTTGACCTAATATAATTTTGTTAAGTTGTCAAGATGTAGAATCTTAGCAAGAAGTTGAACCTATTGTCAAAATTTCGGGACCTTTACTATATATATGCACGCAAACAAACTGTGTTTTCTCTCTCCTTTCCTGCCTCATCACCATCCATACACACACCCCGTTGGCCCGCTGATCTCTCGTCTACAATGTGGCGCTACCCACGTGTGTCGACCTGCATTGTTGTTCCATTTGACACCCTGTGAAGAGGAAGCACCAAGCACACCCCTAGCACGCTGGTTCGAAAGTGTGAGGAGCGTTTTGTGTGCTTTTGTGTAGCAAATACAGTAGTACAAAGGGTATGGCTCAATTTCTTGCTCGAGAAGAACCCGAGTGCTTTTCCTTGCTTAACTTTAGGGCCTTTGTGCTAAGTTAATGGACCTCTATGTAATTTTCTCTTTTTTGAGGTCTTCGATGTAAACCGTACTCCCACCGACCGTGTCAAATTTTAACTACAAGTAAGCACGATAGATAGATTGCTCTAAAAAAATTCCAAATACTTTTTAGGCTAACCAGGAATTTAGTAGTACATCGAAAGCTTTTTCTTAAAACCTCCCAGCTTATAGACAAATTGTGCCACCATAGGTGATGCCCTAATACTAGTATGAAAATAGAAGCTGACGTGACGAGAAATTACTGCGCTAGGAAGTGACATGTTTAATTTATTGCACAGGGGCGCGTTTTACACGCATTCACGCTTAGCCGGTGTCCTCGATGCAGCCGCTTCTTACAGCAGAAGAAAAGAAAAAACCTCTTTCAAAGAGCCATCCTATCTTCCCCATCTCCGTTTAGTTTATCCCCACTCGCCGACACCGCCTGACCGCATCTCTAGCGTGTGCTTCACACATTTTACTCCCCATCTTGCATGTTGCATCACTCCCTCTAGGACACCAGCCCTCTCCTCCAAAAACCACCAACTACTCTACATAGATCCACCCTCGCCCCCAATCCGTCCGGACATGATGGCGGATTCGAGGTGCAACCCGCGACACCACGGCTAGAGCAATGTCAGCGACGACGTCTTCAACGAAATAACTATGCGTCTGGACACTATCAGCGCCGTTAGGCTGGCCGTATCCTCCAAGGAGCTGTACTGCCAGGTCGCCGGCTAAAAAGGTAGCAGGTGCCCCAACGACCGCTATTGTTCATTGGTCTCCTACAATGACGTCTACAAGCACAAGATCTAGTGCTGCTATGCCTCGTGCGCAGCCTGCACAGAGTGAGGATGCGAGTTCATCAACCAGCCATTGACTTTGCATGAGCTTGTTGACCACTTGAAACTTTCCCACGAGTGACCTACTCCAACAAGTACTGGTACCCGACTAACCGGGTGCACGCGCTAGAGATCATCGGCATCGGGAAAGAGGGCACGGAGTTTTCCGCCCTAATTGGAGGGTACACCACAGACATCTTCCTATCCATCAGGTATGTTAGGTCGGCGGTGTGCGAGTCGCCGCAGTACAAGGTGATGTTATGGTCGCTGCCGTCATGGAATAAGCTCGATTCGGTCGAAATGGCAGCAACGTCTGAGCAGACGACCAAGCCTTCGTTGGCTAAAGTCGCACTGAAAGGGCTCATGTCATACCTATCGAAACCGAGGTGTTACCTGCGAGCTTCTCAAGATGTTGTCAGAATTCCCCTGGATTACAAGAATATCAACCAAGAGTGAGTTAACACATATAAATCTTCTTGTGATGATCTGAATATGAATATATGTAATGTGGTACTAATTAATTACTTTATGTTGGTGACAGACCCAATTGGTATGGGCTGTCTAGCCAAATATGTCTTCATGTTCAATGCTCGCTGATGTAGTCCAATGGAACTGTGTGGTGCCTGGCCACGAGTTCGCCGCAATTCCGTTTGTGCTCCACTCCCACCTCAGAGAAGCCAACGCCATGAGGTTGCACATTTTACACCATGATAGGAAAGGCAGGTACATCTCTAAGCTGGTACCGACACTAGGCTCGCAAACTGTAGATATCGAGCTAACCGGGTTCGATGTCACGGTGTTCTGCGTGCTATTCGACGGGTGCGACAATGTCATCTTGATATCTGTCGTGTGCGTCAGGCCGGCGGCGCGCGTGTCGCCGTAGTTCATGGTGAAGTTGAGCTCTGCACATCCAAATGGCTTATGTGAGAAGTTATTCTATGCAAATTCTAAAGCCACTTGCTCTTTGTCGGTTTGTCGATCTAATCTGGTCGCTCGTCGTCGGAATCGACCATCGGAGTTCACCATGGAATACAAGCTTCGTATCGATAAGATTATTACCATAGATGCAGAGGCATATGCGAGAGACTTCTAAACTAACTCTAAACTAAGTGGGATAAGCGGGGTAAGTGAGATTGGTTAAATCCTACTTGTCCAACTTCTCCCACTTAGTTTAGAGTTAGTCTAGGGGTCTAAAATTAAGGATCCCACCTGTCCCATTTGTCCCACTTCTGCATCCCTATTTCTTAGCGATTCACACATCTTTATCTTCTTGCGATGATCCTAACTTCAACACATGTACTCCTCGACCGGATTATTCTTATCATTTTGGTACATGTGGTTCCTAGCTTAAGGTAGTTCTGAGTAATTTGTATGGACTTCTGTACTGCTAATCTATTTTGTAGTAGGGGTAATACCTATGTACTGGTACTTGTTCAGACCGACGGATCTAGTGTAGAATAAGGTCTCTCTTTCCTTTTGAATCATGGCCTTGCTACATTTACCGAATTTCAATATCTGCATTGCTGAATCTGTCAATTCCTTTGGTCATTATCTGTACTGCTAAATCGGTCACTTTGAAATGGTGCTAAATCTGTCAAGTGCCACTTATTATGAACTAGGAATCTGATGATATTTTTCTGTCTTATTCAGTACTGCTGAATCTTTCAAGTGCCATTGAATCTGTCGAACATTCTGTTGTTGCTATTACTAAAGTATTTTTTAGAACTAATAGTGATGTATTGGTACTTGTTTAGATCAAGACCAGTAGATGGTCTTGCTCTTCTTTTGGAACATGGCCATAATATGTTCTCTCTGTCCTTTTGAATTATGGCCTTGCTACATCTATTGGATTTTAGTGTCTGCATTGTTAAATCTGTCAATACTTTTGGTCATTATCTGTACTGCTAAATCGGTCACATTGAAATGCTGTTGAATCTGTCAAGTGATGTTGATTATGTGTTTGGAATCTATTGATATTTTTCTGTTTTATTCAGTGCTACTAAATATTTCAAATGGTAGTGAATCTGTCAAATGTTCTGTCGTTTTTATGGCAGTACTAAAGTATCTTGTAGAACTAATACTGATGTACTGATACTTTTTTAGATCAAGGGCAGTAGATGGTCTTACTGTTCTTTTGAAACATGGCCTTGTCAAAATCTAGATGAGGCTTGGGGCATTTTGGTTTGCATATGTGGGTCACACAGTCATTGATGTGAGTAGAAAGTACGCACAGAAAATCAGGCTTGACGGTCAGTTTTGCTTGCTCCGACGATCGAGTGTGTTCAGAGAAAAGCGACTGATCCCACACCAAGGTTTTTAGTGCTGAAACAAGAATTGATTCTCGCTGTCCTGCTATTGAATTTTAGAGTCTGTATTGCTGAATCGGTCACTTTGAAATGCTGCTGAATATGAACTAGGAACCTGTCGTTATTTCACCAAGCATGATGCAATTTAGGCCGTGGGTTCTTGCCTTTCTAGAAGTTTCAGCAATTTTAGCAGGCTTGCCAATCTTTGCAAAGGGGTACCTTTCTATAAAGTTCATATGAGGTTCAACATCTTGGTATTTTGGTACGTACTATGAAGTACCAAAAACATAAGTGACTCAACTTACAACTACTCTGTCTAACTAATGTGAATCTAGACAAAGTTGAGGCCATTATAATACGAACTGGAGGGAGTAGTATAAATATGGAAGCAGTAAATAAGTCATCTCTCAGGTCTAATAAATGAGATGTGATGAGAGAACACGCCATGGCAGCATGCCAGTCTAGAGTACCTATAGTACTCCCTACTCCATAACTCTAGTCTGCGTGCTCGATGTAGTACGCCTGGCAAAAGACAGCCGTAGGAACACAGCAAAACCCCCTCCTTAAGAGCCATTCCCAACTCCGAGAGGCCGCATTTGGATCTTCTCTAGCGCGCACTTCACACATTTCTTTCGCCATCTCACCTGCTACATCGATCCTTCCAGGCCACCACCCCTCTCCTCCAAATAAGCCCAACAATCATACATAGATCTGCCCTTGCCCCCAATCATTCGGACGTGATGGCTATGGATTCGAGGCACAACCGGCTGAACAACGTCTGGACAAAGGTCGGGGACGATGTCTTCAATGAAATAGCTAAGCGTCTGGACACTACCAATGTCGTCCGGCTGGCCGCATGCTCCAAGGATCTGTACCGCCAAGTCGCTGGCAGAAAAGGTAGTAGATGCCCCAATGACATCTGCTAGACTTTGGTCTCCTACAAGGACGTTTACAACCACAGGATCGTGTGCAACTACCGCCAGTCTGTCTGCACAGAGCCAGGATGCGAGTTCACTAGCGTCAAGAAACTGTTCGTCCAGCACCTCATATCTGCCCACTTGATGACAGTGCCCAAATACAGCCCCCAAAAATGGGACCCGTCTGTGCCGGTTCGTGCACCGGGCTGGCTCGGAGTTGAAGTCATCGGCATCGGGAAAGAGGGCAAGCTGTTCATCGCCCAAATTGACGGGCATAGCACGAACTTGCTCCTGTCAGTCAGGCCGGTCAGGTTGGTGGCGTGCGAATCGCCACGGTATGAGGTGAGGTTTTGGTTGTTGGTCTTGTTTGCTAGTTTCAATCAGGTTGTAGTAAACAGGTCACCATAGAAAACGATTAGGCCGTCGCCGGCCAACGCCGTGCAGGAAGTGCTCATGTCTTTTCTGTCCAAGCCGCGTCTTTACTGGCATACTACTGAACCTATCGTCGGACAAGATTCACCGGTGAGATATCACATCTTAATCCTCTTGTGATGATCCTACTGTGAGTGTATGTAATGTTGTACTAATTAGCTAGTTTATGTTGGTGGCAGATTCCCTTCGTAATTGGAATTGCCAAAATTAAGGATCCCGAACTTCCTGGTTTGTCGTATAAATTTTACATGTATGCTGCTGACCTAGAGGACGATAGGCGAAAATGAAACGAGAGACGCATCCCATGCAGGAAATCAAGGGCGTAGCCCGGCCAGCACTTTGACACGTTGAAGCATTCTCATTTCTTCGAGTACGTATGATGGGACATGTAGTGGTTCCTAGCTTAGTGTAAGCTTGTAGTTCTACACTTCTACTAAGTATTTTGTATGGAGTTCAGCTACTGCTAATCTATTTTGTAGTAATACATATGTACTTGGACTTATTCAGATCGATTGGACAAAATGCATGGTCACGCTTTCCTTTTGAAACTTGGCTTTGCCACATTGTTGTACATCCATTGAATTTCAATGTTGGTATTGCTGAATCTGTCAATTCTTTTGGTCATTTTCTGCCACCATTGAATCAGTCACTTTAAATTGTTGCTGAATCTATCATGTGTTGCTGAATGTGAAACGGACGAGTGCTCGTCGCCCTTGTACATGGTCGTGTCACAATCTAGATGAGACTTGGGAATTTTGGGTTGCATATGGGGGTCACACAGGCATTGATGTAAGAAGAAGGTACTCAAAGCAGACTTGATTGTCAGTTTTGCTTGCTCCAATGGTCGAGTGTTATTGGTGAAAACGACAAACTGATCGCGCGATAAGGTTTTTAGAGCTGAAACAAAAACTGGTTCTCTCTGTACCGCTATTTGTATTTCATTGTCTGTATTGCTAAATTGGTCACTTTTGAAATGCTGCTGAATTGGTCAAGTGTTCCTAAATATGAACTTCGAATCTGTTGATAATTTTTCTACCTTATTTTGTACTGCTGAATTTTGACATGAATAGATGCCAAAAAGAATTATCACTTTTCCCCCTCCCGCTTCGAGGTCTTTGTTTCGAATCCAGCCGAGCACATCACAATGTAATTTTTATTAACCAGGAGAAGACATCTAGTACTCTGGAGCTCATTCGGCCCCTCTTTAGCCCAGAAAATTTTTATTCTATCTTTTCAGGGTCATGGGACTGCTAACCATAGCCTAGTGAAATTTGAGAAAGGATCCCATGGTGCATAGCCGATAACATATTAATTTGGCCTTTTAGGGGTCAGGGGACTGCTGAGCACAACCCACTAAAACTTGAGAATGAATCCCATGGAGCCTTCCCTATGGAGTATAACCCACATAGAGCAGCCTATATAGAATAGCCAAACTCTTTTTAATTTAGCCTTTTGGGCATTGCCCCCACCTCTCAAAATAAAAAAACTCTGCCTACCCATGTTTTTAAGAAAATACTCCATTATGTGGCATTTTATAAATTGAGATGCCAGGAGCGCTGCTCTTTTATATTTTAAAGGAGATAAACATAGACACCCAATTTTTTTAAGAAGACTAATACATAAATTGTAGTACTAATAAAAGTTTAATGATATTTATTCTATAAATATCTTTGTTGTAGTGGCAACACACTCAGCTTACGTTTATTTGATTTGAAGGTCTTTTGTTCGAATCGTATCTTGGATTTACATTTTTTTTTCTTCTAGCAATATCACATTATGGAGAGGCTGACATCACGGACCCACTAGCATGCAACGTCCCTGCAGTTTGTTTTGAGGGTGGGTTCAAAACAAAAGTTTAAATACTTGTACAGAGAGGCTCGCATCAGGGACCCACCAGACAGAACATACAAGGCTGCATCGGGGACCCACAAGCCAGAACATGCTAGAGAGGCTGACATAAGGGCCCTAGCAGTAATACCATAAACGGCTACCACGGTGAAAATAGCGGACGTGACCGAAAAAAAGTTCATCATACACACGTTGCACTTACAGAAAAGCTGACATGTCAGACCCAGCAAGCCCAAGCATAGCCCATGAAATTAGCCAATCAGCCCCAAGCATAACCCAATACCTTCTAATTCGGCCTTTTCGTGGTCTTGTGGCCACCGACCATAGCCCATTCAACTTAGGAGTGAGCCCATGTAATATAAACCATGACGAATAGGGCATTCGCCCCGAGTTAGCCCAGAATATTTTTAATTCGGCCTTTGTGAGCATTCTTTGTACTCTGAGGCTGACATCTGGGACCCAAAAAAATAGTACAACATACACACGTTTCTTTCAAATAGAGGTTGTCAGCTAGGACCCAACATAGACACGTTTCCTGCATAGAGGTGGTTGACATCTGGGACCCAGCAAGTTGCCAAGGTCAAAACAGCGGACATGGCCAAAAAAGTCCATCATACGCACGTCTAATTTACAGAGAGGCTGATATGTGGGACCTAGCAACGCGACCTTATACAGATGCTGCATCGAGCAACGTAGCCAGTTCGAAACAGGGAGGTGCAAGCGAGAAAAAAGTTTAGCATGTACACGTTTCTTTTAATGAGAGGCTGAAATGGGGGACCCAGCAGCATGAGCAAACGGCAGATTCCCTCGAGCAACACTATCTAGTTCGGAACAGGGTAGCGCTAGAGAATAAAAAAATTCCATCGTACCCATGATTCTTCTAATGTGAGGCTGACATAAGGGACCCACCAGCCTGAATAATAGGCTGATGCAGTGAGCAAAGCTATCAAGTTCAGAATACGAAGGCGCTATAGAGGGTAAAAAATCCATCATACACACGTTTCTTTTAATGAGAGGATGACATGTGGGGCCCAGCATTGTGATTAAACGGTAGATGCATCGAATATCACTATCAAGTTCATAACAGGGTATCACGAGTGAAGGAAAAAATTCCATCATACACACGTTTCTTCTAATGAGAGGATGACATGTGGGGCTCAGGAGGTTGGTTAAACGGTAGATGCGTCGATCAGCGCTATCAACTCAGAACGGGGTAGCGCCAGCGAAGGAAAAAGTTCCATCATACACACGTTTCTTCTAATGAGAGGATGACATGTGGGTCCCAGGAGGTTGATTGGACGGTAGATGCATCGAGCATCGCTATCAACTTTGGAACAGGATAGTGCGAGCGAAGGAAAAAAATTCCAACATACACACGATCCTTCTAATGAGAGGCTGACATGTGGGACCTAGCAGCCTGTCTAAATGACAGACGCCTCGAGCTACGTTATCGAGTTCAAATCAGGGAGGCGTGGCCGAAAAGTATGGTCCGCTAGAGGCACTGACGTCCGAGACCTACACGCCTCAAAAGACTTTGGCAAGTCAACATCGCGCGAGGGAACGAAAATCTTGCTTATGCCACGCGCTGGCCGAGCTTCCTCCATGTTTTTAGCAGATTCGTCGTAGTAGAGGGCCACGAAACCGGAAAAAAAGTTGTCCATCGGCCATGGCCGAGCCGAGAATTTCTTCGCGGAAGACGCGCCTTCTACGATGACCATCAGGCTAAGTCGTTGCGGAAGGAAACTTTTCTTATAGTGTGGTATGGACACCATTGTATCACGATGGAAGAAGCTCCTGCGCAGATCTGCACTATCTCTGGTATGGTTGCTGCTCTGCGTAATCATAATGAAATATGTCTGAAGCAGACTACAAAGTTCAGCTTCATGGATGAACGTGGCATCATGGTTCCTCTAACGTGTGACAATCAGCTAATTGGGTTGATGAAAAGGTATGCTCCGGCTTGCATGTTTGATCTGAATTGTGATGTACTGGATGTGGAAGCTATTGTAACTGGGAGTCACCCTTCTATTCTTGGACAGGGTGGTCACTCGAACCCAATTAGCTCCTGGTAAGCAAAAGTCTCTTGGGGTTCGCATGTTTGTGCTGAATTGTAATTTTTGTTTTATTTACTCTGTAGATATTGGGCAGTTATGCAATAGTCCTATTTCTTTGACAGGAAGTGCCACAAGGTTAGAAACATGACTGCCGGGTTAGTCATTTTGCTGCCCGAAGAAAATAAAAACAAGTGGAAAGATGATGTTGGACACGATTCTAGTGCTGATTGTCCCAGCGATGCAGAGTACGTGAAGCTAAGAAAATTGGCACCAAGGAAGAGGAAGAAGGCATGAAATGATGAAGCCAGTGGATATGACGTCTTGGCACCCAGGCTGGGTAAGAAGGCTGCTGGCAATGAAGATGCACAGTAATGTGTTAACTTGAACCTATATATGTAATTTGGTTAAATTCTGGAGCTCTATGTGTGGAACTTTGCGGGGTGAAACAATCTACCCACATTCTCAGAGTAAAATGTACCGCGACTTAGGGTTTGGAACGCCCGAATCTATAGTTGCATCCGAAATTGTGATTGTGCCACTACTATATAAAAACACGTAGCACCGGTTCCACGATTGCTGAGGGGCAGGAGGTCTCCAAATTCGATGGAATGTAAGTGGCACATAAATAAATTATTTAAGCTGCTACACTCCACGAAGCAGCAACTTATTTCAGCTGCTGCACAACGACATGGCAACATAAACAACAATGGCAACCGATAATGCTCAGATGATGAGGAAATCGGTACCACTTTCTGGCCTAATCTTGAGCCCATCTATCTCACCGCCTCCCTGCTCCTGCATCCCCTGCATCTGGGGAAGCTCCTGAATCTCTAGTAACCGGGTGCACGTGCTTCCACTTTATAAATTGTGGTTGTGCCATTTGCATGCGGCACAATCCATGTAGATTATGTTTAAACAAACCACCAATGTTAGAATACCACCATGATTAGACAAAAGGAAGTAATGCAAGGTTAAGGCAGATCAATGAGCGACCAATTTGTTTTCTCCCAGGACTCCGAGACCACTAGTTCAGACTGTTAGGTCAACAAGTACTACTATTACAACTTAAAAAAGCACAGGGCTCAAGCTAAATAGAACTAGTTATCACACATCTCCTTGATCTTCCTAATATTAACCCGATGCCCATCTTCCTCTGAGAGCAAGGATCGAATCGTCTGCTCCTTCCGTTTAGCATCTTCCTTGCACAGCTTCAATTGTTTCTCTGTATTTTTCCTCATGCACTTGTCAATACTCATAGTTGTGAACTGCAAGACTTTGGCCTGGTGAAGATCATTCCTTGCTTGAGTCAGTTCTTGCTCTGCTTTAGCCTTTAGGGCCATCGCCACGTCCCTCTCCTTCTCGACTTTGCTAACCTTGTCTTGCACCCTCCTGAGATCTTGGTTAAGCTTGGTTGTGTCAGCTGGGTCCCATAGCTTCATCTCAACACTGTCAAGAAGTGAGCTGACTATGGATTCTTTCAACTCAATAGTCATATCCCATAGTTTGTCCAGCATTTTCTGCATTGCTTTGGGCCACTCTAGATCTACCCATTTGACAACATCGCAACTTTTGCCTTGCATCATTGCACGATGTCCTTGACACCGTAAAAACCTCATGCCTGCGTTTCGTCCTTCGAACGCTACAAATTTAGCGGGCGCATATCCATGTTTACATAGCGGAGGACTGTCTTCATCCACTAAACCATGATAGTCGGAGTCGTACAGCGTCTGGTTGGCCTAACACATCATATGCGCATGAGTAAACATAGTAGATCTACATCAAAATAGATAATTGGCCACAGATGATAGAGATAGAGATGAGACTACTCACATAGAAATCACCGTCCCTATCGTCACAACGCGTTTCCTCACCGTCTCCCTTGAACCCATGGCGAGAGGGGGGACTGGGTGGCTGCAGGAGAGATAGCTAGAGGCGCCGTCAGCTTGCGGCTATGGCAGGATGGGAGAGAAGTGGGAAAGTGGCTTCGAGGGGAAGGAAGAGAAGTACGGGGAGGAAGAGAAGTAAAGGGGACGTGACACTAGCATATGGCCCACGGAACTCGTGAGTCGTGACAGTCGTAGAAGGGGAGCGCCCGGTGTTGCCAGTTTTTCCAGAGAAAGAGGGGAGTAAGCATGGCCAATCATGTCATAGAACAGCCTACTCGCGGATTGCTCTTACAAAGACCATCCCAATCGTCCAAGCGCCCCGATCGAATGGTATGTAACAATCGTCATGCAGAACAACTGTGTTAGGGCGTGCCTTCTAGAAGACTCGGTCTAATGACCACCATTGGGGGGCTAAGGTTAGGGCTTTCCTAAGGTTAGGATCCATATGTGGTTTATGAGAAGAACACACATGCAATGAACACTGGTGGATCCATATGTGGTCTATGAAAAGAACACACATGCAATGAACACTGGTGGATCCATATGTGATCTATGAAAAGTACATGCAATGACTCTAGTTGTGGTTAATGAAAAGAACAGAGATGCAATGACTCTAGCTGTGGTTTATTGAAAGAACACACATGCAATGACTCTGGTGGATCCATATGTGGTTTGTGAAAAGAACACACATTCAATGACGCTGGTGGATCCATATGTGGTTCATGAAAAGAACACACATGCAATGACGCTGGTGGATCCACATGTGGTTTGTGAAAACAACACACATTCAATGACACTGATGGATCCATATGTAGTTCATAAAAAGAACACACATACAATAACTCTAGCTGTGGTTAATGAAAAGAACAGATATGCAATGACTCTAGCTATGGTTTATTGAAAGAACACACATGCAATGACTCTGGTGGATCCATATGTGGCTTGTGAAAATAACACACATTCAATGACAGTGGTGGATCCATATGTGGTTCATGAAAAGAACACACATGCAATGACGCTGGTGGATCCACATGTGGTTTGTGAAAATAAAACACATGCAATGACACTGGTGGATCCATGTGGTTTATGACAATAACACACATCCAGTGACTCTAGCTGTGTTTGTGAAAAGAACATACATGCAATGAACGCTGGTGGATCCATATGTGGTTTGTGAAAAGAACACACATGCAATGAACTCTTGTGGATCCATATGTGGTTTGTGAAAAGAACACACATGCAATGACTCTAGCTGTGGTTAATGAAAGAACACACATGTAATGACTCTGGTGGATCCATATGTGGTTTGTGAAAAAACACACATGCAGTGACACTAGGGGATCCACATGGGGTTTATGTAAAGAACACACATTTCAATGACACTAGTGGATCCATATATGTTTTTTGAAAAGAACATACATGCAATAAACTCTGGTGGATCCATATGTGGCTTGTGAAACGAACAAAAATGCAATGAACTCTTGTGGATCCATATGTGGTTTGTGAAAAGAACACACATGCAATGACTCTAGATGTGGTTAATGAAAAGAACAGACATGCAATGACATTGGTGGATCCATATGTGGTTAATGAAAAGAACACACATGCAATGACACTGGTGGATCCATATGTGTTTAATGAAAAGAACGCACTTGCAATGACACTGGTGGATCCACATGTGGTTTGTGAAAAGAACACACATGCAATGACTCTAGTTGTTGTTAATGAAAATAATAGAGATGCAATGACTCTAGTTGTGGTTTGTTGAAAGAACACACACACAATGACTCTGGTGGATCCATATGTCGTTTGTGCAAATAACACACATTTCAATGACACTGGTGGATCTATATGGGGTTTGTGAAAAGAACACACATGCAATGAACTCTAGCTGTGGTTTATTGAAAGAACACACATGGAATGACTCTAGCCGTGGTTTATTGAAAGAACACACATGAAATGAATCTGGTGGATCCATATGTGGTTTGTGAAAAGAACACACATTCAATGACACTAGTGGATCCGTATGTGGTTCATGAAAAGAACACACATGCAATGACACTGGTGGATCCACATGTGGTTTGTGAAAAGAACACACATGCAATGACACTAGTGGATCCATGTGGTTTATGACAATAACACACATCCAGTGACTCTAGTTGTGGTTTATTAAAAGAACACACATGCAACAACACTGCTGGATCCATGTGGTTTGTGAAAAGAACACACATGAAGTGACACTAGTGGATCCATATGTGGTTTGTGAAAAGAACACACATTTCAATGACACTGGTGGATCCATATGTGGTTTGTGAAAAGAACATACATGCAATGAACTCTGGTGGATCCATATGTGGTTTGTGAAAAGAATAGACATGCAATGAACTCTTGTGGATCCATATGTGGTTTGTGAAAGGAACACACATGCAATGACTCTAGCTGTGGTTAATGAAAAGAACAGAGATGCAATGACTCTAGCTATGGTTTATTGAAAGAACACACATGCAATGACTCTGGTGGATCCATATGTGATTTGTGAAAATAACACACATTCAATGACACTGGTGGATCCATATATGGTTCATGAAAAGAACACACATGCAATGACACTTGTGGATCCACATGTGGTTTGTGATAACAACACACATGCAATGACTTTGGTGGATCCATGTGGTTTATGACAATAACACACATCCAGTGACTCTAGCTGTGGTTTGTGAAAAGAACATACATGCAATGAACTCTGCTGGATCCATATGTGGCCTGTGAAAAGAACACAGATGCAATGAACTCTTGTGGATCCATATGTGGTTTGTGAAAATAACACACATGCGATGACTCTAGCTATGGTTAATGAAAGAACACACATGCAATGACTCTGGTGGATCCACATGTGGTTTGTGAAAAGAACACACATGCAATGACACTAGGGGATCCATATGTGGTTTGTGAAAAAACACACATTTCAATGACACTGGTGGATCCATATGTGGTTTGTGAAAAGAACATACATGCAATGAACTCTGGTGGATCCATATTTGGTTAATGAAATGAACACACATGCAATGACACTGGTGGATCCACATGTGGTTTGTGAAAATAACACACATGCAATGACTCTACCTATTGTTTCTGAAAAGAAAACACATGCAATGACACTGGTGGATCCATGTGGTTTGTGACAATAACACACATGAAATGACTCTAGCTGTGGTTTATTAACTGAACACACATGTAATAACACTAGTGGATCCATGTGGTTTGTGAGAAGAACACACATGCAATGACTCTGGTGGATCCATATGTGGTTTTTGAGAAGAACAGACATGCAATGACTCTAGCTATGGTTAATGAAAAGAATAGATATGCAATGACTCTAGCTGTGTTTTATTGAAAGAATACACATGCAATGACTCTGGTGGATCCATATGTGGTTTGTGAAAAGAACACACATTCAATGACACTGGTGGATCCATATGTGGTTCATGAAAACAACACACATGCAAGGACACTGGTGGATCCACATGTGGTTTGTGAAAAGAACACACATGCAATGACACTGGTGGATCCATGTGGTTTATGATAATAACACACATCCAGTGACTCTAGATGTGGTTTATTAAAAGAACACACATGCAACAACACTACTGGATCCATGTGGTTTGTGAAAAGAACACACATGCAGTGACACTGGTGGATCCATATGTGGTTTGTGAAAAGAACACACATTTCAATGACACTGGTGGATCCATATGTGGTTTGTGAAAAGAACATACATGCAATGAATCTGGTGGATCCATATGTGGTTTGTGAAAAAAATAGACATGCAATGAACTCTTGTGGATCCATATGTGGTTTGTGAAAAGAATAGACATGCAATGACTCTGGTGGATCCATATGTGGTTTGTGAAAAGAACAAACATGCAATAACTCTAGCTGTGGTTAATGAAAAGAATAGAGATGCAATGACTCTAATTGTGCTTTATTGAAAGAACACACATGCAATGACTCTGGTGGATCCCTATGTGGCTTGTGAAAATAACACACATTCAATAACACTGGTCGATCCATATGTGGTTCATGAAAAGAACACACATGCAATGACGCTGGTGGATCCACATTTGGTTTGTTAAAACAACACACATGCAATGACACTAGTGGATCCATGTGGTTTATGACAATAACACACATCTAGTGACTCTAGCTATGGTGTGTGAAAAGAACATACATGCAATGAACTCTAGTGGATCCATATGTGGTTTGTGAAATGAACACACATGCAATGAACTCTTGTGGATCCATATGTGGTTTGTGATAAGAACACACATGGAATTACTCTGGCTGTGGTTAATGAAAGAACACACATGCAATGACTCTGGTGGATCCACATGTGGTTTATGAAAAGAACACACATGTAGTGACACTAGGGATCCATATGTGGTTTGTGGAAAAACACACATTTCAATGACACTGGTGGATCCATATGTGGTTTGTGAAAAGAACATACATGCAATGAACTCTGGTGGATCCATATGTGGTTTGTGAAAAGAACAGACATGCAATGAACTCTTGTGGATCCATATGTTGTTTGTGAAAAGAACACACATGCAATGACTCTAGTTGTGGTTAATGAAAGAACACATATGCAATGACTCTGGTGGATCCATATGTGGTTTGTGAAAAGAACACACATGAAGTGACATTGGGGATCCATGTGTGGTTTGTGAAAAGAACACACATTTCAATGACACTTGTGGATCCATATGTGGTTTGTGAAAAGAACAGACATGCAATGAACTCTGGTGGATCCATATGTGGTTTGTGAAAATAACAGACATGCAATGAACTCTTGTGGATCCATATGTGGCTTGTGAAAAGAACACACATGCAATGACTCTAGCTATTGTTAATGAAAGAACACACATGCAATGACTCTGGTGGATCCATATGTGGTTTGTGAAAAGAACACACATGTAGTGACACTGGGGGATCCATATGTGGTTTGTTTAAAGAACACACGTTTTAATGACACTGGTGGATCCATATGTGGTTTGTGAAAAGAACATAAATGCAATGAACTCTGGTGGATCCATATGTGGTTTGTGAAAAGAACAGACATGCAATGAACTCTTGTGGATCCATATGTGGTTTGTCAAAAGAACACACATGCAATGACTCTAGTTTTGGTTAATGAAAGAACACACATGCAATGACTCTGGTGGATCCATATGTGGTTTGTGAAAAGAACACACATGCAGTGACACTGGGGGATCCATATGTGGTTTGTGAAAAGAACACACATTTCAGTGACACTGGTGGATCCATATGTGGTTTGTGAAAAGAACAGACATGCAATGAACTCTGGTGGATCCATATGTGGTTTGTGAAAAGAACATACATGGAATGAACTCTTGTGGATCCATATGTGGTTTGTGAAAAGAACACACATGCAATGACTCTAGCTGTGGTTAATGAAAAGAACAGACATGCAATGACACTGGTGGATCCATATGTGGTTAATGAAAGGAACACACATGCAATGACACTGGTGGATCCATATGTGGTTAATGAAAAGAACACACATAAAAAGACAGTGGTGGATCCACATGTGGTTTGTGAAAAGAACATACATGCAATGAACTCTTGTGGATCCATATGTGGTTTGTGAAAAGAACACACATGCAATGACTCTAGTTGATCTATCTTGGCATAATTTGATGGATGCCACGATGTATTTCATTGTACAAGACACTCACTTTCCATTTTTATACTACCCAGTTTTGCCCTTTGTTTTTTGATACTACTCAGTTTTGCCCCCCTCTCTCTTTCGTAGAAGCCCAAACCTGTGCTCACTCTGTCTGCTACACCCTGATTGGTTGTCACAGTTGTCACGCGGATCGTGCGCACCAACCGTTGATCCGGTGTGATCCAACGAGGATCGTTGCACACGTCGTGCTCTTCACAGTACAACGTGAGACAACACAGACATGTCCCTCACCGAGACTGGTCATGTCATGTTTAATCAAGTCTGAAAAGCCTACTACTCCTACTACTACGCCACAAGACATGCGTCATCGAGTGCACGATCATCGACGGGCAGCTGCAATTTATTGCCACTTGATTTTAATAAGACATATCCCATTTTTTACGCATCGGCTCTCAATCTTACTTCCAACTAGGCCCCACCGTAAGAAACTTCCATGCGTTAGCCGGAGGCCAAAGAGCTGAGCTCGACGAGACCTAACGTATCTGCCTTCATCGAGTCACTCGCAGTCATCAACACATCCCTCTACCCAATCTAGCACAACCCCAGAAATCTCGCCGTACAGCCACCTACCTTCTCCTCATCATTTCCCCTTTTAATTATCGTCAATTTTATGGCCGTGTCAAACTTCATACATAGAAATTGTGTATGTGCCCTTTGCATGCGGCTCAATACAGAACTGCCATGCATGGCCCAGGAAAAAAACGTGACATAACGTGTGCATGTCGCGGTGCACGGTGCAGTAGCCTGCGCGGCGTGTTGCACGGTGGTGCAACGAAACGTGCCTTGCTTCCATTCACCTTAACTATAGAACCCCTCTCCGCACACCCACTCTCACTCTCGCTCACTCTCCTCACACAACCCTCTCCACTGTCCCACCAGCTTCTGCAAACTCCCAAGGAAACCCCATTCACGCTGGCGATGGTGGAGGAGGATACGGTGGTCATCGTCGCCTCCAAGGCCATCGGCGAGGAGGCCCCCTTCTCCGTCTTGGTCCCCCTCGATGCATTGAAAGAAGCCGCTGTCCCTGTCCAGGCCCCATCGAGGCATCGATGGCAACCGTCGTTCTTGTCCAAGCACCCAGCCCCTCTACCGACATAGCCATCGGCGAGGAGGCCCCCACCGGTCACAAGCAGATCGAGCTCTTCTGGAACCCCTACGATCTAGAGGAGTACATCACTCTGGTGAAACCCTACAACACCGGCATCGATGACCCATGGTTGGAGGTAACTAGGGTTTGCTCCCCTTCCCTGATTCTTCTCCCGTTCCCATCGTTGGATGCTAGATCTTGGTTTCTTAGGATTCGCTTGTTCGCATTTCGATTGCTCGATCTTCTTACATCATCTAATACTCCCTTTTCCTTTTCTTCCAATAGGTTTACGGTAGCGACGTCTGCAGCGATGACGAGTCTAGGCACACCAAGACTCGTTAGGTGCTGAGGATGCTGCAGGCAGGCCATCACGACACCTTCTTCGCTAGTGGTGTCCACAGTTGCCCCTTCTACAGGATGAGCCTCGCCGGCACCGACTTCAACTGCGTCGTGATGCATGCAGAGGGCCTGAGCTCTGGCACCCCCAAAGTCGGCCAGACTATGAGCGTCAACGTCTACATCGCTGAACACCAGGCTCTTGGCATTCACCTCTAAAACCTCCAGCGGGTGGCCATCAAAGAGGTTTGCATGCCTCCGATCAAGCCTAAGGCCCCCAAGATCAAGGGACTGGGCAGCAAGAATTGGAGGAAGCGCTAGAGGGAGGAGGCAGAGGCACAGGCGCATGCAAGGAGGGTTTGAACGTGTCTATTGCTGCTGCTGCTAAGCAGCTTCTTTTGAATGTATCGAACCTCGTTAAGCAACCTACTTTCTATCTCTTTATCCTATTTAGCTGCGCACAACTATATCTACATTTCTTTTGTTTTCTGAATGAATGTATTCTGCCTGGTGTGATTTGCTGCTCTAGATGTGCTACCAGATCGGAGGAAAAAAGAGGTCCAAAAGGGAACGAATTATCGAAGAGACAAGCTTCTCTAGATTTTCTACCAATTTGGGCAAAATGAAACATATCTGTTTAGCAAGAGAGGAAAAAGGTACTCTTTCAAACTACCAGTTAACGAGCTACCATCTTGACAAGCTACCAAACACATACAGAAACATAACACAAAGAAGTAAAATTTATTTTACTACTCTCACTTGAGGCGCTAGCCATCTTGACAAGCTAACCGAGTTCCACAAAATAGAAACATAACACAAAGGAGTAAAATTTAATTCACTTCTCATCAGACCACTTGAAGCGCTTGCCATCGTTCCTAGGCGACCAACTGGCGATCATTCCAGGTGGATCTTACATTATTGGCACTGCACAACTCACGAAATGCAAGTTCATCCCACCTGGGATCTGACTTGGCTTCCCTATCTTCAGCATCCCGCGGCACAATTAGCCGTGCATCACAGGCCTGATTGTTGCCGCTAGAAGATGTCGCCTCTCTGTTTGCTGCTTTAGTTGCAGCCTCTCGGTCAGCTGCTTCTGCTTCAGCTGCAAGCTCTCTATCAGTTGCTTCTGCAGCCTCTCTGTCAGTTGCTTTAGATGCAACCATTTTCTTTGCATATGCACCTTCAAACTCAGCTATTCTGCATTTTCTACAAAGGGCTCCCCTAAGCTCGTCTTCCCTCTTGCAAATAGGGCAAAACACAAGGTAACATAGAAAGAAATAGTTCTTCTTGTACAACTAGTAAGTCATGTAAGCATCTATGGCTGCATACTTCATGTTTATATCAGACAACGGCCACTCCTCCCAGAAGTCGTGCCTGTCCGTAGGGAAATCTGCCTTCATTCTGTCGTATGACTCATCGAGGATTCTAGTTGAGAGTGATGCCATTCCATCCTTCATTGAGCCCCCTATGATCTTGACAAGACTCTGAATATTGATCCAGTTGTGCGCATGAATTATAAACAATTCCTTTTTCTACAAGGAACTGACGCAGTGCCGGACAATTCCTGTCAGTCCTGAAAGTATGTAGTTTGTTATCACCAAAATTTGTAACTACAAATATTTTGTCAATGCAAGATCATCATCTGAATATAATTTTAAAAATTTTAGTAAATGCAAGATCAAGACTCTCAACATTGTCTTGTCATAATTTATTTGGTCCTAAATAAAATTCAGTAGTTACAAGATGAGCAAATGGATAAAGAACAAGAGGAGAAAACCCTAAAAGCGGTTAACTACAGAGAGAAGATCTACAAACTGGGAGAAGTGGTAGACGAGGACGTGTTTCCTCATGGCCAGTTGAACGACGGCGACTTCACTCCCTTCATATGGATCCTCCAGGGTGTACTCGAGGTCCAATCCCACAAACTTGTCCTCGTCTTTCTCAAGCCAACCCTCGTACATCCTTAGGACTCGCACCACTGTCTCCTCCTCGTTGATGTAGACGACGTCTATCTTCTTATTGTCATGGGTAGTGAAGCTTGTCTCTAGAGTGCGGCGACCATCCATGGCGGCAAGGAGAAGATGGGAAGAAGACTGATGACAGGAAGAAGAAGATTGGTTTCTGTATGACAGGAGAACGGTGGAACCGTCAATGTGTTTCTAAGGTAGTGGTTAACGACGGGGATAAAAGTCCAAAGGAGAGACGTGTGGTGGTGGCCGTTCTAGCTTCTGAGTAAACAAAAAATAATTATAACGACGATATATGTGCCCTGTTTTGTCATGTCAATACACTAGGCCGGTCGTGTTGTCCTATCCACTATGCCAGCACTGCAAGCCTACGTGACAGCCACCACGCCTAAGTGACGGGAGCGACATAACAGCGAGAACTGACAGGGAGGGCCAACTTGACGGTCATTAGCCTGATATTTTGTATTGAAACATAAAGTTGAATTCGGCCGAAAAAGACCCTCTGAGTATTTGGCACGCCAACTGTGGTCACCTCGGCTAATTACAGGCAATTTGGGTACCGCGTTGCTTGGGTGCCCTAACTTTCGGGACACAAAATGATATTCTTGGTTTGACAAGAAACTATACAACCAGACGTATTTTTTGGTCATATAGTTGTGTCTGTATAGTTGCGAAAAAGGTCGCAAACAATGGGATTTTGCCTCAAAGAAGCCCAGAACTTTCCCAAAGTCATACCCTAGGGCACCCCCAAGGCCTATATAAAGGAGGGAGGACCCAAGAGGAATCCACCACGGCGGAGCCCTACCGTCGTGCCACCACCATAGCCGCCTCCAATAAGATCTACACCATCACCATCACACAAGAGGAGAAGAGACTAGGATCTTGAAGTCCTCCACATCGATCTACATCGTCATCTTCATCAACAATGTCTCCATCACTGATCTCCTTTGGTTACTTATTGTAATTTTAGATTGAATCTTGGATTTGCACTTGTCTTCAATTGTATCATCATACTTCATCCATATTCTATCCATGATATTGATTGCCTTCATGTGTGAGTAGTTTCCTTTGTTCTTGGGGAGATGGAGAAATCCTAGTATGAGATTAAATTGAGATAAATATTATTATGTGATATTGTTCATTATGTGTCTATGTTAGATTTGCTTCATCTTGATGTTGGGTGAAGCGCGCCACTCAATATTTGCCTCACTAAGGACTATATGGAGGGAACTACTTGTTGGTAGATGGAGGGATGATAGCACTTACGGTGACTATAAAGCTGTTGTCATTCCTTATGTATCAACTTGGGAACCGAGGAGAACTCACGGAACATTGTCCATGCCATGGGATACATCCTACGAGGTAAAGTCCCTTAATAGCGCAGTAATTTGATTGACGTCGATTGTTGTCTACTATGGTTATAACGGATGATGTGAGCAGTGGTTGCTGCCTATTCTTCCATATATGGAGCTCCTCCCACACATATCATAAATGCTCTTATTCATTATAATAATTTTAATCACTCTTTCTAATTACTAGCGGTGGATCCACTACTCCCTAAAAACTCTTTCCATCATCTTGCAGACTTTCGTAATCATACTTGCATGCTCTTGTTTACTTATAGCTTTAGTTTACTTATTGTTCTCTTATTTGAAAACCCAAAAATATCTTTTACACAAAACTTGCATTTTATCTTGTTACTTAGAACGTTATTTAGCATTACTATTTCAGTATTTAGTTCAAAGAGTGACTAGACTTTAGACTCCTACTCCCTGTGGGATCGATATGTTTATTTCGAAACAAGCTACAAACGATATGTGCACTTGTAGTCATCAAGCTATTTTCTGGCGCCGTTTTCGGGGAGCTAAGCGATGTAGGTCTTTTAGCTTTTGTTTATTTATTTTAGTTTTGCTAGATTTTGTTTTAAGCTTTGTTTATTTGCTGCATTTGTATTTTTGCTTTTTTTTACAAACCAAAAACCCATAAAAATATTAGTTACTATTCATGTCTTCTGAGATAACTACCTTTCAACAGATGAAATCTATAATGGAGGAGTCAAAGATAAGGACTTTGGGAGATATTCATAAGAGGCAAGGCATATTAAAAGAATTGTTGACTTGGGTGGACAAGTATTCATCCACACTATGTACCTGTTATCAATTATGTTGTGATTATTGCGGGTCTCCAGATCACCTCAATTATCAATGTAAGTATAATTATTTTGATACCGAACTAGCAGACTATAATAGAGATGAGTCTAAATGCCTTTCCGGGGAGGACACATTACAATTTGTGCTTTTTACTGGTTGCCAAGAGTTGTTATTTCGTTTAAGAAATATACAGGTAGAAAGTAAACCACTCGATATGATCTATAAAGAAGTTCACCCTGTATTCTACTATTGCCAAGATAACTTCCATGATAATGAATTTATTGTTTTGCAGATTAAAGCTACCACGGAAGAATCTAAACTTTGGCAGGGTGCTCCAAAAGATAATGTGGAGGGAAATCCACTCAAAGAGCCTCCACCTAAACCACTGAAACATGTTGTTAATAAAGAGGTGCCACTTATTGGTGCACCCTCTCAACTAGTGGAAGGTAAGCCCAAAGGCAAGACTATCATTGAGATACTCGCAAATTATCTTAGTAAGAATAAAGATGAGCAACTTGATCAACCACTTGAATCTCCTACTTATGAAAATAACTTTCCACACATAAATATTATGCATTCAAACGATATCTCATTACCTAGTAATGATTTTTGTAAGTCCAAAACTTATGATGATTGTTCTGAGGAGGATTCGTGCCTAGACAGTGATTTTGGGGACTTTGGTGAGGGACTAAAAGATGAATATTTCTATGAATATTGTGATGCTATTAACATGGGACAGGAATCCTCATTGGAAGAGGAGGATGAGTATTTTGACGAACTAGTGAGCAATATGACGATAAGAGAAATGTATTCCCAAATAGTGGAATATGCTAAAAAGTTAATTTCTTCGGATATGATAGACGATCCAATAATATGTCCTTGATGTATGAAACTTGGGCACTACTTTCATTTTCAATGCTCTGATACCTTTAATCAATCTTTAGTGTCTTATAATAATGGTGATGTTACTAGTGAATTATTAGAGTATATTATCTTTGAAGGTGCCCATGAGTTGATAATACATGTCATATCACATATTAATAATGAAGATAGTGTTCTCATAAAAACAGCTTATAAAATCCTGCAAAATATTTCTTGGTATTCTCATGAATGTTTTAGTGAGAATACACTTATTATGAGGAGTAAGGCATATACAAAACACGTAGAGCACAAAGTTACTTGTTTGCAGGAAATCTCATTATAGAAGGACGAAGTTCTTTCCCAGGAAGAGGATGAACATGAAGAAGAACTGCAGATCCCATTGGAGGAGGATGAAGTTCCTTCCCAAGAAGAGGATGAACACAAAGAAGAACCACTAATCCTTGATTATATGCAACTAATGGACATGTGGGAGCAGGTGGACTCCTGTTCTGGTAATTTGTTAAATTTATCCGAAGGGATGAGGCAATATAATGGTAAGCCTAACAAGCTTTATGATTATGAATGCATTCCTCTCTTTAACAAATTTGTATCAACCAATACTCACATAAACGGTAATAATGTTAAACTCTTGGAATACATAGTTTATGAAGGGTCTCATGAGATGCTTAGGAAAATTGGTATTATTATGAAAAGTAGCGATAATGAGGATTTAGCAAGGTATCATAATATTATGGATTATACTGTCAATTATTGTCAAGAAGATTTTAGTGGGAATGCACTTGTGATAAAGAGTAAGGAGCTATGTAAAACAATAGTTCCCGAAACTAACATTTTGCAGGAACCACTAGATAACGAGGAGGAACACCAAAAAGATGAGGTTGAAGACAAACATCATTCTACTAATAATAAGTTTGTTTATGATGCCTTAGTCTCTAGTAATGATTCTTATTGTGTTGAAACTGAAGATACTTTATCTGCAGAGGCTTTATGCCTAGATACTCATTTGGAGAACACTAATAATGACGAACTGGAGATAAATCCTTGTAGTATTAATGAGCAGGTTTTGGGAGAGCACATCTTTGATGAAACATTTATTGATGATGCTTCTTTTTGTGATTGGATTTATAACTCTAGAACTGAGGACTAGTTAGCAAGGGTGATGAACTAGAGAATAGAGACACTTTTGAATTTTTTCCTGTTGCTAAAGATGAGTATTATGAAGTGTTTCCTCGTGATAGTGTAGCCCAAGAAGAGTACTATGAATTGTATCCCAATGATGCTATTAAAGGTAAAAGGTTTGAATTTCTATGTAAATATCTCATCCTTTGGTTGAAGCTATCTAGGGAGGTCTGCTCACCACACATGGCGCATCAATCATCATTTGTGAGCAATAACACATTTATCTACATGACTCCGATGCACCGTAAGAGGGTGAGACTTCGACCAGGCTGTAATAGTAAGTGCTCCAAACCTCTTTTGGAGGTAATAATAAATAATTCTCTGGCTCCTATCTATTGAAATAATAATGGAGAAAAGCCTAGCTACTTGGTTATAAGAAAGCGCTTCCCGAGAGGCAACCCGAAAGTCATTAGGTGTCTTTGTTAGTTTTGTGTTTTGAGTCTTGATGCATTCATGTTGCATTGGATTTTTTATTCTTTGCATGATTTGCTATTAGAGTTATCTTGTTGTAGTTTTCAAAAGGTAGAATTTATTATTACTATGTGTTGCATAACTCGGTTGTACTTAAATCCCGTTTTATACATGTTGTTGTTGGTCAAAATTAAAGTTGTTATTTTACTGTCAAAACATTGTGTTTCGCTAAGTTTCAGGATAAGAAAGAATTCTCGAAGAAATAGAATTTTTTTGATGTCTATAGAAGGTTTAACGACCAACTATATGGCGGGAATAAAAAATTCCACCCTTATAGTTTGGCCGTATAGATATCTTTGCCATCAACAAATTTTGTTTCCTGTGTACTGAAGGTTTAACGACCAACTATACCGCGGGAATAAAAATTCTGGCCATATAGTTCCGGCCGTATAGATATCGATCCCTTTGTAAAATTTCTATTCTAGGATACAGAAGGTTTAACGACCAACTATACGGCGGGAATAAAAATTCCGACCGTATAGATATCGATGCCTTTGTAAAATTTCTATTCAGGATACTGAAGGTTTAACGACCAACTATATGGTGGGACTTTTTTGGTCCGTCCGTATAGTTGCGCCTGTATTGTTGGGAAAACCCCTCAAATGCCAACTGGAAGGTAACCATTGCTCAAAGTTTTATTCATTCTTCTTCTTTCTTCTTCTAAAACCTCGAAACACCACCTAGGAGCTTCTCCCATGATCTAGAGAAGCCAAGCATATGTAAGCAATAAATTTCTACCTCAGGAACCTCCTAGAATATAATTCTCTATAGAAGTTCATGTTTTCTTTTTTACTTTCCTTTTATCGGTGGGGTAAACGAACTATGGTCGTATACCAAACCGATGCATTTTATTTTGTGTGTTATTTTGGCAGGGACTTAAACCTTGTGTGACGACGTGTACGGTAGTGCCAACCATGCAAACACTCACACGAGCCACTTGGTTGCTTCAATTCAACGCTTCGACAATTAGTGTCTGGTAAAACCTTCCAACTCGAACCTTTTTTAATATGCACATAGGGGTTGCACACTCGTGTCTCGTATCCTGTTTTGCTTTCACCTCATCACAATCTAGAAGAGGCATCTTCTAGAACTAGTTTGTTGACTTAAGCATGGTGCTTAGGTTGATGAACCGACTCAGTGGGACTTGTATTTTTATCACTTGTGAGCTAAATCCATGTCTTCATAAACACAAAAATATTTCGTTTTATTTTTATTTTTTAAGGAGGTCCTCAAGGAAGGCACACCGGGCCATATCAAGAAATACATGTTGAAGCAAATGTTCTTTGTCCATCAAAAGAGAGGTTACTTGTACCTGAACGGTAAAGTGTGTCACCCTCGTTTTCAACTAAGCTTGGGGAGGTAACCACTTATCACACTCTCTTTTGGAAACAATATTTTCTCTTTTCTTTTGGTGCTTTATTCAAGTTTGGTTCTTGCAAAGTTCTAAGCTTGGGGGGGTACTTCTGCATGTGTAGTCTTGTGCAATGTTCGTATTCGATGGAGGTTTAATGCAATCATGTATCCCGCTATTTTTGAATGCTTGTTTAAGTGAGTCTAGTTCTATATTCATATGGGGATACACTTGTTCATGATAGGAACCATAGGAGTTGACTTAGAGCTTGTATGCATCTTGCTAAATTGTTTATCAAGCTTGTGACACTATTTTAGATCCTCTAGAAAACATTGCCACAATATCTACACTTGGAAATAATGTATACTTGATCAAGATCTTTTGAAATTTGTTGGTTGTCACTAAATAGCCTTGTCTTAAATTAATAGGTTATGCTTGACCCCATAATGTCAAAACAATAGACTTGATAGTTTGCTTACGAAAGGAGTTTTTAATTGTAAATGATATTTCAAACTTTTTAGTTCTATGCTAAATAAAGTGTTGTTTAATTGTCTTAAGAGTTTAGCCTTAAAGATACTCAACACCATATATGTGATGATTGACTTGATAGTACTCTTTGAAAGGATTTGTTTGAATAAACTAATATTTAGCGGTAATTGAGATGCATGCCAAATCTTGACCTATTGATTAAAGTATGATATTGCTTTATGCGTGTCTGCACCACTGTCGCACAACATGGGATGCTAACAACTCCTCTGGCCTTTGAATAGTCCAAAAAGAGGAAACTCTTGGTGTTTGGCTATGAGTTTGCCAACATATGTAGCAGAAATGCTATATGTGGGTATGCATTGGTATTCTCATGGGCCCGTGTTCAAAGCAAAAGAGGGAATACTCCTCTGACCATTATGAGAAATCATTATACCAAAAAGGGAAACCTTGGTAATGGTCACAAGTATCCATTCTTAGCCTGCATAGTTTGATTAAACACACTAAGTTTTGGCATGATCTCATTACTGATGAACTGAATTTTTAGAAAGACAAAGAATAGAAAATGAGTGTTTGATAGCCATGATTCATTGATGTGGATGACCAAATGAGACACTCTAATTCTATGCTTCTTTTGACATGCTCTCGCATTTCCTTTTGACATAAATCTCATTACTAAGAGATAAACTTTCTGAAAGCTCAATAACTGATGTTTGCACTTGAGAGCCTTAACTAGATGACATGATTGGGTAGCTTTATTCCTATTTATGCTTGACATCTATTTGTGACTAAGTTTTGCCTCATAAAAAATAATGATATGAAAAGTTATACAAAAGGTGCAATAAGAGGATCACAAATTTTTCTACAAGTAGACTCACTGTTGACATGGAGCATATAAGTTTTGATGAATCTTTAGTGGTCTTTATAACTGAGCTTGTGTTGCCTTGTATGAATACATGTTTTCTCTCTTCAATCTTGTAGAAGAAATAAGGATGCAAGGCATTGATTTCCAATGATAAGCTATTTCACAACCATTAATTTATTACCGACCCTTCCTGCTCGAGGACGAGCAAGGTATAGCTTGGGGAAGTTGATGGCTGTGAAATATAACCTCTTTTAGCCATATAAAATGAGCCATTTATCTCTCACATCATGTTTCTTTCAGCTATAGCTATGCCTTATATATGCATATCTTCTAGTTATCATTTACTTTCATATGAGCTTTGCACATTTAGTAGTTTAGGTATAATTTTATCACTTTTCCTTGTCTATGACATGTGTGCATGTGTTGATGATGATTATGGATAAAACAAAGGAAAAATGAATAAAGAGAGCATAATATGGAGAAGCTGCAGGGACCAGACTTAGCCATTTGAGAGGTTGAAAATATGAATATTTCCAACTTCTTAAAATAATTATCCAAGACCATGGGGTTGTAGCCCTCGACGAGACGAAGTCAATGAGCCTAAGAACACCCAAAATAGAGTTCGTATGAAGAATTGACGGCCAAAACACTGCGGGACACCGAAGGTTTGACGAGCAACTATACGACCAAATGTATTTTTCTAGCCATATAGTTGCGCTCGTATAGTTGCGAACAAGGTCGCAAATGACGGGATTTCGCCCCACAGAAGCCCCAGAACCTTCCCAAAGTCATATAACGGTATTGGGGGAACCCTAGGGCACCCCCAAGGCCTATATAAAGGAGGGAGGACCCAAGAGGGAGCCACCAAGCCATATCCTCCACCACAGCGGAGCCCTGCCGCCGTGCCACCACCATAGCGACCTCCAATCAGATCTACACCATCACCATCACACAAGAGGAGAAGAGACTAGGATCTTGAAGGCCTCCATATCTATCTACATCGTCATCTTCATCAATAATGTCTCCATCACCGATCTCCTTTGGTTACTTGTTGTAATTTTAGATTGAATCCTGGATTTGCACTTGTCTTCAATTGTATCATCATACTTCATCCATATTCTATCCATGATGTTGATTGCCTTCATGTATGAGTAGTTTCCTTTGTTCTTGGGGAGATGGAGAAACCCTAGTATGAGATTGAATTGAGATAAAGATTATTATGTGATATTGTTTATTATGTGTCTGTGTTATATTTCCTTCATCTTGATGTTGGGTGAAGCGCGCCACTCAATATTTGCCTCACTGAGGACTAGATGGAGAGAACTACTTGTTGGTAGACGGGGGGATGATATCACTTACGGTGACTATAAAGCTATTGTCATTCCTTACATATCAACTTGGGAATCGAGGAGAACTCACGGAACATTGTCCATGCCATGGGATACATCCTACGGGGTAAAGTCCCTTAATAGTGCAGTAATTCGATTGATGTCGATTCCTGTCTGCTGTGGTTATGACAGATGATGTGAGCAGTGGTTGCTGCCTATTCGTCCATATATGGAGCTCCTCCCACACATATCATAAATGGTCTTATTAATTATAATAATTTTGATCACTCTTTCTAATTACTAGCGGTGGATCCACTACTACCTGAGAACTCTTTCCATCATCTTGCAAACTTTCGTAGTCATACTTGCATGCTCTTGTTTACTTACAACTTTAGTTTACTTATTGTTCTCTTATTTGAAAACCCAAAAATATCTTTTACACAAAATTTGCATTTTATCTTGTTACTTAGAACGTTATTTAGCATTACTATTTTAGTATTTAGTTCAAAGAGTTACTAGACTTCAGACTCCTACTCCCTGTGGGATCGATATCTTTATTTTGAAACTAGCTACAAACAATCTGTGCACTTGCAGTCATCAACATCCTCTAAACATATGATGCCCTTCATTATTTGTCATGTTGAACAATTTATACCCACCATACATGTACACTAAATAACCGCGGGAAATGTATAAATAGGAAATATAAAAATATACGTGCCATGAATTTTTTCCCAATTTATTTTACCATTCTGTACTTGCGCTCCAAAAAAATATTTACTTTCCCACCAAATAATGTTGCTTTTGCGCCAATACTTTTTACCATCCCGCTAAACGACCCACGTTCCTCCAATTTTTTTGTTCCCACCAAAATTAGCGTCTTTTTAACATTCCCTCGTAACTAATACCGATTAGTACGCTAAACCAAATCACGGCGTCATCACGCGCGATTGGATCTGAGCTCTCATGCCAGTTCTACAAAACAAACCACACTTCTCGGGTAATTCCTTCTCTTCCTCCCTATCTCCACATGGTCGATTCCAACACAGCCAACGGGAGTTGTTGGCTGCTCATCTTTGTCCTCTCGCCCCTTGCTTCTCTCGCTGTCTTCTGACTCCCTGATGCCTCCTCTCTCTTCTTCCTGCGTCGGCTTGTTCGGATGGAGAAGGTAGGGAGAGGGGCTTGGTGCCACATTCCACCCTATAGATCCCTTCTCGTGGTTGTGTCCTGGTGATGCGGCCTCGTGTCATTGTGTAGGTGGAGCTCTTTGTTGTTCTAGAGAAGCACAAGAGCATGTGTCAGGGTCTTGGTCCTCATCGTCGCCACCGTCTTCGTCGTCGGTCGCGGTGAGGCCAGATCTCCTCCTCCACCACTAAATAATCTCCCATTCTGCTATCTAATTTCAATAAATCCCTGTCCTTTGGCCCTTTTCTCCTCACTGGATTTCATCTTCATTATCAGTAGCTTCCAGCGAGGTGGTTTTCGCATGGTTCCTCGGTAAAGTTTACGTTCTGAAACTCTGAATACACGGGTTCTAAACTTCAGAATTTGGATATGTAAGCTTAAGTGAGGTGTAGAATAAGTTTGGTTCAGACAAATGTAGCTTTGACATTGATTAACTTTGCTCTACTCTGATGGTGCGCCAGGATCACTGTTCTAGAGGATTTTGCATTGCTCCTAGTACATGTCTTTTTCAATACCAATTGATAGTATTATGAACTTCAGAATCCGGATATGTAAAACCTAAAGCGAGGCCTCCGACACATGTAGAATAGCTTTGGTTCAGATAGTGCTAAGCCCAAAATATATCGAGCCCGTTGGGGAACCACAAGAGGAAGGTATGATGAGCACAACAACAAGTTTCCCTCAGTTATGAAACCAAGGTTTAATCGAACCAGTATGAGCAAGGAAACACCTCAAAGGTGTTGCTAGCTGAACTTTGGTAGGGCGCACTACCAGTGCCAGCAAAAACATGGAGACCTGCACAACACAACCACAGAACTTTGCCCCCAACTTGCGATGAGGTTGTCAATCTCACCGGTTTTGCTGAAAACAAAGGATTAAACATATCGAGTGGAAGAAAGTAATAGTTTGCAGAAAGTAAACAGAAAATAGTAAACAGTTGATTGTAGATTGATAGTAAAAGAAAGGACCGGGGTCCATAGTTCACTAGTAGTGGCTCTCCTTAAGATAGATGACATGCTGGGTGAACAAATTATAGCGGGGAAATTGACAAACATCGAGAAAGCAATATGCATATACTACTCATCTTGACTCCTTTGAGACTTGATTGGGCATTACAACATTATACATAGACCGTAATCCAACTGCATGTATGACTAATAATCCACCTTCAGGTTATCATCCGAACCCCCTCCAGTATTAAGTTGCAAGCAACGGATAATTGCATTATGCATTGCGTGTAAATTAAACAATATGATTGTTCTATGAACAAAGGATTGTTGTTTTCTCCCTAGTAGCAACAACACATCTAGTACCTTAGAGATTTCTGTCACTTCCCCAGATTACTAGAGGCATGAACCCACTATCGAGCATAAATACTAACTCTTGGAGTTTCTAGCATCTACTTGGCAAAGATAGCTACTAACAACGAAAAGCATGCAAGATCACAAATAACAAAGACATGATAGAATCAATAATCAATCTGAAATAGCATCTCAATATCCATCGGATCCCCGCAAACACAACATGTAGAATTACAAATAGATGATCTTGATCATGAATGGAGCTCACAAGATCTAAATATGATAGCACAAAGGAGGAGAACCAGGCATCTAGCTACTACATGGACCCATAGTCCAAGGATGAACTACTCACGCATCACACCGGAGGCTTGCAGGGTGATGAAGAAGGCCTCTAGGGTGAATTCCCCTCTCTGGAAGGGTGTCGGGAAGAGCTTCAGATCCCTCCCAATCTAGGGATGGAGATGACGGTGGCTACAGACTCTTTCATGGAATTTTGATCGGGTACGTAGGGTTTCTGTATCGGAGGCATCTTAAAGGCGAAAGGGGAGGCCGAGGGGGTGCCTGATACGTCCATTTTGCATCACTATTCTATATCATAATTTACTGTTATTCATTGATATATTTCATATTAAGGGATGGTACTTATGTAATTTCACCTATTTTTGCATGGTTGATGACTTTTGGAGCATGGACCGCTGCAGTCAGGATTCTGATGGAAAAGGTGCTGTTTCGAGGCAAAATTCGCGAAGATCAGAAAATCCAGGAAAATATATGGAAAATCTTATTTTTCCAGAAGCCGAAGGCTGCCAGAAGGAGGAGTGGTGATGGTCCACAGGGGGCCCACACCACCCCCTGGCGCGGGCCAGCCTAGGCCGCGCCACCAGGTGGTGTGGCTTCCCTGACCCACCTCCAGCTCTCTCCTCTGGCGTATATAATCCTCCCGAAACCCTAATACTCGGGGAGCGACCATAGAAAGATTCCGCTGCCTCTACGGGGTGGAAAACACCGAGAGAGAAAGATCTCTCCGGTAGACAGAATTCTGCCAGGGGAATTCCTTCCCGGAGAGGGGAGATCATCGCCATCAACACCACCATCAAGATGGACTTCATCGGGATCATCAGCATCATCATCACCACCACCATCATCACCATCTCCATATTGTTGTACCAATTGGGTTGAATCTTGCATAGTTCTTAGGGGAAACTTTCCCGGTGTTGATTACTCTTTGTAGTTGATGCTATTGAGTGGAACCATTGAATTATTGTTTATGTTCAGATTGTTATACATCATTATTCCATCTCTGATCATGATCCATATGATGTCTTGTGAGTAGTTCGTTTTGTTCTCGAGGACATGGGAGAAGTCATGTTGTTAGTAGTGGAGTTGTGTTGAGAAAGATTCAATAGTTTGATATTTAAGTTGTGGTGTACTTCTTCTAGTGGTGTCATGTGAACGTCGACTACATGAAACTTCACCTATATGGGCCTAGGGGAATGCATTGTGTATTTGGCTACTAATCGTAGGGGTTTCCAGAGTGACAGAAACCTGAACCCTCGTTAGGAAACCATTGCACAAGGGACGTTAGGGTCTTAGAGTATAAAGCTGTGGTTAGGTTTCTACCTGACATGGGTATACCCTACAGGTACTCGATCTTGGTATATACGGCCTGAATACAACGGAAGCCCACGGTGTCGCCAAGGCCCAAATAGAGAACTCGAGTAGCCTACGGGCTCTCGATTGCTTGAAGAACAAGAAGAAGCTAAAGATAGAAAGTTCAAAGGGAAAACCCTAACCTGTGACTGACTCGACCTGCTACCCGAGACCTGGCCTATCTATATAAAGGCCAAGAGGGGGCGGCGAGGAGGACACATGCAACCCTAGTTTCCACAACCCTCGCCAGATTGCATCTGCACACCATTGTAGTCCTCGATTCCTTTGATAATTCCACGAGCAGACAAGCAGGAGTAGGGACCTCTACGAGGCCTGAACCTAGGTAAATCTTCGAGTCCCCTGTGTGCTTGTTTGCTAGCCGATAGATGTCTCCAACGCTCCCTCCTTCTCCAAAACCCAAGTCCATAACAATGGGCATTGATGAGTTAAACCCTCGTCAATTGGCGCCGTCTGTGGAATTGGGAGTGCTGATGTTGCGGCTTCTTTGGCCCCATCAACTGCGATCTACAACTCCGCAACAACAGATATTCGCCAGCTCTTCGGCGTGTTCGACTTCACCGTCCACACGCCGGCCACTCGCCCGGCTTTTGAGTCCGTGGGCGATGGGATCAGCTTGGCGATCGGGAGCTTCCGCTTCCAAGTTGGTCAGATGGGCACGCTTCGCATGCCTAACCAGCCGACCATACCATCGATTGCTCCAGCATCGTGGTTCCCTCCGCCGATCGGCACCCTCAGCAAACTCAATGCCTCGACAATAGTCGAGAATACGGACAGCGACAGCAGTCGCGAATCCGATCTGGGCGATCTGGCAACTGAAGATGGAGCCTATGGTTCCGGATCTAAAAGTTGTGGGAGCAGCAGCTTCCCCAACCACTTCATGTGCGTCGTCATCAACACGGGCAACTCCTCCACCAACCGTGACAACACGGGCAACGGTGGCCACGGAGCCGACCCGCCAAACGGCAGCATACCCAATGGCGGACCACCGCCAAACAGCGGCCCTACCAACGGCGCCCCCATCAACAACGGAGGGGCAGTCGAACCTCCAACTATAATAAACGAGCAGACTGGTGAACGCGTCGTGATCAGGCTCAATGAAATCGAGTGGGCTCGCTGCCGTGAGGCCCTACGAGGCAACCCTCTACCCTTCGGCTCCCCGCAAGAACTGCTGATGCGCTACCATTGGCTCCTGAAGGAGGAATTCAAGCGCCAAGTGCAAACGATCGCGCAACTCGAGGCATGCAAAAAGGCGGCAGACGAGTCAAGCCTCCGACGAGCTGGGCTCTCCTCCCACAGAGGATCCTCCTCCAAGTGCAACGAGTACCTCGCTAGCAATAGGCGATCTCGACTGGCCCACCTCACTGAGCAAGAGCGTGTAGAAGCCGCAAAAGTCCTCGACTTCGGCTCCATGATGGTAGATACGCGTGGCAACGTGCTACCAAAAACGACAAGCTGCGGTAACGGCGGCCACCATGTACCTCCTCAACAACCAACCGCCGGCCGGAGATCCTCGGGCCGCCATGCACCGATCTACGATCGCAGGCTTGGGGTTAATCGAGGCCGCCCTTGACAAGGAGCCAACGCCAGAGCCGAAAAAAGGCAAGGCTCTGGTGAAACACTATTCCTCACCCTCATCCAGCAATGATAGTCACGATCTGTCTCGACGCCGCCGCTCACGACGACATGACCACGACTACGACGCGCATGATAACATCACGTAGCGCAAGATCGACAAGTCAAGGGTGCGACGTGCCCGATCGACTGACTCAGAAGACGAGGATGTGGAGCTCTGTGGCGCTAGATGCTTCAGCAGGGCCATCAGGAAAAAGGGAATGCCCAAGGGGTTTAAGCTCCCATCAGAGAACCCAAAGTTTGACGGTCTGCAGGACCCCAAGATCAGGTTGGGGGACCACATCTCCTCTGTCAGGCTCCACGGCGGAAGTCGAAGCACGGCTATGCAGTGCCTGGAGCTACAGCTACATGGCGCCACCCGAGCATGGCTAAACAACCTCCCACTCGGATCCATTCGCAGTTGGGAAGAGCTGGTCTACAGCTTTGTGCACAACTTCAAGGGCACCTACAAAAGGCCTGCATCAATCGAAGAGCTGAGGTGCTGCCAGCAAAGATCGGGCGAATCACTACGCTCGTACATCCAGAGGTGGTCCATCATCAAGAACTCCGCAGAAAATATCTCGGAGGACCGTGTAATCGACGCATTCAACGGTGACGTTCGCCGCATAGAGCTCAGGGAGGAGATGGGCCGCTCGAAGCCCAAAATCATCGACCACCTGATGGAAATCGCGAATGGGTGGGCTGACAAAGAAGATTCGGTGAAGAATCGCGTTCACTACGACGAGGAAGTAGAACTCGAGCGCAGACACGACCGCCGAAGTAAATGGCGAAGGAGCATCTACGATGACCGCGACGACGTCAATATGGTCGCAGTCGGCTACACCGATAGGCGTGACGACAACCGCAACAACGGCTACCACAGCGGTGGATACCGCGACTCCAGGAAAACCACGCAAGTATGGCAGCACCGCACTCGCGATGAAGCACCCGCCGCGTCCGTTGAAGACAAGCTGTCTGGGCCATGCACCGTGCACTTCTACATCGATAAGCAAGACGGCAAAAAGAAATCCAGCCACCTCCTCAAAGACTGTCGCGAGTTCCTCAAACTCCATAAAGGCCTGGCTCGGATGAATCGCGATGCAGTCAACAGGGGCTACGGAGCCACCCCAGGCGCTGTGGCACATGGAGCTCCTCCTCCACCACCTGGACCACCGCCAAACGCAGCTGCGCCCGACCAGCATCACGGAAGTAAGCCGTACCCGCGGGCCATGGGCACCATGATGATCCAAAAGGGTCGCCCCTCCAACCGGGTGCAAAAGGCCATCACTCGCCAAGTCAATCTGGCGACAAACTCGCCACCATCTACCACTGAGTACCTCAGTGGAAGCGATTCCTGCATCACCTTCGACAAGAACGACCACCCGTGCCAAGTACCTCACCCAGGCCACTGTCCCCTCGTACTCGAGGCACAAATTGGAGGTTTCGACATGAGCCGCGTCTTCATGGATGGCGGAAGCGGCATCAACCTTATGTTCGCGAGTACCTTGCGAGCAATGAGGATCCCTCTGACCTGCTTAGAGGCCTCAGACACAACATTCCACAGCATCGTCCCAGGCAAGGGCGTATATCCCCTTGGCAAAATCAACCTCGTCGTCATCTTCGGCACGTCAAAAAACTTTCGACGCGAGCGCATCGACTTCGAAGTCGTCGATTGGCCCTCACAGTACCACTGCATCCTTGGACGTGTCGCGTTCGCTAGGTTCATAGTAGTGCCGCACTATGCCTACCTACAGATGAAAATTCTAGGCCCTAATGGCGTCATCACAATCAATGGGAGCTTCGAGAGGTCCGACAGTTGTGACAGGGAATTCAACAGAATTTCCCAGTCCTTCGGCATGCAGGAAGAACTTGCGAGACTAAAGGAGTCGACAGACAACAGTCTGCCTCCCCTGAGCCGGCCAAGTTCACCCGACCTATCCTTCGACTCATCGGTGCACAAGAAGAAAGTTCAGGTCCACCCATCGGATCCTACCAAGACGGCCCTCATCGCCAACAACTTGAGTCCCGCATAGGAACTCGCGCTCGTCGAATTCCTCCATGAGCACTAGGAAATCTTTGCCTAGTGTCCAGCGGACATGCCAGGAGTTCCCAGGGAATTCGCTGAGCACGCACTCAATGTCAACCCAGACGCAAGGCCAGTCAAACAAACAATTCGGCGATTGTCTGAACCAAGAGCAAATGCAGTCGGAATGAAGATCAACAGACTCCTCGACGCCAAATTCATACGCGAGATCAAGGAAAGCACTTGGCTCGCCAACACGGTGCTAGTACCAAAAAAGGACACGGATATTCTGCGGATGTGCGTGGACTTCACCTCTTTGAATAAGCACTGTCCGAAGGACCACTTCCTGCTACCGCGAATCGACCAGATCATCGACTCCACCGCGGGATGCGAGCGCCTTTGCTTCCTTGACGCCTACTCAGGCTACAACCAGATTCGAATGAAGGAGGAAGATCAAGAAAAAAATAGCGTTTACAACGCCTTTTGGTGTGTTCTGCTACAACACAATGCCCTTTGGGCTGAAGAACGCAGGAGCCACCTACCAGCGGTGCATGCAGGCTTGCCTCAAGAACCAACTTGGTCACAACATCCAAGTCTATGTTGACGACATATTAATCAAGACCAAAGAGGAAGCCTCACTAATCGAAGATTTGCGTGAAACCTTCGCCAACCTCAACCGCTACCGGATCAAGCTCAATTTGGACAAATGCGCTTTCGGCGTACCATCTGGGCAACTACTCGGGTATCTTATTTCCGCGAGAGGGATCGAGGCGAACCCGAAAAAATAAAAGTCATACTGGCCATGGAGAAGCCGAAAAACATAAGAGGTGTCTAGCAGCTAGCTGGGCGAATCACGTCGCTCAGTCGATTCATCAGTCGCATGGGCGAAAAGGCACTGCCTTTCTACCAACTCCTCCGCAAAGCTGACAAGTTCGAGTGGACCAACGAGGCACAGGAAGCATTCGAAGACCTGAAGCGCCTACTGTCCACCTCGCCAGTACTAGTGACCCCATGCGAAAGGGAACCATTGTTGTTGTACATCTCCGCCACCAACCAGGTGGTCAGCACAGTGCTCGTAGTAGAACGAGCCGAGGAAAACAAGGTCCATGGAGTACAGCGCCCAGTCTACTACCTCAGCGAGGTACTTACGCCAACAAAACAGCGATACCCGCACTACCAGAAACTGGCGTACGGCGTCTTCATGATAGCCCAGCGACTGTGCCACTACTTCCAGGAACACCCAATCGTGGTAGTCAACAACGCCCCGCTTGGGCATATCCTCAACAATCCTGACGCCACCGGACAAGTTGCGCTTTGGGGAATAGAACTGTCTCCATGAGACATCACATATGAAAAACATGATGCAATCAAGTCGCAAGTTCTCCCTGACTTCCTCGTGCACTGGATGGAGAACCAGCTCCCTGAAAAACCAGATATGTCCTACCTCTGGACAATGCACTTTGACGGTTCAAAGCGAAAGGATGGGACTGGCGCAGGTGTCATACTAACATCGCCCCAGGGAGACAAGCTGCAATATATCCTGCGGATGCACTTCACTGCCTCCAACAATGAAGCTGAATACGAGGCCCTACTGCACAGGATGAGGATGGCAAAAGCCTACTGCGCCAAGAGGCTCGTAATATATGGCGACTCCAAGCTGGTCGTCAACCAGACAATGCACGAGTGCGACACACTGAACGACAACATGATCGCCTACCGTGACCTCCATGACACACTCGAAGGGGACTTCGACGGTTGCGACACACATAGGACGTGAAAGCAATGAAGAGGCTCACACACTCGCCAACATAGGCTCTACCTGTGCCCCATACCACGTGGGGTATTTCTCGAGCGCATATGCGAATGCTCCATCAAGCCAAATGCCACAAAGAAGAAAACAAGTGCAACAATAGACTCGGGGGCTGCGCCGCCCAATGATCCAATCACACTCGACGACCTGGAGCTAGACACAGGACTCGAAGGACCAATGAGCGTCATGATGATCGAGTCATCCTGGACTCAACCATACATCACGTACCTTCTCAGCAAGAGGCTACCGGACGATCCGACTGACGCCCGGCACATCGCACGGTGATCCAAGGCATTCGCTGCTATCAACGGCGAACTATACAAGCGCAGCATCACAGGAGTACTCCAACGATGCATCTCCATGGCCGATGGAAGAGCTGTTCTCCTTGACATCCATGAGGGGACTTGCGGGCACCACGCCAGCAGTCGCGCCCTCATCGCCAAAGCTCTACGAGTTGGATTCTACTGGCCTACGGCCATGCGTGACGCCAAGGACATCATCCAAAAATGCAACGCTTGCCAGCGATTCGTGGACAAGCCACACGCACCTGGCACAGAACTCCGGCTAATTCCATTGGCCTGGACCTTCACGCAATGGGGACTCGACATGGTCGGCAAACTCCCAAGGTCCTCACGAGGAGACTACGTCTACCTCCTGGTCGCAGTCGACAAATTCACCAAATGGATAGAAGCCATGCCAGTGACTAATCAGTCAGGATACAACACAGTCAAGTTCTTCGAGTCCATCGTCTACCGCTTCGGAGTACCACACAACATCATCACGGACAATGGGACGAACTTCACATCTAAGGAGTTCCAAGAATTCTGCGAGAATCTGGGAATCAACGTCAGCTATGCCTCCGTAGCACATCCACAGACCAACGGCTAGGTCGAAAAATCTAACGGTCTTGTCTGCGGCGGCATCAAGAAACGACTCCTCAGGCCACTCGAACAGGCCGCGCACTACTGGCTAGACGAGCTGCAATCGGTACTCTAGAGCCTACGCACAACTCTAAACAGCGCCACAGGGTACACCCTGTTCTTCATGGTGCACGGGGCTGAAGTGGTGCTACCCGCCGAACTATAATACAAAGCACCGCGTATGGTCGCTTACAGCGAGCAGGAGTCAACTCTTGAACTCAAAGACTCCGTCGACCTCCTTGATGAGGCGAGGGAAATCGCCGCGGAAAGATCAACGATCTACCAGCAGAACATGCGGAACTACCACAGTAGAAGGCTACGCCCCAGGTCCTTCGTCGAAGGTGACCTGGTCCTGCGACTGAAACAACAAGGGCATCTCAAGATCGGGTCACCCTGGGAGGGACCATACGTGATTACAGAAGTAATCCCAGGTGGCGCCTATCGCCTTAAAGATTTAGAGACAGGAGTCGCATACTCCGACTCTTAGAACGTCGCGCAGCTACGGCGCTTCTACCCTTAGTCGTTTTTTACTTTTACATTGCAAATAAGGCTACTCAGCCAAGACTACTTAGCCACACATTGCACCTCATACTATCCTACGAATAAATAAAGCTAAGTGCCCCAAAAATCAGTGTTTTTCTTTTATTTTTCGCAAATTATCCACTCGAGGGTTGTGCCACCCTATACACATCTGTTCTATGAACTCACGCGATATCCTGAGTAGCTGGCACACCAATCGAAACCCTTGACAAACACAAACCTAGTTGCAACACACCTGACAGGTTGGCAAGGGGCTGAGATAAACACAAGTCAGGCTAACGAAAAGGAATCGCATAGTGCAACGCACTCGCAAAACATACACGCTAATAAGCTCTTTGTATACATCAATGTTAATCAATTATACACAGCATATATATGAACTTTACAACACTGGTACAACTATGTGCAGGAGACAAGCTAAACTACTATTGCAGCAAAGGAATGTTGGTCTGCTCCTCGAAGAAGTCAACGATTTCATCCGCTGGGCGATCCACCGCCTGGTAGTGCGGAACCATGTTCCAAGTCGAACCTGCTAGCGGCGCTGGCGGTCCGGCCGCAACTGCTGCAACATCTACGTCAGGCCTATGCAGTCGCACCAGCGACAGAGCAGCCTTGGCACCATCCACTAACTGTTGACGTACACACTCGCGGACTGCACTCAAGTCCTGGAATTTGGCAAGAAGGGCCAGCAGGCTCGATGGAACGACATCCAGCGGGAACATCGTCCGATAAATATTTTTCAAGCAGGATTGCGACTTTTTCAGGAAGTGAAGCACTCGCGAAGCACGATCCTGTAGGTTCGCAAGTGCGATTGCACGATCATGATCCACCCAGAAGTACCCACTCGCCTGAAGCTCCTCTTGGGTCAGATCATGCATTTGAATGGCGATCCTATCCTTCTCATCCTACGGATGGCGTGCACTGACAACTATACCAAGCAAAGGCAAAAGTATGAAGACAACGAACTACTGCAAGTAACTACAGGGAAAAGATAAGGAAGAAGAAAACTAACATTTGAATTGGTCGCCTAGCTGCGTCACCTCCCCCAGCAGATATTGTTCTCGGGCGACAGCCTTCTCCGCCCTTGATTTCCATACATCCTCGTTACCTCGGAGTACGGGCAATTCATGCTTCAACTGCTTCACGCGGTCATGGAGTCGCGAGAGCAGAGACAGCTCATCCACCCTTGAGCGCGGCGGCGCCAAGGTGTCATCAGGGGGTGGCAAATCCCGAGGTTCCCTCAAAGGGTCACTCGATGTGCCCTATCACAAGTCAAGCAAGATACAGTAAGAATACTAAGGCGAGGCATAGACAAAAGACTCGAGTGCATTCAAGATCAACAAAGTATCAGCAGATACACTCGCCAAAAGGCATGTTTTCGACAAAAGAAATAAGCTATTTAACTATTACAAGGCGCAACTACTGAGGAACAACTGGCTTCTTCGACTTAGACTTCGGTTTTAGGGACCTCATCGAGTTTGTGGCAGTATCAGACGCCACAGACTTCCCGCCGGCCCCTGACGTCACAGCCTTCGCCGCCTTCTTGGCTCGCTGAAGCTCCTTAGAGTACTTCGCAACTGTATTGATCAGCTGTGGCCCGTACTTGCCACAAGCAGTTGCGAAAGGAGCAAAGACTACCCGCTGGCCATCCGCGCTGACAGTCATCGCCTTGGAGACTGCTGCAGCATCAACTTCGACTCCATGGGCTTGAACCATTGCGAGTGACATTAAAGCGCCAGCCGCACGGAGCGAGTTCTTGAAGCTCGTAGGAATGTCCCTGGCAAGGGACTCCACCAGCTGATCCATATTTTCGATCAGCTCAGCCTTGGGCGTCGGCTCCTCCCGAAGGTGACTGAGCACGCCCTTGGCCTTGGTGAGCGTCCCCTGCATGGCAGCGCTGCGGTCTTCGACTGCTGAGATGGCACCCGCCAACGCATCATCGCGGCAGAGTGCCTGCGCGTCAAAGCTCAAACCACTGGCATCTACACAAGAATCAAGCATTGGCACAAAGTCAACACAAATAGCAAAATCGAAAGAAGAGGCAATTGGTGAAATTGAAGACCAGGAAATACCTAAGAGAAACTTGGCAATCGAAAAAAGTTGTACTTCGAACAACTTCTCCCTAGCTGCGATGGAGGCGCGCAGATCCTCTTCGCATTTTTGCGATTCATCACGTGCTGTGATTGCCCCATCGCGACTCTTCACAGCTGCGGCGAGCGTCTTTTCCAGGGAGGTGGCCGCGAAGAAGTGCATTATGCTCAGCTGTGAAACAAACAAAAGATAGACTCTCAGTCGAATATATCACAAGGATGCAGAAGAAAAAGTAAAAGAACACTCACTTTCAACCACGCGATGGCGGTTATCCAGCATTGCATACTAGTGACCCATCGCAAGGACCTGCTCCGCCAGGTGAGAGGCTTCCTTCACAAGGAGCTATAATAAAGGAAATCGTAAAGGATCAGCAGACGGCATGGATAAAAAATTCGACTGCAACATCAGAAGAGAGATACTACACATACATGATCCTCCAATGACTCCGAAGCCGATTGACGTGCAGTCGTCCGGGCAACCATCCGATGCTCCATATCATGTGGAGAACTTGATGAATTATGCCCGGAGTGGGCCGCCAATGGAGGGGAAGGAGCACGCTCAGCCATTTTCTTGGCCTTGGAGGTCGCGACTCCAGATTCCTTCACAAATTGGACGTCGCCAGAAGATGACGACGCCGGCTGACTGAAGACCAAAACCAACATCAAGAGAAGGCAAATCAAAAAGAAGAACCACAAGGAAAACTTTTATACTTACCATTCAAACTTGTCAAAATCGAAGGTTTGATCCCCCGACTCTGCGACGACTCCTTCGGCAGTCGCATCTTCTTGCGAGAAGGCAGTGCCATGACACTCACGGGAATGGTAGGTATCGGCGACTCTGCGCCAACAGCCGCACCTTCCAGAGTCGAAGGAGGCGATGCATCCGAATCCTCGTTGCGCGAACGCTTGCGAGTGTCCAGACCACTCGACTCGAGGGTTTCCTCCTCCACATCAGATGGGATGGTCAACTCTGACTCGTCCTCTTCCAGGGCTTCACAAGGGATAACCCCCTCAGGAAGAGGGTGCATACAGGGCGACACCCCCCAATCCTGCACACAGAAAACAATTTAGCACAAGTCAAGAAAAACAGAAAAGAAGCAGTCGACAAACAAAGCTACCACGTAGCACAACTGTACCTCAGGAGGAGGGTTAGTAGCATCGAATGGAAGTACGACTAGGTCATTGGGGAGCACATCTTTGGCGGTGTACTTGGTGACCAGTCGCACCCTTTTATCTACTTCACTCGTGGAAATGCCATCGGCAGATACGCGAGTGACATCGTCCGTGCCAGCCCACTGGAACATAGGGTGGACTCTGCCCTGGAGGGGCTGGACGTGACAGTGCAGCCATGTGCGAATGAGGGCGCAACCTCTCTCCTCTTTCCCCATGCGATTCTCGAGGTTGCAAACACGCTCGTACAATACATCTGTCTCCATGGATTCGTTGGGCATCACTACGTTCTTTCAGGAGCGCATCCTCTTGCACGGAGTCGCGGGATCAAAGGGCGCGAGTCTGTAGTGGTCTCCGTTGGCCTTCAGGTCACGGATGTAGAACCACTTGTCCCTCCACCCTTGGACGGACGCCGTGAGTTTGATGTCGAAGTATGTGGCGGAGGAGTCGACGTGGATACCGCAGCCTCCTACATCGTAGACTACGGAGCCAGACGCCGACTGGCGCTTCAGCTTAAAGAGACCAAAGTGCATATCGATTCCGAGCCAGCACTCGCAAAGAGTAATGTAGCAAGCTACATGGAGGATGGAGTTGGGGCATAGCTGATGTAGCTGGAGCCCATAGAAGCAGAGAAGGCCCCTGAAGAAAGGATGCAGGGCCAACGAGAGACCGCAGATGATGAACACTAGGAACATCACCTGAAAACCGGCAGGCGGAGAGGGGATTACCTCGCTGCCGGGGACACGCGCGTCAGCAACTGCGGCAGACAAAACTCCATCTTGGCATAGGAGACGGAGCTCAGAAGACTCGATCACGGATGCACGGCACACGCCATTGGTGATGCGAGTGCTCGTGCCCTTCTTTTTCCCGGCGGTGGCGGTGCTGGTGCCCGTAGCGACAGAGCCGCCCTTCTTCTTTGCAGCAACAATGGCGGCGATGGAATCGGCCGCAACACCTCCCTTCTTTTTCCCCATTATATGGTGGCAGTGTGACCGGAGAAAGTAACTAGGGAATACGCGGAGCTGGTCCAGCGCCACGAGAAATATGAACACAAAGGAGCAGAGGAGCAGCAGCAATGGCGATGGACGCAAAGGCAGAGAAAAGAAGCAGATGTGAAAAATTACCGTCGCAACATCGCTACTTAACCCCCTGGAAGATGCAATCTAACGGCCAGGAAAAACCCTACCAGACGCGTGGCGTTCATCGTGCTTAACACATGGAGGACCTAAAGCGTGAACCATCCCCTACGACCCCCATTACGCACGGACATCGAGGAGGCACAGTTAAAATGGAGATTACGCACGCCCGGTCAAGTCAGAGTCAGAAAATGGGACCCATCGCTCGTCACGTCCCGTCAAAGTCGCTCACGCAGGCAAGTAAGGTCATCACATCGTCAGCACTAACGTCATCCAAAATTACGCAGCAGGAGACTTCGACTACTGTAGTCCTTGCTCGAGTCTTCGACTCCACCAAGCACTCGGGGGCTACTCCCATAGGGAGCGCTGGTCGCGCACCCTATGATTTTGTCTTTTTCTTTTCTACTGGAACATGGACAATCAAAGCAAACCTAACCACTCGAATCCGCAATTCGACTATGGACATGGGTTACTCCCATAGGGAGCACCGGAAACAAATTCGACTGAAACAAGCAACAAAAGACGACAACAATCACAAAAATTATTTAGTCCCTGCCCGAGTCTTCGACTCAACCAGGCACTCGGCGGCTACTCCCATAGGGAGCGCTGGTCGTGCACCATATGATTATTTGTATATCATACTATGTGTCGATAACATCCACACTCGAAGCTTATGGCGACACCGCCTCATGATTTTTCCCTACAAAGAGACTGTGTCTCCTGGGTCACCCGAATCATTTCCGCGATGACAAAAATTCGGATGCCGCGCTTGCAGCATGAAGATAAGACCTGAATAAGGCCTGACAATGCATTCGCTGCGCACTAACAGAAATATATCCGTGCCTATAGGTACGATGAACATGCCTTGATGGACGCATCGAGTGCTCACACCCATATACTGGAATTCGACTCCTGTAAGACCTCCGTGGCTTGAGTCGAACTACGCCAGCACTTTTTTGGATTCGAGTCCGGGGACTCGAGTTCGAGTAGATTGCGTTGTTTTATCCTAAGATAGTTAACTGATACCGATACACCGGTTAAATCAGGCACGCACATCAACAATCCCTATGACACCAATAGAGCAGTCGAAAATATACTCATTCATGTACTTGAAAGGCTTCATAAAGTCCCCAGTCGAATCTACGATTCCACTGGACACTCGGGGGATACTGACATGGGTATACCCTATAGGTACTCGAGCTTGGTATATACGGCCTGAATACAGCAGAAGCCCACGGTGTCGCCAAGGCAGAAATAGAGAACTCGAGTAGCCTACAAACTCTCGATTGCTTGAAGAACAAGAAGAAGCTAATGATAGAAAGTTCAAAGGGAAAAACCCTAACCTGTAACCGACTCGACCTGCTACCCGAGACCTGGCCTATCTATATAAAGGCCAGGAGGGGCGGCGAGGAGGACACATGCAACCCTACTTTCCACAACACTCGCCAGATTGCATCTACGCACCATTGTAATCCTCGATTCCTTTGATAATTCCACGAGCAGACAAGCAGGAGTAGGAACCTCTACGAGGTCTAAACCTGGGTAAATCTTCGAGTCCCCTATGTGCTTGTTTGCTAGCCGATAGATGTCTCCAGTGCTCCCTCCTTCTCCAAAACCCAAGTCCATAATAATGGGCATTGATGAGTTAAACCCTCGTCACTACCTTAATTACTTTCTTGTACTTACGGATGTTTGCAAGGGGTATAACCACAAGTATGTATTAGTCCTAGGAAGGTCGGTACATTAGCACAGGTTCACCCACACAACACTTAGCTAGCTAAAGAAGATTAATCAACTATATGAAGCGAAAGCACTTGACAGTCTTCCCGTGTGTCCTCGAGAACGTTTGGTCATCTTAAGTAATACAACCAGCTTGTCCTCTGCTAAAAAAAAGGATTGGGCCACTTGCTGCATTTATTCTTATTGTCTTTTCTTTACTCGTACTTTGTTTACTTGCATTATCAAAAACCCCTAAAATTCCGTTTGCTAAGTATTTGCAGAGAATTCATGATCCATACCACTAGCCAGTAGCTTCTGCTCATCGTTGGGTTTGACACTCTTACTTATAGAAAATACTACGAAACACCCCTATACTTGTGGGTCATCAGTGCCTAGGGCGGCCAGACCATCAGGCCAGGCTGGGTCGTGCGGCCAGGTGGTGTGGCGGCCCCTTGGCCCCTATCCGTCTCGTATTCTGGCTCCGGGTGTCCCTCAGTGAAAAAATGACTTTGCCTTTTGTCCCTTCCAATTCCGAGAATATTCATTTTCTAACTTTCCTGGAACCAAAAACACCAGAAAACAGGCAGCTGGCACTGTGGCTCTTGTTAATAGGTTAGTCCAAGAAAGTGTATAGAAAGTACTCCAAAGTGTGGACAAAACACAAGAAAGTAGATAAAACCAAGCATGGAACATCAAAAATTATGGATACGTTAGCAATGTATCAACATACCCAAGCTTAACTCCCGCTCGTCCTCGAGTAGGTAAGTGATAAAAAGAAAGAATAATTTTTGAGGTGACATGCACCATCATAAACTTGATCAAAGTATTTGTAAACATTGATAGCTGGGATCATAGTACTTCAATCATAACATGAAAGACAAAGTTCTAACAATAAGGCAAAGCAACTATGTTGCAACATTAAAAGACACAAACAAAAGATTCATGAATAACAATGCTTTGCAAGACATTTGTTTGTTTCACATAAAGAAAACATAGCATAGTGGCATTCAACTTGTCCCTCATAGAGTAGCAAACATAAATGCATAGGACACGTTCAAAGTTCATAAGAGTGACTAGATACAAATAGTTTAAAACAAGCAATATCAAAGCGACGCATCAATCAACCAGCCTTGGGACAATGCATATAGAAGTAAGAATGGCCACTATGCTCTCAAAGTAGGTGCATAAAGATAGAAGGTGGAGACTCAACATAAAAGTAAAAGAAAGGCCTTCATAGAAGGAAGTAGGGATTCAAGTCTCATAAAGAGGTTCCAAAAATTATGGTACTTTTTAGATTTCATCTCTCGTTGCCCCTATAATAACCATCTTGAAGTGATTAAGGTTAAAGTGAACAAACTATGGTGTATGTGCTTGACGAAGTATAAGTTGGAAATCTCATGTGCCTTGAATACAAGGGCCGCTCCTCATGCTACTCAAGTTTAGTTACCGGTAAGTTCTTGTCATATTAAGTACATGTGTATCATAGAGAACCACCAATGGGGTACCCCTTGCCCGATGATACGGAAGAATCCCCATATCAAAATGACAAGGCAAGCAGACAACGAGCATCTCAGCAATCTTCTTATTTACCATGGGAAAATGGTGCTTTTTTCTCTCTTTCCTCTTTTCTCATATCTTTTTTTTCTTTTTCTCTTTTTTCTCAATATCTGACTCTTTTTTTATAAGAAGAATGCTTCATTGACAGCTCATTATGGTTATGCTGCAGGTTTCCACCATGACAGCACAGATTAGACCAGCGGCCCAGGAATTTCTCTAACACACATACATAACTCCATGGACTTACAAGATCCCCTTTCATTTCACACCGACCACATCCATAGACAAAAGATCATGATATCAACTAGGTACAAAGTACAAGTGCAATGTTGAAAGTGTTCCCCATGACAGCATGGTTCTGCTAATCCTCAACATATAGGTGCAAGCATATACAACATAGACGACACAATGGTTCAAGTTTATTAAGGGAAAGAAAAGTAAAGTGTGCCATCAAGTTCGTGAGAGCTTTAATCACTAGTTTTCTCATAACAAGTTTAATTCGGAAGGTAGATAAAAACATGAATATACTTGGAATAGCAATTGCTAATAGGTAGGTATGGTGGAATCTTTGGAATAACTTGGTTTTAGGAGTTGGATGCATGAGTGGAACTCATACTTGGTTATGGAGGCTAGCAAAAGACTGGGAGCGACCAACTAAGAGAGCAATAATGGCCATAATCATGCAGAGCAACAAAACATCATTAATCAAAGCATAAAGTGATACCACAAGTTGAAAACTAAAGGATAATAAAGGCTATGGTGACTTGGGATAGTCATAACATGGTGTGAGCATGTGCTAAGTCAACCCAAATAAAGCATCAAAGGAGAATCCCACAATACTATGCTTTAATATGCTAAAACAACGCATGATTCTTCAAAGGCACATTAAGCAATCTCAATTGTTTATAACAAGTCATGCTACAGCAAAGAATACTAAGCATAAAGCCAAAACAATATCAAACATGGCATGACAAAGCATAGGCCACAATGAAAAACAAGCTCTCTTTACCACTTAAGCATGAACTTTCCTACTCGTTTCCAACCCAAACCAAACTATTTGAAAAGCAATGCATGAAAGAGGGGGTCCAACCAATTTATTTAGCAAACTAAGAAAACAAAGCAAACAAAAAACCAAAACAAAAACGAAAAAGAAGACGCTCCAAGAAAAACACAAATGTGCATGAAACAATAAAAATGAAGTGTTTGCAAGAAACCTGGAATTTTATTGATGAAGAAGGGGATGCCTTGGGCATCCTCAATCTTTGACGCTTGTACTTCTTGGATAATTCTTGTGGTGACACAGGGTGGCATCCCCAAGCTTGAGCTTTAGTCCATCCTTCATCTCATTACTCATTCCTTCCATACACCTGAAATTTTTCCTTCATACAAAACTTTTCACAATCTTTATTAGCAACATTAGTGCACTCAAGATAATAGGTCTTTAGGTTCAGTTCCAACACCAATAAAACTTGTATTAAAACACAAGCTACTATAGCACTTCCCTAAAAAATCTCAATTCCCCAAAAGAACTCAAAAAGGAACCAACAAGAAGAAAATGCAAATAATGGCAAAAATCTATCAAAACAGACCAGCAGGTAAAGACGAATTTTTTCGAAGACCTTCTGTTGCTCAAATCGAAAAGTGTTGAACTAATGAAAGTTAGATAAAAGCTGGGTAAGAAGCATAAAACTTCACGCCTCAAAAGGACGTACAGAGATTTTACACAAATTTTTACGGTGAAGCACAAAAATCTGTTTCGGGACAGCAACTTGCCCAATCATTACTTCTCTCTCATTAGAGGTTACTCTTGGCACAAAAAGCAAATAAAAAGGATAAGGAGCGGTTATTACTGAAGTAATAACTTCCAAGACTCATCTAAAACTTTTGGGTTATCTCCCAATAAGTACTTTTCTTTAACGCCTTTAAGTTAGGCATGATAGTTTGAGAAGATGCTCACATAAAAAATATGAATTGAAGTAAAAGAGAGCATCAAGAAGCAATTTTAAAACACATTTAAGTCTAACCCACTTCCTATGCATAGGGATATCGTATGCAAATAAATTCAAAAAGAACAAAGTGACATGCATAGGAAGATAAAACGAGAATAACTTCAAAACTTTCAACACATAGAGAGGTGTTTCAATAGCATGAAAACTTCTACAACCATATTTTCCTCTCTCATAATAATTTTCAGTAGCCTCATGAATAAACTCAACAATATAACTATCACATAAAGCATGTTTTTCATGATCTACAAACACTAGATCTTTATTATAAACATTTTCAAAAGAATCCTCAGGAACATGGCATTCGTCCTCCTTTAGTAAGCATGGGGGACAATCAAATAATGTAAGGGGTAAAGAGTTACTCTCATTAGAAGGTAGGGATGGGTACATCCATTCTTCCTCCTCTTGATCATCACTCTCCTCCTCTTTTTCATCCAATGAGCTTCCAGTTTCAGCAATTTATTTTTCCATAGGCTCCTGCAAGGCATTAGTCTCTTCCATTAGTGGAGAGCATCTATTAAGATATTCAAGAATATAGCCATTTTCTACCTTGTAATTATCAAAGCAAAATTTAAGTATATCATAAACCTCATATTTATAAGGTGAATCATCAGTATTTTCAAGCAAACTAGCAAGTTCAAATGCACCCTTCCAAGCAATAAATTCTTCAATTTGTTCCACATCATAAAAGACATAATTCCCTTTAACATAAGAAGATATGGTAACATTATCATTATACTCACATTGAAAAGGGAGGTATTTATACCTCCTACAACAACAAGATTTATCAAAGCAATAAGTAACATTATAAATAGAGCACACATTTCTAGCAATGGTATACAATTTATCAATTTGTTCCCATAAGTGTTTCCCTTTTTGTGACAAGCGGTGTTCCTTATAATACTATTTTTGTTCTTCCGTGAACCCACCTTGCCAATTAGATTCAGTTTCAAAGAAACCAACCATTGATAGAAAGCATGATAAAGCAAGACAATAACAGACCAATGAAAATAACAACTATAGTAGGAACTATTTTTTTGTGTGTTTTTGATAAAGAAACAAGAAAACAAAGCAAAAGTAAACTAAGCAAAAAAATAACAAAGTAAAGATATTGGTTATGAGGGACTCCCCTTGTGAAGATGTCCTTGACTCCTCGGCAACGGCACTAGAAAATCGGTTGCTAAGCCCAAAATATATCGAGCCCGTTGGGGAACCCCATGAGGAAGGTATGATGAGCACAACAGAAAGTTTCCCTTAGTTATGAAACCAAGGTTTAATCGAACCAGTAGGAGCAATGAAACACTTCAAAGGTGTTGCTAGCTGAACTTTGGCAGGGTGCACTACCGGTGCCAGCAGCAACGTGGAGACCTGCACAACACAACCACAGAACTTTGCCCCCAACTTGCGATGAGCTTGTCAATCTCACCGGTTTTGCTAAAAACAAAGGATTAAACGTATCGAGTGGAAGAAAGTAATAGTTTGCATAAAGTAAACGGAAAACAGTAAACATTTGATTGTAGATTGATAGTAAAAGAAAGGATCGGGGTCCATAGTTCACTAGTAGTGGCTCTCCTTAAGATAGATGACATGCTGGGTGAACAAATTACAGCGAGGCAATTGACAAACATCGAGAAAGCAATATGCATATACTACTCATCTTGACTCCTCTCAGACTTTATTGGGCATTACAACATTATACATAGACCGTAATCCAACTGCATCTATGACTAACGTTCCACCTTCACGTTATCATCCGAACCCCCTCCAGTATTAAGTTGCAAGCAACGGATAATTGCATTACGCATTGCGTGTAAAGTAAACAATACGATTGTTCTGTGAACAAAGGATTGTTGTTTTCTCCCTAGTAGCAACAACACATCTAGTACCTTAGAGATTTCTGTCACTTCCCCAGATTACTAGAGGCATGAACCCATTATCGAGCATAAATACTAACTCTTGGAGTTGCTAGCATCTACTTGGCCAAGATAGCTACTAACAAGGGAAAGCATGCAAGATCACAAATAACAAAGACATGATAGAATCAATAATCAATCTGAAATAGCATCTCAATATCCATCGGATCCCCGCAAACACAACATGTAGAATTACAAATAGATGATCTTGATCATGAACGGAGCTCACAAGATCTAAATATCATAGCACAAAGGAGGAGAACCAGCCATCTAGCTACTACATGGATCCATAGTCCAGGGATGAACTACTCACGCATCACACCGGAGTCTTGCATGGTGATGAAGAAGGCCTCCAGGGTGAATTCCCCTCTCCGGCAGGGTGCCGGGAAGAGCTTCAGATCCCTCCCGATCTAGGTATGGAGATGACGGTGGCTATAGACTCTTTCATGGAACTTTGATCGGGTACTTAGGGTTTCTGTATCAGAGGCATTTTATAGGCGAAAGGGGAGGCCGAGGGGGTGCCTAGGGCAGCCAAACCACCCCCTGGCGCGGGCCAGGCTGCGCCGCGCGGCTAGGTGGTGTGGCGGCCCCTGGCCCCTCTCCGTCTCGTATTCTGGCTCCGGGTGTCCCTCGGTGAAAAACTGACTTTGGCTTTTGTCCCGTCCAATTCCGAGAATATTCATTTTCTGACTTTCCTGGAACCAAAAATAGCAGAAAACAGGCAGCTGGCAGTATGGCTCTTGTTAATAGGTTAGTCCAAGAAATCATATGAAAAGTACTCCAAAGTTGGAACAAAACACAAGAAAGTAGATAAAACCAAGCATGTAACATCAAAAATTATGGATAAGTTAGCAATCGTATCAGATAGTTGTAGCTTTGACTTTAATTAGCATTGGTTTTGTCCGACGATGCGACAGGATCATTGTTCTAGAGGATTTTACATTGCCCCTAATGCAGTTGCAAAGTATGCATTAGCATTTTCTATGCTTGTAGATCATAGTACTAGTAAGGATATTTGTGCCCATTAATACAACAGTGTCAGTACCTGACTGTTCTCCTTCCTGGTAATACTCACTACTTATGGCCAGATCATGTTCTAAATTTTGGTTGAGTTAGCAGTACTGATATTAGTTTCCTGGATACGTTCCACATGTTCTGAACTTCAGATCAAAAGAACATTCTAGTCTCTTTAGATGCTAGGCTTTTGCTTGTGTGTACACAGTTGCTCAGATTTTGATCATTTTACAACGGTAAACAATATTAGTAAAACAACTCCATTACAACCTGATGAATTTGTAGTGACAACGGAAAGTGGGCTTTCATTGATGGTCCTAGATCAAATTAATATGTTGCCCATAAGAGACGACTAGTGCTATTAGTTCCTGATGCTTCTTTGTTTACAAATCTGAGTACTAGTTGTTAGTACTAAGTTCATCATATTAATCTGAGTTTTATGCATTGGAGTTGATCTAACATCCATAACTTGAGTTTAACAAACTCAAATGTTGGGAAACCAACTTACGAAAGTCTCCTATGTTAATAAATAGATTAGAAGTAAACTTGATCTTATGCCTATTTTTGCATTTGGCGTTTCTTAATACATTGCTTAAGTAAATCAACTAGTTTGGAAAATAAACTTGCTGACCATTAGTTTGGAAAACTAACAGCTAACTTACTATTGATGGACTCGTATGTTTCTACTGCACTTGTATACTGCATATTTGTCATTTTCACTTTATGTCTTTATAACTTGAATTTAAACACTATGGTTCATGATGATGGACTTAGGGTTTTGTGGAGAAGAGAATGCTAGGGATTTTGTCGGATATCAGGCAATCAAGGGAGTAGAAGTCGCCTACATACTTGATGAACAGCTATGTTACAGATTGTGTGGGGTTTTTTTGGTACCTCCTCATAGGCTTCTTCTGTCCTATAATAGGCCGGGTCTCAAAGCCGTATACGGATAGGTTACATATGTATGATTACAACGTCGACATATTGTCAGTTCATGTTTCCTTTCCTAATACAACTAAATCATCAGATACTTCTTAGGCCATCGTTTTGAGTCATCGTGGGCCGTGAGCTTTTGCGCAACCAGGGCAATGAATTATAAGTACCTGAACAGTCATACCTATGTCAGTATCCCCCGAGACTCTACCTGAATCATAGATTCTAGTTGAGTCTCCAAGATATGCCCAATTTTTCCCTGTTTTGAAATTTCATGAATTGTTTCTATTTTTCTTTCTTTTATAGGGATTTCGTGCAACAGGCCTGATGCATCTGATGGATCGGGAATCAGTTAATTGATCTTGGGCAAAAACAAAGTAGACCTACATCAAATTCAAGTCCCAGGCCTGAATTCGGGATTTTACTAGCATAACTCAGTTCTAGCTGTTGTGGTCTTATCAAATACTGAATCCCGGTTATATTTTATCGGGTACCCAACGCGTACATCGGGATTTTTCATTGTATCATTGATACACATACTTTATTGGAAGAGTGTATTCTTGTATGATTACTAGTCCACACATGACGAATCCCGGGGTCTTACCTTCATGTCTTGTACACGGCATTCTGAGCTTTTTTATCGCGTTGGGTGCGATTCGAGATTTGTATTTACTTTTATCGGCTACCCTGTTGGGCTATTGAATTTTTTTGATATTTATCATGTTTCTTTTTGTAATGTTTTTATAGAATCTCCCTATGGGAGTAACCTCTCGAGGATACACTTTCGTAAAACTCATATGTCTGGAAAAATCTTTGATTCTATATGCATAATTCAATTTATATCAGGTGCGCGCCAGCGCTCCTGATGGGATTATCCCCCGAGGCTATGTTCGGATGTCTGCATCTGGACATAGGCTCATAATTTTGTTAGTTTTACCAGAAAAATGCTTATAGAATATGTGATGATGTAAGCTCCTTCCCAAGGAGATTCCAATTTTTTGTGACCATCTTGCTTGCGGCGAAGAACTAGGTCCCCTTCAGTGAAGGATCTGGGACACAAATGCTGACTCTAATAGTTGCGCAAGTTTTGCTGATATATAGTTGCTCTTTGTAGGGAAATGTCACGAGCTTTGTCTAGTGCATCAACATCGTCTTCAAGTGCTTCTCTTGACGCTTCTTCATCATATGTAGATACTCGTGGAGAATCGTGTGACACTTCGACTAGAAGGACGGCTTCAGCACCATGGACCAGAAAGAAAGGTGTTTCTTGTGTCGAATTATTTGGAGTAGTGCATAAACTCCACAAAACTGATGGCAACTCATCAACCCATGCTCCTTCTGCCCTGTTGAGTGGTGCTAGTAATCTTTTCTTGAGGCCAGCTATTACTAAGCCATTGGCTTTTTCCACTTGTCCATTAGTTTGCGGATGAGCCACTGAGGCATAGCTTACTTTTATACCCATCTCTTTGCAGTATTCCTTGAACTCTTTGGACATAAAGTTAGTCCCATTGTCAGTGATGATACTATTTGGCATGCCGAATCAAAAAACTATGGACTTGATAAAATTTATAGCCAAAGTTCCGACCTAGATGGTAACGGGCATTGCTTCAATCCATTTTGTGAAATTGTCAACTACCACTACCAGAAAGACATGTCCTCCTGGAGATGATTTGTGAAGTTTAACCACCATGTCGAGACCCCATTGAGCGAAGAGCCATGCAAGAGGTATATGATTTAATTCAGCAGCAGGTGCACAGGGTGTTGTTGCAAATCGCTGACAGGCCTCACATGTTCTAACTATATCTTTTGCATCTTGCACTGATGTAAAGCAATAAAATCCTGCCTTGAATGCTTTGGCGGCAATTGCCTGGCTGCTAGGATGGTGGCCACATACTCCTTCATGTATACCCTCGAGTATAACTTTTTCTTCATCGGGTGTGACACATCGCTGTAATACACCCGAAATGCTTCTCTTAACCCCCATTTGATGATTCTGAAAACTTTTGATCTTCAAGTGATTCGCCGAGCTTCTGTCACATCTTCGAGTAAATCTCCTTTAGTCATGTATACTATGTACGGCTGCATCCATGTAGGTTATATTATCATGACCTCATCAACTTCTGGTTCCTCTTCAGTGACTTCCCTTGTATTTGTGCTAGATCATGGATCACATTTGTTCACATTTTTTCATTGCTTGCTATGCCACAATATTATCACTGACAGCATCGCATTTGTTCATTGCTTGATGTGCCACAATATTAGAGTCACCGAATATCTTGAGGCGAGTTGCACTGCAAGCTTTAGTCATATATACCATGCAATAAAGCCTCATACTCAGCTTTGTTATTGGACGAGTTTGCAAAGATCATCCGAAGTATGTCATGCATTTTATCGCCTTGTGGTGATACTAGTACAACTCCTGCTCCTGCTTCTTCCGTTCTTTTTGATCCATCGAAATACATTGTCCATCTACTAGAAAGGTCTGGTGGGCCTACGCACTGTAGTTCAGTCCATTCAGTGATGAAGTCAGGCAAAACTTGTGACTTGATTGCTTTGTGTTTTTCGTACATGATATCCCGAGGGGAAAGCTCAATGCCCCATAGACACATCCAGTTGCTTCAGGATTATTGAGGATATTGGACAGGGGTGCTTCGTTAACCACTATGATCGGATGCTCCAAAAAATAATGGTGTAACTTTCATGCTGTCATAAGTACTCCATATGCTAGTTTTTGATAATGCGGGTACCTTTGTTTGGATGGCAAAATGACCTCACTTAGGAAATAAACTAGTCTTTGAACACCATGGGTTTTCCTTTCTTCGGGTCGTTCCACGACCAGAACTATACTGACCACCTGATTTGTGGTTACAATGTAAAGAAGTAAAGGCTCCTTTTCGCGTGGAGACATGACGATGGTAGGTGTCGAAACTGTCCTTTTAAGATCTTCAAAGGTGCACTGAGATTCTTCCTTCCACTCGAACTTATCGGATTTCCTCATAAGGGCATAGAATGGTAACGCTTTTTCACATAAACGTGCAATAAATCGGCTTAGTGTTGCAACTCGTCCAGCTAGCTGTTGTACTCCTCGTAGATTTGTTAGTTTTTTCATTGTGAGAATTGCCTGTATTTTATCGAGATTTGCTTCAATTCCTCTTGCTGATACGAGGTATCCGAGGAGTTTCCCTGGTGGGACTCCAAAGGAGCACTTTGTCAGGTCGAGTTTGATGCAAAATTTGTCGAGATTCTCAAATGTTTCTTGGAGGTTCTTGATAAGTGAAGGCCCTTGCTTTGTTGTAACTATAACATCGTCAATATATACTTGTGCATTTGTGCTGATTTGATTGCCTAGGAAGTTCTGCATCATCCGCTGATATGTTGCTTCGGCGTTTTTGAGACCAAAGAGCATTGTTGTATAGCAGAATACGTCATAAGGCGTGATAAATGCTATTTTTTCCTGATCCTCCACCTTCATCTGAATCTGGTGGTACCCTGAATATGCGTCCAAAAGGAAAGACGTTCGCACCGCGCGGTTGTGTCAATTATATGATTGATGCGCGATAGCGGGAAGTGATCCTTTGGACAATGTTTGTTCAGTGCGGTGAAATCGATACACATCCATGATTCTTTTGTATTTTTCTTTGGGACACATACTGGATTTGCAACCCACTCTGCTTTCTTTACTTCCTTGATAAATTTGGCATTAGTGAGGCGATGGAGATCTTTTCCAATGGCCTTACGTTTTGGTTCTACGAAGTGACGAACCGACTATTTTACTGGCTTCTCCTTGGGATCTAGATTTAATGCATGCTCAACGAGTTCCCTGGGGATTCCTGACATGTCAGAAGGTAACCATGCGGAAATCTTCCAGTGCTCACGGAAGAACTCGATGAGCGTGCTTTCCTATGCGGGATCTAGGTTTGAGGCCACAAATGTGGTTTGCTTCGGGTCGGTAGGATGGATCTATACTTCTTTTGTATCCTTCATGTTTTCAAAAGCCTGGTCGGGATTGACACGTTCCATCGTCAGAGGTTCTATTGTTGCTAATGTTTTTAAATGTTCAAACTCAGTTTCCATTCTAAAGGATTCAGAGATTTTGTTGAACTCCCGATCACAATTATCGGATCATGTGAAGCTTCTTTTGACTGTTATGACTCCTTTTGGTGCTGGCATCTTCATGACTAGATATGCAAAGTGCTGGACCGCCATGAATCTTGCAAAAGCTGGCCGTCCTAGGATCGCGTGATACTATGATGGCCAGTCTATGACTTCAAACTCGAGCTTTTCTCGCCTAAAATTTTCCTTGGACCCGAAAACAACATCAAGAAAAACTCTACCTAGGGGGATTTCAGCTTTACCTGGTACTATGCCGTGGAAGGATGTTTCTGTTGGTGCTAAGTTTACCAATGAGTAATTCATTTCTCCTAGTATTTTTGCATAGATCAAGTTTATGGTGCTTCCCACATCCATGAAGACTTTGCTCATGTCGAATCCTCCCACTTGTGCTTCTACTATCAATGCTGAATGACCTGGTCATGGAACTCGAAGCGGGTGATCAGCTCTGTTGAACGTGATCTCTTGTTCTAACCAATGAAGATACTTGGGTGTGGCTGGCGGATCTACTTCGACCATGTTGATTTGTCTTGTGATTAATTTCTAGATCCTGTTGGGTGGGTATCCTTTCTGAATCATTGACATTGCTCCTTTTGAAATGGGGTATTCACTACCCTGATCTGCTGTGTTTTGTGGCTACCCCCTGAGGGTGTTGTGGTGCGCTGATATCTAACGTGTCGGGCATAGTAGCGTATCATCTGTTTACGGCTTCGGTTGCTTTTTCATTGCATAGCTCTTGCATTTTCAAGAACGTTCGGCAGTACTTCATGAGGTGGTTGGATCGTCTTTTACCAGTTGAGTCGACATAAAAGTGTATATTGCAGGGTCCCTCCAGCATTTGCATTGCAGACATGGGTGGGTCCCGAGCTCTTGGTTGGTATCGTTGACTGCCGCCAGCGTCGTCCCTGCTATGGTTGTTGCTTTTGTAATTGTCCTCTCCCGAGAAACTAGATGCTACGTAGCTTGGTCCTATGTGTCCGTCATTATTTCTTTGTCTTCTTTTGCTATTGCGCTTGTCCCTATCTTCTTTGGGTGAACATGTTTGTGTTTTGTGTAGCGCATCTTCTCCATCAGCCCAGTGGTTTGCTATGTCCATCAATTGCGAAGTTGTTTTGGGTTTAACCCTTCCTAACATTGAAGACGTCGATTGCCCTTTCGTCGAATATTGCTTCGCCTGAGTTTTTGATTATATTCCATCACTGGATAAATGCTCTTATTGACTCTCCAAGTTTCTGTTTGCACGCTCGCACTTGCTCTAGAGACGCTGGTCTTTTGAATGTGGAGTGAAAATGTCGGATGAACTTATCTTCGAGGTTGTTCCAACTGCTGATGGAATCTTCGGGTAACTTCCTTAGCCATGATCATGTGGCACCGGTTAAGTGTAGCTGCAGACTTTGCATTGCAGTGGCGGTGGAGCCGCCCTCTAGCTTGACAGTGGCTAAATAATCTGCTAGCCAAGCTTCGGGTTCCTGCAACCCATTGTATTTTTGACGGTCATGCAGGAGTTTGAAGTCTTTAGGTACTTTGCTTTTCCAAATTCGCTGGGTGAAGCAGTTGGCCCTACATAACTCATGGTCGTCTTCGCTGTCTCCATTGTATTATCTCCGGCTACGGCCTTCGTCTCCTGACCCGTCATTTCTGCGTTGCGTATTGTCGTCTCTTGTGCTGTTTCGCGGCTCAGACCCAAGAAGTGCACCTGATGTGGTGATCGAGATCTTCGGGTGTGCCCCACCTGCCGAGGGCTGATGTGACAGCGTGGCAATCTATCGGGTTGGTGCATGACTCCTTGTTCAGCTTTTGCAAGAGATGCTCCTACCATACCAAGGTTCATTAGAGCAGAGCGATGAAGGGCCACACGGGGATCATTGGGTGCGGGTTGCGTTGTGATTAGATATGTTTGTGCAGCCATGATTGTTGTCTGGGCTGTTTTTCCTTTGATGTTGCCTGCTTGATCTACTGACATGAACGATACATCCAAGTCACAAATTAGCTCGTTTCTTTCGCCTTTTGGGATGTTTCACAACCTCGATGTTCCCCTTCTCGGCGGTGCTCTCCCGGTTACGCTTCCTGGTCCTCTGGTGGAACTTAATTATGCATGCCTTAGGCTAGATTCATTGGCTAGCTTTTTTATTTCGTCGAGTTGCCTTTGCATCCTTAGCAGGTCCCACTTCTTGTGATGCCACCAAATCGTCGTGTGTGGCATCGACTATCATTGGAACTGCACCCGAGATTGCTTCTCTAGCTTTTTGCCATGCTTCCGCTAGCAATCTTATAGTTCGCCGCTCTCCTCTACGTGTTTCTCCTCCTCCTTCGATTATGCAGTTTTCTGCCGGATCACCTTCGTGTTTGTGTTCTCCTTAATTGCTGTGATTTCCTGCATTGTCATATGATAAATTGTCATCGGGGTTAATAAGAGGATTACCATTGGAGTCACGCTGTGCTGAAGTTTCCCCGTCAATCACGCACACTTGGTGGCGTGCTGTGTATGGCATAGTAATGTTGTTGTTGGATCCGAAAGGGCCACTGTCCAGGGGACTGGTGAAGCCCAATGATTCCTATTCAGGGTAAATTTTAGCTTTTCTGATTCCGAAGTCGATATTTTCTCTAATTTCGTTGGGTTCCTTGGTCTCCGAGTTTGGTCTTCGAGGTGTGGTTGATTGGTGGTTTGTCCAAAGGGAGAGATCGTTGTAGGGACCATAAAGGTCCCCTAGTGCCTTTATTGTTTTTTGGTCACCTTCGTCTGTGATGTGGCTTCTGTCGATGATTCGTCGGGTGATGCAGTTATTGCTGTAGGCGTGGATTTCTTGACCGACGGTCCCGATGAGATCGGAGCTGAAAGGTGTAATATATCGGGATCCTTTACTTGGAAGTGGAAACTTCCGATGATGAGGTCGGATCCGCCGTTAAAATCAGTGGGTATCGAGACAGGGGTGGGCGGGCGTGGATCTATTTTCGTCTGATTGTTGTTTGGTGAAAATAAGTCTGCCGAATCCGTGGATCCAGCATTCAGGTTTCCCGCAGATGGCGCCAGTTAACGAGGGGTAACCTCGGCAATGTCCATGATGGTGGACTTAGGGTTTTTCGGAAAACAGAACACTAGGGATATCGTCGGATATTAGGTAAACAAGGGAGTCGAGGTTGCCTGAATACTTGATGAATAGCTGTGTTACAGATTGTGTGGGATTTTTTCGGTACCTCCTCATAGGCTTCTCCCGTCGTATATATAATAGGCCGGATCTCAAAGCCGTATATGGATAGGTTACATATGTATGATTACAACATCGACATATTATCAGTTCATGTTTCTTTTCCTAATACAACTAAATTCATCGGATACTTCTTGGGCCATAGTTTTGAGTCTTCATGGGCTGTGAGCTTTTACGCAACTAGGAACCTATGTAAATTAGCAACACGAATATATGAGATATAAGGTCATGATTTATTTATAACTGAAGCATTATGGTCTAAGTTGTCAACTAATTGCTATGAGATATAAATCAATATGGATTAGTTATCTAAAGTCATCTTCATGTTCTACTTTTTTAATTAAGTGAGATGTCGTAGAATTTGAAACTGTACCAGTTTGTGTCGTCATCTTTATCCTCATAAATTTGGTGTAAACTTATTTGATTTTATGTGTGATTTACGTTTGTGTTTTTTCTAAAACTGACACAAATTTTGGTATTACCTACACAAGGGCATAATGAAAGGCTCTGTTTGATACACAAGGGTGGAAAGTATAACAACATACACAAACGAACATGGACAACCCAAAACTGGTAAATTCTTTATGTCACTTCAACTGTCTCTAGCAGTTTCTAGAACGCATAAAATCCTTGTATGGGTTAAGTTGCTAAATCTTCAGTACTCCTAAATCTTGTACAGGTACCGAAGGACAATCTGAGACTCCAGTGTTTGCTAATGACATGTGTGTCCTAGATGAATGGCCATCCCATGCTCGCCGCAACCGCGCGCTACTAGAGGATGGTACTTTCTTTCCTTTTTATTTGTGTCCTCCTTTCTTACAATCTAATAATCAAGTAATGCAATACTACTTTGTATGATTTGGGTTGTAGAAGCTAATGGATAGAAGAAGAAGAAAAGGAGAGGTGTCCTAAAAGGTGTTAAAGCATCTATGAAGCATTTTTCCAATGGATCTGCGAAGCTAGATATTTTATTCTCTGAAACATTGGGTGGTACAGTAGGAATGAACTATCACTCATTTAAGGATGACGTGGTAGTTATAATGAAAAGAAAGTTACCACTCATTGGAGTGAGGAGGTGGTCGGGCATTCCCCCTAGTGTCCATGGACTCATTGCTGCAGATATGATAGTGCGCACAACCATTTTCACATTTGTTATCTTACTTTACCATCGATAATGGACTACTTATGTATATTCATTTGTTGTACGCTTTACATGACAAATGGAACCTGGAAGATAGACCAGGAATAGAAGAAAAGGTTCTCAAAATTGCGATGGAGCGATATAGAGTCTGGCGAGCAACTCTAAGCTCCACTTACAAGGCATACAAAACAAATGAGACTAGATTGGCTAATGTGTCGAAAGATTTACAACTAGAAGAGTGGGAATAGATGATCGACTACTTTGGCAATGATGCAAAATTTTAGGTTATCTCTAAGATCACTGTTTGTCTATTGTGTGTTTAGATGAAGTGGCTTGTATGGCTGTTTATATTTGGTTTCAATGATTGCATAGGAACGCAGCCAAATGAACTCCGATAACTGTAAGAAACAGAAGACAAAACACAGAGTGGGATCAAAATCGTACTCACAACTAAGTTTTGAGAAGGTATGACTAACTAAATACATATGCCTTGCTTCTACCTATGGTTTCATGTTTCAAGCATCTCATTGTCATATTACTTGCAGAGAAATGTGGAAACTAGAGAAGAGCCAGATTGTATTGCTCTATGGGAACACACCCACACGAAGAATGGAATATGGTCTAACAAAGAGTCCTAGGATGTTTATGTGAGTAATGATAGGTTCTGTCATTCTTATTTCCTTTTATAGGTCAATATTAATGAATTTGCTATAATTATTCTTTTCGTTCTTAGGACAAAGAACTTGAAGCGATTGAAACCAAAGAAACTAAAACTCATGGTCCACTCTCAAGTGAGAAGAGAAGTAATGTTTTTTCTAGACTGTGTACAAAGACACTCTGCTATGCAAGTCATCGCAGCCTCATGGGTATGGATAGATGGACAAACCTAAAACTGGTTCTGAAAGGTTTCAAATGTAGATTGAGGAGCAAGATCGTGCTATAGCAGAAACCCAACAACAAAAATCTGAGCTCAACCAGCAGGTCAAGGAATTACAAGATCAACTAGAAGTTGAACGTGCAGACATGCAAGAGCGGCTTAACTTGGAGCATGCTGAGAGAGAACAACTTGAGGAGAGGTTACAACAAGAGCGTGTTAAAAGGGAAAGATTGTTGGAAGATGAGCGAAGATCAAGACTGAAATTTGAAAAACCCATGATGGCAAAGTTCAACCAATAGATGGCTAAACTCAGCCAACAGATAGGAAGCCAACATCAGCAGGTGATTATAGTCATATGCTTGGCACCTTGTAAGATTTATTTTGCTTACTTGTATTGCTGAAAATGCACTTCTATTTGGAGGTGCTTAAGAAGAGGACCGAAAAATAAAATAATAATCCAAACTTGCAAAATACTTTTTTACAGAGATCTACTTCTAGTAGGAATCTAGGACCAAGGTCAACCGTGATTTCTTCAAATCAACTCATACAGAATTATCGAATGTACAAAGAAATGGTAAGTCGCAACTGGATTTGTCATCATGTTCACATGCATTTTATAGGTCAATTGCTTTCATATTTAGAATGTTGTTGCATGCTCTATCCTTGAACCATGTTGATCTACTACATGTACTATACATGTGATATCTAGGGGCGTGAACTTAGTCACAACTTAAATCAATAGCGGAAGTTTTAAGTACATGTACTTGTGCTTATGATTTTGACATTTACACTTGTAAAATTGTTTGATCCGTTACATCCTTGCTGACACGGTTTTAGTCTAATTAGTTTGACGGCAGTTCTGTTTAACAATGGGGCTGGAATAACCGTTTGATGCTAGTTATTTTTAACTATAGCTAAAATAATTATTTCTTGATCGCAGGATCAAACGAAGTAGTTGGCGGAGTCTACATCATGGACATTTTTGTCTTGGCAGTTAATTAGGATGGATACATTTTATTTGAGTTTCGTTTAATGGATATTTGCTATGATAATTATTATTTGTATGAATACGTATTGTTTTGAATTTCGTAATTGAATGGTTATATATTTTTTGTAGTTGTGATAGGATATTGCGACAACTCACTTTCGGTTGCCATAGGTTAGCACCACGAAATATATAATGTTGCAAAAATCTTAGTCGCCACGCGTACATGCTTTGTTGCACTAGGATGTAGCAACAAACAACTTTATATTATTGCAATAACTTGTCATAGCAATTTTTTTACGTTGTGATAACTGTTTGGCGCCACGAAATAAAGATTTGTTGAAATAGAGTATCACAACAAACACTTTAAGTTGTCGCGGTAGCCTCTTGCTACAAACATTCTGCCCGTTGCAATATGTATTTAGCATGACGAAACTAAATTTGTTGAAATAGAGTATCACCACGAAAACTTTGCATTGTCGTAGTAGCTTTTTGCTACAAACATTTTGCCCGTTGTGATAAGTATTTGGCACCACATAACTTTTTTTGTTGAATTAGAGTATCCCACGAAAAGTTTAAATTGACGCAATAGCTTCTCGCTACAAAAGAAAAACCGTTGCGGTAACTGTTTATCGCCATGAGTAAAATGTTTATTGCAATAAGTTAATGCCACGAGCCTAGCAGTCCGTGGCAAAATAACTAATGCTACAAACAAGGGTTGTTGTCATAGGTTATTGTCACGAAAGAGCATGCGTCACGAAACATGTGACGTTACCATAGGTTATTGCCACAATTGTCTATCGCCACAAACTATCAACCGCCACGATTCATTCACATGGTGCATTAAGTTATCTCCACAAACCAAATTATGGTGATAAGCGAGTGTTGCCACGGGAAATGTGGCAACTGCGGCATTGTTACTTTATTGCCACAATTACTTTTTCATTGCGATAGCCTATTACCATGTGTTTAATTGCAACGCTTGCCAATGAATGGCATTTCGTGAAAATAGGTACATTTTTCCGCAAATCAGCACATATTGCGACAAATAAATTTATTGCAATAGACCCAAATTCTTATAGTGCGTCTAGCGACGATGACTCAACAAGGCGGTAATAGCTCTCACCGGAGGAGGTGGCGTGGATAGTGTTGGGTTGGTCCTTGGACAACTGCTAGTGGAGCTGGTCGATGATGGCAGGGCGATCGGACTTTGCCGAGATCTAGGCTCTTTAGGCTTGATCTGGGTTGGCTAGGCCCTGCTAATTCGCTAGGTTTCATGGGATGTTCTTTCGTCATGGGAGCCCACCTCCTAGCCATGGTGTGGCAGGGGTGTCGTTCCTAGGGGTGGTGTTATAGGTCTGGCTCGCGCCGCCTACGATGAGTCGAAGATGGGCCGGCCCAATACCCTGGCATGTTGTGGATCCTGCGGCTCATGCCTTTTCTTTTTTCCTTTCGTTTTTTCGGTTTTTTCGAATTTGGGCATTTCGAAATGTGAACAAATTTTTAAAATGAACAATATTCTGATCTAAATAGTTCGTTTCAAAAATACTAAATTTTTGAAAAACGTGAACATTTTTCAAAAACTCATGAACCAAAACAGAAATATCATGAACTTTTATCGAAAATTATGAACCAATTTTTAAAAGTCACATTTTCTTCAAAAATCATGAACCAATTTTAATGAACCAAATTTTAAAAATTATAAACAAATTTCGAGAATCATTAACAAATTTTTAAAATTCATGAACCAATTTCAAAAAAATCATGAACCAAATTTAAAACCTTTAAACTAATTTTGAAAAAAAGGTGATTTTCCAAAATGTAATGAACATTTTTCACAAAAATTACAAAGTAAAAGGGAAAATAAAAAATAAAACAAAAATAAAAAAGACATCAGAGCACAAAAATGGGTCAGCCCAACAGGGGAGAGACCCTGTGAGGCACACCGCAACGACCGGCTAGCTTTTCTGTTCCTAGGTTTGATGGTCGCCTATCGTCCCCTTTTGGGCTCTGAGTATTTGACTTGCGGCTGTGTCCTGCTCATCTATCTCACAGTCAGAGAACTGGTTGCCTAGCACCACTCTCAGCCCAATCCTCCTAGGACAGGTCTTGCTCCCCTCGTTGTAAGTTAACCTCGTTAATAAATTTGAATCACAACATAACAATCTCGCTTAACTTTTTTCTCCCAACATTCTAAAATAATAATCTCGGTTTCAGACATCATATCGCTTCTCTATATATTTTTTCCAAATCTGTTACCAATGTTGAGGTTTTAGAAGATTAGTGTGCTCATCTATGTGTTAAAGTAAAACTTCATTTGTTTCAAACTCTATGAGTTAATTGGTCTAAAGATACTATTAGAACAGAGTGAATCTTCAATGCGGATTCATGAAGAAACCAGTACTTGCCAAACTGATCTTAGAGGTTAGAAGAATTTCTTCTTAGTTGGAACATTTTCCGAATATGTATAAATGGTAATTAAGAGTCAACTAATTTCTTTTTATTTAGAGCAAAAAAGAATATGAGAGTATATGGATGCTATCCAAATACAGATAAAAAAAGGTCTAGCCCAAAACCCGCCGGATGAGCCATCAGCGAGGTTTTTTCACTACGCAAAACACCAATCTTTTGGATAATTATTTGCACAGAACCCAAATAGCCAATTAGCTGGTACCGAATTAGGCTGCTGGCCCTCCTAGCACTAAGGACGTGGAAGTCATTAGGGAGAGAAAAGTGTGATTTCGAAAGAAAATAAAAAATCGCCATCTTTGTCGATTCGTGGCCGCTGATTCACCCTGCGGCCGTGAGTGGGAGCTCTGGGCGCCACATTGACTGATACGCTAGCTTGACCACCTACAGGTTCCCGATCCTCATCTCCATCCATTTCATAGTGATTGGTGAACCATCCTGCTGCAAATCCACACCGGGTGCCTCCGAGCATCTTCATGCGCAGCTCAAAGCGGCAGTGTCGACGCTATTCAGAGCGAGCTACGTCTTCTTGCGTGTACGAGACGCCACGCGCAGTGCCCAGGCAAGAGGCAGCGTCCGGCGATCCCTTGAGAAAGAAGCTACTGGCGGAGACGACACCAGACAGCTTGGCGGGCACTCGTCGGACTATGCAAAACACTATATCTCTGTTCGAAACTCGTGACTCGTCAATCTGGTGACTGCGAGATCCTCTCTGCCAAGGCAACCAATTATGTGCAAAGTTCTTATGAATGATCATACGGTCTTCCTTCGAAAATATCTGTGAAAATTAAAAATCCCGCTAAAGATTAAAAATTTTATATGGTTCCTTCACAACAAAGTGGTACTTACTAAGGATAATCTTATCAAAAGGAATTGGGTAGATTGTACTAAATGTTCTTTTTATGGGGCGCCGAAAACCATTGAACATTTATTTATATCTTGTCCTTTTGCTCGTTTGTTATGGCGTACTGTCAATTTTGTTTACGATATACCTCCCCCAACTAGTGTGACAAATATGTTTGGAATTGGTTGAACGGAATTGATAAATCTTCAAAGGCAAGAATTCGCGTTGGTGTTTCTGTCTTATGTTGGTCTATCTAGAGATGCAGAAATGACATTATCTTTAACAAATCAAAAACTTTTAATTTTTTACAGATTATTCATATGGTGGCGCACTGGGTGCAACTTTGGGCTTGCATGGTTGCCCCAAGACCAACGGAATATTATGGCTACTGGGTGCAGCCATTTGCTGATGGTCGCGCACCACTTATTCGACCAGTCGTACTGGCAGCTGCGTAGTCGACTTCAGGATGCTTAGATTTTGCATGCTAAATGTTTTCTGCTGGTTGATTTATGTATCTACTTTAGCTGATCCTTGAGATGTAATTTTTGTTAAATGTTGTTCTTTGGATGATTTATTAATAAAGGCTATGTGCATCAACCGATGCAGAGGCCGGGGTTTTTTCGCCTTTTCGAAAAAAAAGTGCAAATAATTACCACAAAGGTTGACGTTTTGCTAAAATAAATATGTGGTTGTGGTTTTGTGAAAAAGTGCCCCAACAAGTGGCGCAAAGTGCTAAAACCTCCACGCGCCCATTTCTTCACGCCGCCGCCGCCGCCAGCCATGGAGATGGAGCCGGGAGGTCCTAGCTCGAAGAAGGTGAAGTTAGTGACAGCCGAGAGCTGTGAGGAGGAGCAGGTGACGGCACCGCTGGCGACAGAAGCGCCCGGCCTCGACTCTACAGTGACGGAGCGGAGCGCCCAACCGCCGACGGCAGCTGATGAAGACGAAGCAGGCGTCGACCGCATCAGTAGCCTCCCCGACCCCATCCTCCGCGAGATCGTCTCCCTCCTCCGCAGCAGGAGAGGCGCCCGTACCAAAATCCTCTCGACCCGATGGCGCCACATTTGGCGCTCCGCCCCGCTCAACGTCGACTGCCGCTGCCTCCCAGATGACGGGCAAAAGCTCGACAGCATCGTGTCGCGCATTATTTCGACCCACCCGGGCCCCGGCCGCCGCTTCCGCATCCCCGCGTATTACCTCCAGGACCGAGCTGCCAAGGTGGACGCCTGGGTCCGCTCCCCCGCTCTCGACAGGCTCCAGGAGCTCGAGTTCTGCCACGTCCGGAACTATCGGCCACCGAGATTGCCTTTTCTTCCGTTGGTGCCACCGCCAGCTTCTGCATTCCGGACTTCCGGTTCTCGGCGACCCTCCGTGTCCTCAATATCGGAAGATGTCTTCTCCGGGACAGCACCGTCCAGGGCCTTCACCTCCCTCAGCTTGAGCAGCTCACGCTTGAACCGGTCAGCATCTCCGAGGGCACTCTCCGGAACCTGATTGCCAGGTGCCCCGCGCTGGCCTACTTACTGATTTACTACATCTTTGGTCTCCGTGGTTCGTATCATGATACAGATGAGCTCCAGTTCAAGGAACTCGTAATTGAGAATGCCCCTTGCCTTGAGAGGTTGCTCCGTGTCGTGCAGGAACGCGGCGATTCCACAACGTCTTAGACGTCTACGTCTTATCCAATGGCCATGCTTGTTCTAAGATTCGTGTTAGGAAAATTTACATTTTCAACCTGTACGTGTACATCTTCCCTCTACTATAGGAACCAAAGTGAACCGAGACATCTTGCTCCCGTCAGGCATTTAACCGCCGTCCTCATCCCCTTGGCCGTCCTTATCCATGGCCCGCCGTCACCCATGAGCGCCGGCCGCGGGCCGTTCTCATCCATGGGCGTCGCGCGAGCCGGATCCGTGCTCCCCATCCATGCCGCCGCGGGCAGAGGTACGGCTGCGCCACCATCCCCATCCATTGCGTCTTCTACGTCGCCGGTCGGGTCGTGGTTCCGGTGACGGCGCGAGGGCGCTCGAGGCGTGGGGTCTGTGGATGCGCTGCACATCGCGTCCGGTGGCAAGTGGAGCCGTGCACCGGACATGCGGGCTGCGGCCATGATTTTTTTCCTTCTATCTATGTAATCCTGCCGTCATGATTTTTTCCATCCTAATCTGATTTTCCGGCCCTTCGTAATCCTTCTACGTAATCCTGCTGCCAAGATGTTTTCCATCCTAATCTGATTTCCCCTTCCTAATCAGATTTGATCCTGACGGAAAATCCTTAATTCTTACTAATCAGAACAATTATATAAACTAATTTTATAAACTAGAACGAAATATAGAAGAAACACAGGGCTACCTTCTGTAAGAAAAGGAGGACGGAGCAATTACAAATGGTTCTATAGTAGGGTGGTTTTTGCAATATATAGAAGTGTTTGCACAAATCGTACAGCTGGATTGGACCGCTCCTGATAAGACGGATACGTCAAACACTATGTGGACTTGGCCATCGAGTATATTGTGTCGGTTATCTCAGCGCCTAAGCTGGAGACCTTAGGTTCCCTCTATGGTGAGATGTACCTCAGTTCCACAGTTCTTCAGGTAGATGTTATCGCTGCACTTCGTTGCATTCATTACGCTCCTAATGTGTATTTCCTTGTCTAGAGACATTATATCTAACTAGCTAAGTGGCCCGCGCACATGCGCGGGCAATGTCTTAATCGTCTATTTTTCCATGCTTTAATAATGATTTACTATCGTAGTACATCTGTTGAGGCTTCTTACCTAACTAATTATTGTCATCATTATTGTTACTAATATTATTTTTATTCCTACTAAATAAAAGTCAAACCATAAAAGATATTCTTTTAAAGTCTGGGCATAGAAATTTGATCACGTAAAGCCTGCATAAAGTACTATTAAGTCCTATCATTTTTAAAGTACATATTCTGCTTCATAACATACTCTAGAACTACCTTTTAAATGATTTATAAATTATATTCATGACTAAAGGGAAATAGCAGATAATTTTCTTCTCCTTGTAAATTTAATTATGTTATCACACAACCCTTTCATTATGAAATAGATAATATGTTGGGCATGCAGACTGTCGTGAAGTTTACATGGAAATACTAAAAACATATATATATATATATATATATATATATATATATTCATTTGTTGTTCAGTTATTTATGTTTCATAAACTAATAATATCTCCGTTCCATAATATAAAACTTTTTAGAAAGCTGTTTTAATTTAGCTTGCTAAAAAGGCTTATATTGTGAAACGGAGGTAGTAGTTCTTAGTAAAATGTAAATATTATCAGTTATCTATGCCGAACAATGCATCACAAAGTATCAACACAATTTACGATTTTTTAGCTATATTTATACACAACGTGACATATCTCACATTCTCACTTCAAAAGTGTAGGTTGTAGAATTAAAAATAAAGCTATGAAGTTACAATATAAGCACATGTAACTTTTATTCAAAAGAATTCTCTCCAATCATCCTAGTTTAGACTCCTAAGGTTTAAGGGTGCTCTCTGCCCTCTTATTGGTTGTATTGTTGTTCTTGTGAAGTCTTCTACGACTTGCGGTTGTGGGCTGAAGGACATAGCTACGTTTTCCCATTTTATCTTTACATTTTTGCACTTCTGAATTCTGGTTCTGGTAGAAGATTCATTGGTTTTTATTAATAGAAATCAGAGATGAAACATCTTTTTCAAAAAATCTCGCCACAATTACTCTATTCGATATTTCTAACATGTGCAAAAATAGTAACCGGAGAAAGTCGTTTCAAAATATTACCTTGGAGAAATTGGTCTTTGGCTTGACATTCCGAAGGCTGACAATAGTTCAGTGATCAATCCAAATATTGGTGGACTGATCTTAATCTGAATGGTCTCAACATCATGCATGTGGCAGTCATACAAATGCAAGCAATATATTGTGGACTTAATCAGGTTATGTCGATAGCCTTTGATATTTTCGGAGGATACACCAAAAGCTTCAAGCTGGATTGTGTCTTGCATCAAGGAAGGAAATCAAGTGAGTGAACCTGGCGGCAAAATACTTGTTATGTGTGCGTGCTTGACTTCCCAAAAATAGGGTCTAAACTTTTAACAATCAAGAAGCCACCTAATGTTTATGGAAGACCATCAATTATGATTTGTTAAAACTTGATGAATAAATAGATTTCTTGTGTAAGAAGCCACGTGATAGCAAATAAAATACTCGCAGCTAAATTAACATGGAAGGAAAATGAATTTAGAAAGTGGTTTGTTCTGACAAAATTTAGAGCAAACCAAGATGATTTAGTGTATACTTCATGTATTAACTTTGATTCTATAATGATCCATGGCACGTTGTGCACTAAAAGAGGAGGGATTTGGTGGTTTGTGTAGACCACTAAATTTCTTATGGCGATAGCTTGTCCTTACCACATCTCTCATATCTTAGAACGACAACAAAATCTAGGGTAATGTGCATAATTCATGCCAAGTTCTCTAACCTACAGTAGCTAAAATATTAATCGGAGACTTGCCTCTTGCTCACACCCGGTAGCTAGATACATGCATGTAACAGGTAATATATTTTCAGTGCTATCATTCTAATCTTGTATAGTATAGCATATGAGTTCTATAAATTCTTGACCTGGAAATGAACACAGGGCATGCCTATCTATAGAAAAACTGCAAGAAACATATGGTGCATGCAATCTGTGGAGTATGGGCACAAAATTGTTCTGTGATGTAGTTCTGTAGTGTATAATTACCGTATAATTGTAAATTTTACTTTTCTATGTGTTTCTAATAAAATAGAGTCCGATCATTCTTCAACTGATCTTGTAGCTAGGTAATTACATGCTATAGGGGATGCATCAACGATAAAAGTTTGAAACCTGCAGTCTGCCAATTAACATCGATCGGAGTGGATTCATCATAGTCCGCCGGCCTGGCCAGCCGTCAAGGGCGTAGATGCAAACTCAACGGCGGCGACTGGGTCGAAGAGGAGTGAGGACACACAAGGGATTCCGTACCCTAGCTTACTTTTTCTAGGAACCCAACGCCGGTCGTGTACCTTGCTCCTTGGTATAGGGATTCATGCATATACTGTCTAAAATCTGAGGCCACCAATTTGCATCTGCAGTCAACAACATGAATGATACAAATTTAAAACCTGAAGTCTACTGATGAAAACATGAACGGAGTAGATTCATCGTAGGCGGCTGGCCGGCCGCCGGCCGATGGCACCAATGCAAACTCAACGGCCACGACGAACGCCGTCCATGAGGACATGCAATTGATACCGTATTATAGCTTTTCTTCTCTGCAAATCCAAGGCAGATGTTGTACCTAGCTAACTCCCTGGCGTAGCGATCCATGCATTATACAATTAGAAAGCTGAGGCCAACGATCGATCTGCGTATGCACGTGGTAGACTAATCATAGTCGGGTGGCCGGCTGATGGCGCCAAGGTGATCAACACCGGCGACGACGGTGTGCGTTGTCCTTGCGTTTATTTTCTGTGAACCCAACGGCGGCGGCGTGGGTGAGGACATGCTAGGGTAGTCCTTAACCTTGGAGTAGGTAACTTTTATTAGATAGGCAGGAGATTGAAAAGGTACGATGAAAAAATAATCTAGGACATTGGTGGGTAATTCTTTTCAATTTTAGTATCAATAGATTATAATGGAGATCCAACGATTGTGATTGTCCAGTGAGTTTAATCGATGGTCTGATGTCTCTGATTATTCTAGGATTTTCTAATCTATTTTTCTAATTTCTGGTGAGCCCATCATGTACTTTTAATATATAATAGATTTGCACATCTACTTGGCCTAATGCTGTTTTTTATGCTTGATAAAGAGATTGCCCAGTGACAGTGGCGTGGACATTTCTTACAGGTACTCGAGCTTGTCATATACGGTCTAGGTCTAGCAGAAGCCCACTGTGTTACTAGAGCCCAATCTAGGATTCAGATGACCCACGGAGACTCCGACTGCTTGCGGCACAAGGCAAAATCAAAGATAAAAAGTTTAAAGGGACAAATCCTAACCTGTAACCGACTCGACCTGCTATCCGAGACCTAGCCTATCTATATAAAGGCTAGAAGGGGGCGGCGAGGAGGACAATCACAACGCCACTTTCCACAACCATCGCCAGATTGCATCCGCGCACCTCTGTAACTTTCGACTCCCTCGATAATTCCAAGAGCAGACAAGCAGGAGTAGGGTCCTATACGAGGCATGAACCTGGGTAAACCTTGCGTCCCTGTGTGCTTGTTTGCTAGCCGATTGATGCCTCCAGCGCTCCCTCCTTCTCCAAAATCCAAGTCCATAACAATGAGCATTGATGAGATTAACTCTCGTCAATTGGGGATGTCCATGGGGACTAGGAGTGCTGATGTCGCGGCTTCTTCGGCCCCGTCAAATGCGATCTACAACTCAGCAACAACGGAGATTCGCCTCCTCTTCGGCGCCTTCGACTTCATCGTCCACATGCCCGGCTTTCGAGTCCATGGGCGATGGGATCGGCCTGGCGATCGGGAGCTTACGCTTTCAGGTTGGTCAGCTGAGCACACTTCACCTCCCCGATTAGCCGACGGTTACCGCGATTGCTCCAGTATCGTGGTTTCCGCCATAGATCGGCACCCTAAGCGAGCTAAACGCCCCGACAACAGTTAGGAGCACGGACAGCGACAATAGTCACGAATCCTATCTGGGTGATCTGGCCACAGAGGATGGAGCCTACGGCTGTGGATCTGAAAGTTGTGGGAGCAACAGCTTTCCCAATCACTACATGTGCGCCGTCATCAACGCAGGCGACACCGGTGTCAATTGCGACAACACCGGTACTGGGCCGTCCAACGGCGTCATCCCAGTCGAAAACGGTGGCTCCACCAACAACGCACCCACCAACAATGGAACGGGAGGAGACCCGCATATCACGGCGAATGAGTGCACTGAAGAGCGCGTGCTGATCAAGCTCAACAACAATGAGTGGGCCCGTTGTCGAGAAGCTCTGCGGGGCAATCCCCTGCCCCCAAACTCATCACAAGACATGCTTATGGGTTATAATTGGCTTCTCAAGGAGGAGTACAAGCGCCAACAACAAGTAATCGCGCAACTCGACGCGTGCAGAAAGGCGGCGGACGAGTCGAGCCTTCGGCAGGCTCAGCTCTCTTCCATGGGAGAATCCTCCTCCAAGGGCAACGATCACGTGGCTGCCAAACGGCGCTCTCGACTGGCCCACCTCACCGACAAGGAGTGACAAGAGGCCGCGTGAGTCCTCGACTTCTTGTCCATGATGGTGGATACACGGGGCAACGTGCTCCCAAAGACACCGCAAACATCGGTGACGGTGGCCACCAACCTCCTCAATAACCAGCCACCGGCTGGGGATCCACGAGCTTCTATGCACCGATCTACGATCGTGGGCTTGGGGCTAGTCGAAGCTGCCCTCGTCAAGGAGCCAACACCGGAGCCGAAGAAAAATAAAGCTCCGGCCAGGCACTATTCATCGCCCTCCTCCAGCGATGATAGCCACAACTTGTCTTGGCGGCGCCGCTCATGGTGGCATGAGCGCGACTACGACGCACGTGATGACATCACGCAGCGCAAGATCGACAAGATGCGCACGAGGCGTTCCCGTTTGACTAACTCGGAGGATGACGAAATAGAGCTCTGCGGTGCCAGATGCTTCAACAGATCCATCAGGCAGAAGTGAATGCCTAAGGGGTTCAAACTCCGATTGGAAAACCCGAAATTCGACGGCCTGCAGGACCTGAAAATCTAGCTGGAAGATCACATCTCCTCCGTCAGGCTGCATGGCGGAAGCTCAAGCACGACAATGCAATGTCTCCGGTTACAGCTGCAAGGCGCCGCCCGCGCATGGCTCAAAAATCTCCCGCGCGGATCAATTCACAGCTGGGAAGAGCTAGTCTATAGCTTCGTGCAAAACTTCAAGGGCACTTACAAAAGGCTCGCAACAATCGAGAAATTGAGAGGCTGCCACCAAAGGTCTGGCGAGTCGCTGCCCTCATACATTCAGAGATGGTCTATCATCAAGAATTTTGTAGAAGACATCTTCGAGGATCACGCAATCGACGCGTCTAACGGCGGTGTGCGCCGCTGAGAGCTCAGGGAGGAGTTGGGCCGCTCGAAGCCAAAGACAATTGACCACCTGATGGAGATCACGAGTAGGTGGGCCGATGGAGAGGACTTGGTGAAAAACCGTGCCTACTCCGATGATGACGGTGACCTCAGGCGCACCCGCGATCGTCGAGGGAAACGTCGAATGCGCGTCTAGAAGGACCACGAAGAGGTCGACATGGTCACGGCTGGCTATGCCGACAAACGCGATGACAACCGCAACAGCGGATACTGTAGCGGTGGATACCGCGACAGCGGAAAAACCACGCAAGTGTGGCAGCACCGCACTCATGATGAGGCACCTGGAATATCCATCTAGGACAAATTGTCCCGACCGTGAAACGTACACTTCTACATCGACAAGCACGACGGCAAGAAAAAGTCCAGTCACCTTCTCAAGGACTGTCGAGAGTTCCTTAAGCTCCACGAAGGCTTGGCCCAGATGAATCGCGACGCGATCAACCAGGGCTATGGAGCTGCCCCGGGCGCTATGGCTCATGGAGCACCTCCACCACCACCCGAGCACCACCACCTGCGGCTGCTCTAGTCCAGAACCATGGAGGCGAGCCATACCCGCGAGCGCTGGGAAACATGTGGATGATGCAAAAGGGACGCCCCACAAATCGAGTGTAGAAGGCAATCACTCGCCAAGTCAATTTGGCGATGAACTCTCTGCCCTCCACCACTGAGTACCTCAGTGGAAGCGAGTCCTGCATCACCTTCGACAAGCGCGACCACCCATGCCAAGTACCTCACCGGGGCCACTGTCCCTTGGTGCTCGAGGCGTAGATCGGAGGCTTCGAGATGAGTCGTGTCTTCATGGACGGCTGAAGCGGCATTAACCTCATGTTCGCAAGTACCTTGCGCGCAATGAGGATCCCTCTGACATGTTTAGAAGTTTCAGATGCAATGTTCCACAGCATAGTCCCAGGGAAGGGTGTGTACCCCCTGGGCAAGATCAGCCTCGATGTCATCTTCAGCACTCCGCAAAACTTTCTGCGAGAGCGCATTGAATTTGAAGTTGTCGACTGGCCCTTACAATACCACTGCATCCTCGGACGTGTCGTGTTCGCGAGGTTCATGGCAGTGCCGCACTACGCCTACCTGCAGATGAAAATGTCGGGCCCAAACGGCATCATCATAGTCAACGGAAGCTTCGAGAAATCCGACAGTTGTGATAGGGAGTTCAACAGAATCTCCCAGTCTTTTGGCATGTAGGAGGAACTGACGAGATTGAAGGAGTCGACAGACAACTGTCTGCCTCCCCCCCCGGAGGAAGCCAAGCTTACCTGACCAATCTTTCGACACGTCGGTGCACACCAAGAGAGTCTAGGTCCATCCAATGGACCCAACCAAGACGGCCCTCATCGCCAACAACTTGAGTCCTGCATAGGAACTCGCGCTCGTCGAATTCCTCCATGAGTGCTGGGAAATCTTCGCCTGGTGTCTAGCGGACATGTCAGGAGTTCGGAGGGAATTCGCCGAGCATGCACTCAACATGAATCCTAAAGCAAGGCCAGTCAAGCAAACAATCCGGCGACTGTCAGAGCCAAGGGCAAAAGCGGTCGGTATGGAAGTCCAGAAACTCCTTGACGCTAATTTCGTACGCGAGATCAAGGAAAGCACCTGGTTTGCAAACCCCGTGCTCGTTCCCAAAAAAGACACGGATATCCTACGGATGTGCGTGGACTTCACCTCTCTGAACAAGCATTGCCCAAAGGACCACTTCCCGTTGTCGCGGATCAATCAAATAATAAACTCCACCACGGGATGCGAGCGTCTCTGCTTCCTCGATGCCTACTCAGTCTATCATCAAATTCAAATGAAGGAGGAGGACCAGGAGAAAACGGTGTTCATCACGCCTTTCGGTGTCTTCTGCTACACAACGATGCCTTTCAGGATGAAAAACGCAGGAGCCACCTACCACCGGTGCATGCAGGCCTGCCTCAAGAGCCAACTTGGTCGCAACATCGAAGTCTACGTCGACGATATCATTGTCAAAACCAAGGAGGAAGACTCGTTACTCGACGATCTCCGTGAGACCTTCGATAATCTTGACCGCTACCGGATCAAACTGAATCCGGACAAATGCGCCTTCGGCGTACCATCTGGGCAGCTGCTCGGGTATCTCTTCTCCACGAGAGGGATCGAGGCAAACCCGAAGAAAATAAAGGCCATACTGGCCATGGAGAAGCCGAAGAATGTAAAAGGCGTCCAGCAGATGGTTGGGCGAATCGTGACGCTCAATCAATTCATCAGTCGCATGGGCGAAAAGGCACTGCCCTTCTACCAACTTCTCCGCAAGGCTGATAAGTTTGAGTGGACAAACGAAGCACAAGAAGCATTTGAAGACCTTAAGCGTCTACTATCCACCTCGCCGGTGTTAGTGACACCCCGCGAAAAAGATCCGCTACTGCTATACGTCTCCGTTGAAATGGATCGTATGGGCACCTAGAGGGGGGGGGGTGAATAGGTGCTACTTCAAATTTTAATGCTTTTTCAATTTTAGGCTTGACACAAAAGGTAAATTCTCTAGATAAGCTATTATGAGGAATTTCCCTATATGCAAACCTAATTACTAGCGAGTAAATGCGAGTGAGATAGAGGAACGAGTGAACCATAGTGAAGCACGCGGAGACACATGATTTGTTTTACCGCAGTTCCTTCTTTGTTAAGGGAAGTACATTTGTGTTGGAGGGGTGGGTGGTACTAAGACAACCATGCCACAATAGGCCTCACCCTGTTCTCCGATGGATCCCGCCACCAAAAGCTTGATCCACCTTTTCACTATAGGAACCCTGCGAGGCAGGAACCGATGCCTTTACACAACTAGCAGGGCACAACTCCACAACCAAATTGGAGGCTCCCGTAATGACAACAAGCTGCCACAAGAACAAGTTATCAATAACAAAACACAAGATCTAGATATTAACGAGAATACTAGATCGGGGATTTCTCCTAGTGAATGGAGAGGAGTTGTTGCGCTTGATTTGTGATGACGATGTAGGTTGTCTCCTCCTTCAATTCCCCCAAAGATCGAAGCCTTCGGGTGGTTGAAGTGGGACATCTAGAGAGAGAGCACTTGCAACAAGTCTGGCCTTTTTCGAATGAATCAAGAGTTCTGCATGGAGGGGATGAAGGGGCTTTTATACCCCCTGCCCCAACTGAGCTGTTGGAGCCTTTGGGGGGCGGATTATCCGGCCCAAGTGAAGGCCGGATTATTCGGCGTAGGGAAAACTCCACCCCAGACTCGGATTATCTGGCACAAAATCCGCCCCCAGTCAGAGCGACGCACCGAGCCTGCCCTTGATCATCTCCTGGGGGCCGGATTATCCGGCCCAAGGTGAGGGCCGGATTATCCGGTCAGGGGAAGAAAATCCGCCCCTGTTCGGATTTTCCGGGAGAAAATCCGCCTCCAGTCAGAGCGATGCGCCATGCCTGCCTTTGCGAAATGAGTTAGGCTGGATTATCCGGCCCTTGATGGGGGTGGATAATCTGGCCCCCCAAACACAATATCATTCCCTGCACACTTAGGACACATGAGAAAACTCCACGGTATTGTTATCTAACACTCAAAACACAGGGAACCATGAAATGTTCTTTCAATCTCCCTCTTTTTGGTGTTAGATGACAATACTAGGATTTGCAAGATAGTTCTCAAGACAACAATATTTAATGAATGAATAAGACTCCCCCTCAATGTGTGCATACTAAAAATTGCATTTGATTACAAATACACACAAGAGTGTATAAGTCTATTTCATTGAAACATATGCGAAAAGCTCATACCACCGGTAGGGAGATAGATGCGTCCTCAAAACACTATAAGAATATCCAATGATAGCCATAGTGAGAGCCTCCCTCGATATAGATATCCAATATAGCCAGAATGATAGATGACTCCATATGAATAGTCCACAAGATAAATCCAGAGCCACACAAACATAGTCTCATACGGCACAAAACACACATAAAAGTTCAACGCTAAATGGGCACAAGCGAGGAAAAAGACGAAAAATTGAAGTGCAAATACTTGTGCCCAACCCATGCAAATCCTCGGAGACCTAATAGAACTACTTCTCCCCTCTGGCATCAAGACGCCAAAAATGAAGAAGAGTGATGCTAACGCCCTAAGGGATCACTCGTAGTCCTCATCCTCATCCTCTTCCTCGTCCTCGTCCTCATCCTCAAGCTCCTCGGTGTCATCCTCCTCATCATCAGTAGTGGCCGCGGAAGGAAACAGGTGTCGCTCTAGCTCTCCATAGTTAAGCCCAGAGGAAGAGTTCCACCGAGCATATGGTGTGGGAGTAGTAGGAGCAGGGGGATCGCCCGAACCACCGGTCACATGGTTAAGAATGACCTACTGAGTGTGAGCCATCTCATTACGCTACTTGTAAGCCTCATAGTGTCCCTTGCGAGTGTCCACGCCCATGCAAAGAATGTTCCCCTGGAACCAATTCAGCTGCTTGATCTCACGAGCAATAGGAGGCACTGGAGGCCTACGAGCACTAGCACGAGCATCCCTCATGAGACCCTTAGGAGCAGAGGAGGGGTGAGAGATCTTCCTAACCTTGGTGTAGATCTTCTTCGCCTTGTGCACAACATCAATGTTGAACTCTTTAGTGGGAAGAAAGTGCCTGATCAACATCATGATGTATGGAGCATATGGGATGGAAAGCCTATTGAACATGGCATTGATCAACTCATGGTAAATAAAATCCATCACATCCAGCATGTACGACACGGAATCATCCTCACAGGATGCCACCTCATGAGAGAAGGCAAGAAGCTGTACCAGGTGACCACGGATACTGTATTGTTTCCTCCACTTAGAGTGATAGAATCACGAAAGAGTCCCACCACGCAAGCATATATGGGAGAAAGACCAGCAAGGGTGACCACAATACCATTTTCATCTATGCACGGAGAGAGAACTGCATCTTTATTGGGCTTGAGTTGGGTGATGATGCGGTGGCCACTAGCACGGTCCCTGTTGCGGAAGGGATTACCAAGAACCTCAGCAAAAACACGGAAATCATCTTGCATAGGCCTGTCACGAGTCATCCACTTCATGGTGCGGTGCTCATCACCGCAAATGACCAAGGTGGAGAAGAACTGCTTCACAATCTCATAATCATAGGAGCATTGGACGGCCATGAGATGGTGCAGCCCCATCCTCTCAGTCACATACATGGCATCAACAAGGTGAGGCTTCTCCAAGGCCTTAGAAAGAATCAGAGGATGCATAGGCCGAATCTTCTGCTGAGCATACACATCTTCATAGATACCCTTTTGTTCAGCACACCAAAAACGAGAGTCACCCAGCTCAGTATCATGCGGTACTTTATCAAACAGATCACAATGACGAATGGAGGAGAAAGTAATAGGATCCATCTTCTTATAATTAATCTTGGGCCCTTTGCCCTTCCTCTTGGACACGCCCTTCCTATCCCTCTTTGCCTGTTCAGCCATGCATTTCTCCTCGTTCTTCCTTCTCCTTGGCTCAACCTCGTCCACTAAGTTACACTTTCCGTCGTCCCGAAAGTATTTAGCACGAGGATGACGCTTGTAGGTCTTGGGAGCGCTGGAACCACCTGTGAAGCGAACAAGACGGATATCATGGGGATAAGCATACACACAAGTCCAAGAGAGAACATAGAAAAAGTAGGCAAATAGTTCATACTCCAATCATACGCAATGCACAAATCCATACGACACTGAACCAGTTTTGACTTTGTCAGGCCAGATTATCCGGCCTGGCTAAGGGCGGATAATCCGGCCCTGGTAGAAAATTTAAGAATCGCCTAGATTGAGTGAAAAAACATAGATCGGCCAAGATACTGCAAGACTACAATTTCTACACGAAGCAACATCCTTTTAGACAACGTTCCACCCAACAAATAACACATCTAGCCAAAGATGGGAGAGAGGGAGTTACCCTCACTCATTGGAGGAAGAACGCGGAGGAGAAGGTACACGGAGGCATGGAGAAGAAGATCTGGGGAGGCCCGTAGAATCCGGCGGCCGGAGAGGCTCCAGGGAGGTTGGGGGACGGCAGGCGGCGGCTGGGGAGAGGGAGAGGGTCGGGGGAGAAGTGCTGCTTGTTATGAGTCCTCCCCCCCGAGCCCAGCCCTTAAGGACTGCATCCGCCAGGGCCGGATTATCTGGCCTATACTTGGGCCGGATTATCCGGCCTAAATTCTGAATTTCTGTTGTACACACATTCAGGCCCGCGCGTCCCCGAACAAAACCCCCACAAGGTGTACAAGGGACTTGTGTGCAAGAAAAGATGGCTTAGAGATAGGCAGAGGCTTGAGTTGAGAGAGCCAAACTGAGATGGTACTACACTCCCAAGATTGCAAGAATCAAATCAACTAAAAGCCAAAATTGAGTGTGATTCCCATAAGAACATGAAATGAGCAAAAATACAAAAATATCCACATAAATCCAACTCTTCTCATGGAAGAGGGCGGTAGCCGAAGCCACCTTGTTGGAGTGTATGGTATGACACCACGAACATATATCTTGGGTTCATGATCAATACTCATCAATAAGCTCACATATCACAAAATGATATTAAGAGAAATGACTTGACTTGCTTTTGGCACTATGGGGGAGGGTTAGCCTAATCAATTAGGACCACACTCCCCCTATATCCATGCCCACACCTAGACCAAATAAGACTGAGATGTAAGAGTGAGTGCATGGGTAATCAAGACAAGCTCCTTGAATCAACGATATTTAGCTCATTCCTCAAGTAACAAAACCTTGCTTTATCAAGTGGCTTCGTGAAAATATCAGCAAGTTGGTTCTTTGTTCTCGCAAAAGATAGATCAATATCGCCTCGAGCAACATGGTCCTGAATAAAATGATTCCGAATCTCAATATGCTTCTCCTTGTGTGCTGTACTGGATTGTACGCAATTTTGATTGCACTTTCATTATCGCATAAAAGAGGAACTTTGTCACAATTGACACTGTATTCCTTTAAAGTTTTCCTCATCCATAATAACTGTGTGTAGGCACTAGCAGCAGCAACATATTCAGCTTCGGCGGTGGAGAGAGATATACAATTCTGCTTTTTAGAAGACCAACAGACTAGAGACCTTCCCAAGAACTGACAAGCTCTAGAAGTTGATTTCCTATCATCCTTATCACCATCCCAATCTGAATTAGTATAACCACATAGAGAGAAATTGGAGCCCTTGGGATACCATAGACCAAAATTAGGAGAATGAATCAAATATGGGAAGATCCTCTTGACCGCCACTAAGTGGCTTTCTTTAGGAGCTGCTTGATACCTTGCACACACCCCTACACTCAACCCAATATCGGGTATAGATGCGCAGAGGTAAATAAGAGAGCCGATCATGGACCGGTATACCTTTTGGTCTACATCTTTATCATGGGGATTGAGTTCAAGATGACATTTTGTTTGCATCGGAGTGGCGACACCATTAAGATCCGTCATCTTGAATCTCTTGAGCATGTCTTGGATGTATTTTGCTTGATTGATGAAGGTTCCTTCTCTAAGTTGCTTGATCTCAAATCCAAGAAAGAACCGTAACTCCCCCATCATAGACATCTCAAACCTGTCAGTCATAAGCTTTGAAAAGTCATCATTAAAAGCTTTATTAGTAGAGCCAAAGATAATGTCGTCTACATATAGTTGGCATACGAAGAGCTCCCCCTTAACCTTCTTAGTAAAAAGAGTGGGATCGATTTGCCCAACTTTGAAGCCACGATCTAACAAAAGCTCTTTAAGGTGCTCATACCATGCACGTGGGGCTTGTTTAAGGCCATAGAGTTCCTTATCGAGTTTGTAGACATGGTTCGGGAAGTTAGGATCTTCAAATCTCGAGGGTTGCTTTACATATACCAAATCATGTAGAGGACCATTAAGAAAAGAACCCTTAACGTCCATTTGCCGTAATTTGAAATTATTATGAGCAGCATAAGCAAGAAGGATACAGATGGATTCCAAACGAGCCACAGGAGCATAGGTCTCGCCAAAGTCAATGCCCTTAACTTGGGAGTAGCCTTGTGCCACGAGTCTCGCTTTGTTCCTCACAACAATGCCATTCTCATCTTGCTTGTTTTTAAATATCCATTTTGTGTCGATAACATTGCGGCAATCCTTGGGCTTCTCCACTAGTTTCAAAACCTTGTTGCATTCAAAGTTATTCAACTCTTCATGCATAGCAACAACCTAGTCCGGATCTTCAGGAGCTTCAAACACTTTCTTGGGTTCCACCATTGAGATGTGGGCTTGATGCTCACCGAAACTTGCCAACTCCCTTCTTGTGGAAACCCTTCGTCGAAGATCACCTACAACTTTGTCAAGAGTATGTCCCCTTAACTCAAGGTTCCTATCGGCATGAGCTTTGCGACAAAGTTCAATAAGCTTGTTGTCTCTTGGTGGAATAGCTTCATCATTTGAGTCTTCGATGGAATCATTGGTTTGGCCTTGATCAGTAGCTTCATTAGCAGGAGTAGGAGATGATGAACCTTGCCCTTGATGTGGATCAACAGCCGTAACAGGAGGCTGCTGTTCTTCAGGAGTTTCAGGGCCGGATAATCTGGCCGACGGTGAGGCCGGATAATCTGGCCTAGGAGAACCTGAAGCATCTTTGCTAACTTGACTGGATCTTGCTTGAATTGGAGAGTGGCCGGATAATCCGAGGTTAGCCGGAAAATCTGGCCTGGGACTTGCATCTGTTTCTTTGATATGTTGATCATTTTGGTCAGTAGAGGAGGGATGGGTAGATAATCCGGTGTCGACCAGATAATCCGGCCTGGAGCATTCAGGAGCATGTTGACCTTCAGCATTTGGTGGAGTTGATGTAGAAGTTTCTCCAATGGTTGGAGCATGTTGAGCTTGTGTCGATGAGGGCTCTACATGAGTAGAGCATTGTCCTTCCCGATCCGCCACAAGGGGTTCCTCAATGGGGCGGAAAAATCCCACGCCCATTCTTCTTATGGCATCTTGGGGTATTTCAACATTTGCATCACAAACATCAACTTGCCCCGCACGGGAGCCATCATTTTCCTCGAACACCACACTACAACATTCTACAACAGTTCCGGAGAGCTTATTGTAGACTCTATAAGTGTGGGATTCAGCACCATAACCAACAAAAATACCTTCTAAAGCCTAAGACTCAAATTTAGATAAACAAACTCCTTTGATGAGAAAGGAACACTTACAACCAAATACTCGGAAGTATGAGATGTTAGGCTTGTTACCAGTAAGTATTTCATACGGAGTCTTGTCCAGGATTTTATGGAGGTATAGCCGGTTGTATGAATGGCAAGCGATAGAGATTGCTTCAGCCCAAAAATTATATGGAGACATTAATTCAGCTAGCATAGACCTTGCCATTGTTGGGTTCGCAACATAGAAAACAAAAAATTTCCTATGATGGGAACTATCGCCAAGATCTATCTATTAGATACAAGCAACGGGTGGATATACATCCATAGAGAACTTACCCTCAAAGACAACAAAGCTTTGTTAACGAGATGGAACTCGTGGATGATGTAGTCGTACACTTGTTGATCTCAAGATCGTGATGAAGTCTAGCAGGTCCGGCTCCAGCACGTCCATCAGATCCAGCTCCAGCAAGTCCAGCACCACCAAGTCCAGCACCACCAAGTCCAGCACCACAAAGCAGCGGTACTTCCATGATCGCACACACGTCCGTGTCCCGAGAACCTCCATCCCTTGCTCCAGCAAAGCAGCAAAAGCAGCAACTCCTTTCTAGATAAAGCCACCGGGAACATGTATCTTGCTAATCCGAGACCATGGGGAATAACTAGAGGGGGAGAGAGATCCTTCACGAGGAGGTGTGTGTTGTGAGGAGGAGAGGGGGGCCTTTTATAGGGAAGAGGGGGGCAGCCAAGGGCCATGGTGTGGCAGCCATGGTGTTGCCCCCACCTCTTCCATCATTCATGTGGTGGATGCTCCACTCACGTAAATATGCCTCCACTCACACTTCCACTCACATGCATTAAATTTGCACCAAATTTAATGCAAGCTCTCATTAAATAAAACTATTTCATTTATTTTATTCAAATTTTTGTTAATTACTTTAATTAACAAACATTCACATAAAATCCCCTAAAACATTTCAATATCACATGCAGAACCAGTTTTTGCAATTTCACCCGAAACAATTCCGGTTTCCATCGAAATGATTCCAGCGCTTTCTTAAATCTTTATCTGAAACATATTTTCTCCAAATGGTGTCGGTATCCCTTAAGTGTGTCACCATATGGTTCGCAAATAATGCAGACATGATCGAGACCCCGCTCCGATCAATAATCAGCAGCGGGACCTGGAGATCTGTACTGACTCCCACATATTCAACGATGACTCTTGTGATCGTGTGAACCTTTAACGTCATAACCAAATCCCTTTGTCTCGTGATATATTACATGTCCAAGATTCGATCATCAGTATCCCAATACCTAGTTTGATCTCGTTATCGACATGCACTCTTTTCTCGTTCCCGTGATATAACATTCTAGTGATCACATCACTTGGTTGCAAGCTATCTTAATGTGATATCACCGAGAGGGCCCAGAGTATATCTATCCGTCATCGGGATTGACAAATTCCACTCTTGATCCATGAGCCTCAACATAACACCTTTGGAGTATCTGAACCCACCTTTATAGTCACCCTTTTATGGTGTGATGTTTGATGTTATCAAGTTACTCTTTCGATGTTAGCAATTAACATGATCTCATGGTCTAAGGACAAAGATTACTTCGTATGATGTTATAGCAATATAAACATAATGACTTTGATCGTAATGCTATACTTGGATGAATGTTCATCACATCATTCCACCAATGTTGTGACCTCATTATTAACAACATCATATGTCCATGATCAGGAAACCTTGATCATCTTGTTAATCAACGAGCTAGTTTATATGAGAGGCATTACTAGGAACTTTGTATTTTGTTTATTAAACACACATGTATTAACGTTTCCAATTAATACAATTATAGCATGCAAAATAAACATTTATCATAAACATGGAATAAGATAATAACCACGTTATTATTGCCTCTCGGGCATATTCCCTTCAGTATCCCACTTGCACTAGAGTCAATAATCTAGTTTACAAAACTTTGCGTATTGAACACCTATGGCTTTCTGGTGTTGTATATACACGATTGCTAGTGGTTAACATAAACTCTGGATCTGTCAGTTTCAGGTCCGTGTGTATTTGCATGTGTTTGCTTCTCTACGCATCACCCATTCTCAAATGAGATGGCATTGTATAAATTTGGTCCTTTGGTGAGACCTTTAGTTCGTTCGGGTTAAAATATGTTGATATTATTGTCATACAATATATCTTCATATTATTAGCCCACTTTGAACCACACCTAGTTTGATGACAAACTACTTAACACAAATGCCCTCCTTTGCTGCTACTATAGCAGTCATATACTTAGCCTTTTTGTTGTAGTATCCGTCACAATGTCTCAACTTTGGAACTCATCCAAATCCATCATGGAACATCTTTTCCATTACATTGTGCAACCCATAGTCTAAATTGAGATAAATTTAATTTGTATCTTGTGAAAAAACTAGTATCAATGTAACACTTTACAATAAACTACCTTTAACTATTTGTCACTTATACATGATATATTCTTAGTTCTTCCAAAGCTCATAAGAATATCTTTACTATCGTCCAATGATCATCTTATGAATCATTCTGGTATGTGCTCATAACATTTAGAGCATAGGACTTATCTGGATATATACATATCACGGTATAATCGATCAAAATCTTCATGTGATTTTACTCACCAAGTGTTGAAAACACTTGAATCTTGATACAATCCTTTCCATGCAACAAGAACCTTTCTTGTTGTTTCCATATTGAACCCTTTCAATATCTCATATATGTATGTCTGGCATAACCATATTAGCGCCTCAATCTATCCATATAGACATTCATGCCAAATATTCTGGTTTTGCCCAAGTCTTTCATCGAAATCCTATTTTAATGAAATTCTTAACTTGTGTCAATAAAAGAAATATCATTTCCAATCAACAATATGTACTCTGCATAATGTATTGGAAATTTGTCTCAGCGCTCCCACTTAATTTCTTGCAAATGCAAGCATCTTCATCATCTCCGATGAAATTAAACTCCTTTAACATTTTCATCATGGTGAAGATTCCAACTCCGCTATGCTCACTTCAACTATTGAAATTTGCATGCCCTTTTAGCACCCTTTGAATTAACAAAACCCTTCGGACCATGTCATGTAAACATCCTAGGTAACTACTCTATTAGAAGAACCTTGTTTTGTTTATTCAACTACCATATACCAAATTATATGTAGTGGTTGCTACATTAATCCGTCAAGACTAAATATCGCTATGAAAGATAAAATCTTGTCATAGTCAACTCCTTGAACATTGCCGTAAACTTCTTTCTGACATGTCGACTATTTCATAGATGTTAAACATCCATGTCTATTTGTTTATAGATCCAAATACGACCGATAGGCTTCACGCTTTTCCGGAGGGTCTTCCAAGTTCAGAAACTTGATTTCTCGTGTATGGATACTATCATGGATTCTATGACTTCTAGTCATTTTATGGAGTCAAGGCCCAGCATCGCTTCTTTGCATGCAGTTGGTTCATCATTGTCAAAACAATAACGACTTCTATTTCAAATCTTCTATTTGATTCTTACCGACCCACACGGTTCAATAGGAACTCTAATCTCCAAGATCACACCCTTTGTAATCAGGGAGCCATGAGCATTATGGCCGCCACCAGGACACTTTCCGGCGCTGCGCTACTTAGCACATATAGCTAAGGTTCAACAACCTTATCAAAGTTCTATTGTCCTCCCACTTAACTTTTCATGAAAAATTCTTTCTCAAGAAACTTGATGTTCCAAGAGACAAACTCTTTTTGTCCTTGGTGTTATGGAGGAATTCCCAACAAATTCTTTGGGATAACCTACAAAGACGTGCTTATCCGACTTTGGTTGTAACATTTTACTTATGCATAGCATACCAAAATTTAAGAAAAGACAATTCGGGTTTTATCCCAAACCATAACTCATATGGTGTCATTTCAATGGATCATGATGGTGCTCTTTTCAATGTAAAAGCGGTAGTCTCTAAAGCTTTAATCCTTAAAACATAATGGCAGTTTTATAAATGACACCTTTGATCTTACCATGTCAAACAAGGTTTAATTTGATCTCTCGAACATACCATACTCATGTGGTTTATCGGGAAATGCAAATTCATGGAACAATTCCTGAAATCTTAGGTGTTTTGCTAAACCTGTAACTCAAATATCTTCCTTTATGATCAAATCATAAACTCTTTTATTTTCTTGTTACAATGATTTTTCACTTCATCTTGAAAGTCTTTGAACAATTTTCAAATGTTTCATACTTCTTCCTTATTAAGTAAATATATAGATATATTCACTCAAATTTCTGGAGAAAGCATATGAAGCAAAAAGATCCATCGCATATGGCTACAAATAATGGACTATATACATCAACATGCATAGTGTCCAATAAGTTAGTCATCCGTTCCTCTTTGGCCTATGGACGGAGTTTCAATTATCTCGAGGAAAGTTTCACAAGCGTCAATTGATGAAATTCAAAAGACCCAAAAATCCATCAACATGGAGTTTCTTCATGTTTACTTTCCAATATAATTCAAACAACGATGTCACTTCATAAGTGATCTTCCAATCATTTGTCTTACGACATTTTAGCAATAATGTTTATGGATGTGATTTCTCCAACTAGACATGTAAATGTTCATCCATCCTTTATGGAATATGGTAATTATTTGAACAACCATTGTTCTCGTAATACCGGAGCAAAATAACAATTATTAAAACAAATCTTGAAGGCTAGGTTTGACGACAACGAAAAACACAATAACACTTTATTTGTTTTTGATGAACATCATCAAATATTGTTTTGCTAGTTACTTTGGCCATTGCAGTTCATGAATTGTGTTGTTCTGTATGACACTTCACACCAACCAATTCGGTATCCAATACCTAAGAACCACATTGTTTAACAATCAAGGAATACAGCCATAACATGTATATCTTTTATATACCTAATTTGGACATCTCCAACCTTTTATTTTCTGACAAATATTTTATAGATTCTCTTTCAGAAATTCCTTTTCCTTTTTAAAAGAATCTATTAACATCAATAGTGGTGTCATTCACATGACACATAGTATAAAGCATATATAATCAAATACTAATACCTTTGGATTTGCACTTTGAAGTGGATCACCATCATCAAATGTTTGGTGTTCTATCAAAAATCCATTCTTTAGTAATCTATTATTGTAGTAAACATTTTACTTACATCTTCTATTCATCCTTATCATGACAACTTTCATGATCAAGCTACTATAGCCTATAAGGAAGAATCACGAGTATAATGTTAGTTCCCAAAACCTTTGGGGAGATCCGGATGCCTAGCATCTCCATCCTTCACAAATTCTCATACAGTATGAGAACATGTATTTTGCTAAATTATACTATATCATAATGCAACAAAAAACATTGTTTCAAATATCACAATATCTTCCACACATGATGGTTTCTGAAACAATTTTTCAGCTCCTAGATAATCTTGATATTAAATCAACTTTTGAATATCAATAATCATGGAGGCAAACATGATACTTTAGATACCAATATTGGAATTCTTACTCTTGATTTAATACTACTTATTAAACTTCATGGAGTAAATAGAGTTTGCTGAAAGTTTGCAATAGGACTTCTAAACTTTAAATTGACATTCAAAACAATAGGATACCAGTTCGTAAACTAAATATCTAGAATTATATAGTTCTATTATCTCAATTAAAACTAAGCATAAGGTAGTGAACATATACCAATGACTAGAACAAATTATGCTAATTGACTTCGATTTAGTTTATGACAAATTGAGTTTGACTAATCCAAATTAGAAATGAACTTCCACTCAAAAACGACATCCCTCGTGCCTTTTTAGTGATTACCTGAACCAAATCCACTACACCAAGTCCGATCATCACGTGAGTTGGTGTAGCTTCAAAGGCGAGCATCAATATGGGCATCACATCAACTATATGACTCATGCTTAACCTTTTGGCCCGTGTTCCGAGGCCATGTCTGTACATGCTATGCTCGCCAAGTAAGAACCTTAGTACTCGCGTGTGTAAAACTATCTTACACCCGTTGTATGAAAGCATAGATTCGAGTACACCCGATCATCACGTGATGTCTCGAAACACGATCCATAGAACGGTGCATACTTAAGGAAGAACACATTTTATCTTGATATTTAAAAGAGGGATCATCTTATAATGCTACTAAAACACCAATCTAGTAATATAAGATGCAAACATCATATGTGAAAAGTGGGATGATATGGTCCATGCACTTGATCACCATAATATGCATCATGATATGATCTCTATCATTCCTTTGTGTGTAAGGCCAAGGTCTATGGAACTTACATGTTAAGTGTGTTGTAAGGGTATCTACCATACATTAACTTACATCATTACCATATCATGACACTAGCCCAGCAACAATCTAAACTAGATGCCTCTAATTTATCCATTGCAAGTTTTACATGGCTTAGGGATTTCGGAGATAGAACCAGTCTTACCTACGAACATGGAACCACAACGATGATAACTAAGTTATTCGCAACTCGTTGTAAATCAGATATTGACTATAGTAGGAGAGACAGACACCCACTAGCCACTTATGCAAAACTAGTTGCATGTCAGTCGTGGAACCGGTCTCATGTGCGATGACATGTAAAGTTGGTCTGGGCCGCTTCATGCCACTATGCCACCAATACCCAAAATACATGAAAGATGCAATAACATGATCATCATCGCCCACATATAAACATATGTGTACTACCCATGCAAAGCACCTACGCATAAATCAGGCTCTGATACCACTGTTGGGTTCGCAGCATAGAAAACAATTTTTTTCCTACGATGGGAACTATCGCCAAGATCTATCTATTAGATACAAGCAATGGGTGGATATACATCCATAGAGAACTTTGAAGGAGATATGCCCTAGAGGCAAATAAGAAATATGTTTTTATTGTCATATCTCAATTAGTTTATAATAGTTTCATATTCTGCTATAACTGTGCCAAGTAGAAACACTGGTACAGGTGTGGTATGAAACAAACAAGTCCCTAGTAGCCTCTATTCATACTAGTTCGTTGGTCATGAAGATGATCTGGGTTTCAAGATCATGGGCATTTATGTTGACTGACAACGGGATCATGTCATTGGAGAATGATGTGATTGGACATTCCTCGAAGGATTGCAACATCATCAAGTCATATAGTTCATTGTTGCAACAGCTATACCTAGACTCCTTCTCCTTAGACCATGAGCTCATATTACTCGCTGTTTCCTGAGGCTGCTTAGACTGCATCAAGCGCCACTTGGTAATACAGTGGTTATAAAGGTGTACGTTGGGTATTCCGAAGAAATAGTAGATGACATGTGACTGCAAGACCAGGATTTGTTTGCCCACATGACGGGTAAAGATACATACGGCCGGCTTAGTGAGATTACATCCATAAATGTTGCAACATGTGACTAGGTCACGGGGATGTAATATCACGGTAACAAGAAAACAGAACTTGTTATGAACGAGATTCAAAAAGGTATGGGATACCAATGATCGGATCTCTGACAAGTTGTATCGAGAAACAAAAGGAAGAGGATGCTACATTTAGCGGTTCAAACGACATTGTCATCAGGAATGCATAGGGGTCACATGGACATCCCTGGTCCCTCTGTTGATCATTGATACAGATCATGTCTAAAACATTCCCGAGCCGTGAGAGGATATACTTAAGGGTATGATGAGAGTGATTATTCGTAAGACGGAATCACAGTAGAGAAATAGAGAAACCCGGAATCGTTGCGCGGAGAGATCCGAAGTTATTCGGAGAAAGAATAAAGGAAAAGACCGGAAGAGTGTTTTCGGATAAATGGGAATTTAAATATATATTTACTATATGTTAATTATGAATTAATATATTCTAAATAATATTTAGATTAAGATTTATAAAGGCAACTTTTACATTAGGCCAAATCCCAGAGGGAAAAGGCCTAGAATAAAAGCTGTAGAAAAATAAATGGAAAAAGGAAAAGAAACAGCCCACGTGGGCGGTTTTTATTAACCGCCGCACGGGGGCGGACCACAGCTGCCGGGGCCTACTCAACCTGGCCCACGCGTGCGCCAGGGTGCTGGGCCGCCGGGGCGAGCCGGCCCACCAGGGCGGTGCGTGGCACACAGGCCGCCGCCAGGCGCGGGCTGCTGGGCCGCCGGGCGGGCGCCGGCCCACCTGGCTGCTGGGCGCTACATTGCTAGCTGCTGCCAACTTGCTAGGCCACGGGGGCAGGTCGGCCCACCCGGCTGGCTGAGCCCCAGGTTGGCTGCCCCTTTTCTTTTTATTGTTTATTTTCTGTTTGGCTATTGGGCTGAATTCTTTTGGCCCATCCGGCCAGGACAAAAATACCTGATATTTTCCTTTATTAATAGTCCCAGATGGCTAACCTAATGGGCAGGGCACACCCCCTCCGTCTATATAAAGGGGTGCCCATGGGTGGGATTAAACACACAATTTGAGAAGTCTTTTGGTTGACTTTCTCCCTCCCTCTCTCTATACCTTGTGACCTTGGCCCCAAGTCTGGGCTATGCGATCAAGGCACACCTGTAGTATGCCGTTGCACTGCAGGGATTCCTAGCCGGATATCAACTTCCGCACTCCCGGCGGGATCGGGGAGCCGGAGGTCTCATCCTGCACCGGATGTGTACGAAGACACGAGGCGCAATAGTTGGGGCGCTTAAATGTCGTGAGCCGGAGCTGCTGCACGATGAAGATCAAGAAGGAGCAAGGGGTGACCTGCGAGGAGCTTCGCGACCTTGAGGTCAGCTACGAGTACGACTACTTCAACCATGTTCCCTGTGGAATGTTAACCGCGTATGGTCTACAAGGGTATGTATTCTCTACGCTCCGGCCGTTACCGCATTACTACATAGATAGATCCTTGGCAGTTTTGGGGTTACCTCGTAGGAATTTTTTTGTTTTCTGCTATGATCCCCAACAAACTTACCCTCGAAGACAACAAAGCTTTGTTAATAAGATGGAACTCGTGGATGATGTAGTCATACACTTGCCGATCTCAAGATCATGATGAAGTCCAGCATGTCCGGCTCCAGCACATCCATCAGATCCAGCTCTAGCAAGTCCAGCACCACAAAGCAGCGGTGCATCCGTGATCGCACACACGTCCGGTACCCCAACAACCTCCGTCCCTCGCTCCAGCAAAGCAGCAGAACCAGCAACTCCTTTCCAGATAAAGCCACCGGAAACATGTATCTCGCTAATCCGAGACCATGGGGAATAACTAGAGGGGGAGAGAGATCCTTCACGAGGAGGTGTGTGTTGTGAGGAGGAGAGGGGGGCCTTTTATAGGGAAGAGGGGGAAGCCAAGAGCCATGGCCTGGCAGCCATGGTGGTGCCCCCACCTTTTCCATCATTCATGTGGTGGATGCTCCACTCACATAAATATGCCTCCACTCACACTTCCATTCACATGCATTAAATTTCCACCAAATTTAATGCAAGCTCTCATTAAATAAAACTATTTTATTTATTTTAATCATAATTTTGTTAATTACTTTAATCAACAAACATTCACATAAAACCCCCTTCAACATTTCAATATCACATGCAGAACCAGTTTCTGCAATTTCACCCAAAACAATTTCGGTTTCCATCGAAATGATTCCAACGCTTTCTTAAATCTTTATCTGAAAAATATTTGCTCCAAATGGTGTCGGTATCCCTTAAGTGTGTCACCCTACGGTTCGTAAATAATGCATACATGATCGAGACCCCTCTCCGATCAATAATCAGCAGCGGGACCCGGAGATCCGTAGTAACTCCCACATATTCAACGATGACTCTTGTGATCGTGTGAACCTTTAACATCGTAACCAAATACCTTTGTCTCATGATATATTACATGTCTGAGATTCGATCATCGGTATCCCAATACTTAGTTTGATCTCGTTACCGACATGCACTCTTTTCTTGTTCCCGTGATATAACATTCTAGTGATCACATCACTTGCTTGCAAGCTATCTTAATGTGATATCACCGAGAGGGCCTAGAGTATATCTATTCGTCATCGGGATTGACAAATTCCACTCTTGATCCATGAGCCTTGATGACCCACAAGTATAGGGGGTGTATCGCAGTATTTTTGAGGGAAGTGAAACCCAATTTATTGATTCGACACAAGGGGAGCCAAAGAATATTTATAATCCTTAACAACTGAGTTATCAATCAGCTGCACCTGGAAACAATCTTGCTCACAACAGTTTATCAGTAGCAACAGTTTTGTAGTAGGAATAGCAAAGTAATAGCAGTAGTAAAAGTAAGACAGTAGTAACAACAGCAGTAAACAGTAGGATTCAAGTGCGGTAGGCATAGGGATGGATGGACGGGCGTTGCATGGACAAGACAATTCACATAGCAATCAGAACATAGGGTAATTGTAGATAAATAAGATAAAGTATCCAAGTACTTAGATAATCCTAGGCATGTGTTCCATATATAGTCATACGTGCTCGCAATGAGAACTTGCACAACATCTTTTGTCCCGCCAGCCCGTTTGCAGCGGGGCCTCTAGGGAACTACTGGCAATTAAGGTGCTCCTTTTAATAGAGCACCAGAGAAAAATTAACACTCCTTGAACACATGTGATCCTCACATCAAAGCCATTCCCTCTGTTTATCCCGATTTCTGTCATTTCAGGGCCATTGGTTCCGGACAACAACGTGTGTATACAACTTGCAGGTAAGACCAAAAACAATACTATCATAATGAATCAATAACGTGTTCAGATCTTAAATCATGGCACTTGGGCCCTAGTGAAAAGCATTAAGCATAACAAGTTGCAACAAAGTCATAAAGCACTAATAAAAGCTACTAGGCACCATGCCCTAACAATCCGATGCCATTACATGAACGATCTCATCCAATCCCTACCATCCCCATAGCCTACAGCGGGGGATTACTCACTAATAAATGGGGGAAACATGGATGGTCGATGGAGAAGCGATAGTGATGATGATGGTGATGATCTCCTCCGATTCCCCGTCCCGGCAGGGTGCCAGAACGGAGTTTTTGGTGTTGTTTCGTGGAATCTGGTGGTGGCGGCGGAGCGGAACTCCTTCGGGAAAAACGTCGAACCCCCTAGAGTTTTTTGGTCAGAAGGCTTCTTATAGGCGAAGAGGGAAACCGAGGGGGTGTTTGGGGCGGCCAGACCACCCCCTGGCGTGTCCTGGGCTTGCCCCCGCGGCCAGGTGGTGTGGCCTGGGCCCAGCCCCTCTCCATCTCGTATTCTGGCTCCTGGAGTCTTCTGGTGAAATAGGATTTTTGGCATATTTTCCGGGAGTTTTCCTGATAGTTGATTTTCTGCAAAAAAGTAGACACCAGGGCAATTCTGCTGCAAACAGCGTCAGTCCGTGTTAGTTGCATCCAAATCACACAAGTTTAGAGGAGAAACAATAGCAAATGTGTTCGGGAAAGTAGATACGTTTTGGATGTATCAACTCCCCCAAGCTTAGCTTATTGCTTGTCCTCAAGCAATTCAGTTGAAAACTGAGTGCGATAAAAGAACTTTCACGAACACATTTGCTTCATATGATGCATACATTCTCAGCATGTGATCAACTACTTAGGAAATTCATAATAAAGAGTATGCTAGTGAGTCTACTTAATAGTCATTGCAAGCTATGAAGATATTCCAACTCAAAAATAATAAGTAGCATGAAACATAAACATAAGCAACATTACAATGCTCATAACAAGGTATGATAGAGTGGTATCTCGGTTGCCTTTGATTATGAATGCCAAGGCACCTCTAAAGTTCAAGTGAAGACTAGAAGTAAAGATGTGAAAGATACAAGCATCAAAGTCATAACACAATTAGTTCAAGTTTTGGGACAAGCACATTATACTAAGAATGACAACTATGCTCTCAAGAAGGTGCTCAAAGAATGTGTGGAGACTCAACAAGGAAATGAAAAAGGTTTTGAAAAGTTTGAAAGGCTTCCAAATGCTGAAAGTAAGGTACTCGTTAGCTTTGAGCTCTCATTGCCCCTATCATAAGCATCTTTAAATGGTTAAGGTTAAAGTGACACAACTAAGAGGATATGCTTGACAAGTTATAGATCGAAATCTCATGCCCCTTACTTACGAATACCGAACCTCATGCTACTCAACTTTAGTCACGAGTAAGCTCTTATCATTGTAAGTACATGTGTATCATAAATAACCGCCAACGGGGTACCCCTTGCACATGATACAGGAGCTATCCCATAATCAAAATGACAAGGCAAGCAGACAATGAGCATCTTAGCGATCTTTTTATTTGCTATTTGCGTAGGTTTTTATTGAGGATGCTTCATAGAGTGCTCATTATGGTGATGCTGAAAGTTTCCACCATGATTAGGCATGGCTTAGGCTAGCGGCCTAGGCGTTTCTCTAACACACATACAAACTCCATGATCTTACAAGTTCCACTTTTATTTCACACCACCGGGATCCATAAGCAAAAGAACATGATATCAACAGGGTACAAAGTACAAGTGCAATGTTGAAAGCGTTCCCCATGATACATGGTTCTGCTAATTTCAACTTATAAAGCGCAAGCATATACGCAACAAAGAAGGACCCAATGGTTCAAGTTTATTAGATGCAAAAAAGTAATGTGTGCCATCAAGTTCGTGAGAGCTTTAATCACTAGTTTTTTCATAACAAGTTTAATTTGGAAGGTAAACAAAAGCATGAATATACTTGGAATAGCATAAGCTAGTAGGTAGGTATGGTGGAATCTTTGGAATAACTTGGTTTAGGGAGTTGGATGCATGAGTGGAACTCATACTTGGTTGTGGAGGCTAGCAAAAGACTGGGAGCGACAAACTAAGAGAGCAATAATGGCCATAATCATGCAGAGCGACAAAACATCATTGATCAAAGCATAAAGTGATACTACAAGTTGAAAACTAAAGGATCATAAAGGTTTATGGTGACTTGAGATAGTCATAACATGGTGTCAGCATGCGCCAAGTCAACCCAAATAAAGCATCAAAGGAGAATACAACTATACTATGTTTTAATATGCTAAAACAACACATGATTCATCCAAGGCACATTAAGCAATATCAATTGTTTATAACAAGTCATGCTACAACAAATAATACTAAGCATAAAGCTAAAAAAAATATCAAGCATGGCATGACAAAGCATAGGCCACAGTCAAAAACAAGCTCTCTTTACCACTTAAGCATGAGCTTTCCTACTCTTTTCCAAACCAAACCAAAACTATTTGAAAACCAATGTATGAAAGAGGGGGTCCAACCAATTTATTCAGAAAACTAAGCAAACAAAAGCAAACTAAAAACCAAAACGAAAACTAAAAAGAAGACGCTCCAAGAACAATGCAACTATGCATGAAATAATAAAAATGAAGCATTTGGAAGGAACCTAGGATTTTTATTGATGAAGAAGGGGATGCCTTGGGCATCCCCAGGCTTTGACTCTTGTACTTCTTGGATATTTCTTGGGGTGACACGCGTGGCATCCCCAAGCTTGAGCTTTAGTCCATCCTTCATCTCATTACTCATTCCTTCCATACACCTATAATTTTTCCTTCATACAAAACTTCACACAATCTTTATTAGCAACATTAGTGCACTCAAGATAAATAATTCTTAAGGTTCAGTTCTAACACCAAATAAACTTCCATTAGAACACTACCTACTGTAGCACTTCCCTCAAAAATCTCAATTCCCCAAAAGAACTCAAAAAGGAACCAACAAGAAGCAAATGCAGAAAATGGCAGAAATCTGTCAAAACAGACTAGCAGGTAAAGACGAATTTTTTCGAAGACCTTATGTTGCTCAAATCAAACCGTGTTTAACTAAAGAAAGTTAGATAACAACCTGGGGCAGAAGCAAAAAAATTCACGCCTCAAAAGGACGTACAGAGATTTTACAAGAATTTTTACGGTGAAGCACAGAAATCTGTTTCGGGACAGCAACTTTCCCAATCATTATTTCTCTCTCATTGGAGGTTACTCTTGGCACAAAAAGCAAATAAAAAGGATAAGGAGCGGTTATTACAGAAGCAATAACTTCCAAGACTTATCTAAAACTTTTGGGTTATCTCCCAATAAGTACTTTTGTTTAACGCCTTTAAGTTAGGCATGATAGTTTGAGAAGATGCTCACATAAGACATATGAATTGAAGTATAAGAGAGCATCAAGAAGCAATTTCAAAACACATTTAAGTCTAACCCACTTCCTATGCATAGGAATCTTGTAAAGAAACAAGTCATGAAAGCACAAAGCAACAAGCATAGAAAAGCAAAACAAGTGCAACTTCAAGACTTTCAACATAAAGAGGGGAAACTTAATAATGTTGAGATACATGAGACCATGTTTCCCTCTCTCATAATAACTTTCAGTAGCAATATGAATAAAATTAACAATATAACTATCGCATAAAACATTCTTATCATGAACCACATGCATAAAATGATTATTACTCTCCACATAAGCATAGTCATTCTTATTAATTATGGTGGGAGCAAATTCAACAAAATAGCTATCATTATTATTCTCATCACCATAATCATCAAATATAGGAGGCATATTGTAATCATAATTAATTTTCTCCTCAATAGTAGGTGGACTGAAAATATCATATTGATCATTGTAATCATCATATATTGGAGGTATAGTATCATCAAAGTAATTTTTCTCCTCCGTGCTTGGGGGACTAAAAATATCATACTCATCAAACCCAGCTGCCCCAAGCTTAGACTTTTCCATAGAATTAGCAATAATGGTGTTCAAAGAATTCATACTAATAACATTGCTATTAGCATGCAAATAAACTTCCATAGATTTTTTAGTTTTCTCTTCAAACACTTCATGTCCTAACTCAAGATAAATACTATAAAGCTCTCTAATTTTGTTGTTGTTTTCCATTAAGCCTAACTAGTGAAAACAAGAAACAAAAAGACAAAATTGCAGAATCTAAAGGAAATAACTTCGAGCACTCACACCGGAGGATGTGAGTACCTTTTCCCTTACCTCCCCGGCAACGGCGCCAGAAAATAGGCGTTTGCCATGGGAGGTTCTTCTTCTTTAATCCTCCAGTGTGAATAACTTTTACCTTACCTCCCCGGCAACGGCGCCAAAAAATAGCTTGATGTCTACGCACTTATATTCTTGTAGATAGTTGTTGGGCCTCCAAGTGCAGAGGTTTGTAGAACGGCAGCAAGTTTTCCCTTAAGTGGATCACCCAAGGTTTATCGAACTCAGGGATGAAGTGGTCAAAGGTATCCCTCTCAAGCAACCCTGCAATCAAGATACAAGAAGTCTCTTGTGTCCCCAACACACCCAATACACTTGTCAGGTGTATAGGTGCACTAGTTCGGCGAAGAGATAGTGAAATACAAGTGGTATATATAATTATAAGTGCTAACGGTGATAGAAATTAGCTTGATGGCGTGAAAGAGACTAAAGACAAACTGAAATAAAATGGAAGCAAGCAAACATGTAACATATCTAGTAGCAAACGGTGTTTCAGTGCTTAGAAACAAGGCCTAGGGATCATACTTTCACTAGTGAACACTCTCATATAAATATCTTCTCTTTATGATACTACTCTTAACTACTCTCCGGTTGGACACTCTAATCGATGGTAGGGCTATAACAGCACTCCTCAAAGTAAGCCTTTCCCATCTAGATAACCCCACACTATCACCTTGAGTACTAGATGAGTCCAACAAACACCACAATTTCATAAAGACATCCAACTCCAAATATAACTCATAACAAGTATTTGTAATCTCTAGCCAAAGTGCCACCATGGTGTGCACGCTGTCAGTTTCACACACATGGGGAGAGCAGATATCTATTAAAGCACTTGAGTAGCAAGGTAGATCTATAGATTACAAGCTCATGATCTCAATATGATCATGCATAGACAGAGAGATGAACACATAGCTACCGGTAGAACCCTTAGCCTCGAGAGAGAACTACTCCCTCATCATCATGGGAATCAGCAATGGCGATGGAGATGGTGGTGGAGATCAATGGAGATGGCTCCGGGGGCACTTCCCCGTCCCGGCAGGGTGCCGGAACAGAGACTTTCTGTCCCCCGAATCTCCCCATCAGTGGCGGCGGCGCTGCGTAACTTTTCGTGGATTTTTGGTTGACGATCTAGGGTTTCTGCCTCGGGAGGAATATATAGGCGAAGGAGTCAAGGTCGGTGGCCAGCTAGGGGGCCCACACCATGCCCTGGCGCGGCCTGGGGGTACCTGCGCCTGGGGGGGTGTGGCCACCCTGTGGCCCCTCTCCGACTCTCCTTCTGGCTCCGTGAGTCTTCCGGGAAAATAGGAACTTTGGCTTTTGTCCCGTCCAATTCCGAGAATATTCATTTTCTGACTTTCCTAGAACCAAAATAGCAGAAAACAGGCAACTGGCACTGTGGCATCTTGTTAATAGGTTAGTCCAAGAAAGTGTATGAAAAGTACTCCAAAGTTGGAACAAAACATAAGAAAGTAGATAAAACCAGGCATGGAACATCAAAAATTATAGATACATTTGCAATGTATCAATGGGTTGAGCAAGGAGATCAAAAAAATCGAGAGAAAGCATAGCAAGAACGTGATTTTGAGCAATGAACTGGAGTTTGTTCGGGAGAGAGAAGACAGTGGCAGGTGAGAGAGTTAGTGGAGGGCCAGGGGTGGCCCACACCATGGCATGGAGCCACCCAGGGCAGGCCGCGCCACCAGGTGGTGAGCCTGCCTGGTGGGTCGCCCTGGTACCTTCCAGGCACTCCACTGCAGCTTTTTTCACGTAAAAATTTAATATGAAATTGCTGGAATTTTTGAGACACTTTATTTTTGGGCATTTTTCAAGTATAGAAGAATGATTTTCTGACACACAGATTTTTTTCGGAAAAATGATGCAAGGACAAAACAAAGCTAGAACTACAAGAGTTCTAAGATGCTCTAACATGCAAGCAACTAACAACAAAGAAAACTAAACGAAAGCAAAAACTAAAATGGATAGAATAAAAGTAAACAGAGATAATCACGGTGAAAACATTGTTTTGTTCAATGAAATCCTTTTGTTAACAAGGTTGATCAAGTCTTGTTACCAAAACAATTCCATATGAGGCAAAACTTTGTATTCCACTAATGATTATGTTACCTCAACCTTGATAGCAATGGTCATAATCATAATAGTTTCAAATTTTTCTCTTGGTATGGGACAATATATTTCTCCAACTTGAATGCCCTCAACATGTTCAATTGAATTCAAACCATAAGTCCTTTCAATCTTCTTGGGGGAATAGATAGTATGTTCCTTGTCATTAACATTGAAGGTCACCTTTCCTTGATTACAATTAATAACAGCTCCTGCAGTATTAAGAAAAGGTCTCCCAAGAATAATAGACATATTATCATCTTTAGGCATTTCAAGTACAACAAAAACAGTTAATATCAAGCAATTATGAGCCACTTGAACAGGTACATCCTCACATATACCAACAGGAACAGTGGTAGATTTATCAGCCATTTGCAAAGATATATCAGTTCATATTAATTTTTCTAGTTGAAGTCTCTTATAGAGAGAGAAAGGCATAACACTAACTCTAGCTCCCAAATCACACAAAGCAGTTCTAACATAACTATTATTAATAGAGCAAGGGATAGTTGGAATCCCTGGGTCTCCAAGTTTCTTAGGAACCTTACCATTAAAAGAATAATTAGCAAGCAAAGTAGAAATTTCTTCATTAGGGATCTTCCTTTTATTCGAGACAATATCCTTCATATACTTTGAGTAAGGAGGCAATTTAATAGCATCAGTCAAAGGAATTTGCAGGAATAAAGGTTTCATCCACTCACAAAACTTATTATAGTGTTCATCTTCCTTTGACTTGTGTTTCTTATCAAGGAAAGGCAAAGGATTTTGGACCCAAGGCTCTCTTTCACTACCATGTTTCTTAGCAATAAAATCTTCTTTAGTGTATTTAGTATTCTTAGTGTGCTTTTCAGGTTCTTCTTCAACTTTTTCTTCATTAGGAACATTATTTTCTTCATTACCACTTTCAGTTTCAGCATCAGAAATAGATATACTATTAGGATCTATAGCAGGTTTAGAGGGTTCTACACTAGTTTTATGTTTCTTTTTCCTTTTCTTATGAGTAGAGCCACTATTTTCAGCTTGTTGGGAATCCTGCTCAATTCTTTTGGGATGCCCCTCATGATATAGAGGATCTTGGGTAGCAGCACCACTTCTGGTTCTAATTTCATAAGCATGTTTTTCTTTAGCATCATTAACTAGCAAGTCTTTTTGCACTTTAATGAGTTGATCTATTTGAGTTCGAACCATTTTAAAGTGTTTAACAATCATTTTAACATCATTAGAGGTTCTTTCCACAATATATTTTAACTCAGCAATAGCTCAAGTGTTGTCCATTAGATGATTTTGCACCCTTTTATTAAATTTATCTTGCTTAACAATAAAGATATCGAATTCTTCTAAGCATTGATCAGGAGGTTTAGAGTAAGGGATATCACCTTCATCAAAGTGTAGAAGAGAGTGTACCTCAATAGTGGATGAGTAGGAGATAGGATTACATAATTCTTCAATAGGTGGTAAATTCTTGACATCTGCAGCTTTAATTCCCTTCTCCTTAAGACATTTCTTAGCTTCCTTCATCACTTCATCATTTAATTCAATAACTCCCCTCTTCTTTGATGTTGGAATAGACACCGGAATAGTTGGTTCAGGTATAATTACTTCAGGCATAGCTGGTTCAGGAGGAGTCCAATCCTCACGATTCTTGCTTATTTTAGCCATTAATTCCTCAGCTTCCTTGGGAGTCCTATTCCTGAAAACACAATCAGCACAACTATCTAGGTATGTCCTAGATTCTTCAGTTAGTCCATTATAAAATATATCAAGAAGCTCATTCTTGGGTAATGGACTTGCAGCTTGTGCATGAATCAAAGCACAAAACCTTGCCCATGATTCAGGCAATATCTCTTTTTCTCCCTGTTTAAAATCAAAAAGTTCCTGCAAAATAGCATGTCTAGCACTAGGAGGAAAATAATTCTGCAGGAAAGTACTAATCAAGCATTCAGGGCTATCAATAGATCGAGGAGGTAAATTACTAAACCAAGTTTTAGCTTCTCCTTTCAGTGAAAAGGGGAAAATCTTAGCAACAAAGTAAGTACGCATCTTAATATCATCAGAAAACAAGCTACTCATGGTAGAAAGCTCATTCATATGTGCTACCGCACTTTCATTCTTAGTCCCACAAAAAGGTTCTTTCTCAACAATAGCTATGTAAGATAGATCGAGAGAGAAATCATAATCTTTATCTTGAATGTTTATGGGAGAAGCAGCAAACTTAGCAATAGGAGACAATTTGGGTCTAATAGTACGCCTCTCAAGGAGACTCTTAGCAACGCTCCTATCATGGGTGTTTTTACATTCTTTAATAAACTCATCGGTCATCTCAACATAACCGTCTTCAATATCATAACTTTCACTAGACTCAGGTGAACTAATAGGTGTAGTAGTAGTGTCTTCATTAGGAGTTTCAGTATTTCCAGCTATAGTTCTAGCAATCGTAGCATCTAGGAAAGGACCTAATGAACCACTCTTATCAAGCACAGTAGGAGCAGCATCATAAGCATCAGAAATTTCAGATTCAGTAGTAGTAGCAGTGTGTGTAGCATGTGTATGTGGTGGTGTAACGAGCTTAATCATAACATATGGTGAATCAAGAGCAACAGAGGTGTTCAGAACCATACCTCTTCTTGTAGTGGATGGTAAAATAGGAACCTTGCCATCACGAGACTTACCCATGATGGATGGATGGTGGCGAACAATAGAGAATCCAAGTGAACTTGATAAATAAAGCTATGCTCCCCGGCAACGGCGCCAGAAAATAGTCTTCATGACCCACAAGTATAGGGGGTGTATCATAGTATTTTCGAGGGAAGTGAAACCCAATTTATTGATTCGACACAAGGGGAGCCAAAGAATATTTATAAGCCTTAACAACTGAGTTGTCAATTTAGCTGCACCTGGAAACAATCTTGCTCACAACCGTTTATCAGTAGCAACAGTTTTGTAGTAGGAATAGCAAAGTAATAGCAGTAGTAAAAGTAAGATAGTAGTAACAACAGCAGTAAACAGTAGGATTCGAGTGCGGTAGGCATAGGGATAGATAGACGGACATTGCATGGACAAGACAATTCACATAGAAATCAGAACATAGGGCAATTGCAGATAAATAAGATAAAGCATCCAAGTACTTAGATAATCCTAGGCATGTGTTCCATATATAGTCATATGTGCTCGCAATGAGAACTTGAACATCTTTTGTCCTGCCAGCTCGTTTGCAGCAGGGCCTCTAGGGAACTACTGGCAATTAAGGTGCTCCTTTTAATAGAGTACCGGAGTAAAGCATTAACACTCAGTGAACACATGTGATCCTCACATCAAAGCCATTCCCTCTGGTTATCCCGATTTCTGTCACTTCGGGGCCATTGGTTCCGGACAACAACGTGTGTATACAACTTGCAGGTAAGACCAAAAACAATACTATCATAATGAATCAATAACATGTTCAGATCTGAAATCATGGCACTCGGGCCTTAGTGACAAGCATTAAGCATAACAAGTTGCAACAAAGTCATAAAGCACTAATAAATGATACTAGGCACCATGCCCTAATAATCTGATGCCATTACATGAACGATCTCATCCAATCCCTACCATCCCCATAGCCTACAGCGGGGGATTACTCACTCATAGATGGGGGAAACATGGATGGTCGATGGAGAAGCGATGGTGATGATGATGGTGATGATCTCCTCCAATTCCCCGTCCTGGCAGGGTGCCAGAACGGAGTTTCTGGTGCTGTTTCGTGGAATCTAGTGGTGGCGGCGGAGCAGAACTCCTTCTGGAAAAACGTCGAACCCCCGGAGTTTTTAGGTCAGAATGCTTCTTATAGGCGAAGAGGGAGACTGAGGGGGTGTCTGGGGCGGCCAGACCACCCCCTGGCACGGCCTGGGCTTGTCCACGCGGCCAGGTGGTGTGGCCTGGGCCCAGCCCCTCCGTCTCGTATTTTGGCTCCTGGAGTCTTCTGGTGAAATAGGATTTTTGGCATATTTTCCGGGATTTTTCTTGATAGTTGATTTTCTGCACAAAAAGTAGACACCAGGGCAATTCTGCTGAAAACAGCGTCAGTCCGTGTTAGTTGCATCCAAGTCACACAAGTTTAGAGGAGAAACAATAGCAAAAGTGTTCGGGAAAGTAGATACGTTTTGAACGTATCAAGCCTCAACATAACACCTTTGGAGTATCTGAACCCACCTTTATAGTCAAGCTTTTACGGTGTGACGTTTGATGTTATCAAGTTACTCTTCCGATTTTAGCAATTAACATGATCTCATGGTCTAAGGACTAAGATTACTTCTTATGATGTTATAGCAATATAAACCTAATGACTTTGATCATAATGCAATACTCGAATGAATGTTCATCACATCATTCCACCAATGTTGTGACCTCGTTTTTAACAACATCCAATGTCCATGATCAGGAAACCTTGATCATCTTGTTAATCAGCGAGCTAGTTTATATGAGAGGCATTACTAGGAACTTTGTATTTTGTTTATTAAACACACATGTATTAACGTTTCCAATTAATACAATTATAGCATGCAAAATAAACATTTATCATAAACATGGAATAAGATAATAACCACTTTATTATTGCCTCTCAGGCATATTCCCTTCAGCCATATCCATTAGGGTCTGGTTCTTCCTCTCGACAACGCCATTTTGTTGAGGGGTGTACCTAGCGGAATATTAATGTCTTATCCCCTCTTCACTTAGGAATCCATTTAAGGTGTAGTTCTTGAACTCAGAGCTGTTATCACTTCTTATTGCCAATATAGGGACATTGTGTTGACGTTGAACCTTGTTGGCAAAGTCGATGACCGTTTGTTGAGTCTCACTCTTCAACTTGAAGAAATAGACCCAAGTGTATCTTGAGTAATCATCAACAATCACGAGGCAGTAATTCTTCCCACTGAGGCTTGCATGTGATGGAGGTCCAAAGAGATCCACATGAAGGATCTCCAAAATCCTCTTTGAAGAAATAATGGTCTTCCTTCGATGAGGAGAGTCATGCATTTTTCCCTTCAACACAAGCCCTCAAACACGATCTTTGGCAAAGAAACATTTTCTTTTAGTCCAAGGATGTGGCCACCCTTGTGGAGACTTTGCAAAGTTCTCATATTGACGTGGGCTAGTCGGCGATGCCATAACCAACCCGCGTCAGCCTTTCAGAAAAGACACATCGGACCTGTAGTGGTTTTCCCCGAGAAGTCCACCACGTACAGGTCATTTTCTACGTATCCCACGAAAGCGACTTTTAGAGACTTGTTCCATAAGAGTACCACCAAATCAGCACCAATGAAAACTGAAAAGCCCATCTTACCAAGTGCGTGAACTGAAAGTAAATTGTAACCAACGGTCTCAACAAGCATGACGTCCATGAGAGAGATATCATGAGCAACCACAACTTTGCCGAGACCCAATACCTCAGATTTTGACTTGTCACCATAGAAGACGGTTATGTGATCATGATTTGGCCGCATCTCCGTGATGATCTCCTTGCTTCCGGTCATGTGACTTGTGCACCCGCTATCGAGTACCCATTTAGACCCACCGGAAGCATAGCCCTACAAGAAAATTACTTCTTGGTTTTAGGTACCCCTTTTTCAATGGGTCCTCTCATGTTAGTGACAAGGGTCTTGGGAACCCAAATAGACCAAGGAATGTAACTATCATAAGGACCTACATAACTAGCATAAACATCACCATAATAATCACAATATAACTCATAGTTTGGATTATTATCCCCTGTAAAACCATCATAATTAGACTTGTCATTAGTGGTGGTGCTAGTCTTTGGTTGAGCAGTTTTCCTCTTCTTCTTCTTCTTCTTCTTTGTCTTGGGAATATAACCAAGACCCTCTTTTCCATTGTTTGTCCTTTGCGTGTTAAGCACCTCATCTACATCTTCTTTACCTTTGTGCTCAGATCCCTTTACAAGTTCTCCTGGTCCACAAGATGGAGTGGAGGTGCTGGGCATATCATACTTATCCAATTGAGTTTGGAGCTGGTCACGAGACTCATTTAGAGTAGAATGTTCACTCTCCAATGCCTTGTGAGCAATGTCAAGTTTCTCAAACTTCTCCAAGAGTCTAGCATGAGCAAGCCCCAAATTCAATCTTTTCCTTCTTTAGTTTCTTTACCTTAGCAAGAGCGTTGTCACGTTCTTTGATGAGCTGAGCAACAACCTCTTCATGGGACTCCTCAATTGACTCGAGTCTCTCTTCCAAGGATACTCGAGCTTCCTCTTCTTCTTCCAAGGCATTCTTTAAGGAGGCTATTTCCAATGCATCATCTCTTTCAATTCTGCCCTTTTCTTCGAGGAGATCTTCGGATTGGGCAAGTTGAATCATAAGAGCATCAAAATGAAGTTTGTGCTCACCTTGCAAGTTAGTGAAAAAGTTGTCCAAAGCAATAACTTCTTCTTTTATCTTAAGATTAGTATGATCATCGATATCCATATTTATGTTAGTCTTAGGAAATGAAGAAATAGAAGATGATACCTTGGACCCTCTCGCCATCAGGCAAGTGATGTTGTTGTTGATTGCGTTTTTGTTTGGAGAGTCGAAGAGTGATGATGGAGTAGATGTGGTGACTATAGGATCCACCTCACGAGTACTATCTTCATCCTCTTCATCTTCACTTGTAGAGGAATATTCTTCTTATGCCACCAAGACAATCTTGGGTTGCTTCTTGTAAGGGCCATTCTTTTTGATAAATGGCTTCTTTTGAGGTGCCTTGGATTTTTCTTTAAGGATGAGCCTGCCACCATTGTCTTCTCTATTTTGATATGGACACTCAGCCACAAAGTGTAGCCTATCTCCATAGTTGTAGCATGTTCTCAGTTTTGGGCCATTCTCTCTTCTTCTACTTGACCCATTCTTATCCAAGCATCATCAATGTGAGTGGCTCCATGCTTTCTAAATGTTGTTGCAATGCCCTTGAGTCTTCTATACATATCTTCATGGTCTTCACCATCCAACATGTAGAATCCTTCAGCTGCATTGCTAAGGGCATCATACCTATTCCTCCCCATGCTTTCATTTCCAATAAAGAGATCGGTGAGAGCATCCCAAGCTTCTTTAGCGGTGTTGAAATGCTCAATGTGGGGAATGTCCTTGGGACCCACTCCGAGCTGTATCATGTGGAGAGCCGTTGCATTCAGCTGACTATCCACCACTTCTCTTCTTGTCAGGTTGGTGTGATCTCCAATATGAATACCCTCTTCGATAATCCTCCAAAGTTCAATTGACGAACTACATACATGAGACTTCATTAAGAATTGCCATTGATTAAATGAAGATGTAGTAAGCTTGGGTGGATCACCCCTATTGTTTATATGAGGATGAGGAATAGGTGGGTTGGGAGAATATAGGTGATGAACCTCACTATAGTCCTCCTTACCACTTCCCTTCTTGCAGGCAGAACCATTATGTTTTTCACCTACCAATTCATCTTCCTTAGATCCGGTGTTAGCCTTATCCTTGGATGAAGGAGTGGTAGCCTCAGAGGAGGATGGAGATGGGGCTGCGGATGATGTGAGGCGAGCAATCATTTGTTGCATCTCCTCTATGTTGGTCTCAAAGGATTTCAACAAGGTTGTTTCCAACATCTTGAGGTCATCCATTGTGACCTTGTCCACAACCTCATTCCCATTCTCCTTGGTACCCATACTTCTCTTAGGCGGTTAAGCCCGAATAAAGAGCCGAGGATCTGATACCAATTGAAATGGATCGTATGGGCACCTAGAAGGGGGGGGTGAATAGGTACTACTTCAAATTTTATTGATTTTTCAATTTTAGGCTTAAAACAAAAGGTAAATTCTCTAGATAAGCTATTATGAGGAATTTCCCTATATGCAAACCTAACTACTAGCGAGTAAAGGCGAGTGAGATAGAGGAACGAGTGAACTGTAGTGAGGCACGCGGAGACATAGGATTTGTTTTAACGCAGTTCCTTCCTTGTTAAGGGAAGTACATCTGCGTTGGAGAGGTGGGCGGTACTAAGACCACCACGCCACAATAGGCCTCACCCTGTTCTCCGATGGATCTCGCCACCAAAGGCCTGATCCACCTTTCCACTATAGGAACCCTTCGAGGCGGGCACTAGCGCCTTTACACAACTTGCGAGGCACAACTCCACAACCAAATTGGAGGCCCCCTTAATGACAACAAGCTGCCACAGGAACAAGTTATCATTAACAAAACACAATATCTAGATATTAACGAGAATACTAGCTCGTGGATTTCTCCAAGTGAATGGAGAGGAGTTGATGCACTTGATTCGTGATGATGATGTAGGTTGTCTCCTCCTTCAATTCCCCCAAAGATCGAAGCCTTCGGGTGGTTCAAGTGGGAGATCTAGAGAGAGAGCACTTGCAACAGGTCTGGCCTTTTTCAAATGAATCAAGAGTTCTGAATGGAGGGGATGAAGGGGCTTTTATCCCCCCTGCCCCAACTGAGCCGTTGGAGCCTTTGGGAGCTGGATTATCCGGCTCAAGTGAGGGCCAGATTATCCGGCCTGGGGAAAACTCTACCCCAGACTCGGATTATCTGGCACAAAATCCGCCCCCAGTCAGAGAGACACACCGAGCCTGCCCTTGATCGTCTCCTGGGGGCCGAATTATCCGGCCCAAGGTGAGGGCCGGATTATCCGGTCAGGGGAAGAAAATCCGCCCCTGTTCGGATTTTCCGGGAGAAAATCCGCCCCTAGTCAGAGCGACGCGACGTGCCTGCCTTTGCCAAATGAAAGGGCCAGATAATCCGGCCCCCCAAACACAATATCATTCCCTGCACACTTAGCACACATGAGAAAACTCCACGGTATTGTTATCTAACACTCAAAACACAGGGAACCATGAAATGTTCTTTCATCCGCCACGAACCAGGTGGTAAGCACTATGCTCGTGGTGGAATGAGCCGAAGAAAACAAAGTCCACGGGGTACAATGCCCAGTCTACTACCTCAGCGAGGTGCTCACGCCAACCAAACAGCGGTACCCGCATTATCAAAAGCTGGCATATGGCGTCTTCATGACAGCCAGGTGACTGCACCACTACTTCCAGGAGCATCCAATCGTGGTGGTGAACGGCGCCCCGGTTGGACACATACTCAACAATCCCGACGCCACTGGACAAGTTACGCTCTAGGGAATCGAACTATCTCCACGAGACACCACATACGAGAGCACGACGCGATCAAGTCGCAAGTTCTCCCAGACTTCCTCGTGCACTAGATGGAAAACCAGCTCCCCGACAAGCCAGATATTTCCTATCTATGGACAATGCACTTTGATGGGTCCAAGCGCAAGGAAGGAGCTAGCGCGAGTGTCATCCTGACATCACCACAAGGTGACAAGATGAGGTATGTTCTGCAAATGTAGTTCACTGCCTCCAACAACAAAGCTGAATATGAAACCTTGCTCCGTGGGATGCGGATGGCTAAATCATGCGATGCTAAGCGACTCGTCATCTATGGCGAGTCCAAACTGGTGGTGAATCAAACAATGAACGAGTGCGATGCTCTAAGAGACAACATGATCTCCTACCGCGACCTCTATGACACACTCAAGGGAGACTTCGATGACTGCAAGCTGCGGCACGTCGGCCGCGAAAGCAACGAGGAGGCAGACACACTCGCCAACATCGGCTCCACTTGTGCCCAAGTTCCACCCAGAGTATTTCTCGAGCGCATCTGTGAGCGTTCCATCAAACCAAAAGCTTCAGAGTATAGAACCAGCACATCAAAGGACTTGGGGGCTATGCCACCCAACGAGCCAACAACACTCGGCGACACGGGGACAGACATAGGACTCGAAGGCCCCATGGAGGTCATGATGATCGAGCCATCCTGGACACAATCATATGTCACATACTTTTTTAGCAAAAGGTTGCCAGATGACCCGACTGATGCGCATCATATAGCGTGGTGATCCAAGGCATTCGCCCTCATCAATGGCTAACTGTACAAGCGTAGCATCACAGGAGTCCTTCAGCGGTGCGTCTCCAACAGCGACGACAGAGCAATCCTCCTCGACATACATGAAGGCACTTGTGCCCACCATGCCGGTAGTTTCACTCTCGTTGCCAAAGCTCTATGAGAAGGATTCTACTGGCCAATGGCAATGCACGACACCAAGGATATCGTCCAGCGTTGCAACGCCTGTCAACGATTCGCGGACAAGCCGCACGCACCTGGCACAGAGATCAGGCCCATACCCGTGGCTTGGACTTTCATGCAATGAGGACTCGACATGGTTGGTAAGCTCCAGAGATCCTCACGAGGAGGATACATTTACCTCCTAGTCACAGTCGGCAAATTCACCAAGTAGATTGAGGCCATGCCGGTGACAAACCATCGAGAGCCAACGCCGTCAAAATCTTCGAGTCCATCGTCTTCCGCTTCGGGGTGCCACATAGCATCATCACGGACAATGGGACGAACTTCACCTCCAAGGAGTTCCAGGATTTCTGCGAAAACCTGGGAATCAACATTAGCTACGCCTCCGTGGCACATGCTCAGACAAACGGTCAAGTCGAAAAGGCCAATGGCCTCGTCTGCGGCGAGATCAAGAAAAGACTCCTCCGGCCACTCGAAAAAGCTACCGGCTGCTGGCCAGATGAGCTACAATCAGTACTATGGAGCCTGCGCATGACTCCAAACAGCACTATAAGCTACACTCCGTTCGTCATGGTACATGGCACCGAGGCGGTACTACCCGCAAAGGTGCGCTACAAGGCCCCACGGGTAGTAGCATATAGCGAGGCAGAATCAACCCTCGCACTCGAAGACTTTGCCGACCTCCTCGATGAGGCACATGAGATTGTAGCAGAGACATCCACGATCTACCAGCATAACCTCCGCAACTACCATAGCAGAAGGCTATGCCCAGATCCTTCGTCGAAGGAGATCTGGTCCTACGACTGAAGCAACAAGGGAACCTCAAGTTCGAGTCCCCTTGGGAAGGACCTTAAGTGATTACCGAAGTAATCCCAGGTGGCGCCTATCGCCTTAAAGACCTCAAGAGCGGAGTCGCATACTCCAATCCCTGGAACGTCGTGCAGCTGCGTCATTTCTATCCCTAGATGTTTTTATTCTACAAATAAGGCTATTCAGTCAGGCTACTTAGCCACACATTGTGCCTCGTGATATTCTGCGAATAAATAAAGCTAAGTGCCCCAAACCCTATGTTTTTCTATTTTCCTTGCAATTATTTTACTCGGGGGCTGCGCCACCCTTTATACCTTGTTCCACGAACAACATAGTATCCTGAGTAGCTGACACACTATCAATCGAACCCTTGATAACACCAACCCAGTTGTAATGCACCTGACAGGTTGGCAAGGTGCTGAGATGAATATACGCCAGGCTAATGAAAAGGAACTGTATATTACGATACACTCAAAAAATATACAAACTAGCAAGATCTTTACACATTAATGGGTATCAAAACACACCCGACACAATCGTATGAATTTTACTGTACTTATACATCTATGTGCATGGTATAAACCACACTACTGCTGCAAAAGGAGAACATTTGTTTGCTCTTCAAAGAAATCGACGATATCTTTGGCTGGCCGATCAACCGCCTGGTAGTGTGGCACCATGTTCCAGGTCATCTCTTCAGGCGGAGGCGGTGGACCAGCAGCAATAGCTGCGATATCCACATCTGGCTGATGTAATCGAACAAGCGCCAGCGTAGCCTTGGCACTGGACCAGTTGTTGGCGCACGCACTCGCGGACTGCGTTGATATCTTGAAACTTCGCCAGTAGAGCTAACAAGCTTGATGGCACCACGTCCAGGGGGAACATCGCCTGAAAGATATGCCTAAGGCACGACTGCTCCTTCTTCAAACACTGAAGCACTCGCAAAGCATGATCCTGCAGTGTCGCCAATGGGACTGCGCGGTCATGGTTCACCTAGAAGTAACCACTAGCTTGTAGCTGCTCCTGGGTCAGATTATGCAGGAGAATGGCAATCCGATCCCTCTCATCCTACGGATGACAAGCGCTAACAACTACAAGAAGCAAGAGCAGAGCATAAGATGGAGCATCTCCGCGAATGGCCAAAGGAAAGGATAAGAAGATAGAGAGTTAACACTTAAATTGCGCGTTCAGCTGCGCAACTTCATCCAGGAGATACTTCTCGCGCACGCTGGCCTTCTCATCCTTCGACTTCCATACATTCGCATTACCGCAGATCACAGGCAATTCTCGCTCCAACTGCTTCACGCGATCGTGCAAGTAGCGACATCTCCTCCACTCTTGAACGTGGTTGCGCCACAGTTTCATTAGTGGGAGGAGAGTTAGGAGGACCACTCGAAGGACCCTATTATAGACAAACAAGAGGTGAATAAGACCAACTATTCATTAACAAGGAGTGCATTCAAGTTCAACCAAGTATCAAAAGGGGTACCCTCACAAAATAAGGTTCATCTAAGCTATTACAGAAGGCGGCTAAGGAATGCTCTGCTTTTTCGACTTCAACTTCGGGGGCTTCCACGAATCGTGGCAGTCTCCGACGCCACAGACTTCCCAGTTGTAGCCCCAGACGCCGCAGCCTTCGCACTCTTCGATCATCGCAACTAGTGGCGAAAGGCTGAAAGACTACCTGCTGGCCATCCGCGGAGACCGGCATTGCTGAGGAAATCTCACTGGGGTCTAGCTCCATGCCGTGGTCTTGCGCCATTGCGAGTGCCATGGTCGCGCCAACTGACCTCGGCGAATTCTTGAAGTCCATCAGGATGCCCTCTGCGAAGGACTCCACCAAGCAATCAAAATTCTCGATCATCTGGGCCTTGGGAAGCATCTCCTCTCGAAGACGACCCAACACGCCCTTGGCCTTCTCTAGTGTGTCCTTCACAGAGACGCTGCGGTCTTCGACTGCAGTCACGGTGCCGGCCAAGGCGTCCGTGTGAGTCAAAACTTGGGCGTCAAAGTCTACACTGGCGGCATCTGCAAGAATACACATATGAGCACAATAATATCAAGCAAAAGTACATGATGAATACAAGCAAGTCAGTGTCATACCTGAGAGCGCTTTAGCGACTGAGAAGAGATGTTCAACAAACACCTTTTCTCTATCAACAGTGGAGGCAGGCAAATCTTCCTCGCGCTTCTGCGACTCCTTAAGAGCCTCGACTGCCTCGTCACGCTTCTTCTCCGCCGCGGCAAGTCCCATCTCGAGGGTAGCAACATGACGAAGAAGCTCATTATGCTCACCTGCAAAGGATATAAACATGGCAATATCACTCACCAATCTCTACACAACAGAACAGAGAGAACAGTTTAAAACTAACCTTCATGGCGATTGTCTAGCAAGGCATGTTGTTGACCCAAGGAAAGGATCTGCTCAGCAAGGCGAGTGGAATCCTTTACGATAGGCTACAAGGAAAGAGAAGCAGTGTGAGAATTAACGCAAAAATTCGAGTGCCAGCGGCACGAAGAAAACTCACGTGCTCCTCCAGGGACTCCGGAGATTCTTCCAGAATCGACGTCCGGGCAACAACTTGATGCTCCCCAGCATGGGGAGAGCTCGAGGAATTGGCACCAGAGTGGGCCACCACCGGAGGAGAAGAAGACCGCACAACCGCCTCCTTGTTCTTGGAGTCTACGACTCTGGACTCCTGAACAAATTGGCAGTCGTCGGAGGCTTCCAGCTCCTCTCCAATAGGGACTGTGGAGCCCAATTCGTCCTCTTCCTATGCTTCGCACGGAATAATTCCTTCGGGCTGAGGAGGCAAATTGGCGGCCACTTTCTAGTCCTACAATCAGAAGAAGCATCAGTATATAAAGCACCTAGCAGGCAATCAAAAAGTCAAGAAAACTTCATAGAGAAATCCACCTCAGGTGGAGGATTGTTGGCATAGAATGGAGGCACGACTGAGTCACCCGGGAGATCCTCCTTGGTGGTGTACTTGGTCACAAGTCGCAACCTTATGTCCACTTCACCCGAAGAAATTCCTTCCGCAGAGATGCGAATGACATCACTAGTACCAATCTAGAGGTACATCGGATGCACCCTGATCTGCAGAGGCTGTACGCGGCGGTGCATCCACGTGCGAATGAGTTCAGCACCACCTTCTTCCTTGCCTATGTGGCGTTCGAGGTGACAGACACGTTGATACATCATCTCTATTTCCTCGACTTTGCCGGGCATCACGATGTTCTTCCAGGATCGCCTCGTCTTGCAGATCAAAACTGGATCGAAGGGCGCGAGTCCGTAGTGTTGGCCTTCTAGTCACGGATGTAGAACCACTTATCCCTCCACCCTTGGACAGACGCGGTGAGCTTGATTGTGAAATAAGTGACACTGGAGTCGAGTGGATCCCGCAACCTCCTACATCGTAGACTACTGAACCCGACCCCGACTAACGTTTGAGCTTAAAGAGTTTTTTGAAGATGCCGAAGTGTGGCTCGATCCTGAGCGAGCACTCACATAGAGTGATGAAGCAGACGATGTGGAGGATAGGGTTTGGGGACAGCTGGTGCAGCTGGAGCCCATAGAAGCAGAGAAGACCCCTAACAAATGGATGAAGGGGGAGAGAAAGACCGTGAATGATGAACGAAAGGAACATCACTCGAAAACCCGCAAGAGGACTAGGATTACCTCATCGTCGAAAACGTGAGAGTCATCATCCGCAGCAGGAAGTGCGCCATCCTGGTGCTGGGTGAACAACTCTGATGACTTGATGATGGATGGGTGTTATGACCCATTGGTGATGCGAGTACCCATGCCCTTCTTCTTCCCTGCCACGGCAGCAACACTGGTGCCCGTGGTGGTGGCGTCCTTCTCCTTGGCCGGTACAGCGGTAGCCACATATCCAGCGGTGAAGCTTCCCTTCTTCTTGCCCATCTTGCGCTGGCGGTGTGAGCGCAGGAAGTAACTAGGGAAGGTATGGAGTTGGTCTAGTGCCACGGAGGAGAGGGGAGCAATGGAGCAGCAAGAGCAGCAATGGTGGAGGTGGGCGAGCGAGAAGAAGATGTGGGGAAATGACCGCACAGTGAACGCCTACTTAACCTCACAACAGATGCCATCCAACGGCCAGGAGAAAACCAATTCCACGCGTGGCACACATCAACGTCGACGCGTGGCAAAGGCAACCCACGAACCATCGCCCCACTCCGTCTATTACGCGCGAGAATCGAGGAGACATAGTTAAACCAGAAGATTACGCACGCCTGGTCAAGTCCAAGTCAGAAAATGGGACCCACTACTCATCATGTCCCGTCAAAACCGCTTACGCGGTCAACTGAGGTCATCTCACCATCAACACTGACGTCAGCAACTCCAGCAGGAGCACCTTTTGACTACTCTAGTCCTTACTCGAGTCTTAGACTCGACCAAGCACTCGGGAGCTACTCCTAACAGGAGCGCTGGCTGCGCACTCGAGGAATTTTTCTAAGATATTCAAGCATTATGGCAAACATGTTTTCTTTTCAAAAACCGTTCACTCGAATCAATGATTTGACTATGGACTTCAGGTTACTCCCATAGGGAGCGCTGAAAGCACATTCGACTGAAACAAGCAAAAGACGATAGCAATCGCAAAGTACTTATAGTCCCCACCCGAGTCTATGACTCGAATAGCCATTCGGGGGTTACTCCCATAGGGAGCGCTGGTCGCGCACCCTATGATTTTTTCTTACACATAACTGCGTGTTGACTACGTCCACACTCAAAAGCTTTGGTGACTCCTCTCCGTATTTTCCCTACAAAGAGACTACGTCTCCTGGGTCACCCGAATCATCTCCACGATGATAAAATTTGGATGCCGCGTTTATGACGTGAAGACAATGCATCTGCTGTGCTCTACCGGAAACAATACGTTTCTGCAGGTACGATGAAATATGCCTTGACGGACGCGTCGAGTGCTTCACTTACACACTGGGATTCGACTCTATAAGACCTCCGCAGCCTGAGTCGAATTACGCCAGCACTTTTCCGAATTCGAGTCCGGGGACTCGAGTTTGAGTAGATTGCGTTGTTTTGCCCTAAGGCAGTTAACTGATCCTGATACGTCGGATGAATCAGGCGCGTATATCCAACAATCCCTATTATATAAATCAAGAGCTATGGAAAATACGCTCAGCTATGCACTCGAAAGACTTCATAAGTCTCCACTCGAATCTGCGATTCAACCGCTCGGGGGCTACTAACGTGGGCATACCTTACAGGTACTTGAGCTTGGCATATATAGTTGATACATTGCAAATGTATCTATAATTTTTGATGCTCCATGCTTGGTTTTATCCTCTTTCTTGTGTTTTGTCCATACTTTGGAGTACTTTTCATATGATTTCTTGGACTAACCTATTAACAAGAGCCACAGTGCCAGCAACCTGTTTTCTGCTGTTTTTGGTTCCAGGAAAGTGACAAAATGAATATTCTCGGAATTGGAAGGGACAAAAGCCAAAGTGCCTATTTTTCCAGAAGACTCCAGGAGCCAGAATACGAGACGGAGGAGGGCCAGGGGCTGGCCACACCGCCCCCAGGCACGGGCTAGGCCTGGCCACGCCAGGGCATGGTGTGGTGGCCCTAGGCACCCCCTCGGTCTCCCTCTTCGCCTATAAGAAGCCTTGTGACCTAAAAACTCCGGGGGGTTCGACGTTTTTCTAGAAGAAGTTCCGCAGTGCCGCCACCACCGAAGGGGAGATTCGGGGGAAAGAAAGTCTCTGTTCCGGCACCCTGCCGGGACGGGGAAGTGCCCCTGGAGCCATCTCCATCGATCTCCACCATCATCTCCATCGACCATCCATGTTTCCCCATCTATGAGTGAGTAATCCCCCGCTGTAGGCTATGGGGATGGTAGGGATTGGATGAGATCATTCATGTAATGGCATCAGATTGTTAGGGCATGGTGCCTAGTATCTTTTATTATTGCTTTATGACTTTGTTGCGACTTGTTGTGCTTAATTCTTGTCACTAGGGCCCAAGTGCCATGATTTTAGATCTGAACATGTTATTGATTCATTATGATAGTATTGTTTTTGGTCTTATCTACAAGTTGTATACACACGTTGTTGTCCGGAACCTATGGCCCCGAAGTGACAGAAATCGGGATAACCGGAAGGGAATGGCTTTGATGTGAGGATCACATGTGTTCACGGAGTGTTAATGCTTTGCTCCGGTGCTCTATTAAAAGGAGCACCTTAATTGCCAGTAGTTCCCTAGAGGCCCCGCTGCAAACGGGCTGGCAGGACAAAAGATGTTGTGCAAGTTCTCATTGCGAGCACGTATGACTATATATGGAACACATGCCTAGGATTGTCTAGTACTTGGATGCTTTATCTTATTTATCTGCAATTGCCCTATGTTCTGATTGCTATGTGAATTGTCTTGTCCATGCAACGCCTGTCCATCCATCCCTATGCCTACCGCACTCGAATCTCACTGTTACTGCTTTTGTTACTACTGTTGTTACTTTGCTATTCCTACTACAAAACTGTTGCTACAGATAAACTGTTGTGAGCAAGATTGTTTTCCAGGTGCAGCAGAATTGACAACCAGTTCTTAAGGCTTATAAATATTCTTTGGCTCCCTTTGTGTCAAATCAATAAATTGGGTTTCACTTCCCTCGAAAATACTGCGATACACCCCCTATACTTGTGGGTCATCAAGATTATTTTCTGGCGCTGTTGCCAGGGAGCATAGCTTTATTTATCAAGTCCACTTGGAATCACTGTGGTTCAAGCTAAGTTTATTTTCTCCTTGTTTGCTTGTTTCTTTATCAAAAATTAAAAAAAAGTAGTTCCTACTCTAGTTGTTATTTTCATTGGTCTGTTATTGTCTTGCCTTATCATGCTTGTTGTCAATGGTTGGTTTCTTTGAAACTGAAGCTTATTAGCAAGGTGAGTTCACGGAAGATCCAAAATATTATTATAAGGAACACCGCTTGTCACAAAAAGGGAAACACTTATGGGAACAAATTGATAGATTGTGTACCATTGCTAGAAACGTGTGCTCTACTTATAATGTTACTTATTGCTGTGATGAGTCTTGTTGCAGAAAGAGGTATAAACACCTCCCTTTTCAATGTGAGTATAGTGATAATGATACCATATCTTCCTATGCTAAAGGAATTTATGACTTTTATGATGCGGAACAAATTGAAGAATTTATTGCTTGGAAGGGTGCTTTTGAACTTGCTAGTTTGCTTGAAAATACTGATGATTCACCTTACAAATATGAGGTTTATGGTATACTTAAATTCTGCTTTGATAATTACAAGGATGAAAATGGCTATATCCTTGAATATTTTAATAGATGCTTTCCACAAATGGAAGAGAGTAATGCCTTGCGGGATCCTATGGAAGAAGAAATTGATGAACCTGAAATCTCATTAGATGAAAAAGAGGAGGAGAGTGATGAACAAAAGGAGGAAGAATGGATTAGCTACCCATGCCTACCTTCTAATGAGAGTAACACTTTATCCCTTACATTATTTGATTGTCCTCCATGCTTACTAAAGGAGGATGAATGTTATGTTCCTGAGGATTCTTTTGAAGATGTTTATGATAAAGCTCTAGTGCTTGTAGATCATGAAAAGCATGCTTTATGTGATAGTTATATTGTTGAGTTTATTCATGAGGCTACTGAAAATTATTTTGAGAGAGGAAAATATGGTGGTAGAAGTTTTCCTGGTATTGAAACACCTCTCTATGTGCTAAAAGTTTTGAAGTCACTCTTGTTTTATCTTCCTATGCCTGTCACTTTGTTCTTTGCGAATTTATTTGCATACACGATTCCTATGCATAGGAAGTGGGTTAGACTTAAACATGTTTTGAATTTTCTTCTTGATGCTCTCTTTTACTTCACTTCATATTTCTTATGTGAGCATCCTCTCAAACTATTATGCCTGAAGATGATAATATGTCTATTATTCTTGGGAGACCTTTTCTGAAATACTGCAGGAGCTGTTATTAATTGTAATCAAGGGAAGGTGACCTTCAATGTCAATGACAAGGAACATACTATCTATTTCCCCAAGAAGATTGATAGGACTTATGGTTTTGAATTCAATTGAACATGTTGAGGGCATTCAAGTTGGAGAAATATATTGTCCCATAACAGGAGAAAATTTGAAACTATTATGATTGGGACCATTGCTATCAAAGTTGAGGTAACATACTCATTAGTGGAATACAAAGTGTTGTCTCATATGAAATTGTTTTGGTAACAAGACCTGATCAACCTTGTTAACAAAAGAATTTCATTGAACAAAACAATGTTTTCACCATGATTATCTCCGCTTACTTCTATTCTATCCATTTTAGTTTTTCCTTATGCCTAACTTAAAGGCGTTAAAGAAAAGTACTTATTGGGAGATAACCCAAAAGTTGAAGATGAGTCTTGGAAGTTATTACTTCAGTAATAACCTCTTCTTATCCTTTTTATTTTCTTCTTGTGCCAAGATTAACCTCTAATGAGAGAGAAGTAATGATTGGGAAAGTTGCTGTCCCGAAACAGATTTATGTGCTTCACCGTAAAAATTTGTGTAAAATCTCTGAACGTCTTTTTGAGGCGTGAATTTTTGAGCTTCTGCCCCAGGTTGTTATATAACTTTGGTTAGTTAAACACTTTTTGATTTGAGCAACAGAAGGTCTTCGAAAAAATTCGTCTTTACCTGCTGGTCTGTTTTGACAGATTTCTGCCATTTTCTACATTTGCTTTTTGTTGGTTCCTTTTTGAGTTCTTTTGGGAAATTGAGCTTTTTGAGGGAAGTGCTACAGTATCTAGTGTTCTAATGGGAGTTTATTTGGTGTTAGAAATGAACCTTAAGACTTATTTATCTTGGTGCACTAATGTTGCTAATAAAGATTGTGTGAAGTTTTGTATGAAGGAAAAATTTCAGGTGTATGGAAGGAATGAGTAATGAGATGAAGGATGGACTAAAGCTCAAGATTGGGGATGCCACGCGTGTCACCCCAAGAAATATCCAAGAAGTACAAGTGTCAAAGCTTGGGGATGCCCAAGGCATCCCCTTCTTCATCAATAAAAATCCTAGGTTTCTTCCAAACACTTCATTTTTATTGTTTCATGCACAGTTGTGTTGTTCTTGGAGCGTCTTCTTTTTCATTTTCGTTTTGGTTTTTCGTTTTCTTTGTTTCTTAGTTTGCTAAATAAATTGGTTGGACCTCCTCTTTCATACATTGGTGTTAAAATAGTCTGGTTTGGATTGGAAAAGTGTAGGAAAGCTCATGCTTAAGTGGTAAAGAGAGCTTGTTTTTGACTATGGCCTATGCTTTGTCAAGTCATGCTTGATATTATTTTGGCTTTATGCTTAGTATTCTTTGCTGTAGCATGACTTGTTATAAACAATTGAGATTTCTTAATGTGCCTTGGATGAATCATGCGTTGTTTTAGCATATTAAAGCATAGTATAGCGGTATTCTCCTTTGATGTTTTATTTGGGTTGACTTGGCACATGCTCACACCATGTTATGACTATCCCAAGTCACCATAAGCCTTTATGATCCTTTAGTTTTCAACTTGTAGTATCACTTTATGCTTTGATCAATGATGTTTTGTCGCTCTACATGATTATGGCCATTATTGATCTCTCGTTTGTCGCTCCCTTACTATTGCTAGCCTTCAATTCCACTGAGTGTTTTACTCATGTTTCCAACTCCCTTAAACCAAATATTGCCAAAGTATCCACCATACCTACCTATTAGCATCATTTGCTACTTTCCTGCATATTCAATATGCCTTGTTTTCTTCTGAATAAAATGTTTGCTTGTTATGAGAAAGTTAGTTAGTAAAGCTCTCACGAACTTGATGGCACACTTTATTTTCTTGCATTTAATAAACCTGAACCATTGCGTCCTTCTTTGTTGCGTATATCCTTGCGCTTTATAAGTTGAAGTTAGCAGAACCATGTATAATGGGGAACGCTTTCAACACTGCACTGGTACTTTGTAGCCCGTTGATATCATGTTCTTTTGCTTATGGATCCCGGCAATGTGAAATAAAAGTGGAACTTGTAAGATCATGGAGTTTGTATGTATGTTAGAGAAACGCCTGGGCCGCTAGCCTAAGCCATGCCTAATCATGGTGGAAACTTGCAGCATAACCATAATGAGCATTCTATGAAGAATCCTCGATAAAAATCTATGCACATAGTAAATAAAAAGATCGCTAAGATGCTCATTATCTGCTTGCCTTGTCATTTTGATTATGGGATAACTCTTGTATCATGTGCAAGGGGTACCCCGTTGGTGGTTCTCTATGATACGTATATACTTACAATGACAAGAGCTTACTCATGACTGAAGTTGAGTAGCATGAGGATCGGTCTTCGTAAGTAAGGGGCATGAGACTTTGATTTATAACTTGTCAAGCATATCCTCTTAGTTGTGTCACTTTAACCTTAACCATTTAAGGATGCTTATGATAGGGGCAATGAGAGCTCAAAGCTAATGAGTACCATACTTTCAGCATTTGGAAGCCTTTCAAACTATTCAAAACCTTTTCATTTCCTTGTTGAGTCTACACACATTCTATGAGCACTTTCTTGAGAGCATAGTGGCCATTCTTAGTTTTATGTGAATTGTCCCGAGACTTGTTGATTGATGCATACCTTGATATTGCTTGTTTTAAACTATTTGTATCTAGTCACTCTTGTAAACTTTGAAGGTGTCCCATGAATTTATGTTTTCTACTCTATGAGGAACAAGCTAAATGCCACTATGCTATGTTTTCTTTATATGAAACAAACAAACGTCTTGCAAAGCATTATTATTCATGAATCTTTTGTTTCTGCCTTTTCATGTTGCATCATAGTTTCTTTGTCTTATTGCTAGAACTTTTTCTTTCATGTTATGATTGAAGTACTATGATCCCAGCTTTGAATGTTTTACACATACTTTGATCAATTTTATGATGGTGCATGTCACCTCAAAAAATATTCTTTCTTTTTATCACTTACCTACTCGAGGACGAGCAGGAGTTAAGCTTGGGGATGTTGATACATTGCAAATGTATCTATAATTTTTGATGATCCATGCTTGGTTTTATCCACTTTCTTGTGTTTTGTGCACACTTTGGAGTATTTTTCATATGATTTCTTGGACTAACCTATTAACAAGAGCCACAGTGCCAGCTGCCTGTTTTCTGCTGTTTTGGTTCCAGGAAAGTCAGAAAATGAATATTCTCGGAATTGGACGGGACAAAAGCCAAAGTGCCTATTTTTCCAGAAGACTCTAGGAGCCAGAATACGAGACGGAGGAGGGCCAGGGGTTGGCCACCCCCTAGGCGCAGGCTGGGCCTGGCCGCGCCAGGGCAAGGTGTGGTGGACCCATGCACCCCCTCGGTCTCCCTCTTCGCCTATAAGAAGCCTTCTGACCTAAAAACTCCGGGGGGTTCGACGTTTTTTAGAAGAAGTTCCGCAGTGCCGCCACCACCGAAGGGGAGATTCGGGGGACAGAAAATCTCTATTTCGGCACCCTGCTGGGACGGGGAAGTGCCCCCGGAGCCATCTCCATCGACCATACATGTTTCCCCCATCTATGAGTGAGTAATCCCCCGCTGTAGGCTATGGGGATGGTAGGGATTGGATGAGATCGTTCATGTAATGGCATCAGATTGTTAGGGCATGGTGCCTAGTATCTTTTATTAGTGCTTTATGACTTTGTTGCGACTTGTTGTGCTTAATGCTTGTCACTAGGGCCCAAGTGCCATGATTTCAGATCTGAACATGTTATTGATTCATTATGATAGTATTGTTTTTGGTCTTATCTACAAGTTGTATACGCACGTTGTTGTCCGGAACCTATGGCCCCGAAGTGACAGAAATCGGGATAACTGGAAGGGAATGGATTTGATGTGAGGATCACATGTGTTCACGGAGTGTTAATGCTTTGCTTCGGGGCTCTATTAAAAGGCACCTTAATTGCCAGTAGTTCCCTAGAGGCCCCGCTGTAAAGGGGCTGGCAGGACAAAAGATGTTGTGCAAGTTCTCATTGCGAGCACGTATTAATATATATGGAACACATGCCTAGGATTGTCTAGTACTTGGATGCTTTGTCTTATTTATCCGCAATTGCCCTATGTTCTGATTGCTATATGAATTGTCTTGTCCATGCAACGCCTGTCCATCCATCCCTATGCCTACCGCACTCGAATCCCACTGTTACTGCTTTTGTTAATACTGTCTTTGCTTTACTACTGCTGTTATTTTGCTATTCCTACTACAAAACTGTTGCTACTGATAAACTGCTGTGAGCAAGATTGTTTTCCAGGTGCAGCTGAATTGACAACTCAGTTGTTAAGGCTTATAAATATTCTTTGGCTCCCCTTGTGTCGAATCAATAAATTGTGTTTCACTTCCCTCGAAAATACTGCGATACACCCCCTATACTTGTGGATCATCAACAGTCCAGGTCTGGCAGAAGCCCACGGCGTTCCCAGGCCCCAATCCAGGATTCGGGTGACCCACGGAGACTCCAGCTGCTTGCAGCACAAGACAGGATCAAAGATAGAAAGTTGAAAGGGACAAACCCTAACCTGTAACTGACTCGACCTACTACCTGAGACCTAGCCTATCTATATAATGGCTAGGAGGGGACGGCGAGGAGCACAATCACAACCCTAGTTTCCACAACCATCGTCAGATTGCATCTGTGCACCTTTGTAACTTTCGACTCCCTCGATAATTCCAAGAGTAGACAAGCAGGAGTAGGGTCCTCTACGAGGCCTGAACCTGGGTAAACCGTGCGTCCCTGTGTGCTTGTTTGCTAGCCGATTGATGCCTCCAGCGCTCCCTCTTTCTTCAAAATCCAAGTCCATAACAATGGGCATTGATGAGATTAACCCTCGTCAGATAGCCTAACGATGGTGGTGGGCGCTGTCAAGGTCTTATCTGTCAATATTACTTGTTTGGATATAGGTACGACAATTGAATTGTTAAGATGCTTTCCACTCTTGGAGAAGTTGTACATTCAGCAGGTGATGATTCTTCACTAATATTGATTGTGTTCAACTGCTTCTTTTTATCTGCTATTATTTATTTATAAGTGGCTGTTTTTTTTCAATGCCTATGTTCTTTTCAGTCAATATCTGGGGATCTAAATTTGTGGAAGCGTAGACACCGGATTCTCAACAAATGTCTTGACATTCGTCTAAAGACGGTAATTATGCAATCTTATTGCGGCATCAGGGCACAAATTAACTTCGGCCACATTCTTCATACTGAACGCGAAGGTGCTAGAGTTAATGAGATTTGTAGTGGATGCCAAACATTACACCCAGGGCTTTTTAGCAAAACAGCGCAAGGAGCTTCTGTTGGAGAAAAGGGCTTCAAGAGGTGCTCAGTTTCTTTTTCAAACTGGTAGACCTCTCCGCTGTTATTCAGAAATCAATAATGTCCGTGATTTGGGTTTAAGTGATCCATTCATCATAAGTCAGTGTTGAACTTGGATCAGGCTTGTTCAGGAGTTTTACGTGCCTATTAAACTGTGCTAGAATCAAGATTTGAGTGTATCTACTACTACCAGCTTAGCCTTTCCTTTGTGTCTGAGATGTCAATTATTTTATGTGCTGTTTCTCTCTTGTGTTATGTCATAGTCAGGAACTATTAATCAATCAAGTCGTGCACTGTTTCACCTGTCAAATTTTATTATCGAGACCGTATCAGGGGGGCGAAAGGAGTGCCACAGTGGATGAATTGTGAAGGAAATCACTGTTCACTTTACTTGGTTAATTATCTCCTGAAAATGTTGCACTATTGTTCTTCGTTCTTTATAGCTAGTTCATTAGAAGCTTACATTCAGGTGAGTTCATGCCTCATTTTTCAGGCTAGTGTCCTTGGTCTCCAATTTGTTTGTGTTTTCATTGCCCTTTGGGGCTGTTAGGGCCTGTTACCATAATCGGAGGAGCAGTACGACTACTTCAGACTAAAATGTGGCAGCTCGGGATGTCAGGTCTGGGTTCTTTGGATTCAACAATTCAGGGCAAGCAAGGTCTCCCTACAGTTTGATTCAATTTGCTTTCTGATCTACGTCCATGATGCTTAAAACTCGTATTGTACTGAACAAATTATTATTTTTCACTTATGGTGCAATAGCAGTTTTATCTTACCATTAAACAACTTTTCTCTAGGGACTGTCAGCTAACTAGCTATCACATAGATTCAGAATTGGCACCTAGATTAGACAAGTTGTTATATGTTGATCCAAATTCTATAAAGTAGAGGCCAACTTCTGACGGAGCGGAGCGAGGCCCGTCGCCGGAGGCTTGCGCCGATGCGAAGGATCTAGCCCTATTACTCTTAGGCTTGGGCCAAGATTAAGTGGCCCCCATACATCAGTAGAGAGATTATTTCTGATTTGCAATCTATGGAAGTAAAATATGATGATGAGGATCTAGCCCTATTACTCTTATGCTCGCTGCCTAGTTCTTATACTCACTTTCGTGATACAATGTTGTTGAGCCGTGATAAGATAACCCTTGATGAAGTGCAAGATGCCCTCAAACAGAGGGAAAAGATGAAATCTATGGTGTAGGCAGATGGGGCGTCTTCCAAGGCTGAAGTTGTGCGGGTTCGTGGCAGGACCGAGCAGAGATTTAACAACCATGGCAACCGAGATAAGAGCAAAGACGGCAGAAGTCGTTCGAAGTCCAAGGGAAAGGACAAGTTCTACGGGAATTGTAAGAAATCTAATTATGTTATTGATGATTGTTGGAAGCTGCAGAATATGGAGAAAAGGAACGGTACTTACCAACCGAAAGATAAGGATCAAGGTAATGGTAAGGCCGCTGTTGTTTCTGGTGATAGTTCTGATGGTGAATGTTTAGCTGTTTTTTCTGCTTGTGCTTCTCGTGATGATGAATGGATACTTGATACTGCATGTTCGTTTCATATTTGCTGTAACAAAGATTGGTTAATTCATATGAGTCTGTGCAGACTGGAGATTTTGTACGTGTGGGGAATGAGAACCCATGCCATATTGTCGGAGTTGGATCTGTTAAGATCAAGACACATGATGGTGTGACGCGTACGTTGGATGAGGTAAAGTACATACCAAGCATGGCCAGAAATTTGATCTCCCTGAGTACCATGGACGTTGATGGATACAAGTACGCCGGTGGGCATAGGTTGTTAAAGGTATCAAAAGGTTCTCTTATTCACATGATAGGTGATATGAATTCTGCTAAGTTATATGTTCTTAGAGGTAGCACTTTGCCTAGTATTGCTGTGATTTTATTTTCGTTCTTCGTTATTTACTTGTCGCAAAGCTAACAAGTGGTATCAGAGCATATGCGTCTTGGGCATATGAGTGAACATGGCATGGCAGAGTTGGTTAAGAGAGAGCTGATTGATGGTTGCAACTTGGGTAAGATTGAGTTCTGTGAGCACTGCGTTTTTGGTAAGCATAAAAGAGTTAAATTCAATGCTTCCGTTCATACCAGCAAGATTGAGGCTGATGTATGGGGGCCTTCCCGTAAGACATCTATTGGTGGTGCTAATTACATGCTTACTATTATTGATGACTACTCAAGAAAAGTGTGGCCATATTTTCTGAAACATAAATCAGATGTTTTTGATGCTTTTAAGAAGTGGAAAGTTATGGTAGAAAAGCAAACTGAAAAGAAGGTAAAGGTACTACGTACTGACAATGGTATGGAATTCTGTTCTAATGAGTTTGACGAGTTTTGCAGTCATGATGGTATGATCAGGCACCACACCATCCCTTACACTCCTCAGTAGAATGGCGTGGCTGAGCGCATAAACAGAACCATCATCTCGAGGGCTCGCTGTATGTTGTCCAATGTAGGTATGCATAGACATTTCTAGGCTGAAGCAGCCAACACAGCGTGCTACCTCATCAACAGGTCACCTTCTATTCTACTTGAGAAGAAAACTCCTATTGAGGTGTGGTTAGGTTCGCCTGCTAATTATTCACAGTTGAGAGTTTTTGGTTGCACTGCTCATGCTCATGTTGATAATGGAAAGTTAGAGCCTAGAGCTGTAAACTGCATATTCCTTGGTTATGGTTCAGGAGTTAAGGCATATAAATTATGGAATCCTGAAACTAAATGGATTTTGTTGAGTAGAAATGTTGTTTTCAATGAATCCGTTATGTATCATGACAGCTTGTCATCAGATCCCTCTCCTGTTGCCATTGGAGAGGAGGGAGTTCATGTGCAGGTGGAGCACCTGCAGAAAACTGTTGATAATAATGCTATTGTTGATGATACTCATGAGGAAAATATTGATGATGATGTTGTTCAGCACTCAGCTACTGTTTTGCAGCAGCCACAGGAATCTATTGCTGCTGATAGACCGAGGCGTAACATAGTTCCACCTCGTCGTTTGATTGAAGAGTGTAATCTTGCTCATTATGCTCTGAGTTGTGCTGAATAGGTGGAGCATGATACTGAAGCTGCTACATACAATGAGGCTGTTGCATCCATTGACCGCGAGAAGTGGGTTTCTGCTATGCAAGAAGAGATGCAATCTCTTGATAAGAATGGCACATGGGAAGATGTATGCTTGCCTAAACAGAAGAAGGCCATCCGCTGTAAGTGGATATACAAGAGAAAGGAAGGTTTGTCTCCTAATAAGCCTCCAAGGTTTAAGGCAAGGTTAGTAGCAAAAGGTTTCAGTCAGATTCTAGGTATTGACTATAATGATGTTTTCTCTCCGGTTGTGAAGCATAGCTCTATTCGTACTTTCTTTGGTATTGTTGCTATGCATGATCTTGAGCTTGAGCAGCTAGATGTAAAGACTGCTTTTCTGCATGGTGAACTGGAGGAGGAGATTTACATGGACCAACCTGAAGGGTTCATAGTTCCTGGAAAAGAGGATTTTGTGTGCAAATTGAAGAGATCGCTCTATGGTTTGAAGCAATCTCCAAGACAGTGGTACAAAAGGTTTGATTCATTTATGATCTCACAAGGTTTTAAGAGGTCTCAGTTTGATAGCTGTGTTTACATAAAGTTTGTTAATGGATCACCTATTTACTTGTTGTTATATGTTGATGATATGTTAATTGCTGCCAAGAGCATGAAAGAAATCACTACTTTGAAGGCACACCTAAGTAGTGAATTTGAGATGAAAGATCTTGGTGCTGCTAAGAAAATCCTAGGTATGGAAATTAAACGGGACAGAAAATCTAGGTTGTTGTTTCTTAGTCAGCAAACTTACATTGAGAAAGTTCTTCAATGTTTTAATATGCATGATGCAAAGTCAGTTAGTACTCCTGTTGCTCCTCACTTTAAATTGTCAACATTGCAATGTCCTAGTTCTAATGAAGACATTGAGTACATGTCTCGAGTTCCTTATTCTAGTGATGTTGGTTCCTTGATGTATGCCATGGTTTGCTCTCGCCCTGATTTATCATATGCTATGAGTTTGGTGAGTCGTTACATGGCTAATCCTGGTAAAGAACATTGAAAAGTTGTTTAGTGGATTTTCAGGTACCTCCGTGGCACATCGAATGCTCTCTTGAAGTTTGGCAAGACTGGTGAGGAACTCGCAGGCTATGTGGATTCAGATTTTGCTGCCGACTTGGATAAGAGGAGGTCCCTCACAGGTTATGTGTTCATGGTAGGTGGATGTGCCATGAGTTGGAAGGCAACACTGCAACCAGTTGTTGCTCTATCTACAACCGAAGCAGAATATATGGTTGTTGCTGAAGCTTGCAAAGAGTCTGTTTGGTTGAAAGGTTTGTATACTAAGCTTTGTCAGGATGATTCTTGCATTAACCTGTTATGTGACTGTCAAAGTGTTATTTACCTTACTAAGGATCAGATGTTCCATGAGAGAACAAAGCCCATTGATATGAAGTACCATTATGTTCATGATGTTGTTGCACAAGGTACACTGAAGGTATGAAAGATAAGCACTCATGATAATCCTGCTGATATGATGACAAAGCCTGTTCCTGTTGCTAAGTTTGAGCTATGCTCAAGCTTAGTTGGTATAACTACTTAGCCCAAGTGGCTGTTGGCGCCGAAAGTGTTTTCTTTGTTTGTTCAGGGATATGATTACTATTGATGCTACAAGAAGGAATTTGTCTCAAGGTGGAGTTTGTTATATGTTGATCCAAATTCTACAAAGTAGAGGCCAACTTCTGACGGAGCGGAGCGAGGCCCGTCGCCGGAGGCTTCTTGTAAGCCGCCGACTGGGATAATTATATATACTTATACTTCTTGTAAGCCGCCGGCTGGGATAAGTTGCATCTGTGAAGTCTCCGGCGTTGTGTAAACAATCCCCGTTATAGTGAAGTTTTGTTGGCTGGCGCCCGTGGTTTTTCCCTCTCTTTGTTGGAGAGGGTTTTCCACGTTAAATCTGTGTCCCCCTTGCTACGATTTTATTTTCGTTCTTCGTTATTTTTACTTGTCGCAAAGCTAACACAAGCCACTCGACTTAATCAGCTTATCTCATTCCATGAGAATTTTCGATACCACTGGATACTTTTTCTTTGAACTCTTGAGCCATACACACTTTTATAAGTTGACCTGAAGTGTCATCTGGCGCAAGAGTGTTGTTCTAATAAGCATTGAGCTGCTGAGCTTTGAGGGTTAGTTTCTGAGGTCTCTCATCCTGACCTAGTGTATTGTCATTGAGCCTCATGCAAAGTTAATAATGACAGAGGAAGGCTCAGCACATTCCAACCTAGCTAGTCATGTGAGAAAGCAGATCGAGGGGGAGGAAGTGGAAGAGAAGGGGGTAGTTTTCCATGAGATCGAGGAGGAGGATGTGTGGAGTTGAATTTGGTGGTTGGAAGGTTGTTCAGACTGATTACCACTGAATGTGAGAGGTCAGAGGAATCTAGTGTGGTTATAGTATTAGTCATATCCGACTAGCGCAGCGCTTGCTGGAAGGGATGCAACCTGTTTTTAGCAGTTAAGAAACCCTTGAACCAGCCATTAAAACAAATTGGTGCTCATGGAACAATTGAACTAGCTTCGCATATTTTTCATTTCAGATTGGTTCAACTCCCTCGCGGGTAGACTCTGACATCTTGTAGATGCACAGTATGATTTTGAACATTGTAAAAACAGTGGTCTTGCATCGTTTAAGACATGCAGTCTAGAGAATTTCTGGATACCTCCCATTCCTAACTAACTAGAATTGTGTATCACTGAGCAATAGGCGAGATCATAGAGCTACAGATATAGTATGTATGTATATATGCTAGATCCCTTCTCTGGCTAGACATGTAGTTCAACGGTGCAGGAGGGGAACATTGTCAATATATTTACTGTACAAAGCTGAGAGTTGTTGGTGAGGGACCTAATCTCATCAATGGAAGTCACACACGAAGTGTTTGGATTTCTGGCCAAGTGGTAGACATCACTACAGGAATGCCGCGGTGCGCCAACGGCCGGCCTCTACGCCGACGGCCAATTGTCGGGGGCCTTCGGCGTAGCACCGGGCCAGGCCAGCCCCGCTTCCGAGCCCTCGGCGTAGCCTCGCCGTCGGCCTAGTCACCAATACGCCGACGGAGGCCCTCGGCGTACATAGGCCTTCGGCGTACGGGGTGTCCGCGTGGCACTTGCTGGCCTGGCCGGGACGGATCCCTAACGGCGCCATCAATACGCCGAGGGTGACCGTCGGTGTACCGCCGTACATTTTTTTATTCATACTCCGAGGGTGACCGTCGGCGTACCGCCGTACATTTTTTTTAATTTTTTCCACCCAATTATAAATTTATTTTATATTTGTATTTATTTATTAGTATCAATTATTTAGGTTCTATTTTATCAATTGGACGGATTCGTAGCCTCCAAATAATAGTCTCCACGCCCACATGAAATGTCAAATCTTCTCACACCTTGAGAAATTTGCATGTTTGTAAGTGTTATTATCACATGTGTGTGAAATTTATATATCACACTTTTAGTGAAGTTGTTCAGAGATTCAATCCTTATCACTAGGGGGTAGACGATCCAAGGCCCACAGATCAGGGTTCCGCGGCAAACCACGCTCCAGGGCGTAGGAAACACTTAAGAACTTGCATGTGGCCCTAGCACATGCATGGAGGTGTGGTGTTGTGTTGAAACATGCAAAACCTAGTCCCCGGGTTGCATGGATGTGTCCCCCTTCGCATGCATGCGCTGTAACCTAAAAGGGAAGATTCTAGACTTATATAAGGGGGGAACTCCCCGTTCCGGTGAAACCGGGTAGGATACTGCCGCACCTTGTGAACCAACATGGTTTTACATCATCATATGACCTAAACAAACACAAAACAAGATAGAGCTACGCCGGGATACCCCTGTGAGAGGAACGTCAAGGGGGGTAGACGATCCGAGGCCCGCAGATCAGGGTTCCGTGGCAAACCGTGCTCTGGGGCATAGGAAACCCTCAAGAACTTGCATGTGGCCCTAGCACATGCATGGAGGTGTTGTGTTATGTTGAAACATGCAAAACCTAGTCCCCGGGTGGATGTGTCCCCCTTCGCATGCATGCGCTGTAACCTAAAAGGGAAGGTTCTAGACTTATATAAGGGGGAAACTCCCAGTTCCGGTGAAACCGGGTAGGATACTGCCGCACCTTGTGAACCAACATGGTTTTACATCATCATATGACCTAAACAAACATAAAAAAAGAGAGAGCTACGCCGGGCTACCCCTGCCAGAGGAACGTCTAGGGGGGTAGACGATCCGTGGCCCACAGATTAGGGTTCCGCGGCAAACCACGCTCCGGGGCATAGGAAACCCTCAAGAACTCGCATGTGGCCCTAGAACATGCATGGAGGTGTGGTGTTGTGTTGAAACATGCAAAACCTAGTCCCCGGGTGGATGTGTCCCCCTTTGCATGCATGCGCTGTAACCTAAAAGGGAAGGTTCTAGACTTATATAAGGGGGAAACTCCCTCTTCCGGTGAAACCGGGTAGGATACTGCCGCACCTTGTGAACCAACATGGTTTTACATCATCATATGACCTAAACAAACATAAAACAAGAGAGAGCTACGCCGGGCTACCCCTATCAGAGGAACGTCTAAAAGGGTAGATGATTCGAGGCCCACATATCAGGGTTCCGTGGCAAACCGCGCTCTGGGGCGTAGGAAACCCTTAAGAACTCGCATGTGGACCTAGCACATACATGGAGGTGTGGTGTTGTGTTGAAAAATGCAAAACCTAGTCCCCGGGTTGCATGGATGTGTCCCCCTTCGCATGCATGCGCTGTAACCTAAAAGGGATCGTTCTGGACTTATATAAGGGGGAAACTCCCTGTTCCGGTGAAACCGGGTAGGATACTGCCGCACCTTGTGAACCAACATGGTTTTACATCATCATATGACCTAAACAAACACAAAACAAGAGAGAGCTACGCCGGGATACCCCTGTGAGAGGAACGTCTAGGGGGGTAGACGATCCGAGGCCCATAGATCAGGGTTCCGTGGCAAACCGCGCTCTGGGGCGTAGGAAACCCTCAAGAACTTGCATGTGGCCCTAGCACATGCATGGAGGTGTTGTGTTGTGTTGAAACATGCAAAACCTAGTCCCCGGGTGGATGTCCCCCTTCGCATGCATGCGCTCTAACCTAAAAGGGAAGGTTCTAGACTTATATAAGGGGGAAACTCCCCGTTCTGGTGAAACCGGGTAGGATACTGCCGCACCTTGTGAACCAACATGGTTTTATATCATGATATGACCTAAACAAACACAAAACAAGAGAGAGCTACGCCGGGCTACCCCTGTCAGAGGAACGTCTAAGGGGGTAGATGATCCGAGGCCCACATATCAGGGTTCCGCGGTAAACCGCGCTCCGGGGCGTAGCAAAACCCTTAAGAACTTGCATGTGGACCTAGCACATGCATGGAGGTGTGGTGTTGTGTTGAAAAATGCAAAACCTAGTCCCCGGGTTGCATGGATGTGTCCCCCTTCGCATGCATGCGCTGTAACCTAAAAGAGATGGTCCTGGACTTATATAAGGGGGAAACTCCCTGTTCCGGTGAAACTGGGTAGGATACTGCCGCACCTTGTGAACCAACATGGTTTTACATCATCATATGACCTAAACAAACACAAAACAAGAGAGAGCTACGCCGGGATACCCCTGTGAGAGGAACGTCTAGGGGGTAGACGATCCGAGGCCCACAGATCAGGGTTCCGTGGCAAACCGCGCTCTGGGGCGTAGGAAACCCTCAAGAACTTGCATGTGGCCCTAGCACATGCATGGAGGTGTTGTGTTGTGTTGAAACATGCAAAACCTAGTCCCCGGGTGGATGTATCCCCCTTCGCATGCATGCGCTGGAACCTAAAAGGGAAGGTTCTAGACTTATATAAGGGGGAAACTCCCCGTTCTGGTGAAACCGGTTAGGATACTGCCGCACCTTGTGAACCAACATGGTTTTACATCATAATATGACCTAAACAAACACAAAACAAGAGAGAGCTACGCCGGGCTACCCCTGCCAGAGGAACGTCTAGGGGTAGACGATCCGAGGCCCACACATCAGGGTTCCGCGGCAAACCGTTCTCCGGGGCGTAGGAAACCCTCAAGAACTTGCATGTGGCCCTAGCACATGCATGGAGGTGTGGTGTTGTGTTGAAACATGCCAAACCTAGTCCCCGGGTGGATGTGTCCCCCTTCGCATGCATGCGCTGTAACCTAAAAGGAAAGGTTCTGGACTTATATAAGGGGGAAACTCCCCGTTCCGGTGAAACCGGGTAGGATACTGCCGCACCTTGTGAACCAACATGGTTTTACATCATCATATGACCTAAACAAACACAAAACAAGAGAGAGCTACGCCGGGCTACCCCTGTCAGAGGAACGTCTAGGGGGGTAGACGATCCGAGGCCCACATATCAGGGTTCCGCGGCAAACCGCGCCCCGGTACGTAGGAAACCCTTAAGAACTTGCATGTGGCCCTAGCACATGAATGGAGGTGTGGTGTTGTGTTGAAAAATTCAAAACCTAGTCCCCGGGTTGCATGGATGTATCCCGCTTCGCATGCATGCGCTGTAACCTAAAAGGGATGGTTCTGGACTTATATAAGGGGGAAACTCCCCGTTCCGGTGAAACCGGGTAGGATACTGCCGCACCTTGTGAACCAACATGGTTTTACATCATCATATGACCTAAACAAACACAAAACAAGAGAGAGATACGCCGGGCTACCCCTGTCAGAGGAACGTCTAGGAGGGTAGACGATCCGAGGCCCACAGATCAGGGTTCCGCGGCAAACCGTGCTCCGGGGCGTATGAAACCCTCAAGAACTTGCATGTGGCCCTAGCACATGCATGGAGGTGTGGTGTTGTGTTGAAACATGCAAAACCTAGTCCCCTTGTGGATGTGTCCCCCTTCGCATGCATGCGCTGTAACCTAAAAGTGAAGGTTCTGGACTTATATGAGGGGGAAAGTCCCTGTTCCGGTGAAACCGGGTAGGATACTGCCGCACCTTGTGAACCAACATGGTTTTACATCATCATATGACCTAAACAAACACAAAACAAGAGAGAGCTACGCCGGGCTACCCCTATCAGAGGAACGTCTAGGGGGTAGACGATCCGAGGCCCACATATCAGGGTTCCGCGGCAAACCACGCTCCGGGGCGTAGGAAACCCTTAAGAACTTGCATGTGGCCCTAGCACATGCATGAAGGTGTGGTGTTGTGTTGAAAAATGCAAAACCTAGTCCCCGGGTTGCATGGATGTGTCCCCCTTCGCATGCATGCGCTGTAACCTAAAAGGGATGGTTCTGGACTTATATAAGGGGGAAACTCCCCGTTCTGGTTAAACCGGGTAGGATACTGCCGCACCTTGTGAACCAACATGGTTTTACATCATCATATGACCAAAACAAACACAAAACAAGAGAGAGCTACGCCGGGATACCCCTGTGAGAGGAACGTCTAGGGGGGTAGACGATCCGAGGCCCACAGATCAGGGTTCCGTGGCAAACCGTGCGTTGGGGCGTAGAAAACCCTCAAGAACTTGCATGTGGCCCTAGCACATGCATGGAGGTGTTGTGTTGTGTTGAAACATGCAAAACCTAGTCCCCTGGTTGCATGGATGTGTCCCCCTTCGCATGCATGCGCTGTAACCTAAAAGGGATGGTTCTGGACTTATATAAGGGGGAAACTCCCCGTTCTGGTGAAACCGGGTAGGATACTGCCGCACCTTGTGAACCAACATGGTTTTACATCATCATATGACCTAAAAAAACACAAAACAAGAGAGAGCTACGCCGGGCTACCCCTGTCACAGGAACGTCTAGGGGGGTAGACGATCTGAGGCCCACAGATCAGGGTTCCGCGGCAAACCGTGCTCCGGGGCGTATGAAACCCTCAAGAACTTGCATGTGGCCCTAGCACATGCATGGAGGTGTGGTGTTGTGTTGAAACATGCAAAACCTAGTCCCCTTGTGGATGTGTCCCCATTCGCATGCATGCGCTGTAACCTAAAAGGGAAGGTTCTGGACTTATATAAGGGGGAAAGTCCCTGTTCCGGTGAAACCGGGTAGGATACTGCCACACCTTGTGAACCAACATGGTTTTACATCATCATATGACCTAAACAAACACAAAACAAGAGAGAGCTACGCCGGGCTACCCCTATCAGAGGAACGTCTAGGGGGTAGACGATCCGAGGCCCACATATCAGGGTTCCGCGGCACACCACGCTCCGGGGCGTAGGAAACCCTTAAGAACTTGCATGTGGCCCTAGCACATGCATGAAGGTGTGGTGTTGTGTTGAAAAATGCAAAACCTAGTCCCCGGGTTGCATGGATGTGTCCCCCTTCGCATGCATGCGCTGTAACCTAAAAGGGATGGTTCTGGACTTATATAAGGGGAAACTCCCCGTTCCGGTTAAACCGGGTAGGATACTGCCGCACCTTGTGAACCAACATGGTTTTACATCATCATATGACCAAAACAAACACAAAACAAGAGAGAGCTATGCCGGGATACCCCTGTGAGAGGAATGTCTAGGGGGATAGACGATCCGAGGCCCACAGATCAGGGTTCCGTGGCAAACCGTGCTCTGGGGCGTAGGAAACCCTCAAGAACTTGCATGTGGCCCTAGCACATGCATGGAGGTGTTGTGTTGTGTGGAAACATGCAAAACCTAGTCCCCGGGTGGATGTGTCCCCCTTTGCATGCATGCGCTGTATCCTAAAAGGGAAGGTTCTAGACTTATATAAGGGGAAAAGTCCCTGTTCCGGTGAAACCGGGTAGGATACTGCCGCACCTTGTGAACCAACATGGTTTTACATCATCGTATGACCTAAACAAACACAAAACAAGAGAGAGCTACGCCGGGGTACCCCTGCCAGAGGAACGTCTAGGGGTGTAGACGATCCGAGGCCCACAGATCAGGGTTCCGCGGCAAACCACGCTCCGGGGCGTAGGAAACCCTCAAGAACTTGCATGTGGCCCTAGGACATGCAAGGATGTGTTGTGTTGTGTTGAAACATGCAAAACCTAGTCCCCGGGTGGATATGTCCCCCTTCGCATGCATGCGCTGTAACCTAAAAGGGAAGGTTCTGGACTTATATAAGGGGGAAACTCCCCGTTCCGGTGAAACCGGGTAGGATAATGCCACACCTTGTGAACCAACATGGTTTTACATCATCATATAACCTAAACAAACACAAAACAAGAGAGGTATACGCCGGGCTACCCCTGTCAGAGGAGCGTCTAGGGGGGTAGACGATCCGAGGCCCACATATCAGGGTTCCGCGGCAAACCGCGCTCCGGGGCGTAGGAAACCCTTAAGAACTTGCATGTGGCCCTAGCACATGCATGGAGGTGTTGTGTTGTGTTGAAACATGCAAAACCTAGTCCCCGGGTGGATGTGTCCCCCTTCGCATGCATGCGCTATAACCTAAAAGGGATGGTTCTAGACTTATATAAGGGGGAACTCTCCGTTCCGGTGAAATCGGGTAGGATACTGCCACACCTTGTGAACCAACATGGTTTTACATCATCATATGACCTAAACAAACACAAAACAAGAGAGAGCTATGCCGGGATACCCCTGTGAGAGGAACGTCTAAGGGGGGTAGATGATCCGAGGCCCACAGATCAGGGTTCCGTGGCAAACCGCGCTCTGGGGCGTACGAAACCCTCAAGAACTTGCATGTGGCCCTAGCACATGCATGAAGGTGTTGTGTTGTGTTGAAACATGCAAAACCTAGTCCCCGGCTAGATGTGTCCCTCTTCGCATGCATGCGCTATAACCTAAAAGGGAAGGTTCTGGACTTATATAAGGGGAAACTCCCTGTTCCGGTGAAACCGGGTAGGATACTGCCGCACCTTGTGAACCAACATGGTTTTACATCATCATATGACCTAAACAAACACAAAACAAGAGAGCTACGCATGGCTACCCCTGTCAGAGGAACGTCTATGAGGGTAGACCATCCGAGGCCCACAGATCAGGGTTCCGCGGCAAACTGTGCTCCGGGCCGTCGGCGTATATAGTAATAATATACTATAGTTTCTTCTGTATTAGTAGAGACCAAATAATATATTATAATTTGTTATATATTATAGATTCTTAGTAAATGTATGTACTAATACTAAAAAATTAAAAAATTAAAAAAACCTAGCTACGCCAACGGCTTTGCCCTCGGCGTATCCTGGCCGTCGGCGTAGAGCAGCGTCGACCGGGCCCAGCGTGGAGTAGGTGAAACTGCCTATGCCGACGGCTTTGCTGTCGGCGTAGTGCAGTCCGTGGATAAGGCCGCCCGTCCCTCCCTCCCCTGCCTATCTTCTCCTCCACTCAACCTCACCCCCGACGCCGCCACTGCTCACCTCCCTCCCCATCGCTGCCACCACGCCCTGCCCGGCCCGCCCTTCTCGTGCCAGCGCTCCGTCGCCGCCGCCACTCCCTCCCTCCCTCCCCACCACCGCCGCCACGCCCTGCCCGGCCCGCCCTCCCCGAGCCAGCCCTCCGCCGCCGCCGCCACTCCCTCCCTCCCTCGCCGAGTCGAGCCGACGCCGCCAATCCCGCCCCTTCCTCCACCCGACCCACGCGTTGTCGCCCCTCCACCGAGCCCGCCGCTACCGCCCGGCCCGCGTGCTGCCGCCGCTGCCCGGCCCGCGCCGCTGCTGCCCGACCACCCCTACACGCTGCCGTCGCGCCCCCGAGCTCGTCCACCGCGACCTGCCGCCCAACCCCACGCTGCCGGCCGTCCTCCTCCAGATCTGCCAGGTTTGCATGCAAATTTTGAGCAGGGAATGTTTGTAACTATCAATACCTAAAGTTAGTCGTCTAAATATAGTCTTGGTCCTGCAATTAGTCTAAAACAGTAAGTGTTTATTCTGTGTGAACCAATATAATTTACGGTGTTAAACAATGCATAAGGACTTACCACACTGACATCTAAGCAGAGTACACCTTGTGTAAGATTACATCAGCATGGACATACAAATCAAGTAATGGACAATTACACTTGCTATTTTGGGATAGTTGAGTCAAATTCGTAAGATGTGATGGTAGCATCTTGAAGTGCTCTTGTATGCAGTGGATGCATTGGCAATATTTGAAGTGCTCTCATTTCAGTAAGGCAAAAAGACTCAGGACATACTAAATTATTGGCATTGAGTTTAAGTTGCAAGGTAGGAATTTGAGTTACTACACACAATAAAGCCATATTAGTGGATTGGATTTTTCTTAGTGGATCGTATTTTTTTTCTTGAACGGAAGTTGATTGTAGATCATATCGTATTTTGCACTAGTGTTTGTCACATATATGCTAAAAAAGGAATTTTGCACTAGGAATTTTGCTAAATAGATGTTGCATATTTAACCATTTGTTCATGTTTTTTGCAGTTACCGGAGGGTGAGCGGGGGGAGTGTTTCGACGGCAGGGTCCCGGATCATCTTCGACGATTTGATCACGCTTCGAGGGTGAGAATCCGTTCGCCTCTCTTGTACATAGGTTTATTTTCGTGTCTAGATCACCAAGTCTGTCGCGTCACCTAGGCGTCATCCCGTCCGTAAGCGTTACGCGACTTAATATGCATTAGTGGTCTCGCATATTTTGAACCGTAGCGCTTACGGCTTTTATCGGGCAGTCGGCGGATTCGTAGTTGGGTATGGTTCTCCCTGGCTCTACCTCGATTCGAGACAGGATTTCGGTGACGCCTCCTCGTTGTTCTCCGGATGCACATCCTCTTGGCTTTTTGTCGAGACGTGTATCGGGAGAGCAGCAGGAAGGTGCTGCCGAAATTCTGCTCGGATCGGGGTAGAGCCAGGGAGAACTTACCCAATCTACGGATCCGGTGGCTGGTTAGGACCCTATTTTCCTATTAGACATGTAGGTTGATGAATGCGTAAAAATATGAAGCATTTAATCTCATGTTTGATATAAAATGTTATATTTGTTGTTTGTCTCCCAGCAAAGCAGAAGAGGATGGCTGATAATGGGTGGATGTACAGTGTCCGTATTAGTGCGACTAATAAAACAGACGATTGGGTACGGAACACTCATTTGTTAGTGAATGAGTTACCGCGTGGTTCGAAGGCAATGGTTCGGGCACTTTGTCCCTGCGCTCATTGCACTAAGCGTCATCGTCAGGGAAAGGATGACATGTATAAACACCTTCTGCAATATGGGTACATGTCTAACTATGTCACGCAAGTTGACTTTGCTCGGTACGAATGTGACAGAGGTGAGGTGATGCATCAGCGGCTCAATGGCAATGAGCACGATGGGATTAGAAACTGGCTAGATGATCTCATCGATGCCGACCAGCCGGATTCGCCACCTCGACGGGAGGAACCACCAGAACCAGAGGAACCGCTAGAACCAGATGAACCGGAGCCAACCGCGAAGGCCTTCCTTGATATGATGGCCGCGGCTAAGAGGCCTCTGTATGAGGGTGCAAAGATTTCTCAGCTCGATGCCACCTCTCAGTGTCTAGCCGACAAGTGCCATTACTCCGCCACTCATTTTGAAGCTAATCTGAGAACATGTGGTAACATGTTGCCCAAAGGGCATTGTCTGCCTAAAACCTTTTACGAAACGAAGAAACTCATGAAGGAGCTGAACATGGATTATGAAGAGATAGATTGTTGTCCAAAAGGTTTCCTTTTGTTTTGGAAACAGTTTGCGGATGACAAGTACTGCTCTATTTGTGGGGCCTCTAGGTATGATGAGGTAAAGGGAAAGGACGGTCAAGTGAGGCAGTCGAATGTCGCTCTAAAGATTCTTCGGTATCTCCCATTCATAAAAAGAATCCAGCGGCTTTACTTGAGCGAGGAGACTGCCAAACAAATGACGTGGCACAAGAAGGGGAAGAGATATGAGGACGAGCACGGACAGAAGAAGATGGGACATCCGTCTGATGGTAAGGCATGGAAGAACTTCGATGACAAATACCCCCAGTGGGCAGAAGAGGCTCGGAATGTCAGAATTGCGATAGCAATAGATGGCTTCAACCCATATGGTTTGTCGATGGCCGCATACAGCTGCTGGCCGGTGTTTGTTATTCCGCTCAATCTCCCCCCGGAGTATTAATGCAACGGAAGACCATGTTTCTATCGTTGATCATTCCAGGGCCCGAGTACCCGGGGAAAATTTTGAGTGTCTACATGCAACCGATTGTGGATAATTTGAACCACTCCTGGATACACGGGACGTTGACATACGACCGAGCATCGAAGAGAAACTTCTTGATGAAAGTTTGGTTGCAGTATACCATGCATGACATGCCCGGGTACGCCCTAACATGCGGATGGTGTACAGCTGATAAGTGGCCATGCCCAGTGTGCAGGCACCGACTTGAGTTTCTTTGGCTAAAGTCGGGTCGCAAGTATGCTGCGTTTGACACGAATCGACAGTACCTCAAAAGAAAGCATCCGTTCAGAGAATACAAGAAGAACTTCAAGAAGGGCAAAGTTGTGCATGAAGTAAAAGAGGTACCAAAGTTCGATGGTTCAGTTGTTGATGCCGAGATACGTGCTCTCGTGCCTGTGGCGCCAGGAACTGGCCATCTATTTGTGGGATATGGTGTAACGCACAACTGGACTCATGTCGCAGCCTTAACGAATCTTGTGTATTACAAGGACCTTGAACTTCCCCATAACATCGATGTGATGCACACCGAAAAGAATGTCAGGGAGTCCCTTTTTCACACAGTCCTAAACATTCCTGGAAAGTCAAAGGATAATGTCAAGGCTAGAGTCGATGTTGAGAAGCTTTGTGATAGGAAGAGATTACACATGCAGTCTCCTACTGTCCGTCGAAAGAATTGGTTGAAGCCGCATGCCTACTACTGCCTTGATAATGTCCAAAAGAAGGAGTCATTCAGGTGGCTCAAATATGTCATGATGTTCCCTGATGGTTATTGTTCGAATATAAGTAAGGGAGTCAATCTTTTGACAGGACAAGTCACCGGGCTCAAGAGTCACGACTATCATATATGGATTGAGCGGCTGATGCCGGTGATGGTTCGAGGGTATCTCCCCAAGAAAGTCTAGCGAGTGCTTGCGGAGTTGAGCCATTTCTTCCGCATGCTCTGTGCTAAGCAGATATGTCCTCTGGTTATTGAGAAGCTGCAAGTTCAGGTGCCGGATTTGCTATGCAATTTGGAGATGATCTTTCCGCCAGGCTTCTTTACTCCGATGGCACATCTCATTGTGCACCTCGCGAACGAGGCACTCTTGGGGGGGCCGGTGCAATTTTGTTGGCAGTTTTGTATTGAGAGAGAGTTTAAGTATATTTGAAAGATAACTGGAAACAAAGCTAAGATTGAAGCATGCATAGCTGAAGTAACATGCCTTCGGGAGATGCCAGACACCACGACAACCTACTGGCCCGATGATGTTCCCACTATGCATAACCCGGTCTCTCGTTACAATGTCGACCTGCCCAAGAATGACCCCAAGCTCGAACTATTCCAATTTCCCAGTGGCAAGGCCGGTAAAGGACTAAAATATAGCTTGCCGAAGGAAGAGAAGGATTGCATAATGCTCTATGTGCTTATGAACATGAAGGAAGTGGTCGATTTCTTTAGGTAAAATGGTGAACAACTTCTTATTTTCTCGGTCTAATGCTCTATGCAGCTAGTAACTCGTTCTCCATCTAATGCTTATTTTCTCCTTAACAACTTCACGGATGAATAGTGGTCGGGACCGACGGATCCCTCTCCCATGGAGTTGGACACTCTATTGAAAGAGGATGCTCCTGGAAATAAAAAAACTTTGTGTCCTGGTTCATGGAAAAAGTAATTTCTAACCTGTCCCTCTTACCTTGCAATATGTGACTTGTCTCTCTTATTCCACGTAACTAATGAACAGAACAAACCTGTAGGGAGTTGATCCCAATGTTGAGATGTCAGAGCTGAAATGTGTTTCCCAAGGTTGTAACCGTGACGTCATGAAGTATGAGAAGTATGATGTGAATGGGTATCGCTTCCATACAGAGACGCACCAGAAGGGGCGACCGAATGCAAAAAGGTAAATACTGGGGTCTTCACCAGAGGAGCTGATTCCCTTGATTACTACGGAAGGTTAGAGAATGTATACGAGCTGACCTTCAATCGTACGAACGTACAACTCAATCTTGTTGTGTTCAAGTGCCACTGGTTCGACCCAAGGGGTGGACTAAGAAGTACCACTTCCATTGGGTTAGTTGAAGTTAGGCCTTCAACCACCTATAGCGGAGCCGACGTCTTTGTTGTTGCTCACCAAGCCAACCAAGTTTATTCTTTGCCCTACCCATGCCAGAAAGCGGAACTCCAGGGCTGGGAAGTCGTGTTCCAGGTATCGCCACATGGTAACCTACCGATTCCCTCCGAGGACGATTACAACAACATTAACCCTGTAAGTACGAGGGAATTTTTTATCAAGAGCAAGAGGACATCGGGCACTTTGATTTAGAACCGGTTGATCTTGAGGACCTTGGGAACGATGCAGAAACTCGGGGTGAGTCAATGGTGAATCTACATGATATAGATATGCTCGAGAAGTTCCATACAGAGAATGACAACGATGATGAGCCTCCACCCTTCGATGAGAATCCAGCTTTCTACTCAAAAGATAGTGATAGTGATAGTGAGAATGAGAATCAGAATGATAGTGAGTATTTATTATGTCTTTGTGCTTAATTGTTTTCTTAATTGCATTATGCCTTTATGCTTTGTGTATACATTTTATTATGTATTTGTGCTTAACTATTTTCTCTTATTCAATGCAGGTGATTGAAAAATATGAGCAGCGGCAAGGCAAGCTCTTCGTCCTTGCTTAATGGGCTGAAACAGCGCAAGAAAAATGCTACACGGAGTGGGAGACAGCCAAATCCCAATCCGTGTTACCCTGATCTTGCTGGTGCGGGAGGAGGACGAGGTCGAGGTCGAGGTCGAGGAGGAGGACGAGGACGAGGTGGCAGGGGAGGAGGCGTGGACTTTGACCCACCACCCTCCGCTTCTGGCGACGTGGCTCATGAGTTCTTCCTGACAGAGCAACCTTTTGGGGACGAGGCGGAGCCAGAGACCGAGAGGGAGGCGGAGACCGAGACGGAGTCTATAGACGAGGCGGAGGCGGGGGCTGACACTAGCTATGAGTTGGTGCCGCCGAAGAAATTGCGGAATCGTGGGGAATCGGGAGTCCCTGAGGAGAGGTTAGAGCCTAGGACTTAGGAGGCGAAAGCCCTTATTATTCCAGATGGCCTTGAGTAAGTGTATTAATTTTGCAATTTAAAACATGTAATTTCATATTGGTCATAAATAATTTGGCATGTGTACTAATGTTTATTATTGTGCAGCAATTGGACATTTCCTCCGGGGACCAAGCCTCGCCTTCCTAACAGCCTGGTTGGAGCTCTGATTAGAAAGTTCTGGCCGGGCTATCACATTTCCCTCGATGGTGTCAGGAGGCTAGCTACTACTTGGGCGTACTACCAGACTACTCGTGTCCCGGGATTTCCGAAAGCTGCTGATGCTGTCATCACCAAGTTTTGGGTAAGGCATATTTCTCGAGTTAATACTTGATGACTCCACCGTGCTAACTCATGACTCTTACAATTGTTTTTTATGCATGATTGAAGTGCTTTTATCGTGTGGCTGAGGAGGACCAGGAGAAGGCGGACAGGACTTTGCTTGGGGCTTGTGTGAAGTTGACACCCCAAGTGTGGTACAACCAGAAGGTCACGGCCGCTAGTCACTTCTGGGCCGACAAGGGCGTGAGGATCAGGAAGGAAGACATTGTCGGTAAGAAGTCTAATCCTGAGTACTCGATGACGCCAGAAGAGTACATGTCAGTGAGTAAAATGTCAATGAGATTCTACATTGCTGCTAAGTTGCCATTGCAGTGTCTGGAGTTGAGTATTGCAGTTTCAGGTTGTCCTCGATTGGGCTGAGCCGCATCGACTCACATGGGAGGAGCTGGTTAGGACGAGGTGGCTCAGAGAAGACGGAGAGTTTGCAGCCTTGTCGAGGAGGAACGCGGAGAACCGAGGCGATGGTGGAACACACTGCGCGGGAAACCGCAACTTTGACCGCTTCAAGGGAAAGGTGGTATGTATATACATGGAACGACCTACATTTATTTCTCGTCATGTTCGTACTTCATATGCATAATATTTCTTTCCGCGATGCAGGTGGCCGAGGCACAACCCGGGGAGGTGATTCATGACGTCGCCGTCTATGAGATGATGCGGCGAAAGAAGCCCGATTCCTCGCAGCCTCAGCCCTTGTTACCCGAGTACTACGACATTGCCCAGAACAACTTGGCGAACTACAGCACGATGGTGAAGGCTCGTCACCCCCATGTGGATGACCCCATTCACGCGGAGATCGACGAGGAGTCGTTGGGCCTGTCGAGGCACGGATTGGAGCATGGACGTCTCAAGATTCTGAATAAGAAGGTCAAGCCTACCCTCACCACGAGCTTCACGCGTCTCAAGGCTACCCACCCCGCCGACGGCCCCCCTATCCCGCCTCATAGACAGCCTCGTTGATCCACCTCCAGAGATGATGTAAGTTTTACTCATTTTCATCATCTTTATGACTTTTGTTTCTGCATGGCTAACTGCTGACGAGATTCCTTGTATTTGAAATTGTAGCCTGAGTTCGAGGCGGCCTACGATGCCGCTCATGATGAATATCAGGTGGCCTTTCAGCAATATTAGGAGGCGAATGCGATCTACATGCAATACGTAAATATAAGTTTGAACCTTTTTTTTGCAAAAGATACAAGTCCCACTTCCCCTAGTTTGTTGTATTACGGCCTGACATCTAAACTATCTGGCAAGCGATGTTGATGAATATTCAAACTGGACAGAATACGGATTTAGGGCCTATGCCTCCCATGCCGGGGCAGCCGCCATGCATGCCATCGAGGGACAGTTTCTCTAGGACGTACTACGCATGACACCGGTAAGTTCTTTGCTAGCCTACTAGTTATCGCTTTACTTTGCCTCGCAAGTTGCTAACATGTAGGCAACATGTAGGGAACGGGAGCTTCTAGGAACCAGCACTTTGGCCATGCCTCGCCGGATGGGCGTCAGATCACACCGCTTCATGACAATGGTCCTTCTCCTGGCCATTCTGTTGGTGGTTCTCCCGATCCTCACCCCGACACTTCTCCTACTACCTCGCGAGATGGTTCTTCTGCTGCTTCTACTGGACGCCACCCTCGCCGGAGGTTGCCTCTTTTCACCAGGGGAGATCTTGGGTACACCCCATCTCCTCCAGAGCTGTAGGGTTTTATTGTCTATGCATGTGTGACGATGTTGATACATGTATGAATGATGTGATCATGTTGATACATGTTTGAATGATATGATCTTGTTTGATACATGTATGAATGATGTGATTCTGTTTGAATTTTTGTGAAATACATGTTCAATATTGTTGTGAATAATATTGCAAGAAATAAAACTGCAGCGAAACTGGGGAAAAAATAATCTGGGCTGGGCCTACGCCGAGGGTCATGCCGTTGGCGTAGCCCCTGATATGTGCCAAATGGTACAGGCTACGCTGAGGGCCAAGCCGTCGGCGTAGCTGTCTGCCTGGGACGACCAGCGCCTGCCACGTGCTACCCCTATGCCGAGAGCCATGCCGTCGGCGTAGCTATCTGCCTGGGACGACCAACGCCTGCCACGTGCTACACCTATGCCGAGGGCCTAACCGTCGGCGTATGTCTAGGCCTACGCCGAGGGCCACGGCCGTCGGCCCAGCTGCCTGCCTGGGGCGCCCACCGTCAGCCACGTGCCGACACTACGCCGAGGGCCATGCCGTCGGCGTACCGACTGCGCCGTTTGCCGCCCGTGTAATGGCGGGCTCGCCTTTCGCCAACGGCTACTACGCCGACGGGCCTGCCACGGCCATCGGCAAAGCTTACGCCGAGGGCTAGACCATACGCCGACGACTTTTTTTGCTCCGCCGAGAGAGAGGTTCGCCGAGGAGGCTACGCCGACGACAGCCCTCGGCGTAGCGTAGGCCGACGGTGTAAAGGCCTACGCCGAGGGATTTTAGCCGTCGGGCTAGCCGGCGCATCCTGTAGTTCATAAATATAACTGGAGCATTATCCCAAAAGTAATGATCAAGGGAGGGAGAGGTGTGGGGTTGGCTATTCAAGATTTCGCCAATCTTGTAGGCACCGCTAGGAATCGGATGCGGATTTGGACTTCCCATCTCACCACTGTTCACCCTTCGGATCAAAAGTCATCGGACCGTACGATTGTCAAACATAGCCCACGTCTAATTTCATGAGTTTGTAGAGGATTGATTGCTTCCGTCTTAATTGTTCTTATTCCATACTTCCATATTTATTGTTTCTGTAATGCACGTCCGCTAATTCTGCTCTCCTTTTTATTTTCCTTTTCGTTCCGGTAGCTTCCATGAGTTGCTGATTTCTAGGAAAATAATCCGGATACTAAGGAAGCAGATATTTAGGTAACTACATTTTCGTATATGCTTCCGTCCTATCTAATTCTGCTTCCATGTTTGAAAAATGGTCCCGGATTACTGAAACATGGCAAAACTATGTTTCCATTTTCAGGATTTTTTTTGAGAAACACAGTACAACCGTACACGCTCATAACACGTACATGCACTCACCCCTATGAACGCACACACGCACATCTTACCCCTATGAGCACCTTCGAAAGACTGAGCCGGCAGATCGGGTCTTGAAATTGACGAAGTCACCACGAGTGCCTCAGTGTCGACGAAAACGTCACCTCTCACTGAAAGAATAGTTTGTCTTTAATGCAACACACAGTGTCAAACCTAGGATTTGAACTCTGCTGGCCAGGGGGTGCAACCACCCTCCTAAGTCCTAACCACCTAACCATGGGATATTTTCTTTATGCAACTGGGTACTTTGTATTTTATTTCACACGGAATTGAGGCCACACTACAATTTCCAAAATTGCTTCCTAGCGAATAAGAATTTTTTGCTGAGTAAGCAAATAGATACTATTTTCATATGCTTCAAACGAACCGGGGACTGCCTCTGCACAAATTGAGTCTACTCCTATTCAATATCCAATCCAGAGTTTGCTTGCCTGGACACAATTTTTAACTGATACCACATGTTTCATGTCATTTCGGATGGTTGCTTCGTACATAGGCATTAGACTTTTAGAGCTTCCGATTCATAATATATGTAACCACCACAACAATGCTTCAAACAAGATTAATACACGCTTCCTGTCAATTAAATCAGTCCTTCATATTAACAATATTTAAACTTCAATTCAATTTTCTATGTTTCCATTATTTCTTCTGTTTGCTTTCTACACATCTGATCATTGTCATGTCTGATTCTCGAACAAAAAGATACTCCCAACGAATAAATTACATGGTTTGTACAAGGACTATTGACGCAGGAGAACAACGCGAGCATCCGCCATTTTTGGACAGGGAAGATTTGCTCGATAACTATTTTGTCGCCGTTGCACTACTTTATGACCGTGAGCCTTGCATCAAGTAGGCGATACATTCACTGCGTTTTCCATACATCATTCAACGGTCCACATACGCTCGTAATCAGCCTCCTTCATGATGCCTACAAACAATAAAAGGCATAACATGGAAAGTAAAATGAACATGATGTGGAAGTAAAAAAAGAACAAGAATATGAAGCAAAATGTGTGTTCTGAAGAAACATTACTTTTCAGTTATGTTTCCAACAAGATTAATACATGCTCCGTGTCAATTACATCAGTGTTTCATATTGATAGAAACTCGAATTGGCAGAGGAAGTAGAACGAGGTGAGGCCGCCAGTCAGTTCTGCCCCAGGGATGCCTCGCCACGGCAAAGCGTCATGCCTGCCGGCACAGAAGAAGATATTGATATATGAATCGGTTGTAAAATTTGGAAGCATGGATACATAGAAGCATCAATATAAAGAGTTTGTAAAATTTCCAAGCATGGAAACATAGAAGCATCAATTTTTTTGTACGCACTAGATTGCAAGCTATGTATAAGCAAACAAGTTTGAAATGTATAATATAACAATGATTCCCGTATAACGTACAAAACATGTACCGACTTCATCATCATCTGTGCATAATTCTGGACACGCGAAACATGGACAAGCAAAGCAGTACATGCAAGCAGAAAAATTACTAATATTACCCTGTAAAGATCTAAAAACTGGCAGATGCAATGTATGGCCACAAATTGATCATATGTGTTGAATGTATGTGTACGTGTATTCAGTGTATAGCTGTAGTCGTTGTACCACTGTAACTGTAGGAGTGTAGGTCCTAGTCTGGAGCTATGTCTTGCTATTTGGATCTCATCCAGTATGTGCGGCACCGTTGTGCCCACTACTCCCCTCATGCATATGTAATCATCAGATAATAACCAGTACAGACTAGCGTGGAGTCTAGTAATTGATTTCACAATTCCAAATGATAGAGTACTACAAGGATTCATAAATTTCAGAAAATAGATACGCATGGAGAGCTAGGTCCGAGCCGAAACCTGTGCGGTGGAAGCAGGAATGAGATTGACCCGCCTCGCATAACTTGCTGGTCAGTAATGTCGGCAGAGCGACATGCGTGTTGCCGGGCGCCGGCGCACCAGAGAAACCAGCCGTCGATGCCGGTGCTTGACCGGGATTGAGCAGCATGATTGAAGAACTGGGGCGAGGAGAGGAGAGTAGGGGTCGACCGGGAGCATGGCGATGAGGATGGGAGGGTCGCTCTCAGCTTTGGGGGTCGATCTGTGGAGCGCCAATTTGGGAGACGCTACAGGAGCAGATGGATAGCAATAATTGGTGCTGGGATTTTGGTCTGGTTTAACTGCCTGAAAAAAACTCGAGGAGTCGTCCGATCGGAAAGTAGACCGACGTCGCTAGAGTGCGCCGATGAATGTACTCCCGTCGGCCTCCATTGTATATAGTATTACCTTTTCTTTGCCATATTAAGCAAATACTGTAGTTGTTCAAGCTCCTACCTCTGGAAGGGGTCTGGGAAGAGAGGAGACGGTAAAGCAACAAAATAGAGATGAGACGAGTTTAACCGCGCTGTAGATCAAGAGGAAATGATAGAGCAACAAATGAGATCCTAGATCTCACCCCTAGCTACACATTTTGTTGAGTAAATTAGAAAGATGAGAGATATGGTTAAGTACGGGCGAGAACATGTCCGGTGAATTAATATATATTCTACAACTAAGCTACGGTTTGGCAGGAGATAAAACGATAATATATGCCGTGCATCTTGCCAGGCGTGATATCTAGCTAGGTTGATGAGCAGGCTTAGATTAAACGGCCAAGAAATTTACAGATTTTAGGTAATTCTTCTCCAGCTAGGTTGAGGGGCAAGTAAGCCATGCGTGACACTTACAAGTTTTATTTTTCGGAAGCTATATACGATATTTTTGTTGAGAAACCTTTTGGTGCCATTGTTGTCTGATACAGTAGATAGGCCAAAAGTACAACACATTAGATGATAATACTGGGTACATATGACTCGGCCTGCTTAAACATTGTTCTATGTGTCAAACTTACTTTCTGGATAGTAGGCAGTTAAACGGGGGCAAAAGTTTTGCCCCAATCTATTAATTAAAGAGAAGTTTTATAAGAAATAGAAGGTCCAAGTTACACAAACAAATTACTCTCGCAGCATGGATTCACCCAAGCGCTTAGCCCCTGCGTTAACCCACAAACGGGCTTCACGTTTAATTCTATCTAGAACTACAAGAGGCGGCGTATGCTTTTTGTTAAAGACCCGATCGTTGCGTTCATTCCAAATCTCCCAAGAGGTGAGAAGCGTAAGTGAAGCCAATCTCATGATACCAACATGGAGTGCAAAATCATATAAAGAAACATGGAGTGCAAATTTCTTTCGCCCGGAGTTTTAAGAAATCCGAAAAACCACACGTAATCTTTGGACAAATTACAAACCTACAACTTCGGACATAGATATCTATGCAAACTCGTCGCCTCACATCCTATATTCAGAACTAGCACCATATTAGATAAACCACTCAACTTAATAAGTGTCTTCGTTGAACTGTGAGATTTGGATGCCACGAGTACAATATCTGACACCTTCCTCTCTTTGACATCTTCAACCCTAAATATTTGAATGAGTTGCCTAAATTGCCCTTGAACACAGGGTTTGTTGATCAGGTGAGTTTCAAGCCGTCAGACAGGATGTTATATTTTTGGACACGGGAAGGGTTAGTTTCTGAGGTCTCTCGCCCCTATATTATTATCATACAGAAGAGATGATAGAGGAGAGATCAGCTCATCCCAAGCTAGCTAGCCATGTTTTGAGATGCACCTGGAAGAAGAAGACGAGGAGATAGGAGTTGTCCATGAGATCGGGGAGGAAGGTATTATAGTGTGAGATCGAATTTGGTGGTTCGAAGGTTTTGTTCACACTTTTTACCAACGAAAATTGCAGAACACGTGAGAAATTTGAGAATGCTAGTTTTGGGTACGATATTAAACGTTGTGGACCGGCATCAATGACCGGCATCAATGAAGGGTAGTGAGCCACTCGGTGAATTACATCCACACCCCTCCCGGTCGCTGCGCGTGGCGACTCTGGAGGGTCCAAAACCCTAGGCCCAGCCACCGCCGCCGGCCAATCTCTCCGGCCGCTACCGCCGCGGCGCCGGCGGTGGCGGCCTCGCCCTGGCTGCCGAAGGCAGGGGTGCTTCCTCTGTGTGCCTCGTCGGGCTCCTGCGCGCGGGAGGTCGGCTAATGGGCGGGCGGAGGCCGTGTGGCGGGGCGGCGACGGCCGCGACGGTGGGGCGGCTGCGTCTTCTCCGACGCGGTGGTGGCTCGCAGCGGCGCACGGTGGGGAGGCGCGGAGGAGGACGGAGATGGCTGCAGAGATGGGTGGGGGCGGCGGCTGCCCTCCTGGCCTGATTTGCGGATCAGATCTAGACTCGTTCCGATCGCCGGGAGCCAGCCGGCAGTGTGGGGACCGTTGTGCTGGTTTGGGCTGAATAAAGGTGGTTGTCCTTGGATTTCCCTCTCTCTATGATGAAGAACTACCTGTCGCCAGTCGTCATTGATCTTTGGTGGAGTACCGAGTTCCGGAACACTACGTCGGTGAATTCCAAATGGACGACATGCCTGGAGTTCACTGCTACGGACGGTGTTTCGGTCACGCGCAACCATGTTTTTTACTAACCGTTTGGTTTCAGAGGTGGCGTTGTGAAGCTCTGCAATCTGTTGCCATTATGGGACATATGGTTCCAAGATGAAGTCAGACGCGGAGAATGGCACGGAAGCCGGGAACTGATGACAGGCAACGGAAGTTTGAGTCCTTGGGATGTAGGGTTTCTGGCTTGGTGTTTTGTGATTTGGAATAGCGGAATTGGCAAGCAGGGGTGGCAGCACTTGAGGAATTCAGTGTCTAATCCTGCAGGCTGAAAATCCAAGGTCTGGCCTTAACTGGTCATGCCTGGCAATGACCTTGTTGAAGGTATTGTTTTGTGTGTGCGGACTTTCTTCAGGGTGAAAACCTATGGTCTTTGATCAGGACGATGACGGCGCTTGAGCACTGCTCCCTTCTTGGAGGCATCACTTTTGGAGTTGTTGGATTTCTGGTGTTGTTCTGGTGGTGTTTTGTCCGCTATTTCAATGATCGGATCACTGTAGCGGGACTTTTCTTTTTTGTAATTCTTTTCTATTTTATTGGCTGTGTGCATCCGTAATTCCAATAGGTATTGCGTTGTTGCAGAGGCTGGGTGTAATTGGTATCTCTCGATATTAATATATGCTCCTTTCCGGAAAAAAAAAATCAATGAAGGTAGCTACCCATAAAGAAGGGAAAAGGTGATCCAATAGAAGATGACATTTCCTTGAATATTTCTTATATCAAATACAATTAGTTTTAAGAAGGTAAGGAAATTGGTACCATACCACCTAAACTGGAAAATAACATCAAACATGGGTGATCATGGTGCAACAAAAATATATCTATTCGTGTAGTTTTCATTTTTAGATAGATGCAAATTCCAATGGGAACCAACTTCATCACGTGATAGCGGTCACAGACTGGACCAGGGCGGGAGAGGCCGTGGCCCGGGCCCAGGGAAACCAGAGGCCCACCCCAGGTATGTCTTCTATACTATTGTGTAGTACGTGGACAAACAGGTTAAGGTAATGCAGCTTCGGAGCTTGCAACGGTGGAAAAATGATTCAGGCTAGTGAGCCGCAGCCTAGGAGAACCACAACAAAGAATATTGTATCTAGGCTTTATTTGGGTAAATCCTACAGGACGCGCTACGGACGCAATGCACACTCTGCCTATCGTTAACAATTTTACTTGTACCGGTCCAACAGAGATCCGGTGCATAGGTTTTTTTCGGTTTTAGGAATTTTTTGGAACCCATTTGGTTTTTCGGGTTCACTTTGGTTTTCTTTTCTATTTTTCTGTTTTTATTTTATGTTTCTTTTTTATTTTTAGTATTTTTTATTTTTAATATTTTTTATTCTTGTTTCTTTTCTGAATAATATGAACAATTTCAAATATGATCAATTCCAAAATTAACCAAATTTTAAAAGTTGAACAATTGTTCAATTTGAACTCTTTTCAAATACAAACAATTTTTAAATTAGATTTTTTTTAAATGTTTCTTCTAATAAATTGATTTTTTTAAATCATAACTTTTTTAGGCCAGTGAACCAATCATGGCTAGCGAACTAGAGAAAAGGAAGCAAAAGTGCGAGTAAGGAAACGACTAGTTGAATTAGGCCTACCCTGACAACACCCGGATTTTTAAGTAGAGATGCCTGTTATGCCGTACATCGCAATCTCAGGATTACCATTTTTGCGAGACATAACAGAAGTGGTACCACCGTACATCATCCATTACAAACCATAATAAACGTCTTACAAATAAAGGATCTCATGATCCAGTGTTAATACAATCAGAGCAACAGAAAGTAAACGTAGTAGGCTCCATCTTCGTGATCACAGGCAATACCGACGATGTGAAATGATCCTAGTTGTCATAGACCTCATGCTGTCCATCTTCCGAGTAATCCTCCTCATAGTCTAGCCATGGGAACAGCCAGGGACAAAGCCATAAGTACTCTTTAAGTACCCGCAAACTAACACTAACATAAGTAAGGTAAAACAAATAGGAATCTTAAGCTCTAGGTTTGTTTGCAAAAAGCCAGATTTATTTCATAAGGACTTTAAGAGTAAAGACCTAATTTAGTTCTCTACATTATTTAAGTGGGAACTTAGATCTCATGTCCACAACTCTGTTGTGGTCAAGTCAAAGTCATTTTTCAAGTCACAAATCATTTTAAAAACATCTGACAATGGAACAGTATGGCCACTCCAACTGTCCATAACCGCACATGCGGCTATTCGAATAGTTTGACACTCTGTAGAGGTGGTACAATTTTACCACGAAATTCGATACATCCGTCAGGGATAACCCTGAATCATCATACTTGGTATGCGGATAATCAATCCCAACCTTTCAATTACACACCCTAGTATAGGCACCTCCCCTATGAGCTTGGTCTCCCAGCCATGACCAACTATCATCCCGGGAATTGCATAGGTGGACATTCATTCACGAGGTAGCCTCAGCTCAACCTCTTCCACAAGGGAACCCATACTAAGACATATAAACTTCTAGTTAAGCCCTACCTAACTCAGGTATTGTGGTTGTACGGTAAAATTGGAATGGTATCGCATCCGAACCCAACCATCAGTTTTTATCAAAGTCAAGGCTCATGCCTCATTCATTTTCATCATCAAACCATTGTGTATCATAACACATGTCAATGCATTTCAATAGAATGAATCATTATTCCAAGGTTTTCATAATCATTTTCACCAAGTATTCCCATCTAAAGTAATCAAGTTTTGCTTAGCACTAGCCACTAGTATTGAGGGTATCACTATTGGGCGTGCTAATCAAATATATGTATCCATGACTAGTTCTATAGTCTTGATGGTATCCATCCTACTTTTCCACTAATCACAATTCGTTAACTAAGTAAGAAATTTTAGTAAAAGGAAAAGTAAAGCTGGTAAGTAAAAACTGGGATTGGTATAATCAAAGTTGCATAACCAAGCATGCCTAGTGCATCTGGTATAAGGGCTTGCATGGATAACATGCATAGTTCTATCTTGCACTGATAGCTTGAATAGTGGGCTTGCATAGTGGGCTTGCATTGTTGGTTGCAATCGTTGAAGTTTTCTTCCTCTTCCTCAAAGTACTCCTGCTCGCTGTAGCCCAGGTCGATACTAGCGTCTATAAATACACACGAGGTACACAATCACCAAACAACACTTCACTACTTCTATTTAGCACACAAAGGCTCATACTAGATGATCTAGCATCATCTCAATCATCACATGGAATAATGGCATACTTTCATTTATCTTATTTGATAAAAGTAATTTCCACTCATTGAGAAATACTTAAGATTTAATATTCACCAATTAAAATAGTGGATCATGTTGACACATGTCATCACCACATATTCCAATACTTGGGAATAGGATTTAAAATGGTGGTCATGTATTACAAGATTTAATATTACTATTTAATAATATTTAAGTGACTAGAAATGCCTATATATCATTCCTTTAATACTAAACCATGTTTCATATCTGTAAAACCAAATATTTTTACATATTCATGTAGAGAATGGCAAATATGAGTTTTGAGAGTTGGAATCAACTCAAAAGCATTTATTATTTTCTAAAAATGTTTGAAGTGGCAAAAGTCTCTGTCTTGTTATTTTTGGTTTAGGTGATCTATAATTTCAAATGGTTTGAATTCAACAGGAGTGACTAGATATTTTTAATACCTTTCCAACAAAATTGGAATCATGCACTTTGGATCAGTACACCTCTTTGAATTCAATTTCTAATCTACTGACAGAATATGGTTTTAACTAAATTGGCAAAATTCTATTTGAACTGCTGGGCTCTGTGAGGGAAAAGAAATGGGCTGGCCCAACCGCACAGCGCTGGTCCAGCAGGCTGCTACTAGAACGGTCCCACATGTCAGCGACTAATTCTAATCGAAGCGGTATCTAGCAATCCTAGCCCTACGATTAGAACAGTATCTACGGCTGAGGTTCGTCATCTCCGTCGAACTGCTCTGGAGAGACTCGAACCCTAACATGATGGTGGAGGTCGCTGGGGCCATACCAGGGCTCCAACTAGGGTTGGTGATGGGGGAGAACGGGCTTGTCATTGACGACGAGTCGATTGGTGGTTACGACATCTCCTGGGGTGGCTCCAATTGATGGCTTCCTTCCTCGACTGCAGCGGCGGACTCCGGCCAAATTCCGGCGTCATGGTGCTCGCCTTGCTCCGGAGAAGGGTCAGTAAGGTTCCTGGGTGAGTGGGGAGTGAAATGGTGTGCAGAATGAGGCTGGGGTGGCCTCTATTTATACCCCAGCATTGGAGGCAGGGCGGCATAGTCAGGCTTCTTCGGCGACGCTGCTATAGGTCACGCTAAGCAGGGCGGAGGGCATGGGTTGATGCAGGGTACTACAGCGATCGTCACACGCGTGCTGGCACGGAAAGGGGCGGTCTCACTCGGTCGGGCAACGTCGATGCTTTGTTCAGGTACGGAAGTGTTCTTCACTAAGTATGGTGGTCACGGGGCGCGCGGCAGTGAACCATCATGTCTGGGAGGTCACTGGTGCCACGGCGACTGCGGGTACGAGTGGAGAGAGTGAGGCGCGGCGTGTGCGAGCGAGGCGGCTGCTGCGCAACGCCGTGCTCTCGGCATGGCAGAGGCTTAAATGGGCACGACGGTTCCAGTGTCTCCACTTCTCGCCGTTGGTCAAGGGGTGGACAGGGGGTGGCGGTGATGTCATGTCTAGTAGCTAGGTGTCGTGGGAGAGGGCGGCGTAGCGTGCAGTGACTGGTTCATGGTCGAACATCATGGCGGGCTCGGTACGGGCATGGCACTGGTGCAACGACGCAAAGCAATGGCTCCATTGCACGGCCAAGTACCACGAATGATCATGGGAGAGATATGGAGTAGAATTGAGGTACAAAAGATGATCAATTGATTGATCACAAACAGTAGATAGTTTGTAGCTATACTGTGTCTACTAGGTGTTCGACTAAATGGCCGCATGAAATTTACTTTCAAATTTTTGAATGATTTTTGGTGAGTGTAATGGTTACTTGCTTAGTAGTCTATGGTTGATGGGATTTGTCAAGTGGAGGTTGTTTGGATGGTTTTTGAAATGTGATGATCTAGGTACATGCACTTGATTCAATTTTGAATTGCCTCCTAAATAGGTTTAAAATAGTTTCTGTGAATTTGTAAAGTTTGCTTGGGTTAATTTTTACTTGGTCTAGCAAGGGGTGAAAAGAATTGGAATTGTTTCTGTTGGAAATCTTTTACTAGAGACACCCAAAGTGTTCTTATGGTTAATAATGGCAAAAGTGACCATTTGATCATAAGTTTTATATTTGATTTTCCTTTTATTTGATTTGGCTTGGAAGTGATCTAGATGATGCAGTATTCATCTTTAAACTAATCCTTATCATTGGTATCACTCAAACATGGCAATTGCAAGCATTCATGCATTAATGGAAATCACACATGCATTCATATCAAGTTTAATAATAAAAGTTTTTGTTAACCCTAAACTTGGGTGATTAGATCTTGGTAAGCTTGTTTAATATTTTTGAGGTGTTACATACCCACCCAGGATTTCTTTAGACGTTGACACGCTTGCCGATGTATGAAGCATTGTATAGGACCTCCCGTTATTCGCGAACAGTCACTAAAAATAATGGGCCGCCCGCATTCCACGACGCTCTGGTATCGTACACGTACAAGGACGTTGTTTCGTATTTGTTCATCCTGATCGGAAGCACAAAATGTCATTGGCTCCTCGTCTACTGATTCCTTGTCCAAGCAACAGCTGCCACTACCCTAAGAGGAGCTCGAGCTAGAAGCAGGTGGCCATCACTACACCATCCACAAAATAACCCGACCACCGACACATCTTTTTGGGAGAACTAACGGAACTTATCGGACATGTCTCTATGTTTTATATCATTATGTAGTCTATGCCCTAATGCATTGTAATTATTGATTAGGTGTTGATTGATAATGATTTATAAGTGATGATTAATATCATGTCTCTATGGTTGCAACATGGTCATTGATAAGTATCAAAGTAGACAACGTTTAGGGGTATTGATGCAGATTTTCTACTCATGGGGGTAGCCGCACATATGTAGTTGGCCGTTGGATATGGAGATCACATGCTTCCTCCCGTGCGATAGAAACCCTTTGATGTTATATTGAGCTAACGACATAACACATCTCGCATAACACATCGGTGCCACGTCGTATGCTATTTTGCATGCAGAGATATATCTTGGTGGCTACTTTTCATGAAAAATAACATGCAAGAAGAAGTTTGCTCGCACAGGAGAAAAATCAACGTCTAAAACTGACCAAGGTCCATAGCAAAATAGCATGCAATAAATTCCTAGCCTTGGGGAGAAATTTTCAACACAAAAAACTCTGTTCATGTTGCTTCGAGCTGTGTGACACTTGTGGTACAAATCACAATATTTTTTAGACAACCATTCGGTTTCCATTCGTAGCAAAAAAATTGCATGCAAGAACAAGTCCCTCGTGCAGGAGAAAAAAATCAACGTCTAAAACTGAAAATGTGCATAGCAAAATGGCATGCAATAAATTTGTAAGCCTAATGGAGAAATTTTCAGCACCAAAAACTACATTCATGATGTTTTCCATGCAAACAAGCTGCGTAACCATGTGAAGGAGATATGCTCTAGAGGAAAATAATAAATAGGTTTTTATTGTCATAACTCAGTTAGTTTATAATAGTTTCATATTGTTCTATAACTGTGCCATGTAGAAACATTGGTACAGGTGTGGTATGAAATAACCAAGTTCCTATTAGCCTCTATTCATACTAGTTCGTTGGTCATGAAGATGATCTAGGTTTCAAGATCATGGGCATTTATGCCAATTGACAACGAGGTCATATCATTGGAGAATGATGTGATGGACATTCCTCGAAGGCCGGATTGCAACACGATCAAGTCATATAGTTCATTGTTGCAATAGCTAAATGTAGACTCCTAATTCCTTAGACCGTGAGGCTATATCAATCACTGTCTCCCAAGAGTGCTTAGATAGCATTAAATGTCATCTGGTAATACAGTGGCAATAAAGGTGTATTCAGGTACTTGGAGGAACCGTAGAGTATTTCTTGCAGGAACACTATTAACAATATCTTTATAATGGTCATGATACTTATTCCACTTCTTTTTAGGAACTTCAATATAGGAAGCAAAAGCCTTAAAATAAGTTGCAATAGCTTGAGAATCTAGACCATAAGCATTTTTAATATTTTGAAAGTCACCAGTTCCCATAAAAGATTCAATGCATTCATAATCATAATTTATACCTGACTTTCTTCCTTTATTATTCTCCCATGCTTCAGCATTGTCTTTAATACGGTCTAGAAGATCCCATTTAGCTCCTTCTTCCATGCGTGTAAATGATCCAGCGCAAGAAGCATCCAATAAATCCTTATCATGAAGAGAAAGTCTTGCATAAAAGTTATTGATAATAATATTGTTGGGGAGCTCATGAATGGGACATTTGAGAATTAGTAACTTCAATCTCCCCCAAGCTTGAGTTGTACTCTCTCCATCAAGAGGCCAAAAATTATATATTTGATTCCGATCTTTATGAATCTCACTAGGAGGATAAAATTTTGAATAAAAGAGAGGCACTATTTCCTCCCATTCAAGAGATTGGCCATTCTTCAGCAGCTTATACCATTCCTCGGCTCTTCCTTTCAGCGATAATGAGAATAACTTCTTCTTGACTTGATCTATTGTAATACCTGCACACTTGAACAACCCGCATAATTCGTGTATAAAGAGCAAATGATCACCAGGATGGACAGTTCCATCCCCAAAATAGTAGTTATCCATAATACGATCAATAATTCTTGTAGGTATTTTAAAAGTATCATGCTCAGCAGGTGGTGGTTCATCTACTACCTTAGCAGTGGTAGTAGCATTACGAAATAAGAAACTAAGGGAATTATCCATATTGAGATAACGTAACTAATAGAAGTAAACAATACTCACAGTAGAAGTTTCCTTTACCAGTTCCACTCTCCAATAGCGCTTCACTCCCTGGCAACGACGCCAAAAAATAGTCTTGATGACCCACAAGTATAGGGGGTGTATCGCAGTATTTTTGATAAGTAAGAGTGTCGAACCCAATGAGGAGCAGAAGGTGTTGACGAGTGGCTTGGAGTAGGAATTCTCTGTAAATACTTAGCAAACAGATTTTTAGGGTTTTTTGATAATGCAGATAAATAAAGTGCGAGTAAATGAAAGACAATAATAATAAATTCAGCAAGTGGCCCAATCCTTTCTTTAGCAAAGGACAAGCCGGTTGTATTACTTAAGATGACCAAACGTTTTCGAGGACACACAGGAATATCGTCAAGTGCTTTCGCTTCATATAGTTGATTAATCTTCTTTAGTTTGCTAAGTGTTGTGTGGGTGAACCTTTGCTAATGTACCGACCTTCCTAGGACTAATACATACTTGTGATTATACCCCTTGTAAGCATCCACAAGTATAAGAAAGTAATTAAGATAGAAACCAAACCACAACTTTAAACTCTAAGATCCTGACATCCCTTGTGCAAAGGTTTCCTAACGGGGGTTCAGATTTTTGTCACTCCGGCAACCCCTACGATTAGAGCCAAATACACAATGCACTCCCCTAGGCCCATATAGGTGAAGTGTCATGTAGTCGACGTTCACATGACACCACTAGAAGAATAACACCACAACTTAATTAACAAACCATTGAATCTTTCTCAACACAATTCCACTACTAACAACATGACTTCTCCCATGTCCTCAAGAACTAAACGAACTACTCACAAGACATCATATGGATCAAGATCAGAGATGATATAATGATAAGTAACAATCTGAACATGAACGATAATTCAATGGTTCATTCAATAGCATCAACTACAAGGAGTAATCAACACCGGGAAAGTTTCCCCTAAGAACTATGCAAGATTCAACCCAATTGTTACAGCGGTATGGAGTGGTGATGATGGTGTTGGTGGAGATGATGGTGGTGATGATGATCCCAATGAACTCCAGCTTGATGGTGGTGTTGATGGCGACGACCTCCCCTCTCCAGGAAGGAATTCCCTCAGCAGAATTCTGTCTGCCAGAGAGATCTTTCTCTCTCTGTAGTTTTCTGCCCCGCAGAGGCGGCGAAATCTTTCTGTGGTCACTCCCCAGGTATCAGGGTTTCGTAGGGATAATATATGCCAAAGGGGAAGCGAAGAGTGGGCCAGGGTGGCCACACCACCTGGTGCCGCGGCCAGGGATGGCCCGTGCCAGGGGGTGGTGTGGGCCCCCTGTGGCCCATCTCCACTCCCCATTCTGGCCTCCTTCGCCTTCTTGAAAAATAGGATTTTTCATGTATTTTCCCGGATTTTCTGATCTTCACGAATTTCGCCTCCAAATGGCCCCTTTTCCATCAGAATCCTGACTACAGTGGTCCATGCTCAAAAAGTCATTAATCATGCAAAAACAAATGAAATAACATAAGTATCATCTCTTAATAGAATACACCTCACCATTATATAACTTACCTTGCGATAGGTAAAGGAAACACAATAAAGATACACAAAGTAAATCACAATTGGTAATGGCAAACTTAGCTCTTGGTCAAAGAATAGTTGACAATTTGCAGGAGTTCACACATAACGGGTTTTCAATGATAGCTTTCAAAGTAATAAACACTAAGATAAGAGCAATGTGCAAAACAAGGAACATAAGAAACATGATTGAATAAATCATCATATGAATGAATGAAACACAACAACTCAAAATACTTGCTAAGATAGAAGGGAATAGGTTTACTGACTCAACTAGAAAGTAAAAAGAAAGGCCCTTCGCAGAGGGAAGCAGGGATTTCAAGTTTCGTAAAGAGCTTCCAAATATTATGGTACTTAATGGCTTTCAGCTCTCATTGCCCCTATCATAAGCATCTTGAGGTGATTAAGGTTAAAGTGAACAAATATGAGGATATGCTTGACAATTTATAAGTTGAAATATCATACCCCTTGCTTACGAGTACCGAACCTCATGCTACTCAACTTCAGTCACAAGTAAGCTCTTGTCATTATAAGTACATATGTATCATACAGAACCACCAACGGGGTACCCCTTGCCCAATGACACATGAGCTATCCCATATCAAAATCACAAGGCAACAGACAATGAGCATCTCGGCGATCTTTGTATTTGCTATTTTCATAGGTTTTTCTTGAGGATGCTTCATAGAATGCTCATTATGGTTATGCTGCAAGTTTCCACCATGATTAGGCATGGCTTAGGCTAGCGTCCCAGGCGTTTCTCTAACACACATACAAACTCCATGATCTTAAAAGTTCCCCTTTTATTTCACACTGTCGGGATCCATAAGCAAAAGAATCATGATATCAGCGGAATATAAGTGCAATGTTGAAAGCGTTCCCCATGATACATGGTTCTTCTAACTTCAACTTATAAAGCATAAGCATATACGCAACATAGATTGGCACAATGGTTGAAGTTTATTAAGTGCAAGAAAGTAAATTGTGCCATCAAGTTTGTGAGAGCTTTAATCACTAATTTTCACATAACAAGTTTAATTCGGAAGGTAGATAAAAACATGAATATGCTTGGAATAGCAATAATGCTAATAGGTAGGTATGGTGGACACAAATGGCATAGGTTTTTGGTTTAAGGATTGGATGCACGAGAAGCATTCCCTCTCAATACAGGTTTTTGGCTAGCAAGGCTAGGTAGCAAGTATAAAGAGTTGAAGGAAACAAACAAACATACAGGTGATAAAAACAAACATGCAATGTTCCTTGGAAACGCAAAAGATCTTAACTAGAGAAAACTAAGCTTATGAGCCAATCAAGAAAGAAAGATGATGAAATTATATTTCTTGAAAGTACTTTTATCTTTTTCATTCAATTCTCATAATAGTGATGCTACTGACCGAGCCATGTTTCCCAAAACCAACTAAATTTACTCAATGTTCCCAAAATGATACCAATACTAACAACAAGATCAATCATATAACAGGAATTGGAAACTAATATAAGATATGCAAAAGAGTAAATGATAGAACTTCTCATCAATATTCCATAACGGCAACTCACACCAAGGGATACATAGATGTCTAACGAGAGGGGGGACACTTCCATAATGCAAACCATCCTACATGATAACTTCTATATTTATGACATGACTCTACTAAAAAGGTAAGGAGATAGAAGATAGTGATGTGATACCGCGGTACTCCCCGAAGCTTGGAACAAACCAAGGGGATGCCAAAACCTGATGACGAATTACTCCTTCGGTGGTGGTGGTGTTCTCTCAATGAGCTTCTCAATCAATTTCCTCAAGTCTTCAATCTCAAAGGTGGGAGTATGAATCAACTCCGAGTTTTTCTCAATGCGGTTCATGATCATGTTGGGTTGTGAATCCCAGCTCGTACGATTCTTTCCCCACTCTTCCTCCTTGAAGTCTTCTTTTCCTGCATGGTTAGAACGAGGCATATCCCAATTGGAGGGTAGTTTCTCCTTGGGCATATTCTCGAATTGATGCTCATGGATAAGGGTATGGAAGGGATTCTTGGTGCGTGGATAAGGTGACCGTGGAGCCAAATAGTGACGCGGAGGCTTCCCTCCAGTTGACATCCGTGCAGTCCTTTTGAACCTGGCTGGGTTTGCCACCACTCCAATGCTTGCAATGGTAGTGCCAGTGTGCGAATGCTGGCTTTTCTGTGCCTCCTCTTCATCTTTACTCTCGATCTCCTTCTCCTGCCCAGGGTCTTGGGGATCCTCCTCCGCAAGCTCCTTTCCCTTATCCTTGGCAAAGACCATTATGCTTCTAAACTTTAAGAGTAGTTCCTGGCAGAAACAGATCGAAACAAAAACACGACGAGAACACGATATATGAACCTCAGGGGATCCGGGGGGGGGGGGGGGGGGGTTATATATTACGCATTTTTACAACAAAAGGAAGGTACTGGCAGAAAACGGGTCGGAGACAGACTCCGGGGCGGCCACACCACCTGGTGGCGTGGCCAAGGGGGGGGGGGGCGCCACAGGGTGGCGTGAGACACACTGGCTCCATTTCTGTCCCTCTTTCTCTTCGTTGCTTTCCTTGTTAGATAAAAACTGCAAAAATATAACTGGACAGATTTTTCGCGGACTTCTCCTTACCAGAACTGTTACCTATTCGAAAACGGACTCTGCAGGCCTCTGAAATTGGTTTTTGATAAATTTTTCTAGAGTTACCATTTGAATAGCATCAATATATTTATCTTCATACACTTATTGCTTGAGTCATGAAACCTTTCACTTTCTTATTACACCATTTTTGACACTAACCTGGAAATTTCTTTCGCACAAAACTTCACACAATTCTCATTAGCAACATTAGTTCAAGCGAGGTAATAAAACTTTTAAGTTCAATTTCAACTGAAATCCATTAAAACATAAGCTACTGAAACAATTCCTTCCAAAAACCCAAAAACAATTCAAAAAGGAAATTGATTTAAGAGGCAAATGCAAGAGTGGTAAAAATCTGTCAAAACAGACCAACAGGTAAAGATCAATATTTTCGAAAATATTCTGTTGCTAAAATCAAAAAGTGCAAAACTAACAAAAGTTAAATAAGAACCTAGGGCAGAAGCACAAAACATTATAGCTCAATCCGACGTACAGTGATCTTTCATGAATTTTTACAGCGAAGCACAAAAATCTGTTTCGGGGCAGCAACTTCCCCAAATGTTACTTCTTTCTCATTAGAGGTTGATCTTGACACAAAAACCAAACAAAAAGGATAAGGAGAGGTTATAACCTAAATAATAACTTCCAATACTCAAATAAGCAAAAACAAACTGAAAGCAAAAATATTGGGTTGTCTCCCCAAAAGCTCTTTGTTTATAGCCATTAAGATGGGCATGATAATTTCAATGATGCTCACATAAGAATATGAATTGAAGAAAAAGAGAGCATCAAGAAGAAAAAATACACATGCTTTAAGTCTAACCCACTTCCTATGCAAGGGAATTTTGTAAGGAAATAAATTGTTGAAACCAAAGGCTACTAGCATAGGAAGGCAAAACAAGTGCAACATAGAGACTTTCAGCATAAAGCGAGGAAACCTAATATTATTGAGATGCAAAAGAACACTTTTTCCTCTCTCATAGTAACTTTCAGTATCATGCATAAATTTACCGATATAATTATCCCAAGAACCATTGTAGCAATGATCACTTATTTTAATAGAAAACACATGAATACTAGTTCTTATAACACTACTTTGTGAATCAATGTTAGAAGTATCCTTACAAAGAATGGTGTGTCCATCTTCTACATATTTAGTGACAAAGTCTTTCACATTTGCTACCATACGTTCAACAGCTACTTGATCATCAGGTTCAACAACTTTATTGGTACTTTCATTAACCATACTAGCTATCATAGAATGTTCCTTTATCTTAACTAGGAAAGGCATTTTCTCAATGTAAGGTTCGGGTAAAACATGATTAGCAGTATAAACTTCAGTATTTCTTGCAGGAATACTATTAACAATATCTTTATAAGGGTCATGATACTTATTTCACTTCTTTTTAGGAACTTCAATATAGGAAGCAAAAGCCTTAAAGTAAGTTGCAATAGCTTGAGAATCTAGACCATAAGCATTTTTAATATTTTGAAAGTCATCAATTCCCATAAAAGATTCAATGCATTCATAATCATAATTTATACCCGACTTTCTTCCTTTATCATTCTCCCATGCGTCAGCATTGTCTTGAATACGGTCTAAAAGATCCCATTTAGCTCCTTCTTCCATGCATGTAACTAATCCAGCGCAAGAAGCATCCAATAAATCCTTATCATGAAGAGAAAGTCTTGCATAAAAGTTATTGATAATAATATTTTTGGGGAGCTCATGAATGGGACATTTGAGCATTAGTAACTTCAATCTCCCCAAGCTTGAGCTGTACTCTCTCCATCAAGAGGCCAAAAATTATATATTTGATTCCGATCTTTATGAATCTCACTAGGAGGATAAAATTTTGAATAAAAGAGAGGCACTATTTCCTTTCTTTAGCAAAGGACAAGCCGGTTGTATTACTTAAGATGACCAAATGTTCTCGAGGACACAAGGGAATATCTTCAAGTGCTTTCGCTTCATATAGTTGATTAATCTTCTTTAGTTTGCTAAGTGTTGTGTGGGTGAAACTGTGATAATGTACCGACGTTCCTAGGACTAATACATACTTGTGATTATACCCCTTGCAAGCATCCGCAAGTACAGGAAAGTAATTAAGATAGAAACCTAACCACAACTTTAAACTCTAAGATCCTGACATCCCTTGTGCAAAGGTCTCCTAACGGGGGTTCAGGTTTTTGTCACTCCGGCAACCCCTACGATTAGTAGCCAAATACACAATGCACTCCGCTAGGTCCATATAGGTGAAGTGTCATGTAGTAGACGTTCACATGACACCACTAGAAGAATAACACCACAACTTTATTAACAAACCATTGAATCTTCCTCAACACAATTCCACTACTAACAACATGACTTCTCCCATGTCCTCGAGAACTAACGAACTACTCACAAGAGATCATATGGATCACTCAATAGCATCAACTACAGAGATGATATAATGATAAGTAACAATCTGAACATGAACGATAATTCAATGGTTCACTCAATAGCATCAACTACAAGGAGTAATCAACACCGGGAAAGTTTCCCCTAAGAACTATGCAAGATTCAACCCAATCGTTACAGCGGTATGGAGTGGTGATGATGGTGCTGGTGGATATGATGGTAGTGGTGATGATGATGATCCTGATGAAGTCCATCTTGATGGTGGTGTTGATGGCGACGATCTCCCCTCTCTGGGAAGGAATTGCCTCAGCATAATTCTGTCTGCCGGAGATATCTTTCTCTCTCTATAGTTTTCCGCCCCACAGAGGCGGCAGAATCTTTCTATGATCGCTCCCCCAGGTATTAGGATTTTGTGGGGATAATATACACCAAAAGGGAGAGCCAGGAGTGGGCCAGGGTGGCCACCCCTGGTGGCGTGGCTAGGGCTGGCCCGTGCAGGGGGTGGTGTGGCCCCCCTGTGGCCCATCTCCACTCCCCCTTCTTGCATCCTTCGTCTTCTGGAAAAACATGATTTTTCATGTATTTTCCTGGATTTTCTGATCTTCGCGAATTTCACCTTCAAACAGCCCCTTTTCCATCAGAATCCTGACTGTAGGGGTCCATGCTCCAAAAGTCACCAACCATGCAAAAACAGATGAAATAACATAAGTATCATCTCTTAATATGAAATATATCAATGAATAACAGTAAATTATGATATAGAATAGTGATGCAAAATGGACAGATCAGTCATCTGGTAATACCGTGGAAATCAAGGTGTGTTCAGGTACTCGGAGGAACCATAGAGGCAATATATTTCAAGAGAGGGATTTGTTCGCCCACATGACGGGTAAACATACATATAGTCGGCTTGGTGAGATTGCATCCATAAATGTTGCAACATGTGACTCGGTCACGGGGATGTAATTTCACGGTAACAAGAAAACATAACTTATTGTTAACGAGATTGAACAAGGTATGTGATACCAATGATCGGATCTCGGACAAGTCATATCAATAAACAAAAGGAATATGGATGCTACATTTATCGGTTCAAACGACATTGCCATCAGGAATGCATAGGGGTCACATGGAAATCCCTGGTCCCTCTGTTGATCATTGATAAAGATCATGTCTAGAGCATTCCCGAGCCGTGAGAGGATAAACTTAAGGGTACAATGAGAGCAATCATTCGTAAGACGGAATCACAGTAGAGAAAGAGAAAGCCAGAAATGTTTCGCGGAGAGATCCGAAGTTGTTCGAAGAAAGAATAAAGGAAAAGACCGAAAAAGTGTTTTTGGATAAATAGGAATTTAAATATATATGTTATATGTTAATTATGAATTAATATATTCTATATAATATTTAGATTAAGATTTATAAAAGCAACTTTGATATTAGGCCCAATCCCTGGAGGGAAATAGCTTTAGTGATAAGCTCCAGAAAAAGCAAAGGAATATAGCCCACGCGGGCGGTATTTAATAACCGCCGCGCAGGGCAGAGGGTAGCCACCGGCCGTCACACCGGGCCTGCTCGACCTAATCCACCCGGGCGCTAGGGAGCAAGCGGGCGTGTGAGCAGAGCTAGGCGCGCGGTGGCCGTGCAAAGGTCCACCCGCCCCACTGCCCGGCTACCGCCCTAGGGCACCGCAGGGAGCCAGCCGCGCGGCTAGGCCGCTCACAGGCGAAGGACCACCCGGGTCACCCAAGCCGCGGGCGCAGGCCGTCGCGCTACTAGGCCACCGGGGGATGGCGTCGGCCCATCTGCCGCTGAGAGCTGCTGCTGGCCGCCTGTTGGCTTTTGGGCTGAGCTGATTCAGCTCATCCGGCTGGGGAGCTCCTTTTTGCCCCTTTTCCTTTGACAATTAGTCCCACATGGCTAACCTAATGGGGAGGGCACACCCCCTCCGCCTATACTAAGGGGTTCCCATGCGTGGGATTAGACACACCAATATTTGGAGAAGTCCTTTGGTTGACTTCCTCCTTCCCTCTCTCTCTAGCCCTTGTGACAATGGCCCCAAGTCTGGGTTGTGTGAACGAGGCACACTTGCAGCACGCCGTTGCGTTGTAGGGATTCCTAGCCGGATATCAACTTCCGCACTTCCGGCGGGATCAGGGAGCCGGAGGTCTCATCGTGCATCGGATGTGTACGAAGACATGAGGCGCAACACTTGGGGCGCTTAAATGTCATGAGCCGGAGCTGTTGCACGATGAAGAAGGAGCAAGGGGTGACTTTGCGAGGAGCTTCGCGACCTTGAGGTCAGCTACGAGTACGACTACTTCAACCACGTTCCCGGCGGAACGTTAACCACGTACGGTATACAAGGGTATGTATTCTCTATGCATTGGTTGTTACCACATTACTACATAGATAGATCCTAGGCAGTTTTCGGGGTTCCAACGTAGTTGTTTTGTGTTGCGGATCCCCTTCAGTGGTATCAGAGTCGATCTATGCGTAGGAGTGCTGTATGGCCAGTATGCACAAGTATTGTGCGGGCATTGATCCCTTAGTGGTTACCCTCTAACGTGTACTTGTTTATATCACGGTATTGTTTGATGAAGTGGCCCGGACCGACCTTACGCGTATTCATACGCGAGACTAGTTCCACGCTCAACATATTGCTCGTACCGTATAAGTGGATAGCGGGTGTCTGTCTCTCATTCAATAGTTGATATAGCATTTGCAACGGAGGGCCCCGAAAGGGGTGTAGTATATACAACTATTGGATCCATGTTGTGGTTGGAAAGTTCGTAGATTATAAATGGTTCTATTGCGAAAGCCCTAACAACCACGTAAAACTTGCAATAGATAAAGTAGAGGCGTCTAACTTTATTTTGCAGGAGGGCATGTGATTATGATATGGCATTGGTCGTTATGAAGGTAAAGTAGTTTACTTTTCTATTACTAAGTAGTATAGTAATAGTCATTGTTCCGATGGACGACCTGGTGGCGGCATCGTGGACTTGGCGTCAAACCAAGGGCAAGATGGAGATCATGCCGGAGCCCTCGATGGAGATCAAGGCACAAGAAGAAGGACCATATCATATCACAATATACATATGATGTTGATAGATGTTTTACATCTTATTGTGTGCTAGTATTTAGATACTCAATGGTAGCAAATAAGATAATCCCTATTGAATTCCAATGTTTCGTGTTCCGCTTGTGTGTGCACCACCAAGAAAGTTCTTCGGTATGAGGCGGCCCGTGGTGAGCGGGTGTCAGACATATCTACGTTCGCATACAGTGGGTGTAAGCCATGTTGCACAACGAATACACACAAGTTAGATTTGGTGATCCTAGCATGTTACAAAGACGTGGCCTTGGAACACAAGACATCGAAAGATCGAGCATGAGTCACATGGATGATGTGATTGGCATTAGGGAATGTCTACCTTTGAGGCTGCACTGATGGTCGTGATGATCGGGGGAGGTGAACAGGATAGGGATCATGTGATCACTACAATCATCCAGGGGATGACAATTTTAGTGGAGACCAATTATAAATTGATCTCTTATTGCGAACTTAGTCTAGATGTCTGTTTGTAAATAGCTTAGTAGATCTTGGCCTATACCAATGAGGTCCTTTACGACCATGGGAATATATTTCTTAATTTGGAACTTTACGAAAGGGTCCAACTTCATAGATTAATACCCACGCCTGAGGGATTTCCTCGTAAAAGGTGATCTTCTCTTCTTGATAAAATAACCATTAGGAGATAATTCAGTGACTCCAGAATGTTTGTGTTTTCTCCATAATCATCTAGTAAGCCATTCTCCATTCGATGGAGAGTTGGGCTAAATTTTGTATCATGCAAGGTCCGGCACATAAAGTATGAGCCGTTGGATGGGTTTTCCTCCATCATGGATGAAAAGGGAATGTTTGGAAAAACACTTAGCGATCTTGCATTAGAGTTGAGAACTCTTAGAAGGGCTTTATTGCAATAGGAAGTCATGAATGAAAAATGGTATATAAGATATACAAATTATAAATGTGGTTCTTACAAAACTCTTTGTAGTTTGCAAAATATTTGATACTTGTCCCATTTTGTGAAAACAGGAGGATCTACTTGAGAATTTCTGGTTTTGAGGCAACGTGACTTGATGATGGCAAGCAAAGCAGTTGATGGCCGACATCACCTCTTTCCTCAAAGTTTATCATTTGGATTAGTGGACTTGAATATAATTTTGTAATCCTAGTTTGTGTGTCTTCCTTTTGGCGAGACGATTATTCATATGAACAAGTTACAAGCCAGTTTGTACTATTCTTATAAACAATACCGTTATGGTCACATTGCGATTATAAATAAGTTATTCTCATCACTATGTTAATGATAATAGTTTAAACATTTATAAAAGGATTAGAATGCTAAAAGATATCCATAGTTTAATAATGAAATGACACTATAGTTTAAGTCATTTTGGTTATTGCATGTTCTTCATTGTAAATGAAGATCGTGGTCCTAGATGCTTAATCTAGAGACTTTGTAAAACCATGCCTCTTGGGCAGAATGACTAAAACTCCGCATTCTGGTAAAACAGTGATATGCGAAGAAATGTTGAATCTTATACATAGTGATGTATCGTATTTTCAACAAGTAGTGGAAATCATTTGTTAATTGTGGACTTAAGTGACTAAGCGTATTTACTTAATGAAACATGAGTTTGAAGCGATTTGAATTGTTCAAATGAGTTCACAACAAAAGGGAGGATATTGAAATTAACAAGAATACGAAGTCTCTTCGATTTGATCGACATGACTAAGGTATTCAAGTTAAATTGGCATAAAAGGAACTTGTAAAAAATGTTTCACAAATTATCATAATTTGACGAATTCAAACTGTGTTGAAATGTCTAAACATCATAAACATTTTGTATTAGATACATATGATCTAATATTATCTCTTATCGGGGTTATAGTTGTCGTCTAGAGTTAGAGATCGAAATAAGAAAAACACTTATTTTAAATACAAAGGAACATCTAAAGATTCGTGGAAACAACACCATACGTGTTATGGCACATTCGAGTTTTTGGATATTTCGATAAGTCGAAATCATGGCGATTAAACAAGTCTTTGTAGAGCATTCTTAGAAGCTATGAATGCATCTTCCACAAAGGGGCAAACCAGATGTTGTCCAAAGTTGACGTGTCTTGATGAAGATACATGTGGAAGAAAGTAAAAGATCAAAAACAAGGTATTTGACCTTACCTCCTAATTGTTGAGTGGTGCAGCAAAATTTGTTTCATGAAACCAAACTCGACAAATAGAGGAGAAACTATTGATAATGAGCATAAAGTTTCAGCGAATACGTTTACTAAATAAAGTAGGATTCGAATATATATTCTACAAGTTCATGGAATTATATCATTGATTCACTTGTCATGTTTTGAACAAGACATGCCTACGAAATACAAAGAAGCGTGATGGACCTAAGTACGAGAAATGAATGGTCATTGAAATCTCGTTAGTGGAATTCTCGATTTGATGGTGATCTAGGAATTTTGGAATGTCCAAGATTGTCGAGAGGACCTAGATTTGAGTGGGAGCAAATCAGCTTGGCTGAATCATAATATGTAGCTGACATATTTTGAGTGGGAGCTAAGTGAAATCCCTAGATCTCAAATATGGATGCAATATTTGAGTGGGAGCGTGAAATCATTTTGTGATATGTGGACAACATATATGAATAATGTAATTGGTGTTAATAACATTTTAAGTAGATAATAAGGATGAAGTTGAAAGTTATTAAACAATGAGATCTATCGAGATAGATTAGTGAGTTTAATAAACACTGAAAGTCGAATGCTTCCTAGACTTGATTCTGAAAGATGTTCAGAATGTCCTAAGAAAAGATTCTGAAGAAGCTCACAATGGAACAAGGTAAGATAGAAGGTCTTACTATATGAAGCATTGAGTTAGTATTGCAACTATGGTTTAAAGAAAGAAAGAGATGCGTTGCATCTCCTATGCCTCAGTCATAGGTTCTTCCATACAACCATATTGAATACTCAACGTGATGTGACCCAAGGTTCTGGTTGGTAGGACAAAGTCTTAACTATAAGAACATGTTTCTAAGTGATTCCTGAGTTGATCACTGAACCTGAATTAAGTTTGTACTTAAATGGCAAGAAGCAAAGTAAGTGGCATAGTTGCATTTCATGCACTAGGATCTACATAGATATAGAAGTATAAAGGCTCCATCTGATGTGATGTATAATGTTATGGTCGTGCTAGTTCGCTTTTAACGTAGAATGATGTGTCCCAGGGCACAGTGCCCATGAGAAAGCCCTTGAGGTTGATCTAAAGTCACTGTAAGCTCCTGGAATCTGGCCTCGTTCTACTGCCATGACTACAGTATATACACAAAGTATAGCAAAGTGTGTTTTGAAGTTTAGATGACAACTGTGAAAAACGACCGTCATTATGAACACTAGAAACAAAGTCTCACTTTGTTGCCGAACAAATGCATCGACCCATTATACGATAATGGTGTGAATGTCAAAATCAGGAAGACATTAACGAGTTGCAAAATACATAATGATCTGGTAAAACAGAATATGGACATGACGTTTCCCATAAGCATGCATGATCTATAAACGCATATGTTATATGGTTTATATGAGTAAAATGCGAGCTAGATTATTTGTACTCTAGTGCAAGTGGGCGACTGAAGGAGATATGCCCTAGAGACAAATAATAAATAGGTTTTTATTGTCATATCTCAATTAGTTTATAATATTTTCATGTTGTGCTATAACTGTGCCAAGTAGAAACATTGGTACAGGTGTGGTATGAAACAACCAAATCCCTTGTAGCCTGTATTCATACTAGTTCGTTGGTCATGAGGATGATCTGGGTTTCAAGATCATGGGCATTTATGCCAATTGATAATGGGGTCATATCATTGGAGAATGATGTGATGGACATTCCTCGAAGGATTGCAACACGATCAAGTCATATAGTTCATTGTTGCAACAGCTAAATCTAGACTCCTAAATCCTTAGACCGTGAGGCTATATCAATCACTGTCTCCCGAGAGTGCTTAGATAGCATCAAACATCATCTGGTAATATGGTGGCAATAAAGGTGTGTTCAGGTACTTCGAGGAACCGTAGAGGCAATATATGTCAAGAGCGGGATTTGTTCGCCCACATGACAAGTAAAGGTACGTACGGCCGGCTTAGTGAGATTACATCCATAAATGTTGCAACATGTGACTCGGTCATGGGGATGTAATATAACGGTAACAAGAAAACATAACTTGCTGTTAACGATATTGAACAAGGTATGTGATACCAATGATCAGATATCGGACAAGTAGTATCAAGAAACAAAAGGAATATGGATGCTACATTTACCAGTTCAAATGACATTGTCATCAGGAATGCATAGGGGTCACATGGACATCCCTGGTCCCTCTATTGATCATTGATAAAGATCATGTCTAGAGCATTCCCGAGTCGTGACGGGATACACTTAAGGGTACGATGAGAGCGATCATTCGTAAGACAGAATCATAGTAGAGAAAGAGAAAGCCAGAAATATTCCGCGGAGAGATTTGAAGTTGTTCGGAGAAAGAATAAAGGAAAAGACCGTAAACGTGTTTTCGGATAAATAGGAATTTAAATATATATATATTATATGTTAATTATGAATTAATATATTCTATATAATATTTAGATTAAGATTTATAAAAGAAACTTTGATATTAGGCCAAATCCTCGGAGGGAAATAGCCTAAGAGATAAGCTGCAGCAAAAGCAAATGAAAACAGCCAATGCGGGCGGTATTTAATAACCGCCGCGCAGGGCAGAAGGCAGCCACCGGCCGCCACACTGGGCCTGCTCGACGTGTCCCACATGGGCTCCAGGGAGCAAGTGGGCGTGCGAGCAGAGCTGGGCGCGCGGTGGGCCGAGCAAAGGCCCACCCGCCCCACTGCCTGGCTACCGCCCTAGGGCGCCGCAGGGAGCCAACCGCGCGGCTGGGCTTCTCGCGGGCGAAGGCCCACCCGGGTCACCCGAGCCGTGAGCGTAGGCCATCACGCTGCTGGGCCACCGCGGGATGGCACCAACCCATCTACCGCTGAGAGCTGCCGCTGGCCACCTGTTGGCTTTTGGGCTGAGCTGATTCAGCCCATCCGGCTAGGGAGCTCCTTTTTGCCCCTTTTCCTTTGACAATTAGTCCCACATGGCTAACCTAATAGGGAGGGCACACCCCCTCCGCCTATATAAAGGGGTGCCCATGGGTGGGATTAGACACACCAATATTTGGAGAAGCCCTTTGGTTGACTTCCTCCTTCCCTCTCTCTCTAGCCCTTGTGACCATGGCCCTAAGTCTGGGCTATGCAAACAAGGCACACCTGCAGCACGCCGTTGCGATACAGGGATTCCTAGCCGGATATCAACTTCCGCACTCCCGACGGGATCGGGGAGCTGGAGGTCTCATCGTGCACCTGATGTGTACGAAGACACGAGGCACAACACTTGGGCGCTTAAATGTCATGAGCCGGAGCTGCTGCACGATGAAGAAGGAGCAAGGGGGGACTTGCGAGGAGCTTCGCAACCTTGAGGTCAGCTACGAGTACGACTACTTCAACCACGTTCCCCGCAGAACATTAACCGCGTACGGCCCATAAGGGTATGTATTCTCTATGTATTGGCCGTTACCGCATTACTACATAGATAGATCCTAGGCAGGTTTTGGGGTACCAACGTAGAATTTTTTTTGTTTTCTGATGCGGATCCCCTTCACCAAGGTGGTACAAACCATAGTTAATTGTTGAGAATAACTATTCGGCTACCATACATCACAAATATAGCATGCAATAAGAAGTTTCATCGTGTGGGAGAAAATTTCAACATCTCAAACTGACCAGGTCCATTGCAAAATAGCATGCAATAAATTTACAGCCTAGGAGAGAATTTTTGAGCACTAAAAAGTATGTTCACGGTGTTTTGCATGCTAACAAGCTGTGTGGTCCTTGCGGTACAGGCCGCACTTAATTGTTGAGAAGAACCGTTTGGCTGTCATCCATCGCAAAAAATAGCATGCAAGAAGTTCCCTTGCACGCGAGAAAAATTCAACATTTAAAACTAACCAAGGTCCATAGAAAATAGCATGCACTAAATTTCCAGCCTAAGGGAGAAATTTTCAGCACCAAAAACTATGTTCATGGTGTTTTGCATGCAAACGAGCTCCCTGACCCTTGGGTGAAAAAACATGCTCTCGATATAACACCGTTGCTGTTGCATGTGCTGAGATGTTGATAACCCCTAAGAGAAGGGGATTGCTATAGTACCTCCCATTAAGAAAGTAGGGTACCGATCCGTATGAGTAAGAAGGAAAATCTATTTATTCTCTCCAACTATAGTGTCATAAGTTTTTGTTGTTTATGCACTAGACAAGTTCAAAGGAATAAGGAGGTTGATTTATTATAAGGAAGTCCTCTCTCTCCATGTAAAGGTGTCCCAATCCTCTTCAATGCAAGAGAACAAGACAACGGTTTTCTCTTATAGGAATAATGGATCTAGGTTCATCTGTTCACTCAATCCTCTCTCTCCATCTATGGTGGTGATCATGTTATAGATAGTAAAACTTACACGCAATTATCATATTTTAATGATAACTTTTATGGTGGCTACATGTCCTAAAACACATAGTTGAAAGAAGTACCCATATGTGTTGATGTTCCACCCTTGTAAGGCCAGCGTGTGGTTATTGTCACTCTGCCACGGCGTACTTCTCCCTTTTTACCCGAGATTAACGATGTTTGGCTGCATTGCTATCATCAACACATATGCCGTCTATCACTCAGCCTCCCCTTACCTATATACATCATACTCCTTAAATGTAAACACTCCAAACACTAGTGCAATTATTTATTTGTTGTGCTCATTACCGATTCTCTCCCATCTACCTAGACTTGGCGTTGTCAAGCACCTCATGATATGGGTAACCAAGGCATTATGAATAGAAAGTATTACATGTATCATAAAAGTATCTCCAGAGTATGAAAAACCATAAAATCCCAACACAATGGTAGATGTATTAAAAATATCACCTCATACCATAATATCCACCATAGGAATTACATAGATAGATCCATAATCATGCAATGCATACAGTATGGACTTCAACAATGATCATACATAAAGAGATTGATCAAGTTACCACCACAACCCATAGTCCAGGGTGCACTATTCCCCTCTCATGGTGTAGAACGACGAGGAGCTGTTAGTGAAGTTGTTGATGAAGAAGAGAAGGACCGTGGTTGTGGAGATGATGAAGATGGGGGCCATGGTGCCCGCAGCCAAGGAGGCGGTGATACGTCCATTTTGCATCACTATTCTATGTCATAATTCACTGTTATTCATTGATATATTTCGTATTGAGAGGTGATACTTATGTTATTTCATCTGTTTTTGCATAGTTGATGACTTTTCGAGCATGGACCGCTGCAGTCAAGATTCTGATGGAAAAGGTGCTGTTTGGAGGCAAAATTTGCGAAGATCAGAAAATCCGGGAAAATACATGGAAAATCCTATTTTTCCAGAAGACGAAGGAAGCCAGAAGGGGGGCTGGAGATGGGCAACAGGGGGCCCACACCACCCCCCGGCGCGGGCTAGCCTAGGCCACGCCACCAGGTGGTGTGGCCGCCCTGGTCCACCCCTGGCACTCCCCTATGGCGTATATTATCCTCCCAAAACCCTAAGACTCGGGGAGCAACCACAGAAAGATTCCGCCGCCTCTACGGGGCAGAAAACACCGAGAGAGAAAGATCTCTCCGGCAGATAGATTTCTGCCGGAGGAATTCCTTCCCAGAGAGGGGAGATCGTCGCCATCAACACCACCATCAAGCTGGACTTCATCGGGATCATCATCACCACCATCATCATCAGCAACACCCTCATCACCATCTCCATATTGATGTAACAATTGGGTTGAATTTTGCATAGTTCATAGGGGAAACTTTCCCGGTGTTGATTACTCTTTGTAGTTGATGCTATTGAGTGAACCGTTGAATTATTGTTTATGTTCAGATTGTTATACATCATTATTCTATCTCTGATCATGATCCATATGATGTCTTGTGAGTAGTTCATATTGTTCTGGAGGACATGGGAGAAGTCATGTTGTTAGTAGTGGAGTTGTGTTGAGAAAGATTCAATAGTTTGATATTTAAGTTGTGGTGTACTTCTTCTAGTGGTGTCATGTGAACATCGACTACATGACACTTCACCTATATGGTCCTAGGGGGATGCATTGTGTATTTGGCTACTAATCGTAGGGGTTGCCGGAGTGACAGAAACCTGAACCCCCGTTAGGCAACCATTACACAAGGGACGTAAGGGTCTTAGAGTTTAAAGTCGTGGTTAGGTTTCTACCTTAATTACTTTCTTGTACTTATGAATGTTTGCAAGGGTTATAATTACAAGTATGTATTAGTCCTAGGAAGGTCGGTACATTAGCATAGGTTCACCCACACAACACTTAGCAAGCTAAAGAAGATTAATCAACTATATGAAGCGAAAGCACTTGACAGTCTTCCCATGTGTCCTCAAGAACGTTTGGTCATCTTAAGTAATACAACCGGCTTGTGCTTTGCTGCATAAAGGATTGGGCCTCTTACTGCATTTATTCCTACTGTCTTTTATTTACTCGTACTTTGTTTACTTGCTTTATCAAAAACCCCTAAAAATCCGTTTGCTAAGTATTTGCAGAGAATTCCCGATCCATACCACTAGCCAGCACCTTCCGCTCCTTGTTGGGTTCGACACTCTTACTTATCGAAAATACTGCGATACACCCCCTATACTTGTGGGTCATCAAGACTATTTTTTGGCGCCGTTGCCAGGGAGGGAAGCACTATTGGAGAGTGGAACTGGTAAAGGAAACTTCTACTATGAGTATTGTTTACTTCTGTTAGTTGCGTTATTTTCGTTATGGATAATTTGCTGCGTTTCTTATTTGGTAATGCTACTACCACTTCTAAGGTAGTAGATAAGCCACCACTTGCTGAGAATGATATTTTTAAAATACCTACAAGAATTATTGATCGTGTTATGGATAACTACTATGTTGGAGATGGAACTATCCATCCCGGTGATCATTTACTCTTTATACACAAATTATGCGGGTTGTTCAAGTGTGCAGGTATTACTACAGATCAAGTTAAGAAGAAGTTATTCTCATTATCACTGAAAGGAAGAGCTGAGGAATGGTATAAGCTGCTGAAGAATGGTCAAGCTCTTGAATGGGAGGAAAAAGTGCCTCTCTTTTATTAAAAGTTTTATCCTCCTAGTGAGATTCATAAAGATCGGAATCAAATATACAACTTTTGGCCTCTTTGTTGGGTCCACAGCATAGAAAACAAAAAATTTCCTACGGTGTGAACTACACGCCAAGATCTATCTACTAGGTACAAAGCAAACGGGTGGACATACATCCATGGAGAAGTTACCCTCGAAGACAACGAGTTTTGTTAACGAGTAGGAACTCGTGGTTGATGTAGTCGTACACTTGCCGATCTCAAGATCGTGAGGAAGTCCGAGCGCCGCAACTCAGCAGCGCATCCGCACTCGCACACACGTTCAAGCCACCGGACAACCTCCACCTCCTCGCTCTAGCGATCCAGCGGAAGCAGCAACTCCTTCCAGACGAAATGCCACCGGGAACATGTATCTCGCTAATCCGAGACCATGGGGGAATAATTCTAGAGGGGGAGAGAGATCCTTCACAAGGAGGTGTGTGGATGAAGGAGGGAATGGGTGGCCCTTTATAGGAGGAGGGGGGTGCCCCCTCTCTCCATGGCCAGCACAGGGGGGGTGACCCCTCACCTCCCCCGTTCATGTGGTGGTAACTCCTCCACATTAAAATGCCTCTTCACATTCCCTTTTAAAGTCTCCACTTTAAATGCATTAAGTTTCTCCAAATTTAATGCTCTCTCATTTAATAAAACTCTTTTATTAAATTTATTCAGAATTTTGTTAATTACTTTAATTAACAAACATTCACATATAGCCCCTTGCAATATTTCAATATCACATGCAGAAACACCTTCTACAATTTCACCCGAAACAATTTCTGGTTTCTATTGAAACAATTCCTGCGCTTTGCAATTCTTTCGTCTAAAACATATGTGCTCCAAAATGGTGTCCCGTAACTCTTAAGTGTGCCACCCTATGGTTCACGAATAATGCAGACATCATCGAGACCCTTCTCCGATCAATAATCAGCAGCGGGACCTGGAGATTCGTACTGACTCCTACACATTCAACGATGACTCCTGTGATCGTGAGAACCTTTAATGCTTGTAACTAAATCCCTTTGTCTCTCAATATATTACATATCCGAGATTCAATCATCGGTATCTCCATACCTAGTTTGATCTCGTTACTGACATGCACTCTTTTCTCGTTCCCGTGATATAACGTTCTAGTGGTCACATCACTTGCTTGCAAGCTATCCTAATGTGATATCACCGAGAGGGCCCAGAGTATATCTATCCGTCATCTGGATTGAAAAATTCCACTCTTGATCCATGAGCCTCAACATAACACCTTCGTAGCACTGAACCCATCTTTATAGTCACCATGTTACAGTGTGACGTTTGATGTTATCAAGATACTCTTCCGGTGTTAGCAATTAACATGATCTCATGGTCTAAGGATAAAGATTACTTCGTATGATGTTATATCAATATAGACATAATGACTTGATCATAATGCTATACTTCGGATGAATGTTCATCACATCATTCCACCAATGGTGTGACCTTGTTATTAACAACATCCAATGTCCATGATCAGGAAACCTTGATCATCCTGTTAATCAACAAGCTAGTCTATAAGAGAGGCATGACTAGGAACCCTTTTTGTTTATTAAACACACATGTATTGATGTTTCCTATCAATACAATTATAGCATGCCAAATAAACATCTATCATATACAAGGAATACAAAATAACAACTTTATTATTGCCTCTCAGGGCATATTTCCTTCAGTCTCCCACTTGCACTAGAGACAATAATCTAGTTCACATAGTGATAAATCTAACACCCATGGAGTTCTGGTGTTGATCATGTTTTTCCCTAGGGAGTACTTTAGTCAACGGATCTGCTACATTCAGGTCCGTGTGCACTTTACAAATCTTTATATCTCCATCCTTGACATGCTCGCGGATGGAGTGAAACCGGCGCTTAATATGCTTGGAATTCTTGTGAGACCTTGGTTCCTTTGCGTTGGCTATGGCTCCATTGTTGTCACAATAGATCACCATCGGGTCCAATGCACTGGGAACCACAACCAGTTCCGTTATGAACTCCTTCATCCAAACCGCTTCCTGCGCTGCTTCTGAAGCAACAACATATTCCGCCTCTGTTGTTGATCCAACCACCACAGGTTGTTTGGAGCTCCTCCAACTAACTGCTGCTCCATTCAAGAGAAATACGTATCCGGATTGAGACTTAGAGTCATCCGGATCAGTGTCAAAGCTAGCATCAACATAACACTTAGCGACTAGCTCTTCTTCACCTCCATATACAAGAAACATATCCTTAGTTCTTCTGAAGTACTTAAGGATATTCTTGACCGCTATCCAGTGTTCCGAATCTGGATCAGATTGGTACCTACTAGTCAAACTAATAGCATGTGCCACATCCGGTCTTGTACATAACATGGCATACATTATAGAGCCTATGGCTGAGGCATAGAGGATCTTATCCATTATCTCTCTTTCTTCCGCCGTAGCCGTACTTTGAGTCTTACTCAATGTCTTGCCTTGCAACATAGGTAAGAACCCCTTCTTACTTCCGTACATATTAAACTTCTTTAATATCTTATCAAGGTATGTACTCTGCGATAGCCCAATTAGGCGTCTTGATCTATCTCTATAGATTTTAATGCCTAATATATATGAAGCTTCACCAAGGTCCTTCATCGAAAATTTGCTGTTTAGATAACTTTTAACACTGTTTAAAAGATCTAAATCATTTCCAATCAATAATATGTCATCCACATATAATATCAGAAATGCCACATTGCTCCCACTCACTTTCTTGTAAATACAAGCCTCTCCATAAGTTTGGACAAATCCAAACTCTTTGATCACGTCATCAAAGCGGAGATTCCAACTTCGTGATGCTTGCTTCAGTCCATAGATGGATCGCTGAAGTTTGCACACCTTATTAGCATCCTTAGGATCGACAAAACCCTTAGGTTGTATCATATACAACTCTTCTTCAATCTTACCATTGAGGAACATAGTTTTGACATCCATCTGCCATATTTCATAATCGAAATATGCAGCAATTGCTAACATAATCCTAACCGACTTAAGCATCACTACGGGAGAGAATGTCTCATCGTAGTCAACTCCTTGAATTTGTCGAAACCCCTTTGAGACAAGTCGAGCCTTATAGACGGTCACATTACCATCAGCATCAGTTTTCCTTTTAAAATCCATTTATTCTCAACGGCCTTTCGGTTGTGAGGTAAGTCCACCAAGTTCCAAACTTGGTTCTCGTACATGGATTCCATCTCGGATTTCATGGCTTCTAGCCATTTGTTGGAATCCGGGCTCATCATCGCTTCTTCATACGTCGCAGGGTCATCCATTTCATCAACCATGAAATTCACAACAGGATTGCCGTACATTTCAGGAGCTGCACGTGTCCTGCTTGACCTGCGAGGTTCGGTAGTGTCCTCTTTCGGAGTTTCATGATCAATATCATTAGCTCTCTCTTCATTAGGTGAAGTCAACTCCGAAACAACTTCTGGAGCTGTGCTACTCGCCATTTCATGAAGAGAAGGTTCAATAACCTCTTCGAGTTCTACCTTCCGACTACTCACACCTTTCGTGAGAAACTCCTTCTCAAGAAAGGATCCATTCTTGGCAACAAAGACCTTGCCCTCAAATCTGTGATAGAAGGTATACCCAATCGTTTCCTTAGGGTATCCTATGAAGACGCATTTTTCCGCTTTGGGTTCGAGTTTATCCGGTTGATGTTTCTTCACATAAACATCGCATCCCCAAACTTTAAGAAATGACAGCTTAGGTTTGTTTCCAAACCATAATTCATACGGTGTCTTTTCAATGGATTTAGATGGTGCCCTATTTAAAGTGAATGTAGCGGTTTCCAGTGCATAACCCCAAAATGACAGTGGCAAGTCAGTCAGAGACATCATAGATCGAACCATATCCAATAAAGTACGATTACGACGTTCTGACACACCATTACGTTGTGGTGTTCCGGCAGGCATGAGTTGTGAAACTATTCCACAGTCTTTCATATGTGTGCTAAACTCGTAACTAAGATACTCTCCTCCACGGTCGGAGCGCAGAAATTTGATCTTTCTGTTATGATGATTTTCCACTTCATTCTGAAATTCTTTGAACTTTTCAAAAGTTTTAGACTTGTGTTTCATCAAATAGATATACCCATATCTACTCAAATCATCCGTGAGAGTAACAAAATAACGATATCCACCTCGCGCCGACACACTCATTGGTCCACACACATCAGTATGTATGATTTCCAATAGATCTGTCGCCCGTTCCATTGAACCGAAAAACGGCGTTCTGGTCATCTTGCCCATAAGGCATGGCTCACATGTATCAAATGATTCAAAATCAAGTGATTCCAAAAGTCCATCAGAATGGAGTTTCTTCATGCATTTAACGCCAATATGACCTAGACGACAGTGCCACATATATGTAGATATATCATTATCAAGTTTAATCCTTTTAGCATCAACATTATGAATATGCGTAATACTACTATCGAGATCCAACAGAAATAAACCATTCAACATAGGTGCATGACCATAAAAGATATTATTCATATAAATCGAACAACCATTGTTTTCAGACTTAAATGAATAACCACTTTGCATCAAACACGATCCGGATACAATGTTCATGCTCAGTGCAGGCACCAAATAACAATTATTTAGGTTTATAACTAATCCCGATGGCATATGGAGAGGCAGTGTTCCGATGGCGATCACATCAACTCTTGATCCATTGTCGACCCGCATCGAGACCTCATACCTTGCTAGTTGTCGCTTGTTCCGTAGCCCCTGAACCGAGTTACATATATTAGCAACCGATCCCGTATCAAATACCCAGGTGCTACTGCGAGTACTAGTCAAGTACACATCAATAACATGTATATCACATATACCTTTGTTTGCCTTGCCGGACTTCTTGTCCGCCAAATAATTGGGGCAGTTGCGCTTCTAATGGCCAGTCCCCTTGCAATAGTAGCACTCGGTGTCAGACTTAGGGCCATCTCGGGATTTCTTTTCAGGCGTGGCAACAGACTTGCCACCCTTCTTTCCCTTGTGCTTGCCTTTCTTGTCCTTCTTGAAACCGGTGGTCCTATTGATCATCAACACTTGATGTTCTTTCATAATCTCCACTTCTGCAGTCTTAAGCATTGACAGAAGCTCGGGAAGAGACTTCTTCATGCCCTGCATATTATAGTTCATCATGAAGCTCTTGTAGCTAGGTGGCAGAGATTGGAGAACACGATGTATGCCTAAGTCAATGGGAATCGTTATTCCCAAGGACACAAGCTTATCGGCGTACCCAGACATTTTGAGTACGTGCTCACTAACGGAGCTGTTTTCCTCCATCATGCAGCTAAAGAACTTTTCTGTAGCATTATAACTCTCTACGGCAGCATGGGTATCGAAAATCATTTTCAATTCTCCCATGGTATCAAAGGCATTGCCATTTTCGAAACGCTTTCGAAGTTCTGGCTCTAGCCCATACAATATGCCGCAATGAACTATGTTGTGGTCCTCCTGACGAGTTATATAGACGTTCTTTTCCTCGTCAGGGGCATCAGGAGCTGGTGGGGGGCCTAGCGACGCATCTAGTACATATTGCTTTTGTGCAGCAGTGAGGATAATCCTCAAATTCATAGCCCAGTTGGTGAAGTTGCTACCATTCGCAGCAAGTTTCGCTTTCTCCATGAACACATTGAAATTAAAAGCAGGTGGTGCCATCTACAACAGAATTTGAAAAGTATATTTAGACTAAGTTTATGATAGATTGAGTTCAACTAATCGAAATTACTAATGAACTCCCACTCAAAAACGACATCCCTCGTGTCCTTTTGGTGATTACATGAACCAAATCCACTACACCAAGTCCGATCATCACGTGAGTCGGTGTAGCTTCAAAGGCGAGCATCTATATGGGCATCATATCAACTATATGACTCATGCTTAACCTTTCGGTCCATGTTCCGAGGCCATGTCTGTACATGCTAGGCTCGTCAAGTAAGAACCTTAGTAATTGCGTGTGTAAAACTGTCTTACACCCGTTGTATGAAAGCGTAGAGTTGAAAACACCCGATCATCACGTGATGCCTCAAAACACGATCCACAAAATGGTGCATACTTAAGGAAGAACACATTTTATCTTGATATCTAAATGAGGGATCATCTTATAATGCTACCAAACGCGCCAAACTAGCAATATAAGATGCTAACATCTAATGTGTGAAGTGAGGTGATATGGTCCATGCATTCGATCTCTATCATTTGCATCGTGGTATGATCTCTATCATTCCTTTGTGTGTAAGGCCAAGGTCTATGGAACTTACACGTTAAGTGAGTTGTAAGAGTATCTATTATACATCTACTTACAACAATACCATATCAAAACACTAGCCCAGCAACGATCTAAACTAGACGCCTCTAATTTATCAATTGCAAGTTTTACGTGCCTTAGGGCTTTCGAAGATAGAACCTGTCTAACCTACGAACATGAACCACAACGAGGATAACCAAGTTATTAGCAACTCGTTGTAAATCAGATATTGACTATAGTAGGAGAGACAGACACCCGCCAACCACTTATGCAAAACAAGTTGCATGTCAGTCATGGAACCGGTCTCATGTACGATGACATGTAAGGTTGGTCCGGGCCGCTTCATCCCACTATGCCACCAATATCCAAAGTACATAGAATATGCAATAACATGATCATCATCGCCCACATATAAACATATGTGTACTACCCGTGCAAAGCACCTACGCATAGATCAGGCTCTGATACCACTGTTGGGTCCGTAGCATAGAAAACAAAAATTTTCCTACGGTGTGAACTACACGCCAAGATCTATCTACTAGGTACAAAGCAAACGGGTGGACATACATCCATGGAGAACTTACCCTCGAAGACAACGAGTTTTGTTAATGAGTAGGAACTCGTGGTTGATGTAGTCGTACACTTGCCGATCTCAAGATCGTGAGGAAGTCCGAGCGCCACAACTCAGCAGCGCATCTGCACTCGCACACACGTTCAAGCCACTGGACAACCTCCACCTCCTCGCTCCAGCGATCCAGCAGAAGTAGTAACTCCTTCTAGATGAAATGCCACCGGGAACATGTATCTCGCTAATCCGAGACCATGGGGGAATAATTCTAGAGGGGGAGAGAGATCCTTCACAAGGAGGTGTGTGGATGAAGGAGGGAATGGGTGGCCTTTTATAGGAGGAGGGGGTGCCCCCTCTCTCCATGGCCGGCGCATGGGGGGGTGACCCCTCACCTCCCCGATTCATGTGGTGGTAACTCCTCCACATTAAAATGCCTCTTCACATTCCCTTTTAAAGTCTCCACTTTAAATGCATTAAGTTTCTCCAAATTTAATGCTATCTCATTTAATAAAACTCTTTTATTAAATTTATTCAGAATTTTGTTAATTACTTTAATTAACAAACATTCACATATAGCCCCTTGCAATATTTCAATATCACATGCAGAAACACCTTCTGCAATTTCCCTCGAAACAATTTCCGGTTTCTATTGAAACAATTCCTGTGCTTTGCAATTCTTTCGTCTGAAACATATGTGCTCCAAAATGGTGTCCGGTAACTCTTAAGTGTGCCACCGTATGGTTCGCGAATAATGCAGACATGATCGAGACCCTTCTCCGATCAATAATCAGCAGCGGGACCTGGAGATCCATACTGACTCCCACACATTCAACGATGACTCCTGTGATCATGAGAACCTTTAACGCTTGTAACTAAATCACTTTGTCTCTCGATATATTACATGTCCGAGATTCAATCATCGGTATCTCCATACCTAGTTTAATCTCGTTACCGACATGCACTCTTTTCTTGTTCCTGTGATATAACATTCTAGTGATCACATCACTTTCTTGCAAGCTATCCTAATGTGATATCACCGAGAGGGCCCAGAGTATATCTATCCGTCATCTGGATTGACAAATTCCACTCTTGATCCATGAGCCTCAACATAACACCTTCGTAGCACTGAACCCATCTTTGTAGTCGCCCTGTTATGGTGTGACGTTTGATGTTATCAAGATACTCTTCCGGTGTTAGCAATTAACATGATCTCATGGTCTAAGGATAAAGATTACTTCGTATGATGTTATACCAATATAAACATAATGACTTGATCATAATGCTATACTTCGGATGAATGTTCATCACATCATTCCACCAATGGTGTGACCTTGTTATTAACAACATCCAATGTCCATGATCAGGAAACCTTGATCATCCCGTTAATAAACAAGCTAGTCTATAAGAGAGGCATGACTAGGAACCCTTTTAGTTTATTAAACACACATGTATTGATGTTTCCTATCAATACAATTATAGCATGCAAAATAAACATCTATCATATACAAGGAATACATAATAAAAACTTTATTATTGCCTCTTAGGGCATATTTCCTTCACTCTTGATGGAGAAAGTATAGCTCAAGCTTGGGGGAGATTGAAGTTACTAATGCTAAGATGTCCCACTCATGAGCTCCCCAACAATATTATTATCAATAACTTTTATGCAAGGTTTTCTCTTCATGACAAGGATTTATTGGATGCTTCTTCTGTTAGATCACTCACTCGCATGGAAGAAGAAGCTAAATGGGATCTTATAGATTGTATTCAAGACAATGCTGAAGCTTGGGAGAATGACAAAGGTATAAAGTCAGGTATAAATTATGATTATGAATGCATTGAATCTTTTATGGGAACTGATGACTTTCAAAACATTAAAAATGCTTATGGTCTTGATTTACAAGTTATTACGAAGTGCTTTAGGGCTTTTGCTTCTTATATTGAAATTCCAAAAAGGGGATGGAACAAGTACCATGAACCTTATAAAGATATTGTTGACTGTGTTCCTATTGGGAGTGCTGAGTATTGCACTATTGATCCCATCTTACCCGAACCTTATATCGAGAAGATTCCCTCCCCAGATAAGGTAAAGGATCATCCTATGATAAGTAATGTAATCACCAAAAGTGAAAAGAGAACTGTAAAACCTGATGAACAAATAAACGTTGAACCTATGGTAGCAATTGTGAAAGACCTTGTCACTAAAAGCATAGAAGATGGACACATAATATTTTGTGAGGATGCTTCTAATATTGTTTCACACCCCAATAGAACTAAAAAAGCTAGTGTCCCTGTGCTTTCTGTTAGAATTGGTGATCATTGCTATTATGGTTTATGTGATATTGGTGCAAGTTCTAGTGCTATTCCTTATGAGCTTTACAGAGAAATTATGCATGAAATCAGTCCCTGAGAATTGGAAGAGATTGATGTGGTTATTCACCTTGCTAATAGAGAGACCATCTCCCCAATTGGTATTGTACGAGATGTGGAAGTTCTTTGTGGTAAGATTAAGTACCCTGCTGATTTTCTAGTACTCGGTTCAGCTGCTAGTAAAACTTATCCTATTATTTTTGGTAGACCTTTCTTGAGTACTTGTGGAGCTATTATAGATTGCAAAAGGGAGAAAATCTTGACTAAGTTTGATGGGGAATCTTATGAGATTAATTTCTCGAAATTCGCTAAAGAACCTTGTGAAGAGGAAACCCATAATGAGGATTTTAGAGTTGAACAACTTGCTTCTATTTCTCTTGCTCCTAACAATGCTTTGCAGCAATTTATGGAAGATCATGAAAGTGAAATCTTCATGGAAGAAAGGAATGAGATTAACAAGATTCTCCATGATCAGCCTAAGATGCTTAAGCATAATTTGCCTGTAGAAGATTTGGGTACCACGTTGCCACCTAAAAAGGATCCGGTCTTCAATCTAAAACCTCTCCCTGATGATCATAAATATGCTTATATTGATGATAAAAAGATATATCCTGTTATTATTAGCTCTAAACTTTCAGGAAAGGAAGAAGATAGGTTATTAGAGGTTTTGAAGAAACACCGAGGATCTATCGGCTATACTCTAGATGATTTAAAAGGGATTTCACCTACTATATGTCAGCATTCTATCAACATAGAACCAGATGCAAAGCCAGTAGTAGAGCACCAATGATGTTTAAATCCTAAGATGAAGGAAGTGGTAAGGAATGAGGTATTGAAACTCCTTGATGCTGGTATTATTTACCCTATTGCTGATAGTGAATGGATTAGTCCTCTTCATTGTGTTCCTAAAAAGGGGGTATTACCGTTGTTCCTAATGATAATGATGAGCTTATTCCTCAAAGAATAGTAGTAGGATATAGGATGTGCATTGATTTTAGGAAAGTCAATAAAGTTACTAAGAAAGATCATTACCCGCTTCCTTTTATTGGTCAAATGTTGGAAAGGTTGTCTAAAAATACCCATTTTTGTTTTCTTGATGGTTATTCTGGTTTCTCTCAAATTTCTGTTAAACAACAAGATCAAGAAAAAACTACTTTTACTTGCCCTTACGGAACTTATGCTTACAGACGTATGCCTTTTGGTTTATGTAATGCTCCTGCTACTTTTCAAAGGTGCATGTCTGCTATCTTTCAAGGTTTTTGTGAGGAAGTTGTAGAAGTGTTCATGGATGACTTTTCTGTCTATGGAACTTCTTTTGATAATTGTCTGCAAAACCTTGATAAAGTTTTGCAGAGATGTGAAGAAACTAATCTTGTTCTTAATTGGGAGAAATGCCACTTCATGGTTAATGAAGGGATTGTCCTTGGGCATAAAGTTTCTGAAAGAGGCATAGAAGTTGATAGAGCTAAGGTTGAGGCCATTGAGAAGATGCCATGCCCAAGAGACATCAAAGGTATTCGTAGCATCCTTGGTCATGATGGTTTCTATAGAAGGTTTATTAAAGACTTTTCTAGGATATCAAAACCCCTCACTAATCTTCTTCAAAAAGATGTACCCTTTGTTTTTCATGATGATTGTAAGGGAGCTTTTGAAACTCTTAAGAAGGCTTTAACTAGAACCCCTATTGTTCAACCACCTGATTGGAGTTTACCCTTTGAAATAATGTGTGATGCTAGTGATTTTGCTGTAGGTGCTGTCCTTGGGCAACAAATTGATAAAAGTTAAACGTTATTCATTATGCTAGTAAGACTTTAGACGCTGCTCAAAGGAATTCTGCTACTACTGAAAAAGAATTTCTAGCTGTCGTTTTTGCTTGTGATAAGTTTAGACCCTATATTGTAGACTCAAAAGTCACCATTCATACTGATCATGCTGCTATTAAATACCTTATGACGAAGAAGGACGCTAAGCCAAGGCTTATTAGATGGGTGCTGCTTTTACAAGAGTTTGATCTGCATATAGTAGATAGGAATGGTGCTGAAAACCCTGTAGCTGATAATTTATCTCGATTGGAAAACATCTCTTTTGATCCTAGGCCTGTTAATGATAGTTTCCCATATGAGCAGTTAGTCGCAGTAGGGGTAAACTCGCGAGGCAGCCCTTGGTACGCTGATTATGCTAACTTTATTGTCTCCAAGTATTTGCCTCCAACTTTTATAGCTCAGCAAAGAAGGAAGTTCTTCTATGATTTGAGGCATTATTTTTGGGATGACCCACACTTATACAAAGAAGGAGTGGATGGTATTATGCGAAGATGTGTTCCAGAATATGAACAAAAGGAGATATTGCATAAATGTCATGGTAGTGCTTATGGAGGACATCATGCAGGAGATAGAACTGAACAAAAGGTGCTACAATCAGGTTTCTACTGGCCTACCCTTTTTAAAGATGCAAGAAAATTTGTTTTATCTTGTGATGAATGTCAGCGTGTTGGTAATATTTCTAGACGCAATGAAATTCCTATGAACTACTCTCTAGTTATTGAACCCTTTGATTGCTGGGGATTTTACTTTATGGGTCCTTTCCCTCCCTCAAAAGGTTATACTCATATTCTTGTTGCTGTTGATTATGTTACTAAGTGGGTAGAAGCCATTCCTACGAAGAGTGCTGACGGGGAAACTTCTCTAAAAATGCTTAAGGATGTTATCTTTCCTAGGTTTGGAGTGCCTAGGTACCTCATGACTGATGGGGGTTCTCATTTCATTCATGGTGGTTTTAGAAAGACCCTTGCTAAATATGATGTTAATCATAGAATTGCTTCAGCCTATCACCCCCAAACTAGCGGGCAAGTAGAGTTATCAAATAGAGAAATTAAATCCATCTTGCAAAAGGCTATTAATAGATCTAGAAAAAGCTGGGCTAAAAAGTTGAATGATGGTTTATGGGCTTATAGAACTGCCTACAAAAATCCTATGAGGATGTCTCCTTATAAAATGGTTTATGGGAAAGCTTGTCACCTACGTTTAGAATTAGAACATAAAGCTTACTGGGCAGTTAAATAACTAAATAGAGATTGTAAGCTCGCTGGTGAGAAAAGATTATTTGACTTACGTTCTTTAGATGAATGGAGGAGTGAAGCCTATGAAAATGCTAGGCTCTTTAAGGAAAAAGTTAAAAGATGGCATGACAAGCGAATACTTAAGAGAGAATTTCATGTTGGCGAGAAAGTTCTATTGTATAGGTCTCGCCTCAGATTTTTTGCAGGAAAGCTACTGTCAAAATGGGAAGGACCTTTCATTATTGAAGAAGTATACCGTTCAGGAGCAATAAAAATTTCTTCTTTAAAATATAATACTACACAAGTAGTGAATGGGCAGCAATCAAACACTATATTGCTGGGGATTCTTATAATGAAGATGTTGATGCCTTTCAAGTTATAACTCTGGAAAAATTTATCAAGGACCAAATTCAGAGACCTACAGAGTCCGCTTTCAAATAGGTACAGTTCTGGTAAGAAAAGATCCACGAAAATACTATTCAACTATATTTTTGTAGTTTTTAGCCAATAAGGAAAGCTACGAAGCAAAAAAGAGATGGAAAAGGAGCCAGGGTGGCTCACACCACCCTGTGGCGCGGGCCCACCCCTGGCCGCGCTACTAGGTGGTGAGTCCACCCCGGACTCCACCTTCGACTCGTTTTCTCCCAGTACCTTCCTTTTGTTGTGAAACTTCATAATATATAACCCCCGGATCTCCCAAGGTTCGTATATCATGTTTTCGTCGTGTTTTCGTTTCGATCTGTTTCTGACAGGTAGAGTCCTAGATTTGGAGCTACAATGTCTTCCTCTGGACCATCCAAGGAAGATTCTTTAGAGGATATCATCAACCCATACATGAGAGAGTTGAAGATTCATCCCAAGGAGTTATTTCTTGAAGATAGGAAACTCCGGATAAAAGAGGTTCGATGGCCTAAAGGTGAAGGAAGTCTGGAGGACAGGATGGAAGCACTGGAGCAAGAAGTCTTTAGGTACAAGAAGATGGTGTAGCGCGAAGTGGATATCATCCATAAGATTTGTTCCGAACTCATCACCGAGCACCAAAAGGAGACTACTGAACTCAAGTATGAAGTCCTCTCACTCCGCCAAACAACCAACGAACTGCAAACACAGTTCTATGATGTACAAAATCAAAACTGTGAGTATGAGGTTAGGTTTAATCGCATAAGTGCTGCTGCAAGTTTCAGGATGCTAGAAACCACGATGTCCTTTGTTGATGGGAAGCCCTTACCCTGGAAGTCGGACGAAGATAAGAGGATACCACCACCACCGAAGAAGTAATTCATCATCAGGTTTGCCATCCCCTTGGTTTGTTCCAAGCTTGGGGGAGTGCCGTGGTATCACATCACTATCTTCTATCTTTTTACCTTTTTAGTAGAGTCATATCATGAATAGATAAGTTATCATGTAGGATGGTTTGCATTATGGAAGTGTCCCCTCTCTCGTTAGATATGTATCCCTTGGTGTGAGTTACCGTTATGGAATATTAATGATAAGTTCTATCATTTACTCTTTTGCATAGCTTATATTAGTTTTCAATTCGTGGTTATATGATTGATCTTGTTGTTAGTATTGGTAACACTTTGGGATCATTGAGTTAATTTAGTTGGTTTTGGCAAACCTGGCTCGGTCAGTAGCAACACTATTTTTGAGAGTTGAATGAAAAGATAAAAGTACTCTAAAGAAAAGAAATTTCATCATCTTTCTTTCTTGATTTACTCATAAGTCTAGTATTCTCTAGTTAAGATCTTTTGTGCTTCCAAGGAAGATTGCATATTTGTCTTTATCACTTGTATGTTTGTTTGTTTCGTTCAACTCTTATACTTGCTACCCAGCCTTGATAGCCAAAAACCTGTACTGAGAGGGAATTCTTCTCGTGCATCCACCTCCCTTAAACCAAAACCCATGCCATTTGTGTCCACGATACCTACCTAGTAGCATTATTGCTATTCCAAGTAAATTCTTGTTTTATCTACCTCCCAAATTAAACTTGTTATGTGAAAATTAGTGATTAAAGATCTCACGAACTTGATGGCACACTTTACTTTCTTGCACTTAATAAACTTGAACCATTGTGCTCACCTATGTTGCGTATATGCTTGCGCTTTGTAAGTTGTGAATTAGCAGAACCATGCTGTCATGGGGAACGCTTTCAACATTGCACTGGTACTTTGTACCTAGTTGATATCATGTTCTTTTGTCTATGGATGTCATCGGTGTGAAATGAAAGGGGAGCTTGTAAGTCCATGGAGTTATGTATATGTGTTAGAGAAACGCCTGGGCTGCTGGTCTAATCCATGCTGACATGGTGGAAACCTACAGCGCAGCCATAACGAGCATCTATGAAGCATTCTTCTTATAAACAAAAGAGATAGAGATTGAGAAAAAGAGAAAAATAAAAAAAGAAAAAAAGAAAAAAAGAGATTATGAAAAGAGGAAAGAGAGAAGAAAGCACAATATTCCCATGGTAAATAAGAAGATTGTTGAGATGCTTGTTGTCTGCTTGCCTTGTCATTTTGATATGGGGATTCTTCCGTATCATCAGGCAAGGGGTACCCCATTGGTGGTTCTCTATGATACACATATGCTTACGATGACAAGAACTTACCGGTGACTAAACTTGAGTAGCATGAGGAGCGACCCTCGTATTCAAGGGACATGAGATTCTCAATTTACAACTTGTCAATGCATATCCTCATATTTGATCACTTTAACCTTAATCACCTAAACATGCCTATGATAGGGGCAATGAGAGCTGAAAGCTAGTAAGTATCATAATTTTTGGGAGCTCTTTATGAGACTTGTAATCCCTGCTTCCCTCTGCGAAGGGCCTTTCTTTTACTTTTTAGTTGAGTTAGTAAACCTACTCCCTTCTTCTCAGCAAGTATTTTGAGTTGTTGTGTTTCGTTCATTCATATGATGATTTATTCAATCATGTTGCTTATGTTCCTTGTTTTACACATTGCTCTTATCTTGATGTTTACTACTTTGAAAGCTTTCATTGAAAACCAGTTATTTGTGAACTCCAGCAAATTATCAACTATTCTTTGACCAAGAGCTAAGTTTGCCATTACCAATTATGATTCACTTTATGTATCTTTATTGTGTTTCCTTTACTCATTGCAAGTTGAGTTATATAATAGTGAGTTGTCTTCTATTATGATCTATGTATTAATGAATGTGATGCTTCTTGTCCGTATTCTTTTATCGACTCTTCACTCCATAAACCTGAGGTCATGTTTATTGAGCTCAGTTTCGCTTGGGGACAAGCGAAGTATAAGCTTGGGGGGAGTTGATACGTCCATTTTGCATCACTATTCTATGTCATAATTCACTGTTATTCATTGATATATTTCGTATTGAGAGGTGATACTTATGTTATTTCATCTATTTTTGCATGGTTGATGATTTTTGGAGAATGGACCGCTGCATTCAAGATTCTGATGGAAAAGGTGCTGTTTGGAGGCAAAATTCGTGAAGATCAGAAAATCCGGGAAAATACATGGAAAATCCTATTTTTCTAGAAGACGAAGCAAGCGAGAAGGGGGGCTGGAGATGGGCCACAGGGGCCCACACCACCCCCTGGCACGGGCTAGCCTAGGCCGCGCCACCAGGTGGTGTGGCCACCCTGGTCCACCCCTGGCACTCCCCTCTGACGTATATTATCCTCCTGAAACCCTAAGACTCGAGGAGCGACCACAGAAAGATTCCGCCGCCTCTGCGGGGCGGAAAACACCGAGAGAGAAAGATCTCTCCGGCAGACAGATTTCTGCCGGGGGAATTCCTTCCTGGAGAGGGGAGATCATCGCCATCAACCCCACCATCAAGCTGGAATTCATCGGGATCATCATCATCACCACCACCATCATCATCAGCAGCACCCTCATCACAATCTCCATATTGCTGTAACAATTGGGTTGAATCTTGCATAGTTCATAGGGGATACTTTCCCGGTGTTGATTACTCTTTGTAGTTGATGCTATTGAGTGAACCGTTGAATTATTGTTTATGTTCAGATTGTTATACATCATTATTCCATCTCTGGTCATGATCTGTATGATGTCTTGTGAGTAGTTCGTCTTGTTCTTGAGGACATGGGAGAAGTCATGTTGTTAGTAATGGAGTTGTGTTGAGAAACATTCAATAGTTTGATATTTAAGTTGTGGTGTACTTCTTCTAGTGGTGTCATGTGAACGTCGACTACATGACACTTCACCTATTTGGGCCTAGGGGAATGCATTGTGTATTTGGATACTAACCGTAGGGGTTGCCAGAGTGACAGAAACCTGAACCCCCGTTACAAAACCATTCCACAAGGGACGTAAGGGTCTTAGAGTTTAAAGATGTGGTTAGGTTTCTACCTTAATTACTTTCTTGTACTTACTATGTTTGCAAGGGGTATAATCACAAGTATGTATTAGTCCTAGGAAGGTCGGTACATTAGCACAGGTTCACCCACACAACACTTAGCAAGCTAAAGAAGATTAATCAACTATATGAAGCGAAAGAACTTGACAGTCTTCCCATGTGTCCTCAAGAACGTTTGGTCATCTTAAGTAATACAACCGGCTTGTCCTTTGCTGCATAAAGGATTAGGCCACTTGCTGCATTTATTCCTACTGTTGTTTATTTACTCGTACTTCGTTTACTTGCTTTATCAAAAACCCCTAAAAATCCGTTTGCTAAGTATTTGCAGAGAATTCCTAATCCATACCACTAGCCAGCACCTTCTGCTCCTTGTTGGGTTCGACACTCTTACTTATCGAAAATACTGCGATACTCCCCCTATACTTGTGGGTCATCAGACGACGGTGCAGCAGCCCGCCAGTGATGGCGGTGGCTGCCCTAGGGGGCGGAAGCCCCTTGCCCCTTCTTCCTCCTTGGAGATGGTGTTGGTATGGAGGAGATTTTACCCCTCCTTGGCAGCTGCTAAGAGAGAGGATTTTTATCACAATGGGTGGATGCCTCCAAAAGTAGGGTTTCACCTCAATATGTAAAGGTGGAGATGCAATCTAAGTCATTCCCCTTTGATCCAAGGGCTCTTGGGCACCTCTATAACCTTCCTAAGAGTCCCCTAGGTCCTTTATGAGTCCATCAAGTCGCGGATTAGCTGAATCCCTCAAGTATGGAAAGAGTTTGATCACGTCACAAACTTTTGGAATCCTGAAACTGCTTGTGTACTCTACAGTAATCGGGGTCTTGAGGCCACATCCGGAGTCTTTTTGAAGCGAATTTTATATCAATCGATATTAGAAGAAATTTTTCAACAACTTTCATGTTTTTATTTTTCCGTTTGATGCCATCTACATGGTCTTTCTGGCTAAACATCGTAAACTGTTTTGCAAGGACGAATTTCAGGAAACTTCGGATTTTACCGTAATGAGCGATCTCATTCCATATTTGTGCAATTCCAACACAACAGAGTGTAAACCAATAAATTGTGCACTTTTAAAACTATTAGTACGTTATAATAAATTTGCAAAATAATATGGATTTAACACAATAAACTACAAAGTTCATGTATGCATTTCACATTCATCAAGGATCCCAAGGTTAACCTATGCTTATCCTGGACTTTGGAATTTGTTGCTACGTTGGATAGCGTAAGTCATGATCATTGCTACACAAGGTTAAATGGTTCATTCTTTAAAGAATAGCAACAAGCAAATGAGTTATGATATCTCTTATGTACTTAAATCTATGTTTAATAATATGTTAACTTGCATAATAACAAATGAAATTATTATGGACCATTAAGCATATAAAGTGCAAAATAAAAGTAAATCCTATATTGGTCTTTTAGGCTCTCTTCCGTTCACTTCTTTCTTTCTTCATTCTTGGATACTTGAGTAACAGAAAGTAAGCAGGATTAAACATTTACTTATTTATATTCTAGACCTCAACACTTAAGGGCATGTTTAATAAACATTGTCTAACAGCGAACAACACCATGATCTTCCATTACTAACTTCATTTAGAGTTTTAAGAGAGGTTCTCATATTTTAGCTCCCTCCCCTTTTGAGGCACGAGTGCATGTGGAGGAGTTTACCATATTTGTTCATTATTGGGGACTGAGCATCCATTTAATCATTGCTGATTGCGTTCTCTCTTGCAAATTTAAGATAAAGCACATTATGCATGCTCATCAAGTTTAGCATAAGGGGAAACTTGTTTAGCAATTGAACATCACTATATCCTTAACCATTAAACCATTCAAGCATAGACAAAAGAATTGAACATTCAAAATCTAACTACCTCATGAGAAATATACTTGAAATAGCATTTGCTATATAGTTCGATACGGTGGACACAACTAGAATAACTTTGTTTATAGGGGTTATGGATGCACATGGTTTTTCTTGTTTGAATAATTAGGCTAGCAAGTGGAGAAAGTCGACCATCTACAAGCATACAAAAGTGTCCATAGTGCTACTCATTCCTTATTAGACAAAGTAACTTAAACTTAATCATCTATGCATGCTAATAAAAGGTAGTACTACATAAGGCATTTGCAGATTATCATTCATTAAAGCTTATGAAACAAACAACATCATGCGTAACTTGTATCTCAAATTTTACTTCCCCTTTCCCTTATTATTCTAGCATCCTACTCAATCTCATTTTTTATTCCAGTATATCTTTCATAAATATTCAACACAACCTCATATGGTGTCCTATTTATTCAAAAGGTAAAATACAAAAGTAAACATAAAACTAGATAAAGATGCTCCAAGTTTATGCAAAAAAGTAATATGTTTCTCGAAAAAAGATTAGAGGTTTGCAAATCGTGGTTGTAATAGGTAAAGTGGGGTGTCTTGGGAATCCCCAAGCTTATTGTCTTCACTATTCTTGGATAGCTCATTGTATGGTATTCCTCCATTTCTTGTGAAAAAACTTCAACACAATCTTTTCTCCCATCTCTTTTTTGAGAGGTGACATTAGTGGGCACAAAAATATATTGCAAGCAGCCATTTTGGATTGATATTTATAGAGACTATATTAAGTTTATAACATCAATGTAAGATCAAAACATTCATAATAAATCAAATTGAAACTCACAACAATGACTTAAACAACAAAAGACAAAATCTGTCTAGAAAACAACAGCTGAAAAACGTAATTATTTACTCTACTTAGAAATGTCAGGAATTGTTATTGATTTTTTAATATATAGAATGAAAAGTTGTAACTACATTATAAATATGAGCCCAATAGGAATTATAAAACTGCATAGGGGGTTTTTCTCGTACATAGAAGCATGCAGGAAACTGCAACTCCTAATAGTTCTATCAACTTTTGAACATCCAAATGGGTTAAACTTGGTACTTTATTAAAAATGACAGAAAGTAAATTAAAATAAAACTCTCTTGCTATAGTAAGAGTAAAAAAACAAAACCGTAAAAGAAAAACAACCGGATTGCCTCTCGAAAAGCACTTTCTTTATAGCCATATAGCTAGTCTTTCATATACCTTTGTATTTAGCAGGGGCACATGTTCTATGAGTAATGCTTCTTAATTATCCCCTTCTTATTATTATAGAGAAAATATGATAACAAAATACCAGGATCCCAAGGTCTAAAACTGACCAAGGTCCATAGCAAAATAGCATGCACTAAATTTCCAACCCAAGTGAGAAATTTTCAGCACTAAAAACTATGTTCATGGTGTTTTGCATGGAAACAAGTTGTCTGGCCCTTGGGTGGAGAACCATGATCTCCATATAACGTTGTTGTTGTCGAATGTGCTGATATGTTGATAACCCCAAGAGAAGGGGATCACTATAGTACCTCTTAATGAGAAAGTAGGGTACTGATCCGTAGGAGCAAGAAGGAAAATATATTTATTCTCTCCAACTAAACTATCACAAGTTTTAGTTGTTTATGCACTAGACAATTTTAAAGGAACAAGGAGGTTGATTTATTATAAGGAAGTAAAGTGCAACAAAATAGTAATGTAAAAGTGTCCCAATCCTCTTCAATGCAAGAGGATAAGACAAAGTTTTTCTCTTATAGGAACAATGGACCTGGGTTCATGGGTTCACTAAATCCTCTCTCTCCATCTATGGTGGTGATCATGTTATAGATAATTAAACTTACACACAATTTTCATGTTTTAATGGTAAATTTTATGGTGGCTACACATCCTAAAAACATAGTTTAAAGAAGTACCCATATGTGTTGTTGTCACCCTCGTAAGGCTAGTGTGCGGTTATTATCACTCCACCATCGCATACTTCTCCCTTTTTACCCCTAGACAAACAAAGTGTGGTTACATTGTTGTCACTCAACACATATGCCATCTATCATTCGGTCACCCTTACCTATATACATTTTTTAGGATTTCACTGGAGGGAGAGAATCCCCACCTGAATATATTGCTTCAAAATAGTAAGATTACATAGTACAAAGGGAGAAGTGGTCTCGCCACATGTTGGTGGCCATTCTAGTTTCCTTTTTTGAAACGGTCCAACCATAGGGTGAAGTAGATATGATGTTCCTTATGGTCGAGGAGGTGTCCTGATTGTATGCCCTAAACACCATTGCATTTCTAGCATCCCAGATTTTTGAGAGAATAATCAGCATGATGGAGTCCCATATGGATTGAGGTAGTTCGGTCAGAAGTGATGCTGACCAGATGTTGGTGAAGTGGTGGTTGTCGGGGAGGATGTGCAACCTTTGCCATACATCTACCGCTGAGGGGCATTCGAAGAATAAGTGTTGTCTATCTTCCATGGTTGTAGAGCATCTTGCACATTCTATGGATTGGATTATGTTCTTGTGGAAGAGGTTAGCTCGTGTATTGAGCCTATCAAGCTAGAGCAGCCACCCGAAGACCTTGACTTTCATGGTCACCCTTGACTTTCATACTCCTTAAATGTAAACACTCCAAATGCTAGTGCAATGATTTGTGCCCATTACCGCATATGTCCCATCTACCTAAAGTTGGTGTTGTTAAGCACCACATGCCATGGGTAAACAAGGCATTATGAATAAAAAGTATTAGATGTATCATAAAAGTATCTCCTAAGGATGACAAACCATAAAATCCTAACACAATGGTAGATGCATAATGATGTCTGGGTTCCTGCGATCAACACCAGGACTATTGCAGTACTTGTAGCAGTAACTATTTATTAGAAAGTTCGTCCCATGGAATCTTTGCAAATGGCAACAATAGAACCCCAAAACCACGTTGTAAGTGCGACCATGTTCGCACCAAAAACAGTGTTTGTAAATAGTCTACTCTATAGGTTACTAGAAAGGCAATGAACGAGTGTGGTTTAAAGTAACAAGTAACAAAGTAAATAACAAAAGTAAACTAAAACGAGAGAGTGTTTATGAAGTGTTGCGTGATATGATTGAGGGGTTCTCAAGGAGTGTAGGATTCACCACTAGCATGGGAGAATTATGAATGATTAGGATAATCTATGTCTTTTGTTATGATATGTGTGGAGAGAGCTCAATAATAAGATGGTCACTACAAGACTCGTGGGTAGTCGCTTTCTTGAATCAGGTAATGAGGTAATCTCTAAATAACCACTGTAATCTCTGAGAGCATTCACTCATATAGACCACCACAATTAAGGGTTTCCCCATGGATATCATAATAAGCTTAGTGAATCTCTCTTAATTCCCCCTTTGACCATGCAGGTTATAAGACAATGCTTGTAGTCACAAAAGTAGCACTGGACATACTCCCATACACGTCCAAAGGGTATCTCCCTCTCTTTAGTCCCAAAGGCAAATGATATGTGGCCGACTACACATACCATCTAAAGTGAGAGATCAAACACAATATCATAAATCAATAGATCAAATACCAAAGTTATAGATCATCTTTATTTCAATGCATAATAATACTAGGGTTTCACCGTCTCTCCCCAAGAACAAGGCAACTACTCATACATGAACGGGGTCAACATCATGGCAACAATATGAATGGAATATGAAGGTACAATTGAATACAAGTGCAAATCCACAATAGAGTTTGGATTACAACAAAATAGACAAAGGGGATTGATGATGGAGACGTTGTTGATGTAGATGATGATGTAGATCAATTTGTATCCCTTCAAAATGCAAGTCCCCTCTTTCTCTTGATGCGTATACCTTCAAGATGCGTAGCCCTTCAAGATGCAAGTCCCTTCAAGATGTGTAGCCCTTCAATATGCAATCTGCGCGATCGCTAGTCTGAGGGAGGCACCTGCACCCTTCCGCGTCTTCTTATACTCACCAGGCGCATCCCCCGCGAGTGCCTCGGCCAGAGCATCGACGTCCTCTAGGGAAGCGCTCTTCGGGAATATCTCTCGATGCAAGCAGCCGAGAACCTCTTTGGCCTTGCCCAAGGTGTTCCGGGTGGAGTTGCAGCGATCATCGACCGCGGCCACGACACCAGCTAGGAGGTCACCGCGTGCCAGCACCTGGTGGTCAAAGGCAACGACAATCACTTCTGCACACATGCAGTACTTCAAATAAACAAAATAGCGAAGAATCAAAAAAGAAGGGAAAACCCACATGGCATGTGTAACTCACCGGACAATGCTTGGGCAGCGGTCATGATTTGATCGGCAAAATTCCTCTACCGCTTAGCGGCTTCAGCCGCCAATCTCTGCTCGCATTGTTTCATCTCCAGCTAGAAGCGCTCGAGGGCATCCACAACGTTCTTCTCCTTGATTTCCGCCATGCTGCGACTCTTCTCGAGAGAGGTTAGTTGACAGAGTACCTCATTATTCTCATCTGCAGCCAAGGCAAGGAGATCAGTCGAATACCTCAAGGAAAACTCAAAAATCTCAACACTAACACAACTCTCTGTGGAGCTGCTTAAACTCTGCCTCCAATCGCACATGTTGTTGGCCTAAGCAATTCATCTCCCGCAGAAAAGGATGAGAAAAGTGTTGTAAATATACCCTAGAGACAAATAATAATATAGATTATTATCATATTTCATAAAGTTTATGATTAAGTTTTATATCATGCTATAAATGTATTGATATGAAAGGTCAATACACGTGTGATATATAAACAACCAGGAGTTCCCGGTGAAGCTCTAGTCACTGATTCAATTGGTCAACAGATGATCAAGATTCCTGATCATGTCGCATTTATGCCAGTTGACAATGGAGTCACCTCATTGTGAGAATGAGATGATGAGATATATCCAACTTAAGCATCATGACCTGATCATGTCACGAAGTTCAAGTTACGATGATTAGAATAGACCTAGTGTCCTATTTCTTAGACCGTGAGACCATATCAATCACTATTACCCGAGGATACTTAGATAGCATCAAACGTCATTTGGTGACTCGGTGATCATAAAGGTGTGTTAAGGTATTCAGAGTAACAGTTGAGGAAATATGCATCAAGAGCGGGATTTGTCCATTCGTGTGACGGAAAAGATACTCGAGGGCCCACTCAGAGAAGTTGTATCCAATAGCTGTGTAGCGTGTGATTTGATCACGAGGATATCACTTGTCGAAATGAGTCAAATAGCATTTGTTGATAACGATATCGAACACGATATCGTGATTTCATTGATTAGATCCCGGACAATGCAAGTATCGAGAGACAAAAGGAATGTGACACGATGTTCATGGTTCAACGATAAAAGATTTCGTGGAATGCACGTGGATCAACATGGCCATCCAGGTCCCTCTGATGATCATTGGTACAGGAGGGTCCCGACCATGTATGTAGTGTTCATGAACCATGGGGTATCATGCTTAAGGGCTTTATGATGCTCAGAGATTGTTTTGGTATTGGCAGAATCACTGATGAAAAGAGAGAGTGAGAAAATCGAAAGGGTTTGGGTAAGTGATAACCCACAAGTATAGGGGATCGTGTGTAGCCTTTTCGATAAGTAAGAGTGTCGAACCCAACGAGGAGCTAAAGGTAGGATAAATATTCTCTCAAGTTCTGTCAACCACTGATACAACTCTACGCACACTAAACGTTTGCATTATCTAGGAAATAAAACTAGAGCAACAATACGAGTAATAGAGATAACTTTGCATGATAATAAATAACAAGAAAGTAAAGCTAGTTGCTGCAGCAATAAAATACACTAAACTAACAGAACCATGAGCGTGAAATAGTGGTGGTAATTGTGGTGGCTTTGACCAAGTTTAAATAGCGAATAGACAGGGTTCATTGTCTTCGATGCAGTTTTCTATGTGGGAGAGGCTAAATATACATGCGCTTCACTACTTGGAATTACATGTACTATATGATTGGATTGTTAGCAAAAATCCGTCAGTACTAATCAATGCATTAAGGTTTCCCCAACCATAGCCTTAAGTTTAATGGTCCTCTTACTCCCATACGTGCAACATTCTGGTTCGCGTCCTCAGGTTTCTGTCACTCCGGCAGAACTTCCCCTTCCTCTTACACATACTACAAACCCTATGATGTTTAATCCATGCACGCACAAATATAATGGACACCAAAGGACTGTACCATATCAACATACAACTCTAATGAACCAAAGATGTGCAACCGTTCAATCTAAGAACAAAGAACTACGTAAACATGACATAGATCATAGGATTATAACTTATAGCATCAAACACCATGTTTACATAGGACGGTACAGAGGTGTGTGGGAGGATGAACCGCTGCATACCAGGAGGATTAGGTGATGGAGATGGCGGTGAATATGGTGAAGAGGGCGGCGGCGGCGCGGGGACTCCTTCCCCGCCGCTGGTATCATGGGGGAGCACCGCCCCTTAGCCCCCTTCCTTCATGGATTCTTGGGAGCCCTCCCCCATGGAGATGGGATCCATAGGGGAGGAAAAAACGTGGCTTTGTTGGCTTCAAATTCATGGGTTGAGATGCCCTGGGCGAATTAGGTTTCCTCCCTTTATATAGCTTCTTGGATTCCCGTCACCCCATCTTGGGCTGCAGTAAATCGGGCCTAAATGGTCCGTCCGGACTCAGAATCAGCTAAATTTTATATCCAGAACGTTTGTCACGAAATTACCAACAACTTTGTAGTTGAAGAGTTTTCCGTTTCACGCCGTATTCGACCAAAAACGTGACCATCTTCAAAAAGAGTTCTAAGACACATTTCTGGAAAAATCCCAATTTGACTCCAACAAGGTTTGCACTTGTATTCTTGGTAATTCCTACACATCAAAGTGTAAAACAAGAACATTGTGCACTTTTGTAACTATTAGTATGTTAGTCCAAATAAATCATAAACTTTATACAAAAAGGAGTGTTAAAAGCATATTATTAGCATAAAACCATCAAAAATTATAGATACGTTATGGACGTATCAACATCCCCAAGGTTAGTTCCTGCTCATACTCGAGTAGGTAAGCGATCCAAATAATATAATTTTTGATATGACATGCAGACAACACAATCTTGATCATCATTATTGTAAAATCATTGATAGCTGGGATTAAGGTACTCTAAACATGAATCATGAAAGATAGCGTTCTAACAATAAGACATAGCAACTATGTTGTAAAATGAAAATGCACAAACAAAAGATTCATGAATAACAATGCATTGCAAGACGTTTGTTTGTTTCACATAAAGAAAGCATAATGAGAATGATATTCAGCTTGTCCCTCATAGAGTAGAAAAACATAAATGCATAGGACACCTTCAATGCTCATAGAGTAGCAAAACATAAATGCATAGGACACCTTCAAAGTTATGCATCAATCAATAAGTCTTGGGGCAATGCACATTAAACTAAGAATGACCACTATGCTCTCTTAATAGGTGCATAAAGATAGAAGATGGAGACTCAACATAAAAGTAAAAGAAAGTCCTTCTTAGAAGGAAGCAGGGATTCAAGTCTCATAAAGAGTCCAAAAATTATGGTACTTATTAGCTTTCATCTCTCGTTGCTCCTATCATAAGCATCTTTAGGTGATTAAGGTTAAAGTGACACAACTAAGAGGATATGCTTGACAAGTTATAAGTTGAAATCTCATGCCCCTTACTTACGAGTACCAAACCTCATGCTACTCAACTTCAGTCACAAGTAAGCTCTTGTCATTGTAAGTACATATGTATCATAGAAAATTGCCAACGGGGTACCCCTTGCACATGATACAGGAGCTATCCCATAATCAAAATGAGAAGGCAAGCAGACAATGAGCATCTCATCAATCTTTTTATTTGCTATTTGCATAGGTTTTTATTGAGGATGCTTCATAGAGTGCTCATTATGGTTATGCTGCAAGTTTCCACCATGATTAGGCATGGCTTAGGCTAGTGGCCCAAGCGTTTCTCTAACACACATACAAACTCCATGATCTTACAAGTTCCCCTTTTATTTCACACCCCCAGGATCCATAAGCAAAAGAATCATGATATCAACGGAATATAAGTGCAATGTTGAAAGCGTTCCCCATGATACATGGTTCTGCTAACTTCAACTTATAAAGTGCAAACATATACGCAACAAACATGGACACAATGGTTCAAGTTTATTAAGTGCAAGAAAATAAAGTGTACCATCAAGTTCGTGAGAGCTTTAATCAGTAATTTTCACATAACAAGTTTAATTAGGAAGGTAGATAAAAGCATGAATATACTTGGAATAGAAAATGCTAATAGGTAGGTATGGTGGACTCTTTGGGATAACTTGGTTTTATTTGGAGTTGGATGCATGAGTGGAACTCATACTTGGTTATGGAGGCTAGCAAAAGACTAGGAGCGACCAACTAAAAGAGCAATAATGGCCATAATCATGCAAAGCGACAAAACATCATTAATTAAAGCATAAAGTGATATTACAAGTCGAAAACTAAAGGATCATAAAGGCTATGGTGACTTGGGATAGTCATAACATGGTGTGAGCATGCACCAAGTCAACCCAAATAAAGCATCAAAGGAGAATACCACAATACTATGCTTTAATATGCTAAAAGAACACATGATTCTTTCAAGGCATATTAAGCAATCTCAATTGTTTATAACATGTCATGCTACAGCAAAAATCACTAAGCATAAAGCCAAAACAATATCAAGCATGACATGACAAAGCATAGGTCACCGTAAAAAACGAGCTCCTTTTACCACTTAAGCATGAACTTTTCCTACTCTTTTCCAATCCAAACCACACTTATTTGAAAACTAATGTATGAAGGAGGGGGTCCAACCAATTTATTCAAGCAAACTAAGAAAACCAAGCAAACGAAAAAAAAACGAAGATGCTCCAAGAACAACACAACTGTGCATGAAACAATAAAAATGAAGTGTTTGGAAGAAACCTGAGATTTTTATTAATGAAGAAGGGGATGCCTTGGGCATCCCCAAGCTTTGACGCTTGTACTTCTTGGATATTTCTTGGGGTGACACACGTGGCATCCCCAAGCTTGAGATTTAGTCCATTCTTCATCTCATTATATTACTCTTTCCATACACCTGAAATTTTTCCTTCATACAAAACTTCACACAATCTTTATTAGCAACATTAGTGCACTCAAGATAATAAGTCTTTGGGTTCAGTTCCAACACCAATAAAACTTCCATTAAAACACAAGCTACTGTAGCACTTCCCTCAAAAATCTCAATTCCCCAAAAAGAACTCAAAAAGGAATCAACAAGAAGCAAATGCAAATAATGGCAGAAATCTGTCAAACCAGACCAGCAGTTAAAGACCAATTTTTTCGGAGACCTTCTGTTGCTCAAATCGAAAAGTGTTGAACTAACGAAAGTTAGATAACAAACTGGGGTAGAAGCACAAAAATTCACAGCTCAAACCGACGTAAAGACATTTTACACGAATGTTTACAGCGCAGCACAAAAATCTGTTTCGGGACAGCAACTTTCTCAAGCATTACTGCTCTCTCATTAGAGGTTACTCTTGGCACAAAAAGCAAATAAAAAGGATAAGGAGCGATTAGTAAAGAGCTAATAACTTCAAAGACTCATATAAAACTTTTGGGTTATCTTCCAATAAGTACTTTTCTTTAACGCCTTTAAGTTAGGCATAGGAGCAAGATTCAAGTATTTTCGATTGAATAAGCATTAAGATCAATACCAGAAATATCTTTCTTTTTCAAGGCTTCATGCATTCCTATAAGTTTTTAACTGAAAAGCTTCCATGGAAAGATTTGTTTTGGTTTCATAGGCATGAACACAAGTGTTCAAGGTCGACCCCCACTTAACCATTACTTATCTTTCCAATCACTTTCCTTTTTGAAAATGTTTTAGGTAACAAGTACAACTAATTTGTTTTGTAATTCGCATTCCCTATCCATACTAAAATATAGAACAACTTAAAACTGAAAGTAAAACCTACTTAGAGATAAAGCAAACAAGTGCACACAAGAATATTTACCCACACGCTATTGCTCCCCGGCAACGACGCCAGAAAAGGTCTTGATAACCCACAAGTATAGGGGATCGTGTGTAGCCTTTTCTATAAGTAAGAGTGTCTAACCCAACGAGGAGATAAAGGTAGGATAAATATTCTCTCAAGTTCTATCAACCACTGATACAACTCTACGCACACTAAACGTTTGCATTATCTAGGAAATAAAACTAGAGCAACAATACGAGTAATAGAGATAGCTTTGCATGATAATAAATAACAAGAAAGTAAAGCTAGTTGCTGCAGCAATAAAATACACTAAACTAACAGAACCATGAGTGAGGAATAGTGGTGGTAATTGTGGTGGCTTTGTCCAAGTTTAAATAGCGAATAGACCGAGTTCATTATCTTCGATGAAGTTTTCTATGTGGGAGAGGCTAAATATACATGCGCTTCACTACTTGGAATTACATGTACTATATGATTGGATTCTTAGCAAACATCCGTAAGTACTAATCAATGCATTAAGGTTTCCCCAACCATAGCCTTAAGTTTAATGGTCCTCTTACTCCCATACGTGCAACATTCTGGTTCGCGTCCTCAGGTTTCTGTCACTCCGGCAGAACTTCCCCCTTCCTCTTACACATACTACAAACCCTATGATGTTTAATCCATGCGCGCACAAATATAATGGACACCAAAGGACTGTACCATATCAACATACAACTCTAATGAACAAAAGACGTTCAACCATTCAATCTAAGAACAAAGAACTACACGAACATGACATAGATCATAGGATTATAACTTATAGCATCAAACACCATGTTTACATAGGACGGTACAGAGGTGTGTGGGAGGAAGAACCACTGCATACTAGGAGGATTAGGTGATGGATATGGTGGTGAAGATGGTGAAGAGGGCGGCGGTGCGAGGGACTCCTTCCCTGCCGCCGGTATCATGGGGGAGCACCGCCCCTTAGCCCCCTTCCTTCATGGCTTCTTGAGAGCCCTCCCCCATGGAGATGGGATCCATGGGGGAGGCAAAATCGTGGCTTTGGTGGCTGCAAATTCGTGGGTGGAGATGCCCTAGGCGAATTAGGTTTCCTTCCTTTATATAGCTTCTTGGATTCCCGTCACCCCATCTTGGGCTGCAGTAAATCGGGCGCCCGTCCGGACTCGGAATCAGCTAAATTTTATGTGTAGAACGTCTGTTGCGAAATTTCCAACAACTTTGTAGTTGAAGAGTTTTCCGTTTGACGCCATCTTCGACCCAAAATGTGACCATCTTCAAAAAGAGTTATGAGACAGATTTCTGGAAAAATCCCAATTTGACTCCAACAAGGTTTCCACTTGTATTCTTGGTAATTCCTACACATCAAAGTGTAAAACAAGAACATTGTGCACTTTTGCAACTATTAGTATGTTAGTCCAAATAAATCATAAACTTTATACAAAAAGGAGTGTCAAAAGCATATTATTAGCATAAAACCATCAAAAAATATAGATACGTTATGGACATATCAGTAAGTTTGGAGGATGTCCGGAATGAGATGGAATGAGTTCCACATCAACAGGGATTGAATAATATGTAAGTGAATGTTGAATACTGATTTAATCATTCATTTATATTTATTCAATAAAAGAAAAAAGAATTAAAAAAGTCAAATACCTAATTGGGCCAAAATCTGGAGGGAAAAGGGCCCATGAGGGAAAGACCAAAGGGAGGAAGGAGGAGGGGTAGCCGGCTGGGCCTTGGGCACCCCGCGTGGGGCTCGGGCCTTGGCCGGCCATCCAAGCCTCCCCATCTACCCTCTCCTTTGTTTAGTCCCACTTGGCTAAGGCAATTGCCTATGTGGGGGGTTTTCCCCTATATAAAGAGAGGTATTTTGACAAATTAAATACACAATAATCAATAAAAGGTTCCCTCTCTTTTGGGGAGACCTCCATTTGATTCTCTCTCTCCCGTGACCAGGGTCCCAAGTCTGGATCGCGCGAGCAGGAGTCTTCAGCTACGGGATTCGGATCTAGAATCTCTACTTCCGCAACTGCTACTGGATCGAAGGAGCAGGAGTCATCGTCAGGCACCAGACATGTGTAAATCCCTGTGAGTTGCAAGACTTGGGGCACTAGAAGTCATTGGAGCCGCAGGAGCTGTCCGGACTTCAACACGACCTCGAGGCCGGCTTTGGTTCGTCTACATCAACCACGCTCTCCCGAGCGTCGACAACGCTTTTCAGTCTTCAAGGGTAGGTTCGCAAAAATCCCCTCCCATTACTGCATTACTAATAGATAGGTCCTGGCACTAGGGTTCTTGGCGTAGGGAAAAATTATTGTTTTCATGCGTGAACCCCTACAGTGGTATCAGAGCTAGATCTATGCGTAGTATTGCTAGTACGGATAACACACACGAGTTGTAGCGTGTGGGCATTGATCTTCTAGTTGTTAGCCTCCCACGTGTACTTGTGTCTACCGTAGTAATGCTTGATGAAGCGGCCCCCAGCCGACTTTACACGTTCATCCGCTAGACTGGTCCATGCTTGACATACGGCTTGTACCATATAAAGTGGCTTTGGGGGGTGTCTGTCTCTCTCGCATTAGTTCGTATACCATTTGTAAAGGAGCTCCCAAAAGGGTGTAGTATAGACAACTACTTGATCAGCATTGTGGTGGAAGTTCATAGGTAAGAACGGTTCTTGTAAGGAAGCCCTATCAGCCACTAAAAACATGCAAAGATAAAGTAGAGGCCTCTAACTTTCTTTTGTAGGGGGCGTTGTGATGTGATATGGTTGTGGCAAAGGTAAAGTAGTTTACTTTATGTTGCTAAGTAGTAGTAGATGGTCATGGAGGCGATGGACTACCACGCTGAAGGCATCGGTACCCTGGTGTAACTACCTCGGTGAATTACGCTCCTAGTTACAAGCCTGGATGGACGGAAATGGTTGAAATAGTACGGTGGGGCCCAAATGCCACTCACAGGTAGACCTTTCGGCCGTCCCAACCATTTCCAAACATCGGGACAAGAACGGGCGGCGTAATCGGCAGGCGAAGGGATCAACTACATACACAAATGAGTATGTATGCAAGCCACCATACAACAGTACATCAGAGCCATTCCATCTAAAAAGAAAGGAAATATAGCAACGCCATATGGCAAGATCCAAATATCCTAGATAGATATAATAGTTTAGGATATCTCCTCATACATCAATCAACAGAGTATCAAGCGGAAGCGGAAGACAAAATCCGAGTACGGATAAGAAGCAAATCGGCATAAGATGCCCCATAAATAAGCAGATCCCGCCCACAGATCTCACGGATCCCCGTTCCCGGAATCTCTACACCGAATGATCGTTGCCCATGTCGTCCGTCTCTTCCAACCAGTATCCATCTTGTGGGTGTACCTGTTCATCTGAACCAAATAATTTATCGTGTGAGACCCTAGGGGTACTCAGCAAGTCTTTATGCCTCTAAAGGGGACACAACGTGGGGTGACGGAATTGCAGCAAAGATAAACCCTAGCAATTCTATAGAAACTCGCTAACCATCCGCCTAACCAGAGATAGACGGATGTCCGTGAATTAATAACAACAGTTATAACAGTTATAACGGTAATATCCACAGACCCATCCTCCTCCTCGCTTACCGACGAGGAAGCGGACGAACAACCCCCCCCATCCGTTGGCAGTTTTATTATCCATTCCGTGTGTGTTGCACTATTTACTAGTCAGGTACCTAGTCTAGTCAGATTAAAAGCGGTACTTTAGTTATGCTTGTCTATGATCGAGAAACTGTGCTCCAAGTCGTCCATAACCGCGGACACGGCTTTCAGAAAGTTTTACCCTGCAGGGGTGCACAAATAGCAACACACACTCGATATGCCTCGGAAAAACCAAATCAAAACCCAACGAGGCAGTCACGACAAAGCAATCACAGGATTCAGAAATATTTCAGGGGGCCACCCCATTAAGCTACCCGCGACGAAGTTGGCAGACTCCGAGACGGACTCAAGGTTTGCGCCAATGGCTGTGAACGACTGGGAACCCGAAAATGTGACTGGGCTTGTCGACACCGCGAAAACACTCCGCTTCCCTAAACAGTACAGTGTGCAGTACCTCGCACAATTTAAATAAAGCAGTAAAGCATGGCATAAGTACAGGATAGTAAATAAAACCTCAAACTAGTTTGTGGCCCCAAGAAATAAGAATGAATCAAGCTCTGGCTCAGGGGGGTTCATAAGCCTCCCGGATGTGGATAGCGCGAATATTCAAGGAACAGGAATCAAGTACTCGGGGTCCTACGGGACACAAGTGAGCCTGAAAAACCAAATAGCAAATATGGCTCACCGATGCCACTTTCATTAGTTATCCCCTTACTACTCAGGTTAAGTTGTTTAGGTACCTCGTTATCCATCAGACACTCACATACCCTACACATGCTGTTCTACGACTCGCATGGCTCGAACAACTCCTGTAGTAATGGCTCATGGGATGGAGGGACAAGCTTCGGTGGGGTTTAAAAATAAAGGCTATGCAATACTTGGGATTCAGTTTAATGCAATCGCGACTCAATGATGCAAGAATAAGATAGAGGCAATAGGTACTATATGTATGCAAGCATGTGGTAGTGCTTGCCTGGCAGCTCAGTTGAAGCAATGGATGGATCTGGGTAGTGCTCCTGGTTCTCTTGATATATCCCCTGCTCAGCGTCTATCCGAAGAAGAACCAAACAAACAAGGGCCAACATAAATAAAGTGCGCAAGCATATGAATAAATGCAACAAGCAAACAATCATGCCATGATGAATGATGCACAATTTGCATGGCAATAAGGTAGCATGGCATGGGTGAGGTGTGGAACACAAGAATAAACCATTTTATTTAGTTTTGGCCCCATTTTATTCCCATTTTAGTTGCTGTACTCTTTATATTTATATGATGCATGCTGCAATTCAGATCATGGAATGCATAAACAGAAAGGTCTCGTCGAGCTAATCATTTTAGACATATTATTTATTAAATTTGGAGTTATAAAACAAAAGTTATTAATTATTTAAGACAAAAGGGCATTTTATCGTAATTTAAATAAACTTGGAATTTTAATTGGTTAAAATAGATTTTGAATGGCATATTTGAATTCCTCACATTTTTCTGATTTGAAAACATATATTATTTGTATTATTTGGGTTTATGTTTTAAAAGTTATTTAAAAACAGAATTAAATTTGAATTTGAATTAAATTTAAAAGATTTGAATTAAAAACGGATTACAGAAAATACTTTTGTTACTCGGCCAGGTCTAGCAACAGTCACTGACAGATGGGGCCGAGCTGACCTGGCGAAACACACGCGCAGGAAAACTTTTTACACCGCGGCTGCTGCCAGACACAGAGACCGACAGGTGGGGCTAGCGGCCACGGGGTCCACGTGACAGCAGCGAAAGGGACAGGCGCTGACAGGTGGGGCTGGGGTGGGAGCGCGGGTTGCGAACGAGAAAAGCCAGGGGGTTTCCCGCAAAACTAATTGAGAGGCTGACGGGTGGGGCACTCGGTACCGCGGTTTGATGCAGAAAAGAACGGAGGGGTTATACGCAAAAAGACGACTCGGACCCACTGTTCCTCTTCTCTCTCGGCTACGCGGGACAGATCGGTGCTCGCGCGAGGCGGGGATTCGAACCTGGGACGCGGGAGAGCGCTCGGCGGGGCGCAACCAGTGCGGTGGGGTGGGGGTTGGTGTTAGGGATTCGGACGGGGCCTAGTTTAGGGCTTACTCGATGCTACGACGAGGAGAACGATCGTGACGCCGGCGCACAGAGGGTGCTCGGCGGTTGGTCCGGCGAATCTAAGGCGGCACGGCGAAGGGTACCATGTCAGGGAGGTTGCGTAGCTCACCGTGGGCTTTCTGGTGGGCTCGGATCGGGCAGGCGAGCAGTCGATCGGCGACGAGGCAGATGCCGGGCGGATCTAGGGTTTCGGCGAGACGCGTCGGTGTGCAGGGGTCCTGGGGCTCCTCTTGCTCGGCTCCGTGTACAGGTCGTCGCTGGGGAGCTCCACGGCCTTCCTCGACAGCCGCAGCACCACGCCCGCCTCCTCGAGCTGCTGGTGGATGCCGAAGCCGACGGTGGCCGGCGTCGGGGTAGGGGATGGTAGGGTAGATGGGGAGGGAGGAGAGCGGCCTGGGGCTGGATCTAGACGAGACATAGAGGTGGTGGGCGGAGGATAAAGCGAGGGGGAGGACGGAGGTGCCGTGGGGTAGAGGTAGATGGAAAAGGTGTCTCGGTGCCACCTTTCTCTACTCCTCTCCTCACGTGCTCGGCAGGGCAGGGCAGGTAGGCATGGGGCTGCAGGTGGGGTAGGGTGGTCTGGTGTTGAGGCTCGGGCTGGGGCCACCTCGGCAGGGAGAGAAGAGAGGGAGAGAGGGTAGCCTCGGGTAGAGCTAGGTTTGGGTAGATGGGAGGCTCGGGCTAGGGTTTGTCTAGGGTTGGAGAGGGGTAGGTAGCTGGGTGGGGCCAGGGAGAGAGGGGGCCAGGTGGGGCCAGCTAGAGGGGGCTCGGCATGGAGTGACTAAGGGAGGGAGAGGGGGAGGTGTGGTATGCTAGGGTTAGGGTTTAAGAGAGAGGTGAGATGAGAGAAAGAGGGAGGTGAGATGATCAAGCACATGATCAAGGACACACATGATCTAGCACATGGATTTTGGTGTATGGCAAGACCACACAAAAGAAACAAGCAAAAGAGGGTAAGGGAAAAAGGAAGATGATCCACTAAAAATCTAATAAAATCCAAAAGACAAGCTAAAGGGGTACTTGCATGGGCCATGCATAATTAATTAATACCATGTTTATCTTTGTGAAAACAAGATTATTTACATGGCATTTTCTTATGCATTCCAAAGTGTGGAGTAAGGCTCAAGCAAAAGAATGAAAGGATGCCCCATGTGGAGTAGTTGGAGATGGCCATGTTTGAAATAAAATGGGACATGCTAGTGTGTATGTTCCACTAGATGATTACTAGTCCCAAAAATATTCCCACATGAGCATAAATCCATAATAATCCATATGGGAGCTAGGAAAAAGGGTTCCACTCACAAGGCATGCAAAGGTGGCCAAGTGGCTCTCATATATCAATAAGGTGAAAACAACATGATGCTAAGATGAGAGCATGTGGAAAAGAATTGGATCCATCCCAACCCACATGAGCTAGAGGTAAACTCAAATAAAGTGCAAAGCTCATATTTAGTTGGATGGTGGAATTATAAGGTGGTGAAAGAAAAGGTGGTGGAGTTAATAAAAGATATGCCCCCAACTCAACTTGGGCATTAAACAATATATCAAGAACCAAATACAATATCAAGAGGCAAATACAATTAACAATGCATATGAGAGAAGAACCAAAACAAAAAGGGTTTTATATGATGCTCAAATGCAAGGAGGCATGATGTCATGAGCATGATATAATGATGATGCAACAATTATATGTTTGAAGTAGCCATTATATTACTAGACCAAGTAGCATTACAATTGTTAGACAATTGGGATGCTACAACTCTCCCCCACTAAACAGGAATCTCGCCCCGAGATTCTAGGAAGAAGAAGAAGACACAAAGAGGGTAGGATACTTGGAACGGAGCTCATCTTCACGTTCCCAAGTGGCTTCATCAACGGAATGGTGCGACCACTGCACCTTGAAGAACTTGATGGACTTGTTGTGAGTCCTTCTTTCTGCGACTTCAAGGATTTTTGTGGGGTGTTCTTGATAAGACAGGTCTTCTTGGAGATTGATAAGCTCATGGTCCACGGTCCTGCCGGGATCCTTGAAGCACTTCTTGACCTGAGAGATGTGGAAAACATCATGGACCTTGAGTTTTTCCGGGAGCTCAAGAGCATAAGCAACTTCTCCTCTTCTTCCACGAACTTTGAAAGGACCGATGTATCTAGGAGCCAGCTTTCCTTTGATACCAAAACGGTGCGTGCCTCTCATGGGAGTGACACGAAGGTAAACGAGATCACCAAGGACATACTCCATGTCCGTGTGCTTCCTGTCATAATTGCTCTTCTGGCGACTTTGAGCAATCCTCAGATTTTCAAGAATGATGTGAACCTTCTCCTCCGCTTGAGTCACAATGTCAGGGCCAAACAAAATCCTTTCACCTGCACCCGACCAACCAATCGGAGTTCTGCATTTGCGACCATAGAGAGCCTCAAATGGTGCCATCTTTAGACTTTTCTGGAAGCTGTTGTTGTAAGAGAACTCAGCATAAGGAAGACATTCTTCCCACTTCATGCCAAACGAGTTCTCCGTTATGAGGCAGGTCGTGATGATCGGGTGTTAGATATATCTGGGTTCGCATACGGTGGGTGTAAGCCATGTTGCACAGGGGATACACTAAAGTTTAGTTGGCGAGCCTAGCATGTGTAGACATGGTCTCGGAACACGTATGATCGAAAGATCGAGCACGAGTCAGATGAATGATGTGATTGACGTTTTGGTTTCCACCTTTGCAACTATATCGCCGACCATGACGATCGGGGGCGGTGTAGTGAATAGGGGTAGTGTAATCACTAAAACCCTTCCGAGGATAGGTGTTTTTAGTGGAGTTCTTGTTTTAACTCATATAATTATAAACTTAGTCTAAATTCCTTTTGCAATTATAAATGTAGAAAATGGTTCTCCCCGATGCTACCTTCCTGGTTGATGATTGGTTAGATAGAGAGAAGCTCAAACTAGATGGATCAAACTTTTCTATGTGGGATGTGCGTCTCCATGTTCTCCTTAGTGAGAATGATGTGGTCGACTATATACTCCACGAGATGGATTTGGAGCATCCCTATTGATATGAGACCCTAGAGCAGCGGGAAGACCGTTATTACCATCATGAGATGTCCACCTTCATATCAGTGACGATGCACTTTGGAATGGTTGATGAACTGTGGCCAATTGTGGGTAATCTTGATCCTCGTATGATTATGGTACAGCTTAGATCACATTTCGTGGAACAAGTACACATATGGGAACATGAGCTGATGGGAGATTTTCTCTCCATTAAGATGGATGAGAACACTTCACTAGAGAGCCACTTGGAGCGCATACATGATGCATATATGAGGCTTGCTTACTTCCTGCATAACTGGTTGACGAGCTCTTTTGCAATAGACGTGGTGCTACGGTTGCTATCACCAAGCTACCATGCACACGGCAGGACTTGCATCATGAGAGGTGATGGGGAAACACAGGATTTCCACGATTTCATAACATATTTCAGGAATGTGAAGATTGAACCCATTGCTGGAGAGGTCATCAATGACAAAGGTATATATTTGATATACAACTTATAAATGTTATAATCTTGCAAACACTTATTGTAGTGTTAAAGTATTTGATACTTGTTCTGTTTTGGTGAAAATAGGTCCTTCTGCATGAGAGCTGCTTACTGGAGAGGAGGTGACGTTGCATGTTGATGGCGATCATGATGATGATGGCTAACAACACTCTCCCTCAACATTTATCATTTAGTTTTCTCGTTTTTGGATGGCTATTGTAATCGATGGATTGTGAACTTCTTTAGTATGTCTCACACTTCGTGAGATAGTTATTCATATGAGTTTGTAACAAACAGTTGTTCTGTTTCTATGAATGATTTCTATTTGCGTTCATATGTTGTTCGATTATGTGTGAATTATCCTGGTTATGAAACTAATTGATAATGCATGAACATTTGTAAAATATTGAAAATGCCTTGAAAATTAATGATATATTCATTTTGAATGAAACCATTGTTTAAATTCAAAGTTATGTCGATAATATGTGAAAGACATTTGATTTCTTGTCACATATGAATGATGCCCAAGTTCGGCAAGATAACTTAAACACCGTGTATTGCATGAATGGAAAGTGTTTGATGAATTGTTGAATGAGAAAACATATTCGATGTATCGTATTTCAATAAAGTGGTGATTATCATTTTGTGATTGTTTGAATTTTGTAAACGGGTGTTATCAAAAGAAACATGATCATGAAACTATTTGATATGATCAAAATATTTCATCATCCAAGGGTATTAAAGATAAAAGAGAATCTAATTACTACGATTTGATCAATAGTAATGAAACTCGATGTTATAAGATTGGCATAAGAAAATTGTGAAATGCAATGCATTTGATACGCCAAAGTGCAAAGCATCACAATATGATATTAGTTATCAAGTGGGTGAATAGATGGCACCGAATAAATCATTGTAGTGTAATTGTAAAGATCATTAGTTAGAAATAGTAAACACTCAATTAGTATATATAGTGAACCATCTAAATTTGTGAGATCGGTGCCATATCTTGTATGGATCATCGTGAAAGTTGTGGATTTATTCGATATCACCAAAACAATAGAGAATAAGTCCATGTAGAGTATTCATTGGGAACATTGAATACGAAATCCATGTGTGGAACCAAAAGAAAGGCAAAACTAATGTTGCTTAAATTTTGGTGCATTCTCGAGAAAGTTTGTGTTCTCGACTATGAAGCTTATGTAAGATAGTGAAAAACATGATGAGGATTCAAAACCCTGCATCAGAGTGTTGAGAAGCACAACAGAATGCATTCCTAAATGATTCTCTTCATAAAGGAAAGAATCAATGATAATGATCATTATATTTTCCCGACTTGTGTTTTTACTACATGAAGTAGGATTCAGAATATGTACCCCACATCTTGTATGGAGAAATTTGTGAATCACTTGTCATATTACCAGAATATCGCATACCTACGAACTATGAAGGAAAATAATGGTAAACTAAAGTTATGAGAAATCCTAGAGGCAAAATTCACTTAAGATTAGAAAGCAAAACGTTGCTAAATCTTACCAAGTAAAGTGTTACTTGAATTTTCCAAATGGCTGCAAGGTCATGATGGAAAAGGTGAATGACAAAGGCACAATTTTTCATGAATAATATATTAGACAAATTCAAAAGAATTTTATTCAGAAGTGCTAAAAGTCTAGTGGATTTAATACTAGTAAGGTACTAGCATCTCGTAATAAAACTCTTAGTTTGATAATTGATCAAAGAATTTTCAAGTCATTCAAAATAGTGAGAGGATATGAAATTTGCATGAAATTGAGTGGGAGCTGTAAAAGTATTCCTGAAACAATATGTGAATGACATATTTTTAAGTGCACTACTAGGAAATAGCTTATAGGTAGACAAGTTACTCTGTGGCGCATATGTAAATCCATGCGCCACAGATACTTGTCAGTGGCGCATTAGGAAATATGCGCCATAGACAATAAAAACTTTTGTGGCGCATTTCATACAACATTCGCCACAGAAGTTTGGTGGGACCCGCCAGCCAGGGTGGGGAGATCCAAGTTCTGTGGTGTATAATGAGATATGCGCCACAGATGAGGCAACATCTGTGGCACATATTTCATTATGCGCCACAGAACGTGGAGGCGGCCCCACCATGAAATCTATTTCATCCACGATCTGTGGCGCATTTGTGGATATGTGCCACAAATATGTTTGACTTGTGTGGCGCATATCCACAGATGCGCCACAGAAACCTAACCCTGGGTCCCACCACTTTAACCTGCACCAAATGTTCTATGGCACATATGGCCATATGCGCCACAGAAGTTTGAGCATCTGTGGCGCATTTCTGCCATATGCGCCACAGATGAGGGCGTCCAGATCCATGTGAAAAAGGTGGCAAGCTCCCACCCTATCTATCCACCACCACCCATTTCACATCTCTTCTTCCTTTCTACCTCCTCCTAGCTCATCTTCCTCCTCCCTCCCACCCCATCTTGCCCATAGTTTCTCCATTTTCTTATAACTAAACCTACTTTAGTCCATAGATTGGTAAGTGGAAGCTTCCCTCCAACTTGTAGATCTAAAAGATCCTTACTTTTCTCTCTCACATCTCTATTTGTTTACTAATTTCCTCTCCACCAACTTGTAGATCTATTTGTCCATACTCTCTCATCGTGCGGTCTCGTCTCACTATTATTGAGTCTACTAGGTGAGTACTTGGCCATGAGCATGTAGCTGAAGCTTGTCGCGCGGGCGGTGTGTGTGCGATGCATGGCGAGACGATGCTTGTGTGGTGCATGAATGTTTGCATTGGGAGGAAGTTTTTTGTTGCTTGCTTGTTGTTGTCCCGGCCGGTGTGGTGCATGGATGTTTGCCGAAATGTTGATTCATTTCCATTTCGGAAAATTTTTGCACTACCCATATGTCCTAATTTTAGGAAAGGTCATGCCAAAATTTTTCGGCTAGCATTCATGCATGTGTGTGTGCATATGGTGTGGTTCTAACCTATACTCTCTGTTTTGACCGCTCAGGCAACCATGGTCCTCACGATGAGCGAAGGTCGAATTGCTAGGTAAAGAAAGATGCGAAGGAGGACATGATTCTAAACAACAAGACACTGATAAGATGTTCATATCAAACATGCAAACTCCAGCGCTGGATCGACCCTGATTCTGGACAATTGGAGGGTCACCTGCTCAGGCACGGTTCCATGCGCGGCCTCAATGAGGCACCAGCAGGACATGGTGGTCACGAAGACGTGGGCGGGTGAGAAGACGAAGAGTCTACCGGGCATGATCATCATGACGAAGGAGATGCCGACGGGCATGATCATCATGATGAAGGAGATGCCGGCGGGCATGATCAGCATGGAGAAGGAGATGGAGACGGGCATGATCATCATGAAGAAGGAGAATATGCGAACACATAGACACTGCTAACTTCGGCCTTGCAGGACCCTCATGTTCAAGAACTGCTCCTCAAGGAGATGAGCAACGACAAAGCTGCAGCCAGAGAGAAAGCCAAGCTGGCCCAAATGGAGGTAGACGGGATGACTCCATTGTATCCTGGGTATGGCCCCGAGGATACACGTTTGAGTGTAATGCTCAAGGCTCTAGAGATGAAGGCCAGACACAAATGGACCAATGTGAGCTTCAACACAAACATGGAATACTGGCACGACCGACTTCATAAGGGGAACACATTGCCAACAAGTATTGAGGAGGCCAAGAAAATCGTGTGCCCTCTCGACCTACCACACATTAAATACCATGCATGCATCAATGATTGTGCACTTTATTGGAACGAGTACGCGGATAGAACCACATGTCCGGTGTGCGGCTAAGGACGGTACAAGAGAGGGAACAAGAAAGTTCCTCGAAAAGTGGTATGGTACTTTCCTATCACCCCTCGTCTACAGCGATATTTCGTAGATCCTAAGGAAGCAAAGCTCATGCAATGGCATGTGGAAAGAGAGAAGCCCGAAGATGACCCAGAGAAGGGCAAGATCCTAACACACCCTTCAGACGCTAGCCATTGAAATGCATTAGACATCGAGTTCGAAGAGTTCGGGGGCGATGGAAGGAAAGTCAGGCTGGGTATTTGAGCACCGATGGACTCAATCCTTTTGGAAACTAGAGTAGCATGCATAGCACCTGGCCCGTGTTTGTATGGCCATACAAGATCTCCCCGTGGCTATGCACGAAGCAAAGGTACGTACACATGAGCATTCTTATTCAGGGGCCGAAACAACCAGGTATCGATATGCATCTGTATCTCGGGATGTTGAGAGAGGAGTTAGCCAGCTTGTGGGAGATGCCGGCCCATACGTGGGATGCCTACACTAAAGAATATTTCCACCTGAGAGTCGTGTTGCTCACGACGGTGCAGGAATATCCTGGCTATGCATATGTACCGGCCCAGGTGAACCACGGACACAATGTATACGTCAAGTGCATGGATGAGACACCGCATCTCCAGCTACCAAGGGATCCCGAGTCTTCGACAACCGTGTTCCAAGGTACTCGAAAGTGGCTCCGCATGGATCACCCGTGGAGAAAATGTGGTGACCTGTTCAATGGTAAGGACAAGCTCGAAAGAGCCCTGCATTCGAGGAGTGGCGAAGAAATCGAGGAGCTTTTGGATAATTGGGTAGATTGCCCTGCGCTGGGAAAAAAATGACCGAGGACAAAGCCACTGCTGGGTGTATGGAAAGCAAGGTCTATTTTTTGGGACCTGCCGTATTGGAAGGTCCTCCACACTCCCCATAGCCTCGATGTAATGCACATCACGAAGAACGTTACCGAGAGTCTACTTGGCACTCTATTGAACATGCCGAAGAGGACCAAGGATGGGACGAAAGCAAGAAAGGACCTTAAATTGCTTGGCATCAAGAAAGATCTTCAGTACCCTAATAGTGATGATGATGATCAGACGGAAGGGACTCAAGGTCGCCGTAAAAGAGTTAAGAAGAATGAGGCGGTGCTTCGCGCCGCCTGCTTCACTCTGAGTCTAGAGGAGATCAAGCAGTTTTTCAGGTGCCTCCTAGGAGTGAAAGTTCCTCACGGTTATTCAGGGACGATAAGTAGATATATGGATGTGGCGAAGAAGAGGTTCAGCGGTATGAAGTCTCATGACTGTCATGTGCTGATGACGTAGATACTCCCCGTTGCGATCCGCGGGATAATGGACGAGCATGTCCGTGAGATGCTGTTTGGTATCTGTAACTTTTTTGACGTCATATCTAGGAAGTCGATCGGTGTGAAGCAGCTCGACAGGCTACAGGAAGAGATCGTGATGATACTATGCGAGCTTGAGATTTACCTCCTGCCCGCATTCTTAGACATCATGGTGCATCTGCTTGTACATGTCATGGACGACATCATCCAGCTGGGGCCGACAATGCGGCACAACATGATGCCGTTTGAAAGGCTAAACGGTGTCATCAAAGGATTCGTTCGCAACAGGTCCCATCCAGATGGAAGCATAGCCAAGGGATTTCTGATCTACGAGTGCATCTCCTTCTGCCAGAATTATCTAACCACCGAGAACGAGGATGTTGGAATACTTACCAAGAAGCACCTAGGCAGGCTCGGTGGATATGGTCACCGCGAGGGCTGATGCTCACTACATGTCGGCATTGATGGTCGACGCACCAACTTTGACAGGGCACACCGAGTCGCGCTACAACACATTGAAGTGGTCGGCCCTTGGGTCGAAGAGCATAGAAGCTTAATCGAGCAGGAGTACATCGACTAGGGCCGACCGAGGAAGAAGGGAGACTAAGTAGAGAGCACAACTCCAGCTTCACGGGTTGGTTCAAGAAAAGGCAACTGGACAATCCCCCACAGACGCCTTCTACGGAAGATCAAAAAATCATATTGTCCTTGTCGCAGGGCCCAGGGCACAACCTAAGGACCTGTCAGTCATACGACATAAACGGTTACAGATTCTACACCGAGGAAAAGGATAGGAATAGTGAATATCAAAACTCAGGAGTAACTATGTTATCCTTCACCGATGATGAGACTATTGTCATGGAAAGATTCTACGGAAGGATCGAGGAGATATGGGAGCCCGACTACTGTGGAGAGATCATACCGATGTTCCGTGTTAGATGGGACAAGAACGTGGAAAAAGAAGGTCGGTATTTCACCACAATGGTTATACCAGATGCCAAATCGACGAAGAATGCCTCCGCAAAAAATGAGCCTTGGGTACTCACTAGCCAAGTTGATCAATGCTTTTTTATTACCGACCCATCAACGCCCAACAGTGTTGTAGTTAGGAGGGGCAAGAGGAGCATCATTGGAATGGAAGGAGCCGCCAACGAGCAAAACTCGACAAAAACGGTGACCTGAAGATTGAAGAGGAATTCGACAAGTACTTCGACATGCCTACTACTACTAAAGTAAGAAGGAAGACCACACTACCTACTAAAGGTTGTCCATTCACAAGAAGAAATCTCAATGTGCACGGGCTAAAGTATTCAATCGCGACGAAAAAGGGCAAGAAGATTGTGAAGAGAATAATAGCAATTGTCTAACCTTTTGGTGTATTAATTCGTGTGGGTATAATGTGGCATTAGTGTGGGTATTAGTTAGAGACTAAAACATATAATGTGATATTCGTGTGGGTATACAAATTCACATTTGTGTGTGACAAGCACACATATATATATATATGATTCGGGAGGTTTTTTTGAATAAATATGCATATGTTCTTGCTTTTTTTAATAAATATGCATATATGTATATGTTCTTGCTTTTTTTGAATAAATATGCATATGTGTGTAATTAAAAATATTTAAAAAAAAGAAAAAAAGTGTGAGACAGCTAGGATTCGAACCTGGCTGCCCCAGGTGAGAGCTAGCGAGCAAGACCACTTGGACAAGTATCTGATCTTGTCATACTTCAACGCCGCGCTTTTTTGTACTATGTCCAAAATTTCTGTGGCGCATTCCCACAGAATGCGCCACAGAACTTTGACACTTAGCCAAATAAACGGCACAGAATCTCCCCCTAATCCCCCTTCTTTCTCACTTTGCCAAATTCACCTCTCTGTCGTTGCCCGCGTGCAAACCCTAGTGCCGCCCTCATCGCCGGAGCCCTAGCGCCGCCCTCTTCGCCAGAGCCCTAGCCACCGCCGTGTTGGAGCCCTAGCGCCGCCCGACAAACCCGTGGAGGAGAGCCCTGCAGCCACCGCCGCGCTGGAACCCTAGCGCCGCCCGACGAACCCGTGGAGGAGAGCCCTGCAGACCGTGGAGGAGGAGCTGCCGGAGCCTATCCGCAATAGGAGGAGGAGAAGGGCACCTCGCTGAGCCACCGCCGCGCTAGAGCCTGCCACCCTTGTCGTCATCGACCACCACAGCAACAGTGCGCATGGTTCGTCCCCCCCTCTGAACTCTAAATTTACCGCCGTCCCACCAGATTTCGTCTTTATTTTCTCCCATTATTAGCACCCTGATTACTTGATTTTGACGAAGTCACACTACTAATTCCAGAGCATCTGGGATATTATAATTGTATTTTTAGAGAGTTCATTATACTCCATGTATTATCATGGAAATGATAGTCACAAGGTGGTATTCTTTGTTGTGTTCATTTGTTTTTCTCCAGAGAAAAAATAAAGCAATACAATTTTCCCATTATCTTAACAAAATCCTCAATGCTCTGTTGGTACGTTGCAAACATATCTATAATTTTTTATGTTCCATGCTTGTTTTATATCTACTTTCTTATGTTTTGTCCACACTTTGGAGTCTTTTCATACACTTTCTTGGACTAACCTATTAACAAGATGCCACAATGCCAGTTGCCTATTTTCTGCTGTTTTTGGTTCCAGGAAAGTTAGAAAATCAATATTCTCGGAATTGGACGAGACAAAAGCCAAAGTTAATATTTTACCGGAAGACACATGGAGTCCAAAGGAGAGACGAAGGGGGGACATAGGGCGGGCAGCCCTAGGCCACGCCAGGGCATGGTGTGGGCCCCCTGGCCGGCCACCGACCTCACCCCTTCGCCTATAAAATCCCCCAGGGACGAATACCCTAAATCGTCAAGCCTCCAGCCACGAAAAGTTCCGCAGCGCGGGCCGCCACCGAAGGGGAGATTCGGGGGACAGAAAGTCTCTATTCCGGCACCCTCCCGGGATGGGAAAGTGCCCCAGGAGCCATTTCCATCGATCTCCACCACCAGCTCCATTGCGTTGCTGATTCCCATGATGATGAGGGAGTAGCTCTTCCTCGAGGCTAAGGGTTCTACCGGTAGCTATGTGTTCCTCTCTCTCTCTATGCATCATCATATTGTGATCATGAGCTTTGTAATCAAGTAGATCTACCTTGCTACTCTAGTGCTTTAATAGATCTCTGCTCTCCCCATGTGTGTGAAAGTGACAGCGTGTACACCATGGTGACACTTAGGCTAGAGATTACAAATACGTGTTATGAGTTATATTTGGAGTTGGATGTTTCTATGAAATTGGGGTGTTTGTTGGAACCATCTAGAGCTCAAGGTGACAGTGTGGGGTTATCTAGATGGGGAAAACGAACTTTGAGGTGTGCTATTATAGCCCTACCATGGATTAGAGTGTCCAACCGGAGAGTAGTTCAGAGTAGTATCATAAAGATATTATATTTATATGAGAGTGTTCACTAGCGAAAGTATGATCCCTAGGCCTTGTTTCTAAGCATTGAAACACCATTTGCAACTAGATCTGTTACATGTTTGCTTGCTTCCATCTTTATTTCAGTTTTCCTTTAGTCTCTTCCACGCCATCAAGCTCTTTTCTGGCACCGTTGTCTTTTATCCATACCACTTGTATTTCACTATCTCTTCACCAAACTAGTGCACCTATACACCTGGCAAGTGTATTGGGTGTGTTGGGGACACAAGAGACTTCTTGTATCTTGATTGTAGGGTTGCTTGAGAGGGATACCTTTGACCACTTCCTCCCTGAGTTCGATAAACCTTGGGTAATCCACTTAAGGGAAACTTGCTGCTGTTCTATAAACCTCTGCACTTGGAGGCCCAACAACTGTCTACAAGAATAGAAGTGCGTAGACATCATCTGTTAATCCTGAATGCCAAGTCTAGGACTTAAACCTGGGTGGACTGTTTCCACCACAAGGAACCCAACCATTACAGCCAAGCTCAGTTTTAGAATTGCTAGTAAAGAAATCTCAACATTTCATTTATTGTGAGCTTTCTACTGTGCTAAGTTTCTCATAAAGTTGACAAGAATTGGAAGAAGTAAAATGCAAGAAGCATTTGATCTGGTCAAGAATCCAAATAAACAAAGCTTGGCACTGTTTGAGTGTATCACTAGAAGTTCTTGATGACTACTCTATCGGCTGCGATAATAAGAGAAAAAAATGCATTTGGGGTGATGCGGCTACAACTAGAGCCACAATCTCAAATGGCTAAAATATTACTCATGCAATTCTAAATTGGCCAGATCGTTTCTATTGCTTTTTGTGGTCCATTGGTCCTTGAAAGTGAAATGCTTTAGTTGATTAGTCTCCTATCTGATGATTTTTTCTTAAGTAAGTCGATGGGCATGATCTCTGGTACAACCAGTAGTAATTATGGCACAATTCAAATGTTAGCTCCTTCATCCATTCTTCTAGTAATCATGGCCAAATTAACCCTTTTTCCTTTCCATTGTGACCTTAGTTGCCATGGCAAAACAATACCACTAATTTGAACTAGGAGTCATTAACTAGACGTGTTCTTGCCCTCTTGTCCTTTCTTTTTATACCATATCCTGCCTTGGAACTGCTTAAAAAAGACTATTACTCTGTCAGAGATTAGGGTACATGTATGTCATTATAAAAGTTTCTATTGTATTGTGCATGATTCTGATCTTAAAAATTCAGCTAGCATAAATAAAAGAAAATGAAGCAACTTAAACAATCTTCACTTTAGTCAATTGTTGCAGCTTATTATTGGGGCAAAATAGATTTAGTAGGTTCTGCTTATTATCTTCACTTTAGTCAGTTGATGGTTTAACTTTGTACTTGGAGCTTGCTTGCTTGTACTTGGAGCTTGCTTGCTGTACCAGGAGCTTGCTTGCTGTAACATAACATAACTAGAGCTTGCTTGTTGTAACATAACATAACTGGAGCTTGCTTTGTACCTGGAGCTTGCTTGCTTGTACCTTGAGCAATCTTGTACCTGGAGCTTGCTTGCTTTCTTGTACCTGGAGCTTTCTTGCTTTCTTGTACCTGGAGCTTGCTTGCTGTACCTAGAGCTTGCTCGCTATAACATATCATAACTAGAGCTTCCTTATACCTGGAGCTTGCTTCCTGTAACATAACATAACTCAATTTAAGTTTTTAAGTTTGTTGTACCTTGCTATATCTACATTCTTCAAAAATACTATAGCCGATGGTGTACCTGGAGTGTATTTATACATATGTATCTATTATATATATACTGCATGTGGATGATGGATGATGGATGCTAGGGTCAATGCATGGGGCTGTCAATATGGGGATGTGGTGTTTTGTCTTGCAGGGATATATTTCTTCAATTGAGTTGCCCATTTCTCCCGAAGTGTCGATTCACTTCCGTTTCGGTTGAGAAATGGGCACTCCTAGGTCAAAAAATTAGCAAAGGTCATGTCGAATTTTTCGGCCGAGATTTGTGATAACTTTTTGCCTTTTTTTAATAGAGTAGTGCAAACATGTCGGGTAACAACGAGGCCGGCCCTTCTAAGCACATGATCAGCATCGAAGAACAAGCTAGACAGGCTTGGCGGGGGTCCCAACAGGAGGAGGAGGAGGCAATGAGGATGACAGCACCACCGGAGGAGGAGGCGACCGTCGCTAGAGCTGCTGGGGGCAATGAGGGAGGAGATCCTGATTACGAGGGGGGCAAAGACGATTACGATGGAACTAGTGAAGGTGGCGGCGAAGAATATGACACCACCGATGGCAGCGCCCGCACCGATGGCGGCGAGCGCATGGATGGAGGTAGTGGCAACCCGGTCGCTTCTCAGAAGAAGAAGAAGGAAAAGAAGGATCAGAAGGTGCCAGTGCTCGCCACCGTCTGCGATGAGTTCACTGAGGTCACAGAAAGTGTCCAACCCATTGCGCTAGAGGCATTTGCTAAAGGGTACGGCCTGCAACTCGGGTGCATCATCCGGGAAAGCATGTCGATCAACACGAAGTACATCAGACATAATGACAATGCAGCTTTGGTCGATAACCTCCTTAAGAAGCTTCACAAGCGATATAGATTCCTAGAGCGGTTTAGAAACCTCGACAAAAAGAACCCGGTGAACAAACTAGCCCTCACGAAGATGAGCAACGCCTTGAGCAGCTGGAAAACCCGGGTGAAGAATATCATTGACAAAGGTAAAAGCTGGGAGGTTATTAGTAAGAAAAATCCGATGCTCGATGAGGAGTTTAAGATATTCAAGGCGGATATAGCTACCGCTGACGCTATACGTTGGACTAACTGGGGCAAGACTATGCAGGAACAGAACATAGGTAACCACCACCTTGGAAGCGGTGGTTACAGGGGGAAACAGGCCATTTGGGACAAGGAGGATGCCAAGCTTGAACGCCTTGGTAAAGACAACCCTTGGCTTAAAATCACAGACTTGCACCTTAGGCAATTTGTCTGGGCCCGCTACTACTTGGACAAGGAAACAGGGGAGTTCATCACGTACGATCCAGAGGTGAAGGACTTCAAGAAGAAGCTGGTAAGGAATTTATCGCCGATCTCAAGTCTATTGTGTTCTAATTAAAATAATGAAGACAAGAATCTAAATGGGTTCACCTTTCCTTGTCTCTGCAGGAGGAGGAACTGAACGCTCCTTCCAAAGAGTCATCCCAGGATTCGACGGAGCCATGGGACACAGTTTTCAACAGGGCGATCAATGCTTACAAGAAGAGGGACAGGGGGTTGCCGCTATCCTCAGCTGGCCGTGTGTATGGCTTCGGTACGAGCATGAAGTTCAAGGAGTACTACAAAGAGGACGCCAAGAAAAGAAGTGAGAGGAAGAACCAGTCGGTGGCTAAGGATAAAGCCGCTGTTGAAGAGCTGAAGATGAAGGTGCAGACACTGGAGGAGAAGGCAGTGGACGAGAAAACAGTGGACAAGTTAGTGGAAGAGAATCTCCACGCGATGATCCCCCCTGAGTTTTTCGAGGGGCTTACTGCTTGGAATGCGGGAGGTCGACAAGGGCCGATACATCTGCCCAACTTAAGTGGCAGCAACTCGGGCATCAATGTTAACGTGTCGCCAGACCTAGTGACCCCGTCGGCCGTCAATGCCGAGACGCAACCGCTCATTGTTGTCATATCGACGCCCCCTCCCGCCAAAGATACCAATAAGGCGTAGCCGACGGCGGTGGTGCTTCGTGAGGCACCCGAGCGGGAGAATGCAGATGATGATAGGCCGGCCGCCGGCATCGGCCGTGTCTCTACATTAGCCGAGCTCCACGCCATCACCAAGGTAACTAATTAGTTAGTGCACATCATCTCCTTTATGCCTTTGATGCATGACTGTTGCCATCTCATGATGCCCAACAACATGTTTTGCCTCAGGACACTTCTTGCGTACTCCTACTTAAAGATGTCGGCGGTGAGGTTAAGGATGTTTCCAAGGGCACTCTCATACAACCTACGAGCCGCATGATGCACAACAATCCAATGGATGATGACATGATGAGGGTCAGGTTGGCTCGGGTGTTGCCAGGGTGCGACGACATGGACCCCCCTTTCAACCTTAGGGAGCCGACAAACAAGACCCTTGGAGAATGCTACAACTGGCCCTTGACATGGCCGAAGACCCAGATTCATTTTTTGGGGGGGGGGGGGGAGCACCGGCGCCACCTCTCGATCGATCGATCGCCCGGCCACCACCTCGGAAGCCAGTAGCCGCCATCATCGCCACCACCAACCGTCACCAATAACTCTTGGCAGCGTGTGTACCGCCCCATGGAAAAGACGTTGTGCCACAACTGCCGTCGCCTCCGCTACCACCACCACATGATGGCACCCATGAAGATGATGATGAATTGGTCAACGTTGATTACTTCATCAACACCGGCACCGTCAAAGGATTGTATATGCCTTCTATGGATGAAGAACCCTTCACAGCTCGCGACCATCAAGCTGGTTAGCCCAATACATGCACGCATCGCCTGGTCTTCCATGGTGTTTCTCAAGAGACGCCTCCAACCGCCGATCTACCACAGGAGAAACCTAGATTTGTTTTCAGCCCCAACACACTCTGAAAGGCAGCCGATGAGCAGATGGTAGTGGATGACACTGTTGTGAAGAAGAAGCACTACAAGAAGAGATGTAATAATAATAAGAAGGGTGTGAGCCAGCCTCTTCCGAAGAGGATCCGGGCTCAGTGCACCGTCGTCGAACCATCCACACAATATGGCTTGCCCCGAGTGCATGTAGCTAGTCATCCGATATTGACTCCGGATATGCTCCACATCACGGTTGGAGCCATGTTAACTTTGCATGAGGGTGTCAAGACACTAGAGGGCATCCTTCTTAAATACAAAGATCCAAATTACCAGGTTTTCATGGCCAAGGTGCCATTGGACGTGGGCTTCGTTGATGAACCCCCCGCGGATATATTCTTCATAGCGTACGAAGACATATTCAAGTTGTTTCTCACGAAACGGCTGGACTATAACTTGGTCCGCCTATACGTGCTCAATCTGGCGATCAAGATCAAGAGAGAGAGAGTACCCCAGAAATCACAATAGTGGATCCCTACTACATGCGGGACAGCCAGTTGGTCGAAGGATCAGAGACACGGACCAAGGCGATGGCGTACCTCGAGAAGTTCATGGTGGACAACAATAGGAAGGACACAATTCTTTTGCCTTTCTTTCTCGAGTAAGTACACACTCGCTTATTCACCGCCGTAACTTATGCATTTCTCATAGATTTCTTCCTTTGCTCTTTTTCGAACATTCCGTTCCAATTGTGTTGCGTAGAGACAAATACTGCACACTCATCGTCCTTGCCCCGAGGTATTCGGTAGCAACGTATTTCGACTCAGGGAGTTTGACAAAGAAGAAAGACTACACGAGAATAAGGGATGTTCTCAATGAGGCTCTCGAGGGCTATTCCAAGAAGGGATGCACCTTCGTAGATAAGGGGGAATGTATCAAGGATGGCAAGCACATATTCTAGCACGTGCTCGAGTTCCCCTATGTCAAGCAGCAGGCTAGTGGTGGTGCCAAGGAGGCCTTCTACGTCCTCCATCACCTTAAAGGCTATGTTCGGGATTGCCAGAACCTAACGCTGCCATATAGTCTCCGAGAATGGGCCGAAACTTTGGCGCGAAGGGACGATGATGATCTTAGAGAAGACTTCCATCACATTCAGCAGAAGTTGTCGCAAATCATCACTGAAGATGTCAACACAAGGGGGGATACAACAAGCCAAAGGGTTGAGTAAGAGGGAGATCCAAAAACGCCTCCGTAAGCAGGGCGACACAAGGACATGGATGACGAAAGAGGGCTATCTACCGTTCTCGAAGCCGAGTGATAAGAAGAAGTCTTCATGATCGATGTGTGCCTCTAGCATGATCCAGTGTCTGTATATTCTTGATGGATGCCTGCTGTAGTGTGTGTCATAAACTTTACTATCTTGTGGTCGAAATGGTTGTTAGACTTAAACTATCTTGTGGTCGTGTTGTTGTTGAACTTATTACTTCTTTGATGATCGCGAGATGCTATCTTTTAGGTTTATGGATCCTTTGTTTTATATATATGGATGTGAACCCTTTATTAATTCTTTTCGTTGTATATTTACTAATATGCCTTGTCGTCTATAGAGATGGTGACGAGGTGGTATGTGGTGTACATGGGTAGGGTTCCAGGAGTCTACGAGGAGTGGGAGGATTGTCACAAACAAGTGAACAAGTTCAGAAGCAACATCTACAAAGGATACGCGACTAGAGAGGAGGCGGTAGCCAAGTGGAGGAACCACTGTGGAAGAAGAACCGAATGAAGATATTGGTCGGGCTCATGCTCTTGCTCACCATCATCACAGCTATATTCTATTTGATCCTAGTGTAGGCGGCGGTGACCACTTCATATTTGTAATGTGAGATGATATGAACTTTGTATTCGGCACTTGTGTAAAAATTCAACACTTGACACTATATATGTATCTCGATCAGGCTCTAAGTGTGTGTATTATATATATATGTCGGTTTTTATGCATCTACTACTTGTGCAATGTAATGTTTATACTCATCTAGATAAATACTATATAAATCCTGTATAAATACCTAATTATATACTAGGAACGTATTTTACTTTGAATACGTGTTATATAATCAGTGGCGCATATATAAGTATAGTCAGTGGCGCGTAGGCTTTCTCTGGCGCAAATAAGTAAATACGCCACTGAACTTCTTCCTGTGGCGCATATGAAGAAATGCGCCACATAAGTCTGTGCATATCTATATGCGCCATAGGAAGCAGTTATCAGTGGCGAGGTAATAGTGGCGACTGGCATATGCGCCACAGAAGGTGCATTTTCATGCGCCACAGATAAGATGTTTCCTAGTAGTGGTAGGAGAAATATAAGTCTCAGAATCAAATATGTTGGGAACATATTTTGAGTGGGAGCTTAATGATTAATTCTTGAATGGGTACGACACATTAAGAATAAAAGCGCAAGTACCGATAAATGATGATTTCTAGGGATTAGAAGTTGATGGTAAGTATATTATGATATTATGTTGTATTCCTCAAAGAGATTCTGAAAAATAGTTTGAAAATAGGAATTGATTAATGAATGGTCCTTAGTCACTCAAATTAGGAATAACATTAAGTTAAACATAAGTGGTTGAAAGAAATAAAAGGATGATAGCTATCCACTAAGTTGAAACATAGGTTCTGTCTTGAAAACCATGATGACAACTTAACATCATATATGATCCGAGAAGGAATGTTTGAAAAGTGATTAAGTATGAATCACGAAAAGTTGAGCTAAGTTTGTCCATAGTGTCTGAATGAGAACTGTAGACATGTTTTCAAATCTATGAAGGATGACATATCTTAAAACGTAAAGGGTTATGTTAGAAGGGAATGTGTTAACCTTAGAAGATTCGAAATTCCTGCATCAATAATACTAATTGAAGTCAAGTAGGAAATGAGGTGGTAAAACAGCGAACATTGCACATAGTGCACTAGTATTTTGATGATTACATTTATAATAAAATATAAGGGTACCATCTAATATAATGTATATTGTTATGGCGGGACTAGTTCGTCTTTACACAGAAGGTGTGTCCCAGGGCATACTGCCCATGAGAAAGCTCATTGTGGCTGATCTGACGTCATTGTTGGCTCCTGGAAACCGACCTCATTCTGTTGCCATGACTATGATGCATACACAAAGATGTTATCATGAGATGATAAAGTATTAATGTCAATCAAGGTGCCACATTAGTAAGTTGCAAAGGATTTGGGGCTGTAAAGTCGAGACCCAAGACTCAACCTCTTCCATGAGCAAGCATGACCAAAGGTGCCAGGACATATGGTGCCGATGATTAGGAACACATGCAACTAGTTTATTTGTACTCTAGTGCAAATGGTAGACTGTTGGAAATATAGCCTAGAGACAAATAATAATATAGATTATTATCATATTTCATAAAGTTTATGATTATGTTTTATATCATGCTATAACTATATCGATAGGAAATGTCAATACACGTGTGATATATGAACAACCAGGAGTTCCTAGTGAAGCTATAGTCACTGGTTCACATTGGTCAATAGATGACCAAGGTTTCCTGATCATGTGGCATTTATGTCAGTTGACAATGGAGTCACCTCATTGCGAGAATGATATGATGATATATACCCAACCTAAGCATCGTGACCCGATCATGTCACGAAGTTCAAGTTACAATGATTAGAATATACCTAGTGTCCTATTTCTTAGACCGTGAGACCATATCAATCACTATTACCCAAGGATACTTAGATAGCATCAAACATCATCTGGTGACTCGGTGATCATAAAGGTGTGTTCATGTATTCGGAGGAACAGTTGATGCAATATGCGTCAAGAGAGGGATTTGTCCATTCGCATGAAGGAAAAGATACTCGAGGGCCCACTCGGAGAAGTTGTATCCAATAGCCGCGCAATGTGTGATTTGATCACGGGGATATCATTCGTCGGAATGAGTCAGATAGCATTTGTTGATAACGAGATTTAACACGACATAGTGATGTCATTGGATCCCGGACAATGCAAGTATCGAGAGACAAGAGGAATATGACACGACATTCATGGTTCAACGACGAATGATTTCGTGGAATGCACATGGATCAACATGGCCATTAAGGTCCCTCTGATGATAATTGGTATGGGAGGGTCCCGACCATGTCTGGAGTGTTTCCGAACTGTGGGTTATCACGCTTAAGGGATTGATGATGCTCAGAGAGCGCTTTGGTATCAGCAGAATCACCGGAGAAAAGAGAGAGAGAAAACCGAAAGGGTTTCGGTAAGTTTGGAGGATGTCCGGAATGAGATGGAAGGAGTTCCACATCAACGGGGATTGAATAATATGTAAGTTAATGACTCCATTTTTTGCCATCTTCCACCGTGTTTAAACATTGTTTTTGGTTAAGTAATTGCCAAAGAAACTCTCAATCCTTGCCACTAATGACTAATAATTGCAAAGATATGCAAAACCTCTCTTTGATTTATGTTGTGCATGAAATCACGGCTTTTAATGCGAAATAAGTAGTCATAATGAAAGATTTTGAGGAAGTACACACGACAAAGTAATTAGGAAGCAGTTCCATGGCGTCAGCATGCTTAATGACCACTGGTACGGGAAGGGCCCACCCGTACCAGGTGGCGACGGCTTCGTCTCGTCAAATCCTACAACTTTTGTGAAGACGCCTATATATTTTGAGGCTCCAGCCATCGGCCAGAGAGCCGCCATTCTCAGATTACATCACAACACCACCAAAGGAGATCCACACCATTGTTCATCACTTCCACCATCCATCCATCCACTAGCCATATCCATCACTTTGTACTTTAGATCTCCTTGTGATTTTGCAACCATTGTAAGAATACTTGATTTCAATCTAAGTATTTGTATGATGTTTTCTATCTCCGATCTATTTGTTATGAGTGAGTAGTCCTCATGGGCTGTGGGTTGGGGAGAAACCTCACAGCGATTATGTGCTTCTAGATCATGGGAGTATTGTATTTTGTTTGCAATTGATATTTGTATCTTTTGTTTCTTTGTCTCTTGTCTCGATCTGTGGACTTATAGGTACCCAAGATCCCATTGATTGATAAAGGCTTGAGGTGAGATACTTGGCTAGCGGGGATCCCATAGGAACCTCAGTGATAGAAAGGGTAGTATGGTCTTCGCTTAGCGCCCCATTCAGGATCAACAACAACATCACCACTTAAATCTTTGATTTGTGTTTTACACTTAATAATCGTTTGTAACCCGTGGCTTCAGTGTGCACTTGGTTGGATTAAAAGTCTATTGATATGCCTGTTGCATCACGGGGGCTCTGGAATATTAGGATGTGTTGCCCATAATAGATTATCTCCATTCAAACATTATACATGACTATGCTTATTATTATCTTTTATCCCATTTGATGTGCAGCTGCAGATGGATCTTCAAACCTAGCCTATCTCCATCCATTGATTCAAACCCATTATAAAGTAAACTAGATTGGTCCAGTAAACTAAGGAAAAAATAACAAACAAAGTCTTCTAGACATGTCCTTTTTATTTTCCTTTTACATTGCTTTCCGAGATTTGATTAAACCTAGGTATTCTAGGGGAAAAAGCTATTATACTACATTCGTGAATCCGGATCGAAGGTATCAACCCTTTTTCTAGCACCATTATCGGGGAAGCAATTTCGCTATCCTGGTGAGGTCACTAGAGACCTTGTTTTTAGTTTTATTATTAGTTGTAGTTTAATCCTTGTTATTTGTTTACTTTCTTGTTATCTATTTGAAAACCCCAAAAAATTAGTTACTTGTTATTCGTTTTCATTACTTAAAAAATACCAAAAAGATAAGAGCCATGGATCAAAATATATTAGGGGAGTATGTTACTCCCACTAATGATTTTATTCGTGCACCCATCACTCAGCCCACAGTTGATGCTGAAACATATGAAATAAAGCCTAACCTTTTAAGTTTGGTTCAACAAAACCAATTTGGGGGCTCATTTGCTAAAGGTTCAGGTTTGCACTTAAATACTTTTACTGAAATTTGCGACATGATGCATATTAAGGATGTAGATTCAAATGCTATTAAACTAAGATTATTTCCTTTCTCTCTTAGAGAAATGCTAAGGATTGGTTGCTAGCTCTACCAAAGGGCACTATTAAATCTTGGGAGGAATGTACTAATTTTTTTATGACTAAATTTTCCCCCTAACTAAGACTATGCAGCTAAGATCCAACTTTACAAGATTTAGACAAGGATACTGTGATCCACTAGCGCTTTCATGGGAAAGGACGAAAGAAGTTGTAATGAACTTTCCTAGTCATGGGATGCAAGAGTGGCTTATATTACATTTGTTTTATAATGGTCTTAACCCAATGTCTAAGTCTATGCTAGATACTGCAGCAGGAGGAATGCTCATGGGAAAGGAAGTGAGTGTTACAAAGAAGTTACTTGATGATATGCAAAACAACCATGCCCAATGGCATGTGGAAAGAACCTCAAAGAGAGTAAGTTCAAGAGATTTCTATTTTTGTGCCCCTGGTTCATTAGTTGTACTCAGTTTCCCCAGACGCTTAGTTTTTCCTCACTTTTGCCCTCTCTCCATTACGAAACCCTCACATGCGCTCGGACGGGGGGATGCAGTCAGGTCAAAGGCTTGACCTTTACATGCTGACCGGTGGGACCACATTGGGGTGGGTCGTGCATTGAGCGTTACGGTACGTCGCCTCGACCATTACAAGCTGACAGGTGGGGCCAGGATACACAGCGGACCGCCATCCATATCTCGCTGATTATAGGGGACGTGGTGTGGGACCATGTGGGACGCGTTTGGTGGTTACGTGCGCCCTGTCGCCTAAATTGGAAGTTTTTTTTTTGTTTTTTTATGATTGGACTTTTTCAGAGCGCCTTTTCCCCTCTCTATCTCGCTAACAGTTATATTTTTTCCCAAAAAGGTAGCGAATCTAGAGCAGCTTCTCTCTTCATTCATTGTTCCTTTTGCCCTCGTTTTTTCCCAATCTGGTAGCAAATCTAGAGCAGCAAAACTAACTAGCACCATAAATAAATTCAGTAAACAGAGCAGATGTAGATAAAGCAGCTAATATAGGTTATATAGTATGATACTTAACGAGGTTCGACAATTAGGCTGCTCAGCAGTAGCGGCGGACAAGTTCAACACAAACAATACAAAAGAAGATACTTTACAGCAGCAGCAGCAGATCAATGGCCCCTCATGGCCTCTGCCAGGAGGGCCTCCGCCTCCTCCCTTTGGCGCCTCCTCCACTTCTTGCTACCCAGTCCCTTGACCTTGGGTGCCTTGGGCTTGATCAAGGTTGCGTAGGTGAAGGCCGAGCGCCTGGTGCTTGGCTATGAAGTCGTGGACGTTGCCAACTCGCCGCAGATCCTCACGTTCTTGGCATGCTTCACGAGGGAGTTGAAGTCCGCGGTGCGGAGCCTCCTGGTGGGGCAGAAGGGGCACCTGTACACATCGCCGGTGAAGAAGTTGCGGCACTGGTCGGACTTCAGCCTCCTCAGCACATGATGAGTCTTGGTGTCCTTGGACTCGTCCTTGCTGCGGACGTCGCTACTATCCTCTTGTTGGGAAAAACAGTAGAGTGAAATAAGGACATGATTGAGATACTTTGATTATCGGGATTGATTATTTGCATAAATTAACCGATTGAGATCTCCTGATTATTCCCCAAATCTCAAACCAGATCGAATACTGATCCCAACTATGAATAGGGGGGTTCAAATACGAACAGGGGGGTTCATCGAAATACGAGATCTAACACAAGAGGATTAGCTACTGTAAAAATACGAACAGCCAAGCCCTAATAACATATGATCTAGCATCCAACGATGGGAATGGGGGAAGAACAAGGGAAGGGGAGAAAACCCTGGCTACCTCCGACCATGGGTCGGCGATGCTGGTGTCGTAGGGGTTCTCCGGCCTTATGTAAACAACCTCCTCATAGGTGTCCCAGCCGAGCGGGATCTGCCCGAGACCGACGGGGGCCAACTCGTTGGTGGCTATGATAGATGCGGGGACAGGTACAAGGGCCTATACGGGGACGAGGGGCTCCTATCCAGCGGCCTTGTAGGCACCGATGGCCACCATGCCATTCTTCTCTATCGCCAGTGTGGTTGGGGTTTTCTTGGGGGTTTGAAGAAGGTGATGGGATAGCGTAGACGGCTGAGTGAGCGAGTGAGTGATGAGTGAGAGTGGGGATGCCTCTATTAAAGGAGAAGGGAAGCGATGTTTTGTTGCACTACAGTGCACCGCGTAACCGCATACACTACTACACCGTGCACGACCACATGTGTCCGCTACCGCCCCGTGCACCGCACACGCGTACTGTGAGTCACGGTTTTTCCCTCGTGTCTAACCCTGGCGATTCAGTTGTACGCAATTTTGCCCCTGAGTGTAACACTGGCTTTTTGGTTGTACTCAGTTTTGCCCTACAGTACTAACATTGCCGTATGCAATATACTCAGTTTTACCCTCCGGTGGCTGGTCAACAGAGAGTCAACGAATAGGTTTTAGCTAGCTAATTGAGTCATTTTATGCACAACAAATTCAAAAAGAGCAAAACATAGTGGCATCTACCTAGGGAGTCTTATTACGTGACTTGCCACCATAAGAAATGTATATAAACCAAGTTTTAAACTAAATCACCACTTCTCAAATCACCTACTATCTATGAAGGTTCATGGCTTTCTACTCAAGCCTCATCCCCAAACATCCCTCCCCAAAACATAGTTTGTCTGAATGAGGCAATAATTGTCAAACTAGTGTATATATGAATTGCAAATAGTTTGATGTATGCCAAGATGTATTTTATTCTATAAAAGACGCATTTTCCATTTTTTAAATCCTTTTCTATTTTCTATTTGAATCCCTTTGTCAGTCTTGCCCTTGGTTTTCAAGTTCTACTCAGCTTTGCCCTTGGTTCTTAAGTGCTACTAAGTTTTTCCCTCTCTTTGTATCCATCTCTCGCACATGTGCTCATCTTCGCTGCTACGCTCTGATTGGTCGAGACAGTTGTCACACAGATTTTCCCACCAACCGTTGATCCTCTGTGATCTAGTAGACATGATAACCCCTATATCTTTCTGGGGACACCCCTCTATCCATGCAAAATAACGAGTATGCCACCGGTACTTTAACTCCATAAAGAAATGAACTTGAATATAATTTGAAGGGAACGTGTTCGAAGGTGTATAATTTTTTAGCACAAGATTTTCTTAGCACGACATTATCACGTATTAAGTGCGATTTCAAAGAGTTCAAATGTGTATAATTTTTGTATACGCAAGTTTATGCATTACATTCCACTCCATGGAAATGATAAATGATCAGGATTTTATTAGCACAACATTATCATGACCTAAGTGCGATTTCAAAGAGTCCAAAGGTGTATAATTTTCATATATGCCAGTTTATGCATTACATTCCACTATATGAAAATGATAATCTCTCAAGATTTTCTTAGCACAACATTATCACGTATTAAGTGTGATTTCAAAGAGTTCAAAGGTGTATAATTTTTGTATACGCAAGTTTATGCATTATATTTCACTCCATGGAAATGGTAATCTCTTTAGATTTTCTTAGCACAACATTATCACGTATTAAATGCGATTTCAAAGAGTTCAAAGGTGTATAATTTTTCTATACGCAAGTTTATGCATTATATTTCACTTCATGAAAATGATAATCTCTCAAGATTTTCTCAGCACAACATTATCACGTATTAAGTGCAATTTCAAAGGGTTCAAAGGTGTATAATTTTTGTATACGCAAGTTTATGCATTATATTTCACTCCATGGAAATGATAATCTCTCAGGATTTTCTTAGCACAACATTATCACGTATTAAGTGCAATTTCAAAGAGTTCAAAGGTGTATAAACTTCGTATATGCAAGTTTATGCATTACATTCCACTCTAAGAAAATGGGGGAGAAAATAATAATCTCTCAAAATTTTGTTAGCACATCATTATCATGTATTAAGTGCAATTTAAAAGTGTTCAAAGGTTTATAATTTTTGTATATGCAAGTTTGTGCATTACATTCCACTCTATGAAAATGATAATCTCCCAAGGTTTTCTTAGCACGACATTATCACGTATTAATTGTGATTTCAAAGAGTTCAAAGGTGTATAATTTTTGTATACGCAAGTTTATGCATTATATTTCACTCCATGAAAATGATAAATGATCAGGATTTTATTAGCACAACATTATCATGTCCTCAGTGAGATTTAAAAGAGTTCAAAGGTGTATAATCTTTGTATATGCATTACATTTCACTATATGAAAATAAAGCAATAGCACGGGCATGGGGTTGGCTCGGGGTCCCATCTTGCAATGCCAGCCTGGGTAAGCTATAGGTCCGGAGCTCACGTGGATAAGCTGTGGGTACGGTGCTCACGTGGATAAGATGTGGGTCCGATGCTGATCTGGATAAGTTGAGGGAGGTGTCCACTACGGGAAACGACTGAACGCGGCTCCACTTGTCAGCATGTAATGACAAGGGTACACTACGGGACCTAACAGAACATGGCCCTACTCCTCAGCACGTAACTGCAAGGGTTCACTACGGGACCCGACTGAACGCGGCCCCACTTATCATCATGTAACGGCAAGGATGACAGACGACGAGTTTCAGACCATGTGAGAGTTTCATACAAGGAGATGGGCAAAAGTGAGGAAAAACTAAGCGGCTGGGGAAAACTAAGTACAACTAACGAACTGAGGACACAAAAATAGAAATCCCAAAGTTTAATTACCGAGGTAAATAATGAAGAGCTTACATCTAAGGTAGATGAGTTGCTTAGCTTAGTAAAGGGTAAAAAGTTTCTTCATTCTTTCATAGAATGATAGAAAGCAGAGCTGTAGGGTTTAGGTCAAAAATAGATACCCAACTTAATACTATCCTACCGATCTTAATGATGTTAATTTTATAGTTCACACTCCTTTTAATCCTGCATGGAAAAATAATTATGCTTCCAATGTTCAAAAATATCATGCTAATCCTATAGGAGCTCCTTATAATAATTATGATAATACTAATGGAGCAAATCATGGCAATCCCCCGTTTGAGCAAACTGTTAGAACATTTATACAAGCTAAACCAAACAAAACAATATGCTTATTAAGATCACGGAGAACCATGAAAGTACTATAGGAAAATTATCTAACCAAGTCATTGCAATTAGAAATGATGTGCAGGCTCTAAGAACGAAAACCATGGAGGCTCAGTTGGGTAAGGTAGCTGAGAGCCAAGCTCTCATACTAGCAAAGTTTACTGGAAAACCGAGCCTAATCCGGTAGAAGACCTCAAGATGATGAGGGTAGTAACTAATGAAGAAAAACCTAAAGATCTAGATTATAGCAATGCGCCAACACTAGAATATACTATCAAATATCTATTGAAGATGATCACTGTTAAGAATCCAGGTATAGAACAAGGTAATGATGCTATGTACCAACAATTTATACAACAAGTAGCATCTAAAGTTCGCGATTTAGATATGGATTATAAAAGACTAGCTGATAAGCTTCCATCTAAGCTAGATAATATATTTGAGCCCACTATTAAAATTAAGTTGGGATTCAATGAAATACCCGCACTTTGTGATCTTGGTGCGAGCGTCTCAACAATTTCCAAAAGCTTATTTGACAAATTAAACTTGGGGCCATTTGTTACAGCTGAATTGAGACTCCATCTGGATGATTCAACTTATAAACAAGCTGTTGTGATCAAAGAAAATATAGTTATAGAAATTAAAGGTAGTCCCGCTCTTATTGATCTTGTTGTTGTGGACATGCCTGAAGATCCCATAGAACCTATAATTCTAGGTAGGCCATTCCTAAGGAGAATATCATTTTGCAGCCCGAAAGTTGGGTCGCCTAGGCAACGCGGTACCCAAGTTGATTTTTATCATCGCGATTCGAAAAGTTGAGGCGCCAATTGCTGAGAGGGGTCTTTTGAGTGAATGATGGCCAAACCAAATATTTTCAAATCGCGCCCGTTAAGTCAGGATATTCCGTTACACTAGTTCCTGTTGTGCCCCTCCTTTGTCGGTCACTCTTCTTAGCCACCCTGCACTTGTCGTAAGGGCAATTCCATTACTGTACTTTCCTAACTCTTGACACTGAATCTTGCTGCTGCGGCGGCGGTCCCTTTTCTTCCCTTTCCCGACCCTAAATCTGCCGGCGGCGGAGGACCTTTTTTCTCCCTCCCTCGACACTGAATCCGACGGTGGCGGCCCAACATGTCTTGCAAGGCGAAGGTTGTAGCTACGTTGCCGACTAAAAAGGGTCCGTCGGGGCCCAAGTCTAGGGCTCAATATGTAGCAGCGGCAAGGTCTTCAGCCCCGGTTAGTGAGGAGGCCAGGAAGGATTCTGCTCCCAAGGTACCTACGAGCAGCGGGTTGAATAGAAAAGCAAGGCCGACGGCGGATTGTTCGGCTCCGGTGGGCGGATGCAGCACTCATATCTCAAAGAAAAAAGCCCGGGAGAAGAGCTAGAGGTGAATTTTTCATATCTGTGCCTTATCTTGCAAGTAGATTAGTTACGGCATAAGAGAATCGAATGAACTGAAATGTTCCCCTTTTTAATCAAATTAGGCACAGCTTTGATACAAGGGACCTATATGAGGTCACAGTTCATGTTCGGCAGTACACTACAAAACTTGATTTTGGTTGCAAGAGGGTTGTGTTCGGGCAAGATGTGCATCTGCTTGTGAATTGCAAAGGGGTTGTTTCTGTTTCGCAGCTGGTAGATATGCTTGCCGCTAGAATTCCCTGGGGTTCTAGACAGAGGACAAAATTGGTGTGGCGCAACATGAATGATACCTATCAGCAAATTGAGCACTCCCATGAGCTTCAGATGGTTTGTGAGTGTTCTGCAGCTGATCGTAAGGTGAAAGTTGAAGCAATGATTGATGACATGTATGCAGATGCTGGAGATCTTGCTGCCAGAGCTTCTACTCCTATTGAATACGAACCAATAGATGCTAATCTAGATAAGTTCAGTATATGCATAGAGGTGGATTGATACATGGCAAAACTTGATGAGGGAGTTAATAAGCCAGTTTCATCATGTACTGTGGAGATCATTGTCGATTCCAAAAACATAACTCTTGATGAAATGAGAGAGATGATCGGTAAGGAAATCAGTATTGGACCTAAGCATATGGCAAAAATCCGGTGGTGGCATCATAAGAAGCAGCAATTCATAGATGTTTTGGATACTAAAGATCTTATGCAGATTATGCAGCAAAAGAAGCGAACCAGGAAGGTGTTCTTCCTTGGTACCATTTCTGATGTTGTTGAACAGGTTATAGTGGATGTAGATGCCCCTGTAGTGGCTGAACAGAATGAGGTGGTCGACGTTGATGAGATCTGATGAGAGCTGCTACCCTGGTCTTGTCATATGGACCGCGGGGTTCCCCTGCCTGTATTTGTAATATTGACTGCTGTTGCATTTAGAGCGTGTTTCTGTGATTATGTTTGTTGAGAGATTGCAATATAATGTTGTGCGAGCTGTTGAGATTTTCGGACATGTCACTCACTGAAACCATCGTTGTTGTAATAAGACATAAGTACATTGTAGTTGACATGATTATGTTTCTTAAGATGACGTACCGTACTTGTTTCTGTTATTATGTTTGTTGGGACATTATAATGTAATGTTTTGTGAAACCGTGACTGGACTAGTGATGCATAAATACATTGTGGTTGACATGATTATGTTTCTTGAGATGATGTACTGTACTTGTTTCTATTATTTTGTTTGTTGAGAGGCTGTAATGTAATGTTTTGTGAAACCATGACAGGACAAGTGATGTGTAAGTACCTTGTAGTCGACATGATTTTGTTTCTTGAGTTGATGTAATATACTTGTTTCTGTAATTACGTTTTTTGAGAGATTGTAATGTGATGTTTTGTGAAACCATGTTGTGGTTATGTTTGTTGAGAGATTGTAATGTAATGTTTTGTGAAACCATGACTGAAGAAGTGATGCATAAGTACCTTGTAGTTGACATGATTTTGTTTCTTTAGATGATGTAATATACTGGTATGTTTTTGTTAGGCAATGAAATTGGGATGGAGGGAGTGCAGGTTTAATATTTGAAATGAGAATGTGTGAAGAGAATCCATATCAGGCAGGAGACAATAATCCAGGGAAAGGGCATGGTATCATTAAACTATTGTAACATGCCAATTTAGTCATTGTTGCAGCGGTAGAAGGGCTACTCTCTCTCTCTCTCTCTCTCTCTCTCTCTCTCTCTCTCTCTCTCTCTCTCTCTCTCTCTCTCTCTCTCTCTCTCTCTCTCTCTCTCTCTCTCTCTCTCGCCGACGTCGACGCCGACGCTGTCGCCTGCGACGACGCATTCGCCATGTTGTCCTTGAACGGAGAGGATGGCCAGTCGAGCAGCGACAACCTTCTCTCCGACATCGAGTATTCCTTCCATGATGTGAGTTCCTCTGTTTTCTCGGGCTACTGTTAGGCAATGGTAAATCTCTCGATCTGAGCTCCATATGTGCATGCAATCATGTCGATTTCAACTTTGCGTTTACCTATAGGTACCACGGACGATCTACGACTCCAAATGGGAGGGCCTAGATCTCGATGGAGAAGTGCCACATGACCATGGGCTAAAACTAAGGAGATATGTTGCATTCAAAGGTAGTAACACTGGGAGAAGGTTTTTGGGCTGTACAAATCAGGTTTGTTTACATTATGTGCAACTGTGATATGATGTAAAATGTATCGTGCATGTTCATAACACTATAGTGTGTGTGTTTTTAGGTTGGCCCGGTGTGTAAAGCAGTAGAGTGGCTGGATCTTGAGTGGCCAGATGCACTTAAGAAATGTTTGGCACAATTATGGGAGATGTATGAGTTGGAAAGGTCAGGGAGATTTAGTGATGTAAGTGATGCAGCTAAAAATAATTAAAGTTGTCGGTACAAAATAAGGAGCTGGAACAAGAAATCGAGAATTTATAGTCAGAGCTAACTGACAGAATCGATGGGATCTTGGTTGTTGGAACTGCAGAGAAGCTTCAGGATAGTCACATGTTGCTGATTCATAATGCAGAAAAGGAGAGGGATCAGCTCAGGGAAGACAAGAAGAAGCTAGAGTACTGCATTGCGGATCTGTTGAAGGAACTGAACAAGGAGCGCGAGGGTAAACAAGGACAAACTATAGAGGATAAAGGAAATTCGAGATGAATAATTTATGTTGTTCTAATGCCTGAAACTAGTTAATTGTAAGACTTGCAGTTGCGCTTTCCGAACTAAGCCAAACTCAATCCTCGAGCAAACTAGATTCAGACGAACACACATATCGTGCATAGAGTTAAGTTCACGCTTACAAAATCACCACTACAGAGGATAAACCAGGCAGTTCAGTACTAAATAGACATATGTTGTGTTCAAGCGAGCCTGGCCCGGAGCTGCCTGTTTTCCTCCCTATGATTACCCAGCTCCTTCAGTACTATGTCGTGCTTTAGCTGTAGGTTCTAGCGCTCCATCACGGATTGGAGAATTTTGTCTGTAGCCATACGATTTTCCTTCAAGATCCCATTCATGATCTCCGTATGCTTCCTAGCCGAGGCGCAACCTTCACTATGTAGCTTCGCCCAGTCGGCGTTTAACTCCTTCAGTTTCTGGCACTTGACAGAAAGGACCGCGAGTTCAGCGCGCAGTTGGTCAAAGGCCAGTTTCTGGGAATTCTGCTTCTCCCTTTGGATTGCTATCTTGTCATTTAGCCAGGTCGCCAGGTCCTGGTCGATCTTTCGCCTCTTTCCCTACAACAAAAATACATAGTATGGTTTGTTCAGTTCACCAGGACAAGCTAGTTAGTTTCCATAATTAACTGAATCGACTAGTGGCACTGTCATAATTTCAAGGAAGAAGCAATCTAGGACAAATCAACATTTTATGAATCGACTAGTGGCACTATCATAATTTCAATTTCAAAGACAAATAAGATTTATCTGCAGTTTAGTGTGCTGTTGGTTTTTCCCAATATCACCAAATAGTAGTGGGAGAGTGGCAAACTCATAATACAGAAACCCATGTCCAGATAGATAATGGAAAGAGAACATGGTGTCCATTCATGAACATGAACACCAACACATGTCCATATAGATAAGGAGTTGCCCTAGGATTCTTATTGCACCCTATAATGGGAAGCATACATGGGCATTGCTCCCTGAACCCTAAACATTACAAAAGGAGAGGAGGACGAACTGATATTCGTGTCCCCGCTAACGGGAATCAAACTTGGGCATTGCTTCGATACGCCTCCAGACATGCCCTTAGCTCCTCGTTCTCTTTCCGAACACCCTCGAGTACGGTGATCCCTCTGCTCATGTCCACCTTCATCTCCTTTACTGCATCCAGGCAACGGTTCCTGTCATGGTACGCTCGGATGGTAGCCTTGGTTTCCTTGACGCATCCTCTGAGTGCCTCGCTGACTTCGTCCTACAGGAGAATGCACCTTTCCACGAGATTCTTCTTCTCCTCCGCCAGCTCGTTGATTATCTTGATGGCCTGTTCTTGCCTGTTCAAGTTACGGTCGAGCACTTTCTGCAGCCTAACGACATCACGTGCAAAATCTAGCGAGATCTCCTTCTGCACAGATAATTGCTTGAGTAGGCTCTCATTAGCTTGGGTGAGGGAGCGTGCAAGCTCATGTTGGTTGGCAATCTTGGAACTGATCGCGGCCACCTTGTCACGGTACTCGGCCTTCGATCGCTGCATCGTTCATGTTAATTGAAATAGGAATTCTACAATTACACTCAAGGTCCCAGGTGAATACTAATACAGATCAAAAAAATCCCCGTTGAATCTATTGGCCATAGTGTTAAAAAATGGACCTAGAGATCTATTCATGACCACGATAAACTAATCCTAATCACAAAAAATCCATAGTGAATCTATGAACAGCAGTATTAAGGAAAGACCAAGAGATCCAGTCATATTCATGAAAACTAATACAACTCGCAAAAGAAGAAGAAAAACCAATGTGGGGCGGACAACATATAAGAAATCCACATCATAACTCGGAGAAATAACAGCGTGGAGATTTGCTACCTCACCGAGAAATGTAACGGGGCCGAACGGGTCCTGCAACGCCTCCGTCATGGTGGATTTGGGCTCCACGGCTGGCCTATAATAGATAGAAGAGGAAGAGCCAGAAGAAGAAGAAAACAAGAAAATGCTGATTAAGATCATGATGGAGAGGAAGATGGAGAAGAAGTAGAACAAGGAGACCGTACCGGGAGGATCCCTCGCCTACTAGCACATTCGGTGCCATTGTCGAGGGAGAGTGGGCCTCGATGAGAGGGTGGGCTTGAGCGGCTGGTAGAGCAACAAGTGCCTCGCGGCGATTTCTCTCCATTTTCTCCGCGAGGATCATCGACCGGCCTCTCCCCCTCCTCAGTGGAGCCATGGCTTGCAGGGTGAGTGTGGTGGCGGCAGGAGGAAGGAGATAGTGATTAGTGTGGGAGAAGAGTCAAAGAGTATAGGCCGTGGTCCAGTAGTACTGGTACTATTATACAAGACCACCGTGTACGGTCTACCTTATCAAAGAAGCCAGGGAGGCAGGGGTAGGGAATCGATGGGACTTCTCTTTATTGCGATGGACACTTCAATGGTCTTGGGTGCCGCCCAAAATCCAATATATAATAAGGGGAGTGCGAGCCGGGTGGTCATCACAGGAATCGGCGCGCACATCCCGCGTGCGTGCGTCACGTGTTGATGGGGCAATGACGCGCGCAAGTGTTGCACGATCACGTCGGCATGTCCAACTCCGTTGAACTCCACGTGATGGGCACGCATGGGATATTTACGAGTCTAGAATACGTTGTGCCACTTTTTTTGTGATCAAATTATGTTCAGTACGCGAGATATTACTTCTTTTTTTTGATAATAGACAAATGCATGCGTGGACACGAGGCACGAAACCGTTTCTCGTCCTTGATCAGATCGGCACACCACTCTGTGTACCCGCCATCAACCATTCGGAGCAACTACCTCGAGCACGATGCCCCCTCGCCGTGGAAATGGCAGGTCCCAGCTGTCCACTGACTGTCCAGCATCCCCGGCTCTTTGCTGCATCGTCCGCACTCGCGATTTGCCTGCTGAGGCAGCACGTCGTGTCTAACTGCGCCAGGATCCATCGACATCGGCACTCGAGGACACCGCGACGTCGAAACTCGTACCGGCCGCGCAGGAGGAGCGTGGGTTACCTGCAGGATCGGACGAGCGCAAAGCAACAGCCAGGACGGGGGCGCATGTTGCACCGGCGAGTACGGACAAGAAGAGGAACGAGAAGAAGACCAGGAAGAAGAGAGGAGATAGCTATTTGGACGAGTCCGACTCGGCCAATGAGGAGGTGTTCATCGATCAGTAAGAGGCAGAAGCGGAGGAGAGTGACGTGGACCCATGGGACTACGAAGAGGAGGAGGAGGAGGACTCCAACGAGGAGATAGCGCGCTTATTCGAGGAAGGGGGTGGTGTCGAGTCGTCAGAGGAGGACACCGAACGGGGCGATGGCAGGGACCATGGAGTTGACGAAGACGAGGACGAACCGGAAGACGAAGACGATGGCTTCTTCGAAATATGATCATTTATTTTAATTATTTTAGTTAGATAGATGGATTTTCACTTGTTTATGGAGGTAAAGTATCGGTGGCACGGATAGAGAGGTGGCACGGATTGACCATGCATAAAAAAGTGGAGAAGGGAGGGGTTATCCTACCCATTGGATCACATGGGATTAACAGTTGGTGGAGACGATCCGCTTGACATCTGTGTCAGCCAATCAGGGCATAGCACCCAAAGTGAGCACATGTTTGGGATCTCCACACATTTGGGCTTTTGTGAGATTTGTGACCGAGAGAGAGGGAAAATCTCTTGTCACAATCCGCCTATGGATCCACCAGTATCATTCAAATGTGTGCTCTTTTTACTAACAACAACCAGTCATTGCATGTGTGTTCTTTTTACTAACAACAATTGGAGTCTTTTCGTGACTGTTCTTTTCACATACCATGGATCCACCAGTGTCATTGCATGTGTGTTCTCTTCAGATACCACACATGTATCCACCAATGTCATTGCATGTGTGTTCTCTTTAGAGACCACACATGGATCCACCAGTGTTATTGCATGTGTGTTCTTTTTACTAACAACAACCAGAGTCATTGAAATGTGTGTTCTTTTCACATACCACATATGGATCCACCAGTGTCATTACATGTGTGCTTTTTTTACTAACAACAACTAGGGTCATTGCATGTGTGTTCTTTTCACATACCACATATGGATCCACCAGTGTCATTGTATGTGTGCTCTTTTCACAATCCACCTAAGGATCCACCAGTGTCATTGCATGTGTGCTCTTTTTACTAACAACAACCAGAGTCATTGCATGTATGTTCTCTTCAGAGACCACACATGGATCCACCAGTATCATTGCATGTGTGTTCTTTTTACTAACAACAACCAGAGTCATTGCATGTGTGTTCTTTTCACATACCACCTATGGATCCACCAGTGTCATTGCATGTGTGTTCTTTTTACTAATAACAACTAGAGTCATTTCATGACTGTTCTTTTCACATACCACATATGGATCCACCAGTGTCATTGAAATGTGTGTTCTCTTCAGTAACCACACATGGATCCACCAGTGTCATTGCATGTGTGTTCTTTTTACTAACAACAACTGGAGTCATTGCATGTGTGTTCTTTTCACATACCACACATTGATCCACCAGTGTCATTGCATGTGTCCTCTTTTCACAATCCACCTATGGATCCACCAGTGTCATTGCCTGTGTGTTCTTTTTACTAACAACAACCATAGTCATTGAAATGTGTGGTCTTTTAACATACCACATATGGATCCACCTGTGTCATTGCATGTGTGCTTTTCACTAATAACAACTGGGGTCATTGCATGTGTGTTCTCTTCAGAGACCACACATGGATCCACCAGTGTCATTGCATGTGTGCTCTTTTTACTAACAACAACCAGAGTCATTGCATGTGTGTTATCTTCAGAGACCACACACGGATCCACTAGTGTCATTGCATGTGTGTTCTTTTTACTAACAACAACCAGAGTCATTGCATGTGTGTTCTTTTCACATACCACCTATGGATCCACCAATGTCATTGCATGTGTGTTATTTTTACTAACAACAACTGGAGTCATTTCATGACTGTTCTTTTCACATACCACATATGGATCCACCAGTGTCATTGCATGTGTGCTTTTTTACTAACAAAAACTGGGGTCATTGCATGTGTGTTCTCTTCAGAGACCACACATGGATCCACCAGTGTCATTGCATGTGTATTCTTTTTACTAACAACAACCAGTGTCATTGCATGTGTGTTCTTTTTACTAACAACAACCAGAGTTATTGCATGTGTGTGCTTTTCACATACCACCTATGGATCCACTAGTGTCATTGCATGTGTGTTCTTTTTACTAACAACAACTGGAGTCATTTCATGACTGTTCTTTTCTCATACCACATATGGATCCACCAGTGTCATTGGATGTGTGCTTTTTTTACTAACAACAACTAGGGTCATTGCATGTGTGTTCTCTTCAAAGACCACACATGGATCCACCAGTGTCATTGCATGTGTCATTGGTGGAAAAATGGCCTCTAGTCCCAGTTCATAAGGGCCATTGGTCCCGGTTCCAGAACCGGGACCAATCACTCGGGACTAATGCTAGTCCCGGTTCGTGCACGAACCGGGACCAATGGGTCTCCACGTGGGCGGGCGAGCTACGAGGGGGTGGATCATTGGTCCCGGTTCGTGGGAAAAACCGGGACCAATGGGTCCCCACGTGGCAGCGCCAGAGACGGGCGGGGGTGGATCATTGGTCCCGGTTCTTGGCACGAACCGGGATCGTTGGTCTCTGTGCCACGGCAGGGTTTTGTTCCGCAGCACGATTTTCGGGCTATTTTTCTGCTGCGGCACGGTTTTCTACCGCGTCAGGGTTTTCTGCCGCGGCATAATTTCGGGCTATTTTTCTGCCACGGCAGGATTTTTTTTATAAATTTAATGGTACTACATATATAAAGCAATAATGAAACCACGATATATATATTACACATCATGCATGATCACAAATATATACACCGTCTCATCCGTCTTCTTAGTCGAAACATATTATAATTACAAACGATACTCTCACACGAATTTGATCTAATTTACACTTCTTTTATACACTTTACCCTTCCAAATGAAGTGGGTAATAGTATTATCCTTTCGGATCTATGACTTGTTCTAACAAGAATCCGGCAATTTCCTCTTGAATTAGTTGCACGCGTTCTTGTGATAGAAGACCGTCCCGCATCCGTTCGGTCTAATATAAAGAAGGGGATCAATATATATGAATGAAACTAAACACAATTGGTGGTAATAAAATAAAGTTGTGATTATTGTTTATCGTACTTCAATTTTTTTGATATTTCGGTCTGCCCCCTTCTCTTTGGTCGTCTGGCGAATGAACTCGCAGACATAGTATCCACATAAGTTATTCCCGGCTTCCTGCCTCAAGCACTTTACGAGAACGGAGTTCAATCAAAATAATAATCAAGCATGATAATGGTGGTATTGAAACTAGAATCAAAGAGATGCGTGGTTCTATCAAGTAGTACTTACAGTCAATGGTTGAAATGTAAGCTCTGGCTTCCAAACACCCCTAGTTTTGGCGGTGAACCGTTTTCAAGCCCTCTGGAGGCATTCCTGCATGTCCGCCCACTTTTCTAATGGTGTGTGTTTCGAGTCCAGGACTTTTACTACTCCGGTGTCAATAGAAATGATTAAGAGAATATAGTGGAAGCTTGACACACTAACAAAATATAACACGAGTCAATTATACGCTTAACATCGAGTAATCGAAAATAGAATGTGTACAAGACAGTAACACTCACGCAGCGTTGTAAGGAAATAGTATTTCCTTTCTGTTGCTGAAATACTTCAACGCTCGGAACAAGTTATCCTCTGTCTCTTTAGGATTTGTTTTTAGAGTAACTTCATGAACGAAAACAGTCAACAAACCCAAGGTCAAATATTTGTCCTTTGTTACATTCTTGAATCTTCATTCTGCATATATAATTAGTATAGTGATTAGTAAGATTATACAAGCAACGAATGAGATGAGCTAGAAAGACTTAATTACAGAAATTAATAATACTTACAAACAATAGGCACTGACGATAGCTTTGTTAGGGCGTATTGTTGGTAAAACTGAAATAATTCTAGAAATTCAATTAGTATGAAGCCATCTCCATGACCGTAATGGTGGTGTTTATATGCAGCATAGATCCAGTTTTTGGAATCAGCACAGGCTTGGATGTACCATTTATGCAATCTTCGCATTTTTGTTGGTAGATCTTTGACTAACTCGGGTTTGTCGAGAGGAGCCCCGTACTGGTACACGTATGCTGTTTCTTGGTACCCCTCGAACTCATGCATACGGCTCATGTACTCAGTAATAGATAGTCCATATAATTGGGATTTTTCTCCGTACAGTCGAACAAACTCTGGATCAATGTTCAGATCATGCCGCTCCTGGATCATCCACTCATTGGTATCGTACACTTTGAGCGGTTCGATCGATTGATTTTTCTGTTGTCCGAGCTGGGCAACTTCTTTCCCGACTCTCCGCTCTTTTGCCTCAGCCGACATGGTAATAGAGCGATTATAGTCTGATGTGAGTGATATGGGTTGGTGAAGCTGAATCTTAAGCACGAATGCTTTGGCTTTATCTTCTGCGGTGACCGGGAAAAATGCCTCTATCAGTTTTTTCTTGTTAGCCATGTCAATCTTCCACTTTTCATAATGGGCAGCTGCGGCCACATCAGTTTCCTCATCTGTCTTCTCGCAAGGTAGCTTCTTCATATTCTGATGAGGTACTCTTGGGAGGGGCGATTGCTTACGTTTCGATGATCGGAACGTGGTCTTGCTGCTCCTAGTGGTGCTGCCCCCCTTACTATACTTTCGCTTTTGTCTTTGAAGCTCAGGGGATGGAGACGGCTGACGCGGCGGTGGAGACGGCTGAGGCGGCGATGGAGACGGTTGCGCTGAGCGGTGAGGCGGTGAAGGCGACGGTTGCGCTGGAGAATGGTGAGGTGGCAGCGAAGGTGGATTGCTGCTCTGAGGAGTGGGTGGCCTTGGCGGCACATAATTTGGAAGCATGATGCGCTCCTTTAACCATAGAATAGTCCCCCCTTTGGCTTCTCCTAGTTGAGTCAGCTCCATATCTTCCCCTGTAGGGTGGTCTAGCTTCAGCTCCTCAAAATCTTCCTTCACCTCATCCATCGTGATGACAGCGTACCCTTTTGGAACCGGTTTGCAATGCCAAGTTGGGTTAGGCCCAATTGGTACCGCCATGCCGACCGCCGCCGTCACCCTTAAGTTCATAACCTGCACCTTTAGCTCACAAGCTGTTGTCTCCGTGATATCATCCACTAGGTAGCGTTTAGGAGGAGATGTCGTCGGTGCATCATCATCAACATCATGGAGCTGCGTGGAAGCGACGCTGCTTTTCTTATTTGATGGGGCGTCGGTACCCTCGAATGCAGCTTCTACCACGTGCCGCTGAGATTGTCCGCTAGTACCTTGCTGGCTAAGTATGTCGAGTTGATCCTAGTGCCGCTTTAATGCTTCTTCTACATTACGCAGCCGGTCTGTAGCGGCCGCTTTCTCAGCTGCCTCCCTTTCTTTTCTCCTCTGATGGCTTTTATCGGGATATCTCTTCATTTCCGGGGGAAGGCAACCTTCCACGACTTGGAGCCTGGTGTGCCTCGTGCTCGTCCGTCGTGTTCAGGATTTTTAAGGGCCCATGTGAGCTCGTCGTTCTCACTATCAGGAACGAACCGTCCCGCTGCAACATCATCTACTGCATTTCTAATATCGTCGATGGGCAGTAGGGGATCATCTTTGTGTTTCTGATTATATATTGCCCTCCTTTCTTTGTCCAACATGCCCCGATGGCCGTAAAACCAGTTTCTCGCTCGTGCTGTCCATGTTGCGGGCTCTAGTCTGATCCCGGCAGCTATGTAATTGACCTCAAGTGCATCCCACTTAGGCATGCAACTAGCGTAGCCAGCAGGCCCCATGTTATGATGGTACAGTTTCTTAGGAGCGTTCTCCGTATTTATTCTAGACCTTTCCTTAGCTTTCTCCGATGTCTTGTACTTCACAAAATCCTCCCACTGGTGTGTTAACTTAGCATAGCCGGCTTCATTGAAATTCGGAGTCTTCTCTACCTTGACAAAGTTATGGTACAGTTTCTTCTTCCAGTTCTTGAATGCATCGGCCATCTTGCTGAGAGCAAACTTCTTGACTCTTTGCACAAGCTCCCTTCTTGCTCTCTCCTCCTCATCTGGAGTCACATCCGGTTCCGGCAAGAGGAAATTATTCATGAGCTTGTCGAAAAGCTTATCTTTGGTGATGTCGCCGACATACGGGACTCCACCGCCGCTTGGCCGATTCCATTCTTGAACGGTGATCGGGATGTAGTCCCTCACAAGAACTCCGCATTGCTTGACAAATTTTCTTGCGACATCGACGAGAGCTTGCGGTTCGCCATCTACACCGACCACGTCGATCCTATACCTCACAGTGTCATCCAACTTTTTGTTCGGCCTCGTTTCGTTCTTACGAAAGAAGTTCTCGATCCAGAGGGCTAAAAGAAGAAAGAGTGTTAATATATGCATGTATATATAGACAGCAGCATTTTAATTACAAAAATACATATATACACCTCGCCGGTGTTTCCCCTGTCGGAGCTGTCACCTTCTTCCTTATCGACTTCTCCCCTGTCCCAGGCTTCGGCTTCTAACTCACCGGAGCCATCTCCTCGGTTGAGAGACTCATCTCCCTGATCGGAATCGTTCAGAAACTCACTCGTGACATCGATATCGATATCTTCATTTTTGCAGATCATCCCTTGGAGGATGTTTTCCTGATGTGTTGGATCCATAGTATCTGCAAGTTAAAAAATCAACACATGGCATCGATAATGATATGTCAATTTAAACATAGTTGAAATTTAACCCTAAGGCATGCTTGGCAATTTAAGTGAGATCCGAAGGTGCTACGAGGGGTTGATTTCAATCTCTTATTAAACTTGTAATTAAAGTTGTTGAACAATGCATGATTATGAGTCTATTGTGTAGATCTCATTTTTCTAAACATTTTGATATATTATACATATTTTTCTGACTTAGAAATAATTAGTTATTGAATTTATAAGATTAAACTCTTTTCGGAAATTATTGAAACAAATATTAATCTTTTACTGCGTCATTATGACGTTAGCTCGAGGTGAGTTTTTTTTTCTCCATGGCTAAACTAGCCATAGAGACTGACGCGGGGGGCCCAAGCCACCTCAGATGCCACGCTAGCGGGGCTTGGTCAGCGCCCACGTCACGCACACGGGACGCCACGTCGACGCCACCGTGGCGCCACGTAGGCTCGCCGGCGAACTGCCAGGCGGTGGTGGAAGACGGCGGAGAGAAGCGCGCGGGGTGACGCCACTGCCCGGTTCGAACCAGCGCGTCGTGGGCTACCTAAAACAGGCGGCGCCGCTACGGGAGGTGCGCCGGAGCAAGCTGTTTGATGGTGTCCTTACCCAATTCAGGTAGTGTGGTTGTATGGTAAATTTGGAATGGTATCACATCCGAATCCAACCATCAGTTTTATAAAAGGGTTAAGGCTCATGCCTCATCATTTTCATCATCATAAACCAGTTGTGTCTCTCAACACATGTCAAAACATCTCAATAGAATGACTCATCATTCCAAGGTTTTCACAATTCATTTTCACCAAGCGTTCCCATCTAAAGTGACTCAACTTTTTGATCTATTCTAAAATACTAAGTTAAGAGTGTTCACTAAGGTGGAAAAGATGGTTTCAATATCATGCCATAGAATGACATCTAAAGGTTTCTAAGTAGGTCAAGTTTTATACTTTTTATGCTACCTTCAAAACAAATAAAGAACTTTGTATAACCTAAGAGGGGTAAAACTTGTAACTAAGACTTGGGATACTAATAGTCAAAGGGGTGTGATCAAAGCATGCTTAAGGCATCTTTGCTAAACCATCTAGTTTGATTCTAGTTTGCTAAGTACTACACTTGCAAGTACTAACTTGCAAGGGTTAATCTTGGATAGTGCTAGCTTGCTAAGGGTAGCTTGCACTGTTAATGGTGGCTTTCTAAAGTGTGTTTTGCAAGGGTTAGCTTGCCAATAATAGCTTGCCTTGGTTGGTGCAGTGATTGAAGTTTTCTTCTTCTTCTTCTTGGTCGAACTCCTCCTCCTCGAAAGCTTGGTCGGTACTAGCATCTATAAATGCATAGCGAGTGCACAATAACCAAAAAATACTTAACTAGGCTAAGTAGCATTCTAAAACACACATTTGATGATCTATTATCATCACAAACATCACAAGTTTTAATTCAATAGTTTCATCCTTTTTATTTTAGAAAAGTAATTTCTACTCATTGAAATATTAACTAAACTTTAATATTCACCACCAAAATATGGGATCATGTGGACACATGTCCTCACCACATATTCTAACATGTGGGAATGAGATTTAAAGGTTGGATCAATATTACTTTAGTTTAAGTTTATTATTTAATGATTTAAAGTGACTAGAAATGCCTATATAGCATTATTTTGGTACTAGTCCAAAGTCACTGCATGTAAACCTTAATATTATTACATATTTGGATAGATATGATGAAATGTGATTTTTGAGAGTTCGAATCAACTCAAAAGCTAACTTGGTTGATTTTATAAAAATGTTGCAAGTTGTAAAAGCTTATGTCTTCTTATTTTTATTAGGAGAGATCTATAACTCTAATTGAATTAAATCCAACGGGCTTGGATAGATCATTTTAATACCTTTCATACAAAATTAGTTTTCATGCAATTTGGATTTCTAAAACTCTCTAAATTGATTTTCAAACTAGGGGACAGAAACTAGATTCAAACTAAAAAGAAAAATCCAGATTTGAATGGGTGGGCTAGCGCGGGAAAAGAAATGGGCCGGCCTAGTGGCGCTCCGCGGCGCAGGGCATAGCTGACAGTGGGGTCCTGCTTGTCAGCGGCACTTAACACGCGAAACGGTACGCGCGCTGTGGGCCATAGGATTAGAAGCGAGATCAACAGCTGAGGGTCGTCGTCGACGACGAATAGGTCGCCGGCGAGCTCGAACCCTAGCGGATTAGTGGGGGTCTACTGGGGGCGTACCAGGGCTCTAGCGAGGTCGGCAAGGCAGGCAAAAGACGTGGAGGACGACGGCAAGGCGAGGCGCGGTTGCGGCGGAGCTTGGGGTGGTCGAAATTAATGGCGCCCTTCTCCTCCTGTCGCGGCTGCTCCGGATCCAATTCCGGCGAGCTGCTACTCCCTTTGCTCCGGCGAGAGGTGGGTGAGGTTCAGAGAGGTGAGGGGAGTGGAATGGTGTGGAGAGAAGAGGCTAGGGAGGGCTCCTTTTATAGGCCCGACGGTGAGACCAAGCGAGATGGGCAGGCGACTCCGGCGACAAGGCTACAGCGGGGTAGAGGCATGGCTGGCGGTGGCGATCGATGGGCGGTTCCCTGGCGATGCTCTAGGAATTGAATGCGGCCGTAGGGGCGGTGGCACGCGGTCTGGGTGAGGTGGCTCTCTGCACGGCCGAAGCGGCGGTGTCCATGGAGAGCGGTGGCTGTGAGGCTTTGGGCGGCGAACGGGGATGTCTGGGGTGTTCTCCAGGTCGAGGTGGAGCGGCGGGCGTGGGCTGGTGCCAAGGGATGGTCTGTGCGAGCGGGGACAGGGAATGCTCTGGAGGCGGAGTCGGCATGCTCGACCGGCTCCGGGCGCGGCGGTTCATGGCCGCTCTGCTCTCTGTCTCTGGCCTGGGGCTGGTTGGGCGGTGGAGGTGGACCACTGGCAAGCTGCTAGACATGAGGAGAGGGGTTGGAGAGAGCTGCTGCTGCGAGTGCACGGTCGGCCAGCGAGTTCGTGCTCGGCTTGGCATGGCAGTGCAACTAGGGGGTAGGGAAGAGGCTGGTTAGGCTCTGGTTAGATCAAGAGGGGACAAGGGGATTAATTGGGGGCAAAACCCTGTAGTAAACAGTGAGCTAGGATTAGAGGTGATATTATGCATGCCAAGTGTTTGATGAAATGGCCGCATGAAAGAAAGTTTTGAATTTTGGTTTCAAAATCTTTGAGTGATCTCCACTAGTGATAGGTAGTCTCTGGTTGCAAGGGTTTTGAAAATGGAGCTCAAATCGATGGTTTTTGAAATAGGGGTGATCTATGCATATGCATTAGATTCAATTTTAAACTATCATTTAAAATAGTTAACAAAATGTTTTTAGTAGATCCAAAGGTGGGCCTTGGTACCTCATTATGTGTACTAGCAAGGGGTGCAAAGATCAAGAACTGTTTCTATTAAGAATTGAGTACTAGGAATAGCCAAAGTAGGCATGAGAGTTAAATTTGCCAAAATGACCATTCCTCCTTTTTAATTCTTTTTTATTTGATTTTCTTTAGAAAAAGTTTGGGAATGATGTAGATGATGTTTAAATCACCTAAGAAACATTTTACAAGCATTGGATCATTCAATCATGGCAATTCAAACAACTCCTATTTTAAATGCACACACATATGAATGCTTTCATTTTAAATTTGGAAAAGTTTTTGTTAACCCTATTTTTGGATGATTTGATCTTGATAAGCTTGGATTAAAGTTTTGGGATGTTACAGCTGTGCTGCCACGTGCACAGCTGTTGGTCCCGGTTAGTCCTATGACCCGGGACCAAAGGATCAACGGTCCCGGTTCGTGCCAACAACCGGGACCAAAGGCGTGTTAATGGCAGCGCGCGCATCCAGGATCATCGGTCCCGGTTCGTGGGACGAACCGGGATCATTGACCCGTTTTTTCAGATTTTGGCAAACCTTTTGGTCTTCCCGCCATTTTGAAATTTGTTTCTTCTTTAATTAATAAGATGTTTCAATTTAAGATGATTATTTATTTGGAATTTTAAAAAACTTTTAACAAGAAAAGTGCTTCAATTTAAATAACTAATCAAAAACCATTTTCTATTTTCAAATATTTTTATTTGAACTATACAATTTTACTATTTACAATTAAAATTGCATTAGCAAAATATTTATTGCATAATTTGGAATTCTAAAAAACTTTTAACAGGAAAAGTGCTTCAATTTAAATAACTAACCAAAACCATTTTCTGTTTTCAAATATTTTTATTTGAACTATACAATTGTACTATTTACAACTAAAATTGCATTAACAAAATACTTATTCCATAATTTGGAATTTTAAAAAACTTTTAACAGGAAAAGTGCTTCAATTTAAATAACTAATCAAAAACCATTTTCTGTTTTCAAATATTTTTATTTGAACTATACAATTGTACTATTTACAAATAAAATTGCATTAACAAAATATTTATTGCCTAATTTGGAATTTTAAAAAACTTTTAACAGGAAAAGTGCTTCAATTTAAATAACTAATCAAAAACCATTTTCTGTTTTCAAATATTTTTATTTGAACTATACAATTGTACTATTTACAAATAAAATTGCATTAACAAAATATTTATTGCATAATTTGGAATTTTAAAAAACTTTTCAAGATTTGAACTACAAGTACATGATATAATGCTTGTGAATTTTTAAAAAATCATTTATAGGTTCACACATGTGCATCTTGGGATGGCTTATGATATTGCAGGAGGAAGTTTTCCCTTTCAACACATGAAAAAGGCAATTTCCATTTTTGAGGTGCCGAAATCGGGGTGTTCTGTGAAGCAACCACCAAATTAAAGTTTGGCATTGGTACCAAACCATTTTTCAAAACTACTATACCACCTTATATGGACAATTTCCCAACCGGTGTATCTGGAACCTTTCTGTCCATCCCTCATGAAAAACACAAATTCCCGCCGAATCGGTAGGAGGTTGCCAAGATTTGAACTACAAGTACATGATATAATGCTTGTGAATTTTTAAAAAAATCATTTATAGGTTCACAACGTGCTATTTCATCAGAGATCCACTTCAAGTTCAGCGAGGCTCAGCCCCGGGCTAAGAAGCTTCATGCCCGCTGTTTTGAATATAGTTTGAAACGGGCATAAGAAATTCAAAAATGATCCAAACAATGTGAAACCTTCGCGTGGTGTCATATTATGTGTCACAGTTGCAAGGAAAAATATTGAACTTGAAAAATTGCAAACATCCTAAAAAATCCTTCACAAAATGACCTATCATGTTCGAGGTTCCATGGCACTTAGGTCAAACCACCAATGTTATGGCTAGAATCAGGGCATAGTTTGTGATAATGTGCCTATATTGTGCACACATGTGCATCTTGGGATGTCTTACGATATTGCAGGAGGAAGTTTTCCCTTTCGACACATGAAAAAGCCAATTTCCATTTTTGAGGTGCCGAAATCGGGGTGTTCTGTGAAGCAACCACCAAATTAAAGTTTGGCATTGGTACCAAACCATTTTTCAAAAATACTATACCACCTTATATGGAAAATTTCCCAACCGGTGTATCTGGAACCTTTCTGTCCATCCCTCATGAAAAAGACAAATTCCTGCCGAATTGGTAGGAGGTTGCCAAGATTTGAACTGCAAGTACATGATATAATCGTTGTGAATTTAAAAAAAATCATTTATAGGTTCAGAACATGCTATTTTATCAGAGATCCACTTCAAGTTCAGCGAGGCTCAGCCCCGGGCTAAGAAGCTTCATGCCCGCTGTTTTGAATATAGTTTGAAACGGGCATCAGAAATTCAAAAATGATCCAAACAATGTGAAACCTTCACGTGGTGTCATATTATGTGTTAAAGTTGCAAGGAAAAATATTGAACTTGAAAAATTGCAAACATCATAAAAAATCCTTCACAAAATGACCTATCATGTTCGAGGTTCCATGGCATTTAGGTCAAACCACCAATGTTATGGCTAGAATCAGGGCATAGTTTGTGATAATGTGCCCATTTTGTGCACACATGTGCATCTTGGGATGGCTTACGATGTTGCAGGAGGAAGTTTTCCCTTTCGACACACAAAAAAGGCAATTTTCATTTTTGAGGTGCCGAAATCGGGGTGTTCTGTGAAGCAACCACCAAATTAAAGTTTGGCATTGGTACCAAACCATTTTTAAAAAATACTATACCACCTTATATGGAAAATTTCCCAACCAGTGTATCTGGAACCTTTCTGTCCATCCCTCATGAAAAAGACAAATTCCTGCCGAATCGGTAGGAGGTTGCCAAGATTTGAACTACAAGTACATGATATAATGCTTGTGAATTTAAAAAAAATCATTTATAGGTTCACAACATGCAATTTCATCAGAGATCCACTTCAAGTTCAGAGAGGCTCAGCCCCGGGCTAAGAAACTTCATGCCCGCCGTTTTGAATATAGTTTGAAACGGGCATAAGAAATTTAAAAATGATCCAAACAATGTGAAACCTTCGCGTGGTGTCATATTATGTGTCACAGTTGCAAGGAAAAATATTGAACTTGAAAAATTGCAAACATCATAAAAAATCCTTCACAAAATGACCTATCATGTTCGAGGTTTCATGGCATTTTGGTCAAACCACCAATGTTATGGCTAGAATCAGGGCATAGTTTGTGATAATGTGCCCATATTGTGCACACATGTGCATCTCGGGATGGCTTACGATGTTGCAGGAGGACGTTTTCCCTTTCGACACACGAAAAAGCCAATTTCCATTTTTGAGGTGCCAAAAATCGGGGTGTTCTGTGAAGCAACCACCAAATTAAAGTTTGGCATTGGTACCAAACCATTTTTCAAAAATACTATACCACCTTATATGGAAAATTTCCCAACCGGTGTATCTGGACCTTTCTGTCCATCCCTCATGAAAAAGACAAATTCCTGCCGAATCGGTAGGAGGTTGCCAAGATTTGAACTACAAGTACCTGATATAATGCTTGTGAATTTAAAAAAAATCATTTATAGGTTCAGAACATGCTATTTCATCAGAGATCCACTTCAAGTTCAACGAGGCTCAGCCCCGGGCTAAGAAACTTCATGCCCGCTGTTTTGAATATAGTTTGAAACGGGCATAAGAAATTCAAAAATGATCCAAACAATGTGAAACCTTCGCGTGGTGTCATGTTATGTGTCACAGTTGCAAGGAAAAATATTTAACTTGAAAAATTGCAAACATCACAAAAAATCCTTCACAAAATGACCTATCATGTTTGAGGTTCCATAGCATTTAGGTCAAACCACCAATGTTATGGCTAGAATCAGGGCATAGTTTGTGATAATGTGCCCATATTGTGCACACATGTGCATCCTGGGATGGCTTACGGTGTTGCAGGAGGAAGTTTTCCCTTTCGACACACAAAAAGGCCAATTTTCACTTTTGTGGTGCCGAAATCGGGGTGTTCTGTGAAGCAACCACCAAATTAAAGTTTGGCATTGGTACCAAACCATTTTTCAAAAATACTATACCACCTTATATGGAAAATTCCCAACCGGTGTATCTGGAACCTTTCAGTCCATCCCTCATGAAAAAGACAAATTCCTGCCAAATCGATAGGAGGTTGCCAAGATTTGAACTACAAGTACATGATATAATGCTTGTGAATTTAAAAAAAATCATTTATAGGTTCACAACATGCTATTTCATCAGAGATCCATTTCAAGTTCAGAGAGGCTCAGCCCAGGGCTAAGAAGCTTCATGCCGCCGTTTTGAATATAGTTTGAAACGAGCATAAGAAATTCAAAAATGATCCAAACAATGTGAAACCTTCGCGTGGTGTCATATTATGTGTCACAGTTGCAAGGAAAAATATTGAACTTGAAAAATTGCAAATATCATAAAAATCCTTCACAAAATGACCTATCATGTTCGAGGTTTCATGGCATTTAGGACAAACCACCAATGTTATTGCTAGAATCAGGGCATAGTTTGTGATAATGTGCCCATATTGTGCACACATGTGCATCTTGGGATGGCCTACGATGTTACAGGAGGAAGTTTTCCCTTTCGACACACGAAAAAGCCAATTTCCATTTTTGAGGTGCCGAAATCGGGGTGTTCTGTGAAGCAACCACCAAATTAAAGTTTGGCATTGGTACCAAACCATTTTTCAAAAATACTATACCACCTGATATGGACAATTTCCCAACTGGTGTATCTGGAACCTTTCTGTCCATCCCTCATGAAAAAGACAAATTCCTGCCGAATCGGTTGGAGGTTGCCAAGATTTGAACTACAAGTACATGATATAATGCTTGTGAATTTAAAAAAAAATCATTTATAGGTTCATAACATGCTATTTCATCAGAGATCCACTTCAAGTTCAGCGAGGAATCAGGGCATAGTTTGTGATAATGTGCCCATATTGTGCACACATGTGCATCTTGGGTAACCTTTAGTCCCGGCTGGTGGGTGCAACCAAGACTAAAGATGCCGGTGGGATAAGGACGCGTGGGTAACCTTTAGTCCCGGCTGGTGGGTGCAACCGAGACTAAAGCTGTCGGTGGGATAAGGACGCGTGTGTAACCTTTAGTCCCGGCTGGTGGGTGCAACCGAGACTAAAGCTATCGGTGGGATAAGGACGCGTGGGTAACCTTTAGTCCCGGCTGATGGGTGCAACTGAGACTAAAGCTGTCGGTAGGATAAGGACGTGTGGGTGGACGCACTGCTCGATGAGATAAAGCATGTAGCGCACGACGCCCTGTCAGAGGAACAAGACAAAGTAGAAGCGGCGCCGTGCCTATAAAAGGACCATCGATACGCCATGGCAAGCAGCTCAACAAGCCAACATAGGTAGAGAGAGTTTCATCCCCATGGATGGAGGGTTGGGAAATCTCCCGTGGCGGAGCTTCTCGAAGATGTCGTTGGTGCACACGCCCTACGGCATCTTCGGAAGCTCCTCCTCGGAAAAATTTCCCTGTAAGCCCATGAAAGACTCCATCTCCTCTAACATTGTTGGGGAAAGGGTTGAGAAATATCCCGTGGCGGAGCTTCTCGAAGATGTCGTTGGTGCACACGCCCTACGGCATCTTCGAAAGCTCCACCTCGGAAAAATTTCCCTGCAAGCCCGTGAAAGACTCCATCTCCTCTAACATTGTTGGGGGAAGGGTTGAGAAATCTCCCGTGGCGGAGCTTCTCGAAGATGTCGTTGGTGCACACGCCCTACGGCATCTTCGGAAGCTCCGCCTCGAAAAAATTTCCCTGCAAGCCCGTGAAAGACTCCATCTCCTCTAACAGTGTTGGGGAAAGGGTTGAGAAATCTCCCGTGGCGGAGCTTCTCGAAGATGTCGTTGGTGCACACGCCCTCCGACATCTTCGGAAGATCCGCCTCGGAAAAATTTCCCTACAAGCCCGTGAAAGACTCCATTACATAAAGTTTCGATACATCACATAAAGTTTCCATACATCACATAAAGTTTCCATACATTACATAGATTTACATAGGGTTTAGGGTTTAGGATATGAATCCTTCGTTGCGTATGTCGATCCCTTGCCTATGATCGCTTCTTAGGCCGTAACCATGGAGCATCTTATTTGCTTAACGGGATGCTTGGGTCAGTTTTCACGGTGAAGGGCGGAATTTCATCAACCTTATCATAATCTGCTGACATGTCTGTCTTGTCCTCGACTCCCGCGATGTTTCTTTTCCCTGAAAGAACTATGTGATGCTTGGGCTCATCGTCTGATGTATTCGTTTCCTTATTTTTTCTTTTTTGCGGTCTAGAGGACATGTCCTTCACATAAAAAACCTGAGCCACATCATTGGCTAGGACAAATGGTTCGTCTCTGTAACCAAGATTCTTGAGATCCACTGTTGTCATTCCGTACAGCTGGTCTACCTTTACCCCTTCTCCATTCATGTTGACCCAACTGCACCGAAACAATGGGACCTTAAAAGTAGGTCCATAGTCAAGTTCCCATATCTCCTTTATGTAACCATAGTAAGTGTCCTTTTTCCCATTCTCGCATGCTGCATCAAAGTGGACACCACTGTTTTGGTTGGTGCTCTTTTTATCTTGGGGAGTCATGTAAAAGTATTCCCATTTATCTCGTACCCTTGGAAAGTCAATATAGTCGCAGATGGTGTCGCGGCCAACAAGTAGAGCTGATCTCCAATAGTGGTGTCATTCATGAGATGTAATTGCAACCAAGTGCCGAAAGTCTCCATGTGATTTTTTCTAATCCAGTAGTCATCCTTCCCCGGGAACTTGGAGCATACAACATTCATGTGTTCCTCGATATACGGAGCCACAAAGGTAGAACTTTGGAGAACTATGTAGTGTGCTTGATTCAAAGAATGTTCGTCCCTAAATATCATTGCTTTCTTTCCTAGCGTGCCTTTTCCACTCAGTCTCCCCTCATACCGTGATTCAGGAACACCAATCAGCTTAAGGTCAGGAAGAAAGTATACACAGAACCCAATGACCTCCTCTATTCCATAGCCCTTGGAGATGCTTCCTTCTGGCCTACCACGGTTACGAACACATTTCTTTAAGACTCCCATGAACCTCTCGAAGGGGAACATATTGTGCAGAAATACAGGACCGAGAATGTAAATCTCATCGACTAGGTGAACTAAGAGATGCGTCATAATATTGAAGAAGGACGGGGGGAACACCAACTCAAAACTGACAAGACATTGGACCACATCATTCTGTACCCTTTCCAGACTTTCTCGATCGATTACCTTCTGAGATATTGCATTGAGGAATGCACATAGCTTCACAATGGCTAATCAAACATTTTCCGGTAGAAGCCCTCTCAATGCAACTGGAAGCAACTGTGTCATAATCACGTGGCAATCATGAGACTTCAGGTTCTGAAATTTTTTCTCTGCCATATTTATTATTCCCTTTATATTTGACGAGAAGCCAGCCGAGACCTTGATACTGTAAAGGACTTCAAAAAAGATTTCCTTCTCTGATTTGGTAAGAGCGTAGCTACTTAAGTATTTACGTCCTTTATCAGTATGCTTGTTGTGTGGGTCTTTGATACGTTGTTGGTCCTCCCGTGCTTCTGGTGTATCTTTTGTCTTCCCATACACGCCCAGGAAGCCTAGCAGGTTCACGCAAAGATTCTTCGTCATGTGCATCACGTCGATTGAAGAATGGACCTCTAGGTCTTTCCAATACTCAAGCTCCCAAAATATAGATTTCTTTTTCCACATGGCCGTGTGTCCGGTAATGGGGTCTTTCAGAACAGATTGACCGCCAGGACCCTTTCCAAAGATTACTTCTAGGTCCTTCACCATACCAAATACATCAGCACCTTTAGGGAGCTTAGGCTTCTTCCGGTAATCTGCCTCACCGTTGAAATTCTTTCCTTTCTTTCTTACTTGATGATTGGTCGGAAGAAATTTACGACACCCCAGGTACACAACCTTCTTACATTTATCCAAATATGTACCTTTAGAATTATCTAAACAGTGCGTGCATGCATTGTATCCCTTGTTTGACTGTCCTGAAATGTTACTAAGAGCAGGACAATCATTGATGGTTACGAACAACAACGCTCGTAGGTCAAATGGCTCCTGTTTGTGCTCATCCCACACCTTTACACCTGGTTCTGCCCACAACTGCAAAAGTTCATCGACTAATGGCCTTAGGTATACATCAATGTTGTTGCAGGGTTGCTTCGGTCCTTGGATGAGCACTGGCATCATAATGAACTTCCGCTTCATGCACAACCGAGGAGGAAGGTTGTAGATACATAGAGTCACTAGCCAGGTGCTGTGACTACAGCTCTGCTCCCCAAAAGGATTCATGTCGTCTGTACTTAGACCAAACCATAAGTTCCTCGCGTCACCTGCAAAGTTCGAGTACTTTCTCTCGATGTTTCTCCACTGCGACCCATCGGCAGGGTGTCTCAGTTTCCCGTCTTTCTTATGTTCTTCTTTGTGCCATCGCAAAAACCTAGAATGCTCTTTATTTCTGAACAGACGTTTCAACCGTGGTATTATAGGAGCATACCACATAACCTTAGCAGGAACCCTCTTCCTGGAGGGCTCGTCATCGCCCTCAACATCACCAGGGCCATCTTGTCTGATCTTGTATCAACATGCATTGCATACCAGGCATTTATCCATATTCTCGTACTTCTCACCGTGGTACAGGATGCAGTCATTAATGCATGCATGTATCTTCTCCACATCTAATCCTAGAGGGCAGATAGTCTTCTTTGCTTCGTACGTTGTCTCGAGCAGCTTGTTATCCTTTGGAAGCTTCGGCTTCATTATTTTCAGTAACTTCTCAAATCCCTTGTCAGATAAGCCAGTCTCTGCCTTCCATTTCAGCAGTTCAAGTGTGTTACCGAGCTTTGTGCTGCCATCTTCGCAATTTGGGTACAACAACTTTTTGTGATCCTTTTGCATGGCCTCCAACTTAAGCTTCTCCCTTTCTGTATCACATTGTTGCTTTGCATCAGAAATGACCTGACCAATACCATCAGCGGGCTCATCTGATGCCCGTTGTTCTTCTTCATTGCCGCCTCCCTCTTCTTCATTGTCTTCCATTGCAGTATCACCGTATTCTTCAGGGGACATAGGATAGCTGTCATCATCCTCCTCTTCTTCATTTTCTTCCAGCCTAACCCCTCTTTCTCCGTGCATGTCCCAACAATAATATCCGGGCATGAAACCTCTCTGAAGCAGATGGCTTTGAAGGATTCTTGGCAATAACCGGGACCAATGCCTCCGTTGCTTCGTCGTCCCCGTGCATAAATATGCTGCCTCTCTGCAGTCCCTCTCCACCCCACCACTTTGCCTCTCCACCGCGTCGTCGTTTCGCCTCCCCTCCCTCTCCAATCTCCACCGCGCCTTCATGGAGGTGCCCACGTTCAACCACTACGAGGCGGCTGCATTTGTGATCTACGGCATCCTCGCGCCGCCGCGCGCGACCCTTCCTGCCGGATTTCGCATCAGCGAGGGGGGTGTGCTGGTGGCTCCGCTCCTCAACCCCCGCAGATACGAGATGGAGTACGTCATCACGGAGCGTTGCTGCCAACTTCCCGCGTGCTTTAGGGCGTTGCCCCGGTACGCGGCGGGCAGCGAGTATTGGCCCCGGCTGTTCAAGAAGGAGCGGAAGGCCAAGCTTGGCAACCATTTCGTGGACGGGCGCCTGGTGCACCCGGATCGCTGCAACCAAGAAGGGCGGGAGTTGTTCTGGTCCATCCCTGGACGGACCATCTACACCTCCATCGACGCCGCTATGCGCGCAGACGAGTTCCGTCTCCCAACAACGCCGAAATCATGGAGATTTCGTCCGACGATGACGAGGAAGCCGGCGACACGGAGGACAACGGCTCGCAGGACAGCGGCAGTCGAAGTGTTGTCGACTAGAAATTTATAAAGTCGCATCTTTATTTGTATGGAAAAATTTGTGGTCGAATAATAAAATGTCTCAATTTAGACCTTTTTCTCGATTAATTCGTGAAAGATTTGTTCAAAAATAGTGATCAATTCAATTTCTACCTCGAATTAATTTCTGCCTCGAATTAATTTCTGCGCCGAATTAATTTACATTAATTCCTGGACTGCTGACCGTCGCAGGGTCATTGGTCCCGGTTGTTGGCATGAACCGGGACCAATGCCTCGCAGAGAGCCACGTGTGCATCACGGGGTCATTGGTCCCGGTTCGTGCCATAAACCGGGACCAATGCTTATAGATGAACCGGGACATTTGCCCTGGTGGCATGAACCGGGACCGGTGCCTGGCATTGGTCCCGATTACGGAAAAGAACCAGGACCAATGGAATTTGGCCGCTGGACCAAAGGCCCTCTTTCTACTAGTGTGTGTTCTTTTCACAATGCACCTATGGATCCACTAGTGTCATTGCATGTGTGCTCTTTTTACTAACAACAACCAGAGTCATTGCATGTGTGTTCTCTTCAGAGACCACACATGGATCCACCAGTGTCATCGAAATGTGTGTTCTCTTCAGAGACCACACATGGATCCACCAGTTTCATTGCATGTGTGTTCTTTTTACTAACAACAACTAGAGTCATTGCCTGTGTGTTCTTTTCACATACCATACATGGATCCACCAGTGTCATTGCATGTGTGCTCTTTTCACAATCCACCTATGGATCCACCAGTGTCATTGCATGTGTGTTCTTTTTACTAACAACAACCAGAGTCATTGCATGTGTGTTCTCTTCAGAGACCACACATGGATCCGCTAGTGTCATTGCATGTGTGTTCTTTTTACTAACAACAACCAGAGTCATTGCATGTGTGTTGTTTTCACATACCACCTATGGATCCACCAGTGTCATTGCATGTGTGTTCTTTTTACTAACAAAAACTGGAGTCATTTCATGACTGTTCTTTTCACATACCACATATGGATCCACCAGTGTCATTGCATGTGTGCTTTTTTTACTGACAACAACTAGGGTCATTGCATGTGTGTTCTCTTTAGAGACCACACATGGATCCACAAATGTCATTGCATGAGTATTATGTTTACTAACAACAACCAAAGTCATTGCATGTGTGTTTTCTTCAGAGAACACACATGGATCCACCAGTGTCATTGCATGTGTGTTCTTTTTACTAACAACAACCAGAGTCATTGCATGTGTGTTCTTTTCACATACCACCTATGGATCCACCAGTGTCATTGCATGTGTGTTCTTTTTACTAACAACAACTAGAGTCATTTCATGACTATTCTCTTCACATACCACATATGGATCCACCAGGGCCATTGCATGTGTGCTTTTTTGACTAACAACAACTGGGGTCATTGCATGTGTGTTCTCTTCAGAGACCACACATGGATCCACCAGTGTCATTGCATGTGTGTTATTTTCACAATCCACCTATGGATCCACCAGTGTCATTGCATGTGTGTTATTTTCACAATCCACCTATGGATCCACCAGTGTCATTGCATGTGTGCTCTTTTTACTAACAACAACCAGAGTCATTGCATGTGTGTTCTCTTCAGAGACCACACATGGATCCACCAATGTCATCGAAATGTGTGTTCTCTTCAGAGACCACACATGAATCCACCAGTTTCATTATATGTGTGTTCTTTTACTAACAACAACTGGAGTCATTGCATCTGTGTTCTTTTCACATAACACACATGGATCCACCAGTGTCATTACATGTGTGCTCTTTTCACAATCCACCTGTGGATCCACCAGTGTCATTGCATGTGTGTTCTTTTTACTAACAACAGCTAGAGTCATTGAAATGTGTGTTCTTTTCACATACCACATACAGATCCACCAGTGTCATTGCATGTGTGCTTTTTTTTACTAACAACAACTGGGGTCATTGCATGTGTGTTCTTTTCACATACCACATATGGATCCACCAGTGTGATTGTATGTGTGCTCTTTTTATAATCCACCTATGGATCCACCAGTGTCATTGCATGTGTGCTCTTTTTAGTAAGAACAACTAGAGTCATTGCATGTGTGTTCTCTTCAGAGGCCACACATGGATCCTCCAGTGTCATTGCATGTGTGTTCTTTTTACTAACAATAACCAGAGTCATTGCATGTGTGTTCTTTTCACATACCACCTATGGATCCACCAGTGTCATTGCATGTGTGTTCTTTTTACTAACAATAGCTGGAGTCATTTCATGACTGTTCTTTTCACATACCACATATGGATCCACTAGTGTCATTGAAATGTGTGTTCTCTTTAGAGACCACACATGGATCCACCAGTGTCATTGCATGTGTGCTCTTTTTAGTAAGAACAACTAGAGTCATTGCATGTGTGTTCTCTTCAGAGACCACACATGGATCCACCAGTGTCATTGCATGTGTGTTCTTTTTACTAACAACAACCAGAGTCATTGCATGTATGTTCTTTTCACATACCACCTATGGATCCACCAGTGTCATTGCATGTGTGTTCTTTTTACTAACAACAACTAGAGTCATTTCATGACTATTCTTTTCACATACCACATATGGATCCACCAGTGTCATTGAAATGTATGTTCTCTTCAGAGACCACACATCGATCCACCAGTGTCATTGCATGTGTGTTCTTTTCACATACCACCTATGGATCCACCAGTGTCATTGCATGTGTGTTCTTTTTACTAACAACAACTGGAGTCATTTCATGACTGTTCTTTTCACATACCACATATGGATCCACCAGTGTCATTGCATGTTTGCTTTTTTTACTAACAACAACTGGGGTCATTGCATGTGTGTTCTCTTCAGAGACCACACATGGATCCACCAGTGTCATTGCATGTGTGTTATTTTCACAATCCACCTATGGATCCACCAGTGGCATTGCATGTGTGCTCTTTTGACTAACAACAACCAGAGTCATTGCATGTGTGTTCTCTTCAGAGACAACACATGGATCCACCAGTGTCATCGAAATGTGTTTTCTCTTCAGAGACCACACATGGATCCACCAGTTTCATTGCATGTATGTTCTTTTTACTAACAACAACTGGAGTCATTGCATCTGTGTTGTTTTCACATATCACACATGGATCACCAGTGTCATTGCATGTGTGCTCTTTTCACAATCCACCTATGGATCCACCAGTGTCATTGGATGTGTGTTGTTTTTACTAACAACAACCAGAGTCATTGAAATGTGTGTTGTTTTCACATACCACATACAGATCCACCAGTGTCATTGCATGTCTGTTTTTTTACTAACAACAACTAGGGTCATTGCATGTGTGTTCTTTTCACATACCACATATTAATCCACCAGTGTTATTGTATGTGTGCTCTTTTCACAATCTACCTATGGATCCACCAGTGTCATTGCATGTGTGCTCTTTTTACTAACAACAACTAGAGGCATTGCATGTGTGTTCTCTTCAGAGACCACACATGGATCCACCAGTGTCATTGCATGTGTGTTCTTTTTACTAACAACAACCAGAGTCATTGCATGTGTGTTCTTTTCACATACCACCTATGGATCCACCAGTGTCATTGCATGTGTGTTCTTTTTACTAACAACAACTGGAGTCATTTCATGACTGTTCTTTTCACATACCACATATGGATCCACCAGTGTCATTGTATGTGTGCTCTTTTCATAATCCACCTATGGATCCACCAGTGTCATTGCATGTGTGCTCTTTTTATTAAGAACAACTAGAGTCATTGCATGTGTGTTCTCTTCAGAGACCACACATGGATCCACCAGTGTCATTGCATGTGTGTTCTTTTTACTAACAACAACCAGAGTCATTGCATGTATGTTATTTTCACATACCACCTATGGATCCACCAGTGTCATTGCATGTGTGTTCTTTTTACTAACAACAACTAGAGTCATTTCATGACTATTCTTTTCACATACCACATATGGATCCACCAGTGTCATTGAAATGTATGTTCTCTTCAGAGACCACACATGGATCCACCAGTGGCATTGCATGTGTGTTCTTTTCACATACCACCTATGGATCCACCAGTGTCATTGCAAGTGTGTTCTTTTTACTAACAACAACTGGAGTCATTTCATGACTGTTCTTTTCACATACCACATATGGATGCACCAGTGTCATTGCATGTGTGCTTTTTTTACTAACAACAACTAGGGTCATTGCATGTGTGTTCTCTTTAGAGACCACACATGGATCCACCAATGTCATTGCATGTGTATTATTTTTACTAACAACAACCAAAGTCATTGCATGTGTGTTTTCTTCAGAGAACACACATGGATCCACCAGTGTCATTGCATGTGTGTTCTTTTTACTAACAACAACCAGAGTCATTGCATGTGTGTTCTTTTCACATACCACCTATGGATCCACCAGTGTCATTGCATGTGTGTTCTTTTTACTAACAACAACTAGAGTCATTTCATGACTGTTCTTTTCACATACCACATATGGATCCACCAGGGCCATTGCATGTGTGTTTTTTTTACTAACAGCAACTGGGGTCATTGCATGTGTGTTCTCTTCAGAGACCACACATGGATCCACCAGTGTCATTGCATGTGTGTTATTTTCACAATCCACCTATGGATCCACCAATGTCATTGCATGTGTGTTATTTTCACAATCCACCTATGGATCCACCAGTGTCATTGCATGTGTGCTCTTTTTACTAACAACAACCAGAGTCATTGCATGTGTGTTCTCTTTAGAGACCACACATGGATCCACCAGTGTCATCGAAATGTGTGTTCTCTTCAGAGAGCACACATGAATCCACCAGTTTCATTATATGTGTGTTCTTTTACTAACAACAACTGGAGTCATTGCATCTGTGTTCTTTTCACATACCACACATGGATCCACTAGTGTCATTGCATGTGCGCTCTTTTCATAGTCCACCTATGGATCCACCAGTGTCATTGCATGTGTGTTCTTTTTACTAAACACAGCTAGAGTCATTGAAATGTGTGTCCTTTTCACATACCACATACAGATCCACCAGTGTCATTGCATGTGTGCTTTTTTTACTAACAACAACTAGGGTCATTGCATGTGTGTTCTTTTCACATACCACATATGGATCCACAAGTGTGATTGTATGTGTGCTCTTTTCATAATCCACCTATGGATCCACCAGTGTCATTGCATGTGTGCTCTTTTTAGTAAGAACAACTAGAGTCATTGCATGTGTGTTCTCTTCAGAGGCCACACATGGATCCTCCAGTGTCATTGCATGTGTGTTCTTTTTACTAACAACAACCAGAGTCATTGCATGTGTGTTCTTTTCACATACCACCTATGGATCCACCAGTGTCATTGCATGTGTATTCTTTTTACTAACAACAGCTGGAGTCATTTCATGACTGTTCTTTTCACATACAACATATGGATCCACTAGTGTCATTGAAATGTGTGTTCTCTTTAGAGACCACACATGGATCCACCAGTGTCATTGCATGTGTGCTCTTTTTAGTAAGAACAACTAGAGTCATTGCATGTGTGTTCTCTTCAGAGACCACACATGGATCCACTAGTGTCATTGCATGTGTGTTCTTTTTACTAACAACAACCAGAGTCATTGCATGTATGTTCTTTTCACACACCACCTATGGATCCACCAGTGTCATTGCATGTGTGTTCTTTTTACTAACAACAATTAGAGTCATTTCATGACTATTCTTTTCACATACCACATATGGATCCACCAGTGTCATTGAAATGTATGTTCTCTTCAGAGACCACACATGGATCCACCAGTGTCATTGCATGTGTGTTCTTTTCACATACCACCTATGGATCCACCAGTGTCATTGCATGTGTGTTCTTTTTACTAACAACAACTGGAGTCATTTCATGACTGTTCTTTTCACATACCACATATGGATCCACCAGTGTCATTGCATGTTTGCTTTTTTTACTAACAACAACTGGGGTCATTGCATGTGTGTTCTCTTCAGAGACCACACATGGATCCACCAGTGTCATTGCATGTGTGTTATTTTCACAATCCACCTATGGATCCACCAGTGGCATTGCATGTGTGCTCTTTCGACTAACAACAACCAGAGTCATTGCATGTGTGTTCTCTTCAGAGACAACACATGGATCCACCAGTGTCATCGAAATGTGTTTTCTCTTCAGAGACCACACATGGATCCACCAGTTTCATTGCATATATGTTCTTTTTACTAACAACAACTGGAGTCATTGCATCTGTGTTGTTTTCACATATCACACATGGATCACCAGTGTCATTGCATGTGTGCTCTTTTCACAATCCACCAGTGTCATTGGATGTGTGTTCTTTTTACTAAAAACAACCAGAGTCATTGAAATGTGTGTTCTTTTCACATACCACATACAGATCCACCAGTGTCATTGCATGTCTGCTTTTTTTTACTAACAACAACTATGGTCATTGCATGTGTGTTCTTTTCACATACCACATATTAATCCACCAGTGTTATTGTATGTGTGCTCTTTTCACAATCCACCTATGGATCCACCAGTGTCATTGCATGTGTGCTCTTTTTACTAACAACAACTAGAGTCATTGCATGTGTGTTCTCTTCAGAGACCACACATGGATCCACCAGTGTCATTGCATGTGTGTTCTTTTTACTAACAACAACCAGAGTCATTGCATGTGTGTTCTTTTCACATACCACCTATGGATCCACCAGTGTCATTGCATGTGTGTTCTTTTTACTAACAACAATTGGAGTCATTTCATGACTGTTCTTTTCACATACCACATATGGATCCACCAGTGTCATTGTATGTGTGCTCTTTTCATAATCCACCTATGGATCCACCAGTGTCATTCCATGTGTGCTCTTTTTATTAAGAACAACTAGAGTCATTGCATGTGTGTTCTCTTCAGAGACCACACATGGATCCATCAGTGTCATTGCATGTGTGTTCTTTTTACTAACAACAACCAGAGTCATTGCATGTATGTTCTTTTCACACACCACCTATGGATCCACCAGTGTCATTGCATGTGTGTTCTTTTTACTAACAACAATTAGAGTCATTTCATGACTATTCTTTTCACATACCACATATGGATCCACCAGTGTCATTGAAATGTATGTTCTCTTCAGAGACCACACATGGATCCACCAGTGTCATTGCATGTGTGTTCTTTTCACATACCACCTATGGATCCACCAGTGTCATTGCATGTGTGTTCTTTTTACTAACAACAACTGGAGTCATTTCATGACTGTTCTTTTCACATACCACATATGGATCCACCAGTGTCATTGCATGTTTGCTTTTTTTACTAACAACAACTGGGCTCATTGCATGTGTGTTATCTTCAGAGACCACACATGGATCCACCAGTGTCATTGCATGTGTGTTATTTTCACAATCCACCTATGGATCCACCAGTGGCATTGCATGTGTGCTCTTTCGACTAACAACAACCAGAGTCATTGCATGTGTGTTCTCTTCAGAGACAACACATGGATCCACCAGTGTCATCGAAATGTGTTTTCTCTTCAGAGACCACACATGGATCCACCAGTTTCATTGCATGTATGTTCTTTTTACTAACAACAACTGGAGTCATTGCATCTGTGTTGTTTTCACATATCACACATGGATCACCAGTGTCATTGCATGTGTGCTCTTTTCACAATCCACCAGTGTCATTGGATGTGTGTTCTTTTTACTAACAACAACCAGAGTCTTTGAAATGTGTGTTCTTTTCACATACCACATACAGATCCACCAGTGTCATTGCATGTCTGCTTTTTTTTACTAACAACAACTAGGGTCATTGCATGTGTGTTCTTTTCACATACCACATATTAATCCACCAGTGTTATTGTATGTGTGCTCTTTTCACAATCCACCTATGGATCCACCAGTGTCATTGCATGTGTGCTCTTTTTACTAACAACAACTAGAGTCATTGCATGTGTGTTCTCTTCAGAGACCACACATGGATCCACCAGTGTCATTGCATGTGTGTTCTTTTTACTAACAACAACCAGAGTCATTGCATGTGTGTTCTTTTCACATACCACCTATGGATCCACCAGTGTCATTGCATGTGTGTTCTTTTTACTAACAACAACTGGAGTCATTTCATGACTGTTCTTTTCACATACCACATATGGATCCACCAGTGTCATTGTATGTGTGCTCTTTTCATAATCCACCTATGGATCCACCAGTGTCATTACATGTGTGCTCTTTTTATTAAGAACAACTAGAGTCATTGCATGTGTGTTCTCTTCAGAGACCACACATGGATCCACCAGTGTCATTGCATGTGTGTTCTTTTTACTAACAACAACCAGAGTCATTGCATGTATGTTCTTTTCACATACCACCTATGGATCCACCAGTGTCATTGCATGTGTGTTCTTTTTACTAACAACAACTAGAGTCATTTCATGACTATTCTTTTCACATACCACATATGGATCCACCAGTGTCATTGAAATGTATGTTCTCTTCAGAGACCACACATGGATCCACCAGTGTCATTGCATGTGTGTTCTTTTCACATACCACCTATGGATCCACCAGTGTCATTGCATGTGTGTTCTTTTTACTAACAACAACTGGAGTCATTTCATGACTGTTCTTTTGACATACCACATATGGATCCACCAGTGTCATTGCATGTTTGCTTTTTTTACTAACAACAACTGGGGTCATTGCATGTGTGTTCTCTTCAGAGACCACATATGGATCCACCAGTGTCATTGCATGTGTGTTATTTTCACAATCCACCTATGGATCCACCAGTGGCATTGCATGTGTGCTCTTTTGACTAACAACAACCAGAGTCATTGCATGTGTGTTCTCTTCTGAGACAACACATGGATCCACCAGTGTCATCGAAATGTGTGTTCTCTTCAGAGACCACACATGGATCCACCAGTTTCATTGCATGTATGTTCTTTTTACTAACAACAACTGGAGTCATTGCATCTGTGTTGTTTTCACATATCACACATGGATCACCAGTGTCATTGCATGTATGCTCTTTTCACAATCCACCTATGGATCCACCAGTGTCATTGGATGTGTGTTCTTTTTACTAACAACAACCAGAGTCATTGAAATGTGTGTTCTTTTCACATACCACATACAGATCCACCAGTGTCATTGCATGTGTGCTTTTTTTACTAACAACAACTAGGATCATTGCATCTGTGTTCTTTTCACATACGACATATTAATCCACTAGTGTTATTGTATGTGTGCTCTTTTCACAATCAACCTATGGATCCACCAGTGTCATTGCATGTGTGCTCTTTTTACTAACAACAACTAGAGTCATTGCATGTGTGTTCTCTTCAGAGACCACACATGGATCCACCAGTGTCATTGCATGTGTGTTCTTTTTACTAACAACAACTAGAGTCATTGCATGTGTGTTCTTTTCACATACCACATATGGATCCACCAATGTCATTGAAATGTGTGTTCTCTTCAGAGACCACACATGGATCCACCAGTGTTATTGCATGTGTGTTCTTTTTTCTAACAACAACTGGAGTCATGGCATGTGTGTTCTCTTTTTACTAACAACAACCAGTGTCATTGCATGTGTGTTCTCTTCAATGACCACACATGGAACCAGTAGTGTCATTGCATGAGTGTTCTTTTTAGTAACAACAACCAGAGTCATTGCATGTGTGTTCTTTTCACATACCACCTATGGATCCACCAGTATCATTGCATGTGTGTTCTTTTTACTAACAACAACTGGAGTCATTTCATGACTGTTCTTTTCACATACCACATATGGATCCACCAGTGTCATTGAAATGTGTGTTCTCTTCAGAGACCACACATGGGTCCACCAGTGTCATTGCATGTGTGTTCTTTTCACAATCCACCTATGGATCCACCAGTGTCATTACATGTGTGCTCTTTTTACTAACAACAACCAGAGTCATTGCATGTGTGTTCTTTTCACATACCACCTATGGATCCACCAGCGTCATTGCATGTGTGTTCTTTTTACTAACAACAACTGGAGTCATTTCATGACTATTCTTTTCACATACCACATATGGATCCACCAGTGTCATTGCATGTGTGTTCTTTTTACTAACAACAACTGGAGTCATTTCATGACTGTTCTTTTCACATACCACATATGGATCCACTAGTGTCATTGAAATGTGTGTTCTCTTCAGAGATCACACATGGATCCACCAGTATCATTGCATGTGTGTTCTTTTTACTAACAACAACTGGAGTCATTGCATGTGTGTTCTTTTCACATACCACATATGGATCCACCAGTGTCATTGCATGTGTGGTCTTTTCACAATCCACCTATGGATTCACCAGTGTCATTGCATGTGTGTTCTTTTTACTAACAACAACTAGAGTCATTTCATGACTGTTCTTTTCACATACCACGTATGGATCCACCAGTGTCATTGCATGTGTGCTTTTTTTACTAACAACAACTGGGATCATTGCATGTGTGTTCTGTTCAGAGACCACACATGGATCCACCAGTGTCATTGCATGTGTGTTCTTTTTACTAACAACAACCTGAGTCATTATATGTGTGTTCTCTTCAGAGACCACACATGGATCCACCAGTGTCATTGCATGTGTGTTCTTTTTAGTAACAACAACTGGAGTCATTGCATGTGTGTTCTTTTCACATACCACACATGGATCCACCAGTGTCATTGCATGTGTGCTCTTTTCACAATCCACCTATGGATCCACCAGTGTCATTGCATGTGTGTTCTTTTTACTAACAGCAACCGGAGTTATTTCATGACTGTTTTTTTCACATACCTTGTATGGATCCACCAGTGTCATTGCATGTGTGCTTTTTTTTACTAACAACAACTGGGGTCATTCCATGTGTGTTCTCTTCAGAGACCACACATGGATCCACTAGTGTCATTGCATGTGTGTTCTATTTACTAACAACAACCAGAGTCATTATATGTGTGTTCTCTTCAGAGACCACACATGGATCCACCAGCGTCATTGCATGTGTGTTCTTTTTACTAACAACAACAAGAGTCATTGCATGTGTGTCTTTTCAGATACCACCTATGGATCCACCAGTGTCATTGCATGTGTGTTCTTTTTACTAACAACAACTGGAGTCATTTTATGATTGTTCTTTTCACATACCACATATGGATCCACAAGTGTCCTTGCATGTGTGCTTTTTTTACTAACAACAACTGGGGTCATTGCATGTGTGTTCTCTTCAGAGACCACACATGGATCCACTAGTGTCTTTTCATGTGTGTTCTTTTTACTACCAACAACCAGAGTCATTGCATGTGTGTTCTTTTCACATACCACCTATGGATCCACCAGTGTCATTGTATGTGTGTAGTTTTTACTAACAACAAGTGGAGTCATTTCATGACTGTTCTTTTCACATACCACATATGGATCCACCAGTGTCATTGAAATGTGTTTTCTCTTCAGAGACCACACATGGGTCCACCAGTGTCATTGCATGTGTGTTCTTTTCACAATCCACCTATGGATCCACCAGTGTCATTACATGTGTGCTCTTTTTACTAACAACAACCAGAGTCATTGCATGTGTGTTCTTTTCACATACCACCTATGGATCCACCAGCGTCATTGCATGTGTGTTCTTTTTACTAACAACAACTGGAGTCATTTCATGACTATTCTTTTCACATACCACATACGTATCCACCAGTGTCATTGCATGTGTGTTCTTTTTACTAACAACAACTGGAGTCATTTCATGACTGTTCTTTTCACATACCACATATGGATCCACTAGTGTCATTGAAATGTGTGTTCTCTTCAGAGATCACACATGGATCCACCAGTATCATTGCATGTGTGTTCTTTTTACTAACAACAACTGGAGTCATTGCATGTGTGTTCTTTTCACATACCACATATGGATCCACCAGTGTCATTGCATGTGTGCTCTTTTCACAATCCACCTATGGATTCACCAGTGTCATTGCATGTGTGTTCTTTTTACTAACAACAACTAGAGTCATTTCATGACTGTTCTTTTCACATACCACGTATGGATCCACCAGTGTCATTGCATGTGTGCTTTTTTTACTAACAACAACTGGGATCATTGCATGTGTGTTCTGTTCAGAGACCACACATGGATCCACCTGTGTCATTGCATGTGTGTTCTTTTTACTAACAACAACCTGAGTCATTATATGTGTGTTGTCTTCAGAGACCACACATGGATCCACCAGTGTCATTGCATGTGCGTTCTTTTACTAACAACAAGTGGAGTCATTTCATGACTGTTCTTTTCACATACCACATATGGATCCACAAGTATCATTGCATGTGTGCTTTTTTTTACTAACAACAACTAGGGTCATTGCATGTGTGTTCTCTTCAGAGACCACACATGGATCCACCAGTGTCATTGCATGTGCGTTCTTTTCACAATCCACCTATGGATCCACCACTGTCATTGCATGTGTGTTCTTTTTACTAACAACAACTGGAGTCATTCCTTGACTGTTCTTTTCACATACCATATATGGATCCACTAGTGTCATTGAAATGTGTGTTCTCTTCAGAGACCACATATGGATCCACCAGTGTCATTGCATGTGTGGTTTTTTTAGTAAGAACAACTGGGGTCATTGCATGTGTGTTCTTTTCACATACCACATATGGATCCAGCAGTGTCATTGTATGTGTGCTCTTTTCACAATCCACCTATGGATCCACCAGTGTTATTGCATGTCTGCTCTTTTTACTAACAACAACCAGAGTCATTGCATGTGTGTTCTCTTCAGAGACCACACATGGATCCACCAATGTCATTGCATGTGTGTTCTTTTTACTAACAACAACTGGAGTCATTTCATGACTTTTCTTTTCACATACCACATATCGATCCACCGCTGTCATTGAAATGTGTGATCTCTTCAGAGACCACACATGGATCCACCAGTGTCATTGCATGTGTGTTCTTTTTACTAACAACAACTGGAGTCATTGCATGTGTGTTCTTTTCACATACCACACATGGATCCACCAGTGTCATTGCATGTGTGCTCTTTTCACAATCCACCTATGGATCCACCAGTGTCATTGCATGTGTGTTCTTTTTACTAACAACAACTGGAGTCATTTCATGACTATTTTTTTCACATACCTTGTGTGGATCCACCAGTGTCATTGCATGTGTGCTTTTTTTACTAACAACAACTGGGGTCATTGCATGTGTGTTCTCTTTAGAGACCACACATGGATCCACTAGTGTCATTGCATGTGTGTTCTATTTACTAACAACAACCAGAGTCATTATATGTGTGTTCTCTTCAGAGACCACACATGGATCCACCAGTGTCATTGCATGTGAGTTCTTTTTACTAACAACAACAAGAGTCATTGCGTGTGTGTTCTTTTCACATACCACCTATGGATCCACCAGTGTCATTGCATGTGTGTTCTTTTTACTAACAACAACTAGAGTCATTTCATGATTGTTCTTTTCACATACCACATATGGATCCACAAGTGTCATTGCATGTGTGCTTTTTTTACTAACAACAACTGGGGTCATTGCATGTGTGTTCTCTTCAGAGACCACACATGGATCCACTAGTGTCTTTGCATGTGTATTCTTTTTACTACCAACAACCAGAGTCATTGCATGTGTGTTCTTTTCACATACCACCTATGGATCCACCAGTGTCATTGTATGTGTGTTGTTTTTACTAACTACAAGTGGAGTCATTTCTTGACTGTTCTTTTCATATACCACATATGGATCCACAAGTGTCATTGCGTGTGTGCTTTTTTTACTAACAACAACTGGGGTCATTGCATGTGTGTTCTCTTCAGAGACCACACATGGATCCACCAGTGTCATTGCATGTGTGTTCTTTTTAGTAACAACAACTGGAGTCATTGCATGTGTGTTCTTTTCACATACCAGACATGGATCCACCAGTGTCATTGCATGTGTGCTCTTTTCACAATCCACCTATGGATCCACCAGTGTCATTGCATGTGTGTTCTTTTTACTAACAGCAACCGGAGTCATTTCATGACTGTTTTTTTCACATACCTTGTATGGATCCACCAGTGTCATTGCATGTGTGCTTTTTTTTACTAACAACAACTGGGGTCATTCCATGTGTGTTCTCTTCAGAGACCACACATGGATCCACTAGTGTCATTGCATGTGTGTTCTATTTACTAACAACAACCAGAGTCATTATATGTGTGTTCTCTTCAGAGACGACACATGGATCCACCAGCGTCATTGCATGTGTGTTCTTTTTACTAACAACAACAAGAGTCATTGCATGTGTGTCTTTTCAGATACCACCTATGGATCCACCAGTGTCATTGCATGTGTGTTCTTTTTACTAACAACAACTGGAGTCATTTTATGATTGTTCTTTTCACATACCACATATGGATCCACAAGTGTCCTTGCATGTGTGCTTTTTTACTAACAACAACTGGGGTCATTGCATGTGTGTTCTCTTCAGAGACCACACATGGATCCACTAGTGTCTTTTCATGTGTGTTCTTTTTACTACCAACAACCAGAGTCATTGCATGTGTGTTCTTTTCACATACCACCTATGGATCCACCAGTGTCATTGTATGTGTGTAGTTTTTACTAACAACAAGTGGAGTCATTTCATGACTGTTCTTTTCACATACCACACATGGATCCACCAGTGTCATTGAAATGTGTGTTCTCTTCAGAGACCACACATGGGTCCACCACTGTCATTGCATGTGTGTTCTTTTCACAATCCACCTATGGATCCACCAGTGTCATTACATGTGTCCTCTTTTTACTAACAACAACCAGAGTCATTGCACGTGTGTTCTTTTCACATACCACCTATGGATCCACCAGCGTCATTGCATGTGTGTTCTTTTTACTAACAACAACTGGAGTCATTTCATGACTATTCTTTTCACATACCACATATGTATCCACCAGTGTCATTGCATGTGTGTTCTTTTTACTAACAACAACTGGAGTCATTTCATGACTGTTCTTTTCACATACCACATATGGATCCACTAGTGTCATTGAAATGTGTGTTCTCTTCAGAGATCACACATGGATCCACCAGTATCATTGCATGTGTGTTCTTTTTACTAACAACAACTGGAGTCATTGCATGTGTGTTCTTTTCACATACCACATATGGATCTACCAGTGTCATTGCATGTGTGCTCTTTTCACAATCCACCTATGGATTCACCAGTGTCATTGCATGTGTGTTCTTTTTACTAACAACAACTAGAGTCATTTCATGACTGTTCTTTTCACATACCACGTATGGATCCACCAGTGTCATTGCATGTGTGCTTTTTTTACTAACAACAACTGGGATCATTGCATGTGTGTTCTGTTCAGAGACCACACATGGATCCACTAGTGTCATTGCATGTGTGTTCTTTTTACTAACAACAACCTGAGTCATTATATGTGTGTTCTCTTCAGAGACCACACATGGATCCACCAGTGTCATTGCATGTGCGTTCTTTTACTAACAACAAGTGGAGTCATTTCATGACTGTTCTTTTCACATACCACATATGGATCCACAAGTGTCATTGCATGTGTGCTTTTTTTTACTAACAACAACTAGGGTCATCGCATGTGTGTTCTCTTCAGAGACCACACATGGATCCACCAGTGTCATTGCATGTGCGTTCTTTTCACAATCCACCTATGGATCCACCACTGTCATTGCATGTGTGTTCTTTTTACTAACAACAACTGGAGTCATTCCTTGACTGTTCTTTTCACATACCATATATGGATCCACTAGTGTCATTGAAATGTGTGTTCTCTTCAGAGACCACATATGGATCCACCAGTGTCATTGCATGTGTGGTTTTTTTAGTAACAACAACTGGGGTCATTGCATGTGTGTTCTTTTCACATACCACATATGGATCCAGCAGTGTCATTGTATGTGTGCTCTTTTCACAATCCACCTGTCGATCCACGAGTGTTATTGCATGTCTGCTCTTTTTACTAACAAAAACCAGAGTCATTGCATGTGTGTTCTCTTCAGAGACCACACATGGATCCACCAATGTCATTGCATGTGTGTTCTTTTTACTAACAATAACTGGAGTCATTTCATGACTTTTCTTTTCACATACCACATATCGATCCACCGCTGTCATTGAAATGTGTGATCTCTTCAGAGACCACACATGGATCCACCAGTGTCATTGCATGTGTGTTCTTTTTACTAACAACAACTGGAGTCATTGCATGTGTGTTCTTTTCACATACCACACATGGATCCACCAGTGTCATTGCATGTGTGCTCTTTTCACAATCCACCTATGGATCCACCAGTGTCATTGCATGTGTGTTCTTTTTACTAACAGCAACTGGACTCATTTCATGACTGTTTTTTTCACATACCTTGTGTGGATCCACCAGTGTCATTGCATGTGTGCTTTTTTTACTAACAACAACTGGGGTCATTGCATGTGTGTTCTCTTTAGAGACCACACATGGATCCACTAGTGTCATTGCATGTGTGTTCTATTTACTAACAACAACCAGAGTCATTATATGTGTGTTCTCTTCAGAGACCACACATGGATCCACCAGTGTCATTGCATGTGAGTTCTTTTTACTAACAACAACAAGAGTCATTGCGTGTGTGTTCTTTTCACGTACCACCTATGGATCCACCAGTGTCATTGCATGTGTGTTCTTTTTACTAACAACAACTAGAGTCATTTCATGATTGTTCTTTTCACATACCACATATGGATCCACAAGTGTCATTGCATGTGTGCTTTTTTTACTAACAACAACTGGGGTCATTGCATGTGTGTTCTCTTCAGAGACCACACATGGATCCACTAGTGTCTTTGCATGTGTATTCTTTTTACTACCAACAACCAGAGTCATTGCATGTGTGTTCTTTTCACATACCACCTATGGATCCACCAGTGTCATTGTATGTGTGTTGTTTTTACTAACTACAAGTGGAGTCATTTCTTGACTGTTCTTTTCATATACCACATATGGATCCACAAGTGTCATTGCGTGTGTGCTTTTTTTTACTAACAACAACTGGGGTCATTGCATGTGTGTTCTCTTCAGAGACCACACATGGATCCACCAGTGTCATTGCATGTGTGTTCTTTTTAGTAACAACAACTGGAGTCATTGCATGTGTGTTCTTTTCACATACCACACATGGATCCACCAGTGTCATTGCATGTGTGCTCTTTTCACAATCCACCTATGGATCCACCAGTGTCATTGCATGTGTGTTCTTTTTACTAACAGCAACTGGACTCATTTCATGACTGTTTTTTTCACATACCTTGTGTGGATCCACCAGTGTCATTGCATGTGTGCTTTTTTTACTAACAACAACTGGGGTCATTGCATGTGTGTTCTCTTTAGAGACCACACATGGATCCACTAGTGTCATTGCATGTGTGTTCTATTTACTAACAACAACCAGAGTCATTATATGTGTGTTCTCTTCAGAGACCACACATGGATCCACCAGTGTCATTGCATGTGAGTTCTTTTTACTAACAACAACAAGAGTCATTGCGTGTGTGTTCTTTTCACGTACCACCTATGGATCCACCAGTGTCATTGCATGTGTGTTCTTTTTACTAACAACAACTAGAGTCATTTCATGATTGTTCTTTTCACATACCACATATGGATCCACAAGTGTCATTGCATGTGTGCTTTTTTTACTAACAACAACTGGGGTCATTGCATGTGTGTTCTCTTCAGAGACCACACATGGATCCACTAGTGTCTTTGCATGTGTATTCTTTTTACTACCAACAACCAGAGTCATTGCATGTGTGTTCTTTTCACATACCACCTATGGATCCACCAGTGTCATTGTATGTGTGTTGTTTTTACTAACTACAAGTGGAGTCATTTCTTGACTGTTCTTTTCATATACCACATATGGATCCACAAGTGTCATTGCGTGTGTGCTTTTTTTTACTAACAACAACTGGGGTCATTGCATGTGTGTTCTCTTCAGAGACCACACATGGATCCACCAGTGTCATTGCATGTGTGTTCTTTTTAGTAACAACAACTGGAGTCATTGCATGTGTGTTCTTTTCACATACCACACATGGATCCACCAGTGTCATTGCATGTGTGCTCTTTTCACAATCCACCTATGGATCCACCAGTGTCATTGCATGTGTGTTCTTTTTACTAACAGCAACCGGAGTCATTTCATGACTGTTTTTTTCACATACCTTGTATGGATCCACCAGTGTCATTGCATGTGTGCTTTTTTTTACTAACAACAACTGGGGTCATTGCATGTGTGTTCTCTTTAGAGACCACACATGGATCCACTAGTGTCATTGCATGTGTGTTCTATTTACTAACAACAACCAGAGTCATTATATGTGTGTTCTCTTCAGAGACCACACATGGATCCACCAGTGTCATTGCATGTGTGTTCTTTTTACTAACAACAACAAGAGTCATTGCGTGTGTGTTCTTTTCACATACCACCTATGGATCCACCAGTGTCATTGCATGTGTGTTCTTTTTACTAACAACAACTAGAGTCATTTCATGATTGTTCTTTTCACATACCACATATGGATCCACAAGTGTCATTGCATGTGTGCTTTTTTTACTAACAACAACGGGGGTCATTGCATGTGTGTTCTCTTCAGAGACCACACATGGATCCACTAGTGTCTTTGCATGTGTGTTCTTTTTACTACCAACAACCAGAGTCATTGCATGTGTGTTCTTTTCACATACCACCTATGGATCCACCAGTGTCATTGTATGTGTGTTGTTTTTACTAACTACAAGTGGAGTCATTTCTTGACTGTTCTTTTCATATACCACATATGGACCCACAAGTGTCATTGCGTGTGTGCTTTTTTTTACTAACAACAACTGGGGTCATTGCATGTGTGTTCTCTTCAGAGACCACACATGGATCCACCAGTGTCATTGCATGTGTGTTCTTTTTAGTAACAACAACTGGAGTCATTGCATGTGTGTTCTTTTCACATACCACACATGGATCCACCAGTGTCATTGCATGTGTGCTCTTTTCACAATCCACCTATGGATCCACCAGTGTCATTGCATGTGTGTTCTTTTTACTAACAGCAACCGGAGTCATTTCATGACTGTTTTTTTCACATACCTTGTATGGATCCACCAGTGTCATTGCATGTGTGCTTTTTTTTACTAACAACAACTGGGGTCATTCCATGTGTGTTCTCTTCAGAGACCACACATGGATCCACTAGTGTCATTGCATGTGTGTTCTATTTACTAACAACAACCAGAGTCATTATATGTGTGTTCTCTTCAGAGACCACACATGGATCCACCAGCGTCATTGCATGTGTGTTCTTTTTACTAACAACAACAAGAGTCATTGCATGTGTGTCTTTTCAGATACCACCTATGGATCCACCAGTGTCATTGCATGTGTGTTCTTTTTACTAACAACAACTAGAGTCATTTTATGATTGTTCTTTTCACATACCACATATGGATCCACAAGTGTCCTTGCATGTGTGCTTTTTTTACTAACAACAACTGGGGTCATTGCATGTGTGTTCTCTTCAGAGACCACACATGATCCACTAGTGTCTTTTCATGTGTGTTCTTTTTACTACCAACAACCAGAGTCATTGCATGTGTGTTCTTTTCACATACCACCTATGGATCCACCAGTGTCATTGTATGTGTGTAGTTTTTACTAACAACAAGTGGAGTCATTTCATGACTGTTCTTTTCATATACCACATATGGATCCACAAGTGTCATTGCCTGTGTGCTTTTTTTTACTAACAACAACTGGGGTCATTGCATGTGTGTTCTCTTCAGAGACCACACATGGATCCACTAGTGTCATTGCATGTGTGTTCTATTTACTAACAACAACCAGAGTCATTATCTGTGTGTTCTCTTCAGAGACCACACATGGATCCACCAGTGTCATTGCATTTGTGTTCTTTTTACTAACAACAACAAGAGTCATTGCATGTGTGTTCTTTTCACATACCACCTATGGATCCACCAGTGTCATTGCATGTGTGTTGTTTTGACTAACAACAAGTGGAGTCATTTCATGATTGTTCTTTTCATATACCACATATGGATCCACAAGTGTCATTGCGTGTGTGCTTTTTTTTACTAACAACAACTAGGGTCATTGCATGTGTGTTCTCTTCAGAGACCACACATGGATCCACCAGTGTCATTGCATGTGTGTTCTTTTTACTAACAACAACCAGAGTCATTGCATGTATGTTCTTTTCACATACCACCTATGGATCCACCAGTGTCATTGCATGTGTGTTGTTTTGACTAACAACAAGTGGAGTCATTTCATGATTGTTCTTTTCATATACCACATATGGATCCACAAGTGTCATTGCGTGTGTGCTTTTTTTTACTAACAACAACTAGGGTCATTGCATGTGTGTTCTCGTGTCATTGCATGTGTGTTCTTTTCACAATCCACCCATGGATCCACCAGTGTCATTGCATGTGTGTTCTTTTTACTAACAACAACTGGAGTCATTTCATGACTGTTGTTTTCACATACCACATATGGATCCACTAGTGTCATTGAAACGTGTGTTCTCTTCAGAGACCACACATGGATCCACCAGTGTCATTGCATGTGTGTTCTTTTTACTAACAACAACTGGAGTCATTGCATGTGTGTTCTTTTCACATACCACACATGGATCCACCAGTGTCATTGCATGTGTGCTCTTTTCACAATCCACCTATGGATCCACCAGCCACCTATGGATCCACCAGTGTCATTGCATGTGTGTTCTTTTTACTAACAACAACTGGAGTCATTTCATGACTGTTCTTTTCACATACCACATATGGATCCACTAGTGTCATTGAAATGTGTGTTCTCTTCAGAGACCACACATGGATCCACCAGTGTCATCGAAATGTGTGTTCTCTTCAGAGACCACACATGGATACACCAGTGTCATCGAAATGTGTGTTCTCTTCAGAGACCACACATGGATCCACCAGTTTCATTATATGTGTGTTCTTTTTACTAACAACAACTGGAGTCATTGCATCTGTGTTCTTTTCACATACCACACATGGATCCACCAGTGTCATTACATGTGTGCTCTTTTCACAATCCACCTATGGATCCACCAGTGTCATTGCATGTGTGTTCTTTTTACTAACAACAGCCAGAGTCATTGAAATGTGTGTTCTTTTCACATACCACATACAGATCCACCAGTGTCATTGCATGTGTGCTTTTTTTACTAACAACAACTGGGGTCATTGCATGTGTGTTCTTTTCATGTACCACATATGGATCCACCAGTGTGATTGTATGTGTGCTCTTTTCACAATCCACCTATGGATCAATCAGTGTCATTGCATGTGTGCTCTTTTTAGTAAGAACAACTAGAGTCATTGCATGTGTGTTCTCTTCAGAGACCACACATGGATCCTCCAGTGTGATTGCATGTGTGTTCTTTTTACTAATAAGAACCAGAGTCATTGCATGTGTGTTCTTTTCACATACCACCTATGGATCCACCAGTGTCATTGCATGTGTGTTCTTTTTACTAACAACAACTAGAGTCATTTCATGACTGTTCTTTTCACATACCACATATGGATCCACTAGTGTCATTGAAATGTGTGTTCTCTTTAGAGACCACACATGGATCCACCAGTGTCATTGCATGTGTGCTCTTTTTAGTAAGAACAACTAGAGTCATTGCATGTGTGTTCTCTTCAGAGACCACACATGGATCCACCAGTGTCATTGCATGTGTGTTCTTTTTACTAACAACAACCAGAGTCATTGCATGTATGTTCTTTTCACATACCACCTATGGATCCACCAGTGTCATTGCATGTGTGTTCTTTTTACTAACAACAACTAGAGTCATTTCATGACTATTCTTTTCACATAGCACATATGGATCCACCAGTGTCATTGAAATGTATGTTCTCTTCAGAGACCACACATGGATCCACCAGTGTCATTGCATGTGTGTTCTTTTCACATACCACCTATGGATCCACCAGTGTCATTGCATGTGTGTTCTTTTTACTAACAACAACTGGAGTCATTTCATGACTATTCTTTTCACATACCACATATGGATCCACCAGTGTCATTGCATGTTTTTTCTTTTTTTACTAACAACAACTAGGGTCATTTCATGTGTGTTCTCTTCAGAGACCGCACATGGATCCACTAGTGTTATTGCATGTGTGTTATTTTCACTACCAAACAACTGGGTCATTGCATGTGTGTTCTCTTCAGAGACCACACATGGATCCACCTGTGTGATTGCATGTGTGCTCTTTTTACTAACAACAACCAGAGGCATTACATGTGTGTTCTCTTCAGAGACCACACATGGATACACTAGTGTCATTGCATGTGTGTTCTTTTTACTAACAACAACCAGAGTCATTGCATGTGTGTTCTTTTCACATGCCACCTATGAATCCACCAGTGTCATTGCATGTGTGTTCTTTTTACTAACAACAACTGGAGTCATTTCATGACTGTTCTTTTCACATACCACATATGGATCCACCAGTGTCATTGCATGTGTGCTTTTTTTTTCTAATAACAACTGGGGTCATTGCATGTGTGTTCTCTTCAGAGACCACACATAGATCCACCAGTATCATTGCATGTGTATTCTTTTTACTAACAAGAACCAGAGTCATTGAATAGTGTCATTGCATGTGTGTTCTTTTTACTAACAACAACTGGAGTCATTTCGTGACTGTTCTTTTCACATACACATATAGATCCACTAGTGTCATTGCATGTGTGCTTTTTTTACTAACAACAACTGGGGTCATTGCATGTGGGTTCTCTTCAGAGACCACACATGGATCCACCAGTGTCATCGAAATGTGTGTTCTCTTCAGAGACCACACATGGATCCACCAGTTTCATTGCATGTGTGTTCTTTTTACTAACAACAACTAGAGTCATTGCATGTGTGTTCTTTTCAGATACCACACATGGATCCACCAGTGTCATTATAGGTGTTCTCTTTTCACAATCCACCTATGGATTTTACTAACAACAACCAGAGTCATTGAAATGTGTGTTCTCTTCAGAGACCACACATGGATCCACCAGTGTCATTGCATGTGTGTTCTTTTTACTAACAACAACTGGAGTCATTGCATGTGTGTTCTCTTCAGAGACCACACATGGATCCACTAGTGTCATTGCATGTGTGTTCTTTTCACAATCCACCTATGGAACTACCCGTGTCATTCCATGCGTTCTCTTTTTACTAACAACAACCAGAGTCATTGCATGTGTGTTCTCTTCAGAGACCACACATGGATCCACCAGTGTCATTGCATGTGTGTTCTTTTTACTAACAACAACCAGAGTCATTGCATGTATGTTCTTTTCACATACCACCTATGGATCCACCAGTGTCATTGCATGTGTGTTCTTTTTACTAACAACAACTAGAGTCATTTCATGACTATTCTTTTCACATACCACATATGGATCCACCAGTGTCATTGAAATGTATGTTCTCTTCAGAGACCACACATGGATCCACCAGTGTCATTGCATGTGTGTTCTTTTCACATACCACCTATGGATCCACCAGTGTCATTGCATGTGTGTTCTTTTTACTAACAACAACTGGAGTCATTTCATGACTGTTCTTTTCACATACTACATATGGATCCACCAGTGTCATTGCATGTGTGCTTTTTTACTAACAACAACTAGGGTCATTGCATGTGTGTTCTTTTCACATACCACATATGGATCCACCAGTTTCATTGTATGTGTGCTCTTTTCACGATCCACCTGTGGATCCACCAGTGTCATTGCATGTGTGCTCTTTTTACTAACAACAACCAGAGTCATTGCATGTGTGTTCTCTTCAGAGACCACACATGGATCCACCAATGTCATTGCATGTGTGTTCTTTTTACTAACAACAACTGAAGTCATTTCATGACTTTTCTTTTCACATACCACATATCGATCCACCGGTGTCATTGAAATGTGTGTTCTCTGCAGAGACCACACATGGATCCACCAGTGTCATTGCATGTGCGTTCTTTTTACTAACAACAACTGGAGTCATTGCATGTGTGTTCTTTTCACATACCACACATGGATCCACCAGTGTCATTGCATGTGTTCTCTTTTCACAATCCACCTATGGATCCACCAGTGTCATTGCATGTGTGTTCTTTTTACTAACAGCAACTGGAGTCATTTCATGACTGTTTTTTTCACATACCTTGTATGGATCCACCAGTGTCATTGCATGTGTGCTTTTTTTTACTAACAACAACTGGGGTCCTTGCATGTGTGTTCTCTTCAGAGACCATACATGGATCCACTAGTGTCATTGCATGCGTGTTCTATTTACTAACAACAACCAGAGTCATTATATGTGTGTTCTCTTCAGAGACCACACATGGATCCACCAGTGTCATTGCATGTGTGTTCTTTTTACTAACAACAACCAGAGTCATTGCATGTGTGTTCTTTTCACATACCACCTATGAATCCACCAGTGTCATTGCATGTGTGTTCTTTTTACTAACAACAACTGGAGTCATTTCATGACTGTTCTTTTCACATACCACATATGGATCCACCAGTGTCATTGCATGTGTGCTTTTTTTACTAATAACAACTGGGGTCATTGCATGTGTTTTCTCTTCAGAGACCACACATAGATCCACCAGTATCATTGCATGTGTATTCTTTTTACTAACAACAACCAGAGTCATTGCATAGTGTCATTGCATGTGTGTTCTTTTTACTAACAACAACTGGAGTCATTTCGTGACTGTTCTTTTCACATACACATATAGATCCACTAGTGTCATTGCATGTGTGCTTTTTTTTACTAACAACAACTAGGGTCATTGCATGTGTGTTCTCTTCAGAGACCACACATGGATCCACCAGTGTCATTGCATGTGTGTTCTTTTCACAATACACCTATGGATCCCCCAGTGTCATTGCATGTGTGCTCTTTTTACTAACAACAACCAGAGTCATTGCATGTGTGTTCTCTTCAGAGACCACACATGGATCCACCAGTGTCATCGAAATGTGTGTTCTCTTCAGAGACCACACATGGATCCAGCAGTTTCATTGCATGTGTGTTCTTTTTACTAACAACAACTAGAGTCATTGCATGTGTGTTTTTTTCAGATACCACACATGGATCCACCAGTGTCATTGTAGGTCTTCTCTTTTCACAATCCACCTATGGATCCATCAGTGTGATTGCATGTGTGTTCTTTTTACTAACAACAACCGGAGTCATTGAAATGTGTGTTCTCTTCAGAGACCACACATGGATCCACCAGTGTCATTGCATGTGTGTTCTTTTTACTAACAACAACTGGAACCATTGCATGTGTGTTCTATTCAAAGACCACACATGGATCCACCAGTGTCATTGCATGTGTGTTCTTTTCAGAACCCACCTATGGATCCACCCGTGTCATTGCATGTGTTCTCTTTTTACTAACAACAACCAGTGTCATTGCATGTGTGTTCTCTTCAATGACCACACATGGAACCAGTAGTGTCATTGCATGAGTGTTCTTTTTAGTAACAACAACCAGAGTCATTGCATGTGTGTTCTTTTCACATACCACCTATGGATCCACCAGTGTCATTGCATGTGTGTTCTTTTTACTAACAACAACTGGAGTCATTTCATGACTGTTCTTTTCACATACCACATATGGATCCACTAGTGTCATTGAAATGTGTGTTCTCTTCAGAGACCACACATGGATCCACAAGTGTCATTGCATGTGTGTTCTTTTTACTAACAACAACTGGAGTCATTACATGTGTGTTCTTTTCACATACCACACATGGATCCACCTGTGTCATTGCATGTGTGCTCTTTTCACAATCCACCTATGGATCCACCAGCCACCTATGGATCCACCAGTGTCATTGCATGTGTGCTCTTTTCACAATCCACCTATGGATCCACCAGCCACCTATGGATCCACCAGTGTCATTGCATGTGTGTTCTTTTTACTAACAATAACTAGAGTCATTTCATGATTGTTCTTTTCACATACCACATATGGATCCACTAGTGTCATTGAAATGTGTGTTCTCTTCAGAGACCACACATGGATCCACCAGTGTCATTGCATGTGTGTTCTTTTTACTAACAACAACTGGAGTCATTGCATGTGTGTTCTTTTCACATACCACATATGGATCCACCAGTGTCATTGCATGTGTGCTTTTTTTACTAATAACAACTGGGGTCATTGCATGTGTTTTCTCTTCAGAGACCACACATAGATCCACCAGTATCATTGCATGTGTATTCTTTTTACTAACAACAACCAGAGTCATTGCATAGTGTCATTGCATGTGTGTTCTTTTTACTAACAACAACTGGAGTCATTTCGTGACTGTTCTTTTCACATACACATATAGATCCACTAGTGTCATTGCATGTGTGCTTTTTTTTACTAACAACAACTAGGGTCATTGCATGTGTGTTCTCTTCAGAGACCACACATGGATCCACCAGTGTCATTGCATGTGTGTTCTTTTCACAATACACCTATGGATCCCCCAGTGTCATTGCATGTGTGCTCTTTTTACTAACAACAACCAGAGTCATTGCATGTGTGTTCTCTTCAGAGACCACACATGGATCCACCAGTGTCATCGAAATGTGTGTTCTCTTCAGAGACCACACATGGATCCAGCAGTTTCATTGCATGTGTGTTCTTTTTACTAACAACAACTAGAGTCATTGCATGTGTGTTTTTTTCAGATACCACACATGGATCCACCAGTGTCATTGTAGGTCTTCTCTTTTCACAATCCACCTATGGATCCACCAGTGTGATTGCATGTGTGTTCTTTTTACTAACAACAACCGGAGTCATTGAAATGTGTGTTCTCTTCAGAGACCACACATGGATCCACCAGTGTCATTGCATGTGTGTTCTTTTTACTAACAACAACTGGAACCATTGCATGTGTGTTCTATTCAAAGACCACACATGGATCCACCAGTGTCATTGCATGTGTGTTCTTTTCAGAACCCACCTATGGATCCACCCGTGTCATTGCATGTGTTCTCTTTTTACTAACAACAACCAGTGTCATTGCATGTGTGTTCTCTTCAATGACCACACATGGAACCAGTAGTGTCATTGCATGAGTGTTCTTTTTAGTAACAACAACCAGAGTCATTGCATGTGTGTTCTTTTCACATACCACCTATGGATCCACCAGTGTCATTGCATGTGTGTTCTTTTTACTAACAACAACTGGAGTCATTTCATGACTGTTCTTTTCACATACCACATATGGATCCACTAGTGTCATTGAAATGTGTGTTCTCTTCAGAGACCACACATGGATCCACAAGTGTCATTGCATGTGTGTTCTTTTTACTAACAACAACTGGAGTCATTACATGTGTGTTCTTTTCACATACCACACATGGATCCACCTGTGTCATTGCATGTGTGCTCTTTTCACAATCCACCTATGGATCCACCAGCCACCTATGGATCCACCAGTGTCATTGCATGTGTGCTCTTTTCACAATCCACCTATGGATCCACCAGCCACCTATGGATCCACCAGTGTCATTGCATGTGTGTTCTTTTTACTAACAATAACTAGAGTCATTTCATGATTGTTCTTTTCACATACCACATATGGATCCACTAGTGTCATTGAAATGTGTGTTCTCTTCAGAGACCACACATGGATCCACCAGTGTCATTGCATGTGTGTTCTTTTTACTAACAACAACTGGAGTCATTGCATGTGTGTTCTTTTCACATACCACATATGGATCCACCAGTGTCATTGCATGTGTGCTTTTTTTACTAATAACAACTGGGGTCATTGCATGTGTTTTCTCTTCAGAGACCACACATAGATCCACCAGTATCATTGCATGTGTATTCTTTTTACTAACAACAACCAGAGTCATTGCATAGTGTCATTGCATGTGTGTTCTTTTTACTAACAACAACTGGAGTCATTTCGTGACTGTTCTTTTCACATACACATATAGATCCACTAGTGTCATTGCATGTGTGCTTTTTTTTACTAACAACAACTAGGGTCATTGCATGTGTGTTCTCTTCAGAGATCACACATGGATCCACCAGTGTCATTGCATGTGTGTTCTTTTCACAATACACCTATGGATCCCCCAGTGTCATTGCATGTGTGCTCTTTTTACTAACAACAACCAGAGTCATTGCATGTGTGTTCTCTTCAGAGACCACACATGGATCCACCAGTGTCATCGAAATGTGTGTTCTCTTCAGAGACCACACATGGATCCAGCAGTTTCATTGCATGTGTGTTCTTTTTACTAACAACAACTAGAGTCATTGCATGTGTGTTTTTTTCAGATACCACACATGGATCCACCAGTGTCATTGTAGGTCTTCTCTTTTCACAATCCACCTATGGATCCACCAGTGTGATTGCATGTGTGTTCTTTTTACTAACAACAACCGGAGTCATTGAAATGTGTGTTCTCTTCAGAGACCACACATGGATCCACCAGTGTCATTGCATGTGTGTTCTTTTTACTAACAACAACTGGAACCATTGCATGTGTGTTCTCTTCAAAGACCACACATGGATCCACCAGTGTCATTGCATGTGTGTTCTTTTCAGAACCCACCTATGGATCCACCCGTGTCATTGCATGTGTTCTCTTTTTACTAACAACAACCAGTGTCATTGCATGTGTGTTCTCTTCAATGACCACACATGGAACCAGTAGTGTCATTGCATGAGTGTTCTTTTTAGTAACAACAACCAGAGTCATTGCATGTGTGTTCTTTTCACATACCACCTATGGATCCACCAGTGTCATTGCATGTGTGTTCTTTTTACTAACAACAACTGGAGTCATTTCATGACTGTTCTTTTCACATACCACATATGGATCCACTAGTGTCATTGAAATGTGTGTTCTCTTCAGGGACCACACATGGATCCACAAGTGTCATTGCATGTGTGTTCTTTTTACTAACAACAACTGGAGTCATTGCATGTGTGTTCTTTTCACATACCACACATGGATCCACCTGTGTCATTGCATGTGTGCTCTTTTCACAATCCACCTATGGATCCACCAGCCACCTATGGATCCACCAGTGTCATTGCATGTGTGCTCTTTTCACAATCCACCTATGGATCCACCAGCCACCTATGGATCCACCAGTGTCATTGCATGTGTGTTCTTTTTACTAACAACAACTAGAGTCATTTCATGATTGTTCTTTTCACATACCACATATGGATCCACTAGTGTCATTGAAATGTGTGTTCTCTTCAGAGACCACACATGGATCCACCAGTGTCATTGCATGTGTGTTCTTTTTACTAACAACAACTGGAGTCATTGCATGTGTGTTCTTTTCACATACCACACATGGATCCACCAGTGTCATTGCATGTGTTCTCTTTTCACAATCCACCTATGGATCCACCAGCCACCTATGAATCCACCAGTGTCATTGCATGTGTGTTCTTTTTACTAACAACAACTGGAGTCATTTCATGACTGTTCTTTTCACATACCACATATGGATCCACCAGTGTCATTGCATGTGTGCTTTTTTTACTAATAACAACTGGGGTCATTGCATGTGTGTTCTCTTCAGAGACCACACATAGATCCACCAGTATCATTGCATGTGTATTCTTTTTACTAACAAGAACCAGAGTCATTGCATAGTGTCATTGCATGTGTGTTCTTTTTACTAACAACAACTGGAGTCATTTCGTGACTGTTCTTTTCACATACACATATAGATCCACTAGTGTCATTGCATGTGTGCTTTTTTTTACTAACAACAACTAGGGTCATTGCATGTGTGTTCTCTTCAGAGACCACACATGGATCCACCAGTGTCATTGCATGTGTGTTCTTTTCACAATACACCTATGGATCCCCCAGTGTCATTGCATGTGTGCTCTTTTTACTAACAACAACCAGAGTCATTGCATGTGTGTTCTCTTCAGAGACCACACATGGATCCACCAGTGTCATCGAAATGTGTGTTCTCTTCAGAGACCACACATGGATCCAGCAGTTTCATTGCATGTGTGTTCTTTTTACTAACAACAACTAGAGTCATTGCATGTGTTTTTTTTTCAGATACCACACATGGATCCACCAGTGTCATTGTAGGTCTTCTCTTTTCACAATCCACCTATGGATCCACCAGTGTGATTGCATGTGTGTTCTTTTTACTAACAACAACCGGAGTCATTGAAATGTGTGTTCTCTTCAGAGACCACACATGGATCCACCAGTGTCATTGCATGTGTGTTCTTTTTACTAACAACAACTGGAGCCGTTGCATGTGTGTTCTCTTCAAAGACCACACATGGATCCACCAGTGTCATTGCATGTGTGTTCTTTTCAGAACCCACCTATGGATCCACCCGTGTCATTGCATGTGTTCTCTTTTTACTAACAACAACCAGTGTCATTGCATGTGTGTTCTCTTCAATGACCACACATGGAACCAGTAGTGTCATTGCATGAGTGTTCTTTTTAGTAACAACAACCAGAGTCATTGCATGTGTGTTCTTTTCACATACCACCTATGGATCCACCAGTGTCATTGCATGTGTGTTCTTTTTACTAACAACAACTGGAGTCATTTCATGACTGTTCTTTTCACATACCACATATGGATCCACTAGTGTCATTGAAATGTGTGTTCTCTTCAGAGACCACACATGGATCCACAAGTGTCATTGCATGTGTGTTCTTTTTACTAACAATAACTGGAGTCATTGCATGTGTGTTCTTTTCACATACCACACATGGATCCACCTGTGTCATTGCATGTGTGCTCTTTTCACAATCCACCTATGGATCCACCAGCCACCTATGGATCCACCAGTGTCATTGCATGTGTGCTCTTTTCACAATCCACCTATGGATCCACCAGCCACCTATGGATCCACCAGTGTCATTGCATGTGTGTTCTTTTTACTAACAACAACTAGAGTCATTTCATGACTGTTCTTTTCACATACCACATATGGATCCACTAGTGTCATTGAAATGTGTGTTCTCTTCAGAGACCACACATGGATCCACCAGTGTCATTGCATGTGTGTTCTTTTTACTAACAACAACTGGAGTCATTGCATGTGTGTTCTTTTCACATACCACACATGGATCCACCAGTGTCATTGCATGTGTGCTCTTTTCACAATCCACCTATGGATCCACCAGCCACCTATGAATCCACCAGTGTCATTGCATGTGTGTTCTTTTTACTAACAACAACTGGAGTCATTTCATGACTGTTCTTTTCACATACCACATATGGATCCACCAGTGTCATTGCATGTGTGCTTTTTTTACTAATAACAACTGGGGTCATTGCATGTGTGTTCTCTTCAGAGACCACACATAGATCCACCAGTATCATTGCATGTGTATTCTTTTTACTAACAAGAACCAGAGTCATTGCATAGTGTCATTGCATGTGTGTTCTTTTTACTAACAACAACTGGAGTCATTTCGTGACTGTTCTTTTCACATACACATATAGATCCACTAGTGTCATTGCATGTGTGCTTTTTTTTACTAACAACAACTGGGGTCATTGCATGTGTGTTCTCTTCAGAGACCACACATGGATCCACCGGTGTCATTGCATGTGTGTTCTTTTCACAATACACCTATGGATCCCCCAGTGTCATTGCATGTGTGCTCTTTTTACTAACAACAACCAGAGTCATTGCATGTGTGTTCTCTTCAGAGACCACACATGGATCCACCAGTTTCATTGCATGTGTGTTCTTTTTACTAACAACAACTAGAGTCATTGCATGTGTGTTCTTTTCAGATACCACACATGGATCCACCAGTGTCATTATAGGTGTTCTCTTTTCACAATCCACCTATGGATCCACCAGTGTGATTGCATGTGTGTTCTTTTTACTAACAACAACCAGAGTCATTGAAATGTGTGTTCTCTTCAGAGACCACACATGGATCCACCAGTGTCATTGCATGTGTGTTCTTTTTACTAACAACAACTGGAGTCATTGCATGTGTGTTCTCTTCAGAGACCACACATGGATCCACTAGTGTCATTGCATGTGTGTTCTTTTCACGATCCACCTATAGAACCACCCGTGTCATTCCATGTGTTCTCTTTTTACTAACAACAACCAGAGTCATTGCATGTGTGTTCTCTTCAGAGACCACACATGGATCCACTAGTGTCATTGCATGTGTGTTCTTTTTACTAACAACAACAAGAGTCATTGCATGTGTGTTCTTTTCCCATACCACCTATGGATCCACCAGTGTCATTGCATGTGTGTTCTTTTTACTAACAACAGCTGGGGTCATTTCATGACTGTTTTTTTCACATACAACATATGGATCCACCAGTGTCATTGCATGTGTGTTCTTTTTACTAACAACAACTGCAGTCATTTCATGACTGTTCTTTTCACATACCACATATGGATCCACTAGTGTCATTGAAATGTGTGTTCTCTTCATAGACCACACATGGATCCACCAGTGTCATTGCATGTGTGTTCTTTTTACTAACAACAACTGGAGTCATTGCATGTGTGTTCTTTTCACATACCACATATCGATCCACCAGTGTCATTGCATGTGTGCTCTTTTCACAATCCACCTATGGATCCACCAGCCACCTATGGATCCACCAGTGTCATTGCATGTGTCTTCTTTTTACTAACAACAACTGGAGTCATTTCATGACTGTTCTTTTCACATACCACATATGGATCCACTTGTGTCATTGAAATGTGTGTTCTCTTCAGAGACCACACATGGATCCACCAGTGTCATTGCATGTGTGTTCTTTTTACTAACAACAACCAGAGTCATTGAAATGTGTGTTCTTTTCACATACCACATATGGATCCACCAGTGTCATTGTATGTGTGATCTTTTCACAATCCACCTGTGGATCCACCAGTGTCATTGCATGTGTGCTCTTTTTACTAACAACAACTAGAGTCACTGCATGTGTGTTCTCTTCAGAGACCACATATGGATCCACCAGTGTTATTGCATGTGTGTTCTTTTTTTAACAACAACCAGAGTCATTGCATGTGTGTTCTTTTCACATACCACCTATGGATCCACCAGTGTCATTGCATGTGTGTTCTATTTACTAACAACAACTGGAGTCATTTCATGACTGTTCTTTTCACATACCACATATGGATCCACCAGTGTCATTGAAATGTGTGTTCTCTTCAGAGAGCACACATGGATCCACCAGTGTCATTGCATGTGTGCTTTTTTATTAAACACAACTGGGGTCATTGCATGTGTGTTCTCTTCGGAGAGCACACATGGATCCACCAGTGTCATTGCATGTGTGCTCTTTTTACTAATAACAACCAGAGTCATTGCATGTGTGTTCTCTTCAGAGACCACACATGGATCCACCAGTGTTATTGCATGTGTGTTCTTTTTACTAACAACAACCAGAGTCATTGCATGTGTGTTCTTTTCACGTACCACCTATGGATCCACCAGTGTCATTGCATGTGTGTTCTTTTTACTAACAACAACTGGAGTCATTTCATGACTGTTCTTTTCACATACCACATATGGATCCACCAGTGTCATTGCATGTGTGCTTTTTTTTACTAACAACAACTAGGGTCATTGCATGTGTGTTCTCTTTAGAGACCACACTTGGATCCACTAGTGTCATTACATGTGTGTTCTTTTTACTAACAACAACCAGAGTCATTATATGTGTGTTCTCTTTAGAGACCACACATGGATCCACCAGTGTCATTGCATGTGTGTTCTTTTTACTGACAACAACTAGAGTCATTCCATGCGTGTTCTTTTCACATACCACCTATGGATCCACCAGTGTCATTGCATGTGTGTTCTTTTTACTAACAACAAGTGGAGTCATTTCATGACTGTTCTTTTCACATACCACATATGGCTCCACCAGTGTCATTGCATATGTGCTTTTTTTACTAACAGCAACTGGGGTCATTGCGTGTGTGTTCTCTTCAGAGACCACACATGGATCCACCAGTGTCATTGCAGGTGTGTTCTTTTCACAATCCACCTATGGATCCACCAGTGTCATTGCATATGTGTTCTTTTTACTAACAACAACTAGAGTCATTTCATGACTGTTCTTTTCACATACCACATATGGATCCACCAGTGTCATTCAAATGTGTGTTTTCTTCAGAGACCACACATGGATCCACTAGTGTCATTGCATGTGTGTTCTTTTTACTAACAACAACTGGAGTCATTGCATGTGTGTTCTTTTCACATACCACACATGGATCCACCAGTGTCATTGCATGTGTGCTCTTTTCACAATCCACCTATGGATCCACCAGTGTCATTGCATGTGTGTTCTTTTTACTAACAACAACTGGAGTCATTTCATGACTGTTCTTTTCACATACCACATATGGATCCACCAGTGTCATTGCATGTGTGCTTTTTTTTACTAACAACAACTAGGGTCATTGCATGTGTGTTCTCTTTAGAAACCACACATGGATCCACTAGTGTCATTGCATGTGTGTTCTTTTTACTAACAACAACCAGAGTCATTATATGTGTGTTCTCTTTAGAGACCACACATGGATCCACCAGTGTCATTGCATGCGTGTTCTTTTTACTGACAACAACTAGAGTCATTCCATGCGTGTTCTTTTCACATACCACCTATGGATCCACCAGTGTCATTGCATGTGTGTTCTTTTTACTAACAACAAGTGGAGTCATTTCATGACTGTTCTTTTCACATACCACATATGGCTCCACCAGTGTCATTGCATGTGTGCTTTTTTTACTAACAGCAACTGGGGTCATTGCGTGTGTGTTCTCTTCAGAGACCACACATGGATCCACCAGTGTCATTGCAGGTGTGTTCTTTTCACAATCCACCTATGGATCCACCAGTGTCATTGCATATGTGTTCTTTTTACTAACAACAACTAGAGTCATTTCATGACTGTTCTTTTCACATACCACATATGGATCCACCAGTGTCAATCAAATGTGTGTTTTCTTCAGAGACCACACATGGATCCACTAGTGTCATTGCATGTGTGTTCTTTTTACTAACAACGACTGGAGTCATTGCATGTGTGTTCTTTTCACATACCACACATGGATCCACCAGTGTCATTGCATGTGTGCTCTTTTCACAATCCACCTATGGATCCACCAGTGTCATTGCATGTGTGCTCTTTTTACTAACAACAACTAGAGTCATTGAATGTGTGTTCTCTTCAGAGACCACACATGGATCCACCAGTGTCATTGCATGTGTGTTCTTTTTACTAACAACAACCAGAGTCATTGCATGTGTGTTTGTTTCACATACCACCTATGGATCCACCACTGTCATTGCATATGTGTTCTTTTTACTAACAACAACTGGAGTCATTTCATGACTGTTCTTTTCACATAACACATATGGATCCACCAGTGTCATTGAAATGTGTGTTTTCTTCAGAGACCACACATGGATCCAACAGTGTCATTGCATGTGTGTTCTTTTTACTAACAACAACTAGAGTCATTGCATGTGTGTTCTTTTCACATACCACACATGGATCCACCAGTGTCATTGCATGTGTGTTCTATTTACTAACAACAATCAAAGTCATTCTATGTGTGTTCTCTTCAGAGACCACACATGGATCCACCAGTGTCATTGCATGTGTGTTCTTTTTACTAACAACAACAAGAGTCATTGCATGTGTGTTCTTTTCACATACCACCTATGGATCCACCAGTGTCATTGCATGTGTGTTCTTTTTACTAACAACAACTGGAGTCATTTCGTGACTGTTCTTTTCACATACCACATATGGATCCACCAGTGTCATTGAAATGTGTGTTCTCTTCAGAGAGCACACATGGATCCACCAGTGTCATTGCATGTGTGCTTTTTTATTAAACACAACTGGGGTCATTGCATGTGTGTTCTCTTCGGAGAGCACACATGGATCCACCAGTGTCATTGCATGTGTGCTCTTTTTACTAATAACAACCAGAGTCATTGCATGTGTGTTCTCTTCAGAGACCACACATGGATCCACCAGTGTTATTGCATGTGTGTTCTTTTTACTAACAACAACCAGAGTCATTGCATGTGTGTTCTTTTCACGTACCACCTATGGATCCACCAGTGTCATTGCATGTGTGTTCTTTTTACTAACAACAACTGGAGTCATTTCATGACTGTTCTTTTCACATACCACATATGGATCCACCAGTGTCATTGCATGTGTGCTTTTTTTTTACTAACAACAACTAGGGTCATTGCATGTGTGTTCTCTTTAGAGACCACACATGGATCCACTAGTGTCATTGCATGTGTGTTCTTTTTACTAACAACAACCAGAGTCATTATATGTGTGTTCTCTTTAGAGACCACACATGGATCCACCAGTGTCATTGCATGTGTGTTCTTTTTACTGACAACAACTAGAGTCATTCCATGCGTGTTCTTTTCACATACCACCTATGGATCCACCAGTGTCATTGCATGTGTGTTCTTTTTACTAACAACAAGTGGAGTCATTTCATGACTGTTCTTTTCACATACCACATATGGCTCCACCAGTGTCATTGCATGTGTGCTTTTTTTACTAACAGCAACTGGGGTCATTGCGTGTGTGTTCTCTTCAGAGACCACACATGGATCCACCAGTGTCATTGCAGGTGTGTTCTTTTCACAATCCACCTATGGATCCACCAGTGTCATTGCATATGTGTTCTTTTTACTAACAACAACTAGAGTCATTTCATGACTGTTCTTTTCACATACCACATATGGATCCACCAGTGTCATTCAAATGTGTGTTTTCTTCAGAGACCACACATGGATCCACTAGTGTCATTGCATGTGTGTTCTTTTTACTAACAACAACTGGAGTCATTGCATGTGTGTTCTTTTCACATACCACACATGGATCCACCAGTGTCATTGCATGTGTGCTCTTTTCACAATCCACCTATGGATCCACCAGTGTCATTGCATGTGTGCTCTTTTTACTAACAACAACTAGAGTCATTGAATGTGTGTTCTCTTCAGAGACCACACATGGATCCACCAGTGTCATTGCATGTGTGTTCTTTTTACTAACAACAACCAGAGTCATTGCATGTGTGTTTGTTTCACATACCACCTATGGATCCACCACTGTCATTGCATGTGTGTTCTTTTTACTAACAACAACTGGAGTCATTTCATGACTGTTCTTTTCACATAACACATATGGATCCACCAGTGTCATTGAAATGTGTGTTTTCTTCAGAGACCACACATGGATCCAACAGTGTCATTGCATGTGTGTTCTTTTTACTAACAACAACTAGAGTCATTGCATGTGTGTTCTTTTCACATACCACACATGGATCCACCAGTGTCATTGCATGTGTGTTCTATTTACTAACAACAATCAAAGTCATTCTATGTGTGTTCTCTTCAGAGACCACACATGGATCCACCAGTGTCATTGCATGTGTGTTCTTTTTACTAACAACAACAAGAGTCATTGCATGTGTGTTCTTTTCACATACCACCTATGGATCCACCAGTGTCATTGCATGTGTGTTCTTTTTACTAACAACAACTGGAGTCATTTCATGACTGTTCTTTTCACATACCACATATGGATCCACCAGTGTCATTGAAATGTGTGTTCTCTTTAGAGAGCACACATGGATCCACCAGTGTCATTGCATGTGTGCTTTTTTATTAAACACAACTGGGGTCATTGCATGTGTGTTCTCTTCGGAGAGCACACATGGATCCACCAGTGTCATTGCATGTGTGCTCTTTTTACTAATAACAACCAGAGTCATTGCATGTGTGTTCTCTTCAGAGACCACACATGGATCCACCAGTGTTATTGCATGTGTGTTCTTTTTACTAACAACAACCAGAGTCATTGCATGTGTGTTCTTTTCACGTACCACCTATGGATCCACCAGTGTCATTGCATGTGTGTTCTTTTTACTAACAACAACTGGAGTCATTTCATGACTGTTCTTTTCACATACCACATATGGATCCACCAGTGTCATTGCATGTGTGCTTTTTTTTTACTAACAACAACTAGGGTCATTGCATGTGTGTTCTCTTTAGAGACCACACATGGATCCACTAGTGTCATTGCATGTGTGTTCTTTTTACTAACAACAACCAGAGTCATTATATGTGTGTTCTCTTTAGAGACCACACATGGATCCACCAGTGTCATTGCATGTGTGTTCTTTTTACTGACAACAACTAGAGTCATTCCATGCGTGTTCTTTTCACATACCACCTATGGATCCACCAGTGTCATTGCATGTGTGTTCTTTTTACTAACAACAAGTGGAGTCATTTCATGACTGTTCTTTTCACATACCACATATGGCTCCACCAGTGTCATTGCATGTGTGCTTTTTTTACTAACAGCAACTGGGGTCATTGCGTGTGTGTTCTCTTCAGAGACCACACATGGATCCACCAGTGTCATTGCAGGTGTGTTCTTTTCACAATCCACCTATGGATCCACCAGTGTCATTGCATATGTGTTCTTTTTACTAACAACAACTAGAGTCATTTCATGACTGTTCTTTTCACATACCACATATGGATCCACCAGTGTCATTCAAATGTGTGTTTTCTTCAGAGACCACACATGGATCCACTAGTGTCATTGCATGTGTGTTCTTTTTACTAACAACAACTGGAGTCATTGCATGTGTGTTCTTTTCACATACCACACATGGATCCACCAGTGTCATTGCATGTGTGCTCTTTTCACAATCCACCTATGGATCCACCAGTGTCATTGCATGTGTGCTCTTTTTACTAACAACAACTAGAGTCATTGAATGTGTGTTCTCTTCAGAGACCACACATGGATCCACCAGTGTCATTGCATGTGTGTTCTTTTTACTAACAACAACCAGAGTTATTGCATGTGTGTTTGTTTCACATACCACCTATGGATCCACCACTGTCATTGCATGTGTGTTCTTTTTACTAACAACAACTGGAGTCATTTCATGACTGTTCTTTTCACATAACACATATGGATCCACCAGTGTCATTGAAATGTGTGTTTTCTTCAGAGACCACACATGGATCCAACAGTGTCATTGCATGTGTGTTCTTTTTACTAACAACAACTAGAGTCATTGCATGTGTGTTCTTTTCACATACCACACATGGATCCACCAGTGTCATTTCATGTGTGTTCTATTTACTAACAACAATCAGAGTCATTCTATGTGTGTTCTCTTCAGAGACCACACATGGATCCACCAGTGTCATTGCATGTGTGTTCTTTTTACTAACAACAACAAGAGTCATTGCATGTGTGTTCTTTTCACATACCACCTATGGATCCACCAGTGTCATTGCATGTGTGTTCTTTTTACTAACAACAACTGGGGTCATTTCATGATTGTTTTTTTCACATACAACATATGGATCCACCAGTGTCATTGCATGTGTGTTCTTTTTACTAACAACAACAGCAGTCATTTCATGACTGTTCTTTTCACATACCACATGTGGATCCACTAGTGTCATTGAAATGTGTGTTCTCTTCAGAGACCACACATGGATCCACCAGTGTCATTGCATGTGTGTTCTTTTTACTAACAACAACTGGAGTCATTGCATGTGTGTTCTTTTCACATACCACACATCGATCCACTAGTGTAATTGCATGTGTGCTCTTTTCACAATCCACCTATGGATCCACCAGCCACCTATGGATCCACCAGTGTCATTGCATGTGTCTTCTTTTTACTAACAACAACTGGAGTCATTTCATGACTGTTCTTTTCACATACCACATATGGATCCACTTGTGTCATTGAAATGTGTGTTCTCTTCAGAGACCACACATGGATCCACCAGTGTCATTGCATGTGTGTTCTTTTTACTAACAACAACCAGAGTCATTGAAATGTGTGTTCTTTTCACATACCACATATGGATCCACCAGTGTCATTGTATGTGTGATCTTTTCACAATCCACCTGTGGATCCACCAGTGTCATTGCATGTGTGATCTTTTTACTAACAACAACTAGAGTCACTGCATGTGTGTTCTCTTCAGAGACCACACATGGATCCACCAGTGTTATTGCATGTGTGTTCTTTTTTTTAACAACAACCAGAGTCATTGCATGTGTGTTCTTTTCACATACCACCTATGGATCCACCAGTGTCATTGCATGTGTGTTCTATTTACTAACAACAACTGGAGTCATTTCATGACTGTTCTTTTCACATACCACATATGGATCCACCAGTGTCATTGAAATGTGTGTTCTCTTCAGAGAGCACACATGGATCCACCAGTGTCATTGCATGTGTGCTTTTTTTATTAAACACAACTGGGGTCATTGCATGTGTGTTCTCTTCGGAGAGCACACATGGATCCACCAATGTCATTGCATGTGTGCTCTTTTTACTAATAACAACCAGAGTCATTGCATGTGTGTTCTCTTCAGAGACCACACATGGATCCACCAGTGTTATTGCATGTGTGTTCTTTTTACTAACAACAACCAGAGTCATTGCATGTGTATTCTTTTCACGTACCACCTATGGATCCACCAGTGTCATTGCATGTGTGTTCTTTTTACTAACAACAACTGGAGTCATTTCATGACTGTTCTTTTCACATACCACATATAGATCCACCAGTGTCATTGCATGTGTGCTTTTTTTACTAACAACAACTGGGGTCATTGCATGTGTGTTCTCTTTAGAGACCACACATGGATCCACTAGTGTCATTGCATGTGTGTTCTTTTTACTAACAACAACCAGAGTCATTATATGTGTGTTCTCTTTAGAGACCACACATGGATCCACCAGTGTCATTGCATGTGTGTTCTTTTTACTAACAACAACCAGAGTCATTGCATGCGTGTTCTTTTCACATACCACCTATGGATCCACCAGTGTCATTGCATGTGTGTTCTTTTTACTAACAACAAGTGGAGTCATTTCATGACTGTTCTTTTCACATACCACATATGGCTCCACCAGTGTCATTGCATGTGTGCTTTTTTTACTAACAACAACTGGGGTCATTGCGTGTGTGTTCTCTTCAGAGACCACACATGGATCCACCAGTGTCATTGCAGGTGTGTTCTTTTCACAATCCACCTATGGATCCACCAGTGTCATTGCATATGTGTTCTTTTTACTAACAACAACTAGAGTCATTTCATGACTGTTCTTTTCACATACCACATATGGATCCACCAGTGTCATTCAAATGTGTGTTTTCTTCAGAGACCACACATGGATCCACTAGTGTCATTGCATGTGTGTTCTTTTTACTAACAACAACTGGAGTCATTGCATGTGTGTTCTTTTCACATACCACACATGGATCCACCAGTGTCATTGCATGTGTGCTCTTTTCACAATCCACCTATGGATCCACCAGTGTCATTGCATGTGTGCTCTTTTTACTAACAACAACTAGAGTCATTGAATGTGTGTTCTCTTCAGAGACCACACATGGATCCACCAGTGTCATTGCATGTGTGTTCTTTTTACTAACAACAACCAGAGTCATTGCATGTGTGTTTGTTTCACATACCACCTATGGATCCACCACTGTCATTGCATGTGTGTTCTTTTTACTAACAACAACTGGAGTCATTTCATGACTGTTCTTTTCACATAACACATATGGATCCACCAGTGTCATTGAAATGTGTGTTTTCTTCAGAGACCACACATGGATCCAACAGTGTCATTGCATGTGTGTTCTTTTTACTAACAACAACTAGAGTCATTGCATGTGTGTTCTTTTCACATACCACACATGGATCCACCAGTGTCATTGCATGTGTGTACTTTTTACTAACAACAACCAGAGTCATTGCATGTGTGTTCTTTTCACATACCACCTATGGATCCACCAGTGTCATTGCATGTGTGTTCTTTTTACTAAGAACAACTGGAGTCATTTCATGACTGTTTTTTTCACATACCACATATGGATTCACCAGTGTCATTGCATGTGTGCTTTTTTTCTAACAACAACTAGGGTCATTGCATGTATGTTCTCTTCAGAGACCACACATGGATCCAGCAGTGTCATTACATGTGTGTTCTTTTTACTAACAACAACCAGATTCATAGCATGTGTGTTCTTTTCACATACCACCTATGGATCCACCAGTGTCATTGCATGTGTGTTCTTTTTACTAACAACCACTAGAGTCATTTCATGACTGTTCTTTTCACATACCACATATGGATCCACAAGTGTCATTGCATGTGTGCTTTTTTTACTAACAATAACTGGGGTCATTGCATGTGTGTTCTCTTTAGAGACCACACATGGATCCACCAGTGTCATAGCATGTGTGTTCGTTTCACATACCACCTATGGATCCACCATTGTCATTGCATGTGTGTTCTTTTTACTAACAACAACTGGAGTCATTTCATGACTATTCTTTTCACATAACACATATGGATCCACCAGTGTCATTGAAATGTGTGTTCTCTTCAGAGACCACACATGGATCCACCAGTGTCATTGCATGTGTGATCTTTTTACTAACAACAACTAGAGTCATTGCATGTGTGTTCTTTTCACATACCACACATGGATCCACCAGTGTCATTCCATGTGTGTACTTTTTACTAACAACAACCAGAGTCATTGCATGTGTGTTCTTTTCACATACCACCTATGGATCCACTAGTGTGATTGCATGTGTGTTCTTTTTACTAAGAACAATTGGAGTCATCTCATGACTGTTCTTTTCACATACCACATATGGATACACCAGTGTCATTGCATGTGTGCTTTTTTTTTACTAACAACAACTAGGGTCATTGCATGTGTGTTCTCTTCAGAGACCACACATCGATCCACCAGTGTCATTACATGTGTGTTCTTTTTACTAACAACAACCAGAGTCATAGCATGTGTGTTCTTTTCACATACCACCTATGGATCCACCAGTGTCATTGCATGTGTGTTCTTTTTATTAACAACCACTGGAGTCATTTCATGACTGTTCTTTTCACATACCACATATGGATCCACAAGTGTCATTGCATGTGTGCTTTTTTACTAACAACAACTGGGGTCATTGCATGTGTGTTCTCTTAAGAGACCACGCATGGATCCACCAGTGTCATTGCATGTGTGTTCTTTTCACAATCCACCTATGGATCCACCAGTGTCATTGCATGTGTGTTCTTTTTACTAACAACAATTGGAGTCATTTCATGACTGTTATTTTCACATACCACATATGGATCCACCAATGTCATTGAAATGTGTGTTCTCTTTAGACCACACATGGATCCACGTGTGTCATTTCATGTGTGTTCTTTTTACTAATACCAACTCGAGTCATTGCATGTGTGTTCTTTTCACATACCACACATGGATCCACCAGTGTCATTGCATGTGTGCTATTTTCACAATCCACCTATGGATCCACCATTGTCATTGCATGTGTGTTCTTTTTACTAACAACAACTAGAGTCATTTCATGACTGTTCTTTTCACATACCACATATGGATCCACCAGTGTCATTCAAATGTGTGTTTTCTTCAGAGACCACACATGGATCCACCAGTGTCATTGCATGTGTGTTCTTTTTACTAACAACAACTGGAGTCATTGCATGTGTGTTCTTTTCACATACCACACAAGGATCCACCAGTGTCATTGCATGTGTGCTCTTTTCACAATCCACCTATGGATCCACCAGTGTCATTGCATGTGTGCTCTTTTTACTAACAACAACCAGAGTCATTGCATGTGTGTTCTCTTCAGAGACCACACATGGATCTACCAGTGTCATTGCATGTGTGTTCTTTTTACTAACAATAACCAGAGTCATTGCATGTGTGTTCGTTTCACATACCACCTGTGGATCCACCACTGTCATTGCATGTGTGTTCTTTTTACTAACAACTAGAGTCATTTCATGACTGTTCTTTTCACATAACACATATGGATCCACTAGTGTCATTGAAATGTGTGTTCTCTTCAGAGACCACACATGGATCCACCAATGTCATTGCATGTGTGTTCTTTTTACTAACAACAACTAGAGTCATTGCATGTGTGTTCTTTTCACATACCACACATGGATCCACCAGTGTCATTGCATGTGTGTACTTTTTACTAACAACAACCAGAGTCATTGCATGTGTCTTCTTTTCACATACCACCTATGGATCCACCAGTGTCATTGCATGTGTGTTCTTTTTACTAAGAACAATAGGAGTCATTTCATGACTGTCTTTTTCACATACCACATATGGATACACCAGTGTCATTGCATGTGTGCTTTTTTTTACTAACAACAACTAGGGTCATTGCATGTGTGCTCTTTTTACTAATAACAACCAGAGTCATTGCATGTGTGTTCTCTTTAGAGACCACACATGGATCCACCAGTGTTATTGCATGTGTGTTCTTTTTACTAACAACAACCAGAGTCATTGCATGTGTGTTCTTTTCACGTACCACCTATGGATCCACCAGTGTCATTGCATGTGTGTTCTTTTTACTAACAACAACTGGAGTCATTTCATGACTGTTCTTTTCACATACCACATATGGATCCACCAGTGTCATTGCATGTGTGCTTTTTTTTTACTAACAACAACTAGGGTCATTGCATGTGTGTTCTCTTTAGAGACCACACATGGATCCACTAGTGTCATTGCATGTGTGTTCTTTTTACTAACAACAATCAGAGTCATTATATGTGTGTTCTCTTTAGAGACCACACATGGATCCACCAGTGTCATTGCATGTGTGTTCTTTTTACTAACAACAACCAGAGTCATTGCATGCGTGTTCTTTTCACATACCACCTATGGATCCACCAGTGTCATTGCATGTGTGTTCTTTTTACTAACAACAAGTGGAGTCATTTCATGACTGTTCTTTTCACATACCACATATGGCTCCACCAGTGTCATTGCATGTGTGCTTTTTTTACTAACAACAACTGGGGTTATTGCGTGTGTGTTCTCTTCAGAGACCACACATGGATCCACCAGTGTCATTGCAGGTGTGTTCTTTTCACAATCCACCTTTGGATCCACCAGTGTCATTGCATATGTGTTCTTTTTACTAACAACAACTAGAGTCATTTCATGACTGTTCTTTTCACATACCACATATGGATCCACCAGTGTCATTCAAATGTGTGTTTTCTTCAGAGACCACACATGGATCCACTAGTGTCATTGCATGTGTGTTCTTTTTACTAACAACAACTGGAGTCATTGCATGTGTGTTCTTTTCACATACCACACATGGATCCACCAGTGTCATTGCATGTGTGCTCTTTTCACAATCCACCTATGGATCCACCAGTGTCATTGCATGTGTGCTCTTTTTACTAACAACAACTAGAGTCTTTGAATGTGTGTTCTCTTCAGAGACCACACATGGATCCACCAGTGTCATTGCATGTGTGTTCTTTTTACTAACAACAACCAGAGTCATTGCATGTGTGTTTGTTTCACATACCACCTATGGATCCACCACTGTCATTGCATGTGTGTTCTTTTTACTAACAACAACTAGAGTCATTTCATGACTGTTCTTTTCACATAACACCTATGGATCCACCAGTGTCATTGCATGTGTGTTCTTTTTACTAACAACAACTAGAGTCATTGCATGTGTGTTCTTTTCACATACCACACATGGATCCACCAGTGTCATTGCATGTGTGTACTTTTTACTAACAACAACCAGAGTCATTGCATGTGTGTTCTTTTCACATACCACCTATGGATCCACCAGTGTCATTGCATGTGTGTTCTTTTTACTAAGAACAACTGGAGTCATTTCATGACTGTTTTTTTCACATACCACATATGGATTCACCAGTGTCATTGCATGTGTGCTTTTTTTGTAACAACAACTAGGGTCATTGCATGTGTGTTCTCTTAAGAGACCACACATGGATCCAGCAGTGTCATTACATGTGTGTTCTTTTTACTAACAACAACCAGATTCATAGCATGTGTGTTCTTTTCACATACCACCTATGGATCCACCAGTGTCATTGCATGTGTGTTCTTTTTACTAACAACCACTAGAGTCATTTCATGACTGTTCTTTTCACATACCACATATGGATCCACAAGTGTCATTGCATGTGTGCTTTTTTTACTAACAACAACTGGGGTCATTGCATGTGTGTTCTCTTTCGAGACCACACATGGATCCACCAGTGTCATAGCATGTGTGTTCGTTTCACATACCACCTATGGATCCACCATTGTCATTGCATGTGTGTTCTTTTTACTAACAACAACTTGAGTCATTTCATGACTATTCTTTTCACATAACACATATGGATCCACCAGTGTCATTGAAATGTGTGTTCTCTTCATAGACCACACATGGATCCACCAGTGTCATTGCATCTGTGTTCTTTTTACTAACAACAACTAGAGTCATTGCATGTGTCTTCTTTTCACATACCACACATGGATCCACCAGTGTCATTCCATGTGTGTACTTTTTACTAACAACAACCAGAGTCATTGCATGTGTGTTCTTTTCACATACCACCTATGGATCCACTAGTGTCATTGCATGTGTGTTCTTTTTACTAAGAACAATTGGAGTCATCTCATGACTGTTCTTTTCACATACCACATATGGATACACCAGTGTCATTGCATGTGTGCTTTTTTTTACTAACAACAACTAGGGTCATTGCATGTGTGTTCTCTTCAGAGACCACACATGGATCCACCAGTGTCACTACATGTGTGTTCTTTTTACTAACAACAACCAGAGTCATAGCATGTTTGTTCTTTTCACATACCACCTATGGATCCTCCAGTGTCATTGCATGTGTGTTCTTTTTATTAACAACCACTGGAGTCATTTCATGACTATTCTTTTCACATACCACATATGGATCCACAAGTGTCATTGCATGTGTGCTTTTTTTACTAACAACAACTGGGGTCATTGCATGTGTGTTCTCTTAAGAGACCACACATGGATCCACCAGTGTCATTGCATGTGTGTTCTTTTCACAATCCACGTATGGATCCACCAGTGTCATTGCATGTGTGTTCTTTTTACTAACAACAATTAGAGTCATTTCATGACTGTTCTTTTCACATACCACATATGGATCCACCAATGTCATTGAAATGTGTGTTCTCTTTAGACCACACATGGATCCACGTGTGTCATTGCATGTGTGTTCTTTTTACTAATACCAACTCGAGTCATTGCATGTGTGTTCTTTTTACTAACAACAACTGGAGTCATTTCATGACTGTTCTTTTCACATACCACATATGGATCCACCAGTGTCATTGAAATGTGTGTTCTCTTCAGAGAGCACACATGGATCCACCAGTGTCATTGCATGTGTGCTTTTTTTATTAAACACAACTGGGGTCATTGCATGTGTGTTCTCTTCGGAGAGCACACATGGATCCACCAGTGTCATTGCATGTGTGCTATTTTCACAATCCACCTATGGATCCACCATTGTCATTGCATGTGTGTTCTTTTTACTAACAACAACTAGAGTCATTTCATGACTGTTCTTTTCACATACCACATATGGATCCACTAGTGTCATTCAAATGTGCGTTTTCTTCAGAGACCACACATGGATCCACCAGTGTCATTGCATGTGTGTTCTTTTTACTAACAACAATTGGAGTCATTGCATGTGTGTTCTTTTCACATACCACACATGGATCCACCAGTGTCATTTCATGTGTGCTCTTTTCACAATCCACCTATGGATCCACCAGTGTCATTGCATGTGTGCTCTTTTTACTAACAACAACCAGAGTCATTGCATGTGTGTTCTCTTCAGAGACCACACATGGATCCACCAGTGTCATTGCATGTGTGTTCTTTTTACTAACAACAACCAGAGTCATTGCATGTGTGTTCGTTTCACATACCACCTATGGATCCACCACTGTCATTGCATGTGTGTTCTTTTTACTAACAACAACTTGAGTCATTTCATGACTATTCTTTTCACATAACACATATGGATCCACTAGTGTCATTGAAATGTGTGTTCTCTTCAGAGACCACACATGGATCCACCAATGTCATTGGATGTGTGTTCTTTTTACTAACAACAACCAGAGTCATTTCATGTGTGTTCTTTTCACATACCACCTATGGATCCACCAATGTCATTGCATGTGTGTTCTTTTTACTAAGAACAACTGGAGTCATTTCATGACTGTTTTTTTCACATACCACATATGGATACACCAGTGTCATTGCATGTGTGCTTTTTTTACTAACAACAACTAGGGTCATTGCATGTGTGTTCTCTTGAGAGACCACACATGGATCCACCATTGTCATTACATGTGTGTTCTTTTTACTAACAACAACCAGAGTCATAGCATGTGTGTTCTTTTCACATACCACCTATGGATCCACCAGTGTCATTGCATGTGTGTTCTTTTTACTAACAACCACTAGAGTCATTTCATGACTGTTCTTTTCACATACCACATATGGATCCACCAGTGTCATTGAAATGTGTGTTCTCTTCAGAGACCAGACATGGATCCACTAGTGTCATTGCATGTGTGTTCTTTTTACTAACAACAACTGGAGTCATTGCATGTGTGTTCTTTTCACATACCACACATGGATCCAACAGTGTCATTGCATGTGTGCTCTTTTCATAATCCACCTATGTATCCACCAGTGTCATTGCATGTGTGTTCTTTTTTACTAACAACAACCAGAGTCATTGAAATGTGTGTTCGTTTCACATACCACATATGGATCCACCAGTGTCATTGCATGTGTGCTTTTTTTTATTAACAACAACTAGGGTCATTGCATGTGTGTTCTTTTCACATACCACATATGGATCCACCAGTGTCATTGTATGTGTGCTCTTTTCACAATCCACCTATGGATCCACCACTGTCATTGCATGTGTGCTCTTTTTACTAACAACAACCAGTCATTGCATGTGTGTTCTCTTCAGAGACCACCTATGGATCCACCAGTGTCATTGCATGTGTGTTCTTTTTACTAACAACAACCAGAGTCATTATATGTGTGTTCTCTTCAGAGACCACACATGGATCCACCAGTGCCATTGCATGTGCGTTCTTTTTATTAACAACAACTGGAGTCATTTCATGAATGTTCTTTTCACATACCACATATGGATCCACTAGTGTCATTGAAATGTGTGTTCTCTTTAGAGACCACACATGGATCCACCAGTGTCATTGCATGTGTGCTCTTTTTAGTAAGAACAACTAGAGTCATTGCATGTGTGTTCTCTTCAGAGACCACACATGGATCCACCAGTGTCATTGCATGTGTGTTCTTTTTACTAACAACAACCAGAGTCATTGCATGTGTGTTCTCTTCAGAGACCACACATGGATCCACCAGTGTCATTGCATATGTGTTCTTTTTACTAACAACAACTAGAGTCATTGCATGTGTGTTCGTTTCACATACCACCTATGGATCCACCACTGTCATTGCATGTGTGTTCTTTTTACTAACAACAACTAGAGTCATTTCATGACTGTTCTTTTCACATAACACATATGGATCCACTAGTGTCATTGAAATGTGTCTTCTCTTCAGAGACCACACATGGATCCACCAGTGTCATTGCATGTGTGTTCTTTTTACTAACAACAACTAGAGTCATTGCATGTGTGTTCTTTTCACATACCACACATGGATCCACCAGTGTCATTGCATGTGTGTACTTTTTACTAACAACAACCAGAGTCATTGCATGTGTGTTCTTTTCACATACCACCTATGGATCCACCAGTGTCATTGCATGTGTGTTCTTTTTACTAAGAACAACTGGAGTCATTTCATGACTGTTTTTTTCACATACCACATATGGATACACCAGTGTCATTGCATGTGTGCTTTTTTTTACTAACAACAACTAGGGTCATTGCATGTGTGTTCTCTTGAGAGACCACACATGGATCCACCAGTGTCATTACATGTGTGTTCTTTTTACTAACAACAACCAGAGTCATAGCATGTGTGTTCTTTTCACATACCACCTATGGATCCACCAGTGTCATTGCATGTGTGTTCTTTTTACTACCAACCACTAGAGTCATTTCATGACTGTTCTTTTCACATACCACATATGGATCCACCAGTGTCATTGAAATGTGTGTTCTCTTCAGAGACCAGACATGGATCCACTAGTGTCATTGCATGTGTGTTCTTTTTACTAACAACAACTGGAGTCATTGCATGTGTTTTCTTTTCACATACCACACATGGATCCACCAGTGTCATTGCATGTGTGCTCTTTTCATAATCCACCTATGTATCCACCAGTGTCATTGCATGTGTGTTCTTTTTTACTAACAACAACCAGAGTCATTGAAATGTGTGTTCGTTTCACATACCACATATGGATCCACCAGTGTCATTGCATGTGTGCTTTTTTTATCAACAACAACTAGGGTCATTGCATGTGTGTTCTTTTCACATACCACATATGGATCCACCAGTGTCATTGTATGTGTGCTCTTTTCACAATCCACCTATGGATCCACCACTGTCATTGCATGTGTGCTCTTTTTACTAACAACAACCAGTCATTGCATGTGTGTTCTCTTCAGAGACCACCTATGGATGCACCAGTGTCATTGCATGTGTGTTCTTTTTACTAACAACAACCAGAGTCATTATATGTGTGTTCTCTTCAGAGACCACACATGGATCCACCAGTGTCATTGCATGTGCGTTCTTTTTACTAACAACAACTGGAGTCATTTCATGACTGTTCTTTTCACATACCACATATGGATCCACCAGTGCCATTGCGTGTGTGCTTTTTTTAACTAAAAACAATTGGCGTCATTGCATGTGTGCTCTCTTGAGGGACCACACATGGATCCAGCAGTGTCATTGCATGTGTGTTATTTTTACTACCAACAACCAGAGTCATTGCATGTGTGTTCTTTTCACATACCACCTATGGATCCACCAGTGTCATTGCATGTGTGTTTTTTACTAACAACAAGTGGAGTCATTTCATGACTGTTCTTTTCACATACCACATATGGATCCACAAGTGTCATGGCATGTGTTCTTTTATTTACTAACAACAACTGGGGTCATTGCATGTGTGTTCTCTTCAGAGACCACACATGGATCCACCAGTGTCATTGCATGTGCGTTCTTTTCACAATCCACCTATGGATCCACCACTGTCATTGCATGTGTGTTCTTTTTAGTAACAACAACTGGATTCATTTCATGACTGTTCTTTTCACATACCACATATGGATCGACTAGTGTCATTGAAATGTGTGTTCTCTTTCGAGACCACATATGGATCCACCAGTGTCATTGCATGTGTGCTTTTTTTACTAACAACAACTGGGGTCATTGCATGTGTGTTCTTTCCACATACCACATATGGATCCACTAGTGTCATTGTATGTGTGCTCTTTTCACAATCCACCTGTGGATCCACCAGTGTCATTGCATGTGTGCTCTTTTTACTAACAACAACCAGAGTCATTGCATGTGTGTTCTCTTCAGAGACCACACATGGATCCACCAATGTCATTGGATGTGTGTTCTTTTTACTAACAACAACTGGAGTCATTTCATGACTTTTCTTTTCACATACCACATATCGATCCACCGGTGTCATTGAAATGTGTGTTCTCTTCAGAGACCACACATGGATCCACTAGTGTCATTGCATGTGTGTTCTTTTTACTAACAACAACTGGAGTCATTGCATGTGTGTTCTTTTCACATACCACACATGGATCCACCAGTGTCATTGCATATGTGCTCTTTTCACAATCCACCTATGGATCCACCAGTGTCATTGCATGTGTGTTCTTTTTACTAACAACAACTGGAGTCATTTCATGACTGTTCTTTTCAAATACCTTGTATGGATCCACCAGTGTCATTGCATGTCTGCTTTTTTACTAGCAACAACTAGGGTCATTGCAGGTGTGTTCTGTTCAGAGACCACACATTCATCCACTAGTGTCATTGCATGTGTGTTCTATTTACTAACAACAATTAGAGTCATTCTATGTGTGTTCTCTTCAGAGACCACACATGGATCCACCAGTGTCATTGCATGTGTGTTCTTTTTACTAACAACAACAAGAGTCATTGCATGTGTGTTCTTTTCACATACCACCTATGGATCCACCAGTGTCATTGCATGTGTGTTCTTTTTACTAACAACAACTGGGGTCATTTCATGATTGTTCTTTTCACATACAACATATGGATCCACCAGTGTCATTGCATGTGTGTTCTTTTTACTAACAACAACTGTAGTCATTTCATGACTGTTCTTTTCACATACCACATATGGATCCACTAGTGTCATTGAAATGTGTGTTCTCTTCAGAGACCACACATGGATCCACCAGTGTCATTGCATGTGTGTTCTTTTTACTAACAACAACTGGAGTCATTGCATGTGTGTTCTTTTCACATATCACACATCGATCCACCAGTGTCATTGCATGTGTGCTCTTTTCAAAATCCACCTATGGATCCACCAGCCACCTATGGATCCACCAGTGTCATTGCATGTGTCTTCTTTTTACTAACAACAACTGGAGTCATTACATGACTGTTCTTTTCACATACCACATATGGATCCACTAGTGTCATTGAAATGTGTGTTCTCTTCAGAGACCACACATGGATCCACCAGTGTCATTGCATGTGTGTTCTTTTTACTAACAACAACCAGAGTCATTGAAATGTGTGTTCTTTGAACATACCACATATGGATCCACCAGTGTCATTGCATGTGTGCTTTTTTACTAACAACAACTCGGGTCCTTGCATGTGTGTTCTTTTCACATACCACATATGGATCCACCAGTGTCATTGTATGTGTGCTCTTTTCACAATCCACCTGTGGATCCACCAGAGTCATTGCATGTGTGCTCTTTTTACTAACAACAACTAGAGTCACTGCATGTGTGTTCTCTTCAGAGACCACACATGGATCCACCAGTGTTATTGCATGTGTGTTCTTTTTTTAACAACAACCAGAGTCATTGCATGTGTGTTCTTTTCACATAGCACCTATGGATCCACCAGTGTCATTGCATGTGTGTTCTATTTACTAACAAAAACTGGAGTCATTTCATGACTGTTCTTTTCACATACCACATATGGATCCACCAGTGTCATTGAAATGTGTGTTCTCTTCAGAGAGCACACATGGATCCACCAGTGTCATTGCATGTGTGCTTTTTTTATTAACAACAACTCGGGTCATTGCATGTGTGTTCTCTTCGGAGAGCACACATGGATCCACCAGTGTGATTGCATGTGTGCTCTTTTTACTAATAACAACCAGAGTCATTGCATGTGTGTTCTCTTCAGAGACCACACATGGATCCACCAGTGTTATTGCATGTGTGTTCTTTTTACTAACAACAACCAGAGTCATTGCATGTGTGTTCTTTTCACGTACCACCTATGGATCCACCAGTGTCATTGCATGTGTGTTCTTTTTACTAACAACAACTGGAGTCATTTCATGACTGTTCTTTTCACATACCACATATGGATCCACCAGTGTCATTGCATGTGTGCTTTTTTTTACTAACAACAACTGGGGTCATTGCATGTGTGTTCTCTTTAGAGAACACACATGGATCCACTAGTGTCATTGCATGTGTGTTCTTTTTACTAGCAACAACCAGAGTCATTATATGTGTGTTCTCTTCAGAGACCACACATGGATCCACCAGTGTCATTGCATGTGTGTTCTTTTTACTAACAACAACCAGAGTCATTGCATGCGTGTTCTTTTCACATACCACCTATGGATCCACCTGTGTCATTGCATGTGTGTTCTTTTTACTAACAACAAGTGGAGTCATTTCATGACTGTTCTTTTCACATACCACATATGGCTCCACCAGTGTCATTGCATGTGTGCTTTTTTTACTAACAACAACTGGGGTCATTGCGTGTGTGTTCTCTTCAGAGACCACACGTGGATCCACCAGTGTCATTGCAGGTGTGTTCTTTTCACAATCCACCTATGGATCCACCAGTGTCATTGCATATGTGTTCTTTTTACTAACAACAACTAGAGTAATTTCATGACTGTTCTTTTCACATACCACATATGGATCCACCAGTGTCATTCAAATGTGTGTTTTCTTCAGAGACCACACATGGATCCACCAGTGTCATTGCATGTGTGTTCTTTTTACTAACAACAACTCGAGTCATTGCATGTGTGTTCCTTTCACATACCACACATGGATCCACCAGTGTCATTGCATGTGTGCTCTTTTCACAATCCACCTATGGATCCACCAGTGTCATTGCATGTGTGCTCTTTTTACTAACAACAACTAAAGTCATTGAATGTGTGTTATCTTCAGAGACCACACATGGATCCACCAGTGTCATTGCATGTGTGTTCTTTTTACTAACAACAACCAGAGTCATTGCATGTGTGTTCGTTTCACATACCACCTATGGATCCACCATTGTCAATGCATGTGTGTTCTTTTTACTAACAACAACTGGAGTCATTTCATGACTCTTCTTTTCACATAACACATATGGATCCACCAGTGTCATTGAAATATGTTTTCTCTTTAGAGACCACACATGGATCCACCAGTGTCATTGCATGTGTGTTCTTTTTACTAACAACAACTGGAGTCATTGCATGTGTGTTCTTTTCACATACCACACTTGGATCCACCAGTGTCATTGCATGTGTGTACTTTTTACTAACAACAACCAGAGTCATTGCATGTGTGTTCTTTTCACATACCACCTATGGATCCACTAGTGTCATTGCATGTGTGTTCTTTTTACTAAGAACAACTGGAGTCATTTCATGACTGTTCTTTTCACATACCACATATGGATACACCAGTGTCATTGCATGTGTGCTTTTTTTACTAACAACAACTAGGGTTATTGCATGTGTGTTCTCTTCAGAGACCACACATGGATCCACAAGTGTCATTACATGTGTGTTCTTTTTACTAACAACAACCAGAGTCATAGCATGTGTGTTCTTTTCACATACCACCTATGGATCCAGCAGTGTCATTGCATGTGTGTTCTTTTTACTAACAACCACTGGAGTCATTTCATGACTGTTCTTTTCACATACCACATATGGATCCACAAGTGTCATTGCATGTGTGCTTTTTTACTAACAACAACTGGGTCATTGCATGTGTGTTCTCTTCAGAGACCACACATGGATCCACCAGTGTCATTGCATGTGTGTTCTTTTCACAATCCACCTATGGATCCACCAGTGTCATTGCATGTGTGTTCTTTTTACTAACAACAATTGGAGTCATTTCATGACTGTTCTTTTCACATACCACATATGGATCCACCAATGTCATTGAAATGTGTGTTCTCTTCAAAGACCACACATGGATCCACGTGTGTCATTGCATGTGTGTTCTTTTTACTAATACCAACTCGAGTCATTGCATGTGTGTTCTTTTCACATACCACACATGGATCAACCAGTGTCATTGCATGTGTGCTATTTTCACAATCCACCTATGGATCCACCAGTGTCATTGCATGTGTGTTCTTTTTGCTAACAACAACTAGAGTCATTTCATGACTGTTCTTTTCACATACCACATATGGATCCACCAGTGTCATTCAAATGTGTGTTTTCTTGAGAGACCACACATGGATCCACCAGTGTCATTGCATGTGTGTTCTTTTTACTAACAACAACTGGAGTCATTGCATGTGTGTTCTTTTCACATACCACACATGGATCCACCAGTGTCATTGCATGTGTGCTCTTTTCACAATCCACCTATGGATCCACCAGTGTCATTGCATGTGTGCTCTTTTTACTAACAACAACCAGAGTCATTGCATGTGTGTTCTCTTCAGAGAACACACATGGATCCACTAGTGTCATTGCATGTGTGTTCTTTTTACTAACAACAACCAGAGTCATTGCATGTGTGTTGTTTCACATACCACCTATGGATCCACCACTGTCATTGCATGTGTGTTCTTTTTACTAACAACAACCGGAGTCATTTCATGACTGTTCTTATCACATAACACATATGGATCCACTAGTGTCATTGAAATGTGTGTTCTCTTCAGAGACCACACATGGATCCACCAATGTCATTGCATGTGTGTTCTTTTTACTAACAACAACTAGAGTCATTGCATGTGTGTTCTTTTCACATACCACACATGGATCCACCAGTGTCATTGCATGTGTGTTCTTTTTACTAACAACAATTGGAGTCATTTCATGACTGTTCTTTTCACATACCACATATGGATCCACCAATGTCATTGAAATGTGTGTTCTCTTCAAAGACCACACATGGATCCACGTGTGTCATTGCATGTGTGTTCTTTTTACTAATACCAACTCGAGTCATTGCATCTGTGTTCTTTTCACATACCACACATGGATCAACCAGTGTCATTGCATGTGTGCTATTTTCACAATCCACCTATGGATCCACCAGTGTCATTGCATGTGTGTTCTTTTTACTAACAACAACTAGAGTCATTTCATGACTGTTCTTTTCACATACCACATATGGATCCACCAGTGTCATTCAAATGTGTGTTTTCTTGAGAGACCACACATGGATCCACCAGTGTCATTGCATGTGTGTTCTTTTTACTAACAACAACTGGAGTCATTGCATGTGTGTTCTTTTCACATACCACACATGGATCCACCAGTGTCATTGCATGTGTGCTCTTTTCACAATCCAACTATGGATCCACCAGTGTCATTGCATGTGTGCTCTTTTTACTAACAACAACCAGAGTCATTGCATGTGTGTTCTCTTCAGAGAACACACATGGATCCACTAGTGTCATTGCATGTGTGTTCTTTTTACTAACAACAACCAGAGTCATTGCATGTGTGTTGTTTCACATACCACCTATGGATCCACCACTGTCATTGCATGTGTGTTCTTTTTACTAACAACAACTGGAGTCATTTCATGACTGTTCTTTTCACATAACACATATGGATCCACTAGTGTCATTGAAATGTGTGTTCTCTTCAGAGACCACACATGGATCCACCAATGTCATTGCATGTGTGTTCTTTTTACTAACAACAACTAGAGTCATTGCATGTGTGTTCTTTTCACATACCACACATGGATCCACCAGTGTCATTGCATGTGTGTACTTTTTACTAACAACAACCAGAGTCATTGCATGTGTGTTCTTTTCACATACCACCTATGGATCCACCAGTGTCATTGCATGTGTGTTCTTTTTACTAAGAACAACTGGAGTCATTTCATGACTGTTTTTTTCACATACCACATATGGATACACCAGTGTCATTGCATGTGTGCTTTTTTTACTAACAACAACTAGGGTCATTGCATGTGTGTTCTCTTGAGAGACCACACATGGATCCACCAGTGTTATTACATGTCTGTTCTTCTTACTAACAACACCCAGAGTCATAGCATGTGTGTTCTTTTCACATACCACCTATGGATCCACTAGTGTCATTGCATGTGTGTTCTTTTTACTAACAACCACTAGAGTCATTTCATGACTGTTCTTTTCACATACCACATATGGATCCTCTAGTGTCATTGCATGTGTGTTCTTTTTACTAACAACAACTTGAGTCATTGCATGTGAGTTCTTTTCACATACCACACATGGATCCACCAGTGTCATTGCATGTGTGCTCTTTTCATAATCCACCTATGTATCCACCAGTGTCGTTGCATGTGTGTTCTTTTTACTAACAACAACCAGAGTCATTGAAATGTGTGTTCGTTTCACATACCACATATGGATCCACCAGTGTCATTGCATGTGTGCTTTTTTTTATTAACAACAACTAGGGTCATTGCATGTGTGTTCTTTTCACATACCACATATGGATCCACCAGTGTCATTGTATGTGTGCTCTTTTCACAATCCACCTATGGATCCACCACTGTCATTGCATGTGTGCTCTTTTTACTAACAACAACCAGTCATTGCATGTGTGTTCTCTTCAGAGACCACCTATGGATCCACCAGTGTCATTGCATGTGTGTTCTTTTTACTAACAACAACCAGAGTCATTCGAATGTGTGTTCTCTTCAGAGACCACACATGGATCCACGTGTGTCATTGCATGTGTGTTCTTTTTACTAACAACAACTCGATTCATTGCATGTGTGTTCTTTTCACATACCACACATGGATCCACCAGTGTCATTGCATGTGTGCTATTTTCACAATCCACCTATGGATCCACCAGTGTCATTGCATGTGTGTTCTTTTTACTAACAACAACCAGAGTCATTGAATGTGTGTTCTTTTCACATACCACATATGGATCCACAAGTGTCATTGCATGTGTGCTTTTTTACTAACAACAATTGGGGTCAGTGCATGTGTGTTCTTTTCACATACCACATATGGATCCACCAGTGTCATTGCATGTGTGTTCTTTTTACTAACAACAACCAGAGTCATTGAAATGTGTGTTCTTTTCACATACCACATATGGATCCACCAGTGTCATTGCATGTGTGCTTGTTTGACTAACAACAACTTGGGTCATTGCATGTGTGTTCTTTTCACATACCACATATGGATCCACCAGTGTCATTGTATGTGTGCTCTTTTCACAATCCACCTATGGATCCACCAGTGTCATTGCATGTGTGCTCTTTTTACTAACAACCAGAGTAATTGCATGTGTGTTCACTTCAGAGACCACACATGGATCCACCCGTGTCATTGCATGTGTGTTCTTTCTACTAACAACAACCAGAGTCATTATATGTGTGTTCTCTTTAGAGACCACACATGGATCCACCAGTGTCATTGCATGTGTGTACTTTTTACTAACAACAACCAGAGTCATTGCATGTGTGTTCTTTTCACATATCACACATGGATCCACCAGTGTCATTGCATGTGTGTTCTTTCTACTAACAACAACCAGAGTCATTGCATGTGTGTTCTTTTCACATACCACCTATGGATCCACCAGTGTCATTGCATGTGTGTTCTTTTTACTAACAACAACTGGAGTCATTTCATGACTGTTCTTTTCACATACCACATATGGATCCACCAATGTCATTGAAATGTGTGTTCTCTTCAGAGAACACACATGGATCCACCAGTGTCATTGCATGTGTGCTTTTTTACTAACAACAACCAGAGTCATTGCATGTGTGTTCTCTTAAGAGACCACACATGGATCCACCAGTGTCATTTCATGTGTGTTATTTTTACTAACAACAACCAGAGTCATTGCATGTGTGTTCTTTTCACATACCACCTATGGATCCACCAGTGTCATTGCATGTGTGTTCTTTTTACTAACAACAACTGGAGTCATTTCATGACTGTTCTTTTCACATACCACATATGGATCCACCAGTGTCATTGCATGTGTGCTTTTCTTTACTAACAACAACTGGGGTCATTGCATGTGTGTTCTCTTCAGAGGCCACACATGGATCCACCAGTGTCATTGCATGTGTGTTCTTTTTACTAACAACAACCAGCGTCATTGTATGTGTATTCTCTTCAGAGACCACACATGGATCCACCAGTGTCATTGTATGTGTGTTAATTTTAGTAACAACAACCAGAGTCATTGCATGCATGTTATTTTCACATACCACCTATGGATCCACCAGTGTCATTGCATGTGTGTTCTTTTTAATAACAACAACTGGAGTCATTTCATGACTGTTCTTTTCACATACCACATATGGATCCACCAGTGTCATTGCATGTGTGCTTTTTTTACTAACAACTACTGGGGTCATTGCATGTGTGTTCTCTTCAGAGACCACACATGGATCCACTAGTGTCATTGCATGTGTGTTCTTTTTACTATCAACAACCAGAGTCATTATATGTGTGTTCTCTTCAGAGACCACACATGGATCCACCAGTGGCATTGCATGTGTGTTCTTTTTACTAACAACAACCAGAGTCATTGCATGCGTGTTCTTTTCACATACCACCTATGGATCCACCAGTGTCATTGCATGCGTGTTCTTTTTACTAACAACAACTGGAGTCATTTCATGACTGTTCTTTTCACATACCACATATGGATCCACCAGTGTCATTGCATGTGTGCTTTTTTTACTAACAACAACTGGGGTCATTGCGTGTGTGTTCTCTTTAGAGACCACACATGGATCCACCAGTGTCATTGCAGGTGTGTTCTTTTCACAATCCAGCTATGGATCCACGAGTGTCATTTCATGTGTGTTCTTTTTACTAACAACAACTGGAGTCATTTCATGAGTGTTCTTTTCACATACCACATATGGATCCACCAGTGTCATTGAAATGTGTGTTCTCTTCAGAGACCACACAAGATCCACCAGTGTCATTGCATGTGTGTTCTTTTTACTAACAACAACTGGAGTCATTGCATGTGTGTTCTTTTCACATACCACACATGGATCCACCTGTGTCATTGCATGTGTGCTCTTTTCATAATCCACCTATGGATCCACCAGTGTTATTGCATGTGTGTTCTTTTTACTAACAACAACCAGAGTCATTGAAATGTGGGTTCTTTTCACATACCACATATGGATCCACCAGTGTCATTGCATGTGTGCTTTTTTTATTAACAACAACTAGGGTCATTGCATGTGTGTTCTTTTCACATACCACATATGGATCCACCAGTGTCATTATATGTGTGCTCTTTTCACAATCCACCTATGGATCCACCACTGTCATTGCATGTGTGCTCTTATTACTAACAACAACCAGAGTCATTGCATGTGTGTTCTCTTCAGAGACCACACATGGATCCACCAGTGTCATTGCATGTGTGTTCTTTTTACTAACAACAACCAGAGTCATTGGAATGTGTGTTCTTTTCATATACCACCTATGGATCCACCAGTGTCATTGCATGTGTGTTCTTTTTACTAACAACAACTAGAGTCATTTGATGACTGTTCTTTTCACATAACACATATGGATCCACCAGTGTCATTGAAATATGTGTTCTCTTCAGAGACCACACATGGATCCACCAGTGTCATTGGATGTGTGTTCTTTTTACTAACACAACTGGAGTCATTGCATGTGTGTTCTTTTCACATATCACACATGGATCCACTAGTGTCATTGCATGTGTGTACTTTTTACTAACAACAACCAGAGTCATTGCATGTGTGTTCTTTTCACATACCACCTATGGATCCACCAGTGTCATTGCATGAGTATTCTTTTTACTAAGAACAACTAGAGTCATTTCATGACTATTCTTTTCACATACCACGTATGGATCCACCAGTGTCATTGCATGTGTGATTTTTTTTACTAACAACAATTAGGGTCATTGCATGTGTGTTCGCTTCAGAGACCACACATGGATCCACCAGTGTCATTGCATGTGTGTTCTTTTTACTAACAACAACCACAGTCATAGCATGTGTGTTCTTTTCACATACCACCTATGGATTCACCAGTGTCATTGCATGTGTGTTCTTTTTACTAACAACAACTAGAGTCAATTTCATGAATGTTCTTTTCACATACCACATATGGATCCACAAGTGTCATTGCATGTGTGCTTTTTTTACTAACAACAACTGGGCTCATTGCATGTGTGTTTTCTTCAGAGACCACACATGGATCCACCAGTGTCATTGCATGTGTGTTCTTTTCACAATCCACCTATGGATCCACCAGTGTCATTGCATGTGTGTTCTTTTTAGTAACAACAACTGGAGTCATTTCATGACTGTTCTTTTCACATACCACATATGGATCCACCAGTGTCATTGCATGTGTGCTTTTTTTACTAACAACAACTGGGGTCATTGCGTGTGTGTTCTCTTTAGAGACCACACATGGATCCACCAGTGTCATTGCAGGTGTGTTCTTTTCACAATCCAGCTATGGATCCACGAGTGTCATTTCATGTGTGTTCTTTTTACTAACAACAACTGGAGTCATTTCATGAGTGTTCTTTTCACATACCACATATGGATCCACCAGTGTCATCGAAATGTGTGTCCTCTTCAGAGACCACACAAGATCCACCAGTGTCATTGCATGTGTGTTCTTTTTACTAACAACAACTGGAGTCATTGCATGTGTGTTCTTTTCACATGCCACACATGGATCCACCTGTGTCATTGCATGTGTGCTCTTTTCATAATCCACCTATGGATCCACCAGTGTCATTGCATGTGTGTTCTTTTTACTAACAACAACCAGAGTCATTGAAATGTGTGTTCTTTTGACATACCACATATGGATCCACCAGTGTCATTGCATGTGTGCTTTTTTTATTAACAACAACTAGGGTCATTGCATGTGTGTTCTTTTCACATACCACATATGGATCCACCAGTGTCATTATATGTGTGCTCTTTTCACAATCCACCTATGGATCCACCACTGTCATTGCATGTGTGCTCTTATTACTAACAACAACCAGAGTCATTGCATGTGTGTTCTCTTCAGAGACCACACATGGATCCACCAGTGTCATTGCATGTGTGTTCTTTTTACTAACAACAACCAGAGTCATTGGAATGTGTGTTCTTTTCATATACCACCTATGGATCCACCAGTGTCATTGCATGTGTGTTCTTTTTACTAACAACAACTAGAGTCATTTGATGACTGTTCTTTTCACATAACACATATGGATCCACCAGTGTCATTGAAATATGTGTTCTCTTCAGAGACCACACATGGATCCACTAGTGTCATTGGATGTGTGTTCTTTTTACTAACAACAACTGGAGTCATTGCATGTGTGTTCTTTTCACATATCACACATGGATCCACCAGTGTCATTGCATGTGTGTACTTTTTACTAACAACAACGAGAGTCATTGCATGTGTGTTCTTTTCACATACCACCTATGGATCCACCAGTGTCATTGCATGAGTATTCTTTTTACTAAGAACAACTGGAGTCATTTCATGACTATTCTTTTCACATACCACGTATGGATCCACCAGTGTCATTGCATGTGTGATTTTTTTTACTAACAAGAACTAGGGTCATTGCATGTGTGTTCGCTTCAGAGACCACACATGGATCCACCAGTGTCATTGCATGTGTGTTCTTTTTACTAACAACAACCACAGTCATAGCATGTGTGTTCTTTTCACATACCACCTATGGATTCACCAGTGTCATTGCATGTGTGTTCTTTTTACTAACAACAACTAGAGTCAATTTCATGACTGTTCTTTTCACATACCACATATGGATCCACAAGTGTCATTGCATGTGTGCTTTTTTTACTAACAACAACTGGGCTCATTGCATGTGTGTTTTCTTCAGAGACCACACATGGATCCACCAGTGTCATTGCATGTGTGTTCTTTTTAGTAACAACAACTAGAGTCATTTCATGACTGTTCTTTTCACATACCACATATGGATCCACCAGTGTCATTGAAATGTGTTTTCTCTTCAGAGACCAGACATGGATCCACTAGTGTCATTGCATGTGTGTTCTTTTTACTAACAACAACTGGAGTCATTGCATGTGTGTTCTTTTCACATACCACACATGGATCCACCAATGTCATTGCATGTGTGCTCTTTTCACAATCCACCTATGGATCCAACAGTGTCATTGCATGTGTGTTCTTTTTACTAACAACAACTAGAGTCATTGAAATGTGTGTTCTTTTCACATACCACATATGGATCCACCAGTGTCATTGCATGTGTGCTTTTTTGACTAACAACAACTTGGGTCATTGCATGTGTGTTCTTTTCACATACCACATATGGATCCACCAGTGTCATTGTATGTGTGCTCTTTTCACAATCCACCTATGGATCCCCTAGTGTCATTGCATGTGTGCTATTTTTACTAACAACAACCCGAGTAATTGCATGTGTGTTCACTTCAGAGACCACACATGGATCCACCAGTGGCATTGCATGTGTGTTCTTTTTACTAACAACAACCAGAGACATTGCATGTGTGTTCTTTTCACATACTACCTTTGGATCCACCAGTGTCATTGCATGTGTGTTCTTTTTACTAACAACAACTGGAGTCATTTCATGACTATTCTTTTCACATATCCCATATGGATCCACTAGTGTCATTGAAATGTGTGTTCTCTTCAGAGACCACACATGGATCCACCAGTGTCATTCCATGTGTGTTCTTTTTACTAACAACAACCAGAGTCATTGCATGTGTGTTCTTTTCATATACCACCTATGGATCCACCAGTGTCATTGCATGTGTGTTATTTTTACTAACAACAACCAGAGTCATTGGAATGTGTGTTCTTTTCATATACCACCTATGGATCCACCAGTGTCATTGCATGTGTGTTCTTTTTACTAACAACAACTAGAGTCATTTGATGACTGTTCTTTTCACATAACACATATGGATCCACCAGTGTCATTGAAATATGTGTTCTCTTCAGAGACCACACATGGATCCACCAGTGTCATTGCATGTGTGTTCTTTTTACTAACAACAACTGGAGTCATTGCATGTGTGTTCTTTTCACATATCACACATGGATCCACCAGTGTCATTGCATGTGTGTACTTTTTACTAACAACAACGAGAGTCATTGCATGTGTGTTCTTTTCACATACCACCTATGGATCCACCAGTGTCATTGCATGAGTATTCTTTTTACTAAGAACAACTGGAGTCATTTCATGACTATTCTTTTCACATACCTCGTATGGATCCACCAGTGTCATTGCATGTGTTCTTTTTTTTACTAACAAGAACTAGGGTCATTGCATGTGTGTTCACTTCAGAGACCACACATGGATCCACCAGTGTCATTGCATGTGTGTTCTTTTTACTAACAACAACCACAGTCATAGCATGTGTGTTCTTTTCACATACCACCTATGGATTCACCAGTGTCATTGCATGTGTGTTCTTTTTACTAACAACAACTAGAGTCAATTTCATGACTGTTCTTTTCACATACCACATATGGATCCACAAGTGTCATTGCATGTGTGCTTTTTTTACTAACAACAACTGGGCTCATTGCATGTGTGTTTTCTTCAGAGACCACACATGGATCCACCAGTGTCATTGCATGTGTGTTCTTTTCACAATCCACCTATGGATCCACCAGTGTCATTGCATGTGTGTTCTTTTTACTAACAACAACTGGAGTCATTTCATGACTGTTCTTTTCACATACCACATATGGATCCACCAGTGTCATTGAAATGTGTTTTCTCTTCAGAGACCAGACATGGATCCACTAGTGTCATTGCATGTGTGTTCTTTTTACTAACAACAACTGGAGTCATTGCATGTGTGTTCTTTTCACATACCACACATGGATCCACCAATGTCATTGCAAGTGTGCTCTTTTCACAATCCTCCTATGGATCCAACAGTGTCATTGCATGTGTGTTCTTTTTACTAACAACAACTAGAGTCATTGAAATGTGTGTTCTTTTCACATACCACATATGGATCCACCAGTGTCATTGCATGTGTGCTTTTTTGACTAACAACAACTTGGGTTATTGCATGTGTGTTCTTTTCACATACCACATATGGATCCACCAGTGTCATTGTATGTGTGCTCTTTTCACAATCCACCTATGGATCCCCTAGTGTCATTGCATGTGTGCTATTTTTACTAACAACAACCCGAGTAATTGCATGTGTGTTCACTTCAGAGACCACACATGGATCCACCAGTGGCATTGCATGTGTGTTCTTTTTACTAACAACAACCAGAGACATTGCATGTGTGTTCTTTTCACATACTACCTATGGATCCACCAGTGTCATTGCATGTGTGTTCTTTTTACTAACAACAACTGGAGTCATTTCATGACTGTTCTTTTCACATACCACATATGGATCCACCAATGTCATTGAAATGTGTGTTCTCTTCAGAGAGCACACATGGATCCACCAGTGTCATTGCATTTGTGCTTTTTTTACTAACAACAACTAGGGTCATTGTATGTGTGTTCTCTTCAAAGACCACACATGGATCCACCAGTGTCATTCCATGTATGCTCTTTTTACTATAAACAACCAGAGTCATTGCATGTGTGTTCTCTTCAGAGACCACACATGGATCCACCAGTGTCATTGCATGTGTGTTCTTTTTACTAACAACAACCAGAGTCATTGCATGTGTGTTCTTTTCACATACCACCTATGGATCCACCAGTGTCATTGCATCTGTGTTCTTTTTACTAGCAACAATTGGAGTCATTTCATGACTGTTCTTTTCACATACCACATATGGATCCACCAGTGTCATTGCATGTGTGTTCTTTTCACAATCCACCTATGGATCCACCAGTGTCATTGCATGCGTGTTCTTTTTACTAGCAACAACTACAGTCATTGAAATGCGTGTTCTTTTCATATACCACATATGGATCCACCAGTGTCATTGCATGTATGCTTTTTTTAATAAGAACAACCGGGGTCATTGCATGTGTGTTCTTTTCGCATACCACATATGGATCCACCAGTGTCATTGAAATGTGTGTTCTCTTCAGAGACCACACATGGATCCACCAGTGTCATTCCATGTGTGTCCTTTTTACTAACAACAACTGGAGTCATTGCATGTGTGTTCTTTTCACATAGCACACATGGATCCACCAGTGTCATTGCATGTGTGCTCTTTTCACAATCCACCTATGGATCCACCAGTGTCATTGCATGTGTGATCTTTTTACTAACAACAACCAGAGTCATTGAAATGTGTGTTCTTTTCACATACCACATATGGATCTACCAGTGTCACTGCATATGTGCTTTTTTGACTAACAACAACTGGGGTCATTGCATGTGTGTTCTTTTCACATACCACATATGGATCCACCAGTGTCATTGTATGTGTGCTCTTTTCAAAATCCACCTAAGGATCCCCCAGTGTCATTGCGTGTGTGCTATTTTTACTAACAACAACCCGAGTAATTGCATGTGTGTTCACTTCAGAGACCACACATGGATCCACCAGTGCCATTGCATGTATGTTCTTTTCACATACAACCTATGGCTCCACTAGTGTCATTGCATGTGTGTTCTTTTTACTAACAACAACTGGAGTCATTTCATGACTGTTCTTTTCACATACCACATATGGATCCACCAATGTCATTGAAATGTGTGTTCTCTTCAGAGAGCACACATGGATCCACCAGTGTCATTGCATGTGTGCTTTTTTTACTAACAACAACTGGAGTCATTTCATGAGTGTTCTTTTCACATACCACATATGGATCCACCAGTGTCATTGAAATGTGTGTTCTCTTCAGAGACCACACAAGATCCACCAGTGTCATTGCATGTGTGTTCTTTTTACTAACAACAGCTGGAGTCATTGCATGTGTGTTCTTTTCACATACCACACATGGATCCACCAGTGTCATTGCATGTGTGCTCTTTTCATAATCCACCAGTGTCATTGCATGTGTGTTCTTTTTACTAACAACAACCAGAGTCATTAAAATGTGTGTTCTTTTCACATACCACATATGGATCCACCTGTGTCATTGCATGTGTGTTTTTTATTAACAACAACTAGGGTCATTGCATGTGTGTTCTTTTCACATACCACATATGGATCCACCTGTGTCATTGTATGTGTGCTCTTTTCACAATCCAACTATGGATCCACCACTGTCATTGCATGTGTGCTCTTTTTACTAACAACAACCAGAGTCATTGCATGTGTGTTCTCTTCAGAGACCACACATGGATCCACCAGTGTCATTGCATGTGTGTTATTTTTACTAACAACAACCAGAGTTATTGGAATGTGTGTTCTTTTCATATACCACCTATGGATCCACCAGTGTCATTGCATGTGTGTTCTTTTTACTAACAACAACTAGAGTCATTTTATGACTGTTCTTTTCACATAACACATATGGATCCACCAGTGTCATTGAAATATGTGTTCTCTTCAGAGACCACACATGGATCCACCAGTGTCATTGCATGTGTGTTCTTTTTGCTAACAACAACTGGAGTCATTGCATATGTGTTCTTTTCACATACCACACATGGATCCACCAGTGTCATTGCACGTGTGTACTTTTTACTAACAACAACCAGAGTCATTGCATGTGTGTTCTTTTCACATACCACCTATGGATCCACTAGTGTCATTGCATGAGTGTTCTTTTTACTAAGAACAACTTGAGTCATTTCATGACTATTCTTTTCACATACCACATATGGATCCACCAGTGTCATTGCATGTGTGCTTTTTTTACTAACAACAACTAGGGTCATTGCATGTGTGTTCTCTTCAGAGACCACACATGGATCCACCAGTGTCATTGCATGTGTGTTCTTTTTACTAACAACAACCACAGTCATAGCATGTGTGTTCTTTTCACATACCACCTATGGATTCACCAGTGTCATTGCATGTGTGTTCTTTTTACTAACAACAACTAGAGTCAATTTCATGACTGTTCTTTTCACATACCACATATGGAGCCACAAGTGTCCTTGCATGTGTGCTTTTTTTACTAACAACAACTGGGGTCATTGCATGTGTGTTCTCTACAGAGACCACACATGGATCCACCAGTGTCATTGCATGTGTGTTCTTTTCACAATCCACCTATGGATCCACCAGTGTCATTGCATGTGAGTTCTTTTTACTAACAACAACTGGAGTCATTTCATGACTGTTCTTTTCACATACCACATATGGATCCACCAGTGTCATTGAAATGTGTGTTCTCTTCAGAGACCAGACATGGATCCACTAGTGTCATTGCATGTGTGTTCTTTTTACTAACAACAACCAGAGTCATTGCATGTGTGTTCTCTTCAGAGACCACACATGGATCCACCAGTGTCATTGCATGTGTGTTCTTTTTACTAACAACAACCAGAGTCATTGGAATGTGTGTTCTTTTCACATACCACATATGGATCCACCAGTGTCATTGTATGTGTGCTCTTTTCACAATCCACCTATGGATCCCCCAGTGTCATTGCATGTGTGCTCTTTTTACTAACAACAACCCGAGTAATTGCATGTGTGTTCACTTCAGAGACCACACATGGATCCACCAGTGTCATTGCATGTGTGTTCTTTTTACTAACAACAACCAGAGTCATTGCATGTGTGTTCTCTTCAAAGACCACACATGGATCCACCAGTGTCATTGCATGTGTGCTCTTTTTACTAACAACAACCAGAGTCATTGCATGTGTGTTCTTTTCACATACCACCTATGGATCCACCAGTGTCATTGCATGTGTGTTCTTTTTACTAACAACAACTGGAGTCATTTCATGACTGTTCTTTTCACATACCACATATGGATCCACCAATGTCATTTAAATGTGTGTTCTCTTCAGAGAACACACATGGATCCACTAGTGTCATTGCATGTGTGCTTTTTTACTAACAACAACTGGGGTCATTGCATGTTTGTTCTCTTCAGAGACCACACATGGATCCACCAGTGTCATTGCATGTATGTTATTTTTACTAACAACAACCAGAGTCATTGCATGTGTGTTCTTTTCACATACCACCTATGGATCCACCAGTGTCATTGCATGTGTGTTCTTTTTACTGACAACAACTGGAGTCATTTCATGACTGTTCTTTTCACATACCACATATGGATCCACAAGTGTCATTGCATGTGTGCTTTTCTTTACTAACAACAACTGGGGTCATTGCATGTGTGTTCTCTTCAGAGGCCATACATGGATCCACCAGTTTCATTGCATGTGTGCTCTTTTTACTAACAACAACCAGAGTCATTGCATGTGTGTTCTCTTCAGAGACCACACATGGATCCACTAGTGTCATTGCATGTGTGTTCTTTTTACTAACAACAACCAGAGTCATTGCATGTGTGTTCGTTTCACATACCACCTATGGATCCACCACTGTCATTGCATGTGTGTTCTTTTTACTAACAACAACTGGAGTCATTTCATGATTGTTCTTTTCACATAACACATATGGATCCACTAGTGTCATTGAAATGTGTGTTCTCTTAAGAGACCACACATGGATCCACCAGTGTCATTGCATGTGTGTTCTTTTTACTAACAACAAGTAGAGTCATTGCATGTGTGGTCTTTTCACATACCACACATGGATCCACCAGTGTCATTGCATGTGTGTACTTTTTACTAACAACAACCAGAGTCATTGCATGTGTGTTCTTTTCACATACCACCTATGGATCCACCAATGTCATTGCATGTGTGTTCTTTTTACTAAGAACAACTGGAGTCATTTCATGACTGTTTTTTTCACATACCACATATGGATACACCAGTGTCATTGCATGTGTGGTTTTTTTACTAACAACAACTAGGGTCATTGCATGTGTGTTCTCTTGAGAGACCACACATGGATCCACCAGTGTCATTACATGTTTGTTCTTCTTACTAACAACAACCAGAGTCATAGCATGTGTGTTCTTTTCACATACCACCTATGGATCCACCAATGTCATTGCATGTGTGTTCTTTTTACTAACAACCACTAGAGTCATTTCATGACTGTTCTTTTCACATACCACATATGGATCCTCCAGTGTCATTGAAATGTGTGTTCTCTTCAGAGACCAGACATGGATCCACTAGTGTCATTGCATGTGTGTTCTTTTTACTAACAACAACTGGAGTCATTGCATGTGTGTTCTTTTCACATACCACACATGGATCCACCAGTGTCATTGCATGTGTGCTCTTTTCATAATCCACCTATGTATCCACCAGTTTCATTGCATGTGTGTTCTTTTTACTAACAACAACCAGAGTCATTGAAATGTGTGTTCGTTTCACATACCACATATGGATCCACCAGTGTCATTGCAAATGTGCTTTTTTATTAACAACAACTAGGCTCATTGCATGTGTGTTCTTTTCACATACCACATATGGATCCACCAGTGTCATTGTATGTGTGCTCTTTTCACAATCCACCTATGGATCCACCACTGTCATTGCATGTGTGCTCTTTTTACTAACAACAACCAGTCATTGCATGTGAGTTCTCTTCAGAGACCACCTATGGATCCACCAGTGTCATTGCATGTGTGTTCTTTTTACTAACAACAACCAGAGTCATTCGAATGTGTGTTCTCTTCAGAGACCACACATGGATCCACGTGTGTCATTGCATGTGTGTTCTTTTTACTAACAACAACTCGATTCATTGCATGTGTGTTCTTTTCACATACCACACATGGATCCACCAGTGTCATTGCATGTGTGCTATTTTCACAATCCACCTATGGATCCACCAGTGTCATTGCATGTGTGTTCTTTTTACTAACAATAACCAGAGTCATTGAATGTGTGTTCTTTTCACATACCACATATGGATCCACAAGTGTCATTGCATGTGTGCTTTTTTACTAACAACAATTGGGGTCATTGCATGTGTGTTCTTTTCACATACCACATATGGATCCACCAGTGTCATTGCATGTGTGTTCTTTTTACTAACAACAACCAGAGTCATTGAAATGTGTGTTCTTTTCACATACCACATATGGATCCACCAGTGTCATTGCATGTGTGCTTTTTTGACTAACAACAACTTGGGTCATTGCATGTGTGTTCTTTTCACATACCACATATGGATCCACCAGTGTCATTGTATGTGTGCTCTTTTCACAATCCACCTATGGATCCACCAGTGTCATTGCATGTGTGCTCTTTTTACTAACAACCAGAGTAATTGCATGTGTGTTCACTTCAGAGACCACACATGGATCCACCCGTGTCATTGCATGTGTGTTCTTGCTACTAACAACAACCAGAGTCATTATATGTGTGTTCTCTTCAGAGACCACACATGGATCCACCAGTGTCATTGCATGTGTGTACTTTTTACTAACAACAACCAGAGTCATTGCATGTGTGTTCTTTTCACATATCACACATGGATCCACCAGTGTCATTGCATGTGTGTTCTTTCTACTAACAACAACCAGAGTCATTGCATGTGTGTTCTTTTCACATACCACCTATGGATCCACCAGTGTCATTGCATGTGTGTTCTTTTTACTAACAACAACTGGAGTCATTTCACGACTGTTCTTTTCACATACCACATATGGATCCACCAATGTCATTGAAATGTGTGTTCTCTTCAGAGAACACACATGGATCCACCAGTGTCATTGCATGTGTGCTTTTTTACTAACAACAACCAGAGTCATTGCATGTGTGTTCTCTTAAGAGACCACACATGGATCCACCAGTGTCATTTCATGTGTGTTATTTTTACTAACAACAACCAGAGTCATTGCATGTGTGTTCTTTTCACATACCACCTATGGATCCACCAGTGTCATTGCATGTGTGTTCTTTTTACTAACAACAACTGGAGTTATTTCATGACTGTTCTTTTCACATACCACATATGGATCCACCAGTGTCATTGCATGTGTGCTTTTCTTTACTAACAACAAGTGGGGTCATTGCATGTGTGTTCTCTTCAGAGCCCACACATGGATCCACTAGTGTCATTGCATGTGTGTTCTTTTTACTAACAACAACCAGCGTCATTGTATGTGTGTTCTCTTCAGAGACCACACATGGATCCACCAGTGTCATTGTATGTGTGTTGTTTTTAGTATCAACAACCAGAGTCATTGCATGCGTGTTATTTTCACATACCACCTATGGATCCACCAGTGTCATTGCATGTGTGTTCTTTTTACTAACAACAACTGGAGTCATTTCATGACTGTTCTTTTCACATACCACATATGGATCCACCAGTGTCATTGCATGTGTGCTTTTTTTACTAAAAACTACTGGGGTCATTGCATGTGTGTTCTCTTCAGAGACCACACATGGATCCACTAGTGTCATTGCATGTGTGTTCTTTTTACTATCAACAACCAGAGTCATTATATGTGTGTTCTCTTAAGAGACCACACATGGATCCACCAATGGCATTGCATGTGTGTTCTTTTTACTAACAACAACCAGAGTCATTGCATGCGTGTTCTTTTCACATACCACCTATGGATCCACCAGTGTCATTGCATGTGTGTTCTTTTTACTAACAACAACTGGAGTCATTTCATGACTGTTCTTTTCACATACCACATATGGATCCACCAGTGTCATTGCATGTGTGATCTTTTTACTAACAACAACCAGAGTCATTGAAAGTGTGTTCTTTTCACATACCACATATGGATCCACAAGTGTCATTGCATGTGTGCTTTTTTACTAACAACAATTGGGGTCATTGCATGTGTGTTCTTTTCACATACCACATATGGATCCACCAGTGTCATTGCATGTGTGTTCTTTTTACTAACAACAACCAGAGTCATTGAAATGTGTGTTCTTTTCACATACCACATATGGATCCACCAGTGTCATTGCATGTGTGCTTTTTTGACTAACAACAACTTGGGTCATTGCATGTGTGTTCTTTTCACATACCACATATGGATCCACCAGCGTCATTGTATGTGTGCTCTTTTCACAATCCACCTATGGATCCACCAGTGTCATTGCATGTGTGCTCTTTTTACTAACAACCAGAGTAATTGCATGTGTGTTCACTTCAGAGACCACACATGGATCCACCCGTGTCATTGCATGTGTGTTCTTGCTACTAACAACAACCAGAGTCATTATATGTGTGTTCTCTTCAGAGACCACACATGGATCCACCAGTGTCATTGCATGTGTGTACTTTTTACTAACAACAACCAGAGTCATTGCATGTGTGTTCTTTTCACATATCACACATGGATCCACCAGTGTCATTGCATGTGTGTTCTTTCTACTAACAACAACCAGAGTCATTGCATGTGTGTTCTTTTCACATACCACCTATGGATCCACCAGTGTCATTGCATGTGTGTTCTTTTTACTAACAACAACTGGAGTCATTTCACGACTGTTCTTTTCACATACCACATATGGATCCACCAATGTCATTGAAATGTGTGTTCTCTTCAGAGAACACACATGGATCCACCAGTGTCATTGCATGTGTGCTTTTTTACTAACAACAACCAGAGTCGTTGCATGTGTGTTCTCTTAAGAGACCACACATGGATCCACCAGTGTCATTTCATGTGTGTTATTTTTACTAACAACAACCAGAGTCATTGCATGTGTGTTCTTTTCACATACCACCTATGGATCCACCAGTGTCATTGCATGTGTGTTCTTTTTACTAACAACAACTGGAGTCATTTCATGACTGTTCTTTTCACATACCACATATGGATCCACCAGTGTCATTGCATGTGTGCTTTTCTTTACTAACAACAAGTGGGGTCATTGCATGTGTGTTCTCTTCAGAGGCCACACATGGATCCACCAGTGTCATTGCATGTGTGTTCTTTTTACTAACAACAACCAGCGTCATTGTATGTGTGTTCTCTTCAGAGACCACACATGGATCCACCAGTGTCATTGTATGTGTGTTATTTTTAGTAACAACAACCAGAGTCATTGCATGCGTGTTATTTTCACATACCACCTATGGATCCACCAGTGTCATTGCATGTGTGTTCTTTTTACTAACAACAACTGGAGTCATTTCATGACTGTTCTTTTCACATACCACATATGGATCCACCAGTGTCATTGCATGTGTTCTTTTTTTATTAAAAACTACTGGGGTCATTGCATGTGTGTTCTCTTCAGAGACCACACATGGATCCACTAGTGTCATTGCATGTGTGTTCTTTTTACTATCAACAACCAGAGTCATTATATGTGTGTTCTCTTCAGAGACCACACATGGATCCACCAATGGCATTGCATGTGTGTTATTTTTACTAACAACAACCAGAGTCATTGCATGCGTGTTCTTTTCACATACCACCTATGGATCCACCAGTGTCATTGCATGTGTGTTCTTTTTACTAACAACAACTGGAGTCATTTCATGACTGTTCTTTTCACATACCACATATGGATCCACCAGTGTCATTGCATGTGTCTTCTTTTTACTAACAACAACCAGAGTCATTGAAAGTGTGTTCTTTTCACATACCACATATGGATCCACAAGTGTCATTGCATGTGTGCTTTTTTACTAACAACAATTGGGGTCATTGCATGTGTGTTCTTTTCACATACCACATATGGATCCACCAGTGTCATTGCATGTGTGTTCTTTTTACTAACAACAACCAGAGTCATTGAAATGTGTGTTCTTTTCACATACCACTTATGGATCCACCAGTGTCATTGCATGTGTGCTTTTTTGACTAACAACAACTTGGGTCATTGCATGTGTGTTCTTTTCACATACCACATATGGATCCACCAGTGTCATTGTATGTGTGCTCTTTTCACAATCCACCTATGGATCCACCAGTGTCATTGCATGTGTGCTCTTTTTACTAACAACCAGAGTAATTGCATGTGTGTTCACTTCAGAGACCACACATGGATCCACCCGTGTCATTGCATGTGTGTTCTTGCTACTAACAACCAGAGTCATTATATCTGTGTTCTCTTCAGAGACCACACATGGATCCACCAGTGTCATTGCATGTGTGTACTTTTTAATAACAACAACCAGAGTCATTGCATGTGTGTTCTTTTCACATATCACACATGGATCCACCAGTGTCATTGCATGTGTGTTCTTTATACTAACAACAACCAGAGTCATTGCATGTGTGTTCTTTTCACATACCACCTATGGATCCACCAGTGTCATTGCATGTGTGTTCTTTTTACTAACAACAACTGGAGTCATTTCATGACTGTTCTTTTCACATACCACATATGGATACACGAATGTCATTGAAATGTGTGTTCTCTTCAGAGAACACACATGGATCCACTAGTGTCATTGCATGTGTGCTTTTTTACTAACAACAACCAGAGTCATTGCATGTGTGTTCTCTTAAGAGACCACACATGGATCCACCAGTGTCATTTCATGTGTGTTATTTTTACTAACAACAACCAGAGTCATTACATGTGTGTTCTTTTCACATACCACCTATGGATCCACCAGTGTCATTGCATGTGTGTTCTTTTTACTAACAACAACTGGAGTCATTTCATGACTGTTCTTTTCACATACCACATATGGATCCACCAGTGTCATTGCATGTGTGCTTTTCTTTACTAACAACAAGTGGGGTCATTGCATGTGTGTTCTCTTCAGAGCCCACACATGGATCCACCAGTGTCATTGCATGTGTGTTCTTTTTACTAACAACAACCAGCGTCATTGTATGTGTGTTCTCTTCAGAGACCACACATGGATCCACCAGTGTCATTGTATGTGTGTTGTTTTTAGTATCAACAACCAGAGTCATTGCATGCGTGTTATTTTCACATACCACCTATGGATCCACCAGTGTCATTGCATGTGTGTTCTTTTTACTAACAACAACTGGAGTCATTTCATGACTGTTCTTTTCACATACCACATATGGATCCACCAGTGTCATTGCATGTGTGCTTTTTTTACTAAAAACTACTGGGGTCATTGCATGTGTGTTCTCTTTAGAGACCACACATGGATCCACTAGTGTCATTGCATGTGTGTTCTTTTTACTATCAACAACCAGAGTCATTATATGTGTGTTCTCTTAAGAGACCACACATGGATCCACCAATGGCATTGCATGTGTGTTCTTTTTACTAACAACAACCAGAGTCATTGCATGCGTGTTCTTTTCACATACCACCTATGGATCCACCAGTGTCATTGCATGTGTGTTCTTTTTACTAACAACAACTGGAGTCATTTCATGACTGTTCTTTTCACATACCACATATGGATCCACCAGTGTCATTGCATGTGTGATCTTTTTACTAACAACAACCAGAGTCATTGAAAGTGTGTTCTTTTCACATACCACATATGGATCCACAAGTGTCATTGCATGTGTGCTTTTTTACTAACAACAATTGGGGTCATTGCATGTGTGTTCTTTTCACATACCACATATGGATCCACCAGTGTCATTGCATGTGTGTTCTTTTTACTAACAACAACCAGAGTCATTGAAATGTGTGTTCTTTTCACATACCACATATGGATCCACCAGTGTCATTGCATGTGTGCTTTTTTGACTAACAACAACTTGGGTCATTGCATGTGTGTTCTTTTCACATACCACATATGGATCCACCAGTGTCATTGTATGTGTGCTCTTTTCACAATCCACCTATGGATCCACCAGTGTCATTGCATGTGTGCTCTTTTTACTAACAACCAGAGTAATTGCATGTGTGTTCACTTCAGAGACCACACATGGATCCACCCGTGTCATTGCATGTGTGTTCTTGCTACTAACAACAACCAGAGTCATTATATGTGTGTTCTCTTCAGAGACCACACATGGATCCACCAGTGTCATTGCATGTGTGTACTTTTTACTAACAACAACCAGAGTCATTGCATGTGTGTTCTTTTCACATATCACACATGGATCCACCAGTGTCATTGCATGTGTGTTCTTTCTACTAACAACAACCAGAGTCATTGCATGTGTGTTCTTTTCACATACCACCTATGGATCCACCAGTGTCATTGCATGTGTGTTTTTTTACTAACAACAACTGGAGTCATTTCATGACTGTTCTTTTCACATACCACATATGGATCCACGAATGTCATTGAAATGTGTGTTCTCTTCAGAGAACACACATGGATCCACCAGTGTCATTGCATGTGTGCTTTTTTACTAACAACAACCAGAGTCATTGCATGTGTGTTCTCTTAAGAGACCACACATGGATCCACCAGTGTCATTTCATGTGTGTTATTTTTACTAACAACAACCAGAGTCATTGCATGTGTGTTCTTTTCACATACCACCTATGGATCCACCAGTGTCATTGCATGTGTGTTCTTTTTACTAACAACAACTAGAGTCATTTCATGACTGTTCTTTTCACATACCACATATGGATCCACCAGTGTCATTGCATGTGTGCTTTTCTTTACTAACAACAAGTGGGGTCATTGCATGTGTGTTCTCTTCAGAGGCCACACATGGATCCACCAGTGTCATTGCATGTGTGTTCTTTTTACTAACAACAACCAGCGTCATTGTATGTGTGTTCTCTTCAGAGACCACACATGGATCCACCAGTGTCATTGTATGTGTGTTATTTTTAATAACAACAACCAGAGTCATTGCATGCGTGTTATTTTAACATACCACCTATGGATCCACCAGTGTCATTGCATGTGTGTTCTTTTTACTAACAACAACTGGAGTCATTTCATGACTGTTCTTTTCACATACCACATATGGATCCACCAGTGTCACTGCATGTGTGCTTTTTTTACTAAAAACTACTGGGGTCATTGCATGTGTGTTCTGTTCAGAGACCACACATGGATCCACTAGTGTCATTGCATGTGTGTTCTTTTTACTATCAACAACCAGAGTCATTATATGTGTGTTCTCTTCAAAGACCACACATGGATCCACCAATGGCATTGCATGTGTGTTATTTTTACTAACAACAACCAGAGTCATTGCATGCGTGTTCTTTTCACATACCACCTATGGATCCACCAGTGTCATTGCATGTGTGTTCTTTTTACTAACAACAACTGGAGTCATTTCATGACTGTTCTTTTCACATACCACATATGGATCCACCAGTGTCATTGCATGTGTGCTTTTTTTACTAACAACAACTGGGGTCATTGCGTGTGTGTTCTCTTTAGAGACCACACATGGATCCACCAGTGTCATTGCAGGTGTGTTCTTTTCACAATCCAGCTATGGATCCACGAGTGTCATTTCATGTGTGTTCTTTTTACTAACAACAACTGGAGTCATTTCATGAGTGTTCTTTTCACATACCACATATGGATCCACCAGTGTCATTGAAATGTGTGTTCTCTTCAGAGACCACACAAGATCCACCAGTGTCATTACATGTGTGTTCTTTTTACTAACAACAACTGGAGTCATTGCATGTGTGTTCTTTTCACATACCACACATGGATCCACCTGTGTCATTGCATGTGTGCTCTTTTCATAATCCACCTATGGATCCACCAGTGTCATTGCATGTGTGTTCTTTTTACCAACAACAACCAGAGTCATTGAAATGTGTGTTCTTTTCACATACCACATATGGATCCACCAGTGTCATTGCATGTGTGCTTTTTTTATTAACAACAACTAGGGTCATTGCATGTGTGTTCTTTTCACATACCACTTATGGATCCACCAGTGTCATTATATGTGTGCTCTTTTCACAATCCACCTATGGATCCACCACTGTCATTGCATGTGTGCTCTTATTACTAACAACAACCAGAGTCATTGCATGTGTCTTCTCTTCAGAGACCACACATGGATCCACCAGTGTCATTGCATGTGTGTTCTTTTTACTAACAACAACCAGAGTCATTGGAATGTGTGTTATTTTCATATACCACCTATGGATCCACCAATGTCATTGCATGTGTGTTCTTTTTACTAACAACAACTAGAGTCATTTGATGACAGTTCTTTTCACATAACACATATGGATCCACCAGTGTCATTGAAATATGTGTTCTCTTCAGAAACCACACATGGATCCACCAGAGTCATTGCATGTATGTTCTTTTTACTAACAACAACCAGAGTCATTGCATGTGTTTTCTTTTCACATATCACACATGGATCCACCAGTGTCATTGCATGTGTGTACTTTTTACTAACAACAACCAGAGTCATTGCATGTGTGTTCTTTTCACATACCACCTATGGATCCACCAGTGTCATTGCATGAGTATTCTTTTTACTAAGAACAACTAGAGTCATTTCATGACTATTCTTTTCACATACCACGTATGGATCCACCAGTGTCATTGCATGTGTGCTTTTTTTTACTAACAAGAACTAGGGTCATTGCATGAGTGTTCGCTTCAGAGACCACACATGGATCCACCAGTGTCATTGCATGTGTGTTCTTTTTACTAACAACAACCACAGTCATAGCATGTGTGTTCTTTTCACATACCACCTATGGATTCACCAGTGTCATTGCATGTGTGTTCTTTTTACTAACAACAACTAGAGTCAATTTCATGACTGTTCTTTTCACATACCACATATGGATCCACAAGTGTCATTGCATGTGTGCTTTTTTTACTAACAACAACTGGGCTCATTGCATGTGTGTTTTCTTCAGAGACCACACATGGATCCACCAGTGTCATTGCATGTGTGTTCTTTTCACAATCCACCTATGGATCCACCAGTGTCATTGCATGTGTGTTCTTTTTACTAACAACAACTGGAGTCATTTCATGACTGTTCTTTTCACATACCACATATGGATCCACCAGTGTCATTGAAATGTGTTTTCTCTTTAGAGACCAGACATGGATCCACTAGTGTCATTGCATGTGTGCTCTTTTTACTAACAACAACTGGAGTCATTGCATGTGTGTTCTTTTCACATACCACACATGGATCCACCAATGTCATTGCATGTGTGCTCTTTTCACAATCCACCTATGGATCCAACAGTGTCATTGCATGTGTGTTCTTTTTACTAACAACAACTAGAGTCATTGAAATGTGTGTTCTTTTCACATACCACATATGGATCCACCAGTGTCATTGCATGTGTGCTTTTTTGACTAACAACAACTTGGGTCATTGCATGTGTGTTCTTTTCACATACCACATATGGATCCACCAGTGTCATTGTATGTGTGCTCTTTTCACAATCCACCTATGGATCCCCTAGTGTCATTGCATGTGTGCTATTTTTACTAACAACAACCCGAGTAATTGCATGTGTGTTCACTTCAGAGACCACACATGGATCCACCAGTGGCATTGCATGTGTGTTCTTTTTACTAACAACAACCAGAGACATTGCATGTGTGTTCTTTTCACATACTACCTATGGATCCACCAGTGTCATTGCATGTGTGTTCTTTTTACTAACAACAACTGGAGTCATTTCATGACTATTCTTTTCACATATCCCATATGGATCCACTAGTGTCATTGAAATGTGTGTTCTCTTCAGAGACAACACATGGATCCACTAGTGTCATTCCATGTGTGTTCTTTTTACTAACAACAACCAGAGTCATTGCATGTGTGTTCTTTTCACATACCACCTATGGATCCACCAGTGTCATTGCATGTGTGTTCTTTTTACTAACAACAACCACAGTCATAGCATGTGTGTTCTTTTCACATACCACCTATGGATTCACCAGTGTCATTGCATGTGTGTTCTTTTTACTAACAACAACTGGAGTCATTTCATGACTGTTCTTTTCACATACCACATATGGATCCACCAGTGTCATTGAAATGTGTTTTCTCTTCAGAGACCAGACATGGATCCACTAGTGTCATTGCATGTGTGTTCTTTTTACTAACAACAACTGGAGTCATTGCATGTGTGTTCTTTTCACATACCACACATGGATCCACCAATGTCATTGCATGTGTGCTCTTTTCACAATCCACCTATGGATCCAACAGTGTCATTGCATGTGTGTTCTTTTTACAAACAACACCTAGAGTCATTGAAATGTGTGTTCTTTTCACATACCACATATGGATCCACCAGTGTCATTGCATGTGTGCTTTTTTGACTAACAACAACTTGGGTCATTGCATGTGTGTTCTTTTCACATACCACATATGGATCCACCAGTGTCATTGTATGTGTTCTCTTTTCACAATCCACCTATGGATCCCCTAGTGTCATTGCATGTGTGCTATTTTTACTAACAACAACCCGAGTAATTGCATGTGTGTTCACTTCAGAGACCACACATGGATCCACCAGTGGCATTGCATGTGTGTTCTTTTTACTAACAACCAGAGACATTGCATGTGTGTTCTTTTCACATACTACCTATGGATCCACCAGTGTCATTGCATGTGTGTTCTTTTTACTAACAACAACTGGAGTCATTTCATGACTATTCTTTTCACATATCCCATATGGATCCACTAGTGTCATTGAAATGTGTGTTCTCTTCAGAGACCACACATGGATCCACCAGTGTCATTCCATGTGTGTTCTTTTTACTAACAACAACCAGAGTCATTGCATGTGTGTTCTTTTCACATACCACCTATGGATCCACTAGTGTCATTGCATGTGTGTTCTTTTTACTAACAACAACCAGAGTCATTGGAATGTGTGTTCTTTTCATATACCACCTATGGATCCACCAGTGTCATTGCATGTGTGTTCTTTTTACTAACAACAACTAGAGTCATTTGATGACTGTTCTTTTCACATCACACATATGGATCCACCAGTGTCATTGAAATATGTGTTCTCTTCAGAGACCACACATGGATCCACCAGTGTCATTGCATGTGTGTTCTTTTTACTAACAACAACTGGAGTCATTGCATGTGTGTTCTTTTCACATATCACACATGGATCCACCAGTGTCATTGCATGTGTGTACTTTTTACTAACAACAACCAGAGTCATTGCATGTGTGTTCTTTTCACATACCACCTATGGATCCACCAGTGTCATTGCATGAGTATTCTTTTTACTAAGAACAACTGGAGTCATTTCATGACTATTCTTTTCACATACCACGTATGGATCCACCAGTGTCATTGCATGTGTGCTTTTTTTTACTAACAAGAACTAGGGTCATTGCATGTGTGTTCGCTTCAGAGACCACACATGGATCCACCAGTGTCATTCCATGTGTGTTCTTTTTACTAACAACAACCACAGTCATAGCATGTGTGTTCTTTTCACATACCACCTATGGATTCACCAGTGTCATTGCATGTGTATTCTTTTTACTAACAACAACTAGAGTAAATTTCATGACTGTTCTTTTCACATACCACATATGGATCCACAAGTGTCATTGCATGTGTGCATTTTTTACTAACAACAACTGGGCTCATTGCATGTGTGTTTTCTTCAGAGACCACACATGGATCCACCAGTGTCATTGCATGTGTGTTCTTTTCACAATCCACCTATGGATCCACCAGTGTCATTGCATGTGTGTTCTTTTTACTAACAACAACTGGAGTCATTTCATGACTGTTCTTTTCACATACCACATATGGATCCACCAGTGTCATTGAAATGTGTTTTCTCTTCAGAGACCAGACATGGATCCACTAGTGTCATTGCATGTGTGTTCTTTTTACTAACAACAACTGGAGTCATTGCATGTGTGTTCTTTTCACATACCACACATGGATCCACCAATGTCATTGCATGTGTGCTCTTTTCACAATCCACCTATGGATCCAACAGTGTCATTGCATGTGTGTTCTTTTTACTAACAACAACTAGAGTCATTGAAATGTGTGTTCTTTTCACATACCACATATGGATCCACCAGTGTCATTGCATGTGTGCTTTTTTGACTAACAACAACTTGGGTCATTGCATGTGTGTTCTTTTCACATATCACATATGGATCCACCAGTGTCATTGTATGTGTGCTCTTTTCACAATCCACCTATGGATCCCCTAGTGTCATTGCATGTGTGCTATTTTTACTAACAACAACCCGAGTAATTGCATGTGTGTTCACTTCAGAGACCACACATGGATCCACCAGTGGCATTGCATGTGTGTTCTTTTTACTAACAACAACCAGAGACATTGCATGTGTGTTCTTTTCACATACTACCTATGGATCCACCAGTGTCATTGCATGTGTGTTCTTTTTACTAACAACAACTGGAGTCATTTCATGACTGTTCTTTTCACATACCACATATGGATCCACCAATGTCATTGAAATGTGTGTTCTCTTCAGAGAGCACACATGGATCCACCAGTGTCATTGCATTTGTGCTTTTTTTACTAACAACAACTAGGGTCATTGCATGTGTGTTCTCTTCAAAGACCAGACATGGATCCACCAGTGTCATTCCATGTATGCTCTTTTTACTATAAACAACCAGAGTCATTGCATGTGTGTTCTCTTCAGAGACCACACATGGATCCACCAGTGTCATTGCATGTGTGTTCTTTTTACTAACAACAACCAGAGTCATTGCATGTGTGTTCTTTTCACATACCACCTATGGATCCACCAGTGTCATTGCATCTGTGTTCTTTTTACTAGCAACAATTGGAGTCATTTCATGACTGTTCTTTTCACATACCACATATGGATCCACCAGTGTCATTGCATGTGTGTTCTTTTCACAATCCACCTATGGATCCACCAGTGTCATTGCATGCGTGTTCTTTTTACTAACAACAACTACGGTCATTGAAATGTGTGTTCTTTTCACATACCACATATGGATCCACCAGTGTCATTGCATGTGTGCTTTTTTTAATAACAACAACCGGGGTCATTGCATGTGTGTTCTTTTCGCATACCACATATGGATCCACCAGTGTCATTGAAATGTGTGTTCTCTTCAGAGACCACACATGGATCCACCAGTGTCATTCCATGTGTGTTCTTTTTACTAACAACAACTGGAGTCATTGCATGTGTGTTCTTTTCACATAGCACACATGGATCCACCAGTGTCATTGCATGTGTGCTCTTTTCACAATCCACCTATGGATCCACCAGTGTCATTGCATGTGTGATCTTTTTACTAACAACAACCAGAGTCATTGAAATGTGTGTTCTTTTCACATACCACATATGGATCTACCAGTGTCATTGCATGTGTGATTTTTTCACTAACAACAACTCGGGTCATTGCATGTGTGTTCTTTTCACATACCACATATGGATCCACCAGTGTCATTGTATGTGTGCTCTTTTCACAATCCACCTAAGGATCCCCCAGTGTCATTGCGTGTGTGCTATTTTTACTAACAACAACCCGAGTAATTGCATGTGTGTTCACTTCAGAGACCACACATGGATCCACCAGTGTCATTGCATGTGTGTTCTTTTTACTAACAACAACCAGAGTCATTGCATGTGTGTTCTTTTCACATACAACCTATGGATCCACTAGTGTCATTGCATGTGTGTTCTTTTTACTAACAACAACTGGAGTCATTTCATGACTGTTCTTTTCACATACCACATATGGATCCACCAATGTCATTGAAATGTGTGTTCTCTTCAGAGAGCACACATGGATCCACCAGTGTCATTGCATGTGTGCTTTTTTTACTAACAACAACTGGAGTCATTTCATGAGTGTTCTTTTCACATACCACATATGGATCCACCAGTGTCATTGAAATGTGTGTTATCTTCAGAGACCACACAAGATCTACCAGTGTCATTGCATGTGTGTTCTTTTTACTAACAACAACTGGAGTCATTGCATGTGTGTTCTTTTCACATACCACACATGGATCCACCAGTGTCATTGCATGTGTGCTCTTTTCATAATCCACCAGTGTCATTGCATGTGTGTTCTTTTTACTAACAACAACCAGAGTCATTGAAATGTGTGTTCTTTTCACATACCACATGGATCCACCAGTGTCATTGCATGTGTGCTTTTTTATTAACAACAACTAGGGTCATTGCATGTGTGTTCTTTTCACATACCACATATGGATCCACCTGTGTCATTGTATGTGTGCTCTTTTCACAATCCAACTATGGATCCACCACTGTCATTGCATGTGTGCTCTTTTTACTAACAACAACCAGAGTCATTGCATGTGTGTTCTCTTCAGAGACCACACATGGATCCACCAGTGTCATTGCATGTGTGTTATTTTTACTAACAACAACCAGAGTTATTGGAATGTGTGTTCTTTTCATATACCACCTATGGATCCACCAGTCTCATTGCATGTGTGTTCTTTTTACTAACAACAACTAGAGTCATTTTATGACTGTTCTTTTCACATAACACATATGGATCCACCAGTGTCATTGAAATATGTGTTCTCTTCAGAGACCACACATGGATCCACCAGTGTCATTGCATGTGTGTTCTTTTTACTAACAACAACTGGAGTCATTGCATGTGTGTTCTTTTCACATACCACACATGGATCCACCAGTGTCATTGCACGTGTGTACTTTTTACTAACCACAACCAGAGTCATTGCATGTGTGTTCTTTTTACATACCACCTATGGATCCACCAGTGTCATTGCATGAGTGTTCTTTTTACTAAGAACAACTTGAGTCATTTCATGACTATTCTTTTCACATACCACATATGGTTCCACCAGTGTCATTGCATGTGTGCTTTTTTTACTAACAACAACTAGGGTCATTGCATGTGTGTTCACTTCAGAGACCACACATGGATCCACCAGTGTCATTGCATGTGTGTTCTTTTTACTAACAACAACCAGAGTCATTGCATGTGTGTTCTTTTCACATACCACCTATGGATCCACTAGTGTCATTGCATGTGTGTTCTTTTTACTAACAACAACTAGAGTCATTTCATGACTGTTCTTTTCACATACCACATATGGATCCACCAATGTCATTGAAATGTGTGTTCTCTTCAGAGAGCACACATGGATCCACCAGTGTCATTGCATGTGTGCTTTTTTTACTAACAACAACTGGAGTCATTTCATGAGTGTTCTTTTCACATACCACATATGGATCCACCAGTGTCATTGAAATGTGTGTTCTCTTCAGAGACCACACAAGATCCACCAGTGTCATTGCATGTGTGTTCTTTTTACTAACAACAACTGGAGTCATTGCATGTGTGTTCTTTTCACATACCACACATGGATCCACCAGTGTCATTGCATGTGTGCTCTTTTCATAATCCACCAGTGTCATTGCATGTGTGTTCTTTTTACTAACAACAACCAGAGTCATTGAAATGTGTGTTCTTTTCACATACCACATATGGATCCACCAGTGTCATTGCATGTGTGATTTTTTGACTAACAACAACTCGGGTCATTGCATGTGTGTTCTTTTCACATACCACATATGGATCCACCAGTGTCATTGTATGTGTGCTCTTTTCACAATCCACCTAAGGATCCCCCAGTGTCATTGCGTGTGTGCTATTTTTACTAACAACAACCCAAGTAATTGCATGTGTGTTCACTTCAGAGACCACACATGGATCCACCAGTGTCATTGCATGTGTGTTCTTTTTACTAACAACAACCAGAGTCATTGCATGTGTGTTCTTTTCACATACAACCTATGGATCCACTAGTGTCATTGCATGTGTGTTCTTTTTACTAACAACAACTGGAGTCATTTCATGACTGTTCTTTTCACATACCACATATGGATCCACCAATGTCATTGAAATGTGTGTTCTCTTCAGAGAGCACACATGGATCCACCAGTGTCATTGCATGTGTGATTTTTTTACTAACAACAACTGGAGTCATTTCATGAGTGTTCTTTTCACATACCACATATGGATCCACCAGTGTCATTGAAATGTGTGTTATCTTCAGAGACCACACAAGATCTACCAGTGTCATTGCATGTGTGTTCTTTTTACTAACAACAACTGGAGTCATTGCATGTGTGTTCTTTTCACATACCACACATGGATCCACCAGTGTCATTGCATGTGTGCTCTTTTCATAATCCACCAGTGTCATTGCATGTGTGTTCTATTTACTAACAACAACCAGAGTCATTGAAATGTGTGTTCTTTTCACATACCACATGGATCCACCAGTGTCATTGCATGTGTGCTTTTTTTATTAACAACAACTAGGGTCATTGCATGTGTGTTCTTTTCACATACCACATATGGATCCACCTGTGTCATTGTATGTGTGCTCTTTTCACAATCCAACTATGGATCCACCACTGTCATTGCATGTGTGCTCTTTTTACTAACAACAACCAGAGTCATTGCATGTGTGTTCTCTTCAGAGACCACACATGGATCCACCAGTGTCATTGCATGTGTGTTATTTTTACTAACAACAACCAGAGTTATTGGAATGTGTGTTCTTTTCATATACCACCTATGGATCCACCAGTGTCATTGCATGTGTGTTCTTTTTACTAACAACAACTAGAGTCATTTTGTGACTGTTCTTTTCACATAACACATATGGATCCACCAGTGTCATTGAAATATGTGTTCTCTTCAGAGACCACACATGGATCCACCAGTGTCATTGCATGTGTGTTCTTTTTACTAACAACAACCAGAGTCATTGCATGTGTGTTCTTTTCACATACCACCTATGGATCAACCAGTGTCATTGCATCTGTGTTCTTTTTACTAGCAACAATTGGAGTCATTTCATGACTGTTCTTTTCACATACCACATATGGATCCACCAGTGTCATTGCATGTGTGTTCTTTTCACAATCCACCTATGGATCCACCAGTGTCATTGCATGCGTGTTCTTTTTACTAACAACAACTACGGTCATTGAAATGTGTGTTCTTTTCACATACCACATATGGATCCACCAGTGTCATTGCATGTGTGCTTTTTTTAATAACAACAACCGGGGTCATTGCATGTGTGTTCTTTTCACATACCACATATGGATCCACCAGTGTCATTGAAATGTGTGTTCTCTTCAGAGACCACACATGGATCCACCAGTGTCATTCCATGTGTGTGCTTTTTACTAACAACAACTGGAGTCATTGCATGTGTGTTCTTTTCACATAGCACACATGGATCCACCAGTGTCATTGCATGTGTGCTCTTTTCACAATCCACCTATGGATCCACCAGTGTCATTGCATGTGTGATCTTTTTACTAACAACAACCAGAGTCATTGAAATGTGTGTTCTTTTCACATACCACATATGGATCTACCAGTGGCATTGCATATGTGATTTTTTGACTAACAACAACTCGGGTCATTGCATGTGTGTTCTTTTCACATACCACATATGGATCCACCAGTGTCATTGTATGTGTGCTCTTTTCACAATCCACCTAAGGATCCCCCAGTGTCATTGCGTTTGTGCTATTTTTACTAACAACAACCCGAGTAATTGCATGTGTGTTCACTTCAGAGACCACACATGGATCCACCAGTGTCATTGCATGTGTGTTCTTTTTACTAACAACAACCAGAGTCATTGCATGTGTGTTCTTTTCACATACAACCTATGGATCCACTAGTGTCATTGCATGTGTGTTCTTTTTACTAACAACAACTGGAGTCATTTCATGACTGTTCTTTTCACATACCACATATGGATCCACCAATGTCATTGAAATGTGTGTTCTCTTCAGAGAGCACACATGGATCCACCAGTGTCATTGCATGTGTGCTTTTTTTACTAACAACAACTGGAGTCATTTCATGAGTGTTCTTTTCACATACCACATATGGATCCACCAGTGTCATTGAAATGTGTGTTATCTTCAGAGACCACACAAGATCTACCAGTGTCATTGCATGTGTGTTCTTTTTACTAACAACAACTGGAGTCATTGCATGTGTGTTCTTTTCACATACCACACATGGATCCACCAGTGTCATTGCATGTGTGCTCTTTTCATAATCCACCAGTGTCATTGCATGTGTGTTCTTTTTACTAACAACAACCAGAGTCATTGAAATGTGTGTTCTTTTCACATACCACATGGATCCACCAGTGTCATTGCATGTGTGCTTTTTTTATTAACAACAACTAGGGTCATTGCATGTGTGTTCTTTTCACATACCACATATGGATCCACCTGTGTCATTGTATGTGTGCTCTTTTCACAATCCAACTATGGATCCACCACTGTCATTGCATGTGTGCTCTTTTTACTAACAACAACCAGAGTCATTGCATGTGTGTTCTCTTCAGAGACCACACATGGATCCACCAGTGTCATTGCATGTGTGTTATTTTTACTAACAACAACCAGAGTTATTGGAATGTGTGTTCTTTTCATATACCACCTATGGATCCACCAGTGTCATTGCATGTGTGTTCTTTTTACTAACAACAACTAGAGTCATTTTATGACTGTTCTTTTCACATAACACATATGGATCCACCAGTGACATTGAAATATGTGTTCTCTTCAGAGACCACACATGGATCCACCAGTGTTATTGCATGTGTGTTCTTTTTACTAACAACAACTGGAGTCATTGCATGTGTGTTCTTTTCACATACCACACATGGATCCACCAGTGTCATTGCACGTGTGTACTTTTTACTAACAACAACCAGAGTCATTGCATGTGTGTTCTTTTTACATACCACCTATGGATCCACCAGTGTCATTGCATGAGTGTTCTTTTTACTAAGAACAACTTGAGTCATTTCATGACTATTCTTTTCACATACCACATATGGATCCACCAGTGTCATTGCATGTGTGCTTTTTTTTACTAACAACAACTAGGGTCATTGCATGTGTGTTCTCTTCAGAGACCACACATGGATCCACCAGTGTCATTGCATGTGTGTTCTTTTTACTAACAACAACCACAGTCATAGCATGTGTGTTCTTTTCACATACCACCTATGGATTCACCAGTGTCATTGCATGTGTGTTCTTTTTACTAAGAATAACTAGAGTCAATTTCATGACTGTTCTTTTCACATACCACATATGGATCCACAAGTGTCCTTGCATGTGTGCTTTTTTTACTAACAACAACTGGGGTCATTGCATGTGTGTTCTCTACAGAGACCACACATGGATCCACCAGTGTCATTGCATGTGTGTTCTTTTCACAATCCACCTATGGATCCACCAGTGTCATTGCATGTGAGTTCTTTTTACTAACAACAACTGGAGTCATTTCATGACTGTTCTTTTCACATACCACATATGGATCCACCAGTGTCATTGAAATGCGTGTTCTCTTCAGAGACCAGACATGGATCCACTAGTGTCATTGCATGTGTGTTCTTTTTACTAACAACAACCAGAGTCATTGCTTGTGTGTTCTCTTTAGATACCACACATGGATCCACTAGTGTCATTGCATGTGTGTTTTTTTACTAACAACAACCAGAGTCATTGGAATGTGTGTTCTTTTCACATACCACATATGGATCCACCAGTGTCATTGTATGTGTGCTCTTTTCACAATCCACCTATGGATCCCCTAGTGTCATTGCATGTGTGCTATTTTTACTAACAACAACCCGAGTAATTGCATGTGTGTTCACTTCAGAGACCACACATGGATCCACCAGTGTCATTGCATGTGTGTTCTTTTTACTAACAACAACCAGAGTCATTGCATGTGTGTTCTTTTCACATACCACCTATGGATCCACTAGTGTCATTGCATGTGTGTTCTTTTTACTAACAACAACTGGAGTCATTTCATGACTGTTCTTTTCACATACCACATATGGATCCACCAATGTCATTGAAATGTGTGTTCTCTTCAGAGAGCACACATGGATCCACCAGTGTCATTGCATGTGTGCTTTTTTTACTAACAACAACTGGAGTCATTTCATGAGTGTTCTTTTCACATACCACATATGGATCCACCAGTGTCATTGAAATGTGTGTTCTCTTCAGAGACCACACAAGATCCACCAGTGTCATTGCATGTGTGTTCTTTTTACTAACAACAACTGGAGTCATTGCATGTGTGTTCTTTTCACATACCACACATGGATCCACCAGTGTCATTGCATGTGTGCTCTTTTCATAATCCACCAGTGTCATTGCATGTGTGTTCTTTTTACTAACAACAACCAGAGTCATTGAAATGTGTGTTCTTTTCACATACCACATATGGATCCACCAGTGTCATTGCATGTGTGCTTTTTTTATTAACAACAACTAGGGTCATTGCATGTGTGTTCTTTTCACATACCACATATGGATCCACCTGTGTCATTGTATGTGTGCTCTTTTGACAATCCAACTATGGATCCACCACTGTCATTGCATGTGTGCTCTTTTTACTAACAACAATCAGAGTCATTGCATGTGTGTTCTCTTTAGAGACCACACATGGATCCACCAGTGTCATTGCATGTGTGTTATTTTTACTAACAACAACCAGAGTTATTGGAATGTGTGTTCTTTTCATATACCACCTATGGATCCACCAGTGTCATTGCATGTGTGTTCTTTTTACTAACAACAACTAGAGTCATTTTATGACTGTTCTTTTCACATAACACATATGGATCCACCAGTGACATTGAAATATGTGTTCTCTTCAGAGACCACACATGGATCCACCAGTGTCATTGCATGTGTGTTCTTTTTACTAACAACAACTGGAGTCATTGCATGTGTGTTCTTTTCACATACCACACATGGATCCACCAGTGTCATTGCACGTGTGTACTTTTTACTAACAACAACCAGAGTCATTGCATGTGTGTTCTTTTTACATACCACCTATGGATCCACCAGTGTCATTGCATGAGTGTTCTTTTTACTAAGAACAACTTGAGTCATTTCATGACTATTCTTTTCACATACCACATATGGATCCACCAGTGTCATTGCATGTGTGCTTTTTTTTACTAACAACAACTAGGGTCATTGCATGTGTGTTCTCTTCAGAGACCACACATGGATCCACCAGTGTCATTGCATGTGTGTTCTTTTTACTAACAACAACCACAGTCATAGCATGTGTGTTCTTTTCACATACCACCTATGGATTCACCAGTGTCATTGCATGTGTGTTCTTTTTACTAACAATAACTAGAGTCAATTTCATGACTGTTCTTTTCACATACCACATATGGATCCACCAGTGTCCTTGCATGTGTGCTTTTTTTACTAACAACAACTGGGGACATTGCATGTGTGTTCTCTACAGAGACCACACATGGATCCACTAGTGTCATTGCATGTGTGTTCTTTTCACAATCCACCTATGGATCCACCAGTGTCATTGCATGTGAATTCTTTTTACTAACAACAACTGGAGTCATTTCATGACTGTTCTTTTCACATACCACATATGGATCCACCAGTGTCATTGAAATATGTGTTCTCTTCAGAGACCAGACATGGATCCACTAGTGTCATTGCATGTGTGTTCTTTTTACTAACAACAACCAGAGTCATTGCATGTGTGTTCTCTTCAGATACCACACATGGATCCACCAGTGTCATTGCATGTGTGTTCTTTTTACTAACAACAACCTGAGTCATTGGAATGTGTGTTCTTTTCACATACCACATATGGATCCACCAGTGTCATTGTATGTGTGCTCTTTTCACAATCCACCTATGGATCCCCTAGTGTCATTGCATGTGTGCTATTTTTACTAACAACAACCTGAGTAATTGCTTGTGTGTTCACTTCAGAGACCACACATGGATCCACCAGTGTCATTGCATGTGTGTTCTTTTTACTAACAACAACCAGAGTCATTGCATGTGTGTTCTTTTCACATACCACCTATGGATCCACCAGTGTCATTGCATGTGTGCTCTTTTTACTAACAACAACCAGAGTCATTGCATGTGTGTATTTTCACATACCACATATGGATCCACCAATGTCATTGCATGTGTGTTCTTTTTACTAACAACAACTGGAGTCATTTCATGACTGTTCTTTTCACATACCACATATGGATCCACCAATGTCATTGAAATGTGTGTTCTCTTCAGAGAACACACATGGATCCACTAGTGTCATTGCATGTGTGCTTTTTTACTAACAACAACTGGGGTCATTGCATGTTTGTTCTCTTCAGAGACCACACATGGATCCACCAGTGCCATTCCATGTGTGCTCTTTTTGCTAACAACAACCAGAGTCATTGCATGTGTGTTATCTTAAGAGACCACACATGGATCCACCAGTGTCATTGCATGTGTGTTATTTTTACTAACAACAACCAGAGTCATTGCATGTGTGTTCTTTTCACATACCACCTATGGATCCACCAGTGTCATTGCATGTGTGTTCTTTTTACTAACAACAACTGGAGTCATTTCATGACTGTTCTTTTCACATACCACATATGGATCCACCAGTGTCATTGCATGTGTGCTTTTCTTTACTAACAACAATTGGGGTCATTGCATGTGTGTTCTCTTCAGAGGCCATACATGGATCCACCAGTGTCATTGCATGTGTGTTCTTTTTACTAACAACAACCAGCGTCATTGTCTGTGTGTTCTCTTCAGAGACCACACATGGATCCACCAGTGTCATTGTATGTGTGTTATTTTTAGTAACAACAACCAGAGTCATTGCATGTGTGTTCTCTTCAGATACCACACATGGATCCACCAGTGTCATTGCATGTGTGTTCTTTTTACTAACAACAACCAGAGTCATTGGAATGTGTGTTCTTTTCACATACCACATATGGATCCACCAGTGTCATTGTATGTGTGCTCTTTTCACAATCCACCTATGGATCCCCTAGTGTCATTGCATGTGTGCTATTTTTACTAACAACAACCCGAGTAATTGCATGTGTGTTCACTTCAGAGACCACACATGGATCCACCAGTGTCATTGCATGTGTGTTCTTTTTACTAACAACAACCAGAGTCATTGCATGTGTGTTCTTTTCACATACCACCTATGGATCCACTAGTGTCATTGCATGTGTGTTCTTTTTACTAAATACAACCAGAGTCATTGCATGTGTGTTCTTTTCACATACCACCTATGGATCCACTAGTGTCATTGCATGTGTGTTCTTTTTACTAACAACAACTGGAGTCATTTCATGACTGTTCTTTTCACATACCACATATGGATCCACCAATGTCATTGAAATGTGTGTTCTCTTCAGAGAGCACACATGGATCCACCAGTGTCATTGCATGTGTGATTTTTTTACTAACAACAACTGGAGTCATTTCATGAGTGTTCTTTTCACATACCACATATGGATCCACCAGTGTCATTGAAATGTGTGTTCTCTTCAGAGACCACACAAGATCCACCAGTGTCATTGCATGTGTGTTCTTTTTACTAACAACAACTGGAGTCATTGCATGTGTGTTCTTTTCACATACCACACATGGATCCACCAGTGTCATTGCATGTGTGCTCTTTTCATAATCCACCAGTGTCATTGCATGTGTGTTCTTTTTACTAACAACAACCAGAGTCATTGAAATGTGTGTTCTTTTCACATACCACATATGGATCCACCAGTGTCATTGCATGTGTGCTTTTTTTATTAACAACAACTAGGGTCATTGCATGTGTGTTCTTTTCACATACCACATATGGATCCACCTGTGTCATTGTATGTGTGCTCTTTTCACAATCCAACTATGGATCCACCACTGTCATTGCATGTGTGCTCTTTTTACTAACAACAACCAGAGTCATTGCATGTGTGTTCTCTTCAGAGACCACACATGGATCCACCAGTGTCATTGCATGTGTGTTATTTTTACTAACAACAACCAGAGTTATTGGAATGTGTGTTCTTTTCATATACCACCTATGGATCCACCAGTGTCATTGCATGTGTGTTCTTTTTACTAACAACAACTAGAGTCATTTTATGACTGTTCTTTTCACATAACACATATGGATCCACCAGTGACATTGAAATATGTGTTCTCTTTAGAGACCACACAAGGATCCACCAGTGTCATTGCATGTGTGTTCTTTTTACTAACAACAACTGGAGTCATTGCATGTGTGTTCTTTTCACATACCACACATGGATCCACCAGTGTCATTACACGTGTGTACTTTTTACTAACAACAACCAGAGTCATTGCATGTGTGTTCTTTTTACATACCACCTATGGATCCACCAGTGTCATTGCATGAGTGTTCTTTTTACTAAGAACAACTTGAGTCATTTCATGACTATTCTTTTCACATACCACATATGGATCCACCAGTGTCATTGCATGTGTGTTTTTTTTACTAACAACAACTAGGGTCATTGCATGTGTGTTCTCTTCAGAGACCACACATGGATCCACCAGTGTCATTGCATGTGTGTTCTTTTTACTAACAACAACCACAGTCATAGCATGTGTGTTCTTTTACCATACCACCTATGGATTCACCAGTGTCATTGCATGTGTGTTCTTTTTACTAACAATAACACATATGGATCCACCAGTGTCATTGAAATGTGTGTTCTCTTCAGAGACCAGACATGGATCCACTAGTGTCATTGCATGCGTGTTCTTTTTACTAACAACAACCAGAGTCATTGCATGTGTGTTCTCTTCAGATACCACACATGGATCCACCAGTGTCATTGCATGTGTGTTCTTTTTACTAACAACAACCAGAGTCATTGGAATGTGTGTTCTTTTCACATACCACATATGGATCCACCAGTGTCATTGTATGTGTCCTCTTTTCACAATCCACCTATGGATCCCCTAGTGTCATTGCATGTGTGCTATTTTTACTAACAACAACCCGAGTAATTGCTTGTGTGTTCACTTCAGAGACCACACATGGATCCACCAGTGTCATTGCATGTGTGTTCTTTTTACTAACAACAACCAGAGTCATTGCATGTGTGTTCTTTTCACATACCACCTATGGATCCACCAGTGTCATTCCATGTGTGCTCTTTTTACTAACAACAACCAGAGTCATTGCATGTGTGTATTTTCACATACCACATATGGATCCACCAATGTCATTGCATGTGTGTTCTTTTTACTAACAACAACTGGAGTCATTTCATGACTGTTCTTTTCACATACCACATATGGATCCACCAATGTCATTGAAATGTGTGTTCTCTTCAGAGAACACACATGGATCCACTAGTGTCATTGCATGTGTGCTTTTTTACTAACAACAACTGGGGTCATTGCATGTTTGTTCTCTTCAGAGACCACACATGGATCCACCAGTGTCATTCCATGTGTGCTCTTTTTACTAACAACAACCAGAGTCATTGCATGTGTGTTATCTTAAGAGACCACACATGGATCCACCAGTGTCATTGCATGTGTGTTATTTTTACTAACAACAACCAGAGTCATTGCATGTGTGTTCTTTTCACATACCACCTATGGATCCACCAGTGTCATTGCATGTGTGTTCTTTTTACTAACAACAACTTGAGTCATTTCATGACTGTTCTTTTCACGTACCACATATGGATCCACCAGTGTCATTGCATGTGTGCTTTTCTTTACTAACAACAACTGGGTCATTGCATGTGTGTTCTCTTCAGAGGCCATACATGGATCCACCAGTGTCATTGCATGTGTGTTCTTTTTACTAACAACCACCAGCGTCATTGTCTGTGTGTTCTCTTCAGAGACCACACATGGATCCACCAGTGTCATTGTATGTGTGTTATTTTTAGTAACAACAACCAGAGTCATTGCATGCGTGTTATTTTCACATACCACCTATGGATCCACCAGTGTCATTGCATGTGTGTTCTTTTTACTAACAACAACTAGAGTCAATTCATGACTGTTCTTTTCACATACCACATATGGATCCACCAGTGTCATTGCACGTGTGCTTTTTTTACTAACAACAACTCGGGTAATTGCATGTGTGTTCTCTTCAGAGACCACACATGGATCCACTAGTGTCATTGCATGTGTGTGATTTTTACTAACAACAACCAGAGTCATTATATGTGTGTTCTCTTCAAAGACCACACATGGATCCACCAGTGTCATTGCATGTGTGTTCTTTTTACTAACAACAACCAGAGTCATTGCATGCGTGTTCTTTTCACATACCACCTATGGATCCACCAGTGTCATTGCATGTGTGTTCTTTTTACTAACAACAACTAGAGTCATTTCATGACTGTTCTTTTCACATACCACATATGGATCCACCAGTGTCATTGCATGTGTGCTTTTTTTACTAACAACAACTGGGGTCATTGCGTGTGTGTTCTCTTCAGATACCACACATGGATCCACCAGTGTCATTGCAGGTGTGTTCTTTTCACAATCCAGCTATGGATCCACTAGTGTCATTGCATGTGTGTTCTTTTTACTAACAACAACTGGAGTCATTTCATGAGTGTTCTTTTCACATACCACATATGGATCCACCAGTGTCATTGAAATGTGTGTTCTCTTCAAAGACCACACAAGATCCACCAGTGTAATTGCATGTGTGTTCTTTTTACTAAAAACAACTGGAGTCATTGCATGTGTGTTCTTTTCACATACCACACATGGATCCACCAGTATCATTCCATGTGTGCTCTTTTCATAATCCACCTATGGATCCACCAGTGTCATTGCATGTGTGTTCTTTTTACTAACAACAACCAGAGTCATTGAAATGTGTGTTCTTTTCACATACCACATATGGATCCACCAATGTCATTGCATGTGTGCTTTTTTTATTAACAACAACTAGGGTCATTGCATGTGTGTTCTTTTCACATACCACATATGGATCCACCAGTGTCATTGTATGTGTGCTCTTTTCACAATCCACCTATGGATCCACCACTGTCATCGCATGTGTGCTCTTATTACTAACAACAACCAGAGTCATTGCATGTGTGTTCTTTTTACTAACAACAACCAGAGTCATTGGAATGTGTGTTCATTTCATATACCACCTATGGATCCACCAGTGTCAATGCATGTGTGTTCTTTTTACTAACAACAACTAGAGTCATTTCATGACTGTTCTTTTCACATAACACATATGGATCCACCAGTGTCATTGAAATATGTGTTCTCTTCAGAGACCACACATGGATCCACCAGTGTCATTGCATGTGTGTTCTTTTTACTAACAACAACTGGAGTCATTGCATGTGTGTTCTTTTCACATACCACACATGGATCCACCAGTGTCATTGCATGTGTGTACTTTTTACTAACAACAACCAGAGTCATTGCATGTGTGTTCTTTTCACATACCACCTATGGATCCACCAGTGTCATTGCATGAGTGTTCTTTTTACTAAGAACAACTTGAGTCATTTCATGACTATTCTTTTCACATACCACGTATGGATCCACCAGTGTCATTGCATGTGTGCTTTTTTTTACTAACAAGAACTAGGGTCATTGCATGTGTGTTCGCTTCAGAGACCACACATGGATCCACCAGTGTCATTGCATGTGTGTTCTTTTTACTAACAACAACCACAGTCATAGCATGTGTGTTCTTTTCACGTACCACCTATGGATTCACCAGTGTCATTGCATGTGTGTTCTTTTTACTAACAACAACTAGAGTCAATTTCATGACTGTTCTTTTCACATACCACATATGGATCCACAAGTGTCATTGCATGTGTGCTTTTTTTACTAACAACAACTGGGGTCATTTAATGTGTGTTCTCTTCAGAGACCACACATGGATCCACCAGTGTCATTGCATGTGTGTTCTTTTCACAATCCACCTATGGATCCACCAGTGTCATTGCATGTGTGTTCTTTTTACTAACAACAACTGGAGTCATTTCATGACTGTTCTTTTCACATACCACATATGGATCCACCAATGTCATTGAAATGTGTGTTCTCTTTAGAGACCAGACATGGATCCACTAGTGTCATTGCATGTGTGTTCTTTTTACTAACAACAACTGGAGTCATTGCATGTGTGTTCTTTTCACATACCACACATGGATCCACCAATGTCATTGAAATGTGTGTTCTTTTCACAATCCGCATATGGATCAACTAGTGTCATTGCATGTGTGCTTTTTTGACTAACAACAACTTGGGTCATTGCATGTGTGTTCTTTTCACATACCACATATGGATCCACCAGTGTCATTGTATGTGTGCTCTTTTCACAATCCACCTATGGATCACCCAGTGTCATTGCATGTGTGCTATTTTTACTAACAACAACCCGAGTAATTGTAGGTGTGTTCACTTCAGAGACCACACATGGATCCACAAGTGTCATTGCATGTGTGTTCTTTTTACTAACAACAACCAGAGACATTGCATGTGTGTTCTTTTCACATACTACCTATGGATCCACCAGTGTCATTGCATGTGTGTTCTTTTTAGTAACAACAACTGGAGTCATTTCATGACTGTTCTTTTCACATACCACATATGGAACCACCAATGTCATTGAAATGTGTGTTCTCTTCAGAGAGCACACATGGATCCACCAGTGTCATTGCATGTGTGATTTTTTTACTAACAACAACTGGGGTCATTGCATGTGTGTTCTCTTCAAAGACCACACATGGATCCACCAGTGTCATTCCATGTGTGCTCTTTTTAGTATAAACAACCAGAGTCATTGCATGTGAGTTCTCTTCAGAGACCACACATGGATCCACCAGTGTCATTGCATGTGTGTTCTTTTTACTAACAACAACCAGAGTCATTGCATGTGTGTTCTTTTCACATACCACCTATGGATCCACCAGTGTCATTGCATCTGTGTTCTTTTTACTAGCAACAATTGGAGTCATTTCATGATTGTTCTTTTCACATACCACATATGGATCCACCAGTGTCATTGCATGTGTGCTTTTCTTTACTAACAACAACTGGGGTCATTGCATGTGTGTTCTCTTCAGAGGCCACACATAGATCCACCAATGTCATTCCATGTGTGTTCTTTTTACTAACAATAACCAGAGTCATTGTATGTGTGTTCTCTTCAGAGACCACACATGGATCCACCAGTGTCATTGTATGTGTGTTCTTTTTACTAATAACAACCAGAGTCATTGCATGCGTGTTCTTTTCACATACCACCTATGGATCTACTAGTGTCATTGCATGTGTGTTCTTTTTACTAACAACAACTGGAGTCATTTCATGACTGTTCATTTCACATAACACATATGGATCCACCAGTGTCATTGCATGTGTGCTTTTTTTACTAACAACAACTGGGGTCATTGCATGTTTGTTCTCTTAAGAGATCACACATGGATCCACCAGTATCATTGCATGTGTGTTCTTTTCACAATCCACCTATGGAACCAACAGTGTCATTGCATGTGTGTTCTTTTTACTAACAACAACTGGAGTCATTTCATGACTGTTCTTTTCACATATCCCATATGGATCCACTAGTGTCATTCAAATGTGTGTTCTCTTCAGAGACCACACATGGATCCACCAGTGTCATTCCATGTGTGTTCTTTTTACTAACAAAAACTGGAGTCATTGCATGTGTGTTCTTTTCACATACCACACATGGATCCACCAGTGTCGTTACATGTGTGCTCTTATCACGATCCACCTATGGATCCACCAGTGTCATTGCATGTGTGTTCTTTTTACTAACAACGACCAGAGTCATTGAAATGTGTGTTATTTTCACATACCACATATGGATCCACCAGTGTCATTGCATGTGTGTTCTTTTCACAATCCACCTATGGATCCACCAGTGTCATTGCATGCGTGTTCTTTTTACTAACAACAACTAAAGTCATTGAAATGTGTGTTCTTTTCACATACCACATATGGATCCACTAGTGTCACTACATGTGTGCTTTTTTTAATAACAACAACCGGGGTCATTGCATGTGTGTTCTTTTCGCATACCACATATGGATCCACCAGTGTCATTGAAATGTGTGTTCTCTTCAGAGACCACACATGGATCCACCAGTGTCATTCCTGTGTGTTCCTTTTACTAACAACAACTGGAGTCATTTCATGTGTGTTCTTTTCACATACCACACATGGATCCACTAGTGTCATTGCATGTGTGCTCTTTTCACAATCCACCTATGGATCCACCAGTGTCATTGCATGTGTGTTCTTTTTACTAACAACAAGCAGAGTCATTGAAATGTGTGTTCTTTTCACATACCACATATGGATCCACCAGTGTCATTGCATGTGTGCTTTTTTGACTAACAACAACTGGGGTCATTGCATGTGTGTTCTTTTGACATACCACATATGGATCCACCAGTGTCATTGCATGTGTGCTATTTTTACTAACAACAACCCGAGTAATTGCATGTGTGTTCACTTCAAAGACCACACATGGATCCACCAGTGTCATTGCATGTGTGTTCTTTTTACTAACAACAACCAGAGTCATTGCATGTGTGTTCTTTTCACATACCACCTATGGATCCACCAGTGTCATTGCATGTGTGTTCTTTTTACTAACAACAACTGCAGTCATTTCATGACTGTTATTTTCACATACCACATATGGATCCACCAATGTCATTGAAATGTGTGTTCTCTTCAGAGAGCACACATAGATCCACCAGTGTCATTGCATGTGTGCTTTTTTTACTAACAACAACTGGGGTCATTGCATGTGTGTTCTCTTCAAAGTCCACACATGGATCCACCAGTGTCATTCCATGTGTGCTCTTTTTACTATAAACAACCAGAGTCATTGCATGTGTGTTCTCTTCAGAGACCACACATGGATCCACCAGTGTCATTGCATGTGTGTTCTTTTTACTAACAACAACCAGAGTCATTGCATGTGTGTTCTTTTCACATACCACCTATGGATCCACCAGTGTCATTGCATATGTGTTCTTTTTACTAACAACAATTGGAGTCATTTCATGACTGTTCTTTTCACATACCACATATGGATCCACCAGTGTCATTGCATGTGTGCTTTTCTTTACTAACAACAACTGGGGTCATTGCATGTGTGTTCTCTTCAGAGGCCACACATGGATCCACCAATGTCATTGCATGTGTGTTCTTTTTACTAACAACAACAAGAGTCATTGTATGTGTGTTCTCTTCAGAGACCACACATGGATCCACCAGTGTCATTGTATGTGTGTTCTTTTTACTAACAACAACCAGAGTCATTGCATGCGTGTTCTTTTCACATACCACCTATGGATCCACCAGTGTCATTGCATGTGTGTTCTTTTTACTAACAACAACTGGAGTCATTTCATGACTGTTCATTTCACATAACACATATGGATCCACCAGTGTCATTGCATGTGTGCTTTTTCTACTAACAACAACTGGGGTCATTGCATGTTTGTTCTCTTAAGAGATCACACATGGATCCACAGTATCATTGCATGTGTGTTCTTTTCACAATCCACCTATGGATCCACCAGTGTCATTGCATGTGTGTTCTTTTTACTAACAACAACTGGAGTCATTTCATGACTGTTCTTTTCACATATCCCATATGGATCCACTAGTGTCATTGAAATGTGTGTTCTCTTCAGAGACCACACATGGATCCACCAGTGTCATTCCATGTGTGTTCTTTTTACTAACAACAACTGGATTCATTGCATGTGTGTTCTTTTCACATACCACACATGGATCCACCAGTGTCATTGCATGTGTGCTCTTTTCACGATCCACCTATGGATCCACCAGTGTCATTGCATGTGTGTTCTTTTTACTAACAACAATTGGAGTCATTTCATGACTGTTCTTTTCACATACCACATATGGATCCACCAGTGTCGTTGCATGTGTGTTCTTTTCACAATCCACCTATGGATCCACCAGTGTCATTGCATGCGTGTTCTTTTTACTAAGAACAACTACAGTCATTGAAATGTGTGTTCTTTTCACATACCACATATGGATCCACCAGTGTCATTGCATGTGTGCTTTCTTTAATAACAACAACCGGGGTCATTGCATGTGTGTTCTTTTCGCATACCACATATGTATCCACCAGTGTCATGTTATGTGTGCTCTTTTCACAATCCACCTATGGATCCACCAGTGTCATTGCATGTGTTGTCTTTTTACTAACAACAACTAGGGTCATTGCATGTGTGTTCTCTTCAGAGACCACACATGGATCCACCAGTGTCATTGCATGTGTGTTGTTTTTACTGACAACAACCAGAGTCATTGAATGTGTGTTCTTTTCACATACCACCTATGGATCCACCAGTGTCATTGCATGTGTGTTCTTTTTACTATCAACAACTGGAGTCATTTCATGACTGTTCTTTTCACATCCCACATATGGATCCACAAGTGTCATTGCATGTGTGCTTTTTTACTAACAACAACTGGGGTCATTGCATGTGTGTTCTCTTCAGAGACCACACATGGATCCACCAGTGTCATTGCATGTGTGTTCTTTTCACATTCCACCTATGGATCCAACAGTGTCATTGCATGTGTGTTCTTTTTAATAACAACAACTAGAGTCATTTCATGACTGTTCTTTTCACATACCACATATGGATCCATCAGTGTCATTGAAATGTGTGTTCTCTTCAGAGACCACACATGGATCCACCAGTGTCATTGCATGTGTGTTCTTTTTACTAACAACAACTGGAGTCATTTCATGACTGTTCTTTTCACATACCACATATGGATCCACCAGTGTCATTGAAATGTGTGTTCTCTTCAGAGACCACACATGGATCCACCAGTGTCATTGCATGTGTGTTCTTTTTACTAACAAAAACCAGAGTCATTGCATGTGTGTTCTTTTCACATACCACACATGGATCCACCAGTGTCGTGTGCTCTTTTCACAATCCACCTATGGATCCACCAGTGTCATTGCATGTGTGTTCTTTTTACTAACAACAACTAGAGTCATTGAAATGTGTGTTCTCTTCAGAGACCACACATGGATCCACTAGTGTCATTGCATGTGTGTTCTTTTTACTAACAACAACTGGAGTCATTGCATGTGTGTTCTTTTTACATACCACACATGGATCCACCAGTGTCATTGCATGTGTGCTCTTTTCACAATCCACCTATGGATCCACTAGTGTCATTGCTTGTGTGTTCTTTTTACTGACAACCAGAGTCATTGAAATGTGTGTTCTTTTCACATACCACATATGGATCCACCAGTGTCATTGCATGTGTGCCTTTTTACTAACAACAACTGGGGTCATTGCATGTGTGTTCTCTTTAGAGACCACACATGGATCCACCAGTGTCATTGCAAGTTTGTTCTTTTCACAATCCACCTATGGATCCACTAGTGTCATTGCATGTGTGCTCTTTTCACTAACAACAACCAGAGTCATTGCATGTGTGTTCTCTTCAGAGACCACAAATGGATCCACCAGTGTCATTGCATGTGTGTTCTTTTAATAACAACAACCAGAGTCATTTCATGTGTGCTATTTTCACATACCACCTATGGATCCACCAGTGTCATTGCATGTCTGTTATTTTTACTAACAACAAATAGAGTCATTGCATGTGTGTTCTTTTCACATACCACCTATGGATCCACCAGTGACATTGCATGTGTGTTCCTTTTACTAACAACAACTGGAGTCATTTCATGACTGTTCTTTTCACATAACACATATGGATCCACCAGTGTCATTGAACTTTGTGTTCTTTTCACATACCACAGATGGATCCACCAGTGCATGTGTGCTTTTTTTACTAACAACAACTGGGGTCGTTGCATGTGTGTTCTCTTCAAAAACCACACATGGATCCACCAGTGTCATTGCATGTGTGTTCTTTTGACAATCCACCTATGGATCCACCAGTGTCATTGCATGTGTGCTCTTTTTACTAACAACAACCAGAGTCATTGCATGTGTGTTCTCTTCAGAGACCACACATGGATCCACCAGTGTCATTGCATGTGTGTTCTTTTTACTAACAACAACGGGAGTCATATCATGACTGTTCTTTTCAGAGACCACACATGGATCCACCAGTGTCATTGAAATGTGTGTTCTCTTCAGGGACCACACATGGATCCACCAGTGTCATTGCATGTGTGTTCTTTTTACTAACAAAAACCAGAGTCATTGCATGTGTGTTCTTTTCACATACCACACATGGATCCACCAGTGTCGTGTGCTCTTTTCACAATCCACCTATGGATCCACCAGTGTCATTGCATGTGTGTTCTTTTTACTAACAACAACTAGAGTCATTGAAATGTGTGTTCTTTTCACGTATCACATATGGATCCACCAGTGTCATTGCATGTGTGCTTTTTTTACTAACAACAACTAGGGTCATTGCATGTGTGTTTTCTTCACAGACCACACATGGATCCACCAGTGTCATTGCATGTGTTCTCTTTTCATAATCCACCTATGGATCCACCAATGTCATTGCATGTGTGCTCTTTTTACTAACAACAACCAGAGTTATTGCATGTGTTTTCTTTTCACATACCACCTATGGATCCACCAGTGTCATTGCATGTGTGTTCTTTTTACCAACAACAACCAGAGTAATTTCATGTGTGCTCTTTTCACAATCCATCGATGGATCTACCAGTGTCATTGCATGTGTGTTCTTTTGACAATCCACCTATGGATCTACTAGTGTCATTGCATGTGTGCTCTTTTTACTAACAACAACCAGAGTCATTGCATGTGTGCTCTCTTCAGAGACTACACATGGATCCACCAGTGTCATTGCATGTGTGTTCTTTTTACTAACAACAACCAGAGTCATTGCATGTGTGTTCTTTTCACATACCACCTATGGATCCACCAGTGGCATTGCATGTGTGTTCTTTTTACTAACAACAACTGGAGTCATTTCATGACTATTATTTTCACATACCACATATGGATCCACCAGTGTCATTGAAATGTGTGTTCTCTTCAGAGACCACACATGGATCCACCAGTGTCATTGCATGTGTGTTCTTTTTACTAACAACAACTGGAGTCATTGCATGTGTGTTATCTTTAGAGACCACATATGGATCCACCAGTGTAATTGCATGTGTGTTCTTTACACAATCCACCTATGGATCCACCAGTGTCATTGCATGTGTGTTCTTTTTACTAACAACAACTGGAGTCATTTTATGATTGTTCTTTTCACATACCACATATGGATCCACCAGTGTCATTGAAATGTGTGTTCTCTTCAGAGACCACACATGGATCCACCGGTGTCATTGCATGTGTGTTCTTTTTACTAACAAAAACTGGAGCCATTGCATGTGTGTTCTTTTCACAATCCATCTATGGATCCACCAGTGTCATTGCATGTGTGTTCTTTTCACAATCCACCCATCGATCCACCAGTGTCATTGCATGTGTGCTCTTTTTACTAACAACAACCAGAGTCATTGCATGTGTGTTCTCTTTAGAGACCACACATGGATCCACCAGTGTCATTGCATGTGTGTTCTGTTTACTAACAACAACCAGAGTCATTGCATGTGTGTTCTTTTCACATACCACCTATGGATCCACCAGTGTTATTGCATGTGTGTTCTGAAGGAAATATGCCCTGAGAGGCAATAATATAGTTGTTATTATGTATTCCTTATATATGATAGATGTTTATTTTGCATGCTAGAATTGTATTGATCGGAAACATCAATACATGTGTGTTTAATAAACAAAAAGGGTTCCTAGTTATGCCTCTTTATAGACTAGCTTGTTGATTAACAAGATGATCAAGGTTTCCTGATCATAGACATTGGATGTTGTTAATAACAAGGTCACAGCATTTGTGAAATGATGTGATGAACATTCATCCGAAGTCTAGCATTACGATCAAGTCATTATGTTTATATTGCTATAACATCATACGAAGTAATCTTTATCCTTAGACCATGAGATCATGTTAATTGCTAACACCTGAAGAGTATCTTGATAACATCAAATGTCACACCGTAACAGGGTGACTATAAAGATGGGTTCAGTGCTACAAAGGTGTTATGTTGAGGCTCATGGATCAAGGGTGGAATTTTTCAATCCCGATGACGGATAGATATACTCTGGGCCCTCTCGGTGATATCACATTAAGATATCTTGCAAGCAAGTGATGTGATCACTAGAATGTTATATCACGGGAACGAGAAAAGAGTGCATGTCGGTAACGAGATCAAACTAGGTATTTGGATGCCGATGATCGAATCTCGGACATGTATTATATCATGAGACAAAGGGATTAAATTACAAGCGTTAAAGGTTCTCACGATCATAGAAGTCATCATTGAATATGCAGGAGTCAGTATGGATCTCCAGGTCCCGCTTTTCACTATTGATCTGAGAGGAGCCTCAATCATGTCTGCATTATTCGTGAACCGTAGGGTGACACACTTAAGAGTTACCGGACACCATTTTGGAGCACATATGTTTCAGATGAAAGAATTCCAAAGCGCAGGAATTGTTTTGATAGAAACCGGAAATTGTTTTGGGAGAAATTGCAGAAAGTGGTTCTGCATGTGATATTGAAATATTGCAAGGGGTTATATGTGAATGTTTGTTAATTAAAGTAATTAAAAAAATTCTGAATAAATTTAATAAAAGAGTTTTTATTAAATGAGAGAGCATTAAACTTGGAGAATTTTAATGCATTTAAAGTGAGGACTTTAAAAGGCAATGTGAAGAGGCATTTTAATGTGGAGGGGTTACCACCACATGAATGGGGGAGGTGAGAGGTCACCCCCCATGCGCCGGCCATGGAGAGGAGGGTAACCCCCCTCTTCCTATAAAAGGCCCCTCTCCTCCTCCTTCTTCCTAACACCTCCTTGTGAAGGATCTCTCCCCCCTCTAGAATTATTCCCCCATGGTCTCGGATTAGAGAGATACATGTTCCCGGTGGCATTTCGTCTAGAAGGAATTGCTGCTTCCGCTAGATCGCTGGAGCGAGGAGGTGGAGGTTGTCCGGTGGCTTGAACGTGTGTGCGAGTACGGATGCGCTGCTGAGTTGCGGCGCTCGGACTTCCTCACGATCTTGAGATCGGCAAGTGTACGACTACATCAACCACGAGTTCCTACTCGTTAACAAAACTCGTTGTCTTCGAGGGTAAGTTCTCGTTGCATGTATGTCCACCCGTTTGCTTTGTACCTAGTAGATAGATCTTGGCGTGTAGTTCTCATCGTAGGAAATTTTTTGTTTTCTATGCTGCAGACCCAACATGTTCTTTTTACTAACAACAACTGGAGTCATTTCATGAATGTTCTCTTCACATACCACATATGGATCCACCAGTGTCATTGAAATGTGTGTGATCTTCAGAGACCACACATGGATCCACCAGTGTCATTGCATGTGTGTTCTTTTCACTAAAAACAACTGGAGTCATTGCATGTGTGTTATCTTCAGAGACCACACATGGATCCACCAGTATTATTGCATGTGTGTTCTTTTCACAATCCACCTATGGATCCACCAGTGTCATTGCGTGTGTGCTCTTTTTACTAACAACAACCAGAGTCATTGCATGTGTGTTTTCTTTAGAGACCACACATGGATCCACCAGTGTCATTGCAAGTGTGTTCTTTTTACTAACAACAACCAGAATCATTGGATGTGTGTTCTTTTCACATACCACCTATGGATCCACCAGTGTCATTGCATGTGTGCTTTTTTACTAACAACAACTAGGGTCATTGCATGTGTGTTCTCTTCAGAGACCACACATGGATCCACTAGTGTCATTGCATGTGTGTTCTTTTCACAATCCACCTATGGATCCACCATAGTCATTGCATGTGTGTTCTTTTTACTAACAACAACTTGAGTCATTTCATGACTGTTCTTTTCACATACCACATATGGATCCACCAGTGTCATTGAAATGTGTGTTCTCTTCAGAGACCACACATGGATCCACCAGTGTCATTGCATGTGTGTTCTTTTTACTAACAACAACCAGAGTCATTGCATGTGTGTTCTTTTCACATACCACATATGTATCCACCAGTGTCATTGTATGTGTGCTCTTTTCACAATCCACCTATGGATCCACCAGTGTCATTGCATGTGTATTCTTTTTACTAACAACAACCAGAGTCATTGAAATGAGTGTTCTTTTCACATACCACATATGGATCCACTAGTGTCATTGCATGTGTCCTTTTTTTACTAACAACAACTGGGGTCATTGCATGTGTGTTCTGTTCAGAGACCACACATGGATCCACCAGTGTCATTGCATGTGTGTTCTTTTTACTAACAACAACCAGAGTCATTGAAATGTGTGTTCTTTTCAGAGACCACACATGGATCCACCAGTGTCATTGCATGTGTGTTCTTTTTACTAAAAACAACCAGTGTCATTGCATGTGTGTTCTTTTCACAATCCACCTATGGATCCACCAGTGTCATTGCATGTGTGTTCTTTTTACTAACAACAACCAGAGTCATTGAAATGTGTGTTCTTTTCACATACCACATATGGATCCACCAGTGTCATTGAAATGTGTGCTCTTCTCATTAACCACAGCTAGAGTCATTGCATTTGTGTTCTCTTTAGAGACCACATATTTATCCACCAGTGTTATTGACATGTGTATTATTTTCAACTACAGTCGTTGGCCACAAACAATCGGGACGTAGAGCTAACCAGCAACCACTCTAGGCTTCTAGAAGACCCTAACCCCGATTGTTAGGCGCCGTTGGATCGGGTTGCGTGGACGATAGTGATGTCCTCCGCGAGGGCGATCCGCGAGAAGTCTGTTCTGCGAACTGATTGGCCGTGGCAACTACACTGGGCCTACGTCCTTGTCCTTATCCCCTTAACCTCAGGGCTAAAGATCAGATCGTGTTCCTTCATCGCCATGGAGTGGGAGAGGACCAAACTCAGCTTTCATGAGGCTCATATGTTCGCCCACTATGACATACTCGCGTTGCCGTTCGTGAGGCTGCCGGCCGGCTTCTAGCTCAGCTACGCCGGGGTTCCTGTTGTGCCGCTCTTGCATGACAACGCGTTGGCGAGGAAGATCGAGGAGCGTTGCCGCCAGCTATCAGAGCGGAAGAGGGCAATGGCGCGGTACTCGCGTACGGGCGCGTACTGGCGAAAGTTGTTCAAGAAGGAGCGGGCCGTGTTGATTGAGCTGTGCGGAACCCACCGGCGGGAGATCCACCCGGATCTGTGCAACCCCGAAGGGAGGCAATGCTTCTGGGCAGTGCCTGGGCGTACGACCTCCACCGTTAACGATGCACCGCGTCGTGAAGAATCCATGAGGAGGAGGAACGCTGCCGGGAACGTCGGCATCAATTCTGACGCGGAGGAGGTTGGCGGCGACGCGGACAACATCGTCAATGGAGACTGCGGGAGCGTCATAGTCGATTAGGGCCACTTAAGCATAAGTTAAATGTATGTAGGGTATCTTAATGCGCTCTTTGGATCTGGGTCACTTGAGTCATGGTCGATTATCGTCAGAATCTATATATGTTGGCCATGTTTTAGTTGTCTTTGTCTTTGAAACTAGTCGATCGAAACTCGTCTGATCCTGAAAATAAAGTTCGTGCGTTCCTGGCATATCTGATGGGACAATACGGTGACTCTGCTCCCAGCACTTGATGGCACAACCATAATTTGGAGTGCGCCAGAGGAGAAGGGATCAAGCGTGTTGTAATAGTGTACTACTCCTGTCCAGATATAACTGACTTAGTTTTTTTAGATATTTAATAAATGTGTCTATACCCAAAACATGTCTAGATACATGTTTTAGGTTTCTCTGTCTTTCAAACTAATCAAAAGTTGTCAAATTCTGAACAAACAAAGTCATTGCATTCACACCTGATGGGACAGTACACTGGCTCTGCTACTTGATAGCACAGCCATAATTCTGGAGTGCGCTAGAGGAGATGGGAATGTAAGGGAGATGGGAACTAGTAGCTGCGTCCAAACGCAGGTAAAACATTAATGTAGTAATATTTTAAAAAAATGTAATCTGGTCCACATGACCCCATCACAGACACTTTGCACGCGCCAGATATAAATAAAGACAACACGGCTAGTTTAGTTTCAATGATATAATTCAACATACGACGTTACTGTGCCCGCATCTTTCTGCTCCTCTTATTAGTCTTCTAGCCCACACTGCATTAAGCATCAGTTGATGAGGATAAAAAAAATGATAAAATAGCAAATAAAACAATTTTTAAGCTTACCTTTCATCCGGAGAATCGTACAAATATGAAATTGGCAGGGATTTATTATTTCTCCTGCAGTTAGCCGAAAGATCCTCAAGAACATCCTCAATCACCCCTGCAACTTCTTCATATTCTAATACACCTCCATTATTTGCCCTTTCCTCCCTGTTCCGCTTACCCTTTTGTTTCTTTTCACACCCTTTTCTCGCCGGCACCTCCACTTCTTCATAAATTGGCTGCTTACGTATGTTTTCCTCTGAGTGCTCATCACCGTCTTCGAGCTGCTCTTCCGCCAATACTGGCTGAGAAGCCTCATTTTCTGCCACCGAGGTGTGTGAACAGGGACAATAGCATGTGTAACTGGGTTTTTGCACAACCTCTTGATATGGCCGAATCTGCCACAACATCCGCATTTCCTTTTCCTAGCTCCTAGCCTTGGACCTTTATCGGTGGAGGCTTCGATCCTTAGCTTTCTAGGCCTCCCAGGTGGCCTCCTAAGAACTGGTGGTTGAAGTTTGAACCCTGGATCGACAATCTCCCAATCATTTTCATCGGTCAGAGATGGTATGTTTTGTGCATAAGTTGCAGCAAACTTGTCCACGGTGAAATAATTGTCGACATAGTTCTCTATTTCAGCTCTGTTACCTCTAAGATTTAAGATGAAGTAAATTGCATGGTGACATGGCAGACTAGTAATCTGCCACTGCTTGCATGAACAAGTCTTGTTTCCAATGTCTACATTGTACCTCTGTTCACTTCCATGCTTGTATTCTGCATAAACCTCAGCCAATGTTCTGGAACTTCTGACCATCCTCATCTTTATCATTCTCATTGCCCTGGTTCTTGCATTCAGTAACATAACCACCTTTGGAACTATTTTATGGCCTCAAAATTTTCTTGCACAAATTATTTGCCTTAAATCTATCTTCACCATTATGCACTGTCTTATTGAATCCAACAAAATAACAATTCCAAGTGTCTTCATGCCCGAAATCTTATCATTGAAACTCTCTGCCAAATTATTGCAAAAAAAATCCACCTCGATCAAGGAGGGGCGGCGCAGGGGCGACAGGGTCGAGGACGGGCTCGGGGTCATGGCCCGGCTCATCGGTGGGACGGGGAACATAGGGCGGCAGGGCTGGTGGTGAAGGAGGAGACGGGTTGGGGATCGATCGATGGTGGGGGTGGTTGGCATGCGACGTGCGTGTTGACCGGGTCAGGGAAGAGAGAGAGGGGGTAGGTGGGGCCGGGTTGTCGGTCACGATGGCTAGGGGTGCTGGGGGATGGCGTGCGTACACGGGCGGGTGAGGGTGATGTGGTCACCTAGCGGTTAGCGTGCACGGGTGGAGTGTGGCGACGGCTGAGTGGTTGGTGGGGATTGGGTGGGACTGGTTAGGGTAGATTTTGTCTAGGGTTTGGTTGGTCTAGTTTGGGCCAGGCCTGCCCGGGTAGTAGGTGGTCTGGCCTACGGGCTGGGCTGCCTCCCCGGTAAAACACTTTATAAAAATAGTTTTCTTTTATTTATTTTGAAATATTCTTTTGTAAAATAGTTTAGACAAATAAAAGATCCGGACAGACCGAGGGTTTTATATTTTAAATAGAGAGGGGGTATTTAGAAAACAAAGATAGGCTTTTGGAAAATAATTTTAGCCAAAAAGATGCATGCTGACATGACGATGCTCAAATGCAATGTGGCATGATGACATGAGCATGTGGTCATGATGATGCACAAACAGAAAAACCGAGTGATTTTCTAGTAGTGGTTTTATCGGGGTGCTACAATTCGACACCACTAACAATGGATCTCGCCCTCGAGATCCGCCTCATGGTACGGGGAAGAAGGATGATGGTCAGACTCTTATCGCTTCGTGTAGATCCTCGCGACACCACTAACAAAGATTTTTGCTCCATCTTGAAATCGGCGACACCACCAACAAGGATTGTTGCTCACATCCGTTGAGGGAACACTCCGGAGAGACAAAGACGCAGGGAGAGGTCTCAAAAGATAAGGCCACCTCTAACTTCCATGAGAGGAGAGAATAAGTGCAATCTAATCCACTTCAATGTACGGGATCAAATAGAGTGAGTAGTCGGCATGGGGGCCAATCCATCACGCACCCAAACTATTACTCCGCACATTTAGTAGGAAAACGTGCAACTCATTCTCAGAATTAGACTGAAGATCTTGATAAGCGATGTTCAGAAAACTTCAGAAAACAAAGGAGTGATGTAGGTTCGTCATCGGATCTGACGCAGAAGACATCGCCGCATTGGAAAAACACTGGAAGATACAAAAGAAATATTTCAGTGCATTTTGATCCACCGAAAGGTACATAGAGGGAAATTCTCAGATAACATGAAGACCGGATGTGGAAACACCATTGCAGAAGGAATCGAAACCCTGAAGGTACAACGGAAACCCAACCACGAGATCCTAGACTCGAAGAAAAGATAAGAGAACATATTTAAAACACGTAGAGGTAAGATGAGAATAGCACAGAGGTAAGGAGTAAAAATCAGACCTAATCAGATCTATCCAACCGATTTTTTCAAAATAGTTTTGACACGCTACAACGTCCGTTAGCTAGGTTATCCTACAGGCTGGACCAGTGGGGTATCGCAACTGCTGAGATCTGATACCACTCTGTAACACCCTCGAATCGGCCCTATGAAAATTTCAGCGTTTCCCGCCAAACCCGCATAGAAACGATTCAAGGACGCCCAACAGGCACTTTCGTACGGGTGGAAAATGAAGTAATACCATTACACAATAGTCCACGATGGAACCCACAGAACAGATATATACAAGAGTCAAGAATACAGATATACAATACAAAGATCCAAATCACCTTGAAAATGATACAACGTCTGAGTACGGACAAGATGCAAATGGGGCTAAGAGCCCTAAAGGAGAACCAATGGCGTCCATAACCCTGCCGAGGCCAAGCCGGAAGGGTAACCCTGCTAAGGACGTCGATCTCAAACCTGCTAAAACAAAAGGGGTGCCGACAAAGGGAAAAGGAAAAAGAGGAGCGTCAGTACTGAGGTCAGTACCCGGCGAGGCTAGAATTCGGCGGCTCTCGCCTACATAGGTATGGTGGACTGAAGCGGCAGCGCAGCATGCACTAAACAACCTATAGAGACTCGATACGACTGTCGGCTATGAGAGAGGGGTAAGAAAGACCTATTCGGATCCAACCTGATACTAACACCAAACATACCCATCCTGGTATTTCCCCCTCGAGACCAAACGAGGAAGTCAAACCGAGGAACTCACACAGTTGGCAGTTTTATTCATTCCATTATAGTTGAAGCACTTACTAGTCAGATATAGATAGTATGAGTCATCCTGATAGCATAAGTAGTGGGCAGTTTTAGTTAACCATTCAGTTGTAGTTGCAGTACTTACTAGTCAGATACAATTAGCATGTGACATCCCAAACCCAGCAGTTGTTGGCACTTTTATTTCATTCCATTGGAGTTGCGATTCTTACTAGGCAGGTATAACATGACACGATACACCCCAGTTCCACCAGTTGTTGGCACTTTTATTATCCATTCCATTGTAGTGAAACTGATTACTAGTCACATATTAAGTCAAATTTATAGCACTACTTAGTTATGCTTGTCTATGATCAAGATACTGTGCTCCAAGTCGTTCATAACCACGGACATGGCTTTCAGAAAGATTTACCTTGCAAGGGTGCACAAATAGCAACACACACACGATCAACCTCGGAAAAACCAAATCAAAACCCAACGAGGCTTTCACGACAAAGCAATCACAGGATTCATAAAATATTTCAGGGGGCCACCCCACTAAGCTACCCGCAACAAAGTTGGCCGGCTCCGAGACGGACCTAGGGTTTGTGACAATGGCTGTAAACGACTGGGAACCCGAAAGTGTGACTGGGCTTGTCGATACCGCGAAAACATTCCACATTCCAAAACAGTACAGGTGCTCCACGCACAATCATAAATAAAGCAGTAAAGCATGGCATAAGTACATGATAGTAATAAAGCCCCAAACTACTTTGTGTCCCCAAGAAATAAGAAATGAATCAAGCTCTGGCTAAGGGGGATCCATAGGGTCTCCCGGATGTGGATAGTGCGAACAATCAAGGAATAGGTATCAAGTACTCGGGGCCTACGGGACACAAGTGGACATGAAAAACCAAATAGCATATATTGCCCACCGGTGCCTCTTTCATTAGTTATCCCAGCAATTTAATAGTTGTATTTAAAGTCATGATCATCTCCACCGTAAAGCATATGACAACATTCCAACAACTATGTGGTACTTCACGACACGGGGTCGCACCTGAGCAAGCGACTACGACTCGCAAGACCAGCTATCTACCAAACAACAGGTAATAGGAGGTGTCCAAGGAAATATAAAGGCTGCACAGAATATATCTGGTACGGATCACTAAAGCATCGCGACACGGATAACAATAGATCAACAGGAGGAAATAAAGACTACAAATGCAAAATAGGTAGAAAGGGGGAGAATGCTCACATGGGAAACACTGTTGAAGGTACATTATCCGAAGAACTTATCGATACTCGCATCAACTCAACATCCTAATCCGTGAAGAAGCAAAACACTAAAAGAAACACCGAATACACTATTTAATACCACGGCATAAGATCCGGCATGATGTATGTATGATGCATGACATGGCAAAGATGCGATGCAATTAGGCAATATTAAGCCGAACCGGGGTCCCGACAATTAATTAATAGGTTCATATTGTTTAACTACCCCGCAAATTAAATGTGGAATTAACAAGGCAAAGCATGGCATCGGTTCGCTACACAAATTTAAATGGGGTCGGTATAAGATTAGAATACCGCATATAGCCTCCATATTTAATTTAGGTGAATCATCGAAATACCCCTAAACACCCACAAAATATGTATGCAAGTATGACTGATTTAATATGCAACAACTGTATAGATGGCATTTATAAAATAGGGTTCTCAGAAAGGGGATCACATTAGGGGTCGAAGATCTTGGGGTCTCGAGGGTTCGACGGGGGATCGGTCTTTGGGGTAATGTCCTTCGGATCCGTCAAGGCAATCTTGACGTTCTAGGGTCTCTTCGGGTCGGAGGTCTCGGTGGGATCGGTCTTCAGTTCCGGGAAGGAGTTCTCGGTGCTCCGTGTGGTCGATCTTCAAGAGAGTCAAATCCGTGTTGGAGAACTTGTTCATTGGTCATCAAACGCCACACATGTAGCATCACATCATCACCACTTCACCAGATCAACACACTGGTTCAGCCGAACAGCAACAACACTATCATCGGGGTCCCACACGGTCATCTTCGGTTGCTAGTGCAACTAGGTGAAAATGAAACAGGGCACGACAACCTGCTTTCTTCTTGACGAACGCGAGCAAGCGGTGCAGAGGTACTAGGCGAGGAGGTTGAGGTCGACCAAGAGCCGGGCGGCGCTCGCACCAGGAGGCGTCCATGGCGAGGAAGGGCAACCGCGGCGGCGGTGCCCATAGTGGTTCTGCGAGAGGGGCGCATAGAGGTGGCCGGTCTTCGAGGCAGAGCGGTCCGGCGGGATCTTGCAGGCGGCGATAGCGGCAGAGCGGTGGTCGTTGCCGGGCCCAAGTAGCAGAGGCGGAGGTTGGCGCGCGAGCGCAGAGTAGGGCGTGCGCGGCCGAAGGACGAGGCGGAGGCAGAGGGCACCAGTGCGAAGGGTCCACGGCGAGGCAAGCAGGGCTTCGTGGGCGTCTGTGCCTTGACGTCAGCGCTCACGCAAGAGAGGAGGGCGGAAACAGAGCTTGCGGGCTCGAGGAAAGGGGCGAGGAGGGAGCGCCTGGCTTGGGGCCGAGGAGAGGAGGTTGCAAACGGCGAAGGAGCTCGCTGGGCGTCCATGGCCAGCCAGAGCAGGAGGGACACTGCGGTGAGGGTGCTCGTGGTCGCCGACGGTCGAGACAGGCAGCGGCGGCGTGGCCACGGGCCCTGGCCACGGGCGGCGGCTGCCTGAGAGGAAGGCGAGGGAGAGGACCGGCAAAGCGGGGTCGTGCGGCGGCGATGCTCTGGGAGCTCGATCAGGGAGGGTCGACGCAGGGGCGACGGGGTCGACGACGGGCTCAGGGTCATGGCCCGGCTTGTCGGTGGGACAGGGGACACAGGGCGGCGGGGCTGGTGGTGAAGGAGGAGACGGGTTGGGGATCGATCGATGGTGGGGGTGGTTGGCGTGTGACGTGCGTGTTGACCGGGTCGGGGAAGAGAGAGATGGGGTAGGTGGGGCCGGGGTTGTCGGTCACGATGGCCAGGGGTGCTGGGGGATGGCGTGCGTACGCGGACGGGTGAGGGCGACGTGGTCGCCTAGCGGTTAGCGTGCATGGGTGGAGTGTGGCGACGGCTGAGCGGTAGGTGGGGATTAGGTGGGACTGGTTAGGGTAGATTTTGTCTAGGATTTGGTTGGTCTAGTTTGGGCCAGGCCTGCCCGGGTAGTAGGTGGTCTGGCCTACGGGCTGGGCTGCCTCCCCGGTAAAACACTTTATAAAAATAGTTTTCTTTTATTTATTTTGAAATTTTCTTTTGTAAAATAGTTTAGACAAATAAAAGATTCGGACAGACCAAGGGTTTTATATTTTAAATAGAGAGGGGGTATTTAGAAAACAAAGATAGGCTTTTGGAAAATAGTTTTAGCCAAAAAGATGCATGCTGAGATGACGATGCTAAAATGCAATCTGGCATGATGACATGATCATGTGGTCATGATGATGCACAAACAGAAACACCGAGCGATTTTCTAGTAGTGGTTTTATCGGGGTGCTACATACCTGACCCCCCTCGAGACCTTTTCTCTCCCTTTCACAACCTCGTACTCGATGTCAACAACACTACCAGGAGATATTTTCTCTACCTGAGCTTTGAAACTATACAGCATACGAAAACTGTCATTCCACTTGCCTTGAATGAAGTCTAGATCCATCTCCTTCCCATCAAAGACTTTGTGGTAAGGAATCAGAACGTTAAACTTTTTGCTAATCTTTGCTCTGAGTTCAGCAGGTCTCATGTTATGATCCTGCCTCACCCAGTCAAGTACAGTAGCAGTAATCCCCTTGGTAGTCGCCAGTCTAATTTTACCACTTAAAGAAGTATTAGGGTAGTTGTGTTTCTTCGTGTTTACTTTGATCTGCATTTGATAAGAATCCAAATAATTCAGAGCTAGTTATCAGCAGAATAAATATGAGAAATACTGAAACTAAATGTAGCTATTGCAACCTGAAATGGGTGTCCACCCCGCATTGGAGATGCATGTAATCTCCATTTACACACATTACTTTCCCTATAGTGCACCCTAAATCTCTTTTGGTCGCTCTTTTCAATGATAAATTCAAACCCAACTCTAATTGCATAGGTTGCAACTGCATATCTGCAGCCTCCACATTATCAAAGACAGTCCCCTCATCAATTGTAGGATTGTCCCTGTCAAAGTGTATCACTGGCCTGTCCACGTCTTCGTCGTCGTATCTACATCCCATTTCCACATCTTCACATTCCTCTTCCTCATCAGTCTCATAGTCAGGCTCAAAGTTCGAATCAACCAAATATTCCCTACTCTCCATCCTATCAGGGTTAGCAGCCATGTCTGGATATGCTTTCTCATCATCATCCGCACCGCCACACGTTTCAGTGCCTTCATGCTCGCTTGACAAAGCATCATGCTCAAGGACAAGCTGTACAGACGTCGTGCGGTTACCAACACATATCCTTTCCATCACCACGGGACTAGAAACGCTAATTGGGGTATGCAGAAAAGGAATCACAGTTCATACCGTTCAATTTGGACGCACGTCACCTTCTCCAGGCTCCATACCTCCAAAGCTCTGCACCCCGCTTCCTCTCCCCCCCCGTTTTGTTGTCCTCTGTGCTCTCCATACTTGAAGGAGATTCCGTGCTCTCCAGCCGTGCAGGAACCATATCCGTGCTCTCAAGCCTCGCAGGATCCATCTCCGAGCGGGATCCAGATCACCAGCGTCGTTGGGCCCCTAACCCAACAGCCGACTCTTGGTTTTAGTTTCCAAACACGCCTGGGCGATGGGCGGCGGCAAGGAGACAGGGCAGGGAGGGGAGAGGAGGGGACGTGAGGGGATGGCAGGGAGGGAGGACGACGGCCTAAGGGGACGACGAGAGCGGTGCACGACTGAGCAGAGTGGCGGCGGCAGGAGCAGAGGAGAGGAGCGGAGCGGAGCTAGTTGCGACAAAGCATGGAAAATTGCACAATAATGTGTTGGTGGGCGGCACCAGCCCTCGAACCTGGGACGTGCGCCGTCGAAGGTGGAGGAGGCGGGCCCATTAGTCAGAAAATATGCCACCTATCAGCGCACTATGCACAGGGAGCACTTCACGAAATTTTTTAGCAGGTCCCGCATGTTAGTCTGTTTGATCAAAACTTGCATGCAGTGCATGGCTGGTTCACGCGCTAGTTCCGAAAAAAAGCCCGTTGATCCAAACTTGAATTGGCAGTTCCGCTTCTTCTCCCCCGTCTCCTCATCTCGTCGCAGTGGCAGTTCCGCTTTCTCTCCTCGTCTCCTCGCAGTGGCAGTTCCGCTTCGTCTCCCTCGTCTGTTATCCTCTTCTTCTTCTCCTCGTAGTGGTAGTTCTTCTTTCTTCCTCGATCAAAACATTCCCACACGTAAGCCATGGCCAGTAGCCGGATGAAGAGGAACTGGTCCAATCTCCCGGCCGACCCACTTCGCAAGATCGCCGAATATTTGCTGGAGAAAGAGGAGTACGTCGACACCTATGCTGCTTGTCGGGAAGTTTGCACCGATTGGCGCCGCACTTTAAAGGTGCCCGAATTGCATCTCAACAACTAGATCATGATAGATCACACACTTCCAGACGTTGGCGACTTCACCTTCCCCAACCTCGCCTCTGGTCGTTGCTTCAGGACAAATCTAATGGATGTCCATCGCAGGTTCACATTCACATGCGATATTTATTGGTATTTTCCATTGTAAACATCTTAGTGCTAATTGATGCCCTCTTCTTCCAAAAGATTCTACTTCGTCGGTGTTTCTCGTGGCGTCATCGTGCTTGCTCAGAGGGTGGAGCCGTACCAGATTCGGCTTCTGAACCCAATCACTCATAAGTCTAAAACTGAGTTTCAAGCACACATACCATCTAATCTTCTGCAACCTGTCGTCGTGACGAAGTCCCCGACGATGGTGTTCGTTTACATTGATTATCCAGATCATATTGCACGGGCCGATGAGAGCACCCCAACTGGGCAAATCAATGGATCCTTTGGAGAAGGATTGTATTCGCCACCTCCTAATACGCTTCTGGTCTGCATGACGGCATTCCAAGGGGAATTATATGCATTCCGCTTCTGGTCTGCAGGACGGCATTCCGAGGGGAAGTATATGCATTCCGAGCACTGTCACGATGGCCAAAATAATTTCGGCCCCAGTCTTTGAACAGGTACGCGGAACCTACAACTTTTACCTTATGGAGTCAGATGGTGATCTGCTTCTTGTGTTGAACGGGGATTTCGCCAAAGGGCAACCAGTGTTGTACCGGGTGGACACGGAGAACCGCTCTCTCGAGGCCGTCGGTGACATTGGAAGTCGTGCCCTCTTCGTTGGTTACAATCGGTCTATCTCCATTGACACTAGGTTACACCCCACAGTCAAACCCGGTTGCATATACTACAGGAACTATATAAGACTGTACGATCATGGGGTTCAAGCCTGGGAAGAGGAAACAACAATGGTAATGTATGGCTTAAGTCTGGAACATACACCGAGGCCTTACCTTCTAGACGAGATACTGACAGCACACTGCAGACGGAGAGAGTTCTCTGAACATGTGTTGCAACACGCGTTAGCCGCCGCCGACAAAATATATAGGGGAGAATGAATCCTATATTCATCCTAGGTTAATTGCTAGCATTTTTTAGGTCTATTATTCGAAGTAGAAATTTGTACTGTATTTATCTTATTTCGATCAGCAGTATGCGTATTACCTTTTAGACAAAATTGTAATGTATTTAATTTTAGTACTTTCAGAATTCAAAGTATTTATTTTCAGTACCTTCTTTCATAATTCTCTGTGTTCGACATGGGCATCAGCTCAGCGCCGGAATTTAGGTTCCACATGGAAAATTGCACAATAATGTGTTGGTGGGCGGCACCACCCCTCAAACCTGGGATGTGCGCTGTCGAAGGTGGAGGGGGCAGGCCCGCTAGTCAGAAAACATGCCACGTTGGCATCCCCTGTTTCTGATGCCCTTTAAAAAAATAAAACACGTCATGTCGTTATCCCCTGTTTCTGATGGTGTTGCTACACTTGACGATACATGGTGACATATAAATAATATCGTATAAACATAAGGGCACAGTCGTCAACATTTTCTAAAATGAAACCCGGTCCCGTCTCCGGTCCCGTCTCCTACCTGTCCTGGTACATTGCCTGATGAGGTGGATAGCCATGACCAATCTTTTTAATACGTTCACACTCTTATGCTGAGAAGATAAATAAAGATTGAGCTGTTAATGTAACGAGTGTTGAATTATTACCCTCTAAAGGAAATGGGAAATGGTTATTTTCACGCGTGCCCGTAGTCCAAACCTACTGTCAGTCTTTCACTCCCCTTCTCTTACTAACCACAGTTCACCTTGCGCAGCTCCTCCATGCCGCACCAACTAGGGTAACATGGCCCCGCCTAAGCAGCCGCCGCCGCCACCACGACAGCCGCTGAAACTGGGGTATTTAGCCCCTCTAAGGCATGCCATGAAGCTCTACTTCAAGGCCGGTCTCCCCTTGCCCTGCCAGGCGGATGATTTCCCCGAATGTGCCGAATCGTCCGCGGCGGCGACTGCAGCGTCGTCGGCGCCAGATGCGGCAAGGAGGGCCAAGAGAGCGATGTGGAGAAATCACGCGGAGGCATTACGGCATGCTCTAGGCAATGGGAACAAGGTACGTATCAAATCGTTCATGAGAGCATGCCGCCGCCGAGGGTACACACCCTCGAACAGGGCAGCGCCAAGGTCTAGGAACTCTCGCGTCCATGCTTCGGCGCGGACTACCTTACCTCAGTGGGGGAGGCTGGGAGCATGCCGTCTGCGGCAAAGACGCTCCATCCTACACACCGTCGAAGGCCGTATCGTGGCGGCGACCAAGTGTCTACACTCAGCATGCTGGATTGTTCGATAGCCGGAGCCGGCAGCGGGCATCAGCTCAGCCTCGGAATTCAGGTTCGAGTTCACACGAACCTACGATCCCGAGAATTTCAGTTTCGAAGAAATCGTTGCAGCGGCGCGGATGGTCGAACTGAACCGGGACTGGTGCACGCAAATCGCTCATGCAGGAATGATGCAGATTTCTTGTAGTTTGGCGGGAAGGCAATAGATCAGTTTGGGTTAAATGATCAAAGAACTTATGTCCTCTCAAGGCAATTGGTCAGCCAACTTTTCTGGTGGAGATCTGTAGTTTCTTCAGTGTAGAATAGTTAAGTTCAGACTAAAGAATGGCTTTTGTAGATGAAATGCTGACGAATTGTTCTACAAACTAGTAGGAAGTTTAGCCCAATTTTGTGCAGGTATAAGACCCTTTTGTATGGAAGTACTACCGTTGTAAGCAAATACTATCAAGTATCTATTTCCTTCAATTACTAGTCGTGGTTTAATCCAGTTAACTGGCATCTTTTTATCCCAGACTATAGATTTTGCGTCTCCTGTCTATGCTGTAAAACATTTTTCCTTTGTCTTGTGTTGCCTGCAAAATGGTCCTGCAATTCAACGTGTTACAAATGTAGCTACCTTGTACTTGAAGAGTAGATGGACTACATTTTTCTGGCATCCACAGAATTGACATTGCACATTATCAGACCACCCTCTTTTCATGAGGTTGTCCTTGGTTATTCACAGAAATTATAAAGTACGGTGTTCAACTACATCGATTCAAACTATTACACACACACTACATCAAATTCATTACCTACACATACTACATCGATTCAAACTATTACACACACATACTACTTCAAACTATTAAACACACGTACTACATCAATTCAAACTATTACACATTTTTAGTCGATGCTAACTTCCTGCTACGCTCTCCATACTACAAATTCATTAGCCACCCATACGACGACAATTCACTAGAGCTCTGTCTTCACTTGAGGGAAATCAGAACCACCAGCTCGTCCAAGCCCTGTTCCCCCACCGAAACTGTGTGCGCTGTCGCGAAACGGTGGTGGTCCTGTGCCATCGATCCTTCCAGGCCAACACTGCAGGTGACGAGGACGCTTTCTGGCAGCCTCTTCGGGGCCCTGAATGACCGGGTGCTTCCAGCAAAGCTGTCGCCCTGCCCTGCTTGGAATCTGCACCTCGTACATCTTAGGAACAACGTCATGATCTTTCAGCCACGCCTTTACCTCGATGACCCATCTATCGCTCAGTGGCACGATTTCCACCAGCTCGCCGCCAAGGCTACTGACGACCTGCTTGAGGGCCTCCGACTCCCAAGCATCCAATGGGAGGCCATCAAAGCTGTGTTTGGAGAAGAAACGAAGCTGCCCCATGCGATCGTCCCACCCACAGGCGCGATGCCAACGCATGAAGCTCATTTTCTCCCCGCAGCACTCGAAAGAACGAGAAGAATGCAGAACGCGCTCGGTGTCTGAGTTGTGCTCGAACCGGACGAAAAAATCAAATGGCGGCGCGCATACCCCAATGTTGACCTCATTTCGTCTGATCCCAAAACGAGACCTAAAAGCCGACAGCAACTCTGCCAGCAACACGGCAGGACGGACGCCCAGCACGGTGGCCATGAGAGCGTGGTCGTCGAACTGCTGTGCCAGGGCTACCATGCCTGGGGTGTGCGGCAGCACGCAACTTCCTAAGGCCGGTCGCCGGCCTGGATCGCCTGACGGGACGTGCTCCGCCGTGCGAGAAGGACTAGCCAGAGGCGAGATATTAGTCTGGGGACGCGAATCTCCAATACGGCGGACGATGCAACGGCGACGGCTGCGAGCTTCGATCAGAGGCGTGGGAGGTTGACCGGACATGGCGGGGACGGAAATTAGAGCAAGTGCGAGCTCCGATCTGAGATGAGCAGCCAGAGCTGAGCAAATGTTATGGGGAGGGGAGCAGGGGAGAAGACCAGAGCAGAGCAAAGAAATAGATCTGGTCCACTCAGGGATCTGGTCCACGTAGGGGTAAGCTAGTACACGACCGCAAAAGATAACGGGGAATACTGACATGGCGGGCCAAGAAGAGTTGACCTAATGGCGGTATTTGAGTTCAACCGTTTTTCGTCTGGTTCAAACGACAGTTTGGCCGTTAGATTTGTATTCACCCCCATTTGGCCCTTCTGGACAATTGGCGATTCTACTATGGCCCCTCCGCGCGATTGATGACAACTCGGGTACCACGGTGTGCACACCCACCAAGTTTGGTACCGCAAATGAACATTCCCATTCTTAAGAACTATTAAATCTTTGATTAACTTACATGAAGGAAATAAGAGAATAGGGCTACCATCTAGAGATCCTTTTATAGTCCACTTCCCTAGGAAAAAGAAGGACAAGCCTAATGATGATGATGGTGTAATTACTTTAAAAGCCAACTACTTTGGAGTAGGTGTCCCACTTCACAAACTTAAGTGATTGCCATCAAGGTCAAACTGATGGACCTTAACTAGAAGCGCTTCATGGGAGGCAACCCATGTGAAATAATTTTTTCTTTATGTATTAGTTTTTGTTGTGTTAGTTTTTTTGTTTTGTTTTTGTTTTTAATAAAGAGTGTTCAAGAAGACCTATGGGGAGAAGAGAAGAAATAAGGTAATCCTCTATATTTTATTTTACTAACACATGGCCTAAGAAGTATTGCTGGATCTTTACTTAGTATATTTGCTGATATTTTGTCCTTTGATAAGATGTGCAAAGGCACATGGAGGTACTAATCAATAAAATTGAGTTTTGCAGCTCATAGTGTTCTTAACAACCACTGGTACGGCCTGAGTAGACCGTACCGTGCGCCCGTACCACATCAAGCCAAAGGGAGATAGAATTTATGATTTTTGCCGTAGGCATCAGTGCTGGTAACGACAACTGGTACGGTCGGACGCGCCCGCATCGCGTGCCCGTACCGTACCCTCGAGCAAACATCAGATTTCAAGCAAAGGTATCATATCAATAACGACCAGCCGTATGTGTGCGTCCAACCGTACTGCGCGCCCGTACCGAGTGCACCGTCTGGGTGCAGCCGTTGGCCCCAAGGTAAGTCACCCGTTATGGGCGGGCTCCGGACATACCGCCCGCCCATACCACGCGGCCGCCATAATCAGCCCGAGGAGGTAACCTAAAAATCCCCAAAATCAATCTTTCTCTTTCTCCTTCATCCAAACTACAAACCTCCTTCATTTGGATCTTCAAATTTACTTAATATTTCTTCGATTCTTCGCACTCACTCAATCTAAGGTATGATTCTTCTCTGATCCTCAACTTATTTGTGCAAAAGCTTCACTCAATGTTTCATCATTGTTAATCTAGACTTAGGTCTTGTTCTTGATTCAATCTTGATATTAATCATGCTTAGCATTGTTTTTAGAGGAGGTTCTTTTGTAGTTAGCGTAGAAAATCACTTACGCTATGGTTCTATTGGACCCAAAAAATTATTAGCAATCTTTATTTAGTTTGACTTATTTTTATTTACTAGATGAACATGAGGAGTCGTACACGTGAGATGGCTGCGGAATCCTCTGCACCACCTGTTGAGACATTGAACCCCGAGTCACTTGGCATCGAGTTCACCGAGGAGTTTTAGCTGAACCGTTTCAATCATCTCAAGCTCTGAGAAATCAAGTCCACCAAGTGGACGTGTCCTTATATCCTGAACCAACTTGGCATTCATATTGATTTTGATTTACTTTGCAACAATGTTGGTTTGTATGATTTTGTCTTTCAGGATGTTGCCACGTATCGCTGCTTGACGCTTGAGTTCTTCAGCACCTTGACGCACAAGGTGGATCCTTATGGTTGTACCGAGGAACAAAGGACCAGAGTTAATTGCATCAAATTCCACCATATGAACTGTGAGTACACTTTGACACTCAACCAATGGGCTCAATGCTTTGGGTTTGCAAACAACACCACCGATGTACGCACAACTACTTTTGTTTTAGATCCTTCCCCTTCACAGTACTTTAATTTGATGAGAATTCATGGAAACATACCCAAGGGGAACCAAATTCATCATTCTTCTATTCGATATTTATTCTATGTAATTGCTAACACTTTGTAGGAACGTGGTGAGTTTACTAGAGTTAATGAGGAGGACATGTTGATCCTCGTAAAATCTGCTCTTATTAATTGTAACTTAACGCCAAATTTGGGTGCTCTTCTCGTGTTTTACCTTAAGCATCAGGCTCTTCAATCTCGAGGACCCATATGCGGAGGAGGAGTTGTGACCGTTCTTGCACGCGCACTTCACATCAACCTAGGTAACATCCAACCGTTGATAGGAAGTTACTGTCTCGGTCTTTCTACTCTAAGAGCATGTGGTATGATTTCTAAAAATCATGGTAGATATTTCTTTGATATACCTGGAGCATATCACTTGATCCCAGCTCCTTTGCCTAACGGTTTATTCTCTATAGAGGATGGGTGTTTGCGTTTTGACGCGCAGGTTGAAGCTACTCTACCCCAACATGAAATATCCATGGGAGGAGGAGAAGATAAAGAAGTAGAACAAGGAGGGCCCAGACAAGATGAGCAACCACCAAACTACTACACCACCTATGAACACATCTACGCATTCGAAGGAAAATTTCAAAACATGAACACCCTCTCCATCAACCTTCGAGATACTACTGCAAGCCTCGCCACCCATTTCCATGATTGGGGCAGCCAATGGAACATGGGAAATTATCCACCGCCACCATAATGAGCAACAAAAGGGCTTGCAAAAGCTAGAGCTTGGGGATGTGTTCCCCCAGCAAATATATTTGTGTACTAACGAGGTTGTACTCCATCTCCTTAGGAGCTTTGAAACACTCGTGTTGGCTTGTTCCAACACTATGCTTTTTTCCTTTGCTTTTTAGTTTGCTTTTGTTTTAGTTTGTTTTTGTTTTTGTTTACTTTTAATTCTCTTAAACCCTTGCTTGGTCGCAAGTTCTTTTCTATTCTTTAATCCCTATCCTCAAAAATACAAAAAGATTTTTCCATTTTTCCTTTTTTCGTAAATGTGGATTCACACTTTGACTCTTTGCTTTAATATCATTGTGAGAGTAATAGTGTTTGAGTTTAGAAGGAACACATCCCTATAAGGAAGAGGATCATGAAGTCACTTATGAGATGTATGTCCTATGACTCCCACTTATGAAGTTTGAGTTGTTTATCTTAGTTGGTTGATTTGCTAAGATGCCATGCTAGTTGGAAGTAATTTAATATATGGTGGGAGTGAGGCTTTTTATTAGTATGATGATTAGTTGTTGAAGCTCTTTCTCTAGTTATTTTAGTTAACAGAGTCTTTCCTTGGAAATAATATTGCCAAACAACTACAATAAGAAAAGTATAAAATTTATGACTTGTTTGATGAATGATTGTTTTTAGAGTATACCCTTGATGATACTTAACTCCATAGATATTTTGATACTCTTGATAACACTCATGAAAGGAATTGTTTGATTGAAATAAAGTCTAGTGGTAATTGTGATGCATGCCAAAGCTAACCTTGTGGATCAAACCGTGGTACTAGCTCAAAAAAAAGAAAAAGAAGTGAGACAAGTTTGTTCTATGTATCTAATGCACACCTTTGGGATGCCAACAACTCCACTAGCTTTCGAACGATCTATGGTATAACCCCGGATTTCGGCTATGAGTTGATGACATGAGTGCCATACTGATACGTTGCTAACATATCTATAATTTTTGATGTTCCATGCTTGGTTTTTATCTACTTTCTTATGTTTTGTCCACACTTTGGAGTATTTTTATACACTTTCTTGGACTAACCTATTAACAAGATGCCACAGTGCCAGCTGCCTGTTTTCTGCTGTTTTTGATTCCAGGAAAGTCAGAAAATGAATATTCTCGAAATTAGATGGGACAAAACCCAAAGTCAATATTTCACCGAGGAGGACGCGAAGCCAGAAGACGAGATGGAGAGGGGCTAGAGGCTGGCCACACCACCTGGCCATGCGGCCAGGCCTGGCCCGTGCCAGGGGGTGGTGTGGCTGCCTAGGGCACCCCCTCGGGATCCCCTTTCGCCTATATATTGCCTCCAATACAGAAACCCTAAGTACCTGATCAAAATTCCATGAAACGGTCTGTAGCCGCCATCATCTCCATCCCTAGATCGGGAGGGATCTGAAGCTCCTCCTAGCACCCCGTCGAAGGGGAGAATTCACCCTAGAGGCCTCCTTCATCACCATGCAAGCCTCCGGTGTGATGCGTGAGTAGTTCATCCTTGGACTACGGGTCCATGTAGTAGCTAGATGGTAGGTTCTTCTCCTTTGTGCTATCATATTTAGATCTTATGAGCTCCGTTCATGATCAAGACCATCTATTTGTAATCCTACATGTTGTGTTTGCGGGGATCCGATGGATATTGAGATGCTATTTCAGATTGATTATTGATTCTATCATTTCTTTATTATTTGTGATCTTGCATGCTCTCCGTTATTAGTAGAATTCTTGGCCGAGTAGATGCTAGCAACTCCAAGAGGGAGTATTTATGCTCGATAGTGGGTTCATGCCTCTAGTAATCTAGGGAAGTGATAGAAATCTCTAAGGTACTAGATGTGCTGTTGCTACTAGGGAGAAAACAACAATCCTTTGTTCATAGAACAATCGTATTGTTTACTTTACACGCAATGCTTAATGCAATTATCTGTTGCTTGCAACTTAATACTAGAGGGGTTTCGGATGATAACCTGAAGGTGGATTATTAGTCATAGATGTAGTTGGATTACGGTCTATGTATAATGTTGTAATGCCCAATCAAATATCAAAGGAGTCAACATGAGTAGTATATGCATGTGTGCTTTCTCGATGTTTGTCAATTACCCCGCTATAATTTGTTCACCCAACATGTCATCTATCTTAAGGAGAATCACCACTAGTGAACTATGGACCCTGGTCCTTTCTTTTACCATCAACCTACAACTATTTACTGTTTTCTGTTTACTTTCTGCAAGCTATTACTATCTTCCACACAATACGTTTAATCCTTTGTTTTCAGCAAAACCGGTGAGATTGACAACCTCACTGTAAATTGGGGGCAAAGTTCTGTGGTTGTGTTATGTAGGATTCCAAGTTGGAAATAACACCTTGGAGGTGTTTCCTTGCTCCTACTGGTTCGATAACCTTGGTTTCATAACTGAGGGAAAACTTGCTGTTGTGCTCATCATACCTTCCTCTTGGGGTTCCCCAACGAGCTCGATATATTTTGGGCCATCAAGCTATTTTTCTGGCACTGTTGCTAGGGAGTCAAGGACATCTTCACAAGGGGAGCCCCTCATAACCAATCTCTTTACTTTGTTATTTTTGTTTTGCTTAGTTTATTTCTGCTTTATTTGCTTGTTTCTTTATCAAAAACACACAAAAATTAGTTGTTCTAGTTTGCTTTTCTATATTAAAAACACCAAAAAATGACTACTCTTGAAAACACTAAGTTGTGTGACTTTGCTAGCACCAACAACAATGATTTCATGTGCACACCTATTGCTCCACCTGTTCCTGAAGCTACTTTCTTTGAAATTAAACCTGCTTTACTCAATCTTGTTATGAGAGAACAATTTTCTAGTATTGGTACTGAAGATGCTGCTGATCATCTAAATAACTTTGTTGAACTTTGTGAGATGCAAAAGCTTAGGGATATAGATGGGGATATTATTAAGCTTAAATTGTTTCCTTTCTCTTTGAGAGGAAAAGCTAAAGAATGGTTGCAATACCTAACTAAAAATAGTATAGATTCTTGGACTAAATGCAAAGATGCTTTCATTGGAAAATACTATCCTCCTGCTAAGATTATATCTATGAGAAGTGAAATAATGAAGTTTAAACAATCTGATAATGAACATGTTGCTCAAGCTTGGGAAAGAATGAAATCTTTGGTAAAGAATTGTCCCACTCATGGACTGACTGCTTGGATGATTATCCAAATCTTTTATACAGGATTGAATTATTCTTTAAGAAATCTACTGGATTCTGCTGCTGGAGGTACCTTTATGACCATTACTTTGGGTGCTGCAACAAAATTTCTGGATAATATGATGGTTAACTATTCTGAATGACATATTGAGAGAGCTCCACAAGGTAAGAAGGTAAATTCTGTTGAGGAAACCTCCTCCTTGAGTGATAAAATTTATGTTATTATGTCTATGCTTGTTAATGGGAAAGCTCATATTGATCCAAATCATGTTCCCTTAGCCTCTTTGGTTGCTCAAGAAGAGCAAGTTGATGTGAACTTTATAAGAAATAATAATTTTAGAAACAATGCCTACAGGAATAAATTTGGTAATAACAATTATAGGCCATATCCTCCCAATAATGGTAATGCTTATGGAAATTCCTACAACAATAATAGAAGTGCACCCTCTGAACTTGAAGTTATGCTTAAAGATTTTATTAGTAAACAAAATGCTTTCAATAAAACTATTGAGGAAAAACTCTCTAATGCTAAAAGAAATATGGCATCTTTGGCTGAAGCAGAATCTTCTTTTAATAAAATGGCTGCTAAACCTGAAACTATTGAGAATCCTTTTGCTGCTACTAATGCCATACAAGTTTGAATTGATGAAAATGTTAGACTATTAGCTGAATTGCATGATAAGTGGGAAAGAGAAGATGAAATTGCTAGAAATATTAGTATTTCTACAATCACTACCACTAATGTTGAAGCTAGTGGAACCTTTTCTAATAAAAATGCTGAAATTCTTCGAAATATGGGAAACAATAGCTCTACAACTTTAGATGATAATTATGATTTTGATCTTGACGGTTGCAACATCTCTGAAGTTATTATGTTCCTACAAAAGCTTGCTAAAAGTCCTAATGCTAGTGCTATGAATATGGCCTTTACAAAGCACATTACTGATGCTCTCATAAAAATCAAAGAAGAAAAGATGAAACATAAAGCTTCTATTCCTATGAAACTAGAAGATGGTTGGGAACCCATCATTAATATGAAAGTGAATGATTTTGATATCAAAGATTTATGTGATCTTGATAGTAGTGTTTCTATTATGCCTAGAAGGATTCATGATATGCTTGATTTGCCACAATTGGAAGATTATTATTTAAATATCCCACTGGATGATAATGCTAAAAATAAACTCATGGGGAGTGTTAATGATGTTCTTATTATGGTTAACAATGCCTATGTCCCCGTTGATTTCTATGTTTTGGATGTTGAATGCAATGCTTCTTGTCCTATTATTTTGGGAAGACCTTTTTCTTAGAACTGTTGGTGCCATTATTGATATGAAAGAAGGCACCATTAAATATCAATTTACACTCAAGAAAGGTATAGAACACTTCCCTAAGAAGAAAGATAAGATTCCTTTTGACTCTCCTATTAAATCAAAATTTGCTCTTAATGCTTCTTCATTTGAAAACACTTGACTCCTTTTTTGCTTCTTATGCCTAACTTAAAGGCGTTAAAGAGAAGTACTTATTGGGAGATAACCCAAAAGTTTTATATGAGTCTTGGAAGTTATTACCTATGTAATAACCGCTCCTTATCCTTTTTATTTGATTTTTGTGCCAAGGGTAACCTCTAATGAGAGAGAAGTAATGCTTGGGAAAGTTGTTGTTCCGAAACAGATTTTTGTGCTTCGCTGTAAAAATTCGTGTAAAATCTCTGTACGTCAGTTTGAGATGTGAAGTTTTGTGCTTCTGCCCCAGGTTGTTATCTAACTTTCATTAGTTCAACACTTTTCGATTTGAGCAACAGAAGGTCTTCAAAAAAATTGGTTTTTACCTGCTGGTCTGTTTTGATAGATTTCTGCCATTATTTGCATTTGCTTCTTGTTGATTCCTTTTGGGGTTCTTTTTGGGGAATTGAGCTTTTTGAGGGAAGTGCTACAGTATCTTGTGTTTTAATGGAAGTTTTATTGGTGTTGAAACTGAACCCAAAGACTTATTATCTTGAGTACACTAATGTTGCTAATAAAGATTGTGTGAAGTTTTGTATGAAGGAAAAATTTCAGGTATATGGAAAGAATGATGTAATGAGATGAAGAATGGACTAAAGCTCAAGATTAGGGATGCCACCCGTGTCACCCCAAGAAATACCAAAGAAGTACAAGCGTCAAAGCTTGGGGATGGCCAGGGCATCCCCTTCTTCTTCAATAAAAATCTCAGATTTCTTCCAAACACTTCAGTTTTATTGTTTCATGCACAGTTGTGTTGTTCTTGGAGCGTCTTCATTTTTGTTTTTTGTTTTCGTTTGCTTGGTTTTCTTTGTTTGCTTTAATAAATTGGTTGGACCCCCTCATCCATACATTGGTTTTCAAATAAGTTTGTTTTGGATTGGAAAAGAGTAGGAAAAGTTCATGCTTAAGTGGTAAAAGGAGCTTGTTTTGACTGTGGCCTATGCTTTGTAATGCCATGCTTGATATTGTTTTGGCTTTATGCTTAGGGATTTTTGCTATAGCATGACATGTTATAAAAAATTGAGATTGCTTAATGTGCCTTGAAAGAATCATGTGTTGTTTTAGCATATTAAAGCATAGTATTGTAGTATTCTCCTTTGATGCTTTATTTGGGTTGACTTGGCGCATGCTCACACCATGTTATGACTATCCCAAGTCACCATAGCCTCGATTATCATTTAGTTTTCGACTTGTAATATCACTTTATGCTTTAATCAATGATGTTTTGTCGCTTTGCATGATTATGGCCATTATTGCTCTCTTAGTTGGTCGGTCCCAGTCTTTTGCTAGCCTCCATAACCAAGTGTGAGTTCCACTCATGCATCCAACTCCAAATAAAATCAAGTTATTCCAAAGAGTCCACCATACCTACCTATTAGCATTTGCTATTCCAAGTATATTCATGCTTTTATCTACTCATGTGAAAATTAGTGATTAAATCTCTCACGAACTTGATGGCACACTTTACTTTTCTTGCACTTAATAAACTTGAACCATTGTGTCATATATGTTGTATATGCTTGCACTTATATGTTGGGGATTAGCAGAACCATGCAGTCATGGGGAACGCTTTCAACATTGCACTTGTACACTGTACCTGGTTGATATTATGCTCTTTTGTCTATGGATGCCGTCGGTGTGAAATGAAAGGGGAGCTTGTAAGTCCATGGAGTTATGTATTTGTGTTAGAGAAACGCCTAGGCCACTGGTCTAATCCATGCCTAATCATGGTGGAAACCTGCAGCGTAACCATAATGAGCAATCTATGAAGCATTCTTCTTATAAAAAAAGAGATAGAGATTGAGAAAAAAAGAGAAAAAGAAAAAAAAGATGAGAAAAGAGGAAAGAGAGAAAAAAGCACCATTTTCCCATGGTAAATAAGAAGATTGCTGAGATGCTCGTTGTCTGCTTGCCTTGTCATTTTGATATGGGGATTCTTCCGTATCATCGGGCAAGGGGTACCCCGTTGGCGGTTCTCTATGATACACATGTACTTACTATGACAAGAACTTACCGGTAACTAAACTTGAGTAGCATGAGGATCGGCCCTCGTATTCAAGGGACATGAGATTTCCAACTTATACTTTGTCAAGCATATACTCCATAGTTTGTTCACTTTAACCTTAATCACTTCAAGATGCTTATGATAGGGCAATGAGAGCTTAAAGCTAATAAGTACCATAATTTTTGGAAGCTCTTTATGAGACTTGAATCCCTGCTTCCTTCTATGAAGGCCTTGATGCATAAATTTGATATTGCTTGTTCTTAAACTATTTGTATATAGTCACCCTTATGAACTTTTAAGGTGTCCTATGCATTTATATTTTGCTACACTACGAGGGACAAGCTGAATACCATTCTCATTATGCTTTCTTTATGTGAAACAAACAAACGTCTTGCAAAGCATTATTATTCATGAATCTTTTGTTTGTGCCTTTTCATGTTACAACATAGTTGCTATGACTTATTGTTAGAACTATATCTTTCATGCTATGTTGAAGTACTATGATCCCAGCTATCAATGTTTTACAAATACTTTGATCAAGTTTATGATGGTGCATGTCAACTCAAAAAATTATTCTTTCTTTTTATCACTTACCTACTCGAGGACAAGCAGGAGTTAAGCTTGGGGATACGTTGCTAACGTATCTATAATTTTTGATGTTCCATGTTTGGTTTTTATCTACTTTCTTATGTTTTGTCCACACTTTGGAGTATTTTTATGCACTTTCTTGGACTAACCTATTAACAAGATGCCACAGTGCCAGCTGCCTGTTTTATGCTGTTTTGGTTCCAGGAAAGTCAGAAAATGAATAATCTTAGAATTGGACGGGACAAAAGCCAAAGTCAATATTTCACCGAGGGGGACACGGAGCCAGAAGACGAGACGGAGAGGGGCCAGAGGCCGGCCACACCACCTGGATGCGCGGCCAGGCCTGACCCGCGCCAGGGGGTGGTGTGGCCGCCTAGGGCACCCCCTCGGCCTCCCCTTTCTCCTATATATTTCCTCCGATACAGAAACCCTAAGTACCCACTCAAAATTCCACGAGAGAGTCTATAGCCGCCGTCATCTCCATCCCTAGATTGGGAGGGATCTGAAGCTCTTCCCGGCACCCTGCCAGAGGGGAGAATTCACCCTAGAGGCCTTCTTCATCACCATGCAAACCTCCGGTGTGATGCGTGAGTAGTTCATCCTTGGACAATGGGTCCATGTAGTAGCTAGATGGTTGGTTCTTCTCCTTTGTGCTATCATGTTTAGATCTTGTGAGCTCGGTTCATGATCAAGATCATCTATTTGTAATCCTACATGTTGTGTTTGTGAGGATCCGATGGATATTCAGATGCTATTTTAGATTGATTATTGATTCTATCATGTCATTGTTATTTGTGATCTTCCATGCTCTCCGTTGTTAGTAGAAATCTTGGCAGAGTAGATGCTAGCAACTCCAAGAGGGAGTATTTATGCTCGATAGTGGGTTCATGCCTCTAGTAATCTGGGGAAGTGACAGAAATCTCTATGTTACTAGATGTGTTGTTGCTACTAGGGAGAAAACAACAATCCTTTCTTCATAGAACAATCGTATTGTTTACTTTACACGCAATGCTTAATGCAATTATCTGTTGCCTGCAACTTAATATTGGAGGGGGTTCAGATGATAACCTGAAGGTGGTTTATTAGTCATAGATGCAGTTGGATTATGGTCTATGTATAATGTTGTAATGCCCAATCAAATCTCAAAGGAGTCAAGATGAGTAGTATATGCATGTATGATTTCTCGATGTTTGTCAATTGCCCTGCTGTAATTTGTTCACCCAATGTGTGATATATCTTAAGGAGAATCACCACTAGTGAACTATGGACCCCGGTCCTTTCTTTTACCATCAATCTACAACTATTTACTATTTTATGTTTACTTTCTACAAGCTATTACTATCTTCCATACAATACGTTTAATCCTTTGTTTTCAGCAAAACCGGTGAGATTGACAACCTCACTGTAAGTTGGGGGCGAAGTTCTGTTGTTGTGTTGTGCAAGATTCCAAGTTGGAAACAACACCTTGGAGGTGTTTCCTTGCTCCTACTGGTTCGATAACCTTGGTTTCATAATTGAGGGAAAACTTGCTGTTGTGCTCATCATACCTTCCTCTTGGGGTTCCCCACGAGTTCGATATATTTTGGGCCTCACATACGTGTCAATATATGGGCAAAAGTATCGGTACTCTCAAAGGTTGTGCAAACAATTGCAGAAGAAACATTTAGCAATCCTTGAAAAAGATGAAGGAAAGAAAAACGATATCTTTGAGGATCCACATAACAAGTCCTTGGCATGGTCCCATTACTACTTTACAATTTTTACTTGAAAGACAATGATTGGATTAGAAGTGTTCTTGATAGACTTGATTTATTGATGTAGGTGTAAATAAGACACTTCATTGGTATACTACATGGTGTTGGGGATATACTTTCCGGGTATCCTCACAGTTCCTCACTGACCAGGGTGGCCCACTTCGGGTTAGAGCTTTGCTTCACGGGCGGCCTAGTCAGGGAGAAAGACGGAGTCCAATCTGGCTACGGGAAGGCCCAGAAGACTTACCGACTTAGGCCCATAATATTACTTGTAGTTCAAGATGTACTCTGTAACCGACTCTTAGTCGTAGCCGGATAGATCTCTCCTGTAAACCCTAGGCCAGATATCTATATAAGCCATCCTAGGGAGAGCCTTTAGGGCACACTTCAATAGTCTACAATCTCAACTCGCACAGGCGAAACCCTTGTAACCCATATTCCGGCTCTGCCGTATTACTGGATTGCTAGCAGGAGTAGGGTCCGTCCAAAGCCGGCGGATTCGAACCTGGGTAAACTTGTGTGCTCACCGTCCCGGAACACCGTACGTCTCACACCCCTCTCTTCCGCATGCCTCGAGGACCCCCTCATGGCGTACTTGTCATCAATCCGGCGACAGTTGGCGCCCACCATGGGGCAACTGAGCTTCGGATCTGCTTTCCGAGCGGAATCTGCAAGAATCAGAATCAGCGAGACTATCGCCGTCGATCGCATCCTCTACGCCAGCGACGTCCGTCTCATCATTCTCGACGAGACCTGAATTCTGGCTAAGGAGGCTGTGACTGCCTACACAATCATGTCTTTTGGCGAGATCGATGTTTACATCGGTTTCGCTGAACCTGCCCCACCCACCCCAGCGGTGATGATAGAGGCAAAAGAATCTTATGGGTCCCCTTTGTCCGCGGAGGCGGTAGAGTTCTGGATCTCAGAAAACCCTAAACCCACCCAGCCCGCACCAGTTGCGGAGATAGTGGAGAAATCCGAGCCTGAAGAAGACCTAGCGGCCCAAGTCGAATCTGGAGTGGATCTCCTGGAGGATCTAGATCCCAGATCGACCCACCTGCGGAAGTCGAAATCCAGGAGGAGCATATCAATGACACTGATTCCGGCTCTGATGATGCTGGGACAGACAGACCTTTCCTAAGGTACACATTACGACGTATGATAATGCAAGATGCGAGCGCATATGCAATTCTCGAGACCATCAAAAGTTTTGACATGGCTGATCATGAAAGCCGCAGGTACCTCAGGAAGCACGCGTCGCACTTCGTCGGGTACGTGGGATCCGGATCCGGCTCTGCCGATGCTAGAGAAAACACCGACTCGGTGTTAGAGGCAATTGGAACAAACGCCGACGTACCCGCATCCTCAGATGAATCAATGACGTCAGTAGATTTCTGAAAGTTCTCCGCGGAATATGAAGAGGAGTACAACTCCAAGGCTGGAAAAGAAGGAGAAGCCATGGATGAAGGATCCAGGGAACACTCTCCTAAAGCGCAGGATGACATGGACGTCGGAGATAATCCCGAGGTCCAGATGTCCGAAAGTACCGATTAGAGCCTGACTCCGGGAAACGAACCCAAAGCCGTATTTGCTACTGGCGCTGCCAAGAAGGTAAAGAAGAAGAACAAGAAAAACAAGACCCCGACAAAAGACCCTCTGGCTGAGGAGGTGATTGCCGAGGAATACGAAGAAGACTCGGATGGAGCACTTATCCCAAAAGAGCCGAAAAAAGAAGAATCGATGGATGGACATGTGATCACCGAAGGTGCACGTAAACTCATCGATGCTGCATTAACCACACCTATCCCTATAGCTGCAGAACTTACTGCTGAAGAGCGGGACGAAAGGGCTCAAGCCCTAGAAGCGCGGCGTCAACAACTCCTAGATGAAGCTAGAAACATCGAGGAGGAGAAGAAATGCATGGCAACTAAGGATTACATGTCTCGGTTGCATCAGAAGACACGGAAGCGTCACACCAATGACGACCAATTCCCACATATCCGTGCCATCCTTTTCGGAGATGAGATGGGGAAGCCACGGAAAGATAACAAAGGAGATTGGGTATATCCAACCCTAGTACAGAATACCGTGGCGGCCTGAGAAATTCTATCGGCTAATCCAGGACCAGAGGAGATCCGTTTGGGTATCAAGCTACTCAACAAGGGACTGGAGCAGCAAAAGGTCGCCCTGTGCGGAAGTCAAAAACTGGTCTCGGATTCCGACCAATGTCGAACAGATCCGGCATGGGCTGACGTGAGACCCCACCGTGTTCCGGAGCAGCATTATCACCCCGAACGACGGGAGGACAATTATTCGAGAACCAGATCGTCAGGACAGCATCGCAGGAATGCACGCGACTGGAGCAACGTCCCACCAGCGGCCGAGAAAGAGGCCATCGCCGCTCTGAATCCGAGGAATCCTCCCCGACGAGAATCTAACGATCGAAGGGGAGAAGATAAAGAGAAACGTCGAGAGGAGGATCATCAAAAAATGCCACCTCCTAGACATGCAAGCCGTCCGGCTGAGGCCCACCATGGTGGGAACGATGGACGAAGAAACGACGGAAACCACGCCGGAACAAGAAGGCAGGGGGCTCGTCATAGTCAAGACCCTCCCCGGAATCAGAATAATGACGTTCCGGATGAAGGCCGGCGATCAGCCGGAAACTATCCAGCTGCCCCACCCTCTCCACCAAACAGTCATCACAACGGCTCCCAAGGAGGGCAAGGAGGACGACGTGGCGGAGGAGGTGGTGGCAGAACCCGAAGTCTGGCTCCAAGGAACCGCAGCCACAACCGACATTCGGGATGATCTTTATCCCCAAACGACGCAAGGCACAGGATCAACTCCAACATAGAGGCTCAGTGCTACGAAAACGATGATATCTACGTGGGCCCAAAGTGCTTCAGACCACGCATCAGAGCTACAAAATTCTCGTAAGGATTTGCTATCTCAAGACATATCAAAGCCTACGATGGCATTGCTCGGCCAGATACCTGGCTACAGGATTTCTTCCAAGCTTGCTGCATCGCCAAAGGCAGAAACAGCCTGGTCGCAACCCGATATCTCTCACTTATGTTGCGGAAGACGGCACGATCATGGCTCAATGAACTTCCGAAGAACACCATCCATAACTGGTATGACATGCAAAGTGCGTTCTTTCGGAATTTCGAAGGCACATATCGGAGGCCCTGTACGGTCGGAGACCTACAACATTGCACCCAGAAAGCCGGAGAAACTTGCTAGGACTACCTCGGACGATGGATCGACACCAAGAACTCTTGTGAAGGACTAAATGATCAAACTGCGATTGAAGCTTTCATTGCAGGTCTCCCAATTGGTCTACTGCGTCATCGCTTGAAGTGTGACAAGGTCACTGATTTGGGAGAGATGATAGAAACAGCGAGCAAGTATGCATATGCTGACGACGATGCAGAGGGATTGCTCAACGTCCTAGTTGTGCCTCAGTCGGCAAGACAACCAAAGCAACAAGCTCAGAAGCGCAAAAATACCTCGGAAGAAACACCCAATGCGGAAATTGCGGTGGTTACTACCGTTTCCGGGTCTGGACGACGAGGAGGACGTGGCAGAGGCTGTGGGCATGGCCGTGGGACTTCAAGGGTCCAAGGTACAGGAGAACAGCGACCAGGCAAAACCTACTCTTGGGCCAACATTGCCAATAACCCATGTGTGCATCACCTAGACGCCAATGGGGGCTCGTCCCACACCAACGCTGAATGTCGTTTCAATGACGACATCAAAAGAGATGACACCGCAGGCTACAAAGCTAAGCGGAAGAAGGCAAAGAAAAATCCCGAAAAGGACAAGGAGACCATGGAAGATTCCGACATGGAGGAAGCTGATGCTTCAAATCCCAAGCCGGAAGGGAAAACCACTTTTCCCACCAAAAAGGACACTTACGTCACTTTCCTCGGATCTCAACCAGCGAAGGTCAAGAAAGTAGTTCTACACAAGCTCAATGCAATAGTTCCGGCTGTCCCCCAATATCTGGACTGGTCGGAAGTGGCAATCACATTTGACCGCGCTGATCATCCGTCTAAGTTACACAGGCGAGGAAAATACGCCTTAATCGTCAACCCACTTATTGACAGTTATGGTTTCTCCAAGACTCTCATGGACGGTGGTAGCAGCATCAATATTCTCTATGTAGAAACGCTACGCCGGATGAAGATCTTGAAAACCCAGCTGAACCATAGCTTTGTGATATTTCACGGAGTTGTTCCAGGAAGACAAGCTAATTCCCTGGGAGAGATTACTTTGGATGTTACCTTTGGAACTCCAAAGAACTATCGGACGGAAGCACTTTCCTTCGAAGTGGTCCCGTTTAAGAGCGCATACCATGCTATATTCGGACGTCCGGCTTACTGGGCTTTTATGGCTCGTCCGTGTTACATTTACAATATGATGAAAATTCCAGGTCCTAACTGCGTGATCACTATCAGAGGAGACCCGAAGAAAGCGCGAGAGTGCGAGGATGGAAATGCCGCCTTTGTCGAAGCCATGCTGCACGCCCAGGAGTACCAGGAGATCAAGAAGAGCATAGATCCGTCCGAGATGCCCGCAACGAAGAAGGAGGTGACAAAGCCAAATCCGGAGTTCAAGGCATCAGAAGAGATGAAGAAAGCATCGTTGAAGGATGATGACCCCTCCAAGGTGACCTAGATATGCGTAGGCCTAGGTAGCGCATAGGAAAGCGCGCTCGTCAAGTTCCTCCAAGCAAATCAAGATATCTTCGCATGGCAGCCATCTGACATGACCGTAGTACCTAGGGAACTTGCCGAGCACTCTCTAAATGTAAACCCGAACGCTAAACCCATCAAATAGTCCTTACGACGGTTTGGCGACGAAAAGCATAAGGCAATAGCTAAGGAACTAGCACGGCTCGAGTTAGACGGATTCATAGAAGAGGTCATCCACACTGAGTGGTCGGCCAATCCTGTAATGGTCCCTAAAAAGGACACACTGATTTAAGGATGTGTGTTGATTATACTGCCTTGAACAAGACTTGTCCAAAAGATCCGTTCGCTCTATGGCAAGCTCGGAACTCCTCTGTTTTCTCGACGCATATTCCGGTTATCACCAAATTCGGATGAAGGAATCTGACAAAGACAAAACTTCATTCATAACCCCTTTCGGAACCTTTTGTTTTGTTACGATGCCTTTTGGGCTGAAGAACGCAGGAGCTACGTAGCAGCGCACGATGCAGCATTGCCTCCATGACCAACTCGGACGCAATGTACATGCATACGTGGATGATATCGCGGTAATGTCCAAAAAGAAGGAAACGCTGATTTCTGAATTGGAGGAAACATTTGCCAATCTACGAAAATACAACATCATGCTTAACCTGAAGAAATGCTTCTTTGGAATACCAGCCGGAAAGTTGTTAGGTTTCATTGTGTATCAATGAGGCATAGAGGTGAACCAAGACAAAATCAAGGCCATACTCAATATTTCCAGGCCAACTTGCTTGAAGGACGTACAAAGACTAACTGGTTGCATCGCTACGGTCAGTTGATTTGTAAGCCGGCTTGGTGAAAGAGCCGCACCATTATACAAACTCCTGAAAAAGACCAAGGATTTTGTTTGGACTAACGAAGCTGAAGCTGCACTACAAGATCTGAAGAAAGTACTCTCATCTGCTCCTATCCTTGTAGCACCGGACCTAAGGAACCGATGTTGCTCTATCTTGCTGCGAGAAATAAGGTCGTTAGTATCGTCATGGTGGTAGAGAGACCAGAGGAAAATCAGGAACACCTGGTGCAGCGTCCGACTTACTTTGTCAGCGAGGTCCTGACAGAATCAAAACAACGCTATCCGCACTATCAAAAGTTGGCTTATGGTGTTTTTCTAGCATCTCGTAAGTTACGACACTACTTCCAGGAGCATCCAATTACCGTGGTGAGCACATCTCCCATGAGAGATATAATCAACAACAGTGACGCCACAGGACGCGTCGCCAAATGGGGCATAGAGCTTTCAACTTTCGATATTGAGTACAAACCTCATACAGCAATCAAATCCCAGATCCTTGCTGATTTTGTCGCTGATTGGATAGAGACGAAGGAGAACATGATCCTCCCTGAGTCGGAATATTGGACCCTCTATTTCGATGGGTCTAAGGCTCGAGGGGGCTCAGGGGCTGGCGTGGTGCTTAAATCACCCCAAGGAGATAAACTTTTATACGTGTTGCAGATACACTTCACAGCGACAAACAATATTGCCGAGTATGAAGCACTACTGCATGGAATCCGGATTGCTAAGGATATTGGCATCCGACGTTTGATGTGTTACGGAGATTCGGATCTTGTTGCTCAGCAAGTGTCGGATATTTGTAACGCAAATAAACACATGGCAGCATATAAATTTGTCGTGGATGATCTATCTAGATCGTTCGAAGGGTTTGAAGTTCAACACATCCCTCGAGCAGAAAATGAGGAAGCGGACGCACTATCTCGGATAGGTTCTGCGCGGAAAGAGGTCCCGGATGGCGCTTTTTTAGAGCACCTCAAAGTTCGCTCAATAAAGGGAGTAGATGAGGAATATCCGACCAAATCCGACTCACCTCTGATAGCAGTCCTGGCTGTAATTCGCAGCTGGACTCAACCCTACCTCAATTATTTGGTAGATGGAAAATTACCCGAAGACGAGTGCTGAGCCGGCAGATTATCCGACGAGCAAAAGCCTATACTATTGTTAAAGGTGAGCTCCATAAACAGAGTGTTTCTGGGGTTTTTCAGCGATGTGTATCTCCGGAAGAAGAGTGGAAATCTTAAGAGAAATCCACGAAGGCGAGTGTGGTCACCATGCTGCAGCCAAATCTTTAGTGGCAAAAGCTTTTATACACGGATTTTTCTAGCTTACAGCTCAGGCAGATGCCGAACGATTAGTCAAGACGTGCAAGGGCTGCCAAAAGTACGCCAAGCAAGCTCATGTTCCGGCTGATCAGCTGCGAACAATACCTATAACATGGCCCTTTGCGGTCTGGGGGCTTGATATGGTAGGACCTTTTAAACGACCTCCAAGTGGATTTACTCACCTCTTCTTGATGGTGGATAAATTCACCAAATGGATTGAGGCTAAACCTGTCACTAGTTGTGATGGAGCAACAACTATCACGGACAACGGGAGTAACTTTTCTATGGGAGAATTGGCTGAATTCCGCAACGAGCAAAATATCCGGCTTGACATTGTGTCAGTCGCACATCCACAGGCTAACGGACAAGTTGAAGGAGCAAATGGTTTAATTCTACATGGCCTAAAACCGAGACTCGAAGCACCACTACGACGTGCTATGGGGGCATGGGCAGAGGAATTACCCTCTGTAATTTGGAGTTTACAAACAACGCCAAACAGGTCAACAGGATACACATCTTTCTTCTTGGTCTATGGCGCAGAAGCAGTTCTTCCTAGTGATTTGATTCATACTTCTCCTAGAGGGGCCGCGTATATCGAAGAGGATGCCGAGATTTCTCGACAAAATGATCTCGACTTAGTAGAAGAAGTTTGCGTCGTTGCTGAAATGAGATCTATAGCCTATCAGCAGAAGTTACGCAAGTATCATAGCCAGAGAGTCCGAAATAGATCTTTCAATAAAGGTGATTTGGTTCTCCGGCTTGTGCAACAAAGAAAGCACAAACTTTCCCCAGTATGGGAAGGGCCCTTTTTAGTTAGTTGAGTGTTACACAATGGATCGTACTACTTAACTGACATGAGGCCAGTCAGAGAAAGACCTGCTACTAAGAAGAGAAAGAGAGCTGGAGGCAGTACAAATCCGGATGAGTTAGACAGACCGTGGAATATTGCTCAGCTACGTCCCTTTTATTCTTAGTTTATCCTTCTTTGTAAACATATATATGTACATGTTCTCTAAGAAATAAAAGTTTTGGTTGCCTCAAGTTTTTCTAAGAAGTTTTTACCATCTTATTTCCGAATGATTATGTCATAGTCAAAAATCCCAGAATGCTTGAAAGTACTTTATGCTCATGTTCGTTCTGGTTTAGATTTCTGATTCTAAAAATTGCTACCCTTGGGTATAACTCTAAAGTTTCTAGTCTTTACTTTGGTTATTTGTCTGATTGCTGGATGCGGGCATTTCCGAGTAGTGAATTGTTGGTACTGGAAGCCGGCTTTGTTTTCGAGTTTAAACTGGTTTAGCAATTGAGCTCCGTTGCTCGACAAAGTTTTCGGCATAAGGTTTAGCTGGGCCACGAAAGGGACGAGGCGGAAAGCCAGATAAACGATAAGTAGAGACGAAAAAATACAAGTGCCTATATAACATTTCAGGCACGCAAAAAGTTTAAAGCCAAAAGTGCTGAATAGATCAAAAGCTTCGCACTAGCAAAATTAAAGTACTGCATATTTACAGATGCATCATGTTTTTCCGGAATAATAAAAAAAATTCTGATCTATGATGCAGGAGGAGATGAAGGAGCTGCCGTCTCGCTGGAGATTCCGCCTTGATATTGTTCCGAGATGTCCGCATCCGAGATGGTGCGTTCATCGTCGGAAACTTCTGCTGATTCTTCTGGAGGAGGAGGCGGAGTAGCCACGCGGGTGAAGAAGGGGATCTCGTAGTTGGTCAGGTCAGCCACGTGACACCCATATCCGGCGCAGGAGTGCATGATGGCTTGAAGGTCCTTCTCCTGGCTATCTTCATATACTTTGTAGTACCCTCTGGTCACTTGCCATATTTCCATGTTTCCATGGTGACTCATAACCATGGTGAGAGCGTTCTGCGCAGCAGTCCGCACGTAGGACATGTTCCAATCCCGAACAAGTTGCGCCATCTCCTTTGCCTTATCCCGCACCTGAAAATCCGACATGCTTGGCATGTCCGGAATCTTGAGAGCTTCGCCGATGTCCTCAAGGGACTGGCGGAAGTCATGAAGCAGGTCGCCGACTTGGGTAATCCGGTGGGTGCGGGGCTCGGAGGAGGAAGAGTCCGTCAAGTTCAGAGGACCTATACACAAAACAAGTTAAGAAAAATCCGACATTGATAAAAGTCGAAGAAAGAGACAAGTCAGATAGATGGAACGTACCGAAAATGACGTCGTCAATTTTGGTCTTCTCCTCCCGGAGACTCTAGAGTTCAGCCCGGAGTGCCTGAGACATGTCCTTCTCTCTGCTAAGCTCATTTTTGAGGTCCGAGATTATTTTATCTTGAGCAGCGATCTTGCGGTCACGCTCTTCAGTAGCCATGGAGGAGGATTCAAGGACTTGAGCTATGCTCTTTTCATTATTTGCCTTGAGCTGGTCCAGCTCTTGGCGAAGCTCCTTGTTCTCCACCACCAAGGTCTTGAGGTTCTCGGCCTCTTCAATCATGGCGACGGATTGTTTCACCAGCGATGTAAGTCAAAAAGGAACAACAATTCAAGAACAAATTCAACATTGAAAATGACAAAGACAAGGTTTGAGTCCCGAAATGTTTACCTTCGGCCTCATTCTTGGCAACTTTAAGGTCAACATTCTTAAGCCGGAGATCCTTGATCTCTCTTCGCTTATCACAGACATTCTTCAATAAATCCTGGTTATAGGAACATACTTTCTGTAAGTCAGAATACCCAAAGTCAGAAAGCTACTTAAGGCTCGGGCTAATATTTTTGCTAATATCAGCACGAGCCTTGGGGGCTACACTAGTTCGTTCTTTCGCATCCTAATGAAGCATAAACCCCGATTATATATCCTACTTCATTCTTGGGGGCTAGAGGATATGATATAAAACAATGGAAAAAAACAGGAGTTGGAATTCCGACTTACATATTGTTTGGGGGTCAGTTTATCCAAAACCGCGTTCACTTCAGCGGCCACCTTTTCGGCGAGAGTCAGAGGAATCACTGGGGCTATTGGGAGCTCACCAGTCCTAATCCTCTCGTCACGAAGGCGCACTTGGGCGAGAAGGTCGGAGAACTTGACGTCCTCTGCTTCTTGCACTTCTTCCTCGGCAGATAAGGTTTTTTCTCCAAGCATTGCTTGGCGAGCCGCTGGATTTCTTCAGCAGATTTCTGGGACAGGCAAAACTTGGCAAGTCCTGGATTGCTGATAAGGTTTTCGGCGAAGGTTTCTGCCGAGGGATCATTACCCAAAGAGGGTTCACCCTTATCTAAAGCTGACCCACCCATGGTGACGTCAGTTTGCGACCCAAGGTTCGCAGGCTCCGTTGAAGGAGCCGGATCTTCTGCGGCATCTAGAGAGATCGCCAGCGTTGTAGAAGGTTGAGGGGTAGGAGTCGGAGGAGCCACGGCAGGAGAAGCTATCGTAAGCTTCGTCTGCCGCAGCGGCTTCGAAGGAATCCCTTTCCCTTTGCCCTTGAGGAGAGGTTTTTCTCTGAGAATGTAGTAAAGTCGGAAACATTACATCTCAGAAAGAAATTTGAGTAAAGTACAAACGCAGAAAATTGTGATTGAAAATTACCTCTTCACAACAGGCACCTCCTTTGTGCCAACAGCCACTGTTGGAGCTTTGTGCTTCTTGAGCGCAAGATCCGGCAATGGGACCACTTCTACATCCTGAGAGAACTCCAGAGGATATCCTTCGAGCGGAGCAAGTTCCGACTCGGGGAGGTCAGCAAGCTGAAAAGAAGAAAACATATCAGCATTGCACTATAACTCAAATGTTGAAACACATAAAAAGGTGTACTGATAGAAGCTTACCGGCACTACGGGGTTATCCGGCGTGTGCATGTCCAGAGAAAACTCTGGGATTCTCCTCTCGATCCACTCCCTAATCAGCCACTTGATCTAGCTGATGCGGAGGGAGTCTTTCGGAGACGACGTGATGGAATGCATCAGTCGGGTTCCGTGGTACTGGAGGGGCTGGATCCGACGTGAGACCCATCATTGGACCAATTCGGATCCCTTCAGATCCTTGTGTTTGATCAAGTATTCGATCCACCTCTTAGCGAGGATCAGATCGTCGGTGAGAGCCGGAGCAGCCTCGTCCCAGGATGGTTGGGTCGTGGCGGCTCCGTCGTTGAAAGCCGGAAAAGCAGTGGCTTTGCCGAGAGCCGGAATATCCCTATGATAGAAAAACATGGCTGGCCATTGTTTGACCGAGTCACTAGCTAAAATTTTGGGATACGTGCGCTCGCGTCTAAGCGAAAAACTAATAGTGCCGGTGATATAAGGAACACCGGCGGTAATGGAGTTTCTCCGTACATGAAAATGGTACCGTAAAAGAGTCAAACTCGGCCTAATGCCGAGAAAGCCCTCGCACAACAAAGCGTACGCGCTCATCTCTAAAAGAGAGTTGCGAGGAAGATGATGGAGTTGAACTTCGTAATGATCAATCACCTCGGAGAAGAACTCTAAGGGAGGAAACGGCAAACCTCTGTCGAGGTGGGTGCCGAAGTGGACCCGCTCGCCGTCGCGCGGGTTGGGGACAGTTTCCTCGAAGCCGCTCCACCAGTCACCGGCGGCAAGAAGCCCCTCCTTCTCCATGTTCTGGAGGCCCTCCTCGTTGAGTGTGCAGGGAATCCAGAGCCCGCGAAAGCTCTCTTTCTCCACCACCGCTTCCGCTGTCGCTGCCACCGCCGCTGCCTCCAAGCCGGAGGAAGAAGATGAAGCCATTTCTCTGGCGAGCAGTTGACCTAAAGGGGCGGCGCTGGGAGTTCTGTGGGGGAGGAACGGGGGAGCTCTGTGTGCGCAGGGAGATTGGGAGGAGAAGAAAAGGCAAAGGACTGGTGGAAGGAGAAGGAAGAAATCCTAACCCCTTATATCCACCTAACTGCGCCAAGATTCATGCAAATGCTACAGTATAACCGCCACGCATCGTGGAAGGAACTGGGAAGGTCCCACGGGATGATTACGTCGCCTCGATCTCCGCGCACGCATTGAAACAGTGCCTCGGTTCCGCGAACCGCGGACCCACCAATGGTCATGGTAACGGAATGCCTTTCAGATGACGTGACTTGACCATGACTTGTGTCAGGTGGCGTTAGAGATCAAGTTCCGGCTTAGTTTCAAATCAAGCTGGAAAATCCGAGTAACCTATTGATAGGTCCGACTTATTTTTAAGACCCGGATCGTATTTTTTGTTGTGAAGTTTCAGGAACCCTTCAAGATTCTGCAAGCCGAAGATCAAGCTAGACGATGATAAATCCGACTTTGGATCTTGGAGGCCTCCGGAGGCTGCTGTTAGGGATATACTTTCCCGGGTATCCTCACAGTTCCTCACTGACCAGGGTGGCCCACTTCGGGTTAGAGCTTTGCTTCACGGGCGGCCCAGACAGGGAGAAAGACGGAGTCCAATCCGGCTACGGGAAGGCCCAGAAGACTTACCTACTTAGGCCCATAATATTACTTGTAGTTCAAGATGTACCCTGTAACCGACTCTTAGTCATAGCCGGATAGATCTCTCCTATAAACCCTAGGACGGATATCTATATAAGCCCTCCTAGGGAGAGCCTTTAGGGCACACTTAAATAGTCTACAATCTCAACTCGCACAGGCGAAACCCTTGTAACCCATATTCCGGCTCTGCCATATTACTGGATTGCTAGCAGGAGTAGGGTCCGTCCAAAGCCGGCGGATTCGAACCTGGGTAAACTTGTGTGCTCACCGTCCCGGAACACCGTACGTCTCACACCCCTCTCTTCTGCACGCTTCGAGGACCCCCTCATGGCGTACTTGTCATCAATCCGATGACACTTGGGACATGAAACTCTCTTACTCAATTATGTTGCTTAAACATTCTAGTGTTCCTTGGCAAGCTGAGAGTTAATTAGAAGAATTGGATTGATTGCTACACTTCTAGTTACTTATACTCATATTAAACTTTACTTTGATTGTCTTGATTTACTGAAGCTTGTATAGTATTCTTGTCATCTCTCTAACTTTGATAAGCCTCGCAAATGAATGAAGGGTTGAGCACATACGACTACCAACAGTAAGTGAATTCTTATTCTCGTTGTTTCAAGTTTAAACGTTGAATTCCTTATAGTTATTTTGGTTCTTCTTGCTCGAGGGAGATAAGGTTTGAGCTTTGGGGAAGTTCATGGCTCCGATTTTTGCCATCTTCCACTACGTTTAAACATTGTTTTTGGTCAAGCAGTTTCCAAAGAAACTCTCAATCATTGCCACTAATGACTAATAATTGCAAAGATATGCAAAACCTCTCTTTGATTTAAGTTGTGTAGGAACTCATGGCTTTTAATGCGATATAAGGAGTCATAATGAAGGATTTTGAGGAAGTACACATGGTCAAGTAATTTGGAAGCAGTTCCATGGTGTCAACACACTCAAGAACCACTGGTAAGGGCAGGGCCCGCCTGCCCGTACCAGGTGGTGACGGCTTCGTCTCGTCAAACCCTACAACTTTTGTGTTGAGGCTCTAGCCACCGGCCAGAGAGCCATTCTCAGATTTTATCACAACACCATCAAAGGAGATCCACACCATTGTACATCCATTGTTCATCACTTCCACCATCCATCCATCCACTAGTCATAGCCATTGCTTTGTACTTTAGATCTCCTTGTGATTTGGCATCCATTGTAAAAATATTTGATTTCAATCTAAGTATTTGTATGATGTTTTCTATCTCCGATCTATTTGTTATGAGTGAGTAGTCCACATGGGTTGCGGGTCAGGGAGAAACCTCGCAGCAATTATGTGCATCTAGATCATGGGAGTATTGTATTTTATTTGTAATTGAGATTTGTATCTTTTGTTTCTTCGTCTCTTGTCTCGATCTATGGACTTGTAGGTACCCAAGATCCCATAGATTGATAAAGGCTTGAGCTGAGATACTTGGCTAGCTGCGATCTCATAGGAACCTCAGTGATAGAAAGGGTAGTACGATCTTCGGTTAGCGCCCCATTCGGGATCAACAACAACATCACCACTTAAAGCTTTGATCTGTGTTTTACAATTAATAATCGTTTGTAACCCGTAGCTTCGGTGTGCACTCAGTTGGATTAAAAGTCTATTTCTATGCCCGGTGCATCACGGGGGCTCTAGAATATTAGGATGTGTTACCCATAGGATATTATCCCCATTCAAACATTATACATGACTATGCTTATTATTATCTTTTATCCCATTTTATGTGCAGCTGCAGGTGGATCTTCAACCCTGGCCTATCTCCATCCATTGAATCAAACCCATTATAAAGTAAACTAGATTAGTCTAGTAAACTAAGGTAAAACAAACAAACAAAGTCTTGTAGACATGTGCTTTTATTTCCTTTTAGCATTGCTTTTCGAGGTTCGATTAAACCTAGGTCTTCTAGGGAAAAAGCTATTATAGTACATCCGTGAATTCAGATCAAATGTATCATAAGTGAATGTTGAATATTGATTTAATCATTCATTTATATTTATTCAATAAAATAAAAAAGAATTAAAAGGATCAAATACCTAATTGGGCCAAAATCTGGAGGGAAAAGGGCCCATGAGGGAAAGACCAAAGGGAGGAAGGAGGAGGGGTGGCCGGCTAGGCCTTGGGCACCCCGCACGGGGCCTAGGCCTTGGTTGGCCGTCCAAGTCTCCCTTCTCCTCTCTCCTTTGTTTAGTCCAACATGGCTAAGTGCCTATATGGGGGTTTTTCCCCCTATATAAAGAGAGGTATTTTGATAAATTAAATACACAATAATCAATAAAAGGTTCCCTCTCTTTTGGGGAGACCTTCGGTTGTTTCTCTCTCTCCGATGACCGTGGTCCCAAGTCCGGATCACGGGAGAAGGAGTCTTCATCACCACGGAGCATTGTCGTGTTGCGGGATTTGGATCCAGAACCTCTACTTCCGAAACTGTTGTTGGATCGGAAGAGCGGGAGCCATCGTCAGGCACCAGACGTGTGTAACTCCCTACGAGGTGCAACACTTGGGGAACTAGAAGTCGTTGGAGCGGCATGAGCTGTCGGAACTTCAACATGACCTCGAGGTCGGCTTCGGTTTGTCTACATCATACACTCTCTCCCGAGTGTTGTCAACGCTTTTTGGTCTTCAAAGGTAAGTTCGTGAAAAGTCCCTCTTGTTACTGCATTACTAATAGATAGTTCCTAGCATTAGGGTTCTTAGCGTAGGGAAAAATTATTGTTTTCATGCGCGAACCCCTACACGAAGAAGATCAAGTTAGAAGAAATAGAGACTCGGGGGCTAGTCAGAGTTACCTGGGAAAACTTATGTGTTCACCCGGAGACTCCGAGGGTTTCACAATAGTCTTCCGGGCAATAACCATGCGAGTCACTAGCTTGGAGGAGCTCGAAGAGCTACTGCCGGAGGTGGCCACTATCTTCGGAGAAGGTGTCGCTGCCTCAGCACTCCTGTCCTTGGAGTCCACGGCTCTGTAACATCCCAAAACTTCAATCCAAGCTTATCAAGATCAAGTCATCCAAAAATGGGGTTAACAAAAACTTTTCCAAATTTAAAATGAAAGCATTCATATATGTGTGCATTGAAAATAGGAGTTGTTTTGAATTGCCATGATTGTGTGATCCTTTACTTCTAAAATGTTTCTTAGGTGATTTAAACATCATCTACATCATTCCCAAACTTTTCCTAAAGAAAATCAAATAAAAAGAATTAAAATGAAGGAATGGTCATTTGGACAAATTTAACTCTCATACCTACTTTGGCTATTCCTAGTACTCAATTCTTAACAGAAACAATTCTTGATCTTTACACCCCTTGATAGTACACATAATGAGGTACCAAGGCCCACCTTTTGATCTACTAAAAACCTTCTATAAACTATTTTAAATGATAGTTTAAAATTGAATCTAATGCATATGCATAGATCACCCTTATTTCAAAAACCATCAAATTGAGCACCATTTTCAAAACCCTTGCAACCAGAGACTACCTATCACTAGTGGAGATCACTCAAAAATTTTGAACTCAAAATTCAAAACTTTTTCTCTTGCGGCCATTTCATCAAACACTTGGCAGGCAGAATCACACCTCTAATCCTAGCTCACTGTTTTGAACAGAGTTTTGCCCCCATTTGATCCCCATTTACTCCCTCTGTCTCCCAATGATCTAACCAAAGCCTAAACACCCATCCCCTACACCCCTAGCAACAATGCCATGCCGACCCGAGCCATGCCTCGCCGGCCAAACTTGCAACCGCTGCAGCAGACCACCCCTCTCCCCCTCTCCATGTCTAGGAGGCAGCCAGCACCGCACCGCCCCTCTCTGTCCCTTGCCCGAGCCAAGACCAGCCATGGACCACAGAGGAGAACCCGCGCCCAGTGCCACCGAACCATGACGACGCCGCCCGCAGAGCGCGCACTGTCCCCGCGTGCACAAGCCGCCGCTCGACACTAGCCCGCGCCCACCGCTCCGCCTCGACCTAGAGAACACCCCAGACACCTCCGTTCGCCGCCCAAAGCCCCACAACCACCGCTCGCCGTGGACACAGCCGCTTCGGCCACGCAGAGCGCCACCTCACCCCGACTGCATGCCACCGCCCCTACGGCCGCATTGAAGCGCTAGAGCACCGCCAGGGGACCGCCCATCGATCGCCATCCCCAGCCATGCCGCTAGCTCGCCGTAGCCATGTCGCCACCGTCGACCGCCCATCCCGCTCGGTCTCACCGTCGAGCCTATAAAAGGAGCCCTCCCCAGCAAGCTCTCTTCACACCATTCTCATCCCCACCTCCCACTCTCACTCCCCACAGCCAGCCGGAGCCGCTCGAGCACCAGGACGCCGGAATTGCAGCCGGAGCCGCCGCCTCAGGAGGAGAAGGGCGCCGTTGATCCAGGCCATCCCAGGAAGCGCCGCTTGTACCAGGAGAACCGCCGTCGTCTTCCACTTTGTTCGCCCGCCTCGCCGACCCCGCTGGAGCCCCGGTACGCCCCCACTGCACCCTCACCGACCGCGCTAGGGTTAGCTCCCGTCGTGTCCTGTTCCGACGAGGACGATAGCTGTGAGCCGTCGATCTACCCCTTCGGTACCCCCCTGTTCCACTGACGGGTGCGGCCCTCGCTTAAGCCAGCCTGCGACACTGCGCGGAGCGCAGTGGGCCGTTCCATTTCCTTTCCTGCGCAAGCCAGTAGATTCAAATCTAGGTTTTTCTTTTTAGTTAGAATATAGTTTCTGTCCAGTGTTTCAAAATTCAATTCTATGTGTTTGACAAATCCAAATTACACGAAACTAATTTTGTCTGAAAGGTATTGAAATGCTCTATCCAAGCACGTTGGATTTAATTCATTTAGAGTTATAGATTTCTCCTAATAAAAATAAGAAGACAGAAGCTTTTGCAACTTGAAACATTTTTGTAAAATCAACCAAGTTAGCTTTTGAGTTGATTCCAACTCTCAAAAATCACATTTTATCATATCTATCCAAATATGTAATAATATTAAGGTTTATAGGCAGTGACTTTGGACTAGTACCAAAATAATGCTATATAGGCATTTCTAGTCACTTTAAATCATTAAATAATGAACTTAAACCAAAGTAATATTGATCCAACCTTTAAATCTCATTCCCACATGTTAGAATATGTGGTGAGGACATGTGTCCACATGATCCCATATTTTGGTGGTGAATATTAAATTTTAGTTAATATTTCAATGAGTAGAAATTACTTTTCCAAAATAAAAAGGTTGAAACTATTGAATTAAACTTGTGATGCTTGTGATGATAATAGATCATCAATTGTGTGGTTTAGAATAATACTTAGCCTAGTTAAGTATTGTTTGGTGATTGTGCACTCCCTATGTATTTCTAGACGCTAGTACCGACCAAGCCTTCGAGGAGGAGTTCTACCAAGAAGAAGAAGAAGAAAACTTCAACCACTGCACCAACCAAGGCAAGGTATTAGTGGCAAGCTAACCCTTGCAAACATGATTTAGTAAGCTATTGTAGCAAGCTACAATAAAACTAGATGGTTTAGTAAAGATGCCTTAAGCACACTTTGATCACACACCCTTAGTTTACACAAAGTTCTTTAATTAATTTTGAAGGTAGCATAAAGAGTATAAAACTTGACCTATTTAGGAACCTTTAGATGTCATTCTATGGCATGAGATTGATCCCACCTTTCCACCTTAGTGAACACTCTTAACCTAGTGTTTTAGAATAGATCAAACTTGAGTCACTTTAGATGGGAACACTTGGTCAAAATGAGTTATGAAAACCTTAGAATGATGAGTCATTCTATTGAGATGTTTTGACATGTGTTGAGAAACACAATTGGTTTATGATGATGAAAATGATGAGGCATGAGCCTTAACCCTTTTTATAAAACTGATGGTTGGATTCGGATGCGATACCATTCCAAATTTACCGTACAACCACATTACCTGAATTGGGTAAGGCTTAGCTGGAAATTTATATGCATTAGTAGTAGTTCCCTCACGGGAGAAGTTTGAGCTGAGGCTACCTCTCAATGATGTCCACCTATGCAGTGCCCAAGATGACTGATGGTCATGGTTGGGAGGCCATGCTCATAGGAGAGGTGCTTGTACTAGGGTGTGTAAAGGGAAGGTTATGTTTGATTATCTGCATACTAGGTATGATGATTCAGGGTTATCCCTGACAAATGTATCGAATCTTGTGGTGAAAGTGTACCACCTCTGCAGAGTGTCAAACTATCCGAATAGCCGCGTCCGTGGTTATGGACAGTTGGAATGGCCATACTGTTTCATTGTCAGATGTTTTCTAAATAACTTGAAATGAATGATGAACCTTGACTTGACCACAACAGGGTTGTGTAGATGAAAATAGCTTCCCAACTTAAGTGATTCTAGACTTTTATTTTATCTTTTCTTGCTTCAGAACTCAGCTTAGGTTTCAAACTTAACTTGATAGTTATTCTTTAAATTCAGTACTTTAACTTAGAATCATAACCCTTGCTAGTAGTAGTTTGCGAGTACTTAAAGAGTACTCATGGCTTTTGTCCCTGGCTATTATCATGGCCAGACTATGAAGGAGATTATCAAGATGATGGTCAGCAGGACGACTATGATAACTAGGACTATCTGCCTTCGTCAGCATTGCTTGTGCCCCTGAAGATGGACCCCACTACTGCGCTATCGTTTATTTCCGCTGCTTGTTGTATTAAAGACTGGATCATGAGATCCTTATTTGTGTAAAACCTTATGTATGGTTTGTAATGGATGATGTACTGTGATATCCAATCCGTTATGTCTCGCAAAAATGGTAATCCTGGGATTGCGAGGTATGGCATAACGGGCATCCGGGATTAAAAATCCGGGTGTTGACAAGTTGGTATCAGAGCCATCCTGACCATAGGAGACCCTAGTTAGAATGGACATCCAAACCAAAAACTTAGCTTCAAAACCAAAGTGAGTATTTATGAAAAACTATTTCCCCTCTTACCCTTGTGAACTCATTCTTTCTCAAAAATACATGTTCCTCAAAATTCTTACATTACTACCTAAAATTTGACACACTTGATCACTTCACTAATTTCCTCATCCTAAATTCTTGTAGATGGAGACTCAGTTCAGCAAGTTTTACCAGTTGGGAAATGGAGGTCAGCTGATCTTCGAGAGGGATCTGGATTCACTGTCAGAATTACTGGGACGCCCACATCCGGAGTTTCTTGGATCTCAACTTATAGGACCCCCAGGAGGAGACCTACAATGGCTAGTCACCGCAGATCTTCGAGGAAGCATTGAAGCACCAACTTCCGGGAGAATTCAGTTTTCTGTGAGAGAGAACAACTGGCTAGATGGATTAGCCAGGGCAATGCATGAAGCTCTCGCACGTCTATGTGCCCTCAGTGTCAACAAGATTCAAGGAACCCGTTTTGCCCACTATGCAAGACGTGACTTCATGGGAATGCCGATGGAGATGCCAAGTCACCCAGAATTGAGGCGTCAAGTGGAGAACCTTGACTTCTTGCTTCATGACCGACAGCAGGAACTGGACAATGCCAGAGAGTTAGCCAACCAGAACCGTGCCATCGCCGACCAGAAGGCCCAGACTTTCACCCTGCTCATCCAAGATCGCCAGTCTCTTCGTCGCCAGCATACAAAGAAGGATCACACCATCGCCCGTCTTCGCAAGAAGGTGGCCAACCTCGAGAAGACCGTCAAGGAGCAGGAAGCTCAACTTGCCGCCAAAGAAGAAGATGATGAGGGAGAAGACATCCAGGGAGATATGGATTCCTACCTCAGCAACGATGACGATTTTCTGGCAGAAGATGCTGTGGACTTCTACACTGATGATGAAGACTCCGACTTCATCGACGATGAGTAGATGCACTAGAGCACTGTCATAGCATGAGATGTATCATCACATTGTATCGTAGCTTGCAGAATGGTTCTTAAAACCATCTGTTTTTCCCCTTTGCTTGTTGTGGTGTGTGTTGTATCGTGTGCTTGCTTGCATGAATGAAAAAGAAGTTAGTTGAAAAACCTGAGTCTAACTCAAAGTTGTAGCTTTGAAAATCCAAAACCATGAACATTAGAATTTCCCTCTTACCCCTATATCTATCTCAATCTTCAGATGACTCATGGAAACCAAGGAGGGAGCAGCTCATCGCAGGACCCAATGCTGCAGATCTTGCAGAATCTCATCGCAGACCGTGAAGCAAGTAGGGCCGAGCGTCAAGCCAACTTAGCGACATTGCAGCAGATCGCCCAAATGGCTCTCAACAACCAAGGACATGGAAATCAGGATCACCATGGATCTAAACTCAAAAATTTTCAGAACACCAATCCCCCAATCTTCAACCAATCTGAAAACCCATTAGATGCTGATGACTGGTTACAGACCATGGAAAACAACCTCGAAGTTGCAGGAGTTGAGGAGAATGAGAAAGTTCTCTTTGCCACTCACTATCTGGCGGGAGATGCAAGAGCTTGGTGGAATAGCATCCGCAACATGAACCATGGCCAGGTGATGACCTGGGAAGCATTCAAGGTCAAGTTCAGCCGCACCCACATGCCGCAAGGTCTTGTCAACAGGATGAGAGATGAATTCCGTGAACTGAAGCAAGGAAGATTGACTGTAGTAGAGTACCGTGACAAATTCTTGTCACTTGCCAGATATGCACCGGATGAGATCAACACGGAGGCCAAGAAGAAAGAGAGATTCTTAAATGGACTGCATGATGAGATGCAGACTGTCCTCGTCAACATCTGTTTCCAGGATCTGAAGAGCTAGTCGACTCTGCCATTCAGATGGAAGGGAAGATTAACCAGGCAAACGACAACCGCAAGCGTCGTATGATGCAGCAGTCTGGATCCAGTAGTCACCAGAAGTACCGTCCCAACCCCTCACCAGGATATGCACCAAGGATCAACCGACCCCCAAATTCTCGCCCAAGCTACCCCAACCGTAGCGGAGGAAATGTGAAGCCCGGAGGAAACAATCACAACTCCGGAAACGCCAACAACTTCAACCGTGCCCCTCCCAACAGCAACAACAACAACACTGCCCCCAGAACTGGCAGCAATGATGTACCTGTCGCAGTCAAGGACAAGTCCCAGATCACTTGTTTCGAGTGTGGAGTGAAGGGTCACTACTCCAATGAGTGTCCCAAGAAGACTGCCGCCAATGCCCCTGTGAACGCCCCAGCTCAGCAGCAGCGTCGTGTTCAACCAGGCAGGAGATTTTCCCTAAGGAACTTGCACAACCGCAACGGTCGTCTCTTCCACATGAACGCAGAAGAAGCCCAGGAAGCACCAGATGTTGTGTTGGGTATGTTTTCTGTCAACTCAGTTTTAGCAAGAGTATTGTTTGATTCTAGATCATTGCATTCATTTGTCACCGAAGAATTTGTATGCACTAGTAAGATTCGCCACACCAACCTGAAGCATGTAATGATAGTTCAAATCCCCGGTTCAACAACAAAAGCTAGAAAAATTTGCAAAGTTGTACCTATCAGAATACATGGGATAGATTTTTATGCCAACCTAATTGTACTTGGAACCAAAGGTTTGGAAGTAGTACTAGCTATGGACTGGATGTCAAAGCATAAAGGACTGATAGACTGTGCTAAGAAAGCCATCACCATGACCAGTAGTTCTGGAGTAACAGTAGAACATATCTCTGAAACCTTACCCCGTCAATTCAAATGCAACAAAAGTGTAGCCCTGCCTACCATTGACCAGGTCAGAGTAGTCTGTGAATACCCCGATGTATTCCCAGATGAATTGCTAGGTATGCCCCCGGATAGGGATATAGAGTTCATCATCGAACTAATCCCTGGAACCGGACCTATAGCCCAGAGACCCTATACCATGAACCCCTCAGAGTTAGTAGAACTGAAGAAGCAGTTGGATGCCATGTTAGCAATAGGCTTGATTCAGCCAAGCGCATCGCCATGGAGATCACCAGTGTTATTCGTCGACAAGAAAGATGGAAGCAACCGTCTATGTACAGACTACAGAAAGTTGAATGATGTCACAATCAAGAACAAGTACCCCATGTCAAAGATAGAGGATCTATTTGATCAGTTGACTGGAGCTCAGGTATTATCAAAGATTGATCTTAGGACTGGTTATCACCAACTTAAGATTCGTGCAACGGATATTCCGAAGACCGCCTTTACTACTCGCTATGGTCTATACGAGTATACGGTTATGTCTTTTGGATTAACCAATGCCCCTGCATATTTCATGAATCTCATGAATAAGATCTTTATGAATTTCCTAGGTAAGTTTGTAGTTGTGTTTATCGACGACATCCTTATCTACTCCAAGTCAGAAGAAGAGCATGAGCAACATTTGAGAATCATCCTAGAAACCCTGAGAGAGCATCAGTTATATGCCAAGTTCAGCAAGTGTGAGTTTTGGCTGAAAGAAGTAGGATTCCTAGGACATATTGTGTCTGCCGGAGGAGTCTCTGTTGATCCCAGCAAGATCAAAGATGTCAAAGAATGGGAAGCCCCAACCAATCAAACCCATGTTCGTTCATTTCTCGGATTAGCGGGATACTACCGCAAATTCGTAGAAGGATTCTCAAGCATAGCCCGACCAATGACCCAATTATTGAAGAAGGACAAGAAGTTTGAATGGACAGACAAGTGCGAAGCCAGTTTCCAGGAGCTGAAGAAGAGATTCATATCAGCCCCAATTTTGATCATGCCAGACATCAAGAAGCCGTTTGATGTGTATTGTGATGCATCAAAGATTGGTCTAGGATGTGTATTGATGCAAGAAGGCAAAGTCATCGCGTATCTGTCTCGACAACTGAAGCAGCATGAGCAGAACTATCCGACCCATGATCTTGAGCTAGCAGCGGTGGTTCTAGCATTGAAGACATGGCGTCATTATTTGATGGGTAATCGCTGTGAGATTTACTCAGATCATAAGAGCTTGAAGTATATCTTCACCCAGAAGGAGTTGAATATGAGGCAAAGAAGATGGATAGAGTTAATCAAGGATTATGACCTTGACATTCACTATCACCCCGGCAAAGCCAATGTGGTAGCGGATGCTCTTAGCAGATTGCCGTGTAGGCTTAACACCATGATCAAAGAGAAGCAACCAAGTTTGTATGAGGAGTTGGAGCGGTTCAGGACTGAGTTAGTTAGCAAAGGATTCCTAGCTAGCATTGAACTTCAACCCACTTTGATTAGCCAAATCAAGGAAGCCCAGAAGGGGAATGAAAGTATCGACGGAATCAAACATCGTATTGGTACAGGCAAAGTACCTGGATTCACCGAAGACTAAGAAGGTGTACTATGGTACAAGGGACGTATCTGTGTACCAGCAGATTCGGAGCTAAAGGAAATTATCATGAAGGAAGCTCATGATACTCTTTATTCTATCCACCCCGGAGGAACAAAGATGTATCAGGATTTGAAAGAGAAATTTTGATGGCACAAGATGAAGAGAGAGATCGGAAGCTACATCGCCAAATGTGACATTTGTCAAAGAGTCAAAGCGGAGCATCAGAGACCTGCAAGATTGTTGCAACCATTGCAGATTCCGGATTGGAAATGGGATTCCGTCGGAATGGACTTTATCACCGGTTTACCTACTTCTAGTAGGGGAAATGACTCAATCTGGGTCATAGTTGATAGACTATCCAAGGTAGCCCACTTCATACCAGTCAAGACAACCTACCAGAGTGCAAAACTAAAAGAGTTGTACATTGCTAGGATTGTTAGTCTGCATGGAACCCCCAAGACCATCGTATCAGATCGAGGAACTCAGTTTACTTCAAGATTTTGGCAGAAAGTTCAGGAAGGTTTAGGGACCAAGTTGAACTTCAGTACCGCTTATCACCCGCAAACAGATGGACAGACTGAGAGAGTCAACCAGATCTTGGAGGATATGCTTAGAGCTTGTGTGTTGGAATACAGATCAAAATGGGAAGACTGCCTGCCCTTCGCAGAATTCTCATATAACAACAGTTATCAAGCTAGTTTGCAGATGGCGCCATTTGAATTCTTGTATGGAAGAAAGTGTCGTACCCCTTTGAATTGGTCGCAAGTAGGAGAGAGTCAGATCTTTGGACCCGACATTCTCCGAGAAGCAGAAGAGGAAGTTCACAAAGTTCGTGAGCACCTCAAGACCGCCTAATCCAGACAGAAAAGCTATGCTGACAAGAGTAGGAGAGACCTAACTTTCAATGTCGGAGATTTCGTATATCTCAAGGTTTCACCATTGAAGGGAACTCAACGCTTTAGTCTGAAGGGAAAGTTAGCTCCCAGATATATCGGACCTTTCAAGATTCTGAACCGCCGAGGAGAAGTATTGTATTAGCTGGAATTGCCTAAAGAGATGTCAGCCATCCACAATGTGTTCTATATCTCGTTACTTTGCAAATGTTTGGAAGTGCATGAGAAGACTGAAGTTTTCAAGAATATCGATCACAGAGCAGTGGAAATCAACAATGACCTGACCTATCGGGAAGTACCCATCCGTATCTTAGAAGAAGCCTACAGAACCACCAGGACCAGGTGTATCAAGTTTCTCAAGATTCAGTGGAGCAACCATACCGAGGAGGAAGCCACTTGGGAGTGCGAGGATTACATTAGGACAGAGTTCCCAGATCTCTTTAGTTCCTAGTTTTCTTGTAAATCTCGGGACGAGATTTTATTTAAGGGGGGGAAGGTTTGTAACATCCCAAAAATTCAATCGAAGCTTATCAAGACCAAGTCATCCAAAAATGGGGTTAACAAAAACTTTTCCAAATTTGAAATGAAAGCATTCATATATGTGTGCATTTAAAATAGGAGTTGTTTTGAATTGCCATGATTGTGTGATCCTTTGCTTCTAAAATGTTTCTTAGGGGATTTAAACATCATCTACATCATTTCCAAACTTTTCCTAAAGAAAATCAAATAAAAAAGAATTAAAATGAAGGAATGGTCATTTGGACAAATTTAACTCTCATACCTACTTTGGCTATTCCTAGTACTCAATTCTTAATAGAAAAAAATTCTTGATCTTCACACCCCTTGCTACATAATGAGGTACCAAGGCCCACCTTTTGAGCTACTAAAAACCTTCTGTAAACTATTTTAAATGACAGTTTAAAAATGAATCTAATGCATATGCATAGATCACCCCTATTTCAAAAACCATCAAATTGAGCACCATTTTCAAAACCCTTGCAACCAGAGACTACCTATCACTAGTGGAGATCACTCAAAATTTTTGAACTCAAAATTCAAAACTTTTTCTCTTGCGGCCATTTCATCAAACAGTTGGCAGGCAGAATCACACCTCTAATCCTAGCTCACTGTTTTGAACAGAGTTTTGCCCCCATTTGATCCCCATTTACTCCCCTCTGTCTCCCAATGATCTAACCAAAGCCTAAACACCCATCCCCTACACCCCTAGAAACAATGCCATGCCGACCCGAGCCATGCCTCGCCGGCCAAACTTGCAACCGCTGCAGCAGACCACCCCTCTCCCCCTCTCCATGTCTAGGAGGCAGCCAACACTGCACCGCCCCTCCCTGTCCCTTGTCTGAGCCAAGACCAGCCATGGACAATAGAGGAGAACCCGTGCCCAGTGCCACCGAACCATGCCGACGCCGCCCGTAGAGCGTGCACTGTCCCCACGTGCAGAAGCCGCCGCTCGACACCAGCCCGCGCCCACCGCTCCGCCTCGACCTAGAGAACACCCCAGACACCTCCGTTCGCCGCCCAATGCCCCACAGCCGCCGCTCGCCGTGGACACAGCTGCTTCGGCCACGCAGAGTGCCACCTCACCCCGACCGCATGCCACCGCCCCTATGGCTGCATTGAAGCGCTAGAGCACCGCCAGGGGACCGCCCATCGATCACCATCCCCAGCCATGCCGCTAGCTCGCCGTAGCCATGTCGCCACCGTCGACCGCCCATCCTGCTCGGTCTCACCGTCGAGCCTATAAAAGGAGCCCTCCCCAGCAAGCTCTCTTCACACCATTCTTATCCCCACCTCCCACTCTCACTCCCCACAGCCAGCCGGAGCCGCTCGAGCACCAGGACGACGGAATTGCAGCCGGAGCCGCCGCCTCGGGAGGAGAAGGGCGTCGTTGATCCAGGCCATCCCAGGAAGCACCGCTTGTACCAGGAGAACTGCCGTCGTCTTCCACTTTGTTCGCCCGCCTCGCCGACCCCACTGGAGCCCCGGTACGCCCCCACTGCACCCTCACCGACCGCGCTAGGGTTAGCTCCCGTCGTGTCCTGTTCCGACGAGGACGATAGCTGTGAGCCGTCGATCTACCCTCTAATCGCACGACCACCTTTCATCCATACCCCTTCGGTACCCCCCTGTTCCACTGACGGGCGGGGCCCTCGCTTAAGCCAGCCCGCGATGCTGTGCAGAGCGCAGTGGACCGGCCCATTTCCTTTCCCGCGCAAGCCCGTAGATTCAAATCTAGGTTTTTCTTTTTAGTTAGAATATAGTTTCTGTCCAGTGTTTCAAAATTCAATTCTGTGAGTTTGAAAAATCCAAATTACATGAAACTAATTTTGTCTGAAAGGTATTGAAATGCTCTATCCAAGCCCGTTGGATTTAATTCATTTAGAGTTATAGATTTCTCCTAATAAAAATAAGAAGACAGAAGCTTTTGCAAATTGAAACATTTTTGTAAAATCAACCAAGTTAGCTTTTGAGTTGATTCCAACTCTCAAAAATCACATTTCATCATATCTATCCAAATATGTAATAATATTAAGGTTTACAGGCAGTGACTTTGGACTAGTACCAAAATAATGCTATATAGGCATTTCTAGTCACTTTAAATCATTAAATAATGAACTTAAACCAAAGTAATATTGATCCAACCTTTAAATCTCATTCCCACATGTTATAATATGTGGTGAGGACATGTTTCCACATGATCCCATATTTTGGTGGTGAATATTAAATTTTAGTTAATATTTCAATGAGTAGAAATTACTTTTCCAAAATAAAAAGGTTGAAACTATTGAATTAAACTTGTGATGCTTGTGATGATAATAGATCATCAATTGTGTGGTTTAGAATAATACTTAGCCTAGTTAAGGATTGTTTGGTGATTGTGCACTCCCTATGTATTTCTAGACGCTAGTACCGACCAAGCCTTCGAGGAGGAGGAGTTCTACCAAGAAGAAGAAGAAGAAAACTTCAACCACTGCACCAACCAAGGCAAGCTATTAGTGGCAAGCTAACCCTTGCAAACATGATTTAGTAAGCTATTGTAGCAAGCTAGAATAAAACTAGATGGTTTAGTAAAGATGCCTTAAGCACACTTTGATCACACCCCCTTAGTTTACACAAAGTTCTTTAATTAATTTTGAAGGTAGCATAAAGAGTATAAAACTTGACCTATTTAGGAACCTTTAGATGTCATTCTATGGCATGAGATTGATCCCACCTTTCCACCTTAGTGAACACTCTTAACCTAGTGTTTTAGAATAGATCAAACTTGAGTCACTTTAGATGGGAACACTTGGTGAAAATGAGTTATGAAAACCTTGGAATGATGAGTCATTCTATTGAGATGTTTTGACATGTGTTGAGAAACATAATTGGTTTATGATGATGAAAATGATGAGGCATGAGCCTTAACCCTTTTTATAAAACTGATGGTTGGATTCGGATGCGATACCATTCCAAATTTACTGTACAACCACATTACCTGAATTGGGTAAGGCTTAGCTGGAAATTTATATGCATTGGTTTGAGCTGTGGCTACCTCTCAATGATGTCCACCTATGCAGTGCCCAAGATGACTGATGGTCATGGTTAGGAGGCCATGCTCATAGGAGAGGTGCTTGTACTAGGGTTCGTAAAGGGAAGGTTATGTTTGATTATCTGGATACTAAGTATGATGATTCAGGGTTATCCCTGACAGATGTATCGAATCTTGTGCTGAAAGTGTACCACCTCTGCAGATTGTCAAACTATTCGAATAGCCGTGTCCGCGGTTATGGACAGTTGGAATGGCCATACTGTTTCGTTGTCAGATGTTTTCTAAATAACTTGAAATGAATGATGAACCTTGACTTGACCACAACAGGGTTGTGTAGATGAAAATAGCTTCCCAACTTAAGTGATTCTAGACTTATCTTTTATCTTTTCTTGCTTCAGAACTCAGCTTAGGTTTCAAACTTAACTTGATAGTTATTCTTTAAGTTCAGTACTTTAACTTAGAATCATAACCCTTGCTAGTAGTAGTTTGCGAGTACTTAAAGAGTACTCATGGCTTTTGTCCCTAGCTATTATCATGGCCAGACTATGAAGGAGATTTTCAAGATGATGGTCAGCAGGACGGCTATGATAACTAGGACTATCTGCCTTCGTCAGCATTGCCTGTGCCCCTGAAGATGGACCCCACCGCTACGCTATCGTTTATTTCCGCTACTTGTTGTATTAAAGACTGGATCATGAGATCCTTATTTGTGTAAAACCTTATGTATGGTTTGTAATGGATGATGTACTATGATATCCAATCCGTTATGTCTTGCAAAAATGGTAATCCTGGGATTGCGAGGTATGGCATAACGGGCATCCGGGATTAAAAATTCGGGTGTTGACAGGCTCCCTCGTCGGCCTCGTCCTTACAGGACTCATCCGTTGAGGACCCCCTAATGAACAAAGCAAGAAAATCACAATAATCAGTCAAAGATATAGCAGTGCACTTGAAGGGAAAATATACGCACAAGTACTCACGTGGCAATTTCAGAGAGGTCGAACACCTCCGGCTTCTTCAGATTCTTCGCCTAAGGCTCAGGACCCATGGCTCGAATGGGTACTACCGGGATTGGCCTAGTAGCATCCATGACTGGTGCAGACTCCTTTGGAGAAGCAGTCCCCTTCTTCGACAAAGTGGTAGAGGCATTCGATCCCTCGCTCCGACCCCTCTTGCGGGAATTGCCATTGCTACCCTCGGGAGCTTCACCCTTAGGCGACTAGGCGGCAGGGATGGTCGATTCCGACTCGTCATGTCCCCACCTTCCGGATCAGCCATAAACTCCTCTAGCAATGGAGGCATCATCTTCTCTACCTTCGACTCCTACAAGTACACAATCACCACATTAGCACATAACGCAATCACAACATCATACAAAGGGAAAGTATGGCAAGGACCCTACCTCGGGTACGGGGTTGGTCGCGCTAAAAGGAGCAGTCGACATCTCCATCTATAGAGCCTCATATGTAGTCAGGCTTATCAAAGGCCTGATGGTTAGGTCGAACTCTATCGATGACGGCTCTACAGGCGACACCCTCATCGGATCATTGGTGCCAGCATACAAAAACATCGGATATGCCCTGGCTTGGAGGGGTTGTATCCGACACTTCAAGAAGATAGGATTGATGTCGATGCCGGTGACCTCCTAGCCATGTCACAGGTGAAGACTCTCCACATGCTTGTACAATGCTTCGACCACTTTCGTCTAACCCGAAGGAATGTTGTTCTTCTAGGATCATTTCCACTTGATCTCTCTATCTGGGTCGAATGGAGGAAGGCCGTAGACTTGGTTGGCTAGCTTCTCGTCACAGATGTATAACCACTTGGTTCTCCATCCTTGAGCTAACTCGACAAGATTGAAACTAAAGTATTGTTGGCTGGGGCGGATATAAAGAACCACTAAAGCCAGACTGCCTCTTCAAGGCATAAAGCTTCTTAAAGAGGCCAAAGTGCGGCTCGATTCCGAGCTAGCACTCACAAAGAGTAATGAAGAAAGCAAGGTGGAAGATGGAATTGGGCGACAACTATTGCAGTTGAAGACCATAAAGAAAAATAAGACCACGAATGAAATTATGGAGGGGAAGATAAAGGCCCTGAAGAACGGAGGCGAGGAACATGATGCGAAAACCTACCGGAGGATCAAGAAATACCTCTGGAACAGGGAGAACATAGTCATCATCCTTCTATGGGATCGGCTCAGCCTCGCGCGGATGGCGCAAGTCCTCAACCTTCATGACGGACCTCCGTGACCCGCCATTGGTGACACGGCCGCCGGTGTTCTTCTTCTTGGCAGCGCCAGCGGCTCTCGTCCTAGCCCCAACGGCCTTCTTCGTCCTAGCGCGGATAATGGAGGAGGGGAAGACATGGAAGCTGTTGAGTGTGAGGTTAATCTGTGGGCAGTGAGAGGCGGCTTGCAAGAAAAACAAGGAGGATGAATGACAATGAGCGGAAGGGGAAAAATTACCAGTGCCCAGTAGCGTATTAATCGGCGGAAGAAGAAGAAGGTGAACCGTCGATCTATAGCGCATTACATGTGTCGACTATTGCAGAAACCACGTGGCATCGGTTGCACCAAACCTTCGCTACCACACTCTCCACTAAGCGCGGAAACCGAGGAGGCACAGTTAAAACAACGTAATTTACGCGTCACTAGTCAAGTTCTGGTCAGATTGTGCGACCCATGGTTGTCTAGTGCCAGTGACGCTCCTCTCGCTCACGGATGAGCTCATTAGTCATCACCAATGACGTCATCATCGATCACACCTCTAGCAAAAGACAGAACACAACAACGGCTCTCTTATCCGAGTGACTAAAAGTTTTTGTTCGAGTCTACGACTCGACCAAATACTCGGGGGCTACTCCTAACATGATCCCTGGCCGTGCACCCGAAGCTCTTCTGGGTCCTGTGAATGCCTTAAAAACTGACAAACAACACGATCATATACCTCGACTCCTTCCTCGAATCAACGATTCGACTACGGACTCGGCGCCTATTCCCATAGGGAGCACTGGTTATCATCCGATTAACTTTGGCTATCAACAACATTCGCAAGATGAGAAGGACTAAAGTCTCTGCACGAGTCTACAGCTCAAACAGACACTCGGGGGCTACTCCCATAGGGAGTGCTGGTCGTGCACCCTATGAATAAAAACTGCCGAAGATCCTTCAGATCATTTATGGCAACTGCGTTACAAGAATTAAACATGAAATCAAACAACATGGCGACTCTGCCCAAAATATTGCTAAGAGACGATGTCTCCTTGGTCACCTAAATTGTCTCCATGACAACAAACATTCAGATGTATCATCTATGACACAAAGGTAAGACCTACAGATACAGTCTGATGGCCTGGCATCGCACCTGCTGTGCTCTACCAGAAACATACCATGCCTACAGGTGTGATGAAAATTCCTAGGGACGCGTTGGCTACATATCTAATATCACTGGAATTCAAATCATGTAAGACCTCCACAGCCTAAGTTGAATTACACTAGCACTTCCCGAATTCGAGTCCGAGGACTCGAATTTGAGTAGATAGCGTTGTTTTACCCAAAGGCAGTTAACTGGCCCCGATCTATCAGGAGAGTCAGGCATGCATATCAATTATCCCTATAAACTAAAACATTATGACCTGAAAACATGTTCGGATGACTTTGGAGTCTCCACCTGAATCTACAATTCCACAGGACACTCGGGGGCTACTGACGTAGGTATGCCCTGTGGGTACCTAATATTGGCTTGTCCGATTTGGCCCAACAGGAGCCCACGAGATGACCCGCTCCTGATGACGAAGCCTAGGAAGGATTCAGGTGACCTAGGACCGTAAAGGATGTGATTCCTTGGAGGATACGACTAGCTTTAGATAGAAAGTTTAAAGAGTAAACCCTAACTTGTAACCGACTCGAACTTATCCCGAGACCCAGCCTGCCTATATAAAGGCAAGGAGGGCACGACGAGATGGGACTCACCTCAACCATATCATACTCACCCGCCAGATCTCATCTGCACACCCCTGTAATCATTGGTTTCGTCATTAATCAAGAGCAGACAAGCAGTAGTAGGGTTTTTCCTCCGGGGGCCTTAACTTGGGTAAATCCTATGTCCCGTATTGCTTGTTTATTAGCCGAACGTGATCTCCAGCACACCCCACTTCCTCAAAACCTAAGTCCATAACAATGGGTGTTGATGAGTTAAACCCTCTCCAGCTAGACTCTTAATACAATTAAACATCACTCATGAAATTATTAGAGGCTTCATCAATATACTTTTATTCATGTCAAGTGTAGAAATCATGGAAATGTATTATAGAGGATCACAATATTCTTCTCAAGATGGATAAATATTTTAACATAGTTCGTCAAGGCTCTAACTCTACTGTTATGAAACCTAAAAAAAGCAAGTGCATCCCTTATATAAATATGAAACATGTCTTACCTAAGAAAGCATTTGAAAGCTACCAGATACATAATTACTCAAAAACTTTATATAACAAGAACATTGCACAAGACTCTACACATGCAGAAGTAACTTCCCCAACGTATAACTTTTACAAGAACCAAACTTGAATAGATTACCAAAAGAAAAGAGAAAATGCAATTATCAAAAGAGAGTGTGAGAAGTGGTTACCTCCTCAAGCTTGAATAAAGAAAGGGTGACACACTTTACCGTTGAGGTATGATTAACCTCACTTTTGATGGACATGTACCTTTGGTTTAATGAATACTTCCTTGTTGAAGCGTTGAGTTGAAACAACAAAGTGGCTTATGCAAGTATTTGCACGGTTGGCACTAACCATGCACGTCATCACATAAGGTCCAAGTCCCTGTGAAAATAACAAACAAAGTAAAAGAAAACGATTCGGTGTACGAACGGAGTTTGTTCACCCAACCATGAAAACAAAAGAAAAGAAACACGAAACACTATAGATAATTATAGGCTAGGGAGTTTCGAATGTGGATAAAAGAAAATGAAGTACAATGGAACATGTACAAGGTAACCCACTGACCTGAGGTTGTCAAAATAAAAAGATTGGGGGGTTATACCATTTTTTACCCGTTGTAGCATCCCGGGTAAATCCACTACCAGAAAATCGCTCGTTGTTGTGCATCATCGTGACTGCATGTTCATATCATCATGCCACATTGCATTTGAGCATCTTCATGTCTGCATGAATATATTATTTTCCTAAAACTATTTTCTAAAAGCCTAAATTTGTTTTCTAAATAACCCCCCACTACAAGACATCTGGTGACACATGACCCTCCATATTGGTCACTGAAAGTTTGTAGTTTTTAATTTATGACCTTTTGTGACCAAATACAGATGGTCAAAAGCTGAGCATCACTAGTTAAACACGATGACCTTTTTTCTGAAATGGTCATAGACGTCTATGACCAATATAGATGGTCTATCTGCCCTATCCATGTCAGATCCTATGTGGCCACTCCTACGTGGAAAATATGTGACCAATTGTAAAGGTCGTTCATCAATTCAGCCCGATCCAATTCGGTGCTTTACATGGGCTAAGCCCAACAATAATGGACTTTTTACGTGGTCTGGTTGCTTGGCTACTTTCAATCCACAGTCCATTTTTGTTTTGGCCTTGGCCCTTTATGGTTCAATTCTTGTCTAGGATTGCCCTTTATATGGTCCATTTGCAACCAATTTGTTCTCATTTTCTTAAATATTTCTGACATTACTATTTGGGCCTTAGCCTTTTTAGAGCCCGAAATGTTCCAGGCCGCACTTGACGGTCATTTTACCACTAGACCACGATCAGGTTTGGACAGTTTACACAATTTAAGAATAATAACTGTTTAGGCAAGAAAATTAGACAGGCTCGCAAAATTAACGTGATTACACGATGCCACTAGTACAAGAAGAAAAATTATTTTTACAAGACCAGATCATCTGGTTTAACAACCAACATAGTAAGGCGGCAAAAGCTAAGCGTAAGACCTAGCAAGAAACACACAAAGCAAGGCAAGCAGAGCATCACTCAGTGGAGTGAGGCATTGATGGCTCTGAAATATAGCCATCTACGTCCACATTTAAACTGGATATTATTCATATTTTTGATGATATATCTCTCTAAACTCTGCCACTAATGCCTAGTATTCAAAGGGGTATGCAATCCTTTCTTTCTATTTTTTCCTGTGCAAATAATGATGTTTTATTATGGGAATAACTATATTAAAGTCAAAGATACAAGATTTCCAACAACCAGAAGAAACCAGGAGTCGTGGGTTAGAGGCAGATGCTTTAACGACCAACTATATGACCGGAATAAAATTCTGGCCATATAGTTCTGGCCATATAGTTGCCATCGACGCCGCTAGGTTAAATAGAACAACTTTCGTGAAGGGACCCCTATATAAAGAGGCCTCGGGCGACGAGAAACATGCGCTCGTAGAAACCATCAGCCACCCCCAGATCTCCATCCACATCATCGATGAGCCGCTGAAGGAATAGACTTTGATCTAATCTCTCCACCACCATAGCCATATTCCACCACTTGTAATAGTAGATCTCTTCTTTGATTGGCGACATTATAAGACTATTTTCTAGCAATCTCATGATTTCCCCTACAATGTTTATGATCTTTGATCTCATCTCCATGTGTGAGTAATTCTCCTTGGGCTAAGGGCTTCGGTCTAGCCATGTAGCTTTTTGTGCATGTTATTTATCATAGATGGGGTCATGTATTAGTTTGTATGACATGATGAATATTGTATCCTCTCTTGTCTCAATCTAAGGACTTGTCAGGTACCCAAGACCCGAAGATTGAGCTAGTATAGGGAGTATGAGTAATGACTAATCTGCAGGTTGGGAACCCAAGTGACATAAAGGGTAGTACGGCTGTATGTGAGGGATTTAGTTGGGATTAACAGTGATATCACTATGCATATCATTAGTTATCTTTCTTCTATGGATGAGACTAGTAGGTTATTGCTATAAGCGATTGTAGAGGCAATAGCAATTATGGATGCACTGCCCACATATAATTTATCTTGCTCTGACAATTACATGAATACTTTATTTCTATCTTTTATTCCCATCAGATGTTTTGCACAGCTAGGTGAAACCAAATGCCCTAGGCCCTCTCTCTCTCCATCATCGACAACAACAAAAAGACGCAAACTCTTGGTCCGGTAAAAACATAAAAGGAATTCTAAAACTCCCGAAGGTCCGTTAAAGTAACTTCACTATGCTTCTGCTTCCCGATGATTTGATAAACCTAGGTCTACTAGGGAAAAAGAGCTATACTACATCCGTAATCCGGATCGAAGGTATCAACCCTTTTTCTGGTGTCGTTGCCGGGGAAGCAATATCTACCCTAGTGAGGTTAGTAGAACCTTGCTAGTTTTGATTCTTGTTTTTAATTTTTAGTTTGCTTTCAGTATTTATTTGAAAAACCAAAAACAATAGTTAGTCTTTAAATTCTTGTTTTTACTTTTATAAGTCTTTGTTTACAGAAAACCAAAACCATAGGAACTATGGCTAAAAAGAAGCTTGGGGAATTTGCTACTCCCAATAATGATTATTTGCGTACTCCTATTACTCAGCCAACAATTGCTACTGATGACTATGAAATTAAGCCCCATTATTTAAGATTGGTTCAACAGAATCAACTTGGAGGCTCTGCTATTGAGGATGTAGGTATGCACTTGAATACTTTCACTGAAATATGTGATATGATGCGCATAAAAGATGTTGACCCCGATGCGGTCAAATTGCGTTTATTTCCTTTCTCTCTTAGAGGGAGAGCAAAATAATGGTTGCTAGCTTTGCCTAAAAATACTATTACATCATGGGTGGGATGTACTTCTTTATTTATAACTAAATTTTTCCCACCTACAAAGACTATGCAACTAAGATCTAATATTACTAGTTTTACACAGGAAGAGCATGAGCCACTAGCGCTTGCATGGAAGAGGATGAAAGAATTCTTAAGAAACTGTCCCAACCATGGGATGGAAGATTGGTTAATCCTCCATTTATTTTATAATGCTCTTAATCCTGTGTCTATGTCTATGCTTGATACTGCAGCTGGAGGAACATTTATGGGTAAACATATTACCGAAGCAAATCAGCCGCTAGACAATATGCAAGAAATCCATGGCCAATGGCATGTGGAAAGATCAAACATGAAGAATGTGAACTCCGTCTCACCATGAGAGAATGAAGAACTCAATGCTTAATTGGATGAGCTCATATTAGCTATATAAGGTAAGGAAACCCAGGTAAGAGCTATCCCAGAATCAAATATTGAAGAAATAGACTTCATAGCTCGTAATGATTATAACCCTTCTTGGAAGATGAATTATAATCCTATTTTCCAGAAACATTATTCTAATCCTCTAGGTAACTGTAATAATAATATGGGAACCAGTAATGATAGTCTCCATGAAAACCTTAAGTCTTTTATAGACTCACAAAATAAACAAAACAATATTCTTGTTAAAATAACGGAGAACCATGATGCTATGCTTGGTAAATTATCTAACCAAGCTGTAAGTTTGAGGAATGATTTGCAGGCCCTATAGGAAAGAACGAGGATTGTTGAGGCACAGCTAGGTAAGATAACCAAGAGTCAAACTCTCATTCTAGCTAAATTTGGAGGTAAAGATGAGCCTAATCCTATTGAAGAACTCAAGATGATAAGGATCCAAAGAGATGAGCTTGAAGGGCTTGATTATAGTAATGCCCCTTCACCAAGCTACACCGTTGAGGATCTCGTAAAAAGGATCAACGTTAATATTCCGGTAAGTGAAGGTAATGATGAAGCCATGTACCAGCATTTCATTAATCAAGTAGCAATTAAGGTATGTGAGCTTGAGAAAGAGTATAAGCAAATAGCTGAAAATTTACCTGTGAAGCTCAATGACATATTTGTGCCTACTATTAAGATTAAGATTGGGACCAATGAGATAGCTGCACTTTATGATCTAGGTGCAGGCGTCTCAACGATTCCAAAAAGTCTTTTTAACAAGTTAAATCTTGGCTCTTTTGAGATCACTGAGTTAAAACTACATCTTGCAGATTCTACCTATAAACAAGCTGTAGGAATTAAGGAGAATACTTTAGTTTATATTAAAGGTTGTCCTGCTCTCATTGATTTCGTTATTGTTGACATGCCTGAAGATGCTACTGCTCCTATTATATTAGGCTATCCTTTCTTAAGAACTATCAAGGCTTTAATTAATCTCCATGAAGGGAACGTGAAGCTTCAATTGCCTTCGCGGTATACTTTTGTTATTCATTTCCTCAGGAAGAAAAAAGCCAAGCACGACGAAAAGGAGGCCATCACTTTGAAGGCCAACTACTTTGGAGTGGGTGTTCCACTCATCTGGCCTAAGTGAGCGACATTGAGGTCAAGCTATTAACCATAAAAGAGCGCTCCATGGGAGGCAACCCATGTGAAATAAAGGTTTGAGTTAATTTTAAGTTTTAGTTTAAGTTTATATTTAATAAAGAGTGCTAGAAAACTCCATTTGAGGAGAAGAAGTTTGGTAGTACTTAAAATTCTGCTTTATACATGTTGTTGTTGGTCGACAATATTTATTGTCAATTTTCTGTAAAAAACAGGTATATCACTAAGTTACAGGATAAGAAATAATTTTCGAAGAAACAGATTTTTTTTATGCACACAGAGAGTTTAACGACCAACTATACGGCGAGAACAAAAATTCCGGCAGTATAACTCCGGTCGTATAGATATTTCTACCATCAACAATTTTTCTCTCATATATACTGACTGTTTAACGACCCACTATATGGCAGGAATAAAAAATGCTGGCCGTATAGCTCCGGTCGTATAGATATCGGTGCTTTTGTATAAATTCTTTTCCACGTACTGACGGTTTAATGACCAACTATACGGCGGGAATAAAAAATTCCGGCTGTATAGCTCTGGTTGTATAGATATCGACGCCTTTGTACAATTTCTTTCCCAGGTACAGACGGTTTGACGACCAACTATACGCCGGGAACATATTGTTCCGGCCGTATAGTTTCGTCCGTATAGCTGCATCGCCAGGTGGAAACCCTAAAAAATTTACAGAAGGCCAACTATACGGCGGGAACACAATGTTCCAGCCGTATAACTGTGTCCGACCACAAAATCACATTCGTTTTTGATCTATTGTCATTATCAATCTAGGGTGAGACCTACTATGAACTAATTGCCATGATTCTCTTGCCTAGATTATTATTTTGAGAGGGTTCTTTAGTGTGCTATGATGAGGAATATGTTATACTTACTGTTGTTGGATCAAAAACAAATATTTTTGTCTTCCTTTATTAGTTTAGATGATGAACACAAGGAGCCAAACTCGTGCTATCACTCAAGAATGCATGGGGATAAGGTTCAGGAATGAGCTGCAACGCGATCACTTCAACAAGATCAAGAACCAGGAAGTGAAGGCAACCAAGTGGGCTTGCCCCATTATATTGAACCAACTCGATATTTCTGATGACTTTAATTTACTTTGCAATAGAGCTGGCCTACAAAACTTTGTGTACAATGATGTGCCTACTTATCGCTGCTAAACCATTGAATTCCTAAGTTCATTGCAAAGCATTGTTAAACTATGGCAAGGAGAGGACACGATTTCTTTCCGACTAATGAACAACAACTACACTTTAACACTAGATGAATGGTGCACATGTTTTAATTTCCCAAACAATGATGTTAATGCCTTCCGCGCATCCTTTACTAGCTTAAATCCTTCCCCTGAACAATATTATATTGGAATGAGTTTCACTAGTAGAGTAAGCAAGGGGAAGAATATTCAACATCCTGCAATTCGCTATTTGTTCTATGTTATTTCTAACACCTTGCAGGCAAGAAATGAGTTCACAAGACACAATGAGGAGGACATCTTAGTCCTTGCAAAGGCTGTTTACATCAACTGCGACTTGTCACTCAACTTGGGCGCAATCCTTGTGTTCTACTTGGAGCACCAATCCTCCCAAAGACAAGGACCGATCACAGGTGGTGGCGTCATCACCATGCTTGCCACTGTCCTAGGCATCGACCTAGGTGAGTTGCAACCTGTGCTAGGTGAGCGATATGTTGGTTTCTCCACTTTAAAGGCTTGTGAAATGCTTACTAGGAGAGGTGGTGTTTATTATCTGCGTATTGCTAGAGCTGGGCGTATCTACCCCGCTCCTTTGCCTAATGGTCTTTTCTCTATCGAGGAAGGATGTTTGCTATATGACTTGCAGGTTGAGCAACGCCAACCCGAGGAGGAGATTCTGGATGAGGATGAGGATCAAGAAGAGTAGCAAGAAGTCCCTCATCAAGAGGAGCATCCATCAACCCGTTTCGCTACATACCAAGACTTCCAAGAACTTGGTGGGACTGTGGGGAGGATGGATAGGCTCTCTTTCAACCTCTGAGGAACAACTAGTAACCTCTCAACTCAATTTGCGAACTGGAGTAATGAATTTTTCCTGCCACCACAATGATTTGAAGGGCTTTCAAAAGCCTAAGCTTGAGGAAGTTTCCTCATGTATCTTTATTTGGCGCTCATTTGGTTTTATTTATTTCGAGGTTGCGTTTTTAATTCGAGTTTATAAGCACTCGAGTTGGTTTCCCCAACACTTTATCTTTAGTTATTTCTATTTGCTTTCGAGATTTTCTAGCCGAGCTTTGCCGCCAATTTTCTATTCTTTAAATTCCCTCTCTTAAAAACAACAAAAATATTTCTCCATTTTTCTTTATTTTCCCTCTTTCTTTTCTTTCCTCCTTGAGGTTATCATGTATTTGCAGAAGAGTGATCGACTTTGAGTTTCCAAGAAACAAATAAAAAAGGAAGAGAGAAGTGGAACCAAACATGAGAGGTATGTCTTATGGAACCCCACTTTTCAAGTTTGAGAAACCCATGCTAGTTAGTAGTAAATGTTGAGATGTTATATTGGTGGAGTGAGTCTTTGTATTGTAGTAAGATTTTCGTTTGCATGGGTATTTAGTTTGGTACGTTTTGCTCCAGCTCTTGTAATTAACCAAGTCTTGCCTAAATTTGCTAAACAATTGTAATAAGAAAAAGTCTCACAATTGTAGGCTTGGGTGATGTAGTTCTTAGTCTTGAAGGATTATTTCTGGAGACACACAAGACCACTGAAAATTTTGATTGACTTAATAGCTCTCTTTAAAAGGATTTGTTTGACTGAATTAATGTTTAGCGGTTTTTGTGAGCATGCCAAAGTTTGAATTGTTAATCATAAGAATGATACTACTTTACGCGTGTCAAAATTCATGGGATGCCACCAACTCTGCTAGCCTACGAACGATCTTCATGGAGGAAACTCCTAGATTTTGTCTTGACTTGATTAAACACATGTAGCAGCAATGCTATAGTGGGTCAGATTCTTGGCACTCCCGGGTAGCTATGTTCATGATGGAATCACTCCACTAGCTATTATGAGTAATCATTATGCAAAAGGAACAAAAACCAGTGATGCCACGAGTGTCCATCACAACCCTATAAACTAAAACAAAAAATTTGGCATGCTCTCAATTACTCAAGAACTGAAATTCTTGAAGGACAATGAATAGAAAAGTAGTTCTTGAATAGTCTTGATTTATTGATGTGCGAGAATTGAGATACTCTAGTGTATATGCTTTTCATGACAACTTTCACACTCTCAATTTACATGATTATACTTTATTGTTCAAAGGCAAGCTTATGAGTTGATTACATGACATGGAATAAAGTTTACTCATTTGAGTCATCCATATTAACAATAATTTTGCTACACTATAAGGATGCATAAAACCCGTATGATATGCTTGCCATTAATCTATCTATGCTGAAGTTTTTCAGATTGATGAAGTGGAGAAAATATGAGACTACCAATAATGAGTAAGATCATCATCTCATTATTACAGTTTAAATGCTGAGTTCCTTTTTAATTTTGGTTTTCTTGATCGGGGACGATCAAGTTTAAGCTCAGGGAGGTTGATGGCTCTAAAATATAGTCATCTATGTCCACATTTAAACTGGATATTATTCATATTTTTTATGAAATATCTCTAAACCCTGCCACTAATGCCTAATATTCAAAGGGGTATGAAATCCCTTCCTTCTTTTTTTTCCTACGCAGATAATGACGTTTTATGATGGGAATCACTACATTAAAGTCAAAGATACGATATTTCCAACAACCAGAAGAAACCAGGAGTCGTGGGTCAGAGCCGAATGCTTTAACAAGCAACTATACGATCGGAATAAAATTTCGGCCGTATAGTTCCAGCCGTATAGTTGCCATCGACGCTGCTAGGTGAAAGAGAACAACTTTCATGAAGAGACCCCTATATAAAGAGGCCGCGGGCGACGAGAAATGGGCACTCATAGAAACCATCAGCCACCCCCCAGATCTCCATCCACATCACCGACGAGCCGCCGGAGGAATAGACTTAGATCTAATCTCTCCACCACCATAGCCATATTCCACCACTTGTACTAGTAGATCTCTTGTTTGATTGGTGACATTGTAAGACTATTTGGTATCAATGTCATGATTTCCCCTACAATGTTTATGATCTTTGATCTCATCTCTATGTCTGAGTAATTCTCCTTGGGCTAAGGGCTTCGGCGTAGCCATGTCGCTTTTTGTGCATGTTATTTATCATAGATGGGATCATGTATTAGTTTGTATGACATGATGAATATTGTATCCTCTCTTGCCTCAATCTAAGGACTTGTAAGGTACCCAAGACCCCGAGGATTAAGCCAGGTATAGGGAGTATGAGTAATGACTAATCTGCAGGTTGGAACCCTAGTGACAGAAAGGGTATGGTTGTATGTGAGGGATTTACTTGGGATTAATGGTGACATCACTATGCATATCATTAGTTATCTTTCTTCTATGAATGAGACTAGTAGGTTATTGCTCTAAGCGGTTGCAGAGGAAATATCAATTATGGATGCACTGCCCCACATATAATTTATCTTGCTCTAACAATTACATGAATACTTTATTTATATCTTTTATTCCCATCAGATGTTTTGCACAGCTACAGGTGAAACCGAACGCCCTAGGCCCTCTCTCTCCATCATCGACAACAACAAATAGACGCAAACTCTTGGTCCGGTAAAGACACAAAAGGAATTCTAAGACTCACAAAGGTCCGTTAAAGTAACTTCACTATGCTTATTCTTCCCAAGGATTCGATAAACCTTGGTCTACTAGGGAAAAAGAGCTATACTACATCCGTAATCCGGATCGAAGGTATTAGGCGTCCCTGGCCCTCCGGTTCCGTTCTTCAGTGGCTCCTCTCCTTGTAGGTGAGTCACTGTTTGCTGCTACAGGCTTCTTCAAAGGAACACCACCGCTGATTATCTATTAACAACAAAATAACAAGTGAGTCTAGCATACATGGACCTGACATGAAATTAAATGAAATATTAGCCTTGTATTGAAACTGGAATGTGTAAACATTTGATACAAACAGTTGGGTTCCTACTTAAACTAAGACTGGGTCTAATGATCAACTAGTGTTGATAGTATAAGGAGAAGCCTCAATTAGCCATGATAATGAACCTTGGTAAAGAAACATAAGCATGTGTAACGTGTAAGCCAACAAATAGTCCAGAGATACAATGGAAGCTTTTCAATGAAATGCTTCTCAAAAAGGATGATGGTAAAGTACAACATTCTCATCAAGACATTTCTATACATTACAGTATATGTCCAAACTAGAAAACAAGTTTGCATATTCATTCCTACAGTTCAGCAACCAGAATGTCCATTCTACACAAGAAATCGATAAATGAACTATACGGTAAAGTCTAAAAACAAACAAGGAAGTCATCGGGCTGTGAAACTCACTGCACACAAGAAATAATACTGGAAATCTAACAAGACAACACTACTTTTACATCTACATGCTCCAGATTGCAAAGATTTAACTTGGCACTCACCATGTGCATGTGCTCATCGATGAAATCCATCAAGTGTTGGATGACATGCAATACATGTTGATTCAAGTAAATCAACCACGACCTGCAAATTCAGTACATTGCCTTGCATTACTGACCAAAACTAGAGTAAAGTAATTTTGTAATCCTATTTCAAGAACAAGAGAAAAATATAGGATAGTTACTATGCTAAAATTATTTAACAATCTTTGTTGGCCAAGCTGAATTCCCACTCTTATGAACTTTAACAAGGAAGATTATTCGCACAAAAAATTGGAAGCACAAGAAATGTATCCATTTGTACATAGATTTTCAGGTTGCACTACTAGTCTTTTCTACAAGAACACCACATTTCTTGTCACTAAGAAGTCACACCAAACTAGATGCAACAGAATCATGAAGAAAAGGAATTAAAACAGAGCATTTGATGGAAAAATTTGACTTCGGATGCAACCATTTACATTTAGCAAGTAGTATTATAACCTTCTTCTAGAAATCATACGCGATGCAAGTCTACAAAATTGTCTACTGGAATACACCAAAAATTGTCCTCCACGCCTCACCGTGACAAATACTACACCGCAGCAAGCTCCTCTAGCACACGCCTCCCACCAGGCGCAGACATCACCGGACTTCACCGTCACCATATCGGTCAGCCAGACATCTTCCTGCAAACCACCACATGAAGACAAAAGTGTTAGTAACTTCCCTATCCTGTACAACCAACATGACAGTAGCATTTAGGCATCACCATAACCATTAAAACACGATGACTAAGCACATGCCCAAAGTCCCAAAAAAGGTAAATATAAAACAAATAAGCTTGCTCTAGAATGTTTATTCACAGAGACCAGGATTCATAGAGACCAGCAAATCCGCACAATATCGAGCCTATCGAGATCAAATCCAAACGGATTAACGGATCAGGAAGATATAAGAGTACTAAATGTAGTCCAAACTTCACCCAGCAACATGCAAAACATTTTTACTAATAAGTTTGGTTGGAACATGTCATATATGAAATAACACCAAACCTAATATAACCTAAACCCCGCTAAATAAACTAAATAAGATCTCATGTATGTATTGGAACATGTATACAATCAGAGACACAAACTAAATAAGATCTCCTGCTCTGTAGAATTTAATACTTGCCCCTCCCATATATGTTTTGAATTATAATCAGATATAAGATCTCCTACTGTGTATAATTTTTGAGGTTTGCATTCAACAAAACATGTTCTTCTTCCAAGAATAAGCGTGACCAGCACAATGCAGGGAACCACCACAGCTAACTGTACTCTAACAAGCACAATGTAGGGAACCACATAGTAGGAAAGATAGATAGAGACTGAAGTTACTCACCAGCACTCGATCAGTTGAGTAGAATAAGAGGCAGTCGATGTAGTAACCGTAGCCCGGAGAGCAAGGGATGACCGAGGACTCACGAACCATCAAATCCGTAGATGGGTAGTATGGTAGGAAGGAGACCTAGGCCATGGGCCCCGCCCCACCACCTTGGCCACGGATGCGCGCATGCGGCCGCCCACCGCAGCCTCCTTTCTCCTAGCGCCCTCGCTAGGCACGAGATTCGCAGCGGCCTACGGAGCCGCCCTTGGCCGGAGAACAAGGAGGAAGGACGGAGGTGGCGCCATGACGGCGGCCTCCTACTGGCGCCCTGAAAGTATTTGAAGCCGGTCTCCATTGTGGCGGTTCCTGTTGGCGCTCACCGCGACCTCCTCCATGGAAACTGACCACCACGGGAAAGTCAGGGTCGGTGAAGGCCAGAGCTCGGGACAAATCAGGCCAGAGGGTGGTAGCCACGGGGATGTAGTGTTGGAGAGAGAGGGACACTATGTGCAGAGCTCTGCGCCGGAGAGGAGAGACACGTCGGTTGTTGGGGATGCGGTGGAGAGACACGTCGGTTGTTGAGGATGGGTGGCTGCGGCGGACTGCAGTGTAGAATTTTGGTTTATGGGGAGAGTGGGTGAGTGTAGGATGTTGGTGTCTTGGTGTGTAGATTTTACGAAACTGACCCTGATAACTTCTATGGTGGAAGAGTGTAGGAATGTAGGGCATTTCAGTCATTTTAATTCCAAAGTGTGCGGGGCTTAGAGGCAGAAAAAACCGGTATGTTGATTGTGTAAGCCAAATTCCGGGCATTGGATGGAGGCCTTGTGGATGGCTCATATCTGCTTCCTAGGTTGATCCATGGGCAGTCTTATTCTCTATTCTGATTGGCCGGTTTTGACCGTGTCTTGAAACTGCCGTAAGTACTTCAAAAAAATCAAAAAAATGGAAAACCTTCGTGTTGTGTGGTTTTATATAAAATAGTATTCATAAAAAATAAGACTAATGTTATGACTAGAATCATGGCATGAATATATTGGAGAATTGTGCTCAGAAATGACCTATCATGTTCAAGGTTTTATGGCTTTCAGGCCGAACGACCAATGTTATGACCAGAATCACGGCATAGTTTGTGATAATGTGCCCATATTATGCACACATGTGTATCATGGGATGGCGAACAATGTTGTAGGAGGAAGTTTTCCTTTTCGTCGAACGGAAAAAACATTTTCCATTTTCCGAGCGCAAAAAAAGGGCTTTATGTGAAGCAACCACCAAATGGCTAATTCAAAATTCTACCACCCCATTTTTCAAAAATAATAGACCACATTACATGGATAATATCCCAACCGGGATATCTCAAATATTTCAGTCCACCCTTGGTGAAAAAGACAAATTCCTACCGAATCGGTTGGAAGTGGGTCTGAATTGAACTACGAGTACATTATCTAATGCTTGTGAATTTTTGTAAAAATCATTTTTAGACTCAAAATATGCTATTTTATCAAAGATCCACTAAAAGTTTAGCGAGGCTCATCCCCGAGCTAAGAACCTTCATGCCGCCCGTTTTGACCATAATTTGAAACAGGCATAAAAAATTCAAAAACGGTCCAAACAAGGTAAATCCTTCACGTGGTGTCATATTTTGTGACATAGTTGCAAGGAAAAATACCAAACTTGGTATATAGTAAATATCTCAAAAAAACCTTCTCAGAAATGACTTATCATGTTTGAGGTTTCATGACTTCCAGACCAAACGACCAATGTTTTGGCTAGAATCGCGGTATAGTTTATGATAATGTGCCCATATTGTGTACTCATGTGTATCATAGGATGGCGAACAATGTTGCAGGAGGAGGTCTTCCTTTTCGCCACACACAAAATGCATTTTCCATTTTCTGAGTGCATAAAATGGGGCATTTTGTTAAGCAACCACCAAATGAATGTTTTAAAATACTACCATCCCATTTTTCAAAAATACTAGACCATGTTACATGGATAATGTCCCAACCAGGGTATCTCAAACCTTTTGGTCAACCCCTCGCGAAAAAGACAAATGTCTACCGAATCGGTAGGAAGTGGGTCCGATTTGAGCTACATGTACATGATCTAATACTCATGATTTTTTGGAAAAATCATTTTTAGGTTCACAATATGATGTTTTATTAGAGATTCACCGAAAGTTTTGGGAGGCTCATCCCCTAGCTAAGAACCTTCATGTCCGCCGTTTTGACCATACTTTGAAACGAGCATAAGAAATTAAAAAACGGTTCAAACAATGTAAATCCTTCACGTGGTGTCATATTATATGACATAGTTGCAAGAAAAAATACCAAACTTGGTATATTGATTGCATCTTGAAAAAACCTTCACATAAATGACCTATCTTGTTCGAGGTTTCATGGCTTTCAGGCCAAATGACCAATGTTATGGCCAGAATCGTGGAATAATTTGTGATAATGTGCCCATATTATGCACGCATGTGTATCTTGGTATGACGAACAATGTTACAGGAGGAAGTTTTCCTTTTCGCCGCACAAAAAATGCATTTTCTATTTTCTGACTGAAAAAACAGGGCATTTTGTTAAGCAACCACCAAATAAAAGTTTTAAAATGCTACCATCCCATTTTTCAAAAATACTAGACCATGTTACATGGCCAATATCCCAACCGGGGTATCTCAAACCTTTCGGTTCACCCCTCGCAAAAAAGACAAATGTCTGCCGAATCGGTAGGAAGCTGGTCTGATTTGAACTACATGTACATGATCTAATGCTCATGATTTTTAAAAAAATTATTATTAGGTTCACAATATGATGTTTTATCAAAAGATCCACCGAAAGTTTTTGGAGGCTCATCCTATAACTAAGAACCTTCATGTCCGCCGTGTTACATGGACCCATTTTTCAAAAAATACTAGACCATGTTACATGGACAATTTCCCAACCAGGGTATCTCACACGTTTCGGTCCACCCCTTGCGAAGAAGACAAATGTCCGTCGAATCGGTAGGAAGTGGGTCCGATTTGAGCTACATGTACATGATCTAATGCTCATGATTTTTTGAAAAATCATTTTCACATTCACAATATGATGTTTTATCAAAGATCCACCAAAAGTTTTGGGAGGCTCATCCCCTAGCTACGAACGTTCATGTCCGCCATTTTGACAATACTTTGAAACAGGCATAAGAAATTCAAAAACGGTTCAAACAATATAAATTCTTTGCGTGGTGTCATATTATATGACATAGTTTCAGGAAAAAATACCAAACTTGGTATATTGATTGGATCTTGAAAAAACCTTCACATAAATGACCTATCTTGTTCGAGGTTTCATGGCTTTCAGACCAAACGACCAATGTTATGGCCAGAATCATGGAATAGTTTGTGATAATGTGCCAAAATTATGCACGCATGTGCATCTTGGTATGGCGAACAATGTTACAGGAGGAAGTTTTCCTTTTTGCCACACAAAAAAATCCATTTTCCATTTTCCTAGTGAAAAAATGGGGCATTTTGTGAAGCCACCACCAAATAAAAATTTTAAATGCTACCATCCCATTTTTCAAAAATACTAGACCATATTACATGGAAAATATCCCAACCGGCATATCTCAAACCTTTCGGTTCACCCCTCGCGAAAAAGACAAATGTCTGCTGAATCGGTAGGAAGTGGGTCCGATTTGAACTACATGTACATGATCTAATGCTCACAATTTTTTGAAAAACCATTTTTAGGTTCACAATATGATGTTTTATCAAAGATCCACCGAAAGTTTTTGGAGGTTCATCCCGTAGCTAAGAACCTTCATGTCTGCCGTTTTAACCATAGTTTGAAACGGGAATAAGAAATTCAAACGGTCCAAACAATGTAAAGCCTTCGTGTGGTGTCATATTATATGACATAGTTGCAAGGAAAAATACCAAACTTGGTATATTGATTGCATCTCGAAAAAACCTTCACATAAATGACCTATCTTGTTCGAGGTTTCATGCCTTTCAGGTCAAACGACCAATGTTATGGCCAGAATCGTGGAATAGTTTGTGATAATGTGCCTATATGCACGTATGTGCATCTTGGTATGGCGAACAATGTTACAGGAGGAAGTTTTCCCTTTTGCCGCATAAAAAAATGCATTTTCCATTTTCCGAGTGCAAAAAATGGAGCATTTTGTGAAGCAACCACCAAATGAAAGTTTTAAAATTCTACCATCCCATTTTTCAAAAATACTAGACCATGTTACATGGACAATGTTCCAACTGGGGTATCTCAAACCTTTCAGTCTGTCCCTCGCGAAAAAGACAAATGTCTACCGAATCGGTGGGAAGTGGGTCCGATTTGAACTACATGTACATGATCTAATGCATCATTTTTAGCTTAACCTCCTAAATATGAACCAAATTTATTTTTATATCATCTCAATCTGACTTGATACGCAAAAATTATAGAGAAATTACATTTGTATACTTACCAAAAAAATAAAGTCCATCCATTTGTGTGGGCTCAAAGTCTGTAAAAACCCTACAATTTCCAATAAAATGGACATGCTAAACGTCTAATGGGATATTGGCCCAGCCGACCGAGTAGGACATGGCTCAATCGCTTGAGGCCGAGGCCCAACAGTGGCTTACATTGAATAAAGAGGGCGACGCGTGAAGTTGGAACAACAAGGTTCCTATGGTGGGGTGGTTCCGTTCCTTCGGTGGGAGTGAGAGGTCGTGGGTTCGACTTCTCGTGCCTCCCTCCTCCTTTTTCTTTAATATTTTGAGTGCTACCTGGAATCATATTATTTGGGTTGAGCTCCCTTATTAGCATGAACAAGGCCAGCTGTGTAGTGGTTAGGATCTTGCAGAAATTGGCTAGTTGTTGAGTTCAAACCCCCACCTCTATTCTTTTTGTTAAAATAATTTGCAAATGTTAGCTGGTCCCGAATGCCATGCAGAAATGACAAGTAAGCAAAACATGACACATGGACATGACATGAAGGTGATATTGCTGAGTTGGCAATCCTGTAATTTTTTTGCCTCCGAATTTAACCATAACGACTATTTAAATTGGTCGTAGTCTACCAAATAAAGGCTCCAAACCAGTCCTATTTGTTTATGAACTTTTCACGTTAGGACACTATGACCTTTTTGATAAAATTGGTCATTATTTTTAAAGGTTTGGACCCATCCAAATTTCCCACAACCAACTGGTTCAGAATGGTCACAGATCTATGACCAAAAAAGCCATGGTCGTTAAAAAAAGGTCACTAGTCACCAGATTTCGTGTAGTGCCCTCTCTATTTCAAATCAAACCCTTGGTCCGCCTAAATCTTCTATTTGTCTCAAACCTTTTTGCAAAATAGTTTGTTTTAAAAGAAATAAAATAAATAATTAAAATGTTTTGACCGGGAAGGCAGTCTAGCCGGTCAAGCCAGAGACCCATCCGGGCCAGACTACCTACCACCCCGTCCACCTAAACTAAACCCAAGATCTACCTGCTAACCCTAACCCAGCTACACCCAGACTCCACCCCGTCACTAATCCCTACTGCACTCCACCCATGCATGCACATAGTAGCGGCACACCACAACACCACTCGACCAACCCCACCTAACAGAAGTGAATCGTTACACCAACCCCCGCTGATACGTCCATTTTGCATCACTATTCTATGTATTAATTCACTATTATTCATTGATATATTTCGTATTGAGAGGTGATACTTATGTTATTTCATCTGTTTTTGCATGGTTGATGACTTTTGGAGCATGGACCGCTGCAGTCAAGATTCTGATGGAAAAGGTGTTGTTTGGAGGCAAAATTCGCGAAGATCAGAAAATCCAGGAAAATATACGGAAAATCCTATTTTTCCAGAAGACTAAGGATGCCAGAAGATGGAGTGGAGGTGGGCCACAGGGGGCCCACACCACCCCATGGCGCGGGCAGGCCTAGGCCGTGCCTGGAGGTGGTGTGGCCACCCTGGCCCACTCCAGCCTCTCCCCTCTGGCGTATATCATCCTCCTGAAACCCTAAGACTCGGGGAACGACCACAGAAAGATTCCGCCGCCTCTGTGGGGCAGAAAACACCGAGGGAGAAATATCTCTCTGGCATATAGATTTCTGCCGGGGGAATTCCTTCCCGGAGAGGGGAGATCGTCGCCATCAACACCACCATCAAGCTGGACTTCATCGGGATCATCATCATCACCACCATCATCATCACCTTCAGCACCCTCATCACCATCTCCATATTGTTGTAACAATTGTGTTGAATCTTGCATAGTTCATAGGGGAAACTTTCCCGGTCTTGATTACTCTTTATAGTTGATGCTATTGAGTGAACCATTGAATTATTGTTTATGTTCAGATTGTTATACATCATTATTCCATCTCTGATCATGATCCATATGATGTCTTCTGAGTAGTTCGTTTTGTTCTTGACGACATGGGAGAAGTCTTGTTGTTAGTAGTGGAGTTGCGTTGAGAAAGATTCAATAGATTGTTATTTAAGTTGTGGTGTACTTCTTCTAGTGGTGTCATGTGAACGTCGACTACATGACACTTCACCTATATGGGCCTAGGGGAATGCGTTGTGTATTTGGCTACTAATCGTAGGGGTTGCCGGAGTGACAAAAACCTGAACCCCTGTTAGGCAACCATTGCACAAGGGACGTAAGGGTCTTAGAGTTTAAAGTTGTGGTTAGGTCTCTACCTTAATTACTTTCTTGTACTTATGGATGTTTGCAAGGGGTATAATCACAAGTATTTATTAGTCTTGGATGGGGCGGTACATTAGCACAGGTTCACCCACACAACACTTAGCAAGCTAAAGAAGATTAATCAACTATATGAAGCGAAAGCACTTGAGAGTCTTCCCATGTGTCCTCGAGAACGTTTGGTCATCTTAAGAAATAAAACCGGCTTGTCCTTTGCTGCATAAAGGATTCGGCCACTTGCTGCATTTATTCCTACTGTCTTTTATTTACTCGTACTTTGTTTACTTGCTTTATCGAAAACCCCTAAAAAGCCGTTTGCTAAGTATTTGAAGAGAATTCCTGATCCATACCACTAGCCAGCACCTTCTGCTCCTCGTTGGGTTCGACACTCTTACTTATCAAAAATACTGCGATACACCCCCTATACTTGTGGGTCATCAAGACTATTTTCTGGCGCCGTTGCCAGGGAGTGAAGAACTATTGGAGAGTGGAACTGGTAAAGGAAACTTCTACTGTGAGTATTGTTTACTACTGCTAGTTGCTTTATTTTCGTTATGGATAATTCACTGAGTTTCTTATTTGGTAATGCTACTACGACTGCTAAGGTAGTAGATAAGCCACCACCTGCTGAGAATGATGTTTTTCAAATACCTACAAGAATTATTGATCGTGTTATGGATAACTACTATGTTGGAGATGGAACTGTCCATCCCGGTGATCATTTACTCTTTATACACGAATTATGCGGGTTGTTCAAGTGTGCAGGTATTACTACAGATCAAGTTAAGAAGAAGTTATTCTCATTATCACTGAAAGAAAGAACTGAGGACTGGTATAAGCTGCTGAAGAATGGTCAAGCTCTGGAATGGGAGGAAATAGTGCCTCTCTTTTATTCGAAGTTTTATCCTCCTAGTGAGATTCATAAAGATCGGAATCAAATATACAACTTTTGGCCTCTTGATGGAGAGAGTATAGCTCAAGCTTGGGGGAGATTGAAGTTACTAATGCTCAAATGTCCCATTCATGAGCTCCCCAACAATATTATTATCAATAACTTTTATGCAAGGCTCCCTCTACATGATAAAGATTTATTGGATGCTTCTTGCACTGGATCATTCACTCGCATGGAAGAAGAAGCTAAATGGGATCTTCTGGACCGTATTCAAGACAATGCTGAAGCTTGGGAGAATGACAAAGGTAGAAAGTCAGGTATAAATTATGATTATGAATGCATTGAATCTTTTATGGGAACTGATGACTTTCAAAATATTAGTAATGCTTATGGTCTTGATTTGCAAGTTACTACAAATTGCTTTAGAGCTTTTGCATCTTATATTGAAATTCCAAAAAGGGGATGGAATAAGTACCATGCACCTTATAAAGATATTGTTGCCCGTGTTCCTGTTGGGAGCACTGAGTGTTGCATTATTAATCATATCTTACCTGAACCTTATATCGAGAAGATTCCCTTCCCAGATAAGGTAAAGGATCATCCTATGATAACTAATGTAATCACTAAAAGTGAAAAGAGAACTGTAAAACCTGATGAACAAATAAACATTGAACCTATTGTAGCAATTGTGAAAGACCTTGTCACTAAAAGCGTAGAAGATGCGCACATAGTCTTCTGTGAGGATGCTTCTAATATTGTTTCACATCCCAATAGAACTAAAAAGGCTAGTGTTCCTGTGCTTTCTGTTAGAATTGGTGATCATTGCTATTATGGTTTATGTGATATTGGCGTAAGTTCTAGTTCTATTCCTTATGAGCTTTATAGAGAAATTATGCATGAAATCAGTCCTTGCGAGTTGGAAGAGATTGATGTGGTTATTCACCTTGCTAATAGAGAGATCATCTCTCCAATTGGTATTGTACGAGACGTGGAAGTTCTTTGTGGTAAGATTAAGTACCCTGCTGATTTTCTAGTACTTGGTTCGGTTGCTAGTAAAACCTACCCTATCATTTTTGGTAGACCTTTCTTGAGTACTTGTGGAGCTATTATTGATTGCAAGAGGGAGAAAATCTTGACTAAGTTTGATGGGGAATCTCATGAGTTTAATTTTTCAAAATTTACTAAAGAACCTTGCGAAGAGGAAACCCATAATGAGGATTTTAGAGTTGAACAACTTGCTTCTATCTCTCTTGCTCCTAACAATGCTTTGCAGCAATTTATGGAAGATCACGAAAGTGATATCTTCATGGAAGAAAGGAATGAGATTAACGAGCTCCTTCGTCGTCAACCTAGGTTGCTTAAGCATGACTTGCCTGTAGAAGACTTGGGTACCACTTTGCCACCTAAAAAGGATCCAGTCTTCGATCTAAAACCTCTCCCTGATGATCTTAAATATGCTTATATTGATGATAAAAAGATATATCCTGTTATTATTAGCTCTAAACTTTTAGGAAAGGAAGAAGAAAGGCTGTTGGAGGTTTTGAAGAAACACCGAGGATCTATGGGCTACACTCTAGATGATTTAAAATGGATTTCACCTACTATATGTCAACACTCTATCAACATAGAACCAGATGCGAAGACAGTAGTGGAACACCAAAGACGTTTCAATCCTAAGATGAAGGAAGTGGTAAGGAATGAGGTATTGAAACTCCTTGATGCTGGTATTATTTACCCTATTGCTGATAGTGAATGGGTTAGTCTTGTTCATTGTGTTCCTAAAAAGGGAGGTATTACCATTGTCCCTAATGATAATGATGAGCTTATTCCTCAAAGAATAGTGGTAGGCTATAGGATGTGCATCGATTTTAGGAAAGTCAATAAAGTTACTAAGAAAGATCACTATCTGCTTCCTTTTATTGATCAAATGTTGGAAAGGTTGTCTAAAAAGACCCATTTTTGTTTTCTTGATGGTTATTCTGGTTTCTCTCAAATTGCTGTTAAACAACAAGATCAAGAAAAAACTACTTTTACTTGCCCTTATGGGACTTATGCTTATAGACGTATGCCTTTTGGTTTATGTAATGCTCCTGCTACTTTCCAAAGGTGCATGTCTGCTATCTTTCATGGTTTTTGTGAGGAAATTGTAGAAGTGTTCATGGATGACTTTTTTGTCTATGGAACTTCTTTTGATAATTGTCTGCACAACCTTGATAAAGTTTTGCAGAGATGTGAGGAAACTAATCTTGTTCTTAATTGGGAGAAATGCCACTTCATCGTTAATGAAGGGATTGTTCTTGGGCATAAGGTTTCTGAAAGAGGCATAGAAGTTGATAGAGCTAAGGTTGAGGCAATTGAGAAGATGCCATGTCCAAGAGACATCAAAGGTATTTGTAGTATCCTTGGTCATGCTGGTTTCTATAGGAGGTTTATTAAAGACTTCTCTAGGATATCAAAACCTCTCACTAATCTTCTACAAAAAGATGTACCCTTCGTTTTTGATGATGATTGTAGGGAAGCTTTTGAAACTCTTAAGAAGGCTTTAACTACAGCCCCTATTGTTCAACCACCTGATTAGAGTTTACCCTTTGAAATAATGTGTGATGCTAGTGATTTTGTTGTAGGGGCTGTCCTTGGGCAACATATTGATAAAAAGTTAAATGTTATCCATTATGCTAGTAAGACCCTAGACGCTGCTCAAAGGCATTATGCCACTACTGAAAAGGAATTTCTAGTTGTTGTTTGCCTGTGATAACTTTAGGCCCTATATTGTGGACTCAAAAGTAACCATTCATACTGCTCATGCTGCTATTAAATATCTTATGACGAAGAAGGACGCTAAGCCTAGACTTATTAGATGGGTACTGCTTTGACAAGAGTTTGATCTACATATAGTAGATAGGAGGGGTGTTGAAAACCCTGTAGCTAATAATTTATCTCGTTTGGAAAACATCTCTTTTGACCCTATGCCTGTTAATGATAGTTTCCCAAATGAACAGCTAGCAGCAGTAGGGGTGAGCTAGCGAGGAAGCCCTTGGTATGCTGATTATGCTAACTTTATTGTCTCCAAGTATTTGCCTCCGACTTTTATAGCTCAGCAAAGAAGAAAGTTCTTCTATGATTTGAGGCATTATTTTTGGGATGACCCACACTTATACAAAGAAGGAGTTGATGGTATTATGCGAAGATGTGTTCCAGAATATGAATAAAAGGAGATATTGTGTAAATGTCATGGTAGTGCCTATGGAGGACATCATGCAGGAGATAGAACTGCACAAAAGGTACTACAATCAGGTTTCTACTGGCCTACCCTTTTTAAAGATGCAAGAAAATTTGTCCTATCTTGTGATGAATGTCAGCGTGTTGGTAATATTTCTAGACGCAATGAAATGCCTATGAACTACTCTCTAGTTATTGAACCTTTTGATTGTTGGGGATTTGACTTTATGGGTCCTTTCCCTCCTTCGAAAGGCTACACTCATATTCTTGTTGCCATTGATTATGTTACTAAGTGGGTATAAGCTATTCCTACGAAGAGTGATGACGGAGAGACTTCTCTAAAAATGCTTAAGGATGTTATCTTTCCTTGGTTTGGGGTGCCTAGGTATCTCATGACCGATAGGGATTCTCATTTCATTCATGGTGGTTTTAGGAAGACCCTTGCTAAATATGATGTTAATCATAGAATTGCTTCAGCTTATCACCCCCAAACTAGCGGGCAAGTAGAGTTATCAAATAGAGCAATTAAATCTATCTTGCAAAAGACTGTTAATAGGTCTAGGAAAAACTGGGCTAAGAAGTTGAATGATGCTTTATGGGCTTATAGAACTGCTTACAAAAATCCTATGGGAATGTCTCCTTATAAAATGGTTTATGGGAAAGCTTGTCACCTACCCTTAGAATTAGAACACAAAGCTTACTGGGCAGTGAAAGAACTAAATAGAGATTGTAAGCTCGCTGGTGAGAAAAGATTATTTGACTTAAGTTCTTTAGATGAATGGAGGAGTGAAGCCTATGAGAATGCTAGGATCTTTAAGGAAAAAGTTAAAAGATGGCATGATAAGCGAATACTTAAGAGAGAATTTCATGTTGGTGAGAAAGTTCTATTGTATAGGTCACGTCTCAGATTTTTTGCAGGTAAGCTACTATCAAAGTGGGAAGGACCTTTCATCATTGAAGAAGTATACCGTTCAGGAGCAATAAAATTTTCTTCTCTAAAAGATAATACTACACAAGTAGTGAATGGACAGTGACTCAAACACTATATTGCTGGAGATTCTTACAATGAAGATGTTGATGCCTTTCAAGTTATAACTCCGGAGAAATTCATTGAAGAGCAAATTCAAAGACCCGCAGAGTCTGTTTTCAAATAGGTAACAGTTCTGGTGAGAATAGATCCGCGAAAACACTATCCAACTATATTTTTGCAGTTTTCAGTCAATAAGGAAAGTTACGAAGCGAAAAAGGGACGAAAACAGAGTCGGGGTAGCCCACACCACCCCATGGAGCGGGCCCACCCCTGGCCGCGCCACCAGGTAGTGAGGCCACCCAGGACTCCGGCTCCTACTTGTTTTCTCCTAGTACCTTCCTTTTGATACGAAACTTCATAATATATAACCCCTCGGATCCCCCGAGGCCCGTATATCGTGTTTTCGTCGTGTTTTCGTTTCGATCTGTTTCTGCCAGGTAAAATCTCAGATTCCCAGCCTCAATGTCTTCCACTGGATCAGTTAAGGGAGATTCCTTGGAAGATATCATCAACCCATACATGAGAGAATTGAAGATTCATCCCAAGGAGTTATTGCTCGAAGGTGGGGAGGTTCGGATTAAATAGGTTCAAGGCCCTAAAGGTGAAAGAAGTCTGGAGGACAGGATGGAAGCACTAGAGCAAGAAGTCTTTAGGTACAAGAAGATGGCGGAGCGCGAAGTGGATATCATCCATAAGATTTGTTCCGAACTCATCACCGAGCACCAAAAGGAGACTGCTGAACTCAAAGACGAAGTCCTCTCACTCCACCAAACAACCAACAAACTGCAAGCACAGTTCTATGACGTTCAAAATCAAACTGTGAGTATGAGGCTAGATTTAAACTCATAAGTGCTGCTGCAAGTTTCAGGATGTTGGAAACCACGATGTCCTTTGTTGATGGGAAACCTTTACCTTGGAAGACAGACGAAGATGAGAGGATACGACCACCACCTAAGGAGTAATTCGTCATCAGGTTTGGCATCCCCTTGGTTTGTTCCAAGCCTGGGGGAGTGCCGCGGTATCACATCACTATCTTCTATTTTTTCTTACCTTATTAGTAGAGTCATATCATGAATAGAGGAGTTATTATGTAGTATGGTTTGCATTATGGAAGTGTCCCCTCTCTCGTTAGATATGTATCCCTTGGTGTGAATTGCCGTTATGGAATATTAATGAGAAGTTCTATCATCCACTCTTTTTCATAGCTTATATTAGTTTTCAATTTGTGGTTATATGATTGATCTTGTTGTTAGTATTGGTAGCACTCTGGGATCATTGAGTTAATTTAGTTGGTTTTGGAAAACCTGGCTCGGTCAGTAGCAACACTATTTTTGAGAGTTGAATGAAAAAGATAAAAGTACCTTTAAAGAAAAATTATTTCATCATCTTTCTTTCTTGATTTGCTCATAAGTCTAGTATTCTCTAGTTAAGATCTTTTGTGCTTCCAAGGAAGATTGCATGTTTGTCTTTATCACTTGTATGTTTGGTTGTTTCCTTCAACTCTTATACTTGCTACCCAGCCTTGCTTGCCAAAAACCTGTATTGAGAGGGTATTCTTCTCGTGCATCCACCTCCTTTAAACCAACACCTTTGCCATTTGTGTCCACCATACCTACCCATTAGCATTATTGCTATTCCAAGTAAATTCTTGTTTTATCTACCTCCCAAATTAAACCTGTTATGTGAAAATTAGTGATTAAAGCTCTCACGAACTTGATGGCACACTTTACTTTCTTGCATTTAATAAACTTGAACCATTGGGTCCTTCTTTGTTGCGTATATGCTTGCGCTTTATGTATCATGGAGATCGCTTTCAACACTTCATTTGGTACTTTGTACCTAGTTGATATCATGATCTTTTGCTTATGGATCCCGGCGGTGTGAAATACAAGTGGAACTTGTAAGATCATGGAGTTTATATGTGTGTTAGAGAAACACCTGGGCCGCTAGCCTAAGCCATGCCTAATCATGGTGGAAACTTGCAGAATAACTATAGTGAGCATTCTATGAAGCATCCTCAATAAAAACCTATGCAAATAGCAAATAAAAAGATTACTGAGATGCTCACTGTCTGCTTGCCTTGTCATTTTGATTATGGGATAGCTCCTCTGTAATGTGCAAGGGGTACCCCGTTGGCGGTTCTCAATGATACACATGTATTTACAATGACAAGAGCTTGCTCGTGACTGAAGTTGAGTAGCATGAGGATCGGTACTCATAAGTAAGGGGCATGCGATTTCAACTTATAACTTGTCAAGCATATCTTCTTAGTTGTGTCACTTTAACCTTAATCACCTAAAGATGCCTATGATAGGGGCAATGAGAGCTGAAAGCTAGTATGTATCATAATTTTTGGGAGCTCTTTATGAGACTTGCAATCCCTGCTTCCCTCTTTGAAGGGCCTTTCTTTTACTTTGTAGTTGAGTCAGTAAACCTACTCCCTTCTATCTCAGCAAGTATTTTGAGTTGATGTGTCTCATTCATTCATATGTTGATTTATTCAATCATGTTTCTTATGTTCCTTGTTTTGCACATTGCTCTTATCTTGATGTTTACTACTTTGAAAGCTATCTTTGAAAAACCAGCTATTTGTGAACTCCAGCAAATTATCAACAATTGTTTGACCAAGAGCTAAGTTTGCCATTACCAATTATGATTCACTTTATGTATCTTTATTGTGTTTCCTTTACTCATTGCAAGTTGAGTTATATAATAGTGAGTTGTCTTCTATTATGATCTATGTATTTGATGAATGTGATGCTTCTTGTCCGTATTCTTTTATCGACTCTTCACTCCATAAACCTGAGGTCATGTTTATTGAGCTCAGTTTCGTTTGGGGACAAGCGAAGTCTAAGCTTGGGGGGAGTTGTTACGTCCATTTTGCATCACTATTCTATGTCTTAATTCACTATTATTCATTGATATATTTCTTATTGAGAGGTGATACTTATGTTATTTCATCTGTTTTTGCATGGTTGATGACTTTTGGAGCATGGACCACTGCAGTCAGGATTCTGATGGAAAAGGTGCTGTTTGGAGGCAAAATTCGTGAAGATCAGAAAATCCGGGAAAATATACGGAAAATCCTATTTTTCCAGAAGACTAAGGATGCCAGAAGATGGAGTGGAGGGGGGCCACAGGGGGCCCACACCACCCCATGGCGTGGGCAGGCCTAGGTCGCGCCTGGAGGTGGTGTGGCCACCCTGGCCCACTCCAGCCTCTCCCCTCTGGCGTATATCATCCTCCCGAAACCCTAAGACTCGGGGAGTGACCACAGAAAGATTCCTCCGCCTCTGCTGGGTGGAAAACACTGAGGGAGAAAGATCTCTCCGGCAGACAGATTTCTGCTGGGGGAATTCCTTCCCAGAGAGGGGAGATCATCGCCATCAACACCACCATCAAGCTGGACTTCATCGGGATCATCATCATCACCACCATCATCATCACCTTCATCACCCTCATCACCATCTCCATATTGCTGTAACAATTGTGTTGAATCTTGCATAGTTCATAGGGGAAACTTTCCCGGTGTTGATTACTCTTTGTAGTTGATGCTATTGAGTGAACCATTAAATTATTGTTTATGTTCAGATTGTTATACATCATTATTCCATCTCTGATCATGATCTATATGATGTCTTGTGAGTAGTTCGTTTTGTTCTTGAGGACATGGGAGAAGTCTTGTTGTTAGTAGTGGAGTTGCGTTGAGAAAGATTCAATAGATTGTTATTTAAGTTGTGGTGTACTTCTTCTAGTGGTGTCATGTGAACGTCGACTACATGACACTTCACCTATATGGGCCTAGGGGAATGCATTGTGTATTTGGCTACTAATCGTTGGGGTTGCCGGAGTGACAGAAACCTGCACCCCTATTAGGAAACCATTGCACAAGGGACGTAAGGGTCTTAGAGTTTAAAGCTATGGTTAGGTCTCTACCTTACTTTCTTGTACTTACGGATGTTCGCAAGGGGTATAATCACAAGTATGTATTAGTCTTGGATGGGGTGGTACATTAGCACAGGTTCACCGACACAACACTTAGCAAGCTAAAGAAGATTAATCAACTATATGAAGCGAAAGCACTTGATAGTCTTCCCATGTGTCCTCGAGAACGTTTGGTCATCTTAAGAAATACAACCGGCTTGTCCTTTGCTGCATAAAGGATTGGGCCACTTGCTGCATTTATTCCTACTGTCTTTTATTTACTCGTACTTTGTTTACTTGCTTTATCGAAAACCCCTAAAAAGCCGTTTGCTAAGTATTTGAAGAGAATTCCTGATCCATACCACTAGCCAGCACCTTCTGCTCCTCGTTGGGTTTGACACTCTTACTTATCGAAAATACTGCGATACACCCCCTATACTTGTGGGTCATCACCTGCCCGCGTGACCGCCCTAGACGCAACCGCAACCCATCATGTTCGCCGCCAGCCTCGCACCCCCCGGCTCTCAAAAACCCAAGCCCTACCCTATCTCCCCCGCATCGGGATCCCCTCCTGCCCTTGATCAATTCCCCACCTACCCTCTCTCTCCTTTCCGACTCTAGCCCAGTGAGCTCTGCTCCTCCCTGTGCCGATCGCTCATCCCGTGGAGCTCCGCCGCCTCGCCCGAGACCCCTCGCTCGCCTCTCTCTGGTCGCCTGACCTACGCCTGGTGCCCTTGAGCACCTCCCCGTCATCCACGACCAGCTCTGTTGTTCAGCCACTGGCGCCGCCTGCTCGGCCTGGTCATGCCACGCCACCACCTGCGAGCACCTTCGGTCGCCCTCGTCGGCCGCCAACCAACCAACCGCCCGCTTCGACTGCCACCCGGCTAGAGCCGTCCCTCAGTCTCACCATGCCTCTCTGTGTGCCGTCGTCACTGATGCCGTGGCACTATCACCTCCGCCACCCCATGAGCATGCCGCCGGCCGTGTCGACCGCGACCTCCCCGAGAACGCCTTGGAGCCGCTCCACCCGTGGCCTCCTTGGCCTGACCTTGCTGGCCTGCTACTCCTTTGCACCACCAGTGCAGCACCGCCCTCTTCTCCCAGTCTATCCCACCGGTGCTGCCATTCGTCCGTCCTCAACTCGCGACCTGCTTCGCCGTAGCCAACGTACACCTCGGGGCCCCTCCCGTGCTTCTCCAGTATAGGGTGCCTCCTCCATACAAGCTCATCATGTCCTTCTTCTGTCAAGGAATACTTCTGTCTATGTGATGCCTCGCATCGTTGAAGCTGGCTCATGTGTGTATGTTTGCCAACTGCACTATGATGTGGCGCCGATGGAGAAGTGAGGCTCCTGCCTGTGTGTAACATCCCATCATTAGATCTTAGAAATAAGCTGAGATGAGGTGTGTGCATTGTATTCATGCATAGAAAATCTTGATAATTTTCACGCTTTTAAATAAAACTTGTCAAAGAGATTGAATCTTCTCTTAACTTGGTGGGACTGAAGTAGATCATCAAGTTGACTATGATAAGTTTCAATATGACCTTTGCTAAAACCTTATCTTTGGTTAATATAATTTGATCTAAGGGTAGATCAAATGTAATAAAACTAAGCCACAACACACTATTTAATGATGAGTACTTGATCTTGTAGTGATCATTACATGGTATTCCATACACCAACTCAAAGATGAATACTTAATATTCCAAAGATTATATCAAGGTATTATCTACCACAAACCCTGAATACCAAGTCAAGTAGATAACCCAAGTAAAAGAAACATAATAACTAAATCTTGAAACACATGTTTGCCATAGATATTCCTACCATGGATATCATGGTAGTTCTCAAATATGAACTCTTATCACAAATAAGGTAGAATGGAAGACAAGCCAAGATCATTCATCTCATATCTTTGTTGCCATAGTAGTAGGTGACATTTCTACCTAACCAAGTCCTAGTGTCTATTGATCATCAATGTGTGTGATCAATTCTTGACCTAGCATATATTGACTCTTAGCTTGGACCTATTATATTGACCTTCCAGAGATCTTAAGTAAATCAATAAGAAGAAGGATCTAGATATGGTAGAGTGTGCCATCATCAATGGAATGTGATGCTTAGTGGAGATCAAACCATATGATGTTGGAAGATTTAACTCACTCATGAGTCAACTAGAAGTATTTAAACCCAAGAAGTAACTAGTTCTTGAGGAGCCATGGGAAAGCTAGTAGTGTTAGAGTATCAAGTAATAACCTTGTTAAGCCAAGTAGGTATAAACCTAAAGTAAGTTTCCTTAACAAGATAAATCCTATAGAGAGACTAGTACAAGCCTGCTACTTAGTTGAATATAGATCTTGATCAGATAATTAGAAACCAAAGATTTGTTTGATCAAGGGATGGTGGTCATTATTCTCAAGGCACTTGAGGATAAATGACTAGTTGGCGAAGAAGTATTGTGAGTATACCAAATTAGGCAAAACCTTAGTAAGCTGCATCATCTAGCTTGATCATGAGAAGTCAAGCTAAAGTATGATGAAGTATATAACATGAGTTGTATGGAGTAGTTAGAAGCATAGTGTTTTAACCAAACTAATACAAGAACAAACTTGTATTACGGAAGTAATAACCTACCTATTCCAAGGGATTGATATCACATGTGATATAGAGAGAACTATTATATTACAAGCCTTGGAAGTAAATGCAAGGTGAATATAAAGGAGTTTATGGATGGAGTTAGAAAGAGCTACATTGATTGATTCAGTAGAGATAGATAAGTAATAGAAGTTATATGTTAGAGAATCAGATGAGAGATTTGAGTAGAGTATATTTTGGAAAGGATTTACTTAACTAGAACCCAAACTTAGTGAAGTGCTGGGAATAGAAAATTCTGGAGAAATCTTTAATCAATATCACAGTATGAGGCTATATCAGTATTCCACTCTGGGTTGAGATATCAACTATAATAACCTAGTTATACATCAATCTTTAACTTTTAATCCTTAGGGATTATAATATTCTTGGGTGAATAAGTTGGTTCCATATTTAAAATTTTCAAACATTTAAATAAGGTTAGAAAATTAGAGGTAATTAGTATTTATTTAATTTCCAAAAATAATTAGTTATTATTATTGTTTGAATTTATCCCATTTACAAAACAATAAAGGAAATTGATAACAATATAATAGTACAACTCAAATAGTACTTATTAATTCTTTCCCTTATTTCACAAGTATTAAATAAACACAAACTATTTGAAATAAAGAGATTACACAGATATTCTCAAAGAAAAAAAGCTTTATTAAATAATGAATATATATTACATTGATCTTTACATAGAGTAGAAATATATATTACAAAAGTGAATAAAAGAAAATCCTAAACTAATCCTAAACTATTTCTCCTGATCACTTGGTCTTGTAGAATGCAATCCATCAAACAATAAAACAAAGAGGGGGTTAGAGTTAGTTTGCTCTTAGTTTTTAACAGTGTAATGCAATCCATCAAGTGTAGAATATGTTCTTTAAAGCAATTAAGGACTCAGAACAACATGACAGGCTGAAGGGGCAAGTTTCACTAGAATAAGTAATAGTAAAAGGATGGGGAGTTTAAACTATACTTACTTGATCTCATCCATAGCCAAAGCAAATAGTGACGCAGCTCACACACCTAAATGCATGCATTGAGGTGTCAGCAGTAGAGAGCCAAGGGGCAGTTTAAATCATAGTAGCATAGAGCAAAGCAAGCTTTGCTATTCACTTTGTAGAAAGCCAGCCACAGTTTGTCACCAGCACATCCATGAACAACACCAAATCTTGCAACCATATCACGAGATCAAGTCACTTTCCACCATAGAAAACCCAGGAGATCACTAGCAAAGATGGTGACTTGAGGAGGGGGATGTTCTAGGTGGATAGCAAGGCCACACATGAGCAATAGCACCAGGAGGAGCAAGACAAGGCCAAGAGGAAGCCAAAACAAATCTAGGGCTACCACAAGCCAGAAGTAAAAGGCACATTCCTAGAAGGGTAGCACCTCAGTGCCTAGCAGGTTGATATCTGTTTGAGTACAAGCTCAAGCATATCCTCTTCAACAAACATAATCATCTTCCTAAATGATTTAGGAATCCTAAATAAACACTTTATTTTAAGGACAATATAGATCAACACTATCTATCACTAGGACACACTGTATAGAAACAAATAAGTTTAAATCACTTTCCTACAAGCATATATGAATCATTTTTTATAAATCATTTCTTTATTAATCACAGAATAGAGACTAACACTAGTAACTCTAGGTTTACACAGTAATAGGATTAAATCCTGAGACTGAACACATCCGTACTTCACAAGTAAGCAATTAACCAAGCATCAATACTGAAAGTATCCCAACTCAATTCCATAGGAATCAATCCACAACCACAACAACTTGGGCATCCACATTAAACTAAGCCTTCTTGTACAGAGAGTTTTATGATAGAGAACAGGGTAACAAAAGCATGATCAGCAGAGTGTTCTCTGATAGAGAATAGAGTAACAAAAATGCTCAATAGATATTGACACTAATAGTAGATCAACATCAAAGGATTAGCATAGGCACGATTAACCCTAGAGTTATGCTAAATCACCACTATAGGGGTAATGAACCCTAGAAATTTAGGGATGAACCCTAAATGGGGAAATCCATCGCAAGTGACCACATGGCATTAAATAGAGGCAAGGTAGAGCACAAAGAGGAGAATAGGGAACTTACTCGAGGTCCTCGTAAAATTATCGAAGAGGAAGCAAAGAGGAGGCCGACGGTAGATAGGTGGCGGCACGGGGAGCACCCCGAGGGGGCGCTGCAACCCGCGCCTGCACATGGCAGTGGCGTCCATGGAAGAGCAGCACCACGAGCACCACACCATCATCAAGGGAGCGCTAGAGCACGGTAAACCCCAAACCCTAGCCATGAGGTGGGGGTCAGCATGGCCAACGGAGAGTGCCAACACCAAATCGAGCGGGACAACGTCGAGCAGCGGCACCATCAGCGTCGTCTTGCACCGTGGCAACAGACACGGCGGCCAGGGCGGCCGAAATCACCCGTGGCGACGGTGACATTGAATAGTCAAAGAGGATGTTGTGCGAGAGAGAAGGGAGAGAAGAAAGAGCGAGTGGGTGGTACTGGGCCAGGTGTGGGTAACTCAGTACTGCCCAGGGGTGTTTGCCCAGCCCAAAGTGGGTCGGGTCAGGCTGGGCCAGCCCATTGGGCCAGGCCCGTGTTTTAAAAGAAGGACTTATGAAAAATACCTAATTAGAAATATATCCCTGAGATAAATTAGGCTCTAGAAAAATAAATAAAAACCCTAAAAATACAAATAATATATTTATTAAATCACAAAAATATCCTCTACCCAATAAAAATAATAGATAGTAATTGTAGGTAATTAAATATAGATCTATTATTAAAATTGTATATATTCTTTCTGGAATTTTATAAAAATATACAAAACACATAAAATTGAATAAAATTCATTTTTAAAATTCAAAAGGGAAGTACTGATGAGTGCATATTTGCATCATGTTTTACATTATTATTTTGCATTGTAGATGTAGCATTTGGGTATTTTACGGTGTCCGCACGCATATTTTATGTCTGTTTTCACCAGGATCAGGACAGATGATGGATCAAGTGGATACAATTATTGAAGCAGTTGTACTATGGAGAAAAGGAGTAAAAAACAACATAAATCGCTTATTTGGGAAATATTAATAATACCAGAAGAAAACCAGAAGTGAACAAAGGAGGCAGAGAGCGTAACGACCAACTATACGGTGGGAGAATTTTCTCTGCCCGTATAGCTCCGGCCGTATAGCTGGCGCCACCTCCGCCTCGTCAAATAGTTTCACCCCGTGCAATTGGTTTAGGGAGATGACATATAGAACACATAGAAATTGCAGAAACCTCACCTCCGGAAAGGCATCTGAAGGGGGAACTCATCTGCCATGGATCCATCTTCACCCTGCGCAGATCTAGGAGGCTAAGGCATCGATCTTCATCATCCACCGCTGCATCACAACCATATTCATCCATCCCATCTACTCCTTGTTTAGATCTTGTTGTAATTCCTATACTCGTTTTGGATTTATACAAGTACTACTCATCTATGATTGTTTCCATTATCATTACCATGATGTTGATTACCTCCATGTCTGAGTAGATCATTAGTTCTTGGGGAGACGGAGAAACCCTAGTATGAGATTGAAATAAGATAAAGTTTATTATGATATTTATCACTGTGACCATGTGTTAGATTCTCTATATCTTGATGTTGAGAGACGTCGACCTCTCAATATTTGCCTCTCGTGGAGACTTGATGGAGAGAAATACTTGTTGGTACACAGAGGCGTGCTAGCACTTATAGTGACTATAAAGCTGTTAATAATCCTTACGTATCAACTTGCAAAATCAAGGAAACTCACGAAAAACTATCCATGCAATTGGTTCGGAGCGACGACTTATAGAACACCCAGAAATCGCAGAAACATCACCTCCGGAAGGCATCTAGAGGGGGAACTCATCTTCCAGGGATCCATCTACACCATGCGCAGATCCGGGAGGCTAAGGCATCGATCTTCATCATCCACCGCTGCATCACAACCATCTTCAGCCATCCCATCTACATCTTGTTTAGATATTGTTGTAATTCCTATACTCGTTGTGGATTTATACAAGTACTATTCAGCTATGATTGTTTCCATTATCATTACCATGATGTTGATTGCCTCCATGTCTGAGTAGATCATTAGTTCTTGGGGAGATGGAGAAACCCTAGTATGAGATTGAAATAAGATAAAGTATATTATGATATGCATCGATGTGACCATATGTTAGATTCTCTACATCTTGATGTTGACAGAAGTCGACCTCTCAATATTTGCCTCTCGTGGGGACTTAATGGAGGGAACTACTTGTTGGTAGACGGAGGCATGCTAGCACTTACAGTGACTATAAGGCTATTAGCAATCCTTAGGTATCAACTTGGGAAATCGAGGAAACTCACGGAAAACTATCCATGCCATGGGATACGTCCTACCGGATTATGTCCCTTAATAGCACAGTAATTCAATTGATGTCGACTGCTGACTGTTGTGGTTACGAGGATGATGTGAGCAGCGATTGTTGCCTATTCGTCCACATTCGGAGTTCCTCCCACACATACATAGTTGAGAATGTTCATGATGATAATCTTTATCTTAGATCTTTACAATAATAGTGGTGTATCCGCTACTGCCTGAGAACTCTTTCTCCCAATTGCAGTTCCAATCTTTCTTTACATACGCGATACCTACTTTCTGTATTAAGTTACTTTGCTTTACTGCATTATTACTCTTATAATCAAAACCCAAAAACACATTTTTACACATTACTCGCATTCTATCTTGTTACTTAGAAATTTATCTACCATTTCTATAGCAATATTTATTACAAGAATTATTAAACTTCAGACTCCTGATCCCTGTGGGATCGATATCTTTATTTCAAAACTAGCTACAAACGATTTGTGCACTTGCAGTCATCAAGCTATTTTCTGGCGCCATTGACGGGGAGCTAAGAGATGTAGGTTTTTTAGTTTTTGCTTATTTTTTGTCTTGCTAAATTTTGTTTTGAGTTACAGGTTTCCACCAACACGATGGAGTTTGAGCATATGACTAGTGCTAACCCACTCAACCACTTTGGGAAGCCCTATGATATTTATAAAACAGACAAATCCAATGAGAAGACAAGGGGGTTTGAAATAAATCCTCTACTACTTAGTATTCTACATAAGAAGCAATTTACTGGAGATGAAGAAGATACTGATTCATATGAGCTTATTGCATGTTTTAAAGATATATGTGCACTTTTCTATTGGCGGGATATGCTGCCGGTGAGGTAAGGGTTAAACTTTTTAGTCAAACTTTGAAAAGTACAGCTCTCTCATGCTATATATCTCTACCACCTCAAGCCACTATTACTTGGGATAATTTAGCTTGTGAATTTCTATCAAAATATTATCCATTATCAAAATCTTTTAGAAGCAGGAATCTTATAATGACTTGGAAGAATCGTTCTAATGAAGGACTAGTTAGAGCTGATATTAGATTTAAAGATTTACTACCACTATGTCCTCATCATGATTTTCCTGAATGGTATTTACTACATATATTTTATGGCGGTTTAATTGAACGTAATAAAATTGAACTAGAATCTTTCACGAAAGGAGCCTTTATGAATCTTCCTATACCTAAATCTTGGGCTTTACTTAATAGAATTCGTGACCATAGAGTTTCATGGAATTTTGGTCTAGGAAGTGAAGTAGTCATAGAAATAGAGCATGATTGTATTCATGATTATAATAAAAAAGGCCATGTGAAAGATTTGTCTAAAGAACTTTATCTGGATTCAGATCTTTTGTTGCAAGTTGTTAAAGCTTTTATAGAATATATTAAAGCTCCAAAGGAGGGTCCAGTCAAGTATGATCCACCACCTGAACCAGAGAAAAAAGAGAAGATAAAGCAACACTTGCCTCCATAGAACCAATATATGAAGTGCATTTTCCTAACACTGTACAAAAGCATATTTTTGAATATGAGCAGGTCAAAGCAGTACAGGAAAAGAGGGAAGAGGAAAGCGTGCCAGAAGTCAAGAAACATCTGAGGGTAAACAAAGATGAAGAGGTAACCAAGGAAGCAATTATGGCTATGTACTCACATTGTAACATAGTTGAACTTGATGTAGAGACTTCCATATTGGTTGAAGGTAAAATAGAGGTAAAATATGTGGGTAAGCCTATTCTTCCCTGCATATTTAAAGAAACCTCTCATTACGGTTTATGTGATCTTGGCACCGAAGTTAATGTTATATCTTATGATTTCTACCTAGAAATAAAAGAAGAAATAGAACTAGCTACAATTGAGAATACTGATATAACAATTATGTTAGCCAATAAAAATCTTAGAATTCCAATGGGAGTAGTTGACAATGCAACTGTCACAATTGTCAACAAAAAATTTCCTATCGATTTTGTAGTTGTTGATATGCCAGCTGACACTTTTTCCCCTATTATATTTGGAAGAAACTTTTTGGGTGATATAGGTGCCTATATGTCAACTTCAAGAAGGAGATTGTGACTCTTAAGCTTGGGGGAACAGAAAATAAATTCCATTTTTCCAAATTTAAAGACAAGCCTCCACAAACACAAGAAGAAGAGGAAGAGAGAACCATTGAGGAAATGGTAGCTCTTTTCTTTGGTAATGAAGAAGAAGAAATAAATGAAGATCCAAATTATGAAGAAATAGTTATGGAGGACAAGTCCTTAGAAGAACTAGAAGATGAATTTGATTCACTTCCTATTTTGGAACCTCCAACTGATCAGGCTTTTGAAGAGCCAAAAAAGAGAGGGGTCAAGGAACTACCACCCCCGGAGTTGAAGAATCTACCAGATAATCTCAAATACATGTTTTTGATGATACCAATAAATTCCCTATTATTATTAGTGCTAAACTTTCAGGAGAAGAAGAAGAAGAACTCATGAGGATACTTAAGGAGCATCGCCAAGCCTTTGGGTACTCAATGGATGACTTGAAGGGCATTAGTCCCATGATAGCCGTCCATCGAATATTCATGGAAGAAGGTTGTAAACCAGTTGTGGAATTTAATAGAAGATTGAAGCCTGAAATGAAAGAAGTGGTAAGAATAGAAATTGTACGCCTATTGGACACAGGTATAATTTATCCTGTTAAAGAGAGTGATTGGGTAAGTCCTGTTCATTGTGTTCCTAAGAAGGGCGGTTTTACTGTTGTTCCTAATGAAAAAATGAACTAGTACCTCCTAGAACTGTTGTTGGGCACAGGTTGTGCATAGATTTCAGGAAATTGAATAAAGAAACTAGGAAAGATCACTATCCATTACCATTCATAGATCAAACTTTAGAAAGGTTAGCAAACCATACTCATTTTTGTTACTTGGACAGATATTCTGGTTTCTCTCAAATAGCTGTTCATCCAGATGACCAACTTAAAACAAATTTCATAAGTACTTACGGTTTACATGCTTACTGACATATGCCTTTTGGTCTATGTAATGCCCCAGCTACTTTTCAGCGATGTATGACTACCATTATTGCCGATTTCATAGAACTTATAATGGAAGTATTTATGGATGACTTTTCTGTCTATGTAACTTCATTTACTAGGTGCTTGGATAATCTCAAGAAAGTTTTGAAGTGTTGTGAAGACACTAATCTTGTTCTAAATTGGGAGAAGTGACAGTTTATGGTCAAAAAATGTGTAGTCCTTGGACACAAAGTATCAGGTAAGGGAATTGAAATGGATAGAGCTAAGGTTGAAGCAATAGAGAGAATGCCACCACCTAGGGATATTAAAGGTATAAGAAGTTTTCTTGGTCATGTGGGTTTTTATAGAAGGTTCATTAGAAATTTCTCAAGGATATCTAGACCTTTGACTAACCTCTTGCAAAAGGGAATGAGATTTAATTTTGATGATAAGTGTCTTGAAGCCTTTGATAAACTTAAAAATGCTTTAACTCGTGATCCCACCATTAAACCACCTATCTGGGATACAACCTTTGACTTAATATGTGAAGCTAGCGATGATGTTGTAGGAGTAACTCTTGGACAACATATTGGTCATAGATTGAATATTATACATCATGCTAGTAGAACTCTCAATGGTGCCCAAAAGAATTACCCTAAGGAAGAAAAGGAATTGTTTGCTGTATTTTTCTCTTGTGATAAATTTCATTCTTATATAGTTGATGCAAAGGTGAGAGATTCATACGGATCGTGATGGCTTAAAAGAACTCCTTGAGAGGAAAGAACATAAGCCAAGACTGATCCGTTGGATTCTTTCACTTCAAGAATTTGAGTTGCAGATTATGCAGAGGCAAGATATAAAGATGTTAGATGCAGTGTCCATGTTTTCCCAGAAGGACACCAATCTTATTGAGAGGAACTTTAATCCTGGTGATTTTCGTTTATGATAATTATTTGATGAACCAAAGTCAATTCCTCCAAGAGATAACGAGTCCTTGTTGTGGGAGGAACTTTTCATCCCCGATTAAGCAAATGGTAAGTGTAAGGTAAGTGTTCTTACCCAAATAAGTGATTTATTTTCACAATTTTTACTCTTGAAATTTCTATTTTCGAATTCCTTTTGTTTTTCTGAAGTTTTAGAGGGGTTTTACCAACTATACGGGCGGAGCTATACGACCGAAGCAGGAGCTCCTGCCGTACTGTTGGTCGTTAAACTATCTGTATCATCTTCGTGAAATTATTTTCGATATCTGAGCCTATATGGTCGCAACTATACGACCGGAGCAAAAATTTCGGTCGTATAGTTGGTCGTTAAACTCTCAGATGGTTTAGATTTTTGGTGGCGATATCTATACGATTGCAATTATATGACAAAAGCAAAAAAGTTCGGCCTTATAGTTGGTCGTTAAACTCCCAGGCACTTTTGATTTTCAGTGTTTGAAACTATACGGTCACAACTATACGACCGGAAGAAAAATTCCGGCCGTATAGTTGGTCGTTAAACTCTCAGACACTTTTCGTTCGATCTTTCTTTTCATCTAAAAAACCATTATTGTTGGTTCCAGGTCGTGATTTAATCGACCTGGACTCGAGATATTTGTAAATATCTGCCCGGAACCAACTATACGGTCGGACCTATATGGGACGCACCCGTATAGTTGGTCGTTACGCGGCAGGTTACTTCCAAATCCATGATTTCTTTTTCTATTCCGTTTGGATTCTTTTCTTAGATGACAATTTGGTGTTTGTCGCGAGTTTTACCGACCTCTGACCCCTCTTATATATTGTCATTGTCTACCTCTCTAGTCACAATCAATAGAAACCAATATAGCAATGCACTATCCTGCCCTAAACCATGGTAAAACCATGGGGCTCATTGCTCCTTCTAGGGACCACTGTAGCAGTCCGTCCGTGGAGGACGATGATGAGAGGTGGAGAGGTTTAGCCCGAAGTACAAGGAGTACGTCGAGCCAAGCTACTTCAACAATGATTCCGATGGCGATGATGACGTAGTTAACGTCTACATCCGCTGTGACATCTACGAACAACCGGAGATCAATTGGGTGGAGATGAAGAAAGCTCAACAAGAGAGAGAAGATCACAAGCCACATGAAAAAGGGCGTGTGGAGACGGTCAAGTTCGTCACAACAGATTCACGGCCACACAAGCGTAAGGAATTATCTAATATTGGTGCAGGTGCTAGCAAGGAAGGGGAGGTTCCACTCTCGAGGCCAACCATTGGTGCTTGTATGAAGGTTAAACCTCAAGAAAAGTGGAGGCATGGTTTCCACTCCATCGATCCATCCATCATGGATGAGGAAGAAGAAGCTGTCCTAGGACCAAGGATCCCGTGCGGGCATTAGAGATATATCAGAAGCAGGAGCTACTCCATTGCATTGAAGTCCGTCACCGTCTCAATGAGATGGAGAAGAAGGAAGACCTCTTTCCATTGGTGACCAAGCTCGCTGATAGAGTGAATATTCTGCAATCTGATCTGCGCAGGTGCTATAGCCACATAACTGCTCTGGAGGATACCAAAAAGAAGCTACGCACCACGGTGTTACATAACTGCTCTGGAGGATACCACAACAATCACGGTATCAAATAATCGCAAGGGATTATTTGATCCCGCCTGACTTGATTCCAAGCTTGGGGAGATCTTTAAGACCTTGTAATCTATCTTATAAATTTTTATTCCTGCATTAGTTCCAACTAGAAATAAAGTTTGCATCATTAGAATTCCCTTCAGGAATAGTCGATCCCTTTTATGAAATTCGGAGTTTATTATTATATACGGAGCAATATTGAGTTTGTGTTTGCTTTATTGATATATGAATGGCTTGAGTATGATTTTACTTGCACTTGATGATAGCAATAGGAGTCTTCCTCACCATTGGTATTAATGGAACACATAAAGATAATTTGGTCAATATGTTGTATGTTTACGGTTTGATTCACAAAGAAAAATTATCTATACAAATTAAGTTGAAAAAGAAAACCTTGCACAAAGGAAAATGAAGTGTTATCTAAATAGAGTGAGAACAAGTCGTGGTAGAATCTCAGGTCATAAGAATGCTTCATATACAGTTTGAGTTTGATAATTAAGATCGTTGAACTTTGAATTCCTACATGAAGTGGAATATATGGCTAGCTCCTTTGCACAGCACTTAAAACAAAAGTGTGAGCATATATGCAAAATAAAAGAAAAAGAAAATAAGAAAAGAGCGAATGTGCAAAGAGCAAATAGGCATATGCCACTGTATTGTACTATGACAAAGAGACACTTTTGAGATTTTGAATCCCAAGTGAATATGTTGATCCTAAAACACTTGGGACTACCTCATTAACTCATTCGGTTGAACCGGAGTCTTTTACATTATGTTGAGATTCATATTTTATGAACTATTGATAACTAAGGTGTGGAAGCCTTCCAATACTATTCAGATGGTTCGAGTAAGGTACTATTCATTAACTTATTCCCATGTATCGTACATGATGAACACATGCTACAATTGCCTCATTTAGTTTATCGACTCAGCTTCATGAATATGAGGATCACATCCATTAAGCTAAAATCTTGCTCGGGACAAACAATATTCTAAGCTTGGGGAAGTTGATGAGTGCATATTTTCATCATGTTTTACATTATTATTTTGCATTGTAGATGTAGGATTTTAGTATTTTATAGCGTTCACGTGCATATTTTATGTCTGTTTTCACCAGGATCAGGACATATGATGGATCTAGTGGATACAATTATTGAAGCAATTGTACTATGGAGAAAAGGAGTAAAAACAACGTAAATCACTTATTTGAGAAATATTAATAATAGCAGAAGAAAACCAGAAGCGAACAAAGGAGGCAGAGAGCGTAACGACCAACTATACGGTAGGAGAATTTTCTCTGCCCGTATAGCTCCAGCCTATAGCTGGCACCGCCTCCGCCTCGTCAAATAGTTTCACCCCGTGCAATTGGTTCAGAGCGACGACTTATAGAACACCCAGAAATCGCAGAAACATCACCTCCGGAAGGCATCTAGAGGGGGAACTCATCTGCCAGGGATCCATCTTCACCATGCACAGATCCGGGAGGCTAAGGCATCGATCTTGATCATCCACCGCTGCATCACAACCATCTTCATCCATCCCATCTACATCTTGTTTAGATATTGTTGTAATTCCTATACTCGTTGTGGATTTATACAAGTACTATTTAGCTATGATTGTTTCCATTATCATTACCATGATGTTGATTGCCTCCATGTCTGAGTAGATCATTAGTTCTTGGGGAGATGGAGAAACCCTAGTATGAGATTGAAATAAGATAAAGTATATTATGATATGCATCGATGTGACCATATGTTAGATTCTCTACATCTTGATGTTGAGAGAAGTCGACCTCTCAATATTTGCCTCTCGTGGGGACTTGATGGAGGGAACTACTTGTTGGTAGACGGAGGCATGCTAGCACTTACAGTGACTATAAAGCTATTAGCAATCCTTAGGTATCAACTTGGGAAATCGAGGAAACTCACGGAACACTATCCATGCCATGGGATACGTCCTACGGGATTACGTCCCTTAATAGCGTAGTAATTCGATTGATGTCGATTGTTGACTGCTGTGGTTATGGGGATGATGTGAGCAGCGGTTGTTGCCTCTTCGTCCACATTCGGAGTTCCTCCCACACATACATACGAGAATATCATTTTGTGGCCCGAGAGTTGGGGTGTCCAGGCAATGCGGTACCCGAGTTCCCTGATATCATCCGCGATGACTATAGTTGGCGTGCCAAATACTAGGAGGGTCTTTTTCGACAAGAATTCAACTTTATGTTTCAATACAAAAAAATTAGGCTAACGGCCATCAAGTTGGGCCCCCCTGTCAGTTCTCGCCGTTATGTCGCTCCCGTCGCTTAGGTGTCAATTAAGCTTGTAGCGTTGGCGCCTACATCCATTACGCGTCTTCTTCTTCCCTGGGGCGGCAATCTGTGGGGCATCGCAGCCATGGCATGGAGCTAGGACGTGGACGAACCTGCTCGACCCAGCTCTCCTCCCTGTAGGCTTGCAGCGTTGGCGCCTCCATTACTCGTCTTCTTCCCCGGAGCGGCAATCTGTGGTCGCGGCCATGGCGCAGAGCTGGGAAGTGACGAAGCTGCTCGGTCCCGCTCTCCTCCCCATCCCGAGTCGGAGCTCGCCCTCACCATGGACGCACCCATGGCATGGTCGGGGACGATAATTGGTTCCCGGTGAGATCTATCACCTTGTCGACCATGCTCGGTTCTATTTTCCTCCTCTAGAATCCGAGCTTGCCGTCGCCGTGGTTGCACCCGCACCAATTCTGCCACCTCTGCCGATGTCTCTGTGGTAGCTCAAGTTTTGGGGCTCTCCAAGTTCTGCCATGTTGGGCCTGTAAGTGTTGTTGTATGTTAAACTAGCAAATCTCGTTTGTTCAAATCTCTTGGGCTGTACCAACTTCATTGTGTTTAATTATGAAAGACAAAATATAAATGACTTCTCTCAATTTCTCGCATAGAAAAATGCACAGCTAATTTCATATTCTCACAGGAACTGGCCCCACTTGTTGAACCGGCAGCACTACCACGATCTCCACATAACCACGGTGAGTTCTCGAACCGAAAGTTGCAGTTACCACGTTTCTTCTGCAGTCATTCCTCTGTAGGTTTTCCTGGGCGCTTCTTCTTTCTCTGTTCTGGAACCGTCGGTTCATCTTCTTCTTCTTCTCGAAGGCAGTTCCTTGCAGGCAGTTCCTTTCACCCATTTCCTTGCAGGCATGGACGATGGGAAACGCACAATAGAGACCCACTTGGTCCCTGCCCATGGCACCACAACTTTGACAGTGGTGTACACAAATGATGAAGAGACTGTGGAGACAACTCTCGCCAGGTTTGAGCAATTGCTTGAGAAAGAGAAGCACAAGTTTGTGGGGCTAGACTTGGAGTACACCCATGCAAATAAGCGAAAAAATCCTCCACAAGAGATCGCTATCGTGCAAATCGCCATACATGAGGAGGTCCTCGTTTACCACTTCTACAGGTATGTGAAATTTAAATTTGAGATCACCACTTCTGCATCCCTTGTTCCCTTACATCCCTAGAACCATCTAAGTGCAGGAGTAAACCAACTGAGATGCGTGTCCGACTCTGGTCGAGTTCTTGTGTAGGAAAGGGATAACTTTCACTAGCGTGGATACCACAAATGACACAATTATGCTTTCTCGTGCGTTGATAAAAATCCCAGAGGGGCACCACATCGACATCCAAAATCTGTACAAGATCAAATCATACCCAGCGAAGGATGGCATGGGTAATCTAGCAGCAGAAATCATCGATAAATCCTATGAAAAACTGAAGAAATTGAAGCGACTCGATCACGACTACTGGGAGTGGAAGCCGATGAGCCAGGCGCGCCTTGAGTATGCAGCCAGAAACGCCTACATGGCATACGAGTTGTACAGTAAGCTCATTACCATGAAAGATGGGATGATTAAGGCGGGGTTTTTCACGAGAGAGCTATGCCTTGGTTGCAAGCTAGCCCAGGAGAAGAAGCGCGAGGAGGACAGAAAGCGGTTTCAGGACGAGCAGGGATTTTGGGACGGTGGCGACATCAAGCGGCTGAAGGGGAAGCAAGTCAAGGACGACAACAAGTGGTGGTGATACATTATGTGTTTGAACTAGATTTTAGTTTCTAGTTTATTATGTGTGTGATACATTTAGTTACTTCAATACAAAATTTGAACCAATTTAACTTATTGATGTATTTATTGACAATTATAATATAATCGAGCACTAGAAATATTTTGTAGTGTGCATGAGCATGATCAGTAAATATAATTTAACACTAGAAACTTTAAGGCACTCCATATAAAGGAGTAGATTAATATATAAGGTTTACCAGAGACACCATGGATATATTGTCTTACATGCCACACATAGGTAATAATTAATTAGAACAAAATAAAAGCAGGGGCTACAGCAGGAGGCCGGGACACGGAGACGCCTAGCAGGGCAGGGGTTTATCAGCAGGAGGCAGCGACAGCCTAGTCGATGGGATACAGGTCAGTCCTGACATACTTTCGAAGGAATTTGCCGTAGGCTGGGTGCCGCGCCAAGGTAATCATCCTATAGCTTCTGCCTCTGCCTTTGCCAACGCCCTCCACGTGCTGGATCATGCTGTTGAGGTCCATGTTGATTGCTCTGCCACAGAATGGGCAAAACAGTCTCCCCCTACGGTGGAAACGGATTAGCCCACACCGTAACCGCCTCAGCACATAGCGACTCTTGTTGTCCCTGGATTCCTTGCTAGCATCCACTTCATCATCATCCTCCTGTTGATTTTTAAGAACATAACTTAGAACTCGTACATATGATTGAATTGTATTATAACTCAAGAATTGACAACGTGTATATGTAAGACAATATATCCGTGGATATCAAGGATAAAGCATCTCAGCAATAGTTTGATCGGTTCATATATCATTTCATCTCAACACAATGACAAATAATTGCATTAGATTGCGGCCTCATAAGTTTATTCAGGGATGGAGTGAGTGAACCAAGTAACAATTGCACAGCATGTATTGTTGTTGTACATCACCCCAGGTTCACTAACTCGTCCCTGAAAAAATCTGACACCAATATGTCTACCTCTCTTTTGGGACAAATTTGAATCATTATCCATAATAAGAAATCGAAATGTAATCATACAAAATATTATTCAGGGATATACATAGTCAGGTACAAAAACAAGCCTAAATATTGTAATTATAAATAAAAAACCAAACAATTAATCCTCAGGTGCATGTTAAAAATACTTATGATCAAAACCATTCATGTACGTATGCATCATACCAATCATTAAAAGATCAGAAACAATTCAAGGATCATATATGTAGTTCCACATGAGAATAAATCTAGGGCCTCATAATTTGTTTTAGAGATGGAGTACGCGAACCAAAGTACCAACAGCACAACCTATATTGTTTGTGTGCATTCCTGCCTCAGGTTCACCAACCCATCCCTAAAACATGACACCATCATACGTGTCTCACCTTGAACTCTTTTGGGGCAAATTTCAATCATCGGCCTCGGTGACAAACTAAAATGTAATTCTTATACACTATGAATGCATGGAATAGATAATTTGAATATTATAGTTCTATGAATGTAGAATAAAGATTGCGGCCTCATAAGTTTATTCAGGGACGGCGTGAGTGAACCAAGTAACAATTGCACAGCCTATATTGTTGTTGTACATCGCCCTAGGTTCACTAACTCGTCCCTGAAAAAATCTGACACCGATGTGGCTGCCTCTGTTTTGGGGCAAATTTGAATCATTGGCCACAATAAGAAATTGAAATGTAATCGTACAAAACATTATTCAGGGATATACATAGTCAGGTACAAAAACAAGCCTAAATATTGTAATTATAAATAAAAAACCAAACAATTAATCTTCAGGTGCATGTTAAAAAACTTATGATCAAAACCATCCATATACATATGCATCATACCAATCATTAAAAGATCAGAAACAATTCAAGGATCATATATGTAGTTCCACATGAGAATAAATCTAGGGCCTCATAATTTGTTTTAGAGATGGAGTTGGGGAACCAAAGTACCAACAACACAACCTATATTGTTTGTGTGCATTGCTGCCTCAGGTTCACCAACCCATCCCTAAAACACGACACCGTCATATGTGTCTCCCCTTGAACTCTTTTCGGGCAAATTTCAATCATCGGCCTTGGTGACAAACTAAAATGTAATTCTTATACACTATGAATGCATGGAATAGATAATTCAAATATCATAGTTCTATGAATGTAGAATAAAGATTGCAGCCTCATAAGTTTCTACAGAGATGGCGTAAGCGAACCAAGTAACAATTGCACAGCTTATATTGATCGTGTACATGGCCCCAGGTTCGCTCACTCATCCCTGTAAAAATTTGACACCAATCTGTCTGCCTCTCTTTGGGGAAAATTTGAATCATTGGCCACAATAAGAAATTGAAATGTAATCATACCAAACAATATTCAAGGATATACAAATGCATCATACAATGCATTCATAGATCAGAAACAATACAAATATTATATATTTAGATTCCATACGAGAGAAAAAGTTAGGGCCTCATTTCTTTCAGCGATGGAGTCGGAGAACCAAAATACCAACATCACAACCTATATTGTTTATGTGCATTGCTGTCTCATGGCCACTAAACATCCCTAAGAAAACGAGACCATCAGATGCCCTTGCACTATTTTGGGGAAAAATTGAATCATTGAGCTCAGTAAGGAATAGAAATGTAATGTTATAGGCCTGCTGTGTAACGAAATCAACAATCAACTAGCAAACTCAACTAGATGGCAAATGAGCAGATTGGGGTTTTGTGACTAGACGGATTGGGGTTTTGTGACTAGATGGCAGATGCATCAATCAACCCATCGAATCATATATATACTACCCTACTTCAAGAGCAAAAGAATATGTACACGATTAAGCAAATCCTATGTATGAACAGTGAAAACTACGGCTGGGACTAGAGAAGCTAGCAATGTAGTACCTCGGACTCCTCATTAGGGACCTCCTCCTGGAACTCATCATTCTCCGCGATTGCGTCGAAGATTTCTTGAACGGCGATGGGGTCGTCGATGTAGATCACCGGATTGCCTCCGCCTGCCGCCTGCCCTCCATCCAGATTTGCCACTGGCACCACGACGTTGTCGGCCACATGCTGCTCGGCGGCAACGGCTACTACCAGCTGCTCGGCGGCGATGGCTACCACCTGCTGCTCGGCAGCGACGGCTACCAACTGCTGCTCGGCAGCGATGGCTACCACCTGCTGCTCGGCGGTGACGGCTACTGGCTGGACGGATGAGTTCACACCCTCGACGGAGCGGCGACGAGCGGCGTTCGTGCCCGGAGAAGACGCCTCCGTCTGCTTGGCGACGACCGAGCCATCTGCTGCTTCGCCTTCAACTGGCTTCACCTCCGGATCTTCTCCACGCGTACGCTTCATGGCGCACCAAGGGAAGGAGGTAGTGCAAACAAGGGAGATTCGGCGTGTGCGGTAGGTTTAGATTGGGGTCTTGGGACTAGACATACTAGGGGGGAAATGACACGAGCTCATGGAAGAAGAAGATCGAGGGGGGTTATAAACACTGGACTATTCGTAGTCCTCGAGTGGACACGTGTGGTGGTCAGGGGGGTGGGGGTGGGGGGCTACCACGATCTCCACCCTTTTTTCGGTTCCCTTTTTTTTGAAACAGCCACAATCTCCACTTTAGAGCTGCATTGAAAACATGCTCATGGTAGACCTTGATTCCACTGCATGCAAGTGGCGTGGAACTAATTTCTAGCAACGTTAGATCTACTCGAGGGATGCCCTTGACTCATGGAATTTACAAGCGGTAGGGCCCATTTGGAAGTGAGATTGAGAGCGCTGCGTATAAATGGGATATGTCTGATTAAAATCAAGTGGCACTAAATTGCAGCGTCCCGTCGACAACCGTGCACTCGATGACCCTGTTTGCCCTGTGCATGAGTTGTAGTAGCAGTAGTAGGCTTTTCAGACTTGATTAAACTTCACATGACCGCTCGACGATTTTTCGATGGACGGCATCGTGTTCCTTCCTGTAGAAGTCTTGCGGAGGGAGACTTCCGTGCTGTCTCACGCTGTATTGTGAATGGCACGAGGTGTGCAACGATCATCGTTGGATCACACAGAATCTACGATTGGTGCGCATGATCTGCATGACAATTGTGACAACCAATCAGGGAGTAGCAGACAGGGTGATCACAGTTTTGGTCTTCTACGAAAGATAGAGAGGGGGGTGGGCAAAACTAAGTAGTACCGCCTAAAACCAAGGGCAAAACTGAGTAGTATAAAAATGGAAAGTGTCTTGTACAATGAAATACATCGTGGAATACATTCAATTATGCCAAGATAGATCCACTAGAGTTCATTGGATGTGTGTTCTTCTCATAAACCACACCCAGTGTCATTGCTTGTGTGTTCTTCTAAACAAACCACATAAGGATCCACCAGTGTCATTGCATGTCTGTTCTTTTCATGAACCACATAAGGATGGGCCCACCAGTGTCATTGCATGTCTGTTCTTTTCATGAACCACACCCAGTGTCAGTGCATGTCTGTTCTATTCATGAACCACACCCAGTTTCACTGCATGTCTGTTCTTTTCATGAACCACATAAGGATCTACTAGTGTCATTGCATGTCTTTTACTTCCATAAACCACATGTGGATCCACCGGTGTCATTGTATGTGTGTTCTTCTAAACAAAACACATTAGGATCCACCAGTGTCATTGCCTGTCTGTTATTTTCATGAACCACATAAGGATGGGCCCACCAGTGTCATTGCATGTCTGTTCTTTTCATGAACCACACCCAGTGTCAGTGCATGTTTGTTCTATTCACGAAGCACACACATTGTCAGTGCATGTCTGTTCTATTCATGAACCACATAAGGATCTACTAGTGGCATTGCATGTCTTTTACTTCCATAAACCACATGTGGATCCACTGGTGTGATTGCATGTGTGTTCTTCTAAACAAACCACATAAGGAACCACCAGTGTCATTGCGTGTGTGTTCTTTTCATGAACCACATAAGGATGGGCCCACCAATGTCATTGCATGTATGTTCTTTTCATGAACCACACCCAGTGTCAGTGCATGTCTGTTCTATTCACGAACCACACCCAGTTTCACTACATGTCTGTTCTTTTCATGAACCACATAAGGATCTACCAGTGTCATTAAATGTATGTTCCTCTAAAAAAACCACATAAGGATCCACCAGTGTCATTGCGTGTGTGTTCTTCTCATGAACCACACCAGTGTCATTGCATGTGTGTTCTTCTAAACAAACCACATAAGGATCCACCAGTGTCATTGTCTGTCTGTTCTTTTCATGAACCACATAAGGATCCACCGGTGTCATTGCATGTCTGTTCTTTTCATGAATCACAGCCAGTGTCACTGAATGTCTGTTCTTTTCATGAACCACATAAGGATGGGCCCACCAGTGTCATTGCATGTCTGTTCTTTTCATGAACCACACCCAGTGTCAGTGCATGTTTGTTCTATTCACGAAGCACACACATTGTCAGTGCATGTCTGTTCTATTCATGAACCACATAAGGATCTACCAGTGGCATTGCATGTCTTTTACTTCCATAAACCACATGTGGATCCACTGGTGTCATTGCATGTGTGTTCTTCTAAACAAACCACATAGGGATCCACCAGTGTCATTGCGTGTGTGTTCTTTTCATGAACCACATAAGGATGGGCCCACCAATGTCATTGCATGTCTGTTCTTTTCATGAACCACACCCAGTGTCAGTGCATGTCTGTTCTATTCACAAACCACACCCAGTTTCACTACATGTCAGTTCTTTTCATGAACCACATAAGGATCTACCAGTGTCATTACATGTATGTTCCTCTAAACAAACCACATAAGGATCCACCAGTGTCATTGCATGTGTGTTCTTCTCATGAACCACACCAGTGTCATTGCATGTGTGTTCTTCTAAACAAACCACATAAGGATCCACCAGTGTCATTGTCTGTCTGTTCTTTTCATGAACCACATAAGGATCCACCGGTGTCATTGCATGTCTGTTCTTTTCATGAATCACAGCCAGTGTCACTGAATGTCTGTTCTTTTCATGAACCACATAAGGATGGGCCCACCAGTGTCATTGCATGTCTGTTCTTTTCATGAACCACACCTAGTGTAATTGCATGTCTACTCTATTCATGAACCACACCCAGTTTCACTACATGTCTGTTCTTTTCATGGACCACAGAAGGATCTACCAGTGTCATTGCATATCTTTTACTTCCATAAACCACATGTGGATCCACCAGTGTCATTACATGTCTGTTCCTCTAAATAAACCACATAAGGATCCACTAGTGTCATTGCGTGTGTGTTCTTCTCATGAACGACATAAGGATCTACCAGTGTCATTGCATGTCTGTTCTTTTCATGAACCACACCCAGTGTCATTGCATGTGTGTTACTTCCATAAACCACATGTGGATCCATCGGTGTGATTGCATGTCTATTCCATCCATAAACCACATAAGGATCCACCAGTGTCATTGCATGTCTGTTCTTTTCATGAACCGCGGCTAGAGTCATTGCATGTCTGTTCTTTTCATGAACCACGGCTAGAGTCATTGCATGTCTGTTCCTCTAAACAAACCACATAAGGATCCACCAGTGTCATTGTATGTCTGTTCTTCTCATGAACCACATAAGGATCTACCAGTGTCATTGCATGTCTGTTCTTTTCATGAACCACACCCAGTGTCATTGCATGTGTGTTACTTCCATACACCACATGTGGATCCACCGGTGTGATTGCATGTCTGTTCCTTCCATAAACCACATATGGATCCACCAGTGTCATTGCCTGTCTGTTCTTTTCATGAACCACTTCTAGTGTCAGTGCATGTCTGTTCTTTTCATGAACCACACCCAGTGTCACTGCATGTCAGTTCTTTTCATGAACCACATAAGGATCTACTAGAGTCATTGGATGTGTGTTCTTCTCATGAACCACACGTGGATCCACCGGTGTCATTGCATGTCTGTTCCTCTAAACAAACCACATAAGGATCCACTAGTGTCATTGGATGTGTGTTCTTCTCATGAACCACACCCAGTGTCATTGCATGTCTGTTCTTTTCATGAACCACATAAGGATGGGCCCACCAGTGTCATTGCATGTCTGTTCTTCTCATGAACCACACCTAGTGTCAGTGCATGTCTGTTCTATTCATGAACCACACCCAGTTTCACTGCATGTTTGTTATTTTCATGAACCACATAAGGATCTACCAGTGTCATTGCATGTATTTTACTTCCATAAACCACATGTGGATCCACCGGTGTCATTGCATGTGTGTTCTTCTAAACAAACCACATAAGGATCCACTAGTGTCATTGCGTGTCTGTTCTTTTCATGAACCACATAAGGATGGGCCCACCAGTGTCATTGGATGTCTGTTCTTTTCATGAACCACACCCAGTGTTAGTGCATGTCTGTTCTATTCACGAACCACACCCAGTTTCACTGCTTGTTTGTTCTTTTCATGAACCACATAAGGATCTACCAGTGTCATTGCATGTCTTTTACTTCCATAAACCACATGTGGATCCACCGGTGTCATTGCATGTCTATTCCTCTAAACAAACCACATAAGGATCCACTAGTGTCATTGCGTGTGTGTTCTTCTCATGAACCACACGCAGTGTCATTGCATGTGTGTTCTTCTAAACAAACCACATAAGGATCCACCAGTGTCATTGCCTGTCTGTTCTTTTCATGAACCACATAAGGATCCACCGGTGTCATTGCATGTCTGTTCTTTTCATGAATCACAGCCAGTGTCATTGCATGTCTGTTCTTTTCCATAAACCACATATGGATCCACCTAGTGTGATTGCATGTCTGTTCCTCTAAACAAACCACATAAGGATCCACCAGTGTCATTGCGTGTCTGTTCTTTTCATGAACCACAGCCAGTGTCATTGCATGTGTGTTCTTCTAAACAAACCAAATAAGGATCCACCAGTGTCATTGCATATATGTTCTTTTCATGAACCACACACAGCGTCATTGCATGTGTGTTATTCTAAACAAACCACATAAGTCATTGCATGTCTGTTCTTTTCATGGACCACGCCCGGTGTCATTGCATGTCTGTTCTTCTCATGAACCACATAAGGATCTACAAGTGTCATTGCATGTCTGTTCTTTTCATGAACCACACCCAGTGTCATTGCATGTGTGTTACTTCCATAAACCACATGTGGATCCACCGGTGTCATTGCATGTCTGTTCCTTCCATAAACCACATAAGGATCCACCGGTGTCACTACATGTCTGTTCTTTTCATGAACCACACAAGGATGGGCCCACCAATGTCATTGCATGTCTGTTCTTTTCATGAACCACGGCTAGAGTCATTGCATGTCTGTTCTTTTCATGAACCACGGCTAGAGTCATTGCATGTCTGTTCTTTTCATGAACCACGGCTAGAGTCATTGCATGTCTTTTACTTCCATAAACCACATAAGGATCCACCGGTGTCATTGCATGTCTGTTCCTCTAAACAAACCACATAAGGATCCACCAGTGTCATTGCGTGTGTGTTCTTCTCATGAACCACATAAGGATGGGCCCACCCAGTGTCATTGCATGTATGTTCTTTTCACGAACCACACCCAGTGTCAGTGCATGTGTGTTACTTCCATAAACCACATGTGGATCCACCGGTGTCATTCCATGTCTTTTACTTCCACAAAAGAAGATGGTTATTGAACCTTCTCTCGGAATTGAGAGTAGCACAGCACCGGAATATGGTTTTGTGCCGCCTGCACCAATTGGAGAGGAAGCTAATGATGGTGATCATGAAAATTCGAACGAAGTTGCTGCTGAACCTCGCAGGTCAACGAGGGTTCATACCACTCCTGATTGGTATGACCCTGCCTTGAACGTAATGTTGGTGGACAACACTGATGACCCTGCGACGTATGAAGAAGCTATGGTGAGCCCAGATTCTGACAAATGGCTAGAAGCCATGAAATCCGAAATGGGATCCATGTACGAAAACCAAGTGTGGACTTTGTTGGACTTATCGGATGGCCGTAAGGCTGTCGAGAACAAATGGATTTTCAAAAGAAAAACAGATGCTGATGGTAATGTTACCGTCTATAAAGCTCGACTTGTCGCGAAAGGGTTCCGACAAATTCAAGGAGTTGACTACGATGAGACATTCTCACCAGTAGTGAAGCTAAAGTCTGTGAGGATTTTGTTAGCAATTGCTGCATATTTCGTTTATGAGATTTGGTAGATGGATGTCAAAACGGCGTTCCTTAATGGAGACATTGAGGAAGAGTTGTATATGGTACAACCCAAGGGTTTTGTCGATCCTAAAGAAGCTAACAAGGTATGCAAACTTCAGCGCTCCATTTATGGACTAAAGCAAGCATCCCGGAGTTGGAATCAACATTTTGATAAAGTAATCAAAAACTTTGGATTTATACAAACTTATGGAGAAGCTTGTATTTACAAGAAAGTGAGTGGGAGCTCTATAGCATTCCTAGTACTATATATAGATGACATATTGTTGATTGGGAATGATATAGAACTTCTAAATAGTGTCAAAGACTATTTGAATAATAGTTTTTCAATGAAGGATCTTGGCGAAGCGACATATATTCTAGGCATCAAGATTTATAGAGATAGATCAAGACGCCTAATAGCGCTTTCACAAAGTACATACTTGGACAAAGTTCTAAAGAGGTTTAGAATGGAAGAGAGCAAGAAAGGGTTCTTGCCCATGTTGCCAGGTAAGACCTTGAGTAAGACTCAAAGTCCAGCTATGACAGAAGATAGAGAGAAAATGAGTAATGTTCCCTATGCCTCGGCCATAGGTTCTATCATGTATGCCATGCTGTGTACAAGACAGGATATAGCACATGCTGTTAGTTTGACTAGCAGATATCAAAGTGATCCTGGAATGGAGCACTGGACAGCGGTCAAGAATATCCTAAAGTACCTAAACAGGACTAAGGATATGGTTCTTTTTTATGGAGGTTATGAACAGCTTGTTGTAAATAGTTACACTAATGCTAGTTGGAACACCGATCCAGATGACTCGAAATCACAGTCTGGATAAGTATTTATTTTGAATGGTGTTGCAGTGAGCTAGAGGAGTGCCAAGCAAAGCGTTGTGGTGAAATCTTCAACTAAATCGGAATATATAGATGCTTTGGAGGCTGCACAAGAAGCCATATGGATGAAGGAGTTCATTACCGAACTTGGCGTGGTTCCTAGTGCGTTGGACCTGATGGCTATCTACTGTGACAACATAGGTGCCATCGCAAATGCACAGGAGCCAAGGTCAGATAGCAAGCTGAAGCACATCAAGCTACGTTTCCATGCTATTCGCGAGTATGTCCAAGATGGCGGATTCGTTGACCAAACCTCTCCCTAGAGCAAAACATGACCAACACCAGAACGCCATGGGTGTTAGGTATATTACCATGTAATCTAGATTATTGACTCTAGTGCAAGTGGGAGACTTTTGGAGATATGCCCAAGAGGCAATAATAAAAGTGGTTATTATGATATCTTTGTGTTTATGATGAATGTTTACATCCCATGCTATAATTGTATTATTAGGAAACATTAATACTTGTGTGTTTTGTAAACATAAAAGAGTCCCTAGTAAGCCTCTTGTTGAACTAGCTTGTTGATTAATAGATGATCATGGTTTCCTGATCATGGACATTGGATGTCATTAATAACAAGGTTATATCATTAGGAGAATGATGTGATGGACACACACCCACAGTAAGTGTAGCATAAGATCAAGCCATTAAGTTCGTATTGCTACAAGCTTTCAAATGCATAGTAACCTAATCCTTCGACCATGAGGTTATGTTAATCACCATCACCGGATGGGTACTTTGATGACATCAAACACCGCTTCGTAATTGGGTGGTTATAAAGGTGTCATTGGGTATTCTCAAAGTATGTGTTGAAGCGCATGAACCAAGATTGGGATTTGTCCATCCATATGACAGATAGATATGCTCTGGGCCCTCTCGGTGGAATGTCATCTAGTTAGCTTGCAAGCATGTGACTAGGTCACAAGGGATGACATATCATGGAATGAGTAAAGAGTACTTATCAGTAACGAGGTAGAACTAGGTATGGAGATACCGACGATCAAACCTCGGATAAGTAGAGTATCACGTGACAAAGGGAATTGGTTTTCGTATGTTAATGGTTCTATCGATCACGAAGTCATCGTTGAGTATGTGGGAGCCGTTATGGATCTCCAGATCCCGCTGATGGTTATTGATCGGAGAGGTGTCTTCATCATGTCTGCATATTCACGAACCGTAGGGTGACACACTTAAGGTTCGATGCTGTTTAGGTACATATGGAATGTGCGTTGGAGACCGAATGTTGTTCGGAGTCTCGGATTGGATCTAGGACATCACAAGGAGATCCGGAATTGTCCGGAGAATAAGATTCATATAATGGAGATCATTTTCTAGGTTCGGAAATGTTCCGGAGTGTTTATATGGGGATTCTAGAAGGTTTCGGAATGTTCCGGAAGGTTCTAGAAAGTTCTATGGAGTTTACTTGAAAACCAAGAAAGGAAAAGGGGAAACTTGGGGGGAGGGAAGGAAACTCCCCCCAAGCCCCCCCTTGTGCGCCGGCCCTAGAGGTGTCCCTAGGGGTGGGAACCCTAGGCGCCACCCTCCCTCTATAAATAGAGGGGTGGAGGCGCCCCCCTTGGCCCCATCCCACTCCTTGCCCTAGCCACCTTTCTCCTCCTCCTTCGCTCTGCTCCGGCTTAGGCAAAGCCCTACAGAATTCTCTACTCCACCACCACCACCACGCCGTCGTGCTGCTGGGATTCCGTGGAGAGATCTATTACCTCTACTGCTCGCTAGAACGGGGAGAGGAAGGTCTGCATCGACTCCGCACGTGTGACCGATTGCGGAAGCGCTGCCGGAACGTGGCGCCGGAAGGCTCGTCCACTCGATCTTGAGATCGGCAAGTGATCGTCTACATCAACCACGAGATCCGATCTTGCACAAGGCTTTCGGATGTACAAGGGTTAGTACAGATCTATGTCGTTGCACATGTCTAATAGATTAGATCTTGGCTTTTATCTAGATTAGATTTGGGTTTTGTTCGTTCTTGTGGTAGAATTTTTTTGTTTTCCATGCTACGAACCCATCAATGGTATCAGAGCCGTGTCTATGCGTAGATCTGTTGCACGAGTAGAACACAATGGTTTTGTGGGCGTTGGTGCTCGTGCCGTCTTTTGCTTTGTGTACTTTGCATCTTGCGGTATGGTGGGATGAAGCGGCTAGGGCTAACCTTACATATCATCGCACATGAGACTTGCTCCACGCTTGACGTGTAACTTGCTTTGCACAAGTGGCTTTGCGGGTGTCTGTGTCTCCCACCATACTATAGATCTAATTTACACTTTGCACTTGATAGCACTTGTATCAACGTTGTCATTCAGTTTCGTAGGTAAGATCCGTTCTTATTCGAAAGCCCCAAACCATGTAAAACATGCAAAGAAAATTAGAGGCGTCTAACTTGTTTTTGCAGGGGTTTTGTGATGTGATATGGCCATCATGTGATTGTGATTATATCTGATGTATGCAATGATCCTTGTTGTAATATGGCAAGCGGCAGGAGCCTAATGGTTGTCTTTAATTATGTTAAGACCTGCGTGTCTATTCATCTTGTAATAGCTTTATTCCAAGTAGTTGTAATAGTTGCTAGTGATGATGGACAACCATGAAGCGGCACCACTGACCGCAATGCTGGTGATGATGGAGATCATGTCCGTGCTTTGGAGATGGAGATCAAAGGCATAAGAAGAAAGGGCCATATCATATCACACTAATTATGAATCTTGTATTGCTTAGATCGCGACGGTAGCATTATAAGATGATCCCTCTCACTAAATATCATGTAATAAAGTGTTCGTCCTTAGTTGGCACCGTTTCTAAGACTCGTCGTTTCGAAGCATCTCGTGATGATCGGATTTGATAGATTCACGTGTACATACAACGGGTGCAAGCCAGTTTTGCACATGCGGAAACTAAGGTTAATCTTGACGAGCCTAGCATGTACAGACATGGTCTCGGAACACGGAATACCGAAAGGTAGAGCATCAGTCATATAAATGATATGATGAACATTAAGATTGTTCGCCGTTGAAACTACATCTTCTTTCGTGAAGATCGGACTTGGTGCAGTGGATTTGGTTCATGTAATCACTAAGACAATGTGAGGGTTGTTGTTTTGAGTGGGAGTTCACCTAGTTAATTTAAGAATTAAAATTGAAATCAATTTATCATAAACTTAGTCTAAACTACTTGCAAATTTGTTGTAGATTATGGCAAACCTCTCCATCAATTTCAATGCGTTCCTAGAGAAAGAAAAGCTTAAGAACAATGGAAGCAACTTCACGGACTGGCTCCATGGACTGAAGATTGTCCTCAGGGCTGGTCAGTTGACCTATGTGCTCGAAGCACCGCTAGGTGACCCACCTGCAGAAGATGCCACCGATGACGTAAAGAATGTTTACGCCACTCGGAAAAATCACTACTCCACAGTTCAGTGTGCCATCCTGTACGGTTTAGAAACGGAGCTTCAGAAGCGCTTTGAGCACCACGACCCGTTTGATATCATCAAAGAGCTCAAGCTGATTTTTGAGACTCATGCGGCCGTGGAGAGCTATGAGGCCTCCAAAAAGTTCTTTAACTGTAAGATGGAAGAGGGCAGCTCCGTTAGCGAGCATGTGCTCACCATGTCTGGGCACGCAAACAAGATCCAAGAGTTGGGGATAACGATTCCTAATGAGTTAGGTATTCACCGTGTCCTCCAATCACTGCCACCGAGTTATAAGAACTTTGTGATGAACTACAATATGCACTGCATGAACAAGACATTGCCTGAACTATCGTCCATGCTGAAAACTGCTGAAGTGGAGATCAAGAAGGAGCACCAAGTGTTGATGGTCAATAATACCACCAATTTCAAGAAACAGGGCAAGCCTAAGAACAAGGGAAACTTTAAGAAGGACGGCAAGAAAGCTGCCGCGCCTGCTAAGAAGCCCAAGACTGGTCCTAAGCCTGAAACTGAATGCTTCTACTGCAAGGGTGCTGGTCACTGTTAGCGTAACTGCCCCACGTACCTGGCGGATCTAAAGAACGGCAACATCAAGAAGAAAGGTATATTTGATATACATGTTATTGATGTGTATCTTACTAGTAATCGTAGTAGTGCCTGGGTATTTGATACTGGTTCGGTTGCTCATATTTGTAACTCGAAACAGGAACTGCGAAATAAGAGAAGACTGGCGAGAGACGAGGTGACGATGCACGTTGGAAATGGCTCCAAGGTTGATGTGATCGCCATCAGCACGCTCCCTCTACACCTACCATCGGGATTAGTATTAAATTTAAATAATTGTTATTTGGTGCCTGCGTTAAGCATGAACATTATATCTGGATCTTGTTTATTGCGAGACGATTACTCTTTTAAGTCCAAGAATAAATGTTGTTCGATTTATATGAGTAATATCTTTTATGGTAATGCACCTGAGAAGAATGGTTTATTCTTACTGAATCTCGGTAGTAGTGATACACATGTTCACAACATAGATGCTAAACGAATAAAACTGAATGATAATTCTACATACATGTGGCACTGTCGTCTTGGTCACATTGGAGTGAAGCGTATGAAGAAACTCCATTCTGATGGACTTCTTGAATCACTTGATTTTGAATCACTTGAAAGATGCGAAGCATGTCTAATGGGAAAAATGACCAAGACTCCATTCTCTGGAATAATGGAGCGAGCTACAGACTTATTGGAAATAATACATACCGATGTATGCGGCCCAATGAGTGTAACATCGCGTGGTGGATATCGTTATGTTCTCACTTTCACGGAAGACTTAAGTAGATATGGATATGTCTACTTTATGAAACATAAGTACGAAACTTTTGAGAAGTTTAAGGAATTTGAAAGTGAAGTGGAAAATCATCGTAACAAGAAGATTAAATATCTACCTTCTGACCGCGGAGGTGAATATCTAAGTTATGAGTTTGGCATGCATTTAAAGTAATGTGGAATACTTTCACAATTGACACCGCCGGGAACACCACAGCGTAATGGTGTGTCCGAACGTCGTAATCAAACTCTCTTAGATATGGTTCGGCCTATGATGTCTCTTACAGATTTACTGCTATCATTTTGGGGCTATGCATTAGATACAGCCACATTCACTTTAAATAGGGCACCATCTAAATCCGTTGAAACGACACCGTACGAATTGTGGTTTGGAAAAAAACCTAAGTTGTCGTTCCTTAAAGTTTGGGGTTGCGAAGCATATGTAAAGAAGTTACAACGTGATTAGCTTGAACCCAAAGCGGAGAAATGCGTCTTCATAGGATACCCTAAAGAAACAATTGGGTATACCTTCTATCATAGATCTGAAGGCAAAGTTTTTGTTGCCAAGAATGGATCCTTTCTTCAGAAGGAGTTTCTCTCGAAGGAAGTGACTGGAAGGAAAGTAGAACTCAACGAGGTTATTGAACCTTCTCTCGGAATTGAGAGTAGCAGAGCACCGGAAGATTGTTTTGTGCCGCCTGCACCAATTGGAAGATGGTGATCATGAAACTTTGAACGAAGTTGCTGCTGAACCTCGCAGGTCAACGAGGGTTCGTATCACTCCTAATTGGTATGACCCTGCCTTGAACGTCATGTTGGTGGACAACATTGATGACCCTGCGACGTATGAAGAAGCTATGGTGAGCCGAGATTCTGACAAATGGCTAGAAGCCATGAAATCCGAAATGGGATCCATGTACGAAAACCAAGTGTGGACTTTGGTGGACTTACCGGATGGCCGTAAGGCTGTCGAGAACAAATGGATTTTCAAAAGAAAAACAGATGTTGATGGTAATGTTACCTTCTATAAAGCTCGACTTGTCGCGAAAGGGTTCCGACAAATTCAAGGAGTTGACTACGATGAGACATTCTCACCAGTAGCAAAGCTAAAGTCTGTGAGGATTTTGTTAGCAATTGCTGCATATTTCGATTATGAGATTTGGCAGATGGATGTCAAAATGGCATTCCTTAATGGATACATTGAGGAAGAGTTGAATATGGTACAACCCAAGGGTTTTGTCGATCCTAAAGAAGCTAACAAGGTATGCAAACTTCAACGCTCCATTTATGGACTGAAGCAAGCATCCCGGAGTTGGAATCAACATTTTTATAAAGTAATCAAAAACTTTGGATTTATACAAACTTATGGAGAAGCTTGTATTTACAAGAAAGTGAGTGGGAGCTCTATAGCATTCGTAGTACTATATGTAGATGACATATTGTTGATTGGGAATGATATAGAAGTTCTTAATAGTGTCAAAGCCTATTTGAATAATAGTTTTTCAATGAAGGATCTTGGCGAAGCGGCATATATTCTAGGCATCAAGATTTATAGAGATAGATCAAGACGCCTAATAGCGCTTTCACAAAGTACATACTTGGACAAAGTTCTAAAGAGGTTTAGAAGGGAAGAGAGGAAGAAAGGGTTCTTGCCCATGTTGCCAGGTAAGACCTTGAGTAAGACTCAAAGTCCAGCTACGGCAGAAGATAGAGAGAAAATGAGTAATGTTCCCTATGCCTCGGCCATAGGTTCTATCATGCATGCCATGTTTTGTATAAGACCGGATATAGCACATGCTGTTAGTTTGACTAGCAGATATCAAAGTGATATCCTAAAGTACCTAAACATGACTAAGGATATGGTTCTTTTTTATGGAGGTGATGAACAGCTTGTTGTAAACAGTTACACTGATGCTAGTTGGAACACCGATCCAGATGACTCGAAATCACAGTCTGGATACGTATTTATTTTGAATGGTGTTGCAATGAGCAGGAGGAGTGCCAAGCAAAGCGTTGTGGAGAAATCTTCAACTGAATCGGAATACATAGTTGCTTCGGAGGCTGCACAAGAAGCCATATGGATGAAGGAGTTCATTACCGAACTTGGCATGGTTCCTAGTGCGTTGGACCCGATGGCCATCTATTGTGACAACACAGGTGCCATAGCTAATGCACAGGAGCCAAGGTCACATAGCAAGCTGAAGCACATCAAGCTACGTTTCCATGCTATTTGCGAGTATGTCCAAGATGGTGACATAAAGATTTTCAAAGTACACACTGATCTGAATGTGGCGGATCCGTTGACTAAACCTCTCCCTAGAGCACAGCATGACCAACACCAAAACGCCATGGGTGTTAGGTATATTACCATGTAATCTAGATTATTGACTCTAGTGCAAGTGGGAGACTGTTGGAGATATGCCCAAAAGGCAATAATAAAAGTGGTTATTAATATATCTTTGTGTTTATGATGAATGTTTACTTCCCATGCTATAATTGTATTATTAGGAAACATTAATACTTGTGTGTTTTGTAAACATAAAAGAGTCCCTAGTAAGCCTCTTGTTGAACTAGCTTGTTGATTAATAGATGATCATGGTTTCCTGATCATGGACATTGGATGTCATTAAAAAAAGGTTATATCATTAGGAGAATGATGTGATGGACACACACCCATAGTAAGTGTAGCATAAGATCAAGCCATTAAGTTCGTATTGCTACAAGCTTTCAAATGCATAGTAACCTAATCCTTCGACCATGAGGTTATGTTAATCACCATCACCGGATGGGTACTTTGATGACATCAAACACCGCTTCGTAACTGGGTGGTTATAAAGGTGTCATTTGGTATTCTCAAAGTATGTGTTGAAGCGAATGAACCAAGATTGGGATTTGTCCATCCATATGACAGATAGATATGCTCTGGGCCCTCTCGGTGGAATGTCATCTAGTTAGCTTGCAAGCATGTGACTAGGTCACAAGGGATGACATATCATGGAATGAGTAAAGAGTACTTATCAGTAACGAGGTAGAACTAGGTATGGAGATACCGACGATCAAACCTCGGATAAGTAGAGTATCGCGTGACAAAGGGAATTAATTTTCATATGTTAATGGTTCTATCGATCACGAAGTCATCGTTGAGTATGTGGGAGCCGTTATGCATCTCCAGATCCCGCTGATGGTTATTGATCGGAGAGGTGTCTTCATCATGTCTACATATTCACGAACCGTAGGGTGACACACTTAAGGTTCAATGCTGTTTAGGTAGATATGGAATGTGCGTTGGAGACCGAATGTTGTTCGGAGTCTCGGACTGGATCTAGGACATCACGAGGAGATCCGGAATTGTCTGGAGAATAAGATTCATATAATGGAGATCATTTTCTAGGTTCAGAAATGTTCCGGAGTGTTTATATGGGGATTCTAGAAGGTTTTGGAATGTTCCAGAAAGTTCTAGAAAGTTCTGTGGAGTTTACTTGAAAACCAAGAAAGGAAAAGCGGAAACTTGGGGGGAAGGAAACTCCCCCCAAGCCCCCCTTGTGCGCTGGCCCTAGAGGTGGCCCTAGGGGTGGGAACCCTAGGCGCCACCCCTCCCTCTATAAATAGAGGGGTGGAGGCGCCCCCCTTGGTCCCCTCCCACTCCTTGTCCTAGCCGCCTCTCTCCTCCTCCTTCGCTCTGCTCTGGCTTAGGCGAAGCCTTGCAGAATTCTCTACTCACCACCACCACACCGTCGTGCTGCTGGGATTCCGTGGAGAGATCTACTATCTCTGCTGCTCGCTGGAATGGGGAGAGGAAGGTCGGCATCGACTCCGCACATGTGACCGATTGCGTCTCGTGGTGGTGTCACGGCAGATGCCATGGATAGGCTAAAGGTGGGGACTAATACACGCTAGGGGAATCCAGGGAGGGATAGTGGAGTGATTCTCCACACAGAAGTTTGTATTGATTTCCTTTCAAGATTACAACTGCTCCTAGAGCTGTATTGGCGAGAGGAGGAAGAAGGAGCTCTCTTACTCTTGCCCACAGTTATTTCCCTAGAACCTTAGCTCCGCTAGTATCAAAGAATACCCAACCCAACTAGAGCTCAACCCCTTCTACTGGAACACTAGCCCCCCTTATATAGAGGAGGCTCGGTCCCTGCCTACGGCATACGTGGAGGCATATTCCTAAGAATATGCCTCCTCTCAAAGTGGTAACCCGACCGGGGTGCTTTTCCCCCCGCGTCATACATGCTTTAGCTACATAAGCCTCTGCGGTGCCTGCGTCAGCCGACATGGGTGTCGTCACCCTTGTCGGCCATGACCCGGTGGTCCTGCCCTTGCTTTCTTCGCTCATGCAGTGCGTACCGGACCTTCTTTTTGACCAGAGAGATTCCTTCCTTCTCCCAGAAGCTAAGCGGGGACCCGGATCATAGTAGATCCGGCCACACCTGTTCCTGCATATAAGTTAGACAATCACTTCCGACTTACTCCTTAAGTCTGCTGAGACAATGTTAGGCGACCCCCCTGGTCCGGGTTACTCCGTGATCTGGCCTGCCTGGAGTTGACCCGGCCAGCATCCGCTTTGGCCTTGCCGAACCTCGGCTAACTCGGCGTCTATACCCCGGAGTGACCCTACCCGGGGTTATCCCCCCAACATTAGTCCCCGAAGCTGGTGTGGTCCTAGCTGCCTTGGCGGCTAAGGCCACATCAGGTTCATTTATGTTCGAGCCTTGGACGTTTATTTCCAGGTTAGCTCTTTATCTCGGATTATATGGATTTACGTTCCCTTCGCACGTTCCAAGTTTTCACTTGCCGGCTGGGTTACCGCTGTGACTCGGATCTCATGGCTTTACTTTCCCTCTGCACATTCTAAGTTTTTACTTGCGGTCTGGGTTACCATGGTTTGATCCGGGTCTTGCTTCCTTCTCTCATACGCCAACCCACGTGGAGGCTAATCATCGCGTTGTATTATTTTAAGGGCCTACACAGTAACCGCCGCATTAGTTGTCAGTTATCACTGTGCGTGGGTCACATCACGCCTACCTCCTCGTTTACTGCATCTGCACATCACGTCACGAGATTGCTTCTGCTCTGTGGCCCTCTGTGTGGCTCCTCTACGATTGGCTGAGGCGTGCGATACTCAGCCACACCAAGTGGCTCGTTGGCATAGCGCGATCTCACTCACCCTCTCAGGGGGTGGTTAAGTAGCGGAAGGGCACACCCCTTAGCATTTTCCCCACTTCTGCGCCCCTCTGCTCATTGTTCTTCTCCTTCGTCTTCCTAGCGACCGCGCCGCCGCCAGTGCTTCTAGCAGCAGCGCCACCGCCGTGCTTTCCCCGTGCCTCTGCATCGCAGCCACCGCTACGTGACTTCCTCGCCACGGGTCCTCGCCAATCCAGGCCTCAGATTCCCGCCACCGCTAGCGCTAGCGAGGGTAGTGAATACGAGATGACGGAGGAGGAGCTCATCGTCGCCGAGCAGGAAATGGAGGAGGACACCGCCGCGGCGGACCGCGGTGCGTGGGCCGGATCATGGGTCTGTCAAGATGACCTTGACTGGCTCTACCGGACCAGACGCATTCCTGCCGGCGTCGCCGCTCGTCTCCCCTCCGCCGAACTGGCCCCCTCACCCAATCCGGGTGAGTTCGTCGTGTTCCTGTCCCACTTCCAACGGGGATTTGGTCTGCTGGTGAGCGATTTCTTCCGGGACTGGCTTAGCACCTACCACTTGCAGCCGCACCATCTCCCAGCCAACGCTATCACCTCTCTCTCTGCCTTTGCTTCTACGATCGAAGGCTACACCGGACTGTGGCCCACGAAGGAGCTGTGGATCCGATTTTTCGGCCTTTGTCGCAACGTCATCCCCAACATCCAAGTAGAGTCGGAGGATAAGCAGCTCACCCAATTCGGAGGTGCCTCCATCTCACCCCGGAGACTTTCCGTTTTCCCCTGGGTTACCGGGCTTGACTCCTGCAAAGGATGGGCCCGAACCTTCTTCTATGTCCGAAATGCAGGCACTGAAGATTTGATTCGGTTGCTGCCCTACGCTCCGGGTCCACCTGACCCGGAATTCTGGGAGGAGGTCTCCAAGAAGCCCACAACTCTAGCCAACCAAGTTGACAAGAGGTTCGCGGAGCTGAAGAAACTCGGATTGTGCAACAAGGATGCTATGATCATGTTCGTGCGCAACCGAATCTCTCCCCTCCAGAAGCGCACCCACAAGGTGTGCCACATGAGTTTCGGCCGCGACCCCAACCAGACCTCTTCCTTCGAGTTAGGCAACACAGAGATTTTTCGCCGGGTTAAGGCTCTTTTCACCACCCACAGTGATTTCTCCGCCGAATGGACGTGGGGAATTGAGCACTTCTGTCGTGACAGGCTCCCTCCTGCGGTAAGCTTCGCGGGGCAAACTTATTTCGGATCAAATATGTGTCGGTTTTTGTTGTATTTTTGACTCTGTTCTTCATGCTTTCTCTCAGCTGTTCCTTCAGCAAACTCTCGAGGATGGTACGGATCCGACCCTTAAGTGGGCGTCGGACCGAGAAATCCCGGACGAGGAGGAGCCGGACCAGGAGATGTTTCTCCCTATGACCGACGCTACAAAACGACCCAGTGGTAAATTCTCTTCTCTTAGAGACTGGCCCGATGCTGAGGATGACTCGGATGTCGACGTGATTGAACCTGTTGAGGCTGTCCCTCTTTCTTTTGCCTTTCCGGCATTAGCTAACCCCGGTGGGCATATCCACGAGGATCCTCCACTTGCTACGGGCGAGCCGGTTCCGGTGGCGTCGAAGAAGAAACGCGGAGCCACACCAAGTTCTTCTTCCGAGCCTTCTCAGCCCACAAAAAGGCGATAGAAGGCCGAAGATAAGACTGCCTCCAAGCCGGCAGGCAAAGCCCCAGCACGAAGGGCTCGGAAACCCAAGGAGGCCTAAACCTTGGATGCGTTTTCGTTGCGTAACTCACTTTTCCTTGCATCGTGGTAATTTCTCTTCTGACATTATTCTCTTCTTCAGACCTCCGATGGAGGTCCCTCAGAGCGGATCAAGCATCTCTTCACCACTTCGATCCGGCCATTCTCCTTCCCGTGACGACGAGTCACGTTCGCTGAGCCCTATTCCGGAGGGTTCTGCGGCTGCTCCGGGTTCCGCACTACCTCGTCGAGAGGAACGTGACCTTGGAGCGGGAGGGGTCGGTCCAGCCGAGGCGATGGCGTCCACCACTTCGGCATCGCCACAACCAGCAGCCACCGAGTCTATCTCAACACCAGCACCAACAGCAGTTCCAGTACCAGTGACCGAACCAGCTCCAGCATCTGTTCCGGCACCAAGAAAACCAACAACAGCTCCAAGTCCAGCTACAAGAGCTCCAGTGCCAAGTTCTTCCGCCTCGTCCGAGTCATCTCAACCTCGGCGAGGAACTACTCCAGCAGCTTCTAAGGGGATATCCACTGCAGTTACTTCTTCCCAGCAAGCTAAGGGCAAAAAGGCTCCGGATACTACCAAGTCAGCATCGGTCGAGGCTGGGCAGCGAACCCTATCGTCGATGCTTCCCAAGAAAGCTCCAACAGCGAAGGATGTTCCTGCCGAGCCAACTGATGCGCAACAGATGGTTCTGCATACCAGCCCAGCTCTTGCCTTGGTTGAGAGGAAAGAAGCGCACGCGAAGGGCTTGGTGGCACCCCATATGCCCACCGGTGAGCGGTACCCTCCGAGCCTTATTGAGTTCGTCATGAACTGGAATAAGGCGGAGTTCGTCCACAACGACGATCTCCCGGAAAAGTTCGGCCCCGCAGAATTTTCCGCCCAAATGAATACCGCCGCTAAGGCAATTAACCTCGCGGGGCGAATGATGGAGGTATGTCGTTTCTCCTTTACATGCTGTAGATAATAACCATTAGTCCCCGAGCCTCCGGTGGAGTAGCTTGTTCTCGTCCGGATGCTCATTAGAAAACTAACGTAGCTGCATGTGAACTTCGAATATGCACACACCTAGAGCCGGGTTAAATTCCACTTGGCCCGGATCTTTTACACTTCGAATATGCACACACCTAGAGCCGGGTTAAGTTCCACTTGGCCTGGATCTTGTACACTTCGAATATGCACACACCTAGAGCTGGGTTAAGTTCCACTTGGCCTGGATCTTGTACACTTCGAATATGCACACACCTAGAGCCGGGTTAAGTTCCACTTGGCCCGGATCTTGTACACTTCGAATATGCACACACCTAGAGCCGGGTTAAGTTCCACTTGGCCCAGATCTTGTACACTTCAAATATGCACACACCTAGCTAAGTTTACGCTTCTGTACTTTTTTCAGGTAACTACCAATCGCCGGAGTGCTGAATTCCAACGTCTGCTGGATACCCACAAGATGCTACGCGCAAAGCACGTTGCACTTATTGCAGAACATGAAAAAAGGGGTAAGTTTCTCCCTTGGTACTTCTCTGTTTTTCTTCACCTTCTTCTGCCGAACTAATCTCCTCATTCGGTTTCGGCAGCTGGGGTGGAGGCTGAGAACAAGATCATGTGGAAGAACTTGAAGGAAATCAGGGGTATGTCCTCTTTTGTCCAACCTCGTAGTGTTTTCCATTTCCTCTTCTCCTTGGCTCGGCAAACATTCACTCCTTGGCTCTGCCAGGTCAACATACTATTTCAGCATCGCTTAAGGATAGTGTGCCCGTGCCTGATATGATGCTGCATTTTCTCGAACAAGCAGGATAGCATCAAGCCGAGCTGGAGAAGAAAGATGACGAGCTTGCTCTCCTCCGGGCTAAGACAACGAGATGGAGAAGATGAAGGCCCAACACCAAACCGAGCTCCAAAAGGTTGGCCAGAACTTCACAGAAGAGCGTGAGTGCCTTACTCTCCAGATCTCCAAGGACCAGGACCTACTCAAAGAATCTGACATCCGGCTTGGGTCGGCAAACGCTGAGCTGGAGCAACTTCGCAAGAGACGCGATGACTGCATCAAGGAGTTAACCTGGATCCTCAGCCACATCTCACGTAAGTTCCTTCCAACCTAATTTTCCGGGTTGCTTCATATGTCTTTTCTTTACCTTCTTCCCTTGTCTGGCTTCCAGGGAAATTTCCTGAGAGCATCACTATTGCAAGCATAGCAGTTGCAGATTTTCGCCAAGCGAGGGGTACTCCTGCCACTCCTGCTGGTGAGGAGGTTCCTTACGACATGGAGGACCTGTTGGTCAGCTTGTCATCTCGCGTGGAAATCATCAAGAATTATGGCAAGGATATCCTCGACGTTGCAGTTCGCATTTTCAACACGTTCTGGCCCGGAGAGAGTAGCCCGGAGACCACCACGATTCTCGTCGAGAAGCTAATGGAGACTGAGACCCAGCTCGATCTCTAGAGAGAATCTGTTGGGCGTGCCGCAACCGATACTATCCTACACCACATACTCACGTGGTATGAGAAGATCGACCTCAGCCTCCTTACACGTCGGCACACCGTATCTAGATGGACTGATGTCCCGGAGTGGGTAGCTCGGCACCAGGCTTGTGCCTACAGCCTCGTCAAATATTCTCCTATCCATGACTGGGTTGAAGGCCCGAGCTTCCTGGAATCCGCTGGGGACGAGCACGTTGAGAACGTTGAAGATGGGTCGGATGAGGACGGAGAAGGTGATGCCTCAGACATTGAAGACAGCGACGACGACGTCGAACTTCCTCCTCCTGTTGCTCCTTAGTTCAAAAAACTTGAAAATTTATCAGATCCCCGGTATGCCGGGTGCAACTGTATGCTGTATGTGTGATATTTTGCTACTATGTTTCTATGCCGGATTAACTTGGGCGTAGTCCCAGAGTTTCGTTTTCTTGTTCGTCCAATCCTTTGGCTCGATCTGCGTCTACCTTGATTCGGTTTTACGACTTACGAATCCGAGCTTCAAAAATTGTTTTAACAATACTTAGAAACTTTTAGGCTTAGCTCAAAATAATTCAGCATAATAACTTGAAAATAAATACAGGGTTAGTCCGAAAAACAAACGTTAGCTCGAATAAATTCGTTTCCTTAGTCGTTTTTCATGTGCTACGCAATTCCAAACTTGTTCTCTTGCTTGCCATGAAGCCAATTCTTGTTGGACAACAGCAAGTCGAAGAGTTGGGTTTTTGGTGCTCACACATTACTAATCCGGGTTAAGTAGAACAACTTATTCCAGCTAACGTACGAGAGATAACAACAATAATTATTAAGGCAGTCCTCGAGTTACTGCTCGAGGCACTGCTATTTTATTGATAAGCTCATTGCCAACATACATACCAACATATGAGACGACTCGGATACATACACTTCTTAGCTAAGTGTAGAAGGGATGAAGTAGTGCTACGTTCCACGGTCGCTTAGATTCCTCTACGGACCTGTCCGCCTTGTTCTTTTCCTGTAGCTTTGCATCTATAAGATAGTAAGAATCATTGTGCAATGCTTTGCTCACAATGAATGGCCCTTCCCATGGGAGGGATAATTTATGCATGCCAGTAGTATGTTGTACCAACCGGAGCACCAGATCGCCTTCCCGAAAGACTCGGGGGCACACTTTCCGGCTATGATAGCGTCGGAGATTTTGCTGATATATGGAGGATCTGGACAGCGCCAGTTCTCTCGCTTCTTCCAGCAGATCAACATTATTTTGCCGGGCTTCATGCACTTCGGCTTCTATGTATTGGGTGACCTAGGCAAATCATGCTCTATGTCTGCTGGTAATACAGCTTCTGCCCCATATACCAGAAAAAATGGCGTACAGCCTGTTTATCGATTCGGAGTTGTTCTTAAACTCCATAGTACCGCTGGTAGTTCTTCTATCCAGCACCCCGCTGATCTTTGTAGCGGCTCAATGAGCCGGGGTTTTATCCTGGATAATACTAACCCGTTGAATCTTTCCACTTGTCCGTTCGATGCGGGGTGGGCTACCGAGGCTACATCGAGTCGGATCTTTTTGTCTTGACAGAAGCGCACAAATGCTCCTTCCACAAAATTTGTTCCATTATTAGTTATAATACTGTGTGGATAACCGTATCTCAAGATGATATCTTTGAAAAATGTCACGACCGTAACTCCATCACATTTTCTTATAGGTTTCACTTTAATCCATTTTGTAAACTTGTCTACCATGACCAAAATGTGTGTCATGTTTCCTCTTGCTGGTTTGAACGGGCCAACCATATCCAAGCACCATACAGCAAATGGCCACGTAATTGGTATGGTCTTGAGTTCCGACATAGGCATATGTGTCTTGGTGGCGTACCTTTCATAACCATTGCATTTTCTCACCAGATCTTCTGCTTGTTCTAAGGCACTTGGCCAGTAGAATCCATGCCGGAACGCCTTTGCCACCAAGGCTCTGGATGAGGCATGATGCCCGCATTCTCCTTGGTGTATATCTCGGAGGATGTCAAGTCCCTCTTCCGGGTAAACGCATCGCTGGAGGATGTTGGTTACACTCCGTTTGTATAGCTCAGAATTGATAATCGTGTATGCTTTTGCTCTCCTCTGAGTTTGCCTGGCTAACACCTCCTCAACGAGTAACGTTCCGTCTTTCAGGAATTGGAATATAGGCAGTGCCCAAGCTGGTATCGCTCATGGAGGGAATACGTCCTCATCCATTTCCATCTGATCTACCGGCATAACTTCAGCCGGATCACGCTGAGCAGTCCCTGGGTCAAACGAGGTAGTCCCCGGGTTTTCTGAGGCAGTCCCCGGGTGGGCCGATGCAGTCCCCGGGTCTCGCGTGCTACCTCCCGTGTCAATGTCCATGGGCTCAGCTCTGGATTCCGTATTTTCCGGGACATAGATCGAGTCGGTTCCTGGGGACGGCCTGATAGATGGTTTTCTGAGGTGTTCCAATGCTACACCCGGTGGAATTGCCTGTCGGGTCGATCCGAGCTTCGACAGCATGTCGGCAGCCTCGTTTTCCACTCGGGCTACATGGTGAAATTCACACCCCTCGAATTAACCAGATATTTTCTGTTCGTGAAATTTGTATAGTGCCATGTTTGGATCCAGGGCGTCCCACACTCCGGACACTTGCTGCACCACTAGATCCGAGTCGCCAAAGCATATTATCCGACGTATGCCCATCTCCTTTGCCACTTTGAGCCCATGCACCAGAGCCTCGTACTCAGCGACATTGTTCGATGCCGCGAAATGGATCTGCAATACGTATTTTAGCTAGTCCTTCTTTGGCGAGCTAAGCACAACCCCGGTGCCTAATCCGGTTTTGGTTTTCGACCCGTCAAAGTGCATCCTCCAGTAGTTCGGATCTGGTGGCGGTGGTTCATATTGTACCTCGGCCCAATCTACAAAAAAGTCCGCCACAGCCTGAGACTTGATCGCTTCTCTTCTATCGTATTGGGGCGCATAAGGGGCTAACTCCATTGCCCATTTTGCAATTCTGCCACTCGCATCCTTGTTACCCATTATCTCGGATATGGGAGCTTCACATATCACTTTGATGGGGTGCTCCTCAAAGTAATGCTTTAACTTCTTTGCCGCCATATAGACGGCATATGCCACCTTTTGAAAGTGCGGGTAGTTCTATTTTGAGGCAGACAATACCTCGCTCAAGTAATATACTGGACTCTGCACCGACTTACCCTCTTCATTGCGCTCTACTACAATCACTGCACTTACAACTCGGTTGGTTGCGGCTATGTAGAACAACATTGGCTCCTTTGATAGTGGAGAGGCTAACACTGGTGCAGTGGCCAACATCTTTTTTAAGTGGGCAAAGGCTTCATTGGCCTGTGGTGTCCAAATGAACTTATCCGACTTTTCATGAATTGGTAGAGAGGCAATGCCTTTTCTCCCAACCGACATACAAACCGACTCAACGATGCTAGGCATCCAGTGAACTTCTGGACATCGTTAAGACAATTCGGCAGCTCCATTCGCTCAATGGCCCGAATCTTAGTTGGATTAACCTCGATACGTCGGCTGGAGACGAGAAATCCGAGTAATTTTCCAGCCGGGACACCGAAGGTACATTTTTCCGGGTTAAGCTTCATCCGGAACCTCCTCAAGTTTGCGAATGTCTGCCTGATGTCGTCAAGGAGCGTTTTGCTTTCCTTGGTCTTGATAACCACATCATCCACGTATACTTGTACGTTTTGACCTATTTAGTAGTGCAAACATTTTTGCATACATCTTTGGTACGTTGCACCTGCATTACGCAAACCAAATGGCATAGTGCGATAGCAATAAGCCCCGTACGGGGTAATAAACGCAGTCTTTATTTGATCATCCGGGTTCAGAGGTATCTGGTGGAAACCAGAATATGCATCAATGAATGACAACAGTTCACATCCCGCGGTTGAGTCTATGACCTGATCTATCCTCGGAAGTGGAAATGGATCTTTTGGACACGCCTTGTTCAGGTTCGTGTAATCGATACACATACGCCAAACCACAGCTACGTTCGGATCATCCTTCTTATTTTCTACCAGCACCGGATTAGAGAGCCAATCCGGATTTAGTACTTCCATGATAAATCCTGCTGCTAGCAATCGAGCTATCTCGTCTCCAATGACTTTTCTCCTATCCTCGGCGAAGCGGTGGAGAGGTTGCTTCACCGGCCTTGCTCCGGGCCTTACGTTCAAAGAGTGCTCGGCCAACTCCCTCGGAACACCTTGCAAGTCCTATGTAGACCAAGCAAAAATATCCCGATTCTCACGGAGGAAGTTGACGAGCTCGCTTTCCTATTTGTCAGTTAACCCGACACCAATTGTTACGGTGCGCTCCGGGAACATGTCATAAACTGGAACCTTCTTGGTGTCCTTTGCGGCTTGGAATGAAACGCTGCCATGCGGGTTACTCAACGCCGGCATATACTGCTGCACGGACTGAGCTAATGCCGCCACGTCCTGGATTTTTCTTTTCTCTTGCGCAATCACGGGTGACTCGGCTAGGTTAGACCAGGCTAAAGCACACTCAATGGAACGTCGGAAATCTCCAGCAATGGTAATCACTCCATTTGGCCCGGGCAACTTCATCTTCAGATAACTGATGTGGCAGCTTGCCATGAACTTGTTCAATGCTGGTCTTCCGAGTAATGCCTGATACGCACTTTCCAAGTTCACCACCTCAAACTCCAGATTTTCAGTTCGGCAGTTATCCCTTGTGCCGAATAGCATGTCGACCCGGACTTTGCCTATGGGCTCACAAGAAATGCCTGGTACAATGCCATGGAAAGTTGTTCTCGTAGCCTGGAGCATGTTCTCCGAGATGCCCAACTTGCACATCGTATCCGCATACATGATGTTAATGCTACTGCCATTGTCAATCAGTACCTTGGAGAACCTCACATTGATGTTTGGTCCAATGAATGTCGGATCTAGCACTAGCGCATACGAGCCTGGACTCGGCATAAGCCTAGGATGATCTTTGATGTTCCAGGTGATTTCCTGGTCCGACCAAGGCATGTACCTCGTCACTGCTGGCATTACCGCATTGACTTCCATATGTCGGCGCTGCAAGCTTTTCCTATCTGTTTCCTTGGTTGTGAACACACAATAGCTCTGGTGATGTTCTCTGTACTCATTCCTTCCCTCGTTTCCGGGGTACCTCTGATCCGGCTGTTGCTGATTTTCCACCTGATGCACTACATCCCTTCTCTCGTTGTTGTCATACCTCGGCGGAGGGGGAGGCAACATCAGCTGCTGCGTGTTCGCTCCGGAGAGCAATTGCTGCCGAGGTAACTCCTGCCGAGGTTGATCATTCTGGGGTGCCTGAGCATTCCCCGAACCACCTTGTTCTATCTTACGCATCCACTCACATTGCCTCGTTGTGTGACCCGCCGGGCTATTCGGATTTGGCGTGTGAAACTTACACAGCTGGTCCAACATCGACTCATAGGTATACCTCGGACGGTCTTTCTTTTCCTGCCACTGTTTCTTTTCCTCCGGAGTCCATGTTTTCTTGCCATCGTTTCTTGGAGTCCATTGCCCTCCCGTTCTCTGGCGTTGGTTGCTCCCTGCTCCGGGTTGATCTTGATTCCTAGCTGCAACTTGTTGCAAACCGTAGCAATGATCCAGTCTATCATCTCTTCTTTTTCCTCTGTAATTGTTCCTCTGAGATGACCCGGCTCCATCCCTCTGATAGTATTCCTCGTTTGACTCGTTTGACGCGATCCGAGGTTGAGTCGGATCACCCAAAGCATACGAATCTGCAATCCGGATCATCTCTGACAACGTAATTGGCATTTTCCTTTGCAACTTCATCCACAACTCGCTGCCATATCTGCACCCTTGTGCAAACCATGCTATGGCCTGTGACTCTATGACACCCTCACACGAGTTTCTCATGGTACACCACGGGGTCAAGAATTCACGGTCTGTCTCATTAGGTCTTTGCTTGCACATTGCTAGGGTCTGCGGCCTATTCGGCCTCTGATATGTACTTGAGAAGTTGCTGATAAACATTTCTTCAAAATCTATCCAGCAGTTGATGCTTCCAGGTGGTAAATTATTCAGCCATACTCTAGCCGGACCTTCCAACATCTGGGGTACGTATCGTACAACCCATCTCAAGTTGCTAGTGGCAATTTTCACAGTCGTAGCATAGTTTATCAGCCAATCCTCCGGTTTGGTACTGTCGTCATACGTCTTCGTGCCTCTGGGCAACTGGAAGTTGGGTACCGGTGGCTCCTTCATGATTCGGGGTCCAAAGCACGCTGGACCCGGTGGACCTTGAGATTCGATCTGTTCCGACCTATACAGGCGATCCAATTTTAACCTGGCGTCATCCGGCATCAAGTCCCTACTTCCCAATCTGGACCCTATCACATGATAGTCTGGTCTCGGGTACCCCGCGTTCACCATCTCCGAATCACCGTCATTGTATCGGTTTTGCTCTCGTTGTGCACCTTTTTGTTGCATACCTCGGCCGGCGCTTTGCTCTTGCCTTGGTATATTCCACTGCTGCGGTTGTCCTGCTCCTGTGGAGTTTCGCTGTCCGGCATTGCCGTTGGCAGCGTCCCCTTGACCGGCATTGCCTTGGTCGTGGTTACCTCGGCCAGCTTCACCTCGGCTCACACTCCGTCGATCATCATTTTTCCGCGTTTCTTTTTCTTTTCCTGCACGCGTCGGGTCATACGGGACGATCTGTTTGTTCCGTCTGGCCGAGGTTACTATCTCTTCTCTCCTTGGACCACCATGAGGTGACGATGCGGCTCCAGCGGATTTCTCCGGGTTACCCATCACCGAATGAACGATTTTGGAAGCTCCAGCTCTCTCCGGGTTAGCTCTCAGTAGCTCTTCATTCTGTCTGTTCGCGATCTGAACAAGCTCGTTAACCCTATCTTGCTGTCTTTGACGGGCCTCACCCGTTAGACCGTCTAACTCGGACACAACCGCATCCGCTGCTCTGAGGTTCTTCGCCGGGGTACTATACCTCGGCAACCCCACAGACAAATAGTTTTCCGACCCCTCGGCTCCATCATCACCTTCTCTGTTCATCTCGCTCATGAGATTTCTCCCTTTTACTTTTACCGTATCAACTTTGTTTACCTTTGCATACTCAAGCAGCATCATGTTCAGCGACTGCTGAGCCGCGGCTATTTTCTTTATGGCCTCTAGTATCTTTTGCCTAGTTTCCTCCAGCTCGGCCTGTGCCTGAGCCGGATCTACCACTGTTGCTACCGAGTTAGCCAAGCTATCCATAGCTTCTCTCAGTACGTTCTCAGGCCTCTCTAGTGGAGGTCCTCTACCTTTCCTTGGTGCCTTAGGTGTTACCTCCGGGTCCGGTGCTGGATGCTTGCTTACTCCTGCACCTGGCACAGTCATCATCACCTCCGCATGGTCCGGGGAGCGAGCGATACGCGCCCCGCGAGCCATAGTGAGGGGTGGTTCCCCCGCATCGACGACGCGGCGTGTATGAACGCATGATATGTCCACAGCAACGTAGACCTTGTGCGCACCCAACTTGACGAAGAGGTCGTTGCGCAGAAGTGGGCGCGTGCCGAAGCAGCCATCGTTGTCGCTGACGAAGTCCATTGATCCAAAGCGCTGAACGAGCCCGGAGACAATGCGTTCGCCGGTGCCGATGTGGTTTCCCGTCCGAATCTTCACCCCTACTAGCGCCGCTAGCCCCACGGTGGGCGCCAACTGTCGTGGTGGTGTCACGGCAGATGCCATGGATAGGCTAAAGGTGGGGACTAATACACGCTAGGGGAATCCAGGGAGGGATAGTGGAGTGATTCTCCACACATAAGTTTGTATTGATTTCCTTTCGAGATTACAACTGCTCCTAGAGCTGTATTGGCGAGAGGAGGAAGAAGGAGCTCTCTTACTCTTGTCCACAGTTATTTCCCTAGAACCTTAGCTCCGCTAGTATCAAAGAATACCCAACCCAACTAGAGCTCAACCCCTTCTACTGGAACCCTAGCCCCCTTATATAGAGGAGGCTCGGTCCCTGCCTAGGGCATACGTGGAGGCATATTCCTAAGAATATGCCTCCTCTCAAAGTGGTAACCTGACCGGGGTGCTTTTTCCCTGCGTCATACAGGCTTTAGCTACGTAAGCCTCTGCGGCGCCTGCGTCAGCCGACATGGGCGTCGTAACCCTTGTCGGCCATGACCCGGTGGTCCTGCCCTTGCTTGCTTCGCTCATGCAGTGCGTACCGGACCTTCTTTTTGACCAGAGAGATTCCTTCCTTCTCCCAGAAGCTAAGCGGGGACCCAGATCATAGTAGATCCGGCCACACCTATTCCTGCTTATAAGTTAGACAAGCACTTCCGACTTACTCCTTAAGTCGGCTGAGACAATGTTAGGCGACCCCCCTGGTCCGGGTTACTCCGTGATCCGGCCTGCCTAGAGTTGACCCGACCAGCATCCGCTTTGGCCTTGCCGAACCTCGGCTAACTCGGCCTCTATACCCCGGAGTGACCCTACCCGGGGTTATACCCCAACATTGCGAAAGCGCTGCCGGAATGCGGCGCCAGAAGGCTCGTCCACTCGATCTTGAGATCGGCAAGTGATCGTCTACATGAACCACGAGATCCGATCTCGCACAAGGCTTTAGGATCTACAAGGGTTAATACAAATCTATCTCGTTGCACATGTCTAATAGATTAGATCTTGGCTTTTATCTAGATTAGATCTGGGTTTTGTTCGTTCTTGCGGTAGAAAATTTTTGTTTTCCATGCTACGAACCCATCAACCACACCCAGTGTCAGTGCATGTCTGTTCTATTCATGAACCATAGCCAGTTTCACTGCATGTTTGTTCTTTTCATGGACCACATAAGGATCTACCAGTTTCATTTCATGTCTTTTACTTCCATAAACCACATGTGGATCCACCGGTGTCATTGCATATGTGTTCTTCTAAACAAACCACATAAGGATCGACCAGTGTCATTGCCTGTCTGTTCGTTTCATGAACCCCATAAGGATGGTCCCACCAGTTTCATTGCATGTCTGTTCTTTTCATGAACCACACCCAGTGTCAGTGCATGTCTGTTCTATTCACGAACCACACCCAATTTCACTGCATGTATGTTCTTTTCATGAATCACATAAGGATCTACCAGTGTCATTGCATGTCTTTTACTTCCATAAACCACATGTGGATCCACCGGTGTCATTGCATTTCTGTTCCTCTAAACAAACCACATAAGGATCCACCAGTGTCATTGCGTGTGTGTTTTTCTCATGAACCACATAAGGATCTACTAGTGTCATTGCATGTCTGTTCTTTTCATGAACCACACCCAGTGTCATTGCATGTGTGTTACTTCCATAAACCACATGTGGATCCACCGGTGTGATTGCATGTTTGTTCCTTTCATAAACCACATAAGGATCCACCAGTGTCATTGCCTGTCTGTTCTTTTCATGAACAACTCCTAGTGTCAGTGCATGTTTGTTCTTTTCATGAACCACATCCAGTGTCACTGCATGTTAGGTCTTTTCATGAACAACATAACGATCTACCAGAGTCATTGGATGTGTGTTCTTCTCATGAACCACAGGTGGATCCATCGGTGTCATTGCATGTTTGTTCCTCTAAACAAACCACATGTGGATCCACCGGTGTCATTGCGTGTGTGTTCTTTTCATGAACCACACCCAGTGTCATTGCATGTGTGTTCTTCTAAACAAACCACATAAAGATCTACCAGTGTCATTGCATGTTTGTTCTTTTCATGAACCACACCCAGTGTCAGTGCATGTCAGTTCTATTCATGAACCACACCCAGTTTCACTACATGTCTGTTCTTTTCATGAACCACAGAAGGATCTACCAGTGTCATTGCATGTCTCTTACTTCCATAAACCACATGTGGATCCACCGGTGTCATTGCATGTGTGTTCTTCTAAACAAACCACATAAGGATCCACCAGTGTCATTGCGTGTGTGTTCTTCTCATGAACCACATAAGGATATACCAGTGTCATTGCATGTTTGTTCTTTTCATGAACCACACCCAGTGTCATTGCACGTGTGTTACTTCCATAAACCACAAATGGATCCACCGGTGTGATTGCATGTCTGTTCCTTCCATAAACCACATAAGGATCCACCAGTGCCATTGCATGTCTGTTCTTTTCATGAACCACGGCTAGAGTCATTGCATGTCTGTTCTTTTCATGAACCACGGCTAGAGTCATTGGATGTCTGTTCCTCTAAACAAACCACATAAGGATCCACCAGTGTCATTGCATGTCTGTTCTTTTCATGAACCACATAAGGATCTACGAGTGTCATTGCATGTCTGTTCTTTTCATGAACCACACCCAATGTCATTGCATGTGTGTTACTTCCATGAACCACATGTGGATCCACTGGTGTCATTGCATGTCTGTCCCTCTAAACAAACCACATAAGGATCCACCAATGTCATTGCCTGTCTATTCTTCTCATGAACCACATAAGGATGGGCCCACCCAGTGTGAGTGCATGTCTATTCTTTTCATAAACCACACCCAGTGTCAGTGCATGTTTGTTCTATTCGTGAACCACATAAGGATCTACTAGTGTCTTTGCATGTCTTTTACTTCCATAAACCAGATGTGGATCCACCGGTGTCATTGCATGTCTGTTCCTCTAGACAAACCACATAAGGATCCACCAGTGTCATTGCGTGTGTGTTCTTCTCATGAACCACATAAGGATCTACCAGTGTCATTGCATGTCTGTTCTTTTCATGAACCACACCCAGTGTCATTGCATGTCTGTTCTATTCATGAACCACACCTAGTTTCACTGCATGTTTGTTCTTTTCATGAACCACATAAGGATCTACTAGTGTCATTGCATGTCTCTTACTTCCATAAACCAGATGTGGATCCACCGGTGTCATTGCATGTCTGTTCCTCTAAACAAACCACATAAGGATCCACCAGTGTCATTGTGTGTGTGTTCTTCTCATGAACCACATAAGGATCTACCAGTGTCATTGCATGTCTGTTCTTTTCATGAACCACACCTAGTGTCATTGCATGTGTGTTACTTCCATAAACCACATGTGGATCCACCGGTGTGATTGCATGTTTGTTCCTTCCATAAACCACATAAGGATCCACCAGTGTCATTGCATGTCTGTTCTTTTCATGAACCACTCCTAGTGTCAGTGCATGTCTGTTCTTTTCATGAACCACACCTAGTGTCACTACATGTTAGTTCTTTTCATGAACCACATAAGGATCTACCAGAGTCATTGGATGTGTGTTCTTCTCATGAACCACACGTGGATCCACCGGTGTCATTGCATGTCTGTTCCTCTAAACAAACCACATGTGGATCCACCGGTGTCATTGCATGTGTGTTCTTTTCATGAAGCACACCTAGTGTCATTGCATGTGTGTTCTTCTAAACAAACCACATAAGGATCCACCAGTGTCATTGCCTGTCTGTTCTTTCCATGAACCACATAAGGATGGGCCCACCAGTGTCATGGCATGTCTGTTCTTTTCATGAACCACACCTAGTGTCAGTGCATGTCTGTTCTATTCACGAACCACACCCAGTTTCACTTCATGTCTGTTCTTTTCATGAACCACATAAGGATCTACCAGTGTCATTGCATGTCTTTTACTTCCATAAACCACATGTGGATCCACCAGTGTCATTGCATGTCCGTTCCTCTAATCAAACCACATAAGGATCCACCACTGTCATTGCGTGTGTGTTCTTCTAATGAACCACATAAGGATGGGCCCACCAGTGTCATTGCATGTCTGTTCTTTTCATGAACCACACCCAGTGTCAGTGCATGTCTATTCTATTCATGAACCACACCCAGTTTCACTGCATGTTTGTTCTTTTCATGAACCACATAAGGATCTACTAGTGTCATTGCATGTCTCTTACTTCCATAAACCACATGTGGATCCACCGGTGTCATTGCATGTGCGTTCTTCTAAACAAACCACATAATGATCCACCAGTGTCATTGCGTGTGTGTTCTTCTCATGAACCACATAAGGATCTACCAGTGTCATTGCATGTCTGTTCTTTTCATGAACCACACCCAGTGTCATTGCACGTGTGTTACTTCCATAAACCACAAATGGATCCACCGGTGTGATTGCATGTCTGTTCCTTCCATAAACCACATAAGGATCCACAAGTGCCATTGCATGTCTGTTCTTTTCATGAACCATGGCTAGAGTCATTGCATGTCTGTTCTTTTCATGAACCACGGCTAGAGTCATTGGCTGTCTGTTCCTCTAAACAAACCACATAAGGATCCACTAGTGTCATTGCATGTCTGTTCTTTTCATGAACCACATAAGGATCTACCAGTGTCATTGCATGTCTGTTCTTTTCATGAACCACACCCAGTGTCATTGCATGTGTGTTACTTCCATAAACCACATGTGGATCCACCGGTGTGATTGCATGTCTGTTCCTTCCATAAACCACATAAGGATCCACCAGTGTCATTGCATGTCTGTTCTTTTCATGAACCACTCCTAGTGTCAGTGCATGTTTGTTCTTTTCATGAACCACACCTAGTGTCACTACATGTTAGTTCTTTTCATGAACCACATAAGGATCTACCAGAGTCATTGGATGTGTGTTCTTCTCATGAACCACACGTGGATCCACCGGTGTCATTGCATGTTTGTTCCTATAAACAAACCACATGTGGATCCACCGGTGTCATTGCATGTGTGTTCTTTTCATGAACCATACCTAGTGTCATTGCATGTGTGTTATTCTAAACAAACCACATAAGGATCCACCAATGTCATTGCCTGTCTGTTCTTTCCATGAACCACATAAGGATGGGCCCACCAGTGTCATGGCATGTCTGTTCTTTTCATGAACCACACCTAGTGTCAGTGCATGTCTGTTCTATTCACGAACCACACCCAGTTTCACTGCATGCCTGTTCTTTTCATGAACCACATAAGGATCTACCAGTGTCATTGCATGTCTTTTACTTCCATAAACCACATGTGGATCCACCAGTGTCATTGCATGTCCGTTCTTCTAATCAAACCACATAAGGATCCACCACTGTCATTGCGTGTGTGTTCTTCTAATGAACCACATAAGGATGGGCCCACCAGTGTCATTGCATGTCTGTTCTTTTCATGAACCACACCCAGTGTCAGTGCATGTCTGTTCTATTCATGAACGACACCCAGTTTCACTGCATGTTTGTTCTTTTCATGAACCACATAAGGATCTACTAGTGTCATTGCATGTCTTTTACTTCCATAAACCACATGTGGATGCACCGGTGTCATTGCATGTCTGTTCCTCTAAACAAACCACATAAGGATCCACCAGTGTCATTGCATGTGTGTTCTTCTCATGAATCACACCCAGTGTCATTGCATGTGTGTTCTTCTAAACAAACCACATAAGGATCCACCAGCGCCATTGCCTGTCTGGTCTTTTCATGAACCACATAAGGATCCACCAGTGTCATTGCATGTCTGTTCTTTTCATGAATCATAGCCAGTGTCATTGCATGTCAGTTCTTTTCCATAAACCACACCCATTGTCATTGCATGGGTAACCGTTAGACCGAGTCTTCTAGAAGGCACGCCCTAACACAGTTGTTCTACTTTACGATTGTTACATACCATTCGATTGGGGCGCTTGGACGATTGGGATGGTCTTCGTGAGAGCGATCCGCGAGTAGGCTGTTCTGCGGCATGATTGGCCACACTTGCTTTGGACAAACTGGCAACACCGGGCGCTCCCCTGTTTCGAGTGTCACGTCTCACGAGTTCAGTGGGCCACATCCCAGTGTCACGTCCCCATTACTTCTCTTCCTCCCCGTACTTCTCTTCCTTACCCTCGAGGCCACTTTCCCCACTTCACTCCCATCCTGCCGTAGCCGCTAGCCGACGGTGCCTCCATCCCAATCCCCTCTCTAGCAGCCACCCCCCACCCCTCTCGCCATGGGTTCAAGGGCAGACGGCGAGGAAACGCATCGTGACGACAGGGACGGTGATTTCGATGTGAGTCGTCTCATCTCTATTTCTATCATCTGTGGCCAGTTATCTATTATTTGAGCTAGATCTAATCTGTTTACTCATGCGCGTATGATGTGTTAGGCCAACCAGACGATGTATGACTCTGACTATCACGGTTTAGAGGATGAAGACAGTCCTCTGGTATGTAAACATGGATATGTGCCTGCTAAATTTGTAGCCTTCGAAGGACGAAACGCAGGCAGGAGGTTTCTACGGTGTCAAGGACATTGTGCAATGATGCAAGGCGGAAGTTGCGGTGTTGTCAAATGGGTAGATCTAGAGTGGCCCAAATCGATGTAGAAAACGCTGGAAAAACTATGGGAAATGACTGTCGAGTTGAAAGAATCCGTATTCAGGTCACTTCTTGACAGTGTTGAGATGAATCTATGGGAACCAGTTGACACGACCAAGCATAAGCGAGATCTCAGGTGGGTGCAAGACAAGGTTATCAAAGTCGAGAAGGAGAGGGAAGCGGCGTTGGCCCTAAAGGCTAAAGCAGAGCAAGAACTGACTCAAGCAAGGAACGATCTCCACCAGGCCAACGTCCTGCAGTACACAACTACGAGTATTGACAAGTGCATGAGGAAAAATGCAGAGAAACAATTGAAGCTGTGCAAGGAAGATGCTAAAAGGAAGGAGCAGACAATTCGATCCTTGCTCTCACAGGAAGATGCGCATCGGGCCAAGATTAGGAAGATCAAGGAGATGTGTGATAACTAGTTCTATTTAGCTTAAGCTCCGTGCCTTTTTAAGTTGTAATATTTGTATTTGTTGACCTAGCGGTCTGAACTATTGGTCCCGGATTCCAGGGAGGAAAAAAATTGCTCTGACCCCGCATTAATTTGTGGAAGAATTTGTGATTTAGATCAATTTCTGCCTCAATTTAGATCTCTGTCCCGGATTGGGAACGTAACCGTGGACCAAAGACACATTTTCTACTAGTCTATTCTGACACTGGTGGTTTGTTTAAACGTAATCTACGTGGATTGTGCCACATGCAAATGGCACAACCACAAACTTATAAAGTGGAAGCACATACACCCGGTTACTGGAGATCCAGGAGCTTCGCCAGATGCAGGGGATGCAGGAGCAGAGAGGCGGTGAGATAGACGGGCTCAAGATTAGGCCAGAAAGTGGTACCCATTTCCTCCTCATCTAGGCATTATCGGTGAGAAAATTGTTGTTTATGTTGCCATGTCATTGTGCAGCATCTGAAATAAGTTGCTGCTTCGTGGAGTGTGGCAGCTTAAATAATTTATTTATGTGCCACTTATATTCTGTCATATTTGGAGACCTCCTACCCCTCAGCAATCGTGGAACCGGTGGATCATTGTTTTCAGATAGTAGTGGCACAATCACAATTTTGGATTCAACTACTGACTCGGGCGTTTCCAAACCCTAAGTCGCGGTACATTTTACTCAGAGAATGTGGGTAGATTGTTTCGCCCAGCAACGTGCCACACACAGAGCGATCAGAATTTAACAGAATTACATATATAGGTTCAAGTTCAACACATTACTATGCATCTTCATTGCCAGCAGCCTTCTTCCGCAGCATGGGTGCCAAGCCTTCACGTCCACTGGCTTCTTCATTTCCTGCCTTCTTCCTCTTCCTCGGTGCCAATTTTCTTAGCTTCACGTACTCTGCATCGCCGGGACAATGGGCACCAGATTCGTGTCCAGCATCATCTTTCCACTCGTTTTTTATTTCTTCGGGCAACAAAATCACTGACCTGGCAGTCATGTTTCTAACCTTGCGGCGCTTCCTGTCAAAGAAACAAGACTGTTGCATAACTGCCTAATATCTATAGAGTAAATAAAACAAAAATTACAATTCAGCACAAACATGCGAACCCCAAGCGACCTTTGCTTACCAGGAGCTAATTGGGTTTGAGAAACCACCCTATCCAAGAATAGAATGGCGACTCCTAGTTGCAGCAGCTTCCACATCCAGTACATGACATTTCAGGTCAAACATGGCAGCCGAAGCATACCTTTTCATCAACCCAATTAGCTGACTGTCACAAGTTATAGGAACCATGATGCCACGTTCATCCATGAAGCTGAACTTTGCTGTCTGCTTCGGCCATAATTCAACATGATTACGCAGAGCAGAAACCATACTAGATATAGTGCAAATCTGTGCAGGCGCTTCTTCCATCGTGAAAAAATAGCTTCCATACCAATTTCCATTAGAGTCGTACCTGTAGAGGACTACCATAACCAAGTAAGGGGGTCCGTGCAGATCCCACTTGACAGAAAACTATGGACAAAATATGTTTGTCAGCGTTGGGCTAACAAACAATTTGAGGTTCAGTAGCCAGCTAGCAATTGTAATTAGTGCGAATAGCAAAGAGAAGGGTAGCTCACCCGCTTGTAGACAGAACTTATTTTTTCTTGATAGTAGGATCTGCCATCCTCCGAGCTGCTCGGCTCGTCGGCGGTGGAGGCGGGCTAGAGCCTCTTAACGGCGGCTACGACATGCACGATTGGAGCTCGAGATCAGCGACTAGGCGCAGCAACTGGCCGCAGGAACTTGGCGCCAGAAGTCAAATGTCCGAAGGGATCGTCCTTCCTGGAGGGTGGATTCCGATGCTGCCGGTGCTAGGGGAAAGCTGGGAATGGATTTGTGAAATTGTCCAACGCATCCAATCCACTTAGCTGCTTAATTTGCCTAAGAGGTTGCCGCGTTGGCGCCCATGTCATGGACTGATAACAGACATGTGGGTCCCGACCGTCTACTTCACGGGGCGGTTTAACAGAATGTTTGTATTTGGCAGGGGTGAGATGAGTTTGCCTCGAAATGGCCCCTCCCAGTAGTTGGTGGCCCAACTTTTCCAAACGCGGTGATTTCAGACAACTTAGGTACCACCATGTGCTGGCCTGCCAACTTTGGTACCGCAGACGAACAAGCCCCATACATAGTTCAGAATGTTCTTTATGATAATCTTTATCTTAGATCTTTACAATACTAGTGGTGTATCCGCTACTCCTTGAGAACACTTTTTCCCTATTGCAGTTCCAATCTTTCTTTACATACGCGATACTTACTTTCTGTATTAAGTTACTTTTCTTTACTTCATTATTGCTCTTATAACAAAAACCCCAAAACACCTTTTTACACAATACTCGCATTCTATTTTGTTACTTAGAACTTTATCTAGCATTTCTATAGCAATATTTATGTCAAGAATTATTAAACTTCAGACTCCTGATCCTTGTGGGATCAATATCTTTATTTCAAAAGTAGCTACAAACGATATGTGCACTTGCAGTCATCAAGTACTATTATAGAAAAATACTAGTTTGTATTTTTGAAAAGTAGATCAAGTGTGAGAAAAATAAAATTTTATTTTCTTAAAGGAATTTTAGTTAAATATTTAAAAGAGTAAAAAATTAAATAAATTAATTTTTAAACTCCTAGAACAATAATAGTTATTATAAAAAATGCTAAATATAAAAATAATATGAATTTAATGATTCTTGAGAAATGCTTTCCTTTTATTAATTAAAAGAAACTTAAAACCTTTACAAGGTGGGTAAAACACGCAAAGAAGAAAGAAAACAAATCATGGCATGACATTACTATGCATTGAATATTGCTTCTTTAAATATTGTCCTTACCGGGCAATAATGGTTTTCTGTAGAAACCGGAGCTCAAGGTTAAGTGGAAGTATCCGACTTCACTACCTTGCAATCACAAGGCAAGTTCACACTTGCTCATGTCCTTTGATTATTTTCTATCAAATGCTTGTAACTTAAATGTTGTCATCACCTGCATTTCCAAAAGGTCAGAAAACACTATTTTCATAATAAGATGATTATGGATTATTTACCAAATGGTAATAATCTACTAAGATACTTCTAGTGGGAAAGGAACATAATATCTAGGACTTAACAACCAATATCGTCAGTGATTCTAGCATCATATATTACGCGATAACCATGAGATTTGGAATGGGATGGAGAAGTCAGCTGGATCTTCTTCCTTTCACATGGACGGATGACCTGATCATGAGGCTGAGGATTTCTCATGGAGAAACCTAGCACATGGGTGGAACCCCCTAGTTTCCTTGATTTTGGTGTCTAGATTATCTTGAGAGGCTGTCAGTGGTTTAGCTAGACCTTTAAGGGAGCTTGCCAGGGCATAACTGTCTCATAGTCTTCAGGTGCCTACCAGAGTTATAGCCGGTCCTATAAGGGGCTTGACAGAGGTGGGGCATGTCCTGGAGGGTCGTGTCTTCATGCGGGGTCGCCGAGAGGGGAAGTGATTGGCTTGGATCATCTACTAGGCCCCACACCAAAAGAAGTGTGGACAGGAAAGATCACCCGGCTGTGCAACAAGGATTTGGTCTCTCATGGGTAAAGCAACGCACCTCTGCAGAGTGTAAGAACTATGAAATGTTACTCCCTATTCCGGGAAGGAGGTACGAACGCGGCAGGAAAGGAACCCCACGAAGGTTCTAGTCAACCTGTGAAGGCTGTCAGACATAGTTTTCAGAATAAAAGCAACCTTTGAAGAAATGTTTACAAAAACTTGCATTGCCTACGACCTTTGGTCTGTGGCTGTAGAGATAGTGCATCATACACCTCTTTTTAGTGAATTTGCTGGGTACGCTCGTACTCAACCGTACCTTCCTAACCCTTTCTATATTCTAAGTTGTTGAAGACAATGTCAACATCAATTTCTACTCAAGAAACCATCATCGGCAGCTCAAGTTCTTCAATAAAGTCAATGAAGTCAACATATACATCAACTGAAGCAAAAGCGAATATCTTGAATAGATAGGAGTACATACTCTAGCCATATAACCTATTCCTGTAGAGCATTGCATTAGCAGCAATTGCAAGCCAGATAGTTTAGATACTAATCTTATTCGCTAGATAGTTCCGAGTTTTATTACTGGTTCTTCTTGTAAGAAGTTTCTTTTTCTCTCTTTAATCTAGAGTGTTCTCTGGATATTTTGTAAAGAGTCGAGTTGTAATCTATAGTCATGTCTTGGACCTGTTGTGTTTTTGTTGTACCACTCTGAGGGATATAATACTAGTGAACGGTGTTTCATTGGTGTTATATCAATGACTATAGTGTACTACATCATGCAGTGGTATGCTGGGTCACCGCACTGTGGTGTTTGGTGAGTGAGATGGAAGACAAGAAGTGGATGGTGATGTACCTGGGGTGGCATGGCTCCCCAAGATTTGCATGATGTTTCATGGTGCGGTGATACCAGGTTTTGGCTATGGCTTCCTCCACAAAATCCCGGACAGCCAGAGACTACCCAAAGTTTCTTCCTTATGGAACCCAAAACCTCCTTCCTGGATACGAAGATCGAACCCTCAACACGCTAAGGTCTCCTCCCCGGAATGACATGACCTCCTTCAAGGATCCAATGGCCGAGACCCCGAAGACCAATCCCGGATTCGGAGACCGCTTCCGTTAAACCCCGAGACCCCGGATCCGAACCCCAATGTGTGACCCCTTTTCTCGAAGCCCTATTTTTATAAATGACATATGTACTTGTTGCATATGAATTGAACATGCTTGCATTCATATTGTTGTTTGGGGGAATTATGCCAATTCATCTAATAATTAAATATGGAGATCATATGCGGGCTATTCTAGTCTTATATTGAGTCTATTTAAATTTGTGTAGCGAACAGATGACATATTTTGCCTTGTTAATACAACATTTAAATTGCGGGGTACCTAAACAACATGGACCTTCTAAATTAATTGTCGGGATCCTGATTGCGCTTAATATTAACTAATTGCATCGCATCTTTGCCATTCCATGCATCATATCATGAACATGCCAATTCTTTTGCCGTAGTATTAAATAGTGCATCCGGTGTTTTCTTTTAGTGCTTTGCTTCTTCACGGATTAGGCCGTCGAGTTGATCGACAAGTCCTTCAGATAACCTATCTCCGACAGTGTTTTCCAAGAGAGCATTCTCTCCCTTTCTACCTATTTTGCGTTTATAGTCTTTACTTCCTCCTGTTGATCTATTGCTATCCGTGTTGTGATGCTTTAGTTTTCCGTGCACCATTTATATTCCTTGCAGCCACTATATTTCTTGGACACATCCTATTGCCTACTGATTGATAGACAACCGGCCTTGCGAGTCGTAGTTGCTTGCTCAGGTGTTGCTTCATGTCGTTTGTCATTCCACCATTGTTGGAAAGTTGGCACATGCTTAATGGTGGAGATGATCATGGCTTCCAATATAACTTATCAATTAAAAATGCTGGAAATAGATATAATGCAGAGGCACCAGTTTTGGTAATAGTCAATATTTGGTTTTTAACCGCCCACTTGTGTCCACCTAGGACCCTAGTTCTTGACACTTGTTCCGAGACTGAGCGCGCTAACCACATGTGGGGTGTCTGGGCACCCCTACAGCTTATTACCTGATTTCAAAGTACTATACTAGGGGCCACAAAACTAGTTCGAGCTTTATACGTTACCTACTATACCTATGCCATGTATGTCATGTTTATTACATGTTGCTCGATGAGCATTTATTACTGTTGCATAGGTGCGACACTCTGTCATGGGAATATATTGTCTACGGCCTCTGCTCACGTGAGAAGTCAAGGTAACCTCAGGGTCCTTACGAGGAGGATTAGTTATACCTCGTACGGGTAGCTCTTTTGGGTGGCCCCCATGTACTTGCTTTGGGTCTGGGAAGCGTCATGTCCGAGGCCCCAACGACATATCGATGGGTGTATGTTAACTGATCTGGCAAAAAGGGTCGAAGTGCGTGTGCAAAATTTGGTGCACCCATGTAGGGTTAAATCTTTTCGAAAAGCCATGTCCGTGGTTATGGACGACTTGGAGCACAGTTTCTCGATCATAGACAACTATAACTAAATTTTACTGTTATAATTTGACTTGTATCTGATATGAATAGTAAGTTGGATAACCACCATGGAAACAATGAATAAAACTGCCAACCGTGCGAGTTTTCTTGGTAGGACTTCCTCATTTGGTCTCGAGGGGGAAATATCAGGATGGGTATGTTTGATGCTAGTATCAGGTTGGTTCTAAATAGGTCTTTCTTATCCCTATCTGATAGCTGATAGTTGTATCGAGTCTCTATAGGTTGTTTAGCGCATGCTTCGTTGCCGCTTCAGTCCGCCATACCTATGTAGGAGAGAGCCACCGAATTCTAAAATCGTCGTGTACTGGACTCAGTACTGACCGCTCCCTTTTTTCCTTTGCCCTTTGTCGGCACCCCTTTGGTTTACAGGTATGAGTTCGATGTTGTTAGCAGGGTTACCCTTCCAGCTTGGCCTGGGCAAGGTTATGGACACCATTAGTTATTCTTCAGGGATCTTACACTACTAGGAAAATAGCTATAGATAGACAAGCTATTCTGTGGCGCATATACAAAACCATGCACCACAGAAAAATATCAGTGGTGCATACAAAAAAATGCCACTGAAATTTGGCAGTTCAGTGGCGGACGAAACCAATATGTGCCACAGAAATCCACATTTCCGTGGCGCATATTTTCCTGTGCGCCATAGAAAGTGATGATTCTGTGGAGCATATACACATATGCACCATAGAAAGTTGATGGGACCCAGCACCAAAAAAAGGGGGAGACAATTCTATGGCGCATATGTCTATATGCGCCATAGAAACATCACTTTCTATGGTGCATATAGATGTATGCGCCACAGAATATGGAAAAACAGACCCCCCTGTGGATCACCTTTTCAGTTTTGTAAAAAATAAATCAAAATGATAAAAACTTCAAAAAAAATAATTCCTTTGAGATGTAGTTATATTTTGGGGTGTAGTTGTAGGGAAAATTGAAATACATGAATTTTGATGTATTTTGCAAAATTAGGTCATGGCATGGTAAAATGGCCATAACTTTTGCATACGATGTCGGAAAAGAAAGTTTAATGTATCAAAATGATTCTCTCAAAATTTCCTTCTCGATTTCGACTACTAGAAGCCGATGAAGATTTTACAGATTCCCCAAATTCGAAAAGAGTAAAAAGTTATTACAGATAGAAGATTTTTTCCTGCAAAAAAATAAAAAAGGGGGAGAAACTTCTTTGGCGCTTTTCTCCCATATGCGCCACAGAAGTCTTGGGCGGGATTCGAAATTTGAATCCCGCCGGCGCCCTTCTCCCTCTCTTTTTCCTTTTCTCCCCCCACTTCTTCTCTCATCCCCACTTCTCCTCTCCTCCACACTTCTCCCCTTCTCCTCCCTCCTCCTTCTCCACTCTCTGGCGACCTCCACCTCCACCCCGGTGACCTCCTCCTCCTTCTCCTCCTCCACCACCTCAAGCAACCTCTTCCTCCACCACCTCCGGCAACCTTCTCCTCCTCCTCTGGCGACCTCCTCCTCCTCCTACACCACCACCTCCAGCAACCTCCTCCTCCAACTCCGGCGACACCTTCCTCCATCTCCGGAGGACTCCTCCTCCTACTCCGACCACCTCTAGCGGCAGCCTCCGCCTCCTTCTACTCCGGCCACCACCTTCGATGACCTACTCCTCCTAGCCCTCCTCCAGCCACCACCACCACCACCACCTTCGGTCAGATCTAGATCTGGCCAACCAGCTTTCTTTTGGAATTTTTAAAAAAATTCTGTGGCGCATATTGGCCATATGCGCCACGGAAATTAGAGATTTGGCCTGCCATTTTTTGAATTTTGGAAAAAAAAATTCTGTGGCGCATATTGGCAATATGCGCCATAGAAATTTGACATTTCTGTAGTGCATTTCAATATGCGCCACAGAAATAAATATCAATGGTGACGTATCAGTGGCACATCAGATATGCGCCACTGAAAGTGAAAAAATGTGCGCCACTGATAAGGTATTTCCTAGTAGTGTTAGCCCCATTTGCTTCCTATCCATACTCGGATGCGTATCATTTTCAAGGTGATTTGGATCTTTGCATTGTATATCTGTATTCTTGACTCATTGAGTCGTTGTTATATATATATATGTTCTGTGGGTTCTATCGTGAACTATTGTGTAACGATATTACTTTATTTTCCACCTGCACGCAAGTGCCTGGTGGGCATCCTTGAATCATTTCTATGTAGGTTTGGTGGGAATCACTGAAATCTGCATAGGGCCAATCTGAGAGTGTTATACCCTTCCCTGGCCTTGATGCGCAGTGCTGCTCCTTGGTATGGGCACGTGGTACGGGCGTGTTCCCATACAACACCTCATCTTTTCCTTATTTTGTTTTCTATTTTTTGCTCCCATTGAGTTGGTACGACCGGGTGGTACGGGCGAGTTGCACCCATATGGGTGGTCGTTATACCCTCTGGAAAGTCTTTGTAGCTTTTGTGTTTCATAGCGTGATTGGTATGGACCGGTGGTACGGACGCATCCCACCGTAGCGATGCTCATTAAGCTTTTAGTAGATTTTCTGCGAAAAATTCTAATTCTTCCTATATGTCACATGAGTGGTACGGACGGGTCTGACCCTACTTCTTCTAGTTAAACTCATTGTAAGCTCCGGAACAAGTTATTTTCTCCGAAATTTTATTATAGACCTGAAGCGTTAGTCTAGAATCCAAACCAAGCATACATATATTTTTGTTGAAAAGATTTAACCAAGATAAGCAACACATGATTAGAGCAACAAAGAATTCTACCTCTCAAAAATTGTCCCAAACCAACTCTAATAGGAAATCATGGATATATATACAAGTGCTAATGCAACAAGAATGCAACTAGATTCAATACACAAAATTAAGAAAGACACCTAAAATTTTTTGGACTGCCTCCCCGGAAGCGCTTTCTTTAAAGCCATAGCTAGGCTTCAATGCTCCATTAAATCATCCACATGCATCCCAGGGGATATCAATTCGAGGTGTACTTGTACTTACCTCTAGCAAAGGGTTGGAGCATCTCATAGTAGAGTACATTCGAAGTCGTACCCTCTTGTGGTGCATCGACATCTTGTTGATGAATAGGTTATTGCTTCCAAGCGAGTGTGGATGCACCAAGTGTGGTGAGCATGCCTTCTTATGTAGCTACAATGAGGGGATTAAAGGTTGAAATATAATTATTAAAATTTTACCTTGGTTACCATTGTAGGAGAACACTTCATAGTAATCTTTCTGTGCAACAGGGAGTAAATAAGGTCCCTACATATTAGCATCAAAAGATTCATAGCAAGGTTCTATCTTAGTTCATCATTAGTAATGCTCTCCTCATGAGTGTCTAGGAACAAGGCCTCACAAAAAATTATTACTAGAGAGAGAGAGGCATCGTAAAAATGTAGTATTTGTAGTGTGCCAATATTTTTCAACCTCACCTTTTTGTTGTTCCTCCTCTTTATCTTGTGGTTCCTGTAAATGGTTACCTTTGGGCACAATAGACAGTACCTTACTCTCTACCACAAGTGGATTATCACTAAGATGTTCTTGGCAATAAGATTGTAACAATGGTAACAAGTTGGTAAGTTTCATATGAAGCATATACTATCTGACGAGGGGTTAACTTGTCCATGCCTATCATTGATGGACTTGGGTTATAGGAATTGGGGAGCGGTGGAGGCATCGATCGACTAGAAACAAGCACATCAGGGACATGCGGTTTACCTAGGTTTAGGTCATTGGAAGGGACACTACTCCTGCTTGTCTGCTCTTTGATTATCGAGGAGTCGAGAGTTACAGGGGGTGCGTAGATGTAATATGGCAGTGTGTAAACTAGGGTTGTGGATTGTCCTTCTCACTGCTCCATCCTATCCTTTATATAGGGAGGCCAGGTCTCAGGATAACAGGCCGAGTCGGTTACAAATTAGGGGTTTCCCTTTAAATTTCTATCTATTCCTTGCCATGTTCTTCAAGGATTTTCTTGGGCTTGGGTCACCTGAATCCTTGCTAGGCTTCAATTGTCCCAAAGGTTCCTCTTGGGCCAAACCGTATAGGCTCATCTAGGGTACCCATGGGGCATTCCCATGTCACTATCTGACGAGATTATCACTATTGACATGGGTATGATTACCCGGGTGCTTATGTTTGGTTACCCTAGCTACAGAAAGTCTCACGGCCCATGAAGACCAAAGAAGACGGCCCAAGAAGCATCCAACGGAAGTCATAGTTCTGCTAGATAAGGAAATAGAAACTGATATTGTATTGGTGTTGTAATCATAAATATGTAACCTATCCCTATACAGCCTCAGGACCCAGCGTATTATATAAGGCTGGGAGGAGCCAATAGAGAAGTACTAAAAACTCCCAAGCAATCTGTAATAGCATTGTCCATCGATAATCAAACGACTTCGACTCCCTTGTTTGTGTGACATCCGACGAAATCCCCAGCGTTCTCTTTTACACGAAACCCTAAGTCCATAACAATGGGCATTGCCGAGGTTACCCCTTGTTAATTGGCACAGTCTGTGGAAAACTTGAACGCTGGAATCATGGATTCGGCAGACCCCTTTTCATCCAGAAGCAATCCAACAGAAGCGGCACCATGCCCGCCCACCCCTGTCTCGGTACCCACTGATTTCAACGAAGGATCCGATCTCATCATCAGAAGTTTCCTCTTTCAGGTAGAGGAACCCGAAGAACCGCACCTCTCGGCTCCGATCTCATTGGGACCATTGGTAGAAAAATTTGCGCCTATGGCGATACCTACATCATCTGTCGGATCATCCGCAGAAGCTACACTCCAGGCAGAGAAAGACGAAGAAAACATTGAAAACACATCAGATCTAGGGGATATTGATGGTCTTTACAACTATCTCTCCTTTGGGTCAGACTCTCAGCCAACTCTACCACGTGGATCAAGCCCGGTAAACACGGAACCCGAAGAAAGTGGAAAAAAGTATCGACTTCGGAATTTGGATGGCTGAAATCTACCTAGAACAGAAACTACTGGATTTCACTGATCCACTAGACAGTGTCTCCCTCAGATCCGACGATGACGTCAGTAGTTTATACATAACTTAGCACCAAGTGTGCGTGATCATCAGGGACGCCTCAACTCATCAGGACTCTAACAGTAACCCTATATTTGACCCCAATGATATTTTGTCAAACAATAATGCAGGAGATCATGGAAACGAAGGAGACCCAACAAACAACCGCATAATCCTAGGAGGAGGAGAACCACATAGAGGTGAGCGGCAAATTTTCTGGCTACCAGCCGAAGCATGGCAAAAGGCAAGGGGAGCAATTTTGGGTGTGGTCCCAATGACAGCTAAGGCCACACGCGAAGATCTACTAGCCTATCAATATTTGCTTCATCACAAGAAGAGGTATCTCCTAAGTATGCAGAGGCAACTCGACAAAAGTAAAAGGCTAGCCGACGAATCTAGCCTACATCGGGCGCATCTAAGCTCTACCCGAGGATCTGGAAGCGTAACTGGGGGAGCACCGGCAAGGAGAGGAACCTCATGGCTGCATAATATCCCCGAAGCTGAAAGAAACGAATTGAATCGAGATCTTGATTTGTCATTTATGTCAGTAGATCCAACAGGACACATCGAAGCAAAAACAACACAAGCTGCAATTGTAGATCCACAAACATATCTGCTCATAACTCAATCCGCACCCGACGATCCTCATGCGGCTCTCCATCGCTCCGCTCTAATGAACCTCGGCATGGTAGGAGAATCTCTTGCACAAACAGAACAAGGAGTCACACGATAACCCAATAGATCCCCATGCCGTCACAATAGCCCTTGGTAGGTGGGGCACACCCGACGATCGCCACATCGGGTGCAGTTTTTGGGCTCCGAGCCACGAAACGACGCAAGATACGACATTACGCATCACAGACGACGGATCTAGAGAAGAGCACAACAGTTGAAGGTATTATGACGGTGAAAGCAAGGACGAGTATGAACTATGTGGAGCCACTGGCTTTACCCGACGGGTTCGCAAAACTCCAGTACCCAAGGACTTCAAACTCCCTCACAATCATCAGAAGTACGACAGCCTCCAAGAACTTGAAGCATGGTTGGCAGATTATTTGGCAACCCTCAAATTACAGGGTGGATCCAAGGCCACCGCAATGTAGAGCCAGCAGCTGCACCTAACTGGTGCCGCCCGATCATGGCTAAGACAGTTACCTGAAGATTCCATCAGCAACTGGAACGATCTTGAAGACAAATTCATCCGAAATTTCCACTGCACATTCAAGCGACTTGTGTCTCTAGAGAAATTGTGATTGTGCAAAAAGAAATATGGAGAACCAATACAGGCCTTCATCTAGCGGTGGAACATTATAAAAATTCGGCTGAGGCCATATCCGACGAAAGGGCAATTAACGCCTTCAACAATGGCCTTCGTCGACCAGAGTTCATAGAAGAGATGGGACGGGTCAAGCCCAAAATAATCTCACAGCTGATGGACATGGCAAGTTGCTGGGCTGACAAAGAAGATGCGATACACAATAAGCGAGCCCGTTCACCCGAAGAAGAAAGGGATAGGCGCAATAATGACAGAAGATGGCAAAACAATGATGGACACAATGGACTGATGACCCACAAGTATAGGGGTGTATCGCAGTATTTTCGAGGGAAGTGAAACCCAATTTATTGATTCGACACAAGGGGAGCCAAAGAATATTTATAAGCCTTAACAACTGAGTTGTCAATTCAGCTGCACCTGGAAACAATCTGGCTCACAGCAGTTTATCAGTAGCAATAGTTTTGTAGTAGGAATAGCAAAGTAGTAGCAGCAGTAAAGTAAAGACAATAGTAACAATAGAAGTAAACAGTAGGATTCGAGTGCGGTAGGCATAGGGATGGATGGACGGGCGTTGCATGGACAAGACAATTCATATAGCAATCAGAACATAGGGCAATTGCAGATAAATAAGATAAAGCATCCAAGTACTAGATAATCCTAGGCATGTGTTCCATATATAGTCATACGTGCTCGCAATGAGAACTTGCACAACATCTTTTGTCCTGCCAGCCCGTTTGCAGCGGGGTCTCAAGGGAACTACTGGCAATTAAGGTGCTCCTTTTAATAGAGCACTGGAGCAAAGCATTAACACTCCGTGAACACATGTGATTCTCACATCAAAGCCATTCCCTCCGGTTATCCCGATTTCTGTCACTTCGGGGCCATTGGTTCCGGACAACAACGTGTGTATACAACTTGTAGATAGGACCAAAAACAATACTATCATAATGAATCAATAACATGTTCAGATCTGAAATCATGGCACTCGGGCCCTAGTGACAAGCATTAAGCACAACAAGTCGCAACAAAGTCATAAAGTACTAATAAAAGATACTAGGCACCATGCCCTAACAATCTGATGCCATTACATGAACGATCTCATCCAATCCCTACCATCCCCATAGCCTACAGCAGGGGATTACTCACTCATAGATGGGGGGAACATGGATGGTCGATGGAGAAGCGATGGTGATGATGATGGCGATGATCTCCTCCAATTCCCCGTCCCAGTAGGGTGCCAGAACAGAGTTTCTGGTGTTGTTTCGTGGAATCTGGTGGCGGCGGCAGAGCGGAACTCCTTCTGGAAAAACGTCAAAACCCCTAGAGTTTTTAGGTCAGAAGGCTTCTTATAGGCGAAGAGGGAGACCGAGGGGGTGTCTGGGGCGGCCAGACCACCCCCTGGCGTAGCCTGGGCTTGCCCGCGTGGCCAGGTGGTGTGGCCGGCGCCCAGCCCCCCTCCATCTCGTATTCTGGCTCCTGGAGTCTTCTGGTGAAATATGATTTTTGGCATATTTTCTAGGATTTTTCCTGATAGTTGATTTTCTGCACAAAAAGTAGACACCAATGCAATTCTGCTAAAAATAGCGTCAGTCCGCATTAGTTGCGTCCAAATCACACAAGTTTAGAGGAGAAACAATAGCAAAAGTGTTCGGGAAAGTAGATACGTTTTGGACGTATCAACTCCCCCCAAGCTTAGCTTATTGCTTGTCCTCAAGCAATTCAGTTGAAAACTGAGTGCGATAAAAGAACTTTCACGAACACATTTGCTTCATATGATGTATATATTCTCAGCATGTGATCAACTACTTAGATAATTCATAATAAGGAGTATGCAACTAAGTTTACTTAATAGGCATTGCAAGCTATGAAGAGATTCCGACTCAAAAATAATAAGTAGCATGAAGCATAAACATAAGCAACATTACAATGCTCATAAAAAGGTATGATAGAGTGGTATCTCGCTTGCCTTTGATCTAAGGCACCTCTGAAGTTCAGGTGAAGACTATAAGTAAAGATGTCAAAGATACAAGCATCAAAGTCATAACACAAATAATCAAGTTTTGAGAAAAGCACAAAGAATGACAACTATGCTCTCAAGAAGGTGCCCAAAGAATATGTGGAGACTCAACAAGTCAAAGAAAAGGGTTTGAATAGTTTGAAAGGCTTCCAAATGCTAAAAGTATGGTACTTGTTAGCTTTGAGATCTCATTGCCCCTATCATAAGCATCTTCAAATGGTTAAGGTTAAAGTGACACAACTAAGAGGATATGCTTGACAAGTTATAAATCAAAGTCTCATGCCCCTTACTTACGAAGACCGATCCTCATGCTACTCAACTTCAGTCACAAGTAAGCTCTTGTCATTGTAAGTAGATACGTATCATAGAGAACCGCCAACGGGGTACCCCTTGCACATGACACAAGAGCTATCCCATAATCAAAATGACAAGGCAAGCAGACAATGAGCATCTCAACGATCTTTTTATTTACTATGTGCATAGATTTTTATTGAGGATGATTCATAGAATGCTCATTATGGTTATGCTGCAAGTTTCCACCATGATTAGGCATGGCTTAGGCTAGTGGCCCAGGCGTTTCTCTAACATACATACAAACTCCATGATCTTACAAGTTCCACTTTTATTTCACACCGCCGGGATCCATAAGCAAAAGAACATGATATCAACGAGGTACTAAGTACCAATGAAATGTTAAAAATGTTCCCCATGATACATGGTTCTGCTAACTTCAACTTATAAAGCGCAAGCATATACGCAACAAAGAAGGACCCAATGGTTCAGGTTGATTAAATGCAAGAAAATAAAGTGTGCCATCAAGTTTGTGAGAGCTTTACTAACTAACTTTCTCATAACAAGCAAACATTTTATTCGGAAGAAAACAAGGCATATTGAATATGCACGGAAGTAGCAAATGATGCTAATAGGTAGGTATGGTGGACACTTTGGCAATATTTAGTTTTGGGGAGTTGGAAACATGAGTAAAACATACTAAGTGAAGGTGAAGGCTAGCAATAGTAAGGGAGCGACAAACGAGAGAGCAATAGCTGTCATAATCATGCTTGCAACAAAACAGGACTAAACATGGCATGAAAGTGATTCAAGATCCTCCAGGCAAAATAATTCATCGAGGCTTAACTGATTATTACAGTCATGTGCATGCGTGAGCATGTACCAAGTCAATTCAAATGAAACATTCAGAGGAGGATACCACGGTGTCATACCAAGTTATGAATAGAGTAATGCAAGAAAACATTCATATGACATGCTACAAACTATTAGCAAGCTGGGACTAATCATAAGAAAGCAAGAACTACTAAGCATCCATAAATAACATACACCCTACACGAATAGGCTAAACATGCCCACAATGACGAGTATCTGTACAAGAATGAAAACAAATAGAGTTCGTTACCAGCCTCACACCTCAAGTTGTCATTAATCCTCATTATTGCTCTTCACTTGTGTGGCTTGAATACTAATATGAAACCAATATCCACTAAGGACTGTTGAACCCTGCAACACTCATAAAGCCAAAGAGGAACGACAAATATTTTTGTTGTTTTTGATTTTTAAAACAAGAACCAAAAAGGAAAAATAAGCAAAGCAAAATCTTTTTGGGTTTTTCGAATAGTTCATACAAAGCAAAAAGGGAAAAACAAACCAAGGCGAAAAGAAAAAGCAAACCAAAGAGAAACAACATAAATATTCTTTTGGTCTTTCTATGTTTTAGAAAGCAAAAGCAAAGAAAGAATGAAAACTAAAAATAAAACAAAACATGAATATACAAAGTACTGACGCAACATGATGAGGAGATGAGTGCGGTGTCGTCATACCTCCCCCAAGCTTAGGCTTTTGGCCTAAGTGGGTATCAATCCAGATACGGGTAAGGGTTCCAAGCAGGAGGATCATGATAAGAATGGTCGTAGTTGGGCCCGTGGGAAGAAGAAGAAGCTCCCAAATCATAAGCAGGCTGCAGATATGAAGACTCCCCCTCATTCGAGGGCTGGACCAAATCATCCGTGACTTCCCTTCCATTATCCTTCTCCTGTTGGGAGAGCTCTCCCAAGTACGTGTCAAGCTCCTCCTCAATGAGGAACCATCCTTCCCAGTTATCAAGGTTAAACAAAACAGGCGCAAGCAAAAGAACAACACACTCGGACTTGCTCTTTCTCCAACCAGCTTTGAGAAAGGTTATTTCATAAGACAACTCATTAAACTAGCCCACGAGGAAACAAATTTATGCTGTATCATGGAATTAAAATCAAGCCTTTCTATGGGGAACTGTAGGTCTAGATGATGAGGCACTAAACCATGCAATGCTAGTAAACGAGAAGCAATGAGGCCTACACAAATTCCACCTTTCTCGTAGTTAGCAGCAAGACGGAAAGCTATCAAAGCACCCAAGTTGTAAGACCTATCTCGTTTAAGAGCAGGAGAGATGAATGCTATATCATATGAAGATAACTTATTGGCAGTTTTCCTAGCAAGAACACACTTGGCAATAAAGTAGGCAAAGTAGCGAATGGAGGGAAGATGAATGTTATGGATTTTTCCACTCTCCCTCGAGAAGCTGCTCCCTTGGCAAATTTCTGCATATAAATCCATAAGTGGTTCAGGTCACTCCTAATCCTTCTACATGATCCCCATTGAGGTACCTTAATAGCTGCACAAAAGTCATCGAGAGAAAGGTCGATAGCAATATTGTAAATTTTGTAGTGGACCATGGGGTTAGGGAAAGAGTGACTAAATTGAAAGTCCTGCACCACAGACATGGTTAGCTTAAAAAATTGACAATGTTCATCTTCAAAAAAGTGCTCCAACCCTGCATTAGAAACCAAAGTGTGGAAATCTTGGAGAATTCTCGCAGCTCTCATGAACTCAGAACATGGATAAATGGAAGGAAAAACTTCCTCCTCCAGGTGGACCTTCATGATCTCAGGCACCCATAGTTCATCTTGGTTTAGTTGATGCTCATTCATCTTCTATTCTGAAATTTAAACACCTATTAAACAAGTGATTGCAAAGTGAATAAAATGAAGGATTCTACTCATAGGGACTTGTAAGAGGCCTAAACATGCATCAAAACTATATCTCTAAGCATCAAACAAGCTTACAAGCTCTCATAACCTATCACCTACAACAGCAAAATACTCAAGATATAATCCACTAAACACAAATCTACTTGGACAAGGGGAGGAGTCACATACCAGGGAACAAGTGCTCCAAATTTCAGCAACAAAGATGGGCTGAGCAAGGAGATCGAAAAAATCGAGAGCAAGCACAGCAAGAATGCGATTTTGAGCAATGAACTGGAGCTTACTCGGGAGAGAGAAGAAAGTGGCAGGTGAGAGTTAGTGGAGGGCTAGGGGTGGCGCACACCATGGCATGGTGCCACCCAGGGCAAGCCGCGCCACCAGGTGGTGAGCCTGCCTGGTGGGTCCCCCTGGTACCCTCCAGGAACTCCTTTGCCCCTTTTTTCACGTAAAAATTTAATATGAATTTTCCGGAATTTTTTGAGACACTTTATTTTTGGGCATTTTTTAGGTATAGAAGAATGATTTTCTGACAGACAGATTTTTTTTGGAAATGATGCAATGACAAAACAAGGCTAGAATTACAGAAGTTCTAAGCCACTCTAACATGCAAGCAACTAACAACAAAAAGGAGCCTAAACGAAAGCAAAAACTAAAATGGATAGAATAAAAGTAAACAGGGATAATCACGGTGAAAACATTGTTTTGTTCAATGAAATCCTTTTGTTAACAAGGTTGATCAGGTCTTGTTACCAAAAAAAAATCATATGAGACAAAGCTTTGTATTCCATTAATGATTATTTAACTCAACCTTGATAGCAATGGTCCCAATCATAATAGTTTCAAATTTTTCTCTTGGTATGGGACAATATATTTCTCCAACTTGAATGCCCTCAACATGTTCAATTGAATTCAAACCATAAGTCCTTTCAATCTTCTTGGGGAAATATACAGTGTGTTCCTTTTCATTAACATTGAAAGTCACCTTTCCTTGATTACAATTGATAACAGCTCCTGCAGTATTAAGAAAAGGTCCCCCAAGAATAATAGACATATTATCATCTTTAGGCATTTCAAGCACAACAAAGTCAGTTAATATCAAGCAATTATGAGCCACTTGAACAGGTACATCCCCACATATACCAATAGGAATAGTGGTAGATTTATCAGCAATTTGCAAAGATATATCAGTTGGTATTATTTTTTCAAGTTGAAGTCTCTTATAGAGAGAGAAAGGCATAACACTAACTCTAGCTCCCAAATCACACAAAGCAGTTCTAACATAACTATTCTTAATAGAGCAAGGGATAGTTGGAATCCCTGGGTCTCCAAGTGTCTTAGGAATCTTACCATTAAAGGAATAATTAGCAAGCAAAGTAGAAATTTCTTCATTAGGGATCTTCCTTTTATTCGAGACAATATCCTTCATATACTTTGAGTAAGGAGGCAATTTAATAGCATCAGTCAAAGGAATTTGCAGGAATAAAGGTTTCATCCACTCACAAAACTTATTATAGTGTTCATCTTCCTTTGACTTGTGTTTCTTATTAGGGAAAGGCATAGGTTTTTGGACCCAAGGCTCTCTTTCACTAGCATGTTTCTTAGCAATAAAATCTTCTTTAGTGTATTTAGTATTCTTAGTGTGCTTTTGAGGTTCTTCTTCAACTTTTTCATCATTTGGAGCTTCATTTTCTTCATTACCACTTGCAGTTTCAGCATCAGAGATAGATATACTATTAGGATCTATAGCAGGTTCAGAGGGTTCTACAACAGTTTTATTTTTCTTTTTCCTTTTCTTACGAGTAGAGCCACTATTTTCAGCTTGTTGAGAATCCTGCTCAATTCTTTTGGGATGCCCCTCAGGATATAGAGGATCCTGGGTAGCAGCACCACTTCTAGTTCTAATTTCATAAGCATGTTTTTCTTTAGCAACATTAACTAGCAAGTCTTTTTCCACTTTAATGAGTTGATCTATTTGAGTTTGAACCATTTGAAACTGTTTAACAATCATTTTAAAATCATTAGCGGTTCTTTCCACAATATCCTTCAACTCAACAATAGCTCTAGTGTTTTCCATTAGATGATTTTGCACCCTTTTACTAAAATTATATTGCTTAACAATAAAGATATCGAATTCTTCTAAGCATTGATCAGGAGGTTTAGAGTAAGGGATATCACCTTCATCAAAGTGTTGGAGAGAGTGTACCTCGATAGTGGATGAGTAGGGAATAGGCTTACATAATTCTTCTATAGGAGGTAAATTCTTGACATCTGCAGCTTTAATTCCCTTCTCCTTAAGACATTTCTTAGCTTCCTTCATCACTTCATCATTTAATTCAATAACTCCCCTCTTCTTTGATGTTGGAATAGGCACTGGTATAGTAGGTTCAGGTACAATTACTTCAGGTATAGCTTATTCAGGAGGATTCCAATCTTCATAGTTCTTACTTATTTTAGCAATTAATTCCTCCGCTTCCTTAGGAGTCCTATTCCTGAAAACACAATCAGCACAACTATCTAGGTATGTCCTAGATTCTTCAGTTAGTCCATTATAAAATATATCAAGAAGCTCATTCTTAGGTAATGGACTTCTAGCCTGTGCATGAATCAAAGCACAAAACCTTGCCCATGATTCAGGCAATATCTCTTTTTCTCCCTGTTTAAAAACAAAAAGTTCCTGCAAAATAGCATGTCTAGCACTAGGAGGAAAATACTTCTACAGGAAAGTACTAATCAAGCAATCAGGGCTATCAATATATCTAGGAGGTAAATTACTAAACCAAGTTTTAGCTTCTCCTTTCAGTGAAAAAGGGAAAAACTTAGCAACAAAGTAAGTATGCATCTTAATATCATCAGAAAACAAGCCACTCATGGTAGAAAGTTCATTCATATGTGCTACCACACTTTCATTCTTAGTCCCAGAAAAAGGTTCTTTCTCAACAATAGATATGTAAGATAGATCGAGAGAGAAATCATAATCTTTATCTTTAATGTTTATGGGAGAAGAAGAAAACTTACAATAGGAGACAATTTGGGTCTAATAGTACGCCTCTCAAGGAGACTCTTAGCAGCGCTCCGATCATGGGTGTTTTTACATTCTTTAATAAATTCATCGGTCATCTCAACATAACCATCTTCAATATCATAACTTTCACTAGACTCAGGTGAACTAACAGGTGTAGTAGTGTCTTCATTAGGAGTTTCAGTATTTCCAGCTATAGTTTTAGCAATCGTAGCATCTAGGAAAGGACCTAATGAACCACTCTTATCAAGCATAGTAGAAGCAGCATCATAAGCATCAGAAGTTTCAGATTCAGCAGTAGTAGCAATGTGTGTAGCATGTGTATGTGGTGGTGTAACGAGCTTACTCATAATAGATGGTGAATCAAGAGCAATAGAGGTGTTCAGAACCGTACCTCTTCTTGTAGTGGATGGTAAAATAGGAACCTTGCCATCATGAGACTTACCCATGATGGCTGGATAGTAGCGAACAGTAGAGAATCCAAGTGAACTTGATAAATAAAGCTATGCTCCCCGGCAAGGGCGCCAGAAAATAGTCTTGATGACCCACAAGTATAGGGGGTGTATCACAGTATTTTCGAGGGAAGTGAAACCCAATTTATTGATTCGACACAAGGGGGGCCAAAGAATATTTATAAGACTTAACAACTAAGTTGTCAATTCAGCTGCACCTAGAAACAATCTTGCTCACAGCAGTTTATCAGTAGCAACAGTTTTGTAGTAGGAATAGCAAAGTAGCAGCAGCAGTAAAGTAAAGACAACAGTAACAATAGCAGTAAACAGTACGATTCGAGTGCGGTAGGCATAGGGATGGATGGACGGGCATTGAATGGACAAGACAATTCACATAGCAATCAGAACATAGGGCAATTGCAGCTAAATAAGAAAAATCATCCAAGTACTAGATAATCCTAGGCATGTGTTCCATATATAGTCATACGTGCTCGCAATGAGAACTTGCACAACATCTTTTGTCCTGCCAGCCGTGTAATGAGGCGTCATGCTAACCAGTCCACCGCTGGGAGGGGGATGCAGTCCCAGAGACACAACCTCCAAATCTAGCATTGGATGGTGCGCGTGCACCCAAGAAAGTGCAAGCTCAGCACCCGCCACAAATTGGAGCTTCACAAAGTGATGAATCCCCTCACCCTGCCGAAATTTTTCCATCAAATCAGCTAGGCTCTGGGGCTGAGGATCCCAGGGAAACATTGCATTATATACAATAGCCAAAGATCCGCGGCAGCACTCGACGAACTTCTCGACCTATGATACATAGTCTTGAAGCAGAGCCACCGAGTAGGCACAGTGATGATTAATCCAAAAATCAGTGTTGGTGTTTTGAGAAGCAGCCACCAGAGCATGGATTCGATTGCGAGACGTTGAGTCTCTTCTCTCTCGCTCAATCGAATACCTAAAGTAAAAAAGGAAAAGTCAACCTCTGCGAATAAAAAGGAAACACTATGAAATATTGCGGAAGAATTACACAGCATCTTCTCGCTCACCCTGGAAATTTCATCCAAACAATATGCTTCATGGTCTAGTGCCTTGCGCATTTTGGACTGAGGTACATCCACCATTGCTTGGACAACCCGAAATTTACCCTCAACTCTCTTCACCTGCTCAATTTTTCTGCATACAGCGGCGGATCAATCGCACGAACAATAACAGTCTCGGACGCACCCAACCTAGACAAAGATGGGTTCAATTCCGACGCCTGAGTAGGCGTGGATGGAGTTGCTGAATCACACAGTATCTGGCAGGGCAGTCAAAAAATACAGGACCTTCCGTATACAAAGGACAATTCACACACACAACAAATATATGTGATACGTTGTAAACGTATCTATAATTTTTGATGTTCCATGCTTGTTTAGTATCTACTTTCTTATGTTTTGTCCACACTCTGGAGTATTTTTATACATTTTTTGGAACTAACCTATTAAAATGATGCCACAATGCCAGTTGCCTATTTTTTTGCTATTTTTGGTTTCAGAAAAGCTAGTAAGGAAATATTCTCGGAATTAGACCGGACAAAAGCCAAAGTCAATATTTTACCCGAAGCAACATGGAGTTCGGAGGGGAGACGAAGTGGCGCACCAGGGCGGACACACCTGGTGGCGGCACGGCCTAGGGGGCACGCCACTAGGGGTGTGGGCCCCCTGGTACTCCACCGACCTTGCCCTTCCGCCTATAAAAGCCTCCCAGGGTAAAAACCCTAAGGACCCGATCAAAAATCCATGAAAGAGTCTGTAGCCGCCGTCATCTCCATCCCTAGATCGAGAGGGATCTGAAGCTCTTCCCGGCACCCTGCCGAAGGGGAGAGATCACCCTGGAGGCCTTCTTCATCACCATGTATGCCTCCGGTGTGATGTGTGAGTAGTTCATCCCTGGACTACGGGTCCATTTAGTAGCTAAATGGTTGGTTCTCCTTCTTTGTGCTATCATGTTTAGATCTTGTGAGCTTCGTTCATAATCAAGATCATCTATTTGTAATCTTACATGTTGTGTTTGCGGGGATCCGATGGATATTAAGATGCTATTTCAGATTGATTATTGATTCTATCATGTCTATGTTATTTCTGATCTTGCATGCTTTTCGTTGTTAGTAGCTATCTTGGCCAAGTAGATTGTCAACACCTGGATTTTTAATCCCAGATGCCTGTTATGCCATACATCGCAATCCCACGATTACCATTTTTGCGAGACATAACAGATTCGATATCATAGTACATCATCCATTACAAACCATAATAAGGTCTTACACAAATAAAGGATCTCATGATCCAGTCTTAATACAAACAAGAAGTGGAATAATAAGAGTAGTAGTGGGCTCCATCTTCAGTGTCACAGGCAGTGCTGACGATGGGAGATGATCCTAGTTGTCATAGCCGTCCTGCTGTCCATCTTCCTGATAGTCCTCCTCATAGTCTGGCCACGGGAATAGCTAGGGACAAAGCCATGAGTACTCTTTAAGTACTCGCAAACTATCAATAACAAGTAAGGTAGTTCTAGTAGGAATCCTAAGCTCTAAGTTTATTTGAAAAAGCCAGGTTTATCTAAACTGATTTTAGAAGTAAAGAAAACTAAGTAAAAGTTCTAAACCACTTTAAGTTGGGAACCTAGTTTTCATATTCACAACCCTGTGTGGTCAAGTCAAAATCATAGTTCACTTCACAAGTCATTTTGAAAACATCTGACGACGGAACAGTATGGCCACTCCAACTGTCCATGACCGCAGACGCGGCTATTCGAATAGTTTGACACTCTGCAGAGGTGGTACACTTTCACCACAAAATTCGATACATCCGTCAGGGATAACCCTGAATCATCATACTTAGTATGCAGATAATCAATCATAACCTTTCAATTACACACTCTAGTATAGGCACCTCCCCTTTGAGCTTGGCCTCCCAGCCATGGACATCTGCCATCCTGGGCACTGCATAGGTGGACATCATCAAGAGGTAGCCTCAACTCAAACCTCTTCCGCGAGGGAACCCATACTAATGCATATAAACTTCCGGTGATACCCAATTCAGGTATTGTGGTTGTACGGTAAAATTGGAATGGTGTCGCATACAAAACCAACCATCAGTTTTTATAAAGGGCTAAGGCTCATGCCTCAACATTTTCATCATTAAATCCATTTATGTTTCTCAACACATGTCAAAACATTTCAATAGAATGACTCATCATTCCAAGGTTTTCATAATCATTTTCACCAAGTATTCCCATCTAAAGTGATCAAGTTTTTATGCTTAGCAGTAGCCACTAAGGTTAAGAGTGTTCACTAATGAAGGTGCTAATCTTCAATTTCATGCCATAGAATGACATCTAAGTATAACTAGATAGGCCTAGAATTATACTCTTTATATAACCACAAATGGACTTTAGTAAAGTAAATAAATAAGCTACCTATATTAAAAGAAATAACTAAAAGTAAAGAAATAATTTCATGCTACCTATACTAAAAGTAAAGAACTTTAGTAAAGTAAAAGAAATAAGCTTGCAAGGAAAACTTGGGATTGCTATAAATCAAAGTTATATAACCAAAGAATGCCTAATGCATCTTGCTTAGTTTATCTTGTATAATCCTAGCTTGCCAATAATAGCTTGCCTTGATTGGTGTAGTGATTGAAGTTTTCTTCGTCTTCTTCGGGGTAGAACTCCTCCTCCTCGTAGACTTGGTCGGTACTATCGTCTATAAATGAATACGGGGTACACAATCACCAAACAATACTTAACTAAGTTTATTCAGCACACTAAGTCTCACACTTGATGATCTAGCATCATCACAAACATCACATGAAATAAAGAACTAGTTTTATTAATCTTATTTGAGAAAAGTAATTTCTACTCATTGAAATTAATTAAGATTTAATATTCTCCAATTAAAATATGGGATCATGTGGACACCTGTCATCACCACATATTCTAATACATGGGAATGTGATTCAAAGGGTTGGTCACATTTTATAAAGTTTAATATTAACATTTCATAGATTTAAAGTGACTAGAAATGCCCTAATAGCATTCTTTTGGTACTAGTCCATAGTCACTACATGCAAACCTAGATAGTTTTACATATTCAGATAGGTATTGTCAAATGTGATTTTTGAGAGTTGGAATCAACTCAAAAGATATTATGGTTGATTTTTGAAAAATGTTTGGAGTTGCAAAAGTCTCTGTCTTGTTATTTTTACTAAAGATTATCTCTAACTCTAAATGATTTAAATCAAACGGGCTTGGATAGATATTTTAATTTCCTTTCTGGCAAAATTTGAATCATGCAATTTGGTTAAGTGAAACTCTCTGAATTGATTTTTGAATCTGTGGACAGAATAGGGTTTTAACTAAATTGGAAAAACAATTATTTGAATTTCCAGGCCAGCGTGGGAAAGCTAAATGGGCCGGCCCAGTTACACTACGTAGCACAGAGGGCTGCTGACAGAATGGCCCCACTAGTCAGCTACTACATATAAGCTAAACAGTGTAAGCGAATTTGAGTCGTGCAATCCTATTCTAATCCAACGGCCGAGCGTCATCGTCGACGACGAACAGCTCCGGCGAGGAATGTGACCTAGCGTGGTGGTGGGGGTCTCACGGGGCTCACCTGGGCTCCAGCTAGGGTCGGCGATGGGGGCAATCGACGTGGTAGACAACGGCGAGGCGAGGCGCGGTCACGGCAGGGCTTGGGGTGGTCGGAATCGCTAGCGCCCTTCTCCTCCAGCAGCGGTGGGCTCCAGTGAAATTCCGGCGCGGTTGTGTTCGCCTTGCTCTGGGGAGAAGTGGGGAAGGTCAGTGAGGAGTGGGGAGTGAGGTGGTGTGGAGAATGGAGGCGGGGGTGGCCTCCTTTTATAGCGCGGCGAGGGGACCGAGCGGTGCGGCGGTGAGCTCGGCGGTGGCATTGCTACAGGCGCCTAATGGCATGGGCGAGGGCGTAGGACGGTGTGGTGTCTCCTTGCGGTTCTCTCGGACTTAAAGGCACAACGTGGGGCGGCGTGGTTCGGTAGGCAGTGTGCGGTGCTCCGCAGAGGTAGAAGTGTTTGCGGCAGCGTGTGGCGGCGAACGGGGGTGTCTGCCGGGGTGCGGTGATCATGGCGAGGCTGCGAGTGTGCGGTGAGGGCAACGCGCGAGCTGGCGGGGCTGGTCGGGCACGGCGCACTGGCGCGCTCTAGACATGGTGAAGAGAGGCAGTGCACGGTGGTGCTAGTGTGGTCCATGGCTCGGCTGTGATCGTGGGCTGGACAGGGGTGGTGGTTGGCTGCGGCGATGCTCCTAGACATCATGGTTGGGCGCGGGGCTGTTTGATGCGAGTTGGCCATCGTCGGCCGGTGACGACCAAAAACCGGCAGCACACCACTGTGCTCCACGACGAAGGGGGGACTGGTCTGGGGCTGGTTAGACTTAGGGGGGACAGGGGAGTTAAGGGGAGATCAATTGGTGATTTAATTACTGTTTAAACAGTGAAGTTAGGCTAGAGTTTTATCTGTGCCTACCAAGTGTTTGTGTTAATGGCCGCATGAATTTTACTTTTGAATTTTTGATTCAAAATTTTTGAGTGATCTTAGATTAAGCTTGAGAGACTAGGTTTGCTTGGAGAGGTCAAGGGGAATTGATTTGGTAGGTTTTTGAAAAAGTGTGATCTTCCCATATGAATGAGATTCAAACTCCCATTGTCCATTTAATTGATTTTCTAGATGTTTTTGTAAGTTTGTAAAGTGGTCCTTGATACACTTTTACTTGGTCTAGCAAGGGGTGAAAAGAAATAGAAATATTTCTGTTACAAATTCTTTTCTAGGAACACCTAAAGTGGCCTAGTGGTTTAAAATGGGCAAAATGACCATTTGGTTTATTTATTCTTATTTGATTTCTTTCTCTTTGGATTTTGTTTGCAAATGGTCTAGATGACGTGGCATTCACTTTTAAACCATTTCACATCCTTTAGAACAATCAAGCATGGCACATACACTCAATTCTATACTAATGCAAACACACATGCATTCATATTCATTTTCTTAATAAATGTTTTTGTTAACCCTAAATTGGGTGATTAGAATTGATAATTTTGATTAGAAGATTTGGGGTGTTACAAACCTTCCCTCGTTAAAAAAAATCTCGTCCCGAGATTTAAGAAAAACTCGGAACTAAAGAGATCTGGAAACTCAGTCCTAATGTAATCTTCTCGCTGCCAGGTAGCTTCTTCTTTGGTATGGTTGCTCCATTGGATCTTGAGAAACTTGATACTCCGGGTCCTGGTGGTTCTGAAGGCTTCCTCCAAGATACGAATGTGTACTTCATGATACGTCAGATCCTTGTTGATATCTATGGCTGGGTGATCGATGTTCTTGAACACTTCGGTCTTCTCCGAAACTTCTTGGCATTTCCGAAGTAACGAGATATGAAACATATCATGGATGGCTGACATCTCCTCTGGCAGTTCCAGTTGATAAGATACTTCTCCTCGGTGATTCAGAATCTTGAAGGGTACAATATATCTAGGGGCTAACTTTCCTTTTAGTTGAAAGCGCTGCATTCCCTTCAATGGTGAAACTTTGAGATACACAAAATCTCCGACATTGAAGGTTAAGTCTCGACGTCTCTTGTCAGCATAACTCTTTTGTCTGGATTGGGTGGTCTTGAGGTGCTCATGGACTTTGTGAACTTTCTCTTCGGCTTCTCATAGGATGTCGGGTCTGAAAATCAGACTCTCTCCTACTTACGACCAATTCAAAGGGGTACTACACTTCCTTCCATATAAGAACTCAAATGGGGCCATTTGCAAACTGGCTTGATAACTATTGTTGTATGAGAATTCTGCGAAAGGCAGACAATCTTCCCATTTTGATCCATATTCTAACACACAAGCTCTCAACATATCTTCTAAGATTTGGTTGACTCTTTCAGTCTGTCCAACGGTCTGCGGGTGATAAGCTGTGCTGAAATTCAACTTGGTCCATAATCCTTCTTGGACTTTCTGCCAAAATCTTGAGGTAAATTTGGTTCCTCGATCCGACACTATGGTCTTGGGGGTTCCATGCAAACTGACAATTCTAGCAATGTACAACTCTGCTAGCTTCAAACTCTGGTAAGTGGTCTTCACAGGTATAAAATGGGCTACTTTGGATAGTCTATCAACTATGACCCAGATAGAGTCATTTCCCCTACTAGATGTAGGCAAACCAGTGATAAAGTCCATTCCAACAGAATCCCATTTCCATTCTGGAATCTGCAATGGTTGCAAAAGTCCTGCGGGTCTCTGATGTTCCACTTTGACTCTCTGACAGATATCACACTTAGCTATGTAGCTTCCGATTTCTCTCTTTATTGTGTGCCACCAAAATTACTCCTTCAAATCATGATACGTCTTTGTTCCTCTAGGGTGGATAGAATAAAGAGTATCATGAGCTTCTTGCATGATAACTTGCTTCAGCTCAGAATCTGCTGGCACACAGATACGTCCTTTGTACCATAAAACTCCTTCTTCCTCTTTGGTGAATTAAGGTACCTTTTCTGAACTGATACGACGTTTGATTCCGTCGATACTTGCATTTCCTTTCTGGTCTTCCTTGATCTGACTGATCAACGTGGGTTGAAGTTCAATGCTAGCTAAAAATCCTTTGCTAACTAGCTCAGTTCTAAACTGCTCTGACTCTTCATGCAAACTTGGTTGGGCTTCTTCGATCATGGTGTTTAATCTACACAACAATATGTTAAGAGCATCCGCTACCACATTGGCTTTTCCGGGGTAATAGTGAATGTCAAGGTCATAATCCTTGATTAACTCTATCCATCTCCTTTGCCTCATATTCAGCTCCTTCTGAGTGAAAATATACTTCAAACTCTTGTGATCCAAATAAATCTCATAGCGGTTACCCATAAGGTAATGACGCCATGTCTTCAAGGCTAAAACTACAACTGCTAGTTCAAGGTCATTGGTTGGGTAGTTTTGCTCATGTTGCTTCAGTTGTCAAGAAAGATACGCTATGACTTTGCCTTCTTGCATCAACACACATCCAAGACCAATCTTGGATGCATCACAGTACACATCAAAGGCTTCTTGATATCTGGCATAATCAATATTGGGGCTGAAATCAATATCTTCTTGAGCTCTTGCAAACTTGCTTCACATTTGTTGATCCATTCAAACTTCTTATCTTTCTTCAACAATTGGGTCATCGGTCTTGCGAAGCTCAAAAATCCTTCAACAAACTTGCGGTAATATCCCGCTAATCCGAGAAATGCACGGACATGGGTTTGAGTGGTTGGGGCTTTCCATGCTTCAACATCTTTGATCTTGGCGGGATCAATAGCGACTCCTCCTGCCGACACAATATGTCATAGGAATCCTACTTCCTTCAACCAACTTTCACATTTGCTAAACTTGGCATACAACTGATGCTCTCTAAGGGTTTCAAGGATGGTTCTCAGGTGTAGCTCATGGTCTTCTTCGGACTTGGAATAGATCAGAATATCATCGATAAACACAATGACAAATTTATCTAGGAAATTCATAAAAATCTTATTCATGAGATTCATGAAATAAGTGGGGGCATTGGTTAATCCAAAAGACATGACTGTATACTCATACAATCCATATTTGGTGGTAAAGGCGGTCTTTGGAATATCCGTTGCACGAATCTTGAGTTGGTGATAACCAGTCCTAAGATCAATCTTAGAAAACACTCTGGCACCAGTCAACTGATCAAACAGATCCTCTATCTTTGGCAGTGGGTACTTGTTCCTGATGGTGACATCATTCACTTCCGATAATCCGTGCACAAACGGTTACCTCCATCTTTCTTGTCCACAAACAGAACAGGCGATCTCCATGGCGATGCGCTTGGTTGAATCAAGCCTTTCGCCAGCATAGCATCAAGTTGCTTCTTCAGCTCCACTAATTCTATGTTTCGACATCCAATCCTTTCCTAGTACTACTTCCAAACCATTGGTTCTGAGTACTATTAGATTGGCATAAAAATCTATCTCATGGATTCTGATAGGTACAACCTTGCAAATTTTTCTAGCTTTCGTGGTTGAACCAGGTATTTGAACTATCATAACATGCTTCAATTTTGTTGGTTGAATCTTATTAGTGCATGCAAATTCTTCTGTAACAAACGAGTGCGATGCTCCAGAATTAAACAACACTCTTGCTAACACTGAGTTAACAGAAAACATACCAAGCACGACATCGGGCGCTTCCTGGGCTTCTTCAGCATTCATGTGAAACAGACGGCCATTGCGGTTGAGCGAATTCCCTAGGGAAAATCTCCTTCCAGGCTGAACACGTCGCTGCTACTGAGCTGGGGCATTCACATTGGCGGTGGCTGCAAGCTTATTGGGACACTCGTTGGAGTAGTGACCCTTGACTCCGCACTCAAAGCAAGTAATCTGGGACTTGTATTTGGCTACAACAGGCATAACATTGCTTCCAGTCCTTGGGGCAGTATTGTTGTTGTTGAACTTGGGTGGTGCATGGTTGAAATTGTTGGAGTTGTCGGGGTTGTTGTTGTTTCCTCCAGACTTCATGTTTCCTCCGCTATGATTGGGGTAGCTTGGACGGTTCATCGGGGGTCTAGTGTTTCTCGGGACATATCCTGCAGATGGATTGGGGCGATACTTCTAGGTATTGTTGGATCCACTCTAGTGCATCATTCTACGCTTGCGGTTGTCATTGGCTTGGTTGATCTTCCCTTCCATCTGGATGGTAGAGTCAACTAGCTCTTCTAGGTCCTCAAAACGGATGTTGACTAAGACAGTCTGCATCTCATCATGCAATCCATTCAGTAATCTTTCCTTCTTCTTGGCTTCAGTGTTGATCTCTTCATGGGCATATCTAGCTAGTGACAGAAATTTGTCACGGTACTCAACTACCGTTATCCTGCCTTGCTTCAGTTCTCTGAACTCATCTCTCATTCTAGTGACTAAACCTTGTGGCACATGGGTGCGGCTAAACTTGATCTTAAATACTTCCCACGTCATCATTTGACCGTGGTTCATGGTACGGGTCCTATTCCACCAGGCTCTTGCATCTCCTACCAGATAGTAGGTGGTAAACAGTACCATCTCATTGGCTTCAACTCTTGCGACTTCCTGATTGTTCTCCATAGTTTGCAGCCAGTCATCCGCATCTAACGGGTCTTCAGACTAGCTAAAAATAGGGGGATTGGTATTCTCAAAGTTCTTAAGCTTGGATCCATGGTGATCTTTGTTTCCATGGCCTTGATTATTGTGGGCCATCTGAGCTATCTGTTGAAGAGTGGCTAGGTTGGCTTGACGTTCGGCTCTACTAGCTTCACGGTCTGAAACTAGCATCTGCAGAATCTGCAACATCGGGTCCTGCGATGAGTTGCTTCCTCCTTGGTTTCCACGAGGCATCTGAAGATTGACATAGATAATGAGATAAGAGGGAAAGTTCTAAGGTTCATGGTTTTGTTTCAAAAGCATTAAACTTTGAGTTTGACTCAGGTTTTTCAAACTAACTCCTTCTCATTCATTCATTCATTCATTAATTCAAGCACACAATACAAACACACACCACACACAAATAGAAAACAGATGGTTTTAAGAACCATTCTGTGAAACTACAATACAGTGGGACCGATACAACTCATTCCTACGGTAGTGATCAAGTGCATCTACTCATCATCAATGAAGTCGGAATCATCATCATCGGTGTAGAACTCCATGGCATCATCCTCCAGGTAGTCATTGTCATCACTGAGGTACGAGTGAGGATCTCCCTGGATGTCTTCACCTTCTTCCTCTTCCTTTGCTTCAAGCTGGACTTCTTGCTCACGGATGGTCTTCTCGAGGTCGGCCACTTTCTTGCGAAGACGAGCGATGGTGCGATCCTTCTTCTCGCGTTGACGACAAAGTGATTGGCGATCCTTGACGAGCATGGTGAGAGTCTGGTCCTTCTTGGCGGCAATGGCAAGGTTGTGGTTGGCGTAGGCTCGAGCATTGTCCAGTTCCTTCTGCCTATTATATATTAGGAAGTCAAGATTATCCACTTGGCGCTTCATCTCTGGGTGACTTGGCATCTCCAATGGCATTCCCATAGAATCACGCCTTGCATAGTGAGCAAAGCGAGTTCCCTGGATCAAGTTGATGTTTTGTCCGCACAGACGAGCAATAGCTTCATGCATCGCCCTGGCTAATCCATCTAGCCAGTTGTTCTCTCGCACGGTGAATTGGATCTTCTCAGAAAGGGGTGCTTCCATTTTGCCTCTGAGATCTGCAACTATCAGCCATTGTAGATCTCCTCCTGGGTAATCCTTGAGTTGAGCTCCAAAGAATTCCAGATGCGGGCGCTCCAAATACTCTAACAGTGCATCTAGATCCCTCTCAAAGATCAGTTGGCCTCCGTTGACCAATTGGTAGAACTTGTAATACTGAACTTCCATCTATAAGAATTTAGGATGAGTAAGTTAGTGAGGTGATCAGGTGTGTCAAATTTTATGTAGTACTATAAGAGCTTTTGAGGAACATGTATTTTTTTGAAAGAATCAAGGATAAGAGTGGGAATAAGTTTTCATAAATACTCACTTCTTTTGTTTTGAAACTAAGTTTTTGTTCGGACATCCATTCTAACTAGGGTCTCCTATGGTCAGGATGGCTCTGATACCAACTTCTCAACACCTGGATTTTTTATCCTAGATGCTTGTTATGCCATACATCGCAATCCTAGTATTACCATTTTTGTGAGACATAACAGATTGGATATCACAGTACATCATCCATTACAAACCATAATAAGGTCTTACACAAATAAAGGATCTCATGATCCAGTCTTAATACAAACAAGCAGCAGTATAATAAGTGTAGTAGTGGGATCCATCTTTAGTGTCACAGGCAATGCTGATGATGGGAGATGATCCTAGTTGTCGTAGCCGTCCTGCTGTCCATCTTCCTGATAGTCCTCCTCATAGTCTGGCCACGGGAATAGCTAGGGACAAAGCCACGAGTACTCTTTAAGTACCCGCAAACTATCACTAACAAGTAAGGTAGTTCTAGTAGGAATCCTAAGCTCTGAGTTTATTTGCAAAAAGCCAGGTTTATCTAAACTGAGTTCAGAAGTAAAGAAAACTAAGTAAAAGTTCTAAACCACTTTAAGCTGGGAACGTAGTTTTCATATTCACAACCCTGTTGTGGTTAAGTCAAAATCATAGTTCACTTCACAAGTCATTTTGAAAACAACTGACGACGGAACAGTATGGCCACTCCAACTATCCATGACCATGGACGCGGCTATTCGAATAGTTTGACACTCTGCATAGGTGGTACACTTTCACCACAAAATTCGATACATCCATCAGGGATAACCCTGAATCATCATACTTAGTATGTAGATAATCAATCATAACCTTTCAATTACACACTCTAGTATAGGCACCTCCCCTATGAGCTTGGACTCCTAGCCATGGCCATCTGCCATCCTGGGCACTGCATAGGTGGACATCATCAAGAGGTAGCCTCAGCTCAAACCTCTTCCGCGAGGGAACCCATACTAATGCATATAAACTTCTGGCTAAGCCCTACCGAATTCAGGTATTGTGGTTGTACGGTAAAATTGGAATGGTATCACATCCGAACCCAACCATCAGTTTTTATAAAGGGCTAAGGCTCATGCCTCAACATTTTCATCATCAAATCCATTTGTGTTTCTCAACACATGTCAAAACATTTCAATAGAATGACTCATCATTCCAAGGTTTTCATAATCATTTTCACCAAGTATTCCCATCTAAAGTGATCAAGTTTTTATGCTTAGTACTAGCCACTAAGGTTAAGAGTGTTTAGTAATGAGGGTGCTAAGCTTCAATTTCATGACATAGAATGACATCTAAGTATAACTAGATAGGCCTAGTTTTATACTCTTTATGCTACCTATACTAAAAGTAAAGAACTTTAGTAAAGTAAAAGAAATAAGCTTGCAAGTAAAACTTGGGATTGGTATAAATTAAAGGTATATAACCAAAGCATGCCTAATGCATCTTACTTAGGTTATCTTGTATAATCCTAGCTTGCCAATAATAGCTTTCCTTGATTGGTTCAGTGATTGAAGTTTTCTTCGTCTTCTTCGGGGTAGAACTCCTCCTCCTCGTAGACTTGGTCGGTACTATCATCTATAAATGAATACAGGGTACACAATCACCAAACAATACCTAACTAAGTCTATTCAGCACATTAAGGCTCACAGTTGATGATCTAGCATCATCACAAACATCACATGAAATAAAGAACTAGTTTTATTTATCTTATTTGAGAAAAGTAATTTCTACTCATTGAAATTAATTAAGATTTCATATTCTCCAGTTAAAATATGGAATCATGTGGACAGCCGTCATCACCATATATTCTAATACATGGGAATGTGATTCAAAGGGTTGGTCACATTTTATAAAGTTTAAGATTAACATTTAATAGATTGAAAGTGACTAAAATACCCTAATAGCATTCTTTTGGTACTAGTCCAAAGTCACTGCATGCAAAACTAGATATTTTTACACATTCAAATAGGTATTATCAAATGTGATTTTTGAGAGTTGGAATCAGCTCAAAAGCTGTTATGGTTGATTTTTGAAAAATGTTTGAAGTTGCAAAAGTCTCTTTCTTGTTATTTTTACTCAAGATTATCTCTAACTCCAAATGATTTAAATCCAACGGACTTGGATAGATATTTTAATTTCCTTTCTAGCAAAATTTGAATCATGCAATTTCGTTAGGGTTTTTTTAATTGATTTTTGAATCTATGGATAGAATAGGGTTTTAACTAAATTGGAAAAACAATTATTTGAATTTCCAGGCCAGCGCGGGAAAGCTAAACGTGTCGGCCCAGTTACACTACGCGGCACAGAGGGCTGCTAACAAAATGGCCCCACTGTTCAGCGGCTGCATCTAAGCAAAACAGTATCAGCGAATCTGAGCCGTGCGATCCTATTCTAATCCAACGGCCAAGCGTCATCGTCGACGACGAACAGCTCCAGCGATGAATGTGACCTAGCGCGGCGGTGGAGGTCTTGCGGGGCTCACCTGGGCTCTAGCTAGGGTCGACGACGGGGGCAATCGATGTGGTAGACGATGGCGAGGCGAGGCGCGGTCATGACGGGGCTTGGGGTGGTCGGAATCGCTGGCGCCCTTCTCCTCCAAGAGAGGCGGGCTCAGGTGAAATTCTGGCATGGTGGTGCTCGCCTTGCTCCGAGGAGAAGTGGGGAAGGTCAGTGAGGAGTGGTGAGTGAGGTGGTATGGAGAATGGAGGCGAGGGTGGCCTCCTTTTATAGCACGGCGAGGGGACAGAGCGGTGAGGCGGTGAGCTCAACGGTGGCGTCGCTTGCTGGCTCGTGGTTGATGTCGAGCTCGTTGGGGAACCCCAAGAGGAAGGTATGATGAGCACAACAGTAAGTTTCTCTCAGTTATGAAACCAAGGTTATCGAACCAGTAGGAGCAAGGAAACACCTCCAAGGTGTTGTTGCAACTTGGAATCCTACACAACACAACCACAGAACTTTGCCCCCAACTTACAGTGCGGTTGTCAATCTCACCGGTTTTGCTAAAAACAAAGGATTGAACATATTGTGTGGAAGAAAGTAAAAGCTTGCAGAAAGTAAACAAAAAGCAGTAAACAGTTGTAGATTGATGATAAAAGAAAGGACCGGGGTCCATAGTTCACTAGTGGTGGTTCTCCTTACGATAGATGACATGTTGGGTGAACAAATTACAGCGGGGCAATTGACAAACATCGAGAAAGCGTACATGCATATACTAATCATCTTGACTCCTTTGAGATTTGATTGGGCATTACAACATTATACATAGACCGTAATCCAACTGCATCTATGACTAATAATCCACCTTCAGGTTATCATCCGACCCCCCTCCAGTATTAAGTTCCAAGCAACAGATAATTGTATTACGCATTGCGTGTAAAGTAAACGATACGATTGTTCTATGAACAAAGGATTGTTGTTTTCTCCCTAGTAGCAACAGAACATCTAGTACCTTAGAGATTTCTGTCACTTCCCCAGATTACTAGAGGCATGAACCCACTATCGAGCATAAATACTAACTCTTGGAGTTGCTAGCATCTACTTGGCCAAGATAGCTACTAACAATGGAAAGCATGCAAGATCACAAATAACCAAGACATGATAGAATCAATAATCAATCTATAATAGCATCTCAATATCCATTGGATCCCCGCAAACACAACATGTAGGATTATAAATAGATGATCTTGATCATGGACGGAGCTCACAAGATCTAAACATGGACCCATAGTCCAAGGATGAACTACTCATGCATCACACGGGAGGCTTGCATGGTGATGAAGAAGGCCTCTAGGGTGAATTCTCCCCTCTGGCAGGGTGCCGGGAAGAGTTTCAGATCCCTCCTGTCGTGGAAATGGCCACGGAAGTCGCTGCAGTAGGCAGCGATTGATAGAATCGGGGGCGAGAGCTGGCGGCCATCTACGGTGCGAGATGGGGGCCGATGCACATGGATTTATCCAGTTTCGGCCCCTCGGAGGGTAAAGACCTACTCCTTCTAGATTGGATTGATAGAGAGCGAGTTACAAGGGTGGTGAGCTCGGCGTCTAAGCAGCGAGTCGCTCGAAGGGGTGTATGATGGAACGTAAATCGTCAGAGTACCCTAGGGAGGTTTATATAGGAGGCATCTCGCTAGGGATTACAGTTTACAACCGAACAAGATATAGATTCGGAGGCTTTGACTTGGCTTCAAATATGCTCCTGGGCCTCCAGTCACTAGTCGCCAGGCCTTCTCCTTAGTTGCATTCCAGTCGCCGTCCTCCAGGCCCACTCGTGAGGCCTTTGGCCCAATCGGAACGTCCTGTTGGGCATACCCCATTCGGCATATCCCCATCAATAGTCCCCGAGGCCATCGTTTATTCAGACACAGGTGTTCATTTGGCTGTCGGAGTAAGCGAGTCCAATTTGGACGCCCAGTCGAATCGGCGAGGGACTCCACCGAAATCAAGGAAATTTTCCCCAGGTTTCTAGTCGCCGTTTCGGCAAATGCAACTGCTGTCAAGTCACTTCTTCGGCGAGTGGACAGGGCCCAATTGCAAGCGAGTCGTGTGAAGGAGTTAGACCGTCATCTTGGTCAAACTATCCGTTGGATAGTCCAATGGTAACTTCGGTGCAATTACCGTAGGCAACGGCCACCTCGAGATTGGCAGGTAGCACCCCCTTATAAGGGGAGTGACAGATCAGTCCTGCAGATCCTTCCTCACATTCTTCATTCTCGTGCATCCATTTCTTCTGTCCTTCCTCGATCCACACTCTCCAGACCAAGCCACTCTATCTTCCTTCTTGATGGCGCCTCTGAAAGGCTCGTGGGGGAAATCAAAGTGCATCGCGGCGCAGCTCAGGTCCTTCGAAGACGACGGGGTCCTCCGCAAGGGGAATTGGCAGATCCCCGCATCTTCCGAGATCGAGCTGACGGTGCGCGCTGGCGAGTTCATCTGCTTCCCAAGCCATTTGGAGAGGGGCTTGGGTTCCCTACCTTGATATTCTTCCGGCGATTTTGTGCATATTATGCAATCAAGCCATCAGATCTCGGCCCACACAGCATCGAGCAACTGGTAATCTTTGCCGCCTTCTGCGAGTGCTACCTTGGCTGCAGGCCATACTTCCTGTTGTGACTGGATATTTTCATGGCCGCATCAGACGTGAAGGGGCCAGCGGCCCGATCTTGGTGGCCAGAGGCATCACCTTTCAGCTAAAGCCGATGGTCAACTTCGTCAAGCTTATGCTGCCAAAGAAGGCCGCGAGGGAGTGGAAGAGGAGCTGGTTTTACATGAAGGAGTCCACTCCCTCCGGTGAAGTAGCGTTGCTGGAATTCATCGTGGAAAAGATGCGAACCCCGCTGGCTGGTGATGGACAGGCTCCCCGATGATCAAAGGATGGCTGTCATGGAGATGATAGACCAGATCCAGAAGCTGAAGGACCAAGGGTTGTCCTCGGTCAACCTGTATAATTGCTGGCTCGGGCGGCGACTGGTCCCATTGGTGGCATGACTGCACTGGATGTACAAGTACAGTGGGAAGAATGATCCTTCCCGGACCAACAAGGAATCATGGGATGCCGAAGATTACAACGCCACCCTGAAGAAGATCACTAACGCGGAATTTACAACCACGGCATCCGGGCTCACTCCATACGTGCCTATGAAGAATGAAGCCCCCACAGTAAGTTCTTCTCTCTGAATTTAACTTCAGTCGTAATTCACATGGTGCGATTTGCGGCCACATCGTCTGAAATTTATTCGTGTCCACTCTCAGTTGTTTCAGGTATTGGAGGGTTGGCTCCCCCCACTCAACGAAGAGGTTCCCCACGAGTTCGAGGAGGGTGCTTCAGGAGAATCTTCTGAGGACGAAGAGGAGGAGGTAGAGGTTCCTCCCCCAGCACCAGCGGCCCGCAAGACTCGCATGCAGAAGCAACGCGAGCTTGAGGCGAGCCATAGTCTCGAAGAACGTGAAGAAAGCAATGAGATCTTGCAAGAGCACACTTCTCGGTGAACAGCCACGCTGGTGAAACCCTCGCGCAAGCCAAAGTCGCCAGCGAAGAAGGCGGCGTCACCATCCAAGTCGGCGGTGGTGTTTGAGTCAGATGACAAGCCTGATGATGACACGGCTGAGACCTCACGCAAGATCCCAGAGGGCACGGTTCTAATGACGGGATCAGAGGCTCAAGGTGCCGAAGAGGCGGCGGAGGTTCCTCTTGTAGTGATCGTGCCACCAGCTTCAATGGCACCAGAGCAACAAGTAGCTGAGGCCGCTGCGTCAAAGTCGCTGCAACCTTCGGTAATGGCAGCGTCTTCTGAACCGGAGGTTCCTACGACTGCGGCCTCATCATCAAAGAGGCCCGCGGTGTCGTGGGCTTCGGATGTCTTCGAGAGAGGTCTGACATGAAAGCTAGGTCCAGAGTTGGATAAGCCTGCCCACATCAGCACGGGGTTGCGTTTTCTTACGGTCGCCAAGTAAGCCTCGGGTTCTCCCTTCCGATTCTTGATCCTCTTTTTCTGTGACTTCTAAGCTGACTTTGGAGGTTTGGAAGGTCCGGCGCCAAGAAGATTGGTCACCCTTCAGCGGCGAAGATTCCGCCAGTCACCATCACAATGGAAGGTGATCTCCCCAAGAAGAGGAAGCCTGTTGCAAACGTCGCGCCTGCAGAGGGCAGAAAGAAGCAGAAGGGAGGTGCCGGCGATGATGTGGCCGGAGATAGCGCCAAGGGGAGTGATCCTGTTGTAGGCACCGAGGAGGTGGCGGTTACCCGATCGGAGCTAGCAACAGGGGCTCCGATGACGAAACCATCGGCCACGATGACTAGTGCCCCGGCTAGAGCCTCATCGACATTTTAGTGATTCATGGCGAAGGGGTTTCCGAGCGTGATGGAAAACCAGTCTCCGCAGAGCCTGGAGATTGTTGTAGAAGACGTTGGGTGTCGTCGCGGGCGTACCTCCTTCGTGGTCCCTTCGACGGACGCCAGAGAACTTCACAACATGCTTGGCGCCGCCATTCAGGTACGTCCAGTCCCCGAGTGTCTAGTCGCTGAATTTCAGCGGCTAGGCACTGAGTTTCTTCTAGTCTCTAGTCCCTGAGTTTCTAGTCGCTGAATATCAGCTGCTAGGAACTGAATTTCTTCTAGTCGCCAGTCCCCGAGTGTCTAGTCGCTGAATTTCAGTGGCTAGGAACTGAATTTCTTCTAGTTGCCAGTCCCCGAGTGTCTAGTCGCTGAATTTCAGCGGCTGGACACTTATTTTGTGTTTTTGCAATTGCTAATTTTTTGTCTGCTTGCAGGGCTTGCAGAGGGAGTCGGCAGATCGACAAGCCGCAAAGGAGCGTCTGGAGCGTGATCTGCGCTTGGCGCAGGAGGCAAACCAGCGACTCCAGGAGACTGTTGGTGAGTACTTGATTCATTTTTCGGCTACGAACTTCTGGTGTTTCGGAGTGCTGACAGTCGTTTCTTTTCTTTTCAGATGGTCTTCCGGCTGCGATTGCCAAGGCCCAAGAAGGATATGTCCCAATTGCCGAGCTGGACATGGCGAATGGGCGTATCGACTCGTTGGTCAAGGAGTTCGAGGAGGCGAAGGCGGCCTCGATCTCTTTTGAGGATAAAGCGAAGGCTGTGGTCGCTGCGGCTGAAGAGGAGCGGAAGGCTCCGGATTCAATCAGCCTTGGGCTGCAAAGCGATCATGCCGCCTTGGAGAAGCACGTCACCGAGAACGGCCGGAAGCTCCTTGGTGAGTCGCTGCTCTTTTATTTGATGTGTGCGGTGAGTCCCCGAGTGCGGGAATCCGTAGTCCCCTAGTGTGTGACTGCGGTGGTGAACGCGGCCACCACCTCGGCGTTGTGCATCTAGGAAGTTCTTCAAGGAATGTCCTCCACAGAGGTTATACCTAGGGGACTGACTGAAGTGTGGCGTTATTTGGAGGAGGTACCTAGCGTCATGGAATGGATGGCGCACTCGGCTTTCAGGCACGGGGCCACCACGGTGTTGAGTCTAGGGCTTGCTCACTTCCCCGACGACTTCGACCTCGACGACGTCACCAGCGGCTACCCTTCAATGACTGGCACAGTGGAGATGTTGGAGGTATTGAAGCTGGCCGCCAAGGCCACCCCCTTCGCTGATCGGGTGTTGGCGATGGGGGACCTACTGCCATACTAGGAGACGGTGGTGGCGTCAGTCGACCTAGAACCGGAGCATTGTGACCTAAAGTCAGAGCAACCCTTTCGGTCGGCACTGTCGAAGTCGCTATCGACCTACCCGACGAACCCGTGGCAACCATTTGTTCGTGTCAAGGTTGGTGGGGATGCTTCTTCATCAGGGCCTATGAAATAGATAGCTTCTCTAGGCAGTTTGTAAGATATGCCAAGTGGAGACTGCTTATAATATGAACAATATTTTGTATGAGAGTAAGAGGAGTCAATCGACTCGCAATGCAATCTTAATTTTGTGGTGTGTTTAACTTTTGTGTGAGCGAGTCGCCGAGCTCGTCCGCCCTTTAGTGGGGTATAACTCATTTGTGTATGTATGTGTTTGCTTTGGTTTTCTGTTTTGGTTGTCCCTTGCGACTCCCGAGGGGCGAGTCCCCAAGTGCGAGTGGGATTCTTTTTAGGCGAGTCCCCGAGCATACTACTTAGCCGTTTTAGGCTCGTCCCTATTGTGAGTTACTAGTGCGTTGTTTGTAACGCGTCCCTTCCCTTGGTTCGGAGAGCCATACGCTAGGCGAGTCCAAGGCATCTCTCTTACTTGGTGTGTTCCCGAGCCGCGTGAGGGTTTTTTGTTTGCGAAGTCCCCGTGCGTGGTACTTAACCGTTTGAGTCGCTTTGCGCCAGGATGGGAAGGATGGGTCGCTTTGGGAAGCGAACATCGGTCGTCTTGGCCCGGTGGGTGGGCGACTCCGATGGTGGCTTCGGGTTGGCGTGTTCGTGGACGACACAAGGCCCGAATGTCTTCGGTGCCCTTGGCTCGCACTACTTAGCCGTGTCGGTCGCTCGACCAAGGGTTAACTTTCGTAGGTAGCATATTGCTAATTGTACGAGTGCGAGTGGCACAAGAGTATGGCGAGTAGACACAATTTGTGTGATCCAAATGAATTTCATTTTATATCATCTGGGGATAAGTTTGAGTTCTATGTATAGAACTTTTGAAGAAGGTTTACATTCCATGGCCTCCTGACCTCAAGCTGGCCGTCGTCTCGTATGTCGATGAGGTAGTATGCGTCGTGGCCGAGGACTCGCCCTATGGCGAATGGCCCCTCCCATGGGGGGAGAGTTTGTGCATGCCCTTCTTGTCCTGGGCCAGTCGTAGGACGAAATCTCCCTCCTGGAAGGTGCGGGTCTGGACTCGGCGGCTGTGGTAGTGGCGGAGTCCCTGCTGGTAGATGGCGGTGTGGGAGCAAGCCAGGTCACGTGCCTCGTCGATCTGGTCGATGCTGTCTTGGCAGGCGGTCTCGTTTGTCGCCTCGACGTAGTTGGCGACTCGAGGTGAGTCGTGCTCCAGGTCGGTTGGCATTATGGCTTCGACGCCGTACACCATGAAGAAGGGTGTGAACCCCATGGAGCGGTTGACGGAGGTGCGGATTCCCCATATTACAGAGAGGAGCTCTTCGACCCAGCATCCTGGGGTGCGCTCGAGGGGCACTTAGAGTCGCGGCTTGAGCCTGAGGAGGACGCTCTAGTTGGCGTGTTCTTCTTGGCCATTCGACTCCGGGTGGGAGACTGAGGCGAGGTCGAGTCGTATGCCGTGTTCCTCGTAGAACTCTGCCATGGCACCCTTGACGAAGTTAGTGCCATTGTCTGTTATGATGCTGTGCGGGTAGCCGTACCGGTAGATGAGCTCGCGTAAGAACTTTGTGGCCGTCTTGCCGTCGCACTTTTTGATCGGCTTGGCCTCGACCCATTTGGTGAACTTGTCTACCGCGACCAGGAGATGGGTGAAGCCAGATGGGGCCTTCTTGAACAGGCCGACCATGTCCATGCCCCATACAGCGAATGGCCATGTGATGGGGATGGTCTTGAGTGCTGAACCAGGGAGGTGCATCTGGTTGGTGTATTTCTGGCACACCACGCATCGTTGGACGATGTCGGTGGCGTCGGCGTGCGCGGTGAGCCAATAGAAACCATGCTGCATGGCCTTGGCGACCAGCGACTTGGCGCCAGCGTGATGGCCGTAGTCGCCGGCGTGGATGTCCTGGAGGATCTTGCGGCCTTCTTCTGGCTGTACGCAGCGCTGGAACACGCCAGTCATGCTTCGTTTGTGGAGCTCGTCATTGATGATGACGAAGGATTTGCAGCGGTGCACAATCATTCGCGCTTCCGTCTCGTTGCTTGGGAGGATATTGTGCTCGAGGAAGGCAACATATGGTGCCGTCCAGTCACTGGGCTCCACGATCATGGTGACTAGGGCCGGCTCGGGTTGTAATGGTATCCCGATGTCGATCTCCTTCGGTGTGCAGACCGAAGGTTTGTGGATGATGTCGAGGAAGACGCTTGCGGGTGGAATTTGTCGAGCCGACCCGATGCGGGAAAGGGCATCTGCCTCCTCATTGTTGCGCTTTTCGATCCACTCAACTGAGTAGCCATCGAAGTGTCCTCCCACCTAGTCTACCGCTTGGCGGTCTGCTATCATTGTCGGGGAGACGGCGTCGCAGGTTCCAGCGACTTGGCCGACGACTAGGTCGGAGTCGCCGTAGCACCATAGGCGGTTGAGGTTCATCTCCTTGGTGGCCCACATGCCGTGAAGGAGGGCCTCGTACTCTGTCATGTTGTTGGTGCAGGGCTTGAAGTTGAGGTGGAGCACGTAGCGAAGCTTGTCTCCCTTAGGGGACGTCAGTATGACCCTGGCCCCTACACCATTGGTGTTCTTGGACCCGTCAAAATGGAGCGACCAGTAGTGGAGGTATGGTAGCTTCTCCGGCTGATGTGCTTCTTCCCAGTCTACGAGGAAATCAGCCAGGGCTTGCGGCTTGATCGCTTTGCGGGGCTCGTATTTGATGTTGTGGACGCCGATTTCGACGGCCCACTTGGTGACTCGCCCAGTCTCCTCGCGATTGTGTATTATGTCTTGTAGTGGTGCGGAGGAGACGACTGTGATTGGGTGCTCCTGGAAGTAATGTGGGAGTCGTCGTTGAGCTTGGAATACCGCGTATACCAGTTTCTGGTACTGCGGGTAGCGCTCTCTTGAGTCCGTCAGGACTTCGCTGATGTAGTAGACGGGGCGCTGTATGGGGCACTCCATGCCCTCCTCTGGCCGTTCGACGACCATCACGGCGCTGACGACTCGAGTGGAGGCCGCCACATAGAGGAGCATTGGCTCTTTGTCGACTAGGGCGGCAAGGAGTGGGGCCACGAGTAGCACTTCTTTGAGTGCTTTGAGTGTGTTGTCCGCCTCCGTGTCCCATTGGAATGTGGGGTTCTTGCGCATCAGGCACTAGAGGGGCATTGCCTTCTCGCCGAGCCGGGGGATGAAGCGACTGAGAGCTGCGACTCGCCCAGCCAACTTTTGGATGTCGCGCAGGCACTCGGGTTTCCCTAGTCACGCGATCGTGTCGATCTTGGTGGGGTTGGCCTCGGTGCCTCGCTTGGAGACCACGTATCCTAGGAGCTGCCCGGTAGGGACGCTGAAGGTGCATTTTCCTGGGTTTAGCCTGATGTTGTACCTCCACAGGTTTGCGAAGGTTTTGGCCAGGTCGGCGAGCAGGTCGTCCTGGCGGGTGGATTTTACCACCATGTCGTCGATGTAGAGGTGAATGTTGTGGCCAATTTGGCTCGCAAGGCACTCCTGCATGCACCTTTGGTACGTGGTGCCCGCGTTCTTGTGGCCGAACATCATGGCCGTGTAGCAGAAGGTGTCGAGTGGCATGATGAACGCCGTCTTCTCCTCATCCTCGACCACCATTTTGATCTAGTTGTAACCATAGTATGCATCAAGGAAGCACATCGACTCCGATCCCATGGCTGAGTTGATGATCTGGTCAATGCGCGGTAGGACGAACTCCTCCTTCGGGCAGGCGCTATTGAGGTTGGTGTACTCAATACACATTCTCCACATGTTGTTCTTTTTCAGAACCAGGACTGGGTTTCCAGCCACTTAGAGTATTTTATTGGCCGAATGAAGCCTGCGGCTAAAAGGCATTGTACTTCTTCGGCGATTGCTCGACGGTGCTCTTACTTGAAGGGCCGTAGCGACTGCTTTACTGGTCACACTTTGGGGTCGGCGTTGAGTTTTTGCTCAGCGAGTTCCCTTGGGACACCTGGCATGTCAAATGGTTTCCATGCGAAGATGTCGCGGTTCTTACGAAGGAACCAGATGAGCACGTTTTCCTATGTGGGGCTCATGTGCGCCCCAATGGTGACCGTCTGGATGGAGTCTCCCGGGATGAGCTCGACGGTGTGGGTGAGCGTGGAGTTTGCGGCGGTTGGATTCTTCAGGATGGTGGGGTCGTCCTTGTTGATGTTGCCCGCGTATTTCGTGAGCTCCTCCGCATGGTCAGTCTCCATGGTGATGACGGCGTCAGCGAGCTCAGCGCCTTTGTCCTCGCATTCCACGGCCATATCGGGGTCACCATGGATGGTGATGATGCCGCTCGGCCCTGGAAGCTTCATCATGTTGTATGCGTAGTGGGGAGTCGCCATGAATTTGGTGAACGTTTGGCGTCCCAGGATGCAGTGGTAGGGGTTGCGGAAGTTCACCATCTCGAACACGATCCTCTCCGTGCGGTAGTTTGCCGGGGTGCCTAAGGTGACTAGCAACGTCACTTTTCCAATTGAGTACGCCTTCCGACCAGGGACGATGCCATGGAAGGTTGTCAGGGTCGGCTCGATTGCTGCTTCTAGGAGCTGGAGCCTCTTGAATGTGTCTAGGTACATGATGTTGATGGAGCTCCCGTCGTCCATCAGTGTCTTGGGTAGCCAGTAGTCGGCCACCTTGGGCCTGACCACCAGGGCTACTCGCCCTAGGTATTCGATCCTGGGCGCGTGATCCTGGCGACTCGAGGTGATGCTCTGTTTGGACCAGTTGTGGTAGCGAGGGATGTCAACTTGGGTCAGTGCGTTGACGGCGACCGTGCGGGCGAGGACCTTCTTCTCACGTTTGGTACCGAGCCCGGTGAAGGTGTGTAGCGAGCCGACCGTTGCCAAAGGCGCTGGCGTTTCCATTATCCCGAGGCGGATTGTTGTTGGGGTCTTCCCTTGCTCGCCTTGCCTTTTCGATCTCCTTGAGGGAGTTACAGTTGGCGGTGGTGTGGGTGGTGGGTTTTCCCTCCCTGCTGTGATAGATGCAGGGCTAGTTAAGCAAGGTGGCGGGATCGAATTTCGGCCTCGCCGTGTTGTTGGTGCGGTAATTTCCACTATTGCGGTAGTTTCCTCTGTTGTGGCGGAAGTTCTTCGAGTCGCGTTGGCCGTAGCTGGTGTTGGTGACGAAGTTGACTCGCCCATCACTACGACGCTTGCCGGTGATGCGAGTGTTGTTGTAGCGCATGTCGCGCTGTCGCCCGCTGTCATGGCCGCTGGTGCGGCGTCTTCCTCCTGACTCATCGTCGGAGACTTGGTTGGGGTCCTCTTCCACGTAGCACTTGGCGATATCGAGGAGGTCGGGGATGTTGTCGAGCGTCTATTAGACCCTCTTGATCTTAGCGACCAAGGGCTCGTACCGCCACGCATTCTTGAAACAATGTATCGCCGTGTCCGGGTGGATGTCGGAGGCGTCGATCCATAGTTCCTGCCACCGTTGGATCCACTGGCGGGTCGACTCGCGTTGTCCCTGGATGCATCACTCCAGGTCCTCAATGGTGGTGGCGCGGGTGTTGGAACCCTCAAAGTGCCTGACAAAGGCATCCCGCATCTCCTCCCAGGAGTCGATGCTATCGGTGGGGAGGGTGTTGATCCATTGCCGGGTCGCACCCTCCATCATCAGGGGGAGGTAGCAAGTGGCTAGCAGGTCGGTGTGGCCGGCGATTCCCATCGCCATGAGGTATGTGTCCAGCTAGACCACTGGATCGTACGTCGGATCGTACTTTTCGATCTCTTTGGGCGCCGTGAAGTTGGTGGGGTACTTCTCTCCTCGGATCATAGGTCCGAGGCATTGGGGGCCGACTTGGCTGAGCGAGCCCTTGGGTTCGGGGTCGCCACGGTTACTAAGGGTGTGCCTCAGGTCGTTGGGCTGGCGCGCCTGCCAGGCCTAGTTGTTGATGATGTGCGTTCGGGCATCGATGGCTGCACGTTGGCAGCGACCGTGTTGTTCACCGGTCGAGGCTCGTGGGTGGAGAGCGCGGGGTTGGCGGCCTGTGGCTGGTTCGCTAAGGGCTGCGGTGGTGGGCAGGCCACGGCGTTGGCGACGGTGGGGTGAGCGCTTGAGGTCGCCCTACTTGCCGAGGAGCAGGAATACATACGCCCCCGCGGGTCGACTCCCACGGCTTGCTGCTCGACGGACCTGGCGAGTAGGGCCTTGGCATACTGGATCTGCAACATGCCCTCTCCCTGGACATTGAGGTTGGCGACTGTAGCGTCGGCCGCGACGATGTTGTCCATCGGGATGGAGTATAGTGGGAGTCCGTTGGTGTCGCGGGCCTGTGGCGAGATTATGATTCGCGGCTGGTCCGGCAGGGGTGCGTGACCAATGGGTGGTGGCGGGGCCCCAGTCGCCGGTGCGTCGGGTGGTGGTCGATTGCTACCGCCTGGTGGTGCGTTCTCGTAGTACTCGCGCTCAGCCGCGTGTGCGGGGTCGCCCTCGTCGTTGAAGTTTAGGACGAGGCCTTGGACGTTGGAGTTTAGGCGGGTCCTGATGCGACGTTGGTGGTAGAGCGACAGCTCCTGCGCCGTCGCCCGCTCGAGGCGGAATTTCTCGCGCTCGGCTATCTCCTTGCGTGTTGCCTCCTCTAGTCGCTGGCGGGCTTCCTCCACCTCCGTGGCCGTGGTGGTTGGCGGGATCGGTGTGGAGAATGGATCTGGTGGGGCGACCGTGCTGCCCGCCATGTAGATCGCGTTGAAGCGATTGGATCTGGCGTGGAAGTCCTCGAGGATGGAGGAGTCCTCGAAGTCCTCACTATTGGAGACCCGCGTGATGGAGTCCTCCCGTGATGTCGTGGTGATAGATATGTCGACCGAGGCAGGGGTCGCGGAGTCGGCATCATCGTGTAGGGCCGCGTCATCCGCGACATTGTTGGTCTCAGTCGCGTTGCTGGCAGCCGAGTCGTACTCGGTGACGAGGCTCCTGATGGAGCGGACTTGCTCCTCCGAGAGCAGATCGCGGCACGGCGGTGACCCGTCGATGATCACCGTTGCCGCTGGGTCGACTATGCCGGTTAAGCCGACGAAGAGGTTGATGGTGCCGACCGGCATTATCGCACAGTGGGTGATAGGGCGTGATGCCGGGATGTAGCTACTAGGCAGGATCTGTAAGATCTCGCCGATGGTGATCATGCGGCCGGTGGCGATCGGCCGATCGATCAGCGAGTAGGGTCTCGCCGCAGAAGTCAGCCAGTCTGGCTAGGCCCCACGATGGGCGCCACTGTCGTGGAAATGTCCACGACAGTCTCTACAGTAGGCAGCGATTGATAGAATTGGGGAGAGAGCTAGCGGCCATCTGCGGTGCGAGATGGGGCGGATGCACATGGATTTATCCAGGTTCGGCCCCCCGGAGGGTAAAGACCTACTCCTGCTAGATTGGATTGATAGAGAGCAAGTTACAATGGTGGCGAGCTCAGCGTCTAAGCAGCGAGTCGCTCGAGGGGGTGTATGATGGAACATAAATCCTCAGAGTACCCAAGGGAGGTTTATATAGGAGGCACCTCGCTAGGGTTTACAGTTTACAACCGAACAAGATATGGATTCTGAGGCTTTGACCTAATACGACTGGGCTTCAAATATGCTCCTGGGCCTCCAGTCTCCAGTCGCCAGGCCTTCTCCTTAGTCGCGTTCCTGTCGCCGTCCTGCAGGCCCACTCGTGAGGCCTTTGGCCCAATCGGAACGTCCTGTTGGGCATACCCCATTCGGCATATCCCCATCACCTCCCGATCTAGGGATGGAGATGACGGCGGATACAGACACTTTTGTGGAATTTTGATCGAAGGCAATATATAGGCGAAAGGGGAGGCCGAGTGGGTGCCCTAGATAGCCGCACCACCCCCTGGCACGGGCCAGGCCTGGCCGCGCGGCCAGGTGGTGTGGCCGACCTGTGGCCCCTCTCTGTCTCGTATTCTGGCTCCATATCGCCCTCGGTGAAAAACTGACTTTGGCTTTTGTCCCGTCCAATTCCGAGAATATTCATTTTCTGACTTTCCTGGAACCAAAAACAGCAGAAAACGGGCAACTAGCACTGTGGCATCTTGTTAATAGGTTAGTCCAAGAAAGTGTATAAAAAGTACTCCAAAGTTGGAACAAAACATAAGAAAGTAGATAAAAACCAAGCATGGAACATCAAAAATTATGGATATGTTAGCAACGTATCATCGCTACAGGCGGCTAACGGCATGGGCAAGGGCATAGGACGGTGCGGTATCTCCTGCAGTTCTCTCAGACTTAAAGGTGCGGCGTGGGGCGGCGTGGTTCGGTCAGGAGCGTGCAGTGCTCCGAGTGCCGGCAGAAGTGTTGTGACGGCGTGCGGCAGCTGTGGGTCACACGGCGGCGAACGGGGGTGTGTACGGGGGTGCAGTGATCATGGCGAGGTTGCGCGTGCGTGGTGAGGGCAAGGCGCGAGCTGGCGGGGCTGGTCGGGTACGGCGCACTGGCGCGCTCTGGACATGGTGCAGAGAGGCGGTGCGCGGTGGTGCTAGTGTGGTCCATGGCTCGGCTACGATCGTGTGCTGGACAGGGGGTGGCGGTAGGCTGCGGTGATGCTCTTGGACATCCTGGTTGGGTGCGGGGCTGTCTGGTGCGAGCTGGTCGTGGTCGGACGGCAACGACCAAAAACCGGCGGCGCTCCACTATGCTCCACGGCAAAGGGTGGACTGGTCTGGGGCTAGTTATACTTAGTGGGGATAGGAGAGTTAAGGGGAGATCAATTGGTCATTTAATTACTGTTTAAACAGTGAAGTTAGGCTAGAGTTTTATCTGTGCCTGCCAAATGTTTGTGTTAATGGACGCATGAATTTTACTTTTGAAATTTTGATTCAAAATTTTTGAGTGATCTTAGATTAAGCTTGAAAAACTAGGTTTGCTTGGAGAGGTCAAGGGGAATTGATTTGGTAGGTTTTTGAAAAAGTGTGATCTTCCAATATGAATGAGATTCAAACTTCCATTGTCCATTTTATTGATTTGCTCAATGTTTTTGTAAGTTTGTAAAGTGGGCCTTGATACACTTTTACTTGGTCTAGCAAGGGGTGAAAAGAAATAGAAATATTTCTGTTAGAAATTCTTTTCTAGGAATACCTGAAGTGGCCTTGTGGTTTAAAATGGTCAAAATGACCATTTGGTTTATTTATTCTTATTTGATTTCTTTCTCTTTGGATTTTGTTTGCAAATGGTCTAGATGATGTGGCATTCACTTTTAAACCATTTCACATCCTTTAGAACAATCAAGCATGGCACATACACTCAATTCTATACTAATGCAAACACACATGCATTCATATTCATTTCCTTAATGAATGTTTTTGTTAACCCTAAATTGGGTGATTAGAATTGATAATCTTGATTAGAAGATTTGGGGTGTTACATAGATGCTAGCAACTCCAAGAGAGAGTATTTATGGTCGATAGTGGGTTCATGCCTCTAGTAATCTGGGGAAGTGACAGGAATCTCTAAGGTACTAGATGTGATATTGCTACTAGGGAGAAAACAGTAATCCTTTGTCCATAAGGCAATCGTATTGTTTACTTTACACACTTTGCTTAATGTAATTATCTTTTGCTTGCAACTTAACACTGGAGGGGGGTCGAATGATAACCTGAAGTTGGATTATTAGTCATAGATGCAGTTGGATTACGATCTATGTATAATGTTGTAATGCCCAATCAAATCTCATAGGAGTCAAGATGATTAGTATATGCATGTATGCTTTCTCGGTGTCTGTCAATTGCCCCGCTGTAATTTGTTCACCCAACATGTCATCTATCTTAAGGAGAATCACCTCTAGTGAACTATGGACCCCGCTCCATTCTTTTACCATCAATCTACCATCTATTTACTATTTTACTGTTTACTTTCTGCAAGCAATTACTATCTTCCACACAATATGTTTAATCCTTTGTTTCAGCAAAACCAGTGAGATTGACAACCTCACTGTAAGTTGGGGCAAAGTTCTGTGGTTGTGTTGTGCAGGATTCCAAGTTGGAAGACAAAACCTTGGGGTTGTTTCCTTGCTCCTACTGGTTCGATAACCTTGGTTTCATAACTGAGGGACAACTTAATGTTCTGCTCATCATACCTTCCTCTTGGGGTTCCCAACGAGCTCATCGTATTTTGAGCCATCAAGCCTATTTTTTGGCGTCGTTGCAGGGGAGTCAACGACAGCTTCACAAGGGGAGTCCCTCATAACCAATCTCTTTACTTTGTTTTTTGTTTTGCTTAGTTTATTTCTGCTTTGTTTGCTTGTTTCTTTATCAAAAACATAAAAAATGAGTACTCCTCAAAAATAGTAAGTTGTGTGATTTCACCAGCACCACCAACAATGATTTCATGTTCACACGTATTGCTCCACCTGTTCCCGAAGCTACTTTCTTTGAAATTAAACCTACTTTGCTCAATCTTGTTATGAAAGAACAATTTTCTGGTGTTGGTACTGACTACTGTACACCTTAATAACTTTGTTGACTTTGTGAGATGCAAAAACATAGGGATATAGATGGAGATATTATTAAGCTTAAATTTTTTTCATTTCTTTTTGAGAGGAAAAGCTAAAGAATGGTTGCTATCCCTAACTAGAAATAGTATTGATTCCTGGACTAAATGCAAAGACGCTTTCATTGGAAAATACTATCCTCCTGCTAATATTATATCTATGAGAAGTGAAATAATGAAATTTAAGCAATCTGATAATGAACATGTTGCTCAAGTTTGGGAAAGAATGAAATCTTTGGTAAAGAATTGTCCCACTCATGGACTGGCTGCTTGGATGATTATCCAAACAATTTATGCAGGACTGAATTATTCTTCAAGAAATCTGCTGGATTCTGCTACTGGAAGTACCTTTATGACCATTACTTTGGGCGCTGCAACAAATCTCCTTGATAATATGATGGTTAACCATTCTGAATGGCACACTGAGAGAGCTCCACAAGGTAAGAAGGTAAATTCTATTGAAGAAACCTCCTCCTTGCGTGATAAAATTGATGTTATTATGTCTATGCTTATTAATGGAAAAGCTCATATTGATCCAAATCATGTTCCCTTAGCCTCTTTGGTTGCTCAAGAAGAGCAACTTGAAGTGAACTTTATTAGAAATAATAATTTTAGCAACAATGCCTATAGGAATAATTTTGGTAATAACATTATAGGCCATATCCTCACAATGGTAATGCTTATGGAAATTCCTACAACAATAATAGAAGTGCACCCTATGAACTTGAAGTTATGCTTAAAGATTTTATTAGTAAACAAACTGCTTTCAATAAAACAATTGAGGAAAAACTCTCTATTGCTGAAAGAAATATAGCATCTTTGTCTGAAGCACAATCCTCTTTTAATAAAATGGCTGCTAAACCTGAAACTATTGAAAACCACTTTGCTTCTACTAATGCCATACAAGTCAAAATTGATGAAAATGTTAGATTGTTAGCTGAATTGCATGCTAAGTGGGAAAGAGAAGATGAAATTGCTAGAAATAGTAGTATTTGTACTATCACCACCACTAATGTTGACGCTAGAAAACCACATGAAGTCCCCCATTCCTATTGCAACAACACCTAAAATCAATAGAACCTTTTCCAATAAAAATGCTGAAATTCTTCGAAATATGGGAAACAATAGCTCTACTACCTTAGATGGTAATTATGATTTGATCTTGATGGTTGCAATATCTCTGAAGTAATTAAGTTCCTACAAAAGCTTTCTAAAAGTCCTAATGCTACTGCTATGAATATGGCCTTTACAAAACACATTACTGATGCTCTCATAAAAATTAAAGAAGAAAAGATGAAACATAAAGCTTCTATCCCTATGAAATTAGAAGATGGTTGGGAACCCATCATTAATATGAAAGTGAATGATTTTGATCTCAAAGCTTTATGTGATCTTGATAGTAGTGTTTCTATTATGCCTAGAAGGATTTACGAAATGCTTGATTTCTCACCATTGGAAGATTGTTATTTAAATGTCCAACTTGATGATAATGCTAAAAAGAAACTCATGGGGAGTATTAATGATGTTCTTATTATGGTTAAAAATACCTATATCCCCGTTGATTTCTATGTTTTGGATGTTGAATGCAATGCTTCTTGTCCTATTATTTTGGGAAGACCTTTTCTTAGAACTGTTGGTGCCATTATTGATATGAAAGAAGGCACCATTAAATATCAATTTCCACTCAAGAAAGGTATAGAACACTTCCCTAAGAAGAGAGAGAAGATTCCTTTTGCCTCTCCTATTAAAAAAAAATTTGCTCTTAATGCTTCTTCATTTGAGAATACTTGAATCTTGCTTCTTATGCCTAGTTCAAAGGCGTTAATGAAAAGCACTTATCGGGAGATAACCCAAAAATTTTAGTCGATAAATTTTTCTTGTTGATTCTAGGAATTTATTACTTCTGTAATGACCTCTCCTTATCATTTTTGTGTGGTTTTTGTGCCAAGAATAACCTCTAATGAGAGAGAAGTAAGACTTGTGAAAGTTGCTATCCCCAAACAGATTTTTGTGCTTCATTATAAAAATTCGTAAAAAATCTCTGCATGTCCGATTAAGATGTAATTTTTTGTTCTTATGCCCCAGGTTGTTATCCAACTTTCGTTCATTTAACACTTTTTGATTTGAGCAACATAAGGCTTTCGAAAAAATAGGTTTTTACCTGCTGGTCGGTTTTGACAGATTTTTGCCATTATTTGCATTTGCCTCTTAATCTCTTTCTCTCTGAGTTCTCTTTGATCACTTGAACTTTTAAAAGGAATTGTTACAGTAGTTTGTGTTTTAATGGAAGTTTTACTTGTGTTGAAACTGAACCTAAAGACTTATTATCTTGAGTACACTAATGTTGCTAATAAAGATTGTGTGAAGTTTTGTATGAAGGAAAATTTTCAGGTGTAGAGAAGAACAATGTGATAATATGAAGTATGGACAAAAGCTCAAGCTTGGGGATGCCACCCATGTCACGAGAAATATTCAAGAATTACAAGCGTAAAAGCTTGGGGATGCCCAAGGCATCCCCTTCTTCATAAATAAAAATCTTAGGTTTTCTTCCAAACACTTCATTTTTATTGTTTCATGCATAATTGGATTTGTTCTTGGAGCGTCTTCATTTTTGTTTTTAGTTTTCTTTTGCTCAGTTTTCTTAAATAATTTTTTTGGACCCCCGCAATCATTCATTAGTTTTCAAATAAATTGGTTTGGATTGGAAAAGAGTAGGAAAGTTCATGCTTATAAATGGTATAAAAGGAGCTTCTTTTTTACTGTGTCCTAGACTTTATCATGTCATGCTTGATGTTATTTTGACTTTATGCTTAGTAATTATTGCTATAGCATGACTTGTTACAAACAATTGAGATTGCTTAATGTGTCTTGAATGAATCATGCGTTGTTTTAGCATATAAAAGCACAATATTGTGGTATTCTCCTTTGATGCTTTATTGGGGTTGACTTGGCGCATGCTCACACCATGTTAAGACTACACCAAGTCACCATAGACTCTATGATCATTTAGTTTTCGACTTGTAATATCACTTTATTCTTTAATTAATAATGTTTTGTCGCTTTGCATGATTATGGCCATTATTGCTCTCTAAGTTGGTCGCTTCCAGTCTTTTGCTAGCCTCCACATGTACCAAGTATGAGTTCCACTCATGCATCCAACTCCAAATAAAACCAAGTTATTCCAAAGGGTCCACCATACCTACCTATTAGCATTATTGCTATTCCAAGTATATTCATGTTTTTATCTACCTTCTGAATTAAACTTGTTATGTGAAAATTAGTGATTAAAGCTCTCAGAAACTTGATGGCACAGTTTACTTTCTTGCACTTAATAAACTTGAACCATTGTGCCCATCTATGTTGCGTATATGCTTGCGCTTTATAAGCTGTGAATTAGCAGAACCATGTTACCATGGGGAACGCTTTCAACATTGCCCTTTATTTGGTTCATATCATGTTCTTTTGCTTATGGATCCTGGCGGTGTGAAATAAAAGGGGAGCTTCTAAGCTCATGGAGTTTGTATATGTGTTCGAGAAACGCCTAAGCCGCTAGCCTAAGCCATGACTAATCATGGTGGAAACTTGCAGCATAACCATAGTGAGCAATATGTGAAGCATCCTCAATAAAAACCTATGCAAATAGCAAATAAAAAGATCGTTGAGATGCTCATTGTCTGGTTGCCTTGTCATTTTGATATGGGAAAGATCATGTATCATGGGGCAAGGGGTATCCTGTTGGTGGTTCTCTATGATACACATGTACTTACAATGACAAGAACTTACTCGTGACTAAAGTCGAGTAGCATGGGGTTCAGTCTTCGTAAGTAAGGGGCGTGAGATTTTCAACTTATAACTTGTCAAGAATATCCTCATATTTGTTCACTTTAACCTTAATCACCTAAAGATGCTTATGCTAGGGGCAATGAGAGCTGAAAGCTAATAAGTACCATCATTTTTGGAAGCTCTTTATGAAACTTGAATCCCTGCTTCCTTCTATGAAGGGCCTTTCTTTTACTTTTATGTTGAGTCTCTATCTTATATCTTTATGCACCTATTGAGAGAGCATAGTGGCCATTCTTAGTTTAATGTGCATTGTCCCAAAATTTGTTGATTGATTCATAACTTTGTTATTGCTTGTTCTTAAATTATTTGTATCTAGTCACCCTTATGAACTTTGAAGGTGTCCTATGCATTTATGTTTTGCTACACTATGAGGGACAAGCTGAATACCATTCTCATTATGTTTTCTATATGTGAAACAAACAAACGTCTTTCAAAGCATTGTTATTCATGAATCTTTTGTTTGTACATCTTCATGTTACAACATAGTTTCTATGTATTACTAATAGAACTATAACTTTCATGTCTATGTTAAAGTAATATTATCCCACCTATCAATGTTTTACAAATACCTTGATCAAGATTGTGATGATGCATGTCACCTAAAAATTATTCTTTTTTATCACTTACCTACTTCAGGACGAGCAGGAGTTAAGCTTGGGGATGTTGATACGTCGTAAACGTATCTATAATTTTTGATGTTCCATGCTTGTTTAGTATCTACTTTCTTATGTTTTTTTCATACTTTGAGGTATTTTTATACATTTTGTAGAACTAACCTATTAACAAGATGCCACAGTGATAGTTGCATGTTTTCTGCTATTTTTGGTTTCAAAAAAACTAGTAAGGAAATATTCTCGGAATTGGACCGGACAAAATCCAAAGTCAATATTTTACCCAAAGCAACACAGAGTCCGGAGGGGAGACGAAGTGGCAGACCAGGGCGGCCACACCTGGTGGCGGCGCGACCTGGGGGGCACGCCACTAGGGGGTGTGAGCTTCCTGGTACTCCATCGACCTTGCCCTTCCACCTATAAAAGCCTCCCGGGACGAAAACCCTAAGGACCTGATCAAAAATCCACGAAAGAGTCTATAGCCGTCGTCATCTCCATCCCTAGATCGGGAGGGATCTGAAGCTCTTCCCGGCACCCTGCCGGAGAGGAGAGATCACCCTGGAGGCCTTCTACATCACCATGCCTGCCTCCGGTGTGATGCGTGAGTAGTTCATCCCTGGACTACGGGTCCATGTAGTAGCTAGATGGTTGGTTCTCCTCCTTTGTGCTATCATGTTTAGATCTTGTGAGCTCCGTTCATGATCAAGATCATCTATTTGTAATCTTACATGTTGTGTTTGAGGGGATCTGATGGATATTAAGATGCTATTTCAGATTGATTATTGATTCTATCATGTCTATGTTATTTGTGATCTTGCATGCTTTCTGTTGTTAGTACCTATCTTGGCCAAGTAGATGCTAGCAACTCCAAGAGGGAGTATTTATGCTCGATAGTGGGTTCATGCCTCTAGTAATCTGGGGAAGTGTCAGGAATCTCTAAGGTACTAGATGTGTTGTTTCTACTAGGGAGAAAACAACAATCCTTTGTCCATAGGGCAATCGTATTGTTTACTTTACACACTTTGCTTAATGCAATTATCTGTTGCTTGCAACTTAATACTAGAGGGGGTTCGGATACTAACCTAAAGGTGGATTATTAGTCATAGATGTAGTTGGATTATGGTATATGTATAATGTTGTAGTGCCCAATCAAATCTCATATGAGTCAAGATGATTAGTATATGCATGTATGCTTTCTCGGTGTCTGTCAATTGACCCACTGTAATTTGTTCACCCAACATGTCATCTATCTTAAGGAGAATCACCTCTAGTGAACTATGGACCCCGGTCCATTCTTTTACCATCAATCTACCATCTATTTATTATTTTACTATTTACTTTCTGCAAGCAATTACTACCTTCCACACAATACGTTTAATCCTTTGTTTTAGCTAAATCGGTGAGATTGACAACCTCACTATAATTTGGGGCAAAGTTCTGTGGTTGTGTTGTGCAAGATTCCATGTTGGAAGACAACACCTTGGGGTTGTTTCCTTGCTCCTGCTGGTTCGATAACCTTGGTTTCATAACTGAGGGGAAAAGTTGTTGCTGTGCTCATCATACCTTCCTCTTGGGGTTCCCAACGAGCTCATCGTATTTTGAGCCATCAATATGTAACAGCTTTTTCTCAGCAAAAGGAGGACTTAAACAAAAGGAGCCATGTTCATTACAGTAGCAGAATAAAAGACACCTATGACTACAAAATAAACTACGGGGTAGCTTTGTCCGCGGACAAGGTGGCACTGGCAGACGGAGCGCTAGTCGCAGGAATGACTGGGGTGACACTTGATGGAGGGGCACCAGCCGAAGAAGGGCCAGTGGATTTTTCTGGAACCGTGCCTATGATCAGTAGTAGCCGAGAGTACTTCTTGGCCTTCTTAACAAAAGGCTTCAAATCGACTGCTTGGCCATTGGAGGTGACTGGGATAGAGGAGCTAACCTTCTGCGAGTCCACCTTCTCGCCATGCACCATCGCTAGGGCCATAGAAGTTTCAGCGCCACTCTTCGATTGCGTCATGCTATACCCAACAAGCGGGCTCGGATCAGCACCAAAGACAACAAGGAGGTCTTTTAAATCAGTCGGCACCTCCTTCATCGGGAAAATCTCGGCATGCAAGCTCTTGAAGGCATGGCGTGAGCGGATAAGAAGATTGCGCTCACGAACACTATTGGCATCTAAAGTACCAACAACATCCGATAAAGGGTCAACCCTCTTATCTTCGTCCAACACCAAATTCTAGCTAGTAAGTTCTGCGGATACAAATAGAGTTAAGAACCAAAAGAAAGTAGCAGAAGCAAAATAGAAATCTTCTCCCGAGATAGTAAACTCATGAGTGAATGAATCATTAAGGGTCTCCAAGCGCTTCCGAAGATTTTCATCTCGAGCAACGGTATGTTTCTCCCTTTCTTCGACGTCAGCTTTGGCCTTCTGCTTGGCCTCCTCCAAAGCTTTCTTAGTGACCCGCAGTCTGGCCTCCGAATCGACGGCACTCTTTATGGCCTCGTACCAATGGGGGATGTGGGAGGATCTTCCCCCTTATAAACACTACAGAATGAAAACAAGAACTCTATAATTTTACCATCCGAAATAATCAAGGAAGAGACAATCAGTACTTACAAAAAAACATCCTGCATAAAGCAGAACAAGTTCATCTGTGGAGGAGCCGACAAAATTGGGACGGCATGTAGAGGCTTCGAGCCAGTGGAGTCATCCGAGTCTTCAACCTTCTCTGTCACATCAGTGCGCTTCCTTTTTTTCGCTAGCAGGCACCACACAAAAATCTTCAGAACAAGCCGAAGGAATGGACTGAGTATTTGACGAGGATTCATCAATAGACGCCTCCACCTCTTCATCGGCAGCAGTCCCAGCCATAGGAAAATCATCAAATAAAGAGGGGTTGGCTAGGAGCTCACCGCTTTCGGGGAGAGGAGGAAGCGAATATAAATGATCATAAACCAACATAGCGAAAGAACAGAAGACAAAGGGGAGAAAAATCATAAGAGATATAATACATCAGTACAAAGAACAAAGAGGACGCCAATGAAAACTTACTTCTGGAAGGCGCTTTTTCTTGCCAAAAGGCCCACATACCGGACAGTCTCGCCTGAAGAGGCTGAACATGTATCCAAAGAAAGTTTGCCAGGATTTGTAATCCCGACAGTTCCTTGCCAATGTCGTGGCACAGCTTATCTATGCGGGTGAGCAGGGGTTTGACCTCCGTCATTTCTTCAGGAGTTGGGTGTTGATCCCATGAATCCAACTTGCGGCATGTCTTCTTGGGGTCAAAAGGGGCCAACCCGAAAGATTGACCCTCAATATTTTGGTCCTTGATGTAAAACCATTCGGTTTTCCATCCTTGGACAGAATTAGTAATCTTGAAGTCGAAATAATCAACTTTGGAGCGAACAGAGAAAATGGCGCCACCGACATCATGAACAAGAGTATCGGTGGCATTCCGACAAACATAGAAGAAGTACTTCCACAAGCCCCAATGGGGGTGGATCTCGAGGAAGCACTCACAAAGGTTGACAAAGTAGGTGACATGAAGAATACAATTGGACTTGAGCTGATAGAGCTGCACGCCATAGAAAAAGAGGAGGCCGTGAAGAAATTCATGAATAGGAAGGGAGAGGCCACGATAGAAGAAGAAAAGAAACATTACCCGTCAGCCAGATTCAGGGGTAGGCGCAGCTTCGTCTCCTGGAAGCTTGAAGGAGCCGTCCTCAAGGTGACTGGAGTTCCGTGCTTCACGCAGATCTCGTGTGGAACACTTTGCTAGGGACCATCCGAGAGCCCTCTTCTTCGTGGTCTTGGTGGCCGTAGTGGAAATTCCCACCTTGATTATCCACATGACGGTTGAAAAGCGACACAAGCACACGGAGAAGAAGGAGTAGGCGAAAGCAACAAGCACATGCAAGGCACAAGGAAGAAGATCAAAGCAGCAGGAGAAGATGGTAAAATAATAAAACGATTGTCCCCTCGTTTATAAAGAGACAAAGCGCCAGAGCTCGGCCATTCGATGGAAAGACGAACCGTCAAGATATACATGATGATGACACGTGCTAGAAGATTTACAGAAGGAAAAATCATGGGCAGTTAATTTTATGGTAAAATCAGAGGAAACTCACACAACTCCTCTAACTTCACGCGAAAAAGGGCGTCGTGTAGTCAAAAAACTCTGCTGCACACCACCCACGCATCATCATTACTGCAGCATGGGCCCACAATCGAAACATCCCATCCAGATGTGTCTTTCAGAAGCCACAATGCAATTTTGTTAGCAGTGACATCTAAACACGCAAGGTAACAAATTCTTCGGTTCTATAGAAGGAAAATACCCGAGAAAGCATTTACAAAACATTGAGTTGAAGTAAATTCCTCAGCAAAAAATTTTGAACATACAATCGAATACAAATATTCGACTATAGCCTCGGGGGCTACTCCCATCGGGAGCGCTGGCCGTGCACCCGACAAAATATCAAGGTGATCTTATAAATAAATCAAAGGATTTTGAGCCTATGTCCCAATGTAGGCATCCAAAACATAGCCCCGAGTGCTACTCCCATAAGGAGCGCTGTCATGCACGTGACAAAGGGTTTATTTTGACGAGACAAGACCCGAAAAAAATTATCCTCGTATGTTACAACCAATGAGTATTACATATATGTATACTCAAACGGTTACTCCCATCGGGAGCGTCTACAAAAACATCACCCGAGAAAAATAACTGATAAACTTCAGTAATTCCAGCAGCGAAACAAGGCAATCGATTAAATCATTACACAAAGCTTGGATTGCACCCGACACAATAAAAAAACTATGAATGCCATGTCCATGACATGAAGGTAAGACCCCAGGATTCATCATGTGTGGCCTAGTAATTGCATAAGGATGTGCTCTGTCATTAAAATATTTGTATCAATGATACAATGAAAAATCTTGATAGACGCATTGGGTGCCTGATATAATAGAACTAGAATTCAGTATTCGATAAGACCTCAATGGCTCGGACTGAATTACGCTAGTAAAATTCCGAGTTCAAGCCTAGGGACTTGAACTTGATGTAAGTCTACCGTGTTTTTGCCCAGGAGAAATTAACTGATTTCCAATCCATCGAATGCATCAGGATTTTTGTACCAATTCCCTACAAAGCTAGAAAAAAGAAAAAATATCTCACATATATATATCAGAAATATATCTTGAGACTCAACCTGAATCCATGATTCGGATGGAGTCCCCGGGGCTACTGACATGGGTATGATTACTCGTGTACTTATGTTTGGTTACCCTAGCTACAGAAAGGCTCATGGCCCATCAAGACCAATGAAGAAGGCCCAGGAAGCATCCGACAGAAGTCATAGTTTTGTTATATAAGGAAACAGAAACTGACATTGTATTGGTGTTATAATCATAAATATGTAACCTATCTGTATACGACCTCAAGACCCAACCTATTATATATAGGCTGGGAGGAGCCATAGAAGTAATGAAAAACTCCCAAGCAATCTATAAGAGCATTGTCCATCGATAATCAGACGACTTTGAATCCCTTGTTTGTCTGACATCCGACGAAATCCCCAGTGTTCTCTTTTCCACGAAACCCTAAGTCCATAACAATGGGCTTTGCCTAGTTTACCCCTCATCACTATCACTACTCTTTCTCATGATTGAATCTTTTGAGAGTAGATCATGGACACATTTATAAACCAAATACCCTAAGACTTCAACTCTAGTGTAAGATATTAGGGATTCTTCAAGAGTAATGGAACATTGAAAAATAAGGTGGCCAACTGCCATACATTTATCACAAATCACATGATATGAATTACAAAATGATTTTGCACAACTATCTAACAGATTATACAAGTTAAACAAACCCATACCAGCGGCAGTAGCATGTTCACTATGTTGTACATCCTTTTCTTATTTCTTCTGTGAGTCTTGCAAAAGGTTAGTCTCTTCCATAATAGAAGTGGTCAATAATGCATTACTATTGAAGTTATCAAAACAATAAAAGTATATATGATGTACTACTCCATAGACTCTATCTAGTGATTTATCTTCTTCATTTATATTTCCCATGCAAGCTAGCAACTCACAACAACCAGTAAAAAGCACATATTCTAAAACCTCCACATTAACAAAGCGTTCATTACTTTCATTGTAAGATGCTAATGTGGTATTAATACTACACTCACATTCATAATTAATTTGATCTATGGATCCGCAATTTTCACAAACAAATTTGTATGAGGCACATAATATGGAGGAATAACCATTTCAACCATTATTCTAATGTCTCTTGCCTCTTAACATAATATCCAAAGGTTCTGAACCGTGTCTCCTCCATTGCTAGATTCGTCTGTTCAAAAGAGTAATCTCGGAAGACATGATTAGTAGAAAATGTTTTTATAATTTTTTATTTCTAAATTTTTATTGGTTTTTCGTTTTATAATTTTTTGTTCTTTTAAAATAAGTGAAAGCAGTAAAATCTCAACAAACAGAAATAAATTATGTGTAAGTGGGTAGGTAATAACCAAACGCTATGCTCCTCGGCAACAGCGCCAAGTTGATGTCTAGGTTCCTGCAATCAACAACAGGGTTATTGCAGTACTTGTAGCAGGAACTATTTATTAGAAAGTTCGTCCCATGGAAGATTTGTAAATGGCAACAACACAACCCCACAGCCACATTGTCCGTGCGGCCACGTCGCACCCAAAATGGTGTTTGGAAATAGTCTACTATATAGGTTACTAGAATGGCAATGAACGAGTGAGGTTTAAAGTAACAAGCAATGAAGTAAATAACAAAAGTCAACTAAAACAAGACAGTGTTTATGAAGTGTTGTGTGATATAATTGTGGGGTTCTCAAAGAGTGTAGGATTCACCACTAGCATGGGAGAATTATGAATAATTAGGATAACCTGTGTCTTTCATCATGATATGTGTGGAGAGAGCTTAATAATAAGATGTTCACTACAAGACTCGTGGGCAGTCTCTTTCTTGAATCAGGTAATGAGGTCATCTATAAATAACCACTGCGATTCCTGAGAGCAGTGACTCATATAGACCACCACAATTAAGATTTTTCCCATGGATATCGTAATAAGCTTAGTGAATCTCTCGTAATTTCCCCTTTGACCCTACAAGTTATAAACCAATGCTTGTAGTCACAAAAGTAGCACTGGACATACTCTCATACACATACAAAGGGTATCTCCCTCTCTTTAGACCTGAAGGCAAATGATATGTGGCCGACTGCACATACCATCTAAAGAGAGAGATCAAACATAATATCATAAATCAATAGATCAAAGACCAAAGTTATAGATCATCTTTATTTCAATGCATAATAATACTAGGGTTTCACCGTCTCTCCCGAAGAGCAAGGAAACTACTCATACATGAACGGGATCAACATCATGGCAACAATATGGATGAAATATGAAGTTACAATTGAATAAAAGTGCAAATCCATAGTAGAGTTTGGATTACAATAAAGTAGAAGGGGGTTTATGATGGAGACGTTGTTGATGTAGACGATGATGTAGATCTATGTGTAGCCCTTCAAGATGCAAGTCCACTCTTCCTATTGAGTGGTATGGTGGAGGAGATCTTGTGTGTGGAAGCTATGGAGGTGGCAGAGCAGCAGGGCTCCGCCCCTATGGCGTGGATGGATGATGATGGAGGCCGTTAGGGTTCCCCTCCTTAAATAGGCATTCTGGAGGTCGATTTTGCGAACCGTCGGAGCTCGGGGCAGAATATTCCCATTGGGCCTTCATAAATGTTGTTCCATTTGAAGAAACAAAGACATTGGCCATACGGTATGGGCAAGCTCCGCCCGTACCAGTGGTCGTTAAACCCTCAGTACTCTATAGTGTTTTGGCCACGATTTCTTCATACGGACTCCGATTAAGGTATTCTTTGGCTCGTTGGGTTCGTATGAATGAGGGATACAAAAACATGGTCTTGGATAAGCAATATGAGATGATAGAAAAATATGACTTTTCCACATCTCATATGGATAAGTCTGATGCCTGTAACTTCTCCATATTGAATCTGCTTGGCTCCTTTTATCCATGATTTTCCATAGCACCTACACACAAGTCAAATACAAGGAAACATAATAAAATCTTACTAAGACTACTAGTTGTGAAAAGTTCATATGAAAATGAATGAGAACTAGTAAACATGCATAATAGGCATAGTTGTAGCTAGATATAGCATGTGATGAGTGACAATATGAATAATTTGTATGCTTAAATAAGCATCATATTTGCACTCATCACATAAAAATTATCACCTCATACCACAATATCCACCATAGAAATTACATAGATAGATCCACAATCATGCAAGGCACACAATATGAACTTCAATAATGTTCATACAAAGAGAGAGTGGATCTACTTACCATTACAAACCCATAGTCTGGGGGGTGGACTACTATCCTATCATGGTGTAGAACGACAAGGAGGGGTTGGTGAAGTTGTTGATATATAAGAGCAGGACCATGGTGATGGAGATTGAAGATTCCGGCACCGTGCCCATAACCAAGGACGTGGTGACGCAGCAGCCGGCCGCTAGCGGCGGCGGAGGCTACCCTAGGGGCTGGACTCCTTTTGACTCTTCTTATTCCTTGAAGTTGGTGCTGGTATGGAGGATCTTTTGCCCCTCCTTGGCAAATTCCAAGAGAGAGTATTTTCATCTGAATGGGTGGATGCCTCCAAAGGTAGGATTTCCCCTCAATACATAGAGCTAGAGATACAATCTAAGCCATTGGATGGATGCCCCTTTGATCCAAGAGCTCTTGGGGACCTCTAGAACCTTCCTAGGACTTCCCTAGGTTGTTTATGAGTCCATCAAATCATGTCTTGGCCGAGTACCTCATGTATGGAAAAGGTTTGAGTCAATCACGTCACAAACTTTCGGAATCCTAAAACTGCTTCTGAACCCTGCGGTAATCGGGGTATTGAGGCCACGTTCCGAGTCTGTTTGGAGCGAATTTTATATCAGTCGATATTAGCAAAAACACTCCAACAACTTTCATGTTTTGAATTTTTCCGTGATGCCATCTTCGGGGTCTTTGTGGGAAATTTTCGTAAACTGTTCTGCTGGGACATATTTCAGGAAACTCTAAATTTGACCATGATGAGAGATATCCTTCCATATTTGGACAATTCCTACACAACAAAGTGTAAGCCAAGAAATTATACACTTTTACAACTATTAGTAGGTTAGTCCCAATAAATATAATAAAGTTACAAAATAATATAGATTTTACAAAGTTCATGTACGCATTTCACATGCATCAAATGTCGTTTATGCCTTTCATCTATGTGCTCTCTAAATCTCTTTATGTGATATTCAATGGGTAGATGGGCAGAACAAACGGCAAAGCTGACCAGAGAATATAACGATGTTCAGTCCGAGAGCACAGCGGCTGTCAAACACATGCATGCATCACGGTAGCTCAACAGCCGCGGTGCTCATACATGCCTCATGCTATCTAGCCAGTAGCCAGAAGCAAACTGATATTACGCATGCATGTGTTGCTTTCTCACGGCAATGGAGCAGTTTATATTTCTTGTTCCTAGACGTACTTGAAGAATGGAGGCAAGTATATCGATGTACCCTGCATGCATGTTACTTTGACAACATGGACGACGCACATTTTTCACTGACAAAGTGTGGTCGGGCGCGCATGGAACTATTCGATCCTCATACTTTGTCAAGGCTAGGGTTGCGAAGCGGCAACCCTTGAGAGCCCACGAAAGAAAATCTTAACTCAAACTAACAAACTTTTCCTACGTAGTGGGGCGGATCGGGTGCCGCTTCGCAACCCTAGTCAACATAGATCATAGCCGAAACAATCGGCCTCAGAGGTCAAACACCGGGCAGAATGTTTGGAGCCAGAATGGTTTGGATTCTCGTCGCTGTTTGTAGTTTTCTTGACATTTTTTTGGCAACTAACTACTCCCACCATCTCAAAATAGATATCGCAAGTTTTTCAAAATTTGGATGTATCTAGATGAAATAGTGTCTAGATACATCTAAATTTAAATAAATTTGTGACATCTATTTTGAGACGGAGGGAGTATATTTTCTCTCGATTCGACCTTTTCAGATGCAAAAGGATGAATTCAATGAGAATAAATGGCGACCACCTCTCCCACCCCCTCTCTGGCGACCCTCCTGGCGATCTATGGCGATTCTCTCTAAGTCCCCCATGCAATGGATCCTCGTGCTCTCGGTGATTCTCTGGATTTCTCTCATGGCATGGGAATTGAATTGCAGGTTCGATCTTCCTTTTCTACCCATGTGCAATCCCCATCTCCTGGATCTGGTTTTGTCCTTGCGGTCTCTTTTGGTCGAGCCAACTATCGACTTGATTTAGACAATGTTTGCGCTGCCCTTCAATCATGCCTTGGAGGAAGGAAGTATGGTTTTCATGTCAGTTGGATTCGTGATCGGACTTTTAAATTTGAAGTATTCTTCAAAGCTGTGGGTTTCTTGATCTACAAACTCAGATACTTTGAATGTCCGGATTTTAAATGCTATTTCTCTCTATGGGGTTATGGGGGTCCGAATTGGATCAAGGAATCGGTGGATTGGTTTTATGAACAAGAGATGAATTGGACTATGGTTTCTCGTCGGAGATCTCGTCTCACCAGAGCCAATTCCACGCCGTTAGCTGCTCATCAGAGGATGACCTACGTGGCAAGATCACCGGCAACATCGCTACGTGATCCGATCTCCTCAGATCGGGCGCCAATTTCCTCCCCAGACTCTCTCTCAAACTGTAGAGATATCCAGCCCACTGATTCGGTGCATTAAACAAAAACGACCTTAGCATATCATCTCCTCTAAAAGAGGGCTTGTCGTTACGACTTCAGAAACAGTGCTCCTTGACCCATCCGCTCTCCAGGTGAACCCTGTTCATTCCTCGCCATCGTCGCCATTGCAATCTCACACCTGCAACCTACCCCACTCCTCCACAACAATGGCGAACTACCCCTGCGACCCTACCTCCCACCTCCCATCTGGAGCTGAAGTCATCCAGCCCTGCATCCATCGCCGACGCCGGGATTTTCACATTTTCAGTGGAGATGCCCTGCTTCGGTGCGATTACATGGCCATTGTCATCCTCGAGCCCCCCTCGGACCCTGAGCAGTTCGCCGCAGATGCTCACCTAATCAGGAACTACTTCAACGATCGCGGCCTCAACATTCGCAACTTCTCCAGGTCTGCCATGGGCGCCGCTCTGGTACAGTTCTCTAACACCTGCGCTAGGGATACTGCCATTAAGCGTAGTCCTTTATTTGTTGGAGACAGTATTCTTAGGGTGATTCCCCACAACAGAGGTCTGAATCATAGAAACATGACCTTTACGCATGATGTTTGGTTGATGATGGTTAATTTCCCCCAAGATGCATGGCTAGTGGATAAAGTTAGAGAATCTATCAGTGAATTTGGGAAATTTTTAGTCTGGAACAGAGATTATTCTAACAGAGCTAGAGTCCTGGTTAAGATCAGAGTGCCAGATATGCTTGAAATCCCTATTAGCCTGGTTCTAGGGGATAATACTAGTGATGAAGGCCATGGTCATTCCTGGACTGTGGTGATCTACATTCTGCAGGCTAGAGTGATTGGAGGACTTGGTGGTGATGAGGATCCTCTTCCACCTGATGGTGGTAACCCCACACCCCATGCCCCAACCATTTGGTGGACACTAGGATGATATGGTCCATGATCATGCTCCTGAAGGACCTGCCAATGTTGCACCTGAGTTTCCCAATGTTGCAATACCATATGGAAATGCTACACCTGCTGCTGACATTGAACCAATGATTACAACCCCTCCCCAGTACAGTCCTGCTCATGCTGATCATATTGCTGAACCTGAACCAATGATGGAAGTTGTGGACTTTAATTTCAATGCTATCCGTGGTCTGCTATCTGACATGGTTAAGAATGCACACACCACTCTGGGCAACACTGATATCTCATGTATCCATGGTGCTGGTTTCCAAATACTTGATGTGGACACTGAACTTGGTAAACAAAGGAAGTGTCTTCTGAAACTGTATGCCACTGCCCCCCATGTGCCAGCCTCCTCTACTGTTTCTATTACTGAAATCTCTGATGATGATGTGCAAGCCTCATTGGATACCTCTATTGGTACTTCATCCTCTTCCAATGAAGACAGTATCTCCCAGGTGGCTAAACGCAAGTTACTTGCTCCAAAGGATTTGACTGCTCTCAGACGTAGTAAAAGTATTGCCAACCAATCTGAAGGATATAAAAGCAAAGAAGCTGCAGACAAAGCCCAGGAGAAAGATAGTCCTACTCTGATCAGTGCCTCAGGCAAATCCATAAAGGTGGCCAAAAGCAAAGCTCATCCTCATGAGGTTGTTATTCTGGACCAAGATGCTCCTCCCCCACCTGTCCTTCCTGTTGGCACCATTCAGTCCATTGGTGTCAATCAATGCATGATCTCTCCTAGTGAGATTTCAGAGGACAAGCTCTTCTCTGAATGTGGCTAATGTTACTTCACCCTGCTGCCTGTATTAATGTCATATATGTCTAATGGCACACAGTTTTATGTTTCAACAACTATATCTAGTTGGTACTATCTGGCATGTAATAGGCACTAGTATATTGCTCATGATGAGCAGAACCTTGTCCCTATATCTGTTTAAGCACCTGGTTGTTGCATCTCCCCTTTTATGTTTTATACCTCCTTTTCATATCTGTGGATTTACTAACCTGGGTTCAAGGTGCGTTTTATATTTACATCTGATCTGCCAGCTATCCCCAAAAAAACCTGGTTAACTATGTTGATCAGAATCTGTGGATCCATCTCAGATTGAAGTATGAATAGAAACTGGATGATTCTTGACTAGAATGTTAGAGGCATCAATTCTGACTTGAGACATGATCAAATTAGAGAAAAAGTAAACTCTAGAAATTGTGATATTATTTGCCTCCAAGAAACTAAAAGAGAAATTTTGAGCACTCTTACTTAAGAAAATTCTGTCCTAGGAGATTCTCTCATTTTGCTTTTTCTCCATCCCTTGGTAATTCTGGAGGATTGATTACTATCTGGAATGGTAGCCTTTTTACAGGAGAGCTTCTTTGTCAATCTAAATTCCATTTAACTGTGGCTCTCACTTGTAATCACTCTGGTATCACTTGGATCCTGACCAATATTTATGGACCTGCACACAATGAACACAAAGCTGATTTTTTCAATTGGATGCATAATATTGATACTTCCAATTATCCATTCTGGATGTTAGTGGGTGACTTCAATCTCATAAGAAGCCCTGATGATAGAAACAGAGAAGGTGGTGATGCTCATAATATGATGCTTTTCAACAATGCCATCCAATCTCATGATCTTGTGGAAGTACCACTAAAAGGAAGATCATTCACCTGGAGTAACATGCAAGACCCCCCTCTACTAGAAAAGCTGGATTGGATTTTCACATGCCCTTTATGGACTACAACTTTCCCCAACACAATGGCCCATCCTCTCTCAAGAATTGGCTCTGATCATACACCCATCAGTATCCAAGTTGGCACTACTATTCCTAAAGCACAATTATTCAGATTTGAGAACTTCTGGCTGGAATTTGATGGTTTTTATGACATTGTGAACACTCTCTGGAATTCTGCTCCCTATAACAGTGATACTACCCTTGCTCAACTGCAAATTCAAAACACCTCAGAGCTTGCCTTAAAAAATGGAGAAAAAACTTTCAAACTTAAATCAGACTATTGAGAACTGCACTTTTATCCTGGCATTACTTGAAGGAATAGAAGATCAGAGACCACTTGCTTTACATGAGAAGAATTTTAAAATGATTTTGATGGAACATACCAATAAGCTCCTAGAGGCTAAAAGAATCTATTGGAAAAGGAGGGCTAAAATTAGATGGGCCAAATTGGGAGATGAGAACACCAAATTCTTCCATGCTGTGGCAACCCAGAATTTCAGGAAAAATCTCATCACACATATCAAGACAGAAGACAATTTGGTTCTGACTGAACATGAACTCAAAGCGGCTGCAATTTGGCAATCTTACAAACAAAGACTAGGCACAAGTGAAAATATTATCAATGACATTAACCTTGATGATTTGGTCATACCTCATGATCTTCTTCACCTGGATGCTCCATTCACAAATGAAGAGATTGAATCTGTGGTCAATGAATTTCCTTCTGACAAAGCACCTGGTCCTGATGGATTCAACCGGAAATTCCTTAAGAAATGCTGGCCTATTATCAAAGAAGATTTTGTAAAACTGGTACATGACTTCTATGATGAATCAGTGAATTTGAATGCCATCAACACTGCCTTTATTACTCTCATCCCCAAGATAAATGATCCTGAGACTATGAATGATTACAGGCCCATTTCTCTGGTTAGTCTTCCACTTAAATTCATCGCCAAGATTATGGCCAATAGACTCTAGAAGGTTGTTAAACCCATTCTCCATAATAATCAGTATGGCTTTATGAAAGGGAAAAATATCCATGATTGTCTGGGATGGGCATTTGAATATCTTCACATCTGCCATGTGTCTAAGAAACCCATTATTATTCTGAAGATTGACTATGAGAAAGCTTTTGATAAGATTGAATATAATGCAATTATTAATATGCTGAATGCTAAAGGTTTTGGGCCCAAATGGATTTCCCTGGTAAGATCTATCTTGTTCTTGGCCTCCACTTCAGTGTTCATAAATGGTGTCCCAGGGAAAAAATATGTTGCAAAAGAGGTGTCAGACAAGGATACCCCTTATCCCCCCTTCTATTTGTCTGCACAACTGAATTATTACAAGAAATTTTCAATGATGCCTGGCACAGAAATGAAATCAGCCTGCCACTTGATAATGATTATGGACAAAAATATCCTATTCTTCAATATGCTGATGATACCCTACTGATTATGCCTGCTGATAGTTTTCAACTTAATAACCTCAAGGTCAGACTCCAACAATTCAGCGATATGACAGGTCTCAAGGTAAATTGTGACGAATCTACCCTGATACCTATCAATGTAACAGTGGATGATGCATGTCAACTGTCCTCTAAGTTTGGATGCAAATTGGAGAGTTTACCTTTTACCTACCTGGGTCTCCCACTTAGTACCACAAGACCATCTATTGATAGCTTGATGCCCATTGTATCCAAATTTGACAGAAAGCTTTCAGGACTATCTTCTCTCATGTCATATACAGGAAGACTCACATTATTGAACTTTGTACTAAATTCTATGCCCATCCATGCCATGTGCTCTTTTAAAGTCCCCATAACAATTTTTATCCATTTTGAAAAAGGTGACAGACAGTTCCTCTGGGCAGGGAAAGATATCCATAGACATGGCAAATGTCTCGCTAAATGGGATTTGGTCTGTAGACCAAAGGACCAAGGAGGTTTAGGTGTCATAAACCTCAGGGTACAAAATCAGGCCCTACTACTGAAAAATATTCATAAATTCTACAACAGGGCTGATATTCCATGGGTTGATCTCATTTGGAAAGCTTACTATCAAGGAGACTCTGCCCCACACTCAATGAATCATATTGGATCCTTCTGGTGGAGAGACTGTATGAATTATGTTGATATTTGCGGAGACTTGACTCACTGTAAAATTGGCAATGGAAAATCTATGCTACTCTGGAAGGATCTATGGAAAGATGAATGTTCTGAAGATAAATACCCACACTTGTACTCTTTCTGCCACAATGATACTTTGACCATGGCCAAGGCCATCTCTGCAGCTGATAATGATTTCTATGACCTCTTTCAACTCCCCTTATCCATTATTGCTCATGAGGAATTTATTGATATGTTGGAGAATATCAGAAGCATAAATCACACTGATGACCATGACTCATGGTACTTTTCCTGGGGTGAGACACTCAAAACTAGAAAGATATACAGAGCACTGATTGGGGCACACCCAACACCAAAGCCCCTACTTGATATTTGGAAATCATGTTGTCTCCCAAGACACAAATTTTTTGTCTGGCTACTTCTGAATATGAGACTAAATACCAAAGATTTAATGGCAAGAAAGAATTTCTTTGTGAAATTCAATGACTGTGTAATATGTGACACCTGTCCTCAGGAAACCCTGCAACATCTATTTTTTGAATGCAGTTTCAGCCAATGGTTCTGGTGGGTCCTGGGACTTGAATGGAACACTGATATGGATATACATCAAATGATCAATGATGCTGGAAGCAGATTCAACCCCAGTTTTCTTATGGAAATTATCAAACTGGGTGCTGGAGTATATGGGAACAAAGAAATGTCTATATTTTCAGGGATCTTAATCCTTCCATCACTAGATGTATTTCCTTCTTTAAAGCAACCTTCACCTTGACTATGCATAGAGCTAAACCTAGTCTCAAGGAAGGTATGCAGCAGTGGCTTGACACATTATGAATGTAAATCATCTGTAATATGGATCTGAGCCTGGCTCAACACTCTATACATTATAAAATTTATAAAATAACACGGTAGAGGTCTTCCCTACTGTTTTTGTCAAAAAAAAAAAGATGCAAAAGGACAATGATGGTTGTTTACCGGAGAGGTCTACTACATTCGGCTGCTGCCGTGTCTGCCACATTTTGAATGGCTACTGCCATGTACCACGGGACTGCTTGAGACGATGTTTTGCAATGGTTTCTACATGGTTTGCGGTGAACTAATATACCATATTCGTGGCATATAGAACACAAAAAGGCACCGTGCGTGAGAGTCCTGCTATCATGCGCACCTACTGTGATGTTTTCTCAGGGCTACGGTAGTTCGATTTCCCATGAAAGCTACTATAGCCGTTTATCTACTGATCTAGTTAAACCACGGTCCTAGTAATGTTTTCATTCGGCTGCGACTGTGCTATATTCTATGCGAGATAGGCTAAATGACTGAACGTGACTACCATCGCAATTACTGATGTTTCTCCTATTTGCGTATTTCTATCCATCACATACTACTGCTCCAACACATCCATCGCGCGCGGCTAGCATTACAGTAATGACATCATCACTGCTGTTTTCTGCCGCCTGCGAAGGTGTGTGTGGGAGCTGTGTGTTTGCGTGCAAAGCTGTTATTTTACTGGCGCCATGAACGAATGCCTGCACCGTGCGCCGTGTGAAAACTACTAATTCATTTGATGTACATGTTTAAGGGCGGGCACGGTATTGCATGCACCGTGTACCATGAGTTCACTTTTAGAAATGCAAGGATGTGTAGGTTGGCCATGGTGAACGGTTGGCTGAGCAGGCTGATAAACATGGATGACTAGCGAGGCAACTCCGTTAATTAGACATCACAGCCGTGACTAGCTTCGATGCATCAAGGGAGCATGTGCACCATAATCAGACGGTGTGCAGCCACTAGTAGAAACCAGGCCTTTAAACCCGGTTCGTAAGGACTTTTAGTCCCAGATTGCAAACCGGGACTGACAGATCGGGACTAAAGGTCCGGCCTTTAGTCCCGGTTCTGTTACAAACCGGGACTAGTGGTCCACCACGTGGCCCCGCCAGCCGCGTTAGGCTGGAAGACATTTAGTCCCGGTTTGTAACACGAATCGGGACTAAAGGGTCGCTGCCGCGGCAGCGTTTCGAGCATTTGGCTGCCGCGGTAGGACATGGTGTTTTAGGGTTTTTCTTTTCATTTTGTGTTTTATGTTTAATTATTTTTCATTCTGTGTTTTTTTACAAACAATTTTTCGTATACATGCACAACGCTACTACATAGTACTTGTACACGTTGATACATATATAATATAATTTCTCTTACAAGCATACATGGAGGTCACTACATGGAGTCCCAAACGGGTCCAGAGCATATCTATTTTATTACATGGAGATCATTACATGGATGCTTTAGGGTCTATCTAGAGAGTATTCTCCGTATGGGTCTATGACCTCGTCGAACAAAAATCCAGCCAATTCCTCTTGGATTGCTAGTAGGCGGTCCTGTGGTAGGAGCTTTTCCCGCATCGCGTCTAACTATAAAGAAGGAGATCATATGATTAGACTCAACACAACTTATTGTAATAAAAATAAAGGGTGAATATATTGTTTACTTACTCGAACAGTTTCCAAGGGCTTCTCAGTAGTGATGCGAATGAACTCGCAAACATAAAATCCACATAGATTAGTCCCCCGTGGCTGCCTCGCGCACTTTACAAGAATAGAATTTAATCAAATAATAACTCTAGCATGCTAAATGTACAGAAACTATAATTAAATAGATGCACGGACCTAGCTCGAACTACTACCGGGATCTGTTTGAAACTCAGCTGCTCACTCCATTGACCGCAGACCTTGTTCTTGAACTGTGTCCAAACAGTACCCGACAAAAAAATGAATGAATGAGTTAATAACTACTTGATATCTCAGAAAATGAACGAAACAAACCGATATAGTGCAATAATTGTTCAAATTACTTCTAGAGCATATCGATCATGTTGTGGTACTCTTCCATGTCTTTTTGTAATGAGTGCATGATTTCAACTCTTCCCAAGTCAACAAAAATGCTTAGAAGAATCCAGTGGTAGCTATGCAAGGTTTACATACGTTAGTAACTCATCATTTACACTGAATATCGAGTAAGCAAAAGTTAATCTGTACAAGACAATAACACTCACCCGTAGTTGTAAGGAAATAAAATTTCATTACAGAAATGCTGCCTCGTGAAAAACTGAAGCAAGTTACGCTCTGTCTCCACTGGCTTATCCTTTAGCATAGCTCCATTAACTCGATTTGGGTCAACGAACCCAAATCCATGGATTGTCCTTTTCTACATTCGAGAAGCTTCATTCTGCATTATTATAGCGTACAAAAGAATATAGTGAGTATACTTACCGGCAATGAATTGAACAGGCTGAGCTAGAGACTTAATTACATAAATAAAGTAATCACCTATAGACAATAGCACCTGAGGATAGATTTGTCGAGTTCCCTTTGATTGAATAACTAAACGAGTTCTGGAAATTCAATATGGACCTCATCTTCAATGAAGTAATGCTCTTCTTGAACTTTCGCTATGATCCATTGTCGCTCTTTTTTTTGCTTCTTCCATGTACCATGCATGCAATTGTCGCATTTTTGTTGGCATATCCCAGAGCCTCTCAGAACTGACCAGAGTCTCCCCATAAACATATCGTTGTGCTACATCAGCCTTGGTGATATCAACGCCGCCAATAATGTCATGAATAGACAAATTACATTGCTCGGCCAATATCTTAGCCGTTTCCATATGTAAAGGTTGTCCCCCATATAGTTGAGGTTTGGGTAACACCTGGAGTGGGGTGATCGATTGTTTTGCTTGTTTTCCCAGCTGGGGAACATCTTTTTTGATGCTTCCGCTACCACTTGATAGGTTTGCTTGTTCCCCCGCTGGGGAACGTCTTTTCTGATGCTTCCTCTACCACTTGATCTCTTCTGTTTCAGTATCTTTTGAAGACAGCGTGTATAGTTATCTAGCGCATTTAACTGAGCTTGGGATGGCTGTGTCAGTAATCTCCTAAAGTTCTCCTTGATTTCCGGTTTTATTTGGACCTCTGGCTCAGGTTGTTTCTTTTTAAAATGGGCATCCACTTGGGAACGTACGACCGCATCGATCTCCTCATCGTTTAGGTCGTAAGCCCTCTTGGGAGGAACCGGCGGTACTCTTGGGAGGGGAGACAACTGTCGCTTTCAGCGTCGGTTATCCCTCGACGGAGCGGTGCTATTCTTCCGCTTTTGGCCCTTAGTGGGTGGAGGCGGCTGTGTAGATTGAGATGGACTCGTGCTGAAGTCATTATCAAGGAGGGGTGGACTTGGAGGTGGTGGACTTTTACTAGGAGGAGACGGTGGCCTTGGAGGTGATGGATTGTTTCTCGGTGGAGAAGGTGGCCTTGGTGCCAAGCCTGGAAACTTGATGTATTCCTTTTTCCAAAGAATGAAGCCACTTGTGACTTCTCCTAGTGTCGTCTCCCCTTCACCTCCAGGGATGTCAAGCTGTAGTGACTGACACAGCGGTTGAACTTCATCCACACCGGCACGAGCATAGCCAGCTGGACTCGGATTGCAATGGTAGGTCCCTCCCAGTGCAGAAGGTAAAGTAAAGCCGACCGCCACCTTCATGGATATGTTCTTCAGTACAACATGCAGCTCACAACTAGTATTCTCCTTGATTGCATCCACCGGGTACACATCCATCATTGCATCATTAGCATGGACCTCCATGGAAGCCATGCTGCTTTTCTGTTGAGATGGGCCGACAGTACTCTCTAGTGTAGGATCTTATTGTCGGAGTCCTCTAAGTTCATTAAGGTCCTCACGATGCTGCTGCAACATGGCTTGAACCCTCGCGAACTTCTCTGCATCCTCCAATTCTCGCTGCTTTGTTTTTATCGATCGGCTTTTGTAGGTGTCAAAGTCCTAGGGAAACCCGATAGCCCATGGACAAGAAGGTCCGAAGCCTCGTGTTCGTCCAACCTTTTCAGGATTCCTGAGGGCCTTTGTCAGCTCACCGTTCTCTCTGTCGGGAACAAACTTTCCCTCTTGAACCTCTTTTATCACTTTAATAAGATCATCCTTGGGTCTAGCAACTTCTTTTTTTGCAAAAATCTCGCATGTTTCTGGGTCATACGATGCCCCATGCTCGAGTAACCAATTTCTTGACCTCAAGGGCCAACCAGACATAGATGGAGTGACCCCTTTAGCCACCAGGTCGGCCTCAGCTTTATCCCACTTAGGCATGGCACTCTTGTAGCCACCTATGCCCATATGATGGTGATATTTATTTTTGGCTGCATTTAGCTTATTTTTTCTAACATTTCCAGAGCTGGTTCCGAGGTCTTGTATTGCACAAATGCATCCTAGTTATCCCGCTGGTTCTCTAGTGGGCCAGTGAATTTAGGAGTTTTTTCTTCTTCACATATTCGTGGTACAATCTTTTCTTCTAGTCCTTGCATAGTGTCCTAATCTTCTTAAGATCCCACTCCTTGACTTTCAACCTCATTTTTTGTGTGAGCTCATCAGTCTCCAAGACTAGTAGGGTGAAATGTGTCATGAGAGAATTCCACATCGCATCTTTCGCTCTGTCATCGACAAAACTAGCCCCAGCTGGATCCCTTTTCTTTCCTGGCTTATTCCACTCTCGTGTGGTGATTGGGACGGTGTCTCTAGCAATCACTCTGCATTGATGTACAAATGCATTGACAGACTATATGAGCTCCAACGGTTGACCCAGCGCAAAGACTAAGTAAATGCTAAAGCGGACATCAGCGGGCAACTTTTGGGCCGGGCCTCTTTTTCTTGTAGAAGATTGGCCCGATGCGGAGGTCTAAGAGAAGAAACATTCGTTAGTACATATATATGAATCAATTAGTGCATCTATACTAGTGGTTGATCGGTAGAGGTTTTATATACCTCGCCGGACTTTGTTATTAAGGTGTCTCCAACATCGTCTCCACTATGGTCTCCCCCATCATCTCCACCATAGTCTCCACCATGTTCTCCACCATGGTCTCCCCCATCGTCTCCACTATCATCTCCTCCAGACAAATTAAGATACCGGGAGCCATCATCGTAATAAGAACCTCCAGTACCCTCATCTATCATGTTCAAAACCACCTCTTAATTGTGTCTACCGTCCATAGCTTAACTAATACAGAAAAAGATAAAATAATTTTGCATTAAGTAAAAAAATATTACAATTGCATTAAGTAAAAAGATTACGTACTAATAATGAAACAATTTTGCATTAAGATAAACTACAATAATATAAGATAAAGTACAATAATACATCTCGCTCATATCAAACTAGCAACGTTGACTGTCGGGTTCTGTGCCACGGGAGTTATACACCCAGAGAACAGAAACCATCACCGGAGAATACCTCGCATGAGATCCGTGAACCTGCCAGAGATTGGAGAACCTAGTCTCCAAAAGATACATATACCAGCAAACGTGCTCGTCCTCCTCCGTGACACGACGACGTACCACCTACTCAGGGGTCGGCTCCCTCTGCACCGCTCCTGGACCTCGTGGACGCCACCAAAGAAGCTCTGGGTCGATGATGATTCCCGGATTCCTCACCAAGGTACGAGTCCCGATAGGTAGCACCTCCCAGTGCTAGCCCGGCGGAGCCCAGGCTCGGACATCCCCGGACCCGACGGAGTCCAGTACTCTGCCGTTGTCGCCGAGCGGACGACGAGGACGCGGCATAACTAAATCATAACATAAACAATCATAAAACATTAACACTAAATTAAACCTAATACTAACTATAAACCTAATACTAACTAAATTAATCTAATACTAACTATAAACCTAATACTAATAAACCTAATACTAACTAAACCCTAAACCTACCACTAACTAAACTTGTAAACCTACCACTAGCTATTTTACCAATATTATAAACCTAGCTATAAACAACTAATACTAACTAAATTAACCTAATACTAATTAACCTAATACTAACTATAAACCTAATACTAACTAAATTAATCTAATACTAACTATAAACCTAAACACTAAACCTAAACCTAAACCCTGAACGAAACTAAACACTAAACTAAACAAAACACTAAGAAAACCTAATTAAACACTAAACGAAAATTAAACACTAAACATATCTAATTAAAGACTAAACAAAACTATTTAAACTAAACGGAGGATCGAATCGGAGCTCACCTAGGGGTGGCGCGGGGCGGCGCAGTGGGGCAGGGCGGGGCGCAGCGGCGGGACAAAGCGGCACGCGCGGCGGGACAGAGTGGCGGGATGGAGCGGCGCGTCGGGACGGACGGCGCGGCGAGGGCGACCTCCTCTCCATGGGCGCAGGCTACGGCGACGGATGGCACCGTAGCCACGGAAGGGCGGCGCAGATCGTCGGGGAAGAAGAAGTGGCGCTCCGGGTCGTGGCTAGACCCAAGGTGGAGGGGTAGGTATTTATACCTCCCACCTTTAGCCCCGGTTTGTAATACAAACCGGGACTAAACGTGTTTTCGGCTGCCGATATTCTTAAATTTTCAGAAAAAGAAGATCTATAATTTAAATCTATTATCATACTCTATTATACAATTTAAATGAAATTATTTATTGTTTAACAAGTATTATATTTAGTATAAATGTTCGAAAAATATAGTTTATTATTTAAAAAACAGAAAAATACATATAATATACCAAAATATTCAAAAAAATATATATACCCATTAGAAATACAATATTCCATACTAAAACTAGTAATTGGGACTAAAAGATATTTTGGGGGCCTTTAGTCCTGATTGGAGCCACTAACCAGGACTAAAGATATTTGCGGCCATTTCCCCCCGCTTCCCGTCATGTTTTCCTGCCATTTCCCTCTATATCTATGCCAACGAGTATTAATGTAACAATTATCCCAAAACCATGGTTAGACACTAGACGATTAAGACCCTTCAGGTCGCTTAGCGATTAAGCTCCTTGGATCGGACTAATGCAATAAGCACAGTGGTTACTCGTTATCCTCGAGTCAACTAGCTTTCCATTGATATTCCTGTGTCACCCAGGGGTCATCGGTCCACTAGCGAGCAAGATCTTATCTGTGTAGAACAAGGTATCATGTTGTCTAGGCCCTTAATTGGACAGCAAGCATTAAGCATCCAACAGATAGTCAAGCACACATAATATAGTAATTAGAATCAATCACAATAATAATGGAAAATATATGAAGGCACATCACATCTCACCAATCCCCTACATCTCCCATGCCCAAGGGAATTACTCACACATGACAGAAGAACAGATCATCAATATAATCAAATAAAGGTAATTCATTTTGGTATTACCGTAGATCCACAATAAGAATAGAAAAACATCCAACACAATTCAAGATGGGAAGAAATAATTTCAAACCCTAGACTTGCAAGGTGGAGATACCTCTTGATACATTGCAAATGTATCTATAATTTTTGATGTTCCATGCTTGGTTTTATCTACTTTCTTGTGTTTTGTCCACATTTTGGAGTACTTTTCATATGATTTCTTGGACTAACCTATTTACAAGAGCCACAGTGCTAGTTGCCTGTTTTATGCTGTTTTTGGTTCCAGAAAGTCAGAAAATGAATGTTCTCAGAATTGGACGGGACAAAAGCCAAAATTCCTATTTTGCCGGAAGACTCACGGAGCCAAAAGGAGAGTCAGAGAGGGGCCACAGGGTGGCCACACCCCCCAGGTGCGGGTACGCCCAGGCCGCGCCAAGGCATGGTGTGGGCCCCTTGGCCGGCCACCGACCTTGCCTCCTTCTCCTATATATTCCCCCCGAGGCAAAAACCCTAGATCATCAATCAGAAATCCACGAAAAGTTCTACAGCACCGCCGCCACCGAATGGGAGATTCGGGGGATAGAAAGTCTCTGTTTCGGCACCCTGCCGAGACAGGGAAGTTCCCTGGGAGCCATCTCCATCGATCTCCACCGCCATCTCCATCACCATTGTTGATTCCCATGATAAGGAGGGAGTAGTTCTCTCTCAAGGCTAAGGGTTCTACCGGTAGCTATGTGTTCATCTCTCTCTCTATGCATGATCTTATTGAGATCATGAGCTTGTAATCTATAGATCTACCTTGCTACTCAAGTGCTTTAATAGATCTCTACTATCCCCATGTGTGTGAAAGTGACAGCGTGCACACCATGGTGGCACTTAGGCTAGAGATTACAAATACTTGTTATGAGTTATATTTGGAGTTGGTTGTCTTTATGAAATTGTGGTGTTTGTTTGAACCATCTAGTTATCAAGGTGATAGTGTGGGGTTTTCTAGATGGGAAAGGCTTACTTTGAGGTGTGCTGTTATAGCCCTTCCATTGATTAGAGTGTCCAACCGGAGAGTAGTTCAGCGTAGTATCATAAAGAAGAATATATTTATATGAGAGTGTTCACTAGTGAAAGTATGATCCCTAGGCCTTGTTTCTAAGCATTGAAACACCATTTGCAATTAGATCTGTTACATGTTTGCTTGTTTCCTTCTTTATTTCAGTTTTACTTTAGTCTTTTCCATGCCATCAAGCTATATTCTATCACCGTTACCACTTATAATTATCTATACCACTTGTATTTCACTATCTCTTCGCCGAACTAGTGCACCTATACACCTGACAAGTGTATTGGGTGTGTTGGGGACACAAGAGACTTCTTTTATCTTGATTGCAGGGTTGCTTGAGAGGGGATACCTTTGACCACTTCCTCCCTGAGTTTGATAAACCTTGGGTCATCCAATTAAGGGAAAACTTGCTGCTGTTCTATAAACCTCTACACTTGGAGGCCCAACAACTATCTACAAGAATAGAAGTGCGTAGACATCAAGCTATTTTCTGGCGCCGTTGCCAGGGAGGTAAGGTAAAAGGTATTCACACCGGAGGATAAAAGAAGAAGAACCTCCCACGGTAAACGCCTATTTTCTGGCGCTGTTGCCGGGGAGGTAAGGTAAAAGGTACTCACATCCTCCGGTGTGAGTTCTCGAAGTTATTTCCTTTAGATTCTGCAATTTTGTCTTTTCGTTTCTTGTTTTCACTAGTTAGGCTTAATGGAAAACAACAAAAAAATTAGAGAGCTTTATAGTATTTATCTTGAGTTAGGACATGAAGTGTTTGAAGAGAAAATTTAAAAACCTATGGAACTTTATTTGCTGGCTAATAGCAATGTTGTTAGTATGAATTCTTTGGACACCATTATTGCTAATGCTATGGAAAAGTCTAATCTTGGGGAAGCTATTTTTTATGAAAATGATCTTTTTAGTTCCCCAGCTTTGGAAGATAGTTATTCTATTGCTTATGATGATACCAAACCTCCTATATTTGATGATTATGGTGATGAGAATAATAATGATGAATATGATGTTTATTGATTATGATGATACCAAACCTCCTATATTTTTTATGAAAATGATCTTTTTAGTTCCCCAGCTTTATAGTATTCTATTGCTTATTGATTATAATGATGAATATGATATTTTCAGTCCACCTACTATTGAGGAGGAAATTAATTATGACTACAATATCCCTCCTATATTTGATGATTATGGTGATGAGAATAATAATGATAGCTATTTTGTTCAATTTGCTCCCACTACAATTAATAAGAATGACTATGTTTATGTGGAGAGTAATAATTGTTTTATGCATGTGGCTCATGATAAGAATGTTTCTTGCGATATTTATATTGTTACTTTTATTCATGATGCTACTGAAAGTTATTATGAGAGAGGGAAACATGGTTTTATGTGTCTCAGCAATATTAACTTTCCCCTCTTTATGTTGAAATTTTTGAAGTTGCACTTGTTTTGCTTTCCTATGCTTGTTGCTTTGTGCTTTCATGACTTGTTTCTTTACAAGATTTATATGCATAGGAAGTGGGTTAGACTTAAATGTGTTTTGAATTTGCTTCTTGATGCTCTCTTTTACTTCAATTCATATTTCTTATGTGAGCATCTTCTCAAACTATCATGCCTAACTTAAAGGCGTTAAAGAAAAGTACTTCTTGGGAGATAACCCAAAAGTTTTAGATGAGTCTTGGAAGTTATTACTTCAGTAATAACCGCTCCTTATCCTTTTTATTTGCTTTTTATGCCAAGAGTAACCTCTAATGAGAGAGAACTAATGATTGGGAAAGTTGCTGTCCCGAAACAGCTTTCTGTGCTTCACCGTAAAAATTCGTGTAAAATCTATCTACGTATTTGTGAGGCGTGAATTTTTTTGCTTCTGCCCTAGGTTGTTATCTAACTTTCGTTAGTTCAACACTTATTGATTTGAGCAACAGAAGGTCTTAGAAAAAATTCTTCTTTACCTGCTGGTCTGTTTTGACAGATTTCTGCCATTATTTGCATTTGCTTTTTATTGGTTCCTTTTTTAGTTCTTTTCGGGAATTGAGCTTTTCTAGGGAAGTGCTACAGTAGCTTGTGTTTTAATGAAAGTTTTATTGGTGTTGAAACTGAACCTAAAGACTTATTATCTTGAGTACACTAATGTTTCTAATGAAGAGTGTGTGAAATTTTGTATGAAGGAAAAAAATTTAGGTGTATGGAGAGAAAGATGTAATGAGATGAAGGATAGACTAAAGCTCAAGATTGGGGATTCCATGCGTGTCACCCCAAGAAATATCCAAGAAGTACAAGCGTCAAAGCTTCGGGATGCCCAAGGCATCCCCCTCTTCATCAATAAAAATCTCAGGTTTCTTCCAAACGCTTCATTTTTATTGTTTCATGCATAGTTGTGTTGTTCTTGGAGCGTCTTCTTTTTCGTTTTTGTTTTGGTTTTTTGTTTGCTTGGTTTTCTTAGTTTGCTGAATAAATTGGTTGGACCCCACTTTCATGGATTGGTTTTCAAATAGTTTGCTTTGGATTGGAAAAGAGTAGGAAAGTTCATGCTTAAGTGGTAAAGAGAGCTTGTTTTTGACTGTGGTCTATGCTTTGTCATGCCATGCTTGATATTGTTTTGGAGTTAGGCTTAGTATTCTTTGCTGTAGCATGAATTGTTATAAACAATTGAGATTGCTTAATGTGCCTTGGAAGAATCATGCGTTGTTTTAGCATATTAAAGCATATTATAGTGGTATTCTCCTTTGATGCTTTATTTGGGTTAACGTGGCGCATGCTCACACCATGTTATGACTATCCCAAGTCACCATAGCCTTTATGATCCTTTAGTTTTCGACATGTAATATCACTTTATGCTTTGATTAATGATGTTTTGTCACTCTGCATGATTATGGTCATTATTGCTCTCTTAGTTGGTCGCTCCCAGTCTTTTGCTAGCCTCCATAACCAAGTATGAGTTCCACTCATGCATCCAACTCCCTAAAACCAAGTTCTTCCAAAGAGTCCACCATACCTACCTATTAGCATTTGCTATTCCAAGTATATTCATGTTTTTATCTACTTTCCGAATTAAACTTGTTATGAGAAAACTAGTGATTAAAGCTCTCACGAACTTGATGGCACACTTTACTTTTCTTGCCCTTAATAAACTTGAATCACAGTGTCGTCTTTGTTGTATATGCTTGCACTTATTTGTTGGGGATTAGCAGAACCATGTTGTCATGGGGAACGCTTTCAACATTGCATGGGTACTTTGTACCTAGTTGATATCATGCTCTTTTGTCTATGGATGTCGTCGGTGTGAAATTAAAGGGGAGCTTGTAAGTCCATGGAGTTATGTATATGTGTTAGAGAAACGCCTGGGCCACTGGTCTAATCCATGCTGACATGGTGGAAACCTGCAGCGTAACCATAATGAGCTATCTATGAAGCATTCTTCTTATAAAAAAAGAGATATGAGAAAAGAGGAAAGAGAGAAAAAAGCACCATATTCCCTTGGTAAATAATAAGATTGTTGAGATGCTCGTTGTCTACTTGCCTTGTCATTTTGATATGGGGATTCTTCCGTATCATCGGGCAAGGGGTACCCCGTTGGCGGTTCTCTATGATACACATGCACTTACGATGACAAGAACTTACCGGTGACTAAACTTGAGTAGCATGAGGAGCGGCCCTCGTATTCAAGGGACATGAGATTCCTGACTTATACTTCATCAACCATATACACCATAGTTTGTTCACTTTAACCTTAATCACTTCAAGATGCTTATGATAGGGGCAATGAGAGCTGAAAGCCATTAAGTACCATAATTTTTGGAAGCTCTTTATGAGACTTGAATCCCTACTTCCTTCTATGAAGGCCTTTCTTTTACTTTTATGTTGAGTCTCTACCTTCTACCTTTATGCATTTACTTTGAGAGCATAGTAGCCATTCTTAGTTCTATGTGCATTGTCCCAAGACTAGTTGATTGATGCATAACTTGATATTGCTTGTTTTAAACTATTTGTATCTAGTCAATCTTATGAAATTTGAAGGTGTCCTATGCATTTATATTTGCTACTCTATGAGGGACAAGCTGAATGCTATTATGCTATGTTTTCTTTATGTGAAACAAACAAACGTCTTGCAAAGCATTGTTATTCATGAATCTTTTGTTTGTGCCTTTTCATGTTGCATCATAGTTTCTTTGTCTTATTGGTAGAACTTTTTCTTTCATGTTATGATTGAAGTACTATGATCCCAGCTATCAATGTTTTATAAATACTTTGATCAAGTTTATGATGGTGCATGTCACCTCAAAAATTATTCTTTCTTTTTATCACTTACCTATTCAAGGACGAGCAGGAGTTAAGCTTGGGGATGTTGATACATTGCAAATGTATCTATAATTTTTTATGTTCCATGCTTGGTTTTATCTACTTTCTTGTGTTTTGTCCACACTTTGGAGTACTTTTCATATGATTTCTTGGACTAACCTATTAACAAGAGCCACAGTGTCAGTTGCTTGTTTTCTGCTGTTTTTGGTTCCAGGAAGTCAGAAAATGAATATTCTCGGAATTGGACAGGACAAAATCCAAAGTTCCTATTTTGCCGGAAGACTCACGGAGCCATAAGGAGAGTCGGAGAGGGGCCACAGGGTGGCCACACCCCCTAGGCGCGGGTACCCCATGCCACGCCAGGGCGTGGTGTGGGCCCCCTGGCCGGCTACCGACCTTGACTCCTTCGCCTATATATTACCCCCAAGGCAAAAACCCTAGATCATCAATCAGAAATCCACGAAAAGTTCCGCAGCGCCGCCGCCACCGAAGGGGACAGAAAGTCTCGGTTCTGGGACCCTGCCGGGACGGGGAAGTGCCCCCGGAGCCATGTCCATTGATCTCCACCGCCATCTCCATCACCATTGTTGATTCCCATGATGAGGAGGGAGTTTCATCTCTCTCTCTCTATGCATGATCTTATTGAGATCATGAGCTTGTAATCTATAGATCTACCTTGCTACTCAAGTGCTTTAATAGATCTCTGCTCTCCCCATGTGTGTGAAAGTGACAGCGTGCACACCATGGTGGCACTTAGGCTAGAGATTACAAATACTTGTTATGAGTTATATTTGGAGTTGGATGTCTTTATGAAATTGTGGTGTTTGTTTGAACCATCTAGTGCTCAAGGTGACAGTGTGGGGTTTTTCTAGATGGGAAAGGCTTACTTTGAGGTGTGCTATTATAGCCCTACCATTGATTAGAGTGTCCAACCGGAGAGTAGTTCAGCGTAGTATCATAAAGAAGAATATATTTATATGAGAGTGTTCACTAGTGAAAGTATGATCCCTAGGCCATGTTTCTAAGCATTGAAACACCGTTTGCAATTAGATTTGTTACATGTTTGCTTGTTTCCTTCTTTATTTCAGTTTTACTTTAGTCTTTTCCACGCCATCAAGCTATATTCTATCACCGTTACAACTTATAGTTATCTATACCACTTGTATTTCACTATCTCTTCGCCGAACAAGTGCACCTATACACCTGACAAGTGTATTGAGTGTGTTGGGGACACAAGAGACTTCTTGTATCTTGATCATAGGGTTGCTTGAGAGGGGATACCTTTGACCACTTCCTCCCTGAGTTCGATAAACCTTGGGTGATCCACTTAAGGGAAAACTTGCTGCTGTTCTACAAACCTTTGCACTTGGAGGCCCAACAACTACCTACAAGAATAGAAGTGCGTAGACATCACCTCTCTCTCTCTCAAGTACAAGTAGTGTCTATGGAGGTGTATTGTCTAGGAGGTCGAAGATCGTGGAGCAAGATGGAGAACGTCTTCTCCTTCTTCTCTGGATCCCTTCTTTATGCCTTCTGGATGGTGTGGCGGCTGCTGCGTTGTGTTTTCGTTCCCTATCCCTTCATGGAAGTTGTCCCTTTTGACAAGACAGAGGCGCCGGCAGCTATACGGCGAGAACTATACGGTCATTCCCATCGTATAGTTGGTCGTTAAACCATCTGTGAGCTCCCCTCGCGTGCTTCCAAATTGGGACTTGCTTGTTTTCTCCAGAATATCATATTTCTCTAGTTAAATCCTTCTGTTGATGTCCAGAACCTAAAACACACATTAAAATCCAAGTTTTCTTCGCTACCGAAGTATTAGTGTTAGGTAAAGCCAGAAAACGATCAAATCCAGGGGAAAACCATCAATAAAATCCATCAAAAATGTGTCGAATATCACAGCTATCAACTCTCCCAAGCTTAGATGTTGCTCGCCCTCGAGTGACAAGGAAATAAGGAAGAATAGCAGAGATTCGACACTAAGAGTAAAGCAACTCACAAGTTTGAATTGGTGTCAAATTATTTTATTCACAATTCTCGCAATCTTAAATATGATCATACAAGTATTTACAAGATTGCACTGAGTCCACTTCCTAACCACGTATATCCTGCTAGCAAATAAATCATATGACCAAGCAAGTGTCGGAAGTTTTAGCTAGGAAGGTGAGACAAATTCTTTTGGTGCCTCTCTTTGTTGAGAGATGGAAACTTTTTGCTCTTGCTTAATTAACCAATTAAGAGTACTCAAGTTGGCATCAAAATATTTAATATAAGAACTACTCATCTACTCCCGTGGCAAAATTTCAAGACTCTCAAAGCACCTTTTTCTTTCACTTGTCTTTCAAAAACTTCAGCTCTTTCATAGAGAAATCATGCCACTATTTTTAACATGTTAATTAGGGTTGTGTTGTGCACTCGTGACCATGCCAATAAATAATGTTGTGCAATAATGGGTCAGAGGAGTACTACAACTTCACTTGTAACGTGAAACCATGAGGAGACTAAAATTTTACATGGCATAGCATTGCTGCTACAGACGTTTACATAACTCAATAGCCGAAATCAAGTGGTTTCCCACATTTAGATCGTTCGTTGACCAGCGGAGTTAATAGTTCCCCATGGAGCACGACAGAGTTCTAATGACACCCGTAATGCAATATCTTACGGTAATTATTAGAAAAAGTAGTGGCATAATTTCTACTACTTCAAAGCATCCATTTAATCAAACAATTTTAATCAAAGGGTATTATCGAATCTATTTATATTAAGCACAATTGGGATGGAGTAGTTCTAAAATAAATTCTTTGAGCTAATCATGGACTCAAGTCATCTTTCAGATGCTTTTTCTTATTGTAAAAATGTAGGAAGTATTTTAACCAAGTTCATTGCTCATTGTTTCAAAGCTAAAAAGGAGACACTTAGCAAATGAATAGAATTTGTAGGATAACAAGCTAAGTGGGGAGTGACTCTAGTGCAAACAAGTAAATATTTGTAGGAACAATTTAAGGTTGCAAGGAGTGTGATGAAAGGAATGTGATACCTCCTCTTGCTTGCTTCATTCTTGTATTCGAGTCGAACCTCTCCTATATTTCCATATTGCCAAATCACCTGAAATCAAGAAATCTCCGAGAGAAACAAAGAAACAAACTTGCAAATAAGATTACAACTAATAATTTATTATTATTTTTGGTTTAGGAATGCAAAACTGAAATAAATATGCAATTTTTGAAGAAAATAAATCAAATGAAGAATATAAAAACATGAATGCAAAGTTTTGGAGGTTTTCAAACCTCCCCCAAGCTTAGGTTGTCGCCATGCTCAGTTGTTGCCGTTATTTGGCGGCTGGTACGGGTACTGCTGGTAGAAGTCGGGGAAGTGGGTCATGAAGTGACTGAAGTTGTGAGGCAAAGTGTTCACATCTTCATTCACATCCTAAAGAGTGTGGTCGATCTCCCTAACGCGCTGGTTGAGCTGCTGGAACTCCTGATATGGGACATAGTTGTACCCCTGATGTGGTTGCTTAGGCCACGGTTCCCAAGCTCCTCCTGGCTGCTGCTGCTACTGTCCTTCCCAAGAAGGGTTGTGCCCCTGCTCTCCCTCCTGCTCCTGCGCCTGCTCATCCTGCTGCCCTTCTTCTTCCTCCTCCTCGGCCTGATACGCGGCCAAGATCTCCGTCACTTGGTCCTTGGTGAGGATCCAAGTGTCCTTCTCCACAATCGAGAAGGCCTCGGGGAATGGCAAATGAACCTGCTCAATCTTTGTATCATCAAGATAACTAAAATGATATGCTCGGAACCTCCGGTTAGCATGGTAAACACCAAGGAAGCCACAAGCAGTCAAATATTTGACATCCATAAGTTTGGAGCCATCATCAAGTTCCATAACAGGTAGTATAATGTTCAATGCATAGGCAAGGTGGGTTACCAATCTACCAATGCGAATATCACCTTTGGTCTTGTTGCTTTGGTGGCGGAAGTGCTGGATGAGTTGAGCTGCAGGATAGGGGCTTTGCGTGGCATTGGGAAAGAGAGCCTTGGTGATCATTGCCCTGTCCGCATTGGCCATGGAACCAGTATCACCCCTTCCCAACATTGTGTTGGCGACGAACAAAGCAAAGTAGCGAATGGTTGGGTACTAAATGGTGGACATGTTCTTCTGATAGAAGTGACTGCCACCATTAACAGAAACAACCTCCCAGGTCTCTCCACTCGTGACGCTGTAGAGGTTAGTAATATTGGGCTCCCAGTACGAGGGTATCACAGATCATTTCAAAGCTTATATCATAGTGCTGCCGGTTGTTGGGGATATACTTTCTGGGTATCCTCACAGTTCCTCACTGACCAGGGTGGCCCACTTCGGGTTAGAGCATTGCTTCACGGGCAGCCTAGTCAGGGAGAAAGACGGAGTCCAATCCGGCTACGGGAAGGCCCAGAAGACTTACCGACTTAGGCCCATAATGTTACTTGTAGTTCAAGATGTACTCTGTAACCGACTCTTAGTCGTAGCCGGATAGATCTCTCCTATAAACCCTAGTTCGGACATCTATATAAGCCGTCCTAGGGAGAGCCTTTAGGGCACCTAAGACCAATACTTTAGACCCTCAACTCGCACAGGAGAAACCCTTGTACCCCATATTCTGGCTCTGCTGTATTACTGGATTGCTAGTAGGAGTAGGATCCGTCCAAAGCCGGCGGATTTGAACCTGGGTAAACTTGTGTGCTCACCGTCCCAGAACACCGTACGTCTCACACCCCTCTCTTCCGCACGCCTCGAGGACCCCCTCATGGCGTACTTGTCATCAATCCGACGACAGTTGGCGCCCACTGTGGGGCAAGTGAGCTTCGGTTCTGCGCTCCGAGCAGAATCTGCAAGAATCGGCGAGACAATCACCATCGGTCGCATCCTCTACGGTGTCGTCCCTCTCATTGTTCTCGACGAGACTTGGATTCTGGCTAAGGAGGCTGTGACTGCCTACACAATCATGTCTTTTGGCGAGATCGATGTTTACATCGGTTTCGCTGAACCTTCCCCACCCACCCCAGCGGTGATGATAGAGGCAGAAGAATCTTCTGGGTCCCCTTTGTCCATGGAGGCGGCAGAGTTCCGGATCTCAGAAAACCCTAAACCCACCCAGCCCGCACCAGTTGCGGAGATAGTGGAGAAATCCGAGCCTAAGAAAGACATAGCAGTTAAAGCCGAGTCTGGAGTGGATCTCCTCAGAGAGACCGTATCCTAGATCGACCCACCCGTGGAAGTCGAAATCCAGGAGGAGCATATCAATGACACTGATTCCGGCTCTGATGATGCCGGAACAGACATACCTTTCCTAGGGTACACACTACGATGTATGATAATGCAAGATGCAAGCGCAGAAGCAATTCTCGAGACCATCAAAAGTTTCGACATGGTTGATCACGAAAGCCGCAGGTACCTCAGGAAGCACGCGTCGCACTTCGTCGGGTACGTGGGATCTGGATCCGGCTCTGCTGATGCTGGAGAAAACACCGACTCGGTGCTGGAGGCAATTGGAACAAACGCCGACGTACCTGCATCCTCGGATGAATCGATGACGTCAGCAGATTCCCGAAAGTTCTCCGTGGAATATGAAGAGGAGTACAACTCCAAGGCTGCAGAAGAAGGAGAATCCATGGATGAAGGATCCGGGGAACACTCTCCTAAAATGCAGGATGACATGGACGTGGGAGATAATCCCGAGGTCTAGATGTCCAAAAGTACCGATCAGAGCTTAACTCCGGGAAACGGACCCAAAGCCGTCTCTACTACCGGCGCTGCCAAGAAAGCAAAGAAGAAGAACAAGAAAAACAAGACCCCGTCAAAAGACCCACTGGCTGAGGAGGTGATTGCCGAGGAATACGAAGAAGACTCGGATGGAGCACTTATCCCAGAAGAGCCGAAAAAATAAGAATCGGTGGATGGACACGTGACCACCAAAGGTGCGCGTAAACTCATCGATGCTGCATTAACCACACCTATCCCTATAGCTGCAGAACTTACTGCAGAAGAGCTGGAAGAAAGGGCCCAAGCCCTAGAAGCGTGTCGTCAACAACTCCTAGATGAAGCCAAAAACATCGAGGAGGAGAAGAAACGCATGGCAACTAAGGATTACATGTCTCGGTTGCATCAGAAGACACGGAAGTGTCACACCAATGACGACCAATTCCCACATATCCGTGTCGTCCTTTTCGGAGATGAGATGGGGAAGCCACGGAAAGATAGCAAAGGAGATTGGGTATATCCTACCCCAGTATAGAATACCGTGGCGGCCCGAGAAATTATATCGGCTAATCCAGGACCAGAGGAGATCCGTTTGGGTATCAAGCTACTCAACAAGGGACTAGAGCAGCAAAAGGTCGCCCTGTTCGGAAGTCAAAAACTGGTCTCGCATTCCGACCAATGTCGAATAGATCCGCCATGAGCTGACGTGAGACCCCACAGCGTTCCGGAGCAGCATTATCGCCCTGAACAACGGGAAGCCAATTATTTGAGAACCGGATCGTCAGGACAGCATCGCAGGACTACACGCGACTGGAGCAACATCGCACCATCGGCCAAGAAAGAGGCCATCGCTGCTCTAAATCCGAGGAATCCTCCCCGACGAGAATCTAACGATTGAAGGGGAGAAGATAAAGAGAAACGTCGGGAAGAGGATCGTCAAAAAATGCCACCTCCTAGACATGCAAGCCGTCCGGCTGATCCCCACCATGGCGGGAACGATGGACAAAAGAACGACGGAAACCATGCCGGGACAAGCCGGTAGGGGGCTCATCATAGTCAAGACCCTCCGCGGAATCGGAATAATGACGTTCCGGACGAAGGCCGGCGATCAGCCGGAAACTATCCAGCTGCCCCACCCTCTCTACCACACAGTCATCACAACGACTCACAAGGACGGCAAGGAGGACGACGTGGCGGAGGAGGTGGTGGCTGAACCCGAAGTCCGGCTCCAAGGCACCGCAGCCACAACCGACATTCGGGATGATCTTTATCCCCGAACGACGCAAGGCACAGGATCAACTCCAACATAGAGGATCGGCGCTACAAAAACGATGATATCTACGTGGGCCCAAAGTGCTTCGGACCACGCATCAGAGCTACAAAATTCTCGGAAGGATTTGCTATCTCAAGACATATCCAAGCCTACGATGGCATTGCTCGGCCAGATACCTGGCTACAGGATTTCTTCCAAGCTTGCTGCATCGCCAAAGGCGGAAACAGCCTAGTCGCAACCCGATATCTCCCACTTATGTTGCGGAAGACAGCACGATCATGGCTCAATGAACTTCCGGAGAACACCATCCATAACTGGTATGACATGCAAAGTGCGTTCTTTCGGAATTTCGAAGGCACGTATCGGAGGCCCTGTACGGTCGGAGACCTACAGCGTTGCACCCAGAAAGCCGGAGAAACTTGCCGGGATTACCTCGGACGATGGATCGACACCAAGAACTCCTATGAAGGAGTAAATGATCAAACTGCGATTGAAGCTTTCATTGTAGGTCTCCCAATTGGTCTACTGTGTCATCGCTTGAAGTGTGACAAGGTCACTGACTTGGGAGAGATGATAGAAACAACGATCAAGTATGTAGATGCTGACGACGATGCAGAGGGATTGCTCAATGCCCTAGCTATGCCTCAGTCGGCAAAACAACCAAAGCAACAAGCTCAGAAGTGCAAAAGTACCTCGAAAGAAAAACTCAACGCGGAAATGGCAGTGGTCACTGCTACTTTCGGGTCTGGAGGACGAGGAGGACGCGGCGGAGGCCGCGGGCATGGTCGTGGAACTTCAAGAGTCCAGGGTAGAGGAGACCAGCAACCAGGAAAAACCTACTCTTGGGCTGACATTGCCAATAACCCATGTGTGCATCACCTAGACACCAATGGGGGCTCGTCCCACACCAACGCCGAATGTCGTTTCAATGACGACATCAAAAGAGATGACACCGCGGGCTACAAAGCTAAGCGGAAGAAGGGAAAGAACAATCCCAAAAAAGAAAAAGAGACCAAGGAAGATTCCGACATGGAGGAAGATGATGCTTCAAATCCCAAGTAGGAAGGGAAGAAAACTTTTCCCACCAAGAAGGACACTTATGTCACTTTCCTCGGATCTCAACCAGCAAAGGTCAAGAAAGCAGTTCTACACGAGCTCAATACAACAGTTCCGGCTATCCCACAGTATCTGGACTGGTCGGAAGTGGCAATCACATTTGACCGCGATGATCATCCGCCTAAGTTACACAGGCGAGGAAAATACGCTTTAATCGTCAATCCACTAATTGATGGTTATGGTTTTTCCAAGACCCTCATGGACGTTGGTAGCAGCATCAACATTCTCTATGTCGAAACGCTATGCCAGATGAAGATCTCGGAAACACAGCTGAACCATAGCTCTGTGATCTTTCACGGAGTTGTCCTAGGAAGACAAGCTAATTCCCTGGGAGAGATCACTTTGGATGTTACCTTTGGAACTCCAAAGAACTATCGGACGGAGGCACTTTCCTTCGAAGTGGTCCCATTCAAGAGCGCGTACCACGCTAAATTCGGACGTCCGGCTTATTAGGCTTTTATGGATCGTCCGTGTTACATTTACAATATGATGAAAATTCCAGGTCCCAACAGCGTGATCACCATCAGGGGAGACCTGAAAAAAGCGCGAGAGTGTGAGGATGGAAATGCCACCTTTGCTGAAGCCGTGCTGCACGCCCAGGAGTACCAGGAGATCAAGAAGAGCATAGATCCGTCCGAGATGCCCGCAACGAAGAAGGAGGTGACAAAGCCAAATCCGGAGTTCAAGGCATCAGAAGAGACAAAGAAGACGCCGTTGAAGGATGATGACCCCTCCAAGGTGACCCAGATAGGCGTAGGCCTAGGTAGCGCATAGGAAAGCGCGCTCGTCAAGTTCCTCCAAGCAAATCAAGATATCTTTGCATGGCAGCCATCTGACATGACCGGAGTACCTAGGGAACTTGCCGAGCACTCTCTAAATGTAAACCCAAATGCTAAACCCGTCAAACAGTCCCTACGACGATTTGGCAATGAAAAGCGTAAGGCAATAGCTAAGGAACTAGCACGGCTCGAGTTAGCTGGATTCATAGAAGAGGTCATCCACACTGAGTGGTCGGCCAATCCTGTAATGGTCCCTAAAAAGGACACCACTGATTTAAGGATGTGTGTTGATTATACTGCCTTGAACAAGGCTTGTCCAAAAGATCCGTTCGCTCTGCCTAGAATTGATCAAGTTATCGATTCTACGGCAGGCTCGTAACTCCTCTGTTTTCTCGACGCATATTCCGGTTATCACCAAATCCAGATGAAGGAATCTAACAAAGTCAAAACTTCATTCATAACACCCTTCGGAACCTTTGGGCTCTTCCTAGAATTTTCTGTTTTGTTATGATGCCCTTTGGGCTGAAGAATGTAGGACCTACGTACCAGCGCACGATGCAGCGTTGCCTCCATGACCAACTCGGATGCAATGTACATGCATACGTGGATGATATTGCAGTAATGTCCAAAAAGAAGGAAATGCTGATTTCCGACTTGGAGGAAACATTTGACAACCTACGAAAATTCAACATCATGCTTAACCCGAAGAAGTGCTTCTTTGGAATACCAGCCAGAAAATTGTTAGGTTTCATCGTGTCTCTGAGAGGCATAGAGGTGAACCGGAACAAAATCAAGGCTATACTCAATATTTCCAGGCCAACTCGCCTGAAGGACGTACAAAGACTAACTGGTTGCATTGCCGCAATCAGTCGGTTTGTAAGCCGGCTTGGTGAAAGAGCTGCACCATTATACAAACTCCTGAAAAAGACCAAGGATTTTGTTTGGACTGATGAAGCTGAAGCTGCACTACAAGACCTGAAAAAAGTACTCTCATCTGCTCCTATCCTTGCAGCGTCGGAACCTCAGGAACCAATGTTGCTTTATCTTGCTGCGACAAATAAGGTCGTTAGTATCATCATGGTAGTGGAGAGACCAGAGGAAAATCAGGAACACCTGGTGCAGCGTCCGACTTACTTTGTCAGTGAAGTCCTAACAGAGTCAAAACAGCGGTATCCACACTATCAAAAATTAGCTTACGGTGTTTTTCTAGCATCTCGTAAGTTACGACACTACTTTCAGGAGCATCCAATTACCGTGGTGAGAACAGCTCCCAGAGAGATATAATCAACAACAGTGACGCCACAGGACGCGTCGCCAAATGGGGCATAGAGCTTTCAGCTTTTGATAGTGAGTATAAACCTCGAACAGCAATCAAATCCCAGATCCTTGCTTACTTTGTCGCTGATTGGACAGAGATGAAGGAGAACATGATCCTCCCTGAGTCGGAATATTGGACCCTCTTCTTCGATGGGTCTAAGGCTCGCGGGGGCTCGGGTGCTGGCGTGGTGCTCAAGTCACCCCAAGGAGATAAACTTTTATATGTCTTGCAGATCGACTTCACAGCGACAAACAATATTGCCGAGTATGAAGCACTGCTGCATGGAATCCGGATTGCTAAGGATATTGGCATCCGACGTTTAATGTGTTATGGAGATTCGGATCTTGTTGCTCAACAAGTGTCGGATATTTGTAATCCAAATAAGCACATGGCAGCATATAAAGATGTTGTGGATGATCTATCTAAATTGTTCGAAGGATTTGAAGTTCAACATATTCCTCGAGCAGAAAATGAGGAAGCAGATGCACTATCTTGGATAGGTTCTGCGCGGAAAGAGGTCCCGGATGGCGCTTTTTTAGAGCACCTCAAAGTTCCCTCAATAAAGTGAGTAGATGAGGAATATCCGACCAAATCCGACTCACCTTTGATAGCAGTTCTGGCTGTGATTCCCAACAGTTGCGCCCCGCAAAAACCACTACTAGAAAATCGCGTTGTTTTTGTGCATTGCATCATCATGACCGCATGCTCATGTCATCATGCCACCTTGCATTTGAGCATCGTCATCATCATGCATGGTTTGTTTAAAACTATATTTCGAAAAGTCTGTTTTTGTTTTCTAAACGCCCCGTCTTTATTCAAATACAAAACCCGGGTCTCCGGAATATTTTGTTTCGTCTACCAACGGTTTGCAAAAGCCTCGTTTTAATAAATAAAATATTTAAATTATTTTTGGGAGGCAGCCAGCCAGGCCCGAAAGCCCAGCCGGCCACCTCCAGATAAAAATCCTACCTACACCAGAATCCCCCCAAACCCTTTTCTACCTAAACCTAGCCTACCCACCCTTCCTCCACCTCACCCCATCCAATCCCCTTCCTCCACCTCACGCAGCCACCTCACCCCTCCACTCCCTGTGCGCCACATCACCCTCCCCAGCCACGTCTCGCCACCTCACCCATCCCTGCCAGCGGGCCACCCGCATGGACCTGTCACCCCTCACCGCACGCTCCCCACCCCGCACTGGACAGCCGCCCCTGCATTCAAACCCCCACCCCCTGGTCTCCACCTACCACACGCCCCGGTCCCACCTGCGCCTCCCCACCACCCCGCGTCACGATCTCGCAAGCGCCTTTCCCCGCTCCTCCTCTCTGCCCCCCCTCCCCCGCATTTTCCTCCCTCTGCCGCAGCTCCCCATCGCCGACGCCGGCCTCCTCCTCCCTAGTCTCGCCCTGCCCTGGCGCTCGAGCTCGGCCGCCTCCATCCCCTCCCCGCCTCAACACGCTCCGCCCGACCGCCCTGCATCCTCTCCTTCACCATGGGGGCCCCTGCCGCTGTCATCCGCGAGCGCCGCCACCGCCTACGTCCGGGGCGACCGCGCCTCTCCCTCGGGCCGAGATCCTCTCCACCGTCCCAGGCGCGACCTCGCCGGCCCGCTCCACGGAGGTTCTCCACCAACACCTCCGCCCCGCTCCAGGCCAGCCCCGTCGCCGTCCTCTCCTCCGCCGCCTCCTCTCGTCGGGCCCCTCGGCCCCAGCGGCGCCCTTACCCTAGCCCGTCCGTCGCTGTCGCCGGCGACCTCGCCCTCCTCGTCGTCTTCCGCGTGGCGTCGCCGTCCGTGCACCCCGTCTCCTTGTGTTAGCCGCCGTCCTCACCTAGCTCTAGCATGCCCCTTCCTCTCTGGTCAATGCCAGCCAAGAACGAGCCATGCCCGATGGTACGATGCCGTGCTGCTACTACATGTCGGTAGCGAGTGGTTGCTGCTACTCCATTCGCTGCCTCCTGGTGCATCATCGCCTTTTGGTTCTCTGCGATGCTGGTGGTGTTAAGATGTGTGCTGATAGTTGGTATTGCTTGTTTCCCAGATGGTACTGTTTGTGTACCTACTTTGGCTAATTCAACCTTGTCCGGGAATCCGAAGAATCGGTGTGATGCTGTCTGGAGTCCACGCGGCCATGTGTATGTCCTCGCCGCCACCGGAGATGCAAGAACAAACCCTCGACACGCCAAGGTCTTCCTCGGATCCGCCATGACCTTCATCATGGATCCGATGGCCGAGAACCCCTGAAGACCTTGTTCCCAGATATGAACCCCCGAAGACCGATCCCGGAGTTCGAAGACCGATCCCGCCGAAGACCGATCCCATCGAACCAACCCCGATCTCGTCGAACCCTGAGACCGGACCCCGGACCCCAGGAACCTAAGATCTTCCGAACCCAGATGTGTGAACCTTTTCCCGAGCCCCTATTTTATAAATGCTATATATAAAATTGCATATCAATTGGTCATGCATGCATATCTGTTTGTGAGTTGGGGGCATTATGCCGATTCACCTCATAATTAAATATGGAGTCTATATGCGGGCTATTCTAGTCTTATTCCAGACTCCATTTAAATTGGTGTAGCAAACCGATGCCATGTTTCGCCCTGTTAAAACAACATTTAAATTGCGGGGGTTCTAAATAACTTGAACCGTGTAAATAATTTTCGGAACCCCAGTTCCGCTTAATATTGCCTAATTGCACCGCATCTGTGCCATGCCATGCATCATATCATAAGAATGCCGGATCTTCTGCCGTAGTATTAAATATTGCATCCGGTGTTTCTGCTAGTGTTTGCTTCTTCGCGGATTAGACCGATGAGTGGATGCGAGTATCGACAAGTTATCCGGATATGATCCTTCGGCTCTGTTTGCCAGGCGAGCATCTCTTCCCCTTCTACCTATTTTGCATTTATAGTCTCCTTTTCCTCCTGTTGATCTATTGCTATCCGTGTCGTGATGCTTTAGTTTCCGTACCCCAGTTATATCCCGTGCAGCCACTATATTGCCTTGGACACCTCCTATTACCCGTTTTTGGTAGATAGCTGGCCTTGCGAGTCGTAGTTGCTTGCTTAGGTGCGATCTCGTGTTGTCGAATACCACCGTTGTTGGTATGCTGGCAGATGTTTATTGGTGGACATGATCATGACTTTAAATACAACTATTAAAATGCTAGATATAACTAATGCAGAGGCATAGGTGGGCGATAGATATTATTTGGTTCTTCCACGCTCACTTGTGTCCTATAGGACCCTGAGTACTTGATACCTATTCCTTGATTTTTCGCACTATCCACATCCGGGAGGCCTTATGGACCCCCCTGAGCCAGAGCTTGATTCATTTCTATTTCTTGGGGCCACAAAGTAGTTTGGGGCTTTATTATTATCCTGTACTTATGCCATGCTTTACTGCTTTATTTACGATTGTGCGTGGAGCACCTGTACTGTTTATGATTGCGGAATGTTTTCGTGTTATCGACAAGCCCAGTCACACTTTCGGGTTCCCAGTCGTTTACCGCCATTGGCACAAACCTTGGGTCCGTCTCGGAGCCGGCCAACTTCGTTGCGGGTAGCTTAATGGGGTGGCCCCCTGAAATATTTAGGAATCCTGTGATCGCTTTGTCGTGAAAGCCTTGTTGGGTTTTGAGTTGGTTTTTCCGAGGTTGATCGAGTGTGTGTTGCTATTCGTGCACCCCTGTAGGGTAAAACTTTCTGAAAGCCGTGTCCGCGGTTATGGACGACTTGGAGCACAATATCTCGATCATAGACAATCATAACTAAAGTAGTCCTATAAATTTGACTTAATATGTGACAAGTAATCAGCTCAAGTATAACAGAATGGATATTAAAAATGCCAACAACTGGTGGATCTGTGGTGATCTGTGTCATACTATACCTGCCTAGTAAGTATTGCAACTCCAATGGAATGTGATAAAAGTGCCAACAACTGTTGGGTTTTGGGATTCCTCAGGACAATTATATCTAACTAGTAAATGTTCCAACTACAACGGAACGGTAATTAAAACTGCGCACTACTTATGCTTCAGGATGACTCATGATATCTATATCTGACTAGTAAGTGCTGCAACTATAATGGAATGAATAAAACTACCAACTGCGTGAGTTCCTTGGTCCGACTTCCTCGTTTGGTCTCGAGGGGGAAATACCAGGATGGGTTTGTTTGGTGTTAGCTTCAAGTTGGATCCGAATAGGTCTTTCTTATCCCTCTCTCATAACCGCCAGTTGTATCGAGTCTCTATAGGTTGTTTAGTGTCGCTGCGCTGCCGCTTCAGACCACCATACCTATGTAGGCGAGAGCCGCCGAATTCTAGCCTCGCCGTGTACTGGCCTCAGTACTGACGCTCCTCTTTTTCCTTTGCCCTTTGTCGGAACCCCTTTTGTTTTAGCAGGTTTGAGATCGACGTCGTTAGCAGGGTTACCCTTCCGGCTTGGCCTAGGCAAGGTTATGGACGCCATTGGTTATTCTTCAGGGCTTAGCCTCATTTGCATCTTGTCCGTAGTCGGACGCTCTATTGTTTCCAAGGTGATTTGGATCTTTGTATAATATATTTGTATTCTTGACTCACGGAGTCGTTGTTGTATTTATCTGTTCTGTGGGTCCCATCGAGGACTGTTGTGTAATGGTATTACTTCGTATTCCACCCGCACGCAAGTGCCTGGTGGGCGTCCTTGAATCGTTTCTATGCGGGTTTGGCGGGAAGCGCTAAAACTTGCATATGGCCGATTCGAGGGTGTTACACCAGCTGGACTCAACCCTACCTTGATTATTTGGTAGATGGCAAATTACCCGAAGACGAGGTGTTGAGCCGGCAGATTATCCGACGAGCAAAAGCCTATACTATTGTTAAAGGTGAGCTCTATAAGCGGAGTGTTTCTAGGGTTTTTTAGCGTTGTGTATCTCCGGAAGGAGTGGAAATCTTAAGGGAAATCCATGAAGGCGAGTGTGGTCACCACGCTGCAGCCAAATATTTAGTGGCAAAAGCTTTCAGACACAGATATTTCTGGCTTACAGCTCAGGCAGATGCCGAACGTTTAGTCAAGACGTGCAAAGGCTGCCAAAAGTACGCCAAACAAGCCCATGATCCGGCTGATCAGTTGCGAACAATACCTATAACATGGCCCTTTGCGGTCTGGGGGCTTGATATGGTAGGACCTTTTAAACGAGCTCCGAATGGATTTACTCACCTCTTAGTGATGGTGGATAAATTCACTAAATGGATTGAGGCTAAACCTGTCACTAGTTGTGATGGGGCAACAGCCAAAAGATTTGTCGAGGATGTTATAATCCGGTATGGTTATCCACATAGCATTATCACGGACAACGGGAGTAACTTCTCTATGGGAGAATTGGCTGAATTCTGCAGCGAGCAAAATATCCGGCTTGACATTGCGTCAGTCGCACATCCACAAGCTAACGGACAAGTTGAAAGAGAAAATGGTTTAATCCTACAAGGCCTGAAACCGAGACTCGAAGCACCACTACGACGTGCTGCGGGGGCTTGGGCAGAGGAATTACCCTCTGTAATATGGAGTTTACGAACGACTCCAAATAGGTCAACCGGATATACACCTTTCTTCTTGGTCTATGGTGCAGAAGCAGTTCTTCCTAGTGATTTGATTCACACTTCTCCTAGAGTGTCCGCGTATATTGAAGAGGATGCTGAGATTTCTCGACAAAATGATCTCGACTTAGTTGAAGAAGTTCGCGTCGTTGCTGAAATGAGATCTACAGCCTATCAGCAGAAGTTACGCAAGTATCATAGCCAGAGAGTCCGAAATAGATCTTTCAATAAAGGTGATTTGGTTCTTCGGCTTATGCAACAAAGAAAGCACAAACTTTCCCAGTATGGGAAGGGCCCTTTTTAGTTAGTCGAGTATTGCACAATGGATCGTACTACTTAACTGACATGAGGCCAGTCAAAGAAAGACCTGCAACTAAGAAGAGAAAGAGAGCTGGAGGCAGTACAAATCCAGATGAGTTAGACAGACCGTGGAATATTGCTCAGCTACGTCCCTTTTATTCTTAGTTTATCCTTCTTTGTAAACATATATATATATGTACATGTTCTGTGAGAAATAAAAGTTTTGGTTGCCTCAAATTTTTCTGAGAAGTTTTTACCATCTTATTTCCGAATGATCATGTCATAGTCAAAAATCCCAGAATGCTTGAAAGTACTTTATGCTCATGCTCGTTCTGGTTTAGATTTCCGATTCTAAAACTGCTACCCTTGGATATAACTCTAAAGTTTCTAGTCTTTACTTTGGTTATTTGTCCGATTGCTGGATGCGGACATTTTCCGAGTAGTGAATTGTTGGTACTGGAAGCCGGCTTTGTTTCCGAGTTTAAACTGGTTTAGCAATTGAGCTCCATTGCTCGGCAAAATTTACGGCAGAAAGTTTAGCCGGCTCACGAAAGGGACGAGGCCGAAAGCCAGATAAACGATAAGTATAGACGAAAAAGTACAAGTGCTTATGTAAACATTTTAGGCACACAAAAAATTAAAGCCAAAAGTGCTGAATAGATCAAAATCTTAGCACTAGCAAAATCATAAGACTTTACATTTACAGACGCATCATGTTTTTTCAGGATAATACAAATATTTCTGGCAATTTATGATGCGGGAGGAGATGAAGGAGTTGCCGGCTCGCTGGAAATTCCGCATTGATATTGTTCCGAGATGTCCGCATCCGAGGTGGTGCGTTCGTCGTCGGAAACTTCTGCTGATTCTTTTGGAGGAGGAGGCGGAGTATCTACGCGGGTGAAGAAGGGGATCTCGTAGCTGGTTAGGTCAGCCACGTGACACCCATATCCAACGCAGGAGTGCATGATGGCTTGAAGGTCCTGCTCCTGGCCGTCTTCATCTACTTTGTAGTACCCTCTGGTCACTTGCCATATTTCCATGTTTCCATGGTGGCTCATGACCATGGTGAGAGCGTTCTGCGCAGCAGTCCGCGCGTAGGACATGTTCCAATCCTGAACAAGTTGCGGCATCTCCTTTTCCTTGTCCCGCACCTGAAAATCCGACATGCTAGGCACGTCCGGAATCTTGAGAGCTTCGCCGATATCCTCAAGGGATTAGCGGAAGTCATGAAGTAGGTCATCGAATTGGGTAAGCCGGTGGGTGCGGGGCTTGGTGGAGGAAGAGTCCGTCAAGTTCAGAGGACCTATACACAAAACAAGTTAAGAAAAATCTGACATTGATAGAAGTCGAAGAAAGAGACAAGTCAGACAGATGGAACGTACCGAAAATGACGTCGTCAATTTTGGTCTTCTCCTCACGGAGACTCTGGAGTTCAGCCCGGAGCGCCTGGGACATGTCCTTCTCTCTGCTAAGCTCATTTTTGAGGTTCGAGATTGTTTTATCTTGAGCAGCGATCTTGCGATCACGCTCATCAGTAGCCATGGAGGAGGACTCAAGGATTTGAGCAATGCTCTTTTCATGATCCGCCTTGAGCTGATCCAGCTCTTGACGAAGCTCCTTGTTCTCCACCACCAAGGTCTTGAGGTTCTCGGCCTCTTCAATCATGGTGAAGGATTGTTTTACCAGCACTATAAGTCAAAAAGAACAACAGTTCAGAAAAAATTCGACATTGAAAAATACAAAGACAAGGTTTGAGTTTCGAATTGTTTACCTTCGGCCTCATTCTTGGCAACTTTAAGTTCAGCATTCTTAAGCCAGAGAGCCTTGATCTCTCTCCGCTTATCACAGACATTCTTCAATAAATCCTGATTATAGGAACATACTTTCTGTAAGTCAGAATACCCAAAGCCAGAAAGCTACTGGTGAAAGGAGAAGGAGAAAATCCTAACCCCTTATATTCACCTAACTGTGCCAAGATTCATGCAAATGCTACAGTATAACCGCCACGCGTCGTGGAAGGAACTGGGAAGGTCCCACGCGATGATTACGTCGCCTCGATCTCTGTGCACGCATTGAAACGGCGCCTCGGTTCCGCGAACCGCGGACCCACCAACGGTCGTGCTGACGGAATGCCTGTCAGATGACGTGACTTGACCATGACTTGTGTCAGGTGGTGTTAGAGATCAAGTTCCGGCTTAGTTTGAAATCAAGCTGGAAAATTCAAGTAACCTGTTGATAGGTCCGACTTATTTTTTAAGACCCAGATCATATTTCTTGTTTTGAAGTTTCAGGAACCCTTCAAGATTCTGCAAGCCGAGGATTAAGCTAGGCGATGATAAATCCGACTTTGGATCTTGGAGGCCTCCGGGGGCTACTGTTGGGGATATACTCTCCGGGTATCCTCACAGTTCCTCACTGACCAGGGTGGCCCACTTCGGGTTAGAGCATTGCTTCACGGGTGCCCCAGTCAGGGAGAAAGACAGAGTCCAATCCGGCTACAGGAAGGCCCAGAAGACTTACCGACTTAGGCCCATAATGTTACTTGTAGTTCAAGATGTACTCTGTAACCGACTCTTAGTCGTAGCTGGATAGATCTCTCCTGTAAACCCTAGGCCGAACATCTATATAAACCGTCCTAGGGAGAGCCTTTAGGGCACCTAAGACCAATACTTTAGACCCTCAACTCGCACAGGCAAAACCCTTCTAACCCATATTCCGGCTCTGCCGTATTACTCGATTGCTAGCAGGAGTAGGATCCGTCCAAAGCCGGCGGATTCGAACCTGGGTAAACTTGTGTGCTCACCGTCCCGGAACACCGTACGTCTCACACCCGTCTCTTCCGCACGCCTCGAGGACCCCCTCATGGCGTACTTGTCATCAATTCGACGACACCGGTTCATATTGAAGCTGATAGTGCACATGTTACCTTTCTCCTTATGGTCATCGTAGAAGGAGGCAAGTAACTCATGGGTGAGCTCGGCATAGGTGTCGTGGCTTGCGAAGCTAATCACCGCCAACCCCGACCTGCTGCACATGACGTCAAAGTAAGTCTTCAACCCCGCCGTGGTGAGAAAGTTGTGGTCGGCCCAACGTGTGGGCGGCACCCTCCTTGATGCGACAATGTACATCTTGGAGTTGTGCGGGGCTCGGCCTCCCGAACTTGAGCCTACTCCCCGTCGATGCTTGCTCGAACGGAAAAGGCTACTAATTTTGTTCCCCGTGTGGGCGGCACCCTCCTTGATGCGACAATGCACTGAAAAATTTCACCATGAAACCTTAGGCATATAGTTTCTATATAATATATGAACGATTCTATGTGGAAAAATTCAATCCTAACGTGAGAAATTAATAGGGAAAAGTAAATAAGCTTGAGTTCATCCACTAGATCAATGTGGGAGTTTCAACCATGGAAATCTGAAAATAAAGCATGGATAGGGAGAGAAACATATCGATTTGTTGATTCCCCCACTCAAACGAACGAAATCTGCAAAGAATCAAGAGTTCTAGGTAGATTTTGAGAAGTTTGGAGAGAATATGAGAGAAATAATGAGGAGAGGAGGAAGACCTAGCCGTCCCGGTGCGATTTTGTGGTCGCACCGGACTATACGGCCAGAGCTATACGGGCGGGTGATGGCGCTCCACCTGTATAGTTGCAGCGGTGCCGCCAACTAGGGTTTATTTATACAGGGAAACAGCTATACAGGCGCAACTATACGGCCGGATCAAATTGATCCCGCCCTATAGTTGGTCGTTAAACTGTCTGTGTCTCGAGATAAATTTCTAAAACTTGTATCGATATCTATACGGTCGGAACTATACGGCCGGAATTTTTATTCCCGTTGTATAGTTGGTCGTTAAACTCCCAGTACTTTTGGAATAAAATTGTACGAAGGCATCGATATCTATACGGCCGGAACTATACGGCCGAAAGTTTTATTCCCACCGTATAGTTGGTCGTTAAACTGTCTATGTCTCCGAAGAAAAATTGTTGATGGCAAAGATAACTATACGACTGGAATTCTACGGCCGAAATATTTATTCCCGCCGTATAATTAGTTGTTAAACCATCAGTAATCATCAAAAAAATTAGTTTCTTCGAGGATACCTTCTCATTCCATAACTTAGCGAAATAGCAAGTTTTTAATAGAAAATAGATAGTAAAAATTGTCGACCAACATTAGCATATTAAGAGCAAAAGTTTAGCTTCTGTTAATAGAAAAGTCAAACTTTTATTCTAATTATTATTATCTACTCATTCAATCGATATTTCTACTACTTTTTGACAGCTGCATCTTCACGGGAGCGCTTCCACAAGAATGTCTGTGAAAAAGTGGTGGCAATACGATGAAATTTTTATTCTCTAATCTACCAAATTGACACAAAATGGGTTGACTCCCATTAAGCTTTTATTAAGAGTGGTTGAATAACTCAACCTTTTCTCTCTTCTCGAATTCTTACCTTTGGTTGCCCCTTATCAATGGAACTTACCACATGCACTCGTTTTGCCTGCGGAACATATCTTTCCCCTGCTTCTAGCTTCTATGGAAAATTCCGAATGATTTCAGCATCATAAACATTGAAGATTATCTTCCCTTCTTCACAATCTAGTGATGCTCCTGCAGTACTAAGGAAGGGTCTTCCATGTATTATAGATAATCTTTCATCTTTTGACATTTCAAGAATGATAAAATCAATGGGAATAACATGCTCATCTATCCTAAGTAACACATCCTCAATCATACCAACAGGTTGTTTAGTGGACTTGTCAGCCATCTGTAAAGTTATAGTAGTAGGAGAATACTCCCCTAATCCCAATCTTTTATAGAGGGAGTATGGCATCACACTAACCCCTGCTCCTAGATCTCATAAGGCATTTTGAATATCTGTTTTACCTATTGAGCATGAAATAGTTGGTATTCCAGGATCTCTAGACTTAGATAATAGCTTCCCATTAGTAGGATAGCTAGTTACCATAGCAATAGTTTCAGTTATTTCTTTCTTTTTGCTAAGAATATCGCGAAGGTATTTACCATAAGTAGGGACTTTGATTGCATCCGCAAATGGAATTTCTAGACAAAGGTCACTAAGTGCCTTTGTAAAAGAATTATAAATTACCTCATCCGGTGCTTTCTTTTTCGATCTGGATAAGGAAGCTTTTTCTCACCTGACTTACTCTTGTCTTTTAACTTTTTTGGGGGGTCAGGCTATTTTGTTGTTTCTTTTGTTGTTGCTTATTAATTTTTCTTCTTCTCTACTACAACAACTTCATCTTCCTTACTTGTTTATTTATCTTCTCTTGGATCAACTATTTCTGCATCAGAGTCATAATGATCTTCCTGTGCATCATTGTGATCCTCCTGGCTTTGCTCTTGCATCCCAGTTTCTTCTTGAGGATCCACCAATGTATCATCTTCTTGGCTTGCTTCAAGCAAGACTTTTTCCTTACGCTCTTTTTCAGCTTTGTATTCCGGTGGTCCTAAGGGTCCTATGACAACTGCACCCCTTCTTGTGACAACATTAGTAGAAACAGAAATACCTTTATCATCACAAAGAAAAATTTGATACCCAGATGCTATTTGTTTACACTGGTTTTCAATCATACTAAGATATTTATAAAATAGTTTTATTTCTTGGCCAATCTCATCATAATTTTTAGTGAGTTCTGCCAAAATCTTTTTGTGTTTTTGGAAATGCTTATGCAAGTTATTATGAGATTTTGCTTGTCGATGTTTCAATTCTTGAAAAGTTTCATCTTCTTCAGTTAAAACTTGTAGCAAATCCTCTTTGTTTTCTTTAGCAAGTTCAGAAGGTATACCTTTTTCTTTCATAGTTTTACGTACCTCAGGCATAAGATCAGGAGTTATTCGAAGCATCCCTTTTTCCGGCTTAATGCCAAAATCAGGATTATATAAATAATCATTCTTAGCCCTAGTAGACATTAATTCGGAACATTCTTTAATAGTCAAGGTATTTATTGATCCTCTTTCTGAGAAGTCAAGTAGTTATCTACATTGAGTATTGAGACCATGGTAAAATAAATGGCAAATTGTTAGTTCAGAATAGCCATGATTAGGAATACTATTGATCATCCCAAAGAATCTTTCCTAGCCTTGTGGGTAGTTTTCTCCCACTTTCTGACTAAACTTGCCTATATTCTTTCTTAGTCCAGTTACCTTTTTACAAGGAAGAAACCGGTTTATGAATTTAGTAATGCAGTTTCCCAACATTTAATGTAATTGCGAGGGAGAGAATATAACCAGTCTAGAGCTTTACCTTTAAGAGACCATCGAAATAATTTAAGACGAGAGAAGTCTCTTGGCAAGCCTTTTTGTCCAAGCGATGTTATCACATCGTCAAACTCTCTTATATGCCTTCCTGGATCTTCATCTTCCCTTCCACTGAAAGCTTTTTCCTGGAAAATTTTAATAATTTCACCATCAAATCGATATTCTCTAACTTTGGGATTAGGGAACTCTATTGGTTGTTTAAGAAATTCAGAACTTGGAACACTCAATTCCCTGAGAGTATTCTCAGGTTTTAGAGGAGTTATCCTGTAAATAGACATGATTTCCATAATATCACTCAAGTTTTAAAATTCAACTTTATTTGATCTTAAAAGTTTTTCAATAATTTCTTTGCGCCTCTGAGTAGGCACACGCTCAATATAATCTGGCAGGTAGGTCCTACCAGAACGTGTAGACCCTTTGTCTCCTAAGGAGAACATTTTGTAGTAGCAACACCTCAAATGTCAAAAGATAAACACTTAGCGCTTAGCTCCCCGGCAACTGCGCCAGAAAATAGCTTGATGTCTGCAAGTGCACAGGTCGTTTGTAGCTAGTTTCGAAGTTTAGATATCAATCCCACAGGGAGCCCAAAGGTAAGTGTTTATTGGTGAAGTCTCTGTCACACCCGAAGTTGTCATAGGTCTTCGAGTGAATTGACTGCAAGCGTTGAAATACGAATGGGGTTTTGATTAAATGCGATAAATTTAAATAGAACTAAAATGTAAACTTCAGAAATAAATGCATAAAAGTAAAGAATGACTTTGTTTGTTTGTTGGTTTCTATAGATGGTGAAAGAAGGCGCGGGGAAATTCAGTTCATGGTGATAGTGAATGTGCCAGGTGGATGAGTATGAATGTAACAATTATAATCTTATAGATATATGTGTAGGCGAGCAACCATAATTAGCTGGAACTCCTCTTGGTAGATTTCATCCCAACTTCAATAATCCTACTAGCCTGCTACCAAAACCATGGTCAGACACTAGACGATTAAGACCCTTTAGGTCGCTTAGCGATTAAGCTCATTGGATCGGACTAATGCAATAAGCACAGTGGTTCCTCGTTATCCTCGAGTCAACTAGCTTTCCATTGATATCCCTATGTCACCCAGGGGTCGCGGGTCCACTAGCGAGCAAGATCTTATTTGTGTAGAACAAGGTATCATGTTGTCTGGGCCCTTAATTTGACAACAAGCATTAAGCATCCCACAGATAGTCAAGCACACATAATATAGTAATTAGAATCAATCAAAATAATAAAGGAAAATAAATGAAGGCACATCACATCTCACCAATCCCTACATCTCCCACGCTCAAGGGAATTACTCACACATGAGAGAAGAACGGATCATCAATATTATCAAATAAAGGGAATTCATCTTGGTATTACCGTGGAGATCCATAATAAGAATAGAAAAATATCCAACACAATTCAAGATGGGAAGAAATAATCTCAAACCCTAGTCTTGCAAGGTGGAGATCCCTCTCTCTCTCTCTCTCAAGTACAAGTAGTGGCTATGGAGGTGTATTGGCTAGGAGGTCGAAGATCGTAGAGCGAGATGAAGAACGTCTTCTCCTTCTTCTCTCGATCCCTTCTTTCTCCCTTCTGGATGGTGTGGTGGCTGCTGCGTTGTGTTTTCGTTCCCCGTCCCTTCATGTAAGTTGTCCCTTTTGACAAGACAGAGGCGGTGGCAGCTATACGGCGGGAACTATATGGTCATTCCCGCTGTATAGTTGGTCGTTAAACCGTCTGTGAGCTCCCCTCGCGTGCTTCCAAATTGGGACTTGCTTGTTTTCTCCAGAATATCGTATTTCTCTAGTTAAATCCTTTTATTGACATCCAGAACCTGAAACACACATTAAAATCCATTTTTTCTTTGCTACCGAAGTATTAATGTTAGGTAAAGCTAGAAAACGATCAAATCCGGGAGAAAACCATCAATAAAAGCCATCAAAAATGTGTCGAATCTCACAGCTATCACCAAGTATGAGGGTGACGGCCCGCCCCCAGTGAACCACAACGAGGCCGGTCGCCACCGATGGTGGGCAAACCGGACTATCACCAGCATGATGCGCTACATCGCCATGGGAGACCATCCTCGCCTCATGTACCCGCACTTTCACCTGCCGTAGAGCCACAAGAATGGTGGCGGTGGTGAAGGCCGAGGGTGTACCAGCGTCGTCATCCGGGAGCCCCCTCTCCCACGCGTCGTGAATCCGAGGCTAGAGTGGTAGGTGTCCCTTCCCCCGTGCACAAGCCGGGGAAGGGCTGAGGATCCAGCCGCGTGCTATGAGTGACGATGATGACAATGACAATGACAATTCTAAAGACGACCCTGAAGCTGTGTACTACAGGGCCAGACATGATTATGACTAATTTTTACGTTTTAATATTAATAAATGTCTTTGGTGTTGGCCACAATAAGATGCAATACTACCTATTGAGATCGAGACAGTTCATATCCACACATCTCTATTGTTGGGGTTTTCTTCTAATCCATAATCATGGAGCATCTTCCTTACTTAACGGGATGCTTGGGTCATCCTTCATTGCGAAGGACAGAACTTTATGAAACTTATCATAATCTTCAGACATGTCTGTCTTATCCTCCACCCCCACGATGTTTCTTTTCCCTTAAAGAACTATGTGGCGCTTTGGCTCATCGTATGCTATATTTTTTTCTTATCTTTCCTTTTTCTCGGTTTGGTAGACATGTCCTTCACACAAAAAACCTGAGCCACATCATTGGCTAGGACGAATGGTTCATCTCTATACACAAGGTTGTTGAGATCCACTATTGTCATTCCGCAACCCCGCCTCCTCTCAGCTTTACCCATTTGCCCGAAACAAAGGGACCTTAAAATAAGGTCCATAGTCAAGTTCCCATATCTCCTTTATGTAACCATAATATGTATCCTTTTGCCCATTCTCGTCTGTTGCATCAAATCGGACCCCACTATTTTGGTTGGTGCTCTTTTTATCTTGGGTGATCGTGTAAAATGTATTCCCATTTGTCTCATACCCTTGGAAAGTCAATATAGTCAAAGATGGTGACCTGGCCAACGAGTACATCTGCTCTCCAATAGTGATGTCATTCATGAGATGTGTCTGCAACCAACTGCCGAAAGTCTTCATGTGTTCATATCTAATCCAAGATTCAGGATTCCCCGGGTTGTTGGAGTGTACAATATTCTTGTGTTCCTCGATATATGGTGCCACCAAGGTGGAACTTTGCAGAACTGTGTAGTGTGCTTTAGTGAGAGAATGTCCGTCCATACATATCCTTGCTTTCTTTCCTAGCGTGCCTTTTCCACTCTGCTCCCCAAAAGGATTCATGTCATCTGTACTTAGACCAAACCATAAGTTCCTCGTGTCAACTGCAAAGTCCAGGAACTCTCTCTCGATTTTTCTCCACTGCGACCCATCAGCGGGGTGTCTCAACATCTCGTCTTTCTTACGGTCTTCCATGTGCCATTGCAACAACTTGTCATGCTCTTTGTTCCTGAACAAACGTTTCAACCATGGTATTATAGGAGCATACCACATCACCTTGGCAGGAACCCTCTTCATACGGCGCTCGCCCTCAACATCACCAGGGTCATCTCGTCTTATCTTATACCGCAATGCAGTGCATACTGGGCATGCATCCAAATTCTCGTACTCCTCACTGCGGTAGAGGATGTAGTCATTAATGCATGCATGTATGTATCTTATGCACCTCTAATCCTAGAGGGCAGACAACCTTCTTTCCTTCGTAGGTACTGGCGGGCAGTTCGTTATCCATTGGAAGCAACTTCTTCATTATTTTCAGCAACTTTTCAAATCCTTTGTCAGTCACACCGTTCTCTTCCTTCCATTGCAGCAATTCTAGTGTGCTACCCAGCCTTTTATGCCCATCTTCAGAATTTGGGTACAACAATTTATTGTGATCCTCTAACATCTGCTTGAACTTCAACCTCTCTCTTTCAGTTACACATTCTTCCTTTGCATCAGCAATGGCCCGACTAAGATCATCATCGGGCAGATCTGATGCCTGTCCTTCATCATTTTCTTCCATTCAGGGGACATGGTAGGGTAGAGGTTATCATTCTCTTCTTCTTCATTGTCTTACATCATAACCCCTCTTTCTCCGTGCTTGGTCCAACAATTATAGCCGGTCATGAAACCGGACCGAAACAGGTGGCTGTGAAGGACTCTTGAGGAAGAGTATTCCTTATGATTCCGACAGACACCACATGGACAAGACATAAAACCATTCCGCTTGTTTGCCTCGACCACAAGGAGAAAAGAATGCACACCTTTAATGAACTCGTCAGAGATTCGGTCAGCGTACATGCATTGCCGGCTCATCTGCATTATATAATTAAGTACATCAAACAGAATCATGATGCTAAAATTAGTACTGGTCTAAAAAACAAAATTAAAGCACACATCCGGGACTAAAGATATGATGAACCTTTAGTCCCGGTTGGAGGCACCAACCAGGACTAAACATGGATGTGGCGACAACATGTCGACACTATGTCGTGAGTGGGCAGCACTAAGCTAGTGAATGACGACACTATTTGGGTGGGTGGCAGCACTATGATAGGGGTGAGTGTCGACATTATGTCTTGAGTGTCGACACTATGTTGTGTTGCTTAATCTATAAATAGGTATGCATTCTTGTGAAGAACTTTAAGATGGTGTGCGAGAGCAGGGACACCACTACGGCGGAGCTTGTCGAAGATGTCTTAGGATCCCGTCCTCAGACATCTTCGAGGAGCTCGCCATAGAGGCACTCCCTAATATGTGAAATTTTTTAGTTACCCGGCGTATTAATCTATAGCTAGAGAAGTTATTAACTCCAAGATGGTGCGAGAGGGACACCACTACAGCGGAGCTTCTCAAAGATGTCTTAGGATCCTATCCTCAGACATCTTCGAGGAGCTCGCTATAGAGGAGCTTCTCGAAGATGTACTGTGATGTCTTCTTATCAAGCTTTTGTGAATTAACCCTGTTTTTGTTACAATTTTTTCAGTTTGCTGAAGGCAGGTAGAAGACGAAGAAGGGTACTTTTCCCAGCTAGTTAGAATGATGAACTCATGCGTGTGTGTGCTTCCATGAATCAAATTTTGAAACTATGTGCCAAAACAAGATATAGATAGAATCCACATATTGAAAATGATATTTATCTTGGAGTTCATTACATTAATACAAGATAGATAGAATCTAAACATCGATCTCATGTTAGCATTGCAAAAATTACTACCAAACTAAATCCACAAATCCATCTACAACATAGAGCATGAAATGAGCTAATATAGCAATGAGAGTTCAAAGGATGAAGTTTCTCACCTTTTAGAACCTTTGGATAGATGGGGCACCACAAAATGTTGACAAATCTTGAGAAAAAAATAGGCATGAACTCGAGCTTGAAGAAAGAAAGAGAGAGAGCCACCAGCTTGAAATGGTGGCTCGGGCATGGTGGAAGAAAATATAGCCAGGCCTTTAGTCCCGGTTTGTGTCTAGAACCGGGACTAAAGGTCTACCGTTAGTCCCAGTTCATGTAACAAACTAGGACTAGAGGGTATGGCGCTGGACCTAGCCTGCCTGAAACCCTTTAGTCCCGGTTTGTTACACGAACCGGGACTAAAGGGTCCATTCGAACTGGGACTAGTGTCTGCCGGCCCCTGCGGCCAGATAGAGTCGTTGGGACCAGGGCATTAGTCCCGGTTTGTAGCAAAACCGGGACTAATACCTCCGGATCAAAGGTCCGTTTTCTACTAGTGAGCGTATGCGCCGTAGCCACCATAGGCATAAAATCCGTGTTGTTATTTGGATATGGAAATTGTGAATTCGACACGATTAATTGTAGTTCCTTAATATCTTTTTTGGTACAAAACATAGTTAATAGTTCAGAACAACTGTTCGGATGCCTTCACTTCCAAAAAATAGCATGCAAGAAGAAAATCTCTCGTACAGGAGAAAAATTCAACGTCTAAAACTAACCAAGGTCTATAGCAGAGGGAGAAATTTTCTGCACCAACAACTATGTTCGTGGTGTTTTAAATGCAAACGAGTTGTGTGACCCTGGTGGTACAAACCACTGTTAATTGTTGAGAACAACCGTTCGGCTGCCACCCATCGCAAATATAGCATGCAAGAAGTTCCCTCGTGCGGGAGAAAAATTCAACATCTAAAGCTGACCAAGCTCCATAGCAAAATAGCATGCAATAAATTTCCAGCCCAGGAAGAAGTGTTCATGGTGTTTTGCTTGCAAATGAGCTGCGTGACCCTTGTGGTACAAACCACACTTAGTTTGTTGAGAACAACCATTCGGCTTCCATCCATCGCAAAAAATAGCATGCAAGAAGAAGTTTCCTCGTGCGGGAGAAAAATTCAACGTCTAAAACTGATCAAAGTACATAGCAAAATAGCATGCAATAATTTTTTCCAGCTAATCTCCATGCCTCGACCTCACCTTGACTTTCTTTATTCCCATAATCAGCGAAATGAGGGAGAAATTGAGGATATGAAGTTGATTTGTCTACCTGAGGTTGAAACTAAGTTATTTAACTAAAATAACTTAGTGTGAATACAACATTTGATCTAGGGGGGCATGGCCCTCCTTCACCCCAACTAAGATCCGCAAAGCCAATGAAACACAAATCGGGCTGCACAACAAAGATGTTTTTTTTGCGGAAAGCACAACAAAGATGTTGTATAAGGTGTGTATGAATGGCAGCTTCCTCCAGGTTGGCAATATCTTCCAGCCCATCCTTGTGTGTAGACGAGGTGGAGATGCAGAAGATTGCTATTCGAAACTCCTTTATATCAAGCGGTGCCACCGCCATGCTGAGATCTTCTACGGGGTCGACTTCCTAGTTGCAGGCATTGCTTAGGCTACTAGAGCTGTTAGCTAGTAATGTACTCCAAATGTTAGGGGAGTAGTATGATGACGTATCTCTTTATACAACTCCTAATCTAAGTAGATTTTATCCTTTAGATCAAGACATAAACTGCCGATTTATTATCGTAGCACATAATATATGTGTTGTATAATTCATGAAGAGATCATTACATACCTATTTTCTATAGCAATGTTTCCGAATTTCCTGCACTTGAGTCTAGTATCATACCCATTTTCTTTAGCAATGGTTTCGAATTTTTTGCACTTGACTCTTCTATCTGTTATTGTGCGTGAAATTTGCACTTTCAATTGGCAACAAAAAATCCCTTTCAATCTGTGTAGCAATGTTTCCGATTTTTTCTGTAGTTATGTTTTCGGATGCTGGGGCCATGGCCCCCCTCTTGGTGGTAAATTTTTGGTAACTGTCAACGCCCGGATTTTTAAGTCCAGATGCCTGTTATGCCATACATCGTAATCCCAGGATTATCATTTTTGCGAGACATAACAGAATTGGTACCACAGTACATCATCTATTACAAACCATAATAGTCTTACAAATAGTTGATATCATGATCAAGTCTTAATAAACATTAGAGCAGTGAAAATATAACGTAGTAGACTCCATCTTCATGGTCACAGGCAATGCTGACGATGGGAGATGATCCTAGTTATCATAGGCCTCTTGATGTCCATCTTTCGGGTAGTCTTCTTCGTAGTCTGGCCATGGGAATAACGAGGGACAAAGCTATGAGTCCTATTTAAGTACTCGCAAACTATCACTGACATAAGTAAGGTAGTTATAGTAGGAATCTTAAGCTCTAGGTTTGTTTGCAAAAAGCCAGGTTTATTTCATAAGTATTTCATAGTAAAGCCTATATTAGTTCTCTAGATTACTTAAGTGGGAACCTAGTTTTCATATCCACAACTCTGTGGTGGTTAATTCAAAGTCATAGTTCAAGTCACAAGTTATTTTGAAAACATCTGACAACGGAACAGTATGGCCACACAAACTATCCATAACCACGGACACGGCTATTCGAATAGTTTGATACTCTGTAGAGGTGGTACACTTTCACCACAAGATTCGATACATCCGTCAGGGATAACCCTGAATCATCATATGCGGATAATCAACCCTAACCTTTCAATTACACATCCTAGTATAGGCACCTCCCCTATGAGTTTGGCCTCTCAGCCATGGCCATCTGCCATCCTGGGTACTACATAGGTGGACATTCATATTCACGAGGTATCCTCAGCTCAACCTCTTCCGCAAGGGAACCCATAATAAGACATATAAGCTTCCAGTTAAGCCCTACCCAACTCCGGTATTGTGGTTGTACGATAAAATTGGAATGGTATCGCATCCGAACCCAACCATCAGTTTTTATCAAAGTCAAGGCGCATGCCTCATTTAGTTTCATCATCAAACCATTGTGTTTCATAACACATGTCAAAACACATTTCAATAGAATGAATCACCATTCCAAGGTTTTCATAATCCTTTTCTCGAAGTGTTCCCATCTAAAGTGATCAAGTTTTAGCTTAGCACTAGCCACTAGTGTTGAGGGTATCACTATTGAGGGAGGGCTAATCAAGTATAAGTATCAAGGACTAGTTCTATCATCTTGATGGTATCCATCCTATTTTCCACTAATCACAATTCATTAACTAGGTAAGAAACTTTAGTAAAGGGAAAATAATAAAGCTTGCAAGTAAAAACTGGGAATTGGTATAATTGAGATTGCATAACCAGGCATGCCTAGTGCATCTTGCCTAGGTTATCTTGCATGGATGGCTTGCATTAGTTAGCTTGCACGTATAGCTTGCCTTGTTGGGAGCAATCATTGAAGTTCTCTTCTTCTTCCTCGAAGTACTCCTCCTCGTCGTAGCCCGGGGTCGGTACTAGCCTCTATAAATACATACGAGGTACATAATCACCAAACAACACTTCACTACTTCTATTTAGCACCCCAAGGGATCACACTAGATGATCTAGCATCATCTCAATCATCACATGCAATAATGACACATTCTTATTTATTTTATTTGGGAAAAGTAATTTCTACTCATTGAAAATACTTAAGATTTAATATTCTCCAATTAAAATATGGGATCATATTGACACATGTCATCACCACATATTCCAATACTTGGGAATGTGATTTAAAAGTGTTGGGCATATATTACAAGATTTAATATTACTATTTAATAATATTTAAGTTAGTAGAAATGCCTATATAGCCTTCTTTTAATACTAGTCCATGTTTAATATCCGTAAAACCAAATCTTTTTACATATTCAAGTAGAGCATGGCAAATGTGATTTTTGAGAGTTGGAATCAACTCAAAAGTATTTATGGTTGATTTTATAAAAATGTTTGAAGTGGTAAAAGTCTCTCTCTTCTTATTTTTACTATAGGTGATCTACACATTCAATTGGTTTGAATTCAATAGGAGTGATTAGATATTTTCAATACCTTTCTAGCAAAATTGGAATCATGCAATTTGGTTCCGTACAACTCTCTAAATTCAATTTTGAATCTACTGACAGAATAGGGTTTTGAATAAAATAGAAAAACTAAGTTTGAATCACTGGGCTATGCGCGGGAAAGAACTTGGGCCGGCCCAACTGCACAGTGTGCGTGTAGTGGGCTGCTGATAAGCTGGTCCCACGCGTTAGTGATAGATCTAATGTGAAGAAGTATCAGCAATTCTCAACGCTACGATTAGAACAAGATCGACGGCTGAGGTTCATCATCTATGTCGCTGAGGGTTCGCGAGATCCTAAACCTAGCTCGATGGTGGAGGTCGTCGGAGGCTTACCAGGGCTCCATCTAGGTCCGGTGATGGGGGTGAATGGGCTGGTAGACGACGATGAGTCGAATGGTGCTCGCGACGGCTCCTGGGGTGGCTCCAATCGACGGTGCCCTTCCTTCACTGCAGCGGCGGGCTCTAGTGAAATTCCAGCGACGTGGTGCTCGCCTTGCTCCGGGCAAGGGTCTGGGATGTTTCTGAGAGAGAGGGGAGTGGAATGGTGTACCGTTTGAGGTCTGGGGAGGGTCCTATTTATACACCGGCGAGAGAGGCACTGTGGCATGGCTCAGGCTCGTCATCGACATCGCTACAGGTCAGTGATAGGCATGGCGGATGGCATGGGTCGACGCGGTGGACTGTGGTGATCTTCACGCACGTAGTGGCACAGCAAGGGGCGGTCTCAGTCGGTTGGGAGAGGTATGTGCTCTATGCGTGTATGGCGGTGTTCGTCATTCAGTATGGTGTTCATGGGGCGCGCGGCTGAGAATGGTCATGTCTGAGAGGTCACTAGTGACACGGCAAGTGCGGGTACACTCGAAGAGAGCGAGGCACGACATGGTTGCACGAGGTGGCTTCGGCGCTCTGGCGTGCGCTCAATATGGCTGCGAGTTAAATGGGCGCGGCGCTGCTGGCTTCTCCACTGCTCGCCGTTGGTCAAGGGGTGGACAAAGAGGGGCGGTGAGGTCATGCCTACTTGCTAGTAGTCGTGGGAGAGGGAGGCACGGCGTGTGGCGTCGTGTCCATGGTCGACCGGCATGGACATGCTTGGGTACGACATGGCATTGGTACAACGACGAAGGAGAGAGGCTTCACTTCACGGCTCGGTACTAGGGATGGTCATGGGTGAGTAATGGAGTCGAATTGGGTACAATTGGTGATCAATTGATTGATCAAAATAGTGAATAGTGGTTGAGCTCATACTCTGTCTGCTAGGTGTTTGATCAAATGGCCGCTTGAAGTAAAGATTCAAATTTTTGAATGAATTTTGGTGGGTGTGTTGGTCACATGCTTGAGTATCTCTGGTTGCTAGGGATTTCCAAGTGGTTTTGGTTTGAGTGTTGTTTGTAAAATGGTGATCTGTGTACCTACACTTGATTCAATTTTAAATTGCCTCTCAAATAGATTTGAAAATGGTTTCGGTAGATTTATAAAGTTTGCTTGGGTTCATTCCCACTTGGTCTAGCAAGGGGAGAAAATAAATAGAATTGTTTCTGATGGAAATCTTTTATTAGAGATGCCCAAAGTGGGCTAGTGGTTAATGTTAGCCAAAATGACCATTTGATCTTATGCTTCACATTTGATTTTCTTTTTATTTGATTTTGTTTGGAATTTACCTAGATGATGTGGTATTCATCTTAAAACTAATCCTTATCATTTATAGAAATCAATCATGGCAAATGCAAGCATTCATGCATTAATAGAATTCACACATGCACTCATATGGGTTTAGGGATAAAAGTTTTGGTTAACCCTAATTTTGGGTGATTAGAACTTGATAAGATGGTTTAATATTTTTGAGATGTTACAAACCTTTCCCCTTAAACATAATCTCATCCCGAGATTCAAGAAAAACTAGGAACTATAGAGATTGGGAAACTCTGTCCTAATATAATCCTCTCGCTCCCAAGTGGCTTCTTCTTCGGTATGATTACTCCACTAAAAAGAGCATGATATGGGCAAGTCCCTTCTAGAAGTTCCAAGTCCTCGGCAAAAGATGGGGGTGGATACGGTGAGGCATGAGGCTCCTCTGAGGTGACCGTTTGGTCGGCCTCCGGCTCTCGCCGGCGCCTCGCCGGCATAGGCCCGACATGGATTCCTCTGGAGGTTGCTGGAAGGTCACCTACTCTGGTGTGACCACGGGTGGTAAGTTTCTAGAAGGATCTCTCGCTGTCTCGGCTGATTCTTGGCTGGTTCTTCTCAACGCCAAAGGCTCCCCACTTGAGGGGCGATGTCTAGAAATTGGGGAAAAGATCTGTGTTGGATCTGTTTGGAGGTTCCCCTCTCACCTTTCTCGTGTTAATGATTCTTTGGTTCCCTCATCTGGCTTTCTTGGTAGATCTCCTACCATCTCTGGATCAGATGAAGACACTGGTCTTAAATGGCATGCCCTTTGCTCCTCTTTGCCGACTGATGATCTTAAGCCTTCTAAAGGTTTCCTCATGCTTTTCCCTAGTTCAAAAAGGCTTGTTCTCCTCAATCATAATGAGGTTGTGATCGATGCTAGATACTTGGTCCATGGTGAGGTGGTGGCTTCTGGCATCTCTATTGATCTCCAGGTGAAGAGGGTGGTGGTTGGTACTCAAATTTTACCAAGCCCTTTGGTTAAGAAATTTTCCTCCAATATTGAGAAGTTGGTGCCTAGATCTCTGGATTTCTCGGAAAATCTCCCCTCTAGGTGTGCTTCTGAAGATGCTGCCTCATGCCGACCTGCCCTAGATTTTTCTTTAGGGCGTGATTTTGAGAAGAAGATTTTTGATAAATTCAGGCATCAAGTTAATTTCATTGGTGGTTTCAGGAAGAGACCTTTTTATCTGGTCTGTTCTTTTGGACGAGCAAATTTTAAATTGGACTTTCATACTGTTAGTCTTGCTCTTCAAGCTTGTTTTGGAGGTAATGCTTCTAAATTCCAGGTGAAGCTTCTTCAAGATAGAACTTTTCGATTCTCGGTTGCTTCAAGGGCAGTGGGTTTTGAGATCTACAATATCTCAAAGTTTTCATGTCATTCTTTTGTGATTCATGTCAATCTTTGGGGTAATGGGGGGCCGAACTGGATTCATGAAGAAAGGGAATTCTACAAGGAATCTGCTAAGGAATGGAAAGTTGTCACGTACAAAAAAGAAAGTGCAAAAAAATCTCCTTCTTTAAAGCATTCCAGTAAATGTGGCTCGGTTTTTCAAAGACTCAAATTTCCTGCGTCACCTGTGGGTCATTCGCCCGTGATTGAGCAACGTATTAATGGTGAGATCAAATCAAGTCTTCAAGGCAGATCTTATGCTCAGGTGCTCACTAATGTTGGTGTTAAGTCGATGGTAACGCCGGTCAGGTCTGGGGGAGGCGCCAATCGCGCGGCATTTAAATTGCCTGGTCTCCTTCCTTTTCTGAAATTTCCCTCTTTCCCTAAATGTAGCTGGCCCAACAAATCGTATGAGGGGTGGTTTAAGGCCCAGGTGGTTTCTCATTCCCGACCCATATTTCACGGAAGTTTTCACGAGTTCATCTCTTTGCTGAAAAAAACAACTACCACTTCCCCTGTCTCCTCAACTCCCCCGCCTGCTGAAACCCCATTCCCCTCCTGCTCGTCGCCGGTCGAAGGACGTCGAAATGGCGAACATTCCGATTGATCGTGCGCCTTTCCTGCCGAATGGCTTCCAGATTATGCAGGTGGCTGGGAGAAATCGTGTTAGAAGGGTGGTGGTGCCTCGGAGGTCAAGAGCGCATGAACAGTATGCTACTGCTAACATTTTTCCCCTCCCTCCTGGTCCTGTTCCGTTCTTGAATATTCATGGTGTCCTGGTGGATTTCTTCAACAATGAGGTTGGAGTGCATTTCAGAGATATTCAAGATTGTCCCTTTGGGTCTGCGTATGTGCAGTTCCATCATGTCAGCGACCGTGACAGGCTCATTGCGGCGAGCCCGATTCCGTTTCAAGATGTGCATGTCTCTTTTGTGAAGCACAACGAGGGTGATAACTGGCGTAGGACTCAGTTCAATAATGAGTGCTGGGTGATGTTGGTAGGACCTACCCTTGACCACTGGCATACGGAGGATCTGAATGCTATCTTTGCTGACATTGGGAAAGTTCTTCTGTGGGAGAGGGACCCTGACCAGAAGGGTAGGATTATTGCTAAGATTCGTGTTACTGACTTGGTTGACATCCCCAAGAGCGTGAGGTTTACCATTGGTGACTTGGTAGAGACAGAGTCATGGACTTTTTCTGTTGAAGTTCTTCAGAGTCACTTGCTTGGTGGGGGCCCACCCGAGGAGGACCCACTGCCAGATGACAATGTGGACCCACACCTAGTTCCTGAGCAAGGTCCAGTCTTTGGGCCCCAGGTTCCACCTCCCCCCCCCCTCCCCCTCCTGCTCCTGGGGGTGAGTGGGGTCAGTGGATGGCCCCTGTGCAGGACCCTGCTCCTGCTGGTGGGCACGCTGAAGGTTGGGGTCCTTGGGAGGCTGCTGCTGCCCCTGTTCAAGGCCCTGTCATTGCTCCTAGAGAAGATATGCCTATTGACAATCAACATCTGCCACCTCAAGATGTGAACAGTGGAGTTACTGGTGCTATCATTGTTCAAGACTGGGAGTCTGATGATGAATCTGTGAATGAGCCTGAGGCTGTGGAGGAGCTTGGTGTTGCAGTTGCTCCACAAGGGGTTGGCATTGGTGATGGCCTGCAGAACATTCTTCAAAACTATCTGGCTGATGAAGAGGAGGACAATGCTGATGCTGAGGAGGGGGCAGGAAGTCCTATGGATTCAAGTACGGTGGCCCCTGGGAATGATGATTGGATGATGGAGGATCAGCATCTTCTTTCTCCAAATGAGGCTCACCTTCAGATTGGGATGGTGCGAACTTTTATTTCCATCCCTGATGTGCATGTTGCCAAGCAGGGATTTTCCCAACAAGGCTTGGAGCTCTGGGAGAATTATTTTGCTCCTCATATTCAGAAGGAATCTTCTCCAATGGGCTCTCTTAAGTGTGATATTCCTGTAAGTTGGTTTAACTTCATTACTCTAATGCTTGCTACTCCTGAGAAGTTTATCTAGGTCAAGGGATTTCTTACTTCTCCTTTATGGGAAATTATTAAAGAACCTATTGCTGAGGAAAGTTCAATCTCTTTCATCATTCCTAATAAGAGCTTTTCCCAGATGCCTCCTTCTTGCCTGGGTATTGAAGCAAATAAATCTTCAGGCTCTCCTTCTACCCCTGCTAGAAAGAGAAAGGGCAAGGAACCTCTTGTGGAATCTGAGGTGAGAAGAAGCCCTAGAATTGTTGAATTAAATGGGGGTTTTAAAAGTCACTTAAATTGTCAAATTGTTGATTGCCTGGTTTGTAATGCTGCTCCTCCTTGCCTGAATTCCAAAGTGGTTAAAAATCTTGCTGCTTCATTCTGCAAGGTCAAGGATGGGGACCTGGAAAAGAGGCTGCTCAAGAAAGGGAAGGTCAATGATGTGGCAGTTAAGGCTCCTACAAAAGGCAGCACTAAAGGAGGGCCCTCTTCCAGCTTGGGATTTGGTGGCAAGAAGAAGCCAGGGGCTGCTGGTACCTGTGGACAGCAAGCCAAGAAGAAGACCTCTTCTTAAGTGTGCTAATGTATCAAACTATATCTTTTGCTGGAGTCTTGTTGACCCCCTGTTATGTGTGCTGTGTTTGTGGATTTGCAATGTGGATGGTACTTATTATGGATAATCTCTGTGGTAACCTGAATTGGGTTGTCTTTTGTCTCTATTCTTGCTGTTTCCTCTCCTGGGTGATTACACTATTTATATCATCCCATATCTATACTTACTTCTGGTTTCTTAATGAATAACACAAGAACTTGGAAGATCTTGAATTGGAATATCAGAGGAATCAACTCTGAAAAAAAATGGTCTGCTCTCAGAAGCAAAATTGAGGAGTCTGGTTGTGACATTATCTGTCTCCAAGAAACTAAGCGCGAGGATTTTGATAGCTCCTACATTAAAAAATTTTGCCCCTCCAAATTTACCAAGTTTGAATTTCTTCCCTCTAGAGGTGCATCTGGAGGCTTGATAACCATTTGGAATGGCTCCCTGTTTTCTGGACAGCTTTCTTTTCTCAATGAGTTTTCTATCTCCATAACCTTGACTTCCCTCTTATCCAATAAATCCTGGATCCTCTCCAACATTTATGGGCCATGTTTATCTGAAAAAAGTCTGAATTTTTGGACTGGTTTGGCAGCATTGATATGCCTGATGATGTGGATTGGCTTATTATGGGAGATTTTAACTTCTGTAGACAGCCTTCAGATAGAAATAAATTGGGTGGAGATGTGAATGGTATGCTTCTCTTCAATGAAGCCATTAATAATTTGGGTCTCATTGAATTACCACTTAAGGGTAGAAAGTTCACTTGGAGTAACATGCAGAAGGATCCACTCTTGGAAATATTGGATTGGTTTCTTACTTCTGCTACCTGGACTCAGAGTTTTCCCTCAACTTTTGTTGCTCCTCTTTCAAAGCCCACTTCTGATCACACTCCCTGTGTCATTTCCATTGGTACAATGATTCCCAAAGCTCAGGTGTTCAGATTTGAAAATCATTGGTTACATCATAAGGAGTTTAAAGCTATTGTTCAAAATGCCTGGAACATTCCTGTGGGTTTTATGGATTCTGCAAAAAAAATCAATGCTAAATTCAAAAATGTGAGAAGAGGGCTGAAGCTTTGGGCCAAACAGCTCCCTTGCCTAAAGGCACAAATCTGTAATGTCAATGCCACCATTGACTTGCTTGATATCATGGAGGAAATGAGAACTCTTACTGTTCATGAATGGAATCTTAGGGATATCCTGAAAAATCTTATTATTTCTCTTTTACAAGACCAGAATACTTATTGGAAACAGAGAGGAAAAATCAAATGGGTTAAGCTAGGGGATGAGAACACCAAGTTCTTTCACTCCAGAGCTACCATAAGTTTTAGGCACAATTACATTTCCATGCTCAAGGATGATTCTGATCTTGAGGTCTATGATCATGATGGCAAAGCAAATCTTCTTTGGAATGCCTTTAAAAATAGAATGGGCTCTTCTGATAAGCCTGAAATGCATTTCAATCTTAATGACTTGGCTGGTGATTGCTTAAGCCAGGAAGAAAGGGATGCTTTGGAAAAGCCTTTCTCAGATGAGGAGATTGAGGAAGTCATCACAAATTTGCCTAATGATAAGTCCCCAGGCCCTGATGGCTTTAATAATGAATTCATGAAGCTTTGCTGGCCTATTATTAAGGATGATGTGAAGAGTCTTCTTGTGGAATTCTATGAAGGGAATGCCTCTTTGGAAAGCATCAATTCTTCCTTTATCACCCTAATTCCAAAAATTGCTTCTCCTTTGACCCCTGCTGATTTTAGGCCTATTTCTTTGCTAAATAGTGTCCTTAAGATTATCACCAAGATTCTGGCCAACAGACTGCAAAAAGTCATTCTTAAACTTGTTCACAAGAATCAATATGGTTTCCTCAAGCAAAGATCTATCCAAGACTGTTTAGGTTGGGCATTTGAATTTCTTGATCAATGCCACAAGTCAAAAGAGGAAATTTTAATTCTTAAGTTGGATTTTGAGAAGGCTTTTGACAGAATTGAGCATTCTATTATCATCAATATCCTTAAAGCCAAAGGTTTTGGAGCTAAATGGATTTCTTGGATTCAGATGATCTTTGGGTCTGCTTCTTCTTCTGTGCTTTTAAATGGTGTGCCTGGGAAAAAATTTTACTGTAGAAGGGGTGTCAGACAAGGAGATCCTTTGTCTCCTTTATTGTTTGTTCTGGCTGCTGATCTTCTTCAAAGTATCCTCAATAAAGCAATGAACCTGGGTCTTCTTTCTTTGCCCACTGAGAATGTTTTCTGTCCTGACTTCCCTGTGATTCAGTATGCAGATGACACTTTAATAATCCTTAAGGCTGATTCTGAGCAACTCCTGTGTCTTAAGGCAATTTTACATACTTTTGCTCTCTCCTCTGGACTCAAAGTCAATTATTCCAAGTCCAGCATGATGCCTATTAACATGGACTCTGAGAGGCTTGGGCATTTTGCTAATACCCTTTCTTGCCTCACTGGTTCCTTGCCTTTTACATACCTTGGTTTGCCCTTGAGCTTGAATAAACCTGTTGTGGAACATTTCCTGCCTATTGTTCAGAGAATTGAAAGAAGGTTGTGTGGAATTGCTGACTTTCTTAATTATGGGGGGAAATTGCAGTTAGTCAAATCTATGTTATCTTCCCTTCACATATATTACATGAGCTGTTTTGAGCTTCCTGTCACTATCAAGGAGCAGTTGGTTAACTATATGAGGCAATGCTTATGGAGAAAGAAAACTACTGATGTTCAAGCTACAGGTACTGCTCTTGTAGCATGGGAGAAAGTTTGTAAACCCAAGAACCAGGGAGGTCTGGGTGTTCTTGATCTTAATGTTCAAAATTCTGCTCTTCTTTTGAAGAATTTGGATAAATTTTATAATCATAAGGATATTCCTTGGGTTCATCTGGTTTGGAACACTTACTATTGTAATGATAAGCTCCCTGGAAGAAGTCTTGAGGGATCCTTTTGGTGGAAAGCTCACCTCAAACTGATTGACATTTTTAAAGGACTTGCAAAGTGCTTGGTTGGAAATGGGAAAACCACACTTTTCTGGTCTGATATGTGGAATGATAGCTGCCTCCAACATAAGCTTCCTCACCTCCTCTCTTGTGCAAAAAAAACCTCACATCTCTGTCAGTGAGTTCCTGCATACCCCAAATACTCAGGACCTTTTTTACCTTCCTTTGTCACAGCAAGCTTATCAGGAATATCAAAGTCTTGAACAAATTCTCAGTTCTGGCAGGGAAGGGGATTCTGATTGTTGTCTTACATTTGGGGCAGTAATTATTCGGTGAAAAAGGCTTACTGCTCCTTAGCTGGTTACCAGCCGGTTCAGCCACATTTCTCTTGGTTATGGAAATCTTCTTGTCAGCAAAAACACAAATTCTTCTTCTGGCTCTTACTGCTTGATAGACTCAACACTAGAAACTTTCTGAAAAGGAAATGTTTCTCGCTGGCATCTTATGACTGTGTCTTCCAGGGCTGCAATAGTGAAGAAACCAACCTATATTTGTTTTGGGAATGTTCTTTTGCAAGAGCCTGCTGGGCTGAAATTTCTCAGGTCAATTTGGCTGATCCAACTATCTTTGAAGTGTTAGTCAGTATTAAAAAAGACCTCAATGTCCCTTTTGCAATGGAAATTCTGCTACTTGGAACTTGGGGTATTTGGATTTGCAGGAATAATGAAATTTTCAATAATCAGCATGCATCGATTGAGACCTGGAAGGCTATTGTAGCCCAGGAATTAAGATGGGTCCTTTTTAGAATTAAGAAGAAGTATTATCAGAGCCTTAAGGTTTGGATTGAAATTAATTTAGACAGAAGATAGCTGATTAGAATTTATCCCTCTTCTTTGAGGTGGAATGAGTCTTGTAAATATTCTTTTGTAACTCTCTACAATATATAAAAATTGCAGTGGGGTCTTTTTGCCCTACTGTTTTACCCTCAAAAAAAATGATTACTCCACTGGATCTTGAGAAACTTGATACTTCTGGTCCGGGTGGTTCTGAAGGCTTCTTCCAAAATACGAATGGGTACTTCACGATAGTTTAGATCCTTGTTGATATCTCTCTGGGATCGATGTTTTTGAAAACTTCGGTCTTCTTTGGAACTACTAGGCATTTCCTAAGTATTGAGATATGGAACACATCTTGTACGGCTGAGATCTCCTTAGGCAGTTCTAGTTGATAGGATACTTCTCCTCGGCGATTTAAAATCTTGAAGGGTCCGACATATCTGGGGGCAAGCTTCCCTTTCAGTTGAAAATGCTGCATTCCTTTCAAAGGTGATACTTTGAGATACACAAAATCTCCAACATTGAAGGTCAGGTCTTGACGGCTTTTATCAGCATAACTCTTCTGTCTAGATTGGGTGGTCTTGAGGTGTTCACGGACTTTGTGAACCTTCTCTTTGGCTTGTCGTACGATGTTGGGTCCGAATATCTGACTCTCTCCTACTTGCAACCAATTCAGGGGGGTACGACACTTCCTTCCATACAGAAATTCAAATGGGGCCATCAGCAAACTGGCTTGATAACTATTGTTGTATGAGAACTCTGCGAAAGGCAGACAATCTACCCATTTAGATCCATATTATAGAACACAAGCTCTCAACATATCTTCTAGTATCTGGTTTACTCTTTCTGTCTGTCCGTCGGTTTGTGGGTGATAAGCGGTGCTGAAGTTCAATTTGGTCCTAATCCTTCTTGGACTTTCTTCCAGAACCTTGAGGTAAACTAGGTTCCTTGATCTGACACTATGGTCTTGGGGGTTCCATGCAGACTAACTATTCTAGCAATGTACAACTCCGCTAGTTTGAACTTTGATAGGTGGTCTTGATGGGTATGAAATGAGCTACTTTGGATAGTCTATCTACTATGACCCAAATAGAATCATTTCCCCTACTAGATGTAGGCAAACCTGTGATGAAATCCATTCCAATAGAATCCCATTTCTATTCTGGAATATGCAATGGTTGCAAAAGTCCTACGGATCACTGATGTTCCGCCTTGACTCTCTGACAGATATCACACTTGGCTATATAGCTTCCGACTTCTCTCTTCATTTTGTGCCACCAAAATTGCTCCTTCAAATCCTGATACATCTTGGTTCCTCCTGGGTGAATAGAATAAAGAGTATCATGGGCTTCCTGCCTAATGACTTGTTTCAACTCTAAATCTACTGGAACACAGATACGTCCTTTATACCACAGAACTCCTTCTTCATCTTCGGTGAATCCAGGTACCTTCCCTATTCCAATACGACGCTTGATTACATCAATACTTGCGTTTCCTTTCTGGGCTTCCTTTATCTGACTGATCAGGGTGTGTTGAAGTTCTATGTTGGCTAGAAATACTTTGCTAGCTAGCTCCATTCTAAAATTCTCTAACTCCTCATGCAGACTGAGTTGGTCTTCCTTAATCATGGTGTTTAATCTACACGACAATCTACTAAGATCACCCGCTACCACATTGGCCTTGCTGGGGTGATGTGAATGTCAAGGTCATAATCCTTGATTAACTCTATCCATCTCCTTTGCCTCATATTCCGCTCCTTCTGGGTGAAGATATACTTCAAACTCTTGTGATCCGAATAAATCTCACAACGGTTACCCATAAGGTAATGACGCCATGTCTTCAAGGCTAAAACTACGGCTGCCAGCTCTAAGTCATGGGTAGGATAGTTCTTCTCATGTTGCTTCAGTTGTCTGGACAGATATGATATGACTTTGTCTTATTGCATCAACACACATCCGAGACCAATCTTGGATGCATCACAATACACATCAAAAGGCTTCTTGATATCCGGCATGATCAAAATTGGGGCTGAAATCAATCTCTTCAAGAGATCTTGAAAACTTGCTTCGCATTTGTCCATCCATTCAAACTTCTTATCTTTCTTCAACAACTGCGTCATCGGCCTTGCGATACTTGAAAATCCTTCAACAAACTTGCGGTAATATCCGGCTAATCGAAGAAATGCGCAGACGTCTGTTTGAGTGGTTGGGGCTTGCCATTCTTCAACGTCCTTAATCCTGGCGGGGTCGACAGCAACTCCGCCTGCCAACAAGATATGTCCTAGGAATCCTACTTCCTTTAACCAAAACTCACATTCGCTAAACTTGGCATACAGCTGATGCTTTCTAAGCATTTCAAGGATGGTTCTTAGGTGTTGTTCATGGTCTTCTTCTGACTTGGAGTAGATTAGAATGTCATCGATAAAAACAATGACAAACTTATCCAGAAAATTCATAAAAACCTTATTCATGAGGTTCATGAAATAAGCGGGGCATTGATTAATCCAAAAGACTTGGCATTGTACTCATACAATCCATATCTGGTGGTGAAGGCGGTCTTTGGGATATCCGTTGCGTGAATCTTCAATTCATGATAACCAGTTTTAGGATCAATCTTAGAAAACACTCTGGCACCCATCAGTTGGTCAAACAAATCTTCTATCTTCAGCAGTGAGTACTTGTTCTTGATGGTGACGTCATTCAGTTTCTGATAATCCGTACACAAGCGGTTGGCACCATCCTTCTTATCCAGAAACAAAACAGGGGATCTCCATGGCGATGCACTTGGTTGTACCAAACCTTTTCCCAACATATCATCAAGTTTCTTCTTCAGCTCCACTAATTCAGATGGGTTCATACTATATGGGCTCTGAGCTATGGGTCCGGTTCCAGGAACTAGTTCAATGATAAACTCGATATCCCGATCTGGGGGCATACCGGGCAATTCATCTGGGAACACATCGGGGTATTCACATACTACTCTAACTTTGTCAGTGGTTGATTTGGCTAAACTCTTGTTGCACTTGAATTGACGGGGTAGCGTCTCAGATACATGTTCTACTGATACTCCGGTGCTACAAGTCATGGTTATGGCTTTCTTGGCATAGTCTATTAATCCTTCTTGTTTCGACATCCAATCCATTCCTAGTACTATTTCCAAACCTTTGGTTCCAAGTACTATTAGATTGGCATAAAAATCTATCCCATGGATTCTGATAGGCACGGCCTTGCAAATTTTTCTAGCTTTGGTGGTTCAACCAGGTATTTGAACTATCATAACATGCTTCAAATTTGTTGGTTGAATCTTACTAGTGCATGCAAATTCTTCTGTAACAAACGAGTGCGATGCTCCAGAATCAAACAACACTCTTGCTAATACTGGGTTAACATAAAACATACCCAGCACGACATCTGGCGCTTTCTGGGCTTCCTCAGCATTCATGTGGAATAGACGGCCGGTACGGTTGTGCAGGTTTCTTGGGGCAAATATCTTTCCAAGATGGACACGGCGTTGTTGCTGGGCAGGTGCAGTAACATTGGTTGCTGCAGCAAGCTTCTTGGGGCACTCGTTGGAGTAGTGACCCGTGACTCCACATTCAAAGCAAGTTATCATTGACTTATCTTTCCCTGCGACAGGCACAGCATTGCTTCCAATCCTTGGGGCAGTATTGTTGTTGTTGTTGTTGGACCTTGGCGGTGCATGGTTGAAGTTATTAGGGTTGTCGGGGTTGTTGTTATGGTTGCTGATGTCTACGCACTTCTATTCTTGTAGACAGTTGTTGGGCCTCCAAATGCAGAGGTTTGTAGAATAGCAGCAAGTTTTCCCTTGTGGATCACCCAAGGTTTATCTAACTCAGGGAGGAAGTGGTCAAAGGTATCCCTCTCAAGCAACCCTACAATCAAGATACAAGAAGTCTCTTGTGTCCCCAACACACCCAATACACTTGTCAGGTGTATAAGTGTACTAGTTCGGCGAAGAGATAGTGAAATACAAGTGGTATAGATGATTATAAGTGGTAACGGTGATAGAAAATAGCTTGATGGCATGGAAAAGACTAAAGTAAAACTAAAATAAAGATAGAAGCAAGCAAACATGTAATAGATCTAATAGAAACGGTGTATCAATGCTTAGAAACAAGGCCTAGGGATCATACTTTCACTAGTGAACACTCTCATATAAATATATTCTTCTTTATGATACTACGCTGAACTACTCTCCGGTTGGACACTCTAATCCATGGTAGGGCTATAACAGCACACCTCAAAGTAAGCCTTTCCCATCTAGAAAACCCCACACTGTCACCTTGAGCACTAGATGGTTCCAACAAACACCACAATTTCATAAAGACATCCAACTCCAAATATAACTCATAACAAGTATTTGTAATCTCTAGCCTAAGTGCCGCCATGGTGTGCACGCTATCACTTTCACACACATGGGGAGAGCAGATATCTATTAAAGCACTTGAGTAGCAAGGTAGATCTATAGATTACAAGCTCATGATCTCAATATGATCATGCATAGAGAGAGAGAGATGAACACATAGCTATTGATAGAACCCTTAGCCTCGAGAGAGAACTACTCCCTCCTCATCATGGGAATCAGCAACGGTGATGGAGATGGTGGTGGAGATCGATGGAGATGGCTCCGGGGGCACTTCCCCGTCCCGACAGGGTGCCGGAACAGAGACTTTCTATCCCCCGAATCTCCCCTTCGGTGGTGGCGGCGCTGCGGAACTTTTCGTGGCTTTCTGATTGACCCTCTAGGGTTTATGCATCGGGAGGCTCTTATAGGAGAGAGGGGAGACCGAGGGGGTGTCGGAGGGGCCCACTCCACCCCCTAGCGTGGCTTGGCCTGGCCCGCGCCACTAGGTGGTGTGGCCACCCTCTGGCCCTTCTCCGTCTCGTATTCTGGCTCCAAGTGTCCCCCGGTAAAATAATAAGTTTGGCTTTTGTCCCATCCAATTCCGAGAATATTCATTTTCTGACTTCCTGGAACCAAAAACAGCAGAAAACAGGCAACTGGCACTGTGGATCTTGTTAATAGGTTAGTCCAAGATATCATATGAAAAGTACTCCAAAGTGTGGACAAAACACAAGAAAGTAGATAAAACCAAGCATGGAACATCAAAAATTATCGATACATTTGCAATGTATCAACATCCCCAAGCTTAACTCCTACTCGTCCTCGAGTAGGTAAGTGATAAAAAGAAAGAATAATTTTTGAGGTGACATGCACCATCAAACTTGATCAAAGTATTTGTAAAACATTGAAAGCTGGGATCATAGTACTTCAATCAAAACATGAAAGACAATGTTCTACCAATAAGACAAAGAAACTATCTTGCAACATGAAAAGGCACAAATAGAAGATTCATGAATAACAATGCTTTGCAAAACGTTTGTTTGTTTTACATAAAAAAACATAGCATAGTGGTATTCAGCTTGTCCCTCATAGAGTAGCAAACATAAAGGCATAGGACACCTTCAAAGTTCATAAGAGTGATTAGATGCAAATAGTTTAAAACAAGCAATATCAAGGTATGCATCAATCAACAAGTCTTGGGACAGTGCACATAGAACTACCAATGGCCACTATGCTCTCAAAGTAGGTGCATAAAGATAGAAGGTGGAGACTCAATATATAAGTGGAAGAAAGGCCTTCATAGAAGGAAACAGAGATTCAAGTTTCATAAAGAGCTTCCAAAAATTATGGTACTTATAGCTTTCAGCTCTCATTGCCCCTATCATAAGCATCTTGAAGGTGATTAAGGTTAAAGTAACACAACTAATAGGATATGTTTGACAAGTTATAAACCGAAATCTCATGCCCCTTACTTACGAAGACCGAACCTCATGCTACTCAACTTTAGTCACGAGTAAGCTCTTGTCATTGTAAGTACATATGTATCATAAAGAACCGCCAACGGGTACCCCTTGCACAAGATACAGGAGCTATCCCATAATCAAAATGACAAGGCAAGCATATAATGAGCATCTCAATGATCTTTTTATTTACTATTTGCATAGGTTTTTATTGAGGATGCTTCATAGAGTGCTCATTATGGTTATGCTGCAAGTTTCCACCATGATTAGGCATGGCTTAGGCTAGCGGCCCAGGCGTTTCTCTAACACACATACAAACTCCATGATCTTACAAGTTCCACTTTTATTTCACACCACCGGGATCCATAAGCAAAAGAACATGATATCAACGGGGTACAAAGTACAAGTGCAATGTTGAAAGCGTTCCCCATGATACATGGTTCTGCTAACTTCAACTTATAAAGCACAAGCATATATGCAACAAAGAAGGACCCAATGGTTCAAGTTTATTAAGGGCAAGAAAAGTAAAGTGTGTCATCAAGTTCGTGAGAGCTTTAATCACTAGTTTTCTCATAACAAGTTTAATTCGGAAGGTACATAAAAACATGAATATACTTGGAATAGCAAATGCTAATAGGTAGGTATGGTGCACTCTTTGGAATAACTTGGTTTTAGGAGTTGGATGCATGAGTGGAACTCATACTTGGTTATGGAGGCTAGCAAAAGACTGGGAGCGACCAACTAAGAGAGCAATAATGGCCATAATCATGCAGAGCGACAAAACATCATTAATCAAAGCATAAAGTGATATTACAAGTCGAAAACTAAAGGATCATAAAGGCTATGGTGACTTGGGATAGTCATAACATGGTGTGAGCATGTGCCAAGTCAACCCAAATAAAGCATCAAAGGAGAATACCACAATACTATGCTTTAATATGCTAAAACAATGCATGATTCTTCCAAGGCACATTACGCAATATCAATTGTTTATAACAAGTCATGCTACCTCAAAGAATACTAAGCATAAAGCCAAAACAATATTAAGCATGGCATGACAAAGCATAGGCCACAGTCAAAAACAAGCGCTCTTTACGACTTAAGCATGAACTTTCCTACTCTTTTCCAATCCAAACCAAACTATTTGAAAACCAATGCATGAAAGAGGGGGTCCAACCAATTTATTCAGCAAACTAAGAAAACCAAGCAAATGAAAACCAAAAACAAAAATGAAGACGCTCCAAGAACAATATAATTGTGCATGAAACAATAAAAATGAAGTGTTTGGAAGAAACCTGGGATTTTTATTGATGAAGAAGGGGATGCCTTGGGCATCCCGAAGCTTCGACGCTTGTACTTCTTGGATATTTCTTGGGGTGACACGTGTGGCATCCCCAAGCTTGAGCTTTAGTCCATCCTTCATCTCATTACTCATTCCTTCCATACACCTGAAATTTTTCTTCATACAAAACTTCACACAATCTTTATTAGCAACATTAGTGCACTCAAGATAATAAGTCTTTAGGTTCAGTTCCAACACCAATAAAACTTCCATTAAAACACAGGCTACTATAGCACTTCCCTCAAAAAGCTCAATTCCCCAAAAGAACTCAAAAAGGAACCAACAAGAAGCAAATGCAAATAATGGCAGAAATCTGTCAAAACAGACCAGCAGGTAAAGACGAATTTTTTTGAAGACCTTCTGTTGCACAAATCAAAAAGTGTTGAACTAATGAAAGTTAGATAACAACCTGGGGCAGAATCACAAACATTCACGCCTCAAAAGGACGTACAGATATTTTACACGAAGTTTTACGGTGAAGCACAAAAATCTGTTTCGGGACAAAAACTTTCCCAATCATTACTTCTCTCTCATTAGAGGTTACTCTTGGCACAAAAAAGCAAATAAAAAGGATAAGGAGCGGTTATTACTGAGGTAATAACTTCCAAGACTCATCTAAAACTTTTGGGTTATCTCCCAATAAGTACTTTTCTTTAACGCCTTTAAGTTAGGCATGATAGTTTGAGAAGATGCTCACATAAGAAATATGAATTGAAGTAAAAGAGAGCACCAAGAAGCAAATTCAAAACACATTTAAGTCTAACCCACTTCCTATGCATAGGAATCTTGTAAAGAAACAAGTCATGAAAGCACAAAGCAGCAAGCATAGGAAAGCAAAACAAGTGCAACTTCAAAAATTTCAACATAAAGAGGGGAAACCTAATATTATTGAGATGCATAAAACCATGTTTCCCTCTCTCATAATAACTTTCGGTAGCATCATGAATAAAATTAACAATATAACTATCGCATAAAACATTCTTATCATGAGCCACATGCATATAATCATTATTACTCTCCACATAAGCATAGTCATTCTTATCAATCATAGTGGGAGCAAATTCAATGAAATAGCTATCATTATTATTCTCATCACCATAATCATCAAATATAGGAGGCATATTGTAATCATTAGTTTTCTCCTCAATAGTAGGTGGACTGAAAATATCATACTCATCATTGTAATCATCATATTTGGAGGTTTGGTATCATCATAAGCAATAGAATAGCTATCTTCCAAAGCTGGGGAACTAAAAAGATCATTTTCATAAAAATTAGCTTCCCCAAGCTTAGACTTTTCCATAGCATTAGCAATAATGGTGTCCAAAGAATTCATACTAACAACATTGCTACTAGCATGCAAATAAAGTTCCATAGTTTTTTAATTTTCTCTTCAAACACTTCATGTCCTAACTCAAGATAAATACTATAAAGCTCTCTAATTTTTTTGTTGTTTTCCATTAAGCCTAACTAGTGAAGACAAGAAACAAAAAGACAAAATTGCAGAATCTAAAGGAAATAACTTCGAGCACTCACACCGGAGGATTTGAGTACCTTTTACCTTACCTCCCCAGCAACGGCGCCAGAAAATAGCTTGATGTCTACGCACTTCTATTCTTGTAGACAGTTGTTGGGCCTCCAAGTGCAGAGGTTTGTAGAACAGCAGCAAGTTTTCCCTTAAGTGGATCACCCAAGGCTTATCGAACTCAGGGAGGAAGTGGTCAAAGGTATCCCTCTCAAGCAACCCTGCAATCAAGATACAAGAAGTCTCTTGTGTCCCCAACACACCCAATACACTTGTCAGGTGTATAGGTGCACTAGTTCGGCAAAGAGATAGTGAAATACAAGTGGTATAGATGATTATAAGTGGTAACGCTGATAAAAAATAGCTTGATGGCATGGAAACGACTAAAGTAAAACTGAAATAAAGATAGAAGCAAGCAAACATGTAATAGATCTAATAGCAAACAATGTTTCACTGCTTAGAAACAAGGCCTAGGGATCATACCTTCACTAGTGAACACTCTCATATAAATATATTCTTCTTTATGATACTACGCTGAACTACTCTCCGGTTGGACACTCTAATCCATGGTAGGGCTATAACAGCACACCTCAACGTAAGCCTTTCCCATCTAGAAAACCCCACACTGTCACCTTGAGCACTAGATGGTTCCAACAAACACCACAATTTCATAAAGACATCCAACTCCAAATATGACTCATAACAAGTATTTGTAATCTCTAGCCTAAGTGCCACCATGGTGTGCACGCTGTCACTTTCACACACATGGGGAGAGCAGAGATCTATTAAAGCACTTGAGTAGCAAGGTAGATCTATAGATTACAAGCTCATGATCTCAATAAGATCATGCATAGAGAGAGAGATGAACACATAGCTACTGGTAGAACCCTTAGCCTCGAGAGAGAATTACTACCTCCTCATCATGGGAATCAGCAACGGTGATGGAGATGGTGGTGGAGATCGTTGGAGATGGCTCCAAGGGCACTTCCCCGTCCTGGTAGGGTGCCAGAATAGAGACTTTATGTCCCTTGAATCTCCCCTTCGGTGGCGGTGGCACTGCGGAACTTTTCGTGTCTTTCTGATTGACCCTCTAGGGTTTATGCATTGGGAGGCTCTTATAGGCGAGAGGGGAGACCGAGGGGCTGCCGGAGGGGCGCACACCACCCCCTGGTGCGGCCTGGCCTGGCCCGCACCACCAGGTGGTGTGGCCACCCTGTGGCTCTTCTCCGTCTTGTATTCTGGCTCCAAGTGTCCCCCGGTAAAATAATAAGTTCCGCTTTTGTCCCGTCCAATTCCGATAATATTCATTTTCTGACTTCGTGGAACCAAAAACAGCAGAAAACAGGCAGCTGGCATTGTGGCTCTTGTTAATAGGTTAGTCCAAGAAATCATATGAAAAGTACTCCAAAGTGTGGACAAAACATAAGAAAGTAGATAAAACCAACCACGGAACATCAAAAATTATAGATACATTTGCAATGTATCAGTTGCCTCTGGGCCTCGGGTTTCCTCCGCCACAATTGGGGTAGTTCAGACGGACATAGGGGGTCTATTGTTTCTGGGTGCATATCTTGCAGACGGGTTGGGGCGATACTTCGGGGTATGGTGGGGTCCAGGCTGGTGCATCATACGGCGCTTACGGTTCTCGCTAGCTTGGTTGATCTTTCCTTCCATCTGGATAGCAGAATCCACTAGAACTTCTAGGTCATCAAAGGGAATGTTGACTAGCACTGTCTGCATCTCATCATCCAGGACATTCAAGAATCTCTCCTTCTTCTTTGCTTCAGTGTCAATCTCATCAGGGGCATACCTTGTCAGAGATAGAAATTTGTCACGCTACTCTACCATAGTCATTCTCCCTTGCTTCAGCTCCCTGAATTCATCCCTCATCCTCTTGATCAAACCTGGGGGCACATGGGTCCTGTTGAACTTGATTTTGAATTCCTCCCAAGTCATCATCTATCCTCCGTTCATGGTACGGGTGTTGTTCCACTATGATCTTGCATAGCCAGCCAGATAGTGAGTGGCAAACAGTACCTTCTCATTGGCATCTACTCCTGCCACTTCAAAGTTGTTTTCCATGGTTTGCAGCCAGTCATCGGCATCTAAGGTCTCTTCTGCTAAACATGGGAGGGTTGGTGTTTTGGAAGTTCTTGAGTTTTCATCATGGTTTCCATGGCCCTGATTGTTATGTGCCATCTGGGCTATCGGTTGAAGAGTGGCTAGGTTGGCTTGACGTTCTGCTCTACCGGCTTCACGGTCTAAAACTAACATCTTTAGAATCTGAATCATTGGGTCCTAGGAGGAGTTGCTTCTACCGGGGTTTCCGCGAGTCATCTGAAGATTGAGATAGATCATGAGACAAGAGGGAAATTTTCTATGGTTTATTGGTATGGTTCAAAAGCTTTTAGAACTTTGAGTATGACTAAGATTTGGAAACTAACAACTTCTTATCATTCATTCATTCCAAGCACACAATACAAACACACACCACAACAACGAAAACAGATGGTTTTAAGAACCATTTTGTGAAGCTACGATACAATGGGACCGGGTACAACTCACACCTACGATAGTGCTCAGATGCGATTACTCATCATCAGAACCATGGGTTTCTTCATCATCTATGAAGTCGGCGTCATCCTCATCAGTGTGGTACTCTGCGGCGACATCCTCCAGGTAGTCATCATCATCACTAAGGTAAGAGTGTGTATCACCACGGATATCTTCCCCTTCCTCCTCCTTCTCCTCAAGCTAGATCTCCTGGTCGTGGATGGTCTCCTCCAGGGTGGCTACCTTCTGGCGAAGACGAGCGATGATGTCGTCGGATTGATGACAAGTACGCCATGAGGGGGTCCTCGAGGCGTGCAAAGAGAGGGGTGTGAGACGTACGGTATTCTGGGACGGTGAGCACACAAGTTTACCTAGGTTCGAATCCGCCGGCTTTGGACAGATCCTACTCCTGCTAGCAATCCAGTAATACGGCAGAGCCGAAATATGGGTTACAAGGGTTTCACCTGTGCGAGTTGAGATTGTAGACTATTGTGAGAGTGCCCTAAAGGCTCTCCCTAGGACGGCTTATATAGATATATGGCCTATGGTTTATAGGAGATACCTATCTGGCTATGACTAAGAGTCGGTTATAGAGTACATCTTGAACTACAAGTAACACTATGGGCCTATGTCGGTAAGTCATTTGGGCCTTCCCGTAGCCGGACTGGACTCCGTCTCTTCTCCCTGACTGGGACGCCCGTAAAGCAAAGCTCTAACCCGAAGTGGGCCACCCTAGTTAGTGAGACACAGTGAGGATACCCGGAAAGTATATCCCAACCAGCATCCCTCGGAAGCCTCCATGATCCAAATTCGGATTTCATCATCGTCTAGCTTGATCTTAGGCTTGCAGAATCTTGAACGGTTCCTGAAACTTCAAAAGAAAGGATAGGATCCGGGTCTCAAATGAGTCGGACCTACGAATACATTATTCGGGTTTCCAACTCGAAATTCAAACTAAGCCGGAACTTGGTCTCTGAAGTAATCTGACACTAGTCATGGTCAAGTCACGTCACTGACAGACATTCCTGTCAGCATGACCATTGGTGGGTCCGCTGATACATTGCAAATGTATCTATAATTTTTGATGTTCCATGCTTGGTTTTATTCACTTTCTTGTGTTTTGTCCACACTTTGGAGTACTTTTCATATGATTTCTTGGACTAACCTACTAACAAGAGCCACAGTGCCAGCTACCTGTTTTCTGCTGTTTTTGGTTCTAGGAAAGTCAGAAAATGAATATTCTCGGAATTGCACGGGACAAAAGCCAAAGTGCCTATTTTTCCGGAAGACTCACGGAGCCAGAATACGAGACGGAGGAGGGCCAGGGGCTGGCCACACCCCCCCCCCCTGGCGTGGGCTCGGCCTGGCCGCGCCATGGCATGGTGTGGGCCCCCAGGCACCCCCTCGGTCTCCCTCTTTGCTTATAAGAAGCCTTCTGACCTAAAAACTCCGGGGGGTTCGACGTTTTTCTAGAAGGAGTTCTGCTCCGCCGCCACCATCAGATTCCACGAAACAGCACCAGAAACTCCGTTCTAGCACCCTGCCGGGACGGGGAATTGGAGGAGATCATTGCCATCATCATCACCATCACTTCTCCATCGACCATCCATGTTTCCCCCATCTATGAGTGAGTAATCCCCCACTTTAGGCCATGGGGATGGTAGGGATTGGATGAGATCGTTCATGTAATGGCATCAGATTGTTAGGGCATGGTGCCTAGTATCTTTTATTAGTGCTTTATGACTTTGTTGCGACTTGTTATGCTTAATGCTTGTCACTAGGGCCCGAGTGCCATGATTTCAGATCTGAACATGTTATCGATTCATTATGATAGTATTGTTTATGGTCTTATCTGCAAGTTGTATACACACATTGTTGTCCGGAACCAATGGCCCTGAAGTGACAGAAATCGGGATAACCGGAGGGAATGGCTTTGATGTGAGGATCACATGTGTTCACAGAGTGTTAATGCTTTGCTCTGGTGCTCTAAAAAGGAGCACCTTAATTGCCAGTAGTTCCCTTGAGGCCCCGCTGTAAACGGGCTGGAAGCACAAAAGATGTTGTGCAAGTTCTCATTGCGAGCATGTATGACTATATATGGAACACATGCCTAGGATTATCTAGTACTTGGATGCTTTATCTTATTTATCTGCAAATGCCCTATGTTCTGATTGCTATGTGAATTGTCTTGTCCATGCAACGCCCGTCCATCCATCCCTATGCCTACCACACTCGAATCCCACTGTTTACTGCTATTGTTACTGTTGTCTTTGCTTTACTACTGCTGTTACTTTGTTATTCCTACTACAAAACTGTTGCTACTGATAAACTGCTGTGAGCAAGATTGTTTCCAGGTGCAGCTGAATTAACAACTCAGTTGTTAAGGCTTATAAATATTCTTTGGCTACCCTTGTATCGAATCAATAAATTGGGTTTCACTTCCCTAGAAAATACTGCGATACACCCCCTATACTTGTGGGTCATCAAGACTATTTTCTGGCGCCGTTGCCGGGGAGCATAGCTTTATTTATCAAGTCCACTTGGAATCACTATTGTTCAAGCTAAGTTTATTTTCGCCTTGTTTGCTTGTTTCTTTATCAAAAATACAAAAAATTAGTTCCTACTCTAGTTGTTATTTTCGTTGGTCTGTTATTGTCTTGCCTTATCATGCTTGTTGTCAATGGTTGGTTTCTTTGAAACTGAATCTTATTGGCAAGGTGGGTTCACGGAAGATCAAAAATATTATTATAACGAACACCGCTTGTCACAAAAAGGGAAACACTTATGGGAACAAATTGATAAATTGTATACCATTGCTAGAAACGTGTGCTCTACTTATAATGTTACTTATTGCTTGGATAAATCTTGTTGTTGTAGGAGGTACAAACACTTCCCTTTTCAATGTGAGTATAATGAAAATGTTACCATATCTTCTTATGTTAAAGGAAATTATGACTTTTATGATGTGGAACAAATTGAAGAAATTATAGCTTGGAAGGGTGCATTTGAACTTGCTAGTTTTCTTGAAAATATTGATGATTCACCTTATAAACATGAGGTTTATGGTATAATTAAATTTTGCTTTGATAATTACAAGGATGAAAATGGCTATATTCTTGAATATATTAATAGATGCTTTCCACAAATGGAAGAGACTAATGCCTTGCAGGATCCTATGGAAGAAGAAATTGATGAACCTGAAATCTCATTAGATGAAAAAGAGGAGGAGAGTGATGAACAAAAGGAGGAAGAATGGATTAGCTACCCATGCCTACCTTCTAATGAGAGTAACTCTTTATCCCTTACATTATTTGATTGTCCTCCATGCTTACTAAAGGAGGATGAATGTTATGTTCCTGAGGATTCTTTTGAAAATGTTTATAATAAAGCTCTAGTGCTTGTAGATCATTAAAAGCATGCTTTATGTGATAGTTATATTATTGAGTTTATTCATGAGGCTACTGAAACTTATTATGAGAGAGGAAAATATGGTTGTAGAAGCCTTCATGGTATTGAAACACCTCTCTATGTGCTGAAAGTTTTGAAGTCACTCTTGTTTTATTTTCCTATGCATGTCACTTTGTTCTTTGTGAATTTATTTGCATACACGATTCCTATGCATAGGAAGTGGGTTAGACTTAAATGTGTTTTGAATTTGCTTCTTGATGCTCTCTTTTACTTCAACTCATATTTCTTATGTGAGCATCCTCTCAAACTATTATGCCTGAAGATGATAATATGTCTATTATTCTTGGGAGACCTTTTCTTAAATACTGCAGGAGCTGTTATCAATTATAATCAAGGGAAGGTGACCTTCAATGTTAATGACAAGGAACATACTGTCTATTTCCCCTGGAAGATTGATAGGACATATGGTTTTGAATTCAATTGAACATGATGAGGGAATTCAAGTTGGATAAATATATCGTCCCATACCAAGAGAAAAATTTGAAACTATTATGATTGGGACCATTGCTATCAAGATTGAGCTAACATAATCATTAGTGGAATACAAAGTTTTGTCTCATAAGAAATTTTTTTGGTAGCAAGACCTGATCAACCTTGTTAACAAAAGGAATTGAACAAAAACAATGTTTTCACCACGATTATCTCCGCTTACTTCTATTTTATCCATTTTTAGTTTTTGCTTTTGCCTAACTTAAAGGCGTTAAAGAAAAGTACTTATTGGGAGATAACCCAAAAGTTTTAGATGAGTCTTGGAAGATTAATAATCGCTCCTTATCCTTTTTATTTGCTTTTTGTGCCAAGAGTAACCTCTAATGAGAGAGAAGTAATGATTGGGAAAGTTGCTGTCCCGAAACAGATTTCTGTGCTTCACCGTAAAAACTCGTGTAAAATCTCTGAACGTATTTTTGAGGCGTGAATTTTTCTGCTTCTGCCCCAGGTTGTTATCTAACTTTTGTTAGTTCAAGACTTTTTGATTTGAGCAACAGAAGGTCTTCAAAAAAATTCGTCTTTACCTGCTGGTCTGTTTTGACAAATTTTTGCCTTTTTCTGCATTTGCTTCTTGTTGGTTCCTTTTTGAGTTATTTTGGGGAATTGAGCTTTTTGAGGGAAGTGCTACAGTAGCTAGTGTTCTAATGGAAGTTTATTTGGTGTTAGAACTGAACCTTAAGACTTATTTATCTCGAGTGCACTAATGTTACTAATAAAGATTGTGTGAAGTTTTGTATGAAGGAAAAATTTCAGGTGTATGGAAGGAATGAGTAATGATATGAAGGATGGACTAAAGCTCAAGCTTGGGGATGCCACGCGTGTCACCCCAAGAAATATCCAAGAAGTAAAAGCGTCAAAGCTTGGGGATGCCCAAGGAATCCCCTCCTTCATCAATAAAAATCCCAGGTTTCTTCCAAACGCTTCATTTTTATTGTTTCATGTAAAGTTGTGTTGTTCTTGGAGCGTCTTCTTTTTCGTTTTCATTTTGGTTTTGGTTTTCTTGGTTTTCTTAGTTTGCTAAATAAATTGGTTGGACCTCCTCTTTTATACATTGGTTTGCAAATAGTTTGGTTTGGTTTAGAAAAGAGTAGGAAAGTTCATACTTATGTGGTAAAAAGAGCTCGTTTTTGACTGTGGCCTATGCTCTATCATGCCATGCTTGATATTGTTTTGGCTTTATGCTTAGTATTATTTGATGTAGCATGACTTGTTATAAACAATTGATATTTCTTAATGTGCCTTGGATGAATCCTGCGTTGTTTTAGCATATTAAAGCATAGTATAGTGATATTCTCCTTTGATGCTTTATTTGGGTTGACTTGGCGCATGCTCACACCATGTTATGACTATCTCAAGTCATCATAGCCTTTATGATCCTTTAGTTTTCAACTTGTAGTATCACTTTATGCTTTGATCAATGATGTTTTGTCGCTCTGCATGATTATGGCCATTATTGCTCTCCTAGTTTGTCGCTCCCAGTCTTTTGCTAGCCTCCACAACCAAGTATGAGTTCCACTCATGCATCCAAATCCCTAAACCAAGTTATTCCAAAGAGTCCACTATACCTACCTATTAGCATATGCTATTCCAAGTATATTCATGCTTTTTTTACCTTCCAAATTAAACTTGTTATGAGAAAACTAGTGATTAAAGCTCTCACGAACTTGATGGCACACTTTACTTTTCTTGCCCTTAATAAACTTGAATCATTGTGTCGTCTATGTTGTATATGCTTGCACTTATTTGTTGGGAATTAGCAGAACCATGTTGTCATGGGGAACGCTTTCAACATTGCACTTGGTACTTGTACCTAGTTGATATCATGCTCTTTTGTATATGGATGGCATCGGTGTGAAATGAAAGGGGATCTTGTAAGTCCATGGAGTTATGTATATGTGTTAGAGAAACGCCTGGGCCGCTGGTCTAATCCATGCTGACATGGTGGAAACCTACAGCGTAACCATAATAAGCTATCTATGAAGCATTCTTCTTATAAAAAAAAGAGTCCTATATTGAGAAAAAAAGAGAAAAAGAAAAAAAAGAGATTATGAAAAGAGGAAAGGGAGAAAAAAGCACCATATTCCCATGGTAAATAAGAAGATTGCTGAGATGCTCGTTGTCTGCTTGCCTTGTCATTTTTATATGGGGATTCTTCCGTATCATCGGGCAAGGGGTACCCCGTTGGCGGTTCTCTATGATACACATGTACTTACGATGACAAGAACTTACCGGTGACTAAACTTGAGTAGCATGAGGAGCGGCCCTCATATTCAAGGGACATGAGATTTCTGACTTATACTTCGTCAAGCATGCACACCATAGTTTGTTCACTTTAACCTTAATCACTTCAAGATGCTTATGATAGGGGCAATGAGAGCTGAAAGCTATAAGTACCATAATTTTTGGAAGCTCTTTGTGAGACTTGAATCCCTACTTCCTTTTATGAGGGCCTTTCTTCAACCATTATATTGAGTCTCCACCTTCTACCTTTATGCACCTACTTTGAGAGCATAGTGGACATTCTTAGTTCTATGTGCATTGTCCCAAGACTAGTTGATTGATGCATAACTTGATATTGCATGTTTTAAACTATTTTGTATCTAGTCACTCTTATGAACATTGAAGGTGTCCTATGCATTTATATTTGCTACTCTATTGAGGGACAAGCTGAATACTATTATGCTATGTTTTCTTTACGTGAAACAAACAAACATCTTGCAAAGCATAGTTATTCATGAATCTTTTGTTTGTGCCTTTTCATGTTGCATCATAGTTTCTTTGTCTTATTGCTAGAATTTTGGCTGCCATGTTATGATTGAAGTACTATGATCCCAGCTATGAATGGTTTACAAGTACTTTGATCAAGTTTATGATGGTGCATGTCACCTCAAAAATTATTCTTTCTTTTTATCACTTACCTACTCAAGGACGAGCAGGAGTTAAGCTTGGGGATGTTGATACATTGTAAATGTATCTATAATTTTTGATGTTCCATGCTTGGTTTTAATCACTTTCTTGTGTTTTGTCCACACTTTGGAGTACTTTTCATATGATTTCTTGGACTAACCTATTAACAAGAGCCACAGTGCCAGCTGCCTGTTTTCTGCTGTTTTTGGTTCCAGGAAAGTCGGAAAATGAATATTCTTGGAATTGGACGGGACAAAAGCCAAAGTGCCTATTTTTCCGGAAGACTCACGGGGCCAGAATACGAGATGGGGGAGGGCCAGGGGCTAGCCACACCCCCCAGGCGCGGGCTGGGCCTGGCCGAGCCAGGGCATGGTGTGGGCCCCCCAAGCACCCCCTCGGTCTCCCTATTCGCTTATAAGAAGCCTTCTGAACTAAAAACTCCGGGGGGGTCGACATTTTTCTAGAAGGAGTTCCGCTCCGCCGCCACCATCAGATTCCATGAAACAGCACCAGAAACTCCGTTCTGGCACCCTGCCGAGACAGGGAATTGGAGGAGATCATCACCATCATCAGCACCATCGCTTCTGCATCGACCATCCATGTTTCCCCCATCTATGAGTGAGTAATCCCCCGTTGTAGGCCCTGGGGATGGTAGGGATTGGATGAGATCATTCATGTAATGGCATCAGATTGTTAGGTCATGGTGCCTAGTATCTTTTATAGTGCTTTATGACTTTGTTGTGACTTGTTATGCTTAATGATTGTCACTAGGGCCCGAGTGCCATGATTTCAGATCTGAATATGTTATTGATTCATTATGATAGTATTGTTTATGGTCTTATCTGCAAGTTGTATACACACATTGTTGTCCGGAACCAATGGCCCCGAAGTGACAGAAATCGGGATAACCGGAGGGAATGGCTTTGATGTGAGGATCACATGTGTTCACGGAGTGTTAATACTTTTCTCTGGTGCTCTATTAAAAGGAGCACCTTAATTGCCAGTAGTTCCCTGAAGGCCCCGCTGCAAACGGGCTGGCAGGGCAAAATATCTTGTGCAAGTTCTCATTGCGAGCACGTATGACTATATATGGAACACATGCCTAGGATTATCTAGTACTTGGATGCTTTATTTTATTTATCTGCAAATGCCCTATGTTCTGATTGCTATGTGAATTGTCTTGTCCATGCAATGCCCGTCCATCCATCCCTATGCCTACCGCACTCGAATCCCACTGTTTACTGCTATTGTTACTGCTGTCTTTGCTTTACTACTGCTGTTACTTTGCTATTCCTACTACAAAACTGTTGCTACTGATAAACTGCTGTGAGCAAGATTGTTTCTAGGTGCATCAGAATTGACAACTCAGTTGTTAAGGCTTATAAATATTCTTTGGCTCCCCTTGTGTCGAATCAATAAATTGGGTTTCACTTCCCTCGAAAATACTGTGATACACGCCCTATTATTGTGGGTCATCATCCGCCTTTCGCGAAACCGAGGCGTCGTTTTAATGCGTGCACGGAGATCAAGGCGGCATAATCATCGTGTGGGGGTTACCTAGTCCCTTCCACGACGCATGGCATGTTTCACTGTTGCGTTTACATGAATCTTGGCGCGGCTAGAGGATATAAGTGGTTAGGATTTTCCTCCCCATCTTCTTCACCAGCACTTGCGACGTTTCCTTCTCTCCAACACCTCATACAAACATAGAGCTCCTCTGCCTCCCCACAATCTTCTAGCGCGCCCATCCCAGGTCACCGACTCACGGGATAATGGCTTCAGCATCATCCTCCAGCACGGCAGCGACAGAGGCGACGGCTGTGGTGGCGGAGAAGGAGAGAAACTGCGGGGTCTGGATCCCGTGCGTCCTTGACAACGCCAAGCTTCATGTCGTGGAAAACGAAGGTCTCCTCCGTGCTGGTGACTGGCGGAGCGGCTACGGCCAAACCGTCCCTACTCCTCGCGACGACGAGTGGGTACACTTCGGCACCAACCTCGACAGAGGTTTGACTTTCCCTCCCTTAGACTTCTTTTCTGACGTTATAGATCACTACGGAGTTCAACTCCATCATCTTCCCCCCAAACTCTCTCTTAGAGATGAGCGCATATGCTTCTTTGTGCGAGGGGTACCTCGGCAGTAGGCCGAGTCTCACTCTTTTCCGATTTTACTTTCATGTCTGGAGAAATTCCATCACTGCCGGTAATCCATACATTACCAGTACTATTATTTTTCCGTTAGAAGAGAGCGTGTTTATCCTCGGATTAGGGATAGTGAGTCGGTGAAACAATGGCCATCCTTTTTCTTTTATCACAAGGATATTCCCGCTCCCGACAAAACTCTCTGCTTTGCCGGCTTTCGTCGATGGTGCCTCCACGCCCCAAGAGTCCTGGGACGCAGATGCGCCGGCTCTTAGTGGCGATCTGGTTCTTTCCAAGAGGCGGATCGAATATTTGATGAAGCACAAGGGCCTTAAAGGGTCCAACTTAGTTCACTGTTGGGTGGCACGCCAGATCCAACATCTTCAGCATCACAGAGACCATCTTATGCACTCCATCACAGCGTCCAAGAAAGATTCCCTCTGAATCTGCCCCCAGCGGATCGAGAAGAAAATCCCGGAGCTGTCTTTGGACATGCATACGGCTGAAGATCCCGTGGTGCCGGTAAGCTTCCAACAGTAACTTGAATTATGTGTTCATCTTAACGTTACTGTCTCTTTTCGCAATACTGAGATCTATCTTCTTTTCAGCTTGCTGACCTCCCCGAGTTGGAGCTTGCTCCTCTCAAGGGATATCCTCCTGAGATCTCTCAGGATGACGGGGAACTGTTTCCACTGCCGGAGATCTTTACTCGAAAGCGTAGGGCTCCAACTTTGGCTATTGGCATGAAGGAGGTGCCCATTGTGAAAAGGTAACTTTCTTCACAAAGTTTTTGTATCTTATTCGTAATTCTTTCCGAGATGTAATGTTCTTTATTCTATTACCTTCTCAGAGCTAAACAGCTCACCAAGGGCAAGGGGAAAGGACTTGCATCGAAGCCCCTTCACCAGTCAAAGCTAAATTTGACTTCTCCTGCCATAGCCCCTTCGACTCCTGCCCCTCAGCCTTTTGTAGCGCCGGAGATTACTCCATCTCCGACCATTGTAGAATCCGGCTCAATCAGCAGAGCCAGTGATCTTTGGGTCACAAACTGACGTCACCATGGGTGACTCAGGTTTTGATAAGGGTGAATGATGGCTCGTGTATTAACAAGCTCGTTGGGGAACCCCAAGAGGAAGGTATGATGAGCATAGCAGCAAGTTTCCCTCAGTTATGAAACCAAGGTTTAATCGAACCAGTAGGATCAAGGAAACACCCCAAAGGTGTTGCTAGCTGCGCCTTGGCAGGGCACACTACCGGTGCTAGTAGCAATGTGGAGACCTGCACAACACAACCACAGAACTTTGTCTCGAACTTGCGATGAGGTTGTCAATCTCACCGGTTTTGCTGAAAACAAAGTATTAAACGTATCGAGTGGAAGGAAGTAATAGTTTGCAGAAAGTAAACACAAAGCAGTAAACAGTTTATAGATTGTATGTAAAAGAAAAGGACCGGGATCCATAGTTCACTAGAGGTGGCTCTCCTTAAGATAGATAACATGCTGGGTGAACAAATTACAGCGGGGCAATTGACAAACATCGAGAAAGCAATACATGCATATACTAATCATCTTGACTCCTTTGGAACTTGATTGGGCATTACAACATTATACACGGACCGCCATCCAACTGCATCTATGACTAATAATCCACCTTCAGGTTATCATCTGAACCCCCTCCAGTATTAAGTTGCAAGTAACAAATTATTGCTTTACGAATTGCGTGTAAAGTAAACAATACGATTGTTCTATGAACAAAGGATTGTTGTTTTCTCCCTAGTAGCAACAGCACATCTAGTACCTTAGAGATTTCTGTCACTTCCCCAGATTACCAGAGGCATGAACCCACTATCGAGCATAAATACTAACTCTTGGAGTTGCTAGCATCTACTTGGCCAAGATAGCTACTAACAACGGAAAACATGCAAGATCATAAATAACAAAGACATGATAGAATCAATAATAAATCTGAAATAGCATCTCAATATCCATCGGATCCCCGCAAACACAACATGCAGAATTACAAATAGATGATCTTGATCATGAACGGAGCTCACAAGATCTAAACATGAAAGCATAAAGGAGGAGAACCAGCCATCTAGCTACACATGGATCCGTAATCCAAGGATGAACTACTCATGCATCACACCAGAGGCTTGCATGGTGATGAAGAAGGTGTCCAGGGTGAATTCCCCTCTCCGGCAGGGTGCCGAGAAGAGATTCCGATCCCTCCCGATCTAGGGATGGAGATGACGGCGGCTACAGACTCTTTCGTGGATTTTTGATCGGGTACTTAGGGTTTTCGTCTCGAGGGCATCTTATAGGCGGAAGGAGAGGCCGAGGGGGTGCTAGGGTCGACCAGACCACCCCCTGGCGCAGGCCAAGCCTGGCCGCGCGGCCAGGTGGTGTGGCCGACCCCCAGCCCTTCTCCGTCTCGTATTCTGGCATCTGATGACTTCCAGAAAAATAGGCACTTTGGCTTTTGTCCCGTCCAATTCCGAGAATATTCATTTTCTGACTTTCCTGGAACCAAAAACAGCAGAAAACAGGAAGCTGACACTGTGGCTCTTGTTAATAGGTTAGTCCAAGAAATCATATGGAAAGTACTCCAAAGTGTGGACAAAACACAAGAAAGTGGATAAAACCAAGCATGGAACATCAAAAATTATAGATACATTTGCAATGTATCAGTGAACCCTCTTTGGGTAATGATCCCTCGGCAGAAGTCTTCGCTAAGAACCTTCTCAACAATCCGGGTCTTGCCAAACTTGGCATTACTCGGAAATCATCAGAGGAAATCCAACGGCTCGCCCGGCAATGCTTGGAGAGCCAGAATATTACCGCCGAGGAAGAGGCACAAGAAGTGGAGGACGTCAAGTACTCCGAACTCCTCGAGCAAATCTGTCTGCGCGACGAGCGGCTGAGAACCGGTGTGCTTCCGCCACCTCCGGTAATCCCGCTGACCCTCACCGAGAAGGTTAGCACCGAAGTGTCCATGAGATTGAGCAAGCTCACCCATGAACATCATGTAAGTCAAATTCCAACTTACCTTTTTTACTTTGTTCCATATCATATCCTCTAGCCCCCAAGCATTAAGTTGGATAGCAATCCGGATTTATGCTTCCTTAGGATGCCAAAGAATGAACTAGTGTAGCCCTCAAGGCTCGTGCTGATATTAGTAAAGATATTAGCCCGAGAATTTAGTAGACTTCTGACTCTGGGTATTCTGACTTACAGAAAGTTAATTCATATAACCAGGAATTGTTGAAGAATATCTGTAACACGCGGAGAGAAATCAGAGCTCTTTGACTTGAAAATTCTCAATTGAAAGTGTCAAGGGATGAGGCTGAAGGTAAACATTCCAGTACTCAAACTTTTCCCTTTATTTCATCGTCGAATTTTTATTCAACTGTTGTTCCTTTGACTACAGCATTGGTAAAGCAATCATGTGCTATGATTGGAGAAGCTGAGAATCTGAAAACCCTAGCAGTAGAGAACACCGATTTACGTCAGGAGCTGGACAAACTGAAGGCGGATCATTAACGGAGCATTGCTCAAATTCTTGAATCCTCTTCAATGGCCACCAACGAGCGTGATCGAAGGATCGCCGCCTAGGACCAGAGAATCTCGGATATCAATGATGCTTTATTCAGAGGAGAAGACCAAAGCCGACGATGTCATCTTCGGTATGTTTAATTCTTTCTGATTTTTCTGCACCTTCCGACTATCTGGAGCTCAGATTTGTTTTATTAACCCTTTGCATTACATGCGCAGGTCCTCTGAATTTACTGGACTCACCCTCCACCGAATCTCGCACTAGCCGGCTTACCCAAGTCGGCGATTTACTTCATGAATACCGTCAATCCTTTGAGGATATTGGCGAAGTTCTCAAGGTTCCGGACATGCATAGAATGTCTGGCTTTGAAGTGTGAGATAAAGCTAAGGAGATGCCCTAGCTGATCTAGGACTGGAACATGTCCTATGTGCGGACCGCAACGCAAAACGCTCTCACCGTGGTTATGAGCCACCATGGAAAGATGGAAAGATGGCAAGTAACCACAGGGTACTACAAAGTGGATGAAGACGGACAGGAGCAAGACATCAAAGCCATCATGGACTCCTACGCCGGATACGGGTGTCATGTAGCTGACCTCACCAGCTATGAAACTCCCTCCTTCACTGGCGTGGAGATGCCTCCTCCGCCTGCCGAAGAAACAGCTGAAGCTTCCGATGACGAACAAATCTTATCGGATTTGAACATCTCGGAAAGATATCAAGGCGAGGCTGCCGTGTCCAATGAGTCGGCAGCTCCTTCTTCTCCCCCTGCATCATAGAGCATCAGAACAAACAATGTGTTATCCTGAAAAACAATTCGGGTTGTAAATAAGTAGTATAATACTTTTGCTAGTGCTAAGATTTGTTATCTCTATTTAGCACTTTTGGCTTTAATTTTATGTGCCTGAAATGTTTGCATAAGCACTTATGTTTTTATCTCCACTTACCGTTTATCTGGCTTTCCGCCTCGTCCCTTTCGTGAGCCGGCCAACCTTTAGCACGGAAACTTTGCCGAGCAACGGAGCTCAATTACTAAACCAGTTTAAACTCGGAAACAAAGCCGGCTTCTAGTACCAACAATTCACTACTCGGAAAATGCCCGCATCCGGCAATCTGATAAATAACCAAAGTATAGACTCGAAAAATTAGATTTATACCCGAAGGTAGCAATTTTAGAATCGAAAATCTAAACCAGAACAAACATGAGCATAAAGTACTTTCAAGTATTCTAGGATTTTCGACTGTGACATAATCATTCGGAAATAAGATGGAGATATAAAACTTCTCAGAAGAAATGAGGCAACCAATACTTTATTTCTTATTGAACATGTACACTTATATGATTACAAAGAAAGATAAACTAAGAATAAAAGGGACGTAGCTGAGCAATATTCCATGGCCTGTCTAATTCTTTCGGGTCTGTACTGCCTCCATCTCTCTTTGTTTTCTTAGTAGCAGGTCTTTCTTTGACTGGTCGCATATCAGTTAGATAGTAAGAACCATTGTGCAATACTCGACTAACTAAAAGGGCCCTTCCCATACTGGGGAAAGTTTGTGCTTTCTTTTCTGCACAAGTCGAAGAACCAATCGCCCTTATTGAAAGACCGGTTTCTGACTCTCTGGCTATGATACTTGCATAACTTCTGCTGATAGGCTATTGATCTCATCTCAGCAACGACGCGAACTTCTTCGACTAAGTCGAGATCATTTTGTCGATAAATCTCGGCATCCTCTTCAATATACATGGCAACTCTAGGAGAAGTGCCAATCAAATCACTAGGAAGAACTTCTTCAGCACCATAGACCAAGAAGAAAGTTGTGTATCCAGTTGACCTCTTTGAGTTGTTCGCAAGCTCCATATTACAGAACGTAATTCCTCAGCCCAAGCCCCCGCAACACGTCTTAGTGGTGCTTCGAGTCTTGGTTTTAGGCCTTGTAGGATTAAACTGTTTGCTCTTTCGACTTGTCCATTAGCCTGCGGATGTGCGACTGATGCAATGTTAAGCCGGATATTTTGTTCGTTGCAGAATTCGGCAAGCTCTCCCATAGAGAAGTTACTCCCGTTGTCCGTGATAATGCTATGCAGATAACCGTATCAGATTATAACATCCTCGACAAATCTTCTGGCTATTGCTCCATCACAACTAGTGACGGGTTTAGCCTTAATCCATTTTGTGAATTAATCCACCATCACTAAGAGATGAGTAAATCCACTTGGAGCCCATTTAAACGGTCCTACCATGTCAAGCCCCTAGACCGCGAAAGGCCATGTTATAGGTATTGACATGGGTATACCCTACAGGTACTCAAGCTAGGTATATACGGTCCAGATACAGCAGAAGCCCACGACATTGCCAAGGCCCAATACAAGATTCGGGCGACCCACGAACTCTTTGATTACTTGCAGCACAAGATGAAGCTTAAGATAGAAAGTTTAAAGGGGCTAACCCTAATCTGTAACCGACTCGACTTGCTACCCCGAGCCCCAGCCTATATATATAAAGGCTGGGAGGGGGCAGCAAGGAGGACAATCACAACCCTAGTTTTACCGCCATCGCCAGATCGCATCTACGCACCCCTATAATCTTCGATTCCTTCGTTAATTCCAAGAGCAGACAAACAGGAGTAGGGACCTCTACAAGGCCTGAACCTGGGTAAACCTTGCGTCCATGTATGCTTGTTTGCTAGCTGACTGATGCCTCCACCGCTCCCTCCTTCTCCAAAACCCAAGTCCATAACAATGGGCATTGATGAGTTAAACCCTTGTCAGGTATTGTTCGCAGCTGATCAGCCGGAACGTGAGCTTGTTTGGCGTACTTTTGGTAGCCTTTACATGTCTTCACCAGCCGTTCAGCATCTGCCTTGGCTGTAAGCCAGAAAAAACCATGTCGGAAAGCTTTTGCCACTAGAGATTTGGCTGCAGCGTGGTGACCACACTCGCCTTCGTGGATTTCTCGTAAGATTTCCTCTCCTTCTTCCGGAGATACACAGCACTGAAAGACCCTAGACGCGCTCCGCTTATAGAGCTCACCACTAATTATAGTATAGGATTTTGCTCGTTGGACGATCTGTCGGCTCAGAACTTCGTCTTCGGGTAATTTGCCATCTACCAAGTAGTCAAGGTAGGGTTGAGGCCAGCTGGGAATTATAGCCAAGACTGCTACTAAAGGTGAGTCGGATTTGGTCGGATATTCCTCATCTACTCCTTTTATAGAGGGAACTTTGAGGTGTTCTAAAAAAGCGCCATCCAGGACCTTTTTCCGTGCAGAGCCTATTCGAGATAATGCATATGCTTCCTCATTTTCTGTTCGAGGGATGTGTTGAACCTCAAACCCTTCAAATGATTTAGATAGATCATCCATGACATCTCTATATGCTGACATGTGCTTATTTGCATTACTGATATCTGATACTTGTTGGGAAACAAGATCCAAATCTCCATAACACATCAAACGTCAGATGCCGATATCCTTAGCAATCCGGATTCCATGCAGCAGTTCTTCATACTCGGCAATGTTATTTGTTGCTGTGAAGTGGACCTGCAACACATAGAAAAGTTTATCTCCTTGGGGTGATTTGAGCACCACGCTAGCCCCCGAGCCCCCGAGCGCCTTAGACTCGTCAAAATGCAAGGTCCAGTATTCCGATTCTGGGAGGGTCATATTCTCCTATCTCTGTCCAATCAGCTACAAAGTCAGCGAGGATTTTGGATTTGATTGTTGTGCAAGGTTTATACTCAATGTCGAAAGCTGAAAGCTCTATTCCCCATTTTGCGACGCGTCCAGTAGCCTCGCTATTGTTGATTATGTCTCTCATGGGAGCTATGCTCACCATGGTAATTGGGTGTTCCTGAAAATAATGTCGTAACTTATAGGATGCGAAAAACACGCCATAAGCCAGCTTTTGATGGTGCGGATACCGCTGCTTTGATTCAATTAGGACTTTGTTGAGGTAGTAAGTCGGACGTTGCACCGGGTGTTCCTGATTTTCCTCTAGTCTTTCCACCACCATGACGACACTGACGACTCTGTTTGTCGCAGCAAGATAGAGCAATATCGGTTCCCTTGGTTCCGGTGCTGCAAGGATAGGAGCAGACGAGACGCTTTCAGGTCTTGTAGTGTAGCTTCAGCTTCATCAGTCCAAACAAATTTTTTGGTCTTTTTCAGGAGCTTGTAGAGTGGTGCGGCTCTTTCTCCGAGCCGACTTCCAAACTGACTGACTGCAGCAATGCAACCAGTTAGTCTTTGAACATCCTTCAGGCGAGTCGGCCTGGAAATATTGAGTATAGCCTTGATCTTGTCTCAGTTCACCTCTATGCCTCTCTGAGACACGATAAAACCTAGCAATTTTCCGGCTGGAATTCCAAAGAAACATTTCTTCGAGCTAAGCATTATGTTGTACTTTTGTAGATTGGCGAACGTTTCCTCCAAGTCAGAAATTAATGTTTCCTTCTTTTTGGACATCACCGCAATGTCGTCCATGTATGCATGTACGTTGCGTCCGATTTGGTCGTGGAGGCAATGCTGCATAGTGCGCTGGTACGTAGCTCCTGCGTTCTTAAGCCCAAAGGGCATCGTAACGAAACAGAAGGTTACGAAGGGGGTTATGAATGAAGTTTTGATTTTGTCTGATTCCTTCATCTAGATTTGGTGATAATCGGAATATGTGTCGAGAAAACATAGGAGTTCTGATCCTGCTGTAGAATCGATAACTTGATCAATTCTAGGTAGAGCGAACGGATCTTTGGGACAAGGCTTGTTCAAGGCAGTATAATTAACAAACATCCTTAATTCAGTGGTGTCCTTTTTAGGTACCATTACAGGGTTGGCCGACCAATCAGTATGGATGACCTCTTCTATGAATTCGGCTAACTCGAGTTGGACTAGTTCCTTAGCTATTGCCTTACGCTTTTCATCGCCAAAACATCATAGGGACTGTTTGACGGGTTTAGCATTCGGGTGTACATTTAGAGAGTGCTCGGCATGTTCCCTAGGTACTGCGGTCATGTCAGATGGCTGCCATGCAAAGATATCTTGATTTGCTTGGAGGAATTTGATGAGCACGCTTTCCTATGCGCTATCTAGGCTTACACCTATCTGGGTCACCTTGGAGGGGTCATCATCCTTCAACAGCGTCTTCTTCGTCGCTTCCGATTCCTTGAACTCCGGATTCGGCTTTGTCACCTCCTTCTTCATTGCGGGCATCTTGGATGGATCAATGGTCTTCTTGATCTCCTGGTACTCCTGGGCGTGCAGCATGGCTTCAGCAAAGGCAATATTTCCATCCTCGCACTCTCGCGCTTTCTTCAGGTCTCCCCTGATGGTGATCACGCCATTGGGACCTGGAATTTTCATCATATTGTAAATGTAACACGGACGAGCAATGAAATCCTAGTAAGCCGGACGTCCGAATATAGCATGGTATGCGCTCTTGAACAGGACCACTTCAAAGTAAAGTGCCTCCGTCCGATAGTTCTTTGGAGTTCCAAAGGTAACATCCAAAGTGATTTCTCCCAGGGAATTTGCTTGTCTTCCTAGGACAACTCCGTGAAATATCACAGAGCTATGATTCAGCTGGGTCTCCGAGATCCCATCCGGCGTAGCATTTCGACATACACAATATTAATGTTGTTGCCGCCGTCCATGAGAGTCTTGGAGAAACTATAGCAATCAATAAGTGGGTTGACGACTAAGCTGTATTTTCCTCGCCTGTGCAATTTAGGCGGATGATCAGCACCGTCAAAGGTGATTACTACTCCCGACCAGTCCAAGTACTGTGGGACAGCCAGAACAGTTGCATTGAGCTCATGTAGAAATGATTTCTTAACCTTAGCTGGTTGAGATCCGAGGAAGGTGATGTAAGTGTCTTTCTTTGTTGGGAAGTTTTTCTTCCCCTCCGTCTTAGGATTTGAAGGATAAGCTTCCTCCATGTCAGAATCTTCCTTGGTCTCCTTATCTTTTTTAGGATTCTTCTTTCCCTTCTTCCGCTTAGCCCTGTAGCCAGCGATATTGTCTTTCTTGATGTCGTCATTAAAAGGACACCTGGCATTTGTGTGAGACGAGCCCCCATTGGCATGTAGGTGATGCACACATGGGTTATTGGCAATGTCGGCCTAGGAGTAGGTTTTGCCAGGTTGCTGGTCTCCTCTACCCTGGACTCTTGACGTCCCGCGACCGCATCCACGGCCACCGCCACACCCTCCTTGTCCTCCAGACCTGAAAGTAGCAGTGACCACTGCCGTTTCCGCGTTGGGTTTTTCTTCCGAGGTGTTTTTGCGCTTCTAAGCTTGATGCTTTGGTTGTTTTGCCGACTGTGGCACACCTAGGGCGTTCAGTAATCCCTCTGCGTCATCATAAGCATCTGAATACTTGCTTGTTGTTTCTATCATCTCTCCTAGATTAGTGACCTTGTCACACTTCAAGCGGTGACGTAGTAAACCAATTGGGAGTCCTGCAATGAAGCCTTCAATCGCAGTTTGGACATTTACTCCTTCATAGGAGTTTTTAGTGTCGATCCATCATCCGAGATAATCTCGGCAAGTTTCTCCGGCTTTCTGGGTGCAACATTGTAGGTCTCCTACCGTACAGGGCCTCCAGTATGTGCCTTCGAAATTCCGAAAGAACGCGCTTTGCATGTCATACCAGTTGTGGATGGTGTTCTCCAGAAGTTCATTGAGCCATGATCGCGCCATCTTCCGCAACATAAGTGGGAGATATCAGGTTGCGACCAAGTTGTTTCCACCTTTGGCGATGCAGCAAGCCTGGAAAAAATCCTGGAGCCAAGTATCTTGCCGGGCTACACCGTCGTAGGTTTGGATGTGTCTTGAGATAGCAAATCCTTCCGGGAAGTGTGTTTGTTGAATCCGTGGTCCAAAGCATTTTGGGCCCATGTATATATCATCGTTTTCATAGCGCCACGCCTCTATATTGGAGTTAATCCGGTGTCTCGCATCACTTGGTGACAGAGATCGCCGTCCTAGTTGACGGCTGTGGCTGCGGTGCCTTGGAGCCGGACTTCGGCTTCTACCACCAGCTCCTCCGCCATGACGCCCTCCTTGGCCTCCTTGAGAGCCGTTGTGATGGCTACTTGGTGGAGAAGGTGGAGCAGATAGATTGTCTCCGGCTGATCGTCGGCCTCCGTCCGGAGCATCATTATTCCTGTTTCGGGGAGGGTCTTCAATACGACGAGCTCCCTGCCGGCTTGACTCTACACGGTGCTCGTCATTCCTTCGTCCGTCACTCCTACCACGGTGGGGCTCAGCCGGACGGCTTGTATGTCTAGGAGGTGGCATTCTTTGACGGTCCTCCTCCTAACGTTTCTCTTTGTCTTCTTCCCTACGATCGTTCGACTCTCGCCGGGGAGGACTTTTCGGATATAGTGCAGCAATTGCCTCTTGCTCAGCGGCTAGAGCGACGTTGCGCCAGTCACATGCAGTTCTGTGGTGTTGCCCTGAAGATCAGGTTCTTCAGTGGTGTCTTCCCAATGGTCGGAACGGTGATGCTGTTCCGGAACACGTTGGGGCCTTATATCATTCTAGGCCGGATCCGTGCGACATTGGTCTGATTGAGAGACTAGTTTTCCGCTTCTGGATTTCGCGACCTTCTGCTGCTCCAGACCCTTGGTGAGTATCTTAATGCCCCATCAAACCTATTCTGGGCCTGGATTATTTGCCAGGATATCTTGAGCTGTGGCAGTGTTTTGCACCAGTCTTGGGTACACCAGATCTCCATTACTGTCGAGCCGGGGCATCCCCAGGTCTCCCTCAAAGAGAACCTTGCGTAGTTCCAGAAATTTATCAGCCCGTACGTGGCCTTTCCAATTCTTCTGATGTTACAGAGAGATGAGCTTATCCGCAGTAGCCATGCGCTTCTTTTCTTCCTCTATGTTTTTAGCTTCATCCAGGAGTACTGGGCGATGCGCTTCTAGGGCTTGGGCCCTTTCTTCCAATTCCGCGGCAGTAAGTTCTGCAGCTGTAGGGATAGGTGTAGTTAGTGCAGCATCGATGAGTTTATGCGCACCTACAGTGACCACATGTCCATCCACCGACTCTTCTTTGGGATCGTCTGGGATAAGTGCTCCATCCGAGTCTTCCTCATATTCCTCGGCAATCACCTCCTCTGTCGGAAGTTCTTTTACCGGGGTCTTATTTTTCTTGTTCTTCTTCTTTGCCTTCTTGGCAGCGCTGGTAGCAAAGACGGCTTTGAAGGGTTCCGTAGCAGAAAACAAAAAATTTCTATCTACTCGAACACTAATACCAAGATCTAAACTATGTAGACATAAGTAACGGAGAAGGAATTCGATATTCATACCTTTGAAGACCGAGGCACGCCTTACGCAGGAAGGCGTATATTGATGAAGACGAGCAGCACCCCAAGTGTGGTGCCTCCGAAGTTCGTCACACGTCCGGTGTAGGAGACGTCAACCGGACTCCAATCCAGCCGAGCAGCGGAAGAAGTAGATGCCGGATGGCAGATCACACGACGGTGGTGTTGAGGTGGAGAACTCACCCACGAGGTCCTCCCCAATATTACGGAGAAGTCCTCAATGGATGAGAGGGAGAGAATGAGAGGGAATGGGATGATTCCAAAGGGGGAGGAGAGACCCCTATATATAGTGGGAGGGGGCGCACTACCCAGGGGCCAGGCGGTGTGGGACTAAACCCCACAACCACCGGCCACCTAGGGGCAGCCGCCGGCCCTAGGTGGGCCCCATTGGGTGGCCCACCAAGCCTAGGCCGGCTGGCCCCCACTCCCTAGGCGCCATGCCCTATTGGGCCTCCCTTCGGATGAGGCCCATTAGCATTAAGATGCCTTTAATAATAAAATAAAATATATATTTAATATTAATTATCCAATTAACATTCAAATACACATATTATATTATTCCTTTACTCCGGAACACCTTTCGGACCCCTTCCGATCTCCATCGGATGTTACCTGGAACTATTCCGGTTTCTCTTTCTCTATTTCTCCTACGATGCCTCATCTACCCTAAGCGTCCCTACCCTTAAGCGTGACATCATTCGGTTCAGAAACACTCTAGACATGATTGAGACTAATCTCACATCAATGATCAACAGAGGGACCTGGATGGCCATGTGACCCCCGTGCGTTTCACGAATATAATCGCTCGAACCATGAGATGGCCGTTTCCTATTCCCTTTGTCATTCGATTCCTAATTCATACGAGACTTGATCTTCGGTAGCTCCATACCTTAGTTCGATCTCGTTACCGATGAACTTGTTTTCTCATTCTCATGTCATTGCATTCCGTGACCTAGTCACATGCTTGCAAGATTCATTAATGCAACGTAACCGAGATGGCCACATGTATTTGTCTGTTACATGGACTAGACAAATCCTGGTCTTGATATGTACACCTCTATGCATCCCTTCAGAAAACCTGAGTGGCACCTGATACATTGCAAATGTATCTATAATTTTTGATGTTCCATGCTTGGTTTTATCCACTTTCTTGTGTTTTGTTCCAACTTTGGAGTACTTTTCATATGATTTCTTGGACTAACCTATTAACAAGAGACACAGTGCCAGCTGCCTGTTTTCTGCTGTTTTTGTTTCTAGGAAAGTCAGAAAATGAATATTCTCGGAATTGGACGGGACAAAAGCCAAAGTGCCTATTTTTCCGGATGTCATCAAGTGCCAGAATACGAGACGGAGAGGGGCCAGGGGCCACCACACCACCTGGCCACGCGGCCAGGCCTGGCCCACGCCAGGGGGTGGTGTGGTCGCTCTCGGCACCCCCTCGGCCTCTCCTTCCGCCTATATATTGCCCTCGGGACGAAAACCCTAAGTACCCGATCAAAAATCCACGAAAGAGTCTGTAGCCATCGTGATCTCCATCCCTAGATCAGGAGGGATCTGAAGCTCTTCCCGGCACCCTGCCGGAGAGGGGAATTCACCCTGGAGGCCTTCTTCATCACCATGCAAGCCTCCGGTGTGATGCGTGAGAAGTTCATCCTTGGACTACGGATCCATGTAGTAGCTAGATGGCTGGTTCTCCTCCTTTGTTCTTTCATGTCTAGATCTTGTGAGCTCCGTTCTTGATCAAGATCATCTATTTGTAATTCTACATGTTGTGTTTGCGGGAATCCGATGGATATTGAGATGCTATTTCAGATTGATTATTGATTCTATCATGTCTTTGTTATTTGTGATCTTGCATGCTTTCCGTTGTTAGTAGCTATCTTGTCCAAGTAGATGCTAGCAACTCCAAGAGTTAGTATTTATGCTCGATAGTGGGTTCATGCCTCTGGTAATCTGAGGGAAGTGACAGAAATATCTAAGGTACTAGATGTGTTGCTACTAGGGAGAAAATAACAATACTTTATTCATAGAAAAATCGTATTGTTTACTTTACACGGAGTTCGTAAAGCAATAATCTGTTGCTTGCAACTTAATACTGGAGGGGGTTCGGATGATAACCTGAAGGTGGATTATTAGTCATAGATGTAGTTGGATGGCGGTCTATGTATTATGTTGTAATGCTCAATCAGGTCTAAAAGGAGTCAAGATGATTAGTATATGCATGTATTGCTTTCTCGGTGTTTGTCAATTGCCCCGCTGTAATTTGTTCACCTAGCATGTTATCTATCTTAAGGAGAGCCACCTCTAGTGAACTATGGATCCCGGTCCTTGTCTTTTACATACAATCTATAAACTGTTACTGCTTTGTGTCTACTTTCTGCAAACTTTTACTTCTTTCCATTCGATACGTTTAATCCTTTGTTTTCCGCAAAACACGATGAGATTGACAACCTCATCGCAAGTTGGGGACAAAGTTATGTGATTGTGTTGTGCAGGTCTCCACGTTGCTACAAGCAGCGGTAGTGCGCCCTGCCAAAGCTCAGCTAGTAACACCTTTGGGGTGTTTCCTTGCTCCTACTGGTTCGATTAAACCTTGGTTTCATAACTGAGGGAAACTTGCTGCTGTGCTCATCATACCTTCCTCTTGGGGTTCCCAATAAGCTCTACATCAACACCGCACCAGCACTTTTCTGGGCGCCGTGCATTGAGCCATCAAGCATTTTTCTGGCGCCGTTGCCAGGGAGTCAAGGACATCTTCACAAGGGGAGTCCCTCATAACCAATCTCTTTACTTTGTTATTTTTGTTTTGCTTAGTTTCTTTTTGCGTTGTTTGCTTGTTTTGTTATTCAAAAACACACACAAAATTAGTTTTATTAGTTTGCTTTCTTATTTTGAAAACACAAAAAAATGACTACTCTTGAAAACACTAAGTTGTGTGACTTCACTAGCACCAACAACAATGATTTTATGAGCACACCTATTGCTCCACCTGTGGCTGAAAATACTTTCTTTGAGATAAACACTGAAACTTTTCAAGCTCGTTGTGATATCATGTCTGAATTTTGTCTTATGCCCAAAGAGATTTATGAATCTTTGAATACTTGGGGGCTTACTGAAGGAGGAAAAGAAATATCTCTTGCTAATAATACTACCATATTACCTCTTGGAATAGCTGAAGGAGTGTTTACAAAGATCCTTGGGAAAATGATTTCTACTGATTATCTTGTTATTGAATGTGCAGGAAAAGGATAAATTACACTTGGAAGGTCCCTATTAGAACTCCTTGGAGCAATAATAGATGTCGGAAAGGGGACCATGCACCTTTCTTCTCCACCAAACAATCACATTTTCCCCAAGGTAAAGAATAAAAGTAAGAGAGGTAAGGGCAAGAAATTTGGTCTTAATGCTTCTTCATTTGAGAACACTTGATTCTTTCTTGCTTCTTATGCCTAACTTAAAGGCGTTAAAGAAAAGTACTTATTGGGAGATAACCCAAAAGTTTTAGATGAGTCTTGGAAGTTATTACTTCAGTAATAACCGCTCCTTATCCTTTTTATTTGCCTTTTGTGCCAAGAGTAACCTCTAATGAGAGAGAAGTAATGATTGGGAAAGTTGCTGTCCCGAAACAAATTTCTGTGCTTCACCATACAAATTCGTGTAAAATCTCTGAGGGTATTTTTGAGGCGTGAATTTTTGTGCTTCTGCCCCAGGTTGTTATCTAACTTTCTTTAGTTCAACACTTTTTGATTTGAGCAACAGAAAGTCTTCAAAAAAAATCGTCTTTACCTGCTGGTCTGTTTTGACAGATTTCTGCCATTTTCTGCATTTGCTTCTTGTTGGTTCCTTTTTGAGTTCTTTTGGGGAATTGAGCTTTTTGAGGGAAGTGCTACAGTAGCTAGTGTTCTAATGGAAGTTTATTTGGTGTTAGAACTGAACCTTAAGACTTATTTATCTTGAGTGCACTAATGTTGCTAATAAAGATTGCGTGAAGTTTTGTATGAAGGAAAATTTCAGGTGTATGGAAGGAACGAGTAATGAGATGAACGATGGAATAAAGCTCAAGCTTGGGGATGCCACGCGTGTCACCCCAAGAAATATCCAAGAAGTACAAGCGTCAAAGCTTGGGGATGCCCAAGGCATCCCCTTCTTCATCAATAAAAATTCCAGGTTTCTTCCAAATGCTTCATTTTTATTGTTTCATGCACAGTTGTGTTGTTCTTGGAGCGTCTTTTTTTTAGTTTTCGTTTTAGTTTTTAGTTTGCTTGGTTTTCTTAGTTTGCTAAATAAATTGGTTGGACCTCCTCTTTTATACATTGGTTTGCAAATAGTTTGGTTTGGTTTGGAAAAGAGTAGGAAAGTTCATGCTTATGTGGTAAAAAGAGCTTGTTTTTGACTATGGCATATGCTTTGTCATGCCATGCCTGATATTGTTTTGGCTTTATGCTTAGTATTCTTTGCTGTAGCATGACTTTTCATAGAAAATTGAGATTGCTTAATGTGCCTTGCATGAATCATGCGTTGTTTTAGCATATTAAAGCATAATATAGTGGTATTCTCCTTTGATGCTTTATTTGGGTTGACTTGGCACATGCTCACACGATGATATGACTATCTCAAGTCACCATAGCCTTTATGATCCTTTAGTTCTCAACTTGTAGTATCACTTTATGCTTTGATCAATGATGTTTTGTCGCTCTGCATGATTATGGCCATTATTGCTCTCTTAGTTTGTCCCTCCCAGTCTTTTGCTAGCCACCACAACAAAGTATGAGTTCCACTCATGCATACAACTCCCTAAACCAAATTATTCCAAAGAGTCCACCATACCTACCTACTAGCTTATGCTATTCCAAGTATATTCATGCTTTTGTTTACCTCCCAAATTAAACTTGTTATGAGAAAACTAGTGATTAAAGCTCTCACGAACTTGATGGCACACTTTACTTTACTTGCCCTTAATAAACTTGAACCATTGTGTCGTCTATGTTGTATATGCTTGCACTTATTTGTTGGTAATTAGCAGAACCATGCTTCCATGGGGAACGCTTTCAACATTGCACTTGGTACTTGTACCTAGTTGATATCATGCTCTTTTGTATATGGATGTCGTCGGTGTGGAATGAAAGGGGAGCTTGTAATTCCATGGAGTTATGTATATGTGTTAGAGAAATGCCTGGGTCGCTGGTCTAATCCATGCTGACATGGTGGAAACCTGCAGCGTAACCATAATGAGCTGTCTATGAAGCATTCTTCTTATAAAAAAAGAGTCCTATATTGAGAAAAAAATAAAAAAAGGATACTATGAAAAGAGGAAAGAGAGAAAAAAGCACCATATTCCCATGGTAAATAAGAAGATGCTCAGATGCTCGTTGTCTGCTTGCCTTGTCATTTTGATATGTGGATTCTTCCGTATCATTAGGCAAGGGGTACCCCATTGGCGGTTCTCTATGATACACATGTACTTACAATAACAAGAACTTACCGGTGACTAAACTTGAGTAGCATGAGGAGCGGCCCTCGTATACAAGGGACATGAGATTCCTGACTTATACTTCGTCAAGCATGTACACCATAGTTTGTTCACTTTAACCTTAATCACTTCAAGATGCTTATGATAGGGGCAATGAGATCTGAAAGCTATAAGTACCATAATCTTTGGAAGCTCTTTATGATACTTGAATCCCTACTTCCTTTTACCAAAGGCCTTTCTTCCACCATTATATTGAGTCTCCACCTTCTACCTTTATGCACCTACTTTGAGAGCATAGTGGCCATTCTTAGTTCTATGTGCATTGTCCCAAGACTAGTTGATTGATGCATACATTGATATTGCTTGTTTTAAACTATTGTATCTAGTCACTCTTATGAACTTTGAAGGTGTCCTATGCATTTATATTTGCTACTCTATTGAGGGACAAGCTGAATACTAGTATGCTATGTTTTCTTTTTGTGAAACAAACAAACGTCTTGCAAAGCATTGTTATTCATGAATCTTTTGTTTGTGCCTTTTCATGTTGCATCATAGTTGCTATGTCTTATTGCTAGAACTTTGTCTTTCATGTTATGATTGAAGTACTATGATCCCAGCTTTGAATGTATTACCAATACTTTGATCAAGTCTTTGATGGTGCATGTCACCTCAAAAATTATTCTTTCTTTTTATCACTTACCTACTCGAGGACGAGCAGGAGTTAAGCTTGGGGATGTTGATACATTGCAAATGTATCTATAATTTTTGATGTTTCATGCTTGGTTTTATCCACTTTCTTGTTTTTTGTTCCAACTTTGGAGTACTTTTCATATGATTTCTTGGACTAACCTATTAACAAGAGCCACAGTGCCAGCTGCCTGTTTTCTGCTGTTTTTGGTTCCAGGAAAGTCAGAAAATGAATATTCTCGGAATTGGACGGGACAAAAGCCAAAGTGCCTATTTTTCCGGATGTCATCAAGTGCCAGAATACGAGACGTAGAGGGGCCATGGGGGCACCACACCACCTGGCCGCACGGCCAGGCCTGGCCCGCGCCAGGGGGTGGTGTGGCCGCTCCCGGCACCCCCTCGGCCTACCCTTCCAACTATAAGATGCCCTCGGGACGTCAACCCTAAGTACCCGATCAAAAATCCACGAAAGAGTCTGTACCCACCGTCATCTCCATCCCTAGATCGGGAGGGATCTGAAGCTCTTCCCGGCACCCTGCCGGAGAGGGGAATTCAGCCTGGAGGCCTTCTTCATCACCATGCAAGCCTCCGGTGTGATGCGTGAGTAGTTCATCCTTGGACATCGGATACATGTAGTAGCTAGATGGCTGGTTCTCCTCCTTTGTTCTTTCATGTTTAGATCTTGTGAGCTCCGTTCATGATCAAGATCATCTATTTATAATTCTACATGTTGTGTTTGCGGGGATCCGATGGATATTGAGATGCTATTTTAGATTGATTATTGATTCTATCATGTCTTTGTTATTTGTGATCTTGCATGCTTTCCGTTGTTAGTAGCTATCTTGTCCAAGTAGATGCTAGCAACTCCAAGAGTTACTATTTATGCTCGATAGTGGGTTCATGCCTCTGGTAATCTGGGGAAGTGACAGAAATCTCTAAGGTACTAGATGTGCTATTGCTACTAGGGAGAAAACAACAATCCTTTGTTCATAGAACAATCGATTGTTTACTTTACACGCAATTCGTAAAGCAATAATCTGTTGCTTGCAACTTTATACTGGAGGGGGTTCGGATGAAAACCTGAAGGTGGATTATTAGTCATAGATGCAGTTGGATGGCGGTCTATGTATTATGTTGTAATGCCCAATCAAGTCTCAAAGGAGTCAAGATGATTAGTATATGCATGTATTGCTTTCTTGGTGTTTGTCAATTGCCCCGCTGTAATTTGTTCACCCAGCATGTTATCTATCTAAGGAGAGACACCTCTAGTGAACTATGGATCCCGGTCCTTGTCTTTTACATACAATCTACAATCTTTTATTGCTTTGTGTTTACTTTCTGCAAACCTTTACTTCTTTCCATTCGATACGTTTAATCCTTTGTTTTCTGCAAAACACGGTGAGATTGACAACCTCATCACAAGTTGGGGACAAAGTTCTGTGGTTGTGTTGTGCAGGTCTTCACATTGCTACTAGCACCGGTAGTGCGCCCGTCCAAAGCTCAGCTAGTAACACCTTTGGGGTGTTTCCTTGCTCCTACTGGTTCGATTAAACCTTGGTTTCATAACTGAGGGAAACTTGCTGTTGTGCTCATCATACCTTCCTCTTGGGGTTCCCAACGAGCTCTACATCAACACCGCACCAGCACTTTTCTAGGCGCCGTGCATTGAGCCATCATGTACCAATCAGGAGTGCCACAAACCCTTGTAGACCTGCAAACCTCAGGAGTCTCGACGTCATTGTTTTGATCATCATCAATGGGCTCTTCCTCCATGCTGGAGAGCGCTTTCGGAACAGCTTCCGTTGCGCTACTCAGAATTTGGAGAGAAGGGTCAACAATTTCATATAACTCAATTTTCCTTCCACTCACTCCTTTTGCAAGAAACTCTTTCTCGAGAAAGGTGTCGGTTCTTGTGACAAACGTTTTGCCTTCTGCTTGGTTGTAGAAAGTATATCCAATGGTTTCCCTTGGATATCCTACAAAGATGCATTTTTCCGATTTGGGTTCGAGCTTGTCAGGCTGTAGTTTCTTGACGTAAGCCTCACATCCCCAAACTTTCAGAAATGACAGCATTGGCTTCTTGCCATGCCATATCTCATATGGGGTTGTCTCCACGGATTTGGATGGTGCTCGGTTTAAAATAAAAGCGGCGGTTTCTAACGCGTATCCCCAAAAAGACATAGACAAATCAGTTAAAGACATCATGGACCATACACTATCCAATAGGGTCCGGTTACGACGTTCCAACACACCATTATGATGTGGTGTTCTGGCTGGCGTAAGCTATGGGACAATCCCACAGTCCTTTAAGTGCATGTTAAACTCATAACTCAAATACTCGCCTCCTTGATCCGATTGAAGGTGCTTGATTTTCTTGTTAAGTTGATTCTCTACTTCTTTCTAAAATTCCTTGAACTTTTCAAAGGTTTCAGACTTGTGCTTCATTAAGTAGATATATCCATATCTGCTTAAGTTGTCAGTAAAGGTAACAAAGTAACAATAACCATTGCGCGTTGAGACGCTCATTGGTCCACATACATCCGTATGTATGATTCCAAGTAGGTCTACAGCTCTCTCCATTATTCCGGAGAATGGTGTTCTAGTCATCTTGCCCATGAGGCACGGCTCACATGTATCAAGGGATTCGAAATCCAATGATCCAAGAAGCCCTTCTGAATGAAGCTTCTTCATGCGCTTTACGCCAATGTGACCAAGACGGCAATGCCACATGAACATGGAATTATCATCACTGTGCTTACAACATTTAGCATCAACACTATGGATGTGTGTATTACAATCAAGATCAAGTAAGAATAAACCATCACACACAGGAGCATGAACATAGAAAATAACATTCATATAAATTGAACAACCATTTGTTCCTGATTTAAACGAATAATAGTCTTGCAATAAGCAAGACCCACTCACAATATTCATACTCAACGCGGGTACATAATAGCATTTATTCAAAACCAATAATAATCATGACGGTAGACGGAGATGCAGGGTGCCAATGGCCATCACTTCGACTCTCGAACCATTGCCGACGCGCATCGTCACCTTGTCCTTCCTCATGCGCCTCCTACTCTGCAAATCCTGCTGAGAGTTACAAATGTGAGCAACAGATCTGGTATCAAATACCTAGGTGTTACTACTGGCGCTTGTAAGGACTACATCAATAACATGTATATCATATATACCTTTGTCCTAGGCAGCTATCTTGCCGGCTCGCTTGTCTTCAAGGTACTTGGGGCAGTTGTGTTTCTAGTGCCCATCCCCTTTGCAGTAGAAGCACGAAGTGCCGGGCTTAGGGCCAGGCTTGGCAGTCTTTGAGGTGCTGGGAACAAACCTGCCATCCCTCTTAGACTTCTTACCCTTGCCTTTCCCCTTTTGCCTTGGTTTCTTAAAGTTGGTGGTCTTGTTGACCATCAACACTGTGTGCTCCTTCCTGATTTCAACCTCAGCAGTTTTCAGCATGGTGAACACCTCAGCAAGGGTCTTAGTCATCCCTTGCATGTTGTAGTTCATCACAAATCTCTTATAGCTAGGGGGCAGCGAGTGCAGCACCCTATCAATCGCGAGCTCCTCCGGGATTTTGCAATCTAGGGCGTTTAAGCACTTAACGTAGCCAGACATTTTGACCACATGTTCACTAATGTTGTTGTGCTCTTCCATGTTAGCAGAGAAGAAGAGCTCGGAAGCATCATACCTCTCTACACGGGCCTGTGGAGCAAAGGCGGCCTTGAGATCCTCAATGATCTCAAAGGCATTCATCTTCTCAAAACGCTTTTGAAGATCCGGCTCCATGGCATAGAGCATTACACTCTGGATGAGGGAGAAATCGTCTACCTTGGACTGCCAGACATTCTTTTCATCCTGGGAGGCGGAATCTGCAGGCTTAGCCGGAAGCTCAGTCTCGATGACATAAGTCAACTTGTAGGCGACTAGGAGGATCCTAAGATTGCGGAACCATGTAGTGAAGTTGGTTCCATCAGTTTTCAGCTTGTCCTTCTCGAGGAAAGTGCTAAGGTTGAAGGTGGGTGGGCGAGACATCTACAAAGGATTTGCAAAGTGTTTAGACTATGTTCATAATAATGAGTTCAAGTTTTGATTAAAAGAACTCCCACTTAAACGAACATCCCTCTACTCATTTAGTGATCACATGATCCTAATCCCCTGCACCTCCCCCGATCGTCATGGCCATTAGTGCAGTATCAAAGGTGGACATTCCCTAATGTCGATCACATCAACCATGTGATTCATGCTCGACCTTTCGGTCTCCTGTATTCCGAGGCCATGTCTGCACATGCTAGGCTCGCCAGTTCTAACTCATGTGTATTCGCAGTGCAACATGGCTTGCACCCACTATATGCAAACGTAGATATGTCTGACCCCTACTCACCGCAGGGCGCCTCATACCAAAGAACTTTCTTGGTGGTGCACACACAAGGGGAATACGATAACTGGAATACTATGAGGGATTGTCTCATTATGCTACCGTCTAATATAAGTATACCAGCATAATGAGTAATACTTCAAAATTAAAGTGTTATGACATGGTCATAGATTTATGATTATCATCAATAGCTTCATGAGAGTTTCACAAACTTGTCATTGCCATGTCCTAATACTTTCCCCTATGCAATAATAAAGATAGACGCTTCTATATTATCTATTGCATGTTTTATGCGGCTTTAGGGCTTTCGCAGTAGAACCCCTTCCCACCTACGAACGTCGAGCCACAACATGGATTCAATGATTGCCGTTCTTCTTCCCTTTTCAGGGCCCTCCGGTGTCAATGCCATATCAACTACTGTAGAGAGACAGACACCCCCCTAAGCCACTTTGATTTGTGGACCAGTCTCGTGAATCACCACGTGAGGTCGGTTGGGGGCCGCTTCATCAAACAGTGCCGCGATATGAACAATAACATTAAAGAGGGTATCAACTAGAGAATCAATGCCCACATATTTCTATGTGTTCTATCCGTACGACATGTCTACCCATAGACCCGCTCTGATACCACTGAAGGGTTCCGTAGCAGAAAACAAAAAAAATCTATCTACTCGAACACTAATACCAGGATATAAACTATGTAGACATAAGTAACAGAGAAGGGATTCGATATTCATACCTTTGAAGACCGAGGCACGCCTTACGCAGGAAGGCGTATATTGATGAAGATGAGCAGCACCCCAAGTGTGCTGCCTCGGAAGTTCGTCACACGTCTAGTGTAGGAGACGTCAACCGGACTTTGATCCAGCCGAGCAGCGGAAGAAGTAGATGCCAGATCGCAGATCATACGACGATGGTGTGAAGGTGTAGAACTCACCCACAAGGTCCTCCCCAATATTACGGAGAAGTACTCAATGGACGAGAGAGAGAGAATGAGAGGGAATGGGATGATTCCAAAGGGGGAGGGGAGACCCCTATATATAGTGGGAGGGGGGCGCACCACCTAGGGGCCAGGTGGTGTAGGACTAAACCCCACACCCGCCGGCCACCTAGGGGCAGCCGCTGGCCCTAGGTGGGCCCCATTGGGGCGGCCCACCAAGCCTAGGCCGGCTGACCCCCACTCCCTAGGCGCCATGCCCTATTGGGCCTCCCTTCGGGTGAGGCCCATTAGCATTAAAATGCCTTTAATAATAAAATAAAATATATATTTAATATTAATTCTCCAACTAACATTCAAATACACATATTATATTATTCCTTTACTCCGGAACACCTTCCGGACCCCTTCCGATCTCCATCAGATGCTACCCGGAACTATTCTGGTTTCTCTTTCTCCATTTCTCCTACGATGCCTCATCTACCCTAAGCGTCCCTACCCTTAAGCGTGACATCCTTCGGTTCGGAAACACTCCGGACATGATTGAGATTACTCTCACATCAATGATCAATAGAGGGACCTGGATGGCCATGTGACCCCCGTGCGTTTCACGAATATAATCGCTCGAACCGTGAGATAGTCGTTTCCTGTTCCCTTTGTCATTCGATACCTAATTCATCCGAGACTTAATCTTTGGTATCTCCATACCTTAGTTCGATCTCGTTACCGATGAACTTGTTTTCTCGTGCTCATGTTGTTGCATTCCGTGACCTAGTCACATGCTTTCAAGATTCATTAATGCAACGTCACCGAGATGGCCACATGTATCTGTCCGTTACATGGACTAGTCAAATACTGGTCTTGATATGTACTCCTCTATGCATCCCTTCGGAAAACCTGAGTGGCACCTTTTTGATCACCCTGTTATGAGATGATTCTTGATAACCATCTAAGCTTCTTCCGGAATGGTCATTTGCATTACCTCACAGTCAAAGGATCAGGTTGCGAGGTTCTCTGTGTTTTATCATCAATGGTGAACTTTGTAACTAGATATCATTAAGATATAACGGTTGGATGTTTGTCTATCATGTTATTCAACTAATAACATGACCTCATTGTCAGTTGGCATAAATGCACATGATCTTGAAACCCAGACCATCCTCATGACCAATGAACTAGTTCGCTAGAGGTAACTAGAGACACGGTTTGTTTACATACCACACGTGTATTAACATTTCATATTAACACAGTTATAGCACAGTATGAAACATATTATGACCATATAGGAGATATATCAAATAATACAATAACTCCATCAGGCTTTGGGTCCGTTTCCCGGAGTCAAGCTCTGATCGGTAGTTTTGGACATCTGGACCTCGGGGTTATCTCGGAGATCCATGTCATTATGCGCTTTAGGAGAGTTTTCTCCGGATCCTTCGTCCATGGCTTCTCCTTCTTCAGCTGTGGAGTTAAACTTCTCTTCGTATTCCGCGGAGAACTTCCGGAAATCTGCCGACGTCATGGAATCATCCGAAGATGCCGGTAAGTCGACGTTTGTTTCGATCACCTCCAGCACCGAGTCTCTATTGTCTCTAGCATCGGCAGAGCTAGATCCGGATCCAACATATCCGACAAAGTGAGACGCGTGCCTCCTGAGATAGTTGCGGCTTTCTTGGTCGGCTTCCTCGAAACATCTGATGGTCTCGAGAATTTCATCCATGCTTGCGTCTTTCATCATCATGCGCCTCAACGTATATCTCAGGAAGGGTTTATCTGTTCCGATATTATCAGAGCTGGAATCAGAGCTATTTCTTGCTCTTCCTGGATTTCGACCTCAGCGGGCAGATCAATCTGGGATTCAGCCTTGCTAGGGAGATCTACTCTAGATTCGACTTGGACCGCAAGATCTTCTTCTATCTCTATCATCACCACTAGGGTGGGTGGGACAAGTTCAGCAAAACCGATGTACACATTGATCTCGCCAAAGTACATGATGGTGTAAGAAGTCATGGCCTCCCTAGCCGGAATCCAGGTCTCGTCCAGAACGATGAGAGGGACGTCATTGGCATAGAGGACGCGACCGACGACGATGGTCTCGCCAATTCCAATTCTTGCAGATTCCACTCGGAACGCAGATCCGAAGCTCACGTGTCCCACGGTGGGCGCCAACTGTCGGCGGAATGATGACAAGTACGCCATGAGGGGGGCCTCGAGGCGTGCGGAAGAGAGAGGTGTGAGACATACGGTATTCCTGGACAGTGAGCATACAAATTTACCCAGGTTCGAATCCGCCAGCTTTGGAAGGATCCTACTCCTGCTAGCAATCCAGTAATACGGCAGAGCTGGAATATGGGTTACAAGGGTTTCGCCTGTGCGAGCTGAGATTGTAGACTATTGTGAGAGTGCCCTAAAGGCTCTCCCTAGGACGGCTTATATAGATATCCGGCCTAGGGTTTACAGGAGAGACTTATCTGGCTACGACTAAGAGTTGGTTACAGAGTACATCTTGAACTACAAGTAACACTATGGGCCTATCTTGGTAAGTCATCTAGGCCTTCCCGTAGCTGGACTGGACTCCGTCTCTTCTCCCTGATTGGGCCACCCATGAAGCAAAGCTCTAACCCGAAGTGGGCTACCCTGGTCAGTGAGGCACAGTGAGGATACCTGGAAAGTATATCCCCAACAGATGATGTGATCCTTCTTGTCACGCTGACGATGAAGTGACTTGCGCTCCTTGGCGAGGATGGCGAGGGTTTGCATCCTCTCAGTGGCTTCCACATGGTTCTGGTTGGCGTAGGCACGGGCGTTCTCCAACTCCTTCTGAGTCTCGTGCAACATGAAGTCCAGGTGGTCCACGGGGTGCTTCAACTCCGGATGTGTCAACATGGCCAAAGGCTGTCCATTAGAGTCATGCCTTGCATGGTGGGCAAAGCGGGTACCGTTGATCTGGTTGATGTTTTGTGCACACAGACGTGCAAAAGCTTCCTGCATTGCCCTGGCTAGTCCATCTAGCCAGTTGTTCTCCCTTACGCTAAACTGAATCTTCTCCGAAAGAGGTGGCTCCATTTTTCCTCTCAGATCCTCCACTATCAGCCACTGTAGTTCCCCTCCTTGTTGGTCATTGAGCTGTGCTCCGAAGAACTCCGGGTGCGGGCGTCCAAGATACTCCGAGAGCTGATCCAAATCCCTCTAAAAGATAAGCTACCCTTCGTTGCCCAACTAGTAAAACTTGCAATATTTGACCTCCATCTATAAGCAATTAAGATGAGTAAGTTAGTAGGGTGATCAAGTGTGTCAATTTTTATGTAGAATGGTAAGAATGTTGAGGAACATGTGAACTCCTTTTGGAAATAATCTCAAGGATAAGAGTGAGAATAGGTTTTCATAAATACTCAATTACTTGGTTTTGAAACTAGGTTTTTAGACGTCCATTCTAACTAGGGTCTCCTATGGTCAGGATGGCTCTGATACCAACTTGTCAACACCCAGATTTTTAAGTCCAGATGCCTGTTATGTCGTACATCACAATCCCAGGATTACCATTCTTGCGTGACATAACAGAATTGGTACCACAGTACATCATCCATTACAAACTATAATAGTCTTACAAATAGTTGATCTCATGATCAAGTCTTAATACAAATCAGAGCAGTGGAAATATAATGTAGTAGACTCCATCTTCATGGCCACAGGCAATGATGACGATGGGAGATGATCCTAGTTATCATAGGCCTCATGTTGTCCATCTTCCGGGTAGTCTTCTTCGTAGTTTGGCCATGGGAATAGCCAGGGACAAAGCCATGAGTATTCTTTAAGTACTCGCAAACTATCACTGACATAAGTAAGGCAGTTATAGTAGGAATCTTAAGCTCTAGGTTTGTTTGCAAAAAGCCAGGTTTATTTCATAAGTATTTCATAGTAAAGCCTATATTAGTTCTCTAGATTACTTAAGTGGGAACCTAGTTTTCATATCCACAACTCTGTGGTGGTTAAGTCAAAGTCATAGTTCAAGTCACAAGTCATTTTGAAAACATCTAACAACAGAACAGTATGGCCACTCCAACTGTCCATAACCGCGGACGCGGCTATTCGAATAGTTTGACACTCTGCAGATTCGATACATCCGTCAGGGATAACCCTGAATCATCATACTTGGTATGCGGATAATCAATCCTAACCTTTCAATTACACACCCTAGTATAGGCACCTCCCCTATGAGTTTGGCCTCCCAGCCATGGCCATCTGCCATCCTGGGTACTACATAGGTGGACATTCATATTCAAGAGGTAGCATCAGCTCAACCTCTTCCGCAAGGGAACCCATACTAAGACATATAAGCTTCCAATTAAGCCCTACCCAACTCAGGTATTGTGGTTGTACGGTAAAATTGGAATGGTATCGCATCCGAACCCAACCATCAGTTTTTATCAAAGTCAAGGCTCATGCCTCATTCAGTTTCATCATCAAACCATTGTGTTTCATAACACATGTCAAAACATTTAAATAGAATGAATCACCATTCCAAGGTTTTCATAATCCTTTTCTCCAAGTGTTCCCATCTAAAGTGATCAAGTTTTAGCTTAGCACTAGCCACTAGTGTTGAGGGTATCACTATTGAGGGGGTCCTAATCAAGTATAAGTATCCAAGACTAGTTCTATGATCTTGATGGTATCCATCCTATTTTCCACTAATCACAATTCATTAACTAGGTAAGAAACTTTAGTAAAGGGAAAAGAATAAACCTTGCAAGTAAAAACTAGTAATTGGTAGAATTGATATTGCATAACGAGGCATGCCTAGTGCATCTTGCCTAGGTTATCTTGCATATATGGCTTGCATTAGTTAGCTTGCATGGATTGCTTTCCTTGTTGGGTGCAGTCGTTGAAGTTCTCTTCTTCTTCCTCGAAGTACTTCTCCTCGTCGTAGCCTGGGTCGGTACTAGCGTCTATAAATACATACGAGGTACACAATCACAAACAACACTTCACTACTTCTATTTAGCACCCAAGGGATCACACTAGATGATCTAGCATCATCTCAAACATCACATGCAATAATGGCACATTCTTATTTATTTTATTTGGGAAAAGTAATTTCTACTCATTAAAAATACTTAAGATTTAATATTCCCCAATTAAAATATGGGATCATATTGATACATGTCATCACCATATATTCCAATACTTGGGAATGTGATTTAAAAGGGTTGGGCATATATTACAAGATTTAATATTACTATTTAATAATATTTAAGTGACTAGAAATGCCTATATAGCCTTCTTTTAATACTAGTCCATGTTTAATATCTGTAAAACCAAATCTTTTTACATATTCAAGTAGAGCATGGCAAATGTGATTTTTGAGAGTTGGAATCAACTCAAAAGCATTTATGGTTGATTTTATAATTTGAAGTGGTAAAAGTCTCTGTCTTGTTATTTTTACTATAGGTGATCTACATTTTCAATTGGTTTGAATCCAACAGGAGTGATTAGATATTTTTAATACCTTTCTAGCAAAATTGGAATCATGCAATTTGGTTAAGTACAACTCTCTGAATTCAATTTTGAATCTACTGACAGAATAGGGTTTTGAATAAAATTGAAAAACTAAGTTTGAATCACTGGGATATGCGCGGGAAAGAACTTGGGCCGGCCCAATTGCACAGCGCGCACGCAACAGGATGCTGACAAGCTGGTCCCACGCGTCAATGACAGATCTAACGCGAAGCGGTATCAGCAATTCTCAACGCTACGATTAGAACAACATCGACAACTGAGGTTCATCGTCTACGTCGCAGAGGGTTCGCTAGATCCTAAACCTAGCTCGGTAATGGGGGTCATCGGAGGCTTACCAGGGCTCCATCTAGGTCCGGTGATGGGGGCGAATGGGCTGGTAGATGACAGCGAGTCGAATGGTGGTCGCTGCGGCTCCTGGGGTGGATCCAATCGACGACACCCTTCCTTCACTGCAGCGGCGGGCTCCGGTGAAATTTCGGCGACGTGGTACATGCCTTGCTCCGGGGAAGGGTCTAGGATGTTTCTGAGAAAGAGGGGAGTGGAATGGTGTGCCGTTTGAGGTCTGGGGAGGGTCCTATTTATACACCGGCGAGAGAGGCAGTGCAGCATGGCTCGGGCTCGTCGGCGATGTTGCTACAGGTCACGATAGGCATGGCGGATGGCATGGGCCGACGTGGTGGACTACGACTATCATCACGCGCGTAGTGGCGCTGCAAGGGGCGGTCTCAGTCGGTTGAGAGAGGTCCATGCTCTGTGCGGGTACGGCGGTGTTTGTCATCGAGTACGGTGGTCACGGGGCACGCGGCGGCGAATGGTCGTGTCTGGGAGATCACTGGTGACGCGGCGAGTATGGGTACGCACGAAGAGAGCGAGGCGCGGCGTGGCTACGCGAGGCGGCTTCGGCGCTCTGGTGCGCTCGGCATGGCTGCGAGTTAAATGGGCGCGGTGCTACTGGCTTCTCCACTGCTCGCCGTTGGTCAAGGGGTGGACAGAGAGGGGCGGTGATGTCACGCCTACTTGCTAGCGGTCGTGGGAGAGGGCGGCGCGGCGTGTGACATCATGTCCATGGTCAACCGGCATGGACATGCTCGAGTACGACATGGCACTGGTGTAATGACGAAGGGGAGAGGCTCCACTGCACGGCTAGGTATTGGGGATGGTCATGGGTGAGTAATGGAGTCGAATTGGGTACAATTGGTGATCAATTGATTGATCAAAACAGTGAATAGTGGTTGAGCTCGTACTCTGTCTGCTAGGTGTTCGATCAAATGGCCACATGAAGTAAAGATCCAAATTTTTGAATGAATTTTGGTGGGTGTGTTGGTCACATGCTTGAGTATCTCTGGTTGCTAGGGATTTCAAGTGGTGTTGGTTTGAGTGTTGTTTGTAAAATGGTGAACTATGTACCTACACTTGATTCAATTTTGAATTGCCTCTCAAATAGATTTGAAAATGGTTTCTGTAGATTTATAAAGATTGCTTCGGTTCATTCCCACTTGGTCTAGCAAGGGGAGAAAAGAAATAGAATTGTTTCTGTTGGAAATCTTTTATTAGAGATGCCCAAAGTGGGCTAGTGGTTAATGTTAGCCAAAATGACCATTTGATCTTATGCTTCACATTTGATTTTTTTATTTGATTTTGTTGGGAATTTACCTAGATGATGTGGTATTCATCTTTAAACTAATCCTTATCATTTATAGAAATCAATCATGGCAAATGCAAGCATTCATGCATTAATAGAAATCACACATGCACTCATATGGGTTTAGGGATAAATGTTTTGGTTAACCCTAATCTTGGGTGATTAGAAATTGATAAGCTGGTTTAATATTTTTGAGATGTTACAGTAACCCCCATAGTTAATATGTAGATTGACATATAGATCTACCTATATTAATCTATCGACGTGGATTTTCTACTCACGGGGATAACTGCACATATGTAGCTAGCCGTTGGATATCGAGATCGCATGCTTCCTCCCATGCGATAGCAATCCTTCGACGTTATGGTGATTAACGGCAGAGCACATCGGCGCTACACCATATGCTATTTTGCAAGCAAAGATATGTCTTGTTGGCTGTTTTGCATGAAAAAATAGCATGCAAGAAGCAATTCCCTCCTGCGGGAGAAAAAATTAACGTCTAAAACTAACCAAGGTCCATAGCAAAATAGCATGCAATAAATTCTCAGACTAGGGTTGAGATTTTCAGCACCAAAAACTATGTTCATGGTGCTTTGCATGAAAATGATCCGCGTAACCCTTGTGGTACAAACCAAAGTTAGTTGTTAAGAACAATCATTGGGCTTCCATCCATTGCAAAAAAAATAGCATGCAAGAAGAAGTTTCCTTGTGCGGGAGAAAAATTGAACGTCTAAAACTGACAAGGTCGACAGCAAAATAGCATGCGATAAATTTCGAGACCTAGGGCAGAAATTTTCTGTGCCAAAACTATGTTCATTGTGTTCCCATCCAAAAGAGCCACGTGACCCTTGTGGTCTAAACCACAATTAATTGTTGTGAACAACCGTGCGACTGCCATCCATCGGAAATATAACATGCAAGAAGAAGTTCTCTAGAAAAATTTAACGTCTAATAGAGACCAAGGTCCATACTAAAATAGCACGCAATAAATTTTCAGCTGGGGGAGAAATTTTCAGCATCAAAAACTATGTTCATGGCAATGCAAACTGCATGGCCTTTGTGGTACAAACCACATTTAATTGTTGAGAACAATCGTATGGCTGCCATCCATCGTAAAAAAGGATGCAGGAAGAAGTTTACTCGCTCGTGCGGGAGAAAGAATCAACCTCTAAAACTGATCAAGGTCCATAGCAATAGCATGCAACTAAATTTCTAGTGGGGGTGGGGGGGTGGGGGTGGGGTTCAGCACCAAAAACTATGTTCACGGTGTTATGCATGCAAACGAGTTGTGTGACTCTTTGGGTGGCAAACATTTCTCTCAATGTAACGTCGTTGTTGTCGCATGTGCTGAGATGCCGTTTATTGTTTCCATCTTTGTGCTCTATAGATCTCTTTATTTATGCTATATTCAATGGGTGGATGGATATGCTCAGAGCGGATGACTATTTTGCATATATATATTTATTTATATATATGGTGGTTCTATACATGGTCTTGTGCTTTTATGTTGTACTCCCTCGGTTTCAGGTTTCAAATATAAGATGTTTTATTATTTTGAAATATATGTATGTGGATTCTTTTTAATGCGTAGCTTCATTTATTTTGTTCTGAACCTGCACGGTAAAAGACGTCTAGAACTCTAGATACATGCATTTAAAAAAACAAAAACCTTTTATAATTTGGAATTAATAAGGGAGTACATACATTTTCATTTAAGATGTTTTCTAACGAAATTTCCCTACGGTGTGCAGTACTCACAAGCCAAATTGTCTTTTAAGAAGTCACAAAGAATTAGAATTTCCCTACGGTGTGTATTCACAAGTAATTAAGGTGGGACCAGCCCTTGTAGAGCATCCAATGAAACGAGACAATTCATGCACCGGCTGCACCGATCTATTATGGGCCATTGGATGTGACAAGAAGAGACGTGATGCAGCTAAGAGGTGGGCTGCTGGCACATTTGCAAATTAAACCTCGAGCTGTAGCAGAATCGTGTGAATATAGTCCTTTCCAGACTCTCTCTCCCTTCCCTCTCGCGTACTGCTCCAGGTGCCTGCCCCTCATCACTGGAATTGAAGCTCCACCGCTCGTCTCCCCAGATCTACTGATTTTACTGTGCGCGACAGAATCATGTCTGAATCAAGGATGTATGCTCGAGGGCGGCTCAGCCTCGTCGAGGATCAAAGATTTGTTCTCCTCTTCCCGTGTCCCCTGTTTATGACCACTTCCGATCTAGACGCATTTTCCCTCGTTGTTTACGAAATCACACAAGGAATACAAGAAGTATGTGCATGGAATTTATGTATGAGCTGCAAGTATAATGGTAAAATTATATCCTCAAATCGCAGTATTAAGATTGGGGAAAAATAAAAAAAACTAGGTGCTCCCTGTTCTGATCATAAATCTGAGACCAATTTTAGTGTATATTTTGCAACTCAAAAAGAACCTATCTACTCAGTAGTTTCCATATGAAGAATCGGAACATGAAACTTTGGTATAGGGAAAGGAATTACGGGAGAGGCGACCGGGCATTATTACTACTCCCTCTGATCCAAATTAATTGACTCCGATTTGTCTAGATTTGGATATATCTAGACATATTTTAATGTTAGATACATCCGAATCTAGACAAATCCAAATCAATTAATTTGGATGGGAGGGAGTAAATCAAGTTTGCCCGGTAGTCCCGTACAGAAAAGAAGGAAGAAGACGAACTGGGCTGGAGGACAATTTGCATGATTGAGCGACACAATAAGGTCTGATATGTAAATGTACCATCGATCATGTCCTTGTCTTTTTAATCCAACGGTCCATGGACCATAGGTGCAGCCGGTGCATGAATTGGCTTGTTTCATGGGATACGTTCCCCCATTCTATACCGGTTCCCCATCCCAGCACACCACACCGCCACCGCCCGATCACGCTGCCGGCGGCCGCCGTCCACACGGCCGCGCCGCCTCTAGTGCTTAGCACCGGCAAATCTTCCTCATAGTCCTCCGCATCTCACCTACCTAACCCCAATCACTCTTGCTCCCCCTACATTGATCCTCCTTGAGCTGAAGAAACAAACCCTAGAATCCCCCTCGGCGGTAATGGAGGTGGGAGGCCAGAGGAGGAGGAGGCGGAGGAGGGGAGTGGGTGAAGATGAGGGAAGAGGTGCCGACCGCATCAGCGATCTCCCGGATGCCGTCCTCGGCGACATCATCTCCCTCCTCCCCACCAAGGAAGGCGCTCGCACCCAAATCCTCGCGTCCCAGTGGCGCCACCTGTGGCGCTCCGCCCCTCTCAACCTAGATTGCCGTGGTCTCTTCAAGCGTGAGGATAAACTCGCCGGTGTCGTATCACGCATCCTTTCCTCCCACCAGGGCCCCAGCCGACGCTTCTGCACCCCCAGGGCCCCGGCCAACGCTTCTGCACCCCCAGGGGACCGATCAGCTACGGAGCGGATACCCTGGACGCCTGGCTCCGGTCACCCGCCGTGGCCAACCTCGAGGAGCTTTATTTATGTTATCCGACAGCTTATCACCTACCTGTGCAGCTGCTGTCTGAATCCATTTTCTGGCTTTCCACTACTCTCTGTGGTGTCACCATTACTAGTTGCCAGCTCCCTGACGTCCTCCAAGGGCTTCAGTTCCCCAACCTTAAGGAGCTCACACTTGAAGAGGTCAGGATCTCAGAGTGTTCCCTGCAGCACATGATTGCCGGGTGCCCTGTTCTGGAGTGCTTGATGATACACGAGAGCTTTGGGTTCAGTTGTGTCAGGATCAATTCTGTTAGCCTGAGAAGCATCAGCGTGCGTGCTCAATATTATCGGAGGGGTGAGCGTGAGTTTAAGCAACTTGACATCGACAATGCCCCTTCTCTCGAGAGGTTGCTCCAGCTTGTTTTTAGGAGTGATCTGCATGTATCGGTAATCTCCGCACCTAAATTGGAGACCCTGTGTTGCCATTCATATTCCCCCGCCAAAATCATGTTTGGCTCCACGGTTATTCAGGTAACTAAGGTCTTTCTACTTCTGGCCATTACAAGGCTTCCAACATGCATTTCTGTGTGTAGCAATATTGCATATCCTCTGAGCCTAATTTGTTCTTGCATGCTTGGTAAAGGGGTCGAAAATTTATAGGCTTACGACGGCTGTGCACAGTATCAAGATTTTGGCTGTTGATATGCGTATTCTGAGTCTTGATACGGTTGTTGACTTGATGAGATGCTTTCCGTCCTTGGAGAAGTTGTACATCCAGGTGCTGCTGCATCATTCTTAGTTTTTTCTTATGTACTTCTGTTCTGAAGAGCCTAATTTATTGATTTATTTATGTTCTTTTCAGTCATGTAACTCAGGGCCAAACAATTTGTGGCTTCGTAAACACAAGAAACTGAGCAGATATCATGACGTCCGTCTGAAGAAAATAGTGTTTGAATGGTATTGGGGCATCAGGTCGCAGATTAACTTTGTGACGTTCTTTGTGTTGAATGCGACTGCGCTGGAGTCAATGATACTTCGTATCCAAGCCAAGAACTACAACAAGGAGTTCTTGGCAGAACATCGTGGGAAGCTGCAGCTGGAGAACCGGGCTTCAAGAGGCGCTCGGTTTCAGTTTACAACTGAGATATGTGTGCGCAATATTCGGGAAATCAAGGATATCCATGATTTTAATTTACCTGATCCATTCGTGTGTTGATGTTCACTCAGGGTTTGGTTCGTTTCGGAGCTATTTCTTGATAATCAGCGGATCTCATTTTGTGCCTTGTCGAAACTGATTAGTTCTCATGGTTGTAGTATTCTTCCTATGTTTGTATTATCCGAACCTTGTGACATCTTGGCATGCTACTATTTGTGCCACTAGTTTGTGATGTTCCATGTGATATTTAAACAAGTTAGTATTATCTGATTCCACTACCAGACATAGACTGATGGATGCCTGGATACAGACCACCTATCTGCGTGGGTATGTAGTTCTGGTGCTCTTGTTATGCAGTATTGCCAAGATATATACAAACTCCGATCCGATTGTTGTCCTCCTGCATTGTTGTCCTTCACAGCTCAGAGCTTTTGAGGTTTTTCCATTCTGAAACCGTCAGCTTCTGCATCTGGCCTGGGCACCTGATGTATTTTGCACTGTCTCTTCTGGTCTTGGGTACTTATGAAATAAACTTGCAATCCTCCACCTGTACTTGTGTGTTGGCCTCAATCTAAGCTGCCTGCCTTATTATCAAGCAGTGGATGATATTTGGCAAATTGACCAGAGGCCACCTTTGAGTCAGATTGTTAAATTTTTCAGACTGATAGAGACCTGAATGTAGACAAGAAAATGCAGCTGTATTCTATATTCTGGTAACTTCTGAACTTCAGTCCAGAAATTTACTTTTATATTTCCGTTGATCAGGTCGAGCGTCATTACTGGAAGTTCCTAAATAATAGGTAGTACTGCTGTCAAGGAAATTGGGTCCAGGCATGTCCATGTAATACTGAGACTAATCAACACGGGGTAGCCGTAGCAAGAGACAAAAGTTTCTGAACGTACCCATCTTGATTTCCACTAGAACATCACTAGGACTGACTGATTAATACTTCTCTGATTGAAAAGTGGTTTTGCTTTAGGATTTGGCCAGCCAAACCTTTTTAGATTTTACTACCACTATGAATTTGTTGAGTATCGTTCATAACATAAAATTATTTTTTATTTGAAGTGACATAATTTCATAGAAACCGATGACCAAAGTTTGCCTTCAATACTATGTCAAAACGAGTACCCTCCGACCCAAATTAGTTGACTTGGTTTTATCTAGATTCGGAGGTATCTAGCATTAAAACAAGTCTAGATACATTCGAATCTAGACAAATCCAAGTCAACTAATTTGGGTCGGAGGGAGTACCATATAGTAGTATCTTGTATATGATACTAGTATATGATATCATCTCCACAATGTATAGTATCATGTAGTACCATAGTCTTAATGTATTTATTGTTTTGTAGTAAAATTGTGTATTGGGATTATTTTTATAGTTCTATGTGCTATGATACTGTATCTACCTATGATATTAACACAAACTCTTTCATCATTAATTTTATCATTAATTGCAGTGATACATAAGCATTTTGCATGCATGTGGTGCATGATACTCCCTCCGTTAGATTAGCCACAATAGGGGTATCATAGGTAGTATCATGCATGTCATGTTGGCAAAATTCTGATATGACATGCTAATTAATGATGAAAGATGTTGTGTTGGTATCATAGGTAGATACGGTATCATAGCACGTAGAACTAGAAAAACTATTCTCAAATGAATCTTGTACACAATTTTACATTGAGATTCTATAAACAATAAATATACTAAGACTATAATACTAATACATGATACTATGCATTGATACTACTATATGATACTCTCCATTGTGACTAGTCTTAGGGATTGCAAGGCCTAAGAGCTTTTTTTAGAACGTTAGAAATTATAAGACCTTTCTCATTTATTATCCTATCTCCTCCAATGTATGGTCTTCTTTTTCTTTCTCTTGTCTCATGCATGTACAGCTATTGGTACATGTATTAATTAAGAGGGTGAGTTATTGGTTTTCTTAATCTTATCAAAGTAGCCCATAGATCTTGCAATCCCTAATAGAGGGAGTACCACCGCTGATATCCCTATTGGGGCTAGTCTTATGGTACATGGTTAATTTTATTGCTGTCATTTTGGTGTTTCTTGTGCTTTGAGTCAAATTGCCAAGTTAGTTTCAACTAGAGCAAGGAGCAGATGGAACGAGGAAAATGTCTGTGCTGTTTTCACTAGTACTAGGTATACAGACTGATAGATATACACCTGAACACAGACAAGCTATCCGTGTAGGTAGTTCTTGTTTTGATTAACATTGCTGGCTAATTAATATTTCTAGGTGCAGTTAGTGAAGCTAGGTTTTCTTGATGTAAATATTTCTTGTACGGAGTACCAAATACAACTAGTTTTGATGAAAAAGGGCAAGGAAAACCGCTACTGTACAATCTTAAACTGGCTAGAACATCAAACGTTGGGTGATCATGCAGCAATAGAACTTGCTTTCCGTATATTTTCATTTCCTGATTGCTGTATGACGATATACATCTACTGTTTTTACAAATGGGGCTCAAATGTACCACCAACAACTTCCAATGTGTCATACCTTGACAGAACTAAGTAAGCTTCCCATGCAAGACCGCGCCGGGGCACCTGCAGGATCGAGTTGTTCCTGAGAAAATTTCCGCGTTCCTAGAAGATTCACCTGCAGGATCCCAGAAATTACTTTCACTTCTAATACTAGAAGATGATGCCAGGAGCAGACCGAAAAGGAGCTGGAGTCACTCAATAATATGGCTCACTATGTGTGGATGAGAAAAGGTGCAGCTTGATGAGTGCCGTCCAACGGAGTGATTGATATCTTAGAAGATCCGATCATGACCAACATATTCTTAGGCCATGTCATGACCCAAATGGTTCGGCCGAGTCTGAACTGGTCCGACCGGACCCAAGCAGTGAACGCGCCCTCTCCAGCAGGGTGACCATTCGGACTGACTCGTCCGGCGGGACCCTCCGCACATTAAATTTGGACAACGTTTGTGTCGAGCAGAAAGTGGGCGCGTCCTCTCATGTCCTCCCGTGTGGGCTGAGGGCCCGCATCGCAGCGACCCAACGACCTTCTTTCACTAGCCATCAATGGAGGGAGGTAGACTGCTCTAAAGCTGGCCGCGTCGCTGATGCCTGGACTCCTGCTCTAGCCGCGCCGCTCGATGCATACGCTCCTGCCGCGGCCACATCAATGGTTTTTCGGCCCCGTGCCGGCATTCAGTACCGTAGCCTTTTAATAGGCCACCCGTGACCATCTTCTTTCACACTCGCCTCCTCCCATCCTCCAGTCGTCAGCACCACCGCAGGCACCGCACGAGCTAGCCATGGCCAGCGGCATTAAGTCAAGGGGAGGGCGTCTTGGACGACCACCGGGACCTAGTCATAGCCAAAGCCATCAAGGAAGACGTGGGAGGCGCGGCGAGAGCGGTTCGCCTCCACCACCTCGGTCGCAACCGGCGTCGCCACCTCCATCGTCAACTGAGCTCGATCCCATCGCCATCAACCTCGACGGGTTCTAGTTCGCCGTGACCATCCACTTGGGCATGAACTGAGACAGGTTGCGCCTCCCCTAGAAGTTCGCGTCGACCGTAGATAGGCATGAACGGGTGTCCGGCGGCGCGACCGGCCAATGGTCTGTGGAGGTGTTGTTCGACCGCTAACAGCCAGATGTACCTCGCCAACGGTTGGAAAGAGCTCACTCGCACACACCAAATCGAAGTCGGGAACTTCCTCGTCTTCAAGTACAACAGCGAAGCCATGCTCATCGTCAGCATCTTCGTTGATAGCATGTGTCGGCGCCACTATCATTCTGACTCCGATGAATAGACGAGGACGAGGAGAAGACCGTGGTCTCCTAGTGATTATCATGTTTTTCGCATCTTTGTGCTCAATGTAATCGAACAATGTATGCAACTTTTTTGCTATGATCAAACAAGTGCGGCAGCGTTATCTCGAGGATATTCTTGTATGAGTGTTTGTGCACCTTTGCTATGTTTAATACTTGTCACTAGGGTCTGAGTGACATGATTTCAGTACTGAACTTCTATTGTCCATCATATATTTTATTTTGGTATCCATCTGCAAGGTGTATTGCCTATTACTATGTTGAACCCGCGAAAACTAAAGTGATAGTTAGGGAAAACAAAGAGAATATATGATAGTTTGAGGATACTATATGTTCATGGACGCATTAATGCATTGTTCCGAGCTGTTTGAAAGGATAGACCTTAATTACCTGTAGTTCCAAGTTGGCCTCGGTGAAATGGGCAGGTAGGACAATAGATGTTATACAAATTCTCTTGGTTAGTACGCATAACTATGTTTAGAACACATACCTACACACAACTGGATTAGCGATGAATGCTATGTTATTTGGATTACATTATATGATCAATATCATTCATGTAACACCCTGCTATCACCTCATGCCTACGCTTTTAGCCACTGAAAGTTACATGTTACTACTTTCGGTGAAAACTGGAAACCTGCTGCTATTGTTCACTGTTTGCTTTACTATTTTGATTCAACTACTATAATCACCGCTTGCTTTTTGAGTATATTGATACACAGGTGTGGTTTATAGTGACATATCAACTGGTAAAATCTTACTGATATTCTTGTGTTCGCCTTGAGTCGAATATAAATTTGGATAATACTTCCCATCAAAGATTTCAGCGACCCCCTATACTTGTGGGCATCACTTCCTCGCCACATGTCACTCTCACGCCCCAACAGTGTCATTGAAAGATATCCGGAGGATGCCCGCGTCTCCATCAAGAAGCGTCGTAGGTGCCTGATGGCCTGCAAGTGCACAGGTTCGTCAGAGAATATTTTCACGGAAGTATTAATTCCAGTTTTTATATCGATCCTAATAAGGAGCCTAGGAAAGTGTTTTTATGCGGTGTTTCTGTCGCACCCAAGGTGTCACAGGTCTTAAGTGAATTGACTGCAAAAGCTGATGGTGGAAGTGGTGAGTAAACGATAGAGGAAACTTTCTTAGGAAATAAGTAAATTGCATAAAATTAAAGATGCAAAAAGTGTGTAAAGGTCCTGCAGATGAGAAGTTAGGCACGGAGAGAAATAGTTCATGGTGATAGTGAAGGTGCCAAATGGATAAAGTGGAATAAGTGATAGTGATATTTCTTCTTTATAAGTGAGTAGGCAAGAAACCCGTATACCGACTAGGAGTCCTCATGCCCAATTCTTCCTAGTCCCAATGATCCATCTGCATGTTACCACGGCCATGGTAAGCACATTAATTAAGGTCTTGCGACTGGATCAAGGCTTTAATCTTGATGGTTCCTTGTTGTCCTCAAGTATTACTAACTCTTCATTGATATCGGTCATGTCACTCGGGGGTCGCGAATTACTAGCATACAAGTTCATATCTATGAGATCTTTGGATCATGTTACCTGGAATCTTAAATTAGATAACAAGCATTAGGAAAACATAGATAATCATTCTCACTATTAAATAAACACTACAACGATCACAAATGGATGGATTTAAAGGAGACACAACATATCTCATCAATCCCCTACATCTCACACGCCTATGGGGATTTACTCAGACATGAGAGGAAGACAAATCAAAGGCATAACTGTATTGCAAATAAGAATCATCTAAAAGTTATTGTAGCAAACCACAATAGCGATTAAAGATCAAATCAAGTACAAACCGAAGGTAGATCAAAGTATTGAACCCTAATCTTACAAGTGCCAATCTCTCTCTCTCTCTCTCTAAGTAATGATGGGAATTATGGTGGAGTGTGAGGTTTTGAGGTTGGAGATCGTCGAGAAACGAGGTGAAGTTCTTTTCCTCTTCCACATATGATCTACCCCTCTGGATGGCTTGCGGCGGCTGTATCTTATGTTCTGTAGTTCTTCTCGTCTCCCCTCCTTCACGAAAGTTGCTTGTATTGATATAAGGAAGGCGTCGGTGTGTAGTACGGGCGGGCGGTACGGGCGTGTCCCAACCGTACCGATGGTCGTTATGCGTACTGGACGCCTCCAATGAAAGGGGCTCCAATTGGGGATTTACTTCTTTGGATGCAGTTAGCCAATAAATGTTATTAGATCTCCAATAAATGTTCATTACCTGAAAATTATCACAAGAAACCAAGGATTCGCTAATTGTGATGTTAACATCAGTAGAATGGGGTAATCTTGAGTGAAATTCGGCAATAAACAAGAGGAAAATCAATAGTTAAAAGTGATGAAATTTGGAGCTATCAACATCCCCAAGCTTAGCGGTTACTCGCCCTTGAGTGACAAAGCTATAATGAGTAATAGCGAAGAATTGAATCAAGATGAAAACTTAAAAGTTCAAGGTTGTATCATATTCCATCGTCTCAAATCCTGCAACCTTGAACACGAGCATAATATATCTGAACAATTGCACTTAAGCTCAATTCCTAAACGCAAGTAACTCGCTAGCTAATAGTTCTTATAACTCAAATGAGATTGTTAAAAATTTCGCAAGGCTTTGCAAATCAATTTCTTTCAGCGCCTCTCTTATTATGAGAGTGAAAATGTTTTGAGCGGGGTCGCTTGATTCAAAATTAAGGGTGCACATGTAGATGTCAAAAGAAGGATAAGCTTAGAGCTTTTTCATTAACACCCATTTCGATAATTGCGGCTATCAAATACCTCTTCTTTTCCTTGTCTTTCAAGAACTCTAATTGTTCATTTTAGGTGGTGAGGTGATGCCAAAGATCAAAAGTATCGAATATTTTTCAGCTCATATCTTGATGATAAATTTTTCTTTCTTTCCCAAGGGTCAACAAATTTTCTTTTGTAACTGTTTACACAACCTTTTTAGAATACCAATAATTTTTCCCATATAGCGACACATATGCCACTCATGCCATCAACTCATAGCCGAAATCCAGGGTCATACCATAGATCGTTCAAAGGCTAGCGGAGTTGTTGGCATCCCGAAGGTGTGTATTAGAAACATAGAGCTTTTATTTCTTTCTTCTTCTTTTTTTACAGCAGGTCAACACAAGTTTTGGCATCTCCCTCTCACACTATAAAAAGTTTGTTTTATCAAACAATTCTTTTTCAGAAGGTATCATCAAGTCAACAATCAGTTTGTGGGGTTGAGTACTACTAAGATTAAGCCCTTAAGACAAAAGCATGGCACCAAAGTTGTCAACACACACTTTCTCTTATTCTTAAAAGCTTGGAATTTAATCTAAGGGGAAATTTTCAAACTGATATAAATTGTCGAAAGTCTTTACCAAAGAGGTGGCAAAAACCTTTGAGCTCAAGTCCTAAAAGATAACGAATTAAGAGTGGAGTCGAACTAAAGTGCAACCGAACGGACATAAGATGTTCATGAATAAGCTTACATGAAGAAGGAAAATAGGAATATGGTACCTCCTCTTACTTGCTCGTCTTCTACTTGAGCCAACTCTTTGTGTTCGTCTCCATAGCTCAATCACTTGAAGTGAGCATCCTGCAGAAAAAATCAACAAGAGTCGAGAGAAATTTGCACAGATAAAATTAAAAGCTAGTCTAATATTTTTGGCTTTTTCTTTTTATCAAATGCAAAACTAAAAGTAAACATGCATTGAAACTAAAAAATAAAAAGAAGAAAGAAAAATATGAATGCAAAAAAGGTGGGAGGAGTTCAACCTCTCCAAGCTTAGGCTTTTTGCCTAGCTGGAATCAAGCATCGCCACCGTCAGGCGGCGGCTGCTGGTATGGAAAGTTCGGGTAGCGGTTTGGAAAGTCAGTCATGAAATATGTGAAGTCTTGGGTGAGGTTGACTATGTTGGCGTTCGCATCTTACAAGGTGTTCTCTATATTGTCAATGCGATGCACCACCTAGTCAAACTCGCCCCTCGGGACATAGTTGAATCCTGGTTGTGGTTGAGACATAGCTTGTTGTTGGTGTTGGTGGAAAGGTTGTTGGTGATGGTGTGTTGACCGTAGTCGTCCCAACCTGCACCATGCCAATCTTCTTCTCCTTGATCTTGCTGCTGTTGGCCAGCTGCTGTGTTTTCCCAGTTAGGGTGGCCTCCTTGCGGCGCAGTCCTTCCTGAGAGGATCAATGCCTGCTAGAACTCCTCCTCAGTGAGGACCCATTTCTGTTTACCTGGCAAACCAAAATCTTGGAAAAAAGGAAGCAAAACTTGGTGGAGATCATCGTTCGGCTCAAAATAAAGCTGGTAAACACGAAGGGAGCGTTCGGGTCTGTAGACCCCTATGAACTTAGTGCTAGCCATATGAATGTCATCCAGGCTCTTACTTCCAACCATAGCTCTTTCCTGTGGCAAGACAAATTCGTTTGCGTAGGTGATCCGTGTGTTCAACCCTCCACAAGGAATGTCCCCCGCGGAAGCCGACCTTTTGGTGGCAAAAGTGTGGATGAGTAAAGCACCCAAGTTTACCTTGTGCTCCATCTCTGGATGCAAGGCCATATGAATTACACTTATTTTGGGGCCTGCCATTGCCCAACATCTCCTTTCCAAAAAATAGAATTAACAAGGAAGGTACGAAAATAACGGATAGTGGGATTCTGGATGGTGGCGCTCTTTTTGCGCAAATAATCAGTGTTCTTATGGACAGAATTTTGCTCCCAAGAATGCATTGCCTCCATGTGCACATTGTCATTAATATTTAGTTCCCCTCATGGGAAAATCCAAAACTAACACAAAATTCATAGAAGGAAAGGTTGTGGAGCTTCCCATTGAGTACAAAACTTATAGTGCAATTACGCTCTTGGGCCTCGAGATCATCATGGAACGATGACAGGAACTCGTACATGGCGAGCTTGTAGGTGTCGACAGAGAGGTAGGAGAAGTTGACCATGCTAGCATGCACAGTCATCTGCTCAAAGTCCTCCAAAAGACCTTGGCGGGAGAGGAACTCGCGGTTTACCCACTTAGTGGGCAAAACCTTGCGTTGCTCACCCTCTCATAGTCACGGCTCATGGCGGCCCTCAAGCTTTCCACCTCCGAGTGCCTCTTCTTTGATCCCGACGGCTCGGCGGAGCCCGAGGCTCCCTCCATACCCGAGCCCTTGCCCAAGCAGAAAATCCTTCCAATGTTATGCATTGTACTACAAAGTTTTTTTAAAAAAATATAGGCATCAAGCTTCTATTACATGAACAAATGATTACAGGTAGAAGTTAAAAATCCTAAGGTGAGAAATCAACAATAATCTCAAAATATAATGAACTCATCTAAATAGCCAATGTGATTAATTCAACCACGAATTTCAGAAAATAGAGCATGGATCAGGTGAGAAACTTACCTATGTGAAGGTTCTCCAACTCAAAAACATGAAATCAATGAAGAATCAAAGGTTCTAGGAGGTTAGGGTTTGAGGTGGAGAGAGAAAGAACAAGGAAGAAAGAGGAAGAAGAAGAAGGAGGCTAGCCGGGAGCCAGCCGGCGTCGGCCTTTACCTGGCGACGTAGTCTGTACGGGAGGACGGTACGGGCGCAACCCTCCCGTACTGGTGGTCATCACCATTGGATCAAAGTTAGGATTCGAGATCAAACTTGGTCACCTCGGTACGGGCGCGCGGTACGGGTGTACCCCGGTCATACCGTTGGTCGTTATCGGTACAGAGAACTTTGGTTTCTTCGTCGAAATTCGGTACGGGCACGCGGTACAGGTGCGTCTCGACCATACCACCTCTCGTTACCGGTACTGATCCCTTCGCCAAAATTATCGAGAGTCGGTACAGGTGCGTGGTACGGGTGCGTGATACGGGCGTACCATGGCCATACCACTTCTCGTTATCTGACCTGGACCTTTTTATTTTCTTCATTTTTCCCTTGCTTCTCAACTTCGCTAAGGTAAATTCTCTTAATAAACTCAAGACTCAAAATAAATTTATTAGAACATACAATAAAATAAAGTAGTACATAATAAAAGCTTAAAATTAATTTATTGAGAATGGGTTAGCTCCCATTAAATATTTTATTCTAGAGTTTTGATCAGTCAAACTCCATATCGTTAGTGTTTACCTCAAGCTACTCTTTTTTTCAGTTCTTGTTGCTTGAACATGCTTAGGTGGAGGAACATATTTTCCATTGTGTTCCTATTTCTTTGGAAAGTATCGAATAATCTGATTATCATATATATTGAAGACAATCTTACTGCTAGAGCAATCTACGTTAGCTCCAACTGTGCTAAGAAAAAGTCTTCCAAGGATGATACACAGTTTTTCATCCTAAGGAACATCAAGAATAAGAAAATCAGTGGGTATAACATGTTGATCTATTCTAAGTAGAACATCTTCGATCATACCAACAAGTTGTTTAGTTGTCTTATCCGCCATTTGTAAAGTGATTGATGTAGGAGAGCATTCTCCAATATTCAATTTCTTACATAGGGAATAAGGCATAACACTAACACCTGCTCCTAAGTCACAAAGATCATTGAATATATTAGTTTTCTTAATTGCGCATGAGATGGTTGGTATACCTGGGTCCCCAAGCTTAGCAGGCAGCTTATCACCAAAGCTTGTCAATACTGCTACACTCTTAGTTACCTTCTTTTTTCTATTAAAGATATCTCGCATAAACTTTTTATAAGTAGGAACTTGAATAGCATCAGTTAAAGGAAGTTCTAAACGCAAGCTTCCCAGTGCCTCAGCAAAAGAGTCATAAATAGCTTTATTAGGTTCGTATTGAACTCGGTTAGGATAAGGAATTTTCTTTTTAGTAGGTATTACCTTCTCTTTTACCTTTGCCACAGGTTCAACATTCTTTTTGGTTTTCTTTGCGGCTAATTTTTGCTTATCGGCGTGTTCTTCACACGGGATGATAACTTGCTCTTCTTGTTTCTTTCTGAGACTGGCTTCTTCCCTTGAATCGATTGTCTCAGAGTCCGAATCATATGGTTTATGCTTGTCCCCTACTTCCCCTTCTTCTCTAGCTTTGGAAGCTTCATTCTCCCTTTCTTGGGCCTCATAATCAATGTCATCCTGGGGATCCACTAAATCATCTCCTTCTTGACTCATATCCTGAGTCTCTCTTGCTTTTCGAGCTTGTTCTTCCTGATACCAAGGTGGTCCTTGTGGTTCCTGAGTTGTTGTACCACGTCTAGTAACAATGTTAGTAGAAACAGTATTGAAATTTCCGTGATTCAGAATCAAAGTTTGGGTTTCATTTATTTGCTCACAGTGAGTTTTAACCATACTTAGGCATCTATCTAAATTTTTTGTGGATTGACCCAACTCATTAAAGACTTCTGTTAGATCTCTTATATTTTCTTCTTGTGTCATAAGACATTTATAAATTTTCTCACGAAATTGATTCTTTTGATATTTAAACTTTTGCATTATAAGATTTATATCATCTTCTATTACATAAGTTTGAAGAATGTCAACTTTATTTTCTTTCACAAGTTCTGAGGCTATACCTTTTTCTTCCATGGACTTTTTGACTTCGGGTATTAGATCTGGTGGTATGTGAATCATACCTTTTCGTGGTTCAATATCCACAACTAGATTGAATTGTTTGTCATTAAAGGATCTTACCTCAAAAGGCTTTACACATTCCGGCAGTGTGAAGTTGCATATGGCTCCTCCTATAGATAGATCAATCATTTCCTTTGTCTCATCATTAAGCCCATTATAAAAATATTGAATAACAAGGTGCTCGTGAAAATCGTGATTTGGGACTTTTATAATCATTGCATAAAATCTATTCCATGCTTGATAAAAGTTTTCTCCAACTGTTTGAAGAAAGTTTGTTATACTACGTTTAATTTGCTTGATTTTAGTGAATGGACAATATTTATGCATGAATTGTCGGATGCAATCTTCCCAGCTTTTTATAGCATGATTGGGTAATGATTTTAACCAAGCAAGAGCATTATCTTTCAGAGACCAGCGAAAAAGTTTAAGGAGTACAAACTCTATTAGTAAACTTGCTAGTTTAAGAGTAGCGCAAAGGTCATGGACCCTTGTTAAGTGGTCACTAGGATCTTCCTCTTCTTTTCCTGCAAAAGCATATTCTTTCATCATATAAATTGGCTCAGGATATATCTCGAATTCCTGGCCTTCAAGTTCAGGACAAAGAATAGGCATTTTCCTTAAGTTCCTAGATGGATTCCCATATTCTCCCAAAGGTAGCTCAGGTTCGGGCCCTCGGGTGATGGTCAAACCTACCATCAGTGGAATCAAGTTATTCACGTCTACAGTACATGAATTAGTAAATCTTTCAATAAATTCAAGACGTCTCTCGATCAAAACACAATCAATATATGGAGGTAAATAAGTTTTTCTTGATCGAGTGGTACCTCTATCTTCAACGGAGATCATGAATGGTGTCAACAACTGCCGGTGTCAAGAAACAACACTTAGTGCTTAGCTCCCCGGCAATGGCGCCAGAAAATATCTTAATGGTCTGCAAGTGCACAGGTTTGTTAGAGAATGTTTTCGCAGAAGTATTAATTCCAGTTTTTATATCGATCCTGATAAGGAGCCTAGGAAAGTGTTTTTATGCAGTGTTTCTGTCGCACCCAAGGTGTCACGGGTCTTGAGTGAATTGACTGCAAAAGCTGACGATGGAAGTGGTGAGTAAAATATAGAGGTAACTTGCTTAGGAAATAAGTAAATTGCATAAAAGTAAAGCTGCAAAAAGTGTGTAAAAGTCCTGTAGATGAGAAGTTAGGCACGTAGATAAACAGATCATGGTGATAGTGAAGGTGCCAAATGGATAAAGTGGAATAAGTGATAGTGATATTTCTTATTTATAAGTGAATAGGCAAGCAACCCGTATACCGACTAGGAGTCCTCATGGCCAATTCTTCCTAGTCCCAATGATCCATCTGCATGTTACCACGGCCATGGCCAGCACATTAATTAAGGTCCTAAGATCGGATCAAGGCTTTAATCTTGATGGTTCCTTGTTGTTCTCGAGTAGTACTAGCTCTTCATTGATATCGGCCGTGCCACTCAGGGGTCGCCAAATTACTAGCATACAAGTTCATACCTATGAGATCTTTGGATCATGTTACCTAGGTCGTTAAATTAGATAACAAGCATTAGGCAAACATAGATAATCATTCTCACTATTATATAAACACTACAACAATCACAAATGGATGGATTTAAAGGAGGCACAACACATCTCATCAATCCCCTACATCTCACACGCCTATGGGGATTTACTCAGACATGAGAGGAAGACAAATCAAAGGCATAATTGTATTGCAAATAAGAATCATGTCAAAGTTATTGTAGCAAATCACAATAGCGATTAAAGATCAAATCAAGTACAAACTGAAGGTAGATCAAAGTATCGAACCCTAATCTTACAAGTGCCAATCCCTCTCTCTAATTAATGATGGGAATGATGGTCGAGTGTGTGGTTTTGAGGTTGGAGATCATCGAGGAACAAGGTGAAGTTCTTCTCCTCTTCCAGATCTGATCTACCCCCTCTAGATGGCTTGCGGCGGCTGTATCTTCTGTTCTGTAGTTCTTCTTGTAAGATAGGGGAAACCACACGTGAGGTGGCCTTGTATTGCTCATTATATAAGAGGATTACAAGGAGTCCTGGTTGCTAATGTCTACGCACTTCTATTCTTGTAGACAGTTGTTGGACCTCCAAGTGCAGAGGTTTGTAGAACAGTAGCAAGTTTCCCTGAAGTGGATCACCCAAGGTTTATCGAACTCAGGGAGGAAGTGGTCAAAGGTATCCCTCTCAAGCAACCCTGCAATCAAGAACAAGAAGTCTCTTGTGTCCCCAACACACCCAATACACTTGTCAGGTGTATAGGTGCACTAGTTCAGCGAAGAGATAGTGAAATACAAGTGGTATGGATATAAGACAACGGTGCCAGAAAATAGCTTGATGGTGTGGAAGAGACTAAAGGCAAACTGAAATAAAGATGGAAGTAAGCAAACATGTAACATATCTAGTTGCAAACGGTGTTTCAATGCTTAGAAACAAGGCCTAGGGATCATACTTTCACTAGTGAACACTCTCATATAAATATCTTCTCTTTATGATACTACTCTTAACTACTCTCCGGTTGGACATTCTAATCCATGGTAGGGCTATAACAACACACCTCAAAGTAAGCCTTTCCCATCTAGATAACCCCACACTGTCACCTTGAGCTCTAGATGGTTCCAACAAACACCACAATTTCATAGAAACATCCAACTCCAAATATAACTCATAACAAGTATTCGTAATCTCTAGCCTAAGTGCCACCATGGTGTGCACGCTGTCACTTTCACACACATGGGGAGAGCAGAGATTCATTAAAGCACTTGAGTAGCAAGGTAGATCTACTTGATTACAAAGCTCATGACCACAATATGATCATGCATAGAGAGAGATGAACACATAGCTACTAGTAGAACCCTTAGCCTCGAGAAAGAACAACTCCCTCATCATCATGGGAAGCAGCAATGGCGATGGAGATGGTGGTGGAGATCGATGGAGATGGCTCCGGGGGCACTTCCTCATCCCAGTAGGGTGCTGGAATAGAGACTTTCTGTCCCCTGAATCTCCCCTTCGGTGGCGGCAGCACTGCAGAACTTTTCGTGGCTGGAGGCTATTCGATTTAGGGTTTTCGTCCCAGGGGTTTCTTATAGGCGAAGGGGCAAGGTCGATGGCCGGCCAGGGGCCCACACCATGCCCTGGTGTGGCCTAGGGCTGCCTGCACCAAGGGGTGGTGTGGCCGCTCGGTGGCCCCCCTCTGTCTCGTCTTCTAGCTCCGTGAGTCTTCTGAGAAAATATCGACTTTGGCTTTTGTCCGGTCCAATTCCGAGAATATTCATTTTCTGACTTTCCTGGGACTGTAGCATCTTGTTAATAGGTTAGTCCAAGAAAGTGTATAAAAATACTCCAAAGTGTGGACAAAAAATAAGAAAGTAGATATAAAACAAGCATGGAACATAAAAAGTTATAGATATGTTAGCAACGTATCATTTGCATACAACATAGACATATATACAAGCAATACACACGCATACATATCCTACATCGTATAATATGTATTCTAACACCCTCCCTCAGTCAAAACTAGGCAGCTGACGAATGTTGAGATTGTCCCGAAAGTCCAACAAGAGAGGCGATGGTAATCCTTTGGTGAAGATGTCCGCGAACTGTCATGAACTAGGAACGTGTAGCACCTTAACCTTGCCAATTGTCACGCGATGTCTAACGAAGTGTAGATCAATCTCCACATGCTTGATACGCTGGTGATGCACTAGATTCTGTGTCATGTAAACAGAGCTCACATTGTCACAGAAGACCACTGAAGCATCATGCACCGGTCGATGAAGCTCCAAAAGTAGATGTCAAAGCCAACAAGATTCAGCCACCATATTTGCTACCGCCTGATACTCAGCCTCCGCACTCGATCGGGAAACAGTGTGCTACCGCTTAGCCGACCAAGACACCAAATTCGCGCCGAGGAACACACAATAGCCAGAAGTAGACCGTTGAGTGTCTAGACAACCTGCCCAGTCAGCGTTAGAGTAGGCTAGTAATTTGTTCGATGTGCGTCAATAGAAAGTGAGACCATAGTCGGTGGTGCCGTGGATGTAGCATAGAACACACTTCACAAGGAGCAAGTGATTAGCTCGTGGATCATGCATATGAAGACATATATGATGTACTACATAGGAGATATCTGGCCAAGTGAAAGTGAGGTATTGGAGACCTCCTGCAATACTGGGATATTCTGTAGGATCACCACGGGATCACTAGACTGAGCTGCAAGCTTAGAAGCTGTATCAACTGGAGTAGAGATAGATTTACACTATAACATACCAGCTTTGTCAAGAAGCTCCAATGCATATTTCTCCTGTGAGAGGAACAAACTGTCCTTAGTGCGTCTGACTAATATGCCCAGAAAATAGTGAAGCTCACCCATATCTGTCATGCTGAACTCTTTACAAAGAGAAGCAATTAAACTATGCAACAAAGTCAGAGAAGACACTGTCAGGATAATGCCATCCACATAGAGCAAGAGATAGGCAATGTCAGTGCCACACCGGTAGACAAACAGGGAGCTATCAGACTTGGAGCCAACAAAACCAACAGTAGCAATGAACGAAGCAAACCGCTGAAACCATGCTCGAGGCACCTGCTTCAAACCGTAGAGAGATTTGTTGAGGTGACACACCTTGTCAGGAAATCCGGGATTAGCAAATCCGGAAGGCTATCGAGCATACACGGTCTCGATGAGTGTGCCATTGAGGAAGGCGTTCTTGACATCAAGCTGATGAATCGGCCAGTTACTAGAGAGCGCAAGTGATAACATCGTGCGTATGGTGGCTGGCTTGACCACAGGGCTGAAAGTCTCATCAAAATCAATACCTTCACGCTGAGTAAAACCCCGGAGGACCCAACGAGCTTTGTATCGTTCCAACGAACCATCAGACTTCATCTTGTGACGAAAGATCCACTTGCCGGTGACAATGTTGGCATGGCGAGGAGGATCAACCAAGTCCCAAGTGTTGTTGGAGAGGAGCACACTGTACTCTTCAACCATTGCAGCATGCCAGTTGGGGTCTTTGAGAGCACCACGATAAGTCTTCGGTATTGGAGACAATCCTTCAACATGAAGATCAAAAATCGTCTTGGTCTACACAATGTTGTGCTTGGCACGCGTGAGCATGGTGTGAGACGGTGGCAGCGGTGGTGCTCGAGGATGATGAGCCCCAGGAGCATCCATGGCTGGAGGCGGGGTAGAAGCCGTGGATGGCGAGCTCGTAGAAGGCTCCGGGGCACCATCATCCGTAGACGCGACGAGCGAGGGAGCGGACGAGGGTGATCCTGACGGTGACGGTCCAGCCGAGGACGGGCTAGGCAAGGTGGCCCGAGGTGGCGTGCGCGGGGCGGGAGATCCTGCCGTGGCAGGAGAAGTGCCCGCGGCAGGCTGCCAAATGCCCACGGCAGGCTGTCGAACACCCACGGCAGGCTGCCGAGTGGCCACGGTAGAGCCTGCTGCAGAAGTTCCCGCGATCGGCACGGTGAATGGCATCGGCAACATCGGCTGCTCAACCTGCAGAAAGTCATAACTTTGCAAAGTAGAAGTAGAGGATGGTGGTGATGCGTTAGAGGCAAAGGGAAAGACAAACTTGTCAAACACAACATGGCGAGAGATGATGATCTTTTGGGTGGAACGATCAAGGCAGTGATAGCCATGATGTTGAGATGGATACCCAAGCTTCCGCCGTGCCGCCCCCGGGGAGGTCGATCTCCATGATCTCCGCCGGGGGCTGCGCAACCCGTATGCAGGGTTCGCCCGCCGATCCGTGATCGGCTGCCCTGTAAGTCTTTTTCTCCGATCTCTTGATCCGCTTTCTTTTTTGTTTTACCGATCTTAGATCGGATTGAGTCGCCCATCGCCGTCGTCATTGCCGCGCCTCTACTCTGACCATCAGCATCGAGGATCTACATCGCGTCCGTGCGCCTGCCCCCTCCGCTGCTGCACCTGCCTCGGCAGGCTATTGCGGCCTCACGGTAGGCTGCTGCGCACCATGGACGGCTGCTACGCCTTCCTTGGAAGGCTACCGTGGCCGCCCCCCGGATCCTCTTCGTCGTCATCTTCCTGGACTTCACCGACAACGTCGCCATCGAATCTGATCTACGCGTCATCCATGCCATGGTGCATTCAGTGCACCGTCGGTCTAATCAACCGATCCCGCGCCTATCTACGCCAAGCACGTCCCCGAGCACGCGCCTACCACCGATCGAGCTACGGGCTGCCGCTGTGTCACCCCGTCGGGCCACAGCACCGCCGCCTTTGGTCCATGTTACCGGCTTCCAACGCTCCTTCCTTGGCGTGTACATCGCTGGTGGTCTCCCAGCCGAGAATATCATTTTGCGTCCCGAAAGTTGGGGTGTCCAGGCAACGCGGTACCCGAGTTCCCTGATATCATCCACAATGACTATAGTTGGCGTGCCAAATACTCAAAGGGTCTTTTTCGGCACGAATTCAACTTTATGTTTCAATACAAAAAATTAGGCTAACGTCCGTCAAGTTAGGCCTCCATGTCAGTTCTCGCCGTTATGTCGCTCATGTCACTCCTGTCGCTTAGGTGTCAATTAAGCTTGCAGCGTTGATGCCTGCATCCATTAAGCGTCTTCTTCTTCCCCGGAGCGGCAATCTGTGGGGCATCGCAGCCATGGCACGGAGCTGGGACGTGGACGAACCTGCTCGGCCCAGCTCTCCTCCCTGTAGGCTTGCAGCGTTGGCGCCTCCATTACTCGTCTTCTTCCCCGGAGTGGAAATCTGTGGTCGCGGCCATGGTGCAGAGCTAGGAAGTGACGAAGCTGCTCAGCCCCGCTCTCCTCCCCATCCCGAGTCGGAGCTCGCCCTCCCCATGGACGCACCCATGGCACGGTCAGGGACGAGAATTGGTTCCCGGTGTGATCTATCACCTTGTCGACGATGCTTGGTTCTGTTTTCCTCCTCTAGAATCCGAGCTCGCCGTCGCCGTGGTTGCACCCGCACCAATTCTGCCACCTCTGCCAAGGTCTCTGTGGTAGCTCAAGTTCTGGGGCTCTCCAAGTTCTGCCATGTTGGGCCTGTAAGTGTTGTTGTATGTTAAACTAGCAAATCTCGTTTGTTCAAATCTCTTGGGCTATACCAACTTCATTGTGTTTAATTATGAAAGACAAAATATAAATGACTTCTCTCAATTTCTCGCATAGAAAAATGCACAGCTAATTTCATATTCTCGCAGGAACTGACCCCACTTGTTGAACCGGCAGCACTGCCACGATCTCCACGTAACCACGATGAGTTCTCGAACTGAAAGTTGAAGTTACCATGTTTCTTGTGCAGTCATTTCTCTTCCTCAGTCATTCCTCTGCAGTTTTTCCTAGGCGCTTCTTCTTCCTCTGTTCTGGAACCGTCGGTACATCTTCTTCTTCCTCTCGAAGGCAGTTCCTTGCAGGCAGTTCCTTTCACCCATTTCCTTGCAGGCATGGACGATGTGAAATGCACAACAGAGACCCACTTGGTCCCTGCCCATGGCACCACGACTTTGAAAGTGGTGTACACAAATGATGAAGCGACTGTGGAGACAAGTCTCGCCAGGTTTGAGCAATTGCTTGAGAAAGAGAAGCACAAGTTTGTGGGGCTAGACTTGGAGTACACCCGTGCAAATAAGCGAAAAAATCCTCCACAAGTGATTGTTGTCATGCAAATCGCCATACATGAGGAGGTCCTCATTTACCACTTCTGCAGGTATGTGAAATTTAAATTTGAGATCACCACTTCTGCATCCCTTGTTCCCTTACATCCCTAGAACCATCTAAGTGTAGGAGTAAACCAACTAAGATGCGTTGTCCGGCTCTGGTCGAGTTCTTGTGTAGGAAAGGGATAACTTTCACTAGCGTGGATATCACAAATGACACAATTATGCTTTCTCGTGCGTTGATAAAAATCCCAGAGGGGCACCACATCGACATCCCAAATATGTACAAGATCAAATCATACCCAGCGATGGATGGCATGGGTGATCTGGCAGCGGAAATCATCGATAAATCCTATGAAAAAACTGAAGAAATTGAAGCGACTCGATCACGACTACTGGGAGTTGAAGCCGATGAGCCAGGCGTGCCTCGAGTATGCAGCCAGAGACGCCAACATGGCGTACGAGTTGTATAGTATGCTCATTACCATGAAAGATGGGATGTTAAGGCGGGGTTTTTCGCGAGAGAGCTATGCCCTGGTTGCAAGCTAGCCCAGGAGAAGAAGCGTGAGGAGGACAGAAAGCGGTTTCAGGACGAGCAGGGATCTTGGGACGGTGGCGACATCAAGCGGCTGAAGGGGAAGCAAGTCAAGGACGACAACAAGTGGTGGTGATACATTATGTGTTTGAACTAGATTTTAGTTTATAGTTTATTATGTGTGTGATACATTTAGTTACTTCAATACAAAATTTGAACCAATTTAACTTGTTGATGTATTTCTTGAAAATTATAATATAATCGAGCACTAAAAATATTTTATAGTGTGCATGAGCATGATCAGTAAATATAATTTAACACTAGAAACTTTAAGGCACTCCATATAAAGGAGTAGATTAATATATAAGGTTCACCAGAGACACCACGGATATATTGTCTTACATGCCACACACAGGTAATAATTAACTAGAATAAAATAAAAGCAGGGGCTACAGCAGGAGGCCGGGACACGGAGACGCCTAGCAGGGCAGGGGTTTATCAGCAGGAGGCAGCGACAGCCTAGTCGATGGGATACAGGCCAGTCCTGACATACTTCCGGAGGAATTTTCCTTAGGCTGCGTGCCGCGCCAAGGTAATCGGCCTATTGCTTCTGCCTCTGCCTCTGCCAACGCCCTCCGCGTGCTGGATCATGCTGTTGAGGTCCACATTGATTGCTCTTCCATAGAATGGGCAAAACAGTCTCCCCCTACGGTGGAAACGGATTAGCCCACACCGTAACCGCCTCAGCACGTAGCGGCTCTTGTTGTCCCTGGATTCCTTGCTATCATCCACTTCATCATCATCCTCCTGTTGATTTTTAAGAACATAACTTAGAACTCGTACATATGATTGAATTGTATTACAACTCAAGAATTGACAACGTGTATATGTAAGACAATATATCCGTGGATATCAAAGATAAAGCATCTCAGCAATAGTTTGTTCGGTTCATATATCATTTTATCTCAACACAATGACAAACAATTGCATCAGATTGCGGCCTTATAAGTTTATTCAGGGACGGTGTGAGTGAACCAAGTAACAATTGCACAACCTGTATTGTTGTTGTACATCGCCCCAGGTTCACTAACTCGTCCCTGAAAAAATCTGACACCAATGTGTCTGCCTCTCTTTTGGGACAAATTTGAATCATTGGCCACAATAAGAAACTGAGTCAATTTCCTAGCGACAGTTAATATGACAAATCCCGGGTAGGTAATTCAAACACGCCCCACCCAATAGGTGAATCTTTCAAAGTGTGGGAAATCTCCCCTTTCTTCAATCCTAGAATCAATGCCTAAGAAAAAGGGTATATCTATGAAAATGCTCAACCCATTCATGCGATTCAATCCTCTGTAATCGTACAAAACATTATTCAGGGATATACATAGTCAGGTACAAAAACAAGCCTAAATATTGTAATTATAAATAAAAAACCAAACAATTAATCCTCAGGTGCATGTTAAAAATACTTATGATCAAAACCATTCATATACATATGCATCATACCAATCATTAAAAGATCAGAAACAATTCAAGGATCATATATGTAGTTCCACATGAGTATAAATCTAGGGCCGCATAATTTGTTTTAGAGATGGAGTAGGCGAACCAAAGTACCAACAACACAACCTATATTGTTTGTGTGCATTGCTGCCTCAGGTTCACCAACCCATCCCTAAAACACGACACCATCATACGTGTCTCCCCTTGAACTCTTTTGGGGCAAATTTCAATCATCGGCCTCGGTGATAAACTAAAATGTAATTCTTATACACTATGAATGCATGGAATAGATAATTTGAATATCATAGTTCTATGAATGTAGAATAAAGATTGCAGCCTCATAAGTTTATTCAGGGACGGTGTGAGTGAACCAAATAATAATTGCACAACCTATATTGTTGTTGTACATTGCCCCAGGTTCACTAACTCGTCCCTGAAAAAATCTGACACCAATGTGTCTGCCTCTCTTTTGGGGCAAATTTGAATCATTGGCCACAATAAGAAATTGAAATGTAATTGTACAAAATATTATTTAGGGATATACATAGTCAGGTACAAAAACAAGCCTAAATATTGTAATTATAAATAAAAACCAAACAATTAATCTTTAGGTGCATGTTAAAAATACTTATGATCAAAACAATTCATATACATATGCATCATACCAATCATTAAAAGATCAGAAACAATTCAAGGATCATATATGTAGTTCCATATGAGAATAAATCTAGGGCCTCAAAATTTGTTTTAAAGATGGAGTTGGGGAACCAAAGTACCAACAGCACAACCTATATTGTTCGTGTGCATTGCTGCCTCAGATTCACCAACCCATCCCTAAAACACGACACCATCATACGTGTCTCCACTTGAACTCTTTTGGGGAAAATTTCAATCATCGGCCTCGGTGACAAACTAAAATGTAATTCTTATACACTATGAATGCATGGAATAGATAATTCAAATATCATAGTTCTATGAATGTAGAATAAAGATTGCAGCCTCATAAGTTTCTACAGAGATGGCGTAAGAGAACCAAGTACCAAATTGCACAACTTATATTGATCTTGTACATGGCCCCGGGTTCGCTCACTCATCCCTGTAAAAATTTGACACCAATGTGTCTGCCTCTCTTTGGGGCAAATTTGAATCATTGGCCACAATAAGCAATTGAAATGTAATCGTACCAAACAATATTCAGGGATATACAAATGCATCATACAACGCATTCATAGATCAGAAACAATACAAATATTATATATTTAGGTTCCATATGAGAGAAAAAATTAGGGCCTCATTTTTTTCAGCGATGGAGTCGGAGAACCAAAATACCAACAGGACAACCTATATTGTTTATGTGCATTGCTGCCTCAGGGCCACTAACCATCCCTAAGAAAACGAGACCATTAGATGCCCTTGCACTATTTTGGGGCAAAATTGAATCATTGTGCTCAGTAAGGAATAGAAATGTAATGTTATAGGCCTACTGTGTATCGAAATTAACACTCAACTAGATGGCAGATGAGCAGATTGGGGTTTTGTGACTAGACGGATTGGGGTTTTGTGACTAGATGGCAGATGCATCAATCAACCGATCGAATTATATATATACTACCCTACTTCAAGAGCAAAAGAATCTGTACACGATTGAGCAAATCCTATGTATGAATAGTGAAAACTGCGGCTGCGACTAGAGAAGCTAGCAATGTAGTACCTCGTACTCCTCATTAGGGATCTCCTCCTCGAACTCATCATTCTCCACTATTGCGTCGAAGATTTCTTGAACGACGATGGGGTCCTCGATGTAGATCACCGAATTGCCTCCGCCTGCCGCCTGCCCCCCATCCAGATTTGCCGCTGGCACCACGACGTTGTTGGCCACCTGCTGCTCGGCGACGACGGCTACTACCGGCTGCTCGGTGGCGATGGATACCACCTGCTGCTCGGCGGCGACGGCTACCAACTGCTGCTCGGCGGCGACGACTACTGGCTGGACAGATGAGTTCGCACCCTCGACGGCGCGGCGACGAGCGGTGTTCGTGCCCGAAGAAGACGCCTCCGTCTGCTTGGCGACGACCGAGCCATCTGCTGCTTCGCCTTCAACTGGCTTCACCTCCGGATCTTCTCCACGTGTATGTTTCATGGCGCACCAAGGGAAGGAGGTAGTGCAAACGAGGGAGATTCGGCGCGTGCGGCAGGTGTAGATTGGGGTCTTGGGACTAGACAGACTGGGGGGAAATGACATGAGCTCATGGAAGAAGAAGGTCGAGGGGGGTTATAAACACCGGACCGTTCGTAGTCCTCGAGTGGACACATGTGGTGGGCGGGGGGGGGGGGGGCTACCATGATCTCCACCCTTTTTTTCGGTTCCCTTTTTTTTGAAACAGCCACGATCTCCACTTTAGAGCTGCATTGAAAACACGCTCATGGCAGACCTCGATTCCACTGCATGCAAGTGGCGCGGAACTAATTTCTAGCAACGTTAGATCTACTCGAGAGGGTCCCTTGAGAGCGATGTGTATAAATGGGATATGTCTGATTAAAATCAAGTGGCAATAAATTGCAGCGTCCCGTCGACAACCGTGCACTCGATGACCCCGTTGCCCTGTCCATGAGTTGTAGTAGCAGTAGTAGGCTTTTCAGACTTGATTAAACTTGACATGACCGCTCGACGACTTTTTCGATGGACGGCATCGTGTTCCTTCTTGTAGAAGTCTCGCGGAGGGAGACGTCCGTGCTGTCTCACGCTGTACTGTGAAGGGCACGAGGTCTGCAACGATCATCGTTGGATCGCACAGAATCAACGGTTGGTGCGCACGATCCGTGTGACAACTGTGACAACCAATCAGGGAGTAGCAGACAGGGTGAGCACATTTTTGGGCTTCTAAGAAAGATAGAGAGGGGGGTGGGCAAAACTAAGTAGTACCACATAAAACCAAGGGCAAAACTGAGTAGTATAAAAATGGAAAGTGTCTTGTACAATGAAATACATCATGGAATACATCAAATTATGCTAAGATAGATCCACTAGAGTTCATTGGATGTGTGTTCTTCTCATAAACCACGCATGGATCCACCAGTGGCATTGCATGTCCGTTCCTCTAAACAAACCACATAAGGATCCACCGGTGTCATTACATGTCTGTTATTTTCATGAACCACATAAGGATCTACCAGTGTCATTGCATGTTTGTGCGTTTCATGAACCACACCCAGTGTCATTGCATGTGTGTTACTTCCATAAACCACATATGGATCCACCTAGTGTGATTGCATGTCTATTCCTTCCATAAACCACATAAGGATCCACCAGTGTCATTGCATGTCTGTTCTTCTCATGAACCACTCCTAGTGTCAGTGCATGTCTGTTCTTTTCATGAACCACACCCAGTGTCACTACATGTCAGTTCTTTTCATGAACCACATAAGGATCCACCGGTGTCATTGGATGTGTGTTCTTCTCATGAACCTTCTTCTTCCATGAGCTCGTGTCATTTCCCCCCACCTAGAGTCATTGGATGTGTGTTCTTCTCATGAACCACACGTGGATCCACCGGTGTCATTGCATGTCTATTCCTCTAAACAAACCACATAAGGATCCACCAGTGTCATTGCGTGTGTGTTCTTTTCATGAACCACACCCAGTGTCATTGCATGTGTGTTCTTCTAAACAAACCACATAAGGATCCACCAGTGTCATTGCATGTCTGTTCTTTTCATGAACCACATAAGGATGGGCCCACCAGTGTCATTGCATGTCTATTCTTTTCATGAACCACACCCAGTGTCAGTGCATGTCTGTTCTATTCATGAACCACACCCAGTTTCACTGCATGTCTGTTCCTCTAAACAAACCACATAAGGATCCACCAGTGTCATTGCATGTCTGTTCTTTTCATGAACCACATAAGGATCTACCAGTGTCATTGCATGTCTGTTCTTTTCATGAACCACACCTAGTGTCATTGCATGTGTGTTACTTCCATAAACAACATATGGATCTACCTAGTGTGATTGCATGTACGTTCCTTCCATAAACCACATAAGGATCCACCAGTGTCATTTGATGTCTGTTCTTTTCATGAACCACTCCTAGTGTCATTGCATGTCTGTTCTTTTCATGAACCACACCCAGTGTCATTGCATGTCTTTTCTTTTCATGAACCACACCCAGTGTCACTGCATGTCAGTTCTTTTCATGAACCACATAAGGATCTACCAGAGTCATTGGATGTGTGTTCTTATCATGAACCACAAGTGGATCCACCGGTGTCATTGCACGTCTGTTCCTCTCCACAAACCACATAAGGATCCACCAGTGTCATTGCGTGCGTGTTCTTTTCATGAACCACACCCAATGTCATTGCATGTGTCTTCTTCTAAACAAACCACATAAGGATCCACCAGTGTCATTGCATGTCTATTCTTTTCATGAACCACATAAGGATGGGCCCATCAGTGTCATTGCATGTCTGTTCTTTTCATGAACCACACCCAGTGTTAGTGCATGTCTATTCTATTCATGAACCACACCTAGTTTCACTGCATGTCTATTCGTTTCATGAACCACAAAAGGATTTACCAGTGTCATTGCATGTCTTTTACTTCCATAAACCACATGTGTATCCACCGGTGTCATTGCATGTCTATTCCTCTAAACAAACCACATAAGGATCCACCAGTGTCATTGCGTGTGTGTTCTTCTCATGAACCACATAAGGATCTACCAGTGTCAGCGCATGTCTGTTCGTTTCATGAACCACACCCAGTGTCATTGCATGGGTGTTACTTCCATAAACCACATGTGGATCCACCGGTGTCATTGCATGTGTGTTCCTCTAAACAAACAACATAAGGATCCACCAGTGTCACTGCATGTGTGTTCTTTTCATGAACCACATAAGGATGGCCCACTAGTGTCATTGCATGTCTGTTCTTTTCATGAACCACACCCAGTGTCAGTGCATGTCTGTTCTATTCATGAACCACACCAAGTTTCACTGGATGTCTATTATTTTCATGAACCACAAAAGGATCTACTAGTGTCATTGCATGTCTTTTACTTCCATAAACCACATCTGGATCCATCGGTGTCATTGCATGTATGTTCCTCTAAACTAACCACATAAGGATCCACCAGTGTCATTGCGTGTGTGTTCTTCTCATGAACCACATAAGGATCTACCAGTGTCATTGCATGTCTGTTCTTTTCATGAAAAACACCCAGTGCCAGTGCATGTCTGTGCTTTTCATGAACCACATGTGGATCCGCCGGTGTCATTGCATGTCTGTTCCTTCCATAAACCAAATAAGGATCCACCAGTGTCATTGCCTGTTTGTTCTTTTCATGAACCACTCCTAGTGTTAGTGCATGTCTGTTCTTTTCATGAACCACACCCAGTGTCACTGCATGTCAGTTCTTTTCATGAACTACATAAGGATCTACCAGAGTCATTGGATGTGTGTCCTTCTCATGAACCACACGTGGATCCATCAGTGTCATTGCATGTATGTTCCTCTAAACAAACCACATAAGGATCCACTAGTGTCATTGCGTGTGTGTTCTTTTCATGAACCACACCTAGTGTCATTGCATGTGTGTTCTTCTAAACAAACCACATAAGGATCCACCAGTCTCATTGCATGTCTATTCTTTTCATGAACCACATAAGTATGGGCCCACCATTGTCATTGCATGTCTGTTCTTTTCATGAACCACACCCAGTGTCAGTGCATGTCTGTTCTATTCAGGAACCACACCCAGTTTCACTACATGTGTGTTCTTTTCATGAACCACATAAGGATCTACCAGTGTCATTGCATGTCTTTTACTTCCATAAACCAGATGTGGATCCACCGGTGTCATTGCATGTGTGTTCTTCTAAACAAACCACATAAGGATCCACCAGTGTCATTATCTGTCTGTTCTTTTCATGAACCACATAAAGATGGGCCCACCAGTGTCATTGCATATCTGTTCTTTTCATGAACCACACCTAGTGTCAGTGCATGTCTGTTCTATTCACGAACCACACCCAGTTTCACTGCATGTCTGTTCTTTTCATGAACCACATAAGGATCTACCAGTGTCATTGCATGTCTTTTACTTCCATAAACCACATGTGGATCCACCGGTGTCATTGCATGTCTGTTCCTCTAAACAAACCACATAAGGATCCACCAGTGTCATTGCGTGTGTGTTCTTCTCATGAACCACACCCAGTGTCATTGCATGTGTGTTCTTCTAAACAAACCACATAAGGATCCACCAATGTCATTGCCTGTCTGTTCTTTTCATGAACCACATAAGGATCCACCAGTGTCATTCCATGTCTGTTCTTTTCATGAATCACAGCTAGAGTCATTGCATGTCTTTTACTTCCATAAACCACATATGGATCCACCTAATGTGATTGCATGTCTGTTCCTCTAAACAAACCACATAAGGATCCACCAGTGTTATTGAGTGTCTGTTCTTTTCATGAACCACACCCAGTGTCATTGCATGCGTGTTCTTCTAAACAAACCACATAAGGATCCACCGGTGTCATTGCCTATATGTTCTTTTCATGAACCACACCCAGTGTCATTGCATGTGTGTTATTCTAAAACAAACCACATAAGTCATTGCATGTCTTTTATTTTCATGAACCACACCCGGTGTCATTGCATGTCTGTTCTTTTCATGAACCACGGCTAGAGTCATTGCAAGTCTGTTCCTCTAAACAAACCACATAAGGATCCACCAGTGTCATTGCATGTATGTTCTTTTCATGAACCACATAAGGATCTACCAGTGTCATTGAATGTCTGTTCTTTTCATGAACCACACCCAGTGTCATTGCATATGTGTTACTTCCATAAACCACATGTGGATCCACCGGTGTCATTGCATGTTTGTTCCTCTAAACAAACCACATAAGGATCCACCAGTGTCACTGCATGTCTGTTCTTTTCATGAACCACATAAGGATGGGCCCACCAGTGTCATTGCATGTCTGTTCTTTTCATGAACCACACCCAGTGTCATTGCATGTCTGTTCTATTCATGAACCACACATAGTGTCAGTGCATGTCTGTTCTATTCATGAACCACATAAGGATCTACTAGTGTCATTGCATGTCTTTTACTTCCATAAACCACATGTGGATCCACCGGTGTCATTGCACGTATGTTCCTCTAAACAAACCACATAAGGATCCACCAGTGTCATTGCGTGTGTGTTCTAATCATGATCCACATAAGGATCTACCAGTGTCATTGCATGTCTGTTCTTTTCATGAACCACACCCAGTGTCATTGCATGTGTGTGACTTCCATAAACCACATGTGGATCCGCCGGTGTCATTGCATGTCTGTTCCTTCCATAAACCACATAAGGATCCACCAGTGTCATTGCCTGTTTGTTCTTTTCATGAACCACTCCTAGTGTCAGTGCATGTCTGTTCTTTTCATGAACCACACCCAGTGTCACTGCATGTCAGTTCTTTTCATGAACTACATAAGGATCTACCAGAGTCATTGGATGTGTGTCCTTCTCATGAACCACACGTGGATCCATCGGTGTCATTGCATGTATGTTCCTCTAAACAAACCACATAAGGATCCACTAGTGTCATTGCGTGTGTGTTCTTTTCATGAACCACACCCAGTGTCATTGCATGTGTGTTCTTCTAAACAAACCACATAAGGATCCACCAGTCTCATTGCATGTCTATTCTTTTCATGAACCACATAAGTATGGGCCCACCATTGTCATTGCATGTCTGTTCTTTTCATGAACCACACCCAGTGTCAGTGCATGTCTGTTCTATTCATGAACCACACCCAGTTTCACTACATGTGTGTTCTTTTCATGAACCACATAAGGATCTACCAGTGTCATTGCATGTCTTTTACTTCCATAAACCAGATGTGGATCCACCGGTGTCATTGCATGTGTGTTCTTCTAAACAAACCACATAAGGATCCACCAGTGTCATTATCTGTCTGTTCTTTTCATGAACCACATAAAGATGGGCCCACCAGTGTCATTGCATATCTGTTCTTTTCATGAACCACACCTAGTGTCAGTGCATGTCTATTCTATTCACGAACCACACCCAGTTTCACTGCATGTCTGTTCTTTTCATGAACCACATAAGGATCTACCAGTGTCATTGCATGTCTTTTACTTCCATAAATCACATGTGGATCCACCGGTGTCATTGCATGTCTGTTCCTCTAAACAAACCACATAAGGATCCACCAGTGTCATTGCGCTTCTCATGAACCACACCCAGTGTCATTGCATGTGTGTTCTTCTAAACAAACCACATAAGGATCCACCAATGTCATTGCCTGTCTGTTCTTTTCATGAACCACATAAGGATCCACCAGTGTCATTCCATGTCTGTTCTTTTCATGAATCATAGCTAGAGTCATTGCATGTCTTTTACTTCCATAAACCACATATGGATCCACCTAATGTGATTGCATGTCTGTTCCTCTAAACAAACCACATAAGGATCCACCAGTGTTATTGAGTGTCTGTTCTTTTCATGAACCACACCCAGTGTCATTGCATGCGTGTTCTTCTAAACAAACCACATAAGGATCCACCGTTGTCATTGCCTATATGTTCTTTTCATGAACCACACCCAGTGTCATTGCATGTGTGTTATTCTAAAACAAACCACATAAGTCATTGCATGTCTTTTCTTTTCATGAACCACACCCGGTGTCATTGCATGTCTGTTCTTTTCATGAACCACGGCTAGAGTCATTGCAAGTCTGTTCCTCTAAACAAACCACATAAGGATCCACCAGTGTCATTGCATGTATGTTCTTTTCATGAACCACATAAGGATCTACCAGTGTCATTGCATGTCTGTTCTTTTCATGAACCACACCCAGTGTCATTGCATATGTGTTACTTCCATAAACCACATGTGGATCCACCGGTGTCATTGCATGTTTGTTCCTCTAAACAAACCACATAAGGATCCACCAGTGTCACTGCATGTCTGTTCTTTTCATGAACCACATAAGGATGGGCCCACCAGTGTCATTGCATGTCTGTTCTTTTCATGAACCACACCCAGTGTCATTGCATGTCTGTTCTATTCATGAACCACACATAGTGTCAGTGCATGTCTGTTCTATTCATGAACCACATAAGGATCTACTAGTGTCATTGCATGTCTTTTACTTCCATAAACCACATGTGGATCCACCGGTGTCATTGCACGTATGTTCCTCTAAACAAACCACATAAGGATCCACCAGTGTCATTGCGTGTGTGTTCTAATCATGATCCACATAAGGATCTACCAGTGTCATTGCATGTCTGTTCTTTTCATGAACCACACCCAGTGTCATTGCATGTGTGTGACTTCCATAAACCACATGTGGATCCACCGGTGTGATTGCATGTCTCTTCCTTCCATAAACCACATAAGGATCCACCAGTGTCATTGCCTGTTTGTTCTTTTCATGAACCACTCCTAGTGTCAGTGCATGTCTGTTCTTTTCATGAACCACACCCAGTGTCACTGCATGTCAGTTCTTTTCATGAACTACATAAGGATCTACCAGAGTCATTGGATGTGTGTTCTTCTCATGAACCACATGTGAATCCACCGGTGTCATTGCATGTATGTTCCTCTAAACAAACCACATAAGGATCCACTAGTGTCATTGCGCATGTGTTCTTTTCATGAACCACACCTAGTGTCATTGCATGTGTGTTCTTCTAAACAAACCACATAAGGATCCACCAGTGTCATTGCATGTCTGTTCTTTTCATGAACCACATAAGGACGGGCCCACCAGTGTCATTGCATATGTATTCTTTTCATGAACCACACCCAGTGTCAGTGCATGTCTGTTCTATTCATGAACCACACCCAGTTTCACTGCATGTCTGTTCTTTTCATGAACCACATAAGGATCTACCAGTGTCATTGCATGTCTTTTACTTCGATAAACCACATGTGGATCCACCGGTGTCATTGCATGTGTGTTCTTCTAAACAAACCACATAAGGATCCACCAGTGTCATTGCATGTCTGTTCTTTTCATGAACCACATAAGGATGGGCCCACTAGTGTCATTGCATGTCTGTTCTTTTCATGAACCACACCTAGTGTCAATGCATGTTTGTTCTATTCACGAACCACACCTAGTTTCACGGCATGTATGTTCTTTTCATGAACCACATAAGGATCTACCAGTGTCATTGCATGTCTTTTACTTCCATAAACCACATGTGGATCCACCGGTGTCATTGCATGTATGTTCCTCTAAACAAACCACATAAGGATCCACCGGTGTCATTGCGTGTGTGTTCTTCTCATGAACCACACCCAGTGTCATTGCATGTGTGTTCTTCTAAACAACCTACATAAGGATCCACCAGTGTCATTGCTTATATGTTCTTTTCATGAACCACATAAGGATCCACCCATGTCATTGCATGCCTGTTCTTTTCATGAATCACAGCTAGAGTCATTGCATGTCTTTTACTTCCATAAACCACATATGGATCCACCTAGTGTGATTGCATGTCTGTTCCTCTAAACAAACCACATAAGGATCCACCAGTGTCATTGCGTGTCTGTTCTTTTCATGAACCACACCCAGTGTCATTGCATACGTGTTCTTATAAACAAACCACATAAGGATCCACTAGTGTCATTGCCTATATGTTCTTTTCATGAACCACACCTAGTGTCATTATATGTGTGTTATTCTAAACAAACCACATAAGTCATTGCATGTCTGTTCTTTTCATGAACCACACTCGGTGTCATTGCATGTCTGTTCTTTTCATGAACCACGGCTAGAGTCATTGCATGTCTGTTCCTCTAAACTAACCACATAAGGATCCACCAGTGTCATTGCGTGTGTGTTCTTCTCATGAACCACATAAGGATCTACCCGTGTCATTGCATGTCTATTCTTTTCATGAAAAACACCTAGTGTCATTGCATGTGTGTTACTTCCATAAACCACATGTGGATCCACCGGTGTGATTGCATGTCTGTTCCTTCCATAAACCACATAAGGATCCACCCGTGTCATTGCATGTCTGTTCTTTTCATGAACCACTCCTAGTGTCAGTGCATGTTTGTTCTTTTCATGAACCACCCCCAGTGTCACTGCATGACTGTTCTTTTCATGAACCACATAAGGATCTACCAGAGTCATCGGATGTGTGTCCTTCTCATGAACCACACGTGGATCCACCAGTGTCATTGCATGTCTGTTCCTCTAAACAAACCACATAAGGATCCACCAGTGTCATTGCGTGTGTGTTCTTTTCATGAACCACACCCAGTGTCATTGCATGTGTGTTCTTCTAAACAAACCACATAAGGATCCACCGGTGTCATTGCATGTCTGTTCTTTTCATGAACCACATAAGGATGGGCCCACCAGTGTCATTGCATGTCTGTTCTTTTCATGAACCACACCCAGTGTTAGTGCATGTCTGTTCTATTCATGAACCACACCCAGTTTCACTTCATGTCTATTCTTTTCATGAACCACATAAGGATCTACCATTGTCATTGCATGTCTTTTACTTCCATAAACCACATGTGGATCCACCGGTGTCATTGCATGTGTGTTCTTCTAAACAGACCACATAAGGATCCACCAGTGTCAGTGCCTGTCTGTTCTTTTCATGAACGACATAAGGATGGGCCCACCAGTGTCATTGCATGTCTGTTCTTTTCATGAACCACACCCAGTGTCAGTGCATGTTTGTTCTATTCACGAACGACACCCAGTTTCACTGCATGTCTGTTCTTTTCATGAACCACATAAGGATCTACCAGTGTCATTGCATGTCTTTTACTTCCATAAACCACATGTGGATCCACCGGTGTCATTGCATGTATGTTCCTCTAAACAAACCACATAAGGATCCACCAGTGTCATTGCGTGTGTGTTCTTCTCATGAACCACACCTAGTGTCATTGCATGTGTGTTCTTATAAACAAACCACATAAGGATCCACCAGTGTCATTGCCTGTCTGTTCTTTTCATGAACCACGTAAGGATCCACCAGTGTCATTGCATGTCTATTCTTTTCATGAATCACAGCTAGAGTCATTGCATGTCTTTTACTTCCATAAACCACATATGGATCCACCTAGTGTGATTGCATGTCTGTTACTCTAAACAAACCACATAAGGATCCACCAGTGTCATTGCGTGTTTGTTCTTTTCATGAACCACACCCAGTGTCATTGCATGCATGTTCTTCTAAACAAACCACATAAGGATCCACCAGTGTCATTGCCTATATGTTCTTTTCATGAACCACACCCAGTGTCATTGCATGTGTGTTATTCTAAACAAACCACATAAGTCATTGCATGTCTGTTCTTTTCATGAACCACACCCGGTGTCATTGCATGTCTGTTCTTTTCATGAACCACGGCTAGAGTCATTGCATGTCTGTTCCTCTAAACAAACCACATAAGGATCCACCAGTGTCATTGCATGTCTGTTCTTTTCATGAACCACATAAGGATCTACCAGTGTCATTGCATGTCTGTTATTTTCATGAACCACACCCAGTGTCATTGCATGTGTGTTACTTCCATAAACCACATGTGGATCCACCGGTGTCATTGCATGTCTATTCCTCTAAACAAACCACATAAGCATCCACCAGTGTCACTGCAGGTCTGTTCTTTTCATGAACCACATAAGGATGGGCCCACCAGTGTCATTGCATGTCTGTTCTTTTCATGAACCACACCCAGTGTCAGTGCATATCTGTTCTATTCATGAACCACACCCAGTTTCACTGCATGTCTGTTCTTTTCATGAACCACATAAGGATCTACCAGTGTCATTGCATGTCTTTTACTTCTATAAACCACATGTGGATCCACCGGTGTCATTGCATGTTTGTTCCTCTAAACAAACCACATAAGGATCCACCAGTGTCATTGCATGTGGGTTCTTCTCATGAACCACATAAGGATCTACCAGTGTCATTGCATGTCTGTTCTTTTCATGAACCACACCCAGTGTCATTGCATGTGTGTTACTTCCTTAAACCACATATGGATCTACTGGTGTGATTGCATGTTTGTTCCTTCCATAAACCACATAAGGATCCACCAGTGTCATTGCATGTTTGTTCTTTTCATGAACCACAGCTAGAGTCATTGCATGTCTGTTCTTTTCATGAACCATGGCTAGAGTCATTGCATGTTTGTTCCTCTAAACAAACCACATAAGGATCCACTAGTGCCATTGCATGTCTGTTCTTTTCATGAACCACATAAGGATCTACCAGTGTCATTGCATGTCTGTTCTTTTCATGAACCACACCAGTGTCATTGGATGTTTGTTACTTCCATAAACCACATGTGGATCCACCAGTGTCATTGCATGTTTGTTCCTCTAAACAAACAACATAATGATCCACTAGTGTCATTGCCTGTCTGTTCTTCTCATGAACCACATAAGGATGGGCCCACTAGTGTCATTGCATGTATGTTCCTTTCATGAACCACACCCAATGTCAGTGCATATCTGTTCTATTCATGAACCACATAAGGATCTACCAGTGTCATTACATGTATTTTACTTCCATAAACCACATGTGGATCCACCGGTGTCATTGCATGTATGTTCCTCTAAACTAACCACATAAGGATCCACCAGTGTCATTGCGTGTGTGTTCTTCTCATGAACCACATAAGGATCTACCAGTGTCATTGCATGTCTGTTCTTTTCATGAAAAACACCCAGTGTCATTGCATGTGTGTTACTTCCATAAACCACATGTGGATCCACCGGTGTGATTGCATGGCTGTTCCTTCCATAAACCACATAAGGATCCACCCGTGTCATTTCATGTCTGTTCTTTTCATGAACCACTCCTAGTGTCAGTGCATGTCTGTTCTTTTCATGAACCACACCCAGTGTCACTGCATGTCAGTTCTTTTCATGAACCACATAAGGATCTACCAGAGTCATTGGATGTGTGTTCTTCTCATGAACCACACGTGGATCCACCGGTGTCATTGCATGTCTGTTCCTCTAAACAAACCACATAAGGATCCACCAGTGTCATTGCGTGTGTGTTCTTTTCATGAACCACACCCAGTGTCATTGCATGTGTGTTCTTCTAAACAAACCACATAAGGATCCACCAGTGTCATTGCATGTCTGTTCTTTTCATGAACCACACCCAGTGTTAGTGCATGTCTGTTCTATTCATGAACCACACCCAGTTTCACTACATGTCTGTTCTTTTCATGAACCACATAAGGATCTACCAGTGTCATTGCATGTCTTTTACTTCCATAAACCACATGTGGATCCACCGTTGTCATTGCATGTGTGTTCTTCTAAACAAACCACATAAGGATCCACCAGTGTCATTGCCTGTCTGTTCTTTTCATGAACCACATAAGGATGGGCCCACCAGAGTCATTGCATGTCTATTCTTTTCATGAACCACACCTAGTGTCAGTGCATGTCTGTTCTATTCACGAACCACACCCAGTTTCACTACATGTCTGTTCTTTTCATGAACCACATAAGGATCTACTAGTGTCATTGCATGTATTTTACTTCCATAAACCACATGTGGATCCACCGGTGTCATTGCATGTCTGTTCCTCTAAACAAACCACATAAAGATCCACCAGTGTCATTGCGTGTGTGTTCTTCTCATGAACCACACCCAGTGTCATTGCATGTGTGTTCTTCTAAACAAACCACATAAGGATCCACCAGTGTCATTGCCTGTCTGTTCTTTTCATGAACCACATAAGGATCCACCAGTGTCACTGCATGTCTGTTCTTTTCATGAATCACAGCTAGTGTCATTGCATGTCTATTCTTTTCATGAACCACACCCAGTGTCATTGCATGGGTAGCCGTTAGACCGAGTCTTCTAAAAGGCACACCCTAACACAGTTGTTCTGCTTGACGATTGTTACATACCGTTCGATTGGGGCGCTTGGACGATTGGGATGGTCTTCGTGAGAGCGATTCGTGAGTAGGCTGTTCTGCGGCATGATTGGCCACGCTTGCTTTGAAAAAACTGGCAACACCGGGCGCTCCCCTGTTTCGAGTGTCACGTCTCACGAGTTCAGTGGGCCACATCCCAGTGTCACGTCCCCATTACTTCTCTTCCTCCCCGTACTTCTCTTCCTTACCCTCGAAGCCACTTTCCCCACTTCACTCCCATCATGCCGTAGCCACTAGCCGACGGCGCCTCCATCCCAATCCCCTCTCCGGCAGCCACCCCCTCACCCCTCTCTCCATGGGTTCAAGGGGAGATGGCGAGGAAACGCGTCGTGACGACAGGGACGGTGATTTCGATGTGAGTCGTCTCATCTCTATTTCTATCTATTTTTTGAGCTAGATCTAATCTGTTTACTCATGCGCGTATGATGTGTTAGGCCAACCAGACGATGTATGACTCCGACTATCACGGTTTTAGAGGATGAAGACAGTCCTCTAGTATGTAAACATGGATATGTGCCCGCTAAATTTGTAGCCTTCGAAGGACGAAACGCAGGCAGGAGGTTTCTACGGTGTCAAGGACATCGTGCAATGATGCAAGGCGGAAGTTGCGGTGTTGTCAAATGGGTAGATCCAAAGTGGCCCAAATCGATGCAGAAAACGCTGGACAAACTATGGGAAATGACTATCGAGTTGAAAGAATCTGTATTCAGCTCACTTCTTGACAGTGTTGAGATGAATCTAAGGGAACCAGTTGACACGACCAAGCATAAGCGAGATCTTAGGTGGGTGCAAGACAAGGTTATCAAAGTCGAGAAGGAGAGGGACGCGGCGTTGGCCCTGAAGGCTAAAGCAGAGCAAGAACGGACTCAAGCAAGGAACGATCTCCACCAGGCCAAAGTCCTGCAGTACACAACTACGAGTATTGACAAGTGCATGAGGAAAAATGCAGAGAAACAATTGAAGCTGTGCAAGGAAGATGCTAAAAGGAAGGAGCGGACATTTCGATCCTTGCTCTCGCAGGAAGATGCGCATCGGGCCAAGATTAGGAAGATCAAGGAGATGTGTGATAACTAGTTCTATTTAGCTTAAGCTCCGTGCCTTTTTAAGTTGTAATATTTGTACTTGTTGACCTAGCGGTCTGAACTATTGGTCCCGGATTCCAGGGAGGAAAAAAATTGCTCTGACCCCGCATTAATTTGTGGAAGAATTTATGATTTAGATTAATTTTGGCCTCTAGATCTCTGTCCCGGATTGGGAACGTAGCCGTGGACCAAAGACACCTTTTCTACTAGTGTATTCTAACACTGGTGGTTTGTTTAAACGTAATCTACGTGGATTGTGCCGCATGCAAATGGCACAACCACAATTTATAAAGTGGAAGCACGTACACCCGGTTACTGGAGATCCGGGAGCTTCGCCAGATGCAGGGGATGCAGGAGCAGAGAGGCCGTGAGATAGACGGGCTCAAGATTAGGCTAGAAAGTGGTACCCATTTCCTCCTCATCTGGGCATTATCGGTGAGAACATTGTTGTTTATGTTGCCATGTCATTGTGCAGCATCTGAAATAAGTTGTTGCTTCGTGGAGTGTGGCAGCTTAAATAATTTATTTATGTGCCACTTACATTCCGTCATATTTGGAGACCTGCTGCCCCTCAGCAATCATGGAACCGGTGGATCGTTGTTTTCAGATAGCAGTGGCACAATCACACTTTCGGATTCAACTACCGACTCGGGCGTTTCCAAACCCTAAGTCGCGGTACATTTTACTCAGAGAATGTGGGTAGATTGTTTCGCCCAGTAACGTGCCACACACAGAGCGATCAGAATTTAACAGAATTACATATATAGGTTCAAGTTCAACACATTACTATGCATCTTCATTGCCAGCAGCCTTCTTCCGTAGCCTAGGTGCCAAGCCTTCACGTCCAATGGCTTCTTAATTTCATGCCTTCTTCCTCTTCCTCGGTGCCAATTTTCTTAGCTTCACGTACTCTGCATCGCTGGCACAATGGGCACCAGAATCGTGTCCAGCATCATCTTTCCACTCATTTTTAATTTCTCCGGGCAGCAAAATGACTGACCCGGCAGTCATGTTTCTAACCTTGCGGCGCTTCCTGTCAAAGAAACAAGACTGTTGCATAACTGCCCAATATCTACAGAGTAAATAAAACAAAAATTACAATTCAGCACAAACATGTGAACCCCAAGGGACCTTTGCTTACCAGGAGCTAATTGCGTTCGAGCAACCACCATGTCCAAGAATAGAAGGGCGACTCCCAGTTGCAGCAGCTTCCACATCCAGTACATCACAATTTAGCTCAAACATGCAATCCGAAGCATACCTTTTCATCAACCCAATTAGCTGACTGTCACACGATATAGGAACATGGATGCCACGTTCATCCATGAAGCTGAACTTTGCACTCTGCTTTGGCCATACTTCAACATGATTACGCAGAGCAGCAACCATACGAGATATAGTGCAGATCTGCCCAGGCGCTTCTTCCATCGTGAAACAATGGTGTCCATACCTGTTGCCCTCAGAGTCGTACCTATAGAGGACTACAGTAACCAGGTAAGGGGGTCCGCGCAGATCCCACTTGACAGAAAACTATGGACAAAATATGTTTGTCAGCGATGGGCTAACAAACAATTTGAGGCTCAGTAGCCAGCTAGCAGTTGTAACTAGTGTGAATAACAAAGAGAAGGGTAGATCACCCGCTTGTAGACAAAACTTCTTCTTTCTTGATAGTAGGATCTGCCATCCTCCGAGCTGCTCGGCTCGTCGGCGGCGGAGGCAGGCTAGAGCCTCGCAACGGCGGCTATGGCATGCGCCATTGGAGCTCGGTATCAGCGACTGGGCGCAGCAACTGGGCGCAACAACTTGGCCCCGGAAGTCAAATGTCTGAAGGGATCGTCCTGTCTGGAGGGTGGATTCCGACGCTGCCGATGCTAGGGGAAAGTTGGGAATGGATTTGTGAAATTGGTCAACGCATCCAATCCACTTAGCTGCTCGATTTTCCTAAGAGGTTGCAGCGTTGGCGCCCGCGTCACGGACAGATAACCAACATGTGGGTCCCGACCGTCTACTTCACGGGGCGGTTTCATGGAATGTTTGTATTTGGCAGGGGTGAGATGAGTTTGCCTCGAAATGGCCCCTCTCAGTAGTTGGCGGCCCAACTTTTCAAAACGCGGTAATTTCAGGAAACTTAGGTACCTCCATGCGCTGGCCTGCCAACTTTGGTACCGCAGACGAACAAGCCCCTCCCAGCCGCTGCACCAACTTGCGCCCTGCAGCTATGCCGCCCCCCTCGGGTCGTAGCGTGGCTGCACGCAGTCTACTTCGCCGTCCTCGTGCATCGATGACCTCGACTTTCACTATGCCATCTCCTATGGCGCGGATCGCCGCTGTCTGCACATGGTCTTCGTCACGTCGCCGGGTCTTCCTCGCCTACTTCGAGCACCACCGCCACGCTTTACAAGGTAACCTGCAGGGCGCCCTCTCGTCGTCGCAGGTCCCGCCGACTACCCCATCGCCACTCTAGGCATCCAGCATGACTAACCTAGGTCGCCGCTGGTTTCGCCGCCTTCTACGTCTTCATCGGCTTCGACAATGTCTTCTTCGGCATCGACCCCTCTACGACTGCCTCGACCGCGTCACCGACGAGTTCTTCTTTGCATACTCGGTTCTAGCAAAACCAGAGTGTGCGTCCTTCCCCGAAGTATGCCTAGTTCTGGCAAAACTATGGCCGCACCTCGTCCTCGATGGCTCAGACTGCATGACTTTGGCATCAACACCCTCAACGACTACCTCGGCGCGTCTCTGTCATCCTCCTCGTGCACTATGCGCATGCGGCTTCTCGTGCGGCTACCTCGACACCGACATCCCCGACCACGACATCGACCACCGCGACCCCTCCCACTGCTACTTCGACCACGGCACCGTCCAACGCTCTCGGCTCACTCAACATCGGCACAAGGGCTACCACCTCACTTGAGCATCACCAGCTTCCTCTACAGTCCAAGCAACCGCGACGCGACACCGTTCATGACGTTCCCTCTATGAATGTGGGGGGGATGTCATCCTACTGGATGCTACTTCGGTTTATCTCCAGTCTAACCGTCTGCGATGTTCCAGTTGTTCACGACGCTACCGCTACGACTGTGGAGGGATGTTAGAGTATTAGGTATATACGGTTGTTATGGTAGTTTAGATAGAGTTAGGATCTGTTTACGTACAGTCATAACCTTACTCGTACTCCAAGACAATCCTCTGTATGCCTATATATACTCGCCCATGAGGCTCAATAATATATCCATCATATTCCGCCAAACTCATACTCTTTCACTTCTCGTTTCCCCTCCTTCATAAAAGTTGCTTGTCTTGATATAAGGAAGGCGTCAGTGTGTAGTACGGGCGGGCAGTATGGGCGCATCCCGACTGTACTGATGGTCGTTATGCGTACTGGACGCCTCCAATGAAAGGGGCTCCAATTGGGGATTTACTTCTTTGGATGAAATTAGCCCATAAATGCTATTAGATCTCCAATAAATGTTTATTACCTGAAAACTATCACAACAAACCAAGGATTCGCTAATTGCGATGTTAACATTAGTAGAAAATGGGTAATCTTCAGTGAAATTCGGCAATAAACAAGAGGAAAATCAATAGTTAAAAGTGATGAAATTTGGAGCTATCAGCGCCAAGAGCGCACTCTTGCCGAGACAACAGCAGCAGGGAAAGACAACCGTGCCACCGTCGCTGGAGGCACACCCTCATACAACAGAGGTTGTCTAGTGTTTGCTAAGGAGCAGTGTACCATGGTGTGGCCCCTCAAGTTCAAGCTGGATCTTCCCCCGTGCTATGACAGCAAGGAGAATCCCGTCGATTTTCTACAGCTCTACATGGTGGGAGTCAAAGTGGCAGGAGGATATGAATTGGTTCCTGATTGCCCTCAAGGCTGTAGCCCTCTTGTGGCTAATGATTAACCTCGAGGAGGAATCGGTGACCTCGTGGAAGGATTTATGCAAAAAATTCATCGCCAACTTCAAGGGCACGTACGATCACCCCCTCACGCTCAACGACCTTTGCACTGTGTGCCAACAACCTAGCAAGACGCTCCGGAAGTACATACAATGTTTTAGCCAGGTACGCAACAAGGTTCCACAAGCCACCGAGGCGTCAATCATATCTATCTTCTCGGTGGGCATCAGTTCGGCAGTAGAGCTCTTCGAGATGGAAGATAGGTGCATGAACACCGAGGAGGCGGGCCTGTTCAAGCACAATGACCCTGACGCAGTTATGGCCTCCGCACCTGTCAAAAAAAGTAGGAAAATGATCCCAAGCGGAAGACCCCAGCGGTGCTTGTGGTCGAGACAGAGCACAAGCACCAGTACAGTTACGACAACGAGAAGGATGACCGTCCCAACTGCGTCTTCCACAAGATGCACTCCCACAACATGGAGGACTGCTTCGAGCCCGAAAACACCGTAGTGTGTGCCAGTATTAGAGGAACAACCTCGGCGGTAGTCGTGGCTACGGTCATGGTAGCGGACGAGGTGGACGCCGCTGGGGTAACCAGAGAAATAGAGCCAAAAATGGCTACCAGCCGAACCACCAGGACAACACCGCTCAGCCTCACCTCCACTAGGAAAACAATCATCTCATGGAGGAAGAAGGCAGAGGCTACTGATACCTTTGATCTGGATTCACGGATGTAGTATAATAGCTTTTTCCATAGAAAACCTAGGTTTAATCGAACCTCGGAAAGAACTGCGAAAAGGTAATAAAAAGGACACGTCTACAAGACTTTGTTTGTTCATTTTACCTTAGTTGACCGGAACAATCTAGTTTACTTTATAGTGGGTTTGAATCAACGGATGGAGATAGGCTAGGGTTGAAGATCCACCTACAGCTGCACATCAAATGGGATAAAAGATAATAATAAGCATAGTCATGTATAATGTTTGTATCGAGATAATCTCTTATGGGCAACACATCCTAATATTCTAGAGCCCCTGTGATGCAGCGGGCATAGCAATAGACTTTTAATCCAACCGAGAGTACACCGAAGCCACGGGTTACAAACGATTATTAAGTGCAAAACACAAATCAAAGCTTTAAGTGGTGATGTTGTTGTTGATCCTGAATAGGGAGCTAAGCGAAGACCATAATACCCTTTCTGTCACTGAGGTTCCTATGAGATCGCTGCTAGCCAAGTATCTCACCTCTAGCCTTTATCAATCTATGGGATCTTGGGTACCTACAAGTCCATAGATCGAGACAAGAGACAAAGAAACAAAAGGTACAAATCACAATTCCAAACAAAATACAATTCTCCCATGATCTAGATGCACATAATCGCTATGAGATTTCTCCCCAACCCGCAACCCGTGAGGACTACTCACTCATAACAAATAGATCAGAGATAGAAAACATCATACAAATATTTGGATTGTAATAAAATATTCTTACAATGGTCACCAAATCACAAGGAGATCTAAAGTACAAAGCAATGGCTATGGCTAGTGGATGGATGGATGGGGGAAGTGATGAACATGGATGAACAATGGTGTAGATCTCCTTTCGGGGTGTTGTGATGCAACCTAAGAATGGTGTCTCTCTGGCCGGCGGCTGGAGCCTCAAAATATATAGGCGTCTTCACAGACGTTGTAGGGTTTGATGAGATGAAGCTGTCGCCACCTGGTATAGGTGGGAGGTACGGGCGGACCACACCTGTACCAGTTGTTGTTAAGCCTTTAGGCGCTCAGGAACGCCTCTCCAATTACTTGGCCGTGTGGACTTCCTCAAAATCCTTCATTATGACTCCTTATTTCGCTTTAAAATCTGTGATTTCCTGCACAACATAAATCAAAGAAGGGATTTGCATATCTTTGCAATTATTAGTCATTAGTGGCAAGAGTTGAGAGTTTTTTTTGGCAATTTCTTGACCAAAAACAACGTTTAAATGCAGCGGAAGATGGCAAAAATCGGAGCCATCAACTTCCCCAAAGCTCAAACCTTGTCGTCCTCGAGCAAGACGAACCAAAAGAACTATAAGGAATTCAGCATTTAAACTTGAAACAACGAGAATAAGAGTTCACTTACAGTCGTTAGTCGTATGTGCTCAACACTTCATTCATTTGTGAAGCTTATCAAAGTTAGAGAGATGCCAAAAATACTATACAAGCTTCGGTAAGTCAAGATAATCAAAGTAAATTTTAATATAAGTATAAGTAACTAGAAGTGTAGCAATCAATCCAATTCCTCTATTTAACTCTCACCTTGCCATGGAATAGTAGGATGTTTAAATAGCCTAATTGAGTAAGAGACTTTCCTCTAATTAACAATGAAGTGTCTTATTTACACCCACATCAATAAATCAAGTCTTTATAAAACATTTCTACTCCAATCATTGTCTTTCAAGAAAAAATTGTAAAGTAGTAATGAGACCATGCCAAGGACTTGTTATGTGGATACTCATAGATATCTTTTTTTTCAAGGATCGCTGATTGTTTCTTTTGCAAGTGTTTGCATAACCTTTGAGAATACCAATACTTTTGCCCATATATTGACACAGATGCCACTCATGTCATCAAATCATAGCCAAAATTCGGGGTTATACCATAGATCGTTCAAAAGATAGCAAAGTTATTGGCATCCCAAAGGTGTGCATTAGAGACATAGAACAAAAGTTGTCTCACTTCTTTCCCATTGTATTTTTTGAGCCAGTACCGCGGTTTGATCCACAAGGTTAGCTTTGGCATGCATCACAATTACCACTTGACTTTATTTCAATCAAACAACTCCTTTCATGAGTGTCGTCGAGACTGTCAAAATATCTATGGGGTTAAGTATCATCAAGGGTATACACTCAAGACAATCATTCATCAAACAAGTCATAAATTTCAGACTTTTTGTTATTGTGCTTGTTTGGAATTATTATTTCCAAGGCAAGACTCGGTTAACTAAGATAACTAGAGCAAGAGCTTCAACAACTAATCACCATACCAATAAAAAGCCTTACTCTAACCATATTAAATTACTTCCCACTAGCATGGCATCTTAGCAAATCAACCAACTAAGATAAACAACTCAAACTTCATAAGTGGGAGACATAGGACAAACCTCTCATAAGTAACTTCTTGATCCTCTTCATTATAGGGATGTGTTCCTTCAAAACTCAAACACCATTACTCTCGAAATGATATTAAAGCAAAGAGGCAAAGTATGAATCCAAGTTTACAAAAAAAAGCATAAACGGAAAAATCTTTTTGTATTTTTGAGGATAGGGATTAAAGAATAGAAAAGAACTTGCGACCAAGCAAGGGTGAAAATAAAAACAAACAAAATCAAAAATAAACTAAAACGAAAGCAAATTAAAAAGCAAAGGAAAAAAGCAAAGTGTTGGAACAGGCCGACACGAGTGTTTCAAAGCTCCCAAGGAGCTAGAGTGCAACCTCGTTATTTACACAAATAAAGTTGTCGGGGGAACACATCCCCAAGCTCAGGCTTTTGTAAGCCCTTTTATTGCTCATTGTGGTGGCAGTGGATAATCTCTCACGTTCCATTGGCTGATCCAATCATGGAACTGGGTGGCGAGGCTTGCAGTGGCATCTCGAAGGTTGATGGAGAGGTTGTTCATGTTTTTAATATTTCCTTCGAGTGCATAGATGTCTTCATAGGTGGTGTAGTAGTTTGGTGGCTGCACATCTTGTTCGGGTCCTCCTTGTTCTACTTCTTCATCTTCTCCTCTTCCCGCAGGTATTTCTTGTTGGGGTAGATTAGCTTCAACCTACGCGTCATAATGCAAACGTCCATCCTCGATAGATAATAAACCGTTAGGCAAAGGAGCTAGGATCAAGTGATCCGCTCCAGGTATATCGAACAAATATCTACCATGATTTTTAGAAATCATACCACATGCTCTTAGAGTAGAAAGACCGAGACAGTTACCTCCAGTCAACGGTTGGATGTTACCTAGGTTGATGCAAAGTGCGCGTGCAAGAATGGTCACAACTCCACCTCCACATATGGGTCCTCGGGATTGAAGAGCCTGATGCTTAAGGTAAAACACAAGTAGAGCGCCCAAATTTGGCGTTAAGTTACAATTGATAATTGCAGATTTTGCAAGGATCAGCATGTCTTCCTCATTAACTCTAGTAAACTCACCATGTGCTTGCAATGTGTTAGCAATCACATAGAATAAATATCAAATAGCAGGGTGGTCAATTTGGTTCCCCTTGGTGTGTTTCCACGAATTCACATCAAATTAAACTAATGTAAAGGGGAAGGATCTAAAACAAAGGTAGTTGTGCGTACATCGATGTTGTTGTTGGCAACCCAAAGCATTGAGCCCATTGGCTGAGTATTAAAGTATACTAATAGTTCATAAGGCGGAATTTAATTCGATCAACTCCGAGCCTTTGTTCCTCGGAACAACCATAAAGATCCACCGTGTGTGTCAAGGTGTTGAAGAACTCAAGCGTCAAGCAGCGATATGTCGCAACATCCTAAAAGACAAAAATGTACAAACCAACATTGTTGCAAAGTAAATCGAAATCAGCATGAATGCCAAGTTGGTTCATGATATAAGGACACGCCCACTTGGTGGACTTGATCTCTCGAATCTTGAGATGATCGAAACGGGTAAGATGGAACTCCTCGGTGAACTCGATACCAAGTGACTCGGGGGTTAACGTATCAATGGGTGGTGTAGAGGATTCCGCAGCCATCTCACGTGTACGACTCCTCGTGTTCATCTAATAAATAAATCAAGACAAAGTAAATAAAGATTGCTGATATTCTTTTGGTCCAATAGAAACATAGCATAAGTGATTCTCTATACTAACTACAAAACAAACTCCTCTAAAAACAAGACTAAGCATACTTAATATCAAGATTGAATCAAGAACAAGACCTAAGTCTAGATTGACAATGATGAATGATTGAGTGAAGCTTTTGCACAAATAAGTTGGGGATCAGAGGATAATCATACCTTAGATCGAGTGAGTGCGAAGAATCAACGAAAGATTGAGTAAATGTAAAGATCCAATAGAGGTGGTTTGAAGTTTGGATGAAGAAGAAAGAGAAAAAAATGATTTGGGAATTTTTAGGTTACCTCCTTGGATTGCTTATGGCGGCCGAGTATGTGGTATGGGCGGGCGGTACGGCCAGAGCCCGCCCGTACAAGGTGACTTACCTTGGGGGCGATGACTTCTCCCAGGTGGTGCACTCGGTATGGGCACGTGGTACGGTCACGTGTGCCCGTACTGCTGGTTGTTAACTCTATGGTGACTTTTGCTTAAATTCTGATATTTGCTCAAGGGTACGGTACGGGCGCACGGTACGGGCGTGTCCGGCCGTACCAATGGTCATTATCGACACTATTACTTTTGGCAAACATCAATTTTTTTAGCTTCCTTTGTCTTGAGGTGGTACAGGCGCACGGTACGGCCCACTCAAGCTGTACCATTGGTCGTTAAGAACACTATAAACTACAAAACTCAAGAAGTTTGATTAGTAGTTCCGTGTGCCTTTGCACATCTTATCAAAGGGCTAGATAACAGTAAAAAATACTAAGTAATGATCCAGCAATACATCTTAGGCCATGTGTTAGTAAAATAAAATATAGAGGATTACCTTGTTTATTCTCCTCTCTCCATAGGTCTTCTTGAACACTCTTTATTAAAAACAAAACTAACACAATAAAAATAATATAAATAGAAATTTTATTTCACATAGGTTGCCTCCCATGTAGCGCTTCTAGTTAAGGTCAATTAGCTTGACCTCGATGGCAATCACTTAGGTTTGTGAAGTGGAACATCACTCCAAAGTAATTGGCTTTAAAAGTAATTACACCATCATCATCATTAGGCTTGGCCTTCTTTTTCCTAGGGAAGTGGACTACAAAAGGATCTCTAGATGGTAGCCCTATTCTCATATTCCCTTCATGTAAATTAATCAAATCTCTAATAGTTTTTAGGAATGGCCTACCTAGAATTCTAGGTGCTATGGGATCTTCAGGCATGTCCACAATAACAAGATCAATAAGAGAGGGACTACCTTTAATTTCAACAACTATATTTTCTTTTATCCCAACAGCTTGTTTATAAGTTGAAACAGCTAGATGGAGTCACAATTCAGTTGTAATAAATGGCCCCAAGTTTAATTTATTGCATAGACTTTTGAAAATTGTTGAGACGCTCGTGCCAAGATCACAAAGTTTGAATATCTCCTTAAATCATACTTAATTTTAATAGTGGGCTCAAATATATCATCTAGCTTAGCTGGAAGCTTATCAGCTAGTCTTTTATACTCTATCTCTAAAGCACGAACCTTAGATGCTACTTGTTGTATAAATTGTTGGTACATATCATCATTACCTTGTTCTATACCTGGATTCTTAACGGTGATCATCTTCAATAGATCTTCCACGGTATATTCCGGTGTTGGCGCGTTGCTATAATCTAGCTCTTCAGGTTTCTCATCATTGGTTACCACCCTCATCATTTTGAGGTCTTCTACCGGATTTGGCTCGGGTTTTCCAGCAAACTTTGCTAGTATGAGATCTTGGCTCTTGGCTACCTTACCCAGGTGAGCCTCCATGGTCTTTGTTCTTTCCTGTAGAGCCTGCACATCATTTCTAATTGGAACGGCTTAGTTAGATAATCTTCCTATACTACTTTCATGGTTCTCCATAATCTTAATAAGCATATTATTTTGCTTGGTTTGAGCTTGTATAAATGTTCTAACGGTTTGCTCAAATGGGAGTTTGCCATGATTTGCTCCATTAGTATTGTCATAATAGAAGCATAATTAGCATGATACTTTTGAACATTAGAAGCATAATTATTTTTCCATGTAGGATTAAAAGGAGTGCGAGCTATAAAATTAACATCATTAACATCGGTAGTGATAGCATTAACTTGGGTATCTTCCATACCCTTTACTAAGCTAAGCAACTCAAGTACCTTAGATGTAAGCTCTTCATTGTTTACCTCGGTAATTGAACTTACTCTCTTCGAGATTCTTTCCACATGCCATTGGGCATGGTTATTTTGCATATCATCAAGTAACTTCTTTGCAACACTCACGTGCTTTCCCATGATCGTTCCTCCTGCTGCAGTATTTAGTATAGACTTAGACATTGGGTTAAGAACATTATAAAACAAATGTAATATAAGCCACTCTTCCATCCCATGATTAGGACAGTTCATTATGGCTTCTTTCATCCTTTCCCACGCAAGCGCTAGTGGCTCACAGTCTTCTTGTCTAAAGCTTGTAATATTGGATCTTAGCTGCATAGTATTAGTTGGGGGAAAAATTTAGTCATAAAAAAATTACTACATTCCTCCCAAGATTTAATAGTGCCCTTTGGTAGAGCTAGCAACCAATCCTTAGCCTTTCCTCTAAGAGAAAAAGGAAACAATCTTAGCTTAACAGCATTTGGATCAACATCCTTAATACGCATCATGTCACAAATTTTAGTAAAATTATTTAAGTGCAATCCCAAATCTTCAGCAGATGAACCCCCAAATTGGTTTTGTTGAACCAAACTTAATAGGTTAGGTTTTATCTCATATGTTTTCGCATCAACTGCGGGCTGGTGCACCAATAAAATCATCAGTGGGAGTAGCATACTCCCCTAATCTCTTTTGAGTCATGGATCTTATCTTTTTGGTAATTTTTAAGTAATGGAAACGAATAACAAGTAACTAATTTTTTGGGTTTTCAAATAGATAACAAGAAAGTAAACTAATAACAAGAATTAAACTACAACTAATAATAAAACTAAAAACAAGGTATCTAATGACCTCACCAGGATAGCGAAATTGCTTCCTCGGCAGCGACGCCAGAAAAAGGGTTGATACCTTCGATCCAGATTCACGGATGTAGTATAATAGCTTTTTCCCTAGAAGACCTAGGTTTAATCGAACCTCGGAAAGCACTGCTAAAAGGTAATAAAAAAGGACACGTCTACAAGACTTTGTTTGTTCATTTTACCTTACTTGACTGGACCAATCTAGTTTACTTTATAGTGGGTTTGAATCAATGGATGGAGATAGGCCAGGGTTGAAGATCCACCTGCCGTTGCACATCAAATGGGATAAAAGATAATAATAAGCATAGTCATGTATAATGTTTGTATCGAGATAATCGTTTATGGGCAACACATCCTAATATTCTAGAGCGACTGTGATGCAGTGGGCATAACAATAGACTTTTAATCCAACCGAGAGTACACCAAAGCCACGGGTTACAAACGATTATTAAGTACAAAACACAGATCAAAGCTTTAAGTGGTGATGTTGTTATTGATCCCAAATGGGGCGCTAAGCGAAGATCGTACTACCCTTTCTGTCAGTGAGGTTCCTATGAGATCGTCGCTAGCCAAGTATCTCACCTCTAGCCTTTATCAATCTATGGGATCCTGGGTACCTACAAGTCCACAGATCGAGACAAGAGACGAAGAAACAAAAGATACAAATCACAATTCCAAAAAAAATACAATTCTCCCATGATCTAGATGCACATAATCACTGCAAGGTTTCTTCCCAACCTGCAGCCCGTGAGGACTACTCACTCATAACAAATAGATCAGAGATAGAAAACATCATATACATACTTAGATTGAAATCAAATATTCTTACAATGGTCGCCAAATCACAAGGAGATCTAAAGTACGAAGCCGTCTCCACTTAGTATGGGCAGGCAGAATGGGCGGACCGCGCCCGTACCAGTGGTCGTTAAGCCTTAAGGCGCCCTACAATTCCTCTCCAATTACTTAGTCGTGTGTACTTCCTCAAAATCCTTCATTATGACTCCTTATTTTGCTTTAAAATCCGTGATTTCCTACACAACATAAATCAAAGAAGGGATTTGCATATCTTTGCAATTATTAGTAGTGGCAAGAGTTAGGAGTTTCTTTGGAAATTGCTTGACCAAAAACAACGTTTAAACACAGTGGAAGATGGCAAAAATCGGAGCCATCAGCTACCAGGAGCCGAATAGGATGGCTTGCATCCTCGGAGGAGCACAAACTCCACTCTCCAACCACCAGCTCAATCATCTCACCCACAAGATCGCCGCAGCCATCCCTGTGGACAAAGACTCCAAGCTCAAGTGATTGCGGATCCCCATCACCTTTGACCCTAGCGATCATCCCAGATCGTCAAGAACTATGGGCACCATTCCCATAGTATGCACACCCACCATCAACAACATCGTTGTCACCAACACGCTGATTGACAAAGGCACAGGTGTCAACATCATGTCCATGGAGACATTTGAAAAGCTCCAAGTTCCCTACGAGCGCCTGATGCCATCCTAGCCCTTCTCGAGTGTGACTGATGGAACCACCACGCCCCTGGGGCAGGTGAGACTCCTAGTCACATTCGTGACTCACCAAAACTACCGCATCGAGCACATCGACTTCGACATGGCATATGTCGGCTTTCCCTACAACGTCATACTTGGCAACCCGACACTGGCAAAATTCATGGTCGTGACCCACCACGCCTACAACCTCGTCAAGCTTCCAGGAAGCAATGCCATCATCACTATCCACGATCCACGGTGATGATAAGGATGTGGTTTACTCCATCCAGCACATCTACAAGAATGTGGCTTCCACCTACCCCGTTGACGAGGACGCTATCGAGCTCCCCGCCAAGAAGAAGCAGTTGTTCTCTTAAGAGCGGGTCGTGACCAAGAAGGTGTCATAGGACACCACTGACTCAGGTTCTACCGTCACCATCGGAGCCCACCTGCGTGACAAATAAGAAAGCACGCGCATCGCCTTCCTACGGGCAAATGCGGACATGTTCGCATGAACACCATCAAACATTTTGGGAGTACCCAGGAAGGTGATCGAGCACCACTTGGCAGTGTGCCCCATTGCACGTCCCATGAAGCAAAAGGTGTGTCGTATGGCCCCAGAAAAGCAGGAATTCATCGTCAAAGAAATGGACAAACTCGTCAAGGCTGACATTATCCGCAAGGTTGACTATGCGGAGTGGTTGGCAAATAAAGTGGTGGTCCCCAAGGTCACTAGAGGAGAACGCCTATGCATCGAATTAACATATCTTAATAAGGCCCGCCCCAAGGACCTGCACCGAAGGTCACTAGAGCATGAGGAAGAAGGAAGAAACAATTAAGTCAATGCTATGAGCTATCCCGAGGAAGTAAAAATCTCTCACGGTGAGTATATGGCTTTCTATTCAAGAAACTTTTGGAAAGTTCCTGCCAAAGCAAAGTTGGAACTTGAACAAAGAAATGGCTCAAGGGGAAGAAAGGAAAATGGTCCAAAAGTAAGATCATGTTACAATTGTGGCGACCGTTTCCATTTTTTTGCTGAGTGCCCCTATCAAAATAGAGAATATCATTGTGGTAGACTCGTTCTCAAGGACAAGTCAAAGGATCAACACAAGAATCCTTTTACTAAAAAGAATATTCCATACAAGAAGCAACCAAAAATCATGTTGGTGGCACATAAGGAGTACTCATCCGGGAGTGAAGACGAAGAGGAAGAAGAAAGCTCAATGGAACTGGCAGCCACCTTCACCACCTCTACACCAACCCCTTCACTCTTCTATTCTATGAATCAGAACATCTCCAATAAGGATGTCAATTTCCTCATGGCAAAGGCCTCAGAGGTATCACCTTCTACTACTTCTTTTCCTAGGACTACTATGAATATTGATATGGTTGATCCTACTAGTCTTAAGGTCAAGGAAGAGGTTATTGCTTTGGATCATTATGTAACTAACTTGTGAGGTGAGCATAAGAAGCATTTTGAGGCCCTCATGGATCAACTTGTACATTCGAAAGATCTTCTTGAAGAGAAAGGTAGAATTGAAAGAGAGGATGCCATTGAAATAGCATCCCTAAAAAATGCTTTAGAAGAAGAGGAAGAGCTTCAGGCTTCTCTTGAGGAAAAGCATGAATCTATTGATGAGTCACATGATTCAATTGTTTTGAAACTAATTAAAGAACGTGACTGTGCTATTTCCAAGGCTTAAATCTTAAAAAGGAAAATGTTCAATTTGGTGTTGCTCATGCTAGAATAACCGAGGAGCTAGAGAAAGTTGTCAAAGACCATAAGGCTTTGGAGAGTGAACACTCTATCCTCACCAAGTCTCATCATCAAATCCAAACTCGACTAAATAAATATCATGTTCCTAGTACCTTGATAAATTGCAAATGTATCTATAATTTTTGATGTTTCATGCTTGGTTTTATCTACTTTATTGTGTTTTGTCCACACTTTGGAGTACTTTTCATATGATTTCTTGGACTAACCTATTAACAAGAGCCACAGTGTCAGCTGCCTATTTTCTGCTATTTTTGGTTCCAGGAAGTCAGAAAATGAATATTCTCGGAATTGGATGGGACAAAAGCCAAAGTTATTATTTTACCAGGGGACACTTGGAGCCAGAATACGAGACGGAGAAGGGCCAGAGGGAGGCCACACCACCTGGCCGCGCGGCCAGGCTTGGCCCGCGCCAGGGGGTGGTGTGGCCAGCCCAGGCACCCCCTCGGCCTCTCCTTCCGCTTATATATTGCCTCTAATATGGAAACCCTAAGTACCCGATCAAAATTCCACGAAAGAGTCTGTAGCCGCCGTCGTCTCCATCCCTAGATCGGGAGGGATCTGAAGCTCTTCCCGGCACCCTGTCAGAGAGGGGAATTCACCCTAGAGGCCTTCTTCATCATCATGCAAGCCTTCGGTATGATGCGTGAGTAGTTCATCTCTAGACTACGGGTCCATGTGGTAACTAGATGGCTGGTTCTCCTCCTTTGTGCTATCATGTTTAGATCTTGTGAGCTCCATTCATGATCAAGATCATCTATTTGTAATTCTGCATGTTGTGTTTGCGGGGATCTGATGGATATTGAGATGCTATTTCAGATTGATTATTGATTCTATCATGTCTTTGTTATTTGTGATCTTGCATGCTTTCCGTTGTTAGTAGCTATCTTGGCCAAGTAGATGCTAGCAACTCCAAGAGTTGGTATTTATGCTCGATAGTGGGTTCATGCCTCTGGTAATCTGGGGAAGTGACAGAAATCTCTAAGGTACTAGATGTGTTGTTGCTACTAGGGAGAATACAACAATCCTTTGTTCATAGAACAATCGTATTGTTTACTTTACACGCAATTCATAATGCAATAATCTGTTGCTTGCAACTTAATACTGGAGGGGGTTCGGATGATAACCTGAAGGTGGATTATTAGTCATAGATGTAGTTGGATGGCGATCTATGTATAATGTTGTAATGCCCAATCAAATCTCAAAGGAGTCAAGATGATTAGTATATGCTTGTATGGTTTCTCGATGTTTGTCAATTGCCCCGCTGTAATTTGTTCACCCAGCATGTTATCTATCTTAAGGAGAGCCACCTCTAGTGAACTATGGACCCCGGTCCTTTCTTTTACAATCAAACTGTTTACTGCTTTGTGTTTACTTTCTCCAAACTATTACTTCCTTCCATTCAATATGTTTAATCCTTTGTTTCCAGCAAAACCGGTGAGATTGACAACCTCATCGCAAGTTGGGGACAGAGTTCTGTGGTTGTGTTGTGCAGGTCTCCACGTTGCTACTAGCACCGGTAGTGCGCCCTGCCAAGGCTCAGCTAGCAACACCTTTGGGGTGTTTCCTTGCTCCTACTGGATTGATAACCTTGGTTTCATACTGAGGGAAAACTTGCTGATGTGCTCATCATACCTTCCTCTTGGGGTTCCCCAACGAGCTCGATATATTTTGGGCCATCAAGCTCTTTTTCTGGCACCGTTGCCGGGGAGTCAAGGACATATTCACAAGGGGAGTCCCTCATAACCAATCTCTTTACTTTGTTATTTTTTTTTTGCTTAGTTTACTTTTTCTTTGTTTGCTTGTTTCTTTATCAAAAACACACAAAAAAATTAGTTTTACAAGTTTGCTTTCTTTATTAAAAACAAAAAAATTAAGTTTCCTTTAGTTGTTACCTCTTCTAGCTCACCATGTTGATCCCTAAATTCACCCTGAAAGACCTTTCAATAGGTAGTGGTTCAATAATTAGAAAAGATAATATTGAAGAATTCTTTAATCATGTTAGTAAACATGAGGATATTGAGGATAGATCCCTTGCAGAACTTGCTCCAAACTATGAGATTGCTGCAGCTTCTTTAGTTCACATGTTGGAAGCTAGGTTTGTTAACCTTAACCCCTTAATGCAAGTAATGTTTCTTAACCTTAAAGAAATTGATGACCTTGAAAAGAGAGATTTTATCGTTGAAACTTTGCTTAAGGAATTTTATGATGTTGCCAAGGAAGCTTGAAAAGTCTTTGAACGTTTTAATATGCTAGGCTCATGCGTAGATGTTATTGGTACACGAGAAAAGATGGACAAAACCGAACCTAATGGGGAGGAACCTAAGATATCGATACCTTTTAAACTCGTAGCAATGCATGAAGCCATAGTAAAGAATCTTGATTGGATTATTCCTGAAAACCCTTTTGATGAAAATAGTGAACCCAAGGGCATTGAGAGAGGATCCTCTAGAACTTATTTGGATGATATACCTTGCCTTGTTGAAGATATTTCTGGTATTGCTCTTAATGCTTCTTCATTTGAGAACTTTTGATTCTTTCTTGCTTCTTATGCCTAACTTAAAGACGTTAAAGAAAAGTACTTATTGGGAGATAACCCAAAGTTTTAGATGAGTCCTGGAAGTTATTACTTCAGTAATAACCGCTCCTTATCCTTTTTATTTGCTTTTTGTGCGAAGAGTAACCTCTAATGAGAGAAGTAATGATTGGGAAAGTTGTTGTCCCGAAACAGATTTCTGTGCTTCACCATAAAAATTCATGTAAATCTCTGTATGTCCTTTTGAGGCGTGAATTTTTGTGTTTCTGCCCCAAGTTGTTATCTAACTTTCGTTAGATTAACACTTTTTGATTTGAGCAACAGAAGGTCTTCGAAAAAATCCGTCTTTACCTACTGGTCTGTTTTGACAGATTTCTGCCATTTTCTGCATTTGCTTCTTGTTGGTTCCTTTTTGAGTTCTTTTGGGGAATTTAGCTTTTTGACGGAAGTGCTACAGTGGCTAGTGTTTTAGTGGAAGTTTTATTGGTGTTAGAACTGAACCTAAAGACTTATTATCTTGAGTGCACTAATGTTGCTAATAAAGATTGTGTGAAGTTTTGTATGAAGGAAAAATTTCAGGTGTATGGAAGGAATGAGTAATGAGATGAAGGATGGACTAAAGCTCAAGCTTGGGGATGCCACGTGTGTCACCCCAAGAAATCTCCAAGAAGTACAAGCGTCAAAGCTTGGGGATGCCCAAGGCATCCCCTTCTTCATCAATAAAAATCTCAGGTTTCTTCCAAACGCTTCATTTTTATTGTTTCATGCACAGTTGTGTTGTTCTTGGAGCGTCTTATTTTTCGTTTTCATTTTTGTTTTTTCGTTTGCTTTGTTTGCTTAGTTTTCTGAATAAATTGGTTGGACTCCGTCTTTCATACATTGGTTTTCAAATAGTTTGGTTTGGATTAGAAAAGAGTAGGAAAGTTCATGCTTAAGTGGTAAAGAGAGCTTGTTTTTGACTGTGGCCTATGCTTTGTCATGCCATGCTTGATATTGTTTTGGATTTATTCTTAGTATTCTTTGTTGTAGCATGACTTGTTATAAACAATTGAGATTGCTTAATGTGCCTTGGATGAACCATGCGTTGTTTTAGCATATTAAAGCATAGTATTGTGGTATTCTCCTTTGATGCTTTATTTGGGTTGACTTGGCGCATGCTCACACCATGTTATGACTATCCCAAGTCACCATAGGCCTTTATGATCCTTTAGTTTTCAACTTGTAGTATCACTTTATGCTTTGATCAATGATGTTTTGTCGCTCTACATGATTATAGCCATTATTGCTCTCTTAGTTTGTCGCTCCCACTCTTTTGCTAGCCTCCGTAACCAAGTATGAGTTCCACTCATGCATCCAAACCCTTAAACCAAGTTATTCCAAAGAGTCCACCATACCTACCTATTAGCATATGCTATTCCAAGTATATTCATGTTTTTGTTTACCTTCCAAATTAAACTTGTTATGAGAAAACTAGTGATTAAAGCTCTCACGAACTTGATGGCACACTTTACTTTTTTTGACCTTAATAAACTTGAACCATTGTGTCGTCTATGTTGTATATGCTTGCACTTATTTGTTGGAGATTAGCAGGACCATGCTGTCATGGGGAACGCTTTCAACATTGCACTTGTACTTTGTACCTAGTTGATATCATGCTCTTTTGTCTATGGATGTCGTCGGTGTGAAATGAAAGGGGAGCTTGTAAGTCCATGGAGTTATGTATACGTGTTAGAGAAACTCCTAGGCCGCTGGTCTAATCCATGCTGACATGGTGGAAACCTGCAGCGTAACCATAATGAGTTGTCTATGAAGCATTCTTCTTATAAAAAAAGAGTCCTATATTGAGAAAAAAGAGATTATCAAAAGAGGAAAGAGAGAAAAAAGCACCATATTCCCATGGTAAATAAGAAGATTGATGAGATGCTCGTTGTCTGCTTGCCTTGTCATTTTGATATGGGGATTCTTCCGTATCATCGGGCAAGGGGTACCCCGTTGGCGATTCTCTATGATACACATGTACTTACGATGACAAGAACTTACCGGTGACTAAACTTGAGTAGCATGAGGAGCGACCCTCGTATTCAAGGGACATGAGATTTCTAACTTATACTTCGTCAAGCATGTACACCATAGTTTGTTCGCTTTAACCTTAATCACTTCAAGATGCTTATGATAGGGGCAATGCGAGCTGAAAGCTATAAGTACCATAATTTTTGGAAGCTCTTTAGGAAACTTGAATCTCTGCTTCCTTCTATGAAGGCCTTTCTTCCACTTATATATATTGAGTCTCCACCTTCTACCTTTATGCACTTACTTTGAGAGCATAGTGGCCATTCTTAGTTCTATGTGCATTGTCCCATGACTAGTTGATTGATGCATAACTTGATATTGCTTGTTTTAGACTATTTGTATCTAGTCACTCTTATGAACTTTGAAGGTGTCCTATGCATTTATATTTGCTACTCTATGAGGGACAAGCTGAGTACCATTATGCTATGTTTTCTTTATGTGAAACAAACAAACGTCTTGTAATGCATTGTTATTCATGAATCTTTTGTTTGTGCCTTTTCATGTTGCAACATAGTTTCTTTATCTTATTGCTATAACTTTGTCTTTCATGCTATGATTGAAGTACTATGATCCCAGCTTTGAATGTTTTACAAATACTTTGATCAAGTTTATGATGGTGCATGTCACCTCAAAAATTATTCTTTCTTTTTATCACTTACCTACTCGAGGACGAGCAGGAGTTAAGCTTGGGGATGTTGATACATTGCAAATGTATCTATAATTTTTGATGTTCCATGCTTGGTTTTATCTACTTTCTTGTGTTTTGTCCACACTTTGGAGTACTTTTCATATGATTTCTTGGAGTAACCTATTAACAAGAGCCACAGTGTCAGCTGCCTGTTTTCTGCTGTTTTTGGTTCTAGGAAGTCAGAAAATGAATATTCTCGGAATTGGACGGGACAAAAGCCAAAGTTATTATTTTACCGGGGGACACTTGGAGCCAGAATACAAGACGGAGAAGGGCCAGAGGGCGGCCACACCACCTGGCCACGCGGCCAGGCTTGGCCCATGCCAGGGGTGGTGTGGCCAGCCCAGGCACCCCCTCGGCCTCTCCTACCGCCTATATATTGCCTCTGATACGGAAACCCTAAGTACCCGATCAAAATTCTACGAAAGAGTCTGTAGCCGTTGTCGTCTCCATCCCTAGATCGGGAGGGATCTAAAGATCTTCCCGGCACCCTGCCGGAGAGGGGAATTCACCCTGGAGGCCTTCTTCATCATCATGCAAGCCTCCGGTGTGATGCGTGAGTATTTCATCTCTAGACTACGGGTCCATGTATTAGCTAGATGGCCGGTTTTCCTCCTTTGTGCTATCATGTTTAGATCTTGTGAGCTCCGTTCATGATCAAGATCATCTATTTGTAATTCTGCATGTTGTGTTTGCGGGGATCCGATGGATATTGAGATGCTATTTCAGATTGATTATGTATTCTATCATGTCTTTGTTATTTGTGATCTTGCATGCTTTCCTTTGTTAGTAGCTATCTTAGCCAAGTAGATTCTAGCAACTCCAAGAGTTGGTATTTATGCTCGATAGTGGGTTCATGCCTCTGGTAATCTGGGGTAGTGACAGAAATCTCTAAGGTACTAGATGTGTTGTTGCTACTAGGGAGAAAACAACAATCCTTTGTTCATAGAACAATCGTATTGTTTACTTTACACGCAATTCGTAATGCAATAATCTGTTGCTTGCAACTTAATACTGGAGGGGGTTCGGATGATAACCTAAAGGTGGATTCTTAGTCATAGATGCAGTTGGATGGCGGTCTATGTATAATGTTGTAATGCCCAATCAAATCTCAAAGGAGTCAAGATGATTATTATATGCTTGTATGCTTTCTCGATGTTTATCAATTGCCCCGCTGTAATTTGTTCACCCAGCATGTTATCTATCTTTAGGAGAGCCACCTCTAGTGAACTATGGACCCCTGTCCTTTCTTTTACATTCAATTTGCAATCAAACTGTTTACTACTTTGTGTTTACTTTGTGCAAACTATTACTTTCTTCCATTCGATACGTTTAATCCTTTGTTCTCAGCAAAACTGGTGAGATTGACAACCTCATCGCAAGTTGGGGACAGAGTTCTGTGGTTGTGTTGTGCAGGTCTCCATGTTGCTACTAGCACCGATAGTGCGCCCTGCCAAGGCTCAGCTAGCAACACCTTTGGGGTGTTTTCTTGCTCCTACTGGATTGATAACCTTGGTTTCGTACTGAGGGAAAACTTGCTGCTGTGCTCATCATACCTTCCTCTTGGGGTTCCCCAACGAGCTCGATATATTTTGGGCCATCATACCTCTACTCCTTTATGTGATCATGCAAATATCTTTGAGAAAAATGCTAGGTTGAAGGATGAGTTTGTCAAGTCCTCTCTTCCCAAAGGTAATTGGAGTCTCGTAAGCAAAGGTCAAACAATGGGAAAGAGGGTCTTGGCTATATCACCAAGACAAATAAGAAGAAAAAAAATAATAATAAGGCCAAGCCCGCTCAAGCAAAGACGGGCACCTCTGTAGGAAGTGATGGTACTAAGGGCAAAACTTCTCATGATGGTTTTCTAGGACTTGATAGCCCTCATTATATTTTATTTCGAGGTTGCTATGGTAATGTCTATGCTAAATATGTTGGTCCTTATGATGGTCATATTGCTTAGTCTATTTGGGTTCCTAAGATCCTTGTCACTAAAAAAAGAGGACCCATTCAAAAATGGGTACCTAAAACCAAGCAGTGGTTTCTTTTAGGATTATGCTTCTGCTTGGTCAAAATGGGTGTTTGATAGTGGATGCATAAGTCATATGACCAGAAACATGGAGATCATCATGGAGATGAGGCCAAATCACGATCAAATAACCGTCTCCTACCGTGCCAAGACCTCCCATTGTGAAAGGCCTAAGATCCCACATCTCACCCATATTTAGTCAACTTTTTTTGACAAATGAGGGAGATGAGATATATTGTAAAAGGCAGAAAGACAGCTCTGGGAAATTATATATATTATATTCTTAATTTCATGCGGTTACATAACATGAAACCATTGGAGGGAGATGATCAAAACTCCATGGATTAAATAACCATGGTAATGGGGAGTTGAGATGGTTACGTAACTAATATTCGCATGCCACCAATGAAAATAGAGGCCATATTTATTGATTGAATATTTTTCCAACATTTTAGAACTTTATTGGCTGCGTTGTTTAAAAAAGTTTGTGGTCATAATGCAATCTACATAAATGCAATTTCTTTGTATGGGACACAAGTTGGCATTTATTTATAATATCTCAATCCAAAAGTAATTTTTTGGACATTGACATGGTTCTCAAGATGGTATGATGACGTTTATGTGGATACATATAAAGTATCGACGCGGATTTGGTGCCCGTGGTGGCCGCGGCACCCTCTATTCACCGTTGGATAATGGGAGCATGATCCATTTGTGAACCTGGTTGGTCAAGGCTGAGATGGAAGTTTAACGGAGACGTTTTTCGGTTGAAACGCATCACACATACCGTGTACCAATGGCCACATGCAAAAGCAGTTTTATTTGACGAAGACTTGCGAACACGGATCTTGAAAACATAGTTGCAAACATGCATGGCCGGCCAATTTTCCATATGTGTACGGTGGACGGGTTGCATCCATGTGCTAACCATATCAAAACATGCATATCGAATGAAATTTGCATTTGCTAACGGCCCATGTTGCATGCATGCGGTAGCCGTCTTCAAAGATCCATAGCCAAGTTTTTTTGCAAACGCAAATGGCATGGATTGTATAATAGCCGTCCTAACCGTCTACCGATGTCACATGCAACCAGCATTTTTCTTCACATGGAACTCACGGTCGACGCTTCATTAAATACGGCCACCCTCTTACATGGTTGAATGGCAGATGAATAATACATATGACTACGGGCACGGTGTAGTGTGACATAGGTGTGCATGTGAACAACCGTGCTAGAACCAGGGCAGGTGTGCCCGCGAGCAGCCTTCTGTTTATGGTTGTGTATTGCCGCTCATGGGAATTAATACATGTTGCATGGAAACGTATCCGCTGCCGTGGTACACACATATGCTTGCTAGTGCATGGCTGATTGGCCTCGTGAAGCTACATCGTGAAACACATATGTGTGCTGGTCGTCGACCATCTTCCATGGATGTATATTGCGGCCGAGGAGTTGATGCATACTGCGTGTTACACGCAAGTCGCTGTCTAGTGCATGACTATTTCGCCTCGTGAAGCTACACCGTGAAACACATATGTGTGCTGGCCGTCGACCATCTTCCATGGATGCATATTGCGGCCGAGAGATCAATCCATGCTGCCGTGTTACATGCAAGTCGCTGTCTAGTGCATGGCTGTTTCGCCTCGTGAAGCTACACCGTGAAACACATATGTATGTTGGTCGTCGACCATCTTCCATGGATGTATATTGCAGTCGAGGGATGGATCCATGCTGTCGTGTTACACGCATGTGCTGTCTAGTACATGGCTGTTTCGCCTCGTGAAGCTACACCGTGAAACACATATGTGTGCTGGCCGTCGACCATCTTCCATGGATGTATACTGCTTAGTTGGAAAGTGCACCGTGATCAATGGATGTTCCCTGTGTGAGACGGGTGTAATTTGCGGTCACGGACTGCCATTTGATGCATGCGTTGCCACCGTGTGGCTCTCGGACCAAATCCGTTAGAAAAAAATGAAGAGTTGTCGTTTAACACCTAACACCGTGTGCTCCCTCAATCTAATCCAACGGCAGCTACCCTATGCACCGTGGCCACCATGGGCACGTGACTATTTCCCTATAAAGTATTATGCATTATAATTAACAACATGCTCTATGATAAATCAAAAACTATCAATTTGATGATTTAGATGCTATTAAGTGTTTCTTCATAGATGATCAAACTTTGAAATGTTTGACCAATACAAAAGTTTAAATTACTCACTTTATGGATCGGAAGCAATGTACTTTTTTATCTAGTGCATTTTTTATTTTTTTATGCATCCCAATATACATGCAGATTTATTTTTTTGAAAAGCACACGCAGCTTCCTCAGATCAAATTGTTCCTGATAATTTTTTCTCGTTCAAATTAGATCCAAGATATTATTTTCATTTGTAGTAGAATATGCCAAGGGCAAAAAAAGAATGAAGTTGGAGTCACATAAAAAATATGATTCACTGTGTGTTGATGAGGATGGACACAGCTTGAGTGGTCATCCAATGGAGCGATTGAGATCTATAACACCCTCGAATCGGCCCTATGCAAGTTTTAATCCTTTCCGTCAAACCCACATAGAAACGATTCAAGGACGCCCACCAGGCACTTTTGTGCGGGTGGAAAATGAAGTAATACCATTACACAACAGTCCTCGATGGGACCCACAGAACAGATATATATACAACAGCGACTCAACGAGTCAAAAATACAGATATACAATACAAAGATCCAAATCACCTTGAAAACGTTACAGCGTCCGAGTACGGACAAGATGCAAATGGGGCTAAGAGCCCTGGGGAATAACCAATGGCGTCCATAACCCTGCCCAGGCCAAGCCGGAAGGGTAACCCTGCTAACGACGTCGATCTCAAACCTGATAAAACAAAAGGGGTGTCGACAAAGGGCAAAGGAAAAAGAGGAGCGTCAGTACTGAGGCCAGTACACGGCGAGGCTAGAATTCGGCGGCTCTCGCCTACATAGATATGGTGGACTGAAGCGGCAGCGCAGCAGCACTAAACAACCTATAGAGACTCAGTAAAACTGGCGGCTATTAGAGAACGATAAGAAAGACCTATCCGGATCCAACCTGATAGTAACACCAAACTTACCCATCCTGGTATTCCCCCTCGAGACCAAACGAGGAAGTCAAACCGAGGAACTCACACAGTTGGCAGTTTTATCCATTCTATTATAGTTGAAGCACTTACTAGTCAGATATAAATAGCATGAGTCATCCTGTTAGCATAAGTAGTGGGCAGTTTTAGTTAACATTCCATTGTAGTTAGAACATTTACTAGTCAGATATAATTGTCCTGAGGAATCCCAAAACCCAGCAGTTGTTGGCACTTTTATCACATTCAATTGGAGTTGCAATACTTAATAGGCATATATAACAAACAATCCAGATCCACCGATTGTTGGCATTTTTAATAGCCATTCCGTTATAGTTGAATCTGATTACTAGTCATATATTAAGTCAAGTTTATAGCACTACTTTAGTTATGCTTGTCTATGATCGAGATAATGTGCTCCGAGTCGTCCATAACCGCGGACACGGCTTTTAGAAAGTTTTACCCTGCAGGGGTGCACAAATAGCAACACACACTCGATCAACCTCGGAAAAACCAACTCAAAACCCAACGAGGCATTCACGACAAAGCGATCACAGGATTCAGAAATATTTCAGGGGGCCACCCCACTAAGCTACCCGCAACAAAGTTGGTCGGCTCCGAAACGGACCCAGGGTTTGCGTCAATGGCTGTAAACGACTGGGAACCCGAAAGTGTGACTGGGCTTGTCGATACCGCGAAAACACTCCGCATCCAAAACAGTACAGGTGCTCCACGCACAATCTTAAATAAAGCAGTAAAGCATGGCATAAGTACAGGATAGTAATAAAGCCCCAAACTATTTGTGGCCCCAAGAAATAGAAATGAATCAAGCTCTGGCTCACGGGGGTCCATAAGGCCTCCCGGATGTGGATAGTGCGAGAAATCAAGTAACAGGTATCAAGTACTCGGGGTCCTACGGGACACAAGTGAGCGTGGAAGAACCAAATAACATCTATTGCCCACCGATGCCTCTGCATTAGTTATATCTAGCATTTTAATGGTTGTAATTAAAGACATGATCATCTCCACCATTAAGCATCTCCACCATTAAGCATCTGCCAACTTTCCAACAACTGTGGTACTTGACAACACGAGATCACGCCTGAGCAAGCAACTACGACTCGCAAGGCCACCTATCTACCAAACACATGTAATAGGAGGTGTCCAAGGCAATATAAAGGCTGCACAGGATATGACTGGTGCTCGGAAACTAAAGCATCGCGACACGGATAGAAATAGATCAACAGGAGGAAATAAAGACTATAAATGCAAAATAGGTAGAAGGGGAAGAGATGCTCGCCTGGGAAACACTGTCGAAGGTACATATCCGGAGAACTTGTCGATACTCGCATCAACTCATCGGCCTAATCCGCAAAGAAGCAAACACTAGAAGAAACACCGGATGCAATATTTAATACTACGGCAGAAGATCCGGCATGCTTATGATATGATGCATGGCATGGCAAGATGCGGTGCAATTAGGCAATATTAAGCGGAACCGGGGTCCCGACAATTAATTACACGGTTCGATTTATTTGAAACCCCGCAATTTAAATGTTGTATTAACAGTGCGGAACATGGCATCGGTTCGCTACACAAATTTAAATGGGGGCCATATGAGACAAATATAGCCCGCATATGGTCTCCATATTTAATTATGCGGTGAATCGGCATAATGCCCCCATACCCACAAACATGTATGCATGCATGAACAACTTAATATGCGACAGATAGTAATGTCATATTATAAAAATAGGGGCTTAGGGTCACACATTGGATAACGACGATCTTGGGTTCCGGGGGTTTGGGGTTCGACAGGGATCGGTCTCGACGGGAACATTCTCGGACAACGGAGTAGATCTTGTCGCATCCAGGAAGAAGGACTTGGTGTTACGTGTCGATCTTGGCAGACATCGGGTCCGAGAGGAAGACCTTGGTGTTCGGCGACCTTGGCGTTCGGGAAGGAGAACTTGGCATGGTGCTGGGCTCGCGCAGCAGATCTCAGCGTTCCGTGAAGAACTTGTCGTAATCCTCGGTTCCACTTTAGGCCTCGTCCATCGGACTTGTGTGGACGATCTTGGAGTTTCAGCTTCGGGCGTCAATGGCAGATCTTGGGCCGGTACCGTGGTCTTCAGAAGATCTTGTCGTACACGTCGAAGAACTCGGATTCGGGGTCGGGTGTCGGTGGAGTACTTGATGTTCCACATAGAAGACCTTCGGGTTCGTGGCTCCGGAATTCATGACGGAGAGCTCGGGGATCTGAACATTCCACACACCTTCGATATTATACAACTTCACTAAACTGGCATCCTCACCAAAACATCTGTCACAACATCTCCAGAGCAACGTCTCTGTATCTCCCCTCATGCTCGCGGCTAGAAACAAGGGCAGCCGGAACGTGCGGCACACACACGGGGACAAGGAGACGGTGGCAGGCGAGGATGGTGCTGCGCGGCCAGGACCTGCGGGGCCGCGGTCAGATGCAGGACAGGGGCGACGAGCTGGGCGGCGGCCTGCCGGTGGAGAGGCGGGGGACCACTCCGGCGGAGGCGAGGCCGACGAGATCGGGAGAAGCTCGTGGTGTCGGTGGTGGCAGGGCGAGCCCGAGCGGCAGGACGAGGAGGCTGGCGTGGGGCAGAAGGGGGCGGCCAGGGGAGGCCTGGCGGCGGCGGACAGAGGCTGCGGGCGGGGTTGGGCGTGAGGGAGGCGCCGGCGCCGGCGGTTGCCAAAGAGAGAGGGGCCGCGGCGAAGGCGGCGGTTGGCCGAAGACGTAGAAGGGGAGGGCGGCGAGGCGGAGCTTGCAGGCGGCGGCAAAGGACGGCGGATGCGGGGGTTGGTGGTGACGCGGGGAGAGGGAGGAGACGGGGGTCGCGTGGAGGGGACACGGAGTGGTGGGGAGGCGCAGGTGGTGGGACCGGTTCGAGGCAGAGAGCCCGAGGCGGAAAGCTGCTCGCGCGCGCGGGTCGTGTGCGGGAAAAACGGCCGGCGGTGGTGGGGTGTGCGCCCAGGTGGTGCGTGTCCGCGCGTGGGAGTGTGTGCGCGGGTGGCGTGTGTCAGTGGGTCCAGGGAGTGGGGCGGCAGATGGGGTGCGGTGGCTGGCTGGGTGAGGGTTGGCGGGCGGTGCGGTGCCAGGTGGGCCAGCAGGTGGCGGCTGGGAGTGAGGTGGCAGGCGACGATTGGTGGGAGTGAGGTGGAGGGACTGGGTAGGATAGGGCTGGGTAGGTTATTTGGTGAAAAAGGTTTTGGGTGGTTCTAGGGTAGGTAGGATTTTTATCTGGAGGTGGCCGGCTGGGCTTTCGGGACTGGCTGGCTGCCTCCCAAAAATAATTTAAATATTTTATTTATTAAAAACGACACGTTTGTAAACCGTTGGTAGACGAAACAAAATATTCCGGAGACCCGGGTTTTAATTTGAATAAAGACGGGAATATTGAAAAACAAAACTAAGCGTTTTGAAAATAGTTTTAGACAAACAAATACATAATGATATGACGATGCTTAAATGCAATGTGGCATGATGACATGAGCATGCGGTCATGATGATGCAGTGCACAAAAACAACGCGATTTTCTAGTAATGGTTTTTGCGGGGCGCCACAAGATCTCACAAGATCCGATCATGACCAACATATTATGTCTAAAATGGAAGTTGACCGTGATTCCAGAAAATGCAGCATCAACCATGAGTGTTCCAAGTGAGTGATTCTAGAGTGGGGTAGATTGGCAACATAGGGTAACAGATTCTTCTCTAGAACTGCGTTAGCTAAAGAACAAACCTTTTCCAAGAGAGACTCGCATTTTTTGTTTTAGTTTGGCAACGTAGTGTAGTGTAAGCGATTCTTCTCTAGAACTGGTATACAGGTCCAAAAATTAACGAAGCAAACGCAACACTCGAAAAAAGTCTTTGGATAACAAGGTAGCTCTGAATTCTGATTTTTCTGTGTTGCTTTTCTGCATAAAGCAAACACTACAGTGGCCCTAAAGTCAAGATGCAAGAAAAGAGAAGGAGAAATCAACGGTGGTCTCCATCAGCCCTTGGTGGCCCAAATATTCTCAGTAAGACCGTAAGAGCAACTATAGCAGATCCCATGATAAGGGGAACACGGGTCCGCACGCGCTGCTCTCAGGAGGGGCGGCACGGGCGGAACCCTAAGCCGCCGCCGCCCCCGACTTCTCCTCCCACTCCTCCTCCGCTGCCACCGGAGGATGCCGGCGGGCTAAGCCCGGCCGGCCGACGGTGGCGGCAGGGCTGCTTCCTCGCGTGGTGGCCTCTCCCCCGCAGGAAGCCCCTTGGGCGCTCGATGGTTGTCGCCCCGACGGCAATCTGATGGCGGCGGGATCTAGAAGCCGGGGCGGTGGCCTCGAGATTTGATGGCGGTTATTTCTCCCTCGACGGATGGTGGCGCGGGTCGCATCTGCTGGCAGAGGCTCGGTCCTAGGATTTCTCTCAGCCAAGACGAAGATCTGTCTTCAGCCTGTTTCCATAGATCTGGTGGCAGTGTCGTGCTCCGGAAGGCTCCACTGGCGAATTCCCATGGGCGATTCATGCCTGGAGATTGCTGGAACGGATGAGATTCGGTCGCGCGCAATCGTCGTTTTTCTGACCGTTTGGTTTCAGAGGGAGCGAGGCGAAGCTCTGCACTCTGTTGCCACCATGGAACATGTCTTTAGTTCCATGGTGAAGTCAGTGTGCGGAGAATGTCATAGAAGCCAAGATTGGTGGACTAGCTATGGTGGCTCGAGTCCTGGTGGCGATGAGGAATTGGCTTGGTGATTCGTGAATTGTAGCAGCGGCATCGGAAAGTAGGGGCGGTAGCACAAGAGGAGTTCACAGTCTTACCTTGCAGGGTGAAAATCCAAGGTCTGACCAATTGGTTGTGCCTGGCAATGACCTTGGTGAAAGCATTGTTTTGTGAGCGAGGACTTTCTCCAGGGTGAAAACCTATGATCTTTGATCGGGCAATGACGGTGCTTGTGCTCTGTTTCCTTCTTGAAGGCATCGCTATTGAAGATGTTGGACTTCTGGTGTTGTTCTGGTGGGGTTAGTGCCGCTGCTACTAAGGATCTAATCACTGTAGCGGGACTTTTCTTTTTTGTAATTTTCCTTCCTTTTTTTCGGTTGTGTGTATCCGTATTGCCAATAGGGTATGCGTTGTTGCAGAGGTTGGGTGTAATTGGTATCCGTGTGATATTAATATATGCTCGTTTCCAAAAAAAATAGCAGATCCCATAGATTCGCAGCCTATAAAACGCGTCTGGAATGGGGGATAAAGAAATAAGTCTATATAACCCTCCTATGTATCGAGTTTGGATCACTAACCCCCTAAGTATGAAGTGGGTCATTTAACACCCCCAAGTATCCAAAACCGGGTAAATTACCCCACAGGTGCTGATGGTGGTTTTGGAAGCGGTTTTGCCACATGGTGGTGTGGGAGGAGGAGGCCGGATTGGGTGGTGCGGGAGGAGGAGAGGCCGGCCATCCATATCTTCCTGGAGCTCGACAGGTCGGCGTCGGCGGCACCCGAAGCTGGCCTCTTCTGTAAGTGCGCGCTCGTACATGACCAAGGCGCACACTCGCTCTTCGGAAGGTTCTTGATGAAGCCGATCTTGACTCGTGCGTGGCCAAAACCGCTTCCAGAACAGCCATTTGCGGCTGGAAGGGGTAATTTGTCCGGTTTTGGATACTTGTGGGGGTTAAATGATCCACTTCATACTTAGGGGGGTTAGAGACCGAAACACAATAGATAGAGGGGTTATGTGGACTTGTTTCGGGGATAAGCAGGTATGGATATGGGGATCTTTTCCACGCCGGCCCAAGCAGAACCGTAGAACAATTTTTTTTACAGTTTCAATAGGCAATGTACAAATATGCAAATTTTAATAAATTGATGCAATAGTTCATAGTTTTTGAAACAGCTCCACTCCAACGGCTACAACATGCTGTGATCATGTCATGTCGTCCTTCTAGAGATCTATACGAGCGAGCAACCGGTGAAACAACCCAAGGCATGAGCTTGAATAATTTTTTCTTGATCTATTGCCATTAGAGATTCCTTTTTTGACTCGTGCCGGTCACCGCATCCATGCACACCATCGACCATACCCATACCAAGCAAGTGTCTTCGATTTCGGTATAGTTCACCGCTCTTTCTTCCTTCCATTTTGAGAAGAATCGAACACTTCCTCCTTGATTTCTTCCACCTCCTTCCTAGACCTCCTTCCCATCCATACCGAAAGAATCGAGTGGCCTGTCATTGAAGTTACCCTCACTCTCGTTAAGTAAATTCACAAACGAAGATGGAATTTCGTGTGCATCGTAGCTATAATCGCAAAACCGCAAATCAAGAAGATTAGGCCACCGCGTCGGGAAAAGTTGGTATTTCATACCTTGGGCACTCTTGGCGAACATGTTGCCGACATCGTGGTGGTTGTCTTATGGGACGTTGCCGACGGCTGGAGAAGGGGTGGCGGGAGACAGGCTGCCGCGGATTGGGAGAACGGGCAGCTTCTTCGGCTTCACCCCCGACGTCTTTTGCATGCGAGGTCGTGGCTTGGGAGTCAGAGAGGCACGTCGGTTGGCTCTTCCGGTTGGCCCGTGGAGGCGGGAATGACAACTTGTGTGCCTTGCGGAACGATGTGGGTGTCGTGCGCTTCCTCTTCTCCCCTCGATAGAGGCTATGCTATGAGCAACCACGCCGGCGGCCGGGGCACCCATGCAAGATCTCGGAGCCGCGGAGTGGCTGGAGGAGGCGGTTGAGGGCACGCGACTCGGTCAGATCCATGCCTTCGATTAAGGGACGCGGCGCGTCGGAGGGCGTGGGAGCAGTAGACCGATGGCAGCGGCGGCACGGAAGTGGGAACATGGCGAGCTGAAATGTCCCTCCCGCGCAAATCTCTCAACGAGTACGGGTCGCACTCGGTTCGGTCGCGCAGCCCGCGCGTGTGTAGGGATCTGGTCGCTAGTTTTTCATTCCCGGTAAAAAAATAAAGGAACAGCTATTTTAAGATTCGGCCAGATTTCGGGATCTGCTAGAGTTGCTCCGACTCATGCACAAGATTCTCACATAAACCAACTAGCCGATCGAAAGGAATTTCTCTCGTGCTTGATGTGCACATATCTAGTGCTGGATATCTTTTCCTCGGTGCTGCTAGTACCCTGTTACATCAATCTAACAGTTACCAAGAGAAGTGATGGATTGCAAATGAGTCGCCGTTGGTAGACAAACGGTGATAGGCAAACAAAAATAAAAATAGTAGGAGTATAATTTTTCGGGGAATAACAATTTAGTTCACAAGTTATAAAATTCGAAGAACCGTGGCTGGCAAAAAAAAACAGATATACAACTTGTGTAGCTGGATGTCCAATCCGTATGATCCTATGAAAAAGGAAATACATTTTTTCAAGGGTTATGAAAAAGGAAATACATTTTTTTGAGGGTTATGAAAAAGGAAATACATGATGACCACATATATGTGGTGATCGGAATCTGACGCTTTAGGGCATCTCAACCAGGCCAAACTGCGACCCAAAACGTCCGTTTAGGTCGGGCCGCGGGAGGACTTGGGTCGTGGTCCGGCCTGTCCGGCCAACAGCGCCTGGCGGCGTGACCTATTTGTACGCGTCTGGGCAACGAATTTTATTTTAAAATTCAAACAAAAATAATTAGGCGCTAAAACTTGCAAAGTTCATATATATTCATACCTAATTTATATTCAAAATATAAAAAACTAAATTTAAACTAGCCCTAGCTATTAATCTTTGCCGCCGGCGCCATCCCGTCCATCTATGGGTCGAGGTAGATGTACACCGGTGGCAGACCCGGAGCAGGAGCGAGCTGGTCGATCACCAGCCCAGGCCACGTTGGCCACCCATCCATCCCCTCCTCGGGCGCGATCGGCGGCGCACACCCGGCAGCTGCACATTCACCTACGCCACCAGGCCATGGAGCTGGACGGCCACTTGGTAGCTGCCCCACGGGGTGTCCTCGTCCTTCGCGCTGGTCGCAATGGCCTGTTCGGCGAAGGCGTCCTCATCGTAGCCCTGCGTCAGGAACTCAGACGACGTCTCGTCGGTCACAGGCTGACGTCCCGTCAGTATCGATGGCAAAGGCTGCCGCCAGTCAAGCTGCCGCCCGCACCTCTGAATTGGTGTCGGTGCGCGTCTGAATCGGTGTCACGCTGACCGGTCGAGTGGGCCAGTGGCACACGCTGGAGGACACGTTCTTTGACTGCCTGCGTCCTCGCATGACGCATCGGGAACGCAAATTTAGTGCGCCGATGGGTTGAGTCGGGTGCGTCGGTCTGGATGGGTCGTGCCGCTGGAGAGGCCGCGCACATCCCACACGCCCGTTCGGATGTGTTCAGACGAATTGGGTCATGCCCGTGGAGATGCCCTTACAAAAGAAAAAAATGTCTCCCGTTCAAAAAAAAAGAAATATAAACGCATGAAAACGTTGATACCTGAGCAAGGAAAACTTTTTTTAGTCATATGAAGATTGGTACCACAAGGAAAATATTCTTAGAGCAAGTCTAATAGCACCCTTAAAACGCCGGCGCCCTTAAAATTCTGGCGGTTACACGGGCTTGTGGCCGGGCTGTCGAGCTAACAGCGCATGTAAACGGCCCGGCCCATAAACGGAATTCACAGGGGCCTGTGAAAGGCCCGTTGCAGCCCCTATTTCTACCGGCCGGGCAGGCGGAGACGGGTCAGAACCCGTGTCCCTCCGCCGCAAACCCTAGCCGCCGTCGCATTTCCGCGCGTACTCCGACGAGCAATTCCTCTCATTTCTGCGCGAGAGAGAGATGGCGAGCAGGAGCGAGAGTTGCGGACTCAGCGGCGGCCGTGCTTGGGGGAGGAGGAGGAGGGAGTGACCGTCGCGCACCCGGCGGTGACGACGAGGAGCGGCGCCGCATCCGCTCCGTCGGGGCCAAGAAGCGCGCCTGCATGCGCTGGACAAACTGGGGGATGATCCCCCAGCTTCTCTGCTCTCCCTACGCCGCCAGCGCGCGCACCGTGCCGGCTCCGCGGTTCGAGCTCGTGGAGGCATCTTCCTCCGCGAGCTCGTCCGTCGCGTCTTCCCGCCTGCGCCCGCGCCGCGGAGATGAGGAGGAGGAGGCGGTTGTCCGCGCAGCGCTCGCTGCGTCCCTCGCCGACCTCGAGGCCAAGAAGCGGCGCGAGGAGGAGGAGCTCGCCGTCGTCGAGCTCTCCAAGAAGCAGGAGGAGATCGAGGAGGCGGCCGTCGCCATCCGCAGCGAGGAGGTGGAGGTCGGACTGGCATCCGTCGACGACATGGACGTCGACATGATCGTCCTCAATGACTAGGAGCTCGCCGATGACGGCAGGCGGCGACTTAGAGCTCGCCGCCGACTAGGAGCTCGTATTTTAGACATACCAGGACGCGGCGGCGTCCTCCGCGAGCTCTCCCAACACTATTTTTTTAGATGTAGTTTTGCAATATGTATGTACTGGATGATGAGCGCGCGCACGATCTTCCCTCGTTAATTTAAATTTCAGTTTAAATTGCGATTTAAGGGTTGAATTTACATGCACCGTTCTCCGTTGTCGCGAGTACAGGCACCTGTACTCACGATTTAAGGGTTACCGATTTGAGGGTGCTGTTAGTCATGCTCTTACACGGTTTCAAAGCCAGTCCTGAAATATTAAAATCTAGAGAGAAAAAATTGGCATAGGATTTCGATCGCATGAAATTCCCACAGGAATTTTGTTTCACAGTGAGAACCTATACCGCTAGCAGAATCTCCAAAGCTCGCTTTCTTGGTGGGGAATTCTGGTGCGACTCCGGTGCTGCGCATGCGGACGGTCGCAAACTGCCGCATATCATATCCACTCTTCCCTTTTGCTCTCCTTTTGGGAGTGGCCATTATCTGTGCCACTGACATGTACTGGAGTACTACTAGTAGCGGATATATTCCTCTTTCCTGTAGTGGTGGGCCCCGCCTACGCGGCGATTCGATGCGCCTGTCTCGCTGACAGACGGCCACACGCCTACGTGGCGTGGCAGAGAGAAACCGACACAACCAACATGCATGCGATGCAGAGTGCCCACCTCGTTGATTCCCTCCCCCCGCGGGAAAGAATCTCCCTTGCTACTTTTCTAGCTGGTGCCTTCATATTTCCTTTTTTTTTTTTTGCAGCATTCACACTCACAAGTTCCTAATTTTGATATAAGTACTACTCCGGTGCTTCCTCCTTAGTATTAAAAAAATAAAAACTACACTTTTAACTTTCAAAAATCATAAAACAAAATCCTAAAGTTGCGAATGATGTATCCTATAAACCGTAGTGCAAACTATCAATTCAAAATGCTTTGTATTTCGAGCTACACAAAATGACAAAGTGTGATCTTTTTTTGTGATTCGAAATCACTATACTATATATTTACAATTTTATCATTTTTGTATAACGCAAAATACACATTATTTCGAAATGAGATTCTGCATGTTTGTGGTATAAATCACGGGCTATATCCTGATTTATTTTTATAATTTTTTGGAACTCAAAAATACGATTTTTGATTTTTTTTTCAAAGCGGGATCACCGGTGCTCACGTGCATCAAATATCCACTAGCTCTTTCATACTAGTCCCTCCCTTCGGAAATAAATGACTTGGATTTGCTAGGTTCGCATGTATCTTATAATTTGTATCTACTCCCTCTGTCTGGAAGTAAGTGATTTGCTAGGTTCGTATCTTATAACTTGAAACGGAAGGAGTAGTTATTAACCTCTAACTTGATTTGTAGTCGTCTGACAGTTGCAAACCACTACAACTCTGCTTTATGCTGAAACTTTGCTCAGGGGCGGACCTACATAGGGCTGAGTGGGGGCCATGCCCCCACTCAATTTTTCATTTTCAAGCCTAAAGGGCCAATAATTTATTAGAAAGGCCCCCAGTCAGCCCAATAACAGTCCCCTCACTCACTTCAGGCCTCTACTTATTTTCTGGGATGGGTCTACCGGAGCAGGATCCTCTAACGTTGAGGAGGAAAGTCAGCACAAACTAAGAAGGAAAGTCAGGCTACTCTAGGTTAAATATCCCATTATGTGCTGTAATTAAACACTGTAGGTAATTACTGTAGATATAAAAAATTAAACTAAATTTTATTACACCATAATTTCTCTTGTATGTAATTAATCTAAATCCATGACATGATTTTGTGTTAGACAAATTAATTTAGGCTATTTTGCTCTTAATCATACCGGTTTGAAGAAGGAAAGTTAGAGAAATGTAGCTTCTCTAACTTTGCTTGTGTAAGTTAGAGGATCTGGTCCCGGGTCTACCCCTGACTTTGCTTCTATGCAATTAGTTGGCATTGTGTTTACTCTGTTAGTTTTAGATTCCATACAATTAAGAAAAATGAGACGAGATAGATTTAAGCATGATCCCTTGACTTGATTAGTAATGGGTTGGGCGGTGCCCTGTCACAATCTAGTGAGAGGAATCTTCAGTAAGTGCCCCATGGCATCACCTTCACACCACAAAAAAAACATATATTTAGTATGCACCTCCAAGCTTCTATGGTCCAACCATAAGGAAGGGATTAGAATCCGATCTCAGCTCATCCCCACTAATAAATTAGGTTCAAGATAAGATAAGAGATAACATATAAGAATCTCCTGCGTAGTGTTTTCTACAGTACACATGACATTTTCCGTCCGATACGCGTACGATCCAACGTTGCAGCGATACTCGCGCGCGGAAACAGGCGCACACGGTTTGGGTCACGGGGGAGGGTTTGGGTCTCGGGCTTGGATTTGGATTAGTTCAGCTCGTCTGTTCACTTTGCCCCTTTCTTTTTCAGTTTGCTTAGAGCATCACTAACGGACACAGTAAAAAGACCGAAACCCACAAAATTTCGGCGGATTTAAGGATTGAGAGCTGGGCTTGCGAGCTAAGAGCAACTCTGACAAAGACTATTAACAGTCTGAAACTGTAAAATAACTGCCAGTTTGCTATTTGCGTAAAAATCAGTCGCTCTAGTGATCTCGTAAAAGGTGTCGGTCCTCACTTATTTTTGAGGGGGACGATGAATTTCCGCCAATGGCCGGTACATATGCGGAGCGAGGAGCCGAGCCGAGCGTGAAACCATATCCCCTCACGGGTGTTGGCGCGCTGACATTTCCGTTCCCCTCTCCTCCTTCCGCCCGCCGCGGATCGCGCTCTGAACTGGAGCCGATAGATCCACCCTTTCTGGAGCCAGTCCTACAGCCGGGAGCGTTGCCGCCTCGTGAGTCGACCGAATCGTCGCCGCCGCCGTCATTCCCCGCCGTGGAGCCCACTCTGAACCGGAGCCGATAGATCCACCCTTTCTGGAGCCTCTGGGTCCTTCGGTGCCTCCACCTTGACGAGCGTGACGCCGACGTCGAGGAGGAAGAGGACGGCGTGGCATCCACTTGTCAGGCGAAATTTGGGCGCGCGATTTTCCTTCCGCTGGCGGACGCAGACGACCACCATCACGCTGGGCTCGACCTGGAAAAGCTAGTGCAATCGGCCCAAACCGTTGTAAATTCGGCTCCTGGGGCGACTGGGGGAAAAATTCGCTGGCAAAAAAAAAGGTCCTTGAGGCTGTTGGGGGCCTTGGCTGAACATGCTCTAAGTTGATTTAGGAGCTCGATGCAAGCTCCAACAGGCAGAAGTGAATGGCACGAACTTAACATGTACAAGTAGTCAAGTACTACCGTTGTGTATGGTACTTTTGATTCTAATTCGATAACTGAGAGCAAATATGATGCGGTAGTAGTATTTTTTCAAAATATATGATGCGGTAGTTAAAAGCACAACAAATGATGCGGAGGATATTGCGGGTTTGGGCTTGGGCTGGACATGGCCATGTGGGACAGGATTAATTAGCACAGTTAAGCACGAGGTGGGGAATTAAAAAAAAAAACTGGCACAAAGTGGAGGATGTATCGTACAGGGATCGGATGTGAATTGTCGTGTGTGAAGCAATTTCGAATCCTAATCCCGTGCGCATAATTCAATGGAGAGAGAGAAGACAAGTCGTACGAGTCCTCGGAGTAAAATTCAGGGAGCTCAGAGATACTCTGCCCTTCAAGTTGCTCTTAGTTTTTCTTGTGGCTCTTGGGGCCTAAGAGGGCCAAATTGGCCAATTAGTGATCAATTGCCGGTCCACATGCATGTCCAGCTTGCAGATGTGCTATCTGCTCTTTATGAGCTTTCCTTTGGAGCTGCTCGTACTCTCTCCCTCTAGAAATAGAAATGTAAGACGTTTTAACTTTGTGAAACAAATGTATCTAGACGACTTTTATGTATAGATTTGGATTGAATCAATACACTAAAGACATCTAGATACATTTGTTTCACAAGCTAAAATGTTTTATATTTTTAAATGGAGGGAGTACTACTCGTAAGTAAAAAAGGAAACATGTTAGTGGATTCTTGTTATTGTACGTATATACCAGATACAACAGGTAACACATGGAAAAATCCACTTACTAGTTTGTTACTAGAATTAACCCGCAAGAGTGGCTTCTAGTGCTGGGTAAGGTGGCCAAGCTTTAAGGGAACATCTAAAGTGGTTTGAAAGGGCACTTACCATGACATCGACAAACACCATCGCAAAAGTTAACCGGATATAGCTAGTGCCCTATGCTTGCAACCACATTTGACTTGGAGATACGATAAGGATCTCGATAGGTGCAGGACCTTTCGCTGATAATTAACGTGGACCTATATTTCCTCCTTTTAGGCACATCACGAACAACTTTGAACACCCTTTGGCAAATCTTTTTCTTATGTTTGGTTTGACTTATTCAGCTCGCAAGACTTCAGTACCATCGACGAATTTTAACTTGCATTTCAAGTTTTGACTTGTGCATGCCTTAGCCATTATGCAGTTCTCAAAATCCTAGCTATTTTCTCGAGAATAAGCATGGCCAAGAACTTGGAGACCCAAGAAGGTTTTCCATTTCTCCTAGTCCTAGCCAGGCACACAGTCACACGCTTGAGAATCTGCAAGGGTGTGATTTTTCTTTTCTTTTTTCTTTGGAGAAATACACATAGGATCCACCCTATAAGATACGCCTAAGATTGTGGTAAAGCAAGTGACAGTGTAATCTCTTGCTATCTTAGCATCTTGCTTTGGTCCCCTTCAATCAATGGAATGGAATCTCCCCCCTGGCCTTATCAGCAAAACAATGTGATGGATGGATGTTTGCACCGCGCGCGCGGAAGTGCGCAATTCACGCGTGCCCCGCCTGTCGACGATCCCTTTCTACCAAAAGCCACGGCTCCTGTAAAGGGTGGCAGCATCATGCATTATCTTGGTTGCTTGCACGTACTGGCCCATCAACCATGGACTCCACCACTACTTATCCACATGCGTGATCCATCCATGGAGAGATATGATTGTGTGCCAACAAGTATATGGACCAATTTGATTCGTATGATTTTAAACACCCAAAAATAGAAGAAGAAAAAAAACATGATTGCAATGACATAGTCATTCCAATAGTATAACATTTTATTTTCACCAACCAAAAATTGTTTGATTTTATCACAGAAAAAATGGATGACTTTTACCAAGAGGTTTAAGTGGATTCAGTTTCCTATAAAATATAATGCAAAGCATTTATTAGCAAAAACCTTGTGAGATTCAATCCTACGTCAAACGACTATCACAAAGTAATTCATAAGGATTCGAATCTCAAAGTTTCTATTAAAATTCTTTGAATCAAAGATGCCCTTCAGTGGTTGTGCGTCTTATGGTACAAAGAAGAAGAAAACATAAAACTCTTCCACTGTCCACGGATTTGTAAGGAGCGAATGTGCGGAAGATAGTCTTAAAGAACGAAGGGTTCCGGTGTTTCCATGCAACGGCAAGAGGCATGTTGATGTGTGATTCATCATGATTCATGCGTGTCATGGTAAGGCCCGTCACACCATAGTTGTTCCAGGTGTTTATTGTCTACCGAAGGTTTGGTTCCAATGTGCTACATGATCTTAGTTTCATCAAATTCCTGGGTGTAGGTGGACAAGATGTCGTGAGTCCGTTTGTGAGCATGCACCCTATAATTTGGCAAAACTAAGATCGTGTGCACATCTTGTCTTATTTTTGAACCAATAGTTCACGTCGCCCTCCAGCTTTCCCTAGGTCATTATTATTTGACTAATCTGGCCAGTCCATTACCGTCCTAACTAAACCCGTGCCAAATTGTTTTGGACTTGGTCAATTCTAGGCACGGTATTCTTAAGGCAATCACGAAGCTATCCCTAATTTGATTGTACACGCACTTGGGAAGATCACTTATATATATACATATAGTACAACGGTATGAACTGCGTTATAGTAATGCCGCATGTGCGTTGATCTAAACACAACAAATTAACATCAGCCATCCCTCCTCACGATCCGCCGATACATTGCCGTACCAACTTGAAACGTTATTGAATTGGCACCCTTGATCGGTCATGGACGGTGAACTAGGAATTTTGTTATTACTATAGTGAAGTGATATGGAGTACTGTCGCGCACGGGGATTTTTGCCTATTTTGTCGATTGGGACACAAATATTGCTAGATTGATGAATTATATATCCTCTACTTAGATTTTATCCGTGTTTTTGTCTACAGTACTTGGACGGTGAACTAGGAATTTTTGTTATTACTATAGTGAAATGATATGGAGTACTACTAATTATGCCGCGTACAGGGATTCTTGCCTATTTTCTCAAATTGGTACACAAATATTGCTAAAATGGTAAATTATATACTACCTCCGTTCCAAAATATGAGCCTTTTTAGATGGCTAATTTAGCTTTTGCTTGGATTTTATCCGTGTTTTTTCTACTTGGACTGAATCCATATTTTGGGACGAGTATATCATCATGGTAGGACAACCGTCCATTAGATATGATACCAAAACTTCACTGTCATGTTGACAAGCATGCGGTGCACCGAGCCACCGACCGCTCGAACCTCTCCAAGATTCGTTGGTACGACAAGCTAGCTGTTCATCCGCGAGGTAAGCTGTTGTACTACCGAAGCAAGGAATCCAGATCCGGCCGGGGCATCTCATGCTTGCGTCCAACGGCATCTGATGATGTGTGGGGGCACCGTCGGAATCTCCAGGGATCAATACCCACCAAATCATGCCGTGCGAATTGAGCGTGTGTGCATACCGCATGCGTGCCTCTGTCTTTTACTCTGCCCTTCGGTAAGACCCAAGAGCATCTCCACTCGGGTTCTCAGTACGTCGTTCTTAGGGCGGTTTTTTCGTCCGAACGGCGATTTTTCGCCTAGTCGCGTTTCTAGAACGCCGGTTTCGTACGGATTTGGTCTAACTTTCGTCCGGAGTTTCCAGACCGATCCCGGGGCGTCGGGAACGCTCTGGGAACGTCGGATGAAGCGAAAACGAGGATGGGCCAGCCCTGTCAGCGAGAGAAGGCCGAGTTCCCGTCCTTTTCTTCTTCCCCCTCCCGCCTTCCCGAACACTAGCCGAAGGCACTACTAGGAAACAGCCTATCTGTGGCGCATGGAAATGGGACTTCTGTGGCGCATATCTTTGTTGCCACTGTTACCTCGCCACTGATAACTACTTCCTGTGGCGCAGGCGCATTTCTTCATATGCGCCACAGGAAGAACTTCTGTGGCGCATTTACATATATATGCCACAGAAAGCCCATGCACCACTAACTATATAATTATATGCGCCACTGATTGTGTAACATGTATTCGAAGTAAAATACTTTTCTGGTATATAATCAGGTATTTATACAGGATTTATACAGTATTTATCCAGATGAGTATAAAATACATTGCACAAGTAGTAGATGCATGAAAACCGACATATATATAATACAAACACTTAGAGCCCGATCGAGATACATATATAGTGTCAAGTGCCAAATTTTTACACAAGCGCCGAATACAAAGTTCGTATCATCTCACATTACAAATATGAAGTGACCACCGCCGCCTACACTAGGATCAAATAGAATCCAGCTGTGATAATGGTGAGCAAGAGCATTAGCCCGACCAATATCTTCATCCGGTTCTTCTTCCACAAGTGGTTCCTCCACTTGGCTATCGCATCCTCTCTAGTCGCGTATCCATTGTAGATGTTGCCGCTGAACTTGTTCACTTGTTTGTGGCAATCCTCCCACTCCTCGTAGACTCCTGGAACCCTACCCATGTACACCACATACCACCTCGTCGTCATCTCTATAGACAACAAGGCATATTAGTAAAAATACAATGAAAAGAATGAATAAAGGGTTCACATCCATATATATATATATATATATATATATATATATGTTCATAGAATATAAAACAAAGGATCCATAAACCTAAAAGTTAGATCATCATAGAAGCAATAAGTTCAACGACAACACGACCACAAGATAGTTTAAGTGTAACAACAATGACCATTTCGACCACGAGATATTAAAGTTTATGACACACACACACACACACACTAATACAGCAGGCGTCCATCAAGAATATACACACACTGGATCATGCTAGAGGCACACATCGATCATGATGAAGACTTCCTCTTCTCGCTCGGCTTCGGGAATGGTAGATAGACCTCTTTCGTCATCCACGTCCTTGTGTCACCCTGCTTACGGAGGCGTTCTTCGATCTCCCTCTTACTCAACCCTCTGGCTTATTGTAGGGCACCGCCCCTTGTGTTGACAACTTCAATGATGATTTGCGACAACTTCATCTGAATGCGATGGAAGTCTTCTCTAAGATCAGCATCACGTTTCGGCCCATCCTCGGAGACTAGATGGCAGCGTTAGGTTATGGCAATCCCGAACATAGCCTTTAAGGTGATGGAGGACGTAGAAGGCCTCCTTGGCGCCAGTAGTCGACTGCTTGACGCAGGGGAAGTCGAGCACATGCTTGAACACGTGTTTGCCATCCTTGATACATTCCCCCTTATCTACGAAGGTGCATCCCTTCTTGGTGTAGCCCTCGCGAGCCTCATTGAGAACACCCCTTATTCTGGCGTAGTCTTTCTTCTTCGTCAAACTTCCCAAGTCGAAATACGTGGCTAGTGAATACCTCGGGGCAAGGACGATGAGTGTGCAGTATTTGTCTCTGCGCAACACAATAAAACGGAATGTTGGAAAAAGAGCAAAGGAAAGAAATCTATAAGAAATGCATAAGTTACGGTGGCGATGAGCGAGTGTGTGTACTTACTCGGGAAAGAAAGGCAAAAGAAGTGTGCCCTTCCTCTTGTTGTCCACCATGAACTTCTCGAGGTACGCCGTCGCCTTGGTCCGTGTCTCTGATCCTTCGACCAACTGGCTGTCCCGCATGTAGTAGGGATCCACTATCGCGATTTCCGGGGTACTTTCTCTCTTGACCATGAGCACCAAATTGAGCGCGTATAGGCGGACCAAGTTATAGTCCAGCCGTTTCGTGAGAAACAGCTTGAATATGTCCTCGAACGCTATGAAGAATATATCCGCGGGGGGTTCATTGACGAAGCCCACGTCCAATGGCACCTTGGCCGTGAAAACCGGGTAATTTGGATCTTCGTCTTTAAGAAGGAGGGCCTCTAGTGTCTTGACACCCTCGTGCAAAGTTAACATGGCTCCAACCGCAATGTGGATCATATCCAGAGTCAATATCGGATCACCAGCTGCATGCACTAAGGGCAAGCCAAATTGTGTGGATGGTACGACGACGGCGTCCTAACCCCGGATCCTCTTCGGAAGAGGCTGGATCGCACCCTTCTTGTTATTATTATTATCTCTCTTCCTGTAGTGCTTCTTCTTCACAACAGTGTCAGCCACTGCCATTTGCTCATTAGTCGCCTTTCGGAGTGTGTTGGGGCTGAAAACCAATCCCGGTTTCTCTTGTGGTGGATCGGCGGCCGGAGGCGTCTCTTGAGAAAGACCATGGAAGACCAGGCGCTGCGTGCATGTATTGGGCCGACCATCTTGATGGTCGTCGCGAGCTGCGAAGGGTTCTTCATCCATAGAAGGCATATACAATCCTTTGGCGGCGGCGGTGTTAATGAAGTCGGCAACGTTGACCAATTCATCATCATCTTCATGGGTGCCATCATGTGATGGTGGTAGCGGGGGCGACGGCGGTTGCGGCATAACGTCTTTGCCATGTGGCGGTGCACACGCTGCCAAGAGTTGATGGTGACGACTGGTGGTGGTGACAACGGTGGCTACTGGCTTCCGAGGTGGTGGCCGGGCGATGATGGGTCGAGAGGTGGCGCCGGTGCTCCCCCCCTCCCGCAAGACGAATATGGGTCTTCGGCCATGTCAAGGGCCAGTTGTAGCATTCCCCAAGGGTCTTGTGTTCGTCGGCTCCCTGAGGTTGAAAGGGGGGTCCATGTCATCGCACCCTGGCAACACTCGAGCCAACCTGACCCTCATCATGTCATCATCCATTGGATTGTTGTGCATCGTGCGGCTCGCCGGTTGTATAACAGTGCCCTTGGCAACATCCTTCAACTCACCGCTGACATCTTTAAGCAGGAGTACGCAAGAAGTGTCCTGAGGCAAAAACATGTTGTTGGGCGTCATGAGATGGCAACAGTCATGCATAAAAGGCATAAAGTAGATGGCGTGCACTAACTAATTAGTTACCTTGGTGATAGCGTGGATCTCGGCTAATGTAGAGACACGGCCGATGCTGGCGGCCGGCCTATCATCTGCAATCTCCCGCTCGGGTGCCTCATGAAGCACCACTGCTGTCGGCTGTGCCTTATTGGTATCTTTGGCGGGAGGGGGCATCGGTGTGACCAAAACGAGGGGCTGCGTCCCAACGTTGACGGCCGGCGGGGTCACCAGGTCCGGGGACACGGTAACATTGATGCCCGAGTTGCTGCCGCTTAAGCTGGGCAGATGTATCGGCCCCTATCGAACTCCCGCATTCCAAGCAGTAAGCCCCTCGAAAAACTCAGGTGGGATCATCGAGCGGAGCTTCTCTTCCACTAACTTGTCCACCGTTTTCTGGACAACCGCCTTCTCCTCCAGTGTCTGCACCTTCATCTTCAGCTCTGCAACAGCGGATTTATCCTGGTTCTTCCTCTCCCTTCTTTTCTTGGCGTCCTCTTTGTAGTACTCCTTGAACTTCATGCTCGTACCGAAGCCGGACACATGGCCAGCTGAGGACGGCGGCAACCCCTTGTCCCTCTTCTTGTAAGCATTGGTCGCCCTGTTGAAAACCGTGTCCCACGGCTCCGTCGAATCCTGGGACGACTCTGTGGCAGTAGCGTTCAGTTCATCCTCCTGCAGAGACAAGGAAAGGTGAACCCATTTAGATTCTTGATTTCATTATCTTAATTAGAATGCAATAGACTTGAGATCGGCGATAAATTCCTTACCAGCTTCTTCTCGAATGCCTTCACCTCTAGATCGTCGGTGATGAACTCCCCTGTTTTCTTGTCCAGGTAGTAGCGGGCCCGAACAAATTGCCTAAGCTGCAAGTCCGTGTTTTTAAGCCAAGGGTTGTCTTTACCAAGGCGTTCAAGCTCGGCGTCCTCCTTGTCCCAAATGGCATGTTTCCCTCTGTAACCACCGCTTCCAAGGCGGTGGTTACCTATGTTCTATTCCCACATACTCCTTCCCCATTGAGTCCATTTTATAGCGTCAGCGGTAGCTATATCCGCCTTGAATATCCTAAACTCCTCTTCGTCGAGCATCGGATTTTTCTTACTAATAACCTCCCAGCTTTCACCTTTGTCAATGGTATTCTTCACCCGGGTTTTCCAGCTGCTCAAGGAGTTGCTCATCTTCGTGAGGGCTAGTTTGTTCACCGGGTTCTTATTTCTCTCGAGGTTTCTAAACTGCTCTGGGAATCTGTATCGCTTGTGAAGCTTCTTAAGGAGGTTATCGACCAAAGCTGCATGGTCAGCATGTCTGATGTACTTCGTGTTGATCGACATGCTTTCCTGGACGATGCACCCGAGTTGCATGCCATACCCTTTAGCAATCGCCTCTGGCGCAATGGGTTGGCCACTTTCTGTGACCTCAGTGAACTCATCATAGACGATGGCGAGCACTGGCACCTTCCGCTCCTTCTGTTCCTTCTTCTTCTTCTTTTGAGAAGCGGCCGGGTTGCCGCTACCGCCATCCGTGCGCTCGTCGCCATCGGTGGTGTCATCCTCTTCGCCGCCGCCTTCACTAGTTCCATCGTAGTCGTCTTCGTCCCCCTCATAATCAGGATCTCTGCCCTCATTGGCCCCAGCAGCTCTGGCGACGGTCGCCTCCTCCTCCGGTGGTGGTGTCATCCTCATCGCCTCCTCCTCCTCCTATTGGGACCCCTGCCAGAATGACTGGTTGGCCTGTCTAGCTTGTTCTTCGACGCTGATCATGTGCTTAGAAGGGCCAGACTCCTTGTTGCCCGACATGTTTGCACTACTCTATTTAAAAGAGGCAAAAAGTTAGCACAAATATCGGCCGAAAAATTCGGCATGACCTTTGCTAATTTTTTGACCTAGGAGTGCCCATTTCTCAACCGAAACGGAAGTGAATCGACACTTCGGGAGAAATGGGCAACTCAAATGAAATCCCTGCAAGACAAAACACCCCATCCCCATATTGACAGCCCCATGCATTGACCCCAGCATCCATCATATCCATCATCCACATGCACAGTATATATATAACAGATATAGTACCAGTCCATCATGTATCTATTATACTGGATGGGCTGCTGGATGGCCATCAAATGCAAGTATACTTGGTTTGAATAACAGATATAGTATACTTGTGCTTCTATTGAATGAAAACTGAGTAGCAGTTATAGTACACACATAGGCTCTCTTCTTCTCGCGCACAAACACAGGATATCAAGTTATAGTACACACATCACCTTGCACAGTTCAGTACAGGGGAGAAAATTTGTTATACACCTTGAACAGTTATAGAAAATTTGTGGAATATCTACTGGCCCAAAACTTCATCAAGGTTGATGACAGCACCTTGCACACAGACATCATCAAGCAATAGAATTTATAGAAAATCCCATTGCTAGTAGCAACAGTGTGTACTGGGCAGATTATGGACACATAGAAAATAGCCTACACATCTCACTACCAGTAGAAACATAGTGTGTACTGTCAAGTTAACAACATCGACACTATCAAGTATTCCCCTAGAACTAAGCTAGAGTATATGCAGAAACATTCCAGAATATCCCACAGTACAAATTATTGTGCCAAAATTGACAGCAAGTAGATAGTAGCACATAATTAACTATATAGTGCAATACACAACGGATGAATTCAAACCAATGGTTTGAATCCAAACATGTCTCACAACACATGTACAAGCTATGAAGTCAAAATAGATGAGCACGATTGGACTACTGGTACTTAATCACTAGAAATACCTCAATTTGGATGACCTAAATCTAACAGATTCCAAAATAAAGAACCTTAGACTGCACTTGTGGTACCTCAATTGAAGTCTGAACAAAATGCTCAATAGAATGCTCAACATATCTCAAAATTATTCATTTTAACTGAAGCTTTTATGAATTACTAAATTTCTTCCCTAAAGGTTTTATGAATTTCTTGGGCATGATATTTGGATTTTAGGTTATTTCTTAAGTCACTACTGTGCATACCCTAGTACTGAGGGCACCATAGGAACATCATTCCAGAATGTTGTTCAAAAAACCTAAACAAGTGTTAGTTTGACCAATATCACACAGATACTGGTAGCATATGATTTATATGCGATCCAGAAAGCATCAATGCAAGTATTCAAACCAATAACGAGCAAAGAGGAACAATGTTGGGTTGCTGGATGGCCATCAAATGCAAGTGCAGAAAGCCATGGTTAACCGCCACCAGCTTCAGCACAGGGATGTAGCAGGGGCAGAGTCGCAGGGGAGCATCAGAGGGGGGTGGGGGTGGGAGGGACGAACCATGCTCCGATGCTGCGGCTACGGTGGTCGATGACGACGAGGGTGGCAGGCTCCGGCGCGGCGACTCCTCCTCCGGCGGCTCCTCCTCCACGGGCAGCTAGGGCTTCGGCATAGCGGTGGCTAGGGCTCCGGCAATGAGGGTGGCGGGCTCCGGCGCGGCGACTCCTCCTCCGGCGGCTCCTCCTCTGCTAGGGTTTGCGACGATAGAGAGGCGGTGGGGGCGGGCTCCAGCGGATTCGGGCGAGATAGATTGGGGAAAAGAAAGTGGAAGGGGAAAAGGAGAAGTAGCGAGCTGTTTTGGCTAAGTACCAAGGTTCTGTGGCGCATTACTCCGAAATGCGCCACAGAAGCTAAAACTTCTGTGGCGCATTCCGGAGTAATGCGCCATAGAACCTAGGCACTTAGCCAAATAAACGGCGCGAGGCTGTACTTGGACAGCAAACACACACTAGCCTAGTGGTTATGATGCATATTCAGAGACCTGTGGCAGCCAGGTTCGAATCCTAGTTGGGTCAAATTTTTTTCTTTATTTAAAAATGATATGTTACAAATATATTTAAAACCAAGAACATAAACATGCATATTTATTCAAAAACCCCTCCGGAATCATATATATATATATATTATATATATGTGTGTGTGTGCTTGTCACACATAAATGTGAATTTGTCGATATCACATTATATGTTTTAGTCTCTAACTAATACCCATACTAATATCACATTATCACGAATTAATACACCAAAAAGTCACACAATTGCTAGTGTCTCTTCACAATCTTCTTGCCCTTTTTCGTCGCGGTTGAATACTTTAGCCCGTGCACTTTGAGATTTCTTCTTGTGAATGGACAACCTTTAGTAGGCAGTATGGTCTTCCTTCTTACTTTAGTAGTAGTAGGCATGTCAAAGTACTTGTCGAATTCCTCTTCGATCTTTGGGTCGCCGTTTTTGTCGAAGTTTTGCTCGTTGGCGGCTCCTTCCATTCTGATGATGCTCCTCTTGCCCCTCCTAACTACAACACGGTTGGGCTTTGACGGGTCGGTAATAAAAAAGCATTGATCAACTTGGCCAGCGAGTACCCAAGGCTCATTTTTGTAGAGGCGTTCTTTGTTGATTTGGCATCTGGTATAACCATTGTGGTGAAATAGCGGCCTTCTTTTTCCATGTTCTTGGCCCATCTAACACGGAACATCGGTACGATCTCTCCACAGTAGTCGAGCTCCCATATCTCCTTGATCCTTCCGTAGAATCTTTCCATCACAGTAGTCTCGTCATCAGCAAAGGATAAATAATTACTCCTGAGTTTTGATATTCACTATTCTTGTCCTTTTCCTCGGTGTAGAATCTGTAACCGTTTATGTCGTATGACTGATAGGTCCTTAGGTTGTGCCCTGGGCCCTGCGACAAGGAGAATATGAGTTTTTGATCTTCCGCAGAAGGCGTCGGTGGTGGATTGTCCAGTTGCCTTTTCTTGAACCAACCCGTGAAGCTGGAGTTGTGCTCTCTGGTTACGTCTCCCTTCTTCCTCGGCCGGCCCTAGTCGACGTACTCCTGCTCGATTAAGCTTCTATGCTCTTCGACCCAAGGGCCGACCACTTCAATGTGTTGTAGCGCGACTCGGTGTGCCCTTTCAAAATCAGTGCGTCGACCATCAATGCCGACATGTAGTGAGCGGCAGCCCTCGCGGTGACCATATCCACCGAGCCTGCCGAGGTGCTTCTTTGTGGGTATTCCAACATCCTCGTTCTCGGTGGTTAGCTAATTCTGGCAGAAGGAGATGCACTCGTAGATCAGAAAGCCCTTGGCTATGCTTCCATCTGGACGAGACCTGTTGCGAACGAATCCTTTGATGACACCGTTTAGCCTTTCAAATGGCATCATGTTGTGCAGGAATGTCGGTCTGAGCTGGATGATGTCGTCCACGACATGTACAAGCAGATGCACCATGATGTCGAAGAATGCGGGCGGGAAGTAAATCTCAAGCTCGCATAGTATCATCACGATCTCTTCTTGTAGCCTGTCAAGCTGCTTCACACCGATCGACTTCCTAGATATGACGTCGAAAAAGTTACAGAGGCCAAACAACGTCTCACGGACATGCTCGTCCATTATCCCACAGATCGCAACGGGGAGTATCTGCGTCATCAGCACGTGACAGTCGTGAGACTTCATACCGCTGAACCTCTTCTTCGCCACGTCCAGATATCTGCTTATCTTCCCCGAGTAACCGTGAGGAACTTTCACTCCTAAGAGGCACCTGAAAAACTGCTCGAGCTCCTCCAGACTCAGAGTGAAGCAGGCAGCGCGAAGCACCACCTCATTCTTCTTAACTCTTTTGCAGCGACCTTGAGTCCCTTCCTGATCATCATCATCACTATCAGGGTACTAAAGATCTTTCTTTATGCCAAGCAATTTAAGGTCCTTTCTTGCTTTCGGCCCATCCTTGGTCCTCTCCGGCATGTTCAGTAGAGTGCCAAGCAGACTCTCGATAAGGTTCTTCGTGATGTGCATTACATCGAGGCTATGGGGAGTGTGAAGGACCTTCCAATACGGCAGGTCCCAGAAAACAGACCTTGCTTTCCATACACCCTGCAGCGGCTTTGTCCTCGGTGGCGCAGGGCAATCTACCCAATTATTCAAAAGCTCCTCGATTTCTTCACCGCTCCCCAGACACGGGGCTCTTTTGAGCTCGTCCTTACCATTGAACAGGTCACCACATTTTCTCCATGGGTGATCCATGCAGAGCCACTTTCGAGTACCTTGGAACATGGTTTTCGAAGACCCGGGATCCCTTGGTAGCTGGAGATGCGGTGTCTCATCCATGCACTTGACGCATGCATTGTGTCCGTGGTTCACCTGGGCCGATACATATGCGTAACTAGGATATTCCTGCACGGTCGTGAGCAACACGGCTCTCAGATGGAAATATTCTTTAGTGTAGGCGTCCCATGTATGGGCCAGCGTCTCCCACAAGCTGGCTAACTCCTCTCTCAATAGCCTGAGATGCAGATGCATATCGATACCTGGTTGTTTTGGCCCCTGAATAAGAATGCTCATGTGTACATACCTTTGCTTCGTGCATAGCCACGGGGGGAGGTTGTATGGCCATACAAACACGGGCCAGGTGCTATGCGTGCTACTCTGGTTTCCAAAAGGATTGAGTCCATCGGTGCTCATACTCAGCTTGACGTTACTTGCATCGCCCCCGAACTCTTCGAACTCGATGTCTAATGCATTCCACTAGCTAGCGTCTGAAGGGTATGTCAGGATCTTGCCCTTCTCTGGATCATCTTCGGGTTTCTCTCTTTCCGCGTGCCATTGCATGAGCTTTGCTTCCTTAGGATCTACGAAATATCGCTGCAGACGAGGGGTGATAGGAAAGTACCATACCACTTTTCGAGGAACTTTCTTGTTCCCTCTCTTGTACCGTCCTTGGCCACACACCGGACATGTGGTTCTATCCGTGTACTCGTTCCGATAAAGTGCGCAATCATTGATGCATGCGTGGTATTTAATGTGTGGTAGGTCGAGAGGGCACACGATTTTCTTGGCCTCCTCGATACTTGTTGGCAATGTGTTCCCCTTAGGAAGTCGGTCGTGCCAGTATTCCATGTTCGCGTTTAAGCTCACATCGGTCCATTTGTGTTCGGTCTTCATCTCTAGAGCCTTGAGTGTTACACTCAAACGTGTATCCTCGGGGCGACACCCAGGATACAATGGAGTCATCCCATCTACCTCCATTTGGGCCAGCTTGGCTTTCTCTCTGGCTGCAGCTTTATCGTTGCTCGTCTCCTTGAGGAGCAGTTCTTGAACATGAGGGTCCTGCAAGACCGAAGTTAGCAGCGTCTGTGTGTTCGCGTCTTCTCCTTCTTCATGATCATGCCCGTCGCCATCTCCTTCTCCATGCCGATCATGCCCGCCGGCATCTCCTTCGTCATGATGATCATGCCTGCTAGCATCTCCTTCATCATGATGATCATGCCTGGTAGACTCTTCGTCTTCTCGCCCGCCCACGTCTTTGTGACCACCACCATGTCCTGCCGGCGCCTCATTGAGGTCGCGCATGAAACCGCGCCTGAGCAGGTGACCCTCCAATTGTCCAGATTCAGGGTCGATCCAGCGCTGCAGTTTGCATGTTCGACATGGACATCTTATCATGGTCTTGTTGTTCAGAATCATGTCCTCCTTCGCGCCTTTCTTGTACCTAGCAATTCGACCTTCGCTCATCGTGAGGACCATGGTTGCCTGAGCAGTCAAAACAGAGAGTATAGGTGAGAACCACACCATATGAACACACACATGCATGAATGCTAGCAGGAAAAAATTCGGCATGACCTTTCCTAAAATTAGGACATATGGGTAGTGCAAAAATTTGCCGAAATGGAAATGAATCAACATTTCAGCAAACATCCATGCAACCACACCGTCCGGGGCCGACAACAACAAGCAACCAACAAAGAACTTCCTCCCATTGCAAACATTCATGCACCACACAAGCATCGTCTCGCCATGGATCGCACACACACACCGCCCGCGCGACAAGCTTCACCTACATGTTCATCATGATGGACAAGTACTCACCTATAGTAGACACAATAATAGCAAGACGAGACCGCGCGATGAGAGAGTGTGGACAAATAGATCTACAATGCAAGTTGGTGGAGAGGAAATTAGTAAACAAATAGAGATGTGAGAGAGAAAAGTAAGGAACTTTTAGATCTAGAAGTTGGAGCGAAGCTTCCACTTACCAATCTATGGATTAAAGTAGGTTTAGTTACAAGAAAATAGAGAAACTATGGGTAAGATGGGGTGTGAGGGAGGGGGAAGACGAGTTGGGAGGAGGTAGAGATGTGAAATGGTTGGTGGTGGATAGATAGATAAGAAAGCTAGCTCTTGTCACCTTTTTAACATGGATCTGGACGCCCTCATCTGTGGCGCATATGGAGGAAATGCGCCACAGATGCTGAAACTTCGGTGGCGCATAAGTCCATATGCGCCACAGAAGTGGGTGAATAAGATTCCCTATGTGGGGTGATGTCTACGCACTTCTATTCTTATAGACAGTTGTTGGGCCTCCAAGTGCAGAGGTTTGTAGAACAGCAGCAAGTTTTCCCTTAAGTGGATCACCCAAGGTTTATCGAACTCAGGGAGGAAGTGGTCAAAGGTATCCCCTCTCAAGCAACCCTCCAATCAAGATACAAGAAGTCTCTTGTGTCCCCAACACACCCAATACACTTGTCAGGTGTATAGGTGCACTAGTTCGGCGAAGAGATAGTGAAATACAAGTGGGATGGATAATTATAAGTGGTAATGGTGATAGAAAATACCATGATGGCATGGAAAAGACTAAAGTAAAACTGAAATAAAGATGGAAGCAAGCAAACATGTAACAGATCTAATAGCAAACGGTGTATCAATGCTTAGAAACAAGGCCTAGGGATCATACTTTCACTAGTGAACACTATTTCATAAATATATTATCTTCATGATACTACTCATAACTACTCTCCGGTTGAACACTCTAATCGATGGTAGGGCTATAACAGCACACCTCAAAGTAAGCCTTTCCCATCTAGAAAACCCCACAATGTCACCTTGAGCACTAGATGAGTCCAACAAACACCACAATTTCATAAAGACATCCAAATATAACTCTTAACAAGTATTTGTAATCTCTAGCCAAAGTGCCACCATGGTGTGCACGCTGTCACTTTCACACACATGGGGAGAGCAGAGATCTAATAAAGCACTTGAGTAGCAAGGTAGATCTATAGATTACAATCTCATGATCACAATATGACCATGCATAGAGAGAGAGATGAACACATAGCTACCGGTAGAACCCTTAGCCTCGAGAGAGAACTACTCCCTCCTCATCATGGGAATCAGCAATGGTGATGGAGATGGTGGTGGAGATTGATGGAGATGGCTCCGGGGGCACTTCCCCGTCCCAGCAGGGTGCCAGAACAGAGACTTTCTGTCCCCCGAATCTCCCCTTCGTTGGCGGCGGCGCTGCGGAACTTTTCGTGGCTGGAGGCTTGATGATTTAGGGTTTTTGCATGGGCAGGCTTCTTATAGGTGAAGAGGCAAGGTCGGTGGAGTGCCAGGGGGCCCACACCACCTGGTGGCACGGGTAAGGCTAGCCCGTGCCTAGGGGGGTGTGGCCAGGCCCTGGCCCTCCTCCGTCTCTGCTTCTGGCTTCGTGAGTCTTCCGGTAAAATAGGAACTTTGGCTTTTGTCCCGTCCAATTCCAAGAATATTGATTTTCTGACTTTCCTAGAACCAAAAACAGCAGAAAACAGGCAACTGACACTATGGCTCTTGTTAATAGGTTAGTCCAAGAAATCATATGAAAAGTACTCCAAAGTGTGGACAAAACATAAGAAAGTAGATAAAACCAAGCATGGAACATCAAAAATTATAGATACATTTGCAATGTATCAACATCCGCAAGCTTAACTCCTGCTCGTCCTCGAGTAGTTAAGTGATAAAAAGAAAGGATAATTTTTGAGGTGACATGCACCATCAAAGACTTGATCAAAGTATTTGTAAAACATTCAAAGCTAGGATCATAGTACTTCAATCATAACATGAAAGACAAAGTTCTAGCAATAAGCAAAGAAACTATGTTGCAACATGAAAAGGCACAAAGAAAAGATTCATGAATAACAATGCTTTGCAAGACGTTTGTTTGTTTCACATAAAGAAAACATAGCATAATAGTAATGAGCTTGTCCCTCATAGAGTAGCAAATATAAATGCATAGGACACCTTCAAAGTTCATAAGAGTGACTAGATACAAATAGTTTAAAACAAGCAATATCAAGTTATGCATCAATCAACTAGTCTTGGGGCAATGCACATAGAACTAAGAATGGCCACTATGCTCTCAAAGTAAGTGCATAAAGATAGAAGGTGGAGACTCAATATAATGGTGGAAGAAAGGCTTTCATAGAAGGAAGCAGAGATTCAAGTTTCATAAAGAGCTTCCAAAAATATGGTACTTATTAGCTTTTAGCTCTCATTGCCCCGATCATAAGCATCTTGAAGTGATTAAGGTTAAAGTGAACAAACTATGGTGTACATGCTTGACAAAGTATAAGTCAGAAATCTCATGTCCCTTGTATACGAGGGCCGCTCCTCATGCTACTCAAGTTTAGTCACCGGTAAGTTCTTGTCATTGTAAGTACATGTGTATCATAGAGAACCGCCAACGGGGTACCCCTTGCCCGATGATACGGAAGAATCCCCATATCAAAATGACAAGGCAAGCAAACAACGAGCATCTCAGCAATCTTCTTATTTAACATGGGAATATGGTGCTTTTTTCTCTCTTTCCTCTTTTCATAATCTCTTTTTTTCTCTTTTCTCTTTTTTCTCAAGATAGGACTCTTTTTTTGTAAGAAGAATGCTTCATAGACAGCTCATTATGGTTATGCTGCAGGTTTCCACCATGTCAGCATGGATTAGACCAGCGGCCCAAGCGTTTCTCTAACACATATACATAACTCCATGGACTTACAAGCTCCCCTTTCATTTCACACTGACGACATCCATATACAAAAGAGCATGATATCAACTAGGTACAAGTACCAAGTGCAATGTTGAAAGCGTTCCCCATGAAAGCATGGTTCTGCTAATCCCCAATAAATAAGTGCAAGCATATACAACATAGACGACACAATGGTTCAAGTTTATTAAGGGCAATAAAAGTAAAGTGTGCCATCAAGTTCGTGAGAGCTTTAATCACTAGTTTTCTCATAACAAGTTTAATTTGGAAGGTAAACAAAAACATGAATATACTTGGAATAGCATAAGGTAATAGGTAGGTATGGTGGACTCTTTGGAATAACTTGGTTTAGGGAGTTGGATGCATGAGTGGAACTCATACTTGGTTGTGGAGGCTAGCAAAAGACTGGGAGCAACAAACTAAGAGAGCAATAATGGCCATAATCATGCAGAGCGACAAAACATCATTGATCAAAGCATAAAGTGATACTACAAGTTGAAAACTAAAGGATCATAAAGTCTTATGGTGACTTGGGATAGTCATAACATGGTGTGAGCATGCGCCAAGTCAACCCAAATAAAGCATCAAAGGAGAATACCACAATAATATGCTTTAATATGCTAAAACAACGCATGATTCATCCAAGGCACATTAAGAAATCTCAATTGTTCATAACAAGTCATGCTACAGCAAATAATACTAAGCATAAATCCAAAACAATATCAAGCATGGCATGACAAAGCATAGGCCACAGTCAAAAACGAGCTCTTTTTACCACATAAGTATGAACTTTCCTACTCTTTTCCAAACCAAACCAAACCAAACCAAACTAATTGCAAACCAACATATGAAAGAGGGGGTCCAACCAACTTATTCAGAAAACTAAGCAAACCAAGCAAACTAAAAACCAAAACAAAAACAAAAAAGAAGACGCTCCAAGAAAAACACAACTGTGTATGAAACAATAAAAATGAAGCGTTTGGAAGAAACCTGTAATTTTTATTGATGAAGAAGGGGATGCCTTGGGCATCCCCAAGCTTTGAAGCTTTCACTTCTTGGATATTTCTTGGGGTGACACGCGTGGCATCCCCAAGATTGAGCTTTAGTCCATCCTTCATCTCATTACTCATTCCTTACATACACCTGAAAATTTTCCTTCATATAAAACTTCACACAATCTCATTAGCAACATTAGTGCACTTAGGATAAATAAGTCTCAAGTTTCAGTTCTAACACCAAATAAACTTCCATTAGAACACTAGCTACTGTATCACTTCCCTCAAAAAGCTCAATTCTCTAAAGGAACTCAAGAAGGAACTAACAAGAAGCAAATGTAGAAAATGGCAGAAATCTGTCAAAACAGACCAGCAGGTAAAGATGATTTTTTTCGAAGACCTTCTGTTGCTCAAATAAAAAAGTGTTGAACTAACGAAAGTTAGATAACAACCAGGGGCAGAAGCAAAAAAAATTACAGCTCACTCCGATGTACATAGCTCTCTCAGGAATGTTTACGGTGAAGCACAGAAATCTGTTTCTGGACAGCAACTTTCCAAATCATTACTTCACTCTCATTAGAGGTTACTCTTGGCACAAAAAACAAATAAAAAGGATAAGGAGCGGTTATTAATGAAGTAATAACTTCCAAGACTCATCTAAAACTCTTGGGTTATCTCCTAACAAGTACTTTTCTTTAACGCCTTTAAGTTAGGCATGATAGTTTGAGAAGATGCTCACATAAGAAATATGAATTGAGGTAAAAGAGAGCATCAAGAAGAAAATTCAAAGCACATTTAAGTCTAACACACTTCCTATGGTTAGGAATCTTGTAAAGAAACAAGTCATGAAAGCACAAAGCAACAAGCATAGGAAAGCAAAACAAGTGCAACTTCAAAATTTTCAACATAAAGAGGGGAAACTTAATATTATTGAGATGCATAGAACCATGTTTCCCACTCTCATAATAACTTTCAGTAGCATCATGAGTAAAATTAACAATATAACTATCACATAAAACATTCTTATCATGAGCCACATGCATAAAAGAATTAATACTCCCCATATAAGCATAGTCATTCTTATCAATCATAGTGGGAGCAAATTCAACAAAATAGCTATCATTATTATTTTCATCACCATAATCATCAAATATAGGAGGCATATTGTAATCATAATTAATTTCCTCCTCAATAGTAGGTGGACTGAAAATATCATAATCATCATTGTAATCATCATATATTGGAGGTTTGGTATCATCATAAGCAATAGAATAGCTACCTTCCAAAGCTGGGGAACTAAAAAGATCATTTTCATAAAAACTAGCTTCCCCAAGCTTAGACTTTTCCATAGCATTAGCAATAATGGTGTCCAAAGAATTCATACTAACAACATTGCTATTAGCATGCAAATAAACTTCCATAGGTTTTTTAATTTTCTCCTCAAACACTTCATATCCTAACTCAAGATAAATACTATAAAGCTCTCTAATTTTTTTGTTGTTTTCCATTAAGCCTAACTAGTGAAAACAAGAAAAAAAGACAAAATTGCAGAATCTAAAGGAAATAACTTCGAGTACTCACACCAAAAAATAGGCGTTTGCCGTGGGAGGTTCTTCTTCTTTAATCCTCCGGTGTGAATACCTTTTACCTTACCTCCCCAAAAACGGTGCCGGAAAATAGCTTGATGTCTACGCACTTCTATTCTTGTAGACAGTTGTTGGGCCTCCAAGTGTAGAGGTTTGTAGAACAGCAGCAAGTTTTCCCTTAAGTGGATCACCCAAGGTTTATCGAACTCAGGGAGGAAGTGGTCAAAGGTATCCCCTCTCAAGCAACCCTGCAATCAAGATACAAGAAGTCTCTTGTGTCCCCAACACACCCAATACACTTGTCAGGTGTATAGGTGCACTAGTTCGGCGAAGAGATAGTGAAATACAAGTGGGATGGATAATTATAAGTGGTAATGGTGATAGAAAATACTTTGATGGCGTGGAAAAGACTAAAATAAAACTGAAATAAAGATGGAAGCAAGCAAACATGTAACAGATCTAATAGCAAACGATGTATCAATGCTTAGAAACAAGGCCTAGGGATCATACTTTCACTAGTGAACACTCTCTCATAAATATATTATCTTCATGATACTACTCTTAGCTACTCTTCGCTTGAACACTCTAATCGATGGTAGGGCTATAACAGCACACCTCAAAGTAAGCCTTTCCCATCCAGAAAACCCCACACTGTCACCTTGAGCACTAGATGAGTCCAACAAACACCACAATTTCATAAAGACATCCAACTCCAAATATAACTCATAACAAGTATTTGTAATCTCTAGCCTAAGTGCCACCATGGTGTGCACGCTGTCACTTTCACACACATGGGGAGAGCAGAGATCTAATAAAGCACTTGAGTAGCAAGGTAGATCTATAGATTACAAGCTCATGATCACAATATGACCATGCATAGAGAGAGATGAACACATAGCTACCGGTAGAACCCTTAGCCTCGAGAGAGAGAACTACTCCCTCCTCATCATGGGAATCAGCAATGGTGATGGAGATGGTGGTGGAGATCGATGGAGATGGCTCCGAGGGAACTTCCCCGTCCCGACAGGGTGCCGGAACAGAGACTTTCTGTCCCCCGAATCTCCCCTTTGGTGGCGGTGGCGCTGCGGAACTTTTCGTGGCTGGAGGCTTGATGATTTAGGGTTTTTGCATCGGGAGGCTTCTTATAGGCGAAGAGGCAAGGTCGGTGGAGTGCCAGGGGGCCCACACCACCTGGTGGCGCGGGTGTAGCATCCCAATTGTCTAACAATTGTAATGCTACTTGGTCTAGTAAGATAATGGCTACTTCCTATATATAATTGTTGCATCATAATTATATCATGCTCATGTCATCATGCCACCTTGCATTTGAGCATCATATAAAACCCTTTTTGTTTTGGTTCTTCTCTCATATGCATTGTAAATTGTATTTGCCTCTTGATATTGTATTTGGTTATTGATATAATGTTTAATGCCCAAGTTGAGTTGGGGGCATATCTTTAATTCAACTCCACCACCTTTCTTTGTCACCACCTTATAATTCCACCATCCCATTATCCATGAGCTTGTTTCTCTTTTTCTTTTGATTTTATTCTAGCTCATGGGAGGTAGGATGGATCCACTTCTACAAATTCTTTTGTTTGGCTTTATTCCATCTTTTGGGAATGCATAAGAATAATGCCATGTTAATATTATTGTTTTCACAAGAATAAGCATGGCATTAATTATTTTGCATGGGCCATGCAAGCACCACCACATTCTAGTCCTTTGGATTTTATATGAATTTTTGAGTGGTGTATATCTCTTGGAGCTCTCCCTTCTCTCTCAAACCTTTCACCTTGTTTGGTTTATTTCTTTTTGCCTAGTGCTCATCAAGCTTTGCTCACATGTGTATGCCATGCATGGTCATGTAAAATCCTTTTCACCTCCATCCAGGCTTAATCAAGGGTGATCTAGCTAAGCCCTACCCTAAACCCCCTCTCTCTATTTCTATCTCTAAACCCTACCACCACCATGATCTACTCCAACAACCCTCACCACCTTTTATCTCTTCTACTCCTTTGACTAGATCTTGTTTGATCTTTGCTTGATCTTGCTTGGTCTTGTCAAACACACTCCACCTCACCCCTCTCTCCAAAACCCTAACCCGAGCCCTACCTAGCTAACCCGAGCCACCCCTCTCTAGCTAACCCTAGCTACCCGACCCTCTCTCTCGGCCTCTCTCCCTTCCTCTATGCCATGCTGGCCCCACATGGCCCTGCCAACCCTAACCACCCCAGGCCGAAGCCCTATCCCTAACCAAAAACCTAACCCGAGCCTCTCCATCCTACCCTAGCTCCCTCTCTCTCTCTCTCTCTAGCTCTCTCTCTGCCACCCCAGCCCCACCTTCCTCTCCTTCCTCCCTGGCCTACCTGGCAGTCTCCACCACCTCGCCCTGCCTGGCCTACCTGCCCTCGACCCGAGCACGTGATCGGAGAGAAAAGGGAAGGGCCGAAGCCACCTTTTCCACCCCGAGTCCCACACGATATCTCCTCCCTATCTCTCGCTTGCCCTCATCCACACGCCTCTGTCCTGCCAGATCTACCCCAGGTCGCGCCCTTCCTCCCCAGCTACACCCTGCTTTCCTATATCCTCCCACTCCGGCATGCACCGTCGGCCTCCACCTCCCCTTCTCATACCAGCCGGTGGCGTGGCGATCACGGGTGTCGAGGAAGACCGCGTTGTTCTGCTGCATCGCCCAGAACATGCCAGCAAGAAGACGACGCCCTGCTGCCGCCAGAACCCTCCCCGCTCCGCCGCAAACCCTAGATCCGGGTCGTCTGCAACCTCGCCGCTCCGCAGCTCCCTGCCTCGATCCGAGCCCTCCGTCGAGTCCGCGGTGAGCCCCTGTACCTTCCAGCCACCCCCCTCGTCGCTGTCGTTGTCTGGTCACGCCGGACCATACACCGAACACCCTCTGCGAGCCGGCGGTCGCTGCGTTCACTCGGCGTAGCGCATCGCAGACGGCGTATCTAGCCCCCATCCACCTAGCTGTCACCAACCCCAACCAGCCGCATTGGTTACCGCCTCCGCGCGCGAGCCCCAGGTCCCCGGATCGAGTTCCCCGCGCGCCGCGCGCCGCTGTCGCGCACGGAACTGTCCGCGGTTCAGAGAGAGAAGAACTACAGTACGGCCGGTGGTCGTTTGCAAATAGCTCCCCCTTTTGTTTTTCGCTCAACCCGCGGTACGCTGAGCCCCACCAGTCAGCCTCCCTGTCCTTTTTACAAAGAGCACCCCGTAGAACCTTAGCCTTAACCCGCGGTCCGGTAACCCCCTCCTGTCAGCCACGTCTTGATCACCCACTGTCACGTGGGCCCGTGGCTACCGGACCCATCTGTCACCCTCTGTGGCTAGGAAGACCGCGGTAAGAAAACTCTTTTCTGTGCGCGTTTTGGCCTAGTCAGCCGCTGGCCCACTTGTCGGTGTTTGTGGCTAGATCTGGGTTAGTGACAAAAGGTTTTCCGAATTTCTGTTTTAATTTAAACTTTTTCAAATTTGTTTTAAATTCAAATTTAAATCTGATTTCAAATATCTTTTAAAATATAATTCCAAATTAAACATGTAATATATGTTTTGAAATCAGAAAAATGTGAGGATTTCAAATATACCCTTCAAAATATATTTTGGACACTTTAAATTTCGAGTTGATCAAAATTACAATAAAATGCCCTTTTCCTTAAATAATTAATAACTTTTGTTTTATAACTCCGAATTTGTCAAATAATATGTCTAAATCGATCAGCGCGACGAGCCCGTTCTATCTATGCATTCCATGTTCTGTTTTGCAGCATGCATCATATAAATATAAAGTTTACAGCAACTTATTTGAGGTTAAATGTGACTAAAACTCAATAAAATGCCTTATTCTTGTATTCCACACCTCACCCATGCCATGCTACTTTATTGCCATGAAAATTGTGCATCATTCATCATGGCATGATTGTTTGCTTGTCGCATTTTATTCATATGCTTGTGCACTTTATTTATGTTGGCCCTTGTTTGTTTGGTTCTTCTTCGAATAGACGCTGAGCAGGGGATATATCAAGAAACCCAGGAGCACTACCCAGATCCTTCTCTCGCTTCAACTGAGCTGCCAGGCAAGCACTACCACATGCTTGCATGCATATAGTACCTATTGCCTCTATCTTATTCTTGCATCATTGAGTCGCGATTGCATTAAACTGAATCCCAAGTACTGCATAGCCTTTACTTTTAAACCCCACCGAAGCTTGTTCCTCCATCCCATGAGCCATTACTACAGGAGTTGTTTGAGCCATGCGGGTCGTAGAACAGCATGTGTAGGGTATGTGAGTGTCTGATGGATAACAAGGTACCTAAACAACTTAACCTGAGTAGTAATAGGATAACTAATGAAAGTGGAACCGGTGAGCAATATCTGCTATTTGGTTTTTCATGCTCACTTGTGTCCCGTAGGACCCCGAGTACTTGATTCCTGTTCCTTGAATATTCGCGCTATCCACATCCGGGAGGCTTATGAACCCCCCTGAGCCAGAGCTTGATTCATTCTTATTTCTTGGGGCCACAAAGTAGTTTGGGGCTTTATTACTATTCTGTACTTATGCCATGCTTTACTGCTTTATTTAAGATTGTGCGAGGAGCACCTGTACTGTTTAGGTAAGCGGAGTGTTTTCGCGGTATCGACAAGCCCAGTCACACTTTCGGGTTCCCAGTCGTTTACAGCCATTGACGCAAACCTTGAGTCCGTCTCGGAGCCGGCCAACTTCGTTGCGGGTAGCTTAATGGGGTGGCCCCCTGAAATATTTCTGAATCCTGCGATCGCTTTGTCGTGAATGCCTCGTTGGGTTTTGAGTTGGTTTTTCCGAGGTTGATCGAGTGTGTGTTGCTATTTGTGCACCCCTGCAGGGTAAATCTTTCTGAAAGCCGTGTCCGCGGTTATGGACGACTTGGAGCACAGTTTCTCCATCATAGACAAGTATAACTAAAGTACCGCTTTTAATTTGACTAAGTACCTGACTAGCAAATAGTGCATTTCTCATGGAATGGATAATAAAACTGCCAACGGATGGGGGGTTGTTCGTCCGCTTCCTCGTTGGTAAGCAAGGAGGAGGATGGATCTGTTAATATTACTGTTATAACTGTTGTTATTAATTCACGGACATCCGTCTATCTTTGGTTAGGCGGATGGTTAGCGAGTATTTATAGAATTGTTAGGTATTATCTTTTGCTGCAATTGCGTCACCCCGGGTTGTGTCCCCTTTAGAGGCATAAAGACTTGCTGAGTACCCCTAGGGTCTCACACGATAAATTGTTTGATTCAGATGGACAGGTAAACTCGCAAGATGGATACTGGGTGGAGGAGACGGACGATGTTGGCAACGATCACTCGGTGTAGAGATTCCAGGAACGGGGATCCGTGAGATCTGTGGGCGGGATGTGTTTATTTATGGGGCATCTTATGCCGATTTGCTTCTTATCCGTACTCGGATCTTGTTTTCCGCTTCCGCCTGATACTCTGATGTTTGATGTATGAGGAGATATCCTAAACTATTATATCTATCTAGGATATTTGGATCTTGCCGTATGGCGTTGCAATATTTCTATTTCTTTTAGATGGAATGGCTCTGAGGACTGTTGTAAGGTGGCTTGCATACATACTCATTTGTGTATGTAGTTGATCCCTTCGCCTGCCGATTACGCCGCTCGTTCTTGTCCCGATGTTTGGAAATGGTTAGGACGGCCGAAAGGTCTACCTGTGAGTGGCATTTGGGCCCCACCATACTATTTTAACCATTTCCGCTCATCCAGGCTTGTAACTAAGAGCGTAATTCACCGAGGTAGTTACAATTGGTATCAGAGCCATCCCGCCCTTCAGGGTCTCAGCCAAATGGTCGTTGTCAGTCTAGCAAATATTTTGGTAGCTATGTATACTAGGGAAAAACAAAACGTGAGAGTAGGACTGCTTCCACTTTTCTTCTTACCACCCACCCACCCTTTTTCTGGTAAGGAAGTGTAACGTTTTCATTCCTCTTCTAAAAATTCAAACTAGGATTCACGTGTTCTGGGTTTCCGTAGTACCATAGAAAGTGTGTGTGTGTGTAATTCCTTGTCTATCTGTTGCATCCAATTTGTTATCACAATCTGCCTTTGGTTATCAACTGTTGGTACATTCCATACTGACAGGCTTTTGAAAACCGGCGCGATCTATCTGACTCCTTGTTAACCGGTGCCATCTTCTTAAGGGTGTTCTTCCTTCCAGCATGCTTTCACAGAATGTGGAGTTGCTAATCTCTACCTGATAAGTGATTTTGTGCATCTATTGGTATTTTAATGCCGAAAAATGCGGAAAAAATTTCTTTGATACATCTGTGCTTCCACACTCCTTTTCAGTCGTGTGTGAAACATTATCTATCTCCCTTTCATCAGCATGTCCATGCTAACTCATTCTTTTGTCACCGGCGCTTAATCCTGGAGTTTTATTTCATCTCCAATTCTCTTGGGCTAATTACATAACATGTGTCGATCTGATCCTGGTGATTGTAATTTGGTTCTCGGCATAGCTATATGACACTTATCATGAGTGGAATATGGAAAATGCAATCACCACTATCCTCCAAATGGTGACGGTTATCTCTTGTGATTTTGAGTACACTGTGATCATATCTATGCATATTCAAGCATCTTTGGCAATCCGGAGTTTCTCAAAGCACTACGGCGGTCTATCATCTGTCCATCATGCTGCACATCTTTTTGAACTCCAGATCTGCAAAATTCTCTTTGAGACGAGGGAATTGCATCTTTTTGTCTCCGATAGCTTTGCTTAAGGTATGAGCTATCATCGGTTCTTATCCAAGATCTCTTTATCTTTGTAACCGGTGATCCGATCGACAATGTGAACCAGGTGACATCTCTTATTCTTCCGAAGGACCAGATAATCTATTCTTCCAGTGCATCTTCTTCAACACGAACCCATGCTCTTAATATTGATCTTTCTAAGAGCGTTGAGCTTAGGAAGTGTTCGAGCATTTGTTCGTTTCTCTCGCCTTTTGAACTTGGTATTCTGGGAATATCTTGTTAATCCATGGTGGTATATGTTGATAATATGCTTGCCTATTCCATATCAATGGAAGAACATGGAAGATCATCTGTGTCTCTTTCTCTCAAGCTTCGAGAACACTGCCTATGTGCAAAGTCCTCAAAGCGTGAATTCTGGCTTCTTGAAGTCACCTATCTCGACCACGTCCTTCTGCTAAATACATTGCTTCAATTCTGTAATTAGCAGGTCCATTGTTAATTCCATCCTCCATCTTCAACCAATCCGGAGGTGTTCCCTGTTGGCAAGTTATCATCGTCGTTCCGCTAAAGATTTTCCTCAAGACCGCTAAATCTCTCTCAATCATTTCAAGAACAACATGGAGTTCTTTTCACCTCTATCTCGTTAAGTAATCTCTTGAAACCCTCTCGCTCTATCGTCTATGCTCAATCCACCGGAGGCCATGAAGACCTTCCAGATCTTGTATTCCTTCTGTTCAAGTTGGTGCTATCTTTTCTGTAGCTGTTGAATCTTGCAGTTCTTCTCCGTAATCTTCCTTCATATCTTTCTGGTGGCTTGGTACTTCAGACATGACGACAACATCATCATCTTTATCTATCTATGAACCTGGCGAATCGTTTGCATCTATCCTTGTTTTCTAACGGAGTTCCATGAGCTCTTCTTATCAATACCTTCAGTCTGTTTCGGTAGTTGGGTTGCATGGTTTTCTTATTCATGTGCGGAGTAATGCTTTGAGTGCGGGATGGAGTAGCTACCATACCACTGCTCTTATCATTCGCTCTTGTACATTGAATTGGTGAATTAATGTGATTTCACTCATTCCACGGAAGTTAGAAGTGGCCTTTATCCCTCGATACTTTTACTTCCGTCTTTGTTTTTCCGGAGTGCTCTCTCGAAGAATGTAATCAATAATCTCTTGTTGGTGGTCTGTCTATTCTAGATGGAGCAAAATCTTCAATTATCTGGTGGAAACAAACGCAAACTCTTTTCTGTCCTCGTCTTTCTACCGATGCTCGACATCCCCAAACAAGATGAAAGGAAACTATCTCTCTTTGTTTCATCAATTCTTTTTCTGTGGTAAAGCCAATTATGGTTGATGCCATCAGCCGCAAATCTATTGCGTTAGCCTCAAGGCTAAAGAAAGCAATAAGTATATCTACAATAAACTCCAGATCCTCCATATTCTTTGCTTCTCGGGATTCCACCATGATCTGGCTTCACATCCGTCTCTGGAAGTTATATCCGCGCACCTCAATTGCGTGATCCTTTGGGGTCTTACCGGCGCAAGAAGAACCTAATCCGACGATGTCTAACTAAATCTTTCTGTTGATATCAAGGGACTCTATTGTTTGAAGGCAATATTGTTTCCGTACTTCATTTCTCAAATCCGAGAGAAGATACGATGCTATTGTCATAGTGGTTCAAAACCTCTCCAATCTAACTCTTTTTCCTCCGGCGAGACAAAGATTTCATCATCTCTAGTATCGGTAAATCTTTAATCTTAACGGTGTGTTTTTCTTTATCCATGATACATCATCTTTTCCTTTTCTGTCACAAGTGGTTCTATTCTTTTATCATGTTTCTCGAGAAAATCAGAGCTATGTTCATCCTACCCTTCTTGACTCACGACAATCCTTCAACTCTTCTAACCCGTTGTTTCTCAAGCAAAACGCAAGACTCGCAGCAAGTCTAGCAAGTTATTCCGTTGTTCATCAACTTGGGAACGTGAGGGTCACCTTCGTTCGAACACCCGCCTCTCCTTGTGTTGTTTTCTTTTTCCTAGGAATCTCGGGGCGAGATTCTTGTTTAGTGGGGGAGAGTTGTAGCATCCCAATTTTCTAACAATTGTAATGCTACTTGGTCTAGTAAGATAATGGCTACTTCCTATATATAATTGTTGCATCATAATTATATCATGCTCATGTCATAATGCCACCTTGCATTTGAGCATCATATAAAACCCTTTTTGTTTTGGTTCTTCTCTCATATGCATTGTAAATTGTATTTGCCTCTTGATATTGTATTTGGTTATTGATATAATGTTTAATGCCCAAGTTGAGTTGGGGGCATATCTTTTATTCAACTCCACCACCTTTCTTTGTCACCACCTTATAATTCCACCATCCCATTATCCATGAGCTTGTTTCTCTTTTTCTTTTGATTTTATTCTAGCTCATGGGAGGTAGGATGGATCCACTTCTACAAATTCTTTTGTTTGGCTTTATTCCATCTTTTGGGAATGCATAAGAATAATGCCATGTTAATATTATTGTTTTCACAAGAATAAGCATGGCATTAATTATTTTGCATGGGCCATGCAAGCACCACCACATTCTAGTCCTTTGGATTTTATATGAATTTTTGAGTGGTGTATATCTCTTGGAGCTCTCCCTTCTCTCTCAAACCTTTCACCTTGTTTGGTTTATTTCTTTTTGCCTAGTGCTCATCAAGCTTTGCTCACATGTGTATGCCATGCATGGTCATGTAAAATCCTTTTCACCTCCATCCAGGCTTAATCAAGGGTGATCTAGCTAAGCCCTACCCTAAACCCCCTCTCTCTATTTCTATCTCTAAACCCTACCACCACCATGATCTACTCCAACAACCCTCACCACCTTTTATCTCTTCTACTCCTTTGACTAGATCTTGTTTGATCTTTGCTTGATCTTGCTTGGTCATGTCAAACACACTCCACCTCACCCCTCTCTCCAAAACCCTAACCCGAGCCCTACCTAGCTAACCCGAGCCATCCCTCTCTAGCTAACCCTAGCTACCTGACCCTCTCTCTCGGCCTCTCTCCCTTCCTCTATGCCATGCTGGCCCCACATGGCCCTGCCAACCCTAACCACCCCAGGCCGAAGCCCTATCCCTAACCAAAAACCTAACCCGAGACTCTCCATCCTACCCTAGCTCCCTCTCTCTCTCCCTAGCTCTCTCTCTCTGCCTCCCCAGCCCCACCTTCCTCTCCTTCCTCCCTGGCCTACCTGGCAGTCTCCACCACCTCGCCCTGCCCTGCCTACCTGCCCTCGACCCGAGCACGTGATCGGAGAGAAAAGGGAAGGGCCGAAGCCACCTTTTCCACCCTGAGTCCCACACGATATCTCCTCCCTCTCTCTCACTTGCCCTCATCCACACGCCTCTGTCCTGCCAGATCTACCCCAGGTCGCGCCCTTCCTCCCCAGCTACACCCTGCTTTCCTATCTCCTCCCACTCCGGCGTGCACCGTCGGCCTCCACCTCCCCTTCTCATACCAGCCGGTGGCGTGGACCGCGCTGTTCTGCTGCATCGCCCAGAACACGCCAGCAAGAAGACGACGCCCTGCTGCCGCCAGAACCCTCCCCGCTCCGCCGCAAACCCTAGATCCGGGCCGTCTGCAACCTCGCCGCTCCGCAGCTCCCTGCCTTGATCCGAGCCCTCCGTCGAGTCCGCGGTGAGCCCCTGTACCTTCCAGACACCCCCCTCGTCGCTGTCGTTGTCTGGTCGCGCCGGACCATACACCGAACACCCTCTGCGCGCCGGTGGTCGCTGCGTTCACTCGGCGTAGCGCATCGCAGACGGCGTATCTAGCCCCCATCCACCTAGCTGTCACCAACCCCAACCAGCCGCATTGGTTACTGCCTCCGCGCGCGAGCCCCAGGTCCCCGGATCGAGTTCCCCGCGCGCCGCGCGCCGCTGTCGTGCACGGAACTGTCCGCGGTTCAGAGAGAGAAGAACTACAGTACGGCCGGTGGTCGTTTGCAAATAGCTCCCCCTTTTGTTTTTCGCTCAACCCGCGGTACGCTGAGCCCCACCAGTCAGCCTCCCTGTCCTTTTTACAAAGAGCACCCCGTAGAACCTTAGCCTTAACCCGCGGTCTGGTAACCCCCTCCTGTCAGCCACGTCTTGATCACCCACTGTCACGTGGGCCCGTGGCTACCGGACCCATCTGTCACCCTCTATGGCTAGGAAGACCGCGGTAAGAAAACTCTTTTCTGTGCGCGCTTTGGCCTAGTCAGCCGCTGGCCCACTTGTCGGTGTTTGTGGCTAGATCTGGGTTAGTGACAAAAGGTTTTCCGAATTTCTGTTTTAATTTAAACTTTTTCAAATTTGTTTTAAATTCAAATTTAAATCTGTTTTCAAATATCTTTTAAAATATAATTCCAAATTAAACATGTAATATATGTTTTGAAATCAGAAAAATGTGAGGATTTCAAATATGCCCTTCAAAAATGTGAGGATTTCAAATCTGTTTTGGACACTTTAAATTTCGAGTTGATCAAAATTACAATAAAATGCCCTTTTCCTTAAATAATTAATAACTTTTGTTTTATAACTCCGAATTTGTCAAATAATATGTCTAAATCGATCAGCACGACGAGCCCGTTCTATCTATGCATTCCATGTTCTGTTTTGCAGCATGCATCATATAAATATAAAGTTTACAGCAACTTATTTGAGGTTAAAATGTGACTAAAACTCAATAAAATGCCTTATTCTTGTATTCCACACCTCACCCATGCCATGCTACTTTATTGCCATGCAAATTGTGCATCATTCATCATGGCATGATTGTTTGCTTGTCGCATTTTATTCATATGCTTGTGCACTTTATTTATGTTGGCCCTTGTTTGGTTGGTTCTTCTTCGAATAGACGCTGAGCAGGGGATATATCAAGAAACCCAGGAGCACTACCCAGATCCTTCTCTCGCTTCAACTGAGCTGCCAGGCAAGCACTACCACATGCTTGCATGCATATAGTACCTATTGCCTCTATCTTATTCTTGCATCATTGAGTCGCGATTGCATTAAACTGAATCCCAAGTACTGCATAGCCTTTACTTTTAAACCCCACCGAAGCTTGTTCCTCCATCCCATGAGCCATTACTACAGGAGTTGTTTGAGCCATGCGGGTCGTAGAACAGCATGTGTAGGGTATGTGAGTGTCTGATGGATAACGAGGTACCTAAACAACTTAACCTGAGTAGTAATGGGATAACTAATGAAAGTGGCACCGGTGAGCAATATCTGCTATTTGGTTTTTCATGCTCACTTGTGTCCCGTAGGACCCCGAGTACTTGATTCCTGTTCCTTGAATATTCGTGCTATCCACATCCAGGAGGCTTATGAACCCCCCTGAGCCAGAGCTTGATTCATTCTTATTTCTTGGGGCCACAAAGTAGTTTGGGGCTTTATTACTATTCTGTACTTATGCCATGCTTTACTGCTTTATTTAAGATTGTGCGAGGAGCACCTGTACTGTTTAGGTAAGCGGAGTGTTTTCGCGGTATCGACAAGCCTAGTCACACTTTCGGGTTCCCAGTCGTTTACAGCCATTGACGCAAACCTTGAGTCCGTCTCGGAGCCGGCCAACTTCGTTGCGGGTAGATTAATGGGGTGGCCCCCTGAATATTTCTGAATCCTGCGATCGCTTTGTCGTGAATGCCTCGTTGGGTTTTGAGTTGGTTTTTCCGAGGTTGATCGAGTGTGTGTTGCTATTTGTGCACCCCTGCAGGGTAAATCTTTCTGAAAGCCGTGTCCACGGTTATGGACGACTTGGAGCACAGTTTCTCGATCATAGACAAGTATAACTAAAGTACCGCTTTTAATTTGACTAAGTACCTGACTAGCAAATAGTGCATTTCTCATGGAATGGATAATAAAACTGCCAACGGATGGGGGGTTGTTCGTCCGCTTCCTCGTTGGTAAGCGAGGAGGAGGATGGATCTGTTAATATTACTGTTATAACTGTTGTTATTAATTCACGGACATCCGTCTATCTTTGGTTAGGCGGATGGTTAGCGAGTATCTATAGAATTGTTAGGTATTATCTTTTGTTGCAATTGCGTCACCCCAGGTTGTGTCCCCTTTAGAGGCATAAAGACTTGCTGAGTACCCCTAGGGTCTCACACGATAAATTGTTTGATTCAGATGGACAGGTAAACTCGCAAGATGGATACTGGGTGGAGGAGACGGACGATGTTGGCAACGATCACTCGGTGTAGAGATTCCGGGAACGGGGATCCGTGAGATCTGTGGGCGGGATGTGTTTATTTATGGGGCATCTTATGCCGATTTGCTTCTTATCCGTACTCGGATCTTGTTTTCCGCTTCCGCCTGATACTCTGATGTTTGATGTATGAGGAGATATCCTAAACTATTATATCTATCTAGGATATTTGGATCTTGCCGTATGGCGTTGCAATATTTCTATTTCTTTTAGATGGAATGGCTCTGAGGACTGTTGTAAGGTGGCTTGCATACATACTCATTTGTGTATGTAGTTGATCCCTTCGCCTGCCGATTACGCCGCTCGTTCTTGTCCCGATGTTTGGAAATGGTTAGGACGGCCGAAAGGTCTACCTGTGAGTGGCACTTGGGCCCCACCATACTATTTTAACCATTTCCGCTCATACAGGCTTGTAACTAAGAGCGTAATTCACCGAGGTAGTTACAGCGGGTAAGGCTAGCCCGCGCCTAGGGGGTGTGGCCAGGCCCTGGCCCTCCTCCGTCTCTGCTTCTGGCTCCATGAGTCTTCTGGTAACATAGAAACTTTGGCTTTTGTCCCGTCTAATTCCGAGAATATTGATTTTCTGACTTTCCTGGAACCAAAAACAGCAGAAAACAGGCAACTGGCACTGTGGCTCTTGTTAATAGGTTAGTCCAAGAGATCATATGAAAAGTACTCCAAAGTGTGGACAAAACTTAAGAAAGTAGATAAAACTAAGCATGGAACATCAAAAATTATAGATACATTTGCAATGTATCATGGGGCCTACCTCCAAGTTCTGTGGGGCATGTTGGACTTATGCACCACAGAAGTGACACACATATGTGGCACATATGCCAACATGCGCCACAGAACTTGGGTGAATTAGATTCTGTGGTGGGGCCCCCTCCATGTTCTGTGGCGCATGAGGAAATATGCGCCACAGAAGAGGCAACTTCTGTGGCGCATATTTCAGAATGCGCCACAGAACGTGGATCAACCCACCCCGGCCGTCGGGTCCCACCAATCTTCTGTGGCGCATGTTCTGGAGAATGCGCCACAGAACTTCCAATCTTCTGTGGCGCATGCTTTCTGGTGCGCCACTGATGTTTTCCTGTGGCGCATGCTTTCGCATATGCGCCACTGAACATCTTGTCTATCTATAGGCCATTTCCTAGTAGTGAGGTACTTGTTCATGTCTATTCTAACACACTTTGGCTTGTCTTTGCAGCTCCTCCGTGCACTCGGCCTGTACCGGGACGACACCAAGACGGAGTTCAAGTTTTATCATGTGTTTTCCGTGATAGAGAAATGGGTGGACACTCGCGTGAACCTCGGCAAGAGCAAGGACGGCGTGTACAACCCGGCGGCTCCTCTACCTGCTATCGGCGAAGGAAGGCCGGAGCTCGGTCAGAAGAAGGCAAAGATGCTCAAAGCCGCAGGATCTCCCGTCGAGCGCCTGCAGGATTCCATCGAGAAGTGCATCGTCGACACGAAGGTCGATACCAAGAAGAGGGGGGAGAAGGCCGACGAAATATGGGCACGGTGCTACAGAACCAAGACCGCAAGCTTGACCTCCTCAAAGCGAACTACGCCGCCAAGAAGAGGAACACGGTGTTGGGTCCGCAGCATAGAAAACAAAAAAATTCCTACGGTGGACATACATCCAACGAGAACTTACCCTCGTACACAACGAGCTTTGTTAACGAGTAGGAACTCGTGGTTGATGTAGTCGTACACTTGCCGATCTCAAGATCGTGATGAAGTCCAGCAGGTCCAGCTCCAGCACGTCCATCAGATCCAGCTCCAGCACCACCAAGTCCAGCATCGCAAAGCAGCGGTGCATCCGTGATCGCACACACGTCCGGTATCCCGACAACCTCCGTCCCTCGCTCCAGCAAAGCAGTGGAAGCAGCAACTCCTTTCCAGATAAAGCCACCGAGAACATGTATCTCGCTAATCCAAGACCATGCGGGAATAATACTAGAGGGGGAGAGAGATCCTTCACAAGGAGGTGTGTGTGAGAAGTGAGGAGGGGGTGGCCTTTTATAGGAGGAGGGGGGTGCCCCTCCTTCATGGCCGGCGCATGGAGGAGGTGTCTCTTCGCCTCCTCCATTCATGTGGTGGTAACTCCCTCCACATAAATTTGCCCCTTCACATTCTCTTTTAAAGTCTCCACCTTAAATGCATTAAATTTCTCCAAATTTAATGCTCTTTCATTTAATAACACTCTTTTATTAATTTTATTCAGAATTTTGTTAATTACTTTAATTAACAAACATTCACATAAAACCCCCTACAACATTTCTGTTGGAATTATGCCCTAGAGGCAATAATAAATATGTTATTATTATAATTCTTGTTCATGATAAAGTTTATATTCCATGCTAGAATTGTATTAAGCGGAAACTTTAATACTTGTGTGGTTTGTGAACAACATCGTGTCCCTAGTACGCCTCTATGGACTAGCTCATTGATCAATGATGGTTAAGGTTTCCTAACCATAGACATGAGTTGTCAATTGATAATGAGATCATATCATTGGGAGAATGATGTGGTGGACAGACCCAAACTAAGCGAAGCAATTAGATCGTGTCATTGTGTTCATCTTTGCGAAGCTTTTCCTATGTCAAATATTGTATTCCTTAGACCATGAGATAATACAACTCCCTGGTATCGGAAGAAAGCTTTGAGGTCATCAAACGTCATCCTATGAGAGGGTGATCATAAAGGTGTCTCTCAGGTGATCGGAAAGTATCTGTTGGGTTGTATGTATCGAGATGGGATTTGTCCCTCCCAAGTCGGAGAGATATACTTCGGGCCCACTCGGTAATCGATATCAACACCGCTTGCAAGCATGTGGTTAAGGAGTTAATCACAAAGTGATATCGGATTACGCAACGAGTAAAGTACTTGTTGTGAACGAGATTGAACTAGGTATGACGGTACCGACGATCGAATCTCGGGCAAGTATAATATCGCGAGACGAAGGGAATATGTATATGGGATTGATTGAATCCTGGCATCGTGGTTCATCCGATATGATCATCGATGAATGTGTGGGAGTCAATATGGGTGCCCAGACCCCGCTGTTGATTATTGATAGAAGATCATGTCTGCATATTCTCGAACCCGCAGGGTCACACACTTAACGTGTCTCGATGCTAGGATAGATTGGATACTTGGTTTATGAATTTTTGTTTGGAGTCTCGGATGGGATCCAGGACATCACGAGAGGTTCCGGAATGGTCCGGAGAATAAGATTCATATAAGGCAGTGCAGTTTTTGGAGTTCGGAATTGTTCCGGGTTAATCGGTATTGTACCGGAAGCTTCTAGAACCTTCCGGAAGGGGGCCAACGTGACTCCACCTTCCGGGAGGGGGCATGGGCCTATGAGGGAGTGTCCTGGCCGCATTGGGCCAGGGGCACAAGGCCCCATAGGGCCCAGCCGATCCTAGATAAGTTTAAATCGTTTAAACTAGAGATAAGATAGAGTTTCTAGAAGGGAGAGTTTAAATCGTTTAAACTAGAGATAGGCTTGGAGGATGGGCAAGGGCTGGCCGCACCCCCCCTATATATATAGAGGGCTGGTGCGCCCCCTCCCCCCTACACATCTCCCTCCAAGCCCTAGTATCCCTGCTGCCTTCCTCTCTCCCTCCCGACTGTTTGTAGGCGAAGCCCTGCTGCAGAAATTCTCCACCATATACACCACGCCGTCGTGTTGTAGATCCAATCTATCTCTCCACCCTACTTGCTGGTCCGAGGAAGGAGGAGACGTCGAGGTGCTGCATGTGTGCATCTCACGGAGGCACCGCCACTTGTGGTGCTAGATCGGATCGGATCGCGAGGAGGAGAAGCGAGTACGACTACATCACCCATGTTCCGATGAACGTTCCGATGTGCGAATCTTCAAGGGTATGAAGATCTAATCCAATCTCTCTCGTTGTTTGCATCTCCTAGATTAGATCTTGGCTTTCCCTCTGTTCGCTTCCGTAGAAAATTTTGATTTACTATGCTGCGAAACCCTTCAGTGGTATCAGAGCTAGATCTATGCGTAGATGTGATTCACGAGTAGAACGCAACATGGTTGTTGCGGGCGTTGATGTTTTCTGTTGCAAGCCTCTTGTTTGTGTTCTTCTTATGACGCGGGATAGTGAGATTGAAGCGGTCCAGGCCAACCTTACGCGACGTCGTTCGCGAGACCGGCTCCGCACTTGACGTGTGGCTTGTACCATACATGCGGCTGGTGGATGTCAGTTTCTCTCACTATAGTTGTCATGGGATTAACACCGGAGTTTGGCAACCATAATATCACCATTGTGGCTTTCCGTAGGTAAGAATCGTTCTTAGCATCTACTCCCATAAGCCACGTAAAACATGCAACAACAAAGTAGAGGCGTCTAACTTGTTTTTGCAGGGAGTGTTTTCTGTGATATGGTATGGCCCAAGATGTGATGTGTATATTGTATGCGATGACCATGTTTTGTAATGTTTCACGACTTGCATGTCGATGAGTACACAACCGGCAGGAGCCATATGGTTGTCTTTATAATTGTGTATGACCTGCGAGTCAACTTCTTATACGCCATGTAATAGCTTTACTTTGTCGCTAAGTAGTTAGCAATAGTTGTAGTTGCTATTCATGGTGGAGGCAATCATGGTGGAGTGATGGAGATCATGCCGGCACGCACAAGATGGAGATCATTGCGCGAAGATTGGCTATACCATGTCACATAAAGTTATATGCATGTGATGTTTATCCTTTTATGTATCTTATTATGCTTAGATCGCGACGGTAGCATTATAAGATGATTCCTCACTTAAAGATCAAGCTAAAAACTGTGTTCTCCCCAAGTATGCACCGTTGCGAAAGTTCGTCGTGTCCAAGCATCACGTGATGATCGGGTGCTATAGACTCTACGCTCACATACAACGGGTGCAAGCCAGTTTTGCACACGCGGAAATACTTGGGTCTAACTTGACGAGCCTAGCATGTACAGACATGGCCTCGGAACACATGAACCGAAAGGTTAAGCATGAGTCATATGAATGATATGATCGACACTTCGTTGTCCACCATTGAAACCACATCTCTTCTCGTGAAGATCGGATTAGGTGTGGTGAATTTGGATCGTGTTCACTAAACAACTTGAGGGATGTTGAATTTAGTGGGAGTTCATCTAGTAATTTGATTAAAAGTTGAACTAGTTATCATGAACATAGTCTAATTTGTACTTGCAAATATTGTAGATCACATGGCTAAGTCCAACTTCAACTTCAACGTTTTTGCTGAGAAAGAAAAGCTTAAGAACAATGGGTCTAACGTCACCAATTGGTTCCGCAATCTGAGAATCATTCTGTCTGGAGGACAAAAGGACTATGTCCTTGAGAAAGCGTTAGGTAACCCCCCTGCTGCGACTGCGCCGGCTGATGAGAAAGAGGTCTATCAGTCGCGCAAAGATGATTATGGTGTGATTAAGAGCACCATGTTGTTTGCTATGGAACCGGAACTTCAAAATCGTTTTGAAAACTATCCCGGGCCCTTTGAGATTCTCGAAGAGTTGAAAACTATGTTCCAGACTCAGGCCCGTTCTGAGAGATATGAGATCTCTGAGAAGTTCTTTAACTGCAAGATGGAGGAAGGGAGTTCCGTTAGTGAGCACGCCATAAAGATGTCGGGCTACACTCAACGCCTTGAGCAACTGGACTACAAGATTCCAGAGGAGCTCAAGATTGACAGGGTTCTGCAATCACTCCCTCCCAGCTACAAAAGTTTTGTAGTGACTCATAATCAGATTGGTTCCACTAATACGATCACCGAGCTCTTCGCAAAGCTGAAGGCTGCGGAGGTGGACATCAAAAAGGATAATCATGTGTTGATGGTCAACAAGCCCTCCTTTAAGAAAGGTAAGGGTGCAAAGAAGCCCTTCAAGAAAGGAGGCGGCAAACGCGTTGCCCCTGCTGAGAAGAACCTCAAGTCTAGACCCAAGCCTGAAACTGAGTGCTTCTATTGCAAGGACAAGGGTCACTGGAAGCGCAACTGTCCGAAGTACTTAGCGGACAAGAAGGCTGGCACCATCAAAGGTATATTTGATATACATGTTATTGATGTTTTCCTTACTAGCCCTCGTTGTAGTGCCTGGGTATTTGATACTGGTTCGGTTGCTAATATTTGTAACTCGAAACAGGAGCTACGGAATAGACGGCGGCTTGCGAGGGATGAGGTGACGATGCGCGTTGGCAACGGATCAAGAGTTGATGTGATGGCCGTCGGCACGCTCTCCTTAGTTTTACCTTCGGGATTAGTTTTAAACCTTAATAAATGTTATTATGTGCCTGCGTTGAGCATGAACATTATTTCTGGATCGTGTTTATTGCAAGACGGTTATTCATTTAAATCGGAGAATAATGGTTGTTCTATTTATATGAGTAACATCTTTTATGGTCATGCACCTCTTGTGAATGGTTTATTTCTTCTAAATCTCGAAAGGGATGAAACACACATCCATAACATTGAGGCTAAGAGATGCAAAGTAGATAGTGATAATACTACTTATTTGTGGCACTGTCGTCTAGGTCATATTGGTGTAAAGCGCATGAAGAAACTCCATTCTGATGGAATTTTGGAGTCTCTTGATTTTGAATCATTTGACACATGCGAACCATGCCTCATGGGCAAGATGATCAAAACCCCGTTCTCCGGTATGATGGAGCGAGCAACGGACTTGTTGGAAATCATACATACCGATGTATGCGGACCGATGAGTGTTTCGACGCGCGGTGGATATCGCTATTTTCTCACTTTTACCGATGACTTAAGTAGATATGGGTATATCTATTTAATGAAACATAAATCTAAAACGTTTGAAAAGTTCAAAGAATTTCAGAATGAAGTGGAGAACCATCGTAACAGAAAGATTAAGTTTCTACGATCCGATCGTGGGGGCGAATATTTAAGTTATGATTTTCTCACGCATCTCAAAGCAAGTGGAATCGTTTCACAACTCACGCCACCCGGAACACCACAGCGCAATGGTGTGTCTGAACGCCGGAATCGAACCCTATTAGATATGGTCCGATCGATGATGTCCCTTACTGATTTGCCGTTATCATTTTGGGGTTATGCATTAGAAACCGCTACATTCACTTTAAATAGGGCTCCATCTAAATCCGTTGAGACGACACCGTATGAACTGTGGTTTGGTGCTAAACCTAAGTTGTCGTTTCTTAAAGTTTGGGGATGCGAAGCTTACGTCAAGAAGTTGATGCCCGACAAGCTCGAACCCAAAGCGGAGAAATGCGTCTTCATAGGATACCCTAAGGAAACTATTGGGTATACCTTCTATCACAGAACCGAAGGCAAAGTGTTTGTCGCAAAGAACGGTTCCTTTCTTGAGAAGGAGTTTCTCTCGAAAGAAGTGAGTGGGAGGAAAGTAGAGCTAGACGAGGTTATTGAACCTTCTCTTGAATTGGAGAGTAGCGCAGCACCTGAAATTGTTCCAGTGCCACCTGCACCAACAATAGAGGAAGCTAATGACAAGGATCATGAAGCTTCGGACGATGCTGCTACTGAACGTCGTAGGTCGACAAGGTCGCGTGCCCCTCCTGAGTGGTACGGCAACCCTGTCTTGACTGTCTTGTTAGTAGAAGACAGTGAACCTATGAACTATGAGGAAGCGATGATGAGCCCAGACTCTGAGAAATGGCTAGAAGCCATGAAATCCGAATTGGGATCCATGAGCGAAAACCAAGTATGGACTTTGGTGGACCCTCCTAGCGACCGAAAGGTCGTTGAGTGCAAATGGATCTTCAAGAAGAAAACGGACGCGGATGGTAATGTTACCGTCTATAAAGCACGGCTTGTTACGAAAGGTTTTCGACAAGTTCAAGGTGTTGACTACGATGAGACTTTCTCTCCCGTAGCGATGTTTAAGTCCATGCGGATTTTATTAGCAATTGCTGCGTTTCATGATTATGAAATATGGCAGATGGATGTCAAGACTGCGTTCCTCAATGGCAACATTGATGAAGAGTTGTATATGATGCAACCCGAAGGTTTTGTCGATCCTAAGGATGCTGATAAAGTATGCAAACTTTAGCGTTCCATTTATGGACTGAAGCAAGCATCTCGGAGTTGGAACCTTCGTTTTGATCAAGTGATCAAGAGCTTTGGATTTGTTCCAAATTGCTACGAAGCTTGCATCTACAAGAAAGTGAGTGGGAGCTCGGTGACGTTTCTGGTACTATATGTGGATGACATATTGATTATTGGAAATGACATCAACATGCTTAATGATGTGAAGAGTCATTTGAACAAGTGTTTTTCAATGAAAGACCTAGGTGAAGCTGCTTATATATTGGGCATCAAAATCTATAGAGATAGACAAAGACGCCTGATAGCTTTAAGCCAGAGTACATACCTAGACAAAGTTCTGAAAAGGTTCAGAATGGATAAGGCATTGAAAGGTTCAGTGCCTATGTTGTCAGGTAAGATATTGAGCAAGGATCAGTGTCCAGCTACGGTAAATGATAGGGAAGCTATGAGCAAAGTGCCTTATGCCTCGGCCATAGGTTCCATCATGTATGCCATGCTGTGTACTAGACCGGATGTGTCCAATGCTCTTAGTTTGACGAGCAGATATCAAAGTGATCCAGGAGTGGAACACTGGACAGCCGTGAAGAACATCCTAAGGTACCTAAATAGGACTAAAGAAATGTTCTTAGTCTATGGGGGTGATGAACAACTCGTCGTAAAAGGTTACGTCGATGCTAGTTTCGACACCGACAAGGATGATTGTAAATCTCAGACAGGATACGCGTATATTTTGAATGGAGGAGCTGTGAGCTGGAGAAGCTGCAAGCAAAGCATGATCGCGGGATACATGGCTGCTGCAGAAGCGTCAAGTGAAGGAGTTTGGATCAGAAACTTCATCACTGAGCTTGGCGTGGTTCCAAGTGCATTGGACCCACTGGAGATATTGTGTGACAACACTGGCGCCATAGCACTCGCTAAGGAACCAAGATATCATCCAAAGACCAAGCATATCAACCGCAAGTTTCATATAATCCGAGATTATATAGCAGATGGAGATCTGAAGATCAGCAAAGTACATACAGATCTGAATGTCGTAGATCCATTGACTAAACCTCTTCCACGTGTAAAACATGATCAGCACCTCGGTGCCATGGGTGTGAGATTGTTGCCAAATGTAAACTAGATTATTGACTCTAGTGCAAGTGGGAGACTGTTGGAATTATGCCCTAGAGGCAATAATAAATATGTTATTATTATAATTCTTGTTCATGATAAAGTTTATATTCCATGCTAGAATTGTATTAAGCGGAAACTTTAATACTTGTGTGGTTTGTGAACAACACCGTGTCCCTAGTACGCCTCTATGGACTAGCTCATTGATCAATGATGGTTAAGGTTTCCTAACCATAGACATGAGTTGTCAATTGATAATGAGATCATATCATTGGGAGAATGATGTGGTGGACAGACCCAAACTAAGCGAAGCAATTAGATCATGTCATTGTGTTCATCTTTGCGAAGCTTTTCCTATGTCAAATATTGTATTCCTTAGACCATGAGATAATACAACTCCCTGGTATCGGAAGAAAGCTTTGAGGTCATCAAACGTCATCCTATGAGAGGGTGATCATAAAGGTGTCTCTCAGGTGATCGGAAAGTATCTGTTGGGTTGTATGTATCGAGATGGGATTTGTCCCTCCCAAGTCGGAGAGATATACTTCGGGCCCACTCGGTAATCGATATCAACACCGCTTGCAAGCATGTGGTTAAGGAGTTAATCACAAAGTGATATCGGATTACGAAACGAGTAAAGTACTTGCTGTGAACGAGATTGAACTAGGTATGACGGTACCGACGATCGAATCTCGGGCAAGTAAAATATCGCGAGACGAAGGGAATATGTATATGGGATTGATTGAATCCTGGCATCGTGGTTCATCCGATATGATCATCGATGAATGTGTGGGAGTCAATATGGGTGCCCAGACCCCGCTGTTGATTATTGATAGAAGATCATGTCTGCACATTCTCGAACCCGCAGGGTCACACACTTAACGTGTCTCGACGCTAGGATAGATTGGATACTTGGTTTATGAATTTTTGTTCGGAGTCTCGGATGGGATCCGGGACATCACGAGAGGTTCCGGAATGGTCCGGAGAATAAGATTCATATAAGGCAGTGCAGTTTTTGGAGATCGGAATTGTTCCGGGTTAATCGGTATTGTACCGGAAGCTTCTAGAACCTTCCGGAAGGGGGCCAACGTGGCTCCACCTTCCGGGAGGGGGCATGGGCCTATGAGGGAGTGTCCTGGCCGCATTGGGCCAGGGGCACAAGGCCCCATAGGGCCCAGCCGATCCTAGATAAGTTTAAATCGTTTAAACTAGAGATAAGATAGGGTTTCTAGAAGGGAGAGTTTAAATCGTTTAAACTAGAGATAGGCTTGGAGGATGGGCAAGGGCTGGCCGCACCCCCCCCCCTCTATATATAGAGGGCTGGTGCACCCCCTCCCCCCTACACATCTCCCTCCAAGCCCTAGTATCCCTGCTGCCTTCCTCTCTCCCTCCCGATTGTTTGTAGGCGAAGCCCTGCTGCAGAAATTCTCCACCATATACACCACACCGTCGTGTTGTAGATCCAATCTATCTCTCCACCCTACTTGCTGGTCCGAGGAAGGAGGATACGTCGAGGTGCTGCACGTGTGCATCTCACGGAGGCACCGCCACTTGTGGTGCTAGATCGGATCGGATCGCGAGGAGGAGAAGCGAGTACGACTACATCACCCACGTTCCGACGAACGTTCCGCTGTGCGAATCTTCAAGGGTATGAAGATCTAATCCAATCTCTCTCATTGTTTGCATCTCCTAGATTAGATCTTGGCTTTCCCTCTGTTCGCTTCCGTAGAAAATTTTGATTTACTATGCTAAGAAACCCTTCAATTTCAATATTACACGTAGAACCAATTTCAGCAATTTCACCCGAAACAGTTTCGGTGTCTATTGAAATAATTCCAGCGCTTTCTTAAGTCTTTATCTGAAACATATTTGCTCCAAATGGTGTCGGTATCCCTTAAGTGTGTCACCCTATAGTTCGCGAATAATGCAGACATGATCGAGACCCCTCTTCGATCAATAATCAGCAGCGGGACCTGGACATCCATACTGACTCCTACACATTCAACGATGACTTCTGTGATCGTGAGAACCTTTAACGCTAGTAACTAAATCCCTTTATCCCGCGATATATTACATATCCAAGATTCGATCATCGGTATCTCCATACCTAGTTTGATCTCGTTACCGACATGCACTCTTTTCTCGTTCCCGTGATATAACATTCTAGTGATCACATCACTTGCTTGCAAGCTATTTCAATGTGATATCACCGAGAGGGCCCAGAGTATATCTATCTGTCATCGGGATGGACAAATCCCACTCTTGATCCATGAGCCTCAACATAACACCTTCGTAGCACTGAACCCACCTTTATAGTCACCCTGTTACGGTGTGACGTTTGATGTTATCAAGATACTCTTCTGGTGTTAGCAATTAACATGATCTCGTGGTCTAAGGACTAAGATTACTTTGTATGATGTTATAGCAATATAAACATAATGACTTTGATCGTAATGCTATACTTCGGATGAATGTTCATCACATCATTCCACCAGTGGTGTGATCTTGTTATTAACAACATCCAATATCCATGATCAGGAAACCTTGATCATCTTGTTAATCAACAAGCTAGTCTATAAGAGAGGCATAACTAGGAACCCTTTTTGTTTATTAAACACACATGTATTGATGTTTCTGATCAATACAATTCTAGCATGTAAAATAATCATTTATCATAAACATGGAATAAGATAATAACCACTTTATTATTGCCTCTCGGGCATATTCCCTTCACACGGATCTCCAGTTTCTCATGGGTGGCGAAGACACCTCGGTGATGAGCACGCTGGTCAAGGCCTGGTATATGGCGCGGAGCAACGCCATCCTCCAGGAGGACACCGCCGCCAACACGCCGAGCTCTGCGCCGACCGCCTCCGCCGGCATGGCTTCGCCGAGCCCTGCTTCGACCTCCTCCAACCAGTCGGGCAGACACGATGCCGATACACCTATCCCCGTCGCACCGGACACGCCGGAGGAGACCATCCCCATCGACGACTGATCGCCGAACTACTTTATCTTGTTCTGTAATAATTTGATCGCCGAAGTTTTTGGGCGTACTTCTGTCGAACACATTTGGCCGAGATTTCGCCAGCGGGAACAATAAAATTTGAATATGTTGCCATTTTTCTTTGCCTGAGAACTCGGTCTGAAAACGCGAGTGGAAACTGGCCATTTCCAGGCCAAAAATTGGCTTCTTACCGCCGGATTAGGGCCTGGGAACGTCCAACGATTGGAGATGCTCTAAAGCCCAGCGCAAAACCAATTTGACATTCGAGCAAAATCTCATGTGCTTTTGGTGCTGCAAAGAATTTAGTATTTATTTTTCTCTTGTGAATCAGGGTAGCTTCCCCATTTTTTCGGTGGAACCAGGCAAGGCGTTGTTGGAAAAAAGAAGAGAGTAAACGACTTCTAGCCATTTACCACATGTTGCATCCGCATGTAAGATTGCCAATTGCAAGTGAGATTATAACTAAGATTTTTCACTTACAAGTAAGATTACAACCGAAAATCCTACTCCCACCGAACTAAATTAGTTGACTAACATTTGTCTAGATTCAGATGTATCTAATACTAAAATATGTCTAGATATATCCGAATCTAGAAAATTATGAGTCAATTAATTTGGATCGGAGGGAGTAGTTACAAGCTAAATTGGTTGCAAATGAGTTTCAATAACACCATCTCACCGATAATTAGACACCCCTGGAAGAAGCCCCCTCCTGGGTAGCCTCGTGCGGGCGGCTCCGGAGGGCCCCTAACCCTAGCCTAGGAACCACCCCTCCAATGCTCCCTAGGCCGCTACCTCCGCCAATGTTGGTGGTAGTGGCGGTGACCAGCTGCCAAAGGCAGATGGCGAGGAGGTTGCGGCCTTGTCGCCAATTCTACACGCGGAGAGGAGGCGTGACGCGGTGGCAGTCGTCGGAAGGCGTGTCGGCGGAGAGGGGAGACAGTGATAGGCTAGCCCGATACGGGCCGCGCTGGCAGTGACCGTGGTGTGCGTGTTCCCCTCTTGCGTTAGGGGCCTGGAGACGCATCGACAAGGTGGAGGTGGACAGCGGTGACGCGGCCATGATTGCTCCGACGCAGGCGTCTTGAAGGCGGGCAAGATCGATCTGGACCGTGGGCTGCTCCATTTGTGTGTGGTGCCGTTCGGGTCGAGGGTTTCCTCCTGCAAGGCGTAGGTCCAGCGAGTGTTGCGTCATGCAACCCGCGTAGGAGCTCTCCCTCTTCTCCGACAACATTGACATGCACTTCTCGCAACGGCAATGTGTCCCCATATTTGTACTTGCTCCTCATTCATCGACCATGAGGGGGAATGGTAGGCTCGTGGGTGTCGTCCTCTTCTTGAAGAGGTCATCACGGCCAAACCATGTTTTCCCTGCCTTGAGCAATGGGGGAAACCCTAGGCATGGTCTGCCGGATCAGGCGACGACGACATCAAGTTGCTACCTGGTTGAAGGCATTGTCTATGTTGCTCAATGAGTCTTCCGAAGGAGCGGCCTGAATTAGTTTGAATTAGTTTGGCCACTTCCAAGGCGACACATTCATGACGCGATGTACACCGACGTCAATATTTCCAGGGCAATGTCTTCTTCATGTCCATCTGGATCCTGCCGTTTCACTGGCTGACTCCTTCTAGACATATGGTTGGCCGGTACGTCGCTCCGAGCTGCTTGGATTCATGGTGGCTCTACGGAGGTTTGCGACATCGGCTGTGACGCTGCCCTTTTTCTGTTGAGTCGTGAGTCATGTGTGTTGTTGTAGTGTGGGAGCGTCCTGTGCAATGTGGATGGATCATCGAAACCAATTTGTGGCGCGGGTGAACTTGTACTTTAACTCGACACGTAGATCTCGTGCGACTTCTAAAGAAAATAGTTAGCCGCTCAAAAAAACAAAAGAGATCATCGTCCGCACCAAATAATACACGAGTACATGTTTGGTAAGCACTAGCAGAATCTTTCTTGTTGCTTCCAGCACTGGTAGAAACGGAGGAATCTTCGTAGCTCGAGAAGCGTGACGTTAGCATGTCTCCTTCCATTCACTCGATAGAAAGAGAGGATGAGAGAATCCTGCCCTTTCCCTTGCCGTGACATCGCAGCAATGGCAGAAACAAGATCTGGTCCAATCGCCTCTCTCCGTTGGGCCCACTCTTACATGGAATCCTTATCCCTTGCCCATAAATAAATCCATACGGGAACCATATTAAGATGGTCCCTCCGGGCACTGAAATCCTCGCATGTGGAGGGAGGCCATTGGTTGGACGGAGGAACAATTTTACGAGTACTCTCTCTATCCTATATTAATACTCCCTGTTTTAAATTACTCCGCCGGCACGCTTATATAGGTGGGCTAGTACTCTCTCATTTTTTATTTAAAAAATTTTAAAAATTTTAAAATAGATAGTATAAAATATGTACTACGTATACCAAAAATACTAGAAAATTTTTAGATGAAAAATAAGAGAGTATTAGCCCACCTAGATAAGCTTGCGCGCGAAGTAATTTGAAACAGAGAGAGTATATTAATGTTATCAACTTTGTCGAGATACGAATGTATCTAGTCTAAATACTTAATTAGATACATCTGAGTCTGGATAAAATTGAGAAGATTAATATGGACCGGGAGAGTAGTAGTTTTTAATCACAAAGCCTACTAATAACGCATGTTTACTTTTTTTAGTAGAACTGTCGGGTACAAATTACATCAAGCCCCAATAGTCATCTGCTGCCCTACAGGACCTGAAATTCGAAAAAAGGGGCATGAACTTTACACAAAGGACCCTGGCACAAAATCTACCCTGACACCCCCGGGGACGAACCACTTGGGGCGGCGAGGCGGCGAGCTCTAGCAACAGGTTCGAGAGGGGTCCTTTGGCGCGGAGGTTGCTTTGGTTGGCCGCAACAGCCGAGGATAGCTTCGGCGAGCATGCTGACGCTTAGAATCACCAAGATGCACAGCAGGATCATCTTCCTACGAAGCCCCATATCCCTGCAACTGCACCCTTCTTCCACCACCATGCTAGCTGGCGGGGCACAATGCACCAAGATCCAGACCTCCACCGCCACCAGATCAGCAGGATCACATGAAGGCGGTCGCACTTATTGAGGGAGCCTGCACCAACTCCTTTCTTCATTTGCTTCCTCCATGAAAGCTCGACGGAGAAGGACAGGAACGGTCGGCCGGCAGCGTGCGCAACCACCTGCACAAAAGAGCTCGAGAACATGGCTTTATTAACGGAGATCCCCACGGCTTGCTCGCCCGCTGGCCACTTCTCTTGCCACTAGAGCACCACCGCGAGCAGAGCAAACCCTAGGCCTCGCCGGAGCCAACCAAGGAGCTTCGGCGAACTACTCACATATGCCATATAGGCAAAACACAGCCAAAAACCTAATCTACAATGGCCAGAACCTCATCTCGGCCATCTCCAGATCGCCGCCTGGGACTGCCTCGGTTCGGCCCGGGAAGGAAGAGGCAACTCTCAAGGGAGAGGTTACTATAGAGAGGAGAAAGGAGGTGAGGGGGAGTTCTTGCATGACTCAGATTAATATCACCACTCGATGTGAGCACGTAGGCGAGCCACATTTACTTGGCCATACTACTCGTAATTACGCCACCACCTAGGCTCGGCTCTCAGCGGCCTCTCATGCTCGCTATCTATCGCTGGAGGAGCCGGATCTGCAAAAGGAGGCGGAGGAGGCCTGCAGAAGAAGAGACAAAGGAGCTCGACGAAGCTGCTGACAAGGAGGGGGATGACTTCGACTTCTACGACTACTTCGAGCAGACAGAGGAGCCAATCTACCAGTGGGTGCTCCTTGTCTCCATCCAATTGGAATGCGGGTTCTTAGCAGAGGAGCCAATCCAACAGCGGGACGAGGCGGCCGCCATGGACCTTTGCTACCAAACCACGAAGCAGGAGGAGTGCGTATGCCAATTCTTTCGCGACGAGATGCAGGCGTCTGTAGAGTTGGGATGATTGTGTAGAGGGACAAGGATGAGGCAGAGTCCTCATTGGCAATGAATGTGGTAGCAAAGAGGGTGGAGAGGAACTGCTGTAACGTGACGATGGCGGTGTCAACATAGCGGATGTCCATGACAAGGCTCTAGCGTGACACCACTGTGCAGAGGCATCGCGAGGCCATAGAGGCAAGAGCTTCGGCAAGGAGGGTAGTAGAGGATGAAGCCTAAGGGAACTATCTACAAAAACAAAGTGTATTTAAACCGAAATAAATTTGGGGTTGATTATTGTCAGGGATATGACCCCGGGTAACCCAGGGTTGGGAGTATGAATGATTCAGTAGAAGACATATTTAAAAGGGAAGACAAGTTGGAATAATAGAGAAGGGATTAAATAAAAAAAAAAGAAGTCATCACCTGGGTCGGCATTGGGAAAAGTCAGACAGGATCAGTCCCACCTGGGCTAGCACTGGACCATCTGAACCAATATTGCCTGGCTGGGCTGAGATAATCCTAGCTCGGCCCACCGCGCTCACCGAACCCCTCCTTGTCATTGCTCCTTCCTGGGTAGGCTAGATTCCGCCTATTCCGGCCTACCACGGGCCATATTTCGTCCCACCACAGGCCGATGTTGCCGCTCCAGCACCGCCACCTCGACACCACTTCCCTGGGTGTGCTGGCTTCGGGCAATCCTAGCCCACCGCGAGACAACCTCACTACCACCTCGTCATCCCAGCTACTCCCGTCGATGTTCTCTAGGTGGGTCAACACCAGGCAATCTTGGCCCACCCCGGGTTGACCTCGCCGCCGCATCATCCTACTTCCACCTGGGCCAAGATCGAGAAACCCGTCTGGGGCCCATTGCACCTTCCACCTCGGTCAAGATCGGGAAACCCGACTAGGCCCCATTGTACCTTCCGCATGGGCCGAGTTCAGGTAACCCGGCTGGGCCCCATTGCACCTTCCGCCTGGGCCGAGTTTAGGTAACCCTGGCTGGTTCCCATTGCACCTTCTGCCTAGGACAACTTCAGGTGATCTCAGATAGTATACTTGCGCCTCCCGGTCCGAATCTGGATGCCCTCGGCTCCTCCATCAACAACACTACCTCGGCTACCCCCGCTGATGCAGCCCGTCCTACTGACGCCTCTACATCTACACCACCAAATCCCCCAAGTGGACTGATGACTCGTGCTCGAGCTAAACTCCTCCAAGCTAAGGTGAATTCGCTCCTATCCTCATGTGATTTCGATACGTCCATGGATGGTTTGCTACTTCATGCAAATACCCTATGCATCCTCAGATATGAACCCCATGAAGAAATGCCAAGAGAAGGAGCCAAGCCAACGCAATACGGAGCTCCAGACCAAACCGGTGGCATGATCGGCGGACCGGAAATCCCGCCGAAATTCATGCCGCACGCTCTGACGAACCGGACCCTGGACCGGAACTTCCGACGCACGACAAAACCAACCGGCACTGACCGAAACACACCTCTATACGTCGTTCCGGTAGCCGAACAGAATTATCGGTGCTGACCGGAATTTCCAGCGCCCAGTCTGGCGCGACCTAACTTATTGCCGGAATGTCCAGTCTCAAAGTCAACATGGGTTTGATGCTCGAGAATATTCCTATTTCGCCCATACTTTACCCTTTTATGCCTAAAGTACCCCTGAACTAGTGGCTGGCCTATAAATAGCCCCCACCTCCATTATAATAGCTAGGCTTGATATTTGGAATTAGAAGACTACCCCTTTGTGGATCTATCTAGTTCTTACCTCATGCTCCTTTATTAAGGATCACCAAATATCACAAACCTCGTTGGAGTTTGCATCGTGCCTCCTTCATTGCACAAGGCCTTAACATCGGAGCCCCTTGCCAAGACGTCAAGGTCTCACTAAGCCTCCCCCTCGCCGTGTTGGTTGGAGAGAGAGATCCTTGCCCGGCACCAATCCTAGGGATTGCGCCGGACTGGTAGCCATCGGCATGAGATATTGGCTTATATCATGTCTTCGTGGTCTATGTGTGTTCATCGTGTTCCTCGTGCGTGAGTTCGTGGATTTAGCTCTCTCCCTCATCCTCCACTCACTCTGTCCCAATTTCCAAGGGAGTCGTGAAAGATCGGGCCATCCTCGAGGTTAGCCCTCAACACCCGCTCTATGTCAACACCCGGCTACACCTTCATTGCTACAACAACTAATTCATGATTTGACAAGATACTTTCTCAGGAGAGGATAAGACCGATGACTAAGAAGATGCCCAGGACAAGCACTAGAGGACAAGGAAAAGGACAGACAAGACCTGACAAGGCCTATGCCTTGTCAGTTGCCAAGACCCTAGTAGTCAAATCATGAACAGTTGATGCGCCCCTAGTAGTCAACTCATGAATAGTTTATATGGGACATACCTTGTCCCCTGGGCTTCCCTTTATAAGGAGCACAAGGGGGGTCGTTCCCCCAACACCCCCTCGGGGGCTCATTTCCCTCCGCTCGTTCAGGAGCTCACTTCTTCTTCTTCCTCTAGCTCTCACGCGTACAGATAACACCTCTAGGAGGCAAGTTATAGCTTAAGGAGCCCTTGTAAGCTACAGTAATGAGGAGAGATATGATATCTAGCATGGAGGAGTAGGGGTTTTATCTCACTAGGAGAGCCCAGAACCTGGGTACATCGTGTGTGTTTTCACTATTCATCCACGTTCGGTCTTCACTGCACATCCCTCCCCGGACCCTCCAGTGTCCATCGGCCCCAACATAAGCCTACCCTAGACATCTGCCATGATACCACCACGAAAATTGTTGGAGTGCACCGGTGTGGGCAGCCCACCCAAAGATGTGGATAGTTTGTGCTGGTGCCCCCAAATGCCTTACCGACGCAGTTGTTGGGCACCCGTTGGATGGCACCGGTGGAGATGCTTGGGTTGACCCATTTTGGACATGAATTGTGTCTTGATACATTGCAAATGTATCTATAATTTTTGATGTTCCATGCTTGGTTTTATCCACTTTCTTGTGATTTGTCCACACTTTGGAGTACTTTTCATATGATTTCTTGGACTAACCTATTAACAAGAGCCACAGTGCCAACTGCCTGTTTTCTGCTGTTTTTGGTTCCAGGAAAGTCAGAAAATGAATATTCTCGGAATTGGACGGGACAAAAGCCAAAGTGCCTATTTTTCCAGAAGTCATCAGATGCCAGAGTACGATATGGAGAGGGGCCAGGGGGCACCACACCACCTGGCCGCGCGGCCCAGCCTGGCCTGCGCCAGGGGGTGGTGTGGCCGCCTCCGGCACCCCCTCGGCCTCCCCTTCTGCCTATAGGATGCCCTCGGGACGAAAACCCTAAGCGCCCGATCAAAAATCCATGAAAGAGTCCTGTAGCCGCCGTCATCTCCATCCCTAGATCGGGAGGGATCTGAAGCTCTTCCTGGCACCCAGCCGGAGAGGAGAATTCACCCTGGAGGCCTTCTTCATCACCATGCAAGCCTCCGGTGTGATGCGTGAGTAGTTCATCATTGGACTACGGATCCATGTAGTAGCTAGATGGCTGGTTCTCCTCCTCTATGCTTTCATGTTTAGATCTTGTGAGCTCCATTCATGATCAAGATCATCTATTTGTAATTCTGCATGTTGTGTTTGCGGGGATCCGATGGATATTGAGATGCTATTTCAGATTGATTATTGATTCTATCATGTCTTTGTTATTTGTGATCTTGCATGCTTTCTGTTGTTAGTAGCTATCTTGGCCAAGTAGATGCTAGCAACTCCAAGAGTTAGTATTTATGCTCGATAGTGGATTCATGCCTCTGGTAATCTGGGGAAGTGACAAAAATCTCTAAGGTACTAGATGTGTTGTTGCTACTAGGGAGAAAACAACAATCCTTTGTTCATAGAACAATCCTATTGTTTACTTTACACGCAGTTCGTAAAGCAATAATCTATTGCTTGCAACTTAATACTGGCGGGGGTTCGGATGATAACCTGAAGGTGGATTATTAGTCATAGATGCAGTTGGATGGCGGTCTATGTATAATGTTGTAATGCCCAATCAAGTTCCAATGGACTCAAGATGATTAGTATATGCATGTATTGCTTTCTCGATGTTTGTCAATTGCCCCGCTGTAATTTGTTCACCCAGCATGTTATCTATCTTAAGGAGAGCCACCTCTAGTGAACTATGGATCCCGGTCCTTTTCTTCACATACAGTCTATAAACTGTTTACTGCTTTGTGTTTACTTTCTGCAAACTTTTACTTTCCATTCGATACGTTTAATCCTTTGTTTTCTGCAAAACACGGTGAGATTGACAACCTCATCGCAAGTTGGGGACAAAGTTCTGTGGTTGTGTTGTGCAGGTCTCCACGTTGCTACTAGCACCGGTAGTGCGCCCTACCAAGGCTCAGCTAGCAACACCTTTGGGGTGTTTCCTTCCTCCTACTGGTTCGATTAAACCTTGGTTTCATAACTGAGGGAAACTTGTTGATGTGCTCATCATACCTTCCTCTTGGGGTTCCCAACGAGCTCTACATCAACACCGCACCAGCACTTTTCTGGCGTCGTACACTGAGCCATCAAGCATTTTTCTGGCGCCGTTGCCGGGGAGTCAAGGACATCTTCACAAGGGGAGTCCCTCATAACCAATTTCTTTACTTTGTTATTTTTGTTTTGCTTAGTTTCTTTTTGCTTTGTTTGCTTGTTTCTTTATCAAAAACACACAAAAATTAGTTCTACTAGTTTGCTTTCTTATTTGAAAACACAAAAAATGACTACTCTTGAAAACACTAAGTTGTGTGACATCACTAGCACCAACAACAATGATTTTATGAGCACACCTATTGCTCCACCTATGCCTGAAGATATTTTCTTTGAGATAATACCTGCTTTGCTCAATCTTGTTATGAGAGAACAATTTTCTGGTATTGGTAATGAAGATGTTGCTTCCCATCTAAATAACTTTGTTGAACTTTGTGAGATGCAAAAGCATAGGGATGTAGATGGTGATATTATTAAGCTGAAATTGTTTCCTTTCTCTTTGAGAGGAGAAGCTAAAGAATGGTTGAATTCCTTAACTAGGAATAGTATTGATTCTTGGACTAAATGCAAAGATGCTTTCATTGGAAAATACTATCCCCCTGCTAAGATTATATCTATGAGAAGTGAAATAATGAAGTTTAAACAACTTGATAATGAGCATGTTGCTCAAGCTTGGGAAAGAATGAAATCTTTGGTTAAGAATTGTCCCACTCATGGACTGACTGCTTGGATGATCATCCAATTTTTTTATGCAGGATTGAACTATTCTTCAAGGAACCTATTGGATTCTGCTGCTGGAGGTACCTTTATGACCATCACTTTGGGTGCTGCAACAAAACTTCTGGATAATATGATGGTTAATTATTCTAAATGGCATACTGAGAGAGCTCCACAAGGTAGGAAGGTAAATTCTATTGAGGAAACCTCCTCCTTGACTGATAAGATTGATATTATTATGTCCATGCTTGTTAATGGGAAATCCCATATTGATCCAAATAATGTTCCTTTAGCCTCCTTGGTTGCTCAAGAAGAGCAAGTTGATGTGAACTTCATAAGAAATAACAACTTTGGCAATAATGCTTATAGGAGTAATTTTGGTAACAACATTTATAAGCCATATCCTCCCAACAATGGTAATGCTTATGGAAATTCTTACAACAATAATAGGAGTGCACCCTCTAAACTTGAAGTTATGCTTAAAGAGTTTATTAGTAAACAAACTACTTTCAATAAAACTATTGAGGAGAAACTCTCTAATGCTGAAAGAAATATAGCATCTTTGGCTGAAGCTCAATCTTCTTTGAATAAAATAGCTGCTAAACCTGAAACTAATGATAATCCATTTGCAGCTACCAATGCTATACAAGTAAGAATTGATGAAAATGTTAGACTATTAGCTGAATTACATGCTAAGTGGGAAAGAGAAGATGAAATTGCTAGAAACATTAGTGTTTCTACTATTACCACCACTAGTGTTGAGGCTAGTAATAGTTCTACTACTTTAGATGATAAGTATTATTTTGATCTTGATGGTTGCAATATCTCTGAAGTTATTAAGTTCCTACAAAAGCTTGCTAAAAGTCCTAATGATAGTGCTATGAACATGGCCTTTACAAAACACATTACTGATGCTCTCATAAAGATTAAAGAAGAAAAGATGAAACATAAAGCTTCTATTCATATAAAATAAGAAGATGGTTGGGAACCCATCATTAATATGAAAGTGAATGACTTTGATTTCAAAGCTTTATGTGATCTTGATAGTAGTGTTTCTATTATGCCTAGAAGGATTTATGATATGCTTGATTTGCCTCCACTTGAAGATTGTTATTTGAATGTCCCACTTGATGATAATGCTAAAAATAAACTCATGGGGAGTCTTAATGATGTTCTTATTATGGTCAACAATGCCTATGTCCTCGTTGATTTCTATGTTTTGGATGTTGAATGCAATGCTTCTTGTCCTATTACTTTGGGAAGACCTTTTTTAGAACTGTTGGTGCCATCATTGATATGAAAGAAGGCACCATTAAATATCAACTCCCACTCAAGAAAGGTATAGAACACTTCCCTAAGAAGAGAGAGAAGATTTCTTTTGCTTCTCCTATGAAAACAAAATTTGGTCTTAATGCTTCTTCATTTGAGAACACTTGATTCTTTCTTGCTTCTTATGCCTAACTTAAAGGCGTTAAAGAAAAGTACTTATTGGGAGATAACCCAAAAGTTTTAGATGAGTCTTGGAAGTTATTAACTCTGTAATAACCTCTCATTATCAATTTTATTTGCTTTTTGTGCCAAGAGTAACCTCTAACGAGAGAGAAGTAATGATTGGGAAAGTTGCTGTCCCGAAACAGATTTATGTGCTTCACCGTAAAAATTCGTGTAAAATCTCTGAATGTCTTTTTAGGCGCGAATTTTTGTGCTTCTGCCCCAGGTTGTTATCTAACTTTCGTTAGTTCAACACTTTTTGATTTGAGCAATAGAAGGTCTTCGAACAAATTCGTCTTTACCTGCTGGTCTGTTTTGACAGATTTCTGCCATTTTCTGCATTTGCTTCTTGTTGGTTCCTTTTTTAGTTCTTTTGGGGAATTGAGATTTTTGAGGGAAGTGCTACAATAGCTAGTGTTCTAATGGAAGTTTATTTGGTGTTAGAACTGAACCTTAATACTTATTTATCTTGAGTACACTAATGTTGCTAATAAAGATTGTGCGAAGTTTTGTATGAACGAAAATTTTCAGGTGTATGGAAGAAATGAGTAACGAGATGAAGGATGGACTAAAGCTCAAGCTTGGGGATGCCACGCGTGTCACCCCAAGAAATCTCCAAGAAGTACAAGTGTCAAAGCTTGGGGATGCCCAAGGCATCCCCTTCTTCATCAATAAAAATCCCAGGTTTCTTCCAAACGCTTCATTTTTATTGTTTCATGCACAGCTGTGTTGTTCTTCGAGCGTCTTATTTTTCGTTTTCGTTTTGGTTTTTTGTTTCCTTGGTTTGCTTAGTTTGCTGAATAAATTGGTTGGACCCCCTCTTTCATACATTGGTTTGCAAATAGTTTGGTTTGGTTTGGAAAAGAGTAGGAAAGTTAATGCTTATGTGGTAAAAAGAGCTCGTTTTTGACTATGGCATATGCTTTGTCATGCCATGCTTGATATTGTTTTGGATTTATGCTTAGTATTCTTTGTTGTAGCATGACTTGTTATAAACAATTGATATTGCTTAATGTGCCTTGGATGAATCATGCGTTGTTTTAGCATATTAAAGCATAGTATAGTGGTATTCTCCTTTGATGCTTTATTTGGGTTGACTTGGCGCATGCTCACACCATGTTATGACTATCTCAAGTCACCTAAGCCTCTATGGTCCTTTAGTTTTTAACTTGTAGTATCACTTTATGCTTTGATCAATGGTGTTTTGTCGCTCTACATGATTATGGCCATTATTGCTCTCTTAGTTTGTCGCTCCCAGTCTTTTGCTAGCATCCACAACCAAGTATGAATTCCACTCATGCATCCAACTCCTTAAACCAAGTTATTCCAAAGAGTCCACCATACGTACCTACTAGCTTATGCTATTCCAAGTATATTCATGCTTTTGTTTACCTTCCAAATTAAACATGTTATGAGAAAACTAGTGATTAAAGTGAAGGGAATATGCCCGAGAGGCAATAATAAAGTGGTTATTATCTTATTCCATGTTTATGATAAATATTTATTTTGCATGCTATAATTGTATTAATTGGAAACGTTAATACATGTGTGTTTAATAAACAAAATACAAAGTTCCTAGTAATGCCTCTCATATAAACTAGCTCGTTGATTAACAAGATGATCAAGGTTTCCTAATCATGGACATGGGATGTTGTTAATAACAAGGTCACAACATTGGTGGAATGATGTGATGAACATTCATCCGAAGTATAGCATTACGATCAAAGTCATTATGTTTATATTACTATAATATCATACGAAGTAATTACTCCTTAGACCATGAGATCATGTTAATTGCTAACACCGGAAGAGTATCTTGATAACAACAAACGTCACACCGTAACAGGGTGACTATAAAGGTGGGTTCAGTGCTACGAAGGTGTTATGTTGAGTCTCATGGATCAAGAGTGGGATTTCTCCATCTCGATGACGGATAGATATACTCTGGGCCCTCTCGGTGATATCACATTAAGATAGCTTGCAAGCAAGTGATGTGATCACTAGAATGTTATATCACGGGAATGAGAAAAGAGTGCATGTCGGCAACGAGATCAAACTAGGTATGGAGATATCGATGATCGAATCTTGGACATGTAATATATCACGAGACGAAGGGATTTAGTTACTAGCGTTAAAGGTTCTCACGATCACAGAAGTCATCGTTGAATGTGTAGGAGTCAGTATGGATCTCCAGTCCCGCTTCTGATTATTGATCCGAGAGGGGTCTCGATCATGTCTGCATTATTCGCGAACCGTAGGGTGACACACTTAAGGTATACCGACACCATTTGGAGCAAATATGTTTCAGATAAAGATTTAAGAAAGCGCTGCAATTATTTCAATAGACACCAAAACTGTTTCGGGTGAAATTGCTGAAATTGGTTCTGCATGTAATATTGAAATGTTGTAGGGGGTTTTATGTGAATGTTTGTTAATTAAAGTAATTAAAAAAATTCTGAATAAAAATAATAAAAGAGTTTTATTAAATGAGAGAGCATTGAATTTGGGGAAATTTAATGCATTTAAAGTGGAGACTTTAAAAGAGAATGTGAAGGGGCATTTTAATGTGGAGGGGTTACCACCACATGAATGGGGGAGGTGAGGAGTCACCCCCCATGGGGCGCCGGCCATGGGGAGGGGTACCCCCCTCCTCCTATAAAAGGCCCCCCTCACTCCCCTTGTTCCTCACACCTCCTCGTGAAGGATCTCTCTCCCCCTCTAGTATTATTCCCCCATGGTCTCGGATTAGCGAGATACATGTTCCCGGTGGCTTTATCTGGAAAGGAGTTGCTGCTTCCGCTGCTTTGCTGGAGCGAGGGACGGAGGTTGTCGGGGTACCGGACGTGTGTGCGATCACGGATGCACCGCTACTATGCGGTGCTGGACTTGGTGGTGCTGGACTTGCTGGAGCTGGATCTGAAGGACGTGCTGGAGCCGGACCTGCTGGACTTCATCACGATCTTGAGATCAGCAAGTGTACGACTACATCATCCACGAGTTCCATCTCGTTAACAAAGCTTTGTTGTCTTCGAGGGTAAATTCTCCATGGATGTATATCCACCCGTTGCTTGTATCTAGTAGATAGATCTTGGCGTATAGTTCCCATCGTAGGAAAAATTTTGTTTTCTATGCTGCGAACCCCAACATAAAGCTCTCACAAACTTGATGGCACACTTTACTTTTCTTGCCCTTAATAAACTTGAACCATTGTGTCGTCTATGTTGTATATGCTTGCACTTATTTGTTGGGAATTAGCAGAACCATGCTTTCATGGGGAACGCTTTCAACATTGCACTTGGTACTTGTACCTAGTTGATATCATGATCTTTTGTATATGGATGTCGTCGGTGTGAAATGAAAGGGGAGCTTGTAAGTCCATGGAGTTATGTATATGTGTTAGAGAAACGCCTAGGCCGCTGGTCTAATCCATGCTGACATGGTGGAAACCTGCAGCGTAACCATAACGAGCTGTCTATGAGGCATTCTTCTTATAAAAAAAAGAGTCCTATATTGAGAAAAAAGAGAAAATAAAAAAAGAGCTTATGAAAAGAGGAAAGAGAGAAAAAGCACCATATTCCCATGGTAAATAAGAAGATTGTTGAGATGCTCATTGTCTGCTTGCCTTGTCATTTTGATATAGGGATTCTTCCGTGTCATCGGGCAAGGGGTACCCCGTTGGTGGTTCTCTATGATACGCATGTACTTACAATGACAAGAACTTACTGGTGACTAAACTTGAGTAGCATGAGGAGCGGCCCTCGTATACAAGGGACATGAGATTTCTAACTTATACTTCGTCAAGCATGTACACCATAGTTTGTCCACTTTAACCTTAATCACTTCAAGATGCTTATGATAGGGGCAATGAGAGCTGAAAGCTATAAGTACCATAATTTTTGGAAGCTCTTTATGAGACTTGAATCCCTACTTCCTTTTATAAAAAGGCCCTTCTTCCACCATTATATTGAGTCTCCATCTTCTACCTTTATGCACCTACTTTGAGAGCATAGTGGCCATTCTTAGTTCTATGTGCATTGTCGTAATACTAGTTGATTGATGCATAACTTGATATTTCTTGTTTTAAACTTTTGTATCTAGTCACTCTTATGAAATTTGAAGGTGTCCTATGCATTTATATTTGCTACTCTATTTGTGGGACAAGCTGAATACTATTATGCTATGTTTTCTTTATGTGAAACAAACAAACGTCTTGCAAAGCATTCTTATTCATGAATCTTTTGTTTGTGCCTTTTCATGTTGCATCATAGTTTCTTTGTCTTATTGCTAGAACTTTGTCTTTCATGTTATGATTGAAGTACTATGATCCCAGCTTTGAATGTTTTACAAATACTTTGATCAAGTCTTTGATGGTGCATGTCACCTCAAAAATTATTCTTTCTTTTTATCACTTACCTACTCGAGGACGAGCAGGAATTAAGCTTGGGGATGTTGATACATTGCAAATGTATCTATAATTTTTGATGTTCCATGCTTGGTTTTATCCACTTTCTTGTGTTTTGTCCACACTTTGGAGTACTTTTCATATGATTTCTTGGACTAACCTATTAACAAGAGCCACGGTGCCAGCTGCCTGTTTTCTGCTGTTTTTGGTTCCAGGAAAGTCAAAAAATGAATATTCTCGGAATTGGACGGGACAAAAGCCAAAGTGCCTATTTTCCGGAAGTCATCAGATGCCAGAATACGAGACGGAGAGGGGCTAGGGGGACACCACACCACCTGGCCGCGCGGCCCAGCCTAGACCACGCCAGGGGGTGGTGTGGCCGCCTTCGACACCCCCTCGGCCTCCCCTTCCACCTATAAGATGCCCTCGGGACGAAAACCCTAAGTGCCTGATCAAAAATCCACGAAAGAGTCTGTAGCCACCGTCATCTCCATCCCTAGATCGGGAGGGATCTTAAGCTCTTCCCGGCACCCTGCCGGAGAGGGGAATTCACCTTGGAGGCCTTCTTCATCACCATGCAAGCCTCCGGTGTGATGCGTGAGTAGTTCATCCTTGGACTACGGATCCATGTAGTAGCTAGATGGCTGGTTCTCCTCCTTTGTGCTTTCATGTTTAGATCTTGTGAGCTCCGTTCATGATCAAGATCATCTATTTGTAATTCTGCATGTTGTGTTTGCGGGGATCCGATGGATATTGAGATGCTATTTCAGATTGATTATTGATTCTATCATGTCTTTGTTATTTGTGATCTTGCATGCTTTCCGTTGTTAGTAGCTATCTTGGCCAAGTAGATGCTAGCAACTCCAAGAGTTAGTATTTATGCTCGATAGTGGGTTCATGCCTCTGGTAATCTGGGGAAGTGACAAAAATCTCAGAATGTTATCTATCTTAAGGAGAGCCACCTCTAGTGAACTATGGATCCCGGTCCTTTTATTTACATATAATCTATAAACTGTTTACTGCTTTGTGTTTACTTTCTCCAAACTTTTACTTCTTTCCATTCGATACGTTTAATCATTTGCTTTCCGCAAAACACAGTGAGATTGACAACCTCATCGCAAGTTGGGGACAAAGTTCTGTGGTTGTGTTGTGCAGGTCTCCATGTTGCTACTAGCACCGGTAGTGCGCCCTGCCAAGGCTCAGCTAGCAACACCTTTGGGGTGTTTCCTTGCTCCTACTGGTTCGATTAAACCTTGGTTTCATAACTGAGGGAAACTTGTTGCTGTGCTCATCATACCTTCCTCTTGGGGTTCCCAACGAGCTCTACATTAACATCGCACCAGCACTTTTCTGGCGCCGTACACTGAGCCATCATGTCTCGTTTGATCCGAATGGGTCAGCCCACGGATATAAAGTCGAGCCCTTTATTCCCAAGTTCGTTTGCGGTGGGGCACCCATCTGACCCTCCCCCACTGTCAAGGAATCAATGGCGTAATTACAGCATATCTCGTTGGCCGCCGCCACCGTGGCTTCCCTCCTTGGAAACTCCACGACGAGGTGGACGGCCAATGCTAGACAATTCACCACCAATGCTTCGCCGCAAGATCACCACATGAGCAAGGATCATCGCAATGGCGCGCAAGCGGTTCCCGATGGACCATGTCGAGCACGAGGCACACATGATTGCCTTCGTAGAGTCCATGGAGGCCATGGACAGGCAGGGGCGAGCGAAGGCATTGGCTATGGATGCAGAGCGTGAGGCGGTAGCCACGCTTGGCGCCACAGCGCAGCATGCTGTAGTGGTCTTGGCTGCCAGGTAGGAGATCAAGAGGCGTTGCGTCAGGATGGTGTGCTAGCCCTTGTGGTGGAGCAGATGTCGAACACCGACATGATCGTCATGGACGATGATGACGATTACCTAGACTGGCTCAAGGACCTCGACAACAAGGTGGGGGTGCTAGACGACAACGACGGGCAATGGGTTCTACTTGCATTGTTCCAACCACCCACCATGATGCCACTGGCCGCCTGATGACCCACAAGTATAGGGGGTGTATCATGGTATTTTTGAGGGAAGTGAAACCCAATTTATTGATTCGACACAAGGGGAGCCAAAGAATATTTATAAGCCTTAACAACTGAGTTGTCAATTCAACTGCACCTGGAAACAATCTTGCTCATAGCAGTTTATCAGTAGCAACAGTTTTGTAGTAGGAATATTAAAGTAGCAGCAGTAGTAAAGTAAAGACAACAGTAACAATAGCAGTAAACAGTGGGATTCGAGTGCGGTAGGCATAGGGATGGATGGACGGGCATTGCATGGACAAGACAATTCACATAGCAATCAGAACATAGGGCAATTGTAGATAAATACGATAAAGCATCCAAGTACTAGATAATCCTATTCATGTGTTCCATATATACTCATACGTGCTCGCAATGAGAACTTGCACAACATCTTTTGTCCTGCCAGCCCATTTGCATCGGGGCCTCAAGGGAACTACTGGCAATTAAGGTGCTCCTTTTAATAGAGCACCAGAGCAAAGCATTAACACTCCATGAACACATGTGATCCTCACATCAAAGCCATTCCCTCTGGTTATCCCGATTTCTGTCACTTCGGGGCCATTGGTTCCGGACAACAACGTGTGTATACAACTTGCAGGTAATACCATAAACAATACTATCATAATGAATCAATAACATGTTCAGATCTGAAATCATGGCACTCGGGCCCTAGTGACAAGCATTAAGCATAACAAGTTGCAACAAAGTCATAAAGCACTAATAGAAGATACTAGGCACCATGCCCTAACAATTTGATGCCATTACATGAACGATCTCATCGAATCCCTACCATCCCCATAGCCTATAGCGGGGGATTACTCACTCATAGATGGGGGAAACATGGATGGTCGATGGAGAAGCGATGGTGATGATGATGGCGATGATCTCCTCCAATTCCCCATCCCGGCAGGGTGCCAGAACGGAGTTTCTGGTGCTGTTTTCGTGGAATCTGGTGGTGGCGGCGGAGCGGAACTCCTTATGGAAAAACGTCGACCCCCCTGAGTTTTTAGGTCAGAAGGCATCTTATAGGCGAAGAGGGAGACCGAGGGGTAGCCTGGGGCGGCCAGACCATGCCCTGGCGCGGCCAGGCCCAGCCCGCGCCTAGGGGTGGTCTGGCCAGGCCCTAGCCCCCCTCCGTCTCGTATTCTAGCTCTGGGAGTCTTCTGGTGAAATAGGATTTTTGGCATATTTTCCGGGATTTTTCCTGATAGTTGATTTTCTGCACAAAAAGTAGACACCAATGCAATTCTGCTGAAAACAGCGTCAGTCCGTGTTAGTTGTATCCAAATCACACAAGTTTAGAGGAGAAACAATAGCAAAAGTCTTCGGGAAAGTAGATACGTTTTGGACGTATCAACTCCCCCCAAGCTTAGCTTATTGCTTGTCCTCAAGCAATTCAGTTGAAAACTGAGTGCAATAAAAGAACTTGTACGAGCACGTTTGCTTCATATGATGTATATAATCTCAGCATGTGATCAACTACTTAGTCAATTCATAGTAAAGATTATGCTACTGAGTCTACTTAATAGTCATTGCAAGCTATGAAGAGATTCCAACTCAAAAATAATAAGTAGCATGAAGTGTAAACATAAGCAACATTACAATGCTCATAAAAAGGTATGATAGAGTGGTATCTCGCTTGCCTTTGATTATGAATGTCAAGGCACCTCTGAAGTTCAAGTGATGACTAGAAGTAAAGATATCAAAGATACAAGCATCAAAGTCATAACACAAATAATCAAGTAATGGGACAAGAACAAAGAATGACAAGTATGCTCTCAAGAAGGTGCTCAAAGAATGTATATGGAGACTCAACAAGTAAAGGAAACGGTTTTGAATAATTTGAAAGGCTTCCAAATGCTGAAAGTATGGTACTCATAAGCTTTGATCTCTCATTGCCCCTATCATAAGCATCTTTAATGTGGTTAAGGTGAAAGTGAGGTCCAATCTGAGTTATATGCTTGACAGACTATAAACTGTAAATCCCATGTCCCTTGAGTACAAGGGCAGCTCCTCATGCTACTCAACTTTAGTTACCGGTACGTTCTTGTCATCGTAAATATGTGCATATCATAGAGAACCGCCAACGGGGTACCCCTTGCCCGATGATACGGAAGAATCCCCATATCAAAATGACAAGGCAAGCAGACAATGAGTATCTCAGCAATCTTCTTATTTACCATGGGAAAATGGTGCTTTTTTCTCTCTTTCCTCTTTTCATACATCTCTTCTTCTTTTTTCTTTTTCTCAATAGCTATCTCTCTTTTTTTATAAGAAGAATGCTTCATAGATATCATTATGGTTACACTGCAGATTTCCACCATGTCAGCATGGATTAGACCAACGGCCCAGGCGTTTCTCTAACACACATACATAACTCCATGGACTTACAAGCTCCCCTTTTATTTCACACCAACGACATCCGCACACAAAAGAGCATGGTATCAACTGGGTATATATTTACAAGTGTTGAAAGCGTTCCCCGTGACAGCACGGTTCTGCTAATCAGTAGCCTATAATTTGCAAGCATATAACTTGCATGGACAGTCACAATGGTCCAGGCTTATTAAATGCAAGAAAATAAAGTGTGCCATCAAGTTTGTGAGAGCTTTACTAACTAACTTTCTCATAACAAGCAAACATTTTATTCGGAAGAAAACAAGGCATAATGAATATGCACGGGAGTGGCAAATGATGCTAATAGGTAGGTATGGTGGACACTTTGGAAATATTTGGTTTAAGGGAATTGGAAGCATGAGTAAAGTACTTAGTGAAAGTGAAGGCTAGCAATAATAAGGGAGCGACAAACGAGAGAGCAATAGCTATCATAATCATGCTTGCAACAAAACAGGACTAATCATGGCATGAAAGTGATTCAAGATCCTCAAGGCAAAATAATTCATCAAGGCTTAACTGATTATTACAGTCATGTGCATGCGTGAGCATGTGCCAAGTCAATTCAAATGAAACATTCAGAGGAGGATACCATGGTGTCATACCAAGTTATGAATAGAGTAATGCAAGCAAACATTCATAAGACATGCTACAAACTATTAGCGAGCTGGAGCTAATCATACGAAAGCAAGAACTACTAAGCATCCAAAGATAACATACACCTTACACGAATGGACTAAGCATGCCCACAGTGATGAGTATATGTACAAAAATGAAAACAAATAGAGTTTGTTACCAGCCTCTTACCACGCCTCAAGTTGTCATTAATCCTCATTATTTATCTTCACTTGTGGGCTTGAATAATAATATGAAACCAATATCCACTGAGTGTCGTCGGATTGAGGACAAGTACGCCATGAGGGGGTCCTCGAGGTGTGCGGAAGAGAGGGGTGTGAGACGTACGGTGTTCCAGGACGGTGAGCACACAAGTTTACCCAGGTTTGAATCCGACGGCTTTGGACAGATCATACTCCTGCTAGCAATCCAGTAATACGGCAGAGCCGGAATATGGGTTACAAGGGTTTCGCCTGTGCGAGTTGAGGGTCTAAAGTATTGGGTTGCCCTAAAGGCTCTCCCTAGGCCGGCTTATATAGATATCCGGCCTAGGGTTTACAGGAGAGATCTATCCGGCTACGTCTAAGAGTCAGTTACAGAGTACATCTTGAAATACAAGTAACATTACGGGCCTAAGTCGGTAAGTCTTCTGGGCCTTCCCGTAGCCGGATTGGACTCCGTCTTTCTCCCTGACTGGGCCGCCCATGAAGCAAAGCTCTAACCCGAAGTGGGCCACCCTGGTCAGTGAGGAACTGTGAGGATACCCGGAAAGTATATCCCCAACAGCATCCCCCGGAGGCCTCCAAGATCCAAAGTCGGATTTATCATCGTCTAGCTTGATCTTCGGCTTACAGAATCTTGAAGGGTTCCTGAAACTTCACAACAAAAAATACGATCCGGGTCTTAAAAGTAAGTCGGACCTTTCAATTAGTTACTCGGATTTTCCAGCTCGATTTTAAACTAAGCCGGAACTTGGTCTCCAACGCCACCTGACACAAACATGGTCAAGTCACATCATCTGACAAGAGTTCCATCAGCACGACCGTTGGTGGGTCCGCGGTTCACGGAACCGAGGCGTCGTTGCAATGCGTGCGTGGAGATCGAGGCGACGCAATCATCACGTGGGGCCTTCCCAGTTCTTTCCATGACGCGTGGCGGTTACACTGTAGCGTTTACACGAATCTTGGCGCATGTAGGTGGATATAAGGGGTTCGGATTTCTTCTTCTCCTTTCCACCAGTCCTTTGACGTTTCCTTTCCTTCCAATCTTCCTGCGCGCACAGAGCCTCCTCGTCCTCCCCTCACAGAGCTCCCAGTGCTGCCCCTTTAAGGTCACCCTCTCACCGGAGAAAATGGTTTCATCATCTTCTTCCTCCGGTTTGGCGGCAGGAGCGGCGGCGGCGAAGGCGGAAGCAGCAGCAGAGAAAGAGAGCTACCGGGGAATCTGGATCCCCTGCGCCCTTGACGAAGCAGGTCTCAAGAACATGGAGAAGGAGGGGCTTCTCGCCGCCGGTGACTGACGGAGCGGCTCTGGTGAAACCGTCCCCAACCCACGCGACGGCGAGCGGGTCCACTTCGGCACCCATCTTGACCGAGGTCTGTCTTTTCCTCCCTCGGAGTTCTTCTCCGAGGTGATAGATCATTACGGAGTTCAACTCCACAATCTTCCTCCCAACTCACTTTTAGAAATGAGTGCGTATGCTGCGCTTTGCGAGGGCTTTCTCGGCATTAGGCCGAGTTTGCTTCTCTTCCGGTTTTATTTCCATGTCCGGAGAAATTCCATCACTGCCGGTGTTCCTTACATCACCGGCACTATTAGCTTTTCTCTTAGACGTGACCGGGCATATCCAAAAATTTCTGCCAGTGACTCGGTCAAACAATGGCCAGCCACTTTTTTCTACCATAGGGATATTCTGGCTCCCGGCAAAGCTACTGCTTTGCCGGCTTTTGTCGACGGAGCCGCCACGGCCCAGCCTTCCTGGGACGAGGCTGCTCCGGCTCTCACCGATGATCTGAACCTCGCTAAGAGGCGGATCAAATACTTGATTAAGCATAATGGTCTGAAGGGATCCGACTTGGTCCAGTGCTGGGTCTCACGTCGGATCCAGCCACTTCAGTACCACGGAACCCGACTGATGCACTCCATCACGTCGTCTCCAACCGACTCCCTCCGCATCAGCTCCAAAGCCTACACCACTCAAGGCTACATAAGCCAAATCAAGTGGCTGATCAAGGAGCGGATCGAGAGGAGAATTCCGGAGGTTTCTCTGGATATGCACATGGCGGAAAACCCCGTGGTGCCGGTAAGCTTCCATCATCTCATCTTTTATGTGTTTCTATCTTCGAGTTAAACTGCAATACTGATATGTTTTCTTGTTTTCAGCTTGCTGATATCCCCGAGTCGGAACTTGCTCCCCTCGAAGGATACCCTCCGGAGGTCTCTCGGGAGGTAGAAGTAGTCCCACTGCCGGATCTTGCGCTCAAGAAGCACAAAGCTCCGACAGTGACGGTTGGCACAAAGGAGGTGCCTGTCGTGAAGAGGTAACTTTCAGTCACAACTTTTCCGCCTTTGTACTCTACTCAAATTTCTTTCCGAGATGTAATGTTTCCGGCTTTGTTACCTTCTCAGAGCAAAATCGATCATCAAGGTCAAGGGGGAAGGGATTTCTTCGAAGCCCTTACGTCAGACAAAGCTTACCATAGCTTCCCCTGCCGTGGCTCCTCCGACTCCGGCCCCTCAACCTTTTGCAACTCCAGCGATCACTGCTTCTCCGGTGGTTGCAGAAGATCCGGCTCCTCAAACGGAGCCTGCGATCCTTGGGTCACAATCTGACATCACCGTGGGTGCGTCAGCTCAAGATAAGGGTGAACCCTCTTCGGGTAATGATCCCTCGGCTGAGGTCTTCGCTGAAAACCTCCTCAGCAATCCGGGTCTTGCCAAGTTTGGCCTGACCCGAAAATCTGCAGAGGAGATCCAGCGGCTAGCCAGGCAGGTCCTGGATAAAAGCCATTTATCCCCCGAGGAAGAAACGCAAGAAGCAGAGGACGTCAAGTTCTCTGACCTTCTCACTCAAGTCCGCCTTCGCGGTGAGAGGATTAGGACTGGCAAGCTTCCAACAGCCCCAGTGATCCCTCTTACTCTTGCCGAGAAGGTGGCCGCTGAAGTGAACGCGGGTTTACATAAACTCACCCGCGAGCAATATGTAAGTCGGAATTCCAACTCTTGTTTTTTCCATTATGTTATATCATATCCTCAAGCCCCCAAGCATGAAGTAGGATATAAAATCCGAGTTTATGCTTCATTAGGATGCCAAAGAACGAACTAGTGTAGCCCCTAAGGCTCGTGCTGATATTTAGCAAAAATATTAGCCCGAGTCTTAAGTAGCTTTCTGACTTTGGGTATTCTGACTTACAGAAAGTATGTTCCTATAACCAGGAATTACTGACCAATGTCTGTGATAAGCGGAGAGAGATCAAAGCTCTCCGGCTTAAAAATGCTGAGCTCAAAGTAGCCAAGGATGAAGCCGAAGGTAAACATTCCGAGATTCAAACCTTGTCTTTGCTTTTTTCAATGTCGAATCTTTCTGAACCGTTGTTCTTTTTTGACTTACAGCGCCAGTGAAACAATCCATCGCTATGATTTAAGAGGCCGAGAACCTCAAGACCCTGGTGGTGGAAAACAAGGGACTTCGCCAAGAGGTGGATAAGCTCAAGGCAGATCATGAAAAGAACATAGCTCAAGTCCTTGAATCCTCCTCCATGGCCACTGATGTGCGTGATCACAAGATTGCTGCTCAGGATAAAATAATCTCGGATCTTAAGAATGAGCTTGGTAGAGAGAAGGACATATCCCAGGTGCTCCGGGCTAAACTCCAGAGTCTCCGGGAGGAGAAGACCAAGATTGACAACATCATTTTTGGTACGTTCCACCTCTCTGACTTATCTTTTTCTTTGACTTCTATCAATGTTGGGTTTTTTAACTTTATTTTGATGTATAGGTCCTCTGAACTTGACGGACTCTTCCTCGTCCGAGCCCCGCACCCACCGACTTACCCAAGTCGGTGATCTTCTTCATGACTACCGCCAGTCCCTTGAGGACATTGGCGAGTCTCTCAGGATTCCGGACATGCCAAGCATGTCGGATTTTGAGGTGCGGGACAGGGCCAAGGAGATGTCGCAGCTTGTTCGGGACTAGAACATGTCCTACGCGCGGACTGCTGCGCAGAACGCTCTCACCATGGTCATGAGCCACCATGGAAACATGGAGATATGGCAAGTGACCAGAGGGTACTACAAGGTAGACGAAGACGGCCAGGAGCAGGACCTTCAAGCCATCATGCACTCCTGCGCCGGATACGGGTGCCACGTAGCTGATCTGACCAGCTACGAGATCCCCTTCTTCACCCGCGTGGATACTCCGCCTCCTGCAGAAGAAACCGAAGAAGTTTCCGACAATGAACGCACCACCTCGGATGCGGACATCTCGGAACGATATCAAGGTGGAGTGACCAGCGAGTCGGCAGATCCTTCATCTCCTCCTGCATCATAGACCAGAAATTTATGTATTATTCTGGAAAAAACCTGATGCGATTGTAATTTATTAAGTACTATTTATTTTGCAAGTGCTAAGCTTTTGATCTATTCAGCACTTTTGACTTTTGAAACTTTTGCGTGCCTGAAATGTTTACACAAGCACTTATACTTTTTTGTCTCTACTTATCGTTTATCTGGCTTTCCGCCTCGTCCCTTTCGTGAGCCGGCTAAACCTTCCGCCAGAAACTTTGCCGAGCAACGGAGCTCAATTGCTAAACCAGTTTAAACTCAGAAACAAAGCCGGCTTCCAGTACCAACAATTCATTACTCGGAAAATTCCCGCATCCAGCAACCAGACAAATAAACAAAGTAAAGACTAGAAATTTTAGAGTTATACCCAAAGGTAGCAGTTTTAGAGTCGGAAATCTAGACCAGAACGAACATGAGCATAAAGTACTTTCAAGCATTCTGGGATTTTCGACTATGACATGGTAAAAACTTCTCAGAAAAAACTTTGAGGCAACCAAAACTTTTATTTCTCACAGAACATGTACATATGTATGATTACAAAGAAGGATAAACTAAGAATAAAAGGGACGTAGCTGAGCAATATTCCACGGCCTGTCTAACTCATCCGGATTTGTACTGCCTCCAGCTCTCTTTCTCTTCTTAGTAGCAGGTCTTTCTTTGACTGGCCTCATGTCAGTTAAGTAGTACGATCCATTGTGCAATACTCGACTAACTAAAAAGGGCCCTTCACATACTGGGGAAAGTTTGTGCTTTCTTTGTTGCACAAGCCGGAGAACCAAATCACCTTTATTGAAAGATCTATTTCGGACTCTCCGGCTATGATACTTGCGTAACTTCTGCTGATAGGCTGTAGATCTCATTTCAGCAACGACGCGAACTTCTTCGACTAAGTCGAGATCATTTTGTCGAGAAATCTCGGCATCCTCTTCGATATACATGGCCACTCTAGGAGAAGTATGAATTAAATCGCTAGGAAGAACTGCTTCTGCGCCATAGACCAAGAAGAAAGGTGTGTATCCTGTTGACCTGTTCGGAGTTGTTCGTAAACTCCAAATTACAGAGGGTAGTTCCTCTGCCCAAGCCCCCGCAGCACGTCGTAGTGGTGCTTTGAGTCTTGGTTTCAGGCCTTGTAGAATTAAACCATTTGCTCTTTCGACTTGTCTGTTAGCCTGTGGATGTGCGACTGGTGCAATGTCAAGCCGGATATTTTGCTTATCACAGAATTCGGCCAGTTCTCCCATAGAAAAGTTACTCCCGTTGTCTGTGATAATACTATGCGGATAACCATACCGAATTATAACATCCTCGACAAATCTTTTGGCTGTTGCTCCATCACAACTAGTGACAGGTTTAGCCTCGATCCATTTGGTGAATTTATCCACCATCACTAAGAGGTGAGTAAATCCACTTGGAGCTCGTTTAAAAGATCCTACCATATCAAGTCCCCAGACCGCAAAAGGCCATATTATAGGTATTGTCCGTAGCTGATCAGCCGGAACATGAGCTTGCTTGGCGTACTTTTGGCAGCCTTTGCATGTCTTGACTAATCGTTCGGCATCTGCCTGAGCTGTAAGCTAGAAAAATCCATGTAGAAAATCTTTTGCCACTAAAGATTTGGCTGCAGCGTGGTGACCACACTCGCCTTCGTGGATTTCCCTTAAGATTTCCACTCCTTCTTCCGGAGATACACAGCGCTGAAAACCCCCAGAAACACTCTGTTTATGGATCTCACCCTTAACAATAGTATAGGCTTTTGCTCGTCGGATAATCTGCCGGCTCAGCACCTCGTATTCGGGTAATTTGCCATCTACCAAATAATTGAGGTAGGGTTGAGTCCAGCTGGGAATTACAGTCAGAACTGCTATCAAAGGTGAGTCAGATTTGGTCGGATATTCCTCGTCTACTCCCTTTATCGAGGGGACTTTGAGGTGCTCTAAAAATGCGCCATCCGGGACCTCTTTCCGCGCAGAGCCTATTCGAGATAGTGCATCTGCTTCCTCATTTTATGTTCGAGGGATGTGTTGAACTTCAAACCCTTCGAACGATTTAGATAGATCATCCACGACAGCTTTATATGCTGCCATGTGCTTATTTGCATTACAAATATCCGAGACTTGCTGAGCAACAAGATCCGAATCTCCATAACACATCAAACGTCGGATGCCAATATCCTTGGCAATCCGGATTCCATGCAACAGTGCTTCATACTCGGCAATATTGTTTGTCGCTGTGAAGTGGATCTGCAACACGTATAAAAGTTTATCTCCTTGGGGTGATTTGAGCACCACGCCAGCCCCCTCGAGCCTTAGATCTATCGAAAAAGAGGGTCCAATATTCCGACTCAGGGAGGATCATATTCTCCTTCGTCTCTGTCCAATTAGCGACAAAGTCAGCAAGCATCTGGGATTTGATTGATGTCCGAGGTTTGTACTCAATATCAAAAGCTGAGAGCTCTATGCCCCATTTGGCGACGCGTCCTGTGGCGTCGCTGTTGTTGATTATATCTCTCATGGGAGCTTTGCTCACCACGGTAATTGGATGCTCCTGAAAATAATGTCGTAAGTTACGAGTTGCTAGGAAAACACCGTAAGCCAACTTTTGATAGTGTGGATATCGCTGTTTTGATTCTGTCAGGACCTCGCTGACAAAGTAAGTCGGACGCTGCACCAGGTGTTCCTAATTTTCCTCTGGTCTCTCCACCACCATGACGATACTAACGACCTTATTTGTCGCAGCAATATAAAGCAACATCGGTTCCTGAGGTTCCGGCGCTGCAAGGATAGGAGCTGATGAGAGTACTTTCTTCAGGTCTTGTAGTGCAGCTTCAGCTTCGTCAGTCTAAACAAAATCCTTGGTCTTTTTTAGGAGTTTGTATAATGGTGCGGCACTTTCACCAAGCCGGCTTACAAATCGACTGACCGCAGCGATGTAGCCAGTTAATCTTTGTACGTCCTTCAGGCGAGTTGGCCTGGAAATATTGAGTATAGCCTTGATTTTGTCTCGGTTCACCTCTATGCCTCTTTGAGACACAATGAAACCTAACAATTTTCCGGCTGGTATTCCAAAGAAGAATTTTTTGGATTAAGCATGATGTTGTATTTTCGTACATTGGCGAACATCTCCTCCAAGTCGGAAATTAGTGTTTCCTTCTTTTTGGACATCACCGCGATATCATCCACGTATGCATGTACATTGCGTCCGAGTTGGTCATGGAGGCAACGTTGCATCGTGCGCTAGTACGTAGCTCCTACGTTCTTCAGCCCAAAGGGCATCGTAACAAAATAGAAGGTTCCGAAGGGGGTTATGAATGAAGTTTTGATTTTGTCAGATCCCTTCATCCGGATTTGGTGATAACCGGAATATGCGTCGAGAAAACAGAGGAGTTCCGAGCCTGCCGTAGAATCGATAACTTGATCAATTCTAGGCAGAGCGAACGGATCTTTTGGGCAAGCCTTGTTCAAGGCAGTATAATCAACACACATCCTTAAATCAGTGGTGTCCTTTTTAGGGACCATTACAGGATTGGCCGACCACTCAGTGTGGATGACCTCTTCTATGAATCCGGCTAACTCGAGCCGTGCTAGTTCCTTAGCTATTGCCTTACGCTTTTCGTTGCCAAACCGTCGTAAGGACTGTTTGACGGGTTTAGCGTTCGGCTTTACATTTAGAGAGTGCTCGGCAAGTTCCCTAGGTACTCCGGTCATGTCAGATGGCTGCCATGCAAAGATATCTTGATTTGCTTGGAGGAACTTTACGAGCGCGCTTTCCTATGCGCTATCTAGGCCTAGGGCCTATCTAGGTCACCTTGGAGGGGTCATCATCCTTCAATGGTGCTTTCTTCGTCTCTTCTGATGCCTTGAACTCCGGATTTGGCTTGGTCACCTCCTTCTTCGTTGCGGGCATCTCGGACGGATCTATGCTCTTCTTGATCTCCTGGTACTCCTGGGCGTGCAGCACGGCTTCAGCAAAGGCGGCATTTCCATCCTCGCATTCTCACACCTTCTCCGGGTCTCCCCTGATGGTGATCACGCCGTTGGGACCTGGAATTTTCATCATATTGTAAATGTAACACGGACGAGCCATAAAAGCCCAGTAAGCCAAACGCCCAAATATAGCGCGGTATGCGCTCTTGAACGGGACCACTTCCAAGGAAAGTGCCTCCGTCCGGTAGTTCTTTGGAGTTCCAAAGGTAACATCCAAAGTGATCTCTCCCAGGAAATTAGCTTGTCTTCCTGGGACAACTCCATGAAAAATCACAGAGCTATGGTTCAGCTGGGTCTTTGAGATCTTCATCCGGCGTAGCGTTTTGACATAGAGAATATTGATGCTGCTACCACCGTCCATGAGGGTCTTGGAGAAACCATAACCGTCAATCAGTGGGTTGACGATTAAGGCGTATTTTCCTCGCCTGTGTAACTTAGGCGGATGATCATCGCGGTCAAACATGATTGCCACTTCCGACCAGTCCAGATACTAGGGGACAGCCGGAACTGTTGCATTGAGCTCGTGTAGAACTGCTTTCTTGACCTTTGCTGGTTGAGATCCGAGGAAGGTGACATAAGTGTCCTTGTTGGTGGGAAAAGTCTTCTTCCCTTCCGGCTTGGGATTTGAAGCATCAGCTTCCTCCATGTCGGAATCTTCCTTGGCCTCTTTGTCTTTTTCGGGATTTTTCTTTCCCTTCTTCCGCTTAGCTTTGTAGCCCGCGGTATCATCTCTTTTGATGTGGTCGTTGAAACGACATTCAGCGTTGGTGTGGAAAGAGTCCCCATTGGCGTCTAAGTGATGCATACATGGGTTATTGGCAATGTCGGCCCAAGAGTAGGTTTTGCCTGGTTGTTGTTCTCCTCTACCTTGGACCCTTGATGTCCCATGGCCACGCCCGCGGCCTCCGCCACGTCCTCCTCATCCTCCAGACCCGGAAACAGTAGTAACTACGACTGTTTACGCGTTGGGTTTTTCTTCCGAGGTATTTTTGCACTTCTGAGCTTGTTGCTTTGGTTGTTTTGCCGACTGAGGCACAGCTAGGGCATTGAGCAGTTCTTATGCGTCATCGTCGGCGTCTGCATACTTGCTCGCTGTTTCTATCATCTCTCCCAAATCAGTGACCTTGTCACACTTCAAGCAATGGCATAGTAAACCAATAGGGAGACCTGCGATGAAAGCTTCAATCACAGTTTGATCATTTACTCCTTCGCAGGAGTTCTTGGTATCGATCCATCGTTCGAGGTAATCTCGGCAAGTTTCTCCGGCTTTCTGGGTGCAACGCTGTAGGTCTCCAACCGTACAGGGCCTCCGATATGTGCCTTCGAAATTCCGAAAGAACACACTTTGTAAGCCATACCAGTTATGGATGGTGTTAGCCGGAAGTTCATTGAGCCATGATCGTGCCGTCTTCCGCAACATAAGTGGGAGATACCGGGTTGCGACCAGGCTGTTTCCGCCTTTAGTGATGCAGCAAGCTTGGAAGAAGTCCTGTAACCAGGTGTCTGGCCGAGCAATGCCGCCGTAGGCTTGGATATGTCTTGAAATAGCGAATCCTTCCAGGAATTTGTAGCTCTGATGCGTGGTCCGAAGCACTTTGGGCCCACATACACGTCATCGTTTTCATAGTGTCGCGCCTCTATGTTGGAATTGATCCTGTGCCTTGCGTCGTTCGGGTATAGAGATCGTCCCGAATGCCGGCTGTGGATGCGGTACCGTGGAGCCGGACTTCGGCTTCTACCACCACCTCCTCCGCCATGTCGTCCTCCTTGCCCTCCATGGGGGTCGTTGTGATGACTGTGTGGTGGAGAAGGTGGAGCAGCTGGATAGTTTCCGGCTGATCGCCGGCCTCCGTCCGGAACGTCATTATTCCGGTTCCGGGGAGGGTCTTGACTATGACGAGCCCCCTGCCAGCTTGTTCCAGCATGGTTTCCGTCGTTCCTTCGTCCGTCGTTCCCACCATGGTGAGGATCAGTCGGACGGCTTGTATACTTAGGAGGTGGCATTTTTTGACGATCCTCCTCCCATCGTTTTTATTTATCTTCTCCCCTTCGATCCTTAGATTCTCGTCGGGGAGGGTCCGTCGGATTCAGGGCAGCGATGGCATCTTTCTCGGCCGCTGGGGCAACGTTGCTCCAGTTACGTGAAGCTCTGTAATGCTATCCTGACGATCCGGTTCTTGAATAATTGTCTTCCCTGCGTTGCTAATCCAGGACCCAACACCAGTACAAAATACCGTGGCAGCCCGAGAAATTCCGGACCCAATCCTTCTGTGGCTTCCCCATCTCATTTCCAAAAAGGACGGCACGGACACGTGGGAATTGGTTGTCATCTATGTGACGCTTCCGTGTCTTCTGATGTAGACGAGACATGTATTCCTTATTTGACATGCGTTTCTTCTCCACCTCAATGTTTTTGGCTTCATCGAGGAGTTGTTGACGACGCGCTTCTAGGGCTTGCGCCCTTTCGTCTAGCTCATATGCAGTAAGTTCTACAGCTGTAGGGATAGGTGTGGTTAATGCGGCATCGATGAGTTTATGCGCACCTTCTATGATAACGTGTCCATCGACCGATGCTTCTTTTTTCGGCTCGTCAGGGATAAGTGCTCCATCCGAGTCTTCCTCGTATTCCTCGGCAACCACCTCCTCTGTCAGAGGGTCTTTTGCCGGGGTCTTGTTTTTCTTGTTCTTCTTCTTTGCCTTCTTGGCAGCGCCGGTAGCAAAGACGGCTTTGGGTCCGTTTCCTGGAGTCAAGCTCTGATCGGTACTTTCGGACATCTGGACCTCGGGAATATCTCTGACGTCCATGTCATCCTGCGTTTTGGGAGAGTGTTCCCCGGATCCTTCATCCATGGCTTCTCCTTCTTCTGCAGCTTTGGAGTTGTATTCCTCTTCATATTCCGTGGAGAACTTTCGGAAATCTGCTGACGTCATCGACTCATCCGAGGATGCGGGTACGTCGGCGTTTGTTCCAATTGCCTACAGCACAGAGTCGGTGTTCTCTCCAGCATCGGCAGAGCCGAATCCAGATCCCACGTATCCGATGAAGTGCGACGCGTGCTTCCTGAGGTACCTGCGGCTTTCGCGATCAGCCATATCGAAACTTTTGATGGTTTCGAGTATTGCATCTGCGCTTTTGCCTTGCAGTATCATACGTCGTAGTGTGTACCTTAGGAAAGGCATGTCTGTCCCGGCATCATCAGAGCCGGAATCAGTGTCGTTGATATGATCCTTCTAGATTTCGACTTCCACGGGTGGGTCGATCTGGGATCCGACTTCTCCGGGGAGATCCACTCCAGATTCGACTTGGTCCGCTGGGTCTTCTTCAGGCTCGGGTTTCTCCACTATCTCCGCAACTGGTGCGGGCTGGGTGGGATTAGGGTTTTCTGAGATCCGGAACTCTGCCGCCTCCGCGGACAAAGGGGACCTAGAAGATTCTTCTGCCTCTATCATCACCGCTGGGGTGGGTTGGGCAGGTTCAGCGAAACTGATGTAAACATCGATCTCACCAAAAGACATGATTGTGTAGGCAGTCACGGCCTCCCTAGCCGGAATCCAAGTCTCGTCGAGAACGATGAGAGGGACATTGCTGGCGTAGAGGATGCGACCGACGGTGATAGTCTCGCTGATTCCGATTCTTGCAGATTCCGCTCGAAACATAGATCCGAAGCTCACTAGCCCCACGGTGGGTGCCAACTGTCGTCGGATTGAGGACAACTACGCCATGAGGGGTCCTCGAGGCGTGCGGAAGAGAGGGGTTTGAGACGTACGGTGTTCTGGGACGGTGAGCACACAAGTTTACCCAGGTTCGAATCCGCCGGCTTTGGACGGATCCTACTCCTGCTAGCAATCCAGTAATACGGCAGAGCCGGAATATGGGTTACAAGGGTTTCGCTTGTGCGAGTTGAGGGTCTAAAGTATTGGGTTGCCCTAAAGGCTCTCCCTAGGCCGGCTTATATAGATATCCGGCCTAGGGTTTACAGGAGAGATCTATCCGGCTACGTCTAAGAGTCGGTTACAGGGTACATCTTGAAATACAAGTAACATTACGGGCCTAAGTCGGTAAGTCTTCTGGGCCTTCCTGTAGCCGGATTGGACTCCGTCTTTCTCCCTGACTGGGCCGCTCGTGAAGCAAAGCTCTAACCCGAAGTGGGTCACCCTGGTCAGTGAGGAACTGTGAGGATACCCAGAAAGTATATCTCCAACACTGAGGACTGCTGAACCCTGCAACAAACTCACAAAACCAAAGAGAAAAAACAGAAATATTTTTGGTCTTTTTGTGTTTTAGAAAGCAAAAGCAAAGAAAGAACAAAAACTAAAAAGAGAACAAAACATGAATATACAAGGTACCGACACAACATGATAAGGAGATGAGTGCGGTGTCGGCGTACCTCCCCCCAAGCTTAGGCTTTTGGCCCATGTGGGTATCAATCCATGTACGAATAAGGGTTCCAAGAAGGCGTATCTTGATAAGAATGGTCGTAGTTGGGCCCGTGGGAAGAAGAAGAGGCTCCCCAATCATAAGCAGGCTGCTGATATGAAGACTCTCCCTCATTCAAGGGCTGGACCGAATCATCCGTGACCTCCCTTCTAGTGTCCTGCTCTTGTTGGGAGAGCTCTCCCAAGTACGTGTCAAGCTCCTCCTCAGTGAGGGACTATCCTTCCCTGTTATCAAGGTTAAACAAAACAGGTGCAGGCAAAAGAACAACACGCTCGGACTTGCTCTTTCTCCAACCAGCTTTGAGAAAGGTTATTTCATAAGATAACTCATTCAAACTAGCCCACGAGGAAACAAATTTATGTTGTATCATGGAATTAAAATCAAGCCTTTCTATGGGGAACTGTAGGTCTAGATGATGATGCACTAAACCATGCAATGCTAGTAAACGAGAAGCAATGATGCCTCCACAAATTCCACCTGTCTCACGGTTAGCAGCAAGACGAAAAGCTATCAAAGCACCTAAGTTGTAAGACCTATCTCGTTTAAGAGCAGCAGAGATAAATGCTAGATCATATGAAGATAACTTATTGGCAGTTTTCCTAGCAAGAACACACTTGGCAACAAAGTAGGCAAAGTAACGAATGGAGGGAAGATGAATGTTACGGGATTTTCCATTCTCCTTCGAGAAGCTGCTCCCTTGGCAAATTTCTGCGTATAAATCCATGAGTGGTTCAGGTCGCTCCTTAATCCTTCTACATGATCCCCATTGAGGTACCTTAATAGCTGCACAAAAGTCATCGATAGAAAGGTCAACTACAATATTGTAAATTTTGTAGTGGACCATGGGGTTAGGCAAAGAGTGACTAAATTGAAAGTCCTGCACCACAGACATGGTTAGCTTCACAAATTGACAAGGTTCATCTTCCAAAAAGTGCTCCAACCCTGCATTAGAAACCAAAGTGTGGAAATCTTGGAGAATTCCTGCAGCTCTCATGAACTCAGAGCATGGATAAATGGAAGGAAAAACTTCCTCCTCCCGGTGGACCTTCATGACCTCAGGCACCCATAGTTCATGTTGGTTTAGTTGATGCTCATTCATCTTCTATTCTGAAATTTAAACACCTATTAAACAAGTGATTGCAAAGTGAATATAATTAAAGGTACTACTCATAGGGACTTTTAAGAGGCCTAAACATGCATCAAAACTATATCTCTAAGCATCAAACAAGCTTACAAGACCTTAAAACCTGTCACCTATAGCAGCAAAATACTCAATATATAATCCACTAAACACAAATCTACTTGGACAAGGGGAGGAGTCACATACCAAGGAACAAATGCTCCAAATTCAGCAAGAAAGATGGGCTGAGCAAGGAGATCGAAAAAAATCGAGAGCAAGCACAGCAAGAACGCGATTTTGATTTTGAGCAATGAACTGGAGCTTACTCGGGAGAGAGAAGAAAGTGGCAGGTGAGAGAGTTCGTGTGGGGCCAGGGGTGGCCCACACCAGGGCATGGCGCCACCCAGGGCAGGCCACGCCACCAGGCGGTGTGCCTGCCTGGTGGGTCCCCCTGGTACCTCCTAGGCACTCCTCTGCCCCTTTTTTCACGTAAAAATTTAATATGAATTTTCTAGAATTTTTCGAGACACTTTATTTTTGGGCATTTTTCAGGTATAGAAGAATGATTTTCTGACAGACAGATTTTTTTGGAAATGATGCAATGACAAAACAGGGCTAGAACTACAGAAGTTCTAGGAAACTCTAAAATGCAAGCAACTAACAACAAAAAGAAAACTAAACGAAAGCAAAAACTAAAATGGATAGAATAGAAGTAAACGAGGATAATCACGGTGAAAACATTGTTTTGTTCAATGAAATCATTTTGTTAACAAGGTTGATCAGGTCTTGTTACCAAAACAATTCCATATGAGACAAAACTTTGTATCCCACTAATGGTTATGTTACCTCAACCTTGATAGCAATGGTCCCAGTCATAATAGTTTCAAATCTTTCTCTTGGTATGGGATAATATATTTCTCCAACTTGAATGCCCTCAACATGTTCAATTGAATTCAAACCATAAGTCCTTTCAATCTTCTTGGGGAAATAGACAATATGTTCCTTGTCATTAACATTAAAGGTCACCTTTCCTTGATTACAATTAATAACAGCTCCTGCAGTATTAAGAAAAGGTCTCCCAAGAATAATAGACATATTATCATCTTCGGGCATTTCAAGCACAACAAAATCAGTTAATATCAAGCAATTATGAGCCACTTGAATAGGTACATTCTCACATATACCAACAAGAACAGTGGTAGATTTATCAGCCATTTGCAAAGATATATCAGTTGGTATTAATTTTTCTAGTTGAAGCCTCTTATAGAGAGAGAAAGGCATAACACTAACTCCAGCTCCCAAATCACGCAAAGCAGTTCTAACATAACTGTTCTTAATAGAGAAAGGGATAGCTGGAATCCCTGGGTCTCCAAGTTTCTTTGGAACCTTACCATTAAAGGAATAATTAGCAAGCAAAGTAGAGATTTCTTCATTAGGGATCTTCCATTTATTCGACACAATATCCTTCATATACTTTGAGTAAGGAGGCAATTTAATAGCATCAGTCAAAGGAATTTGTAGGAATAAAGGTTTCATCCACTCACAAAACTTATTATAGTGTTCATCTTCCTTTGAATTGTGTTTCTTATCAGGGAAAGGCATAGGTTTTTGGACCCAAGGTTCTCTTTCACTACCATGTTTCTTAGCAATAAAATCATCTTTAGTGTATTTAGTATTCTTAGTGTGGTTTTCAGGTTCTTCTTCAACTTTTTCTTCATTAGGAGCTTCATTTTCTTCATTACCACTTTCAGTTTCAGCATCAGAAATAGATATACTATTAGGATCTATAGCAGGTTCAGAGGGTTCTACAATAGTTTTATGTTTCTTTTTCCTTTTCTTACGAGTAGAACCACTATTTTCCGCTTGTTGAGAATTCTGTTCAATTCTTTTGGGATGCCCCTCAGGATAAAGAGGATCCTGGGTAGCAGCACCACTTCTAGTTATAATTTCATAAGCATGTTTTTCTTTAGCAGCATTATCTAGCAAGTCTTTTTGCACTTTAACGAGTTGATCTATTTGAGTTTGAACCATTTGAAAGTGTTTAACAATCATTTTAACATGATTAGTGGTTCTTTCCACAATATCTTTCAACTCAACATTAGCTCTAGTGTTTTCTATTAGATGATTTTGCACCCTTTTATTAAAATTATCTTGCTTAACAATAAAGATATCGAATTCTTCTAAGCATTAATCAGGAGGTTTAGAGTAAGGGATATCACCTTCATCAAAGTGTTGGAGAGAGTGTACCTCAATAGTGGATGAGTAGTGGATAGGCTTACATAATTCTTCTATAGGAGGTAAATTCTTGACATCTGCAGCTTTAATTCCCTTCTCCTTAAGACATTTCTTAGCTTCCTTCATCACTTCATCATTTAATTCAGTAACTCCCCTCTTCTTTGTTGTTGGAATAGGCACCGGAATAGTAGGTTCAGGTACAATTACTTCAGGTATAGCTTGTTTAGGAGGAGTCTAATCTTCATAGTTCTTACTTATTTTAGCCATTAATTCCTCAGGTTCCTTAAGAGTCCTATTCCTGAAAACACAATCAGCACAACTATCTAGGTATGTCCTAGATTCTTCAGTTAGTCCATTATAAAATATATCAACAAGCTCATTCTTAGGTAATGGACTTCCAGCTTGTGCATGAATCAAAGCACAAAACCTTGCCCATGATTCGGGCAATACCTCTTTTTCTCCCTGTTTAAAATCAAAAAGTTCCTGCAAAATAGCATGTCTAGCACTAGGAGGAAAATATTTCTGCAGGAAAGTACTAATCAAGCAATCAGGGCTATCAATAGATCCAGGAGGTAAATTACTAAACCAAGTTTTAGCTTCTCCTTTCAGTGAAAAAGGGAAAAATCTAAACAACAAAGTAAGTACGCATCTTAATATCATCAGAAAACAAGCCACTCATGGTAGAAAGTTCATTCATATGTGCTACCGCACTTTCATTCTTAGTCCCACAAAAAGGTTCTTTCTCAACAATAGCTATGTAAGATAGATCGAGAGAGAAATCATAATCCTTATCTTTAATATTTATGGGGGAAGCAGCAAACTTAGCAATAGGAGACAATTTGGGTCTAATAGTATGCCTCTCAAGGAGACTCTTAGAAGCGCTCCTATCATGGGTGTTTTTACATTCTTTAATAAATTCATCGATCATCTCAGCATAACCATCTTCAATGTCATAACTCTCACTAGACTCAGGTGAACTAACCGGTGTAGTAGTAGTGTCTTCATTAGGAGTTTCTGTATTTCCAGCTATAGTTCTAGCAGTCGTAGCATCCAGGAAAGGACCTAATGAACCACTCTTATCAAGCACAATAGAAGCAGCATCATAGGCATCAGAAGTTTCAGATTCAGCAGTAGTAGCAGTGTGTGTAGCATGTGTATGTGGTGGTGTAACGAGCTTACTTATAACAGATGGTGAATCAAGAGCAGTAGAGGTGTTCAGAACCGTACCTCTTCTTGTAGTGGATGGTAAAATAGGAAATTTGCCATCACGAGACTTAGCCATGATGGATGGATAGCAGCGAACAATAGAGAATCCAAGTGAACTTGATAAATAAAGCTATGCTCCTCGGCAACGGCGCTAGAAAATAGTCTTGATGACCCACAAGTATAGGGGATGTATCGCGGTATTTTCGAGGGAAGTGAAACCCAATTTATTGATTCGACACAAGGGGAGCCAAAGAATATTTATAAGCCTTAACAACTGAGTTGTCAATTCAGCTGCACCTGGAAACAATCTTGCTCACATCAGTTTATCAGTAGTAACAGTTTTGTAGTAGGAATAGTAAATTAGCAACAGTAGTAAAGTAAAGACAACAGTAACAATAGCAGTAAACAGTGGAATTCGAGTGCGGTAGGCATAGGGATGGATGGACGGGCGTTGCATGGACAAGACAATTCACATAGCAATCAGAACATAGGGCAATTGCAGATAAATAAGATAAAGCATCCAAGTACTAGATAATCCTAGGCATGTGTTCCATATATATTCATACGTGCTCGCAATGAGAACTTGCACAACATCTTTTGTCCTGCCAGCCCGTTTGCAGCGGGGCCTCAAGGGAACTACTGGCAATTAAGGTGCTCCTTTTAATAGAGCACCGGAGCAAAGCATTAACACTCCGTGAACACATGTGATCCTCACATCAAAGCCATTCCCTCCGGTTATCCCGATTTCTGTCACTTCGGGGCCATTGGCTCCGGACAACAACGTGTGTATACAACTTGCAGGTAAGACCATAAAGAATACTATCATAATGAATCAATAACATGTTCAGATATGAAATCATGGCACTCGGGACCTAGTGACAAGCATTAAGCATAACAAGTCGCAACAAAGTCATAAAGCACTAATAGAAGATACTAGGCACCATTCCCTAACAATCTGATGCCATTACATGAACGATCTCATCCAATCCCTACCATCCCCATAGCCTAAATCGGGGGATTACTCACTCATAGATGGGGGAAACATGGATGGTCGATGGAGAAGCGATGGTGATGATGATAGCGATGATCTCCTCCAATTCCCCGTCCCGGCAGGGTGCCAGAACGGAGTTTCTGGTGCTATTTTCGTGGAATCTGGTGGTGGCGGCGGAGCAGAACTCCTTCTGGAAAACGTCGAACCCCCCTGAGTTTTTAGGTCAGAAGGCATCTTATAGGCGAAGAGGGAGACCGAGGGGCAACCTGGGGCGGCCAGACCATGCCCTAGCGTGGCCAGGCCCAGCCCGTGCCTAGGGGTGGTCTAGCCAGGCCCTGCCCCCCCTCCGTCTCATATTATGGCTCCGGGAGTCTTCTGTTGAAATAGGATTTTTGGCATATTTTCCGGGATTTTTCCTGATAGTTGATTTTCTGCACAAAAAGTAGACACCAATGCAATTCTGCTGAAAACAGCGTCAGTCCGCGTTAGTTGCATCCAAATCACACAAGTTTAGAGGAGAAACAATCACCGCCCCTTCATCGCTGCCGAGTGGGAGGCCCTGCAAGCCATCCTCTCTGCCAAGGTGGACACGGTGACCAGTTCATGGCTGCATCAAAGGGCGCACAATGGCAGGCAACTTTTTGAACAATAGAGCATATGGCGTAGGACGACTAATAAGTTTTTGGACAATCATCATCGTAGTTTAGGTGTGTTGTAACTAATGTAATGGTAATGGAGAACTGAACGTGTTTAATTAGCCTAATGTTCCTGTAGAATTGTATAGAATAATAATCGATGACAATATTGTGGCAATTACAAGAGGTATATATGAGGGTCTAGGTGTACCGGCCTAGCCCTATAACAAACCGACTAGGACTCTTAAACCTAACAAGAGTTGTATTCTTTTATCAAACACAAAAACACAAAAAAAATAGTTGTACTAGTTTGCTTCTTTTATCAAAAACAGACAAAAAATAGTTCCTACTATAGTTGTTATTTTTGTTGGTTTGTTATTGTCTTGCTTTATCATGCTTTCCATCAATGGGTGGTTTCTTTGAAACTAGATCTTATTGGCAAGATGGGTTCACTGAAGAACAAACATATTAGTATAAGGAACACCGCTTGTCACAAAAAGGGAAACACTTATGGGAACAAATTGATAAATTGTATACCATTGCTAGAAACGTGTTCTCTACTTATAATGTTACGTATTGCTTTGATAAATCTTGTTGCTGTAAGAGGTATAAACACCTCCCTTTTCAATGTGAGTATAATGATGATGTTACCATATCTTCTTATGTTAAGGGAAATTATGACTTTTATGATGTGGAATAAATTGAAGAATTTATTGCTTGGAAGGGTGCATTTGAACTTGCTAGTTTGCTTGAAAATGCTGATGATTCATCTTATAAATATGAAGTTTATGGTATACTTAAATTTTGCTTTGATAATTATAAGGAAGAAAATGGCTATATTCTTGAATATCTTAATAGATGCTCTCCACCAGCGGAAGAGACTAATGCCTTGCAGGAGCCTATGGAAGAAGAAATTGCTTAAACTGGAAGCTCATTGGATGGAAAAGAGGAGGAGAGTGATGATCAAGAGGAGGAAGAATGGATCTACCCATTCCTACCTTCTAATGGGAGTAACTCTTTACCCCTTACAATATTTGATTGTCCCCCATGCTTACTATAGGAGGATGGATGTTATGTTCCTGAGGATTCTTTTGAAAATGTTTATAATAAATCTCTAGATGATGGTCCTATATTGGTTGATAATATTAATTGTACTACTATTGAAAATGAGATTGATCAATCATCTTGTTATAAAATTGTTAAAAGTAGGTTTGAAGGTTTTAATCCCACTATTTTTGAGCTTGATAAAAATTATGTGTTTGTAGATCATGAAAAGCATGCTTTATGTGATAGTTATATTGTTGAGTTTATTTATGAGGCTACTGAAAATTATTATGAGAGAGGAAAATATGGTTGTAAAATTTTCATGGTACTGAAACACCTCTCTATGTGCTGAAAGTTTTGAAGTTACTCTTGTTTTATCTTCCTATGCCTGTCACTTTGTTCTTTGCAAATTTATTTGCATACAAGATTCCTATGCATAGGAAGTGGGTTAGACTTAAATGTGTTTTGAATTTGCTTCTTGATGCTCTCTTTTACTTCAATCCATATTTCTTATGTGAGCATCTTCTCAAACTCTTATGCCTAACTTAAAGGCGTTAAAGAAAAGTACTTATTGGGAGATAACCCAAAAGTTTTAGATGAGTCTTGGAAGTTATTACTTCAGTAATAACCTCTCCTTATCCTTTTTATTTGCTTTTTGTGCCAAGAGTAACCTCTAATGAGAGAGAAGTAATGATTGGGAAAGTTGTTGTCCCGAAACAGATTTCTGTACTTCACCGTAAACATTCATGTAAAATCTCTGTACGTCGTTTTGAGGCGTGAATTTTTGTGCTTCTGACCCAGGTTGTTATCTAACTTTCGTTAGTTCAACACTTTTTGATTTGAGGAACATAAGGTCTTCGAAAAAATTGGTTTTTACCTGCTGGTCTGTTTTGACAGATTTCTGCCATTATTTGGTTTTGCTTCTTGTTGGTTCCTTTTTGAGTTCTTTTTGGGGAATTGAGATTGTTGAGGGAAGTGCTACAGTAGCTTATGTTTTAATGGAAGTTTTATTGCTGTTGAAACTGATATCTTGAGTGCACTAATGTTGCTAATAAAGATTGTGTGAAGTTTTGTATGAAGAAAAAATTTCACGTGTATGGAGAGAATGATGTAATGAGATGAAGAATGGACTAAAGCTCAAGCTTGGGGATTCCACCCCGTGTCACCCCAAGAATTATCCAAGAGGTACAAACGTCAAAGCTTGAGGATGCCCAAGGCATCCCCTTCTTCATCAATAAAAATCCCAGGTTTCTTCCAAACACTTCATTTTATTGTTTCATGCACAGTTGTGTTGTTCTTGGAGCATCTTCGTTTTTTGTTTTTGGTTTTCCTTTGCTTGTTTTTCTTAGTTTGCTTGAATAAATTGGTTGGACCCCCTCTTTCATGCATTGGTTTTCAAATAGTTTGGTTTGGATTGGAAAAGAGTAGGAAAAGTTCATGCTTAAGTGGTAAAAGGAGTTGTTTTTGGTTGTGGCCTATGCTTTGTCATGCCATGCTTGATATTATTTTGGCTTTATGCTTAGTGATCTTTGTTGTAGGATGACATGTTATAAACAATTGAGATTGCTTAATGTGCCTTTGAAGAATCATGCGTTGTTTTAGCATATTAAAGCATAGTATTGTGGTATTCTCCTTTGATGTTTTATTTGGGTTGACTTGGCGCATGCTCACACCATGTTATGAATATCCCAAGTCACCATAGCCTTTATGATCCTTTAGTTTTCGACTTTTAATATCACTTTATGCTTTGATTAATGATGTTTTATCGCTCTGCATGATTATGGTCATTATTGCTCTCTTAGTCGGTCGCTCCCAGTCTTTTGCTGGCCTCCATAACCAAGTATGAGTTCCACTCATGCATCCAACTCCAAATAAAACCAAGTTATTCCAAATAGTCCACCATACCTACCTATTAGCATTTCTTATTCCAAGTATATTCATGTTTTTATCTACCTTCTGAATTAAACTTGTTATGAGAAAACTAGTGATTAAAGCTCTCACGAACTTGATGGCACACTTTACTTTTCTTGCCCTTAATAAACTTGAACCATTGTGTCGTCTATGTTGTATATGCTTGCACTTATATGTTGGGGATTAGCAGAACCATGCTGTCATGGGGAACGCTTTCAACATTGCACTTATACTTTGTACCTAGTTGATATCATGCTCTTTTGTCTATGGATGTCATCGGTGTGAAATGAAAGGGGAGCTTGTAAGTCCATGTAGTTATGTATGTGTGTTAGAGAAACGCCTGGGCCGCCTGTCTAATCCATGCTGTCATGGTGGAAACCTGCAGCGTAACCATAATGAGCTGTCTATGAAGCATTCTTCTTATAAAAAAAGAGCCAGATATTGCGAAAAAAAGAGAAAAAAAAATATATGAGAAAAGAGAAAAGAGAGAAAAAGGCACCATTTTCCCATGGTAAATAAGAAGATTGCTGAGATGCTCGTTGTCTGCTTGCCTTGTCATTTTGATATGGGGATTCTTCCGTATCATCAGGCAAGGGGTACACCGTTGGCGGTTCTCTATGATACACATGTACTTACGATGACAAGAACTTACCGGTGACTAAACTTGAGTAGCATGAGGAGCGGCCCTCGTATTCAAGGGACATGAGATTTCCAACTTATACTTTGTCAAGCATATACTCCATAGTTTGTTCACTTTAACCTTAATCACTTCAAGATGCTTATGATAGGGGCAATGAGAGCTAAAAGCTAATAAGTACCATAATTTTTGGAAGCTCTTTATGAAACTTGAATCCCTACTTCCTTCTATGAAGGCCTTTCTTTTACTTTTATGTTGAGTCTCCATCTTCTATCTTTATGCACTTATTGAGAGAGCATAGTGGCCATTCTTAGTTCTATGTGCATTGTTCCAAGACTTGTTGATTGATGCATAATTTTGATATTGCTTGTTCTTAAACTATTTGTATCTAGTCACTCTTATGAACTTTGAAGGTGTCCTATGCATTTATGTTTGCTACTCTATGAGGGACAAGCTGAATGCCACTATGCTATGTTTTCTTTATGTGAAACAAACAAATGTTTTACAAAGCATTGTTATTCATGAATATTTTGTTTGTTCCTTTTCATGTTATAACATAGTTGTTATGTCTTATTGTTAGAACTTTGTCTTTCATGCTATGTTGAAGTACTATGATCCCAGCTATCAATGTTTTATAAATACTTTGATCAAGTTTATGTGGTGCATGTCACCTAAAAAAATATTCTTTCTTTTTATCACTTACCTACTCGAGGACAATCAGGAGTTAAGCTTGGAGATGTTGATACGTTGCTAACGTATCCATATTTTTTGATGTTTCATGCTTGGTTTTATCTACTTTCTTATGTTTTGTCCACACTTTGGAGTACTTTTTATACACTTACTTGGACTAACCTATTAATAAGATGCCATAGTGCCAGTTGCATGTTTTCTACTATTTTTGGTTTCAGGAAAATCAGAAAATGAATATTCTCGGAATTGGACGGGACAAAAGCCAAAGTCAGTTTTTCACCGAGGGGGACACGGAGCTAGAATACGAGACGGAGAGGGGCCAGAGGGCCGCCACACCACCTGGCCGCGCGGCCAGGCCTGGCCCGCACCAGGGGGTGGTGTGGCCGCCTAGGACACCCCCTCGGCCTCCCCTTTCGCCTATAAGATGCCTCCGATACAGAAACCCTAAGTACCCGATCAAAATTCCACGAAAGACTCTATGGCCGTCGTCATCTCCATCCCTAGATCGGGAGGATCTGAAGCTCTTCCCGGCACCCTGTCGGAGAGGAGAATTCACCTTGGAGGCCTTCTTCATCATCCTGCAAGCCTCCGGTGTGATGCGTGAGTAGTTCATCCTTGGACTACGGGTCCTTGTAGTAGCTATATGGTTGGTTCTTCTCCTTTGTGCTATCATGTTTAGATCTTGTGAGCTCCGTTGATGATCAAGATCATCTGTTTGTAATCTTATATGTTGTGTTTGCGGGGATCCGATGGATATTGAGATATTATTTCAGATTGATTATTAATTCTATCATATATTTGTTATTTGTAATCTTGCATGCTTTTAGTTGTTACTTGTGAGCTCCGTTCATGATCAAAAACATTTACTTTTGACAATTTGCTTGACCTAGGTTTGACCAGAAGGTCATGAATGAAGAGAAGTTAATGTGCCTCGGTTCCAAAATATAAGATACTTTTTTTAAATCGTATATATCTAAACAACTTTTAGTGTACAGATTTTGATCAAAATGAGTGAACCTGCACATTAAAAAAAATGTATATGTGTTAACGCGGACTTTTGACTCTCGGGTGCTACACACCCTCGTACTTGGAAAAATAAAATAAAAATTTAAAAAAGGTTTAAAATTTTGAACTTTTTTGAAATAAAAAATAATCAGGTATTGTACTCGTAAAAAATATTTGGAAAGGAAATAATTCGCATAGTCTTCAAGGTAAAAAAACAAAAATATGACGAATCAAAGGTGAATAGTATCGGGTCATGGGAAGTTTCGAGTTTGTTTTTTATCCAGGATATGATGAAAGTCATTCCCTAGGAAAATATTTTTATACAAGTATAATACCTGGTCATCTTTAATTTCAAAAAAAGTTCGATTTTTTTTAACATTTTTAATAATTTTTAAAATTTTCTAATTATAGGGTTGTGTAGCACCCGGAGCCACGCTGTAATTCTCCTATATGCGTGTGTTTTAGAAAGAACTCATCTTTTTGAAAGAAGAGAGGAGAAGGCACACAATATTCAAGTGCATTATCCTGCTTGTGATTCGACACCCACCCCTCACCAACAACTCCTTCACCAGCCGAATCTCAACACGGGAGTCAGAGAGGAGACACCACGATTCCTTGGTGGGAATGGACCACGGAATAGAGAGGCACGGACCTCATGGCTAGCCTAGCGACAGCCAGAGGAAATGGAATCTTTTTCCAGCTATCGTCCTATTCTAGACCCCCTTCAAGTCTTCCCATATTGCATCGTGGTCATAGCTTATAAGAAAATCAGAGAAGTACAGTGGCATAGAGCCAACGACCAGAATATACTACACAACAAGGACGTTTCTCGTATGACCGGAAGCTAGAGGGGGCGCACCGTAAAAGGGTGGGTGGGAAAGAGATTCGGGGCAGACGGGGCACACCGCGGGCGCGTGAAAGGATAGCAGAGCAGGCGGTATCTGGACGCCTCTTCCGTGTTACGCGACGAAACGCCCCTGCCAACCACATCCACACCACAGCACGCGCTGCCGCATCTTCTTTTCTCCGACTCCCACCTCTCTCTCTCTCCACCAATTTACCATACTACCCCCCTGCCACCCTCATTAAAGCCCAACAGTCCATGCCAAGCACACCCAAAAAGGGATTACTGGAAGAAAAAAACATGTATTATTATCAGAATGTCATTTTACCAACTGTCCTCCAAAATTTTCACTAACGTAACGTGTTGCGCACGGTTTTAGGAGCTGTACTAACTTCGTGTTAAAGTTAGCTAAACCGGCTGGTAAAATCTGTGTGGACAGTAATTAGGAGTAAGTTTTTTGTTTCGCTTGATTGACGGAGAATAAAGAGGAGAGTGTGGGTCAAGAAAGAAGACGGTACTAGTATCTTCCGTGGACGATTCTGTGCTGCTCCTTGGCGGAATGACCCTTCTGCCCCTCCACCTGAACCGTCTCTTCCTCCGTCCCGTCTTCTGGTATAAACGCAGGAGCAGCACGAGGACGGAACCACCATTCCCATTTTCCCTCCTCTGCAACTGCAACCTCCTCCTCTTCGCGGATCCGTGCAAGCCACCAGGGATCGGTCGTGCGTGCCGCGTCTTGTGACTTGAGCTCTGGATCGGACCGATGATGGGGCCATCGCCTGCGGTGAGTAAGGACGGCGGCGGCGGAGCGGGGGAGGAGGACCACCACCGCCTGCGGGCGATGGCGGCGAGGACGGTCACGGACTCGCTCAGGGTGGCCGTCGCCAGGTCCGGCGCCGCGGAGAAGGCGGCCAGGCTCGAGGAGTGCGCGAGGAGCCTCGAGGCCGAGAAGGCCAAGATGGAGGTCTTCCGCCGCGAGCTCCCCATCAGCGTCCACCTCATCGCCGACGGTGCGCCCCTCCTCCCTCCCTTCTCGCAGCACCCGTGTGCTAGGCTAGCCACCTGGTTTCTTGGCTGAGTTTTTTTCTCTCCCTCTCGTGTTCCGTGCAGTGATCGAGTGGCTGAAAGATGAGGTGGCCCAGCACCGGCGGCCGGCGCCGGATCAGCTGCTCGCCCCGTCGCCTTCGCCATCGCCGGCGCCGATCGCGAGGAGGAAGGCGGACGGCGTCAAGACGGAGGCCGACGCCACGGACAAGAGGAGCTGGATGAGCTCCGCGCAGCTCTGGACCTGCGGGAGCCACAGCAGCGCCAGCACCAGCAATGGCGGCGGCGGCGACAGGAGACAGCCACAAAAGGTAGAGACGTGAAATGCAAGTTACTCGTGGAACACGGGAACAAGATGAAGATGTGGAGTTTTTTGTTTAATTTATCCTGCTAACCGCCAGTACTAATTTAATATACAAGGAATTGTTTGGAAAGGAAGGTAGCAAGTAGTGATGCCAAGAACTAAAAAATGCAAGAGCTGCTGTGTTCAAGAAAAAATGATGGCGAATCCAATTATGCGACACTGAAAAACTAGGAGACTTTACAACTCTTCTGTTGAGTAAAAAGTTTTGGCCAATTTGGTGGTACAGTAGCACGCACCTAGAGAAAAAAAAATAGGGAAGTGGACCTTTCCAGCAAACTTGCAGTTCCATAATTTTACAGATTTTATTACTACATATAAAACACAAACATGTGTTTGTCAAGCTATTTTTAGATCATGTTTAGTTTTATTCAGATGCCATTTATCTATATATTTAATTAATATGTCAAATTTGATTATGAGATTTGCATCCCATCGCAAGACTAGGAGACTTTAGAACTCTCGTGTTGAGTAAAAAGTTTTGGCCAATTTGGTGGTACAGTAGCACCAACAGAAAAATATAGGGAAGTGGACCTTTCCAGCAAACTTGCAGTTCCATATTTTTAGAGATTTTATCGATTTTATTACATCATATATATATAACACAAACATGTGCTCGTCATGCTATTTTTAGAGTATGTTTAGTTTTATTCAGATGCCATCTATCTATATATTTAATTAATATGTCAAATTTGATTATGAGATTTGCATCCCATCGCAAGACTAAACACAGTTGGCATCCTCAATCATACTCCACACAACATGTGTTTGTCATGCTATTTTTAGACCATGTTTAGTTTTACTCAGCTGCCATATTTTTTATATATATTACCCTCAAAAAATATATTTTTCTATATATTCAATCAAGATGTCAAATTCATTCCAAGCTTATAGAGATTTGCATCCCATCGCATGAGTAAACGCAGTTGGTATCCTCAATCATACTCCACCCAACGTGCGTTTATCATGCTATTTTTAGATCATGTTTAGTTTTATTGAGAAACCATTTTCTCCCTACAAAGATAAGTACGATGTCAAATTCATGTCATGCTTAATTATAGCTTTGCATTCCATCACGAGGAAAGCCATAATATATTTTCCTTCTGATGTCAATCTCAGAAGTGCCAACTCATATATACATGTACCTATTTTTCTCTAACTTGTGCTGTCCATTTCAATTCCACCAGGTGTCCAATGCATTCATGCCACTGCCAACCTCTGCAAAATCTTCAGACAGGCCAGAGGCGGCCGCCATGGTAGTCCCGGACCTGTCTCTCTCATCCCCCGTGATCGACGCCCCTTGCCCGGGCGCCCCGAGCGCCAACAGCAGCGTGGTCACTGACGCCGGAGAGCAGCAGCGGCAGCAGTCCCGGAAGGCCAGGAGGTGCTGGTCGCCGGAGCTGCACCGCCGCTTCGTTGCCGCGCTCCAGCGCCTTGGCGGACCGCACGGTGAGAGACTGACTGCTTAATCACATTGTTTGATTGCTGGATTGCTCTGAAGAATCAACATAAGAGTATGTTGTTCTTGATTGGTATGCTGAACTCTTGTTTCTTGCGATTGCTGTTGATGCAGCTGCCACTCCTAAGCAGATCAGGGACATGATGAAGGTGGATGGGCTCACGAATGACGAGGTCAAGAGTCACCTTCAGGTTTGGTCCTAGCCTCCTTCTGGTACAAGAACACCCTTCTCATTCTGATCTAACAATTCCAGTGAACGGAATTCACACCATACCTACTGCTACTACTGGGATCAATCAAGATAGCTTTGGACATTTGACTGAATATCCGGTCTTTTCCTGCAGAAATACAGGCTACACACGCGGCGCACATCGGACAGTGATCGGCCGCAGCAGTCCGCCGGCATTTGGCCGCCGCCGGAGCAGTACACCACGTCACAGCACAGCACGTCGCAGTCCGGCTCGCCCCAGGGGCCCTTGCAGCTCACAACCGGGTCGAGCCGCGCGGTTTCGGTGACCGCCGGAGACAGCTGCGAGGGCGGGCAGGAGGATGAAGAGGACGGCAGGTCGGCGAGCTACAGCTGGGAGATGCAGCGGCAGAACGGCACGAAGGCGTCGTCGTCATCTTGAACACGGGAGAGCTGCGCAGCGACACCCTACTGATGATTCAGGATTGAGGCTTTATGTACAGAGGACGAGAGGTTCAGAGATTGAGAGGTGTGTTTTTTGAGGTGGGATATGATGAATGTTTTTTTAGGTGGAATGTGCTGAAAGTTAACTGAACTGATGTTGAGTTATTGAGATATCTTTAGGGCTATACGAGTTATATAAATTATGAGAGATGTTACATCACACTTACATTGTAGTATGATCTTTGGGTTAAATCAGCCGGGTGGTGGTTCATTTTAGGACTGATTTGCTTTAGTTTGGTGATACACTTGCAACATACTCCCTCCGATCCATATTAAATGTCTTTGCATCCGATATATCTAGCACTAAAATATATCTAGATATACCCACTTTAACGACATTTAATATGGATTTGGCCTCTCATATTTATACCATCAGACTTCAGAGCCTGGATTTGGCATCAGGTTGTATATTATGAACTAAGTGTGGAAAGCCCTTACAACATCTCCAGCAGGCGCGCTATAACAGGCACGCTATATTCGGGTTTACAGCGCGCGCAATGCGGATACAGCGCGCGGCGCCAGCGAGAGCTTCACTGCGTGATGTAAACCGCCGCGCCAAAATGCAGCACTGAATTGGTCCTTTTGCAGATGCGCTAAAATGCAGCCTAAAAAACATAGTTTAACACGCAATTCGTACAACCAAATTTAAAACTAGACTAAACTATAACTAATCGGACTCATTCGTACATAGTTTAAACTAGACTAAACTAGAACTAATCGGACTCCCAGTCGGAGGAGTCACATGTTGTGGACGACACCGGAGTCGATGACCACTCGTACTCCGACGAGGAAGAGTCGATGGTGATGGTCGACGGACCGACACCATTCTTCTCCTCCTTCTTCCTCACGGCCTTCTCCTTCTCCTTCTTCTTGGCCTCCTTTTTGGCCCTCCTCGCCTCCCGATCTTGCTTCTTCGCCGCCTTTCGCGCCTCCTTCTCTTCTTTCTTGTCGGCGTAGAAGGCGACCTACGCCGCCACGTCCTCCGGGAAGTGTCGCGCCCACTCGAGGCGCATGCGCTCGCCTTGCTCGGCGATGATGAGGCGTTACTCGAGCTCGTGCTGCCTCGCCTCCCGCGTGACGGCCGGCGGCGCGCGAGGTCTTCCGCCTGCTGGCGCGTCCAGATGTCCATGAAGTTCTTGGAGCGCCGAGGACGGCCGAGGCGCCAGGCGACCGCGTCGTACGCGTGTGCCGCCTCGTGTGCCGTCTCGAACGTGCCGAGCCTAATGCGCTCGTCGCCGCTCCGGATCTCGGCGTAGAACGTCCCGTTTGGACGTGCGCGCATACCGCGGTAGCCGGAGCTCGACCGGCGGCAGGGAGGCTGTCAACACCCAGATTTTTAATCCCAGATGCCCGTTATGCCATACCTCTCAATCCCAGGATTACCATTTTTGTGAGACATAACGGATTGGATATCACAGTACATCATCCATTACAAACCATACATAAGGTCTTACACAAATAAGGATCTCATGATCCAGTCTTAATACAACAAGCAGCGGAAATAAAAGATAAGTGTAGCGGTGGGGTCCATCTTCAGGGGCACAGGCAATACTGACGAAGACAGATAGTCCTAGTTATCATAGCCGTCTTGCTGGCCATCATCTTGATAGTCTCCTTCATAGTCTGGCCATTAGAATAGCCAGGGACAAAAGCCATGAGTACTCTTTAAGTACTCGCAAACTACCACTAACAAGTAGTATAGTGCTAAGTTAAAGTGCTAAATCTAAGTTTAACTATAAAGTTAAGTTTGGAACCTAAGCTGAGTTCTGAAGCAAAGAAAGATAAAATAAAGTTCTAGAATCACTTAAGTTGGGAAGCTATTATCATAAACACAACCCTGTTGTGGTCAAGTCAAGATTCATCATTCATCTCATAAGTTGTTTAGAAAACATCTGACAACGAAACAGTATGGCCATTCCAACTGTCCATAACCGCGGACGCGGCTATTCGAATAGTTTGACACTCTGTAGAGGTGGTACACTTTCACCACAAGATTCGATACATCTGTCAGGGATAACTCTGAATCATCATACTTAGTATGCAGATAATCAAACATAACCTTCCCTTTACACACCCTAGTATAACCACCTCTCCTATGAGCATGGCCTCCCAACCATGACCATCAGTCATCTTGGGCACTACATAGGTGGACAATATTGAGAGGTAGCCTCAGCTCAAACCTCTCCCGCAAGGGAACTAATACTAATGCATATAAATTTCCAGCTAAGACTTACCCAATTCAGGTAGTGTGGTTGTACAGTAAATTTGGAATGGTATCGCATCCGAATCCAACCATCAATTTTATAAAAGGGCTAAGGCTCATGCCTCAACATTTTCATCATCATAAACCATTTGTGTTTCTCAACACATGTCAAAACATCTCAATAGAATGACTCATCGTTCCAAGGTTTTCATAATTCATTTTCACCAAGTGTTCCCATCTAAGTGACTCAAGTTTTTGATATACTCTAAACTACTAAGTTAAGAGTGTTCACTAAGGTGGAAAATGGTGGGATCAATCTCATGCCATAGAATGACATCTAAAGGGTTCTAAATAGGTCAAGTTTTATAATTTTTATGCTACCTTCAAAACAAGTAAAGGACTTTGTGTAAATTAAAGGAAGTAAAGCTTGTAAGGTAATACTTGGGGTAGTAATAGTCAAGGTGGTGTGACCAAAGCATGCCCAAGGCATCTTTGCTCATTCATCTAGCTTAATTCTAGCTTGCTAACAATAGCTTGCACTGTTAATGATGGCTTGCCTTGGTTGGTGCAGTGGTTGAAGTTTTCTTCTTCTTCTTCTTGGTAGCACTCCTCCTCCTCGTAAGCTTGGTCGGTACTATCTTCTATAAATACATACGGAATACACAATCACCAAACAATACTTAACTAGTCTAATTAGTACTCTAAGGCACACAATTGATGATCTATTATCATCACAAGCATCACAAGTTTTATTCACTAGTTTCTTCCTTTTTATTTTAGAAAAGTAATTTCTACTCATTGAAAAATTAACTAAGATTTAATATTCACCACTTAAAATATGGGATCATGTGGACACATATCATCACCACATATTCTAACATGTGGGAATGTGGGAATGTAATTTAAAGGTTGGATCATAATTACTTTGGTTTAAGTTCATTATTTAATGATTTAAAGTGACTAGAAATGCCTATATAGCACTATTTTGGTACTAGTCCAAAGTCACTGCACGTAAACCTTACTATTATTACATATTTAGATAGATATGGTGAAATGTGATTTTTGAGAGTTGGAATCAACTCAAAACCTATCTTAGTTGATTTTATAAAAATGTTGCAATATGCAAATGCTTCTGTTGTGTTATTTTCACTAGGAGATATCTATAACTCTAATTGAATTAAATCCAACGGACTTGGATAGATCCTTTCAATACCTTTCAGGCAAAATTGGTTTCATGCAATTTGGATTTGTCAAACTCCCAGAATTGATTTTTAAACTAGTGGACAGAAACTAGAGTAACTCTAAATAAAAAAACTAAATTTGAAATTTTAACACGCACGGGAACTAACTGGGCCGGCCCATCTAGGCACAGTAAACGCACGGGCTGCCTGACATACGGGTTCCACCAGTCAGTGGCACAAAATCACCGAAACGGTATCTAGCATCCTGGGCCACACGATCTAAAGGGGATCTAACGGTGGGGAGTCATCGTCGACGACGGATTACTCCGGCGAGAACCTGACCTAGACGCGGTGGTGGGGGTCGATTGGGGGCATACCAGGGCTCTAGCAAGGTCGGTGAGGCGGGCAAACGGGCTGCTAGACGACGGCGAGGCGAGGCGCGGTTGCGGTGGAGCTTGGGGTGCCCTAAATCGCAGACGCCCTTCTCCTCCTACTGCGGCGGCTTCGGCTCCAATTCCGGTGAGGGAGAGCTCGAGCGGCGTCGGCTAGAGGTGGGTAAGGTTCAGAGAGGGGTGGGGAGTGAGTGAGTATGGAGAAATGGGGCTGTGGTGGCCGCTTTATATAGGGTCGACGAGAAGGCAGAGCGTGTTGGAATTATGCCCTAGAGGCAATAATAAAGATGTTATTATTATAATTCTTGTTCATGATAAAGTTTATATTCCATGCTAGAATTGTATTAAGCGGAAACATTAATACTTGTGTGGTTTGTGAACAACACCGTGTCCCTAGTACGCCTCTATGGACTAGCTCATTGATCAATGATGGTTAAGGTTTCCTAACCATAGACATGAGTTGTCAATTGATAATGAGATCATATCATTGGGAGAATGATATGGTGGACAGACCCAAACTAAGCGAAGCAATTTGTTCGTTTTTGCGAAGCTTTTCTTATGTCAAATATTGTATTCCTTAGACCATGAGATAATACAACTCCCTGGTATCGGAAGAAAGCTTTGAGGTCATCAAACGTCATCCTATGAGAGGGTGATCATAAAGGTGTCTCTCAGGTGATCGGAGAGTATCTGTTGGGTTGTATGTATCGAGATGGGATTTGTCCCTCCCAAGTTGGAGAGATATACTTCGGGCCCACTCGGTAATCGATATCAACACCGCTTGCAAGCATGTGGTTAAGGAGTTAATCACAAAGTGATATCGGATTACGGAATGAGTAAAGTACTTGCTGTGAACGAGATTGAACTAGGTATGACGATACCGACGATCGAATCTCGGGCAAGTAAAATATCGCGAGACGAAGGGAATATATATATGGGATTGATTGAATACTGGCATCGTGGTTCATCCGATATGATCATCTCTGAATGTGTGGGAGTCAATATGGGTGCCCAGACCCCGCTGTTGATTATTGATAGAAGATCATGTCTGCATATTCTCGAACCCGCAGGGTCACACACTTAACGTGTCTCGACGCTAGGATAGATTGGATAATTGGTTTATGAATTTTTGTTCGGAGTCTCGGATGGGATCCGGGATATCACGAGAGGTTCCGGAATGGTCCGGAGAATAAGATTCATATAAGGCAATGCAGTTTTTGGAGTTCGGAATTGTTCCGGGTTAATCGGTATTGTACCGGAAGCTTCTAGAACCTTCCGGAAGGGGGCCAACGTGGTCCCACCTTCCGGGAGGGGGCATGGGCCTATGAGGGACTGTCCTGGCCGCATTGGGTCAGGGGCACAAGGCCCCATAGGGCCCAGCCGATCCTAGAGAGTTTAAATCGTTTAAACTAGAGATAAGATAGGATTTCTAGATAAGGGAGAGTTTAAATCGTTTAAACTAGAGATAGACTTGGAGGAGGGGCTAGGGCTGGCCGCCCCCTCCCCCTCTATATATAGAGGGCTGGTGCGCCCCCCTCCCACCCACACACCTTCCTCCAAGCCCTGCTGCCTTCCTCTCTCCCTCCCGACTGTTTGTAGGCGAAGCCCTGCTGCAGAAATTCTCCACCATATACACCGCGCCGTCGTGTTGTAGATCCAATCCATCTCTCCACCATACTTGCTGGTCCGAGGAAGGAGGAGACGTCGAGGTGCCGCACGTGTGCATCTCACGGAGGCGCCGCCACTTGTGGTGCTAGATCGGATCGGATCGCGAGGAGGAGAAGCGAGTACGACTACATCACCCACGTTCCGACAAACGTTCCGCTGTGCGAATCTTCAAGGGTATGAAGATCTAATCCAATCTCTCTCGTTGTTTGCATCTCCTAGATTAGATCTTGGCTTTCCCTCTGTTCGCTTCCGTAGAAAATTTTGATTTACTATGCTGCGAAACCCTTCAGTGGTATCAGAGCTAGATCTATGCGTAGATGTGATTCACGAGTAGAACGCAACATGGTTGTTGCGGGCGTTGATGTTTTCTGTTGCAAGCCTCTTGTTTGTGTTCTTCTTATGACGCGGGATAGTGAGATTGAAGCGGTCCAGGCCAACCTTACGCGACGTCGTTCGCGAGACCGGCTCCGCACTTGACGTGTGGCTTGTACCACACATGCGGCTGGTGGATGTCAGTTTCTCTCACTATAGTTGTCATGGGATTAACATCGGAGTTTGGCAACCATAATATCACCATTGTGGCTTTCTGTAGGTAAGAATCGTTCTTAGCATCTACTCCCATAAGCCACGTAAAACATGCAACAACAAAGTAGAGGCGTCTAACTTGTTTTTGCAGGGAGTGTTTTATGTGATATGGTATGGCCCAAGATGTGATGTGTATATTGTATGTGATGATCATGTTTTGTAATGTTTCACGACTTGCATGTCGATGAGTACACAACCGGCAGGAGCCATATGGTTGTCTTTATAATTGTGTATGACCTGCGAGTCAACTTCTTATACGCCATGTAATAGCTTTACTTTATCGCTAAGTAGTTAGCAATAGTTGTAGTTGCTATTCGTGGTGGAGGCAATCATGGTGGAGTGATGGAGATCATGCCGGAACGCACAAGATGGAGATCATTGCGTGAAGATTGGCTATACCATGTCACATAAAGTTATATGCATGTGATGTTTATCCTTTTATGTATCTTATTATGCTTAGATCGCGACAGTAGCATTATAAGATGATTCCTCACTTAAAGATCAAGATAAAAATTGTGTTCTCCCCAAGTATGCACCGTTGTGAAAGTTCGTCGTGTCCAAGCATCATGTGATGATCGGGTGCTATAGACTCTACGCTCACATACAACGGGTGCAAGCCAGTTTTGCACACGCGGAAATACTTGGGTCTAACTTGACGAGCCTAGCATGTACAGACATGGCCTCGGAACACAAGAACCAAAAGGTTAAGCATGAGTCATATGAATGATATGATCGACACTTCGTTGTCCACCATTGAAACCACATCTCTTCTCGTGATGATCGGATTAGGTGTGGTGAATTTGGATCGTGTTCACTAAACAACTTGAGGGATGTTGAATTTAGTGGGAGTTCATCTAGTAATTTGATTAAGTTGAACTATTTATCATGAACATAGTCTAAATTGTACTTGCAAATACTGTAGATCACATGGCCAAGTCCAACTTCAACTTCAACGTTTTTGCTGAGAAAGAAAAGCTTAGAAACAATGGGTCTAACTTCACCAACTGGTTCCGCAATCTAAGAATCATTCTGTCTGGCGGACAAAAGGACTATGTCCTTGAGAAAGCGTTAGGTGACGCCCCCGCTGCAACTGCGTCGGCTGATGAGAAAGATGTCTATCAGTCGCGCAAAGATGATTATGGTGTGATTAAGAGCACCATGTTGTTTGCTATGGAACCGGAACTTCAAAATCGTTTTGAAAACTATCCCGGGCCCTTTGAGATTCTCGAAGAGTTGAAAACCATGTTTCAGACTCAGGCCCATTCTGAGAGATATGAGATCTCCGAGAAGTTCTTTAACTGCAAGATGGAGGAAGGGAGTTCCGTTAGTGAGCACGCCATTAAGATGTCGGGCTACACTCAACGCCTTGAGCAACTAGACTGCAAGATTCCAGAGGAGCTCAAGATTGACAGGGTTCTGCAATCACTCCCTCCCAGCTACAAAAGTTTTGTAGTGACTCATAATCAGATTGGTTCCACTGATACGATCACCGAGCTCTTCGCAAAGCTGAAGGCTGCGGAGGTGGACATCAAGAAGGATAATCATGTGTTGATGGTCAACAAGCCCTCCTTTAAGAAAGGTAAAGGTGCAAAGGAGCCCTTCAAGAAGGGCGGCGGCAAGCGCAATGCCCCTGCTGAGAAGAAGCTCAGGTCTGGTCCCAAGCCGGAAACTGAGTGCTTCTATTGCAAGGACAAGGGTCACTGGAAGCGCAACTGTCCGAAGTACTTAGCGGACAAGAAGGCTGGCACCATCAAAGGTATATTTGATATACATGTTATTGATGTTTTCCTTACTAGCCCTCGTTGTAGTGCCTGGGTATTTGATACCGGTTCAGTTGCTAATATTTGTAACTCAAAACAGGAGCTACGGAATAGACGGCGGCTTGCGAGGGATAAGGTGACGATGCGCGTTGGCAACGGATCAAGAGTTGATGTGATGGCCGTCGGCACGCTCTCCTTAGTTTTACCTTCGGGATTAGTTTTAAACCTTAATAAATGTTATTATGTGCCTGCGTTGAGCATGAACATTATTTCTGGATCGTGTTTATTGCAAGACGGTTATTCATTTAAATCGGAGAATAATGGTTGTTCTATTTATATGAGTAACATCTTTTATGGTCATGCACCTCTTGTGAGTGGTTTATTTCTTCTAAATCTCAAAAGGGATGAAACACACATCCATAACATTGAGGCTAAGAGATGCAAAGTAGATAGTGATAATACTACTTATTTGTGGCACTGTCGTCTAGGTCATATTGGTGTAAAGCGCATGAAGAAACTCCATTCTGATGGACTTTTGGAGTCTCTTGATTTTGAATCATTTGACACATGCGAACTATGCCTCATGGGCAAGATGATCAAAACCCTGTTCTCCGGTATGATGGAGCGAGCAACGGACTTGTTGGAAATCATACATACCGATGTATGCGGACCGATGAGTGTTTCGACGCGCGGTGGATATCGCTATTTTCTCACTTTTACCGATGACTTAAGTAGATATGGGTATATCTATTTAATGAAACATAAATCTGAAACGTTTGAAAAGTTCAAAGAATTTCAGAATGAAGTGGAGAACCATCGTAACAGAAAGATTAAGTTTCTACGATCCGATCGTGGGGGCGAATATTTGAGTTATGATTTTCTCACGCATCTCAAAGCAAGTGGAATCATTTCACAACTCACGCCACCCGGAACACCACAGCGCAATGGTGTGTCTGAACGCCGGAATCGAACCCTATTAGATATGGTCCGATCAATGATGTCTCTTACTGATTTGCCGTTATCATTTTGGGGTTATGCATTAGAAACCGCTGCATTCACTTTAAATAGGGCTCCATCTAAATCCATTGAGACGACACCGTATGAACTGTGGTTTGGTGCTAAACCTAAGTTGTCGTTTCTTAAAGTTTGGGGATGCGAAGCTTACGTCAAGAAGTTGATGCCGGACAAGCTCGAACCCAAAGGGGAGAAATGCGTCTTCATAGGATACCCTAAGGAAACTATTGGGTATACCTTCTATCACAGAACCGAAGGCAAAGTGTTTGTCGCAAAGAAAGGTTCCTTTCTTGAGAAGGAGTTTCTCTCGAAAGAAGTGAGTGGGAGGAAAGTAGAGCTAGACGAGGTTATTGAACCTTCTCTTGAACTGGAGAGTAGCGCAGCACCTGAAATTGTTCCAGTGCCGCCTGCGCCAACAATAGAGGAAGCAAATGACAAGGATCATGAAGCTTCGGAAGATGCTGCTACTGAATGTCGCAGGTCGACAAGGTCGCGTGCCCCTCCTGAGTGGTACGGCAACCCTGTCTTGACTGTCTTGTTAGTAGAAGACAGTGAACCTACGAACTATGAGGAAGCGATGATGAGCCCAGACTCTGAGAAATGGCTAGAAGCCATGAAATCCGAATTGGGATCCATGAGCGAAAACCAAGTATGGACTTTGGTGGACCCTCCTAGCGACCGAAAGGCCATTGAGTGCAAATGGATTTTCAAGAAGAAAACGGACGCGGATGGTAATGTTATCGTCTATAAAGCATGGCTTGTTGCGAAAGGTTTTCGACAAGTTCAAGGTGTTGACTACGATGAGACTTTCTCTCCCGTAGCGATGTTTAAGTCCATTCGGATTTTATTAGCAATTGCTGCGTTTCATGATTATGAAATATGGCAAATGGATGTCAAGACTGCTTTCCTCAATGGAAACATTGATGAAGAGTTGTATATGATGCAACCCGAAGGTTTTGTCGATCCTAAGGATGCTGATAAAGTATGCAAACTTCAGCGTTCCATTTATGGACTGAAGCAAGCATCTCGGAGTTGGAACCTTCGTTTTGATCAAGTGATCAAGAGCTTTGGATTTGTTCCAAATTGCTACGAAGCTTGCATCTACAAGAAAGTGAGTGGGAGCTCGGTGACGTTTCTGGTACTATATGTGGATGACATATTGATTATTGGAAATGACATCAACATGCTTAATGATGTGAAGAGTCATTTGAACAAGTGTTTTTCAATGAAAGACCTAGGTGAAGCTGCTTATATATTGGGCATCAAAATCTATAGAGATAGACAAAGACGCCTGATAGCTTTAAGCCAGAGTACATACCTAGACAAAGTTCTGAAAAGGTTCAGAATGGATAAGGCATTGAAAGGTTCAGTGCCTATGTTGTCAGGTAAGATATTGAGCAAGGATCAGTGTCCAGCTACGGTAAATGATAGGGAAGCTATGATCAAAGTGCCTTATGCCTCGGCCATAGGTTCCATCATGTATGCCATGCTGTGTACTAGACCGGATGTGTCCAATGCTCTTAGTTTGACGAGCAGATATCAAAGTGATCCAGGAGTGGAACACTGGACAGCCGTGAAGAACATCCTAAGGTACCTAAATAGGACTAAAGAAATGTTCTTAGTCTATGGGGGTGATGAACAACTCGTCGTAAAAGGTTACGTCGATGCTAGTTTCGACACCGACAAGGATGATTGTAAATCTCAGACAGGATACGCGTATATTTTGAATGGAGGAGCTGTGAGCTGGAGAAGCTGCAAGCAAAGCATGATCGCGGGATACATGGCTGCTGCAGAAGCGTCAAGTGAAGGAGTTTGGATCAGAAACTTCATCACTGAGCTTGGCGTGGTTCCAAGTGCATTGGACCCACTGGAGATATTGTGTGACAACACTGGCGCCATAACACTCGCTAAGGAACCAAGATATCATCCAAAGACCAAGCATATCAACCGCAAGTTTCATATAATCCGAGATTATATAGCAGATGGAGATCTAAAGATCAGCAAAGTACATACAGATCTGAATGTCGCAGATCCATTGACTAAACCTCTTCCACGTGTAAAACATGATCAGCACCTCGGTGCCATGGGTGTGAGATTGTTGCCAAATGTAAACTAGATTATTGACTCTAGTGCAAGTGGGAGACTGTTGGAATTATGCCCTAGAGGCAATAATAAAGATGTTATTATTATAATTCTTGTTCATGATAAAGTTTATATTCCATGCTAGAATTGTATTAAGCGGAAACATTAATACTTGTGTGGTTTGTGAACAACACCGTGTCCCTAGTACGCCTCTATGGACTAGCTCATTGATCAATGATGGTTAAGGTTTCCTAACCATAGACATGAGTTGTCAATTGATAATGAGATCATATCATTGGGAGAATGATATGGTGGACAGACCCAAACTAAGCGAAGCAATTAGATCGTGTCATCGTGTTCGTTTTTGCGAAGCTTTTCTTATGTCAAATATTGTATTCCTTAGACCATGAGATAATACAACTCCCTGGTATCGGAAGAAAGCTTTGAGGTCATCAAACGTCATCCTATGAGAGGGTGATCATAAAGGTGTCTCTCAGGTGATCGGAAAGTATCTGTTGGGTTGTATGTATCGAGATGGGATTTGTCCCTCCCAAGTCGGAGAGATATACTTCGGGCCCACTCGGTAATCGATATCAACACCGCTTGCAAGCATGTGGTTAAGGAGTTAATCACAAAGTGATATCGGATTACGGAATGAGTAAAGTACTTGCTGTGAACGAGATTGAACTAGGTATGACGATACCGACGATCGAATCTCGGGCAAGTAAAATATCGCGAGACGAAGGGAATATATATATGGGATTGATTGAATCCTGGCATCGTGGTTCATCCGATATGATCATCGATGAATGTGTGGGAGTCAATATGGGTGCCCAGACCCCGCTGTTGATTATTGATAGAAGATCATGTCTGCATATTCTCGAACCCGCAGGGTCACACACTTAACGTGTCTCGACGCTAGGATAGATTGGATAATTGGTTTATGAATTTTTGTTCGGATTCTCGGATGGGATCCGGGATATCACGAGAGGTTCCGGAATGGTCCGGAGAATAAGATTCATATAAGGCAATGCAGTTTTTGGAGTTCGGAATTGTTCCGGGTTAATCGGTATTGTACCGGAAGCTTCTAGAACCTTCCGGAAGGGGGCCAACGTGGTCCCACCTTCCGGGAGGGGGCATGGGCCTATGAGGGAGTGTCCTGGCCGCATTGGGCCAGGGGCACAAGGCCCCATAGGGCCCAGCCGATCCTAGAGAGTTTAAATCGTTTAAACTAGAGATAAGATAGGATTTATAGATAAGGGAGAGTTTAAATCGTTTAAACTAGAGATAAGATAGGATTTATAGATAAGGGAGAGTTTAAATCGTTTAAACTAGAGATAGGCTTGGAGGAGGGGCTAGGGCTGGCCGCCCCCTCCCCCTCTATATATAGAGGGCTGGTGCGCCCCCCTCCCACCCACACACCTTCCTCCAAGCCCTGCTGCCTTCCTCTCTCCCTCCCGACTGTTTGTAGGCGAAGCCCTGCTGCAGAAATTCCCCACCATATACACCGCGCCGTCGTGTTGTAGATCCAATCCATCTCTCCACCATACTTGCTGGTCCGAGGAAGGAGGAGACGTCGAGGTGCCGCACGTGTGCATCTCACGGAGGCACCGCCACTTGTGGTGCTAGATCGGATCGGATCGCGAGGAGGAGAAGCGAGTACGACTACATCACCCACGTTCCGACGAACGTTCCGCTCTGCGAATCTTCAAGGGTATGAAGATCTAATCCAATCTCTCTCATTGTTTGCATCTCCTAGATTAGATCTTGGCTTTCCCTCTGTTCGCTTCCGTAGAAAATTTTGATTTACTATGCTGCGAAACCCTTCAGAGCGAGCGCCGGTGAGGTCATCGGTGACGATGATGCGGGGTTCTCTCGGCATGGGCGAGGGCGGCGATGGATGCTCTGTCCCCCGATGGTCCTCTAAGGCTTAAAGGCGCGGCAAGGCGGGGTCTCTACTGGTCGGGAGCGTGCGGTGAACTGCGCGCGGACGACGGTGTTCGACACGGTTTCTCCGGGCTGCTGGTCACTAGGCGGCGAACAACGATGTCTGGGCGGTTGCTGAGCCTGCTGCAGGTGTTGCCATGCAAGGCTAGGGTTAGGCGAGGTCGGTGCTGCTCTGGTGGGTGCGGCGCTCCGGGGTGATCGACATGGCGGATAGATGCATGGGCGTGAGCAAATGCGGCTTGTCCTCCGCTCGATTTTGGTCGGGGGCTGGTCGAGGCGATGCGGTGTGATGGCGCCTGTCTGCCAGCGAGCGAAGGAGAGCGCGGGACGGGCTGAGGCGAGCCGTCCATGGTCGACCTGGCGCATGGCGTCGGGCGGCTTGGTACTAGAGCAGCTAGGGGAGAGGGAGAGAGGGCTAGGGCCGGGGTTTTAGCTGGGGGGACAAGGGGACCAGGTTAGGCCCAAATGGTGGCAAGCTACTGCTCACTATAGTGTTTTAGGATGTTGCAAGATTTGTGTCTGTCACCTGTTTGATGAAATGGCCGCAAGAAGCAAAATTTTGAATTTTGGTTTCAAAATTTTTGAGTGATCTACACTAGTGCTAGATAGTCTCTGGTTTCAAGGGTTTTGAAAATGGAGTTCAATTGGATGGTTTTTGAAATAGGGGTGATCTAGGCATATGCATTGAATTCAATCTTCACGTGCCATTTAAAATAAGTATCTGAATGTTTTTAGCAGATCAAAAAGTGGGCCTTGGTACCTCATTATGTGTACTAGCAAGGGGTGTAAAGATCTAGAATTATCTCTGTTGAGAAATGAGTGCTAGGAACACTCAAAGTAGTGTAGTGGATTAAAATGGCCAAAATGACCATTCCCCCTTTTTAATTGTTTTTTATTTGATTTTCTTTGGGATTTGCTTGGGAAAGGTTTAGATGATGTTTAATTTACCATACAAACATTTTACAACCAAAGAATCACAGAACCATGGCAATTCAAATCAATTCCTAAATTAAATGAATGCTTTCATTTTTAATTTGGAAAAGTTTTTGTTAACCCTAATTTTGATGATTTGGATCTTGATAAGCTTGGATTAAAGTTTTGGGATGTTACAAACCTTCCCCCCTTAAACAAAATCTCGTCCCGAGATTTACAAAGAAAACTAGGAACTAAAGAGATCTGGGAACTCTGTCCTAATGTAATCTTCGCGCTCCCAAGTGGCTTCCTCCTCGGTATGGTTGCTCCACTGAATCTTGAGAAACTTGATGCTCCTGGTCCTGGTGGTTCTGTAGGCTTCTTCTAAGATACAGATGGGCACTTCCCGATAGGTCAGGTCATTGTTGATCTCTATAGCTCTGTGATCGATGTTCTTGAAAACTTCAGTCTTCTCGGGCACTTCTAGGCATTTGCGAAGTAACGAGATATGGAACACATTGTGGATGGCTGACATCTCCTCAGGCAGTTCCAGTTGATACGATACTTCTCCTCGACGGTTCAGAATTTTGAAGGGCCCGATATATCTGGGGGCTAACTTTCCTTTCAGACTAAAGCGTTGGGTTCCCTTCAATGGTGAAACCTTGAGATATACAAAATCTCCGACATTGAAGGTCAGGTCTCTCCTTCTCTTGTTAGCATAACTCTTCTGTCTGGACTGGGCGGTCTTGAGGTGCTCATGGACTTTGTGAACCTTCTCTTCGGCTTCTCGGAGAATGTCGGGTCCAAAGATCTGACTCTCTCCTACTTGCGACCAATTCAAAGGGGTACGACACTTTCTTCCGTATAGGAACTCAAATGGTGCCATCTACAAACTAGCTTGATAACTGTTGTTATATGAGAATTCTGCGAAAGGCAGGCAATCTTCCCATTTTGATCCATATTCCAACACACAAGCTCTAAGCATATCCTCTAAAATCTGGTTGACTCTCTCCGTCTGTCCATCTGTTTGCGGGTGATACGCGGTGCTGAAGTTCAACTTGGTTCCCAATCCTTCCTGAACATTCTGCCAAAATCTCGAGGTAAACTGGGTTCCTCGATCTGATACTATGGTCTTGGGGGTTCCATGCAGACTAACAATCCTAGCAATATACAGTTCTGCTAGCTTTGCACTTTGGTAGGTAGTCTTGACAGGTATGAAGTGGGCTACCTTGGACAGTCTATCAACTATGACCCAGATTGAGTCATTTCCCCTACTAGAAGTAGGCAAACCGGTGATAAAGTCCATTCCGACGGAATGCCATTTCCATTCCGGAATCTGCAATGGTTGCAACAATCTTGCAGGTCTCTGATGCTCTGCTTTGACTCTTTGATAGATGTCACATTTGGCGATGTAGCTTCCGATTTCTCTCTTCATCTTGTGCCACCAAAATTGCTCTTTCAAATTCTGATACATCTTCGTTCCTCTGGGGTGGATAGAACAAAGAGTATCATGAGCTTCCTTCATGATAACTTGCTTCAGTTTCGAATCTACTGGCACACAGATACGTCCTTTATACCATAGTACTCCTTCTTCGTCTTTGGTGAATCCAGGTACCTTTCCTGTACCAATACGATGTTTGATTCCGTCGATACTTTCATTCCCCTTTTGGGCTTCCTTGATTTGGCTAATCAAAGTGGGTTGAAGTTAAATGCTAGCTAAGAATCCTTTGCTAACCAATTCAGTTCTGAATTGCTCTAACTCTTCATACAAACTTGGCTGCTTCTCCTTGATCATGGTGTTTAGCCTACACGGCAATCTGCTAAGAGCATCCGCTACCACATTGGCTTTGCCGGGGTGATAGTGAATGTCAAGGTCATAATCCTTGATTAACTCTATCCATCTCCTTTGCCTTATATTCAGCTCCTTCTGAGTGAAAATATACTTCAAGTTTTTGTGATCCGAGTAAATCTCACAGCGATTACCCATCAAATAATGACGCCATGTCTTCAACGCTAGAACCATAGCTGCTAGCTCAAGATCATGGGTCAGATAGTTCTCCTCATGCTGCTTCAGTTGTCGAGACAGATACGCGATGACTTTGCCTTCTTGCATCAATACACATCCTAGACCAATCTTGCATGCATCACAATATACATCAAATGGCTTCTTGATGTCTGGCATGATCAAAATTTGGGCTGATATCAATCTCTTCTTCAGCTCCTGGAAATTGGCTTCACACTTGTCTATCCATTCAAACTTCTTGTCCTTCTTTAACAATTGGGTCATGGGTCTGGAGATGCTTGAGAATCCTTCCACGAACTTGTGGTAGTATCCCGCTAATTCGAGAAATGCACGGACTTGGGTTTGAGTGGTTGGGGCTTCCCATTCTTCGACATCTTTGATCTTGGCGGGATCAACAGGGACTCCTCCGGCAGACACAATATGTCCTAGGAATCCTACTTCTTTCAGCCAAAATTCACACTTGCTGAACTTGGCATATAACTGATGTTCTCTCAGGGTTTCTAGGATGATTCTCAGATGTTGCTCATGCTCCTCTTCTGACTTGGAGTAGATAAGGATGTCGTCGATAAACACAACTACAAACTTATCTAGGAAATTCATAAAGATCTTATTCATGAGATTCATGAAATAAGCAGGGCATTGGTTAATCCAAAATACATAACCGTATACTCGTATAAACCATAGCGAGTAGTAAAGGCGGTCTTTGGAATATCCGTTGCACGAATCTTAAGTTGGTGATAACCAGTCCTAAGATCAATCTTTGAGAATACCTGGGCTCCGGTCAACTGATCAAATAGATCCTCTATCTTTGTCAAGGGGTACTTGTTCTTGATGGTGATGTCATTCAACTTTCTGTAATCTGTACACAGACGATTGTCTCCATCTTTCTTGTCAACGAATAACACTGGTGATCTCCATGGCGATGCGCTTGGCTGAATCAAGCCTGTTACTAACATGGCATCTAACTGCTTCTTCAGTTCCACTAACTCTGAGGGGTTCATGCTATAGGGTCTCTGGGCTATGGGTCCGGTTCCGGGGATTAGCTCGATAATGAACTCAATATCCCTATCCGGGGGCATACCTAGCAATTCATCTGGGAATACGTCGGGGTATTCACAGACTACTCTGACTTGGTCTATGGTGGGTAGGGCTAGACTCTTGTTGCACTTGAATTGACGGGGTAAGGTTTCAGATATATGCTCTACTGTTACTCCGGAACTACTGGTCATGGTGATGGCCTTCTTAGCATAGTCTATCAGTCCTTTATGCCTTGACATCCAATTTGGTTCCAAGTACAATTAGGTTGGCATAAAAATCTATCCCATGTATTCTGATAGGCACAGCTTTGTAATTTTTTCTAGCTTTTGTAGTTGAACCGAGGATTTGAACTATCATGACATGCTTCAAGTTGGTTGGGTGAATCTTACTAGTGCATGCAAATTCTTCAGTGATAAATGAATGCGATGCTCCCAAATCAAACAATACTCTTGCTAAAACTGAGTTGACAGAAAACATACCCAGCACTACATCTGGCGCTTCTTGGGCTTCTTCTGCGTTCATGTGGAAGAGACGACCGTTGCGGTTGTGAGGGTTCCCTGGGGCAAACCTTCTTCCTGGTTGAACACGACGCTGCTGTTGAGCTGGGGCATTCACAGTGGCATTGGCGGCAGTCTTCTTGGGACACTCATTGGAGTAGTGACCCTTCACTCCAGACTCGAAACAAGTGATCTGGGACTTGTCCTTTGCTGCGACAGGCACATCATTGCTACCAGTTCTGGGTGCAGTGTTGTTGTTGTTCTTGTTGTTGCTCTTGGGAGGTGCACGGTTGAAATTGTTGGCATTGCCGGAGTTGTGATGGTTTCCTCCGGACTTCACATTGCCTCCTCTACGGTTGGGGTAGCTTGGGCGAGACATTGGGGGTCGGTTGTTCCTTGGTGCATATCCTGGTGAGGGGTTGGGACGATACTTCTGGTGACTACTGGATCCTGATTGCTGCATCATGCGTCGCTTGTGGTTGTCGTTTGCCTGGTTAATCTTGCCTTCCATCTGAATGGCAGAGTCGACTAGCTCTTCGAGATCCTGGAAACGGATGTTGACGAGGACAGTCTGCATCTCATCATGCAGTCCGTTCAAGAATCTCTCCTTCTTCTTGGCCTCCGTGTTGATCTCATCAGGTGCATATCTCGCAAGTGACAGGAATCTGTCACGGTATTCTACCACAGTCATTCTTCCTTGCTTCAATTCGCGGAATTCATCTCTCATCCTGTTGACTAGACCTTGCGGCACGTCGGTGCGGCTAAACTTGACTTCGAATGCTTCCCATGTCATAACCTGACCATGGTTCATATTGCGGATACTATTCCACCAAGCTCTTGCATCTCCCGCCAGATAGTGGGTGGCGAAGAGAACTTTCTCGTTTTCCTCAACTCCTGCAACTTCGAGGTTGTTTTCCATCGTCTGCAACCAGTCATCCGCTTATAATGGGTTTTCAGATTGGTTGAAGATTGGGGGATTGGTATTCTGAATTTTTTTGAGTTTGGATCCATGGTGATCCTGATTTCCATGCCCTTGGTTGTTGAGAGCCATCTGGGCAATCTGCTGCAATGTTGCTAAGTTGGCTTGACGTTCTGCCCTGCTTGCTTCACGGTCTGCAATGAGATTCTGCAAGATCTGCAGCATCGGGTCCTGCGACGAGCTGCTCCCTCCTTGGTTTCCGCGAGTCATCTAAAGATTGAGATAGATATAGGGGTAAGAGGGAATTTCTAAGGTTCATGGTTTTGGTTCCAAAGCTAAAACTTTGAGTTAGACTCAGGTTTTTCAACTAACTCCATTTCATTCATGCAAACAAACACACGATACAACACACACCACAACAAACAAAGGAAAACAGATGGTTTGAAGAACCATTCTGCAAGCTATGATATAGTGGGACCGATACATCTCATGCTACAGCAGTGCTCTAGTGTAGCTACTCATCGTCAATGAAGTCGGAGTCCTCATCGTCAGTGTAGAAGTCCACAACATCCTCCTCCAGAAAGTCATCATCATTGTTGAGGTAAGAATCCATGTCTCCCTAGATGTCTTCACCCTCATCTTCTTCTTCCTTGGCGGCAAGCTGAGCTTCCTGCTCCTTGACGGTCTTCTCGAGGCCGGCCACCTTCTTGCGAAGACGGGCAATGGTGCGATTCTTCTTTGCACGCTGGCGGCGAAGAGACTGGCGATCCTAGATGAGCAGTGCAAAAGTCTGGGCCTTCTGGTCGGCAATGGCACGGTTCTGGTTGGCTAACTCCCTGGCATTGTCCAGTTCCTGCTGTCTGTCATGCAGCAAGAAGTCAAGATTCTCCACTTGACGCCTCAACTCTGGGTGACTTGGCATCTCCATCGGCATTCCCATGAAGTCACGTCTTGCATAGTGAGCAAAACGGGTTCCTTGGATTTTGTTGATGCTGAGGGCACATAGACGTGCGAGAGCTTCATGCATTGCCCTGGCTAATCCATCTAGCCAGTTGTTCTCTCTCACGGAGAACTGAATTCTCCCAGAAGTTGGTGCTTCAATGCTTCCTCTAAGATCCGCGGTGACTAGCCACTGTAGGTCTCCTCCTGGGGGTCCTGTAAGTTGAGTTCCAAGAAACTCCGGATGTGGACGTCCCAGTAACTCTGACAGTGAATCCAGATCCCTCTCGAAGCTCAGCTGGCCTCCGTTTCCCAACTTGTAAAACTTGCTGAACTGAGTCTCCATCTACAAGAATTAAGGAGGAGGAAATTAGTGAAGGGATCAAGTGTGTCAAATTTTAATTATTAATGTAAGAATTTTGAGTGTTGGGTCCGCAACATAGAAAACAAAAAAATTCCTACGGTGTGAACTACACGCCAAGATCTATCTACTAGGTACAAAGCAAACGGGTGGACATACATCCATAGAGAACTTACCCTCGAAGACAACAAGCTTTGTTAACGAGTAGGAACTCATGGTTGATGTAGTCGTACACTTGCCGATCTCAAGATCGTGAGGAAGTCCGAGCGCCGCAACTCAGCAGCGCATCCGCACTCGCACACACGTTCAAGCCACCGGACAACCTCCACCTCCTCGCTCCAGCGATCCAGCAGAATCAGCAACTCCTTCCAGACGAAATGCCACCGGGAACATGTATCTCGCTAATCCGAGACCATGGGGAAATAGTTCTAGAGGGGGAGAGAGATCCTTCACAAGGAGGTGTGTGGATGAAAGAGGGAATGGGTGGCCTTCTATAGGAGGAGGGGGTGCCCCCTCTCTCCATGGCCGGCGCATGGGGGGTGACCCCTCACATCCCCATTCATGTGGTGGTAACTCCTCTACATTAAAATGCCTCTTTACATTCCCTTTTAAAGTCTCCACTTTAAATGCATTAAGTTTCTCCAAATTTAATGCTCTCTCATTTAATAAAACCCTTTTATTAAATTTATTCAGAATTTTGTTAATTACTTTAATTAACAAACATTCACATATAGCCCCTTGCAATATTTCAATATCACATGTAGAACCACCTTCTGCAATTTCACCCGAAACAATTTCCGGTTTCTATTGAAACAATTCCTGCGCTTTGCAATTCTTTCGTCTGAAACATATGTGCTCCAAAATGGTGTCCGGTAACTCTTAAGTGTGCCACCCTACGGTTCGCGAATAATGCAGACATGATCGAGACCCTTCTCCGATCAATAATCAGCAGCAAGACCTGGAGATCCGTACTGACTCCTACACATTCAATGATGACTCCTGTGATCGTGAGAACCTTTAACGCTTGTAACTAAATCCCTTTGTCTCTCGATATATTACATGTCCGAGATTCGATCATTGGTATCTCAATACCTAGTTTGATCTCGTTACCGACATGCACTCTTTTCTCGTTCCCGTGATATAACATTCTAGTGATCACATCACTTGCTTGCAAGCTATCCTAATGTGATATCACCGAGAGGGCCCAGAGTATATCTATCCGTCATCTGGATTGACAAATTCCACTCTTGATCCATGAGCCTCAACATAACACCTTCGTAGCACTGAACCCATCTTTATAGTCACCCTGTTACGGTGTGACGTTTGATGTTATCAAGATACTCTTCCGGTGTTAGCAATTAACATGATCTCATGGTCTAAGGATAAAGATTACTTCGTATGATGTTATAGCAATATAAACACAATGACTTGATCGTAATGCTATACTTCAGATGAATGTTCATTATATCATTCCACCAATGGTGTGACCTTGTTATTAACAACATCCAATGTCCATGATCAGGAAACCTTGATCATCCTATTAATCAACAAGCTAGTCTATAAGAGAGGCATGACTAGGAACCCTTTTTGTTTATTAAACACACATGTATTGATGTTTCCTATCAATACAATTATAGCATGTAAAATAAACATCTATCATATACAAGGAATACATAATAACAACTTTATTATTGCCTCTCAGGGCATATTTCTTTCATTGAGGAACATGAATTTTTGAGAAAGAAAGAATTCCCAAGGATAAGAGAGGAGATAGTTTTTCGTAAATACTCACTTTGGTTTTGAAACTAAGTTTTTGTTCGGACGTCCATTCTAACTAGGGTCTCCTATGGTCAGGATGGCTCTAATACCAACTTGTCAACACACGGATTTTTAATCCTAGATGCCCGTTATGCCATACCTCGCAATCCCAGGATTACTATTTTTGCGAGACATAACGGATTGGATATCACACTACATCATCCATTACAAACCATACATAAGGTCTTACACAAATAAGGATCTCATGATCCAGTCTTAATACAACAAGCAGCGGAAATAAAAGATAAGCGTAGTGGTGGGGTCCATCTTTAGGGGCACAGGCAATGCTGACGAAGGCAGATAGTCCTAGTTATCATAGCCGTCCTGCTGGCCATCATCTTGATAGTCTCCTTCATAGTCTGGCCATGAGAATAGCCAGGGACAAAAGTCATGAGTACTCTTTAAGTACTCGCAAACTACCACTAACAAGTAGTATAGTGCTAAGTTAAAGTGCTAAATCTAAGTTTAACTATAAAGTTAAGTTTGGAACCTAAACTGAGTTCTGAAGCAAAGAAAGATAAAATAAAGTTCTAGAATCACTTAAGTTGGGAAGTTATTATCATAAACACAACCCTGTTGTGGTCAAGTCAAGATTCATCATTCATCTCATAAGTTGTTTGGAAAACATCTGACAACGAAACAGTATGGCCATTCCAACTGTCCATAACCGCGGACGCGGCTATTCGAATAGTTTGACACTCTGCAGAGGTGGTACACTTTTACCACAAGATTCCATACATCTGTCAGGGATAACCCTGAATCATCATACTTAGTATGCAGATAATCAAACATAACCTTCCTTTTACACACCCTAGTATAAGCACCTCTCCTATGAGCATGGCCTCCCAACCATGACCATCAGTCATCTTGGGCACTACATAGGTGGACAACATTGAGAGGTAGCCTCATCTCAACCCTCTCCCGCGAGGGAACTAATACTAATGCATATAAATTTCCAGCTAAGCCTTACCCAATTCAGGTAGTGTGGTTGTACGCTAAATTTGGAATGGTATCGCATCCGAATCTAACCAGCAGTTTTATAAAAGGGCTAAGGCTCATGCCTCAACATTTTCATCATCATAAACCATTTGTGTTTCTCAACACATGTCAAAACATCTCAATAGAATGACTCATCATTCCAAGGTTTTCATAATTCATTTTCACCAAGTGTTCCCATCTAAGTGACTCAAGTTTTTGATCTACTCTAAACTACTAAGTTAAGAGTGTTCACTAAGGTGGAAAATGGTGGGATCAATCTCATGCCATAGAATGACATCTAAAGGGTTTTAAATTGGTCAAGTTTTATAATTTTTATGCTACCTTCAAAACAAGTAAGGGACTTTGTGTAAGTTAAAGGAAGTAAAGCTTGTAAGGTAATACTTGGGGTAGTATTAGTCAAGGTGGTGTGACCAAAGCATGCCTAAGGCATCTTTGCTCATTCATCTAGCTTAATTCTAGCTTGCTAACAATAGCTTGCATTGTTAATGGTGGCTTGCCTTGGTTGGTGCAGTGGTTGTCGTCTTCTTCTTGGTAGCACTCCTCCTCCTCGTAAGCTTGGTCGGTACTATCTTCTATAAATACATACGGAGTACACAATCACCAAACAATACTTAACTAGTCTAATTAGTACTCTAAGGCACACAATTTATGATCTATTATCATCATAAGCATCACAAGTTTTATTCACTAGTTTCTTACTTTTTATTTTAGAAAAGTAATTTCTACTCATTGAAAAATTAACTAAGATTTAATATTCACCACTTAAAATATGGGATCATGTGGACACATATCATCACCACATATTCTAACATGTGGGAATGTAATTTAAAGGTTGGATCATAATTACTTTGGTTTAAGTTCATTATTTAATGATTTAAAGTGACTAGAAATGCCTATATAGCATTATTTTGGTACTAGTCCAAAGTCACTACATGTAAACCTTAATATTATTACATATTTAGATAGATATGGTGAAATGTGATTTTTGAGAGTTGGAATCAACTCAAAACCTATCTTAGTTGATTTTATAAAAATGTTGCAATATGCAAATGCTTCTGTTTTGTTATTTTCACTAGGAGATATCTATAACTCTAATTGAATTAAATTAAACGGTCTTGGATAGATCCTTTCAATACCTTTCAGGAAAAATTGGTTTCATGCAATTTGGATTTGTCAAACCCTCAGAATTAATTTTTAAACTAGTGGACAGAAACTAGAGTAACTCTAAATAGAAAAAAACAAAATTTAAATTTTTAACACGCGCGGGAACTAACTGGGCCGACCCATCTACGCACAGTGCGCGCACGGGCTGCCTGACATGCGGGCTCCACCAGTCAGCGGCACAAAATCATCGAAACGGTATCTAGCATCCTGGGCCATGCGTTCTAAAGGGGATCTAACAGTGGAGAGTCATCATCGACGACGGATCACTCCGGCAAGAACCTGACCTAGACGCGGTGGTGGGGGTCGATTGGGGGCATACCAGGGCTCCAGCAAGGTCGGTGAGGTGGGCAAACGGGCTGGTAGACGATGGCGAGGCGAGGCGCGGTTGCGCCGGAGCTTGGGGTGCCCTAAATTGCAAACGTCCTTCTCCTCCTACTGCGGCGGCTTTGGCTCCAATTCCGGCGAGGCAGAGCTCGAGTGGCGTCGTCTAGAGGTGGGTAAGGTTCAGAGAGAGGTGGAGAGTGAGTGAATGTGGAGAAATGGGGCTGTGGTGGCCGCTTTATATAGGGTCGACGAGAGGGCAGAGCGAGCGCCGGTGAGGTCATCGGTGACAATGATGCGGGGTTCTCTCGGCATGGGCGAGGGCGGCGATGGATACTCTGTCCCCCGGCGGTCCTCTGAGGCTTAAAGGCGTGGCAAGGCGGGGTCTCTACTGGTCGGGAGCATGCGGTGAACTGCGCGCGGACGGCGGTGTTCGGCGCGGTTCCTCCGGGCTGCTGGTCACTAGGCGGCGAACGACGATGTCTGGGCGGTTGCTGGGCCTACTGCGGGTGCTTCCACGCAAGGCTAGGATTAGGCGAGGTCGGTGCTGCTCTGGCGGGCGCGGCGCTCCGGGGTGATCGGCATGGCGGACAGAGGCATGGGCGTGAGCAAATGCGGCTTGTCCTCCGCTCGATTTTGGTCGGGGGCTGGTCGAGGTGATGCGGTGTGATGGTGCCTGTCTGCCAGCGAGCGAAGGAGAGCGCGGGACGGGCTGAGGCGAGCCGTCCATGGTCGACCTGGCGCATGGCGTCGGACGGCTTGGTACTAGAGCAGCTAGGGGAGAGGGAGAGAGGGCTAGGGCCGGGGTTTTAGCTGGGGGGACAAGGGGACCAGGTTAGGCCCAAATGGTGGCCAAGCTACTGCTCACTATAGTGTTTTAGGATTTGGCAAGATTTGTGTTTGCCACCTGTTTGATGAAATGGCCGCAAGAAGCAAAAGTTTGAATTTTGGTTTCAATTTTTTTGAGTGATCTACACTAGTGCTAGGTAGTCTCTAGTTGCATGGGTTTTGAAAATAGAGTTCAATTGGATGGTTTTTGAAATAGGGGTGATCTAGACATATGCATTGAATTCAATTTTCACATGTCATTTAAAATAAGTATCTGAATGTTTTTAGCAGATCAAAAAGTGAGCCTTGGTACCTTATTATGTGTACTAGTAAGGGGTGTAAAGATCTAGAATTATCTCTGTTGAGAAATGAGTGCTAGGAGCACTCAAAGTAGTGTAGTGGATTAAAATGGCCAAAATAACCATTCCCCCTTTTTAATTGTTTTTTATTTGATTTTCTTTGGGATTTTCTTGGGAAAGGTTTAGATGATGTTTAATTTACCATACAAACATTTTACAATCAAAGAATCATAGAACCATGGCAATTCAAATCAATTCCTAAATTAAATGCTCATACACATGAATATTTTTATTTTTAATTTGGAAAAGTTTTTGTTAACCCTAATTTTGATGATTTGAATCTTGATAAGCTTGGATTAAAGTTTTGAGATGTTACAGAGGCATGGCGCAGGCGGAGCGACGAGGCCGCGGCGAGGGACAGAGGCAGCGGTGGAGACGCGCGGCGAGGTCGAGGCGGAGGACCGAGGCGGCGGCGAGCTAGAGCGGTGCCGGGCGACACGCGGCAGTTTTCGCGAGAGGACGCGTGGAGAATCTTTCAGGCGGTTGGGTTCGCGTGGGCGGCTCGTTTATTGCGCGCGCTGGAAACGGCGCGCCAGATATCCCGCCCAGGATGCCGCAGAAACCCGCGCATGGCAAAAAAATTAGCGCGCGCCGCATTTTCGCGCGCCTGCTGGAGCTGCGCGCGTCCGCTCCCGTGCTGTATTTCAACGGTTTTTTTAGTGCGCGCCTGTTATAGCGCGCCTGCTGGAGATGCTCTTAGAAATCTATTCCTTCTATTTCAAAATATAAGATGTTTTATTATTTGTGAAACGAATACATCTAGACATCTTTTGGTGCGTAGGTTCGGAGCAAACACAAACACGCAAGCAAACCGTAAGTACACCTGCACGGCGTCGTAAGATGAAACTACAAAACCATCCTAAGCTTAAACTAGAGATGCATAAATACCTCTGCTTTTCTAACTGCGAAACCGAACAGAGGGAAATCAATATCCCTAGGAAGAACTACTTTGAATGTCAACTTCTATATTCAGAGTAGGGATTGATTCAGAGTAATATGATTCTATACTTTCAGTTAAAAGATCTAATGTGCTAACTCGATCCCTGGTGGCCCTCTCCGGTATTGTAATAGCTTACATCACACGATATTGTACTTTGATCTTTCCGGTTAAATCAGATCAAGATTAATTTAATTTTAGGACTGGTTGCTTAATTTGGTACTACCCTCTGTTCATAGAAAAGTGGATGTTCAGTGCTAATTGAATTCTTTTCTCCTTCGTGAAACCATTCATCGGTTTGGTTCAGAACAATTGGGTAGAGAAAAACATAGGCAAATTTTGTTTGATCTCGATTTCAAAGAAATAAAATTCGTTTGATCTCAATTTCAAAGTAAGAGTGCAGGAATTTTACAATCTAATTATACCACTTCTACCATTCCTCCACATGAAGTACGAGACGAAGGTCTTTAGCAGCATAATAACATCAAAGTTATACCATTTCACATGGTTTGCCTTTGATTTGGATATTTCTATTAGGATCACATGCTTTTCTATTCATGTGAAACAAACACATAACTATTTCTTTCCTGGGTTCTTTCCTGTGTTAAGATAGTTTCTTTGATGACAGAAATATATTAATATCGCCAACAAGACACCAGGAATGCACTCAGCTAAGAAAAAATAAACTAGGGAAAAAAAGAAAACAAAGACTATGTGATGTACCACTCGCAACAATAGCACTCAAACCACCGAAGACGACACCCGGACTTCAAACAAGATTCCTCAAAAGCAACGGCTCCAAGAATGAAATAATACACAAGCATTGTCATCGCCCGATCAAAGATCTTGCGTTTTCAGCCTAAAAAAATACAGTGTTTGCAAAACGATGTCTAGAATAAGGTCATTGTTAGGTACAACCAATTAAGACCACACCTTAGGTTTACACCCTGAAAAAATTATTCATGATTTTAAAATTTTGTTCACCGAATTAAAAAAAGGTTAATGAATTCCAAATAATATTCACCGATTCGAAAGAAATATTCATAGAGTTAAAAAACGTCCACTGGATATAGCAACGTTTATGGGTTCAAAATAAATATCCACCAGATTCAAAAAATATTCATAGAGGTTAAAAAATGTTCACGGAATTCAATAAGAAATTCCATTTATTAAACTGATTTTACATACTAGAACTTTCATGGAAACTGTTTACTGTAGAATTATTAAAAATAAGTTATTTACAGAAAAAGGAGCCTGTCAAAGTGCCATAGTAAGGCAGCCCAACTACATTTTTCTCTTTAGGCGGCCCGGCACACATGCGCCGCAAGGCCGCAACTCCGTAATCCGGGGGCAACAATTTTTTGACCTACTCTGGCCTCGGGACGACAAAACCTATATCCCGCTCAATGCGGGCATTATACCGTCCCGCCCGGTCACGCGCGTAAAGGACTTGGGCCGCGGCCTGTCAACTAGGCAGCAATGAATTAGTCCTTTTTTTAGGTTTTTGGTTGGGATTAGGTTCTGTTCGGTTTGACCGATTTTTCTTTTTTCTTCCTTTTCTCTTCTTTGTTTCTTTTTAAATATTAATAATTACAAATTTCAAAAAAATAAATATTCAATAATTGTAAATTCTAACCTTTTCAAATCTAAGCAAATATCAAATTTGAACATATTCAAAATCTAATTTGAAATTTGAACATATTTTCGAATTTGAACTTTTTTATTTTTTTAATATGAACTTTTCATTACCCCAAAAATGTAAAAAATAAGAAAACAAAAATAAGAAAACAAAAAAAAAAAAACCAATACCTTTTTATTGAGTTGCATCGGAGCGTCCGAGGAAAGAGACTACTAGGCCCCCCTAAAGGGCTATGGGGGTTGCCGGCACCCAAAATTGCGCACAACCCGCTCCCGCAAACTTATTTTTGCGTCGGCGCGGTCCGGTTTGACATCCGACGCTCTCAGGCCGAACCCAACCCAACGGGGGCTAGCGGGAGCGCTGGATGGAGCTGAAAACAACGCGGGCCAGCCTTGACAGTGAGATAGACGGCTCCTTCCCGCCCTTTTTTGACGCTTCCTGCTCCAACCTCCCGTCTTTTTCCGACTATATGTATGCGCCCTCCCTCTCTTTCTCCACATCCCGTCGCCGTCGCCATGGAGAGACCAAAACTCAATTTCTACGAGGCCGTGATGTTCGCCCACTATGACATCCTCGCGCGCGACCGCGCGAGGCTTTCGGCCCGCTTTGAGCTAAGCTACGCCGGCGTGCCAGTGGCGCCGCCCTTGCGTGACGCCGAGTTGGCGATGCAGATAGAGGAGCGCCGCCGCGAGATGCCGGAGCGGAAGAGGGCAATGGCCCGGTACACGCCCATGAGCGCGTATTGGCCGAAGAAGTTCAGGAAGAAGCGGGCGAAGGAGCTCGCGCTATGTCGCGCTCGCCGGCGGCCACTCCACCCGGATCTACGCAACCGAGAGGCAGTGCTTCGGGCAGTGCACAGGCGTACGGTCTACACCGCAATTGACGAGGCGTGTCGTCGAGCCAAGGTGGCGCATCGTTAAGAATTCATGAGGAGGGCGGAGGCCGCCAGGATTGTCGACCTCGATTCCAACATGGAGGAGGAGGACGCCCACACGGCGGATAGCGCCGATGACGAGGACGGTGATAGAGGCGGTGAAAGTGGCGTTGTAGATTAGGGTGGCGGGAGTTCGCGATGCAGAATCACAATGTAAATAATAAATTGAATATATAAAATTGTTGGAAGCAAGTGTGACCAGGAATACTACCCCTAAAAAGAAAATAGCCGGCGCCTTTCCATATAGGCTAAAAATCGCTCGCGCCGGAGCTTATATAGGGGGGCGAGTGGAGATGTTCTAAGGTGGAGCTAAATAGGCTCGTGGGGAGTGCTATATGTCACTTTCACACGCTGCAAATTGCGACTACTAGGGCGACCTAGTGAGGCGTTTTATTTGTTTTACTTTTTTCTTATATATTTTATTTTAAACTCTGAATATTACTATAAGGATGATTTGGAACATTTTATGAATATTTGTGAAGATTTTTTTTGAAAAAACATGAGCAAATTTCTGAAAATCACGAATAAATTTCTAAAAATCATGAACCAATTTCTAAATCATAAACCAAAATTCGAAAATTCATAAACATAATTTCAGAAACCATGCACAAGATTTCAAAACACGTGAACCAATTTTTAAAAATTATGAACCAAATTTCGAAAGGACGTGTTTTTTTTCGAAAAACCGAGAAGAAAAAAGAAACTGATAAATAGGAAAAGAAAAAACTGAACGAAGAAAAATAACTGACGCGAAGTCGCGAACTAGGCCGGTCCAACAGGGGATGCTTTTCTGGGCGCTCCCCCCGACCATGGCCAGGAGCCCAGGAGTACCATCTACGAAGAGAAAATATTGGCCCAGGGACGAAACCCTTCGACCTCCTCTCGCTCGCCTGCGCGCCGAGCAGGAGGACCGCGCCGGCGCTGCCACGCCCACGCCAGTAGAGAGTAGGACGCACCCCTCCGGCTGTCCCCCGACCTCCCCGCCTCCCCGGATCCCGTCTCGCCCTGCCTGTCCGCCGCCGCCTGTCCTCAACGCGACGCCATCCGCCCTTCGCTGGCCGGCCCTGCTTGGCCGCCGCCCCTGGCCTCCTGCGGTCCTGCCCGCCCTCCTCCAATCTCCGCCGCCCGAACTTCGGCCGGCGACGCCCGATTGCTGAGGGCGTGCGGGTATGCATCCTCTGCTCCAACATCCCTCTGTTGGTTGTTGCTGACGACCAGAAGTGCTGAACTGCACTGCTGATTTGCTGATTGCTCCTCGCTCGGCTGCGGATCCCCCTCAGGCCTCAGCTAGGTAATTTCTTCACTACTTCAACTGGATAGTTGGATTTATTTGTATCTAAACTGATTCGTTGATTGGACATTTTGTAGTACTCATGTTTTAGGAAAGGATAACCACGGATTTAAAAATAGGGAAAATCTATATCCAGGGCGGTCTGAGATTTGTCAATCTCGGCGGGCTCGCCTGGTCCATTGGATCCATTTTGAAAGGCTGAGATCACGGCGGACTGATCGCGTCTCATCTCAGCTCTCGTCTCCTCCGGGTCCCAACTCCCTTCGACCCTTCCATCCAAGCTGCTCCTCTGGCCACGGCCGCCAACGGCGACGGCGAGCCGCCCCTCCTCTCCCAGTGAGGCCTGCTGCTCTTCCGGTCCCATCCTCGAGCTAGCATACACCTTGGCGTCCTCAACGTCGGGTTTTTATTCTCTGCCTCCGTCACCTCCAGGACCGTGAGCAGCTGCAGCATAGGGGCGAGACGGGCGGCGTCGGCGACGAGGAACTGGCGTTCGTCCCAAGTTCTTCGGTCGGTAAGCGAAGTCTCCCTGGATTTCTTCCTGCTGTTTCTTCGTTCCTTGGTGTTCTCTTGCCTGGCTCCAGCGCATTGAGATTGGCATTTGAGAGGTCAGATCTTGGGCGTGCTTAGCTGTCTGAGCGCACAAAGTAAATGGACACAGTGTTGTTTAGTACTAGGTTGGTTTCTCCATGTACTATACTACCTTTGGATTCCATCGCAGGTGACATCCTCAATGCTATGTGCATCATGCTTCGTGCCCTGAACCTATTTGACTGAATTCCTCGCCGAAATGAGAACCGTTCATTTTGACCCTGGTAGGATTCTTCTTGGGGAAATCTAATCTCAGACCGGTCAGCTTAGAATCAAACCGAGAATTTAAAATGTCTTATAGATTAAACCGTTTGTCTGATTTAGGATCTATTTTCACCGTTGGACTAGTCACGATGAGATCTTCAAAACTAATCTCATGTTGATATGTTTCGATGAAAAAAAAATTATACCAAAAAGTTATCTATCCCAAACACGTGAGTTATCCGTGCCATAATATGTAAGTTATCCACCCTTTAACACAAAAGTTATCCACCATATAAACATGTTGGGTAGAGTCTTTCTCACGTACTTGAATAAGTTTAATTGGAACACGGTAGCCTAGGTGTTAGGGTACCGAAAATTTACCGTCGTCGACGAGCGATAAAGACTCGGTATGCTAACATCCTTCTAGGCTTCATCACCCATACGCTGTGTTAGCGTGACGGGATAAATCCAAGCCGTTAGACTGCAGGTTGTGCTTTATGTTTGTTCACTACGACTTAGGTTGATGGGTGGTAGGACATAAGACCACATTTATTATATCATATGCAAACGTAGCTTTGATTTAATTTCTTAAAAAAATTATGCTTGATGTTTAACGCGATAGTTTTTCGATATTGGATGCGAGAGCAGCGACGGGCGATGAAGCCGAGCCGCTAGAATAACTTCTATATTCTATTTGTGGGTAAATTTGTATAGTGCTGGATAACTTATATGTTATTTGGTGGATAACTTATATGCTGAAGTCTGGATAACTCTGGTATTACTGGTGGGTAACTTCTGGGACAAACAAAGCCATGTTACCCACCCCTAACACGTGACTTATCCATGTCATAATAGTTAAGTTATCCATCCTAATATATAAGTTATCCACCATATAGGCGAGTTCGGTGGAGACGTTCTCGTATTTCTCATGTGGGTAACTTTTGTATTACTTTTTTCCCTCATAAATCTCGGTTGCCCCATGTATTTTAATTAATTAAATGTGAGCTATAAGCTAACTCTGTCTCTCTCGTCCCTGTGCGGCGCCGCCGTCGGCGCACTGGGACGCCGCTTCCCCCCGCGCTCGTCCCCTCCCTCGCCTCCCCATCCCCTCTGCCGCCGCCGACGATAGCACTTTGCCCGGGCGGCCAGTGGCGGGGGCATCCTTGCCGGGGGATCAATGGCGTGCGACGGCTCGTCTTGAAGCTCCTCAGCCATGGGGGCAGACTAACGGCGGCAGTCCCCTACCCCTGGTCGTGGTTGTCCTATGAGGGATGGAGGCGGCGGAGCTGGCGGACCCATTGGGGTCTGGCCAGATTTCATCATCTTCGTCGGACCGGCGGCGACGCTATGGAGGAGGACCTGGCTTCGGCTCTGCATCACGAAGAGGCCCGGGGCGGCGGCCCTGGGTTTGGCGGTGGTGGTCGTTTCCTTCGCTGGAAATGACCGGCCGTGGATTGCGGCTAGAGGGACAGATCTCGGTATGTCGTCTAGTCCCGGCGGCGAGACGGGGAGTCATAGTCACCGGTGAAAATCGAGCTGACTTCGGTCTTGGCGGGCGATGGCGGCGTGTTACGTTGTTACCTTGATGAAGGCGTCGTCGTGCGACTATTATCGATCCATTCGTGCTGCTCTGGGGAAACCCTAGGATTTGGCTTCCGGATCAGGCGATGGCCACACTGCGGTGTCGCGTTCTCTCTTGGGAGCATCGCTTGTGGAGCAATGCTGGATGGAAGAGGCAGGAGTGGTGGAGCGGCTAGCGCGCAGGGAGGTGGTGCTACTTGGCACCGCAGTGGTGTCGGTGGCTGGTATGGCGAGAGTCTGCGCATCGATCTACATGTTGAATACGTTTAGGCGGAAGATAGTGAAGGCGGCGACATCCGGAGCGTGTGCACGGGTGTCGTTCCATGGATAGGTTGTGTGGTTCTAGGGCTCCTTTTTCTTGAGTTCGAGCAGCTGTGCCCAGGCACTCTAGCTTCTCTTGGCGAGTGGCAACAGTGAGAGTGACCATAGGGCAGGGTCGAAAGATGCAGCTAGGTGTTTGCTAGATCTCGTTGGTGAGCTGGCAATATGGTTATCGTTTTTGCTCGGTGTTTTGTTTTGGCGGTCCCGGTTTGTATGATCTTTGTAATTTCCTTTGCCAAACAATGTGGTTCTAATAATGAATAAAGGTTGTGTGCATCGCTTGATGCAGAGGCCAGGGTTCCGCTTCCCATTTAAAAAAAAAGCTAGTTTAATTGACACATGGTAGCCTGGGTGTTAGGGGTATCGAGACTTCTTCGATGTCGATGCGTTAGGGTATGAGTCTTCGTCGTCTTCGACGCGGTGAAAAGGAATCATAAATCACAGGAGTTCATATTTTGTTTTCGCATGTATAAAAAACCACATTACATCATCATAGGATGGATAACTTACGTAATCCTAGGTGGGTAACTTACATAGTTCAGCACGGATAACTTTTGTGTTACAGGTAGGTAACTTTTCAGTCCGAAAAAAAGTTCTAAAACATATCGACATGGGATCTAGTTTTAAAGATCCCGTCGCGACTAGTTCAACGGTGAAAATAGATCTAAAATTGGATATGCGGTTTTACCAACAAGTTATTTTGAATTTTCATATTTTCGAATTTAAATTAGCTATTTTGTTTTTTTAATGGTTTCCAAATAAACTAGAAAAATACCCCGTGCGTTGCAACGGAAATCTCTTCAAAAACTACATTGTATAAATAAAAAGGGATAATACGTATAGAACTTGAAGTTTTCTAAAAGAATTTATAGAGAAAGATTGAATTTGTTCAAAATAGTTGAAATCGTAAATTAAATTGATGTAAAATTATCATATATTTGACGAACATAAATTGGTGATGTGAATAGTTGGATGGAAGAAAATAGATGATGTGGATTTGTTTGCATGTAAAATACACTATTATAAATGATTGTTAGTGGGATGACATGGACTTTTGAGTGGCTATTAAAGTAGGTGATGTGGATAGCTTGCATGTTGAGATAGAATAGTTAGTGGGGGTAAGATATAATATGTCTTTAGTAGTAGTACCCATGCACTAGGCATTATATTTAACCGGTAATTAATCATGCTTCACATACTCCTTGGGCAAGCGGCATCGGCGGCGCCAGTAGGGGGTCGAGGCAGCTTCCTTCTTTCTTGTAGTGAGGGGCTGGCCGCTTTTCCGACTCCTGAGATGGCTGAAGCCATTGCTGTTCGGCGTGCATTGACAATCTCCAGGGAAAGAAGCTTCCAGCGGATAGTTCTGGTTTCTGATTGTCTGGCCTTGATTCAGCGGATCTCCTCCCCAGTTCGAGATCGCTCCATTCTGGGCACTGTCGTTGGTGACATCAAAGCTCTGAAGATGGATTTTCAATCCTGTCTGTTCAGATTTTCTAGTAGGAAGACGAATGTGGTAGCTCATAAGCTGGCTCGTTCCTCTGAGCCTTTAGTTTGTAAGTTTTCCGTCGATGTAATCCCGGAGTTTATCCGGGAAGAACTCTGTAATGATGTTGCTTAATCAATAAAGACCACATTCTCTCAAAAAAAAAAGTAGGGGGTCGAGGCTGGTCGACCGACCCGGCTCAGTTTTAGCGACAAAAGATCAATTAGGCTTAAGTATCTCGAATCGGTATAGAGGAGAAAAAACGGACGACTCGTCAACGCCCGGCTCCTCTCCCACAGACCAGTGAGCGGCGCCTCTCTCCAATCCCCTCGCTTGTTCTCTCCTGCCGCCCTGCAAGCGCCTCCTCTCCCGCTGGCCACCACCACGCCCCATCCTGGTGGCCCGCCGCCTTGCCCCGCCCCCACGTTCCCGCACCACGCCGCCACACCCGACCCCGGCGCCCGCACGCAGGCTGCAGGACGAGCCGTTTACAGCAGACAAGATCATGCCCAACACGGCCACGCGGCGGCGCGAATCTGGGACCAGAAGGTTTGAGTCTTTTCCTCACAGTTGGTATCTCGATCTAATCTCGTTGAAGAGATCCTGACTTTTACCTGCTACGTTATTTGGGATTAATAAAATCGAATCAGAGCAACGTACTGGTTTTTCTGTTGTTCTGGATGTGTGCTACATTCGATTTTAGGTTTGCTGAATCTCTTTACTACTTGCTGAATCTGGTCTACTACTTACTACTAGTAGTGCCTATTGAAATTTTACTTGTACGATGCACATCCTAAACCCATGTCGATGTTAATTTGTCCAAAAAGTTCTTACATAGGACTGATATTTACACCACCGTTAGGAAGTTTACATATATATAAATGTTAGGAAAAATGTTAGGTAAAAAGTAGCATACTAATTATTAGTTCGATGTCTATATTAAAGGGCCTCGGCGTCTAATTCACCCTAGGCCGCCCAAAATCTCAGGACCGGCCTGCACGCAGCGCACCACTTTCATATGATGTTTTCACCAAGACGCGGATTAGATTGGAAGAATGCATCGGAAAATTTCAAGTCTCATGTAGGTGGGCCATATAGCATTCTTTATAGTCAATTTGTAGTTTTACTCGATGAAATATGAAAATTGAATCTATTTAGACCTTTTTTTTGTTGAATACACTTGCCTTTCTGCCTAAAAATTTTTAGAGCTTATTTGTTCGACCCAGCTCAGTTCAATTCCTGGCTCTGCCACTGGGCAAGCCCTCACGTTGGGGTAGATGGAAGCGATTGATTCAGAGACCTAGGAATTAACGCACGAGCTTGTCGGAGCAACTCCCGCCAGGTTTGGTTTTCCGCAGAACGGCAGCTACGTAGCACGGTCCTAAAAATATATGTTATCTTTGTAATCGAACCAAAACAAATTGTGCTGTATTACAAAGCTATTTTTTCGCTTAGTTTTTAGCCGGGGGCTTGCTCCAGTCCTGGTTCCGCCACTGCTTCATATCATCCCCTGGAAAGCATCCGTGAGGCGCGGGAGAGATGAGGGAGGTGGCGACGGTGCAGGTCGGCGGCTACGCCAATTTTGTTGGCTCCCACTTCTGGAACTTCCAGGTCCCACCTCAGCAACACCCTAAACCCTACCCTCTCTTCGACGACTTACCTTGTAACTCTAGCACTCAGCCCCTGCTTCTCTGCTTGCTCTCCAGGATGAGCTCCTCGGGCTCGCCGACGACCCTGGCGCCGACGCCGCTTTCAGGATCGCGCCGCTCGACATGGACGTCCTGTACCGCACCGGGGAGACGCTCCAGGTAGAGCCCGGCTAACCGCTTATCTTAAATCACGTATTGTTCCATCGGATCCTCTTAGTCACACTGCTACAATTTTGTCAGGGCGTCCCCACCTACTGCCCCCGTCTGCTGTCTGTTGGTTCTCGAGGTAATTTGCTGCTGCTCTTAATTTCTGTATGTGATGTAGTGCTGAATTCACTCCAAGTATATCAATGTGTAACAAGCTTATTACTGGAACTTCAGCTAGTGACAAATTCACTCCAAGTACATTGCATAATGGTACCATTTGCAGGGTCTCTTGGCTCTTTAAGTTCCTCCGGTGCTCCTGGCCCGAGCAGCGCTGCCTCAGACCAGCTCAACGTCCCTACATGGCAAGACACTCTTAACTTCTGTTGATTTTGTCTCCATGTCTGGTTTGCTTGCTATGGTCTGTCATGCATAGTTGGCTACTTGGTTGATGTTGTGGTCATTTATATGAGCTAAATAGAAGAAGCAGGGGTTGGTTATTTTAGCGTGGTATTGGATTGCTTGTGCAACTGGGCCAGAAATGAACTAGCTTACTAATAGCAGTAACTTTGGATATCCAGAGCTTAGTGTACAAAAAACTGAGGGAACATATCTAAATTGCCAAAGCAAAGGCATATCAGAATATAGCCTTGCTGTATAGATGGGTGCTTGATAAAATTGTCGTAACCTGTAGGAGCAATGGATTGCGGTCTGTAGCCTTCACTGTATAAATAATATGATCATTTTGGAGATTCTGATGATACATACACTCATCCAGATGCTATCATCATTTCTGCATGGCATAAGCGTACTCTTTTCGTAGAGCATCATTCAGATTTAGGATTAGCCACTGATAACTGTGTTTTTTTTACAAATGATGCTATGAGTGAGTCTTACATGCTAATGTTGCTGATGATCAACTCCAGTTAAAGAGTGCCCGTCTGTGAAATTGCACGAGGCTCAGAAATTACCTTGCTGAGTCTGTTCTAATTATTGTAGGTCTGGAAATGTAACAAGATCTGTAGCAAAACCTCATGGGCGAAACTTGTTTCTGCAAAGCTTAGCTGAAGATCAGAATGCAAGCACTAGCAATGGTGGGAATAACTCCCAGAAATGTGTTGAAGATAAGGATCTGGTCGAGTGCCTAGAGAATGACGTCAACTTTTGGACTGATTATACGAAGGTTCAGTATCACGCTCAAAGCTTGTATGAAATGAATGGGTCATGGACAGACTTTGAAAAGTTTGATAACTTTGGGACTGCCAAGGAGGTAGTTTCAGAATGGTCTCAAATGGAGGAGATGAATGAGAGGCTAAGGTTCTTTGTTGAAGAATGCGACCATATTCAGGTCCTATCATCATTTCCCAATAAGTATAAATTGAATACTCTATTTACAGTTTATAGTATAGTTTGTGTTTACTTGTGCAATACATGATTTTTTGAATGACTTCTCCCATCTGCATTTTGTTGAGGTCTTGAATTAATCCGTAATTTACTACAGGGTATCCAGTTCACTGTGGATGATTCAGGAGGTTTTTCTAGTGTTGCTGCACAGTTTTTGGAAACCATTGCTGATGATTACACAAACACCCCTCTATTGCTTTATTGTGTGAGGGATCCAGTTACCCATGGTTCATCCAGGAATCAAAGGGAGACCATTACAAGATCGTTGCATGACGCTATTTCATTTTCAAAGCTTTCGTCCTTTTGCAGTTTGATGGTTCCAATAGGACTGCCTTCTCTTAGTCAAAGTATGCTTTTATTTACCAGACTGCTGTATTTGATGTGCTTTTCTCAAGTATTTCCATTCTTGTATGATTAGACGTGTGAATTATCATATATTTGCTAAACAGGCAGACAGATATCCTATGCTATTATTCCTTTTATGATCGCACCATACTTTTTGCAGTAGCCTGGTGTTACTGGTGTTTAATTTCTTGTGCGTTGATCTTATTTCTGAAAAAATTACTCTTCAAATCACATTCTTGAACTATCAACTCATTAACTCAGCTTTACATGGTATTGCGTAAATTCTGTGTGTGAACTCAGCGCATCTCATCGTACTATAGAGTAGCTTCACAAAGTATATGTCTATTTATTTATTTCTCACATTATCCACTTCGAATTATTTCAAGCGCATAAGAGAGCTTACTAAATTTAACTTCATTTCCTCAGGTTATCTGTCACCCTTCCTTTCAATACAAGACCAGAAACCATTCCACTCTAGTGCCATTTCTGCTGCAGCTATACATTCAGTAACTGTACCATTTAGGGTACAAAATGCCGGCCCAGCTTCAAACATGGCACATTCATCTGGTAATATTGATGTACGTGAACTTGTGCACATGATATCTAATCAGGGTAGGCAGAACATGGTTACTGCTCTGGATGTAGCAATGCCTGCACCTTCTCTGAAAGGTACAAAGAATATGCTCTGTTTGATCTGACTTCAGTGAGAATTTAATCGTTTTTGCTAACTGCTTACTCTTAATTCCCAGATGGAAATGATCTGTGGAACATAAAGAGCCTGCACTCACTGACCCCTGAAATCAGTGATGAAGATGAAGATCCTTACGCTGTTGAATCACTGGCGGTTCATGGAGTTCTGCGTGCAGGTTTGTCTCTCTTATGCCTTGGGATCCATTTAATTGTTACTGTCTTACATTCTTTCCTTTTTCCAGTTTCAGTTAGTATTAGCTGCATTGCTGTTTTAATTTGTACATTTACATCTAGAAAGTATAGTAACTTGCACAAAATTCGTTGGTACAGGTGGTCAAAGGGCATCAATATCACAAGTGAAAGACTCTGTATGCTCAGCTTTTGAACGCAGAGCCACGAGACCAAAGTTCTCCCATCTCTCAGTGTCACCCTGCCCACTCCCCATCCCTTTCCCGTTCCCGTCGTTCTTCAGGAGCAACATCGGCCGGCACGGTGAGATCCTCGGTAACCATTCAGAGGGAACCCCGGCAAAGGGTCCACTCGACGTCGAGTCGATACCGATGGCGGCACGGCTGAGATCGAGCAACGCAGTCCTGCCCTTCATAGAGAGGCGCTCGCTGAGCCTCCAGAAGCTCGGCGTGGCCAGGGGCGCCCTGGGCACCCAGATACTCCGTGACTGGGGCTTCGGGAAGGAGGAGATCGAGGACATGGGCGAGCACCTGGCTAAGATGGTCCGCGCGTTCCATCCCGAGGACGGGCTAACGTCGGATTCCGACTATGAGTGACCGTCTCGCGAGATTTACCTCGCTTTGTTCCGTGGACAAGACATATGGTGTGGCTGATACAGGGACACTTTTGTTGTGTTTTTGTTTGTTGGGTTGAACTGTGTGGTACGGGTACGATGCACGTGGACGCAACTGTGGAATATGCTCCTGTATGTACCTCATATATGAAGCTGAAGATCGGATCTGGGAGATCCTGTGGGTGTTGGTTTTATCTTGAACAGACATGATGCGTATTCGTTAGACATGGGCTGCGTCAGCGTACCACATGCAAATGGTGTGACATTTTGGCCATGTTTCATGTTGGATCTAGATCGACCAGACGCCAAATATTGTTCTTCTTTTATGTCTTAGAGCATCTCCACTCGGGGCCTCGAAGGCCCTCCATAGCGTTTTGGGGGGCGCCGGCGTGAAAGTTCGAGCCTAATTGCGTGCCCCATTTTTTTTTTGGTGCCGGCGTGGCCCAGTTATTTACCCGGCGGTCTCAGACCAAACCCAATGTACAGGGAGGCGAGCGGGGACGTCGGATGGACGCGTGGTAGGGCGGGTGGCGGAAAGATTAGGCGGGAGCGCGTGCGCCAAACCGCCCCGGTCAAAGCTAGCCCGCGTGATAGCCGCATAGAGCTGTTCTTCCTCGCCATCAGCGTCGAGTAATGGCGCTGCTCGCCGCAGCCTTTCCAGCCAACGGCAGCGGGCGGTGCAGCCGACGCGTCCCGTCAAAGGGGCAGGACGGCGTTAATGCCCACCGCTCGCCTCCCCCTCCTCCCCAGTATAAAAACCCGCGGCGGTTTCCATTGCCGCCGCACGCGCATTACCTCGACGCGAGCTCCACCATCTCCTCCCCCAAATGCCGTCCTCTTCTCCCTCTCTCTCTGCGATGGCGCGCTATGACGGCTACGATGGCTTAGCCGCCTCTGGCTCCACGTCGACGAGGCGCATGAGCTGTGGAGTGCCGGCTACCCCGTCCCGCCGGCTTTCCGGCTCCCGATGGGTGGGCGGTGAGCCGCGGCCGCCTCGCTGTGCCGCCCATCCCCACCAGCGCGGCTCGCAGGGCCGCCATCTATGAGCACTACTGGGGGGTGCTCACCGACGAGGAGCGCAACGACCCCCAGTGGGATCCCGAGAACCTCCAGTCGTGGGCGGCGTTCTTCGCGCGGCAGCATGAGGAACGCATCGAGGCCTACGATGACATTGGCCCGCCGCCGGCCAACTACAACAGCGAAGGCCGAAAGCGGTGGTGGAGCGCTCCGGGACGGACCCTCTCTTGGGTCCTGGAGCACATCGCCAACGGCAATAACCCGCCGTTGGTGATGCCGCCGCGCATCGCGCGCGATCGCCAGCAGGCCGCTAGCAACCGCTGGGCGCCCCGCCGCGCGCCGTCGTCGTCCTCCTCCTCCTCGCGCTCGTCAACGTCCCCGACGCGGTACTCGTCGTACCCCTCGCCGTCGCCGTGCTACCTCGCGCTCCTGCCGGTGAAGGACGAGCAGGCGAGCCCACCGCGCAGGCGCCGCGCGCCTCCGCTTGGGCAGGCCCAAGCCCGAGCCCAAGAAGGAGTGGACGCCACCACCGGAGTACAAGGCGACAACGCTCCAGCTGGCGGACGGCGAGGACCCGGAAGAATTTCCGGGTCAGAGGATGCTGGAGCGGACATCCTTCAACGACGTCCTGCCGGTCACCAACGAGTTCGCCGCCAGTTGGTCCGCGCAGGACTGGCGGCGGGAGCAGGCCGAGCGCCAGGCGCCACGTCGTCGTCGTCGACATTGATGACAACGAGGGGGCGGCTGGTCCTTCCACGCGGTCGGCGCGCAGGACCATTGGCGAGGGGTGCAGCCGCCTGCCGCCGGCGAAGGACGAGCCACCCAGCGAAGACGACGACGACAAGGACGGCATGTTTGACTACGCCGCGGCGATGTACCACCGGCTCGGGATCGGCCGTGGCCACCATTAGACGGTGTTTTTTTTTGTTTTTTTTGTAAATTTTTGTTAAGTTTAAACTGTTTGTTGAAGTTTGAACTGTTTCTCTAAATTTCTTCTAAATTAAAAAAATTTAAATTTTGTTATGGGGGGCACGGCTGGGAGCTGGTGCCCCCTATTTGGCAACATCACCCCGGCCCAGAAAACGGATCGCGCCGAAGTCCGTATGGGGATTACGAGTGGAGATGCCCTTAAGAGGTCAGGTTCCAATGCCGATTCTGCATCGCACTTGAATGGACTTACCAGAGAAGGGAAGCTGTTGATGCAGAATTGCAGATGGATGAAGACCTGACATGTGCTGCCGGGCTCTGAGCTGTTTATCACTTCCAAAAAAAGAAAAGAATGGTATGATTTTTTTACAAATATGACTGTCTGCAAATTCTCATCGCCAAAACTGACCCTTTCTTAATTTTATTGTTAAAAATAACCTAGCCGAACGTGCAAAAGGTGACGCGTGTAACGTCCCGCCACAACAGCCGGCGGAGCTAACCTCCCGCCAACCACAATGGCGGAAGGGACATACCGCCAGTCCCATGGGCGGAACGTGCCTTGTAAGCTGGCAGGAAGGGCAAGTCTTAATTGCATTCACTAATTAAGCTCTACTTAGATGATGGCCTGTAGAGAGAACATGAGGCATGCTCCGCCGTTGGGAGCAGAGAGAGCAGAGTATGTAGGTACTTACCATAGTTAGATGAGACTAGTTAGACAGTAGTACTAGTAGTTAATTAGTCTCAAGCCAGACACAAGGTAAGTATGCCTCGCTAGTGGCTCCAGCCTAGATTAGTTAGTGAATGCATGCTTTGGACAAACATGGCGGCAGGATTTCTTTAGTCGGCAGCCACGTCACCTCCTGCCGTTGGCATGGGCGGGATGTTCTCCCCGTCGGTCCCTGTGGTGGTCCCTGTGGCGGGATGCTAGGTCCGCCAACTGTCGTGGCGGGATGTTACACGTGGCAGCTTTTTCTCATTCCGTCAGGTTATTTCTGACAATAGAGTTGAGCAGGTGTCGGTTTTGGCGATAGAAATTTGAAGGGGGTCATATTTATAAAAAAATCGAATGGTATGTACAAGTATTCCGGCGCCTGGAATTCACGATGGTATCTGAGACGAGGCTGAAATTCCAACCTTTTTTCAAAGACCGGAGGTTTTTCACTCTAGTATCTGGTCATCTGTTCATGAAGGTAAGCTAAAATGTCATGGTTGTTCTCATTCTGTGTTTGCATCATTTTCAACCCGTGTCATTTTCCACGAGGTTAGAGCATCTCCAGTCATGAGCATCGACCAAGAGCATGTTTGGTAGCCTAAGGAGGGTCAGCCAACCTCTGGAGAGATAAAAATTTGAAATTGACCCGATTGATTGCCTGCATGGGTGTTTGGGCTTGCCGGCACGATTCTCAAAGCGGCCCAGAGTCAGGCCCAGGGCAACGCTGACGTTTCCGTGGAGCCAGCCCCGGGCATGGATATTAAAGCACCAACCAATGCAATTCTTGCATGCACTCGTCTCATGATTTTTTCTCTCTTCTGTTAAACTGTGTTCATCCCAACCACTTGGGATTAGCACAAATATGCTCCAAATCAACTCAAGCTCTACATGAAAAAGAGGTACATCGATGGTAGGGTTTCATTTTGACCATCGACACCGAGGTTCCTGTGCCGTATCATCTTAGATTCGTAGTCAAAGTTGGAGCTTTTTGGGATGAATTTCTTCAGATCTGTCTCACAGAATCAATCTTTTGAAGGGTCCTTTGAGGTGTAGCTTGATCTTGTTGTTCCCTACAACTCTCATATTGCAAGTTTTCGTTCTGACGTTGAGTTAGTGATGAGGGGTGACCTCGGCAATGTCCATAGAGAAGGACTTAGGGTTTTGCGGAAAAGAGAACGCTGGAGATTTCATCGGATGTCAGAGAACAATAGAGTCAAAGTCGCCTAAATATTTGGTGAATCGCACTATTAAAGATCGCTTGGGGATTTTTCGGTGCCCTCGTCTAGGCTTCTCTAGCCCTATATATAATAGGTCGTGTCTCAAAGTTGTATGCGGATAAGTTACATATGTATAATTACAATACCAGTACGGTGTCGGTCCTTTATTCCCTTTCCTAATACAACTAAAGTCTTTGTCAGTTGCTTCTTTTGGGCCATCATCTTGACTCTTCATGGGTCGTACGCCTTTTATACAACCAGGGTAGCAAATCATAGGTATTTGAGTAATCGTACCTATGTCAGTAGCCCCCGATACTCACCTGAACCATAGATTCGGGTTGAGTCTCAAAGATATGCTCAATTTTTACTATTTTCAGTTTTATAGGGATTTGGTATAACGAGCCTGATACATCTGACGGATCGGGAACCAGTTAATTGCTCCTGGGCAAAGGCAAAGGATGTCCTACATCAAATTCAAGTACCCATGCCTGAATTTGGATTTTATTACTGGCGTAATTCAGTTCGGACCGCTGAGGTCTTATCGAATACTGAATCCTAGATTTATTTTATCGGGTACTCAACGTGTCCGTCGGGATTTTTCGTCGTATCGTATCTAGATATATTGCTGGTAGAGCGCATTCTTGTGTGATTACCAGGCCACACAGGACGAATCCTGGGGTCTTACCTTCATGTTTCTGAACACGACATTCGAAGTTTTATCGCGTTCGAGTGCGATCGGAGGTTTTCTTATATATTGATTTTGTCGGCTGCCGGATTTAGCAGCTGGAACTGAGAGTTTCTTATGGACACTCCTGATAGGAGTATATTTTGAAAACTGTTCATTTGTTTTTCTTTATCAGGTGTGCATCAGCGCTCCTGATAGGAGTAGCCCACGAGGCTATGTTCGGATATATGCATCATGACATAGGCTCGAAAATCTTGCATTATACTTGCGACGTCAATGTTTCCTCAGTTTTTGTCGGGTGCGTGACCAACGCTCTTGATAGGAGTAGCCCCCGAGGCTACAGTCAAAATCTTTGTATTCGAATGCAGTCTCAATCTTTGTCATGTAGGATGTTACCTCGACTCCAAGTTTTTCTTCGGGTTCATATCCCTTGTACTGAGCCGCAATGTTATGAATTGTCTTGTTACAACGTCATTGATGACGAATTTTATGTTGTTGATTCCCAGAGGATACATCTTGACGAGACGTTTCGAACGTGGGACCGTGTAGTAGTAATGATGACGCGTGGTGGCGTACTCAGCGGAGTTTTTTGACTGCACGTCTCCTTTTTGTGTGAAGATCAAGCCGACGTGCGTTGTTCTCCCGTTTTTACCGCAGCAATAACTTCTTAAGTTATTTTCCTTTATGGAATCCTTTGACACGTGCCACCATCGTGTGTGTTTCTGACGGTTTGATTTTACATCGAACGGTCCAAGCTATGTGTCCTTGCTCTTCATAAAGGGAAGGGGATTTCTTTTACTTCTTTTTACCCTTTCCCGCTAATTTCATCTTCTTTCTTGCGCCCTTGCTTGCTCTTCCTTCCTCGCCTGCTCCGGCTGTTCTTCCGTGTGCCCGTGTCGCTCCTCCATCACCATGGGCGAAAGCAGGATGGGGACTTCCACCGTGGCCACCAAGGCCACCAAAAAGAGGGATGTTGGATGGGCCCCTTCGAAGTGCTTTGTGCGAGAGTTGTGCGAGGTGCGGAACTCCGACCATCTAGAGGGCGCCTTCAAGCTCCCTAGGGATGAAGCTACTCCAATCCCTGAATCGGGCTGGAGGGTAATGTTCCTTTCCTTTCTTTTCCACGGCCTCTCTCTCCCCGTCCATGAATTCTTTCGTGGTCTCCTTTTCGTCTATGGCGTGCAGCTGTATCAGCTCACGCTCAACTCTATCCTTCATGTTGCTTGCTTTGTTACTCTTTAAATGCTTTCTCGGGATCCATCCCCATTGAGGCATATGGAAGTACTTCTTTTATGTTCGTCGGAATGCCACCGACACCATTATCCATGACGTTGGTGGCGCCATTTTTTCTGTTCGCTCAGACATAGACTATTTTGATTTTAAGATCACTGACTCCGTCCAAGGATGGAAAACCAAGTGGTTTTATATCAAGGATCAGTCTGTCGAAGGTCAGACATTCAGCTTAGCCCCCTTTGACCCCAAGAAGCCTTGTCGCAAACTTGATTCTTGGGATCAGCATCCTACTCCCGAAGAAATGATGGAGATTGAACCCCTTCTTCACTACCAAGAAAATGGCTATAGGTAATCCGCATATCTGTGGCGCACGTGCTAGTGGTGCCCCACGGCTAAAATAGGCGTGGCGCACTGGCCACAGGTGCCCCACGGCTATCTATAATCGTGGCGCACATGCGGATGGTGCGCCACGGATGTGTGTGGGTCAGCCCCCTATCGGCCGTAGACCACATAGCCGTAGCGCACCCCAGTGAAGTGCACTACAGGTGTGGCCGGTAGTCGTGGCGCACACGGCCTCCGTGCGCTACAGGCAAGATCGGGCCACCCGTACTGTTAACTTGGAAAACACGTCTGTGGTGCACTGCCGGTATGTGCGTCACGGATGTTCTTTACTCCTGTGGCGCACCCCCCATGTGCGCCACGGATGTGCGTTCTGCTACTTCTTTTTGGCAGACACACCTTTGCACATTTGACTAGATCTCACCATCTCACACTTCACTTTCCCCTCCTTCTTCCTCCTTGGATCTCGCCCCCCTCCTCCTTCCACCTCAATTTCTCCACTCTTTCACCATTTGTAGCATGTAAAACTTACCTTGGATGCTACATACATAATAGAGGAAAGCTCTCCTTCCGGCCACCATCTCTCGGTCTATTACCTCTCCTTCGAGATCTTCTCGGTCTCTCATCTTGGTAAGTTGTCTATGTAAGAGGATGTGTTTATGTGTATGGATGATATATGGTCACATATCTATGGAGAGGATCGATGCTCTCATGTGTTTGGAGAGCATGCATTGTATGCTCTCTCATATGTTGGCATTGTTTTGCCAAAATGTTGATTCATTTCCATTTTGGCAAGACTTTGGCATTTCGCAAAGGTCCTAATTTTAGGATAGGTCATGCCGAAATTTTCCATCGACCATTGCATGCATGCATTGGTTCTGTGGTTGTAATAAACTTCTAATTCTACCTTGTACACCGCGCAGGCAACCATGGTCCGCATAATGAGCGAAGGCATTGTGGCTAGATTTTTGAAATGCGCGACGGCCAACATGATACGAAATAACATGACGGAGATAAGATGTCCGTGCAGAAGATGCAAACTCAATTGGTTGATTGACCCAGATTCCGGAAATCTGCAGGCGCACCTGCTCCGCCATGGTTTCATGGATGGCTACACTCGGTGGATAAGTGATGACGAAGACGATGAGGCCGTAAATGGGGCGGCGGAAAATGAGGAAGGCGGGCAACATGATCATGATCATGGCAAGGACGGGCGAGATGAAGAAGAGTCTCCTGGAGATGGTGAAGGTGCGGAAGCAGACCAGGATGATGATGATCTAGATGCCGGAGCAGACGATGGAACAACGTCAGGATGGGTGCGGGACCCTTATGTTCAAGAACTACTTCTCAAGCAAACGAGTAACGCTAGGGCTGCCGCTAGAGAGAAAGCCAAGCTTGCGCAACTTGAGAAAGATGCGGTTACTCCATTGTATGAAGGATGCAAGCCCGATGATACCCGGTTGAATGTAACGCTCAAGGCTATGGAGATGAAGGCAAAACACAAATGGACCGACGCAAGCTTCGACGATATGATGGCATTCTGGCACGATCGTCTCCCGGAGGGGAACACGTGTCCAACTAGTATCGAGGACGCGAAGAAAATCGTGTGTCCTCTTGATCTACCGCACATTAGATACCACGTCTGCATCAACGATTGCATCATTTATCGGGGCGAGGACGCGGAGAAAACCACATGCCCGGTGTGCGGCGTTAGTCGATACAAGAAAGGGAAGAAAGCTCCTCGAAAAGTGGTATGGTACTTTCCTATCACTCCTCGTCTGCAACGCTATTTCGCAGACCCTAAGGAAGCAAATCTCATGCGCTGGCATGCGAAAAGAAAGAAGCCAGCAGATGATGATGACCCTGAAAAGGACGAGCTGCTGACACACCCTTCAGATGGTAGCCAGTGGAAAGCATTAGACCTCGAATTCCCCGAATTCGTTGGAGATTCAAGAAACATCAGGCTAGGTGCAGGCACCGATGGACTAAATCTGTTCGGTAGCCAGAGCAGCACGCACAGCACTTGGCCCGTGTTTGTATGGATGTACAACCTCCCTCTCTGGTTGTGCATGAAAAAGAAGTACATACAAATGAGTATGCTAATTCAAGGGCCAAAACAACCTGGTACCAACATCAATCTATATCTCGGGCTGTTGAAAGAGGAGCTAGCCATGTTATGGGAATCCGGAGCCAATACGTATGACGCTGTCGCACAAGATTATTTCACTATGAGAGCCGCGTTGGTCACTACGGTGCAAGACTATCCAGGTTGCGGATATTTCTCGGGGCAGGTTATCCAAGGATTCTACGCATGCGTTAGGTGCATGGATAACACGACCTATCTCCAACTAGAGAAAGATCCAGGGTCTTCGAAAACCGTGTTCATGGGGCACCGTAGATGGCTTGGAAAGAATGATGCATGGAGAAAACGTGGAGATCTGTTCAATGGAAAATCCGAGACCCGAGGAATCCCAGAGCGGAGGAGCAGTGAAGAAGTGGATGAATTGCTGAAAAACTGGAAAGAGTGTCCTAAACCGGGTAAGAAGCGAAAGAGGCAGCAAGACAAGCCGTTGATGAAGGTATGGAAAACAAGGTCTGTTTTCTGGGAGTTGCCATACTGGAAGTTTCTCCGCACGCCTCATAGCCTTGACATCATGCATATCACGAAGAACGTGTGCCAGAGTCTAGTCGCCACCCTAATCAACATGCCAGATAGGACGAAAGATGGTACTAAAGCAAGGAACGACTTGATATTCATGGACATCTGGAAGGATCTTCACGGAGGACGCCCTACTCCTGATGATCAGGAAGATGACGATGATCATCAGTCGGAGGCGACACAACAAGGACGTAGAAAGGGTAAAAAGGTCAAGAAGAACGAATATTACTGCCCCCTTCGTGCTTCACACTAAGCCAGGATGAGATCAAAGAGTTTTTCAAGTGCCTTCTAGGAGTCAAATTTCCTTACGGCTACGCTGGCAAGATAAGCAGGTGCCTAGATGAGGCTAAGCAGAGGTTTAGTGGGATGAAGTCTCACGACTGTGTCGTGCTAATGATGCAGATACTTCCGGTTGCACTACGAGGTATAATGGACGAGCATGTCCGAGAAACATTGTTTGGGCTCTACAAGTTTTTCGACGTCGTCTCTCGAAAGTCAATTGGCGTGAAACAGCTCGGGAGGCTACAAGAGGAGATCGTGGTGATACTATGCGAGTTCGAGATCTACTTCCCGCTCGCATTCTTCGACATTATGGTGCATCTGCTGGTCCATATCGTGGAGGATATCATCCAACTCGGGCCGATGTTCCTCTGCAGCATGATGCCGTTCGAAAGGATGAACGGACACATCAAAGGATACGTTCGCAACAGGTCCTGTCTAGATGGAAGCATAGCCAAGGGCTTTTTGGCCGAAGAGTGCATCTCTTTCTGCACGAATTATCTAGGCATCGAGAACCCTGTCGGTCTTCCCGTCAATAGGCACCTTGGCAAGCTCGATGGATCGGGTCACCGAGAGGGTCGTCGCGTACTGCATGCAGACTACGATTGTCGATGCGTAGACTTTGATAGAGCAAACCTAGTCGCGCTACAACATTTAGAACTGGTCGATCCTTGGGTACAAAAGCACAAAAGGTCAATCGAGAAGAAGTATAGTGACCGGGGCATACAGAGGACGCAGGGAGAAATAATCAAAGAGCACAACTCAGATTTCACACGTTGGTTTAGGTAGACGCTCCTAGATAATCCCCCGCAATCGCATTATGCGGAGGAAAACATCATATTCACCTTGTCGCAGGGACCCATGCACAACCTGGTGACCTATCAGGCGTATGATATCAACGGCTACACATTCTACACGGAGGAAAAGGACAACAAGTGTGACTATCAGAACTCAGGCGTAACATCGGAATTCTACACCGATGACAATGTGAAGGAAAGATTTTACGGAAGGATCGAGGAGATCTGGGAGCTCGACTACTGTGGAGAAAAGGTGCCGATGTTCCGTGTCAGATGGGCCAAGAGCGTCGAAAGAGAAGACCGGTATTTCTCAACCATGTTAATACCCGAAGCAGCCAAATCCAAGGCCGCCGATGCGCACGTCGCCGCGAAAAATGAACCGTGGGTACTGGCTAGCAAAGTGGACCAATGTTTTTTTATTACTGACCCGACAAAGCCTAGCCGTGTTGTCATGAGGAGAGGAAAAAGAAACATCATCGGAATGGATGGAGTCGCCAACGAGCAAGACTTCGACCAGTACGGTGATCCCAAGATTGAAGATGACGACGACTACGATGAAAAAACATACATCACAAGAAGAAAAAGGACAACCTTACCTAAAAAAGGTAGCCCGTTCGAGCAAAGAAACATAAAAGTGCCAGAGCTAAATTATTCAACCGCGACAAAGAAGGGAAAAAAGATTGTAAAACACTAGCTCAAAAAAGATTGTATTGATGCATATGGATGGCATATTATTAATGGACACATTATTATTTAATTTCTTTCTACTTTGAATCATTTTTGTACCAATTTTGATGATATATATGTACCATTTTTGTCATATAAAACATATAACATATATTTTATATAGTTTACATAATTTTTGGGATATTTTTTAACATTTTAAAGTAGTTTTAAAATAAAAACAAAAAATGGGAGCACTAGGGTTCGAACCTGGGTGCTCCAGGTTTGTGAGCGTAAATAGCTAGGACGAAACCAGTGGGATATGCAAGTGCTAGTGTCAACTAATGGGGCGACAGCTATTTGTTTGACTTGTCACGACACTTAGCCGTAGCGCACCCTTACCTAGTGCGCTACAGGTAGCGCACTAGGTAAGGGTGCGCTACGGCTAAGTGTCGTGACAAGTCTGTTGTGCCAATCCCGGCCCCCTTGTTGGTTATAGTTTGACACAGTCAAGGAGCGGTGCTGAAACTTCGATGGCCCTGGCGATGGCGCACAGAGAGAATGTCGACTAGGAGAAGGTTAGCTCCTCTGTCCCAGTCACCCCCAATGGCCAAGCAGTTGACCTGAAGCCTTATATTAAGAGGGCCAGGAAATATTCTCGATAGCTCCTAGGTCTGGGCTCGGGTTCAGAGAACCTTGCTGCCCCTTCTTCAGCTGCCCCTGCTACGATGGGCGCCCCTTCTTCGGCTACTCCTGTAACTAGTGATCCTTTTGCTAGTGCCACCCTATATTTGAAGGATACGGCATCGTAGGCTATGTTCTGTAACTTTTATCGTGTCTCCTGTCATTGTAATGAACCTTGAAATAATCGGGCCTCCCTTTGCTTCTTTTTACAAGAAAGCAACTTTTAAATATATGCGTGTAAGATTGCTTTTATATGCTGAGTGTTTTATATATCCTTCTGGTCCCGCGCAATTGTCGGGTGTTGTTCTGTCCTCCGCTTAGTAGGTGTGACCAGTTCCGCCATTGTGCGTACGGTGGACTCGCCATTGTATGCTGAAAAGATAGAACAGGTAAAAAAACTTGAAGGAAAACTGCGGGTTGTTCAATCGATGGTGGATGTTTCCCAATCGAAAACACGTCAGGCCCTCAACCGCGAGGCTTTTTTCTTGTAGGAAATCTCCAGGGAGAGAGAAAAGTTGTTGTGTAAGTTGTCTTTTTCTTCGGTTGCTTTTCCCGTCTTGCTAGAAATTAATTTCTCCCCTATTTGTAGGCATTCCATTGTGCGAGAGGGAGGAAACCCAGCGTCTGTGCAACCAGATACACACTCTTCTGTCTGCCTCTCGAAGTTCTGAAATGGATTTTTGGACTGATCACCGTCGTGCCTACACTGTGGTGCTGCTGCAGGATCACATATCGAAGCTAGAGCAATTTTTCGAGTGCTGTCGCAGATCTCTGGCTATTGTTTACAATGCCATGTTTCCTCGGGATCATCAGCCTTGGAACTTGGCAGATTTAATTGCGAAGTTTCGGCAAGGTGAGAGGATCCACCATTATGTGAAGCTTCAGCTTGTGGCGGGCGCCAAGCTCGCGCTCTCTTGGGTGCATGCGCATCACGCAACATTTGATCTGGATGTTATAACTTCGGGTCTGCCTCCCCCTTTCGATGGCGACCTTGTTTATATGGCGCCTCATTACGCCGCCGCTCATATACCCGCCATTAGGATTGTGCATAGGTGCTTAGAAGCAGACGAAGAATTTTTTGTTAACTTCGAGATCTGACTGCTTGTTTATGCAGCCTTGTACTGTATAGCCGAAATATTGTATAGACATTTATCAAAAAGGTCATATGTTTTATATGATATTTTGATTGCATGCTATATTATTTTAATCTGGGGACCCGGCGAACTAATGTTCATGTGCCATAGAAGTTTGTATTTCACGGAATATTTTCCTTGTTTATTGATAATAATGGGTAGGAGTAAATTGTGAGGGCGTGATCGCCTGGCCGTTGGCCTTTATTGAGTATAAAGTGCGTCTAAATGGAGATTTTTTGAAGGAACTTCAGCTTCTGTTCTTAGGGATCTTCATCATCATCCGCGTCGTGATGCTCATGTCTTGTCAATCAGTGGGTCTTCTTTATGCGGGACCATTATTGGAGGCAGTGTACGCTGCTTTTGCGAGACCGTTGCGTATTTGATCTTCCACCGTTTTCTTTTTGTGGGTGTGTGCTTCATGTATCGGTTCTTCATCTGCTATTTTCAGCTGTCCAAGTCTTGCCTCCATCCCTAAAAATTCCGAGATTGTTTTGAATTCCTGATCGCAGCTATCCGCGTGGCTGAAACTTCCTTTGATTGTTATGACCCCATTGGGGGCTAGCATTTTTAGCACTAGATATGCGTAATGAGGTACTGCCATGAATCTAGCGAAAGCTGGTCATCCCAGGATCACATGGTATTGAGATGGCCAGCCCATGACTTCAAATTCCAGCTTTTCTCGTCTAAAGTTATTTTTTGACCTGAAGACTACGTCGAGGTGGACTTTGCCCAATGGAGTTTTGGCTTTCCCTGGAACTATCCCGTGAAAAGTTGTGTCTGTTGTTGCTAGATTTTTCATGGACCAGTTCATGGTCCGTGGAGTTTTGGCGTAAATCAGATTGATGCTGCTTCCTGCATCCAAGAAGATTTTGCTCATGTCGAACCCGCCGATTTGCGCTTCCACTATTAGTGCTGATTGGCCTGGCTGAGGGACCCGCAATGGATGGTCAGCTCTGCTGAAAGTAATTTCTTATTCTGACCAATGGAGATACTCCGGTGTAGGAGGTGGCTTTGTTACTGCCAAATTTACTTGTCTAGTGATCAATTTATGTGTTCTGTTAGAGGGTGGCCCCTTCTGGATCATCGACATTGCTCCATTTGACCTGGGGTTTTCGTCATGTTGGTGTATTGTACTTTGCGGTTGTCCTACTAGCGGATGCCCCTACGACAGCGGTGGCGCGCCGATGGCCAAAGCGCCGGGTGCAGTAGTGTAGCCTCGGTTTGCTGCTTCAGCTGTCCTTGCGTTACATAGTTCTTGCATTTTTAAGAATGTTCGACAGTCTTTTAGGAAATGATTTGACCGCCTCTTCCCTGTTGAGTCGACGTAGTAGTGCATATTGTAGGGTCCTTCCAACATTTGTTCTGCTGACATAGGTGGGTCTTGATTTGTCATCTTGTATCGTTGTTGCGACTGGCTTCCACTGATGCTGTCCCTATTGCTGCAGTATCCGTTGTTGTAACCATCACTTCGTCGATTGTCCCCTCCAGAGAAACTTGCTGCAACGTAACTTGGTGTATGATATCCATCATTGGTTCGTCGTCTCCGATCATTATTGCGCCGGTCTCTGTCGTCTTCGGGTGAGCGGGCTCTTTTGTTGTGTACTACGTCCTCTCCATCAGCCCATCGATTGGCTATGTCCATCAGCTGCGAAATTGTCTTTGGCATTATCCGTCCTAGTTCTTCGATGAACTCCTGCCGACGAAGTCCGTCGTTGAAGGCGTCGATTTCTCTTTCATCGGATATGGCTTCATCCGAATTTTTTATGATGTCCCACCGTTGGACGAAGGCCCGTATTGATTCTCCCGGTTTTTGCTTGCATGCCCGTAATTGCTCCACAGATGCGGGTCGCTTGAACGTGGAATGGAAATTCCTGATAAACTTGTCCTCAAGATCATTCCAGCTGCTGATAGACTATTCGGGTAATTGTTTTAGCTAGGAGCGTGCCGCACTAGTTAGGTGCAGCTACAAGCTTTGCATTGCTGTAGCTTTGGATCCGACTTGTAGTCTAATAGTTGCCAGGTAATCTGTCAGCCAAGCTTCGGGTTCTTGAAGACCATCGTACTTTTGGCAATCTTGGTGTAACTTAAAATCTTTTGGCACCGGATTTTTGCGAACCCGTCGGGGAAAGCAACTGGCTCCGCATAATTATTTTTCTTCTTCGCTTTCGCCGTCATGGTATCTTCAGGTGCTGCGTTCTTCTCTAGATCGGTTGATCCGTCGCTAGGTGATGTCGTTTCTTGCGTCATTTCACGGTTCTGATTCTGAAAAGTGGACCCGATGTGGCGATCGTGATCGTCGGGTATGACCTTCATTCCGAGGGCTGCTGCGACGGCACGGGGATCTATCGGGTTGTCACATGGTTCCTTTGTCTGCTTGCACGACAGATTCTCGTACCATACCGAGGTTCATCAGGGCAGAACGGTGAAGGGCCGCACGGGGATCGTCGGGTGCGGGCTGTGTTGTAATTAGATATGTTTGTGCGGCTACGATGGCTGCCTGAGCTATTTTTTCCTTGATATTTTCATCTTGGTCTATGGACATGAATGACAGATCAAGGTCTCGGATTATTCCGCTCCTCTCTTCTTCGGGGATATCTCATAATCTAGATGTTCCTCTCCTTGGCGATGCTCCTCCTGTTATGCTCCTTGATCCTCGGGTAGATTCATCGGCTACCCTCTTCCTTTTGTCAAGTTGCCTCTGCATCCAGAGGAGGTATCTCTTTTTGCGATGAAGCAGGTACTGGTATGCCAATAGATCTTCGTGGGTACCATTTGTTGTCATTGGGACCGCACCTGAAATTGCTGCTTTTGCCTTTTCCCATGCACTAGCTGGTAAGCTAAGGGTTTGCCTCTCACCCTCGCGCGGGTGTTCTTATTCGCTATTTACACGGTTAGCCGTTCAGTCTCCCCGTTACCTCGACTTCCTTTGTTGTCTTCACTTCCTGCATTATGGATTGAAAGAATATCATCGGGATTAAGAATTGGGTTACCACTGGAGTCTTGCTGGGTCGTGGCGTCTCTCATGATCATGCATACTTGGTGCTGGGTGGCATATGGACTGGTAACATCATCGTTTGTACCGATGGAGACACTATCAGATGAGCTAGTGAAGTCCATCAGTTTCTGTTCTGGATAGATTTCCGCCATTCGAATTCTGAAGTCGATGCTTTCGCTGTATTCTTTGGGTTCCGAGTTAACTGGGCTTGCTTCGTGTTGTGGGTTTAACTATGGGTCCGATCCAAAGGAGAGATTGTCATAAAGACCATCAAGATCCCCCAGATTCATCTCGATCTGCTCGCTTTCGTTGCCTGCTTCGATCTATGCTTCGACTTCCATTGAGGATCCGATGGAAAGTTCGGGTTCTTCTATTGGCGTAGCTTTATGGGTGGGCGGGTATGGATCTACTTTCATCGAATTGATGCTTGGTGGAGAGTGTTCTGCCGAATCCATGTTTCTAGCTTTCAGGTTTCTCATAGACGGCGCCAATTGACGAGGGGTGACCTCGGCAATGCCCATGATGATGGACTTGGGGTTTCGCGGAAAAGAGAACGCTGGGGATTTCGTCGGATGTCAGGGAAACAATGAAGACAAAGTTGGCTGAATATCGAGTGAATACGCTATTACAAGTTGTCCTCTAGATTTCTATGTACCCTCGCTTGGGCTTCTCCCGTACTATATAATAGGCCGGGTCTCAAAGCTGTATGCGGATAGGTTTCATACACGCGTGATTACAATACCAACACGATGTCGGTTTATAGTCTCTTTCCTAATACAATCAGAGCCTTTGTCGGTTGCTTCCTTGGGCCACCATCTGGAATCTTCATGGGCCGTAGGCCTTTTACCCAATACAGGGTAACGAATCATAAGCATCCCAGTAATCGTACCTATGTCAGCGTTGCTTTGTGATATGGTTGTGGCAAAGGTAAAGTGATTACCTTATGTTACAAAGTAGTAGTAGATAGTCACGGAGGTGATGTACTACCACGCCGGAAATACACTGGTACCCTAGTGTCTACGACACTAGAACCCTGGCGCCGGATGGAGATCATGACGTGAAGGACCATATCACATCGCATTTACATTCAATTCTATTGTTTGTATATCTTATTGTGTGCTAGTATTAGATACTCGACGGTAGCCTAATAAGATGATCCCTGTTAAAAATTACCAATGATTGTGTTCCCCCTTAGTGTGCACTACCAGGAAAGTTCTTCGGTATGAGGTAGGCCATGATGATCGGGTGTCAGACATATCTAGATTCGCATACAGTGGGTGTAAGCCATGTTGCACAGCGAATACACTAAGGTTGAGTTGGCGAGCCTAGCATGTAGCAGACATGGCCTTGGAACACAGATGGTCGAAAGATCGAGAACGAGTCGCATGAATGATGTGACCGACGTTTAGCATCCACCCTAGAACCCACATTGATGGCCGTGATGATCGGGGGAGATGTGGGGAAAAGGGGTCGTGTTATCACTAGAACCCTTCAGGGGATAGGTGTTTTTGAGTGGAGTTATTATTAACTCATTTAATTATAAACTTAGTCTAAGTTCCTTTTTGCAATTATAAATGTAGAAAATGCTTCTCCCCGAGATTATGGGTTGCGCGTCTCCATGTTCTCCTTATCAAGAATAATGTGGTCGACTATATACTCAACGAGATGGATTTGGATCAGCCCAGTGACCTAGAGACCCCAGACCAGCGGGAAGACCGCTATTACAGTCGTGAGATGGCCTCCATCATTTCAGTTACAATGCGTTTCGGAATGGTGGATGAGTTGTGGCCTATCGTGGGTAATGTCGACCCTCGTACGGTAATGCTACAGTTTAGGACACATTTCGTGGAACAAGCACGCATATGGGAGCATGAGATGATGGGAGATTTCCTCTCCATTAAGATGGAGGAGAACTCTTCGCTTGACGACCACTTGGAGCGCATGCATGATGCGTACATGAGGTCAGCATACTTCCTGGACAGCTGGATGACAAGCTCTTTTGCAAATGGCGTTGTGTTGCGGTCGCTACCACCAAGCTACCAAGCACATGTCAGGACTTGCATCATGAGAGGAGATGCGGAAACACAGTATTTCCACAGGTTCATATCACATCTCAAGAATGTGGAAGTTGAACCCATTGCAGGAGAAGTCATCAATGACAAAGGTATATATTTGATATACAATTATATAAATGTTATAATATTGCAAACACATTTGCAGTGTTAAGTATATTTGATACTTGTTCTATTTTACTAAAAACAGGTCCTTCTGCATAGAGGTGCTTGCTGGAGAGGAGGTGACATTGCGTGTTGATGGCGAGCATGATGATGATGTCCAACGACACTCTCCCTCAACATTTATCACTTAGTTTATGGTTTTTGGATAGTTATTGTAATCAAAAGATTGTGAACCTCTTTAGTGTGTCTCACACTTTGTGAGACTGTTATTCATATGAGTTTGTAACGAATAGTTGTTCCACTTTTATGAATGATTTCTATTGGTGTTCATACCTTGTTCGATTATGTGTGAATTATCCTGGTGTTGAAACTAATTGATAATACATGAACATTTGTAAAATATTGAAATGCCTTGAAAATTACCCAACTTAATGATATTCTTATTACTAAATGAAACCATTGTTTAAATTCAAAGTTATATTAATAATATGTGAAAGACACTTGTATTCTTGTCACATATGAATCATGCCTAAGTTCGGCAAAATAACTTGAACACTGTGTATTACTTGAATACAAAGTGTTTGATGAATTGTTAAAGAGAATACATATTCGATGTATTGTAGTTTAACAAAATGGTGATTATCATTATATGATTGTTTAAATGTGTAAAGAAGTTTACCAAAGGAAACATGAATATGAAACTATTTGATATGATCAAATTATTTCATCAACAAAGGGTATTAAAGATAAATAAGAATCTAATTACTACGATTTGATCAATAGTAATGAAATTCAACTTTATAAGATTGGCATAAAATAAATTATGAAATGCAATGCGTTTGAAATGCAAAGCATAACAATATGATATTTGATATCAAGTGGGTGAATAGATGGCGCCAAATAAATTGTTGTAGTGTAGATGTAGAGACCATTAGTTAGAAATAGTTAGCACTCAATTAAAACATATAGTGAACCATCTTGATTCGTGAGATCAGCTCGATATCTAGTATGGATCACCGTGGAAGTTTTGGGGTTATTCGATATAACCAAAAATAATAGCGAATAAGTCCATATAGAGTATCATTGAAAACTTTGAATAGGAAATCCATAGCTGAAACCAAAAGCAAAGCAAAACTAGTATTGCTTGGATTTTGGTGCATTCTCGAGAAAGTTCACATTCGGTGATATTTCTCGATTATGGAGCAGATGGAAGATAGTGAAAAACATGATGAGGATTCAAATCCCTGTATCAGAGTGTTGAGAAGCGCAACGAAAAGCGTTCCTGAACGATTCTTCTCAAAAAGGAAAGAATCAATGATAATGATCATTGTGTTTTTCTCCACTGGTATTTTCACTACATGAAGTAGGATTCAAAATGTAGCCCATATCTTGTATGGAGACATTTGTAAATCATTTGTCATGATTACCGAAATATGGCATACCTACGAGCTACTAAGGAAATAATGGTAAGCTAAAGTTATGAGAAATCCTATAGCAAAATTCCCTTGAGATTGGAAAGCAATTCGTTGCTGAATTTTACAAGTAAAGGGGTTACTTGGATTTTCCCAAATAACTGCAAAGCCATAGTGGAAAAAGGGGTGAATGACAAAAGCACAATTTGTCAAGTATTGGACAAATTCAAATGAATTTGATTCAAGTGTGCTGAAAGTCTGGTGGATTTAAAACTGGTAAAGTACTAATATCTCATAGTAAATCTCCAAGTTTGATATTTGATCAAAGGATTTTGAAGTTGTTCAAAATAGTGAGTAGATATGCAATTTGCATGAAATTGAGTGGGAGCTATAAAAGTTTTCCTAAAACAATATGTGAATGACATATTTTTGAGTGGGAGTGATATCCCACAAGTATAGGGGATCGTGTGTAGCCTTATCGATAAGTAAGAGTGTCGAACCCAACGAGGAGCTAAAGGTAGGATAAATGTTCTCTCAACTTCTATCAATCACTAATACATTGCAAATGTATCTATAATTTTTGATGTTCCATGCTTGGTTTTATCTCCTTTCTTGAGTTTTGTCCACACTTTGGAGTACTTTTCATTTGATTTCTTGGACTAACCTATTAACAAGAGCCACAGTGCCAACTGCCTGTTTTCTGCTGTTTTTGGTTCCAGGAAAGTCAGAAAATGAATATTCTCGGAATTGGACGGGACAAAAGCCAAAGTGCCTATTTTTCCGGAAGACTCATGGAGCCAGAATATGAGACGGAGGAGGGCCAGGGTCTGGCCACACCCCACCCCAGGCGCGGGCTGGGCCTAGACGCGCCAGGGCATGGTCTGGCCGCTCCAGGCACCCCCTCGGTCCCCCTCTTTGCCTATAAGAAGCCTTCTGACCTAAGAACTCTGGGGGATTCGATGTTTTTCCAGAAGGAGTTCCGCTTCGCCGCACCACCAGATTCCACGAAACAGCACCAGAAACTCCGTTCTGGCACCCTGCCGGGACGGGGAATTGGAGGAGATCATCGCCATCATCATCACCATCGCTTCTCCATCGACCATCCATGTTTCCCCCATCTATGAGTGAGTAATCCCCCGCTGTAGGCTATGGGGATGGTAGGGATTGGATGAGATCGTTCATGTAATGGCATCAGATTGTTAGGGCATGGTGCCTAGTATCTTCTATTAGTGCTTTATGACTTTGTTGCGACTTGTTATGATTAATGCTTGTCACTAGGGCCCGAGTGCCATGATTTCAGATCTGAACATGTTATTGATTCATTATGATAGTATTGTTTATGGTCTTATCTTCAAGTTGTATACACATGTTGTTGTCTGGAACCAAAGGCCCCGAAGTGACAGAAATCGAGATAACCGGAGGGAATGGCTTTGATGTGAGGATCACATGTGTTCACGGAGTGTTAATGCTTTGCTCCGGTGCTCTATTAAAAGGAGCACCTTAATTGCCAGTAGTTCCCTTGAGGCCCCGCTGCAAACGGGCTGGCAGGACAAAAGATGTTGTGCAAGTTCTCATTGCAAGCACATATGACTATATATGCAACACATGCCTAGGATTATCTAGTACTTGGATGCTTTATCTTATTTATCTGCAATTGCCCTATGTTCTGATTTCTATGTGAATTGTCTTGTCCATGCAACGCCCGTCCATCCATCCATATGCCTACCGCACTCGAATCCCACTGTTTACTGCTCTTGTTACTGTTGTCTTTACTTTACTACTACTGTTACTTTGCTTTTCCAACTACAAAACTATTGCTACTGATAAACTGCTGTGAGCAAGACTGTTTCCAGGTGCAGCTGAATTGACAAGTCAGTTGTTAAGGCTTATAAATATTCTTTGGCTCCCCTTGTGTCGAATCAATAAATTGGGTTTCACTTCCCTCGAAAATACTATGATACACCCCCTATACTTGTGGGTCATCAACCATTTATACAACTCTACGCACACTAAACGTTTGCATTATCTAGGAAATAAAACTATTATGATTGGGACCATTGCTATCAAGGTTGAGGTAACGTAATCATTAGTGGAATACAAAGTTTTGTTTCATATGGAATTGTTTTGGTAATAATACCTGATCAACCTTGTTAACAAAAGGATTTCATTGAACAAAACAATGTTTTCACCATGATTATCTCCGCTTACTTCTATTCTATCCATTTTAGTTTTTGCTTATGCCTAACTTAAAGGCGTTAAAGAAACGTACTTATTGGGAGATAACCCAAAAGTTTTAGATGAGTCTTGGAAGTTATTACTTCAGTAATAACCGCTCCTTATCCTTTTTATTTGCTTTTTGTGCCAAGAGTAACCTCTAATGAGAGAGAAGTAATGATTGGGAAAGTTGCTGTCCCGAAACAGATTTCTGTGCTTCACCGTAAAAATTCACGTAAAATCTCTGAACGTCTTTTTGAGGCGTTCATTTTTGTGCTTCTGCCCCAGGTTGTTATCTAACTTTCGTTAGTTCAACACTTTTTGATTTGAGCAACAGAAGGTCTTCGAAAAAATTCGTCTTTACCTGCTGGTCTGTTTTGACAGATTTCTGCCATTTTCCGCATTTGCTTCTTGTTGGTTCCTTTTTGAGTTCTTTTGGGGAATTGAGATTTTTGAGAGAAGTGCTTCAGTAGCTAGTGTTCTAATGGAAGTTTATTGGTGTTAGAACTGAACTTTAAGACCTATTATCTTGAGTGCACTAATGTTGCTAATAAAGATTGTGTGAAGTTTTGTATGAAGGAAAAATTTCAGGTGTATGAAAGGAATAAGTAATGAGATGAATGATGGACTAAAGCTCAAGCTTGGGGATGCCACGCATGTCACCCCAAGAAATATCCAAGAAGTACAAGCGTCAAAGCTTGGGGATTCCCAAGGCATCCCCTTCTTCATCAATAAAAATCCCAGGTTTCTTCCAAACGCTTCATCTTTATTGTTTCATGCATAGTTGTGTTGTTCTTGGAGCGTCTTCTTTTTCGCTTTTGTTTTGGTTTTTCGTTTGCTTGGTTTTCTTAGTTTTCTGAATAAATTGGTTGGACCTCCTCTTTCATACATTGGTTTTCAAATAGTTTGGTTTGGTTTGGAAAAGAGTAGGAAAGCTCATGCTTAAGTGGTAAAGAGAGTTTGTTTTTGACTGTGGCCTATGCTTTGTCATGCCATGCTTGATATTGTTTTGTCTTTATGCTTAGTATTCTTTGCTGTAGCATGACTTGTTATAAACAATTGAGATTGCTTAATGTGCCTTGGATGAATCATGCGTTGTTTTAGCATATTAAAGCATAGTATAGTGGTATTCTCCTTTGATACTTTATTTGGGTTGACTTGGCGCATGCTCACACCATGTTATGACTATCCCAAGTCACCATAAGCCTTTATGGTCCTTTAGTTTTCAACTTGTAGTATCACTTTATGCTTTGATCAATGATGTTTTGTCACTCTGCATGATTATGGCCATTATTGCTCTCCTAGTTTGTCGCTCCCAGTCTTTTGCTAGCCTCCACAACCAAGTATGAGTTCCACTCATGCATCCAAATCCCTAAACCAAGTTATTCCAAAGAGTCCACCATACCTACCTACTAGCATATGCTATTCCAAGTATATTCATGTTTTTTTACCTTCCAAATTAAACTTGTTATGAGAAAACTAGTGATTAAAGCTCTCACGAACTTGATGACACACTTTACTTTTCTTGCCCTTAATAAACTTGAACCATTGTGTCGTCTATGTTGTATATGCTTGCACTTATTTGTTGGGAATTAGCATAACCATGCTTTCATGGGGAACGCTTTCAACATTGCACTTGGTACTTGTACCTAGTTGATATCATGCTCTTTTGTATATGGATGTCGTCGGTGTGAAATGAAAGGGGAGCTTGTAAGTCCATGGAGTTATGTATATGTGTTAGATAAACGCCTGGGCCGCTGGTCTAATCCATGCTGACATGGTGGAAACCTGCAGCGTAACCATAATGAGCTGTCTATGAAGCATTCTTCTTATAAAAAAGAGTCCTATATTGAGAAAAAAAGAGAAAAAAGAGATTATGAAAAGAGGAAAGAGAGAAAAAAGCACCATATTCCCATGGTAAATAAGAAGATTGCTGTGATGCTCGTTGTCTTCTTGCCTTGTCATTTTGATTTGGGGATTCTTCCGTATCATCGGGCAAGGGGTACCCCGTTGGTGGTTCTCTATGATACACATGTACTTACGATGACAATAACTTACCGGTGACTAAACTTGAGTAGCATGAGGAGAGGCCCTCGTATTCAAGGGACATGAGATTTCTAACTTATAGTTTGTCAAGCATATACTTCATAGTTTGTTCACTTTAACCTTAATCACTTCAATATGCTTATGATAGGGGCAATGAGATCTAAAAGCTATCAAGTACCATAATTTTTGGAAGCTCTTTATGAGACTTGAATCCCTACTTCCTTCTATGAAGGCCTTTCTTCCACTTATATATTGAGTCTCCACCTTCTACCTTTATGCACCTACTTTGAGAGCATAGTGGCCATTCTTAGTTCTATGTGCATTGTCCCAAGACTAGTTGATTGATGCATAACTTGATATTGCTTGTTTTAAACTATTTGTATCTAATCACTCTTATGAACTTTGAAGGTGTCCTATGCATTTATATTTGCTACTCTATGAGGGACAAGCTGAATACTATTATGCTATGTTTTCTTTATGTGAAACAAACAAACGTCTTGCAAAGCATTGTTATTCATGAATCTTTTGTTTGTGCCTTTTCATGTTGCATCATAGTCTCTTTGTCTTATTGCTAGAACTTTGTCTTTCATGTTATGATTGAAGTACTATGATCCCGGCTTTGAATGTTTACAAATACTTTGGTCAAGTCTTTGATGGTGCATGTCACCTCAAAAATTATTCTTTATTTTTATCACTTACCTACTCGAGGACGAGCAGGAGTTAAGCTTGGGGATGTTGATACATTGCAAATGTATCTATAATTTTTGATGTTCCATGCTTGGTTTTATCTCCTTTCTTGAGTTTTGTCCACACTTTGGAGTACTTTTCATATGATTTCTTGGACTAACCTATTAACAAGAGCCAGAGTGCCAGCTGCCTGTTTTCTGCTGTTTTTGGTTCCAGGAAAGTCAGAAAATGAATATTCTCGGAATTGGACGGGACAAAAGCCAAAGTGCCTATTTTTCCAGAAGACTCATGGAGCCAGAATACGAGACGGAGGAGGGCCAGGGGCTGGCCACACCCTCCCAGGCGCGGGCTAGGCCTGGACGCGCCAGGGCATGGTCTGGCCGCCCCAGGCACCCCCTCGGTCTCCCTCTTCGCCTATAAGAAGCCTTCTGACCTAAAAACTCTGGGGGGGGGGGTTTGATGTTTTTCTAAAAGGAGTTCCGCTCCGCCGCCACCACCAGTTTCCACGAAACAGCACCAGAAACTCCATTCTGGCACCCTGCCGGGACAGGGAATTGGAGGAGATCATCGCCATCATCATCACCATTGCTTCTCCATCGACCATCCATGTTTCCCCCATCTATGAGTGAGTAATCCCCCGATGTAGGCTATGGGATGGTAGGGATTGGATGATATCGTTCATGTAATGGCATCAGATTGTTAGGGCATGGTGCCTAATATCTTCTATTAGTGCTTTATGACTTTGTTGCGACTTGTTGTGCTTAATGCTTGTCACTAGGGCCTGAGTGCCATGATTTCAAATCTGAACATGTTATTGATTCATTATGATAGTATTTTTTATGGTCTTATCTGCAAGTTGTATACACATGTTGTTGTCCGGAACCAAAGGCCCCGAAGTGACAAAAATCGGGATAACCGGAGGGAATGGCTTTGATGTGAGGATCACATGTGTTCACAGAGTGTTAATGCTTTGCTCCGGTGCTCTATTAAAAGGATCACTTTAATTGCCAGTAGTTCCCTTGAGGCCCCGCTGCAAACGGGCCGGCAGGACAAAAGATGTTGTGCAAGTTCTCATTGCGAGCACGTATGACTATATATGCAACACATGCCTAGGATTATCTAGTACTTGGATGTTTTATCTTATTTATCTGCAATTCCCCTATGTTCTGATTGCTATGTGAATTGTCTTGTCCATGCAACGCTCGTCCATCCATCCCTATGCCTACCGCACTCGAATCCCACTGTTTACTGCTCTTGTTACTGCTGTCTTTACTTTACTACTGCTGTTACTTTGCTTTTCCAACTACAAAACTGTTGCTACTGATAAACTGCTGTGAGCAAGACTTTTTTCAGGTGCAGCTGAATTGACAACTCAGTTGTTAAGGCTTATAAATATTCTTTGGCTCCCCTTGTGTCGAATCAATAAATTGGGTTTCACTTCCCTCGAAAATACTACGATACGCCCCCTATACTTGTGGGTCATCAACCACTGATACAACTCTACGCACACTAAATGTTTGCATTATCTAGGAAATAAAACTAGAGCAACAATACGAGTACTAGAGATAGGTTTGCATCATAATAAATAACAAGAAAGTAAAGTTAGTTGCTGCAGCAATAAAATACACTAAACTAACAGAACCATGAGTGTGGAATAGTGGTGGCAATTGTGGTGTTTTTGTCCAAGTTTAATTAGCGAATAAATCGAATTCATTGTCTTCGATGCAGTTTTCTATGTGAGAGAGGCTAAATATACATGCGCTTCACTACATGGAAATACATGTACTATATAATTGGATTGTTAGCAAACATCCGTAACTACTAACAATGCATTAAGGTTTCCCCAACCATAGCCTTAAGTTTAATGGTCCTCTTACTCCCATACGTGCAACGTTCCAGTTCGCATCCTCAGGTTTCTGTCACTCCGGCAGAACTTCCCCATTCCTCTTACACATACTACAAACCCTATGATGTTTAATCCATGCGCGCACAAATATAATGGACACCAAAGGACTGTACCATATCAATATACAACTCTAATGAACCAAAGACGTTCAACCATTCAATCTAAGAACAAACAAACTACACAAACATGACATAGATCATAGGATTATAACTTATAGCATCAAACACCATGTTTACATAGGATGGTACAGAGGTGTGTGGGAGGATGAACCACTGCATACTAGGAGGATTAGCTGATGGAGATGACGGTGAAGATGGTGAAGAGGGCGGCGATGGCGCCGGCAGCGACACGAGGGACTCCTTCCCCGCCACCGGTATCATGGGGGAGCACTGCCCCTTAGCCCCCTTCCTTCATGGCTTCTTGGGAGCCCTCCATGATACATCCATTTTGCATCATTATTCTATATCACAATTTACTGTTATTCATTGATATATTTCATATTAAGAGATGATACTTATGTTATTTTATCTGTTTTTGCATGGTTGATGACTTTTGGAGGATGGACCGCTGCAGTCGGGATTCTGATGGAAAAGGAATTGTTTGGAGGCAAAATTCACGAAGATCAGAAAATCCTGGAAAATATATGGAAAATCCTATTTTTCTAGAAGACGAAGGAAGCCAGAAGGGGGGGGTGGAGATGGGCCACAGGGGCCCATACCACCCCCTGGCGTAGGCCACCCTAGGCCACGGCACAAGGTGTTGTGGCCACCCTGGCCCACCTTTGGCTCTGCTCTTTGGTGTATATAATCCTCCCGAAACCCTAACACTCGGAGAGAGACCACAGAAAAATTCTACCGCCTCCACGGGGCGGAAAACTGCAGAGAGAGAAAGAGCTCTCCGGCAGGTAGAAATCTGCCGGGGAAATTCCTTCCCGGAGAAGGGAGATCGTCGCCATCAACACCACCATCAAGCTGGACTTCATCAGGATCATCATCACCATCATCTCCATCAGCACCATCATCACCATTCTGTACCGCTGTAACAATTGGGTTAAATCTTGCATAGTTCTTAGGGGAAACTTTCCCGGTATTGATTACTTGTTGTAGTTGATGCTATTGAGTGGAACCATTGAATTATCATTCATGTGCAAATTGTTACATATCATTATTTCATCTCTGATCTTGATCCATATGATGCCTCGTGAGTAGTTCGTTTAGTTCTTGAGGACATGGGAGAAGTCATGTTGTTAGTAGTGGAATTGTGTTGAGAAAGATTCAATGGTTTGATAATTAAGTTGTGGTGTTATTCTTCTAGTGGTGTCATGTGAACATCGACTACATGATACTTCACCTTTATGGGCCTAGAGGAATGCATTGTGTATTTGGCTACTAATCGCGGGGTTGCCGGAGTGACAGAAACCTGAACCCCCATTAGGAAACCTTTGCACAAGGGAGTGTAGGATCTCAAAGTTTAGGGCCGTGGTTAGGTTTTTATCTTAATTACTTTCTTGTAGTTGCGTCACAAGTATGTATTAGTCCTAGGAAGGTCAGTACATTAGCACAGGTTCACCCACACAACACTTATCCAACTAGAGAAGATTAATCAACTATATGCAGCGAAAGCACTTGACGATATTCCCATGTGTCCTCGAGAATGTTTGGTAATCTTAAGTAATACAACCGGCTTTTCCTTTGCTAAAGAAAGGATTGGGCCACTTGCTGCAATTATTATTATTGTCTTTTATTTACTCGCACTTTATTTGTCTACATTATCAAAAACCCCTAAAAATCCATTTGCTAAGTATTTACAAAGAATTCTACCACTCGTCAACACCTTCTACTCCTTGTTGGGTTCGACACTCTTACTTATCAAAAATACTGCGATACACCCCCTATACTTGTGGGTCATCAAGACTATTTTCTGGCACCGTTGCCGGGGAGTGAAGCGCTATTGAAGAGTGTAACTGGTAAAGGAAACTTCTACTATGAGTATTGTTTATTTTTGTTAGTTATGTTATTTCAATATGGATAATTCACTTAGTTTCTTATTTCGTAATGGTACTACCACTGCTAAGGTAGTAGATGAACCTACACCTGCTGAAAATGATACTTTTAAGATACCTACAAGAATTATTGATCGTGTTATGGATAACTACTATTTTGGAGATGGAACTATCCATCCCGGTGATCATTTGCTCTTTATACACGAATTATGCGGGTTATTCAAGTGTGCAAGTATTTCAACAGATCAAGTCAAGAAGAAGTTATTCTCATTATCACTGAAAGGAACAGCTGAGGAATGGTACAAGCTGCTGAAGAATGGTCAAGCTCTTGAATGGGAGGAAGTAGTACCTCTCTTTTATTCAGAATTTTATCCTCCTAGTGAGATTCATAAAGATCGGAATCAAATATACAACTTTTGGCCTCGTGATGGAGAGAGTACATCTCAAGCTTGGGGAGATGAAGTTACTAATGCTCAAATGTCCTATTCATGAGCTCCCTAACAATATTATTATCAATAACTTTTATGCAAGACTTTCTCTTCATGATAAGGATCTATTGGATGCTTCTTGTGCTGGATCATTTACACGCATGGAAGAAGAAGCTAAATGGGATATTCTAGACCGTATTCAAGACAATGCTAAAGCATGGGAGAATGATAAAGGAAGAAAGTTAGGTATAAATTATGATTATGAATGCATTAAATCTTTTATGGGAATTGATGACTTTCATAATATTAGTAATGCTTATGGTCTAGACTCTCAAAGTATTGCAAATTATTTTAAGGCTTTTGCTTCTTATATTGAAATTCCTAAAAAGAAATGGAGTAAGTAACTAGAGACACAGTTTGTTTGCATACCACACGTGTATTAACGTTTCGTATTAACACAGTTATAGCACAGTATGAAACGTATTATGAACATATAGGAGATATATCAAATAATACACTTTATTATTTGCCTCTAGGGCATAACTCCTTCAGTCTCCCACTTGCACTAGAGTATAAACAAAACTAGTTTACAACAGGCAGGAACCTAACACCAATGGAATCTCGGTGCTGTTCGTGCTTTTCCTGATGGAGGGCTTTAGTCAAAGGATTTGCCACATTCAGTTCCGTATCTACTTTGCAAATCTTGACTTCACCTTCGTCAACGTTCTACTGGATGACGTGAAATCTAAGCTTGATGTGTTTGGCTGTGGAATGAGTTTTTGGTTCCCTTGCGTTTGCAATAGCACCCCTGTTATCACAATAGATCGTCACGGGGTCTTGCGCATTGGGAAAAACTCCCAGTTTGATGACGAAATTCCTTAGCCAAACAGCTTCATTTGTTGCATCAGCCGCAACAATGTATTCAGACCCCATTGAAGATTGTGCCACCACCGGCTGCTTCTTGCTCTTCCAGCTTACCGCCCCACCATTCACCAAGAAAACAAATCCTGTTTGAGACTTCGAGTCATCATGATCTGATTTCTAGCTCGCATCTACGTAACCCGTTACATTTAGAGCTTCATCATTTCCTCCATAGATTAGGAACATATCCTTTGTTCTTCTCAGATACTTTAGGATATTCTTCACAGCTATCCAGTGATCTGGTCCTGGATTACTTTGACATCGGCTCGTCAAACTAAGAGCCAATGCCATGTCAGGTCGTGTACTCAGCATTTCATACATGATAGATCCTATGGCTGAAGCATAGGGGATGTAAGACATCTTTTCTCTATCATTGTCCATTACAGGACATTGAGTCATACTCATTTTGCAATTCTTCATCATAGGTGTAAAACCCCTTTTGGTGTTTTCCATTTTGAACCTCTTCAAAATCATTTCTATGTAAGTACTCTGACTCAATGCTATTAGGTGCCTTGATCTATCTCTATAGATCTTGATTCCTAATATATATGCAGCTTCACCTAGATCCTTCATGGAAAATTGGTTACTCAAATATGCTTTCACGCTTTTCATAAGATCCAGATCGTTTCCCATGAGTAATATGTCATCCACATATACTACTAAGAAAACAACTGAGCTCCCACTCGCTTTCTTGTAAACACAGAACTCTTGTTGGTTTTGGATAAATCCAAAACTCTTGATCACTTGATCAAAATGTTGGTTCCAGCTCCGAGATGCTTGCTTCAATCCATAAATGGGCCGTTGAAGCTTGCATACCTTTCCAGCATCCTTAGGATTAACAAAACCTTCTAGTTGCATCATATACAACTCTTCATCAATGTGACCATTGGGGAATGCGGTCTTGACATCCATCTGCCAAATTTCATAGTCGAAATGTGCAGCAATTGCTATTAAAATCCTGACAGCTTTAAGCATCACTACGGGATAGTAAGTCTCGTCATAGTCAACTCCTTGAATTTTTCGAAACCCCTTTGCGACAAGTCGAGCTTTGTGAACGGTCACATTACCATTCGCATCTGTCTTTTTCTTAAAGATCCATTTATTTTCCATGGCCTTGCGGCCTTCTGGAAGATCCACCAAAGTCCAAACTTGGTTTTCATGCATGGATCCTATTTCGGATTTCATGGATTCTAGCCATTTCTCGGAGTCAGCACTATCCATAGCTTCTTTGTAGTTTGCAGGTTCTTCCTGTTCATCTAGGATGACAGACATTACAAGGCTACTATACCAATCAGGAGTGGCACGGACCCTTGTAAACCTGTGAACCTCAGGAGTCTCGATGTCATTGTTTTGATCATCATCAATGGGCTCTTCCTCCATGTTGGAGAGCGGTTTCGGAACAGCTTCCGTTGCGCTACTCAGAATTTGGAGAGAAGGGTCAACAATTTCATCTAACTCAATTTTCCTTGCATTCACTCCTTTTGCAAGACACTCTTTCTCGAGAAAGGTGCCGGTTCTTGCGACAAACGTTTTGCCTTCGGCTTGGTTGTAGAAAGTATATCCATCGGTTTCCCTTGGATATCCTACAAAGAAACATTTCTCCGATTTGGGTTCGAGTTTGTCAGGCTGCAGTTTCTTAACGTATGCCTCACAACCCCAAACTTTCAGAAACAATAACTTCGGCTTCTGCCCATACCATATCTCATATGGGGCTATCTCCACGGATTTGGATGGTACTCGGTTTAAAATAAAAGCGGCGGTTTCTAACGCATATCCCCAAAAAGACACAGACAAATCAGTTAAAGACATCATGGACCGCACACTATCCAATAGGGTTCGGTTACGATGTTCCGACACACCATTACGCTGTGGTGTTCCGGATGGCGTAAGTTGTGGGATAATCCCACAGTCCTTCAAGTGCATGTTAAACTCATAACTCAAATACTCGCCTCCTCGATCCGATCGAAGGTGCTTGATTTTCTTGTTAAGTTGATTCTCTACCTCTTTCTGAAATTCCTTGAACTTTTCAAAGGTTTCAGACTTGTGCTTCATTAAGTAGATATATCCATATCTGCTTAAGTCGTCAGTAAAGGTAACAAAGTAACGATAACCATTCTGTATGTATGATTCCTAGTAGGTCTACAACTCTCTCCACTATCCCGGAGAATGGTGTCCTAGTCATTTTTCCCATGAGGCATGGCTCACATGTATCAAGGGATTCGAAATACAATGATCCAAGAAGGCCTTCTGAATGAAGCTTCTTCATGCGTTTTATGCCAATGTGACCAAGACGGCAATGCCACATAAACATGGAATCATCACTACACTTACAATGTTTAGTGTCAACACTATGGATGTGTGTATTACAATCAAGATCAAGTAAGAATAAACCATCACACACAGGAGCCTGAACATAGAAAACATCATTCATATAAATTAAACAACCATTTGTTCCTGATTTAAACGAATAATGGTCTTGCAACAAGCAAGACCCAATCACAATATTCATACTCAATGCGGGTACATAGTAGCATTTATTCAAAACCAATAATAATCCTAATGGTAGACTGAGATGCAGGGTGCCGACGACCATCACTTAGACTCTCGAACCATCGTCCTTCCTCAGGCGCCTCCTACTCTGCAGATCCTGCTGAGAGTTACAAATGTGAGCAACAGATCCGGTATCAAATACCTAGGTGTTACTCCTGGCGCTTATAAGGAATACATCAATAACATGTATATCATATATACCTTTGTCCGGGGTGGCTATCTTGCCAGTCCGCTTGTCTTCAAGGTACTTGGGGCAGTTGCGTTTCCAGTGCCCATCCCCTGTGCAGTAGAAACACGAAGTGCCAGGCTTAGGGCCAGGCTTGGTAGTCTTTGAGGTGCTGGGAACAGACCTGCCATCCCTCTTAGACTTCTTACCCTTGCCTTTCCCCTTTTGCCCCGGTTTCTTTTGGTGGTCTTGTTGACCATCAACACCGTGTGCTCCTTCTTGATTTCAATCTCAACAGTTTTGAGCATGGCAAACACCTCAGCAAGGGTCTTAGTCATCCCTTGCATGTTGTAGTTCACAAAGCTCTTATAGCTAGGGGCAGCGAGTGCAACACCCTATCAATCGCGAGCTCCTCCGGGATTTTGCAATCCAGGGCATTTAAGCGCTTAACGTAGCCAGACATTTTGACCACATGCTCACTAATACTACTGTGCTCTTCCATTTTAGCAGAGAAGAAGAGCTCGGAAGCATCATACATCTCTGCACGAGCCTGTGGAGCAAAGACGGACTTGAGATCCTCAATGATCTCAAAGGCATTCATCTTCTCAAAACGCTTTTGAAGCTCTGGCTCCATGGCATAGAGCATTCCACTCTGGATGAGGGAGAAATCGTCCACCTTGGACTGCTAGACATTCTTTTTGTCCTAGGAGGCGGAATCTACAGGCTTAGCTGGAAGCTCAGCCTCGATGACATAAGTCAACTTGTAGGGGACTAGGAGGATCCTAAGATTGCGAAACCATGCGGTGAAGTTGGTTCCATCAGTTTTCAGCTTGTCCTTCTTGAGGAAAGTGCTAAGGTTGAAGGTGGGTGGGCGAGACATCTACAAAGGATTTGCAAAGTGTTTAGACTATGTTCATAATAATGAGTTCAAATTTTAACTAAAAGAACTCCCACTTAAACGAACATCCCTCTACTCGTTTAGTGATCACATGATCCCAATCCCCTGCACCTCCCCCGATTAACACGGCCATTAGTACAGTATCAAAGGTAGATATTCCCCAATGTCGATCACATCAACTATGTGATTCATGCTCGACCTTTCGGTCTCCTGTATTCCGAGGCCACGTCTCTGTAATGTGCTAGGCTCGCCAGTTCTAACTCGTGTGTATTCGCAGTGCAACATGGCTTACACCCACTGTATGCGAACGTAGATATGTCTGCCCCCTACTCATCGTAGGGCGCCTCATACCGAAGAACTTTCTTGGTGGTGCACACACAAGGGGAATACGATAACTAGAATACTACAAGGGATTATCTTATTATGGTATCGTCTAATAAGTATACCGGCATAATAAGTAATACTTCAAAAGTAAAGTGTTATGACATGGTTATAGCTTTATGATCATCATCAATAGCTTCAATGAGAGTTTCACAAACTTGTCATTGCCATGTTATAATACTTGCCCCTATGCAATAATGAAGATATATGCTTCTATATTAACTATTGCATGTTTTACGCGGCTTTAGGGCTTTCACAGTAGAACCCCTTCCCACCTACGAACGTCGAGCCACAACATGGATTCAATGATTATCGTTCTTCTTCCCTTTTCAGGGCCCTCCAGTGTCAATGCCATATCAACTACTGTAGAGAGACAGACACCCCCCTAAGCCACTTTGATTTGTGGACCAGTCTCGTGAATCACCACGTGAGGTCGGTTGGGGGCTGCTTCATCAAACAGTGCCACGATATGAACAATAACATTAAAGAGGGTAGCAACTAGAGCATCAATGCCCACATATTGCTATGTGTTCTATCTGTATGACATGTCTACCCATAGACCCGCTCTAATACCACTGTAGGGTTCCATAGCAGAAAACAAAAAAATTCTATCGACTCGAACACTAATACTAGGATCTATACTATGTAGACCTAAGTAACAGAGAAGGGATTCGATATTCATACCTTTGAAGATCGAGGCACACCTTATGCAGGAAGGCGTATATTGATGAAGACGAGCAGCACCCCAAGTGTGGTACCTCCGAAGTTCGTCACACGTTCGGTCTAGGAGACGTCAACCGGACTCCAATCCAGCGGAGCAGCGGAACAAGTAGATGCCGGATCGCAGATCACATGACGGTAGTGTGAAGGTGGATAACTCACCCACGAGGTCCTCCCCAATATTACGGAGAAGTCCTCAGTGGATGAGAGAGAGAGAGAATGAGAGGGAATGGGGTGATCCCAAAGGGGGAGGGGAGAACCCTATATATAGTGGGAGGGGGGCGCACCACCCAGGGGCCAGGCGGTGTGGGACTAAACCCCACACCCGCCAACCGCCTAGGGGCAGCCGCCGGCCCTAGGTAGGCCCCATTGGGGCGGCCCACCAAGCCTAGGCTGGCTGGCCCCCACTCCCTAGGCGCCTTGCCCTATTGGGCCTCCCTTCGGGTGAGGCCCATTAGCATTAAGGAGCCTTTAAAAATAAAATAAAATATATATTTAATATTAATTCTCCAATTAACATTCAAATACACATATTATATTATTTCTTCACTCCAGCACACCTTTCGGACCCCTTCCGATCTCCATCGGATGTTACCCGGAACTATTCCGGATTCTCTTTCTATATTTCTCCTATGATACCTCATCTACCCTAAGCGTCCCTACCCTTAAGCGTGACATCCTTCGGTTCGGAAACACTCCGAACATGATTGAGACTACTCTCACATCAATGATCAATAGAGGGACCTTGTAACACCCTCGAATCAACCCTATGCAAGTTTAGCCCTTTTCCGCCAAACCCGCATAGAAACGATTCAAGGACGCCCACCAGGCACTTTTGTGCGGGTGGAAAACGAAGTAATACCATTACACAATAGTCCTCGATGGGACCCACAGAACAGATATATATACAACACGACTCCATGAGTCAAGAACACCGATATACAGTACAAAGATCCAAATCACCTTGAAATCGCTACAGCGTCCGAGTACGGACAAGATGCAAATGGGGTTAAGAGCCTTGAAGAATAACCAATGGCGTCCATAACCCTGCCCAGGCCAAGCCGGAAGGGTAACCCTGCTAACGACGTCGATCTCAAACCTGCTAAAACAAAAGGGGTGCCGACAAAGGGCGAAGGAAAAAGAGGAGCGTCAGTACTGAGGCCAGTACACGGCGAGGCTAGAATTCGGCGGCTCTCGCCAACATAGGTATGGTGGGCTGAAGCGACAGCGCAACGACACTAAACAACCTATAGAGACTCGGTATCACTGGCGGCTATTAGAGAGGGGTAAGAAAGACCTATTCGGATCCTACCTGAAGCTAACACCAAACATACCCATCCTGGTATTTCCCCCTCGAGACCAAACGAGGAAGTCGGGCCAAGGAACTCACACAGTTGGCAGTTTTACTCATTCCATTTTAGTTGAAGCACTTACTAGTCAGATACAATTAGCATGAGTCGTTCTGAAGCATAAGTAGTGGGCCGTTTTAATTACCATTCCGTTGTAGTTGGAACATTTACTAGTCAGATATAATTATCCTGAGGAATCCCAAAACCCAGCATTTGTTGGTACGTTTATCACATTCCATTGGAGTTGTAATACTTACTAGGCAGGTACAGCATGTCACAAAACAACCCCAGATCCACCAGTTGTTGGCATTTTAATATCCATTTCGTGATAGTTGAATCTGATTACTAGTCATATATTAAGTCAAGTTTATAGCACTACTTTAGTTATGCTTGTCTATGATCGAGATACTGTGTTCCAAGTCGTCCATAACCGCGGACACGGCTTTCAGAAAGTTTTACCCTGCAGGGGTGTACAAATAGCAACACACACTCGATCAACCTCGGAAAAACCAACTCAAAACCCAACGAGGCTTTCACAACAAAGCAATCACAGGATTCATAAATATTTCAGGGGGCCACCCCATTAAGCTACCCGCAACGAAGTTGGCCGGCTCCGAGACGGACCCAAGGTTTGCGCCAATGGCTGTAAACGACTGGGAACCCGAAAGTGTGACTGGGCTTGTCGATACCGCGAAAACACTCCGCAATCCTAAACAGTACAGGTGCTCCACGCACAATCATAAATAAAGCAGTAAAGCATGGCATAAGTACAGGATAGTAATAAAGCCCCAAACTACTTTGTGGCCCCAAGAAATAGAAATGAATCAAGCTCTGGCTCAGGGGGGTCCATAAGGCCTCCTGGATGTGGATAGTGTGAATAGTCAAGGAACAGGTATCAAGTACTCGGGGTCCTACGGGACACAAGTGAGCGTGGAAGAACCAAATAACATCTATTGCCCACCGATGCCTTTGCATTAATTATATCTAGCAATTTAATAGTTGTATTTAAAGTCATGATCAACTCCACCATTAAGCATCTCCACCATAAACATCTGCCAGCATACCAACAACGGTGGTACTCGACAACACGAGATCGCACCTGAGCAAGCAACTATGACTCGCAAGGCTAGCTATCTACCAAACACAGGTAATAGGAGGTGTCCAAGGCAATATAGAGGTTGCACAGGATATAACTGGTGCACGGAAACTAAAGCATCACGACACGGATAACAATAGATCAACAGGAGGAAATAAAGACTATAAATGCAAAATAGGTAGAAGGGGGAGAGATGCTCGCCTGGGAAACACTGTCGAAGGATCATATCCGGAGAACTTGTCGATACTCGCATCCACTCAACGGCCTAATCCGCGAAGAAGCAAAGCACTAAAAGAAATACCGGATGCACTATTTAATACGACGGCAGAAGATCCGGCATGATTATGATATGATGCATGGCATGACACAGATGCGGTGCAATTAGGCCATATTAAACGGAACCGGGGTCCCGACAATTAATTAAACGGTTCGAGTTATTTAGATACCCCGCATTTTAAATGTTGTATTAACAAGGCAAAACATGGCATCGGTTCGCTATGCAAATTTAAATGGAGTCCGGAATAAGACGACAATATCCCGCATATAGACTCCATATTTAATCATGCGGTGAATCGGCATAATGCCCCCAAACCACAGACAGGTATGCATGCATGAACAATCTAATATGCAACAAGCTTTGTATATAGCATTTATAAAATAGGGGCTCGGGAAAAGGTTCACACATCGGGGTTCGGAAGATCTTGGGTTCCAGGGGGTTCGGGGTTCGGTCTCAGGGTTCGACGGGGATCGATCTCGCATCCGGGAAGAAGGACTTGGTGCTCCGAGATGAAGCGTTTGTCGTTCCGTGTGGCGATCTTGGCGGTCATCGGGTCCGAGAAGAAGATCTTGTCGCATCTGTGGAGATCTTGGTTCGGCCTCGGTCAAAGCGTTCGGAAGAAGATCTTGGTGTTCTGGGCATCTTCTGGTGGGGGTCTCGGCGTCTTCGGATCTGGGATGGAGATCATGGCGGTCCGGGGGAACGGTCTTCGGGTTCCAGGGTAAGAGCTCGGTGTTCCGTGATGAAGGGCTTGGCGTTCCGGGAAGACAACCTTATGGACATGTCGGGCGACCTTTGGGGGTCGATCATTATTCAGTTCAGACCTAGCATTTCCACAGCATAGTAGCACACCTTATTCTGAACTATCTTCAGCATCTGAGCACCGGTACCTGAACACTCCCGCTGAAGAGCATCAACATGACACGCACATGGCCAGAAGGCACATACAATAAGAACAATATCCGCACAGGGTCAGCGGGGAAACGCAGGGCCGGAGCTGGGGCACACGGCGTCCTGGAGACAAGGAGGAGCACAACCAGGGGCAGGGTCGACGTGAGACGGCCAGGGACACGGGGTCGTGGCCGTGCTGCCGCCGCAGCTCTGCGAAGGGCTTGGGCTCGAGTGGCAGTTGATGGGCCGGAGCAGGGGCGAGGCCGGCGCGGGGGTCGTCACAGGCAAAGGCAGCGGCCGAGGCGACCCACTGGCGCAGAGTACGGGCCGACATGGGGCTCTGCGGGGCCACGTCAGAGAGGAGCTCTAGAGGTAGGGATCAAGCAGGGGCGGCGGAGGTGAGCCTCTGGCCAGAGCGGAGCGGGGACCCGGTGAGGCGGAAGGTGGAGGTCGGCGGTGGCGAAACGGAGCTCGGGGCTGGAAGAGGACGTGTCCATAGCCGGTGATGGCAAGGACGGCAAGCCGAGGTGGCGCTCCGCGAGGTGGAGAGGGGCGTCCAGCGGCGGGGTTGCAGGCGACGCGAGGTGGCGGCGCTCCCGTACATGGAGGAGGCGGTGGCCGGCAAGCTTGCTGGCGGCCGCCGAGGTCGCGCTACCGGGGCGGGCTGGTGCCGTGACAGAGGGAGGACGGAGGGACTGGCGGGGCTGTGGAGGAAGGCGGCGGCAGGGCTCGGCCCGGATCGAGGTCGGAGGAAGGTGGCGATGGCGGTTGCTGCTAGGGAACGAAGGGAGCGGCGCGAGGAGGTAGGTGGGGAAACGAGACGAGAGGGGTGGGGATCGTGGGCGAGCGCGTTGAGTGGTGGGGCCAGGGGTAGGTGGAGGCGAGCAGGGGGGCGTGCTGTGCGTGCAAGGCGCGCGTGTGTCGTGTTGTGTAACGTGACAGGGGGCAGGGCCAGGCAGTGTGGTGGTGGAAGCAGGTGGCGAGCGGGGTGCCGAGGAGGTGTGGTGCACGCGGTGGGGTGCGGGGCCTGGCGCGCGTCGGTGCTGGCCGCATGCGTTGCAGCTGCTGCGCGCGCGTGTGTGCGTGAGTGCATGTGTGGCGGCGGCAGGGAGGGAAGAGGGAACAGGGTAGGTGGATTAGGGTTTTGGTCTGGTTTTAACTGGGCCAGGGTAGTAGGCTGTTGGCTTGCCGTGCTTTTGGCCTGGCAGGCTGGCGGCCACCTCCGGTAAAACTTTTTATTTAAAAGATTTTTATTTTTAAAAGATTTTGTAAAAGTTTTTAGGCAAATAAAAGATCCGGATAAGACCAGGGGTTTTATGGTTTGAATAAAAGACGGGGCATTTAGAAAACAAAAATAGGCTTTTCGAAAATAGTTTTTAAACAAACCATGCAAGATGATGACGATGCTCAAATGCAACGTGGCATGATGACATGAGCATGCGGTCATGATGATGCAATGCACAAAAACACCACGATTTTCTAGTAGTGGTTTTAGCGGGATGCCACAGACCTGGATGGCCATGTGACCCCCGTGCGTTTCACGAATACAATCGCTCGAACCGTGAGATAGTCGTTTCCTGTTCCCTTTGTCATTCGATACCTAATTCATCTGAGACTTGATCTTCGGTATCTCCATACCTTAGTTAGATCTCGTTACCGATGAACTTGTTTTCTCGTCCTCATGTCATTGCATTCCGTGACCTAGTCACATGCTTGCAAGCTTCATTAATGCAACATCACCGAGATGGCCACATGTATCTGTCTGTTACATGGACTAGACAAATCCTAGTCTTGATATGTACTCCTCTACGCATCCCTTCGGAAAACCTGAGTGGCCCCTTTTTGATCACCCTGTTACGAGATGATTCTTGATAACCATCTAAGCTTCTTCCGGAATGGTGATTTGCATTACCTCACCGTCAAAGTATTAGGTTGCGACGTTCTCTGTGTTTTATCATCAATGGTGAACTTTTAACTAGATCTCATTAAGATATAACGGTCAGATGTTTGTCTATCATGTTGTTCAACTAATAACATGACCTCATTGTCAGTTGGCATAAATGCCCATGATCTTGAAACCCAGACCATCATCATGACCAATGAACTAGTTCACTAGAGGTAACTAGAGACACGGTTTGTTTGCATACCACACGTGTATTAACGTTTCGTATTAACACAGTTATAGCACAGTACGAAACGTATTATGAACATATATGAGATATATCAAATAATACACTTTATTATTTGCCTCTAGGGCATAACTTCTTCAGTCTCCCACTTGCACTGGAGTATAAACAAAACTAGTTTACAATAGGCAGTAACCTAACACCAATGGAATCTCGGTGTTGTTTGTGCTTTTCCTGATGGAGAGCTTTAGTCAAAGGATCTACCAAATTTAGTTCCATATCTACTTTGCAAATCTTGACTTCACCTTCGTCAACGTTCTGCCGGATGACGTGAAATCTAAGCTTGATGTGTTTGGCTGTGGAATGAGTTTTTGGTTCCCTTGCGTTTGCAATCGCACCCGTGTTATCACAATAGATCGTCACGGGGTCTTGCGCATTGGGAAAAACTCCCAGTTCGATGACGAAATTCCTTAGCCAAACAGCTTCATTTGCTGCATCAGCCGCAGTAAATTCATGTTTTATCTACCTTCCGAATTAAACTTATTATGTGAAAATTAGTGATTAAAGCTCTCACGAACTTGATGGCACACTTTACTTTTTTTGCACTTAATAAACTTGAACCATTGTGCCCATCTATGTTGCGTATATGCTTGCGTTTTCTAAGTTGTGAATTAGCAGAGCCATGTTACCATGGGGAACGCTTTCAACATTGCACTTTATTTAGTTGATATCATGTTCTTTTGCTTATGGATCTTGGCGGTGTGAAATGAAAGGGGAGCTTGTAAGGCTCATGGAGTTTGTATATATATTAGAGAAACGCCTGGGCGGCTAGTCTAAGCCATGCCTAATCATGGTGGAAACATGCAGCGTAACCATAGTGAGCAATCTGTGAAGCATCCGCAATAAAAAAATAAAAAAACCTATGCAAATAGGAAAGAAAAAAAACCCTATGCAAATAGGAAATAAACGGATTGCTGAGATGCTCATTGTCTGCTTTCCTTGTCATTTTGATATGGGAAAGCTTCTGTATCATCGGGCAAGGGGTACCCCGTTGGTAGTTCTCTATGATACACATGTACTTACAATGACAAGAACTTAGTTGTGACTAAAGTTGAGTAGCATGAGGAACGGTACTAGTAAGCAAGGGGCATGAGATTTTCAGCTTATAACTTGTCAAGCATATCCTCATATTTGTTCACTTTAACCTTAATCACCTAAAGATGCTTATGATAGGGGTAATGCAAGATGAAAGCTAATAAGTACCATAATTTTTGGAAGCATTTTATGAAACTTGAAATCCCTCCTTCCCTCTGCGAGTATTTGAGTTGTTGTCAGTAAACCTATTCCCTTCTATCTCAGCAAGTATTTGAGTTGTTGTGTTTCATTCATTCATATGATGACTTATTCAATCATGTTTTTTATGTTCCTTGTTTTGCACACTGCTCTTATCTTAGTGAATATTACTTTGAAAGCTATCATTAAAAACCCCATTATGTTTGAACTACTGCAAAATGTTAACCGTTCTTTGACCAGGAACAAAGTTTGCCATTACCAATTATGATTTATTTTGTGTATCTTTATTGTGTTCCCTTTACTTATTGCAAGTTAAGTTATATAATAATGAGTTGTCTTCTATTATGATTTGTGTATTGATGAATGTGATGCTTCTTGTCCATATTCTTTTATCGACACTTCACTCCATAAACCTGAGGTCATGTTTATTGAGCTTAGTTTTCGCTTGGGGACAAGCGAAGTCTAAGCTTGGGGGGAGTTGATATGTCCATTTTGCATCACTATTCTATATCATAATTTACTATTATTCATTGATATATTTCATACTCCCTCCATTCCTTAATATAAGGTGTATAGTTTTTTGTGAAAAAAATCCATAATATAAGGTGTATAGAGAATTTTGGGATTTGTTCCTCTTATTTAGGAGGAAATTAATCCAACTAGGAGAGAGAGGATATCCATATTTCTTATGTTCCCTCCATATCACGTCAATCACCTGGGGTATTCATGTCCTAAAGCAACGAAATTTGCCCTCCCAGTCTGTGCGCTAATATTCGTGCAAGAAAACTATATACCTTCTATTAAGGAATGGAGGGAGTATTAAGAGATGATACTTATGTTATTTCATATGTTTTTGCATGGTTGATGACTTTTGGAGGATGGACCGCTGAAGTCAGGATTCTGATGGAAAAGGCACTGTTTGGAGGCGAAATTCGTGAAGATCAGAAAATCCCGGAAAATATATGGAAAATCCTATTTTTCCAGAAGATGAAGGAAGCCAGAAGGGGGAGCGGAGATGGGCCACAGGAGGCCCACACCACCCCCTGGCGCAGGCCACCCTAGGACGCGCCACCAGGTGCTGTGGCCACCCTGGCCCACCTCTGGCTTTGCTCTTTGGCATATATAATCCTCCCGAAACCCTAAGACTCGGGGAGAGACCACAGAAAGATTCTGCCGCCTCTGCGGGGCGGAAAACTGTAGGGGTTCGTAGCATGGAAAACAAAAATTTTCTATCGCATACAAACAAACAAGCCAAGATCTATCTACTAGATTGTAGCAACGAGTCGATGGAATAACTCACCCTCGAAGATTCCAAAGTGTTTAACGAGAGCAGATTCTCGTGGGTGATGTAGTCGTACTCTTTCCGATCTCAAGATCGCGTAGACGATCCTTCCGGCGCCGCGTTCCCGCAGTGCTCCCGCAGTCGGTCACACGTTCGGTACTCGACGAAGACCTTCCTCTCCCTTGTTCCAGCAGGCAGCGGAGGTTGTAGCACTCTCCTTGCGATTCCGGCAGCACAACGGCGTGGTACCGGAGGTAGAGGGGAAATCCCGCAGGGCTTCGCCTTAAGTCGGTGCGAGTATGGTGGAGCTTATGAGAGAGGCTATTAGTGGTCTAGTAATTAGACACACCAATTAGAAGGCTCTAAACCAATTAGAAGGCTCTAAACCGAATAGCTCTAAACCGGGGTCTAGATCTAGGGTTTAGTTTAGAGGATAGGAAACTTGTGTATCTAGGAGGGGAGCCCTGCCCCTCCTTATATAGGTGGGAGGGCTGGCCGGCCAAGGGGAGGAGTTCCTCCCCAACTCGGCCTAGGGAGGCGCGCCGGCCAAGGGGAGGAACCCTCCTCCAACTCGGCCTCCACCTCTCCTCCTCTTTTCCCACTTCCCAAAACTGCCGTTTGACTTTCAAACTAGCCGTTTGACTTTTCAATTTAGGATTTAAATAAATCCTTTATTTGGGACAGCAAGAACACTTAGTACATGATGCAATCATTCCAATATGCAATGACACACTCATGTACCCTTCCCCCTCCGGAGTGCCGGACATTCCGGGACCTTCTAGAATGTTCCCGATGAAAACACCGGAACCATTCCCCAACTCCGAAACGGAACTTTCCTTATATGAATCTTATTCTCCGGACCATTCCGGATCACCTCGTGATATCCCGGATCCCATCCGAGACTCCGAACAACATTCGGTCTCTTTCTCATAATACCATAACTACTCAAACAACGTCGAATCCTTAAGTGTGTCTCCCTACGGTTCGTGAATTATGCGGACATGATCGAGACACTTCTCCGAACAATAACCAATAGAGGAATCTGGAAATTCATATGGCTCCCACATATTTCTACGATTACTTTGCGATCGAATGAACCACTTACATACGATACCAATTTCCCTTTGTCTCACGATATGTTACTTATCCGAGGTTATGATCGTCGGTATCTCTGCATACCTAGTTCATCCTCGTTACTGATAAGTACTCTTTTCTCGTTCCCGTGATATGTGATCCCTTGTGACCAAGTCACATGCTTGCAAGCTAATTGGATGACATTTCACCGAGAGGGCCCAGAGAATATCTATCCGTCATGTGGATGGACAAATCCCACTCTTGATCCATGTGTTTCAACCAACACTTTCCGAACACTCAATGCCACCTTTATAGCCACCCTGTTACGGTGTGGTGTTTGATGACATCAAAGCATCCATCCAGCAAAGGTGATATGCATGATCTCATGGTCGAAGGAATTAGGTTACTATGTATCAGAAAGCATATAGCAATTGAACTATTGAAATGACTTGATCTTTATGCTACGCTTGTCTATAGGAGTATGTCCACCATATCATTCTCCTAACGATATGATCTTGTTGTTGATAACATCTCAATGTTCATGACAAAGAAACCACATCATCAATCAACCAACAAGCTAGTGAAGTATAGAGGCTATACTAGGGACTTCAAATTAAGTTTACAAATCACACAAGTATTAATGGTTTCCTTGTTAATACTATTATAGCATGAATGTAAACATTTATCATAAACACAAAGATATAATAATAACTATATTTATTATTGCCTCTAGGGCATATCTCCAACAGTCTCCCACTTGCACTAGAGTCATCTAATCTAGATTACATGGTAATATACCGAACACCCATGGCAGTTTGGTGTTGGTCATGTTTTGCCCTCGGGAGAGGTTTAGTCAACGGATCCGCCACATTCAGATCTGTGTGTACTTTGCAAATCTTTATATCCCCATCCTGGATATGTTCTCGAATAGCGTGAAAACGCAGCTTGATATGCTTTAGCTTCTTGTGTGACCTTGGTTCTTGCGCATTGGCTATGGCGCCCATGTTATCACAGTAGATAGACATTGGGTCCAGCGCACTTGGAACCACACCCAGCTCTGTAATGAACTCTTTCATCCATATCGCTTCTTGTGAAGCCTCCGAAGCAGCCATGTATTCCGATTCAGTTGAAGATCTCGCCACAACGCTTTGCTTTGCACTCCTCCAGCTAACTGCTGCACCATTCAAAATAAATACGTATCCAGATTGTGATTTAGAATCATCCGGATCGGTGTTCCAACTAGCATCGGTGTAACCATTAACAACGAGCTGTTCATCACCTCCATAAGAAAGAACCATATCCTTAGTTCTTCTCAAGTACTTAAGGATGTTTTTGACCGCTGTCCAATGATCCACTCCTAGATCACTTTGATATCTGCTAGTTAAACTAACAGCATATGCAATGTCGGGTCTAGTACATAGCATGGCATACATTAGAGATCCTATGGCTGAGGCATAGGGAGTCTTACTCATTCTTTCTCTATCTTCTGCCGATGTCGGACTTTGAGTTTTACTCAAGGTCGTATTGGGCAACATGGGCAAGAACCCTTTCTTGCTTTCTTCCATTCCAAACCTCTTTAGAACTTTGTCCAAATATGTACTTTGTTACAATGATATTTGGCGTTTCGATCTATCTCTATAAATCTTTATGCCTAATATGTAAGCTGCTTCGCCAAGATCCTTCATTGAAAAACTATTATTCAAATACTCTTTGACACTATTAAGAAGGTCTACATCATTCCCAATCAACAATATGTCATCCACATACAGTATTAAGAATGCTACAGAGCTCCCACTCACTTTCTTGTAAATACAAGCTTCTCCATAAGTTTGTATAAAACCAAAACTTTTGATTACCTTATCAAAACGTTGATTCCAACTTCGGGATGCTTGCTTCAATCCATAGATGGACCGTTGAAGCTTGCATACCTTGTTAGCATCTTTAGGATCGACAAAACCTTTGGGTTGTATCATATACAACTCTTCATCAATGTCTTCATTGAGGAATGCTGTTTTGACATCCATCTGCCATATCTCATAATCATAATATGCAGCGATTGCTAACATAATCCTCACAGACTTTAGCTTCGCTACCGGTGAGAAAGTCTCATCGTAGTCAACTCCTTGAATTTGTCGAAACCCTTTTGCGACAAGTCGAGCTTTATAGACAGTAACATTACCATCAGCATCTGTTTTCTTCTTGAAAATCCATTTGTTCTCGACAGCCTTCCGGCCATCCGGTAAGTCCACCAAAGTCCATACTTGGTTTTCGTACATGGATCCAATCTCGGATTTCATGGCTTCTTGCCATTTATTGGAATCTGGGCTCATCATCGCTTCCTCATATGTCTCGGGGTCATCGGTGTTGTCCACCAACATGACATTCATAACGGAATCATACCAATCTGGAGTGGTACGAGTTCTCGTTGACCTCCGAGGCTCTGTAGTAACCTCAACCGAAGTTTCATGATCACCATCATTAGCTTCCTCTCTTATTGGTGCAGGCATCACAGGAACTTCTTCCGGTGCTGCGCTACTCGCAATTTCGAGAGAAGGTTCGACAACCTCGTCAAGTTCTACTTTCCTTCCAGTCACTTCTTTAGAGAGAAATTCCTTCTCTAGAAAGGATCCATTCTTGGCAACGAAGATTTTGCCTTCGGATCTATGATAGAAGGTATACCCAATAGTTTCCTTCGGGTATCCTATGAAGACGCATTTTTCCGCTTTGGGTTCAAGCTTGTCCGGCTGTAACTTCTTTACATAGGCTTCGCATCCCCAAACTTTAAGGAACGACAATTTAGGTTTCTTCCCAAACCATAATTCATACGGTGTCGTTTCAACGGATTTAGACGGTGCCCTATTTAAAGTGAATGCGGCTGTTTCTAATGCATAACCCCAAAATGATAGTGGTAAATCTGTAAGTGACATCATAAAACGAACCATATCTAAGAGAGTTCGATTACGACGTTCAGACACACCATTACGCTGTGGTGTTCCCGGCGGTGTCAACTGCGAAAGTATTCCACATTTCCTTAAATGCTCGCCAAACTCGTAACTTAGATATTCACCTCCACGATCAGAACGCAGAAATTTAATCTTCTTGTTACGTTGATTCTCTACCTCACTTTGAAACTCCTTAAACTTCTCGAAAGTTTCGGACTTATGTTTCATGAAATAGATATACCCATATCTACTCAAATCATCCGTGAAGGTAAGAACATAACGATAACCACTGCACGATGCTACACTCATTGGACCACACACATCGGTATGTATGATTTCCAATAAGTCTGTAGCTCGCTCCATCATACCAGAAAATGGAGTCTTAGTCATTTTACCCATCAGACATGCTTCGCATCTTTCAAGTGATTCAAAATCAAGTGATTCAAGAAGTCCATCGGAATGGAGTTTTTTCATACGCTTCACTCCAATGTGACCAAGACGACAGTGCCACATATAGGTCAAATTATCGCTTGATTTCAAACGTTTAGCCTCAATGTTATTAATATGTGTATTTCTACTATCGAGATTCAATATGAATAGACCATCTATCAAAGGTGCATGTGCATAAAACACATTACTCATATAAATCGAACAACCATTATTCTCGGATTTAAACAAGTAACTGTCTCGCAATAAACAAGATCCTGATATAATGTTCATGCTTAATGCAGGCACCAAATAACAATTATTTAAGTATAAAACTAATCCCGATGGTAGATGAAGAGGTAGCGTGCCGACCGCGATCACATCAACCTTTGATCCGTTTCCTACGCGCATCGTCACCTCGTTCTTCGCTAGCTTCCGTTCATTCTGCAGCTCCTGTTTCGAGTTACAAATATGAGCAACCGAACCAGTATCAAATACCCAGGCACTACTACGAATACTAGTGAGATACACATCAATAACATGTATATCAGATATACCTTTCTTCTTGATGTTGCCGTTCTTCAAATCTGCCAAGTACCTTGGGCAATTCCGCTTCCAGTGACCTTCTCCCTTGCAGTAAAAACACTCAGTTTCAGGCTTAGGTCCAGCCTTGGTTTTCTTCGTCGGCGTGGTAACTTTCTTACCACCCTTTTTGAAGTGTCCCTTTTGCTTAGACTTGCCTTTCTTGAATTTGGTGGTCTTATTGACCATCAACACTTGGTGCTCTTTCTTGATCTCCACTTCTGCAGATTTTAACATAGCAAATAGTTCTGGCAACTCTTTGTTCATGTTCTGCATGTTGTAGTTCATCACAAAGTTCTTGTAACTTGGTGGTAGTGATTGGAGGATGCGGTAAACTCCCAAAGTATTAGGAATCACTATACCCAAACTTTGAAGTTTATTTGCGTGCCCAGACATCTTAAGCACATGCTCACTGACGGAGCTACCCTCTTCCATCTTGCAGTTAAAGAACTTTTCAGAAGCTTCATAACTTTCAATTGCCGCATGAATCTCAAAAATTAATTTGAGATCCTCGACAATATCATATGGGTCTGAATTCTCAAACCTTTTCTGAAGCTCCGATTCTAAACCATACAAGATAGCACATTGAACTATGGAGTACTGATTCTTCCGAGCAAGGTAAACATTCTTTACTTCATCGGTAGCATCAGCTGCAGGTGGGTCACCTAGCGGTGCATCCAGCACATAGGTCAAATTACCAGCTGTGAGGACAATCCTCAAATTGCGGAACCAATCCGCGAAGTTGCTTCCATTGTTTTTCAACTTTTCTTTCTCTAGGAACGCATTAAAATTGATGGTAGGGGCTGCCATTGATCTACAATATATTTGCAATAGTTTAGACTAAGTTTATGACAAATTGAGTTCAAATTAATTAATGAAATTAAACTAGGTGAACTCCCACTCAAAACAACATCCCTCACATTGTTTTAGTGATCACACGAACCAAATCCACTACATCAACACCGATCATCACAAGAGCTGATATAGTTTTAATGGCGAACAATCATCATGTTCATCATATCTACTATATGATTCATGCTTTGCCTTTCGGCGATCCGTGTTCCTGAGGCCATGTCTGTACATGCTAGGCTCGTCAAGATCAAACCTTAGCTTCCGCATAAGCAAATCTGGCTTGCTTACGTTGTATTCACCCGCGGAATCAAAGACACCCGATCATCACGTGGTGCTTCGAAGCAGCAAGCTTTGGCAACGGTGCATACTAAGGGTGAACACTTTAGAACTTGAAATTTATGTGCATGAGGGATCATCTTATAATGCTACCGTCGTCTACTAAGCAATACAAGATGCATAAAGGATTAACATCACATGCAATTCATAATATGTGATATGATATGGCCTTTCTTCTTTGTGCTTCCGATCTCCATCTTCAAGCACGAATATGATCTCCATCATCACCGGCATAGCATCAAGGTCAATGACGCTTCTCCATGGTTGTCATCCACCAGCTTCAACTATTACAACTATTTTGAATAGACACGCAGGTCTTAACAGAAATTAAAGACAACCATATGGCTCCTGCCGGTTGCCAACTTACAATAAGGAACATTGCATACATCAAATATAATCACAATCATGGCCATATCACATCACTGCACACCCCTGCAAAACAAAGTTAGACGCTTCTACTTTCTTTGCATATTTTACGTGGTTTGGGGCTTTCCATAAGTGTCGTTCTAACTTACGAACAAGAACCACAACATTGATACTAGCATTGTTGATTACCCGTTGTAAATTGGATCTTAACTATGCTAGGAGAAACAGGCACCCGCAAAGCCACTTATGCAATACAAGTTGCATGTCAAACGTGGAGCAAGTCTCATGAACGATGTCATGTAAGGTTAGCCCGGGCCGCTTCATCCCAACATACCGCAAGATGCAAAGTACACAAAAAGCAATCTACAATAAAAGCATCAACGTCCACAATGACCATTGTGTTCTACTCGTGCAACAGATCTACATATAGACACGGCTCTGATACCACTGTAGGGGTTCGTAGCATGGAAAACAAAAAATTTCTATCGCATACAAACAAACAAGCCAAGATCTATCTACTAGATTGTAGCAACGAGTCGATGGAATAACTCACCCTCGAAGATTCCAAAGTGTTTAACGAGAGCAGATTCTCGTGGGTGATGTAGTCGTACTCTTTCCGATCTCAAGATCGCGTAGACGATCCTTCCGGCGCCGCGTTCCCGCAGTGCTCCCGCAGTCGGTCACACGTTCGGTACTCGACGAAGACCTTCCTCTCCCTTGTTCCAGCAGGCAGCGGAGGTTGTAGCACTCTCCTTGCGATTCCGGCAGCACAACGGCGTGGTACCGGAGGTAGAGGGGAAATCCCGCAGGGCTTCGCCTTAAGCCGGTGCGAGTATGGTGGAGCTTATGAGAGAGGCTATTAGTGGTCTAGTAATTAGACACACCAATTAGAAGGCTCTAAACCAATTAGAAGGCTCTAAACCGAATAGCTCTAAACCGGGGTCTAGATCTAGGGTTTAGTTTAGAGGATAGGAAACTTGTGTATCTAGGAGGGGAGCCCTGCCCCTCCTTATATAGGTGGGAGGGCTGGCCGGCCAAGGGGAGGAGTTCCTCCCCAACTCGGCCTAGGGAGGCGCGCCGGCCAAGGGGAGGAACCCTCCTCCAACTCGGCCTCCACCTCTCCTCCTCTTTTCCCACTTCCCAAAACTGCCGTTTGACTTTCAAACTAGCCGTTTGACTTTTCAATTTAGGATTTAAATAAATCCTTTATTTGGGACAGCAAGAACACTTAGTACATGATGCAATCATTCCAATATGCAATGACACACTCATGTACCCTTCCCCCTCCGGAGTGCCGGACATTCCGGGACCTTCTAGAATGTTCCCGATGAAAACACCGGAACCATTCCCCAACTCCGAAACGGAACTTTCCTTATATGAATCTTATTCTCCGGACCATTCCGGATCACCTCGTGATATCCCGGATCCCATCCGAGACTCCGAACAACATTCGGTCTCTTTCTCATAATACCATAACTACTCAAACAACGTCGAATCCTTAAGTGTGTCTCCCTACGGTTCGTGAATTATGCGGACATGATCGAGACACTTCTCCGAACAATAACCAATAGAGGAATCTGGAAATTCATATGGCTCCCACATATTTCTACGATTACTTTGCGATCGAATGAACCACTTACATACGATACCAATTTCCCTTTGTCTCACGATATGTTACTTATCCGAGGTTATGATCGTCGGTATCTCTGCATACCTAGTTCATCCTCGTTACTGATAAGTACTCTTTTCTCGTTCCCGTGATATGTGATCCCTTGTGACCAAGTCACATGCTTGCAAGCTAATTGGATGACATTTCACCGAGAGGGCCCAGAGAATATCTATCCGTCATGTGGATGGACAAATCCCACTCTTGATCCATGTGTTTCAACCAACACTTTCCGAACACTCAATGCCACCTTTATAGCCACCCTGTTACGGTGTGGTGTTTGATGACATCAAAGCATCCATCCAGCAAAGGTGATATGCATGATCTCATGGTCGAAGGAATTAGGTTACTATGTATCAGAAAGCATATAGCAATTGAACTATTGAAATGACTTGATCTTTATGCTACGCTTGTCTATAGGAGTATGTCCACCATATCATTCTCCTAACGATATGATCTTGTTGTTGATAACATCTCAATGTTCATGACAAAGAAACCACATCATCAATCAACCAACAAGCTAGTGAAGTATAGAGGCTATACTAGGGACTTCAAATTAAGTTTACAAATCACACAAGTATTAATGGTTTCCTTGTTAATACTATTATAGCATGAATGTAAACATTTATCATAAACACAAAGATATAATAATAACTATATTTATTATTGCCTCTAGGGCATATCTCCAACAAAAACTATAGAGAGAGAAAGAGCTCACCGGCAGGCAGAAATCTGCCAGGGAAATTCCTTCCTAGAGAGGGGAGATCGTCGCCATCAACACCACCATCAAGATGGACTTCATCAGGATCATCATCACCATCATCTCCATCATCATCTCCATCAGCACCATCATCACCACTCCGTACCGCTGTAACAATTGGGTTGAATCTTGCATAGTTCTTAGGGGAAACTTTCCCGGTATTGATTACTTGTTGTAGTTGATGCTATTGAGTGGAACCATTGACTTATCATTCATGTTCAAATTGTTACATATTATTATTCCATCTCTGATATTGATCCATATGATGCCTCGTGAGTAGTTTGTTTAGTTCTTGAGGACATGGGAGAAGTCATGTTGTTAGTAGTGGAATTGTGTTGAGAAAGATTCAATGGTTTGATAATTAAGTTGTGGTGTTATTCTTCTAGTGGTGTCATGTGAACGTCGACTACATGATACTTCACCTTTACGGGCCTAGGGGAATGCATTGTGTATTTGGCTACTAATCGTGGGGTTGCCGGAGTGACAGAAACCTGAACCCCCATTAGGAAACCTTTGCACAAGGGAGTGTAGGATCTCAAAGTTTAAGGCCGTGGTTAGGTTTTTATATTAATTACTTTCTTGTAGTTGCGGATGCTTGGAAGGGGTCTAATCACAAGTATGTATTAGTCCTAGGAAGGCAGTACATTAACACAGGTTCACCCACACAACACTTATCCAACTAGAGAAGATTAATCAACTATATGAAGCGAAAGCACTTGATGATATTCCCATGTGTCCTCGAGAATGTTTGGTAATCTTAAGTAATACAACCGGCTTGTCCTTTGCTAAAGAAAGGATTGGGCCACTTGCTGCAATTCCTACACATCGAAGTGTAAAACAAGAACATTGTGCACTTTTGCAACTATTAGTAGGTTAGTCCAAATAAATCATAAACTTTATATAAAAAGAAGTATCAAAAGCATAATATTAGCATAAAACCATCAAAAATTATAGATACGTTATGGACGTATCAACATCCCTAAGATTAGTTCCTGCTCGTCCTCGAGTAGGTAAACGATAAAAACAATATAATTTTTGAGGTGACATGCAGCCAACACAATCTTGATCATCATTATTGTAAAAGCATTGCAGCTGGGATCAAAGTACTTAAAACATGATAGATATAATTTTATAACTTAGCAACCATGTTGCAATCATGAAAAGTAACACAACAAAAAGATCATGAGTAATGATTCATTGAAAGACATGATTTTGTTTAGAGCATAGTAAAACATAGTAAAGTGGTATTCAGCTTGTCCTCATGGAACAGCAAAACGTAAATGCAAGAACGCCTTTAAAGTTTAAAGGATGACTAGAACAAGTAATTTAAGAACAAGTAATAACATAATCATGAGTCAATCAATAATCATTTTGGGACTATGCACACTACACTCAAAATGACAACTATGCTCTCTTAGCTGGTGCATAAAGATAGAAGATGAAGACTCAACATAAAAGTAAAAGAAAAGGCCCTTCATAAAGGAAGCAGGGATTTCAAGTTTCATAAAGAGCTTCCAAAAATTATGGTACTTATTAGCTTCCAGCTCTCATTGCCCTATCATAAGCATCTTGAGGTGATTAAGGTTAAAGTGACACAAATATGAGGATATGCTTGACAAGTTATAAGTTGAAAATCTCATTCCCCTTGCTTACGAGTACCGAACCTCATGCTACTCAACTTTAGTCATGAGTAAGTTCTTGTCATTGTAAGTATATGTGTATCATTGAGAACCACCAACGGGGTACCCCTTTCCCCCCATGACACAGGAGTTATCCCATATCAAAATGACAAGGCAACAGACAATGAGCATCTCAGTGATCTTTTTATTTGCTATTTGCATAGTTTCTTATTGAGGATGCTTCACAAAATGCTCACTATGGTTATGCTGCAAGTTTCCACCATGATTAGGCATGGCTTAGGCTAGCTGCCCAGGCATTTCTCTAACACACATACAAACTCCATGAGCTTACAAGCTCCCCTTTTATTTCACACTGCTGGGATCCATAAACAAAAGAACATGATATCAACTGAATAATAAGTGCAATGTTGAAAGCGTTCCCCATGGTACATGGTTCTGCTAATTCACAACTTATAAAGCACAAGCATATAAGCAACATAGATGGACACAACGGTTCAAGTTTATTAAGTGCAAGAAAGTAAAATGTGCCATCAAGTTTGTGAGAGCTTTAATCACTAATTTTCACATAACAAGTTTAATTTGGAAGGTAGATAAAAGCACGAATATATACTTGTAATGGTTTAACACACCATGCATAGGAATTTATAGTGGACTCTTTGGAATAACTTGGTTTTCTTGGAGGTTAGATGCATGAGTTGAACTCACACTTGGTACATGTGGAGGCTAGCAAAAGACTAGGAGCAACCAACTAAGAGAGCAATAATGACCATAATCATGCAAAGCGACAAAACATTATTAATTAAAGCATAAAGTGATATTACAAGTCAAAAACTAAATGATTATAGAAGTTAAGGTGACTGGTTCATAGTCTTAACATGGTGTAAGCATGTGCCAAGTCAACCCAAATAAAGCATTAAAGGAGAATACCACAATATTATGCTTTTGTATGCTAAAACAACGCATGATTCTTTCAAGGCACATTAAGCAATCTCAATTGTTTGGAACAAGTCATGCTACAGCAATAATCACTAAGCATAAAGTCAAAGCAACATCCAACATGACATGATAAAGTCTAGGCCACAGTCAAGACAAGCTCCTTTTGTACCACTTATAAGCATGAAGCTTCCTACTCTTTTCCAACACCAATCAACTTATTTGAAACACTGTATGAATGTTGGGGTTCACCCAATTTATTTAAGCAAACAAAACAAACAAACCAATACTGAAAACTAAAACAACGGACGCTCCAAGAACAACACATAATATATGAAAGCATAAAACATAGTGTGTGAGAGATGACCTGATAAACTTGATGATGAAGAAGGGGGTACCTTGGGCATCCCTAAGCTTTGACGCTTGTACTTCTTGAATATATTCTTTGGGTGCCATGGGCATCCCTAAGCTTGAGGTTTTTCCCATTCTTCATCCAATTACATCATCCTTCTTTCCGTGCACTTAAAAACTTCTTCCATACAAAACTTCACACAATTCTCATTAGCAACATTAGTGCAAAAACAATAGTAGATCCACTTGGGTTCAGTACCAAAACAAGTCTAGCAACCATTAACATATTAGCTACTGTAATAACTTCTTTTAAAGCTCTTGATCAAGGAACATCAAAAGAAAGATATTTAAGAGGCAAATGAAAAAGTTGGCAGAAATCTGTCAAAACAGAACAACAGGTAAAGATCTATTTTTCCGAAAATCTTCCGTTGCTCAAATCGAAAAGTGCAAAACTAATGAAAGTTAGATAATAACCTGGGGCATATACAAAAAAAACACAGGTCCATTGGATGTTCTGGCTAATTTATATGAATTTATTTCGTGACAGCATAGAATCTGTTCCGGGACAACAACTTCCCCAAATCTTATTTTCTTCCTCTTAGAGGCTATTATTGGCACAAAAACGAAAATAAAAAGGATAAGGAGTGGTTGCTACAGAGTTAACAACTTTCAAGACTCAAAGAAAACAAATGTAACTGGTGTTTGATGCTAAGACAAATAAATAATAAGATACAAACGCTCCAAATTTATTCAAGTTTCTATGTTGCTCAAAAAACAAAGTTTAAAGGTTTGTAAACCGAGAGGTTGTTGAAGAAGAGGGATGCGGAGACATCCCCAAGCTTATGACTTTGGCCATTCTTCAATTTCTCTGTTTGATGCTCCTTCATTCTCTATGAAAAAACTTCAACACAAAAACTTTTCCATTCTTTTCTGCGGTTAGACATTAGTGCAATAGATAATATTTCCTAAGTGCTGCTATTAAACCAAATCAAATTTCATTTTAGAGTTGTAGAAAGGTTGCTTAAGTGGCCAACTTATAAATAAAAGGTAAGACCCAAAAAGAATCAAATGAAAACGCAAAGAGGCCACTCTTGCAACAAAAGTCAGAATTTAACCAGAAAAACAGCAGCTGGAAAACGTAACTTTTAGGTGCACTTAAACATGTCAGAAAATTTTGCCAATCTTTGTGCGTGCAGAGGATTAGGTGATACGTAATCTTTCTAAATTTCGTGACTTTTAGAGTTTCTAGTAAAATATGAAAAATCGCGCAGTGGGCAGTAGATGCTGAAAACAGAAAAGTCATTTTTTACATATGTATCAACTAAGCCAAATGCGTAAAACTTGGTACTTTATTTTTGATAAACTAAGAGACTAGATGCTAAACAAGATCTAAACATGCTAGCTACATAAAGAAAAACTCTAAATAAAAATCAAAGATAAAACCAAATAAATCAAAATAGAGAACCAAACAAAGAAGCAAAACAAAAGAAATTATTTTTGTTGTTTTCAAATTATAAGTGAAAGTAAAGAATCAATAAAGATGAAATAAAGATCCTAATAAAACTAAAGAAGATAAAACCAATACATATAAAAGCAACTATAATAAATTTAACACAATACATATCATGTGGATGGGTAATATAGAGTATGAAGGAGACAACCTCATGTTAGTCGATGAATAGGGGGATGACTCGAGCATCCCCAAGCTTAGATGATTTTATATTCTTGAATATATTCTTGGAATGCACCTAACATCCCCAAGCTTGAGTTGCGTCTTCTTGTCCATCTCATATCACCATATTGATTAGAACTTATAAGCTGCATCTACATAAAACTTCACAAAACTCATTAGTAGGGTTAGTACTCATTAAATAAAATCCACTAATGTTTAGGCATTAACAAGTTTCATAATCTTTACTCAACATTAGCCACTGTATATACTAAGGTGTTCACGATTTCTGTTGTCCGTCGAAAAACTAATGAAACTAATAACACAAAGTACAATATTGAATAAACTAAGAAATATGTCAAAACTGAACAGTCCGTAAAGATGATACTCAACGAGATAGTTAGGTAGCTCAAATCGAAAAACTCAAAACTAATGAAAGACATATCATAATCTTAGGTTTATGCACAAAACATTTCAGATCAAAATAATATTCTGAGATTTATCATGATTTTTTACAGTGAAGCACATAAATTTGTCTAAACTAAACAGTTTATGAAGATCGGATTGTTTGAGACAGCTACGTAATTCAAATCATAAAAAGTTAATTTAATGAAAGAAAGATAATGAGCATTACTCTGCACTCAAGGAATTTCAGATTAATATCACGTTCGGGTGATTTTAAACATTTTATATGGTGAAGCGTAGAAAATCTTTTTCTGGACAGCAAAGCAAAACTATCAACTTCCAAGTAACTAAAAACTACAATTATCACTTTAGTTTTATGGTACAGAGGAATATATATAATATAAACAATATACACAATATATACACATTTTTAACTGAAAAGCTTCTATGGTAAGATTTGTTTTGGTTTCATAGGCATGAACACAAGTCTTCAAGGTCGACCTCCACTTAACCATTACTCATCTTTCCAATCACTTTCCTTTTTAAAAACGTTTTTAGGTAACAAGTACAACTAATTTTTTTTGTAATTCACATTACCTATCCATACTAATATAGAGAACAACTTAAAACTGAAAGTAAAAACTACTTAGAGATAAAGCAAACAAGTGCAAACAAGAATATTCACCCACACGTTATTGCTCCCTGGCAACGGCGCCAGAAAAGGTCTTGATATCCCACAAGTATAGGGGATCATGTGTAGCCTTTTTGATAAGTAAGAGTGTCGAACCCAATGTGGAGCTAAAGGTAGGATAAATATTCTCTCAAGTTCTATCAACCACTGATACAACTCTACGCACACTAAACGTTTGTATATCTAGGAAATAAAACTAGAGCAACAATACGAGTACTAGAGATAGCTTTGCATGATAATAAATAACAAGAAATTAAAGTTAGTTGTTGCAGCAATAAAATACACTAAACTAACAGAACCATGAGTGTGAAATACTGGTGGTAATTGTGGTGGCCTTGTCCAAGTTTAATTAGCGAATAAATCGGATTCATTGTCTTCGATGCAGTTTTCTATATGGGAGAGGTTAAATATACATGCGCTTCAATACTTGGAATTATATGTACTATATGACTGGATTGTTAGCAAACATCCGTAACTACTAACAATGCATTAAGATTTCCCCAACCATAGCCTTAAGTTTAATGGTCCTCTTACTCCCATACGTGCAACGTTCTGGTTTACGTCCTCAGATTTCTATCACTCCGGCAGAACTTCTCCCTTTCTCTTACACATACTACAAACCCTATGATGTTTAATCAATGCGCGTACAAATATAATAGACACTAAAGGACTGTATCATATCAACATACAACTCTAATGAACCAAATACGTTTAACCATTCAATCTAAGAACGAAGAAACTACACAAACATGACATAGATCATAGGATTATAACTTATAGCATCAAATACCATGTTTACATAGGACGATACAGAGGTATGTGGGAGGATGAACCACTGCATACTAGGAGGATTAGGTGATGGAGATGGCGGTGAAGATGGTGAAGAGGGTGGCGGCGGCGCCGGTGGCGGCGCGGGGGACTCCTTTCCCGCCGCTAGTATCATGGGGGGGAGCACCGCCCCTTAGCCCCCTTCCTTCATGGATTCTTGGGAGCCCTCCCCTATGGAGATGGGATCCATGGGGAGGCAAAAACGTGGCTTTGGTAGCTGCAAATTCGTGGGTGGAGGTGTCCTCCATGAATTAGGCATCCCTTTATATAGCTTCTCGGATTTCTGTCACCCCATCTTGGGCTGCAGCAAATCGGGCCCAGCGGATTCATCCAGACTCGGAATCAGCTAAATTTTATGTCCAGAACGTTTGTCGTGAAATTTTCAACAACTTTGTAGTTGAAGAGTTTTCTGTTTGACGCCGTCTTCGACCCGAAATGTGACCATCTTCAAAAAGAGTGTGTGAGACAGATTTCTGGAAAATCCCAATCTGACTCCAACAAGGTTTCCACTTGTATTTTTGGTAATTCCAAATATCAAAGTGTAAAATAAGAACATTGTGCACTTTTGCAACTATTAGTAGGTTAGTCTAAATAAATCATAAACTTTATATAAAAAGAAGTGTCAAAAGCATAATATTAGCATAAAACCATAAAAAATTATAGATAAGTTATGGACGTATCAGGGAGCAATGTAAGTCTCGAACTCAAATGTGTCGGGAACAAATTTTAAGTGGGAGAAATATAAGTCTCAAATTTAAATATGTAGGAACATAGTTTGAGTAAGAGTAGTGACTCATACCCAAATATGTTGGGAACATATTTTGAATAGGAGCTTAAAGGAGTGATTCTTAAGTGTGTATATGACACACTGAGAATAAAAGCGCAAGTACCAATAAATAATGATTTATATGGAGTACAATTTGATAATAAGAATATTACGATATTATGTAGTATTCCTTAAAAAATTCTGAAAAAGGTTTCAGAATAGAAGTTAATTAAGGAACGGGTCGTTGATAACTCAAATTAGGAATAGTATTAAGTTTAACATGAATGGTTAAAAGAAAGAAAAGGATGATTATCATCCACTATGTTGAGACATAGGTTCTATCTTAAAAAACCAAGATGATAACTTAACATAATATATGATCCAATTAGGAATGTTTGAAAAGTGATTAAGTTTGAATCATGGAACGTTGAGCTAAGTTTGTCCGGAGTGTCTAAATAGAGAACTGTAGACATGTTTTTCAAATCCATGAAGGATGACATATCTTAAAGCATAAAGGGTTATGTTATAAGAGAATATGTTGGAAACTCCTGTAATACCAACTAAAGTCAAGTAGGAAGCAAGGTGAACAAAAACATCCAAAGTTGCATAGGGTGCACTCGTGTTTCGATAATTACATTTATAATAATAGATAAGGGTACCATCTAAAGTGTTGTATAATGTTATGGCGGGGCTAGTTCGCTTTTAACGTAGAATGATGTGTCCCAGGGTACAGTGCCTGTGAGAAAGCCCTCAAGGTTGATCTAAAGTCACTAAGGCTCCTCGAATCCAGCCTCGTTCTGCTGCCATAGCGACGATGCATACACAAAGATGTTATCATGTGATGATAAAGTATTAATTTCAATCAAGGTGACATTAGTAAGTTGCAAAGGATTTGAGACTGTAATGTATAGGACCAAGACTCAACCTCTTCCATGAGCAAGCATGTTCAGGGTACCGGAAATATGGTGCCAATAATTAAGAACAAATGCAGCTAGTTTATTTGTACTCTAGTGCAAGTGGGAGACTATTAGAAATATGCCCTAGAGACAAATAATAATAAGGATTATTATTATATTTCATAAAGTTTATGATTAAGTTTTATATCATGTTGTAACTATATTGAAAGGAAAAGTCAATACACGTGTGATATATAAACAACCAGGGGTTCTCAGTGAAACTCTAGTTACTGGATCATTGGTCAATAGACGATCAAAGTTTCCTGATCATGTGAAATTTAAGCCAGTTGGAAATGGAGTCAACTCATTCTGAGAATGAGATGATGAACCAATACCCAACCTAAACATCGTGACCTGATCATGTCACGAAGTTCAAGTTATGATGATTATAATGGATCCTCGTAGACTATTACTTAGACCGTGAGGCTATATCAATCACTATCTCCCGAGAGTGCTTAGATAGCATCAAGCGTCACTTGGTAACACAGTGATTATAAAGGCGTGTTCAGGTACTCGGAGGAACCGTAGAGGCAATATATGTCAAGAGCGGGATTTGTCCGTCCACGTGACGAAAAGATACTTAAGGGCCCACTCGGAGAAGTTATATCCGATAGCTGCGCAACATGTGATTTGATCATAGGGATATCACTTGTCAGAACGAGTCAAGTAGCATTGTTCAGTAACGAGATTGAACATGACATGGTGATGTCATTGATCATATCTCGGGCAATGCAAGTATCAAGATACAAAAGGAATAAGACACGACTGTCCCGGTTCAAACGCCAAAAGATCTTCGTGGAATGCATAGGGGTCACATGGCCATCCAGGTCCCTCTGTCGATCATTGGTCCGGGAGTGTCCCGACCATGTCTGGAGTGTTCCCTAACCATGGGGTATCACGCTTAAGGGCTTGATGATGCTTAGAGAGTGTTTATAGGATCGGTAGAATCACCGAAGAAGAGTAGAAAGAAAACCGGAAGGGTTTCAGTAAGTCCGAAGGATGTCCGAAGTGGAGATGGAAGGTGTTCCATAACCACAGAGATTGAATAATATGTGAATGAATGTTAAATATTGATTTAATCATTTAGTCACAATTATTTAATAAAAGAGAAAATCAATTTAAAGGTCAAAAGGATTAATGGGCCAATTCCGGAGGGAGAAGGGCCCATGAGGGAAAGGCAAGAGGAGAGAAGGGGCAAGGGGGGCGGCTGGGCCAAGCCCCCCGCGTGGGGCCCACTAGGGCTGGCTGGTGGCGCCTCCCTCTCCCCCTCCTTTAGTCCCACCCCTAGACTTTGAGGGAGGTAGTACCTCCGCCTATATATAGCGGGGTTATTTGGCCAGATAAATACACACAGTATTCAATAAAGGTTTCCTCACTTTTGGGGAGACTTCCAATTGATATTCTATCTCTCTCTCTCCCGTGATCGTGGTCCCAAGTTCGGACTGCGTGAACGAGAGACATCTTCACCACGGAGCGTCGTCGCACTGCGGGATTCGGATCCAGGAGCTCTACTTCCGCAACTGCTGCTGGATCGGGGAAGCGGGAGTCATCGTCAGGCAACAGACATGTGTAACTCCCCGCAAAGTGTCACACTTGAGGCATTCAAGTCGTTGAGCCACAGGAGCGCAAGTACTTCATCACGACCTTGAGGTCGGCTTCGGCTCGTCTACATCAACCACGCTCTCTTGAGCATTGACAACGCTTTTTGGTCTTCAAGGGTAAGTTCGTGAAAAGCCCCTCCCATTACTGTATTACTAATAGATAGGTATTGGCCGTGCTAGTCAGGAAAAATAACCGCTCCGTTTTGTGGGCTTCTTTCGCTGTCTCTTCACGCTCGCTTCTCACAAGGCTGAAATCAGAAACCAATTTATCAACTTCAGTCTAGGTGTCAATTCCATAGAAGAAGATCCATTCGAGTTTATTTTCGATTCATCGAGATGTGGTGATAACCAAACTTGGCCTTATTGAATATAGAAATATATAAGAGTAAAGAAAAAATTGCGGCTTCTGTCTTGAGGTACTCCTCCACGCCCCTTGTTGGTTTGAGGGGAGCTCCATCTTCTCGACTGGAGGTGTTGTGGGTCGGACCAGAGAGAAAAGTAGTTGGTTTACTAAGTCGCTTATACTTGGGAAATCAATGCATACGCGTAGGCCGTCACTTCCTTTGGGGACGAGCATTGGGTTGGATACCCATGTTGCTTTTGTTATCTCCGTGACACGCCATGTATTTGTGAGGCGAGGAGTTTGCTCTCCAATGGCCTTGATTTGTCGGGTGGGTTTTCCATTGGCGGTTGTGCTTGACCTTGCTCGGTGCTCGTCGAGTTCCTTTTGGGCTTTTTCCTTATTGACGTAGTTTCCGGCGGTTCCCCAATTCTCACGGGGAACCCGACGAGCGTGCCTTCCTATGCGGGACCGGGAGTGGAAACCGGACAGGTAGCTTCTACGGGTGTGTGATGTACCTGATCTTCCGGGGTCCGCTCGCTGGGGACACGTCCTGCATGTAGTAGCTCTTCATCTGCTATTTTCAACTGGCCAAATTGCATCTCCATCCCGAAGGATTCTGATATTTTGTTGAATTCTCGATCACATCTATCCGAGCAGCTGAAACTTCCTTTTACTGTTATGACCCTATTGGGGGCTGGCATTTTCAACACTAGGTATGCATAGTGGGGTACTACCATGAATCTAGCGAAAGTTGGTCGTCCCAGGATCGCGTGGTAATATGATGGCCAGTCCATGACTTCGAACTCCAGTTTTTCGCGCATGAAGTTGCTTCTCGATCCGAAGACTACGTCAAGGTGCACTTTGCCCAGAGGAGTTTCGTCTTTGCCTGGGACTATTCCGTAAAAAGTTGTATTTGTTAGTGCTAGATTCATGAGGGACCAATTCATTGCTCGTAGGGTTTTTTGCATAAATGAGGTTAATGCTGCTTCCTGCATCCAAGAAAACCTTGCTCATGTCGAACCTGCTGATTTGTGCCTCTACTATCAGTGCTGATTCACCAGGTTGTGGGACCCGAAGTGGATGGTCAGCTCTGTTGAAGGTTATTTCTTGTTCTAACCAATGAAGATACTCCGGCGTAGGGGGTAGCATTGTTATTGCCATGTTCACTTGTCTGGTGATCAGCTTCTGTGTTCTGTTAGAGGTCCGTCCTTTCTAGATCATCGACATTGCTCCTTTTGATATAGGGTACTCGTCTTCTTGGTTTGTTGTATTCTTCGGCTGTCCTGCTGGCGGATGCCCTGGTGGTGGTGGTGGTGCACCGATAGCCAAAGCTCCAGGTGTAGTAGCATAGCCTCGGTTTGCTGCTTAAGTTGCCCTTGCGTTGCATAGTTCTTGCATTTTTAAGAATGTTCGACAATCCTTTAGGAGGTGGTTGGATCGCCTCTTGCCTGTCGAGTCAACATAGAAGTGCATATTGCATGGTCCTTCCAACATTTGTCTTGCTGACAGAGGTGGGTCTCGACTTTTTGGCTGGTACCATTGATGCGGCTAGCTTCAGCCAGCGTCGTCCCTGCTACTGCGGTACCCACTGTTGTAGTCATCGCTTCATCGGGTGTCCCCTCCATAGAAACTGGCTGCAACATAACTTGGTGTGCTGTACCCATCGTTGTTTCGTCGCCTTCTATCGTTATTGCGCATATCCTGTCTTCTTCGGGTGAGTGAGCTCTTTTGTTGTGTAATGCATCTTCTCCATTGGCCCAGCGATTGGCTATGTCCATCAACTATGAAATTGTCTTTGGTTTGATTCGCCCCAGTTCTTCAATGAATTCTTGCTGACAAAGTTCATCATTGAAAGCATCAATTGCTCTTTCATCGGATATGGTTTTAGCCAAGTTTTTTATAATGTTCCACCACTGGACAAAGGCTCGTATTAACTCTCCTGGCTTTTGCTTACAGGCTCGCAATTGTTCCAGAGACGCGGGCCGCTTGAATGTGGATTGGAAATTTCTAATAAATTTGTCCTCATGATCGTTCCAACTACTGATAGAATCTTTGGGTAGTTGTTTTAGCCAAGAGCGAGCTACGCCAGTTAAGTGCAGCTGCAAGCTTTGCATTGCGGTGGCCTTGGAGCCGCCTTGTAGATTGATTGTTGCCAGATAATTTGTTAACCAAGCTTCGGGTTCTCGGAGGCCATCATATTTCTGACGATCGTGAGGTAATTTGAAGTCTTTTGGTATTGGAGTCTTGCGAACCCATCGGGTAAAGCAACTGGCTCTGCATAGTTCTTGCTCTTCCTCGCTTTCACCATCATAGTATCTTTGGCTGCTATGCTCTTCCCTAGATCGATCGATCCTTCGTTGTGTAACATCGTTTCTTGCATCATTCCGTGGCTCTAATCCCGAGAAGTGGACCGGATGTGGCGATCGTGATCGTCGGGTGTGACCTACTTGCTGAGGGCTGCTGCGACGGCGTGGGGATCTATCGGGTTGCCGCGTGGTTCCCTGCTCTGCCTACGCGAGAGATGCTCCTACCATGCCGAGGTTCATCAGGGCGAAGCAGTGTAGGGCCGCGCGAGGATTGTCGGGTGAGGGTTGAGTTGTGATCAGATATGTTTGTGCGGCCACAATTGCTACTTGAGCCTTTTTTGCCTTGATATTTCCTGCTTGATTGATTGACATAAACGATAGATCCAGGTCTCGGATCAATTCACATCTTTCTGTTTTGGGGATGTTCTGTAGTCGAGATGTTCCCCTTCTTGGCGGTGATGCTCCTGTTATGCTCCCTGATCCTCGTGTAGAGCTTAGTTGTGCCCGTCGTAGGCTGGATTCGTCGACAAGTCTTTTTCTTTCATCGATCTGCCTCTGCATCCTTAGCAGGTCTCTTTTTTATGATGAAGCAAATATTGGTATGCCAGTAGATCTTCACGCATGGCATCATTTGTCATGGGGACTACACCCGAAATTGCCGCTCTTGCTTTTTGCCATGCTTCGGCTGGTAGCCAGAGAGTTTTCCTCTCGCCTCCGCGTGGTTCTCCTCCTCCTGGGGTTACGCGGTTGTTTGTTGGGTCTTCCCTATTTCTGTGATTTCCTTCGTTTTCGTGGTTTCCTGCATTGTCGCTTGATAGGATATCGTCAGGGTTAAAAATAGGATTACTGTTGGAGTCTTGCTGAGTCGATGCGTCTCTGATGATCACGCATACTTGGTGCTAGGTAACATATGAACTTGTGACATCATCACCTGAACCGAGGGAGACATTGTCGGGTGGATCAGTGAAGTCCGTTAGTTTCTGTTCTGGGTAGATTTGTACCATCCTTATCTCGAAGTCGATGCTTTCACTGCTTTCCCCGGGTTCCGAGTTTGATGGGCTTGTTCCACGTGGTGGATTTAGTGGAGAATCTGATCCAAAGGAGAGATTCTCGTAAAGACCATCAAGGTCCCCCAGATCCGTCTCATCTTGCTTGTTTTATTTGGCTGCTTTGATTTCCGTCGTGACCTCCACGGAGGATCCGACAAATGATGCAGGCATCGCCGTAAGCACAGTCTTTTCCACCGACAGTTCTGATGTAATCAGGGCCGAAGGGTGTGATTCTTGGGGGTCTTCTACTTGGAAGTGGAAGCTTCCGATGATTAGATCGGATCCGCCTTTGAATTCGGCGGGTACTATCATAGGGGTGGGCGGGTGTGGAACCGCTTTTGTTGGGTTGCTGCTTGGAAAAGAGAGTTCCTCTGAATCCATGGTTCCAGCGTTCAAGTTTCCCACAGACGGCGCCAATTGATGAGGGGTGACCTCTACAATGTCCATAGAGAAGGACTTAGGGTTTTGCGGAAAATAGAATTCTAGGGATTTCGTCAGATGTCAGGAGAACAATGGAGTCAAAGTCGCCTGAATATTTGGTGAATCTCACTATTACAGATCGCTTGGAGAATTTTCGGTGCCCTTGCCTAGGCTTCTCCCGCCCTATATATAACAGGCTGGGTCTCAAAGCTGTATGTGGATAGGTTACATATGTATAATTACAATACCAACACGGTGTCGGTCCTTTATTCCCTTTCCTAATACAACTAAAGCCTTTGTCGGTTGCTTGTTTTGGGCCATCATCTTAACTCTTCATGGGCCGTACGCCTTTTGTATAGCCAGGATAGCAAATCATAGATACATGATTAACCGTACCTATGTCAGTTAGGGATCCCTCTAAAGATGTACCTTTTCTCTGTAACTTACGTGAGGAGGAAGAAGGCCTTCTCTCTCTAGCCTCAAACATGCTCCCACGTATCCACTTGTAATCAACACATTTATGCTTGGATTCAAAACAAGTTCCACATAAAAAAGATGAGCATCGACGACAGGGTTCCATTCCAACCATTGGCACCTGGTTTTGTGCTCTGTATCTTCTTAGATTTGTGGTCAAAGTTGTAGTTTTTTGGGCGACTTCGTCAGATTTGTCGCACATATTCAATCATTCAAGGTGGTCCTTTGAGGTGTAGTTTGATCATAATGTTCTCCACAACTCTCGTGTTCAAAGTTTTTTGTTTTGGTGGAGGTGTAGGAATTCATCTATAGCTTACCTAAGATTGAAGATGAAAGTCTATGGAAGCCCAGGTCGTGCAGGCGAAAGAGCTACAGAGGCCGGCCCTCTATGTGTGCTCCCACGCTGCCATCCATCGCTAGGGCCGCTGAACAAGGTGTCGCGCTGTCGTCCGTCACTGGAACAGGTACCACGCTAGCAGACGAACACGAAGAACATTAACTTCTAATGACGGTTTAGGTGTACAGATTAATGTGACGCCCAAATCCAATGCAGGCAACCAACACAACATGGGTATAGTAGCTCAATTGATGCACCCTCTAGAACTGCATGCTACCAAACGAGAAGCAAAAAGTGGCCCAGTGCTTGTACGTGCGTGGAAGTGCTAGCCGCAACACTGCCCAACTAATCCATAAAAAGCATGCAGGCTACCAAACACCCCTAATGCTCCGAAGACGTTTTTGGTCCGCTGCGGTCCAGTAGCGTGTTTGGCATGCCGATGCCGTCCCCGCTCCATATGAGATTGTTGTCGGCGCCCCGAATGCAACACTTTGGCGTCGTGGCGAGTGGCGGCCAGCCCTATAAGTGACACATCGACTGTGCTTCGTCATTAACTCCCATCACCACCAGTGGTTAGCGCGAGTAACTGACGCGTCAAAGGCTGCAGCGATTCGTCCTGTCATATGCACGTAGACATGTGTCCCCTTGTAGCTGCGACGCGCGTGGCATGGCAGGAAGCGCCGGCGTTAATGCTCGCGCAACCCGCTCGCCTACCGCCGGAGATAAAACGACGTGCACGCACCATCCATCGCCGCACACTATCCTTGCCTCTGTCTCACAAAACCCTAGCCACCGCTCAAGAACCACACCCACAATGCCATGTCGAGCAACATATGCACTAGAGGCGCCGCCGCAAGCGGCTTCGTGCCGCGCAGCCTCACCGTTGACCAAACGTGGGCATTGTACCGAGCATGGTACCCATGCCCGTCGGACTACCGCCTCCCAAGCGGTGGCTAGAGGATGACGTCGAAAGGCATCGACATCCCACCAGTGCCTAACCCGGCAGCAAGGCATGGTGGGATCAGATCTGCGAGCACCGACAGAGGCTGTCACCGGAGGAGCACGCGTCCCCCTCATGGGCCACCAACGACAACGATGAGTGGTGGATCGACGTCTTCTATAAATTGTGGAGGGAGGGAATGGCAGACCTCGACGTCCTTATCAACCCGCCAAACTCCTACAATGTGGAGGGGCACAACTGGTTCTAGGGCGCACCAGGCCACACCCTAGATACCGTCCTCGAGCACATCAGGGTAGACGGCCATCGCCTAGAGATGTCGCTGCCGCCATCTTTGCCACCACGAGTGGCCCAGTGGCTTCTAAGGGCTTTGACGGCAACATCAGGATCCTCATCGCGCTCCTGTCTTCTAGAGGGCCAGCGCGCTCCTGCGGCCGGTCCTCCTCGCACGCCTCCCGTCCCCCGCCCCAAAAGGAAGGTGAACGAGGAGTTCAAACCTTTGGCGAGAGCAACCCGCCGCAGGGACTCGTCATCGGAGAGCCTCGCCTTCCCAAGCCAGAGCTGGAGGAGTCTGCGTTGGATGCGTACCTCCGCCAGCAGCGGCTCATGGTGATCGTCGCCGACCCTCCCGGACACGCCGGGCTTCACCACTGAACATTGTGAATGATCACAACACCTCGGAGGGGACACTCGAGCAGGTGATTGATGCATCCATCCGTGATGCCGGTGGAGAGCTCGTCGACCTGACGCGCGACGATGACGCTGGTCCTAGTGGCATCGCCAGGGACGAGCCCACCGACGGTCCATGGCCAAGCAACGTTGTTAAGGACGAGCCCAACAAGGAGGACTACCGTGTCTTCGATGAGTACCCCCTTGTGCAACGCTGGCGTCGTAGCGACAACCGTTATTTTAGTTCTTAGTTTAATTTTGTTGTTTTTAGTTAAATTGCGTTCAAATCTTGTCAAATATAACGAAGTTTTAATGGGACTTTAAATCTCAGTTTGTTTTTGATTTTCTCAAAATTTCAGTAGAGTCACGCGCGTACCCCAAACACAATAGCATCTTCTAAACGATCTATTCGCTCAGTGGGGCCGGGTGGAGACGTCGAAGGCAGTTGGCGGTTTGGCACGAATGATTGATCGGTGGCTGAGTGAGGTTTCACGAGGTCGGCATGTGCAAACAACGCGTGAGACGAGAGGACCGACAGACTCGAAAAGAGAAAAGAAAGCACCTGGCTGACATGAGCGGTCGAGCCATCATCGATGCGGGAGAAACGAGCGCCATACTAGTTTAATCGCAAGTAGGATGAACACGCGTACGTACCCCACATCACCATGCACTTTGAAAATACCCAAACGATCTCCTGATTAAATCGCGCGTCACGTCACGGAGATTAGGGTCGGTAAACTTATTCAAAACCGTTAGCTAAACACGTACTCCCTCGGATTCATAATATATTTTAGTTTTGTGAAATAAATGTATCTATACCTTGTCTAGTGTATAGATTCACTCTAAACCTATACACTAAAAATGGTCTAAATATAATTCTTTCACAAAGCCAAAATATTTTGGAGTGGCTAGGTCTCAGGCGCCTGAGAACTTCTTATGTCTAGGTCGCTGATGTCATCATAAAATTTGTGCTAATTCTCGCTCATTAAATTCTTAGACCTATTTACAACTCATGTGTAACTTACATTTTATATAAATCACGAGGTAAATCGACAGTCAAAGAGACGATGAGAACTAGCAAATCCGAAACATTTTATACTACGTAGGTGAATGTGAGGATTATTAGGCTGCGATGAGAGAATTATGTTCTAATCATGTCCACCGGGCGAGGCGAGGGGGTGTCTTTTCAGGTCCAGATCCTAATCATGGATACGTTCGCTCCACGGCGTGTAAATCGTGCACCGGCGCATAGTCCATGTTCCTCCTCCGTCTTTTTGTTCCGGAACAAAAGAATCTGAGCGCATTGTCATATCGTGATCCGTGGACGTGGACGTGGACGGTGCTCCTGCAAAGATACTCCCTGTTTTCATGATTCTCTTCTCCGCTAATCTGCAATGAACTTTCACGATTGATTCAAGCGATAGATATATAGCCAAAATAAAATAAAATAACAAGAACATGTGCACGAGTGATACAAAGAACCCTTGTGTTGCTCGACTCGAGGGAACCCCACAACCGTCGCCGCCACCCCCTCCCCCCCCACATACCACCACCACCGTCGATCCCGTCCGCCGCTAGCCTCTCCACGGTGGCGGAAAGCGCGCCCACCTCCAAAGGGGCCGGGGGAAGTTCGTCGTGGAGGCTTTGTCACAAATCGCGGAGATCGAGGGGAGTTGCCCGTCGTTGGCTCGGAGGTCGCGGCGGTGCGGGCGGGTGCGCACTAGGCTCTGACAGAGCTCCGGCGGGGCAGCGGGCCTGCTACGCTGCTGCCCGGCGGCGGCGCCCGCGCGTGGGCCAGATGGGCTCGGGCGGGCCTGCCTGTGCGTCCGGCGCGTCGGCTTGGTCGGGCTCTAGCCGGTGTGCTGGCCGCCCTGGTGCTCCTCCTCTAGGGCCGGTGGTGGCCGGAGCTGCTGCTCCGGTGGAGGCAGTGCCCCTGTTTTGCTATGTCGTGACCATCTCAGTCTCCGATCTGGCGAGCTAGGGTGCTACAGCGGCCGTGGGTAACATTCTTCTCCTCCGACGATATACAAGTTGTCTCCTGCGGTGGTAGTTTTTGCCGGTTGCTCGTCTCCGCCTCGCCGGGGAGGGGGAGGGTCAATGGCCCAGGTGAAAACCTTGCTCGGTGCTTCGATGTGGACCATGGTGACGCCTGCGGGTGCCATTCCCTTCTTGGAGGCGTGTGGCCTCCCTCTCGACACCAGGGAAAATCCTAGGTCTGCTCTATCGGACCGGGCAGCGGCGGCGTATGTACGTCGTTTTTCTTCTTGAATTCGTTATCTAGGCTGCGGGGGGTGTCCCGAATGTGGCACTCATAGATGGTGGCCTCGCCGGTGTTGAATACTACTCATGGTGTGAGTCTTCAGGACGCAATGTACATCATCGTCAACGTTCTCCAGTCGACTCCTTCGCCAAGTTCGGTCAGACCCTGACATTCGCTTGCTTCATCTTCTAGATGCTTCAGTGGTGCCCCGGTCTGGGCAACTTCGGTGTGGTCGTACCTTGGTGGTGTTTGGCGTTGACTATGACGCTGTTTGGAGGCTCTGTGCCCCGCCTCCTCGCCATTCTTGGCTATGGTTGGGCAAGACGAGCAAGTCGTTATTGTTGTAGGAGTGTGTTGTAAGCCGAAAGACGAGTATATGTTGTAGCCATTCTATGACGTTCTTGTCAACTTAATACAAAAACGCGCACGTTTGTTGCAGGTTCTCAAAAAAAGAATTACACGGAAAAATCTACTCCCTTCGCTCCCAAATTAACCGACTTTATTTTATTTAGATACACATGTATCTAAGTACTAAAATGTGTCTAGATACATGCGTGTCTAGACAAAGTGAAGTAGTTATTTTTAGGACGGATGGAGTACTCAATTTGAGGAAAAAACCACGATGTGGACTAACCGGTTCACACGCAAGTTCTAAAAGTAAGGTGTCACACCAAAATTGTACTTCTAGTTCATTTTAAATTTTATAGTGCAAAATTTTACACTAGATTTTACCAAAGAAAATTGCAAGCCTTATTCTACATAGTGCGCTTACTTTGAAACCCTAGCAAACTTGAATTGGAAACACAAGATAAGGAACAACATGAACTTCTTATCATCTAACAAGTGAAATCAGGAATTCCAAGAGAGATTGCATAAAGTAGAGCCTATGTCCAACTCTAAACATGTCTTGCTTCAAGAATTTCAAGAGATGGTTATCTTCTCCTCCGGCTTTGCTTAGATCCACACTGAGGTAAAATTTAAAACATAAGAATCTCACAAATAGTCTAATATAATGTCAAAAGCAAATAACCGGAGAACGCACGCAATTCTGTTTTCCGCACAAGTTTGGCTTTTACCATACTAAGTGAAGCCAGAAAAACCCAAAGCATTTGTATATTGTGGCCAAACATATTTATTTTTAGATGACGCCTATTAAATAAGTTACAGTTAGATTATTTATCTACAACCATTTGTCAAAGTAAATTCTCAGAAATCCCTACATTTATTTTGCAGATGGTTGTAAGCAGTTTTATGAATATTAGCATTAAAAAATCTAGAACACCAACATATATCAAAAGGTCATAAAAACCATATTCTATGAATGTACAAATCATAGCCGGTAGCCATAATTATAAATAAGTATAGCGAGTAGTCAGCATTATAAGTAGTGAGCTACCGTGGTATATCTTGATTCCACTATTGATGTTACTTTGCAATTCTTCACTGTAAAAACCAAATGCTACCATTTAATCCTTCCTTGTATAGCTTGATTCTACTACCGTGACTTTAGCTTTCCGAGCACAAACAATACTACAAGATAGACAGGTTTGTCTATGTAGTGCAAAATACAGGTTAGCACTTGTAAGTTTAACATTGGCATATGCTTGTTCATAAAGTAGCAGTGATCTAGCTATAGATGGCACGACATATAGTAGTGGAATATACAGGTTAGTACTTGGTATTCTAAACTTACACTGTTATTTCGAGCCTTTGGATAGTTTTAATTGAGCCCGGTTAGAAAACTAATTTACCAGACACGTAAAGAGTGGAGCAACTCAATTGTTTAAATGCAGACCTCTAGTCCTTGAAAAAGCTTCAAAGCCCGTGGACTGGTGCAAGAGATCACAGATAGTCGAGAAATTCTTCCGTCGGCTCAGCAGAATCAGCCACACATGGTCTCCTCGAGAAATAGAAAAAACAAACAAACATTGTCTAAACCAACATATCCTCTAGGAAGAGGGTGTTCGGAAACATCAGTAAGAAAGGAGCATCAGGAGGGCTGAAATTAGGGATCAATCTAAAATTTGAAATACCTAATTTGGCGCAAGGCGACGCGACAACGTCTATCCGTCCAATCTGGTAGCCTAACGGATCAACGGCGGCGTCGTACAGGAGGTGGATGCAGCAACACGTACCCCGGCAAGCCCAACGTCGTGGTCCTCTCGAGGAGACCGAGGTCTTCTGCATCTGTTGTTTCTGCACGTATGTGCGCCGTGGCGGATGCAGGGGACCGGCCATCGATTGGGGGGGAGGGGGAGGGCATCGTTGAAGGGCACACCCACTGGCTTCTCCCACCGCCACGCTAATGACCATAGCAGCCCCATCACGTCCTCCTACCCGTCGGAGGAGAAGCAGCAGCCCCATCACGTCCTCCTCTCCGTCGGAGGATTAGCAGCAGCCCATTTTCCGTGCCTGGCGACCTTGAGGAGTGTGGAGGCGGCCAGGCCCGCAAGGTGGAGGAAACACCGTTCAGGCCAGGTGGGTCGCTGAAGGACATTCAGCATGTAGACCTTGAGTGCGGCGGTGGCGGCCAAGCCTGCAAGATGGGGGTTGATGTCGCCGAGGCCAACATGGAGGGGCGGAAGCATCCAGACATTCGAGGTGGGGGAGGTGGCAGCTACCGAGAATCCGAGATCTATTTTGTTGCCGGGGGCGGAGGACTGGGGAGTGCCCTGCGGCGAGATTTTCCTCGAAACGGGGAAGTTAATGGGTAGCTGTTTTTTTTCACTGGTTTTGTGCGGGATGTACGCGGAGCGGACGACTGGCTATGTATTAAGAACATTAGGTTGCTGGCTGTACACTGTCTTGGTTGTAGCTCTGGCCTACCTTTTGGTAGGCATCAGGCACTGAGTTGTCTTGCTGTGTGAAATAAAGGAGATACTTTGCCAAAAAAAAAAAGCCCTCAATCCATAATTTCCATATAGATATCATTCCTGAGTATTCCACACAAAAACAAAAATCCTATGCCTATGTGACCTTCTACGCGTTTCACCCACTATCTCCAAGATATTTTTGTTCTTTATGTTTTTTATTACTCCATGCTTTATGTTTTTTGTTAGTGCGCGAAGGAAAGGCACCAGTGACGTCCACGAAACGAGGGAAAATGAAAACTGTACCTGTCCGAACGAAGACCAAGACCAGAGCGCGCTCTGTACTAGTACGTACTCTGCTTCGCCAATCGCCAGTGACTGACTCCAGTGAGGCTGCTGCTGCTGGGTACTCTTTCTCTTCTGAGACCTCGCGAAGGGAACCAACGACCGCGCTTTCTGATTGGTCGCCGCTCCCACGCACACACACACACACACTCCCCCATCCATCCTCCTTCCCAGCAACCAACGCGTCAACTCCCGACGCCCCCCGGATTCGCGCCGGGCGCGCGCGCGAGGAGGAGAAGTCCGCCGGAGCATCAGCCAGGCAGGGGGAGGGGATCCAGAACAGGATGGAGAGCTACCTGGAGAACTTCGGGGACGTCAAGGGCAAGAACTCCTCGGACGAGGCGCTGCGCCGCTGGCGCAAGCTCTGCAGCGTCGTCAAGAACCCCAAGCGGAGGTTCCGCTTCACCGCCAACCTCGACAAGCGCGGGGAGGCGCAGGCCATCAAGCACGCCAACCACGTGCGTCCACCCCCTTCTCTCTTCCGCTTGCTAGCTTCCGTTTCCTGCAGTTTGGTCGATCCTCTGCGCCGTTGCGGGATCTGCGCGATCTGGAGCTTTGGTTGGGTTTGCTCCGGTGCGCGGAGCTCGTTCGGCGTTATGCCGGGCTGAGGTCGCCGCCGCGTCCTCGCGCTAGATTTAGCTTTCGATACTGGGATCGATCGGTCGGGATGGCTGCTAGTAGTAAAGCTTGCCTATGAGCTACCTAAGGGTTGCTGTTCGCTGCGCTTGTGCAAATTCGGCGCCAAAGCAGTGTGAGGTTGCTAGTACAGACATGCCGTCTTTGCGCCATGTTTCAGCACCACTAACTTTAACCTCGGTTGAGCAAAGCCATTTTTTTTGGATGCTGGGGCTTGGTAGTGGCTGTTTCGGAATCATACTTTTTTCTTTTTAGATTTATCACAATAGTGTGATCCATCTTACTTGGTTTGTAGCATATACTTTACACTGGGGCGCAGCTTCCAAACTCAATTATTAATGTTCGTTGCTAGAGTTGCTGCTCTGATACTGCAAACTAGCATCATCTCCGAGCTTGTTTTAAGATGTTACTCAACTCCATACTGTCGATGTGTCACAGGAGAAGCTGCGGGTTGCTGTACTGGTGTCGAAAGCTGCGCTCCAGTTTATACATGGTACTAACTGGTTGCAGGACTCCATCTCTTTTTTGGTATTTTAAACATTTCCTATCTAGTACTAAGTATCTAAGCCGCCACTGACAAAAACATTTGCCCAGGCCTCAAACTTCGAAGCGAGTACGTTGTCCCTGAAGAAGTCAAGGCTGCAGGGTTTCAGATTTGCGCCGATGAACTGGGCTCCATTGTTGAGGGCCATGACAGTAAGAAGTTGATCACCCACGGCGGAGCTGCTGGAATAGCAGACAAGCTCGCGACATCCACAACCGATGGGCTAAGTACGGACGAGGACAGCATGAAGCGCAGGCAGGACATATATGGAATCAATAAATTCACAGAAAGCGAGATCCGCAGCTTCTGGGTGTTTGTGTGGGAAGCGCTTCAGGATACAACTCTCATTATCCTTGCTGTCTGTGCCTTTGTCTCGTTGGTTGTCGGTATTGTGATGGAAGGATGGCCCAAAGGTGCTCATGATGGTCTGGGAATTGTTGCAAGTATCCTCCTGGTTGTGTTTGTTACTGCGACGAGTGATTATCGACAGTCTCTGCAGTTCAAGGACCTGGATAAGGAGAAAAGAAAAATACAAGTGCAAGTTACAAGGAAAGGTTTCAGGCAAAAGATATCGATATATGATCTTCTTCCTGGAGATGTCGTCAATCTGGCAATTGGAGACCAGGTTCCTGCTGACGGTCTCTTTATTTCTGGGTTTTCTCTGTTGATTAACGAATCTAGCCTAACTGGCGAGAGCGAACCTGTGGTTGTAAATGAAGATAATCCTTTTCTTTTGTCGGGTACCAAAGTCCAAGATGGGTCCTGCAAGATGCTTATTACAACAGTTGGTATGCGGACCCAATGGGGAAAACTAATGGCTACTCTCAGCGAAGGCGGGGATGATGAAACCCCACTTCAGGTCAAACTTAATGGAGTGGCAACTATCATTGGTCAGATTGGACTGTTTTTCGCTGTCATAACTTTCATTGTCCTGTCTCAAGGGTTGATCAGCAAAAAATATCACGATGGGCTGCTTTTGAGCTGGTTAGGAGATGATGCAATGGCGATGTTGGAGCATTTTGCTATTGCAGTTACCATTGTTGTTGTTGCTGTTCCTGAGGGATTGCCCTTAGCAGTCACACTAAGTCTTGCGTTTGCAATGAAGAAAATGATGAATGACAAGGCACTGGTTCGCAACTTAGCTGCATGTGAAACTATGGGCTCAGCTACTACCATCTGCAGCGATAAGACAGGAACGCTCACAACCAATCATATGACTGTTGTCAAGACCTGCATCTGTGGGAATATCAGAGAGGTTAACAATCCTCAGAATGCGTCTAACCTCTGTTCAGAACTTCCAGAAAATGTTGTCAAAACTCTTCTGGAGTCTATATTTAACAATACAGGTGGTGAGGTTGTTATTAATGAAAACGGGGAATACCAGATCCTGGGCACCCCAACAGAGACAGCCATATTGGAGTTTGCAATGTCAATAGGTGGAAATTTTAAGGCAAAACGTTCTGAAACTAAGATTGCGAAAGTGGAGCCTTTTAATTCCACAAAAAAGAGGATGTGCGTACTTCTTGAGCTTGCTGAAGGAGGTTACCGTGCGCATTGTAAAGGTGCTTCAGAAATAGTCTTGGCTGCGTGTGATAAGTTCATAGACGAGGCAGGTGGCGTTGCTCCTCTTGATAAAGCAACTGCCTACAAGCTCAATGGTATTATTGACAGTTTTGCTAGTGAAGCTCTTAGGACATTGTGCCTTGCTTACAGGGAAATGGAAGAAGGCTTTTCGGTTGAAGAGCAATTACCACTTCAAGGGTACACATGCATTGCTATTGTGGGTATTAAAGATCCTGTTCGCCCAGGTGTGAGAGAGTCTGTTGCAATTTGCCGATCTGCTGGAGTTATGGTGAGAATGGTCACAGGTGACAACATAAATACAGCAAAGGCGATTGCTCGTGAATGTGGTATACTCACTGAAGATGGTCTGGCTATTGAGGGACCAGAGTTCAGGGAGAAAAGCCTCGAGGAACTCCTTGAAATAATTCCAAAAATCCAGGTTTGATGTGTATGTAGTATCTTAATGACTACTAGAAGTCCTTACCATCTGTGTACAAGTCTCATCTTGTAATTATGTGTGTTGAAGGTAATGGCCCGATCATCACCACTGGACAAGCATACACTTGTAAAGCATCTACGCACAACATTTAATGAAGTTGTTGCTGTTACTGGTGACGGCACAAATGATGCTCCTGCTCTGCATGAAGCAGATATTGGACTTGCAATGGGCATTGCCGGGACTGAGGTGAGGATGCTTGACCATTAGAGAGAGCACACCAGTTAATGATATCAATCAGCTAGAAGATATCGTGCCATATCTTTATATGCAATTATGCAACTTGTTCAGCCTCTCTGGACCTAAAATATTGCTAATTTGATATTGTATCCTGCTATTCACTAGACCTAATATAAGCTTATTCAGGTGGCGAAAGAGAGTGCTGATGTCATCATTCTGGACGACAACTTCTCTACAATTGTAACTGTTGCCAGATGGGGACGCTCTGTTTACGTCAATATTCAAAAGTTCGTGCAGTTTCAGCTGACTGTTAATGTAGTTGCTTTACTAGTCAACTTCTCCTCTGCTTGTTTTACAGGTAAACCCCGTGGCCGTGACGATTCTGTTAGCTTCAGATACCATAACCCCCTTATCTGATTATTTACACTCGCAATGACAGGGAATGCGCCACTGACAGCTGTCCAGCTTCTTTGGGTCAACATGATTATGGACACGCTTGGCGCGCTCGCGTTAGCCACCGAACCACCTAATAATGACTTGATGAAGAGAGAGCCAGTAGGAAGAACAGGGAAGTTCATCACAAATGTAATGTGGAGGAACATTTTTGGGCAGTCTATCTACCAATTTATTGTTATGTGGTTTCTCCAGACGCAAGGGAAAACCTTTTTTGGGCTCGAAGGCTCTAGCTCTGATATTGTGCTAAATACAATTATTTTCAACTCATTTGTCTTCTGCCAGGTATGTGTACTGCTGCAAATCTTATGTTTTCCACTGATGATCTGTTTACTACGACTTAGGAGATAACCTGGTAGAGCCAAAGGCAAGAGAGCAAGCCATCTTCTTTCATGTAGTCCCCTTGTTTTCTATTGCAGTCTGTGATGACTTCGAAAAACCACATGCCAGAACTTTAAAGAATGTAACACGATAGCTCAGTGCTCTCATAGAGTTAGGTAACTGAACACGGGCGGTAGAGGGTTAGTATGAATTTGGTGGAAACAAGGTGCATAGTGCGGCATGCAGCCTGTGGTGTCAAAGTTCTGAAATGAGGTTGCGCATTGTTTCCTGCCGCGAACCTGGTCTGTCGCTGATTTTTCATATGCTATCTCAGGTGTTCAATGAGATAAGCTCGAGGGAGATGGAGAAGCTCAACGTGCTCAAAGGCATGCTGGACAACTACGTCTTCATGTGCGTCCTCTCCAGCACGGTCGTCTTCCAGTTCATCATGGTCCAGTTCCTCGGCGAGTTTGCCAACACGACTCCTCTCACCGGTCTCCAGTGGCTCGCCAGCGTGCTCCTTGGCCTCGTCGGGATGCCCATCGCCGTCGTTGTCAAGCTCATTCCTGTTGGGTCCTCCTGATGAAGACGGTGTCTCTCCGCGACGCGAAGCACGGGCTCAGAGTTGACCAGTTCCGTATTTTGTGTGGAGCTGAACCCTCTATGCAGAAGTCTTCTGGGATGCATGGAGACTGAGCAAGCCTGGGAAGAGCTGCAACTGGACAGATTTCGTAGCATATCAATTTGGGAGATTGCATCATACTGTGTAAGGCACATTTGTGGTTGGTGCTGGGTCTCAGGGTGTGCTTGCTGGTGCAGCAGGCATTGTAAGGTTGGTGTCGATGAACACTGTTCTGGATTGATGAACTGGGCCAGAATGTATATTTCAAACCCTTTCTTCCATTCTTATCTGCATGAACCAAAACCATGTTCCGGTGGGAGATGAAGTGTCCACTGTTAAATCTCTGTAAAATTCTGGTGTTCCAAACGCCTGGTATTTTTGCCACTTTCTTTTTGTTCGAAATCAGTTATTATCTCTGTTCTTAAATACGTATAAGATGATGTTTTGGTAGGCTACTTATATTTAGGAACGGAAGTAGTACAAGACAGGATATAATTTTTTTTTGTTGATAATAGGGATTCCCATGGGCAAGCAGAGGTTGCAGAAGTCCTATTTGATAACAATGGAGGGAACTACTCCCTCCGTCCCAAAATAAGTGACTTGGATTTGTCTAGATTTGGATGCATCTAGACATATTTTAGTGCCTAGATTTATATGAATTTAGACAAATCCAAGTCACTTACTTTGAGACGGAGGGAGTATTTATGTTCCAAATACTCATTATCTTCTCTTCTTGTACTCAATGTTTTGTAGGCTAACATTTTTCTTGAATTCATTCCTCATAAGTTCACATTTGGAGCTGAGCCCAAACACTGAAATGAAATAGGCTAATTCTAGCCAACACTAAAATGAAATACTAGGCTAATTCTAACCCAATCACCTTATTATCAACATATATGAAGCCCATGTACGTTAGGTGTACAGCCCTAATGTGAAATCTGATACCGCTAAAGACAGTGGCAGAACTTGGGCCGACATCCTGTGGTGCAAAATGGGGTGGGGGGCGATTTGATTTTCAACTGATAAATGGGCAAATACCTGTGAACAGTAATCAAATTTTGAATAGGCTGGGGGGCGATGCCCCCTTTTGGCCTCCACTAGGGTCTGCCACTGGCTAAAGACCTGCTCCGAGCTAGTGCACATCTATTTGTAGATGCAGGCATAAAAGCCGAACAGGGAGGGCCAAAACTGAATTAACCAGAACTGGAATCCGATTCACCGAGCTTAATAATATGCAAACTTTAGTTCCATAAATTCAGTTTTAGGTCTCCTTTGATTCATAGCATACAAAAAATTATAGAATTAGAAATTGCATAGGATTTAAATGTGACGTCTGCTATAAACGCGACAAGCAAATAACAAAGAACAAAAAAAAACGTAGTATGGGGACACAGATTTAACGTGTAAAAACCTCTTCAACAAAAAAGAGAGAAAAAATTATGGACGCCAGTCAGCTAAACTTCACTATATCGGGGAGTGTTTACACAATGCCGAGGATTTCACAGATACAACGTATGCCAGTCGGCGGCTTACAGGAGGTATATATAGCGTTGAAAACCTAGGTCTTCAACGATCCGTACCGCAGCGCGCGGGGAAGGGGACGAATGGGGCTCGCTCTGCTCGTCAGAAGTTAGCCTCCTTAATGAATTTGGATCATACTTTAACAATGTCTAATTGAATCATATGGTAAGAGCAATTCTCTTTGATCGTGGTGAAGGAATTTTCCATGAGATACTTATTTTCGATGGAATATGATCCTATGAATCAAATGTCTTCCATAGGATAATCTTCATAGGAATTCAATCCTGTATAAATCCTTTAAAAATCGTATGAATCAAAGGAGTCTTACACTTACCGAAACAACCAAACTAACCAAACTACTCCCTCCGTCTCAGAATATATGTCGCAGATTTGTCAAAATTTGAATGAATCTAGACACTATTTAGTATACAGATTCATCTAAATTTTGATAAACCTCCGACATCTATTTTGAGACGGAGGGAGTACTTATAATTAGGAAAATTGAACTTGATTTTTTGATTAAGACTGAATGCCAATGTCTATGTATTTGAGCTGATAGCTCGATCGATTCCTACTCGACGTAGCTTAAATTAAAAATGTAGGTATGTTATATCACTGATACATGGCATGCTTTTTAATTTATCATGAAATAATTTGTTAGATTCAATATGCTACACCTAAGATTTCAGTATTGTTTTACATGGAAACACCAATGTGGAAAGGTAGGCATATTGCCACCATTTAGACTAGCACACACATTATCGCTTGCTTCTTATGTGATTGTTCAATTGTTGTGGTCCTAACCTACAAATTTTATGTCTGACAATGTTTTTTGTTGATAATTTGCTCAGATCGAAAGTAGTTCGACCCGAGATCATGCAAGTTGGGTATGAGGCAACTTTGTAGCTCGACACGTTAGGTCGAGTTAAATTAAGCTTGCTCCCTTCATTACACGTACAACCCCAACGGGAGACGAGTTTAGTCTAGATTGTCCAAGCTTTTGGCTTGCTTGTAATTAATCTGACATATTCCATGGATTATCAAGTAACTTCAATATTAGTATTGTGCATGGTTGTTATCTTCTTTATGTCAACAAATGTTAATTTGACTATCACAGACTACAAAATGATCAACTCACCGAGACACCAAGTAATAAGTACTCCATCCATAAGGCTGGTCCTAGTGGGAGTAACATAGCTAGTATCATGCATGCCATGTTGGTAAAAATCTGACGTGGCACAACAATTAATGAAGAAAGAGATGGTTACAATATCATAGGTAGATACCGTATCATAGCACGTAAAAGTATAAAATCCTCATGCAAATAAATCTTGTACACAATTTTGCATTGAAATTCTACAAAATCATTAAATATATTACTAGTATGATACTATCGTATCATACTATGCACTATAGAGATAATATCATACATTAGTATCATATGCATGATACTACCACTGGTATTTTTGCCCAAATCTGGAAAATTCAACCGAATCTGACCCCTCCTCGAAACTAATTCGGAATCTGACCCTTGGGGTCGGCGCCGTTTAAAATGACGCCGAAGTTGTACAGGTCGGCACTAACACATCAGAAAACTGAACCGAAGGAGGTCGACTCCATTTAAAACAACGCCGACCTCCTTAGGTTGCCTCCCAGCTACTTCGTCTTGGCGCCGACCTGTACAACTTTGGCGCCATTTTAAACGGCGCCGACCCCAGAGGTTAAATTCCAAATTAGTTTCGGGGAGGGATCAGATTCGATTGAACTTTTCAGATTTGGGCAGATTTAGAAAAAAATACATCACTATGACCAGCCTAAAGATAATTCTCTCTATCTTAATATATACCCGCTGGTCCCTGAGAGTTCTCGAGAGAGAAAAAACCAAAGATAATTAGCCACATGTAGAGCCGGGCGGCCGTCCCGAGAACCGACGCGAGGCAGAAGAAGCAGGGTGATGCTGCCGAGACAAGCATGGTTTTCCGATGGAGTAGGGTTGCATGCATGCCGTCGCCGATCTCGAGGTTGACCAGCCAGCCAGCTAGGAAGCAGCACCATCGGAATCATGATGCAAAAAACAAGTTCAAACAACCACCAAATGGCAAACGGGCACATGCCTACGTGTAAGCCACGTACTAGTACATTACTCTGAGTCTCTGGCTACCTAGTAGGGATATGTATAACAGCTATGCTGCCACAACTCTTCAGAGGTAGTAGCTGATGTCGTTACACCATTGTAGGTGCTCCCAGTTCTACACATATGCTTCTATTTTGGTTAATCTATGCTATGTTTAGATTAGGAAAAACAACATGCTTGCTGAATTAGCGTCCATTCAAATGTTGCACTATCGCACATTGTACTGGAATGCTTACACTGATCCCCGGCATCCCCATTCAAATGTCAGAAAATACATACAAATTAGGGTTTTTTTTTAGTAAATGAAAGCTTTTAGTACCTCATAGATTGAAGGTAATTCACTCAAAAGCTTCTTGTCGGCTTCAAGTGTTTCTTCCATAGATAGCTTCGGCATTCGGCTAGGTGATGTTTTAATTTGGATGATATCAAAGGCATGTAGTTTGATAGGGTTTTGGCGGGTTAGGACCTTTTTGATTCACAATATTCTAAAACAATGCAGGAATAGTACTACCTCCGATCCAAAATAAGTGTAAGAGGTTTATTATGGATCGGAGGGAGTATAAGATTGCAAAGTGGTCATCCGATCACCCTGAAGGAAATTTCGACCAAACGTTGTTCAGATGCATTGTAGACAAAAAAAAGAATCTTTACAAAAGACTAAAGTAAATGATTTTTCATCATAAAACACAAGATCAACTAATCCTTGCACAAAAAACTATAGACCAGTTCGCCAAATCAAACAACCCACATCGGAAGATCCCAAACAGTTAAAATACTAAAATTTCCGTTAAAAAATCTAGTGAAATCAAATGTACCAGTTTATGGAAATCAAAACCTTGACCTACTTTCAAGTTTGTGCTTTTCGTATTTACACGAAGTGTCGACAAATGTTTAGCGTTTACCATGAACAAACATTAAAAGTATGTCAACCAAGAAGAAATAAATTCAAGAAAGTAAAATCTACCACTATCAATTGCTCACATCTACCATAGAGTTACATGATGAGTTTTGGACCCCCCAAAAAAAGTCCCCATCCCTGCATACTACACGACTACCCCCAAGCTGTACAAAGGAGACAGTTCATCACACAGCACCAGTACTATATCTTGCCACTGCCAGCATAAAAAACCAAAACAAGCAATAGGAAACAAAACCACATATGTCTCTTTGACCAGATCAGGAGATGTATATGTGTGGCTGCTACTGTGTGCAGTGTGATGCATGGGAAGATATCTTTGTGTTTGCATCTTTGTCTTTGTGCACTGCTGCCCCTGCCCTTGCCCTGCCCTTGCCTGCCTGTGAGCTAGCTAGGGCCACACCTCTGCCATTGATGCAAGCAGGGCCATCTTTGTTTCAGGCTTTCAGTTGAGCTGAAGACTCACAGCTGTACACACACCCTCCCAACTGCCATACCTCATCACTCTCCTGCCATGGTTTTCCTTTTCATGTACTGTATGACATATTGATATGTGTACATTTATGCCCCCAAGGCAATTTTCCATCTGGAAAAAAAATGTGCTGCTTTACAGCACCTGAACTCAGATCAACACATTAATTCTGATTAACCTGGTGTCAATTAAATTTGTTTGAAATGATTCTACAACTTTTTTACTGCTGAATATACAATACCTGGTGTAGGAGAAAAAAAAGTACTAGTGGTTCTTTGCTTGGGTCAGGCAGCAGGCAGGCAGGCAGGCAGCCGGCCAAGGCAGTGAGGTGCCCACACACTCCTAGGTGGTAGCGTGGTACTCTTTTGAACCAACAGAATGCTAACCAAGCTTTGTCCCCAAGCCTGTTTTTGACCGCATTGGTGACTGAGAAGGTATACAGGTATTTAAATCCTTTTGCCAGGATCCTGATCTCCATCCACCCAACAATGGGCAATCAAGATTCAGAAGGGAGGCAGGTAGTATATTCTCTCTGCGCTTCAGATGCAAGTTACCAGTGGTGGATGGACCATGTATTGTAGACTAGTAGTATGGTTATCTCTTGGTTTGTCACTTCAGCAATGTAACAGTTTATTTTGTCCAAGAAAAACCATTCAAAATGTTCGATTTGATCAGCTCCATTCTCCTTGACCGGCTCAACTTCTGAGGTCTTGTACGTAGATGATAAAACTAAGGATTGTATTGGTTTGGACACAATAAAAATCAATGTGTCCTGCTAACTCGAGGAACCCAAATCTTTAGTATACACTGTAGTAGCTAGGATCGTATAAAATAGGATTGCCAGCTGCAAAATTTTGAATACAAGAGATACCATTATACAGTAATGTATCGGGTGCGTACTCCACGGATGGGGTCGGAGTTTCCAGATCCTGGGTCAATGATGTGGAAGTGCTCTTCCTCTCGAGATGGAAAAAATATTGCAGCAACAACTTCTTTCACTCATATCTTTGGCTTAGCAGACGGACTTTCGAACTTCAACAAACCTTGAAGGCCCTCCGACGTGTCCTATGAATTTCGTGTCTGAGGCTGATGACTTTTTTGCTACCTAGTGGTCCTCAATAAGGCGTCGTCAAGGTTGCGAAGTATGTTAGTAGTGTTTTTTTCGAAATGTGGAAGATCACTCAAGGCTCTGCATTTAAGAGATGCACATGATATTCACAACAACTTACAAGAGAAATTATAAAGATCAGACCGAAACCACCAAACTAACGACATCTTGCTAAACCTACAACACTGATGAAGGGAGTGCCCATGGACAGGTCCAACACCCTAACATCACACCAACGCGCCATCATCTAAAAACTCGAAGGCCCCGACAAGTCGCCCAACAACGCACAAGTGGCACAACCAGTCCAGCAGACCTCAACACGTACCAGCATACACGCTCCAGAAGTCCTCGCCGCCATCCGTCCTCTGCATACCCATCTTTTAGAGAAATCAATGCGAAGACCTTGCGAAGTCAACGCCACATGACGGCAGACATAGTGTTGGTTAGGAAAGTGTAGGGACACCACAAGGTGAATTCAATTTGGTGTTGTTCAAGTACGGGGTCTCGAACTCCACCGTGAAAACTCTAGGTCTGACCTCCACTAGTTATACCTGAGAATAGTTGGGTATAGTTATGACGACGTTTGTGAAGACTTGGAAGCATCATCGTATTTTGAGAACCTTCCCGCGGTGTGAATGTTGCCAGTGGTGGTGGTTGGTGCCGATCTTCGGCATGACATGTTAAATCATGTTTTACCTTTTTTTTATAATTTTTGTGTGCATTTCGATGTTTTGACTAGCTACTGATATTTTTGTTGCTGAAGAAGTCGAATGTACTTAACACCTCCATTTCTATGAATAAGGCACATGCGCATTACAAGGCGAACTTTGATAGAAGAAATTGAGCAGCAATATCTTGATTATATTGTACATAATTAATATCGTTAGATTCATATTGAAAAACACTTTCTAATAATGTTAATTTTATACCAACAATCTTTATATATTTTAGACTAATTTTTTGTTAAAGAAAAACACGCAAAACGAGGACGTCTTATTCTTGGAAACGGAGGGAATTTTGCGTATCAGCGAGAAGAGTTGTTTTACGGACACAACTAGCACCTAATCTAGATCTTGCATGGGAATATAGGATTAGGATCGAAGCGGTTCTAGCAGTACGATCAAGCATATGCTCCAGTATCCCAAACCATAATCACTAACTAGTTGTTTTGAAGAATCATGTAAAGGTTAGTATGCTTATCCAAATGAAAACACTGTGTTTATAAACACTTTTGACTTAATTTCGACGATGAATTTCAAATGAATTTACCTAAAGAAAATCCCTTGTGAGTCGTGACACTATATTATTCCGACAAAATAAGTACTTAACTAGAGTTTCATCTTCCATGCACTAACCCAACTAAATGGAGGTTCATTAAAAAACCATTGGAAAAAAACTCATGTTTGAGAAATATCAACATTTGTGTATATGCTTCAACGCAAAGATCCCCCATTTGTCCTTTTTATAGTAACATTGAAGGAAAAAAAGAGAGAGAGGGGTTGCATGCATAGTTGCATTACAGCAGGCATGCATGGATGGATGGTGATGGTGGTGCCTCAGAAAGTCACTCCATTGCCCATGGGGGCATTTTCATTGCATGCAGATGCAGGTGCAGGAGGGAAAGATGCAAAAGCTCTTTTTACCAGCTGTAAGGCAGTGTGCAATGTAAGACCTGCATTAGTTAGTGGATGAGGCCACAAGACCAGCTTTAGGGTTTTGGGGTTAAGCCAAGAAGAGAAAAAAAAAAGGCCAGTGCATATGAAAAGATACCATCATTATTGTTTACATGAAGGTGGTAATATTATTTGGCATGTGTATGTTCTTCTTTCCTGCAAGAGCATCTTGAATAATCTTGGAGCTTTCTAGTAGTAGTGCATTCATTGAAGATTGTGGAATTATTAGGGGTGTAGTATTTGAAGGAAATTTTATTGTCATTTATCATGTAGTTAGCGAATCTACTGAATTGAGTTCAGAAGTGTTGACACCACATACAAGAATCTTGGTCTATCAAGGAATCTAAACTTAGCCTCTGTCTGGCTCTTCAACTGAACCTTTGTGGTGTGCTCCACTAAGTGTTAGAGATGTCAAGCTTAATCTTTAGGAAATTATTGATACAAAGTACCAACCTCATGTATCTTGTGCACTAATACCATTCATGCGCAACACTTGTCGCTCTTCCAGCAGCACAAAACCGATGAAATGCTTTTTCATGACATGCCCAATAATTACAAAAAGGATGCAATGTACTTATCTATCATGATTGACAAGAGCTTTATTTGCAGATCACCCATTCTTGCACTACATTTTAATGAAATGCAATGAAACCAAGCACAAAACAATGCAAATGTTCTTGTTTATTCAGTAATAAGGGACTGCAATGTGGAATCAAGCAAGTAACAGAAAAGGTTGCCTTTGGATTCTCATCCCTGCTAAAAGGAAGAGGAAGAGAAGAAAACATTGGCACAGGTCTGAATGAATGGCACTGAAAAACCTGCAGCAGCTGCAGCAGAACTGATCAAGAAACCCAGAGATCAACAAGGCCTGCACACAAACTCACACAACTGCAGATACATACATACACAAAATGCAATCTGATCCCATTTCTCAAGAACAGAAGCAGATGTTACACAAGTTACAACCACTCTCCCCAAGGAGATTGTCACAAACCAATGTTGTAACCCATGCATGCATGCAAGTGCAGTGCATCTGAGTGGAACACCACTCACTGATCTACACATCCACTTGCAGAAAACCCTTTTTTCCCTTGGCTCTATAAACAATGGCCAAACCTTCAGCCTTTCAGTGCTACTGCTGCATCCAGCAGCATCTCACCATATGCAATGCAAAGATGGCATCCACAATGGCATTACCAAAACAGTGCACATAATTGGGTGTGAATTTCACAGGAAATGTGCTCCATTTGGGCACTTGAAATGGGGCTCCACTGCAGCTCTCCTCTCCTCAGGAAAAACTCAGCCCTTATCTTGCTCATCTCTTACCCCCTCTCACAAACCAATCCAAACCAACCCGACAGCATTGCCAATGCCAACCATGGCAATGGCGATGGCTGAAAGAACCTAAGCAAATTCGATGGTGGAAAAAACAAAAGGAAGATCTGAACCAAGTCCCCCCCTTAGACATCTGACAAAAAATTGCGAGTCTCGGCGGTCTCAACGGATTCCCGACAGCTCCAACCTGATCCGCTTATTCGTCTCGGACACGGCCACCACGAAGGCGGCGGTGTCGGCGACATCATGAGCAAGAAGAGAATCATATGTACTGGTGGCAACTTCATAGGAGTCTGAGCATGGCAATGATCTCTTGCATTTGCTCATCCTGTTTCTCAAGTCCCCAACCATCATGCTGTAGCAGGCATGTACATGCTCCTGATCAATGGAACATACAAGAGTTGATCACAACCAGTGCACGCTTAGCAAACAGAAGATTAGTATGATCAGAATGATGCAAAAGGGTTAGTTGGTTAGTTAATCTGTGCGAGATAGTACCTTCTCAATGAGATAGGATGGAGACAGATTGTCCATCTTAGCCTCCAGTGCTTGTTTGGTGAGTAGAGCCCCATGGGATGCAGCCAAGATTGCAGCTGCAGCCACAGTGGATGGCCTGTAATCCAGCACGCTGCCGGCTGCATGGACGCAGCACAGATCAGTCAGAGAAAATGCAAGAAAATACTATTTGATTTGGATGTGTATGCTGACGAAGAAGACGAACCTTGGGCTGTGGCAAAGATGAAGCCGATGGAGTCGAGTGCGACGCGGGCGGGGTGATGGCCAATGCCGCCGCCGCCGCCTTCATGGCGGTCGAGCCGTGAGGAGAAGCAGGGGAGGTAGTCGAAGGGCGTGACGGCGGCCATGCGCCAGCCGAGCGTGGAGAGGAGAAGCAGCTCCATCCGGCGGATGGAGTCGGCGCAGAACTCGTAGCCGCCGCCGGCGTCGAGCTCCGAGAGCGCCGGCGCGCCGTACTCCTCCATCTTGGCCGCCACGGACACGCAGGCCACGGACAGGAGCCGCGCCGCCCACGGCATCGACGGCCTCTGCAGCAGCAATGCACCACGTCATCCTTCCGTGCCGAGGAAAACAGAGAGGATAAATTCGTTTTAGGGTGACTTTTTGTTTTTTCCGAAGGAACGGTGACTGGTTATTACATCGACGCGCCGCCGGAGGAAGAAGCGGTCGAAGTAGGCGATGGCGAGGTACGCCGTGCGGTGGCCGAGCCCGAAGCACCCCCGCGTCTGCAAATGGTAGATGCCGGTGCGAATGGCGTCAGTGATCGATCCTGGCATCCCATCAACAAACCAATCGAGAGAGAGAGAGAGAGAGAGAGAGAGAGAGAGAGAGAGAGAGAGTGAGGAGCTCGGTGCTCACTTCGAGGATCCATTCGACAGCGGCTAGGCGAGCCTGGCGGAACCAGTCCTCGGAGGCGGCCGACGAGCAGTCGGTGTCGCCGGAGTCAGAGGAGGAGCAGAAGCTGGCCTCCTTGGAGACCAGCTGCTCCACGTACTCACTGTCCCCGTCCTCGTCATCGGCGGCGGCGGCGTAGAACAAGAAGAGGTCGCCGTCGTCCACTACTCCGTCTCCGAGGTCGGCGCCGTCTTCGGGGCAAGTGAGCGAGAAGGCGCAGGACGAGAAGTCCTCCTCTCCCTCCATCCCCGCCATTTCACCCCGCCTCTAGCTACCTACTAAGTATAATCAACCAGCTAGTCGCTGACCTGCCGTGCAGAGCGATACGTTAAGCTTAAGCAAGAACCATGGGTGAGCAAGAAGCTCGTGGTCTGAACTGAAGCTGCTGCTACGGTGGTCAGCGGCGGCGGCGGCGAGCGGAGCGGGAGCAGAGTGGGGAGAGTGAAGAGGATCAGAGGCTCCTCCCCTCTATTTAACTGGCTTCACCTTTCACTAATTTTTTTTCCTGCTCCTTATCCATCATTTTTTTTACAGCTCTTGACATCTGCATTCTTGGATAGTTACAGCTCTGGTTAAAATAAAATTTCCCGTGATGGTTAAATCCTACAGTATCGAGATGAGATTCATGAGAGGGGAAAGGAGTACGGTGGTACGTCTGATCTGAGTGAATCTAAAGTGTATCCGTGTATTTACGCGTCTGTCAAGAATTTATTAGCGGGCTGGAGTATTTATTTACTGGGAGATGATAATAGAGCCCAACATAATAAACACATAATGTTCGTGCTAGTACTGTCGCGAGGACGGTCCTCTCTCCAGAGGAGCACGGATCTGGTTGTTCGGATACGGAAGATAGGACGAAACGAACAATGTGGTTTCATTTCTCGATTTTTGGAAACACTAAGGTGGTTATTTTTATATTTTATATAGTATAGGAGATAGAGATCGAAGACATAATTGCATTGAGTTTTAGAGCCCACCTGGATGAGATACCATAAACACCCAAACTGCATCGTTCGCAGTTCCATTTTATTAGGAGTATTTATTTTTCTGTAGACAGTGACACAGACAATCATAGGAAAATAAATAGGGATGAAGGTACCCGTAGTTACAAAATTGTTACCATAAAATAACTTGTGTCTAATTAATTATCCTTCCAATTTGAGATTGGTTATAAGGGCATGTATAATGGTAGACAATACGTATATCCCTTAGCCTTTCAAGTCATATAGAGAAGTCAATAAAAATAAATTGTACAGTACGATTATCTCTTATTGTCACTCCTAATAAACAACAAAATTTAATTAATTTTGAGTCAAAAAATATGTAAGCAAGGGAAGATATATGATACAATGGAGAAAATAGCAGGATATTCACTTCGGCTCGCAGGTACAAATGCACCCATTGTAAGAAAATATTTTTTTAAATGTCAAAAAAATTGAAAAATAAATCTGCATATACATTCAGATATTTTATGTTGGTTTACAAGTTTTCGAGATGAAAGAACATTTTATGTGTCGTGTATAAAGAAGACAAAATATATCACAGGAATACGACTATTCACGTGATATTTTTTGTCTTTTTTATACACGACACATACAGTGTTTTTTAATCCGAAAACTTGTGAACCATCATAAAATATTTGAATGCATATGTAAAATATTTCTTTCGAATTTTTGGGCATTTCGAAATATGTTTTCTCACAATGGGTGCATTTGCACCTATGAGCCAAATTGCCGCCTCCGAAAATAGCCTTCTAAAGACAATCTTCTCTTTCTTCATTCTCTCTACTCCAACTAAAAAATCGACGTGTCAAAGACAGACCTCACCGCATCGTACATGCCCTAATCGACACTTACTAGGATGAAAAGGAAACTACAGCTAGAAATTCAAAAATACCTAAAAAATGCACCCAATAAAAAAAATAGAGTAGTTATTAGAGTATCGATTTCGAGTTTGGGAAAACATCTAGACAAAATAAACTAGAAAAAAAAATAGGAATTGGCTGGGTATCTAGCCCGTTGGACACTGGTTTGGTGGGATATGCTGTCCATGGCAAGCATGGCAATTTACCCATGGGTATAGGTACCCATGGTTAACCTACCCATATAGGTAGGGTATGGATGCATTTTGTATTCATGGTTAATACTCATACTCTACTTATTAAATCATGTGTAGTGCACGAGTACAAACATGTGACACGAGTATATCTAGAACCTAGCCATCTTGACCTGACATGTGCGACATTGAGTTCTCGATCCACCAACCCTCTCCGTCATGTTGTCCAAGGCATGGCGACGGTTAACAACACCATGATGACGCCCAAGTATAGGGTATCAATTATAGTACCTTTCGATAAGTAATGAGTGTCGAACCCACCAGGAGCTGAAGAAATTAGTTAGTAGAATCAAGTAAACAATAAAAGATGAAAGGTTTTGTTTTTGGGTGTATGGTTTACGGTAATTTAAAGATCTGGAAAAGTCAAATGTGAGTAATGTAAATGGAAGTAAAGTAGATGTCTCTTTTTAGAGAAATCTCAATTATCTATGCAGCAGAAGGACAAGTTTAAGTGTGTACTTATACAGAAAAAATCTCGTGGGCAGCATAGATTTGCTTAACGTATAGATTTGCTTAACATATAGATTTTCTAACATAGTCTGATAACAATCTCATTAAGTTTTATTCTCATTTAGACAGAGCATAAAATAGGATCAGCCATATACACACGCAATTACACCCATATTGATTGGTCCTAAGGCCAATTTCGTGCGTAATCAACGGATTCATTAAAACATAAATGTCTAACCAATGCTTAAACATTAGGGGTCTAACATCAAGAACCCCATATTGCAACTCCAAAACTCAGGACACAACTTCTGTCATCTCCGTCCATTCCTTCTCTCTTTTACTCTAAGATACATCCATATGAGCCCATATAGGTGAAGTAACATACAATCGAAGTTCGTACATTACCATCACATAACCATAACAAAGTATAAAACTGGACCAAATACTTATAACATGATATCTAAAAATCCTAGCTAATTCCCTCAGGAACATGAGGAAGTACTCACACGATGGAGCATGATGATGGTCATTGGCATATGAATTATGAGACAATCTAAAAGTATAACATCACCCAAAAAAATAACAAGTTGCTAGGCACAATCATGCATATGGTGTTGATGTTGATGGTGATGACGATGGTCCTGTAGAGACTCTCCCTATGCCAAGGAGGAGTTGGTGATGACGAGGGTGGTGATTTCTCCTTCAGCGGAGGCCATAGGGCAACATGATTTGCCCTCCCTCGAAGAAGAATAAGACTTTCACATCCATCGTTGACTCTATAAATCTCGTGAAAAATATGGCGTAGGTTTTTTGTAGATATAGAGCTCCTGGGAAAAAGGGGAGGTTAGGCAACACTCGAGGGCCAGATAGTCCCCCACGGCTTGGCATGCCTATGTTGTCGTGTCTTGGAGCCCATCTTGGGCCTCGTGGCCTCCCTCATTGACTTACGATGCTCACGGTCTCCCCTATGATAAAAATTTCTAGGGCATTTTCCTCAAATTAATTGAGTTCTTGAAGGTACTTTAAACTAAAAAATATGATATGTAGATTTTTCTTCCGCCCAGATTTAAGTACCAAAGAAAGGGGTTTTGGAAGAAAACCCCCATAAATTATCTATATGAAGGTCAATAATGCTATACTATAACATCCTAGGATTAGCACCTAGAAATAGAGAGGACACAAGTTTGTGCATTGCAATCATGCATAAGAAAATCCGGGAAATTTTCGCGCAAAACTAAAATAGCTATGGAGGGATCAAGATCTCTCTTGTTCTGATGGAAACGTCAACACAAGTGCTATGGATTTCGACATGACCTTTGTAGAATTTTTTTTAGTGGGAAAGTTATTCAAACATGCATTTGAATTTCAAACTTTAATTCAAATGAAGTTATAAAATTCATAAATTGAATTATGGAATATTTAAATACTTAGGAGAAATGGAATAGAAATTCTTAAATCAAGTAATATGATATGACAATAGATAAATGATACTATAAGTAATATAAATAAATAAGTAAAATAATAAAAGAATTCTTTATTACATAAATATGGCAGTAAGGATTTCCAAGTCTAAAATAATAAAGACAAATTATAAATGGACAAAGAATTACAATAATAAATAAGAATTAAATTCATATTTAGAAACAAGATATAAATGTTTACAAGATTGAAATTTTAAAAAGAAAGAAATTTAACTTTATTAATATTAAACAATATTACATTACTATTACATTATCCAAAGTAAAGTAAAAGTTACAAAAGAATAAAAAGAAAACCTAAATTATTTCCTATCTACATTTCTTCATCTTCAACATCTCCGTTTATTCTTGTTATTGATTCCTGCAACAGAAAACAAAAAGGAAAACCAAAGCAAACTAAAATAAAGGGAAAAGGGGTAAGTGTGTTAGAATACTCTTAGATTTAGCATACTAATGATACACTTAAACTCATCATGGAGTAATAAAAGAGGGGCCATTAATAATAATCTATGCTTATCTAGTAAATACCTCACACCACCATCACATGCCTTTATGGAGCAAGTTTCACCAAAGTAATGAGAGGGGCAAGTTTCACCTGAGAGAGATAGAAACGGGCAAGGTAAGAGTTGTGATTCTAGGGAAGTTACTAGAGAATATCCAGAATAGTGAAGCAGCACACACACACTTGCATGCCTCTATGCTATCAGCACATGGTTGCAAGGGGAGAGGGAATAAAATCACTGTCGTAGCAGCAGGGAACACCAACATATCACAGCCAAACCTCACCAAATCAACCACCAATCTACTGATGGCTATGATATACAACACTTTTTAGCAATATAAATTGTGTCATTTGCCTATCATATCATGCTCCATCTAACTATTGCTATGCTTGATATGCATGATTACTTTTTTTTATTAAATTCAATATGAGCTTTGGACATTTAGTAGTTTAGGTAGACTTTTATCCCTCTTCCTTGTCTTTGACATGCGTGTAGGTATTGATGATGATTATGGATAAAACAAAGGCAAAAGGAACAAAGAGAGCATAGTATGGAGGAGCTGTAGGGACCAGACTTAGCCATCTGAGAGGTTGAAACAGTGAATTTTCAAACTTCTCAAAATAAAGATCCAAGACCACAAAGTTGTATCCCTCGATGATACGAACTCAACGAGTCCAAGAACACCCAAAACGGAGTTCGTATGAAGAAATGGCGGCCAAAATACTAAAGGAGACAGACGGTTAGGCGAGCAACTATACAGCCAGAGCTATTTTTTTGGTCGTATAGCTCCACCCGTATAGTTGCCAAAAAAGTCAAAAACGACGGGATTTCGCTCTGGAAAAGCTCTAAAACCTTTTCTAAGTCATATGACAGTATTGGGGGAACTCTAGGACACCCTAAGGCCTATATAAAGGAGGGAGGACCCATAGATACACAAGACACCATATACAAGATCTAGATCCCATCTACCGCCTCCACGACGGTGCCCTGCCGCCATGCCGCGTCCATAGCCTCTACAACTCCACCAAGATCTAGATCTCCATCAACACCATCAATCCATTCAAGCAAGAAGAGGAAGAGAAGGAGGACGCCGCCATCACCACACCGACGCCACCATCACCGCGCCATCATCACCATCTCCATCGCCGCTACTCCTTCATCCTTCCCCATCATGATCTCCGTGATGGCTTGTAACATGGCTTGAACCCCCTTTTATTAATGTTATGATGATTTGAGTAATTGAAGTGTGGTGTGTTCTTGTTAATTAATATGTTTGTGTTTTCTCTTTACATTGTTCTATTCATGATATTATTCTAGTGATTGGAGACGTCCAATCCATTGTTGAGGAGTTTACTTGGGATTCACAGAGTGTCATAAAACTTATCATTAGTCTCTACTCGTTCCATGGGCCTGACAAGTCTGTGGGTATAACTAATAGGCTATTTTCTATAAGTGATTTGTGGAGGCAATAGCAGCTTAGGATGCACAACCCATTAAGATTTAATTCACTCAAGATCACTCATGATATAGATAGGTATAGTGTTGCGAATTGCTTGACCCCAAAAGTGACATATGGGATATCTTGTGACTAGCACACTTGCTTAGGAGTACGGTTGTCCATAGAACTTAATACCTTTGCTCTGGTTTATCTTGATTGGTCTTGTTACCTTAATTCACTATTCTCTTACGGATAACCCATGTCTAGAGAGGGTGTGGATAATTAAGTTGTCTAGTTGCCACTTACCAACGGTGGGAGACAATGATATATCAGGGACCACAATAATTATAGTTAACAGCTATTCCATAATCACTTATCATGTACACCAGTATACACAACATTACTTGAGGAATTATAGCATTAATATTTCATCTCATTGCATTCATCTTCTTTTCAGTTTTACTTTTGTTCTAGTTTTCTTCCAGTCCTAGTAGTAGTTATTACAAAACATCTTAAGTTCATTTATCCTAGAAAATTATATAATAGGCTATTTTCAAACCATGATTTAGGTGCGTACGTGGTCACATTGACAACGCGGCTGCGAGGGTCGTGTTCGCCGAGCTTCCATCGGGATAAACTCTTAAATATTTGCTGCTACAAGTACTGCAATAACCCTGTTTTGGTGCAGAAAACCTAGTCCATCAAATTGGGGCCGTTGCCGGGGAGCAAAGCATTAGGTTATCTACTCGCACATAGTTTATTTCTGTTTGTTGCTATTATCTTACTCCTTTCTTTTATATTGAAAACAATAAAAAAATTACAAAACCAAAAATTTATAAAAACTGTTGCTACTAATCATGTCTTCCGAGATAAATTTTGTTCAAGAGATAGTACAAGCATTGGAGAAGATAAAGGATTCAAGTTCATCAAGCCTGGTTACTAGACATGAGCTGATAAAGAAATTGGTGGACCAATTGGAAATACATTCATTATGGTTGCGTGCTAATGATGGATCTTATTGCACAATTTGTATAACGGATGACCACCTTAATTTTCAATGTAAGTATTCCAACAATCCTACTCTAGCAAATTATAATAAAGATAAATCATATGCTAGTTTGGAAGTACTAGAATACATTCTTTTCAAAGGTGCATCTGAAATGGTATTTAGACTAGGAAGTATTGATGTTGAAAGTGAAGCACTTGATAGAGTTTTTAATTTAGTATACCTCATATTCCTCTTTTGTGAAAACAATTTAAGTGGAGAGGAAAAGAAGCACAAGGAGGAAGAACAAATTGATCACCCGCTCACACCTTCGACTCCTACTTTTGATTCTATCATTGCTATTAAAACACTAGTCGATGAAAAGAAGGAACAAAAAGGTGAGGTTGACAAAGAGAGTCCACTACAACTTTTGTTTGTGATGCCTCTCACTATAGTAGTGATTTTTATGATGCTAAAACTGTTGATAATTGTTCTGCGGAGGCCTTGTGCCTAGACACCCATATGGAGAGCATTAATAATAATGAACTAGAGATAGAACCTTGCTATACTAACATGCAGGGTCCTGAACTCCCTACTATGAAGGAAGAATACTATGAAGTGTTCCCCTACATAGGTAACCAAGGTAAAGATTTAAGAATTTTATATGAATCTCAAATCCTCTCACTACAGCTATAGACGGAGGCATGTTCACCAAGCTTGGTGCATCAACACTCGCTTCAAAGCAAGAAATTGTTCATCTACATGATGCCGATGCACCGTAAGCGGGTACGACTCCGACCAAACTCTACTCCAAAATGCTCCAAGCTGGTATGTACAATCTCACCTCGAGTCGATATCCCTTGGGATCTAGGTGAGTAATGTATGGAGCATCCAAGCCTGGCTTTATGGCTTTAAATAGAGCGCTTCCCGGGAGGCAACTCGTAAGTCATTAGGTGTCTTTCTTAGTTTTGTGTCTTGAGTCTAGTTGCATTCATGTTGCATTGGCACTTTTATTTTTCGCATGTCTTCCTATTAGAGTAATCTTGTTGAAGTTTTCAAAAGGTAGAATTTATTGTTATTATGTGTTGCATAAACTCGGTTGTACTTAAATCCTGTTATATACATGTTGTTGTTGGTCGATAATTTTAACTATCAATTTTCTGTTATAAACAAGGTATATCACTAAGTTACAGGAAAAGAAATAATTTTCGAAGAAACAGGATTTTTTTGATGCATACATAGAGTTTAATGACCAACTATACGGCGGGAATAAAAATTCTGGCCGTATAGTTCCGGTCGTATAGATATCTTTGCCATCGAAATTTTTCTTTCATATGTACTGAGAGTTTAATGACTAACTATACGGCGGGAATAAAAAATTCCGGCCGTATAGCTCCGGTCGTATAGATATCGGTGCCTCCGTACAAATTCTTTTCTAATATACTGAGAGTTTAGCGACCAACTATACAGCGGAAATAAAAATTCTGGCCATATAGTTCCGGTCGTATAGATACCTATGCCTTTGTATATTTTCTTTCCTAGGGACAGACAGTTTGACGACCAACTATACGGCGGAAACATTTTGTTTCGGCCGTATAGTTGCGTCCGTATAGCTACGCCGCCAGGAAGAAACCCTGAATTTTTGACAGCAGACTAACTATATGGCGGGAATATTTTGTTCCGGCCGTATAGTTGCGCCCGTATAGTTGGTATGACCATAAAATCGCTATGGGAAGGTAATCCCAGTATCAAAATTCTGATATACTTTCTCCTAAGAAACTTCCTAGACTGTAATTATTTTTAGTAGTTCATGTTTTCTTTTCGTTTTCTTTCATTAGTTGGGTGAATGAACTTCATTCGTACACCAAACCGTTGTCTTTTATTTTGTGTGTTATTTTCGTAGGGACTTGAACCTTGTGTGACGATGTGTACGGTAGTGGCAGTCGTGCAAACACTCGCATGAGCCACTTGGTTGCTTTAATTCAATATTTCAACAATCAGTGTCTGGTAAAACCTTCCAACTTAAACCTCTTGTAAATAAGCACATAGGGGCTGCACACTCGTGTCTCGTATTCTGTTTCACTTGCACCTCATCACACTCTAGGAGAGGCCACTCTAGAACTAGTTTGTTGACTTAAGCGTGGTGCTTAGGTTGATGAACCGACTCAGTGGGACTTGTATTTTTATCACTTGTGAGCTAAACCCGTGTCTTCAAAAACATAAAAATATTTTGTCTTCTTTCTAGTCTTATTCCTACCAGGTTTTTAAGGAAGGCATACACCAGATCACGAAACATTCATTAAAGCAAAGATTCTTTGTCCATCAAAGTAGAGGTTAAAAGCACCTCAACGATAAAGTGTGTCACCCTTGCTTTAACTTAAGCTTGGGGAGGTAACCACTTCTTACACTCTCTTTTGATAACTGCATTTTCTCTTTTGTTTTCATGATCTTCTCAAAGTTCTTCGCTTGGGGAGGTTGTTTTGCATGTGTAGATTCTTGTGCAAAATTCTTTATACTAAAAAGTTTTCATGCTATTATGTATCTCTCTGTTTTTGAATGCTTGCTTAGGTGAGATTTTGTTCACATTTATATAAGGGATATACTTGCTCAAGTTAGGCCTCATAGGAGACAAGCCATAGCTTTGATGCACCTTGTTCAACTTTTATCTAGCTTGTAAAAAATATTGTGATCCTCTAAATATACATTGCCATGTTCTCTACATTTTGAAAAGAAAAAAATATAATAAAGAAGTTCTTTGAAACTTGCTAGTTGTCACTGTTCAGAATTGTCTTAAGTGAATGATTATGGAGTAGCACGACCCCATAGTGCTGGAAATGATGGTCTTAATAGAAGCTTACTGAGTGAGTTGTCAAATAAGAAATGATGTTTCAAAGTTTCGAGATTACATATGCCAAAATTTTGTCTTGGAAATCAGAGTGAGATATTGCTTTATGCATGTCTTGCGCCACTGTCGCACAACATGGGATGCTAACAACTCCGCTGGCCTTTAAACAATCCAAAAAGAGGAAACTCTTGGAGCTTGGCTATGAGTTGCCCAACATATGTAACAAACATGCTATATTTGGGTATGCATTGGTATTCTCATGGGCCTACGTTAAAAGAAAACATAGGAATACTTCTCTGACCGTTATGATAAATCATTATACCGAAAAGGGAAACCTTGGTAATGGTCACGAGTGTCCTTCCTATCCTACACAGTCTCAATTGAACATATACAACTCTTTTGGCATGGTCTCGTTACTAACCGTGTTCAGCTTTGCCCTATACAAATAAAAATACAAAAATACAATAAAGTGCGTATAGAAGGATCACAAGATTACTTGCAAGCTAGATTTAACTTTGACATGGGGCATAGAAGTTTTTGACTAATCTCTAATGGTTTAGAATAATATAACTGAGCTTATATTACCTTGTATGATTATGTACTCTCTTGCTTTGAGCTTGCAGGAAAAACAAAGATACGATGCATTGATTTTCAATGATAAGCAATATCACATCCATTAAGTTATCGATCCCTTTTGCTCGAGGACGAGCAAGATCTAGCTTGGGGAAGTTGATGGCTATGATATACAACACTTTTATCAATATAAATTGTGTTATTTGCCTATCATATCATGCTTCATCTAACTATTGCTATGCTTGATATGCATGATTACTTGTTTTTATTAAATTCAATATGAGCTTTGGACATTTAGTAGTTTAGGTAGAATTTTATCCCTCTTCCTTGTCTTTGACATGTGTCTAGGTGTCGATGATGATTATGGACAAAACGGAGTTCGTATGAAGAAATGGCGGCCAAAATACTAAAGGGGACAGACGGTTTGACGAGCAACTATACGACCGGAGTTATTTTTTTGGTCGTATAGCTCCGCCCGTATAGTTTCCAAAAAGGTCGGAAATGACTGGATTTCGCCCCAAAAAAGCTCCAGAATCTTCCCTAAGTCATATGACAGTATTGGGGGGGGGGGTGCCCTAGGGCACCCCCAAGGCCTATATAAAGGAGGGAGGACCCATAGATACACAAGACACCATATACAAGATCTAGATCCCATCTACCGCCTTCACGGTGGTGCCCTGCCACTGTGCCGCCTCCATAGCCTCTACAGCTCAACCAAGATCTAGATCTCCATCAACACCATCAAGCCATCCAAGCAAGAAGAGGAGGAGAAGGAGGACGCCGCCATCACCACGCCGACGCCATCATCACCATCTCCATCGCCGCTACTCCTTCATCCTTCCCCATCATGATCTCCATGATGGGTTGTAACATGGCTTGAACCCCCTTTTATTAATGTTATGATGATTTGAGTAATTGAAGTGTGATGTGTTCTTGTTAATTAATATGTTTGTGCTTTCTCTTTACATTGTTCTATTCATGATATTATTCTAGTGATTGGAGACATCCAATCCATTGTTGAGGAGTTTACTTGGGATTCACAGAGTGTCACAAAACTTATCATTAGTCTCTACTCGTTCCATGGGCCTGACAAGTCCGTGGGTAGAACTAATAGGCTATTTGCTAACGGAGGCAATAGCAGTTTAGGATGCACCGCCCATTAAAATTTAATTTCTTCAAGATCACTCATGTTATATATAGGTATAGTGTTGCGAATTGCTTGACCCCAAAAGTGACATATGGGATATATTGTGACTAGACACTTACTTAGGAGTATGGTTGTCCATATAACTTAAACCTTTTGCTCTGGTTTACCTTGATTAGTCTTGTTACCTTAATATACTATTCTCTTACGGATGACCCATGTCCGGAGAGGGTGTGGACAATTGAGTTGTCTAGTTGCCACTTACCAACGGTGAGAGACAACAATATATGAGGGACCGCCACAATTATAGTTAATAAGTATTCCATAAGCACTTATCATGCACACCGGTATACACAACATTACTTGAGAAATCATAGCACTAATATTTCATCTTATTGCATTCACCTTTTTTGCAGTTTTACTTTTGTTCTAGTTTTATTCCAGTCCTAGTAGTAGTTATTACAAAACATCTTAAATTTATTTATCCTAGCAACTTATAGAATAGGCTATTTCCAAACCATGGTTTGGGTGCGTACGTGGTCGTATTGACAATGCGGCTGCGAGGGTCGTGTTCGCCGAGCTCCCAGCAGGACAAACTCTTAAATATTTACTGCTGAAGTACTGCAATAACCCTGTTTTGGTGCAGGAAACCCAGTCCATCATCTACCAACAAATCACCAGATCCCACAAGATTACCATTTAGTTCCAGTAAACAGCAAGCTAGAAACTATACAAGAAGGAGTAGATACCAAGACAATCATGGTCACATAAGGAGGGGTGGTTTTGGTGTTGAGCAAGGCCAAGCCCATGAGAAGGCCAAGTGTAACATCCCAAAACTTTAATCAAGGTTAATCAAGATCCAAATCACCCAGTTTAGGGTTAACAAAAACTTTTTTATTAAAAACAATTATGAATGCATGTGTGTTTGCATTAATATAGAATTGTTTGAAATTGCCATGTTTGTTTGCTCTAATGGTCGTAAAATGATTCAAAGGTGAATGCCACATCATCTAGATCATTCCCATTCAAAATACATAGAAAAAGAAATCAAATAAGATTAAAAATACCAAATGGTCACTTTGGCCATTTTAACCCACTAGGTCGCTTTAGGTGTTTCTAGAAGTCAAATTCAAACAGAAACATTCTCAACACTTTTCACCCCTTGCTAGTACAATTAAAGATCTACCAAGGCCCACTTTAAAATCTTACAAAAATATTTAAACACCAATTTTAAATGGCATTGGAAAATGGAATCTATTTCATATGCATAGATCCCACTTTTTCAAAAACCACTCAAATGAGTTCACCTTGACAAACCCAAGCAACCACAGATGACCAAGCATAAGATCAACACCCTCACCAAAAATCTTCTCAAAATTCAAATAAAACTTTCTTGCCGCCATTTGACCGAACACCTTGCAGACACAGAATAAACTCTAGCCTAATTCTACTGTTTTGAGCAGTGATCCTTCAATGCATTGCCCTCTTTACTCTTCCCCTGTCCCCTCTGATCCAACCCAGCCTAGACCAACATCCCCCTTCGCCGTGGAGTAGAGTGGCGCGCCGCCCGAATATGGTCGTCGCCGGCCGACCGTGGCCGACACGCCAGAGACCACGCCGCACCTACCTAGCATGTCCCCTAGCTCTGCCGCACCCTACCGCGACCCCCTGTCCACCCCACAGACGCAGCTGAGCACTAGACCACCTCAGAGTAGCCGTGCACCGAGCCTTTGCGCCGTGTCCGGAGCGCGCTAGTGCGCCGCGCCCGACAAGGCAACACATGCCGCCCCTCGACCACAGCCCGCGCGCGCCACTCCGCCTTGACCCCAGCACACTCCCGGACATGCACATTTCCCGCCGTGTGACCAGCACCCGCTGTGAGCCGCGTTGAACGCCACCGCTCCCGCTCAGAGCTCCAGCCACGCCCGACCAAACTCCACCGCCCCTAGCCGCGCCATTACGCCGTAGATGACCGCCAGGAGAAATAGGATTGTCCGCCTACCTCGCCCATGCCATTAGCCCCCTGTACCATCATCACCGACGAGCTCACCGTCGCACCTCATGGTCCCCTCGTCGAGCTATAAAGGAGACCTCCCCAACCCCTTTTCTCCACACTCCAACACTCACCACCTTCCACTGATCCCCTCACACCATCCCTGGAGCCGCTCGAGCCCTCAGTCACCGGAATTGTGCCGGAGCTCGCCGCAGTAGAGGAGAAACGGAGCCATCGATTGCGACCACCCCAGGAGCTGTCGCGACCATGCCTGAGTCCGTCGTCGTCCACCAGTTTGATCGCCCCCATCGCCATGTTAGCTGGAGCCCTAGTAAGCCCCCAATTGACCCCCACCGAGCCGCTAGGGTTAGTTCTCGCCGGCGACCAGTTCGTCGTCGATGATGAACTCTGGCCGTTAGATTAGAATTTGATCGAACGGTCTAGATTAGCAGATACCGCTACGAGTTAGATGTCTCGCTGACAGGTGGACCCCCCCTGTCAATTGCCCTCTGTGCCGCGGAGCGCCACTGGGCCGGCCCATTTAGTTTCCCGCCTTAGCCCACAGATTCAAATAAAGATTTTTCCAATTAAGTTTAAACTCAATTCTGTCCACTAGTTTAAAAATCAATTCAGAGAGTTCTACTGAACCAAAATGAATGATTCAAATTTTGTTAAAAAGATAATTAAAATATCTATCCAAGCCCGTTGTATTTAAATCAATTGGAGTTATAGATCACATATAGTAAAAAAACAAAACAGAGACTTTTCTACATTCAAACATTTTTTTAAAAGCAACCATAATGGCTTTTGAGTTGATTCCAACTCTCAAAAATCACATTTGGCAATACCTATCTGAATATGTAATAATATTTAGGTTTGCATGCAATGACTTTGGACTAGTACCAAAATAATGCTATATAGGCATTTCTAGTCACTTTAAATCATTTAAATAATAAAGTTAAACTTATTGAAATATGATCCAACATTTAAATAACATTCCCATGTATTAGAATATGTGGTGATGACATGTGTCCACATGATCCCATATTTTAATTGGAGAATATTAAATCTTAATTAATTTCAATGAGTAGAAATTACTTTTCTCAAATAAAATAAATGAAACTAGTTCATTAAATCTTGTGATGATATTAGATCATCAAGTATGTGCCTTAGTGTGCTAAATATACTAGTTAAGTATTGTTTGGTGATTTGTGTATCCCGTATGTATTTATAGACGATAGTACCGACCAAGTCTACGAGGAGGAGGAGTTCTACCTCCAAGAAGATGAGGAGAATTTCAACCACTCCACCAATCAAGGCAAGCTATTATTGGCAAGCTAATACTTGCAAGCCATCACTAGATGCAAAATAACCTAAGCAAGATGCATTAGGCATGCTTTGGTTAGACCTCTTGATTTATACCCATCCCAAGTTTTACTTACAAGTTTTACTTTTGCTTTATCAAAGTTTATTTACTCCTAGTAATGCTTTGTGAGCTTTTAGAAAGTAGTTTAGATAACATAAAGAGTATAAAACTTGGCCTATACTAGATGTCATTCTATGGCATGAGATTGAGATTAGCAACCCACCTTAGTGAACACTCTTAACTTGTGGTTAGAGCTAAAACAAAAACTTGATCACTCTAGATGGGAACACTTGGTGAAAATGCTTATGAAAACCTTGGAATGATGAGTCATTCTATTGAGATGTTTTGACATGTGTTGAGAAACACAAATGGTTTATGATGATGAAAATGTTGAGGCATGAGCCTTACCCCCTTTATAAAAACTGATGGTTGGGTTCAGATGCGATACCATTCCAAATTTACCGTACAATCACAATACCTGAATTGGGTAGAGCTTAGCCGGAAGTTTATATGCATTAGTATGGGTTCCCTCGCCGAAGAGGTTTGAGATGAGGCTACCTCTTGATGATGTCCACCTATGTAGTGCCCAAGATGGCAGATGGCCATGGCTGGGAGGCCAAGCTCATAGGGGAGGTGCCTATACTATAGTGTGTAATTGAAAGGTTATGATTGATTATCCGCATACTAAGTATGATGATTCAAGGTTATCCCTGACGGATGTATCGAATTTTGTGGTGAAAGTGTACCACCTCTACAGAGTGTCAAACTATTCGAATAGCCGCGTCCGCGGTCATGGACATTGGAGTGGCCATACTGTTCCGTCATCAGATGTTTTTCCAAATGACTTATGAAATGAATTGTGACATGACTTGACCACAATAGGGTTGTGACTATGAAAATTAAGTTCCCACTTAGGTGATTTAGAACTTTATTTTATCTTCTTTGTTTCTGAACTCAGCTTAGGTTTCAAACTTAACTTTACAAATAAACTTAGAACTTAGCATTCCTACTAGAACTACCTTACTTGTTAGTGATAGTGTGCGAGTACTTAAAGAGTATTCATGGCTTTGTCCCTGGCTATTCCCGTGGCTAGATTATGAGGAGGACTATCCGGAAGAAGGACAGCAAGACGACTACGACAACTAGGATCATCTCCCATCGCCAGCATTGCCTGTGACACTGAAGATGGAGCCCACCGCTACGCTTATTATTCTGCTACTTGTTTGTATTAAGACTGGATCATGAGATCCTTTATTTGTGTAAGACCTTATTATGGTTTGTAATGGGTGATGTATTGTGATATCCAATCTGTTATGTCTCGCAAAAATGGTAATCCTGGGATTGTGATGTATGGCATAACAGGCATCTGGGATTAAAAATCCAGGTGTTGACAAGTTGGTATCAGAGCCATCCTGACCATAGGAGACCGTAGTTAGAATGGATGTACGAACAAAAACTTAGTTTCAAAACAAAAAGAAGTGAGTATTTGTGAAAACCTATTTCCCCTCTTACCCTTGGGATTCTTTCAAAAAGATTCATGTTCCTCAAAAATTCTTACATTACTCCATAAAATTGGACACACTTGATCACCTCACTAACTTTCTCATCCTAAATTCTTATAGATGGAAGTTCAGTACTGCAAGTTCTACCAGTTGGGCAACGGAGGCCAACTGATCTTCGAGAGGGGTCTTGATGCACTGTCTGAGTACCTTGAGCGCCCGCATCCGGAATTCTTCGGAGCCCAACTCAAGGACTTTCTAGGAGGAGATTTACAATGGCTGATAGTTGCTTATCTTCGAGGCAAGATGGAGGCACCCCTTTCCGAGAAGATTCAATTCACCGTGAGAGAGAACAACTGGCTAGATGGATTAGCCAGGGCTATGCATGAAGCTCTCGCCCGTCTTTGCGGACAGAATGTCAACTTGATCCAGGGAACTCGCTTTGCTCACTATGCAAGGCGTGATTCTATGGGAATGCCACTAGAGATGCCAAGTCACCCGGAATTGAAGCGCCAAGTGGAGAACCTGGACTTCCTACTGTATGACAAACAGAAGGAATTGGACAATGCTCGAGCCTACGCCAACCACAACCTTGCCATTGCCGCCCAGAAGGCCCAAACTTTCTCACTGCTCGTCAAGGATCATCAGTCACTTTGCCGGCAACGCGAGAAGAAGGATCGCACCATCGCTCATCTTCGCAAGAAGGTGGCCGACCTCGAGAAGACCATCCAGGAGCAAGAAGCTCAACTTGCAGCAAAATAAGAACAAGAAGAAGGTGAAGACATCCAGGGGGATATTCACTCATACCTTAGTGATGACAATGACTATCTGGAGGATGATGTCATGGACTTCTACACCGACGATGATGACTCCGACTTCATCGATGATGAGTAGATGCACTAGGGAACTATCGTAGGAGTGAGAAGTATCGGTCCTGTTGTATCTTAGCTTATGATGGCTCAATATTGATGTAGAGCTCGTTGGGAACCCCAAGAGGAAGGTATGATGAGCACAGCAGCAAGTTTCCCTCAGTTATGAAACCAAGGTTTAATCGAACCAGTAGGAGAAAGGAAATACCCCAAAGGTGTTGCTAGCTGGGCCTTGGCAGAGCGCACTACCGGTGCTAGTAGCAACGTGGAGACCTGCACAACACAACCACAGAACTTTGTCCCCAACTTGCGATGAAGTTGTCAATCTCATCGGTTTTGCTGAAAACAAAGGATTAACTGTATTGAATGGAAGGAAGTAATAGTTTGCAGAAAGTAAACACAAAGCAGTAAACAGTTTGTAGATCGTATGTAAAAGAAAGGACCGGGATCCATAGTTCACTAGAGGTGGCTCTCCTTAAGATAGATAACATGATGGGTGAACAAATTACAGCGGGGCACTTGACAAACATCGAGAAAGCAATACATGCATATACTAATCATCTTGAGTCCTTTGGAACTTGATTGGGCATTAAAACATTATACATAGACCGCCATCCAACTGCATCTATGACTAATAATCCACTTTCAAGTTATCATCCGAACCCCCTCCAGTATTAAGTTGCAAGCAACAGATTATTGCTTTATGAATTGCGTGTGAAGTAAACAATATGATTGTTCTATGAACAAAGGGTTGTTGTTTTCTCCCTAGTAGCAACAACACATCTAGTACCTTAGAGATTTCTGTCACTTCCCCAGATTACCAGAGGCATGAACCCACTATCGAGCATAAATACTAACTCTTGGAGTTGCTAGCATCTACTTGGCCAAGATAGCTACTAACAACGGAAAGTATGCAATATCACAAATAACAAAGACATGATAGAATCAATAATCAATCTGAAATAGCATCTCAATATCCATCGGATCCCCGCAAACACAACATGCAGAATTACAAATAGATGATCTTGATCATGAACGGAGCTCACAAGATCTAGACATGAAAGCACAAAGGAGGAGAACCAGCCATCTAGCTACTACATGGACCCGTAGTCTAGAGATGAGCTACTCACGCATCACACCGGAGGCTTGCATGATGATGAAGAAGGCCTCCAGGGTGAATTCCCCTCTCCGGCAGGGTGCCGGGAAGAGCTTCAGATCCCTCCCGATCTAGGGATGGAGATGACGGCGGCTACAGACTCTTTCGTGGATTCTTGATCGGGTACTTAGGGTTTTCGTCCCGAGGGCAATATATAGGCGGAAGGAGAGGCCGAGGGGGTGCTGGGGTCGGCCAGACCACCCCCTGGCGCGGTCCAGGCCTGGCCATGTGGCCAGGTGGTGTGGCCGGCCCCCAGCCCTTCTCCGTCTCGTATTCTGGCATCTGATGACTTCCGGAAAAATAGGCACTTTGGCTTTTGTCCCGTCCAATTCCGAGAATATTCATTTTCTGACTTTCCTGGAACCAAAATCAGCAGAAAACAGGCAGCTGGCACTGTGGCTCTTGTTAATAGGTTAGTCCAAGAAATCATATGAAAAGTACTCCAAAGTGTGGACAAAACACAAGAAAGTGGATAAAACCAAGCATGGAACATCAAAAATTATAGATACATTTGCAATGTATCAGCTTACAGAATGGTTCTTAAAACCATCTGTTTCCTTTCATGTTGTGGTGTGTGTGTTTGTATCGTGTGCTTTGCTTGAATGAATGAATGAGAAGAAGTTAGCTTGCAAAATCTGAGTTCAAACTCAAAGTTTTAGCTTTGAAACCAAAACCATGAACCTTAGAACTTTCCCTCTTACCCCTTTATCTATCGCAATCTTCAGATGACTCGTGGAAACCAAGGAGGGAGCAGCTCATCGTAGGACCCGATGCTGCAGATTCTGTAGATGCTAGTTTCCGACCGTGAAGCTAGTAGGGCAGAGCGCCAAGCCAACCTAGCCACCCTGCAACAGATTGCCCAGATGGCCCACAATAATTAGGCCCATGGAAATCAAGATCATCATGGATCCAAACTTAAAAACTTCCAGAATACCAATCCCCCTATCTTTAGCAAGTCTGAAGACCCACTGGATGCTGATGATTGGTTACAGGCCATGGAGAATAACCTAGTCACAGGAGTGGATGCCAACGAGAAAGTTCTATTTGCCACCCACTATCTGGCAAGAGATGTAAGAGCATGGTGGAACATCACTCGCACGATCAACCACGGTCAAGTGATGACGTGGGAAGCTTTCAAGGTCAAGTTCAGCCGCACCCATGTGCCACAGGGTTTAGTCACAAGAATGAGAGATGAATTCAGAGAACTAAAGCAAGGTAGAATGACTGTAGTGGAGTACAGTAACAGATTCTTGTCCCTCGCCAGGTATGCACCGGATGAGATCAACACTGAAGCCAAGAAGAAGGAGAGATTCCTAAACAGACTGCATGATGAGATGCAGACGGTACTAGTCAACATCTGTTTTGACGATCTCGAAGAAATAGTCGACTCTGCCATCCAGATGGAAGGGAAGATCATCCAAGAGAATGACAACCGCAAACATCGGATGATGCACCAAGCTGGGTCCCACACTGCCCAGAAGTATCGCCCCAACCCGCCTGCAGGATATGCCCTGTGGAACAATAGACCCCCAATGTCTCGTCCAAGCTACCCCAACTGTAGCGGAGGAAATGTGAAGACTGGAGGGAACAACAACAACCACCCTAGAAACTCTAACAACTTAAACCGTGCACCACCCAAGTCCAACAACAACAACAACAATACTGCCCAAAGGACTGGAAGCAATGCCATGCCTGTTGCAACCAAAGACAAGTCCCAGATTACTTGTTTTGAGTGTGGAGTGAAGGGTCACTACTCCAATGAGTGTCCCAAGAAGATTGCCGCCACTGCCAATGTGAATGCCCCAGCTCAGCAGCAGCGCCGTGTTCAGCCCGGAAGAAGATTCGCCCTAGGGAACTCGCACAACCGCAATGGCCGTCTCTTCCACATGAATGCCGAAGAAGCCCAAGAAGCGCCAGATGTCGTGCTGGGTATGTTTTCTGTTAATTCAGTATTAGCAAGAGTTTTGTTTGATTCTGGAGCATCGCACTCGTTTGTTACCGAAGAATTTGCATGCACTAGTAAGATTCACCCAACCAACTTGAATCATGTTATGATAGTTCAAATACCTGGTTCAACCACCAAAGCTAGAAAAATTTGCAAGGCTGTGCCTATTAGAATACATGGGATAGATTTTTATTCCAATCTAATAGTACTTGGAACCAAAGGTTTGGAAGTAGTACTAGGAATAGATTGGATGTCAAAGCATAAAGGATTGATCGACTGTGCCAAGAAATCCATCACCATGACCAGTAGCTCTGGAGTATCAGTAGAGCATATATCTGAAACCTTACCCCGTCAATTCAAATGCAACATGAGTCTAGCCCTACCAACCATAGACCAAGTCAGAGTAGTCTGTGAATACCCCGACATATTCCTAGATGAATTGCCCGGTATGCCCCCAAATCAGGATATTGAGTTCATTATTGAACTAATTCCTAGAACCAGACCCATAGCTTAGAGACCCTATAGCATGAACCCATCAGAGTTAGTGGAACTGAAGAAGCAACTGGATGCTATGCTGGAGAAAGGCTTGATTCAACCAAGCACATCACCATGGAGATCGCCCGTGTTGTTCGTCGACAAGAAAGATGGAGGCAACCGTTTGTGCACAGATTACATGAAGCTGAATGATGTCACCATCAAGAACAAGTACCTATTGACAAAGATAGAGGATCTGTTTGATCAGTTGACTGGTGCCAAAATGTTTTCTAAGATTGATCTTAGGACTGGTTATCACCAACTGAAGATTCGTGCAACGGATATTCCAAAGACCGCCTTTACCACCAGATATGGATTGTATGAGTATACGGTCATGTCTTTTGGATTAACCAATGCTCCCGCTTATTTCATGAATCTCATGAATAAGATCTTTATGAACTTTCTGGATAAGTTTGTCGTAGTGTTTATCGATGATATTCTTATCTACTCCAAGTCAGAAGAAGACCATGAGCAACACCTGAGAATCATCCTTGAAACCCTTAGAAAACATTAGTTGTATGCCAAGTTCAGCAAATGTGAGTTTTGGCTGAAAGAAGTAGGATTCCTCGGACATATTGTGTCGGCAGGAGGAGTCGCTGTTGATCCCGCCAAGATCAAAGATGTTGAAGAATGGGAAGCCCCAACCACTCAAACCCAAGTCCGTGCTTTTCTCGGATTAGCGGGATATTACCGCAAGTTCGTAGAAGGATTTTTGAGCATCGCAAGACCCATGACCCAATTATTGAAGAAGAACAAGAAGTTTGAATGGACCGACAAATGTGAAGCAAGTTTCCAAGAGCTCAAGAAGAGATTGATTTCAGCCCCAATATTGATTATGACAGATATCAAGAAGCCGTTCGACGTGTATTGTGATGCATCCAAGATTGGTCTCGGATGTGTGTTGATGCAAGAAGGCAAAGTCATAGCATATCTATCCAGACAACTCAAGCAGCATGAGCAGAACTACCCTACCCATGATCTTGAATTAGCAGCTGTAGTTTTAGCCTTGAAGACATGGCGTCATTACCTTATGGGTAATCGCTGTAAGATTTATTCAGATCACAAGAGCTTGAAGTATATTTTCACTCAAAAGGAGCTAAATATGAGGCAAAGGAGATGGATAGAGTTAATCAAGGAATATGACCTTGACATTCACTATCACCCCGACAAAGCCAATGTGGTAGCGGATGCTCTTAGCAGATTGCCGTGTAGGTTAAACACCATGATTAAAGAAGCCCAACCAAGTTTGCATGAAGAGTTGGAGCAGTTTAGAACTGAGCTAGTTAGCAAAGGATTTTTAGCTAGCATTGAACTTCAACCCACTTTGATTAGCCAGATCAAGGAAGCCTAGAAGGGAAATGAAAGTATCGACAAAATCAAGCGTCGTATTGGTACAGAAAAGGTACCTAGATTCATCAAAGATGAAGGAGTTTTGTGGTATAAAGGATGTATCTGTGTGCCAACAGATTCAGAGTTGAAGCAAGTTATCATGCAAGAAGCTCATGATACTCTTAATTCTATCCACCCCGGAGAAACGAAGATGTATCAAGATTTGAAGAAGCAATTTTGGTGGCACAAGATGAAGAGAGAAATCGGAAGCTACATCGCCAAGTGTGATATCTGTCAGAGAGTCAAAGCAGAACATTAGAGACCCACAGGACTGTTGCAACCCTTGCAGATTCCAGAATGGAAATGGGATTCTGTCGGAATGGACTTTATCACCGGTTTGCCTACTTCTAGTAGGGGAAATGACTCAATCTAGGTCATCATTGATAGACTGTCCAAGGTAGCCCATTTTATACCTGTCAAGACAACCTACGAGAGTTCAAAGCTAGCAGAGTTATACATTGCCAGAATTGTCAGTTTGCATGGAACCCCCAAGACCATAGTATCGGATCGAGGAACCCAATTTACCTCGAGATTTTGGCAGAAAGTCCAAGAAGGATTAGGAACCAAGTTTAATTTCAGTACAGCTTATCACCCGCAGACCGACGGACAGACTGAAAGAGTCAACCAAATATTAGAAGATATGTTGAGAGCTTGTGTGTTAGAGTATGGATCAAAATGGGAAGATTGTCTGCCTTCGCAGAATTCTCATACAACACAGTTATCAAGCCAGCTTGCAAATGGCACCATTTGAGTTCCTATATGGAAGAAAGTGTCGTACCCCTTTGAATTGGTCGCAAGTAGGAGAGAGTCAGATTTTCGGACCCGACATCCTACGAGAATCCGAAGAGAAGGTTCAAAAAGTCTGTGAGCACCTCAAGACCGCCCAATCCAGACAAAAGAGTTATGCCGACAAGAGACATAGAGACCTGACTTTCAATGTCGGAGATTTTGTGTATCTCAAGGTTTTGTCGTTGAAGGGAGCGCAACGTTTTAGTCTGAAAGTAAAGTTAGGCCCCAGATATATCGGACCATTCAAGATTCTGAAACATCGAGGAGAAGTATCATATCAGCTGGAACTGCCAGAAGAGATGTCCGCCATCCATAATGTGTTCCATATCTCGTTACTTCGCAAATGCTTGGAAGTGTCGGAGAAGACCGAAGTTTTCAAGAACATCGATCACCGAGCCGTTGATATCAACAAGGATCTGACGAATCATGAAGTGCCCATTCGTATCTTGGAAGAAGCCTTCAGAACCACCAGGACCCGGAGCATCAAATTTCTCAAGATCCAATGGAGCAACCACACCGAAGAAGAAACCACTTGGGAGCGAGAAGATTACATTAGGACTGAGTTTCCAGATCCCTTTAGTTCCTAGTTTTTTCTTAAATCTCGGGACGAGATTTTGTTTAAGGGGGGAAGGTTTGTAACATCCCAAAACTTTAATCAAGGTTAATCAAGATCCAAATCACCCAGTTTAGGGTTAACAAAAACTTTTTTATTAAAAACAATTATGAATGCATGTGTGTTTGCATTAATATAGAATTGTTTGAAATTGCCATGTTTGTTTGCTCTAATGGTTGTGAAATGATTCAAAGGTGAATGCCACATCATCTAGATCATTCCCAAACAAAATCCAAAGAAAAAGAAATCAAATAAGAATAAAAAGACCAAATGTTCACTTTGGCCATTTTAACCCACTAGGTCACTTTAGGTGTTCCTAGAAGTCAAATTCAAACAGAAACATTCTCAACTCTTTTCACCCCTTGCTAGTACAAGTAAAGATCTACCAAGGCCCACTTTGAAATCTTACAAAAACATTTAAACACCAATTTTAAATGGCATTGGAAAATGGAATCCATTTCATATGAATAGATCCCACTTTTTCAAAAACCACTCAAATGAGTTCACCTTGACAAACCCAAGCAACCATAGATGACCAAGCATAAGATCAACACCCTCACCAAAAATCTTCTCAAAATTCAAATAAAACTTTCTTGCGGCCATTTGACCGACCACCTTGTAGACACAGAATAAACTCTAGCCTAATTCTACTATTTTGAGCAGTGATCCTTCAATGCATTGCCCTCTTTACTCTTCCCCTGTCCCCTCTGATCCAACCCAGACCAACATCCCCCTTCACCGTGGAGTACAGTGGCGCGCCGCCTGAATATGGCCGTCGCTGGCCGACCGGGGCCAACGTGCCAGAGACCACGCCGCACCTACCCAACATGTCCCATAGCTCCGTCGCACCCTACCGCAACCCCCTGTCCACCCCACAGACGCAGCCGAGCACTGGAGCACCTCAGAGCAGCCGTGCACCGAGCCTCTGCGCCGTGTTCGGAGCGCGCTAGTGCGCCGCGCCTGACAAGGCAGCACACGCCGCCCCTCGACCATAGCCTGCACGCGCCGCTCCGCCTTGACCCCAGCACACTCCCGGACATGCCCATTTCCCGCCACGCAACCAGCATCTCCGTGAGCCGCGTCGAACGCCGCCGCTCCCGCTCAGAGCGCCAGCCACGCCCGACCAAACGCCACCGTCCCTAGCCGCGCCATTACGCCGTAGATGACCGCCAGGAGGCAGAGCACCGTCCGCCTACCTCTCCCATGCCATTAGCCCCCTGTACCATCGTCACCGACGAGCTCACCGTCGCACCTCACGGTCCCCTCGTCGAGCTATAAAAAGAGACCTCCCCAACCCCTTTTATCCACACTCCAACACTCAGCACCTTCCATTGATCCACTCACACCATCCCCGGAGCCGCTCGAGCCCTCAGCGCCAGAATTGTGCTGAAGCTCACCGCAGCAGAGGAGAAAGGGAGCCATCGATTGCAACCACCCCAGGAGGCGCCACGACCACGTTTGAGTCTGCCATCATCCACCAGTTAGATCGCCCCCATCGCCACGTTAGCTGGAGCCCTGGTAAGCCCCCAATCGCCCCCTACCAAGCCGCTAGGGTTAGTTCTCACCGGCGACCAATTCATCGTCGACGATGAACTCTGGCCGTTAGATTAGAATTTGATTGAACGGTCTGGATTAGCAGATACCGCTTCGAGTTAGATGTCTCGCTGACATGTGGACCCCTCCTGTCAGTTGCCCTCTGCGCCACGGAGCGCAACTGGGCCGGCCCATTTAGTTTCCCGCCTTAGCTCGCATATTCAAATAAAGATTTTTCTAATTAAGTTTAAACTCAATTCCGTCCACTAGTTTAAAAATCAATTCAGAGAGTTCTACTAAACCAAAATGAATAATTCAAATTTTGTTAAAAAGATAATTAAAATGTCTATCCAAGCCCATTGAATTTAAATCAATTGGAGTTATAGATCTCATATAGTAAAAATAACAAAACAAAGACTTTTCTACATTCAAACATTTTTTCAAAAATCAACCATAATGGGTTTTGAGTTGATTCCAACTCTCAAAAATCACATTTGACAATAACTATCTGAATATGTAAGAATATTTAGGTTTGCATTCAGTGACTTTGGACTAGTACCAAAATAATGCTATATAGGCATTTCTAGTCACTTTAAATCATTTAAATAATAAAGTTAAACTTATTGAAATATGATCCAACATTTAAATCACATTCCCATGTATTAGAATATGTGGTGATGACATGTGTCCACATGATCCCATATTTTAATTGGAGAATATTAAATCTTAATTAATTTCAATGAGTAGAAATTACTTTTCTCAAATAAAATAAATGAAACTAGTTCATTAAATCTTATGATGATTGTGATGATATTAGATCATCAAGTATGTGCCTTAGTGTGCTAAATATACTAGTTAAGTATTGTTTGGTGATTTGTGTATCATGTATGTATTATAGACAATAGTACCGACCAGGTCTACGAGGAGGAGGAGTTCTACCCCGAAGAAGACGAGGAAAATTTCAACCACCGCACCAATCAAGGCCAGCTATTATTGGCAAGCTAATACTTGAAAGCCATCACTAGATGCAAAATAACCTAAGCAAGATGCGTTAGGCATGCTTTGGTTAGACCTCTTGATTTATACCCATCCCAAGTTTTACTTACAAGTTTTACTTTTGCTTTATCAAAGTTTCTTTACTCCTAGTAATGCTTTGTGAGCTTTTAGAAAGTAGTTTAGATAGCATAAAGAGTATAAAACTTGGCCTATACTAGATGTCATTCTATGGCAAGAGATTGATATTAGCATCCCACCTTAGTGAACACTCTTAACTTGTGGTTAGAGCTAAACCAAAAAACTTGATCACTCTAGATAGGAATACTTGGTGAAAATGCTTATGAAAACCTTGGAATGATGAGTCATTCTATTGAGATGTTTTGACATGTGTTGAGAAACACAAATGGTTTATGATGATGAAAATGTTGAGGCATGAGCCTTACCCCCTTTATAAAAACTGATGGTTGGGTTCGGATGCGATACCATTCCAAATTTACCGTACAACCACAATACCTGAATTGGGTAGGGCTTAGCCGGAAGTTTATATGCATTAGTATGGGTTCCCTCGTGGAACAGGTTTGAGCTCAGGCTACCTCTTGATGTTGTCCACCTATGCAGTGCCCAGGATGGCAGATGGCCATGGCTGGGAGGCCAAGCTCATAGGAGAGGTGCTTATACTAGAGTGTGTAAAGGAAAGGTTATGATTGATTATCCGCATACTAAGTATGATGATTCAGGGTTATCCCTGACGGATGTATCGAATTTTGTGGTGAAAGTGTACCACCTCTGCAGAGTGTCAAACTATTCGAATAGCCGCGTCCGCGGTCATGTACATTGGAGTGGCCATACTGTTCCTCGTCAGATGTTTTTCCAAATGACTTATGAAATGAATTGTGACATGACTTGACCACAACAGGGTTGTGACTATGAAAACTAAGTTCCCACTTAGGTGATTTAGAACTTTATTTTATCTTCTTTGTTTCTGAACTCAGCTTAGGTTTCAAACTTAACTTTACAAATAAACTTAGAACTTAGCATTCCTACTAGAACTACCTTACTTGTTAGTGATAGTTTGCGAGTAGGCTTTGTCCCTGGCTATTCTCGTGGCCAGACTATGAGGAGGACTATCCAGAAGAAGGACAGCGGGATGGCTATGACAACTAGGATCATCTCCCATCGTCAGCATTGCCTGTGATACTAAAGATGGAGCCCACCGCTATGCTTATTATTCTGCTACTTATTTGTATTAAGACTGGATCATGAGATCCTTTATTTGTGTAAGACCTTATTATGGTTTGTAATGGGTGATGTATTGTGATATCCAATCTATTATGTCTCGCAAAAATGGTAATCCTGGGATTGCGATGTATGGCATAACAGGCATCTGGGATTAAAAATCCGGGTGTTAACACCAAGCCAAGAAGAAAGCACCAGATCAAGGAGAAGATCTGACCAAGCTAGTGATCAAGATCAACTACACAAACATCAACAAACCATCATCTGCATTAGATAACTCTGCTCATAGGTTAATAAGAGATCCATCATATTAGCTTGCTCTTATCCATTTTCAATACGCACAGTGTATGGAAAAAGGGAAAACCCTCAGATGTACATACAAGTGGTATATACATCTCATCATGAGGTTAGTTGGGCAACCATAGCAATTGTTCTTATCTTATAATAATATGATCTTATCCAAAATTAAACTCTCAATCTTTTGCATCATGGACTATTCCCCAAATCTAAACTCTGACAATAAGCCAACAAGGTCAGTAGCAGATCATGCTATATAAGGTTACTACTATGCACACTCCCAATTGGAGGCACCACAATAGCAACCCTAAAGCTAGCAAGCCACTATCACGATTTAGCAACATCAACATGCTTTAAATCATGTTCCTAGATGTTATCTCTAGGAATCAACTTTTGACCATAAAATCATTTTCCCAACTTAAAAGGCTAGGAATCATCTAAGATATTTACTAACATATTAACAACAACAAGTATATAAGAAAGTACGACTTATAGAGCATACCCAAAAGAGGTAAATCATTTTCCTAAGTAAATATTGTTAGGATTCATAGACACCATAGTTATCTGTCAAGTTCGACAATCAATTATTGATCAAGTTCATGGGTGTTCACTGTCAAAAAGGATAAGAAATTAAATCAATGCCAAAGTCAACCACATTTTCACACCATAAATCACAGGAGTGATAATTCCATCTCAAATCAGTATATCTAATTGCTCTGCTAATCAACAGAGTGCCTTTTCTTTAGTAAATCATTTCTCTCAACATTATATGTAAGAACCATTCACAGAAACTCAAGTATGATATACCTAGAGAGCAACATTACATCTATTAGCATTAGAACCACCACAATGGATTATCTCAAGATGAAAACAGATTACTAACAAGTTTTATTTTAGAAACCAACTTAGGTTAATGCAACAAAATCTATCATTGTTGTACTTAGATTTGTAGGAAGATTGATAATCTTAAATTTAAGCCTATTTCACAGCACATATACCATACCAAATCAAGACAGTACCAGTTGATCATCATCAAACATATGAAGCAAAATAACATTGATTTATAGCAACACTGAATTCAGGATCTAATGAGGGAGAAGATGGTATTGTAGGTACCATAGGAACATTATCAAGCAAGCATATGAGGATTACTGCTAGCACATAAGGGGGAAACCCTAACTAGCGTTTGATGTAGAGAGAGAGGAGTGAGGAACAGAGAAAAGAGTGAGAGAGGGGACTAAAGAGAGGAATTTTCCCGTGGTACTCACTTAAGCTCGAGAAGAGGAAGCAGACAGGCGGCATGGGCGTACACTCATCGCTAGACCACCAGGGTGGCATCAAGAGGTCGCCGAAGCACCGCACCATAGAGGATGTTGAAACCCTAGCCATTGGAGAGGGTATGACACGACCAAAATAAAGCTCGCATGACAAATCGAATTAGACCAGTCGATGCGGTGTCGTCGACTGATTCAGCAAGAACGGCGGCCGGAGCGACCGTAACCTTCCGGAATCGGTGGGCGACGGCGGTGACACCGCGTGGTCGCCAGAGAGAAGAGGGCCATGTGCGCGCGAGAGAGGGAGAGTGACTGGGTCGATGGACCGGTCCAGTGAAGCGTGTGGTGGGTTTGACCCAAACCGACTGGGTCGAGTTGGGCTGGGCCAGCCTAAAGGGCCAGACCCAGGTTTTAAATAAAAAGAAATCTTTAATAACATACCAAAAGACCAAAATACCCCTAATAATATTTAAGCCCTAACAAAATATAGAAAAATCCTAAAAATGCATTTAATATATCAAAATGATCACAAAAATAATCTCTACCAAAGAAAAATATAACTTCACTTGTTTGATTTAAATAAATTACAACTAAATATTAAGGCTACTAAAATCCTAAGTGAAATTTAATAAAATAAGGAAAGTCATAAAAATGAATAAAAAACCATTTTTTGCATATAAAAATAAATCTACTATTTTATACAAATACTAACTCAATTTTTTTACAAATAAAACTTGAAGCAAATATTTAAGAAAATTTAATACTTTGTGGAATTTTATAAAAATAAAAATAATACTTAAAAATAAATAAAAATCATCTTTAAGATCTTAAATAAGTATATTTTACTAGAAAAATGCTACTTGTGGTATTTAAAATGGTTTTAAGATTCTAAAGTAATAAATCGTTACTTATCTAATTTATTCAAAATAAATACTTGTTTTGTCATAAGTTAACACTTCAAAATTATTTCCTAAGTAGGAATAAACATATAATCTAACAAAATATTATACTTCTAAAAAGAGTCCTTGAAGTCTAAGTACTAAGCCTTAAACCATAATTAGGATTTATAATAAAACTTGAGTATAAATTGCTAACTATTTAATATTCCTTTAGAGTCTTAAATCAATTATAACCAATAACTTCCAAATCAACCTTATGCATCATTCACTTATGTTGGGAGTGAATGAATCCATCTCTTTCACCATGTTTAACATAACTGTAAAGTTTAATATGAGTTAAGCAAACCAAATAATGATATCACCATACCTCATAATTAGCTTTAGCTCTATAACTTACCTATCGTCGACTCATTAAATTTAGATTCGTAGAGCTATACTCAATACCTATACAAATTCATCATCAATCATATCGAAGAAGACTTTTGAACTCGGCCATAATATAAGATTACTTTATCTTAGTCCTAGTTATATTTTATAGTTAACTTTGGTCTGTCACTCAACCAGCGAGGAACACATTAACTTAACATCGTTTGGGAAATTCAAATAACCATCGAATGTGTTTTAAGAACACTACAAATTATTAAACTTAGTGTAATAAGTATTTTCTTCGAAAGTTATTATTTTTGCCACTTCAAACAAAACACTATGTTATTCCTTTTAAGTCCTAACAACTTAAAACATGAGTTTTCATAAGAGTTTCATGAGATAACCAACCATAATTATATGTTGTTATTGTACTTTACTTGTATATTTTCTATGTTAAACTTTTAAGTATTTTGTAGATATATTTACTTGCGTAGTAAACTTGAAGAATAACAAAATCTTAACGACATCACCTAAGTTTAACTCATCCATGTTAATGGGGAATTATCTCGGGATTTTACAAAATGCATTACATTACTTATGCATGCATATTGCTTCTTTAAACATTAGTCCTTACCGTACCAATAATGTTGTTTTTAGATATTGGATTTTATATCGTCTCGAAGACCATGATTGCATAATCTTGTGATCACAAAGACAAGTTCGCTCTTGCTCATGTCCTTTGGTTATTTTCTATCAAGTATTTGCAAACGCTGTTAACACCTGCATTTCAAAAAGGATGGCAGGAAACACTATTTTCATAGTTAACTTGAACTATTGGTTACTGATCCAGGGTGATCAGCTAATCTATTATGACCGGCAATGGAACCGTCATTGCTCGGAAATGTATCCTCTAGGATTTAATAACCAATGTTGCCAGTGATTCTTGCGCTGTAGATTATGCGTTAACCATGAGATCTATATGTTCTCTGGTGAAGTCTGCTGGATCTTCTTCCTTTCATATGTCAGCGGATGACCATATCGTGACGCTGGGATTCCTTGCGGGGACTCAGTACAAGGGTGGGACCCCTCAGTGCCCCAGGATCTTGGTATCTATATTATCTTTGAGGGGATATCGGAGGTAGATCTGCCACTTTGTTGGGGGCTACCAGGGACATGATCTGCTCGCTAGAGTCTCCAAGGGGTCTACCAGAGTTATATCTGCCTATATGGGGGTTAACAGAGGTATTTCTTCTTGGGATTCGTGCTGGCATATGGGGTCGCGAAGAAGGACAATGATTGGCTTGGATCTTAGACTGGGCCCCACACCAAGGAAGTGTGGACGAGAATGCAACTCGGATGTTCAACAAGGCTAAGGTCTCTCATGGGGTAAAGCAACGCACCTCTACAGAGTGTAAAAACGTGTGACATGTTACTCCCTGTTTTGGGAAGGAGTTGCGAGCGCTACAGGAAAGGAACTCCACGAAGTTCTAATCAACTTGTGAAGGCTGACGGGCATAGTTTTTCATAATAAAAGCAATCTTTGAAGAAATGTTTACAAAAACCTACATAGCCTACGACCTTTGGTCTGTGGCTATAGTTAGTGCATCAAATACTTGTTTTTAGTAAACTTGCTGAGTACGCTCGTACTCAACCGTATATTCTTAACCCTTGATAGTTTCTAAAGCCGATGAGGATGACGTCGGCACCAACTGATGCTCAAAGGAATCATCATCAAAAACTCAAGATCTTCAATGAAGTCAATGGAGATAGCACATTCATCAACTGAAGTGAAGACGAAGTTGCTGATTGGAATAGAGTACAATATCTAACCATAAAACCTACTTCTGTAGAGAAATGCAATAGAAGCATTTGCAAGCCAAATAGTTATATACTCATGTTATTAGTATGATATTTATGAGTTGTTATTTCTGGTTCTTATTTGTGAGAAGTTTCTTACTCTCTCTATAACCTAGAGTGTTCTTTGGATCTTTTGTAAAGAGTCAAGTTGTAACCTATAGTCATGTGTTGGATCTGTTATGTTTCTGTTGTACGACTCTAAGGGATGTAATACTAGTGGAATGGTGTTTCATTGGTGTTATGTCAATGACTATAGTGTACTACATTATGCAGTGGTATGCCAGATCACCGCATGTACCAATGTAAACAACAATTTAAACTAGAGCAACATGATGCAAATATGATGATACAAAGTGCATGCATCAATTTCCCGAAGCTTAAACCTTTGCTCGTTCTCAAGCAAACAAGCTTATGAAACATATTATGTGCGATAAAATAAATGCCGGCATGTACCATCATATGTTCAGGTCATACAAGATATCCATATTTAGCAATCATTCAAAGTATGGCAACATACATGGAGGCTCTAGCAAATACCCCTTGTTTATAATTGAAATAACCATTGCATGTAGAACAACTCGATCATATCTTTTTCCCCAAATTCTCATATCCTACTTTGAATCAAAAGGTAAGTTATAACAATAGTTTCATAAGCAAGATGTATTCATACAAGACAAGTCAATAATATAGAAGAGAATTGTTAAGCAAGAAGAAAATGATGATTAAAGTCTCTCCAATTTCTTGGCCAATGAAAACTTTCACCACTAAGCATGGCTTCAATTGACAGTCTAACTTTGATACCCATAATATAATGCATGTTACTCATGGATCTTATAATAGAGATTTCCTTTGTTTGTCCTTTCAACATCCTCCTTTTATTTCTTGTGTTCTTTCTTTCTTTTCCTTTCAAAATTCCATTGCAAGATCCATAAATAACCTAGTTGACCATTGCGTGTAATAAAAATTTAGAGTACCTTAGTCTTCCTTGATTAATCATCTCTTCCTAGTTACTCTTCTTCCATGACTAAATATTTTTCATGAAACCTAGACCAACATTTATTTACCACAATTCAATTTTCAAAATTTGCTAGATATCTAGATTCTATGCTTGTCCAACATGATCAAGTTAATTAACTCCAATCAAAGTGTAGATGAAACCTCTAAACATGATGTGAACCATTGTATGGTGGATATCCAGTTACTCTCTCAACAATCAAACCATAGATAGCAGCATACTTATATTCTGTCATAAATCACTGTGTCAAGGATACATAGATAGATAAAGCTAATATAGCCATGCATAAGCTAGAAAAGTAAAAACCCGAAAATAAAAGATAACTAGTTGCTACATGATAAATTAGAAAGCATATAAAACTAGATAAAAATCCCCCAAGATTTAGTTGTTGCTGCAGCTCTTCATGCATCACCAGATAATGGAGAGAGATCGAGCTTGTTTACTTCGGTCATAATCCCCATAACGTTATTGTATGCCTTTTTGAACTCCTTGGCTGCAATATCTAGATCATCACAAATCATCTGCTTAGCTTTTCCTTTACTAGGCTTCCACTTTGGGCTATACTCCTTACTGCTTACCTTAGAAAGGAGGTGGTCCCACTCTTTAGGAAATTTTGACTATGGTACATGCATTATCTCTCTGCGATTTAAGTTAGCAATAAAAATATTTCTAGAAGAAAGAGTCTTAATAAGCACCTTCCCATTCCTCATGCGAGCATTACGCCTTTTCTCCCAATTTGATTCCACCACCTTCACAGCTTCTAGCAGAATTAGATCTAGGTAGAGTCTTCCCATCCATGTTGCATTTGTGATGTGCTTATGATCTCCCTCATCATCATCTTCTTCTTCTTCTTCCTCTTCATCAAATTTGCTCTCCTCTTGAACGTCTTCTTGGATCCCTTGTTTTATCGAGTAGTCCTTCCTCTTCGTCTTGCTCCTCCACATTGACATAGGACTAAGTACTTGGGCATCTTCATCCTCCTCCTACTATGAGGAGCATTGTAGGAGTCCAACAAAGACATGGCGAAAAACTTGGGAAAGAAATCTGAAAGATTGAAATTCAATAACAACGTTCCCCTTAAAAAGACTTGCTATAATATTAGATCGATAAAGAGGGTTATACATTAAGGTTTTTTAGGAAAGAATAGTGACATGTACACGAAACGTAAGATAAATATTTTTTTCTCAATATAACTAATCATCATATCATTGAGCCAGTCATCATTCAACTTGTTTCAAAGATCTGCCTTTATAATGTTCACTGCAGAGAAAACTCTCTGAACCAATGTCGTTGCAACTGGTAATGTCAATGCAAGTGTAATGATGTGAGACACCAACTGAAAGATCAAATGTTGTCTAGTTTGAACCAAGTTTACATGTGACAATCTTGTTGGATTTCATGAGATATCAATTGACAATTGCCAGGAGCATTTCCATTAACCACATCGGCTACATCCTTACACTTTACCCCATACCAATCCATGATCAAACATTTCAGGAATATTTGAATGTTGAGTTCCCTATAATATTGAAATGAAAATCAAAAAGTGAGCAATATCCTACATAAGTGGACATCAAAACTGAAATCGAAAACTAAAATGAGAGGGGAATTTTTAACCTGTTGGCGATTGCCGGCAGCGATGCCGGTGCGTGCCCTCTTGTAATTTTGCCTTGCTCCTGCATCCAGTGCTGTGTCTTCTTCTTCCTCTTCCAGCGCAACCTGTATCCAAGACATCTCCTCATCAGCATCCATTGGTTTTGGAAGGGCACTCGTCATAAGTGAAGGCAGGTCGCAAGCAGACAACACGGGCGGGACGAGAGAAATAGTAGCAGCACTGACTAGTAGTGTACTTGCTGGCACGGGGCGGGGCATGGAGGTATGGTGGCAAGAGAGGTGGCACGGGGCGGGGCATGGAGGTATGGTGGCAAGAGAGGGGGCGCGACACGGCAGCGGACTATGGTGGCGTCAGAGCGCAACAGAGCACAAAAGAAAATTGGGAATTGGGGATTTGGCTCCTAGCCCCGACCGATGCTATTTTTCTTTTTTTCTTGCCTGGACGGTTTGGACGTGGACCGATACAGTCATACAAGCATGTCGTGTTGACTTGGGTACCCACGCGAGTTTGAGCCAGCCTGGTCGACCGACCAGGCTCGACCCCCTAGTGGCGCCACCACTGATATAAGTATACACCCCTTACACGTTACCTTACCAAACAACTCACCAAAAGTGTTGTGCCCATCGGTAATTGTGCCAGAAAAGTATCTTGATGACCTACAAGTGTAATGGATCAAATATAGTAAATTTTTATAATGAATGGGTATTGTAGCCACAAGGAGTTGAAGGAATTGGTTTGTAGATTTAACATGTAAACAATAAAATATGCAAGGTTTTGTATTTTTGGTTTATAATTTGTAGTAATTTGAATATCTAGTAAAGTAAAATGCGAATAATATAAATGCAACTAAAGTAAATGCCTCTTTTTAGAGAAAGCTCAATCCTCAGCAAGAGGACAAGATCAAACGTGTACTTATACGAATCAAAGGTTCCCAAGGGCAGCATAGATTTCCTTAACACAAAGATTTTCTAACATAGTGTGATAAGAATCTGGTAGACGTATACATGAGCAATTACAACCCTATTGCTTAGTCCTATAAGGACACTTCATGTGCAATCAAAAGACTCATTAAGACATAAATGTCCAATCAATGCTTAAATGTTTGGGGTCCCGATCAAGAACACCCCTCTATTGCATCTCCAAAATTCGGATCATGGTTTCGGCCATCTCCAGCAATCCCTCCTCTCTTTGTTACTCTAAGGTGCAACCCTGTGAGCCCATACATGTGAAGTAACATATAATCGATATTTGTATAGTACCATCATAGAACCACAAAAAAAAATAAAACTTGACCAAATACACATAGCACACTATATAAAAATCATGGCTAATTCATCATATGCCCTCTAGAACATGGGGAACTACTCACAACGATGGAACTGGATAATGATCAATGTCATATGGATTACAACACAATCAAAAGTATCACTTCACCATAAAATAATAACAACTTGCCAATCACAATCATGCACAAGACACTAGAAAACTGTTCTAGGCTTCCGGTCTACCACAAATTATGAGGGGAATGATGTCGATATTGGTGATGTTGATGGTGATGTAGAAACTCCGCACTATGCTAAGGAGGAGTTGGTGATGACGAGGGTAGTCATTTTCCCTCTGGGGGAGGATGCATGGCGACAAGATCTGCCATCTCCCAGAGAAGGAGAATACTTTCACCACCGCCGCTGCCTCTATAAATCTCATGAAAAATATGGCGTAGTTTTTTCGTTGATTCGAAGCTCCTTGGAAAAGGGGGACATGAGGTGACGCTCGAGGTACATATGTGCCCTCATGGAGCGCAAACCTATCTTGTCGCGCCTTGGCTCCCCTCGTTGAGTCTTGTTGCTCATAGTATTCCCTTAGATGAAAAACTTAATTAACTGAGTTTCTGAAGCTCCCCAAAGCTAATAAATAATATATGAAGGTTTTACTGCCTCGCGGAATTAAATACCAATGAAAGGGGTTTTAGACAAAACCGCCGTAAATCATCTATATGAAGGTAAATAATGCTATATAAATTTAACTAACAATATAAACTAGAGCAATATGCTGATACAAAATGCATGTATCACACCACCAACCTTCACCTCCCCCTCTAGTTCCACTCCTTCCTCTGTTCCTTCATGCTAATGGGTCAGTAGCAAGGAGCACGACATGTAGGAATTGAGCTATATACCATTGTAATGTGGCGACATGCTGTGAACTATTGTGTATTATTGATCTACCCCAATGGGTACCCATGGGGTATGGATGCAGGTAAAGAATTTATACTCGTGAATAAGGTTATGGCTAAATTTTGTACTCAGGGGCTCTTGCAAAGTAAGTAAAGTAGAAAAGCAAATCCAGGACAATAAGGGTTGATGTCTTTGCCATATAGTATTGTATTATGACTCTACTCAAACTAGAAAATGACCTCGCTGGACAATAGGTCATGCGGTTCAAATCATGGGGTGCATCTAATTATTAGGAATTACTTCTCATTCCTTTATAGTCGTTGTCTCTCTCGTCGACCTTCTCATCTCGGTGTTCCTCCATGTCTTTGATAATAAGACTACAAAAGACCAAACATGCACTAGCCGGGGTTATCCCCGGAGGGCCACATGAACCGCCTAGTTAAGAGATGGGGTCCTAATATTATTGGTCACATTATGGCTAGGAGCAATACCCCTTGTAATCCAGACCGTTGAACTATTGCACTATCATTGAAATATTGCAGAAGAAGTCGAAGAACACGAAAGGACAATCCAAAAAATCTACAAACCACCATCTATCCACGGAACCGAGAAACACCGATCTCCCCCCAACCCCACCCACAAAAAAGTACCATTCGGTCTACGACATAATCAGCGACAGCCACGCCGAGACTAGGATGAAGGAATGAGATAGTAGGTTGTAGCTAGTGTTCACACCGCTAAGTCCCATCTTGGGCCATGTTTTATCCAATTGTGATTCAACGTGCATCTGATTCGGTTGAAAGTGTAAAAAAGGAGTAGATAACCCACCTGACTAAAAATGTGCATTCTCCACCCACAAGTTCCATCCAACAAAAAAACCTTGCCAGAAAATTTTCCACACAAAAAATATATAAGATGGTAGGCAAGACTCTACAACCAAATAAATATCTCAAACATGCTGCCGACTACATATGAAAAAGTAGGTACGAATGTGCTGAGAAGGCAATCTCAACCACATGTTTTATTTGCTTGTTCTTAGATACTCCCTAATATTCGATAATTCTTGTCGTGGTTTTAGTTGAAACTTGACCTAAAATCACAACAAGAGTTATTGAACGGAGGGAGTACTAGTTAGTGACACTTTGATCACGTTTTATGTAATCATCATGATTGAGCATTGGCACGTCTGATTTGGTTGAAAGTGACAAGAAAAGAAGCACACTATTTGACTTAACAGAGTGCATTCTTCATCCACACATACACACACTATCTAACTAGGCGTGCTTGCCCCAAGCTTGTCCACACAAGAAGAAAACGTGTAAGACACATGGTAGGCAAAGTGGCAAACCCTGGAAACTAAAGATTCAAACAGGCAGGCAGGCAGGCTACAGGCTGCACATTAGAAAAAATGAAAACGTTGATAGGGTTATCCCAACAGCCTACCAGCAACATCATCTCCCTAGAAAATCCTTAATGCAGCCAAGAGAAAATGCTGCATTTCTTGTGCACAAAGTGCTTAGAGGTGAGACAAAACACCTGGCTTGGCCGCTAACTAATCTCCTTGTGGGGGGCCAGCTGGGACCCCAAATACATCAGGGAAAACAAAGCCATACGTGACTTTGTGCAGAGACGTAATACGGACACACCTGTGGAATGCTCTATTAGGATCAACTAGGCTAGAATCATCACGGTAGATCTTTGTCTGTAGAGGTCTAGTCGAAATCTGAGAGGGAGAGGGAGATCAGGAGAGAGAGAGGGGCAAACCTTTGGTGAGGCTCGAGGAGCCCGAGCCGGTGGCCATCGGGAGGGCGACGGCGTGAGCGTGAGTGAGCGAGGCGGTGGCGTCGGTGGTGCTTCCCGTCACTCTGCGCGAGCCCTCGATCGGAAGGGCATGGGGAGTGGCGCACGGTCAACCTCGTTCGTTGTGCCACCGGACCCCACCTCTTTATATACGCGCATGTGACAGGGGCCCACCAACCTTCGGTGGTTGGGTGTCCCCGATCAGGACGCGGTCAAGGGGTGTGATCGAGCCGTTGGGCTCGGTCACGATTGAGATCAATCTAACATTCTCCCCCTTGATCTCAACTTTACTTTTAACTTTACACTTTACTCGTTTCATCACGGATTAGTACATAGAGCATGTTTCATCGTCACAGCTCAATTGCCGATAGAATCAGACAGCCACTATATACTTTTCTGTTTTCAAACAAATCCTGTTACTTTTGGGCCTCAGTAGTCCAGGAATCATAGGCTTGCCGTTAAACCCATGCCGGCTATGTGTTCCTTGAACACATTGGGTGGTAAGCCTTTCGTTAGCGGATCCGCAAGCATATCCTTTGTCCTTATATGCTCGAGACTTATAGTTTGATCCTGGACTTTGTCCTTCACAACATAATACTTTATATCTATAGACTTTGAAGCATTACTCGACTCGTTGTTGTGAGCATAAAATACTGCGGGCTCGTTGTCACAGTACATCTTTAGTGGCCTGCTGATGCAGTCAACCACTTTCAAGTCGGGTAAGAATTTCTTTAACCATAACGCCTGTCCCATGGCCTCATAACATGCTATAAATTCTGCATACATCGTAGATGATGCAACTATTGACTGTTTGGCGCTTCTCCACGAAATAGCACCTCCTGCGAGAGTAAAGACATACCCTGTCGTGGACTTTCGGTCGTCTTTATCTCCCGCAAAATCTGCATCTGAATACCCTTTTATCTCTAGGGAATCAGATCGTCTATATGTTAGCATGAGGCCTTTTGTGCCTTGCACATAGGCAAAGCTTTCTTTACCATCTTCCAGTGCTCTATGCCTGGATTCTCTTGATATCTACCGAGTACCCCGGTGATAAATGCTAAGTCAGGGCGAGTGCACACTTGTGCATACTGTAAGCTTCCAACAGCCGAAGCATATGGTACTGACTTCATTTGATCGATCTCATATTGATTCTTTGGACATTGGGATTTCCCAAAACTGTCGCCCTTGACTATGGGAGCAGGTGTTGAATTACTCGCATGCATATTGTATTTCTTTAAAATCTTTTCACAATACGCTTTTTGCGACAGTCCTAACACTCCATTCTTTCTGTCTCGGTGAATTTCTATGCCCAAAACATAAGATGCTTCACCAAGGTCTTTCATGTCAAAGTTTGATGACAAAAACTTCTTTGTTTCTAGTAGTAGACTAACATCACTGCTAGCAAGCAGAATGTCATCCACATATAGAATTAGGAAAATATATTTCCCACTTTTGAACTTTGCATAAATACAATTGTCCTCAACATTTTCTTTGAATCCAAATCGTTTAATGGTATCATTAAACTTTAAATACCACTGCCTAGAGGCTTGCTTTAACCCATAAATGGATTTCTTTAGACGGCATCCCATATGTTCTTTCCCCTCCATGAAAAAACCCTTGGGTTGTTTCATGTAAACATTTTCTTCTAAATCTCCATTTAGAAATGCCGTCTTGACACCCATTTGATGTAACTCTAAATCAAAATGAGCAACTAGTGCCATGATGATTCTGAAGGAGTCCTTACATGAGACCGGAGAAAAAGTCTCATTGTAATCTACGCCTTCTCTTTGCGTAAAGCCTTTTGCCACGAGTCTAGCTTTGTACTTTTCTACATTCCCATTTGAGTCATACTTTGTTTTGTAGACCCACTTGCATCCTACTGTTTTGGCTCCTTTGGGAATTTCCTCTAAGTCCCAAACATTGTTGGAACTCATTGATTTCATTTCATCTTCCATTGCCTCCACCCACTTGGCTGAGTGAGGGCTACTCATGGCTTCTTCATATGAGGTAGGATCGCCCTCCATATGAACTACATTGTAAACTTTGTAGATTTCTTTGGAAATGGCTGGTCTTCGTTCTCTTTTAGACCGTCTGAGTTCATCAGACTCTTGTTCATTTCTTGCCTGGGGCTCAGGCACATTTACACTAGGTGGCTGTTCTGGCTCCCTTTCGTGCTCAACAGTGGGTTCAGGTGGCTCCTGATGGACAGGTTCCGAACTTTCGCCCATTGTTGTCACGTGTGGAGTCACAACAGGTGCCGGCACCACAACCTCAGGGGTTGTAGATGGTGGCACAACAGGTAGCGAGAAAAATGGCTCCTGAGTCATCGGATTAGGTGCATGCACCCTCTTCTCCTCAAGATCATTTTCCTAGCTACCGTGCTCCCCCTCATCAGTTCGTCCTCCAAGAAGACTGCATGTCTCGTTTCTACAAACTTTGTATATCTGTCGGGACAGTAGAAACGATAGCCTTTAGACTTATCTGGATAGCCAATAAAATGGCAAGATACTGTTTTGGGGTCTAACTTTGCGATGTTTGGATTGAAAACTTTTGCCTCAGCTGGGCTCCCCCAGACCCTCAAGTGGTGCAGAGAGGGGATTCTGCCTGTCCACAATTCATACGGTGTTTTGGGCACCGACTTACTTGGTACTCTGTTGAGAATATGAATGGCGGTTTTAAGCGCCTCCATCCACAATCCCAATGGGAGGATGGAATAGCTCATCATGCTGCGCACCATATCCATAAGGGTACGGTTGCGCCTTTCAGCTACTCCGTTTTGCTGAGGTTCGCCCGGCATAGAATACTGGGCGACTATTCCGTTTTCTTGCAGGAACCTTGCAAAAGGGTCCTGGTACTTGTCCATATGGAGTATGCCGACCGTAGTACTCCCCCCACGATCGGACCGGACTATTTTGATTCTTTTATCATGCTGATTTTCTACTTCAGCTTTGAAAATTTTAAATTTATCCAATGCTTCAGATCTTTCTTTAATTGGATAAATATAACCATACCGGGAGTGGTCATCCGTGAATGTTATGAATAAATCATAGCCATCCACACTTTTCACCGGAAACGGTCCACAAATATCCGTGTGGATTATTTCTAGTGTTGCTATGCTTCGGTTTGCACCCTTTTTTAATTTGTTTGACATACTTTCCTTTAATGCAATCTATGCATTGTTCTATGTCGGAGAACTCTAACGGAGGAAGAATGTCATTTTTAACGAGGTTTTCTATTCTTCCCCTCAAAATATGGCCTAGTCTGCAGTGCCATAGTTTCGATGAGTCAAGAGTTTCTTTTCTTTTGTTCTTTGTTCGACAAGGAAACTTTTTCGTTCACATCACACACAGAAAGAACTTTCTCATGCAAAGATAATAAATAAAGCTCATAGTGAAGCAAAACAACACCCACATAAGCATTATTAAACCATATGGCACACTTGCCACATCACACTCATAATTATCTTTGTCCACACGGGATACTTATCAAGTTTCTGTGTAATGAAGGCTTTTAGCCTTTTCTATGTCCCATTTTTCTGGGAACATGCTATAATTGACAACAAAGGTGTCAAACTGTTGAGGCAGTGAAGCCATCACCAAGTGAACAAGGAGTGCAGCCTTTAGCTCCAAATCAGCATCCATGGGTTTAAGCTTAGCTGCCATGTTGCTCATCCGGAGTCTCTTATGCCATGTGCACCTCCATTGTACCTTTCTGTCACCGGCTCTTTCAGCAGGTGGGGCATATGCCTTTTGAAGAACCAGTGAACTAGCTCTTTATCTTTTTTATAAACTCCCATGCGGAAACACACTTTGCAATTGAGCCCGCATTAGCGTTCTCAATTGTGTTCTTAAAAAATAATGCAACTTTTGTTGGTATTAAACATCTTTTGGTTCTCTAAGGTATATGCCATATCCAATAGGGCATGGTCCTTTTCTTTTCATGCCATGCAACATCATCATCTTTTCTTCCTTTACACCACAATGATGTGTAACCATAACAACAATTGCATGCATTAATCCAACGTTGATATAAATTAAAACATACAACTGTTTATGCAATTAAATCTATATCACCGTTGGGCACATAATAGAGATGAATGCACATATTATTGCAACAAAACATGATCATGTTATTAATAACGTTGGTCATAAAATAACAGAACCATAATTGTTTCAATAATCACTTTAACATACTTTTAAATATAATTCTCACTTTAAACCTTTAATAAACACTTTTAACTATTTACATAGATAAATGCACCTTTTAACATAAAAATAACAAATCATGATCATGTTATCTATAACGTTGGTTATATATTAACATAATCATAATCACATTTTAATATCACTTTATCACATCTTTTAAAAAAAATAATTATCACTTAATTGCATTTAAGCAATTACCTTTAACTATTTGCAGCGGAATATGAATAAAGATTCATGAACTTTAATACTTTACAGAAAAGAATTCTGTCACTTTTCTATTTTCTAAACAAAATTTTCGTTGGATAACTTTGAATAGAAAAACTGAGTGAAATTTGCCAAAAACAAATTGAACAAAAACACTAAAACTGTGATATGTAAAAATAAACAGGGAAGTTTATTTTCTTTCTTGGCCCGGCCCACGGCCTGCCTCCTATTTGCCGCACGGGGCGCTGCTTTGCGGCCTCAGCGACATGGCATGCGGCCTGTTTAGCGCGCACTGTGCGTGACGCCCTGTGCGTCATCCTGTGTGGCCCATCTGGGCAGCCCATTTAATGAGCAAAGTAGCCCACAACCCACCACGCCGACCGCCACTTTCTCCTGACCATCGGATCAGATCGGACGGCCGTACGTGCGTCTAGCCCGAACAAAACCAACCCCGATCAGACCCTCCTCGAAAACCCTAGCTCCACTCGTCCACTCGCCCCACTCGCTCGCCTCTCTCTGTCCCGCGACGGCGGCGCCCACGGGAAGAGAAAACGCGCCAGCGCCGGCGGCCTGCCGTGGACGGCGCGACCCCGCTACGGCGAGCCTCCCTCCCCCTTTCCTTTCCTCTCCTTGAAGCAGCCCGCAGGCGAGAGAGAGAGAGAGAGGCGCGGCGGCGCCCCCCACTGCCCCTGGCGTGCGCTCGGTGGAGGTTCACGGCGTTGTGCGACGGAGCTAGGTGGCTCGCCTTTGCCCCCGAAGGGGATCTATCCTTCGGCAGTGGCGGAGGCGCGACCCCCTCCTCTGCCCGTGCTCTTCGTCCAGTCCCTCGGCTTGGCGATGCGGACTTGGATCGAGAGGAGCGGCGCGGCCAGAACGGCGGTGCAGCTTTGTCGGCGAGCCGGTGAGTGCCCTTTTCCCCTTTCCCCTTTTCTCTCTGTTAGGGTTAGGGTACCGAATTTGGGGATTTTCTTTTGGTTTTTCTTTTGGGGATTTGATTTCCTTTTTCTACCGAACAATCTAGGACTAGAAAAACCATGCTCTGATACCAATGTGGAATGCTCTATTAGGATCAACTAGGCTAGAATCATCACGGTAGATCTTTGTCTGTAGAGGTCTAGTCGAAATCTGAGAGGGAGAGGGAGATCAGGAGAGAGAGAGGGGCAAACCTTTGGTGAGGCTCGAGGAGCCCGAGCCGGTGGCCATCGGGAGGGCGACGGCGTGAGCGTGGGTGAGCGAGGCGGTGGCGTCGGTGGTGCTTCCCGTCACTCTGCGCGAGCCCTCGATCGGAAGGGCGTGGGGAGTGGCGCACGGTCAACCTCGTTCGTTGTGCCACCGGACCCCACCTCTTTATATACGTGCATGTGACAGGGGCCCACCAACCGTCGGTGGTTGGGTGTCCCCGATCAGGACGCGGTCAAGGGGTGTGATCGAGCCGTTGGGCTCGGTCACGATTGAGATCAATCTAAGATATATAAGATGGTAGGCAAGACTCTACAACCAAATAAATATCTCAAACATGCTGCCGACTACATATGAAAAAGTAGGTACGAATGTGCTGAGAAGGCAATCTCAACCACATGTTTTATTTGCTTGTTCTTAGATACTCCCTAATATTCGATAATTCTTGTCGTGGTTTTAGTTGAAACTTGACCTAAAATCACAACAATAGTTATTGAACGGAGGGAGTACTAGTTAGTGACACTTTGATCACGTTTTATGTTATCATCATGATTGAGCATTGGCACGTCTGATTTGGTTGAAAGTGACAAGAAAAGAAGCGCACTATTTGACTTAACAGAGTGCATTCTTTATCCACACATACACACACTATCTAACTAGGCGTGCTTGCCCCAAGCTTGTCCACACAAGAAGAAAACGTGTAAGACACATGGTAGGCAAAGTGGCAAACCCTGGAAACTAAAGATTCAAACAGGCAGGCAGGCAGGCTGCAGGCTGCACATTAGAAAAAATGAAAACGTTGATAGGGTTATCCCAACAGCCTACCAGCAACATCATCTCCCTAGAAAATCCTTAATGCAGCCAAGAGAAAATGCTGCATTTCTTGTGCACAAAGTGCTTAGAGGTGAGACAAAACACCTGGCTTGGCCGCTAACTAATCTCCTTGTGGGGGGCCAGCTGGGACCCCAAATACATCAGGGAAAACAAAGCCATACGTGACTTTGTGCAGAGACATAATACGGACACACCATGGTATCTACTGAACAATCTTGCAGCTACTTGATAGCATCTTGTGAACATAAAATTGTTTGCTAGTCCGACTGCCACGTCCACAATCTATTTCGACACTTTGCAAAATGAAGGATATTGATCGTTTACCCCCCAAAAATCATGGAATTAACATGTCCTCGTTAGCAAAACCTACATATCAAAATTCCGGTAGGAATAAATGATAAGAATTGTTTTTTAGCCATTAAAACAGAGGAATGGGCTTCCGCGAGACTCTCGTAGTAGAAAGATTGGTCAATATTAATTTTGGAGGAAACCAAACACGAGGCTATGTCGCACGGAAGAAATCATTTGTGTGTTGCATATATTCTCACATTTTTTATTTCCTTCTCTCCAAATATAACACTACCTTATATTTTTGAAAAAAAAAGCAAGGCAACACCTACACACCGTGTTCTCGGTCACTGAACCAGGACAAGCTGTCTACATCCACAACTCATACACAAACGACATATATTAGACAGCCAAGACATATATAATGTGAACATTTGAAGGCTACGTGCCGGACAGTGATGAACAAGCAGAAGGCAGGATTCAGGGGCCGATGTTGTGGAGCGTCGCAACAGTGGCAGCCCTGCACGCATCCTCCACCACCACCATCCCCCATGTCATTGCCATGCATCGCCAAGATCCACCACACCCAGCCTAGTTTAAGCGCCATTTGCTAGACATTTGAATATTTGTAGTGCAAGGGAAGATGCCAAGATTTGGCCTGGACTCACTAAGATCAAGGAGCCATGGGGATTGGACCACCATCCTGGTCTCTAGCAGCTGCTGCCGATGGATGATTCAGACAAGGAGACGAGCGAAAAGTCGCGCGTGAAATTTAACAAATGAAATGGATATGGATCATATACTCCCTCCGACCTAAATTAATTGACTTAGATTTGTCTAGATTCGGATGTATCTAAACATGTTTTAGTGCTAGATACATCCGAATCTAGACAAACTTGAGTCAATTAATTTGGATCGGAGGGAGTACTAAATATATGAAAGTTTGCGGGATCAAGATTAATTGAACATGGACATATCACACACACACACACATAATCTGCAGCTTCGACTACAGAAGAACACTTCTTTTTTTCGAGGTATTGTTTTCAGAAACAAACCGTGGCTAGAAAGCTTGTCCAGTAGATGAAAACCTCGACGACCGCCACCGTGCGCGCCGATGAACGTACCGTGACCGACGGTACGTCCTGGGCGTGCGGAACAGGCCGGCACATCGCATTCAAGGCCCTCGCGTCCAACAACCTCTGCAGTGGACAACGATTGTACACGGTACAAACCGGAAACCTGTCCTCCATGTCTTGAGCCAGCTGCTCAGATTCATATATTTTCTTCTTCCTGGACACACAATTATGTTTTTGCAAACCAAGCCAGGCCAGCAGGCATGTATGAATGTATGTGTCACAGATCAAACAAACCAGGACACATCATATCATCAGGCCTGCTCGCCGCAGGCAGGACCCTGCATGCATGCACAAACCCAGCCTTGAATTCAGGTTCCCCCAGCCCCACAAAAGATAATAAGAGTGCATTCAAGAAATCAGGAGGACTTGACATGACCCTCATCCATATCTTTCTAAATTATATGGCAAAACCTAATGCATAATAGCAGACCATAACTTAAGCAACTAGCTACAGTAAACTAGGGAGATCAGATCAGAGTCTTCTAGCTAGGTTGGTACCCCCACTTTGATCGACCAAGAGCTATACACCATGCCACGTAGCAATAAACATCTCTGCGACTCTACCCACCCAACAATGTTTTTCTTTGACCAGTGCCGCAAGCCTTTTTGTACAGTACAATATATGGTAAGAAGAAAAAATGCAGCCTAGGTTTGGTCATGTCAATGTCACACAACTTCAATGAGAAGAGGGGGACTGTGCACGCCAATCACTAGGGGACACCATGGCCCTTTTGTCTGTGGGAGAGTGATGAAGTAAGCAAAAGTGTGTGCATTAGCTAGGGAGGAAAATCTTGTCCACCAACCCACTAAGGACTCCCCTAATGTGCCAAACCTGGGCATGCTAGTCGTAGCATTACCTCAAAGCTTAGGCTATTTTTTATCAGAGTCACCAAAACACAAGTGATGCTATTTTAGCAGTAACAGCTTACATATGATGCTAAGCATATGGAGCAAGATACATTTTGTAGCCCTATTTACCTTTATTTTTCGTTTCAGGCCTATTTGAGGGGCCAGCCTTGCCGTATAAACGACAAACATTTGTTCCTGGATCATCCAAGGAAAAACATCTGCTGTTTGTGGTGGTACACATAATAGTGTACTGGTGCATTGCCGATGGACAAGAATGCCTCCAAGGACAGCTTGATTGGATTGCTCAGGACAGATGTTCGTGCCACACCACCCACGCCACAAAGCTCTCAAAGCAATGAATTTCAACACGAGTTTGAGTGCCAATTGAAACTACTCTACCACCAATTCAGGTAGAGCTTCGGCGAAAAAACATGTCGTTTTGTAAACCATAGTTATTACTAGATCATAAAAGGTTTGGTCTAGGATGGTTATCCTCTCACACTTCATTGGGGCAATTTGAAAATTTTGACAACCAGAATGGGCATCCACATCAATCAACAGTCATAAGCCCTGCTACAACCATAAAAAAAATATGAAAGTCATGTGTGTAGGCAATTGGGAACTTTAGGTATGCACTTGTCCTCCATCATCATTCATGAAAAGTCCTTGCACGTAGGTTGGGATAACCAGCCAGGCTTTATGCCAACCCAATCAGGTTAAAGTGGCTAAACCAAAAGGCTAATCTTTCACAAAGTTTTTAACCTAATGATCATAAGATGGCTTCCCGATGTTTGACTGGCCTAAGGGTTCAGCAGCACCAAGGACCGATCACATGCACATGCATGGGATGCACTCATCTTTATTTTGTTTCAAAATATATACTATGTTCTTTTATTATTTGAAACGAGAATCTATTCTAATACGCACACACACTTTAGCATACATACTGGTCTGTACAAGAGACAATGCACCCAAGTGCAAAAGAAAATGACAGTCAAAGAAGTGCAGAGAAGGACTTAACTGTCTCGGAAAGCAGATGCGTAAGAGTAACATGATAATGTAGTAAACACATGCTGATAAGATAGTTATACAGATCATAGTGCATGAGGGACCACTGTTTTGTAGTGGACTTACCATTTCCTTGCTGCTAGTTATAATTTTTTGGGATGGGTGATGTGCACACCTTGTTTGTCATTTTCGAACTGTGAAATGGTGTGTATGCCTTCAATGTTACAAGATTAAGACCAAGATATAACATTTACATGTTACATGGTTAACCCTGAAAGTATCCTATGAGAAGGTGTAAGAGTGACAAATGGATGAAACAAGTACAAGGGGGTAAATGGATTACAATCACATCAAGTACAAATGGTTTTATACAAAACATAGTTGATCTAAAATCATTTGATACATTCCCTGATTACAATCTACTTTGCATGCAAATAGTTGGTACAGCAGGTGAGACCAATTATACTGTAAAATCACATGGAAGTTGGAAGCCTTCAGCTACCCAAAGTCAGCCGTCTGAGATCAGTGGAAACTTGCTGGCAAGTGATTGTTTCCTTTATCACTATACGGATTTCCAACAGGTTTTAACTGGAGTTGGGAGGACTTACAGATACACCAGGAGCTGAATCAAAAGATATAACACACAAGTAAATTTAAGGATGTAGCACAAGCCTGAATAAACCAGTGTCAGTACTGCATGCAAACACTGTTATCCCAGGCAAGTTCGGCTTATGCCAAAGTTTGTGAGGCCCAACTAGGAAGGAATCTCTACTGTATTCTGGCACTACAAACAAAACAAATAATAGCATATGTGTCAGTATAAAACCAGCGACCAGAAGTTAAAATATGCAGAAAAAAAATTGTGACTGCACAAAATTAATCATGAGTCAAAGATTCTTTCTTACAGTAAGTTTGAGATTCACTCAATGAACAAGTTCAGTTTTCATCGTCGTCGTCTTCAAGCAGATAGTCTTCAATTTGATCTCTGGAAATGAAAGTTATCAGCAGATCACTGAATCAGCACACTTCAAGAATGAACAAGACAATACACGAACAAATCAATGGAGTAACTGCACATATAGAAACAAGCGTGGTATTAAATCAAACATTACCCTAACAAAGAAACTGTAACATGCAAAGGTTCAGTGTTTTGATCTGCTAAACTACTGATATCTGCATCATACCTGTAAAGAAAATGAAGCAGCCCATAGAGAAAGAGACATTAACCTCACCTTAGCGAGCAATTGCCGGCAGGTGCAGTATCTACTCTCTCAGTCCAGAACTTTGGTAGTAGTGAAAAGAATTGGTCACCCAAGTTTGTACCCCCTGGTAGAATCTGGAAATGACAGCTTTGACAGCAATAAGCAGTATAAAGATCAATCTTCTTCTGGGCCTTGTGCTTTGTGCTCTCCAAGTTATGCAGTTCTGATTCACTGAATGGACTTCGACATATGATGCAGAAAACCTCAGGGAAAGTAGACTCATCGCTATCAACATTCTGGAACTTGGGACGCAGCCGTGATGGCAGGAAATCATGATAGCCATTTGCTGAGAACTTGTTAAAAGAGAATGGCTTAAGCTTTTGTGCAGTTCTTACAATAGTATGCTCTCGAGAAGGATTCTCCTCCTGTCAATGTAAAAAATGAAACATGTAATATTACGACTTGGGCTTGCTCCATGGAATTAACCAAAGCAATCACTATTTGCTAAACAAGAATATAATTCGAGTTTCGGTTCGATTTTGTGTTGGTGAATTCAAAGTTGGCATGTAAGTCCAGTGTGCCACCCAAGAAACAAACTTACTTACCCTTAGTCGTGCAACAAAAGATGCAACTAAGCCGTTGATGCCACTGCAAGGCCTATCAAGAAGTTGCTCTGTCTTTAAACTAAGCACATAATCAGTTAGAATAAATGGCATCAGGAGCACAATTCAACGAAAGAAAAATATAAATGCTAATCTTACCTATCGAGTTCACAGAGCAGGCTAAGCTCTTGGGACAGGCAATCGCGGAGTGGAAGCACGACAGGCACTTCCCACCGTGTATCAACATATTGGACATCAGCTGGTAAGGAATAGCCTTGCCCCTAGAGGTAATTACCAACCTTGAGATATCTCATATTCTCTTTAAGAATTATCAACAGGCGACGAAATCACATGGGAAAGAGCATCTGCTATATACCTTCACTGTTGCAGATAGTACATGGCATGCTATTGCAGAAGCACATGATCCCATCATGATCTTGGCATACCCGTTTTGCAGCGCAATCTGAACAACGTACCAAATGAAACGGTAAATATTAATTTAGCCACTGAACAAAAAGCATCACCCAAAGATCGTGTAAATTGAATGAGAATTTGTAAAGGAAGCTTGCGCAAGCACTGATGGAAAACAACCTTCTGCAACGAAAGCATGCGCAAGCACTGAAGAAGATCCTCCCTCCCAGTGTCATCATTAACCATGCTGACTAGCTCCCTGAGCCTGCCTTCCCTGTCATTCGATTCCGAGGAGAACACATCCTCAAGAGGCGCAATGTGCATCGCTTTATCACCCGGCAATAAACTCGAGACAATTGATTTAATATCTGCAATTGCCAGCTCAATTTCACATTTCGGCTTCGACGACAAAGCGCTCTCGTTGACGAATGCCACCCCTACATCAAAGGCTGGCAGGGCCTGCGAATTGCTGGCGTCCCAGCTCTCGATCGCCTTGGACTGCATCTCGTGTAGGAATTGCAGAGCCACCCTGTACACATGTACGAGCAACTCACTCAAAGGGTCCTAACGGATAACTGTAAAAAGTAAGCAAATCTGAACAGTAATTTTTTCTTAGGAAAAATTGGGAAGTGAACCTAGAGGCGGGACCGCCGGAGAAGGCGAGGAGGACGGAGTCGGTGGGCCGGACCATGGCGTTGCTCGTGACGGCGAGCTTGAACTTCCCGAACAGCTGGGCGCGCAAGCACTCGGCACACAGGCCGACGCCTCCGGCTACCACGACGACGGCGCCCCCGCCACACTTGCCGCAGGAGGCGGCGCCGCCGGTAGATATTGAGAGACGGCCGAGCTTCTCCTCCGGAGCATCATCGGTGGCTGGGGAGGCGGAGGAAGAACAGTTGGCCCCGCAGCCGCCGCCGCCGCAGGAGGAGGAGGAGGCGGCGGCCATGATGGGAGGAGACGGGCGCGCAGGTCAGGGGTTTCGGAATCTTCTTCCTCTCTTTTTTTTTAGAAATCTTCTTCCTCTTTGTTTTTCCCCCATCTTCGCTTATGTTTTTAGATGGGCCTGGTTGGGCCGAAACGGTATCCGGCCGGAAATATTTCACAGCGGGATGGGCCACCACGGGGTTCCGGTGAATTCAAATCTCTAGTGCCGAGGAAATCAAAAATTCAAATTTTCGTCTAAAGAAAGAATTCAAAATTTGACACATATTCGCACAGTTCAAACACGTTTTATTTCCAAGGACCTGTATGATCATGATCTATGTACCCAAAATTTGAGAGTGTACCTTTTGTAGAAGCTAGTGTGTAACACAAAACCACGGAATCTTGGAGAGAGAGAGGGGGGGGGGGGGGGGGGGGGGGAGGAGGTGGGTGGATGGGTGGGTGGGGGGGGGTGTGTGTGGGGGGGGGGGAGGGGTTCTTAAATGGTACAAGGCAATTGTTTCCACTATGTCCTGCAATTGGGGCATATCTTTTGCCCGTTTCAAAAAAATGTCCTGCAATCTTCATGCATCTACTACACAACAAAGTCAGTCTTCAGTAAATTTGGACCAACCGAAAAACAAAAAAAGATATCGCACCAGTTTCGGTTGTTCCTTAGTATCATCCAGCGATAAATGTTCTACCCAAAAAGTCTTCGAACCATCCAAAAAGAAAAAGCAAACGATGATGAAAGCACTTGGCAACAATTTCTGGGTGACACAAAATTCTGGGTGACAAGGCCTTGACATGGAGCACATTCAACAATTCATCATCCTTTGGGAACTCACTTCGAACATTCAACTCAAAATTGCCACCAAAGACTCCATAATATGGAAATTCATAAATGATGGGAAGTACTCTGCCTCATCGACCTACAAGATGCAATTGAGGGTTTTATCCGTTCCACTCTGGATACCACAATTTGAAAGATATGGGCGCCACTAAAATGCAAACTCTTTGCATGGATAGTTATGTAAATAGAGTGTGGACCACAGATAGACTAGCTCGTCGATGGTGGCCACATTGTGGCAGTTGCCCACTTTGCAACCAAGTTCAAGAGTAGGCGGGGCACGTTCTCTTCAAGTGTCAGTTTACCATTCGTATTTGAAATGCCATTCTACCTTGGATCGGCCGACATGATATAGACACGATCTTGTGGGAAAATTAAGTCAACGTCAAGGATTGGTTGTTCAATATGACAATGGGGCAAGGAAAAACTTGCAAAACTATGGCTTCCATCCAAATGCTTGTATATTGGGAGATTTGGAAAGAAAGGAACACAGGGGTTTTTCGAAGTCATGCATCTCTGGCTCCTCATAAAATTCTAAAGATCAAGGATGAAGCCCGGACTTGAGTATCGCCGGAGCAAAACATTTGTGTAATATAATTCCGGGAGAGTAGACTCATGTGTAAAGTCCTAGGAGTTTCCCTATGCATTTAATGAAAGTGACAAATCTTCTGTCTTGTTTTAAAAAAATGTTATATCCAGTTCTAGGTTGTATTATAGATGTTTCCTTATAACCTTCTAAAAAACGATTGCATTCAGCATAAAAGATTCAAAGAAATCTCACCTTTTGGTGGATCGCCTTTCCCCCTCTGTATGGGGTAGCTAACATTTATCGATGCTAGTCGGCTATGTCTAATATTGTACCCACTAGCCTTCTCAATCCCCTCACATCTTGTGCAGTTTTCAGTGGCAATCAATTTGGAAAACGTTTCAGGAATCACATTCAATTCGACACTATATATCTTCCTTTCAACCCCGACAAACTACCCCTTCCTCCCTTCTCTCCCCTTGTTCTCTTTGAGAGTCGTCCAAGCCGCCACGTCTCCTCTCCCTCCTCTCTCCAGCGGCCTCGCCGACCGGAGGGGATGGGGGAGGGGAGGTCGGTTCTTCTATGTAGATAGCTATAGATGAAGGTTGTTGCCCCCTTTGTGGAGTCTGGTGTGATGCCGCCGGGAGATGGTTGCCAATGCATCTAGACTGCACGGGGTGGCTAGTGGGGGTTGTTCTTCTCTTCATGGCGCTCCTGTGGTTGGAGCCAAATATGGGAGGACATGGATTCTCTGCCTACCCAAGGAATAAGCTCAATGTGAACCCTCCAGATCTGGAGGTTTCAGCTGGTGATGTTCAGGCGGTTGCTGCCATTCGTCCTCTCTTCTTGAGTCATCAGGGAGATGGAGAAGAGGGGAGGAAGAAGGGTGCTCTGCTTACATCTAATCAGCAGGGTGCTCGTGCTACATCCAACATATGTTGTGGGAGACCACCATTAGCAGCACATCGATGACCGCAAGCGGTCTTGCTGCTGAATCCTATGGCCGTTTGGCGGCCACTCCCTTCCTGGGCGTCGGAGACTACAGGTATGTGTTTCCATTTGTGTTGGCGACAAGAGATGTTCAACCTCCAGGCCTTGATGCCATGTTGGAGGCCCTTCGACTCCGATGGGATGAGCTCCCGCCGATGTACCCCAAGTGGCCATGTCCTGGTGGTACTATGGTTGATTGCAATCGGAGGTTTCAGCATGGATTCGGTGGAAGAGGATCTAGAAGAATCCCTAGACCTGATTGCTTTTTCTATTTTTACTCTAGGGTGTTCAGTGCTTATTTCCAGGACCAATTTGTACTTGTTTTTCTTTTTGAGCTCCTTCCTGTAAAATGTACTCCACCGTTGTTGACTTAATGTAGCCTTCGGGGTCCTTCGAGACCCCTTTGCCAGTTCAAAAAAATCTTCCTTTCAATCTCATGGACAAAAATCCCCTCCTCCTCCTTCCGCATATCAATGCATGGCTAGCTAGGTTGAAATGATATGATGCTCTATCATCTCCTTGGTATGACGCTCAAATACATTACACTGTGTAGGGATGAGAGGCCCAGAAACTAACCCTCGCCTGAAGTGTCAACAAATATAAGAGCTTGCCTTGAAGCTAGACACTCAGTTGATCAACACGCTTGTGCAAGAAGAAGCTTTAGGTAAACTCCTACACAAATTTAGATCTGAAGAGTTCATAAAGGGCGTGTTTGGTTGCTCGTGGATTTTAGTTGAACCTGGAGATCATGGCTCCACGGAAGCTACGTGCAGCAATGCAACGTCTCGTGCCAAAATAGCCATTCGTTTGGTTCCATATATTCACATTTCCCTAGGGGTTTGGAAGCCAAGGTCCAGTTATTTGGTTCATGCATTCTTGGTTTTCAGCAAATTGGTGCTTGTTTGGCTAGTTGCATTGTCCCTGATAGACTTACCTCCTGACTGCTCAGTATTAAGACTAAATCGACATAATCAGTCATGGCGAGTGTGTTGTAGCACAAGTTCACGAACAACTACCCGTGATGCAGCACAAGTTCATCACAAACGGAGGGATTATAACTGAATACCACCTCCCAAAATATACAAACCAAAGTTCAAGGGTTGCCACAACTAAAGTTCATCAGCCCAGACACTCCAAAATACACATCACAGTCATAATCATCATCAACATCGCTACCAGCACCTCCTCGAACAGCTCAGTCCGCTGGTCAGAGGTAGTGCTTGTTCAGGAAAGGCCGTGAACTAGCTAATCATGCGCTCAAGGGTCATGGCAAGATACCTGGTAGCATATCCACTATACTCCATCAGGTGGCTAAGAGCATGGCGTATCGCGGTCAGAGAGACGGGTGCAACGGGAATGCAGGGACCGTAGATGATCTTCATATGAGCATAGTTCTCAATGGGATTGTTGATTAACTCGGTATCCTTCGGATGAGCCTACATGAGAATCATAGTTAGTTCAAGACATGTAGTTCATACGTGAGCTTTACAACTACTGATGCAAGTTCAGATATATCAAACCTTGATGTGCACATAGTAATCATCATCGTCCATGATGATAAAAGAGGTCTCCTCCACCCAGCGCACGGTCTCAAGCCTCTTGATCCTCAGCACCTGAATCCACCTAACTCTACAGTGCCTCATGTGGTTGTACACCTGGTTCGAAGTGACTGACTAGACACAGAACTTGAAGACATAGTCAGCAATCAACCGCATGTCCGCCTCTCTGAATCCCCGGACAACTGAACCCCTTTTCTCGATCAACTGGTAGACCCAATTCAGGACGAAGGAGGACAGAGATGCTGGCCATGACATGGACAACTTCTTCTTGCACACCGCATCAAACATCGACACATAACGAAGAGGTCACACAAAGGTTGCAGATAGATCAGGGGACACAACCTTCTCCTATGACACCAGAGATACGCAATGTGTTCATTTCTATGGGAAGAACTATGCTTGCAACACTAATCCTACCTACATCACATGGCAATCCTAACAATCTACTAGAACGGAGCACAGACGAACATATGAACTTTGAGCTAGAACATGGCAACAGATCTAAGCTGTGACAGCTAGGGTTAGGTGTTTCTTACCATGATCTGAATCTCTACTGACGAGGACGACATGTATGAGGTTGAAGGATTGCCGAAAATGAGCTAGACCCACCGGAGTAGGAGGTGTCGGTGAGGAAGAGGATTTGGAGGGAGAGCTCGAAATTGGGGGAAATGATGGCGGGGATTTTGGAGTCAGAGGAGCGGCGGTGTTTATAGCCGCCGTGAATCGGCGGGCGGTAACCCAATTTTTCCCACCAGATTTTCCAGCTCCCGCCATCCATCCCGTGCACGCGCGCGTGCATCTTCTTCCCCCGTGAGTGAGAGAAGAACTTGGGTCCGTGAAAACACCCAATTTGAGCGTTCCTCTAGGGCCAGACCGAGGGGCGCTTTAAGATTTGTGCGGTGCAAAGATTCCACCGAGCGCACGTGATGTGGGCATACCCTACAGGTACTCGATTTTGGCATATACGGTCCAGATACAGCAGAAGCCCACGACGTTGCCAAGGCCCAATACAGGATTCGGGTGACTCACAAACACTTCGATTGCTTGCAACGCAAGAAGAAGCTTAAGATAGAAAGTTCAAAGGGACGAACCCTAATCTGTAACCAACTCGACCTGCTACCTGAGACCTAGCCTATCTATATAAAGGCTAGGAGGGGGCGGCGAGGAGGACAATCACAACCCTAGTTTTCACAACCTCGCTAGATTGCATCTACGCACCCCTGTAACTTTCGACTCCCTCGATAATTCCAAGAGCAGACAAGTAGGAGTAGGGACCTCTACGAGGGCTGAACCTGGGTAAACCTTGCGTCCATGTGTGCTTATTTGCTAGACGACTGATGCCTCTAGCGCTCCCTCCTTATCCAAAACCCAAGTCCATAACAATGAGCATTGACGAGTTAAACCCTCGTTAGCGCGGAACCAAACGTCCTTATTTTTTTCCGCGTCATGCGAGAAACGGGGATCGGGACAACCAAACACGTCCAAAGACATCACGTATTGTACTTATGCCATCAATGTAGCTGACGGGTCGCTGGAGAGTCACCCATGTCGCTTTCCCAAGGCAACATGGGCCACGTAAATCCATAGTGGCCCGCTTATCCCCCTAGTGGGACTTCGATTTGGTTTCCTACCGAAGAGTTGGGAAATGCAATGTTGCGTACCACGAGCATGAAAATTAAACTAACCTGTTCCAGTGCAAAGTGTAAGTACCCTGGACAAAATGATGTAGATCACAAACATACAGAATCAAACTACAAATTACTAGTTGACACAACTAAATTATCTCATATGAATCACACTACAAAGTACTCCCATAGCCAGCACTATTTTTGGACGGCGAAGACAAAAATATCTGCAAAATCTTTTTCGCTAGAAAGGCTTTCACTGCGGCAAGCAAGGGGGGCAGAATTTTTTCGCCGTGGTCGAATCCATAAGAGTGGCGGGTTTACTACCGTCGTTGACACCACACATTTCATGCGACAAGTTTAGTGGGTCCCATGAGGGTGGGGAGTTGTGACTGCGCTGACTGGTCTGTCCCACCATCTCCCTGTCATAATTTTCTCGGGTTCCTTCCATGCGAAAGCGATATTCTGGTCAAAAAATTGTGTCGTTGGCCGCTCATCTTCCCGGCTATCGTGGAAAACCACGGCAGGTACCATCACAGATACGAAAGATGTGGAGCAAATCGACATTGGAGGAACCATGGACAAGATTGGTATGCATGATGTACCTATTAGCATTTGCTATTCCAAGTATATTCATGTTTGGAGGTATAGAACTAGTTCATGCTTTGTTGTATTGATTGCAAGTCGATTACATGGTTTTGCTGACTGAGGCTTTGTGCTTTGGAGACGAGTTACATTCTAAGCTCTATGCTTGCGAGTTGTGTTATGAGCTCTATGCACGATCCTAGCCGGCCTTATATACATGACCAATTTAGGGTTTATAAGTCCCCTGTGTTGGTTTGGGAGTCGGAGTTCTAATAGGTCCAGGCTAGTATCTACGAGCCTTATACGCCGAGTCTTTGACACCGGACTGCTCTGTGACTCTGAACTGACTAAGGCGAGTTAGCCAACCCAAGGCTCGTTCTTCGTGTAAGCCTAGTAAAGGGCAGTCGCCAGTCGGCCACATGCTCCTTTAGTTGTGTGCACTTTCCTAGTCTTGTGAGCCATTCTCTCCTAGTGGGCCTACTAGGTTTGACATATCTTTGACACCGGTTGTCATGTGCGCCCCACTTCGGCAGTGATACGTTGCAAACGTATCTATAATTTTTGATGTTTCATGCTTGTTTTATATTTACTTTCTTATGTTTTGTCCATACTTTGGAGTATTTTTACATATTTTCTGGAACTAACCTATTAACAAGATGCCACAGTGCCAGTTGCCTGTTTTCTGCTGTTTTTGGTTCCACAAAAGCTAGAAAATGAATATTCTCGGAATTGGACCGGACAAAAGCCAAAGTCAATATTTTACCGGAAGACTCACGGAGCTCAAAGCAGAGACGGAGGAGGGCCAGGGCCTAGCCACACCATATGGTGGCGCGGGTGACCCCTGGTCGCACCACCAGGTGGTGTGGGCCCCTTGGCACTCCACCGATCTTGCCTCTTCGCCTATAAGAAGCCTCCGATGCAGAAACCCTAAATAATCTAGCCTCCAGCCACGAAAAGTTCCGCAGGCGCCGCCGCCACCGAAGGGGAGATTCGGGGGACAGAAAGTCTCTGTTCCGGCACCCTGCCGGGATGGGGAAGTGCCCCCGAAGCCATCTCCATCGATCTCCACCACCATCTCCATCGCTATTGCTGACTCCCATGATGAGGAGGGAGTAGTTCTTCCTCGAGGCTAAGGGTTCTACCGGTAGCTATGTGTTCATCTCTCTCTCTATGCATGATCATATTGTGATCATGAGCTTTGTAATCAAGTAGATCTACCTTGCTACTCAAGTGCTTTAATAGATCTCTGCTCTCCCCATGTGTGTGAAAGTGACAGCGTGCACACCATGGTGGCACTTAGGCTAGAGATTACAATTACTTGTTATGAGTTATATTTGGAGTTGGATGTTTCTATGAAACTATGGTGTTTGTTGGAACCATCTAGCGCTCAAGGTGACAGTGTGGGGTTATCTAGATGGGGAAAGCAGACTTTGAGGAGTGCTGTTATAGCCCTACCATGGATTAGAGTGTCCAACCGGAGAGTATTTCAGAGTAGTATCATAAAGAGAATATAGTTATATGAGAGTGTTCACTAGTGAAAGTATGCCCCTAGGCCTTGTTTCTAAACATTGAAACACCGTTTGCAACTAGATCTGTTACATGTTTGCTTGCTGCCATCTTTATTTCAGTTTGCCTTTAGTCTCTTCCACGCCATCAAAGTATTTTGTGGCACCGTTGTCTTATATCCATACCACTTGTATTTCACTATCTCTTCATCGAACTAGTGCACCTATACACCTGACAAGTGTATTGGGTGTGTTGGGGACACAAGAGACTTCTTGTATCTTGATTACAGGGTTGCTTGAGAGGGGATACCTTTGACCACCTCCTCCCTGAGTTCGATAAACCTTGGGTGATCCACTTAAGGGAAACTTGCTGCTATTCTACAAACCTCTGCACTTGGATGCCTGTCTACAAGAATAGAAGTGCGTAGACATCAAGCTATTTTCTGGCGTCATTGCCGAGGAGGTAAGGTAAAAGGTACTCACATCCTCTGGCTACTAAGCTATCTTCTAGCACTATTGCTGGTGTGTGAGTGCTCGAAGTTATTTCCTTTACATTCTACAATTATATCTTTTTGTTTCTTGTTTTTATTTTCACTATTTAGGATTAATGGAAAAAACCACAAAATTAGAGAGCTTTATAGTATTTATCTTGAGTAAGGACATGAAGTGTTTGGAGAGAAAATTAAAAAACCTATGGAACTTTATTTGTGTGCTAATAGCAATGTTATTAGTATGAATTCTTTGAACATCATTATTGCTAATGCTATAGAAAAGTCTAAGCTTGGGGAAGCTAGTTTTTATGAAAATGATCTTTTTAGTCCCCCAAGCACGGAGGAGAAAATTTACTTTGATGATACTATGCCTCCAATATATGATGATTACAATGATGAATATGATATTTTCAGTCCACCTACTATTGAGGAGAAAATTAATTATGATTACAATATGCCTCCTATATTTGATGATTATGGTGATGAGAATAATGATGATAGCTATTTTGTTGAATTTGCTCCCACTATAATTAATAAGAATGACTATGTTTATGTGGAGAGTATTAATTCTTTTATGCATGTGGCTCATGATAAGAATGTTTTATGTGATAGTTATATTGTTAATTTTATTCATGATGCTACTGAAAGTTATTTTGAGAGAGAGAAACATGGTTTTATGCATCTCAATAATATTAAGTTTCCCCTCTTTATGTTGAAAGTCTTGAAGTTGCACTTGTTTTGATTTCCTATGCTTGTTGCTTTGTGCTTTCATGACTTGTTTCTTTACAAGATTCCTATGCATAGGAAGTGGGTTAGACTTAAATGTGCTTTGAATTTTCTTCTTGATGCTCTCTTTTACTTCAATTCATATTTCTTATGTGAGTATCTTCTCAAACTATCAAGCCTAACTTAAAGGCGTTAAAGAAAAGTACTTCTTGGGAGATAACCCAATAGTTTTCCTGAGTCTTGAAAGTTATTACTTCTGTAATAACCTCTCATTATCCTTTTTTATTTGATTTTTATGCTAAGAATAACCTCTAATGAGAGGGAAGTAAGATTTGGGGAAGTGTTGTCCCGAAACAGATTTTTGTGATCCACTGTAAAAAATTGTGAAAAATCTCTGTATGTCGGATTGAGCTGTAATTTTCTGAATAAATCCCCCAGGTTGTTAGCTAACTTTCGTTAGTTCAATGCTTTTTAATTTGAGCAACGGAAGGTCTTCGAAAAAATCGGTTTCCACCTCCTGATCTGTTTTGACAGATTTCTGCCATTATTTGCATTTGTCTCTTTATCGATTTCTTTTTGGGTTCTTTTTGGTGAATTCAGCTTTTTGAGGGAATGGCTACAGTAGATTGTGTTTTAAATGAAAGTTTTGCTGTTTTAAAACTAAACCCCAAAGGTTTATTATCTTTTGAATGCACTAATGTTGCTAATGAAGATTGTGTGAAGTTTTGTATGAAGGAAATTTTCAGGTGTAGGGAAAGAATGATGTAATGAGATGAAGAATAGACAAAAGATCAAGCTTGGGGATTCCACCCCGTGTCATCCCAAGAAATATTCAAGAGGTACAAGCATCAAAGCTTGGGGATGCCCAAGGCATCCCCTTCTTCATCAATAAAAATCTCAGGTCTTTCTAGACACTTCGTTTTTATTGTTTCATGCACAATTGTGTTGTTCTTGGAGCGTCTTCATCTTTGTTTTTAGTTTTATTTTGTTTGGTTTTCTTAAATAAGTTGGTTGGATCCCAACACACTTCTTTTCGAGAGAGACACACCCCGTTATTCATTGCCTAGAACACTCTAGTTTTCACTCTTATTGTTCTGTGAGTGTTCTCCTTTGCTAGCACTGCGTTTAGCTTTAGTTTTCGATTGGTGTTGGAAAAGAGTAGGAAAAGTTCATGCTTAAGTGGTAAAAAGGAGCTTGTTTTTGAGTGTGGCCTATGCTTTGTCATGTCATGCTTGATATTGTTTTGGATTTATGCTTAGTGATTTTTGTTGTAGCATGACATGTTATAAACAACTGAGATTGCTTAATGTGCCTTGAAAGAATCATGCGTTGTTTTAGCATATTAAAACATACTATTGTGGTATTCTCCTTTGATGCTTTATTTGGGTTGACTTGGCGCATGCTCACACCATGTTAAGACTATCCTAAGTCACCATAGCCTCTGTAATCCTTTAGTTTTCGACTTGTAATATCACTTTATGCTTTAATTAATGATGTTTTGTCGCTTTGCATGATTATGGCCATTATTGCTCTCTTAGTTGGTCGCCCCCAGTCTTTTGTAGACTCCATAACCAAGTATGAGTTCCACTCATGCATCCAACTCCAAATAAAACCAAGTTATTCCAAAGAGTCCACCATACCTACCTATTAGCATTTGCTATTCCAAGTATATTCATGCTTTTATCTACCTTCCAAATTAAACTTGTTATGAGAAAATTAGTGATTAAAGCTCTCACGAACTTGATGGCACACTTTACTTTTATTGCCCCTAATAAACTTGAACCACTGTGTCATCTATGTTGTATATGCTTGCACTTATACGCTGGGATTAGCAGAACCATGCTGTCATGGGGAACGCTTTCAACATTGCACTTGTACATTGTACCTAGTTGATATCATGCTCTTTTGTTTATGGATGTCATCAGTGTGAAATGAAAGGGGAGCTTGTAAGTCCATGGAGTTATGTATGTGTGTTAGAGAAACGCCTGGGCCGCTGGTCTAATCCATGCCTAATCATGGTGGAAACCTGCAACGTAACCATAATGAGCAATCTATGAAGCATTCTTATTATAAAAAAAAGAGATTGAGAAAAAAGAAAAAAAAAGACGAGAAAAGAGGAAAGAGAAAAAAGCGCCATTTTCCCATGGTAAATAAGAAGATTGTTGAGATGCTGTCTGCTTGCCTTATCATTTTGATATGGGGATTCTTTCGTATCATCGGGCAAGGGGTACCCCGTTGGCGATTCTCTATGATACACATGTACTTACTATGACAAGAACTTACCGGTAACTAAACTTGAGTAGCATGAGGAGCGACCCTCGTATTCAAGGGACATGAGATTGCCAACTTATACTTTGTCAAGCATATACTTCATACTTTGTTCACTTTAACCTTAATCACTTCAAGATGCTTATGATAGGGGCAATGAGAGCTGAAAGCTAATAAGTACCATAATTTTTGGAATCTTTATGAGACTTGAATCCCTACTTCCTTCTATGAAGGCCTTTCTTTTACTTTTATGTTGAGTCTCCATCTTCTATCTTTATGCACCTATTAAGAGAGCATAGTGGCCATTCTTAGTTTAATGTGCATTGTCCCAAGACTTGTTGGTTGATTCATAACTTTGATATTGCTTGTTCTTAAACTATTTGTGACATGGGTATACCCTACAGGTACTCGAGCTTGGTATATACGGTCCAAGTACGTATGGTCCCATGGTGTCGCCAAGGCCTAGATAAAGGACTTGAGTAACCTGCGGACTCTCGATTTCTTGAAGATCAAGAAAAAGCTAAAGATAGAAAGTTTGAAGGGGAAAACCCTAACTTGTAACCGACTCGACCTGCTACCCGAGACCTAGCCTATCTATATAAGGGCTAGGAGGGGGCGGCGAGGAGGACACACGCAACCCTAGCTTCCGCAAACCCTCGCCAGATTGCATCTGCGTACCGTTGTAACTTTCGACTCCCTCGATAATTCCACGAGCAGACAAGCAGGAGTAGGGACCTCTACGAGGCCTGAACCTGGGTAAATCCTTTGTCCCCTGTGTGCTTGTTTGCTAGCCGATAGATGTCTCCAGCGCTCCCTCCTTCTCCAAAACCCAAGTCCATAACAATGGGCATTGATGAGTTAAACCCTCGTCAATTGGCGCCGTCTGTGGGAAAAGGGAGTGCTGATGTTGCGGCTTCTTCGGCCCCATCAACTGCGATCTACAACTCTGCAACAGTGGAGATTTGCCAGCTCTTCGGCGCCTTCGACTTCACCGTCCACACATCGGCCACTCGTCCGGCCTTCGAATCCGTGGGCGACGGAGTCAGCTTGGCGATTGGGAGCTTCCGCTTCCAAGTTGGACAGATGGGCACGCTTCGCATGCCTGATCAGCCGACAGCACTGACGATTGCCCCAGCATTATGGTTCCCTCCATCGATCGGCACCCTCAGCGAGCTCAATGCTCCGGTGGCAGTTGGGAACATAGTCAGTGACAACAGTCGCGACTCTGATCTAAGCGATCTGGCCACTGAAGATGGAACCTACGGTTCCGGATCTGAGAGTTGTGGAAGCAACAGCTTCCCTAATCACTTCATGTGCGCCGTCATCAACGCGGGCGACACCTCCGCCAACCGCGGTAACGGTGGCAACACCGGCAACGGCACCGATCCACCCAATCGCGGCAACGGTGGTAACGCCGGCAACGACACCGATCCACCCAACGCCGGCAACGGTGGCAACGGAGGAGCAGTCGAACCTCCTAGCATGAATCAACGAGCAAACCGGCAAACGCGTCGTGATCAGGCTCAACGAGCAAGAGTGGGATCGCTGCCGCGAAGCCCTACGAGGTGCACCTCTACCCTTTGGGTACCCGCAGGAACTGCTGATGGGCTACCACTGGCTCCTAAAAGAGGAATTCAAGCACCAAAAACAAGCAATCACGCAACTTGAGGCGCGTAAAAAGGCGGCGGATGAGTCGAGCCTTCGTCGCGCTAGGCTCTCCTCCTACGGAGGATCCTCCTCAAGAGGCAACGAGTACCTCACTAAGAAGAGGCAGTCGCGGATGGCTCACCTGACCGAACAAGAGCGCATAGATGCCACGAAAGTCCTCGACTTCGGTTCTATGACAGTCGACACGAGAGGCAACATGGTTCCCAGGACACGGCAGGCCGCGGTGACAACAGCCACCATGTACCTTCTCAATAACCAGCCACCAGCTGGAGATCCCCGAATGGCCATGCACCGATCTACGATCGCGGGCCTGGGGCTAATCGAGGCTGCCCTCGACAAGGAACCAGTACCAGACCCAAAAAAGGGAAAGCACTAGCAAAGCGCTACTCCTCGCCCTCGTCCAGCGATGACAGTCACGACCTGTCTCGTTGCCGCCGCTCATGGCGACACGATCGTGACTACGATGTACGCGACGAACTCACGCAGCGCAAGATCGACAAGTCAAGGGCACGACGTGCTCAGTCGACTGACTCGGAAGAAGAAGATGGGGAGCTCTGCGGCGCTAGATGCTTCAGCAGATCCATCAGGCAAAAGCGAATGCCTAAAGGGTTTAAACTCCCATCGGAGAACCCGAAATTTGACGGTCTGCAGGACCCCAAGATCTGGCTGGAGGACCACATCTCCTCTGTCAGGCTACATGGAGGCAGTCGAAGTACTGCGATGCAATGCTTGCAGCTACAGCTGCAGGGCGCCGCCCGTGCATGGCTCAATAACGTTCCACGCGGATCCATTCGCAGCTGGGATGAGCTGGTCTACAGCTTCATGCGCAACTTTAAGGGCACGTACAAACGGCCTGCCTCCATCGAAGAACTGAGATGCTGCTAGCAAAGATCTGGCGAAACGCTACGCTCTTACATCCAAAGGTGGTCCATCATCAAGAACTCCGCGGAAAACATCTCGGAAGACCGCGCGATTGACGCATTCAACGGTGGTGTCCGCCTCATGGAACTCAGGGAGGATCTAGGTCGCTCAAAGTCCCAGACCATCGACCACCTGATGGAGATCGCGAATCGGTGGGCCGATGGAGAAGATTCGGTGAAGAATCGTGTTCACTCTGACGAGGAAGCAGAACTCGAACAAAGACGCGACCACCGGAGTAAGCGTCGCATGCGCGTCTAAGACGATCACGATGACGTCAACATGGTCGCAGCTGGCTAGATAACCGCAACAGCGGATACCGCGCGGCGGATACCGCGACTCTGAGAAAACCACGCAAGTGTGGCAACGCTGCACTCACGATGAAGCACCCGCGACCTCCATCGAGGACAAACTGTCCGGGCCATGCACGGTACACTTCTACATCGACAAGCATGATGGCAAGAGAAAGTCCAGCCACCTCCTCAAGGACTGCCGCGAGTTCCTCAAGCTACACGAGGGATTGGTTCAGATGAACCGCAATGCAGTCAAAAGAGGCTACGGAGCCGCTCCAGGCGCCGTGGCACATGGCGCACCACCACCACCACCTGGGCCACCCCCGAACGGAGCTACACCGGACCAGCACCACGGAGGCGAACCGTACCCACGGGCCATGGGTACCATGATGATCCAAAAGGGGCGCCCCTCCAATAGGGTGCAGAAGGCCATCACTCGCCAAGTCAACTTGGCCATGCACTCGCCACCATCCACCACTGAGTACCCCAGTGGCAGTGAGTCGTGCATTACCTTCGACAAACGCAACCACCCGCCTCAAGTACCTCGCCCAGGTCATTGCCCCCTCGTACTCGAGGCGCAAATTGGAGGCTTCGACATGAGTCGCATCTTCATGGATGGCGGAAGCGGCATCAACCTCATATTCGCGAGTACCTTGCGAGCAATGAGGATCCCTCTAACTTGCTTGGAGGCATCGGACGCAACGTTCCACGGCATCGTCCCAGGGAAAGGCGTATACCCCCTGGGCAAAATCAACCTCGACGTCATATTCGGCACGCCAAGGAACTTCCGGCGCGAACGCATCGACTTTGAGGTCGTCGACTGGCCCTCACAATACCACTGCATCCTCGGACGCATCGCGTTCGCTAGGTTCATGGCGGTACCCCACTACGCCTACCTGCAGATGAAAATGCCAGGTCCCAACGGCATCATCACGATCAACGGGAGCTTCGAGCGATCTGACAATTGCGACAGGGAATTCAACAGAATCTCCCAGTCCTTCGGCATGCAGGAGGAGCTCGCGCGATTGAAGGAAATGACAGACAACAGTCTGCCTCCCCTGAGTAGGCCAAGCTAACCTGACCTCTCCTTCGACTCATCTGTGCACACAAAGAAGGTGCAGGTCCATCCATCAGATCCCGCTAAAACGTCCCTTATCGCCAACAACTTGAGTCCCGCATAGGAACTCGCGCTCGTCGAATTCCTCCGTGAGCACTGGGAAATTTTTGCCTGGTGTCCTGCGGACATGCCAGGAGTTCCTAGGGAATTCGCCGAGCACGCACTCAACGTCAACCCCGACACAAGGCCAGTCAAGCAAACAATCAGGCGACTGTCTGAGCCACGAGCGCAGGCAGTCGGAATGGAGATCAACAGACTCCTCGAGGCCAAATTCATACGCGAAATCAAGGAAAGCACTTGGCTCGCCAATACGGTGTTGGTACCAAAAAAGGACACGGATATCCTACGGATGTGCGTGGACTTCACTTCTTTAAGCAAGCACTGCCCAAAAGATCACTTCCCGCTACCACAGATCGATCAAATCATCGACTCCACCGCTGGATGCGAGCGCCTCTGCTTCCTTGATGCCTACTCAGGCTATAACCAAATTCGAATGAAGGAGGAAGACCAGGAGAAGACCGCGTTTACAATGCCCTTCGGTGTGTTCTGCTACAACACAATGCCCTTCGGGCTAAAAAACGCGGGAGCCACATACCAGCGGTGCATGCAGGCTTGCCTCAAGGAACAACTGGGTCGCAACATCCAAGTCTATGTCGACGACATAGTAATCAAAACCAAGGAAGAAGCCTCTCTAATCGACGACTTGCGCGAAACCTTCGCCAATAGCGATCATTACCGGATAAAGCTCAATCCGGACAAATGCACCTTCGGCGTACCATCTGGGCAGCTGCTCGGGTATCTCATCTCCACGAGAGGGATTGCGGCAAACCCAAAAAAGATAAAGGCCATACTGGCCATGGAGAAGCCAAAGAACATAAGTGGCGTCCAGCAACTAGCCGGACGAATCGCGGCCCTCAGTCGATTTATCAGTCGAATGGGAGAAAAGGCGCTGCCCTTCTATCAGCTCCTCCACAAAGCTGACAAATTCGAGTGGACCAATGAAGCGCAAGAAGCATTCGAAGATCTCAAGCGCCTGCTATCCACCTCGCCAGTATTGGTGACTCCACGAGAAAGGGAACCACTACTACTGTACATCTCCGCTACCAACCAAGTGGTTAGCATAGTGCTCGTCGTCGAGCGGGCCAAGGAAAACAAGGTCCACGGCGTACAACGCCCGGTATACTACCTCAGCGAGGTCCTCACGCCAACAAAACAGCGGTACCCGCACTACCAGAAGCTGGCGTACGGCGTCTTCATGACCGCCCGGCGACTGCGCCATTACTTCTAGGAACACCCAATCGTGGTAGTCAACGACGCCCCATTGGGACATATCCTCAATAACCCCGACGCCACGGGGCAAGTCGCGCTTTGGGAAATCGAACTGTCTCCACGAGACATCACATACGAAAAGCGTGATGCAATCAAGTCGCAAGTTCTCCCTGACTTCCTCGTGCATTGGATGGAAAACCAACTCCCGGACAAGCCAGATATGTCCTACCTCTAGACAATGCACTTCGATGGGTCCAAGCGGAAAGATGGAGTAGGAGCAGGTGTCATACTGACATCACGTCAAGGGGACAAGCTGAAATACATCCTATGAATGTGGTTCACAGCCTCAAACAATGAGGCTGAATACGAGGCCCTGTTACACGGGATGAGGATGGCAAAAGCCTGCGGCGCAAAGAGGCTCATCATATACGGCGACTCCAAGCTGGTCGTCAACCAAACAATGCACGAGTGCGATGCACTGAACGACAACATGATCGCATACCGCGACCTCTACGACACACTCGAAGGAGACTTTGATGGTTGCGAGTTGCAACACATAGGTCATGAAAGCAACGAGGAGGCGGACACACTCGCCAACATAGGCTCCACCTGCGCCCCCATACCACCTGGGGTATTTCTTGAGCACATATGCGAACGCTCCATCAAGCCAAAGGCCACAGAGAAGAAAACAAGCGCAGCAACGGATTCGGGGGCTACGCCACCCAATGAGCCAATGGCACTCGATGACTTGGAGCTAGACACAGGACTCGAGGGACCAATGAGCGTCATGATGATCGAACAATCCTGGACGCAGCCGTACATTACGTACCTCCTCAGCAAGCGCCTACCGGACGACCCGACAGACGCACGGCACATCACGTGACGCTCCAAGGCATTCGTCGTTATCAACGACGAACTGTATAAACGCAGCATCACAGGCGTGTTACAACGATACGTCTCCCTAGCCGATGGAAGAGCAGTCCTCCTCGACATCCATGAAGGGACCTGCGGGCACCACGCCGGCAGTCGCGCCCTCGTTGCCAAAGCTCTACGAGCTGGATTTTACTGGCCCACGGCCATGCGCGACGCCAAGGACATAGTCCAAAAGTGCAACGCTTGTCAGCGATTCGCGGACAAGCCACATGCACCAGGCGCAGAACTACGGCCCATTCCATTGGCCTGGCCCTTCGCACAATGGGGCCTTGACATGGTGGGCAAGCTCCTAAGGTCCTTGCAAGGAGGCTACGTCTACCTCTTGGTCGCAGTCGACAAGTTCACCAAGTGGATTGAGGCCATGCCAGTGACCAACCAATCAGGGCACAACTCGGTCAAGTTCTTCGAATCCATTGTCTACCGCTTCGGCGTGCCGCACAGCATCATCACTGACAATGGGACGAACTTCACATCCAAGGAGTTCCAAGAATTCTGCGGAAACCTGGGGATCAACATCAGTTACGCCTCAGTCGCGCATCCATAGACCAACGGTCAGGTGGAAAAAGCAAACGGGCTCGTCTGCAGCGGCATCAAGAAGCGACTCCTTCGACCACTCGAGCAAGCCGCGGGTTGCTGGCCAGATGAGCTCCAATCCGTACTCTGGAGTCTACGAACAACTCCAAACAGCGCCACGGGATACACGCCATTCTTTATGATGCACGGAGCAGAAGCAGTACTACCCGCCGAAGTGCGATACAAGGCGCCGCACGTAGTCGCTTACAGCAAACAAGAATCATCTCTTGCACTCGAAGACTCCGTCGACCTCCTCGACGAGGCAAGAGAAATCGCCGCAGAAAGATCCACGATCTACCAGCAGAACCTGCGCAACTACCATAGCAGAAGGCTTCGCCCCAGATCCTTCGTCGAAGGTGACCTGGTCCCGCGACTGAAGCAGCAGGGGCATCTCAAGCTCGAGTCCCCCTGGGAAGGACCGTACGTGATTACAGAAGTAATCCCAGGTGGCGCCTATCACCTTCAAGATTTAGAGATAGGAGTCGCATACTCCAACCCTTGGAACGTCGCACAACTGCGACACTTCTACCCCTAGTTGTTTTACTTTTTACATCGCAAATAAGGCTACTCAGCCAAGGCTACTTAGCCACACATTGTACCTCGTACTGCCCTTCAAATAAATAAAAGCTAAGTGCCCCAAAACTCTGTGTTTTTCTTTCACTTTTGTCAATTTTATACTCGAGGGCTACGCCACCCTACCTACATCTGTTCTTCGAACCAATAAACGCGATATCCTGAGTAGCTGACACATCAATCAAACCCCTTAACGCAAACTCAACCCAGCCGCAACACGCCTGGCAGGTTGACAAAGGGATGGCCAGGCTAACGAAAAGGAATCGCATAGTGCAACGCACCTGACGCTGACAAAGCTGTTTGTACACATTCAACAATAAATTATCTACAAATATATATGAACTTTACAACATAAGTACACTTATGTGCAGGATGCAAATCTAGCTACTGCTGCAACAGAAGAACATTGGTTTGTTCCTCGAAGAAGTCGACAATCTCCTCTGCTGGACGGTCCACCGCCTGATAGTGCGGCACCATATTCCAAGCAGATCCGGCTGGCGGCGCTGGCGGCCCGGAAGCAATGGCGGCGACATCCACGTCAGGCCTGTGCAATCGCACCATCGAGAGGGCAGCCTTGGCACCAGCCACCAACTGCTGCCTCACGCACTCGCGAACCGCGGACATATCTTGAAATTTGGCTAGGAGAGCCAGCAGGCTTGATGGAGTGTCATCCAACGGGAACATCGCCCGATAGATGTTCTTCAAACACGACTGCGACTTCTTCAGGAAGAGCAGCACTCGCGAAGCGCGATCCTGCAGGGTCGCCAATGCAGTCGCACGATCATGATCTACCTAGAAGTATCCACTCTCTTGAAGTTGCTCCTGGGTGAGATCATGAAGGCGGATGGCAATCCTATCCTTCTCCTCCTGCGGACGGCGTGTGCTAACAACTACACGAAGCAGCACCAACAGCATGAGTACAACGTACCATTGCAACTAATTACAAAGGAAAAGATGAGGACAAGCAAACTAACACTTAAACTGGTCGCCCAGCCGCGTCACCTCGCCAAGCAGATATTGCTCGCGGGCGGCGGATTTTTCCGCCTTCGACTTCCACACGTCTGCATTACCACGGATCAGGGGCAACTCACGCTCCATCTGCTTCACGCGATCACGAAGTCGCAACAGCAAGGATAGCTCCTCTACCCTAGAGCGCGGTGGTGCCACTGTCTCATCAAGAGATGGCGAATCCTGGTTTCCCCCCACAGGACCACTCTATGTGCCCTACCACAAGTCAAGACAAAAGCAAATAAGGCAACCAAATCAACACAAAGGCAAGGGGAATAGACACATTCAAGATAAGCATAAGTGTTTACAAACACACTCGCCAGCAGGCATGTTCTCCAATCAAAAGGCCAATTCATTAACTATTACAAAAATTAACTACGGGGCAACTGGCTTCTTCGACTTCGACGGCTTCGGGGGCTTCATCAAGTCCGTGGCAGTATTAGACGCCACAGACTTTCCGCCAGCTCCTGAGGCCGAAGCCTTCACGATCTTCTTAGCACGCTGGAGCTCCTCCGAATACTTGGCAATAGTATTTATCAAGGAATGGCCATATTTGGCACAGGCAGTCGCAAAGGGAGCGAATACTACCTGCTGACCATCCGTGCCAACAGGCATCGTCTTCTACACCGCAAAAGGATCTATTTCGACTCCGTGGGCTTGCACCATGGCAAGTGACATGGTCGCGCCAGCCGCGCGGAGGGAGTTCTTGTACATGGCAGGCACACCCCCGGCGATCGACTCCACCAGCTCTTCCACATTGTCGACCAGCTCTGCCTTCGGCATCAACTCCTCCTGGAGGCGACTAAGGGTAACCTTGGCCTTGGACAACGTATTTTGGACAGCGGCGCTATGATCCTTGATCGCAGACACTGCGCCCGCCAGAGCGTCATCGCGACAAAGGGCTTGCGGATCAAAACTCAAGTCGCCAGCATCTACACCGAAAATACACACATGGATCAAACTTCTGGTGCCACTGGCAAAAACTCTAGATGCAGAGAAGAACATCAATAAAATATCTGCCAGTAAAGGTACCTAAGAGGGCCTTGGCGACTGAGAACAGTTGCTCTTCGAACAACTTCTCCCTGGCTGCAAAGGAGGCGCGCATATCCTCTTCTCGCTTCTAGGCATCATCACGAGCCGTGATTGCCTCGTCGTGCCCCTTCATAGCTGCGGCTAATGTCTTCTCCAACGTGGCGACATTGCGCAGTAAAGCGTTATGCTCAGCTACATGGCAGTCAATAATTGGCTATCAGTCGATCATACCAAAACAAAGAGAAGATGAAAAGAATAAGTGTAGAGCACTCACCTTCGACCACGCGGTGACGCGTCTCCAGCATTGCATGCTGGCGACCAATCGCCATCACCTGCTCTGCCACCTGCGTGGCTTCCTTTACAAGGAGCTGTCACACAAAACAAGGAGTCAGAAGAGGGCAGCAGAAGGAGTCGATTACCACATTAAAAAAGAAGGAAAGATATACTTACATGGTCCTCTAGTGACTCCGAAGAAGTTTGGTGAACCATCGTCCGAGCAACCACTCGATGCTTCCCTACGTGAGGAGAGCTCGAAGAATTGTGCCCGGAGTGGGCTGCCACCAGAGGAGAAGGGGCACACTCGACCTCTACCTTGGCCCTTGAAGTCGCGACTCTCGGTTCTTTCAAAAACTCGATGTCGCCAGAAGATGACGATGCCTCTTGACTAGAAGACCAAGTCCACATTGAGAAAAGGGCAAACTCCAGGGCAAAACCAACAAGAAGAAAACAGAAAAGAATGAATGACCCAGCAAACTTACCAGTTAAAGTTTTCAAGATCAAACGTGGCAGCCGCCGACTCCGACGAAGACTCCTTGGGCAATCGCATCTGCTTGCGAGAAGACGGTGCCACAGCCCTCACAGGAACGGCTGGAATTGGCGACCCCGCGCCAACAGCCGCGCCTCCTGGAGTCGAAGGAGTCGACGCGTCGGAGTCCTCGCTACGCGAACGCTTGTGAGTATCCGGGCTCTCGGACTCGGGGGCTTCCTCTTCCACATCAGAAGGGACAGTCAACTCAGACTCGTCCTCTTCCAAAGCTTCACGAGGAATAATCCCCTCAGGGAGAGGAGGCATACAAGGCGACACCGCCCAATCCTGCATACAAACAGTGAAGATCAGCAAACATAACAGGTAAGCAACAGAAAACGCAATCGCGAAAATAAGCTACTGCGTAGCACAACTGTACCTCAGGAGAAAGATTCGAAGCATCGAAAGGAGGAACGACTGGCTCGTTCGGAAGCACATCCTTGAAGGTGTACTTCGTGACCAGTCGCACCCTCTTATCTACCTCACTCGCGGACATGCCATCAGCAGACACGCGAGTGGCATCATCAGCGCCACCCCATTGAAACTGGGATGGACCCTGGCCTTGAGAGGCTGGACGCGATGACGCAACCAAGTCCTGACAAGGGCGCAACCTCCCTCTTCTGCGCCTATGCGACTCTCGAGGTCGCAGACGCGTTGATATAGCACGTCTGTCTCCGCGAATTCGGAAGGCATTATCACGTTCTTCCAAGAACGCATCTTCTTGCAGGGAGTCGTGGGATTGAAAGGCGCGAGTCCAAAGTGCTCGTCCTTGGCCTTCTGGTCGCGAACATAAAACCATTTATCCCTCCATCCCTGGACGAACTTGGTAAGCTTGATGTCGAAGTAGGTGGCGGATGGGTCGACATGGATACCGCAACCACCTACGTCATAAACTAAAGAGCCAGAGGCGGACTGACGCTTCAATTTAAACAAGCGCTTGAAAAGGACAAAGTGCGGCTCGATTCCGAGCCAACACTCGCAAAGAGTAATGAAACAGGTGATATGGAGAATCGAATTTGGGGACAACTGATGGAGCTAGATCCCGTAGAAGCAAAGAAGACCCCTAAGAAAGGGGTGGAGAGGCAAGGAGAGACCGCGAGTGACGAATGCGAGAAACATCACTCGAAAGCCAGCGGGAGGAGCAGGAATGGTCTCACCACTGGGAACGCGCGCATCGGCGACTGCCGCAGAGATAACTCCATCCTGGCGAAGAAGACGGAGATCCGACGCCTTGATAATGGAGGGGCGCCATGCACCATTGGTCACGCGAGTGCCCGCGACCTTCTTCTTCACGCCGGTGTGGTGCTGGTGCCCGCAGCAGCGGAGCCACCCTTCTTCTTCGTCGCGGTGACGGTGGCCGTGGAATCAGCGGCAGCACCTCCTTTCTTTTTCCCCATTGCGCGGCGGCGATGAGAGCGCAGAAAGTAGCTTGGAAACGAGCGAAGGTGGTCCAGCGCCGTGAGGGAGATGAGCGCAGGGAAAAGCAGAAGAACATCAGCAATGGCAATGGCAGCAAGGAAGAAAGAGCGCAGATGGAAAATTACCGCCGCAGCACCGCTACTTAACCCCTGGGAGATGCAATCCAACGGCTGACAAAAACCATATTGGACGCGTGGCATGCATCGCGTTGGACACGTGGAGAAGAGGAAGCGCGAACCGTCCCCCCACTTCTACCATTACGCGTGGAAATCGAGGAGGCGCAGTTAAAAATAAGATTACGCGTTCCCAATCAAATCAAAGTCAGAAAGTAGGACCCACCGCTCGTCACGTCCCGTCAAAATCGCTCAAGCGGGCAACTGAGGTCATACAAACGTCAGCACTGACGTCACCAAGGCTACGCAGTGGAAAACTTCGACTATTTTTAGTCCTTGATGGAGTCTTCGACTCCACCAAGCACTCGGGGGCTACTCCCATAGGGAGCGCTGGCCGCGCACCCTACGACTTTTTCTTTTCTTATTGCAGGCACGAAGACAATCACAAAGGCAAACCCAACCACTCGAAACACAATTCGATTATGGACATGGGTTACTCCCATAGGGAGCGCCGGAAACAAATTCGACTGAAACAAGCACGCAAAAGCCGACAGCAGTCGCGAAAATATTTAGTCCCTGCCTGAGTCATCGACTGAAACAAATAAGCAAAAAGACGACAGCAGTCGCAAAAGTTCTTTAGTCCCTGCCTGAGTCTTCGACTCAACCAGGCACTCGGGGGCTACTCCCATAGGGAGCGCTGGTCGCGCACCCTATGATTATTTGCACAAACACCGTGTGTTGATAACATCCGCACTCGCAACCTTTGGCGACACCACCTCACAAATTTTCCCTACAAATAGACTACGTCTCCTGGGACGCTCGAATCGTCTCCACGATGATAAAATTCGGATGGCACGCTTACGGCGTGAAGGTAAGACCTGAATAAGGCATGGCAACGCATTTAACTGCGCACTACTAGAAATGTATCCGTGCCTACAGGCATGATGAACATGCCTTGACAGACGCGTCGAGTGCTCATACCCATATAACTGGAATTCGACTCCTGTAAGACCTCCGTGGCCTGAGTCGAATTACACCAGCACTTTTTCGGATTCGAGTCCGGGGACTCGAATTTGAGTAGATTGCGTTGTTTCACCCTAAGGTGGTTAACTGATACCGATACTTCGGTTATATCAGGTACGTATATCAACAATCCCTATGACATAAATAAAAGCAGTCGAAAATGTACTCATTCAGGCACTCGAAGACTTCAAAAAAGTCCCCAGTCGAATCTACGATTCCACTGGACACTCGGGGGCTACTGACATGGGTATACCCTACAGGTACTCGAGCTTGGTATATACGGTCCAAGTACGTGTAGGCCCACGGTGTCGCCAAGGCCCAGATAGAAGGACTCGAGTAGCCTGCGGACTCTCGATTGCTTGAAGATCAAGAAAAAGCTAAAGATAGGAAGTTTGAAGGGGAAAACCCTAACTTGTAACCGACTTGACCTGCTACCCGAGACCTAGCCTATCTATATAAGGGCTAGGAGGGGGCAGCGAGGAGGACACACGCAATCCTAGCTTCCACAAACCCTCGCCAGATTGCATCTGCGCACCGTTGTAACTTTCAACTCCCTCGATAATTCCACGAGCAGACAAGCAGGAGTAGGGACCTCTACGAGGCCTGAACCTGGGTAAATCCTTTGTCCCCTGTGTGCTTGTTTGCTAGCTGATAGATGTCTCCAGCGCTCCCTCCTTCTCCAAAACCCAAGTCCATAACAATGGGCATTGATGAGTTAAACCCTCGTCAATTTGTATCTAGTCACCCTTATGAACTTTGAAGGTGCCCTATGCATTTATGTTTTGCTACAATATGAGGGACAAGCTAAATACCATTCTCATTATGTTTTCTTTATGTGAAACAAACAAATGTCTTTCAAAGCATTGCTATTCATGAATCTCTTGTTTGTACCTTTTCATGTTATAACATAGTTGCTATGTCTCATTGTTAGAACTTTATCTTTCATGCTATGTTGAAGTACTATGATCCCAGCTATCAATGTTTTACAAATACTTTGATCAAGATTATGATGGTGCATGTCACCTAAAAATTATTCTTTTTATCACTTACCTACTCGCGGACGAGCAGGAATTAAGCTTGGGGATGTTGATACGTTACAAAAGTATCTATAATTTTTGATGTTGCATGCTTGTTTTATATTTACTTTCTTATGTTTTGTCCACACATTGAAGTATTTTTACACATTTTCTGGAACTAACCTATTAACAAGATGCCATAGTGCCAGTTGCCTATTTTCTGCTATTTTTGGTTCCAGAAAAGCCAGAAAATGAATATTCTCGGAATTGGACCGGACAAAAGCCAAAGTCAATATTTTACCGGAAGACTCACGGAGCCCAAAGCAGAGACGGAGGAGGGCTAGGGCCTGGCCACACCATATGGTGGTGCAGGTGACCCCTGGCCGCGCCACCAGGTGGTGTGGGCCCCTTGGCACTCCATCGACCTTGCCTCTTCGCCTATAAGAAGCCTCCGATGCAGAAACCCTAAATAATCCAGTCTCTAGCCATGAAAAGTTCCGCAGCACCGCCGCCACCGAAGGGGAGATACGGGGGACAGAAAGTCTCTGTTCTGGCACCCTACCAGGACGGGGAAGTGCCCCCGGAGCCATCTCCATCGATCTCCACCACCATCTCCATTGCCATTGCTGATTCCCATGATGTGTAGGGATTAGTTCTTCCTCGAGGCTAAGGGTTCTACCGGTAGCTATTTGTTCATCTCTCTCTGTATGCATGATCATATTGTGATCATGAGCTTTGTAATCAAGTAGATCTACCTTGCTACTCAAGTGCTTTAATAGATCTCTGCTCTCCCCATGTGTGTGAAAGTGACAGCGTGCACACCATGGTGGCTCTTAGGCTAGAGATTACAATTACTTGTTATGAGTTATATTTGGAGTTGGATGTTTCTATGAAATTGTGGTGTTTGTTGGAACCATCTAGCGCTCAAGGTGATAGTGTGGGGTTATCTAGATGGGGAAAGCGGACTTTGAGGAGTGTTGTTATAGCCCTACCATGGATTAGAGTGTCCAACCAGAGAGTAGTTCAGAGTAGTATCATAAAGAGAAGATATTTATATGAGAGTGTTCACTAGTGAAAGTATGATCCCTAGGCCTTGTTTCTAAACATTGAAACACCGTTTTCAACTAGATCTGTTACATGTTTGCTTGCTGCCATCTTTATTTCAGTTTGCCTTTAGTCTCTTCCACGCCATCAAAGTATTTTGTGGCACCATTGTCTTATGTCCATACGACTTGTATTTCACTATCTCTTCGCCGAACTAGTGCACCTATACACCTGACAAGTGTATTGGGTGTGTTGGGGACACAAGAGACTTCTTGTATCTTGATTGCAGGGTTGCTTGAGAGGGGATACCTTTGACCACTTCCTCCCTGAGTTTGATAAACCTTGGGTGATCCACTTAAGGGAAACTTGCTGCTGTTCTACAAACCTCTGCACTTGGAGGCCCAACAACTATCTACAAGAATAGAAGTGCGTAGATATCAGGCATCCCCAGTGGACTTTATTCCCCGCTGCTTGCACCTCCACGGACAGCTACAAAAGACGCTTTTCTACCTCCCACTGCACAACACCCACATATATCTCTCTCTCTATCTATCTATCTCTCATCCTTCTAGATAGATCATGCATGGCTCGAGGAGGACCGACTCGACATGTCACCCTTGGTGCACCACCACGCCCCACCGTCGGGCTTGTCTAGGTGGCCATCGCTTTCTCCAGCGGACGCGCCTCTGCCTCTACAATGGCCATAGTCATCATGCAGCACCACACGATCCCATCATGCATGCTACACGATCTTGGATCGTCCTCTGGCGCCCCTCCTCCCGTGTTGGCTCCTCCTCATATCCCCTTCTCGTACCTTGGGTTGGAGAGGAGAATGATCCGTATGACGCACAACTCCTTGCAAATTTGGTGCCATTATTAAAGCTAGAAGCTGTAGTCGCCGCAAAGAAAACCTAGAAGGATGCTGCTCTACACATGCAGTTTGGCATCAACACGGAGTTGGCAAGATTATGTTTCCTAGAGGAGTAGCAATCTCAATGTAGGGGTTCCGCGCATGAAAACAATAAATTTTTACCCTACACCCCTGAACCCCTGATGTTGTCAGGACCTATCTATTAGTAATGTAGTAATGGGAGGGGCTTTTCGCGAACTTACCCTTGAAGACCGAAAAGCGTTGTCAATGCTCAGGAGAGCATGGTTGATGTAGACGATCCGAAGCCGACCTCAAGGCTGTGATGAAGTCCTTGCGCTCCTGTGGCTCCAACGACTTGAGTGCCTCAAGTGTGACACCTTGCGGGAAGTTACACACGTCCGGTGCTAACGATGACTCCCGCTTCCCCGATCCAGCAGCAGTTGCAGAAGTAGAGCTCCTGGATCCGAATCCCGCAGCACGATGGTGCTCCGTGGTGAAGATGTCTCTTGTTCGCGAAGTCCAAACTTGGGACCACGGTCACGAGAGAGAGAGAGAGAGAGGTAGAGAGAGAAAATATCAATTGGAGGTCTCCCCAAAAGTGAGGAAACCTTTATTGAATATTGTCGGTATTTATCTGGCCAAATACCCCCACTATATATAGGGGGAGGGGAGGTACTACCTCCCTCAAAGTCCTGGGGTGGGACTAAAGGAGAGGAGAGGGGGAGGGGTGGCACCGTCGGCCACCCTCATGGGCCCCGCATGGGGGGGGGGTGCTGGCGCACTAGGGCGCCGGCCACCCCCTCTGGCCCTTCTCCCTCTTGCCTTTCCCTAATGGGCCCTCTTCCCTCCGGAATTGGCCCATTAAGCCTTTTGACCTTTAAATTGATTTTCTCTTTTATTAAATAATTATGAATAAATGATTAAATCAATATTTAACATTCATTCATATATTATTCAATCTTCGTGGCTACGGAACACCTTCCACCTCCACTCTGGACATCCTCTGGACTTACCGAAACCCTTCCGGTTTTCTCTCTACTATTCTTCGGCAATTCTTCCGATCCTATAAACAATCTCTAAGCATCATAAAACCCTTAAGCGTGATACCCTACGGTTCGGGAACACTCTAGACATGGTCAGGACACTCCCGGACCAATGATCAACAGAGGGACCTGGATGGCCATGTGACCCCTGTGCGTTCCACGAAGATCTTTCGTCGTTTGAACCGGGACGGTCGTGTCTTATTCCCTTTGTCTCTCGATACTTGCATTGCCCAAGATCTGATCAATGAAATCACCATGTCGTGTTCAATATCATTACCGAACAATGCTACTTGACTTGTTCCGACAAGTGATATCCCTATGATCAAATCACACACTGCGCAGCTATTGGATATAACTTCTCCGAGTGGGCCCTTGAGTATATTTCCGTCACGTGGATGGACAAATCCCGCTCTTGACATATATTGCCTCTACGGTTTCCTCCGAGTACCTGAACACACCTTTATAACCACTGTATTACCAAGTGGCGCTTGATGCTATCTAAGCACTCTCAGGAGACAGTGATTGATATAGCCTCACGGTCTAAGGAATAGTCTACGAGGATCCATTTCTAATCATCGTACCTTGAACTTCATGACATGATCGGGTCACGATGTTTAGCTTGGGTATTGGTTCATCATCTCATTGTCAGAATGAGTTGACTCCATTTCCAACTGGCATAAATGCCACATGATCAGGAAACTTGATCATCTATTGACCAATGAACCAGTGATTAGAGTTTCACTGGGAACCCCTGGTTGTTTATATATCACACATGTATTGATGTTTCCACTCAATACAGTTATAGCATGATATAAAACTTAATCTTAAACTTTATGAAATATGATAATAGTCCTTATCACTATTTGTCTCTAGGGCATATTTCCAACAGTCTCCCACTTGCACTAGAGTACAAATAAACTAGCTGCATTTGTTCTTAATCGTTGGCACCATATATTCGGTACCCTGAACATGCTTGCTCATGGAAGAGGTTGAGTCTTGGGTCTATATATTACAGTCCCAAATCCTTTGCAACTTACTAATGTCACCTTGATTGACATTAATACTTTATCTTCACATGATAACATCTGTATGTATGCATCGTCGCTATGGCAGCAGAACGAGGCCTGATTCCAGGAGCCTACAGTGACTTTAGATCAACCTCGAGGGCTTTCTCATGGGCACTGTGCCCTAGGACACATCATTCTATGTTAAAAGTGAACTAGCCCCGTCATAACATTATGCAACACTTTAGATGGTACCCTTATCTATTATTATAAATGTATTCATCGAAACATGAGTGCACCTTGTGCAACTTTTGATGTTTTTGTTCACCTCGCTTCCTACTTGACTCTAATCGGTATTACAGGAGTTTCCAACATATTCCCTTATAACATAACTCTTTATGCTTTAAGATATGCCATCATTTATGGATCTGGAAAACATGTCTATAGTTCTCTATTAGACACTATGGACAAACTTATCTCAATGTTCCGTGATTCAAACTTAATCACTTTTCAAACGTTCCTTATTGGATCATATATTATGTTAAGTTATCATCATGGTTTTCTAAGATAGAACCTATGTCTCAACATAGTGGATGATGGTCATCCTTTTCTTTCTTTCAACCATTGATGTTAAACTTAATATTATTCCTAACTTGAGTTATTAAGGACCAGTTCCTTAATTAACTTCTATTCCGAAACCCTTTTCAGAATCCCTTAAGGAATACTACATAATATCATAATACACTTATTATCAACTTCTAAACCTTATAAATCATTATTTATCGGTACTTGCGCTTTTATTCTTAACACACTTAAGAATCACTCCTATAAGCTCCCACTCAAAATATGTTCCTAACATATTTGAAGATGATTCACTACTCTTACTCAAACTATGTTCCTACATATTTGAATTTGAGATTTATATTGCTCCCACTCAAAAATATGTCATTCACATATTGTTTTAGGAAGACTTTTATAGCTCCCACTCAATTTCATGCAAATTGCATATTCACTCCTATTTTGAACAACTTCAAAATCCTTTGATCAAATATCAAACTTAGAGATTTACTATGAGATACTAGTACTTTTACTAGTTTTAAATCCACTGGACATTTAGCACACTTGAATCAAATTCATTTGAATTCATCCAATACTTGACAAATTGTGCTTTTCTCATTCACCCCCTTTTCCACTATGGCTTTGCAGTCATTTGGGAAAATCAAGTAAACCCTTTTACTTGTGAGATTCAACAGCGAATTGCTTTCTAATATCAAGTGAATTTTGCTTTTAGGATTTCTCATAATTCTAGTTTACCATTATTTCCTTAGTAGTTCGTAGGTATGTCATATTCTGGTAATCATGACAAATGATTCACAAATGTCTCCATAGAAGATATGGGTTACTATTTTGAATCCTACTTCATGTAGTGAAAACACCAGTGGGGAAAACACAATGATCATTATCATTGATTCCTTCCTTTGTGAAGAGAATCGTTCAGGAACGTTTTCCATTGCGCTTCTCAATACTCTGATGCAGGGTTTTGAAACCTCATCGTGTTTTTCACTATCTTCCATTTGCTTCATAATCGAGAAATATCACTAAATGCGAACTTTCTCGAAAATGTACCAAAAACCAAGCAATACTAGTTTTGCTTCTCTTTTGGTTTCAGCTATGGATTTCGTATTCAAAGTTTCCAATGAATACTCTACAAGGACTTATTCCTATTGTTTTGGTTATATCGAATAACCCCAAAACTTCCATGATGATCCATACCATATATGGAGCCGCTTTCACGAATTCAAATGGTTCACTATATATTCTAATTGAGTGCTAACTATTTCTAACTAATGGTCTCTACATCTACACTCAACAATTTATTCTTGGCACCATCTATTCACCCATTTTGATATCTAATATCACATTGTGATGCTTTGCATTTTGACGTTTCAAAACGCTTTGCATTTCACAATTTATTTTTATGCCAATCTTATAAAGTTGAATTTCATTACTATTGATCAAATCATTGTAATTAGATTCTCTTTTATATTTATACCCTTTGTTGATGAAACACTTTGATTGTATCAAATAGTTTCATACTTATGTTTCCTTTGGTAAACTTCTTTACACATTTAAACAATCATATAATGATAATTACCATTTTCGTTAAAACACAATACATCGAATATGTATTTACTTTCAACAATTCATTAAAACACTTTGTATTCAAGTAATACGTGGTGTTCAAGTTATTTTGACGAACTTAGGCATGATTTATGTGTGACAAGAAATCGAATGACTTTCACATATTATCACATAACTTTGAATTTAAACAATGATTTCATTCATTAATGAACACATCATTAAGTTGAGTATTTTTAAAGGCATTTGAATATTTTACAAATGTTCATGCATTATCAATTAGTTTCAAACAACCAGGATAATTCACATATAATCAAACAAGATATGAATGCGAATAGAGATCATTCATAAAAGTGGAACAACTGTTTGTTACAAGCTCATATGAATAACCGTCTCACAAAGTGTGAGACATACTAAAGAAGTTCATAATATTTTGACTACAATAACTATCCAAAACATAAACTAAATGATAAATGTTGAGGGAGAGTGTCGTTGGCCATCATCATGCTCGCCATCAACGCGCAACGTCACCTCCTCTCTAGCAAGCACCTCTCATGCAGAAGGACCTGTTTTCAGTAAAACAGAACAAGTATCAAATATACTTAACACTGCAAATGTGTTTGCAAGATTATAACATTTATAAAATTGTATATCGAATATATACCTTTGTCATTGATGACCTCAGCGACAATGGGTTCAACCACCACATCTCTGAAATGTGATATGAACTCGTGGAAATCCTGTGTTTCCGCATCGCCTCTCATAATGCAAATCCTGACTTGTGCTTGGTAGCTTGGTGGCAGTGACCGCAACACAATGCCTATTGCAAAAGAGCTTGCAAACCAGTTGTCCAGGAAGTATGCCAGACTCATGTGTGCATCATATATGCTCAACAAGTGATCGTCCAGTGAGGACCCCCCTCCATCTTTATGGAGAGGAAATACCCCATCATCTCATACTCCCATATGCGCACTTGTTCCACGAAATGTGATCTCAGATGTGCCATAATCGTTCGGGGATTAAGACTTCCCACAATCGGCCATAGCCCATCTTCCCTCCCGAGGCGCATCGTTACTGATATGAATGTGGCAATCACACAACGACGGCAGCGGAGATCCCGTTGCTCCTGGGTCTCATGAAAATAGGATGGCTCAAAGTACATCTCATAGATCATGTAGTCAGCCACTTTGTTCTCGCTAAGGAGATCATGAAGGCGCATGACCCATGCAGAAAAGTTGAATCCATCTAACTTGAGCTTTTCTCCTTTTAACCAATTGTCAATAGGGAAGGTAATCTCGGGGAGAACAATTTTCTACATTTATAATTGCAAAAGGAATTTAGACTAAGTTTATAATTGAATGAGTTAATAATAACTCCACTTAGAAACACCTATCCCATGAAGGGTTCTAGTGATACCATGACCCCTTTTCCCCACATCTCCCTCGATCATCGCGGCCATCAATGTGGGTTCTCGGGTGGACGCTAAACGTCGGTCACATCATTCATGCGACTTGTGCTCGATCTTTCGACCATCTGTGTTCCGAGGCCATGTCTGTACATGCTAGGCTCACAAACTCAACCTTAGTGTATTTGCTATGCAACATGGCTTACACCCACTGTATGCGAACGTAGATATGTCTGACACTCGACCATCACGACCTGCCTCATACCGAAGAACTTTCTTGGTGGTGCACACTAAGGGGGAACACAATCATTGGTAATTTTTAACAGGGATCATCTTATTAGGCTACCGTCGAGTATCTAATACTATCACACAATAAGATATAGAAACAATAACATTGAATGTAAATGCGATGTGATATGGTCCTTCACGTCATGATGTCCATCCATCGTCATCGGATTCTGGCGCCGTAGACACCAGGGTACCGTTGTCTTTCCGGCGTGGTAGTCCGTCACCTCTGTGACTATCTACTACTACGTAACATAAGGTAATCACTTTACCTTTGCCACAACCATATCACAAAGCAACGCCCCCTGCAAAACAAAGTTAGACGCCTCTACTTTATCTTTGCATGTTTTACGTGGCTGAATGGGCTTTCGCACAAGAACCGTTCTTACCTATGAACTTTCAGCACAATGTTGATCAAGTAGTTCTCTCTACTACACCCCTTTCGGGGCCCTCCGTTGCAAATGGCATACCAACTAATGCGAGAGAGACAAACACCCCCCTAAGCCACTTTATACGGTACAAGCCATATGTCAAGCATGGACCAGTCTTGCGAATGAACGCGTAAAGTCGGTTGGGGGCTGCTTCATCAAGCATTACTGCGGTATACACAAGTACACGTGGGAGGGTAACAACTAAAAGATCAACGCCCACACGCTACATCTCGTGTGTTCTACCCGTAGTAGCATTACTATGCATAGATCTAGCTCTCATACCACTATAGGGGTTCCACGCATGAAAACAATAAATTTTTACCCTACGCCCCTGAACCCCTGAACCCCTGATGTTGCTAGGACCTATCTATTAGTAATGCAATAATGGGAGGGGATTTTCGTGAACTTACCCTTGAAGACCGAAAAGCGTTGTCAACACTCAGGAGAGCGTGGTTGATGTAGACGAGCCGAAGCCGACCTCAAGGTCGTGATGAAGTCCTTGCGCTCCTGTGGCTCCAACGACTTGAGTGCCTCAAGTGTGACACCTCAAGGGGAGTTACACATGTCTGGTGCCTGACGATGACTCCAGCTTCCTCGATCTAGCAGCAGTTGTGGAAGTAGAGCTCCTGGATCCGAATCCCGTAGCATGACGACGCTCCGTGGTGAAGATGTCTCTCGTTCACGCAGACCGAACTTGGGACTGATACATTGCTAACGTATCCATAATTTTTTATGTTCCATGCTTGGTTTTATCTACTTTCTTATGTTCTTTCCACACTTTGGAGTACTTTCTATACACTTTCTTGGACTAACCTATTAACAAGAGCCACAGTGACAGCTGCCTGTTTTCTGCTGTTTTTGGTTCTAGGAAAGTCAGAAAATGAATATTCTCGGAATTGGATGGGACAAAAGCCAAAGTCAGTTTTTCACAGAGGGACACACGAAGCCAAAATATGAGACGGAGAGGGTTCAGGGGGCCGCCACACCACCTGGCCGCACGACCAGGCCTGGCCCGCACCAGGGGGTGGTGTGGCCGCCTAGGGCACCCCCTCGGCCTCCCCTTTCACCTATAAGGTGCCTCCGATACAAAAACCCTAAGTACCCGATCAAAAATTCCACGAAAGAGTCTATAGCCGCCATCATCTCCATCCCTAGATCGGGAGGGATCTGAAGCTCTTCCCGGCACCCTGCCGGAGGGGAGAATTCACCCTGGAGGCCTTATTCATCACCATGCAAGCCTCCGTTGTGATGCGTTAGTAGTTCATCCTTGGACTATGGGTCCATGTAGTAGCTAGATGGCTGGTTCTTCTCCTTTGTGCTATCATGTTTAGATCTTGTGAGCTCCGTTCATGATCAAGATCATCTATTTGTAATTCCTACATGTTGTATTTGCGGGGATCCAATGGATATTGAGATGCTATTTCAGATTGATTATTGATTCTATCATGTCTTTGTTATTTGTGATCTTGCATGCTTTCCGTTGTTAGTAGCTATCTTGGCCAAGTAGATGCTAGCAACTCCAAGAGTTAGTATTTATGCTCGATAGTGGGTTCATGCCTCTAGTAATCTGGGGAAGTGACAGAAATCTCTAAGGTACTAGATGTGTTGTTGCTACTAGGGAGAAAACAACAATCCTTTGTTCATAGAACAACCGTATTGTTTACTTTACATGCAATGCGTAATGCAATTATCTATTGCTTGCAACTTAATACTGGAGGGGATTCGGATGATAACCTGAAGGTGGATTATTAGTCATAGATGCAATTGGATTACGGTCTATGTATAATGTTGTAATGCCCAATTAAATCCCAAAGGAGTCAAGATGAGTAGTATATGCATGATTACTTTCTCGATGTTTGTCAATTGCCTTGTTGTAATTTGTTCACCCAACATGTCATCTATCTTAAGGAGAGCCACCACTAGTGAACTATGGACCCCGATCCTTTCTTTTATCATCAATCTACAACTGTTTACTGTTTTATGTTTACTTTCTGCAAACTATTACTTTCTTCCACACAATACGTTTAATCCTTTGTTTTTAGCAAAACTAGTGAGATTGACAACCTCACTGTAAGTTGGGGGCAGAGTTCTATGGTTGTGTTGTGTAGGTTTCCACGTTGTTGCTGGCACCGGTAGTGCGCCCTGCCAAAGTCCAACTAGCAACACCTTGGAGGTGTTTCCTTGCTCCTACTGGATTGATAACCTTGGTTTCATAACTGAGGGAAAACTTGCTTCTGTGTGATAAGTCCATTTTGCATCACTATTCTATGTCTTAATTCACTATTATTCATTGATATATTTCATATTGAGAGGTGATACTTATGTTATTTCATCTGTTTTTGCATGGTTGATGACTTTTGGAGCATGGACCACTAGAGTCAGGATTCTGATGGAAAAGGTGCTGTTTGGAGGAAAAATTCGCGAAGATCAGAAAATCCGGGAAAATATACGGAAAATCCTATTTTTCCAAAAGACTAAGGATGCCAGAAGACGGAGTGGAGATGGGCCACATGGGGCCCACACCACCCCGTGGCGCGGGCAGCCCTAGGCCGCGCCAGCAGGTGGTGTGGCCGCCCTGGCCCACCTCTGGCTCTCTCCTCTGGCGTATATCATCCTCCCGAAACCCTAAGACTGGGGGAGCAACCACAAAAAGATCCCATCACCTCTGCGAGGCGGAAAACACCGAGAGAGAAAGATCTCTCCGGCAGACAGATTTATGCCAGGGGAATTCCTTCCCGGAGAGGGGAGATCGTCGCCATCAACACCACCATCAAGCTGGACTTCATCGGGATCATCATCATCATCACCACCATCATCATCACCATCAGCACCCTCATCACCATCTCCATATTGCTGTAACAATTGAGTTGAATCTTGCATTAGTTCATAGGGGAAACTTTCCCGGTGTTGATTACTCTTTGTAGTTGATGCTATTGAGTGAACCATTGAATTATTGTTTATGTTCAGATTGTTATACATCATTATTCCATCTCTGATCATGATCCATATGATGTCTTGTGAGTAGTTCGTTTTGTTCTTGAGGACATGGGAGAAGTCAGGTTGTTAGTAGTGGAGTTGTGTTGAGAAAGATTCAATAGTTTGATATTTAAGTTGTGGTGTACTTCTTCTAGTGGTGTCATGTGAACGTCGACTACATGACACTTCACCTATATGGGCCTAGGGGAATGCATTGTGTATTTGGCTACTAACCGTAGGGGTTGCCGGAGTGACAGAAACCTGAACCCCCGTTAGGAAACCATTGCACAAGGGACGTAAGGGTCTTAGAGTTTAAAGCTGTGGTTAGGTCTCTACCTTAATTACTTTCTTGTACTTAAGGATGTTTGCAAGGGGTATAATCACAAGTATGTATTAGTCTTGGATGGGGCGGTACATTAGCACAGGTTCACCCACACAACACTTAGCAAGCTAGAGAAGATTAATCAACTATATGAAGAGAAAGCACTTGACAGTCTTCCCATGTGTCCTCGAGAATGTTTGGTCATCTTAAGTAATACAACCGGCTTGTCCTTTACTGCATAAAGGATTGGGACACTTGCTGCATTTATTCCTATTGTCTTTTATTTGCTCGTACTTTGTTTACTTTCTTTATCAAAAACCCCTAAAAATCCATTTGCTAAGTATTTGCAGAGAATTCCTGATCCATACCACTAGCCAACACCTTCTGCTCCTCGTTGGGTTCGACACTCTTACTTATCGAAAATACTGTGATACACCCCCTATACTTGTGGGTCATCAAGACTATTTTTTGGCGCCGTTGCCGGGGAGTGAAGCGCTATTGGAGAGTGGAACTGGTAAAGGAAACTTCTACTATGAGTATTGTTTACTTCTGTTAGTTGCTTTATTTTTGGTATGGATAATTCGCTGAGTTTCTTATTTGGTAATGCTACTACCACTGCTAAGGTAGTAGATAAACCACCACCTGCTGAGAATGATGCTTTCGAAATACCTACAAGAATTATTGATCGTGTTATGGATAACTACTATGTTTGGGGATGGAACTGTCCATCCTGGTGATCATTTGCTCTTTATACACGAATTATGCGGGTTGTTCAAGTGTGCAGGTATTACTACAGATCAAGTTAAGAAGAAGTTATTCTCATTATCGCTGAAAGGAAGAGCTGAGGAATGGTATAAGCTGCTGAAGAATGGTCATGCTCTGGAATGGGAGGAAATAGTGCCTCTCTTTTATTCAAAGTTTTATCCTCCTAGTGAGATTCATAAAGATCGGAATCAAATATACAACTTTTGGCCTCTTGATGGAGAGAGTACAACTCAAGCTTGCGGGAGATTGAAGTTACTAATGCTCAAATGTCCCATTCATGAGCTCCCCAACAATATTATTATCAATAACTTTTATGCAAGGCTCCCTCTACATGATAAAGATTTATTGGATGCTTCTTGTGCTGGATCATTCACTCGCATGAAAGAAGAAGCTAAATGGGATCTTCTGGACCGTATTCAAGATAATGCTGAAGGTTTGGAGAATGACAAAGGTACAAGGCAGGTATAAATTATGATTATGAATGCATTGAATCTTTTATGGGAACTGATGACTTTCAAAATATTAAAAATGCTTATGGTCTTGATTTGTAAGTTATTACGAATTGCTTTAGAGCTTTTGCTTCTTATATTGAAATTCCAAAAAGGGGATGGAATAAGTACCATGCACCTTATAAAGATATTGTTGACTGTGTTCCTGTTGGGAGCACTGAGGGTTGCATTATTGATCATATCTTACCTGAGCCTTATATCGAGAAGGTTCCCTTCCCAGATAAGGTAAAGGATCATCCTATGATAACTAATGTAATCACTAAAAGTGAAAAGAGAACTGTAAAACCTGATGAACAAATAAACATTGAACCTGTGGTAGCAATTGTGAAAGACCTTATCACTAAAATCATAGAAGATGGACACATAGTCTTTTGTGAGGATGCTTCTAATATTGTTTCACATCCTAATAGAACTAAAAAAGCTAGTGTTCCTGTGCTTTCTGTTAGAATCGGTGATCATTGCTATTATGGTTTATGTGATATTGGTGCAAGTTCTAGTGCTATTCCTTATGAGCTTTATAGAGAAATTATGCATGAAATCAGTCCCTGCAAATTGGAAGAGATTGATGTGGTTATTCACCTTGCTAATAGAGAGACCATCTCTCCAATTGGTATTGTACGAGACGTGGAAGTTCTTTGTGGTAAGATTAAGTATGCTGCCGATTTTCTAGTACTTGGTTCAGCTGCTAGTAAAACTTATCCTATCATTCTTGCTAGACCTTTCTTGAGTACTTGTGGAGCTATTATTGATTGCAAGAGGGAGAAAATCTTGACTAAGTTTGACGGGGAATCTTATGAGTTTATTTTTTCAAAATTTACTGAAGAACCTTGTGAAGAGGAAACCCATAATGAGGATTTTAGAGTTGAACAACTTGCTTCTATCTCTCTTGCTCCTAACAATGCTTTGCAGCAATTTATGGAAGATCACGAAAGTGAGATCTTCATGGAAGAAAGGAATGAGATTGACGAGATCCTCTGTCGTCAACCCAAGATGCTAAAGCATGACTTGCCTGTAGAAGACTTGGGTACCATGTTGCCACCTAAAAAGGATCCGGTCTTCGATCTGAAACCTCTCCCTGATGATCTTAAATATGCTTATATTGATGATAAAAAGATATATCCTGTTATTATTAGCTCTAAACTTTCAGGAAAGGAAGAAGAAAGGTTGTTGGAGGTTTTGAAGAAACACCGAGGAGCTATGGGCTATACTTGGATGATTTAAAAGGGATTTCACCTACTATATGTCAGCATTCTATTAACATAGAACCAGATGCGAAGCTAGTAGTGGAGCACCAACGACATTTAAATCCTAAGATGAAGGAAGTGGTAAGGAATGAGGCATTGAAACTCCTTGATGCTGGTATTATTTACCCTATTGCTAATAGTGAATGGGTTAGTCCTGTTCATTGTGTTCCTAAAAAAGGAGTTATTACCGTTGTTCCTAATGATAATGATGAGCTTATTCCTCAAAGAATAGTAGTAGGCTATAGGATGTGCATCGATTTTAGAAAAGTTAATAAAGTTACTAAGAAAGATCACTACCCGCTTCCTTTTATTGATCAAATGTTGGAAAGGTTGTCTAAAAAGACCCATTTTTGTTTTCTTGATGGTTATTCTGGTTTCTCTCAAATTGCTGTTAAACAACAAGATCAAGAAAAAACTACTTTTACTTGCCCTTACGGAACTTATGCTTATAGACGTATGCCTTTTGGTTTATGTAATGCTCCTGCTACTTTTCAAAGGTGCATGTCTGCTATCTTTCATGGTTTTTGTGAGGAAATTGTAGAAGTGTTCATGGATGACTTTTCTGTCTATGTAACTTCTTTTGATAATTGTCTGCACAACCTTGATAAAGTTTTGTAGAGATGTGAAGAAACTAATCTTATTCTTAATTGGGAGAAATGCCACTTCATGGTTAATGAAGGGATTGTCCTTGGGCATAAAGTTTCTGAAAGAGGCATAGAAGTTGATAGAGCTAAGGTTGAGGCAATTGAGAAGATGCCATGCCCAAGAGACATCAAAGGTATTTGTAGTATCCTTGGTCATGCTGGTTTCTATAGAAGGTTTATTAAAGACTTTTCTAGGATATCAAAACCCCTCACTAACCTTCTTCCAAAAGATGTACCCTTTGTTTTTTATGTGATTGTAAGGGAGCTTTTGAAACTCTTAAGAAGGTTTTAACTACAGCCCCTATTGTTCAACCACCTGATTGGAGTTTACCCTTTGAAATAATGTATGATGCTAGTGATTTTGCTGTAGGTGCTGTCCTTGGGCAACGAATTGATAAAAAGTTAAATGTTATTCATTATGCTAGTAAGACTTTAGACGCTGCTCAAAGGAATTATGCTACTACTGAAAAAGAATTTCTAGCTATCGTTTTTGCTTGTGATAAGTTTAGACCCTATATTGTAGACTCAAAAGTCACCATTCATACTGATCATGCTGCTATTAAATATCTTATGACGAAGAAGGACGCTAAGCCTAGGCTTATTAGATGGGTGCTGCTTTTACAAGAGTTTGATCTACATATAGTAGATAGGAAGGGTGCTGAAAACCCTGTAGCTGATAATTTATCTCGATTGGAAAACATCTCTTTTGACCCTATGCCTGTTAATGATAGTTTCCCAAATGAGCAGTTAGCCGCAGTAGGGGTAAGCTTGCGAGGGAACCCTTGGTACGCTAATTATGCTAACTTTATTGTCTCCAAGTATTTGCCTCCAACTTTTACAGCTTAGCAAAGAAGGAAGTTCTTCTATGATTTGAGGCATTATTTTTGGGATGGCCCACACTTATACAAAGAGGGAGTGGATGGTATTATGCAAAGATGTGTTCCAGAATATGAACAAAAGGAGATATTGCGTAAATGTCATGGCAGTGCTTATGGAGGACATCATGCAGGAGATAGAACTGCACAAAAGGTGCTACAATCAGGTTTCTACTGGCCTACCCTTTTTAAAGATGCAAGAAAATTTGTTTTATCTTGTGATGAATGTCAGCGTGTTGGTAATATTTCTAGACGCAATGAAATGCCTATGAACTACTCTCTAGTTACTGAACCTTTTGATTGCTAGGGATTTAACTTGATGGGTCCTTTCCCTCCTTCGAAAGGTTACACTCATATTCTTGTTGCCGTTGATTATGCTACTAAGTGGGTAGAAGCCATTCCTACAAAGAGTGCTGACGGGGAGACCTCTCTAAAAATGCTTAAGGATGTTATCTTTCCTAGGTTGGAGTGCCTAGGTATCTCATGACTGATGGGGGTTCTCATTTCATTCATGGTGGTTTTAGAAAGACCCTTGCTAAATATGATGTTAATCATAGAATTGCTTCAGCCTATCACCCCCAAACTAGCGGGCAAGTAGAGTTATCAAATAGGGAAATTAAATCCATCTTGCAAAAGACTATTAATAGATCTAGAAAAAACTAGGATAAAAAGTTGAATGATGCTTTATGGGCTTATAGAACTGCTTACAAAAATCCTATGGTGATGTCTCCTTATAAAATGGTTTATGGGAAAGCTTGTCACCTACCCTTAGAATTAGAATGCAAAGCTTACTGGGCAGTTAAAGAACTAAATAGAGATTGTAAGCTCGCTGGTGAGAAAAGATTATTTGACTTAAGTTCTTTAGATGAATGGAGGAGTGAAGCCTATGAAAATGCTAGGCTCTTTAAGGAAAAAGTTAAAAGATGGCATGACAAGCGAATACTTAAGAGAGAATTTCATGTTGTTGAGAAAGTTCTTTTGTATAGGTCTCATCTCAGATTTTTTCTAGGAAAGCTACTGTCAAAATGGGAAGGACCTTTCATTATTGAAGAAGTATACCGTTCAGGAGCAATAAAAATTTCTTCTTTAAAAGATAATACTACACAAGTAGTGAATGGGTAGCGACTCAAGCACTATATTGCTGGAGATTCTTACAATGAAGATGTTAATGCCTTTCAAGTTATAACTCCGGAGAAATTCATCAAGGACCAAATTCAGAGACCTGCAGAGTCTGTTTTCAAATAGGTAATAGTTTTGGTAAGAAAAGTTCTACGAAAATACTATCCAACTATATTTTTGCAGTTTTCAGTCAACAAGGAAAGCTACGAAGTGAAAAAGGGATGGAAACGGAGCCAGGGTGGCTCACACCACCCTGTGGCGCGGGCCCTCCCCTGGCCGTGCCACCAGGTGGTGAGTCCACCCCGGACTCCGCCTCCGACTCGTTTTCTCCCAGTACCTTCCTTTTGATAGGAAACTTTGTAATATATACCCCCCCGGATCTTCCGAGGTTCATATATCGTGTTTTCGTCATGTTTTTGTTTCGATCTGTTTTTGCCAGGTAGAATCCCAGATTTGTAGCCACAATGTCTTCCACTGGATCAGCCGAGGGAGATTCCTTAGAAGATATCATCAACCCATACATGAGAGAATTGAAGATTCATCCCAAGGAGTTGTTGCTCGAAGGTAGGGAGGTCCGTATTAAAGAGGTTCAAGGCCCTAAAGGTGAAGGAAGTCTGGAGGACAGGATGGAAGCACTGGAGCAAGAAGTCTTTAGGTACAAGAAGATGGCGGAGCGCGAAGTGGATATCATCCATAAGATTTGTTCCGAACTCATCACCGAGCACCAAAAGGAGACTGCTGAACTCAAAGACGAAGTCCTCTCACTCCGCCAAACAACCAACAAACTGCAAGCACAGTTCTATGACGTTCAAAATCAAAACTGTGAGTATGAGGCTAGATTTAAACGCATAAGTGCTGCTGCAAGTTTCAGGATGTTGGAAACCACGATGTCCTTTATTGATGGGAAGCCTTTACCCTGGAAGACGGACAAAGATGAGAGGATGCCACCACCACCAAAGGAGTAATTCGTCATCAGTTTTGGCATCCCCTTGGTTTGTTCCAAGCTTGGGGGAGTGTCGCGGTATCACATCACTATCTTCTATCTTTTTACCTTTTTAGTAGAGTCATATCATGAATAGAGGAGTTATGATGTAGTATGGTTTGCATTATGGAAGTGTCCCCTCTCTCGTTAGATATGTATCCCTTGGTGTGAGTTGCCGTTATGGAATATTAATGAGAAGTTCTATCATGTACTCTTTTGCATAGCTTATATTAGTTTTCGACTCGTGGTTATATGATTGATCTTGTTGTTAGTATTGGTATCACTTTGGGATCATTGAGTTAATTTAGTTGGTTTTGGCAAACCTGGCTCGGTCAGTAGCAACACTATTTTTGAGATTTGAATGAAAAACATAGAAGTACTCTAAAGAAAAATAATTTCATCATCTTTCTTTCTTGATTTGCTCATAAGTCTAGTATTCTCTAGTTAAGTTCTTTTGTGCTTCCAAGGAAGATTGCATGTTTGCCTTTATCACTTGTATGTTAGTTTGTTTCCTTCAACTCTTATACTTGCTACCCAGCCTTGCTAGCCAAAAACCTGTACCGAGAGGGTATTCTTCTCGTGCATCCACCTCCTTAAAACCAAAACCTTTGCCATTTGTGTCCACCATACCTACCTAGTAGCATTATTGCTATTCCAAGTAAATTCTTGTTTTATCTACCTCCCAAATTAAACTTGTTATGTGAAAATTAGTGATTAAAGCTCTCACGAACTTGATGGCACACGTTACTTTCTTGCACTTAATAAACTTGAACCATTGTGCTCACCTATGTTGCGTATATGCTTGCGCTTTGTAAGTTGTGAATTAGCAGAACCATGATGTCATGGGGAACGCTTTCAACATTGCACTAGTACTTTGTACCTAGTTGATATCATGTTCTTTTGTCTATGGATGCCGTCTGTGTGAAATGAAAGGGGAGCTTGTAAGTCCCTGGAGGTATGCATGTGTGTTAGAGAAACGCCTGGGTCGCTAGTCTAATCCATGCTGACATGGTGGAAACCTGCAGGGTAACCATAACGCGTATCTATGAAGCATTCTTCTTATAAAAAAAGAGATAGAGATTGAGAAAAGGATAAAAAAAGAGATATTATGAAAAGAGGAAAGAGAGAAAAAAGCACCATATTCCCATGGTAAATAAGAAGATTGCTGAGATGCTTGTTGTCTGCTTGCCTTGTCATTTTGATATGGGGATTCTTCCGTATCATCGGGTAAGGGGTACCCCGTTGGCAGTTCTCAATGATACACATATGCTTACAATGACAAGAACTTACCGGTGACTAAACTTGAGTAGCATGAGGAGCGGCCCTCGTATTCAAGGGACATGAGATTCTCAACTTACAACTTGTCAATGCATATCCTCATATTTGATCACTTTAACCTTAATCACCTAAAGATGCCTATGATAGGGGAAATGAGAGCTGAAAGCTAGTAAGTATCATAATTTTTGGGAGCTCTTTATGAGACTTGCAATCCCTGCTTCCCTCTTTGAAGGGCATTTCTTTCATTTGTAGTTGAGTCAGTAAACCTATTCCCTTCTATCTCAGCAAGTATTTTGAGTTGTTGTGTTTCATTCATTCATATAATGATTTATTCAATCATGTTTCTTATGTTCCTTGTTTAGCACATTGCTCTTATCTTGATGTTTACTACTTTGAAAGCTATCTTTGAAAACCAGTTATTTGTGAACTCCAGCAAATTATCAACTATTCTTCGACCAAGAGCTAAGTTTGCCATTACCAATTATGATTCACTTTATGTATCTTTATTGTGTTTCCTTTACTCATTGCAAGTTGAGTTATATAATAGTGAGTTGTCTTCTATTATGATCTATGCACTTGATGGATGTGATGCTTCTTGTCCGTATTCTTTTATCGACTCTTCACTCCATAAACCTGAGGCCATGTTTATTGAGCTTAGTTTCGCTTGGGGACAAGCGAAGTATAAGCTTGGGGGGAGTTGATACGTCCATTTTTCATCACTATTCTATGTCTTAATTCACTATTATTCATTGATATATTTCATATTGAGAGGGATGTTATTTCATCTTTTTTTGCATGGTTGATGACTTTTGGAGCATGGACTGCTGCAGTCAGGATTCTGATGGAAAAGGTGCTGTTTGGAGGCAAAATTCACGAAGATCATAAAATCCGGGAAAATATACAGAAAATCCTATTTTCCAGAAGACTAAGGATGCCAGAAGACAGAGTGGAGATGGGCCACGGGGGCCCACACCACCCCCTGGCGTGGGCAGCCCTAGGCCGTGCCAGCAGATGGTGTGGCCTCCCTGGCCCACCTCTGGCTCTCTCCTCTGGCGTATATCATCCTCCCGAAACCCTAAGACTAGGGGAGCGACCACAGAAAGATTCCGCCGCCTCTGCGGGGCAGAAAACACCGAGAGAGAAAGATCTCTCCGGCAGACAGATTTCTGCCGGGGAATTCCTTCCTGGAGAGGAGAGATCGTCGCCATCAACACCACCATCAAGCTGGACTTCGTTAGGATCATCATCATCACCACCATCATCATCACCATCAGCACCCTCATCACCATCTCCATATTGCTGTAACAATTGAGTTGAATCTTGCATTAGTTCATAGGGGAAACTTTCCCGGTGTTGATTACTCTTTGTAGTTGATGCTATTGAGTGAACCATTGAATTATTGTTTATGTTCAGATTGTTATACATCATTATTCCATCTCTAATCATGATCCATATGATGTCTTGTGAGTAGTTCATTTTGTTCTTGAGGACATGGGAGAAGTCATGTTGTTAGTAGTGGAGTTGTGTTGAGAAAGATTCAATAGTTTGATATTTAAGTTGTGGTGTACTTCTTCTAGTGGTGTCATGTGAATGTCGACTACATGACACTTCACCTATATAGGCCTAGGGGAATGCATTGTGTATTTGGCTACTAATCGTAGGGGTTGCCGGAGTGACAGAAACCTGAACCCCCATTAGGAAACCATTGCACAAGGGACGTAAGGGTCTTAGAGTTTAAAGCTGTGGTTAGGTCTCTACCTTAATTACTTTCTTGTACTTACGGATGTTTGCAAGGGGTATAATTACAAGTATGTATTAGTCTTGGATGGGGCGGTACATTAGCACAGGTTCACCCACACAACACTTAGCAAGCTAGAGAAAGCACTTGACAGTCTTCCCATGTGTCCTCGAGAACGTTTGGTCATCTTAAGTAATACAACCGGCTTGTCCTTTGCTGCATAAAGGATTGTGCCACTTGCTGCATTTATTCCTACTGTCTTTTATTTGCTCGTACTTTGTTTACTTGCTTTATCAAAAACGCCTAAAAATCCGTTTGCTAAGTATTTGCAGAGAATTCCTGATCCATACCACTAGCCAGCACCTTGTGCTCCTCGTTGGGTTCGACACTCTTACTTACCGAAAATACTGCGATACACCCCCTATACTTGTGGGTCATCATTGTGCTCATCATACCTTCCTCTTGGGGTTCTCCAACGAGCTCGATATATTTTGGGCCATCAGGGACCACGGTCACGAGAGAGAGAGAGAATATCAATTGGAGGTCTCCCCAAAAGTGAGGAAACCTTTATTGAATATTGTGTGTATTTATCTAGCCAAATACCCCCACTATATATAGGGGAGGGGAGGTACTACCTCCCTCAAAGTCCCGGGGTGGGACTAAAGGAGAGGAGAGGGGGAGGGGTGGCGCTGCCGGCCACCCTCATGGGCCCTGCACGGGGGGCTGGCCCACTAGGGCGTCGGCTGTCATGGAAATGGCCACGGAAGTCGCTGCCATTAGCAGCGATTGAGTGTTTCGTGAGGAAGAGTTGGCGGCCATCTACGGTGCGAGATGGGGGCGGATGCACATGGGTTTACCCAGGTTCGGCCCCCCGGAGGGTAAAGACCTACTCCTGCTAGATTAGATTACTGGAGAGCGAGTTACAGGGGTGGCGAGCTCGGCGGCTAGGCAGCGAGTCGCTTGAGAGGGTGTATGATGGGACGTGAGTCTCTAGGATACCCTAGGGAGGTTTATATATGAGGCACCTCGCTAGGGTTTACAAGTTACAACCGAACAAGATAAGGATTTAGAGGTTTTGACCTAATCCGACTGGGCTTCTGTTACGCTCCTGGGCTTCCAGTCGCCAGTCGTCGGGCCTCTCCTTCCATTGTAATCCAGTCGCCATCCTCCAGGCGCACTCACAGGCCTTTCGGCCCAATCAGAACGTCCTGCTGGGCATACCCCCTTTGGCATATCCCCATCAGTAGTCCCCGAGGCCATCGTTGATGCAGGCGCAGGCGTCCTTTTGGCGTTCGGACTAGGCGAGCCCAATTTGGGCGTCTAGTCGAGTCGGCGATGGACTCCATCAGAACCAAGGAGAATTTCCCCATGTTTCCATTCGCCGTCCCAGTGATTGTTACTGTTGCCAAGTCATCGTCCCGGCGAGTGGAAAAGACTGGCGGGTAGCTGGTGAAATAAAGGAGTTGGACCGTCAAATCTGGTCAAACTATCCGTTGGAATTTCCAACGGTAACTTCGGCGCAATTACCGTGAGTAACGGCTATCCTGATTTTGGTGGGTGGCGTTCCCATATAAGGGGAGTGATGGTTCAGCTCTGCAGACCTTCTCTGCATTCTTCATTCTTCCTCATTCGTTCTTCCTTTCTCCAATCTCCCTGCCTACATCCTTCTGACTTGTCCTTTCCGCATCGTGCGATTCCACATCCTACTCGATGGCGCCTCCCAAAGGCTCATGGGGAAAATCCAAGTGTACCACAGCCCAGCTTAAATCCTTCGAGGACGCCGGAGTACTCTGCAAGGGGAACTGGCGGGTTCCCCCCTCCTCCGAGACCGAGCCGAAGCCGTGACCCGGCGAATTCATCTGTTTCCCCAGCCATCTTGAGAGGGGTTTGGGATTCCCCACTTCACTCTTTTTCCGCCACTTCTGCGCGTATTACGCGATCAAGCCATCAGATCTCGGTCCGCATAGCATCGAGCAGCTGGCGATCTCATCGCCTTCTGCGAATGTTACCTCGGCTGCAGGCCGTATTTCTCGCTGTGGCTGGAGCTCTTCCACGGCCGCATCGGGCGCGAGGCGTCCAGTGGCTTGATGTTGGCTGTAGGTGGCGTCACATTCCAACTAAAGCCGAAGGCCAATTTCGTCAAGCTCCTCCTGCTGAAGAAGGCTGCCAACGAGTGGAAGAAGAGTTGGTTCTACGTCAAAGAAGCCACTCCCTCCGGCGAGGTGGCTCTTCCCGAGTTCGTCGCCGAGAGGAGCGAGCCTCGCCGGTTGGCACCGAAGAAGCTTCCCGAAGACCAGCGGATGGCCGTCGCGGAAATGATGGACCAGATCCAGAAGCTGAAGGACCAGGGGTTGATTCCGATCAACCTCTACAACTGCTGGCTCGGGCGGCGTCTGGTTCCGCTGGCGGCTCGGCCACATTCGATGTATAAATACAGCGGGAAGCATGACCCCTCCTGAACCAGCAAGGAATCATGGGAGGCCGAGGACTACAAGGCCGCCCTGAAGAAGATCACCGATGCAGAGTTCACCAGCGTGGCGGTCGGGCTCGCCCCGTACACTCCTGTGAAGAACGAAGCCCCCACAGTAAGTTCTCTTCCCAGTCACTATGTCCGTACCTCAGTTCTCAGTCTCCGCGTTTGGTGTTTTACTCGTGGTGGTTCTCAGCTTTTTCAGGTGTTGGAGGGCTGGCTCTCTCCGCTCGATGAAGAGGTTCCCCAGGAACTGGAGGAAGACTCCAAGGGAGACTCTTCCGACAGCGACAGGGAGGAGGAAGAGTTTCCTCCCCTAGCGCCTGTGGCTTGCAAGACCCGCATGCAAAAACAACATGAGTTGGAGGCGAGCCGCAACCTGGATGAACACGACGGAGGCGACGAGGTCGTGCAGGAGCACACGTCCCGGTGTACCGCTACGCCGTCGAAGCCCGCACGCAAGCCCAAGTCGCCAGCGAAGAGGCCCACGTTGCCGTCCAAATCGACGGTGGTGTTCGAGTCAGATGACGATTCCGATGATGAAGGTTCCCCCAAAGTCTCGCACAAGGCCCCAAAGGATGCGATCCCGACAAAGGTGTTGGAGGGCGAGGACACGGAGGTAGTGGTAGAGGTTCCCCTGGCGGCGATTGCACCGGCGGCCTCGGGGGTTCCAAGCCAAGAAGCGGCTGAGGCAATGGCGTCCAAGTCGCCGCAGCCGTCAAGGGCGGCCGCGTCGGAGCCGGAGATCCCGGCGACTGCGGCTTCATCGTCGAGGAAGCCCACGGTTTTGTGGGCTTCAGACGTCTTCGAGAGGGGGCTCACCCGCAAGTTGGGTCCAGAGTTGGACAAGCCCGCCCACATCAGCACCAGGCTTCGCGTCCTCTCGGTCGCTAAGTGAGTACTGCTCCTTCATCCCGATTCGCCTCGCTCTTTTTGTATTGTTGTTATATTGATTGTGGGAACTCGTGCAGGTCGGGGGCCAAGAAGATTGGCCATCCTTCGGTGGCTAAGATTCCACCGGCCGCCCCCACGGGAGAGGGCGACCTCCCCAAGAAGAGAAAGGCCACCGGAGATGTGGCAACCGTGGAAGTCACGAAGAACCAGAAGGGGGATGCCGACGACGCTGCAGCCAAGGACAGCGCCGCGGAGCCAGATGCTGCGTCAGTCACCGAAGCGGTGGTGGCGGCACGATCGGAACCAGTCTTGGCTGCGTCCGTGCCGAAAGTGCCAGCCCCAACAACCAGTGCCCCCGCCAGAACGTCGGCGATGTTCCCGCGCTTCATGGCGAGGGGGTTTCCAGGTGTGGCGGACACCCAGTCTCTGCAGAGTCCAGAGATCGTGGATGCGGACATTGGGTCCCATCGCGGGCGCACTTCCTTCACGATCCCATCGACTGATGCTGGAGAACTTCACAGGATGCTCGGTGCTGCTATTCACGTATGTCCAGTCCTCGAGTTCCTAGTCGCTGAATTTCAGCGATTAGGAACTGAACTTCTTGCTCCTCTCCAGTCCCCGAATTCCTAGTCGCTGAATTTTGGCGGCTAGGAATTGAGTTTTGTTGTTTTTTTCCCTTCCCAGTCCCCAAGTTCCTGGTCGCTAAATTTCAGCGGCTGGGAACTGGGTTTTGTTTTGTCAAATGCTGATGTGTGTTGTTTGTTTGCAGGGATTGCAAAGGGAGTCGACCGATCGGCAGGCCGTGAGAGATCGCTTCGAGCGTGACTTGCGCGAAGTACAAGAGGCGAACCAGCGGCTTCAGGAAACTATTGGTGAGTATCTGTTTGTCTTTCTTTTCCTCTGTCGGGTGTGAACTAGTGGTGTACAGCATGCTGATGGTTTCTCTTGTAGATGGTTTCCTGGCTGTGATTTCCAAGGCCCGTGAAGGGTATGTTCCAGTCGCCGAGATGGACTCGGCGAATGGACAAATAGCCTCCCTGGTCCAGGACTTGGAGGAAGTGAAAGCATCCTCAGTTTCCTCGGAGGAGCGAGCGAAGGCTGCCGTTGCTGCAGCTGAGGAGAAACGCAAAGCTACAGATTCCATCATTGTGGGGCTGCACAACGAGCAAACCGCCCTTGAGAAGCACGTCACAGAGAACTGCCGCAAACTCCTTGGTGAGTCTCCATCTTTGCCTGACTCATTTGTCGAGTCCCTGATTTGGGGGTTTCATAGTTTCACTGACACCTAACTTTGCAGCTATGGTAGGCCAAAGCGATCCGGTGGTGCAGACCTACAATGCTTCGCAGTGCGTGACTACTGTGGTGAACGTGGCCACAACTTCGGCGTTGTGCGTCCAAGCGGCCCTTCAGGGCATGTCCCCCACCGAAGTTATTCCTGGGGGGCTTACGGAGGTGTGGCGCTATCTGGAGGAGGTGCCTGCCATAGTGGAGTGGATGACGCGCTCGGCGTTCAGGCGTGGGGCCACCACAACGTTGAGCTTAGGTCTCGCCCACTTCCCCGACGACTTCGACCTTAACGACGTAACGAGTGGCTACCCATCAGCGACCGACACGGTGGAGATGTCAGAGGTGCTGAAGCTGACCGCGAAGTCCGCCCCTTACGCCGATTGGGTCTTGGCGATGGGGGATCTGCTGCCGTACTAGGAGAAGGTGTTGGCGCCTGGCGACCCCGAGCTGGAGCATCATGACATGAAGTCGGAGCAGCCCTTCCGGTCGTCGTTGTCGAAGTCGCTGACGACGTACCCGACGAACCCGTGGCAGCCTTTTGTTCGTGTCAAGGGGGTGGCGCTGCTTCTTCATTAGGGCCCGTGGAATAAACAATGTAATTGTCCAATTTGCGATGTATGCCAAGTGGCGACTGTTGTAAAGTATTTTGTAATATATGCCAAGGGGAGTCGATCGACTCGTATTGCGACTAGGATTGTGTGGTGTGTTTGTTTTTGGTTGAACGAGTCCCCGAGCGCGTCCGCCCTTTAATGGGGTATAACTCGGTTGTATACTTTTGTGTATTGTTTTGGTTGTGCACTATTTTTATCTATCACGTCTTCTGAGTGGCGAGTCCCTGATCGCGAGTGGGGCTGATTTGTAGGCGAGTCCCCGAGCGTGGTGCTCGACCATGTTGGTCATATCCCTGTTGTAGGTTGCGAATGTGTTGTTTGTAACGCGTCTCCTCCCCTGGCTCGGAGAGCCAGTCGCTTGGCGAGTCCAAGGCAGCTCTCTTACTTGGTGCGTTCCCGAGCCGCATGGTGGTTCCTGTTTTGCGGAGTCCCCGTGCGTGGTACTTTAACCGTTCGAGTCGCTTTGCACGAGGATGGGAGGGACAGGTCGCTGTGAGAAGCATGTACCGGTTGTCTTGGCCCGGTGGGTCAGTCGGGCTAGGCGACTCCAATGGCAGCTCCGGGTTGGCATTTTCGTGGATGACCCAAGGCCCAAATATTTCCGGTGCCCTTGTGCCACACTACTTAGCGCGCCGGTCGCTCGACCAGAGGTTGACTTCCATAGCTAGCGTATTGCTAATATGTACGAGTGCGAGTGGCACAAGAATATGGCGAGTGGACACAATTTGTGCGATTCGTATGAATTTCATTATATATGCCAGCGGAGTACAATGTGAAGCTCTAAGTATAGAACTTTCTGAGGAGGTTTACATTCCATTGCCTCCCGACCTCCAGTTGGCCGTCACCCCGTATGTCGATGAGGTAGTAGGCATCATTGCCAAGGACTCGGCCTATGCTGAACGGCCCCTCCCATGGGGGGGAGAGTTTGTGCATGCCCTTCTTATCTTGACCCAGTCGTAGGACCAGGTCGCCTTCCTGAAAGGTGCGAGTTCGCACTCGGCGGCTGTGGTAGTGGAGGAGTCCTTGCTGGTATATGGTGGTGCGGGAGCGAGCCAGGTCACGTGCCTCATCGAGTTGATCGATGCTGTCTTGGCGGGCAACCTCATTGGTCGCCTCGACGTAGTTGGCGACTCGAGGTGAGTCGTGCTCCAGGTCGGTTGGCATTACGGCCTCGATGCCATACACCATGAAGAAGGGTGTGAACCCGGTTGAGCGATTGACGGAAGTGCGAATCCCCCATATCACAGAGGGGAGCTCGTCGACCCAGCACCCTGGGGTGCGCTCGAGGGGCACCTGGAGTCGCGGCTTGAGCTCGTGGAGGACGCTCTGGTTGGCGCGTTCTGCTTGGCCATTTGACTCTGGGTGGGCGACTGATGCGAGTTCGAGTCGGATGCCATGTTCTTCACAGAATTCCGCCATGGCCCCCTTGGTGAAGTTGGTGCCATTGTCTATTATGATGCTATGCGGGTAGCCGTACCGGTAGATGAGTTCGCGTAGGAACTTGGTGGCCGTCTTGCCGTCGCACTTTTTTATCGGCTTGGCCTCGACCCATTTGGTGAACTTGTCGACTACGACCAGGAGGTGAGTGAAGCCAGACGGGGCCTTCTTGAACGGGCCTACCATGTCCATGCCCCATACGGCAAATGGCCACGTGATGGGGATGGTCTTGAGTGCCAAACCAGGGAGGTGTGTCTGGTGGGCGTACTTTTGGCATCTGACGCATTGTTGGACGATGTTGGTGGCATCGGCGTGTGCGGTGAGCCAGTAGAAACCGTGCCGCATGGCCTTGGCGACTAGCGACTTGGCGTCGGCGTGATGGCCGCAGTCGCCGGCGTGAATGTCCTGGAGAATCTTGCGGCCTTCTTCTGGCTGTACGCAGCGCTAGAACACGTCGGTCACGCTGCGTCTGTGGAGCTCGCCGTTGATGATGACGAAGGATTTGCAGCGGCGCACGATCATTCGCGCCTCCGTCTCATTGCTCGGTAGGAGTTTGTGTTCTAGGAAGGCGACGTATGGTGCTGTCCAGTCGCTAGGTTCCACAACCATGGCGACTAGGGCCTGTTCTGGTTGTAGTGGGATCCCGACGTTGATCTCTTTTGGTGGGTGGACCGATGGTTTGTGGATGATGTCAAGGAAGACGCCTACTGGTGGCGCTTGTCGGGTCGATCCGATGCGGGAGAGGGCGTCTGCCTCCTCGTTTTGGCGCCTATCAATCCACTCGACGGAGTAGCCATCAAAGTGTCCTCCCAACTGGTCGATAGCTTGGCGGTACACGATCATTGTTGGGGAGACGGCGTCGCACGTCCCGGCGACTTGGCTGGCGACTAGGTCGGAGTCGCCATAGCATCGTAGGCGGTTGACGTTCATCTCCTTAGCGGCTCTCATGCCGTGAAGGAGGGAGAAAAGGATGGAGAAGGAGTGAAGAGAAGGGCGGGAGGCGAGATGGAGGTCCCGACTGGCCCTTCTCCCTCTTGCCTTTCCCTAATGGGCCCTCTTCCCTCCGGAATTGGCCCATTAAGCCTTTTGAACTTTAAATTGATTTTATCTTTTATTAAATAATTATGAATAAATGATTAAATCAATATTTAACATTCATTCATATATTATTCAATATCCGTGGCTATGGAACACCTTCCACCTCCACTCCGTACATCCTCTGGACTTACCGAAACCCTTCCGATTTTCTCTCTACTATTCTTTGGCGATTCTTCCGATCATATAAACACTCTCCAAGCATCGTCAAACCCTTAAGCGTGATACCCTACGGTTCAGGAACACTCCATACATGGTCGGGACACTCCAGGACCAATGATCAACAGAGGGACCTGGATGGCCATGTGACCCATGTGTGTTCCACGAAGATCTTTCGTTATTTGAACCGGGATGGTCGTGTCTTATTCCCTTTGTATCTCGATACTTGCATTGCCCGAGATCTGATCAATGACATCACCATGTCGTGTTCAATCTCGTTACCGAACAATGCTACTTGACTCGTTCCGACAAGTGATATCCCTGTGATCAAATCACACACTGTGCAACTATTGGATATAACTTCTACAAGTGGGCCCTTGAGTATCTTTCCATCACGTGGCCGGACAAATCCCACTCTTGACATATATTTCCTCTATGGTTTCCTCCGAGTACCTGAACACACCTTTATAACCACTGTATTATCAAGTGGCGCTTGATGCTATCTAAGCACTCTCGGGAGGCAGTGATTGATATAGCCTCACGGTGTAAGGAATAGTCTACAAGGATCCATTTCTAATCATCGTAACTTGAACTTCATGACATGATGGGGTCACGATGTTTAGGTTGGGTATTGGTTCATCATCTCATTCTTAGAATGAGTTGACTCCATTTCCAACTGGCATAAATGCCACATGATCAAGAAACTTGATCATCTGTTGACCAATGAACCAGTGACTAGAGTTTCACTGGGAACCCTTGGTTGTTTATATATCACACATGTATTGATGTTTCCACTCAATACAGTTATAGGATGATATAAAACTTAATCATAAACTTTATGAAATATGATAATAGTCCTTATCACTATTTGTCTCTAGGGCATATTTCCAACACTCAAGGGTTGAACGACAAGTAGATTATAAGAGTATCTCTTGTCCTGTCTATAGGGGTCCGCGTATGAACACTATAAATTTTACCCTATGCCCCTGAACCCCTTTGTTGCCAGGACCTATCTATTAGTAAGGCAATAACGGGAGGGGATTTTTGCAAACTTATCCTTGAAGACCGAAAAACATTGTCAAAGCTCGGGAGAGCGTGGTTGATGTAGACAAGCCAAAGCTGACCTCAAGGTCGTGATGAAGTCCTCGCGCTCCTATGGCTCCAACAACTTCTAGTGCCTCAAATGTTGCACCTCGCAGGGAGTTACATGCATCCGGTGCTTGGCGATGACTCTCGCTTCCTCGATCCAGTAGTAGTTGTGAAAGTAGAGCTCCTGGATCCGAATCCCGCAGTGCGAGGGTGCTCCATGGTGAAGATGACTCTCGTTCGCGCGGTCCGAACTTGGGACTACAGTCACAGGAGAGAGAGAGAAAGAGAGAGAGAGAATCTCAATTGGAGATCTCCCCAAAAGTGAGGAAACCTTTTGTCATTGTATTGGGAACGGCAGTACCTAAGCAGGTTAGATAGAGGTGTGAGGACTAGCAGGGAAGCTATCGACGGCGTCCGCAGGCAGGATTAGATACAAGCAAGCGTAGTTGGACGCAAGAAGTACCCAGGTTCGGAGCCCTCGTGGTGAGGTAAAACTCGTACTCCTGCTGATCTGACTATGAGCGATATACGGGCTACAAGGCTCCTCGAGCTGTATTCTCTAGCTACTGCTTAAATGCACACAGACCAACCCTTTCTACTGAGGCCTTGCCTCTCCTTATATAGGCAGAGAGGCAACAGTCTCACTGGCCAGTCTGGCTGGCGGGCCCCACAGTTGGGTCCCAACCGGCTGGTCATCTACAGTATCTGGTACAACTGTGTCCCATCAGAGTATGAGTGGTATGGTTATCGTGGGCACAGTGAATGCCGTGCGAGCCTGTCATCAGCATCGGGCCACTGTTCCCGCGTTACCCCGCAAAGTCTTCGGTATGGCCGAGTAGTTGCCAGTCTTGTCGTCGTACCAGGGCGTACCGCGCGCTGTGCCGCACGTCGCCCTGTCCTCCCGATTGGTTCCGGCTACGCTGTTGTAGCCGGCTTCTTCTCGTTGTTCCGGCTACCTCACGCTAGCCAGCTTGACTTGCCTTGTCCGGCTGCGCTTAGCCAGCCAGACACGATCTGACTATCATAGTTCTTGTCCGGTTGGGGTATCCGGAGGTCATCCCCCCGACACTAGCCCCCGAGCGCGTGTGGATTTCTCCCTTAGGTGAAATGTGCGCGTGCTCCTAATCATTTTGAAATTTATGGCCGGCTAGGTTTGGCGGTTGCGCTGCCAGTGACGTCAGTGCTGACGCTAGCCACGCGCGCACGCGCCATCACTACTCTGTAGCGGGCAGTGAAACGTCCCGTCGCACGTTGCCCCGGGAAACTGCTGCCTGGCTCTTCGGTTCTCGCTCCGGGATCTTCTGCGCGCCCTGCGTCTGCACACGAGATCTGGAGCGGCGGTTGGGGTGAGGCGCGCTTCGATGGGTGCCGCGTGGCACCGTGGACGGTTGCCCTTCCGGGCATTTAAAGGGGCGCTCGGGAGGGGGCGGTTCCTCCCTTCGCTTCCCCGCTCCCAGTTGCCTTCTTCTTCTCTCTTGTGCCCTTGCCTTCCTTGCTCTGCCACCGTTGTTGTAGTCCGCCGCGCCGCCCGTTTGACATTGTCGGCGGTACATGCCACCATCTTTCTTCCGCCGCCATGCCCCCAGCGAACCGGAAATGGCCACCGAGTGCGGAGCATGGTGCGGCTCCTCTGTCACGGAGGAGCACATCCAGAAGTACTGCGCGACTCGCGTCCTGCCGTCGGAGGAGGACGTGGAGGTGCGGCTCGCGTCAGCGGGGGAGATGTCGCCGCAGCCGACAGAGGGGGAGCAGGTGGTCTTCCTCTCGCACCTGGCCCATGGGTTCGCGCTGCCGGTGCACCCATTCTTCCTCACCTTCCTCGCCTTGTTTGACCTCCGCCTCCACCATCTTGGCGCCAATTCCATCGGGACGCTAGCGCACTTCGTAGCCTTCTGCGAAGGCTACCTCGGGATCCAGCCGGATCTCGGGCTCTTCTGCCGGCTCTTCCGAGTCCGGTCACAGGTCCAGTTCATGAAGGGGCCGCTGGTCACCTGCGGCAGCGCGTCCATCTACTCCCGCACACAGACTGGCTACCCCAAGTTCCGGGTTCATGACACGGTACGGCTGTGGCAGCAGTCGTACTTCTACATCCGCAACCTCACCGCCGTGGAACAGATCAACCTTCTGGCATTCCAAGACGTGGAGTCCAGCCGGCAGCAGTCGGACTTGAAGGTCTATAGCGAGAAGACGGAGTCGGATGCGATGCTGCAATGCATGCGCGCCCTCGTCACTGCCGGTCTAACCAGCCTGGACATCACCCTTAGTTGGATGTCCAGGCTGATGATGCCGCTGCAGCAGCGAGCGCACAAGATGTGCTTCTACTCCGGCCGGCTGGACCCGACCTGGCTGTCTCGCCGCGACCACCGCTACAATAATCTGAAGGAGTGGGTGTGGACCATCACCAAGGAGCGGCTGCCGGAAGGCTGGACCTACGGGCTGGCCCCTTACAGCCGTGACAACCGCGCGCCCTAGGTAGGTCTTTCTAGCCGGAATTCTCTTTGTATTTCTTGCCCTTTTTTATCCGACTAATCTTTTGTCCTTTGCAGATCTTCCCCTGCATCCTTCGTGAGGAGGGCGAGACCCCTCTTCAGACCTTCATGCCCGACCTGCCCGAGTCGCGCGCTCGTCGGTCTGGCGAGGAGTCTGACGGGGACAGGGACGTCTTCCCTAGCCGGAACGACGAGCCGGCCGCCGATCCCCATGCGGAGGTCGACGAGGAGGAAGAGGCCGCGCCGGCCCCCGAGCCGTCATGGCGCCGCGCGACGGATGGTGACTCTAGCCGGTCCGGTGCTGGCGGGAGTGGCTGTAGCCGTTCCAGCGCCAGCCGGCCCGCCGCGGATGAGCCGGCCCCCAAGAGGAGCAAGACCGGCGCCCTTCCCCCGATCCACCTTGGCCGGAAGAAAGGGCCACCCCTGGTGGTGTAGGGGTAAGTCCTCCTCCGAGCGCTTTTACTATCTTCTGCTCCTTTTGCTTTTTTGTCGTCTGTCTTTAGCTCATTTGCCTCTTTCTCTTTTCCTTTCCTTCTTCCGCTTCAGCACGTTGGTATCTTTTGGGGCCGCGAGCCCGGCGCGGGCGCCGACTGGGTCGCCACCTCGTGCACCGCCTGCGGCTGCCTCTGCCCCTCCTTCTTCCGAGGCGCCACCACCGACACTGCCTCGAGATGAACCGGCTATGCCAGCCGAAGCGGGGGGTCCTCAGCCGGCTATGATGGTCCAGCCGGAGACGGTTGTGGCCACCTCGCAGAGCAGGGACGGCTCTTCCACGGGGACGCGAAGGGCGGCCGCCAGCAAAGAACTCATGGTTGTCGGCGATGACAACTCCGAGGACGAGCCGGGGGAGGAATGGAGGACGGCGGTGGTTGCGGCGAAGGAGTCGCTGGCCGTCAACACCGTGGACGATGACGCCGCCTCTGCCGCCTCGCTGACGGATCTCGCCGCCACCCTCGAGCTGGCGGTGAAGGAGATCCGGCTGCTCGAGGCTGCAGCCAGCGGCAACTAGTCCTTGGAGCGGAAACTCGCTGCTGCCACGCCGGCGCCGACCTTGCCGCCATCCGCCAGGCCCATCCCGAGCTCCGGCCCACCGCCATCAAGATTGCTGACTACGTGGACCCCGACGAGGTGCTCCGAATGCAGAAGCCTCGACGCAACCGGCTGGGAGCAACGTCGGAACCGGATCGAACACCGCGACTCCTCCGCCTCCCGAGACCGCCGCCAGCCAGGGCGCTCCACACGGCAAGGGCCCCGCTGCTTAGCCATGACCCCGGGATGCTGGGTGTATTTGTTCATCTTTGTTTGATTCGAAACTTTGTTTGTCTGTACTGGCTGTTTCTGGCACCGAGTAAACTTATGGGAGCTTCGCCTCCCTTTTCTTTTTAATGTCAGTTTGACTTATCTTGGCTTGCTTCCAACTTGTGTTTTCTGTGTGCTCCTTTAAATGTTTTGTCGGTTGACTTTATCCGGCTGACTTCGCTCGGCTGAACGCATTTAGCCAGGGGAACTTCCATTCCAGTGGGGGCGCGTCAGCGCACCCACTAGGTGTAGCCCCCGAGATTCGGAGTAGCTGGCATAGCCAGGTGCTTTGAATCTTCTTTCTTTCCTTAAGTCTTCTAGCTTCATCCGACTAGAAACCTCTTTAGCCGGTTACTTCTGCTGGCCGAACGTCAGCAACCGGGGGAACTTCCATTCTAGTGGGGGCGCGCCAGCACACCCACTGGGTGTAGCCCCCGAGATTCATAGTAGCTGGCGCAGCCAGGTACTTCGAATCTCCTTTCTTCTGCTCCTGCCCTTGCCCTCGTCTGGGCTCCAAATATCCGGCTAAGCGCCCTTAGCTGGCCGGGAAACTACAAGATTCCACTAGGGGCGCGCGAGCGTGCCCGGTGGGTGTAGCCCCTGAGATTCAGAGCGCTTGACGAAGGCAAGGACTTCGAATCTTCTTCTTCTTTTCTTCCTGGATTCCGACTCGAAATAGTCGTACAAAATATACACGCATACATACATTCTCACCCATTAATAGATTAGTCTGCTAAACTGTAGCCAGAAGGCTGATTTTTTTGAAAACTAGCTTGCGCCTTTCTGGACACTTAGTCATTTTCCCGTGTGCTCTGCTGTTTTCGCTGCATCCTTGCCGGGCAGTCGGGTTGCGGTCTGCAGCCGGAATCGAAGGGAGCTGACAGTACATTGCGCACGGTACTAACGGCTTAGCAGCCGGATTGTCTTAAGCTAGTTGCAAGGCCGGGACGCCCGATCTGTCACATCTCCTCCCCGTTTTTCATGTGGGATGCCTCGGGGTTTTGCTCTTGTTAGCCGGACAGCCGGGTTGCGGTCTGTAGCTGAGACGAAGAGTGGGCCTGTGACATCATCGCACATTACTTGGCCGGTTTGTCGATTTTAGCAAGTCGGGCCAGCCAGCAAGCCCCGAGAAGGGATTGCCGGAGCCGAAAAAACTGAACCAGAAAATAGATGCGTACAAACTTCTAGCAAGGATTGTCGGAGCCGGAAAAAACTTGCATGGCTGCTGCGCGTCGATGAGGTAGTAGGAGTCGTTGGGCAGCGCCTGGCTGATGATGAAGGGACCCTCCCAGGGTGGCGATAGCTTGTGCATGCCCTTCGTGTCCTGCACCAGCCGGAGGACCAGGTCGCCCTCGCGGAACGCGATAGGGCGGATCCGGCCTAAATGGTATTGGCGTAGGCGTTGCTGGTACAAGGCCGATCTAGACAGTGCCAGCTCGCGGGCCTCCTCGAGGAGGTCCACACCATCTTCCCGCACCTCCTGGTTGGCTTTTTCATCATAGAGGAGCTTGCACGGAGAGTCGAACTCGATGTCCACGGAGAGGACGGCTTCCGATCCATAGACCAGGAAGAACGGGGTGTAGCCGGTTGATCTATTCGGTGTGGTGCGGAGGCTCCATAGCACAGCTGGAAGCTCCTCGATCTAGCATCCGGGCGACCGCTCCAAAGGCTCGATGAGGCGTGGCTTGATGCCGGCTAGCACTAAGCCGTTTGCCCTTTCGACTTGCCGTTTGGACTACGGGTGCGCGACAGAAGCGAGGTCCAGCTGGATGCCCTTGTTGCTGCAGAACTGGGCGAAGGCCCCCTTGGCGAAGTTCGTGCTGTTGTCGGTGATGATGCTGTTGGGGTAGCCAAACCGGTTGATGATGTCGGTGAAGAAGGTGATGACTATCGCCCCGTCCAACTTCCGGATGGGCTTGGCCTCGATCCACTTCGTAAATTTGTCCACCGCCACTAGCAGGTGGGTCATGCCCGCATGCGCCCGCTTGAAGGGACTGACCATGTCGAGGCCCCAAACAACAAAGGGCTAGGTGATCGGTATGGTCTTGAGCACTAAAGCCGTCATATGCCTGAGCTGCCCGAAGCGTTGGCACCCGTTGCACGCACGGACTAGCTATTCGGCGTCCTCGAGGGCGGTGGGCCAATAGAAGCCATGGTGAAACGCCTTGGCGACTATCTCCCTTGACGAAGCGTGGTGCCCGCACTTGCCCTGGTGGATGTCCTTGAGCAGCCGGTAGCCTGTGTCCACGTCGACACACCTTTGGAAGATGCCGGATACGCCGCGCTTGTACAGTTCTTTGTTGATGATGGGGAATGTGTGCGCGCGGTGCTGGATTTGCCTGGCCTCCACCTCATCATCCGGAAGTTCCCCATTGGCGATGTAGTTCATGAAGGGTTGTGCCCAGGATGGTATCTCCTTGATGACGAGCATGCTTTTGCTCTCCGGTTGATGGTCATCGGGGGGTCGTCCGGATGAGGTACCCAGGACAGCAGCCCCCGAGCCGCTTGACGAGTCGGCAGCCCCCGGGTCTTGCGAACCGGAGGGTACCGACTTGCCGGAGTTGGTGCGGACCTTCTTCTTTGGAGGTTCTGCTGGCTCTGCATCTGCCGCGCCGTCAACCGGGGAGCTCCCTGCCCATATGATGGAATCCGACTCGGGGGACGGGTTGATGGAGGGCTTGTGCAGGTGCTCCAAGATACCCCGGGTGGGATCGCCTGCCTGGTGGATCTGATTCGTGCGAGGGAGTCGGCTGCCTCGTTGTTGGCGCGAGGGACGTGATGAAATTCACATCCGTCGAAGGAGGCGCTGAGCTTCTGTATGTGGAACCGGTAGAGATCCATGTTTGCATCACGGGCGTCCCACTCTCCGGATACCTGCTGCACCACTAGATCCGAATCGCCGAAGCAAATGATCCGGTTGACACCAATCTCTCTGGCTAGCCGGAGGCCATGCGCCAGTGCCTCGTATTCGGCTATGTTGTTAGAGGCCTTGAAGTGGATCTATAGGACGTACTCTAGCCGGTCTCCCTTGGGCGAGGTGAGCACGATGCCAGCTCCCAAGCCCCCGAGCATCTTCGACCCGTCAAAGTGCATCCTCTAGTGGTCCGAATCTGAAACCGGTGGGAGGTATTGGGTCTCGGTCCAGTCGACGAGGAAGTCCGCCAGCGCCTGCGACTTGATCGTGAGCCGGGGCTCGTACTGGATGGAGTAGGCGGCGAGCTTGATGGCCTACTTGGCGACTCGGCCGGTGGCGTCCTTGTTGCCGATGATTTCCGAAAGGGGTGCAGTGCACACGACCTTAATCGGATGCTCCTGGAAGTAGTGCTTGAGCTTCTTGCATGCTAGGTACACGCCATAACACATCTTATGGTAGTGGGGGTAGTTCTGCTTGGAGAGGGAGAGAACCTCGCTGAGGTAGTAGACGGGCCACTGAACCGACTGAGCCTTGCCTTCCTCAAGGCACTCCACCACCAGGACGACGCTGATGACCCGGCTGATGGCTGCTATATAGAGCAACATCGGCTCCTTGCTAGCCGGCATGGCTAGAACTGGCACTATGGATAGCATGCGCTTGAGGTCATGAAAGGCGGCGCTGGCTTGCGAGGTCTAGGAGAACTTGTTCGTATTCTTCATCAGCTGGTACAACGGGAGTGCCTTCTCCCCCAGCCGGCTGATGAAACGGCTAAGGGAGGCTAGGCATCTGGTGAATTTCTGGACTCCAAGCAGGCTCCTAGGCGGCTGCATCCTCTCGATGCCCGCGATCTTTTCCGGATTCGCCTCGATCCCTCGTTGCGATACGAGGAAACCGAGTAATTGGCCGGATGGGACTCCGAAGACGCATTTCTCCGGGTTCAGCTTCATCTGATACTGCCGGAGGTTGCCAAATGTCTCTCCCAGGTCTTCGAGGAGGGTGCGTTTCTCCTTGGTCTTGATGACCACATCGTCCACATAAGCGTGCATGTTTCAGCCGATCTACGAGTGCAAGCACTTCTGTATGCAACATTGATAGGTAGCGCCTGCATTCTTCAGACCAAAAGGCATGGTTACATAGCAGAAAGCCCCGTATGGGGTGATGAACGATGTTTTTATCTAGTCAGCCGGGTTTAGTCGGATCTGATTGTAACCGGAATAGCAATCTAAAAAAGACAACAAATCGCAGCCGGCCGTGGAATCGATGACTTGATCAATACGGGGCAATGCAAATGGATCTTTTGTGCACACCTTGCTCAGGTTGGTGTAGTCGATACACATGCGCCAGGTATTGTTCTTCTTCAACACCAGGACTGGGTTCGCCAGCCAGTCCGGGTGGTACACTTCCATGATGAACCCAGCTGCAAGGAGCCGGGTGATCTCGTCACCGATAATCTTCCTCTTCTCCTCTACGAACCGGCACAGAGGCTGCTTTACCGGCTTGGCATCCGGCCGCACATGAAGCGAGTGCTCGGCAAACTCCCTCGGTACACCTGGCATGTCCTTGGGTGACCATGCAAAGATGTCCCAATTCTCACGGAGGAAGTCGAGAAGTGCGCCTTCCTATTTGCTATCCAAGTTGGCACCAATGGTGACGAACTTGGTCGGATCGAAGGGGTCGACCAGGATCCTCTTCGTCTCTTTTGTCGGCTAGAAAGCTCCTTCTCCAGCCGGCTTGCTGCTAGCCGGCATATCTTGCTGCGCCATGGACACGTTGCGCATGATCACGCGCTTCTCTTCGGCTATGATGAGGGCCTCTGCCAGTTTGGAACCGGCTGAGGTGCACTCCATCGACCGCCTGAAGCAGCCCGCGATGGTGATCATGCCGTTTGGTCCCGACATCTTTGTTTTGAGGTATGCGTAGTGGGGGATGGCCATGAATTTGGCGAGGGCGTGGCGCCTGAGGAGAGCGTGGTAGGAGCTCGTGAGGTTTACCACTTCGAACTAAATCGGCTCGCGGTGGAAACTTTCCTCAGTCCCTAAAATGACGTCCAGCTGGATTTTACCTAGCGGGGCACAAGCTGGTCCCGGTAGTACGCCGTGGAACGTTGTGGTAGTCGGGCGCAGGTCGCATTCACGAATTCCCAGCTTCTCCAGCAAGGACCGGTAAAGGAGGTTGAGGTTGCTGCCTCCGTCGATGAGGACGCGCGAGAAGCGGCAGGTGCGCTTGTTGGAGATGATGAGGGGGTCGAGCACCATGGCGTAGCCCTCGGGAGTCGGTAGCTGCTCCGGCTGGTCTTCTTGGCTCCAGGTGATGGGGGTTTCCGACCAGTTCAGATACTAGGGGATCGAAGAGACGATGGTGTTGACCTCCTTGGATCGTCGCCTACGGCTGTGCTTGTCGTCCAGCTCCGTCTCGAAGATGTGGTAGGTGGCGTGCGGCTGGGGGTAGCCGTTGTTGTTGTTGCTGCCGTTGCCTCCGTTACCATCATTGCCGGCTCCCCTAGCCGGTGGTGGTGGTCCACCAGGAGGGGGCGGGGGGAGACGTTGTTGGTTGCCCTGGTCTTTTAGCTGGTGAGTCCAGCTGCAGTTCCGGGTGGTGTGCGTAGCCGGCTTGAAGGGACCGCTATGCCACTTGCACGAGCCGTCAAACATCTGGTCAAAGGTGAGCCGCGGCTTCTTCCTTCTTGCATCGCTATCCGGCGTGTCGGGCGCACCCTCCACAGCATTGACCTGCCGCGCATGGTAGCGAGGCTTCTGTTGTCTGGCCTGGCGGTCCCCATGGAACCGGTTGTCGTTGCCGTGGCGCCTGGAGGATCCGGCTTCTCCAGCCGGATTGCTCGGACGGTCGTGAGCCGGCTCCGTAGGAGTCGGACGGTCGCAAGCCGGCTCCGTAGGAGTCGGACGCCCGTTAGCATTTACTCGGAGGGGCTTCTTCATGGCGGCATCCGCTGTGGCGTACTGGTCCGCTACCGTCATGAGCTCCGCCATGGTTTTCGGCTCGTCATAGAGTAGCCGATGGTGAAGCATGGTGCCTTCTCGGCATCCCTCGATGAAGAAACCAATGGCCTGGCTCTCCAGGATGCCCTCACAAGTGTTGCGCAGCGCCGTCCCCTTGGCGAGGTACTCGCGGTCGGTCTCGCGGTCGCCCTGGACGCACAAGGCCAGGTCGCGTGGGCGTCTCGGACGCTTGTACGTGCCATTGAAGTTGCGGACGAACACCTTCTCAAAGTCTGGCCAGGCGTTGATGCTGTTGGGTGCGAGGTTGTTGAGCCATGTCCTTGCCGATCCAGTTAGCATAAGGGGACGTAGCGCACCGCCGTGCGCTTATTCCCATGGGCGATGCTGACTGCCGTGGCGTAGTCGGTTAGCCAGTCTTTCGGCTTCATGCTGCTATTGTACTTGGGGGTGTCCCTTCGCAGGGTAAACTTATCCGGAAACGGCTCATTCCGGATGCGGGGTCCAAAACAAACCGGTCCGGTGGAGTCTTCTTCCTCCGTGACGCGCGCTTGAGCGAGGAGCTCGATGCGGTCACGGGCATCCAGACGATCCGGGATGGGCGCTCCCACCTGGCCCGAGAGACGGGAGCTGGCGGGTCTTGGTGCTCCGGTTGGTGGAGGGGGAGGCGGTGGGTTGCTGTTCACCGTTTGCTCCAGGCGCGGCTGGGCCTTGCTGCCCGAGCTGCGATGCTTGCTGCGGGCCTTGGCCGGCTGAGGGGAGGATGCATGTTGGGTGTCGCGAGGCGCGCCCTTGCTATTGACGGGTGGCTTGCTCCCCTTGGAGTAGCTGGGGTCCTCCTGCATCTGCCGGTTGGCGTCAGCCTGCTCGTCCACGATCCGGAGGAGCTCCTGCACCCGAGCGTGCTGGCGGGCTCGCTCCTCGCCCTCCAGGTTGGGCAGTTCGTCTGCCACGGCTCGCGCCGTGCGCAGATTGTTGATGGGCTTGCTGTAGGTGGGCCAGATGAGGGCGGGCGCGGGATCCGGCTCCCTGTCCTTCTCCATCCTTCCGCCTAGCTCACCGCCCCGGCGTCATACCTGGCCGCGCCGGCTCGTCTCCGCGGTATCCGGAGTGAAGCCGTGCGCGCGGTTGTACTCGCGCCGGGTGATCTCAAGTTGCTTGCGGGTCGCCGCCAGCTCCATGGCCTCCTAGAGGAGAAGCTGTCTCTCCATGGCGAAGTTGGCCTCCGCCTCCTCCGGGTTATCCCCGAGGTTAACCGGCGTGAGGAGCCGATCGATGGCCTCCTCCACCGGGTTCTAGGGCTGCGGTGGCGTGGAGGTTCCGCCCTCGTCCGCGCCCCGCTCCCGCGGCTGGCGGGGGTGAGAGCTGGAGCCGGCCATCATGACCTCGACGCCACAGGAAGCGACGGAGGCGCTGCTGTGCAAATGCAGCAGCTCCGCGATGGAGATGATCTCCCTAGGGAAATGCTCCGGAACGGTGGCGACGTAGACGGGGAGGTCGCCGAAAAGCAGGATGGAGCCGTTTGCCGGGAAGGTGGTTCTAGCGAAGCAGGAAGCATTGTTGATGACACAGTCGAATTTGCTGAGCGTGAGAACCAGGCCGGAGGCCACGCGCTCACTGGCTAAAGTGCCGGGTCTCGTGCGGAACGTGACTCCAGTCGAAGCCATCAGCCCCACGGTGGGCGCCAACTGTCATTGTATTGGGAACGGCAGTACCTAAGCAGGTTAGATAGAGGTGTGGGTACTAGCAGGGAAGCTATCGACGGCATCCGCAGGCGGGATTGGATACAAGCAAGCGTAGCTAGACGCAAGAAGTACCCAGGTTCGGAGCCCTCGTGGTGAGATAAAACTCCTACTCCTGCCGATCTGACTATGAGCGATATACAGGATACAAGGCTCCTCGAGCTGTATTCTCTAGCTACTGCATTAAATGCACACAGACCAACCCTTTCTACTGAGGCCTTGCCTCTCCTTATATAGGCAGAGAGGCAACGGTCTCACTGGCCAGTCCGGCTGGCGGGCCCCACAGGTGGGTCCCAGCCGGCTGGTCATCTACAGTATCCGGTACAACTGTGTCCCATCAGAGTACGAGCGGTATGGTTGTTGTGGGCACATTGAACGCCGCGCGAGCCTGTCGTCAGCACCGGGCCACTGTTCCCGTGTTACCCCGCAAAGTCTTCAGTATGGCCGAGTAGTTGCCAGTCTTGTCGTCATACCAGGGCGTACCACGCACTATGCCGCATGTCGCCCTGTCCTCCTGATTGGTTCCGGCTACGCTCTTGTAGCCGGCTTCTTCTCATCGTTCTGGCTACCTCACGGTAGCCGGCTTGACTTGCCTTGTCCGGCTGCGCTTAGCCAGCCGGACGCGATCCGACTGCCGTAGTTCTTATCCGGTTGGGGTATCCGGAGGTCATCCCCCCGACACCTTTATTGAATATTGTGTTGTGTATTATTTGGTCAAAATACCCCACTATATATAGGGGGAGAGGAGGCACTCCCTTCCTCAAAGTCCCGGGGTGGGACTAATCATGGGAGGAGGTGGGGGGAAGCGTCGCCGACCACCCCACCATGGGCCCCACGTAGGGGGCTGGCCTATTAGGTCCGCCGGCCACCCCCTTGGCCCCTCCTAGGGATGCGGGCCCCTCATGGGCCCTTTCCCCTCCGGGATTTGGCCCATTAAGCCTTTTGACCCTTTAATTGATTTTTATCTTTATTAAATAATTATGAATAAATGATTAAATCAATATTTAACATTCATTCACATATTGTTCAATCTCCGTGGCTATGGAACACATTCCACCTCCACTCCGTACATCCTCCAGACTTACTGAAACCCTTTTGGTTTTCTCTCTTCTCTTTCTTGAGTGATTCTTCCGATCCTATAAACACTCTCTAAGCATCACCAAGCCCTTAAGCATGATACCCCACGGTTCGGGAACACTCCAGACATGGTGAGGAACCTCCCGTACCAATGATCAACAAAGGGACCTGGATGGCTATGTGACCCCTGTGCATTCCATGAAATCTTTTGCCGTTTGAACCATGAACATCGTGTCATGTTCCTTTTGTCTCTCGATACTTTCATTGTCAGAGATCTGATCAATGACATCACCATGCCGGGTTCAATCTCGTTACCGACAAATGCTACTTGACTCGTTCCGATAAGTGATATCCCTGTGATCAAATCACACGTTGTGCACCTATTGGATATAACTTCTTCGATTGGGCCCTCGAGTATCTTTCCGTCACGCGGATGGACAAATCCCGCTCTTGACGTATAATGCCTCTACTGTTCCTCCCAATACCAGAGCACACCTTTATGATCACTGTTTAACCAAGTGACGTTTGATGCTATCAAAGTACCCACGGGAGACAATGATTGATATAGCCGCAAGGTCTAAGAAATAATCCACTAGGTCTATTCTAATCATCGTAACTTGAACTTCATGACATGATCGGGTCATGATGTTTAGGTTGGGTATTAGTGCTGGAAATATGCCCTAGAGACAAATAGTAGTAAGGACTATTATCATATTTCATATAGTTTATGATTAAGTTTTATACTATGCTATAACTGTATTGAGTGGAAACATCAATACACGTGTGATATACAAACAACCAGGGGTTCCCAGTGAAACTCTAGTCACTGGTTCATTGGTCAACAGATGATCATGTTTCCTGATCATGTGGCATTTATGCCAGTTGGAAATAAGGTCATCTCATTCTGAGAATGAGATGATGAACTAATACCCAACCTAAACATCGTGACCTGATCATGTCACGAAGTTCAAGTTATGATGATTAGAAATGGATCCGCGTAGACTACTCCTTAGACCGTGAGGCTATATCAATCACTGTCTCCCGAGAGTGCTTAGATAGCATCAAACGCTATCTGGTAAAACGGTGGTTATAAAGGTGTGTTCAGGTATTCGGAGGAAACCGTAGAGGCAATATATGTCAAGAGCGGGATTTGTCCGTCCATGTGACGGGAAGATACTCAAGGGTCCACTCGGAGAGGTTATATCCAATAGCTGCGCAGCGGGTGATTTGATCACGGGGATATCACTTGTCGGAATGAGTCAAGTAGCATTGTTCAGTAACGATATTGAACACGACATGGTGATGTCATTGATCATATCTCGGGCAATGCAAGTATCGAGAGACAAAGGGAATAAGACACGACTGTCCCGGTTCAAACGACAAAAGATCTTCGTGGAACACACAGGGGTCACATGGCCATCGAGGTCCCTCTGTCGATCATTGGTGCGGGAGTGTCCCGACCATGTATGGAGTGTTACCGAACCATGGGGTATCACGCTTAAGGGCTTGATGATGCTTAGAGAGTGTTTATAGGATTGGTAGAATCACCGAAGAAAATAAGGGAGAAAACCGGAAGGGTTTCGGTAACTCTAGAGGATGTCCGGAGTGGAGGTGGAAGGTGTTCCATAGCCACGGAGGTTGAATAATATGTGAATGAATGTTAAATATTGATTTAATCATTTATTCATAATTATTTAATAAAGAGAAAATCAATTAAAGGTCAAAAAGGCTTAATGGGCCAATTTTCGGAGGGAGAGGGCCCATTAGGGAAAGGAGAGAGGGAGAAGGGGCAAGGGGGCTGGCCGGCTGGGCCTAGCCCCCCGTGCGGGGCCCACTTGGGGCTGGCCGGCGGCCTCCCCACCCCCTCCTCTCCTTTAGTCCCACCCCGGGACTTTGAGGGAGGTAATACCTCCCCTCCCCTATATATAGTGGGGGTATTTGGCCAAGATAAATACAGTAATAATCAATAAAGGTCTCCCCACTTTTGGGAGGACCTCTAATTGATATTTTCTCTCTCCCCCTCTCTCTGTCTCGTGACCGTGGTCCCAAGTCTGGACTGCACGAGCAAGAGACATCTTCACCGCGGAGTGCCGTCGTGCTGCGGGATTCAGATCTGGGAGCTCTACTTCCGCAACTGCTGCTGGATCGGGGAAGCGGGAGTCATCGTCAGACACCGGACGTGTGTAACTCCCCGCAAGGTGTCACACTTGAGGCACTCAAGTCGTTGGAGCTAGAAGGAGCGCAAGGACTTCATCACGACCTTGAGGTCGGCTTTGGCTCGTCTACATCAACCACACTCTCCTGAGCGTTGACAACGCTTTTTGGTCTTCAAGGGTAAGTTCGTGAAAAGCCCCTCCCGTTACTGTATTACTAATAGATAGGTCCTGGCAGCTTCAGGGGTTTAGGGGCGTAGGGTAAATTTCTATTGTTTTCATACGCGGAACCCCTAATGCTAGTACGAGTAGAACACACGAGATGTAGTGTGTGGGCGTTGATCTTTTAGTTGTTACCCTCCCACGTGTACTTGTGTATACCGCAGTAATGCTTGATGAAGCGGCCCCAACCGACTTTACGCGTTCATTCGCGAGACTGGTCCACGCTTGACATACGGCTTGTACCGTATAAAGTGGCTTAGGGGGGTGTCTGTCTCTCTCGCATTAGTTGGTATGCCATTTGCAACGGAGGGCCCCGAAAGGGGTGTAGTAGAGACAATTACTTGATCAACGTTGTGCTAAAAGTTCGTAGGTAAGAACGGTTCTTGTGCGAAAGCCCATTCAGCCACGTAAAATATGCAAAGATAAAGTAGAGGCGTCTAACTTTGTTTTGCAGGGGGTGTTGCTTTGTGATATGGTTGTGGCAAAGGTAAAGTGATTACCTTTTGTTACGTAGTAGTAGATAGTCATGGAGGTGACGGACTACCACGCCGAAATGACACCGGTACCCTGGTGTCTATGGCGCCGGAACCCAGTGACGGCGGATGGAGATCACGACGTGAAGGACCATATCACATAGCATTTACATTCAATGTTATTGTTTATATGTCTTATTGTGTGCTAGTATTAGATACTCGACGGTAGCCTAATAAGATGATCCCAGTTAAAATTACCAACGATTGTGTTCCCCCTTAGTGTGCATGATACATTGCAAATATATCTATAATTTTTTATGTTCCATGCTTGGTTTTATCCACTTTCTTGTGTTTTGTTCCAACTTTGGAGTACTTTTCATATGATTTCTTGGACTAACCTATTAACAAGAGCCACAGTGCCAGCTATCTGTTTTCTGCTATTTTTGGTTCCAGGAAAGTCAGAAAATGAATATTCTCGGAATTGGACGGGACAAAAGCCAAAGTGCCTATTTTCCGGAAGTCATCAGATGCCAGAATACGAGACGGAGAGGGGCCAGAGGGCCACCACACCACCTGGCCACGCGGCCCAGCCTGGCCCGTGCCAGGGGGTGGTGAGGCCAGCCCTGGCACCCCCTCGGCCTTCCTTTCCGACTATAAGATGCCCTCGGGACGTAAACCCTAAGCACCCGATCAAAAATCCATGAAAGAGTCTGTAGCCGCCATCATCTCCATCCCTATATCGGGAGGGATCTGAAGCTCTTCCCAGCACCCTGCCAGAGAGGGGAATTCACCCTGGAGGCCTTCTTCATCACCATGCAAGCCTCCGGTGTGATGCGTGAGTAGTTCATCCTTGGACTACGGATCCATGTAGTAGCTAGATGGCTGGTTCTCCTCCTTTGTGCTTTCATGTCTAGATCTTGTGAGCTCCGTTCATGATCAAGATCATCTATTTGTAATTCTGCATGTTGTGTTTGCGGGGATCCGATGGATATTGAGATGCTATTTCAGATTGATTATTGATTCTATCATGTCTTTGTTATTTGTGATCTTGCATGCTTTCCGTTGTTAGTAGCTATCTTGGCCAAGTAGATGCTAGCAACTCCAAGAGTTAGTATTTATGCTCGATAGTGGGTTCATGCCTCTGGTAATCTGGGGAAGTGACAGAAATCTCTAAGGTACTAGATGTGATGTTGCTACTAGGGAGAAAACAACAATCCTTTGTTCATAGAACAATCGTATTGTTTACTTTACACGCAGTTCGTAAAGCAATAATCTGTTGCTTGCAACTTAATACTGGAGGGGGTTCGGATGATAATCTGAAGGTGGATTATTAGTCATAGATGCAGTTGGATGGCGGTCTATGTATAATGTTGTAATGCCCAATCAAGTTCCAAAGGAGTCAAGATGATTAGTATGTGCATGTATTGCTTTCTCGATGTTTGTCAATTGCCCCGCTGTATTTTGTTCACCCAGCATGTTATTTATCTTAAGGAGAGCCACCTCTAGTGAACTATGGATCCCGGTCCTTGTCTTTTACATTCAATCTACAAACTATTTACTTCTTTGTGTTTACTTTCTGCAAAATTTTACTTCTTTCCATTCGATACGTTTAATCCTTTGTTTACCGCAAAACACGGTGAGATTGACAACCTCATCGCAAGTTGGGGACAAAGTTCTGTGGTTGTGTTGTTCAGGTCTCCAGGTTGCTACTAGCACCGGTAGTGTGCCCTGCCAAAGCTCAGCTAGTAACACCTTTGGGGTGTTTCCTTGCTCCTACTGGTTCGATTAAACCTTGGTTTCATACTGAGGGAAACTTGCTGCTGTGCTCATCATACCTTCCTCTTGGGGTTCCCAATGAGCTCTACATCAACCACGCACCAGCACTTTTCTAGGCGCCGTGCATTGAGCCATCAAGCATTTTTCTGGCGCCGTTGCCGGGGAGTCAAGGACATCTTCACAAGGAGAGTCCCTCATAACCAATCTCTTTACTTTGTTATTTTTGTTTTGCTTAGTTTATTTTTGCTTTGTTTGCTTGTTTCTTTATCAAAAACACAAAATTTTTTAGTTTTACTAGTTTGCTTTCTTATTTGAAAAACCAAAAAAATGACTACTCTTGAAAACACTAAGTTGTGTGACTTCACTAGAACCAACAACAATGATTTTATGAGCACACCTATTGCTCCACCTGAACTTGAAGTTATGCTTAAAGAGTTTATTAGTAAGCAAACTGCTTTCAATAAAACTATTGAGGAAAAACTCTTTAATGCTGAAAGAAATATAGCATCTTTGGCTGAAGCTCAATCTTCTTTGAATAAAATGGCTGCTAAACCTGAAACTAATGATAATCCCTTTGCAGCCACTAATGCTATACAAGTAAGAATTGATGAAAATGTTAGACTATTAGCTGAATTACATGCTAAGTGGGAAAGAGAAGATGAAATTGCTAGAAACATTAGTGTTTCTACTATTACCACCACTAGTGTTGAGGTTAGTAATAGTTCTACTACTTTAGATGATAAATTTGATTTTGATCTTGATGGTTGCAACATCTCTGAAGTTATTAAGTTCCTACAAAAGCTTGCTAAAAGTCCTAATGCTAGTACTATGAACATAGCCTTTTCAAAACACATTACTGATGCTCTCATAAAGATTAAAGAAGAAAAGATGAAACATAAAGCTTCTATTCCTAGAAAACAAGAAGATGGTTGGGAACCCATCATTAATATGAAAGTGAATGACTTTGATTTCAAATCTTTATGTGATCTTGATAGTAGTGTTTCTATTATGCCTAGAAGGATTTATGATATGCTCTATTTGCCTCCGCTTGAAGATTGTTATTTGAATGTCCCACTTGATGATAATGCTAAAAATAAACTCATGGGGATTCTTAATGATGCTATTATTATGGTTAATAATGCCTATGTCCCCGTTGATTTCTATGTTTTGGATGTTGGATACAATGCTTCTTGTCCTATTACTTTGGGAAGACCTTTTCTTAGAACTGTTGGTGCCATCATTGATATGAAAGAAGGCACCATTAAATATCAACTCCCACTCAAGAAAGGTATAGAACACTTCCCTAAGAAGAGAGAGAAGATTTATTTTGCTTCTCCTATGAAAACAAAATTTGGTCTTAATGCTTCTTCATTTGAGAACACTTGATTCTTTTTCTTGCTTCTTATGCCTAACTTAAAGGCGTTAAAGAAAAGTACTTATTGGGAGATAAAACAAAAGTTTTAGATGAGTCTTGGAAGTTATTACTTCAGTAATAACCGCTCCTTATCCTTTTTATTTGTTTTTTGTGCCAAGAGTAACCTCTAATGAGAGAGAAGTAATGATTGGGAAAGTTGCTGTCCCGAAACAGATTTCTGTGCTTCACCGTAAAAATTCGTGTAAAATCTCTGAACGTATTTTTGAGGCGTGAATTTTTTTGCTTCTGCCCCAGGTTGTTATCTAACTTTCGTTCGTTCAACACTTTTTTATTTGAGCAACAGAAGGTCTTCGAAAAAATTTGTCTTTACCTGCTGGTCTGTTTTGACAGATTTCTGCCATTTTCTGCATTTGCTTCTTGTTGGTTCCTTCTTGAGTTCTTTTAGGGAATTGAGCTTTTTGAGGGAAGTGCTACAGTATCTAGTGTTCTAATGGAAGTTTATTTTGTGTTAGAACAGAACCTTAAGACTTATTTATCTTGAGTGCACTAATGTTGCTAATAAAGATTGTGTGAAGTTTTGTATGAAGGAAAATTTTCAGGTAAATGGAAGGAATGAGTAATGAGATGAAGGATGGACTAAAGCTCAAGATTGGGGATGCCACGCGTGTCACCCCAAGAAATATCCAAGAAGTACAAGCATCAAAGCTTGGGGATGCCCAAGGCATTCCCCTTCTTCATCAATAAAAATCCCAGGTTTCTTCCAAACGCTTCATTTTTATTGTTTTATGCACAGTTGTGTTGTTCTTGGAGCGTCTTCTTTTTCATTTTCATTTTGGTTTTTTGTTTGCTTGGTTTGCTTAGTTTTATGAATAAATTGGTAAGACCCCCTCTTTCATACATTGGTTTTCAAATAGTTTGGTTTGGCTTGGAAAAGAGTAGGAAAGCTCATGCTTAAGTGGTAAAGAGAGCTTGTTTTTGACTATGGCCTATGCTTTGTCATGCCATGCTCGATATTGTTTTGGTTTTATGCTTAGTATTCTTTGTTGTAGCATGACTTGTTATAAACAATTGAGATTTCTTAATGTGCCTTGGATGAATCATGCGTTGTTTTAGCATATTAAAGCATAGTATAGTGGTATTCTCCTTTGATCTTTATTTGGGTTGACTTGGCGCATGCTCACACCATGTTATGACTATCTCAAGTCACCATAAGCCTTTATTATCCTTTAGTTTTCAACTTGTAGTATCACTTTATGCTTTGATCAATGATGTTTTGTCGCTCTGCATGATTATGGCCATTATTGCTCTCTTAGTTTGTCGCTCCCAGTCTTTTGCTAGCCTCCACAACAAAGTATGAGTTCCACTCATGCATCAAACTCCCTAAGCCAAGTTATTCCAAAGAGTCCACCATACCTACCTACTAGCTTATGCTATTCCAAGTATATTCATGATTTTGTTTACCTTCCAAATTAAACTTGTTATGAGAAAACTAGTGATTAAAGCTCTCACGAACTTGATGAGACACTTTACTTTTCTTGCCCTTAATAAACTTGAACCATTGTGTCATCTATGTTGTATATGCTTGCACTTATTTGTTGGGAATTAGCAGAACCATGCTTTCATGGGGAACGCTTTCAACATTGCACTTGGTACTTGTACCTAGTTGATATCATGCTCTTTTGTATATGGATGTCGTCGGTGTGAAATGAAAGGGGAGCTTGTAAGTCCATGGAGTTATGTATATGTGTTAGAGAAACGCCTGGGCCGCTGGTCTAATCCATGCTGACATGGTGGAAACCTGCAGCGTAACCATACTGAGCTGGCTATGAAGCATTCTTCTTAGAAAAAAAGAGTCCTATATTGAGAAAAAAAGAGAAAAGACAAAAAAAGAGATTATGGAAAGAGAGAAAAAAGCACCATATTCCCATGGTAAATAAGAAGATTGCTGAGATGCTCGTTGTCTGCTTGCCTTGTCATTTTGATATGGGGATTCTTTCGTATCATCGGGCAAGGGGTACCCCGTTGGCGGTTCTCTATGATACACATGTACTTACGATGACAAGAACTTACTGGTGACTAAACTTGAGTAGCATGAGGAGCGGCCCTCGTATACAAGGGACATGAGATTTCTAACTTATACTTCATCAAGCATGTACACCATAGTTTGTTCACTTTAACCTTAATCACTTCAAGATGCTTATGATAGGGGCAATGAGAGCTGAAAGCTATAAGTACCATACTTTTTGGAAGCTCTTTATGAGACTTGAATCCCTACTTCCTTTTATAAAAGGCCTTTCTTCCACCATTATATTGAGTCTCCACCTTCTATCTTTATGCACCTACTTTGAGAGGATAGTGGCCATTCTTAGTTCTATGTGCATTGTCCCAAGACTAGTTGATTTATGCATACTTTGATATTACTTGTTTTAAACTATTGTATCTAGTCACTCTTATGAAATTTGAAGGTGTCCTATGCATTTATATTTGCTACTCTATGAGGGACAAGCTGAATACTTTTATGCTATGTTTTCTTTATGTGAAACAAACAAACGTCTTGCAAAGCATTGTTATTCATGAATCTTTTGTTTGTGCCTTTTCATGTTGCATCATAGTTTCTTTGCTTATTGCTAGAACTTTGTCTTTCATGTTATGATTGAAGTACTATGATCCTAGCTTTGAATGTTTTACAAATACTTTGATCAAGTCTTTGATGGTGCATGTCACCTCAAAAATTATTCTTTCTTTTTATCACTTACCTACTCGAGGATGAGCAGGAGTTAAGCTTGGGGATGTTGATACATTGCAAATGTATCTATAATTTTTGATGTTCCATGCTTGGTTTTATCCACTTTCTTGTGTTTTGTTCCAACTTTGGAGTACTTTTCATATGATTTCTTGGACTAACCTATTAACAAGAGCCACAGTGCCAGTTGCCTGTTTTCTGCTATTTTTGGTTCTAGGAAAGTCAGAAAATGAATATTCTCGGAATTGGACGGGACAAAGGCCAAAGTGCCTATTTTTTCAGAAGTCATCAGATGCCAGAATACAAGACAGAGAGGGGCCAGAGGGCCACCACACCACCTAGCCGCGCGGCCCAGCCTGGCCTGCGCCAGGAGGTGGTGAGGCCAGCCCTGGCACCCTCTCGGCCTCCCCTTCCGACTATAAGATGCCATCGGGACGTAAACCCTAAGCACCCGATCAAAAATCCACGAAAGAGTCTGTAGCCTCCGTCATCTCCATCCCTAGATCGGGAGGGATCTGAAGCTCTTCCCAGCACCCTGCCGGAGAGGGGAATTCACCCTGGAGGCCTTCTTCATCACCATGCAAGCCTCCGGTGTGATGCGTGAGTAGTTCATCCTTGGACTACAGATCCATGTAGTAGCTAGATGGCTGGTTCTCCTCCTTTGTGCTTTCATGTCTAGATCTTGTGAGCTCCATTCATGATCAAGATCATCTATTTGTAATTCTGCATGTTGTGTTTATCTTAAGGAGTCAAGATGATTAGTATGTGCATGTATTGCTTTCTCGATGTTTGTCAATTGCCCCGCTGTAATTTGTTCACCTAGCATGTTATTTATCTTAAGGAGAGCCACCTCTAGTGAACTATGGATCCCGGTCCTTGTCTTTTACATTCAATCTACAAACTGTTTACTTCTTTGTGTTTACTTTCTACAAACTTTTACTTCTTTCCATTCGATATGTTTAATCCTTTGTTTACCGCAAAAAACGGTGAGATTGACAACCTCATCGCAAGTTGGGGACAAAGTTCTGTGGTTGTGTTGTGCAGGTCTCCACGTTGCTACTAGCACTGGTAGTGCGCCCTGCCAAAGCTCAGCTAGTAACACCTTTGGGGTGTTTCCTTGATCCTACTGGTTCGATTAAACCTTGGTTTCATACTGAGGGAAACTTGATGTTGTGCTCATCATACCTTCCTCTTGGGGTTCCCAACGAGCTCTACATCAACCACGCACCAGCACTTTTCTGGGCGCCGTGCATTGAGCCATCAATGCACCACCAAGAAAGTTCTTCGGTATGAGGCAGGCTGTGATGATCGGGTGTCAAACATATCTAAGTTCGCATATAGTGGGTGTAAGCCATGTTGCACAGCGGAAACACTAAGGTTGAGTTGGCGAGCCTAGCATGTACAGACATGGCCTCGGAACGCGGATGGTCGAAAGATCGAGCACGAGTCGCATGAATGATGTGACCGACGTTTAGCGTCCACCCTTGGACCCACATTGATAGCCGTGATGATCGGGGGAGATGTGGCTGATAGGGGTCGTGTTATCACTAGGAACCCTCATTGGGGATAGGTGTTCCTGAGTGGAGTTATTATTAACTCATTTAATTATAAACTTAGTCTAAATCCCTTTTGCAATTATAAATGTAGATGGCTCACCGTGAAGCTTACTTTGTCATTGAGGATTGGGTAAAGGGTGAGAAACTTAGACTTGATGGATCCAACTTCCCTAGTTGGCTTGTGCGCCTGAATGATCTCCTTACTAGGAATCATGTGGTAGACTACATACGCCGCACGATGGATTTGACTGAGCCAGACTACTATGAGACCCCACAAGAGCTGGCAGACCGCTACTATCGTCAAGAGATGTCCACCTACATTCAGATAATAATGTGTTACAGGATGGCGAATGAACTACATCCGCTCATGGGTGATCTTGATCCATATTCGATGGTGGATCAGCTGAGAGCAGAGTTCATAGGCCATGTGCGCATGTGGAAGCACGAGTTGCTTGGAGAGTTCCTTTCCATACAGATGGAGGAACATACATGTCTGAAGGGTCACTTGGAGCGCATGCTTGATGCACACATGAGACTGGTTCACTTCGTGGATTACTAGATGGCTGATCCATTTGCGATAGACGTACTGCTTCAGTCGTTGCCTCCCAGCTACGAAGGACATGTCCGGAGTAGCATCATGAGTGGTGATATGGAAACATTGGATTTCCATGCGTTCATATTACGTTTCAGAAACGTAAAGGTTGAACCAATCACTGGAGAGGTCATCGACGACAAAGGTATATATTTGATATATAGTTTTATAAATGTTATAATCTACAAACACATTGCAGTGTTAAGTATATCTGATACTTGTTCTGTTTTGCTGAAAACAGGTCCTTCTGCATGAGAGGTGCTTGCTGGAGAGGAGGTGACGTTGCGTGTTGATGGCGAGCATGATGATGACGGCCGACGACACTCTCCCTCGACATTTATCATTTAGTTTATGTTTTAGGATGATTAATGTAATCAAGAGATTGTGAACTTCTTTAGTGTGTCTCACACTTCATGAGACGGTTATTCATATGAGTTTGTAACAAACAGTTGTTCTGCTTTTATGAATGATTTCTATTCATGTTCATGTCTTGTTTGATTATGTGTGAATTATCCTTGTTGTCTGAAACTAATTGATAATACATGAACATTTGTAAAACATTAAAATGCCTTGCTTAAAATACCCAACTTAAATGATATTTCATTAATGAATGAAACCATTGTTTAAATTCAAAGTTATGTGATGATATGTGAAAGTCATTTGATTTCTTGTCACATATAAATCATGCCTAAGTTCGGCAAAATAACTTGAACACCATGTATTACTTGAATACAAAGTGTTTAATGAATTGTTAAAAGTAAATACATATTCGATGTATTGGGGTTTTAACGAAAAATGGTAATTATCATTAATTGATTGTTTAAATGTGTAAAGTAGTTTACCAAAGGAAACATGAATATGAAACTATTTGATTTGATCAAAGTGTTTCATCAACAAAGGGTATAAGTATAAAAGAGAATCTAATTACTACGATTTTATCAATAGTAATGAAATTCGAATTTATAAGAATGGCATAAAAGAAATTGTGAAATGCAATGTGTTTTGAAACATCAAAATGCAGAGCATCACAATGTGATATTAGATATCAAAGGGGTTGAATAGAAGGCACCAAATAAATCGTTGTAGTGTAGATGTAGAGACCATTAGTTAGAAATAGTTACACTACTAGGAAACATCCTATAGATAGACAAGATGTTCAGTGGCGCATATGCGAAAGCATGTGCCACAGGAAAACATCAGTGGCGCACCAGAAAGCATGCGCCACAGAAGATTGGAACTTCCGTGGCGCATTCTCCAGAGTATGCGCCACAGAAGATTGGTGGGACCTGCTAGCCGGGGTGGGTTGATCCAAGTTCTGTGGTGCATTCTGAGATATGCGCCACAGAACATGGAGGGGGGCCCCACCACGGAATCTAATTCACCCAAGTTCTGTGGCGCATGTTCTGATATGCGCCACAGATGTGTTTCACCTCAGTGGCGCATATCCCAACATGCGCCACAGAACATGGGGGGGGGCACACAGGGAATCTAATTCACCCACTTTTGTGGCGCATATGGACTTATGCGCCACAGAAGTTTCAGCATCTCTGGCGCATTTCCTCCATATGCGCCACAGATGAGGGCGTCCAGATCCATGTTAAAAAGGTGACAAGAGCTAGCTTTCTTATCTATCTATCCACCACCACCCATTTCACATCTCTACCTCCTCCCAACTCGTCTTCCTCCTCCCTCACACCCCATCTTGCCCATAGTTTCTCCATTTTCTTGTAACTAAACCTATTTTAATCCATAGATTGGTAAGTGGAAGCTTCGCTCCAACTTCTAGATCTAAAAGTTCCTTACTTTTGTCTCTCACATCTCTATTTATTTACTAATTTCCTCTCCACCAACTTGCATTGTAGATCTATTTGTCCACACTCTCTCATCGCATGGTCTCGTCTCGCTATTATTGTGTCTACTAGGTGAGTACTTGGCCATGAACATGTAGGTGAAGCTTGTCGCGCGGGCGGTGTGTGTGTGCGATCCATGGCGAGACGATGCTTGTGTGGTGCATGAATGTTTGCAATGGGAGGAAGTTTTTTGTTGGTTGCTTGTTGTTGTTGGGCCCGGCTGGTGTGGTTGCATGGATGTTTGCCAAAATGTTGATTCATTTCCATTTCAGCAAATTTTTGCACTACCCATATGTCCTAATTTTAGGAAATGTCATGCCGAATTTTTTCCGGCTAGCATTCATGCATGTGTGTGTTCATATGGTGTGGTTCTCACCTATACTCTCTGTTTTGACCGCTCAGGCAACCATGGTCCTCACGATGAGCGAAGGTCGAATTGCTAGGTACAAGAAAGGCGCGAAGGAGGACATGATTCTGAACAACAAGACCATGATAAGATGTCCATGTCGAACATGCAAACTGCAGCGCTGGATCGACCCTAAATCTGGACAATTGGAGGGTCACCTGCTCAGGTGCGGTTTCATGCGCGACCTCAATGAGGCGCCAGCAGGACATGGTGGTGGTCACGAAGACGTGGGTAGGCGAGAAGACGAAGAGTCTATCGGGCATGATCATCATGACGAAGGAGATGCCAGCGGGCATGATCATCATGACGAAGGAGATGCTGGCGGGCATGATCAGAATGGAGAAGGAGATGGCGACGGGCATGATCATGATCATGAAGAAGGAGAAGACGCGAACACACAGACGCTGCTAACTTCGGTCTTGCAGGACCCTCATGTTCAAGAACTGCTCCTCAAGGAGACGAGCAACGACAAAGCTACAGCCAGAGAGAAAGCCAAGCTGGCCCAAATGGAGGTAGACGGGATGACTCCATTGTATCCTGGGTGTCGCCCTGAGGATACACGTTTGAGTGTAATGCTCAAGGCTCTGGAGATGAATGCCGAACACAAATGGACCGATGTGAGCTTCAACGCGAACATGGAATACTGGCACGAACGACTTCCTAAGGGGAACACATGGCCAACAAGTATCGAGGAGGCCAAGAAAATTGTGTGCCCTCTCGACCTACCACACATTAAATACCACGCATGCATCAATGATTGTGCACTTTATCGGAACGAGTACGCGGATAGAACCACATGTCCGGTGTGTGGCCAAGGATGGTACAAGAGAGGGAACAAGAAAGTTCCTCGAAAAGTGGTATGGTACTTTCCTATCACCCCTTGTCTGCAGCGATATTTCGTAGATCCTAAGGAAGCAAAGCTCATGCAATGGCACGCGTAAAGAGAGAAACCCAAAGATGATCCAGAGAAGGGCAAGATCCTGACACACCCTTCAGACGCTAGCCAGTGGAATGCATTAGACATCGAGTTCGAAGAGTTCGGGGGCGATGCAAGGAACGTCAGGCTGGGTATGAGCACCGATGGACTCAATCCTTTTGGAAACCATAGTAGCACGCATAGCACCTGGCCCGTGTTTGTATGGCCATACAACCTCCCCCCGTGGCTATGCACGAAGCAAAGGTATGTATACATGAGCATTCTTATTCAGGGGCCGAAACAACCAGGTATTGATATGCATCTGTATCTCGGGCTATTGAGAGAGGAGTTAGCCAGCTTGTGGGAGACACCGGCCCGTACAAGGGACGCCTACACTAAAGAATATTTCCATCTGAGAGCCGCATTGCTCACGACCATGCAGGACTATCCTGGTTACGCATATGTATCGGCCCAGGTGAACCACGGACACAATGCATGCGTCAAGTGCATGGATGAGACACCGCATCTCCAGCTACCAAGGGATCCCGGGTCTTGGAAAACCGTGTTCCAAGGTACTCGAAAGTGGCTCCGTATGGATCACCCGTGGAGAAAATGTGGTGACCTGTTCAATGGTAAGGACGAGCTCGAAAGAGCCCGGTGTCCGAGGAGCGGCGAAGAAATTGAGGAGCTTTTGAATAATTGGGTAGATTGCCCTGCGCCTGGAAAAAAATGACCGAGGACAAAGCCGTTGTTGGGTGTATAGAAAGCAAGGTCTGTTTTCTAGGACCTGCCGTATTGGAAGGTCCTTCACACTCCCCATAGCCTCGATGTAATCAACATCACAAAGAACGTTACCGAGAGTCTGCTTGGCACTCTACTGAACATGCCGGAGAGGACCAAAGATGGGCCGAAAGCAAGAAAGGACCTTAAATTGCTTGGCATAAAGAAAGATCTTCAGTACCCTGATAGTGATGATGATGATGATGATCAGACGGAAGGGACTCAATGTCGCCGCAAAAGAGTTAAGAAGAATGAGGTGGTGCTTCGTGCTGCCTGCTTCACTCTGAGTCTGGAGGAGCTCGAGCAGTTTTTCAGGTGCCTCTTAGGAGTGAAAGTTCCTCACGGTTACTCGGGGAAGATAAGCAGATATCTGGACGTGGCGAAGAAGAGGTTTAGCGGTATGAAGTCTCACGACTGTCACGTGCTGATGACGCAGATACTCCCCTTTGCGATCCGTGGGATAATGGACGAGCATGTCCGTGAGACGTTGTTTGTCCTCTGTAACTTTTTCGACGTCATATCTAGGAAGTCGATCGGTGTGAAGCAGCTCGACAGGCTACAGGAAGAGATCATGATGATACTATGCGAGCTTGAGATTTACTTCCCGCCCGCATTCTTTGACATCATGGTGCATCTACTTGTACATGTCGTGGACGATATTATCCAGCTCGGGCCGACATTCCTACACAACATGATGTCGTTTGAAAGGCTAAACGGTGTCATCAAAGGATTCGTTCGCAACAAGTCTCGTCTAGATGGAAGCATAGCCAAGGGCTTTCTGATCTACGAGTGCATCTCCTTCTGCCAGAATTATCTAACCACCGAGAACGAGGATGTTGGAATACCCACAAAGAAGCACCTCGGTAGGCTCGGTGGATATGGTCACCGTGAGGGCTGCCGCTCACTACATGTCGGCATTGATGGTCGACGCACTGATTTTGAAAGGGCACACTGAGTCGCGCTACAACACATTGAAGTGGTCGGCCCTTGGGTCGAAGAGCACAGAAGCTTAATCGAGCAGGAGTACGTCGACCAGGGCCAGCCGAGGAAGAAGGGAGACGTAACCAGAGAGCACAACTCCAGCTTCACGGGTTGGTTCAAGAAAAGGCAACTGGAAAATCCCCCACAGAAGCCTTCTACGGAAGATCAAAAACTCATATTCTCCTTGTCGCAGGGCCCAGGGCACAACCTAAGGACCTATCAGTCATACGACATAAACGGTTATAGATTCTACACCGAGGAAAAGGACAAGAATAGTGAATATCAAAACTCAGGAGTAACTATGTTATCCTTTGCTGATGACGAGACTACTATGATGGAAAGATTCTACGGAAGGATCAAGGAGATATGGGAGCTCGACTACTATGGAGAGATCATACCGATGTTCCATGTTATATGGGCCAAGAACATGGAAAAAGAAGGCCGCTATTTCACCACAATGGTTATACCAGATGCCAAATCAACAAAGAACGCCTCCGCAAAAAATGAGCCTTGGGTACTCGCTAGCCAAGTTGATCAATCCTTTTTTTATTACCGACCCGTCAAAGCCCAACCGTTTTGTAGTTAGGAGGGGCAAGAGGAGCATCATCGGAATGGAAGGAGCCACCAACGAGCAAAACTTCGACAAAAACGGCGACCCAAAGATCGAAGAGGAATTCGACAAGTACTTCGACATGCCTACTACTACTAAAGTAAGAAGGAAGATCACACTGCCTACTAAAGGTTGTCCCATTCACAAGAAGAAATCTCAAAGTGCACGGGCTAAAGTATTCAACCGCGATGAAAAAGGGCAAGAAGATTGTGAAGAGACACTAGCAATTGTGTGACTTTTTGGTGTATTAATTCGTGTGGTGTATTAGTTTTTGGTGACAAGCAAACACACAAATATATATGTATGAATAAATATGCATATGTGTTCTTGCTTTTTTGAATAAATATGCATATATGTATGTGTTCTTGCTTTTTTTAATAAATATGCATATGTGAATAAATATGCATATATGTATATGTTCTTACTTTTTTTAATAAATATGCATATGTATGCAATTAAAAATATTTAAAAAAAAGAAAAAAAATGTGTGAGACAGCCAGGATTCGAACCTGGCTGCCCCAGGTGAGAGCAAGCGAGCAAGACCACTAGGACAAGTATCAGATCTTGTCATACAACGACGCCACGCTTTTTTGACTAAGTCAAGAAGTTCTGTGGCGCATTCCTTCAGAATGCGCCATAGATGTTCCAACTTCTGTGGCGCATTCTGTGGGAATGCGCCATAGAACTTTCACACTTAGCCACATAACGGTTCGGCCTCTCCCCCTAATCCTCCCTTTCTCTCTCTCGACCCACACTTAGCCAATTGATCTATCGCCCACGCGCAAACCCTCGTCGCCGTAGCCCTAGCCACCGCCACGCCGGAGGAGGAGCCGCGCTAGCCCTTGCTGCAGGAGCCGCCACCGCCGCGCTGAAGCCTGTGGAGGAGGAGGCCCGCTGCCGCCATGCTGAAGCCCGTGGAGGAGGAGGCCCGGCCGCCATCACCGCGCTAGAGCCCGTGGAGGAGGAGGCCCGCTGCCGCCCCGCCCGCAGCAGGAGCACCGCCTCCACCCTCATCGTCGACGACCACCGTAGTGCACACGTATGGTTCGTCCCCTCACTCCCCCACCCTTCATCTGCACTGGTGAATGAACCTGCACTAATGTCTGCTAGGGGTTCTGCTGGTACTTCTGCACTTATCTGTTCTGCTGGTACTTCTGCACTTCTGCACTGGTGAATGAATGGGTGATGGTTTTCTAATCCTACTAGGGGTTCTCACAGTTAGTAGCATCATCATAGTACTCAGTGTATGAAGCTAAGTACTGCTAAATCAAACTCGAAACATCCATACTGAGAGAATGGCAAATTTTATATGTCACAGTACAATAGAAGTCTAGAACTACAATAAAAGTCCAGACTTATATTGTGGAACAGAGGGAGCATGTATTATGGATAAAGGGAGATTGTATTAGGGTTTCACAAACATTCTACACTGAGTATGTATTCTGAACAGAGGGAGTACGAACAGACTTATATTAGTACTAATTGGTCAGTTTCACAAACATTCTACACTGAGTGGAAATTATGTTTCTTTTTCACTGAAACATTGTATTAGGGTTTTTCTTTGAGATTTAGGGTTTTGTGGGGTTGCTTGGGTAGTTGATGCCAAGTGTTGAAGGTTCGTTGCAGTTCCCCTTGTAAGAAATTGGGACTTAATTCGGTAGTCGAATAAACTTGTTATTATAATACCTATAAAAGGCTTTAGAGGGAAAATTGTCTGAATTTGGTAGGGAAATAACAGTATCTTCTGTTCTGCTATATTCCATGTCCAATGCAGCACATTGTTAGCACAAGATGTTAGCACAAGATTATTAGCACAAGATGTCAGCACATTATTATTCCATGTCCAATGCAGCACATTGTTAGCACAAGATGTTATATTAGCATCTTCTGTTCTGCTATATTGTTACCACTGCTTGACTGTGTATAGTGTAGAGATGGCGGTGTCTTGTTTTTCTTTTCGCATCTGAGAAGTAAAGGGTCTGTTGGGATGTTGTTGCATTGTCAAAGCAAGTTTCTCCGTGTTGTATTCTGGTCATGAATCATGATCTCTCTGCTGTATTGGTGCGAGGTATTCAACAACTAGTACCAGTCTTTGTACTGGTGCAAGGTCTTGCTTTCAGAATTGACAAAGATCATAGACAAATGAAAGGATTAACAGTCAGAGAAAATTAACAAATGAAAGGATTAGCTGGTAGGTTTAGTTTATGGCTATATAAACCTGCTCTAAACTTGTATTATTATCTTTGTGTAACTACAATATAGTAATGTCTTGCTATATTGCTACTTCTTTAATTCTGAGCTTCTTTTTGGTTCCATATGGTGTTATATGGTGCTGTTGTTATATGGTGTTATATGGTGCTGCTGTTACATGCATGGTGCTGCTGTTGTATGCTATATGGTGTTGTCATATGGTTCTCCTGTTACATGGTGCTGTTATATGCTATATGGTGCTGCTGTTATATGGGGATGGGGTGTTTTCTCTTGCAGGGATTTCATTTGAGTTGCCCATTTCTCCCGAAGTGTCGATTCACTTCCGTTTCGGTTGAGAAATGGGCACTCCTAGGTCAAAAAATTAACAAAGGTCATGCCGAATTTTTCAGCCGAGATTTGTGCTAACTTTTTGCCTCTTTTAAATAGAGTAGTGCAAACATGTCGGGCAACAAGGAGTCTAGCCCTTCTAAGCACATGATCAGCGTCGAAGAACAAGCTAGATAGGCCAACCAGTCATTCTGGCAGGGGTCCCAACAGGAGGAGGAGGAGGAGGCGATGAGGATGACACCACCACCGGAGGAGGAGGCGACCGTCACTAGAGCTGCTGGGGCCAATGAGGGCGGAGATCCTGATTACGAGGGGGACGAAGAGGACTACGGTGGAACTAGTGAAGGCGGCAGCGAAGAGGATGACACCACCGATGGCGGCGCCCGCACCGATGGCGGCGAGCGCACGGATGGCAGTAGCGGCAACCCGGCCGCTTCTTAGAAGAAGAAGAAGGAACAGAAGGAGCGGAAGGTGCCAGTGCTTGCCACCGTCTGCGATGAGTTCACTGAGGTCACAGAAAGTGGCCAACCCATTGCGCCAGAGGCGATTGCTAAAGGGTACGGCCTGCAACTCGGGTGCATTGTCCGGGAAAGCATGTCGATCAACACGAAGTACATCAAACATGCTGACCATGCAGCTTTGGGTGATAACCTCCTTAAGAAGCTTCACAAGCGATACAGATTCCCAGATCAGTTTAGAAACCTCAAGAGAAATAAGAACCCGGTGAACAAACTAGCCCTCACGAAGATGAGCAACGCCTTGAGCAGCTGGAAAACCCGGGTGAAGAATAGCATTGACAAAGGTGAAGGCTGGGAGGTTATTAGTAAGAAAAATTTGATGCTCGACGAAGAGGAGTTTAGGATATTCAAGGCGGATATAGCTACCGCTGACGCTATAAAATGGACTCAATGGGAAAGGAGTATGCGGGAACAGAACATAGGTAACCACCGCCTTGGAAGCGGCGGTTACAGGGGGAAACAGGCCATTAGGGACAAGGAGGACGCCGAGCTTGAACGCCTTGGTAAAGACAACCCTTGGCTTAAAATCACGGACTTGCAGCTTAGGCAATTTGTTTGGGCCGGCTACTACCTGAACAAGAAAACAGGGGAGTTTATCACCGACGATCCGGAGGTGAAGGAATTCGAGCAGAAGCTGGTAAGGAATTTATCGCTGATCTCAAGTCTATTGCGTTCTAATTAAGATAATGAAGTCAAGAATCTAAATGGGTTCACCTTTCCTTGTATTTGCAGGTGGATGAACTGAACGCTACTTCCATAGAGTCGTCCCAGGATTCGATGGAGCCGTGGGACACGGTTTTCAACAGGGCGACCAATGCTTACAAGAAGAGGGACAAGGGGTTGCCACCGTCCTCAGCTGGCCGTGTGTCCGGCTTCGGTACGAGCATGAAGTTCAAGGAGTACTACAAAGAGGATGCCAAGAAAAGAAGGGAGAGGAAGAACCAGGATAAAGCCGCTATTGCAGAGCTGAAGATGAAGGTGCATACACTGGAGGAGAAGGCGGTGGACGAGAAAACGGTGGACAAGTTAGTGGAATAGAAGCTCCGCTCGATGATCCCCCCTGAGTTTTTCGAGGGGCTTACTGCTTGGAATGCGGGAGGTCGACAGGGGCCGATACATCTGCCCAGCTTAAGCGGCAGCAACTCGGGCATCAATGTTACCGTGTCGCCAGACCTGGTGACCCCGCCGGCCGTCAATGTCGGGACGCAGCCGCTCATTTTGGTCACACCGACGCCCCCTCCCGCCAAAGATACCAATAAGGCGCAGCCGACGGTGGTGGTGCTTCGTGAGGCACCCGAGCGGGAGATTGCAGATGATGATAGGCCGGCCGCCGGCATTGGCCGTGTCTCTACATTAGTCCAGATCCACGCCATCACCAAGGTAACTAATTAGTTAGTGCACGTCATCTCCTTTATGCCTTTGATGCATGACTGCTGCCATCTCATGACGCCCAACAACATGTTTTTGCCTCAGGACACTTCTTGCGTACTCCTGCTTAAAGATGTCGGCGGTGAGTTGAAGGATGTTGCCAAGGGCACTCTTATACAACCGGCGAGCCGCACGATGCACAACAATCCAATGGATGATGACGTGATGAGGGTCAGGTTGGCTCGGGTGTTGCCAGGGTGCGACAACATGGACCCCCCCCCCCTTTCAACCTCAGGGAGCCAACGAACACATGACCCTTGGGGAATGCTACAACTGGCCCTTGACATGGCCGAAGACCCAGATTCGTCTTGCGGGGGGGGCACCGGTGCCATCTCTCGACCGATCACCCGGCCACCACCTCGGAAGCCAGTAGCCGCCGTCGTCGCCACCACCAGCTGTCACCATCAACTCTTGGCAGCATGTGCACCGCCACATGGCAAAGACATTGTGCCGCAACCACCGTCGCCCCCGCTACCACCACCACATGATGGCACCCATGAATATGATGATGAATTGGTCAACGTTGACGACTTCATCAACACCGGCGCTGCCAAAGGATTGTATATGCCTTCTATGGATGAAGAACCCTTCGCAGCTCGCGATGACCATCAAGCTGGTCGGCCCAATACATGCACGCAGCGCCTGGTCTTCCATGGTCTTTTTCAAGAGACGCCTCTGGTCACTGATCCACCACAAGAGAAACCGGGATTGGTTTTCAGCCCCAACACACTCCGAAAGGCGATTGATGAGCAGATGGCAGTGGCTGACACTGTTGTGAAGAAGAAGCACTATAGGAAGAGAGGTAATAATAATAATAATAAGGGTGCGAGCCAGCCTCTTCCGAAGAGGATCCGAGGTCAGGACGCCGTCGTCGTACCATCCACACAATTTGGCTTGCCCCGAGTGCATGTAGCTGGTGATCCGATATTGACTCCGGATATGATCCACATTGCGGTTGGAGCCATGTTAACTTTGCACGAGGGTGTCAAGACACTAGAGGCCCTCCTTCTTAAAGACGAAGATCCAAATTACCTGGTTTTCATGGCCAAGGTGCCATTGGACGTGGGCTTCGTCGATGAACCCCCCGCGGATATATTCTTTATACCGTTCGAGGACATATTCAAGTTGGTTCTCACGAAACGGCTAGACTATAACTTGGTCTGCCTATACGCTCTCAATCTAGCGCTCACGATCAAGAGAGAAAGTACCTCGGAAATCGTGATAGTGGATCCCTACTACATGCGGGACAGCCAGTTGGTCGAAGGATCAGAGACACGGACCAAGGCGATGGCGTACCTCGAGAAGTTCATGGTGGACAACAAGAGGAAGGGCACACTTCTTTTGCCTTTCTTTCCCGAGTAAGTACACACACTCGCTCATCGCCACCGTAACTTATACATTTCTTATAGATTTCTTCCTTTTCTCTTTTTCCAACATTCCGTTCCAATTGTGTTGCGTAGAGACAAATATTGCACACTCATCGTCCTTGCCCCGAGGTATTCGCTAGCCACGTATTTCGACTCGGGGAGTTTGACGAAGAAGAAAGACTACACCAGAATAAGGGGTGTTCTCAATGAGGCTCTCGAGGGCTACACCAAGAAGGGATGCACCTTCGTAGATAAGGGGGAATGTATCAAGGATGGCAAACACGTGTTCAAGCACGTGCTCGACTTCCCCTGCATCAAGCAGTCGACTACTAGTGCCAAGGAGGCCTTCTACGTCCTCCATCACCTTAAAGGCTATGTTCGGGATTGCCATAACCTAACGCTGCCATCTAGTCTCCGAGGATGGGCCGAAACTTTGGCAAAAATCGATGATGCTGATCTTAGAGAAGACTTCCATCGCATTCAGATGAAGTTGTCGCAAATCATCATTGAAGATGTCAACACAAGGGGGGTGCCCTACAACAAGGCAGAGGGTTGAGTAAGAGGGAGATCGAAGAACGCCTCCGTAAGTAGGGTGACACAAGGACGTGGATGACGAAAGAGGGCTATCTACCATTCCCGAAGCCAAGCGAGAAGAGGAAGTCTTCATCATGATCGATGTGTACCTCTAGCATGATCCAGTGTGTGTATATTCTTGATGGACGCCTGCTGTATTATTGTGTGTGTGTGTCATAAACTTTACTATCTCGTGGTCGAAATGGTCATTGTTGTTAGACTTAAACTACCTTGTGGTCGTGTTGTCGTTGAACTTATTGCTTCTATGATGATCTATCTTTTAGGTTTATGGATCCTTTGTTTTATATTCTGTGAACATATATATATATGCATGTGAACCCTTTATTCATTCTTTTCGTTGTATTTTTACTAATATGCCTTGTCGTCTATAGAGATGGCGACGAGGTGGTATGTGGTGTACATGGGTAGGGTTCTAGGAGTCTACAAGGAGTGGGAGGATTGTCACAAACAAGTGAACAAGTTCAGCGGCAACATCTACAAAGGATACGCGACTAGAGAGGAGGCGATAGCCAAGTAGAGGAACCACTTGTGGAAGAAGAACCGGATGAAGATATTGGTCGGGCTAATGCTCTTGCTCACCATTATCACAGCTGTATTCTATTTGATCCTAGTGTAGGCGGCGGTGGCCACTTCATATTTGTAATGTGAGCTGATATGAACTTTGTATTCGGCGCTTGTGTAAAAATTTGGCACTTGACACTATATATGTATCTCGATCGGGCTCTAAGTGTTTGTATTATATATATGTCGGTTTTCATGCATCTACTACTTGTGCAATGTATTTTATACTCATCTAGATAAATACTGTATAAATCATGTATAAATACCTGATTATACACCAGGAAAGTATTTTACTTTGAATACGTGTTACGCAATCAGTGGCGCATATAATTATATAGTCAGAGGCGCATGGCTTTTCTGTGGTGCATATGTGTAAATGTGCCACATAATTTATTCCTATGGCGCATATCTATATGCGCCACAGGAAGCAGATATCAGTGGCGAGATAACAGTGGCGACTAGGATATGCGCCACAGAAGATGTAATTACATGCGCCACAGAAGAGTTGTTTCCTAGTAGTGTTAGCACTCAATTAGAATGTAGTGAACCATTTGAATTCGTGAAAGTTTTGGGGTTATTCAATATAACCAAAACAATAACGAATAAGTCCTTGTAAAGTATTCATTGGAAACTTTGAATACGAAATCCATAGCTGAAACCAAAAGGGAAGCAAAACTTGTATTGCTTGGATTTTGGTGCATTCTTGAGAAAGCTCACTTTTAGTGATGTTTCTCAATTATGGAGCAAATGGAAATTAGTGAAAAACAAGATGAGGATTCAAAACCCTGCATCAGAGTGTTGAGAAGCGCAACGGACAACGTTCCTGAATGACTCTCTGCACAGAAGGAAAGAATTAATGATATTGATCATTGTGTTTTCCCCACTAATGTTTTCACTACATGAAGTAGGATTCAAAATGTAAATCCATATCTTGTATGGAGACATTTGTGGATAATTTGTCATGATTCTTAGAATATGACATGTCTACGAACTACTAAGGAAATAATGGTAAACTAAATTATGAGAAATCCTAGAAGCAAAATTCCCTTGACTTTAGAAAGCAATTTGTTGCTGAATCTCACAAGTAAAAGGAGTTACTTGAATTTCCCCAAATGACTGCAAAGTCATAGTAGGAAAAAGGGGTGAATGACAAAAGCACAATTTGTCAAGTATTGGATGAATTTAAATGAATTCGATTCATGTGTGCTAAATGTCTAGTGGATTTAAAACTAGTAAAGTACTAGTATCTCATAGTAAATCTCCAAGTTTGATATTTGATCAAAGGATTTTGAAATTGTTCAAAATAGTGGGAGGATATGCGATTTGCATAAAATTGAGTGGGAGCTATGAAAGTCTTCTTGAAACAATATGTGATTGACATATTTTGAGTGGGAGCTTATAGGAGTAATTCTTAAGCGTGTTAAGAATGAAAGCGCAAATACTTATAAATAATGATTTATAAGATGTAGAAGTTGATAATAAGTGTATTATGATATTATGTAGTATTCCTTAAGGGATTCTGAAAGGAGTTTCAGAATAGAAGTTAATTAAGGAACCAGTCCTTAATAACTCGAATTAGGAATAGCATTAAGTTTAAACATCAACGGTTGAAAGAAAGAAAAGGATGATCATCATCCACTATGTTAAGACATAGGTTCTGTCTTAGAAACCATGATGATAACTTAGCATAATATGTGATCCAATAAGGGACGTTTGAAAGTTATTAAGTTCGAATCACAGAATGTTGAGATAAGTTTGTCCGCAGTGTCCAATAGAGAACTGTAGACATGTTTTCCAAATCTATAAAGGATGACATATCTTAAAGCATAAAGAGTTATGTTATAAGGGAATATGTTGGAAACTCCTGTAGATACTGATTAAAGTCAAGTAGGAAGCGAGGTGAACAAAACATCGAAAGTTGTATAGAGTGCACTAGTGTTTTGATGAATACATTTATAATAATAGATAAGGGTACCATCTAAAGTGTTGTATAATGTTATGGCGGGGCTAGTTCGCTTTTAACGTAGAATGATGTGTCCCAGGGCACAGTGCCCATGAGAAAGCCCTCGAGGTTGATCTAACGTCACTGTAGGCTCCTGGAATTAGGCCTCGTTCTGCTGCCATAGCGACGATGCATACACATAGATGCTATCATGTGATGATAAAGTATTAATGTCAATTAAGGTGACATTAGTAAGTTGCAAAGGATTTGGGACTGTAAAGTATAGACCCAAGACTCAACCTCTTCCATGAGCAAGCATGTTCAGGGTACCGGGTATATGGTGCCAAAGATTGAGAACAAATGCAGCTAGTGTATTTGTACTCTAGTGCAAGTGGGAGACTGTTGGAAATATGCCCTAGAGACAAATAGTAGTAAGGACTATTATCATATTTCATATAGTTTATGATTAAGTTTTATATCATGCTATAACTGTATTGAGTGGAAACATCAATACACGTGTGATATACAAACAACCAGGGGTTCCCAGTGAAACTCTAGTCACTGGTTCATTGGTCAACAGATGATCATGTTTCCTGATCATGTGGCATTTATGCCAATTGGAAATGAGGTCATCTCATTCTGAGAATGAGATGATGAACTAATACCCAACCTAAACATCGTGACCCGATCATGTCATGAAGTTCAAGTTACGATGATTAGAAATGGATCCTCGTAGACTATTCCTTAGACCGTGAGGCTATATCAATCACTGTCTCCCGAGAGTGCTTAGATAGCATCAAATGCCATCTGGTAAAACGGTGGTTATAAAGGTGTGTTCAGGTATTCGGAGGAAACCGTAGAGGAAATATATGTCAAGAGCGGGATTTGTCCGGCCATGTGACGGGAAGATACTCAAGGGCCCACTCGGAGAGGTTTTATCCAATAGCTGCACATCGTGTGATTTGATCACGGGGATATCACTTGTCGGAATGAGTCAAGTAGCATTGTTCAGTAACGAGATTGAACACGACATGGTGATGTCATTGATCAGATCTCGGGAAATTCAAGTATCGAGAGACAAAGGGAATAAGACACGACTGTCCCGGTTCAAACAACGAAAGATCTTCGTGGAACGCACAGGGGTCACATGGCCATCCAGGTCCCTCTGTCAATCATTGGTGCGGGAGTGTCCCGACCATGTCTAGAGTGTTCCAGAACCGTGGGGTATCACGCTTAAGGGCTTGATGATGCTTAGAGAGTGTTTATAGGATCGGTAGATTCACCAAAGAAAAGAAGGGAGAAAACCGGAAGGGTTTCGGTAAGTCCGGAGGATGTCCGGAGTGGAGGTGGAAGGTGTTCCATAGCCACAGAGGTTGAATAATATGTGAATGAATGTTAAATATTGATTTAATCATTTATTCATAATAAAGAGAAAATCAATTAAAGGTCAAAAAGGCTTAATGGGCCAATTTCCGGAGGGAGAGGGCCCATTAGGGAAACGAGAGAGGGAGAAGGGGCAAGGGGGCTGGCCGACTGGGCCTAGCCCCCCACGCGGGGCCCACTAGGGGCTGGCCAGCAGCCTCCCCATCCCCTCCTCTCCTTTAGTCCCACCCCGGGACTTTGAGGGAGGTAGTACCTCCCCTCCCCCTATATATAGTGGGGGTATTTGGCCAAGATAAATACACTAATAATCAATAAAGGTCTCCCCACTTTTGGGAGGACCTCTAATTGATATTTCTCTCTCCCTCTCTCTCTCTCGTGACCGTGGTCCCAAGTCTGGACTGCGAGAGCGAGATACATCTTCACCGCGAAGCGCCGTCATGCTGCGGGATTCGGATCCGGGAGCTCTACTTCCGCAACTACTGCTGAATCAGGGAAGCGGGAGTCATCGTCAGGCACCGGACGTGTGTAACTCCCCGCGAGGTGTCGCACTTGAGGCACTCAAGTCGTTGGAGCCAGAAGGAGCGCAAGGACTTCATCACGACCTTGAGGTCGGCTTCGGCTCGTCTACATCAACCACGCTCTCCTGAGCGTTGACAACGCTTTTCAGTCTTCAAGGTAAGTTTGCGAAAAGCCCCTCCCGTTACTGTATTACTGTCAACACCCGGATTTTTAATCCCAGATGCCCGTTATGCCATACCTCGCAATCCCAGGATTACCATTTTTGCGAGACATAACGGATTGGATATCATAATACATCATCCATTACAAACCATACATAAGGTCTTACACAAATAAGGATCTCATGATCCAGTCTTAATACAACAAGCAACAGAAATAAATATAAAGCGTAGCGGTGGGGTCCATCTTCAGGGGCACAGGCAATGCTGACGAAGGCAGATAGTCCTAGTTATCATAGCCGTCCTGCTGCCCATCATCTTGATAGTCTCCTTCATAGTCTGGCCATGAGAATAGCCAGGGACAAAAGCCATGAGTACTCTTTAAGTACTCGCAAACTACCACTAACATGTAGTATAGTGCTAAGTTAAAGTGCTAAATCTAAGTTTAACTATAAAGTTAAATTTGAAACCTAAGCTGAGTTCTGAAGCAAAGAAAGATAAACTAAAGTTCTAGAATCACTTAAGTTGGGAAACTATTGTCATAAACACAACCCTGTTGTGGTCAAGTCAAGATTCATCATTCATCTCATAAGTTGTTTTTAAAACATCTGACAACGAAACAGTATGGCCATTCCAACTGTCCATAACCGCGGACGCGGCTATTCAAATAGTTTGACACTCTGCAGAGGTGGTACACTTTCACCACAAGATTCGATACATCTGCCAGGGATAACCCTGAATCATCATACTTAGTATGCATATAATCAAACATAACCTTTCCTTTACACACCCTAGTATAAGCACCTCTCCTATTAGCATGGCCTCCCAACCATGACCATCAGTCATCTTGGGCACTGCATAGGTGGACAACATTGAGAGGTAGCCTCATCTCAAACCTCTCTCGCGAGGGAACTAATACTAATGCATATAAATTTCTAGCTAAGCCTTACCCAATTCAGGTAGTGTGGTTGTACGGTAACTTTGGAATTGTATCGCATCCGAATCCAACCATCAGTTTTATAAAAGGGCTAAGGCTCATGCCTCAACATTTTCATCATCATAAACCATTTGTGTTTCTCAACACATGTCAAAACATCTCAATAGAATGACTCATCATTCCAAGGTTTTCATAATTCATTTTCACCAAGTGTTCCCATCTAAAGTGACTCAAGTTTTTGATCTACTCTAAACTACTAAGTTAAGAGTGTTCACTAAGGTGGAAAATGGTGGGATCAATCTCATGCCATAGAATGACATCTAAAGGGTTCTAAATAGGTCAAGTTTTATACTTTTTATGCTACCTTCAAAAAAAGTAAAGAACTTTGGGTAGAGTAAATGAAGTAAAGCTTGAAACTAAGACTTGGATGAAATACTAGTCAAGGTAGTATAACTCAATCATGCCTAAAGCATCTTTGCTAAATCATCTAGTTCAATCCTAGCTTGCTAAGCATTATACTTGCAAGTGTTAGCTTGCATTGTTAATGGTGGCCTGCAAGTACAACTTGCAAGGGTTAACTTGGATAGTGCTAGCTTGCCTTGGTTGGTGCAAAGGTTGAAGTTTTCTTCTTCTTCTTGGTAGCACTCCTCCTCCTCGTAAGCTTGGTCGGTACTATCTTCTATAAATACATACGGAGTACACAATCACCAAACCATACTTAACTAGTCTAATTAGTATTATAAGGCACACAATTGATGATCTATTATCATCACAAGCATCACAAGGGTAATTCACTAGTTTCATCCTTTTTATTTTAGAAAAGTAATTTCTACTCATTGAGAAATTAACTAAGATTTAATATCCACCACTTAAAATATGGGATCATGTGGACACATGTCATCACCACATATTCTAACATGTGGGAATGTGATTTAAGGGTTGGATCATAATTACTTTGGTTTAAGTTCATTATTTAATGATTTAAAGTGACTAGAAATGCCTATATAGCATTATTTTGGTACTACTCCAAAGTCACTGCATGTAAACCTTGATATTATTACATATTCAGATAGGCATGATGAAATGTGATTTTTGAGAGTTGGAATCAACTCAAAAGCTAACTTGGTTGATTTTATAAAAATGTTGTAAGGTACAACTGCTTCTGTTTTATTATTTTTACTAGGAGAGATCTATAACTCTAATTGAATTAAATCCAACGGGCTTGGATAGATCATTTCAATACCTTTTAGAAAAAAATGGTTTCATCCAATTTGGAGTTATCAAACTCCCAGAATTGATTTTTAAACTAGTGGACAGAAACTAGAGTAACTCTAAATAGAAAAAACTAAATTTGAAAATTTAACACGCGCGGGAACTAACTGGGCCGGCCCATCTATGCACAGTGCGTGCAGCGGGCTTGGATGACATGCGGGCTCCACTGGTCAGCGGCAAAAAATCACCGAAACGGTATCTAGCATCCTGGGCCACACGATCTAAAGGGGATCCAACGGTGGGAGGTCATCGTTGATGACGGATTACTCCGACGAGAACCTGACCTAGACGCGGCGGTGGGGGTCGATTGGGGGCATACCAGGGCTCCAGCAAGGTTGGTGAGGCGGGCAAACGGGCTGGTAGACGACGGCGAGGCGAGGCGTGGTTGCGGCGGAGCTTGGGGTGCCCTAAATCGCAGACGCCCTTCTCCTCCTGTTGTGGCGGCTTTGGCTCCAATTCCGGCGAGACAGAGCTCGAGCGGCTTCGGCTAGAGGTGGGTAAGGTTCAGAGAGAGGTGGGGAGTGAGTGAGTGTGGAGAATTGAGAACTGGGGTGGCCGCTATATATAGGGTCGACGAGGGGGCAGAGCGGGCGTCGATGAGGTCATCGGTGACGATGATGCGGGGCTCTCTCGGCATGGGCGAGGGAGGCGATGGATACTTTGCTCCCCGGCGATCCTCTGGGGCTTAAAGGCGCGGCAATGCGGAGTCTCTACTGGTTGGGAGTGTGCGGTGAACTGTGCATGGACGGCGGTGTTCGACGCAGTTCCTCCGGGCTGCTAGTCACTAGGCGGCGAACGACGATGTTTGGGCGGTTGCTAGGCCTGCTGCGGGTGCTGACACGCAAGGCTAGGGCTAGGCGAGGTCGGTGTTGCTCTGGCGGGCGCGGCGCTCCGGGGTGATTGGCATGGGCGCGAGCAAATGAGGCTTGTCCTCCTCTCGATTTTGGTCGGGGGCTGGTCAGGGCGGAGCGGTGTGATGGCGCATGTCTCCCAGCAAGCGAAGGAGAGCACGGGACGGGCTAAGGCGAGCTGTCCGTGGTTGACCTGGCGCATGGCATCGGGCGGCTTGCTACTGGAGCATACAGGGGAGAGGGAGAGAGAGTTAGGGCCGGGGTTTTAGCTGGGGGAACAAGGGGACCAAGTTAGGCCGAAATGGAGACCAAAGCTACTGCTCACTATAGTGTTTTAGGTTTTGTGAGATTTGTGTCTGCCACCTGTTTGATGAAATGGCCGCAAGAAGCAAAAGTTTGAATTTTGGTTTCAAAAATTTTGAGTGATCTCCACTAGTACTAGGTAGCCTCTGGTTGCAAGGGTTTTGAAAATGGAGTTCAAATGGATGGTTTTTGAAATAGGGGTGATCTAGGCATATGCATTGAATTCAATTTTCACATGCCATTTAAAATAAGTATTTGAATGTTTTTAGCAGATCAAAAAGTGGGCCTTGGTACCTCATTATGTGTACTAGCAAGGGGTGTAAAGATCTAGAATTATTTCTGTTGAGAAATGAGTGCTAGGAACACTCAAAGTAGTGTAGTGGATTAAAATGACCATTCCTCATTTTTAATTGTTTTTTATTTGATTTTCTTTGGGATTTGCTTGGGAAAGATTTAGATGATGTTTAATTTACCATACACACATTTTACAACCAAAGAATGATAGAACCATGGCAATTCAAATCAATTCCTAAATTACATGCACATACATATGAATGCTTTCATTTTTAATTTGGAAAAGTTTTTGTTAACCCTAATTTTGATGATCTGGATCTTGATAAGCTTGGATTAAAGTTTTGGGATGTTACAATTACTAATAGATAGGTCCTAGCAGCTTCAGGGGTTCATGGGCGTAGGGTAATTTTTTATTATTTTCATACGCGGAACCCCTACAATTAGTTCATCATCTCATTCTCACAATGAGGTGACTCCATTTCCAACTGGCATAAATGCCACATGATCAGGAAACCTTGATCATTTGTTGACCAATGAACCAGTGACTAGAGTATCACCGGGAACCCCTGGTTGTTTATATATCACACGTGTATTGATATTTCCTTTCAATACAGTTATAGCATGATACAAAACTTAATCATAAACTTTATGAAATATGATAATAATCCTTATTACTATTTGTCTCTAGGCCATATTTCCAACAGTCTCCAAATTGCACTAGAGTACAAATAAACTAGCTGCATTTGTTCTTAATCATTGGCACCATGTATTCCGGTAACTTGAACATGCTTGCTCATGGAGTAGGTTGAGTCTTGGGCCTATACATTATAGTCCCAAATCCTTTGCAACTTACTAATGTCACCTTAATTGACATTAATACTTTATCATCACATGATAACATCTTTGTGTATGTATCGTAGTTATGGTAGCAGAATGAGGTCGTTTTACAGGAGCCTACAGTGACTTTAGATCAACCTCATGGGCTTTCTCATGGGCACTGTACCCTGGGACACATCATTTTGCACTAAAGACGAACTAGTCCCCTCATAACAGTATACATCACTTTAGATGGTACCCTTATCTATTATTATAAATGTAATTATCGAAATACTAATGCACCCTGTGCAACTTCCGATGTTTTGTCCACCTCGCTTCCTACTTGACTTTAGTCGGTATTATTGATATAGGAGTTTCCAATCTTCTTACAACATAACCCTTTATGCTTTTAAGATATGTCATCCTTCATGGATTTGGAAACATGTCTATAGTTCTCAATTAGACAATGTGGACAAACTTAGCTCAATGTTCTATGACTCGTGTTCAATCACTTTTCAAACATTCCTTCTTGGATCATATATTATGTTAAGTTGCCATCATGGTTTTCCAAGACATATGTCTTTAACATAGTAGATGATGATCATCCTTTTCTTTCTTTCAACCATCAATGTTTAACTTAATGCTATTCCTAATTTGAATTGACCAAGGACTAGTCCTGAATCAATTCCTATTCCTAAACTCTTTTCAAAATCCCTTTTACGAATACTACATAATATCGTAATTACTTACTTTGAACTTCTAATCCTTATAAATCATTATTTATCGATACTTGGACTTTTATTCTTAATGTGTCATATACACACTTAAGAATCACTCTTTAAGCTCCCACTCAAAATATGTTCCCAACATAATTGAGTTCGAGACTTATATTGCTCCCACTCAAAATGTGTTCCCGATATATTGTTTTAGCAAGAATTTCATAGCTCCCGCTCAATTTTATGCAAATTGCATATCCACTCACTAATTTTTGAACACTTTCAAAATCCTTTGATCAATTATCAATCTGAGAGATTTATTATGAGATATTAGTACCTTACTAGTATTAAATCTACTAGACTTTCAGCACTTTTGAATCAAATTCATTTGAATTTGTCTAATACATTTATTCATGACAAATTGTGCCTTTGTCATTCACTTTTCCTTCATGACTTTGCAGTCGTTTTGGAAAATTTAAGTAACTCGTGACTTGTTAAGTTTCAGTAATAAATTGCTTTCTAATCTTAAGTGAATTTTATCTTTAGGATTTCTCATAACTTTAGTTCACCATTATTTCCTTAGTAGTTCGTAGCTATGTCATATTCCGGTAATCATGACAAATGATTTAAAAATATCTCCATACGGGATATGGGGTATATTTTGAATCCTACTTCATGTAATGAAAACACTAGTAGGGAAAACACAGTGATCATTATCATTGATTCTTTACTTTGTGAAGAGAATCATTCAGGAACACTTTCCGTTGCGCTTCTCAACACTCTGATGCGGGATTTGAATCCTCATCGTGTTTTTACTATCTTCCATAAGCTTCCCATTCAAGAACATAAACTTTCTCAAAAAGCACCAAAAATTTAAGCAATACTAGTTTTGCCTTTCTTTTGGTTCTAGCTATGGATTTCGTATTCAATTTTCCAATGAATACTCTACAAGGACGTATTTGCTATTTGTTTTGGTAATATCGAATAACCCCAAAACTTTCACGACGATCCATACAATATATGACGCCGATCTCATGAATCCAGATGATTCATTATATATTCTAATTGAGTGCTAACTATTTCTAACTAATTGTCTTTACACTTACACTACAACGATTTATTTGGCACCATCTATTTACCCATTTGATAACTAATATTATATTGTGATGCCTTGTATTTTGACATTTAAAACGCATTGCATTCCACAATTTTCTTTATGCCAATCTTATAAAGTCGAATTTCATTACTATTGATCAAACCGTAGTACTTAGATTCTCTTTTATCTTTAATACCTTTGGATGATGAAATACTTTAATCATATCAAATAGTTTCATACTCATGTTTCCTTTGGTAAACCTTTTTACTAAATTTAAAAAATCATACAATAATAATTACCATTTTGTTAAAATACGATACATCGAATATGTAGTTTCTTTCAACCATTCATCAAAAACTTCATATTCGTCAATATACGGTGTTTAACTTATTTCTGCTGAACTTAGGCATGATTTATATGTGAAAAGAAATCAAATGACTTTCACATATTATCAACATAACTATAAATTTAAACAATTGTTTCATTCAGTAATGAATATATCATTAAGTTCGGAGAGTCATCTCTTCGCCGCAATGATGTGTGGCTGACGCCGAGAGTTTTCTTGTCACCGTAGTGGCACATCATCCAATCTTTATGCCTATGCGATGGCATTAATGCGAGCCAATGGACTTTGGCCTATAAATACGTACATGGGCACCGGTGATCCCTGTTTTTTTAAATCAAAAAAATCATATTTATGAGTTTCAAAAAATAAATCAGGGTATGGTCAAAGATGTATACCGCAAAATGTCGATTCCAAATAATGTGTATTTTGAGCTACACAAAAATGGCAAAATTATAGACCTGAGCATACTTTGTCATTTTTGTGTAGCTTAGAATACAGAACATTTTGAGTTAAGATTTTACATGTGGATACATTATTGGATACATTTAGGAATTTATTTCAAGATTTTTTGGAACTTATAAATGCGGTTTTAAATTTTTTTAATACGCAGGGAGCACCGGGGTTATCCAACATACGGCGGCGGCTAGGGTGAAAACCCTAGCATCCGCCACAATCTGCTTCGTCCTCTCCATCTATGACCGATAATCGACAGGTCCCCGCCTCCTCTGCTTGCCGCTCTGGCGATGGGAGGGGGTGGGGACCTTAGACCTACGCTCGACGGTGTAGAAGGGTCCCTAAAGTTAGAGTTTGGTCAACCAACATCATCATTATGGTGGCTATGGCGGCGTTGTGCGGGACAAGAATAAGGTAATACCCTTCTCCTCTTCCATCTTGTCAGCGACGATCCTGCTATTGGCGTTGAGGAGGACGGGGATTCAGTCTTGTCACCGCTTCCATGGAGTGGTCGATCTCGTCCAGTCTACGTGTGTTTTAGGTTTGGTGTTACATGTTAGAGTACTAGGTATATACGGTTGTTATGGTAGTTTAGATAGAGTTAGGATCTATTTACATACAGTCCTAACTTGACTCGTACTCCAAGATAATCCTTTGTACGCCTATATATACTCGCCCATGAGGCTCAATAATATATCCATCATATTCCGCCAAATTAATACTCTTTCATGGTATCAGCCTAAATCGATCTCAAACCCTAGCTTCTGCCGCTCTGCCTCCAGGGAGGTCGATCTCCATGATCTCCGCCGAGGGCTGCGCAACCCGTATGCAGGGTTCATCCGCCGATCCGTGATCAGCTGCCCTATAAGTCTTTTTCTTCGATCTCTTGATCGGCTTTCTTTTTGGTTTACCGATCTTAGATCGGATTGAGTCGCCCACTGCCTTTGTCATTGCCGCGCTTCTACTCCGATCATCGGCATCGAGGATCTACATCGTGTTCGTGCGTCTGCCCCCTCCGCTGTTGTGCCTGTCTCGGTAGGCTGTCGCGGTCTCACGGTAGGCTGCCGCGCACCGCAGACGGCTGCTACGCCTTCCTCGGAAGGTTACCGCGGCCGCCCCCCTCAGATCCTCTTCATCGTCATCGTTCGGGACTTCACCGACAACGTAGCCATCGAATCCGATCTACGCGTCGTCCACGCCATGTCGCATACGGTGCACCATCGGTCTGATCAACCGATCACGCGCCTGTGTACGCCAAGCACGTCCCCGAGCACGCGCCTACCACCGATCGATCTACGGGCTGCCGCTGTGTCGCCCCGTCGGGTCGTAGCGCCGCCGCCTTTGGTCCACGCTATCGGCTTCTAACGCGCCTTCCTTGACGTGTACGTCGCTAGTGGTCTCCCAGCCACTGCACCGACTTGCGCCCTGTAGCTTTGCCGCCTCCTCGGGTCGTAGCGTGGCTGCATGCAGTCTACTTTGCCGTCCTCGTGCATCGACGGCCTCGACTTTCACCGTGCCATCTCCTACGGCGCGGATCGCCGCCGTCTGCACATGGTCTTCGTCATGCCGTCGGGTCTTTCTCGCCTACTTCGAGCACCGCCGCCGCGCTTCACAAGGTAACCTGCAGGGCGCCCTCTCGTTGTCGCATGTCCCGCTGACTACCCCATCGCCACTCTAGGCATCTAGCATAACTAACCTAGGTCGCCGCTGGTTTCGCCGCCTTCTATGTCTTCGTACACTACAACTTCGCCGCCAGCGTCATCGCTTCATCCCGACTACACCACCTGCTACTCTACTCCGACAACCGCGGGCAGCGCCGGCATCTCTCCCTTAGCCCCTCTGCGTGTCGCAACCGCTCTGGAGGCTTCCTCCGCTAGTTTTTATGACATGGCGACAAGTTTATGATGGTCCCTGCCCCCGCACGCCTGGTACTGACAACACCGGGAGTGCCTTCGTCCCCGACGTGTTCCCGAGTCTGGCAAACTCGGATCGGCGCCTTGTCTTCATCGGCTTCGACAACGTCTTCTTCGGCATCGACCCCTCTACGACTACCTCGACCGCGTCACCGACGAGTTCTTCTTTGCATACTCGGTTCTGGCAAAACCGGAGTGTGTGTTAGTCCCTGACGTGCGTCCAGTTCTGGCAAAACTATGGTCGCACCTCGTCCTCGACGGCTCGGACTGCATCGGCTTCGGCATCGACACCCTCGACGACTGCCTCGACGCGTCTCCGTCATCCTCCTCGCGCACTATGCGCATGCGGCTTCACGTGCGGCTACCTCGACACCGGCATCCCCGACCACGACATCGACCACGGCTACTTCGACCACGGCACCGCCCAACGCTCTCGGCTCCCTCGACATCGGCACAAGGGATACCACCTCACTTGAGCATCACCAGCTTCCTCTTCAGTCCAAGCAACCGCGACGCGACACCGTCCACGACGTTCCCGCTACGACTGCGGGGGATGTCAGCCTACTGGATGCTACTTCGATTTATCTTCAGTCTGACCGTCAGCGACGTTCTAGTTGTTCACGACGCTATCGCTACGACTACGAGGGGATGTTAGAGTATTAGGTATATAGGATTGTTATGGTAGTTTAGATAGAGTTAGGATCTGTTTACATACAGTCCTAACTTGACTCGTACTCCAGTACGCCTATATATACTCGCCCATGCGGCTCAATAATATATCCATCATATTCCGCCAAACTCATACTCTTTTATTACAAGCTTTGGATCAATTCAAGAGTTCAATAGCGACAACTTTAATCCGGATCTTTTTTCCTGAAAAAAAAAGGAACACTGGAGCTCGGGAGACAAAAGGACTTTCCATGTCCTACAACCAATATTTTGCTAAACTAACACAACACCAAACGCTAGAAAGAATTACTATGTGTTTGCGGAGACAGATTTTTTTTTAGGGAATAAGATTGCCATGCCCGTTTCAGGCATTGCTCTTGAAAATGCAGAAACACTAGAAAAAGGGCGTCCTTTCTAGAGGGCGCCCCATCTCGCGCCTTGTGCTGACAAGTGGCGCAATCTGATTTATCCCGCGAATTCCTGTCCCTTTCCTGCATGCCACGTGTCGACTGCGGAGGATGTTATCAGTTATGTTTTCTTTTTCTTTGCCAATCTAAATACGAAAAATGAATTATCTTTCGAACCGAGCGTCCAAATTAAGATCTGTTTTCACAGTTGTGCTAATCGTGTCAAGAGCTACAAAACTAGATCCCATATTGATAGATTCTGACAAACTTTTTTTTTTGCACTGACTTCGGTCTCTAGTTTGCACTGCCTCATGTTCTGCAGTGCATGAGACGGTGCAGTAGCAGTGCACTGTCTTACTATTCTGTGTTGCACTGCCTTTTGTCGTAGTGCACGGGGCAGTGCACTGTCTTATTGTACTGCGTTGCACTGCCTTCGGTTACAATGCACGATGCAGTGTCTTTGCAGTGCACCATCCGTGTACTGCCTTGTTGTACTGGGTTGTACTGCCTTCGGTTTCAGTGCACGGCGCGTTGTCTTTGCAGTGTACCGCTCGTCCACTGCTTTGTTGCACTGTCTTCGGTCGCAGTTCGGTGTCCTGGCAGTGCACCGCCCGTACACTGTCTTATTGTACTGTTTTGCACTGCCTTCGGTCGCAGTGTACTGCGCGGTGTCCTGGCAGTGTGCCGGTGTACTGCCTTGTTGTACCTCTTTATACTGCCTTCGGTCGCAGTGTACTACGCGATGTCCTGGCAGTGCACCGGTGCACTGCCTTGTTGTACCTCTTTGCACTGCCTTCGGTCGCAGTGTACTGCGCGGTGTCCTGGCAGTGCACTGCCTTATTATATCTCTTTATACTGCCTTCGGTCACAGTGTAATACGCGGTGTCCTGGCAGTGTACTGTCTTGCTGTGTGCATGCATGTACTACTACTATGATCGATTGATTCCTCCATATGCACCGGGTCGCACTTGCAGCATGCAGACGGGCTCCCGCGCACTGCCGCGCACGTGAAGCCACGTGTTGACTACGAAAAAGACCTCTCGCGTGCTTCGCGAAGCGCGCCCTCTCCCTAGTCGCACTCTTGAAAATGTTTGGATTTGGTTTCAAGCCACGAGAGAAGACCGTCGAACAAATCATCACAGGACATGCACTGTCCTCTGGTCAGCTTGCCAAAATGCCAATCCCCGGCTGAACATCACACTGGAGAAAATTCTCAAACCCGATGATCAATCCGCAAAGCCAATTCTACAAATTAACAACACTAATAACAAAAGCTGACTATGTAAAGCAATCCCTAAGGTAACCGTGTTCATCCGATCATACCACAATCCGCCTCAAGACCACTCGACTTCCTGTAGATATGTTGAGCAGGGCAAATATATGTTGACCGCCTGCCAGAGTCACGTAACACTGATTTCTTCAGGTTCATCCTCATCTTGCACACAGCGCTCAAATGCCCTTGCGCTCGCACAATGCCATTCGAACTGTTCTATAAATTTCTTGTGCCTCCATCGGTGGTATTTCAAGGGCATTTAAGAAGCAACACAGTTTCAGTAGTGAAGAAAAAAGGAACTGAAAGCTCTGAACTCTTAAGGATGACACTGCGGGGGCCGGGAGGTTCATGGAACCATCAAGGGATGACCCAGTGGAAGGTTGACATCAAGAAAAGCTATTTTCACCAACTGCAGATAGTACTCAGTGAAGCTATTATCACCAAAAAAAAAATCTGGATGAACTGAAGCACAAATAACTGGCCAAATCCAATCCTCGCCTTGATCTGAAGCTGCAGGAACTCACATAGTAGACTGCCTGTGTAAACATTGCAGTTCTCTAGCTGTATATGTGCTGGGCACAATCCATGTTTCGTAAGCTGCCTGCCTTTTTTTATCAAGCAGTCGATGGAATTATGCAAACTGACCAGAGGCCACCTTTGAGTCAGATTGTTAATTTTACCAGACTGATAGACACCTGAATGTACAAAGAATTGATATACTTAATATACTGGAAATACCAAATGCATTCTAAATTCTGAACTTTCAGTCTAAAAAATTACTTTTGTATTTTTATTGATCAGGTCGAGCGTCATAACCGAAAATTCTAACATAATAGCTAGTTTTGCTGTCCAAGGAAATCGGGAACAGGTATGGCCAGGGACAGTCTCAAACTCTGAATGTAATATTGAGACTAATCAACACCTGATAGCTGCAGCAAGAGGCGAAAATTTCTGGACGTACTCATCTTGATTTCCACTGGAACTGACTGATTTTTACTACTCCCTCCGATCCATATTACTTGTCGCTAAAATAGATGTATCTAGTACTAAAACATGTCTAGATACATCCATTTCAACGACAAGTAATATGGATCGGAGGGAGTACTACATCTGAATTATGATCGAGAGGTAACTTTTTTAGGATTTGGCCAGCCAAACCATTTTAGATTTGATTACCACTATAAGTTTGTTGAGTTATGTTCATAACATAATAACTTATATTACTTGATCCGTTATGAAAGGTACTACCGTAATGTATAACTATTTTCATTTGAAGTAACATAATTTCATAGAAACTAATGATCAAAGTTTGCCTTGAGTACTATATGAATATTCAAGACGATTTACATTTGCGATCTAAACTGATGGTTCAAGTTAGTTGTTGTAATTTTGGTTTCTTGTACTTTGAGTAAAATTGCCAAGTTATTTTTACTGAAGCAAGGAGCCGATGGAATGAGGGGAAAATTGTCCTAATTTCACTATGATAGAATATATAGACAGGTAGAAATATATACCTGGATGCAGACAGGCTATCTGTGTGGGTGGGTAGTTTTGGTGTTCTTGTTCTTACCAAGATATAACAAGCTATATCTGTGTGTGCGCTTTTGTTCTATGATTAACATCAAGTATTAATTAATATTTCTAGCTGTAGTCAATGAAGATAGCCCTCCTTGATTTGAATCTAGTCTTCCACTGTATCGTCAATTGAATGGTTCCATGCAACCTCCTGCAGTTTTATCCTTGGGAGTTCAGAGCGTTGAGTTTCTTTCCTTTCTGAAACCCTGTCATTCTTCAGAGGTAATTGAAGTGATGTGATGTTTGTTCTTCTGGAATGGCTGTCAACAGGTCGGAGGACTTCACACCAGCGCAAATGCGCCATTGAGTGCAAGATGAGGATGGAAGTCCGAAACAACAATGCTTCTATGTTGATCTTTCAGGTAGATATGAGCACCAAGTTTGTCTCGTCAGTATTTGGGACGGAAAGATAAGGTACACAAAACATCAAGTGCCCAGGCCAGATGCAGAAGCTGACAGCTTCAGAAGGGAAAAAAGTCAAAAGCTCTGAACTACGAAGGTTGACAATAGATGAGAAACATACATGGAATCATTTAAGTGATGATCTAGTCGAAGGTTCACATCAAGAAAAGCGATCTTCTTCAAGTGCAGCCAGAAATATTAATCGGTACTCAGTGTTGATCATAAAACCAAACCATGCAACTAACCATGCAGATATCTTTGTTATATGTCTTGGTAATACCACGAAACAAGAAGACAAGAACTACCTACCCACAAACACAGATAGCTAGTCTGCATCCAGGTATCCATCAGTCTACATCTGGTAGTGGAATCATATTATACAAACTTGTTTACATGTCACATAGCACATCACAAACTAGTGACACAAATAGCTTTGCTTAGATGTCATAAGGTTCGGTCGATACAAACTTAGAAAGACAAGTAGACAACAGACATGAGCGAGAGCTAAACAAGTTTGGACAAGGCACACCATGATATCCGATGATGGTCAAGAATAGCTGCTCCGAAATGGACCAAACCCTGACTGAACATCAACATGCGAACGGATCAGCTAAATCCAAATCATGGACATCCTTGATGTCCCAAGCATTGCGCGCACATATATCAGTTGTAAACTGAAACCGAGCGCCTCTTGAAACCCTATTCTCTAGCTGCAGTTTCCTACGATGCTTTGCCAAGAACTCCTTGTTGTAATTCTTGGCTTCAATCCGAAGTATCATTGACTCTAGCACTCTCGCATTCAACACAAAGAATGTCACGAAGCTAACCTGCGACTTGATGCCGCAATATGTTTTAAACACTATTTTCTTCAAACGGATGTCATGGCATCTGATCAGGTTCTTGTGTTTACCAATCCAAAAACTGTTTGGCCCTGATTTATATGACTGAAAAGAACATAAAGAAAGAAAATAATTAGCCACTTCAGAACAGAAGAAGATAAAAAAGAAACTAAGAATGAAGAAGCAGCACCTGAATGTACAACTTCTCCAGGCATGGAAAGCATCTCATCAAGTCAATAATTGTATCCAGATTAAGAATACACATATCAACAGACAGAATCTTGATACTACGCACCACCGTTGTAAGTCTAAAAATGAGCAACCCCTTTATCAAGCATGCAAGAAAACAAAAATTAGACTATCTGCAACCCAGAGGACATGTAATTTTTCTGCACACAGAAATGCAGGTTAGAAGCCTCGTAAAGGCCAGAGGTAGAAAGACCTTCGTTACCTGAATAACCGTGGAGCCGAACGAGATTTTACTGGAAGTGTCTGAATGGCAGCGCAAGGTCTCCAGTTTAGGTGCAAAGATTACAGATACATGCAGATCACTTATCAGATCAAGATGGAGCAACTTTTCAAGGCAAGGGGCATTCTCGATGATAAGTTCCCCAAACTTAAGCTCATCCTTCACAAAATATTCCGCACGCACGCCCACGCTTCTAATGCTAACAGAGTTGATCCTGAGACGACTGAAGCCGAAGCTGTGGTTTATCAACAAGCATTCCAAAGCAGGGCACTCCGCAATCAAGTGCTGCAGCGAACACTCTGAGATGCTGACCAGTTCAAGTGTGAGCAGCTTAAGTTGGGGGAGCTGAAGCCCTTGGACAGTGCTGTCGCGGAGGTGGCACTGTCCGATGGTGGCAACACGGAGGGTGGTCGAGAACCGGAGGAAGGATTCTGATAAAGGCGGCAGCAGCGACTGATTACCTGTCGGGTAAGATAAACAGAGCTCCTGGAGGTTGTCGACGGCGGGGGACTGGAGCCAGGAGTCCACGGTAGCCGCTCCGTAGGACTTAGATCCGCCGGGGATGCGGAAGCAGCGGCCCGGGCCTTGGTGGGAGGTAATGATGCGTGATACGACATCAGCGACCTCACCCCAACTGGCGGTAAGATTATTGCAGTCGAGGTTGAGAGGGGCGGAGCGCCAGAGGTGGCGCCACCGGGACGCGAGGATTCGGGTCCGAGCGCCTTCCTTGGTAGGGAGGAGGGAGATGATGTCGCCCAGGACGGCGTCGGGAAGGTCGCTGATGCGGTCGGCACCTCCTCCTTCATCCTCACCTACTCTCCTCCTCCTCTCTGAACTAGGGCCGGCCGCCTCCATTTCCGCTCTAAGGGGATTCTAGGGTTTACTTCAGTTGAAGTAGCATTAGGGGCGAGCAAGAGGGATTGGGGCTAGGGAGATGCGGATGACTAGCAGGAGGAGGCGCCGGAGATGGGCACGGGAGAAGAGGCGGCGGTGTGGTCGGCGGCCGCCGTCGGTTTGGTCGGGTGGAAATGGAACGCGAGAGTGATTGCGGCTAGGGAGATGCGGCGGTTTACTTCAGTTGAAGTAGTATTAGGGGCGAGCAAGAGAGATTGGGGCTAGGGAGATGCGGATGACTAGCACGAGGAGTCGCCGGAGCTGGGCACGGGAGGAGAGGCGGCGGTGTGGGCGGCGGCCGCCGTCGGTTTTGTCGGGTGGAAATGGAGTGCGAGAGTGATTTTAGAGCATCTCTAGCGAGCGAGGCGTGTAAACCGCCCACACGTATGAAATTCCCGGCGAGTTTAACTTTCTTTTAAGTTTTTATTACATGCCCGCAGCACTCTAGCCAGGCTCGTATACGCGGTCCGGGGCGTTACTCGATTTACCGTTGCCCGTTAAACTCTCCTCGCGCCGGTATATATATAGTAGTGAAGTGAGAGTGAGGGTTCCGGAGCCGCTAACCGCAACTCCGTCGACCGATTTTGAGTGCATCCGCCACCAGATTCGCGCGATGTCGAGGCGTAGCGACAGCTACTGGCTCGGGGGACGCCGTTCCGGAGGAGGGGCGGCACCGACGAAGAGGCCCACCGCGCCTTCGTCTGCTCGGAGGCCACCAAGAAGCGCGCGACCCTCAAATGGACCAACCGCGATCTATCGTTGCTCCGCGCGTACACGCCGACGGGCTCCATCTCCGCGAGGGCGCGGGCCGCCGGTAAGGGCTCTTCACGCGGTGACTGCTCCTCGCGTGTCCCCGCGCCTTCAGCCTCCGACATCGAGGACGAGTAGAGCTCGCTGTCCCCTCCTCGTGCGCACCTGGTCGCTGTGGCCGACTACGCCCACGACTCGGATGAGGAGCGCCTAGCGACAGAGATGTTGCTCCGCCAGTCAGAGCTAGAGCGTGAGGCGGTGATCCTCGTCGATAGGTAGTGGTTTTTTTTGGAAATGGTTGCTTCAACTTAGGTAGTGGTCTATTATTATATTATGTTACTTGGAGTTCTTTTCTTATGTATGCATTGCTTCATGAGCCTTGAATGCATTTAATTTGGTTCAGTTGTTTGGCGTCTGTTATTACCTTTTCAGTTCAAGTGGAAATCCTCTTAAAACAAGTGCATTTATCGTGTAGAATGTATTTACCGTTTCAATTAGTGCTATTAGTCTCATACACTTTGCTCAGCAGATTGGCAAAATGCAGGGAATATTAGTCAATTCTTCAAATATTTCATCAGAATAACCACTCAAACGTACCAAATTATGTGCGGCCAGCAGTGCTTCTTGGCATTCTTCCTGCTTGGAAGTCTCAACAGCATTCACAACTATATCCGAACCAGAGGAGAAGCAGGGTTAGGTGGGGCTTGTTATTTAAGCCGTATGATACTTTTGGCATCACGCAGAAGCTGCTCGATATAGTAAGAAGGAGCTAGCATACTAACAATATGTTCTCACTGGAGAATATGATATTGGAAACCTTAGAAACAATTTAATGAACTCGTCTAAGGTATACTATCCTTGTTCTATCTTTGTCTGTTATCACCATGCTTGAAATCCATCATTTTCACTTTAGCATATTGTGTGCAATCACTACATTACGTGTACTCTAGCAACCACAACATCTGGACATCATGAACCAAGATCCTAGATTGAAAAGCCAGTCGTGAAACTCCAATTTATGACAACCTGCCGTCCCATCCTAGCCTCGCCATTTTGCAACCCTCTCATTTAGCCACAGACCTTAATGCAAATCAGGCATGGCCAACCATGGACAGGTCATAACGCCACCACAATGTTGATGGCTCAGTTTTCCCGTTCCTAGCAGTGGATGCATAGCTGACCACCATCAACGTCTCTACTTAATTTTACATACAAGTATTCATAGTAAGCATTGTCCTAGGTACCGAGCATTGCTAGCTACAGACTTTTGATCTTTCTGGTTGTGATACTCAACATGTATGATACAGAGGTTGCTACGTCTCTTGGTATTATTTATCTTCTTCGTACTCCCTATTTGTATTCAGAAAATGGATGTCATTATATTAGCTCACATGGTTGTATCGCTGTAATTTTTTGGATGGTAATGCTGTAAATATGGTGAACTTAAGGACCATTCAAATTCATATTGCCATTAGGAACCTGAATCTGGACATGGATAATTAATACCAGATAAGAAGTATTGACCCCTTATTTAATCGCCTTTCGGTGCCTTGTTTGTGGCCCTCACTCTTATGCTGCTCTAGAAGATTTAATACACACTTGCGAGGGACCTTGGTTACTTGTTCTACGCCTTACGAACCTTCTTATTTTGTTAGTTATTATTCTAAGTGTTGTTCGGATGAAATTTGTTGGACCGACGAGGTACCAGGCCAGCACCAACTCAACAAATCATGCAAATTGACCACTCATTCCCTTTCCCGGGATCAAGATAAACGAGGTACTTTTTTGATTTGCTTCTCTGAATCATATTTAATTTAAATACTATATGAATGCTTATTTATTTTGAGAAAAAACATTCTCCAATGCTTTGTTGGTTCACCGTTAAGATTCAAATATATCTTGGTTGCCGGATGTTCTATTTAAATGACAATTGATGCTTATTTGTGTGATATCTGAACTGGTCCGCTACAGGATACATTTAATCCACTTGTCAATGAGATCAACACTCATGCAGCTTATCAGTGGTGCGCAGGATCAATTTACAGTATCCTATGTATACTTGTATACCTCATCTGCGTGGAGAATAAATTATAGAGTTTTTGCAAGTTTATTCTCTCTGAGTGATCGTTCATACCTTTATGAAAGGTCTCAAGCACCATTAATCTGCATTTCACTATATATATGTCTAAACAACAAATTTTAGATATTTTGTGGGATTATAGTACATGCTTAGTTTTGACCTTTTTCTTTTTCAGTCTTAAGAATTGTACCCATCACTAAGCTTTGCGTCGGAAAACATGAAATGCGTTTTCAATTGTACTTCGGAACTAATAGCTATGCTATTTTGCATGAATATGGATTATGATGTTCGACCAGTACATGGGCTTGCCCGGCTTAAACTATGCAACAAAACTTCATCAATATATGTTGTTCTCTTTGGCTTATTGGTGTTAGATGTTATGTCTGAACAATGCAGTGAGTTGATTTTGCTTAAATTATCAAGAAACGTGTTGCTTAATTGTGTTTTCAGGACTTCATTCCCTCGGGCTCATTGGCCTATTGGTGTTAGCTATTCTGTTTGAACAACGCAATTTATTGTTCAACCATCTAAGGATATCCCATACAGTGTGTTCGTATCCATACAACTCAAGTCTGATTCCAACGGAGATGAACTACACCATGACGGAATGAATGCTTCGAATATTCGTTTTGGATTATTTGGTTAATTCTAAGTATTTTTAGGACTCTCTCATGTTAAATTTGTTTAGTTATCTGCATTTTTTTTATAATTCACCATACATTAGCCTTTGTGAGGATTAAAGCATCACCTTTTTTCACATTTTTTTCCAATCGAACTATCAACATGTCTTTGTTAATTTGTTTATATCGACATTAAATTAGAATCTTATTAGAAACCTCCTATCAAATTTGAGCCTTGAAGCTACTTACCTTTGTGGCCAGGTAGATATCCATAGCTTCCATTTTGTAAAAGCTAAAATCAATTATTATGATATTCCTGCTCATTTAATATTGCCTCTATGCATACGTAAATTGGACTGAGTTCAACGGGGCCGTGCGCCAAGACGCACCCTTAAATTTAGTTAATGCAAACATAATACGCAAACCAATAGAGTTAGAACGTTAGTGCAAACCTAATACGCAAACCATTAGACTTCCATTGGCTAGAGTTACGGATGATAGATCGATTTTAAGGTAAAACTTGGGTCCCGCTGGTTTCTCATCGAACTTTTTCTTCTTCTGTACGGTCACGTTTCCTAGTATTTATTTAAGATCAGCATTGAATGGACGAATCTGCTTATTCCAGATGCATGGAGCAGGGCAGCGTGGTCCTCCAAGAACTTGGGCACATTCACATCACTACAGGTGGAGGCGCCGACGACCGGCTGCCGTCGGCACAACCCAATATAGCCGTCGGCACAGGCTATGCCGACAGTGGTCGTCGGCGTAGCCCCCTCGGCGTACCACCTGGTCGGCGTAGCGAAAATTCCGTCGGCGTAGGAGAACCCTCTCGGCACAATTTCTGCAGCGGGACCCACCTTGTCAGGCAACGGCCGTCTGCTAACGGCCCAGTCCTGAAGCTACGCCGACGGCCGAGCCGTCGGCACAGGTCCCGCCCAGGACGTAGCCAGAGCCCGCCGTGTGTCCCCCTACGCCGACAGCCCGGCCGTCGGCACAGGCCCAGCCTAGGGAGCGGCGATGCCCATCTGTGCCGACGGCCAGGCCGTCGGCACATGCCCATCTGCTACGCCGAGCGCCTGGCCGTCGGCACAGCCTGTGCCATATGGCACATAATAGGCTAGGTGGGAGCAAGCTATGCCGACGGCATTGCCGTCGGCATAGCTCCTGGCATTTTTTTTGATTATTTTCAATTTTAGATCCATTTTAGCACCAGCAAAATAATTTCAAAATTCACAAATAAAATATTGAAGCAATCAACATGATATTGCAATATCCATCATCATCCAAACAACAACACAATCATCCAGAAAACATATTCGTTATCCAAACAACATCATCACAAGTGCATACACAAGATCAAGATCTAGCTCTAGCTCTAACCATGTCCATGATCATGGTCTCGAACTCGGTGTATGTGTCGGTGTGTCAAGGAGCCCGAGGCTTCCCGTCCCGAGCTCAGGAGACGCACGTCGGGCCATCGGGGAAGTAGAACCACTAGCTGAACCACCAGGCGCCATGAGAGAAGTTGTGCGCCATCGCGTGGCGGACTAGGCGAGATCGGGGCACGACCAAAGGGTGCTGTCCCGGAACATCCCGTGCCCTACATGTTTGAGCAAAACTTAGCAACTTGCAAGGCATATGAAAGCGGTAACAAGTGGTTTGTCAAAGAACTTACCGGGGTCCCTCCGTAGTATCTGGCAGCGAAATCTTCCATCGATATGCAGCGAGGCGGCATCCCAGGATCAGGTGGCTGATCACCTTCTACTGGAACCCGCTGTCCAGTGGTAAAGTAGTGATTCATCGCCTACAGGATAGTTATATGTCAGTCGTTGCAGAAACAAAGGCACAAAATAGAGGAAGTGGGACTTGTCATCATTTGCAAAAATAAAGGTTAAAACTTACAGCCGTCACTTTCCTAGAGTACGCATCGCACTCTGCTCTCAGCTCAAGCCATGCATCATACTCCATGTTATAATTTGCCTGGATGGCCTTGTAGGCATCCTGGAAATCATGCTACAATTTCAAAAATAAAGAATCTCGTCAGCTTAGCCATTTAAGATCAAATTGCGGAAAGACGGTGAAAATGAGAAACACTTACATCGAAGGTGGAGGTAGTAGGCCGAGGACGAGGCGCGATAGAGGGGTGATCGGGGGTGAGGGTAGCCTTGACTTGTGTGAGGGTCATGGTAGGCTGGACCACCGCATCAAGAATGTTGAAACGGCCATGCGGCTCGCCGTGGCTCGCCATGATCAATGCAGTCTCCTCGACCTCAACGTGCATGGGCTCATCCACCTCCGGATGCAAACCCTTGAGCTTCTTGCAGTAGATGTTGAGCTTCTCCTTGGCGTTGCCGTAGTACTAGGCAAGCTGGGGTTGAGGCTGCTGTAGGTCGGGCTTCTTCGTCTTCATCTTCTCCCACACGACTAGGTCGGTAATAGGGCTATCAACCTCCCCCTCCGTCTCCACCTGCATCGCCAAAGAAATGTTAATTATGTGTGTCAACTAATAACATGATAGGAAATAAATGCAGGTTGTTCCATGTATGTATATACCAAGTGCTTCTTGAAGAGACCATGGTTGCAGCTTCCCCCGCTGTGTGTTCCCATACTGCCGCGGTTTTTCTTGTTCCGCTTGCTCACGACCTCGAAGTCAGGGTCTTCCCCGATCCACCTACCAGCCAACACCTCAAAAGCGTCTTCTTTGTGTTCACACCACATTGGCATAACCTGAAACCACAACACTTATTTGAAGAACATATAATGCAATGGGAACTTAGCATCTATGGAACTTCTCATTGATAATCTACTTACCGTCATGAAATCAGCCACCATCATTTTTGGCTTCTGACCCTTGGCAATCTCATCCTTCCGTATCTTATGGTCGTGCTCAGCTTGGAAGTGATGGATCAACGTATTCTTGGTGTTGTACCATTGCTGCGTTGTCAACTTCCGACAAGCTGCAAGCAAAGTCTTCTCCGCCGCCACCTGATGCTCAGGTCTCACCTGATAGAAGACCTTCAATCATGCAACCCAAAAGTCATGAGTTAGCACGATGGTGGGCAAAATAATTATGAAAGTAATGAGTTAGCACGATGGTGAGCAGTATGCCTTACCCAAAAGCTGCTAATCACAGCATCAGCAGCACTCCCGAAGCCCGGGCAATCAGTGGAGGCCTCATAATCCGCCCAAAACCAAGCTAGCTTCCTCTGGCCGTTGGGGACTGTAGTGTACAAGCCCGGCCAATACTTCCTAATCAAAGATCCAAGCAAGCTATTAGGGTGGCGGACCCCCTTAGGATGTGTCCAATTGCTGCACAATAAACAAACATTAGTACATGCCAAATTGTTATGACCAAAAGCATGAGTTAGCATGATGGTGAAAAAAAGAACGATGGTGATCAAATTAGTAAAGTCACTTACTATTTGCCATAGGGCTCAATCGTAGGGCTCAATCGTAGGTCTCTCCTCCGGGCGAGGCTCCTTTGTAGGGACACGCGCCTCCCCACGAGTCGGCAACTTCTTCGGCGGTGCCTCACCCTCCGGCGGCGCCTCACCCTCCGCCTCCTCATCCGACATCCCCTCCAACTCCTCGTCCGAATCTGACTGTGAAGCCATGGTGCCAGAAGCGGAGGGTAAGTCAGACAAACGAGCAACGCGCCGCGGGGGAGACGAGTCTGGATCCTCTAAATCGAGTCTTACACCTGCATTGAGAAAGAGTAAACAATTTAGCTTGAAGACATAAAAAATATAGACGTAATTCATAAACAATGGGGGAGATGAGTATGTACTCGAGGCTACACCTCCTCGTCCTCGTGCTGCACCTCCTCGTGCTCGTCCTCGTCCTCCTGTCGGGGGAAGTTCTCCCTGTGAAGGAGGTGGGTCCTCGGCTCTCGGGTAGCGCGGGTTGGGACGATGTACCCTTCCCCTTTGGGTAATCTTCTCTTGGTTCATAAACTTGAGAAGGAAGGCCGTTGATTCCTTGCTCCCCCGAGGCATTGGTCATTCACCTGCATTGAGAAAGAGTAAACAATTAAGTATAAATAAAGACATAATGAAATTAAGAAGCATGTTGAGAAATAAATACTATGCATAAAGACATAAAAGACCCTCACCTCTAGTCATCACTATCATAAAGTACTTGATTGTTCTCATTTTCACTATCAGTATCATTATCACGTGAGTAGTAAGGCTGGTCGCACGGTGGAGGCTCATCAGTGTTGAAATTCGCTTGATGAAACTTGGTGAGCATATCAACATCCTTTAAATCCACCACTGTCTCACCACGAGTTTGTGCATCATTCCTGAGGCCCTCATGACCCACTTGTATGTCAAAAACCCCGAAGTTCTCTTCCTCTTGATAGAAAACTCCCTCGTATGTTACAGGGTCAATGTTGACGTAATCGTCAGCGTTGGCCTGGGTAGCTTACCATGTGGCGATACTTGGAAGACGACTTCCCAACCCTGGAGTTCCTCTTTCTTGCATGGGTAGGGCAAATAATAAACTTGCTTGGCTTGGTGAGCCACTATATACACATCGGCTCCGCTATAGGTGGTTGAAGGCCTAACTTCAACTAACCCAATGGAAGGGGTACTTCTTTGTCCATCGATGGGGTCGAACCAGTGGCATTTGAACACAACGAGCTTGAGTTTTATGTTTGTCTCGTATACGTCCTCTAATATCCCGTAGTAATCAACTTCATCGGTTCCTCCGGTGAAGACCCCGGTATTTATAGTTTTTGCATTAGGCCGATTGTTCTGGTAAAACTCTGTATGGAAGCGGTACCCATTAACATCGTACTTTTGATACCTCATGACTCTACGGCTACAACCCTGTGAAACACAACGAATCTCATTCATCATCTCAACGTTGCGATCAGCTCCCTACATGTCATGAATTGCAAGGTAAGAGGGATATGTGTAATAATAGGGACAAGTCACGGATTGCAAGGAAAGAGGGACAGGTTAGAAATTACTTTGGCCCTGAACCAAGCCACGAAATTTTTCTTTCCCGGGGCACCATCTTTTAGAAGAGTGTCCAGCTCCGTGACACTGGGATCCCTCATTTCCGACCATTGTTCATCCTTGAATTGGCTAAAAGGAGAAAACGCGTGTTAGACCGAAACCGAGTTACTAGTTGGAATAAGTAATTTGTTCATCAGTTTACCTCATGAAACTGATAAGTTCATGCTTCATGTTCATGAGCACATAGAACATTATGCCCTCCTTTTCGTTCGGCTTCAATAAGTACTCTTTTCCAGCACCGGACTTGCCACCGAGAGATTGAAAGAGTGGGATCTTGGGGTCTTCCTCCAACTCGTCGACATTGTACCGAGTGATCGGGTTATGCAGAGTGGGAACATCATCGGCATAGTACTTTGTCGTGATGTCTGCTATCTCCCCGATCAGAGTTGCCTCAGCTATGCATGCTTCAATCTTACTTTTGTTTCCACATTTCATCCGAATATACTTAAACTCTCTCTCAATACAGAACTGCCAACGAAACTGCACTGGTCCACCCAAGAGTACCTCGTTTGCGAGGTGCACAATGAGATGTGCCATCGGAGTAAAAAAGCCTAGCGGAAAGATCGTCTCCAACTTGCATAGCAATTCTGGCACTAGTTCCTGCAGCCTCTCAATCAGCTTGGGAGATACCTGCTTAGCACAAAGAGTGCGAAAGAAATGGCTCAACTCCACGAGCACTCGCCATACATGATCAGGGAGATACCCTCGAACCATCACTGGCATCAGCCGCTCAATCCATATATGATAGTCATGACTCTTTAGCCCGGTGACTTTTCCCGTCGCAAGATTGACTCCCTTACTAATATTTGAACAATAACCATCAGGGAACATCACGACGTAGTTGAGCCACCTGAATGCCTCCTTCTTTTGGTCACTATCAAGGCAGAAGATGGCATGCGGCTTGAACCAATTTCTTCGATTGCGGTCAGGAGGCTGCATGTGTTGTTTCTTCCTATCACATAGCTTCTCAACATCGACCCTAGCCTTGACATTATCCTTTGACTTCCCAGGAATGTTGCAAATTGTGTGAAAGAGGGACTCTCCTACATTCTTTTTAGTGTGCATCACATCGATGTTATGGGGAAGTTCGAGGTCCTTGTAATACTCGAGCTTCATTATGGCTGCCTCGTGAGTCCAGTTGTGCGTTTTACCATATCCCTCAAATTGTGGGCTAGGAATATCAGTACTCTTAAGAGCAAGTAGCTCGGCTTTAACAGCTGCACCATCAAACGTTGGTATTGCTTTTTCTCCATTCACAACTATGCCCTTCATGAAGTTCTTTTTGTCTCGTCTGAATCAGTGCCCTCTTTTGAGGAAAGGTCGATGTTTGTCAAAGGCGACATACTTGCCACCCGTGGTTAGCCAAAAGAACTCAAGTTTGAGCATGCAAACTGGGCAAGGCCACTTACCGGATGTACACCATCCGCAAAATAGGGCGTAGCCGGGCATGTCGTGCATGGAATACTGGTACCAAACTCTCATGAGGAAGTTTGTCTTAGATGCTCGGTCATATGTCAATGTCCCGTGGTGCCAAGAGTGGTTCAAATCATCAATAAGCGGCTGCATGTAGACACTCAAATTCTTCCCCGGGTATTCAGGCCCTGGAATGAAAAGCGATAGGAATATGGTATTCCTCTGCATTAGAACTCCGGGAGGGAGATTGAGCAGAATAACAAACACGGGCCAACAGCTGTAAGAGGCGGTCGACATACCATATGGATTGAATCCATCGGTTGCTATCGCAATTCTGACATTCCGAGCCTCACTTGCAAATGTCTCGTGTTTTGCATCGAAGTTCTTCCATGCCTTACCATCAGATGGATGTCCCATCATTTCATGTCCGTGCTCGTCATGGCATCTCTTCCCTATCTTGTGCCACTTCATCTGTGTGGCAGACTCCTCGGTCATGTAAAGCCGCTGGATTCCTTTTTATGAATGGGAGAGAACGAAGAATCTTCACGGCGACATTTGTTTGTGTCATCTGACCATCACGTCCCTTTCTCTCATGATACCTAGAGGCCCCACACTTGCTGCAGTACTTGTCATCCTCAAACTGTTTCCAAAACAAAAGGTAGCCTGCTGGACAACAATCTATCTTTACATAATCCATGGTGAGCGCTTTCATCATTTTCCGGCATTCGTACATGCTTTTAGGTAGAAAATGCCCTTCGGGCAACATGTTACCATACGTAAACAAATTACGTTCAAAGCTTGCTCGAGTGGTGGCGTACTGGGACTTGTCGGCTAGTATTTGCGAGATGGCATCGAGCTGAGACACTTTCGCACCCGGATATAGAGGCCTCTTAGCCGAGGCCATCATATCATAGAAGGCCTTCGTGGTTGCCTCCGGTTGACCTGGTTCCTCTGGTTCCTCCGGTTCTGGCGGTTCCTCCTGTGGAGCTGGTGAATCTGGCATGTCAGCATCATGAAGATCCTCTAGCAAGTTTCTAATCCCATCATTCTCAATGCCATCGATCCGCTGTCGCATCACCTCGGCTCCATCACATTCGTACTGAGAAAAGTCGACTAAAGGCTCATAGTCAAGCATATACCCATACTGCCATAGGTGTTTACTCATATCATCCTTTGTCTGACGACGAAGCCTCATGCAATGAGAACAAGGACACCTTGCATGAACTACCTTGGAACCATGCGCTAACTCCTTCACCAGAAAATTGGTCTTCCATACCCACTCCTCTGTTCTTTCAAGTGCATTAGTACGGCCACTGTACATCCAACCATTACCAGCCATCCTCTGTTCATCGGGAGCCACAATACAAATATAACATTTCATTTTAATTAATGACATCAAACTAAATACACAAATCTTGTGTTGTTATTCCATGCATACACCTAACATGTCTAATAGGAAAAGATATGTCCTAATCCCACCCGAAGATGTGTAGATTGGATACGTTCTCCATGGTCTACCCTGAACTGAGACAAAATTTCGGCAGCACCTCCCCGCTGTTCTCCCGATACACGTCTCGACAAAAATGCCGAGAGGAATGTGCATCCGGAGAACAACATGGGGGTGCCTCCAAAATCCTGCCTCGGTTCAGGGTAGACCGTGGAGAACATATCCAATCTACACATCCTCTGGCTGTCCAAAAAACATGGACAATCCAAAAGAGTTACAGTTTTAAATATGCGATCGAATGCATATTTATTCGTGTAACCTTTTTGAACGGGAGACACCTAGGTTTCGCGACTGACTCGGTGATCTAGAAACAAAAAACCTAGGTACATTACAATATGGTGAAAGAACATTTCATGTTTTCCTATGTTTTGCGTGTTAGATAACAATACTATGGAGACTTTTCATGTGTGCTAAGTGTGCAGGAAGTTTTGAGGGGGGCCGGATAATCCGCCCCTCCAAGGGCCGGATAATCCGGCCTACCTCGTCTCTCAAGGAAGCCAAGGCGCGTTGCTCTGTGTCCAGTCGGATTTTCTCCCAGAAAATCCGAAGTGGGGCGGTTTTTCCTCCCCATGCCGGATAATCCGGGTTTCGCAAGGGCCGGATAATCCGGCCCCCAGTTTTTGAGCAAAAGGAGCCACCCGGTCGGATTTTCTCCCAGAAAATCCGAACTGGGGCGGTCTTTCTTTCCCAGGCCGGATAATTCGGCCTTCACAGAGGACCGGATAATCCGGTCCCCAGAAGTTGATCAAGGGCAAGCTCGGCGCGACGCTCTGTGAGGGGGCGGATTATCTGCCGAATATTCCGAGTCTGGGGCGGTGTTTTCCCTAGGCCGGATAATCTGGCCCTCACTTGGGCCGGATAATCCGGCCCCCAAAATGAGCAATGGCTGGTTTTTGGAAGGGGGTATAAGTACCCCTTCTTCCCCAACATTCAGAACTCTTGATTCATTCAAAATTAACCAGACCTTGTGCAAGAGCTCTCATTCTCGATCTCCCACTTCAACCACCCGAAGGTCTTGATCTTTGGTGGAATTGAAGGAGGAGAAGTTCATCATCAACATCAAGAATCAAGCGCTTCAACTCCTCTCCATTCACTTGGAGAAATCCCTGATCTAGTATTCTTGTCAATACCTAGACCTTGTTATTGTGTTTGACAACTTTGTTCTTGTGGCAGCTTGTTGTCATTTCGGGAGCCTCCAAGTTGTTGTGGAGTTGTTGCCCCGCTAGTTGTGTAAAGGCGCCGGTGCCCGCCTCGAAGGGTACCTATAGTGGAAGGTGGATCAGGCCTATTGTGGCGAGATCCATCAGAGAACAGGGTGAGGCCTTTTGTGGCGTGGTGGTCTTAGTACCGCCCACCCCTCCAACGCAGACGTACTTCCCTTAACAAGGAAGGAACTGCGGTCAAACAAATCCATTGTCTCCACGTACTTCACTTCGGTTCACTCGTTCCTCTTCCACTCGCTCTTTACTCGCTAGTAGATAGGTTTGCATTTAGGGAAATTCCACTCATTAGTTTATCTAGAGAATTTACCTTTGTGCTAAGCCTAAAATTGAAAAAGAATTAAAAATTGGTGTAGCACCTATTCAACCCCCCCTCTAGGTTCCCATACGATCCATTTCAATTGGTATCAGAGCCCCGACTCTTAATTCAGGCTTAACCGCCTAAGAGTAGTATGGGTACCAAGGATGATGGAAATGAGGCTGTGGATAAGGTCACAATGGATGACCTCAAGTCGTTGAAAAAAACCTTGTTGAAATACTTTGAGGCCAAGATGGAGGAGATGAATCAAATGATTGCTCGCCTTACATCATCCATAGCCCCATATCCATCCTCCTCTGAGGCTCCCACACCATCATCTAAGGAAAAGGGTAACACCGGATCCAAGGATGATGATGTGGAAGGTGAAAAACTAAATGGCTCCACCTCCAAAAAGGGAAGTGGTAAGGAGGAATGTAGTGAGGTTCGCCACGTATATTCCCCTGACCCACCTATCCCTCATCCTCATATAAACAATAGGGGTGATCCACCCAAGCTCACTGCATCCTCTTTTTGATGGGTTCGTAGCATGGAAAAGAAAAAAATTCTACCGCAAGAACGAACAAAACCCAGATCTAATCTAGATAAAAGCCAAGATCTAATCTATTAGACATGTGCAACGAGATATATCTGTACTAACCCTCATAGATTCGATAAGCCTTGTTCGAGATCGGATATCGTGGTTGATGTAGTCGATATCAAGATCGAGTAGACGATCCTTCCGGCGCCGCGTTCCGGCAGCGCTTCCGCAGTCGGTCACACGTGCGGAGTCGAAGCAGACCTTCCTCTCCCTGTTCCAGCGAGCAGCGGAGGTAGTAGATCTCTCCATGGAACCTTAGCAGCACGACGGTGTGGTGGTGGTGGTGGAGTAGAGAATTCTGCAGGGCTTTGCCTAAGCCAGAGCAGAGGGAAGGAGGAGGAGAGAGGCAACTTGAGATCTAGAGAATAGAAGGGGCAAGGGGGTTTGTGCCTCCACCCCTCTATTTAAAGGAGGGAGGCGCCATGGGGAGGTGGAGTCCTTGTAGGACTCCCCTCTCCCTTGCCCGGCGGATCAAGGAGGTGGGGGGAGAGTCCTACTCCCCCACGAATCCTTGTCTTACCCCACAAGGATTCCTTGATCCTTTCTTGGTTTTCAAGTAAACTCCAAGAAATCTTCTAGAACCTTCCGGAACATTCCGAAACCTTCTAGAATCCCCATACAAATACTCTGGAACATTTCCTAACTTAGAAAATGATCCCTAATATATGAATCTTATTCCCCAAACAATTCCGGATCTCCTCGTGATGTCCCGGATCCAATCCGAGACTCCGAACAACATTCGGTCTCCAACGCACATTCCATATCTACTTAAAACAACTTCGAACCTTAAGTGTGTCACCCTACGGTTCGTGAACATGTAGACATGATGGAGACACATCTCCGATCAATAACCATTAGCGGGATCTGGAGATCCATAACGGCTCCCACATACTCAACGATGACTTCGTGATCGATAGAACCATTAACATACGAAACCAATTCCCTTTGTCACGCGATACTCTACTTATCCGAGGTTTGATCGTCGGTATCTCCATACCTTGTTCTACCTCGTTACTGATAAGTACTCTTTACTCGTTCCATGATATGTTATCCCTTGTGACCTAGTCACATGCTTGCAAGCTAACTAGATGACATTCCACCGAGAGGGCCCAGAGCATATCTATCCTTCATATGGATGGACAAATCCCAATCTTGGTCCATGCGCTTCAACACATACTTTCAGAATACCCAATGACACCTTTATAACCACCCAGTTACGAAGCGGTGTTTGATGTCATCAAAGTATCCATCCGGTGATGGTGATTAACATAACCTCATGGTCGAAGGATTAGGTTACTATGCATTTGAAAGCTTGTAGCAAAACGAACTTAATGACTTGATCTTATGCTATGCTTACTATGGGTGTGTGTCCATCACATCATTCTCCTAATGATATGATCTTGTTATTAACGACATCCAATGTCCATGATCAGGAAACCATGATCATCCATTAATCAACAAGCTAGCTTAACAAGAGGCTTACTAGGGACTCTTTTATGTTTACAAAACACACAAGTATTAATGTTTCCGGTTTATACAATTATAGCATGGGATGTAAACATTTATTATAAACATAAAGATATAATAATAACCACTTTATTATTGCCTCTTGGGCATATCTCCAACAGTCTCCCACTTGCACTAGAGCCAATAATCTAGCTAAAAACTTGTGCATTCAACACCTATGGCTTTCTGGTGTTGTATAGACACTATTGCTAGTGGTAAACATAATCTTCGGATCTGACACTTCCAGGTCTGTGTGTATTTGCATGTCCTTGCATCTCTACGCATTACTCATTCTCCAATGAGATGGTATTGTATAAATTTGGTCCTTTGGTGAGACCTTTAGTTCCTTGGGATTAAATCATGTTGATACAATTGTCATACAATGTATCTTCATAGTATTATCCCGCTATGAACCGCACCTAGTTTGATAACAAACTACTTGACGCAAATGCCCTCATTTGCTGCTACAATAGTAGTCATATACTTAGCCTTTTGTTGTAGTATCTGTCACAATGTTTTAACTTTGGTACTCAACCAAATCCGTTATGGAACTTTCTTTCCATTACATTGTGCCGCCCATAGGTTAAATTGAGATAAACTTAATTTGTGACAAAACTAGTATCAATGTAACAATTTACAATGAACTATTTGTCACCACTATATAAGTAATATATTCTTAGTTCTTCCAAAGATCATAGGAATATCCCTACTATTGTCCAATGATCATCTTATGAGTCATTCTGGTATATGCTCATAACATTTAGAGCATAGGACATATCTGGATGTGTACATCTCAAAGAATGATTGATCAAAATATTCTTGTGATTTCACCAAGTGTCAAAACACTTGAATCTTGATTCAGTCCTTTCCGTGCGTCAAGAACCTTTCTTGTTGTTTCCATATTGAACTCATTCAACATCTTATCTATGTACATTTGGCAAAACCATATTAGCGCCTCAATCTATCCATATAGACATTGATGCCTAATTCTTGGGTTATGCCTAAGTCTTTCATCGAAATGAAATTCTTAACCTGTGTCAATAAAAGATACATCATTTCTAATCAACAATATGTCTTTCACATAATGTATTAGAAATATGTCTTAGCGCTCCCACTTAATTTCTTGAAAAATGCAAACATCTTCATTGTCTCTGATGAAATTAAACCTTTTAACGGTTTCATCACGGTGAAGATTCCAACTCCGCGATGCTCACTTCAATCATTGAAGTTTTGCATACTCTTTTAGCATCATTTGAATTAACAAAACCCTTTGGATCGTGTCATGGACACATCCTAGGTAACCATTCTATTAGAAGAACTTGTTTTGTTTGTTCAACTACCATATACCAAAATATATGTAGTGGTTGCTACATTAATCCGTCCAGACTAAATATCGCTATGAAAGATCAAATCTTATCATAGTCAATTCCTTGAACATTGTCGTAAACTCTTTCCGACATGTCGACTATTTCATAGATGTGAAACATCCATGTCTATTTCTTTATAGATCCATATACGACTGTAAGGTCTTGCACCTTTCCAGAGGGTCTTTCAAATTCAAAGCTTGATTTCTCGTGTATGGAATTATTACGGATTTTATGGCTTCAAGCCACTTAACGAAGTCAGGGCCCATCATTGATTATTTGCATGTAGTCGGTTTATCATTGTCAAACAACAATGATTTAACTCTCAAATCTTGGCATTTGATTACTTACCCGACCTACTTAGTTCAATAGGAACTTAGATCCCCGTGACCGCATCCTTTGAGGCACGTGAGCCATGAGCATTGTTGCTGCCTCCGGGACACTTACCGATGCTGCGCAACTCAGCACATGTTAGCCAAGGTTCAACAACCTTGTCAAAGTTCTATTGTCCTCCCACTTGACTTTTCACCAAAAATTCCTTCTCAAGAAACTCGACATTCTAAGCGACAAACACTTTTGTCTTCGGTGTTATGGAGGAATACCCAATGGTCATTCGAAATAACCTACAAAGACATGCTCATCCGACTTTGGTTGTAAACACTTTACTTATGCCTAGCATACCAAAAATTTAAGAAAGTACAACCTGGGTTTTATCCCAAACCATGACTTATATGGTGTCATTTCAACGGATCACGATGGAGCTCTTTTCAGTGTAAAAGCGGTAGTCACCAAAGCTTTAATCTTTAAAATATAATGGCAGTTTTATAAATGACACCTTTGATCTTATCATGTCAAACAAGGTTTCATTACATATCTTGAACACTCCATACTCCTATGGTGTTTTGGGAAATGCAAATCCATGGAACAATTCCTCAAATCTTAGGTGTTTTGCTAAACTTGTAACTCAAACATCTTTATGATCCAATCATAAACTTTTTTATTTTCTTGTTACATTAATTTTCCACTTCATCTTGAAAGTCTTTGAACATTTTCAAATGTTTCATACTTCTTCCTTATTGAGTAAGTATATACATATACTCACTCAAATCTTTGGAGAAAGCATATGAAGTTGAAATCCATCGCCCACGACTACACATAATGGACTATATACATCAATATGTACAAATTCCAATCAGTTAGTCGTCCGTTCCTATTTTGGCCTACGAACGGAGTTTTAATTATCTCCAGGAAAGTATCACAAGCGTCATTTGATCAAAATCAAAGACTCCAAAAATCCATCAACATGGAGTTTCTTCATGTATCCCTAATATAATTTAAACGGTGATGTCACTTCGCAAGTGATCTTTCAATCATTTGTCTTGCGACATTTTAGCATTAGTTTTATGGTCGTTATTTCTCCAACCAGACTTGTATATCATCCATCTATTATGGAATATGGTAATTATTTGAACAACCTTTTGTCGTCATAATACCTGATCAAAATAACAATTATTGAAACAAATCTTGAAGGTAAGCTTTGATGTTAACGAGCAACACAACAACCCTTTGTTTGTTTTCGATGAACATCATCACATATTCTCTTGCTAGTTACTTAGGCCATTGCAGTTCATGAATTGTGTTGTCCTATATGACACTTCATACCAACCAATTCGGTATCCAATACCGCAGAACCACATTGTTTAACAACCAAGGAATACAGCCATAACATGTATCTTCTATATACCTAAGTTGGATATCTCCAATCTTTTCTTTTCTTCCAAATATTTTATAGATTCTCTTTCAACAATTCCTTTTCTTTTAAAAGAATCTATCAACATCAATAGTGGTGTCATTCACATGACACATAGTACAAAGTGTGTATAGTCAAATACTAATACCTTTGGACTTGCACTTTGAAGTGGATCACCTTCATCAAATGTTTGGCATTCTTTCAAAAATCCATTCTTTAGTAATCTTTTAGTGTAGTAAACATTTTACTTACATCTTCTATTCATCCTTATCATGACAACTTTCATGATCAAGCTGTTATAGCTTATAAAGGTGAACTGCGAGTATAATGTTTCTTTTCCAAAACCTTTTGGAGGATTAGGACGACTGGCGTCTTCAACCTTCACAAATTCTCATCAAATATGAGGACGTATACTCTATCATGTTGTAACCAATACATTGTTTTAGATATCGCAATACCTTTCACATATGATGGTTTTTGAAACATTGCTTTCAGCTCTTAGATAAACTTGATATTAAAAAACAATCTTTTGAGTATCAAGAATCATGGAGGCAAACATGATACATTAGATACTAACACTGGAATTGTTACTCTTGATTTAATACTGTTTATTAAACTTCACAGAGTAAACGGAATTTGCTGAAAGTTTGCAACAAGACTTTTAAACCTTAGATTGACACTCAAAACAATACGATACCAGTTCGTAAAGAAAATATCTAGAATTTTTATAGTTCCACTATCTCAACTATAACTAAATGTAAGGTGGTGAACGGATGCCAATGACTACAACAAACTATGCAAATTCACTTTGGTTGTGTTTATGATAAATTGAGTTCGAATAATCCAAATTACAAATAAACTCCCACTCAAAACAACATCCCTCGAGTTGTTTTAGTGATTACACGAACCAAATCCACTACACCAAGTCCGATCATCACGTGAGATGATGTAGCTTTAAAGGCGAACAATCAACATGTTCATCATATCATTCATATGACTCATGATTTACCTTTCGGTATTCCGTGTTCCGAGACCATGTCTGTACATGCTAGGCTCGTCAAGGTTAACATTAGTATCCGCATGTGCAAATCTGGCTTGCACCCGTCGTATGCACACGCAGAATCTATCACACCCGATCATCACAAGATGCTTCGAAACGACGAGTCTTAGCAACGGTGCCTACTAAGGACGAACACTTTATTACTTGATATTTAGTGAGAGGGGTCATCTTATAATGCTACCGTCGCGATCTAAGCAATACAAGATGCATAAAGGATTAACATCACAGACAATTCATAATTAGTGTGATATGATATGGCCCTTTCTTCTTATGCCTTTGATCTCCATCTCCAAAGCACAGACATGATCTCCATCATCACCAGCATTGCGTCAAGGTTAGTGGCGCCGCTTCATGGTTGTCCATCATCACTAGCAACTATTACAACTACTTGGAATAAAGCTATTACAAGATGAATAGACACGCATGTCTTAACAGAATTAAAGACAACCATTAGGCTCCTGCCGGTTGCCATATTACAACAAGGATCATTGCATACATCAAATATAATCACAATCACATGATGGCCATATCACATCACAAAACCCCTGCAAAAACAAGTTAGATGCCTCTAATTTTCTTTGCATGTTTTACGTGGTTTGGGGCTTTCGAATAAGAATGGATCTTACCTACGAAACTGAACCACAACGTTGATACAAGTGCTATCAAGTGAAAAGTGTAGATTGGATCTATACTATGATGGGAGAGACAGACACCCGCAAAGCCACTTGTGCAATACGAGTTGCACGTCAACTGTGGAGCAAGTCTCATGTGCGATGACATGTAAGGTTAGCCCGAGTCGCTTCATCCCACCATACCGCAAGATGCAAAGTACACAAAGCAAAAGACGACACGAGCACCAACGCCTACAAAACCATTGTGTTCTACTCGTGCAACAGATCTACGCATAGACACGGCTCTGATACCACTGATGGGTTCGTAGCATGGAAAAGAAAAAATTTCTACCGCAAGAACGAACAAAACCCAGATCTAATCTAGATAAAAGCCAAGATCTAATCTATTAGACATGTGCAACGAGATAGATCTGTACTAACCCTCGTAGATTCGATAAGCCTTGTTCGAGATCGGATCTCGTGGTTGATGTAGTCGATCACTTGCCAATATCAAGATCGAGTAGACGATCCTTCTGGCGCCGCGTTCCGGCAGCGCTTCCGCAGTCGGTCACACGTGCGGAGTCGAAGCAGACCTTCCTCTCCCTGTTCCAGCGAGCAGCGGAGGTAGTAGATCTCTCCACGGAACCTCAGCAGCACGACGGTGTGGTGGTGGTGGAGTAGAGAATTCTGCAGGGCTTCGCCTAAGCCAGAGCAGAGGGAAGGAGGAGGAGAGAGGCAACTTGAGATCTAGATAATAGAAGGGGCAAGGGGGTTTGTGCCTCCAAACCTCTATTTAAAGGAGGGAGGCGCCATGGGGAGGTGGAGTCCTTGTAGGACTCCCCTCTCCCTTGCCCGGCGGATCAAGGAGGTGGGGGGAGAGTCCTACTCCCCCACGAATCCTTGTCTTACCCCACAAGGATTCCTTGATCCTTTCTTGGTTTTCAAGTAAACTCCAAGAAATCTTCTAGAACCTTCCGGAACATTCCGAAACCTTCTAGAATCCCCATACAAATACTCTAGAACATTTCCTAACTTAGAAAATGATCCCCAATATATGAATCTTATTCCCCAGACAATTCCGGATCTCCTCGTGATGTCCCGGATCCAATCCGAGACTCCGAACAACATTCGGTCTCCAACGCACATTCCATATCTACTTTAAACAACTTCGAACCTTAAGTGTGTCACCCTACGGTTCGTGAACATGTAGACATGATGGAGACACATCTCCGATTAATAACCATTAGCGGGATCTAGAGATCCATAATGGATCCCACATACTCAACGATGACTTCGTGATCGATAGAACCATTAACATACGAAACCAATTCCCTTTGTCACGCGATACTCTACTTATCCGAGGTTTGATCATCGGTATCTCCATACCTTGTTCTACCTCGTTACTGATAAGTACTCTTTACTCATTCCATGATATGTCATCCCTTGTGACCTAGTCACATGCTTGCAAGCTAACTAGATGACATTCCACCGAGAGGGCCCAGAGCATATCTATCCGTCATATCGATGGACAAATCCCAATCTTGGTCCATGCGCTTCAACACATACTTTCAGAATACCCAATGACACCTTTATAACCACCCAGTTACGAAGCGGTGTTTGATGTCATCAAAGTATCCACCCGGTGATGGTGATTAACATAACCTCATGGTCAAAGGATTAGGTTACTATGCATTTGAAAGCTTGTAGCAAAACGAACTTAATGACTTGATCTTATGCTATGCTTACTACGGGTGTGTGTCCATCACATCATTCTCCTAATGATATGATCTTGTTATTAACGACATCCAATGTCCATGATCAGGAAACCATGATCATCCATTAATCAACAAGCTAGCTTAACAAGAGGCTTACTAGGGACTCTTTTATGTTTACAAAACACACAAGTATTAATGTTTCCGGTTTATACAATTATAGCATGGGATGTAAACATTTATTATAAACATAAAGATATAATAATAACCACTTTATTATTGCCTCTTGGGCATATCTCCAACACTTTTAACCAATGGCAATTTCTAATGAAATCTCATGTTTGCAGCTCCTCTATTGAATTGTGGAGGATTATTGAAGAAGGTCTTCATATTGGAGATCAAACCAATCTAACAAGAAGGGAAGTTGTGGATAGCCAGTTGAATGCCACCGCTCTCCACATGATACAACTGGGTGTGGTTCCCAAGGACATGCCACACATTGAACATCTCAACACAGCTAAAGAGGCGTGGGATGCTCTTACAGACCTTTTCGTTGGAAATTAAAGCATGAGAAGAAACATGTATGATGCCCTTCGTAATGAAGCTGAGGGATTCTACATGTTGGATGGTGAAAACCATGAGGACATGTATAGAATACTTAAGGGCATTGCAACAACATTTCGGAAGCATGGGGCAACTCACATTGATGATGCATGGATAAAAAGAAAGTATGTGAGTGCCCTAATGCCTTTCGAACCAACGGATTTGAAGAGCTTGCAAGGTAGAAACAACTATCATCAAATGACATCCAACGAAGTCATGCAAGAAATGGCGTCATTCAAAGTGGCGCCAAAGAATGCTGAAGATGCCCGTGCTCGGGCCATTGGAATGCAAAAGGGTGTCAATGTGGCTCTCAAAGCCAATGTTGTTGAGCAAGAGGACGATGAAGGAGCTTTTGAGGGGGTATCCATGGACTGCCTCGATGAGGTCAAACGTGCTCATGGTGAGTACATGGCATTCTATGCAAGGAACTTTTGGAAGGACCCTACCAAAGCCAAGTCTAAACTTGAGCGCAAGAACGGGTCAAATGAAAGAAGAGAAAGTGGCCCAAGATTGAGAACTTGTTTCAACTATGGAGATAGACTGCACTTTGTAGCCGAGTGTCCTTATCAAAATAGAGAAGACAATGGTGGCAGGCTCATTCTTAAAGAGAAATCCAAAGCTCCTAAGAAGAAGCCGTTTACTAAGAAGAATGGCCCTTTCAAGAAGCAACCCAAGATGGTCCTTGTAGCTCAAGAGGAATACTCCTCCGCAAGTGAAGATGAAGAGGATGATGATAGTTCCCGCGAAGTGGCTGCTATAGCCACCACATCGACTCCCTCCTCTCTCTTCGACTCGCCGAACGAGAACACCATCAACATCAACGCCACTTGTCTAATGGCAAGAGGATCCGAGGTATCAACTTCTAACTCTTCATTTCCTAAGACTAACATAATTTTGGATATGGATGATCATGATAGTCTTGAAATGAAAGAAGAAGTTATTGCCTTGGATACTTTTTTCACTAACCTACAAGGTGAGCACAAACTCCATTTTGATACTCTTATGAGTCAACTTGCTCAAGCCAAAGATCTCCTTGAAGAAAAGGGCAGAATTGAAAGAGAAGATGCCTTGGAGATAGCTTCTTTGAAGAATGCCTTGGAAGAGGAAGAGGAAGCTCGAGTTTCTTTGGAAGAAAGACTCGAATCCCTAGAGGAGTCACAAGAAGAAGCTGTAGCTCAGCTCATTAAAGAACGTGACCATGCTCTTTCCAAGGTAAAGAAACTAAAGAAAGAAAAAATTGATTTTGGGGCTGTTCATGCTAGACTTTTGGAGAAGTTTGATGATCTTGAAAGTGCTCACAAGGCATTGAAGAGTGATCATTCTAATCTAAATGAGTCTCATGACCAGCTCCAAACTCAATTGAAACGGTATGATGTGCCAAGTACCTCCACTTCATCCTTTGGAAAAGAAGATCTTGGAAGAAGTTCTCAACCCAAAGGTAAAGGGGTTATTGATGAGATACTGAGCATGCAAAGGACAAAACAACAGTAAAGAAGGTCTTGGTTACATACCCAAGATAAAGAGCAAGAAAAACAACAACAAGAAGAAGAACAAGACTGCTCAATCGAAGACTAGCAACATTACCAATGACAAGACTAATTATGATGGTTTTGCAGGGATCAACAATCCTAACTTCAAACTATATTATGATTTTTATGGTGATGTTTATGCTAGTTATGTAGGGCCTTATGATTGTTACATTCCTTGGTCTATTTGGGTTCCCAAGACCCTTGTTACTAACATGAGAGGACCCATTGAAAAATGGGTACTTAAAACCAAGAAGTAATTTTCTTGCAGGGCTATGCTTCTGGTGGTTCTAAATGGGTACTCGATAGCGGTTGCACGAGTCATATGACCGGAAGCAAGGAGATCATCACGGAGATGCGGCCAAACCTTGATCATATTACCGTCTCCTATGGTGACAAGTCAAAATCTGAGGTATTGGGTCTCGGCAAAGTTGTGGTGGCTCACGATATCTCTCTCGTGGACGTCATGCTTGTTGAGACCCTCGGGTATAACTTACTTTCAGTTCGTGCCCTTGGTAAGATGGGCTTTGCAGTTTACATTGATGCTGATTTAGTGGTGCTCTTGTGGAGCAAGTCTCTTAAAGTCGCTTTCGTGGGATATGTCGAAAATGACCTGTACGTGGTGGACTTTTCGGGGAAAACCACTACAGGCCCGATGTGTCTCTTCGGAAAGGCTGACGCGGGCTGGCTATGGCATCGCCGACTAGCCCACGTCAATATGAGAGCATAGTCTCCACAAGGGTGGCCACATTCTTTGACTAAAAGAAAATGTCTCTTTTTCCAAAGATCGTGTTTGCAAGGCGTGTGTTGAAGGGAAAATGCATGATTCACCTCATCGAAGGAAAACCATTATCTCTTCAAAAAGGATTTTGGAGCTCCTTCATGTGGACCTCTTCGGTCCTCCATCTCATGCAAGCCTCGGTGGAAAGAAGTATTGTCTAGTGATTGTTGATGATTACTCGAGATACACTTGGGTTTATTTCTTCAAGTTGAAGAGTGAAACTCAACAAAATGTCATCGACTTCGCCAACAAGGTTCAACGTCAACACAACATCCCCATTTTGTGTATAAGGAGTGATAACGGCTCGGAGTTCAAGAACTACACCTTAAATGAGTTCCTAAGTGAAGAGGGGATAAGACATCAATATTCCGCTGCGTACACCCCTCAACAAAATGGCATTCATCCAACCGTTTATAACTCCGCAAGATTTTGGACAAGACTCCGTATGAAATACTTACCGGTAACAAGCCAATTATCTCATACTTTCGGGTATTCGGGTGTAAGTGTTTCTTTCTTATTAAAGGAGTTCGTTTATCTAAGTTTGAATCTAAGGCTCTAGAAGGTATTTTTGTTGGTTATGGTGCCGAATCCCACACTTATAGAGTCTACAATAAGCTCTCCGGAACTGTTGTAGAATCTTGTAGTGTGGTGTTCGAGGAAAATGACGGTTCCCGTGCGGAGCAAGTTGGTGTTTGTGATGCAGATGTTGAAATACCCCAAGATGCCATAAGAAGAATGGGTGTGGGATTCTTCCGCCCCATTGAGGAACCCCTTGTGGCGGACCGGGAAGGACAATGCTCTACTCATATAGAGCCCTCCTCTACACATTCGCAACATGCTCCAACCACGAGGGCAGCTTCTACACCATCTCCATCAACTGCTGAAGGTCAAGATGCTCCAGAAAACTCCAGGCCAGATTTTTCGGTTGACACCGGATTATCCGACCACCTCGCTCCAGCTAACCATGCTGCTCCTAGTGGTGAAGATACCAACGCAAGCTCCAGGCCGGATTTTCCGGCTGACCCCGGATTATCCGGCTCCTCGCCAGTTCAAGCAAGTCCCAGGCTTCCTGATGAAGCTGTTGCAAGTACTCCCAGCCCGGATTTTCCGGCCTCTTCATCGGCCGGATTATCCGACCCTAACTCTCCAGTTCTGCAGCCTCCTGTTATGGCTACGGATTCACCTCAAGGGCATGCGTCTCCACCACCTGCTACGGATGTTCCAGTTATTGATCAAGGTGGAGAAAATGCTTCCAATGAAGACTCAAGTGATGAATCTCCTCCACCAAGAGACAACAAACTTACTGAATTTCGTTGCAAGGCTCGGGCTGATCGTAACCTTGAGTTGAGGGGTCACACTCTCGACAAGGTTGTTGGTGATCTTCGACGAAGGGTTTCTACAAGAAGAGAATTGGCCAGTTTTGGTGAGCATCAAGCTCATATCTCCATGGTGGAACCTAAGAAGGTCTTTGAAGCTCTTGAAGACCCAGACTGGGTTGTTGCTATGCATGAAGAATTGAATAACTTTGAGCGCAACAAAGTCTGGAAACTAGTGGAGAAACCCAAAGAGTGCCGCAATGTTATCGGCACCAAGTGGATTTTCAAGAACAAGCAAGATGAGAATGGCATTGTTGTGAGGAACAAGGCAAGACTTGTGGCACAAGGGTACTCCCAAGTTGAGGGCATCGACTTCGGCGAGACCTATGCTCTTGTGGCTCGCCTTGAGTCCATCCGTATCCTACTTGCTTTTGCTGCTCATAACAATTTTAAGTTGCAGCAAATGGACGTTAAGAGTGCCTTCCTTAACGGTCCTCTACATGAGTTGGTATACGTAAAGCAACCCCCGGGGTTTGAGGATCCTAACTTCCCGAACCATGTCTACAAACTCGATAAGGCACTCTATGGCCTTAAACAAGCCCCATGTGCGTGGTATGAGCACCTTAAAGAGCTTTTGTTAGATCGTGGCTTCGAAGTTGGGCAAATCGACCCCACTCTTTTTACTAAGAAGGTTAAGGGGGGATCTCTTTGTATGCCAACTATATGTAGACGATATCATTTTTGGTTCTACTAACAAAGCTTTTAACGATGAATTTTCAAAGCTTATGACTGACAGGTTTGAGATGTCTATGATGGGGGAATTACGGTTCTTTCTTGGATTCGAGATCAAGCAACTTAGAGAAGGAATCTTTATTAATCAAGCAAAGTACATCCAAGACATGCTCAAGAGATTCAAGATGTCGGATCTAAATGGTGTCGCCACTCCGATGCAAACAAAGTGTCATCTTGAACTCAACCCTCATGGTAAAGATGTGGACCAAAAGGTATACCGGTCCATGATCAGCTCTCTTCTTTACCTATGCGCATCTAGACCCGATATTGTGTTGAGTGTGGGAGTGTGTGCAAGGTATCAAGCAGCTCCTAAAGAAAGCCACTTAGTGGCAGTCAAGAGGATCTTTCGATATTTGGTTCATTCCCCCAACTTTGGTCTCTGGTATCCCAAGGGCTCCAATTTCTCTTTATGTGGTTACACTGACTCAGATTGGGCTGGTGATAAGGATGATCGGAATTCCACTTCTAGAGCTTGTCAATTCTTGGGAAGATCTCTTGTTTGTTGGTCCTCCAAGAAGCAGAATTGTATATCTCTCTCCACCACCGAAGCTGAATATGTTGCTGCTGCCAGCGCTTGTACCCAATTATTGTGGATGAGGCAAACTTTAAAGGAATACGGTTTCAATTGTGACAAAGTGCCTATTTTATGTGATAATGAAAGTGCTATCAAAATTGCGTACAATCCAGTTCAGCACACAAGGACGAAGCATATTGAGATTCGGAATCATTTTATTCGTGACCATGTTGCTCGAGGCGATATTGATCTATCTTTTGTGAGCACGAAGAACCAGCTGGCGGATATTTTTACAAAGCCACTTGATGAAGCAAGATTCTGCTATTTGAGGAATGAGCTAAATATCATTGATTCCGGGAGCTTGTCTTGATTACCCATGCACCCACTCGTACATCTCAATAATTGTTTGGTCTAGGTGTGGGCATGGTTATAGGGGGAGTGTGGTCCTAACTCATTGGGCTAACCCTCCCCCCATAATGCCAATAGCAAGATATATCATTTCTCTCTTAATATCATGTTGTGATATGTGAGCTTATTGACGAGTATTGGTCGTGAACCCAAGATATATCTTCGCGGTGTCACACCATACACTCTAACAAGGTGGCTTCGGCCACCGCCCTCTCCCTTGTGGAGAATTGGATCTTTTTGGATGTTATTTGCTCTCTCATGTTCTTATGGGAATCACACTCAATCTTGGCTTTTATTTGATTTGGTTTTTGCAATTTTGAGTGTCTAGTACCATCTGAGTTTGGCTCTCTTAATCCTAAGCCTTCCCTACCCCTAAGCCATCTATTCTTGCACACAAGTCCCTTGTACACCTTGTGGGGGTGTTGTTTGGGGACGCGTGGGCCTGGTTCTGTGTATAACAGAATCCCAGAATTTAGGCCGGATAATCCGGCCCTGGCGGATTTGATCTTAAAGGGCAGGGCTCGGGGGGAAGGGCTCATAACAAGCAGCACTTCTCCCCCAGCCCTCTCCTCCTCCCCAGCCGCCGCCTGCCGCCCCTCACCCTCCTCGGAGCCTCTCCGGCCACCGGATTTTCCGGGCCTCCCCGGATCTTCTTCTCTGTGCCTCCGGGTACCTTCTCCTCCGTCTTCTTCCTCCAACGAGTGAGGGTAACTCCCTCTCTCCCCATCTTTGGCTAGATGTGTATCTTGTTGGGTGGAACGTTGTCTAGAAGGATGTGTTTTCGCATAGAACTCGTAGTCTTGCAGTTTCTAGGCCTGATCTACTTTTTGCATACATTCTATGTGAAATCGAAAATTTCTTCCAGGGCCGGATTATCCGCCTCTGGCCAGGCTGAATAATCCGGCCTGACAAATTCAAGTCTGCTTCAGTTTCCCTATGGTGTATGCATTGAGTAGCTTGTCCTATGAACTTTTTGACTACTTTTTCCATGCTCTCTCCTTGACTTGTGTGTATGCTTATCCCCATGCTATCGCCCTTATTCTCCTCACAGGTGGTTCCGGTGTCTCCAAGACCTACAAGCGCCGTCCTCGCGCCAAGTACTTTCGGGACGACGGACAGGGTCACTTAGTGGACGAAGTTGAATTGAGGAGAAGGAAGAAAGAAGAGAGGCGCATGGCTGAACAATCCAAGAGGACTAGGAAGGGGGTGTCCAAGAGGAAGGGCAAGGAGCCCAAGATCAACTACCGGACTTTGGATGCGGTCTCCTATTCCGCCATCCGTCACCGTGACTTGTTTGCTGAGCTGCCTCGTGATGATGAGTTGGGGGATACCCGGTTTTGGTGTGCAGAATAGAAGGGGATTTATGAAGACATCTATGCCAGACTGAACATTAGGCCTTTGCACCCACTGGTACTTGCTGAGGCTTTGGAGAAGGCGCATCTTGTGGATGCGATGTATGTGGCTGAGAGGATGGGGATGCACCATCTCATGTCTCTCCAGTGCTCTTTTGACTCTGAGGTGGTGAAGCAGTTCTTCTCCACTCTGGTGATTTGCGGGGATGAGCGTCGCACTATGAAGTGGATGACTCATGACAAGCCCATGACTGCTGATTTTCACGTGTTTGCTGAGGTTCTGGGGTACTCCTTCCGCAACAGGGATAGAGCCAGTGGCCACCGCATCATCACTCAGCTGAAGCCCAACAAGGAAGCTGCTCTCTCTCCTTGCACTATGAACAATGGCATTATGGGTACTGTGGCTGGTCTTGCTCCCATCTATGCAGCATTGGTGGGTCTCTTCCGTGACTCTATTACACCGAGTAGGGGCAACAATGACAGCATCCGTGGTCACCTTGTTCAGCTACTTCAATTTTCTCATGAGGTTGCCTCCTGCGAGGACGAGTCAGTGCAGTACAGACTGGATGTCATGGAATTCATCTACCATGAGTTGTGTGATGCTATGTTCAACCGTTTGTCCATTCCTTATGCGCCCTATATTATGCTGCTCATCCGCCACCTGCTTGCTGCTGAGGAGTTCCACATTGACTCGGTGCACAAGGCCAAGAAGATATACAACAAGGTTCGGAAGACCTCTCACCCCGTGAGATCAAGCAGCTAAACTGGTTCCAGCGTCACATTCTCTGCATGGGCGTGGACACGCGCAAGGGTCAGTACAAGGCTTACAGGCAGCGCCATGAGTTGGCTCACTCCCAGCAGCTCATTCTCCACCACGTTTCTGGCGCTTCGGGTGCTCCTCCGGCTCCTACACCTCCCACTCCGTATGCTCGGTGGAACTCTTCCTCCGGGCTGAACTATGGTGAGCTGGAGCGTCACTTGTTCCCCTCTGCGCCTGCTGCTGATGATGAAGATGAGGAAGGTGGCACTGAGGAGCTTGAAGATGAGGATGAGGAAGAGAATGAAGAAGAGGACGAGGACGGCGATGAGTGATCCCATGGGGCGCTAGCATCGCTCTTCTCCCTTTTTTGGTGTCTCGATGCCAAAGGGGGAGAGGTAGTTCTATTAGGTTGTCCGTGGATTTGCATAGGTCTGGAGGTTTATCACGGAAGGCGCGTGCTCATAATGGTTATCCAATAATAATTGTGATTTATGTCAAGGATGCCTATTCTCTACTTCGGTGGTATGTGTTTTTGCCCTTATGTTTATGGAATAGATTCACCTATTTGTGTGCATTTGTATTCCAATGCAAAACTCTATTATGCACACATTGAGGGGGAGTCCCTTTCATAGTTATCTATGTTTGTCTTGTGTCTTTCTCCTGCAAATCCTGGTATTCTCATCTAACACCAAAAAGGGGGAGATTGAAAGAACATTTCATGTTTTCCTATGTTTTGCGTGTTAGATAACAATACTGTGGAGACTTTTCATGTGTGTTAAGTGTGCAGGAAGTTTTGAGGGGAGCCAGATAATCCGCCCCTCCAAGGGCCGGATAATCCAGCCTACCTCATCTCTCAAGGAAGCCAAGGCGCGTCGCTCTATGTCCAATCGGATTTTCTCCCGGAAAATCCGAACTGGGGCGGTTTTTCCTCCCCAGGCCGGATCATCCGGGTTTCCCAAGGACTAGATAATCCGGCCCCTAGTTTTCGAGGAAAAGGAGCCAAGGCGCGTCGCTCGGTATCCGGTCAGATTTTCTCCCGGAAAATCTGAACTGGGGCGGTTTTTCTTCCCCAGGCCGGATAATCCGGCCTTCGCAGAGGACCGGATAATCCAGCCCCCAGAAGTTGATCAAGGGCAAGCTCGGCACGACGCTCTGTGAGGGGGCGGATTATCTGCCGGATATTCCAAGTCTGGGGCGGTGTTTTCCCTAGGCCGGATAATCCGGCCCTCACTTGGGCCGCATAATCCGGCCCCCAAAGTGTGCAACGGCTGGTTTTTGGAAGGGGGTATAAGTACCCCTTCTTCCCCAACGTTCAGAACTCTTGATTCATTCGAAATTGACCAGACCTTGTGCAAGAGCTCTCATTCTCGATCTCCCACTTCAACCACCCGAAGGTCTTGATCTTTGGTGGAATTGAAGGAGGAGAAGTTCATCATCAACATCAAGAATCAAGCGCTTCAACTCCTCTCCGTTCACTTGGAGAAATCCCTGATCTAGTATTCTTGTCAATACATAGATCTTGTTATTGTGTTTGACAACTTTGTTCTTGTGGCAGCTTGTTATCATTTCGGGAGCCTCCAAGTTGTTGTGGAGTTGTTGCCCTGCTAGTTGTGTAAAGGCGTCGGTGCCCGCCTCGAAGGGTACCTATAGTGGAAGGTGGATCAGGCCTGTTGTGGCGAGATCCATCGGAGAACAGGGTGAGGCCTTTTGTGGCGTGGTGGTCTTAGTACCGCCCACCCCTCCAACGCAGACGTACTTCCCTTAACAAGGAAGGAACTGCGGTCAAACAAATCGCGTGTCTCCATGTGCTTCACTTCGGTTCACTCGTTCCTCTTCCACTCGCTCTTTACTCGCTAGTAGATAGGTTTGCATTTAGGGAAATTCCACTCATTAGTTTATCTAGAGAATTTACCTTTGTTCTAAGCCTAAAATTGAAAAAGAATTAAAAATTGGTGTAGCACCTATTCACCCCCCCTCTAGGTGCCCATACGATCCATTTCAGATGGGCGCAAGATTTATACCCTCGAAGCGTGAGGGAATAGTCAAGGAAGGTCGAGTAGCAGAACGACAACTCTCCGATGGCAACCTTCGGAACGGCGTTAGGATCTGATTTGCGGGGCGGTGACGACCTCCGGGATGGCAACCTCTCTAATGGGCCTAGTATCCACCTCAAAGTCTACAAATTGCAAACACAAATAAATTACCTAAACTACCTAAAACTACCCAATACTACCTATTTATCTAAACTACCTAAAACTACCCAATACTACCTAAACTACCTAAAACAGAGAACAAAATAGCTAGGAAATTACTCTCAGGGAGCTCCGGCGAGGTGGTGCTGCAGGGAGCTCCGGCGAGGTGGTGTAGCTGTAGGGGAGGTGGCGGTGCGGGGGCCTCTCCTCCTCACCCGGAGCTCACTGCCCTGCAGGGGAGGAGTACGGGAGGTGGCGGTGTAGGGGAGGTGGCAGAGCACAAGGTGCAGGGGAGGCAGAGCCAGGGGACGGCGGTGGCGCGGGACTAGGGGACGACTGCGCGGGACTAGGGGATGGGGCGGGACGGCGGTGGCATGGGACTAGGGGATGGGGCGGCGCGCCGGCGGCCCAAGGGACGAGGCGGCACCGAAATAGCAGAGGAGGGGATGGTCGACGACAGCGGCACAGGGTGAGGGGCGCGGGGTGAGGGGTGATGGCGGCGTGGGGTGAGGCAAATGTGGAGGGGAGAGGCTCGGGGTGGGCCGGGTTGGTCCAACCCAAAATAAGGCCTACGCCGACGACATTACCGTCGGCACAGCCTTAATTTTTTTTTCAGGTTCGGGCTAACCAAAAAAAGACCTACGCCGTCGACACAGCCCTATTATTCTTTGCCGGTTCTTTTTTTATTTGCTCCTACTTAATATATTTAATTTTATATTTGCTCCTAGTTAATATATTTTATTTTATTTTGTTCCTCTTCCTTTTGATTTATTTCGTATAAAATATAGACCGGCTCTGCGACTATCCTTTTCCCGTGAAACCCTAGTCCGGGGCCCTCACTTCCTAGGGTTTCGCTAAAAAAGGACCGAAGGTGCTATAGGGTACCAACAAAGCTAAACCAACAAAAAATTGCGTTGTCTGAACCTCGTACAAAGAAAGCTACAGGGTAGACCCGCGGGCCCCACCGACTAGGGTTTCGCCGGAAAAGGACCGCCGGAGCTCCGGAATCCCACTGGAACTTGCACGTGGACCTAGTATATGTGTCCAAGTGTGGTGGAAGGTCCATGGATGTAATGTCTAGATCCCTGGTCTGACCTTCTTCACATGCGTGCCATAACACTTAGTAGATTCATTGACGCGTAGGGGTAATAGTCCCGCTGCGGGTATACCGGGTCGCTAGCATGTGCTATAAGGTCTCAAACTTTGTTTTCCATGTAGATATGACCTAAACAAAGCTAAACCAACAAAAAAGCGCGTTGTCTGAACCTCGTACTAAGAAAGCTACAGGGGTAGACCCGCGTGTGATGACACTTAGTAGATTCCTGGATGTGTAGGGGTAATAGTCCCGCTGCGGGTATACCGGGGGGCTAGCATGTGGTATACGGTCCCAACCTTTGTTTTTCATGTAGATATGACATAAACAAAGCTAAACCAACAAAAAAGCGCGTTGTCTGAACCTCGTACTAAGAAAGCTACAGGGGTAGACCCGCGGGCCCCACCGACTAGGGCTTCGCTGGAAAATGACCGCCGGAGCTCCGGAATCCCACTGGAACTTGCACGTGGACCTAGTATATGTGTCCAAGTGTGGTGGAAGGTCCATGGATGCAATGTCTAGATCCCCGGTCTGACCTTCTTCACATGCGTGCGATAACACTTAGTAGATTCCTGGACGTGTAGGGGTAACAGTCCCGCTGCGGGTATACCGGGTGGCTAGCATGTGCTATAAGGTCCCAAACTTTGTTTTCCATGTAGATATGACCTAAACAAAGCTAAACCAACAAAAGAACGCGTTGTCTGAATCTCGTACTAAGAAAGCTAAAGGGGTAGACCCGCGTGCGATAACACTTAGTAGATTCCTGGACGTGTAGGGGTAATAGTCCCGCTGCGGGTATACCAGGTGGCTAGCATGTGCTATAAGGTCCCAACCTTTGTTTTCCATGTAGATATGACCTAAACAAAGCTAAACCAACAAAAAAGCATGTTGTCTGAACCTCGTACTAAGAAAGCTACAGGGGTAGACCCGCGAGCCCCACCGACTAGGGTTTCGCTGGAGAAGGACCGCCGGAGCTCCAGAATCCCACTGGAACTTGCACGGGACCTAGTATATGTGTCCAAGTGTGGTGGAAGGTATATGGATGCAATGTCTAGATCCCCGGTCTGACCTTCTTCACATGCGTGCGATAACACTTAGTAGATTCGTTGACGTGTAGGGGTAACAGTCCCGCTGCGGGTATACCGGGGGGCTAGCATGTGCTATAAGGTTCCAACCTTTGTTTTCCATGTACATATGACCTAAACAAAGCTAAACCAACAAAAAAGCGGGTTGTCTGAACCTCGTACTAAGAAAGCTACAGGGGTAGACCCGCGGGCCCCACCGACTAGGGTTTCGCTGGAAAAGGACCGCCGGAGCTCCGGAATCCCACTGGAACTTGCACGTGGACCTAGTATATGTGTCCAAGTGTGGTGGAAGGTCCATGGATGCAATGTCTAGATCCCCGGTCTGACCTTCTTAACATGCGTGCGATAACACTTAGTAGATTTCTGGACGTGTAGGGGTAACAGTCCCGCTGCGGGTATACCGGGTGGCTAGCATGTGCTATAAGGTCCTAACCTTTGTTTTCCATGTAGATATGACCTAAACAAAGCTAAACCAAGAAAAAAGCGCATTGTCTGAACCTCGTACTAAGAAAGCTATAGGGGTAGACCCGCGTGCGATAACACTTAGTAGATTCTTGGACGTGTAGGGGTAATAGTACCGCTGCGGGTATACCGGGGGGCTAGCATGTGCTATAAGGTCCCAACCTTTGTTTTCCATGTAGATATGACCTAAACAAAGCTAAACCAACAAAAAAGCGTGTTGTCTGAACCTCGTACTAAGAAAGCTACAGGGGTAGACCCGCGTGCGATAACACTTAGTAGATTCCTGGACGTGTAGGGGTAACAGTCCCGCTTCGGGTATACCGGGTGGCTAGCATGTGCTATAAGGTCCCAACCTTTGTTTTCCATGTAGATATGACCTAAACAAAGCTAAACCAACAAAAAATCGCGTTGTCTGAACCTCGTACTAAGAAAGCTACATGGGTAGACCCACGGGCCCCATCGACTAGGGTTTCGCTGGAAAAGGACCGCCGGAGCTCCGGAATCCCACTAGAACTTGCACGTGGACCTAGTATATGTGTCCAAGTGTGGTGGAAGGTCCATGGATGCAATGTCTAGATCCCCGGTCTGACCTTCTTCACATGCGTGCGATAACACTTAGTAGATTCCTGGACGTGTAGGGGTAACAGTCCCGCTGCGGGTATACCGGGTGGCTAGCATGTGCTATAAGGTCCCAACCTTTGTTTTCCATGTAGATATGACCTAAAAAAGCTAAACCAAGAAAAAAGCGCGTTGTCTTAACCTCGTACTAAGAAAGCTATAGGGGTAGACCCGCGTGCGATAACACTTAGTAAATTCCTGGACGTGTAGGGGTAATAGTCCCGCTGCGGGTATACCGGGGGGCTAGCATGTGCAACCTTTGTTTTCCATGTAGATATGACCGAAACAAAGCTAAACCAACAAAAAAGCGTGTTGTCTGAACCTCGTACTAAGAAAGCTACAGGGGTAGACCCGCGTGCGATAACACTTAGTAGATTCCTGGACGTGTAGGGGTAACAGTCCCGCTTCGGGTATACCGGGTGGCTAGCATGTGCTATAAGGTCCCAACCTTTGTTTTCCATGTAGATATGACCTAAACAAAGCTAAACCAACAAAAAATCGCGTTGTCTCAACCTCGTACTAAGAAAGCTACAGGGGTAGACCCACGGGCCCCATCGACTAGGGTTTCGCTGGAAAAGGACAGCCGGAGCTCCGTATTCCCACTGGAACTTGCACGTGGACCTAGTATATGTGTCCAAGTGTGATGGAAGGTCCATGGATGCAATGACTAGATCCCCGGTCTGACCTTCTTCACATGCGTGCGATAACACTTAGTAGATTCCTGGACGTGTAGGGGTAACAGTCCCGCTGCGGGTATACCGGGTGGCTAGCATGTGCTATAAGGTCCCAACCTCTGTTTTCCATGTAGATATGACCTAAACAAAGCTAAACTTACAAAAAAACGCGTTGTCTGAACCTCGTACTGAGAAAGCTACAAGGGTAGACCCGCGTGCGATAACACTTAGTAAATTCTTTGACATGTAGGGGTAACAGTCCCGCTGCGGGTATACCGGGTGGCTAGCATGTGCTATAAGGTCCTAACCTTTGTTTTTCATGTAGATATGAGCTAAACAGAGCTAAACCAACAAAAAAGCGCGTTGTCTGAACCTCGTACTAAGAAAGCTACAGGGGTAGACCCGCGGGCCCCACCGACTAGGGTTTCGCTGGAAAAGGACGCCGGAGCTCCGGAATCCCACTGGAACTTGCACGTGGACCTAGTATATGTGTCCAAGTGTGGTGGAAGGTCCATGGATGCAATGTCTAGATCCCGGGTCTAACCTTCTTCACATGCGTGCGATAACACTTAGTAGATTCCTGAACGTGTATGGGTAACAGTCCCGCTGCGGGTATACCGGTGGCTAGCATGTGCTATAAGGTCCCAACCTTTGTTTTCCATGTAGATATGATCTAAACAAAGCTAAACCAACAAAAAAGCGCGTTGTGTGAACCTCGTACTAAGAAAGCTACAGGGGTAGACCCGCGTACGATAACACTTAGTAGATTCCTGGACGTGTAGGGGTAATAGTCCCGCTGCGGGCATACCGCGGGGCTAGCATGTGCTATAAGGTCCCAACCTTTGTTTTCCATGTAGATATGACCTAAACAAATCTAAACCAACAAAAAAGCGCATTGTCTGAACCTTGTACTAAGAAAGCTACAGGGGTAGACCCGCGGGCCCCACCGACTAGGGTTTCGCTGGAAAAGGACGGCCAGAGCTCCGGAATCCCACTGGAACTTGCACGTGACCTAGTATATGTGTCCAAGTGTGGTGGAAGGTATATGGATGCAATGTCTAGATCCCCGGTCTGACCTTCTTTACAGTTTGAGTTTGTTTCGAACTGTTATCGCATGCGCGCGAACTGTCTTTTACCCCACCTGTTCAGGTATTTTAGGACAACACACAAGTTTTCATGGGATTCCTGCAATTACGTAGATGGAAACTGCTATTTGGGACGGTACAAATGACTACAGTCAGAGTAATATATAAATTAGTATGAAATATATGGCTAAAAGAGAATGAATGAAAAATAGGGAGGTTGTGCCGATGGCTTAGCCGTCGGCGTAGCGTCTCCCCCGGCCAACCAACTCCGTGCAGACAGCCACCATCGGCACAGCCGGATTTGCTACACCGACAGCCCCTCTTCGCCGAGGGCACCTTTAGCTACGCCGACTGGGGGAGCTCCGCCGACGGCCGGAGTGGGCAGCTGGCCTGGAGAGGCCTCTACGCCGATGGCCCCGACAAATGGCCGTCGGCGTAGTTGTTCGGCCATCGACGTCTCCGCTTTCTCCTGTAGTGCATCTCACACCTGAATAGCAACAAAAATACGAAATCATGAGAGGAAAAATGAGAGAGAATAATCAGACCAACAAGTAAATCAACGAACCCCCAAACAGGATACCCTAACTAGAAACGGAGAGCAAAGTTTCGTGTCCCTGCCCAACCTTGCCATGGATGACCACCTAAGCGGCTAAGCAGTCCTTCCTGGCTGCGTGGAGCGAGACATCTGACGGGAAGAAGAGCTGCAAGCGTCGTCTTGGTCTCCTCCCCCGCCATGGAAAAACCCCGCTCTGTTCAACCACTCTGAGGAGCAGAGCTGTGTTAAGGATATCCACAGGAAGAAGAAGACAAGCAGTACGTTTAGACTAACTAGCGGTAAGGGATGAACCAGGTTTAGCTCTGCAACTGGTGGCATGCAGTACATTAAATCTGGATACAAGACACAGGTTTCATTCGGAGACAAACACAAACACCACGCACGAACTCCCTAAAGTTACTATGCAACTAGCAGGCCGACTTCCAACTTAATTTCTAGACTAACTAACGAAGCACCCTTCATATGATCGCTACTAGTATTGCTGGTACAAATCCCACCGGTTGGCGCGACGACCGACTAGGCTCCGAAGATTGCCACCCAGCCGAGGCGGAGGTGCACGGCCACGAGCACGACGGCGCACGCATGGGTCGCCCCCGCGCCGAGCAGCAGCATGCGGGCGACGTAGTCGAGGGCGACGAAGGAGGGGAAGACGCTGAGGCCGACGGCCAGCAGCAGGAGCCAGCGGATGAGCGCCCGCTCCCAGCGCGCCTCGATGCCCATCATCCCTCGGTCGGCGATGGCCACCTTGACGATGGCCAGCGCGAACATCGCGGCCAGCCAGCTCCGGACGAAGAGCCACTGCAGGTCGGTGAGCGGGTCGCCGCGGTAGGCGGCCATGGCGAGGGTCATTGCGAGGAAGGCGAGGCCCGGGAGGAAACAGAGGAGCGGCTTGGCGGAGGCCATGGCAGAGCTGAGGGCCGAGGAGTACTACTGGCGGTTAGACATAGTACTTTGCACATAAGTAGGCTTGTATATACCATGTATTTATACTATATACCCATAATAGGGATAAATTGAAATCATGTGCTATATTTATCATGTGACAGTGTGATAATCTTGTTAGATCAAGATAGCATATTTGTATTTTAAACATCATGTTATATTATTTAAAGTTATATTTTGATTTGTTTTTAATTCAAGATTGTATGGAGTTTTCCTTTCTTGAGGAGTATAAGGAAGATGTATTTGATGGAGTTGATTCTCTCAACTCTCTGAATCTCTCACTTGCTGCATCGCACAGCTCTCTCAAATACAGAAGTTTTGGTGCCTTCACGGCTTTTTTCTTCTCTCTTTTCACTCTCTTAGGAAACACGATTACAACTTTGTTTAAGTAGACTCACACACGCACACACTGCCGGGCAACAACCTGTCCGGTTCCTATGCACACGACCTGCTCCACTAACTAACTACATGCATCCACACACTAACAAACTATGACCACTTCTTACTAGATAACTTCTGCAGCCCGTTAGCTCCAATACCTACATGCAGTACCGCTTCACACGGCAAGGTTAGCTTCTCGCGACACCTCGGCGTCTCACCCTGCATGTTCTTTTGGTTGATCCATCACCAACTTGTACATGTCACATGTACTGCTGCACAACTAAATATACTGACTAGCTACCCATGCAAAACTGAAATAATATGCAGATACATATATCAAGATTATACCCAACAGTATTTTATCTCTATGTTTGAACGTGATGCCCATATTGATTTCTTATCAAACAGATATAGAATTTTCATGAAAATTTATTATTAAAAAATTGTTTTGTGATCACTGCAACTTAAAAAGAGAGTAAACAAGTGAAGCTATGAACCCCGGTCCAATTTTAATCATAAGAAACACCTTTCCATTACATCTACTATCTTTTATATTTTTTGCAATTTTTTATTTCGAAAATACAAAAATACATTCTCTCCTTGCAATCACTCATAAAAAATCCAAAAACAACTCTATTATCTTCCATTTGCATTTCTTTACTTTATTTATTTTAGTTTACTTTATATTTATTTCATATTACTAATACGAAACCTTGTGCTTGACAACCACTTGGTGGAGTTGGGGACACAAGACAAATTATTTTACTTTATAGGTTACCTGAAGAGGAGAAGACAAAAACCCTTCCATAACCAATTCCCCGAGAATTCGATAAAAACCCTCGAGTCACCCTTGTAGGGAAAAGAAGCTTGCTACAACACTCTGCACTTGAAGTTCCAACGAAAAGTGGCCACGATTGTTGCCATCACTGCCCCCTCTCGCTCATCCCACCATCCCACGCGCTGACTTCTTCCTTATCTTCCTCACCACCGGCAAAGCATGGTGGCAGACGGGTGCGCGAGGTCGGGGTGATGTTGAATCGGTACTGGAAAGATTCAAGGCGAGAAAGCAGAGGCGGTCGACGCTGGATGCAGGAGCTGGACGGGAGGCGGTGTCCTCGTTAGTGGAGGGGGCGGAGGGAGTGAAGGTGAGAGGGAGAGCTCATGAGTGGATGGGGCGGTGCACATTGCTGGGGGCGGACAGGGGGCCAGGATGGGCGAGAGCTCGGTTGGAGGGGAAGGGGACAAAGATGGGGTGGGTGGGGGCTGGGACGGGAGGGACCAGCTTGTAAGCCTTCCGTCAACACCTGAAACTGCATGGTTGAGATGACACCGAGTGAAAGTCAGACGGCCAGAAACGTGCGCGCGCACAGATGACCTCAGATGGCTCGCTTTTGCTCAGGCTTAAGCTATAGTATAATATATATGAGAGAGGCAAGCCCTATTGAGGCTGTACAATACCCTACCAATTATTCTCACATGGTATCAGAGCCCGATTAGCTCTACCCTCGCTTCCGCCTACAACCCTAGGTCGCGCCACCGTACTCCCTACCTTCCGCCGCCGCCGCCGTAACTCGACCACTGCGCCCACCATGTTGTCGTCCAACACCGCCGCTGCCGCCTCTCCTAATCGGAGTGTCTCCTCCCTCCTCTCGAGTGGCGCTAGCGGATCCCTGAGCACTGGATCGTCCATGAGCGAGAGGGCTACCATGGCATCACGGATCCCCGCTTCTCCGATTGTCATCGCTAGCTCCATCACCATCCGGCTTACCCCCAACAACTACCTCTACTGGCGTACACAGGTCGTTCCGATCCTTCGGAGCAATCTGATCTATGGATTCGTTGATGGCACCGTCCCCTGCCCTGACGCTGAGATCCCTAACCCAGCGGCCAAAGAGTCGGCACCTCAAATCCCGGCCACCATCCCCAACCCGGAGTATGGTGCCTGGCACCAACAAGATAAGGCGATCCTCTCCGGCATCGTCTCCTCTCTCACCAAGGAGCTGATCAACATGGTCATGCTCGCGGCCACGTCTCAGGAGGCATGGGAGACTCTTGAGGCGAGCTACACCACCCAAACCACCTCGCGCATCATGGCGCTCCGCACCGCCCTCTCCAAGTGAAAGAAGCTGGATAAGACCACCACCATCTACTTCAACGAGCTCAAGGGCCTAGCCGACCAACTGGCCTCCATCGGCTAGCCACTCCAATCCTCCGAGTTTAACTCATACCTCCTCGCCGGTCTCGACAGTGACTATGGCGCACTTGCGGATCACGTCGGTGCTCGTCCGATCATGGACACGCTCCCGATGCGCGATGTGTATGCTCAGCTACTGAGCGTCGAGCAGCATGCTGACAGCAAGCGTGTGGAGCTTCGGGCCGATGTTCACTTCTCCAACTATGTCGTTGCTGCCTCACACCCTACTCCTGGCAGCGTCGATCTCAACATCGCCAACTACGCCTCGCGTCAAGCTAATGGTGGCCGAGGCAATCAGCCATCTACTCCTCGCCCGATGGCGCCCACAAGACCCTCTGGCGGCAATCGTCCCGTGTGCCAGATATGTGGCAAGGTCGGCCACGTAGCCTCCTGCTGCTTCAAGCGCTTCCTCGCTACCTTCCTAGGCGTTGGCAATGACGGCTGAAACATGGCGAAGCAGGTGGCTTCCTTCAAGCAGCCGAGCGGCGGAGCTGCCTACATCGCCAACAACAGTGGCACTACAACCTCCTACATGATCGATCCTAGTTGGTACCCTAATACAGGCGCAATGTGACACTTTACCAATGACCTCAACAAGCTTGCTGTGAATGAACAGAACCATGGCAAGGACCAGGTCCAAACTGCCAGTGGCATAGGTATGCGCATTACACATATTGGCCAGTCTATAATTCCTACATCATCACATCTACTCCATATTAAAAATATTCTCCACATCCCCTCCATTACACATAATCTCCTATCTGTTAGACAGTTTGCATATGACAACAATGTTTTCTTTGAGTTTCACCCATCGTATTTTCTCATTAAGGCACATGCTGCGAAGGAGGTTCTGCTTAGAGGGGGGATTCGTGGAGGTCTCTATAATTTCAACGTCGAGTCCACGAAACAAGCTTTCCGCGGTGTCAGGGTGTCACGAGATCAGTGGCACTCTCGTCTAGGTCATCCAGCCACTCCCATTGTTCAGAATGTCTTGGGTCATTATGAACTTCCATCGTTGTCAGTCAATAATGTTGTAGTTTGTGATGCTTGTCAACAAGGCAAGAGTCATCAATTACCTTTTCCTGTGTCGAGTCGTGTTGCTACTACACCTCTTGAGATTATTTCTTCGGATGTTTGGGGCTCTGCTCAAACCTCCGTTAGTGAACACCAGTACTATGTCAGTTTTATTGATACCTACAGTCATTTTACATGGCTTTACCTTCTCAAGCATAAATATGTTGTGTTCCAAATTTTCCTTCAATTTCAGCAACATGTTGAACGCCTATTAAATAGAAAAATTATCCATGTTCAAAGTGACTAGGGTGGTGAATATATTAAGCTAAACAAATTCTTTTCTAACATTGGCATCTCCCATCGTGTCTCTACGAGTCAACAAAATGGCACCGCTGAGCGTAAACACCGTCACATTGTAGAGACTGGCCTAACCCTCCTTGCGCATGCTTCGGCTACCTACCATTTTTGGAGTGATGCTTTCTCTACCGCATGTTTTCTCATTAATCGTCTACCTACACGAGTCCTTAATATGCAAACTCCCCTTGAACGCCTCCTTGGTGAGACACTTGACTACACCTTTTTAAAGGTTTTTGGGTGTGCCTGTTGGTCACACCTCCATCCATACAAGAATAAAAAACTTGAATTTCATTCTAAACAGTGTGTCTTTCTTGGTTACAGTTCCATTCATAAAGGATACAAATGCCTACACATTCCTCTAACCGAGTTTATATCTCTCGTGATGTTGTGTTTGATGAGACTATGTTTCCTTTCTCCCAAATCACGTTCGCATCTACTCCACCACCATCCTCTCATACTCCTTTACATTCTGACCAATTTGTTGATGTTGCACACTCTCCTACACTGTTGCCTAACCATGGTGCAGGTCATAATCGTGGTGCGAGGCTCAAATTACTTGATGCCTCCCCGCCTACTCGTCATGTCGATCATACACCGATCAACGTCACACCTATGCATGGTGCGGATCCTTCCCATGCAGATGGGGCCCCCGACTGCGGCCCATATTCTTCGTCCAGTGCGGCTAGTAGTGCCTCTCCTAGTGCGACCGACTGCTGTCGGACGCCCACAACGACGGGGTCGCGTATGGCGCCCGGGTCTTCGGACTCGTCAACTTCAGCCGTGATACGTTGCTAATGTATCTCTAATTTTTGATGTTCCATGCTTGTTTTATATCTACTTTCTTATGGTTTGTCCACACTTTGGAGTATTTTTATACACTTTCTTGGACTAACCTATTAACAAGATGCCACAGTGTCAGCTGCCTGTTTTCTGCTATTTTTGGTTTCAGGAAAGTCAGAAAATGAATATTCTCGGAATTGGATGGGACAAAAGCCAAAGTCGATATTTCACCGAGGGGGACACAGAGCCAAAATACGAGACGAAGAGGGGCCAGAGGCCGGCCACACCACCTGGCCACGCGGCTAGGCCTGGCCCGCACCAGGGGGTGGTGTGGCCGCCTAGGGCACCCCCTCGGCCTCCCCTTTCGCCTATAATATGCCTCTGATACAGAAACCCTAAGTACCCGATCAAAATTCCATGAAAGCGTCTATAGCCGCCGTCATCTCCATCCCTAGATCGGGAGAGATCTGAAGCTCTTCTCGGCACCCTGCCAGAGGGAAGAATTCACCCTGGAGACCTTCTTCACCACCATGCAAGCCTCCGGTGTGATGCATGAGTAGTTCATCCCTAGACTACAGGTCCATGTAGTAGCTAGATTGTGGGCCCCCGCAAAAACCACTACTAGAAAATCGCTGTGTTTATGTGCATCGCATCATCATGACCGCATGCTCATGTCATCATGTGTAACACTCCGTCCACTCCTGGGCCCGGGGGGTGTCACTCCTGGCAGCTTAATAGGATATCTAGACTGGCCCCACAGACCAACACTAGTCTTTTCTGCGCACTTTGTCCTCACTCGTGTGCACCCGGTTACCCACTTCCCGGTCGGTCACCCATCCTAGAATTGCTCTAGGCCAAGCACGCTTAACCTTAGAGTTCTTTTCGAATGAGCTTCCGGAAAAGAAGTTGCAACTTGTTGATATGGGTATCCTATCAATCCTATTAAGCCATGTGCCTGGATCTCACATACACCCACCCTTTAGAAGATCGATGCCCTCATCGATCAAGCACACCCCAGGAACGTTCCCTCTTGGCACGCGTTTGTTCGTCTAGTGCCGGCACATGTGCCATGCCGTGTCCACTCCGGGCCACACGCGCCATGCTCCACATGTCCCGCCACTAACCCGCACACACCCGTGTAATCGCAAGGGTCGGCTCTGATACCACTTGTAACACCCCGTCCACTCCTAGGCCCGGGGGTGTCACTCCTGGAAGCTTAATAGGATATCTAGACTGGCCCCACAGACCAACACTAGTCTTTTCTGCGCACTTTGTCCTCACTCGTGCGCACCCGTTTACCCACTTCCCGGTCGGTCACCCATCCTAGAATTGCTCTAGGCCAAGCACGCTTAACCTTAGAGTTCTTTTCGAATGAGCTTCCGGAAAAGAAGTTGCAACTTGTTGATATGGGTATCCTATCAATCCTATTAAGCCATGTTCCTGGATCTCACATCATGCCACATTGCATTTGAGCATCGTCATGTCATCATGCATGGATTTGTCTAAAACTAATTTCGAAAAGCCTGGTTTTGTTTTCTAAATATTCCCGCCTTTATTCAAATTAAAACCCGGGTCTCCGGAATATTTTGTTTCATCTACCAACGGATTTCAAAAGCCCCGTTTTAAATAATAAAATAATTATTTTATTTTTTAGGGGACGGCCGAACCGGGCTGATTCGACCCGGCCGACCACCCCTAAACCCTTTCTACCAAATACCCTACCCCTAATCCTACCCAGCCCCCCGCCACCTCACTCCATCCAATCGCCGCTTGCCACCTCACCAATCCCCCTATTTCTCCCGCCACCTAACCCTCCCCTTCTCCACCCCACACGCCAGCCACCTCCCTACCTGCCCAAACCCGCCACACGCCACACACGCTCCCGCCACCCCGTGCGACCACCTCGGGCTCCTGCCCCGCACCCCCGCCCGACCAGGTCCACCACCTGGGCACGCCACCCAACCACGCGTGGTCCACCCCGCTCACGCGCGCAGACACCCTGGCCTCGAACCGCCCGTCCACCCCGTACGCCACCTACCCCTTTCCTCGTCTCTTCCTCCTCGCCATCTCCCACCCCCGTATCCCCTCTTCCGGCCTTCGCCACCGAGCTCCGCGCCGCCGGGGCCTCGCCTCTCCACCGCCGTCTCTCCCTCGGCGTCGCTCTGGCCATCGCCAGCGACCAACCCCGCCTCGTCCACCTACCACCGCCGCCTCCCTTCCTTCCTCCCGCGGCCGCCCGCCACCAGATACGCCGCCGCCGGCCTCGTCCGCCTCCTCCCCATCCCCTTCCACGCGTCCCTCCTCCCTGTGCAGGTCCTCGACCCCGCCTCCTTCCCCGTCGACCTCGGTCGCATCTGAGCCCTCCGACCGCGGGCCCCTGCCCGACATTGGCCTCTTCCTTGGCTCTCTGTTGCAGCTCCGATCGGCCAGGAACCCGTGGCCCTGCTCCCGCCACCGTCTCACCACGGCCTCCCTCGCCCTCGTCCCCGCCGCTGCCCCCCTCCCGTCTCCGGCTTGGCGCCGCCTCTGCAGCGCCGCAAGCTCCCCTCTATGCGCCGCGCCACCCCGAGCCGCAAGCTCTCCTTCGAGCCCGGCCGCTCCCTCGCCGCATCCTCCCCAGGGGCCGCCGTGTGCTCCGTCGCCAGGCCGTCCTCAGCCCCGCCTGCTCGAGTCCCAGGTCCCAAGGCGCCACCTCTTGTCCTCTCTGCCAGCATGTGTGTGTCCCCTATGCTTGTTTGTGTGTGTCCGTTTGCCCCTAAATCAGTTTGTCTGTTGCTCCGTGTAAAGTTTCGAGCAGGCGTGCAACCGCCCTTGCAGCTACCTTCCAAGTCAGTCGCGACAAGATCTGCAACGAGAGCCATATGCCCATGAGGTGACCAGATGCGTCAAGATCGTCACGTTGATCGACACCGGCACCGGACATGTCACCTCGACCACCGAAGCCGAACCAAGTTCGTTCGAACCCTGAACCCCTGGGTCATCGAGAACCCGCGGTACCGAAGATCGACAACATGCCGGTACATCAAGACCTCCTTCCCGGATTCGATGCCCGAGAACTCGGACGCCAAGGTCGCCGACACGGAACACCGAGTTCTCCATCGAGGACGTCGAGCACGTCAACATGGAACCGCAGGACGCCAAGTTCTTCATCCCGAACGCCAAGACCGGCCGATACGAGGACCCGACAAGATCTTCGTGACGACAAGATCGACACCGACCAGGGCAAATCCGATGCGCCCCCGACGCCAAACCAAGTCCTTCTTCCCGGAACGCCAAGCTCTCCTTCCATTATCCAAGACTGATCCCGTCAAACCGTTCCCCCGTCGAACCCTGAGACCGGACCCCGAACCCCCGGAACCCAAGATCTTCCGAACCCAGATGTGTGACCCTAAGCCTCTATTTTTATAATATGACATATACCTGTCGCATCATTAAATCATCATGCTTGCATACATGTCATCTGGTGGGTTGGGTTAAATAGTCGATTCACCTAAATTAAATATGGAGTCTATATGCGGGATATCTTTGTCTTATTCTGGACTCCATTTAAATTGGTGTAGCGAACCGATGCCATGTTTCGCCATGTTAATACAACATTTAAATTGGAGGGTACCTAAACAACTTGAACCGTCTAATTGATTGTCGGGACCCCGGTTCCGCTTAATACTGCCTAATTGCACCGCATCTACATGCATCATATCATAAGCATGCCGGATCTTCTGCCGTAGTATTAAATATTGCATCCGGTGTTTCTTCTAGTGTTTGCTTCTTCGCGGATTAGGCCGATGAGTTGATGCGAGTATCGACAAGTTCTCCGGATATGATCCGTCGGCAGTGTTTCCCAGGCGAGCATCTCTTCCCCTTCTACCTATTTTGCATTTATAGTCTTTATTTCCTCCTGTTGATCTATTGTTATCCGTGTCACGATGCTTTAGTTTCCGTGCACCAGTTATACCCCGTGCAGCCTTTATATTGCCATGGACACCTCCTAATACCTGTTGTTTGGTAGATAGCTGGCCTTGCGAGTCGTAGTTGCTTGCTCAGGTGCGATCTCGTGTTGTCGAGTACCCCAGTTGTTGGAATGCTGGGAGATGTTAGTGCTGGCAGATGCTTATTAGTGGAGATGATCATGTCTTTAATTACAACTATTAAATTGATGTGATAACTAATGAAAGTGGCACCGGTGGGCAATTATATGTTATTTGGTTTTTTATGCCCACTTGTGTCCCGTAGGCCCCGAGTACTTGATACCTGTTCTTTGACTATTTGCACTATCCACATCCGGGAGGCCTTATGGACCCCCCTGAGCCAGAGCTTGATTCATTTCTATTTCTTGGGGCCACAAACTAGTTTGGGGTTTTATTTACTATCCTGTACTTATGCCATGTTACTGCTTTATTTAAGATTGTGCGTGGAGCACCTGTACTGTTTTGGATCGTGGGATGTTTTCGCGGTATCGACAAGCCCAGTCACACTTTCGGGTTCCCAATCGTTTACAGCCATTGACACAAACCTTGGGTCCGTCTCGGAGCCGGCCAACTTCGTTGCGGGTAGCTTAATGGGGTGGCCCCCTGAAATATTTATGAATCCTGTGATTGCTTTGTCGTGAAAGCCTCGCTGGGTTTTGAGTTGGTTTTTCCGAGGTTGATCGAGTGTGTGTTGCTATTTGTGCACCCCTGCAGGGTAAAACTTTCTGAAAGCCGTGTCCGCGGTTATGGACGACTTGGAGCACAGTATCTCGATCATAGACAAGCATAACTAAAGTAGTGCTATAAATTTGACTTAATATGTGACTAGTAATCAGCTTCACTACAATGGAATGGATAATAAAAATGCCAACAACTGGTGGATCTGTGGTGATCTGTGTCATACTATACCTGCCTAGTAAGTATTGCAACTCTAATGGAATGTGATAAAAGTGCCCAAAGATGCTAGGTTTTGGGATTCCTCAGGACAATTATATCTGACTAGTAAATGTTCCAACTACAACGGAATGGTGATTAAAACTGCCCACTACTTATGCTATCAGGATGACTCATGCTATCTACATCTGATTAGTAAGTGCTGCAACTATAACGGAATGAGTAAAATTGCCAACTGTGTGAGTTCCTTGGTCCGACTTCCTCGTTTGGTCTCGAGGGGGAAATACCAGAATGGGTATGTTTGGTGTTAGTATCAGGTTGGAACCGAATAGGTCTTTCTTATCTCTCTCTAATAGCCGACAGTTAATCGAGTCTCTATAGGTTGTTTAGTACCGTTGCGCTGCCGCTTCAGCCCACCATACCTATGTAGGCGAGAGCCGCCGAATTCTAGCCTCACCGTGTACTGGCCTCAGTACTGACGCTCCTCTTTTCCTTTGCCCTTTGTCGGCACCCCTTTTGTTTTAGCAGGTTTGAGATCGACGTCGTTAGCAGGGTTACCCTTCCGGCTTGGCCTGGGCAGGGTTATCGACGCCATTGGTTATTCTTCAGGGCTCTTAGCCCAATTTGCATCTTGTCCATACTCGGACGCTGTATCGTTTTCAAGGTGATTTGGATCTTTGTATTGTATATCTGTATTTTTGACTCTTGGAGTCGTGTTGTATATATATCAGTTCTGTGGGTCCCATCGAGGACTGTTGTGTAATGGTATTACTTCATTTTCCACCTGCACGAAAGTGCCTGGTGGGCGTCCTTGAATCGTTTCTATGCGGGTTTGGCAGAAAGGGCTAAAACTTGCATAGGGCCGATTCGAGGGTGTTACAGAGTGGTATCAGAGCCCAGCAGTTACGATACCCCACAAGTCCATCCTGTAGGATAACCTAGCTAACGGCCGAAGTAGAGTGTCAAAACTATTTTGCAAAATCGGTTGGATAGATCTGATTAGGTCCATTTTACTCCTTATCCCTCTGCTGTTCTCCTCTTACCTCTGCGTGTTTTAAATCTGTTCTCTTCCCTTCTTCTAGTCCAGGTTTTCTCGTGGTTGGGTTTCCGTCGTACCTTCAGGGTTTCGCTTCCTTCTTTGGTAACGGTGCTTCTACATCCGGTCTTCGTGCTATCCGAGGAATCCTTCATCTGTTGGACTTCTCTCTGTTCCCTCTTGTGCCTTCTGGTGTTTTTCGAGACGACGTCATCATCTACGCCAGATCCGATGCAGATCCTACATCACCCCTTTGTTCCGAACCTCGATTGTCGAGATCTTCAGTTTGATTCCGAGAATGGTTGCACGCTTTCTACTGATTGTGCGGAGTAATAGTTTGGGTGCGTGATGGATTGGCCCCCATGCCGACTACTCACTCTATTTGCTTTCGTACATTGAAGTGGATAAGAATGCGTCGTTTCTCTCTTTCTATCGAAGTTAGAGGTGGCTTTATTTGTTGATACCTCTACCTTCGCCTTTTGTTCCCGGAGTGTTCTCTCGACGATTCACGAACAAGGACCTCTTGTTAGTGGTATCGCGGGGATCTACACGAAGCGAGAAGATTCCGATCGCCGACCTTCTTTCTGGTACCATGAGGCGGATCTCGAGGGCGAGATCCATTGTTAGTGGTGTCGAATTGTGGCGCCCCGCAAAAACCACTACTAGAAAATCGATGTGTTTATGTGCATTGCATCATCATGACCGCATGCTCATGTCATCATGCCACACTGCATTTGAGCATCGTCATGTCATCATGCATGGATTTGTCTAAAACTATTTTCGAAAAGCCTGGTTTTGTTTTCTAAATATTCCCGCCTTTATTCAAATTAAAACCCGGGTCTCCGGAATATTTTGTTTCGTCTACCAACGGATTTCAAAAGCCCCGTCTTAAATAATAAAATAATTATTTTATTTTTTCGGGGGGCAGCCGAACCGGGCCGATTCGACCCGGCCGACCACCCCCAAGCCCTTTTCTACCAAATACCCTACCCCTAATCCTACCCAGCCCCCCCCCCCCCCCGCCACCTCACTCCATCCAATCGCCGCTTGCCACCTCACCAATCCCCCTATTTCTCCCGCCACCTAACCCTAACCCTCCCCTTATCCACCCCACACGCCAACCACCTCCCCACCTGTCCAAACCCGCCACACGCCACACACGCTCCCGCCACCCCGTGCGACCACCTCGGGCTCCTGCCCCGCACCCCCGCCCGACCAGGTCCACCACCTGGGCACGCCACCCAACCACGCGTGGTCCACCCCGCTCACGCGCGCAGACACCCTGGCCTCGAACCGCCCGTCCACCCCGTACGCCACCTACCCCTTTCCTCGTCTCTTCCTCCTCGCCATCTCCCACCCCCGCATCCCCTCTTCCGGCCTTCGCCACCGAGCTCCGCGCCGCCGGGGCCTCGCCTCTCCACCGCCGTCTCTCCCTCGGCGTCGCTCTGGCCATCGCCAGCGACCAACCCCGCCTCGTCCACCTACCACCGCCGCCTCCCTCCCTTCCTCCCGCGGCCGCCCGCCACCAGATACGCCGCCGCCGGCCTCGTCCGCCTCCTCCCCATCCCCTTCCACGCGTCCCTCCTCCCTGTGCAGGTCCTCGACCCCGCCTCCTTCCCCGTCGACCTCGGTCGCATCTGAGCCCTCCGACCACGGGCCCCTGCCCGACATTGGCCTCTTCCTTGGCTCTCTGTTGCAGCTCCGATCGGCCAGGAACCCGCGGCCCTGCTCCCGCCACCGTCTCACCACGGCCTCCCTCGCCCTCGTCCCCGCCGCTGCCCAACCGCGCGTGGTCCACCCCGCTCACACACGCGGACATCCTGGCCTCGAACCGCCCGTCCACCCCTACGCCACCTACCCCTCCCCTCGTCTCTTCCTCCTCGCCATCTCCCACCCCCGCATCCCCTCTGCCGGCCTCCACCACCGAGCTCCGCACCGTCGGGGCCTCGCCTCTCGACCACCGTCTCTCCCTCGGCGTCGCTCCGGCCGTCGCCAGTGACCAACCCCTCCTCATCCACCTACCACCGCTGCCTCCCTCCCTTCCTCCCGTGGCCGCCCGCCACCAGATGCGCCACCGCCGGCCTCGTCCGCATCCTCCTCGTCCCCTTCCACGTGTCCCTCCTCCCTGCATAGGTCCTCGACCCCGCCTCCTTCCCCGTCGACCTCGGCCACGTCTGAGCCCTCTGACCGCGGGCCCCTGCCCGACAACGGCCTCTTCCCCGGCTCTCTGTTGCAGCTCCGGTCGGCCAGGAACCCACGGTCCTGCTCCCGCCACCGTCTCACCATGGCCTCCCTCGCCCTCGTCCCCGCCGCCGGCCCCTCTGTGCGCCGCGCCGCCTCTGTAGTGCCGCAGGCTCCCCTCTGTGCGCTGCGCCGCCCCGAGCCGCAAGCTCTCTTATGAGCCTGGCCGCTCCCTCGCCGCATCCTTCCTAGGGGCCGCCGTGTGCTCCGTCGCCAGGCCGTCCTCAGCCCCGCCTGCTCGAGTCCCAGGTCCCAAGGCGCCACCTCTTGTCCTCTCTGCCAGCATGTGCGTGTCCCCTATGCTTGTTTGTGTGTGTCTGTTTGCCCCTAAATCAGTTTGTCCGTTGCTCCGTGTAAAGTTTCGAGCAGGCGTGCAACCGCCCTTGCAGCTACCTTCCAAGTCAGTCGCGACAAGATCTGCAACGAGAGCCATATTCCCATGAGGTGACCAGATGCGTCAAGATCATCACGTCGATCGACACCGGCACCGGACATGTCACCTTGACCACCGAAGCCGAACCAAGTTCGTTCGAACCCTGAACCCCTGGGTCGTCGAGAACCCGCGGTACCGAAGATCGACAACAGGCCGGTACATCAAGACCTCCTTCCCGGATCCGATGCCCGAGAACTCGGACGCCAAGGTCGCCGACACGGAACACCAAGTTCTCCATCGAGGACGTTGAGCACGTCGACATGGAACCGCAGGATGCCAAGTTCTTCATCCTAAACACCAAGACCGGCCGATACGAGGACCCGACAAGATCTTCGTGACGACAAGATCGACACCGACCAGGGCAAATCCGATGCGCCCCCGACGCCAAACCAAGTCCTTCTTCCCGGAATGCCAAGCTCTCCTTCCGTTGTCCAAGACCGATCTCGTCAAACTGTTCCCCCGTCGAACCCTGAGACCGGACCCCGAACCCCCGGAACCCAAGATCTTCCGAACCCAGATGTGTGACCCTAAGCCTCTATTTTTATAATATGACATATACCTGTCGCATCATTAAATCATCATGCTTGCATACATGTCATCTGGTGGGTTGGGTTAAATAGTCGATTCAAGTAAATTAAATATGGAGTCTATATGCAGGATATCTTTGTCTTATTCCGGACTCCATTTAAATTGGTGTAGCGAACCGATGCCATGTTTCGCCCTGTTAATACAACATTTAAATTGCGGGGTACCTAATCAACTTGAACCGTCTAATTGATTGTCGGGACCCTGGTTCCGCTTAATACTGCCTAATTGCACCGCATCTACATGCATCATATCATAAGAATGCCGGATCTTCTGCCGTAGTATGAAATATTGCATCCGGTGTTTCTTCTAGTGTTTGCTTCTTTGCGGATTAGGCCGATGAGTTGATGCGAGTATCGACAAGTTCTCCGGATATGATCCGTCGACAGTGTTTCCTAGGCGAGCATCTCTTCCCCTTCTACCTATATTGCATTTATAGTCTTTATTTCCTCCTGTTGATCTATGCTATCCGTGTCGCGATGCTTTAGTTTCTGTGCACCAGTTATACCCCGTGCATCCTTTATATTGCCATGGACACCTCCTAATACCTGTTGTTTGGTAGATAGCTGGCCTTGCGAGTCGTAGTTGCTTGCTCAGGTGCGATCTCGTGTTGTCGAGTACCCCAGTTGTTGGAATGCTGGCAGATGTTAATGCTGGCAGATGCTTATTGGTGGAGATGATCATGTCTTTAATTACAATTATTAAATTGATGTGATAACTAATGAAAGTGGCACCGGTGGGCAATTATATGTTATTTGGTTTTTTATGCCCACTTGTGTCCCATAGGCCCCGAGTACTTGATACCTGTTCTTTGACTATTCACATATACCAAAATGATTCATAAGATGATCATTGGACAATAGTAAAGATATTCTTATGAGCTTTGGAAGAACTAAGAATATATCATGTATAAGTGACAAATAGTTAAACGTAGTTCATTGTAAAGTGTTACATTAATACTAGTTTTGTCACAAGATACAAATTAAATTTATCTCAATTTAGACTATGGGTGGCACAATGTAATGGAAAGGATTTTCCATGATGGATTTGGATGAGTTCCAAAGTTGAGACATTGTGACGGATACTACAACAAAAGGCTAAGTATATGACTGCTATAGTAGCAGTAAAGGAGGGCATTTGTGTTAAGTAGTTTGTTATCAAACTAGGTGTGGTTCAAAGTGGGCTAATACTATGAAGATATATTGTGTGACAATAATATCGACATATTTTGAGCCGAACGAACTAAAGGTCTCACCAGAGGACCAAAATTTATACAATGCCATCTCATTTGAGAATGAGTGATGCGTAGAGACGCAAAGACATGCAAATACACACGGATCTGAAACTGTCACATCCGGAGATTATGTTAACCACTAGCAATAGCGTATATGCAACACCAGAAAGCCATAGGTGTTCAATACGCAAAGTTTTTCAAACTAGATTATTGACTCTAGTGCAAGTGGGAGACTGAAGGGAATATGCCCGAGAGGCAATAATAAAGTGGTTATTATCTTATTCCATGTTTATGATAAATGTTTATTTTACATGCTATAATTGTATTGATCGGAAACGTCAATACATGTGTGTTTAATAAACAAAAAGGGTTCCTAGTTATGCCTCTCTTATAGACTAGCTCGTTGATTAACAAGAAGATCAAGGTTTCCTGATCATGGACATTGGATGTTGTTAATAACGAGGTCACAACATTGGTGGAATGATGTGATGAACATTCATCCGAAGTATAGCATTACGATCAAAGTCATTATGTTTATATTGCTATAATATCATACGAAGTAATCTTTATCCTTAGACCATGAGATCATGTTAATTGCTAACATCGGAAGAGTATCTTGATAACATCAAACGTCACACCGTAACAGGGTGACTATAAAGGTGGGTTCAATGCTACGAAGGTGTTATGTTGAGGCTCATGGATCAAGAGTGGGATTTGTCCATCCCGATGACGGATAGATATACTCTAGGCCCTCTCGGTGATATCACATTGAAATAGCTTGCAAGCAAGTGATGTGATCACTAGAATGTTATACCACGGGAACGAGAAAAGAGTGCATGTCGGTAACGAGATCAAACTAGGTATGGAGATACCGATGATCGAATCTCGGACATGTAATATATCACGGGACAAAGGGATTTAGTTACTAGCTTTAAAGGTTCTCACGATCACAGAAGTCATCATTGAATGTGTAGGAGTCAGTATGGATCTCCAGGTCCCGCTTCTGATTATTGATCTGAGAGGAGTCTCGATCATGTCTGCATTATTCGCGAACCGTAGGGTGACACACTTAAGGGATACTGACACCATTTGGAGCAAATATGTTTCAGATAAAGATTTAAGAAAGTGCTGGAATTATTTCAATAGACACCAAAACTGTTTCGGGTGAAATTGCTAAAATTGGTTCTGCATGTAATATTGAAATGTTGCAGGGGTTTTTATGTGAATGTTTGTTAATTAAAGTAATTAACAAAATTCTGAATAAAAATAATAAAAGATTTTTATTAAATGAGAGAGCATTAAATTTGGAGAAATTTAATGCATTTAAAGTGGAGACTTTAAAAGAGAATGTGAAGGGGCAAATTTATGTGGAGGGAGTTTCCACCACATGAATGGAGGAGGTGAAGGGTCACCTCCTCCATGCGCCGGCCATGAAGGAGGGGCACCCCCTCCTCCAATAAAAGGCCACCCCCTCCTCACTTCTCACACACACCTCCTTGTGAAGGATCTCTCTCCCCCTCTAGTATTATTCCCCCATGGTTTCGGATTAGCGAGATACATGTTCCCGGTGGCTTTATCTGGAAAGGAGTTGCTGCTTCCGCTGCTTTGCTGGAGCAAGGGATGGAGGTTGTCGGGGTACCGGACATGTGTGCGATCACAGATGCACCGCTGCTTTGCGGTGCTAGACTTGGTGGTGCTAGAGCTAGATCTGATGGACGTGCTGGAGCCGGACCTGCTGGACTTCATCACGATCTTGAGATCGACAAGTGTACGACTACATCAACCACGAGTTCCTACTCGTTAACAAAGCTCGTTGTCTACGAGGGTAAGTTCTCATTGGATGTATGTCCACCCGTTGTTTTGTACCTAGTAGATAGATCTTGGCGTGTAGTTCATACCGTAGGAAATTTTTTGTTTTCTATGCTGCGGACCCAACAGTGGTATCAGAGCCTGATCTATGCGTAGGTGCTTAGCACGGGTAGTACACATATGTTGATATGTGGGTGATGATGATCATTTTATTGCATCTTCTATGTATTTTGGATATTGGTGGCATAGTGGGATGAAGCGGCCCAGACCAACCTTACATGTCATCGTACATGAGACCGGTTCCACGACTGACATGCAACTTGTTTTGCATAAGTGGCTGGCGGGTGTCTGTCTCTCCTACTATAGTCAATATCTGATTTACAACGAGTTGCTAATAACTTAGTTATCCCTGTTGTGGTTCATGTTCGTAGGTAAGAACGGTTCTATCTCCGAAAGCCCTAAGCCACGTAAAACTTGCAATTGATAAATTAGAGGCGTCTAGTTTAGATCGTTGCTGGGCTAGTGTATTGATATGGTATTGTTGTAAGTAGATGTATGATAGATAATCTTACAACACACTCAACGTGTAAGTTCCATAGACCTTGGCCTTACACACAAAGGAATGATAGAGATCATACCACGATGCAAGTGATGGAGATCAAATGCATGGACCATATCATCTCACTTTACACATTAGATGTTAGCATCTTATACTGCTAGTTTGGCGCTTTCTGTAGCATTGTAAGATGATCCCTCTTTTAGATATCAAGATAAAAATGTGTTCTTCCTTAAGTATGCACCATTTTGTGGATCGTATTTCGAGACATCACGTGATGATCGGGTGTACTCGACTCTACGCTTTCATACAAACGGGTGTAAGACAGTTTTACACATGCGAGTACTAAGGTTCTTACTTGGCGAGCCTAGCATGTACAGACATGGCCTCGGAACACGGACCGAAAGGTTAAGCATGAGTCATATAGTTGATATGATGCCCATATAGATGCTCGCCTTTGAAGCTACATCAACTCACGTGATGATCGGACTTGGTGTAGTGGATTTGGTTCATGTAATCACCAAAAAGGCACGAGGGATGTCGTTTTTGAGTGGGAGTTCATTTCTAATTTGGATTAGTCGAACCAAATTTGTCATAAATTAAATCAAAGTGAATTTGCATAGTTTGTTGTAGTCATTGGCATTCGTTTTCTACCTTATGATTAGTTTTTATTTGAGATAATAGAACTATAGAATTCTAGATATTTACTTTACAAACTGGTATCGTATTGTTTTGAATGTCAATTTAAAGTTTATAAGTCCTATTGCAAACTTTCAACAAACTCTATTTACTCCATGAAGTTTAATAAGTAGTATTAAATCAATAGTAAGAATTCCAATGTTAGTATCTAAAGTATCATGTTTGCCTCCATGATTATTGATATTCAAAAAGTTGTTTTAATATCAAGATTATATTGGAGCTGGAAATTGTTTCAGAAACCATCATGTGCGAAAGATATTGTGATATCTGAAACAATGTATTTGGTTGCATTATGATAGAGTATAATTGAGCAAAATACATGTTCTCATATTGTGTGAGAATTTGTGAAGGATGGAGATGCTACGCATCCAAATCTACCAAAAAGGTTTTGGGAACTGATATTATACTCGTGATTCTTCCTTATAAGCTATAGTAGCTTGATCATGAAAGTTGTCATGATAAGGATGAATAGAAGATGTAAGTAAAATGTTTACTACACTAATAGATTACTAAAGAATAGATTTTTGAAAGAACACTAAACATTTGATGATGGTGATCCACTTCAAAGTGCAAGTCCAAAGGTATTAGTAGTTGACTATATACGCTTTGTACCATGTGTCATGTTGATGACACCACTATTGATGTAGATTCTTTTAAAAGAAAAAGGAATTGCTGAAAGAGAATCTATAAAATATTTGGCAGAAAATAAAAGGTTGGAGATGTCCAACTTGGGTACATAGAAGATATACATGTGATGGCTATATTCCTTGCTTGTTAAACAATGTGGTTATGAGGTATTGGATACCGAATTGGTTGGTATGAAGTATCATACAGGACAACGCAATTCATGAACTACAATGGCCTATGTAACCAGCAACAGAATGAGTGATGATGTTCATCGAAAACAAATAAAGTGTTATTGTGTTTTTCATTGTCATCAAACCAAGCCTTCAAGATTTGTTTAAATAATTGTTATTTTGTTCCGGTATTATGAGAACAATGGATGTTAAAATGATTACCGTATTCCATAAAGGATGGATGAACTTTTACAAGTCTAGTTCGAGAAATCACATCCATAAACACTATTGCTAAAATGTCGCAAGACAAATGATTGAAAGATCACTTATGAAGTGACATCGCTATTTGAATTATATTTGAAAGAAAACATGAAGAAACTCCATGTTGATGGAATTTTGGAGTCCTTGATTTTGATCAATTGACGCATGTGAGACTTTCCTCGAGATAATTGAAACTCCGTTCATAGGCCAAAGAGGAACGGATGACTAGCTTATTGGAAATTGTGCATGCTGATGTGCATAAGTCCATTATGTGTAGCCATATGCGATGGATCTTTTTGCTTCATATGCTTTCTTCAAGAATTTGAGTGAATATATCTGTATATTTACTTAATAAGGAAGAAGTATGAAACATTTGAAAGTTGTTCAAAGACTTTCAAGATGAAGTGAAAAATCATTGTAACAAGAAAATAAAGAGTTTATGATTCGATCATAAAGGAAGATATTTGAGTTACATGTTTAGCAAAAACACCTAAGACTTGAGGAATTGTTCCATGATTTGTGTTTCCCGATAAACCATTGGAGTATGGCATATTCGAGAGATAAAATCAAACCATGTTTGACATGGTAAGATCAAGGGTGTCATTTATAAAACTGCCATTATGTTTTAAGGATTGAAGCTTTAGAGACTACCGCTTTTACACTGAAAAGAGCACCATCGTGATCCGTTGAAATGACACCACATGAGTTATGGTTTGGGATAAAACCCGAATTGTCTTTTCTTAAATTTTGGTATGCTATGCATAAGTAAAATGTTTACAACCGAAGTCGGATAAGCACGTCTTTGTAGGTTATCCCAAAGAATTTGTTGGGAATTTCTCCATAACACCGAGGACAAAAGAGTTTGTCGCTTGGAATGTCAAGTTTCTTGAGAAGGAACTTTTTCGTGAAAAGTTAAGTGGGAGGACAATAGAACTTTGATAAGGTTGTTGAACCTTAGCTATATGTTCTAAGTAGCGTAGCGCCGGAAAGTGTCCCGGTGGCGGCCACAATGCTCATGGATCTCGTGATTACAAAAGGTGTGATCTCGGAGATTAAAGTTCCTATAGAACCGTGTGGGTCGGTAAGAATCAAATAGTAAGATTTGATAAGCAAGTCGTTATTGTTTTGACAATGATGAACCGACTACATGCAAAGAAGCGATGATGGGCCCTGACTCCATAAAATGACTAGAAGTCATAGAATCCGTGATAGTATCCATACACGAGAAATCAAGTTTCTGAACTTGGAAGACCCTCTGGAAAGGCGTGAAGCCTATCGGTCATGTTTGGATCTATAAAGAAATAGACATGGATGTTTGACATCTATGAAATAGTCGACATGTCGGAAAGAAGTTTACGGCAATGTTCAAGGAGTTGACTATGACAAGATATGATCTTTCATAGCGATATATAGTCTTGACGGATTAATGTAGCAACCACTACATATAATTTGGTATATGGTAGTTGAATAAACAAAACAAGGTTCTTCTAATAGAACGGTAACCTAGGACATGTACATGACATGGTCCGAAGGGTTTTGTTAATTCAAAGGGTGCTAAAAGAGCATGTAAACTTCAATAGTTGAAGTAAGCATACCGGAGTTGGAATCTTCACCATGATGAAATTGTTAAAAGAGTTTAAATTCATCGGAGATGATGAAGATGCTTGCATTTGCAAGAAATTAAGTGGGAGCGCTGAGACATATTTCTAATACATTATGTAGAGGACATATTGTTGATTGGAAATGATGTATCTTGAATTGACACAAGTTAAGGATTTCATTAAAATAAGATTTCGATGAAAGACTTGGGCAAACCCAGAATATTAGGCATCAATGTCTATATGGATAGATTAAGGCGCTAATATGGTTGTGCCAGACATACATATATAAGATATTGAAAGGGTTCAATATGAGATATTGAAAGGGTTCAATATGGAAACAACAAGAAAGGTTCTTGCTGCATGGAAAGAATTGTATTCAGATTCAAGTGTTTCAACACTTGGTGAGTAAAATCACATGAAGATTCTGATCGATTATACCATGATATGTATATATCCAGAATGTCCTATGCTCTAAATGTTATGATCATATACCAGAATGATTCATAAGATGATCATTGGATAATAGTAAAGATATTCTTATGAGCTTTGGAAGAACTAAGAATATATCATGTATAAGTGACAAATAGTTAAAGGTAGTTCATTGTAAAGTGTTACATTGATACTAGTTTTGTCACAAGATACAAATTAAATTTATCTCAATTTAGACTATGGGTGGCACAATGTAATGGAAAGGATGTTCCATGATGGATTTGGATGAGTTCCAAAGTTGAGACATTGTGACGGATACTACAACAAAAGGCTAAGTATATGACTGCTATAGTAGCAGCAAAGGAGGGCATTTGTGTTAAGTAGTTTGTTATCAAACTAGGTGTGGTTCAAAGTGGGCTAATACTATGAAGATATATTGTGTGACAATAATATCGACATATTTTGAGCCGAACGAACTAAAGGTCTCACCAGAGGACCAAAATTTATACAATGCCGTCTCATTTGAGAATGAGTGATGCGTAGAGACGCAAAGACATGCAAATACACACGGATCTGAAACTGTCACATCCGGAGATTATGTTAACCACTAGCAATAGCGTATATGCAACACCAGAAAGCCATAGGTGTTCAATACGCAAAGTTTTTCAAACTAGATTATTGACTCTAGTGCAAGTGGGAGACTGAAGGGAATATGCCCGAGAGGCAATAATAAAGTGGTTATTATCTTATTCCATGTTTATGATAAATGTTTATTTTACATGCTATAATTGTATTGATCGGAAACGTCAATACATGTGTGTTTAATAAACAAAAAGGGTTCCTAGTTATGCCTCTCTTATAGACTAGCTCGTTGATTAACAAGATGATCAAGGTTTCCTGATCATGGACATTGGATGTTGTTAATAACAAGGTCACAACATTGGTGGAATGATGTGATGAACATTCATCCGAAGTATAGCATTACGATCAAAGTCATTATGTTTATATTGCTATAATATCATACGAAGTAATCTTTATCCTTAGACCATGAGATCATGTTAATTGCTAACATCGGAAGAGTATCTTGATAACATCAAACATCACACCGTAACAGGGTGACTATAAAGGTGGGTTCAATGCTACGAAGGTGTTATGTTGAGGCTCATGGATCAAGAGTGGGATTTGTCCATCCCGATGACGGATAGATATACTCTAGGCCCTCTCGGTGATATCACATTGAAATAGCTTGCAAGCAAGTGATGTGATCACTAGAATGTTATATCACGGGAACGAGAAAAGAGTGCATGTTGGTAACGAGATCAAACTAGGTATGGAGATACCGATGATCGAATCTCGGACATGTAATATATCGCGGGACAAAGGGATTTAGTTACTAGCGTTAAAGGTTCTCACGATCATAGAAGTCATCGTTGAATGTGTAGGAGTTAGTATGGATCTCCAGGTCCCGCTTCTGATTATTGATCTGAGAGGGGCCTCGATCATGTCTGCATTATTCGTGAACCGTAGGGTGACACACTTAAGGGATACCGACACCATTTGGAGCAAATATGCTTCAGATAAAGATTTAAGAAAGCGTTGGAATTATTTCAATAGACACCGAAACTGTTTCGGGTGAAATTGCTGAAATTGGTTGTGCATGTAATATTGAAATGTTGCAGGGGGTTTTATGTGAATGTTTGTTAATTAAAGTAATTAACAAAATTCTGAATAAAAATAATAAAAGAGTTTTATTAAATGAGAGAGCATTAAATTTGGAGAAATTTAATGCATTTAAAGTGGAGACTTTAAAAGAGAATGTGAAGGGGCAAATTTATGTGGAGGGAGTTACCACCACATGAATGGAGGAGGTGAAGGGTCACCTCCTCCATGCGCCGGCCATGAAGGAGGGGCACCCCCCTCCTCCTATAAAAGGCCACCCCCTCCTCACTTCTCACACACACCTCCTTGTGAAGGATCTCTCTCCCCCTCTAGTATTATTCCCCCATGGTCTCGGATTAGCGAGATACATGTTCCCGGTGGCTTTATCTGGAAAGGAGTTGCTGCTTCCGCTGCTTTGCTGGAGCGAGGGATGGAGGTTGTCGGGGTACCGGACGTGTGTGCGATCATGGATGCACCGCTGCTTTGTGGTGCTGGACTTGGTGGTGCTGGAGCTGGATCTGATGGACGTGCTGGAGCCGGACCTGCTGGACTTCATCACGATCTTGAGATCGGAAAGTGTACGACTACATCAACCACGAGTTCCTACTCATTAACAAAGCTCGTTGTCTACGAGGGTAAGTTCTCGTTGGATGTATGTCCACCCGTTGCTTTGTACCTAGTAGATAGATCTTGGCGTGTAGTTCATACCGTAGGAAATTTTTTGTTTTCTATGCTGCGGACCCAACAATTTGTTCACCCAACATGTCATCTATCTTAAGGAGAATCACCACTAGTGAACTATGGACCTCGGTCCTTTCTTTTACCATCAATCTACAATCTATTTATTGTTTTCTGTTTACTTTCTGCAAGCAATTACTATCTTCCACACAATACGTTTAATCCTTTGTTTTCAGCAAAACCGGTGAGATTGACAACCTCACTGTAAGTTGGGGGCAAAGTTCTGTGGTTGTGTTGTGCAGGATTCCAAGTTGGAAACAACACCTTGGAGGTGTTTCCTTGCTCCTACTGGTTCGATAACCTTGGTTTCATAACTGAGGGAAAACTTGTTGATGTGCTCATCATACCTTCCTCTTAGGGTTCCCCAACGAGCTCGATATATTTTGGGCCATCAAGCCGCGTTGGCGGTTGACACCTCCGTGTCACCCACGACGGCTGATACTCCTCCAGCTATCCCTGCTACCTCACGGCCTGGTGCAGTCACTAGGCTGCAGCATGGTATTCGTCAGCCCAAAATGCACGCCAACGGTACTACTGCATGGATTGCTACTCATACTGCTGATCCTACTCTGTTGCATACTGAACCAGGTGACTTCAGAGCAGCTCTGTCCTCCCCTCCATGGCGTCAAGCAATGGAGGCTGAGTTCACTGCTCTTCAGAATAATCATATGTGGCACTTGGTTCCTCCTCGTTCTGGTGTGAATGTTATAGATTGCAAATGGGTCTTCAAAATTAAAAAGAAGGCTGGTGGTTCTATTGAGAGATACAAGGCACAGTTGGTTGCTAAGGGCTTCAAGCAATGGTATGGTTTGGACTATGAGGATACTTTTAGTCCAGTTGTAAAGCCTGCTACTATTCACCTACTGCTATCTATGACTCTCTCATAGGGTTGGCATCTTCGTCAACTGGATATACATAATGCTTTCTTACATGGTGTTCTCGAGGAAGAAGTGTTAATGCGTCAACCTCCTAGCTTTGAGGATCCCTCTTGTTCCAGTCACATTTGTCGCCTCGACAAAGATCTTTATGGGTTGAAGCAAGCACCTCGTGCCTGGCATGCTCGGTTGAGTTCTGTTCTTGGTGATCTTGGTTTTACAACCTCTACTGCTGATACATCATTATTCATTCTGCATCGATCAGCTACTACTATCACTAGTATAAAAACTAGCTTTGGTTCGCAGCGGCCGAGAGCATTAGTCCCGGTTCCTCCTCAAACCGGGACTAATGCAAGCATTTGTCCCGATTCGAGGGGACCAAGCAACGCATGGGAGCTAGGGGGCATACGTCCCGGTTCTTAAGGGGTTATTCGTCCCGGTTCGTAATACGAACCGGTACTAAAGGTCCGGCCCCAGACATGTGGCCTACCGCCCACCTTTAGTCCTGGCTCGTATTACGAACCGGGATGATTAACCCGCCTATAAATGCGCCGCCCCAGCCAGCGCCCTCCCTCCGTTTTTTCTCTTGGTTAAAGGACTGAGGTGTGGTGTGCTAGTTTTTTTCCTATGCACATTAGGTGTTCGACGAAATTTCTGAGAGAATGATACGCTTGATTTCACACAAAATAAAAATGATATGAGGTGCCCGAGCCACACTTAAGTCTTTCTCCTCTTTCTTTCCTTCTTGATCGAGGTTAGTAACCTTATCCTTCATCTGTCATTGATATAATAATGCATGCGTCGACGCAAAGTGGTCATCTCACTATTCATGATGTTCTGTAATGATGCAGATGAACCGGCGGGGATGGATGTACGGTGACCGACGTGAATCTGTGTACATTGAAGGCGTGGATAAATTTATCGATGTGGCTAAGGCAAACAAAGAGAATGGATTTATGTGTTGTCCATGTGTTCAATGTCGGAACATCAAGGAGTACTCTTCCTTAAAAATCATTCGCGGCCACCTGGTTCAGAGAGGTTTCATGCCCAACTACAATTGTTGGACCAAGCACGGAGAAAGAGGGGTTATGATGGAAGACAATGAAGAAGAAGAGGATGATGACAACTATTGCCATATGTTCCCTGAATACGATGATACTGCAATGGAAGAGAATGAAGAAGGAGGTAAAGAACGGGCATCAGATGAGCCCGTTGATGATATTGGTCGGGTCATTTCTGATGCAAAGCAAGACTGTGAAACAGAGAAGGAGAAGTTGAAGTTGGAGGGCATGTTAGAGGATCACAAAAAATTGTTGTACCAAAATTGCGAAGATGGCAGCACAAAGCTCGGTATCACACTGGAATTGTTGAAATAGAAGGCAGAGACTGGTTTATCTGACAAGGGATTTGAGAAGTTACTGAAAATAATTGAGCCGAAGCTTCCAAAGGATAACGAATTGCCCGAGAGTACTTACGAAGCAAAGAAGATCCTCTGCCCTCTAGGATTAGATGTGCAGAAGATACATGCATGCATAAATGACTGCATCCTCTGCCGCGGTGATGAGTATGAGAATTTAGATAAATGTCCGGTATGCACTGCACTGCGGTATAAGATCAGACAAGATGACCCTAGCGATATTGATGGCGATGATGAGCCCCCCAGGAAGAGGGTTCCTGCTAAGGTTATGTGGTATACTCCTATAATACCAAGGTTGAAACGTCTGTTTAGAAACAAAGAGCATGCCAGGTGGTTGCGATGGCACAATGAAGACTATAAGAAAGACGGGAAGTTGAGACACCCCGTTGATGGGTCGCAGTGGAGAAAAATCGAGAGAGAGTTCCTAGACTTTGCAGGTGACACGAGGAACTTATGGTTTGGTCTAAGTCAGATGGCATGAATCCTTTTGGGGAGCAGAGCTGTGATACGTCGTAAACGTATCAATAATTTTTGATGTTCCATACTTGTTTAGTATCTACTTTCTTGTGTTTTGTTCATACTTTGAGGTATTTTTATACATTTTCTGGAACTAACCTATTAACAAGATGCCACAGTGCCAGTTGCCTGTTTTCTGCTATTTTTGGTTTCAGAAAAGCTAGTAAGGAAATATTCTCGGAATTGGACCGGACAAAAGCCAAAGTCAATATTTTACCCGAAGTAACACGGAGTCCAGAGGGGAGAGGGAGTGGTGCACCAGGGCGGCCACACCTGGTGGCGGTGCAGCCTGGGGGGCACGCCACTAGGGGTGTGGGCCCCCTGGTGCTCCATCAACCTTACCCTTCCGCCTATAAAAGCCTCCCGGGACGAAAAACCCTAAGGACCCGATCAAAATCCCACATAAATCCATGGAAGAGTCTGTTGCCACCGCCATCTCGATCCCTAGATCGGGGGGATCCGAAGCTCTTCCTGGCACCCTACCGGAGGGGAGAGATCACCCTGGAGGCCTTCTTGATCACCATGACTATATCCGGTGTGATGCTTGAGTAGTTCATCCTTCGACTACGGGTCCATGTACTAGCTAGATGGTTGGTTCTTCTCCTTTGTGCTATCATGTTTAGATCTTGTGAGCTCCGTTCATGATAAAGATCATCTATTTGTAATCTTACATGTTGTGTTTGCGGGAATCCGATGGATATTGAGATGCTATTTCAGATTGATTATTGATTTTATCATGTCTATGTTATTTGTGATCTTGCATGCTTTCCATTGTTAGTAGCTATCTTGACCGAGTAGATGCTAGCAACTCCAAGAGGGAGTATTTATGCTCGATAGCGGGTTCATGCCTCTAGTAATCTAGGGAAGTGACATGAATCTCTAAGGTACTAGATGTGCTGTTGCTACTAGGGAGAAAACAACAATCATTTGTCCATGGGACAATCGTATTGTTTACTTTACACACTTTTCTTAATGCAATTATTTGTTGCTTGCAACTTAATACTGGAGGGGGTTCGGATGATAACCTGAAGTTGGATTATTAGTCATAGATGCAGTTGGATTACGGTCTATGTATAATGTTGTAATGCGAAATCAAATCTCATAGGAGTCAAGATGATTAGTATATGCATAGTATGCTTTCTCAAGTCTGTCAATTGCCTGGCTGTAATTTGTTCACCCAACATGTTATTTATCTTAAGGAGAATCACCTCTAGTGAACTATGGACCCCGGTCCATTCTTTTACCATTGATAAACCATCTACTATTTATTGTTTACTGTTTAGTTTCTGCAAGCAATTACTATCTTCCACACAATATGTTTAATCCTTTGTTTTCAGCAAAACTGGTGAGATTGACAACCTCATTGTAAGGTGGGGCAAGGTTCTGTGGTTGTGTTGTGCAGGATTCCAAGTTGGAAACAACACCTGGTGTTGTTTCCTTGCTCCTACTGGTTCAATAACCTTGGTTTCATAACTCAGGGAAAACTTGTTGCTGTGCTCATCATACCTTCCTCTTGGGTTCCCAACGAGCTCGATATATTTTGAGCCATCAAGCCTTTTTTCTGGCGCCGTTGTCAGGGAGTTAAGGACATCTTCACAAGGGGAGTCCCTCACAACCAATCTCTTTACTTTGTTTTTTTTGCTTAGTTTGTTTCTGCTTAGTTTGTTTGTTTCCTTTTACCAAAAACACAAAAAAACTTTGTACTAGTTTGCTTCCTTCTATTAAAAACACAAAAATGACTACTCTTGAAAACACTAAGTTGTGTGACTTCACCAGCACCAACAACGATGATTTCATGTGCACACCTATTGCTCCACCTGTTCCTGAAACTACTTTCTTTGAAATTAAACCTGCCTTGCTTAATCTAGTTATGAAAGAACAATTTTCTGGTGTTGGTACTGAAGATGCTGCTGCTCTCCTTAATAACTTTGTTCAACTTTGTGAGATGCAAAAACATAGGGATATAGATGGAGATATTATTAAGCTTAAATTGTTTCCTTTCTCTTTGAGAGGAAAAGCTAAAGAATGGTTGCTATCCCTAACTAGAAATAGTATGGATTCTTGGACTAAATGCAAAGATGCTTTCATTGGAACATACTATCCTCCTGCTAAGATTATATCTATGGGAAGTGAAATAATGAAATTTAAACAATCTGATAATGAACATGTTGCTCAAGCTTGGGAAAGAATGAAATCTTTGGTAAAGAATTGTGCCACTCATGGACTGACTGCTTGGATGATTATCCAAATCTTTTATGCAGGATTGAATTATTCTTCAAGAAATATGCTGGATTCTGCTGCTGGAGGTACCTTTATGACCATTACTTTCGGTGCCGCAACAAAGCTCGTTGATAATATGATGGTGAACTATTCTAAATGGCACACTGAGAGAGCTCCACAAGGTAAGAAGGTAAATTATGTTGAAGAAACCTCCTCCTTGAGTGATAAAATTGATGTTATTATGTCTATGCTTGTTAATGGGAAAGCTCATATTGATCCAAATCATGTTACCTTAGCCTCTTTGGTTGCTCAAGAAGAGCAAGTTGATGTGAACTTTATTAGAAATAATAATTTTAGCAACAATGCATATAGGAATAATTTTGGTAATAATAATTATAGGCCATATCCTCCCAATAATGGTAATGCTTATGGAAATTCCTACAACAACAATAGGAGTGCACCTCTTAACTTGAAGTCACGCTTAAAGATTTTATTAGTAAACAAACTGCTTTCAATAAAACTATTGAGGAAAAACTTTCGAATGTTGAAAGAAATATATCATATTTGTCTGAAGCACAATCCTCTTTGATTAATAAAATGGCTGCTAAACCTGAAACCATGGAAAATCCCTTTGCTGCTACTAATGCCATACAAGTTAGAATTGATGAAAATGTTAGACTGTTAGCTGAATTGCATGCTAAGTGGGAAAGAGAAGATGAAATTGCTAGAAATAGTAGTATTTCTACTATCACCACCACCAATGTTGATGCTAGCAAACCACATGAAGTCCCCATTCCTTTTGCAATAATGTATAAAACCAATGGAACCTTTTCTAATAAAAATTCTGAAATTCTTCGAAATATGGGAAACAATAGCTCTACTACCTTGGATGGTAATTATGATTTTGATCTTGATGGTTGCAATATCTCTAAAGTAATTATGTTCCTACAAAAGCTTGCTAAAAGTCCTAATTCTAGTGCTATGAATATGGCCTTTACAAAACACATTACTGATGCTCTCATAAAAATTAAAGAAGAAAAATTGAAACATAAAGCTTCTATTCCTATGAAATTAGAAGATGGTCGGGAACCCATCATTAATATGAAAGTTGATGATTTTGATCTCAAAGCTTTGTGTGATCTTGATAGTAGTGTTTCTATTATGCCTAGAAAGATTTATGAAATGCTTGATTTACCACCATTGGAAGATTGTTATTTAGATGTCCAACTTGATGATAATGCTAAAAAGAAACTCATGGGGAGTATTAATGATGTTATTATTATGGTTAAAAATACCTATGTCGTCGTTGATTTCTATGTTTTGGATGTTGAATGCAATGCTTCTTGTCCTATTATTTTGGGAAGACCTTTTCTTAGAACTGTTGGTGCCATTATTGATATGAAAGAATGCACCACTAAATATCAATTCCCACTCAAGAAAGGTATAGAACACTTTCCTAAGAAGATATATAAGATTCCTTTTGCCTCTACTATTAAAACAAAATTTGCTCTTAATGCTTCTTCATTTGAGAATACTTGATTCTTGCTTCTTATGCTTAGCTCAAAGGCATTAAATAAAAGCACTTATTGGGAGATAACCCAAATTTTTAGTCAATAAATTTTTCTTTTGTTGAGTCTTGGAAGTTATTGCCTCAGTAATAACCTCTCCTTATCATTTTTGTGTGGTTTTTGTGCCAATAATAACCTCTAATAAGAGAGAAATAATGCTTGGGAAAGTTGCTATCCCGAAACAGATTTTTGTGCTTCGCTGTAAACATTCGTGAAAAATCTCTGTATGTCGGATTGAGCTGTAATTTTTTGTGCTTCTGCCCCAGGTTGTTATCTAACTTTCGTCAGTTTAACACTTTTCGATTTGAGCAACATAAGGTCTTCAGAAAAATCGGTTTTTACCTGCTGGTCTGTTTTGACAGATTTCTGCCATTATTTGCATTTGTCTCTTAATCTCTTTCTCTTTGAGTTCTCCTTGATCATTTGAACTTTTAAAAGGAATTGCTACAGTAGCTTGTGTTTTAATGGAAGTTTTACTTGTGTTGAAACTGAACCTAAAGACTTATTATCTTAAGTGCACTAATGTTGCTAATGAAGATTGTGTGAAGTTTTGTATGAAGGAAATTTTAAAGTGTAGGGAAGAACAATGTGATAAGATGAAGTATGGACAAAAGCTCAAGCTTGGGGATGCCACCCATGTCACCCCAAGAAATATTCAAGAAGTACAAGTGTCAAAGCTTGGGGATGCCCAAGGCATCCCCTTCTTCATCAATAAAAATCTCAGGTTTCTCCCAAACACTTCATTTTTATTGTTTCATGCACAATTGTGTTATTCTTGTAGCGTCTTTGTTTTTTTAGTTTTATTTTGCTTAAATAAATTGGTTGGACTCCCTCATTCATACATAGTTTCAAATAAGTTGATTTGGATTGGAAAAGAGTAGGAAAGTTCATGCTTATAAGTGGTATAAAAGGAGTCTTGTTTTGACTGTGGCCTAGACTTTATCATGTCATGTTTGATATTGCTTTGACTTTATGCTTAGTGATTATTGTTGTAGCATGGCTTGTTACAAACAATTGAGATTGCTTAATGTGCCTTGAAAGAATCATGCATTGTTTTAGCATATAAAAGCATAATATTCTGGTATTCTCCTTTAATGCTTTATTTGGGTTGACTTGGCACATGGTCACACCATGTTAAGACTATACCAAGTCACCATAGCCTCTATGATCATTTAGTTTTAGACTTGTAATATCACTTTATGCTTTAATTAATAATGTTTTGTCGCTTTGCATGATTATGGCTATTATTTCTCTCTTAGTTGGTCGCTCCCAGTCTTTTGCTAGCCTCCACATGTAACAAGTATGAGTTCCACTCATGCATCCAACTCCAAATAAAACCAAGTTATTCCAAATAGTCCACCATACCTACCTATTAGCATTATTGTTATTCCAAGTATATTCATGTTTTTATCTACCTTCCGAATTAAACTTGTTATGTGAAAATTAGTGATTAAAGCTCTCACAAACTTGATGGCACACTTTACTTTCTTGCACTTAATAAAATTGAACCATTGTGCCCATATATGTTGCATATATGTTGGCGCTTTGTAAGCTGTGAATTAGTAGAACCATGTTATCATGGGGAACGCTTTCAACATTGCACTTTATTTAGTTGATATCATGCTCTTTTGCTTATGGATCCCGGTGGTGTGAAATAAAAGGGGAGCTTGTATGCTCATGGAGTTTGTATATGTGTTAGAGAAATGCCTGGGCGGCTAGCCTAAGCGATGCCTAATCATGGTGGAAACTTGCAGCATAACCGTAGTGAGCAATTTGTGAAGCATCCTCATAAAAAAACCTATGCAAATATCAAATAAAAAGATCACTTAGATGCTTATTGTCTGTTGCCTTATCATTTTGATATGGGAAAGCTCATGTATCATGGGGCAAGGGGTACCCCATTGGTGGTTCTCTATGATACACATGTACTTACAATGAAAAGAACTTACTCGTGACTAAAGTTGAGTAGCATGAGGTTCGGTACTCGTAAGCAAGGGGCATGAGATTTTCAACTTATAACTTGTCTAGCATATCCTAATATTTGTTCACTTTAACCTTAATCACCTAAAGATGCTTATGATAGGGGTAATGAGATCTGAAAGCTAATAAGTACCATAATTTTTGGAAGCTCTTTATGAGACTTGAATCCCTGCTTCCTTCTATGAAGGGCCTTTCTTTTACTTTTATGTTGAGTCTCCGTCTTCTATCTTTATGCACCTATTGAGAGAGCATAGTGGTCATTCTTAGTTTAATGTGCATTGTCCCAAAACTTGTTGATTGATTCATAAATTTGATATTGCTTGTTTTTAAACTATTTGTATCTAGTCACCCTTATGAACTTTGAAGGTGTCATATGCATTTATTTTTTGCTACACCATGAGGGACAAGCTGAATACCATTATCATTATGTTTTCTATATGTGAAACAAACAAACGTCTTTCAAAGCATTGTTATTCATGAATCTTTTGTTTGTACCTTTTCATGTTACAACATAGTTGATATGTCTTATTGTTAGAACTATATCTTTCATGTCTATGTTAGAGTACTATGATCCCAGCTATCAATGTTTTACAAATATCTTGATCAAGATTGTGATGGTACATGTCACCTCAAAAATTATTCTTTTTTTATCACTTACCTAGTCAAGGACGAGTAAGAGTTAAGCTTGGGGATGTTGATATGTCATAAATGTATCTATAATTTTTGATGTTCCATGCTTGTTTAGTATTTACTTTCCTATGTTTTGTTCATACTTTGAGGTATTTTTATACATTTTCTGGAACTAACCTATTAACAAGATGCCACAGTGCCAGTTGCCTGTTTTCTGCTATTTATGGTTTCAAAAAAGCTAGTAAGGAAATATTCTCAGAATTGGACCGGACAAAAGCCAAAGTTAATATTTTACCCAAAGCAACACAGAGTCCGGAGGGGAGACGAAGTGGCGCACCAGGGCGGCCACACCTGGTGGCGGCGTGGCCTGGGGGGCCACCAGGGGGTGTGGGCCCCATGGTTCTCCACCGACCTTACCCTTCCGCCTATAAATACCTCCCGGGACGAAAACCCTAAGGACTCGATCAAAATCCCACAAAAATCCATGGAAAAGTTTGTATCCGCCGCCATCTCGATCCCCAGATCGGGAGGATCCGAAGCTCTTCCCGGCACCCTGCCGAAGGGGAGAGATCACCCTAGAGGCCTTCTTCATCACCATGACTGCCTCCGGTGTGATGCGTGAGTAGTTCATCCTTGGACTACAGGTCCATGTAGTAGCTAGATGGTTGGTACTTCTCCTTTGTGCTATCATGTTTAGATCTTGTGAGCTCCGTTCATGATCAAGATCATCTATTTGTAATCTTACATGTTGTGTTTTCGGGATCCGATGGACATTGAGATGCTATTTCAGATTGATTATTGATTCTATCATGTCTATGTTATTTGTGATCTTGCAAGCTTTCTGTTGTTAGTAGCTATATTGGCCGAGTAAATGCTAGCAACTCCAAGAGGGAGTATTTATGCTCGATAGTGGGTTCATGCCTCTAGTAATCTAGGAAAGTGACAGGAATCTCTAAGGTACTAGATGTGATATTGCTACTAGGGAGAAAACCGCAATCCTTTGTCCATGGGACAATCGTATTGTTTACTTTACACACTTTGCTGAATGCAATTATCTGTTGCTTGCAACTTAATACTGGAGGGGGTTCGGATGATAACCTGAAGGTGGATTATTAGTCATAGATGCAGTTGGATTACGGTCTATGTATAATGTTGTAATGCCCAATCAAATATCATAGGAGTCAAGATGATTAGTATATGCATGGTATGCTTTCTCAAGTCTGTCAATTGCCCCACTGTAATTTGTTCACCCAACATGTTATTTATCTTAAGGAGAATCACCTCTAATGAACTATGGACCCCGGTCCATTCTTTTACCATTGATAAACCATCTACTATTTACTGTTTACTTTCTGCAAGCAATTACTATCTTCCACACAATACATTTAATCCTTTGTTTTCAGCAAAACCGGTGAGATTGACAACCTCATTGTAAGTTGGGGCCAAGTTCTGTGGTTGTGTTGTGCATGATTCCAAGTTGGAAACAACACTTTGGGGTTGTTTCCTTACTCCTACTGGTTCGATAACCTTGGTTTTATAACTGAGGGAAAACTTGCTGCTGTGCTCATCATACCTTCCTCTTGGGGTTCCCAACGAGCTCGATATATTTTGAGCCATCAAGCTGCAGTCACAGCACCTGGCCTGTGACTCTATGTATCTACAACCTTCCTCCTTGGCTCTGCATGAAGCGTAAGTTCATTATGATGCCAGTGCTTATCCAAGGCCCGAAGCAACCCGGTAACGATATTGATGTGTACCTAAGGCCATTAGTTGAAGAACTCTTACAGTTGTGGGGAAAACCAGGTGTACGTGTGTGGGATGAGCACAAACAGGAGCCATTTGACCTACGAGCGCCGCTTTTCATAACCATCAATGATTGGCCTGCTCTTAGTAACCTTTTAGGACAGACAAACAAGGGATACAGGGCATGCACAGACTGTTTAGATGATACTGAAGCTACATATTTGCATAAATGTAAGAAGTTTGTGTACCTGAGGAATCGTCGATTTCTTCTGATCAATCATCAAGTAAGAAAGAAAGGCAAGCATTTCAAAGGTGAGGCAGATTACCGGAAGAAGCCTGGCCTCCCTACAGGTGATGATGTATTTGGTATGGTCAAGGACATAGAAGTAATCTTTGGAAAGGGTCCTGGCGATCAACCTGTTCCAAACGATGTCGCTACCGGACACACGCCCATGTGGAAGAAGAAATCTATATTTCGGGAGCTACCCTATTGGAAAGTCCTACATGTCCGCTCTTCAATCGACGTGATGCACGTGACGAAGAATCTATGCGTGAACATGCTAGGCTTCCTGGGCATGTATGGGAAGACAAAAGATACACCAGAAGCACGTGAGGACCAACAACGTATGAAAGACCCACAAAACATGCATCCACAGAACAAGACAGATAAAGGGCGTCACTTAAGTCCTACCAGCTATGCTCTTACAAAAGCAGAGAAGGAAATCTTTTTTGAAGTCCTTTATAGTATCCAGGTGCTATCTAGATTCTCGTCTAACATAAAGGGGATGATAAATATGGCAGAGAAAAAATTCCAAAACCTAAAGCCTCATGACTGTCATATTATTATGACACAGTTGCTTCCGATTGCATTGAGGGGGCTTCTACCAGAAAATGTTCGAGTACCCATTGTGAAGCTATGTGCATTCCTCAATGCAATATCTCAGAAGGTGATCAATCAAGATACTCTAACAAGGTTATAGAGGATGTGGTCCAATGTCTTGTTAGTTTTGAGTTGGTGTTCCCAACATCCTTCTTCAATATTATGACGCATCTCCTGGTTCACCTAGTCGAAGAGATTTCCATTCTCGGTCCTGTATTTCTACACAATATGTTCCCCTTTGAGAGGTTCATGGGAGTGTTAAAGAAATATGTTCATAACCGTGCTAGGCCAGAAGGAAGCATCTCCAAGGGCTATGGAACAGAGGAGGTCATTGAGTTCTGTGTTGACTTTATTCCTGACCTTAAGCCGATTGGTGTTCCTGAATCACATCATAAGGGGAGACTGAGTGGAAAAGGCACGCTGGGAAAGAAATAAATGATATGTAGGGATGCACAATCTTTCACTCAAGCACACTACACGGTTCTACAGAATTCCACCTTGGCAGCTCCGTATATCGGGGAACATAAGAATATTGTATGCTCCAACAACCCGGGAAAGCCAGACTCCTGGATTAGAGATGAACACATGAAGACTTTCGGCACTCGGTTGCGAACACATCTAATGAATGACACCACTATTGGAGATCAGCTCTACTTGTTGGCTGGGTCACTATCTTCTACTACATTGAATTACCAAGGGTACGAGATAAATGGGAATATATTTTACACGATCGCCCAAGATAAAAAGAGCATCAACCAGAACAGTGGTGTCCGGTTTGATGCAACCGACGAGAATGGCAAAAAGGACACATACTATGGTTACATAGAGGAGATATGGAAACTTGACTATGGAGTTTCTTTTAAGGTCCCTTTGTTTCGGTGCAAATGGATCAACCTGAATGGAGAAGGGGTAAAGGTAGACCAGTTGTACGGAATGACAACAGTAGATCTCAACAATCTTGGTTACAGAGATGAACCATTTGTCCTAGCCAATGATGTGGCACATCTTTTCTATGTGAAGGACATGTCCTCCATACCAAAAGAAAGAAAAAAAATAAGCAAACGAATACATCACACGATGAGCCAAAGCGTCACATAGTTCTTCCAGGGAAAAGAAATATCGTGGGAGTCGAGGACAAGATAGACATGTGAGAAGATTATAATAAGTTTGATGAAATTACGCCCTTCACAGTGAAAATTGACCCAAGCATCCCGTTAAGCAAAGAAGATGCTCCATGGTTACGGCCGAAGCGACCATAATCGACCATAAACAGGCATAAGAAATTCAAAAACGGTCTGAACAATGTAAATCATTCATGTGGTATGATATTATATGACATAGTTGCAATGAAAAATACCAAACTTGGTATATTGATTATGTCTCGAAACAACCTTCACAAAATGACTTATCATGTTCGAGGTTTCATGGCTTTCGGTCCAAATGACCAATGTTATGTGCATAATTGAGGCATAGTTTGTGATATTGTGCCCATACTGTGCATGCATGTGCATCTTGGGATGGCTAACAATGTTGCAGGAGGAAGTTTTATTTTTCATCGCATGGAAAAACAATTTTCTATTTTCCAAGTGCCAAAATCGGGGTGTTTTGTGAAGCAACACCAAACGTTAAATAAAAAATGGTATCACCCCATTTTTCAAAAATACTAGACCACCTTACATGAACAATGTCCTAACTAGGGATTTTAAAACCTTTCCGTCCACCCCTGGAGAAAAAGACAAATGTCTACCAAATCAGCAGGAAGTGGGTCCGGGTTGACCTACAGGTACATGATCTAATGCTCGTGATTTTTGGAAAAAAATCATTTTTAAACTCATAATGCGATGTTTCTTCAGAGATCCAATGCTCGTGGTTTCTTCAGGGATCCATCCCCTATGGCCAGCTTAAGGGAGATGCATGAGGACTAGATCCTCTGGCATCTCCCTGAAGCTGGCCGTAGTATTGTCCCTGCTCTCTCATACCATCTTGGAGTTTATAACTTCTCTAGCTAGATCAATATGCCAGGTAGCTAACTAATTTCACATATTACAGAGTGCTTCTATGGCCAGATTGTTGGAGATGCCGAAGGACTAGGCTCCGCCTGCATCTCCCTCAAACTGGCCGTAGTGGTGTCTCTGCTCTCACATAACATCATGTTTGTGTTTGATATCTTAACAAGGATGCCTATTTATAGATTAAGCAGCACAACATAGTGTCAACACTCACGACATAAGTCGACACTCTTGCCGATAGTCCCGATTGGAGGCACTAACCGGGACTAAAGACATTTCCCGCCATTTCCCACCGCTTCCCGCTATGCTTTCCCGCCCTTTTCATCTAACCGGGTCTTTTAGTCCCAGTTGGAGCCACTAACCGGGACTAAAGATATTTCCCGCCATTTCCCACCGCTTCCCGCTATGATTTCCCGTCCTTTTCCTCTAACCGGGTCTTTTAGTCCCAGTTGGAGCCACTAACCAGGACTAAAGATATTTCTCGCCATTTACCATCGCTTCCTGCTTTGTTTTACCGCCCTTTACCTCTATATCTAGGCCGACCGTGCCATGGCTATCCACACATCCATAGCTTCATCTCTCAACAATGGACACCGCATACCAGGTCATTCTCACACTCGAGGAGACCGAGGCACTGTGCGCCTCCAGCTACCCATGCCCGTCGGGCTACCGGGTGCCCACTGACTGGATGCTGAGCGTTGGAGGAGTTCCTGTCCACCCTGTGCCTCAAGGTTCTGCCCGCCAGGCGGCCATCACGAACCACTTGTACCTACAGCTCACGCCGGAGCAGTGGATGGATCCCCATTGGGATCCCGACAACTACGACACCTGGAATGCCTTCTTCGCTGACCGACGGGAAAAGGGAGCTCGCTAGGTACGAGGGTGACGGACCGCCCCCGGTGAACCACAATGAAACCGGTCGTCGCCTTTGGTGGGCGAACAAGACTATCGTCGGTGTGATGCGCTACATCGCTGAGGGAGATCATCCTCGCCTGTGGTACCCACACTTGCACCCGCCGCAAAGCCACAATAATGATGGCTGTGGTGAAGGCCGCGGGCGTAGCGGCATCGTCATCCGAGAGCCCCTCCCCCCACGTCATGCATCCGAGGCCGGAGTGGCAGGTGCCCCCGGAATATGTCATGGTTCACGGTCCCTGGTTCCCCCCTACACAAGCCGGGGAAGGGCTGAGGATCCCTGGAATATGCCATAGCAACGATGACAAAGATGATTCGGAAGATGACTCTGAAGCTGTGTACTATAGGGCTAGACATGATTATGACTAAATCCATTGGCTAGGACGAATGGTTCGTTTGTGCACCCAAAATTGTCGAGAGATGTAATGTTTTCAAATTCAAATTCAAATTCAAATTCATGTTGAAAGTGTTTTCAAATTCAAATTTAATAGTTTGAATAATTATTTTATAAGACAGAGAGTTTTTTCAAATTCAAATCATTTAAATGTCAACATCTAAATAATAAATAAGAAATAAGGCGGGAACATCTGAAAAGTTTGAAAAACTTTTGAAAAAAGGACTTTTAGTCCCAGTTGGTGCCACCAATCGGGACTAAAGGTCCTCCGCGCGCCCCTACGATGGACATCATACGTCCCGGTTGGTAGCTCCAACCGGGACGTATGCTCTGGCCATACGTCCCGGTTGGAGCCACCAACCGGGATATACGTCTCGCTTGGTGGCTCCAACCGGGACGTATGGCCCTCTCCTTTATAACCGCGTGTCGTTCCTCTCCCTTTCCCAATCTCTCTTTCACTCTGATCCGCAGGTCGCCGCCGCTGCCAAGAGGAGCTGCAGCATGCACCGTCATTTCCGTCGCCCCCAGGCCCTGCTAACCTCACCTTGAGTTCCGCCTCATCGCCAGCTTCGTCTCCACTGAAAGAATCGAGCCGGGAAGTTCCCAGTCGCCCGCATCAACACCGTCTTCATCGACACCGACGAACCCCGCCATCCATCTCGCCGTTGCTCCGGTCTCCCTCTCGCCTCCCCGACCGCACGGTTAGCTTTAGGTTGAGCTTCCGCATATCCTTGTCCTATCTGTGCTTCCTGGCGCAGCCCGTAGCTCCCTCGTGTTGCGTGCTGCCGCTCGCTGCCACAGCTCGTCGTCGCATCGCTTGCTCCGGCGACCATTAGGTGGCGGCGTTAGGTGCTTAGGGTTCATCTCGTTCACATGGCTCGAACGCGCCTGCATGCGATTCCTGGAACCACCGGGAATGTCGTTGGCGACGACCTCCTGCAGCTCCCGCTGGCGAGTCCGACATGGAGGCAGACATGGCCGCCGCATGGCCACAGGGTGGACCCAGCATGGCCCGGGCCCTCCCGTCAGCCTCAGGGGCTAGCTGCCTCTACGATGCAGAAAGTTAGGGTTAGGGTTAGCTGACGTCAGGCTGACGTCATATATGCTTTATTATTTTCAGAAATGTTTTAAATAAGGCAGAAATTGTTATAATCTTATAAAATTCATAACTAATTCATATTTAGTCAGAAAAATATGAATAATATATCAAAATGTTAAGCAAAAGGAGATCTACACTTTAAAAATATAATCATGCATTGTTGATCAACCTAAACCCTAGTTAGTTTAGAGGAACATCGAACCTCCCCTAATTGCATATGGGATCGATGGAATGCCAAACTCTCGGCACTCTGAACCCATTTAAATCGATGCTAATCATAGGGTTTCCATGCTAACTCTAATATGACATATCATTCATGTGCTTGCGCATTGCATGGTTCATGATGTTGATTGTTGCTTTCTTTCTAGTATTGCTTCTTCGCGATAGGATCCGAGCACGAGATCAAAGTCAATAACACCGAAGATCCATATTTGTCTACTGAAGGGAAAGGCAAGCGTAGCCTCTCATTCTGAACCTATGTTTTACAAAGTATCTACTTTCTCGCTATTTTGCACACGATTCCAATGTGGTCTTTTATTAGTAGCTAGAGTTACCTATCTGCTGCATAGTTTCCCTGTTGTAGCCTCATACACCTGATCCACTGCTCCTACCATACCTAGGTCTGGCATGTGAGCGTTGCTAGAGCTTCTTCGACGGTCAAGCTTAGCCATGCTTAGTAATTACGTCTAATCCATCCCGATGATGAAGAATTGGAGATGCTAAAGAATCTAGAAAGGTAGGGGATTGATCGAAGGAGATGGATAAACATGCTAAGGCTTGTATGGGAGGCCACGTTGGGTGTGGTTTTTGTAGTCCCATGCTCGCCTGTGGGTCCGTGGGTTCGGGTACAGCACCCCCATACCCGCCCCATTTAATTTGTATTAGTTGTATTTATTATTATGTGTTTATTAGTATTAGTTGTATTTGTAATATTATTTGTAGTAGTAGTAATAATATGTAGTAGTAGTAGGGATGGCACCCGCCGGGTCCGACCCCCCATACCCGCCCTGTTTAATTAGTCCGGTCTCATATTTTATCAGACTCGTGACCCGGCCAGCTTCAGGGCCCCAACGGGTACCCGCCAACGCGTGATACGGGAGCGACGCTAGCGCATGCGGATGTAGTTGGTGAAAATGGATGCGTGCATGTATGTGTTGTCTCTAGGTCTCCATATTCCATCGCGTGCATGTGATATGTGTTGTGTGCGTGCGTGGCCGCGTGGGACGTGTGGTTAGGCATAGGATTATTAGGGATATGATTAGGGTTTAAAGTGGGTCCGCGGGTATGGGTTTGCAGGTCTGCGGGTCCCCGTTAGACTTGGCGGGTCTAACTTTTTACCAAACTCTCCCCGTTATTGCTTATGAGCATTGGAGTTACATGACCCCGTTGGTGTTAGAGGTTAGGGACGGGGGGCAACGCGCACCATATAAGGACGATGGACAGGCGTGGCAACGCGTGCCATATATTAGGGTTTCTTCGAATTACGGTTTATATCCCTAGCCCATCAAATCTTGCCTACCTAACCTCCTCGCTTGGCCGCTTCGACTCATCCGCTTTTCCCCTTTTGCAGAAATATGGAACCCAGAGACGAAGAAAAGGAAAAGGCGCTTGAGGATATGATCAACGAGGGAGGACATATCGATAACAATGTCACCTCGCTATATCTAAACAACTCCAGTGAGGGAGATCCGGGTTTCGACCGAACAGATGGCTCCGGTGAGGGAGAAGCCAACGAGAGAGAAGCCGGCGAGGGAGAAGCCGACGAGGTGCATATATATATTAATTAATTAAGCCCTGTTGTCTATATACATATATATTAACGCTCTTTATTCTTTTAGCCCTCTGGATTGAGCAAATATTCTGCAAAGAATAAACGAGGCCCAACCAAAAAGTTGGGAGACCATGAAAGGTACAGGATCGAAGAAGTCACTCTGGACGGCGAACCGAAGGCTCCCATTGATGCTGCAAATAAATTTATAAGGTAATGCAGAGTTATTGCTAGGGACTACATCTCGATCATCGTCAGCGAATGGAATAGGTCATCAAAGGATCCAGAGTCTCTATATGTCAGTGACTTAGCCAAAGACACTCTTTGGAAAAAGCTCATGGTTAATTTCACCCTACCGACGTTAGAGGTGGATCCAGATGACTACGATGCAGATGATGAGATTCCAACTCAGGAGGAACTACATAAGCACATGGAGCAAATAGTCAAGGAGTACGCTCTTAAGAAGATGGCCCAGCAATTCAACAACTGGAAGAAAATATTGCACATTGACTTTGTCGTGAAAGAGAAGACTCCGGATTTCACTACTGGAGCGTATGAGAAGATAAAATACTATTGGGCTGATTTTGTGGCATACAAGACATCGGCACCAGCTAAGAAAAGGTCTGAAACGAATAAGCAAAATGCTGCTAAAAAGCAGTATCACCATACTATGGGGCAAGGTGGCTACAAGGCTAGCAAGCCCAACTGGGAGAAACGCGACTCCGAGATGATTGCTAAAGGGATCACCCCAGAGCCATACAATTGGATCGAAAGGGTAAGGAATTGGTTTTATGGGCATGGGGGCACGTTGGACTCAGAAGGGAAGTGTGTATATAACATAAGACATAAGTCGACACTCTTGTCGATAGTCCCAATTGGAGGCACTAACCGGGACTAAAGACATTTCCCGCCATTTTCCACCGCTTCCCGCTATGCTTTCCCGCCCTTTTCGTCTAACCGGGTCTTTTAGTCCCAGTTGGAGCCACTAACCGGGACTAAAGATATTTCCCGCCATTTCCCACCGCTTCCCGCTATGATTTCCCGCCCTTTTCCTCTAACCGGGTCTTTTAGTCCCAGTTGGAGCCACTAACCAGGACTAAAGATATTTCCTGCCATTTACCATCGCTTCCTGCTTTGTTTTACCGCCCTTTACCTCTATATCTAGGCCGACCGTGCCATGGCTATCCACACATCCACAGCTTCATCTCTCAACAATGGACACCGCATACCGAGCCATTCTCACACTCGAGGAGACCGAGGCACTGTGCGGCTCCAGCTACCCATACCCGTTGGGCTACCGGTGCCCACCGACTGGATGCTGAGCGTTGGAGGAGTTCCTATCCACCCTGTGCCTCAAGGTTCTGCCCGCCAGGCGGCCATCACGAACCACTTGTACCTAGAGCTCACGCCGGATCAGTGGATGGATCCCCATTGGGATCCCGACAACTACGACACCTGGAATGCCTTCTTCGCTAACCGACGGGAAAAGGGAGCTCGCTAGGTACGAGGGTGACGGCCCGCCCCCGGTGAAACACAATGAAACAGGTCATCACCTTTGGTGGGCGAACCAGGCTATCGCCAGTGTGATGTGCTACATCGCTGAGGGAGATCATCCTCGCCTGCGGTACCCATACTTGCACCCGCCACAAAGCCACAATAAGGATGGCTATGGTGAAGGCCGCGGCGTAGCGGCATCGTCATCCGAGAGCCCCTCCCCCCGCGTCGTGCATCCGAGGCCGGAGTGGCAGGTGCCCCCGAAATATGTCATGGTTCACGGTCCCTGGTTGCCCCCTACACAAGCCGGGGAAGGGCTGAGGATCCCTGGAATATGCCATAGCAACGATGACAAAGATGATTCGAAGATGACTCTGAAGCTGTGTACTATAGGGCTAGACATGATTATGACTAAATCCATTGGCTAGGACGAATGGTTCGTTTGTGTACCCAAAATTGTCGAGAGATGTACTGTTTTCAAATTCAAATTCAAATTCATGTTGAAAGTGTTTTAAATTCAAATTTAAAAGTTTGAATAATTATTTTATAAGACAGAGAGTTTTTTCAAATTCAAATCATTTAAATGTGAACATCTAAATAATAAATAACAAATAAGGCGGGAACATCTGAAAAGTTTGAAAAACTTTTGAAAAAAGGACTTTTAGTCCTAGTTGGTGCCACCAACCGGGACTAAAGGTCCTCCACGCGCCCCTATGATGGCCATCATACGTCCTGGTTGGTGGCTCCAACCGGGATGTATGGCCCTCCCCTTTATAACCGCGCGCCGTTCCTCTCCCTTCCCCAATCTCTCTTTCACTCTGATCCGCAGGTCGCCGCCGCTGCCAGGAGGAGCTGTAGCACGCACCATCATTTCCGTCGCCCCCAGGCCCTGCCGACCTCACCTTGAGTTCCGCCTCATCGCCAGCTTCGTCTCCACTGAAGGAATCGAGCCGGGAAGTTCCCAGTCGCCTGCATCAACGCCGTCTTCATCGACACCAACGAACCCCGCCATCCATCTCGCTGTCGCTCCGATCTCCCTCTCGCCTCCCCGACCGCACGGTTAGATTTAGGTTGAGCTTCCGCATATCCTCGTCCTATCCGTGCTTCCTGGCGCAGCCCGTAGCTTCCTCGTGTTGCGTGCTGCCACAGCTCGTCGTCGCATCGCTTGCTCCGGCGACCATTAGGTGGTGGCGTTAGGTGCTTAGGGTTCATCTCGTTCACGCGACTCGAACGCGCCTGGCCGCGCTTCCTGGAACCGCCGGGAATGCCGTTGGCGACGACCTCCTGCAGCTCCCGTTGGCGAGTCCGACGTGGAGGCAGACATGCCCGCCGCGTGGCCACAGGGTGGACCCAGCATGGCCCGGGCCCTCCCGTCAGCCTCAGGGGCTAGCTGCCTCTGCGATGCAGAAAGTTAGGGTTAGGATTAGCTGACGTCAGGCTGACGTCATATATGCTTTATTATTTTCAGAAATGTTTTAAATAAGGCAGAAATTGTTATAATCTTATAAAATTCATAACTAATTCATATTTAGTCAGAAAAATATGAATAATATATCAAAATGTTAAGAAAAAGGAGATCTACACTTTAAAAATATAATCATGCATTGTTGATCAACCTAAACCCTAGTTAGTTTAGAGGAACATCGAACCTCCCCTAATTGCATATGGGATCGATGGAATGTCAAACTCTCGGCACTCTGAACCCATTTAAATTGATGCTAATCATAGGGTTGCCATGCTAACTCTAATATGACATATCATTCATGTGCTTGGGCATTGCATGGTTCATGATGTTGATTGTTGCTTTCTTTCTGGTATTGCTTCTTCACGATAGGATCCGAGCACGAGATCGAAGTCAACAACACCGAAGATCCATATTTGTCTACTGAAGGGCAAGGCAAGCGTAGCCTCTCATTCTGAACCTATGTTTTACAAAGTATCTACTTTCTCGCTATTTTGCACACGATTCCAATGTGGTCTTTTGTTAGTAGCTAGAGTTACCTATCTGCTGCATAGTTTCCCTGTGGTAGCCTTATACACTTGATCCACTGCTCCTACCATACCTAGCTCTGGCATGTGAGCGTTGCTAGAGCTTCTTCGACGGTCAAGCTTAGCCATGCTTAGTAATTACGTCTGATCCATCCCGATGATGAAGAATCGGAGATGCTAAAGAATCTAGAAAGGTAGGAGATTGACCGAAGGTGACGGATAAACATGCTAAGGCTTGTATGGGAGGCCACATTGGGTGTGGTTTTTGTAGTCCCATGCTCGCCTGTGGCTCCGCGGGTTTGGGTCCAGCACCCCCATACCCGCCCCATTTAATTTGTATTAGTTGTATTTATTATTATGTGTTTATTAGTATTAGTTGTATTTGTAATATTATTTGTAGTAGTAGTAATAATAAGTAGTAGTAGTAGTAGGGATGGCACCCGCCGGGTCCGACCCCCCATACCCGCCCCGTTTAATTAGTCGGGTCTCATATTTTACCAGACTCGTGACCTGGCCAGCTTCAGGGCCCCAACGGGTACCCGCCAACGCGTGATACGGGAGCGACGCTAGCGCATGCGGATGTAGTTGGTGAAAATGGACGCGTGCATGCATGTGTTGTCTCTAGGACTCCATATTCCATCGCGTGCATGTGATATGTGTTGTGTGCGTGCGTGGCTGCGTGGGACGTGTGGTTAGGCATAGGATTATTAGGGATATGATTAGGGCTTAAAGTGGGTCCGCGGGTATGGGTTTGCAGGTATGCGGGTCCCCGTTAGACTTGGCGGGTCTAACGTTTTACCAAACTCTCCCCGTTATTGCTTATGAGCATTGGAGTTACATGACCCCGTCGGCGTTAGAGGTTAGGGACGGGGGGCAACGTGCACCATATAGGGACGATGGACAGGCGTGGCAACGCGTGCCATATATTAGGGTTTCTTGAATTACAGTTTATATCCCTAGCCCGTCAAATCTTGCCTACCTAACCTCCTCGCTTGGCCACTTCGACTCATCCGCTTTTCCCCTTTTGCAGAAATATGGAACCCAGAGACGAAGAAAAGGAAAAGGCGCTTGAGGATATGATCAACGAGGGAGGACATATCGATAACGATGTCACCTTGCTATATCTAAACAACTCCAGTGAGGGAGATCCGGGTTTCGACTGAACAGACGGCTCTAGTGAGGGAGAAGCCAACGAGAGAGAAGCCAGCGAAGGAGAAGCCGACGAGGTGCATATATATATTAATTAATTAAGCCCTGTTGTCTATATACATATATATTAACGCTCTTTCTTCTTTTAGCCCTCCGGATTGAGCAAATCTTCTGCAAAGAATAAACGAGGCCCAACCAAAAAGCTGGGAGACCATGAAAGGTACAGGATCGAAGAAGTCACTCTGGACGGCGAACCGAAGGCTCCCATTGATGCTGCAAATAAATTTATAAGGTAATGCAGAGTTATTGTTAGGAACTACATCTCGATCACCGTCAGCAAATGGAATAGGTCATCAAAGGATCCAGAGTCTCTATATGTCAGTGACTTAGCCAAAGACACTCTTTGGAAAAAGCTCATGGTTAATTTCACCCTACCGACGTTAGAGGTGGATCCAGATGACTACGATGCAGATGAGGAGATTCCAACTCAGGAGGAACTACATAAGCACATGGAGCAAATAGTCAAGGAGTACGCTCTTAAGAAGATGTCCCAGCAATTCAACAACTGGAAGAAAATATTGCACATTGACTTTGTCGTGAAAGAGAAGACTTCGGATTTCACTACTGGAGCGTATGAGAAGATAAAAGACTATTGGGATGATTTTGTGGCATACAAGACATCAGCGCCAACTAAGAAAAGGTCTGAAACGAATAAGCAAAATGCTGCTAAAAAGCAGTATCACCATACTATGGGGCAAGGTGGCTACAAGGCTAGCAAGCCCAACTGGGAGAACGCGAGTCCGAGATGATTGCTAAAGGGATCACCCCAGAGCCATACAATTGGATCGAACGGGTAAGGAATTGGTTTTACGGGCATGGGGGCACGTTGGACTCAGAAGGTAAGTGACTATATAACATAAGACATAAAGAAAATCCTATACCCATCGAAGACATTAGAAATGTAGTAAAGTCTGTTGAAGATGGGGAGTTCATTCCCGATAGAGAGAATGACGAGCTCGCACTCGCCCTTGGGAACAAGGAACACGAGGGATGAACACGAGGCACAAAAGGCTCCAAACCATGGAACCTTGGTTTTGCCGACCATAGGAAGAAATATCCCGGTAGAAGCCGTCAAAGGAGAAAGGAAAGGGAGGAACTTGAAGTAATGAAGCAGAAAGACCGGATGCGCGAAATAGAACAACAATTAAAGCAGCATCAGAATCAACTTGACAAACTTAGCCAGCAAGCTACCGGACCATCTCAGCGGCACATGGTAGACGAAGCTGCCTTCGATGCTACCGGCCCATCCACTAATAGAAAAAGCAGCGTGGCTTCCACGAAGCTTCCCGGTGATGATGCTAATGATGCACCGGCGATGGATCCTCTTCGCTACCCAGTGGATGATATCATGGAGATGACACATTGTGAGCTGCATGTGAAAGCTGTCAACATAACCATGAAGGTGGCGGTCGGCTATGCCTTACCATTAGTTGGACCAGTACCAACTTACCATTGTTGTCCGGTTCCACAGGGTTACGCTATTTCCGGGGTGGATGAAGTTATGGACGGATTCGTGCAGCTCAAGCTTGAATATCCTGCAGGTGAAGGGGATGTGACTGAGCTGGGAGAAGCAAAAAAACATGACCATTCTATGGCGAAAGGAACACATCGTGCTTTCAAATCAGATGCCAAGGCCATCCACTCCTCAGAGCATAACTCCATCTTCGTTGCAGCCTCACCCGTCTCCAGCGCATCAGCCATCTTTGCCGTCGCCGCGACGGGCGCCGTCGCCGCCATCGCGCCAGCCGTCTCCAGCACGGCCATCTTCGCCGCCGTGTCAGCCGTCTCCAACACGGCCGTCTTCGCCGCCGCGTCAGCCGTCTCAGCACCTCCCAAAAGTACAATAGGTTCAGGGCTAAAAGGGAAAGAGTAACCAATCACTGAAGCGTCTATCAGAGGACCTCCCAAAACTACCAAAGGTTTCTCCCAAGAGAGCTTACGACTATACTAAAGAGGAGAATGCGATGATCGCAAAGGCCTAAACACAACAGTGGTTTGATAGCCTCAAGCGGCCGAAAGAGCCACAGTTCCCCAGCACTAAAGAAGAAAAATCCAAAGTGCAAAAAATGTTGAAGACCCTTCATCAACCCGAGCCAAGGCTGTCATCAGACTATGACCGCTCTATTGGCAAGTCACATCAGTCAATGGTGCGGTTGAAGAGCACTAGTGCAAGCGGGAATTCAGTTCCCCGGCTCGGTTTACAAAAAAACAAGGAATGCCCCCCGCTCAAAGTGATTTTCGATACCATGGTGGAGTCGAGCAAAGCTGCGAACGAGCAGTATGATCCAAAAATTATTGCACTACATGGAGAAGCGGTCGCTGCTCAAGGTATGACTATTTCTCAGTACTTAAACTAGTTAGATTTCCCCATGGCTGAGGAAGCATACAAATACGAGTACAGGAAACCTCTCGTCAGACCTGAGGACGTCAAGTATCTACCAACAAAAATGCGAAGATTGCATAATTAGTACATTAAAGCCACAAAGGAAGGGGCAAACTAGATAGTGATCGGAGTTCGAAACGAGCATTACGGGTATGGAGATGCCCAGATACTGATTGAATTTCCTAAACTATATCAGTTTTTCAATCAAGACGCCCTCGACAAATCGATCGTTAGTGCTTACTGTCTGTAAGTATTATTTCTCTAATAATTAAGTCTCTAGTTAGCTCACCTCGTTTATATCGCATGTATAATTATACTCACTATATTATACAGACTGAAGATTCTCGAATGCATAAGAGGACATATCTATGACACTGGGTTCATTGACCCATATTGGGTTCATGAAATTACTGTGAAACTTAATCCCAAGGACACAGAGGATAAAATTGTAATGGCTCTAAGGTTTCAAGAAACCAAAAGGGAAATATTATTACCTTAAAACTTCGAGTGAGTATTATTGTCATTCTATTTCGCTTACTCGATGTTAAGTTTATAATTGATGAGTTATGCACACGTAGATTCCATTATATTCTGCTAATCATTCAACCTGACAATAGAGTAGTACAAGTCATGGACTCGAAACGTAAACCCTTGAGAAGTGGGCCCCCATGCAGGATATGCTCCAACGGTAATTTCAGTCATTATAACACTATATCGGCAACTTTCGTTTATTTACTGATATCAAGTAATTTATAACTCATTTTATTCATTTTCTTTGCCGGGCAGCGCTTAGAAACGATTCACCAGCAAGGCTAAGGGTGCCTGGAAAGAGAAGCTTACATTTAAACCACTAAATGTAAGTACTACTAGCTAGATCCACGCATCCCTTTGATTCTAGTTTCGATACCATTATCATGCTTAATTATTATTATTTTGATTGAACTTTGTTCTCGTAAAGTGGTTGAGGCAGGCAGACGGAAGTAACTTATGTGGATACTATGTCTACGAGTTCATTCGTCAGACGACCTGTGAGAAGGGCATAAACTTAGAACAACTTCAAGTATGTAAACAATATTCAGAAATTTATTTTATTACCATCAATTGTGTTTAGTTTCATTCATATATGTTGACTCATTCTTTTAAATTAGATCGAACGGTTGTGGCACCATCTTCTATCAAAGGATCGCATACAAGCAATCCAAGAGGAAATTGCGGGATTCTTAGATGCAGAGGTCCTAGATCCAAAAGAAGAATACTATCGAAAGATTATAATAATGTAATAGGGATTATAAAAGATTTTATATTGTATATATGCATGAATGTAATATATTCGATACTTGTTGTATAATATAATCGGAAGATGTTTTGTAATATAATGGTCCCCTTAAGGTAGATGACACTTATCCCAGCATTATGTTGTGACGAATGCTTGTCCTCATAGTAGATGGTGCGAGGTTGATGTTACCGAAAGTGAATTCGCATGTAGGCGTGGTGCGGATTTGAGAGACATAATGATGTCCCTCGAACCGAGGGCCGAGGAGTACTACTGGCTACTGTATAGTGCTACTCTCACTCGAACTGCAGTAGTGACCAAGACAACTTCAGAGCCTGACTTGCCGTGCTGTAGGCCTGTCACGTGACGTGAACATGACGTGGCGGCATTGGCTTGGCACAAGAGACAAAGACGAAACCCGTCCAGTCAAACTCCTCGCCGGTCGGACCCATCCCCAAGAGCCAGTCTCGTCTAGCTTTTTTTTTTCGACAGAACACAACGCTTTATTGATTAAGCAACATCAATACAAAGAGTTCGTCGGATGCAATCCGAAACAGAGTAAAAAACTTGACTAGAGAGAGCATTAACACACGATTTAGCTAAAAGATGCGCTGCTTCATTCAGCCTCCGCCTCACATGAACAAATGAGACGGAGGAAAAAACCTTTCCTAAGTGTTTGATATCGCCGACTAAGATGCCCACCAGAGAACGATCCATAACTGGGGAGTTGAGGCAGCGACAGACAATCGGTCGCAAAAATCACCTTATCCATATGTTCATCCCGAGCCAACTCAACAGCTCGCCGAAGAGCAAAAGCTTCCGCTAGCTCCGGCGCCAAGACCCTGTTCAAATACTGGCGGCATGAAACTAGACAGGTCCCCAAGTGATTCCGGGCCACAACGCCCATTCCAACAGCTCCTGGGTTGTCAAAGATTGCTGCATCCGAATTTAACAGAACAGAACCCGGCGGTGGTGGAGTCCATTTCTGCAGTGCATTAGACTCACACCTTTTATCCGTCGCCTATCCGAATAAATTTGCTTTGATCAACTCAACATATGCAAGAATCTGCCCACACGTACGTGAGGGATTAGGTTGTGCGCCTTCATTACGAGCTTTGTTACGAGCTTCCCAAATATACCAAAATCCCACGGCCAAAGTACAAGCTTGCAGATCATCAGCACCGGCCAGGAAATCAGAGAGCCATTGTTTATGTGTACAGAAGTGTTTCCGGTTCAGCTTCAAAAGGATCTTCTCTTTAACCTCCCGCCAAACCACACGTGCAAATTGGCATGTTAACAAGGCATGTTCAATACTCACACCGGTTACAGAAAATACATGGACCAGTGTCAGGAACATGTCGCTTGAACAATTATACCACTAGGAAGGCAGTCATGAGCAAAACGCCATACGTGAATTTTCATCTTACCTGGTGCCTTGATACCCCAGACAGCTTTCCAATTTTTCTCGTCCGCCTTGGTATCCAACCCAATGCCCTTTCCCGACAAACTCTGGGACAGGTAAAACTTCTCTGATCTGGCAAGGTTGTAACCTGAACGAACAGTATAAATTCCATGCTTGGTGAAAGGCCAGCGAACGAAGTCCTCACCAACCCGGCGCGCAATGGGAATCTGCAGAATTCGCTCGGCCATTCCAGCATAAAAGAAAGCATGAACAGTTTCCGGACACCAATCTCCTCTCTCCTCATCCAAGAGACAGTGAACAGTTGAAATTTCAGGGATAACTGAGGTAGGTTTTAGCATACCCGGAGGACAAAGTGGTACCCAATTATCACTCAAAATCTTGACAATTTTGCCATTGCCGATGCTCCACTGGACACACCCTGAACCAGAAGGTCTCGTCCATGCAAAATACTCCTCCAAGTATACGATGAAGATCTCGGTTTGGGCGCATGCCAAAAATCTGAACTTGGAAAATATCTCCCTTTGAGTACTCTAGCACAGAGAGAATCAGGCTCGGTTAGCAAACGACAGGCTTGTTTGGCAAGCATAGCCTGATTGAAGAGGGCGAAGTCGCGAAACCCCATACCTCCTAAAGCTTTCGGTGTTGACAACCAAGCCCATGATCTCCAATGCATCTTTCTCTTCCCATTTTCCACCCCCACCATTTGTTAGCAATAATAGATCTCATCTTGTCACAGGTGGCCAGTGGGAGTAGAAAACAACTCATAATAAAAGCTGGAATCGCCTGAATAACTGACTTAATAAAAGCCTCATTACCTGCCCTAGACAGGGGTCTATCAGTCAAACCATTGATGCACTTCCAAATTCTATCATAAAGAAAGTTAAAAGTGGTTGTTGGAGAGCGATCAACCGAAGTTGGCATACCCAAATAAAAATCATTGAGAATCTCACTCTGAACACCCAACCTCCCTTTAACACCCATCTTCACTTGATTATCACAATGTGTACCAAAGAAAACTGAAGACTTCTCAAGGTTTATTTTTTGTCCTGAACCGTCACAGTAAACCTTGAATGTTTCTTTCAGAGCATCCACACTCCGATCATCACTTCTTGCAAAGAAGATGCTGTCATCTGCAAACAGTAAATGGGATATAGAAGGACCGGTTCGACCATTGCGAATACCATAGAGCTCACCTCGGGCCTCCTTTTGTTGCAGCAAACAAGACAAACCTTCCGTGCAAAGAAGAAAAAGATACGGGCTGATTGGATCTCCTTGCCGAATACCCCTAGATGGAATAACTGGCTCAGTCAATTCACCATTAACCCGCACTGCATAGCGGACACATGTCACACACCGCATCACCGATTGAATCCATGAAGGGTCAAAACCCATCCTGCATAAACAACCATACAGATAATTCCACTCCACCCTATCATATGCCTTCATCATATCAATTTTCAAGGCAAAGAAAGGTTTCTTGGCCCGTTGGTTTCGAATGGTATGCAGGCACTCAAAGGCAATCAAGGCATTATCAGTGATAAGTCTGCCGGGGACAAAGGCACTCTGTTGTTCAGAAATAATCTCCGGAAGAATCACCTTATGCCTATTTGCCAAAACCTTGGACGCAATCTTGTAGAGGACATTGCACAAGCTGATCGGACGAAAGTTCTTGAGATGCTTTGGCTTGGCAACTTTTGGGATCAAGACAATGATGGAATCACAGAGAACCTCAGGAATCTCACCCCCACAAAGAAAGCTCCGAACTGCAGCACAGATATCAGGTTTGAAAAACTCCCAATGGGTTTGATAAAACAGCGCCGGGAAGCCATCCGGACCTGGCGCCTTTGTAGGACCCATCTGGAACAAGGCAGCCTCAATCTCCTCATCTGTATAGGGTTTGCACAGGTCAACATTCATATCGTCAGTGACCTTTGTAGGAATTGAGTCGAGAACTGCATCCACTGAGTCACAGGCTTCAGAAGAAAAAAGATGTTCATAGAACTGATGAATCATACCTTTGATCCCCCCCCCCCTCCCCGGTCCTCACATATAGAGCCATCATCACGCACAAGAGTGGATATTTTATTAGTACGTCGGCGTGCAGATGCTCGACATGAAAGAAGGCGGTGTTGCGATCACCCTCACGAAGCCAATCCACTCTCGACCTCTGACGTGCCATAATCTCCTCACACTCAAAGAGATCACAAAGCTTGCGCTCAATCTCATGCTCCTCCTTCCAAGAACCATCTGATACAGGTTGGCCTCGAATGAAAAGAAGTTGTTGCTCCAATTTTCTAATATTTTTCTGAACCGAACCAAAGGTGGCTCGACTCCAGTCTTTCAACATAGGTGCCATACGGTTCAAGGTAGACCATGTCGACTTAAGTGAGGGTGAGCTCTCGCTGTTCGCCGACCAAGCAGCCTCCAAGACCTCCTTATAATCAGGTGCTTTGCGCCACATAGCTTCATACCTAAAGCTGTGCGACACCGGAATCCTCATCGTCCTCCGTGGGTCTTTAACCAAGGATATCAGAATAGCATAATGGTCAGAGGACGTGGTGATAATGTTTTCCACAGTACAGTCCTCAAACTGGCGCACAAAATCCTCATTTGCCACGCCACGATCGAGCCGTACCTTGACGTTCGAGTTGGCATTTTGCCGGTTGGTCCAGGTATACTTAGGTCCCTCCGAACCAAGATCCGTCAAGCCACAGTCTTGCAAGCAGTCTTGAAAAGCCATGATTTGTGCATTTGTCCGATCACGAGGCCCAACATGCTCGTCCTGACTAAGTATTTCATTGAAATCTCCACAGCAGTCTCGTCTAGCTTTGTGAGAACGTACGCCTGGGTAGAGCGAATCTCATCGAAAGATATGGTTCGGCATTGATTCCTGCCGTCCTGCCGAGAGACAACGCTGGTCTGTTCCTTGCACACAGAGTCACAGAGACAAAACTAGGAGAAAGACTCTGCTCCAGCGTAGCACTAGCATCTAGCTAGTGTAGTCGCATCATCCCGTAAACTGGCAGCAGAATCATCGAAACAATACTAGCCCGGTCTGACCAACACACTCCACCTCGTGGGAGCATCTCCAGCAGCCGTTGGAGGCTCGTAGGCTGAAATCCGGACAGAGGGAACTTTCATTCTGGGGGTTGTCAAACTCCCAATCCCCCCGGCCACAGGAGAAGAGAAATCGGCGCGAAGTTTAAAAGCGCTTTTCCCACAAAAGAAAAGTCATAGTGTCGCCCAATTATACAGTCCGGCGAACATGAAAGCCGAAATCCGGCAAAAAACTTATTACTTTCAGGATGGTATCAAATGGCAACATCGCCCGAGGTGATATTTAATACGAACAAAAGTGGCCTCAAAATTGAAACCTTAGCCACCGCGTCGCTCCCGCGAGTGACCGGGGGCTCCTCAGCGCTGTCGCTCTTCCTCCCACCTCTATCTCGCTTCTCCCCTCGCCGCCACCGGGTCGCGTCGGCGTCAAAGCCGCTCGGCATCGGTGGCAGCAGGGCCTCCCTTCTCCCGCGTTCGTTGCGGCTGGGCACGGGCCTGGCGTGGCGGCGATGGCGGCACTGCGTGTGCATGGCACGGCGGCGCGTGATGAATCGAATCGACGGTGACCAGCTCCTGGCACGGAGGTTGCGGAGCACGGTGGCGTGGAGGATCGCGCGACGTCGAGCGTGTGGGGCGCGGGTACTGGCGTTGCTGGCTCATGGCCCTCGCCGCCCGACGCGGTCTGCCTATACTTGGCGGGCGGCGCCCTAATGCGGTTCGGGTGGAGGCACGGTGGCAGGCTCTGCCCTTGGTAGAGCAGACGGTGACTACAGGGGCGGGACTATGGGTCTTCTCCCCCAGATCTAGGCCCTCTGGGCCCGGGCGGGCCGGGTCGGGCCCTTGTGCGCTGGCTCTGGTTGGACTTAGGAGGGGATCGTGACGAGGGTGGTGATGTTGGCGCCACGTCTGCTGCAGCAAGGCGGCAGGAGCTTCACGGGCCTGCCTGGCCAGGCCTAGGGTGCTGAACATGAGGGTAGCGGCAGCAGACCGACGTGCTGCAACGTGGTGGCGAGGACTTTACGGACCCGTCCTTGGTCCGGCCGGGCCTCCAGCCTGGTATGTCCTTGCTGCCGCGCCCGGTCGGCACCCGCCGCAGTGGTAGAGGATGCTCTCCAGCTGGTTTTGCGGCTGCCACCCTCCGGCTCCCAATGGCCTGGTTTGCTCTTGTCGCAACGTCCGGTCGACTATCGTTTATGGCGGTGGAGGTTGTTCTCTCCCACGGGGCTGCGGTATTGCCGCTCCTTGCCTACGACCCTTTCTGTTCGGTTCGGCCGGCCTTAGTGTTTGTCATGGGGAGAGGGCGATGGTGTCCTCAAGATCGAGTTGGTGCATGTTGGTGGGCGGCAAGCTTGGGGAAGCGCTTCAAACTGTCCGAGTGGTGGGTTCTGGGAGTCGGGAGAAATCCCTGTCGGTGTTGCCGGCACCGACACGGTGATGTCCGAGGGCGTCACCTTCCTTGTACAGGGCGTCGGATGTACCCCCACATTTCTCTTCGTGTACTGGGAGAAATCCTAGAACCAGTCCGAGAAGCAGCGTCGTTGTCGTCACACCCCTTCTTGGAGGTGCTGCTTGGTACACAGCGGTTCGAAGGCATAGGAGTGTGGTGGGAATTATCCGGTGGGCACAGAGGTTGCGAGTCATCAACGCGTTTGTCGATCCGACGCTGTCGGTATTTTTTCTCTTTTATTTCTCTTGTTTTTCCTTTTGAGCTTTGTTTGTGTTTTCTGCCCCAGCAAGGATATTCCATTTGTATCGGTTGTTTGCTATATTAATATAGTGGAGCGAAAGCCCGATTCAAGGATATTTAATACGAACATAATGCTTGTACCAAAAGCTGGTGCCCTCGTGTAAAGGAATAATGTCTCAGCATCAGGATTGTTGCTCTTGTTTTGGGGCTGATGCATGGACAAATATCATGTCATTTCCACTCATTTAATATTTTGTTCAACACTGCTCCTTCTTTTCTTTTGACAATCAATACCAAGATATATTCATAGAAGCATATAGTACATAGGTTGGTTTCAGCGTTTACAAAATAAAATCTAAAAGAAACCAGTAAAACACTAAGATCTTCAAACTCTTTCTTCTTTCAAGACACCATCTTAAACTTTTCTAAAGGCAACCAAGAACTAACAGATACCAAACCATAACATGTAAATACCAACGAGGATTCTCCCATAATTTTAATTTGAGCCGTAGTTCCAAGGCTGTGTCCACGCGCACAACCATTAGAGTAATCAATCACATCGGCAAGAGTACCAACGCTAGTATTTCAATCCAAAGTAACCGAATAGCCTGGTCAACGTCGTTGGCGAACTGATAGTACGAACCACCATTATCGAGGACGTAGCAGCCGGGACAAATATTGCGAGGATAATCCTCGCGGCAACCATGCAAAAAACTCCTAAATCGTCTTGACGAAGTAAGATCTGAAAGACTATACCAATAGAACTATAATCTTACAACACTGTCATTGATGCCGAGAAGAAGATCTCGTCATCGAATGAAAAGCCGAAGATCACTTATTGTAGACGATGTCATCTTCATTGACATAGAGGCCAAAAGATGGCAATCAAAACTCTAATCTAATCTCTCAAAACACTAATTTTACTGAGACTCCACCCATAGATCGGGTTCCCCACCCCTCCTGACGCTGGCAAGGCCGGCCGAAGGAGGGGCAACCGATCTATGGAGGAGGCAGAGGAGAGACGGCGGCTAGGTCAGAGACGACGGCGGCTGAATTTTTTTTGTTTCCACGCGAGAGAATTTTCTTCGTTCAGAACAAATATCTGTTCTTTACAAGTAAAAAAACACTGCTCCTTCTTAATGTTGGAGAAACAGATGGTAATAAAAATTAACCGCACATGATTATCCCTGAGTCAGAGGGGGTGATGGCTATGGCCCAAGGTAGGAGAAGACTCTGAGCACACACGGACACAAGAAGAACTCACAGAGGCGCTTGTTCACTCTTAACCAACTCAGCCCATTACAAGTCTTAGAGCATCTCTAGCAGATACCGCATCCGGTCTCGTGATGCAAAATAACCGTTAGTATGCGGTATGAGGCGGAAAAAGTCACCATTCTAGATAACCTAAACCGTACCGCATCCAAAATATTTTTGCGGTTCCGTGCCGCATATTTCTCGTGCGGATGCGGAACCACATCCTGCCTTTCGTTTGGCGCCGTTTACCGCATCTTGTCTTTCGTTTGGCGCCAGGGACATTTTCTGTCGCCGTCGACATCGCCATTTTCCAATCGCCTCGTCCTCGCGCCTTTTCCAACCGCAACACCGCCCACCGCCGCCTTCATGAACCCTCCCCAGCGACCGCCGGCCGATTCCACCACGGAAGCCCAGCCGGCCACCCCTCCCACCGCGGATGTCATCGACGACAGCCTTCCGCTTGCGCCGGTGGTGAAACCAGCGAGGAAGCGACTAGGCATGTGTCCCTGCACTACCTTTGGTTCGATTGGTCCCATACGGACCTCCGGTGGGAAAATCAGCGGATCAAAGGAGCCCTCCGGCCCGAAGCCGAAGAAACCCGTTAGCCGGAAGCCCCTCTCCACATGCACGCCGGTGGCGGCGCCTCCATCGCGACCGACCACCCAATTTGCCCCTATTCCTGAAAGGTATGTTTCCGTGTAGATTTGATTGCCATCAAATTCGCCCTAGATATGTCGCAAATGCCGTGTAGAAACTAATTTCCTCAAAATCGCCATTTTTTGTGTGTTTGTAGTGAGGATCTTCTCTCGGTTCCGTGTTCATTCGTTGACATGCTGAACGACGCCGGGGTGAACGTCAACGGTGGTCCTCTCCTACCTAATGAGACTGGTGCTTCTGCTTTCAGCGATGGTGGCGAGGAGGAAGGAGTGTGAGAGACTGATGACTAGGAAGATGATGAACTAGAATAGGTGGACGAGGAGGCGTTCAATGCTGCCCAAGACAAGGTGAAATCGAAGAGATCTGCCAACTACACCGTGGACGAAGACGTGACATCGATCCGGCTTGGGAGGGTGTGTCCATGGATGCTATCATCGGGAGTGACCAATCTCGGAAGAAGTATTGGCAGTGGATTGAGGACAATTTTTTTAATCTTGTGCCGAAAGGAAGCACTTGCACATTGAGATCTCTCCAAGGCCGATGTGATACAATCAAACAATTCTGCAGTCGTTGAAGTGCCGTCTATGAGAAAGTGAAGAATTATCCCCCAAGCGGCATCAATGTTGATGAATATGACAAGGTTGCACAATTCAGGTACAAGGACATGGCCGCATCGAGGAACAAACCATTCGCTCTCCATCATTGTTGGGAATTGCTCAAGGACAATGAGATGTGGAAGGTACAGGATCGAGAGGCTCCACCTCCGAGAAATGGCTCGGCAATAAACTTGGAGAAAGAAGATGAAGAGGAAGACGATGAACCGAAAGTCAAAAGAAAAAGGCTAGATGGTACAAAGAAGGTGAAGGAAGAGTTGAAGAGAAAGGCTGAGCACGAAAAGTTGAGGGACAAGATGGGCGAAATGATGAAGGACAAGGCGCTAGTAGTGCAGCAACAAATGGAAACCAAGCTCAAGTTGGCTGACAAGAGAAAAGAGACCAAGATGAAAATAGCTTGCAACTCGTGAAGATGAGAAGCACAAAGCAGAGTTTGAGAAGCGGTGGATTCGTCTCAAAGAGGAAAGGGCTAGGAATACAGTGATTGCCCATGAAACATGAGTGATGACTCTGGATCCTGACAAGATGGATCCGATCACAAAAGAGTGGTGGGACGATAGAAGGTTGGAGCTCATCGAGGTAAGGAAAGCTCGTAGAGCTGCCGTAAGTGATGTGGAGGTGATCATCATGGTCGTGAGGAAGCATAGCATGTTTATTTTTGGTTTGTTTGTGCTATTGTAAACTTTGAAAATTCTGAATTGGTTTGAGTTGTTGGGGGTAGAATCTATTATGCAGTATACGCTTTTTTGCAGTACACTCGATGGGGTGGAACAGATGCCTCATAACTGAACCATAAAAATGATATTCTCTTTCGTAACTATGCGGCATCTGATCCGCCCCATTCTTTTTCGCACCACAAAGTCAAATTGCGATTTACCGTGTACGCGTTTTGCGGTATAGAATGATGCGGTATCTGCTAAAAATGCTCTTATATAGAGAGGAAACACACCTTGGCTGGCCACAGGATTCAGCCGGCGCCGCTACTCATCTTTGCTGATTACTCAGTTCACGCCTGAAGCCTCCAACGACCATACAACTTGGTCAGCTACAGCACAAGTGCATTGCATGCTACTTATCCGATCTACGCCCACACATGCATCCATTCTACGCAGGACTTATTTAGGTAACCAAAGTACTAAACTCACACTTAGATTGCACGCACACGCGAACACTTCTCTGCGTGTGCGCTGCCACAGCTGTTAGAGTTAACCTTGTTGATTAGAATTTCATCATGACGCTGATAGCTTGTATAACATCTGTCAGAAGGGCATTACACCGTTAAGCATAGCGCCTCGTAAAATGGTTAGTTTAGTGGACCTTTTTTTTTTGGGCAAGTTTAATATTTAAGTTTCTTTTGCCGACAGTTATTTTTGTCCATTTCCTCGCCAGAAACTGTCTTTGTTTTTACTGCTTGCTCCATGTGCTTATTACTACTGCATCGCACGACAGATGGATTCATAGAATCGCGTGACGTTCTGCAGCCGGATCTTGAAGACACAGCTATGGATCACTGCACCCGATCGACTAGCCTGCCCGTGACAAGTCCGTGAGACTGGGATGACGTACATGCGAGGACTCGTGCGTGTCCTGACACGGTGGTGGCAGCGTTGGGGATTCTTGCAAGCGGCGATGAAATGCGAGGGCAAGAGACACTTGAAACAGAGGGCTCGGAGGAGATGCACGGCGACGGGGCGTGGCCGGGAAATCCGGCCGGCCAAAGGGCCAACTGCCATGGAGCCGTCTTGTCATATCGCGCGGCCTCGGCAGCAGCGGCATGGGCGTCGACCACGTAGTCCAGTCCAGCCAGCTGCTCGTGTATGCTGCAAGGTAACCTGACTTGCCGTGCTGCAGGCAGGTCACGTGACGTGAGCATGAGGTGGCGGCATTGGCTTGGCACAAGAGACAAAGACGGAACCCTTCCCAGTCAAACTCCTCTACTCCTGCTCACCGGCCGGACCTACCACGCCCAAGAGCCAATATATCGTCTAGCTTCAAGAGAACGTACGTCCGGGCAGAGCGAATCTAGTCAAAAGATATGGTTTGCCCTTGATTTGTTCCTTGCATACAAACGCTGTGCTCCAGTGTAGTCGCCTCATCTCGTAAACTGGCAGCTGATTCATGGAGACCATACTAGGCCGGCAATCTGACCGGCATGCTCCACCTCGAGACCACTATATCTAGTTGTCCGAGGGCATCTTCACGGGCACAACCCAACCCATCCGAACGTATAAGAAACCGGTCTGCATGGACTGGCGGGCAGATGCGCGCCGGCCCAGCGGAGCGACCTATCCGGACCGACTCGCGCGGACCGACCCATTCATGCAGTAAATTTGGGACACGGTTGCGTCGGCCCGAACATTGCGTTTTTCCTCCCGCGTCCTTCAGCTTGGCGATCCCTCCCGCCAGTGGCACACAAACCATTCCACACTTTCCTCCAGGAGCGCTCTTCCATATTTCCACTGTCGGAAGCGGGAGAGGAGGCAATGGATCCCGTCGCCACGGCCGATGGTGGTCCCGCCGCCAAGAAGCGTAGCCGGCCGAAGAAGCCGGCCAAGGATATGAAAGCAGAGGAGCAGAAAATTGAGTCGGACAAGCGCGCTGGCCGACGAGAGCCGCGAAAGCTCGTATCATGGTTGCCAAGCTCGACATGGAGCGCCAGGAGGAGAACGAGCGCATCCTCGCCGCGCACTTGAGCGCCAACACCGACGAGATCATAGTGAATGCCGCCAAGCACGTCATCATCATGATGAAGCAGGAGGCACTGGCCGCCGCTTTCGGTGGCACCGCCGTTCTTCACGGCCTGGCCATGGCCGACGCGCCTCTACCGGCTCGGTCACTTCCACACCGAGCAGTCGGCCACTAGGTCAGCCCGGGACGTCAGGCCCGCACACACCGTCGCTTGGCGGCCACGGTGTTGGAGATATGCCTAAGAGGCAATAATAAAAGTGATTATTATTATATCTTTGTGTTTATGATGAATGTTTACATCCCATGCTATAATTGTATTATAAGGAAACACTAATACATGTGTGTTTTGTAAACATAAAAGAGTCCCTAGTAAGCCTCTTGTGGAACTAGCTTGTTGATTAAATGATGATCATGGTTTCCTGATCATGGACATTGGATGTCATTAATAACAAGATTATATCATTAGGAGAATGATGTGATGGACACACACCCATAGTAAGCGTAGCATAAGATCAAGTCATTAAAGTTCGTATTGCTATAAGCTTTCAAATGCATTGTAACCTAATCCTTCTACCATGAGGTTATGTTAATCACCATCACCGGATGGGTACTTTGATGACATCAAACACCGCTTCGTAACTGGGTGGTTATAAAGGTGTCATTGGGTATTCTGAAAGTATGTGTTGAAGCGCATGGACCAAGATTGGGATTTGTCCATCCATATGATGGATAGATATGCTCTGGGCCCTCTCGGTGGAATGTCATCTAGTTAGCTTGCAAGCATGTGACTAGGTCACAAGGGATGACATAACACGGAACGAGTAAAGAGTACTTATCAGTAACGAGGTAGAACTAGGTATGGAGATACCAACGATCAAACCTCGGATAAGTAGAATATCGCGTGACAAAGGGAATTGGTTTCGTATGTAAATGGTTTTATCGATCACGAAGTCATCGTTGAGTATGTGGGAGCCGTTACGGATCTCCAGGTCCTGCTGATGGTTATTGATAGGAGATGTGTCTCTATCATGTCTGCATATTCACAAACCGTAGGGTGACACACTTAAGGTTCGAAGTTGTTTTAAGTAGATATGGAATGTGCGTTGGAGACCGAATGTTGTTCGGAGTCTCGGATTGGATTCGGGACATCACGAGGAGATCCGGAATTGTCCGGAGAATAAGATTCATATATTGGGGATCATTTTCTAAGTTAGGAAATGTTCCGGAGTATTTGTATGGGGATTCTAGAAGGTTTCGGAATGTTCCGGAAGGTTCTAGAAGAGTTTTTGGTGTTTGCTTGAAAACCAAGAAAGGGTCAAGGAAACCTTGTGGGGCTAGACACGGATTCGTGGGGGAGGAGGACTCCTCCCCCCCTTCCCAACCCGCCGGCCAAGGAGGAAGGGGAGTCCTACTAGGACTCCCCCTCCCATGGCGCGCCTCCCTCCTTTAAATAGAGGGGAGGGGGCGCCACCCCTAGCTCTCTCCCATAACAAACCCTAGTCACCGCCTCTCTCCTCTTCCTTCGCTCTGCTCCGGCTTAGGCGAAGCCCTGCAGAATTCTCTACTCCACCACCACCACCACACCGTCGTGCTGCTGGGATTCCGTGGAGAAGATCTACTACCTCCGCTGCTCGCTGGAACAGGGAGAGGAAGGTCTGCTTCGACTCCGCACGTGTGACCGATTGCGGAAGCGCTGCCGGAACACGGCGTCGGAAGGATCGTCCACACGATCTTGAGATCGGCAAGTGATCGACTACATCAACCCCGAGATCTAATCTCGTAACGCTTTCGGTTCTACGAGGGTTAGTACAGATCTATCTCGTTGCTCATGTCTAATAGATTAGATCTTGGCTTTTATCTAGATTAGATCTAGGTTTTGTTCGTTCTTGCGGTAGAATTTTTTTGTTTTCCATGCTACGAACCCATCAGTGATATCAGAGCCTTGTCTATGCGTAGATCTGTTGCACGAGTAGAACACAATGATATTGTGGGCGTTGGTGCTCGTGCCGTCTTTTGTTTTGTGTACTTTGCATCTTGCGGTATGGTGGGATGAAGCGGCTCGGGCTAACCTTACATGTCATCGCACATGAGACTTGCTCCACGCTTGAAGTGTAACTTGCTTTGCACAAGTGGCTTTGCGGGTGTCTGTCTCTCCCATCATAGTATAGATCCAATCTAGACTTTGCACTTGATAGCACTTGTATCAACGTTGTGGTTCAGTTTTGTAGGTAAGATCCGTTCTTATTTGAAAGCCCCAAACCACGTAAAACTTGCAAAGAAAATTAGAGGCGTCTAACTTGTTTTTGCAGGGGTTTTGTGATGTTATATGGCCATCATGTGATTGTGATTATATTTGATGTATGCAATGATCCTTGTTGTAATATGGCAACCGGCAGGAGCCTAATGGTTGTCTTTAATTCTGTTAAGACCTACGTGTCTATTCATCTTGTAATAGCTTTATTCCAAGTAGTTGTAATAGTTGCTGGTGATGATGGACAACCATGAAGCGGCGCCACTGACCTTGACGCAATGCTGGTGATGATGGAGATCATGTCCGTGCTTTGGAGATGGAGATCAAAGGCATAAGAAGAAAGGGCCATATCATATCACACTAATTATGAATTGCCTGTAATGTTAATCCTTTATGCATCTTGTATTTCTTAGATCGCGACGGTAGCATTATAAGATGATCCCTCTCACTAAATTTCAAGTAACAGTGTCCGTCCTTAGTTGGCACCGTTGCTAAGACTCGTCGTCTCGAAGCATCTCGTGATGATCGGATGTGATAGATTCTACGTCTGCATACAACGGGTGCAAGCCAGATTTGCACATGCGGAAATTAAGGTTAATCTTGACGAGCCTAGCATGTACAGACATGGTCTCAAAACACGGAATATCGAAAGGTAGAGCATGAATCATATGAGTGATATGATGAACATGAAGATTGTTCGCCGATGAAACTACATCTTCTCTCGTGAAGATCGGACTTGGTGTAGTGGACTTGGTTCGTGTAATCACTAAGACAATGTGAGGGATGTTGTTTTGAGTGGGAGTTCACCTAGTTAATTTAAGAATTAAAGTAGAACTCAATTTATCATAAACTTAGTCTAAACTACTTGCAAATTTGTTGTAGATTATGGCGAACCTCTCCATCAATTTCAATGCGTTCTAGAGAAAGAAAAACTTAAGAACAATGGAAGCAACTTCACGGACTGGCTCCGTGGTCTGAAGATTGTCCTCAGGGCTGGTCAGATGACCTATGTGCTCGAAGCACCGCTAGGTGACCCACCTGCAGATGATGCCACCGATGACGTAAAGAATGTTTACGCCACTCGGAAAAATCATTACTCTACAGTTCAGTGTGCTATCCTGTACGGTTTAGAAACGGAGCTCCAGAAGCGTTTTCAGCACCGCGACCCATTCGAGATCATTAAGGAGCTCAAGCTCATTTTTGACACTCACGCGGCCGTGGAGAGCTATGAGGCCTCCGAGAAGTTCTTTACCTGCAAGATGGAAGAGGGAAGCTCCGTTAGCGAGCACGTGCTCACCATGTCTGGGCACGCAAACAAACTCCAAGAGTTGGGGATAACGATTCCTAATGAGTTAGGGATTCACCGTGTCCTCCAATCACTGCCACCAAGTTATAAGAACTTTGTGATGAACTACAATATGCACTGCATGAACAAGACGTTGCCTGAACTATCGTCCATGCTGAAAACTGCTGAAGTGGAGATCAAGAAGGAGCACCAAGTGTTGATGGTCAATAAGACCACCAATTTTAAGAAAAAAGGCAACTTCAAGAAGGACGGCAAGAAAGCTGCCGCACCTGCTAAGAAGCCCAAGGCTGGTCCTAAGCCTGAAACTAAGTGCTTCTACTGCAAGGGTGCTGGTCACTGGGAGCGTAACTGCCCCAAGTACTTGGCAGATCTGAAGAACGGCAACATCAAGAAGAAAGGTATATTCGATATACATGTTATTGATGTGTATCTTACTAGTAGTCGTAGTAGTGCCTGGGTATTTGATACTAGTTCGGTTGCTCATATTTGTAACTCGAAACAGGAGCTGCGGAATAAATGAAGACTGGCAAGAGACGGGGTGACGATGCGCGTTGGAAATGGCTCCAAGGTTGATGTGATCGCTGTCGGCACGCTCCCTCTACATCTACCTTCGGGATTAGTTTTAAATTTAAATAATTGTTATTTGGTGCCTGCGTTAAGCATGAACATTATATCTGGATCTTATTTATTGCGATACGGTTACTCTTTTAAGTCTGAGAATAAAAGTTGTTCGATTTATATGAGTAATATCTTTTATGGTAATGCACCTGAGATGAATGGTTTATTCTTATTGAATCTCGATAGTAGTGATACACATGTTCACAACATAGATTCTAAACGAATAAAATTGAATGATAATTCTACATACATGTGGCACTGTCGTCTTGGTTACATTGGAGTGAAGCGTATGAAGAAACTCCATTCTGATGGACTTCTTGAATCACTTGATTTTGAATCACTTGAAAGATGCGAAGCATGTCTAATGGGAAAAATGACTAAGACTCCATTCTCTGGGATAATGGAGCGAGCTACAGACTTATTGAAAATAATACATACCGATGTGTGCGGTCCAATGAGTGTAGCGTCGCGTGGTGGATATCGTTATGTTCTCACTTTCACGGATGACTTAAGTAGATATGGGTATCTCTAATTTATGAAACATAAGTCCGAAACTTTCGAGAAGTTTAAGGAATTTCAAAGTGAAGTGGAAAATCATCGTAACAAGAAGATTAAGTTTCTGCGTTCTGACCGCGGAGGTGAATATCTAAGTTATGAGTTTGGCATGCATTTAAAGAAATGTGGAATACTTTCACAGTTGACACCACCGGGAACACCACAGCGTAATGGTGTGTCCGAACATCGTAATCGAACTCTCTTAGATATGGTTCGGTCTATGATGTCTCTTACAGATTTACCGCTATCGTTTTGGGGCTATGCATTAGAGACAGCCGCATTCATTTTAAATAGGGCACCATCTAAATCCGTTGAAACGACACCGTAGGAATTGTGGTTTGGTAAGAAACCTAAGTTGTCGTTCCTTAAAGTTTGGGGTTGCGAAGCGTATGTAAAGAAGTTACAACCCGATAAGCTTGAACCCAAAGCGGAAAAATACGTCTTCATAGGATACCCTAAAGAAACAATTGGGTATACCTTCTATCATAGATCCGAAGGCAAAGTTTTCGTTGCCAAGAATGGATCCTTTCTTGAGAAGGAGTTTCTCTCGAAGGAAGTGACTGAAAGGAAAGTAGAACTCGACGAGGTTATTGAACCTTCTCTCGAAGTTGAGAGTAGCGCAGCACCGGAAGATGTTTTTGTGCCGCCTGCACCAATTGGAGAGGAAGCTAATGATGGTGATCATGAAACTTCGAACGAAGTTACTGCAGAACCTCGCAGGTCAACGAGGGTTCGTACCACTCCTGATTGGTATGACTCTGCCTTGAACGTCATGTTGGTGGACAATACTGGTGACCCTGTGACGTATGAAGAAGCTATGGTGAGCTCAGATTCCGACAAATGGCTAAAAGACATGAAATCCGAAATGGGATCCATGTACGAAAACCAAGTATGGACTTTGGTGGACTTACCGGATGGCCGTAAGGCTATCGAGAACAAATGGATTTTCAAAAGAAAAACAGATGCTGATGGTAATGTTACCGTCTATAAAGCTCGACTTGTCGCAAAAGGGTTCCGACAAATTCAAGGAGTTGACGACGATGAGACTTTCTCACCAGTAGCGAAGCTAAAGTCTATGAGGATTTTGTTAGCAATCGCTGCATATTTCGATTATATTTGGCAGATGGATGTCAAAACGGCGTTCCTTAATGGTGACATTGAGGAAGAGTTGTATATGGTACAACCCAAGGGTTTTGTCGATCCTAGTGATGCTGACAAGGTATGCAAACTTCAGCGCTCCATTTATGGACTGAAGCAAGCATCCCGGAGTTGGAATCAACGTTTTGATAAAGTAATCAAAAACTTTGGATTTATACAAACTTATGGAGAAGCTTGTATTTACAAGAAAGTGAGTGGGAGCTCTGTAGCATTCCTAGTACTATATGTAGATGACATATTATTGATTGGGAATGATATAGAACTTCTTAATAGCGTCAAAACCTATTTGAATAATAGTTTTTCAATGAAGGATCTTGGCGAAGCGGCATATATTCTAGGCATCAAGATTTATAGAGATAGATCAAGACGCCTAATAGCGCTTTCACAAAGTACATACTTAGACAAAGTTCTAAAGAAGTTTAGAATGGAAGAGAGCAAGAAAGGGTTCGTGCCCATGTTGTCAGGTAAGACCTTGAGTAAGACTCAAAGTCCGGCTACGGCAGAAGATAGAGAAAAGATGAATAATATTCCCTATGCCCCGGCCATAGGTTCTATCATGTATGCCATGCTATGTACAAGACCGGATATAGCACATGTTGTTAGTTTGACTAGCAGATATCAAAGTGATCCTGGAATGGAGCACTGGACAGCGGTCAAGAATATCCTAAAGTACCTAAATAGGACTAAGGATATGGTTCTTTCTTATGGAGGTGATGAACAACTTGTTGTAAACGGTTACACTGATGCTAGTTGGAACACCGATCCAGATGACTCAAAGTCACAGTCTGGATACGTATTTATTTTGAATGGTGCTGCAGTGAGCTGGAGGAGTGCCAAGCAAAGCGTTGTGGCGAAATCTTCAACTGAATCGGAATACATAGCTGCTTCGGAGGCTGCACAAGAAGCCATATGGATGAAGGAGTTCATTACTGAACTTGGCGTGTTTCCCAGTGCGTTGGACCCGATGGCCATCTACTGTGACAACACAGGTGCCATAGCCAATGCACAGGAGCCAAGGTCACATAGCAAGCCGAAGCACATCAAGCTACGTTTCTATGCTATTCGCGAGTATGTCCGAGATGGTGACATAAAGATTTGCAAAGTACACACTGATCTGAATGTAGCATATCCGTTGACTAAACCTCTCCCTAGAGCAAAGCATGACCAACACCAGAACGCCATGGGTGTTAGGTACATTACCATGTAATCTAGATTATTGACTCTACTGCAAGTGGGAGACTATTGGAGATATGCCCAAGAGGCAATAATAAAAGTGGTTATTATTATATCTTTGTGTTTATGATGAATGTTTACATCCCATGCTATAATTTTATTAAACGCTAATACATGTGTGTTTTGTAAACATAAAAGAGTCCCTAGTAAGCCTCTTGTGGAACTAGCTTATTGATTAAATGATGATCATGGTTTCCTGATCATGGACATTGGATGTCATTAATAACAAGGTTATATCATTACGAGCATGATGTGATGGACACACACCCATAGTAAGCATAGCATAAGATCAAGTCATTAAAGTTTGTATTGCTATAAGCTTTCAAATGCATTGTAACCTAATCCTTCTATCATGAGGTTATGTTAATCACCATCACCGGATGGGTACTTTGATGACATCAAACACCGCTTCGTAACTGGGTGGTTATAAAGGTGTCATTGGGTATTCTGAAAGTATGTGTTGAAGCGCATGGACCAAGATTGGGATTTGTCCATCCATATGATGGATAGATATGCTCTAGGCCCTCTCGGTGGAATGTCATCTAGTTAGCTTGCAAGCATGTGACTAGGTCACAAGGGATGACATAACACGGAACGAGTAAAGAGTACTTATCAGTAACGAGGTAGAACTAGGTATGGAGATACCAACGATCAAACCTCGGATAAGTAGAATATCGTGTGACAAAGGGAATTGGTTTCGTATGTAAATGGTTCTATCGATCACGAAGTTATCGTTGAGTATGTGGGAGCCATTACGGATCTCCAGGTCCCGCTGATGGTTATTGATAGGAGATGTGTCTCTATCATGTTTGCATATTCACGAACCGTAGGGTGACACACTTAAGGTTCGAAGTTGTTTTAAGTAGATATGGAATGTGCGTTGGAGACCGAATATTGTTCGGAGTCTCGGATTGGATCCGGGACATCACGAGGAGATCCGAAATTGTCCGGAGAATAAGATTCATATATTGGGGATCATTTTCTAAGTTAGGAAATGTTCCAGAGTATTTGTATGGGGATTCTAGAAGGTTTTGGAATGTTCCGGAAGGTTCTAGAAGAGTTTTTGGTGTTTGCTTGAAAACCAAGAAAGGGTCAAGGAAACCTTGTGGGGCTAGACACGGATTCGTGGGGGAGGAGGACTCCTCCCCCCCTTCTGCTCCAATTTCTGGAATGGATGCACCCGAACCTCCTGGCAGGACCTTTTCTTTTAGTCCGCCTCCTTCTAGCGTTTTTGGGCCGCCAACCCCTGGACCTTCCCCTGGCCCGGGCTCCACACGTGGAGCACCTCCTTCTGGGATGGCGAGCACAACACACGCGCCACGTCTGCCTACTGTTGTTGGTGGCCGTCCCGTCGTGCTACCGCCTTCATCATGCAACGACGCGTCTTCCCGGTCCTGGACATCGTGTCCGGCGACGTCGGTAGTCCGAGTACTCTCCGGTTGCGCTTCCGAGCTTGAGATGAACTCCTCCTTCTCAGAATTTGATATGTTCACTCCGACTTCTTCTGGTACCTTGGTCACCATACTTGGCACCGCCGCACTTGACGAAACAACCGGGGTCACTTCCGGTTCTATCAATGTCATCTCATCATTCAAGACAATCTCCTGCTGCCCAACGTGAACACTAGTGTCGTCGACACCTATGCATACTACCTTGATCGCTCCCCACAACTCCTTTGTCGTCGACTTCCTATCGAAGGTCCGCTGTATGATGTCGTTGGGTAAGACTGAATAGAGAGCTAGCAACACCAGACAATCATTGCGATACTTCGCGGTTCCTTTCGTGTATTCCGTACCGCCAATACGGACTGCGCCCCAGAGGCCTTGGGCTTTGAGCGCGGCGCTCATTTTCACTGCCCACAAGCCGTAGTTGTCGCGGTCGAACATCGGATACACCACCGATGCCGCTTTCGTCGCCATGACCTCCTGTTACTAGGAGATCCTCCATGAGGCTCTGGTACCAATTGTTGGTCCTGACCCGTCAGTACTTTCGCCGGGACAACGATCCGCAAGAACTTTGTAGCCCGTCGAGTACTTTCCGACGAATTCCGGTGAGACGTGCGGTACCGATCGACCAAGCTAGCACTCACGTACGTATCAGAAGCTAGCAGCAACAACACATGCACGCGCACACGCGAAAGTCGATCTGGCCAGAGGCTCGTATCGAGCCTTGCTATCTTTTCTTATTTCTCAATCTTACCGATTGATTACATGGGGCTTGCACGTGGATATATGGAAGCTAACCTAACTCTAGCTAACTAGAATTAGGAGTCTAATTCTTGTACTAGTCGGACAAACACACATATCGTGTTTATTTCCAACAATGTAATAGTCCTACTACTACAACTGCTGCTTCTTTTCTGATAACTTCAAACTTGAGTAATAGCTCCTCACAAAAGAAAAGAAAAAACTCTAGCAATAATAGGACTCATGGTGTAGCTGTTTCTGGAGAGGAATCGTTCCATGAACTGAATCTACCTTGAAAATAGATAATTATCACTGAATTTCGAGTGAATTTCCTTTTGGAAATACGTCAGTTGGGAGGCTGGAAATGCTAGCTACGACGCACTAAAACTGATCACTGATGTAGTATTGTGTTTTTTTTTAAACGAGGCAAAAGTTTGCCTTTCATTGATATAGTAGAAAAGAGCTAGACCGTTTATAAGGAAAACAGGTCGAAAAACCGATACAACACAATACCACACGTCAGCCCGAGGCTACGCTCCACACGGGTCGACGACCAACCAGGCCGACACCACACCTCAACGCAACAGGCAGAGGCGCAAAACCGGAGACATCGCTCCAATTACCATGCCGGCCCCGGGGCCGCGCCCCGCCTGGCTGAAGACGAAACCGCCTCCGCCAAACCACAAAAACATTCCACAGGTCCCACTGTCCGATGGACGTCCAAAGCGAGGCCCCAAGAGGAAAAGTGACACCAGAGCGCCGCCCACGCCCGATCCCGCGAGGGATCTGGGGTTTCCCCCGGAGAGCCCGGGCGGAGGAACATGGAACTCCCGCTTCAACAAAGACTTCAGAAAGGATGCGGCGCCCACGGGCGTCACCATAGTCGGTCCTGGCCAGCCGCCAAGACAAGGCTTTCGCCCAGCGAAGAGTCCCGAACCTCACGCCCGCCCAACAAGGACCGACACAAACCACCATACCTCCACTCCTTCTCCAAGATCCCGACGATCAGCAAGCATCAGGGTAAGCTCCCGGTTCTCCCTAGATCCTCCGCTTCCTTCCTCTTGCTCCGCAGCGTCCCCTCGCCGTTCATCTGCAGTCGCCGCCGCTCGTCCTCGCTGGAGGCGATGCTCCGTGACCAATCCACAGCGGCGCCACCCGTTTCTGGTTGCCCGCGACGTCCTCTCTCGAGTGTCCCCAACTGCGCAAGCGCGTACTGCCCCTAGTGTCGGACTCGACCCCCAACAGAAGGCATCTCCATTGCTGACGTCATGGTGGCGTCAGCATGATGCACTAAAGTCTTTCTTTTTAATAAATGGTTTTGTAATTATATTCTAGAAATATTAATTACCCAGGTGGGTCCTACCTGTAAGATATTTAATCTTTTTCATAAATGTTTTCGGAAATGATTAAATATATGACATGTGGGACCAAGTGGAAAAATATTTAATATATTCCAAAAATGTTTAATTGTTTAAAAATGATTAAAAATGGATTAAAATTGGGAAAATCATAACTAATTCATTTAAATCAGAAAAATATGTATAATACATTAAAATGCTCAGAAAAATGAGATCTACACAATAGACTCATAATCATGCATAGTTCAACAACTTAAATTGCAAGATTAATTAGAAGAACCAATTGAACCCCGTAGGTGATTCTGAGGTTCCCCCTGTTCTATGGTTTGTACCCCTCGGATCCTGTTTAAAATGACCAATCATGTACTAGGGTTCATATCAATTCAATTTAACTTATCATATCATCATCCTTGCTTGAGCATAGCATCTATGCCATGTGTTGATTGTTGCTTTCCTTTCCGGTGCTTTCGCTTCTTCTCGCTAGACCTCGGAGTTAATGTGAGCAACGAGATCGAGTCCAACATTGAAGATTGAGATCAACACCATCGAAGGTTATCGACAAACAAAGCCAATCAGATGAACCCTGAAGATCCATAGTTGGGTATCAACAAGTAAATGCAAGCAAAACCCCACACGTGATATAATCCTACGATTTTATAGTATTTCAATCCTGCCATGTGCATACGATTCTAAAGTTTTTTATCGATAGATAGAGTAATCCTATCTGATGCATGTTTCCTTTGTAACCTATATTCCCTGATCCAATTCTCCTAGCATAACTAGGGTTTGCCTTATGAGCTTCGCTAGAGCTATTTGTGTCTAGTGTGCCTAACCATGCTTAGTTCTTACCACTGGTCCATCCGGTTGATGAATCAGAGTTGCGAATAAACCTAGTTGGACAGGATGACGTGGTATGATCAGAGATGAAAGTTAAACATGCTAAGGCTTGCATGGGAGGCCACGTCGGGTTGTGGTTTTTGCAGTCCCATACTTGCCACCACTAGGACCTGAGTTCTTGCCTCTTGAACCAAGATGGGCGTACAGCCACACGGGGGCCTGGAAACCCCCTCGACTAACTAACTTGCCTAGTAGATTTCATGAGTCACAGAGTTTGAGTGTTCCATTCGACATATGCATTCTGGTTGTTCTCGAAGGCGGTGAAGGAGGTGCATTCATACAGGTAGGTAAGCGTGGCAGGGAGCAAGAGAGGCACGACCTCCATAATGTTGTTCCCCGCACACATCTCTAGGGAATGACTTCGGGATTTGACCCGTTATGGCGGTATCTCCTTAGGGCGTGACTCATGGTCTCGGCGAACGCAAGGTAAAGGTCGTGATCAACCACCCTCTGCCATCCTTCCAAGGAAGAGGGCTAATAATATTTGGCATTAAGAGTCGGTTGCTACATGTGGGTAAAGTTGTACACCTCTACAGGGTATTAATCTTTTCGAAAAGCCGTGTCCGTGGTTATGGACAACTTGGGAACGGACGTGATGATCATAGAGAACTATAACCCTATCATAAAACTTGGCAAGTAAGTAAAGTGTGTTCAAAGGATGCTTCCTTAGGGATCAAGCGGGTGATCCTAGCTGGTAGGTTCAGCTGATATAGATTCGGTGGATAACAAATACGATCAAAGCTAGATATGTCGCTCTCTTACCCCTTTTGAAATGATCTATTTAGTCTAGCTTCTACTCCTCCCCCTTTTATAAAGAAAGATAGCTTTAAGCAAAGTAACCCCACCAGCCATAAGTCTTGCGGAGTACACCCTATACTCAGCCTTGCTTTGTTGATACTTTTGTAGCAGGGAAGTGTTACCATATAATAAGAGTTCGTTATGGCATCGACATCGACGAGAAGTTTGGGGTTCCCGGTTGCCAGCCTGGAATCTATGGATTGTGACGTCACCGTTATGCTTCAGGCCTCTGATGACCCACAAGTATAGGGGGTGTATTGCAGTATTTTCGATAAGTAAGAGTGTCGAATCCAACGAGGAGCATAAGGTGTTGACAAGTGGTATGGATCAGGAATTCTCTGTAAATACTTAACAAATGGATTTTTTAGGGGGTTTTGATAATGCAGATAAATAAAGTGCGAGTAAATAAAAGACAATAATAATAATTGCAGCAAGTGGCCGAATCCTTTCTTTAGCAAAGTACAAGCCGGTTGTATTACTTAAGATGACCAAACCTTCTCGAGGACACATGGGAATATCATCAAGTGCTTTCACTTCATATAGTTGATTAATCTTCTTTAGTTAGATAAGTGTTATGTGGGTGAACCTGTGCTAATGTACTGACCTTCCTAGGACTAATACATACTTGTGATTATACCCCTTGCAAGCATATGCAACTACAAGAATGTAATTAAGATAAAAACCTAACCACAGCCTTAAACTTTGAGATCCTACACTCCCTTGTGCAAAGATTTCCTAACAGGGGTTCAAGTTTCTGTCACTCCGGCAACCCCTACGATTATTAGCAAAATACACAATGCATTTCCCTAGGCCCATAAAGGTGAAGTATCATGTAGTCGATGTTGAAAGGGCATGTATGCCCCCCATGTGTGGTTTTGGTAATTAATGACAATCCCTATGGACTAATGTGCAAATTGAGTTTCACTTGTAGGTTTATCCATTGGCATCGCTTGGACCATGTGTTGGTTTCAAGGATGAAAGAGAAGTAGCATTGTCCAAGGGCTTTGTGCCTATTGGAATCAATAAGAAGAAGAAGATCAAGTATGTCTTGAAGAAGAAGAAGATGGAGTTCCTCATGGCTTTCTTCAAGACATCGTCAAGAATTGATGTGCAAGCTCAAGAGAATGATGAAGACAAGTTAGAAGAAGAGGCTTCCCCATGGTGTATGGGGATCATGTCTCAAGACTTCATCAAGCAAGTGAAAGCAAGTGCAATCAAGAAAGGTGTTACATCTTGAAGGTGACAAGATCGTCTACATCAAGCTCAAGTGGGATGCTCAAGGCAAAGGTATGATCTTGATAGGGTTTCTACTTTACCGGTCTCTTGTAGTGTTGGGAGACCAGGTTTAGGATAGATAGTCGTACTATCAAGAGGGGCTCTCGAGTGGGTGACTCGTTCGTATCTTTCGGAGAGAGCTCAAACCTTTGCATACATAGCATCATCTTTCTTGGTTGTTGTTTGGTTCTTGTCCATGTGAGGATCTAGAGCTTGTGGTTATCTTCATAACAAGCTCTAGTTCATAAAAAATGGATTTCCCTTGCATTTCTTATTGTGTTTTTGATCTTGCGGGTTTTCCGGCTCCACACCTTGGGAGGTTTCTCACCTATATATTCATGGTATTCTACACGTCGTTATCTTTCCAACAAAATTGGTTTCATCTCGTTTGGAGTTCAGATGCAAAAGTTGTGCTAGTTCTGGTTCTGAAGTTTTTTTCTGACCGGTAGTTCCGGCGGGCCACCGGTAGTACCGCCAGGGCAGTTTGCCGCCGGTAGTACCGATGTTAATTCCGTCCCAACTTCCGGTAAATCCATTTTTGGTTTAGTACTCTCTCTGCCTGGTTAGCGCTATTTGACGGAACTTGGATCGGATTTTCAGGCGGTAGTACCGCTAGGACATTCTTTCCACCGGTAATTCCGGTGAAGCGGCGGTAGTACCGGCCAGGCTCGCGTTTTTGTTCTTTCTCTCGCTGTTTTCTGACCGTTGGCTGGGTGCCACCGGTAGTACCGGCCACCTACCGCTACTACCGGCCTTGCGCGAATCTGTGAGTAACGGGCAGATCGGGGAGCCCTTTAAAAGGAGCTCCCCTTTCCCCTTCGGCCCCAACTCTTTCTTCTTGGTTTTTGGCTTTCTCTCTCCTCCATTGTTGACCTTGAAGATCTTGCCCTCTTACCTTCTCCCTCCCATGATTATTGCATCTCTTTGAGGGATTTGAGAGAGGAGATCTAGATCTATAGTCCCCACCAAACCAAATCCCTTCTTTGTGAAGGAATCCTTGGGATCTAGATCTTGGAGAGTTTTTGTGTTCTCCTCTTGTGTTCTTCCTCCCTTATTCCCCAAATAGCTTTTGTAGCTTTGGTGGAATTTGAGAGTGAAGGACTTGCCTCTTGCATTTGGTGCATAGGTTTGAGTTCTCCTCGGAGATTCGGCGAGTTCAAGCCCTTGGGCTTGTTTCTCTTGGGTTCTTGGAACCCTAGACGGTTGTGGTGTTTGATTGTTGACCTCTTGTGGTCTTGTAGCCTTTTGTGGCCTTGTTGCCTTTTGTGGCTTTGTAGCCTTTGTGGCATTGTTGTTGGGAGCCTCCAATTGAGTTGTGGAGATTGCCCCAACGTTGTACGGGTTCGGTGACCGCCCTCAAGTGTCTCATAGTGGAACATGAGTAGGCCTTTGTGGCGAGCTCACGGGAGAATATGGTGAGCCTATTGTGGCGTCGGTAGGTTGCGTGCCTTCGCATCTTAGGGTGAGGCCTTGTGTGGCGTTGGGTGAGCATCGAGTCACCACACCTCGAGGTGAGCCACTTGTGGCGTTCGAAGTACATTGCGCCCCCGCACCTCTCCAACGGAGACATAGCTTCTTTGGAAGTGAACTTCGGGAAACAAATCATCGTCTCTGTGTCCATCAGTTATCTCTCAACCGAGCCCTTTACTTATGCAATTTACATTGTGATAGCCTTTGTGCTTGAAGTACTATATCTTGATATCACCTTGTTGCTTGTCTTGCTTAGCATAAGTTGTTGGCGCACTTAGTGAAACTAGTGGATATAGGTTTTGGCTTGATAAATTAAACATTAAGTTTTATTCCGCATTTATTAGATCCTAAACCCTAATATTTTTAAAACGCCTATTCACCCCGCCTCTAGGCGACGTCCATTTCCCTTTCAGACGTTCACATGACACCACTAGAAGAATAACACCACAACTTAAATATCAAACCATTGAATCTTTCTCAACACAATTGCACTACTAACAACATGACTTCTCACATGTCCTGAAGAACTAAACGAACTACTCACAAGACATCATATGGATCAAGATCAGAGATGAAATAATGATATGTAACAATCTGAACATGAACGATAATTCAATGGTTCCACTCAATAGCATCAACTACAACAAGTAATCAACACCGAGAAAGTTTCCCCTAAGAACTATGCAAGATTCAACCCAATTGTTACAGTGGTATGGAGTGGTGATGATGGTGCTGGTGGAGATGATGATGATGATGATCCCGATGAAGTCCAGCTTGATGATGATGTTGATGGCGATGATCTCCCCTCTCCGGGAAGGAATTTCCCTGGAAGATTTCTACCTGCCAGAGAGCTCTTTATTTCTCTGCAGTTTTCCGCCTTGCAGAGGCGGCGGAACCTTTCTGTGGTCGCCCCCAAATCTTAGGGTTTTGAGAGGATTATATATGCCAAAGAGTAGAGCCAGAGGTGGGCCAGGGTGGCCACACCACCTAGTGGCGCGGCCTAGGGTGGCCCGCGCAAGGGGGTGGTGTGGGCCCCTTGTGGCCCATCTCCGCTCCCCCTGGCTTCCTTCATCTTCTGGAAAAATAGGATTTTCCGTATATTTTCTGGGATTTTCTGATCTTCGTGAATTTTGCCTCCAAACACTGCCTTTTCCGTCAGAATCCTGGCTTTAGTGGTCCATCCTCCAAAAGTCATCAACCATGCATAAACAGATGAAATAACATAAGTATCATCTCTTAATATGAAATATATCAATGAATAATAGTAAATTATGATATAGAATAGTGATGCAAAATGGACGTATCAACTCCCCCCATGCTTAGACTTCGCTTGTCCCCAAGCGAAAACTGAGCTCAATAAACATGACCTCAGGTTTATGGAGTGAAGTGTCAATAAAAGAATACGGACAAGAAGCGTCACATTCATCAATACACAAATCATAATAGAAAACAACTCACTATTATATAACTTAATTTGCAATAGGTAAAGGAAACACAATAAAGATACACAAAGTAAATCATAATTGGTAATGGAAAACTCTGTTCTTGGTCAAAGAGCGGCTAACAATTTGGAGGAGATCAAACATAATGGGGGTTTTCAATGATATCTTTCTAAGTAATACTCACTAAGTTAAGAGCAATGTTCAAAACAAGGAACATAAGAAACATGATTGAATAAATCATCATATGAATGAATGAAACACAACAACTCAAAATACTTGCTTGGGGTAGAAAGGAATAGGTTTACTGACTCAACTAAAAAGTAAAAGATAGGCCCTTCGCAGAGGGAAGCAGGGATTTCAAGTTTCATAAAGAGCTTCCAAAAATTATGGTACTTATTAGCTTTCAGCTCTCATTGCCCCTATCATAAGCATCTTTAGGTGATTAAGGTTAAAGTGAAAAAATATGAGGATATGCTTGACAAGTTATAAGCTAAAAATCTCATGCCCCTTGCTTACAAGTACCGTTCCTCATGCTACTCAACTTTAGTCACACGTAAGTTCTTGTCATTGTAAGTACATGTGTATCATAGAGAACCGCCAACGGGGTACCCCTTGCTCCATGATACAGGAGCTATCCCATATCAAAATGACAAGGCAAGCAGACAATGAGCATCTCAGCAATCTTTTTGTATGCTATTTGCATAGGGTTTTCCCCCCTTTTTTCGTTTTATTTTTCTCTCTTTTTTTCTTTGAATTCTTCACAGATTGCTTACTATGGTTATTCTGCAGGTTTCCACCATGATTAAGCATGGCTTAGACCAGCTGCCCAGGCGTTTCTCTAACACATAGACAGACTCTATGAGCCTTACAAGCTCCCCTTTCATTTCACACCGCTGGGATCCATAAGCAAAAGAACATGATATCAACTAAATAAAGTGCAATGTTGAAAGTGTTCCCCATGATACATGGTTCTGCTAATTCACAACTTACATAACGCAAGCATATACGCAACATAGATGGGCACAATGGTTCAAGTTTATTAAGTGCACGAAAGTAAAGTGTGCCATCAAGTTCGTGAGAGCTTTAATCACTATTTTTCATATAACAAGTTTAATTCGGAAGGTAGATAAAAACATGAATTTACTTGGAATAGCAACAATGCTAGTAGGTAGGTATGGTGGACACAAATGGCATAGGTTTTGGTCTAAGGATTAGATGCGCGAGAAGCATTCCCTCTTAGTACAAGTTTTTGGCTAGCAAGGCTGGGTAGCAAGCATAAGAGTTGAAGGAAACAAACATGCAAGTGATAAAAATAAACATGCAATCTTCCTTGGAAGCACAAAAGATCTTAACTAGAGAATACTAAGCTTATGATCCAATTAAGAAAGAAAGATGATGAAATTATATTTCTTAAAAGTACTTTTCTCTTTTTCATTCAATTCTCAAATAGTGTTGCTACTAACTAGAGCCAGGTTTGCCAAAACCAAATAAATTTACTTAATGATCCCAAAGTTATACCAATACTAACAACAAGATCCATCATATAACAGAAATTGCAAACTAAAATAAGATGTGCAAAAAGTAAATGACAGAACTTCTCATTAATATTCCATAACGACAACTCACACCAAGGGATACATAGATCACTAACTAGAGGGGATATACTTCCACAATGCAAACCATCCTATATGATAACTTATCTATTCATCATATGACTCTACTGAAAAGGTAAAAAGATAGAAGATAATGATATGATACCACGACACTCCCCCAAGCTTGGAACAAACCAAGGGGATGCCAAAACCTGATGACGAATTACTCCTTCGGTGGGGCTGGTGTGCGGATGCTGGTCTTCCTTTGCCTCCTCTTCAACTTCACTCTCAATCTCCTCCTCCTGCTCAAGGTCTTGGAGATCATCTTCCGCAGGCTCCTTGCCCTTATTGTTGGCGGAGACCATTGTGCCTCTAAACTTTAAGAATAGTTCCTGACAAAAACAGATCGAAACGAAAACACGACGAGAACACGATTTACGAACCTCCGGGGATCCGGGGGATTATATATTACGAAGTTTAACAACAAAAGGAAAGTACTGGGAGAAAACGGGTCGGAGACGGGCTCTGGGGTGGCCACACCACCTGGTGGCGTGGCCAGGTGGGCCCATGCCACAGGGTGGTGTGAGCCACCCGGGCTCCATTTCCGTCCCTCTTTCTACTCATTGCTTTCCATGTTAGATAAAAACTGCAAAAATATAAATTGATAGATTTTTCGTGGACCTTTTCTTACCCGAACTGTTACCTATTCGAAAACGGACTCTGCAGGTTTCTGAATTTGGTCTTTGATAAATTTTTCTGGAGTCACCATTTGAATATCATCAATATCTTCATTGTAAGAATCTCCAGAAATATAGTGCTTGAGTCTCTGACCATTCACCACTTGTGTAGTGTTATCTTTTAAGGAAGAAATTTTTATTGCACCTGAACGATACACCTCTTCAATAACAAAAGGTCCTTCCCATTTTGAGAGTAGTTTTCCTGCAAAAAATCTGAGACGAGACCTATACAATAGAACCTTCTCACCAACATGGAATTCTCTCTTAAGAATTCTCCTATCATGCCATCTTTTAACTTTTTCTTTAAAGAGTCTAGCATTTTCATATGCTTCACTCCTCCACCCCTCTAACGAACTTAAGTCAAATAATCTTTTCTCACCATCAAGTTTGAAGTCTCTATTAAGTTCTTTCACTGCCCAATAAGCTTTGTGTTTTAATTCTAAAGGAAGGTGGCAAGCTTTCCCATAAACCATTTTGTAAGGAGACATTCCCATAGGATTTTTGTAAGCAGTTCTATATGCCCATAAAGCATCATTCAACTTTTTAGCCCAATTTTTTCTAGATATATTAATAGTCTTTAGCAAGATGGATTTAATTTCTCTATTTGATAGTTCTACTTGCCCACTAGTTTGGGGATGATAAGCTGAAGCAATTCTATGATTAACATCATATGTAGCAAGGGTCTTTCTAAAGCCACCATGAATGAAATGAGAACCTCCATTAGTCATAAGATACCTAGGCACTCCAAACCTAGGAAAGATAATATCCTTAAGCATTTTTAAAGAGGTCTCACCATCAGCACTTATCGTAGGTATGGCTTCTACCCAGTTAGTAGCATAGTCAACAACAACAAGAATATGAGTATAACCTTTTGAAGGGGGAAAGGACCAATAAAGTCAAATACCCAACAATCAAATGGTTCAATAACAAGAGAGTAATTCATAGTCATTTCATTGCGTCTAGAAATATTACCAACTCGTTGACATTCATCACATGATAAGACAAATTTTCTTGCATCTTTAAAAAGGGTAGTCTAGTAAAAACCTGATTGTAGAACATTTTGTGCGGTTCTATCTCCCACATGATGTCCTCCATAGGCACTACTATGACATTTCCGCAATATCTCCTTTTGTTCATATTCTGGAACACATCTTCGCATAATACCATCTACTCCCTCTTTATATAAATGTGGGTCATCCCAAAAATAATGCCTCAAATCGTAAAAGAACTTCCTTCTTAGGCTGTAAAAGTTGGAGGCAAATACTTGGAAACAATAAAGTTAGCATAATCAGCATACCAAGGACTCTCTCGCGAGCTTACCCCTACTGCAGCCAACTGTTCATTTTGGAAACTATCATTAACAGGCATAGGATCAAAAGAGATGTTTTCCAATCGAGATAAATTATCAGCAATAGGATTTTCAGCACCTTTCCTATCTACAATATGTAGGTCAAACTCTTGTAAAAGCAACACCCATCTAATAATCCTAGGCTTAGCATCTTTCTTCATCATAAGGTACTTAATAGCAGCATGATCAGTATGAATGGTAACTTTTGAATCAACAATATATGGTCTAAACTTATCACAAGCAAAGATAACAGCTAAGAACTCTTTTTTAGTAGTAGCATAATTCTTTTGAGCATCGTCAAGAGTCTTACTATCATAATGGATAACATTTAACTTTTTATCTATTCGTTGCCCAAGAACGGCACCTACAGCAAAATCACTAGCATCGCACATGATTTCAAAGGGTAAGTTCCAATCAGGTGGTTGGATAATAGGAGCAATAGTTAAAGCTTTCTTTAGAGTTTCAAAAGCTTCCTTACAATCATCATCAAAAACAAAGGGTACATCTTTTTGGAGAAGATTAGTAAGGGGTTTTGATATCTTGGAGAAATCTTTAATAAACCTTCTATAGAAACCAGCATGACCAAGGATACTATGAATACCTTTGACGTCTCTAGGACATGCATTTTCTCAATTTCTTCAACTTTGGCTCTGTTAACTTCAATGCCTCTTTCGGAAATTTTATGTCTAAGGAAAATTCCTTCATTGACCATGAAGTGGCATTTCTCCCAATTAAGAACAAGATTAGTTTCTTCACATCTCTATAAAACTTTATCAAGGTTGTGCAGACAATTATCAAAAGAAGTTCCATAGACAGAAAAATTGTCCATGAATACTTCCACAATTTCCTCACAAAAACCATGAAATATAGCAGACATGCATCTTTGAAAAGTAGCAGGAGCATTAAAAAACCAAAAGGCATACGCCTATAAGCATAGGTTCCATAAGGGCACGTAAAAGTAGTTTTTTCTTGATCTTGTTGTTTAACAACAATTTGAGAGAATCCAGAGTATCCATCAAGAAAGCAAAAATGGGTCTTTTTAGACAACCTTTCTAACATTTGATCAATAAAAGGCAGTGGGTAATGATCTTTCTTAGTAACTTTGTTAACCTTTATGAAGTCAATGCACATCCTATAACCTACTACTATTCTTTGGGGGATAAGCTCATTATTCTCATTAGGCACAATAGTAATTCCCCTTTCTTAGGGACACAATGAACATGACTAACCCATTCACTATCAGCAATAGGATAAATAATACCAGCATCAAGGAGTTTTAATACCTCGTTTCTTACCACTTCCTTCATCTTAGGATTTAAATGACGTTGATGTTCTACCACTGGTTTTGCATCGGGTTCTATATTGATAGTGTGCTGACATATAGTAGGAGAAATCCCCTTTAAATCATCAAGGGTATAACCCATAGCTCCTCGATGTTTCTTCAATACTTCCAATAATCTTTCCTCTTCCTTCCCTGAAAGTTTAGAACTAATAATAACATGATATATTTTCTTATCATCAATGTAAGCATATTTAAGATCATCAGGTAAAGGTTTCAGATCAAAAACCGGATCCTTTTTAGGTTGCAATGTGGTACCCAAATCTTCCACAGGCAAGTTATGCTTAATCATCTTAGGTTGACGACGGAGAATCTCGTCAATCTCATTTCTTTCTTCCATGAAGATCTCACTTTCGTGGTCTTCCATAAATTGATGCAAAGCATTGTTAGGAGCAAGAGAAATAGAAGCAAGTTGTTCAACTCTAAAGTCCTCATTAGGAGTTTCATTTTCATAAGGAACTTTAGTAAATTTCAAAAAATTAAAATCATAAGATTCCCCATCAAATTTAGTTAAAATTTTCTCCCTTTTACAGTCTATAATGGCTCCACACGTGTTCAAGAAAGGTCTACCAAAAATGATAGGATAGGTTTTACTAGCAGCTGAACCAAGTACTAGAAAATCAGCAAGATATTTAATCTTACCACAAAGAACTTCCACATCTCTTACAATACCAATTGGAGAGATGGTCTCTCTATTTGCAAGGTGAATAACCACATCAATTTCTTCTAGTTCGCATGGACTAATTTCATGCATACTTTCTTTGTAAAGCTCGTAAGGAATAGCACTTGAACTTGCACCAATATCACATAAACCATAATAGCAATGATCACCAATTATAACAGAAAGCACATGGGCACTAGCTTTTCTAGTTCTATTAGGATGTGAGACAATATTAGAAGCATCCTCACAGAAGATAATGTGTCCATCTTCTACACTTTTAGTGACAAGGTCTTTCACAATTGCTACTGCAGGTTCAATGTTTATTTGTTCATCAGGCTTTACATCTCTCTTTGTACTTTTATTAATTACACTAGTTATCATAGAATGCTTTTTTACCTTATCTGGGAAAGGTATTTTCTAGATATAAGGTCCAGGTAAGATAAAATCAATAGTATAACCTTCAATACTTCTAGCAGGAACACAATCAACAATATCTTTATATGGTGAATGATACTTGTTCCATTCTTTTTTTTGGAATTTCAATATATGGGGCAAAAGCCTTAAAACAATTTGCAATAACTTGAGAGTCTAGACCATAAGCATTACTAATATTATGAAAGTCATCAGTTCCCATAAAAGATTTAATGCATTCATAATCATAATTTATACCTGACTTTCTTCCTTTATCATTCTCCCATGCTTCAGCATTGTCTTGAATACGGTCTAGAAGATCCCATTTAGCTTCTTCTTCCATGCGTGTAAATGATCCATCATAAGAAGCATCCTATAGATCCTTATCATGAAGAGAAAGTCTTGCATAAAAGTTATTGATAATAATATTGTTAGGGAGCTCGTGAATATGACATTTGAGCATTAGTAACTTCAATCTCCCCCAAGCTTGAGCTGTACTCTCTCCATCATGAGGCCAAAAGTTGTATATTTGATTCTGATCTTTGTGACTGTCACTAGGAGGATAAAATTTGGAATAAAAGAGAGGCACTACTTCCTCCCATTCAAGAGATTGGCCATTCTTCAGCAGCTTATACCATCGTCATCTCTTCCTTTCAGTGATAATGAGAATAACTTCTTCTTGACTTGATCTGTTGTAATATCTGCACACTTGAACAACCTGCATAATTCATGTATAAAGAGCAAATGATCACCGGGATGGACATTTCCATCTCCAAAATAGTAGTTATCCATAACACGATCAACAATTCTTGTAGGTATCTTAAAAGTATCATTTTCAGCAGGTGTAGGTTCATCTACCTTAGAAGTGGTAGTAGCATTACGAAATAAGAAACTAAGTGAATTATGCATATTGAAATAAAGTAACTAACAGAAATAAACAATACTCACAGTAGAAGTTTCTTTTACCAGTTCCACTCTCCAATAGTGCTTCACTCTCCGGCAACGGTGCCAGAAAATAGTCTTGATGACCCACAAGTATAGGGGGTCTATCGCAGTATTTTCGATAAGTAAGAGTGTCGAACCCAACGAGGAGCAGAAGGTGTTGACGAGTGGCTTGGAGCAGGAATTTTCTGTAAATGCTTAGCAAACAGATTTTTAGGGGGTTTTGATAATGCGGGTAAATAAAGTGCGAGTAAATAAAAGACAATAAGAATAAATGCAGCAAGTGGCCCAATCCCTTGTTTAGCAAAGGACAAGCCGGTTGTATTACTTAAGATGACCAAACGTTCTCGAGGACACACGGGAATATCGTCAAGTGCTTTCGCTTCATATAGTTGATTAATCTTCTTTAGTTAGATAAGTGTTGTGTGGGTGAACCTGTGCTAATGTAGTGACCTTCCTAGGACTAATACATACTTGTGACTATACCCCTTGCAAGCATCCAGAACTACAAGAAAGTAATTAAGATAAAAACCTAACCACAGCCTTAAACTTTGAGATCCTACACTCCCTTGTGCAAAGGTTTCCTACCGGGGGTTCAGGTTTCTATCACTCCGACAACCCCTACAATTAGTAGCCAAATACACAATGCATTCCCCTAGGCCCTTAAAGGTGAAGTACCATGTAGTCGATGTTCACATGACACCACTAGAAGAATAACACCACAACTTAAATATCAAACCATTGAATCTTTCTCAACACAATTCCACTACTAACAACATGACTTCTCCCATGTCCTCAAGAACTAAACGAACTACTCACAAGACATCATATGGATCAAGATCAGAGATGAAATAATGATATGTAATAATCTGAACATGAACGATAATTCAATGGTTCCACTCAATAGCATCAACTACAATAAGTAATCAACACCGGGAAAGTTTCCCCTAAGAACTATGCAACATTCAACCCAATTGTTACAGCGGTATGGAGTGGTGATGATGGTGCTGGTGGAGATGATGATGGAGATGATGATGATGATCCCGATGAAGTCCAGCTTGATGACGGTGTTGATGGCGACGATCTCCCCTCTCCAGGAAGGAATTTCCCCGACAGATTTCTGGCTGTCGGAGAGCTATTTCTTTCTCTAAAGTTTTCTGCCCCGCAGAGGCGGCGGAACCTTTCTGTAGTCGCCCCCGAATCTTAGGGTTTCGGGAGGATTATATACGCCAAAGAGCAGAGCCAGAGGTGGGCCAGGATGGCCACACCACCTGGTGGCGCGGCATAGGTTGACCCGCGCTAGGGGGTGGTGTGGCCCCCCTGTGGCCCATCTCCGCTCCCCCTTCTAGCTTCCTTTGTCTTCTGAAAAAATAGGATTTTTCATATATTTTCTGGGATTTTCTGATCTTCGCGAATTTCGCCTCCAAACAGTGCCTTTTCCGTCAGAATCCTGGCTTCAGTGGTCCATCCTCCAAAAGTCATCAACCATGCATAAACATATGAAATAACATAAGTATCATCTCTTAATATGAAGTATATCAATGAATAATAGTAAATTATGATATAGAATAGTGATACAAAATGGACGTAACAGCCTCTTAGGCCATTTGTTAAGTTTGATATACTTAATAGCATAATTTTCCATCCGTTGTTTGATGTTTGTGATCAGTGACCTCTACTTGTAATAATTTGGTTCTTTGCTCAGTTATAAGCTTGTTGTAATAACTTTTGAGTCGTAGGGTCACTGCAATGTTACCGATTCTCTCTATGTACGCTTTCGAGATTTAGGTCTTATATCAGATAGAGGTCTGGGATTTTTCTAGCCCTAATCCTGGGGGTGTCACTGAAGGGTTCCGTAGCAGAAAACAAAAAAAATTCCTACGAAAGAACTCCCTGATGACCAAGATCTATCTATGTAGTAATGCAGTAACGACCAGACATATGGAATACATACCCTTGTAGACCGTATGCGGTTAACGTTCCGAGGGGGACGTGGTTGGAGTAGTCGAACTCGTAGCCAACCTCAAGGTCGCGATGCTCCTCACAGGTCACCCCTTGCTCCATCTTCATCGTGTAGCAGCTCGGGCTCACGACATCCGAAGTGCCCCAAGTGTTGCACCTCGTGGCTTCGTACACATCCGGTGTATGATGAGACCTCCGGCTCCCTGATCCCACCGGGAGTGTGGAAGTAGATCTCCGGCTAGGAATCATTGCAGCACAATGGCGTGCTGCAGGTGCGCCATCTCTTGCATGAACAGTCTTTTCTTGGGACCGTGCCAACACGTGGAGACAACTATGTAGAGAGAGGAAGGAATTCTCTAAGGAAAATGCCTTACAAAACATCTCAAATTGTGTGTTAAATCCCACCCATGGGCACCCCCTTATATAGGAGAAGCGGGGCATGTCCTCTTCATTAGGTTAGACATGTGGGACTAATAATAAAGAAAAAACAGCAGGATTTTCGTCCCAGGCGGACAGGCTGATTTTAACCAGCCCAACAAGTAAAGGGGGAGCCAACCCGGGTGGGCCTGGGCGACCCAGTGCGCCAACCTTGCGGCGGCCAGTGGCCCATCTTCAGTGAGACGGTAGGGAAGCATCCGAGGCAGTAGCCCTAGGTGGGTCGGCCCGATCGTGCAGCCTACTAGAGGCAGCGGCGGTGGCCAGCTCCCCACCACGCGCCCAGGTGGGCAACCCTGGCGCACGTGCGCGGCCCACCTGCCTTGCACAGCAGCGGCCTGCGGCTGCAACCGGGTGGGCTGGCTAGGTGCGACGACCCATCTCGGTGCCCTGCTGTGCAAACGCGGCAGCCAGCAGTCCCCCGCCCTCGTGCGGTGGCAAATGTTTGTCGCCCACGTGGGCCTTTTCCTTTTTCCTATTTTCTGCAACTTTTCTCCTAGGGCATTTCCCTACGGGAATTTGGCCTAATATAAAAGTTGCTTTTATAAATATTAATTTAAATATTATTTACAGTATATTAATTCACAATTAGCATATAATAAACGCATATTTAAATTCCCATTTATTTGAAACTCCTTTTAGTCTTTTTCCTTCATTCTTTCTCTAAAGAACTTCAGATCTCTCCGGCTTTCTCTTTCTCTACTGTGATCCCATCTTACGGACGATCTCTCTCATAGTACCCTTAAGTGTATCCCCTCACGGCTCGAAAATGCTCTAGACATGATCCATATCAATGATCAACAGAGGGACCGAGATGCCCATGTGACCCTTATGCATTCCACGATAATGATGTTGTTTGAACCGTAAAACGTCGAGTCTAATTCCCTTTGTTTCTTTGATACGACTTGTCCGAGATTCGATCATTGGTATCACATACCTTGTTCAATATCGTTACCGACAAGTTCTATTTTACTTGTTACCATGATATTACATTCCCGTGACCTAGTCACATGTTGCAACATTTATGGATGTAGTCTCACCAAGTTGGCCGTATGTATTTTACCCGTCACGTGAGTGAACAAATCCCGCACTTGAAGTCACATGTCATCTACTGTTCCTTTGGAATACCCAACGTACACCTTTATAATCACCGTTTAATCGTCTGACGTTTGATGCAGTCAAAGCAGCCTCGGGAAATAGTGAGTAATATGATCTTACGGTCTAAGGAGAAGGAGACTATGTTTTTAGCTATTGAAACAATGAACTATGTGACTTGATAATGTCGCAATATTTGAGGAATGTCCATCACACCATTCACCAATGATATGACCTCGTTGTCAATTGGCATAAATGCCCATGATCTTCAAATCCAGATCATCCTCATGACCAACGAACTACTAGTATGAATAGAGGCTACTAGGGACTTGGTTTGTTTCATACCACACTTGTACCAATGTTTCCACTTGATACAGTTATAGCATAATATGAAACTATTACAAACTAATTGAGATATGATATCAAAAACCTATTTATTATTTGCCTCTAGGGCATATCTCCTTCAGTCTCCCACTTGCACTAGAGTACAAATAATCTAGATCGCATTTTACTCATCATAAACCATATCACATATGTGTTTATTGATCATGCATACTTATGGAAAACGTCATGTCAATGTTCTATTTTACTAGATCATTATGTCTTTTGCAAATCGTTAATGTCTTCCTAATTTTGACATTCATACCATTATCTTATAATGGGTTGAAGTATTCATTTGGCAACAAAGTGATACTTTATTTCTAGTGTTTACAATCATGTTCGCTTTCACTGTTGTCACGTAAACTTTGAAACACACTTCACACTCCTTTGTGTATATATATAGTAGTTATGGCAACAGAGTGAGGTCGGTATCTAGGAGAAAGCAGTGACATTAGATCAGCCACAACGAGCTTTCTCATGGGCATTATGCCCTGGGACACACCCTCTGCGTAAAGACGAACTAGTCCCACCACAACAATATACAACATGTCAGATGGTGCCTTTATACTTCTATATCTATCTAGATCCTAGCACATGAAATGCAACTATGCGCCTTACTTTGCTTCTTGCCATTTAAGGACAAACTTAATTCTAGTTCAGTGATTTACTCAGGAATCACTTCAAGACATGTTCTTATAGTTAAGAGTTTGTTCTTCCAACCAGAACCTCAGGTCACATTATGTCGAGTATACAATATGGTTGTCTGGAAGAACCTATGACTGGGGGCATAGGAGATGCAGCACACCTCTTTCTTTCTTTTAACCATACTTGTAATACTAAGACTAACTCAATGCTTCATACAAGTAAGAACTTCTTTCTTACCTTGTTCCATTCTAAACTACTTCAGAATCTTGCCTAGGACATTCTGAACATTTTCAGAATCAAGTCGAGGAAGCATTCAACTATGTTGTTTATTAAACTAACCAATCTATGTCGATAGATCTCATTGTTTAATAACTTGTTCAACTTCATCCATATTTACTAACTTAAAATGTTATCAATACCAATCACATCATTCATATATGTTTTCCACATATCTCAGAATGATTTCACGCTTCCACTGAAATATGGCATCCATATATGAGATCCGAGGATTTCACTTAGCTCCCACTCAAATGCAGGTCCTCTCGATAATCTTGGACATTCCAAAATTCTTTGATTATTATCAAATTGAGAATTCTAATTACGAGACTTTAATATCCATATATTGCTAGTGTAAATCCAATAGACTTAAGCATCGCTACAATTGTAGTCAACTCCTTGAATTTTTCCAATCGTTGTGACAAATCGAGCTTTATGTCATTAATTAAGTTGCATTTCCTTCTTATAACTTTGCAATCATTCAGAAATATCAAGTAAACTTCTTTACTTAATAAGGTCAAGTAACATGTTACTTTTCAATCTTAAATGTAACTTAATACATGATTGCATGACTCCTAGTCATTTCTTGCACTTAGGTCCATCACGCTTCTTTGTAGTTCGTAGGTATGTCTTGTTCAAAACATGACAATGGAATCAATGATACAATTCTGCAAACTTGCAGAATATATTGTTGAATCCTACTTCTTTTAGTAAAAGTATTCACTGAAAGTTTATGATCATACTCATTGGTTTATCCTCTTGACGAGGTGTAATCTCGGCAATGTCCATGAAGAAGGACTTAGGGTTTTGCGGAAAAGAGAACACTGGGGATTTCGTCGGAAGTCAGGAAACAATGGGATCAAAGTCGTCTGAATATTACGAGAGATTGCTTGGTTACAAATCGCTTGGGGATTGTTCGGTGCCTCTCCTAGGCTTCTCCCGCCCTATATATAATAGGTCGGGTCTCAAAGTTGTATGCGAATAGGTTACATGATTACAATGCCAACTCTAGGTCGGTCTTTATTCCTCTTTCCTAATACAACTTTGTCGGTTGCTTCTTTGGATCTTCATCTTGACTCTTCATGGGCCGTAAACCTTTCCGCAGGCCATGGGTAGCAAATCATAGGGACCCAAGTAACCATACCTATGTCACCTCTATTTGTAGAGTTCGGTTTCATGGAACAAATTCTGTTGTGCCACTCAACAATCCATAGGCAAGGTCAAATACCTTGTTTTGATCTTTTACTTTTTTCCACCCGTATCTTCATCAAGACACATCAACTTTGGACAACAGTAGGTTTGTCCTTTGTGGAAGATGCATTCATAGCTTCTAAGAATACTCTACAAAGACTTGTTTATTTGCCATGACTTTGACTTATCGAATCTCCAGAAACTCGAACATGCAATAACTCTTATGGTGTTGTTTCCATAAATCTTTAGATGTTCCTTTATATTTCAACCGAGTGTTTCCCATTTTGATCTCTAACTCTAAACGACAACTATAACCCCGATAAGAGATCATATTAGACCATATGCATCTAATACATAATGATTATGATGTTTAGAAATTTCAATACACTTTGAATTTCCCTATTAACATAATTTGTGAAACATCTTTCACACGTCCCTTTTATGCTAAAATTAACTTGAATACTTTAGCCATGTCGAAGAGACTTTGTATTTTTGTTAATTCAATATCCCTTTTTTGTTGTGAACTCACTTAAACAATTCAAATCGTTTCAAACTCTTGTTTCATCAAGGAAATATGCTTATTCACTTAAGTCCACAATTAATTAATGATTTCCACTATTTGTTGAAAATACGATACATCACTATGTATAAGATTCACAAATTTTTCGCATATCACTGTTTTACCAGAATGCGGAGTTTTAGTCATTCTGCCTAATAAGGCATGGTTTTGCAAAGTCTCTAGATTAAGTATCTAAAACCCCCGATCTTCATTTAGAATGAAGAACATGCAATAACCACCATGACTTAAACAACAGTGTCATGCCATTATTAAACTTTGGATACCTTTTAGCATTCTAATCCTTTATAAATGTTTAAGCTATTATCATTAACATAGTGATGAGATTAACTCATTTATAATCGTAATGTGACCATAAAGGTATTATTCATAAGAACCGGCTTGTAACTTATTCATATGAATAATCGTCTTGCCAAAAACAAGACACACAAGACAAGGATTACAAAATTATATTCAAGTCCACCAATCTGAATGATATACTTTGAGGAAAGGGATGATGTCGGCCATCAACTATTTTGCTCACCATCATCAAGCCATATTGCCTCAGTTCTAGCAATTCTCAAGCAGACCATCCTGTTTTTCACAAAACGGGACAAGTATCAAATACTTGTGAACTGCAACAAGTTTTTGCAAGAATTACATTTACAACTTTGTATATCTGACATATACCCTTTTTCATCCATGACCTCCATTGTAATTAAGCCCTTCTAAGAGTTTTCAAATCTAATGCAAAGATTGCCAAGTGACTCTCCAAATATTCTGTCTTCTTCCATGTTGGAGGAAGACTCATCCATCGGCTCATAATTTATGTGCCAAATCTTGCAAACTACAAAATTGTAGTCCAACTCTCCATCGAATGGAGAATGGCTTGTTAGATGATTATGGAGAAAACACAAACATTGTGGAGTCATCAGACTATCTCCTAATGGTTATTGTATCAAGAAGAGAAGAGCACCTTTTACGAGGATATCCCTCAGGTGTGGGTATTAATCTATGAAGTTGGACCCTTTTGCTAAGTTCCACATCAAGCAACAAATTTCCCATGGTCGCAAAGGACCTCAATAGGATAGGCCATGATCTACTAAGATATTTGCAAATAGACATCTAGACTAAGTTCATAATATGAGTTCAATCCTAATTGAGATCTCACTAAAATTGTCATCCCCTGGACCATTTTAGTGATCACACAATCCCAATCCGCTACACCGTCGCCGATCGTCATGGACGTCAATGCAATTACAAAGGTAGACATTCCCTAATGTCAATCACATCAGCCATGTAACTCATGCTTGATCTTTTGATCTCTTGCGTTCCGAGGCCATGTCTACACATTCTAGGCTCGCCAAATCTAACTTGTGTGTATTCGTTGTGCAACATGGCTTAGACCCACTGTATGCGAACGTAGATATGTCTAGCCCCCGATCGTCATGGACGGCTTCATAATGAAGAACTTTCTTGGTGGTTCACACACAAGGGGAACACTATCATTGTAACTGTATAGGGATTATCTTATTTTCTATGGTTGAGTATCTAATACTAGCACACAATAAGATGTAAAAATAGGTATCAACATCACATGCATATTTTGTGATATGATATGGTCTTTTTTCTTGTGCCTTAATCTCCATCGAGTGCCCCGGCATGATCTCCATCTTTCCACCGGTTTGACGCCAAGTCCACGACGCCACCACCAGGTCATCCATCAGAACGATGTATATTACTATACTACTTAGTAATAGAAAAGTAAACTACTTTACCTTCGTAACAACCAATACCATATCAGATCACATGCCCTCCTACAAAACAAAGTTGGTTGCCTCTACTTTATCTTTTGCAAGTTTTACGTGGTTTTTAGGCATTTCACAATAAAACCGTTTCTAAACTATGATCTTTCCAACCACAACATGGATCCAACAGTTGTATCTACTACACCCCTTTCGAGGCCCTCCATTATAAATGATATATCAACTATTGAATGAGAGGCAGACACCCGCTAGCTACTTATATGGCGTATATTGAGCGTGGAACCAGTCTCACGTACGAATACGCATAAGGTCGTCCCGGGCCACTTCATCAAACAATACCGCGATATAAACAAGTACATGTTAGAGGGTAATAATTAAGGGATCAATGCCCGCACAATACTTGTGCGTACTGGACGTACAACACTCCTACACATAGATAGGCTCAGATACCACTAAAGGGTTCCGTAGCAGAAAACAAAAAATTTCCTACGAAAGAACTCCCTAATGACCAAGATCTATCTATGTAGTAATGTAGTAACGACCAGAGCGTATAGAATACATACCCTTATAGATCATACGCGGTTAATGTTTCGAGGGGAACGTGGTTGGAGTAGTCAAACTCGTAGCCGACCTCAAGGTCGTGATGCTCCTCGCAGGTCACCCATTGCTCCTTCTTCATCGTGCAGTAGCTCCGGCTCACGACATCCAAAGTGCCCTAAGTGTTGCACCTCGTGGCTTCGTATACATATGGTGTATGATGAGACCTACAGCTCCCGATCCCGCCGGGAGTGCAGAAGTAGATCTCTGGCTAGGAATCCCTGTAGCGCAAAAGCGTGCTACATGTGCGCCATCTCTTGCGCGAATAATCCTTTCTTGGGACCGTGCCAACGCGTGGAGACAACTATATATAGAGAGAGGGAGGAATTCTCTAAGAAAAATGCCATAGAGAACATCTCAAATTGTGTGTTAAATCCCACCCATGGGCACCCTCTTATATAGGCGAAAAGGGGCGTGCCCTCTTCATTAGGTTAGCCATGTGGGACTAATAATAAAGGAAAAACAACAGGATTTTCATCCCAGGCGGATGGGCTGATTTTAACCAGCCCAACAAGTAAAGGGGGAGCCAACCCGGGTGGGCCAAGGCAGCCCAGCACAGCAAACCAGCGGCGGCAGCGGACAGCAGACCATCTTCGACGAGGCGGCAGGGAAGAGCCGAGGCAGCAGCCCTGGGTGGGCCGGCCTGACCGCACAGCCCGCCAAAGGCACTAGCAGTGGCCAGCTCCCCACCACGCGCCCGGGTGGGCCTGCCAGGCGCATGCGCGCAGCCCACCTGCCTTACGCGGCGGCAGCCGTGTGGGCCATCTAGGCGTGATGGCCCAGCTCGGTGCCCTGATGCCCAGACGCGGCAGCTAGCAGTCCCCTGCCCCCGTGCAGTGGCTAATGTTGGCCGCCCACATGGGCCTTTTCGTTTTTCCTATTTTCTGCAGCTTTTCTCCTAGGCCATTTCCCTCCGAGGATTTGGCCTAATATAAAAGTTTCTTTTATAAATCTTAATTTAAATATTATTTAGAATATATTAATTCACAATTTACATATAATAAATGCATATTTAAATTCCCATTTATCTGAAACTTCTTTCAGTATTTTTTCTTCATTCTTTCTCCGAAAAACTTTGGATCTCTCCGCGGAACAATTTTGACTTTCTCTTTCTCTATTGTGATTTCATCTTATGGACGATCTCTCTCATAGTAACCTTAAGTGTATCCCCTCACAGCTCGGGAATGCTCTAGACATGATCCATATCAATGATCAACAGAGGGACTGGGATGCCCATGTGACCCTTATGCATTCCACGATAACAATGTCGTTTGAATCGTAAAACATCGAGTCCAATTCCCTTTGTTTCTTTGATACAACTTGTCCGAGATTCAATCATTGGTATCACATACCTTGTTCAATCTCGTTACCGACAAGTTCTGTTTTACTTGTTACTGTGATATTACATTCCCATGACCTAGTCACATGTTGCAACATTTATAGATGTAATCTCACTAAGTCGGTCGTATGTATCTTACCCATCACGTGGTTGGACAAATCCCACTCTTGAAGTCACATGTCATCTACTGTTCCTTTGGAATACCCAACATACACCTTTATGATCACCGTTTAACCGTGTGACGTTTGATGCAGTCAAAGCAGCCTCGGGCAACAGTGAATAATATGATCTCACGGTCTAAGGAGAAGGAGACTACATTTTTAGCTATTACAACAATGAAATCTGTGACTTGATCGTGTTGCAATATTTGAGGAATATCCATCACACCATTCACCAATGATATGACCTCGTTGTCAATTTGCATAAATGCCCGTGATTTTGAAACCCAGATCATCCTCATGACCAACGGACTAGTATGAATAGAGGTTACTAGTTATTTGATTTGTTTCATACCACACCAGTACTAATATTTCCACTTGATACAGTTATAGCACAATATGAAACTATTATAAACTAATTGATATATGATAAATAAAACCTATTTATTATTTGCCTCTAGGGCATATCTCCTTCAGTTACAGGTTTTGGTATCAGAGCAGTACCGACTGTAGGAAAACCTTTCTACTAGTCGATGTTGAGTCTAGTGCTTATGAAAATTATTTGCGAAAACTCTGGTATGCTTATTTTTCTCCTTATCCAGTTTCGCTCTAACTCCGGGTCATATTATCTTGTGTTAATTTTGAAAAGTTTTGCTATATCGTCTTGTCTTTCAAAACTTAGTTTCCCTTTGGGCATGACGCTCTTAACCAGTTAAGCTAGTGCGTTGAGTTCTCCAGAGTATGGTGTGTGTTCCTTGCTCCCTTTGTTCACTTTCATCTGAGAGATTCCTTTCCATCATGATCTCTCTATCTTATGGGCCCACAACATCATGTTGATGGTTTCATAGTGATTTGTTCTAGGCCTCGATGTTTCCTTTTGCCTCATGTGCCTCCCTTTTCATTTGTCTGGGTACTTCAGAAGTTGTGTCTTCTTTTGGAAGCTACCTCGTGATTACTACCTTGGGGTACCCTCTGTACTACTAAGATAGTGGTTACTCCTTTCTTTGGGTTTTAACCCTTGGACTTGAACCAAAGATCCTTGATTGTGCTTGATTCTGGTGTTGTGAACCTTGTACATGAAGCTGACCTTTAACCCAAGATCCAATTTGTTGATCCCTGTTGTTAATGTTCAAACATTACCTAAGGATGGCTAGTACCTTTTACAATAGCCATCGAGCTAGTGGTTTTTGTTGCGATTAACTTGCAGCAAATTAAGGACCTCCCCTACCACATGCTTTGGCAGATGTTCTTTAATGGAACCAAATAGATCACAACAAGAGTACTCCTCGTGAGTCTCGCATCTATATTCGTGACTCGGCCGCATCTTCCCTTCTATGCATCGGTTCTCGAAAGATTATTGATTTATGCATCCACATCTCGAGATTTTCTCCTGAGCATGTTCCTTTTCCCTTGTTGTTCTCGACCATTGTCTACCAGTTGGTATCCAAGTGGTACATGTGCATTGGTGTCTTCTAGTGCAAGATACTCTTGTGGTTCGTCAGACAAACCATTTCGGGATGTCAGGAGAAACAAACTCCAGTACCTCGTCATGTCTAGGACCAGGTCAAAGTGTTGTACTCCGCATATTAAGAAGCATTGGTTAGTTTCTGTATGCTCTGCCTTTGATTATCACACCCTTATATACTAAGAGGTCATGCTGAGTTTCATGACCCTTAACACTACTAGGAAACAGCCCATCTGTGGCGCATGGAAATGGGACTTCTGTGGCGCATATCTTAGTCGCCACTGATACCTCGCCACTGATAACAAACTTCAGTGGCGCATATGGCCAATATGCGCCACAGAAGTTTTTTTCAAAATTCAAAAAAAAAAGGCGGGCCGGATCTCAAACTTCAGTGGCGCATATGGCCAATATGCGCACAGAAGTTTTTTTCAAATTTCAGAAAAAAGCCGGGCCAGATCTAGCTGGAGGTGGGGGGGTCGCCGGAGGTGGATCAGATGTGATGGTCGAAGGAGAAGGAGGCCGTCGGAGGTGGTCAGAATAGTAGGAGGAGGAGGCCGCCGCTGGAGGTGGAGGAAGGGCTCGCCGGAGATGGTTGGAGGAGGCCGCCAGAGATGGTGGTGGTGGAGGAGGAGAAGGAGGAGGAGGAGGTCGCCGGTGGTGTTGGAGGTCGCTGGAGAAGGAGGAGGAGGAGGAGGTCGCCGGAGGAGGAGGTCACCGAGGTAGCCATGGCCGGAGGTGGATGTCGCCGGAGAGTGGAGGAGAAGGAGAGAAGTATGGAGGGGAGGAATAGTGGAGGGAGAAGTGGAGAAGTATGGAGGGGAGGAGAAGTGGAGGGAGAAGTATGGAGGGGGAGTAGAAGTGGAGGAGAAGGGGAGAATATAAGGAGAAGGGGCGTCGGCGGGATTCAAATTTCGAATCCCGCCCAAGACTTCTATGGCGCATATGGGGGAAATGCGCCACAGAAGTTTCTCCCCCTTTTTTATTTTTTTGCAGGAAAAAATCTTCTATCTGTCGTTGAAATCGAGTAGAAAATTTCGAGACGATCATTTTGATAGGTTAAAGATTTTTTTCCGACATAGTATGCAAAAGTTATAGCTGTTTTACCGTGCCATGACCTATTTTTGCAAAATACATCAAAACTCATGTTTTTCAATTTTGTCTAGATCTATACCCTAAAATCTAACTACAACTTAAAGGAATTATTTTTTTGAAGTTTCTATCATTTTTGTTTATTTTTTCAAAACTGAAAAGGCGATCCACGGGGATTTTTGTTTATTTTTTTCAAAACTGAAAAGGCGATCCACGGGGGGGGGGGGGGGGGGTGGGATCTGTTTTCCCCCCCTATATGCTTGTTCTGTGGCGCATACACCTATATGCGCCACAGAAACATCACTTTCTGTGGCGCATATGGACATATGCGCCACAAAAGTTTCTCCCCCTTTTTTGCTGCTTGGTCCCATCAACCTTCTATGGCGTATAGGTCTATATGCGCCACAGAAGTTAGACACTTCAGTGGCGCACACGAAAATATGCGCCACAGAAATATGGACTTCTGTGGCGCATATTGGTTTCGTGCGCCACTGAAGTGTCTAACTTCTGTGGCACATGTTTTCTAGTGCGCCACTGATATATATCTATGGCGCATATTTTCACATATGCGCCACTGAATATCTTGTCTATCTATAGGCTGTTTCCTAGTAGTGTAATGAAGTGATGCTCTTACATATTCTTACCCACCCTCCCTCCAAGCTTTCGTGCTCGTGAATGATGCGTGTGCATAACAATGTGGCCATTTGAGATTCTTAGCAATCATTATTGCTTTGGACCTCAACAAGGACATTTGTGTCATTCTTGGTGTGATGGTTAAACTATCACTAAGCGAAGTTTGATTGTGCTACCACGTCTGTTATTCTGGTACACTCTCTTTGGTCAAAGAGTTAGGTTTGTGTCGAAGCTCTGAGACTATGTCTTCTTGCCTTACCAAGAAAGTTTCCTCCCGAACAAAGTGACATATCGGTGGTCCGTGATATTCTGGCTATCTTCTGGAAGTGTCACCATGTCTCCACATGACCGTGTTTGTGAAGTTCTGGAGCAAGCTAGTTCTTAACTGCTCCTTCTCCAAGGATCCACACTGGATACCCCTGAACTAGTTGGTTGAGCTTAAACAACAACTTGGAGAGTTGTAAGACAAAAGTTCTATCATACTTGTTCCTCCTAAAGTGATGTCTAGTTTTGTTCGCGCTGAAGAAAGATAGTGTCTCCTTCGTGGAAATGTTATCGTCCCCATATTTGATTTGATTCGGTCTATCGTCAAATCAAACTCAGTCCTAGGACTATCCTGATGATGTATCTATTTGTGATGTTTCATCTGGGTACATCTTCATGTTCTTTGGTCTGACTAATATATATGTCATGTTTATACAATATATGAGCCCATATTCTTAGAGTATGTGGATAAGTTTGTTATTGAGCCCATCATGACATCCTTACCTTCTCCATGCTATATTGGATTCATACGGAACAATTGGCATTAATATTGGAAACTTTTTGAGAGTTGTCTTCGAGTTATCTTGAAGTATGTGTTCTGGATGTTAGAAGTAACTTTCTCTGGTTCATGTGCAATAGTTGAAAATTGTCGTCGTGGATTAGAGTAGAGTTATTTTTATTTCCTTGGGAATCATTTCAAGTTAGTCATGCATGTGCAAAGTATTCTTGATATGGTAGGTTGATACCTTCACATATCGAGAACATCCTTTAAGTACGCTAAGCCACTAATGATTTGTCATGGAAGAGAAGAAGTCCTAAAAACTTCAGTATCCTCCTAAACGTTTCCCAATAAGGATGCATTTGTGTTTCATTGCAATCAATACATGTAGGTTCAACTATGTTTTGGTAACTTGCTAATACACAGGTTTCGCAACCTAGCTCATTCTTTTGGAGCTTGACCATGTAATCCATGACTTGAGAATCTAGTAACTTTACCTCTGTGGTAAATGTTGCAACCTTTCTATTCAGATAGCAATGATGGTTAGTGTTCATCAAGGTTTTTGACGTAGGTCTCTTTGAAAATCTGGCAAGATTGATGAGATGGTTGATACAATTAGCTAGAAGACCAGTTGTCATATTCTCTTGAATTAGCAAATAACAACCACTCGTCATGAGGCTTCTTCTATGATTTGTTATAGAAGATGTGCTCATGGCTTCCTTTGTATCTGAAATCTGATGTCCGCTTTCTCGAACATAAAGGAGAACATTTAAAGTACAATTGCTAAATGTCTCTCGATCGATCCTCTAGACCCTTTTATGTTGGCAAGTGTCTTGTTGTACCAAGTAAACAAAGTTTGAGAATGCAGTTTATTTTTCCCCGTGTCATCAGGAATCTTCTTATATATTCATGTTAGTGGTGTGAAGTGATATCATGGTCATTGGCAAAGATTTTGGTAAAGCTGGATGAATAAATAGTTTCTTCAGTTTCTCGATCGTGTTAGAAGAGTGACTATGATTTTGGTAATCATTATTTCCTCTTGTTACATGTTTTCTGTGACTCTTATGAATCCTCGCCACAAAACAACCCTTTTGTCTTGACCTTCTATTGAATTAAGAGTGGTCCTTTGTATCAAAATTAGTTCAACAACTTGGTTATTCGTATCTCTGTACCTGTGAAATCTCTACTTAAGTCGTTTAGTAGAGGTTCATCTCTCAAAGTCTGTGATCGTGTTCTTTACGTTCTATGCTCTCCTCTTCAAAAGCTCAAACTCTTCTGAAGCTCCATGGTCTCAATCCTTCTGAAGACCAGTTATCTAACAACTCGAAACCTTCTCCTTTTGATTCCTCCTCTACCTTAACGTATCTCGTGTTCCCAGCTCCAGAGATGTTATGAAACATCTATTCATGAGTTGACCATTGATAGCTGTGAGATTCGACACATTTTTATGGCTTTTATTGATGGTTTTCTCCCGGATTTGATCGTTTTCTGGCTTTACCTACCGCTAATACTTCGGTAGCAAAGAAAACTTGGTTTTTAATGTGTGTTTCGGGTTCTGAATGTCAACTGAAGGATTTAACTAGAGAAATACAACATTCTGGAGAAAACAAGCAAGTCCCACTTTGGAAGCACGCGAGGGGATCTCACAGAAGCTATAACAAGAAACTATACGACGGGAATATTTTTCCGGCCATATAGTTCCTACCGTATAGTTGTCGCCGCCTCTGTCTTGTCAAAAGGGACAACTTCCGTGAAGGTACCGGGAGCGAAATCAGAACACAACAGCCGCCACACCATCCAGAAGGGAGAAAGAAGAGATCTAGAGAAGAAGGAGAAGACATTCTTCATCTCGCTCCACGATCTTCGACCTCCTAGCCAATACACCCCCATAGACACACTTGTACTAAAGAGAGAGGGATCTTCACCTTGCTATACTAGGGTTTGAGATTGTTTCTTCCCATCTTGAATTGTGTTGGGTATTTTTCTATTCTTATTGTGGATCTCCATGGTAATACCAAGACGAATTCCCTTTATTTGATTATATTGATGATCCGTTCTTATCTCATGTGTGAGTAATTCCCTTGGGCTTGGGAGATGTAGGCGATTGGTGAGATGTGATGTGCCTTCATATATTTTCCATTAGTTTGTGATTGATTCTAATTACTCCCTCCAATCCATATTACTTGTCTCTGAATCAGACATATCCAACACTAAAACATGTCTAGATACATTTCATTGGGCGATAATTAATATGGATCAGAGGGAGTACTATATTATGTGTGCTTGGCTATCTGTGGGATGCCTAATGCTTGTTGTCCAATTAAGGGCCCAGACAACATGATACTTTGTTCTACATAGATAAGATCTTGTACGCTAGTGGACCGGCGACCCCCGGGTGACACGAGGATATCAATGGAAAGCTAGTTGACTCGAGGATAACGAGTAACCTCTCTGCTTATTGCATTAGTCCGATCCAAGGAGCTTAATCCCTAAGCAACCTAAAGGGTCTTAATTGTCTAGTGTCTGACCATGGTTTTGGTAGCAGGCTAGTAGGATTATTGAAGTTGGGATGAAATCTACCAAGAGGAGTTCCGGCTAATTATGGTTTGCTTGCCTACACATATATCTATAAGATTATAATTGTTACATTTACCACTCGACCACCTAGCACAGTCACTATCACCATGAACTGAATCTCCCCGCGCCTTCTTTTGCCATCTGCAGGAAACAACAAACAATCAAAGTCGTTCTTTACTTTTATGCACTATATTTCTGAAGTTTACATTTTAGTTCTATTTAAATTTATTGTATTTAATCAAAATACCAATCTTATTTCAACACTTGCAGTCAATTCACTCGAAGACCTGTGACAACTTCGGGTGTGACAGAGACTTCACCAATAAACACTTACCTTTGGGCTCCCTGTGGGATCGCTATCTGAACTTCGAAACTAGCTACAAATGATCTGTGCACTTGTAGTGATCAAGCTATTTTCTGGCACCGTTGTTGGGGAGCTAAGCGCTAAGTGTTTGTCTTTTGACATTTTAGGTGTTGCTACTACAAAATGTTATATTTAGGAGACAAAGGGTCTACACGCTCTAGTAGGACCTACCTGCCGGATTATATTGAGCGCGTGCCTGCTCAGAGGCGCGAAGAAATTATTGAAAAAAATTAAGATCAAATAAAGTTGAAGTTGAAAACCTGAATGATATTATGGAAATCATGTCTATTTATAGGACAACTCCTATGAAACCTGAGAAAACTCTCAGGGAATATAGTGCTCCAAGTTCTGAATTTCTTAAACAACCAATAGAGTTCCCTAATCCCAGAGTTAGAGAATATCGATTTGATGGTGGAATTATTAAAATTTTGTAGGAGAAAGCTTTCAGTGGAAGGGAAGATGAAGACCCAGGAAGACATGTAAGAGAGTTTGATGATGTTATAACATCGCTTGGACCAAAAGGTTTTCCGAGAGACTTTTCTCGTCTTCAATTAGTTTGATGGTCTCTTAAAGGTAAAGCTCTAGGCTAGTTATATTCTCTCCCTCGCCATTATATTAAATGTTGGGAAAACTGCATTGTTAAATTCATCAACAGGTTTAATCCTTTTAAAAAGGTCACTGAACTAAGAAAGAACATAGGCAACTTTAGTAAGAACGTGGGAGAAAACTACCCACAAGCCTGGGAAAGATTCTTTGGAATGATCAATAATATTCCTAATCATGGCTTTTCTAAACTAACAATCTGCCATTTATTTTACCATGGTATCAATACTCAATGTAGAGAATTGCTTGACTTCTCAGCAGGAGGATCAATAAATACTTTAACTATTAAAAAATGTTTGGAATTAATGTCTACTAGGGCTAAGAATGATTCTTTATATAATCCTGATTTTGGCACTAAGTCGGAAAAAGGGATACTCCGGATAACTCCTGATCTTATGCCTGAAGTACGGAAAACTATGAAGGAAAAAGGTATACCTCCTGAACTTGCTAAGGAAAACAAAGAGGATTTGTTACAAGTTTTAACTGAAGAATAAGAAACTAGAATTTTTTTTCAAGAATTAAAACATCGACAAGTAAAATCTCATAATAACTTGCATAAGTATTTCCAAAAACACAAAAAGATTTTGGCGTAACTCACTGAAAATTATGATGAGATTGGCCAAGAAATAAAACTATTTCACAAGTATCTTAGTATGATTGGAACCCAGTGTGAACAAATAGCATATGGTTATCAAATTTTTCTTCGTGAAGACGAATATATTCCTATTTCTACTAATGTTGTCACAAGAAGGGGTTCAGTTGTTACAGGACCCTTAGGACCACCTGAATACGAAGCTGAAAAAGAGCGCAAGGAAAAAGCCTTACTCGAAGCAAGTCAAGAAGATGATACGTTGGTGGATCCTCAAGATGAAACTGAGACACAAGAGCAGACTGATGTCTACGCATGCTTCTATTCTTGTAGACAGTGTTGGGCCTCCAAGTGTAGGGGTTTGTAGAACAGCAGCAAAATTCCGTTAAGTGGATCACCCAAGGTTTATTGAACTCGGGGAGGAAGTGGTCAAAGGTATCCCTCTCAAGCAACCCTGCAATCAAGATACAAGAAGTCTCTTGTGTCCCCAACACACCCAATACACTTGTCGGGTGTATAGGTGCACTAGTTCAACGAAGAGATAGTGAAATACAAGTAATATGGATGATTATAAGTGATAATTGCAATCTGAAATAAGAGTGGCAACAAGTAAATATGTAACATGAATGATTGTAAACAGTGTTTCAATGCTTAGAAACAAGACCTAGGGATCATACTTTCACTAGTGGACACTCTCATATAAATATCTTCTCTTCATTATGCTACCCTGAACTACTCTCCGGTTGGACGATGTAGGGCTATAACATCACACCTTAAAGTTCGCATTCCCCATCTAGATAACCCCTCACTGTCACCTTGAGCGCTAGATGGTTCCAACAAACACCACAATCTCATAGAGACATCCAACTCAAATTATACTCGTGATAAGTATTTCTGTAACCTTAGCCTAAGTGCCACACGGTGTGCACACTATCAACTTCACAAACGTGGGAATAATCACAGATTAATTAAAGCACTTGAGTAGCAGAATAGATCAATTACAAAGCTCATGATCTCAATAAGATCACGCATAGAGAGAGATGATGTAACATCCCAAAACTTTAATCAAGGTTATTAAATCCTAATCACTCAATTTAGGGTTAACAAAAACTTTTATTAAGAAAAAGCATATGAATGCATCTATGTTTGCATTAGTGTAGAATTGAGTGTATATGCCATGATTGATTGTTCTAAATGTTATGAAATGGTTTAAAAGTGAATGCCACATCATCTAGACCATTTACAAGCAAATTCCAATGAGAAAGAAATCAAATAAGAATAAATAAACCAAATGGTCATTTTGACCATTTTAAACCACTAGGGCACTTTAGGTGTTCCTAGAAAAGAATTTCTAACAGAAACATTTATATTTCTTTTCACCCCTTGCTAGACCAAGTAAAAGGGTATAAAGGCCCAATTTACAAACTTACAAAAACATCTAGCAAATCCATTTAAAGGACTTTTGGAAATTGAATCAAGTGTATGTGTTAAGATCACACTTTTCCAAAAACCCACCAAATCAATCCACCTTGACCTCTCCAAGCAAACCTAGTCTCTCAATCTTAATATAAGATCACTCAAAAATTTTGAATCAAAAATTAAAAAATAATTTTCATGCTGCCATTAACACAAACACTTGGCATCCACAGAATAATCTCTAGCCTAACTTCACTGTTTTGTACAGTGATCATCGACCAATTGATCTCCATCTTAACCCTCTTGTCCCCCTGAGTGACTAGCAGTAGCAGACAAGCCCTCGTTCGCCGTGGAGAACAGTGGAGCATTGCTGTTTGGTGGTCATCGCTGGCCGACCATGGCCAGCTCACACCAGACAGCCCCGCGCCCAACCAGGATGTCCAGGAGCATCACCGCAGCCTACCGCCACCCCTGTCCAGGCCACAGCCCTAGCCGAGCCGTGGACCACCCTAGCACCACCGTGCTCTACGCCTCTGCACCATATCTAGAGCGCGCTAGTGCGCCGTGCCTGACCAGCCCCGCCAGCTCGCGCCTTGCCCTCTCTGCACACGCGTAGCCTCGCCATGATCACGCCACCAGGCAGACACCCCCGTTCGCCGCCTCGTGACCCGTAGCTCCTGCGCGCCATCGAGAATGTCGTCTGTCCTGCGCGGAGTGCTGCACGCGCCAGACCAAACTAGACCGCCCCATGCCACGCCCTTACTTCTGTGGGAACCGCTAGGGAGCACCGCACCGTTCTACACCCCCGCCCATGCCATTAGCTCGTTGTACCGTCCTCGTCGGACACGCCAACCCATCCCGCTCGGTCGCCTCGTCGGTGTATAAATAGAGGGCCTCTCCACACCACTCCACTCCTCACTGACCTTCCCCACCTCTCCCCGGAGCAAGGCAAGCACCATTGCGCCGGAATTTCACCGGAGTCTGCTGCTGCTGGAGGAGAAGGGTGCTAGCGATTCCGACCACCCCAAGCTCCGTCGTGACCGTGCCTCGCCTCGCCGTCGTCTACCACATCGTTTGCCCCTGTCGCCGACCCTAGCTATAGCCCAGGTGAGCCCCGTGAGACCCCCATCGCCGCGTTAGGTTTAGCTCGTCGCCGGAGCTATTCGTCGTCGATGACGACCCTCGGCCGTTGATCTGTCTTCTAATCATAGGACTCAGGTTAAACGATACCGCTTCGCTTAGTTTAAGTCACTGACTAGTGGACCTCCTCTGTCAGCCGCGCGCTACGCTGCGCTGTTGATACATTGCAAATGTATCTATAATTTTTGATGTTCCATGCTTGGTTTTATCCACTTTCTTGTGTTTTGTCCACACTTTGGAGTACTTTTCATATGATTTCTTGGACTAACCTATTAACAAGAGCCACAATGCCAGCTGCCTGTTTTCAGCTATTTTTGGTTCCAGGAAAGTCAGAAAATGAATATTCTCGGAATTGGACGGGACAAAAGCTATCATCAGATGCCAGAATACGAGACGGAGAGGAGCCAGGGGCCACCACACCACCTGGCCGTGCGGGCCAGGCCTGGCCGCTCCAGGGGGTGGTGTGGCCAGCCCAGGCACCCCCTCGGCCTCTCCTTCCGCCTATATATTTCCCTCGAGACGAAAACCCTAAGTACCCGATCAAAAATCCACGAAAGAGTCTGTAGCCGCTGTCATCTCCATCCCTAGATCAGGAGGGATCTGAAGCTGTTCCCAACACCCTGCCGGAGAGGGGAATTCACCCTAGAGGCCTTCTTCATCACCATGCAAGCCTCTGGTGTGATGCGTGAGTAGTTCATCCTTCGACTACGGATCCATGTAGTAGCTAGATGGCTGGTTCTCCTCCTTTGTGCTTTCATGTCTAGATCTTGTGAGCTCCGTTCATAATCAAGATCATCTATTTGTAATTCTGCATGTTGTGTTTGCGGGGATCCGATGGATATTGAGATGCTATTTTAGATTGATTATTGATTCTATCATGTCTTTGTTATTTGTGATCTTGCATGCTTGCCGTTGTTAGTAGCTATCTTGGCCAAGTAGATGCTAGCAACTCCAAGAGTTAGTATTTATGCTCGATAGTGGGTTCATGCCTCTGGTAATCTAGGGAAGTGACAGAAATCTCTAAGGTACTAGATGTGTTGTTGATACTAGGGAGAAAACAACAATCCTTTGTTCATAGAACAATCGTATTGTTTACTTTACACGCAATTCATAAAGCAATAATCTGTTGCTTGCAACTTAATACTGGAGGGGATTCGGATGATAACCTGAAGGTGGATTATTAGTCATAGATGCAGTTGGATGGCGGTCTATGTATAATGTTGTAATGCCCAATCAAGTTTCAAAGGAGTCAAGATGATTAGTATATGCTTGTATGCTTTCTCGATGTTTGTCAATTGCCCTGCTGTAATTTGTTGACCCATCATGTTATCTATCTTAAGGAGAGCCACCTCTAGTGAACTATGGATCCCGATCCTTTTATTTTACATACAAACTATAAACTGTTTACTGCTTTGTGTTTACTTTCTACAAACTATTACTTCTTTCCATTCGATACATTTAATCCTTTGTTTTCAGAAAAACACGGTGATATTGACAACCTCATCGCAAGTTGGGGACAGAGTTCTGTGGTTGTGTTGTGCAGGTCTCCACGTTGCTACTAGCACCGGTAGTGCGCCCTGCCAAGGCTCAGCTAGCAACACCTTTGGGGTGTTTCCTTGCTCCTACTGGTTCGATTAAACCTTGGTTTCATAATACCTTCCTCTTGGGGTTCCCAACGAGCTCTACATCAACACCGAGCCATCAAGCATTTTTCTGGCGCCGTTGCCGGGGAGTCAAGGACATCTTCACAAGGGGAGTCCCTCATAACCAATCTCTTTACTTTGTTATTTTTGTTTTGCTTAGTTCCTTTTTGCTTTGTTTGCTTGTTTCTTTATCAAAAACACAAAAAAATTAGTTTTACTAGTTTGCTTTCTTTATTTGAAAACACAAAAAAATTAGTTCCTTTCTCAAGTTGCCACTATGTCTAGCCTTGCTCCAATCACTATGTCACCCGAGGAAATGATTTTCACTTTTAAACAAGGAATTGAGGAAAGTTTTAAGGAAGCTCGGTCTAGAATCTCTGAAGTTATTAAGTTCCTACAAAAGCTTGTTAAAAGTCCTAATGCTAGTACTTTGAACATGGCCTTTACAAAACACATTACTGATGCTCTCATAAAGATTAAAGAAGAAAATATGAAACATAAAGCTTCTATTCCTATAAAATAAGAAGATGGTTGGGAACCCTTCATTAATATGAAAGTGAATGACTTTGATTTCAAATCTTTATGTGATCTTGATAGTAGTGTTTCTATTATGCCTAGAAGGATTTATGATATGCTTGATTTGCCTCCACTTGAAGATTGTTATTTGAATATCCCACTTGATGATAATGCTAAAAAGAAACTCATGGGGAGTCTTAATGATGTTCTTATTATGGTTAACAATGCCTATGTCCCCGTTGATTTCTATGTTTTGGATGTTGAATACAATGCTTCTTGTCCAATTACTTTGGGAAGACCTTTCTTAGAACTGTTGGTGCCATTATTGATATGAAAGAAGGCACCATTAAATATCAACTCCCACTCAAGAAAGGTATATAGAACACTTCCCTAAGAAGAGAGAGAAGATTTCTTTTGCCTCTCCTATGAAAACAAAATTTGGTTTTAATGCTTTTTCATTTGAGAACACTTGATTCTTTCTTGCTTCTTATGCCTAACTTAAAGGCGTTAAAGAAAAGTACTTATTGGGAGATAACCCAAAAGTTTTAGATGAGTCTTGGAAGTTATTACTTCAGTAATAACCACTCCTTATACTTTTTATTTGCTTTTTGTGCCAAGAGTAACCTCTAATGAGAGAGAAGTAATGATTGGGAAAGTTGCTATCCCGAAACAGATTTCTGTGCTTCACCGTAAAATTTCGTGTAAAATCTCTGAACGTCTTTTTGAGGCATGAATTTTGTGCTACTACCCCAGGTTGTTATCTAACTTTCGTTAGTTCAACACTTTTTGATTTGAGCAACAGAATGTCTTCGAAAAAATTCATCTTTACCTGCTGGTCTGTTTTGACAGATTTCTGCCATTTTCTGCATTTGTTTCTTGTTGGTTCCTTTTTGAGTTCTTTTGGGGAATTGAGCTTTTTGAGGGAAGTGATACAGTAGCTAGTGTTCTAATGGAAGCTTATTTGGTGTTAGAACTGAACCTTAAGACCTTTTATCTTGAGTGCACTAATGTTGCTAATAAAGATTGTGTGAAGTTTTGTATGAAGGAAAAATTTCAGGTGTATAGAAGGAATGAGTAATGAGATGAAGGATGGACTAAAGCTCAAGCTTGGGGATGCCACGTGTGTCACCCCAAGAAATATCCAAGAAGTACAAGCGTCAAAGTTTGGGGATGCCCAAGGCATCCCCCTCTTCATCAATAAAAACCCAGGTTTCTTCCAAACGCTTCATTTTTATTGTTTCATGCACAGTTGTGTTGTTCTTGGAGCATCTTCTTTTTCGTTTTTGTTTTGGTTTTTAGTTTGCTTGGTTTGCTTAGTTTTCTGAATAAATTGGTTGGACCCCCTCTTTCATACATTGGTTTGCAAATAGTTTGGTTTGGTTTGGAAAAGAGTAGAAAAGTCCATGCTTATGTGGTAAAAAGAGCTCGTTTTTGACTGTGGCCTATGCTTTGTCATGCCATGCTTGATATTGTTTTGGCTTTATGCTTACTATTCTTTGCGGTAGCATGACTTGTTATAAACAATTGAGATTGCTTAATGTGCCTTGGATGAATCATGCGTTGTTTTAGCATATTAAAGCATAGTATAGTGGTATTCTCCTTTGATGCTTTATTTGGGTTGACTTGGCACATGCTCACACCATGTTATGACTATCTCAAGTCACCATAGCCTTTATGATCCTTTAGTTTTCAACTTGTAGTATCACTTTATGCTTTGTTCAATGATGTTTTGTCGCTCTTCATGATTATGGCCATTATTGCTCTCTTAGTTTGTCGCTCCTAGTCTTTTGCTAGCCTCCACAACCAAGTATGAGTTCCACTCATGCATCCAACTCCCTAAACCAAGTTATTCCAAAGTGTCCACCATACCTACCTACTAGCTTATGCTATTCCAAGTATATTCATGCTTTTGCTTACCTTCCAAATTAAACTTGTTATGAGAAAACTAGTGATTAAAGCTCTCACGAACTTGATGGCACACTTCAATTTTCTTGCCCTTAATAAACTTGAACCATTGTGTCGTTTATGTTGTATATGCTTGCACTTATTTGTTGGGGATTAGCAGAACCATGCTATCATGGGGAACACTTTCTACATTGCACTTGGTACTTGTACCTAGTTGATATCATTATCTTTTGTTTATGGATGTCGTCGGTGTGAAATGAAAGGGGAGCTTGTAAGTCCATGGAGTTATGTATATGTGTTAGAGAAACGCCTGGGCCGCTGGTCTAATCCATGTTGACATGGTGGAAACCTGCAGCGTAACCATAATGAGCTGTCTATGAAGCATTCTTCTTATAAAAAAAGAGTCCTATATTGAGAAAAAAAGAGAAAAAGAAAAAAAGGGATTATGAAAAGGGGAAAGAGAGAAAAAAGCACCATATTCCCATGGTAAATAAGAAGATTGCTGAGATGCTTGTTGTCTGCTTGCCTTGTCATTTTGATATGGGGATTCTTCCGTATCATCGGGCAAGGGGTACCCTGTTGGCGGTTCTCTATGATACACATGTACTTACGATGACAAGAACTTACCGGTGACTAAACTTGAGTAGCATGAGGAGCAGCCCTCGTATTCAAGGGACATGAGATTTCTAACTTATACTTCGTCAAGCATGTACACCATAGTTTGTTCACTTTAACCTTAATCACTTCAAGATGCTTATGATAGGGGCGATGAGAGTTGAAAGATATAAGTACCATAATTTTTGGAAGCTCTTTATGTGACTTGAATCCCTACTTCCTTTTATGAAGGCATTTCTTCCATCATTATATTGAGTCTCCACGTTCTACCTTTATGCACCTACTTTGAGAGCATAGTGGCCATTCTTAGTTCTATGTGCATTGTCCCAAGACTAGTTGATTGATGCATAACTTGATATTGCTTGTTTTAAACTATTTGTATCTAGTCACTCTTATGAACTTTGAAGGTGTCCTATGCATTTATATTTGCTACTCTATGAGGGACAAGCTGAATACTATTATGCTATGTTTTCTTTATGTGAAACAAACAAACGTCTTGCAAAGCATTGTTATTCATAAATCTTTTGTTTGTGCCTTTTCATGTTGCATCATAGTTTCTTTGTCTTATTGCTAGAACTTTGTCTTTCATGTTATGATTGAAGTACTATGATCCCAGCTTTGAATGTTTTACAAATACTTTGATCAAGTCTTTGATGGTGCATGTCACCTCAAAAATTATTCTTTCTTTTTATCACTTACCTACTTGAGGACAAGCAGGAGTTAAGCTTGGGGATGTTGATCCATTGCAAATGTATCTATAATTTTTTATGTTCCATGCTTGGTTTTATCCACTTTCTTGTGTTTTGTCCATACTTTGGAGTACTTTTCATATGATTTCTTGGATTAACCTATTAACAAGAGCCACAGTGCCAACTGCCTGTTTTCTGCTGTTTTTGGTTCCAGGAAAGTCAGAAAATGAATATTCTCGGAATTGGACGGGACAAAATCCAAAGTGCCTATTTTTCCAGAAGTCATCATATGCCAGAATACGAGACGGAGAGGAGCCAGGAGGCCACCACACCACCTAGCCGCGCGGGCCAGGCCTGGCCACGCCAGGGGGTGGTGTGGCCAGCCCAGGCACCCCCTCGGCCTCTCCTTCCGCCTATATATTTCCCTCGGGACGAAAACCCTAAGTACCCGATCAAAAATCCACGAAAGAGTTTGTAGCCGCCGTCATCTCCATCCCTAGATCGGGAGGGATTTGAAGCTCTTCGCGGCACCCTGCCGGAGAGGGGAATTCACCCTCGAGGCCTTCTTCATCACCATGCAACCTCCAGTGTGATGCGTGAGTAGTTCATCCTTGGACTACGGATCCATGTAGTAGCTAGATGGCTGGTTCTCCTCCTTTGTGATTTCATGTCTAGATCTTGTGAGCTCCGTTCATGATCAAGATCATCTATTTGTAATTCTGCATGTTGTGTTTGCGGGGATCCGATGGATATTGAGATGCTATTTTAGATTGATTATTGATTCTATCATGTCTTTGTTATTTGTGATCTTGCATGCTTGCCGTTGTTAGTAGCTATCTTGGCCAAGTAGATGCTAGCAACTCCAAGAGTTAGTATTTATGCTCGATAGTGGGTTCATGCCTCTGGTAATCTAGGGAAGTGACAGAAATCTCTAAGGTACTAGATGTGTTGTTGATACTAGGGAGAAAACAACAATCCTTTGTTCATAGAACAATCGTATTGTTTACTTTACACGCAATTCATAAAGCAATAATCTGTTGCTTGCAACTTAATACTGGAGGGGATTCGGATGATAACCTGAAGGTGGATTATTAGTCATAGATGCAGTTGGATTACGGTCTATGTATAATGTTGTAATGCCCAATCAAGTTTCAAAGGAGTCAAGATGATTAGTATATGCTTGCATGCTTTCTCGATGTTTGTCAATTGCCCTGCTATAATTTATTGACCCATCATGTTATCTATCTTAAGGAGAGCCACCTCTAGTGAACTATGGATCCCGATCCTTTTCTTTTACATACAATCTATAAACTGTTTACTGCTTTGTGTTTACTTTCTACAAACTATTACTTCTTTCTATTCGATACATTTAATCCTTTGTTTTCAGAAAAACACGGTGATATTGACAACTTCATCGCAAGTTGGGGACAGAGTTCTGTGGTTGTGTTGTGCAGGTCTCCATGTTGCTACTAGCACCGGTAGTGCGTCCTGCCAACGCTCAGCTAGCAACACCTTTGGGGTGTTTCCTTGCTCCTACTGGTTCGATTAAACCTTGGTTTCATAACTGAGGGAAACTTGCTGTTGTGCTCATCATACCTTCCTCTTGGGGTTCCCAACGAGCTCTACATAAACACTGAGCCATCAGCTGTGCAGTTGGGCCGGCCCGTTTAGTTTCCCGCGCAGGCCTGAGAATTCAAATAAGGATTTTCCAATTTAATTAAAACCACATTTTGTGCGTAGATTCAAAAATCAATTCAGAGAGTTTCACTTAACCAAATTGCATGATCAAAATTTTGGTAGAAAGATAATTAAAATATCTTTCAAAGACCGTTGGATTTAAATCAATTGGAGTTAGAGATCGCATATAGTAAAAATAACAAGACAGAGACTTTTGCAACTTCAAACAGTTTTCAAAAATCAACCATAATAGCTTTTGAGTTGATTCCAACTCTCAAAAATCACATTTGACAATATCTATCTGAATATGTAAAAATATTTAGGTTTGCATGCAGTGACTTTGGGCTAGTACCAACATAATGCTATTAGGACATTTCTAGTCACTTTAAATCTATTAAATAATAATCTTAAACTTTATAAAAGGTGACCAACACTTTAAATAACATTCCCATGTATTAGAATATGTGGTGATGACATGTGTCCACATGATCCCATATTCTATTTGGAGAATATTAAATCTTAATTAATTTCAATGAGTAGAAATTACTTTTCTCAAATAAAATAAATGAAACTAGTTCTTTAATGCATGTGATGAGTGTGATGATGCTAGATCATCAAGTGTGATCCTTAGTATGCTAAATAGCAATAGATAAGTATTGCTTGGTGATTGTGTACCTGTTTTCATTTATAGACGATAGTACCGACCAAGGTTACGAGGAGGAGGAGTTCTACCCCGAAGAAGACGAGGAAAACTTCAATCACTGCACCAACCAAGGCAAGCCATCACTACTAAACAAGCTATTATTGGAAAGCTAACACTTGCAAGATATTATGCAAGTTAACCCTTGCAGTTATTAACCTAAGCAAGAGGCACTAGGCATGCTTTGGTTATACCATTTTTGATTATACCAATCCCAAGTTTTACTTGCAAGCTTTACTTTCTTTTACTTTACCAAAGCTCTTTACTTTTAAGATAGATAGCATAAAGAGTATAAAACTAGGCCTATCTAGTTATACTTAGATGTCATTCTGTGGCATGAGATTGAAGATTAGCACCCCTCATTAGTGAACACTCTTAACCTTAGTGGCTAGTGCTAAGCATAAAACTTGATCACTTTAGATGGGATTACTTGGTGAAAATGATTATGAAAACCTTGGAATGATGAGTCATTCTATTGAGATGTGTTGATACGTGTTGAGAAACACAAATGGATTTGATGACGAAAATGTTGAGGCATGGGCCTTAACCCTTTACAAAAACTGATGGTTGGGTTCGGATGCAATACCATTCCAATTTTACCGTACAACCATGATACCTAAATTGGGTAGGGCTTAGCCGGAAGTTTATATGCATTAGTATGGGTTCCCTCACGGGAGAGGTCTGAGCTGAGGCTACCGCTTGATGTATGTCCACCTATGCATTGCCTAGGATGGAAGATGGCCATGGCTAGGAGGCCAAGCTCATAGGGGAGGTGCCTATACTAGAGTGTGTAATTGAAAGGTTATTATTGATTATCTGCATACTAAGTATGATGATTCAGGGTTATCCCTGATGGATGTATCGAATTTTGTGGTGAAAGTGTACCCCTTTGCAGAGTGTCAAACTATTCGAATAGCCGCGTCCGCTGTCATGGACAGTTGGAGTGGCCATACTGTTCCGTCGTTAGATGTTTTCAAAATGACTTTTAAAATGAATTGTGACTTTGACTTGACCACAACAGGGTTGTGACTATGAAAACTAAGTTCCCACTTAGGTGATTTAGAACATTAAATTAGCTTTCTTTACTTCTGAACTCAGCTTAAGATAAATCTAGCTTTTGCAAATAAACTTAGAGCTTTCATTCCTACTAGAACTACCTTACTTGTTAGTGATAGTTTGTGAGTACTTAAAGAGTACTCATGGCTTTGTCCCTAGCTATTCCCGTGGCCAGACTATGAGGAGGACTATCCGGAAGACAAACAGCAGGACGGCTACGACTACTAGGATCATCTCCCATCATCAGCATTGCCTGTAACACTGAAGATGGAGCCCACTACTACGCTTTATTATTCCGCTGTTTGTGTGTATTAAGACTGGATCATGAGATCCTTTATTTGTGTAACACCTTATTATGGTTTGTAATGGATGATGTACTGTGATATCCAATCTGTTATGTCTCGCAAAAATGGCAATCCTAAGATTGCGAGGTATGGCATAACAGGCATCTGGGATTAAAAATCCGGGTGTTGACAGATGAACACATAGCTACCGGTAGAGCCCTTATCCTCGAGGGAGAACTACTCCCTCCTCATCATGGGAGTCAGCAACAGTGATGGATATGGCGGTGGAGTCGATGGAGATGGCTCCGGGGGCACTTCCCCGTCCTGGTAGGGTGTCGGGACAGAGACTTCTATCCCCCGAATCTCCTCTTCGATGGTGGCGGCGCTGTGGAACTTTTCGTGAATTCTGATCTTGTCTTTAGGGTTTTCATCTCGGGGGGAATATTTAGGTGAAGGGGAAAGGTCGTTGGAGGCCTGAGGGGCCCACACCACCTGGTGGCGTGCCTGGGGGTACCCGCGGCACCATGGGGTGTGGCCAGCCCCTGGTCCTCCTCCGTCTCTGCTTTGGAGTCCATCTCGTGTCGAGAAAATAGGAACTTCAGGCTTTGTTTCGTCCATATCCGAGAATATTTCTTTACTAGCTTTTCTGAAACCAAAAACAGTAGAATACAGGCAACTGGCACTACGACATCTTGTCAATAGGTTAGTTCCAGAAAATATATGAAAATACCTCAAAGTGTAAACAAAACATAAGAAAGTTGATACAAAACAAGCATGGAGCATCAAAAATTATAGATACGTTTATGACGTATCAAGCATCCCCAAGATTAACTCATGCTCGTCCTCGAGTAGGTAAGTGATAAAAAGAATAATTTTTGAGGTGACATGCACCATCACAATCTTGATCAAGGTATTTGTAAAGCATTGATAGCTGGGATCAAAGTACTCTGAACATAAGCATGAAAGATAGAGTTCTAACAATAAGACATAGCAACTATGTTGTAACATGAAAAGGTACAAACAAAAGATCATGAATAACAATGCATTGAAAGACGTTTGATTGTTTCACATATAGAAAACATAATAAGAGTGGTATTCAGATTGTCCCTCATGGTATAGAAAAACATAAATGCATAGGACACCTTCAAAGTTCATAAGGGTGACTAGATACAAATAATTTAAGAGCAAGCAATACCAAAATTATGAATCAATCAATAAGTTTTGGGACAATGCACATTGAACTAAGAATGACAACTATGCTCTCTTAATTGGTGCATAAAGATAGAAGATGGAGACTCAACATAAAAGTAAAAAGAAAGGCCCTTCACAGAGGGAAGCAGGGATTTCAAGTTTCATAAAGAGCTTCCAAAAATTATGGTAGTTATTAGCTTTCAGCTCTCATTGCCCGTATCATAAGAATCTTGAGGTGATTAAGGTTAAAGTGACACAAATATGAGGATATGCTTGACAAGTTATAAGTTGAAAATCGCATGCCCCTTGCTTACGAGTACTGAACCTCATGCTACTCAACTTTAGTCACAAGTAAGTCCTTGTCATTATAAGTACATGTGTATCATGGAGAACCGCCAATGGGGCACCCCTTGCCCCATGACACATGAGCTTTTCCATATCAAAATGACAAGGCAATAGACAATGAGCATCTCAGGGATCTTTTTATTTGCTATTTGCATAGGTTTTTATTGAGGATGCTTCACAGAATGCTCACTATGGTTATGCTGTAAGTTTCCACCATGATTAGGCATGGCTTAGGCTAGCCGCCTAGGCGTTTCTCTAACACACATACAAACTCCATGAGCTTAAGAGCTCCCCTTTTATTCACACCGCCGGGATCCATAAACAAAAGAACATGATATCAACTGAATAATAAGTGCAATGTTGAAAGCATTCCCCATGGTAGCATGGTTCTGCTAATTCACAACTTATAAAGTGCAAGCATATAAGCAACATAGATGGACACAATGGTTCAAGTTTATTAAGTGCAAGAAAATAAAATGTGACATCAAGTTTGTGAGAGCTTTAATCACTAATTTTCACATAACAATTTTAATTTGTAAGATAGATAAAAACATGAATATACTTGGAATGGTGTAACACACCAAGCATAGGAATTTATAGTGGACTCTTTGTAATAACTTGGTTTCTTGGGAGTTGGATGCATGAGTGGAACTCATACTTGGTATAGGCGGAGGCTAGCAAAAGACTGGGAGCGACCAACTAAGAGAGCAATAATGGCCATAATCATGCAAAGCGACAAAACATTATTAATTAAAGCATAAAGTGATATTACAAGTCAAAAACTAAATGATCATAGAGGCTATGGTGACCGGTTCATAGTCTTAACATGGTGTAAGCATGTGCCAAGTCAACCCAAATAAAGCATCAAAGGAGAATACCACCATATTATGCTTTTGTATGCTAAAACAACGCATGATTCTTTCAAGGACATTAAGCAATCTAAATTGTTTGAAACAAGTCATGCTACAACAATAATCACTAAGCATATGATCAAAGCAACATCTAGCATGACATGATAAAGTACAAGTCACAGTCAAAACAAGCTTCCTTTTGTACCACTATAAGCATGAAACTTCCTACTCTTTTCCAACACCAATCGACTTATTTGAAACAACTCTCAAAGATAATAATCAATAAAGACCAGAGAGCATGTCTCACCCATCTACAAAGAAGAACTAAAAAGTTCTAAGCCAAAAGAATAAGAAAAGTAAAGCTAAACGCAGTGCTAGCAAAGGAGAACACTCACAGAATAATTAAGAGTGAAAACTAGAGTGTTCTAGGCAATGAATAACGGGGTGTGTCTCTCTCCAAAAGAAGTGTGTTGGGATCCAACCAACTTATGGAAGCAAAGAAAGCAAAATAAAACTAAAAACAAAGACGCTCCAAGAACAACACATAGTGCATAAGGTAATAAAAATAAAGTATCTTGAAAGAAGACCTGAGATTATTGATGAAGAAGGGGATACCTTGGGCATCCCCAAGCTTTGACGCTTATACTTCTTGAATATTTATTGGGGTGACACGGGTGGCATCCGCAAGGTTGAGCTTTTGTCCATACTTCATCTCATCACATTATTCTTCCTACACTTGAAAATTTCGTTCATACAAACCTTCACACAATCTTCATTAGCAACATTAGTGTATTCAAGATAATAAGTATTTGGGTTTAGTTTCAACACAAGTAAATCATCCATTAAAACATAAGCTACTGTAGCAATTTATTTTAAAAGCTCAAGTGATCCGAGAGACCTCAAAAAGAAACCGATTAAGAGAAATGCAAATAATAGCATAAATCTGTCAAAACAGACCAGCATGTAAAGACTGATTTTTTCGAAAATCTTCTATTGCTCAAATAGAAAAGTGCAAAACTAATGAAAGTTGTGTAATAACCTGGGGTATAAGCAAAAACAATTACAGCTCAATCCGACGTACTGAGATTTTTCAAGATTTTTTACAGTGATGTACAAAAATCTATTTCGGGACAACAACTTCCCTATATCTTACTTCCCTCTTATTAGAGGTTATTATTGGCACAAAAACCAAACAAAAAGGGTCAGGAGAGGTTATTACAGAGGCAATAACTTCCAAGACTCAACAAAACAAAAATAAACTGAAAATAAAAATATAATGGGTTGTCTCCCAAAAGCCCTTTCTTTATAACCATTAAGATAGGCATGATAATTTTGATGACGCTAACATAAGAAATATGAATTAAAGTAAAAGAGAGCATCAAGAAGCAAATATGGAACAAATTTAAGTCTAACCCACTTCCTATGAAAAATAATCTTGTAAAGAAACAAGTCATGAAAGCACAAAGCAACAAGCATAGGAAAGCAAAACAAGTGCAACTTCAAAATTTTCAACATAAAGAGGGGAAACTTAATATTGTTGAGATACATAAAACCATGTTTCCCTCTGTCATAATAACTTTCAGTAGCATCATGAATAAAATTAACAATATAAATATCACATAAAACATTCTTATTATGAGCCACATGTATAAAATAATTATTACTGTCCCTATAAACATAGTCATTCTTATTAATCGTAGTGGGAGAAAATTCAACAAAATAGCTATCATTATTAGTCTCATCATCATAATCATCAAATATAGGAGGCATATTGTAATCATAATTAATTTTGTCCTCAATAGTAGGTGGACTGAAAATATCATATTCATCATTGTAATCATCATATATTGGAGGTATAGTATCATCAAAGTAATTTTTCTCCTTCGTGCTTGGGGGACTAAAAATAACATGCTCATCAAAATCAGCTTCCGCAAGCTTAGAATTTTCCATAGAATTAGCAATAATGGTGTTCAAAGAATTCATACTAATAATATTGATATTAGCATGCAAATAAAGTTCCATAGGTTTTTTAATTTTCTCTTCAAACACTTCATGTCCTAACTCAAGATAAATACTATAAAGCTCTCTATTTTCGTTGTTGTTTTCCATTAAGCCTAACTAGTGAAAATAAAAACAAGAAACAAAAAGATATAATTGCAGAATCTAAAGGAAATAACTTTGAGCACTCACACACCAGCAACAGTACTAGAAGATAGCTTAGTAGCCAGAGGATGTGAGTACTTTTATCTTACCTCCCCGGAAACGGCGCCAGAAAAATAGCTTGATGTCTACGCATGCTTCTATTCTTGTAGATAGTGTTGGGCCTCCAAGTGTAGAGGTTTGTAGAGCAGCAGTAAGTTTCCCTTAAGTGGTTCACCCAAGGTTTATCAAACTCAGGGAGGAAGTGGTCAAAGGTATCCCTCTCAAGCAACCTTGCAATCATTACAAGAAGTCTCTTGTGCCCCCAACACAACCAATACACTTGTTAGGTGTATAGGTGCACTAGTTCGGCAAAGAGATAGTGAAATACAAGTAATATGGATGATTATAAGTTGTAATTGCAATCTGAAATAAGAGTGGCAGCAAGCAAACATGTAACAAGACTAATTGTAAACGGTGTTTCAATGCTTAGAAACAAGGCCTAGTGATCATACTTTCACTAGTGGAAACTCTCATATAAATATCTTCTCTTCATTATGATACCTTGAACTACTCTCCGATTGGACGATGTAGGGCTATAACAACACACCTTAAAGTTCACATTCCCCATCTAGATAACCCCTCACTGTTACCTTGAGCGCTAGATGGTTCCAACAAACACCACAATCTCATAGAGACATCCAACTCAAATTATACCCATGATAAGTATTTTTGTAACCTTAGCCTAAGTGCCACACGGTGTGCACACTGTCAACTTCACACACGTGGGGATAAGCAGAGATTAATTAAAGAACTTGAGTAGTAGAATAGATCTATTACAAATCTCATGATCTCAATAAGATTACGCATAGAGAGAGGGATGAACACATAGCTACCGGTAGAGCCCTTAGCCTCGAGAGAGAACTACTGCCTCCAAATCATGGGAGTCAGCAACGACGATGGAGATGGCGGGGGAGTCGATGGAGATGGATCCGAGGGCACTTCCCCATCCCGGTAGGGTGCCAGGACAGAGACTTCTGTCCGCCGAATCTCCTCTTCGGTGGTGGCGGTGCTGCGGAACTTTTCGTGGAATTCTGATCTCGTCTTTAGGGCATCTCGGGGGAATATATAGGCAAAGGGGCAAGGCAGGTGGAGGCCTAAGGGGCCCACACCACCTGGTGGCATGCCTGGGGGCACCTGCGCCACCATAAGGTGTGGCCAGCCCCTGGTCCTCCTCCGTGTCGGCTTTGGACTCCGCCTCATGTCGGAAAAAATAGGAACTTCAGGCTTTGTTTCGTCCAATTCGAAGAATATTTCTTTACTAGCTTTTCTAAAACCAAAAATAGCAGAAACCAGGCAACTAGCACTGCGGCATCTTGTCAATAGGTTAGTTCCAGAAAATGTATAAAAATACCTCAAAGTGTAAACAAAACATAAGAAAGTTGATACAAAACAAGGATGGAGCATCAAAAATTATAGATACGTTTATGATGTATCACAGACCAAGGAGGACCACAATGATGCATGGGATGATCATTATGACTCTGATGCAGAGATGGTTGATCCAAGAGAAGATAAAGAAACAAGTAAGGAAGATGAAGTTGTTGCAATAGAAAAGAAGAAACGCAATAAGGAACATCAAAAGAAAGCAACGAAAGAGCCTGACCCCCCAAAAGGTAAAAGACAAGAGTAAGTCAGGTGAGAAAAGGCTTCCTTATCCAGACGAAAAAAAGAAACCACCGGAGGAGGTAATTTATAATTCTTTTACTAAGGCACTTAGTGACCTTTGTATGGAAATCCCATTTGCGAATGCAATCAAAGTTCCTACTTATGGTAAATTCCTTCGTGATATTCTTAGTAGAAAGAAAGAAATAACTGAAACTGTTGCCATGGTAACTAGCTATCCTGCTAACGGGAAGCTATTGTCTAAGTCTAGAGATCCTAGAATACCAACTATTTCATGCTCAATAGGTAAAACAAATATTCACAATGCCTTATGTGATCTAGGAGCAGGAGTTAGTGTAATACCATACTCCCTCTATAAAAGGTTAGGATTAGGGGAGTTTTCTCCTACTACTATCACTTTACAGATGGCTGACAAGTCCACTAAACAACCTATTGGTATGATTGAGGATGTCTTACTTAGGATGGATGAGCATGTTATTCCCACTGATTTTATCATTCTTGAAATGCCAGAAGATGAAAGATTATCTATAATACTTGGAAGACCCTTCCTCAGTACTACAGGTGCGTTAGTAGATTGTGCAGAAGGGAAGATAATCTTCAATGTTTATGATGCTAAAATCATCCGCTATTTTCCAAAGAAGCTAGAAGCAGGAGAAAGATATGTTCCACCGGCAAAAATGAATTCATATGGTAAGTGCCATTGATAAGAGGTAACCAAAGGTAAGAATTCGAGAAGAGAGAAGAGGTTGAGTGATTCAACCATACTTAATAAATGATTAATGGGAGTAAACCCATTTTTCATCAATTTAGAATAGAGAATAAGAAGTTCATCACGTTCCCACCACTTTTTCATAGACATTCTTGTAGAAGCGCGCCCGTAAAGATGCAGCTGTCAAAAAGTAGTAGAAATGTCGATTGAATGAGTAGATAATAATAACAAGAATAAAAGTTCGAGATTTTTATATATAGAAGCTAATTTTTTTATTTTAATATGCTAATGTTGGTCGACAATTTTTACTATCAATTTTCTATTAAAAACTTGGTATTTTTCTAAGTTATGGGATAAGAAGGTATCCTCGAAGAAATAGAAATTTTTTGATGACTACTGATAGTTTAACGACCAACTATACAGCAGGAATAAAAATTCCGGCCGTATAGTTCCAGTCGTGTAGTTATCTTTGCCATCAACAAATTTTCTTCGAAGGCACAGAGAGTTTAACGACCAACTCTACGGTAGGAATAAAAATTCCGCCTGTATAGTTCCGGCCGTATAGATATCGAGGCCTTCGTACAATTTTTTTAAAAGGTACTGAGAGTTTAACAACCAACTATATGGCGGGAATAAAAGTTCCGGCCTTATAGTTCCGGCTGTATAGATATCAATGCCTTCATAGAATTTTATTCCAAAAGAACTGAGAGTTTAACGACCAACTATACGGCGGGAATAAAATTTCGGCCATATAGTTCCGGTCGTATAGATATCGATGCCAGTTTTAGAAATTTATCTCGAGAGACAGATAGTTTAACGACCAACTATATGACAAGATCATTGTGATCCAGCCGTATAGTTGTTTTCTGTATAAAAAAACCCTAGTTGGCGGCGCCGCCAAAACTATACGGGCGGAGCAACATCACCCGCCCGTATAGTTTCGGCCGTATAGTTCGGTGCGAACACAAAGTCGCACTAGGGCGGCTAGGTCTTCCTCCTCTCCTCATTATTTCTCTCATATTTTCTCTCCAAACCTCTCAAAATCCACCTAGAACTCTTGATTCTTCATGGATTTCGTTCGTTTGAGTGGGGGAATCAACAGATCGTGCATCACGATGAACAAAATTGGTAGCCTCTTTCGTTCAAGCAAGCGCTAATGAGGAGAGGGCTCAAGCTCGAGGGCCCGAGCTCCGTGCAACTCCAAGATGGACATTGCCTCATCGAGGAGGGTGTTGCCTACATGTTGGGTCGACCACAACTTCCTCACTGTGGCAGGGTTGAAGGCGGACTTCGACCTCATGTGCAACAGGTTAGGGTTGACGGTACTTGGCTTTGCAAGCCATGACACCTACGCCAAGCTCACCCATGAGTTCCTTTCCTACTTCTACGATGACCACATGGAGAAAGGTAACATGTGCATGATAAGCTTCACCATGAACCGGCAGCACTATGAAGTAAATTTCGAACAATTTTGCAATGCTTTCAGCTTTCCTCATACTAGGGACCCCAATATTACTAACCTCTATAGCGTCTCAAGTGGAGAGACTTGGGAGGTTATTTCTATTAATGGTGGCAGTTACTTTTATCAGAAGAAGATGTCCACCATTCAGAACCCAACCATTCGCTACTATGCGTTGTTCCTCGCCAACACAATGTTGGGAAGGGGTGATACTAGTTCCATGGCCAATGCGGACATGGCAATGATCACCAAGGCTCTCTTCCCCACTGCAACACAAAGCCCCAATCCTGCAGCTCTACTCATCCAGCACTTTCACGACCAAATCAACAAGACTAAAGGTGATATTCGCATTGGTGGATTGGTAACCCACCTTGCCTATGCATTGAACATTGTACTACCTGTTATGGAACCTGTTGATGGCTCCAAACTTATGGACGTCAAGTATTTGACTGCTTGTGGCTTCCTTGGTGTTTACCATGCTAACCAGAGGCTCCGAGCATATCAATTTAGTTATCTTGATGATACATAGGTTGAGCAAGTTCAGTTGTCATGCCCCCAAGCCTTCTCGATTGTGGAGAAGGACACTTGGATCCTCACCAAGAACCAAGTGATGGAGATCTTGGCCGAGCTCCAGCCCGAGGAAGAGGAAGATGAAGGGCAATAGGATGAGAAGGAGCAGGAGCAGGAGGAAGAGCAGGGACACAACCCTGCTTGGGAAGGACAGCAGTAGCAGCCAGGAGGAGCCTAGGAACCGTGGCCCAACCAGCCACAATAGGGGTATGGCTACATCCCCTATCAGGAGTTCCAGCAGCTCAACTAGTGCGTTGGGGAGATCGACCACACTCTTCAGGACATGAATGAAGATGTGAATAGTTTGACTCACAACTTGAGTCACTTCATGACCCACTTCCCCGACTTCTACCAGCAGTATCCGCACCAGCCACCAAATGACGGCAACAATTGAGCCTGGCAATATCCTAAGCTTGGGGGAGGTTTGAAAACCTCCAAACTTTGCATTCATATTTTTGTTTCTTCTTTTGATTTATTACTTCAAAAATTGCGTGTTTATTTTCACTTTTGCATTCCTAAACCAAAAATACAAAAAAAATAGTTGTAATTTTATTTGTAAGTTTGTTTCTTTTGTTCCTCTCGGAGATTGCTTAATTTCAGGTGATTTGGCAATATGGAAATATAGGAGAGGTTCGACTCAAATACAAGAATGAAGCAAGCAATAGGAGGTATCACATTCCTTTCATCACACTCTTTGCAACCTTAAATTGATCCTACAATTATTTACTCGCTTGCACTAGAGTCACTCCCTACTTAGCTTGTTATCCTACAAATTCTATTCCTTTGCTAGTGTCTCCTTTTTAGCTTTGAAACAACGAGAAATGAACTTGGTTAAAATACTTCCAACATTTTTACAACAACAAAAAGCATCTGAAAGATGACTTGAGTCCAAGCTTAGCTCAAAGACTTTGATTTTAGAACTACTCCATCCCATTTGAGCTTAATATAAATAGACTCGATAGTACCTTGATTGAAATTGTTTGATTAAATGGATGCTTCGAAGTAGTAGAAATTATGCCACTACTTTTTCTAATAATTACCGTAAGATATTGCTTTACGCGTGTCACTACAACTCTGTCGTGCTCCATGGGGAACTATTAACTCCACAGGCCAATGCACGATCTAAATGTGGGAAACCACTTGATTTCAGCTATTGAGTTATGTAAACGTCTGTAGCAGCAATGCTATGACGTGTAAATTTTTTAGTCTCCTCATGGTTTCACGTTCCAAGTGAAGTTGTAGTACTCCTCTGGCCCATTATTGCTCAACATCATATATTGGCATGGTCATGAGTGCACAACACAACCCCAATTAACATATTAAAAAATAGTGGCATGATTTCTCTATGAAAGAGTTACATTTTTTGAAAGACAAAAGAAAGAAAAAGGTGCTTTGAGAGCCTTGAAATTTTGACATGGGAGTAGATGAGTTGTTCTTAAATTAAATGTTTAGATGCCAACTTGAGTACTCTTAATTGGTTAAATGAACAAGAACAAAAAGTTTTCATCTCTCAATAAAGAGAGGCACCAAAAGAATTTGTCTAACTTTCCTAGCTAAACTTTTGACACTTGCTTGGGCATATGATTTATTTGCTAACAAGATATACGTGGTTTAGAAGTGGACTCAGTGCAATCTTGTGAATACTTGTATGATCATATTTAAGATTGCAGGAATCGTGAAGAAAAGAATTTGACACCAATTCAAACTTGTGAGTTCCTTATTTTCAGTCTCGAATCTCCGTTATTCTTCCTTATTTCCTTGTCACTCGAGGGCGAGCAACATCTAAGCTTGGAAGAGTTGATAACTGTGAGATTCGACACATTTTTGATGGCTTTTATTGATGGTTTTCTCTTAGATTTGATCATTTTCTGGCTCTACCTAATGCTAATACTTTGGTAGCAAAGAAAACTTGGTTTTTAATGTGTGTTTCAGGTTCTGAATGTCAACATAAAGATTTAACTAGAGAAATACAATATTCTGGAGAAAACAAGCAAGTCCCACTTTGGAAGCACGCGAGGGGAGCTCACAGAAGCTTTAATGAGCAACTATACGGCAGGAATATTTTTCCGGCCGTATAGTTCCCGCCATATAGTTTCCACCGCCTCAGTCTTGTCAAAAGGGACAACTTCCGTGAAGGGACTAGGGGCAAAATGAGAACTAACACAGCAGCCACCACACCATCCAGAAGGGAGAAAGAAGAGATCCGGAGAAGAAGGAGAAGATGTTCTTCATCTCTCTCCACGATCTTCGACCTCCTAGCCAATACACCCCCAAAGCCACTACTTGTACTAGAGAGAGGGATCTTCACCTTGCAATACTAGGGTTTGAGATTGTTTCTTACCATCTTGAATTGTGTTGGATATTTTTCTATTCTTATTGTGGATCTCCATGGTAATACCAAGACAAATTCCCTTTATTTGATTATATTGATGATCCGTTCTTCTCTCATGTGTGAGTAATTCCCTTGGGCATGGGAGATGTAGAGGATTGGTGAGATGTGATGTCGCTTCATATATTTTCCATTAGTTTGTGATTGATTCTAATTACTCCCTCCAATCCATATTACTTGTCTCTGAATCAGACGTATCCAGCACTAAAACATGTCTAGATACATTCAATTGGGCGACAATTAATATGGATCAGAGGGAGTACTATATTATGTGTGCTTGACTATCTGTGCGATGCCTAATGCTTGTTGTCCAATTAAAGAACCATACAACATGATACTTTGTTCTACATAGATAAGATCTTGTATGTTAATGGACCGGCAACCCCCGGGTGACACGGGGATATCAATGGAAAGCTAGTTGACTCAAGGATAACGAGTAACCACTATGCTTATTGCATTAGTCCGATCTAAGGAGCTTAGTCGCTAAGCAACCTGAAGGGTCCTAATCGTCTAGTGTCTGACTATGATTTTGGTAGCAGGCTAGTAGGATTATTGAAGTTGGGATGAAATCTACCAAGAGGAGTTCCGACTAATTATGGGTTGCTCGCCTACACATATATCTATAAGATTATAATTGTTACATTTACCACTCGACCACTTGGTACAGTCACTATCACCATGAACTGATCTCCCCGCGCCTTCTTTCACCATCTGCAGGAAACAACAAACAATCAAAGTTGTTCTTTACTTTTATGCATTATATTTCTGAAGTTTACATTTTAGTTCTATTTAAATCTATCGCATTTAATCAAACTACCAATCTTATTTGAACACTTGCAGTCAATTCACTCGAAGACCTGTTGCCATGGTGGTGTCACGGAAGATGCCATGGATAGGCTAAAGGTGGGGACTAAATGCACTAGGGGAATCCAGGGAGGGATAGTGTGGTGATTCCACACACAGTAGCTTTGTATCCAATTCACTTCCAAGGTTTACAAGTGCTCCTTGAGCTGTATTGGGGAGAGGAGGAAGAAGAACTCTCTTACTCTCACCACTCACTAGCTCTCAGTCACTTGCTAGTAGAACATAACCTCTAAAGACTAACCCTCTAGAGATCAACCCTTTCTACAGAGGCCCTAGCCCTCCTTATATAGGGGAGGCTAGGTCTCCAATTAGGGCATACGTGGAGGCATATTCCAGGGAATATGCCTCTTCCCAAAATAGTAAGCCGACCGGGTCACTTTTCCCCCGCATCATCCATGCAGAGGCTATGTGAGCCTCTGCGGCGCCCGCGTCAGCCGACATTGGCATCGTCACCTTTGTCGGCCACGCCTCGGTGGTCCTGCCTCTGTCCGCTTCGCTCACGCTCAGCGTACAGTGGTCTCCTTTGACCAGCGAGATACCTTCCTTCTCCTACAAGCTTGATATGACCCAGATCGTACATAGTCGATCCGGCCACCCCTTTTCCTGCATACAAGTTAGATTCATCCATCTGACTTACGGCTTAAGTCGGTTGAGACCTAGTTAGGTGGACATCCCCTGGTCCGGGTTACCCCGAGATTCGGCCTGCCTTGAGGTGACTCGGCCAGCATTCGCTTTGACCTTGACGTACCTTGGCTAACTCGGCCATTATACCCCGGCGTGACCCTACCCGGGGGTATCCCCCCAACATTAGTCCCCGAAGATGGTGCGGTCTTAGCTGCCTTAGCCGCTAAGGCCACAGCAGGTTCAATTTCACTGAGCTTTTGAGTTCCTTTTCCAAGTTACCTCCTTATCTCGGACTCCATGGGTTTACTTTCCCTTGGCACATCCCAAGTTTTCACTTGCTGGCCGTGTTACCACATTCTCATCCGGGTCATTCTTCCTTCTCTCGTACGCTTCCCCACATGCAGGCTAATCATTAGTTTGCCTCATTTTAAGGGCCAACAACAGTAACCGCCACAGTTATTGTCAGGAGTTACTGTGTGCACGTTACGTCACGCCTGCCTCCTCGTTAACTGTATCACTGCGTCGCGTCATGGGGTCCGCTACACCCTGTGGTCCTCCGTGTGGCTCATTGCTGATTGGTCAATTCAGGTTATACACGTCCACACCGTGTGGCACACCCGCATAACACGATCCCACTATCCCCCCGAGGGAGTGGTTAGATAGGGGAGGGGCACGCCCCTTGGGTCTTTTCCCCGCTTCCGCGCCCCTCTGCCTCTACTTCTTCTTCTTCTCCCGCGACAGCGCCACCGCCACCGCGCCTGAGTAGCAGCGCCGCCGCCGCACTGCCTCCATGCTCACCAGCGTCGCCGCCGCCTCTACGCATCTCTTCTGCCATGGGTCGCTACCAGTCTAGGTCACTGTCACCCACCACCGCTAGCGCTAGTGAGGGAAGTGAACTCGAGATGACTGAGGAGGAGTTCGCCATCGCCAAGAAGGAGATGGAGGAAGATGCTGCGAGCATCGACCGCGGCGCGTGGGCAGGCTCCTGGGTCTGCCAGGATGACCTGGATTGGCTCTACTGCACCAGGCGCATCCCGGAGGACGTCACCGCACGCCTCGCTTCCTCCGAGCTTGCCCTCTCACCCAATCCGGGTGAGCGGATTTGGTCTGCCAGTGAGCGGCTTTTTCCACGACTGGTTAAACACATACGAACTCCAGCCGCACCATCTTCCAGCCAATACCATCACATCTCTCTCCGCCTTCGCCTCCACTATCGAAGGTTATGCCGGACTGTGGCCCACGAAGGAGCTCTGGATCTGGTTCTTTGTCCTTCGCCGGAACATGATTTCGAACATCCAGCTTGACCCGGAGGACAAGAAGCTCACACGGTTTGGTGCTGCGTCAATTTCTCCTTGGAGGTTGTCCGTCTTTCCCTGAGTCACTGGGCTGGACTCTTGCAAGGGATGGGCCCGGACTTTCTTCTATGTCCGGAACGACACTACTGAGGATATGATCCGGCTGCGCCCTTACGCTCTGGGTCCTCCCAATCCGGAATTGTGGGATGTGGTCCCCAAGAAGCCCACCGTCCTGGCGAACCAGGTCAACAAGAGGTTCCAGGAGTTGAAGGACCTCAGATTGCGCAACGAGGACGCCATGATCACGTTTGTCCGCAATCGGATCTCCCCCCTTCAGAAACGCACACATAAAGTATATCACATGAGATGACTTCAACCGGACCTCGTCTTTTGAGTTGAGCAACACAGAGATCTACCGCCGGGTCAAGGCCCTCTTCACCACCCACTATTGCCGAGATAGGCTTCTCCTCTAAGTGGACGTGGGGATTTGAACACTATTGCCGAGATAGGCTTCCTCCCGTGGTAAGCTTCGTGCCGCAAACTTTCTCCGAATTAAATTATATGTCGGTCGTTGTTGTATACTTAACTCTATTGTCTTTTCTTTCCCTTAGCAATTCCATCAGCAAACTATCGAGGATGGCACCGAGCCCTCCCTCTAATGGGCGCCTGACCGGGATACCTCTGACGAGGAGGAACCAGATCAAGAGATGTTCCTTCCAATGGCCGACGCGACCAAGCGACCCACCGATAAACTCTCTTCCATTAGAGATTGGCCCGACGATGAAGATGACTCGGATGTTGAGGTGATGGAAGCATTTGACGTTGTCCCCCTTTCTTATGCTTTTCTGGCATCAGCTAACCCCGGTGGGCAGATCCATGAGGACCCTCCCCTTGCCTTGGGTGATCCTGTTCCGGTTGCGCCGAAGAAGAAAAGGGGAGCCGCATCAACTTCTTCCTCTGGACCTTCTCAGCCAGCCAAAAGGCGAAACAAGTCCGGGGACAAAACTGCCTCCAAGACTACAACCAAGGCCCCAACACGAAGGGCTCGGAAGCCCAAGGAGCCCCTGACCTCGGATGAGTAAGCCTCTTTTCCCTCTGCCATTTACTTGTTCTTCTATTGTTATAGTTTCTCATCCGACACTGTTTGATTCGGCAAGGCCGTGGTGGAGGTCCCACAGAGTGGATCCGGCATTGCCTCCCTCCTCCGACACAGCCCTTCTCCCCCTCGTGGCGACAATTCACGCCTGCTGAGCCCAATCCTGGAGGGTTCAGCGGCTGCTCTGGGTTCCAGCCCACCTCGTCAAGAGGAGGGCAACCTTGGAGCAGGGGAGACTTGCTCTGCTGAGGCAGCGGCCACCACTACTTCGGCTCCGCCGCAACCAGCTACCACCGAGGTTACCTCAGCACCTCCACCCAAGAAGAAACCAGCACCAGCACCAGCACCAACTCAAGCACCAGCAGCAAAAGCAACAGCAGCAGCACCAAGCCCCTCTGCCTCATCCGAGTCTTCTCAGTCTTGGCGAGAAAGCACCAAGGCAGCTCCCAAGGGTAAATCTGCTGCAACAACTTCCACTTCTCAGCAGCAACCTAAGGGCAAGAAGGCCCCTGACGCCACCAGGGCAACGTCCATCGAGGCTGGACAGCGCACACTCGCATCCATGCTTTCGAAGAAAACTCCACCACCGAAGGACGTCCCTGCCGAGCCAGCTGACGCGCAACTCGTTTTGCACACCAGCCCTGCTTTTGCCCAGGTTGAGAGGAGGGAAGCACATGCCAAGGGCCTAGTGGCGCCCCACATGCTCAGCGGCGAACGATACCCTCCGACCTTGATCGAGTTCGTGAACAACTGGAACAAGGCGGAGTTCGTCCACAACGACGATCTCCTGGAGAAGTTCGGTCCCGCCGAATTTTCTGCTCAAATGAACACAGCCGCTAAGGCAATTAACCTTGCGGGTAGGATGATGGAGGTACGTTACTTCACCTTTTCCTTAGCATGTTGTATATATTAGTGATATAACCATTAGTCCCCAAGCCTCCGAGGGAGTAACTTGTTACTCGGACGGATGCTCCTTAGAAAACTAACGTAGCTCCTTGATAACTTCGAATATGCACACACCTAGAGCCGGGTTAAATTCCACTTGGCTCGGATCTTGTATATTTCGAATATGCACACACCTAGATCCGGGTTAAGTTCCACTTGAACCAGATTTTGTACACTTCAAATATGCACACACCTAGAGTCGGGTTAAGTTCCACTTGGCCCGGATTTTGTACACTTCGAATATGCACACACCTAGAACCGGGTTAAGTTCCACTTGGCCCAGATTTTGTATACTTGGAATATGCACACACCTAGAGGCGGGTTAAGTTCCACTTGGCCCGGATTTTGTACACTTCGAATATGCACACACCTAGAGCCGGGTTAAGTTCCACTTGGCCCGGATTTTGTACACTTCGAATATGCACACACCTAGAGCCGGGTTAAGTTCCACTTGGCCCAGATTTTGTACACTTCGAATATGCACACACCTAGAGCCGGGTTAAGTTCCACTTGGCCCAGATTTTGTACACTTCGAATATGCACACACCTAGAGCTGGGTTAAGTTCCACTTGGCCTGGATTTTGTACACTTCGAATATGCACAAGGCTAAGCTATATTTTTGTACTCTTTTCAGGTGACCACCAACCGCCGGAGCGCTGAGTTTCAGTGTCTCCTGGACACTCACAAGATGCTGCGCGCAAAGCATAATGCACTTCTCGCTGAACACGAGAAAAGGGGTAAGTTCTCTTCTTGACATTTTTCCGTGTTTTCTTCCTCTTTTTTGCCGAACTAACCCATCATTCGGTTTTCGCAGCTGGGGTGGAAGCTGAGAATATCCTCATGCGGAAGAATCTTGACTAGATCAAGGGTAAGTTATTTTTATGTGACCTTGCTATGCTTTCTATCTCCTTTTCTCCTTGGCTCGGCGAACATTCATACCTCGGCTTTGCCGGGTCAACAAACTATTTCAGCATCGCTGGAAGATAGTGTGCCCGTGCCTGATATGATGCTGCATTTTCTCGAACAAGTAGGGCAGCATCAGGCCGAGCTCAAAAAGAAAGATGATGAGCTTGCCCTCCTCCGAACCAAGGATGATGAAAGTGCCAAGCTCAAGGCAGATATGAAGAAGTTGAAAGCGCAACACCAATCCGAACTGCAAAAAGCTGGCCAGGACTACACTGAAGAGCGCGAGCGCCTCAATCTTCAGATTGCCAAGGACCGAGAACTTCTCCAGGAGGCCGACGTCAAACTTGAGTCGGCGAACACTGAACTTGTGCAGCTTCGCAAAAGGCGTGATGACTGTACCAAGGAGTTGACCCGGATCCACAGCCATATTTCACGTAAGCTCCTTTCCCTCATCCAGCATATTCTCCGGGTTACCTCACCTGTCTTTTCTTTACCTGCTTCTCTTGTTTTGTTTTCAGGCCAATTTCTAGAGGGCAATGCCATTGCGAGCACCGCTGTTGCTAAGTTCCACCGAGAGAGGGGTACCCCCGTTGCTCCTGACGCTGAAGAGATTCCCTATGCCATGGAGGACCTGTTGGTCAGCTTGTCTTCTCGCGTGGAAATTGTGAAGAACTATGGCAAGGATATCCTTGACGTTGCAATCTGAACCTTCAACACTTTTTGGCTTGCAGAAGACACTCCGGAGGGAACCGCAGTTCTTGTTGATAAGTTGATGGAATGCGAGACCAGCTCGACCTTTGGAGGGAATCCGCTGGACACGCCGGAGCTGAGACCGTTCACCGCTACGTGCTTACGTGGTACGAGAAGATCGACCTCAACCTCCTAGCGCGCATGCGCACCGGATCCAAATGGACCAGTGACCCCGAGTGGGTAGCTCGGCGCAAGGCTTGCGCCCATAGCCTCATCGAATATGCTCCCATTCATGAATGGAATGAGGGTCCAAGCTTCCTTGGTGGCGCGGATGATGAAAACGCTGAAAACATTGAAGATGGCTCGGATGAGGACGAAGAGGACGATGCCTTGGACATCGAAGATAGCGAAGATGATGCCGAACTTCCTCCTCCTGCTGCTCCTTGAGTGAAAAAACTTTAGAGTTTATTAGATCCCCGGTATGCCGGGTGGAATTGTATCCAGTACACAAGCGATATTTTGCTACTAAGTTTTTATGCCGGATTAACTTGGGCGTAGTCCCCGAGTTTCATTTTATTGTTCATCCAATCTTTTGGCTCAGCTCATGTCTACCTTGATTCGAGCTTCAAAAATTGTCTTAACAATACTTGGAAACTTTAGATTTAGCTCAAAATAATTCAGCATAATAATTCGAAAGTAAACACAAGGTTAGTCCGAAAAACAAACGTCGGCTCGATTAAGTTCTTTTCCTTAGTCGTTTTTCATGTGCTACGCAATTCCAAACTTGTTCTCTTGCTTGCCATGATGCCAATTCTTGTTGGACAGCAGCAAGTCGAAGAGTTGGGTTCTTGGTGCTCACACATTACTAATCCGGCCTAAGTAGAACAACTTACGCCAGCCGACGTATAAATAATAGATACAGAAGACAACAAATATTATTAAGGCAGTCCCCGAGTTATTGCTCGAGGTGCCAACATTTCATTGATAGGCTCATTGCCGGCATACATACCGACATATGAGAGACTCGGATACATACACTTCTCTGCTAAGTGTAGAAAGGACGAAGTAGAGCTACATTCCATGGACGCTTAGATTCCTCGCCGGACCTATCCGCCTTGTTCTTTTCCTGTGGTTTTGCATCGATAAGATAGTAAGAATCATTGTGCAATGCTTTGCTCACAATGAATGGCCCTTCCCATGGGGGGGATAACTTATGCATGCCAGCAGTACGTTGTACCAACCGGAGTACTAGATCACCTTCCCGGAAGACTCGGGGTTTTACTTTCCGGCTATGATAGCGTCGGAGATTTTGCTGATATATGGCGTATCTAGACAATGCCAATTCTCTCGCTTCTTCTAGCAGATCAACATCATTTTGCCGGGCCTCTTGCACTTCGGCTTCTGTGTATTGGGTGACCCTAGGCGAGTCATGCTCTATGTCGGCTGGTAATACAGCTTCTACCCCATATACCAGAAAGAATGGCGTATAGCATGTTGATCGATTCAGAGTTGTTCTTAAACTCCACAATACCGCTGGTAGTTCTTCTATCCAGCACCCCGCTGATCTTTGCAGTGGCTCAATGAGCCGGGGTTTTATCCTGGATAGTACTAATCCGTTGGATCTTTCCACTTGTCCGTTTGATGCAGGATGGGCTACCGAGGCAACGTCCAGCCGGATCTTCTTATCTTGGCAGAATCACGCAAATGCTCGTTCAGCAAAATTTGTGCCATTATCAGTTATGATGCTGTGAGGATAACCGCATCTCAAAATGATTTCTTTGAGAAATGTCATGGCCGTAGCTCCATCACATTTTCTTATTGGCTTTACTTCAATCCACTTTGTAAATTTATCCACCATGACCAAAATGTGAGTCATATTTCCCCTTGCTGGTTTGAACGGGCCAACCATGTCCAAACACCATACGGCAAATGGCCATGTGATTGGTATGGTCTTGAGCTCCGACATTGGCATATGTGTCTTGGTAGCATACCTCTGACAACCATTGCATTTTCTTACCAAATCTTCTGCTTGTTCTAAGGCACTTGGCCAGTAGAATCCATGCCGGAAAGCTTTTGCTACCAAGGCTCTGGAAGAGGCATGATGCCCACATTCCCCTTGATGTATATCTTGGAGGATGTCAAGCCCTTCTTCCAGGTCAACGCATCGCTGGAGGACATTGGTCACACTCCTTTTGTATAGCTCGGAATTGATGATCGTGTATGCCTTTGCTCTCCTCTGAGTTTGCCTGGATAGCACCTCCTCAGTGGGTAAAGTTCCATATTTTAGGAATTGAAATATAGGTAGTGCCCAAGCCGGTATTGCTCATACAGGGAACATATCCTCATCAATTTCCATATGATCCACTGGCATAACTTCAACCGGATCACGCTGTGCAGTCCCTGGATCTTGCGAAGCAGTCCCCGGGTTTGCCAAGGCAGTCCCCGGGTCGGCCGAGGTAGTCCCCGGGTTTCGCGCACCACCTCCCATGTCAATGTCCATGGGCACGGCTCCGGACTCTGGATCCTCCGGGACGTAAATTGAGTCAGTTTCTAGGGACAGTCTGATAGACGGTTTTCTGAGGTGTTCTAATGCTACACCCGGTGGAATTGCTTGTCGGGTTGATCCGAGCTTCGACAATATGTCGGTAGACTCATTTTCCACCCGGGGTACATGGCGAAATTCGCATCCCTCAAAATAACCAGATATTTTCTGTACATGGAACCTGTATAATGCCATATTTGGATCAAGAGAGTCCCATAGCCCCGACACTTGCTAAACTACCAAATCCGAGTCGCCAAAGCATTGGATCCGACGTATCCCAGTTTCTTTTGCCACTTTGAGCCCATGCACAAGTGCTTCATATTCAGCGATATTGTTCGACGCTGCGAAATGGATCTGTAGCACATACTTCAACTGGTCATTCTTTGGCGAGGTAAGCATAACTCCGGCGCCTAACCCGGTTTTTGTTTTTGACCCGTCAAAGTGCATTCTCCAGTAGTTCGGATCTGGTAGTGGTGGTTCATATTGTACCTCGGCCCAGTCCACAAAAAAGTCGGCCACAGCCTGAGACTTGATTGCTTATCTTCTGTCATATTGTGGCGCATAGGGAGCTAGTTCAATTGCCCATTTTGCAATCCTGCCACTTGCATCCTTGTTACTCATTATCTCGGATATGGGAGCCTCACATATTACTTTGATAGGGTGCTCCTCAAAATAATGTTTTAGCTTCTTTGCTGACATATACACACCATACGCCACTTTATGATAGTGCGGATAATTTTGCTTTGATGCTGACAATACCTTGCTCAGATAACATACTGGCCTTTGCACTGACTTACCCTCTTTGTCGCGCTCTACCACGATTACTGCACTTACAACTCGGTTGGTTGTGGCTATATAGAGCAACATTGGCTCCTTTAATAGTGGAGAGGCTAACACTGGTGCAGTGGCTAACATTTTCTTTAATTGTATAAAGGCTTCATTGGCCTACGGCGTCCAAATGAACTTGTCCGACTTTTTCATGAGTTGATAGAGAGGCAATGCCTTTTCTCCCAACCGACATACAAACCGACTTAACGATGTTAGGCAACCAGTGAACTTCTGGACATTGTTAAGACACTTCGGCAGTTCCATTCGTTCAATGGCCCGTATTTTAGTTGGATTGACTTTGATACCTCGGCTGGAGACAAGAAATCCGAGTAATTTTCCAGCCGGGACACCGAAGGTACATTTTTCCGGGTTAAGCTTCATCCGGAACCTTCTTAGGTTCGCGAATGTCTGCCTGATATCATCAAGGAGCGTTTTGCTTTCCTTGGTCTTGATAACCACATCATCCACATACACCTGTACATTTTGACCAATTTGGTCGTGCAAACATTTTTGCATACATCTTTGGTACGTTGCCCCTGCATTACGTAAACCAAACAGCATGGTGCGATAGCAATAAGCCCCATACGGGGTGATAAATGCAGTCTTTATTTGATCATCCAGATTCAGAGGTATCTGGTGGAAACCAGAATATGCATCAATGAATGACAATAGTTCACATCCAGCAGTTGAGTCTATGACCTGATCTATCCTTGGCAGTGGAAATGGATCTTTCAGACACGCCTTATTCTGGTTCGTGTAATCGATACACATACGCCAAACCACTGCCACATTCGGATCATCCTTCTTCTTTTCCACCAGCACCGGATTAGATAGCCAATCCGGGTAAAGAACTTCCATGATAAATCCTGCTGCTAGTAACCGAGCTATCTCGTCTCCAATGAATTTTCTCCTATCTTCGGCGAAGCGGCGGAGAGGTTGCTTCACCGGCCTTGCTCCGGGTCTCACGTTCAAAGAGTGCTCGGCCAACTCCCTCGGAACACCTTGCACGTCCTGTGTGGACCAAGCAAAAATATCCTGATTCTCACGGAGGAAGTTGACAAGCTCGCTTTCCTATTTATCATTTAACCCGGCACCAATTGTTACGGTGCGCTCTGGGAACATATCATCCACAGGCACTTTCTTGGTATCCTTTGTGGCTTGGAACGAAACACTACCATGCGGATTACTCAATGCCGACATATATTGCTGAGCGGACTGAGCCAACACCGCCACCTCTTGGATTTTTCTTTTCTCTTGCGCAATCACGAGTGACTCGGCTAGGTTAGACTCGGCTGAGGCACACTCAATGAAACGTCAGAAATCTCCAGCAATGGTAATCACTCCATTTGGCCCAGGCAACTTCATCTTCAGATAACTGATGTGGCAGTTTGCCATGAACTTGTTCAGTGTTGGTCTTCCGAGTAACGCGTGATACGCACTTTCTAAGTTCACCACTTCAAACTCCAAATTCTCAGTTCGGCAGTTATCTCTCGTGCCGAACAATACGTCAACCCGGACCTTGCCTATGGGCTCACAAGAAATGCCTGGCACAATTCCATGGAAAGTTGTCCTTGTAGTTTGGAGCATGTTCTCCGTGATACCCAACTTGCGCATTGTGTCTGCATACATGATGTTAATGCTACTGCCATTGTCAATCAGTACCTTTGAGAACCTCACATTGATGTTAGGCCCAATGAATGTCGGATCCAGCACTAGCGCGTATGAACCAGGACTTGGCATAAGCTTGGGATGATCTTTGATGCTCCAGGTAATTTCTTGGTCCGACCAAGGCATATACCTTGTCACTACTGGCATTACCACATTGACCTCCATATGTCGGTGCTGCAAGCTCTTTCTATCTGTTTCCTCAGTGGTAAACACACAGTAACTCTGATGATGCTCTCTGTACTCATTCCTCCCCTCATTTCCGGGGTACCTCTGATCTGGTTGATGCTGGTCTTCCACTTGATGCAATGCATCCCTTCTCTCATGGTTGTCATACCTCGGTGGAGGGGGAGGCAACATTAGCTGTTGCGTGTTCGCTCCGGAGAGCAATTGCTGCCAGGGTAACTCCTGCCGAGGTTGATCGTTCCGAGGTGCCTGAGCATTCCCCGAACCGCCTTGTTCTATCTTACGCATCCACTCACATTGCCTCGTTGTATGACCCGCTGGGTTACTCGGATTTGGTGTGTGAAATTTACACGGCTGATCCAACATTGACTCATAAGTATACCTCGGACGGTCCTTCTTTTCTTGCCACTGTTTCTTTTGCTCTGGCATCCAAGTTTTCTTTCCATCATTTCTCGGCGTCCATTGTTGGCCTCCAGTTTTCTGACGTTGATTTCCCCCTGCTCTAGGCTGATCTTGATTCGCAACAGCAACTTGTTGCGAATTATACCGGTAATCTGGTTTGTCATCTCTTCTTTTAGCCCGGTAGTATTTCCTCTAGGACGACCCGACTCCATCTCTCTGGTAGCACTCCTCATTTGACTCGTTTGACACGAGCCTAGGTTGGGTCGGATCACCCAAAGCATACGAATCAGCAATCCAGATTGTCTCTGCCAACGTAGTTGGCATATCCCTTTGCAATATCTGCCACAACATGCTTGCATATCTGCATCCTTGCGCAAACCATGCTATGGCCTGTGACTCGATCACGCCCTCACACGAGTTTCTCACGGTACACCACCGGGTTAAAAACTCCCGGTCCGTCTCGTTCGGTCTCTGCTTACACATAGCTAGGGTCTGTGGCCTATTTGGCCTCTGATACGTACTTGAGAAATTGCTGATAAACATTTCCTCAAAATCAATCCAGCAGTTAATACTTCCGGGTGGCAAATTGTTTAGCCATACCCTTGCTGGCCCCTCCAACATCTAGAGTACGTATCTCACAGCCCATCTCCAGTTGCTTGTAGCAATTTTCACAGCTGTAGCATAGTTTTCAACCAATCTTCCAGCTTGTACTGCCGTCATACGTCTTTGTGCCTCTAGGTAACTGGAAGTTAGGTACCGGAGGCTCCTTCATGATCCGGGGCCCAAAACATGCAGGACCCGAGGGACCTTGACATTCAATCTGTTCCGACCTATACAGCCGATCCAGTTTCAATCTGGCATCATTAGGCATCAAATCTCTGCTTCCCAATCTTGACCCTATCACATGATAGTCTGGCCTTGGGTATCATGTGTTCACCATTTCCGAATCTCCATCGTTATACCGGTCTTGCTCTCGTGGAGCACCTCTCTGTTGCATACCTCGGCAGGCACTTTGCTCTTGCCTTGGTATATTCCGCTGCTGCGGTTGTCCTGCCGAGTTGCGCTGTCCGGCATTGCCATTTATAGTGTTTCCTTGACCGGCATTGCCTTGGTCGCGGTTACCTCGGCCAGCTTCACCTCGGCTCACACTTCTTTGATTGTCATTTCTCTATACTTCTTTTCCTTTCCCTGCCCTTGTCGGGTCATACGGGACGATCTGTTTGTTCCTCCTGGCCGAGGTTACTACCTCTTCTCTCCTAGGACCACCATGAGGAGACGATGCAGCTCCAGCGGACTTCTCCGGGTTACCCACCGTCAAATGAACGATCTTGGAGGCCCCAGCTCTCTCCGGGTTAGCCCTGAGCAATTCCTCATTTTGCCTGTTCGCGATACGAACCAACTCATTGACCCTATCTTGCTGTCTTTGGCGGGCTTCACCCGTCAGACCTTCTAACTTGATTTCGGCTATTGAGTTATGTAAACGTCTGTAGCAGCAATGCTATGACGTGTAAATTTTTTAGTCTCCTTATGGTTTCATGTTCCAAGTGAAGTTGTAGTACTCCTCTGGCCCATTATTGCTCAACATCATTTATTGGCATGGTCACGAGTGCACAACACAACCCCAATTAACATGTTAAAAAATAGTTGCATGATTTCTCTAAGAAAGAGTTACAGTTTTTGAAAGACAAAAGAAAGAAAAAGGTGCTTTGAGAGCCTTGAAATTTTGACATGGGAGTAGATGAGTTGTTCTAAAATTAAATGTTTTGATGCCAACTTGAGTACTCTTAATTGGTTAAATGAACAAGAACAAAAAAAATTCATCTCTCAACAAAGAGAGGCACCAAAAGAATTTGTCTAACTTTCCTAGCTAAACTTTTGACACTTGCTTGGGAATATGATTTATTTGCTAACAAGATATACATGGTTTAGAAGTGGACTCAGTGCAATCTTGTGAATACTTGTATGATCATATTTAAGATTGCAGGAATTGTGAAGAAAAGAATTTGACACCAATTCAAACTTGTGAGTTCCTTATTTTCAGTCTCGAATCTCCGCTATTCTTCCTTATTTCCTTGTCACTCGAGGGCGAGCAACATCTAAGCTTGGAAGAGTTGATAACTGTGAGATTCGACACATTTTTGATGGCTTTTATTGATGGTTTACTCTCAGATTTGATCATTTTCTGGCTCGACCTAACGCTAATACTTTGGTAGCAAAGAAAACTTGGTTTTTAATGTGTGTTTCAGTATCTGAATGTCAACATAAGGATTTAACTAGAGAAATACAATATTCTGGAGAAAACAAGCAAGTCCCACTTTGGAAGCACGCGAGGGGAGCTCACAGAAGCTTTAATGAGAAACTATACGGCAGGAATATTTTTCCGGCCGTATAGTTCCCGCCATATAGTTTCCACCGCCTCTGTCTTGTCAAAAGGGACAACTTCCGTGAAGGGACCAGGGGCAAAATCAGAACTAACATAGCAGCCACCACACCATCCAGAAGGGAGAAAGAAGAGATCCGGAGAAGAAGGAGAAGACGTTCTTATCTCGCTCCACGATCTTCGACCTCCTAGCCAATACACCCCCAAAGCCACTACTTGTACTAGAGAGGGAGGGATCTTCACCTTGCAATACTAGGGTTTGAGATTGTTTCTTACCATCTTGAATTGTGTTGGATATTTTTCTATTCTTATTGTGGATCTCCATGGTAATACCAAGACATATTCCCTTTATTTGATTATATTGATGATCCGTTCTTCTCTCATGTGTGATTAATTCCCTTGGGCGTGGGAGATGTAGGGGATTGGTGAGATGTGATGTCCCTTCATATATTTTCCATTAGTTTGTGATTTATTCTAATTACTCCCTCCGATCCATATTACTTGTCTCTGAATCAGACGTATCCAGCACTAAAACATGTCTAGATACATTCAATTGGGCGACAATTAATATGGATCAGAGGGAGTACTATATTATGTGTGCTTGACTATCTGTGGGATGCCTAATGCTTGTTGTCCAATTAAAGAACCATACAACATGATACTTTGTTCTACATAGATAAGATCTTGTATGCTAGTAGACCGGCGACCCCCAGGTGACACAGGGATATCAATGGAAAGCTAGTTGACTCAAGGATAACGAGTAACCACTATGCTTATTGCATTAGTCCGATCTAAGGAGCTTAGTCGCTAAGCAACCTGAAGGGTCCTAATCGGCTAATGTCTGACTATGATTTTGGTAGCAGGCTAGTAGGATTATTGAAGTTGGGATGAAATCTACCAAGAGGAGTTCCGGCTAATTATGGGTTGCTCGCCTACACATATATCTATAAGATTATAATTGTTAAATTTACCACTCGACCACTTGGTACAGTCACTATCACCATGAACTGATCTCCCCGCGCCTTCTTTCACCATCTGCAGGAAACAACAAACAATCAAAGTTGTTCTTTACTTTTATGCATTATATTTCTGAAGTTTACATTTTAGTTCTATTTAAATCTATCGCATTTAATCAAACTACCAATCTTATTTCAACACTTGCAGTCAATTCACTCGAAGACCTGTTGTCGTGGTGGTGTCACGGCATATGCCATGGATAGGCTAAAGGTGGGGACTAAATGCACTAGGGGAATCCAGGGGGGATAGTGTGGTGATTCCACACACAGTAGCTTTGTATCCAATTCACTTCCAAGGTTTACAAGTGCTCCTTGAGCTGTATTGGGGAGAGGAGGAAGAAGAACTCTCTTACTCTCACCATTCGCTAGCTCTTAGTCACTTGCTAGTAGAACATAACCTCCAAAGACTAACCCTCTAGAGATCAACCCTTTCTATAGAGGCCCTAGCCCTCCTTATATAGGGGAGGCTAGGTCTCCAATTAGGGCATACGTGGAGGCATATTCCAGGGAATATGCCTCTTCCCAAAATAGTAAGCCGACCGGGTCACTTTTCCCCCGTGTCATCCATGCAGAGGCTACGTGAGCCTCTACGGCGCCCGCGTCAGCTGACATTGGCATCATCACCTTTGTCAGCCACGCCTCGGTGGTCCTGCCTCTGTTCGCTTCGCTCACGCTCAGCATACAGTGGTCTCCTTTGACCAGCGAGATACCTTCCTTCTCCTACAAGCTTGATATGACCCGGATCGTACATAGTCGATCCGGCCACCCCTTTTCCTCCATACAAGTTAGATTCATCCATCCGACTTACGGCTTAAGTCGGTCGAGACCCAGTTAGGTGGACATCCCCTGGTCCGGGTTACCCCGAGATTCGGCCTGCCTTGAGGTGACTCGGCCAGCATTCGCTTTGACCTTGTCGTACCTTGGCTAACTCGGCCATTATACCCCGGCGTGACCCTACCCGAGGTATCCCCCCAACACCTATGACAACTTCAGGTGTGACAAAGACTTCACCAATAAACACTTACCTTCGGGCTCCCTGTGGGATCGATATTTGAACTTCGAAACTAGCTACAAACGATCTGTGCACTTGCAGTCATCAAGCTATTTTCTGGCGCTGTTGCCGGTGAGCTAAGCACTAAGTGTTTGTCTTTTGACATTTCAGGTGTTTCTACTACAAAATGTTCTCTTTAGGAGATAAAGGGTCTACATGCTCTGGTAGGACCTACCTGCTGGATTATATTGAGCACGTGCCTTCCTAGAGGCGTGAAGAAATTATTGAAAAACTTTTAAGATCAAATAAAGTTGAAGTTGAAAACCTGAGTGATATTATGGAAATCATGTCTATTTATAGGACAACTCTAAAATTGCATGAGCATCATATTTTAAAATAGCATTGAAGAAAACAATATACAAAACTCTAAACCCTAATCTTTCCTCTCTCTCTTTGATAAATTCAAAAAGGTTTTGAATTTTGAAAACTACCAAAACTATTGGAGCCCAAATTGGATAAGAGGGCCCCACAATATTTTAAAGTTTTGTCAAAGGGCTCTAGTATTTTTGATATATATAAGGCAATTTTGAAATGGTTTTACAAAATACAGAAGAGAGAAAAAAAACAAAAAAAGATTTCTGAAATAAAAAAACTACCCTAGCCTAAACTGGGCCGTAGCCCACCTCCTGCCTCTGCTAACCTCCGCTCATCACAGTCGTAGTGCCTTTGTCTCGCTAGCTTTTCTATGGCCCTTCTGCAGCCCAACCCGGCCCAAGCTAACCCAACAGCAGCCCATACCCCTTCACGTCGTCTTCCCTAGCGACGGAAGCAGCTTCGTGTTGCCCTCTCTGCCGCTCGTTGTCACTATGATGCTCATCGGCGCTGCGATTCGTGCCACTGCCGCCAGCACTTACAAGAACAACACCAACACCACCGGAGAACCCTAGCACAGACTCTCCCTCCCTAACCTCTCCTTTCTGTGTGAGGACCAAACCCTAGCCCTAGTCCTCGCCGGTGTCCTGTTGTTCCCGACCAGCCCTCGCCGTTTTGCAGCCACCATTGGAACCGCCTACTCCTCCTCGTTCTCCTCGTCCTAGCACCCAAGCTGGAGAAGCTTCTAGCCATCCCAAATGACAGCTCCTTCCTGAAGTCCGGTCGCCTCCTCCACCATTAATTCGTCGCCGTCCGACCTCGCCCAGCCTCGTCGCACCCTTCATCACGCTCAGGGCAAGCTCCCGGTTCTCCTAGCTCCTCCGATTCCTCCCTCTCACTCTACAACATCCCTTCGCTGGAGGCGATGCTTCGGTGACCAATCCACAGCGGCGCCACCAGTTTCTAGTTTCCCGCGATGCCCTCTCTCGAGCACCCCCAACCGTGCAAGCGTTTACTGCCCCTAGCGCCGGATTCAACACCCAACATAGGGAATCTCCATTGCTGATGGCATGGTGATGTCAGCATGATGTAGTAAATCATTTCTTTTTAATAAATGGTTTTGTAATTATTTTCTAGAAATATTAATTACCTAGGTGGGTCCTATCTGTAAGATATTTAATCTTTTTCATAAATGTTTTTTGAAATGATTAAATATATGACATGTGAGACCAAGTGGAAATATATTTAATATATTCCAAAAATGCTTAATTGTTTTAAAAATGATTCAAAATGGATCAAAATTGGGAAAAATCATAACTAATTCATTTTAAATCAGAAAAATATGTATAATATATGAAAATGCTCAGACAAATGAGGTCTACACAATAGACTCATAATCATGTATCGTTCAACAACTTCAACTGCAAGTTTAATTAGAAGAACCAATTGAACCTCGTAGGTGATAACGAGGTTCCCCTATTCTAGGGTTTGTACCCCTCGGACCCTGTTTAAAATGACCAATCATGTACTAGGGTTCATCTCAATTCAATTTAACTTTTCATAGCATCATCCTTGCTTGAACATAGCATCGATTCCATGTGTTAATTGTTGCTTTCCTTTTCGGTGCTTCTTCTTCTTCTTGGTAGACCAGGGAGTTAATGTGAGCAACGAGATAGAGTCCAACATTGAAGATCGAGATCAACACCATCGAACATTATCGACAAACAAAGCCAAGCAGATGAACCCTGAAGATTCATAGTTGGGTATCAATAGGCAAAGGCAAGCAAAACCCCACACATGATATAATCCTATGATTTCAAAGTATTTCATTGCTGCCATATGCATACGATTCTAAAGTCTTTTACCGATAGATAGAGTAATCCTATCTGATGCATGTTTCCTTTGTAGCCTATATTCCCTAATCCACTAGTCCTAGCATAACTAGGGTTTGGCTTATGATCTTCGCTAGAGCTATTTGTGTCTGTTGTGCCTAACCATGCTTAGTTGTTACCGCTGGTCCATATGGTTGATGAATCAGAGTTGCGAATGAACCTAGTTGGACAGGATGATGTGGTATGATTAGAGATGAAAGTTAAACATGCTAAGGCTTGTATGGGAGGCCATGTCGGGTTGTCGTTTTTGTAGTACCATACTTGCCACCACTAGGACATGAGTTCTTGCCTCTTGAACCAAGACGAGTGTACAACCACACGGGGGCCTAGAAACCCCCTCGACCAACTAACTTGCCTAGTAGATTCCACGAGTCACATAGTTTGGGCGTTCCATTCGACATATGCATTCTGGTTGTTCTCGAAGGTGATGAAGGAGGTGCATTCATACAGGTTGGTAAGCATGGCCAGGAGCAAGAGAGGCACGACCTCCGTAATCTTGTTTCCCACACACATCTCTAGGGACCGGCTTCGGAATTTGACCCATTACAGCGGCATATCCTTAGGGAGTGACTCATGGTCTCGGCGAACGCAAGGTAAATGTCATGGTCAACCACCCTCTGCCGGCCTTCCGAGGAAGAGGGATAATAATATTTGGCATTAAGAGTCGGTTGATACGTGTGGGTAAAGTTGTACACCCCTGTAGGGTATTAATCTTTTCAAAAAGCCGTGTCCGCGGTTATGGACAACTTGGGAATGGACTTGATGATCATAGAGAACTATAACCCTATCGTAAAACTTGGCAAGTAAGTAAAGTATGTTCAAAGGATGCTTCCACAGGGATCGAGGGGGTGATCCTAGCTGGTAGGTTCAGGTGATATAGATTCGGCGGATAACAAATACGATCAAAGCTAGATATATCTATTTAGTCGAGCTATTTAGTCGAGCTTCTACTCCTCCCCCTTTTATAAAGAAAGATAGCTTTAGGCAAAGTAACCCCACTAGCCATAAGTCTTGCGGAGTACACCCTGTACTCAGCCTTGCTTTGTTGATACTTTTGCAGCAGTTAAGTGTTACCATAGAAGAAGAGTTCATTACGTCATCGACATGGACGAGTAGTTTGGGGTTCCTGGTCGGCAGCCTGGAATTTATGGATTGGGACGTCATCATTATGCTTCAGGCCTCTTAGACTATTTGTTAAGTTTGCTATACTTAATAGCATAATTTGCCTTTTGTTGTTTGATATTTGTGGTCAATGACCTATGCTTGTAATAATTTGGTTCTTTTCTCAGTTATGATCTTGCTATAATAACTTTTGAGTCATAGGGTCACTGCAATATTACCGATTCTCTCTTTGTACGCTTCCGAGATTTAGGTTAGGCTTATATCAGACAGAGGTTTGGGATTTGTCTAGCCCTAATCCCGGGGTGTCACAATTGTTCATCGACTCACAAAGCCTCGTTGGAGATGGTGCTTTTTTGGATCTTGCTGTGTTGGAGGTTTGACATCTATTCCAGCATGCGTCTCGACGATACTAGAGTTGGGCGGCAGCCGTTAGCTTCGGTGGTTGCGAAAAACCCCAGGGATCGTTTTGTATTTCTCGGTCTCTTAGGATTTTATCTGCATTATTTCTAGGATAATCATTTTATCCCGGTCTGTCTTTTAGTTTCCACATGTGTTGCTTCATGTAACTTGATTTTCGATTAATGAAATATATGGTTGCTCTCAAAAAAATTGGATGGTCTTCCACAACGGAGCCTCCCAACGATCAACACCCAAATCATTTAGGAAAAAATTAAATAACTTAGAGTCTCCCAAAAGGTTCAAAGTCACATATAACACACAAATAAATTCAAATTCCCGGCCACAATGGCCAAAAATGCCATAAAATTGTGTCAATCTCATATTGCAAACCAAGATCTCAAATGGACATGTCGGTCACCGTCCATGTTGGCCCGGCCGATGCAGGCTCCTCCAATGCCCATCCGGTGCCCATACTAGAATTTCTCTCATTTCTTGCAAGACTCGATTTTGGTGTAGACATGCATAAAATGAAACCCCCTTTCCTTTCGTTGGCCTTGTACAAAGCCCATGTATCCTTCAACAAACATCAAGCAAATGTACATAGCCTATGCATACTACGTTGACAAAATAGAACATGTATGGGTTTGGATTTTACTTGATCGGCCAAGTTTGTTCCACTTGCTTTCCTTTTGCAAATGGTCTCCACAAATCCATGAAATGTGTTACATGGATTTTGTATCATGCTCCACCTATGAGACAATGCATTTTGGTTGTGGATCATGTGCATCTTCGCGTATTTTCCAAACAGTTTGCGTTCTTCGAATTGTTGCTAAATCCTCCTCCAATATGCACTGGCGGTTTGTTGGGCACTGGTGATAGGGTTGAGACTCATGACCATCCAACCATCAGTCAAGAACTTGTCCTCGACTACCTTCCACCGAATGCCCTTCACACCTTGACGCGCTTCCTCTTGGGATTTCTTTTGCCATAAAGCCCTACCACTTTCCCTTCCTCCGCCACCTCCTCCTCACCATCTTCATCATCTTCCTCATCCTCCTCCACGTCCTACCCCATGTGTGGCGGCACTATCAGCGGCATAATATCTGCCCTCACCATAGATCATACCATACAAGGCGCTTGCGCGCTCGGTATCAGCCATTCCGTTGACCACCTAGTAGGCGTTAGGTTCCTCAACGTCAAACAAGCTAGGTCATGCCTAGAAGGGACCTAGGCCAGCAACGCCGGATGAGTTTGGTCCCATGTGCATGGTCGGCGGCCCGGAATAGGCATAATTGAGGTCGAGGTGGGTGTGTACTTGGTTCTACAAACGTCCGTTGTCGAGGAGAATCGGCGAGAACACCGCGTTGGGATCGGGGCATGGATTTCATTCTCACCGATCTCGGGAGAGGAAAACCGAGTTGTGGGAAGTGTCATTTTCCCAAAGTTCTCACTATCATCGAAATAATGCGACGATGACAACAAGGTATTCCAGCGGGACTAGATGACGTTGCTGCTCCCTTGCGTCCTGGCGTTGGCTTGGTTTTGCATGTACGCCGCCATGGAAGCCTCCTCCTCAGTTGTCTTCTTATTATCCTCGGCGCGGTAACACCAGCTGTTGTGGTCAGCCATTAGGAGCTTCTTCCACGCTAGCACCTCCGCCTATTCCCCCGTTGGCATGTCGGTTGGCTTTGTTGTCACGCGCCTCTTGCGTGACTATTGGAGTTGTGGAATTGGAAGGTGGTGAAAGGTGAGGCGTTGGTGTGTCGATGGTGGTGATGGCGTGAGCTAGGCGTGAGGTAGAGCGGCAACAGGAGATAGTAGGTGGGAGAAATATGCAGTGAATTTTCTAAAGAAAATAGAGAAGGGGTATACGGTTTGAGTCACTGACAAAGGTGGCCTGCATGGCCAACCCGGCGTGGCGCGCTTTGGCTGCGGCCCCATCCTGCCTCATGTTGGTCGAGGCTAGCACGAGAGTGCCAGACAGATTGATAGGCTGCCCAAACTACCGATAGCGATTGGGGATTGTCGGCGGATAGTTTTTCATCGCAGCCCCCAAAGCATGTAGAGGGACGTTTTGGGGTAACCACTGGAGATGCTCTAACTTTTTATTCTTGTAGCCACCACACTGCTTCGGCACAAAGCTGCATAGGAAAAGGGAATTGGAAAAATACGAAAACTTGGGGGAGGGTAGAGAATTGATACGAAATCCCGGGTAGGCGCTATCCTGGCCATCCATTCAGACCAGTTGACATTATTTATTACTATGAGGTGAGATTTTTCGTGCGATTTGTGAAAGGGCCCACACTAACATGTCCCATGATGCCATGGCTAGAGTTAAATACATGGATGGTCAACAAACTCAGCCTCCTTATTCACCTTAGTCACCGTACATAGAGACACATAATTTACGGTCATCAAATACGCGCAGTGCTTCATCGAAGGTCACTGGAGCCTATAGAGCTATGTATTTTTGATGTGGCACTGAGTTGACCCGACATGTTAGGCTCCAACTATATTTTACTTTGCAAAAGGATCCAAAATTTTGTTTTTCTTATACACAAAGGTCCCTCCTTAATTTTCAAGAAAAAAAGAAAAGATATTCCCTACCACTCAGCTTCCCTTGTCGTGAAAGACGAAGAGAATCTTCTCTCATCGATTTTGTCCGTAAGCGCCGACATGGAATGACAAGGAATTTGACCGGGGTGGCACCAGATTTGGGAGTTGTGGGTGGCGGAGTCGCCTCGATCCCCCCACCGAGCCACCTCGATCCCGAGCCATGTGCGCTCGTGCGCCCCTCGTCACTCTTGCCCACTCCTTGCTGTGGGTCGGCACGCTCCGGGCTATCCCACATCGACCTCGATCCCCTCCCCCTCTATAACACCCCAGCATTAGGATCCAACAAAGGGTATAAATAGGAATCTAAGTTTGTGCATGCATGCATCTATAAAAATCAGGATAAATTTTTCGCCAAACAAAAATCTAAAGAGATCAGAGCTCTTTTCACTAACTTGATAGGTTCGTAGCATGGAAAACAAAAAATTTCTACCGCAAGAACGAACAAAACCTAGATCTAATCTAGATAAAAGCCAAGATCTAATCTATTAGACATGAGCAACGAGATAGATCTGTACTAACCCTTGTAGAACCGAAAGCGTTACGAGATTAGATCTCGGGGTTGATGTAGTCGATCACTTGCCGATCTCAAGATCGTGTGGACGATCCTTCCGGCGCCGCGTTCCGGCAGCGCTTCCGCAGTCGGTCACACGTGCGGAGTCGAAGCAGACCTTCCTCTCCCCGTTCCAGCGAGCAGCGGAGGTAGTAGATCTTCTCCACGGAATCCCAGCAGCACGACGGTGTGGTGGTGGTGGTGGAGTAGAGAATTCTGCAGGGCTTCGCCTAAGCCGGAGCAGAGCGAAGGAGGAGAAGAGAGGTGGCGGCTAGGGCTTGTTATGAGAGAGGGCTAGGGGGTGGCGCCCCCTCCCTTCTATTTAAAGGAGGGAGGCGCCATGGGAGGGGGAGTCCTAGTAGGACTCCCCTCCCTCCTTGGCCGGCGGATTGGGAGGGGGGAGGAATCCTCCTCCCCCATGAATCCGTGTCTTGCCCCACACGAACTCCTTGATCCTTTCTTGGTTTTCAAGCAAACTCCAAGAAATCTCCTAGAACCTTCCGGAATATTCCGAAACCTTCTAGAATCCCCATACAAATACTCCGGAACATTTTCTAACTTAGAAAATGATCCCCAATATATGAATCTTATTCTCCGGACAATTCAGGATCTCCTCGTGATGTCCCGGATCCAATCCGAGACTCCGAACAACATTCGGTCTCCAACGCACATTCCATATCTACTTAAAAACAACTTCGAACCTTAAGTGTGTCACCCTACGGTTCGTGAATATGCAGACATGATGGAGACACCTCTCCGATCAATAACCATCAGCGGGATCTGGAGATCCATAACGGCTCCCACATACTCAACGATGACTTCGTGATCGATAGAACCATTAACATACGAAACCATTTCCCTTTGTCACGCGATATTCTACTTATCCGAGGTTTGATCGTCGGTATCTCCATACCTAGTTCTACCTCGTTACTGATAAGTACTCTTTACTCGTTCCGTGTTATGTCATCCCTTGTGACCTAGTCACATGCTTGCAAGCTAACTAGATGACATTCCACCGAGAGGGCCCAGAGCATATCTATCCGTCATATGGATGGACAAATCCCAATCTTGGTCCATGCGCTTCAACACATACTTTCAGAATACCCAATGACACCTTTATAACCACCCAGTTACGAAGCGGTGTTTGATGTCATCAAAGTACCCATCCGGTGATGGTGATTAACATAACCTCATGGTCGAAGGATTAGGTTACTATGCATTTGAAAGCTTATAGCAATACGAACTTAATGACTTGATCTTATGCTATGCTTACTATGGGTGTGTGTCCATGACATCATTCTCCTAATGATATAACCTTGTTATTAATCACATCCAATGTCCATGATCAGGAAACCATGATCATCAATTAATCAACAAGCTAGTTCAACGAGAGGCTTACTAGGGACTCTTTTATGTTTACAAAACGCACATGTATTAGTGTTTCCTCATAATACAATTATAGCATGGGATGTAAACATTCATCATAAACACAAAGATATAATAATAACCAATTTTATTATTGCCTCTTGGGCATATCTCCAACACTCTCCCACTTGCACTAGAGTCAATAATCTAGATTACATGGTAATATACCTAACACCCATGGCGTTCTGGTGTTGGTCATGCTTTGCTCTAGGGAGAGGTTTAGTAAACGGATATGCGACATTCAGATCAGTGTGTACTTTGCAAATCTTTATGTCACCATCTCGGACATACTCGCGAATAGCATGGAAATGTAGCTTGATGTGCTTCAGCTTGCTATGTGACCTTGGCTCCTGTGCATTAGCTATGGCACCTGTGTTGTCACAGTAGATGGCCATCGGGTCCAACGCACTGGGAACCACGCCAAGTTCAGCAATGAACTCCTTCATCCATATGGCTTCTTGTGCAGCCTCCGAAGCAGCTATGTATTCCGATTCAGTTGAAGATTTCGCCACAACGCTTTGCTTGGCACTCCTCCAGCTCACTGCAGCACCATTCAAAATAAATACGTATCCAGACTGTGACTTCGAGTCATATGGATCGGTGTTCCAACTAGCATCAGTGTAACCGTTTACAACAAGCTGTTCATCACCTCCATAAGAAAGAACCATATCCTTAGTCCTATTCAAGTACTTTAGGATATTCTTGACCGTTGTCCAGTGCTCCATTCCAGGATCACTTTGATATCTGCTAGTCAAACTAACAACATGTGTTATATCCGGTCTTGTACACAGCATGGCATACATGATAGAACCTATGGCCGAGGCATAGGGAATATTATTCATCTTTTCTCTATCTTCTGCCGTAGCCGGGCTTTGAGTCTTACTCAAGGTCTTACCTGACAACATGGGCACGAACCCTTTCTTGCTCTCTTCCATTCTAAACTTCTTTAGAACTTTGTCTAAGTATGTACTTTGTGAAAGCTCTATTAGGCGTCTTGATCTATCTCTATAAATCTTGATGCCTAGAATATATGCCGCTTCGCCAAGATCCTTCATTGAAAAACTATTATTCAAATAGGTTTTGACGCTATTAAGAAGTTCTATATCATTCCCAATCAACAATATGTCATCCACATATAGTACTAGGAATGCTACAGAGCTCCCACTCACTTTCTTGTAAATACAAGCTTCTCCATAAGTTTGTATCAATCCAAAGTTTTTGATTACTTTATCAAAACGTTGATTCCAACTCCGGGATGCTTGCTTCAGTCCATAAATGGAGCGCTGAAGTTTGCATACCTTGTCAGCATCTTTAGGATCGACAAAACCCTTGGGTTGTACCATATACAACTCTTCCTCAATGTCACCATTAAGGAATGCCGTTTTGACATCCATCTGCCAAATTTCATAATCGAAATATGCAGCAATTGCTAACAAAATCCTCATAGACTTTAGCTTCGCTACTGGTGAGAAAGTCTCATCGTAGTCAACTCCTTGAATTTGTCGGAACCCTTTCGCGACAAGTCGAGCTTTATAGATGGTAACATTACCATCAACATCTGTTTTTATTTTGAAAATCCATTTGTTCTCGACAGCCTTACGGCCATCCGGTAAGTCCACCAAAGTCCATACTTGGTTTTCGTACATGGATCCCATTTCGGATTTCAAGGCTTCTAGCTATTTGCCGGAATCTGGGCTCACCATAGCTTCTTCATACGTCGCAGAGTCATCAGTGTTGTCCACCAACATGACGTTCAAGGAAGAGTCATACCAATCAGGAATGGTACGAACCCTCGTTGACCTGCGAGGTTCAGCAGTAATTTTGTTCGAAGTTTCATGATCAGCATCATTAGCTTCCTCTCCAGTTGGTGCAGGCGGCACAAAAACATCTTCCGGTGCTGCGCTACTCTCAACTCCGAGAGAAGGTTCAATAACCTCGTCGAGTTCTACTTTCCTTCCATTCACTTCTTTCGAGAGAAACTCCTTCTCAAGAAAGGATCCATTCTTGGCAACGAAAACTTTGCCTTCGGATCTATGATAGAAGGTATACCCAATTGTTTCTTTAGGGTATCCTATGAAGACGCATTTCTCCGCTTTGGGTTCAAGCTTATCAGGTTGTAACTTCTTTACATACGCTTCGCAACCCCAAACTTTAAGGAACGACAACTTAGGTTTCTTACCAAACCACAATTCGTACGGTGTCGTTTCAACGGATTTAGATGGTGCCCTATTTAAAGTGAATGCGGCTGTCTCTAATGCATAGCCCCAAAATGATAGCGGTAAATCTGTAAGAGACATCATAGACCGAACCATATCTAAGAGAGTTCGGTTACGACGTTCGGACACACCATTACGCTGTGGTGTTCCCGGCGGTGTCAACTGCGAAAGTATTCCACATTTCTTTAAATGCATGCCAAACTCATAACTCAGATATTCACCTCCGTGGTCAGAACGCAGAAACTTAATCTTCTTGTTACGATGATTTTCCACTTCACTTTGAAATTCCTTAAACTTTTCGAAAGTTTCGGACTTATGTTTCATAAAGTATACATACCATATCTACTTAAGTCATCCGTGAAAGTGAGAACATAACAATATCCACCACGCGATGCTACACTCATTGGACCGCACACATCGGTATGTATTATTTCCAATAAGTCCATAGCTCGCTCCATTATTCCAGAGAATGGAGTCTTAGTCATTTTTCCCATTAGACATGCTTCGCATCTTTCAAGTGATTCAAAATCAAGTGATTCAAGAAGTCCATCAGAATGGAGTTTCTTCATACGCTTCACTCCAATGTGACCAAGACGACAGTGCCACATGTATGTAGAATTATCATTCAATTTTATTCGTTTAGCATCTATGTTGTGAACATGTGTATCACTACTATCGAGATTCAATAAGAATAAACCATTCATCTCAGGTGCATTACCATAAAAGATATTACTCACATAAATCGAACAACCTTTATTCTCAGACTTAAAAGAGTAACTGTCTCGCAATAAACAAGATCCAGACATAATGTTCATGCTTAACACAGGCACCAAATAACAATTATTTAAATTTAAAACTAATCCCGAAGGTGGATGTAGAGGGAGCGTGCCGACGGCGATCACATCAACCTTGGAGTCATTTCCAACGCGCATCGTCACCTCGTCTCTTGCCAGTCTTCGTTTATTCCGCAGCTCCTGTTTCGAGTTACAAATATGAGCAACCGAACTAGTATCAAATACCCAGGCACTACTACGATTACTAGTAAGATACACATCAATAACATGTATATCGAATATACCTTTCTTCTTGATGTTGCCGTTCTTCAGATCTGCCAGGTACTTGGGGCAGTTACGCTTCCACTGACCAGCACCCTTGCAGTAGAAGCACTCAGTTTCAGGCTTAGGACCAGCCTTGGGCTTCTTAGCAGGTGCGGCAGCTTTCTTGCCGTCCTTCTTGAAGTTGCCCTTTTTCTTAAAATTGGTGGTCTTATTGACCATCAACACTTGGTGCTCCTTCTTGATCTCCACTTCAGCAGTTTTTAGCATGGACGATAGTTTAGGCAATGTCTTGTTCATGCAGTGCATATTGTAGTTCATCACAAAGTTCTTATAACTCGGTGGCAGTGATTGGAGGACACGGTGAATCCCTAACTCATTAGGAATCGTTATCCCCAACTCTTGGAGTTTATTTGTGTGCCCAGACATGGTGAGCACGTGCTCGCTAACGGAGCTTCCCTCTTCCATCTTGCAGGTAAAGAACTTCTCGGAGGCCTCATAGCTCTCCACGGCCGCGTGAGTCTCAAAAATGAGCTTGAGCTCCTTAATGATCTCGAACGGGTCGTGGTGCTCAAAACGCTTCTAGAGCTCTGTTTCTAAACCATACAGGATGGCACACTGAACTGTGGAGTAATGATTTTTCCGAGTGGCGTAAACATTCTTTACGTCATCGGTGGCATCATCTGCAGGTGGGTCACCTAGCGGTGCTTCGAGCACATAGGTCATCTGACCAGCCCTGAGGACAATCTTCAGACCACGGAGCCAGTTCGTGAAGTTGCTTCCATTGTTCTTAAGTGTTTCTTTCTCTAGGAACGCATTGAAATTGATGGAGAGATTCGCCATAATCTACAACAAATTTGCAAGTAGTTTAGACTAAGTTTATGATAAATTGAGTTCTACTTTAATTCTTAAATTAACTAGGTGAACTCCCACTCAAAACAACATCCCTCACATTGTCTTAGTGATTACACGAACCAAGTCCACTATACCAAGTCCGATCTTCACGAGAGAAGATGTAGTTTCATCGGCGAACAATCTTCATGTTCATCATATCACTCATATGATTCATGCTCTACCTTTCAGTATTCCGTGTTCCGAGACCATGTCTGTACATGCTAGGCTCGTCAAGATTAACCTTAGTTTCCGCATGTGCAAATCTGGCTTGCACCCGTTGTATGCACACGTAGAATCTATCACATCCGATCATCACGAGATGCTTCGAGACGACGAGTCTTAGCAATGGTGCCAACTAAGGACGAACACTTTATTACTTGAAATTTAGTGAGAGGGATCATCTTATAATGCTACCGTCGCGATCTAAGCAATACAAGATGCATAAAGGATTAACATCACAGGCAATTCATAATTAGTGTGATATGATATGGCCCTTTCTTCTTATGCCTTTGATCTCCCTCTCCAAAGCACGGACATGATCTCCATCATCACCAGCATTGCGTCAAGGTCAGTGGCACCGCTTCATGGTTGTCCATCATCACCAGCAACTATTACAACTACTTGGAATAAAGCTATTACAAGATGAATAGACACGCATGTCTTAACAGAATTAAAGACAACCATTAGGCTCCTGCCGGTTGCCATATTACAACAAGGATCATTGCATACATCAAATATAATCACAATCACATGATGGCCATATCACATCACAAAACCCCTGCAAAAACAAGTTAGACGCCTCTAATTTTCTTTGCATGTTTTACGTGGTTTGGGGCTTTCGAATAAGAACGGATCTTACCTACGAAACTGAACCACAACGTTGATACAAGTGCTATCAAGTGCAAAGTGTAGATTGGATCTATACTATGATGGGAGAGACAGACACCCGCAAAGCCACTTGTGCAAAGCAAGTTACACGTCAAGCGTGGAGCAAGTCTCATGTGCGATGACATGTAAGGTTAGCCCGAGCCGCTTCATCCCACCATACCGCAAGATGCAAAGTACACAAAGCAAAAGACGGCACGAGCACCAACGCCCACAACATCATTGTGTTCTACTCGTGCAACAGATCTACGCATAGACAAGGCTCTGGTACCACTGATGGGTTCGTAGCATGGAAAACAAAAAAATTCTACCGCAAGCACGAACAAAACCTAGATCTAATCTAGATAAAAGCCAAGATCTAATCTATTAGACATGAGCAACGAGATAGATCTGTACTAACCCTCGTAGAACCGAAAGCGTTACGAGATTAGATCTCGGGGTTGATGTAGTCGATCACTTGCCGATCTCAAGATCGTGTGGACGATCCTTCCGGCGCCGCATTCCGGCAGCGCTTCCGCAGTCGGTCACACGTGCGGAGTCGAAGCAGACCTTCCTCTCCCCGTTCCAGCGAGCAGCGGAGGTAGTAGATCTTCTCCACGGAATCCCAGCAGCACGACGGTGTGGTGGTGGTGGTGGAGTAGAGAATTCTGCAGGGCTTCGCCTAAGCCGGAGCAGAGCGAAGGAGGAGAAGAGAGGCGGTGGCTAGGGCTTGTTATGAGACAGGGCTAGGGGGTGGCGCCCCCTCCCTTCTATTTAAAGGAGGGAGGCGCCATGGGAGGGGGAGTCCTAGTAGGACTCCCCTCCCTCCTTGGCCGGCGGATTGGGAGGGGGGAGGAATCCTCCTCCCTCACGAATCCGTGTCTTGCCCCACACGAACTCCTTGATCCTTTCTTGGTTTTCAAGCAAACTCCAAGAAATCTCCTAGAACCTTCCGGAACATTCCGAAACCTTCTAGAATCCCCATACAAATACTCTGGAACATTTCCTAACTTAGAAAATGATCCCCAATATATGAATCTTATTCTCTGGACAATTCTGGATCTCCTCGTGATGTCCCGGATCCAATCCGAGACTCCGAACAACATTCGGTCTCCAACGCACATTCCATATCTACTTAAAAACAACTTCGAACCTTAAGTGTGTCACCCTACGGTTCGTGAATATGCAGACATGATGGAGACACCTCTCCGATCAATAACCATCAGCGGGATCTGGAGATCCATAACGGCTCCCACATACTCAACGATGACTTCATGATCGATAGAACCATTAACATACGAAACCATTTCCCTTTGTCACGCGATATTCTACTTATCCGAGGTTTGATCGTCGGTATCTCCATACCTAGTTCTACCTCGTTACTGATAAGTACTCTTTACTCGTTCCGTGTTATGTCATCCCTTGTGACCTAGTCACATGCTTGCAAGCTAACTAGATGACATTCCACCGAGAGGGCCCAGAGCATATCTATCCGTCATATGGATGGACAAATCCCAATCTTGGTCCATGCGCTTCAACACATACTTTCAGAATACCCAATGACACCTTTATAACCACCCAGTTACAAAGCGGTGTTTGATGTCATCAAAGTACCCATCCGGTGATGGTGATTAACATAACCTCATGGTCGAAGGATTAGGTTACTATGCATTTGAAAGCTTATAGCAATACGAACTTAATGACTTGATCTTATGCTACGCTTACTATGGGTGTGTGTCCATCACATCATTCTCCTAATGATATAACCTTGTTATTAATCACATCCAATGTCCATGATCAGGAAACCATGATCATCAATTAATCAACAAGCTAGTTCAACGAGAGGCTTACTAGGGACTCATTTATGTTTACAAAACACACATGTATTAGTGTTTCCTCATAATACAATTATAGCATGGGATGTAAACATTCATCATAAACACAAAGATATAATAATAACCACTTTTATTATTACCTCTTGGGCATATCTCCAACATAACTAGAGGTAGGGATAGCTCTTTTTAGTGTCTACTATGAATTTTGACATGATCTTTAGGAATTATTATATCTTTGGGGAAGTTATTTTGAATTCAAATTTAAATCAATTTGAAAGTATTTGAAAATTAGAAGTTTGTAATATTGAATTGTTTTCCAAAATACCTTATTAACATTGTTTGGTTAAATTATAGACATAGTAAACAACAATAAGGATTTAAGACAAGGACAATTAAATAAGAAATTAATTCTTATTTCTTTATTCCATAATAAGATTACAACTATTGATAAATACATCAAAAGCATAAGATTACAAAGAATAGAAATCAAACTTTATTAACTTATAATAATCTCTTTACAAGATTCTTTACAAAAAGGAATAAAAGGAAGGTTACAATTCAAACCTATACTACCTATCTACTACTATACTAAACCTTCTATGTCCAGATCTTGTTCCTGCAAATAAGATAAACAACAAAAAGGAAAATAAAGGGTTAGTTAGTTAGTTAGTTAATTTTACTCTCAGTGGTGAACAGTGAAATGCACCATTCATGTTACATCACAGAGTAATAAAAGAGGGGCAAGTTTCACCAGCAAAGTAACTAGTAAAAGGGTAATAGGTGAAGATACTTTCACTTGATCTGATCCACATGACCAGACCACACAGCCATACAGCTTAGTCACCAAAATTCATGGAGTGTGCTGTCAAGACAACAGCAGCAGTACAAGCACGCAAACAGAGCACCAGTCGAAGCATAGTTACAAGAACTCATTTCTCCTTCTCAAGCACACACTTAGAGCTCGTTGAGCTTGCTAAAACCTTAACAAAACCACTAGCCAGTTTACCAAATCAACCACCAGTTCACCACAAGATGGTAACATAAGGAGGGGGTGGAGCATGTGGATAGAAAGGCCAAGTACAAGATCACAGGAGTAGCACCAGGAGGTGCAGAGTCAGATCAAGCCAGCAAGCAACACCACAACATCACCAACCATCAAGTAGTGTGGTGAGTACACATAAAACCATCACATGATCAAATCATCATAGATTAAATAGAGCATGTGTTGTTTTATATGATCTTCTTAGAAAACACCCAAGTGAGGTGTATATCCATCCTAGAAGAAAGATAAACAGCCAATGATAAATCTTTACAAGTTACTACCAAGATCTCAGCCTTTGCATCATTGATCTTGGAGAAATACACAGATTTCTATAACCAATTTGACAGCAGTCTTAAGTAGATAATTCTGGGCACATCCTATGGATGGTAGCACCTCAGAAGTAATTGTAGCTTCAGGATCCAGCTCAAACAGTAAGGATCTACATATTAAACCTACTAAGAATCACCAAAGTAAATTCCACAAGCACTTTAGGACTGATACTTAGAGGTATCCATCACAGATCATCAAAGAAGTAAAGCAGCAGGTGAAAATAGCTACTTTTATGTAGCTTTGCCTCAGACCAGCATCACAGGCTAATTTACCCAATAAAAGGTTCTGCAACTCTCAGGCACAATAGAGCACAAATAGAAAACAATCTAGTATCTGGATGAACCTGTGTACCACTCAAATGAGGGTGTCACAAGGGCCTATCCTAACCAAGCAGTTTCTACCAGGGATTCCATAATACAATGCTTGCAAAAGAACACCTAATGATTTTCCTAACATAACAATTAGGAATCACATTTGACATATCTAAATTCTATCATGTGCAAGTATCAGAGAGTAATTGGATTAAATATCCAACTCCAATTCTTTCATACCAAAGCATATCAACAAGAACCAGAGAGCTAATCTCAACCCAGATCATAGCCATAATACATGACAGTGAGTAAAAATTCAGTTAACAGGCTACTAACAGAAATAACTATCAACACTATGACAGTATAGCAGTGAGTCATATACATCTAGATTTAGTAGGAAACCACCTTAGATAAACATGGTATCAAGGGATGAACCCTAGCACAGAGGGATGAACCCTAGTGCCGTGGACAGATGTAATTAGGGTTCAGACATGGCCAACACTCAGAGAGTAGCAAGGTAAGCCAGAGTATTAGAGAGGAAGAGAAGATGAACTCACCTGTGGTCCTCACTATAGTTAGAAGAGGAAGCAGAGGCATCAGCGAGCGCAAACGGCAGCACGGGGAGCACCTGAGGGCGCTGCAAGCCGCGCCAATCCATGGCACGGCGGCCATAGCCACACGGGCAGCAGCGGCGGCACCACAGGACCGCTAGAAGCCAGCAGAGCACCACTAGGGCGGCGAAACTCCACATCACCGGCAACCCCCAAACCCTAGGGTTCGGGGTGGAGTCCACCTGGATAGGAGAGAGACCTACAGACGAATCGAGTAGGACCAGACGACGGAGCGGCATCGACTACCTCGCCACACACCACGGCGGCAGCTGGAGTAGCCTAGAGAGGCAGGAATCGAGCGGCGACAGCATCGGCATCGTGGCGGCTCTGCGGGGACGAGCTAGAGGGTGAACGAGAGAGAAGGGGAGAAATCGAGTGGTACTAGGCCGCTCGTGATAGAGGGGTTTAACCAGCCCAGATGGGCCGAGTTAGGGTCGGGCTAGCCCAATGGGCTAGGTCTAGTTTAAAAAGAAAAAGCTTAATTAAATTGTCAAATGACCAAAATACCCCTAGGACTTAAATAGTTTTAAGAAATAAAATAAAAATCCTAAAAATCTAAATAAAATATCATTGGACTCATAAAAATGTCCTCTATTCAAGAAAAATAACAAATGGAATTTTAGGTAATTAAATTTATAATTATTTTTATTAACGTGTATAGTTCTTTGGAATTTTATAAAAATATATCAAACACATAAAATTGAATAAAATTAATTTTTACAATTCTAAAAGGGAGTTCTATTATAGAAAAATGCTAGTTGGTACTTTTGAAAAGTAAACTATGTGTGATAAAAATAAAGTCTTATTTCCTTAAAGGAATTTTAGTGAAATATTTTAAAAAGTTAAAAATTAAATAAATTCAATTCTAAACTCTTAAAATAATACTAAACCTTATAAAAATACTAAATATAATATTTATGAAGATTTTAAAGACTTTAAGTAATACTTTTCTTTTAATTAAAGAAAATAGCAAACTTTTACTAAAAGGGTAAAACACCCAAATAAGCAAATAATAAACCATTGCATGACATTACTATGCATTGCATATTGCTTCTTTAAATATTGTTCTTACCGGGCAATAATGGTTCTCTGTAGAAACCGGAGCTCAAGGTCAGGTGGAAGCATCCGACTTCACTACCTTGCAGTCACAAGGCAAGTTCACAACTTGCTCATGTCTTTTGAAGAGTCTTTATGAAAATATTTGAAAATTGTGTGTTATCACCTATGTTCTACAGGAGAAAGAAAATAAGTATTTTCTCAAACAAATGAAATGCTATTATCATCCTAAGTGATGATAAATACTAAGAATTGCAGGGGAATCTAAGATTCCAATTGCAAAGCATCTAGGACTTAATAACCCATGACATTAGTGATTCTAGCGCCGTATATTACGCTTTAACCATAAGATTTGGAATGGGACAGAGAAGTCAGTTGTATCTTCTTCCTCTCGCATGCATCCGGATGGCCAGGTCATGGCTGTTATCCTTGTAGCATGCATTTATTGGTAATTCGTAGAGGATATGCAGCATATGGGTGGGATCCCTCAATGTCCAACGATAGTTCTGGCATCTGACGGTCTGTACTAACCATTGTCGTAATTCAATATGTGGGCATGGCGTACACCAAGGAGACATGCGGGGTCGCGAAGGGGGTTGTGATTGGCTTGGATCATCTACTAGGCCCCACATCACAGAATTGTGGACGGGAAAGTACGCCCGGTTGTGCAACAAGGAGTTGGTCTCTTATGGGTAAAGCAACGCATCTCTGCAGAGTGTAAGAATTGTGACATGTTACTCCAAATTCTAGGAAGGACCTACGAACACGGCAGTAAAGGAACTCCATGAAGTTCTGGTCAACCTGTGAAGGCTGATGGGCATAGTTTTGATAATTAAAATCAATCTTTAAAGAAATGTTTACCAAAACTGCATAATACCAAGGATGTATCGTCCGAGGTGGTAGATAGAGCATCAAATTTTGCCACCTTGCATATAGTGAACTTGCTGGGTAACATTGTTACTCACCCTTTCCTTTGAACCCCTTGCTAGACTTTGAGGGCCAGAAGGATGACCAGGTGTATGCTACGGAGGTCCAGAACGACGTCTACTATGAAGAGTCGGACCTATCTGGTGGAATCAAAGGAGTGGACTACGGGATACAATATGGAGCTAAAGACAATGAGTTAGAGTAGTTGTTAGGCTATACTCTAGTTACCTAGGTTAAGCCTAGCAGCCCGAACTCTATAGAATAAGCTGTTGAGCTCATGTCTTATTTACCGTTGTGTTTTTCGTTCTTTCGCTAAACTTATGAGATAAGTTATTTGGTTTGTAAGTTTGAACCTTTTGAAGTCTCAAACTTCCGGTATTGTAATAATAATGAAGTGTGTATGTTTGTAATTTGGACCCGCAATGTTTCTGTTGTACCACTCTGAGGGATGTGATATTTACGGAACGGTGTTCTGTGGATGTCATGTCAACAACTATAGTGTACTACATATGCAGTGGTATGTTGGGTCACCGCACCCTCCTACCCACGCTCCCCTCTCCTTCATGTCCTCAAGCCGTTGGTGTCACCCTCTTCCTCGTGAGCCCCTATCACATCTTGCATCCACGTCGACACTAACCTCGCTGTCAAGCTCCTTCGCGCCCCAGCAGGACATCCCCATCGACACCCGGTTCCCCTGCTCGACGTATACCACCCAGGGACAAGGCTATTGTCGGCCATACCCGCCTCCTTGTAGCGAAGGTCGCCTAGCATCAATGCTCTGTATCTTATCCGTGTGCACATCTATGTTGTTGGCCACGCAGAGATAAACAAAACTTTTTCCCTACACGGTGAACCCAAGATCCAGCTCAGGTAGAAGGCCACGAGGATTACCACTAGACGTGCAGTTGCGGAATTGATGAAGCACATCGCTTGATGTAGTGCAGTACTCACGATCTGCTCCGGTTCCATGATCCACGATCTGTTCCGGTTCCACGATCGTCGAAGTGATGAACGTACAGCACCTCCGCTGGTATCCACACGTACGAGGAGGAGCGCCGGCGATGGACTGCTAGGTCCGGTACAACGGCGACAGGACGGACTGGGGCTAGGGTTTCCAACACATGGAGTGACATAACCTTATACTCTAAGCACCTACGCCCCAGCTTATGTAGGAAGTGAAAGTGGGCTCCACTCACTTTTGGCCCATTCACTAAAAGGCCTATATTAGTCCCTGCAAGTCCAACTTGCTGACTAACTCCATGTCTCTATTTGGGTCCAACTCAAATAGATTTCCTGTTTGGGTCTAACCCAAACTTGCTCCCGCTCTTAAGTGTGTGACCTGACAGGCTCATGGTAACCCGGACACGATTCCGAGTCTCACTCGTAATCAATCAGTCGGTAGCGGCCCCTAGCAGAACGTGCCGACTCCCAAGTACCAATAAGTCATGACGACATACCTTCCAATGCGACTTTCGTATAAGTCCCTTTTGCCTCACGATATACCTTCTTAGACTATAGGCGAATGATCGTCATCCCTTAAATAGTCCGACTCTCTTTCTCGATCCGAGATAAGTGATTCATCCGACTAACTCTTAGTCGGTTGCCCCGGTTAACACTTAACCGAGACGCGCATGGCCATGCTTTCTGAATCTTATCTTCCGAGAGGGCCCAGAGAATATCTCTCTAGATGGAGGGGCAAAATCCCATCTTGGTCATTCACATCATGTAGCTTGATTCACAATCAACCCAAACTCTGCCTTTATAACTGCCCATTGACGAAACAACGTTTGACAGAACCTAAGCGAGTGATCCTCAACTTGGATTGTGCAATAACCTCAGGTCTAAGGATTACATTGATTGAGACATGCAAATGCTGACTTGTTCGTTGCATCTCAATATGGGTCAGTCCGACTCGCTAAACTCTTTAGCCGAATCCGTGTAAGTCGGAATAGCATCTCCATGCCCATGACAAGTGGAACCTAGTCATCTGCCGACTTTCACATTGGTCTTAGTTGTGTGTCCAGCACAACCTCAATGACCAAGGACAATTAGTATGAACAACATGAATATATAGTTCCACAATCGAATCACATATTCGATGATACATATCAGTAGTTCATACATGGACTATAACTTTATGAATACATTCGGAAATATCATCAACCATGATTGCCACTAGGACATATACCCAACAGTCTCCCACTTGCACTAGAGTCAATCATCCGACATCACATGTCCAGGCATCTAATGCCTATGGCTCTCAGGTGCGCCTCATGCTTCGGCTGTGGAAGTGGCTTTGTCAATGGATTCGCAATGTTTGCATCTGTGTGTACCTTGCATAACTTGATATCACCTTGATCCACGAACTGGTGAAAAAGGTGGTACCGCATGAGTATATGTTTGTTCTTCTGGTGTTGTCTAGGTTCCTTGGCTTGTGCAATAGCACCATTGTTGTCACAATACACGTCTAATGGATTGGACGAGGCCTGAACCACACCAAGATCTATGAGGAAATTCCTCATCCAAATGGCTTCTTTTGCCGCCTCCGAGGCAACAATATACTCAGCCTTTGTTGTAGATGCAGACACCGTCTCTTGCTTGGAACTTTTCCAGCTCACAGCCCCTTTGTATCACAAACCCACATCTGGATTGCGAACAAGAATAATCCTAGTCCCTGAGATAACTCGCATCCGTGTAACCCCTTAAACTGAGTTCATCCTCACCTCCATAAACCAGGAACATATACTTAGTCCTTCTCAAGTACTTGAGGATATTTTTAGCCGCTGCCCAGTGGATCTCTCCAGGGTCAGCCCGGTACCTGCTCACAACACTTAGAGCATAGGGAACATCCGGCCTAGTAAAAATCATAGCGTACATGATGGATCCTACTGCACAAGCATACAAAATCACACTCATCCGACTTGGCTCATCAGTTGTCGAAGGACATTGAGTCTTGCTAAGTTTTACGCCATGGGACATCGGTAAGAACCCCTTCTTAGACGATTCCATGTTGAACTTCTTCAACACTTTGTCCAAATATGTACTTTGACTCAATCCAATGAGCCGCCTTGATCTATCTCTATAGATCCGGATTCCTAGTATGTAAGTTGCCTCACCCAAGTCCTTCATCGAAAAACTCTTTTCCAATGATTCTTTGGTCTCTTGCAACATCTAGACATCATTTCCAATCAGTAATATGTCATCCACATATAAGATCAGAAAATTCACTTTGCTCCCACTAAATTTCTTGTATAAACAAGAGTCATGATCACTCTTGATGAAGCCAAACGATTTGACTACTTCATCAAAGCGAATGTTCCAACTCCGAGATGCTTGCTTCAACCCATAAATAAATTTCCGAAGCTTGCATACCTTGTCAGCATTAGCCAGATCGACAAAACCCTCGGGATGTATCATATACACGTCCTCGGTTAAATTTCCATTAAGGAAAGCCGTCTTGACATCCATCTGCCATATTTCATAGTCAAAATAGGCTGCTATAGCTAACATGATCCGAACGGATTTCAGCATCGCCACGGGAGAGAAAGTCTCATCGTAGTCAACTCCTTGAACTTGTTGGAACCCTTTCTTGACAAGCCGTGCTTTATAGATGGAAACATTTCCATCCATATCAGTTTTCTTCTTAAAGACCCATTTGCACTCGACGGGTCTTGCACCATCTGGCAGATCAACCAAGTTCCAAACTTGATTTTCATCCATGGACTTTAACTCGGATCTCATGGCTCCAAGCCATGACTCAGAATCAAAACCCACCATCGCTTCCAAATAAGTTGTCGGCTTGTAACATCCCAAATCTTTAATCAAGGTTAATCAAGATCCAAATCACCCAATTTAGGGTTAGCAAAAACTTTTTCCATTTAAAATATTTAAGCATGCATATGAGTGTTGCATTTAAATAGGAGTTGTTTGAAATGCCATGATTGTTTGTTCTAATGGTTGTAAAATGGGTCTAAGGTGAATGTCACATCATATAGATCATTCCCAAGCAAAAACCATAGAAAAAGAAATAAAAAGAATTAAATAAAGGAAATGGTCACTTTTGCCATTTTAATCAACTAGCCCACTTTAGGTGTTCCTAGCACTCAAATTCTAACAGAAACAATTGTGGATCTTTGCACCCCTTGCTAGTACAAGTAGTGATGTGCCAAGGCCTACTTTGTGATCTCCCAAAAACATTCAAACTCTAATTTTAAATGACAATTGAAAATGGAATCTAGTTCATATGTCTAGATCACACTTTTTCAAAAAACACTCAAATGAATTCCATTTGACAAATCCTAGCAACCACAGATGCTTAAGCATGTGACAAACCACTCCAGAAAATTTCATTACAAAATTCCAAATTTGAATTCTTTCAGCCATTTGGTCGAACACCTGGTAGGCACAGAACTAACACACTAGTCAATTCACTTTATCTACAGGGGATTGCCACCTAATTGCACCCCTGATACATTGCAAATGTATCTATAATTTTTGATGTTCCATGCTTGGTTTTATCCACTTTCTTATGTTTTGTTCCAACTTTGGAGTGCTTTTCATATGATTTCTTGGACTAACCTATTAACAAGAGTCACAGTGCTAGCTGCATGTTTTTTGCTGTTTTTGGTTCCAGGAAAGTCAGAAAATGAATATTCTCAGAATTGCATGGGACAAAAGCCAAAGTGCCTATTTTTCCGGAAGTCATCAGATGCCAGAATACGAGATGGAGAGGAGCCAGAGGCCGGCCACACCACCTGGCCACGTGGCCAGGCTTGGCCCGCGCCAGGGGGTGGTGTGGCCAGCCCTGGCACCCCCTCGGCCTCTCCTTCCGCCTATATATTGCCCTCGGGACGAAAACTCTAAGTACCCGATCAAAAATCCACGAAAGAGTCTGTAGCCGCCATCATCTCCATCCCTAGATCGGGAGGGATCTGAAGCTCTTCCCGGCACCCTGCCGGAGAGGGGAATTCACCCTGGAGGCCTTCTTCATCACCATGCAAGCCTCCGGTATGATGCGTGAGTAGTTCATCCTTGGACTACGGATCCATGTAGTAGCTAGATGGCTGGTTCTCCTCCTTTGTGCTTTCATGTCTAGATCTTGTGAGCTCCGTTCATGATCAAGATCATCTATTTGTAATTTTGCATGTTGTGTTTACGGGGATCTGATGGATATTGAGATGCTATTTCAGATTGATTATTGATTCTATCATGTCTTTGTTATTTGTGATCTTGCATGTTTCTGTTGTTAGTAGCTATCTTGGCCAAGTAGATGCTAGCAACTCCAAGAGTTAGTATTTATGCTCGGTAGTGGGTTCATGCCTCTGGTAATCTGGGGAAGTGACAGAAATCTCTAAGGTACTAGATGTGTTGTTGCTACTAGGGAGAAAACAACAATCCTTTGTTCATAGAACAATCGTATTGTTTACTTTACACGTAGTTCGTAAAGCAATAATCTGTTGCTTGCAACTTAATACTGGAGGGGGTTCGGATGATAACCTGAAGGTGGATTATTAGTCATAGATGCAGTTGGATGGCGGTCTATGTATAATGTTGTAATGCCCAATCAAGTCTCAAAGGAGTCAAGATGATTAGTATATGCATGTATTGCTTTCTCGATGTTTGTCAATTGTCCTGCTGTAATTTGTTCACCCAGCATGTTATCTATCTAAGTCTAGTGAACTATGGATCCCGGTCCTTGTCTTTTACATACAATCTATAAACTGTTTACTGCTTTGTGTTTACTTTCTACAAACTTTTACTTCTTTCCATTCGATACGATACGTTTAATCCTTTGTTTTCAGAAAAACACGGTGAGATTGACAACCTCATCGCAAGTTGGGTACAAAGTTCTATGGTTGTGTTGTGCAGGTCTCCACATTGCTACTAGCATCGGTAGTGCGCCCTGCCAAGGCTCAGCTAGCAACACCTTTGGGGTGTTCGATTAAACCTTGGTTTCATACTGAGGGAAACTTGCTGCTATGCTCATCATACCTTCCTCTTGGGGTTCCCAACAAGCTCTACATCAACACCTCTCCAGCATTTTTCTGGCGCCATACACAGAGCCATCAAGCATTTTTCTGGCGCCGTTGCCGGGGAGTCAAGGACATCTTCACAAGGGGAGTCCCTCATAACCAATCTCTTTACTTTGTTATTTTTGTTTTGCTTAGTTTCTTTTTGCTTTGTTTGCTTGTTTTGTTATCAAAAACACAAAAAAAATAGTTTTACTAGTTTGCTTTCTTATTTGAAAACACAAAAAAATTAGTTCCTATCTTAAGTTGCCTTTATGTCTAGCCTTGCTCCAATCACTATGACACCCGAGGAAATGATTTTCACTTTTAAACAAGGAATTGAGGAAAGTTTTAAAGAAGCTTGGTCTAGAATCTCTGATCTACATGAAAAAACTAAGCCTAAAATGACTCAAAGCTTGTTCCTTAGCAGTTTTTACCTTGGCATTGCTCTTTGCTATAGATATGCTTTAGATGTTGTTGTGGGAGGAGATTTCCTCCAATGTAATGAGGATGATGCTATTAATGCTATAAAGAAATTGATCCTCACTTACAACTTGCCTAGCCAAAGTGATATTTCTTTCGCAAGAATTTTTGCTAGATTGAACACTCTTGAGACTAGCACTTCTAGCTTAAAAGATTGATATAATACGCTTAGGGAGCATCACAATTATGTCCCAATAAATTCTGAACCATCAAAGTGGCTCCCTACAGTAAAGATTGAGATAAACACTGAAACTTTTCAAGCTCGCTGTGATATCATGTCTGAATTTTGTCTTATGACGAAAGATATTTATGAAACTTTGAATACTTGGGGGCTTACTTAAGGAGGAAAAGAAATACCTCTTGCTAATAACACTACCATATTACCTCTTGGAATAGCTGAAGGAGTGTTTACAAAGATCCTTGGGAAAATGATTTCTACTGATTATCTTGTTATTGAATGTGCAGGAAAAGGACAAATTACACTTGGAAGGTCCCTATTAGAACTCCTTGGACCAATAATAGATGTGGGAAAGGGGACCATGCACCTTTCTTCTCCACCAAACAATCATATTTTTCCCAAGGTTAAGAATAAAAGTAAGAGAGGTAAGGGCAAGAAATTTGGTTTTAATGCTTCTTCATTTGAGAACACTTGATTCTTTTTCTTGCTTCCTATGCCTAACTTAAAGGCGTTAAAGAAAAGTACTTATTGGGAGATATCCCAAAAGTTTTAGATGATTCTTGGAAGTTATTACTTCAGTAATAACCGCTCCTTATCCTTTTTATTTGCTTTTTGTGCCAAGAGTAACCTCTAATGAGAGAGAAGTAATGATTGGGAAAGTTGCTGTCCCGAAACAGATTTCTGTGCTTCACCGTAAAAATTCATGTAAAATCTCTGAACGTATTTTTGAGGCATGAATTTTTGTGCTTCTGCCCCAGGTTGTTATCTAACTTTCGTTAGTTCAAAACGTTTTGATTTGATCAACATAAGGTCTTCGAAAAAATTCATCTTTACCTGCTGGTCTGTTTTGATAGATTTCTGCCATTTTCTGCATTTGCTTCTTGTTGGTTCCTTTTTGAGTTCTTTTGGGAAATTGAGCTTTTTTGAGGGAAGTGCTACAGTAGCTAGTGTTCTAATGGAAGTTTATTTGGTGTTAGAACTGAACCTTAAGACTTATTTATCTTGAGCGCACTAATGTTGCTAATAAAGATTGTGTGAAGTTTTGTATGAAGGAAAATTTCAGGTGTATGGAAGGAATGAGTAATGAGATGAAGGATGGACTAAATCTCAAGCTTCGGTATGCCACGCGTGTCACCCCAAGAAATATCCAAGAAGTACAAGCATCAAATCTTGGGGATGCCCAAGGCATCCCCTTCTTCATCAATAAAAATTCCAGGTTTCTTCCAAACACTTCATTTTTATTGTTTCATCCACAGTTGTGTTGTTCTTGGAGCGTCTTCTTTTTCGTTTTCGTTTTGGTTTTTCGTTTGCTTTTGTTTGCTTAGTTTTTTGAATAAATTGGTTGGACCCCCTCTTTCATACATTGGTTTGCAAATAGTTTGGTTTGGTTTGGAAAAGAGCAGGAAAGTTCATGCTTATGTGGTAAAAAGAGCTTGTTTTTGACTGTGGACCATGCTTTGTCATGCCATGCTTGATATTGTTTTGGCTTTATGCTTAGTATTCTTTGTTGTAGCATGACTTGTTATAAACAATTGAGATTGCTTAATGTGCTTTGGATGAATCATGCGTTGTTTTAGCATATTAAAGCATAGTATAGTGGTATTCTCTTTTGATGCTTTATTTGGGTTGACTTGGCGCATGCTCACACCATGTTATGACTATTCTCAAGTCACCATAGCCTTTATGATACTTTAGTTTTCAACTTGTAGTATCACTTTATGCTTTGATCAATGATGTTTTGTCGCTCTGCATGATTATGGCCATTATTGCTCTCTTAGTTTGTCGCTCCCAGTCTTTTGCTAGCCTCCACAACCAAGTATGAGTTCCACTCATGCATCCAACTCCCTAAACCAAGTTATTCGAAAGAGTCCACCATACCTACCTACTAGCTTATGCTATTCTAAGTATATTCATGCTTTTGTTTACCTTCCAAATTAAACTTGTTATGAGAAAACTAGTGATTAAAGCTCTCACGAACTTGATGGCACACTTTATTTTTCTTGCCCTTAATAAACTTGAACCATTGTGTCGTCTATGTTGTATATGCTTGCACTTATTTGTTGGGAATTAGCAGAACCATGCTTTCATGGGGAACGCTTTCAACATTGCACTTGGTACTTGTACCTGGTTGATATCATGCTCTTTTGTATATGGATGTCGTCAGTGTGAAATGAAAGGGGAGCTTGTAAGTCCATGGAGTTATGTATATGTGTTAGGGAAACGCCTGGGCCGCTGGTCTAATCCATGCTGACATGGTGGAAACCTGCAGCGTAACCATAATGAGTTGTCTATGAAGCATTCTTCTTATAAAAAAAGAGTCCTATATTGAGAAAAAAAGAGAAAAAGAAAAAAAGAGATATTATGAAAAGAGGAAAGAGAGAAAAAAGCACCATATTCCCATGGTAAATAAGAAGATTGCTGAGATGCTCATTGTCTGCTTGTCTTGTCATTTTGATATGGGGATTCTTCCGTATCATCGGGCAAGGGGTACCCCGTTCGCGGTTCTCTATGATACACATGTACTTACAATGACAAGAACTTATCGGTGACTAAACTTGAGTAGCATGAGGAGCGGCCCTCGTATACAAGGGACATGAGATTTCTAACTTATACTTCGTCAAGCATGTACACCATAGTTTGTTCACTTTAACCTTAATCACTTTAAGATGCTTATGATAGGGGCAATGAGAGCTGAAAGCTATAAGTACCATAATTTTTGGAAGCTCTTTATGAGACTTGAATCCCTACTTCCTTTTATAAAAAGGCCTTTCTTCCACCATTATATTGAGTCTCCATCTTCTCCTTTATGCACCTACTTTGAGAGCATAGTGGCCATTCTTAGTTTTATGTGCATTGTCCCAAGACTAGTTAACTGATGCATACTTGATATTGCTTGTTTTAAACTATTATATCTAGTCACTCTTATGAACTTCGAAGGTGTCCTATGCATTTATATTTGCTACTCTATGAGGGACAAGCTGAATGCTATTATGCTATGTTTTCTTTATGTGAAAAAAACAAACGTCTTGCAAAGCATTGTTATTCATGAATCTTTTGTTTGTACCTTTTCATGTTGCATCATAGTTTCTTTCTCTTATTGCTAGAACTTTGTCTTTCATGTTATGATTGAAGTACTATGATCCCAGCTTTGAATGTTTTACAAATACTTTGATCAAGTCTTTGATAGTGCATGTCACCTCAAAAATTATTCTTTCTTTTTATCACTTACCTACTCGAGGACGAGCAGGAGTTAAGCTTGGGGATGTTGATACATTGCAAATGTATCTATAATTTTTGATGTTCCATGCTTGGTTTTATCCACTTTCTTGTGTTTTGTTCCAACTTTGGAGTGCTTTTCATATGATTTCTTGGACTAACCTATTAACAAGAGCCACAATGCCAGTTGCCTGTTTTCTGCTGTTTTTGGTTCCAAGAAAGTCAGAAAATGAATATTCTCGGAATTGGACGGGACAAAAGCCAAAGTGCCTATTTTTCTGGAAGTCATCAGATGCCAGAATACGAGATGGAGAGGGGCCAGAGGCCGGCCACACCACCTGGCCGCACGGCCAGGCTTGGCCCGTGCCAGAGGGTGGTGTGGCCAGCCCTGGCACCCCCTCGGCCTCTCCTTCCGCCTATATATTGCCCTCAGGACGAAAACCCTAAGTACTCGATCAAAAATCCACGAAAGAGTCTGTAGACGTCGTCATCTCCATCCCTAGATCGGGAGGGATCTGAAGCTCTTCCCGGCACCCTGCCGGAGAGGGGAATTCACCCTGGAGGCCTTCTTCATCACCATGCAAGCCTCCGGTGTGATGCGTGAGTAGTTCATCCTTGGACTACGGATCCATGTAGTAGCTAGATGGCTGGTTCTCCTCCTTTGTGCTTTCATGTCTAGATCTTGTGAGCTCCGTTCATGATCAAGATCATCTATTTGTAATTCTGCATGTTGTGTTTGCGGGGATCCGATGGATATTGAGATGCTATTTCAGATTAATTATTGATTCTATCATGTCTTTGTTATTTGTGATCTTGCATGCTTTCTGTTGTTAGTAGCTATCTTGGCCAAGTAGATGCTAGCAACTCCAAGAGTTAGTATTTATGCTCGGTAGTGGGTTCATGCCTCTGGTAATCTGGGGAAGTGACAGAAATCTCTAAGGTACTAGATGTGTTGTTGCTACTAGGGAGAAAACAACAATCCTTTGTTCATAGAACAATCGTATTGTTTACTTTACATGCAGTTCGTAAAGCAATAATCTGTTGCTTGCAACTTAATACTAGAGGGGGTTCAGATGATAACCAGAAGGTGGATTATTAGTCATAGATGCAGTTGGATGGCGGTCTATGTATAATGTTATAATGCCCAATCAAGTCTCAAAGGAGTCAAGATGATTAGTATATGCATGTATTGCTTTCTCGATGTTTGTCAATCGCCCCGCTGTAATTTGTTCACCTAGCATGTTATCTATCTAAGGAGAGCCACCTCTAGTGAACTATGGATCCCGGTCCTTGTCTTTTACATACAATCTATAAACTGTTTACTGCTTTGTGTTTACTTTCTGCAAACTTTTACTTCTTTCCATTTGATACGTTTAATCCTTTGTTTTTAGCAAAATACGGTGAGATTGACAACCTCATCGCAAGTTGGGGACAAAGTTCTGTGGTTGTGTTGTGCAGGTATCCATGTTGCTACTAGCACCGGTAGTGCGCCCTGCCAAGGCTCAGCTAGCAACACCTTTGGGGTGTTTCCTTGCTCCTACTGGTTCGATTAAACCTTGATTTCATACTGAGGGAACTTGCTGTTGTGCTCATCATACCTTCCTCTTGGGGTTCCCAACGAGCTCTACATCAACACCGCTCCAGCATTTTTCTGGCGCCATACACAGAGCCATCAACCCCATTTACTCCCTATGTCCCTCCTAGCTCTAACCAGGCCGAAACCAGCCCATCCCTCAGTCCCTAGCGCCAGTGCCATGCCGCCCCGAGGACATGAACGCTGGCCAACCTTGCCAACGCCACAGGAGACCACCAGCCCCACTCCGCCGCTCTAGGAAGCAAGGCGTGACCTCACCGCCGTCCACGGTCCACCCCACGACCACTGCCATGCCCTGGACCACCGAGGACAAGCCCCGCACTTTCCTCTCTGCGCCGCGCCAGAGCACGCCAGAGCGCCATCACCGCCAGCACGCCACACGCCGCGCTTCGACACTAGACCGCGTGTGCCGCTCCACCTTGACCATCGCACCCCGCCAGACACGGTCGTATCCCGCCGCGTGACCCACACTCGCCGGGAACCGCGTCGAGCATCGCCCCTGTCTCCTAGAGCGCGCGACGCTCCCGACCATTAGCCACCGCCCCTAGCATCGCCATAAAGTCATAGAGGACCGCCAGGAGGCAAGCCACCGTCCGCCTACGCCACCCATGCCGATAACACCCTGTATCGTCGTCACCGACGAGCTCGTCATCGCCCCCTCGGTCCCCTCCTCGAGCCTATATAAGGAGGCCTTCCCCAGCCTCAATCGCCACACCATTTAACTCCCCTCTCACCACCAGTCCTTCCCCACCTCTCGCCAGAGCAGCTCGAGCAGCCAGCCACCGGAATTTCACCGGAGGCAGACGCTGTCGTCGATTTCGTCCACCCCAGCCTCTACCGCAACTTTGCCTAAGCTCGCCGTCATTGACTCGTTCGTTTTCCTGCCTCGCCGCACTCGCTAGAGCTCTGGTATGCCCCCACTGCACCCCCGCCACGTAACTAGGTTTCCGTCTTGCCGGCGACGTGTTCGTCGTCGACGACGACCGTGAGCCGTTGATCTAGTTCTAATCCTACGGTCCATATCGCCCCGTACCACTTCGCGTGAGATGTACCGCTGACATGTGGACCCCTCCTGTTAGTTGTCCTCTGCACCGTGTAGTGAATATGGGCGTCCCAATTAGTTTCCCGTGCTGGCCCTGTGATTCAAATTAGGATTTTTCTTTTTAGACTTAGACTTAGTTCTGTCCCTTAGTTTGAAAATCAATTCAGAGAGTTTTATAAATCCAAATTGAATGATTCCAATTTTGTTGGAAAGCTAATGAAAATCTCTATCCAAGCCCGTTAGATTTAAATAATATAGAGTTATAGATCTCTCCTAGTACAAATAACAAGACACAAGCTTTTGCACATTCAAACATTTTTCTAAAATCAACCATAATAGTTTTTGAGTTGATTCCAACTCTCAAAAATTACATTTAACCATACCTATCTGAATATGTAATAATATTAAGGTTTGCATGCAGTGACTTTGGACTAGTACCAAAATAATGCTATATAGGCATTTCTAGTCACTTTAAATCATTAAATATTAAACTTAAAGTTATTACAAGGTGATGCAACATTTAAATCACATTCCCATGCATTAGAATATGTGGTGATGACATGTGTCCACACGATCCCATATTTTGATTGGAGAATATTAAATCTTAGTTAATTTCAATGAGTAGAAATTACTTTTCTCAAATAAAAAGAATGAAGCTAGTTCATTAAACCTTGTGATGTTGTGATGATACTAGATCATCAAATGTGTGCCTTAGTGTGCTAAGTAGACTAGTTAAGTATTGTTTGGTGATTGTGTATTCCGTATGTATTTATAGACGATAGTACCGACCAAGTCTATGAGGAGGAGGAGTTCTACCAAGAGGAGGAGGAAGAGAATTTCAACCACTGCACCAACCAAGACAAGCTAACACTTGCAAGTGTCTTAACTATGCAAGCTAAACCTTGCAAGCTAGATAACTTAAGCAAGATGCAATAGGCATGCTTGGTTATACATTTTTGACTATTACCTACCCCAAGTTTTATTTACAAGCTTTACTTTCTTTACTTTACCAACGTTCTTTACCTTGTTTATAGATAGCATAAAGAGTATAAAACTTGACCTATCTAGTTAGACTTATATGTCATTCTATGGCATGAGATTGATCTTAGCATCCCACATTAGTGAACACTCTTAACTTAGTAGTTTAGAGCTAAACCAAAACTTGATCACTTTAGATGGGAATACTTGGTGAAAATGACTTGTGAAAACCTTAGAATGATGAGTCATTCTATTGAGATGTTTTGACATGTGTGAGAAACACAAATGGTTTATGATGATGAAAATGTTGAGGCATGAGCCTTAGCCCTTTTATAAAAACTGATGGTTGGGTTCGGATGCGATACCATTCCAATTTTACCGTACAACCACAATACCTAAATTGGGTAAGGCTTGGCCGGAAGTTTATATGCATTAGTATTAGTTCCCTCGCGGGAGAGATTTGAGATGAGGCTACCTCTAAATGTTGTCCACCTACGCAGTGCCCAGGATGACAGATGGTCATGGCTGGGAGGCCAAGCTCATAGGAGAGGTGCTTATACTAGAGTGTGTAAAGGAAAGGTTATGTTTGATTATCTGCATACTAAGTATGATGATTCAGGGTTATCCCTGACAAATGTATCGAATTTTGTGGTGAAAGTGTACCACCTCTACAGAGTGTGAAACTATTCGAATAGCCGTGTCCGCGGTTATGGACAGTTGGAGTGGCCATACTGTTCCGTTGTCAGATGTTTTCAAAATGACTTATGAAATGAATTGTGACATGACTTGACCACAACAGAGTTGTGACTATGACAACTAAGTTCCCACTTAGGTGATTTTAAACTTTATTTTATCTTTCTTTGTTTCTGAACTCAGCTTAGGTTTCAAACTTAACTTTACAAATAAACTTAGAACTTAGCATTCCTACTAGAACTATCTTACTTGTTAGTGGTAGTTTGTGAGTACTTAAAGAGTACTCATGTCTTTTGTCCCTGGCTATTCCTATGGCCAGACTATGAGGAGGACTAGCCTGAAGGAGGACAGTGGGACGGCTACGACAACTAGGATCATCTCCCGTCATCAGCATTGCCTATGACACTGAAGATGGACCCCATCTCCCGTCATCAGCATTGCCTATGACACTGAAGTTGGGCAACGGAGGCCAACTGATCTTCGAGAGGGATCTGGATTCACTGTCTGAGTACTTGGAGCATCCTCATCCGGAATTTCTTGGAGCTCAACTCCCGGGTCCACCACGAGGAGATTTACAATGGCTAGTAGTTGCTGATCTTCGAGGCAAGTTACAAGCACCAATGTCCGAGAGGATTCAGTTCTCCGTGAGGGAGAACAACTGGCTAGATGGATTAGCCAGGGCAATGCATGAAGCTCTCGCACGTCTTTGCGCCCAGAGTGTCAACCTAATCCAAGGAACCCGCTTTGTTCACTATGCAAGGCATGATTCTATGGGAATGCTGCTAGGGATGCCAAATCACCCAATATTGAAGCGTCAAGTGGAGAACCTCGACTTCCTGCTGTACGACAAACAGAAGGAATTGGACAATGCTAGAGAGTTCGCCAACCACAACCTCGCCATTGCCGCCCAGAAGGCCCAGACTTTCTCACTGCTAGTCAAGGATCGTCAGTCTCTTCGCCGTCAACACGCAAAGAAGGATCGCACTATCGACCGTCTTCGCAAGAAGGTGGCCGGCCTCGAGAAGACCATCAAGGAACAAGAAGCTCAGCTTGCAGCAAAATAAGAAGAAGAGGAAGGTGAAGATATCCAAGGGAATACTGACTCATACCTCAGCAATGATGATGACTATCTGGAGGATGATGCCATGGACTTCTACACCGACGATGATGACTCCGACTTCATTGATGATGAGTAGATGCACTAGAGCACTATCGTAGAGTGAGGAGTATCAGTCCCATTGTATCGTAGTTTACAGAATGGTTCTTAAAACCATCTGTTTTCCTTTTGTTGTGGTGTGTGTGTGTTTGTATCGTGTTCTTTGCTTGAATGAATGAAAAGAAGTTAGTTGCAAAACCTAAGTTAAACTCAAAGTTTTAGCTTTGAAACCAAAACTATGAACCTTAGAACTTTCCCTCTTACCCCTTTATCTATCTCAATCTTTAGATGACTCGTGGAAACCAAGGAGGGAGCAGCTCATTGCAAGACCCAATGCTGCAGATTCTGTAGACTCTCATTGCAGACCGTGAAGCTAGTAGGGCAGAGCGCCAAGCAAATTTAGCAACACTGTAGCAGATCGCCTAGATGGCTCACAACAATCATAACCATGGGAAACAGGATCATCATGGATCCAAACTCAAAAACTTCCAGAATCCCAATCCCCCAAGCTTTAGCAAGTCCGAAGGCCCACTGGATGCTGATGACTGGTTGCAGACAATGGAGAACAACTTAGAAGTAGCCGGAGTGGAGGCCAACGAGAAAGTTCTTTTTGCCACCCACTATTTGGCAGGAGATGCAAGAGCATGGTGGAATAGCACCCGCACAATGAACCATGGTCAAGTGATGACATGGGAAGCCTTAAAAATCAAGTTCAGCCGCACCCACGTGCCACAGGGTCTAGTCACCAGAATGAGGGATGAATTCAGAGAGTTAATGCAAGGCAGAATGACTATAGTGGAGTACCGTGACAGATTATTGTCCCTCGCCAGGTATGCACCTGATAAGATCAACACGGAGGCCAAGAAGAAGGAGAGATTCCTAAACGGACTGCATGATGAGATGCAGACTGTCCTCGTCAATATCCATTTCGAGGATCTCGAAGAGCTAGTCGACTCTGCCATTCATATGGAAGGGAAGATTACCCAAGCAAACGACAACCGCAAACATCGGATGATGCACCAAGCTGGATCTAGCAGCCACTAGAAGTACCGTCCCAACCCGTCTATCGGATATGCTCCGCGGAACAATCGACCCCTAATGTCTCACCCAAGCTACCCCAGCCGTAGCGGAGGAAATGTGAAGTCCGGAGGAAACAACAACCACCCCGACAGCTCCAGCAATTTCACCCATGCACCTCCCAAGCACAACAACAACAACACTGCACCCAGAACTGGAAGCAATGTTGTGCCCGTGGCAGCAAAAGACAAGTCCCAGATTACTTGTTTCGAGTGTGGAGTGAAGGGTCACTACTCAAATGAGTGTCCCAAGAAGATTTCCACCACTGCCAATGTGAATGCCTCAGCTCAACAGCAGCATCGTGTTCAACTAGGAAGAAGATTCGCCCCAGGGAACCCTCACAACCGCAACGTCCGTCTCTTCCACATGAACGCCGAAGAAGCCCAAGAAGCGCCAGATGTAGTGCTGGGTATGTTTTCTGTCAACTCAGTTTTAGAAAGAGTGTTGTTTGATTCTGGAGCATCACACTCATTTGTCACCGAAGAATTTGCATGCAGTAGTAAGATTCACCCAACCAACTTGAAGCATGTCATGATAGTTCAAATCCCCGGTTCAAGTACAAAAGCTAGAAAAATTTGCAAAGATGTGCCTATCAGAATACATGGGATAGATTTTTATGCCAATCTAATAGTACTTGGAACCAAAGGTTTGGAAGTAGTACTAGGAATGGATTGGATGTCAAAGCATAAAGGATTGATTGACTGTGCCAAGAAAGCCATCACCATGACCAGTAGCTCTGGAGTCTCAGTAGAGCATATATCTGAAACCTTACCCCGTCAATTCAAGTGCAACAAGAATCTATCCCTACCCACCATAGACCAAGTCAGAGTAGTCTGTGAATACCCTAACGTATTCCCAGATGAATTGCCCGGTATGCCCCCGGATAGGGATATTGAGTTCATCATTGAACTAATCCCCGGAACCAGACCCATAGCCCAGAGACCCTATAGTATGAACCCCTCAGAGTTAGTGGAATTGAAGAAGCAGTTGGATGCTATGTTGGCAACAGGCTTGATTCAACCAAGCGCATCGCCATGGAGATCGCCCGTGTTATTCGTCGACAAGAAAGATGGAGGCAACCATTTGTGCACAGATTGCAGGAAGCTGAATGACGTCACCATCAAAAACAAGTACCCTTTGCCAAAGATAGAGGATCTATTTGATCAGTTGACTGGAGCAAATGTGTTCTCTAAGATTGATCTTAGGACTGGTTATCACCAACTTAAGATTCGTGCAACGGATATTCCAAAGACCGCCTTTACTACTCGTTATGGATTATACGAGTATACAGTCATGTCTTTTGGATTAACCAATGCCCCTGCTTATTTCATGAATCTCATGAATAAGATCTTTATGAATTTTCTAGATAAGTTTGTCATTGTGTTTATCAATGATATCCTTATCTACTCCAAGTCAGAAGAAGAGCATGAGCAACATCTAAGAATCATCCTTGAAACCCTTAGAGAGCATCGGTTGTATGCCAAGTTCAACAAATGTGAGTTTTGGCTGAAAGAAGTAGGATTCCTAGGACATATTGTGTCTGCCGGAGGAGTCACTGTTGATCCTGCTAAGATCAAAGATGTCGAAGAATGGGAAGCCCCAACCACTCAAACCCAAGTCCATGCATTTCTCGGATTAGCGAGATATTACCGCAAGTTCGTAGAAGGGTTTTCGAGCATCGCCAGGCCCATGACTCAATTGTTGAAGAAGGACAATAAGTTTGAATGGACCGACAAATGTGAAGCCAGTTTCTAAGAGCTGAAGAAGAGATTGATTTCAGTCCCAATATTGATCATGCCAGATATCAAGAAGCCGTTTGATGTGTATTGTGATGCATCCAAGATTGGTCTCGGATGTGTATTGATGTAAGAAGGCAAAGTCATCGCATATCTGTCTTGACAACTGAAGCATCATGATCAGAACTATCCTACCCATGATCTTAAGTTAGCAGCCGTAGTTTTGGCATTAAAGACATGGCGTCATTATCTTATGGGTAATCGATGTGAGATTTATTCAGATCACAAGAGCTTGAAGTATATTTTCACTCAGAAGGAGTTGAATATGAGGCAAAGGAGATGGATAGAGTTAATCAAGGATTATGACCTTGACATTCACTATCACCCCGGCAAAGCCAATGTGGTAGTGGATGCTCTCAGCAGATTGCCGTGTAGATTAAACATTATGATCAAGGAGAAGCAACCAAGTTTGTTTGAGGAGTTTGAGCAGTTTAGAACTGAGCTAGTTAGCAAAGGATTTTTAGCTAGCATTGAACTTCAACCCACTTTGATTAATCAAATCAAGGAAGCCTAGAAGGGAAATAAAAGTATCAACGAAATCAAGCGTCGTATTGGTACAGGAAAGGTACCTGGATTCGAAGACGAAGAAGGAGTTTTGTGGTACAAAGGACGTATATGTGTGCCAGCAGATTTCGAGCTGAAGCAAGTTATCATGCAAGAAGCTCATGATACTCTGTATTCTATCCACCCCAGAGGAACGAAGATGTATCAAGACTTGAAAGAGCAATTTTGGTGGCACAAGATGAAGAGAGAAATCGGAAGCTACATCGCCAAGTGTGATATCTATCAGAGAGTCAAAGCGGAACATCAGAGACCCGCAAGACTGTTGCAACCATTGCAGATTCCGGAATGGAAATGGGATTCCGTCGGAATGGACTTTATCACCGGTTTGCCTACTTCTAGTAGGGGAAATGACTCAATCTGGGTTATCATTGATAGACTGTCCAAGGTAGCTCATTTTATACCTATCAAGACAACATACCAGAGTTCGAAGCTAGCAGAGTTGTACATTGCTAGAATCGTCAGTCTGCATGGAACCCCCAAGACCATAGTATCAGATCGAGGAACCCAATTTACCTCGAGATTTTGGCAGAAAGTCCAAGAAGGATTAGGAACCAAGTTGAACTTTAGCACAGCTTATCACCCGCAAACCGATGGGCAAACTGAAAGAGTCAACCAAATCCTAGAAGATATGTTGAGAGCTTGTGTGTTAGAGTATGGATCAAAATGGGAAGATTGTTCGCCTTTCGTAGAATTCTCATACAACAATAGTTATCAAGCCAGTTTGCAAATGGCACCATTTGAGTTTTGATACGGAAGGAAGTGTCGTACCCCTTTGAATTGGTCGCAAGTAGGAGAGAGTCAAGTTTTCGGACCCGACATTCTTCGAGAAGCCAAAGAGAAGGTTCACAAAGTTCGTGAGAACCTCAAGACCGCCCAATCAAGACAGAAGAGTTATGCTGACAAGAGAAGGAGAGACCTGACTTTCAATGTCGGAGATTTTGTGTATCTCAAGGTTTCGCCATTGAAGGGAACCCAACGTTTTAGTCTGAAAGGAAAGTTAGCCCCTAGATATATTGGACCCTTCAAGATTCTAAATCGCCGAGGAGAAGTATCTTATCAACTAGAACTGCTAGAGGAGATGTCAGCCATCCATAATGTGTTCCATATCTCGTTACTTCGCAAATGCCTAGAAGTGCCGGAGAAGACCGAAGTTTTCAAGAACATCGATCACCGAGTTGTTGATATCAACAAGGATCTGACGTATCATGAAGTGCCCATCCGTATCTTGGAGGAAGCCTACAGAACCACCAGGACCCGGAGTATCAAGTTTCTCAAGATTCAATGGAGCAACCATACCGAAGAAGAAGCCACTTGGGAGCGAGAAGATTACATTAGGACTGAGTTCCCAGATATCTTTAGTTCCTAGTTTTCTTTCTTAAATCTCAGGACGAGATTTTGTTTAAGGGGGGAAGGTTTGTAACATCCCAAATCTTTAATCAAGGTTAATCAAGATCCAAATCACCCAATTTAGGGTTAACAAAACCTTTTTCCATTTAAAATATTTAAGCATGCATATGAGTGTTGCATTTAAATAGGAGTTGTTTGAAATGCCATGATTGTTTGTTCTAATGGTTGTAAAATGGGTCTAAGGTGAATGTCACATCATCTAGATCATTCCCAAGCAAAAACCATAGAAAAATAAATCAAAAAGAATTAAATAAAGGAAATGGTCACTTTTGCCATTTTAATCAACTAGCACACTTTGGGTGTTCCTAGCACTCAAATTCCAACAGAAACAATTGTGGATCTTTGCACCCCTTGCTAGTACAAGAGGTGTGATGTGCCAAGGCCCACTTTGTGATCTCCCAAAAACATTCAAACTCTAATTTTAACTGACAATTGAAAATGGAATCTAGTTCATATGTCTAGATCACACTTTTTCAAAAACCACTCAAATGAATTCCATTTGACAAATCCTAGCAACCACAGATGCTTAAGCATGTGACAAACCACTCCACAAAATTTCATTTCAAACCAAATTTGAATTCTTTCGGCCATTTGGTCGAACACCTGACAGGCACAAAACCAACACACTAGTCAATTCACTGTATCTATAGGGGATTGCCACCCAATTACACCCCATTTACTCTCTATGTCCCTCCTAGCTCTAACTAGGCCAAAACTAGCCCATCCCTCAGTCCCTAGCGCCAGTGCCACGCCGTCCCGAGGACATGAACGCCGGCCAACCTTGCCAATGCCACAGGAGACCACCAACCCCTCTCTGCCGCTCTAGGAAGCAAGGTGTGACCTCACCACCGTCCACGGTCCACCCCACGACCACTGCCACACCCTGGACCACCGAGGACAAGCCCCGCACTTTCCTCTCTGCGCCGCGCCAGAGCACGCCAGAGCGCCATCACCGCTAGCACGCCACACACTGCGCCTCGACACTAGACCGCGTGCGCCGCTCCGCCTTGACCACCTCACCCTGCTAGACACGGTTGTACCCCGCCGCACGACCCACACTCGTCGGGAACCGCGTCGAGCATCGCCCCTGTCACCCACAGCGCGCGACACTCCCGACCGTTAGCCACCGCCCCTAGCATCGCCATAAAGTCGTAGAGGACCTCCAGGAGGCAAGCCACCGTCCGCCTACGCCGCCCATGCCGATAGCACCCTGTATCATCGTCACCGATGAGCTCGTCGTCGCCCCCTCGGTCCCTTCCTCGAGCCTATATAAGGAGGCCTTCCCCAGCCTCAATCGCCACACCATTCAACTCCCCTCTCACCACCAGTCCTTCCCCACCTCTCGCCAGAGCAGCTCGAGCAGCCAGCCGCCAGAATTTCACCGGAGGCAGTCGCAGCAGAGGAAGAGACGTCGCCGTCGATTTCGTCCACCCTAGCCTCTACCGCGACTTTGCCTGAGCTCGCCGTCATCGACTCATTTGTTTTCCCGCCTCGCCGCACTCACTGGAGCCCTAGTACGCCCCCACTACACCCCCGCTGTGTAGCTAGGTTTCCGTCTCGCCGTCGACGTGTTCGTCGTCGATGATGACTGTGAGTCGTTGATCTATTTCTAATCCTATGGTCCATATCGCCCCGTACCGCTTCGCGTGAGATGTACCGCTGACATGTGGACCCCTCCCGTCAGCTGTCCTCTGCGCCGCGGAGTGAATCTGGGTCGTCCCAATTAGTTTCCCATGCTGGCCCTATGATTCAAATTAGGATTTTTCTTTTTAGACTTAGACTTAGTTCTGTCCCTTAGTTTCAAAATCAATTCAAAGTGTTTTACAAATCCAAATTGAATGATTCCAATTTTGTTGGAAAGCTAATGAAAATCTCTATCCAAGCTCGTTGGATTTACATCATTTAGAGATAGAGATCTCTCCTAGTAAAAATAACAAGACAGAACCTTTTGCACATTCAAACATTTTTCTAAAATCAACAGCTTTTGAGTTGATTCTAACTCTCAAAAATCACATCTAACCATACCTATCTGAATATGTAATAATATTAAGGTTTGCATGCAGTGACTTTGGACTAGTACCAAAATAATGCTATATAGGCATTTCTAGTCACTTTAAATTAAATCTTAGTTAATTTCAATGAGTAGAAATTACTTTTCTCAAATAAAAAGAATGAAGCTAGTTCATTAAACCTTGTGATGTTTGTGATGATACTAGATCATCAAATGTGTGCCTTAGTGTGCTAAGTAGACTAGTTAAGTATTTTTTGGTGATTGTGTATTCCGTATGTATTTATAGACGATAGTACCGACCAAGTCTACGAGGAGGAGGAGTTCTACCAAGAGGAGGAGGAAGAGAATTTCAACCACTGCACCAACCAAGGCAAGCAAACACTTGCAAGTGTCTTAACTATGCAAGCTAAATCTTGCAAGCTAGATAACTTAAGCAAGATGCAATAGGCATGCTTGGTTATGCATTTTTGACTATTACCTACCCCAAGTTTTATTTACAAGCTTTACTTCCTTTACTTTACCAAAGTTCTTTACCTTGTTTATAGAAAGCATAAAGAGTATAAAACTTGACCTATCTAGTTAGACTTAGATGTCATTCTATGGCATGAGATTGATCTTAGCATCCCACATTAGTGAACACTCTTAACTTAGTAGTTTAGAGCTAAACCAAAACTTGATCACTTTAGATGGGAATACTTGGTGAAATTGACTTGTGAAAACCTTAGAATGATGAGTCATTCTATTGAGATGTTTTGACATGTGTGAGAAACACAAATGGTTTATGATGATGAAAATGTTGAGGCATGAGCCTTAGCCCTTTTATAAAAACTGATGGTTGGGTTCGGATGCGATACCATTCCAATTTTACCGTACAACCACAATACCTGAATTGGGTAAGGCTTGGCCGGAAGTTTATATGTATTAGTATTAGTTCCCTCGCGGGAGAGATTTGAGATGAGGCTACCTCTCAATGTTGTCCACCTATGCAGTGCCCAGGATGACAGATGGTCATGGCTGGGAGGCCAAGCTCATAGGAGAGGTGCTTATACTAGAGTGTGTAAAGGAAAGGTTATGTTTGATTATCTGTATACTAAGTATGATGATTCAGGGTTATCTCTGACAGATGTATCAAATTTTATGGTGAAAGTGTACCACCTCTGCAGAGTGTCAAACTATTCGAATAGCCGCGTCCGCGGTTATCGACAGTTGGAGTGGCCATATTGTTCGGTTGTTAGATGTTTTCAAAATGACTTATGAAATGAATTGTGACATGACTTGTCCACAACAGAGTTGTGACTATGACAACTAAGTTCCCACTTAGGTGATTTCAAACATTATTTTATGTTTTTTTGTTTCTGAACTCAGCTTAGGTTTGAAACTTAACTTTACAAATTAACTTAGAACTTAGCATTCCTACTAGAACTATCTTACTTGTTAGTGGTAGTTTGCGAGTACTTAAAGAGTACTCATGGCTTTTATCCCTGGCTATTCCTATGGCCAGACTATGAGGAGGACTAGCCTGAAGAAGGACAGCAGGACGGCTACGACAACTAGGATCATCTCCTATCATCAGCATTGCCTGTGACACTGAAGATGGACCCCACCGCTACGCTATTTATTCTGCTACTTGATTATACTAAGACTGGATCATGAGATCCCCTATTTGTGTAAGACCTTATTATGGTTTGTAATGGATGATGTACTGTGATATCCAATCTGTTATGTCTCGCAAAAATGGTAATCCTGGGATTGCGATGTATGGCATAACAGGCATCTAGGATTAAAAATCTGGGTGTTGACAAGTTGGTATCAGAGCCATCCTGACCATAGGAGAACCTAGTTAGAATGGACATCTGAACAAAAACTTAGTTTCAAAAACCAAAGTGAGTATTTATGAAAACTATTTCCTCTCTTATCCTTGGGATTTTTTATCTCAAAAAAATTCATGTTCCTCCAAATCCTTACTTTACTACATAAAATTTTGACACACTTGATCACTTCACTAACATCTCATCCTAAATTTTTATAGATGGAAGTTCAGTACAGCAAGTTCTACCAGTTGAGCAACGGAGGCCAACTTATCTTTGAGAGGGATCCGGATTCACTGTCTGAGTACTTGGAGCGTCCTCATCCGGAATTTTTTGGAGCTCAACTCCCGGATCCACCAGGAGGAGATTTACAATGGCTAGTAGTTGATGATCTTCGAGGCAAGTTAGAAGCACCAATGTCTAAGAGGATTCAGTTCTCCGTGAGGAAGAACAACTGGCTAGATGGATTAGCCAGGGCAATGCATGAAGCTCTTGCACGTCTTTGCGCCCAGTGTCAATCTAATCCAAGAAACTCGCTTTGTTCACTATGCAAGGCATGATTCTATGGGAATGCCGCTAGAGATGCCAAGTCACCCAATATTGAAGCGTCAAGTGGAGAACCTCGACTAACCCTCATTCAGTTATTGATCTTCTCGCACTGACTAGGCGCGGAGTTGTTGGAATTTTTTATGTTATTTGGATTGGATCTTTCGTTGTGACGTGGTCTCTCTCGCACTGATTGGGTGATTCCACAAGGCAAAAAGCAATTGCCGAAGATGGCGAAAAGGATGTGATAAGGAGTATTTTCTGATCTCGGAAGCTGCTTTGGAGGACCTACTTCAGTTCTTTTTTTGTGACGTTGGCCTGTGGCAATTTCCTTGTTTCTTGCTTCTCTAGAGATTTTAAGTGTAGTTCCTTTGGTTGATCTTTTTTTACGCACCTTTTGTTAGGGGAGTTTTTTTCCATTTGTGTTAGGGGAGCTTTAGGAGAGAGTCTTTCTTTTTCGGGGAGTATTGTCTTGTTAGAGGATTTTTGTGGCGAATACCCTTATTCTAGCCCGGGCGAGTCCCATTCTTTTTTTCCGTCCATGACTCTCAAAATTCGAATTCAAAAGCTTCAACAAAATGGGAAAAAATACCTACATATAGACAACTATGAGATCTATCATCGTGCCCATTTTCAGATCAAAATACTTTATATTTTAGGCTCAGTAAAATAACAAAATTGCACAAAAAGACAAAACATCCACTCTAGTGCACTATGGGGCACTGTCCACTCATTTTGTCTTTTTTTCCTAAGCCTAAAATACAAAAAAAATGAGTCGAAAATCTACACGATACTAGATCACATGGTGGACTACATGCTAGTATTTGTGCTGAATTTTTTGAAACATTTGAATTCAAATTTCTCAACAGGACAAAAACAAGCTCACCGGAGCTCGGCCTCCATTACGCTGCTCTTGTGGTGTGTCAAAAAATTTGAAATAAATTTCTAGATGTTCACAATACGTGTGTTTATATTTTCTAAAATTTCCAGAACCAAATTCACAATATGCATAGAGAAATAAAAAAGACAAATTGATATGTGAATAGTATCATTTTGTGTTTTTATCTTTTTGAGATCTATTCATGTTTGATTTGTCTTTTTTAGTTCTCTACGTCTATTTCGAATTGGGTTTTACAAATGCTAGGTATTGTAAACATACTTCTTGTCAACATTCATAAATTTATTTTAAATTTTTTGAACATGTAAATTTGAATTATAAACAATGGTATCATGGTATCATATATGGTGTGGTATGAGTAGATATTTCCTCTCTTACTTGAGTCTCACTGAACGTGGGGACAAAAAAAACTCCTCGTATGTTTTCTCGATGTGCTATAAAAAGGAGGGTTCTTGTGCGGAAGTGCCTTTGGAGGTGGAGCCTGTATTTAATTTTTTTTGAAAATTGACATTTTGAAATTTTAAAAATTCTAAAACAAAATCTCATATGTTGGCAACATATTATTCTACCGCTCTGCAAAATTTCAGCAGAAATAATCTGTATCTCGTCCTACACAAAAAAGACAGTTTTTGACAAATCTGAATCTTTTCGAATTTTACACTATTCACCATCTCGGATCTAGAAAATTATCATTTTTATACAGGCCAAAATACGAAATATTTCGCATTGATTTTTAGTATCGTAGCTAAAAGTCATCACTATCTACGTGATTTTTTTGATTTTTTTGAAAATTTAAAATATTGTTTTTCAAAAATTCGAAAAACGGACCCCGTGGAGCCTGTCCTCCGTATGGACGAACTCTGCCTGTTCTCTGAAAAAGAGGAAGGGGGAAAGAGCGAAACGAAAAAAAAAAATACCGTAAAAAACCTGGATCCCATTCCCACTCACTACACTCTCCGTTCTCGTGAAACTGCCACTTCCCCACTGCCACCCATCCACGCAAGCAAAGACAGCGGTTCGGCTCTAGAAGAAGAGATGCTGGTCACGTGCACCCACAGAACCGCGCCCCCACTCCTCGCCTGGCACTTCCGCTCCCACTCCCACTCCCACCGGCGTGAGTTACGAGGCAGCCCGCTGCCCTCTCGTCTCCCTCCCCTCAGTCTCAGGTGCGTTTGCTCGATCGATCGATCCTTATTCCCTGGCCGATCTGCGATCTCGTGCCGGATTACTCACCGCGGGGAGGTCGTTGCTTGCCTTCGCAGGTGTTTCCGCGGGAGCCATCCGCCTGAGGCGGTGGCGACGATGGCTGCCGCGGCTGTCGGGGAGATGGTCTGGGTGCGGATACTGGAGGAGGGCGTGTTCCGGTTCGACGCGTCGGAGGACGCGCGCGTCGCGGCAGGGCCCAGCCTGTCATTCGCCGAGTCGGCGCGGCGGGAGGTGCAGCGTGCGGGAGGGGATTGCCCCTCAGTCTTACCGGCGTGCGAGGTGGCGGGGAACGTCCAGAAGGTTGTGATCAAGGTACGCGTGGTTCGCTCTGACGCGCTAGTGTTTTGATTGATGTCAGTTGGTGGCATGCGAGTTTTTTCTTCTTCTCTTGCTGGTGGATGGGAGATATTACCATTAATTTGTAAATCCAGCAAGTCGAATTTCAGTCATAATATGTGAAATCTGATTTGATTTAATGGGTTATTTGGTTGCTTTGGCCTTCGAGGTAGCTACATTGTCTCTTTTTTGGGGGGCGGAGGTATATTTTCATGAATTCGTAATCCAGAAGTAGAATTTCAGTCATATGTTATATCTGGATTGAGTTCATGAGATATTTGATAGTTTTACCCTTTGAGGTTACCAACAAGTTACAAGTTCTTCCACGAAGACGAAGATTTATGCTCTATATTGTTTTATGTTCCAGGACACATTTAGAAACATGCAAATATTAATCACTTCATTTTTCTAAGTCAGCATGCTGAGTGATTTATCTACCAGACATGATAAAGTTTTATACTGGTAAAGTGTCAGAGTCGAGTTTAGTGTTGATCTTTAAACCCATCCCATAGTTCAGGAGGGTAACGTGCACTTATCTCTTAATATAATAATCGTTATTACCTGTCAATGCAACTGTAATATTGTCTGAACATTGAATCTTGGACTAACTTGAATATTCTCTTAAACAAACAGCTTCCTTCAGGGACGTCTTTATATGGCACGGGAGAAGCAAGTGGCCCACTTGAACGAACTGGGAAACGAGTATGGGTCTTCCTTAAATGTATTATTATAATGTCCCCTTGCTGCTTCTTTAACAAATATTTACCTGTCGTGGTCTCTCCTGGTATCTTCCCGTCAGGTTTTCACTTGGAACACAGATGCATGGGGTTATGGGCCCGGAACCACATCACTGTATCAATCACACCCTTGGGTGTTGGCTGTACTCCCTGATGGAAGGGCATTCGGTGTCCTTGCTGACACCACACGACGCTGTGAGGTATGTTCCCTGCATTTCTCTATAGCTTATATGTGAATCAACTAATCCGTACCTCTTAACTTAATTATCGTGTACTATATCAGATTGACTTAAGGCAAGAATGTACTGTGAAGTTCTCTGCCCCATCTGCTTACCCTGTCATTACTTTTGGACCATTTAATTCACCAGATGAAGTTATGACATCCTTGTCTCATGCAATTGGTACTTCTCATAACCAATCTCTTCCTGTACTAACATCCATACTGCATACACTTTGCTATTATAAATGTTTGTCAGATGTTTTCATATTCAGTGTTTTATTGCATTTAATTTCAATATTGCATATAAACTCTTGAGGTTGTATATCTTATCTCTAATGCGAAGGCAGGCTTTTTTTAATGAAATATACAATCCCATTTTGATTAGAAGTGTATACCAGTATGATGTTATAGTGCTGGTGACAATTTTATACAACCAATAAGTGAGCAAAGTATTCAGTTGTAAGCCAACTGATCTAGAATTATTGGTTGACAATTGTGACTGTTAAATCTATTCAAAGAGATATTCTGTAGAGGAATTGAGCCACTGGAAAAAAATTGTGTTCTGTGGTGACCATTGTACCTGTATTTTTGTCTGCAGTTTGCTCCAAGACACATTATCTAGCTAGAACAGTTTCCTTGTTTCATTTTGCTTATTACCTTCATATCTAATTTGTCATAACAAAATCTAAAGTTTAAATTTATATTGAGCTATGTTGCTCCTCCCAGTTCCATTAAAAAGTCATCAAATTTAAATATTTTGAATGATACAAGTAGTCAAAGTTCCAAAAGCTTGACTTTGCCTGTGTCCAAAAAGGGAAAGTTTAGGGAGCTTGAGGAAATATATTACTTACTCTCCACTCAAAAGTATAGATATAAAAAGATCCATTACAGGAACTGTGGCCATGCCTCCAAAATGGTCTCTTGGCTATCATCAATGTCGTTGGAGCTATGATTCTTCGGAAAAAGTACTCCAGGTATTTCTTGTCAGAGTGTATTTTATTTTTAAATGCATTGTTTCTCTGAAGGTAATACTAGGGGCAACAATTCATACCCTTTAGTTATGAGAAATAGAAGTGTATAGTTATTATTGATAGTGTTCAGTTTAGTATCTTGCATGTCAGTCCATAGTTCGAAGATCAATGTTAGAACCTGATAGCGTGAACTAAAAAGTGGGGCAGATGGGAACTACCGGAAGAGAGTTCAGTGTGTTATGTGTTAAGCCTCTCATTGTCAATATATATGTATACATGAATAGAATTTTGCCCACATGTTCTACCCTTACTATCCTGTTTCCATCGCTTGTAAACCCCATTCACCCGTTGACCCTTGATAGTGAAACCATTGTTTCTCTCAGGAGGGGTAAACATAACCTGTATCAAAGCCAGGTTATTCAAAACTCACAGTTTTTTCTCGAGAATCCGCAAAGCTTGTGTCTTGAAGCATTGATAGAAAGATTTTACAAGCCTAAGAATAGGCAATTACAACCAAACACCGAAGACAAACGGCCCATGGTCACTAGACGAGCATTACAGAGGACGTAGCCCACACAACCACTGGCCTGAATGCTATCCAGTTAACCAATCACCTTGACCCTACTCGAGCTGCTCGTGCTGCTGCATGCCATCACTTATTGGCGATCTTCAGCAGCAGCTGCTCTGCTTAGTAAGTGCACTGCATTCATAAGAAATGTTCCGCTAACCGTACTCCTACCACAATAATACATATGTCTACACTAAAGATCGCAAGAGAAGTTAGAGTTGTAGAATAAAATAGCGGTGGTGGATGCCGATTATCTTTGCGTTTGCCTTGATCTAGTTGTTTTATCATAGCATTATATATGTTTAAACAATCGTTATAATCTCCCCATGCAAACAAAAATGGAATGAATCATTCTTACTGATGACTCTTTTCCTATAGCTGTTTGTATTGTTGGATAGTAGATCATAATAGTGAAAATTGAAAAAAAAATCGAATTTGCTTGGTTTATTAGTATTGTATAATACATTTCTTTCACGTTGTTCATTTGTGGACATAGTGCTTGGATAGTTGGTCCAGCTGCCACTAGCATATATAAATGTCTCCTGATTCTTGAGTCACTGTTGGGCTTAAAATTTTCATACTGTCTCCACAGGTTGTCAGGACATTTAGGGAGAAAGGCATTCCTTGTGATGTTGTTTGGATGGATATTGACTATATGGATGGTTTTAGATGCTTCACATTTGATAGTGTAAGTATTTTTTGTTGTTATCCTAATTACTCCATGAAAGTAGTAATGTCAAACATCTGGATTAGGTTCCTATGCATGCTTGAATGTATATCTCTTAAAACTGCCAAATATCCTGTAATTTGATCTAACTATTGCTGTCAGAATGTATGGTACAAACTTGTCACAATGTGAACCAGATAGTGTTATTCTGAGTGCATTTTGACAAGTTACTTTTATTCTGGTTGCAAGCTTGAAAAGCTTGTTCCATGGCCATTGATTGCTTTTGCGAGACATGGCCATTGATTTTGTTTGAGTAAGTTGGCATCTTATCATATTTTACAGAAACGTTTCCCTGATCCGAAATCTATGGTCAATGATCTCCATTCCATCGGTTGCAAGTCAATCTGGATGCTTGACCCAGGGATCAAGAAAGAGAACGGTTACTTTGTATATGACAGTGGTTCTAAAAATGATGTTTGGATTAAAAAGGAAGATGACAGCCCATTCATTGGTATGTTTTGCTGACTTCAGTGAGCTCCTTTGTCTTCTTGATGACTTATTAGTAAATGATGCCTCATGTACTCTATTCCAGGGGAGGTATGGCCTGGTGATTGTGTTTTTCCTGATTTTACCTGTGAAAGAACACGCACCTGGTGGGCTAGTTTGGTAAAGGATTTTGTCTCCAATGGCGTCGATGGAATATGGAATGATATGAATGAGCCCGCTGTCTTCAAAGTATACGCTCTATCGTAATTTATTTATTATGTTGTATATGTATTGATTATGTATCATAATTCTTTATTTTATACCATATTATTTTATTTTCCCGCATGTAATAAAATGTAATGGTGTCAACTTGCAGACTACTACAAAAACAATGCCTGAAAGCAATATACATAGAGGAGATGAAGATATTGGTGGTGTCCAGAATCATTCTTACTATCATAATGTAAAATTGTGTCCCTTTGTCAGTAAGAAGTGTTGGAACGCAATCACATAGCTTTGCTACTTTACATGCTTGTGTTGATCTTTATAATTTCCAGGCCTATGGAATGCTAATGGCAAGATCTACATATGAAGGAATGGCGATGTCTAGTACAGATAAACGGCCATTTGTTCTTACACGAGCTGGTTTTATAGGAAGCCAGCGCTATGCTGCAACCTGGACTGGTGATAATCTATCAAATTGGGACCATATGCACATGAGTCTACCAATGGTTCTTCAGTTGGTATGTGAAGAATTTATGCAAGTGAAATACTTCCATCTAAAATAAGTACCCAAACACTAGTCCTCCCTAATTTTTGACAATATCATCCCAAGTCACTTTAGGAAAATAGTTTTCCACTTAATTTATAAGCAAATGAACAATCCATCAATATCCAAATTAACTGTACTGTGAGTGCAATCTTGTGATTTGAAAGCAATATATATTGCTTCCTGTATTAGTTTACTGCCTTGGTTGTTCTGTAAGTTGCAATTTCATTACACGTGTTACTTATAAGCATGTCGTTCTTAAAATGTTGCATAAGTAATCGCAGCATTACAGGAATCTAATGGTGTGGTTATCTGATCAGGGTCTCAGTGGTCAGCCATTGTCAGGTCCTGATATTGGTGGGTTTGCTGGAAATGCTACTCCAAAACTTTTTGGAAGGTGGATGGGAGTGGGTGCATTGTTTCCATTTTCACGAGGCCATTCTGAAACTGGAAGTATTGACCATGAACCATGGTCCTTTGGTGAAGAGGTACTGTTTCATCCCCCCCTACCCATGCACACAACCAAGAAGCCTAGATCTCTTTGCATGATGCTTTCATTTAAACTTTTCCATATGATTCATTACATGTCAGATCTATATAAGTGAGCCCTCTTTATTTTGAGATAACTAGCTAAATAATCATGCATTGCCCTAGCAGTTTTCGATTGCGTGAGTTGCTTGAACACTTGTTCATCATAGCCCCTTTGTCCAGATAAAAAAGAATCTGAAAATAACAAATAATCAAAAGAGTGCAATACATCTGTCTACTACATAGAATGTATGATAATTAATTTTCTGGCGACTTCAAGAGGTAATCTCTGAGTTGAACGGACGGCCACCAACTCAAATCTTTATAAGAATAAAGATAAAGATATACATTTTGTTCAACAAATCCACTAGGTCAGTCATTTAGCGACCTGTGACATCCTGACCCATGGATTAATAGGATTGATAGAATACTCATATCAACAAGGTATACCTTTTTTTCCGGAAGCTCATCTCTAAAGAACTCCAGTGTTAAGTTGTTCCCGGGTGTGCACAAGTGAGAACAAAATGCGCAGAAAATACTAGAGTTGATCTGTGGGGCCAGTCTAGAGATTCTAGAGAGCTGCCAGGGGTAACAGCCGACGGCCTGGGGTGCCCGGGGTGTTGCACGACCCCATCATGATTTTTATTTTTGTTAAACAGTTGTTGGACTAGCTTTTTGCGTTTCGATGCATTGATAGAAAAGAAGTAGCCAAATTACAAGTCCAGAGAGGACCAACACCCACACCATACAACTCGACCCATCTAGGCTAAGCCAAGGCTAGTCTAAGGGAGTATCTGGCGTACCCCTCGCGCTCCTGGCTCAGCCCATGACTTAGCTTCCGCTTTGATCGTGTCGACTAGGGAGGCTACCGAGGGGGATTCGTCGTTGAAGACGATAGCGTTCCTATGCTTCCAGATCCACCATGCCATGAGCATGATCACGGATGAGGTTCCTTTGCGCATGGGACGTGGGTTGGAGCGCACCACCAGCTCCCACCACTCCGCGATGGGGCCTCAAGCAACCGGGGGTCCCGCGGTAGATCGGATCCAATACTAGACCTCATGCCAGATAGTCCGTGCAAACGGCATCCAGTCAGGATGTGTGACATGGTCTCCATAGACTGGTCGCAGAACACGCAGCGCGGCTGGTGAGGCAGCCGTCGGTGTTCCAGCCTTTCACCCGTCCAACATCTGTCCTGGCAGGCAAGCCAGACGAAGAACTTCACCCTGGTGGCACCTAGGATTTCCAGGTCAGCCTCCATGAACCTGAGACCACGGATCCCTGAAAGAGGGCATAGTAGCAGGATTTGGAGGAGTACTGGCCGTCCATCGTCCACCGCTAGATAAGCTTGTCTGGCTCATCCCCTAGGTGTATGGCCTGCAGCCTGCTCCACAGCTGCACGTATTGCCACAACACGGGGGGGGGGGGGGGGGGGCGATAGCACCCGAGATTTCGGAGATCCATCTACGGTCAGTGACCACCTGTTGAGCCGTCCGCACCTTTCTGAGGCGTCGTGGGATTAGCGCTAGGAGGTCCGGTGTTATCTCCCCGATCGACTTCCCGTCCACCCATCTGTCCGATGCAGTCTCCACATCCAGCGGGTCCGGAGGCTAGTGGCCGTGCAGGCAAGGTCTGGAATCCCAAGACGGTCGTAGCAGATTGGCCTGCACACCTTCTCCCAGTTAACGTGGCAGTGCCCGCCCTCCTCCTCCTTCCTCCCCACCCAAAGGAATCCGCGCAGAATCTTATTCACCTGTTTAAGTGCCTTATTGAGGGAGAGCACTATAAGCTGGTAAAGTGGGATCACAGCGAGCACCGCGCGAATGAGGGTAAGTCGTCCTGCTTTAGGCATCATGGATGCTTTCCACGTGGGGATTCGGTCGATGACCGGTTGGAAGGCTTCAGCAGATAGGCGTCGGATGGCCAGGGGTATGCCAAGGTACTTGACGGGGAAGGGTGGCACTCCATCACGGCCGCCGCGCCGTTGGCCACCTCCTCCGAACAAGCGATCGGGGAAACAACTTTTTCTTCATAAGAGTTTATTACATATTACTGTAACAGGGTTTTTCTCTCTCTCATTGTATACAATACATATAATCATGGGCGCTTTGGCCTTGTGAATATGCTAATCTTTACTGGACTTGGTCCATGCAAAGGCAACATATTTAGATATTGTTTCCAACAAGTATCATTATAGATCACAAACAGTTCTTAATGAGATTATTAAATTATTACTCATAAGCCCTATCTTATGTGTTTAACATATCCCATGCATGCACACATACCCTAGTCCATCAATTTTCATTATTTACACCCTCCGTCAGTGATCCTAAAATTACTCAATCCGGTATTTGTAGGGTAATATTTACTTCCAATGATTCTTTCCCTTGGTGATAGAAGTACTCCCTCTGACCCATATAGCGACAATTAATATGGATCAGAGGGAGTAACATTTTTGGTTATTACGAGTTGACATTTACGTGTTCTAATGCGATGCTGTTTGAAGCCCCTTCAAGGCTTTCCAGATTCTTAAATTCTAACAGTTCATTTATATTTTAGTGTGAGGAAGTTTGTCGCCTTGCGCTGCTAAGACGGTACCGGCTACTGCCCCACATCTACATGTTATTTTACCTTTCTCACAAGAAGGGTACCCCAGTTGCTGCTCCACTTTTCTTTGCTGGTAATAATTGTTGTCTTACTATTCACTAATGTCCCTCAGTGATGGATACTCATATACTAAGGCTCAGACCGTGGTTGCTGATCTGCATGATAAGAATCTAGTTAGAGATCTTTTTACTAATTCTAGCAAGTTGATGTTACACCTCAAAGCAAGAAACTTCTAACTAATGGAACACGGAGCTGTTACATGAATTTAGCAGGAAATTCCTTCTGAAGTGGAGCCTAAGATAATGATAGCTATTGATATTTATGATGCAAAACTTCATGCTGAAAATATTTCTTCCCTTTGGCTCTTCCTTACTGGGATTATCTCATTGGTGGGCTGATAGAAGATAGTTTTTTTAGTGTAATACTAAATCATATCCCTTGTTTTCTTATAGACTCGCAAGACCCAGAATTGAGGAAAATAGAGACTTCATTTCTCCTGGGACCACTTTTAATCTGTGCAAGGTAATGATTTCACATAATTGCGCTTACAGAATATCTTTTTTTTTTGCCTTTTTATCTTGGAAGACCAGATGTCTGTTCCTGATCTTCTTCTCTATATGGGCTTGAATGTTCTGGTGTGTTAGTAGGCTTGTCTGGAATCTGATTTTGCACCATTGACTGTAAATGTTTAACTCTCAGTCATGTGCTTCTTATACATAGAAAAATATATAGTGAACTAATGAAATATATTATAATTTTGTCTGTGCTTTGGTGTGACTTCAACCGTTCTGGTATTTTGGCAGCACTGTACCTACTAAAGGAGCTCATGAATGTGTACATAAGTTGCCAAAAGGTGCTTGGTCACCTTTTGATTTTGGAGATTCCCACCCTGTAAGTTGGTTGGTATACTATCATTATGATGTCTTGAATGCTAGTATGGAACTGAAGTGTTCTTTATCTGCAAATGTATGATTGTGCAGGATCTGCCGGTGATGTATTTACAAGGTGGAGCAATACTTCCTGTAGGCCTTCCTATTAAGCATGTTGGTGAAGCAAGTTTAGAGGATGATTTATCTCTACTTGTCTCGCTGGATGAAAATGGTATGCACTACACACCTTCTACATTCCTTTCCTTCACCTTTTGTCTGGGGTAACTTGTGTTTGTGGTCTGTGGACTGTGGTCGATGGTCTGTTCGTTATGCTTAATACCATCCATAAGCAAACCTCCCTTAGAGCATCTCTAGCAGATACCGCATCCCGCGGTACTGCAAAACGCGGATGCGGTAAACCGGAAACGTTGTTTGCGGTATGGAAAAACATGGGGTGGAACAGATGCACTAATCCAAACTGCATATTTAAAAATCATCACACATTGGCGCCAGATTACATAGAGGTGGTTTTGATCATCTAGATCTACATAGAAAGTTTAGCAGAATTTGATGCCGCGCCCTGCATCCAGACTTCACCTAGCATATACGGAGCTTTGCCGGCGGTACCTACTCACCGGATCATCAACGGCGCGGGGTGCGGGTGCGCTCACGGGTGACGATGCCGTGTCCCTGTACGGGGACGCGCTCGCGCTCCCCCTCCTCCGACGGCAGCGGCGGGCGAGCTCGCAGGCCGGAGCTCCTCCCGCTCCGACGGCAGCGGCAGCCGCATCCGCCCAAATCGCGGCTCGATTGGCCAGCCATGGCAAGAGGGGGGGTGGACACGGAGGTTGGCGGCGGTGATGTGCTTTTCGTCGGCGCAGCAGGCCGGAATCGGAGACGGGGGCGGGCGGCGGCGAGGGTTTCTGGGCGGGGGAGGAAGGGAAAAATGGATGCGGTTTCCTGCATCCAGGGCCCTCCGCACCGAATATATGCGGGATGGATGGGCCTCGATGCGGGAAACCGCAAAAAAAATTGCGGTACGGGCCGTTTTGCGGTGTCTGGAAAGGCCAGTTTTTGGCCGCGATACCGCATATCGGGCCAAAATTTTGCGGCCCGGGGGATATGCGGTATCTGCTAGAGATGCTCTTACATAGCCCCAGCCAAGTTACTTACAGTAATTTGCAAGTACTTGTATATATATTTTCTATAAAAATGAGAGAATCTGCAGTCCATCTAATTAATCTGTGTTTCAATCATCTCATATTTTACTGCATTAGTTAGCATATTTTCTGCATTCAGCAACAGCAACAACAACAACAACAAATCCTTTTTTGTCCCAAGCAAGTTGATGTAGGCTAGATATGAAACCCAACAGAAACTATGGAACCAAAAAGTGAATGAGGGAAAAAAGTAAACAAACTACGAATAAACCAAGGTAAAGCTGGGGTGTCCTATTTGAATGATAAGTTATGTTTTACACCACGATGAATTGTTTTACAGGTAAAGCTGAAGGTGTCCTTTTTGAAGATGCTGGGGATGGATACGGGTTCACACAGGGGAACTATCTCTTGACATATTATGTTGCCGAAGTCCACTCATCAGTGGTTTCTGTGAAAGTTCTGAAAACTGAAGGATCCTGGAAAAGACCCAAACGTAACTTAAACATAAGTATATTACTTGGTGGAGGTGCTATGGTATGTCTATTGGTTTATTTCTTGTTAACCACACCAGAAAATAAACAAATGTTACTTCAAAAAAATAAAAAAAATAAACAAATGTTGGCTCCAGGTTTTAATGTTTTTTGTTAACTCAGATAAGTTCACATGGTGTTGATGGTGAAGAAGTACATCTTACAATGCCTTCCCAATCTGAAGTATCCAGCTTAGTTGCAACAAGTGAACTTGAGCTCAAGAGACGTTTGGGTATTGATCCTACAACTTTTGATGGATCTAATGTTTTATATCTTAAAGAGCTTACTAGTACCGTAGTGTAAATTCTCTGAAGTTGGCTTGCATTGCTATCTTGTGATGGTTGTACAGAGATGATTCGGCCAATACCTGATATCGATGAACCATCGGGACAGGAAGGTGCTGAGCTCTCAAAAATACCTGTTGATTTGAAGAGTGGAGACTGGTTGCTTAAGGTTGTACCATGGATTGGCGGTCGTATTATCTCTATGACACATCTTCCTACTGGTATGGTTCACCTGTGTTATATGATTAATGGACCCCTGCCAGTCCTACAATCTAATTCTACTGATAGGATATTCTATCAAATAGACATTGCCTTGAATTGTTCTTGATCTTCCAGTGCATCTGCTGCAAAGGGATAAATCTGAGTTATTCTCGATACTTTAACTTCAGTCCTTGTAGGCCATTGATTATTGCCTATGGATTTCAAATAGAGACAACTTTATTTGTTAACTTAAGTGTCAGTTACTATTAATCATTGCAGATTCCCAGTGGCTTCATAGCAGGATTGAAATCAATGGTTATGAAGAATATAGCGGGACTGAATACAGGTCTGCTGGCTGCACAGAAGAGTACAAAGTCGTTAAGAAAGATCACCATTGAGGCTGTTTGGGTGAATAGTTTGTTGTGTAGTTCCAGTTTTGGCAAGAAAATAACTATTACAAAAATTATAGGAGGTATGCTGAGCAATCAGGAGAGGAGGAATCTATTTGTTTGGAAGGAGATATTGGGGGTGGTCTGGTTCTTCAGCGCCACATATCCATTTTGCAACACAATGCAAAGATTGTTCAGATTGATTCTAGCATTCAAGCAAGAAGTGTTGGTGCTGGCTCTGGTGGGTTCTCAAGGTGAGTGTGCTACATTTAATAAGAAAATCATGTTTGTAAATCTTTAATCAGGAATTGTGCAGCTCATGACATATGTAGTTACAATAAAAGCAGTCAGGTGAATGCTCCCATGGACATGCACTGGTGCAATAAAAGAAAATGTTCTCAGATACTGTTATATCTTAGATTGCCCGTTTTGTACTTTTCTCCTAGCAATTTTAAAAAGAGAAATTGATATTTGTTTCGATCAAATTTCCAATTTATTTACCATAGTTAGTGATTATTGATTATACAAAGTTTCAGTCATATACATCTTTGATTATTCAAAGTGAAATAATATCACGGCACATTGAAACTTGTTTTTCTTTGAAGGTTGGTATGTTTGCGAGTGCATCCTACTTTCACTCTTCTCCACCCTACCGAGGTGGTTGTTGCTTTCACAGCGATCAATGGTTCTAAGCAAGAGATCTCCCCTGAATCTGGAGAAGTAACATTTGAGGGAGACCTCCGGCCAAATGGTAAATTAATCTGTTCAACGTTCTGAGAAATTTTTTTGGGCCTGATCAGCATTTTTGACATAAAACTGTTACTTTTGTATTGATTTTGTGCTTCATTTTTCATCTCGGAAACTACCAGGGGAATGGATGCTGGTGGACAAATGCGCAGGGCTCAGTTTGGTAAATCGTTTTGAGATCAGTCAGGTTAGCAAATGTTCGGTGCACTGGGGAACAGGTGATTTGAACATGGAGCTTTGGTCGGAGGAAAGGCCAGTTTCTGAGGCTACACCTTTGAGGATTTGCCACCAATACGAGCTGAGACAAACAAGCTAAGGCATGTTTGTTTGAGCTGCAGCTGAATGACAAGTCGGAGACGTTCCGTGTTGCATTTTATGGTTTTTTACCATCGTATCATGAATTGTTTTATGCAAGTTTGATGTTTCCATCATGTCAATGAGATAAGGAATGTTTGTTTGAGCTGTGGCTAAATGACAAGTACCGTGTTGCATTTTATGGGTTTTTACCACCGTATCATGAATTGTTTTCTGCAAGTTTAATGTTTCCATCATATTAATGAGTAGTTGCAGACAGTGTTGCTTTTTCAAGCGTGTTCACTTGTAGTTTTTTTTTTACAAATTCTACCGATCTATTAATAATCATAAACAACAGGACAAAGAGCATTAAAAGTAATAAAAATTATAAATAAGTCATTTGATCACCTAGGGATGACTTGCAAACACTAGCATGCGTCACTATCCTCTCCCTCAATCACCTAGGGTGTGTTCAGTTTGGGAACGAAGTAGAATGGAATGTCATGGTTCCATTCCACTAGAATGGGTTGGTTCTGTTCTTGTGTTTGGTTAGGACAAAAAATATGTAATGGAATGGTTTTATCCTATGTTCGGTTGGACCAAAAAATGGAATGGAACGGTTTCGTTCTATGTTCGGGTGCATTTAGCAAAAAGGATAGCAAGAAAATAGAGCGAGTGAGAACGTTTAGGTGGCTTTAGCATAGAGGAACGGGGAGATTCCACCAATTTGGTGGAATGGATGCATTCTGGATCTAGAGGGAATATTCTCTTTTGAGGAACCACCTCGTTTCATTCCATTTATCAACTGAACACTAGAACGGCTCTCAGGTGTGGAACCATTCCATTTTATTCCACTTGGTGACACCAAACGAACACACCCCTAAAGGAGACAAACAGGAAATTGTCTTAGCAACCATCCCCAATGATGACCGATGACAACCGTGGATTTGAAAAATGATTGGATCCAAAGAGATTTGTCGGACAAGATTGGATCCAAGGAGATCCGTCAGACACACGATCACGATTCTACATGTCGGTCTAGGACACTTGCATTCACGTTACTTTTTTTTGCGGGTATGCATTCACGTTACTTGTAGTGATGTTTACTAATTTGTTTTTATTAATTATGTTTTTTTACCTGATTGTTTTTAATGTTTTGGCACATAGAATATGATGTCGCTGACGGGTGCTTACCCTGTTGTGACAGGATATGTGCCCGTTGGAGCATGTTGGTCAGAAATGACTTCTGGTGTTTGATGGGTGGGTATCTGGGGGTTAAACTACACCGTTGACCGGCTTGCAAGAAGTAACTCAGAAGGAATTACAGGATGAAGCGTAAGTAGACAAGAATGGGGATGAAACACAGATTAAAATGACGATGGACTGGACATGCTTCAACCAATAGAATGGATCAAATGGCACAAGAAAAACAAACATGAAATGAACATGCTTTCAACCAATAGAATAGATCAAACGACACAAGAAAAACAAAAATAAAATACTCTCTCCGTTTTATAAATATAAGATGGTTTAGCTTTTGTGAAATGAATGCCTAGACATCGTTGTTTCACAAAAGCTAAACCATCTCATATTTTGGAATGGAGGGAGTAGCTCATAAAGGAGACATAGTGCACCTGATTTGTTTTCCCGGTTTGACATGTTGAATCAGCTCTAGTCTCCAAACGCATGAACCTAAGTCCATCGACCAAAATGAATATGCCTTATTCTCCGTTGGCGCAAGCTTCCTCTGCTTCACTCAATCTATAGCAGGAGTTCTTCAAGCTGATCTCCAAACCTTGCTTCAACATCCACTCCTTGACGACGATACACTCCTTTGAGGTGCTTGATGACGATACACTCCTTCGACGCTTGACGACGATACCTTGGCCAGGCCACACCACTAGTAGAGAAACCCTTATAGGCACCGCAGGTTAGTAGCGGGCCAGAAAAATCTAACGCTGCGGGTAACATCGGAAAATACCGGCGGCGTAGCGAAAACAGCAATGTGGCGGGCAGGATTTCGCTTGCAGCGTGGCCCATCAGAAAATACGCGGCCGGTTAGCGGGGCCCACAAGGCTTTGCGGGCGAACATGCGGTAACATGGCGGTTTAGACTGAACACCACTATTATTCTGCGCACGGTGGCGTTTGCTTCGGGAAAACACCGCCATTAACGTCTTCTACACCACACTGCGTCGGACACCTGACTTCTGCCATCAAGTCCACTGCCATTCGGTCTATTAGTAGAAGGTTCGTCCGCGCCATTGTCATTGCCATTTCGAGTGTAGATTAGCTCCTACCGGAGGCCATGGTCAGAGGTTCGTCATCGGGTAGGGGCTATGGCAGGGGCCAGGGCATGAGCCGGGGACGGGGACGAAGCAACATGTCACCATGGGACCTTACCGGTTTCCAGCTCTCCGTGACCCAAAATGGATGGCGCCACGCCATACCGCCTATCCCCACGGGCTTGGCGCTGAAAGCCCCCATCCATGAGCGCCGCGCGGCCCTGACCGAGGTGGAGAGGGATGATCCCTAGTTCACCGTCGGTGCCAACCACTGGCCGATGCTCTTCATCGCAGAGAGGCAGGATGCCATCGTCTGCTTCGAAGACCTCACCGTTGACGTGTTCCAGAACTGCCGTGCAGACCCTGACCCGCGTGTGGTACCAGCCCTGCCCTCCGACGAGGTAGAGCCCGTCCGCCATACCGTCACCAACCTCTTGATTTCGGCAGATTTAGGCTTCATCACCATCTTCGACAGCGCAGGTAGCGTTGGAGGATGATGCTGCTGCCGGAGCACGTTCATGGTAGTGGATGTTGGAGGCTGGTGCCGCTGACGCCGCTAACGAACCAGGGCCAAGGGATGAGTCTGAATGACTTGGACTGAAGGAGCGGCGGCAGGAGCAGCAACGCTGTTTCAAGATCTATCTAGTTTCAGTAGTATTTTCCTGTTATTTCGAATCCTTCGTGTTTTAATGAAATTTGTCTTAATGTTAATGTTGTATTTAAATGGATATTTAGAATTGCCACAGTTTTTCCCCGTCACAAATTGCAACCGCCACAAATATATCGAATTGCGATCGCCACAAATATATGTTGCCATGTACTAGTGGTGTTTGATCTTGCACGCCACTGTTGACGCATGTGCTAGCAGCGTTGCACTTGCCCTCCGATGACATGTTTACGGGTAGCGTGCCAGCCCCACGATACCGATTTGCATAATACCCACGGCTTGGGGATGCGACGCTGCCTGTATGAGTTGCCAGTGGCACCGTATTAGTTGTGTGGCGCATGCTCGCCGCTAACGGCGATTTCGCAACGCCACGCCAATGATGCTTTTCCTACTAGTGCACCTTGGGTGCTCAACGGTGGACAACTAACTGTCTAGGAGATGCTGAATATCCAAGGGTAACAGTTTGATCTTGTTGGCTTCATCCCACTCTTGTATGGTGCTCAAAAAACGCAAACAATCAACTCCAACTCTCAGCAATAGATATGTATAAACTTGTCTGTATGTGAGAGAGAGGGATGAGAAATATTGACAGATTACATCGCTAGCTAAGATCTTTGTGTTTACCTCGGTTTGCCAACCCTACCGATTGGGGCTTAGGTTCTATTTATAGATGCTTTGAGAATCTAGCCATTGGAAGATGTACTTGCGAACGAAAGAGTGTCGAGGCCAATTCTTCATTTGAGGTTTTCCTCAACTGAGGTTGCCCTCTTCAAGCGGTGAGGTGCAGGAATGCATCAATCACTTAGGGCTTCAATCATGGCCATGAAGGCCTAACTCCTAGGCATCATCTCATCACCAGGCACTCGACTCAACACATGTTTATTACTAGGACACGACCTCTGTTTCAACCATCGTGTTCAAGATAGGGTCTCAAGCTGTAATAGAGACTAATACATCAAGAGATTTCAAACAGAAGGGTATTGTTTGTTAAGGATAGATATATTTGATCGGATTGAGATGAGCGTATAACATGTCTCAAGTTCAACCTTGAAGATTAAACCCTCCTTAACAATACGGTTGTTTGTATGACTCAAAGCCATGATATAAGACACTACTATCTTCATCCTTGCTACGCATCAAGTCTTCAAGCACGCTACAATCATTCTTTGCTTCAAGGCAGCATCTGCGCCTTTTATTCTTTAACCGGTACCATGCTTAAACATTGCCCTTATGTAGTACTCAAGCACGCTCGATATGCTTCATGAATCAAGTTGATGTCTGTCTTGAGTCCTTTATGAGTGTGTTATTGAACGTAATTTTGAAGGGGCCATCTTCATAACATAAAACAAACACTCTGGGACTATGTTCCTATGCACACCGGATAAAATTGTTAGTCCCTTAAACGTATTTTCATCAATCATCCAAAACCCACTACGAGGGCACTAGATGCACTTTCAGTGAGGCACCTTTCGGGACCTGGGCCCTTGGGGTTATGATTTTGACACGTAGGAGAAGCCATCCAGGACAACATATTGTTAGTTACCAGTCAGTAAATTTGACAAGACCCTCCATTGCTAAGGATAGTAGAAAAGAGGCAGAGGAAACAAAAAAGGGGTGAAACGAAACAGGATATAAAATGTTTATATGAATGGAATGTTTGTAGTATCCTTACTAAAAAAGGAAAGTTTGTAGGATCGAGACAACATTGTGATTGAAATGTTAACTGAATTTGTGCTATCATAATTGAAATGTTTTCATTTTATCCAACAACGAGTTGATCTTGATATCATCATATTCTTGTTCTGACTATCAGTGCAGATAGTATGAGACATTTCAAGCTCAGTGTTAACATCTAGTTTACTTCTATTTCGTATGCATCATTTAGGACATTTGGAAGAAGAAAAAGGTTCTAATAAATATGCTTATGATAGGGGCAATGGAACTTTCCACACCTACGATGAACCATTGACATGAGCTACGCCTCCCAATTTTTTATTCTGTTTCGAACAATCTAAGTTCTAGCACATGTTTAATCCCTACTTCCCTGAGTGAAGGGCCTATCTTGTTTTTCATTCTCTCCAAACCTTTAAAGTTTTCTTGAGAAAGCTTAGTAACAATTCCTTTTTGCATAAACTTGCTTATGTACACATAAGTTTGCATCATTATCCATGGTACTTTGATAGATTACTATAGTGCATGATTTTTTATTGTTTAACCTTATCGAATTTTATTTTATTTATCACTTTATGTGATGAACATTGATGTTATTTACCACAATGCAATATTACACTTTGAGTATCTCCAAGGTTCATTTCTTTATTATCATTATTCTTGAGGATAAGCATAAATTAAGCTTGTGGATGCGGATACATTGGATATGTACCTATAATTTTTGTAGTTTATTATGCTATTATCTCATATATTTGTATCATATCTAGAGGTTTCACCGTGTATTTTATTGATTTTGGGGATTTTCCACTAAGTCCTTCTCTCTTTGGGTTATAACCCTATAGAACAGGTAAACCCTATTTTATATATTCTTTTAACTCTCAGGGACCTTTGTAAACTCAAAGGGACCTACGATTTTCGCCATGCCCGTTTTATCAAGAAGAAGCATTGTGCCAGAAGGAGGGCCAAAAGGACACACGAAGGCCTAGAACCACCCCACGACACAACCAGTGGGCCAAAGCATAACATGGAGGGGTTATGCCCCCTCGGTCGCCTGATTTACCTCATTCTTTCACCAAGGGATGTGTTTTGGCTTAAAACCGACTATTATATTCCCTCCTTTTGCGAATTCACGAGGAGGAGGACACCATTTATAGATCATCAAAACATATATCTTCGAAGATTGGAGGCGAAACGCTGTCAGAGCCACCCCAGTTGCTCGTTTGACTCCTCCAACCATGCGTTCACCGCCACCATGATAAATAGGGAGTAGTTCACCCTGGACTATGAGTTTGTGGCAATAAGCATGATCTCTCTCTCTATGTATTACTGTGTTTAGGATCATATGTCCCTACATGATTACTACCATCTATGTAATTTGATGAGATATGAGATGCAATTTCAATAAACGTTTGATGTATATGTAGATGTATATTATTACCCTATTCATGTATATATATATATATATATATATATATTTTTTCTGATCAAACTAGTATGCTATGACGCGAGAGGGGAAACATGTGTATTATATGGAGTTAACTTGTAGTAGCAACTAGATAGTGACAGAAAATTTGAAAACCACTATGGTTTTTACCTTTATATGTTTATCTCACTAGGCATAATGGAATATATGACTACTATCATCTAGTGACATCAAAGGTGATCTCGTTTATTCGAAGTGGCATATTTTTTATTCAACATAATTTCACATTACCTAAGGTTATTTTCTTTGTCCACTAAATTCTAGCACGCGGAGGTTCGATTATTAGAGAAATGTGTTGCATCGTCTTCACGCTATGACATAATGCATGTATGAATGCAAATCAAACACTACATAAAGCATGCATCAATATTTATCTTTTCTAGAAAAGGTATATTACTGCCACCATGTTTATAAGAGAAAGGTCAAGTGAACCCATGCACCTCAGTCTGTTTTAATTTGCTTGCATTTTAAATTTATCTAATTAATTATCCCAAAATATAGAAGCATATAATACCTTTTATTTATAGTTTTTACGTTTACTAGATCCCTCTCTGGGCCTCTCGAGGCATGGCCTGCAGACCATTTGACGAGGCAAATCGGTTGCTGAGATGAATAGATAAGAGTATAGACATAGAGTGAACAATCGTGAGCATGATGCACATGTCTTGACAAACAGATGGAACATCCGTTCTCGATGATACATAGGAAGAATAGCTTGGACCGTACGCAACAAAAGATGACATACTATATGTGATAATTGTTTTTTTTTCCAGAAATCTTACCGCGATAGAATGATGGCTCCATAGGACAAACATTGGAGGGGCGCGTCCGTAAGTTTGCCACCGATACACGGACGCATACACGTACAAGTACATAGACAATTAAATAGATGAAAGTAGACAAAACAAACGAATCGTAGTGCTTCGACAAATGCTTGAGCTCATAGATACATCATTTTAGTCTGCTGGTGCCTAGCACTTTACAACAAAAGATACAGAAAGAGAGGGAAAAGTGAGGTCAGTTTCGAGCGGTAGACAAAAGTAAGTAGTAACTTAATGGAGCACGAAAATAGTAACCCAACCACATTTGGCTCGATCAAGGAACATGAATCTGAAGTAGTTGGCAACTAAGGCCTTGGGACTAGACCACTCTCACGCAAGTTCAGTCAATGTGTTCTAGTGAACGAATTTGTTAGGTAAACCCAATATCGGAGATATTCAGTTATATCCTTCTATATTTAGCGTATATATATTTGCATATAAATCAGGACATTATGGTTAGGTTTGTATTTGATTGTTTACATGTATTCTTGTAATCAGCCTATTAATACAAGATACCAAGAGACCCACGATATTGTAGTCAATCAGTCTCATTCTCTCATTTTATCATGGTATCGGATAAATGTTCTGCTCTCTACTACCGTCCCTGCACCACTATGGTTCGTACATTTTCCCGCCGCACATCCTCCCCCGCCGTTGCCATGTCCAATGCCAACAACCCCCCCTTCGCCGTGCTTTAGACTCGGGTGTGAGATCCTGGCGCATGGCTTAATAGAATTAATAGGATACTCATACCAACAAGTTACAACTTCTCTTCTGAAAGCTCAATCCAAAAAACCTCCAGGTTAAACGTTCTTGGCCTAAAGCAATTTGAGGATGGATGACTGCCCGGGAAGTTTTTCATGGATGTGCATGAGTGAGGACAAAGTGAGCATAAAATACTAGTATGGGTAGGTGGGGCCAGTCTAAAGATCCTAGAGAGCTTCCAGGGGTAACATCGTCTGAGCTCGTGGTGGACAGGGTATTACAAGTGGTATCAGAACCGATCCTCATGGTTACACGGGCGTGTGCAGGTTAAGGGCACGGAAATGTGGCACATGGCGCGTGTGGCCCGTTATGGGACAAAACTTGACACATGTGTCGGCACTGGATGCACATACATGTGCCAAGAGGGGACATTCCTGGCCTAGGTTGTTGTTCGATGAGGTATTTAATCTTCTAAGCCTGGGTGTATGTGAGATCCTGACACATGACTTAATAGGATTGATAGGATACTCATACCAACAAGTTACAACTTTTTCCGAAAGTTCAACCCAAAGAACCTCCAGGTTAAGCGTGCTTGGTCTAGAGAAATTTGAGGATGGGTGACCGATCGAAAAATTGTTCCCGGGTGTGCACTAGTGAGCACAAAGTGCGCAAAATACTAGTGTTGGTAGGTGGGACCAGTCTAGAGATCCTAGAGAGCTGCCAGGGGTAACAACCACCGGACCTATGGTAGCCAGGGCATTACATCAGGCCACAATGATCCAAAGCATGAAGTCCTTGATCCCTGTCACCCTCGACCTCAAGGCCTCCAACTTCACAAAGTGGCACAACTTCCTCCATGTCGCCGCCACCCAATACAAGCTCACCGACCACCTCGACACGGTCATTCCTCCCGCCGGTGATGAAGAATGGCCGCGGATGGACTCCACTGTCCATCGTTGTATGTATGTGTCCATCAACCCAGTCATTGTCGACATGGTGATGGAGGTGACCACCAACACCTATGCTGTCCTCGCATGCATCATCGCCCCTCTTCTACGACAACCAGAAGACACATGCGGGCTATGTTGCCCAGAAATTCCGCAACATCGAGCATGGGGACAAGACCATCACCGTGTACTGCCTCGAGAAGAAGACAGTTGTAGATGCCCGCGCCGAGATCGGTGACCCATTTGTAGATGACGCTCTCGTTTGTAACACCATCAAGGGCCTCGACATGACAGTCTCCTTGGTGCCACTCATAACACCGTTCCCCTGTTCATGTAGTTCCGGAGCATGCTTCTTCTTCAAGTTCTCAATCCCTACAACACGCGCTAGTCATCGCCCACGTCCTTCTATGTCACTCCTTCGTCTAGTGTCCATCAACATGTGGCCCCTGCTCCTCCGGTGTCGTACCCCCATGCCGGTCACACTGACTATGGCGCTCAATCGACCACCGATTCTAGCTGGAAGAAGGGGAAACAAGTAAGACTAGGGGCAACGGTGCTCCCTCCCTCGCAGCCCGCAAAACCCCTGGACGAGTGACATCTACATGCACTGATTCCATCTACCCGGGTCTCCTAGGTCTGTGTCCCAACGCACCTTCGCCTACCCCTACTAAGGGTTACATGACGATGCATTCTCCCTTACATGCATCATCCCACCCCGTGATGGTCTCCTTACTCGACTACCCGCCAACATCCCTACATTGGCACCAACTGGGATCCATCTGCCCTCGTGATATACTTCAACACCATGATCCTCCATGCCCCTACGGATTGGCACATGGACACCAGAGCTTCTTCCCACATGTCTTCGGATGCTAGTAATATCAACTCTCTCCTCTAATTCTCCTCACAAACATGTCATCGTAGGTGATGGTTCTTCTATTCCCATCACTAACTTCGGTCATGTTTCCCTTTCCAATCGCAATTTAATCGCCGTGTCACTCTTCGTGATGACCTTATTACTACTTGCATTGTTAATAATTTGATCTCTATTCGTCAATTTACCACTAACAATTTTTTCTCGGTTGAATCTGACTCTTGGAGTTTTTTAGTGAAGGATCTCAGGACATGCACCATGATTGTAGGGTGCAGTAGTACATGCGATCTTTATCCACTCACCTCTTCGCCGCGTGCCCTCGCCGTTCCCACCACTGAGTGTTTTGCCCATACTTTGGAGTAATTTTCATATGATTTCTTGGACTAACCTATTAACAAGAGCCACAGTGCCAGCTGCCTGTTTTCTGCTATTTTTGGTTCCAGGAAAGTCAGAAAATGAATATTCTCGGAATTGGACAGGACAAAAGCCAAAGTTATTATTTTACCGGGGGACACCTGGGGCCAGAATAAGAGACGGAGAGGGCCTGGGGCCCGGCCACACCACCTGGCTGCGCGGCCAGGCCTAGCCCGCACCAGGGGGTGGTCTGGCCACCCCAGGAACCCCTTCGGCCTCTCCTTCTGCCTATATATTGCCTCTGATACAGAAACCCTAAGCCACCCGATCAAAATTCCACGAAAGAGTCTGTAGCCACCGTCATCTCCATCCCTAGATCGAGAGGGATCTGAAGCTCTTCCTGGAACCCTGCCGGAGAGAGGAATTCACCCTGGAGGCCTTCTTCATCATCATGCAAGCCTCCGATGTGATGCGTGAGTAGTTCATCTCTGGACTACGGGTCCATGTAGTAGCTAGATGACTGGTTCTCCTCCTTTGTGCTTTCATGTCTAGATCTTGTGAGCTCCGTTCATGATCAAGATCATCTATTTGTAATTCTGCATGTTGTTTTTGTGGGGATCCGATGGATATTGAGATGCTATTTCAGATTGATTATTGATTCTATCATGTCTCTGTTATTTGTGATCTTGCATGCTTTCCGTTGTTAGTAGCTATCTTGGCCAAGTAGATGCTAGCAACTCCAAGAGTTAGTATTTATGCTCGATGGTGGGTTCATGCCTCTGGTAATCTGGGGAAGTGACAGAAATCTCTAAGGTACTAGATGTGTTGTTGCTACTAGGGAGAAAACAACAATCCTTTGTTCATAGAACAATCGTATTGTTTACTTTACACGCAATTCGTAATGTAATTATCCGTTGCTTGCAACTTAATACTGAAGGGGTTTCGGATGATAACCTGAAGGTGGATTATTAGTCATAGATGAAGTTGGATGGCGGTCTATGTATAATGTTGTAATGCCCAATCGAATCTCAAAGGAGTCAAGATGAGTAGTATATGCTTGTATGCTTTCTCGATGTTTGTCAATTGTCCCACTGTAATTTGTTCACTCAGCATGTTATCTATCTTAAGGAGAGCCACCTCTAGTAAACTATGGACCCTAGTCCTTACTTTTACATTCAATCTACAAACTATTTACTGCTTTGTGTTACTTTCTGCAAACTATTACTTCCTTCCATTCGATACGTTTAATCCTTTGTTTTCAGCAAAACCGGTGAGATTGACAACCTCATTGCAAGTTGGGGACAAAGTTCTGTGGTTGTGTTGTGCAGGTCTCCACGTTGCTGCTGGTACCGGTAGTACACCCTGCCAACATCCAGCTAGCAACACCTTTGGGGTGTTTCCTTGCTCCTACTGGATTGATAACCTTGGTTTCGTACTGAGGGAAAACTTGCTGCTGTGCTCATCATACCTTCCTCTTGGGGTTCCCCAACAAGCTCGATATATTTTGGGCCATCAAGCATATTTTCTGGCGCCGTTGTCGGGGAGTCAAGGACATCTTCACAAGGGGAGTCCCTCATAACCAATCTCTTTACTTTGTTATTTTTGTTTTGCTTAGTTTACTTTTGCTTTGTTTGGTTGTTCCTTTATCAAAAACACAAAAAATAGTTTTACAAGTTTGCTTTCTTTATCAAAAACACATAAAAAATGACTACTCTTGAAAACACTAAGTTGTGTGACTTCAATAGCACCAACAACAATGATTTTATAAGCACACCTATTGCTCCACATGTTCCTGAAGCTACTTTCTTTGAGACTAAACCTGCTTTACTCAATCTTGTTATGAGAGAACAATTTTCTGGTATTGGTAATGAAGATGTTGCTGCCCATCTAAATAACTTTATTGAACTTTGTGAGATGCAAAAGCATAAGGATATAGATGGAGATATTATTAAGCTTAAATTGTTTCCTTTCTCTTTGAGAGGAAAAGCTAAAGAGTGGTTGAATTCCTTAACTAGGAATAGTATTGATTCTTGGACTAAGTGCAAAGATGCTTTTATTGGAAAATACTATCCTCCTGCTAAGATTATATCTATGAGAAGTGAAATAATGAAGTTTAAGCAATCTGATAATGAACATGTTGCTCAAGCTTGGGAAAGAATGAAATCTTTGGTAAAGAATTGTCCCACTCATGGACTGACTGCTTGGATGATCATCCAAACTTTGTATGCAGGATTGAACTATTCTTCAAGGAACCTATTGGATTCTGCTGCTGGAGGTACCTTTATGACCATTACTTTGGGTGTTGCAACAAAGCTTCTAGATAATATGATGGTTAACTACTCTGAATGGCATACTGAAAGAGCTCCACAAGGTAAGAAGGTAAATTATGTTGAGGAAACCTCCTCCTTGAGTGATAAAATTGATATTATTATGTCTATGCTTGTTAATGGGAAAGCCCATATTGATCCAAATAATATTTCCTTAGCCTCTTTGGTTGCTCAAGAAGAGCAAGTTGATGTGAACTTTATAAGAAATAACAATTTTAGCAACAATGCCTACAAGAATAATTTTGGTAGCAACAATTATAGGCCATATCCTCCCAACAATGGTAATGCTTATGGAAATTCCTACAACAACAAAGGAGAGCTCCCTCTAAACTTGAAGTTATGCTTAAGGACTTTTTAGTAAACAAACTGCTTTTAATAAAACTATTGAGTAAAAACTCTCTAATGCTGAAAGAAATATAGCATATTTAGCTGAAGCTCAATCTTCTTTGAATAAAATGGTTGCTAAACCTGAAACTATTGATAATCCCTTTGCAGCCACTAATGCCATACAAGTAAGAATTGATGAAAATGTTAGACTATTAGCTGAATTGCATGCTAAGTGGGAAAGAGAAGATGAAATTGCTAGAAACATTAGTGTTTCTACTATCACTACCACTAGTGTTGAGGCTAGTAATAGCTCTACTACCCTATATGATAATTATGATTTCGATCTTGATGGTTGCAATATCTCTGAAGTTATTAAGTTCCTACAAAAGCTTGCTAAAAGTCCTAATGCTAGTGCTATGAACATGGCCTTTACAAAACACATTACTGATGCTCTCATAAAGATTAAAGAAGAAAAGATGAAACATAAAGCTTCTATTCCTATAAAACAAGAAGATGGTTGTGAACCCATCATTAATATGAAAGTGAATGATTTTGATTTCAAAGCTTTATGTGATCTTGATAGTAGTGTTTCTATTATGCCTAGAAGGATTTATGATATGCTTGATTTGCCACCACTTGAAGATTGTTATTTGAATGTCCCACTTGATGATAATGCTAAAAAGAAACTCATGAGGAGTATTAATGATGTTCTTATTATGGTTAACAATGCCTATGTCCCTGTTGATTTCTATGTTTTGGATGTTGAATGCAATGCTTCTTGTCCTATTACTTTGGGAAGACCTTTTCTTAGAACTGTTGGTGCCATTATTGATATGAAAGAAGGCACCATTAAATATCAACTCCCACTCAAGAAAGGTATAGAACACTTCCATAAGAAGAGAGAGAAGATTTATTTTGCCTCTCCTATGAAAACAAAATTTGCTCTTAATGCTTCTTCATTTGAGAACACTTGATCCTTTTTCTTGCTTCTTATGCCTAACTTAAAGGCGTTAAAGAAAAGTACTTATTGGGAGATAACCCAAAAGTTTTAGATGAGTCTTGGAAGTTATTACTTCAGTAATACCCGCTCCTTATCCTTTTTATTTGCTTTTTGTGCCAAGAGTAACCTCTAATGAGAGAGAAATAATGATTGGGAAAGTTGTTGTCCCAAAACAGATTTCTGTGCTTCACCGTAAAAATTCGTGTAAAATCTCTGTACGTCCTTTTGAGGCGTGAATTTTTTGCTTCTGCTCCAGGTTGTTATCTAACTTTAGTTAGTTCAACTCTTTTTGATTTGAGCAACATAAGGACTTCGAAAAAATTCGTCTTTACCTGCTGGTATGTTTTGACAGATTTCTGCCATTTTCTGTATTTGCTTCTTGTTGGTTCCTTTTTGAGTTCTTTTGGGGAATTGAGCTTTTTGAGGGAAGTGCTACAGTAGCTTGTGTTTTAGTGGAAGTTTTATTGGTGTTGGAACTGAACCTAAAGACCTATTATCTTGAGTGCACTAATATTGCTAATAAAGATTGCGTGAAGTTTTGTATGAAGGGAAAAATTTCAGGTGTATGGAAGAAATGAGTAATGAGATGAAGGATGGACTAAAGCTCAAGCTTGGGGATGCCACGTGTGTCATCCCAAGAAATATCCAAGAAGTACAAGCGTCAAAGATTGGGGATGCCCAAGTGTCAACACCCGGATTTTTAATCCCAGATGCCCGTTATGCCATACCTCGCAATCCCAGGATTACCATTTTTGTGAGACATAACATATTGGATATCACAGTACATCATCCATTACAAACCATACATAAGGTTTTACACAAATAAGGATCTCATGATCCAGTCTTTAATACAACAAGCAGCGGAAATAAACGATAGCGTAGCGGTGGGGTCCATCTTCAGGGGCACAGGCAATGCTGACGAAGGCAGATAGTCCTAGTTATCATAGCCGTCCTGCTGACCATCATCTTGATAATCTCCTTCATAGTCTGGCCATGATAATAGCCAGGGACAAAAGCCATGAGTACTCTTTAAGTACTCGCAAACTACTACTAACAAGGGGTATAATTCTAAGTTAAAGTATTGAATCTAAGTTAACTATCAAGTTAAGTTTGAAACCTAAGCTGAGTTCAGAAGCAAAGAAAGATAAAGTAAAGTTCTAGAATCACTTAAGTTGGGAAGCTATTATTATCAACACAACCCTGTTGTGGTCAAGTCAAAGTTCATCATTCATGTCAAGTTATTTAGAAAACAGCTGACAACGAAACAGTATGGCCATTCCAACTGTCCATAACCGCGGACGCGGCTATTCGAATAGTTTGACACTCTGCAGAGGTGGTACACTTTCACCACAAGATTCGATACATCTGTCAGGGATAACCCTGAATCATCATACTTAGTATGCAGATAATCAAACATAACCTTCCCTTTACACACCCTAGTACAAGCACCTCTCCTATGAGCATGGCCTCCCAACCATGACCATCAGTCATCTTGGGCACTGCATAGGTGGACAACATTGAGAGGTAGCCTCAGCTCAGACCTCTCCCGTGAGGGAACTAATACTAATGCATATAAATTTCCAGCTAAGCCTTACCCAATTCAGGTAATGTGGTTGTACGATAAATTTGGAATGGTATCACATCCGAATCCAACCACCAGTTTTATAAACGGGTTAAGGCTCATGCCTCGTCATTTTCATCATCATAAACCAGTTGTTTCTCTCAACACATGTCAAACCATCTCAAAAGAATGACTCATCATTCCAAGGTTTTCACAATTCATTTTCACTAAGTGTTCCCATCTAAAGTGACTCAAGTTTTTGATCTATTCTAAAATACTAAGTTAAGAGTATTCACTAAGGTGGAAAGTATGGTTTCAATCTCATGCCATAGAATGACATCTAAAGGTTTCTAAGTAGGTCAAGTTTTATACTTTTTATGCTACCTTTAAAACAAGTAAAGAACTTTGTGTGAACTAAGGGAGGTAAAACTTGTCAATAAGACTTGGGGTACTAATAGTTAAAGGGGTGTGATCAAAACATGCTTAAGGCATCTTTGCTAAACCATCTAGTTTAAATCTAGTTTGCTAACAATAGCTTGCGTTGGTTGGTGCAGTGGTTGAAGTTTTCTTCTTCTTCTTGGTAGAACTCCTCCTCCTCGAAAGTTTGGTCGGTACTAGCGTCTATAAATACATAGGGAGTAGACAATCACCAAACCATACTTAACTAGGCTAAGTAGCATTCTAAAACACACAATTGATGATCTATTATCATCACAAGCATCACAAGTTTAATTCAATAGTTTCAACCTTTTTATTTTAGAAAAGTAATTTCTACTCATTGAAAAATTAACTAAGGTTTAATATTCACCACTTAAAATATGGGATTATGTTGACACATGTCATCACCACATATTCTAACATGTGGGAATGAGATTTAAGGGTTGGATCAATATTACTTTGGTTTAAGTTCATTATTTAATGATTTAAAGTGACTAGAAATGCTTATATAGCATTATTTTGGTACTAGTCCAAAGTAACTGCATGTAAACTTTAATATTATTACATATTTAGATAGATATAATGAAATGTGATTTTTGAGAGTTGGAATTAACTCAAAAGCTAACTTGGTTGATTTTATAAAAATGTTGCAAGGTGCAAATGCTTCTGTTTTGTTATTTTTATTAGGAGAGATCTATAACTCTAATTGAACTAAATCCAACGGGCTTGGATAGATTATTTCAATACCGTTCAGACAAAATTGGTTTCATGCAATTTGGATTTATAAAACTCTCTGAATTAATTTTTGAAATAGGGGATAGAAACTAGATTTAAGTAAAAAAGGAAAAACCAGATTTGAATCTATGGGCTAGCGCGGGAAAAGAAATGGGCCGGCCCAGTGGAGCTCCGCGGCACGGGGCTCAGCTGACAGGGGGGTCCCGCTTGTCAGCGGCACTTAACACGCGAAACGGTACGTGCGCTGTGGGCCGTGCGATTAGAAGCGAGATAAACGGCTGAGGGTCGTCGTCGACGATGAACATGTCGCAGACGAGCTCGAACCCTAGCGGCTCGGTGGGGGTCTACTGGGGGCGTACCAGGGCTCCAGCGGGGTCGGCAAGGCGGGCAAACAAAGTGGAAGACGACGGCGAGGCGAGGCGCGGTTGCGACGGAGCTTGGGGTGGTCGAAATCAACGACGCCCTTCTCCTCCAGAGGCGGCGGCTCTGGTTCCAATTCCGGTGAGCTGCTGCTCCACTTGCTCCGGCTAGAGGTGGGTGATGTTCAGAGAGGTGAGGGGAGTGGAATGGTGTGGAGAAGAATGGCTGGGGAGGGCTCCTTTTATAGGCCCGACAGTGAGACCGAGCGGGATGGGCAGTCGACGGTGGCGACATGGCTACGGCGAGCTAGCGGCATGGCGGGGGATGGCGATCGATGGGCGGTTCCCTGGCGGTGCTCTAGGACTTAAATGCGGCCGTAGGGGCGGTGGCACGCGGTCTGGGCGAGGTGGCACTCTGCGCGGACGAAGCGGCGGTGTCCACGGCAAGCGGTGGTTGTGAGGCTTTAGGCGGCGAACGGGGATGTCTGGGGTGTTCTCCAGGTCGAGGTGGAGCGGCGGGCGCGGGCTGCGATCGAGCGGTGACTTGTGCACGCGGGGACAAGGCGTGCTCTGGAGGCGGCACTGGCATGGTGCGGCGGCACTGGGCGCGGGCTCTCCTCGGTGGTCCACGGCAACACTTGGCTCGAGCAGGGGACAGAGAGGGGCGGTGAGGTGTTGGCTACCTCCTAGACATGGAGAGGAAGGAGGAGGTGGTCTGCTGGGGTGAGGGCAAGTTTGGCCGGCGAGTTGGTGCTCGGCATGGCTTGGCCTGGCCACTAGGGTGTAGGGGTTGGGGTGGTAATGGCATGGTTTGATCAAGTGGAGATAGAGGGAGTGTTTTGTGGTCAAATGGGTGGCTAAACTCTGTAGAAACAGTGAGCTAGCTATTTGTGTTTGATTCTGCCTGCCATGTGTTTGATGAAATGGCCGCAAGAGAAAAGTTTTGAATTTTGAGTTCAAATTTTTTGAGTGATCTCCACTAGTGATAAGTAGTCTCTGGTTGCAAGGGTTTTGAAAGTGGAGCTCAAATAGATGGTTTTTGAAATAGGAGTGATCTATGCATATGCATTAGATTCAATTTTAAACTATCATTTAAAATAGTTAATAGAATGTTTTTAGCAGATCCAAAGGTGGGCCTTGGTACCTCATTATGTGTACTAGCAAGGGGTGCAAAGATCAAGAATTCTTTCTGTTAAGAATTGAGTACTAGGAATAGCCAAAGTAGGCATGAGAGTTAAATTTGCCAAAATGACCATTCCTTCTTTTTAATTCTTTTTTATTTGATTTTATTTAGGAAAAGTTTGGGAATGATATAGATGAGGTTTAAATCACCTAAGAAACATTTTACAAGTATTGGATCAATCAATCATGGCAATTCAAACAACTCCTTTTTTTTAAATGCACACATATATGAATGCTTTCATTTTAAATTTGGAAAAGTTTTTGTTAACCCTATTTTTGGATGATTTGATCTTGTTAAGCTTGGATTAAAGTTTTGGGATGTTACAAACCTTCCCCCCTTAAACAAAATCTCGTCCCGAGATTTACAAAGAAAACTAGGAACTAAAGAGATCTGGGAACTCTGTCCTAATGTAATCTTCGCGTTCCCAAGTGGCTTCCTCCTCGGTATGGTTGCTCCACTGAATCTTAAGAAACTTGATGCTCCTGGTCCTGGTGGTTCTGTACGCTTCTTCTAAGATACGGATGGGTACTTCCCGATAGGTCAGGTCATTGTTGATTTCCACAGCTCTGTGATCGATATTCTTGAAAACTTCAGTCTTCTCAGGCACTTCCAAACATTTGCGAAGTAACGAGATATGGAACACATTGTGGATGGCTGACATCTCTTCAGGCAGTTCCAGTTGGTACGATACTTCTCCTCGGCGGTTTAGAATCTTGAAAGGTCCGATATACCTGGGAGCTAACTTTCCCTTCAGACTAAATCTCCGACATTGAAAGTCAGGTCTCTCCTTCTCTTGTCAGCATAGCTCTTCTGTCTGGATTGGGCGGTCTTGAGGTGCTCACGGACTTTGTGAACTTTCTCTTCTGCTTCTCAGAGAATGTCGGGTCCAAAGATCTGACTCTCTCCTACTTGTGACCAATTCAAAGGGGTACGACACTTTCTTCCGTATAGGAATTCGAATGGTGCCATCTACAAACTAGCCTGATAACTGTTGTTATATGAGAATTCTGCAAAAGGCAGGCAGTCTTCCCATTTTGATCCGTATTCCAACACACAAGCTCTAAGCATATCCTCCAAGATCTGGTTGACTCTCTCAGTTTGTCCATCTGTTTGCGGGTGATAAGTGGTACTGAAATTCAACTTGGTTCCTAATCCTTCCTGAACTTTCTGCCAAAATCTTGAAGTAAACTGGGTTCCTCGACCTGAGACGATGGTCTTGGGGGTTCCATGCAGACTAACAATCCTAGCAATGTACACTCTGCTAGCTTTGCACTCTGGTAGGTTGTCTTGACTGGTATGAAGTGGGCTACCTTGGACAGTCTATCAACTATGACCCAGATTGAGTCATTTCCCCTACTAGAAGTGGGTAAACAGGTGATAAAGTCCATTCCGATAGAATCCCATTTCCATTCCGGAATCTGCAATGGTTGTAACAGTCCTGCAGGTCTCTGATGCTTTGCTTTGACTCTTTGACAGATGTCACATTTGGCGATGTAGCTTCCGATCTCTCCCTTCATCTTGTGCCACCAAAATTGCTCTTTCAAATCTTGATACATCTTTGTTCCTCCGGGGTGGATAGAATAAAGAGTATCATGAGCTTCCTTCATGATAACCTCCTTCATCTCCGAATCTGCTGGCACACAGATATGTCCTTTGTACCATAGTACTCCTTCGTCTTCGGTGAATCCAGGTACCTTTCCTGTACCAATCGACGTTTGATTCCGTCGATACTCTCATTTCCCTTCTAGTCTTCCTTGATTTGGCTAATCAAAGTCGGTGAAGTTCAATGCTAGCTAGGAATACTTTGCTAACTAACTCAGTCCTGAACTGCTCCAACTCCTCATACAAACTTGGTTGCTTCTCTTTGATCATGGTGTTAAGCCTACACGGCAATCTGCTAAGAGCATCTGCTACCACATTGGCTTTGCCGGGTTGATAGTGAATGTCAAGGTCATAATCCTTGATTAACTCTATCCATCTTCTTTGCCTCATATTCAGCTCCTTCTGGGTGAAGATATACTTCAAGCTCTTATGGTCTGAGTAAATCTCACAACGATTACCCATCAAATAATGACGCCATGTCTTCAATGCTAGAACCACGGCTGCTAGCTCAAGGTCATGGGTCGGATAGTTCTGCTCATGTTGCTTCAATTGTCGAGACAGATACGCGATGACTTTGCCTTCTTGCATCAATACACATCCTAGGCCAATCTTGGATGCATCACAATACACATCAAACGGCTTCTTGATGTCTGGCATGATCAAAATCGGGGCGGATATCAATCTCTTCTTCAGCTCCTGGAAACTAGCTTCACATTTGTCTGTCCATTCAAATTTCTTGTCCTTCTTCAACAATTGGGTCATTGGTCGGGCTATGCTCGAGAATCCTTCTACGAACTTGCGGTAATATCCTGCTAATCCGAGAAATGAACGGACTTGGGTTTGATTGGTTGGGGCTTCCCATTCTTCGACATCTTTGATCTTGGTGGGATCAACAGAGACTCCTCCGGCAGACACAATAAGTCCTAGGAATCCTACTTCTTTCAGCCAAAACTCACACTTGCTGAACTTGGCATATAACTGATGCTCTCTCAGGGTTTCTAGGATGATTCTCAGATGTTGCTCGTGCTCTTCTTCTGACTTGGAGTAGATAAGGATGTCGTCGATAAACACAACTACAAACATATCGAGGAAATTCATAAAGATCTTATCCATGAGATTCATGAAATAAGCAGGGGCATTGGTTAATCCAAAAGACATAACCATATACTCGTATAAACCATAGCGAGTAGTAAAGGCGGTCTTCGGAATATCCGTTGCACGAATCTTAAGTTGGTGATAACCAGTCCTAAGATCAATCTTTGAGAATACCTGAGCTCCGGTCAACTGATCAAATAGATCCTCTATCTTTGGCAAAGGGTACTTGTTCTTGATGGTGACGTCATTCAACTTTCTGTAGTCTGTACACAGACGGTTGCCTCCATCTTTCTTGTAGACGAATAACACTGGTGATCTCCATGGCGATGCACTTGGTTGAATCAAACCTGTTGCTAACATGGCATCCAACTGCTTCTTCAGTTCTACTAACTCTGAGGGGTTCATGGTATAGGGTCTCTGGGCTATAGGTCTGGTTCCGGGGATTAGTTCGATAATGAACTCAATGTCCCTATCCAGGGGCATACCTGGAAATTCATCTGGGAATACGTCGGGGTATTCACAGACTACTCTGACTTGGTCTATGGTGGGCAGAGCTACACTCTTGTTGCACTTGAATTCACGGGGTAAGGTTTCAGAGATATGCTCTACTGTTACTCCAGAACTACTGGTCATGGTGATGGATTTTTTAGCATAGTCTATCATTCCTTTATGCCTTAACATCCAGTCCATACCTAGTACTACTTCCAATCCTTTGGTTCCAAGTACAATTAGGTTGGCATAAAAATCTATCCCATGTATTCTGATAGGTACAGCTTTGCAATTTTTTCTAGCTTTTGTTGTTGAACCGGGGATTTGAACTATCATGACATGCTTCAGGTTGGTTGGGCGAATCGTACTAGTGCATACAAATTCTTCGGTGACAAATGAATGCGATGATCCAGAATCAAACAATACTCTTGCTAAAACTGAGTTGACAGAAAACATACCCAGCACTACATCTGGCGCTTCCTGGGCTTCTTCTGCGTTCATGTGGAAGAGACGACCGTTGCGGTTGTGCGGGTTCCCTAGGGCAAATCTCCTTCCTGGTTGAACACGACACTTCTGCTGAGCTGGGGCATTCACAGGGGCATTGGCGGCAGTCTTCTTGGGACACTCATTGGAGTAGTGACCCTTCACTCCACACTCGAAACAAGTGATCTGGGACTTGTCCTTGACTACGACAGGTACAGCATTGCTGCCAGTTCTGGGTGCAGTGTTGTTGTTGTTGTTTCTCTTGGGAGGGGTACGATTGAAATTGTTGGCATTGCCGGAGTTGTGATTGTTTCCTCCGGACTTCACATTTCCTCCGCTACGGTTAGGGTAGCTTGGGCGAGAATTTGGGGGTCGGTTGTTCCTTGGTGCATATCCTGGTGAAGGGTTGGGGCGGTACTTCTGGTGACTACTGGATCCAGACTGCTGCATCATATGGTGCTTGCGGTTGTCGTTTGCTTGGTTAATCTTCCCTTCCATCTGAATGGCAGAGTCGACTAGCTCTTCGAGATCATCGAAACGGATGTTGACGAGGACAGTCTGCATCTCATCATGCAGTCCGTTTAAGAATCTCTCTTTCTTCTTGGCCTCCGTGTTGATCTCATCCGGTGCATATCTGGCAAGTGACAAGAATTTGTCATGGTACTCTACCACAGTCATTCTTCCTTGCTTCAATTCGCGGAATTCATCTCTCATCCTGTTGACAATACCTTGCGGCACGTGGGTGCAGCTGAACTTGACCTTGAATGCTTCCCAGTTCATCACCTGGCCATGGTTCATATTGCGGATGCTATTCCACCAAGCTCTTGCATCTCCCGCCAGATAGTGGGTGGCGAAGAGAACTTTCTCATTCTCATCAACTCTGGCAACCTCTAAGTTGTTTTCCATGGTCTGTAACCAGTCATCAGCATCTAATGGGTTTTCAGATTGGTTGAAGATTGGGGGATTGGTGTTCTGAAAGTTTTTGAGTTTGGATCCTTGGTGATCCTGATTTCCATGTCCTTGGTTGTTGAGAGCCATTTGGGCGATCTGCTGCAATGTTGCTAAGTTGGCTTGACGCTCGGCCCTGCTTGCTTCACGGTCCACGATAAGATTCTGCAATATCTGCAGCATTGGGTCCTGCGACGAGCTGCTCCCTCCTTGGTTTCCACGAGTCATCTGAAGATTGAGATAGATATAGGGGTAAGGGGAAATTCTAAGGTTCATGGTTTTGGGTTTTCAAAGCTAAAACTTTGAGTTAGACTCAAGTTTTTTCAACTAACTTCACTTTCATTCATGCAAGCAAGCACCCGATACAACACACACCACAACAATCAAAGGGGAAAACAAATGGTTTGATGAACCATTCTATAAGCTATGATACAATGAGATGATACATCTCATGCTACGACAGTGCTCTAGTGCATCTACTCATCGTCGATGAAGTCGGAGTCCTCATCATCAGTGTAGAAGTCCACAACATCTTCTTCCAGAAAATCGTCATCGTTGCTGAGGTAAGAATCCATATCTCCCTGGATGTCTTCACCCTCATCTTCTTCTTCCTTGGCGGCAAGCTAAGCTTCCTGCTCCTTGACGGTCTTCTCGAGGTCGGCCACCTTCTTGCGAAGACGGGCGATGGTGCGATCCTTCTTTGCATGCTGGCGGCAAAGTGACTGACGATCTTGGACAAGCAGTGCGAAAGTCTAGGCCTTCTGGTCGGCAATGACACGGTTCTGGTTGGCTAACTCTCTGGCATTGTCCAGTTCCTGCTGTCGGTCATGAAGCAAGAAGTCAAGGTTCTCCACTTGACGCCTCAACTCTGGGTGACTTGGCATCTCCATCGGCATTCCCATGGAGTCACGTCTTGCATAGTGGGCAAAACGGGTTCCTTGAATCTTGTTGACACTGAGGCCACATAGACGTACGAGAGCTTCATGCATTACCCTGGCTAATCCATCTAGCCAGTTGTTCTCTCTAACGGAGAACTAAATTCTCCCAGAAGTTGGTGCTTCGATGCTTCCCCGAAGATCCACGGTGACTAGCCACTGTAGGTCTCCTCCTAGGGGTCCTGGAAGTTGAGCTCCAAGAAACTCCGGATGTGGGCGTCCCAGTAACTCCGATAGCGAATCCAGATCCCTCTCGAAGATCAGCTGACCTCCGTTTCCCAACTGGTAAAACTTGCTGAACTGAGTCTCCATCTACAAGAATTAAGGATGAGGAAGTTAGTGAAGTGATCAAGTGTGTCAAATTTTAAGTAGTAATGTAAGAATTTTGAGGAACATGAATTTTTTTGAGAAAGAATGAGTTCACAAGGGTAAGAGGGGAAATAGTTTTTCATAAATACTCATTTTGGTTTTGAAACTAAGTTTTTGTTTGAACGTCCATTCTAACTAGGGTCTCCTATGGTCAGGATGGCTCTGATACCAACTTGTCAACACCCGGATTTTTAATCCCAGATGCCCATTATGCCATACCTCGCAATCCCAGGATTACCATTTTTGCGAGACATAACGGATTGGATATCATAGTACATCATCCATTACAAACCATACATAAGGTTTTACACAAATAAAGATCTCATGATCCAGTCTTTAATACAACAAGCAGCGGAAATAAACGATAGCGTAGCGGTGGGGTCCATCTTCAGGGGCACAGGCAATGCTGACAAGGCAGATAGTCCTAGTTATCATAGCCGTCCTGCTGACCATCATCTTGATAATCTCCTTCATAGTCTGGCCATGATAATAGCCAGGGACAAAAGCCATGAGTACTCTTTAAGTACTCGCAAACTACTACTAACAAGGGGTATAATTCTAACTTAAAGTACTGAATCTAAGTTAACTATCAAGTTAAGTTTGAAACCTAAGCTGAGTTCAGAAGAAAAGAAAGATAAAGTAAAGTTCTAGAATCACTTAAGTTGGGAAGCTATTATCATCAACACAACCCTGTTGTGGTCAAGTCAAAGTTCATCATTCATGTCAAGTTATTTAGAAAACAGCTGACAACGAAACAGTATGGCCATTCCAACTGTCCATAACCGCGGACGCAACTATTCGAATAGTTTGGCACTCTGCAGAGGTGGTACACTTTCACCACAAGATTCGATACATCTGTCAGGGATAACCCTGAATCATCATACTTAGTATGCAGATAATCAAACATAACCTTCCCTTTACACACCCTAGTACAAGCACCTCTCCTATGAGCATGGCCTCCCAACCATGACCATCAGTCATCTTGGGCACTGCATAGGTGGACAACATTGAGAGGTAGCCTCATCTCAAACCTCTCCCGTGAGGGAACTAATACTAATGCATATAAATTTCCAGCTAAGCCCTACCCAATTCAGGTAATGTGGTTGTACAGTAAATTTGGAATGGTATCGCATCCGAATCCAACCATCAGTTTTATAAATGGGTTAAGGCTCATGCCTCGTCATTTTCATCATCATAAACCAGTTGTGTCTCTCAACACATGTCAAACCATCTCAATAGAATGACTCATCATTCCAAGGTTTTCACAGTTCATTTTCACCAAGTGTTCCCATCTAAAGTGACTCAAGTTTTTGATCTATTCTAAAATACTAAGTTAAGAGTATTCACTAAGGTGGAAAAGATGGTTTCAATCTCATGCCATAGAATGACATCTAAAGGTTTCTAAGTAGGTCAAGTTTTATACTTTTTATGCTACCTTTAAAACAAGTAAAGAACTTTGTGTGAACTAAGGGAGGTAAAACTTGTCAATAAGACTTGGGGTACTAATAGTTAAAGGGGTGTGATCAAAACATGCTTAAGGCATCTTTGCTAAACCATCTAGTTTAAATCTAGCTTGCTAACAATAGCTTGCCTTGGTTGGTGCAGTGGTTGAAGTTTTCTTCTTCTTCTTGGTAGAACTCCTCCTCCTCGAAAGTTTGGTCGGTACTAGCGTCTATAAATACATAGGGAGTAGACAATCACCAAACCATACTTAACTAGGCTAAGTAGCATTCTAAAACACATAATTGATGATCTATTATCATCACAAGCATCACAAGTTTAATTCAATAGTTTCAACCTTTTTATTTTAGAAAAGTAATTTCTACTCATTGAAAAATTAACTAAGGTTTAATATTCACCACTTCAAATATGGGATCATGTTTACACATGTCATCACCACATATTCTAACATGTGGGAATGGGATTTAAGGGTTGGATCAATATTACTTTGGTTTAAGTTCATTATTTAATGATTTAAAGTGACTAGAAATGCTTATATAGCATTATTTTGGTACTAGTCCAAAGTCACTGCATGTAAACTTTAATATTATTACATATTTAGATAGATATAATGAAATGTGATTTTTGAGAGTTGGAATCAACTCAAAATCTAACTTGGTTGATTTTATAAAAATGTTGCAAGGTGCAAATGCTTCTGTTTTGTTATTTTTATTAGGAGAGATCTATAACTCTAGTTGAAATAAATCCAAAGGTCATGGATAGATTATTTCAATACCTTTCATACAAAATTGGTTTCATGCAATTTGGATTTATAAAACTCTCTGAATTGATTTTTGAAATAGGGGACAGAAACTAGATTTAACTAAAAAAGGAAAAACCAGATTTGAATCTATGGGCTAGCGCGGGAAAAGAAATGGGCCGGCCCAGTGGCGCTCCAGGGCGCGGGGCTCAGCTGACAGGAGGGTCCCGCTTGTCAGCGGCACTTAACACGCGAAACGGTAAGTGCGCTATGGGCCGTGCGATTAGAAGCGAGATCAACGGCTGAGGGTCGTCGTTGACGACGAACAGGTCGCCGGCGAGCTCGAACCCTAGCGGCTCGGTGGGGGTCTACTGGGGGCGTACCAGGGCTCCAGTGGGGTCGGCGAGGCGGGCAAACGAAGTGGAAGACGACGGCGAGGCGAGGCACGGTTGCGGCGGAGCTTGGGGTGGTCGCAATCAACGGCGCCCTTCTCCTCCAGAGGCGGCGGCTCCGGTTCTAATTCTGGCGAGCTGCTGCTCCACTTGCTCCGGCTAGAGGTGGGTGAGGTTTAGAGAGGTGAGGGGAGTGGAATGGTGTGGATAAGAATGGCTGGGGAGGGCTCCTTTTATAGGCCCAACGGTGAGACCGAGCGGGATGGGCGGTCGACGGTGGCGACATGGCTACGGCGAGCTAGCGGCATGGCGGGTGATGGCGATCAATGGGCGGTTCCCTGGCGGTGCTCTAGGACTTAAATGTGGCCGTAGGGGCGGTGGCACGCGGTCTGGGCGAGGTGGCACTCTGCGCGGCCGAAGCGGCGGTGTCCACGGCGAGTGGTGGCTGTGAGGCTTTGGGCGGCGAACAGGGATGTCTTGGGTGTTCTCCAGGTCGAGGCGGAGCGGCGGGCGCGGGCTGCAGTTGAGCGGTGACTTGTGCACGCGGGGACAAGGCGCGCTCTGGAGGCGGCACTGGCATGGTGCCGTGGCACTGGGCGCGGGCTCTCCTCGGTGGTCCACGGCAGCACTTGGCTCGGGCAGGGGACAGAGAGGGGCGGTGAGGTGTTGGCTACCTCCTAGACATGGAGAGGAAGGAGGAGGTGGTCTGCTGGGGTGAGGGCAAGTTTGGCCGGCGAGTTGGTGCTCGGCATGGCTTGGCCTAGCCACTAGGGTGTAGGGGTTGGGGTGGTAATGGCATGGTTTGATCAAGTGGAGACATAGGGAGTGTTTTGTGGTCAAATGGGTGGCTAAACTCTGTAGAAACAGTGAGCTAGCTATTTGTGTTTGATTCTGCCTGCCATGTGTTTGATGAAATGGCCACAAGAGAAAAAGTTTTGAATTTTGAGTTCAAAATTTTTGAGTGATCTCCACTAGTGATAGGTAGTCTCTGGTTGCAAGGGTTTTGAAAGTGGAGCTCAAATAGATGGTTTTTGAAATAGGGGTGATCTATGCATATGCATTAGATTCAATTTTAAACTGTCATTTAAAATAGTTAACAAAATGTTTTTAGCGGATCCAAAGGTGGGCCTTGGTACCTCATTATGTGTACTAGCAAGGGGTGCAAAGATCAAGAATTGTTTCTGTTAAGAATTGAGTACTAGGAATAGCCAAAGTAGGCATGAGAGTTAAATTTGCCAAAATGACCATTCCTTCTTTTTAATTATTTTTTATTTGATTTTCTTTAGGAAAAGTTTGGGAATGATGTAGATGAAGTTTAAATCACCTAAGAAACATTTTACAAGTATTGGATCAATCAATCATGGCAATTCAAACAACTCCTTTTTTTTAAATGCACACATATATGAATGCTTTCATTTTAAATTTGGAAAAGTTTTTGTTAACCCTATTTTTGGATGATTTGATCTTGTTAAGCTTGGATTAAAGTTTTGGGATGTTCCACCAAGGCATCCCCTTCTTCATCAATAAAAATTCCAGGTTTCTTCCAAACACTTCATTTTTATTGTTTCATGCACAGTTGTGTTGTTCTTGGAGCGTCTTCTTTTTCGTTTTCGTTTTGGTTTTTCGTTTGCTTTGTTTGCTTAGTTTGCTGAATAAATTGGTTGGACCCCCTCTTTCAGACATTGGTTTTTAAATAGTTTGGTTTGGTTTGGAAAAGAGTAGGAAAGTTCATGCTTAAGTGATAAAGAGAGCTTGTTTTTGACTGTGGCCTATGCTTTGTCATGCCATGCTTGATATTGTTTTGGATTTATGCTTAATATTCTTTGTTGTAGCATGACTTGTTATAAACAATTGATATTTCTTAATGTGCCTTGTATGAATCATGCGTTGTTTTAGCATATTAAAGCAAGTATTGTGGTATTCTCCTTTGATGCTTTATTTGGGTTGACTTGGCACATGCGCACACCATGTTATGACTATCCCAAGTCACCTATAGCCTTTCTGATCCTTTAGTTCTCAACTTGTTATATCACTTTATGCTTTGATCAATGATGTTTTGTCGCTCTGCATGATTATGGCCATTATTGCTCTCTTAGTTTGGCGCTCCCAGTATTTTGCTAGCCTCCATAACTAAGTATGAGTTCCACTCATGCATCCAACTCCCTAAACCAAGTTATTCCAAAGAGTCCACCATACCTACCTACTAGCTTATGCTATTCCAAGTATATTCATGTTTTTGTTTACCTTCCAAATTAAACTTGTTATGAGAAAACTAGTGATTAAAGCTCTCACGAACTTGATGGCACACTTTACTTTTCTTGCCCTTAATAAACTTGAACCATTGTGTCGTCTGTGTTGTATATGCTTGCACTTATTTGTTGGGAATTAGCAGAACCATGCTGTCATGGGGAACGCTTTCAACATTGCACGGGTACTTTGTACCTAGTTGATATCATGCTCTTTTGTCTATGGATGTCGTCGGTGTGAAATGAAAGGGGACCTTGTAAGTCCATGGAGTTATGTATATGTGTTAGAGAAACGCCTGGGCCGCTGGTCTAATCCATGCTGACATGGTGGAAACCTGCAGCGTAATCATAATGAGCTGTCTATGAAGCATTCTTCTTATAAAAAAAAGAGTCCTATATTGACAAAAAAGAGAAAAAGAAAAAAAAGATTATAAAAAAAAGAGAAAAAAGCACCATTTTCCCATGGTAAATAAGAAGATTGCTGAGACGCTCGTTGTCTGCTTGCCTTGTCATTTTGATATGGGGATTCTTCCGTATCATCGGGCAAGGGGTACCATGTTGGCGGTTCTCTATGATACACATGTACTTACGATGACAAGAACTTACCGGTGAGTAAACTTGAGTAGCATGAGGAGCGGCCCTCGTATTCAAGGGACATGAGATTTCTAACTTATACTTCGTCAAGCATGTACACCATAGTTTGTTCACTTTAACCTTAATCACTTCAAGATGCTTATGATAGGGGCAATGAGAGATGAAAGCTATTAAGTACCATAATTTTTGGAAGATCTTTATGGGACTTGAATCCCTACTTCCTTCTGTGAAGGCCTTTATTCCACTTATATATTGAGTCTCCACCTTCTATCTTTATGCACTTACTTTGAGAGCATAGTGGTCATTCTTAGTTCTATGTGCATTGTCCTAAGACTTGTTGGTTGATGCATACCTTGATATTGCTTGCTTTAAACTATTTGTATCTAGTCACTCTTATAAACTTTGAAGTTGTCCTATGCATTTATATTTGCTACTCTATGAGGGACAAGCTGAATACTACTATGCTATGTTTTTTATGTGAAACAAACAAACGTCTTGCAAAGCATTGTTATTCATGAATCCTTTGTTTGTTCCTTTTCATATTGCAACATAGTTTCTTTGTCTTATTGCTAGAACTTTGTCTTTCATGTTATGATTGAAGTACTATGATCCTAGCTTTGAATGTTTTACAAATACTTTGATCAAGTTTATGATGGTGAATGTCACCTCAAAAATTATTCTTTCTTTTTATCACTTACCTACTCGAGGACGAGCAGGAGTTAAGCTTGGGGATGTTGATACATTGCAAATGTATCTATAATTTTTGATGTTCCATGCTTGGTTTTATCTACTTTCTTGTGTTTTGTCCACACTTTGGAGTACTTTTCATATGATTTCTTGGACTAACCTATTAACAACAGCCACAGTGCCAGCTGCTTGTTTTCTGCTGTTTTTGGTTCTAGGAAAGTCAGAAAATGAATATTCTCGGAATTGGACGGGACAAAAGCCAAAGTTATTATTTTACCGAGGGACACCTGGAGCTAGAATACGAGATGGAGAGGGGCTAGGGCCCGGCCACACCACCTGGCCGCGCAGCCAGGCTTGGCCTACGCCAGGGGGTGGTCTGGCCACCCCAGGCACCCCCTCGGCCACTCCATCCGCCTATATATTGCCTCTGATATGGAAACCCTAAGCCACCCGATCAAAATTCCACGAAATAGTCTATAGCTGCCGTCATCTCCATCCCTAGACTGGGAGGGATCTGAAGCTCTTCCCGGCACCTTGCCGGAGAGGGGAATTCACCCTGGAGGCCTTATTCATCATCATGCAAGCCTCCAGTGTGATGCGTGAGTAGTTCATCTCTGGACTACGGGTCCATGTAGTAGCTAGATGGCTGGTTCTCCTCCTTTGTGCTTTCATGTATAGATCTTGTGAGCTCCGTTCATGATCAAGATCATCTATTTGTAATTCTGCATGGTGTGTTTGCGGGGATCCGATGGATATTGAGATGCTATTTCAGATTGATTATTGATTCTATCATGTCTTTGTTATTTGTGATCTTGCATGCTTTTCATTGTTAATAGCTATCTTGGCCAAGTAGATGCTAGCAACTCCAAGAGTTAGTATTTATGCTCGATAGTGGGTTCATGCCTCTGGTAATCTGGGGAAGTGACAGAAATCTCTAAGGTACTAGATGTGTTGTTGCTACTAGGGAGAAAACAACAATCATTTGTTCATAGAACAATCGTATTGTTTAATTTACACGCAATTTGTAATGCAATTATCTGTTGCTTGCAACTTAATACTGGAGGAGGTTCAGATGATAACCTGAAGGTGGATTATTAGTCATAGATATAGTTGGATGACGGTCTATGTATAATGTTGTAATGCCCAATCGAATCTCAAAGGAGTCAAGATGAGTAGTATATGCTTGTATGCTTTCTCGATATTTGTCAATTGCCCCGCTGTAATTTGTTCACCCAGCATATTATCTATCTTAAGGAGAGCCACCTCTAGTGAACTATGGACTCTGGTCCTTACTTTTACATTCAATCTACAAACTGTTTACTGCTTTGTGTTTACTTTCTGCAAACTATTACTTCCTTTCATTCGATACGTTTAATCCTTTGTTTTCAGCAAAACCGGTGAGATTGACAACCTCGTCGCAAGTTGGGGACAAAGTTCTGTGGTTGTGTTGTGCAGATCTCCACGTTGCTGCTGGCACCGGTAGTGCGCCCTGTCAACGTTCAGCTAGCAACACCTTTAGGGTGTTTCCTTGCTCCTACTGGATTGATAACCTTGGTTTCGTACTGAGAGAAAACTTGCTGATGTGCTCATCATACCTTTCTCTTGGGGTTCCCCAACGAGCTCGATATATTTTGGACCATCAACCACCGACTCCAACCTTTGGCATCTATCTCTTGGACATCCTGGCCATGCTACACTCCAGCATCACACCTCGTGTCGTTTCTTCCATTTAATAAAGTTCTATAAAACTCTAGTTTAGTTCATGCTTGTCAACTTGGATCGTCATGTACGGTTGTCATTTTCTCCGTATACTACTAGCACTATACACCCCTTTGAATTAATTTATTGTGATATATGGACTTCGTCTATTGAGTGTATTTATGGTTTTAAAACTTTCTTGTCATTCTAGATTATTTTACTCATTACCTGTGGATATTTTCTTTACGGTGTAATTCTAAAATATTTTCTCACTTGTCTAACTTTTGCAACTATGTCGCTACACAATTTTCTCTCTTCACCACACACGGGGTTCTTATGCTCTTCTCGTGTCCTTACACATCCCAGCAAAGCAATAATCCGAGCGTATCAACCACACTTTCAATGACATGATTTGTACTATGTTATTTTAAGGTAATATGCCTCTCAAACTTGGGGTTTAATTTCTCCACATGGCTACCTATCTACTTAAAAACTACCCACCAAAGCTATTTTTATGGCTTGTCCCTTCTTGGCTCTTTTTTCCACCACACCCACCTACACCCAGTTATGCACCTTTGGTTGTTTATGCTATCCGAACATAGCCTCTACTATGCCCCAAAAGTTATCATATCGTTCGGTTGCCTGCATATTTCTTGGATACACCTCCAACCATCATGGTTATTGTTGCATGAACCTTGAGACTCGTCGAATCATTCTTTTGCGCCATGTGATCTTCGATGAAACTCAATTTCCTTTTGCACCGATTTTTCTACCTCTAACTTGCAGCAGGACTCCTCCACACTGGTGCACAACATCGACCCGATCGATGTGCTCAACTCGGACCCCGTGCCACCCATGCATACGGGGTCGTGCCACTCTTCGCCTACTAGGCCACAAATCCGCATGTGGGTCTCCTCCACACGGGTCATGCATGCCCCTACGTCCCCAGCAGAGGCCTCTCCCATGCCACCTTTCCACACGCTGTCCCCGACGGCTTCCAGTGTCGCGTCCATGGATTCTTCTGCTAGGACAGGCTCAGATGTGTCTACTAGGATGGGCCCGTAAGCATTGTTGCATCCCAACTCTAGATCTACACCGAGTAACTCGGCAGCATCTCCACCGGGTCATCGCCAGCCTCCGGCTACCCCACCACACCAGATGGTAACCCGTTGTCGTGCTGGCATGGTCATTGGTCATCGGTCCTCGCCAGCGTCTTAACCTCAATACCGACATCACCTCTCCATCACTGATCGCCTCACCCTCGCCGATTCCCAAGTCCGTCCGGGGTGCTCTCAAAGACCTCAATTGGCTCGCCGGTATGACTAACAAGTACGACACTCTTCTCTTGCAACAACACTTGGGATATGGTGCGCCCTCCTGCCAACGCTAATGTTGTCTTCGGAAAATGGGTGTTTTTTCACAAGTTCAAGCCTGATGGTATCCTCAACCGCTACAAAGGTTAATAGTTCTTATGCGGATTTTCTCAGGAGCACGACATTGACTTCGATGAGACCTTCGGCCCGGTTGTTAAATCAGCCACCATTCGAGTCATCCACTTTGCTTCTCTCTCCCTCAATTAGAAGATTTGTCAACTGAATGTCAAGAATGCATTTCTGCATGGGAGAATCCTCAAGATGGTCTTCTATCACTATCCTACTAGGTTTGTCGACTCTACACGACCTGATAATGTGTGTCATATCAACAGTGATATCTACGGTCTAAAACAAGCACTTAGTGCTTGGTGCCAGCGCTTCGTGACCTTCAACACCCCCTTCAGCTTCACCTGCTCTAAGTTGGATACATCCTTGTTCATCCTGCATGGTACTATGGGGACAACCTAACTCCTCCTATACGTCGAAGACATCATACTCACGACTTCCTCTACAACTTTACTTGAGAGTTTTGTCACTCTCTCATCGCCAAGTTTTCCATGACTGACCTAGGCAAGCTCCACCACTTCCTTGATCTTGCTGTTCATCGCGACTCCAGTGGGATGTTCCTCTCTCAGATGCAGTATGCTCTCGATATTCTCGAGCGTGCTGGCATGAGCTCCTTCCATACCCCCTCGACGCCGTTGGATACATCACTCAAGTTGGCTACTGTAGTATATTTGCCACATGCTGATCCCTCTACATATCAAAGTTTGGCTGGTGCTCTTCAGTACTTGACTTTCACTCGCCCGGACATTGCCTATACTGTGCAACAGATCTGTCTTCATATGCATGATCCCCGCGGCCATCATTTGACCTTGGTCAAGCGATTTCTTCGATATGTCCAGGGGCACTCTGCACATTTGTCGTTAGCTCATACACTTAAAGGCGTTCCATGGCAAAAAACAAAAAAAAATCCTAGGACAGAGCAGACCTAGCTAGGATCTATCTATGAGTAAAGATATATTTTTTTGAGTAAACATCATATATTAAGCATGCAAGTCGCCTCATAAAAACCTTCCAGCCCCCGTAGATACACTGGTAAGGAAAAAGAGTGCGTCTAAAACTTGCAGCCCATCAGACAATTGTTACATCGTTTATAAGAGGTTGCAGAATGAAACTAGGGGCCTCATCGACCCAACTACAGGAGCTTTTATTATGGAAACTAAACTTAGCTAACTCGTGAGCGACTTTGTTGGCCTCCCTTGGACAGTGCGAAAACTCCACTTCACCTATTCTCCCAATAGATGTGAAACAATTTGCAAATATCGCCGTGTCTGGCCCCCAGATCCTGTCATGTCCTGAGCATGCATTTACTACCTCGACAGAATCTGATTCTGCATGAATTTTGTGGTGACCTCCTTGATCCACTAGCTGCAGTCCGTGTTGCATTGCCAAAGCCTCAGCCATTCCTGTGTCCGCGACATGTGGTAGGAATCTGCAGCTACCTGAAATGAAATTGCCAAAACGGTCTCGGATGACAGCCCAGTAGCACCCTCATGAGTATCTGCATGATATGACGCATCCATGTTAAGTTTCACATAGCCTGACAGTGGACAGGTCCAGCAGGTCTGTGTTGGCATTGTTCTGCCAACAATTGCCTTTGAATTATTTGCAACCATAGCTCTGATGGACATTGCTGCTCTAGCTATAGGCGGGACAGGTTCACCATGTGTAAATTGCCTCCTGATCCACCATAAGTACCAACAAGTTGTAGCTATTGTTTTCTGGACTCCAACATTGTCACAATTTTGAATTATGCTAGCTGGGAGACGTAGGAGATGCTCCAGGATGACCGAGCCTGACTGTTCACCCGACATGTTTTCGTTAATAATCATGTCAAGGCCTAGAGCTTCTCAGATATGTTTTGCTTGCTCGCATCTGAATAGAAGATGGCGAACATCCTCCGCTTCCAGCTGACACACAGGGCATTGCCCTGATGTACCGATATGGCGATTAACCAGGATTGATTTTAGAGGCATAATTCCATGTAATGCTCTCCAACAGAATATCTTAATTTTACCTGGCACCTTTAGCTTCCACAAGCTTTTCCACACAGGGTTTCGGATAGACGTGCCCTACAGAAATTGAGCACTTGACCGGCCACCAAACTGGTGTTTCCACTCCACATGATATGTTGATTTTACAGAAAAAATCCCTGATCGAGTATAATTCCAGGAGACAAAATCATCAAAAGCACCATGGTTTAATGGGATATGTAAGATTCTTCGGGCATCCACGGTTAAAAAGATTGAATTTATAAGCTCCTCATCCCACAGACCACTATGTGGATCAATAAGTTGATTTACCTTGGTGTATATTATAGCACCTCTCGGTGAGATCACCTTTCGACTTGGACTAGAAGGGATCCATGGATCTGACCATATGTTCACATTTTCTCCATCACCAATCCTCCAAATATAACCTCTTTTGAAGGTTTGGATTCCCGCATGGATGCTTTGCCAAGTGAAAGAATACCCACTTTTCAAACTAGCTTGTAGAATATTGCATTTTGGATAATACTTAGCTTTCAAAACCTTTGCACATAGAGAATCAGAGTTATCCAACAATCCCCATACTTGTTTAGATAACATCGCTAAATTGAAGGAGTGTAGATCCCTAAACCCCATACCTCCATCTTGTTTTGGATAACACATCTTCCACCATGCATACCAGTGTATTTTTTTGTGTTGCTCCTCATCTCCCCACCAGAATTGTGCTATCGCATCGACAATTTGTTTGCATACCCCCTTTGGCATCTTAAAAACAGACATAGCATAAACAGAAATTGATTGGATCACACCTTTTAAAAGGATTTCTTTTCCTCCCATGGATAAGAGCTTTTCTTTCCATCCCGCTAGTCTCTGAATAACCCTTTCCACAAAATGCTTGAAACAGTCACTTCGGTCTGCACCCACTAAAGATGGTAGACCCAAGTATTTATCAGAGAGGGCCTCAGTGTTGATATGTAATTCCTCACACATTTCTTCTCTCACACCTATATCAGTATTAGGACTAAAATAAATACTGGATTTAGCCACACTCACCAATTGTCCTGAGTTTGCATAGTAGTTATCTAGCACCCGCTGCAAGGAAGGTGCATTGTTCATATCCGTTTTCATGAGAATTAGAGAATCATCAGCAAATAACAGGTGTGAAACTGACGGTGCATTTCTGCACACTCTAATCCCATCAATGCCACCAACTTCTTCTTCATGCATTAGCAAACTAGAGAGCCCTTCTGCACATAATAAGAACAAATAGGGAGATAAGGGATCCCCATGCCTCAGTCCTCTACTCGGAATAAAAGAATCCGTCTCCTGAGAATTGTATCGAATAGAATAAGAAACCGAGGAGACACAAGACATCATCATCTCCACCCACCTTTCATGGAAACCCAGTTTTAACAACATATTACGTAAGAACACCCACTCAACTCTATCATAAGCCTTGTGCATATCTAGCTTTACTGCACATAACCCAACTTTACCTTTGCGTTTGTTCTTTATCTTATGCACACACTCATAAGCAACAAGAACATTATCCGTGATCAACCTCTCCGGAACAAAGGCGCTTTGGGCTTCCGATATAATCTCAGGTAGAATTAACTTTAATCTACTCGCCAACATCTTTGAAATTATTTTATATATCACATTACAAACATCTTTGAAATTATTTTGTAAAGATGTAACAGAGGAGGTTTCGGTAACATACATGTAACACCCTTGAATCGGCCATATGCAAGCTTTAGCGCTTCCCGCCAAAACCCGCATAGAAACGATTCAAGGACGCCCACCAGGCACTTTCGTGCGGGTGGAAAACGAAGTAATAACATTACACAACAGTCCTCGATGGGACCCACAGAACAGATATATATACAACAGTGACTCAATGAGTCAAGAATACAGATATACAGTACAAAGATCCAAATCACCTTGAAAACGATAGAGCATCCGACTACGGACAAGATGCAAATGGGGCTAAGAGCCCTGAAGAATAACCAATGGCGTCCATAACCCTACCCAGGCCAAGCCGGAAGGATAACCCTGCTAACGACGGCGATCTCAAACCTGCTAAAACAAAAGGGGTGCCGACAAAGGGCAAAGGAAAAAGAGGAGCGTCAGTACTGAGGCCAGTACATGGCGAGGCTAGAATTCAGCGGCTCTCGCCTACATAGGTATGGTGGGCTGAAGCGGCAGCGCAGCGGCACTAAACAACCTATAGAGACTCGGTACAACTGACGGTTATCAGAGAGGGATAAGAAAGACCTATTCGGATCCAACCTGAAGCTAACACCAAACAAACCCATCCTGGTATTTCCTCCTCGAGACCAAACGAGGAAGTCAGACCAAGGAACTCACACAGTTGGCAATTTTACTCATTCCGTTATAGTTGCAGCAATTACTAATCAGAGGAGGTTTCGGTAACATACCCGTGTAGACCGAAAGTGTTCGGTGTTCCGAGAGGAATGTGGATAAAGTAGTCGATGTCGTAGCCGACCTCAACGTCGTTAAGCTCCTCGCAAGTCACCCCAGGTCCTTACACAACAACCCATGTGTCACTAAGGGCAGCACCCCCGAGGTTTCGCACACATGAGGTGTACGATGAAGACTTCCGTTTCCCTGATACCTGCCGGGAGTGCGGAAGAAGATCTCCGGCCTAGAATCCCCGTAACACCTGCCTCCTTCAGTTGTAATAGGAATGGATAAATGTGTTGATGGAAGAAACTATTCCTCTGGAAACAGCCCAGGGACATTGCAAGACGATATGTAGTGGATCCTATGCTCATCATTTCTTCAATTTTCTGCAATAGATACTACTAAGAAGAAATCAACAAACATATACTGCAAGGCTTCTGCAGTAGATACTACTAAGGAGAAATCAGCAAACATACTTATATTGCAAGCCCAATATCTAGCTCGTCTTTCATTTCAACATACATACGTACATTATATAGAGAGAATAATAATGGAGTCAGAGAGAACTCAAGTCTCGGACCGACGTATTTCAGTCACCGCCAGCACGGTCAGCTACTCGCTATGGCATGAATGTGCAGAGCAAAAGGAACGGAAACCAGCAGTTGTCTAGCTCCATTTCAGTCCAATACTACATAGACTAGTAATCATGCACGTGCAACGCATGTCTCAACAATTAATCTAGTTATAAATTCATCTGTGGTAGAAGTATTATTTTCATACGACAAGATAGAACATGTTCAACCTCATCCAATGTTAGAAATTTGAAACTCCTCCTGATGGTGCTCCAATTGCCCTCATCGAAGACCTATCAGACTGGTGTCCAAAGCACCATCTAGCCACGGTCAACCCTAGGGTGTCTTCACAGCAATATCATAGTGATACGCTGGTACTAACCATCTCAATCAAAAATGTAGTGTGGATTTTGGTCATAATAATGTAGTGTTAAAATAATTAGTGATGTAACTTGTCACCAACAAGGATCCAATGAGAAGAGGGGAAAAATGAATGGAACAAGCTGTTTTCAAATTATGCTCCACTTCTAGGACATGTGTAAGATTTGTTGTCCGAACTCCTAAAATAAATTAAACAATTGATACCTACCTTAATTTCCTTACTTTTTTTTCCGTGGAGAAGAGACTTGTCTTTCAATATAGCTGCAACTTGGAAAAGAGAACTTATATGCATCGCTCTGAAGAAGTGTTTGAAAGACACATTGTGCAATTTATCACAACACTTCTTACTGGCATGGCTATAGCATAATGAAAATAAACTTTATCTGACAGATGCTAGCAGTTTTGGTACAGTCAAAACACTACAATGATTTTCTTTGACAGTTGATCATGTATATAGAACATGATTAGAGTTTTAGAAGGGGTAGACTAACGGAAGAGCTATTACACAAAAAAACCATTAATCAAAGCCAATCCTTCCAAAATTCCTATAGATTTTGTGCATGCAGCCTGATGATAGAGGACTGTTAGAGACCGACCCATTTATGAGAAAACCATGTGCATGAAAGTCCAAACAATGCGCAGAACACGATAAAGACTTTGCCATGTCTCGACACACGGCGAACCACAAGGGCACACATAGCTACGGCCTACGGCAAAATGGCTTTGCCAAATATATGCCAATTGGCAAATACTGATCGTAACAATCACAAGTAGTATCTTTTGTCAATAAATAAGTGTTGCAAGTTGTTTATCTGACATAGTCATTCATGTCAGACTGCTCTAGGTTATTCGTTTTAGTTTCTGTAACACGGATCGAAAAAATTATATAATTTTTTAAACGGAAGTTTCATAACACTACTCCCCGGAGATAGAAGATTGCACATTGAACCAATTCTATAAAACTGAGAATTCAAAATGCTTGGAATTTGGTATGTGCTACCATAAGTGCTGATAGTAAAATGCAGCTTACCTTGACAATTTTCAGATAACCAGGTTCAATATATATTGTGTGTCTGTCAATAATATCATCAACTTCACAAGATCGTCGCCATTGTCTGATCATACTGGATAAATATATTTTCTCCTGCAAATTTCAGGTGCCCACATGCACATATACATGTAAAAAAACTTGAAGTAATTAGGATCGATCAAACAGTTAACAAATCACGTCGTTGATCAACCATTACCCTTACGACCTAAGCTATCTGCTCAATCACGAAAAAAATTCAGAGGAAGGATGCCATGATGGGGATACAGCACCAGCGCTGCTCGATGACAATGCGGTAGACTTGGGCATTGTAGCGCGGCTGGGCCTCTGTCATGAACATGTCCTGGTTGACCACCTGTACCTGCTGCCGCCGCCACCCTTCTGCTCCCCCTCCCCCCATCCTTCAGGCTGTCCACATCCACAAAAACATGTTACTGCTCAAATTCACGGAAATTGACCAGAAAATCATCAAACATGTAAAGGCGCAGGAGCTCTTCGGCAGCATCTGCGTGCCATAGTCGAGGTGAAGGCAACATGTCGGCTTTGATCTAAGCAGGCTCAAATTCACGGATTGGCATAGCACAGCAGGCCTGGAGTGCAAGGGAATGGTTGGCTTTGATCTCACCTTACCCGGTCCAATGGATGTGGATGTGGATGCTCTTCCGCAGCATCCGCGTGCCATAGTTGAGGTGAAGGCGCAGGAGCTCCAAAATCACATACGGAGTTAACTTTCTACCATTGCTATATATTATGTATATAGAAGATTAGTACACGCAAGCTTAAAAATTATAGCACGAATTAAATCGTATGGAATCCCAGCCCGAGTTAAGAAGTAACAAATCAAACTTGCAGTTTCAATAAACTAAAAAGGACACGCAATCGACTCACCTCTAGCATCTGGAAGAAGATTGCATCCGACATTGCTGCGACTCACAGAGTTTCATATCGTCGATCCCAGGGAGGCTATCCTCTCCTCCGATCGACTCACCTCCGTGGCGCACAGGAAAGGCGGCACCCCGGCTGCACGGAGGAGGACAACGTTTTAATCGCCGTCGGCCGCGTAGAGTAACAACTGCAGGATCTGCGTCTCCAGCCACATGGAGGACGCTGGAGAGGACGCCGTCTCTGCGTATTAAGGAGGATGGGAGGCGGCAACGCGTCCCCAGCCGTGCAGGCCAGCGACAGAGTAGCTTCCCTGTCTCTGGCACACGGATGGAGCCATGGAGGCGGCCTCGGAGAGCATTTTACCAGGGGTGATCGTGCGACGGAGTTATTGTCTCCAGTTTTCTCGGGAGCTATGGAAAAATTTGAACGCCTGGCGGAACATCGTCCGTCATAATTAATTGATAAGTGTATCCAGGACATCCGATAAGATGAAGCAGATCAGTCGGATCTCTTTGAGTTGGACAATCTAGCGGTCCTAATTAGCCCCGGTGCACACGTCGGGTGTTTCTAAGAAAGAAAAAGTTCGCTTGTTTAATAGTAGTATATATATAGAGATAAATCGCCGGCAGCATCACATACACAACAGCCAACATGCCAAAAGGAAGTAGCATCTCTCAGGCACAAGACAACATTCCACTGCTTTAGCTACTTCTCCCCTTCCCTTCCCTTTGCCTTCCCTTCCATACAAGCAGGGGAACAACATCAACCTAATTAAGCCGCCATTTTCTCACAAAGCCCACCCTTGTTGTTTCATGCGGCCCCATTTCTTCCTCAGGTCGCACGGCGCGCGCACGGGGTTGAACAAGCCCGCAGAATCTTCTAGTATCTGAACCCATGAGATGTTCCTATTTCCCACGGCTGCGCCGGGGTGCTCTGCCAGGTACTTGACCATCCCTTCCTGAATACACATACCATCATACCAATGAGGAAACAAATGAAAACGATTGCTCGGCGCAGAATTACCAATGGAATATTTTTTTTTCACAAGCTTGCTTATGTACCCTCAAAGCCGCCTCCTCTGCTCTGGTCCATCTGGTCATCCTGCGTCTTGCGGTCGATGTACCGTACTTTCTAGTTGACCCAAGGGGACTTCTAGCTGGTGGTGTAGCAGGACTAGAGCTGCAAACACAGGTTTGCTCAACTTTTAAAATTATACATAAAAGCGCATCGTCACGTTGCATAGAAGCACGGACGAAGCAGGCATCCAAATTCAGAAACAAACAGAACTAACAACCTTAAATATTCCTCTATATCTCAGTACATGATATAGAGGTTGCTACTCTCTCTAGAGAGTGATATTCTTCTCAAGTTTAGACCATCTCGAAAATAACTAGCATAATGCTTCATACCGAACTAACAACCTTAAATAATGAAATTAAGCAACATAACCGTGACTACATCTTTATTTGTCGCAAGTCCAAAAATAAGGGTGTCATTTGAGTCTAAATTGAACAGAGGTCATATGCAGCATCCTTAATTATTCATAGAGTAAGCAAGGAAAAAGTGCTAGACACTTACTGAAACTCGGGTTGCTGAGCATAATATCTCTTCCTTGCTGGCGAATGCATGAACTGATCCCGGTGCCCCGATGCTTTTCCATAACTACGCGATACCACCGTCTCCTTTATGTGGAATCTTACTCGACGACCGTGGGTCACTGGTGAGTTCATCAGACCATTCTCTTTGTCAGCCTGGACATTGCGATTTGCAACAAGACTGAATCTACTGTGAGACAAATGTGGCACTTCCTGAGATGAACTGCTGTTTCCAACTTCATGGGCTTTTGCATCTCCAGGATTCAGACCAAAGGTGGTTGTCCTTTCAGAAACTACCGCCTCAGGACAAGCATCACTAGCATCATTTCTTTTCCCATGACAAGGCTCTTCATCTATATGAGAAAGGTTAGCTGCCTCAGACTGATGGTTACCTTGCTTTACAGATTGGTCTGACCAAAAGAAAGCAGATAGGTTTTTCCTAGCTTCAGAACGTGTTATCTTAGCCTTTTCATATGCTTCATCGGCTTTATTAAAGAAGCAAACAGGGCAATCAAACAGGCCAGAGTCATCAAACCTCACGGATGATCCAAAGCAGCTATCATGGGCAGCTAAGGAGCAGGCGCGACATTTCAGAAGCTGCCCCTCTTTGCCACATTTCACACACGGGTCTGGTTTCTTGTTGGATAAAGACCTGGTTTCTGAACCTCTGTCATGCAAGGCCAGGTTGCAATAATGCTCGGCAATATTCCCAGGTGGATGGCTCCTGGCACTTCCAACATCCACACCTTGCCTTGCTTCCTCACCACCAGCACGTTGCTTTGGTTCTGAAATGATGACTGACTCTTCACCATTCTCTTGCTTAAGCACTACAGTATACTTCTCTGGCGGACCACTGGCACTTCCAACATCCAGTACTTGGCTTGCTTCCTCACCACCAGCATGTTGCTTCAGTTCTGAAATGATGACTGCCTCTTCACCATTCTGTTGCTTAAGCACTTCAGAATGCTTCTCTGGCAGATACCTGGCACTTCCAACATCCAGTACTTGGCTTGCATCACCATCATGTTGCAATGAATTACGGTGAAGTTCACTACTGTGTGGTTCTGAAATGACAATCTTGCACACGGTAGTATCCTTACTTTCAGATGTGCAACTACCTGCAAAGTCATCTATAATTAATAGTGCATGATAGAGTAACCAGAAAATAGAAAAAACCTACTAGAAGATCTCACAAAAAGAAAAAACATTTGGCCATTAATCTGTTGGACATGTTTTCAATCAAGAAAATACAAATGTTAGATATTTGTAACCATCTAAACCAACTAGGACATTTTTTCCATATTCGGACATGGCAGATCCATCGTCGTGCACCCAACGCGAACACTATTAACACACTGACGTACACATCACCATCTAAAATCTAATAGGGGTGAGAATTATGATGAATCTAATTAGCTCTTAGCCCCTCCAGTTCTAGCAAATGTAGCATAAATGTTATATCATGTATTTGAATGTTCTGTATATGAATGTGAGAAGAAACTTGACACATACTTTGAAGTTCTTCTCAATGACCTATAGCCTCTAAATTGATTACACTTTTTTGTATGGACAATATATTTGCAAAGAGTAGGTATATGCTTGCCAACACATTGCATACATTTTTGTCCAGTAAAATGAAGTAGGCAAGCGATGGGAAAAAGCGTAGTAATTCTATTTTCTACAATAAAAGGAATGTCTGTTACAATGTATTATATGTTGTTTTCAGATTGGGCACAAAATAGTGTCGTGGGGAGGTAATTGAACTCTTATAGATACTCAAAGAGTTGTGTGTGATTCCCCACTACCTAAGAACACTTGATGAGTTTTGAGTAGAAGTTGCAATGTTGATTCACAAATTATTTCAATCTCTCTTCTATGCCAAAAATTTGATGGTTTTTTAGTGTTAGCAAGATGCCTGATGTTTTAATTTTCCGAATTCTCACTCAGTGTCACTTATACCCTGATGTCCACATTTTAGTAACCCAGATGCTTTAAAACTCAACTTAGAAAGCTTGGCAAGCTAGCGTATCATCCAATATATAGAGACAGTGAAATCGATATCACTTTACATGCGAGCTGAGTACAATTTTTTTTGCAAGCGAGTAGGTAAAGATGCTAAAATATACTGTTGGTTAGGAAAAGCCAGCTATTGCTATGTTTGTTACGACCTTCATGAAATTACAGCGTATACTTATTTTTGAGAAAAATGCAGGAGAGTTGTATGTCTATATCATATAGAAAGAAGGAATACACAAGTACACTTGCACTTTAATGTTAATGGAATATAGACAACATAATATTTATACGTCCCAAGGTTATTTGGCTGCTTCTCAAGATCTTTATGTGGATCTTTTCCAACACCAGTGATTAGTAAACTGTGTTTTCATATTAAAAGAAGCATAATCTCATCAATAATGTCTGTGGGCTGTAAACCCTCTCAAGTTTTTTTTCAGGTAATGGAGAAAATAGGTCCGTACAATTGTTTGCACTGGCATAGGATGGTCAACTTTGGGGTTTCCTGAAAGCTCGAGTAAACGCTGTCTAAAAATTTGATGGTGGCAAAAAAGTGAAATATATCTGTGGACTTCTTAATAATGTTCCAGTTTTGGTTGTTATGCGCCATATTGTATTCTGGCTGCTTAGTACGGTATCAAGTCCTGAACTGGATGTCAAGGAACTGTTATTTACTAATTTATCATAGTGTTTGAAACTCTAATTTAGTTTTGCATAGACACAGTATTTCTTTAATCAAGTTAATTTAGTTCTGAAATAGGGCAATCTTTATGGAGTCTTGGAAGAAGCAGAGCATGAGGGATTAAAGAGAAAGGGATACCAGGAGAACAGGACAAATAAGAAGACATAAAATGGAAAGATAGATGAGCGAATCAATTAGTCCCTTCTCACCTGTCAGTGACACATGTCTATTGTCGTATTGTTCTAATTGTTATTCACTTCCAAACATCAAATAAAAAAGATATTTTAATTCTATAACCATCCAAATAAGTTGATAGGAGAATCTCTATTTCCAGATCTGATGTTCTTCATCTTAAGTTGCTACTCATACATGATTATTCTTTTCTGTTGCATGTTAGATATAAAAATATAAAGCAACTAAGAATAAAAATTCCAGTTTTGTAGTTTATCTAGAAACGGAGAGATACATATAAGTATGCGAGAAAATAGAAGGAATGTACCGATGAGAGAGCTGCTAGGTGGTGTGTCATAGCCAGGCACTAGTGACTTTTGGCTCTCCCATCGATCGACAGCAGCACACCATACCTCCTGCCACACATGTTTCTGGCCCTCCGCTGTACGTTATCACCGATATTAGCAGTAGAAAAGATGAACACAGAGGGAACAAACATGTAAATTGCATACCAGGTTCTCCAAAAGCATAAAACATGGTATGCTCTGCAGGCGGTTTTCCATTCCTGGAAAAGGAAATGAAAGAAAGATTAACTTGGAGAAACCTAAATAAGCGTGAAGATTTAGCAGTAACAGCTCACCTAAGATCTCCGCTGACAAATACTTGTGCATTCAACTGACGTTGTTGTTCGTAGGCGAATGTTACATGTGCCAGCGTGGTGTTGTCATCTAAACTCTCAGGAGGTTCCCTCAAGAAAAACTCTGCACTCCCAGGTGTCCTTGCATCATCCTATCAACCATGAAAGATAACTGACTGTTGTATGATGCGCAAAACATGTAGTAACATATACAGCGACAGAGAGAGAGACAGGGGTAGGGTTTTTACCTTGGCACTATCTGGAACGGCTTCAGATCCGTGACGAGGTTTCTCTGACAACGGCCCAGCTGCAAACGAAAGGAGAGGCAGCTACATATTAGTATTATGAGTGAATTCCAATTTTTACCCCCTAGTTATGCATTTGTGACACTAATTACCCTGTTTAGTGAAAATTCGTCTAAATTGCCCCTTTTAGAAGCTTTCAGCACTTATTTTCTGATATGTGTTCATTGAGCAAGGTCTGAGGTGATGATCGGGGTTCAAAAATATTGGGGCAACGATGAGAAACTGGAACTGCTAGCCTGGAGATGATCATGGTTGCCGGCGGCTGGCTGGGAATTGATTCAGCTACGTGGGTAATGCAATTTTGGAAGAATCCAGCCTCGGGAAAATGACATGAACATTGGGCCGGATTTAAGTAATCCTAATTAATTTTCATCCAGGAAACATATAATTTTGGAAAGGAAAAAAAAAAGAGAAATGGTGGGGAAATCGGGGGACTTGAGAAAGCACGAAATCGGCCGCGTGCGTGATCGACTGAGGGGCCCGACCACACAAAAGAAAGGCGGGAGCAGCGGTGTCTGGCACGGCCCTGTTACCTAGAGGAGGGTCGCGGCATGGAGGAAACCCTAGGTGGTGCGGCGGCGCGACGGCGTAGTCCGGCGGAGAGGGGCCGGCCCGAGGCGGCGCGGCGCTGGCGGGAGGCATCGGATCCCGGCAGGCGGCAGGCTTCTCTTGTCGAGGTGGTGTTGGGTGGAGGAGAGAGCTTCAGCTTGGCGAGAGAGTGGAGAGGATTTGAAACTTTGGACTCCAACGAGAACGAACAAGAGAAGACGAGTTAGGAGAATAAATGGGCCAGGCTGGGTTAAGCGGGCTGCGGGCTGCGGGCTGCGGGCTGCGGGCTGCGGGCTGCGGGAGAGGACACCCGCCTGTTGAGCCTCTGTCGTCTCTGCCATGCAACGCAGTCAATAAGACGGGGTGATTTCTCAAAAAGGAAAAAAAAAGTTAATGAGACGGGAAAGGGATGACGCGTGGCGCCACACATTTTCATTTCCCGCAACGGTAAACTCTGCCCACTCAAGTTGCTGCTCCAAGTGAACAAACAACTTCCATGTTTGTCCATGTTGCTCGGTTGTTTGCTCTCGGTTTGTTTGAGATTCTCTTAGAGCATTTTTACCTGGCAGATCCAAAGGTGTGACTAAAACGGTCTGTTTCTGTCAGTTTGGGTTGGCCCGCGGTCATTTTGAGGCCATGGTCCGGCCTGTCCGGACGACCGCGCTCAGCGGCGTGACCTAAATATCCGTGTCTGCCAAGGCCTATTCAGACCCTTTGTATATGAATAGTTCATAGCCAATTTACATAGATAAATGTATATTTTGACAAGCAAATAAACTAGCTTAGGTAATATTACCTCTGTTCGGTATTATTAGTCCCAAGGGCCAAGTTGCTAATACCAAGACAATCCTAACTCTCTCTCTCTTATTATTCTTTGCATGTACCAATAGTCTTACATGCATGAGAGAAGTGAGAGAAAAAAGAGAACATGCATTAGACGAGAGAGACTAATAAATGAGATAACCCTTATAATCTCAAACAATATAAAAAACTCTCTGAACCTATAATCCTAAACAGAGGTAGTATAATTAAAATAGTGCTTATATATGAATAGTTCACACTCACATGGTTTGATAAAAAACAACCAAATGTCACTGAAATTGCAGAAAACAAATAAGGGGTTAAACATTTTGGTTTCCTCACGATCCCATATATGCTCAACCAAATCTAGTTGAAGCCGGTCATGGGTGTGCCTGTGACGCAAATTTTCATGCACTTGCATGAATTCTTTCCAAGACGCTATACCTGGCTCTGGCTCAACCAATTTGATCCTGAAAATCCTAGTCTTGGTCCAAAATATCGTCATCATGCTCGTCCTCGACGATCATGTTGTGCATGATCACGCACACAGTCATCACATCTCACATTCTCTCCATGCTCCAGGTTCTAGCAGGGTAGCGAACAATAGCTCATCTTGACTGAAGCATACCAAATGCTCGCTCCACATCTTTCCTAGCGGCCTCTTGCTCTTTCGCAAACCTCTTGCATTTCTCATCTTCAGGGTTGCGGATTATCTTCACGAAGGTGGCCCAGGATGGATAGATACCGTCAGCTAGGTAGTACCCCATATCATATGCATGGCCATTGATCTTATAGGAAACTTGCGGGGCATTGCCTTCTATCAGCCTAGCAAACACCGGAGACCTCTGCAGCACATTGATGTCATTGTTTGATCCAGCCATGCCAAAAAAGAAGTGCCAAATCCAGAGATCTTATGATGCAACAGCCTCAAGTATGACAATGCAACCCTCCACATGCCCTTTGAACTGCCCTTGCTAACCAAAAGGAAAGTTCTTCCACTGCCAATGCATGCAGTCGATGCTGCCAAGCATCCCAGGAAACTCCCTACGCTCGTTGATGGACAGAAGGTGGGCAATGTCTTCGGTGTTTGGCTCTCTCGGGTATACTTTGCCAAACGCCGCTATAACTATGTTGCGGACTCTATACATGGCCTTATGGCATGTAGACTCGCTCATGCGCATGTAGTCATCTAGGAGATCACCGGACACTCTATATGCAAGCTGCTAAATGACAGCTGAACATTTCTGGTAGGAGGAGAAGCCAAGCTTATCGGTGCAATTGTACTTGGCCTCGAAGTAGTCGTCGTACTCCCTCACCCCATTGAGTATGTTCAAGAACAGGTTCCTGGACATGGGATAACGGCTATGGAACGCCTTATCTTTAAAAACTGGATTAATTGGGTCAAAGTAGTCCTTGTAAAGGCGTATGTGCTCCTCTTCCCGATCGCGTTCATGGTTGGCTTCGTGCCGCTTCGCCGAGCCAGCTCTACGCGGCGAGAGGAGGTAGTTGTCGTGCACCATCTATGCACCTGCCATAAGAATTTTGGTCTCACCATCGGACTCCTCCTCGGACGATGACTCGGCGTAATTCTGGTAGAAGAAGTTGACCGCCCTTCGCCTGCTGCCCATCTGTCAAGTACACCGCCGTCAATGGCTGTACCAACTCCCGCAGCGGACCAGATTACCAAGAAAAGGCCGGTGAACGCACCTCGGCAAATGACCGAACAGGTCGTGCGTGTCCAATGTAGAGGCGGAGGCCGGGGCGGCGGGTTTGCCTGTGGAGCGTCTAGTCAAGTCCGGCGCCGCGTGCGGCTTGCGGTCGTCCTGCTCGATATCATGCCGGGGGCTAGCAGCGAGGGGAGAGGGGGAGGGTAAACCTGGCATTGGATCAACGAAGTCCAATGAACTTTGGACTTTATTTTATTGGATCTAATTGGACTGGACATCTCTTGGACATGGATATGACTGGACCCTAGGTCCAATAATATCGGACAGGCTTTGGACTTAAACATAGGACCGTCCAATATCCAATGGACTCGTGGCACCGCCGCTGAGTTTGCCGCCACCACCGCCCTACCGACTACCATAGCTGTGGATTTGCCATTTTGGTCCCGACCGCTCCAATCCTCCAAGTGCTCATGAATCCCCCACCCTGATCTCGTCTGTTAGACCAAGAGAGAGCTAGAGATATCCTACTGCTCCAGTTCCAGATTGAACGGAACGCCGGTCGATCGGGCGGCAGACTCGGGACTTCTCTGGAAGGCGGCCGCTCTCTGGGAAACAGGCGCGACACTGCCACACTTCTTCTGCGTGTGGCTGGCCATCCGGCAATGGGACGCGGGCGGCTGGGCGACACCACGATTGCGCAGCTGAACGGCAGGAAGATGATGCGCTCGACTTTCGACGTAGAGCTCGTTGGGAACCCCAAGAGGAAGGTATGATGAGCACAGCAGTAAGTTTTCCCTCAGTTATGAAACCAATGTTTAATCGAACCAGTAGGAGCAAGAAAACACCCCAAAGGTGTTGCTAGCTGAGCTTTGGCAGGGCGCACTACCGGTGCTAGTAGCAACGTGGAGACCTGCACAACACAACCACAGAACTTTGTCCCCAACTTGCGATGAGGTTGTCAATCTCACCATGTTTTGCAGAAAACAAAGGATTAAACGTATCGAATGGAAAGCAGTAAAAGGTTGCAGAAAGTAAACACAAAGCAGAAACAATTTATAGATTGTATGTAAAGAGAAAGGACCGGGATTCATAGTTCACTAGAGGTGGCTCTCCTTAGATAGATAACATGCTAGGTGAACAAATTACAACGGGGCAATTGACAAACACCGAGAAAGCAATACATGCATATACTAATCATCTTGACTCCTTTGAGACTTGATTGGGCATTACAACATAATACATAGACCGCCATCCAACTGCATCTATGACTAATAATCCACCTTCAGGTTATCATCCGAACCCCCTCCAGTATTAAGTTGCAAGCAACAGATTATTGCTTTACGAACTGCGTGTAAAGTAAACAATACGATTGTTCTATGAACAAAGGATCGTTGTTTTCTCCCTAGTAGCAACAGCACATCTAGTACCTTAGAGATTTCTGTCACTTCCCCAGATTACCAGAGACATGAACCCACTATCGAGCATAAATGCTAACTCTTGGAGTTGCTAGCATCTATTTGGCCAAGATATCTACTAACAACAGAAAGCATGCAAGATCACAAATAACAAAGACATGATAGAATCAATAATCAATCTGAAATAGCATCTCAATAACCATCGGATCCCCGCAAACACAACATGTATGAATTATAAATAGATGATCTTGATCATGAACGGAGCTCACAAGATCTAAACATGAAAGCACAAAGGAGGAGAAACCACCCATCTAGCTACTACATGGATCCGTAGTCCAAGGATGAACTACTCACGCATCACACCGGAGGCTTGCATGGTGATGAAGAAGGCCTCCAGGGTGAATTCCCCTCTCTGGCAGGGTGCCGGGAAGAGCTTCAGATCCCTCACGATCTAGGGATGGAGATGACGGCGGCTATAGACTCTTTCATGGATTTTTGATCGGGCACTTAGGGTTTTCGTCCTGAGGGCAATATATAGGCGGAAGGAGAGGCCGAGGGGGTGCCGGGAGCGGCCACACGACCCCCTGGCACGGGCCAGGCCTAGCCGCGCGGCCAGGTGGTGTGGTGGCTCCCTAGCCCTTCTCTGTCTCGTATTCTGGCACTTGATCCCTTCCGGAAAAATAGGCACTTTGGCTTTTGTCCCGACCAATTCTGAGAATATTCATTTTCTAACTTTCCTGGAACCAAAAACAGCAGAAAACAGGCAGCTGGCACTGTGGCTCTTGTTAATAGGTTAGTCCAAGAAATCATATGAAAAGTACTCAATTGTTGGAACAAAACACAAGAAAGTAGATAAAACCAAGCATGCAACATCAAAAATTATAGATATATTTGCAATGTATCAACATCCCCAAGCTTAACTCCTGCTCGTCCTCGAGTAGGTAAGTGATAAAAAGAAATAATTGTTGAGGTGACATGCACCATCAAAGACTTGATCAAAGTATTTGCAAAACATTCAAAGCTGGGATCATAGTACTTCAATCATAACATGAAAGACAAAGTTCTAGTAATAAGCAAAGAAACTATGATGCAACATGAAAAGGCACAAACAAAAGATTCATGAATAACAATGCTTTGCAAGACGTTTCTTTGTTTCACATAAAGAAAACATAGCATAATAGTATTCAGCTTGTCCCTCAATAGAGTAGCAAATATAAATGCATAGGACACCTTCAAAGTTCATTAGAGTGACTAGATACAATAGTTTCAAACAAGCAATAACAAGTTATGCATCAATCAACTAGTCTTGGGACAATGCACATAGAACTAAGAATGGCCACTATGCTCTCAAAGTAGGTGCATAAAGATAGAAGATGGAGACTCAATATAATGGTGGAAGAAAGACCTTTGTAAAAGGAAGTAGGGATTCAAGTCTCATAAAGAGCTTCCAAAAATTATGGCACTTCTAGCTTTCAGCTCTCATTGCCCCTATCATAAGCATCTTGAAGTGATTAAGGTTAAAGTGAACAAACTATGGTGTACATGCTTGACGAAGTATAAGTCAGAAATCTCATGTCCCTTGTATACGAGGGTCGCTCCTCATGCTACTCAAGTTTAGTCCGGTAAGTTCTTGTCATCGTAAGTACATGTGTATCATAGAGAACCGCCAACGGGGTACCCCTTGCCCGATGATACGGAAGAATCCCCATATCAAAATGACAAGGCAAGCAGACAACGAGCATCTCAGCATTCTTCTTATTTACCATGGGAATATGGTGCTTTTTTCTCTTTTTCCTCTTTTCATAGTATCTCTTTTTTTTCTTTTCTCTTTTTTCTCAATATAGGACTCTTTTTTTTATAAGAAGAATGCTTCATATACAGCTCATTATGGTTACGCTGCAGGTTTCTACCATGTCAGCATGGATTAGACCAGCGGCCCAAGCGTTTCTCTAACACATATACATAACTCCATGGACTTACAATCTCCCCTTTCATTTCACACCGACGACATCCATATACAAAAGAGCATGATATCAACTAGGTACAAGTACCAAGTGCAATGTTGAAAGTGTTCCCCATGAAAGCATGGTTCTGCTAATTCCCAACAAATAAGTGCAAGCATATACAACATAGAAGACACAATGGTTCAAGTTTATTAAGGGCAAGTAAAGTAAAGTGTGCCTTCAAGTTTGTGAGAGCTTTAATCACTAGTTTTCTCATAACAAGTTTAATTTGGAAGGTAAACAAAAGCATGAATATACTTGGAATAGCATAAGCTAGTAGGTAGGTATGGTGGACTCTTTGGAATAACTTGGTTTAGGGAGTTGGATGTATGAGTGGAACTCATACTTGGTTGTGGAGGCTAGCAAAAGACTGGGAGCGACAAACTAAGAGAGCAATAATGGCCATAATCATGCAGAGCGACAAAACATCATTGATCAAAGCATAAAGTGATACTATAAGTTGAAAACTAAAGGATCATAAAGGCTATGGTGACTTGAGATAGTCATAACATGGTGTGAGCATGTGCCAAGTCAACCCAAATAAAGCATCAAAGGAGAATACCACTATACTATGCTTTAATATGCTAAAACAACGCATGATTCATCCAAGGCACATTAAGCTGTCATTTATAACAAGTCATGCTACAGCAAAGAATACTAAGCATAAAGCCAAAACAATATCAAGCATGGCATGACAAAGCATGGGCCACAGTCGAAAACGAGCTCTTTTTACCACATAAGCATGAACTTTCCTACTCTTTTCCAAACCAAACCAAACTAATTGCAAACCAATGTATAAAAGAGGGGGTCCAACCAATTTATTCAGAAAACTAAGCAAACCAAGCAAATGAAAAACCAAAACGAAAACGAAAAAGAAGATGCTCCAAGAACAACACAACTGTGCATGAAACAATAAAAATGAAGCGTTTGGAAGAAACCTGGGATTTTATTGATGAAGAAGGGGATGCCTTGGGCATCCCCAAGATTTGACGCTTGTACTTCTTGGATATTTCTTAGGGTGACACGCGTGGCATCCCCAAGCTTGAGCTTTAGTCCATCCTTCATCTCATTACTCATTCCTTCCATACACCTGAAAATTTTCCTTCATGCAAAACTTCACACAATCTCATTAGCAACATTAGTGCATTTAAGATAAATAAGTCTCAAGGTTCAGTTCTAACACCAAATAAACTTCCATTAGAACACTAGATACTGTAGCATTTCCCTCAAAAAGCTCAATTCCCCAAAAGAGCTAAAAAAGGAATCCACAAGAAGCAAATGCAGAAAATGACAGAAATCTGTCAAAACAGACCAGCAGGTAAAGACGAATTTTTTCAAAGACCTTCTAGTTCTCAAATCAAAAAGTTTTAAACTAACTAAAGTTAGATAACAACCTGGGGCAGAAGCACAAACAATTACAGCTCATTCCGACATACAGATATCTCTCAGGAATTTTTACGGTGAAGCACAAAAATCTGTTTCGGGACAACAATTTTCCCAATCATTACTTCACTCTCATTAGAGGTTACTCTTGGCACAAAAAGCAAATAAAAAGGATAAGAAAAGGTTATTACTGAAGTAATAACTTCCAAGACTCATCTAAAACTTTTGGGTTATCTCCCAATAAGTACTTTTCTTTAGCGCCTTTAAGTTGGCATAAGAAGCAAAGAAAGAATCAAGTGTTCTCAAATGAAGAAGCATTAAAACCAACTTTCTTGCCCTTACCTCTCTTACCTTTATTCTTAGCCTTGGGGAAAATATGATTGTTTGGTGGAGAAGAAAGGTGCATGGTCCCCTTTCCCACATCTATTATTGCTCCAAGGAGTTCTAATAGGGACCTTCCAAGTGTAATTTGTCCTTTTCCTGCACATTCAATAACAAGATAATCAGTAGAAATCATTTTCCCAAGGATCCTTGTAAACACTCCTTCAGCTATTCCAATAGGTAATATGGTAGCATTATTATCAAGAGATATTTCTTTTTCCTCCTTTAGTAAGCCCCCAAAGATTCAAAGATTCATAAATATCTTTGGGCATAAGACAAAATTCAGACATGTTATCGCAGTGGGCTTGAAAAGTTTCAGTGTTTATCTCAATATTTACTATAGGGAGCCACTTTGATGGTTCATAATTTATTAGAACATAATTGTGATGCTCCCTAAGTGTATTATAGCAACTTTCTAGGCTAGTAGTGATAGCCTCAAGAGTGTTGAACCTAGCAAATATTTTTGCGAAAGAAATATCAGTTTGGCTAGGCATAGTGTAAGTGAGGATCAATTTCTTTATAGCATTAATAACATCATCCTCATTAAACTGGAGGAAATATCCTCCCACAATAGCATCTAGGGCATATCTAAAGCAAAGATCAATCCAAAGGTAAAAACTGCTAAGGAACAAGCTTTGAGTCATTTTAGGCTCAGTTTTTTCATGTAGATCAGAGATTCTAGACCAAGCTTCCTTAAAACTTTCCTCAGTTCCTTGTTTAAAAGTGAAAATCATTTCCTCGGGTGACATAGTGATAGGAGCAAGGCTAGACATAATGAGATAGGAACTAATTTTTTTTGTGTGTTTTTGAAATAAGAAAGCAAAAAAGTAAAACTATTTTTTTTGTGTTTTTTGAAGAACAAAACAAGCAAACAAAGCAAAAAGAAACTAAGCAAAACAAAAACAACAAAGTAAAGAGATTGGTTATGAGGGACTCCCCTTGTGAAGATGTCCTTGACTCCCCGGCAACGGCGCCAGAAAATGTCTTGATGCGCTCGACTTTCGACGTAGAGCTCGTTGGGAACCCCAAGAGGAAGGTATGATGAGCACAGCAGTAAGTTTTCCCTCAGTTATGAAACCAATGTTTAATCGAACCAGTAGGATCAAGAAAACACCCCAAAGGTGTTTCTAGCTGAGCTTTGGCAGGGCGCACTACCGGTGCTAGTAGCAACGTGGAGACCTGCACAACACAACCACAGAACTTTGTCCCCAACTTGCGATGAGGTTGTCAATCTCACCATGTTTTGCGGAAAACAAAGGATTAAACGTATCAAATGGAAAGAAGTAAAAGGTTGCAGAAAGTAAACACAAAGCAGAAACAATTTATAGATTGTATGTAAAGAGAAAGGACCGGGATCCATAGTTCACTAGAGGTGGCTCTCCTTAGATAGATAACATGCTGGGTGAACAAATTACAGCGGGGCAATTGACAAACACCGAGAAAGAAATACATGCATATACTAATCATCTTGACTCCTTTGAGACTTGATTGGGCATTACAACATAATACATAGACCGCCATCCAACTGCATCTATGATTAATAATCCACCTTCAGGTTATCATCCGAACCCCCTCTAGTATTAAGTTGCAAGCAATAGATTATTGCTTTACGAACTGCGTGTGAAGTAAACAATACGATTGTTCTATGAACAAAGGATTGTTGTTTTCTCCCTAGTAGCAACATCACATCTAGTACCTTAGAGATTTCTGTCACTTCCCCAGATTACCAGAGGCATGAACCCACTATCGAGCATAAATACTAACTCTTGGAGTTGCTAGCATCTACTTGGCCAAGATAGCTACTAACAACGGAAAGCATGCAAGATCACAAATAACAAAGACATGATAGAATCAATAATCAATCTGAAATAGCATCTCAATATCCATCGGATACCCATAAACACAACATGTATGGATTACAAATAGATGATCTTGATCATGAACGGAGCTCACAAGATCTAAACATGAAAGCACAAAGGAGGATAAACCAGCCATCTAGCTACTACATGGATCCGTAGTCCAAGGATGAACTACTCATGCATCTCACCGGAGGCTTGCATGGTGATGAAGAAGGCCTCCAGGGTGAATTCCCCTCTCCGGCAGGGTGCCGGGAAGAGCTTCAGATCCCTCCCGATCTAGGGATGGAGATGACGGCGGCTACGGACTCTTTCGTGGATCTTTGATCGGGCACTTAGGATTTTCGTCTCGAGGGCAATATATAGGCGGAAGGAGAGGCCGAGGGGGTGCCGGGAGCGGCCACACCATCCCCTGGCACGGGCCAGGCCTAGCCGCGCGGCCAGGTGGTGTGGTGGCTCCCTGGCCCTTCTCCGTCTCGTATTCTGGCACTTGATCCCTTCCGGAAAAATAGGCACTTTGGCTTTTGTCCCGTCCAATTTCGAGAATATTCATTTTCTGACTTTCCTGGAACCAAAAACAACAGAAAACAGGCAGCTGGCACTGTGGCTCTTGTTAATAGGTTAGTCCAAGAAATCATATGAAAAGTACTCCAAAGTTGGAAGAAAACACAAGAAAGTAGATAAAACCAAGCATGGAACATCAAAAATTATAGATACATTTGCAATGTATCAGAAGACCATGAAGAAGAGCTGTTGTGAGGGTGCCTCGGCGTTCCATAGCCTGCTGCCCTGCTCCTGGGGCATTTGCTACGCCGACGGTGGAGGCAGTCAGCGGCTGTGTGCGCCGACCGAGATTTCTCTAGGGATCTGATTTTTTTAATATTTTGCTGGGGGCTCTCTCTGTAAGAGTACTAGAACATATGTCTTCTCGTGTTATCTATTCGGTCAGGGTGCGTTCTATGCCTGATCTTTCTTCTAGTCTAGTTTCGATGGAAGGTCCAATTGGGCCTTGGATATCCAATACTACGTCTGGTTGAACTTGGACGGATTTGGATGTTGCATGGTAGAATTGGACATGGACCCAACCACGTAGAAATGGATATCATAATGGACATATGGTTTTGGATTTGGACTCTGATCCAATTCTAGGTTTAGGGGAGGGGGTGGGGGTGACAGCCATCAATGGCAGCGACGGCTGGTTGCATTTGCTCTTCACACGGGATATGGAAGGCGAGGGTTTGGGGAAGGAGTGTATTTGTGCCACTGACTACAGGGCCCGGCTGAACAAGTGGCCGGACACGCGAGGTAGTGCGCGCTGTCCGGGCCAACCAGTGGTCATGCAAATTAGGTACACGGATGGGTCAAGCCGGACGCGTTGGGACAGATGGGTCATTCTGCTGCGGTGCCACGCATGACGCGCGCATCCGCACAGACGGGTTAGGACGCGCCGGGACGGGTTGGGTTGAACCGGTGGAGATGCCCTTACTACTAACTTTCGACTCTTTCGACCCAGTTTCTTCCTGCATTTCCAGAAGCATTGCATGTTCTTTTCTTCATAGCTAAATCGCCGAGAAACTGTCTATAATAGGCTAGTTCCAATAAGTTCGGTGAGAACCGTCAGCTCCTAGGCTAGTTCGTGCGACTTATTCAGGTGTATGGTTGTCATAATTCTATTCCTTGCAGGGCGTTGCACTTCGGACTGAAATATCAGCACCTACATAGTCTTCCTCACTCGAGCCCTCCTCGCTGGCTGATACATTGCAAATGTATCTATAATTTTTGATGTTCCATGCTTGGTTCTATCCACTTTCTTGTGTTTTGTCCATACTTTGGAGTACTTTTCATATGATTTCTTGGACTAACCTATTAACAAGAGACACAGTGCCAGCTGCCTGTTTTCAGCTGTTTTTGGTTCCAAGAAAGTCAGAAAATGAATATTCTCGGAATTGGACGGGATAAAAGCCAAAGTGCCTATTTTTTGGAAGTCATCAGATGCCAGAATACAAGACGGAGAGGGGACAGAGGCCGGCCACACCACCTGGCCGCGCGGCCAGGCTTGGCCCGCGCCAGGGGGTGGTGTGGTGGCCCTTGGCACCCCCTCGGTCTCCCCTTCCGCCTATATATTACCCTCGGGACGAAAACCCTAAGTACCCCGATCAAAAATCCACGAAAGAGTCTATAGCCGCCGTCATCTCCATCCCTAGATCGGGAGAGATCCGAAGCTCTTCCTGGCACCCTGCCAGAGAGGGGAATTCACCCTGGAGGCCTTCTTCATCACCATGCAAGCCTCCGGTGTGATGCGTGAGTATTTCATCCTTGGACTACGGATCCATGTAGTAGCTAGATGGCTAGTTCTCCTCCTTTGTGCTTTCATGTCTAGATCTTGTGAGCTCCATTCATGATCAAGATCATCTATTTGTAATTCTACATGTTGTGTTTGTGGGGATCTGATGGATATTGAGATGCTATTTCACATTGATTATTGATTCTATCATGTCTTTGTTATTTGTGATCTTGCATGCTTTCTGTTGTTAGTAGCTATCTTGGCCAAGTAGATGCTAGCAACTCCAAGAGTTAGTATTTATGCTCGATAGTGGGTTCATGTCTCTGGTAATCTGGGGAAGTGACAGAAATCTCTAAGGTACTAGATGTGTTGTTGCTACTAGGGATAAAACAACAATCCTTTGTTCATAGAACAATCGTATTGTTTACATTACACGCAATTCGTAAAGCAATAATCTATTACTTGCAACTTAATACTGGAGGGGGTTCGGATGATAACCTGAAGGTGGATTATTAGTCATAGATGCAGTTGGATAGCGGTCTATGTATAATGTTGTAATGCCCAATCAAGTCTCAAAGGAGTCAAGATGATTAGTATATGCATATATTGCTTTCTCGATGTTTGTCAATTGCCCCGCTGTAATTTGTTCACCCAGCATGTTATCTATCTAAGGAGAGCCACCTCTAGTGAACTATGGATCCCGGTCCTTGTCTTTTACATACAATCTACAATCTTTTACTTCTTTGTGTTTACTTTCTGCAAACTATTACTTCTTTCCATTCAATACGTTTAATCCTTTGTTTTCCGCAAAACACGGTGAGATTGACAACCTCATCGCAAGTTGGGGACAAAGTTCTGTGGTTGTGTTGTGCAGGTCTCCACGTTGCTACTAGCACCGGTAGTGCGCCCTGCCAAGGCTCAGCTAGCAACACCTTTTGAGGTGTTTCCTTGCTCCTACTGGTTCGATTAAACCTTGGTTTCATACTAAGGGAAACTTGCTGTTGTGCTCATCATACCTTCCTCTTGGGGTTCCCAACGAGCTCTACATCAACACCGCACCAGCACTTTTCTGGCGCCATACACAGAGCCATCAAGCATTTTTCTGGCACCGTTGCCGGGGAGTCAAGCACATCTTCACAAGGGGAGTCCCTCATAACCAATCTCTTTACTTTGTTATTTTTGTTTTGCTTAGTTTCTTTTGCTTTGTTTGCTTGTTTCTTTATCAAAAACACACAAAAAATTAGTTTTACAAGTTTGCTTTCTTATTTGAAAACACAAAAAAATGACTACTCTTGAAAACACTAAGTTGTGTGACTTCACTAGCACCGACAACAATCATTTTCTGAGCACACCTATTGCTCCACCTGTGCCTGAAGATACTTTCTTTGAAATAAAACCTTCTTTGCTCAATCTTGTTATGAGAGAACAATTTTCTGGTATTGGTAATGAAGATTCTGCTGCCCATCTAAATAACTTTGTTGAACTTTGTGAGATGCAAAAGCATAGGGATGTAGATGGTGATATTATTAAGCTAAAATTGTTTCCTTTCTCTATGAGAGGAAAATCTAAAGAATGGTTGAATTCCTTAACTAGGAATAGTATTGATTCTTGGTCTAAATGCAAAGATGCTTTTATTGGAAAATACTATCCTCCTGCTAAGATTATATCTATGAGAAGTGAAATAATGAAGTTTAAACAATCTGATAATGAACATGTTGCTCAAGCTTGGGAAAGAATGAAATCTTTGGTTAAGAATTGTCCCACTCATGGACTGACTACTTGGATGATCATCCAAACTTTTTATGCAGGATTGAACTATTCTTCAAGGAACCTATTGGATTCTACTGCTGGAGGTACCTTTATGACCATTACTTTGGGTGCTGGAACGAAACTTCTGGACAATATGATGGTTAATTATTCTGAATGGCATACTGAGAGAGCTCCACAAGGTAGGAAGGTAAATTCTGTTGAGGAAACTTCCTCCTTGAGTGATAAGATTGATATTATTATGTCTATGCTTGTTAATGGGAAAGCCCATATTGATCCAAATAATGTTCCTTTAGCCTCTTTCGTTGCTCAAGAAGAGCAAGTTGATGTGAACTTCATAAGAAATAATAATTTTGGCAATAATGCTTATAGGAATAATTTTGGTAACAACAATTATAAGCCATATCCTCCCAACAATGCTTATGGAAATTCTTACAACAATAATAGGAGTGCACCCTCTGAACTTGAAGTTGTGCTTAAGGACTTTATTAGTAAACAAACTGCTTTCAATAAAACTATTGAGGAAAAACTCTCTAATGCTGAAAGAAATATAGCGTCTTTGGTTGAAGCTCAAGCTTCTTTGAATAAAATGGCTGCCAAACCTGAAACTAATGATAATCCCTTTGTAGCTACTAATGTTATACAAGTAAGAATTGATGAAAATGTTAGACTATTAGCTGAATTACATGCTAAGTGGGAAAGAGAAGATGAAATTGCTAGAAACATTAGTGTTTCTACTATCACCACCACTAGTGTTGAGGCTAGTAATAGCTCTACTACTTTATATGATAAATTTGATTTCGATCTTGATGGTTGCAATATCTTTGAAGTTATTAAGTTCCTACAAAAGCTTGCTAAAAGTCCTAATGCTAGTGCAATGAACATGACCTTTACAAAACACATTACTCATGCTCTCATAAAGATTAAAGAAGAAAAGATGAAACATAAAGCTTCTATTCCTATAAAACAATAAGATGGTTGGGAACCCATCATTAATATGAAAGTGAATGACTTTGATTTCAAAGCTTTATGTGATCTTGATAGTAGTGTTTCTATTATGCCTAGAAGGATTTATGATATGCTTGATTTGCCTCCACTTGAAGATTGTTATTTGAATGTCCCACTTGATGATAATGCTAAAAACAAACTCATGGGGAGTCTTAATGATGTTCTTATTATGTTTAACAATGCCTATGTCCCCGTTGATTTCTATGTTTTGGATGTTGAATGCAATGCTTCTTGTCCTATTACTTTGGGAAGACCTTTTCTTAGAATTGTTGGTGCCATTATTGATATGAAAGAAGGCACCATTAAATATCAACTCCCACTCAAGAAAGGTATAAAACACTTCCCTAAGAAGAAAGAGAAGATTTCTTTTGCTTCTCCTATGAAAACAAAATTTGGTCTTAATGCTTCTTCATTTGATAACACTTGATTCTTTTTCTTGCTTATTATGCCTAACTTAAAGGCGTTAAAGAAAAGTACTTATTGGGAGATAACCCAAAAGTTTTAGATGAGTCTTGTAAGTTATTAATTCAGTAATAACCGCTCCTTATCCTTTTTATTTGCTTTTTGTGCCAAGAGTAACCTCTAATGAGAGAGAAGTAATGATTGAGAAAGTTGTTGTCCCAAAACAGATTTCTGTGCTTCACCGTAAATATTCGTGTAAAATCTCTGAACGTCCTTTTGAGGCATGATTTTTTTTGCTTCTGCCACAGGTTGTTATCTAACTTTCGTTAGTTCAACACTTTTTGATTTGAGCAACAGAAGGACTTCGAAAAAATTCGTCTTTACCTGCTGGTCTGTTTTGACAGATTTCTGCCATTTTCTGCATTTGCTTCTTGTTGGTTCCTTTTTTAGTTCTTTTGGGGAATTGAGATTTTTGAGGGAAGTGGTACAGTAGCTAGTGTTCTAATGGAAATTTATTTGGTGTTAGAACTGAACCTTAAGACTTATTTATCTTGAGTGCACTAATGTTGCTAATGAAGATTGTGTGAAGTTTTGTATGAAGGAAAATTTCAGGTGTATGGAAGGAATGAGTAATGAGATGAAGGATGGACTAAAGCTCAAGCTTGGGGATGCCACATGTGTCACCCCAAGAAATATCCAAGAAGTACAAGCGTCAAAGCTTGGGGATGCCCAAGGCATCCCCTTCTTCATCAATAAAAGTCCCAGGTTTCTTCCAAACGCTTCATTTTTATTGTTTTATGCACAGTTGTGTTGTTCTTGGAGCGTTCTTTTTCATTTTTGTTTTGGTTTTTCATTTACTTTTGTTTTCTTAGTTTTATGAATAAATTGGTTGGACCCCCTCTTTCATACATTGGTTTGCAAATAGTTTGGTTTGGTTTGGAAAAAAGTAGGAAAGTTCATGCTTATGTGATAAAGAGAGCTTGTTTTTGACTGTGGCCTATGCTTTGTCATGCCATGCTTGATATTGTTTTGGCTTTATGATTATTATTCTTTGATGTAGCATGACTTGTTATAAACAATTGAGATTGCTTAATGTGCCTTGGATGAATCATGTGTTGTTTTAACATATTAAAGCATACTATAGTGGTATTCTCCTTTGATGTTTTATTTGGGTTGACTTGGCACATGCTCACACCATGTTATGACTATCTCAAGTCACCATAGCCTTTATGATCCTTTAGTTTTCAACTTGTAGTATCACCTTATGCTTTGATCAATGATGTTTTGTTGCCCTGCAAGATTATGGCCATTATTGCTCTCTTAGTTTATCGCTCCCAGTCTTTTGCTAGCCTCCACAACCAAGTATGAGTTCCACTCATGCGTCCAACTCCCTAAACCAAGTTATTCCAAAGAGTCCACCATACCTACCTACTAGCTTATGCTATTCCAAGTATATTCATGCTTTTGTTTACCTTCCAAATTAAACTTGTTATGAGAAAACTAGTGATTAAAGCTCTCACGAACTTGATGGCACACTTTACTTTTCTTGCCCTTAACAAACTTGAACCATTGTGTCGTCTATGTTGTATATGCGTGCACTTATTTGTTGTGAATTAGTAGAACCATGCTTTCATGGGGAACGCTTTCAACATTGCACTAGGTACTTGTACCTAGTTGATATCATGCTCTTTTGTATATGGATGTCGTCGGTGTGAAATGAAAGGGGAGCTTGTAAGTCCATGGAGTTATGTATATGTGTTAGATAAACACCTGGGCCGCTGGTCTAATCCATGCTGACATGGTGGAAACCTGCATCGTAACCAAATGAGCTGTCTATGAAGCATTCTTCTTATAAAAAAAGAGTCCTACATTGAGAAAAAAGAGAAAAAGAAAAAAAAAGAGATATTATGAAAAGAGGAAAGGGAGAAAAAAGCACCATATTCCCATGGTAAATAAGAAGATTGCTGAGATGCTCGTTGTCTGCTTGCCTTATCATTTTGATATGGGGATTCTTCCATATAATCGGGCAAGGGGTACCCCGTTGGCGGTTCTCTATGATACACATGTACTTACAATGACAAGAACTTATCAGTGACTAAACTTGAGTAGCATGAGGAGCGACCCTCGTATACAAGGGACATGAGATTCCTAACTTATACTTCATCAAGCATGTACACCATAGTTTGTTCACTTTAACCTTAATCACTTCAATATGCTTATGATAGGGGCAATGAGAGCTGAAAGCTATAAGTACCATAATTTTTGTAAGCTCTTTATGGGACTTGAATACCTACTTCCTTTTATAAAAAGGCCTTTCTTCCACCATTATATTGAGTCTCCACCTTCTATCTTTATGCACCTACTTTGAGAGCATAGTGGCCATTCTTAGTTCTATGTGCATTGTCTCAAGACTACTTGATTAATGCATAACTTGATATTGCTTGTTTTAAACTTTTGTATCTAGTCACTCTTATGAACTTTGAAGGTGTCCTATGCATTTATATTTGCTACTCTATGTGGGACAAGCTAAATACTATTATGCTATGTTTTCTTTATGTGAAACAAACAAACTTCTTGCAAAGCATTGTTATTCATGAATCTTTTGTTTGTGCCTTTTTATGTTGCATCCTAGTTTCTTTGTCTTATTGCTAGAACTTTGTCTTTCATGTTATGATTGAAGTACTTTGATCCCAGCTTTGAATGTTTTACAAATACTTTGATCAAGTCTTTGATGGTGCATGTCACCTCAAAAATTATTCTTTCTTTTTATCACTTACCTACTCGAGGACGAGCATGAGTTAAGCTTGGGGATGTTGATACATTGCAAATGTATCTATAATTTTTGATGCTCCATGCTTGGTTTTATCCACTTTCTTGTGTTTTGTCCACACTTTGGAGTACTTTTCATATGATTTCTTGGACTGACCTATTAACAAGAGCCACAGTGTCAGCTGCCTATTTTCTACTGTTTTTGGTTCTAGGAAAGTCACAAGGTGCGGCAGTATCCTACCCTGTTTCACCGAAACAGGGAGTTTCCCCCTTATATAAGTCCAGAACCTTCCCTTTTAGGTTACAGCGCATGCATGCGAAGGGGGACACATTCATGCAACCCGGGGACTAGGTTTTGCAAGTTTCAACACAACACCACACCTCCATGCATGTGCAAGGGCCACATGCAAGTTCTTGAGGGTTTCCTATGCCCCGGAGCGCGGTTTGTCGCGGAACCCTGATCTGTGGGCCTCAGATCGTCTACCCCCCTAGACGTTCCTCTGACAGGGGTAGTCCGGCATAGGTCTCTCTTGTTTTGTGTTTGTTTAGGTCATATGATGATGTAAAACCATGTTGGTTCACAAGGTGCGGCACTATCCTACCCGGTTTCACCGGAACAGAGAGTTTCCCCCTTATATAAGTCCAGAACCTCCCTTTTAGGTTACAGCGCATGAATGCGAAGGGGGACATATCCATGCAACCCGAGGTCTAGGTTTTGCAAGTTTCAACACAACACCACACCTCCATGCATGTGCTAGGGCCACATGCAAGTTCTTGAGGGTTTCCTATGCCCCGGAGCGCGGTTTGTCGCGGAACCCTGATCTGTGGGCCTCGGATCGTCTACCCCCCTAGACGTTCCTCTGACAGGGGTAGCCCGACGTAGCTCTCTCTTGTTTTGTGTTTGTTTAGGTCATATGATGATTTAAAACCATGTTGGTTCACAAGGTGCGGCAGTATCCTACCCGGTTTCACCAGAACGGGGAGTTTCCCCCTTATATAAATCCAGAACCTTCCCTTTTAGGTTACAGCGCATGCATGTGAAGGGGGACACATTCATGCAACCCGGGGACTAGGTTTTGCATGTTTCAACACAACACCACACCTCCATGAATGTGCTAGGGCCACATGCAAGTTCTTGAGGGTTTCCTACGCCCCGGAGCGCGGTTTGCCGCGGAACCCTGATCTGTGGGCCTCAGATCGTCTACCCCCTAGACATTCCTCTGACAGGGGTAGCCCGGCGTAGCTCTCTCTTGTTTTGTGTTTGTTTAGGTCATATGATGATCTAAAACCATGTTGGTTCACAAGGTGCGGCAGTATCCTACCCGGTTTCACCGGAATGGAGAGTTTCCCCCTTATATAAGTCCAAAACCTTCCCTTTTAGGTTATAGCGCACGCATGCGAAGGGGGACACATTCATGCAACCCAGGGACTAGGTTTTGCATGTTTCAACACAACACCACACCTCCATGCATGTGCAAGGGCCACATGCAAGTTCTTGAGGGTTTCCTACGCCCCGGAGCGCGGTTTGCCGCGGAACCCTGATCTGTGGGCCTCGGATCGTCTACCCCCCTAGACGTTCCTCTGACAGGGGTAGCCCGTCGTAGCTCTCTCTTGTTTTGTGTTTGTTTAGGTCATATGATGATGTAAAACCATGTTGGTTCACAAGGTGCGGCAGTATCCTACCCGATTTCACCGGAACAGGGAGTTTCCCCCTTATATAAGTCCAGAACCTTCCCTTTTAGGTTACAGCGCATGCATGCGAAGGGGGACACATTCATGCAGCCCGGGGACTAGGTTTTGAAAGTTTCAACACAACACCACACCTCCATGCATGTGCAAGGGCCACATGCAAGTTCTTGAGGGTTTCCTATGCCCCGGAGCGCGGTTTGCCGCGGAACCCTGATCTATGGGCCTCGGATCGTCTACCCCCTAGACATTCCTCTGACAGGGATAACCCGGCGTAGCTCTCTCTTGTTTTGTGTTTTTTTAGGTAATATGATGATGTAAAACCATGTTGGTTCACAAGGTGCGGCAGTATCCTACCCGGTTTCACCGGAACAGGGAGTTTCCCCCTTATATAAGTCCAGAACCTTCCCTTTTAGGTTACAGCGCATGCATGCGAAGGGGGACACATTCATGCAACCCGGGGACTAGGTTTTGCAAGTTTCAACACAACACCACACCTCCATGCATGTGCAAGGGCCACATGCAAGTTCTTGAGGGTTTCCTACGCCCCGGAGCGCGGTTTGCCGCGGAACCCTGATCTGTGGGCCTTAGATCGTCTACCCCCTAGACATTCCTTTGACAGGGGTAGCCCGGCGTAGCTCTCTCTTGTTTTGTGTTTGTTTAGGTCATATGATGATGTAAAACCATGTTGGTTCACAAGGTGCGGCAGTATCCTACCCGGTTTCACCGGAACAGGGAGTTTCCCCCCTATATAAGTCCAGAACCTTCCCTTTTAGGTTATAGCGCATGCATGCGAAGGGGGACACATCCATGCAACCCGGGGACTAGGTGTTGCAAGTTTCAACACAACACCACACCTCCATGCATGTGCTAGGGCCACATGCAAGTTCTTGAGGGTTTCCTATGCCTCGGAGCGCGGTTTGCCGCGGAACCCTGATCTGTGGGCCTCGGATCGTCTACCCCCTAGACGTTCCTCTGACAGGGGTAGCCCGACGTAGGTCTCTCTTGTTTTGTGTTTGTTTAGGTAATATGATGATGTAAAACCATGTTGGTTCACAAGGTGCGGCAGTATCCTACCCGGTTTCACCGGAACGGGGAGTTTCCTCCTTATATAAGTCCAGAACCTTCCCTTTTAGGTTACATCGCATGCATGCGAAGGGGGACACATCCATGCAACCCGGGGACTAGGTTTTGCAAGTTCCAACACCACACCACACCTCCATGCATGTGCTAGGTCCACATGCAAGTTCTTGAGGGTTTTCTACGCCCCGGAGCGCGGTTTGCCGCGGAACCCTGATCTGTGGGCCTCAGATCGTCTACCCCCCTAGACGTTCCTCTGACAGGGGTAGCCCTACATAGCTCTCTCTTGTTTTGTGTTTGTTTAGGTAATATTATGATGTAAAACCATGTTGGTTCACAAGGTGCGGCAGTATCCTACCCAGTTTCACCGGAACAGGGAGTTTCCTCCTTATATAAGTCCAGAACCTTCCCTTTTAGGTTACAGCGCATGCATGCGAAGGGGGACACATCCATGCAACCCGGGGGCTAGGTTTTGCATGTTTCAACGCAACACCACACCTCCATGCATGTGCTAGGGCCACATGCAAGTTCTTGAGGGTTTCCTATGCCCCGGAGCGCGGTTTGCCGTGGAACCCTGATCTGTGGGCCTCAGATCGTCTACCCCCCTAGACATTCCTCTGACAGGGGTAGTCCGGCGTAGCTCTCTCTTGTTTTGTGTTTGTTAGGTCATATTATGATGTAAAACCATGTTGGTTCACAAGGTGCGGCAGTATCCTACCCGGTTTCACCGGAACAAAGAGTTTCCCCCTTATATAAGTCCAGAACCTTCCCTTTTAGGTTACAGCGCATGCATGCGAAGGGGGACACATCCATGCAACCCGGGGGCTAGGTTTTGCATGTTTCAACACAACATCACACCTCCATGCATGTGTTAGGTCCACATGCAAGTTCTTGAGGGTTTCCTACGCCCCGGAGCGCGGTTTGCCGCGGAACCCTGATCTGTGGGCCTCAGATCGTCTACCCCCCTAGACGTTCCTCTGACAGGGGTAGTCCGGCATATGTCTCTCTTGTTTTGTGTTTGTTTAGGTCATATGATGATGTAAAACCATGTTGGTTCACAAGGTGCGGCACTATCCTACCCGGTTTCACCGGAACAGAGAGTTTCCCCCTTATATAAGTCCGGAACCTCCCTTTTAGGTTACAGCGCATGAATGCGAAGGGGGACATATCCATGCAACCCGAGGGCTAGGTTTTGCAAGTTTCAACACAACACCACACCTCCATGCATGTGCTAGGGCCACATGCAAGTTCTTGAGGGTTTCCTATGCCCCGGAGCGCGGTTTGTCGCGGAACCCTGATCTGTGGGCCTCGGATCGTCTACCCCCCTAGACGTTCCTCTGACAGGGGTAGCCCGGCGTAGCTCTCTCTTGTTTTGTGTTTGTTTAGGTCATATGATGATGTAAAACCATGTTGGTTCACAAGGTGCGGCAGTATCCTACCCGGTTTCATCGGAACGGGGAGTTTCCCCTTTATATAAGTCCAGAACCTTTCCTTTTAGGTTACAGCGCATGCATGCGAAGGGGGACACATCCATGCAACCCGGGGACTAGGTTTTGCAAGTTTCAACACAAAACTACACCTCGATGCATGTGCTAGGGCCACATGCAAGTTCTTGAGGGTTTCCTACGCCCCGGAGCGCGGTTTGTCGCGGAACCCTGATCTGTGGGCCTTTGATCGTCTACCCCCTAGACGTTCCTCTGACAGGGGTAGTCCGGCGTAGCTCTCTCTTGTTTTGTGTTTGTTTAGGTCATATGATGATGTAAAACCATGTTGGTTCACAAGGTGCGGCACTATCCTACCCGGTTTCACCGGAACGGAGAGTTTCCCCTTATATAAGTCCAGGACCTTCCCTTTTAGGTTACAGCGCATGCATGCGAAGGGGAACACATCCATGCAACCCGGGGGCTAGGTTTTGCATGTTTCAACACAACACCACACCTCCATGCATGTGCTAGGGCCACTTGCAAGTTCTTGAGGGTTTCCTACGCCCCGGAGCGCGGTTTACCGCGGAACCCTGATCTGTGGGCCTCGGATCGTCTACGCCCTAGTGATAAGGATTGAATCTCTGAACAACTTCACTGAAAGTGTGATATATAAATTTCACACACATGTGATAATAACTCTTACAAACATGCAAATTTCTCAAGGTGTAAGAAGATTCGACATTTCATGTGGGCGTGGAGACTATTATTTGGAGGCTACGAATCCGTCCAATTGATAAAATAGAACCTAAATAATTGATACTAATAAATAAATACAAATATAAAATAAATTTATAATTGGGTGGAAAAAATAAATAAAAATGTACGGCGGTACGCCGACGGTCACCCTCGTTGTATGAATAAACAAAAATGTACAGCGGTACGCCGACGGTCACCCTCGGCGTATTGATGGCGTCGTTAGGGATCCGTCCCAGCCAGGCCGGCAAGTGCCACGCGGACACCCCGTACGCCGAAGGCCTGTGTACGCCGAGGGCCACCGCCGGCGTATCGGTGGCTACGCCGAGGGCTCGGAAGCGGGGCTGGCTTGGCCCGGTGCTACGCCGACGGCCCGGACAATTGGCCATCGGCGTAGAGGCCGGTCGTCGGCGCATCGCGCCATTCCTGTAGTGGAGATTTCGGGGAATTATTCCCTGTGACGCGTAGTACTTCCCTTTTATGATAGATGGGAAGTTTTTTTTGTAGTCACACGCTCTAAACAACATTGTGCCTACTCGGCTTGGACATTTGGTTAGATTGAACCGATCGGTTCGGTCCGCGATTTAATTGAACTTAGGTTTTCTACTTTTGCTAACCGATCGGTGCATGCAAGAATCAAATGGCTGATAATTCGGTCCACACTGAAATTCGTTTTGGTCCTCGGTAACGAACGAACATGCCCGAGGTTAGTTGAGCAACAATAGGAAACACCAAATGTTGCATTCGTTTCAATAAAAATGGAACAACATGTCATAAATATTGACGATCGATAGCAAATACCAAGCAGAAAACGTGCATCTTCACTACTCCCTCCGTTCCAAAATAAGTGACGTGAGTTTATCTAGATTCGGATGTATCTAGACACGTTTTAGTATATAAGTACATATAAATCTAGATAAACTCAAATCACTTATTTTGGGACGGAGGGAGTATTTAGAATAGAAAATATCAAGATTACACGCTTGCATATAATTGACGTTCATGTTTGCAGCAAGGAAGCTGGGACTGAAGGAGAACCCTCCGGCTTATCTGTCGCTCCGGGCACGCACCATCACCACCTCCTTGTTCGCCAGCGCTCTCGCTGAAGGTGTGACATATGCTTCCGCAGGAACCGGCCTTCTGCGCTCCGCTATAAGTTTCGTTTCGGTCAATCTCAACGTACCGATCGATCGATCAGCTACACGTGCATATCATTAGTTAGCCGCGCTGGAGTACCGAGGAAGGGAGCTAAAATCCATTTAGCCGTCAGCGCTGACGAGTTATACAGGCGTAGGCAGTAAATGGTTAGCAATGACAGTATACTATTGACGAACGATCTCTACCGTCAGTGTTGTCGACACCTAATCCCTGATCTCTGCCGGGAGTGCGGCAATTAGATCTTCGGCTTGAAATTCCTAGAGCGCAACGGCGTGTTGTAGATACGCCGTCTCTTACGTGTACAGTCTTTTAGTGCCAACACAAGGAGACAACTAGAGAGGGAGAGAGAGGAGAGAATTCTCTAAAAAAAATGTCTTAAAGAAATATCACAATTATTGTGTTTTAGTCCTATTCATGGACACCCTTTATATAGATAGAGGGATGTGTATCCTTCCCTTTGAGTGTCCCATGTTAGACTAAAAGAACAAAAGAAAACATGAAAAAAGGAGCACAGCCGGCTGGGCCTAAGGCAGTGCACCCAGGTGGCCTCCTGCCCGCCGGCCCAGCACAGCAGCAGCGGCTAGTGCCAGCCCGCGCCTCCCCGCGACTGCATTGGGCCGCTGGCAGCGGTCGCCTGCCGCTCGCCTGTGTGACGCCTAGCGCCTTCCACCCGCCTAACTGGCTGGGCCGGATCAAAACGGCCTAGTAGAAGCTGTTTGCTGTCTTTTTTCAGGTGACTTTCTTCTGGGCCATTTCATTGGATTTTGGCCTATTGAGAAAGTTGCCCCTATAAATTTTTATTTAAATATTTATTTAGTATATATTAGTTCTCAATTAACATAGTAAATGCATATTATAAATTGCCATTTATTCGAAACACCTTTCGGTCTTTTTATTTCTTTGTTCCTCCGAACATCTTCGAATTCTCTTTGGAACGATTCTAGCTTTCTTTTTCTCTACTATGATTTCATCTTACAAAAGATCTCTAGCTCATCGTACCCTTAAGTGTATTTTCCCAACGACTTGGGAATGGCACAGACATGATCTCTATCAATGATTAATAGCGGGACCGTGATGCCTATAATGATCTCTGTGCATTCCATGATGATAATGTCGTTTAATCCGTAAATTTTGAGTCCAATTCCCTTTGTTTTTTCAATACGACTTGTCCGAGATCCGATCATTTGTATCACATACCTTGTTCAATCTCGTTATCGACAAGTTCTATTTCACTTGTTTTCGTGATATTCCATCCCCGTGACCTACACTAGTAGGAAAAATACCTATAGCAGTCATTTTGCCAGTGGCGTGCCCTAGAAAGAACACGCCATTGCTAAGAGCCAACATACTAGTGGCGTCTCGAATATACCGAATACCACTACTAGAGCTTAACTGTGGCGTTCAGTATACTCCGGATGTCACTACTAAAGCGGACCCACAGGTGGAACCGGGCCAAATTTAGGGGTGGCGTTAGGAAGTTGCAAACGCCACCATCGCCTATAGTTCTAGTGGCGTTCGCGGGAAATAAATGCCGATGTTATCCTAGAGTCGAAAACTTCCCCGTGTCGTCCCGACCCGCATCCCCCATTCACTCCCTCTCCCTCTTCCCCAACCTCCCCTCCCTCTTTCCCAACCTTCCCTCCCTCTTCCCAACCGCGTTGGCCGCCGCTGCACCCCGCGTGCGTCACATCGGCCACCACCGCCTGCCTCCACAGTATCGGCCGCTGTCGCCCCCGCCTCCACTACATCCGCTCCTCCACCCACCGCCTCTTCCCTGTCGCCGCCTCATCCCTATCTCGACGCATCCACTCCTCCACCCGCTGCCTCGTGCACGTCGCTTCCTCGTCCTTGTCCCCCCATCGCCGCTTCGTCCCCGTTTCCCCCTCGCCGCCTCGTCCCTGTACCCGCGACCTCCCGTGTCCACCGCCCCTCGCAACCGCCTCGAGCCACCGCCGGTGAGCCCCTCTCCCCCTTTTGTATTTGTTTTTAGAGTAGATGATTTTAGATGATTTACTGTAGATTTTAGCAAATGTACTACATATATTCATTTAGATTTAGTGTAAATTTAGTATATAGTGTAGATTTATTATATAGTAGCAAATTTAGATTTAGTGTAGATTTAGTATATAGTGTAGATGATTGTAGATGCTTTAGAGATATTAAATTGGGGCTCAATTTCTAGATATAGGAATGTTAGATTTAGTATATACTAGCAAATTTACATGATTTTGAGGGTAGAAAATCTAGATAATTTTAGGGATAGATGTAGCAAATATACATATATATATATTCATTTCTTATATGTTGACTAATAGTTATGAACTGTTGCTATTTAACTACTTAACTAGTATCATGTCGAAGCCAGAGTCGAAGTTTCGTGCTGTTCACCGGAAACCCACGAGGATCCTGACTTGGGAAGCTCAAATCATAGCGGATAACAGGAATATCCAGCTAGGTACTTTCATGTGCCTGTGGCAGGCGGCTCGCGCCTACGACTACGCCGCAGTTCAGCACTTTGGGGCGAGAGCGATCCTCAACTTCGAGGATGAGCGTCGCATGGCACATCTATTAGCGCCGAATGGTATGAGGATCGCCACGAGGGCCAAGGAGAGGGAGAACCGACATGCAGAGAGGCAGTTGGCGCGCCACCATCACGAGGAGGATGACCCCTTGGTCAGGGATCTTCTACTTGATCCCCAGGTGATGGCGGTCCACTACGAGGTCCTTAGCAAGAGCCGTCAACAGCGCGGGCAGGGCTAGGCCGGCCCCTCCGACACGCAGCAGGACGACTCTTGCAGCCTGTTGTCCTCTTTCTGGGACTGCTCGGATGACGACAACGTCAGGTCTACTTAGTTTATGATGTTCTCATGTGACTGTCGTATGCTACCTATTGTACTACTTATATAGACTTATCATGCTACTATTGTACTAATTATGCTAGCTAATCTTACTTATGTGTTATGTTAATATATTGTGCTACTTATGATGCTAATTAAGCTAAAATAGTCTATATAACTAAGTTTGTATTATCATATATAGGTATAATGAATGATGATCGATGTGAGTATTGTCGTTACCAACAGTGCAAGGACAAGAAGGTTGTTATAGTGCTCCCTTATGACTGCGAAGTTAGTATGGTATGTTCATTCACAACAAATCAACCTATATATACCCTATAACTGAATTATGTACTAATTGTTACTTTCTTATTATTCTATATGCAGAACATATCCTACAAGTTTAGACTTGATTTTCTGATCCATTTCGATTGGCCTTGTGGCAGCAGGGACAGTTTCAGGTTGATCTACTGTCTCTGAAGCAACCTGCACCGATCTACACGGTCCAAGTCATGAACGGGGCGAACCGCACTTTTTTGGTGGTTTGAGGTGGACCGAGATAGACACCCAGGAGAAGTTGGTCTTCTATATCTGTGAAGATCACATGACCTACTTCAACTACCGAGGCCCTAGAGGTTTTACAGACTCTGACGCTTCTTCAGATGACGAGATTCCCGCTGCTGCCATTAGGTATGGCACGAACATTGCCGATAATTCTTTTGAGGACTAGTAGTTAGTGCTATGTAGCTCGCTAGCTCCACTATATATAGTTGACTGTAATTATGTGCTACCATTTCCATGAATATATCTTGCCGTGTTGTGAATATTCAATTGGATGCACCAATTTTTTTTTAATTTTTAAAAGCTCACTTGTAGCATTCAAAATAAAAGAAACGTCACAAATAGATATGTAATGGTGACGCTTACAGTAAACGCCACTACTAGAAATCCTACTGGTGGTGCTCTATTTATAGATCACACCGTGGGATAATGATTTGGTGACTTCTCTCAAAAAAAAAAAATCCTACTGGTGGCGTTCGGTTGGGATGCCACTACTACGACCTACCAGTGGCATGAGATTAGTGGTGTGCCTCTTAAATGCCACGAACCCCTTTTCTAAACGCTGCCACTAGGCCTTTTCCTACTAGTGCTAGTCACATGTTGCAACATTATGAATATAACCTTACCAAGTCGGCCATGTGTATCTTCCCGTCAGATGAACAAATCTCGATCTTTACACATAGATCTCAACCGTTTCTCTGAGCGTACACATTTATAGTCACCCAGTTACGGATATGATGTTTGATATAGTCATGGCAGCCTCGGGAGACAGTGATTAATATGATCCCATGGTCTAAGGACAAGGAGACTACGCTTCTAACCATTGCAACGATGAACTTTGTGACTTGATCGTGTCGCAATTTTTGGGTAATGTCCATCACATCATTCACTAATGATATGACCTTGTTGTCAACTAGCATAATTGCTCCATGATCAGGAAACCTTGATCATCGGTTTCCCAACGAACTAGTATGAATAGAGGCTACTAGAGACTTGGTTTGTTTCATACCACACGTGTATCAAAGTTTTCGCTTGATACAGTTATAGCACAATATGAAACTATTACGAACTATTTGAGATATGATAATAAAATCCATTTATTATTTTTCCTTTAGAGCATATCTCTTTCAGTCTTCTACTTGCACTAGAGTACGAATAATTTATGTCATATGGGCAGCTTAGAAGGTATATAGTTGCCAGACACAAGTCTTGCTGCTCAGTACAACGCACATAGTTTCAATTTGAAATACTAGGATTTAGTTCAGTATAAGTCCTCCAATCTCCCGGCTCAAGCAAATGATGAATCCAAGAGAATTATTAGAACACTCATTGTAGTTGAAACAATTCAAAATTTGGATATTAAAGGTGTGCTTTGTGCTAGCACCTCAGTTCAGATATGTTGCGAGAGACCTGCACTGCTGACCATACATTTTGGTAACTGTCTTGAAAAAATCAGACAAGAATTCAGTGACAACAACACCTCATAAAACTAATAACAGAGGTATTTTGCTAGTTGACTTGTCGCAACGATATGTCAACATGTGGCACCTCTGAAGAGAGCTTTATAAAAGATAGTCTCTGGTATTCAACTCAGGCTCTAGGTAATGCGAACTTACAAAACTGCAGACACGAGAATTACTAAGCTTTGGACAAGGCACAAAGCGAGATAGGCTGACGGGCAAGGACTCACTGAAAGAATAAATCAAGTTTCAAACTGTGAATGGATACGATTATATCTTTAACTGTGCGAAATCTTCTTCATTTATGCATGTTATTCCATTGGCCACCTATTGGATCTGTACGTGGTCCTTGCTACAACCAACGGAAAAGCGTCCCGCTCTGGATACTGGGTGCAGCCAGCTAGAATCGGTTGCACGGCATTTATACAGCCAGTGCAACTAGCGTTTTGATCTTCGCTTAACATGCTGATGAGAAGTATCTTCATGTTTTCTTACATTTTCACTTGGCTGATTCATGTTGCAACTCTGTGTGACCCATGATGTAATAATATGTAAGAACGGATTCTGAATAAAGTAATAAAAAGGCTGTATGTACCAATCGGTACAGAGGCTGGGGAATAGCCCCATTTCAAAAAAAAAAAACTGTGAATGGATCAGCTAAATCAATATCCTTGGCGTGCCTCGCATTCCAAAAACTGCGGACACATCTACCAGTTGTAAACTGGATCCGGGCATCTCTGGAAACCTTGTTCTCAAGCTGAAGTTTCGTGCCTTGTGATGCCAAGAACTTGTCATAGTTTTTCCTGGCTCTGACTCCAAGTATCACCAACTCTAGATCTTGCGCGTCCAATACGAAGAATGTAACAAAACTAACGTGTGACTTGATGCTGCCAGAATAGAATTCCACCACTAGTGTCCCGAGACGAATGCCAAGAGGCTCGATCAAGTTGTGGTGTTCATGCGAATTGCATGGAGAGGATTGAACTGACTGAAAAGAAGAGAGACAAATAAAGAATTAGCCACACCGCACCGAAAGTAGTAGTAGATCACAAGGGAAGCCTAACAATCAAATGAAGAATTACCACCTGAATGTACAACTTCTCCAAGCACGGAAAGCACCTCATCAAGTCAATGACCGCATTCAGACTAAGAGTTTGCGAGTCGGCTAAAATTTTGATACTACGCACTGCCGTTGTTAGTTTACCAACATGGAAGCCCTTTATCAAACACACAAGAGACAATTAGGATATCTACTACAAGCGCAAAAGATATACGTACTATTTTCAACACACATGAATGCAAGTTAGAAGCCTCGTAAAGGCCAGAATTAAGTAAGGGAGGGCTCATTTACATGAATAACCTTGGAGCCAAACAAGATTCTGGTGGAGGGATCCGGATGGAGGCACAAGGTCTCCAGTTTAGGAGGTGCAGAGACTACCAATACATGCAGGTCACTACATAGATTATTAAGAAAGAGCAACCTTTTGAGACAAGGGGCATTCTCGATGACGATTTCTCCAAGCTTGAGGCTATCTGTGTAATGCCATCCAACGCTTAGGCCGATGGTTCGAAGGGCAGGCGAGTTGATCCGGACGCAATGGAAGCCCCAGCAGCCGCGGATCATTAAACAGTCCAGAGCGTGAGATTCGTTAATCAGGCGGTGAAGTGAACGCTGTGAGATGCTGACTCGTCCGAGTGTGAGCAGCTGAAGCATGGGGAAGTGGAGACCTTGGACGCTGTCGGGAAAGATGCACTGTCCGAAAGTGGCTGTTAGTAGTAATCTTGCGTGGAGTTGTAATTGATTAGGACAATGCCTTATGTAGTTTCTACGTGCTAGTACATGTCCTTACCGTGTCCTGCTAGGCTAGGTAGTTTCTGCACGCGTGTTAGTAGGTTTCGTAGTATGTTATCCGTTTAGTGCTAGGAAGTCATATACAAGTAGGTTTAGGAGAGTCTGGTCAGTTGGTCGTGTATATATACACGAGGTGTTGCGTGAGTTTGTACCGTGTGTGTGAAGTTGAGAAGCAAATAAAGAAAAGAACGGGTACGACACGTGCCCTTGGCTATAATATTTTTTCGAGCGTGTTTGTTTGTCTAGTTTGATGTAGTCGATCTGTGGGCAAATTCCAACAATTGGTATCAGAGCGAGGTCGAAGATTTGAAGCCACGCTTGCCCCGGGGAGGCGATCCTACTAGCGCCTCGAGGCGGGCGATCAGGTGGAGACGGCAAGCATGCCGTCATCGGTAAGGCGGCGGGCGATATTGTCGCTCGGCGGAGCGGCAAGGACGAAGATGGCGAACGGTGGTGGTCCGACGGTGCAACACGAGGGAGGCGGTAGGGCGCTGGCATCGGAAAAGCGGTGGAGGTGGATGATCGTTGATGGGAGAGGAGGTGCTGAGGTGCGGTGCCGGGAGTCTCGTCAAGATCGTCAATCGGGGAGTTAGAAGAGTCAAGGAGTCATGGGCGTGCGGGTTGGCACGTTGAGTCAGCGTCGTGTCTGTTAGTCGTCGTTGTGTCCAAGTGCTCGTCTCTGTGAGGATCTGTTGCAGTTGAAGCGTATCACGTCGTGTTGCTGTCTGGTGCTAGATGCGACCAAGGGTCTCGACGTGAGGATGAAGCTCAAGCGTATAGTGGGACAATGACCAGTGAAGGGGAGCCTCTTCAATGAGGACCTGTCTCTACATGGGACGATGTGGTGATCATCGTTGGCATGTATTGCGTTAGGGGTGGACGATGGTGTCTGCCTGGCAGCGTGACTGGGAGTCTGGATCATACGTTGAGTTAAGTCAAGAGGTCGTGAAGCTGCAAGAATTCAAGATCAGAGAAGCACAAAAGACAAAGAGTCGTCAATCAAGATTAGGAGGAGATTGTTAGTAGTAATCTTGCGTGGAGTTGTAATTGATTAGGACAATGCCTTAGGTAGTTTCTACGTGCTAGTACATGTCCTTACCGTGTCCTGCTAGGCTAGGTAGTTTCTGCACGCGTGTTAGTAGGTTTCGTAGTATGTTATCCGTGTAGTGCTAGGAAGTCATATACAAGTAGGTTTAGGAGAGTCTGGTCAGTTGGTCGTGTATATATACACGAGGTGTTGCGTGAGTTTGTACCGTGTGTGTGAAGTTGAGAAGCAAATAAAGAAAAGAACGGGTACGACACGTGTCCTTGGCTATAATATTTTTTCGAGCGTGTTTGTTTGTCTAGTTTGATGTAGTCGATCTGTGGGCAAATTCCAACAATGGCGACACGGAGGGTGGCCGAGAAGCGGAAGATGGATGCCGACAGCGGTGGCAGCGGCTCGCTATGGTAGTAGCATATCTCAAGCTCTCGGAGGTTGCAGAGGGCGGGGGATCGGAGCCACGGCTCCATGGTAGCGGTTGGTTTGCTAAATTTGTATGCCTCCATGCATAAGCGGCGGCCGGGACCTGGGTGGGAGGAGAGGATACGTGATACGGCAGACGCAGGTACGTCCCCGAGTTTGAAGAAGCCATGACTGTCGAGGTTAAGAGGGGCGGAGCGCCAGAGATGGCGCCACCGGGACGCGAGGGTTTGGGTGCGTGCGCCGTCCTCGGTGGGAAGGAAGGAGATGATATGACCGAGAGTGTCGTCGGCGAGGTTGCTGATGCGGTCGACGCGTCCTCTCCTTCTCCTCTTCGAGCAAGCACCTCCCGCATCGCTGATGCGGTCGACACGTCTTCTTTCTCCTTCTCCTCTTCGAACAAGCACCTCCCACCTCCATCTTCCATCGGAAGTAGAAGAGCATGGGATCAAGGAGATTCGGACGGTTGGCAGCCAGAAGAGGCAAGCACCGGAGGATGGCAGCCAGCAGCGGCGTCATCGTTCGAGAGCTATGTTATAGCGGTGGCGTGATCGTTCGTGTCTTCGTGATCGTAGGTTTTGCAGAATAGACCGAGAAAAACAGGCCACGGCCCACCTGTGACTCTTTTAAGTACAGAGGACATGTCGTACAACTGTACAAGACAAAAGACATTGCCCTAAAATACACAGCAGACATAGTTGGAGAATTCAAAAGAAAAACTACATGTTTGGATTAGAATATTAGATTCAGAATTCCTGACCAAAAGATAAGTTTGACCAAAAGAATTCCTGACCAAAAGATAAGTTTTGGCACAACAGTTGACAGAAAATAACCAAGCAATTTTACCCCAAAACCAATGAACACCCAGTACTAGAAAGAACTATGTGTTGGCGAAAACAATAAGAAATGATTTTTTTTTGAGGAAAATCAGGTTGCCATGTAGGAAAGATACTGTATATCCATGATAAAACTATTTGGGAGTTTCAAGCTATGCTAGAGAAGATCAATGAGCACACCATTGGACAAGAAAGTTTTGTTTTCTCAGAAGTAACAAATGTGAATTTACAACCTTTTGTGCAAAATTCAATGGGGAGTTATTCATCGCATCTTAGCTTTACCAATTCTCTAGAAAGGCCTCTTCGCAAGCTGTAGCATGCTACTGCTGCACTTATGAAAGTATATGGCCACGATGATTAGTGTGTCTGACATTCAGTTACTGAGAAGATTGATTATTTCTTCAGAGGAAAAGAGATTATAGTTTCGCGTGAGTACCTTTTGCATAGAGGATCTGCCGCTCTGGTAATGGCTGCTTCCCTGCATTCAGCCGGACTAAAAAATACCAGCATCTGTACTGTAGAGTCCTGATAAGCATTTGATCATTGTCAGAGGCGCAGCAGCTCATTGTACTTCCATCACTGATTGCCGCTTGCCAGCCCTTCTTTGTTCGCTTTAGTTCAGCCTTGCTTACACATTTCCGGACCTGCAATTGGTCAATTCCAATCAGTATTTTAGATTAGCAACATGAAGAAGCTTCTGAAACGTAGTTGATAAACAGAACGATCAGGACTTACTCATGCTTGGGTATCGATTTCTTCTTCTACCAAATGAGTCGAGATCCTGACAGCTCGGTGCCATTCCCTTGTAATACATGGGATAGATCTGTGATCACATTCAGAAACTGCGTTGCACTTACACCTTGCTACTAGTCCATGTTCAGCCGTTCAGGTCACCCAGAGCCTCACTTTTAGTACTATAGTATTGCTGTCACTGCATGTACCTGTTAAGATCACAGTCATAGTAGGATAGATGTGAACTGTGAAGTCAAACATGGCCTCAGAAGCAGGCCTTGAGCCTCCATTGTGATCTGGTTTCAGGATTTGGAGTGTGGTTTGAGGCACTCGCTGTTGAGGAGGTAAAGACAAATACAGAACAGTTCATGCTATTTGCTTCATATATGAGCCCACCTGAAGTCAATAATTGCAAGTACACAAAGATTATTCATATCGACAGCTAAAATCTTGTAGTGCACACCTCCGTCGTCAGGTTATCAACATGCGAACCCTTTATCGAGAACACAAGCGAACATTAGAAGATTACTAATTTATCTTCACGCAGAAAATAGGCCCACTGGACTCTTTTAAAAGCCCGCAAGAAACATGTCGAACAAGATGAGATGAAAATAATTGGGATAAATACCAAATTGGTCTTATAAAATAAACCACGAACATCAGAAAAAGAAAAAAAAAAGTTGGACGATGTCCTGCCATCCTGGACAAGTGGGCACAATAGACTTTCCAATCCATGTCTATTCTCTCTCCTTTCAGCTACTCCCTCCGTTTCACAATATAAGATGTTTTAGCTTTGTGAAGAGAGTGTATCTAGATCTATTTTAGTATCTAGGTTTACTCTAAACCTAGATGAATCTAGACACTAAAACAAGTCTAGATACACTTCATTCACAAAGCTAAAACATCTTATATTTTGAAACGAGGGAGTAATAAATAATGTTTTAGTAATAATGGTGTCAATTTGTTTTGCCAAATTACCTCGTTTTTTCATGGTATTAAGTAAATTGACACTTTTCTAGTTCGCCCAAGCAACTGAAACAACATAACAGTATCCCAAAACTAATTTTGCCCAGAAACACGTCAAAAACAAATACAATGAATGCCCAATGCTATAAATAATTTGCTCGCCAAAACTAGAGAAAACTTTAAGAAAGAACTAAAATTATGGGGGAAATCAGATAGCCATGTAGTCAAGCAACTGCATCCAACTATCCATGATATAATGATTCGGAAGTTTCAGCCATTGAAATAGAAGATCACTGGATAAATCACAGGACAAGAAAGAAATACTTTTGCTCCAAAGTAACAAATAGGGATTTCAAAAATATGCAAGATCTTGTATTTCATCCTAAATTAGAGAGAAAAAATAACACATCATATCTTAGCTTAACCAATCCTATAGTATGACCCAGTATGCTACTGCTGCATCTATGATGCTTCAGTAACTGCTGATGATCAGTTACTTCTCTAAGAAAATGGTTTAGCATACGAGATATACTGAATTTAAACACAAACCGCGTTCCCCGCTCAGGACTGCAGTCATCCATACAGATGAAGTATAATAAGCATCCTGTTGTACTGGAGGAAAACATGTGGTAAATGCCATGCATTTATCTACATTTGGTCAGTGCTCGGAACCTGCAGAACTGGAGGAAAACATGTGGTAAATTCAATGTCGATCATTGAAAAACAATTGGGGTGACCTGAAGCGTACTAAATTAAGAAAATCCTCACATTGCTCTGAAGCTGCAGGAACTTCACATAGTAGAATGTCTCAGGCATGATGCAGTCATATCTACCTGCAAGACGAACATAACAACATTCTTGTTTCAGACAATGGACCAATAGAAATTCATACTTCCATTCATGAATTTCTGTCAGTAGCATTTTTTCACAAGCATACCTTGGTTACAGTGGACAAAACGATCTGCATTCTCAAGCAAGGTTCTGATGATTAGAATTTTGACATTCAGTTATTGCAAAGATTATTTCTTCAGACTAAAAGATATTATAATTTGTGGTAAGTACCCATGCATAGAGGCTCTAGTGAGTGGTGACCAGTTGACGGGTTGGTGCCCAGCAGCCAGCCTGGGGCCATGCTCTTCGGACCACAAACACCAGCATCGGCAGAGTCTTGATATCACTGGCATCTGCAGAGTCTTGATCAACATTTGAGTCATTGTAAGAGTTTCAGCAGCTCATTGTACTTGTATTCCTAATGGAAGCACTATCCTTTCCCTACTTGCACATTTCCGACACTGCAGTTGATCAATTCCGTATTTTACGTTAGCTGCATGAACATGCTTCTGAAGCACAGTTGGTAAACAGAATGACCAGGACTTACTCTTGCTTGGCCATTGATTTCTTCTTCTACTGAGTGCTTTCTCTTGTAAGCATCGCCAAATGAGTCGAAATCCTGACGGCTCAATGCCATTCCCTTGTAAAGCATGGGAAAAATTTGGGATCACATACAGATACTGTGTTGCACTTGCACCTTGCTACTAGACCATGTTCAGGTCATCCGGTGCAACGCTGGAGCTGATACCCAGGGCCTCACTTGAGTTAACCAAATAATAGCCCATACACTTGGATGGGACAACAAGACGCTGTTTTGCCAAGAACTCCTCACCATAAACCCTGGTTCTAACCACAAGTGTCATCAACTCTAGCACTCTAGAGTTCAATACAAAGAATGTGATGAAATCAATGTCTGACTTACATCCCTGATAATATTCCACCACTACTAACTTCAGACAGGTATCAAGACAACCGATAAGATTCTGATGTTTACGACTTCACCCATTTGTTCCTGCTGGTGAATAACCCTGAAAAGAACATAGAGAAAAGAATCAACAATTTCAGAACAGCAAGCATATTGAAAAAGAACAGATGAATACTATGATCAATGAATAAAGAATCATCACGCGAATGCACAACTTCTCCAAGCACGGAAAGCATCTCATCAACTCAATAATCATATTGAAACTAGGAGTAGACATATAAACAGCCAAACTCTTAACTGTGGACACCACTTTTGCCAGGTTATTAAGAAAGGCAACATTAGACCATAATATACCGGTGTAAATGATATGTAATCTCAATGTACACAGAAATGGAGGTTAGAATCTGTAACATCCCAAAACTTTAATCCAAACCTATCAAGATCCAAATCATCAAAGTTAGGGTTAACAAAAACTTTTCCAAATTTAAAATGAAAGCATTCATGTGTATGAGCATTTAATTTAGGAATTGATTTGAATTGCCATGGTTCTGTGATTCTTTGGTTGTAAAATGTTTGTATGGTAATTTCAACATCATCTAAACCTTTCCCAAGCAAATTCTAAAGAAAATCAAATCAAAAACAATTAAAAAAGACGAATGGTCATTTTGGTCATTTTAATCCACTACACTACTTTGAGTGTTCCTAGCACTCATTTCTCAACAGAAATAATTCTAGATCTTTACACCCCTTGCTAGTACACATAATGAGGTACCAAGGCCCACTTTGTGATCTGCTAAAAACATTCAAATGCTAATTTTAAATGACAATTTAAAATTGAATCTATTTCATATGGAAAGATCCCACTATTTCAAAAACCACTCAAACAAGCTCAATTTTCAAAACCCAAGCAACCACAGAGTCTCAAGCTTATGCCTAGCAAACCCACCAAAAATCTTTTCAAAATTCAAAAGTTTATTTCTTGCGGCCATTTAATCAAACACTTGGCAGACAGGGTTAAACTCTAAATCCTAGCTCACTGTTTTGAACAGGGTTTTGCCCCCAAATGATCTCCATTTAATTCCCTTGTTCCCTCATGATCTAACCAGACCATTAGCACCTCACCCCCTTGTCCCTAGCCACAGTGCCGAGCCACCCCGAGCACTAGCTCGCCGGCCGACCATGCACTCACCCCAGCAGACCACCTCCCTCTCTCTCGCCATGTCTAGGAGGTAGCCAGGACCTCACCGCCACCCACTGTCCCCTCCCCGAGCCAGGCCCAACCATGGACCACCGAGGAAACCCTGCGCCCAGTGCCACCGCGCCATGCCCGAGCACGCGCCAGAGCGCCGCACCCGACACGCGTGCACAAGCCGCCGCTCGACCGCAGCCCGCGCCCACCGCTCCGCCACGACCCAGGGAACACGACAGACACGCCCATTCGCCGCCCAACGCACCACAGCCACCGCTCGCCGTGGACACCGCCGCCTCTGCCACTCAGAGCGCCAGCTGCCCCCGATCGCATACCACCGCCCCTAAGCCAGCATTAAGTTCCTAGAGCACCGCCAGGAGACCGTCCGTCGATCGCCACCCTCAGCCATGCCGCTAGCCGCCCGTAGCCATGTCGCCACCGTCGCCTGCCCATCCCTCTCGGTCTCGCCGTCGAGCCTATAAAAGGAGGGCACCCCTAGCCAGTTGAAGCACTCCACTCCACTCCCCTCACCTCACCGATCATCCCACACCACTAGCCGGAGCAAGGGGAGCAGCAGCTCGCCGGAATTGCACCGGAGCAGGCCGCATCTGGAGGAGAAGGGCGCCGCTAATTGCGACCACCCCTGAAGCTGCCTCGACCGTCCCTGAGCTCGCCGTCGACCACCAGTCTGTTTGCCCGCCTCGCCGACCTTGATGGAGCCCTGGTACACCCCCTATGCACCCCCACCGAGCCGCTAGGGTTTGAGCTCGCCGGCGACAGGTCCGTCGTCGACGACAAGCCACAGTCGTTGATCCCCACTCTAATCCAACGTCCCACCTTGCCCCGTACTGCTTCGCGCGTTATGAGCCGCTGACCGGTGGACCCCCCTGTCAGCTGAGCCCCGCGCTGCGGAGTGACACTGGGCCGGCCCGCTAGAGTTTCCTGCGCGATCCAGTTAGTTTGAATTAGGATTTTTCTATTTAGTTTAAACTTAGTTCTGTCTCTAAGTTTGAAAATCAATTCAGAGAGATTTACAAATCCAAATTGCATGAAACCAATTTTGTCTGAAAGGTATTGAAATGATCTATCCAAGCCCGTTGGACTTAATTCAATTAGAGTTATAGATATCTCCTAGTAAAAATAATAAAACAGAAGCATTTGCACCTTGCAACATTTTTCAAAATTCAACCATGATAGCTTTTGAGATGTTTCCAACTCTCAAAAATCACATTTCACCATACCTATCTGAATATGTAATAATATTAAGGTTTACATGCAGTGACTTTGGACTAGTATCAAAATAATGCTATATAGGCATTTCTAGTCACTTTAAATCATTAAATATTGAACTTAAACCAAAGTAATTATGATCCAATCCTTAAATCACATTCCCACATGTTAGAATATATGGTGATGACATGTGTCCACATGATCCCATATTTTAAGTGGTGAATATTAAATCTTAGTTAATTTTTTAATGAGTAGAAATTACTTTTTTAAATTAAAAAGAATGAAACTAGTGAATTAAACTTGTGATGCTTGTGATGATAATAGATCATCAAATGTGTGTTTTAGAATGCTAATTAGACTAGTTAATTATTGTTTGGTGATTGTGTATTCCGTATGTATTTATAGACGATAGTACCGACCAAGTCTACGAGGAGGAGGAGTTCTACCAAGAAGAAGAAGAAAACTTCAACCACTGCACCAACCAAGGCAAGCCACCATTAACAGTGCAAGCTATTGTATCAAGCTAGAATTTAGTTAGTTAACTTGATCCAAGATGCTATAGGCATGTTTGAGTCATCTCACTTTGACTATTAGTTACCCCTAGTCTTATTCACCAGCTTTACTTCCTTTACTTTACCCAAAGTTCTCTATTTTTTGAAGGTAGCATAAAGAGTATAAAACTTACCTATTTAGAACCCCTTTAGATGTCATTCTATGGCATGAGATTGAACCCACCATTTTCCACCTTAGTGAACACTCTTAACTTAGTAGTTTAGAGTAGATCAAAAACTTGAATCACTTTAGATGTGAGCACTTGGTGAAAATGAATTATGAAAACCTTGGAATGATGAGTCATTCTATTGATATATTTTGACATGTGTTGAGAAACACAAATGGTTTATGATGATGAAAATGTTGAGGCATGAGCCTTAACCCTTTTATAAAACTGATGGTTGGATTCAGATGCGATATCATTCCAAATTTACCGTACAACCAAACTACCTGAATTGGGTAAGGCTTAGCTGGAAATTTATATGCATTAGTATTAGTTCCCTCGCGGGAGAGGTTTGAGCTGAGGCTACCTCTCAATGTTGTCCACCTATGCAGTGCCCAAGATGACTGATGGTCATGGTTGGGAGGCCATGCTCATAGGAGAGGTGCTTATACTAGGGTGTGTAAAGGGAAGGTTATGTTTGATTATCTGCATACTAAGTATGATGATTCAGGATTATCCCTGACAGATGTATCGAATCTTGTGGTGAAAGTGTACCACCTCTGCAGAGTGTCAACTATTCGAATAGCCGCGTCCGCGGTTATGGACAGTTGGAATGGCCATACTGTTTCGTTGTCAGATGTTTTTCAAACAACTTATAAAATGAATGATGAATCTTGACTTGACCACAACAGGGTTGTGTTTATGATATTAGCTTCCCAACTTAAGTGATTCTAGAATTTTACTTTATCTTTCTTTGCTTCAGAACTCAGCTTAGGTTTCAAACTTAACCTTATAGTTAAACATAGAGTTAGCACTTTGACTTAGAACTATATTACTTGTTAGTGTTAGTTTGCGAGTACTTAAAGAGTACTCATGGCTTTTGTCCCTAGCTATTCTCATGGCCAGACTATGAAGGAGACTATCAAGATGATGGCCAGCAGGACGGCTATGATAACTAGGACTATCTGTCTTTGTTAGCATTGCATGTGCACCTGAAGATGGACCCCACCGCTACGCTTATCTTTTATTTCCGCTGCTTGTTGTATTAAAGACTGGATCATGAGATCCTTATTTGTGTAAGACCTTATGTATGGTTTGTAATGGATGATGTACTGTGATATCTAATCCGTTATGTCTCATAAAAATGGTAATCCTGGGATTGCGAGGTATGGTATAACGGGCATCTGGGATTAAAAATCCAGGTGTTGACAGAATCCTCCCGGTGGAAAGAAGCCTGAAGGCTGTAGTTACGTGAATAATTATGGAACCAAGCACAAGCCTGGAGGAGGTTTCATAAAGATAGCCAAAGGTCATCAATTTAGGCGCAGAGAGTACTGATATATGCAGATCAATGTTCCAATCAAGATTGAGCAACCTTTAAAGAGAAGGGGCATTCTCGATGATGAGTTCCTCAAACTGTAGCGTGTTTATCTTATTATTACGCTTAGCACGCACACCCATGCTCTTAATGTTGTGGGAGTTGATTCGTACGCAGCGAAAGCCGCAACTGTGGTGAATCAGTAAGGTCTCCAGGATAGGACACCCAACAATCAGGCTATGTAGAGAGGTCTCCGAGATGGAGACAGATTCAAGTCTGAGCTGCTTGAGCAGGGGAAAGTGAAGCACTTGGACAATGCCGTCAGGGAAGTTACATTTTCCAATGGTGACAACACGGAGGGTGGCCGAGAAGCAGAAGATGAACGCTGACAGCGGCGATAGCGGCATCCGATAGTCTTTAGTGTAGCATAAATCAAGCTCTTGGAGATTTTCGAGGGCGGCGGGTCGGCGTTTAGGGCACTGAGGCTATATGTGTCGATGAAGAAGCGGCGGCCAGGGCCCCTATGAGAGGAAAGGATGCGCGACACGACACCTGGGAGTGCAGCACAACTCTTGACGAGGCCACGGCATTCAAGGTTGAGAGGGGCAGAGCGCCAGAGGTGGCTCCACCGGGAGGCGAGGATCTACGTGCGGGCGCCTTCCTTGGTGGGGAGGAGGGAGATAATATCGCCGAGGACGGCGTCGGGGAGGTTACTGATGCCGTTGGCGCCTCCTCCACCTCGACCCACTCCGGAGGACACCAATCGCCTCATCATCGAACTAGGATCCCCCGCCTCCATTTCCATCTCCATTGCCGCAGAGGCAGCTAGGGTTTAGTTCAAGGAGGCACAATGTTGCGGGAGCAAGACAGCCAGCGGCTAGGGAGGTGCAGAGGTCCAGGGGGAGAAGCACGGGAGGAGGCCGGAGGTGTGGATGTCGGTGGCCGCCGGCGGAGTGGTCGGGTGGAAATGGAACGGCACCGCGGCGAGAGTAGTGGTGCAGACTACAGAGGCCCACACCTCGGTCTTCCGTGGGTAAATTTCAAATCTTCATGGCCGCAACTTGCAAAGCCACATATTGAAAATTGTTTCCTAATTATATTGAAAAAATATTTTATATATGGTATGTTGGCCATGAAAGTCTACTTCAACAAATTTATCTGTTGAATCATTTAGTGATTAATATGGATGCATATATATTTATATGCTGGTCGAATATTGTTTATTATATGGACCTTGTTATATTTGCTACAGAACAAACACAAAATATATGTTTTTCTAAAAATTGGCTAAACATATTATTTGACCTAATATAAAGCATAATCAGATAAATTAGGTCAGTTCATCACCCGCACATCATCTTCACCGTACATGAGTGTTTTAAACCTTCACCACTCTCTGTCATTTGTCCAAATATCTGCAGGGACTTTGAGATTGGTTTGAGATGCCTTTCATCGACTTGTTGGTCATGGCCCATTTGTCACTATCATAAAGTTCCCACCAACGAAACATCCAGTCATATCTCTCCCATATGTGTCAATTTGCAATTTCAAATTTATGTGCATGTGTAGGAATAAAAATAGACTTAGACTATGTGGTTTAGTATTGTTTAATTTACATGTGTTTCAATATTTATCTTTTAATCTATATGTATCATTGAAAACATATTTGTGATTGAATGGGAGGTAAAAAATGAAAACTGTGAAGAGAGTGACCTCCTATTTGGCTTGGTGGTTGGTGCCACAATGATCTCTTCGTGGAAGATTGTGAAGAGGTCCGAACTTATCCTTCCCAAAATTTGTGAAGTGGTTGTGGAGTTTGCCATCTCCGGAGTAGAAAAAAGCTAGCCATAAGGAAATGGCACATATCCTTCGTGGAATTGGCTCGGAGAAGAAGGTGAGCCTTCGTGCCGTTGGGAAATTCTTCGTGAGATCTCACACCTATCCAACTTGACGTAGCTTACTTGTAAGGAAACAAGGGAATACACTGTGACACCCCCGGGATCAGGGTTAAACAAATCTCAGACCTTAGCCTGACATAAGCTTAACCTAGAGCTCGAGGATATCCAGTGAGAAATCGGTAACACAACAGTAACCCTGCGACACAAAAATTATTACAACAAGCTTATAACTGAGCGAAGAACCAAAATATCATAAGCAGAGGTCACTGACCATAAACAATAAACAATGGAAGGCAAATTATACTATTAAATATAGCAAACTTAACAAATAGCCTAAGAGGCCTGAAGCATAACGATGAGGTCCCAACCCATAGATCCCAGGCTACCTGCTGAGAACCCCAAGCTACTTGTCGGTTTCGCTGTCGTACCAAACTTGTCTTCATGGAACACTTATTCTGCTACAAAAGTATCAAGTAAGGGTGAGTACAGGGTGTACTCTGATACATTGCTAACGTATCCATAATTTTTGATGTTCCATGCTTGCTTTTATCTACTTTCTTATGTTTTGTCCACACTTTGGAGTACTTTTTATATGATTTCTTGGACTAACCTATTAACAAGAGCCACAGTGCCAGTTGCCTGTTTTCTGCTGTTTTTGGTTCCAGAAAGTCAAAAAATGAATATTCTCGGAATTGGACTGGACAAAAGCCAAAGCCATTATTTTCCAAAATTCACGGAGCCAGAAGGAGAGACGAAGGGGGCCACAGGGTGGCCAAACCACCCCTAGGCGCGGGTCCCCCAGGCTGCGCTAGGGCATGGTGTGGGCCCCCTGGCTAGCCACCAACCTCGCCCTTTCGCCTATATATCTCCCCCGATGCAAAAACCCTAAATCATCAAGCCTCCAGCCACGAAAAGTTCTGCAGCGCCACCGCCACCGAAGGAGAGATTCGGAGGACAGAAAGTCTCTGTTCCGGCACCCTGCCGGGACAGGGAAGTGCCCCCGGAGCCATCTCCATCGATCTCCACCACCATCTCCATCACCATTGCTGATTCCCATGATGAGGAGGGAGTAGCTCTCTCTCGAGGCTAAGGGTTCTACCGGTAGCTATGTGTTCATCTCTCTCTCTATGCGTGATCATATTGTGATCATGAGCTTTGTAACCAAGTAGATCTACCTTGCTACTCAAGTGCTTTAATAGATCTCTGCTCTCCCCATGTGTGTGAAAGTGACAGCATGCACACCATGGTGGCACTTAGGCTAGAGATTACAAATACTTGTTATGAGTTATATTTAGAGTTGGATGTTTTTATGAAATTGTGGTGTTTGTTGGACCCATCTAGTACTCAAGGTGATAGTGTGGGGTTATCTAGATGGGAAAGATGAACTTTGAGGTGTGCTGTTATAGCCTTACCAACGATTAGAGTGTCCAACCGGAGAGTAGTTCAGCGTAGTATCATAAAGAAGAATATATTTATATGAGAGTGTTCACTAGTGAAAGTATGATCCCTAGGCCTTGTTTCTAAGCACTGAAACACCGTTTGCTATTAGATCTATTACATGTTTGCTTGTTTCTATCTTTATTTCAGTTTTACTTTAGTCTTTTCCACGCCATCAAGCTATTTTCTATCACCGTTACCACTTATAATTATCCATACCACTCGTATTTCACTATCTCTTCGTCAAACTAGTGCACCTATACACCTAACAAGTGTATTGGGTGTGTTGGGGACACAAGAGACTTCTTGTATCTTGATTGCAGGGTTGCTTGAGAGGGAATACCTTTGACCACTTCCTCCCTGAGTTTGATAAACCTTGGGTGATCCACTTAAGGGAAAACTTGTTGTTGTTCGACAAACCTCTGCACTTGGAGGCCCAACAACTGTCTACAAGAATAGAAGTGCGTAGACATCATACTCCGCAAGACTTATGGCTGGTGGGGTTATTTTGCATAAAGCCATCTTTGTTTATAAAATAAGAGGGAGAAGAAGCTCGTCTATCAGAATATTTTAAAACGGGATAAGAGAACGACATCTCCGAAGAATTGATCATCATCTTTTGATATCCACCAAAGTAATCGTCATCTCACAACTAGGATCACCCCCTCGTACCCATGAGGAAGCATCCTTAAGCACATGTTGAAACCTCCAAGTTTTACGATTAGGTTAATGTTCTCTATTATCTTAGAATTCGGTCACCAAGCATTCATAACCGTGAACACAGCTTTTCGAAAAGATTTAACCCTGCAGGGGTGTAAAACTTTACCCACATGTACCAACCGACTCTTAATACCACATGATAAGCCCTCTTCCTTGGAAGGCCAGCAGAGGGTGGTTGGCCACGACATTTACCTTGCTTTCACCGAGACCATGAGTCACACCCTAAGGATGGTTCCGCCATAACGAGTCAAATCCCAAAGCCGGTCCCTAAAGATGTGGGCGAGGTTGGTGTATCAGGGGCTCCGTCGACCCCAAGCAACCCCAGCCACTCTTACCTACCTGTTATGATGCATCTCCTTCACCGCCTTCGGGAACAACCAGATATGCATATGTCGAATGGAACACCGAACTAAGTGACTCATGGAATCTACTAGGCAAGTTAATCAGCGGAGGGGTTCCCAAGCCCCGTGTGGTTGTACGCTCGTCTTGGTACAAAGGCAAGAACTTGGTTCCTAGTGGTGGTGAGCATGGGACTACAAAACCACATCCCACTGTGGCCTCCCATACAAGGCTTAACATGTTTAACCTTTATCACTGATCTCATTTTATCTTGTTCTCCTATCATACTAGATTCTCTGCTTTTGATACATCATCTAGATGAACCAGCACTGACAGCTAAGTCGGGCTAAGCAAGACACAGATAATAGCTCTAGCAGTGCACACAAGCCAAACCTAGTTATGCTAGGAGCCGTGGATCAGGTAATATAAGCTCAAAGGGAGTAATACAACAGATAGGATACTATAACACCCTCGAATCAGCCCTATGCAAGTTTTAGCGATTTCTGACAAATTCGCATAGAAACATATATATACAACAACGACTCCATGAGTCAAGAATATATATATACAGTACAAAGATCCAAATCACCTTGAAAACGATACAACATTCGAGTAGGGATAAGATGCAAATGGAGCTAAGAGCCCTGAAGAATAACCAATGGCGTCTATAACCCTGCCCAGGCCAAGCCGGAAGGGTAACCCTGCTAACGATAGTAAACTCATACCTATTAAAACAAAGGGGTGCCGACAAAGGGCAAAGGAAAAAGGGAGCGGTCAATACTGAGGCTAGTACACGGTGAGTCTAGAATTCGGCGGCTCTCGCCTACATAGGTATGGTGGACTGAAGCGCCAGCGAAGCATGCACTAAACAACCTATAGAGACTCGATACACTGTCGGCTATCAGAGAGAGGTAAGAAAGACATATTCGGAACCAACCTGATACTAACACCAAACATACCCATCCTGGTATTTCCCTCTCGAGACCAGACAAGGAAGTCATGTCGAGGAAACTCACATAGTTGGCAGTTTTATTCATTCATTCCATGGTGGTTGTCCAACTTACTAGTCATATCAGATACAAGTCATATTATAATAGAAATTCTTCAGTTATAGTTGTCTATGATCGATAAACTGTGCTCCAAGTCGTCCATAACCGCGGACATGGTTTTTCGAAAAGATTTAATCCTGCAGGGGTGCATCCAAGTATCCACACGCACTTTAACCCTTGTTGTCAGATCCAAATATGAGCAAGATCCTGAACATACACCCAACGGTATGCGATGGGGCCTCGGACATGATGTTTCCCAGACCTAAAGCAAGTACATGTGGGCCACCCCACTAAGCTACCCGTAACAAAGTCGGCCGGTCTCCAAAACGGACCCAGGATTTGTGTCAACGACTGTAAATGACTGGGAACCCGAAAGTGTGACTGGGCTTGTCGATACAGCGAAAATGTGTCACGAGTCCAAAACAGTACAGGTGCTCCACGCACAATCGTAATTAAAGCAGTAAAGCATGGCATAAGTACAGGATAGTAATAAAGCCCCAAACTAGTTTGTGGCCCCTAGCACAGTACTTTGAAATCAGGTAGTAAACCAATGGGGTGCCCACCCACCCCACCTGTGGTTAGCGCGCTCGATCTTGGAACAAGTGTCAAGAACTCGGGTCCTAGGTGGACACAAGTGGGTGGTTAAAAACCAAATATTGACTATTACCCACCACCTCTGCATTATATCTATTTCCAACATTTTAATTAACAAGTTATAATGAAAGCCATGATCATCTCCACCATTAAGCATGTGTCAACATTTCATCAATAGTGGAATGATAATGACGCGAAGCAGCACCTAAGCAAGCAACTACAACTCGCAAGGCTGACTATCTATCAAACAAATAGGCAATAGGATGTGTCCAAGGCAATATAGAGGCGACAAAGAATATAAATGGTGCACGGGAACTAAATCATCGCACACAGATAACAATAGGTCAATAGAAATAAGTAAAAGACTATAAATGCAAAATAGGTAGAAAGGGGAGAATGCTTGCCTAGGAAACATTGCCGAAGAACTTGTCGATACTCGCATCCACTCAACGGCCTAATCCATGAAGAAGCAAACACTAAAAGAAACACCAGATGCACTATTTAATACTACGGCAGAAGATCGGGCATGATGCATGTATGATGTTTGACATGGTAAAGAGGCAATGCAATTATGCAATATTAAGCGGAACCGGGCTCCCGCTAATTAATTAGAAGGTTCATGTTATTTAGATACCCCGCAATTTAAATGTAATATTAACAAGGCAAAACATAGCATCGGTTTGCTATACAAATTTAAATGGAGCCAATTGAAATGGATCGTATGGGCACCTAGAGGGGGGGGGGTGAATAGGTGCTACTTCAAATTTAATGCTTTTTCAATTTTAGGCTTGGCACAAAAGGTAAATTCTCTAGATATACTATTATGTAGAATTTCCCTATATGCAAACCTAACTACTAGCGAGTAAAGGCGAGTGAGATAGAGGAACGAGTAAACCGTAGTGGAGCACGCGGAGACACATGATTTGTTTTACCGCAGTTCCTTCCTTGTTAAGGGAAGTACATCTGCGTTGGAGGGGTGGGCGCTACTAAGACCACCACGCCACGATAGGCCTCACTCTGTTCTCCGATGGATCCCGCCACCAAAGGCCCGATCCACCTTTCCACTATAGGAACCCTTCGAGGCGGGAACCGACGCCTTTACACAACTAGAGGGACACAACTCCACAACCAAATTGGAGGCTCCTGTAATGACAATAAGCTGCCACAAGAACAATAGTTATCAATAACAAAACACAAGATCTAGATATTAACGAGAATACTAGATCGGGGATTCTCCAAGTGAATGGAGAGGAGTTGATGCGCTTGATTCGTGATTCGTGGCTGACTTTGCTCTTCTCCCGTGGGCCATATTATCTGGCCCAAGGGGAGAGCCGGATTATCCGGCTGGGGAAGAAAATTTGCCCCGCGCTGGACTGTCCGGGGGGAAATCCGCCCCTAGACAGAGACACGCGCACAGCCGCCCCTGGCCAAGAGGCACAGGCCGGATTATCCGGCCCTTGATGTGGGCGGATAATTCGGCCCCCAAGCACCAAAAGCACTTCTCTGCACACTTAGCACACATGAGAAAACTCCACGATATTGTTATCTAACATGCAAAATATAGGGAACCATTAAATGTTCTTTCAATCTCCCCATTTTTGGTGTTAGATGACAATACTGGGATTTGCAAGATAGCTCTCATAACAACAATATTTAACTAATGAAAAAGACTCCCCCTCAATGTGTGCATAGTAGAATTTGTATTAGATTACAACTACACACAAGAAGGTAAAAGTCTATTTCATTGGAACATAGCAGAAATATTCATACCACCGTGAGAGAGATAACCATAATGAGCATCCTCAATATATAATAAGAATATCCAATGATAGCCATAATGAGCGCCTTCCTCGATATAGATATCCAATATAACCAATATGATAGAGGGATCCACGAGGATAATCCACAAGATAAATCCAGAGGCACACATAAACATAGTCTCATACACGGCAAAACACAAATAGAAGTTCAATGCTAAATGGGCACAAGCGAGAAAAGACCGAAAGGATAAAGAGCAAATGCTTGCGTCCAACCCATGCAAATCCATGAAGACCTAATAGAACTACTTCTCCCTCTTTGGCATCGAAACACCAAAAAGGAAGAAGAGCAATGCTAGCACCCCAAAGGATCACTCGAAGAGATGGTAGTACACACTCAAGATTGCAAGAATCAAATCAACTAAAAGCCAAAATTGAGTGTGATTTCCATAAGAACATGAGATGAGCAAAAACGACCAAAAAATCCAAATAATCCAACTCTTCTTATGGAAGAGGGCAGTGGCCGAGGCCACCTTGTTGGAGTGCATGGTATGTCAGCGCAAAGATATATCTTGGGTTCATGACCAATACTCATCAATAAGCTCACATATCACAAAATGATATTAAGAGAAATGATTTGACTTGCTTTCGGCATTATGGGGGAGGGTTAGCCCAATCAATTAGGACCACACTCCCCCTATATCCATGCCCACACCTAGACCAAATAAGAATGCGATGTAAGAGTGAGTGCATGGGTAATCAAGACAAGCTCCTTGAATCAACGATATTTAGCTCATTCCTCAAGTAACAAAACCTTGCTTCATGAAGTGGCTTCGTAAAAATATCAGCAAGTTGGTCCTTCATGCTCACAAAAGATAGATCAATATCGCCTCGAGCAACATGGTCCCAAATAAAATGATTCTGAATCTCAATATGCTTTGTCCTTGTGTGTTGCACTGGATCGTACGCAATTTTGATGGCACTTTCATTATCACATAAAAGAGGCACTTTGTCACAATTGACACCGTATTCCTTTAAAGTTTGCCTCATCCATAATAATTGAGTACATGCACTAGCAGCAACCACATATTCAGCTTCAGCGGTGGAGAGAGATATACAATTCTGCTTTTTAGAAGACCAACATACTAGAGACCTTCCCAAGAATTGACAAGCTCAAGAAGTTGATTTCCGATCATCCTTATCACCAGCCCAATCCGAATAAGTATAGCCACAAAGAGACAAATTGGAGCCCTTGGGCTACCATAGACCGAAATTAGGGGAATGAACCAAATATCGGAAGATCCTCTTGACCGCCATGATGGATCAATGCACGACACCCAGAAAAGTGCTGGTGCGTGGTTTATGTAGAGCTCGTTGGGAACCCCAAGAGGAAGGTATGATGAGCATAGCAGCAAGTTTCCCTCAGTTATGAAACCAAGGTTTAATCGAACCAGTAGAAGCAAGGAAACACCCCAAAGGTATTGCTAGCTGAGCCTTGGCAGGGCGCACTATCGGTGCTAGTAGCAACGTGGAGACCTGCACAACACAACCACAGAACTTTGTCAACAACTTGCGATGAGGTTGTCAATATCACCGTGTTTTGCGGAAAACAAAGGATTAAACGTATCGAATGGAAAGAAGTAAAAGTTTGCAAAAAGTAAACACAAAGAAGTAAACAGTTTATAGATTGTATGTAAAGAAAAGGGACCGGGATCCACAGTTCACTAGAGGTGGCTCTCCTTAGATAGATAACATGCTGGGTGAACAAATTACAGTGGGGCAATTGACAAACATCGAGAAAGCAATACATGCATATACTAATCATCTTGACTCCTTTGAGACTTGATTGGGCATTACAACATTATACATAGACCGCCATCCAACTGCATCTATGACTAATAATCCACCTTCAGGTTATCATCCGAACCCCCTCCAGTATTAAGTTGCAAGCAATAGATTATTGCTTTATGAACTGCGTGTAAAGTAAACAATACTATTGTTCTATGAACAAAGGATTGTTGTTTTCTCCCTAGTAGCAACAACACATCTAGTACCTTAGAGATTTCTGTCACTTCCCCAGATTACCAGAGGCATGAACCCACTATCGAGCATAAATACTAACTCTTGGAGTTGCTAGCATCTAATTGGCCAAGATAGCTACTAACAACGGAAAGCATGCAAGATCAAAAATAACAAAGACATGCTAGAATCAATAATCAATCTGAAATAGCATCTCAATATCCATCGGATCCCCGCAAACACAACATGCAGAATTACAAATAGATGATCTTGATCATGAACGGAGCTCACAAGATCTAAACATGAAAGCACAAAGGAGGAGAACCAACCATCTTGCTACTACATGGATCCGTAGTCCAAGCAGAAACTACTCACGCATAACACCGGAGGCTTGCATGGTGATGAAGAAGGCCTCCAGGGTGAATTCCCCTCTCCGGCAGGGTGCCGGGAAGAGCTTCAGATCCCTCCCGATCTAGGGATGGAGATGATGGCGGCTATAGACTCTTTCGTGGATTTTTGATCAGGCACTTAGGGTTTTCGTCCCGAGGGCATCTTATAGGGGAAGGAGAGGCCGAGGGGGTGCCGGGAGCGGCCACACCACCCCCTGGCGTGGGCCAGGCCTGGCCGTGCGGCCAGGTGGTGTGGTGGCCCCCTGGCCCCTCTCTGTCTCATATTCTGGCACTTGATGACATCCGAAAAAATAGGCACTTTGGCTTTTGTCCCGTCCAATTACGAGAATATTCATTTTCTGACTTTCTTGGAACCAAAAACAGCAGAAAACATGCAACTGGCACTATGGCTCTTATTAATAGGTTAGTCCAAGAAATCATATGAAAAGTACACCAAAGTTGGAACAAAACACAAGAAAGTGGATAAAACCACATGGAACATCAAAAATTATAGATACATTTGCAATGTATCAACATCCCCAAGCTTAACTCCTACTCGTCCTCGAGTAGGTAAGTGATAAAAAGAAAGAATAATTTTTGAGGTGACATGCACCATCAAAGACTTGATCAAATTATTTGTAAAACATTCAAAGCTGGGATCATAGTACTTCAATCATAACATGAAAGACAAAGTTCTAGCAATAAGACAAAGAAACTATGATGCAACATGAAAAGGCAGAAACAAAAGATTCATGAATAACAATGATTTGCAAGACGTTTGTTTGTTTCACATAAAGAAAACATGGCATAATAGTATTCAGCTTGTCCCTCATAGAGTAGCAAATATAAATGCATAGGACACCTTCAAAGTTCATAAGAGTGACTAGATACAATAGTTTAAAACAAGCAATATCAAGTTATGCATCAATCAACTAGTCTTGGGACAATGCACATAGAACTAAGAATGGCCACTATGCTCTCAAAGTAGGTGCATAAAGGTAGAAGATGGAGACTCAATATAATGGTGGAAGAAAGGCCTTTGTAAAAGGAAGTAGGGATTCAAGTCTCATAAAGAGCTTCCAAAAATTATGGTACTTATAGCTTTCAGCTCTCATTGCCCCTATCATAAGCATCTTTAAGGTGATTAAGGTTAAAGTGACACAACTAAGAGGATATGCTTGACAAGCTATAAACCGAAATCTCATGCCCCTTACTTACGAAGACCAAACCTCATGCTACTCAACTTTAGTCACGAGTAAGCTCTTGTCATTGTAAGTACATGTGTATCATAAAGAACCGCCAACGGGGTACCCCTTGCACATCATAAAGAACCGCCAACGGGGTACCCCTTGCACATGTGTATCAAAATGACAAGGCAAGCAGACAATGAGCATCTCAGCGATCTTTTTATTTGCTATTTGCATAGGTTTTTATTAAGGATGCTTCATAGAGTGCTCATTATGGTGATGCTGCAAGTTTCCACCATGATTAGGCATGGCTTAGGCTAGCGGCCCAGGCGTTTCTCTAACACACATACAAACTCCATGATCTTACAAGTTCCACTTTTATTTCACACCTCCAAGATCCGTAAGCAAAAGAACATGATATCAACGGGGTACAAAGTATACGTGCAATGTTGAAAGCGTTCCCCATGAAACATGGCTCTACTAATTTCAACTTATAAAGCGCAAGCATATATGCAACAAAGAAGGACCCAATGGTTCAAGTTTATTAGATGCAAAAAAGTAAAGTGTGCCATCAAGTTCATGAGAGCTTTAATCACTAGTTTTCTCATAACAAGTTTAATTTGGAAGGTAAACAAAAGCATGAATATACTTGGAATAGCATAAACTAGTAGGTAGGTATGGTGGACTCTTTGGAATAACTTGGTTTAGGGAGTTGGATGCATGAGTGGAACTCATACTTGGTGGTGGAGGCTAGCAAAAGACTGGGAGCGACAAACTAAGAGAGCAATAATGGCCATAATCATGCAGAGCGACAAAACATCATTGATCAAAGCATAAAGTGATACTACAAGTTGAAAACTAAAGGATCATAAAGGATATGGTGACTTGAGATAGTCATAACATGTGGTGAGCATGCGCCAAGTCAACCCAAATAAAGCATCAAAGGAGAATACCATTATACTATGCTTTAATATGCTAAAACAACGCATGATTCATCCAAGGCACATTAAGCAATCTCAATTGTTTATAACAAGTCATTCTACAGCAAATAATACTAAGCATAAAGCCAAAACAATATCAAGCATGGCATGACAAAGCATAGGCCACAGTCAAAAACAAGCTCTTTTTACCACATAAGCATGAACTTTCCTACTCTTTTCCAAACCAAACCAAACTATTTGCAAACCAATGGATGAAAGAGGGGGTCCAACCAATTTATTCAGAAAACTAAGCAAACCAAAGCAAACAAAAAACCAAAACGAAAATGAAAAACAAGACGCTCCAAGAACAACATAACTGTGCATGAAACAATAAAAATGAAGCGTTTGGAAGAAACCTGGGATTTTTATTGATGAAGAAGGGGATGCCTTGGGCATCCCCAAGCTTTGACGCTTGTACTTCTTGGATAATTCTTGGGGTGACACGCGTGGCATCCCCAAGATTGAGCTTTAGTCCATCCTTCATCTCATTACTCATTCCTTCCATACACCTGAAATTTTTCCTTCATACAAAACTTCATACAATCTTTATTAGCAACATTAGTGCACTCCAAATAAAAGGTCTTAAGGTTCAGTTATAACACCAAATAAAATTCCATTAGAACACTAGATACTATAGAACTTCCCTCAAAAAGCTCAATTCCCCAAAAGAACTCAAGAAGGAACCAACAAGAAGCAAATGCAGAAAATGGCAGAAATCTGTCAAAACAGACCAGCAGGTAAAGACGAATTTTTTAGAAGACCTTATGTTGATCAAATCAAAAAGTGTTGAACTAACAAAAGTTATATAACAACCTGGGTCAGAAGCACAAAAAATTACAGCTCAATCCGACATACAAAGATCTCTCACGAATTTTTATGGTGAAGCACAAAAATCTGTTTTGGGACAGCAACTTTCCCAATCATTACTTCACTCTCATTAGAGGTTACTCTTGGCACAAAAAGCAAATAAAAAGGATAAGGAGAGGATATTAAAGAGTAAATAACTTCCAAGACTCATCTAAAACTTTTAGGTTATCTCCCAATAAGTACTTTTCTTTAACGCCTTTAAGTTAGGCATAAGAAGCAAGAAAAAGAATCAAGTGTTCTCAAATGAAGAAGCATTAAGACCAAATTTTGTTTTCATAGGAGAAGCAAAAGAAATCTTTTCTCTCTTTTTAGGGAAGTCTTCTATACCTTTCTTGAGTGGGAGTTGATATTTAATGGTGCCTTCTTTCATATCAATGATGACACCAACAGTTCTAAGAAAAGGTCTTCCCAAAATAATAGGATAAGAAGCATTACGTTCAACATCCAAAACATAGAAATCAACAGGGACATAGGCATTGTTAACCATAATAATAACATCATTAAGACTCCCCATGAGTTTCTTTTTAGCATTATCATCAAGTGGGACATTCAAATAATAATCTTCAAGAGGAGGCAAATCAAGCATATCATAAATCCTTCTAGGCATAATAGAAACACTACTATCAAGATCACATAAAGCTTTGAAATCAAAGTCATTCACTTTCATATTAATGATGGGTTCCCAACAATCCTCTTGTTTTATAGGAATAGAAGCTTTATGTTTCATCTTTTCTTCTTTAATCTTTATGAGAGCATCAGTAATGTGTTTTGTAAAGGCCATGTTCATAGCACTAGCATTAGGACTTTTAGCAAGCTTTTGTAGGAACTTAATAACTTCAGAGATATTGCAACCATCAAGATCAAAGTCAAATTTATCATCTAAACTAGTAAAACTATTACTAGCCTCAACACTAGTGGTGGTAATAGTAGAAACACTAATGTTTCTAGCAATTTCATGTTCTCTTTCCCACTTAGCATGTAATTCAGCTAATAGTATACCATTTTCATCAATTCTTAATTGTATAGCATTAGTAGCTGTAAAGAGATTACCATTAGTTTTAGGTTTAGCAGCCATTTTATTAATCAATGAAGATTGAGCTTCAAACAAAGATGATATATTTCTTTCAGCATTGGAGAGTTTCAATTGTAAACTAGGAATTTCCCTATTTAGACTCTCAAGTTGATGGCTAATGTTCTTCAAAATGGTAGATTGTTCCTCCATAGTTTTAGTGAATAGCTTATTTTGCTCATATTGCATTTGCGTGAAGTTTTTAGTGGCTCTTTCAACTTCTAAAATTCTTCCTTCACTAGGTAATCCAGGTTTACCATTATAGCCATAAGTATTATTAGGAGGGTAGGGCCTATAATTGTTATTACCATAAGCATTGTTGCCAAAATTGTTATTTCTTATGAAGTTCACATCAACTTGCTCTTCTTGAGCAACCAAAGAAGCTAAAGGAACATTATTTGGATCAATATGGGCTTTTCCATTAACAAGCATAGACATAATAATATCAATCTTATCACTCAAGGAGGAGGTTTCCTCAACAGAATTTACCTTCTTACCTTGTGGAGCTCTCTCAGTATGCCATTCAGAATAATTAACCATCATATTGTCCAGAAGTTTTGTTGCAGCACCCAAAGTGATGGTCATAAAGGTACCTCCAGCAGCAGAGTCCAATAGGTTCCTTGAAGAATAGTTCAATCCTGCATAAAAAGTTTGGATGATCATCCATGCAGTCAGTCCATGAGTGGGACAATTTTTAACCAAAAATTTCATTCTTTCCCAAGCTTGAGCAACATGCTCATTATCAAGTTGTTTAAACTTCATTATTTCACTTCTCATGGATATAATCTTAGCAGGGGGGTAGTATTTTGCAATAAAAGCATCTTTGCATTTAGTCCAAGAATCAATACTATTCCTAGTTAAGGAATTCAACCATTCTTTAGCTTTTCCTCTCAAAGATAAAGGAAACAATTTCAGCTTAAAAAGATTGAGATGGGAAGCAGCATCTTCATTACCAATACCAGAAAATTGTTCTCTCATAACAAGATTGAGCAAAGCAGGTTTTATCTCAAAGAAAGTATCTTCAGGCACAGGTGGAGCAATAGGTGTGCTGATAAAATCATTGTTGTTGGTGCTAGTGAAGTCACACAACTTAGTGTTTTCAAGAGTAGTCATTTTTTGTGTTTTCAAATAAGAAAGCAACTAGTAAAACTAATTTTTGTGTGTTTTTGATAAAGAAACAAGCAAACAAAGAAAAAAGAAACTAAGCAAAACAAAAATAACAAAGTAAAGAGATTGGTTATGAAGGACTCCCCTTGTGAAGATGTCCTTGACTCCCCGGCAACAGCGCCAGAAAAATGCTTGATGGCTCAATGCACGACCCCAGAAAAGTGTTGGTGTGTGGTTGATGTAGAGCTCGTTGGGAACCCCAAGCGGAAGGTATGATGAGCACAGCAGCAAGTTTCCCTCAGTGATGAAACCAAGGTTTAATCGAACTAGTAGGAGCAAGGAAACACCCCAAAGGTGTTTCTAGTTGAGCCTTGGCAGGGCGCACTACCGGTGCTAGTAGCAACGTGGAGACCTGCACAACACAACCACAGAACTTTGTCCCCAACTTGCGATGAGGTTGTCAATCTCACCGTGTTTTGCGGAAAACAAAGGATTAAACATATCGAATGGAAAGAAGTAAAAGTTGAAGAAAGTAAACACAAAGAAGTAAATAGTTTATAGATTGTATGTAAAGAAAAAGGACCGGGATCCATAGTTCACTAGAGGTGGCTCTCCTTAGATAGATAACATGCTGGGTGAACAAATTACAGTGGGGAAATTGACAAAAATCGAGAAAGCAATACATGCATATACTAATCATCTTGACTCCTTTGAGACTTGATTGGGCATTACAACATTATACATAGACCGCCATCCAACTGCATCTATGACTAATAATCCACCTTCAGGTTATCATCCGAACCCCCTCCAGTATTAAGTTGTAAGCAACATATTATTGCTTTACGAACTGCATGTAAAGTAAACAATACGATTGTTCTATGAATAAAGGATTGTTGTTTTCTCCCTAGTAGCAACAACACATCTAGTACCTTAGAGATTTCTGTCACTTCCCCAGATTACCAGAGGCATGAACCCACTATCGAGCATAAATACTAACTCTTGAAGTTGCTAGCATCTACTTGGACAAGATAGCTACTAACAACGGAAAGCATGCAAGATCACAAATAACAAAGACATGATAGAATCAATAATCAATCTGAAATAGCATCTCAATATCCATCTGATCCCCGCAAACACAACATGTAGAATTACAAATAGATGATCTTGATCATGAACGGAGCTCACCAGATCTAAATATGAAAGCACAAAGGAGGAGAACCAGCCATCTAGCTACTACATGGATCCGTAGTCCAAGGATGAACTACTCACGCATCACACCGGAGGCTTGCATGGTGATGAAGAAGGCCTCCAGGGTGAATTCCCCTCTCCGGCAGGGTGCCGGGAAGAGCTTCAGATCCCTCCCGATCTAGTGATGGAGATGACGGCGGCTATAGACTCTTTCGTGGATTTTTGATCGGGCACTTAGGGTTTTCGTCCCGAGGGCATCTTATAGGCGGAAGGAGAGGCCGAGGGGGTGCCAGGAGTGGCCACACCACCCCTTGGCACGGGCCAGGCCTGGCCGCACGGCTAGGTGGTGTGGTGCCCCCCTGGCCCCTCTCCGTCTTGTATTCTGGCACTTGATGACATCCGGAAAAATAGGCACTTTGGCTTTTGTCCCGTCCAATTCCGAGAATATTCATTTTCTGACTTTCCTGGAACCAAAAACAGCAGAAAACAGGCAGCTGGCACTATAGCTCTTGTTAATAGGTTAGTCCCAGAAATCATATGAAAAGTACTCCAAAGTTGGAACAAAACACAAGAAAGTGGATAAAACCAAGCATGGAACATCAAAAATTATAGATACATTTGCAATGTATCATGCCACTAAGTGGCTTTCTTTAGGAGCTGCTTGATACCTTGCACACACCCCTACACTCAACACAATATCGGGTCTAGATGCATAGAGGTAAAGAAGAGATCCGATCATGGACCGGTATACCTTTTGGTCCACATCTTTACGATGGGGATTAAGTTCAAGGTGACATTTTGTTTACATCGGAGTAGTGACGCCATTAAAATCCGTCATCTTAAATCTCTTGAGCATGTCTTGGATGTATTTTGCTTGATTTATGAAGGTTCCTTCTCTAAGTTGTTTGATCTTAAATCCAATAAAGAACCATAACTCCCCCATCATAGACATCTCAAACCTGTCAGTCATAAGCTTTGAAAAATCATCATTAAAAGTTTTATTAGTAGAGCCAAAGATAATGTAATCTACATATAGTTGGCGTATGAAGAGCTCCCCCTTAACCTTCTTAGTAAAAAGAGTGGGATCGATTTGCCCAACTTTGAAGCCATGGTCTAGCAAAAGCTCTTTAAGGTGCTCATACCACGCATGTGGGGCTTGTTTAAGGCCATAGAGTGCCTTATCGGGTTTGTAGACATGGTTCGAAAAGTTAGGATCCTCAAATCCCGAGGGTTGCTTTACATATACCAACTCATGTAGAGGACCATTAAGGAAAGCATTCTTAACATCCATTTGTTGTAATTTAAAATTATTATGAGCAGCATATGCAAGGAGGATACAGATGGACTCAAGGCGAGCCACTGGAGCATATGTCTCGCCGAAGTCGATGCCCTCCACTTGGGAATATCCTTGTGCATGAGTCTTGCCTTGTTCCTTACAACAATGCCATTTTCATCTTTCTTATTCTTAAAGATCCATTTTGTGCCGATAACATTGCGGTAACCCTTGGGCTTCTCTACTAATTTCCTGACCTTGTTGCGCTCAAAGTTATTCAACTCTTCATGCATAGCAACAACCTAGTGTGGATCTTCAAGAGCTTCAAACACTTTCTTGGGTTCCACCATAGATATGTGAGCTTGGTGCTCACCAAAACTTGCTAGCTCCCTTCTTGTGTACACCCTTTGTCGGATATAACCTACAACTTTGTCAAGAGTGTGACCCCTTAATTCAAGGTTCCTATCCGCACGAGCTTTGAGACGAAGTTCAATTAGCTTGTTGTCTCTTGGGGGAATAACTTCATCATTTGAGTCTTCGTTGGAATCATTAGCTTGGCCTTGATCTTCAGCATGATTAGCAGGAATATAAGATGATGAATCTTGCCCTTGATGTTGATCAGCAGCCGTAACAGGAGGCTACTAATCTTCATGATTTTTAGGGCCAGATAATCTGGCCGAGGGTGGGGCCGGATAATCCGGCCTGGGAGAACCTAAAGCATCTTCGCATACTTGACTGGATCTTGCTTGAACTGGAGAGTGGCCGGATAATCCGGGGTCAGCCGGAATATCTGGCCTGGGACTTGCAGCAATTTCTTCGACATGTTGATCATTTCTGCCAGATGAGGAGGGTTGGCCGGATAATCCGGTGTCCACCGGATAATCCGGCATGGAGCTTTCAGGAGCATTTTGATCTTCAGGATTTTGTGGGGTTGGTGTAGAAGTTTCTCCAATGGTTGGAGCATGTTGAGCTTGTGTCGATGAGGGCTCTACTTGGGTAGAGAATTGTCCTTCCTGATCCGCCACAAGGGGTTCCTCAATGGGGCGGAAAAATCACACGCCCATTCTTCTTATGGCATCTTGGGGTATTTCAACATCTGCATCACAAACATCAACTTGCCCCGCATGGGAGCCATCATTTTCCTTAAACACCACACTACAAGATTCTACAACAGTTTGGGAGAGCTTATTGTAGACTCTATAAGTGTGGGATTCGGCACCATAACCAACAAAAATGCCTTCTAAAGCCTTAGACTCAAATTTTGATAAACGAACTCCTTTAATGAGAAAGAAACACTTACAACCAAATACCCGAAAGTAGGAGATGTTTGGCTTGTTACCAGTAAGTATTTCATACGGAATCTTGTCCAAGATTTTGCGGAGATAGAGCCGGTTGGATGAATGGCATGCGGTAGAAATTTCTTCAGCTTAGAAGTTATAAGGAGACTTAAATTCAGCTAGCATAGATCTAGCCATATCCATTAAGGTCCAGTTCTTCCTCTCGGCAACACCATTTTGTTGAGGGGTGTACGCAGCGGAATAGTGATGTCTTATCCCCTCTTCACTTAGAAATTCATTCAGAGTGTAGTTCTTGAACTCAGAGCCGTTATCGCTTCTAATTGCCAAAATTGGGAGATTGTGTTGATGTTGAACCTCGTTGGCAAAATCAATGATCGTTTGTTGTGTCTCACTCTTCAACTTGAAGAAATAGACCCATGCATATCTCTAATAATCATCAACAATTACGAGGCAGTATTTCTTCCCACCGAGGCTTGCATGAGATGGAGGACCAAAGAGGTCCACATGAAGGAGCTCCAAAATCCTTGTTGATGAAGTTATGGTCTTCCATCGATGGGGAGAGTCATGCATTTTCCCTCAACACACGCCCTGCAAACACGATCTTTGGCAAAGGAAACATTTTCTTTTAGTCCAAGGATGTGGCCACCCTTGTGGAGACTTAACAAAGTTCTCATATTGACGTGGGATAGTCGGTGATGCCATAGCCAGCCCGCGTCGGCCTTTCCAAAAAGACACATCGGGCCTGTAGTGGTTTTCCCCGAAAAGTCCACCACATACAGGTCATTTTCGACATATCCCACGAAAGCGACCTTTAGAGACTTGCTCCACAAGAGTACCACCAAATCAGCATCAATGAAAACTGCAAATCCCATCTTACCAAGGGCACGAACTGAAAGTAAGTTGTAACCAAGGGTGTCAACAAGCATGACGTCCACGAGTGAGATATCGTGAGCAACCACAACTTTGCCAAGACCCAATACTTCAGATTTTGACTTGTCACCATAGGAGACGGTTATGTGATCATGATTTGGCCGCATCTTCGAGATGATCTCCTTGCTTCCGGTCATATGACTAGTGCACCCGCTATCGAGTACCCATTTAGACCCACCGGAAGCATAGCCCTGCAAGAAAGTTACTTCTTGGTTTTAGGTACCCATGTTTCAATGGGTCCTATCATGTTAGTGATAAGGCTTTTGGGAACCCAAATAGACCAATATATATAACTATCAAAAGGACCTACATAGCTAGCATAGACATCACCATAATAGTCACAAATTAATTCACAATTAGGATTATTAACCCCTGCAAAACCAACATAGTTAGTCTTATCATTGGTTGTGGTGCTTGTCTTAGGTTGAGCAGTTTTGCTCTTCTTCTTCTTTTTCTTTGTCTTGGGAACATAACCAAGACCTTCCTTTAAATTGTCCGCCCTTTGCTTGCTAAGGATCTCATCTAGGATATCTTTACCTTTAGGTTGAGATCCCTTTATAAGTTCTTCCTTTAATCTTGCATTTTCTTCAATAATACCTTCATGTCCACATGTTGGTGTGGAAGTGCTAGGCATATTATACTTGTCCAATTGAGTTTGGAGCTGATCATGAGACTCATTAAGAGTATAATGTTCACTCTCCAATGCCTTGTAGGCAGTGTCAAGTGTCTCAAACTTCTCTAAGAGTCTAGCATGAGCAGCCCCAAGATCAACCTTCTCTTTCTTTAGTTTCTTTACCTTAGCAAGAGCATTATCACGTTCTTTTATGAGCTGGGCAACCACGTCTTCATGGGACTCTTCAATTGACTCAAGTTTCTCTTCCAAAGAGACTCGAGTTTCCTCTTCTTCCTCTAGAGTATTCTTCAAAGAGGCTATCTCCAAAGCATCTTCTCTTTCAATTCTCCCCTTCTCTCGAGGAGTTCTTCGGAGTGAGCGAGTTGACTCATAAGAGCCTCAAAATGATGTTTATGCTCACTTTGCAAGTTAGTAAACAAATGGTCCAAAGCAATAACCTCTTCTTTTACCTTAAGACTAGTATGATCATCCATATACATATTTATGTTAGTCTTAGGAAATGAAGAAATAGAAGATGATACCTTAGACCCTCTTGCCATAAGGCAGGTGATGTTGTTGTTGGTGATGTTTTCGTTTGGAGATTCGAAGAGTGATGACAGGGTAGATGTGGTGGCTATAGCAGCCACCTCATGAGAACTATCTTCATCCTCTTCGTCTTCACTTGCAGAGGAATATTCTTCTTGTGCCACCAAGACAATCTTGGGTTGTTTCTTGTAAGGACCATTCTTTTTGATGAATGGCTTCTTTCGAGGTGCTTTGGACTTTTCTTTAAGGATGAGCCTACCACCATTGTCTTCTCTACTTTGATATGGACATTCAGCCACAAAGTGCAACCTATCTCCACAATTGTAGCATGTTCTCAGTTTTGGGCCATTCTGTCTTCTTCCACTTACCCATTCTTGCGCTCGAGTTCAGACTTGGCCTTGGCTGGATCCTTCCAAAAAATTCCTTGCATAGAAAGGCATGTACTCACCATGAGCATGCTTGACTTCCTCGGGACAGCCCATGGAGACAACATCGTATCCTCTTTCATCCTCATCTTGCTCGACAACATTTGCATTTAGAGCAACATTAACTCCTTTTTGCATTCCAATAGCCCAATCATGGGCATCTTTGGCGTTCTTAGCTACAACCTTGAATGACGCCATTTCTTGCATGACTTCATTGGAAGTCATTTGATGGTAGTTGTGTCTACCTTGCAAACTCTTCAAGTCCATTGGCTCAAATGGCATTAGAGCACTCACATATTTCCTCTTTATCCAAGCATCATCAATGTGAGTGGCTCCATGCTTTCTAAATGTTGTTGCAATGCCCTTGAGTCTTCTATACATGTCTTCATGATCTTCACCATCCAACATGTAAAAACCTTCAGCTTCATTGCTTAGAGCATCATACCTATTTCTTCTCATGATTTCATTTCCAATGAATAGACCGGTGAGAGCATCCCAAGCTTCTTTGGCGGTATTGAAGTGCTCAATGTGTGGCATGTCCTTGGGACCCACTCCGAGCTGAATCATGTGAAGAGACGTTGCATTTAGCTGACTATCCATAACTTCTCTTCTAGTCAAGTTAGTGTGGTCTTCAACATGTAGTCCTTCTTCAATGATCCTCCAAAGCTCAATTGATGAACTACAAACATGAGATTTCATTAAGAATTGCCATTGATTAAATGAGGATGCAATAAGCTTGGGTGGATCACCCCTATTGTTTATATGAGGATGAGGGATAGGTGGGTCGAGAGAATATAAGTGAGACCTCACTATAATCCTCCTTACCACTTCCCTTCTTGGAAGTTGAACCATTGTTTTTCTCACCCACCGTCTCATCTTCCTTAGATTTGGCATGAGCCTTATCCTTAGAAAGAGGAGTGGTGGCCTCAGAGGAGGATGGAGGTGGGGCTGTAGATGTGGTGAGATGAGCAATCATTTGCTGCATCTCTTCCATCTTGGTCTCAAAGGATTTCAACAAGGTTGTTTCCAATGTTTTGAGGTCATCCATTGTGACCTTATCCACAGCCTCACTCCCATTCTCCTTAGTACCCATACTTCTCTTAGGTTGTTAAGCCTGAATAAAGAGTCGGGGCTCTAATACCAATTGAAATGGATTGTATGGGCACCTAGAGGGGGGGTGAATAGGTGCTACTTCAAATTTTAATGATTTTTCAATTTTAGGCTTGAAATAAAACGTAAATTCTCTAAATATACTATTATGTAGAATTTCCCTATATGCAAACCTAACTACTAGCAAGTAAAGGCGAGTGAGATAGAGGAACGAGTAAACCGTAGTGGAGCATGCAGAGACACATGATTTGGTTTACCGCAGTTCCTTCCTTGTTAAGGGAAGTACATATGCGTTGGAGGGGTGAGCGGTACTAAGACCACCACGTCATGATAGGCCTCACCCTATTCTCCGATGGATCCCGCCACTAAAGGCCTGATCCACCTTTCCACTAAAGGAACCCTTCGAGGCGGGAACCGACGCCTTTACACAACTAGCGGGGCATAACTCCACAACCAAATTGGAGGCTCCCGTAATGACAACAAGCTGCCACAAGAACAATAGTTATCAATAACAAAACACAAGATCTAGATATTAACGAGAATACTAGATCGGGGATTCTCCAAGTGAATGGAGAGGAGTTGATGCGCTTGATTCGTGATGACGATGTATGATGTCTCCTCCTTCAATTCCCCCAAAGATCGAAACCTTCGGGTGGTTGAAGTGGGAGATCTAGAGAGAGAGCTTTTGCAACAGGTCTGATCTTTTTCGAATGAACCAAGAAATCTGACAGGAGGGGATGATGGGGCTTTTATACCCCCTGTCCACACAGAGTCGTTGGAGCCATTTGGGGCCGGATAATCCGGTCCTCCGCCCCTGCCTCGGACTATCCGGGGGAAAATCCGCTCCCGGACAGAGACTCACGCCGTGCCTTCCTTTGCTCTTCCCCTGGGGGCCGGATTATCCGCCCAAGGGAAGCGCCGGATTATCCGGCCCAGGGAAGAAAGTCTGCCCTGCTCCAGATTATCCGGGGGCAAATCCGCCCCCAGACAGAGACTTGCGCCGTGGCTGCCTTTGCTCTTCTCCTAGGGGCCGGATTATCCGGCCGGGGAAGAAATTCTGCCCCGCGCCGGACTGTCCGGGGGAAAATCCACCCCCAAACAGAGACACGGGCACATCCGCCCCTGGCCAATAGGCACATGCCAGATTATCTTCCCCTTGATGGGGCGGATAATCCGGCCCCTAAACACCAAAAACACTTCCTTGCACACTTAGCACACATGAGAAAACTCCACGGTATTGTTATCTAACACACAAAATATAGGGAACCATTAAATGTTCTTTCACCAATATAAGACTAGATTCACCCGCATATGGTTTCCATATTTAATTTAGGTAAATCGTGTAAATACCCGCAAACAATCAGAATATGTATGCGAGCATGAAAAATTATATGCGACATATGGATATCATATATTATAAAAATAGGGATCTCAAAAAAGGGGTCACACATCGAGGTTCAGTGATCTTGAGGTTCCGAGGGTTGCGGATTCGACGTGATCGGTCTTCGGGTCCTCGGGATCGGGGTCTCGGTTCCACGAAGGACTTGAGGTTTCCTTGAAGGAGATCTTAGCGTTCTAGCTTTGGGAGTCCGTGAAGAACTTGTCTGGCGTCTTGTCACATTCATCGGTCTTCGAGATATCACGGTAGATGAGCAGGACTACTTAGATCAGCACATAAACAAGCTCAACACATGGACATGGTAGCCTTAGTATTCAAATCGCGCGGCATCTGGGAAGGGGCAAACCTGAGGGTGCCTGCGGCTACATGGGAGAGTCTGGTTGCTATGAAGGTTGGGGACGTCTTGGAGGTGGACGGGCTCGTGGGGTGGAGGTTGCAGAGGCGGCTCATCGGGAACAGTGGACGGGCACCGAACAAGGTGGCCGCGGCCACGCTGTGAGGAGGCGGTGGGGATGCGCGGCGGTGAGGAGAGGGCGCCGAGACGAGGAAGGCAGGGCGACGAGGCGAGGACCACGGGCGCATGGGGCTCGGGCTCGAGCGGCTGGAGATGCTGGCGGCGCGCTGCAGCGACGAGAGGGCGCCGGGGCTGCAGGAGAGGGGACGGAGGACGACGAGCTCGGGAAAGCGCCCGGCAAAAAAACAAGGCGGAGCCGGCGGATGGCGACAGTCCGCCTGTGCGGCGATCGAATGGAAAGGCAGAGGGCGGTCTGACATGGAGGAAGGTCAGCAAAGCGGGGCACCACGCAGCGGCTATGGCCGGTGGGCTTGGGGCATCGTAGGGACTCGTGCGGGCGGCTGGAATGAGCAGGGCAGTGGCGGCTGGTCGACAGAGAGGCGCTGGCGGCGCTGGAGCTTGCGAAAGAGGCGATGACGGTGTCCTGCGATGGGGAGGAAGGTAGCGAGGGAGCAGATCACGGAGCTGTTGGTGGGGTAGGGCCAGGGATCGATCGGAAGCGTGTGAGATGTGTTGCGGGATGGCCATGGTCATGCGGGGACAACGAGGTGGTGGGGCCGGGCTGTGCACGGGCGTGTCGGTGCGGCGCGCTGCAATGTTGCTTGCTCGCGTGAGCTACGCGCGTAGTGACATGTGCGGTGTGGTGTGTGTACCGTCTGCGGGTGTTGTTCGGTTTGAGGCGGCGGGATAGGTGATTAGGTGGGGGTGGGTTAGCTAGGATTAGGGTTTAGACTAGGGTTTCTTTTGGGACGAGTGGTAGGCGGTTTGGCCAGTTGGGCCTCTGGCCTGACCGACTAGACTGCCTCCCTAGACAAAACATTTTTATTTATTTTATTTTTAAAGGACATTTGCAAATAGTTTTTGGACAAACTAGAGATCTGAAAAAGACCGGGGTTTCGATTTGAAATAAAGACGGGGATATTTACAAAATAAAGATAGGCTTTTAGAAAATAGTTTTAGACAAACATATATATGCATACATCAAGATGCTCAAATGCAATGTGGCATGATGTCATGATCATGCAGTCATGATGATGCACAAAATGAAAACAACAAGCAATTTTCTAGTAGTGATTTTGCCGGGTGCTACAGATAATCTATCTATCGATAAAAGACCATAGTGGAATCATATGCATCATGGAAAGAATGAAATACTTTCAAAATCATAGGATTGTATAATGGTGGGGCTTTGCTTGCCTTTGCCTGTAGATAACCAGATATAAATCTTCGAAAGCCTTGTACTTGACTTGATTATAGTTGGTCAAGTATTGTTTGTCGATCTTCGATGGTGTTGATCTCGGTCTTCGATCTTGATCTTGATATCATATTCTACCGGAAAGAAAGGGGAAACAATAATAAATACATGGCAACGATGCAATGCTCAAGCAAGGATGATGATATGGCAAGTTAAATTGTATTTAAATGAAACCCTATATCATGCTTGACAATTTAAACGGGGTTCCGAGGGGTCTAAACCCTAATACAGGGGAGACCCCGGGATCACCTGCGGGGGTGCATTTGTTTTTCTAATTAAACTTGTAACTAAAGTTATTAAACAATGAATGATTTTGATGCTATGAGATAGATCTCATTTTTTTGAACATTTTGATACATTATACATATTTTATGAATTATAGAATAAAGGATACTGAATTTACAATATTTAAACCTTTTCTGTAATTATTAAACCATTAAATAGGATTACTGCATCATTATGACGTCACCATAGGGTCGGGGCAATTCTCACTAGGGTTGTGCCTACCCACAATGGCTGACAGAGGGGCCCCAGGCCACCTCACCGTCCACGCGGGCGGCCAACGGTCAACGGGCCCATGAACCACATCATCACGACATCACGGTGACGTCACCTTGATGGCCACCGTCGGGTGGTCACCGGAGACGGCGGATGGGAGCGCGCGGGTCTACTAGAAAAGGCGTGTTCAAACCGGGGCTTCACGGCAGACTAGGTAGTGGCGGTGCCGCCCGGATTTGGTCACCGGAGCGAGCTCCCCGGCATCGGCATCTGCAGATTCTTGCATGAACGATGCTATAGCAAGCAATCGACAACACAAAGGGGTCCACACGGACCAAAAACTCACCGGGAACGCAGTGGGTTTGACGACGGGGCAAGGTGAGGTCGAGGTTAACGGTGAGCGTGATGGCCGGTGACGAACACGACAACTCGACTCATAGCATAGGGGACGCGCGGGCTTCCGTGGCTTGGATAGGAAGGACCAGAACAGCGAGAGGGTTTCGGTGATGGCCTCAGTTTGCCCTGGGGCGGTCGGAGATGGCGGGGACGACGACGAGCTATGGCTAGGGTTTCGGGTGCCTCTACACGCGAGTTCTAGGGATCGAGAGGGAGAGGGAAAAGAGGATGAGGCGAGAGAGGGCATCGCTGGCATTCTTATCCTCAGCTCGAGATGCCGCGGCGGGCATCACAACACGCAGGAGATCGACAGATGGTGGCGGGACACCAAGCTGCTTGCTCGTCCTTCTGTCCGAGGAGGAAGAAAGGTGAGGGACGCGAAGGGGTACTGGGCCAAGGATGGGCTGGCTGGGCCGACTGCGGGCGCATGTGGGTGGCAGGGATAGGGAGACAAAAGAGAGAAGGGATGGGCCGGCCTGCTGTAGTTTTTATTTGCAAAATACATTTTTCCTTTTAGTCTTTCTCTTTTTCTCTTTGTATTTTCATTTCAAAACTGGTTTTGAGTATTTCAAAAAATACAAGAAGATTTGTAAAAGTATGTGAATATGGCAGGGGCCTTATATCCATTTGGGCTCCAACATTTTGGTACTTCTCAAAATACAAAAACCATTTGAAAGGTTTTCAAAGAGAGGGAAATATTAGGGTTTTGCTTTATTTTCTTTGCATGCATTTTAAGAGATGATGCTCATGAATGCACAAATAAATCCCTAATTAGGAATAGCTAAACTGGGGTGTTACATACGCCTTCATCTTTGTGTGCCTCGGTTATCTCTATACTCGAGTTTACTTTCCTAGTGGTAGCCATCGAGTTTGAAGTATTTATATCTTGCTTAGCTTAACTTCTTGTTGGTGCACTTAGTTGAGCCTAATATATATAGATTTTGTGCTTGTAAAATAAACGTTAGTTTAATTCTGTATTCTTTAAAGCCAAAAACTATAATACTTTTTAAAATTCCTATTCACCCCCTCTGGGTGACATATTTGTCCTTTTAGTGACATTTGATTCTATTTGCCCCACGATATTGGTGGTAAGCAGCAGGAGAGACCCATCATGCCAATGCCAGCTTAGCTCTCTTTTTCGCTTTCATGAGATGTGATTTCATATGCCTACGCTTAGTCGGATCTTCATCTGTGTAGCTCAGTTGGCCATGCTTTCCAAATTATATCACACGAGTGGGTCTAGAGAATATCTCTTTGTGACGTAGGGGCAAATTCCTTCTTCGTCGGTCCACATCATGCAACTTACTTTCGAGTTGGACCAACCTTTGCCATTACGAATGGCCATACTTTATGAATCACATGAGTGGGTTCAGAGAATATCTCTCCCTGGCGAAGGGGCAAATTCCTTCTTGGTCGGTCCACGTCACGCAACTTAGGCGGGCTCAAATCCGACTAGTTGGTAACTCGGATCATGTGAACACCTTAGGTCTAAGGAATCAATTGCATCTAGTTGGATCGTATGATGTTCCGCTTAGCCAATGTTAGTAGAATGGCATCTCCATGCCTATGTCAGGTGAAATCCTAATATCATCCAGCTTACACATTAGTCTCGGCAGTGTGTCCGGTACTACCGTAAATGGATTAGAACAAGAATGCACATGCGGGTATCCAGCGGGTGGGCCTGGCCCACCCAGAATTAGGCATGGATGCTTCTCTGTTTCTCGCGTACCTGAGCCAGCGACCAGTGAGCTACTCCTGCCCAACATCCCACACAACAACCCATTTAAAAGTTGTAATGGCCGCTTTCGGTCAGCTAGTAGTACGAGTACGAACGCCGAATTAGTTTATGCGACCGCTGTTCTCGGTTCTTCCCGTTGAATTATTTCTTCACCTCTTATTTATTTCTAGGATACACCCTGGGATGTGTACCAAACACATAAAGAGGCTGCCGACGATAGATACAACACCGCAGAGCGGCTAGTTCATATTGTCAACATGGGGTGATATCTCCCCACCTACCTAAGCCTACTCTCCGTTTATCAACAACAGGGTCAACGGCTCTAGGAATCCAAAAACATCAGAGGGAAACAACTTAGCTAACTTCCACTGCTCATAGTCAGCCCGGATCTTCGACTTGATGGCCTCCACCGCTGGGCTCACCGCGTTGAACACCACATCATTTCGGTGTCTCCACAGGCACCAAAAGACCAAGATGATCGCTGTCCAGAGGTCCTGCATGTGCGCCCTTGGGAAAGATCTCGAAGTCCACCACCGCAGGAGGTCAGAGTCAGCCATTGGCATCCATAGCATCTTGCCCCACCTCCGAAGGGTCCAAGCCCAGACCTCCCGGGCGACCACACAACCAAAGAGGAGGTGTTGAATACTCTCAGGCTCCTAGTCGCATAACAAGCACCTGGCTGGTCGGGGCAGCTGTAGCCGCTCCAACCGGTCTGCCGTCCAGCACCTATCCCTCGAAGCCAACCACTTGAAAACCTTAACACTGTGTGGGGCCCTAGAGCGCCAAATCTGGGTGGCTGCCGGTGCAATGGTCATACCTGCAAAGAAGGCACCATAGGTCGACTTTACCGAGTAGCCACCATCGCCCGACCATCTCCATGTCAGGACATCCTCGCGCTCTAGGGCGAGCTGTATTCCTACCAGCGCATGCCAGAGGAGGAAGAACTCGGGTACCGCCACTTCCCCAGGTCCGGCCCACAGTCTCATAGCCACGCCCCCTCAAGGCCCTCCCTAACCGATCTGCCTCTTATCTTGCTTGGTGGAACTGAGGCCAGGAGATTTGGGGCAATCTCCTCAACTCTCCGCTCGTTAATCCATCGGTCTTGCCAGAACTTCGCCATGTATCCATTCCCCACCGTGAAGCAGGTGGCGGCATGGAAGAGCTCCTAGGATTGGCGCGGTAACCCGAGGTCAAACTCCGCCCAAGGTTTATCCAGGTCTACCCTCTAGAGCCAAGCCCAACGACACCTTAGAGCGAGGTTCATCACGCGAAGGTTTGGGATGCCAAGGCTCCCATGCTTCTTCGATGAGCACACCCGCTCCCACGCGAATAGGCAGTGGCCGCCATTAGCCTCTCTTCTACCCTTCTATAGGAAGGCCCTTAAAATCTTGCAGAAAGCCACGAAATTCTGGGACGGGATGTCCAACGACATAAGGCCATGGACCGGGATGGCCGAGAGCATGGTCTTCACGAGGGTGGTGCTCCCACCCCTATTCATAAGACCCGCACACCATGGTTGTAGCCTGTTAGCCGCATTGTCCACCACATATTGTAGTTGCGCTGCCGTGGGCTTCTGGATCCCCAAAGGAAGACCCAGATACTTACAGGGGAAGTCACCCACCTCGCATCCTAGGATGCCGTGGGCTAACTCCACCTGCTCGGGGGAGCACCGAATGGGGTGGATCAAACATTTCGCCAGATTAGTGTGTAGCCCAGAAGCCTCCCCAAAGTTAGCCACAATCGCCACACAAGTCTAGAGATCCAAGGGTGTGGGATGGACGAAAGTGACGACATCATCCGCATACATGGAAGTGCGGTGGCGCATCCCGTTGGTAGCCAACTCAGAGAGGAGGCCCACTTCCGCCGCTTTCACGAAGAGGAGGTGAAGTGAATCCATCACCGTGTTGAAGAGCAGAGGGGATAGTGGGTCCCCCTTCCTCAGCCCCCTCTGGTTGTAGATCGTCGTGCCAGGCGAGCCATTCACCAGCAACCGCGTCAATGTCGTGCTTAAGAGCCCACATATCATGGAGATCCACCTCTCATGAAAGCCAAGTTTGGCCAAGACCTCAAGAAGGAAGGCCCAATCCACCGTGTCAAACACCTTCGTGATGTCCGGCTTTAGTAAGACGGTCTCTGTCTTGAGATGATGCAGTTTCCTGGCTGTGCATTGCACCAACTGGAAGTTGTCATGAATGCACCTCCCCCTGATGAATGCACTCTAATGGGGGCCCACAAGTTGCGGCATCTTGGGCGCCAACCGGATCAAAAGCACCTTTGCCACAAGCTTCGCCACACTATGGATCAAGCTAATAGGGCGAAAGTCCTTCACCTCTGAGTTGGCTTCGGCAGACCTCAGCATGCTTCGGCAGCAGTGTCACCAGGGCCTTGTTGGTCGCATGCAGACCCCTGGCATCTCCAGCCTACAACGCATAAAAGGCCGCCATCACATCAGCCTTGATGATCTGCCAGCAGGATGTATAGAATCTTCCCGTGAAACCGTCCGGTCCGGGAGCCTGTCCATCTCTTGAGCCTTCACCACTCCCCACACTTCCTCCTCCGAGAAGGGAAGCTCGAGGTCAGAGAGCTCATGCTACGGGAGTCCCAGGAAGTCAAGGTCCAAGGTCACCTCGCGCTCGGGGCTCGATCCAAACAAGAGCTCGTAAAAGGTATCCACCGCCTCCGCTTTGCTCTCCTGATCTGCCACCAACATCCCGTCCACCTTGAGGTAGGCAATGTAGTTCTTCTGCCTCCGATGGCTGGCCTGGAGGTGAAAGAACCTGGCACAGGTGTCCCCTTCACTTAGCCACAAAATCCATGATTTTTGCCTGGCAATCGTTCTCTCCAGCGAGGATAGCCCCGAGAGCTTCTTCTTGAGGAGTCTACGGAACGCCCGCTCCTTGGGTGATAGCACCCTAGCCTCCATTGCCACATCTAGCCTGAGTGAGCTCAATGGCCAACAGAATCTATCGCTTGTTGTTGCCGATGAGCCTGTCACTCCAACTAGTCAAGGCCTTCGCCGTGGCCGTGAGCCTAGCAGCCAGCCGCTTGAAGGGGTTGGCGACCTCCGGCGTGGTCCCCTAAGCAGCCTCCATAGTCTCAAAGAACCCCTCCACCTTGGGCTAGAATGCCTCAAAGCGAAAGCATTTACCGGTACCAAGTTCAGCGTTGAGGTTGAGGAGTAGCGGGCAGTGGTCAGAGGTTGATGAGCTCAGCACCGAGAGGAAGGAGGAGGGAAACCTTTCCTCCCAAAGTTCTAAAGAGGTTTGGAATGGAAGATAGCAAGAAAGGGTTCTTGCCCATGTTGCCCAATACGACCTTGAGTAAAACTCAAAGTCCGACATCGGCAGAAGATAGAGAAAGGATGAGTAAGACTCCCTATGCCTCAGCCATAGGATCTCTAATGTATGCCATGCTATGTACTAGAACCGACATCGCATATGCTGTTATTCTAACTAGCAGATATCAAAGTGATCCAGGAGTGGATCATTGGACAGCGGTCAAAAACATCCTTAAATACTTGAGAAGAACTAAGGATATGGTTCTTTCTTATGGAGGTGATGAACAGCTCGTTGTTAATGGTTACACCGATGCTAGTTGGAACACCGATCCGGATGATTCTAAATCACAATCTGGATAAGTATTTATTTTGAATGGTGCAGCAGTTAGCTGGAGGAGTGCAAAGCAAAGCGTTGTGGCGAGATCTTCAACTGAATCGGAATACATGGCTACTTCAGAGGCTTCACAAGAAGCGATATGGATGAAAGAGTTCATTACAGAGCTGGGTGTGGTTCCTAGTGCGCTGGACCCAATGTCTATCTACTGTGATAACATGGGCGCCATAGCTAATGCGCAAGAACCAAGGTCACACAAGAAGCTGAAGCACATCAAGCTACGTTTTCACGCTATTCGAGAACATATCCAAGATGGGGATATAAAGATTTGCAAAGTACACACAGATCTGAATGTGGCGGATCCGTTGACTAAACCTCTCCCGAGGGCAAAACATGAACAACACCAAACTGCCATGGGTGTTCGGTATATTACCATGTAATCTAGATTAGATGACTCTAGTGCAAGTGGGAGACTGTTGGAGATATGCCCTAGAGGCAATAATAAATGTAGTTATTATTATATCTTTGTGTTTATGATAAATGTTTACATTCATGCTATAATAGTATTAACAAGGAAACATTAATACTTGTGTGATTTGTAAACTTAAATTTGAAGTCCCTAGTAAAGCCTCTATATAATACTAGCTTGTTGGTTAATAGATGATTGTGGTTTCCATATCATGAACATTGAGATGTTGTTAACAACAAGATCATATCGTTAGGAGAATGATATGGTGGACATACTCCTATAGATAAGCGTAGCATAAAGATCAAGTCATTTTAATAGTTCAATTGCTATATGCTTTCTGATACATAGTTATCTGATTCCTTCGACCATGAGATCATGCATATCACCTTTGCCGGATGGATGCTTTGATGACATCAAACACCACACCGTAACTGGGTGGCTATAAAGGTGGCATTGAGTGTTCAGAAAGTATTGGTTGAAACACATGGATCAAGAGTGGGATTTGTCCATCCATATGACGGATAGATATACTCTGGGCCCTCTCGGTGAAATGTCATCCAATTAGCTTACAAGCATGTGACTGGCTCACAAGGGATCACATATCACGGGAACGAGAAAAGAGTACTTATCAGTAACGAGGTTGAACTAGGTATGCAGAGATACCGACGATCATAACCTCGGATAAGTAAACTATCGTGAGACAAAGGGAAATTGATATCGTATGTAAGTGGTTCATTCGATCGCAAAGTAATCGTAGAAATATGTGGGAGCCATATGAATTTCCAGATTCCTCTATTGGTTATTGTTCGGAGAAGTGTCTCGATCATGTCTGCATAATTCACGAACCGTAGGGAGACACACTTAAGGATTCGACCTTGTTTGAGTAGTTATGGAATGATGAGAAAGAGACCGAATGTTGTTCGGAGTCTCGAATGGGATTCAGGATATCACGAGGAGATCCGGAATGGTCCGGAGAATAAGATTCATATAAGGAAAGTCCCGTTTCGGAGTTGGGGAATGGTTCCGGTGTTTTCATCGGGAACATTCTAGAAGGTTCCGGAATGTCCGGCACTCCGGGGGGGGAAGGGTACATGAATGTGTCATTGTAAGTTGGAATGATTGCATCATGTACTAGGTGTCTTTGCTGTCCAAAATAAGGGGTTTATTTAAATCCTAAATTGAAAAGTCAAACGGCTAGTTTGAAAGTCAAACGGCAAGTTTTTGGAAAGAGGAGGAGAGTTGGAAACCGAGTTGGGGAGGGAGTCCCTCCTCCCCAAGCTGGCGCACCACCCAAGCCGAGTTGGGGAGGGACTCCCCTCCCCTTGGCCGCGCCTCCCACCTATAAAAGGGAGGGGCAGGGCTGCCCCTCCTAGTACGCAAGTCCCTCTCCTCTAAACCTAAACCCTAGCCACAGTCTAGGGATTTCTCCCAAGCCGTCAAGTTAGAGCTTCTAATTGCCCTAGACTCCGGTTTAGAGCCTTCTAATTGGTGTGTTTAAACCCTAGATCACCAAAGCTCTCTCATACTCCACCATACTCGCTCCGGCTTAAGGCGAAGCCTTGCGAGATCTCCCCTCTACTTCCGGTACCACGCCGTTGTGCTGCCGGAATCGCGAGGAGAGTGCTACAACCTCCGCTGCCTGCTGGAACAAGGGAGAGGAAGGTCTTCATCGAGTACCGAACGTGTGACCGACTGCGGGAGCGCTGCCGGAACGCAGCGCTGGAAGGATCGTCTACGCGATCTTGAGATCGGAAAGAGTACGACTACATCACCCACGAGAATCTGCTCTCGTTAAACACTTTGGAATCTTCGAGGGTGAGTTATTCCATCGACTCGTTGCTACAATCTAGTAGATAGATCTTGGCTTGTTTGTTTGTATGCGGTAGAAATTTTTTGTTTTCCATGCTACGAAACCCAACAGTGGTATCAGAGCCGTGTCTATATGTAGATCTGTTGCACGAGTAGAACACAATGGTCATTGTGGGCGTTGATGCTTTTATTGTCGGTTGCTTCTTGTGTACTTTGCATCTTGCGGGATGTTGGGATGAAGCGGCCCGGGCTAACCTTACATGACATCGTTCATGAGACTTGCTCCACGCTTGACATGCAACTTGTATTGCATAAGTGGCTTTGCGGGTGCCTGTTTCTCCCAGCATAGTGGAGATCCAATTTACAACGGGTGATTTACAATACTAGTATCAATGTTGTGGTTCTTGTTCGTAAGTTAGAACGACACTTATTAACAGCCCCAAACCACGTAAAATATGCAAAGAAAGTAGAGGCGTCTAACTTTGTTTTGCAGGGGTGTGCAGTGATGTGATATGGCCATGATTGTGATTATATTTGATGTATGCAATGTTCCTTATTGTAAGTTGGCAACCGGCAGGAGCCATATGGTTGTCTTTAATTTCTGTTAAGACCCGCGTGTCTATTCAAAGTAGTTGTAATAGTTGAAGCTGGTGGACGACAACCATGAAGAAGCGTCATTGACCTTGATGCTATGCCGGTGATGATGGAGATCATGTTCGTGCTTGAAGATGGAGATCGAAGCACAAAGAAGAAAGGCCATATCATATCACATATTATGAATTGCATGTGATGTTAATCCTTTATGCATCTTGTATTGCTTAGTAGACGACGGTAGCATTATAAGATGATCCCTCATGCACATAAATTTCAAGTTCTAAAGTGTTCACCCTTAGTATGCACCGTTGCTAAAGCTTGTTGTTTTGAAGCACCACGTGATGATCGGGTGTGTTAGATTCCACAAGTGTATACAACGTAAGCAAGCCAGATTTGCTTATGCGGAAGCTAAGGTTTGATCTTGATGAGCCTAGCATGTACAAACATGGTCTCAGGAACACGGATCACCGAAAGGTAAAGCATGAATCATATAGTAGATATGATGAACATGTCGATTGTTCGCCATTGAAACTATATCAACTCTCGTGATGATCGGTTTTGATATGGTGGATTTGGTTCGTGTGATCACTAAAACAATGTGAGGGATGTTGTTTTGAGTGGGAGTTCACCTAGATTAAACTTTATTATTAATTTGAACTCAATTTGTCATAAACTTAGTCTAAACTATTGCAAATATGTTGTAGATCAATGGCAGCCCCTACCATCAATTTTAATGCGTTCCTAGAGAAAGAAAAGTTGAAAAACAATGGAAGCAACTTCGCGGATTGGTTCCGCAATTTGAGGATTGTCCTCACAGCTGGTAATTTGACCTATGTGCTAGATGCACCGCTGGGTGACCCACCTGCAGCTGATGCTACCGATGAAGTAAAGAATGTTTACCTTGCTCGGAAGAATCAGTACTCCATAGTTCAGTGTGCTATCTTGTATGGTTTAGAATCGGAGCTTCAGAAAAGGTTTGAGAATTCAGACCCACATGATATTGTCCGTGATCTCAAATTGATCTTTGAGACTCACACGGCGATTGAGAGTTATGAGGCTTCTGAAAAGTTCTTTAACTGCAAGATGGAAGAGGGCAGCTCCGTCAGTGAGCATGTGCTTAAGATGTCTGGGCACGCAAACAAACTTCAAAGCTTGGGTATAGTGATTCCTAATGCTTTGGGGATTTACCGTGTCCTCCAATCACTACCACCAAGTTACAAGAACTTTGTGATGAACTACAACATGCAGAACATGAACAAGCAGTTGCCAGAACTGTTTGCTATGTTAAAGTCTGCAGAAGTGGAGATCAAGAAAGAGCACCAAGTGTTGTTGGTCAATAAGACCACCAAATTCAAGAAAGGCAAGTCTAAGCAGAAGGGACACTTCAAGAAGGGTGGTAAGAAAGTTACCACGCCAACGAAGAAGACCAAGGCTGGACCCAAGCCTGATACTGAGTGCTTTTACTGCAAGGGAGAAGGTCACTGGAAGCGGAATTGCCCAAAGTACTTGGCGGATTTGAAGAACGGCAACATCAAGAAGAAAGGTATATCTGATATACATGTTATTGATGTGTATCTCACTAGTATTCGTAGTAGTGCCTGGGTATTTGATACTGGTTCGGTTGCTCATATTTGTAACTCGAAACAGGAGCTGCAGAATAAACGGAAGCTAGTGAAGAACGAGGTGACGATGCGCGTGGGAAACGGATCAAAGGTTGATGTGATCGCGGTCGGCACGCTACTCCTTCATCTACCATCGGGATTAGTTTTATACTTAAATAATTGTTATTTGGTGCCTGCGTTGAGCATGAACATTATATCGGGATCTTGTTTATTGCGAGACGGTTACTTGTTTAAATCCGAGAATAATGGTTGTTCGATTTATATGAGTAATATGTTTTATGCACATGCACCTTTGAAAGATGGTCTATTCTTGTTGAATCTCGATAGTGGAAATACACATATTAATAACATTGAGGCTAAACGTTTGAAATCAAGCGATAACTCGACCTATATGTGGCACTGTCGTCTTGGTCACATTGGAGTGAAGCGTATGAAGAAACTCCATTCCGATGGACTTCTTGAATCACTTGATTTTGAATCACTTGAAAGATGCGAAGCATGTTTGATGGGAAAAATGATTAAGACTCCATTTTCTGGTATGATGGAGCGAGCTACGGACTTATTGGAAATCATACATACCGATGTGTGTGGACCAATGAGTGTAGCATCGCGCGGTGGTTATCGTTATGTTCTTACCTTCACGGATGACTTGAGTAGATATGGGTATATCTATTTCATGAAACATAAGTCCGAGACTTTCGAGAAGTTTAAGGAGTTTCAAAGTGAGGTAGAGAATCAACGTAACAAGAATATTAAATTTCTATGTTCTGATCGTGGAGGTGAATATCTAAGTTACGAGTTTGGCGAGCATTTGAAGAAATGCGGAATACTTTCACAATTGACACCGCCGGGAACACCACAGCGTAATGGTGTGTCTAAACGTCGTAATCGAACTCTCTTAGATATGGTTCGTTCTATGATGTCACTTACAGATTTACCGCTATCATTTTGGGGTTATGCATTAGAAACAGCCGCATTCACTTTAAATAGGGCACCGTCTAAATCCGTTGAAACGACACCGTATGAATTATGGTTTGGGAAGAAACCTAAATTGTCGTTCCTTAAAGTTTGGGGATGCGAAGCCTATGTAAAGAAGTTACAGCCGGACAAGCTTGAACCCAAAGCGGAAAAATGCGTCTTCATAGGATACCCGAAGGAAACTATTGGGTATACCTTCTATCATAGATCCGAAGGCAAAATCTTCGTTGCTAAGAATGGATCCTTTCTAGAGAAGGAATTTCTCTCGAAAGAAGTGACTGGAAGGAAAGTAGAACTTGACGAGGTTGTCGAACCTTCTCTCGAAATTGCGAGTAGCGCAACACCGGAAGAAGTTCCTGTGGTGCCTGCACCAATTAGAGAGGAAGCTAATGATGATGATCATGAAACTTCGGTCGAAGTTGCTACAGAGCCTCGCAGGTCAACGAGAGCTCGTACCACTCCAGATTGGTATGATCCCGTTATGAGTGTCATGTTGGTGGACAACACCGATGACCCTGAGACATATGAGGAAGCAATGATGAGCCCAGATTCCAATAAATGGCAAGAAGCCATGAAATCCGAGATTGGATCCATGTACGAAAACCAAGTATGGACTTTGGTGGACTTATCGGATGGCCGGAAGGCTGTCGAGAACAAATGGATTTTCAAGAAGAAAACAAATGCTGATGGTAATGTTACTGTCTATAAAGCTCGACTTGTCACAAAAGGGTTTCGACAAATTCAAGGAGTTGACTACGATGAGACTTTCTCACCAGTAGCGAAGCTAAAGTCTGTGAGGATTATGTTAGCAATCGCTGCATATTATGATTATGAGATATGGCAGATGGATGTCAAAACAGCATTCCTCAATGGAGACATTGATGAAGAGTTGTATATGATGCAACCCAAAGGTTTTGTCGATCCTAAAGATGCTAACAAGGTATGCAAACTTCAACGGTCCATCTATGGATTGAAGCAAGCATCCCGAAGTTGGAATCAACGTTTTGATAAGGTAATCAAAAGTTTTGGTTTTATACAAACTTATGGAGAAGCTTGTATTTACAAGAAAGTGAGTGGGAGCTCTGTAGCATTCTTAATACTATATGTGGATGACATATTGTTGATTGGGAATGATGTAGACCTTCTTAATAGTGTCAAGGAATATTTGAATAATAGTTTTTCAATGAAGGATCTTGGCGAAGCAGCTTACATATTAGGCATAAAGATTTATAGAGATAGATCAAAGCGCCAAATATCATTGTCACAGAGTACATATTTGGACAAAGTTCTAAAGAGGTTTGGAATGGAAGATAGCAAGAAAGGGTTCTTGCCCATGTTGCCCAATACGACCTTGAGTAAAACTCAAAGTCCGACATCGGCAGAAGATAGAGAAAGGATGAGTAAGACTCCCTATGCCTCAGCCATAGGATCTCTAATGTATGCCATGCTATGTACTAGAACCGACATCGCATATGCTGTTATTCTAACTAGCAGATATCAAAGTGATCCAGGAGTGGATCATTGGACAGCGGTCAAAAACATCCTTAAATACTTGAGAAGAACTAAGGATATGGTTCTTTCTTATGGAGGTGATGAACAGCTCGTTGTTAATGGTTACACCGATGCTAGTTGGAACACCGATCCGGATGATTCTAAATCACAATCTGGATAAGTATTTATTTTGAATGGTGCAGCAGTTAGCTGGAGGAGTGCAAAGCAAAGCGTTGTGGCGAGATCTTCAACTGAATCGGAATACATGGCTACTTCAGAGGCTTCACAAGAAGCGATATGGATGAAAGAGTTCATTACAGAGCTGGGTGTGGTTCCTAGTGCGCTGGACCCAATGTCTATCTACTGTGATAACATGGGCGCCATAGCTAATGCGCAAGAACCAAGGTCACACAAGAAGCTGAAGCACATCAAGCTACGTTTTCACGCTATTCGAGAACATATCCAAGATGGGGATATAAAGATTTGCAAAGTACACACAGATCTGAATGTGGCGGATCCGTTGACTAAACCTCTCCCGAGGGCAAAACATGAACAACACCAAACTGCCATGGGTGTTCGGTATATTACCATGTAATCTAGATTAGATGACTCTAGTGCAAGTGGGAGACTGTTGGAGATATGCCCTAGAGGCAATAATAAATGTAGTTATTATTATATCTTTGTGTTTATGATAAATGTTTACATTCATGCTATAATAGTATTAACAAGGAAACATTAATACTTGTGTGATTTGTAAACTTAAATTTGAAGTCCCTAGTAAAGACTCTATATAATACTAGCTTGTTGGTTAATAGATGATTGTGGTTTCCATATCATGAACATTGAGATGTTGTTAACAACAAGATCATATCGTTAGGAGAATGATATGGTGGACATACTCCTATAGATAAGCGTAGCATAAAGATCAAGTCATTTTAATAGTTCAATTGCTATATGCTTTCTGATACATAGTTATCTGATTCCTTCGACCATGAGATCATGCATATCACCTTTGCCGGATGGATGCTTTGATGACATCAAACACCACACCGTAACTGGGTGGCTATAAAGGTGGCATTGAGTGTTCAGAAAGTATTGGTTGAAACACATGGATCAAGAGTGGGATTTGTCCATCCATATGACGGATAGATATACTCTGGGCCCTCTCGGTGAAATGTCATCCAATTAGCTTACAAGCATGTGACTGGCTCACAAGGGATCACATATCACGGGAACGAGAAAAGAGTACTTATCAGTAACGAGGTTGAACTAGGTATGCAGAGATACCGACGATCATAACCTCGGATAAGTAAACTATCGTGAGACAAAGGGAAATTGATATCGTATGTAAGTGGTTCATTCGATCGCAAAGTAATCGTAGAAATATGTGGGAGCCATATGAATTTCCAGATTCCTCTATTGGTTACTGTTCGGAGAAGTGTCTCGATCATGTCTGCATAATTCACGAACCGTAGGGAGACACACTTAAGGATTCGACGTTGTTTGAGTAGTTATGGAATGATGAGAAAGAGACCGAATGTTGTTCGAAGTCTCGAATGGGATTCAGGATATCACGAGGAGATCCGGAATGGTCCGGAGAATAAGATTCATATAAGGAAAGTCCCGTTTCGGAGTTGGGGAATGGTTCCGGTGTTTTCATCGGGAACATTCTAGAAGGTTCCGGAATGTCCGGCACTCCGGGGGGCAGGGTACATGAATGTGTCATTGTAAGTTGGAATGATTGCATCATGTACTAGGTGTCTTTGCTGTCCAAAATAAGGGGTTTATTTAAATCCTAAATTGAAAAGTCAAACGGCTAGTTTGAAAGTCAAACGGCAAGTTTTTGGAAAGAGGAGGAGAGTTGGAAACCGAGTTGGGGAGGGAGTCCCTCCTCCCCAAGCCGGCGCACCACCCAAGCCGAGTTGGGGAGGGACTCCCCTCCCCTTGGCCGCGCCTCCCACCTATAAAAGGGAGGGGCAGGGCTGCCCCTCCTAGTACACAAGTCCCTCTCCTCTAAACCTAAACCCTAGCCACAGTCTAGGGATTTCTCCCAAGCCGTCAAGTTAGAGCTTCTAATTGCCCTAGCCTCCGGTTTAGAGCCTTCTAATTGGTGTGTCTAAACCCTAGATCACCAAAGCTCTCTCATACTCCACCATACTCGCTCCGGCTTAAGGCGAAGCCTTGCGAGATCTCCCCTCTACTTCCGGTACCACGCCGTTGTGCTGCCGGAATCGCGAGGAGAGTGCTACAACCTCCGCTGCCTGCTGGAACAAGGGAGAGGAAGGTCTTCGTCGAGTACCGAACGTGTGACCGACTGCGGGAGCGCTGCCGGAACGCAGCGCCGGAAGGATCGTCTACGCGATCTTGAGATCGGAAAGAGTACGACTACATCACCCATGAGAATCTGCTCTCGTTAAACACTTTGGAATCTTTGAGGGTGAGTTATTCCATCGACTCGTTGCTACAATCTAGTAGATAGATCTTGGCTTGTTTGTTTGTATGCGGTAGAAATTTTTTGTTTTCCATGCTACGAAACCCAACAGCGACGGCCGTTCAGGTAGAGCTCTTTCAGCTCAAGCGCAGCTAGGGTCCTACGAAACCTTGCCATCATCCGCCAGTTCAGGTTGGTGTTATTCTTGTGAGCCGCGTCGACAATCAAGTTAAAATCCCCCGCGACCAACCACGGGCCTAGGTGAAGGTCCCGAACATCCGCCAACTCCTGTAGGAAGAGCCTCTTATCTACATCTGTCTGCGGGCCGTACACCCCTGTGAACCACCACCCCTCCAAGCCCGGTGCTTCTACCCTTGCCGTAATAGCATTGGTAGACACATGTGGGTTGGACAGAGCCACCATCGAGGACTTCCATGCAAGGAGAATTCCATCCCTGGTGCCAATCGCGGGGAGATAGAAGAACCCGTCAAACTGTCTCCCTAGACATCGGTCCACACTGGCGCGCGTGACCACCTAGAGCTTAGTCTTCTATAGACATACCACACTCGCGCCTGAGAGCAAGACCATTTGATAGATGGCATCACATCGGGTCAGCTGGTTCATCCCCTGCACGTTCCAAACCAAGATCGAGAGGAACTTCGCCATATTATTATTACAGCACAAGACGCACTAGACCCGAACGGCCTCAACACCGTCATCATGGAACGGCAGCACCTCCGGCGTCCAACCAAACAGGGCCAGACACGCCATCAACCCTTCCCGCGTCAGCGGCTTGTCGAAGAACTTGAGGTAAGCTTGTAGGGCTTCATCACCAATCACTTCCCCTTCGCGCGTAATCCCCAGCTAGATCATCAGAGATTTTTTTGCTATTGCTTGACGGATGTTCCCGGGCCAAATCTGCCTGCCACACGTCTGTTGCGACGCACCATCATAGGTGGGATTTTCTTGTGCCGAGGCCTCCTAGGAGTAGGGTGTGGCAGCAGCACCTGCTTCCGCTGGCGGCAACGATCTCGGAAAGTCGCGAGCCTCGGGTTGTCCTCTGTAGAGGACCCACGTGCTGAAGCCATGTCTGTCCCCGTATGAGCCTCCCACCGACGCCTCCCTCGACCCATCTGTCGCCGCGCAGTCCCCACGGGCTGGCCCAGGAGTGCACTCCACCTAGGCAGTTGGAGAAGCCATCTTCTGCGATGGCCCCGCGCTCGCAGGCCGCCTGCCAAGTGGAAGCCCGCCAGTCTCAGCCCCCGCCTCCTGTCATGGGAGGTCGACACCATCGGAGACACCACCACCTCGAACATGGGCTCGTCCGTGGCCGACCCATCCACCGAGCCACTCTCACTTCCAGGCCCAGGTTCCCAACCATCATCTGAAGCCCACGACCTGAAGGAAAAGTGGCCCGTAGGGGAGAGTTGGCAGGGTTCCACCGCCTCGCCTTTTTGGAGTGAAGGAGAGCTCCTTTGGTGGGAGCTTCCCCGCCCTTCGCCGCTCCCCTCCCTGGAACCATCCAGGGTTCACACAGACCACGGTCGCCTTGACTACCATCTCGGACCGCCAGCCGCCTCTTTTGACCCGCTTTGTCCAGGTAGGGGCCCACGACGATATCAGCCATGATGTCCACCTCTTGGACAGATCCAGCCACCACACGAGCGCCCGCCTCGGCCCCACCCACGGGCCCCACCACCAGCTGTGGACACGAACGGACCACCCTGGTTTGACCGAGTGCAACCCGCCGCTCCCTACCTCCTCTCCAGCACTGGGAAGAATCTGGCAAGCCGCCACCGTCAGCGCGTCCCCTCGAGTGGGAGGAGGGCAGGCGCCAGAGGCGCTGCTCGGCAGGAACAATGCCCCGGTCATCCCCTGGCCCACCATCACCACCGCTGCCATCGTCATCATCCTCGTCCCTGCCGCCGCCGTCTTTCGCTGAGGAACGGCCAGCAGGGGCCTTTGTGTCCTCCACTCGCACCAGGTAGATGGTGCCGAGAAACTCCAGAAGAGCCACCTCCTCCAGCACCAGCGCCTCCACCGGGACGAGCAGGTCGTCATCCTCCTCGCTGAACTCCAGCGGCTCAGCTAGCCACAACTGCTTCGACCGTGGTATGAGGGCGAGGTCGTCCATCCATGCCGTCACCCGGAACCTACCCATGTCCGAGTGACTCACCGTCTCCTTGCTGAGCCGCTCCACCCAAGCCGAGGTGCCCAACACCGTCTTCGCCGTGTCCGCGCTCCAAGCGATTAGGGGGATACCGATGATCTCTAGATGGACATGAAACCTGAACGTGCGCCTTGTCGCCTGAAGGTGCCGATTCCACGGGCTAAACCGCAAAGAGAACTCCCGACAATCGAACGTGCCATCACCGGCCACCATCTCACGCCTCGCCCTGGAGTCAAACCCTAGCAACAAGTCGGCCGGCCAGAACCAGTGCACTGAGAAGTGCCCATCGAGCTCTGGAAACCGCTGCACCAGCGCTGCCCGCGCCCGCTTACGTCCCACCGAGCGCCTGGTGCCAGAAACATAGGCCACCAAGCTCCACCACAATGCCCGCTCCATGTTGTCGACCTCCGTCGTGCGATAGACGATGCAGCGCTCCCCCACCGGCCACTCCGCCCCGGACCCAGAACTCAGCGAGATCCTCGGCGCGGGTGGCGGCGACGACACGGGCCTCTCCTCAGGCCTCGAAGGTGGCGGCGATGCCCCACCATCACCGCGAGGCCCCAGCCGTTCATGCGCCGAGCGCCGGCCTCTGGCATGAGGGGGCACATAGGATGGCCTCGGCGTAGCCGGCTGCCGCGCAAACTCCACCACCATAGGGAGTGGCTCACCATGAGGCACCAATGCCTCGGCTACACGCCCCCCGAGCCGCTCGCGTGCCGGGACCCTCGGCAGCGCCATACCACACCTCTTGCCCGCCTGGCTCGCCGGCGCCTCCTCAGCCCCAGCTCCGGCCGCCCCCGCCCTGGCCTGAAAACGCCATGGGCACCTCCTCGCCACATGGTCCTCACCCTTGCACTTGAGACACCTGGTCTTGTTCACGCACATGCCGGCGACGTGCCCCGGCTCTGTGAAGTTGAAGCACAGGCCGGCCAGGACCTGCGGGACGCCCTCCGGCACCGTGAATGAGGGCTGGGGTCCCCGCCGCAAGCGCCTCTGCCTCTTCCTTTTACCACCAGCGGGCTGCCACTAAAAAGGCGCCGACCTGCGCGTGACTTCTGGGCGAGAGACCACCGAGTCCAACCGACGAGCAGGTTGCGTGCGCTGTCCCGTGGGAGGAGCGCCACCAGCACCCGACACCCGAGCCGGTGGCACGGCAGCCAGGGGAGACTGTGGCGGCGGGCTGGGACTGCCGTCACGCACCACATCCGAGTAGGACCGCGAGGAGGAGGAATACGAGGCCATCTCCTCCTCTTCCTCTTCCACCATCTCCGCCCAGCTCTTGGACCTCACTGCCCCAGAGGAAGCCACCATGGAGGAGGAGGAGGGGGTGGGGGGCTCGGGCGCGAGAGGGGGGAGGACGACGGCCACGGGAGGGAGGCCACCACCGTCACCGGCTCGGCGGCAGGGGGAGCGCGGCCGGGAGGGTCATCCACGGGAGGGAGCAACGGGATATGAGTTTTTGGGTCCTGCTTCACCTCTTATTAACTTTTAATATTGAAAATGGTTCTCCAAGCAAAAAAGTCCTTTAATGTTTTACAAACGTGCGTATTACAACAAGAAAAGATCGCTGTCTTGTCAAAAATGGTTCACTGTCCAAAAGCAAATATTTCACGGATGTTAAATATTTTCCTGTCTTGAATAAAACGTCTCTTAAAAGAAAGGTTCACACTTGAAGAAAGTTTCATGAGGCCTTGAAAGAATATAGGTTACAGTTTTAAAAAAATGATTTGCGGATTTTTCAAAAAGTTTTGTGTCGTGAAAAATGATTTTCGAATGGACAACTGACTTAAGTACTAGTTCGCACGAGCCAGATCCAATCCGGTTACATAGTACAATCAGTTTTGCATTTTACTAACTTACAAACACAAAGTCGAAAAGTGGAGCCTTTAGGGCATTATTCCTAACAATTACAGCATTCCTCGAGTCACAATTTGGCGGGTCATGGGTAACCGGTACCCATAGACGCATAAAGATTAGTAAGCTATCTGGGACCATGCGCTATCTTAGGCGGTGAAATGTCTAGCAGGCAACAGCCGAGACACACATAGCCGGCTAGAGAAACCACCGACTAGAATCCGGCAAGGGCCCATAGCCCGGGTGATCATGTCCACGTCGGGGACGCGACGTATACTCCGATGTGACTAGGCGACCCGCAGTCCGGGTGAGCCCCCTAGTGTCATAGCGAGGTTTGATCCCTCGCCATGTCATGTCCTGGCCCTCAATCCCGCGAGGACACTCCCGTGGACTCAGAAGTTCACCACAACATCCACAGGAAGACGGTTCCCAGTGTCCCGTTGATAGAAGGAGAAGTGGGGCGGCCAAGGCATTGGACACCGACATGTCTTATCGACAACAGCGGTAACTCCTCGAGCATGCCCCAATGTCCATGGCCGAGGGTACAAAAGGAGAAGCATACAAGGAGAAGATGGGCATTCAAAACACAGACTAGAAGAAAGACTAGCATCGAAAGACTTGGAGGCTATTCACCAGCATCCAACATATCTAATACATCCACACTCATTTGCACTAATAAGCTAGAAGGCTCCGGCGAGAAGCTCATCCACGCAACAATAGTTGATAGGTAGTTCATATTTAGGCTCTTAGAGCACCCTATAAGTTTCATTCTACCTAAAGTCATCCCGCTAGCCGGACAAGGCTCTATATGCCGGCTAGAATCCCTAGCCATCGCACACCATAGTTACCGGCTAGACTGCCCCAGAACAACCCGTTTGTAACATTTGAGCACCTCACACAATCCATATAATAAACCACCGATTAGAATCCGGCAAGGGCCCATAGCCTGGGTGATCTTGTCCATGTTAGGGACGTGACATATACTCTGATGTGACTAGGCGAACCGCAGTCCAGGTTAGTCCCCTAGTGTCATAGCGAGGTCTGACCCCTCGTCATGTCATGTCCTGGCCCTCAATCCCGCTAGGACACTCCCGTGGGCTCAGAAGTTCACCACATCATCCACATGAAGACGGTTCCTAGTGGCCCGTTGATAGAAGGAGAAGTGGGACGACCAAGACATTGGACACTGACATGTCCTATCGACAACAATGGTAACTCCTCGACCATGCCCCAATGTCCATGGCCGAGGGTACAAAAGGAGCGGCGTACAAGGAGAGGATGGGCATTCAAAACAGAGACCAGAAGAAAGACTAGCATTGAAGGACTCAGAGGCTATTCACCAGCATCCAACATATTAATACATCCACACTCATTTCCACCAAGAAGCTAGAAGGCTCCGACGAGAAGCTCACTGGAGAAATAGTAGTTTATAGGTAGTTCATCTTTAGGCTCTTAGAGCACCCCATAAGTTTCATTCCACCTAGAGTCATTCCACTAGCCGGACAAGGCTCTATATGCTGACTAGACTCCCTAGCCATTGCACACCATAGTTACCGACTAGACTGCCCCAGAACACCCCCCTTTGTAACATTTGAGCACTTCACACGCTCCATATAATAAGGTCGACATAGGAAGTAGGGTTGTTGTCGGATCCTCATCCGGGGCCTGAACCTATATAAATCTTGCGTGCCTTGAGGCTATTAGCCCATCGGGTCATGATCACAAGCCCTTACACCTACAAATCCACATCCGGGAATCAAAACTCTGATAGTTGGAGCGCTAGGTAGGAGCTTTTTGCGTCACTCTCAAGAATCTTGATGGGTCCACCACTGTTTCACCTTAAGGGCGGTGAAGGATCCGCCACCATGAGGTTCTTTTCCCGCAGGGTCAGGGTGCCGATACCACTTCTAGAGCCATTAACAACCCGGGGAACCCGGAGTTTGTCGTCGACCGCCGCCGGTGGCCGAGTCCGCATCATCCGGTTCCCAGCAAGGAGACTACCCCGAGGTCAGGAAGCTCGAGACAACACTCACTCCTTCCAGCTCACCTATCTCAAGCCCTAAGGTATGCGATACGTCCATCGTGGCCAAGAGGAAAGGGGCACAAGCAACCCTTTCCCAGGGCCGGGCCGAACCATGAACATGAAGGCACCGAGTGGCGTACACGTGCGCAAGAATTGTAGCTGTTATATGTTGGTCCAAATTCTACAAAGTAAAGGCCAACTTCTGACGGAGCGGAGCGAGGCCTGTCGCCGGAGGCTTGGCCCGTCGCCGCATAGATTGCAGGAAGGTGGATCGGTAATGAATCACTTATCTCTTTTCAGAGAGATTATTTCTGATTTGCAATCTATGGAAGTAAAATATGATGATGAGGATCTAGCTCTATTACTCTTATGATCGTTGCCTAGTTCTTATACACAGTTTTGTGATACTATGTTGTTGAGCCGTGATAAAATAACCCTTGATGAAGTACAAGATGCCCTCAAATAGAGGGAAAATATGAAAACTATGGTGCAGGCAGATGGGGCGTCATCAAAGGTTGAAGCTCTGCAGGTTCGTGGCAGGACCAAGCAGAGATTTAACAACCATGACAACCGAGATAAGAGCAAAGATGGCAGAAGTCGTTCGAAGTCCAAGGGAGAGGACAAGTTCTGCAGGTATTGTAAAAAAACTAATCATGTTATTGATAATTGTTGGAAGCTGCAGAATAAGGAGAAAAGGAACGGTACTTACCAACCGAAAGATAAGGATCAAGGTACTGGTAAGGCTGTTGTTGTTTCTGGTGATACTTCTGATGGTGAATGTTTAGCCGTTTTTTCTGCTTGTTGATACATTGCAAATGTATCTATAATTTTTGATGTTCCATGCTTAGTTTTATCCACTTTCTTGTGTTTTGTCCATACTTTGGAGTACTTTTTATATGATTTCTTAGACTAACCTATTAACAAGAGCCATCGTGCCAGCTGCCTGTTTTCTGCTATTTCTGGTTCCAGGAAAGTCAAAAAATGAATACTCTTGGAATTGGACGGTACAAAAGCCAAAGTGCCTATTTTTCCGGAAGTCATCAAGTGCTAGAATACGAGATGGAGAAGGGCCAGAGGGCGGCCACACCACCTGGCCGCGCGGCCAGGCTGGGCCCGTGCCAGGCGGTGGTGTGGCCAGCCCAAGCACCCCCTAGGCCTCCCCTTCCGACTATAAGATGCCCTCGGGACGTAAACCCTAAGTGCCCGATCAAAAATCCATGAAAGAGTCTGTAGCCGCCGTCATCTCCATCCCTAGATCGGGAGGGATCTGAAGCTCTTCCCGACACCCTGCCAGAGAGGGGAATTCACCCTGGAGGCCTTCTTCATCACCATGCAAGCCTCCGGTGTGATGCGTGAGTAGTTCATCCTTGGACTACGGATCCATGTAGTAGCTAGATGGCTGGTTCTCCTCCTTTATGCTTTCAAGTTTAGATCTTGTGAGCTCCGTTCATGATTAAGATCATCTATTTGTAATTCTACATGTTGTGTTTGCGCGGATCCGATGGATATTGAGATGCTATTTCATATTTATTATTGATTCTATCATGTCTTTGTTATTTGTGATCTTGCATGCTTTCTGTTGTTAGTAGCTATCTTGGCCAAGTAGATGCTAGCAACTCCAAGAGTTAGTATTTATGCTCGATAGTGGGTTCATGCCTCTAGTAATCTGGGGAAGTGACAGAAATCTCTAAGGTACTAGATGTGCTGTTGCTACTAGGGAGAAAACAACAATCATTTGTTCATAGAACAATCGTATTGTTTACTTTACACGTAGTTCGTAAAGCAATAATTTGTTGCTTGCAACTTAATACTGGAGGGGGTTCGGATGATAACCTGAAGGTGGATTATTAGTCATAGATGCAGTTGGATGACGGTCTATGTATAATGTTGTAATTCCCAATCGAATCTCAAAGGAGTCAAGATGATTAGCATATGCATGTATTGCTTTCTCGATGTTTGTCAATTGCCCCGCTGTAATTTGTTCACCCAACATATTATTTATCTAAGGAAAGCCACCTCTAGTGAACTATGGATCCCGGTCCTTGTCTTTTACATACAATCTACAAACTGTTTACTATTTTGTGTTTACTTTCTGCAAACTTTCACTTCTTTCCATTCGATACATTTAATCCTTTGTTTTCCGCAAAACACGGTGAGATTGACAACATCATCGCAAGTTGGGGACAAAATTCTGTGGTTGTGTTGTGCAGGTCTCCACGTTGCTACTAGCACCGGTAGTGCGCCCTGCCAAAGCTCAGCTAGTAACACCTTTGGGGTGTTTCCTTGCTCCTACTGGTTCGATTAAACTTTGGTTTCATAACTGAGGGAAACTTGTTGCTGTGCTCATCATACCTTCCTCTTGGGGTTCCCAACGAGCTCTATATCAACACCGCACCAACACTTTTCTCGGCGTCGTGCATTGAGCCATCACTTGTGCTTCTCGTGATGATGAATGAATATTTGATACCGCATGTTCGTTTCATATTTGCTGTAACAAAGATTGGTTCAGTTCATATGAGTCTGTGCAGACTGGAGATTTTGTACGTGTGGGGAATGACAACCCATGCTATATTGTCGGAGTTGGATCTGTTAAGATCAAGACCCATGATGGCGTGATGTGTATGTTGAATGAGGTGAAGCACATACCAAGCATGTCCAGAAATTTGATCTCCCTGAGTACCATGGACGTTGATCGATACAAGTACGCCGGTGGGCGTAGGTTGTTGAAGGTATCAAAAGGTTTTCTTATTCACCTGATAGGTGATATGAATTATGCTAAGTTATATGTTCTTAGAGGTAGCACTTTGCCTGGTATTGCTGCTGCTATTACTTCTAATGATTCTGATGATTGTGGTAAAACAAATCTGTGGCATATGCGTCTTGGACATATGAGCAAACATGGCATGGCAGAATTGGTTAAGAGAGAGCTGATTGATGGTTGCAACTTGGGTAAATTTGAGTTCTGTGAGCACTGCGTTTTTGGTAAGCACAAAAGAGTTAAATTCAATGCTTCCGTTCATACCACCAAAGGCATTTTAGATTATGTGCATGCTGATGTATGGGGGCCTTCCCGTAAGACATCTATTAGTGGTGCTAATTACATGCTTACTATTATTGATGACTACTCAAGAAAAGTGTGGCTATATTTCCTGAAACATAAATCTAATGTTTTTGATGCTTTTAAGAAGTGGAAAGTTATGGTAGAAAAGCAAACTGAAAAGAAGGTAAAGGTACTACGTACTGACAATGGTATGGAATTATGTTCTAATGAGTTTGAGGAGTTTTGCAGTAATGATGGTATGATCAGGCACCACACCATCCCTTACACTCCTTAGCAGAATGGCGTGGCTAAGCGCATGAACAAAACCATCATCTCGAGGGCTCGCTGTATGTTGTCCAATGCAGATATGCATAGACGTTTTTGGGCTGAAGCAGCCAACACAGCATGCTACCTCATCAACAGGTCACCTTCTATTCCACTTGAGAAGAAAACTCCTATTGAGGTATGGTCAGGTTCGCCTGCTGATTATTCACAGTTGAGAGTTTTTGGTTGCACTGCTTATGCTCACGTTGATAATGGAAAGTTAGAGCCTAGAGCTGTTAAGTGTATGTTCCTTGGTTATGGTTCAGGAGGTAAGGCATATAAACTATGGAATCCTGAAATTAAAAAGATTTTGTTGAGTAGGAATGTTGTTTTCAATGAATCTGTTATGTATCATGATAGCTTGCCATCAGATCCCTCTCCTGTTGCTATTGGAGAGGAGGGAGTTCGTGTGCAGGTGGAGCACCTGCAGAAAACTGTTGATAATAATGCTGTTGTTGATGATACTCATGAGGAAAATATTGATGATGATGTTGTTCAGCACTCACCTACTGTTTTGCAGCAGCCACATGAATCTATTGCTGCTGATAGACCGAGGCGTATCATAGTTCCACCTCGTTGTTTAATTAAAGAGTGTAATCTTGCTCATTATGCTTTGAGTTATGCTGAACAGGTAGAGCATGATACTGAACCTGCTACATACAATGAGGTTGTTGCATCCATTGACCGCGAGAAGTGGATTTCTGCTATGCAAGAAGAGATGCAATCGCTTGATAAGAATGACACATGGGAAGTTGTGCGTTTGCCTAAACAGAAGAAGGTCGTCCGCTGTAAGTGGATATACAAGAGAAAGGAATGTTTGTCTCCTAATGAGCCTCCAAGGTTTAAGGCAAGGTTAGTAGCAAAAGGTTTCAGCCAGATTCCAGGTATTGACTATAATGATGTTTTCTCTCCGGTTGTGAAGCATAGCTCTATTCGTACTTTCTTTGGTATTGTTGCTATGCATGATCTTGAGCTTGAGCAACTAGATGTAAAGACTGCTTTTCTGCATGGTGAACTGGAGGAGGAGATTTACATGGACCAACCTGAAGGATTCATAGTTCCTAGAAAAGAGGATTTTGTGTGCAAATTGAAGAGATCGCTTTATGGTTTGAAGCAATCTCCAAGACAGTGATACAAAATGTTTGATTCATTTATGATCTCACAAGGTTTAAGAGATCTCAGTTTGATAGTTGTGTTTATATAAAGTTTGTTAATGATCACCTATTTACTTGTTGTTATATGTTGATGATATGTTAATTGCTGCCAAGAGCATGAAAGAAATCACTACTTTCAAGGCACACCTAAGTAGTGAATTTGAGATGAAAGATCTTGGTGCTGCCAAGAAAATTCTAGGTATGGAAATTAAACGGGACAGAAAATCTAGGTTGTTGTTTCTTAGTCAACAAAGTTACGTTGAGAATGTTCTTCAACGTTTTAGTATGCATGATGCAAAGTCAGTTAGTACTCCTGTTGCTCCTCACTTTAAATTGTCAGCATTGCAATGTCCTAGTTCTGATGAAGATATTGAGTACATGTCTCGAGTTCCTTATTATAGTGATGTTGGTTCCTTGATGTATGCCATGGTTTGTTCTCGCCCTGATTTATCATATGCTATGAGTTTGGTGAGTCGTTACATGGCTAAGCCTAGTAAAGAACATTGGAAAGTTGTTCAGTGGATTTTTAGGTACCTCCATGGCACATCCAACGCTTGCTTGAAGTTTCGCAAGACTGGTGAGGGACTCGCGGGCTACGTGGATTTATATTTTGCTGCCGACTTGGATAAGAGCATGTCCCTCACAGGTTATGTGTTCACGATAGGTGGATGTGTCGTGAGTTAGAAGGCAACACTGCAACCAGTTGTTGCTCTATCTACAACCGAAACAGAATATATGGCTATTGCTGAAGCTTGCAAAGAGCCTGTTTGGTTGAAAAGTTTGTATGCTGAGCTTTATCAGGATGATTCTTGCATTAACCTGTTCTGTGACAGTCAAAGTGCTATTTACCTTACTAAGGATCAGATGTTCCATGAGAGAACAAAGCACATTGATATCAAGTATCATTATGTTCGTGATGTTGTTGCACAAGGTACGCTGAAGGTATGCAAGATAAGCACTCATGATAATCCTGCTGATATGATGACAAAGCCTGTTCCTGTTGCTAAGTTTGAGATATGCTCAAGCTTAGTTGGTATAACTACTTAGCCCAAGTGGCTGTTGGCGAAAATGTTTTCTTGTTTGTTCAGAGAGTTGATTATTGTTGATGCTACAAGAAGAAATTTGTCTTAAGGTGGAGTTTGTTATATATTGATCCAAATTCTACAAAGTAAAGACCAATTTCTGACGGAGCGGAGCGAGGACCGTCGCCTCTTGTAAGCCGCGGACTGAGAAAAGTTGCATCTGTGAAATCTCCGACGTTGTGTAAATACTCTCCGTTATAGTGAAGATTCGATGGCAGGCGCCCGTGGTTTTTTTCTCTTTGTTGGAGAGGGTTTTTCACGTTAAATTTATATCCCTTTTCTATAATTTTATTTTCATTCTTTGTTATTTACTTATCGCAAAGCTAACAGTAGCAGTGTGCTCTGTGCGTCGAGCATTACGCTCATGATTACGCCGAGACTCACACACGATGACCCTAATCTTGTATAGATATACGATGACCACAAGGATTAACGGACTCAAGTTCAATGACTTTTACTTTCTCCTTTAAATAGATGAAAAATACACGTCAAAAAAAAGATGAAAAATATTCTTGTTTTACCTCGAAAAAGGAAGAAGAAAAGTCCGCTGGATCAAACAGCGGCGACAATTAATTGACCACGCACACACGCGTCCTCTTCCACGCGTCACTACCAAAATCCTCTTGCAAGCAAGGCACCACCAGCACAAAACCGGCCCACATCGTTTCCTCCGTCAGTCCGCCACCTTCGTCCTCCTCCTCAGTCCTCACTCACACCATCACCCCAAGCAAGAACCCACGGGCCCCTTTCTCCGATGGGGCGCGGCCGTCCCAAGAAGCAGCGTTCTCCGCCCCCTCCCGAGTCACTCACGTTGCCGGTGGGCGCCGAGGCGGAGATGCGCAGCGCCGACCCCGGCTTCCTCGGCTCCTTCTACGAGGTCACCATCACCGGCCACCTTGTCTCCAGCGGCCGCTACACGGTGGTCTACTCGACGCTCTTGGGCGACGACGGGAGGCTCCTAGAGGAGACCGCGGCCGCCGCCGACGTGCGTCCGCGGCCACCGCCGTTTGCGGGGAGGGGGTTCGCGGTTCACGATACCGTGGAGGCGCTCCACAACGAGGGGTGGTGGGCCGGCGTCGTCTCCGCCGTTCCCCGGCCGGGGGTGTACGAGGTGGCGTTCCCGACGTCCCGGGAGAAGATGGAGTTCGAGGAGACGGCTTTGCGGCCGCACTGCGTCTTCCAAGCTGGCCGGTGGGTCCCAGCTGCAGAAGTGGCATTGGTAAGTCAAGTCTCTTTTCTTCTTCTATGAACTCTGGGTAAAATTATCGTTAGTATCCAGACTGTAATATGTAGCACGGCAGATCTTGCGTTACAATTTTATGTTATTTATTGCAAATGGAAACCAATTAGTTTTTATTTTCTTCGAAATGGAGGTGTTACCCCGGCCTCTGCATCAAAAAGATGCACACATCCTTCTTTATTTATTATTCATCGAAACCTTACACAGAGAATACGAAGATCAACTGAAGCCACCTCTCTAAAACAACTTGATGAAGGGGTGGCCCTGCCAGAACACTCTAACCGCACACCAACGTCCCAAAACCGCCCCACGGCGGGTCAAGAGCACAAACCGGTCCAGCTGATCCATAACGCACACCATCGTGCATGCTCAATCTTCTGCTGCCGCCATCTTCCGCCAACCCATCTTCAGAAGGAATAAAATAATTCCCTTATCAGGCATGCCGTCAACGCCACCAAGACGCCAAACAGCGCCACCACCCTGCACGCGTCCATCAGATACACGCGTGGTCGCCGCCGAGACCCCTCGTCACCATGCCGCCGAGTCCCGTCAACCGACGCAGCTAGAAATCACCGGAAGATCCGTCGTGCGTAGCACCTACCGAACCAGGCATGACATAGCGTAGCACCTGGCGGTTAGGCATGACTTGACAAATCCACCGGCGTCTCCGTGCAAGATGAAGCTGCTCCACCTTCTTCCCATTCGATCAGTAGCTGATCCAAAAACGATGCCCCCAAGAGGGAAAACGGCGTCGAGCATCGTCATCATCCGATCCGAGATACCCAGATCTAGGGTTTCCCCTAGAGCAGCTCGAGTTAGACGACGAGAGATGCAACGACGATGCCTTCAACAAGGTTACGGCGTTGAAAACGCCGCCATCGTCCGCCATGACCGAAGTCGATGCGGTTTTCACCGGCAATCCCATCTCCAAAAACTTGTTGTTTAGATCGACAAACGTCGGTCGCCCTCGGGATAAACCTAAGGAACGCCGCCATCTGAACCACCTCCGAGCCCCGCAGAAAACGCACCGTCGCGGCGCCGTACCACTGCCGAGCAGTACCACTGCCGCTCCGCCGCCTCCCTTCGCAGATCGTGCCGCCGTCGGACAGGACCGATCTGGATTTGTGGACAGATCGTCACCACTAGGCCACGACTCCACCACTCCGGACGATCCACGCGCCCACCGCCGATCCGACCAGCCGCCATCCTCTTGGTGAGAGGGAGGAGCAGGCCGGCGCCGCCACGGGGCAGGGAGCGGGCTCCAGCACCGCCGGCGACGACCTCCGTTCCCCAGCCCGACGGCCTTCCTCCATACCACCGCGTGGGAGCCGAGAGGCGCTAAATCCTCGCCGCCCCCTTCCCCGGCGGCGCCCGGCTTTGTCCGGCGTCAGCCTCGGGGGCGACAAGGGGAGGGAGCACAAGAGGTGGGGTGGCTGCGGGGAGTTTAGGGTTTCGCCCCCCGGTCGCCTAGAGGGGGCTATAGACTTAAAATGAACAAATATTTTCTTCTTTTATTATCATCATCTGGTGCTAGTATTAATGATGGATTTAGTTTTATGATTGTATTCAGATAGGCCATTTGATAATTAACACACAATCTCTCATTTGAGGTTTCCAGGTGTATTGATCATGTGCAGTTGGGATCTTCTTCGAGTTAATACTAACTGTTTTACAAGAAAGTAAAGGATCAAGTTTAACATACAAATTACTCTCGCGGCATGAAATCACCCAAGCGCTTAGCCCCCGCGCTCACCCACATGCGGGCTTCTCGCTTAATTCTATCTAGGACTACAAGAGGCGTCGCATGCTTTGCGCTCATTCCAAATCTCCCAAGTTGTGAGCAGTGAAGGGACGCCATAGCTTTGTGGTTTGGGATAATGCCATCCGTCATCAACTCCCACCAATTTGTTATGGAGAGCCCCTCCCATTGCGATGGGTCCATGTCCGGGATGCCGATCCAAGCTTTAAGGTAACACCAAATCCTTTTGGTGTACCTACAGTTGACGAAGAGATGAGGAACCGTCTCCGTGGTTTGCTTGCAAAGAGGGCATGGACCACAGTTATCCCATCCTTTTTTGATCAAACAATCCGCCATCCAAATACTATTTTGTGTGACTAGCCAAGCAATTTTTTTTACTTTTGGGGGCTCCCAAGCCTTCCAAATCAAGTTGTTCATGCTTGAGGTGATGGACCCCAAGAATTTCACCTCATAAGCCGACTTTGCCGTGTACTCCCCATTTTCCATGAGCTTCCAAACAATATCGTCCTCCACATTCTCAAGATGGACGTCTTGAAGGAGAGACCAAAGGGTGCTCGATAGTAAAGTCATTTCCCAATTTAATCTTCCAAATCCACGCGTTATCATGTATGGCTTGATTGACCTTCCAATTCTTTTTGATTGACGCCTCAAAAATGAGAGGCGCGATGTCCTTTGGCTTCCTTCCACCTATTCAAGGAGCATGCCAAAAAGGGGTTTTGTGCCCATTCCCAATCGTGATGGTGGTGGTGGCGTAGAAGATGCACATATCCTCCTCGGAGCAAGGGTTCCCCGAACCAACCCAAATTTTGTCGGAGCTCTTCCACTCTAGCCAAACCCATCTGTGTACTTTCTCAAACTAGCCATATGCTAGTTTTTGATAAAGGGTGTTCTTGTTGACCCAAATGTCGCATCAAGCTGATACAATTAGCTTTTAATATTTTCTTTCACCCTTGTGAGATTATACCAAGCTACAAAAAAATGGGCAAATTTCCAACACCTCTGCTGTATGCTTAATCTTATCATGATAAGTGTTTAGAAACAAATTCAGTAATGCACTGTCAACTCAGCATAGTCAAAACTTTATCTTATTCTTTTCCTCGAGAATAGTAGTCTTCCCAATTTTGTTTTAGCCATTTTACTGTGGAATTTGTATGCGCTTCGTCTTTTGAGACTCGTGCAATCAGTGGCGGAGCCAGGAATTGAGTTGAGCCGGGACGAATACATAAGGTTTAGTTTTTTTAGGCCAAAAAAATCAAGCCTAATTAACAAAATAAGGAAATGGGTACCTGCACCGCACCATGGGAGCCGGGGTGGCTGCCCATGCTCACCCCCATAGTGGCGCCGCCACTGCGTGCAATTGTGCAGGCTCACTTTTTAACAATTTGGAGGTGACAAGATCAATCTGTATAAACTGTTTGACTGGCATGCTTTTAAAAAATTTAAATTTGGAAATAAGCATTTGAAATGCTCATATGTGGCGAATTTTATTGTTAAGTGAAAACATGTGACTATCTTGTGGAAGAACTGTTTCTTTTTCTTTCGAATTTGTTTGAAGATGAAGCAAACTGTTTAACAGTACAAACGAGTGCACCCTTACAAACAGAAACACCATATCCCTAATGCTGTTGCTGTGTGCAGGATGTTGGAAGTGCTTTGTTTACGGAGGGAACCCAAGTTGAAGTGAGTCGGTCTGGAAAAGGCTTCGGGGAATCCTGGATTCCAGCTTCTGTTCTGAAAGTGATTGGTGGTACAAATTTCTTAGTACAGTACATGCATATTGTAAGCACCGGGGAACTAGCCACTGAGATTCTAGCTGCTCAATATATTCGGCCAGCGCACACCTTCCGTAGGTACAGATTTTCTCGATCTTCTCATGTTGAGGTGATGCATGAAGATAGCTGGTGGCCTGGTGTTATTCAGGATTTTTTAGGTAGTGGAATCGACAAGAAGTACGTAGTAAAATTGAAGAGCTATGAGACACACATGGACGACGTGGAATGTCTGGATGTGTTGACGGTTGAAAATACACATATAAGGCCGAAATTTCACTGGGACGGGAAAAAATGGCTACGCTGCCTGGAAGAGGTACACATATATCTCATCTCATTCTTTGCTGGTGTTCTTTTATATGATGTGACATGAAGTATTACTTAGTTTTGTTATAATATGTATTACTTCATATCATTTGTTGAAATGTTTCAAGGTGCAGAAATCTTCAATCAATCTGTGGTTCATTACGCAGTGCTTGTTCGACGGCTAACTGATAGACATGATCCTGTTACAATATCTGCATCTTGTATGCTTACACACAAAAATGTATGCACATGAAACCAGAAATATCTCAGCCGAAAAAAGGAACATCTGCCAACGTATTAGAAATATGCAAGTCCATCATGCCTATTCTTCAAGATTTTTTTAATCGGGGCAAAAGATTATCCAATGCCACTTGAACTGTCTTGACGATTGTAGATCCAGCACTAAGCATCACTGTGATCGTGTGCTCATGTGTTTCTTTCCTATGTCTAATTTTTTTGAACCAAAATCGTGTCCACGATGATTGTTAATTTTCGAATCAGAATTATATCCCTGATGATGTGATATCTTTTTTTAATTTCAGAAATCTGCTAATGTGCCTACGTCAGCTTCTCGAAAAAGGCCAGTTTCTTGTGCCTTGTCATTTTACAAGGAAGTTGGTGAAACTAGTGGTGAACGTGGTTCTTATCGTAGAAAAAAGTTGAAGAATGCAGATGTAGTATCAGAAAAAATTCCATCTATCTCGTCTGTTTGTACTGAAAGCTATAAAATCAAGTGTAAGTCCAGCTCTTACCCCGAAGAAACAACGAAACAAGGAAATGCAGTGTTGGCACCTCCTTCATTGCCACCAACCGCAGGATTTTCACATCTAAGTGGTTCATCACTTGCTCAAAGCAGTCATCTTGAACAAGCAACTTCCCAGAAGTTTATCATACCCTCTGCACCGGTGGCGGTGCCACAAAGCCAACAGTTACAGGCTTCGCTGTTTGGAGCATTTGGGCAGCCAAGGGCTCTCCCACAGGGCCCACTTTTCGGAATGCGATCACTTAACCCTGAAACTGTGAGTTGTTAACTTTCAGAGCATATCGTCTTCAGCACCCCTCCGTCTTCATACTTTAAAACTACTCCTAAGATCTTGCATTTGTGTATATATATATATAGCCAAAGGAAGTGATAGCTGCTAAAAGTATTGAGGAAGCCACAAACAGCGTATCTATGTCGGAAGACCGTAAGTTTTGGACTAGTAACTTTTCATGCTACGAAAGTCACTGCGATCTGCTAACAAGTAAAATTTGCAGCGGGCAGACCGAAAAATGGTGATGATAGTGCTGAACCGCATTATCCTGTGGCTGCTGGATGTGGAGTGCCTTCAGACAAAAATAAAGTGTCTTGTGCTGACCCGGCGACGAGTACACAAAAGGACATTGCAGGTATGTGACTAGTGGTTACAGCAGGGTTGGTCAACTATGTTGTGTGCATTTCACCCCTTCCATTCTTTTCAGGTTCACAACACGCCGTGTCACAGCAAGCTCGTGGTTCAGCAATGGATTCAGAATCCTCGGCGATCCAGCAGTATCTTCCTTTCGGGAAGACCTCCCCGTTCTGGGCGAGGGTCGAAGCAATGGAGATCTTCGGTGAGATGCCGCAGCGACCACATGCGAATCAGTTCCGGCAGTACGGTCCTGAGCTCCGCGAAGGAATGGCACTGGGTCTGATGCTCTCCTTCGCTGATCTGGCAGAAAGCATAGGCAGGCTAGACGTTTATGAGGATGACATTGTTCAAGAGAAGGTGCAGGGCCTGTCTTTGCTGGAGGAGAACGGCTTCGCCGTCGGGGCCCTCCGATCACGCCTGGAAACCCTGATCCGCAAAACATGATGATTTAGATGATAATGCTGTGTGTTTGGTGGTTGGTAATGGAGCTTGTACAGGATGTTTGGTAATGCTAAGTGGCGGGCTAGATGTTGTGTAAACTAGTGTGTAGCATGGCATGTGTGTGTGTGTGTGTTAGTCTGGTTGCTGTAGACCTCTGGTTTCGGTAGTTTCGCAACTCTGCTTGCTGCTGTTACTTCTTGCTCTTTCATCTACACTTGTTCTCTTTATGCTGAGCTCTTTGGATGCGAGCATTGACAGTTTCCAATCAACTATTTGGGGATCCCGGAGACTTCCACATGCCAAATGGAAATTAGTTGAAGGCTCAGTAATTGGAAAGGAAAATTATTACCTCTAGGCTGATATCCTTTTTGTGCTTTCCAAAGGAGTCTGGTACTATATATGGTATCATTTTTTGCGCTTTCTAGAAAAAATTAGATTATTTCCGATCTAGATTCTTTCTGAAAAAAAATATCGGCTGGCAAAATGGAGTGTGCTTTACCACCCAAAAGACCAACCAAGGTGGTCTAGGTATACACGACTTAGAGATCAAAAATACCTCTCCACTAGGTAAGTGGTTGTTCAAACTACTTACTGAAGATGGCAGACCCACTTTCGGAGGAAATACGTTGGTTTAAAAGCATTATCTTAAGTGCTATGGAAACCAGGAGACTCACACTTTTTGGCCGGGCTAATGAGTACCAGGAGACTCACACTTTTTGGCCGGGCTAATGAGTACGAAGAAACACTTCTTCCGATTTGGTGCTTTCTCTATTAAGGATGTGTTGGAGGTGAGGTTCCGAAAGAACAAGTGGCTTGGTAAGAGCATCTCCACTCGCCCCCTCCTCCATACAATCCATACAGGGTCTGGCGGTTTGGCCTTATGGGCGGCGCCAGCGCAGGTACCTCCTATCAGGGGTCACTGCCTCTCAGCCGCCGCCTCGAAACAGCCTCCCAAATCGCAGTTACAAATTCAAGCATTCAAAAGGTCGCTAGAAATTAAACATAGTTTTGCCGTCACCGGGCACAACATAGTTCATGCGATGTAATCGCCGCCAATGACCGGAATACAAGTCTATCAGTCAAAATAAATATGCGAGGAACACGAAAATAAAACGGGGGGAGATCATCCGCCGTGGTAGGAGGCACCTCCGGGGTTGCCGATGGCGAAAACGGTGGTGCTGGCCTGGGTGCCGATCGTGGTCGGGGTCGCATTCGCAGTCGCTGGTGTCAGGGTCCTGGCCTAGTTGGCAGCCGCTTGTAACTCGGAGAGGATCAAGGCACACTGATCAACACACCACGCCTTCACCTCGTCGTCCATGTCCTTCGTGTTGACCATCAAGATTGCTAAGTCCTCCCTCCTCTTCTTTTCTGCCACGTTGGCCTTAAGGAGGCCAGGCTTGATGTCCTGTCCCTCGATGACCGACGCCCACCTTGCCGTGGAAATCAACTCCAACATGGTGGCCTGCTCTGCCCTCACGACAGCATGCGCGGCGGCGTCGTCACAAGGACTTGAAGTAGGGATCCAACAACCGCCGCTCATCGTACGCCGCTTTACCCTCTTCCAATAGTAGTCTGAGTTCTGGTTGGCGCTAGTGAAGGGGTCGATGGTGATGGTCTTCCAAGTTTCGGCGAGGCACTCATCCTCCCTCGAGCTCCAGTTGGGACCGCGGACGCCACCTCCTTTCTTCCCTTTCAGGTCGGCCGCGACGGTCACCGGAACCTCCACCACCTCATCCTCGGCCTCTGCCACCTCCGCGTACGCGTAGACCTTGTCCTCCCAAGGCCGCGTGGGCCTGCTCTTCCCGCGCCTCCGTTGTCTCGCGCAGCCTCGATTTCTTCTTCCTTAGCCGACAGCTGTCGTTCTCCACCTATCGGCGCTGGATGTCGAATTCCCACTCCGCGTTGGTCATCCCCTCTGACCACTGCTTATTGTCCTTCCCTTTCTTCGTGGGCACCGACGCGCTGGGATCTTGGTACCTCTTCGGAGGCATGGTGGTGACGGCGGGTGGCGCACGAGAGGGGAGAGGTGGGGCAGGGAAATGACAGGAGTGGGCGCCGACGGGGGGATGGGGGAATGGCGGGATTGGGCGACCAGGAAGGGGATTCAAGTTGTGGAGGAAAAAGAGAGAAAAAAGGAGGGAAGATTTTGATGTCCCATCGACAGGGCTGGCCCACCAACCTTTTCAAGTTGCTTTCGCACCCTGCTTGCCCTCCTCCTTCGTGTTGGGTTCGCATGGGGGCGCGAATGTTTAGTTGGGCTGTGCCGGCTCCATTTCGGTTTTGGGGGGAGGACTAGGCGAGTTTTTTTGCGCCGGCGCCCCCATTTCAATCTTAGGGGGGCGAGTGGAGATTCTCTAATGCCACATTCCGAGAATAGTACCCTGCTATATACAACATTGTATGACATAAAGGGGATACTATTTACTCGGTGTTGGGGTTTTCCCCACCTAAAGTGTCGTTCAGATGAACTTTGATTGGATCCATACTTGCATCTTGGAACACTTTCATTCAATGTTTAACTACAGTGCATCTATTGGATGGTTCTAATGAGTTGTGTTGGAATTTACTTGAGAATGGGAAGTTCTCTATAGATTCTACATATAGAGGTTGATCAAGTCTTCTGTACCAGTTGATAATAATAATAATAATTTAAATATAAAAATACCATTAAAGACGAAAATATTCACATAGTATCTTCGTCGAGGTGTCATTCTCACAAAGGACAACCTTATTAGAAAGAAGGAATTTCTATTTTCGTGCCCCTGGTTCGTTAGTTGTACTCAGTTTTCCCTAGCCGCTTAGTTTTTCCTCACTTTTCCCCTCCCTCCATTCCGAAGCCCTCACATGCGCTCGGACGGGAGGATATCGTTAGGTCAAAGACATGACCGTTACATGCTGACAGGTGGGACCGCGTTGGGGTGGGTCCTGCGTTGAGCGTTATGATACGTCACCTCGACCGTTACGTGCTGACGGGTGGGGCCGTGTTGGGACATGTCCTGCATATATGGTGAAGGATGGGGCCGCGTTGGGACGGGTCTTGCATACATGGTGAAGGGTGGGGCCGCATGGAGGCACGTCGGACCGTCCATTCTCGCTCTGAGCCTGGAACAGCTCCTACACCGCCCCACCGCTCTGCTCCCCCGTCGTCGTGCCCTCCTACCTGAGAGCCTCTCCTACCTTATGTCGTCCTCGGCCCCCCGAGCCGCCCCCTTCCCTAGCCGCAGATCCTACTCCGGCTCCGCTTCCTCCCACGCTAGATCTACCCCTTTCATGGAACAGTATGCGACATCAACGGGTGTACCGGTCCTCCCCGTCGAGCGTGGAAAAGATTGGGTGGAATCAGAGGGACCTAACGCATGGATTCCATCTGGATAAGTATTTTTCCCTTTGTGGATTGATTATAGACAGTAATTGAGCGCGAATCGCCGATGCTCAGCTAACTGACTTGCTTTTCGAATAAGATTGATCCAGTGCTAGCGGTTAAACTAGATACTAGCGTAATTCGTGGTTGTGAACGGTATCTCTCTGGATTTTACTTCCCAGCGGTGGTTGCAACCTCCATAACTCTCAGAGATTTGAAAGATAAAATATATTCTAAATTCTCCTTGAGCAATAGCGATTCAGTTGATTTGCAATATTTCAATATTAGCGAGCAAAGATTGCTCCCACTAACTAGGGAAACTGATCTGATAATGCTTTTCTCTTTGAATGTTGTTGAACGTTTTGGTCAAAATTCGTCTCCATGTTTAACCTAAAGTTGAACACACTGGAAAGAGGGCTAAAGCATTATCTGGTGGCCAGGCATCATCAGGTGGTCGGGCATCATGTGTCTCTGTTGTCTCTACTAATAGTGTGCGCCCCCGTCCTTCTTATAGGTCCACAACACTACCATCTGTTCGCACTGCGAGTGTAAGCCAAATCGCTCGTCCGACCAATGTGGAGGACGAAGCAGAGCTTGTCGAGGGAGCGCCTCCACTAGATGATGAGGATGGGTTGATGATTCCTGAATTGGTAGATAGATTCAGTAAACATGCACTAGAGAATCAATACACAGAGGAATTGGCCCATGGTGCCAGATTTGATGACACTAATAAACAAGAGAACGAGGAGAACAATGATAGTCTTGTTTTACCCGAGTACGATGGTGAGGACTTGCCAATAATTGACTAGGACAAGAACGATCCTAAGATTTTAGAAGACACCGTATTTGAAACGATGTGAGATTGTCGTAATGTCCTTACTATATATTGCATCTGCACCAATAATGATTATGTTGACTAGCAGAATACCCATGCGTTGCTACGAGATAACGATTACCACAACTTTGGCTAATTAAGCATCTTATTCTAGTTCCAACAAAGACCGTGCACCACTGAACTCTCTGTATAGTTTATGGTTACTAACCTTCTCCATCTCAACTCCGTTTCCCTCGTGCTTATCAGTACATTTATATTGATAGATTTTATAGATATTAAATAATATTCTCAAATTTGTCAAAATTCATAATAAGTCGTTCTTGCACCTATATCTAATAAAGTAAATTGATATGTTTTGAAAATTAAATTAATTTAGGTTCATTGTGTCATGTGAAATTTTGCTTCCATTTTTTTCAAGTGCAAGTCGATTATGTGACTTACTTTTTTTTTAGTTTCATTTTTGCAGTATCACTTGCCTCTAAATAAACATTTGGTCGATTCCTTACCCTTGCTCCACCGTCCTCATGGACAACTCGGAATTGAGTTTTTTTAACTAAAAAATGGCTTTGTATATTTATGGTTTGGATTATATTAGATTGAAAAAAGGAACAAAACCCCTCGACCTCTCGCTCCTCTCGTCCTCTCCAAGGCAAGGGACCATCGTCGCCGCCCTGTCTAGAACTCCCCTCCCTCCTACCCCCTTGCCGTCGCCGCCCCAACCAGCACTCTCCTCCGTCCAACCCCCCTCGCCGTCATCAGGAAAAGCTCGGGCGGCGCCGACGGCGGAGGCCCTTCTCTACCCGCGCGTCTCTGGGAGCTGGTCAGGGCCGGCTTGCCCCCCGTCGGCGGTGTGCCTCGGGAAGCAGTGGATCGAGATCCTCCGAGTGGCACAGGATGATGGTGCTGATGAGCTTGGCGAGGCGACGAAGCGCCGGCGTCGGCAGATCTTGGTGAGGCGATGTGCCTTCCCAACCCAGATCGAGGCGCCTCGGGCCCGATCTAGGATTTGGCGGGCCAGCGCGTCCGTAGCGGAGACGCCTCCACAACACTCCAATCACTTCGAGTACCGGGGGGAAACCCTAGGTCCAGTGCACTGGTCTGGCTAGTAGCGCCGTGTCGATGATGCTTCCCTTCGTGAAGCTGTTGTTTTGGCGCGGGGCACTTCGGTGTGATGAGTGTGGTGGGACAAATCCGGAGGGTGTAGCGGTGGCGGGTCTTTCTAGCTTCGTCGATTCGCCGTTACTTACTTTTTGTTTTCTGTTGGGCATGTTTACGTTGTTGCCCCAGTATTTTCGCTTGTTTGAACTGTTGTATCGAGTGGTTGGTATATTAATATAGCGGGGTAAAAGCCTATTTCGAGGATTAGATTAGATTTTTTCTATCCACATTTTTGTATTGACATTTAAAAAAAAATACACCTTTGCACCGAAATCATTTAGCTATTTTTTTGAAAGAAATTTTTATCTCTTACTTTCATTTTTGCCAACTATTTTTCTCACTTCTTTGCTCTGTACATGCTTCTGGTCCATCGGTAAATCATGAACTAGCCGCACCCATATCTATATCTCTCTTAAAAAGCCAGCAAGAATAATCCCTTTGCTCTTCCTACCTGTGTGAAAAGCCAATGTTTTGGAGGCGAGGTCCGACCAATGTGTGACACCAATCCTCGACAGACTTTCTCTTGGACAAGAAAAACCAGCATGAAAAATCACCTTTGTCTTGGAGGCAAGGTCTGACCAAGAAGTGGACGTGGGCGCCTCGAGCAATTGATTTGTGCTCTTGTTCAATCACATATGGAGAAGCTTTCTAGCTATTGTGTCTCTCCATGGTGACGCCGCCGCCGGCTCCCGCGACCTCGTGCATCCTCTGGCAGCCATGCAACATTGAATACCGCTGTGGGTTGTAGGCGCCATTGCTACTTCCCCCTTCTCAATGAAACTCAGAAGTCCACGGGTACTCAAAGGCAAATTCAGAAATAGTCCAGGACATTGAAAAACCGACATGACCGGCGCCCAGCAGGAACATTACATTGGTAACACCGTCTTTAATTCAGTACTAGGGCAGGCTGCACTCGACTCCGGGCACCTTGCCGTCCTTGTAGTCAGCGCAGTAGTCGTAGATGGTTTGCGTGTCCTGCACCTACTGCATCTTCAAGCACTGATCGTGGGTGAGCCCGCCGCAGTAGGGCGGCCCGTACGCCCCCGCGCAGCCGTAGACGCAGTCTCCGCCGTAGCACTCGCAGATACCGAGGTCGAGGCAGTGGTAAGGATGGAGGAGTCCGAGGGTCACGCAGAGCACGGCGGTAGAGGAGCAGGGGCGGAGGGGCAGTCTCGCACTGGCGGGAGAGGAGCAGGAACAGAGGGGCGGCATATGTCTCCGGTCAGTCGCCGCCGCTAAGGGGAGGTGGAGGAGTCGGGTCGAGCGGCGCTAAAAGGAGAAAGGGACGGAGGCGATTGACTTTGCGGTGTCAAGTGGTGTTATTTCCCCAAGCGGTAAGAGGCAAAACCGTCATTTAAATGGCAGACGGAAAATTTGGAGAGCGACCAACATACATGAACTTAAATAATCTATACCTAACTAGCTAAATGCCCGTGCCTTGCTACGGCATAAAAATATATAAATCCATTTTAAAAGAATAAAAATATAAAAATATATAATTATAATAAATAGTGACATAATCTAGTTAGAAGTGCGATATTGCAGGATCATTCTTGATATAAAATTAGTGACAAACTATAGCTCTGTTCCACATCCTCCTGGAGCTCTCTTCTTCTCAAGTGATGCACGACACTAGATGCATTTGTCTCCTATTGCATCCTCACATCGTGCATTTTCTGTACCCAATGAATCATTGGCAAAGTTGAGATTTGGTAAATCTACTATCGCCCATGAAGCGGGAGGCCTCGTCGCCGATGCGCTCCCCGTCGAGGACGAGGTCGCAAGGCATCATCATCAATGAATCCTGCGCGCCATCGTCGCCGACCAGCCGTCTTCGCCTGTGCCAGCCGAAGCAGGAGCCGACGGAATGGGCGGTATCTGTCGACGAGGACTCCTTCGCCATCAGGATGACGATGGAGCGCTCTCTCCAGGACATGCCGCCGATGCTGGATTCGGACACCCTCGCCCAGTCCCAGTCCGACTAGGAGCACGAGGAGGCCAACTGAATTAGGCGCCACCAGGAGGAGGCGTAGTGCGTGGGCGCCCGTAGGTCTTGCCGCCAGCGCGCCTACCAGAGCGCGCCGCTCATCGTCCTCGACGACAACGATGACGCCGACCCCTCATCCTAGCTGTGGCGGTGCGGCGACACCGGCCAGGACAGCTCGCGCCCCCCGCAGCCGCTGAGCGACGGCGACGATGACGGCAAGATGGACCCCGACTACACGGTGTTTTACCGTAACTTTGGCATGTGAGCGGCGTCTGGCGGCGTCGACATCGGCATTGGCATCGGCTAGTTCCAGTAGTATTTCTAAGTTTTTTTTAGTTTTTTTAGCCTAATGAAGTTAAAATTCATGTGTTCGCCCGAATTTGATGTAATATGTATGAACTCGTCTAATATTAATAAAATCGCCTATATTCGTTAAATTTTGCTGAGTTTGATTGAAATTTGGTCAAATCCAAAAACTCAGCCTGGGAACGCGAATGGAAAACTGGTCGTTTCCAAGCCGAAAGTTACATCTGTCCGACGCTATTTAGCGTCGGTTTTCGGCATGGGAACGCCGAACTGGAGGTGCTCTTACATTAGTATATCTCAAAAACTAATCTCAGCATCAAAATGGCAACTCATGTCTCTCTAAAACGCTCCGTTTCTTGATAATCCAACATCACTTCTCCTCAAGGCATTTACACAAACAAGAAGTGGGCATCAGACAACAATAGAACGCGAAACTGGAGATGAGTAGGAAATATCAATCAAGCAGTACAGAGAGAAAAAGAACATTGATGTGCTGTTTCGCAGGATCACGACTGGGCTTGGCGACAAACGCGGTCGCAGTGTCTCCACCTCCTTGCTCGGTCATGAGGCGATTGGCGAGCAACCCGGCGAGGTGTTGTGCTTGGTCCAGCACAGCGGGTTGACTAGGACTGTGCCGGAGCTTCAGGAGAGAGGAGGCACTATTGGCGGTGATATAAAAGGGAGGGATGGTGCAGGTAGTTGGGGGTGTCGCCGGCCCCATCCTCCCTGCCGGCGGCATCCAGTTCGCTTGTGTCGCACTGTGCCGCAACCCCATTCTACCTTCCAGAGGAGGTGGAGCTCGTGGACGAAGATCAGCCGCCTAGATCTCGGGGGCGGGGATGTTTGGGACTGCCACGATCCCCATTCTACCTGTGCCTCCTCTCCAGCGGACCTTGTCGCCTCCCTATGACCTCCCCTCCATCAGCACATCGCACCACTGCCAGCGTGCTCTTCCCCAACCTCCGTTCTGCCGCGCCGCCTCGACCCCTGCTTCGTACACGAGCACGCGGTTCACCCGACCTTCTTTCCACTTGGCGGTGGCAGGCTTGTAATAAGCTAAAAAGGTTAGGGGCAAACCGGTCAAAAAAAGTCGGACGGAAAAACCTGGGACGACGAACCTACCGGAACGAAAATTATAGCATCCGGCCCGCACGTTGCTGCGAAAATAAATGTAAAACAATATTACTCCATCCGTTTTAAAATATAAGATATTTTAGCTTTTTCTGAAACACATGCATGTATACGTCTTTTGGTGTGCAGGATCGAAGCAAAATGACTGAACCACGGAAAGATAGGAATGCCCACCTCTTCAATAATGACCCTCTATGCCGTCGGTGGTCTTCAGCAAAATTAAAGATGAAGGAATGGCGTGTATTCGAGTTGTTTCAAAGTGCATGGAACAACTTATCCCTTAGCACTATTTGTGACTCCTTCATGAGTTTGTTTTCTGCAATGTAATCCTTTTGTTGTGGCTTCGGCCATATGTTTCCTTCTCCTTAATAAATAATTAATTTTAATAGATGGTTACACTACTCTATGACAGGTTCATCTTTCAGCCAATGGGATAAGCTACACGAAGTACGGAGACACACTAATCGTGTCAACTTAATATCAGTGGTAAACTGGAACATACACCGGCAGTAATAATGACCTATTCAATAAAAGCTAAAGTTTGAATAATGGTCAGGACAAGCATGAAGCTGTTGTCTAGGCCGACATGTAGAGTCAATTTTTATTTGTGTATATACTGTCAATATATAGTATCTGTGTAGAACCGAGAAGTAACGACTGATGTTAACTCAGATGCAAAACCAACAAAATTCAGATAAATACGTAGATGTACTGATAGTAACTATATCTTGCACACGGCATTATGATACTGATCTTGGGATCCGTTTAAAGCTGCTCATAATTGTGAGTTTTACAGTTTTCAGTTCTTGACATTTCTTCAGAATTTTGTTGACTTTATGGTAACTATCAATGTGGTCTAAGTCAGGTTACTATCTCCTTTTTCTCACAGACTTCATACAAGCCTAAAGCACAATCCAACTCAGTTGCCAACCGAATTTGAAAATTTGACATCGCTTTGTTATGCACCAAATTTCACATATACATAAATGGTAGCCCAATTTCTCTACGGATGTGGAAACAGAGAAGAAATTCTCAACATAATTTCTTTTAAAAGCATACCAGAGTGTGGAAGAAAGGAGGCAAAGTTGAGCCTCACCTGCACGCTGAGTGGCCGCTTAGATGAGGTAGCAGTGAGATGAATCATTAAGAAGGAAAGAATCGTGGACCATCTCGTGGACCAGGTGGCATGTTTATGGAAGAGATTAATCCAAAAAATCAAAACGAATTAGTAGAGACATGCCTAATGAAGACATGTGCCTAGGAAATGAAAGCAAGAACAGATCAGATCGGGGAAAAAGAAGAGCAAATCGGCCTCCTTCCCGTCCAGGATCTTGAGGGGAGAACTGAATCATCGCCTCCTCTTCTTCTCTTCTTGCAGGCGCGAGGACGGGGTGGAGCTCGTGCAGATCCTCGCGTGCGCCGCCGGCCAACATAGCCTTGCTGCTCGATCCCAAGTTGTGCTCAGCCGGCTCCGCCTCTTTTCGCAGCGGTTCTGGGCCCAAACTTGGGAAAGCGGGAATTTCTTCCACCTGGAGGACCATACATGTCGTCGCCCTCCAATCGCATGCTCTGACGTGGTCTTCTTTCTCCATCCCCAACTCCGTCCAGTTTCTTCTGCCTGGGAGATGAGATGGGGTTCGACGACGTGACGGTGAGAGGAGGTTGGGATAGCGCGGCGGCGTGCAGGATTTTGAGGATCTTCGAGGCAAGGCAGGGAGGACCTCGCCGGCGCGAACAGAAGAACGGGACGCCGCGGCTAATGGTAAAGGAAGGGCCAGGGCGGCGCGTTCAAGAGGAAGCTTGCAGGGGCGATGCAGGGAGATGCCCGGGTCATCGAACGGGTGTTTTCCACTTTGGGTTTCGGCGCCCTCCGAGAGCTCCTCCTCCTTGATCTCTGCCCCCGGTGACCCCATCTCCGGCCGCCCTTCTTCATCTCTGCAGTGCGCGTGTCCGGTTGCTCCCGGCGCAAGACAGATGTGGGTCGGGAGAGGGAGCGAGAGGACAGATGGCTCGGGTGTCGGTCACCCGATGGGTACTTGGGCAGCTCCGTGTCCTCGGTTGGGCACTCACTCAGCGGTGGCAGACCATGGAAATATCCCAAACAGTCAGGGGCAAAACCGTCCAAAACCGGCAGACGGAAAAATTGGAGAGCGACGAACGTACCACAACCTAAATTAGTAGATAGATATTGTTTCTTCAAGTCCAACATTTTTTTTCCGGTTTTACCCTTGACTATTCGGGGATATTACAGGGAGTGCCACCGATTTAAGAGAAAAAATGGTCCGCTTCGCATGTGTTCGTTGACTTCGCCTTGATCTACCGGAAGGCGCGACGTCCTCCACAGCCCACGATTCCCCTTCCCATTCTCCTCTACCGATGGTCACGCGGACTGGCGCTCGGAGAGGCGTACGACACCATGGAAGACCGGGACCGCGTCGAGGTCTCGAGGCAGAACTGGGCGCCTGGTCGGTCCTATCGGCCGGTGAGGTGGACAGCGCGGCGAGGTGAAGAAGACAGGGAGGAGAGAGCCGATGGGAGTTGAGCGAGATTGTGCTCCTCCTGCATTGCTCCCACCTCCCGCCTCCGAGCTCCTAGGCCGCGAGGGCGCGACATGGCTGATGCCGCCCACTGCGTCGCCCTGGTTTCCACATCGCGCTCCTCCCGCATTGCTCCCGCCTCCGAGCTCCCAGGCCGTGACGGCGCGACAGGAGTGATGCCGCCCACGGTCGCCCCTTGCTTCCGTGCTTCGCTTTGCGCGCGGAAGTGACCTCTCCTGAATCCACTGCCTTCCACATCCCGCACAGCCGCCCTCCCCTGCTCTGCTTTGCGTGCGGTTGCGGTCTGTCCTGAATACGCTGCCGCCTAGCATAGCCCGTCAGGCTGCCCGGACGAGTGCTTGACTGCTTGTGCCCACGCCCACGTCCTGTAGCCGCTCCAGAAGAGGAGCTCCAGCGGATGTTCGTGCTTCCCGGCCACGTGCTTATCCTAAAAGAAGCAGGCGAGCCATCCCCATTGCCATACTACTGCATGATTTGCTTCAGTGACCACAACCACGAGGCGGGCTTGGTTGGTCTGCCGGATGAGCCTGAGGATATGGAGCTAGCCGAGTGGAAAAGAAAGGCCCACGAAAAAAGAAGAAATAAAATTAACAAAAATAAAAAGATAGACGGCTTAATCAAGTTTAGTCCCACCCTGCCCCCTTAAACGGAGCCTCACCAATTTATATACGGCGTAGATTGCCTGAATATCAGCAAGCTAAGGGAAGCAGCCACACCTTGTCTAAAGTGAGGGGACCAATTGTGGGCTTAATTAAAAGTGAGGGGAAGCGATTCTGGGCTGCATTGCATGCATGGTGCCATGATTAGAATGGGGAAGACGGCCTGGACGCACAATGGCCCGTGCATAATTAAAGGGAGGAGGTTGCTGGCAACTTGGCAGCGCGATAGCACGCTCAATGCAGAGAGGGGTCAAAAGCAATTTCCGAGATATCGCCTCCTCAACATACAAAAATAGCCATGATAATTTCGTCAAGATCTCAATGTCAAAAGGGTCCTACTGCTGTGTTAACAGAAAAATATGATGGATCAATGGTTCATCCGTCCATGTGGACTGTAGTTTGCATGAGTGAATCAAAATCGTGCGTGTATACTAAACCAGAAGTAAGTTTCTACTATCTATAACCCCTTTTGCTGAAATAATGTGGTGTTGATTTAATTTTTGGATAATCTTATTCTACTCCCTCCGATCCAAATTAATTGACTTGGATTTGTCTAGATTCGAATGTATCTAGACATGTTTTAGTGCGAGATATATCTAAATCTAGACAAATCCGAGTCAATTAATTTGGATCGGAGGGAGCATAATAATGTGGTGTTGATCTGAAGGAAGAACGGACCGGAGGGGTGGCCATCGAGGAGGCGGAGCAAGGTCGACGACAGCGTGCGCGTGCTCGGTCCTTGAATAACTCAAGTGGATACAGCTGGACATCATGCTTCCGCAAGACCTTGGAGGTTGATCTCCAGCGTGGATATTACGGCTGAAAATTATCACCGAACCACCACAGTTTGAAAATTCCAACAAGGTTTTCCCAAATTTCGCCTCCAAATATTCATGTATAAACTATTCAGTTTGATGATCAATGAGAATCCTACCTTATATCAGAGATCGTACTTGCGCTAATACATGTTAGATCTAATGATTTGCAGGTCTGTTATTTGCTACGCATTTATTGTTTGACACAATATCAAGAAATAAAAGTTCGAGGGGACATTAATGATGACCTAAAGGTCATCAAGAGGCTGTTGGCAATGTGAAAAGTACATACAATGAGTACGAGCTCGGTATCACGCAAGTTTTTAGCTCCTCGTGGCCCACGATGGACATGTGTTCGTCCAAAGAAAAGATATATAAGCACATTGTTTCTCTTTCCGCGACAATGCGCGGGTAGTCTAACACTTTTTTAAGATTGTTTTGCTCCTACCAGTTTGGATATACTACGCCATTTACCACCGCTGAGTTTATTAACTGTACGGTTTGGTTGGTTTGGTTTAATTAACCTGTAGTTCGGAGTTTTTACTGTTGTTGGGCCGTCTGTCCGTCTCTGTTGCTGTTGGGCCGCGAGCCAGGTTTCAAAACTTGGCCAGTGAGCCAGGTAAGTGTGCTTTCTACAGGAGTTTCTCTTATGGGTTTCAAGTGGGCTTCAACAAATGAACCGTATTAGATAAGAAAAAGAGAGGACGCATGGAATTTTGTGTTGAATTAGTTTCACCTCGCTCAATTAGACCGACTAACACCGATTTATATATGTCCTTAAGTCTTGGAATATCAGCAGCCGCAAGAGCCCCATTGTTTCAGTTTGAAAATCTTTTACATGTGCTTTGACTGGGTAGATCCCCTGCATGTTGTCGCGAGAGCGGAAGAGACATGAATAGATACATTTGAATCTAAACAAATATAAAAACATTAATATAGATCGGAGGATGTATATATATCGTTGGACTACCCAACAAGATGAAGCTTTTTTAATAAAAAATAACAAAAAATGACTCATCACAAGCTTGATATAGATATACACGAGGTTGAAATTCTAAAACTAGAGCAAGTGATAGTGCATACTCATGCCTCAATTTTTAATTGGACTTCGTCTAAGAGTGTTACAAGCTTGATTGTCATTTACAAAAATAATTTTACAAATAAGTGTGCACGCAAAAAAACGCGCTAAAAACTATTTTCTTATAGCGAAGTTGTGTGAGGAGGCAACGGTGGCGTCTGGATTTGTTGGCGTGTGTACTGGGTAGCCTAGCTGAAGCGGCAGGCAGGGAAGGAAAGGAGTGGTTGGTAATAGCGATGTATTTTTTTTCTCCCGTTGCAGCGCACGGGTATTTATGCTAGTAGTATAGATTAAGAGTGAGTCAGCAAGTAGTGAAGTGCCTATACAAGAGGTGTAAGTGGAGGATGCACGCATCCACTATGCTCAGGAGCAGTTTCGTTCAGGTATTACAACGAGTTGTGTATTTTAGACTATTGTGTAGAATTTGTTAACTATACCTGACATTTTCATTATGTTTCAGATAAAAGGTAACCTGTTCAAACATTTTTGTCCACCTCAAGAGGGACAACCAAAGGACAAAACAAAACTTGCAAAGACTAGGTGGTTGGCAGATGTAATTATGGATTGGATGAAAGCGAACCCATCACTTGGTGTAACAGCGCTCATAAAAAAGTTTCTGAAAAGTTTAATATTATAGTACCTTACATGAGGATGTTCTATACAAAGGAAATAGTGTCGTTGGATTGATGACAAGTACGCCATGAAGGGATCCTCGAGGCGTGTGAAAGAGAGGGGTGTGAGACGTACGGTATTCTGGGACAGTGAGCACACAAGTTTACCCAGGTTGAATCTGCCGGCTTTGGACGGATCCTACTCCTGCTAGCAATCCAGTAATACGGCAGAGCCGGAATATGGGTTACAAGGGTTTCGCCTATGCGAGTTGATATTGCAGACTATTGTCAGGGTGGTAGGTGTCCTAAAGGCTCTCCCTAGAACGGCTTATATAGATATCCGGCCTAGGGTTTACAGGAGAGATCTATCCGGCTACGACTAAGAGTTGGTTACAGAGTACATCTTGAACTACAAGTAACAGTATGGGCCTATGTTGGTAAGTCTTCTGGGCCTTCCCGTAGCCGGACTGGACTCCGTATCTTCTCCCTGACTGGGCCGCCCGTGAAGCAAAGCTCTAACCCGAAGTGGGCCACCCTGGTCAGTGAGGAACTGTGAGGATACCCGGAAAGTATATCCCCAACAGCAGCCTCCGGAAGCCTCCAAGATCCAAAGTCGGATTCATCATCATCTAGCTTAATCTTCGGCTTGCAGAATCTTGAAGGGTTCCTGAAAACTTTAAAACAAAAGATACGATCCGGGTCTCAAAAATAAGTCGGACCTATCAGTACATTTATTCAGATTTCCAGCTCGAAATTCAAACTAAGCTGGAACTTGGTCTCTGACGTAGCCTGACACCAGCCATGGTCAAGTCACGTCACTAACAGACATTTCCTGTCAGCATGACCGTTGGTGGGTCCGCCTTTTGTGGAACCGAGGCGCCATTTCAATGCGTGCGTGGAGATCGAGGCGGCGTAATCATCGCTCGGAGGTTTCCCCATCCTTTCCACGACGCGTGACACGTTTACTGTAGCATTTACACGAATCTTGACGCGCCTGATGGGTGTAAGTGGTGTGGATTCTTCTCCCTAACTTCTTCACCAGCTCCCAGTGTCGTTTCCTTCTCCTCTACGCCTCCCACGAACCTAGCGCTCCACTGCCTCCAGCAAAAACACCTCTAGCGCCGCCCATCTAAGGTCACCGGCGTACCAGAAGAATGGCTTCCTCATCATCCTCCGGCTTGGCGGCGGCGACGGCGGCAGAGAAAGAGAGCCACCGTGGAGTTTGGATCTCCTGCGTCCTGGACGATCCCAAACTCCAGGTCGTTGAAGACGAAGGGCTCCTCCGCACCGGCGACTGGCAGAGCGGCTTCGGCGAAACCATCCCCAACCCCCGCGACGACGAGCGAGTGCATTTCGGCACTCACCTTGACAGAGGTCTTTCCTTTCCTCCCTTGGATTTCTTTTCCGAGGTTATAGATCATTATGGTGTTCACCTCCACCATCTCCCCCCCGAACTCCATCTTAGAGATGAGTGCGGACGCCTCTTTGTGTGAGGGGTATCTCGGCATTAGGCCAAGCCTTACTCTTTTCCGGTACTATTTTCATGTCCGGAGATATTCTATTACTGCCGATAATCCTTATATTACCGGTACCATTAGTTTTTCGGTTAGGCGTGAGCGCGTTTATCCCCGGATCATGGCAAGTGAGTCGGTCAAACAATGGCCGTCCACTTTTTTCTACCACAAGGATATCCCTGCTCCCGGCAAAGATACTGCTTTGCTGGCTTTCATCGACGGAGCCGCCACGCCCCAAGAGTCTTGGGACGAGGTCGCTCCAACTCTTAGTGACGATCTATTTCTCGCCAAGAGACGAATCGAATATCTGATGAAGCACAAGGGCTTAAAGAGGTCCGACTTGGTTGAATGCTGGGTGTCACGCCGGATTGAACCCCTGCAACATCATGGAGATCAACTGATGCATTCCATCATGTCGTCAAAGAATGACTCCCTCCACATCAGCTCCAAGACCTTAAAGCCTAAAGATTATGTATGCCAAATCAAATGGCTGATAAGGGAGCGAATCAAGAGGAAGATTCCGGAGTTGTCCCTGGACATGCATACAACGGAAGATCCTGTTGTGCCGATAAACTTCAGCAGTAACTCTTTTTTCATGCTCATCCATATGTTATTTTTGCAATACTAAGATGTTTTTTCCTTTTCAGCTTGCTGACCTCCCCGAGTCGGAGTTGGCTCCTATCGAGGGATATCCTCCTGAATTTTCTCAGGATGAGGGTGAATTGGTCCCAATGCCGGATGTCGTTCCTCGGAAACACAAAGCTCCGACATTGGCCATCGGCACCAAAGAAGTGCCTGTTGTGAAGAGGTAATCTTTCCTCATAGGGTCTTTGTATTTTACTCGTAATTCCTTCTGAGATGTAATGTTCTTTATTCTATTATCTTCTTAGAGCTAGACAGCTCATCAAGGGCAAAGGGAAGGAAACTGCCGCGAAGCCCCTGCGCCAGTCAAAGCTCAAACTGGCTTCTCCTGCCGTGGCTCCTCCGACTCCTACCCCTCAGCCTTCTACATCGCCGAAGATTATTCCATCTCCGACGATTGTAGAAGATCCGGCTCAACCGTCAGAGCCAGTGATCCTTGAATCACAAACTGATGTCACCATGAGTGACTCAGATGTTGGTAAGGGTGAACCCTCTTTGGGTAATGATCCCACGACAGAGACGTTTGCCGATAATCTCCTGGAAAATCCGGGACTTGCCAAGCTTGGCCTATCTCGGAAGTCTGTGGAGGAGATTCAACGGCTAGCCCGGGAATGCCTCGAGAGGCGGACTCTATCTGCCGAAGAAGAAGCGCAAGAAGCAGAGGATATCAAACACTCTGATCTTCTTGAACAAGTTTGTCTTTGCGACGAGAAGATAAGGTCCGGCGCGCTTCCAACTGCGCCGGTGATCCCCCTCACTTTCTCCGAGAAGGTTGCCACCGAGGTGAATTCGAGTTTAGACAAACTCATTCGTGAACAATATGTAAGTCGGAATTCCAACTCCCATTTTCTTTATTTCATATCATATCCTCTAGCCCCCAAGCATGAAGCTGGAAAATTAAATCTGGTTTTATGCTTCCTTAGGATGCCAAAGAATGAACTAGTGTAGCCCCCAAGGCTCGTGCTGATATTAGTATAAATATTAGCTCGAGTCTTTAGTAGACTTCTGAATTTGGGTATTCTGACTTATAGAAAGTATATTCCTATAACTAGGATTTGTTGAAGAATATTTGCAACAAGCGGAAAGAGATCAAAGCTCTCCGGCTTGAAAATGCACAGCTAAAGGTTTCCAAGGATGAGGCCGAAGGTAAACATTCCGAAACTCAAACCTCGTTTTTTATTTCATAGTTGAATTCACCTCGGTGGCAACCTCTTGATAGGATCAATGGTCCATGGAATGAAAGTTTTTAGTTGCTTTACAGCTTCAAAGCTGAAGTGGAGATGGCTAGTCCAGGTAGTGTTGTATAGATAGATAGGGAGACAGTTCAGTACAAAATAAAAGGGAAGACAATGGAGAAGGAGTGCTTTAGAAGTGCTTTTGTTTGTTTCAAAGCTTGCTGGCAAGGGTTTCTGGATGGTTGCAGGCCTTATTTGGCCGTAAATGCAACAACTCTTCATGGCAGATTTAAAGGACAGCTAGTAGCTGCTACTGCAGTTGATGGCCACAATTGGATGTTCCCTGTTGCTTTTGGAGTTTTGGATACTGAGTCAGAGGAAAGTTGGACTTGGATTTTAGAGAATTTGTGCAACCTTATAGGTCATCCACCAGGACTTACTATCCATAAGGACGCTTGCAAAGGTTTGGAGAAAGCTGTAGAAGCAATATTCCCCAGAGTGGAGCATATGGAATGTATGTGACACTTAGTGCAGAATTTTACAAGAAATTCAAGGGTAAAGTTTATACTGACAACCTATGGCCAGCTTTATACACATGCAGTTTGAGGAAGCATCTATATCATTTGGAAGTGTTGTATAAACAAAAACCTGCGGTGAAGAAGTACTTGGATGCACATCATGGAATGGCGTGGTCAAGAAGCCAATTCAATGAATTTTGCAAGGTAGACTATGTGACAAGTAACCTTGCAGAGAGTCTCAATGCAAATGTCAAGTCATTGAAAGGGCTTATCTTGTGGCAAATATTTGATAAGATTAGGCAGATGATCATGATAAAGATCGATTTGCGTCAAATAATTGCATCAATAATATATGATGGCCATCTCATCCTCCCATCTTTGATTAAAGCTTTGCATGCCAGTGCAAAACAATTGAAGATGAAATGCATTAGAAAAGGAATGGAGGCTGAGGTAACGTACACTAACAGTAAAGATAGGCAATGGAGGTGTCCAGTGAGTTTGGCTGATAGGACATGCCATTGCAGGCAATGGCAGCTCCGTGGGAAACCCTACATACATGCATTGTTTTTCATGGGTGTTCTAGGAGGTGAAGAGGGTGAAGTTGATCAGTACGTGTCGGAGTATTTCTCCATTGCCAAATTTAGGGCAGCATATGCTCAGAATGTTCCAGCCTTGTTGGGAAAAGACCAATGGATGGAAGTGAATACAGGCTTCAAGCTATACCCTCCAGTTTTTACTAGACCAGCAGGTAGGCCAAGGAAGAATAGGATGAGAGATAGTGCAGAGGGTGGTGCACCACCTCGACGACATAAGTGCACACGTTGTGGGATCCTAGGGCACACTGCTAGGCTTTTTAAAAATGAAGTGGACCCAGCTTATGGAATGGATGATCAGGCAGGAGCAGCAAATGCAGATGAGAATGAAGTATCTGAATGAGAGGAAAATGAGCCAATGGATACATTGCAGATTGAACCAACGGACCGAGAGGAGATTGAACCAAATGCAGGGGAGATTGAACCAAATGCAGGAGAGATTGAACCATATGCAGGGGAGATTGAACCAAATGCAGGGGAGATTGAAACACATGCAGGGGATATTGAACCAATGGATCGAGAGGATATTGAACCAAATGAAGGGGAGATTGCACCAAATGCATGGGAGATTGAAGCAATTTATTCATTGGAAGCAGAGTTCAAAAGTAAAGGAATTACACAAGAGGATATTGAAGAAATGATGCTAATGCGTTTTGAACCGTATGAACCAATGAATCGAAACGTGGTTGAACCAATTGTACGACAGACTGAAGCACTTGATTCATTTGATGCAGAGAAAAAGAACAAATGGAACAAACAAAAGAAGCTGATGGTGGACTCCGAGAATATTTCAGCCAGGATCACCCGGAGCAAGGTGGTGAACTCCGAGAATATTCCAGCAAAAAACACTAGGAGCAAGAAAAAAATGAATTTGAATTTGTATGATGAATTTGAACTATTGTCAATGTTTGTATTGAATTTGAACTACTGTCAATGTTTGTGACGCTTCCAAGTTTGTATGTTGGAAACCCCATAATGTATGTGTTATTGCAAGTTTCTATTGTCATGCACCTAGTTGCTTAGCACTGCTCAGTTTTTCCCTCGACATGTGGTCAACACATGCTAGTTCATGGCTTAAACCATAGTAAACATTGACCAATTGATCCAAAATTTAGTACACTTGTGTATCCTGGATTGATTTACCATATGAAATTGGAAATTTTGGATTTACTTGTAATCAACCATATTTTTCTTTTTCTAAGTGATTAAATTCAAATAAATGGTTTTAGGGTTAGTTTAATTCAAAAATGAAGTCAAAACATAGTGCAACATTCGCATGAAGTCTTGTTATGTTAACTAAAACCTAGCATGAATAATAAAGGAAAATGAAATAAAGAGAAATGGACTTCTCCCCTAAACCACTTCTTAAATCCTTCTTGGAATGAGCTACTAGCTATAAAGATGCATGGCTTTCTACTCAGTCAACCTCCAAGATAACCCATCCCAAAACATACTTTGTCTAAATAAGGCCAAATTTGGCACACTTGCGTATCTTTGAGTTGCAAACAATATAATGTCGGCCAAGATGGATCATTTTGTTCAAATAACACATTTTTCATTTGTTATGCCAAAAGCTTGAATTTCCCTTAGTTATTTTTTTATGTGAGCGTCCTTGTTTTTCTTAGCTCTACTCAGTTTTCCCCTCCCACTAAAGTTTTCCTCAGTTTTCCCCTCCTGCTAAAGTTTTCCTCACTTTTCTCCTCTCTCATGTCTCAGTTTGGCTAGCGCTCTGATTGGTCGAGATGTATGTCACACGGATCTTGGCCAACCACCGTTCGATACATCATGATCCGACGGGCTGGAGGTTTGTCTCTCTCGATGGGCGCACCTAACCTTGTACGGCAAGGAGAGCCCGACAGGCTGGATGTCTCTCCCTCCCTTTCCCTAACGCACGTATACCAACCGCATCAACTAGCGCTCAATTTGGCTGCGCTCTGATTGGTCGAGATGTATGTCACACGGATCTTAGCCAACCACCATTGGATACATCATGATCCGATGGGCTGGAGGTATATGTCTCCCGTTGGGCTACGGAGAGAAGAGCCCGACGGGCTAGATGTCTCTCCCTCCCTTTCCCTGTCGCATGTATACCAGCCGCATCTTCCTCCCCTCCTATCGATGTACGGAGGCACAGACCTACGCATGGGGGTCAGAATGGCTTGCGGCGGCATGGATCTAAGCGCGGTTCCTAGAACAGCGTGTGGTGGTGGGGATCTAACCGTCTGAAATTTATGTCTCTGTCTGTCTCACTTCCGTTCACATCCTCATACCCGTTGCTGATGAAAGACACTAATGGAAGCCATCATGCGCAACATCAGTGTGATGGCGGTGGTGCCGGCAGTGGCCATCGATGAAATACACTGATGGAAGCCATCATCTGCAACATCTACGGCTGTGGTGCCAATAGTGGTCATCGATGCGACGATGATTGAAGCCATAATCCGCAACATCTACGGCTGTGGTGCTGACAGTGGTCAGCGATGTGAAGACGATTGAAGCCATCGTCTACAAAATCACTATGATGGTACAGATCAAGCCCTTGATACATTGCAAATGTATTTATAATTTTTGATGTTCCATGCTTGGTTTTATCCACTTTCTTGTGTTTTATTCCAACTTTGGAGTACTTTTCATATGATTTATTGGACTAACCTATTAACAAGAGCCACAGTGCCAGCTGCCTGTTTTCTGCTGTTTTTTGTTCCAGGAAAGTCAGAAAATGAATATTCTCGGAATTGGACGGGACAAAATCCAAAGTGCCTATTTTTCCGGAAGTCATCAGATGCCAGAATACGAGACGGAGAGGGGCCAGAGGCCGGCCACACCACCTGGCCGTGCGACCAGGCTGGGCCCGTGCTAGGGGGTGGTGTGGTGGCCCCTGGCACCCCCTCGGCCTCCCCTTCCGACTATAAGATGCCCTCGGGACGTAAACCCTAAGTACCCGATCAAAAATCCACGAAAGAGTCTGTAGCCACCGTCATCTCCATCCCTAGATCAGGAGGGATCTGAAGCTCCTCCTGGCACCCTGCCGGAGAGGAGAATTCACCCTGGAGGCCTTCTTCATCACCATGCAATCCTCCAGTGTGATGCGTGAGTAATTCATCCTTGGACTATGGATCCATGTAGTAGCTAGATGGCTGGTTCTCCTCCTTTGTGCTTTCATGTCTAGATCTTGTGAGCTCCGTTCATGATCAAGATCATCTATTTGTAATCATACATGTTGTGTTTGCGGGGATCCGATGGATATTGAGATGCTATTTCAGATTGATTATTGATTCTATCATGTCTTTGTTATTTGTGATCTTGCATGCTTTCCGTTGTTAGTAGATATCTTGGCCAAGTAGATGCTAGCAACTCCAAGAGTTAGTATTTATGCTCGATAGTGGGTTCATGCCTCTGGTAATCTAGGGAAGTGACAGAAATCTCTAAGGTACTAGATGTGCTGTTGCTACTAGGGAGAAAACAACAATCCTTTGTTCATAGAACAATCATATTATTTACTTTACACGCAATTCGTAAAGCAATAATCTGTTGCTTGCAACTTAATACTGGAGGGGGTTGGGATGATAACCTGAAGGTGGATTATTAGTCATAGATGCAGTTGGATGGCGGTCTATGTATAATGTTGTAATGCCCAATCAAGTTCCAAAGGAGTCAAGATAATTAGTATATGCATGTATTTCTTTCTCGATGTTTGTCAATTGCCCCGCTGTAATTTGTTCACCCAGCATGTTATCTATCTGAGGAGAGCCACCTCTAGTGAACTATGGATCTCGATCCTTGTCTTTTACATTCAATCTACAAACTGTTTACTTCTTTGTGTTTACTTTTTGCAAACTTTTACTTCTTTCCATTCGATACGTTTAATCTTTTGTTTTCCACAAAACACGGTGAGATTGACAACCTAATCGCAAGTTGGGGACAAAGTTATGTGGTTGTGTTGTGCATGTCTCCATGTTGCTACTAGCACCGGTAGTGCGCCCTGCCAAAGCTCAGCTAGTAACACCTTTGGGGTCTTTCCTTGCTCCTACTGGTTCGATTAAACCTTGGTTTCATATTGAGGGAAACTTGCTGCTGTGCTCATCATACCTTCCTCTTGGGGTTCCCAACGAGCTCTACATCAACCACGCACCAACACTTTTCTGGGCGCTGTGCATTGAGCCATCAAGCATTTTTCTGGCGCCGTTGCCGGGGAACGAAGAAAAAGAAGCTCCCACGTCAACTACACGCCATCAAAGATTTTTCTGGCGCCGTTGCCAGGGAGTCAAGGACATCTTCAGAAGGGGAGTCCCTCATAACCAATCTCTTTACTTTGTTATTTTTGTTTTGCTTAGTTTCTTTTTGCTTTGTTTGCTTGTTTTGTTATTAAAAAACACAAAAAAATAGTTTTACTAGTTTGCTTTCTTATTTGAAAACACAAAAAAAAATAGTTCCTATCTTGAGTTGCCACTATGTCTAGCCTTGCTCCAGTCACTATGTCACTCGAGGAAATGATTTTCACTTTTAAACAAGGAATTGAGGAAAGTTTTAAGGAAGCTTGGTCTAGAATCTCTGATCTACATGAAAAAACTGAGCCTAAAATGATTCAAAGCTTGTTCCTTAGCAGTTTTTACCTTGGGATTGCTCTTTGCTATAGATATGCTTTATATGCTGTTGTGGGAGGATATTTCCTCCAATGTAATGAGGATGATGCTATTAATGCTATAAAGAAATTGATCCTCACTTACAACTTGCCTAGCCAAACTGATATTTCTTTCGCAAAAATATTTGCTAGGTTGAACACTCTTGAGACTAGCACTACTAGCTTAAAAGATTGCTATAATATGCTTAGGGAGCATCACAATTATGTTCCAATAAATTCTGAACCATCAAAGTGGCTCCCTACAGTAAAGATTGAGATAAACACTGAAACTTTTCAAGCCCGTTGTGATATTATGTCTGAATTTTGTCTTATGCCCAAAGAGATTTATGAATCTTTGAATACTTGGGGGCTTACTGAAGGAGGAAAAGAAATATCTCTTGCTAATAATACTACCATATTACCTCTTGGAATAGCTGAAGGAGTGTTTACAAAGATCCTTGGGAAAATGATTTCTACTGATTATCTTGTTATTGAATGTGCAGGAAAAGGACAAATTATACTTGGAAGGTCCCTATTAGAACTCCTTGGAGCAATAATAGATGTGGGAAAGGGGACCATGCACCTTTCTTCTCCACCAAACAATCATATTTTCCCCAAGGTTAATAATAAAAGTAAAAGAGGCAAGGGCAAGAAATTTGGTTTTAACGCTTCTTCATTTGAGAACACTTGATTCTTTTTCTTGCTTCTTATGCCTAACTTAAAAGCGTTAAAGAAAAGTACTTATTGGGAGATAACCCAAAAGTTTTAGACGAGTCTTGGAAGTTATTACCTCTGTAATAACCTCTCCTTATCCTTTTTATTTGCTTTTTGTGCCAAGAGTAACCTCTAATGAGAGACAAGTAATGATTGAGAAAGTTGTTGTCCCGAAACAGATTTCTGTGCTTCACCATAAAAATTCGTGTAAAATCTCTGAACGTATTTTTGAGGCATGAATTTTTGTTCTTTTGCCCCAGGTTGTTATATAGCTTTCGTTAGTTCAACACTTTTTGATTTGAGCAACATAAGGTCTTCAAAAAAAATCGTCTTTACCTGCTGGTCTGTTTTGACAGATTTCTGCCATTTTCTGCATTTGCTTCTTGTTGGTTCCTTCTTGAGTTCTTTTGGGGAATTGAGATTTTTGAGGGAATTCTACAGTAGCTAGTGTTCTAATGGAAGTTTATTTGGTGTTATAACTGAACCTTAAGACTTATTTATCTTGAGTGCACTAATGTTGCTAATAAAGATTGTGTGAAGTTTTGTATGAAGGAAAAATTTCAGGTGTATGGAAGGAATGAGTAATGAGATGAAGGATGGACTAAAGCTCAAACTTGGGGATGCCGCACGTATCACCCCAAAAAATATCCAAGAAGTTCAAGCGTCAAAGCTTGGGGATGCCCAAGGCACCCCCTTCTTCATCAATAAAAATCTCAGGTTTCTTTTAAACGCTTCATTTTTATTGTTTCATGCACAGTTGTGTTGTTCTTGGAGCGTCTTCTTTCTTCGTTTTCGTTTTGGTTTTTCGTTTGCTTGGTATTCTTAGTTTTCTGAATAAATTGGTTGGACCCCCTCTTTCATACATTGGTTTGCAAATAGTTTGGTTTGGTTTGGAAAAGAGTAGGAAAGTTCATGCTTATATGGTAAAAAGAGCTTGTTTTTGACTGTGGCCTATGCTTTGTCATGCCATGCTTGATATTGTTTTGGCTTTATGCTTAGAATTCTTTGTTGTAGCATGACTTGTTATAAACAATTGAGATTGCTTAATGTGCCTTGGATGAATCATGCGTTGTTTTAGTATATTAAAGCATAGTATAATGGTATTCTCCTTCGATGCTTTATTTGGGTTGACTTGGCACATGCTCACACCATGTTATGACTATCTCAAGTCACCATAGCCTTTATGATCCTTTAGTTTTCAACTGTAGTATCACTTTATGCTTTGATCAACGATGTTTTGTCACTCTGCATGATTATGACCATTATTGCTCTCTTAGTTTGTCGCTCCTAGTCTTTTGCTAGCCTCCACAACAAAGTATGAGTTCCACTCATGTATCCCACTTCCTAAACCAAGTTATTCCAAAGAGTCCACCATACCTACCTACTAGCTTATGCTATTCCAAGTATATTCATGCTTTTGTTTACCTTCCAAATTAAACTTGTTATGAGAAAACTAGTGATTAAAGCTCTCACGAACTTGATGGCACACTTTACTTTTCTTGCCCTTAATAAACTTGAACCACTATGTCATCTATGTTGTATATGCTTGCACTTATTTGTTGGGGATTAGCAGAACCATGCTTTCATGGGGAACGCTTTCAACATTGCACTTGGTACTTGTACCTAGTTGATATCATGCTCTTTTGTATATGGATGTCGTCGGTGTGAAATGAAATGGGAGCTTGTAAGTCCATGGGGTTATGTATATGTGTTAGAGAAACGCCTGGGCCGCTGGTCTAATCCATGCTGACATGGTGAAAACTTGCAGCGTAACCATAATGAGCTGTCTATGAAGCATTCTTCTTATAAAAAAAGAGTCCTATATTGAGAAAAAGAGAAAAAGAAAAAAAAGATACTATGAAAAGAGGAAAGAGAGAAAAAAGCACCATATTCCCATGGTAAATAAGAAGATTGCTGAGATGCTTTGCTTGCCTTGTCATTTTGATATGGGGATTCTTCCGTATCATCGGGCAAGGGGTACCCCGTTGGCGGTTCTCTATGATACACATGTACTTACGATGACAAGAACTTACCGGTGACTAAACTTGAGTAGCATGAGGAGCGGCCCTCGTATACAAGGGACATGAGATTTCTAACTTATACTTCATCAAGCATGTACACCATAGTGTGTTCACTTTAACCTTAATCACTTCAAGATGCTTATGATAGGGGCAATGAGAGCTGGAAGCTATAAGTACCATAATTTTTGGAAGCTCTTTATGAGACTTGAATCCCTACTTCCTTTTATAAAAAGGCCTTTCTTCCACCATTATATTGAGTCTCCACCTTCTATCTTTATGCACCTACTTTGAGAGCATAGTGGCCATTCTTAGTTCTATGTGCATTGTCCCAAGACTAGTTGATTGATGCATACTTTGATATTGCTTGTTTTAAACTATTGTATCTAGTCACTCTTATGAACTTTGAAGGTGTCCTATGCATTTATATTTGCTACTTTATTGAGGGACATGCTGAATACTTTTATGCTATGTTTTCTTTATGTGAAACAAACAAACGTCTTGCAAAGCATTGTTATTCATGAATCTTTTGTTTGTGCCTTTTCATGTTGCATCATAGTTTCTTTGTCTTATTGCTAGAACTTTGTCTTTCATGTTATGATTGAAGTACTATGATCCCAGCTTTGAATGTTTTACAAATACTTTGATCAAGTCTTTGATGGTGCATGTCACCTCAAAAATTATTCTTTCTTTTTATCACTTAACTACTCGAGGACGAGCAGGAGTTAAGCTTGGGGATGTTGATACATTGCAAATGTATCTATAATTTTTGATGTCCCATGCTTGGTTTTATCCACTTTCTTGTGTTTTGTTCCAACTTTGGAGTACTTTTCATATGATTTATTGGACTAACCTATTAACAAGAGCCACAGTGCCAGCTGCGTGTTTTCTGCTGTTTTTGGTTCTAGGAAAGTCAGAAAATGAATATTCTCGGAATTGGACGGGACAAAAGCCAAAGTGCCTATTTTTCCGGAAGTCATCAGATGCCAGAATACGAGACAGAGAGGGGCCAGAGGCTGGCCACACCACCTGGCCGCGCGACTAAGCTGGGCCCACGCTAGGGGGTGGTGTGGTGGCCCCTAGAACCCCTCGGCCTCCCCTTCCGACTATAAGATGCCCTCGGGACATAAACCCTAAGTACCCAATCAAAAATCCACGAAAGAGTCTATAACCACCGTCATCTCCATCCCTAGACCGGGAGGGATCTGAAGCTCTTCCCGGCACCCTGCCGGAGAGGGGAATTCCCCCGGGAGGCCTTCTTCATCACCATGCAAGCCTCCGGTGTGATGCGTGAGTAGTTCATCCTTGGACGACTGATCCATGTAGTAGCTAGATGGCTGGTTCTCCTCCTTTGTGCTTTCATGTCTAGATCTTGTGAGCTCCGTTCATGATCAAGATCATCTATTTGTAATCATACATGTCTTTTTGCGGGGATCCGATGGATATTGAGATGCTATTTCAGATTGATTATTGATTCTATCATGTCTTTGTTATTTGTGATCTTGCATGCTTTCCGTTGTTAGTAGCTATCTTGGCCAAGTAGATGCTAGCAACTCCAAGAGTTAGTATTTATGCTCGATAGTGGGTTCATGCCTCTGGTAATCTGGGGAAGTGACAGAAATCTCTAAGGTACTAGATGTGTTGTTGCTACTAGGGAGAAAACAACAATCCTTTGTTCATAGAACAATCATATTGTTTACTTTACACGTAATTCGTAAAGCAATAATCTGTTGCTTGCAACTTAATACTGGAGGGGTTCGGATGATAACCTGAAGGTGGATTATTAGTCATAGATGTAGTTGGATGGCGGTCTATGTATAATATTATAATGCCCAATCAAGTTCCAAATGAGTCAAGATGATTAGTATATGCATGTATTGCTTTATCGATGTTTGTCAATTGCCCCGCTGTAATTTGTTCACCCAGCATGTTATCTATCTAAGGAGAGCCACCTCTAGTGAACTATGGATCCCGGTCCTTGTCTCTTACATTCAATCTACAAACCGTTTACTTCTTTGTGTTTAATTTTTGCAAACTTTTACTTCTTTCCATTCGATACGTTTAATCCTTTGTTTTCCACAAAACACGGTGAGATTGACAACCTCATCGCAAGTTGGGGACAAATTTCCGTGGTTGTGTTGTGCAGGTCTCCATGTTGCTACTAGCACCGGTAGTGTGCCCTGCCAAAGCTCAGCTAGTAACACCTTTGGGGTGTTTCCTTGCTCCTACTGGTTCGATTAAACCTTGGTTTCATATTGAGGGAAACTTGCTGCTGTGCTCATCATACCTTCCTCTTGGGGTTCCCAACAAGCTCTACATCAACCATGCACCAGCACTTTTCTGGGTGCCGTGCATTGAGCCATCAACCCTCATGAACCGAAGCTATGGGAGGCAGGCCACGGCCATGGCTAGCACGTCAAGGTGCACTTCAATGGTGAAGGCCGGATGGGAGCACTTTGCCCGTACTTCTTGGAGTACACATACGGCCGGGAGGGCGGCTAGCTCACCGTCCACTTAAAATTGGGACAAATTTAAGCCCAATTTGAACCAAAATTCTGTGACTTAAAATATATGTATGATTTGAATAAATTTGACATGTATTTGAGCCATGAGACCGGTGGATATGCTCTAAAGCTGATTCATAAGTAGTAGTACTTGCTTTGACAATCTCTGATGGGCTTATATAAATTTGATCGAAATATGTATGATTTGAATCAAAATTGACATGTATTTCAGCAGTGAGGATGGTGGATATGCTCTAAAGCTGATTCATAAGTAGTACTCGCTCCGACCCAAATTAGTTAATTTAGATTCGATTGTATCTTGAGGAATTTGAGTCAACTAACTTGGATTGACAATCTCAGCCACTAATTTGGAACGGGGAATGGATGCTGCCACCAACGCTACTACTCTACATGGCAGCCACGATGGCAGCGACAAAACAGTCCAAACTGATAGGCCCCAACTTGACCCTCTAGGAATTTCGCACGCCAACTATGGGTAGCTAGATCCAATGGCAAGCAACTCGGGCCCTGCAATGCATTCTCTCGACAACTTTGGGATCTCTAGATCCAATGGCAAGCAACTCGAGTACCACAATGCATTCTCTCGACCACTTTGGGACCGCTAGATCCAATGGCAAGCAATTCGGGCACCGCAATGTATTCTCTCGACAACTTTGGGACCGCAAAGTAACTAAATTAGCAGGAACTCACAACCATCTATTGAATAATAATTCTACTCTTTAAATTAGCTATATATTCAACTAATCATTATGCGTGCCACCCTTCACCACAACCGTATACTATAACTGCTAGGATGTGGATGACAACTACTAAAACCACCCACATGAATCTACTATCCCCCCACTTCACTTGAAGTTCATGTTTTAGATTTTCTACGACTTAATCAGATACGGCAAGATCAACCTCATGTGTCAACTTCTCTTTGCGAATAAGATCTAAATTCTTCCTCGAAAGTACACTTCAGCTCGAATATCAACAGGTTTTTATAGGCCAATTCATCACCTAACTTGGCAACCATCTCCTCCAAATCCATCCTATGGCCAGACCACTGAGTTGATTCATCTTGGTATGCAATGTACCATGGATCATCGGCCTGCATAGCACACTGTAACAATCCCAAAACAAACCAAATTGGAATCAGTCCGACAGGCCATGTCAGCACTTCAAATTCAACGGTAGTACAAAGAGAAGGAGCTACATGCACTTCCGACATGGTAGGAGAAGGAGAATGTGGCCACGCCATGATCGATTCCCCACCCTCGCCGGTGTACCCGCTACGACCAGACATTGAGGACTAATGTGCACCTACAATATCGGGGAAATTACGGGAACCGAATCGATTAAGCTGGGATGAGCACAAGCGGAGGTCTTAGCAAGCACTACTAGCAATTGCTGTGACTGTTCATCGAGCTATGACGACAGAACCAAATCTCGGTCGTCGTGGGTGACGGACCTGCCTGCGGTCAGTACTGCCTCAATATACAATGTGTGCAGACGAAACAGGTGCCGGAGCCGTGGTTTAGGTGCAGCATGGCAGTCCGTCCGATACCGCCGTAGGACAGATCGGGCGACACGCCGATGATGGCTGCTCTGTCCACCGGTGGGATAGGAGCTGGTGGGGCTGGGAGCTGGGAGCGGATGAGAGAGAGAGTCGACGTGTCATACACGACCCCACCTGTGAATTATTTCATATTTGCCAATTTTGCATATCTGCCAAACTTTTTCTTTGAAATTTGCATATTTGCCACATGACCACCACATGTCAGTGACACACAAAATGGTAAATATGCAAGTTGCAAAGTAAAACGTGGCAAATATGCAAATCCCCCTCCATCCCCACATGACGGCCCCACTGGTCATTGGCTACGAAGGCCCCACAGAACGACTCCACATAGCGGTCCCACCGTTCATTGGCTTTGACGGTCCCACAGAATGGCCCCATTTGTCATTGGCTGCACCAACCACACAATCAAGAAAAACAGGGCCCACAAGTCAGTGAGAGACGGATGGCTGGTCCGCCGTGTATCCTGACCCCACCTGTCAGCATGTAACAGTTGAGGCGACGTAATGTAACACTCAACACAGGACCCACCCAACACGGTCCTACCTGTCAGCATGTAACAGTCAACCCTTTGACCTGACGGTATCCCCCTGTCCGAGCGCATGTGAGGATTTTAGAATGGAGGGAGGGGAAAAGTGAGGAAAAACTAAGCGGCCAGAGAAAACTGAGGAAAAACCAAACGGCTGGGAAAACTAAATACAACTAATGAACTAGGGGCACAAAAATAGAAATCCCTAGAAAGAATTAGCAAGAAAGTAAACAATGTGTTTTCTATCATCACGATGAGACAATCAAACATCTTTTCTTCCACCACAAATTCACTATAACTATATGGTTAATCATCTATAGCTTCTAGGCTAAGTCCTCCTTCTAGTGTTGCAAATATATTTGGCAATTGGCTATATGGGGTAGATGTTAAGTACAAAACTCTTCTTGGGATGAGAGCGCTTATCGTTATCTGGTCGCTATGACTATGTAAAAATAACAAGATTTTTAATAGAAAATGTCTTCTCTTATGCAGGTTATCTACCGATGCACATCTATGGTCCATTTGTGGTCACATCTTCATCAGATAGAGTGTCGTTACCTATTTATGAAGGTCTGTACAGGTTTTTTGCAAACAATAACTTTCTCTAGGGTGAAAAACTATGATTTTTAACCGGACGACGATGGTGCTTGTGCATTGTTTCCTTCAAGGCGTTGCTATTGAAGTGGTTGGACTTATGGTGTTGTTATGGTGGCGTCAATATTGTTGCTTTGAGAAATAGTTTTCTGTAGTGAGACTTTTTTTAATTATTCTTCTTTTTCTGGGCTATGTACATCCATAAGGTAGCTAGGACATGCGTTGTTACAGAGGCTAGGTGTAATTGGTATCTTCGCACTATTAAATATACTCTTTAAAAAAATCTTTTTGTGTGCATAAACTTCTGAAGTTCTCTTATTAGATAAATCGGCGAGAAAATGTTTACATATGGCTAGTCAGGTAAAGTTTGGTGAGAAGCATACTTTCATGTTAGTCCGGTGAGAGACTGTCCCGAGCGGCTAGTTTCAGAATAAGTTCGGTGAGTACCATTAGCTCGTGGAAAAGTCTATTTGATATATTCAGAACTTGGTTTCAACTTTCATGTTCATAATTTATTTTAGGGTGCAACGGGGGGGGGGGGGGGCGATAGCCCACCTGAATGCAGTCTCATTTTCCATTAAGAAAAAACAAGTAACATGGTAGCAACATCGTGAGAGGGTCACGATGGCGGGGGTGGCATCCCACCGCCCAAGAGCACAACAAAAAAGGGGGAGAGAAGGCTAAGCTACACGATCACACCGGTCCTGAAGGGGGCCGAGATCGACTCGGCGGGGAGCCCAGACAATCCACAAGCATAGGTGATCCCCGATCAGGACGGCAATCTGGCTAGTCGGGAGGGAAGCACCGTAGAACACCATTCTATTGTGCGACTTCCACACCGACCATAGGATTGCGAGCGGGACAGGGTGGAGGGAAATCACGTGCATGCGAGGGAGTCGGGCAGAGAGGGCGTCTAGCATAACAATGACATCCGCATCGGGGGCAACCGTAGACTATCTGCAAGGCGTGCCCAGAGGGTCGAGAGGCGCAGGCATCATGCAAACAAGTGCTCCAGATCTTCAGGAACGCCAGGGCAGAAAGGGTAGTGCGGAGAGCATACACACCCCACATGGAACAGATGGGCACGCGTTCTTGTTCGTCCTAGGCGTAGAATCCAGAAGAACACACGCACCCGCGGCAGCGCAAAGTTCCCCAGTTGATCTCTTGGTGCGGCACGGTGCACCCGGAGGAAGACAATACATGGTACACGTCACCGATATGGAACTCGCCTGAGACACCAAAGGCGATAGCGCAGTGGTCAGGATCACTCGAGAGGCACACAGAACGGAGGTGGCCACGGAGGAAAGCCAGTCTGCTTCCGCTTGTGTGGAGATGTGTGGTCAGAGCGATATGTAGGGGTACCTTCACCACTGGCCTCATCAACCGTCGGCTGGGGCAAGAGGTAGTGGGAGAAGGCGACGATGAGAGCATCGATGAGAGGGCCAAGGGATGTCCACAAGTCAAACCAAACTAAGGTAGAAGTCCTGACACCTGACACCACCCGTGTAATGGCATGGTATAGGGGAATTAGGGACTCAAATCCGCGCCACAAGGGGGTCGAGGGTTGTGGGCGCGTGCACATGTAGCTCCAATGAATCCAGTGCATCCAGGGAGTGTCGCACCTAGAGAAGAGGGCATGGAGGTTCTTGAGCAGTAGGCAGGTATTTTGGAGAGCGGAGTCCACGACTCCTAGCCCTCCCTCAAACCACAAACGTAATACTAGGTCCCAAGCGACCGAGCAGTCGCCCCCAGAGCAGGAAGCAGCAGGCTTCCACAGCATGGCGCACCTTGGCCTGTCCATTTTCTTGAGCGTCCCTTTGGAAAGGGGGAGCATGGACATGGCGAGGGTGGGGAGTGCTGAAAGGACAATCGTGGGGAGGGTAAGCCGCCCGCCAAGCGGGATCAACAAGGTGCGCCAGCTCGGGATCCGATTCGAGATCCTAGTGGTGAGGAACTCTAGGGTCGACGCGGGAAATTTTTGATCCGAGAGAGGGAGCCCAAGGTATGTTTGAGGGAAGGAGGAAACTAGGTAGCCCAGAATGCCAGCGAGGGAGGTAGCTCGTTCCTCGGCCACATGAATAGGAACGAAGGTGCTCTTGTGGAAGTTGATCTCGAGACCCGTGGCCCGGGAAAAAGCGTCCAAGGTAGCACGTAGACGCTGCATCTGGGAGGTCTCGGCACATAGGATAACCAGCGTGTCGTTGGCATACTGGATCATGGGGCACGGCAGGTCATCCGCGAGGGGTGAAGTATGCGCCTGTTGCCCACGTCCTCGACCAGCAGGCAACGAAGGAGCTCAGCCATGACAAGGAAAAAGTATGGGGACAGTGGGTCCCCTTGTCGCAGCCCATTCATACACCGGATCCACCTACCCGACACACCGTTCAGGAGCATAGCCATTTTGCCAGAGTCCTCACCATCACTAGGCGGCGCACCGACGCATACAGGTGGTTGAGGACGCTTCTGCTCGCACCGGTCACGGCGGTGCAACTGGTGCTGTTCGGTGTGCCCATCGCGATCGGGTATGCTGGTATGTGTGTGGCGCTGCACGGGAATAACCACAGGAGGGTGTCGGCCCCTTTCTAGCATGGCATACTGGCTCATGTGGGTCAACAAGATCTCTGCATGCTGCATCTAGTTCTACTCCGGGTTAGTGCTAGTTACAACATTATGCTACCTATGAAGACAATTAGCTCTGAACATTTATGCAGTTGCTAGGAAGTTTTGACTATATTTCTATTCCTAGGTAGGATGTCTATTGTTATCTTTGCGATGTATATTCTGTCATACCTAGATCTATATTTTTGTTCCTAATTTTTTCAGTGTCCATTTTATAATAGAGCATGATAAATTTTGTTAGTTTTCTACTTTCATCCATGAATGTACATCAGTTTCTCTTGTGGATGTACAATAGCTCAATCTTGGATGTTTATTAGTTCATGTATAGATGGTTTTTTATCCATTCATGGTTGCAAATATGTTAGTTTAACACCTGAGTAACGTAGTTCATGTACACATCATCTCTAGGTGACATATTTTTGCTAGGACTTCTTTTGTGGATGTACAATAGTTCAGTCCTGGATGTATATTAGTTCCAGTATAGATGGTACTATTTTTCTCCCTTCATGGTTGCAAATTTTATACCTAATGTGACATAGTTCATGTACAGATGGTAACATACATTTTCTTAGTTCATCTCTAGGTGACATCTTTTTTGGCTGGATGAATGTTACCTTCTCTAAAATGAGCATTGTGATTTTATGTAGATGTATATTTAGTTGTATCTATAGAGGCATAATAGGGCGTTGTATAGGCTTTTGCATTCCTTTTTTCAGGCCCTGAATATTTTAGTTTTATATTACATTATTACTTTGTTTTTAAAAGTACATTTAGCATATATGTGGGTGGGAATTTTTTAAGTCCATGTATGTATATTAGGTTCCTGTTAGATTTTACCTATATGTATGTATACTAGCTTTTTTTACTTAGATGTATATTATCCTCTTTTTAGATGTATATTAGATGTACATAACTTCATAGACAGGGACACTATAACACAGTTTTGGCCTATTTGAAATAGAAACCATCTCTCATATGTTAAAGAGTTTAGGAGCCCTTTTTTGAAACAGAGTTTAGGAAGCCTTTCGTTTCACTAGAGAGAGTCACTCCTCTTACATTACCGTCCCCAGTAGATGTTCCTGCAGCTTGTCCCGCCTCGTAGCTAAAAACAACATGCAAATTTTTTGGAGGTGACTCGTTAAGATCAGCATCCATCTACCTAAGATATGAAAATATCTAAAGTTTTAATGAACATACCAACCGTGAGCATACCATACACTAGATAAAAAGGTTCCAGGTTACCTTTTCCCAAACATAAATGTAGAAACAACATGCATTCATTTTTTTTTGCTTCTACTTATCATCATTTTTTCTTCTTGCTAATTTGCATCAAGAATACTAAACTTTTCTCTACTACATGCAGGCTCACATTTTTATGCAGAGAGAAGCAATGCCCAAAGTAATTTCAGCCAATAGAATTGGTCACCAAGTTGATCAATTTTGTTTGGGAGAAATTAGATTTTGTGTGTAGTATGCAAGTTCATGCAGTTTCTACTTGCCCTCATGATGCAACATATGCATCTTGCACAATAGATTTCTGCATCAGATGCATGTTTGACATTGGTCACCAAGTTAACTACGGTTATCAGTTGTTCTACATCTAGGATTCTAGGTAGTTCAAAATTCTAGTAAGTTCCTTTTCCTTCAGAAACCTAGCATGATTCCTCCATCAACATTCAGAATTGTGGCAAATCCGATACTTCATAAGTTTATAGAAAGTTAGTACTTTTGTGTGTCTACATGTACTTTTCTCGAGGCTATATGCTATCTAGCCTCCCAAGGGTCCCAAGCGACTTGGCAGTCGCCCCCAAAGCAGGAAGACTAGGTCCCAAGCGATCTGGCAGTCGCCCCAAAGCAGGAAGACTAGGTCCCAAGCGACCTGGCAGTCGCCCCCAGAGCAGGACGCAGCAGGCTTCCAGAGCATGGCGCGCCTTGGCCTGTCCATTTTCTTGAGCGTCCCTTTGGAAGGGGGGAGCATGGACATGGCGAGGGTGGGTAGTGGCGAAAGGACAGTCGTGGGGAGGGTAAGCCGCCCGCCAAGCGGGATCAACAAGGTGTGCCAGCTCGGGATCTGATTCGAGATCCTAGTGGCGAGGAACTCTAGGGTTGACACTGAAAATTTCTGATCCGAGAGAGGGAGCCCAAGGTACATCTGAGGGAAGGCGGAAACTAGGCTACCTAGAATGCCAGCGAGGGAGGCCACTCGGTCCTCGGCCACATGAATAGGAACAAAGGTGCTCTTGTGGAAGTTAATCTCGAGACCCGTGGCCCGAGAAAAAGTGTCCAAGGTAGCACGTAGACACTGCATCTGGGAGGTCTCGACACGAAGGATAATCAACGTGTCGTCGGCGTACTGGATCACGGGGCACGGCAGGTCGTCCGCGAGGGGTGAAGTAGGCGCCTATCGCCCACGTCCTCGACAGGCAATGAAGGAGCTCGGCCATGACAAGGAACAAGTATGGGGACAGGGGTTCCCCTTGTTGCAGCCCATTCATAGACCGGATCCACCTACCCAACTCACCGTTCAGGAGCATAGCCATTTTGCCAGAGTCCTCACCGTCGCTAGGCAGTGCACCGACGCGTACAGGTGGTTGAGGACGCTTCTGCTTGCACCGGTCGCCGCGGCGCAACTGGTGTTTTTCGGTGTGCCCATCGCGATCGGGTATGCTGGTAAGTGTGTGGCGCTGCACGGGAACAACCACAGGAGGGCGCCGTCCCCTTTCTAGCATGGCATTGCTGGCTCATGTGGTTCAACAAGATCTCTACACGCTGCATCTAGCTCTATTTCGGGCCAGTGCTAGTTACAACATTATGCTACCTAGGAAGACTATTAGCTCTGAACATTTACGCAGTTGCTAGGAAATTTTGACTATATTTCTAATCCTAGGTACGATGTCTATTGTTATCTCTGCGATGTATATTCTGTCATACCTAGATATATATTTGTGTTCCTAATTTTTTTCAGTGTCCGTTTTAGAACAGAACATGATAACTTTTGTTAGTTTTCTACTTCCATCCATGAATGTACATTAGTTTTTCTTGTGGATGTACAATAGCTCAATCTTGGATGTTTATTAGTTCATGTATAGATGTTTTTTATCCATTCATGGTTGCAAGTATGTTAGTTTAACACCTGAGTAACGTAGTTCATGTACACATCATCCCTAGGTGACATACTTTTGCTAGGACTTCTTTTGTGGATGTACAATAGTTCAGTCCTGGATGTATATTAGTTCCAGTATAGATGGTACTATTTTTCTCCCTTCATGGTTACAAATTTTATACCCAATGTGACATAGTTCATGCAGATGGTAACATACATTTTCTTCAGTTCATCTCTAGGTGACATCTTTTTTGGCTGGATGAATGTTACCTGCTCTAAAATGAGCATTGTGATTTTATGTAGATGTATATTTAGTTGTATCTATAGAGGCATAATAGGGGGGTTGTATAGGAATTTGCATTCCTTTTTTAGGCCTGAGTATTTTAGTTGTATATTACATTATTACTTTGTTTTTAAAAGTACATTTAGCATATATGTGGGTGGGAATTTTTAAGTCCATGTATGTATATTAGGTTCCTGTTAGATTTTACCTAGTATACTAGCTTTTTTTACTTAGATGTATATTATCCTCTTTTTAGATGTATATTAGATGTACATAACTTCATAGACAGGGACACTATAACACAGTTTTGGCCTATTCGAAATAGAAACCATATGGTGTATGTTGAAGAGTTTAGGAGCCCTTTTTTGAAATAGAATTTAGGAGGCCTTCCGTTTCACTCGAGAGAGTCACTCCTGTTGCATTACCGTCCCCAGTAGACGCTCCTGCAGCTTGTCCCGCCTCGTAGATAAAAACAACATGCAAATGTTTTGGAGGTGACTCGTTAAGATCAACATCCATCTACTAAAGATATGAAAATATGTAAAGTTTTAATGAACATAGCAACCGTGAGCATGCCATACACTAGATAAAAAGGCTCCAGGTTACCTTTTCCCAAACATAAATGTAGAAACAACATGTATTCATTTTTTTGCTTCTACTTATCATCATTTTTACTTGTTGCTAATTTGCATCAATAATACTAAACTTTTCTCTACTTCATGTGGGCTCACATTTTTATGCAGAGAGAAGCAATGCCCAAAGTAATTTCAGTCAATAGAATTGGTCACCAAGTTGATCAATTTTGTTTGGGAGAAATTATATTTTGTGTGTAATATGGAAGTTCATGCAGTTTCTACTTGCCCTCATGATGCAACAGATGCATCTTGCACAATAGATTTCTGCATCAGATGCATGTTTGACATTCGTCACCAAGTTAACTGCAGTTATCAGTTGTTCTACATCTAGGATTCCAGGTAGTTCAAAATTCTAGTAAGTTCCTTTTCCTTCAGAAACCTAACATGATTCCTCCATCAACATTCAGAATTGTAGCAAATCTGATGCTTCATAAGTTTCTTTAAAGTTAGTACTTTTGTGTGTCTACATGTACTTTTCTCGAGACTATATGCTATCTTTGGGAAGTAATCTGCTAGTTCATAGAGTTTTTGCTGTATGAAAAAACAGATCTGGGAAGAAGTAACTCAAGAAGATCTGGAAATCAGATATGGGAAGAAGTAATTGTTGAGATCTGGGAATCAGATGGAGTGTGGGGAAGGTAATTTACCTGCTGTGAACAACCTCCAGTTACTTTTTTTCCTTTGTTTTCTTGTGTCGCCCAAGGTAGTTGTTCTCTTTTGTTAGTTGTTTGCGTTGTATAAGGTCACAGGAAGAAGACGAGGGAATCTGTTTTTTTAATCTGATGAGGGATAGAGAGATGGAAGTCGTTGCATTTTTTTCTTTGGAGTTTGGACGTATCTAGGACGAGGGCGGCACCGTGACACACTTGTTTTTCAGCTTGCGCAGAGTTCCATGCTGGTATAACATGCGATTTCGCGGCCAACGAGTAAAGTTACTATATTAGAAAAGACTCAATTCAGATTCGGTTTCCTAAAACTTAAAAGCACCTGGTCGGACTGACCACATCCTAAGGTCAAAAGGTGGTTGACCACTTTGTAGTCAAGTCCTTAACTAAAATATAGATTCTCTTACAGGACTCTCGCCACACATGTTATCTATATTTTTTTAAGTTTTATCTTTTACAATTCATATATTCTATTATTATTTTTCTCGAGATGAACGGGTGCGGCAACACGCTTCCGTAGTCTAATTTTCTTTTATAGAATAATGACTTAATCACAATATAGTCCCCTAATTAATCTCCCAGCTCCTGCACATTCTATAGCCAGCTAGCTATACTTGTCGGCCCCAGCTTGGCCTTCCCTCTCGGTGGGTCTGCGCTCGTGGAGGACATCTTTTTGTTTGCACGCATCTTAGAGGTGTGCGCGACAAGACACCCTACACCCCCAGCCCTAACCATAAGTTTGTTGCTCGCCTCCGTCTCCTTCTATCTCCGGCGATTCTGGTGAGAGGTGGCGGTGCGAGGTGGTAGTGGGAAATGATGAAGAAGAAGAGGAGAGTCGTGAGCCGAGGGCCGTGTGGAATCTCATGCCATCCGCGTGGGAAAGCATGACCATAACCCATACCGGGGAGCTTCTTGGTGGTAGAGAGGGCGATGCAAGTGTTCACTGTGCGTTGCGAACGCTGTACATGGAGATGATCGCCTCCCAAAGCTCTTGTGTGGTGTGGGTGGTGAGAACATAAGCCATCACCTCGTGTGTCAGCGAGTTGAAAAGGAACCCATAGACCTATTGGTCTTGGGCTTCCACGTACTCGGCATTGGGCACCTTCTTTGCGGTGTCCCCGATGACGAGGATGAGCTCCAACTCCGGAGTCACCATGCAGCCATCGATGTAGCTCTCCATCTTTGCACCGCGGATGGCCGGCAACACTTGGGCCTCTCACATAAGGATGTTGCCCTTTCCAAGCTTCTCCGAGATTGACTGGTTTAGGGGTGATGTCATGGTTGAGGATGAGAAGACTTTAGTCATTGGCGATGGGAAGAGAGTGATCTACTGTAGATGCGTTTGTGGAGGTTTTCCTCCGATACCATGTAAGATACCAGGATTAATTTGGGTGTAAGGCGTGTGTTATCCGTACCAGGGCCACCCTCCGTGTTTATATAGCCCCTGTAGAATAGGAGCAATAATCGTTGTATTACCCCGGGGCAATGCCCACACATATATATGTACAATGGGAGACCTTCATACCCTCAGATATAAACATAAAGGAGGGGCCTAAACGCTAATGTACTATACACATAATATATACTCAACACCCCCCGCAGTCGAAGCGTCGGCGGGACAGCCGCAAAGACTGGATCGAAACTCCTCAAAAGACGCCGTAGGCAATCCCTTGGTCATGATATGCGCAAACTGCTGGGAGGTGGGTACGTGTAGAACACGTATGCGACCAAGAGCCGCCTGTTCACGAACAAAGTGAATGTCGAGCTCGATGTGCTTCGTCTGGCGGTGATGGACGGGGTTGGCGGAGAGATATACAGCGGAGACGCTGTCGCAGTAGACCACGGTGGCCTTGTCGACAGGACAAGAGAGCTCCTGAAGAAGCTGACGTAGCCAGGAGCACTCGGCAACGGCGTTAGCAACAACCCGATACTCCACCTCTGCGCTGGAGTGAGAGACCATAGGCTGCCGCTTGGACGACCACGAAATAAGCGAGGGTCCAAGGTAAACGCAGTACCCCGAGGTGGAGCGGCGCGTGTCGGGACAGCCGACCCAGTCAGCGTCCGAGTAGGCGATGATGTCCGTGTCGGTGGAGGCATGAAGCGAGAGGCCTAGGTCCAAAGTGCCGCGGACATAGCGGAGAATCCGCTTGACCGCCGTCCAATGAGCATCACGTGGAGCGTGCATGTGAAGGCACACCTGCTGAATAACGTACTACAGCTCTGGTCTGGTGAGAGTGAGGTACTGAAGAGCACCAACAATAGACTGGTAGAGCGAGGCGTCGGGAGCCGGAGAACCATCCGTGGCGGAGAGCTTAGCCTTCGTGTTAACATGCGTAGAGACAGGGGTGCAGTTACGATCAAGGAGCTCGTGGGCATACTTCTTCTGGTGAAGAAGGAAGTCATCCGGTCGGCGCACAACCTCAATGCCGAGGAAGTAGTGCAGGGGTCCCAAGTCCTTGAGCGCGAACTCGGTACAAAGGCGGTCGGTGAGCTGCTGCAGGAGCACATATGTGCTAGCCGTGAGGATGATGTCGTCGACGTAGAGCAGCAGGTAAGCCGTGGTGTCTCCCATATGGTAGACAAACAGCGATGCATCGGAGCGTGTTGAGCGGGAGCCGAGTTGGTGAAGGAACGCTGCGATGCGCTGGTACCACGCCCGTGGCGCCTGCTTGAGCCCATATAAAGAGCGCGAGAGCAGGCACACATAATCCGGATGAGCGGAGTCGACGAAACGGGTGGGCTGCTGGCAGAACACTTGCTCCTCAAGATGACCATGGAGAAAGTCATTGGAGATGTCCATCTGGTGAACAGGCCAGCAGCAAGACACGGCGAGCTGGAGCACAGTGCGGATGGTCCCAGGCTTGACAACCGGGGTGAAGGTCTCGGCGAAATCAATGCCAGCGCGCTGACGAAAGCCGCGAACGACCCATCGCGCTTTATGCCGATCAAGAGTACCATCCAGATGGAACTTGTGCTTGAAGACCCACTTCCCGGTGATGACGTTGGCATGGCGTGGGCGAGGCACAAGCTGCCACGTCTGGTTGCGCTGCAGGGCATCGAACTCGTCTTGCATGGCCGCTAGCCACAGCGGGTCATGGAGGGCTGCCCGAGCCAAGGCGGGCAGCGGAGAGGGCGCCTCAACTCCGTGTGATGGAGATGCCCCACCGTCATGAGGGAGACGCTGTTGCCGCTGGCCCAGAAGGTGGAGGGCGCCGGGAGCGGCGACTGGGCTGTCGCGGCGTGGCAGACGTATGTGTTCGCGGGGTACCGCGTCGACGGGCGGAAGATGCCGACGCGTGCACGGGTGACTGGACCCGTGGGGGCAGGCGCGGCATCACCCGAGTGGCCACTCGAGGGTGATGTGGTCGACGAGGCGACGCCCGAGCCGGAACTCGAGGGCGACGCAGGCGGTGTCGGCGGGGCAGCACCCGGGCCGGAGCTCGAGGGTGCAGCGGGGGAAGGCGACGGGGCGACACCCGAGCTGGAGCTCGAGGGCGACACGAGCGAAGTCAGTGGGTCGGCGCCCGAGCATGGGCTCGAGGGCGACGACGGTGGGGTCGACGAAGAGGCGCCCGAGCTAGAGCTCGAGGGCGCGGTTGACGCGGCCAGCGCGGAGGCGCGGCGTCGCGGGGTACCACCCGCGGGTGTAGGGGAAGACGCCGCCTGTTCCTGTGCAAATGGAAAGCAATGGTCATCAAAGTACACGCGCCGTGACATGATGACCCGATGGGACACGGGATCATAGCAGCGATAGCCCTTGGTGTTAGCTGGGTAACCAAGAAACACACACGGGATGGAGCGGGGAGCGAGTTTGTGAGGGGCGGTGGTAGCGACGTTGGGGTAACAACGACAACCGAAGATCCGAAGACCATCGTAAGAGGGAGGGGAACCGAAGAGGAGGTGGTGTGGCGCATAGTTCTAGCGGGTACGACACGGTCAGAGGTTGACGAGGAGAGTGGCGGTGGCTAGAGCGTCGGGCCAGAAGGAAGGTGGGACGTGACCGTGAAAGAGAAGAGTACGGACACAGTCATTGAGGGTGCGGAGGACGCGCTCGGCACGGCTGTTTTGTTGCGAGGTGTATGGGAAAGTTAGGCGGAAGATAGTACCGTGAGATGAAAGGAGGGTGCGGATGGCGACATTATCGAACTCCTTGCCGTTATCGGTTTGGAGAGCGTGGATGGAACGACCGAACTGAGTAGACACATAGGCGTAGAAAGCGATGAGAGTGGGGGCGACGTCGGACTTTTTACAGAGAGGAAACGTCCATACAAAATGAGAAAAATCATCAAGAATAACTAAATAATACGTAAACCCAGAATTACTAGGAATTGGAGAGGTCCAGACATCACTATGAATTAACTCGAACGTAAAAGACGCAACTGTGGAAGAATTACTAAAAGGGAGACGAACATGTTTGCCGACACGACAGGCTTCACAACTATGTGTAGCCTTTTTATTACAAGAAAACGAAAAACCCCTCATTATTTGATGGAGCGTGTTGGCATTGGGATGTCCAAGACGAGCATGCCAAAGATCGACGCCGGCGGAGAAAGCACGGGGTCTGGCGCCGGGGGTGGGAGACGCCTGGAGGGGATACAGGTCACCGGGGCTCTCACATCGGTGGAGCACCATCCAGGTACGGGCGTCCTTAACTGAAAAACCAGAAGACTCAAATTCCACAGTTACAGAATTATCACGAGAAAGAGTTTTGACAGAGACTAAATTCTGAATAAGATGGGGGGAGACAATGACATTTTTGAGAGACAGTGGTTTAGAAGTGGAAGGAAAACTAGCAGAACAAATGTGAGAGATAGGAAGACCAGCGCCGTTACCGCAATGATGCGAGACTCGGTGGAAGTAGGAGAAGAATGTGAGAGGTTACCCGCATGAGCTGCCATGTGGGTCGACGCCCCCCGTGTCCATGAACCAATCGCCGCCGACGGCGTAGGAGCCAGGAGCGGGAGCCTGATGAAGAGCGGCGTAGAGCGCCGGGTCCCAGGCGGGCTGCAGAGGCGCGTAGGCCAGTGGAGCGCCATAGGCCGGACCGAAGGTCGGTGCAGCGGTGTTGTAGGCGGGGGCGTACGACAGAGCCGCGATGAAGAGGGCCTGGTGGGTCGGTGGGCGTGAGTTGAGGAGTCCGGGGGCGGGCGGGCGAGGCACGGGCATGGTGTAGGCATGTACGACCCCCGTCCAGGGGTTGTAGCCACCGACCCATGGTGGCGTGGGCTGCTGGTTGCCTCAGCCGTTGCCGCCGCCACCACCGTTGTCGTTGCCACCACCGTTGCCATCGCCGTTGTTACGGCCACCGCCACGACGGCGGCCGCCACGGCCGTTGCGCTGCTGCTGCTGCTGCGGTTGGGGAGGCACGGCGTAGGGTGCCACGGGCGCCGGGGGGCACGGCGGCGGCTGGAAGGGTGCAGGGGCCAGAGGGGTAGGGCGCGGTACCCAACATCGAAGGCGGTGTGAACGGCGCGGGTGCGGGGGTTCTTCAAGCGACGCTCCTCGAGGCGAAGATAGGCGACGGCGCGCTCGAAGGTGGGTCGGCCATGAGGGTGAGGTTGGAGGCGGCGTTCTCGAGGTCCTCGTTGAGGCCGGCGGTGAGGGTGGAGAGGAGGATCTCGTCGCCGATCGTGAAGCCGAGGTCGTGGAGCTCGTCGGAGATCGCCTTGAGGCGCAGGCAGTAGGCGTCGAGGGTTTGATCGCGCTGCGGTTCACCGAAGAATTCCTGCTGCAGGAAGACGACCCGCTGGAGCTTGTTGTCGGTGAAGAGCCCGTTGATCTTTTTCCACACCGTACGAGCGTCATCGCCCTCACGAACGACGGTCTTGAAGATGTCCGGCGAGATGGTGAGGAACAGCCAGCGGATGATGGTGGCGTCAATGGCGAGCCAGTCGGGGTCGCGGTGATTGAGGAGGTCGACGGAGCCGTCAACATGATCGCGCAGGTTGTACTCGCGGAAGGAGGTAGAAGTACGTCTTCCAGGCGTGATGGTTCTTCTCGGCGACAGAGAGCTTGATGGGGACGTGGTCAGTGAGGTGGATGCCGCGGATGACCTCTGGGGTCGGTGGAGCGGAGCCGTCGTAGGAGGAGCCGAAGGGGTTGGTTGAGGAGGATGACGACATGGCGCAAGAGGAGAGCGGCGGCGACGCGAGAGGAAGGCGGCGCGGCGGCTAGGGTTTGAGGAGAAGGGCGCGGCGGCCCGGCAAGGGAGCCGGCGGAGGCGTGGAGGGGCAGCGGCGGCGGCGCGCACGGGAGACGGCGCGGCGGCGACGGCTAGGTTAGGATCGTGGGGAAAACTGATACCATGTAGAATAAGAGCAATAGTCATTGTATTACTCTGGGGGCAATGCCCACACATATATAGGTACAATGGAAGACCTCCATACCCTCAGATATAAACATAGAGGAGAGGCCTAAACGCTAATGTACTATACACATAATATATACTCAACAGCCCCATTACCAGCCATCCGGAGGAGACTACAACAAAGGTTGATACAAGTAGATTGACATATATCTAAACTAACTAACATGATCTTTATACAAGAGATCTCGCGTGAACAACTTGACATACAAGAAAGCACGACCACAGCAGGATGGGCTCACATGGTCCAAATAGCGAAAGAAGCTGCAGGATGAAGAATTTGGGGGACATAAAATAATTTCCCGATTGCTAAAAAGTGCTTGGGAGCTGGTTAGTTCGATCAAGCCTCCGATTGGTGACCGTCCGATGAGTGGATGTCCATCGCGCCACATCTCGACAAAAACAGTCTGAGGAGGCCCAGATCCCTGCAACACATGCCGCCACGGAGCCCCCACCCTTCACCGCGCACTCCATCGCCGTTGCTCCGTCGCGGCCACCGCCCCACTTCCCACCGCCAGCGCGCCGCCGTGCCCCCGCCCTGATTCCCTCTGCTGGCGTGCTGTGGCCTCCACCGCAGGATTCTCCAGGGCCAGCCGACCACCACGATGCCCTCCCGCGATCCAAGAGCGCGATGGCGCTGCCCTCCCACATCTGCTGCCCGCCGCCGAAGTGGGACCTCCGCGGCCACCAGCCATGGAGCTCGATTTTGTGCTCAGCCTCCTTCTCGTTGGGATCGAGCTCGAGGCCGCCTGCTGCTTGAGGTTAATCTGGAGGCAACCTTCACCGGATTCTTTCCAGTTGACACCTAGCTCCACCCCGTTTTATCTCTCATATCCGACGACGCCACCAGCTTCCAGTAGCCGCCTTTCACCAAGGCCGTAGCGCCTCCCGCTTCCCCGTCTCCCGTGCGGGCCGTCGCGATCCTGCAGCCCAGCACACGCGGAGGCGCCCCCACAGGGCCGAATCGACGGCCACGCGCTGATGTTGTTGGTTAGTTCTCTCGCGCGTGGCCGCCATTGTCTGTAGGGATGGATCGAAGCTGATGTCCCGTGGAGCTGTGAGACGCCGCTTTGGCTGGCTAGGACAGAAATGTGTGTCTCGTCTTCTCCACACTCTGATACATGTGTATCAGATGTTGTTGCACGTGTGTATCTGATTTCTACACTCTTTTTCTCCAATTCTTCTTTTGTACTTCCTTCGTCCCAAAATAGATGTCTTAGATTTGTCAAAATTTGGATGAACCTATATACTAAATAGTGTCTAGATTCATCCAAATTTTAACAAATCTGAGACATCTATTTTAGGACAGAGGAAGTAATATTTATCAATTACATATTTTGTCCACTAGTGATTGATATCTAGCTTGGATCGATAGATTCATGTACTTTGTAGCCATATGATGTTTATGTATACTATACACGGACGTATGCACATATTTAACGTGCTGGCTCGTCTTAATAGTTAGATCGATCTAAGTTGTATTTTGAATGTGGTATTATTAATTTCACACATGAGTTAAGTTGTATTTTGCAATATAGTAAATTGTTTTTCACACATTTTAAAGTTATATTTGTGATAGTAAATTGTTGCTTCACGGTGTGCTAACTTGCATCACAAACGGTGTTGTTGTTTTTACACGTGTCTCAAGACTACATTGCAAACTAAGTTGACGACTCTCGTTTCCCTTCTTCAACTCGATCACCATCCCGCCTTACACATCATCTTGGAGCTCCGACGAGCCACGATTCAGCATGACTTTGTTGAAGGTTGGGCACCGCCATATCAAACCGACATCCCCTTTGGCTTTTTGCAGCTTGGGTTGCACATCTTGTCATGAGTCATGGCTCGCGACACCGGTCACATCCGCAATCGAGGTGGAGTTGTATCTCGCAGCGGTGGCGGTTGCCACGAAGACAAAATTTGTTTCTTCACACATGTGCTAAGTTGTACTTTCGTCGGCGGTATTATTTATTTCACGCATGAACTTAGTTGTGTTTCGCACACACTATTTTTTCTCTCACACATATTCTATGTCATGTCTGTAGACGATTGTAGATTGATGCTTCACGCATGTGCAAAATTGAATATGCATTACTGCTAAGTTGTATACCACTAGTGCTAAGTTGCATACCTAATTGTGCAGTTGCCCCTCTGCACAAGAGTGACAACAACTTACTTTAACAAGTAGCTACAACTATAGCCTGCATGTACTAAATGCAACTAAGTGGGGTATAGTTGCAACTAAAACACTACCAACTAAAGATTGGTTTTTTCCCAATTAGTTGCATCCATTTACCAACTAGGTTGTAGCTAGATCAAAGAAAGCTTGATGTTGAAGATGATAAGTTGCATTTTGCCGATAGTAAAGTGTGTTTCACACATTTTGATTTGGTCTCGCTCACACCTAAATCTGATTTACTCCCTTGCTCGCTACCACCAGACGTGTACCACTGTATGGAAGGATAGATGGATAGATCGACCAAGCCAGAGCAAATCAGGATTTGTCGTTTTTAGTACTCTCTCCGATCCAAATTAATTAAGTTGCGTTTATCTAGATTCGGATGTATCTAGTAATAGAACATGTCTAGATACATTTGAATCTAGACAAATCCAAGTCAATTAATTTGGATCAGAGGGAGTACTAAGTTGTATATACACCAATGCTAAGTTGTATATGCATTAGTGCTAAGTTGTATACGCACCGGCGCTAAGTTGTATATCTAATGATACTAAGGTGTATAGCCACGTCGAAGCTGAGTTGTATACATACTGACGCATGCATACTATTGTTAATATGTATACCCGCTATTGCTAAGTTGCATACCAACTACAGTCTTAAAAGTGGATCCCCTTCGGCTTCTTCTATAATGCATTGTGCCTTGGATTGTGACTAGCCACATCTATGTTGATTGAGGCGGATTTTGTTATTTTTAGTGCTAATTGTATATCCATCGATGCTAAGCTGTATATCCACTGGTGATAAGATAAGCTGTATATCTATCGGTGCTAAGTTGTATACCTACAAATGCTAAGTTGCACACATATTATTGTTTGATTGTATACGCAATGGTAATTTATATTTTTGACTAGTGCTAAGTTGCATACCCAATATTTGCTAAGTTGTATACCAACTAGTGTTAAGTTGCACCCGTTGTCCAATATACCCACTTAGTAAATTGTTGCTTCGGCTTCCCCTTCGTCTAGGCATCGCTTATCTCAAAGCAACATCCTCTTTGTCTTATTGCATCTCATGTTGCGCCTTCTGTCGTTCTTGTGGTACCGACCACATCCATGTTGATTACGATGGAGTTGTAACTCGTGATGGCGACTACCAAAAAGACAACAAGTTATTTTTTTACACATGTGCTAACTTGTATTTTTGACTTATGCTAAGTTGCATACCCACTAGTGCTAAGTTGTATTTTCGACTTGTGCTAAGTTACCCACTTTTTGTTAAGTTATATACAGACTAGGGTTAAGTTGCACCCATTTTCCAATATAATTATATCTGGTATCTTAGTTCCTTCTTGTATGCTTATTAAGTTGTATATCTATTCATCTTAGTTGCCTTTTGTATGCTCATTAAGTTGCATATTTTTGCACCTAAGTTATGTTATAAAGTTCTTTTTGTTGCAACTAAGTTGTGTACCTCATAAAGCAAGTTACCGACGGCACTAGAAAATACGGTAGACAACTACAAAGTAGCGGGTCTCAGTACTATAAAGTTCCTAGTTGTTGATGCTAAGTGGGTATCTTGAAAACAAAGTTTGCTACAAAATGTAGCAAAAGTAAATAGTGGAGCAACTATTTGTATGAAGTTGTTTTTGAGTTGCTTTTCAAAAAAAGTTTGTCGAAATATATACAAATGGGATCTAGTTTCGAATATCTCGACATGAGGGGACTAACGGTAAAAACTGATTGAAATTTTGACGCACGGTTTTAAAGTTATGGCTCTTTTATTTTATATAGCATGGAATTAAATCCTACGTAATATCCCTTGTGCTAGGCTGTTATTGCTTCTTTCCAATTTTGGATCACGCGGGTTGTAGCTTTCCCTTTATAGGGTGAGGGCTGGCTGAGACTAACGAGCCTCCGAAGGCTCGCTAGCCCCGTCCAAATAATTTTGTGTACCTAGCATTAATTGCAGGATGAACGATTTGGGGGGCATGATTATCTCTTAGATAGAGAAGACAACAAGACATATATGACGTAGATGTATACCTATTTAATTAATTAAAGAAACTCAAAATGTCATCTGCCAAACTTCGCCGTGGAACAGTAAAGAAGCCGCAACACTGCTCGAGAAGCAGAAGAAAGGAGATGCCGCAAGAGGCGATCACCAGGCAGGTTGGCAGAATCGCGAGGACCGCCATGAGGTCGTTGTTGACGTACTCCAGCAGGTAGAAGAAGACGCGGACAAGCAAGACAGTGGCGACGAAGAAAAGGCAGGTCATGATCCATCTGCTACACTCGTCGGCCTCCGCCAACACCACCTCGTCGTCGGCCATCGCCAACAGCACCTCGTCGTCGGCCATCGTTCGCGAGCGCGCCGACCGACCGACCGATCCTCTACCAATGGACAATATGGAACGATCCGCTTAATTTACCTCCGCTCCTGAGTGTTACTTCGGCGAATCTAAAGGAAGGCGGTGGACGTGATCGAAGGATCTCCGTGCGGTTGGAGCACGTACGGCAGTGGTTATGATTTGGGGTCCGGAGTCTAGGAACTAAATAGGCAAACGGTGCGATTTCCGAGTTATACAGGTTTCGGATGATGAAAAAAACATCGTACGTGCCAGGAGATCTCCAGGATAAAAACGACGATGCGTGTCCGATGTTGGTACGACAAGCCAGGATAACCATATACAGTACGGACTCTGCGTGAGCTGCCTCGCTGGATCAGTTGTCTCTAGAGAGCCTCTTGGGGCTGGTTAGTAAGGAGCCCTCACCTCAAAAATATAATTTCACCCAAAAATAAAAAATATACCACACCGACATTGCATGTGCATTTAATTTCATGGAAAACAAAATTAAAAAATCATAATGCTTAAACCGTGTGTCCGAATTGCGATTCGTTTTCACTGTTGGATCTCTCGCGATGAGATCTTTAAAACTGGATCTCATTTGTATATGTTCCGACTAACTTGTTTCTAAAGATCAACTTAGTGTCGTGGCAATACAACTTCATACAAAAAGTTGCTTACAACACACTTTTATGTATAGTTTGTACTCAATTTAGTTTTCAAGATACTCACTGAGCAATCAGAGTTAGCAACTTCATATTACCAAGCCTGCAACTTTGAAATATTAGTTGCTTATCATATATTTTAGTATCCTCGTTAACTATATGTCTGAGGTAGATATCTTAGTAGCAAGGAAAATACAACTTCATAATAAATACTGCTTAACTTAGACACAACGGTAGCCAACTTCATGATAATGCTATGTTACTTCATAGCAGTGATGCTACAAAACTAGAATCGATGTTCATTGGTTCAATAAGTTGTTGGATGTATTTTAGTTGAGCTATCCCCACAAGGTTGTAACGGGAGCAGCCACCCTCGCTCGTTGGCGTAATCATGAGCCACCACTGTCATGTTGCGGTGTCCCTGCCCTGGCGCCGCCTCCAGCAGCTCGAGCAGATGATCACCAGCGGGAGAAGAAGCAAACCATCACTGCCGAACAAGTTGTGTCACATCCGAGCTCCATGGCGGCAAAGTATAACTGATCACATGTGTTGCAGCACCCTAGAAAAACCACTACTAGAAAATCGCTTGTTGTTTTTATTTTATGCATCATCATGATCATGTCATCATCCCATATTGCATTTGAGCATCATCATGACATCATGCATATTTTGCCTAAAACTATTTCCCCAAAAACCTATGTTGTTTTCTAATTATCCTCTTTTCTATTTCAAAACAAAACCCTGGTCTCTTCCGGATATTTGGTTTGTCTAAAAACCTATTTACAAATATTTTGTTTTAAACTAAATAAAGTGAATAAATAATAAAACATATTTCTATAAAATCGTCCAACCGGTTGGGCCTCTCTCAGACTACCTACTACCCGGCCCAACTACAACCTAGCTAACCCTAACCCTAATCCCCAGACCTAACTGTAACCCACCACGCAACGCACGCTAGGACCCCGCCGCACTCTCTGACCGACAACCACCCCAACAACCCGGCCCCACCACGGCCCGCTCTCTCTCCCTGCGATTCCCCTCTGTCCCCGCGTCCCTAACCTCCTCTGCTACCCACGACCTCCGAGCGCCGCCAAGCTCCCCACCGTGCGCCACAAGGGCTTCCTCCCCCTTCCCCGCGCGGTCCTGCGTCCCCCTGGTGCTCCTTTGCCTCGCCGCGTCACCAACCCCCGCCGCCGAGCAAGCCCCCTTCGCCTCCTCTTCATCGACCCGAGCCTCGCCGCGGCCTCTACTCCGTGAGGTGTCGCCCTCGGCCTTCGCCCCGTCAAGCTACGCCGCCCTCCTCCGCATCATTTAGGCCCCGCCCCGTCCCCGACGCCACCTACCTCGGCCCCGCCGCCTCGCTCGCCTCTCGCATCTGCTGCCCCGGAGCTCCGCCCTGGCCGTCGTCCTCCGGCCGCGCCGCCGCGCGCGTCCTCGACAAGTGTCTTCCTCCTAGCACGCCTGAGGCAGCGCGTCCCCGCCCTCGCTCTACAGCTCCGTTGACCCTGAGCTCGCCGACCGCCCACTGTGTTCCTTCCTAAGCGTGCCACCAGGAGCCGCCCCTGCTTCGTCTTACCAGCAGGAGGAGGTCTTCTGCGTCCTTCTTCTCGTATGCACGCTGCTGCCAGTGTGCTCCTGTTATTTTTGTGTACCGTATGTGTGTGGTACTATGGACTTGACATGGTTCAAGCTGTTTTCAAGTGTTGTAAGAGGCCTGTAGCAAAATCGAAGAGGATTATTCTCTATTGATGTAGCTGAAATTGAGTAAAAGAATCCTAATCAGTTCATTGGTACATATGTTGAACTATTATTACTGGAAGATATTCTATCTATCCATCAGATCAAACGAAAACCTGACTGGATGGCCAGCCTAAAGAAATACCATGCTTGTTTCTAGGCAAACGGCTTGATGTGTAATCTGCTTGCTACATGCCCCACGTTTAGGAAGAATTCCATATTAATTCCTTGGTAGCAAAAGTTTCAAGAATTCCATATTAATTCCTTGGTAGGAAAAGTTTCACTACTGGTTCCGCTGTTCTTCTCTAGTCTTTCTCCAGCCTCAACGGTATCATCATTTACCACATCCTGGATGGAGGAAGTAAACATTTCAGAAACAGATTCAAGTGGACAAAGAGCATAGATATACAAACTTAGGTACCAAAACCATGACCTTGCACTCCTGAGTGCACCAACAGCACAAAACATACATAGTTGCATCAACACATATTCAAACTAAGATTATGATTTCATCAGTGATAATGATGGCACACCATGAAGCAGAGTATACAAAGTTAATAATCTAGGTGTCTAGCTTGAATATTTTAGAAAAACGGTACTCAAACTTACATAAACTCAGACTGCCATTACAATGTTACCTTTTGAGTGAGAAAAGTTGGTATGATATCTAAGAAACGGCTATCTAAAACAAAAGTTGGTAACTCCAGTTGGAGCTCCATGCCAGAGAAATGGAAGAAAATATGGTGCGAAAAGACATGAACTATATGGCATCTTCACTTGCTCGCAGTTTGTCAAACCACTCTTCGAAGACGTCAATTTGTGAGCTCATATTAGACACACGCCAACTTTCCCGTAGCCTCAGGACGGTGACATCAAACCATCTGGAACCATGGCACCTGTCATAAAACCGATATTCTATTTAACGTGATTGTTTGTCCTGATGTTTGGTATCTTTGTACAATGGCTACAACCCATAAAAGGTCATAACTTTGAATGTTCTTTGAAACTGACCTTTACAAATGGCTTCTTAATTTGCAGATGGTTCAATGCTTTCTTGAATTGTCTAGAATGCTTCTATAACATGATAAGAAAATGGATAGTATGGAGGAGCAGGATGTACATTCAACAAAATTGATCAATTCAGTTGCGGTATCCTGTAAGCTATATATATTGTATGCCCAAATCTAAAATAAAATGAAAGGGCTGCTTGAAGCTATAGTAGCAAATATCTCACACGATCATAAGAGCACGTAATTTCAATACACTACTTGCATGAAGAAACAAACAAACTTCATTACACATGTAAATATCTGTCAGACATAACCATGGAATTATGTTGAAGGTCTATTAAATGATTATCTTTTCGATAGTAAAAGATCCACAGGCCATATCTCAAAAGTGTGAATCAGGAGCACTTCAGAATTCCAAACTTAATCGTACACCCAAGAGGAACATCATGTAGCAGATTTCAGTTTCTTTACTGTCGGTCTCATCATAGTTCTTTGACCTTGCTTAACATTTAATAAGAGAAGGTGTGCTGTCTAATTTATTAATTATGAATAATCCACCAATAGCTAGAAAAACAGCGCTTATGGAATATTTAGACCTCACCTCAACTTTCTGACACCAGACTTGCCTCATGGATACATATCATTAGTCATGAGATGTTTTTTTATGTTCCCCATTGTTTGAATCTTCAAAAAGCCAGTAGAAACTTCCCTTCATCTACTGGGAAACCAAAGAAGTAAACTTCTCAAAAAGCAGTAAACTTCTCAAAAACACGCTTCTTCTGTCAAAACTATAAAAATTATAGTTAGAAATGCACTTAAAGAACCAGAAATATATTGTACAATCAAGGCGCAGATAGTAGAATGAGCAATGAAAAGCCTTCCCAAGACGGCATATCATATTACTCTTGCTTACTCAAATGATCTTCTTCCAAGCGGCACCACCACCGGCTGTTCCTCTTGACTACATCTCTGAATTAGTAGGCATACCAAAATAAAACGCACATCATCTAACTGATATCCATGATTGAGGATCAAGGAATAAGGAACATAGGAAAGAAGATGATAGCTAATGAACAACCACAAACTCACGCAAATGACAGTCACCCTCAAAAGTCAAAACAGACCCATGGACTTGAAGAGCAAGGTCAATACCTCCGCGATACGCATATGGCAACTCCACTATGTAAGCCAAGAGATTTACATATTGCATTGTCATATGCAAGCAAATCTAAGTATCGAAAACAAAAAGTAATCAATAATTGTAGTTAGCACGCTGCCATGAACTCATAAGATGTGAGCAAACTAAGAGGCAACCTTGCAATTAAAGACCCTCAAAGGCTCAATTTTCCTGCAAGCATTGATACGGTCAAATCGTACATGCAGAACAACACAAATACAAAATAAGTACTACCACATGAATTACCTTAGGGTTTCTTTGCAAACACCTATAGATGGTGTCATTGCTTTCTTCCATGGTGTGGCCTGCAGTCCATGTACAGAAGACATTTTTCCAAGATTTCAACCCCAAGTTCAAAATACAGATGGTTAAGTGGAGGGAACAAACCAAACAACGATGATAGTAGATCTGCATAACCGATATATACATATGCAAGCAACTACTAAATTAACAACCTGACTCTCAGAACACCTTGCATATACCCACTCCAAACTAATAACTGATATCCCCCCTTACATATATGGACTCTCCAAACATCATACAATCATCGTAAAGAATGAATTGCGCAAAAAGTTACAGGGAAAGAGAAAATAAAGAGAACGAACTACCTGCAGTTCACCAAATAGGCAGTCCACCGAAACCATCTTCGTCCATCTTCGTCCACCGAAACCATCTTCCCTTTCATGGTCGCCTCACTCCTCCAAATCACATTCCCGTGACTGCTGTCCTCACCAAAATCCATCTGAAAACTGCAAGAAACATCAAATCAAAAGAAATATCAACCATCTTGGCGAGCAGTAAAAAACACTACATCCAAATTTCTAGATGTGGAGCACATGGTTAGAAAATAAAAAAATAACCAATACATCTCCAGATAGGCAGATGTGGAGTACATGAACACCGACGTAGATCAAGAAATTAACCTATAAACCAATCGTAGAAGGAGAAAAAGGCTCAGCTGTAGGAACAGACGTGCTCGTCGCCTTCGCCAGGACCAGCTGCAGTTCGACCTGCCAGGAGGGAAGTGGTTCACTATGCGGTGCCCACCCTGTACCCCCGGCTCCCTTTACCGCCCGAAGCCTGTAGTGGAGTTAGCGATGCATCAGCGGACAGAGGACGACGCTTTTGCTAGCCATCGAGCCAAGGACGTGCCAGCGAAGGTGTAGATCCTGTTGTGCGCCCATCGCAGCACTCGTTGACATAGAGGGAAGAGGTTAGGAAGGAACTGAGAGGAAAGTAGAAGACAGAGCGCTCAAGAGACACACCTTCGCACAAATGCGCGTAGTCGCCCGACCGTCGCTGGGCCCATTGTCAAGGCGGTCGTCTCCATATTTTCCGCTCTCTGCCTGTCGTCCCACGTCCATGCCGACAGCGTCGCTGACACCCTATCTTCCTTCAGAGGTCGGGCGGCAGCCAAATTGACTCGCGCCGCTGAGTGCCGACTGCCGCTGACACCCTATCTTCCTTCAGAGGTCGGGCGGCAGCCAAATCGACTCGCGCCGCTGAGTGCCGACTGTCGGACGCTGACCGGGGCCGGAGTTCCCGCAGTGAGCTGCACCACCTCTCGCACCGATGGGGAGGAGCAAGCGTGGGGATTGATGGCGGCGACGGGGCGTGGGAAACGTGCAAGCGAGAAGCGCCCCTCGATGGTTCCTTCGGTCAAAGAGGTGTGGGGTGAGGAAAGACAGAGGACACGCATCTATCGGGAGGAACTACGTGGCATGCATCCATCGTGTTGGCGATATTTCCAGAAGATGGAGCCGTGGAGAGCAACCGGCGATCAACCGGTGAACTAAGTGGGGAAAAAATCACTGTAGAAGTCTGGGTACTGTAGATGCGATCTACAGTACTGATTTGGCATAGCTAAGGGATCGCTCAAACTCTACACTTTCATAGATGTAGTTATGTGAAGTCGTGGCAGATTGGTGGTGATGATGCGGAGTATGTGCAACCCGAGGACAATATGATCGTGCGGCAGGGATCCAACAACACCAAGATCTTCTCGTCGACAAGAAAAATCCGATGTCGCACCCCAAGATCCTCTCACCAGTTTCCAAGACCTCCTTCCCAGATTCGAAGACCGAAACCCGGTGCTCCAAGTTCTTCCTCACCTCAAGTTCACCTTCACGGAATCCGAAGGACGTTGCCCTGAGGACCTATCCCATCGACCCCAAAGAACGAAATTGAACCCGTCGAACCTTTAGCACCCAAGACCTTTGAACACCAATGTGTGACCCTTCCCGAGCCTTTATTTTTATAAATGCTACATATATCTTGTTACATATAATTGTTCATGTTTGCACACATATCATGTGGATTCACCTCATAATTAAATATGGATACTATAAGCAGACGATTCTAGTCTTATGTTGGCTCGATTTAAATTTGTGTAGCGAATCGATACCATGTTTTGCCTTATTATGCCAACATCTAAATTGCGGGTATAAACAACATGAATCTGCTAATTAATTGTCGGGACCCTGGTTCTGCTTGATATTGCCTAGTCACATCGTATCTTTTCCATGTCACGCATCATACATGCATCATGCCCGATTATCTGCTGTAATATTAAATAGTGCATACGATGTTTCTTTTAGTGCTTTGATTCTTCACAGAGGCCGTTGAATGCGAGTGTCGACAAGTTCTTCGGATATGTATCTTCGACAGTTTCCCAGGCGAGCATTCTCCCCTTTTAACCTATTTTGCATTTATAGTCTTCCCTTCCTCCACTTGCTCTGTTGCTATCTGTGTTGTGATGGTTTAGTTTCCATACCACTGATATCCCCTGCATCCTATATTGCTATGGACACCTGATATTACCTGTTTTTTGGTAGATAGTCGTAGTTGCTTGCTCAGGTGCTACTTCGCGTCGTCGATGTTCCACTGATATTGGGGGTTAGCACATGCTTAATGATGGAGACGGTCATAACTTTAAGTATAGTTTGTTAATTAATTATTGAAAGTATATAAAATTAATGCAGAGGTGGGTAATAGATGAGATTTGGTTATTATCCTGCCCACCTGTGTCCACCTAGGATCCGAGTTCTTGACACCTGTTCGGAGACTGAGCGTGCTAACCACATGTGGGGTGTGTCGGCGCCCCTATCGGCTTATTACCTGATTTTAAAGTATGTTCTGAGGGCCACAAGCTAGTTCGAGTTTTATACGTTACCTACTGCCTATGCTATGTATGCCATGTATACGATGTTTATTACCTGTTGCTCGATGAGCGTTTATTACTATTGCGTAGGTTCGGCACTTTGTCACGGGAATATATTGTCTATGGCCTCTGCTCGCGTGACAAGTCCATGCAACCTTTCGGTCCATACGAGGATTAGCTATACCTCGTATGGATAGCTCTTTTGGGTGGCCCCCATGTACTTGCTTTGGGTCTGGAAAAGCATCATGTTCGAAGCCCTGTTAACATATCGATGGATATATGTTAATTGATCTGGCAAAAATGGTGGAAGTGTGTGTGTGGATACTTTGGTGCACTCCTACAAGGTTAAATATTTTTGAAAAGCCGTGTCCACGATTATGGACGACTTGGAGTACTGTTTCTCGATGATAGACAAATATAACTAAACAATTACTATTATAATTTGAATTGTATCTGATATGACTAGTAAGTTTGGTATCGAGGGAAAAATACCAACTGTGTGACTTTCCTCGGCAGGACTTCCTCGTTTGGTATCGAGGGCGAAATACCAGGATGGGTATGTTTGGTGTTAGTAATAGGTTGATTCCGAATAGGTCTTTCCTATCCCTCTCTGATAGCCGACAGTTGTATCGAGTCTCTATAGGTAGTGTAGTGCATGCGTCGCTGCCACTTCAGTCTACCATACCTATGTAGGCGAGAGCCACCGAATTCTAGACTCGCCATGTACTAGCCTTAATACTGACCGCTCCCTTTTTTCTTTGTCCTTTGTCGACACCCTTTTGTTTAACAGGTATAAGTTCGACGTCATTAGCAGGGTTACTGTTCCGGCTTGGCCTGGACAGGGTTATGGATGCCATTGGTTATTTTTCAGGGCTCTCACTACAAGAAAAGTTGGCTTTTACAACAGATAATTTTCGTGGTTGAAGGCCCATTTTTCGTGGCTAAAAAGTCTTCCACGACAGATGGCCTTCGTGGTAAAAGCCTCGTCACAAATGAATCAACCAAGGTTTTTTTAGACCATGGAGGATCGCACCCTTCGGCCATGAAAACTTGTTCCGTCATAGATCTGTTTGCCAGCCGCACTAACTGCTGACGTCATGCAAATTGCCACATGGTAGTGATGGCCCAAAATATATCGAGCTCGTTGGGGAACCACAAGAGGAAGATATGATAAGCACAGCAGCAAGTTTCCCCTCAGTATGAAACCAAGGTTTAATCGAACCAGTAGGAGCAAGGAAATACCCCAAAGGTGTTGCTAGCTGAGTCTTGGCAGGGAACACTACCGGTGCTAGTAGCAACGTGGAGACCTGCACAACACAACCACAAAACTTTGCCCCCAACTTACGATGAGGTTGTGCACTACCAAACAACCCCTCAACTTCTTGATATGAATGCTAATAATGCAGCCTAATTTGGGACCTTTTGAAAGAAAAATCCAAATAAAAAATATATAAATTGAAGAAATGTCTTTCTTTCGCAGAGTATTTTTTATGTGCACTGCCTAGTTTCCATGAAAAAGTTGGCTAAAATTTCACAACTTTCGAAGAACCCTATTTCGCAATATGGCATACCATGTATGAACATTCATGGCTTTCAAATGAAATGACCAAGGTCGTGGTAGTATGTTTTCCATAGTTTATGATAATGTGTCCATGTCTAGTAGATCGGTGCATAACTGCATATTGTAATTTTAAACAATGTTTACAAAAAAGGTGCATCCAAATTCAAAGCTATTTTAAATTGTCCAAGTGACAACAATGGCTTCCGTTGTGAAGCAACTACAAAGATTATATGTGTTTCAAAATCTCACCACCCCAATTTTCTCACAAAGTATAAAAAATTTGACGGTTAATGCCCAAGTTTCATGAATTTTCAAGCTTCCGAGCCAGATTTGATGATTTTAACGATTTTATCTCAGTTTAGGAAAAAATGTTCGAATTTTGAATAGCAAGTGATGGGAATCTCTACTTCCCGTAATTCTGGCTCACCGACATGTGGGTCACTTGCATGGTGGGTCCAAAAAGTGAGTGTAGGTCAGAGTGGGCGGGCAGGTAAATATTGAAGAAGGGCTGGGAAACATCGATGGGGTGATGCACTTCAGAGAATGCAAATTTACCACCAATATCCCTCTGTTATTGCAGTGCTCCTCGGAATCTTGTTTCCGGAGCAGGTTTGGGGCTGGATGTTTGAATCGGTGGGCAGGATGTTTGAATAGGTGGGTCGGATATTTCGGCGCTCTATCGAAACTTTGAAGTTGAAACTTCTAAGGTACGCTACTCCCACTTGAGATGTTGTCCCCGTGAGATAGACCCAGGCCTGTATGCTTCTAGCATTTAATGAGTTTATAGACATCTGCCGAAATTAATGAAAATTAATTCAAGGCTTTCAAACAAGATGACCAAGGTCATAGCCATATTTTCTGTACCGTGTCCATGTTTTGTACTACTCCGTACATTGAAGCATCTGATACGTTGCTAACGTATCTATAATTTTTGATGTTTCATGCTTGTTTTATATCTACGTTCTTATGTTTTGTCCACACTTTGGAGTATTTTTATACACTTTATGGGACTAACCTATTAGCAAGATGCCATAGTGCCAGTTATCTATTTTCTGCTGTTTTTGGTTTCAGAAAATTCAGAAAATGAATATTTTCGGAATTGGACCGGACAAAAGACAAAGTTGATATTTTACCGGAAGACTCACGGAGCCAAAAGACGAGACGGAGAGGGGCCATGAGGTGGCCACACCACCTGGTGGCGCGAGCCAGCCCAGGCCGCGCCAGGGGGTGGTGTGGGCCCCTCGGGCGCCCACCGACCTTGCCTCTTTGCCTATAAGAAGCCTCTCGAGGAGAAAACCCTAAAGAAGCCAGCCTCCAGCCATGAAAAGTTCCGCAGTGCCGCCGCCATCGAAGGGGAGATTCAGGGGACAAAAAGTCTCTGTTCCGGCACCCTGCCAGGACGGGGAAGTGCCTCCGGATCCATCTCCATCAATCTCCACCACCATCTTCATCGCTGTTGCTGATTCCCATGATGATGAGGGAGTAGTTCTTCCTCGAGGCTAAGGGTTCTACCGGTAGCCATGTATTCATCTCTCTATCTATGCGTGATCATATTGTGATCATGAGCTTTGTAACCAAGTAGATCTACCTTGCTACTCAAGTGCTTTAATAGATCTCTGCTCTCCCCACGTGTGTGAAAGTGACAGCGTGCACATCGTGGTGGCACTTAGGCTAGAGATTACAAATACTTGTTATGAGTTATATTTGGAGTTGGATGTCTCTATGAAATTGTGGTGTTTGTTGGAACCCTCTAGCACTCAAGGTGACCAGGTGGGGTTATCTAGATGGGGAGGGCAGACTTTGAGGAGTGATGTTATAGCCCTACCATGGATTAGAGTGTCCAACTAGAGAGTAGTTCAGAGTAGTATCATAGAGAATATATTTATATGAGAGTGTTCACTAGTGAAAGTATGATCCCTAGGCCTTGTTTCTAAGTATTGAAACACCATTTGCAACTAGATTTGTTACATGTTTGCTTGCTGCCATCTTTATTTCAGTTTGCCTTTAGTCTCTTCCACGCCATCAAAGTATTTTCTAGCACCGTTGTCTTATATCCATACCACATGTATTTTACTATCTCTTCGCCGAACTAGTGCACCTATACACCTGACAAGTGTATTGGGTGTGTTGGGGACACAAGAGACTTCTTGTATCTTGATTGTAGGGTTGCTTGAGAGGGATACCTTTGACCACTTCCTCCCTGAGTTCGATAAACCTCGGGTGATCCACTTAAGGGAAACTTGCTGCTATTCTACAAACCTCTGCACTTGGAGGCCCAACAACTATCTGCAAGAATAGAAGTGCGTAGACATCAAGCTATTTTCTAGCGCCGTTGCCAGGGAGGTAAGTGATACATTGCAAATGTATCTATAATTTTTGATGTTCCATGCTTGGTTTCATCCTCTTTCTTGTGTTTTGTCCACACTTTGGAGTACTTTTCATATGATTTCTTGGACTAACCTATTAACAAGAGCCACAGTGCCAGCTGCCTGTTTTCTGCTGTTTTTGGTTCCAGGAAAGTCAGAAAATGAATATTTTCGGAATTGGACGGGACAAAAGCCAAAGTGCCTATTTTTTCGGAAGTCATCAGATGCCAGAATACGAGACGGAGAAGGGCTGGGGTCCGGCCACACCACCTGACCACGCGGCCAGGCCTGGCCCACGCCAGGGGGTGGTCTGGCCGACCCAGCACCCCCTCGGCCTCTCCTTCCGCCTATAAGATGCCCTCGGGACGAAAACCCTAAGTACCCGATCAAAAATCCATGAAAGAGTCTGTAGCCTCTGTCATCTCCATCCCTAGACCGGGAGGGATCTAAAGCTCTTCCCGGCACCCTGCCAGAAAGGGGAATTCACCCTAGAGGCCTTCTTCATCACCATGTAAGCCTCCGGTGTGATGCGTGAGTAGTTCATCCTTGGACTACGGATCCATGTAGTAGCTAGATGGTTGGTTCTCCTCCTTTGTGCTTTCATGTCTAGATCTTGTGAGCTCCGTTCATGATCAAGATCATCTATTTGTAATTATGCATGTTGTGTTTGCGGGGATCCGATGGATATTGAGATGCTATTTCAGATTGATTATTGATTCTATCATGTCTTTGTTATTTGTGATCTTGCATGCTTTCCGTTGTTAGTAGCTATCTTGGCCAATTAGATGTTAGCAACTCCAAGAGTTAGTATTTATGCTTGATAGTGGGTTCATGCCTCTGGTAATCTGGGGAAGTGACAGAAATCTCTAAGGTACTAGATGTGCTATTGAAACTAGGGAGAAAACAACAATCATTTGTTCATAGAACAATCATATTGTTTACTTTACACGCAATTCGTAAAGCAATAATCTGTTGCTTGCAACTTAATACTGGAGGGGGTTTGGATGATAACCTGAAGGTGGATTATTAGTCATAGATGCAGTTGGATGGCGGTCTATGTATAATGTTGTAATGCCCAATCAAGTTCCAAATGAGTCAAGGTGATTGGTATATGCTTGTATGATCTCTCGATGTTTGTCAATTTCCCCGCTGTAATTTGTTCACCCAGCATGTTATCTATCTTAAGGAGAGCCACCTCTAGTGAACTATGGATCCCGGTCCTTTTCTTTTACATACAATCTATAAACTGTTTACTGCTTTGTGTTTAGTTTCTGCAAACTATTACTTCCTTCCATTCGATACGTTTAATCCTTTGTTTTCAGCAAAACACGATGAGATTGACAACCTCATCGCAAGTTGGGGACAGAGTTCTGTGGTTGTGTTGTGCAGGTCTCCACGTTACTAATAGCACCGGTACTGCGCCCTGCCAAGGCTCAGCTAGCAACACCTTTGGGGTGTTTCCTTGCTCCTACTGGTTCGATTAAACTTTGGTTTCATAACTGAGGGAAACTTGCTGTTGTGCTCATCATACCTTCCTCTTGGGGTTCCCCAACGAGCTTGTTAATACATGAGGCATCAAGCATTTTTCTGGCGCCGTTGCCGGGGAGTCAAGGACATCTTCACAAGGGGAGTCCCTCATAACCAATCTCTTTACTTTGTTATTTTTTGTTTTCCTTAGTTTCTTTTGGCTTTGTTTGCTTGTTTTGTTATCAGAAACACAAAAAAAATTAGCTTTACAAGTTTGCTTTCTTTATTGAAAACACAAAAAAATGACTACCCTTGAAAACACTAAGTTGTGTGACTTCACTAGCACCAACAACAATGATTTTATGAGAACACCTATTGCTCCACCTGTGCCTGAAGGTACTTTCTTTGAGATAAAACCTGCTTTACTCAATCTTGTTATGAGAGAACAATTTTCTGGTATTGGTAATGAAGATGCTGCTGCCCATCTAAATAACTTTATTGAACTTTGTGAGATGCAAAAGCATAGGGATATAGATGGTGATATTATTAAGCTAAAATTGTTTCCTTTCTCTCTGAGAGGAAAATCTAAAGAATGGTTGAATTCCTTAAGTAGGAATAGTATTGATTCTTGGACTAAATGCAAAGATGCTTTTATTGGAAAATACTATCCACCTGCTAAGATTATATCTATGAGAAGTGAAATAATGAAGTTTAAACAATCTGATAATGAACATGTTGCTCAAGCTTGGGAAAGAATGAAATCTTTGGTAAAGAATTGTCCCACTCTTAGACTGACTGCTTGGATGATCATCCAAACCTTTTATGCAGGATTGAACTATTCTTCAAGGAACCTATTGGACTCTGCTGCTGGAGGTACCTTTATGACCATCACTTTGGGTGCTACAACAAAACTTCTGGACAATATGATGGTTAATTATTCTAAATGGCATACTGAGAGAGCTCCACAAGGTAGGAAGGTAAATTCTGTTGAGGAAACCTCCTCCTTGAGTGATAAGATTGATATTATTATGTCTATGCTTGTTAATGGGAAAGCCCATATTGATCCAAATAATGTTCCTTTAGCTTCTTTGGTTTCTCAAGAAGAGCAAGTTGATGTGAACTTCATAAGAAACAATAATTTTGGCAATAATGCTTATAGGAACAATTTTGCTAACAACAATTATAAGCCATATCCTCCCAACAATGGTAATGCTTATGGAAATTCCTACAACAATAATAGGAGTGCACCCTCTGAACTTGAAGTTATGCTTAAAGACTTTATTAGTAAACAAACTGCTTTCAATAAAACTATTGAGGAAAAACTCTCTAATGCTGAAAGAAATATAGCATCTTTGGTTGAAGCTCGATCTTCTTTGAATAAAATGGCTGCTAAACCTGGAACTAATGATAATCCCTTGCAGCTACTAATGCCATACAAGTAAGAATTGATGAAAATGTTAGACTATTAGCTGAATTACATGCTAAGTGGGAAAGAGAAGATGAAATTGCTAGAAACATTAGTGTTTCTACTATCACCACCACTAGTGTTGAGGCTAGTAATAGTTCTACTACTTTAGATGATAAATTTGATTTTGATCTTGATGGTTGCAATATCTCTGAAGTTATTAAGTTCCTACAAAAGCTTGCTAAAAGTCCTAATGCTAGTGCTATGAACATGGCCTTTACAAAACATATTACTGATGCTCTCATAAAGATTAAAGAAGAAAAGATGAAACATAAAGCTTCTATTCCTATAAAACAAGAAGATGGTTGGGAACCCATCATTAATATGAAAGTGAATGACTTTGATTTCAAAGCTTTATGTGATGTTAATAGTAGTGTTTCTATTATTCCTAGAAGGATTTATGATATGCTTGATTTGCCTCCTCTTGAAGATTGTTATTTGAATGTCCCACTTGATGATAATGCTAAAAAGAAACTCATGGAGAGTCTTAATGATGTTCTTATTATGGTTAACAATGCCTATGTCCCCGTTGATTTCTATGTTTTGGATGTTGAATGTAATGCTTTTTGTCCTATTACTTTGGGAAGACCTTTTCTTAGAACTGTTGGTGCCATTATTGATATGAAAGAAGGCACCATTAAATATCAACTCCCACTCAAGAAAGGTATAGAACACTTCCATAAAAAGAGAGAGAAGATTTCTTTTGCCTCTCCTATGAAAACAAAATTTGGTCTTAATGCTTCTTCATTTGAGAACACTTGATTCTTTTTCTTGCTTCTTATGCCTAACTTAAAGGCGTTAAAGAAAAATACTTATTGGGAGATAACTCAAAAGTTTTAGATGAGTCTTGGAAGTTATTACTTCAGTAATAATCGCTCCTTATCCTTTTTATTTGCTTTTTGTGCCAAGAGTAACCTCTAATGAGAGAGAAGTAATGATTGGGAGAGTTGCTGTCCCGAAACAGATTTCTGTGCTTCACCGTAAAAATTCGTGTAAAATCTCTGTACGTCTTTTTGATGCGTGAATTTTTGTGCTTCTGCCCCAGGTTGTTATATAACTTTAGTTAGTTCAACACTTTTTGTTTTGAGCAACATAAGGTCTTCGAAAAAATTAGTCTCTACCTGCTGGTCTGTTTTGACAGATTTCTGCCATTTTCTGCATTTGCTTCTTGTTGGTTCCTTTTTGAGTTCTTTTGGGGAATTGAGCTTTTTGAGGGAAGTGCTTCAGTAGATAGTGTTCTAATGGAAGTTTATTTAGTGTTAGAACTGAACCTTAAGACTTATTTATCTTGAGTGCACTAATGTTGCTAATAAAGATTATGTGAAGTTTTGTATGAAGGAAAAATTTCAGGTGTATGGAAGGAATGAGTAATGAGATGAAGGATGGATTAAAGCTCAAGATTGAGGATGCTACACGTGTCACCCCAAGAAATATCCAAGAAATACAAGCGTAAAAGCTTGGGGATGCCCAAGGCATCCCCTTCTTCATCAATAAGAATCCCAGGTTTCTTCCAAACGCTTCATTTTTATTGTTTCATGCACAGTTGTGTTGTTCTTGGAGCGTCTTCTTTTTCGTTTTTGTTTTGGTTTTTCGTTTGCTTGGTTTGCTTAGTTTTATGAATAAATTGGTTGGACCCCCTCTTTCATACATTGGTTTGCAAATAGTTTGGTTTGGATTGGAAAAGAGTAGGAAGGTTCATGCTTATGTGGTAAAAAGAGCTCGTTTTTGACTGTGGCCTACGCTTTGTCATGCCATGCTTGATATTATTTTGGCTTTATGCTTAGTATTCTTTGCTGTAGCATGACTTGTTATAAACAATTGAGATTGCTTAATGTGCCTTGGATGAATCATGTGTTGTTTTAGCATATTAAAGCATACTATAGTGGTATTCTCCTTTGATGCTTTATTTGGGTTGACTTGGTGCATGCTCACACCATGTTATGACTATCTCAAGTCACCATAAGCCTTTATGATCCTTTAGTTTTCAACTTGTAGTATGACTTTATGCTTTGATCAATGATGTTTTGTCGCTCTGCATGATTATGGCCATTATTGCTCTCTTAGTTTGTCGCTCCCAGTCTTTTGCTAGCCTCCACAACCAAGTATGAGTTCCACTCATGCATCCAACTCCTTAAACCAAGTTATTCCAAAGAGTCCACCATACCTACCTACTAGCTTATGCTATTCCAAGTATATTCATGCTTTTGTTTACCTTCCGAATTAAACTTGTTATGAGAAAACTAGTGATTAAAGCTCTCACGAACTTGATGGCACACTTTACTTTTCTTGCCCTTAATAAACTTGAACCATTGGTCCTCCTTTGTTGCGTATATGCTTGCGCTTTATAAGTTGAAATTAGCAGAACCATGTATCATGGGGAACGCTTTCAACATTGCACTTGTACTTTGTACCCCGTTGATATCATGTTCTTTTGCTTATGGATCCCGGCGGTGTGAAATAAAAGTGGAACTTGTAAGATCATGGAGTCTGTATGTGTGTTAGAGAAACGCCTGGGCCGCTAGCCTAAGCCATGCCTAATCATGGTGGAAACTTGCAACATCACCATAATGATCACTCTATGAAGCATCCTCAATAAAAACCTATGCAAATAGCAAATAAAAAGATCGCTGAGATGCTCATTGTTTGCTTGCCTTGTCATTTTGTTTATGGGATAGCTCCTGTATCATGTGCAAGGGGTACCCCGTTGGTAGTTCTTTATGATACATATGTACTTACAATGACAAGAGCTTACTCGTGACTAAAGTTGAGTAGCATGAGGTTCGGTCTTTGTAAGTAAGGGGCATGAGATTTCGGTTTATAACTTGTCAAGCATATCCTCTTAGTTGTGTCACTTTAACCTTAATCACCTTCAAGATGCTTATGATATGGGCAATGAGAGCTGAAAGCTATAAGTACCATAATTTTTGGAAGCTCTTTATGAGACTTGAATCCCTACTTCCTTCTATGAAGGCCTTTCTTCCACCATTATATATTGAGTCTCCACCTTCTACCTTTGTGCACCTACTTTGAGAGCATAGTGGCCATTCTTAGTTCTATGTGCATTGTCCCAAGACTAGTTGATTGATGCATAACTTGATATTGCTTGTTTTAAACTATTTGTATCTAGTCACTCTTATGAACTTTGAAGGTATCCTATGCATTTATATTTGCTACTCTATGAGGGACAAGCTGAATACTATTATGCTATGTTTTCTTTATGTGAAACAAACAAACGTCTTGCAAAGCATTGTTATTCATGAATCTTTTGTTTGTGCCTTTTCATGTTGCATCATAGTTTCTTTGTCTTATTGCTAGAACTTTTTCTTTGATGTTTTGATTGAAGTACTATGATCCCAGCTTTGAATGTTTTACAAATACTTTGATCAAGTCTTTGATGGTGCATGTCACCTCAAAATTTATTCTTTCTTTTTATCACTTACCTACTCGAGGACGAGCAGGAGTTAAGCTTGGGTATGTTGATACATTGCAAATGTATCTATAATTTTTGATGTTCCATGCTTGGTTTTATCCACTTTCTTGTGTTTTGTCCACACTTTGGAGTACTTTTCATATGATTTCTTGCACTAACCTATTAACAAGAGCCACAGTGCCAGCTGCCTGTTTTCTGCTGTTTTTGGTTCCAGGAAAGTCAGAAAATGAATATTCTTGGAATTGGACAGGACAAAATCCAAAGTGCCTATTTTTCCGGAAGTCATCAGATGCCAGAATACGAGACGGAGAAGGGCTGGGGGCCGGCCACACCACCTGGCCGCGCGGCCAGGCCTGGCCCGTGCCAGGGGGTGGTCTGGCCGACCCCAGCACCCCCTCGGCCTCTCCTTCCGCCTATAAGATGCCCTCGGGACGAAAACCCTAAGTACCCGATCAAAAATCCATGAAAGAGTTTGTAGCCGCTGTCATCTCCATCCCTAGACCGGGAGGGATCTAAAGCTCTTCCCAGCACCCTGCCGGAGAAGGGAATTCACCCTGGAGGCCTTCTTCATCACCATGCAAGCCTCCAGTGTGATGCGTGAGTAGTTCATCCTTGGACTACGGATCCATGTAGTAGCTAGATGGCTGGTTCTCCTACTTTGTGATTTCATGTCTAGATCTTGTGAGCTCCGTTCATGATCAAGATCATCTATTTGTAATTCTGCATGTTGTGTTTGCGGGTATCCGATGGATATTGAGATGCTATTTCGGATTGATTATTGATACTATCATGTCTTTGTTATTTGTGATCTTGCATGCTTTACATTGTTAGTAGCTATCTTGGCCAAGTAGATGCTAGCAACTCCAAGAGTTAGTATTTATGCTCGATAGTGGGTTCATGCCTCTGGTAATCTGGGGAAGTGACAGAAATCTCTAAGGTACTAGATGTGTTGTTGCTACTAGGGAGAAAACAACAATCCTTTGTTCATAGAACAATCATATTGTTTACTTTACACGCAATTCATAAAGCAATAATCTATTGCTTGCAACTTAATACTAGAGGGGGTTCGGATGATAACCTGAAGGTGGATTATTAGTCATAGATGCAGTTGGATGGCGGTCTATGTATAATGTTGTAATGACCAATCATCCAAAGGAGTCAAGATGATTAGTATATGCTTGTATGCTCTCTTGATGTTTGTCAATTTCCCCGCTATATTTTGTTCACCCAGCATGTTATCTATCTTAAGGAGAGCCACCTCTAGTGAACTATGGATCCCGATCCTTTTCTTTTACATACAATCTATAAACTGTTTACTGCTTTGTGTTTACTTTCTGCAAACTATTACTTACTTCCATTCGATACGTTTAATCCTTTGTTTTCAGCAAAACACAGTGAGATTGACAACCTCATCGCAAGTTGGGGACAGAGTTCTGTGGTTGTGTTGTGCAGGTCTCTATGTTGCTACTAGCACCGGTAGTGCGCCCTGCCAAGACTCAACTAGCGACACCTTTGGGGTGTTTCCTTGCTCCTACTGGTTCGATTAAACCTTGGTTTCATAACTGAGAGAAACTTGCTGTTGTGCTCATCATACATTCCTCTTGGGGTTCCCCAACGAGCTTGTTAATACACGAGCCATCAGTAAGGTAAAAGGTACTCACATCCTCTGGCTACTAAGCTATCTTCTAGTGCGGTTGGTGGTGTGTGAGTGCTCAAAGTTATTTCCTTTAGATTCTGCAATTATATCTTTTTGTTTCTTGTTTTTATTTTCACTAGTTAGGCTTAATGGAAAAAAACAAAAAAATTAGAGAGCTTTTTAGTATTTTTCCTAAGGTAGAACATGAATTGTTTGAAAAGAAAATTAAAAAACCTATGGAACTTTCTTTGCATGCTAATAGCAATGTTATTAGTATGATTCTTTTGAACACCTTTGTTACTAATGCTATGGAAACGTCTAAGCTTGGGGAAGTTAGTTTTTATGAAAATGACCTTTTTAGTTTCCCAACTTTAGAGGAGAAAGTTTGCTTTGATGATACTATACCTCCAATATATGATGATTACAATGATGAATATGATATTTTCAGTCCACCTACTATTGAGGAGGAAATTAATTGTGACTACAATATGCCTCCTAGATTTGATGATTATGGTGATGAGAATAATAATGATAGCTATTTTGTTGAATTTGCTCCCACTACAATTAATAAGAATGACTATGCTTATGTGGAGAGTAATAATTATTATATGCATGTGGCTCATGATAAGAATGTTTTATGTGATAGTTATATTGTTAGTTTTATTCATGATTCTACTAAAAGTTATTATGAGAGAGGGAAACATGGTTTTATGCATCTCAATAATATTAAGTTTCCCCTCTTTATATTGAAAGTCTTGAAGTTGCACTTGTTTTGCTTTACTATGCTTGTTGCTTTGTGCTTTCATGACTTGTTTCTTTACAAGATTCCTATGCATAGGAATTGGGTTATACTTAAATGTGCTTTGAATTTGCTTCTTGATGCTCTCTTTTACTTCAATTCATATTTCTTATGTGAGCATCTTCTCAAACTATCATGCCTAACTTAAAGGCGTTAAAGAAAAGTACTTCTTGGGAGATAACCCAATAGTTTTCTTGAGCCTTGGAAGTTATCACTTCTGTAATAACCTCTACTTATCCTTTTTTATTTTATTTTTGTGCCAGGAATAACATCTAATGAGAGGGAGGTAAGATTTGGGGAAGTGCTATCCCGAAACAGATTTTTATGCTTCGCTGTAAAAATTCGTGAAAAATCTCTGTACGTCGGTTTGAGCTGTAATTTTTTGTGCTTCTGCCCCAGGTTGTTATCCAACTTTCGTTAGTTCAACAATTTTCGATTTGAGAAACAGAAGGTCTTCAAAAAAATCGGTTTTCACCTGCTGGTCTGTTTTAATAGATTTCTGCCATTATTTGCATTTGCCTCTTTATCGATTTCTTTTTGGGTTCTTTTTGGTGAACTGAGATTTTTGAGGGAATTTCTATAGTAGCTTGTGCTTTTAATGAAAGTTTTGCTGTTTTAAAACTAAACCCCAAAGGTTCATTATCTTTTGAATGCACTAATGTTGCTGATGAAGATTGTGTAAAGTTTTGTATGAAGGAAATTTTCAGGTGTAGGGAAAGAATGATGTAATGAGATGAAGAATGGACAAAAGCTCAAGCTTGGGGATGCCACCCCGTGTCACCCCAAGAAATATTCAGGAGGTACAAGCATCAAAGCATGGAGATGCCCAAGGCATCCCCTTCTTCATCAATAAAAATTTCAGGTTTCTTCCAAACACTTCATTTTTATTGTTTCATACACAATTGTGTTGTTCTTGGAGCGTCTTCATATCTTGTTCTTGGTTTTCGTTTTCTTAGTTTGATTAGTTTGCTTGAATAAATTGGTTGGAAAAGAGTGGGAAAGTTCATGCTTAAGTGGTAAAAAGGAGCTTGTTTTTGACTGTGGCCTATGCTTTGTCATGTCATGCTTGATATTGTTTTGGATTTATGCTTAGTGATTTTTGCTGTAGTGATATGTTGCAAACATATCCATAATTTTTGATGTTCCATGCTTGGTTTTATCTACGTTCTTATGTTTTGTCCACACTTTGGAGTACTTTTCATATGATTTCTTGGACTAACCTATTAACAAGAGCCACAGTGCCAGCTGCCTGTTTTCTGCTGTTTTTGGTTCCAGGAAAATCAGAAAATGAATATTCTTGGAATTGGACGGGACAAAAGCCAAAGTCAGTATTTCACCGAGGGACACCTAGAGCCAGAATACGAGACGGAGAGGGGATGGGGTCCGACCACACCACCTGGCCGCGCGGCCAGGCCTGGCCCGCGCCAGGGGGTGGTCTGGCCGCCCCAGGCACCCCCTCGGCCTCTCCTTCCGCCTATATATTGCCTCTGGTACGGAAACCTAAGTATCCGATCAAAATTCCATGAAAGAGTTTGTACCCGCCGTTGATACATTGCAAATGTATCTATAATTTTTGATGTTCCATGCTTGGTTTTATCTACTTTCTTATGTTTTTTCCACACTTTGGAGTACTTTTCATATGATTTCTTTGACTAACCTATTAACAAGAGCCACAGTGCCAGCTGCCTGTTTTCTGCTGTTTTTGGTTCCAGGAAAGTCAGAAAATGAATATTCTTTGGATGGGACAAAAGCCAAAGTCATTATTTTACTAGGGGACACCTGGAGCCAGAATACGAGACGGACAAGGGCCAGAGGGCGGCCACACCACCTGGCCGCACGGCCAGGCCTGGCCCGCGCCAGGGGGTGCTGTGGCCAGCCCAGGCACCCCCTGGCCTCTCCTTCCACCTATATATTGCCTCTAATACGGAAACCCTAAGTACCCGATCAAAATTCCACGAAAGAGTTTGTAGCTACCGTCATCTCCATCCCTAGATCGGGAGGGACCTGAAGCTCTTCCCGGCACCCTGCCAGAGAGGGGAATTCACCCTCGAGGCCTTCTTCATCATCATGCAAGCCTCCGGTGTGATGCGTGAGTAGTTCATCTCTGGACTAAGGGTCCATGTAGTAGCTAGATGGCTGGTTCTCCTCCTTTGTGCTTTCATGTTTAGATCTTGTGAGCTCCGTTCATGATCAAGATCATCTATTTGTAATTCTGCATGTTGTGTTTACGGGGATCCGATGGATATTGAGATGCTATTTCGGATTGATTATTGATTCTATCATGTCTTTGTTATTTGTGATCTTGCATGCTTTCCGTTGTTAGTAGCTATCTTGGACAAGTAGATGCTAGCAACTCCAAGAGTTAGTATTTATGCTCGATAGTGGGTTCATGCCTCTGGTAATCTGGGGAAGTGACAGAAATCTCTAAGGTACTAGATGTGCTATTGCTACTAGGGAGAAAACAACAATCCTTTGTTCATTGAACAATCGTATTGTTTACATTACACGTAATTCGTAATGCAATTATCTGTTGCTTGCAACTTAATACTGGAGGGGGTTCGGGTGATAACCTGAAGGTGGATTATTAGTCATAGATGCAGTTGGATGGCGGTCTATGTATAATGTTGTAATGCCCAATCGAATCTCAAAGGAGTCAAGATGAGTAGTATATGCTTGTATGCTTTCTCGATGTTTGTCAATTTCCCTGCTGTAATTTGTTCACCCAGCATGTTATCTATCTTATGGAGAGCCACCTCTAGTGAACTATGGACCCTGGTCCTTTCTTTTACATTCAATCTACAATCAAATGTTTACTGCTTTGTGTTTACTTTCTGCAAACTATTACTTCCTTCCATTCGATACGTTTAATCCTTTGTTTTCAGCAAAACCGGTGAGATTGACAACCTCATCGCAAGTTGGGGACAAAGTTCTGTGGTTGTGTTGTGCAGGTCTCCACGTTGCTACTAGCACTGTTAGTGCGCCCTACCAAGGCTCAGCTAGCAACACCTTTGGGGTGTTTCCTTGCTCCTACTGGATTGGTAACCTTGGTTTCATACTGAGGGAAAACTTGATGCTGTGCTCATCATACCTTCCTCTTGGGGTTCCCCAACGAGCTCGATATATTTTGGGCCATCAAGCATATTTTCTGGCGCCATTGCATGGGAGTCAAGGACATCTTCACAAGGGGAGTCCCTCATAACCAATCTCTTTACTTTGTTATTTTTGTGTTGCTTAGTTTATTTTGTTTTCTTTGCTTGTTTCTTTATCAAAAACACAAAAAAATTAGTTTTACAAGTTTGCTTTCTTTATCAAAAACACAAAAAATTAAGTCTTTCTATAGTTGTTACTCCTTCCTTAGCTCACCATGTTGATCCCTAAATCACCCTGAAAGACCCTTCAATAGGCAGTGGTTCTATAATTGGAAAAGATAATATTAAAGAATTCTTTAATCATGTTAACAAACATGAGGATAGATCCCTTGCAGAACATGCTCCAAACTATGAAATTGCTTCAACTTCTTTAGTTCACATGTTGGTAGCTAGGTTTGTTAACCTTAGCCCCTTGATGCAAGTAATGTTTCTTAAACTTAAAGAAATTGATGACCCTGATCAGAGAGATTTTATTCTAGAAACTTTGCTTAAGGAATTCTATGATGTTGCCAAGGAAGCTAGAAAAGTCTTTGAACGTTTTAATATGCTAGGATCATGTGTAGATGTTGTTGGTACACGAGAAAAGATGAACAAAACCGAAACTTATGGGGAGGAAATTAGATACCAATACCTTTTAAACTTGTAGCAATGCATGAAGCCATAGAAAATAATCTTGATTGGATTGTTCCCAAAAACCCGTTTGATGAAAATAGTGAACCAAAGAGCATTGAGAGAGGATCCTCTAGAACTTATTTGGATGAGATACCTTGCCTTGTTGAAGATATTTCTGGTATTAATCTTAATGCTTCTTAATTTGAGAATACTTGATTCTTTCTTGCTTTTTATGCCTAACTTAAAGGCGTTAAAGAAAAGTACTTATTGGGAGATAACCCAAAAGTTTTAGATGAGTCTTATAAGTTATTACTTCAGTAATAACCTCTCCTTATCCTTTTTATTTGCTTTTTGTGCCAAGAGTAACCTCTAATGAGAGAGAAGTAATGATTGGGAAAGTTGCTGTCCCGAAACAGATTTCTGTGCTTCACCGTAAAAATTCATGTAAAATCTCTGTATGTCCTTTTAATACGTGCATTTTTGTGCTTCTGCCCCAGGTTGTTATCTAACTTTCGCTAGTTCAACACTTTTTGATTTGAGCAACAGAAGGTCTTCAAAAAAATCCGTCTTTACCTGCTGGTCTGTTTTGACAGATTTCTGCCATTTTCTGCATTTGCTTCTTGTGGGTTCCTTTTTGAGTTCTTTTGGGGAATTGAGATTTTTGAGGGAAGTGCTACAGTAACTAGTGTTTTAATGGAAGTTTTATTGGTGTTAGAACTGAACCTAAAAGACCTATTATCTTGAGTGCACTAATGTTGCTAACCTTCTCTTCGGCTTCTCGAAGAATGTCGGGTCCAAAAATCTGAATCTCTCCTACTTGCGACCAATTCAAAGGGGTACGACACTTTCTTCCATATAGGAATTCAAATGGTGCCATCTGCAAACTAGCTTGATAACTGTTGTTATATGAGAATTCTGCGAAAGGCAGGCAGTCTTCCCATTTTGATCCGTATTCCAACATACAATCTCTAAGCATATCCTCTAGGATATGGTTGACTCTCTCAGTCTGTCCATCTGTTTGCGGGTGATACGTGGTGCTGAAATTCAACTTGGTTCCTAATACCTATTGGACTTTCTGCCAAAATCTCGAGGTAAACTGGGTTCCTCGATCTGATACGATGGTCTTGGGGGTTCCATGCAGACTAACAATCCTAGCAATGTACAGCTCTGCTAACTTTGCACTCTGGTAGGTTGTCTTGATAGGTATGAAGTGGGCTACCTTGGACAGTCTATCAACGATGACCCAGATTGAGTCATTTCCCCTACTGGAAGTAGGTAAACCGGTGATAAAGTCCATTCCGACGGAATCCCATTTCCATTCCGAAATCTGCAATGGTTGCAATAGTCCTGCAGGTCTCTGATGTTCTGCTTTGACTCTTTGATAGATGTCACATTTGGCGATGTAGCTTCCGATTTCTCTTCATCTTGTGCCACCAAAATTGCTCTTTCAAATCTTGATACATCTTTGTTCCTTCGGGGTGGATAGAATAAAGAGTATCGTGAGCTTCCTTCATGATAATTTCCTTTAGCTCCGAATCTGCTGGCACACAGATACGTCCTTTGTACCACAGTACTCCTTCTTCGTCTTTAGTGAATCCAGGTACCTTTCCTGTACCAATATGACGTTTTATTCCGTCGATACTTTCATTCCCCTTTTGGGCTTCCTTGATTTGGCTAATCAAAGTGGGTTGAAGTTCAATGCTAGCTAAGAATCCTTTGCTAACTAATTCAGTCCTGAACTGCTCCAACTCTTCATACAAACTTGGTTGCTTCTCCTTGATCATGGTATTTAGCCTACCCGACAATCTGCTAAGAGCATCCGCTACCACATTGGCTTTGCCGGGGTGATAGTGAATGTCAAGGTCATAAACCTTGATTAACTCTATCCATCTCCTTTGCCTCATATTCAGTTCTTTCTGAGTGAAGATATATTTCAAGCTCTTATGATCTGAGTAAATCTCACAGCGATTACCCATCAAATAATGACGCCATGTCTTCAATGCTAGAACCACGGCTGCTAGCTCAAGATCATGGGTCGGATAGTTCTGCTCATGTTGCTTCAGTTGTCGAGACAGATACGCGATGACTTTGCCTTCTTGCATCAATACACATCCTAGACCAATCTTGGATGCGTCACAATATACATCAAATGGCTTCTTGATGTCTAGCATGATCAAAATTGGGGCTAATATCAATCTCTTCTTCAGCTCCTGAAAACTGGCTTCACATTTGTCTGTCCATTCAAACTTCTTGTCCTTCTTCAATAATTGGGTCATGGGTCAGGCGATGCTCGAGAATCCTTCTACGAACTTGTGGTAGTATCCCGCTAATCCGAGAAATGCACGGACTTGGGTTTGAGTGGTTGGGGCTTCCCATTCTTCGACATCTTTGATCTTGGCGGGATCAACAGAGACTCCTCCCGCAGACACAATATGTCCTAGGAATCCTACTTCTTTCAGCCAAAACTCACATTTGCTGAATTTGGCATATAACTGATGCTCTCTTAGGGTTTCTAGGATGATTCTCAGATGTTGCTCATGCTCTTCTTCTAACTTGGAGTAGATAAGGATATCGTCGATAAATACAACTACAAACTTATCTAGGAAATTCATAAAGATCTTATTCATGAGATTCATGAAATAAGCAGGGGCATTGGTTAATCCAAAAGACATAACCGTATACTCGTATAAACCATAGCGAGTAGTAAAGGCGGTCTTCAGAATATTCGTTGCACGAATCTTAAGTTGGTGATAACCAGTCCTAAGATCAATCTTTGAGAATACCTGGGCTCCAGTCAACTGGTCAAATAGATCCTCTGTCTTTGGCAAGGGGTACTTGTTCTTGATGGTGACGTCATTCAACTTTCTGTAATCTGTACACAGACGATTGCCTCCATCCTTCTTGTCGACGAATAACACTGGTGATCTCCATGGCGATGCGCTTAGTTGAATCAAGCTTGTTGCTAACATGGCATATAACTGTTTCTTCAGTTCCACTAACTCTGAGGGGTTCATGCTATAGGGTCTCTGGGCTATGGGTCCGGTTCCGGGGATTAGTTCGATGATGAACTCAATATCCCTATCTAGGGCATACCTAGCAATTCATCTGGGAATACGCCGGGGTATTCACAGACTACTCTGACTTGGTCTATGGTGGGTAGGATAGACTCTCGTTGCACTTGAATTGGCGGGGTAAGGTTTCAGATATATGCTCTACTGTTCCTCTAGAACTACTGGTCATGGTGATGGATTTCTTAGCACAGTCTATCAGTCCTTTATGCCTTGACATCCAGTCCATACCTAGTACTACTTCCAATCCTTTGGTTCCAAGTACAATTAGGTTGGCATAAAAATCTATCCCATGTATTCTGATAGGCACAGCTTTGCAAATTTTTCTAGCTTTGGTTGTTGAACCGGGGATTTGAACTATCATGACATGCTTCAGGTTGGTTGGGTGAATCTTACTAGTGCATGCAATTCTTCGGTGACAAATGAATGCGATGCTCCTGAATCAAAAAATACTCTTGCTAAAACTGAGTTGACAGAAAACATACCCAACACTACATCTGGCGCTTCTTAGGCTTCTTCTGCGTTCATGTGGAAGAGACGGCCGTTGCGGTTGTGAGGGTTCCCTGGGGAAAATCTTCTTCCTGGTTGAACACGACGCTGCTGCTGGGCTGGGGCATTCACAGTGGCATTGGCTGCAGTCTTCTTGGGACACTCATTGAAATAGTGACCCTTCACTCCACACTCGAAACAAGTGATCTAGGACTTGTCCTTGGTTGCGACAGGCACAACATTGCTGCCAGTTCTGGGTGCAGTGTTGTTGTTGTTGTTGTTCTTGGGAGGTGCATGGTTGAAATTGTTGGCATTGCTAGAGTTGTGATTGTTTCCTCCGGACTTCACATTGCCTCCGCTACGGTTGGGGTAGCTTGGGCGAGACATTAGGGGTCGGTTGTTCCTTGGTGCATATCCTGGTGAGGGGTTGGGACGGTACTTCTGGTGACTGCTGGATCCAAACTGCTACATCATACAACACTTGCGGTTGTCGTTTGCCTGGTTAATCTTCCCTTCCATTTGAATGGCAGAGTCGACTAGCTCTTCGAGATCCTGAAAACGGATGTTGACGAGGACAGTCTGCATCTCATCATGCAGTCCGTTCAAGAATCTCTCCTTCTTCTTGGCCTCCGTGTTGATTTCATCAGGTGCATATCTGGCAAGTGACAGGAATCTATCACGGTATTCCACCACAGTCATTCTTCCTTGCTTCAATTCGTGCAATTCATCTCTCATCATGTTGACGAGACCTTGCGGCACGTGGGTGCGGCTGAACTTGACTTTGAATGCTTCCCATGTCATCACTTGACCATGGTTCATATTGCGGATGCTATTCCACCAAGCTCTTGCATCTCCCGCCAGGTAGTGGGTGGCGAAGAGAACTTTCTCATTTTCATCAACTCCTGCAACTTCGAGATTGTTTTCCATCATCTATAACCAGTCGTCAGCATCTAATGGGTTTTTAGATTGGTTGAAGATTGGGGGATTGGTATTCTGAAATTTTTGAGTTTGGATCCATGGTGATCCTGATTTCCATGTACTTGGTTGTTGAGAGCCATCTGGGCTATCTGTTGTAGTATTGCTAAGTTGGCTTGACGTTCTGCCCTTCTTGCTTCACGGTCGGCGATGAGATTCTGCAAGATCTGCAGCATCGGGTCCTGCGACGAGCTGCTCCCTCCTTGGTTTCCACGAGTCATCTAAAGATTGAGATAGATATAGGGGTAAGAGGGAAATTCTAAGGTTCATGGTTTTGGTTTTTCAAAGCTAAAACTTTGAGTTAGACTCAGGTTTTTCAACTAACTCCATTTCATTCATGCAGACAAACACATGATACAACACACACCACAATAAACAAAGGAAAACAGATGGTTTGAAGAACCATTCTGCAAGCTACGATACAGTGGGATTGATACATCTCATGCTACGACAGTGCTCTAGTGCATCTACTCATTGTCGATGAAGTCAGAGTCCTGATCGTCAGTGTAGAAGTCCATGACATCTTCCTCCAGAAAGTCATCATCGTTGCTGAGGTAAGAATCCATGTCTCCCTGGATGTCTTCACCCTCATCTTCTTCTTCCTTGGCGGCAAGCTGAGCTTCCTGCTCCTTGACGGTCTTCTCGAGGTTGGCCACCTTCTTGCGAAGATGGGCGATGGTGCGATCCTTCTTGGCACACTGGTAGCAAAGAGATTGGCGATCCTGGACGAGTAGTGCAAAAGTCTGGGCCTTCTGGTCGGCAATGGCATAATTCTGGTTGGCTAACTCTCTGGCATTGTCCAGTTCCTGCTGTCTGTCATGCAGCAAGAAGTCTAGATTCTCCACTTGACGCCTCAACTCTGGGTGACTTGGCATCTCCATTGGCATTCCCATGAAGTCACGTCTTGCATAGTGGGCAAAACAGGTTCCTTGGATCTTGTTGACACTAAGGGCACATAGACGTGCGAGAGCTTCATGCATTGCCCTGGCTAATCCATCTAGCCAGTTGTTCTCTCTCACGGAGAACTGAATTCTCCCAGAAGTTGATGCTTCAATGCTTCCTCTAAAATCTGTTGTGACTAGCCACTGTAGGTCTCCTCCTGGGGGTCCTAGAAGTTGAGCTCCAAGAAACTCCGGATGTGGGCGTCCCAAGAACTCCGACAGTGAATCCAGATCCCTCTCGAATATCAGCCGACCTCCGTTTCCCAATTGGTAAAACTTGCCGAACTGAGTCTCCATCTACAAGAATTAAGGATGAGGAAATTAGTGAAGTGATCAAGTGTGTCCAATTTTAAGTAGTAATGTAAGAATTTGGAGGAACATGAATTTTTGAGAAAGAAATAATTCCCAAGGATAAGTGAGGAGATAGTTTTTCGTAAATACTCACTTTGGTTTTGAAACTAAGTTTTTGTTGGGACGTCCATTCTAACTAGGGTCTCCTATGGTCAGGATGGCTCTGATACCAACTTGTCATCACCCGGATTTTTAATCACAGATGCCCGTTATGCCATACCTCAAAATCCTAGGATTACCATTTTTGCGAGACATAACGGATTGGATATCACAGTACATCATCCATTACAAACCATACATAAGGTCTTACACAAATAAGGATCTCATGATCTAGTCTTAATACAACAAGCAGCGGAAATAAAAGGTAAGCGTAGCGGTGGGGTCCATCTTCAGGGGCACAGGCAATGCTAACGAAGGCAGATAGTCCTAGTTATCATAGCCGTCCTGCTGGCCATCATCTTGGTAGTCTCCTTCATAGTCTAGCCATGGGAATAGCCAGGGACAAAAGCCGTGAGTACTCTTTAAGTACTCGCAAACTACCACTAATAAGTAGTATAGTGCTAAGTTAAAGTGCTAAATCTAAGTTTAGCTATAAAGTTAATTTTGAAACCTAAGCTGAGTTCTGAAGCAAAGAAAGATAAAATAAAGTTCTAGAATCACTTAAGTTGGGAAGCTAATTGTCATAAACACAACCCTATTGTGGTCAAGTCAAGATTCATCATTCATTTCAAGTTATTTGGAAAACATCTGACAACGAAACAATATGGCCATTCCAACTGTCCATAACCGCGGACGCGACTACTCAAATAGTTTGACACTCTGCAGAGGTGGTACACTTTCACCACAAGATTCGATACATCTGTCAGGGATAACCCTGAATCATCATACTTAGTATGCAGATAATCAAACATAACCTTTCCTTTACACACCCTAGTATAAACACCTCTCCTATGAGCATGGCCTCCCAACCATGACCATCAGTCATCTTGGGCACTGCATAGGTGGACAACATTGAGAGGTAGCCTCAGCTCAAACCTCTCCCATGAGGGAACTAATACTAATGCATATAAATTTCCAGCTAAGCCTTACCCAATTCAGGTAGTGTGGTTGTACGGTAAATTTGGAATGGTATCGCATCCGAATCCAACCATCAGTTTTATAAAAGGGCTAAGGCTCATGCCTCAATATTTTCATCATCATAAACCATTTGTGTTCCTCAACACATGTCAAAACATCTCAAATAGAATGACTCGTCATTCCAAGGTTTTCACAATTCATTTTCACCAATTGTTCCCATCTAAAGTGACTCAAGTTTTGATCTACTCTAAACTACTAAGTTAAGAGTGTTCACTAACGTGGAAAGGTGATAGGTTCAATCTCATGCCATAGAATGACATCTAAAGCTTAGCTAAATAGGTCAAGTTTTATACTTTTTATGCTACCTTCAAAACAAGTAAGGGACTTTGTGTAAACTAAGGTAGGTAAAACTTGTAAAGAAGACTTGGGGTAACTAATAGTCAAAGTGGTATGACTCAAGCATGCCTATAGCATCTTGGATCAAGTTAACTAGCTTAATTCCAGTTCACTACAATAGCTTGCCTTGGTTGGTGCAGTGGTTGAAGTTTTCTTCTTCTTCTTCTTCTTGGTAACACTCCTCCTCCTCATAAGCTTGGTCGGTACTATCTTCTATAAATACATATGGAGTACACAATCACCAAACAATACTTAACTAGTTTACTTAGTACTCTATGGCACACAATTGATGATCTATTATCATCACAAGCATCACAAGTTTTATTCAATAGTTTCCTCCTTTTTATTTTAGAAAAGTAATTTCTACTCATTGAAAAATTAACTAAGATTTAATATTCCCACTTAAAATATGGGATCATGTGGACACATGTCATCACCACATATTCTAACATGTGGGAATGATATTTAAAGGTTGGATCCTAAGTACTTTGGTTTAAGTTTATTATTTAATGATTTAAAGTGACTAGAAATGCCTATATAGCATTATTTTGGTACTAGTCCAAAGTCACTGCATGTAAACCTTAATATTATTACATATTTAGATATCTATGATGAAATGTGATTTTGAGAGTTGGAATCAACTCAAAACCTATCTTGGTTGATTTTATAAAAATGTTGCAAGGTGCAAATGCTTCTGTTTTGTTATTTTTACTAGGAGAGATCTATAACTCTAATTGAATAAAATCCAACGAGCTTGGATAGATCATTTCAATACCTTTCAGGAAAAATTGGTTTCATACAATTTGGATTTGTCAACCTCTCTGAATTGATTTTCAAACTCAGAGATAGAACTAAGTTTAAACTAAATAGAAAAATCCAATTTTGAACGGCTGGGCTAGCGCGGGAACGAACATGGGCCGGCCCAGTGGTGCTCCGCGGCGCAGAGGGCGGCTGACAGGCTGGTCCCGCTTGTCAGCGAGACCTAAAACCTGAAACGGTATGGAACGATCTGGGCGCTACGATTAGAATAGAGATCAACGGTCCACAGTCGTCGTCGACGACGGACTCGTCGCTAGCGAGACCGAACCCTAAACGGCCAGCGGGGGTCTACCGGGGACGTACCAAGGCTCCAGCTACTACGGCGAGGCGGGCAAACGAACTGGTGGATGACGGCGAGCTCAGGGACGGTCGAGGCAGCTCCGGGGATGGTCACAATCAGCGGCGCCCTTCTCCTCCAGAGGCGGCCTGCTCCGGTGAAATTCCAGCGAGCTGCTGCTCCCCTTGCTCCGTCTAGAGGTGTGGGATGGTCAGTGAGGTGAGGGGAGTGGAGTGGTGTGCTTCAAATGGCTGGGGGTGCCCTCCTTTTATAGGCCCGACGGTGACACCAAGCGGGATGGGCAGGCGACGGTGGCGACATGGCTACGGCCGGCTAGAGGCATGGCTGAGGGTGGCGATCGACAGGCGGTCTCCTGGCGGTGCTCTAGGAACTCAATGCGGGCATAGGGGTGGTGGTATGCGGTTGGGGCGAGCTAGCGCTCTGAGCGGCAGGGGCGGCGGTGTCCACGGCGAGCGGTGGCTATGGTGCGTTGGGCGGCGAACGGGTGTGTCCGTCATGTTCCCTGGGTCATGGCGGAGCGGTAGGCGCGGGCTGCGGTCGAGCGGCGGTCTGTGCACGCGTGTCGGGTGCGGCGCTCTGGCGCGTGCTCGGCATGGCTCGGTGGCACTAGGCGTGGGCTCTCCTCGGTGGTCCACTGCTGCGCTTGGCTCGGGACGGGGACAGAGGGTGGCGGTGAGCTCCTGGCTACCTCCTAGACATGGCGAAAGAGAGGGGAGTGGTCTGCTGGGGCGAGTGCATGGTCGGCCGGCGAGCTAGTGCTCGGGTGGCTCGACATTGTGGCTAGGGACAAGGGAGATGGGTGCTAATGGTATGGTTAGATCAAGAGGGGACCAAAATATTAAATGGGGATCAAATGGGGGCAAAACCCTGTTCAAAACAGTGAGCTATGATTTAGAGTTTAAACTTGCCTGCCAAGTGTTTGATTAAATGGCCGCATGAAATGAAATTTTGAATTTTGAAAAGATTTTTGGTGGGTTTGCTAGGAATAAGCTTGAGAGTCTGTGGGTGCTTGGGTTTTGAAAATTGAGCTTGTTTGAGTGATTTTTGAAAAAGTGGGATCTTCCCATATGAAATAGATTCAATTTTAAACTGTCATTTAAAATTAGCATTTGAAAGATTTTTGCAAATCACAAAGTGGGCCTTGGTACCTCATTATGTGTACTATCAAGAGGTGTAAATATCTAGAATTATTTCTGTTGAGAAGTGAGTGCTAGGAACACTCAAAGTAGAGTAGTTGACTAAAATGGCCAAAATGACCATTCCTCCTTTTTAATTGTTTTTGATTTGATTTTCTTTGGGAAAAGTTTGGGAATGATGTAGACGATGTTTATTTCACCTAAGAAACATTTTACAAGCAAAGAATCACAGAACCATGGCAATTCAAATCAACTCCTATTTTAAATGCTCATACACATGAATGCTTTCATTTTTTACTTTGGAAAAGTTTTTGTTAACCCTAATTTTGATGATTTGGATCTTGATAAGCTTGGATTAAAGTTTTGGGATGTTACAACTTCAAACCTATGGATTTTAAATAACTAGGATCAATAACAAGATGAAGACAAGCAACTACCAGCAAACACAAGGAGACTACAATATTGCTCTACCAGCATAATCCTCATAATCAGAAGAAATCAGGTGTTGCACTATCAAGAAGCGTCCAAGATACGATGAAGGATTTATCGGCAAGATAGTGACTCCGACCTAAAGAAAGACGATATCTAGGGTCAATAGTCCTAAGAATAGGATTCCCCTACCTCGTGAGTAGTTAACTCCTTGGTCCCTAGCGTTGACCGTGTTTGCTTGCCTAAGTGCCACATGTGTTGCCTGATGTTTGCCGAGGACATTGCGAATTCTCTCGCTCTGTTTGCCTTGTTTGTATGCTCTGGCTTGCTTTGACCTCCTTAAAAATGTGACTCAAGGAGCGATAACCCACCTAGTGATTTAGGAAACCCCTATGTTAGCTGTCGGTAATGAGACCCGGACTAACCTCGAGAGTTTATGAGGGAAAAAGCACCACAAGAACCAGGAGTTTGACATCGTCAAGTCAGAGTCAACTCGAAGATTTCACCTCAGCAGGACGGCATACCTCGTCAAACTCACCTCTCAAGAGTCGTCAATAGCGCAACACTCCCTTGTTCCTCAGTCTACTACAGCAAGAATTCCGTTGGAGCTAGAAGTCGATCACCAAAGGATCCTCAATACCCACAAGAAACCACCTGATAAGTCAACCAAGACAAGAAGTGAAGACCTAACCAGACTAACCTTTAGTGCATTAGAGCTTCTAACCGCCTCAGGAGACTAACTAATCTAGTCGACCCTACCCAAACTAACGGAATGATCCTCCCTAGAAGGTTAGAACTACCCCTGAAGCCAGATAACGAGGATGCATGAAGACAACGAGTCCACTCCGCCCTCAAGAAGAAGCAACGCAAGAGATTCAAGTGAAGACCTCTTCTCCGACATTGACTGCATCAACCCTAACTAAAGACTAGCCAGGAGAGTCATAAACCGCTAGCTTGCCCTGAGCTAACTCCATAAGGCTTCGTCAGGAAAACCACCCCCTCCAAGGTTTTCGAAATAAGGCGTCACTCGAAGACCTCAGCTCAAGAATTCAGGGAAGGTACATCCCTCCGCTAACCTCAGGGCAGCACTCCAATACCGAAGATCCTCACCACTCCTAAAGCACCTTAGTGAAGCTCTAAGGTGGAAAGACTGCGTCTTTCCACTCAATCTTCAGAAGACTATCTACCCGAGGATACTCAGAAAGACCGCCAGATTTGACTCCCTCTCACCAAACAACAACCCGTGAGATATCAAAAGAGAAACTAACTGAAGATCCTACAAAGTCCCTCTGCTATTTCAGCTGCGGACCTACCGGGAGGACCACAACATCGCCAACCCCTAGGTTACAATCACTTAGAGGATGTAAGTCTACGATGGCCTCAATAGGCTAAGTACGAATAATAGTAGTATACAAGCCCAGTAAGTCATAATTCCCGGAAGACTTCCGAAGGTCCCTACTCCAGAAGAAAGATGGACGACAATCCCCCAAAAACTCCATTCAATGACTTCAAGAAGGAAGGACTATGTCAACTCTCTGATATACCCTAGTTTAATCCTAAGGGGGAAAGACTGCGCCTTCCCACAAAAATAGGGTAACCCTTCGCTGAAGCAAACTCAGGAGTCCCGACCCTAAAATCATTAGTTAGGATATGCTACGACCCTAAGGAAGAGCTATGAATCCTTAGAGAGAGGTACTCCCAACCGTAGATTCTATCCTCCGATGAGTACTCCGTGAAGTTTAGAATATCGATAGTCCGCCCAGCCTAAGCCCCCGAGATTCTGAATCCGGAAAGAAAAGAAGATCATACCTCACAATTAGGACTGGACTCTGCTCAACTCTCTGTGCATCCCGGAAGGCTGAAGCTCAACTTCATCGACATAGTATCCACCTTCAAATACGGAGTCCATAAGATAGGGCGCGTAAGACACCTGGTATCAACTCGACTTAAAATCCCCTAACCCTACTCTCCTGAATCTCGAGATGAGATTCTTTTAAGGGGGAAAGGTCTGTAACATCCCAATTTCAGCAACCCTGATTAGTTGTCTAGAATGCAAAAATCAGGGGGAACAAAAACATTTTCTTATTTAATTGTGCAGTGCTTGCTTGTTGCTATCTGTATTTATACTTCTGATTGTACAGCTTATGATATACTCCTTACCTCAACATCAGTTGTCAAAAAGCTATTTAACAAAACTATCCTGGCTCATTTTACATATTCTCAAATGTTCTGACATTTCAAAACATGAGCCAAGATGCTTATGTAAGCAAAACTATTTCAGTAGCTTCTAATGACAAAACTATGGAGAGAGATATAATATAATCTCCCTATGTTCGCAAGACAGAGCCTTCAACTACTCCTACCTCTAGGATTCTCAAAACCTTGTATAAAACTTTTGAATTCTACTCTTGGTAGGGATACCAAGGACTCTTACCTTATTCAAACTCCAACCTTTCAAAATTACCCATCCTTACCTGAAGCTAAACTTGATGGTAACCCTAGTAGTAGTTGATTTGTTTTTAAGATGAGTTGCCTTGATCTGCTGTTTGACTTGATTGCTTAGAAGTAGTATGAGATACTCTAGGAGCTCATCCTCTAGGATCAAGAAACTTTAAAATCCCCAAACGCTAAGCAAGAATACAAGATGGATCTGATCTCTAGCTACTAAGTGATCATCTAAAACCCTTAACTAGAACAATACTGCAGTGATCCATTCTAGAAGCTTCCAAGTCAATGAAGACCAATATCAAGCATGGATCTATCCTACTCAATCTACCCTCCAACATCATCCACTTGATGATTCTCTGGTACCTTGCTACCCATCAAAAGTCTCCTCTCTCTTAAGCTATTCAAAAACCATAGATCTGCCAAATTTGGCTAAATCTGGAATCTGCTTCAACATCACCTTTTTGAATGCCTCCTTTTCTCAACCCTTGTGCATTTTTGCAAATGCATTTGAACCATCTTGTTAACCATCCTAAGGACTAACAAGGCCCACTATTTCCCTTGGTTAGATCATCCTCCAACCCACTTGTTCTTGATGGTTTTGTAGGCAAGAAAATAACTTCTCCTGCTAATCTAGTCAACATGCCTACTTTGACAGAAGCTCACACCATCATCCAACCTTCTATGGACCAATTATTTGCATGGTTGTGTTATACTCCTATAGGTCTATTAAAATCTACTTCACTTGTTCCAAGTGGATCTTTATGCTTCTTAAACCCACATGGTTTATAAGGCATCATGACTCATCTGGTATGGCAGCCTTATTTTCAACAAAGTTTGCCATCACTTCCAGACCACCTCAAATGTAACCAATCCAAACTCCTTCTTCCATGATCATCTATATGACATGGTCTAACTATCCATATATCCCTTGCATCCAGGTGAGCTCTGAGCTCCAAGATCCAACAAGGTTTTGGTGGCATGAAAACAATCTTACCCTAGATCCTTAATCTCTAGTTTTTCACCAAATCACCTTGGTTTATCAAATACCAAGGTTGCAAATGCTTTATACCCCTTTACTATATCATCTACCTTTATCATAAAGATTTATCAAATATTATCCATAATTATTATGGCTCAAAATCTAATTAATCTCTATAATAGTCAAAATCTCTAAAACTCCTTTCCCAAAGGAAAGTTTGGTTTTTGCCAAAACACTTCCTCAACTCTAAGAACTTTTGAGGCCCATATATCATACCCTATCTTCCCACTTCAAAAATAAATATTTTTGAAGAGCTTTATTATTTCTTTTTGCCTATTTTCTTAAATGGCAGAAATGGAATAATAATAGTTTTTAATACTTTTAAGCCTCAATAAATCTTGGGAAAATTCCCCTAAGTGTGTATTCACATTTGGGACCATCTCACATCAAAAACCAACTATGTCCAATGTAAATTTATCAAATGAGTCCTATAAACCACTTCTGCACTTTTTGATTAATTGATCAGAAATGCACCAAAAATAATCTGAAAAATCCCAACTAAATCTTGGAGATATATCTTAACCTTACCCATCTAGCAGCACCCTTATCTCTCTTTGGCAAGCTCAAAATTCAAGAGTTCCTTCATAATCATCAATTATGGGATATTTGACCATAACACCCAAACCACTATCTAATTGTCTCAAATCCTTATCAAATCCTTCCCAGCACTTCCCCATAGCAACTACACCCACCCCTGGTCGTGGTCCACCCTGCAGCACCCCTGCCCTTACCTCTTGGAGAGAGAGATTAGGGAGAGAGAGAAGCCATTATTGCAAATCTTGTAAAGTGATTGGGCAGCAGCCCTACCCCTCCCTCCTGGATCCTTTCCACGACACAGCACACCCCACACCCCCTCTCCACCGCCCTCAGCAACCAATGGGGAGGCCCTGGACCTGCCTCTGCCCTCCCATGGACATATCCCACCATACACCCTCCCCCTCGAGTTAAATAGGCTAGATGTTATCCAGCCTGCCTTTGCCCCCTCATTCTACTCCTCTCCCCTCCACTTACCTCCTAGAGAACCCTCTCCCTCTCCCCTACTATGTACAGCCCGAGAGATGGAGGAGAAGGAGCTTCAGCCTCCTTGAAGAATCGAGCCTAGAGCTCTCCTTGCTGCTCCCCCGCCTCTGCATGTCACACCCTCGCACTCCCCTTGCTCCCCTGCCCCTAACCCCAACTTTCTTTTACTCCAGGGACCCCTCTGCTGGCGCCACCGAGAAGCTCCATCTCCCTCCTCTCGGTCGTCCTCATGGGAACCCATTCCCGTCGTGGAACTGGTCATTTCTGCCCCTCCCCAGACTCACCTCGTCGAGCCGCGTTGCCCTAGCTCCTCTACATCGTCACTCCGCCCCTCAGGTGAGCGCCTCGCTGCCATCTGCTCCCAGTTAGGGTTTCGACACTGCCGAGCCCCGTCCCGCGAGGAAGAAGGTTGTGTGCCATCGATCTTCTTTAGATCGAACGACCACACCTCCCCCTTACCGCTTCGGGGCCTGGGCCGCTGACGGCTGGGCCCGTCCGGCATTTGAATGCACGGTGACTCCCGCCCGCGGGGTAGTGAAGCTAGGCCGGCCCAAATCTGGTGGCCCATGTCCTCCCAGAAATCATCCTGGCTTTCCACTTTCGTTTATTATTTGTTTTCTAGCTCTGTATTTCTGTTGTTGGTTTAAATACAACATAAAATGAAAAATTCCTAGGAATATTCCACCATAAATTTATACAGGTTCCCAGGTGTGTCCTACAACATCCAGAACAAAAGTTGGGTTAAAATAATTCCTAACTCTACCACAATAAAAATAATGCAAATAGGTATCTAATTTAGTAAACAATTTATCCAAGGAGTTATCATTATACAATTTAGGTATTTCCAACGTATCTGAGTAGGTACTGAGTAGGCCTATCCTATACCATTTTACTCATGACAAGTGGGGCTATGAATCACCTTTAGCAAAAATAGCAAAAGCAGGCCAAAGTTGCCTTTGAACATTTCCCTGGGCCAAACTATGATAGGTACTGACTTATTTCCAACTCCCAGAGAACATACATACTAATATACTTCCAACCCCAAGAGCCCAATTTTAATTAAGCCCTGGTTGATTTATTAGGAATTAAACTATTCTATGTAGAGTTATTTCAGTAGATAAATCCTATCAGTAGTTGTACACTCCAAAAATAGGAAACCCAATTTCTACGGAAAGGAATAATAAATACCTACCATGTTACTTTGGAATCATATCAAAAACATTTGTAGTCTAAATCTGGTGAAAAGGACAAAAACCCTACAGAACTGCCTTTGGGATTTTCCCGAGGGCATTCTTCTAAATATTTTGACATGATTCCAACTCTCACTGGATCAGTATATCAAACCCTACAAGAACATCCAAGGTAATAATTTTTGGAGCTCCAGAACTTTTCTAGTGAATTATTTCCTAAAACTAGAGTTTTAATCACTAGAAAATGCTTATTAAATCAAGGGAGATTGATAAAATAGTGAAACCACTTTTGCTGGCTTCATTTTATCAATACCTATCTGATGGTACCATTTCTATACAATGATATCATACAGGATATGGTCTTGGTCCAAAATCCATCTCTTAGGTAGTTTCTAGACTATAAATCCTAAGGGATTTTCTTCCATATTTCCAAGACAAGGCCAATCTTATTACTCCATTCTTCCTAAGACCTACTGATTTGTAAACTTGTATTGTCCATTGCTTGTTGTATGTATTGATGTTTGTATGCCTTGTTTTGATTGAGGTCTTGCTTGTTTGCATGTATACTCGATGACGACGATAGTGGCGCTTGTATTGACGCCGAGAAGAAGAGATCTTATTATTGGTATTGGTATTCTTGGTTATATAAAGATGAAGTCCAGGGACATATTGCCATATTGCTGATCATCAGGCAAGCCACCTTCTTGCTCATAAGCCTTGTCCTACTGTTTTACTTATGCATGTTCTATCTACTATTTATTAAAACTGCATTCTTTTACTATATGTTGATGTATAGATGGTAGTGGTTTGGATCCTCCAAACTATTACACTTTGGTACTACTAAGTACAACCCCCTTGACGACACCTACTTGTCCCTAGTATGGTAAATGGTGAATTACACCATACCCCTTTGGAGACCCCGATTTAGCCGAAGCAAATCTATAGGATAGGAAGACCCCGAAAAAGTTTTACCAAAAGCTTTATGATAAAACCTTGGTGAGGTGGGACCTCCCAAGAGATGTTGAGAAAGAAAAAGGTTTTGTTTTACAAAATAATGAAGGAAAGATGAAGGAAAAAGGTTTACGAAAATGCACCCGGTTCTTGCAGTTTTGCTAAAATAATTAACCCTGGGCAACCACATTACTCTGGAATGGGACAGAGCTGGATTTGACGTTTGGCTATTCTGGTATAAGCTGCCTCATAACTACTACAGGGGATCGCGATCCCTGGAGGGTGGGCCTTCTCCGATAAAGGTCCACGTGCGACATCGACCTGGAGAAGGAACGAAGGGTCTACTGGCCTCCACGCGTTACTATGAGCTCCTCATTGAAAGCGCACACTCGAGAAGTGGAAAAAGTGCTCCGGTTGGTCCTCGGTACCCGATGTCCCGGTTTTGAGGGGAATACCACTCATAGGGTAGGCACTTATACTAGAGTGGGCATCCGGAGAGTCTTGACCGGTTACTCGACCCACGATCGGTGTAGATTAGGGTAGTGTACCCAGATGGTGTGGGTAAAGTGTACAACCTCTGCAGAGTGTAAATCTATTCGAATAGCCATGTCCGCGGTCATGGACGGTTGGGAAGGTTGCTATAGAGAGGTGCTGGTTTTGATTTCAAAAAAGGATTTCGGAAAAGAAATGGCTTTGGAAATGTTTTGACCATGGGATGGTCATAAAGGAGAAAGGTTTTGACCATGGGATGGTCGGAAGGAGGAGAAAGGAGTTTGGTCGTGCGATGACCTGAAGACGGGAACAAATGGGTGACCCAGTCCTAATGTTTTCCAAAACCTTTCAAAAAGGTTTCCAAAATGTTTTACAAAAGTTCTCAACAAAGATATGTAGATGCTATATCTACAAGAGAAACTATTTGAGAAAAGAACCTCTCTTGAACCCCTCCTACTACCACAGCCATATTGCATATCCTCTTGTTATTATTATTTTCTTAAGGTGGTTTGCGAGTGCATTCAAAGTACTCATTGGCATTGTCCCTGGCTATTAACTTGGTCACATATCAAGAAGAGGTGAAGTGGACGACTATGCGAGCTAGGACGTTCTCCCAGTCAGTTGCCTATAGGTTAAGGCATGGCTCGGGCTCTACGCTTAATGAAGTTCCCCTGATGTTGATCGATGTAGCCATAATGGCAAATAAGGTATGACATGTATTCTTATGTTTTGGATGTTTACTTTGATACTTGTCAGTCATGTGCCACGACTAACTGATCATGGGATCGTGGTTGTATGCATAACAGTGATTCTCAGAAGATTAATCCGGGGGCCCCACATCTATCATGTCTTTGTTATTTGTGATCTTGCAAGCTTTCCGTTGTTAGTAGCTATCTTGGCCAAGTAGATGCTAGCAACTCCAAGAGTTAGTATTTATGCTCGATAGTGGGTTCATGCCTCTGGTAATCTGGGGAAGTGACAGAAATCTCTAAGGTACTAGATGTGTTGTTGCTACTAGGGAGAAAACAACAATCCTTTTTTATAGAACAATCGTATTGTTTACATTACACGCAATTCGTAATGCAATTATCTGTTGCTTGCAACTTAATACTGGAGGGGGTTCGGATGATAACCTGAAGGTGGATTATTAGTCATAGATGCAGTTGGATGGCGGTCTATGTATAATGTTGTAATGCCCAATCGAATCTCAAAGGAGTCAAGATGAGTAGTATATGCTTGTATGCTTTCTCGATGTTTGTCAATTGCCCCGCTGTAATTTGTTCACCCAGCATGTTATCTATCTTAAGGAGAGCCACCTCTAGTGAACTATGGACCCCGGTCCTTTCTTTTACATTCAATCTACAATCAACTGTTTACTTCTTTGTGTTTACTTTCTACAAACTATTACTTCCTTCCATTCGATACGTTTAATCCTTTGTTTTCAGCAAAACCGGTGAGATTGACAACCTCATCGCAAGTTGGGGACAGAGTTCTGTGGTTGTGTTGTGCAGGTCTCCACGTTGCTACTAGCACCGGTAGTGCGCCCTGCGAAGGCTCAGCTAGCAACACCTTTGGGGTGTTTCCTCGCTCCTACTGGATTGATAACCTTGGTTTCGTACTGAGGGAAAACTTGCTGCTATGCTCATCATACCTTCCTCTTGGGGTTCCCCAACGAGCTCGATATATTTTGGGCCATCAGCCGTCATCTCCATCCCTAGATCAGGAGGGATCTGAAGCTCTTCCCGACACCCTGCCGGAGAGGGGAATTCACCCTGGAGGCCTTCTTCATCACCATGCAGGCCTCTGGTGTGATGCGTGAATAGTTCATCCGTGGACTACGGGTCCATGTAGTAGCTAGATGGCTGGTTCTCCTCCTTTGTGCTATCATGTCTAGATCTTGTGAGCTCCGTTCATCATCAAGATCATCTATTTGTAATTCTGCATGTTGTGTTTGCGGGGATCCGGTGGATATTGAGATGCTATTTCAGATTGATTATTGATTCTATCATGTCTTTGTTATTTGTGATCTTGCATGCTTTGCGTTGTTAGTAGCTATCTTGGCCAAGTAGATGCTAGCAACTCCAAGAGTTAGTATTTATGCTCGATAGTGGGTTCATGCCTCTGGTAATCTGGGGAAGTGACAGAAATCTCTAAGGTACTAGATGTGTTGTTGCTACTAGGGAGAAAACAATAATCCTTTGTTCATAGAACAATCGTATTGTTTACTTTACACGCAATTTGTAATGCAATTATCCGTTGCTTGCAACTTAATACTGGAAGGGGTTCGGATGATAACCTGAAGGTGGATTATTAGTCATAGATGCAGTTGGATGGCGGTCTATGTATAATGTTGTAATGCCCAATCGAATCTCAAAGGAGTCAAGATGAGTAGTATATGCTTGTATGCTTTCTCGATGTTTGTCAATTGCCCCGCTGTAATTTGTTCACCCAGCATGTCATCTATCTTAAGGAGAGCCACCTCTAGTGAACTATGGACCCCGGTCATTTCTTTTACTTTCAATCTACAATCAATTGTTTACTGTTTTGTGTTTACTTTCTGCAAACTATTACTTTCTTCCACTCGGTACGTTTAATCCTTTGTTTTCAGCAAAACCGGTGAGATTGATAACCTCATCGCAAGTTGGGGACAGAGTTCTGTGGTTGTGTTGTGCAGGTCTCCACGGTGCTGCTGGCACCGGTAGTGCGCCCTGCCAAAGTTCAGCTAGCTACACCTTTGGGGTGTTTCCTTGCTCCTACTGGATTGATAACCTTGGTTTCATAACTGAGGGAAAACTTACTGTTGTGCTCATCATACCTTCCTCTTGGGGTTCCCCAACGAGCTCATTAATACACGAGTCAGCATGTATCATGACATGTTATAAACAATTGAGATTGCTTAATGTGCCTTGAAAGAATCATGCGTTGTTTTAGCATATTAAAGCATAGTATTATGGTATTCTCCTTTGATGCTTTATTTGGGTTCACTTGGCGCATGCTCACACCATGTTAAGACTATCCCAAGTCACCATAGCCTCTATGATCCTTTAGTTTTCAACTTGTAATATCACTTTATGCTTTAATTAATGATGTTTTGTCGCTTTGCATGATTATGGCCATTATTGCTCTCTTAGTTGGCCGCTCCCAGTCTTTTGCTAGCCTCCATAACCAATTATGAGTTCCACTCGTGCATCCAACTCCAAATAAAACCAAGTTATTCCAAAGAGTCCACCATACCTACCTATTAGCATTTGCTATTCTAAGTATATTCATGTTTCTATCTACCTTCCTAATGAAACTTGTTATGAGAAAACTAGTGATTAAAGCTCTCACGAACTTGATGGCACACTTTACTTTTCTTGCCTCTAATAAACTTGAACCATTGTGTCATCTATGTTGTATATGCTTGCACTTATAGGTTGGGATTAGCAGAACCATGTTGTCATGGGGAACGCTTTCAACATTGCACTTGTACATTGTACCCAGTTGATATCATGCTCTTTTGTTTATGGATGTCGTCGGTGTGAAATGAAAGGGGAGCTTGTAAGTCCATGGAGTTATGTATGTGTGTTAGAGAAAAGCCTGGGCGGCTGGTCTAATCCATGCTTAATCATGGTGGAAACCTGCAGCGTAACCATAATGAGCAATCTATGAAGCATTCTTCTTTTAATAAAAAGAGATAGGGATTGAGAAAAAGAAAAGAAAAAAAGATGAGAAAAGAGGAAAGAGAGAAAAAAGCACCATTTTCCACTGGTAAATAAGAAGATGCTGAGAGGCTTATTGTCTGCTTGCCTTGTCATTTTGATATGGGAATTCTTCCGTATCATCGGGCAAGGGGTACCCCGTTGGCGGTTCTCTATGATACACATGTAATTACTATGACAAGAACTTACCGGTAACTAAACTTGAGTAGCATGAGGAGCGGCCCTCGTATTCAAGGGACATGAGATTGCCAACTTATACTTTGTCAAGCATATACTCCATAGTTTGTTCACTTTAACGTTAATCACTTCAAGATGCTTATGATAGGGGCAACGAGAGCTAAAAGCTAATACGTACCATAATTTTTGGAAGCTCTTTATGAGACTTGAATCCCTGCTTCCTTCTATGAAGGCCTTTCTTCCACTTTTATATTGAGTCTCCACCTTCTATCTTTATGCACCAATTAGGAGAGCATAGTTTTCATTTTTAGTTCTATGTGCATTGTCCCAAAACTTATTGATTGATTCATCATGTTGATATTGCTTTTTCTTGAACTATTTGTATCTAGTCACCCTTATGAACTTTGAAGGTGTCCTATGCATTTATGTTTTGCTACTCCATGAGGGACAAGCTGAATGCCACTATGCTATGTTTTCTATATGTGAAACAAACAAACGTCTTTCAATGCATTGTTATTCATGATTTTTGTTTGTACCTTTTCATGTTACAACATTGTCACTATGTCTTATTGTTAGAACTTCATCTTTCATGCTCATGTTTAGAGTACTTTGATCCCAGCTTTCATGCTTTGCAAATACTTTGATCAAGATTATGATGGTGCATGTCACCTCAAAATTATTCTTTTCTTTTTATCACTTACCTACTCGAGGACGAGCAGGAGTTAAGCTTGCGGATGTTGATACGTTGCTAACGTATCTATAATTTTTGATGTTCCATGCTTGTTTTATATCTACTTTCTTATGTTTTGTCCAAACTTTGGTGTATTTTTATACACTTTCTGGGACTAACCTATTAAGAAGATGCCACAGTGCTAGTTGCATGTTTTCTGCTGTTTTTGGTTCCAGAAAATGAATATTCTCGGAATTGGACCGGACAAAAGCCAAAGTCGATATTTTCCCGAAAGACTCATGGAGCCAGAAGACGATACGGAGAGGGGCCACGAGGTGGCCACACCACCTGGTGGTGAGGGCCAGCCCAGGCCACGCCAGGGGTGGTGTGGGCCCCTCGGGCGCCCATCGACCTTGCCTCTTTGCCTATAAGAAGCCTCCCGAGGAGAAAACCCTAAAGAAGCCAGCCTCCAGCCATGAAAAGTTCCGCAGTGCCGCCGCCACCAAAGGGGAGATTCGAGGGACAGAAAGTCTCTGTTCTGGCACCCTGTCGGGATGGGGAAGTGCCCCCGGAGCCATCTCCATCGATCTCCACCACCATATTCATCGCCGTTGTTGATTCCCATGATGGTGAGTGAGTAGTTCTTCCTCGAGGCTAAGGGTTCTACCGGTAGCTATGTGTTCATCTCTCTCTATGTGTGACCATATTGTGATCATGAGCTTTATAATCAAGTAGATCTACCTTTCTACTCAAGTGCTTTAATAGATCTCTGCTATCCCCATGTGTGTGAAAGTGACAACGTGCACACCGTGGTGGCACTTAGGCTAGAGATTACAAATACTTGTTATGAGTTATATTTGGAGTTGGATGTCTCCATGAAATTGTGGTGTTTGTTGGAACCATCTAGCGCTCAAGGTGATAGTGTGGGGTTATCTAGATGGGAAAGGCAGACTTTGAGGAGTGCTGATATAGCCCTACCATGGATTAGAGTGTCCAACCGGAGAGTAGTTTAGAGTGGTATCATAAAGAGAAGATATTTATATGAGAGTGTTCACTAGTGAAAGTATGATCCCTAGGCCTTGTTTCTAAGTATTGAAACACCGTTTGGCACTAGATCTGTTACATGTTTGTTTGCTGCCATCTTTATTTTAGTTTGCCTTTAGTCTCTTCCACGCCATCAAAGTATTTTCTGGCACCGTTGTCTTATATCCATACCACTTGTATTTTACTATCCCTTTGCCGAACTAGTGAACCTATACACCTGACAAGTGTATTGGGTGTGTTGGGGACACAAGAGACTTCTTGTATCTTGATTGCATGGTCGCTTGAGAGGGAGACCTTTGACCACTTCCTCCCTGAGTTCGATAAACCTTGGGTGATCCACTTAAGGGAAACTTACTGCTATTCTACAAACATCTGCACTTGGAGGCCCAACAACTATCTACAAGAATAGAAGTGTGTAGACATAAGCATCTACGCTAATCAAGATTAAAAACATGTCCATATTTGGTAGATCGGCGCATCTTAGCATTTTAAGCAATTGTTTACAAAACATGATTCTAGATTTGATGCATAATGCCCTACTTTCATGAGTTTCCAAGCTTCCTAGCTAAAGATGTGCAATAAAGTGACATTTGACAATTTAAAGTAAGTATGTCTAATTATGAACTGCAAAGTGTGTTATATAGCTTGCTCTTGACTTTTTATAAATAATTTAAAGGTACCGAATTAGTCAAATATTGGAGAACCACCGAGAGTTTTGCAAGATTTCAACTTTTTGATATGAATGGTAATGACACCAAATTTGGGCCATTTCTTTAAAATAAAGAAACAAAATATAAAATGAAATACAACCATTTGTTTCTCTGTTGGTGTCTCACTGTGTGCATTAGCTAATTTCCATGAAAATATATAAAATTTGATAACTCTTTTAAAAATTGTTTCACAATATGGCGTACCATGTTTGAACATTCATGGCTTTTAAAAACTAAATGACCAATGTCAAGGCCATACTTTATGATAATGTAACCATGTTTGGTAGATTGGTGCATATTGGCATTTCAACATTGTTTACAAAAAGATCGTCCATACTTAAAGTTATTTTAAAAGCCCCAATCGATAATAATGGGTTTAATTTTGTCATATGAGATATGGCGTACCATGTATGAATATGCATGGCTTTCAAACCAAATGAACAAGGTCATGGCCATATCTTTGCTATAGTTTATAACAACATGTTTGTATTTGGTAGATTGGTGCGTATTATTAGCATTCAAAATATTATTTACAAAGGAAGCTTCTGAATTTGAAGTTATTTTCAATTTTTCAAGCGATTACAATGGCTTTTGTCGTGAATAAACTACAAATAAGTATGGCTTGAAATCCCACTGCCCTAGTTTTCACACAAGATATATATAGCCCAGGGTTTAGGGTTCAGGTTTTTTAGGTTGAGGGTTTAGGGGTTTAGGGTTTATGGTATATGGTTTAGGATTTTAAGGTTTAGGGTTTAGGAGTTTAAGGTTCGTATTTAGGGTTTAGAGTTCAGGATTTAGGGTTTAGGGTTTTCTAGGTTTTAGGGTTTATTAGGGAATTTTCAATAATAATGTTCAAGCTTTATATATATGCTTATATATATATATATTCGTGGAATAGACTAGTGTTATCATAATTTAATGAAAGTATCTCGAATTTTGATCTATAAGTGCATGCTACCTCCTTGGTATGGGGTTGAGGGGATGAGGGTTTAGGGTTTATGGTTTTAGGGTTTAGGGGTTTAGGATTTAGGTTTTGGGGGAATTTTCAATAATGTTCAAGCTGCTTTATGCTTATATTCATGGAATCAAATGGCGTTAGCACAAGTTGATGAAAGTATATCTGAAATTTTGATCTAAAAGTGCATAATACCTCATTTGCCAGGGTCGTTTAGGCAGGGTTGAGGGTTTGGGGTTTTAGGGTTTACGGTTTAGGGCATTTTCAATAGTGTTTAAGCTTTATGGTTATATTCATGGAATAGAATGGCGTTACCATAACTTAATGAAATAATCTCTGATTTTGATCTATAAGTGCACGTCACCTGCCTTGTTAGGGTTTATGGGTCGAGGGGTTAGGGTTTTACGGTTTAGGTTTTATGGATTGTATAATGTTTAGGGGGTTTAGCGAATTTTAAATAATGCTCAAGATTTATGCTTATATTTATCGAATAGAATGGTGTTTCCTAATCCATTGAAAGTATCTCAAACTTTGATCTATTAGTGTATGCTACCTTCTTGGTTATGGTTTATGGGTTGAGGGTTTGGGGTTTTACGGTTTATTATGGTTTAGGTTTTAGGGGTTGTTTAGGGTTTAGGGAATTTTTGATAATGGTCAAGATTTATGCTTATCTTCATCGAATAGAATGGCGTTACCAATTTAATGAAAGTATGTCAAATTTTGATCTATAAGTGCATGCTATGTGTTTGGAAAGGGTTTAGGGTTTAGGGTTTGGATTTTAGGGGTTTTGGGTTTTGGGAATTTTCAATAATGTTCGAGCTTTATGCTTATATTCGTGGAATATAATGGCATTAACGCAATTTAATGAAAGTATCTCAAATTTTGATCTATAAGTGCATGGTACCTGCTTGGTTAGGGTTTATGGGTCGAGGGTTTAGGGTTTTACGGTTTAGTTTTATGGGTAGTTTATGGTTTAGGGTTTAGCGAATTTTCGGTAATGCTCAGGATTTATGCTTATGTTCGTCGAATATAATGTTGTTACCTGATTTAATAAAAGTATATCAAATTTTGATCTATGAGTACATGACACCTGCTTGGTTAGGATTTTTGGGCTGAGGGTTTTAGGGTTTAGGGAATTTTTGATAATGCTCAATATATATGCTTATATTTGTCAAATAGAATGGCGTTACCCAATTTAATGAAAGTATCTCAAATTTTGATCTATAAGTGCATGCTACGTGCTTGGTCAGGTTTTAGGGTATAGGGGTTTAGGGTTTGGGTTTTAGGGGTTTAGCTAGGGATTAGGGTTTCAAGAATTTTTAATAATGTTCAAGCTTTATGCTTATATTCGTGGAATAGAATGGTGTTGCCCAATTTAGCGAAATTATCTCAAATTTTGATCTATAAGTGCACGATACCTTCTTGGTCAGGGTTTAGGGGTTTAGATTTTATGGTTTAGGATTCCGTGAATTGTCAATAATATGTTCAAAATTTATGGTTATATTCGTGGAATAGAATGGTGCTACCGCAATTTAATGAAAGTATCTCAAAATTTGATCTACAAGTCGATGATACCCTGCTTGATCATATTTTTTAAATACAATTGAAGGTACCCAAGTACTAAACAAGGGAGAAACACCAAGAGTTCCGTCAGATTTAGGCGCTGTTTGGTTGGGCTCTAATTCTGGCTTTTGATTTTTGGCTTATAAAGTCATGAACGCACTAATAGGAACCATCTCTTCAGTGGCGCATGGAAATCCATCTTCTGTGGCGCATATAGATATGCGTCCCAGAAATCTCAGACTTCTGTGGTGCATTTCTGCATATGCGCCACAGGAATTTTTTCAGTGGCGCATACAGCCCAATGCGCCACAGTATGTGGATGCGCCATAGATACATTTTCTAGATGCGGCACTGACTATATTACATGTATTCTACGTTCCTGGTGTATAATCAGGTATTTATACAAGATTTATATAGCATTTATCCAGATCAGTATAAATAGTACATTGCACATATAGTAGATGAAAACCGACATATAGTACAAACACAAGTATAACGTCATCACACTTAGAGCCCAATCGAGATACATATATAGTGTCAAGTGCCAAATTTTTACACAAGTGTCGAATACAAAGTTCATATCATCTCACATTACAAATATGAAGTGGTCACCTCTTACACTAGGATCAAATAGAATACAGCTGTGATGATGGTGAGCAAGAGCATGAGCCCGACCAATATCTTCATCCGGTTCTTCTTCCACGGGTGGTTCCTCCACTTGGCTACCGCCTCCTCTCTAGTCACGTATCCTTTGTAGCTATTGCCGCTGAACTTGTTCACTTGTTTGTGATAGTCCGCCCACTCCTCGTATACTCCTGGAACCCTACCCATGTACACAACATACCACCTCATCGCCATCTCTATAGACGACAAGGCATATTTGTAAAACATGCAACAAAAAGAATTAAGAAAGGGTTCACATGCATATATATATGTTCACAAAATATAAAAAAAAGGATCCATAAACCTAAAAGATAGCATCGCGATCATCATAGAAGTAATAAGTTGAACGACAACACGACCACAGTATAGTTTAATTCTAACAACAATGACCGTTTTGACCACAATATAGTAAAGTTTATGACACACACTACAGCAGGTTTGCATAGAGAATATACACACACTCGATCATGCTAGGCACACATAAAACATGCAGATTTCTTCTTCTCGCTCAGCTTCGGGAATGGTTGATAGCCCTCTTTCGTCATCCATGTCGTTGTGTCACCCTGCTTATGGAGGCGTTCTTCAATCTCCCTCTTACTCTGTAACATCCCAAAACTTTAATCCAAGCTTAACAAGATCAAATCATCCAAAAATAGGGTTAACAAAAACTTTTCCAAATTTAAAAATGAAAGCATTCAAATGTGTGTGCATTTAAAATAGGAGTTGTTTTGAAGTGCCATGATTGTGTGATCCCATGCTTGTAAAATGTTTCTTAGGTGATTTAAACATCATCTACATCATTCTCAAACTATTCCTAAAGAAAATCAAATCAAAAAGAATTAAAAAGAAGGAATGGTCATTTTGGCAAATTTAACTCTCATGCCTACTTTGGCTATTCCTAGTACTCAATTCTTAACAGAAACAATTCTTGATCTTTGCACCCCTTGCTAGTACACATAATGAGGTACCAAGGCCCACCTTTGGATCTGCTAAAAACATTCTTTTAACTATTTTAAATGACAGTTTAAAATTGAATCTAATGCATATGCATAGATCACCCCTATTTCAAAAACCATCTATTTGAGCTCCACTTTCAAAACCCTTGCAACCAGAGACTACCTATCACTAGTGGAGATCACTCAAAAATTTTGAACTCAAAATTTAAAACTTTTTCTCTTGCGGCCATTTCATCAAAAACATGGCAGGCAGAATCAAACACAAATAGCTAGCTCACTGTTTCTACAGAGTTTAGCCACCCATTTGACCACAAAACGCTCCCTCTGTCTCCACTTGATCAAACCATGCCATTACCACCCCAACCCCTACACCCTAGTGGCCAGGCCAAACCATGCCGAGCACCAACTCGCCGGCCAAACTTGCCCTCACCCCAGCAGACCACCTCCTCCTTCCTCTCCATGTCTAGGAGGTAGCCAACACCTCACCGCCCCTCTCTGTCCCCAGCCCGAGCCAAGTGCTGCCGTGGACCACCGAGGAGAGCCCGCGCCCAGTGCCACCGCACCATGCCAGTGCCGCCTCCAGAGCGCGCCTTGTCCCCGCGTGCACAAGTCACCGCTCGACCGCAGCCCACGCCCGCCGCTCCGCCTCGACCTGGAGAACACGCCAGACATCCCCGTTCGCCGCCCAAAGCCTCACAACCACCGCTCGCCGTGGACACCGTCGCTTCGGCCGGGCAGAGCGCCACCTCGCCCAGACTACGTACCACCGCCCCTACGACCGCATTTAAGTCCTAGAGCACCACCAGGGAACCGCCCATCGATCGCCATCCCCCGCCATGCCGCTAGCTCGCCGTAGCCATGTCGCCACCGTCGACCGTCTCAACGTCGGGCCTATAAAAGGAGCCCTCCCCAGCCATTCTTCTCCACACCATTCCACTCCCCTCACCTCTCTAAACCTCACCCACCTCTAGCCGGAGCAAGTGGAGTAGCAGCTCGCCGGAATTGGAACCGGAGCCGCCGCCTCTAGAGGAGAAGGGTGCCGTTGATTTCGACCACCCCAAGCTCCGCCGCAACCGCGCCTCGCCTCGCCATTGTCTTCCACGTTGTTTGCCCGCCTCGCCGACCCTGCTAGAGCCCTGGTATGCCCCTAGTAGACCCCCACCGAGCCGCTAGGGTTCGAGCTCGCCGGCGACCTGTTCGTCGTCGACGACGACCCTCAGCCGTTGATCTCGCTTCTAATCGCACGGCCCACAGCACGCGTACCGTTTCGCGTGTTAAGTGCCGCTGACAAGCGGTCCCCCCTGTCAGCTGAGCCCCGTGCCACGGCGCGCCACTGGGCCGTCCCATTCCTTTTCCCGCGCTAGCCCATCGATTCAAATCTGGATTTTTCTTTTTAGTTAAATCTAGTTTCTGTCCCCTAGTTTAAAAATCAATTCAGAGAGTTTTAGAAATCCAAATTGCATGAAACTAATTTTGTATGAAAGCTATTGAAATAATCTATCCAAGCCTGTTGGATTTAGTTCAAATAGAGTTATAGATCTCTCCTAATAAAAATAACAAAACAGAAGTATTTGCACCTTGCAACATTTTTATAAAATCAACCAAGTTAGCTTTTGAGTTGATTCCAACTCTCAAAAATCAAATTTCATCACATTTATCCAAATATGTAATAATATTAAGGTTTATATGCAGTGACTTTAGACTAGTACCAAAATAATGCTATATAGGCATTTCTAGTCACTTTAAATCATTAAATAATGAACTTAAACCAAAGTAATATTGATCCAACCCTTAAATCCCATTCCCACATGTTAGAATATGTGGTGAGGACATCTGTCCACATGATCCCATATTTTGGTGGTGAATATTAAATTTTAGTTAAAATTTCAATGAGTAGAAATTACTTTTCTAAAATAAAAAGGTTGAAACTATTGAATTAAACTTGTGATGCTTGTGATGATAATAGATCATAAATTGTGTGTTTTAGAATGCTACTTAGCCTAGTTAAGTATGGTTTGGTGATTGTCTACTCCCTATGTATTTATAGACGCTAGTACCAACCAAACTTTCGAGGAGGAGGAGTTCTACCAAGAAGAAGAAGAAGAAGAAAACTTCAACCACTTCACCAACCAAGGCAAGCTATTTTTAGCAAGCTAGATTTAAACTAGATGGTTTAGCAAAGATGCCTTAAGCATGCTTTGATCACACCCCTTTAACTAATAGTACCCCAAGTCTTATTGACAAGTTTTACCTCCCTTAGTTCACACAAAGTTCTTTACTTGTTTTAAAGGTAGCATAAAAAGTATAAAACTTGACCTACTTAGAAACCTTTAGATGTCATTATATGGCATGAGATTGATACCATCTTTTCCACCTTAGTGAATACTCTTAACTTAGTATTTTAGAATAGATCAAAAACTTGAGTCACTTTAGATGGGAACACTTGGTGAAAATGAATTGTGAAAACCTTGGAATGATGAGTCATTCTATTGAGATGGTTTGACATGTGTTGAGAGACACAACTGGTTTACGATGATGAAAATGACGAGGCATGAGCCTTAACCCGTTTATAAAACTGATGGTTGGATTCGGATGCGATACCATTCCAAATTTACCGTACAACCACATTACCTGAATTGGGTAAGGCTTAGCTAGAAATTTATATGCATTAGTATTAGTTCCCTCACGGGAGAGGTTTGAGCTGAGGCTACCTCTCATGATGTCCACCTATGCAGTGCCCAAGATGACTGATGGTCATGGTTGGGAGGCCATGCTCATAGGAGAGGTGCTTGTACTAGGGTGTGTAAAGGGAAGGTTATGTTTGATTATCTGCATACTAAGTATGATGATTCAGGGTTATCCCTGACAGATGTATCGAATCTTGTGGTGAAAGTGTACCACCTCTGCAGAGTGTCAAACTATTCGAATAGCCGCGTCCGTGATTATGGACAGTTGGAATGGCCATACTGTTTTGTTGTCAGTTGTTTTCTAAATAACTTGACATGAATGATGAACTTTGACTTGACCCCAACAGGGTTGTGTTGATGATAATAGCTTCCCAACTTAAGTGATTCTAGAACTTTACTTTATCTTTCTTTGCTTCTGAACTCAGCTTAGGTTTCAAATTTAACTTGATAGTTAACTTAGATTCAGTACTTTAACTTAGAATTATACCCCTTGTTAGTAGTAGTTTGCGAGTACTTAAAGAGTACTCATGGCTTTTGTCCCTGGCTATTATCATGGCCAGACTATGAAGGAGATTATCAAGATGATGGTCAGCAGGACGGCTATGATAACTAGGACTATCTGCCTTCGTTAGCATTGCATGTGCCCCTGAAGATGGACCCCACCGCTACGCTATCGTTTATTTCCGCTGCATGTTGTATTAAAGACTAGATCATGAGATCCTTATTTGTGTAAAACCTTATGTATGGTTTGTAATGGATGATGTACTGTGATATCCAATCCGTTATGTCTCGCAAAAATGGTAATCCTGGGATTGCGAGGTATGGCATAACGGGCATCTGGGATTAAAAATCCGGGTGTTGACAAGTTGGTATCAGAGCCATCCTGACCATAGGAGACCCTAGTTAGAATGGACGTTTAGACCAAAAACTTAGTTTCAAAACCAAAGTGAGTATTTATGAAAAACTATTTCCCCTCTTACCCTTGTGAACTCATTCTTTCTCAAAAATTCACGTTCCTCAAAATTCTTACATTACTACCTAAAATTTGACACACTTGATCACTTCACTAACTTCCTCATCCTAAATTCTTGTAGATGGAGACTCAGTTCAACAAGTTTTACCAGTTGGGAAACAGAGGTCAGCTGATCTTCGAGAGGGATATGGATTCGTTGTCGGAGTTACTGGGACGCCCACATCCGGAGTTTCTTGGAGCTCAACTTCCAGGACCCCCAGGAGGAGACCTACAGTGGCTGGTCACCGCGGATCTTCGGGGAAGCATCGAAGCACCAACTTCCGGGAGAATTCAGTTCTCCGTGAGAGAGAACAACTGGCTAGATGGATTAGCCAGGGCAATGCATGAAGCTCTCGCACGTCTATGTGCCCTCAGCATCAACAAGATCCAAGGAACCCGTTTTGCCCACTATGCCAGACGTGACTTCATGGGAATGCCGATGGAAATGCCAAGTCACCCAGAATTGAGGCGTCAAGTGGAGAACCTTGACTTCTTGCTTCATGAAAGGCAGTAGGAACTGGACAATGCCAGGGAGTTAGCCAACCAGAACCGTGCCATTGCCGACCAGAAGGCCCAGACTTTCGTGCTGCTTGTCCAAGATCGCCAGTATCTTCGCCGCCAGCGTGCAAAGAAGGATCACACCATCGCCCGTCTTCGCAAGAAGGTGGCTGACCTCGAGAAGACCGTCAAGGAGCAAGAAGCTCAGCTTGCCGCCAAGGAAGAAGAAGATGAGGGTGAAGACATCCAGGGAGATATGGATTCTTACCTCAGCAACGATGACGATTTTCTGGAAGAAGATGTTGTGGACTTCTACACTGATGATGAAGACTCCGACTTCATCGACGATGAGTAGAGGCACTATAGCACTGTCGTAGCATGAGATGTATCATCTCATTGTATCGTAGCTTGCCGAATGGTTCTTCAAACCATCTGTGTTCCCCTTTGATTGTTGTGGTGTGTGTTGTATCGGGTGCTTGCTTGCATGAATGAAAAAGAAGTTAGTTGAAAAACCTGAGTCTAAATCAATGTTTTAGCATTGAAAAACCCAAAACCATGAACCTTAGAATTTCCCTCTTACCCCTATATCTATCTCAATCTTCAGATGACTCGTGGAAACCAAGGAGGGAGCAGCTCGTCCCAGGACCCAATGCTGCAGATACTTCAGAATCTTATCGCGGACCGTGAAGCAAGCAGGGCCGAGCGTCAAGCCAACTTAGCAACATTGCAGCAGATCGCCCAAATGGCTCTCAACAACCAAGGACGTGGAAATCAGGATCATCAAGGATCGAAACTCAAAAACTTTCAGAACACCAATCCCCCAATCTCCAACCAATCTGAAAACCCATTAGATGTTGATGACTGGTTACAGACCATGGAAAACAACTTAGAGGTTGCTAGAGTTGATGAGAATGAGAAAGTCCTCTTTGCCACCCACTATCTGGCGGGAGATGCAAGAGCTTGGTGGAATAGCATCCGCAATATGAACCATGGCCAGGTGATGACCTGGGAAGCATTCAAGGTCATGTTCAGCCGCACCCACGTGACGCAAGGTCTCGTCAACAGGATGAGAGATGAATTCCGCGAATTGAAGCAAGGAAGAATGAATGTGGTAGAGTACCGTGACAAATTCTTGTCACTTGCCAGATATGCACCGGATGAGATCAACACGGAGGCCAAGAAGAAAGAGAGATTCTTAACGGACTGCATGATGAGATGCAAATTGTCCTCGTCAACATCCGTTTCGCTGATCTCGAAGAGCTAGTCAACTCTGCAATTCAGATGGAAGGGAAGATTAACCAGGCAAACGACAACCACAAGCGTCGTATGATGCAGCAGTCTGGATCGAGTAGTCACCAGAAGTACCGTCCCAACCCTTCACCAGGATATGCACCAAGGAACAACCGACCCCCAAATTCTCGCCCAAGCTACCCCAACCGTAGCGGAGGAAATGTGAAGTCTGGAGGAAACAATCACAACTCCGGCAATGCCAACAATTTCAACTGTGCCCCTCCCAAGAGCAACAACAACAACAACACTGCACCCAGAACTGGCAGCAATGCTGTACCTGTCCCAGTCAAGGACAAGTCCCAGATCACTTGTTTCGAGTGTGGAGTGAAGGGTCACTACTCCAATGAGTGTCCCAAGAAGACTGCCGCCAATGCCCCTGTGAATGCCCCAGCTCAGCAGCAGCGTCCTGTTCAACCAGGAAGGAGATTTGCCCTAGGGAACCCGCACAACCGCAACGGTCGTCTCTTCCACAGGAACGCAGAAGAAGCCCAGGAAGCGCCAGATGTAGTGCTGGGTATGTTTTCTGTCAACTCAGTTTTAGCACGAGTATTGTTTGATTTTGGAGCATCCCATTCATTTGTCACCGAAGAATTTGTATGCACTAGAAAGATTCGCCCAAGCAACCTGAAGCATGTCATGATAGTTCAAATCCCTGGTTCAACAACAAAAGCTAGAAAAATTTGCAAAGTTGTACCTATCAGAATACATGGGATAGATTTTTATGCCAACCTAATTGTACTTGGAACCAAAGGATTGGAAGTAGTACTAGGTATGGACTGGATGTCAAGGCATAAAGGACTGATAGACTGTGCTAAGAATGCCATCACCATGACCAGTAGTTCTGGAGTAACAGTAGAGCATATCTCTGAAACCTTACCCCGTCAATTCAAGTGCAACAAGAGTGTAGCCCTGCCCACCATTGACCAAGTCAGAGTAGTCTGTGACGACGTATTCCCAGATGAATTGCCAGGTATGCCCCCGGATAGGTATATTGAGTTCATTATCGAACTAATCCCCGGAACCGGACCTATAGCCCAGAGACCCTATACCAACCCCTCAGAGTTAGTGGAACTGAAAAAGCAGTTGGATGCCATGTTAGCAATAGACTTGATTCAACCAAGCGCATCGCCATGGAGATCACCAGTTTTATTTGTCGACAAGAAAGTTGGAGGCAACCGTCTGTGTACGGACTACAGAAAATTGAATGACGTCACCATCAAGAACAAGTACCCTTTACCAAAGATAGAGGATCTATTTGATCAGTTGACCGGAGCTCAGGTATTCTCAAAGATTGATCTTAGGACTAGTTATCACCAACTTAAGATTCGTGCAACGGATATTCCGAAGACTGCCTTTACTACTCGCTATGGTTTATACGAGTATACGGTTATGTCTTTTGGATTAACCAATGCCCCTGCTTATTTCATGAATCTCATGAATAAGATCTTTATGAATTTCCTCGATAAGTTTGTAGTTGTGTTTATCGACGACATCCTTATCTACTCCAAGTCAGAAGAAGAGCATGAGCAACATCTGGGAATCATCCTAGAAACCCTGAGAGAGCATCAGTTATATGCCAAGTTCAGCAAGTGTGAGTTTTGGCTGAAAGAAGTAGGATTCCTAGGACATATTGTGTTTGCCGGAGGAGTCTTTGTTGATCCCACCAAGATCAAAGATGTCGAAGAATGGGAGGCCCCAACCAATCAAACCCAAGTTCGTTCATTTCTCGGATTAGCGGGATATTACCGCAAATTCGTGGAAGGATTCTCGTGCATAGCCCGACCAATGACCCAATTGTTGAAGAAGGACAAGAAGTTTGAATGGACAGACAAATGTGAAGCTAGTTTCCAGGAGCTGAAGAAGAGATTGATATTCGCCCCGATTTTGATCATGCCAGACCTTAAGAAGCCGTTTGATGTGTATTGTGATGCATCCAAGATTGGCCTAGGATGTGTATTGATGCAAGAAGGCAAAGTCATCGCGTATCTATCTCGACAACTGAAGCAGCATGAGCAGAACTATCCTACCCATGATCTTGAGCTAGCAGCTGTGGTTCTAGCATTGAAGACATGGCGTCATTATTTGATGGGTAATCGTTGTGAGATTTACTCAGACCATAAGAGCTTGAAGTATATCTTCACCTAGAAGGAGTTGAATATGAGGCAAAGAAGATGGATAGAGTTAATCAAGGATTATGACCTTGACATTCACTATCACCCCGGCAAAGCCAATGTGGTAGCGGATGCTCTTAGCAGATTGCCGTGTAGGCTTAACACCATGATCAAAGAGAAGCAACCAAGTTTGTATGAGGAGTTGGAGCAGTTTAGGAGTGAGTTAGTTAGCAAAGGATTCCTAGCTAGCATTGAACTTCAACCCACTTTGATTAGCCAAATCAAGGAAGCCCAGAAGGGAAATGAGAGTATCGATGGAATCAAACATCGTATTGGTACAGGAAAGGTACCTGGATTCACCGAAGACGAAGAAGGAGTACTGTGGTACAAAGGACGTATCTGTGTGCCAGCAGATTCGGAGCTGAAGGAGGTTATCATGAAGGAAGCTCATGATACTCTTTATTCTATCCACCCCGGAGGAACAAAGATGTATCAGGATTTGAAAGAGCAATTTTGGTGGCACAAGATGAAACGAGAGATCGGAAGCTACATCGCCAAATGTGACATCTGTCAAAGAGTCAAAGTAGAGCATCAGAGACCTGCAGGACTGTTGCAACCATTGCAGATTCCGGAATAGAAATGGGATTCTGTCGGAATGGACTTTATCACCGGTTTACCTACTTCTAGTAGGGGAAATGACTCAATCTGGGTCATAGTTGATAGACTGTCCAAGGTAGCCCACTTCATACCAGTCAAGACAACCTACCAGAGTGCAAAGCTAGTAGAGCTGTACATTGCTAGGATTGTTAGTCTGCATGGAACCCCCAAGACCATCGTCTCAGATCGAGGAACCCAGTTTACTTCAAGATTTTGGCAGAAAGTTCAGGAAGGTTTATGAACCAAGTTGAATTTCAGTACCGCTTATCACCCACAAACAGATGGACAAACTGAGAGAGTCAACTAGATCTTGGAGGATATGCTTAGAGCTTGTGTGTTGGAATACGGATCAAAATGGGAAGACTGCCTGCCTTTCGCAGAATTCTCATATAACAACAGTTATCAGGCTAGTTTGCAGATGGCACCATTCGAATTCCTATACGGAAGAAAGTGTCGTACCCCTTTGAATTGGTCGCAAGTAGGAGAGAGTCAGATCTTTGGACCCGACATTCTTCGAGAAGCAGAAGAGAAAGTTCACAAAGTCCGTGAGCACCTCAACACCGCCCAATCCAGACAGAAGAGCTATGATGACAAGAGAAGGAGAGACCTGACTTTCAATGTCGGAGATTTCGTATATCTCAAGGTTTCACCATTGAAGGGAACTCAACGCTTTAGTCTGAAGGGAAAGTTAGCTCCCAGGTATATCGGACCTTTCAAGATTATGAACCGCCGAGGAGAAGTATCGTACCAACTAGAACTGCCTGAAGAGATGTCAACCATCCACAATGTGTTCCATATCTCGTTACTTCGCAAATGCTTGGAAGTGCCTGAGAAGACTGAAGTTTTCAAGAATATCGATCACAGAGCTGTGGAAATCAACAATGACCTGACCTATTGGGAAGTACCCATCCATATCTTAGAAGAAGCCTACAAAACCATCAGGACTAGGAGTATCAAGTTTCTCAAGATTCAGTGGAGCAACCATACCAAGGAGGAAGCCACTTGGGAACGCGAAGATTACATTAGGACAGAGTTCCCAGATATTTTTAGTTCCTAGTTTTCTTTGTAAATCTCGGGACGAGATTTTGTTTAAGGGGGGAAGGTTTATAACATCCCAAAACTTTAATCCAAGCTTAACAAGATCAAATCATCCAAAAATAGGGTTAACAAAAACTTTTCCAAATTTAAAAATGAAAGCATTCAAATGTGTGTGCATTTAAAATAGGAGTTGTTTTGAATTGCCATGATTGTGTGATCCCATGCTTGTAAAATGTTTCTTAGGTGATTTAAACATCATCTACATCATTCTCAAACTATTCCTAAAGAAAATCAAATCAAAAAGAATTAAAAAGAAGGAATGGTCATTTTGGCAAATTTAACTCTCATGCCTACTTTGGCTATTCCTAGTACTCAATTCTTAACAGAAACAATTCTTGATCTTTGCACCCCTTGCTAGTACACATAATGAGGTACCAAGGCCCACCTTTGGATCTGCTAAAAACATTCTTTTAACTATTTTAAATGACAGTTTAAAATTGAATCTAATGCATATGCATAGATCACCCCTATTTCAAAAACCATCTATTTGAGCTCCACTTTCAAAACCCTTGCAACCAGAGACTACCTATCACTAGTGGAGATCACTCAAAAATTTTGAACTCAAAATTTAAAACTTTTTCTCTTGCGGCCATTTCATCAAACACATGGCAGGCAGAATCAAACACAAATAGCTAGCTCACTGTTTCTACAGAGTTTAGCCACCCATTTGACCACAAAACGCTCCCTCTGTCTCCACTTGATCAAACCATGCCATTACCACCCCAACCCCTACACCCTAGTGGCCAGGCCAAACCATGCCGAGCACCAACTCGCCGGCCAAACTTGCCCTCACCCCAGCAGACCACCTCCTCCTTCCTCTCCATGTCTAGGAGGTAGCCAACACCTCACCGCCCCTCTCTGTCCCCAGCCCGAGCCAAGTGCTATCGTGGACCACCGAGGAGAGCCCGCGCCCAGTGCCACCGCACCATGCCAGTGCCGCCTCCAGAGCGCGCCTTGTCCCCGCGTGCACAAGTCACCGCTCGACCGCAGCCCACGCCCGCCGCTCCGCCTCGACCTGGAGAACACCCCAGACATCCCCGTTCGCCGCCCAAAGCCTCACAACCACCGCTCGCCGTGGACACCGTCGCTTCGGCCGGGCAGAGCGCCACCTCGCCCAGACTACGTACCATCGCCCCTACGACCGCATTTAAGTCCTAGAGCACCACCAGGGAACCGCCCATCGATCGCCATCCCCCGCCATGCCGCTAGCTCGCCGTAGCCATGTCGCCACCGTCGACCGTCTCACCGTCGGGCCTATAAAAGGAGCCCTCCTCAGCCATTCTTCTCCACACCATTCCACTCCCATCACCTCTCTGAACCTCACCCACCTCTAGCCGGAGCAAGTGGAGTAGCAGCTCGTCGGAATTGGAACCGGAGCCGCCGCCTCTGGAGGAGAAGGGTGCCGTTGATTTCGACCACCCCAAGCTCCGCCGCAACCGCGCCTCGCCTCGCCATCGTCTTCCATGTTGTTTGCCCGCATCGCCGACCCTGCTGGAGCCCTGGTATGCCCCTAGTAGACCCCCACCGAGCCGCTAGGGTTCGATCTCGCCGGCGACCTGTTCGTCGTCGACGACGACCCTCAGTCGTTGATCTCGCTTCTAATCGCACGGCCCACAGCGCGCGTACCGTTTCGCGTGTTAAGTGCCGCTGACAAGCGGTCCCCATTGTCAGCTGAGCCCCGCGCCACGGAGCGCCACTGGGCCGGCCCATTCCTTTTCCCGCGCTAGCCCATCGATTCAAATCTGGATTTTTCTTTTTAGTTAAATCTAGTTTCTGTCCCCTAGTTTAAAAATCAATTCAGAGAGTTTAAAAATCCAAATTGCATGAAACCAATTTTGTATGAAAGGTATTGAAATAATCTATCCAAGCCCGTTGGATTTAGTTCAATTAGAGTTATAGATCTCTCCTAATAAAAATAACAAAACAGAAGTATTTGCACCTTGCAACATTTTTATAAAATCAACCAAGTTAGCTTTTGAGTTGATTCCAACTCTCAAAAATCAAATTTCATCACATATATCCAAATATGTAATAATATTAAGGTTTATATGCAGTGACTTTGGACTAGTACCAAAATAATGCTATATAGGCATTTCTAGTCACTTTAAATCATTAAATAATGAACTTAAACCAAAGTAATATTGATCCAACCCTTAAATCTCATTCCCACATGTTAGAATATGTGGTGAGGACATGTGTCCACATGATCCCATATTTTGGTGGTGAATATTAAATTTTAGTTAAAATTTCAATGAGTAGAAATTACTTTTCTAAAATAAAAAGGTTGAAACTATTGAATTAAACTTGTGATGCTTGTGATGATAATAGATCATCAATTGTGTGTTTTAGAATGCTACTTAGCCTAGTTAAGTATGGTTTGGTGATTGTCTACTCCATATGTATTTATAGACGCTAGTACTGACAAAACTTTCGAGGAGGAGGAGTTCTACCAAGAAGAAGAAGAAGAAGAAAACTTCAACCACTTCACCAACAAAGGCAAGCTATTGTTAGCAAGCTAGATTTAAACTAGATGGTTTAGCAAAGATGTCTTAAGCATGCTTTGATCACACCCCTTTAACTAATAGTACCCCAAGTCTTATTGACAAGTTTTACCTCCCTTAGTTCACACAAAGTTCTTTACTTGTTTTAAAGGTAGCGTAAAAAGTATAAAACTTGACCTACTTAGAAACCTTTGGATGTCATTCTATGGCATGGGATTGATACCATCTTTTCCACCTTAGTGAATACTCTTAACTTAGTATTTTAGAATAGATCAAAAACTTGAGTCACTTTAGATGGGAACACTTGGTGAAAATGAATTGTGAAAACCTTGGAATGATGAGTCATTCTATTGAGATGGTTTGACATGTGTTGAGAGACACAACTGGTTTACGATGATGAAAATGACGAGGCATGAGCCTTAACCCATTTATAAAACTGATGGTTGGATTCGGATGCGATACCATTCCAAATTTACCGTATAACCACATTACCTGAATTGGGTAAGGCTTAGCTGGAAATTTATATGGATTAGTATTAGTTCCCTCACGGGAGAGGTTTGAGCTGAGGCTACCTCTCATGATGTCCACCTATGCAGTGCCCAAGATGACTGATGGTCATGGTTGGGAGGCCATGCTCATAGGAGAGGTGCTTGTACTAGGGTGTGTAAAGGGAGGTTATGTTTGATTATCTGCATACTAAGTATGATGATTCAGGGTTATCCCTGACAGATGTATCGAATCTTGTGGTGAAAGTGTACCACCTCTGCAGAGTGTCAAACTATTCGAATAGCCGCGTCCGTGATTATGGACAGTTGGAATGGCCATACTGTTTTGTTGTCAGTTGTTTTCTAAATAACTTGACATGAATGATGAACTTTGACTTGACCCCAACAGGGTTGTGTTGATGATAATAGCTTCCCAACTTAAGTGATTCTAGAACTTTACTTTATCTTTCTTTGCTTTTGAACTCAGCTTAGGTTTCAAATTTAACTTGATAGTTAACTTAGATTCAGTACTTTAACTTAGAATTATACCCCTTGTTAGTAGTAGTTTGCGAGTACTTAAAGAGTACTCATGGCTTTTGCCCCTGGCTATTATCATGGCCAGACTATGAAGGAGATTATCAAGATGATGGTCAGCAGGACGGCTATGATAACTAGGACTATCTGCCTTCGTCAGCATTGCCTGTGCCCCTGAAGATGGACCCCACCGCTACGCTATCGTTTATTTCCGCTGCTTGTTGTATTAAAGACTAGATCATGAGGTCCTTATTTGTGTAAAACCTTATGTATGGTTTGTAATGGATGATGTACTGTGATATCCAATCCGTTATGTCTCGCAAAAATGGTAATCCTGGGATTGCGAGGTATGGCATAACGGGCATCTGGGATTAAAAATCCGGGTGTTGATATACTCAACCCTCTGGCTTGTTGTAGGCCCTCCCTTGTGTTGACATCTTCAATGATGATTTGTGAAAACTTCATCTAAATGCATGGAAGTCTTCTCTAAGATTATCATTGTCGCTTCGCGCCAAAGTTTTGGCCCATCCTCAGAGACTAGATGTCAGCGTTAGGTTCTGGCAATCCTGAACATAGCCTTTAAGTTGATGGAGGATGTATAAGGCCTCCTTGGCGCTACCAGTAGCCGGCTGCTTGACGCAGGGGGACTCGAGCACATGCTTGAACACGTGTTTTCCATCCTTGATACATTCCCCCTTATCTACGAAGGTGCATCCCTTCTTGGCGTAGCCCTCGAGAGCCTCATTGAGAACACCCCTTATTCTGGTGTAGTCTTTCTTCTTCGTCAAACTCCCCGAGTCGAAATACGTGGCTAGCGAATACGTCGGGGCAAAGACGATGAGTGTGCAGTATTTGTCTCTGTGCAACACAATTGGAACGGAATGTTGGAAAAAGAGCAAATGAAGAAATCTATAAGAAATGCATAAGTTACGGCGGTGATGAGCGAGTGTGTACTTACTCGGGAAAGAAAGGCAACAGAAGTGTGTCCTTCCTCTTGTTGTCCACCATGAACTTCTCGAGGTACGCCATCGCCTTGGTCCGTGTCTCTGATCCTTCGACCAACTGGTTGTCCTGCATGTAGTAGGGATCCACTATCGCGACTTCCGGGGTACTCTCTCTTGATCTTGATCGCCAGATTGAGCGTGTATAGGCGGAACAAGTTATAGTCCTGCCGTTTGGAGAGAAACATCTTGAAAATGTCCTCGTACTCTATGAAGAATAGATCCGCGGGGGCTTCATCGACGAAGCCCATGTCTAATGGCACCTTGGCCATGAAAACCAGGTAATTTGTATCTTTGTCTTTAGGAAGGATGCCTCTAGTGTCTTGACACCCTCGTGCAAAGTTAACATGGGTCCAACCGCGATGTGGAGCAGATCCGGAGTCAATATCGGATCACCAGCTACATGCACTCTACGCAAGCCATATTGTTTGGATGGTACGACGACGGCGTCCTGATCCCGGATCCTCTTCGGAGGAGGCTGCCTCACAACCTTCTTATTATTATTACCTCTCTTCCTGTGCTTGTTCTTCGCAACAGTGTCCTCCACTCCCATCTGCTCATCAGCCGCCTTTCAGAGTGGGTTAGGGATGAAAACAAATCCCAATTTCTCCTGTGGTGGATCGGCAGTCGGAGGCATCTCTTGAGAAAAACCATGGAAGACCAGGCGATGCATGCATGTATTGGGCCGACTAGCTTGATGGTCGTGATCTGTGAAGAGTTCTTCATCCATAGAAGGCATATGCAATCCTTTGTCGGCGCCGGTGTTGATGAAGTTGTCAACATTGATCAATTCATCATCATCTTCATAGGTGCCATCATGTGGTGGTGGTAGCGAGGGCGACGGTGGTTGTGGCACAACGTCTTTGCCATGGGGTGGTACACACGCTGCCAAGAGAAAGGTGTAATAAGGAAGAGAAAGGTTTTATGACTCAAGTAATAAGTATATGAAGATGAAGATATCGATGATATTCAAGTGATGACTCCGGAAGGATCTACTAGATACCAAATTCAGAGACCTGCAGAGTCCGTATTCAAATAGGTAACAATTCTGGTAAGAAAAGTTCCGCGAAAATACAATCCAACTATATTTTTGTAGTTTTTAGTCAACAAGGAAAGTTTCGAAGCGAAAAAGGGACGGAAACGGAGCCAGGGTGGCCCACACCACCCCATGGCGCGGTTCCACCCCTGGCCACGCCACCAGGTGGTGAGGCCACTCCGGACTCCGCCTTCGAATCGTTTTCTTCCAGTACCTTCCTTTTGATATGAAACTTCGTAATATATAACCCCCCGGATCTTCCGAGGTTCGTATATTGTATTTTCGTCGTGTTTTTGTTTCGATCTGTTTCTGTCAGGACATACTCTTTGAGAGCTTAGAAGCACAATGGTGTTTGCCAAGGATAAAGGGAAGGAGCCCATGGAGGAAGACCCCCAAGACCCCAGGAAGGAGAAGGAGATCAAGACTGAAGGTTAAGAGGAGCAAGGCCAACGTCCGCACACCGGCACCACCATTGCAAGCATTGGAGTGGTGAAACCTACCAAGATTAGAAGGACGGCACGGATGTCAACTAGAGGGAAGCCTCCGCGTCACTGTTTGGCACCAAGGACACCCTCTCCAAACACCAAGAGTACCTTCCATACCTTTACCCATAACCATGCAGGAAAAGAAGACTCCAAGTGGGAAGAATGGAAGAAGAATCACAAGAGCTGGGATCCACAAACTGAAATGATTATGGGCCGCATTGAGCACAACTCGGAGTTGATTCGTACTCTCACCTTCGAGATTGAGGACTTGGGGAAACTGATCAGAGAGCTCATCGAGAGGATACCACCACCACCAAGGAGTAATTCGTCATCAGGTTTGGCATCCCCTTGGTTTGTTCCAAGCTTGGGGGAGTGCCGCGGTATCACACCACTATCTTCTATCTTTTTACCTTATTAGTAGAGTCATATCATGAATAGAGGAGTTATTATGTAGTATGGTTTGCATTATGGAAGTGTCCCCTCTCTCGTTAGATTTGTATCCCTTGGTGTGAGTTTCCGTTATGGAATATTAATGAGAAGTTCTTTCATTCACTCTTTTGCATAGCTTATATTAGTTTTCAATTCATGGTTATATGATTGATCTTATTGTTAGTATTGGTAGCACTTTGGGATCATTGAGTTAATTTAGTTGGTTTTGGCAAACCTAGCTCGGACAGTAGCAACACCCTTTTTGAAGGAAAAGATAGAAGTACTCGAGAGAAAAATAATTTCATCATCTTTCTTTCTTGACTTGCTCATAAGTTTAGTATTCTCTAGTTAAGATCTTTTGTGCTTCCAAGGAATATTGCATGTTTGTCTTTATCACTTGTATGTTTGTTTGTTTCCTTCAACTCTTGTACTTGCTACCCAGCCTTGCTAGCCAAAAACCTGTACTGAGAGGGAATTCTTCTCGTGCATCCACCTCCTTTAAACCAAAACCTTTGCCATTTGTGTCCACCATACCTACCTAGTAGAACTATTGCTATTCCAAGTAAATTCCTGTTTTGTCTACCTCCCAAATTAAACTTGTTATGCGAAAATTAGTGATTAAAGCTCTCACGAACTTGATGGCACACTTTACTTTCTTGCACTTAATAAACCTGAACGATTGTGAACTCTCCATGAAAGTTATATGCTTGCAAATTATAGGCTGGGGATTAGCAAAACCGTGCTGTCACGGGGAACGCTTTCAACACTTGTAAATATATACCCAGTTGATACCTTGCTCTTTTGTTTGCGGATGTCGTCGGTGTGAAATAAAAGGGGAGCTTGTAAGTCCATGGAGTTATGTATGTGTGTTAGAGAAACGCCTGGGTCGCTGGTCTAATCCATGCTGACATGGTGGAAACCTGCAGCGTAACCATAATGATATCTATGAAGCATTCTTCTTATAAAAAAGGAGAGAGATAGCTATCGAGAAAAAGAAAAGAAAAAAAGAGATACTATGAAAAGAGGAAAGAGAGAAAAAAGCACCATTTTCCCATGGTAAATAAGAAGATTGCTGAGATACTCATTGTCTGCTTGCCTTGTCATTTTGATATGGGGATTCTTCCATATCATCGGGAAAGGGGTACCCCGTTGGCGGTTCTTAATGATACACACATACTTACGATGACAAGAACTTACCGGTAACTAAAGTTGAGTAGCATGAGGAGCGGCCCTCGTACTCAAGGGACTTGGGATTTTCAGTTTATAGTTTGTCAAGCATATAACTCAGATTGGACCTCACTTTAACCTTAATCACCTAAAGATGCCTATGATAGGGGCAATGAGAGCTGAAAGCTAGTAAGTATCATAATTTTTGGGAGCTCTTTATGAGACTTGTAATCCCTGCTTCCCTCTTTGAAGGACCTTTGTTTTACTTTGTAGTTGAGTCAGTAAACCTATTCCCTTCTATCTCAGCAAGTATTTTGAGTTGATGTGTTTCATTCATTCATATGATGATTTATTCAATCATGTTTCTTATGTTCCTTATTTTGCACATTGCTCTTATCTTGAAGTTTACTACTTTGAAAGCTTTCATTGAAAAACCAGCTATTTGTGAACTCCAGCAAATTATCAACTATTCTTCGACCAAGAGCTAAGTTTGCCATTACCAATGATGATTTACTCTATGTATCTTTATTGTGTTTTCTTTACTCACTGCAAGTTGAGTTGTATAATAGTGAGTTGTCTTCTATTATGATCTATGTGTTTGATGAATGTGATGCTTCTTGTCCGTATTATTTTATCGACTCTTCACTCCATAAACTTGAGGTCATGTTTATTGAGCTCAGTTTCGCTTGGGGACAAGTGAAGTCTAAGCTTGGGGGGAGTTGATACGTCCATTTTGCATCACTATTCTATGTCTTAATTCACTATTATTCATTGATATATTTCGTATTGAGAGGTGATACTTATGTTATTTCATCTATTTTTGCATGGTTGATGACTTTTGGAGCATGGACCGCTGCAGTCAAGATTCTGATGGAAAAGGTGTTGTTTGGAGGCAAAATTCGTGAAGATCAGAAAATCTGGGAAAATATACGGAAAATTCTATTTTTCCAGAAGACTCAAGATGCCAGAAGATGGAGTGGAGGTGGGCCACAGGGGGCCCACACCACCCCATGGCGCGGGCAAGCCCAGGCCGCACCAGGGAGTGGTGTGGCCACCCTGGCCCACTCCAGCCTCTCCCCTCTGGCGTATATCTTCCTCCCGAAACCCTAAGACTCGGGGAGCGACCATAGAAAGATTTCGCCGCCTCTGCGGGGCGGAAAACACCAAGAGAGAAAGATCTCTCCAGCAGACAGATTTTTGCCGGGGGAATTCCTTCCCGGAGAGGGGAGATCGTCGCCATCAACACCACCATCAAGCTGGACTTCATCGGGATCATCATCATCACCACCACCATCATCACCATCAACACCCTCATCACCATCTCCATATTGCTGTAACAATTGGTTGAATCTTGCATTAGTTCATAGGGGAAACTTTCCCGGTGTTGATTACTCTTTGTAGTTGATGCTATTGAGTGAACCATTGAATTATTGTTTATGTTCAGATTGTTATACATCATTATTCCATCTCTGATCATGATCCATATGATGTCTTGTGAGTAGTTCGCTTTGTTCTTGAGGACATGAGAGAAGTCTTGTTGTTAGTAGTGGAGTTGTGTTGAGAAAGATTCAATAGATTGTTATTTAAGTTGTGGTGTACTTCTTCTAGTGGTGTCATGTGAACGTCGACTACATGACACTTCACCTATATGGGCCTAGGGGAATGCATTGTGTATTTGGCTACTAATCGTAGGGGTTGCCGGAGTGACAGAAACCTGAACCCCCGTTAGGAAACCATTGCACAAGGGACGTAAGGGTCTTAGAGTTTAAAGCTGTGGTTAGGTTTTACCTTAATTACTTTCTTGTACTTACAGATGTTTGCAAGGGGTTTAATCACAAGTATGTATTAACTCTTGGATATGACGGTACATTAGCACAGGTTCACCCACACAACACTTAGCAAGCTAGAGAAGATTAATCGACTATATGAAGCGAAAGCACTTGACAGTCTTCCCATGTGTCCTCGAGAACGTTTGGTCATCTATAGAAATACAACCGGCTTGCCCTTTGCTGCATAAAGGATTGGGCCACTTGCTGCATTTATTCCTACTGTCTTTTGTTTAATTGTACTTTATTTACTTGCTTTACCGAAAACCCCTAAAAATCCGTTTGCTAAGTATTTGCAGAGAATTCCTGATCCATACCACTAGCCAGCACCTTCTGCTCCTCGTTGGGTTCGACACTCTTACTTATCGAAAATACTGCGATACACCCCCTATACTTGTGGGTCATCATCCGTGTTAGTTGCATCCAAATCACACAAGTTTAGAGGAGAAACAATAGAAAAAGTGTTTGGGAAAGTAGATACATTTTGGACGTATCAACTCCCCCCAAGCTTAGCTTATTGCTTGTCCTCAAGCAATTCAGTTGAAAACTGAGTGCGATAAAAGAACTTTCACGAACACATTTTCTTAATATGATGTAAATATTCTCAGCAATGTGATCAACTACTTAGACAATTCATAATAAAGAGTATGCAACTGAGTCTACTTAATAGTCATTACAAGTTATGAAGAGATTCTAACTCAAAAATAATAAGTAGCATGAAGTATAAACATAAGCAACATTACAATGCTCATAGAAAGGTATGATAGAGTGGTATCTCGCTTGCCTTTGATTATGAATGTCTAGGCACCTCTGAAGTTCAAGTGATGACTAGAAGTAAAGATATCAAGGATACAAACATCAAAGTCATAACACAAATAATCAAGTAATGGGACAAGCACAAAGAATGACAACTGTGCTCTCAAGAAGGTTCTCAAAGAATAAATGGAGACTCAACAAGTAAAGGAAAAGGTTTTGAATAAATTTGAAAGGCTTCCAAATGCTGAAAGTGTGATATTCATTAGCTTTGAGCTCTCATTGCCCCTATCATAAGAATCTTTAATGTGGTTAAGGTGAAAGTGAGGTCCAATCTGAGTTATATGCTTGACAGACTATAAAATGAAAATCCCAAGTCCCTTGAGTATGAGGGTCGCTCCTCATGCTACTCAACTTTAGTTACCGGTAAGTTCTTATCATCGTAAGTATGTGCGTATCATAGAGAACCGCCAACAGGGTACCCCTTGCCCGATGATACGGAAGAATCCCCATATCAAAATGATAAGGCAAGCAGACAATGAGTATCTCAGCAATCTTCTTATTTACCATGGGAAAATGGTGCTTTTTTATCTCTTTCCTCTTTTTATAAATCTCCCCTTTTTTTATTTTTCTCAATAGCTATCTCTCTCTTTTTTTCCTCTTTTCATAAATCTCCCCCTTTTTTCCTTTTCTCAATAGTTATCTCTCTCTTTTTTCATAAGAAGAATGCTTCATAGATATCATTATGGTTACGCTGCAGGTTTCCACCATGTCAGCATGGATTAGACCAGCGGCCCAGGCGTTTCTCTAACACACATATATAACTCCATGGACTTACAAGCTCCCCTTTTATTTCACACCGACGACATACGCAAACAAAAGAGCAAGGTGTCAACTGGGTATATATTTACAAGTGTTGAAAGCGTTCCCCGTGACAGCACGGTTCTGCTAATCCCCAGCCTATAATTTGCAAGCATATAACTTTCATGGAGAGTCACAATGGTTCAGGTTTATTAAGTGCAGGAAATAAAGTGTGACATCAAGTTCGTGAGAGCTTTACTAACTAACTTTCTCATAACAAGCAAACATTTTATTCAGAAGAAAACAAGGCATATTGAATATGCACGGAAGTAGCAAATGATGCTAATAGGTAGGTATGGTGGACACTTTGGCAATATTTGGTTTAAGGGAGTTGGAAACATGAGTAAAACACTCAGTGTAAGTGAAGGCTATCAATAGTAAGGGAGCAACAAACGAGAGAGCAATAGCTGTCATTATCATGCTTGCAACAAAACAGGACTACTCATGGCATGAAAGTGATTCAAGATCCTCAAGGCAAAATAATTCATCGAGGCTTAACTGATTATTACAGTCATGTGCATGCGTGAGCATGTGCCAAGTCAATTCAAATGAAACATTCAGAGGAGGATACCACGGTGTCATACTAATTTATGAATAGAGCAATGCAAGCAAACATTCATAGGACATGCTACAAACTATTAGCGAGCTGGAGCTAATCATAAGAAAGCAAGAACTACTAAGAATCCAAAGATAACATACACCCTACATGAACGGACTAAGCATGCCCATAGTGATGAGTATATGTACAAAAATGAAAACAAATAGAGTTCGTTACCAGCCTCTTACCACGTCTCAAGTTGTCATTAATCCTCATTATTTCTCTTCACTTGTGTGGCTTTAATAATAATATGAAACCAATATTCCACTAAGGACTGCCGAACCCTGCAACAAACTCACAAAACCAAAGAAGAACGACAAATATTTTTGTTGTTTTCGATTTTTTAAAGCAAGAACCCAAAAAGAAAAAACCAGCAAAGCAAAAAATCTTTTGGGGTTTTCCAAATAGTTCAAACAAAGCAAAGAGGGAAAAACAAACCAAGGCAAAAAGAGGAAGCAAACCAAAGAGAAACAACAGAAATATTTTTGGTCTTTTTGTGTTTTAGAAAGCAAAAGCAAAGAAGAACGAAAACTAAAAAGAGAACGAAAACATGAATATACAAAGTACCGACACAACATGATATGGAGATGAGTGCGGTGTCGGCGTACCTCCCCCCAAGCTTAGGCTTTTGGCCTAAGTGGATATCAATCCATATACGAATAGGGGTTCCAAGCAGGCGGATCTTGATAAGAATGGTCGTAGTTGGGACCATGAGAAGAAGAAGAAGCTCCCCAATCATAAGTAGGCTGTTGATATGAAGACTCTCCCTCATTCGAGGGCTGGACCGAATCATCCGTGACCTCCCTTCTAGTGTCCTGCTCCTGTTGGGAGTGCTCTCCCAAGTACGTGTCAAGCTCCTCCTCAGTGAGGGACCATCCTTCCCTGTTATCAAGGTTAAACAAAATAGGTGCAGGCAAAAGAACAACATGCTCGGACTTGCTTTTTCTCCAACCAGCTTTGAGAAAGGTTATTTCATAAGATAACTCACTCATACTAGCCCACGAGGAAACAAATTTATGCTGTATCATGGAATTAAGATCAAGCCTTTCTATGGGAAACTGTAGGTCTAAATGATGAGGCACTAAACCATGCAAGCAACTAACAATAAAAAGAAAACTAAACAAAGACAAAAACTAAAATGCATAGGATAGAAGTAAACGGAGATAATCATAGTGAAAACATTGTGTTGTTCAATGAAATCCTTTTGTTAACAAGGTTGATCAGGTCTTGTTACCAAAACAATTCCATATGAGACAAAACTTTGTATTCCACCAATGATTATGTTACCTCAACCTTGATAGCAATGGTCCCAATCATAATAGTTTCAAATTTTTCTCTTGGTATGGGACAATATATTTCTCCAACTTGAATGACCTCAACATGTTCAATTGAATTCGAACCATAAGTCCTTTTAATCTTCTTGGGGAAATAGATAGTATGTTCTTTGTCATTAACATTGAAAGTCACCTTTCCTTGATTACAATTAATAACAGCTCCTGCAGTATTAAGAAAAGGTCTCCCAAGAATAATAGACATATTATCATCTTTAGGCATTTCAAGCACAACAAAATTAGTTAATATCAAGCAATTATGAGCCACTTGAACAGGTACATCCTCACATATACCCACAGGAATAGTGGTAGCTTTATCGGCCATTTACAAAGATATATCAATTGGTATTAATTTTTCTAGTTGAAGCCGCTTATAGAGAGAGAAAGGCATAACACTAACTCCAGCTCCCAAATCACACAAAGCAGTTCTAACATAACTATTGTTAATAGAGCAAGGGATAGTTGGAATCCCTGGATCTCCAAGTTTCTTAGGAACCTTACCATTAAAGGAATAATTAGCAAGCAAAGTAGAAATTTCTTCATTAGGGATCTTCCTTTTATTCGAGACAATATCCTTCATATACTTTGAATAAGGAGGCAATTTAATAGCATCAGTCAAAGGAATTTGCAAGAATAAAGGCTTCATCCACTCATAAAACTTATTATAATGTTCATCTTCATTTGACTTGTGTTTCTTATCAGGGAAAGGCATAGGTTTTTGGACCAAAGGTTCTCTTTCACTACCATGTTTCTTAGCAATAAAATCCTCTTTGGTGTATTTGGTATTCTTAGTGTGGTTTTCAGGTTCTTCTTCAACTTTTTCTTCATTTAGGAACTTCATTTTCTTCATTACCACTTTCAGTTTCAGCATCAGAGATAGATATACTATTAGGATCTATAGCAGGTTCAGAGGGTTCTACAACAATTTTATGTTTCTTTTTCCTTTTCTTACGAGTAGAACCACTATTTTTAGCTTGTTGAGAATCCTGCTCAATTCTTTTGGGATGCCCCTCAGGATATAGAGGATCCTGGGTAGCAGCTCCACTTCTAGTTCTAATTTCATAAGCATGTTTTTCTTTAGCGGCATTAACTAGCAAGTCATTTTGCACTTTAACGAGTTGATCTATTTGAGTTTGAACCATTTGAAAGTGTTTAACAATCATTTTAACATCATTAGAGGTTCTTTCCACAATATCTTTCAACTCAACAATAGCTCTAGTGTTTTCCATTAGATGATTTTGCACCCTTTTATTAAAATTATCTTGCTTAACAATAAAGATATCGAATTCTTCTAAGCATTGATCAGGAGGTTTATAGTAAGGGATATCACCTTCATCAAAGTGTTGGAGCTAGTGTACCTCAATAGTGGATGAGTAGGGAATAGGCTTACATAATTCTTCGATAGGAGGTAAATTCTTGACATCTGCAGCTTTAATTCCCTTCTCCTTAAGACATTTCTTAGCTTCCTTCATCACTTCATCATTTAATTCAATAACTCCCCTCTTCTTTGATGTTGGAATAGGCACCGGAATAGTAAGCCCAGGTACAATTACTTCAGGTATAGCTCATTCAGGAGGAGTCCAATCTTCATAATTCTTACTTATTTTAGCCATTAATTCCTCAGCTTCCTTTGGAGTCCTATTCCTGAAAACACAATCAGCACAACTATCTAGGTATGTCCTAGATTCTTTAGTTAGTCCATTATAAAATATATCAAGAAGCTCATTCTTAGGTAATGGACTTCCAGCCTGTGCATGAATCAAAGCACAAAACCTTGCCCAAGATTCGGGCAATACCTCTTTTTCTCCCTGTTTAAAATCAAAAAGTTCCTGCAAAATAGCATGTCTAGCACTAGGAGGAAAATATTTCTGCAGGAAAGTACTAATCAAGCACTCAGGGCTATTAATAGATCCAGGAGGTAAATTACTAAACCAAGTTTTAGCTTCTCCTTTTAGTGAAAAGGGGAAAATCTTAGCAACAAAGTAAGTACGCATCTTAATATCATCAGAAAACAGGCCACTCATGGTAGAGAGTTCATTCATGTGTGCTACCGCACTTTCATTCTTAGTCCCACAAAAAGGTTCTTCCTCAACAATAGCTATGTAAGATAGATCGAGAGAGAAATCATAATCTTTATCTGTAATGTTTATGCGAGAAGCAGCAAACTTAGCAATAGGAGACAATTTGGGTCTAATAGTACGCCTCTCAAGGAGACTCTTAGCAGCGCTGCTATCATGGGTGTTTTTACATTCTTTAATAAATTCATCGGTCATCTCAACATAACCATCTTCAATATCATAACTCTCACTAGACTCAGGTGAACTAACAGGTGTGGTAGTGTCTTCATTAGGAGTTTCAGTATTTCCAGCTATAGTTCTAGCAATCGTAGCATCTAGGGAAGGACCTAATGAACCACTCTTATCAAGCATAGTAGAAGCAGCATCATAAGCATCAGAAATTTCAGATTCAGTAGTAGTAGCAGTGTGTGTAGCATGTGTATGTGGTGGTGTAAGGAACTTACTCATAACAGACAGTGAATCAAGAGCAACAGAGGTGTTCAGAACCATACCTCTTCTTGTAGTGGATGGTAAAATAGGGACCTTTCCATCACGAGACTTACCCATGATGGATGGATAGCAGCGAACAATAGAGAATCCAAGTGAACTTTGATAAATAAAGCTATGCTCCCCGGCAACGGTGCCAGAAAATAGTCTTGATGACCCACAAGTATAGGAGGTGTATCGCAGTATTTTCGAGGGAAGTGAAACCCAATTTATTGATTCAACACAAGGGGAGCCAAAGAATATTTATAAGCCTTAACAACTGAGTTGTCAATTCAGCTGCACCTGGAAACAATCTTGCTCACAGCAGTTTATCAGTAGCAACAGTTTTGTAGTAGGAATAGCAAAGTAGCAGCAGTAGTAAAGTAAAGACAGCAGTAACAATAGTAGTAACAGTAGGATTCGAGTGCGGTAGGCATAGGGATGGATAGACGGGCGTTGCATAGACAAGACAATTCACATAGCAATCAGAACATAGGGCAATTGCAGATAAATAAGATAAAGCATCCAAGTACTAGATAATCCTAGGCATGTGTTCCATATATAGTCACACGTGCTCGCAATGAGAACTTGCACAACATCTTTTGTCCTGCCAGCCCGTTTGCAGCGGGGCCTCAAGGGAACTACTGGCAATTAAGGTGCTCCTTTTAATAGAGCACCAGAGCAAAGGATTAACACTCCATGAACACATGTGATCCTCACATCAAAGCCATTCCCTGCGGTTATCCCGATTTCTGTCACTTCAGGGCCATTGGTTCCGAACAACAACATGTGTATACAACTTGCAGATAAGACCAAGAACAATACTATCATAATAAATCAATAACATGTTCAGATCTGAAATCATGGTACTCGGGCCCTAGTGACAAGCATTAAGCACAACAAGTCGCAACAAAGTCATAAATCACTAATAAAAGATACTAGGCACCAAGCCCTAACAATCTGATGCCATTACATGAACGATCTCATCCAATCCCTACCATCCCCATAGCCTACAACGGGGGATTACTCACTCATAGATGGGGAAAACATGGATGGTCGATGGAGAAGCGATGGTGATGATGATGGCGATGATCTCCTCCAATTCCCCGTCCCGGCAGGGTGCCAGAACGGAGTTTCTGGTGCTGTTTCGTAGAATCTGGTGGTGGCGGCGGAGCGGAACTCCTTCTAGAAAAACGTCGACCCCCCCCCTGAGTTTTTAGGTCAGAAGGCAACTTATAGGCGAAGAGGGAGACCGAGGGGGTGCCTAGGGGCCCACACCACCCCCTGGCGCGGCCTGGCCTGGCCCGCGCCACCAGGTGGTGTGGCCACCCCCTGGCTCTTCTCTGTCTCGTATTCTGGCTCCTAGAGTCTTCAGGTGAAATAGGATTTTTGGCATATTTTCCGGGATTTTTTCTGATAGTTGATTTTCTACACAAAAAGTAGACACCAAGGTAATTCTGCTGAAAACAGCGTCAGACCGCGTTAGTTGCATCCAAATCACATAAGCTTAGAGGAGAAACAATAGCAAAAGTGTTCGGAAAAGTAGATACGTTTTAGACGTATCAGCAACCGAGTGAGGAATGGAGCTTCTCTTCTTATCCTCATCACTTGAACCATCATCATCTATGATAGTTGTCGCCGCGGTTGCATGCATGGTCATTGTTGGCACGTCCATCCCACGGTTCCTCCACCTCTCCTCATTTTTAGCACATCATAGCAATGATGCAATGTAAATGACTTTCCAAGTATCTTCTTTACATTCTTGGTCATTTTTTCCTCATCTGGGTACAAGCCTTGACCAATGGTAAGCAACATTGTGAACACCGAAATGAGTCATATACAACAAGAAACACATCTCAACATCAAAATGAAACACTAACACACAATAGAATACTTACCCTATCCACATCATTTGTGCCACTTGGGTTGATCTCGTCAACATCCTTTTGCACACCTGCCCACTTTTGACAATCGGCGTTGATCGTCTACTGACATGGGAATGACCTATCAGATCCCTGTAATTAACTACCCTAGGCATACAAAGGCCTATGGCCCATGAAGAATAGGAGAAGACCCAGAAGCATGCGACGGGCAGAAGCATGTATTGGCAATCAAGAGAGAAATAGGAACCGACATAATACTTTTATTGTAATTGTAACTTGTAGCCTATCCGTATACGACTTTGGGGGGCAGCATATGATATAAAGGCTGGGAGGATCCAACGGAGAGGGACCGAAGCTTTGAGAAATTTGTAATCATACTCTCTCCAATAATCATACGATCTCGACTCCCTTGTTTGTCTGATCAGCCGATGAAATCCCCAGCGTTCTCCTTTCCATGGTACCCTAAATCCATAATATGATCGACCAACGGTACCGAAGAGATCGGAGAGTGCGCACATTTCCACTTGTGTTTTGTGCATCAAAATACTCCTTCATTCTCATCCAGTATGTCTCCCTATTTTGGTCTGTGCCAACTGACGGATCCATGCCAATATTCAACCAAGCCTTGCAAAGCAACCTATCCTCCTTCATGGTGTAGTTAACCGTCCTCCTCTTGGTGGCTCAATCAAGCCTTCACCATCCTCATCCACTTAAAACTCCTCCTCTTCACCATTATCTTCATCCACATCCACATGTGCTTGTGAGAAAGACGATCCAACGTTCATAGCATCTAAGAAGCTCTGATCATCGACACTACATTGCACGGGCACATGTCAAACTCCTCCTTTACAATCATCTTTCTAAAAAAACCAAAAAAGAGAAAAAAGTTACCTTGTTTCCATTTCGTCGATCATGTTGCGCACGTCGGCGGCTGCTGCGGTCGCCGTCGCCTGCGCCGGTGGACGAGGAGGAGGCGGAGTGCTCCCTCGCGCCCGGGGGATCGGCGGCTGCTGGATGAGCCGAGCGGCGACCTCCTTTGCGGCCTTCGCCTTCAGTTTTTTAGGTGTCAGGCGCTTGGGAGTAGGGACCCTTCCCTTCGGCGGCGCGGATGGCGGCAGCTACGTGGAGCCAGCACCGGTGTTGGGACGCGACGGCATGAAGAGGACGCAGGTGGCAGCGACGGTGCTAGGGGCGATGGCGACGATGGCGTAAGTCCACCACCAGCGACAGCAGTGGGGTGGACGAAGTATGGAGGGGTCGGTGGCGTGCCGAAGGTCCCGTCCATTGCCGGAATTGTGTGGGTGTCCGTGCGGAAGGGGAGAGGGCGACGGAGTCGCGCGAGCACGGGTGATTTTTCCAGGCGGTTGGTTCTTCATGCGCGTCGCTAGTGATAACGCGCGCTGTAGTTGGCACGCCAGATATTCGGCGCCAGATAGTGCAAAACACCGTGCCACACTAAATTTTTACAGCGCGCGCCCGGATACAATGCCTGCTAGAGGAGCGCTCGAGGGCTGCCTCACGCTATATCGTCGGTTTATTTAGCGCAGTGCTAGTATAGCGCCTCTGGTGGAGATGCTCTTAGATTGATCTTATCTGGCTCACCATGCGCACCATCTGGTCCATGTTGGACGGACAAATTCTTGTTGCACAGAAAAACCTTCCTCTCACCTTCCCTTCTTCCGATAGACTTCTCTCGAGCATCAATTTTGCCAACGAGTACCTCCTTTCCTAATTCTGGCATGCTATCGATCTCATGACTTTTCCTAGGAAACAAATCTTATCTCCACTCCATCCCCCTAAACGGCTTTGGGGGGCGCCGGCGCGTAAAATCGCTCCCATCCGGCCCTCCTAACTAAAATTTTCATTCAACGGATGCTAAATAAACATCTGGCGCCCCCAGCCCAACCCCTCCCACCGGGAGTCAACTGGGGGTGCCGGCTACCACTTTTGGCACCATGGGTTCACCAGGCAGCCTCCACACTATATTTAATATTGGGGGCATGACTGGGTAGTACCCACCGTATCGGGGACGAGTGGAGATGCTCTTACATGGTTGCATAGCTTCCTGGAAAACAATTCTTTATGACTCTATATGAAAACATATTTAATCATTGATTGTAGATGTGTATTACCTCCGATCTAAATTAATGTTTTCAGATTTGTCTAGATTCGAAATATACCTAGCACTAAAATTTGACTAGATACATCTAAATCTAGAAAAATCTGAGAATAATAATTTAGATTGGAGGGAGTATTATTTTTAATTTTCTGATTCTATCGGTGACAACCTTTCAGCACAAAAGCATGAGCCCGATAAAGAAGATCTACCAACCGATAATAGCCAAGCCGTGGAGTTGATGTGCACGAGAAACCCTAATTTGGAAATTTCTAAATTAAACAAACTTTAGGTGCAGAATTTATTCAGCATAATAAATACTTGTCAAATTCATTCAGCATAATAAATACTCAAGCAGCTAAATAAGGACTCGACAGTACTCCCTCAATTCCTAAACAAGTTACTTTAAGGCTTTGTTCGGTTCATCCACTTCCCTAGTAGATTGGAGTGGTTTGAAAGGGATTAGAGAGGATTTTGGCTTAGACGGAATTTAATCCATATCAATCTCTTCCAATCCCGCTCCATTCTAATGAAACCGAACAAGGCCTAATTTGTCTAAATTCGTACATATCTAACCACTTATTACCGGATAAAGAAAGTACTGCATGATCGGATTTGGGCCTTCAATCGGGTAATGTTCTTCCCAGCCTTTCTATCTCTGCAACTCTCGCAGCCCACGTTCCATTTCCACCCCACCAGGCGGCCGGCCGTCCACACCACCGCCCTCTCTCCTCCCCCTCCTGCTCTGCTCAGCTCCGGCGACCCCTATCCGTCCATAACCCCTTTCTCCCCGAAAGCGAGCCCCATCAACCGAAGCAAACCCTTAGCCTAACATGGAAATGGATGCAGGGGGTCCTCATCCGAAGAAGAGGAGATCGGCGTCGCCCGGGGTCGGTGAAGATGGAGGCGGCGCCGACTGCATCAGCGCCCTCCCCGACGCAGTGCTCGGCGACATCATCTCCCTGCTCTCCACCAAGGAAGGCGCTCGCACCCGGATCCTCGCGTCCCGGTGGCGCGACCTCTGGCGCTCCGCCCCTCTCAACCTCGACTACCGCGACCTCGCCATCGAAGGGGTGACTGTCCGCACTGACGTCGTCTCACGCATCCTTTCCTCCCACCGGGGACCCGGTCGTCGTCTCTATGTCAACACGTACAGCCTCAACGTCCCTGCCGATTCCGTGGAAGCTTGCCTCCGGTCCGCGGCTCTGAACAACCTTGAGGACCTTGATTTCACCGACCACCGTATAGAGCAGCCGCATCTGACACTGATCTTCCGCTTCTCGCCCACCCTCCGTGTTGCCAACATCTGTAAATGCGACCTCTCCGACATCACCTTCCAAGGACTACACTTCCCCCTGCTTAGACAGCTTGGACTCATAGAATTCAAAATCTCGGAGCTCTCGCTGCATAGCCTGATTCATGGCTGTCCCGTTCTGGAGTGCTTTCTAATTGATCGCTGTGTTGGCTTCCGCTCCGTCCGGATAAACTCCCTCACCATTAGAAGCATCAGCGCCGGTGTGAGTTTATATCGGTTTCATCCGAGACCAACCCATCGGCTTCTCCTCGAGCAACTTGTCATTGAGAATGCCCCTTGTCTTGTGAGGCTGCTCATTCCTGGTCAGGGCATTAGTCTGCAGGTAGTGGTAGTCGCAGCGCCTAAACTAGAGACTTTGGGCTTCATCACTGATGCATGCGATCCGACTGATCCCTACAGACTTGTGTTTGGCTCCACTGTTATTAAGGTACACCCCGCTGCGACTCAGTTGTTTTTCCGTGTGCTGAAAATTTACCCATCACCTGAGTTGTGCATTGTCCTAATGTCCTAATATTGTCTTGCTTTACTTGTTTGAAGGGATTGTGTGTTGAGAAGCTGGTAACGGTGGTACGCACAGTCAAGATGTTAGCTCTTGATATGCAGAATCTTAGTTTGGATATGGTTATTGACCTGATGAGATGCTTTCCGTGCTTGGAGAAGCTGTATATTCAGGTGATAATGCTTGTTCAACAAATGTTTGATCTACTTTTGTTCTGAACTTGTTGATTTCATTTTTTTTTCTCTATGTTCTTTTCAGTCATTTGAATCAAGCCCAGGCAACTTGTGGCGTCGTAAACACCGAAACCTGATCAGAGATCTTGACATGCGTCTCAAGACAATAGTGTTGGAGAAGTACAAGGGCTTGAGGTCACAAGTTAACTTTGTTACGTTCTTTGTGTTGAATGCGAAAGTTCTAGAGTCCGTGACGCTTGGCATCAGAGAAAGGAATAACAATGAGGAATTTTTGGCAGAACAACGCAGGAAGCTTCAGGTAGAGAACAAGGTTTCCAGAGATGCCCGGTTTCATTTCACAACTAGTACTTTTGTCCGCAGTTTTTATGGTGTTAAGCATGTACGTGATTCGGATTTAACTGACCCATTCACACATAGGAGTATTTAGCTAGTTGTTCTTGTATCTTAGCCTATTTCGTTTCATGTCTTCTCCAAACCGGAGTAGGTAAGAGTGTATGGAGTAGTACTTTCGAGTTTGTATCTCTAGTACAATAGTAGAATGCCCGGAGACCATTTTGTGAATGCTTTTATCAGAAGTGCCACATGTTTTGCAATCATGTGCTAAGCCAGTTAGCGTATAGTAACTCAGGTATTGGTGTTATCTGACCTTCTGTTTAATTTGCATTGTTTTCTGGATTGTTCCTTGTTGTTTCCACTAAATTCTTGCCTGATTTCCTCAATAGTACTGTTGCGTACACGGGTTGCTCAATCACTGCAGATTCTGGGTAATCACTGAACTCTATGCTGATCATAAATCATAGCTTTAAACTTCCCTTTCTGAATTCGGGTTGTGCTCGACCCCACTGATTTCTGTTACGTACTAATATTTTGAACACAATTCGTTGATGGAGATTACACTGTACAGATGCTCGAAGTTGTTGTTTGCTTGAGCTGGCAAATGTGAAGACTTGTTATTGAATTGGAGCTTTCTTGAAAAATGTGATTCTCCGTTGTCGATTGGTTGCTGCTAGCAGCAGGACTTCAGTGATTCTGAAACATTCTCAATAGCTGCTGCGAATCACCATTCTGTTATATCCTTCGCAGGGATATAAAGGGTACCATATTATCTTCCTTTCTCATGCACTACTTGTGAGAATTACTACTGTAGAATATTTTTCAGAGAGAAGAAACTCGAGGTTTGTAAGCTTCGTTTAGACAAGGTGTAAGGGTGCTCACTCTCGATCCAGATCGCGCAATCTCGGAATATCTATTTCCTTGGCCGGATTTCTCCCAACCATCCACCGAGCTAATTCATAGACGGCACTGGCGTTCGTTGTTCTTGAGGAGACAATGTCCGCGCATATATAGGAAGGACAAGTCAATATATGAAGGACAAGTCAAAGAACGCACTTATCGCTAGCCAACCAGGCTGTTGCTCGCTTTTGCCTATTGGGCCTTCGGTCTCTTGGGTCGCCAGCTCCTTCTCCCTCGATCTCTTCCGTCAGTGGAGCCGAGTCGTTGACAATCCCCTCCCTTTGGAATCTTGCTTGCCCCCAAGCAGGGGCATGTGGAAATTGTTGCCGAAGAAACTTCATGTCTTCCCAGGTAGCTTGCTCCTAGTCCGCTCCACTCCACTAAAACAATACTTGTGTGATGGCTCATTGCCCCCACTGGTGCACACGTTGACGGAGAATCTGGATCGGAATCTAAAATAATTCATTAGGAGGAGGTAAAGCATGTGATACCTGCGTGACCTGTCCAACGCATGGCTTGAGCTGGAATATATGAAACACAGGGTGCACCCAGCTCGACGGTGGCAGCTACAGCCTATATGCCACCTGAACAACACGTTCTAGCACAGTGAATGGCCCGAAGAACTTGAAAGTGAGTTTGTGGTTTGCTCGCCGAACAAGAGATTTCTGAATGTAAGGTTGCAGGGCAAGAAACACACGATCGTCCACAGAGAAGACATGCTCGCGGCGATGCTTATCCGCTTGGTGCTTCATGCGTTGCTGCATATGCAACAAGTGTTGCCAGATGGAAGCAAGCACCAGTGTTGTGTTACGAAGTCATTCCTGCTGAAGCAATTTTGTTTGAGGCTGAGATGCCGAAGTATCAGGGCTATCGTCCATACAAGAGCTCAAAAAGGCGATTTCCCCAGCGAGGCGTGCCAGTTAGTATTATACCAAAACTAGCCTAGTCTCGAGGATGAGCACTGGCAAAGCACTTTAGGTAGCAATCAATCGACTGATTGGCGCGCTTAGTTTTCCCGTCAGTCTTAGGGTGATTAGCTATGCTCAGCTTCAGCTACGTCCCAGTTGCTCTGAACACTGCCTGCCAGAAGCTGCTGGTAAAAACAGGATCCCGATCGGACACCAGGGACAAGGGCATACTATGGAGGCGATACACATTTTCCACGAACAAATCAGCAGCCTTGCTATGTAGGGGTGGCGCAAGGGAATGAAATGGGCAAACTTGGACAACTTGTCAACCACAACCAATAGTCAATTGAAGTTACGCGACATGGGAAACCCGTCTATAAAATCCATAGTGGCTACTTCTCATGGCTCAGAAGGAACCAGCAGGGGCTGCAAGAGTCCAGTAGGAGGCAATCATTTCGGCTTGGCTTGCTGGCAAATATGGCACTCACGAACATATTGGTGAATCATACCTTTCATCGTAGGCCAACTAAAGAGGGTGACGAGTTGCCAGTAAGTTACAGGAAAACCCGAGTGACCACCTTGTGGACTGTCGTGGAATGCCGAGATAATCCGAGTCTTCAGAGAGATATCGTTGCCCACCTAGATGCGCCCTTTGTGCCGCAGAACTCCGTGGTCCAATGTATACTAGCTCTCCGCTGAAGGGTCAATCGCCACACGCTACAAGATATCACGCGTTTACTATCGATAACTAGCAATCACATAAGATAACCACATAGGCTGCAAGGTCGAGATAGCAAACAACTGAGAGCTCGCCGGTGGCTTGTGCAATAGTGCATCAGCCGCCCCATTGTTAATCCCTTGCTTGTAATGGACTGTGTACTATAGCCCCATTAGCTTGGTAAGGGTATTTTTGATGGAAATATACCCTAGAGGCAATAATAAATGTGTTATTATTCATATTTCTATTTCATAATTAATTCTATCGTTCTGTGTTATAATTGTATTAGTTATGAATAATGTGTATTTGGAGGAAAACCCTAATACATGTGTGCGATGATAAACACCATATAAAGATATCCCTGGACATGCCTCTTTGACTAGTATGTATGTCAATGATAGTTTCGGTTTCCTAGCTATGGGAAAAGTGACAATATGATTGTGGTGTTGCCAGTGGCATATGTGATCGGAGTTGTTGGAGAACAACGACAATGGATAGACCCAAACATGAGATACCATGAAATGCATCATCAATATAGTTATAGGTTTAATCTCATAAGACTTTGTATTGGCTTTACAAGAAATCGTTTGACCACGAGACATATGTGAACTTGGGAACAATATGGACGTGGCAAGATTCTCCAAACGTTGCTCTTAATGGAGTGATTATAAAGTTGATGCTTGTTCGTACCGGATGGTTCGCCAATAATTCACATGATGTACTTGTGGGAATTGATACTTCTGACGTTGGAGAGATACGCTCTGGGCTCGCTCATGTACTATGATGTTCGTCATTGTATGGCTAGACACATGATCAAGTTGTTCAACACAGGAACATCGATAGTACGGAATGAGTAAAGAGTACATGCCAGGTAACAAGAATAACCTAGTGTTTCATCTCGAGCAATGTAAAGTATTGACGAATCAATATGATATGTATCAGACTCAATAGTACGGTTCACAGATAAAGAACTTCGTGTTATTTGCGGGGTTGCTAGTTGTATCAAGACAATGATAGTAATCATTGTCATCGGAATAAGTTTTGGACATGTCTGCAAATATCCGAACCTACCAGGTCACAACTTAAGACGTTTATGGCATTTCAGAATGTGAGTGCGAATGAGATAGTTGGATGAAGTATTTCCGAAAGGATGTTTCAGAGCGTCTCGGATTATTCCGGAGGAGTCCGGGATATCATAGAGAGTGGACGAAATCGTTCTAGACATTAAAAGAGGACGCTGGGAATATTTTAGGAAGGTTTCGAATTAATTCGAAACTGTCCAGAATTTAATCCGGAAAGCTTCGGAATAAATATTTATATTAATAATAAGAAGAAATTATTATTAATATCCCAGTGGGTCCCATGGGCCGAAGGGCTGCATGGGCCCACTAGGCCCACACGCGCGAGGGGGGAGGAGACCCTGGCTGATTCGGCCAGGGCCTCGCTTAGACCGGCGGGTGGAGGAGGTGGGGCGGGGTGATGCCGAGTGGGGGAGGAGTCTTCCCCGGTCTCAAACTTGCCACCCAAGTTGGTTTTGGGGAGGACTCCATATTAGATGCGGACTCCGTATTAGATACGGACTTCCTCTCTCTCATATTGGTGGAAGAAAGGAAAAAGGAGGAGTCCTTGTAGGATACGAATCCTAGTCCTACTCTCCTCTATGGAGGAAGGAATCCGCCTATATATTGAGGGAGAGGGCCAAGTGCAAGACACACTAATCCACGCCCTATCCCAAACCACCACCGGCCGCCGTATCCTCGGCCCGGTCCTCTTCCTCCTCCTCACGTCATCGTCTTCGTTGCATGAAGGAGATCTTCACCAACGCCCATAGTAGCTCCTTCTTTTACCATGTCTAGATCTAATCTTGGCGGAGGACGAAGTGTTGTTGGATCTTCATTGACACGTTCCCGCTTTGTCTATAATTTCTTGATCTTGCCTCGACGCGGTGCCGTCCTCGTTGCACATGTGGACATCTGTGGAGGTGCGACACTTGGAGCACTAGTTCTTCGGAGCCGTCCGTGGGATAATACATCTCCTCGCGACTCGCTAAAGCTTTTTGTAGGGATCGACGCATGATCAACCTCGTCATAGATAAACTTCCGCTAGTTCAATCTTCGAGGGTATGTTCCGTTACCTCACCCTTGCATTCGATCTTGGTTATGCGCTAGAAATTTTTGTTTTTCCATAGCCGTTCCCTAACAGTGGTATCAGAGTGGTCTATGCGTAGGCACACGTATGGATAGAGGAATCGTCGAATTCTGACATTGCTAATCTCGTTCTTGCTACCCAATTGTTGCAATTTGGGTTTTAGAGATATTATATGATTAGCGGTCCGAGCCGACTTTACGATCTTTGGATCGAGACTAGTTTGTGAAGTGTACTCCGGATGCACAAAACAACTTTGTCGGATGCCTGTTTTTCTCCAATAGTCGAGAGAAATTTTGCACATTAGGCTTTTGTGAATTTGGTGAAGTTCTCATGGGGGTCACGCGTATTGACGAAGTCTAGTGAAGCTATTGTATTATTTATAGTGCAATAGGGACACACCCCGAACAAGTAAAAAAGCAAGTCGAACAATGATGATGCTTACTTACCACGTAGGTAAAGAACGGTTCTCTATGTCAGTATAGAGCCCCGTAAGTTAGCAAAGCGTGTTAGAGACGTGTAACTTGTTTTTGCAGGGAAGTGTTGTGGTATAGCAATGTGATGTATACAATGTGATGTATGAGATGTATTATGTTGTAATCTCGTGGGGCATGAGTGGCAGGATCCGCGATGATTGTCATAATATTATTGTAATAGCTATAGTTGTTTTACTTTATTATCTAGAGTAGAAATAGTTGTAAAAGCAAGAATTAGCGATGACGATCAAGCAACGATGGACCTCGATATTATGCCCAAGGCGCGTGGAGGAGTACGTGACACCGGAAGACGTTGATGATGGAGATCATTGACGCAAAGTGCTATACCATATCACTATATGAATTGCATGTGATGTTAATCCCTTTATGCACTTTATTTGTTGCGTGGTAGTCTTAATAAATAGGGTGATCTCTCACTTAAGAATATCAAGTAGTAATGTGTTCCCCTTAAGTTAGGAAGCACATAACATGGGTGCACCTAACGACGTTCATAATGTGGGTGTGAAACCATCGCACTGCTGGTAAACTAAGGTTCATTTGACATACTACCTAGAACGTCTATAGTATGAAACACAAGAATTGAAAGATTAACTGGAGTCATATGGAGATATGATTGGTATGATTACTTGCCAGTCTTATTCCCCAGTGCGTGATGTAACATTGTTACCGGGAAAATAAGTTCATGGATCTTGAATCACTAAGTATGAGAGATGTTGATTTTAGTGGGAGCTAAACTCTGGATTAAAGTTGTTAATATTATGTAGTTCATTAATTATGAAACAATGTCTAAATGAATTTGTAACTATTTGTAGATCAATGGAACGCAACACCAACTTCCCTTTAGCTGGCATATTAGAGAAAGAGAAACTGCATGAATCTGGTACAAATTTTGTGGATTGGTTCCGCAACACAAGAATAGTACTGAAAGGTGCTAAGAAAGACTATGTCTTGGAAGCAACTCTTGGTGATGCTCCTGGTGAAAACACAACTCAGGCTGCGGAAGATGTCTTTTAGCAACGTAGTGATGACTATATCGCTGTCCAATGTGCTATACTTGCATTGATGGAACCAGATCTTCAAAGGAGGTTTGAAAACTGGGTTCCATATGAAACGATCATGGAATTAAGGGGCATGTTTGAGAATCAAGCCCGAGCAGAAAGATATGGGATCTCTCAAAATCTTCTGGATTGCAAGATGGCAGAACGAGGCTCATTTAGTGCCCATGTAATCAAGTTGCACGGGTACGTTCAAAGGTTGGAAGCGTTGGGCGTTCCCTTTCCTTCTGAACTAGGAACTGACATAATCATGAAATCACTCCCACCTAGCTTCCCTGGGTTTGTCATGAACTTCAACATGCATGGGATGAACAAAACATTGGCCGAACTGTTCGCGATGTTGAAGGTGGCTGAAAAGTACATACAGAAGAACACCAATCATGTGATGATGGTAAAGAAAACCACTTTCTTCAAGAAGAAGAAGTCTGGAGGAGACAAGAAGAAGGCAGATGTGCGTCGCGCCTCTAACAAAGGCAAAGCACCTAAGGCATGTCCAGCCCCGGATGTTGAGTGTTTCTTATGCAAGGAGAAGGGCCACTAGAAGAGGAACTATCCAAAGTACTTAGCAGAGAAAAAGAAGACTAGATCGTCTAGCTCAGGTATATCTGATATACAAGTTATTAATGTTTACTTGCAAGGTCATGAGAGTGACTCTTGGGTATTTGATACCGGATTGGTTGCTAATATTTGAAATTCGATACAGGAGCTACAGAATCCTAGGAAGCTTGGCAAGAACGAGGTGACGATGGGCATCGGGAATGGAGCAAGCATTGCAGTGATTGCCGTCAGCACAAGACCTCTACATCTACCGTCAGGATTAATATTAGAACTTAGTAATTGTTACTTTGTGCCTGCATTATGTAAGAATATAATATTAGGATATTTTATCTTACAAGGTGGTTATTCGTTTAAATCAGAGAATAATGGTTATTCAATTTATATAAATAATATCTTCTATACACACGCTAACGTGAAGAGTGGGTTGTTTATGATTGATCTTGACTATAATACACACATCCATAACACTAAGCTAAACGTAGAAAGACAAATGAATTGAATACCACATATTTGTGGCACTGCAGATTGGGTCACATTGGACATAAACGCATGAAGAAGCTCCATAGTGATGGACTCCTGAGTTCACTAGATTTTGAATCTTTTGATACATGTGAAGCGTGTCTGATGGGAAAGATGGCCAAATCACCGTTTAATGGATATGTTGAATGGGCAAGTGACTTACTGTAAATAATACATACTGATGTATGTGGTCCAATGAGTATACATGCACGCAGTGGATTCCTCTACTTTATAACCTTTGCCGATGACTTGAGTCTCTATGGTTATATTTATCTTATTAAGCATAAGATTGAAACATTTGAAAAATTCAAAGAATTTCAAAATGAAGTAGAGAATCAACATGGCAAGAAAATAAAGTTTCTGCGGTCGGATCATGGAGGCGAATATTTGAGTCATGAGTTTAGCGAACATCTTAGAGCTCATGGAATCGTTTCACATCTTAACCCTCTGGGAACACCCCGATGCAATGAAGTGTTAGAACGGTGTAATCAAACTTTGTAGGACATGGTGAGATCTATGATGTATTTAACTGATCTCCCTTGGTCATTTTGGGGCTATGATTTAGAGACTGCGGCTTTTACAATTAATAGAGTGCCATAAAAGTCTGTTGAAACGATGCCATATTAGTTGTGGTTTGGCAAGAAACTCAACTTATCGTTTCTTAAAATTTGGGATTGCGAAGCTTATGTAAAACTTTTGCAGCCAAATAAGCTTGATCCTAAGTCGGACAAATGCATATTTGTAGGTTACCCTAAGGAAACTGTTGGGTATTCCTTCTACCACAAAACTAAAGGCAATATTTTTGTCGCGCGAGGAGGAACATTTCTTGAGAAGGAATTTCTCTCTAAAAGTTTAAGTGGGGGGACAACAGAGCTTAATGAGGTTATTGAACCAGAGCAAGATGGGCAGAATAGTGCAAAACCAGAATTCGTTCTAGAAACGCCTATGGTGCCATCAGATGTTGCCACACCTACAAGTGTTGTAGTCCCGGAAATTAATGCTCCTATTGAACCACGTAGATCTGGTAGAGTTTGTCCTCTAGTTGTAAGATTTTAAGATGAAGTGTTGTTGTTAGACAATGATGAACCAGCTACATACAAAGAAGCTATGATGGTCACTGACTCTGTCAAATGGCAATAAGCCATGAAATCCGAGATAGAATCCATGTACGAGAATCAAGTTTGGAACTTGATCGACCCTCTTGAAGGCGTAAAGCTTATAGAATGTAAATGGATCTATAAGAAGAAAATAGATGCGAACGGTAACATTAATGTCCATAAAGCATGACTTGTAGCAAAGGGGTTTCGACAAGTTCAAGGAGTTGACTATGATGAGACTTTCTCTCCCGTAGTGATGCTTAAGTCTGTTCGGATTCTTCTAGCAATAGCTGCATATTACAATTACAAAATATGGCAGATGGATGTCAAAAAAGTGTTCCTAAATGGCAATCTAACCGAGGATGTGTACATGGTACAACCCGAGGGTTTTGTCGGTCCTAAAGATGCTAGAAAGGTGTGAAAACTTCAGAGATCCATCTATGAACTGAAGCAAGCATCACGGAGTTGGAATCTTTGTTTTGATTAAGTGGTAAAGTGTTTCGGCTTCATTAAGAATGGACAAGAGTCATTGTTGATTGGGCATTTCTTAACACTATATGTGGATGCCATATTGTTGATTGGAAACGATAAAACATTTCTTAACACTATAAATGAATCATTGAAGAAAAGTTTTTCGATTAAACATTTGGGTGTAGCAGCTTACATATTGGGCATAAGGATCTATAGAAATAGATCATGATACCTGATAGGGCTTACTCAAGATGCATATCTAGACAAAGTTTTGAAGATGTTCAAAATGGAAGAATCCAAGGAGTGACTTCCAATGGTACATGGCAAACCACTAAGCAAGAAGCAATATCCTATGACAGATGCTGAGCAAAAAGACATGAGTGAAGCTCCATATGCGTCAGCAATTGGTTCAATCATGTATGCCATGATATGTACAAGGCTATATGTATCATATGCTCTAAGTGTTACGAGTAGATACCAAAGTGATCTAGGTGTGAATCACTGGATAGCAGTGAAAAATATACTTAGATACTTGAGAAGGACTAAGGATATGTTTCTCTTATATGGAGGTGACAAAGAGCTCATTTTAAGGGGTTACACCGATGCAAGCTTCGTCACTGATCCTGATGATTTTAGATCCCAGTCCGATTATGTGTTCACCTTGAACGGGGGAGCAGTGAGCTGGAAAAGTTCTAAGAAAGATACGGTTGCGGACTCTACAATAGAGGCGGAGTACATAGTAGCGTCAGATGCTGCAAAGGAGGGTGTCTGGATGAAGAATTTCATCTTAGAGCTTGGTATGGCTCCAAATGTGCTAGAGCCAATGGAGATTCATTGTGACAACAATTGTCCATCTCTCAAGCAAAGGAAGCAAAGTCCCACTAGAAGAACAAGCATGTACAACGTCGATTCCATCTCATACGCCAGTTCGTGCATGATGGTGACATCAAGCTGTGCAAAATTCATTCAGATCTGAATGTGGCATAACCATTAACGAAGTTACTCATGCTTGCAATGCATGAACATAACCGGGATGCCATAGGTGTTAGAATGCTAAATGTAAACTAGATTATTGACTCTAGTGCAAGTGGGAGACCGATGGAAATATGCCCTTGAGGCAATAATAAATGTGTTATTTTTCATATTTCTATTTCACAATTAAGTTTATCGTTCTGTGCTATAATTGTATTAGTACCAAATAATGTGTATTTGGAGGAAAACCCCAATACATGTGTGGGATGATAAACACCATATAAATATATCCCTGGTCATGCCTCTATGACTAGTATGTATGTCAATGATAGTTTCGGCTTCCTAATTATGGGCAAAGTGACAATATGATTGTGGTGTTGCCATTGACATATGTGATCGGAGTTGTTGGAGAACAACGATGATGGATAGACCCAAACATGAGATACCTTGAAACGCATCATCAATATAGTTATCAGTTTAATCTCATAAGACTTTGTATTGCCTTTACTAGAAATCGTTTGACCACGAGACATATGTGAACTTGGGAACAATATGGACATGGCAAGATTCTCCAAATGTTTCTCTTAACAGAGTGATTATAAAGTTAATGCTTGTTCGTACCGGATGGTTCGCCAATAATTCACATGATGTACTTGTGGGAATTGATACTCCTGACGATGGAGAGATACGCTCTAGGCCCGCTCATGTACTATGATGTTCGTCATCGTATGGCTAGACACGTGATCAAGTTGTTCAACATAGGAACATCGATAGTATGGAATGAGTAAAGAGTACATGCTATGTAATAAGAATAACCTAGTGTTTCATCTCGAGCAATGTAAAGTATTGACGAATCAATATAATATGTATCAGACTCAATAGTACGGTTCACAGATAAAGAACTTTGTGTTATTTGCGGGGTTACTACTTGTATAAAGACACTGATAGTAATAATTGTCATCGGAATAAGTTCCGAACATGTCTGCAAATATCCAAACCTACCAGGTCACAACTTAAGACGTTTATGGCATTTTAGAATGTGAGTGCGAATGAGATAGTTGGATGAAGTATTTCTGAAAGGATGTTTCAGAGCGTCTCGGAATATTCCGGAGGAGTCCGGGATATCATAGAGAGTGGACGAAATCGTTACAGACATTAAAAGAGGACGCTGGGAATATTTTAGGAAGGTTTCGAATTAATTCGAAACTGTCCGGAATTTAATTCGGAAAGCACGAACTGGCGTATGAGATGAAATCGATGTTGTACATGCTTGTGGAAATATGCCAAGTTGTTCATTAACGAAGATACACTCTGGGCCAACTCATGTACTATGATGTTCGTCATCGTCTGGTCGGACACATGATCAAGTTGTTGAATATAGGAACATCGATAGTATGGAATGAGAAAAGAATACATGCCAGGTAACAAGAATAATCTAGTGTTTCATCTCGGGCAATGTAAAGTATCGATGAATCAATACGATATGTATCGGACTCAATATTATGGTTCACACGATAAAGAACTTTGTGTTATTTGCGGGGTTGTTACTTGTATCAAGACACTGCTAGTAATCATTGTCATCGGAATGAGTTCCGGACATGTCTGCAAATATCCGAACCTACCGTATTTCCGAAAGGATGTTTCGGAGCATCCCGGATAATTCCAGAGGAGTCCAGGATATCACTGAGAGTGGACGGAATCATTCCGGACATTAAAAGAGGATGGTGGGAATATTTTAGGAAGGTTTGAATTAATTCGAAGGTATCCGGAATTTAATTCGAAAAGCTTTGGAATAAATATTTATATTATTAATAAATAAGAAATTATTATTTATTAATATCCCAATGGGTCCTGATACGTTGCTAATGTATCTATAATTTTTGATGTTCCATGCTTGTTTTATATCTACTTTCTTATGTTTTGTCCACACTTTGGAGTATTTTATACACTTTCTTGGACTAACCTATTAACAAGATGCCACAGTGCCAGCTGCCTGTTTTCTGCTGTTTTTGGTTCAAGGAAAGTCAGAAAATGAATATTCTCGAAATTGGACGGGACAAAAGCCAAAGTCAATATTTCACCAAGGGGGACACGGAGCCAGAAGGGGAGAATTCAACCTGGAGGCCTTCTTCATCACCATGCCTGCCTCCGGTGTGATACGTGAGTAGTTCATCCCTGGACTACGGGTCCATGTAGTAGCTAGATGGTTGGTTCTTCTCCTTTGTGCTATCATGTCTAGATCTTGTGAGCTTTGTTCATGATCAAGATCATCTATTTGTAATCATACATGTTGTGTTTGCGGGGATCCGATGGATATTGAGATGCTATTTCAGATTGATTATTGATGATATCATGTCTTTGTTATTTGTGATCTTGCATTCTCTCCGTTGTTACTAGCTATCTTGGCCGAGTAGATGCTAGCAACTCCAAGAGGGAGTATTTATGCTCGATAGTGGTTTCATGCCTCTAGGAATCTGGGGAAGTGACAGAAATCTCTAAGGTACTAGATGTGCTATTGCTACTAGGGAAAAAACATCAATTCTTTGTTCATAGAACAATCGTATTGTTTAGTTTACACACAATGCTTAGTGTAATTATCTGTTGCTTGCAACTTAATACTGGAGGGGGTTCAGATGATAACCCGAAGGTTGATTATTAGTCATAGCTGCAGTTGGATTACGGTCTATGTATAATGTTCTAATGCCCAATCAAATCTCATAGAAGTCAAGATGATTAGTATATGCATGTATGCTTTCTCGATGTTTGTCAATTGCCCCGCTGTAATTTGTTCACCCAACATGTCATCTATCTTAAGGAGAATCACCACTAGTGAACTATGGATCCCGATCCTTTCCTTACCATCAATCTACAATCTATTTCATGTTTTTTGTTTACTTTCTGCAAAGCTATTACTATCTTCCACACAATATGTTTAATCCTTTGTTTTCAGCAAAACCGGTGAGATTGACAACCTCACTGAGTTGGGGGCAAAGTTCTGTGATTGTATTGTGTAGGATTCCAAGATGGAAACAACACCTTGGGGGTGTTTCCTTGCTCCTACTGGTTCGATAACCTTGGTTTCATAACTGAGGGAAAACTTGTTTCTATACTCATCATACCTTCCTCTTGGGGTTCCCCAATGAGCTCATCATATTTAGTAAGCAATACTTTTTCTAGCGCCATTGTCGGAGATTTGAAGAAGAAGAAGCTCCCACGTCAACCATGCGCCATCAAGACTTGTTCTGGCGCCATTGCCGGGGAGTCAAGGACATCTTCACAAGGGGACTCCCTCATAACCAATCTCTTTACTTTGTTTTATTTTTTTTGCTTAGTTTATTTCTGCTTTGTTTGCTTGTTTCTTTATCAAAAACACAAAAAAATAGTTGTACTGGTTTGCTTTCTTTATTAAAAACACAAAAAATGACTACTCTTGAAAACACTAAGTTGTGTGACTTCACTAGCACCAACAACAATGATTTCATGTGCACACCTATTGCTCCACATGTTCCTGAAGCTACTTTCTTTGAAATTACACCTGCTTTACTCAATCTTGTTATGAGAGAACAATTTTCTGGAATTGGTACTGAAGATGTTGTTGCTCATCTAAATAACTTTACTGAACTTTGTGAGATGCAAAAGCATAGGGATATAGATGGAGATATTATTAAGCTTAAATTGTTTCCTTTCTCTTTGAGAGGAAAAGCTAAAGAATGGTTGCAATCCCTAACTAGAAATAGTATTGATTCTTGGACTAAATGCAAAGATGCTTTCACTGGAAAATACTATCCTCCTGCTAAGATTATATCTATGAGAAGTGAAATAATGAAATTTAAACAATCTGATAATGAATATGTTGCTCAAGCTTGGGAAAGAATGAAGTCTTTGGTAAAGAATTGTCCCACTCATGGACTGACTGCTTGGATGATTATCCAAACCTTTTATGCAGGACTGAATTATTCTACAAGAAATCTACTGGATTCTGCTGCTGGAGGTACCTTTATGACCATTACTTTGGGTGCTGCAACAAAGCTTCTGGATAATATGATGGTTAACTATTCTGAATGGCACACTGAGAGAGCTCCACAAGGTAAGAAGGTAAATTCTGTTGAAGAGACCTCTTCCTTGAGTGATAAAATTGATGTTATTATGTCTATGCTTGTTAATGGGAAAGCTCATATTGATCCAAATCATGTTCCCTTATCCTCTTTGGTTGCTCAAGAAGAGCAAATTGATGTGAACTTTATAAGAAATAATAATTTTAGCAACAATGCCTACATGAATAATTTTGGTAATAATAACTATAGGCCATATCCTCCCAATAATGGTAATACTTATGGAAATTCCTACAACAATAATAGGAGTGCACCCTCTGAACTTGAAGTTATGCTTAAAGATTTTATTAGTAAACAAACTGCTTTCAATAAAACTATTGAGGAAAAACTCTCTAATGCTGAAAGAAATATAACATCTTTGTCTAAAGCACAATGTTCTTTTAATAAAATGGCTGCTAAACCTGAAACTATTGAAAATCCCTTTGCTGCTACTAATGCCATACAAGTTAGAATTGATAAAAATGTTAGACTATTAGCTGAATTGCATGCTAAGTGGGGAAGAGAAGATGAAATTGCTAGAAATATTAGTATTTCTACTATCACTACCACTAATGTTGAAGCTAGTAATCCCAATGGAACCTTTTCTAATAAAAATGCTGAAATTCTTCAAAATATGGGAAACAATAGCTCTACTACTTTAGATGATAATTATGATTTTGATCTTGATGGTTGCAATATCTCTGAAGTAATTAAGTTCCTACAAAAGCTTTCTAAAAGTCCTAATGCTAGTGCTATGAATATGGCTTTTACAAAACACATTACTGATGCTCTCATAAAAATTAAAGAAGAAAAGATGAAACATAAAGCTTCTATTCCTATGAAATTAGAAGATGGTTGGGAACCCATCATTAATATGAAAGTAAATGATTTTGATCTCAAAGCTTTATGTGATCTTGATAGTAGTGTTTCTATTATGCCTAGAAAGATTTATGAAATGCTTGATTTGCCACCATTGAAAGATTGTTATTTAAATGTCCCACTTGATGAGAATGCTAAAAAGAAACTCATGGGGAGTATTAATGATGTTCTTATTATGGTTAACAATGCCTATGTCCCTGATGATTTCTATGTTTTGGATGTTGAATGTAAGGCTTCTTGACCTATTACTTTGGGAAGACCTTTTCTTAGAACTGTTGGTGCCATTATTGATATGAAAGAATGCACCATTAAATATCAACTCCCATTCAAGAAAGGTATAGAACACTTCCCTAAGAAGAGAGAGAAGATTCCTTTTGCCTCTCCTATTAAAACAAAATTTGCTCTTAATGCTTCTTCATTTGAGAATACTTGATGCTTTTCTTGCTTCTTATGCCTAACTTAAAGGCGTTAAAGAAAAGTACTTATTGGGAGATAACCCAAAAGTTTTAGTTGAGTCTTGGAAGTTATTGCTTCAGTAATAACCTCTACTTATCCTTTTTATTTGCTTTTTGTGCCAAGAGTAACCTCTAATGAGAGAGAAGTAAGACTTGGGAAAGTTGTTGTCCCAAAACAGATTTTTGTGCTTCGCTGTAAAAAATTCATGTAAAATCTCTGTACGTCGGTTTGAGCTGTAATGTTTTGTGCTTCTGCCCCAGGTTGTTATACAACTTTCATTAGTTCAACACTTTTCGATTTGAGCAACAGAAGGTCTTCGAAAAAATTGATTTTTACTTGTTGGTCTGTTTTGAGAGATTTCTGCCATTATTTGCATTTTCTTCTTGTTGATTCCTTTTTGGGTTATTTTTGGGGAATTGAGCTTTTTTAGGGAAGTGCTACAATATCTTTTGTTTTAATGGAAGTTTTACTTGTGTTGGAACTGAACCCAAAGACTTATTATCTTGAGTACACTAATGTTGGTAATGAAGATTGTGTGAAGTTTTGTATGAAGGAAAAATTTCAGGTGTAAGGAAAGAATGATGTAATGAGATGAAGAATGGACTAAAGCTAAAGCTTGGGGATGCCACCCGTGTCACCCTAAGAAATATCCAAGAAGTACAAGCATCAAATCTTGGGGATGCCCAAGGCATCCCCTTCTTCATCAATAAAAATCTCAGGTTTATTCCAAACACTTCATTTTTATTGTTTCATGTAGAGTTGTGTTGTTCTTGGAGCGTCTTCGTTTTTTTTTTGGTTTTCGTATGCTTAGTTTTCTTTAGTTTTCTTGAATAAAATGGTTGGACCCCCTCATTCATGCATTAGTTTTCAAATAAGATTGGTTTGGATTGGAAAAGATTGGGAAAAGTTCATGCTTAAGTGGTAAAAGGAGCTTGTTTTTTGACTGTGGCCTATGCTTTGTCATGTCGTGCTTGATATTGTTTTGGCTTTATGCTTAGTGATTTTTTCTGTAGCATGACATGTTATAAACAATTGAGATTGCTTAATGTGCCTTGAAAGAATCATGAGTTGTTTTAGCATATTAAAGCATAGTATTGTGGTATTCTCCTTTGATGCTTTATTTGGGTTGACTTGGAGCATGCTCACACCATGTTAAGACTATCCCAAGTCACCATAGCCTCTATGATCCTTTAGTTTTCAACTTGTAATATCACTTTATGCTTTAATTAATGATGTTTTGTCGCTTTGCATGATTATGGCCATTATTGCTCTCTTAGTTGGTTGCTCCTAGTCTTTTGCTAGCCTCCATAATAAAGTATGAGTTCCACTCATGCATCCAACTCCAAATAAAACCAAGTTATTCCAAAGAGTCCACCATACCTACCTATTAGCATTTGCTATTCCAAGTATATTCATGTTTTTATCTACCTTCCGAATTAAACTTGTTATGAGAAAACTAGTGACTAAATCTCTCACGAACTTGATGGCACACTTTACTTTTCTTGCCACTAATAAACTTGAACCATTGTGTCATCTATGTTGTATATGCTTGCACTTATACGTTGGGGATTAGCAGAACCATGCTGTCATGGGGAACGCTTTCAACATTGCACTTGTACATTGTACCCAGTTGATATCATTCTCTTTTGTCTATGGATGTTGTCGCTGTGAAATGAAAGGGGAGCTTGTAAGTCCATGGAGTTATGTATGTGTGTTAGAAAAACGTCTGGGCCGCTGGTCTAATCTATGCCTAATCATGGTGGAAACCTGCAGCGTAACCATAATGAGCAATCAATAAAGCATTCTTCTTATAAAAAGAGATAGAGATTGAGAAAAGGAGAAAAAGAGAAAAAAAAGAGATGAGAAAAGAGGAAAGAGAGAAAAAAGCACCATTTTCCCATGGTAAATAAGAAGATTGCTGAGATGCTTATTGTCTGCTTGCCTTGTCATTTTGATATGGGGATTCTTCCATATCATCGGGCAAGGGGTACCCCATTGGCGGTTCTCTATGATACACATGTACTTACTATGACAAGAACTTACCGGTAACTAAACTTGAGTAGCATGAGGAGGGGCCTGATGACCCACAAGTATAGGGGGCGTATCGCAGTATTTTCGATAAGTAAGAGTGTCGAACCCAACGAGGAGCAGAAGGTGCTGGCTAGTGGTATGGATCAGGAATTCTCTGCAAATACTTAGCAAACGGATTTTTAGGGGTTTTCGATAAAGCAAGTAAAAAAAGTACAAGTAAACAAAAGACAGTAAGAATGAACGCAGCAAGTGGCCCAATCCTTTATGCAGCAAAGGACAAGCCGGTTGTATTTCTATAGATGACCAAACATTCTCGAGGACACATGGGAAGACTGTCAAATGCTTTCGCTTCATATAGTAGATTAATCTTCTCTAGCTTGCTAAGTGTTGTGTGGGTGAACCTGTGCTAATGTACCGTCCCATCCAAGACTTAATATATACTTGTGATTATACCCCTTGCAAACTTCCGTAAGTACAAGAAAGTAATTAAGGTAGAAACCTAACCACAGCTTTAAACTCTAAGACCCTTACGTCCCTTGTGCAATGGTTTCCTAACGGGGGTTTAGGTTTCTGTCACTCCGGCAACCCCTATGATTAGTAGCCAAATACACAATGCATTCCCCTAGGCCCTTATAGGTGAAGTGTCATGTAGTCGACGTTCACATGACACCACTAGAAGAAGTACACCACAACTTAAATAACAATCTATTGAATCTTTCTCAACGCAACTCCACTACTAACAACAAGACTTCTCCCATGTCCTCAAGAACAAAACAAACTACTCACAAGACATCATATGGATCATGATCAGAGATGGAATAATGATGTATAACAATCTGAACATAAACAATAATTCAATGGTTCACTCAATAGCATCAACTACAAAGAGTAATCAACACCGGGAAAGTTTCCCCTATGAACTATAGCAAGATTCAACCAATTGTTACAGCAATATGGAGATGGTGATGAGGGTGCTGATGGTGATGATGGTGGTGATGATGATGATGATCCCGATGAAGTCCAGCTTGATGGTGGTGTTGATGGCGATGATCTCCCCTCTCCGAGAAGGAATTCCCCCGGCAGAAATCTGTTTGCCGGAGAGATCTTTCTCTCTCGGTGTTTTCCGCCCCGCAGAGGCGGCAGAATCTTTCTGTGGTCGCTCCCCGAGTCTTAGGGTTTCGAGAGGAAGATATACGCCAGAGGGGAGAGGCTGGAGTGGGCCAGGGTGGCCACACCACTCCCTGGCGCGGCCTGGGCTTACCCACACCATGGGGTGGTGTGGGCCCCCTGTGGCCCACCTCCACTCCATCTTCTGGCATCTTGAGTCTTCTGGAAAAATAGAATTTTCCATATATTTTCCCGGATTTTCTGATCTTCCCGAATTTTGCCTCCAAAACACCTTTTCCATCAGAACCCTGACTGCACCGGTCCATGCTCCAAAAGTCATCAACCATGCAAAAACAGATGAAATAACATAAGTATCACCTCTCAATACAAAATATATCAATGAATCATAGTGAATTAAGACATAGAATAGTGATGCAAAATGGACGTATCAACTCCCCCAAGCGAAACTGAGCTCAATAAACATGACCTCAGGTTTATGGAGTGAAGAGTCGATAAAAGAGTACGGACAAGAAGCATCACATTCATCAAATACATAGATCATAATAGAGGACAACTCACTATTATACAACTAAACTTGCAATGAGTAAAGAAAACACAATAAAGATACATAGAGTAAAACATCATTGGTAATGGCAAACTTAGCTCTTGGTCGAAGAATAGTTGATAATTTGCTGGAGTTCACAAATAGCTGGTTTTTTCAAAGAAAGCTTTCAAAGTAGTAAACTTCAAGATTAGAGCAATGTGCAAAACAAGGAACATAAAAAACATGATTGAATAAATCATCATATGAATGAATGAAACATATCAACTCAAAATACTTGCTGAGATAGAAGGGAATAGGTTTACTGACTCAACTACAAAGTAAAAGAAAGGCCCTTTAAAGAGGGAAGCAGGGATTACAAGTCTCATAAAGAGCTCCCAAAAATTATGATACTTACTAGCTTTCAGCTCTCATTGCCCCTATCATAGGCATCTTTAGGTGATTAACGTTAAAGTGAGGTCCAATCTGAGTTATATGCTTGTCAGACTATAAACTGAAGATCCCAAGTCCCTTGAGTACGAGGGTCGCTCCTCATGCTACTCAACTTTAGTTACCGGTAAGTTCTTGTCATCGTAAGTATGTGCGTATCATTGATAACCGCCAACGGGGTACCCCTTGCCCGATGATACGGAAGAATCCCCATATCAAAATGACAAGGCAAGCAGACAATGAGTATCTCAGCAATCTTCTTATTTACCATGGGAAAATGGTGCTTTTTTCTCTCTTTCCTCTTTTCATAGTATCTCTTTTTTCTTTTCTTTTTCTCAATAGCTATCTCTCTATTTTTTTATAAGAAGAATGCTTCATAGATGTCATTATGGTTACGCTGCAGGTTTCCACCATGTCAGCATGGATTAGACCAGCGGCCCAGGCATTTCTCTAACACACATACATAACTCCATGGACTTACAAGCTCCCCTTTTATTTCACACCGACGACATCCGCAAACAAAAGAGCAAGGTATCAACTGGGTATATATTTACAAGTGTTGAAAGCGTTCCCCGTGACAGCACGGTTCTGCTAATCCCCAGCCTATAATTTGCAAGCATATAACTTTCATGGAGAGTTCACAATGGTTCAGGTTTATTAAGTGCGGAAAATAAAGTGTGTCATCAAGTTCGTGAGAGCTTTAATCACTAACTTTCTCATAACAAGTTTAATTTGGGAGGTAGACAAAACAGGAATTTACTGGGAATAGCAATAATGCTACTAGGTAGGTATGGTGGACACAAATGGCAAAGGTTTTGGTTTAAAGGAGGTGGATGCACGAGAAGAAATCCCTCTCAGTACAGGTTTTTGGCTAGCAAGGTTGGGTAGCAAGTACAAGAGTTGAAGGAAACAAACAAACATACAAGTGATAAAGACAAACATGCAATCTTCCTTGGAAGCACAAAAGATCTTAACTAGAGAATACTAAACTTATGAGCAAATCAAGAAAGAAAGATGATGAAATTATTTTTCTTTAGAGTACTTCTATCTTTTTCTTTTCAACTCTCAGAAAGGTGTTGCTACTGACCGAGCCAGGTTTGCCAAAACCAACTAAATTAACTCAAAGATCCCAAAGTGCTACCAGTACTAACAACAAGATCAATCATATAACCACGAATTGAAAACTAATATAAGCTATGCAAAAGAGTGAATGAAAGAACTTCTCATTAATAATCCATAACGGAAACTCACACTAAGGGATACAAATCTAACGAGACAGGGGACACTTCCATAATGCAAACCATACTACATAATAACTCCTCTATTCATGATATGACTCTACTAATAAGGTAAAAAGATAGAAGATAGTGATATGATACCGCGGCACTCCCCCAAGCTTGGAACAAACCAATGGGATGCCAAACCTGATGACGAATTACTCCTTAGGTGGTGGTGGTATCCTCTCGATGAGCTCTCTGATCAGTTTCCCCAAGTCCTCAATCTCGAAGGTGAGAGTACGAATCAACTCCGAGTTGTGCTCAATGCGGCCCATAATCATTTCAGTTTGTAGATCCCAGCTCTTGTGATTCTTCTTCCATTCTTCCCACTTGGAGTCTTCTTTTCCTGCATGGTTATGGGTAAAGGTATGGAAGGTACTCTTGGTGTTTGGAGAGGGTGTCCTTGGTGCCAAACAGTGACACGGAGGCTTCCCTCCAGTTGGCATCCGTGTCGTCCTTCTGATCTTGGTAGGTTTCACCACTCCAATGCTTGCAATAGTGGTGCCGGTGTGCGGACGTCGGCCTTGCTCCTCTTCACCTTCACTCTTGGTCTCCTTCTCCTTCCTGGGGTCTTGGAGGTCTTCCTCCATGGGCTCCTTCCCTTTATCCTTGGCGGACACCATTGTGTTTCTAAGCTCTCAAAGAGTATGTCCTGACAGAAACAGATCAAAACAAAAATACGACGAAAATACGATATACGAACCTCGAGAGATCCGGGGGGTTATATATTACGAAGTTTCATATCAAAAGGAAGGTACTGGGAGAAAACGGGTCGGAGACGAAGTCCTGGGTGGCCTCACCACCTGGTGGCGCGGATAGGGGTGGGCCCGCGCCATGGGGTGGTGTGGGCCACCCCGGCTCTGTTTCCGTCCCTTTTTCGCTTCAAAACTTTCCTTATTGACTGAAAACTGCAAAAATATAGTTGGATTGTATTTTCGCGGAACTTTTCTTACCAGAACTATTACCTATTTGAAAACAGACTCTGCAGGTTTCTGAATTTGGTATTGAGTGGATCCTTCCGGAGTCATCACTTGAATATCATCGATATCTTCATCTTCATATATTTATTACTTGAGTCATAAAACCTTTCTCTTCCTTATTACACCATTATCTCCACTTTCCTGGAAATTTCTTCCACACAAAACTTCACACAATTCTTATTAGCAACATTAGTATAAGTGAAGTGACAAAACCTTTTGAGTCCAACTTCAACTGAAAAGCCATCAAAACAAAAGCTACTGCAGCAACTCCTTCCGAAAACCCCAAAAGAATTCAAACAGGAAATCGAATAAAGAAGCAAATGCAAGATTGGCAAAATCTGTCAAAACAGACCAGCAGGTAAAGATCAATTTTTTAGAAAATCTTCTGTTGCTCAAATCAAAAAGTGCAAAACTAACTAAAGTTAAATAACAACCTGGGGCAGAAGCACAAAAAACTACAGCTCAATCCGACAAACAGAGATCTCTCATGAATTTTTACGGTGAAGCACAAAAAATCTGTTTCGGGACAGCAACTTCCCCAAATATTACTTCTCTCTCATTAGAGGTTGATCTTGACACAAAAACCAAACAAAACGGATAAGGAGCAGTTATTACCGAAGTAATAACTTCCAAGACTCAAAGAAACAAAAACAAACTGAAAGCATAAACAAATTGGGTTGTCTCCCATAAAGCTCTTTCTTTATAGCCATTAAGATGGGCATGATAATTTTGAAGAAGCTCTCATAGGGATATGATTTGAAGTGAAAGAGAGCATTAAGAAGCAAAAACACACACATTTAAGTCTAACCCACTTCCTATGCAAGGGGATTTTGTAAACAAACAAGTTGTTGAAACCAAAGGAAACTTGCATAAGAAGGCAAAAGAAGTACAGCATAAAAACTTTCAGCATAAAACTGGGAAACTTGATATTATTGAGATGCATAAGAACACTTTTCCCTCTCTCATAATAACTTTCAGTATCATGCATAAACTTAACAATATAGCTATCACAAGGACCATCATAGCAATGATCACTTATTCTAACAGAAAACACAGGAATACTAGCTCTCATAACACTACTATGTGAAACAATATTAGAGGTATCCTTACAAAGGATAGGGTGTCCCTCTTCCTCATACTTAGTGAAAAAGTCTTTCACACTTGCTATTATAGGTTCATCAACCATTTGTTTATCAGGTTCAACAGCCTTATTCATACTTTCATTAACCACACTAGCTATCATAGAATGTTCCTTTACCTTAACTGGAAAAGGCATTTTCTCAATATAAGGTTCAGGTAAAACATGATTAGCAGTATAAACTTCAGTATTTCTTGCAGGATAGCTCTTAGCAAAATCTTTATAAGGTTCATGATACTTATTCCACTTCTTTTTAGGCACTTCAATGTAAGAAGCAAAAGCCTTAAAATAAGAAGCAATAGCTTGAGAGTCTAGACCATAAGCATTTTTAATATTTTGAAAGTCATGAGTTCCCATAAAAGATTCAATGCATTCATAATCATAATTTATACCTGATTTTCTACCTTTGTCATTCTCCCAAGCTTCAGCATTGTCTTGAATACGATCTAGAAGGTCCCATTTAACTTCTTCTTCCATGTGAGTGAATGATCCAGCACAAGAAGCATCTAATAAATCCTTGTCATGTAGAGGGAGCCTTGCATAAAAGTTATTGATAATAATATTGTTGGGGAGCTCATGAATGGGACATTTGAGCATTATTAACTTCAATCTCCCCCAAGCTTGAGCTGTACTCTCTCCATCAAGAGGCCAAAAGTTGTATATTTGATTCTAATCTTTATGAATCTCACTAGGAGGATAAAACTTTGAATAAAAGAGAGGCACTATTTCCTCCCATTCCAGAGCTTGACCATTCTTCAGCATCTTATACCATTCCTCAGCTCTTCCTTTCAATGATAATGAGAATAACTTCTTCTTAACTTGATCTGTAGTAATACCTGCACACTTGAACAACCCGCATAATTCGTGTATAAAGAGTAAATGATCACCGGGATGGACAGTTCCATCCCCAACATAGTAGTTATCCATAACACGATCAATAATTCTTGTAGGTATTTTGAAAACATCTTTCTCAGCAGGTGGTGGATTATCTACTACCTTAGCAGTGGTAGCAGCATTACCAAATAAGAAACTCAGCGAATTATCCATAACAAAAATAAAGCAACTAGCAGAAGTAAACAATACTCACAGTAGAAGTTTCCTTTACCAGTTCCACTCTCCAATAGCGCTTCACTCCCTAGCAACGGCGCCAAAAAATAGTCTTGATGACCCACAAGTATAGGGGGTGTATCACAGTATTTTCGATAAGTAAGAGTGTCGAACCCAACGAGGAGCAGAAGGTGCTGGCTAGTGGTATGGATCAGGAATTCTCTGCAAATACTTAGCAAACGGATTTTTAGGGGTTTTCGATAAAGCAAGTAAACAAAGTACGAGTAAACAAAAGACAGTAAGAATGAATGCAGCAAGTGGCCCAATCCTTTATGCAGCAAAGGACAAGCCGGTTGTATTTCTATAGATGACCAAACATTCTCGAGGACACATGGGAAGACTGTCAAGTGCTTTCGCTTCATATAGTCGATTAATCTTCTCTAGCTTGCTAAGTGTTGTGTGGGTGAACCTGTGCTAATGTACCATCCCATCCAAGACTTAATACATACTTGTGATTATACCCCTTGCAAACATCCGTAAGTACAAGAAAGTAATTAAGGTAGAAACCTAACCACAGCTTTAAACTGTAAGACCCTTACGTCCCTTGTGCAATGGTTTCCTAACAGGGGTTCAGGTTTCTATCACTCCGGCAACCCCTACGATTAGTAGCCAAATACACAATGCATTCCCCTAGGCCCTTATAGGTGAAGTGTCATGTAGTCGACGTTCACATGACACCACTAGAAGAAGTACACCACAACTTAAATAACAATCTATTGAATCTTTCTCAACGCAACTCCACTACTAACAACAAGACTTCTCCCATGTCCTCAAGAACAAAACGACTACTCGCAAGACATCATATGGATCATGATCAGAGATGGAATAATGATGTATAACAATCTGAACATAAACAATAATTCAATGGTTCACTCAATAGCATCAACTACAAAGAGTAATCAACACCGGGAAAGTTTCCCCTATGAACTATAGCAAGATTCAACCAATTGTTACAGCAATATGGAGATGGTGATGAGGGTGCTGATGGTGATGATGGTGGTGATGATGATGATGATCCCGATGAAGTCTAGCTTGATGGTGGTGTTGATGGCGATGATCTCCCCTCTCCGAGAAGGAATTCCCCCGGTAGAAATCTGTTTGCCGGCGAGATCTTTCTCTCTCGGTGTTTTCCGCCCCGCAGAGGCGGCAGAATCTTTCTGTGGTCGCTCCCCGAGTCTTAGGGTTTAGGGAGGAAGATATACGCCAGAGGGGAGAGGCTGGAGTAGGCCAGGGTGGCCACACCACTCCCTGGCGCGGCCTGGGCTTGCCCGCGCCATGGGGTGGTGTGGGCCCTCTGTGGCCCACCTCCACTCCATCTTCTGGCATCTTGAGTCTTCTGGAAAAATAGAATTTTTCGTATATTTTTCCGGATTTTCTGATCTTCGCGAATTTTGCCTCCAAACAGCACCTTTTCCATCAGAATCCTGACTACAGCGGTCCATGCTCCAAAAGTCATCAACTATGCAAAAACAGATGAAATAACATAAGTATCACCTCTCAATACAAAATATATCAATGAATAATAATGAATTAAGACATAGAATAGTGATGCAAAATGGACGTATCAGGGCCCTCGTATTCAATGGACATGAGATTGCCAACTTATACTTTGTCAAGCATATACTCCATAGTTTGTTCACTTTAACCTTAATCACTTCAAGCTTCTTATGATAGGGGCAATGAGAGCTGAAAGCTAATAAGTACCATAATTTTTGTAAGCTCTTTATGAGACTTGAGTCCTTGCTTCCTTCTATGAAGACCTTTTTTACTTTTATGTTGAGTTTCCATCTTCTATCTTTATGCACCTATTGAGAGAGCATAGTGGCCATTCTTAGTTTAATGTGCACTGTCTCAAGACTTGTTGATTGATGCATAACTTTGATATTGCTTGTCCTTAAACTATTTGTATCTAGTCACCCTTATGAACTTTGAAGGTTTCCTATGCATTTATGTTTTGCTACACTATGAGGGACAAGCTGAATACCATTCTCATTATGCTTTATATATGTGAAACAAACAAACGTATTGCAACGCATTATTATTCATGAATGTTTTATTTGTGTATTTTAATGTTACAACATAGTTGCTATGTTTTATTGTTAGAACTATATCTTTCATGCTATGTTAAAGTACTATGATCCCAGCTATCAATGTTCTACAAATACTTTGATCAAGCTTATGATGATGCATGTCACCTCAAAAATTATTCTTTCCTTTTATCACTTACCTACTCGAGGACGAGCAGGAGTTAAGCTTGGGGATGTTGATACGTTGCTAATGTATCTATAATTTTTTATGTTCCATGCTTGTTTTATATCTACTTTCTTATGTTTTGTCCACACTTTGGAGTATTTTTATACAATTTCTTGGACTAACCTATTAACAAGATGCCACAGTGCCAGCTACCTGTTTTCTGCTGTTTTTGGTTCCAGGAAAGTCAGAAAATGAATATTCTCGGAATTGGACGGGACAAAAGCCAAAGTCAATATTTCACCGAGGGGGACACAGAGCTAGAAGACAAGACAGAGAGGGGCCATAGGCCGGCCACACCACCTGGCCGTGCGACCAGGCCTGGCCCACGCCAGGGGGTGGTGCGGCACCTAGGGCACCCCTAGGCCTCCCCTTTCGCCTATAAGAAGCCTCCTCAGAAATCCTAAGTACCCGATCAAAATTCCATGAAAGACTCTGTAGCCGACGTCATCTCCATCCCTAGATCGGGAGGGATCTGAAGCTCTTCCCGGGACCCTGCCCGAGGGGAGAATTCACCCTGGAGGCCTTCTTCATCACCATGCCTGCCTCCGGTGTGATGCGTGAGTAGTTCATCCCTGGACTACGGGTCCATGTAGTAGCTAGATGGTTGGTTCTTCTCCTTTGTGCTATCATGTCTAGATCTTGTGAGCTCCGTTCATGATCAACATCATCTATTTGTAATCATGCATGTTGTGTTTGCGGGGATCCGATGGATATTGAGATGCTATTTCAGATTGATTATTGATTCTATCATGTCTTTGTTATTTGTGATCTTGCATGCTCTCCGTTGTTAGTAGCTATCTTGGCCGAGTAGATGCTAGCAACTCCAAGAGGGAGTATTTATGCTCGATAGTGGGTTCATGCCTCTAGTAACCTGGGGAAGTGATAGAAATCTCTAAGGTACTAGATGTGCTGTTGCTACTAGGGAGAAAATAGCAATCCTTTGTTCATAGAACAATCGTATTGTTTACTTTACACAAAATGCTTAATGCAATTATCTGTTGCTTGCAACTTAATACTGGAGGGGGTTCGGATGATAACCTGAAGGTGGATTATTAGTCATAGATGTAGTTGGATTACGGTCTATGTATAATGTTGTAATGCCCAATCAAATCTCATAGAAGTCAAGATGATTAGTATATGCATGTATGCTTTCTCGATGTTTGTCAATTGCCCCGCTGTAATTTGTTCACCCAACATGTCATCTGTCTTAAGGAGAATCACCACTAGTGAACTATGGATCCCGATCCTTTCTTTACCATCAATCTACAATCTATTTCATGTTTTTTGTTTACTTTCTGCAAAGCTATTACTATCTTCCACACAATATGTTTAATCCTTTGTTTTCAGCAAAACCGGTGAGATTGACAACCTCACTGAGTTGGGGGCAAAGTTCTGTGATTGTATTGTGTAGGATTCCAAGATGGAAACAACACCTTGGGGGTGTTTCCTTGCTCCTACTGGTTCGATAACCTTGGTTTCATAACTGAGGGAAAACTTGTTTCTATACTCATCATACCTTCCTCTTGGGGTTCCCCAATGAGCTCATCATATTGAGTAAGCAATACTTTTTCTGGCGCCATTGTCGGAGATTTGAAGAAGAAGAAGCTCCCACGTCAACCATGCGCCATCAAGACTTGTTCTGGCGCCATTGCCGGGGAGTCAAGGACATCTTCACAAGGGGACTCCCTCATAACCAATCTCTTTACTTTGTTTTATTTTTTTTGCTTAGTTTATTTCTGCTTTGTTTGCTTGTTTCTTTATCAAAAACACAAAAAAAATAGTTGTACTGGTTTGCTTTCTTTATTAAAAACACAAAAAATGACTACTCTTGAAAACACTAAGTTGTGTGACTTCACTAGCACCAACAACAATGATTTCATGTGCACACCTATTGCTCCACATGTTCCTGAAGCTACTTTCTTTGAAATTACACCTGCTTTACTCAATCTTGTTATGAGAGAACAATTTTCTGGAATTGGTACTGAAGATGTTGTTGCTCATCTAAATAACTTTACTGAACTTTGTGAGATGCAAAAGCATAGGGATATAGATGGAGATATTATTAAGCTTAAATTGTTTCCTTTCTCTTTGAGAGGAAAAGCTAAAGAATGGTTGCAATCCCTAACTAGAAATAGTATTGATTCTTGGACTAAATGCAAAGATGCTTTCACTGGAAAATACTATCCTCCTGCTAAGATTATATCTATGAGAAGTGAAATAATGAAATTTAAACAATCTGATAATGAATATGTTGCTCAAGCTTGGGAAAGAATGAAGTCTTTGGTAAAGAATTGTCCCACTCATGGACTGACTGCTTGGATGATTATCCAAACCTTTTATGCAGGACTGAATTATTCTACAAGAAATCTACTGGATTCTGCTGCTGGAGGTACCTTTATGACCATTACTTTGGGTGCTGCAACAAAGCTTCTGGATAATATGATGGTTAACTATTCTGAATGGCACACTGAGAGAGCTCCACAAGGTAAGAAGGTAAATTCTGTTGAAGAGACCTCTTCCTTGAGTGATAAAATTGATGTTATTATGTCTATGCTTGTTAATGGGAAAGCTCATATTGATCCAAATCATGTTCCCTTATCCTCTTTGGTTGCTCAAGAAGAGCAAATTGATGTGAACTTTATAAGAAATAATAATTTTAGCAACAATGCCTACATGAATAATTTTGGTAATAATAACTATAGGCCATATCCTCCCAATAATGGTAATACTTATGGAAATTCCTACAACAATAATAGGAGTGCACCCTCTGAACTTGAAGTTATGCTTAAAGATTTTATTAGTAAACAAACTGCTTTCAATAAAACTATTGAGGAAAAACTCTCTAATGCTGAAAGAAATATAACATCTTTGTCTAAAGCACAATGTTCTTTTAATAAAATGGCTGCTAAACCTGAAACTATTGAAAATCCCTTTGCTGCTACTAATGCCATACAAGTTAGAATTGATAAAAATGTTAGACTATTAGCTGAATTGCATGCTAAGTGGGGAAGAGAAGATGAAATTGCTAGAAATATTAGTATTTCTACTATCACTACCACTAATGTTGAAGCTAGTAATCCCAATGGAACCTTTTCTAATAAAAATGCTGAAATTCTTCAAAATATGGGAAACAATAGCTCTACTACTTTAGATGATAATTATGATTTTGATCTTGATGGTTGCAATATCTCTGAAGTAATTAAGTTCCTACAAAAGCTTGCTAAAAGTCCTAATGCTAGTGCTATGAATATGGCCTTTACAAAACACATTACTGATGCTCTCATAAAAATTAAAGAAGAAAAGATGAAACAAAAAAGAAATGCTTGTATTATGCCTAGAAAGATTTATGAAATGCTTGATTTGTCACCATTGGAAGATTGTTATTTAAATGTCCCACTTGATGAGCATGCTAAAAAGAAACTCATGGGGATTATTAATGATGTCCTTATTATGGTTAACAATGCCTATGTCCCCGTTGATTTCTATATTTTGGATGTTGAATGCAATGCTTCTTGTCCTATTACTTTGGGAAGACCTTTTCTTAGAACTGTTGGTGCCATTATTGATATGAAAGAAAGCACCATTAAATATCAACTCACACTCAAGAAAGGTATAGAACACTTCCCTAAGAAGAGAGAGAAGAGTCCTTTTGCCTCTCCTATTAAAAAAATTGCTCTTAATGTTTCTTCATTTGAGAATACTCGATGCTTTTCTTGCTTCTTATGCCTAACTTAAAGGCGTTAAAGAAAAGTAATTATTGGCAGATAACTCAAAAGTTTTAGTTGAGTATTGGAAGTTTTTGCTTCAGTAATGACCTCTCCTTATCCTTTTTATTTTCTTTTTGTGCCAAGAGTAACCTCTAATGAGAGAGAAGTAAGACTTGGGAAAGTTGCTGTCCTGAAACAGATTTTTGTGCTTCGCTGTAAAAATCCGTGTAAAATCTAGGTATGTCGGTTTGAGCTATAATTTTTTGTGATTCTGTCCCAGGTTGTTATCCAACTTTAGTTAGCTCAACACGTTTCAATTTGAGCAACAGAAGGTCGTCGAAAAAATTGGTTTTTACCTGTTGATCTGTTTTGACAGATTTCTGCCATTATTTGCATTTGCTTCTTGTTGATTCCTTTTTGGGTTCTTTTTGGGGAATTGAGATTTTTGAGGGAAGTGATACAGTAGCTTTTGTTTTAATGGAGTTTTACTTGTGTTGGAAATGAACCCAAAGACTTATTATCTTCAGTACACTAATGTTGCTAATGAAGATTGTGTGAAGTTTAGTATGAAGGAAAATTTTCAGGTGTAAGGAAAGAATGATGTAATGAGACGAAGAATGGACTAAAGCTCAAGATTGGGGATGCCACCCATGTAACCCTAAGAAATATCCAATAAGTACAAGCGTCAAAGCTTGGGGATGCCCAAGGCATCCCCTTCTTCATCAATAAAAATCCCAGGTTTCTTCCAAACACTTCATTTTTATTGTTTCATGCATAGTTGTGTTGTTCTTGGAGCGTCTTCATTTTTGTTTTTGGTTTTAGTTTGCTTAGTTTGCTTTAGTTTTCTTGAATAAATTGGTTGGACCCCCTCATTCATGCATTAGTTTTCAAATAAGATTGGTTTGGATTGGAAAAGAGTAGGAAAAGTTCATGCTTAAGTGGTGAAAGGAGCTTGTTTTTTGAATGTGGCCTATGCTTTGTCATGTCATGCTTGATATTTTTTTGGATTTATTCTTAGTGATTTTTACTATAGCATGACATGTTATAAACTATTGAGATTTCTTAATGTTCCTTGAAAGAATCATGCGTTGTTTTAGCATATTAAAGCATAGTATTGTGGTATTCTCCTTTGATGCTTTATTTGGGTTGACTTGGCGCATGATCACACCATGTTAAGACTATCCCAAGTCACCATAGCCTCTATGATCCTTTAGTTTTCGACTTGTAATATCACTATATGCTTTAATTAATGATGTTTTGTCACTTTGCATGATTATGGCCATTATTGCTCTCTTAGTTGGTCGCTCCCAGTCTTTTCCTAGCCTCCATAACCAAGTATGAGTTCCACTCATGCATCCAACTCCAAATAAAACCAAGTTATTCCAAAGAGTCCACCATACCTACCTATTAGCATTTGCTATTCCAAGTATATTCATGTTTTTATCTACCTTCCGAATTAAACTTGTTATGAGAAAACTAGTGATTAAAGCTCTCACGAACTTGATGGCACACTTTACTTTTCTTGCCCCTAATAAACTTGAACCATTGTGTCATCTATGTTGTATATGCTTGCACTTATACGTTGGGGATTAGCAGAACCATGCTGTCATGGGGAACGCTTTCAACATTGCACTTGTACATTGTACCCAGTTGATATCATGCTCTTTTGTCTATGGATGTCGTCGGTATGAAATGAAAGGGGAGCTTGTAAGTCCATGTAGTTATGTATGTGTGTTAGAGAAACGCCTGGGCCGCTGGTCTAATCCATGCCTAATCATGGTGGAAACCTGCAGCGTAACCATAATGAGCAATCTATGAAGCATTCTTCTTATAAAAAAAGAGATGGAGATTGAGAAAAAGAGAAAAAGAGAAAAAAAGAGATGAGAAAAGAGGAAATAGAGAAAAAAGCACCATTTTCCCATGGTAAATGAGAAGATTGTTGAGATGCTTATTGTCTGCTTGCCTTGTCATTTTGATATGGGGATTCTTCCATATCATCGGGCAAGGGGTACCCCGTTGGCGGTTCTCTATGATACACATGTACTTACTATGACAAGAACTTACCGGTAACTAAACTTGAGTAGCATGAGGAGGGGCCCTCGTATTCAATGGACATGAGATTGCCAACTTATACTTTGTCAAGCATATACTCCATAGTTTGTTCACTTTAACCTTAATCACTTCAAGATGCTTATGATAGGGGCAATGAGAGCTGAAAGCTAATAAGTACCATAATTTTTGTAAGCTCTTTATGAGACTTGAATCCCTGCTTCCTTCTATGAAGGTATTTTTTACTTTTATGTTGAGTCTCCATCTTATATCTTTATGCACCTATTGAGAGAGCATAGTGGCCATTCTTAGTTTAATGTGCATTGTCCCAAGACTTGTTGATTGATGCATAACTTTGATATTGCTTGTTCTTAAACTATTTGTACCTGGTCACCCTTATGAACTTTGATGGTGTCCTATGCATTTATGTTTTGCTACACTATGAGGGACAAGCTGAATACCATTCTCATTATCCTCTCTATATGTGAAACAAACAAACATCTTGCAAATCATTATTATTCATGATTCTTTTGTTTGTGCATTTCCATGTTACAACAGGTTGCTATGTCTTATCGTTAGAACTATATCTTTCATGCTATGCTAAAGTACTATGATCCCAGCTATCAATGTTCTACAAATACTTTGATCAAGTTTATGACGGTGCATGTCACCTCAAAATTATTCTTTCTTTTTATCACTTACCTACTCGAGGACGAGCAGGAGTTAAGCTTGGGGTTGTTGATATGTTGCTAACGTATCTATAATTTTTGATGTTCCATGCTTGTTTTATATCTACTTTCTTATGTTTTGTCCACACTTTGGAGTATTTTTATACAATTTCTTGGACTAACCTATTAACAAGATGCCACAGTGCCAGCTGCCTGTTTTATGCTATTTTTGGTTCCAGGAAAGTCAGAAAATGAATATTCTCGGAATTGGACGGGACAAAAGCCAAAGTCAATATTTCACCAAGGGGGACACGGAGCCAGAAGACAAGACGGAGAGGGGCCAGACGTCGACCACACCACCTGGCCGCGCCACCAGGCCTGGCCCACGCCAGGGGGTGGTGCGGCCACCTAGGGCACCCCCTCGGCCTCCCCTTTCGCCTATAAGAAGCCTCCGATATAGAAACCCTAAGTACCCGATCAAAATTCCACGAAAGAGTCTGTAGCTGCCATCATCTCCATCCCTAGATCAGGAGGGATCTGAAGCTCTTCCCGGCACCTTGCCCGAGGGGAGAATTCACCTTGGAGGCCTTCTTCATCACCATGCCTGCCTCCGGTGTGATGCGTGAGTAGTTCATCCCTGGACTACGGGTCCATGTAGTAGCTAGATGGTTGGTTCTTCTCCTTTGTGCTATCATGTCTAGATCTTGTGAGCTCCGTTCATGATCAAGATCATCTATTTGTAATCATACATGTTGTGTTTGCGGGGATCCGATGGATATTGAGATGCTATTTCAGATTGATTATTGATTCTATCATGTCTTTGTTATTTGTGATCTTGCATGCTCTCCGTTGTTAGTAGCTATCTTGGCCGAGTAGATTCTAGCAACTCCAAGAGGGAGTATTTATGCTCGATAGTGGGTTCATGCCTCTAGTAATCTGGGGAAGTGACAGAAATCTCTAAGGTACTAGATGTGTTGTTGCTACTAGGGAGAAAACAGCAATCCTTTGTTCATAGAGCAATCGTATTGTTTACTTTACACACAATGCTTAATAAAATTATCTATTGCTAGCAACTTAATACTGGAGGGGGTTCGGATGATAACCTGAAGGTGGATTATTAGTCATAGATGCAGTTGGATTATGGTCTATGTATAATGTTGTAATGCCCAATCAAATCTCATAGAAGTCAAGATGATTAGTATATGCATGTATGCTTTCTCGATGTTTGTCAATTGCCCCACTGTAATTTGTTCACCCAACATGTCATCTATCTTAAGGAGAATCACCACTAGTGAACTATGGATCTCGGTCCTTTCTTTACCATCAATCTACAATCTATTTATTGTTTTATGTTTACTTTCTGCAAAGCTATTACTATCTTCCACACAATATGTTTAATCCTTTGTTTTCAGCAAAACCGGTGAGATTGACAACCTCACTGAGTTGGGGGCAAAGTTCTGTGATTATGTTGTGCATGATTCCAAGTTGGAAACAACACCTTGGTGGTGTTTCCTTGCTCATACTGGGTTGATAACCTTGGTTTCATAACTGAGGGAAAACTTTTTGCTATACTCATCATACCTTCCTCTTGGGGTTCCCCAATGAGCTCATCATCTTGAGTAAGCAGGTCCCATGGGAAGAATGACTGCATGGGCCCACTAGCCCCACATGCGCGGGGGGTGGGAGGAGACCTCATCCAGTAGGTCGATACTGTCCTCGAGTGCAGCCGTAGATTTGACTTCACTGTAAGCGATGACTTGTGGAGCCTTGTAGCGTACTTCGGCAGGTAGTACTGCCTTGGCGCCATGCGCCATGAAGAAAGGTATGCATCCTGTGGTGTTGTTCAGGGTTGTTCGCTGGCTCCATAGTACGGAGGGTAGCTTGTCTGCCGAAGCTCTGGCCGCACACTCAAGAGGTCGAAGGAGATGCTTCTTGATTCCACTACATACTAGGCCGTTGGCCTTTTTGACTTGACCGTTCGTCTAGGGGTGTGCCATGGAGGCATAGCTGATGTTAATTCCCAGGTTTTCACAAAAATCCTGGAAATTGTTTGATGTAAAGTTTGTCCCGTTGTTGGCGGTGATGTTGTGCAGCACCCCGAATCAGAAGACAATGGACTCAAAGAACTTGACGGCAGTGGCGCCTGTTTGGTTGGTGACGGGCATGGACTCGATCCACTTGGTGGACTTGTTGACTGCAACAAGGAGGAATACATATCTTCTAGGCGATGGATTCTGCAGCTTGCTGACCATGTCGAGTCACCACTACGCGAAGGGCCAAGCCACGGGTATTGGCCTGAGCTATGCGCCTGGTGTGTGCGCTTGTCCACTAATCGTTGACAGGCATTGCACCTCTCGACAATTCTTTTGTCATCACACGTCGCGGTTGGCCAGTAGAAGCCATCTCGTAGAGCCTTGGTGACGAGGGAGCGACTACCGGCGTGATGCCTGCAAGTGCCTTCATGGATGTCGAGGAGGATGCCCTTGACATCACTGTTGATGATGCACCATTGGAGGACACCCGTGATGCTTCGCTTGTACAACTCGTCGTTAATGATGGTGAAGGCCTTGGAGCATCGGGCGATGTGTCGTGTGTTCGTCGGGTCATCCGGCAGTTTCTTGGTGAGCAGGTATGTGATGTACGGCTGAGTCCAGGATGGCTTGATGATCATGACCTCCATGGGACCTTCAGGTGAAGGGTCCTATCATGCGTTGGCGAGTGCTTCGTCTTCTATGGGTGGTGTATCCCCCGAGTGTGCGGCTGCCTCTGGTGTGCCTTTGGCGGGCTTGAGATTGATGGAGCGTTTGCAAATTTGCTCCAAGAATACACCTGGTGGTACCAGGGTGCATGTGGAGCCAATGTTGGTGAGCTTGTCGGCCTCTTCATTGCTTTCACGGCCAATATGCGGGAGCTCGCAACCATCAAATTCTCCTTCAAGTGCATTGTAGAGATCGCGGTAGGCGACCATGTTGTCACTAATGGTGCCGCATGCATTCACGGTTTGCTAGACCACGAGGTTGGAGTCACCGTAGATGACGAGTCGAGTGGCACCACATGCCTTGGCCATCCACATCCCATGGAGCAAGGCCTCGTACTCTGCCTCGTTGTTGGATGCACGGAACTTCATCCGTAGTACGTACCGCATTTTGTCACCCTGTGAAGATGTTAGGATGACACCAGGACCGGCTCCTTCTTGACGCTTCGATCCGTCGAAGTGCATGGTCCATAGATTGGACATATCTGGTGTATCTGGGAGCTGGTTCTCCATCCAGTGGATGAGGAAGTCTGGCAAAATCTGTGACTTGATCGATGTCTGCTGTTCGTAGGTGATGTCCCATGGGGACAGTTCAATGCCCCAAAGGGCGACCCGCCCCGTTGTGTCGGGGTTGTTGAAGATGTGGTTTAGCGGAGCATCGTTCACCACAACAATCGGGTGCTCCTGCAAGTAGTGGTGTAGCCACCATGCAGTCATGAAGACACCGTAGGCCAGCTTCTGGTAATACGGGTACCGCTATTTTATGGGTGTGAGCACCTTGCTGAGGTAGTATATTGGCCACTACACCCCATGTACCTTGTTTTCTTCGACTCGTTCGACCGCAAGCACGGTGCTGACCACCTAGTTGGTGGCGGCTATGTATAGCAGCATTGACTCCTTTTCCTTGGGGGTCATCAGGACATGCAAGGTGGAGAGCAGGCGCTTGAGATATTCGAATGCTTCTTGCGCCTTGTTTGTCCACTCAAACTTGTCCATCTTGTGGAGTAGTTGGTATAATGGTAGTGCCTTCTCGCCCATCTGATTGATGAATCGGCTGAGCACCACGATTCGTCTAGCTAGCTGCTGGACGCCCTTGATGTTCTTTGGTTTCTCCATGTCCAGTATGGCCTTTATCTTTTTCAGGTTTGCCTCGATTACCCTTGCAGAGATAAGGTACCCGAGTAATTGCCCGGATGGGATGCCGAAGGTGCACTTCTTCGGATTTAGCTTGATCTTGTATCGGTCGAGATTGTCGAAGGTCTCACAAAGATCGTCGATGAGTGTGGCTTCTTCCTTAGTCTTGACCACTATGTCGTCAACATAGACATGGATGTTGACTATCACTTTGGTGTGACAACATCGGTGCTACATACCTTTCATCTAATCCGGTATTCCATGCCCGAACGAAACACATTGAAGTTGACTATCACTTTGTCAGGGAACATGTTGCAAAGAAGCCACTCTATATCAAGTTCACCCCTCCAAAGATCAACTTGCTGACATATTCACGAAGCCTCTTCCACAACCACAATTTGTAGGTTGTAGGCGCAATCTCAATCTTCTGGATCCTAAGAGAGGTTGAGATTGAGGGAGGGCGTTAAACTCTGTATACGATAAGGAGTAGGGGTCCTATGTGTAAACGTATTGTAACGAAACTCTGTTAATCCTATTATATAAAGTGACCTAGGCCAGCAATCTGGGTCAAGGTTGTTTTCCCCAATCTCATTCTTTTATAGTGGCCTAGCTAGTTTTTCAGGCAGGCCTGCATGCACCGTTGGTACGGCGCACCTGCGTTCTTCAGCCCGAAGGGCATCGTGGTGTAGCAGTAGACACCAAATGGCATAATGAACACCGTCTTTTCCTGGTCCTCTTCTTTCATCTGGATCTGGTGATAGCCTAAGTAGGCGTCGAGGAAACACATACGCTCGCATCCAGCAGTGGAGTCGATTATTTGATCGATCCGCGGTAATGGGAAGTGATCCTTTGGGAAGTGTTTGTTGAGTCTAGTGAAGTCCACGCACATCCACAAGATGTCCGTGTCCTTTTTTGGAACGAGCACATGGTTAGCTACCCAGGTTCTTTCCTTAATCTCGCGGATGAAATCGGCATCAAGTAGTCTGTTGACTTCCATGCCTACCGCTTTTGCCCTTGGTTTTGGTAGTCGATGCATCGACTGCTTGACTGGTCTTGCATTTGTAGACACGTTGAGTGCGTGCTTGGCAAACTCCCTAGGAACTCCAGGCATGTCTGCAGGACACCAGGCGAATATTTCCCAACACTCACGGAGGAATTCGACAAGCGGGGAGTTCTTATGCGAAACTCAGGTTGTTGGTGATGAGGTCCATCTTGGTAGGGTATGTCGGGTGGACCTGGACCACCCTGGTGTTCACTGTGAAGTCAAAAGACTGATCTGATGCGTTCTGTTTGCTCACTGGAGGAAGACTGTTGCTCGTCGACTCCTTGAGCCTGACAAGCCCCTCTTGCATGTCGAAATACTGGGAGATTCTGTTGGATTCCCTATCGCAGTTGTCACACTTGGTGAAGCTCCCTTGGGTGGTGATAACGTCGTTTGGTCCCGGCATTTTCATCTGGAGGTACGCATAGTGGGGTACCGCCAGGAACCTTGTGAATGCTACACGCCCAAGGATGGTGTGATATTGGGATGACCAGTCGACCACCTCGAACTCAAGGCGCTCACATCAGAAGTTTGCGGGCATGCCGAAGATGACGTCCAACCAAATTTTGCCTAGGGGTACACTCCTTTCCCTGGTACGATGCCATGGAAGGTTATTTCGGATGCCTCCAAGCTGGAAAGGGGGGTCCGCATGGCTCGCAGGGTGCTGGCAAACATGAGGTTGATGTCGCTGCCCCCATCCATGAAGACCCTGCTCATCTCGAAGCCGCTGATCTGTGCCTCGAGCACTAGGGGAGAATGACCTAGGCGAGGGACCTGGCGCGGGTGATCTCTTATGTCGAAGGTGATGCAGGACTCAGACCCACTAAGGTACTCAGGAGTTGAAGGTGGAGCGTTAATTGCCAGGTTGACCTAGGGAGTGACTATTTTCTGGGAGCTGTTGGAGGGGCGTGATACGTTGCAAACATATCTATAATTTTTGATGTTCCATGCTTGGTTTATATCTACTTTCTTATGTTTTGTCCACACTTTGGAGTACTTTTTATACACTTTCTTGGACTAACCTATTAACAAGATGTCATAGTGCCAGCTGCTTGTTTTCTGCTATTTTTGGTTCCAGGAAAGTCAGAAAATGAATATTCTCGGAATTGGACGGGACAAAAGCCAAAGTCAATATTTCGCCGAGGGGGACACGGAGCCAGAATACGAGACAGAGAGGGGTCAGGGGACGGCCACACCACCTGGCCACGCGGCCAGGCCTGGCCCACGCCAGGGGGTGGTGCGGCCACCTAGGGCACCCCCTTGGCCTCCCCTTTCACCTATATATTGCCTCCGATACAGAAACCCTAAGTACCTAATCAAAAATCCACAAAAGAGTCGGTAGCCGCTATCATCTCCATCCCTAGATCGGGAGGGATCTGAAGCTCTTCCCGGCACCCTGCCGGAGGGGAGAATTCACCCTGGAGGCCTTCTTCATCACCATGCCTGCCTCCAGTGTGATGCGTGAGTAGTTCATCCTTGGACTACGGTTCCATGTAGTAGCTAGATGGTTGGTTCTTCTCCTTTGTGCTATCATGTTTAGATCTTCTGAGATCCGTTCATGATCAAGATCATCTATTTGTAATCATACATGTTGTGTTTGCGGGGATCCGATGGATATTGAGATGCTATTTCGGATTGATTATTGATTCTATCATGTCTTTGTTATTTGTGATCTTGCATGCTCTCCGATGTTAGTAGCTATCTTGGCCGAGTAGATGCTAGCAACTCCAAGAGGGAGTATTTATGCTCGATAGTGGGTTCATGCCTCTAGTAATCTAGGGAAGTGACAGAAATCTCTAAGGTACTAGATGTGTTGTTGCTACTAGGGAGAAAACATCAATCCTTTGTTCATAGAACAATCGTATTGTTTACTTTACACGCAATGCTTAATGCAATTATCTGTTGCTTGTAACTTAATACCGGAGGGGGTTCGGATGATAACCTGAACGTGGATTATTAGTCATAGATGCAGTTGGATTACGGTCTATGTATAATGTTGTAATGTCCAATCAAATCTCATAGGAGTCAAGATGATTAGTATATGCATGTATGCTTTCTCGATGTTTGTCAATTGCCTCGCTGTAATTTGTTCACCCAACATGTCATCTATCTTAAGGAGAATCACCACTAGTGAACTATGGATCCCGGTCCTTTCTTTTACCATCAATCTATAACTGTTTTTACTATTTTCTGCAAGCTATTACTCACGTTTAATCCTTTGTTTTCAGCAAAATCGGTGAGATTGACAACCTCACTATAAGTTGGGGACAAAGTTCCGTGGTTGTGTTGTACAGGATTCCAAGTTGGAAACAACACCTTGGAGGTGTTTCCTTGCTCCTACTAGTTCGATAACCTTGGTTTCATAACTGAGGGGAAACTTACTGTTGTGCTCCTCATACCTTCCTCTTGGGGTTCCCTAACGAGCTCGATATCAACCACGAGCCAGCAGGGCATCCCTTCTGGATCATACCCATGTTTCCCAGTGGGCGTGGGTACTGCTCCCCCCCATTGTTCGGCACCGGCGCAGCCGCAGGCTACGCGGTTCCTCCAAGTGGTGGTGGAGGCGCCCCGTGAGCTATGGTGCCTAGTGCGGCTCCGTACCTTGGCTTGTCGCGTCGTGATGCAGTTGGGTGTATGCCTCTTGGAGCTTCTGAAACTCGCGACAATCTTTGAGGAGGTGGTTGGACTTCTTATTGCCATCGTGTTTGTCGATGTAAAAGTGGACATTGCAAGGTCTAGACAGCCTCTCCATGGCGTTGGGTATGCTAGGTGCATCATCGTAGGTGCGATGTTGCCACACTTGTGTGGTTTTCCCGCTGTCACGGTAGCTGCTGCTGCTGCGGTACCTGTTGTTGTGGTTACCATCGTCGTGTTTGTCGGCATAGCCAAATGCGACCATGTCGACCTCCTCGCGGTCTTCATAACCGCGCATCCGATGTTTCCCGCGGCGGTCATGCCTGCGACCGAGTTTGTGCTCATCGTAGGAGCAGATGCGGTTGTTGTTGATCGAGTCTTCAGCGTCGGCCCACTGGTTCGCAATATCCATCAAGTGGTCCATGCTTTTGGGCTTGGTGCAGCCAACTCCTCCCTGATCTCTCAACGACGTACGTTGCCATTAAACGCGTTGACTGCGCACTCCTCGGAGATGTCCTTTGCTGAGTTCTTGATGATCGACCATCGTTGGATGTAGGAGCAGAGGGACTCGCTAGGCTTTTAGCAGCAGGCGCAGAGTTCTTCGATTGATGCGAGCCGCTTGTAGGTGCCCTTGAAGTTGCGGACAAAGCTGTAGACCAGCTCCTCCTAGCTACGGATTGAGCCGCGAGGTAGATTATTGAGCCAGGCTCAAGTGGCACCCTGCAGTTGTAGCTGGAGGCACTGCATGGTTGTGTTCTTGCTCCTGCCATGCAACTTGACTGAGGAGATGTGATCATCCAGCCAAATCTTCGGCTCCTGGAGGCCGTCGAACTTCGGGTTGTCCGAAGAATCTTGAAGCCTTTTTGGCATCCGAGTTTGCCATATGGCTTTACTGAAACATCATCCTCTGTAGAACTATATTTAATCATCTTTCGACTCTATTGAGTAGGCACACTCGGCGCGCATCTTGTCGACTTTGCGTTGCGTGATCTCATCACATGCATCATAGTTGTGGCTATGTCGCCACGGGCTGCGGCGTCGCTGCGATAGGTCATATTCCTCCTCGCTAGAGGATGACAAGTGATATCTCGCGAATGGGGCCTTTGATTTCTTTGGCTCCGGCATCGGCTCCTTAGCCAGCATAGCTTCTACTAGTCCGAGTCCAGCGATGGAGGATCGGTGCACAACAGATCGTGGATCTCCGGCTAGTGGTTGGTTGGTGAGCAGGTGCGTGGTAGCCACTATCACCATAGCTTGCGGTGTTTTCGAGATCATGTGACCCAGCAAATCCACCGACATGGACAAGAAGTCAAGGGCCTTGGTGGCCTCCTGCCGGTCCTTGTCGTCGAGGTTGTCGATTCGAGAGCATCTTTTAGCAGCTGCTGCGCCGTTGCCCTTCAAAGAGGATCCGCTGATAGAGGAGTGGGCCGCCCGTTGGGTGCTTGATTCGTCAGATGCCTTCTTGCGTGCCATAAGTTCGGCGTTCACCGACTGCTAGCAGTTGAACTCCTTTACAAACATCCAGTGGTATCCCATCAGCATGTCGCGAGATGCGTCCGCTGGAAGGGGGTTGCCCTGTAGGGCTTCCCTGACTCGCACTAATTCAGCCTCTGAGAGGTGGATCTGCTGGCGATCCGACCCGCTTGTGCCGTTGGCGTTGGGGTTGGGAGGTTGCGGAGGTTGTAGGATCTCGCGAGTGCCATCCGTAGGGCCGTTGTTGCCATTGTCGGTGTTGTCTTGAGTGCCGCTGTTAGTGATGAAGACACATATGTAGCGGTTGGGGAAACTGTTGCTCCCGCAACTCTTAGATCCGGAGCCATATACGCTGTCCTCTAACGACGCATCACACAGATCAGAGTCTCAACTATTGTTGCCATCAGTATAGTAGGTGTCCGTAGAGGCATTGAGCTCGCTCAGGGTACCAATCGGAGGTGGGAACCATGAGGCAGGCGCAATAGAAGGAGCCGACGAGCGGTTGGGGAAGCAAAGCATGCCGATCTTGCTGACCTAGAAGCGTAAGCTCCCGATTGAGATGCCGGTTCCATCGCCTATATACTCGAAAGGCGGTCGAGTTGCCGGTGAGTGGACGGTGAAGACGAAGGTGCCGAAGAGGAGGCGGTTGTCCACCGCAGGAGAGTTGTAGATCACGGAAGATGGGGTCGTCAAAGCCGCAACATCAGCACTCCCAGTTCCAACAAACGGCGCCAATTGACAAGGGGTTAACTCATCAATGCCTATGGATGATAGACTTGGGTTTGAGGAAGTGGGGAGCACTGGAGGCATCGATCAGCTAGCAAACAAGAACATTTGGGACACAAAGTTTACCCAGGTCAGGTCCTCAAAGGAACCCTACACTTTCCTGTTAGCTCTTTGATTATCGAGGGGGTCGAAACTTATAGGGAGTGCGCTGATGCAACCTAGCGGTGTGTGAACTAGGGCTGCGAATATCCTTCTCGCTGCCCCCTCCTGGACTTTATATAGGGAGACCAGGTCTTAGGATAGCAGGACGAGTTGATTACAGATTAGGGTTTCACCCTTTCAATTTTCTATCTACTCCTTGCCGTGTCCTTTAAGGATCTAGGCCTGGGCCACCCGAATTCTTGATAGGCTTCATTCACGGTGTGGGCTCTTCTTGGGCTGAACTATATAGGATAATCTTAGGTACCCGTGGGGTATGCCCATGTCACGGGCTGAGCAGCAAGGCTGGACGAGTCGGCGACGCTGGCCAGGGTAGCAGCCGCTAGCCGCCGAGCGGCGACGATGACGGCGGTGACTACATGCAGTTCTACTGGCGCCTCGGCATGAACTAGGCCGCTCCTGGTGCTGGCGAACTACTATTTAGGTTTACCTTGTTTTTAGTTAACTTTCTTTCTAAATAGCCTATGTATGTCCGATCCCCCTATGTATGATTTTGCCTTATATGCTATATATCACCAAGTTAGTACGAATTTCACCCAAATTTGCTCAGTTTTTGTCTAAATTAGATTTAAATTCTGAGAATTCAAGTGCATTCGTGGGCGACACCTGGACTCGTGGATGGGTGATGGCTCTGACATATAGCCATCTACGTCCATATTTAAACTGGATATTATTCATATTTTAATGAAATATCTCTCTAAACCCTGCCACTAATACCCAATATTCAAAGGTGTATGCAATTCTTTCTTTTTATTTTTTCCTGTGTAGATAATGTCGTTTGAAGATAGGAATCACTACATTAAAGTCAAAGATACGCGATTTCCAACAACCAGAAGAAACCAGGAGCCGTGAAGCGGAGGCATGCGCTTTAACGACAAACTATACGACCGGAACAAAATTCCGGCCGTATAGTTGGTGCCGCCACTGCTAGGTCAAACAGAACAACTTTCGTGAAGGGACCCCTATATAAAGAAGCCTCGGCTGATGAGAAAACCGCGCCTGCCTCGTCCAAAAGTCTCTGCCCCAGATCATCAGCCGCCTCCAGATCTCAAAACTCTTCTCCATCTCCATAGATATATTCCACCACTTGTAATAGTATATCTCTTCTTCGATTGGCGATATTGTAAGACTATTGCTATCAATATTATGATTTTCATTACAATGTTTGTGATTGTTGATCTCATCACTATATATGAGTAATTCTCCTTGGGCTAAGGGCTTCGTCCTAGCCATATAGTGTTTGTGCATGTTATTTATCATGGATGGGATCATGTATTAGTTTGTATGATATGATGATTATTGTATTCTCTCTTGCCTCAATCTAAGGACTTGTCAGGTACCCAATGTTGGGGATCGCATCAGAAAACAAAAAATTTCCTACGATAGAACCCCAAAACTTCCTAGGATCTATCTATGTAGTAATGCGGTAACGACCAATGCGTAGAGAATACATACCCTTGTAGACCGTACGCGGTTAACGTTCCGCGGGGAACATGGTTGAAGTAGTCTTACTCGTAGCCGACCTCAAGGTCACGAAGTTCCTCGCAGGTCACCCCTTGCTCCTTCTTCATCTTCATCGTGCAACAGCTCTGGCTCACGGCATTTAAGCGCCCCAAGTGTTGCGCCTCGTGTCTTCGTACATATCCGGTGCACGATGAGACCTCCGGCTCCCCGATCCCGCCGGGAGTGCGAAAGTCGATATCCGGCTAGGAATCCCTGCAGCGCAACGGCGTGCTGCAGGTGTGCCTTGATCGCACAGCCTAGACTTGGGGCCATGGTCATAAGGACTAGAGAGAGAGAGAGAAGGAGGAAGTCAACCAAAGGACTTCTCCAAAATATTGGTGTGTTTTAGTTCTTCCATGGGCTCCCCTTTATATAGGCGGAGGGGGTGTGCCCTCCCCATTAGGTTAGCCATGTGGGACTATTAATAAAGGGTAAATATCAGGTATTTTCGTCCCGGCTGGAAGGGCCAAAAGTACTCAGCCCAACAGCCAAACAGAAAATAACTAATAAAAAGAAAAGGGGCAGCCAACCTGGGGCTCAGCCGGCCGGGTGGGCCGACCTGCCCCCTGCGGCCCAGCTGCAGCAGCTACTGCTGCCAGCGCCCGGGTGGGCCTATGCTCACCCGCGGCCTAGTGGCCAGCCGGCCAGCCCGGGTGGGCCGAATGCCACGACGGCCTAGCAGGCGAGGCGAGGGGAGAGGCGGCCCGGGGTGGGCCGGCTGTGCGACCGCGGCCTGCGCGAAGCCCAGCGCTGCGCCGCCCTGTGTGGCGCGTATTACTCGCCGCTCGCCCACGCGCGCAGCCTAGCTGCTTGCCACCCCGTGCGATGGATAATATCTACCGCCCACATGGGCTGTTTTCTTTTTCTTATTTTCTGCAGCTTTTCTCCTAGGCCATTTCCCTCTGGGATTCGGCCTAATATAAAAGTTGTTTTTATAAATCTTAATCTAAATATTATTTAGAATATATTAATTCATAATTAACATATAATAAATGTATATTTAAATTCCCATTTATCCGAAAACACTTTTTCGGGTCTTTTTTTTTATTCTTTCTCCGAACAACTTTAGATCTCTCTGCGGAACGATTCCGGCTTTCTCTTTCTCTACCGTGATTCCGTCTTACGAATATTCGCTCTCATCGTACCCTTAAGTGTATCCTCTCACGGCTCGGGAATGCTCTAGACATGATCTGTATCAATGATCAACAGAGGGACCAGGGATGTCCATGTGACCTCTATGTATTCCTGATGACAATGTCGTTTGAACCGCTAAATGTAGCATCCTCTTCCTTTTGTTTCTCGATACGACTTGTCCGAGATCCGATCATTGGTATCCCATACCTTGTTCAATCTCGTTCACAACAAGTTCTGTTTTCTTGTTACCGTGATATTACATCCCCGTGACCGAGTCACATGTTGCAACATTTATATATGTAATCTCACCAAGCCGACCGTATGTATTTTTACCCGTCATGTGGGTGAATAAATCTTGGTCTTGCAGTCACGTGTCATCTACTGTTCCTTCGGAATACCCAATGTATACCTTTATAACCACTGTATTACCAAGTGGCGCTTGATGGAGTCTAAGCAGTCTCGGGAAACAGTGAGTAATATAAGCTCACGGTTTAAGGAGAAAGAGTCTAGGTATAGCTGTTGCAACAATGAACTATATGACTTGATTGTGTTGCAATCCTTCAGAAATGTCCAATCACATTATTCTCCAATGATATGATCTCGTTGTCAGTCGGCATAAATGCCCATGATCTTAAAACCCAGATCATCCGCATGACCACCGAACTAGTATGAATAGAGGCTACTAGGGACTTGATTGTTTCATACCACACCTGTACCAATGTTTGTACTTAGCACAGTTCTAGCACAATATGAAACTATTATAAACTAATTGAGATATGACAATAAAAACATATTTATTATTTGCCTCTAGGACATATCTCTTTCACCCAAGACCCCGAGGGTTGAGCCATGTATATGGAGTATGAGTAATAACTGATCTGCAGGTTAGGAACCCAGTGACAGAAGGGGTAGTACGGCTGTATGTGGGGGATTTACTTGGGATTAATGGTGATATCACTATGCATATCATTAGTTCTCTTTCTTTTATGGATGAGACTAGTAGATTATTGCTATAAACGGTTGCGGAGGCAATAACAATTATGGATGCACTGCCCACATATAATTTATCTTACTCTAATAATTACATGCATACTTTATCTTTATCTTTTATTCTCATCAGATGTTTTGCACAACTACAGGTGAAACCGAACGCCCTAGGCCCTCTCTCTCCATCATCGCCAACAACAAAAAGACGCAAACTCTTGGTCCGGTAAAAACATAAAAAGAATTCTAAAACTCCGAAAGATCCGTTAAAATAACTTCACTACGCATCTGTTTTCCGAGGATTCGATAACCTAGGCCTATTAGGGATAGCGGCGACGGTGATGGCGGCGACATCGACAATTAAAGCGGCATAGTTGATTAGGATAACGCAAAGTTGACGACGCAGAATCACTCTTCGTTTTATCTAAATGTATTTGAATCGTTGAAATAAATTAAATATATAAATTATTGAGAGCGAGCATGACTGGGAACACTCCTCTTTAAATCGAGAAAATAGCCGACGCCTTGGGCTAAAATTTGCTTATCTCATGGAGGGGCTGAGTGCAGATGCTCTAACTTTAGCGCAGCACAAGATCGGCGTCGTTAAAGTTTGATATTCCGGAAAAGAAAAAGATCAAAGATTCCACATAGAGACGGCAAGAGAAAGGCCGTCGCAGCGGTCATCTGGGCAGTAGAGGGTCCACACGTCAGCCGGCCAACAAACCTCCCGAGCTCGAGCTCTGGCAGTGGGTGGCGTGCAGGCCTGGCCCACATGCCGGAGACCCGGCACACCCCACATCCCGGTTGGTGGAGAGGCCGCATGAACCACGCCCACCCCAGGCCCACCACCCCGCGACGGCGACACAACCACACCAAACCTCAATCACGATGACATGTGGGGCAATCGATAGCATTGACCTACGTGTCAGCTTCGGTTGACCTCTCGCCCGGCCCGTCGCCGTTATAACTGACGGCGGCGCTTGCGGCGACGGCTGGTTAAAAGGCGATGCTCCCTTCTGCTTCTCGCTCCCTCCTCCTCCCGCACCCCGCTCCCACTCCCCCTCTCCCCGGCGGCGCGCGCGTGCGGCAGTTCGGACCTCCCAGAGGCGTGCGGCTTCGGCTTGGGCCTAGGCGAGGGTCGGCGGCGGTCGCGATGGCGTCCGACGGGCGCGTGGAGCGGATCACATCGACCATCCGCGTCATCCCCGACTTCCCCAAGCCAGGTGGGCCCCCCATCGTCGCTCCCCCCTCTCTAGAACCCTAGGTTGCTAGCTTGCTCGCTCGTTTGGGTTCTTGGGTCGGTGGGTCGATCTGCTCGATGCTCATTAGGGGCCGCGTCGGCGCCGGGTTGCTATCTGCTGTAGCATACGCAGTTTCTTTTTGTGATTGTCGTACCCAGCGTTTCGCAGAGTAGCTGCGGGTGGACGCTGGCGTGGTGTATTTTGGCTTGCAGAGGCAGTAGGTGTAGTATAAGCCAAGCCAAATTGTACTATTGCCAATACCGGATTGTCCCATCAGGTTTTGTCTTAGAAAATGAGCTAGTGTGTAGGAAACAAAACACCAAATTGCATCAAACGAGTATTGCCTAGATAAAACTAACTAAAGTTTGTAAATCGGTGTCGCTGCATATTGCTGCTGTGGTAGATCATAGATGGAGTAGTTAAGTAAAGGCCTGCACATTGTTGTGCTGAACCAGTATCCAGTACAGGCAGGATGTGTCAATTGGCATTGCCACCAGTAACTGCTGATATAGGCACCTAAGTAGACTACTTTAGTTCTCTTATGTATAGAACACATAAATTGCCATTGTAGGTCGAAACCACCTGCTGCTTATCATGTTTCAAGCAACTGAGCAGTTACTTAGTTGGCGCATGGCTAGTCATGACCTGGTTTTCCATATTGGGCAATTACATGTGAAGTTGTGAACCACTGGGTTTACATGGTGCTGTGCTGTTGGCAAATATTTAGGACGATGCTTGCTCTAGATTGTTAACCGTAATGATTATTTGACTCATTTAATAATGTACATCCTGTTATTTCTTTGTGTAGGGATTTTGTTTCAGGACATCACAACGTTGCTTCTCGATCCACAGGCGTTCCGTGACACTACTGACCTCTTTGTTGAGCGCTACAAGGACAAAGGCATCACTGTCGTTGCTGGTATGTGAAATTAAGAAGAGTGGTTTTTTCATGTTAAATGTACTGGTTATAAAAGTAAGGTCAGAATTCAAATCAATTTTCTATTCTTATTTTCCTTGGTGCTCATGTATCATATCTGTTGCCATCAAAATCAGGTGTTGAAGCTAGAGGATTCATTTTCGGACCTCCCATTGCATTAGCCATAGGTGCAAAGTTTGTTCCAATAAGGAAGCCGAAAAAGTTACCTGGTAGGTTTGCTGGGTGCTTCATATTCAGCTGCTGCCATTATTAAACAGCTATACTTTTGTGCTCCAACTGGATGCATTAGCTAATACTGTTACATATTTATTCTAGGTGAGGTGATATCGGAAGAATATTCTCTGGAATATGGCACCGACAAAATCGAAATGCATGTAGGAGCTGTGCAGCCCAATGACCGGGCCCTTATTGTGGACGATCTAATTGCCACGGGGGGAACCCTATGTGCCGCTGCCAAACTTATCGGTGAGCTTATGTACATAAAATTTTGTGACATAACTGAATAAATTATTTTCTGTGTTAGAAAATCTTGTTAATCATTGCATGTTCCATTTTCTTTGCAAGTTGAAATATATATGACCCCCACTGCAAATTTTGATATAGGAATGCTTTCAGTGTATATGCACAAATTTGGACAGGTTATTTTTTTTTTGTTCATTAGCTCTGATGTTAAAATACTCCCTCTGTCCAGAAATAAATGACTTGCATTTGTCTAGATTCGCATGCATCTGCACACTAAAATGTGTCTAGATACATCCAAATCTAGACAAAACATCCGAATCTAGACAAATCTAAGTCACTTATTTCTGGACAAAGGGAGTAGTATTTCTTGGAGGGAGTGCACACTGATTGTGTTTATTGCATTGTTTTCATGTGGTTCATTATATGCGGCATTTTACTTACGTTAATTATGCCTTGATACTTTGTAGAGCGTGTTGGAGCAGAGGTGGTTGAGTGTGCCTGTGTTATCGAACTGCCAGAGCTGAAGGTATATTTTGGTTCCAGTGCACCATCTCCCTTTGTAGATGAGGAAAACGTTGTTCACAATCATGTTGAAATTGTTTTCATGCTCTTATTAGGATTTTGCATCCATGTATTCCTTGTTTGGTCAGATTTTGATAATAATCATTGAGAAATTTGCTTCTTGTAGTTACTGGCATGCAACTGCTTGGTCAATCGCATGCAGTTCTGGTTTGCTAGCATGCTCTAGAAATTAAGGAACTTTACTTTGTGATTCTATCAAGAATAGTACACACATGTTCTCCACGTCTCCACTCAAACATACCAGGAATAGAGAGTTTCACCATAAATCATTTTTTTCGTTTATTCTCATCTCATGCATTTGGTTAATACAGAACCTATTCATCGAATTTGAACCTGAATTTTGCAACTTACAGTCAAAATAATCATAATTATCATCTATGAGCAAAATGGAATTTTAGTTGAAATGGCTTGTAGTTGCTTGTCACGGGATTTTTTTTCTTTGTTAAGTGCTATAATTATGACATGCATTTCAGGGCCGGGACAAGTTGGGGAACAGGCCAGTTTTTGTCCTTGTGAAGGCTGAAGAATCAGGATGAAACAAGTTATGACCTTTTGAGTTGTTCCCATGATGTATGCCTTCTGGAAATACTTGAAGCAGCAAAGATATCCAATGTTACCTCTAGCTAGTTCCTATCTGGACCTGCTCAATAAAGTCCCATCTTCAAATTTATGAGCTCACATATTATTTGGGAATGCAGACTTGATGGTTCCCTGTAATACATGGCTTATTTCTGTAAACAACAGTGCAAATTATTCATGTCAAATTATCAGTCAAGAATAGTCCGTATTTAAGTTTACTGCTGTTGCTAGCATTATTACTTTCGTGCATTCTTGGTACTTTTCATGACTGAAAATTTCCGACACGTTTGTGTTCAATCCTGCATTAATCTGGGGTGGTTATTGACTATTGTGGAGCCAATGGTGTTGTCATGGAATAGTTGGTAAACTCATGGATGTTTTTCTTCGATGACCATCGATCCTGTTGGGGATTAGGATTGTGGTTTTGTAATTTGATGTGTGCTTACCCCAGTGTACATTTTGCCATCTTTGTATCAATCAGGTTATTAGTTTTTCATGCGGCCATGTCATAATGTTTGTCATACTTGCTGATGGTTTGAAATCTCCCAAGACAGAATTGAACTTCTGAAGAAATATTAATTGCTCAGGCGATCAGGATCATGAATCTTTACAAGTATAGTTATATTCTTCTCTGAAAGATAGGGTTACCATCCTGCGAGGAGCAACTGGCACTTGTATCATACTATAATTGATCTGTCCTATCTAACATAGTACTCCCTCTGTCTCGAATTAGATGTCGGAGATTTGTCTAGATTCGCATGTATCTAGACAAATCTCCAACATCTAATTCGAGACGGAGGGAGTATGTAATTTGAGAGGATAACTTCAGTAGCTTTGCTTGCACATGAAAGTTCCATCTCTTTCTGAGCATGTATTAATTGTGTTATTCCAAGTAGCTCTATTGCAGTAATCGAATTATGCTTTTGAACTACAAAGGTAAAATGTTTTTCTAGGCTGTTTCTAGCAGCCTTTATTCAATAGCGAGTGATTCATTTTTTATGCTTTCTTCTGAATGTCATAATCGAAGATGCCCGAGTATTGTTTGACTATAAGTTCATTATGAATTCAGGAAACCCGAGTATTGTTTGACTATAAGTTCATTATGGATTCAGGAAACCTGAGTATTGTTTGACTATAAGTTCATTATGGATTCAGGAAATAGTCTTGTGGTTATCTTTTGACATTGTGCTATGTGCTATTATATACAATAATCTCTGACTTCTAATTTGTTCCATTTTCTTTCGAAAGCTCTGTTTCCTTTGATTTATTTCGCCTTGAATTAACTGATATATGTCCATTCTCTTCTTTGCTGCTGGGCCTAGATGGTAGTGAACCCATCAATCTTCATATTTGAAGAAATAATACATTATCTTGATGTTGAAGCCCACACACCTTTACTTTTTAGGATGCTGTATTGGTGATAAAGTCCTGATATAACCTTGCTTAGATGATACTGGTGGTGTAGATATCTAGGTGTAATATATTTCTCTTCTATTTTCTTGTAGTGGAAAGGGCAGGGTTTATGTGATGAGATCGAACATGAATTCTGACCTCATGCTGACTGGACACTAAAATAGTTACTTTCACGACTAGTTAAAGATGATGGATGAAAAATACTTTAGTAAATCAAATAGTCATGAACTTGTATACCCAGTTAGTGAAACTCTAGAGGACTGAAGTTTATATGCATTTTGCGTTCCCTTTGAATTTAGTTTCATATATTTCAGTAAATATCTTAAAGCTAATTGTATCCGAGGTACCTTGTAGTTGAGATTTCCTTGTGATGGCAGTGCATGAAATGTTTTGGAAAAGCTACATAGTTCAGTTATAGCACAATGTCTGTGTTTGACCAGTTCAGCCATATATAGGAATGATGCATAATTTTTTCACTGATACATACTAAATTCAGAAAATATATAGCATTGAAGAACTTGGTTTCTGAGTAAACTATTATATTGACTTCTGTGAAGTCGATCAATATGAATCAGTGAAGTTCTAAACAATTTTTCATTAGTATTGTACTCTTGTCAACTGAAAGTGACAGGAAATATCACAATTCTTACTTCTGCTTTTGCTTTTAGTAATATATTGAGTCAATTAGAATCCTGTGGATTGTGATCATTTAATGTTGACATGATAAGTTACCCCCTGCCTCCCCACAATTCATTCCTCGTATCTTTATTGTGAGGAGTCATACAAAGTAACAAACTAAAAACTAGCGAATTGTTTGAATATCTGATTTCCCATCTTTATAAGATCATTCTCTTAAATTTTACCTAATGTAAAAAGATATTTACAAAATCGTCGAGAAGGTAAAACGAAAATATGGTGGAGATTTTCTTAGATCTAGAAGTATAGTTATCTTTTCAAGCAACTCTTTGCCTTAAAGTACAAGTTCTTCAGCGAAAGCATAGCAGGGGAAGGCTATTTGCTCAACATAGTTTATTAGTGCCAGTTTGTGCACTTAATTTATAGGTTTTATAAACTAAGAAACGCTATGAGGATGTCTTATAGGATCTTCCAAAGGGAGCAATCTCATAAGCAATTTGGCTTTCCCATGCTATCAAGTTGACCTTCGTGAAGTTAGAAAATAAATGTAACGACATATTTGGTAATGCTCTTATACCAATTTATTCATTTCTGTGCTGTTAATGATATATACTTTGCTTTTTTAGGTCTTCTACAATGTATATGCATGCAACTTTGCCGCGTACCATTCGAAGGGATCTGTGCTTCTTTCGTACAGCTAAAGGGTAATCATCATTGCCCATAAACAAACCTCATATTGTCCCCTTTGAATCATTGTCATTGCCAGCATCTTAGCTGTTCTTGTTTACCAAAGAGAGGCATGCAATCCTTTCTCAGGACATGACAGAAGTTCAGCTGATTTGTGCATTTTGGTGGATCTGAGTCATGTGCAACTGTTGATTACTAATTATATATGCAGATAACTTCCTACCGATGAGGATATCAGGATCAGATCTTGATGTCGGATGTTGTGCAAACTTTACACCTTAAACAGAGACATACATTGTGGCATCCATTTTGATGTTGCACATGCACATTGATTGTTAAAACGTGTGATAATCTCATTTTAAGATCTAACTGAGTTTTCTGCAGGCTTTGTAGTAATCTTGCTGAGATGTTACCATGTTGACCTTCTGACAGGTTAGAATTAACAAACCTAAAAACTATGGAATAGGTTTGTTCATTTTTTTTTATTGTGGTGGTGGGTATCTCATTGCAATTTCTGATGCTTGTAGGTAAAACTTGATTTTGTTGTAAGTTCAGTTCGGCAAAGTTTACTAGATAGATACAATTATTGTGTGTAAAATGTTGATGTGGTAGATCTTTCAGAATACCATCCTTTGTAGTCTTGCAAGTGTTGACCATGAATGTTGCTGTTGGGGGCACAGGGTGCATGAACTGTGCAGCATTGAAGAAGGCAATATCCGTGGAGGTATGCTTTCGTATGCTCTTTGAGTTCTTAAGAATGTTCAGATTCCTTCCACCATGTTCGTGCAGGCCTGTCTTTGCATATCCTACTTTTGTTTATTCAATCTCCCTAACCAACACAAGTACATATCTTACTGAAAGAAAACAAGCATGAGTACATGTTGATCTTATTCTATTCTATTCTGGGCTAAACTCTTGCTATTCCGGTTCAGAGTTCATAGACTTCCTTTGCCTGTCCCCGATGAATCATGGACCAATGATTAGTAAACTGTCTCTAATCATTGTGCATTCTTCAGAGACAGGCCACATAACTGTGATCTTGGACAAGTCACTGTCTTGCCTACCAACCAGCAGTTGATATTCTCTTAACTTGTCGTCTTCAGCTCTCCACATCTCCAGAACATACCTTTGGTTGTTGCGAATCGTTAACTTATCACCGCACACTTCATCCCCACATTGACTAGCATTTGTTTAATTCTACAGATGTTGTCCCTTGCAACTTTCAGAATTCTGAACAGTATAAAAGCACCTCAACAGTTGTGCATTTGTCCTCACCCCTTCAACAGCAAGTGCCTCAAACCACACTCACCAGATCATCCCCTGCCTACAACACTCCCAAGTACTAAATTCACATCTCAATGGAGGCTGGAGGCCAGATTTATGAGGCTGGCTGGACCATGTTTGACTTCCCGCCACAGGGTGAGGAGTCAGATATCATGGCACAGTTGCTAGGCACCTTCCCCTCCCATGCCGAGGAAGGCCACCAGGATCTTCCTTGGTACCAGGCTTCCCATCAATCCTACTACGAGTGTAATCCTAACACAAGTGCATGTAGTGACAGCAACACGAGTAGCCTTGCTGTTCCATCTGAGTGTATGGGCTACTATTTGGGTGACTCCGGAGAGACCCTTGGCATCAGCTCCTGCATTGTACCAGATGGCCTCAACTCGGTCCAGGAGCAAGGTGCAACTGAATTTCTGAATATGATCCCAAACATCTCCCATGATTTATACGGGAATGGTGAGTCGAGCTGTGAGGATCTCGATTCGGTCGGCGCTGGTAACAAGAGAAAGCACTCGGCAGAAGAAGAAATCGACGGCCAAGCAAGAGTAAGTCCAGAAGACGACTGCTCATTCTGTTCACCAGCTATGTCTTTAGAAAGATGCCCATGCTGCTAATGTGGATACTGACTGTAATTGATTAATTGCAGGGTCGGAAGTGCACAAGAAAGGCTGAACCGAAGCGAGCAAAGAAGGCCAAGCAAACAGAAGCGAGCTGCTGCACCTCTGACAACGACTCAAATGGTTCTCAAGAGTCTACAGACGCTGCCGGTGTTAGTCCGAAAGGCAAGGCCCGGGCTGGCCGTGGAGCAGCAACTGATCCCCAGAGCCTCTATGCAAGGGTACTTACGCCAACCTATAATTATCTTTTGCAGCCGAAGAAATGATCTTTTTCCATTTCTGAATGTGAATTATACTAATGCTGTTCTTGGCTTGAGCAGAAAAGGAGGGAGAGGATCAATGAGAGGCTGAAGACACTGCAGACCCTTGTGCCCAACGGAACCAAGGTAGATATGAGCACCATGCTGGAGGAGGCAGTTCAGTATGTGAAGTTTCTGCAGCTTCAGATCAAGGTGAGGATTTGCTTGGTTTCGTTGGGTTCTGACATCCAAATTGTTCGGCGATGACATTGCGATTGACAAAAAACTTTTCTCTCAACTTTCAGGTCCTGAGCTCCGATGAAATGTGGATGTATGCGCCGATTGCGTACAACGGGATGAACATTGGACTTGATCTGAACCTATAGAGATGATTTTGGCAGTCTCGAGTGGGGAACAATGCAGTTCGTGTTTGAGACCGAGGAGTTCGCCACTAACCATGCAGCGAAGTGATTTTGGAAGCTGTTCATCGTAGGTGCAACAGTAGCATACTGGAACCTCTGAAGATTCCTATTTAGAGGATTATTAGTGAAGCTAAGATATTTTAATACATATTTTGTTCTTGATATTAGCATGAAATGCAAGATCTCAAGAAGTTGTAAATTCGTATCTGTTCTCTTTGGAGCAAATACAGTTTCTTTCTTGTCCTCTCATGGTCTATTCAATGATCTCATGTGGCTTGCAATTGCAAAGTTGCAGCTTTGATTCAATCCCTGGCTTTTTTTTAAGATCAATGACTGCAATAGCTTCCAGGAATATGATTTAGCTCAGTACAAATGTCGCAGCAACTTCTCAAGCCACAACTTCAGTAAGAATGACTGAATCAAAGACCGCGACATTCTTCCGAGCACTGAATGCCTGGGACATATTTTCAAAAGGGTCTATCTATGTATACATATTTATTGTGCCTCCATTGATTCTGACAAGTGCAGCTTTAGTTCCGTGTGCAGCTTGCGGTTTTTTTCTAGAAATGTGCAATTTTTATTACTGAATTGAAGAGTTGAAGACTTGAGAAAATTTCAATCTTTATTTTAGCAACATCGTTTTAAAATGAGCAAAGTCTGCTTTTCCCCCTAAATTTTTTACATGGTTCATGTTTGCCCCCTAAACTTTTCTTGGCTCACTAAATCTCCCTAAACTATCACTAATGGTCCATTCTACCCCCTTAATCCGGGATTTTACTTGTTAGCTTTGCGACAAGTAAATAACGAAGAACGAAAATAAAATTGCAGCGACGGGGACACAGATTTAACGTGGAAAACCCTCTCCAACAAAGAGAAGGGAAAAACCACGGACGCCAGCAAGCGAAACTTTACTATATCGGAGAGTGTTTACACAACGCCGGGGATTTCACAGATGCAACTCATCCCAACCGGCGGCTTACAAGAAGTATATATAGCAGTGATAACCTAGGTCATCAACAATCCGCACCGCGGGGGGCTGTCGCCCCCCGCACACCCCACAGGCGTCCCTGTTGGGCACGGACGGGCCTCGCTCCGCTCCGTCAAAAGTTGCCCTTTACTTTGTAGAATTTGGATCAACATATAACAAACTCCACCTTGAGACAAATTCCTTCTTGTAGCATCAACAGTAATCATCTCCCTGAAGAAAACACTTTTGGCGCCAATAGCCCCTTGGGCTAAGCAGTTATACCAACTAAACTTGAGCTTAGCTCAAACTTAGCAACAGGAACAGGCTTTGTCATCATATCAGCAGGATTATTATGAGTGCTTATCTTGCATACCTTCAGTGTACCTTGTGCAACAACATCACGAACATAATGGTACTTGATATCAATGTGCTTTGTTCTCTCATGGAACATCTGATCCTTAGTAAGGTAAATAGCACTTTGACTGTCATAGAACAGGTTAATGCAAGAATCATCCTGACAAAGCTCAGCATACAAACCTTTCAACCAAACAGACTCTTTGCAAGCTTCAGCAACAGCCATATATTCTGCTTCGGTTGTAGATAGAGCAACAACTGGTTGCAGCGTTGCCTTCCAACTCACGACACATCCACCTACCGTGAACACATAACCTGTGAGGGACCTCCTCTTATCCAAGTCGGCAGCAAAATCTGAATCCATATAGCCTGCGAGTCCCTCATCAGTCTTGCCAAACTTCAAGCAAGCGTTGGATGTGCCACGGAGGTACCTGAAAATCCACTGAACAACTTTCCAATGTTCTTTACCAGGATTAGCCATGTAACGACTCACCAAACTCATAGCATATGATAAATCAGGGCGAGAGCAAACCATGGCATACATCAAGGAACCAACATCACTAGAATAAGGAACTCGAGACATGTACTCAATATCTTCATCAGAACTAGGACATTGCAATGCTGACAATTTAAAGTGAGGAGCAACAGGAGTACTAACTGACTTTGCATCATGCATATTAAAACGTTGAAGAACTTTCTCAACGTAACTTTGCTGACTAAGAAACAACAACCTAGATTTTCTGTCCCGTTTAATTTCTATACCTAGGATTTTCTTAGCAGCACCAAGATCTTTCATCTCAAATTCACTACTTAGGTGTGCCTTCAAAGTAGTGATTTCTTTCATGCTCTTGGCAGCAATTAACATATCATCAACATATAACAGCAAGTAAATAGGTGATCCATTAACAAACCTTATGTAAACACAGCTATCAAATTGAGACCTCTTAAAACCTTGTGAGATCATAAATGAATCAAACCTTTTGTACCACTGTCTTGGAGATTGCTTCAAACCATAAAGCGACCTCTTCAATTTGCACACAAAATCCTCTTTTCCAGGAACTATGAACCCTTCAGGTTGGTCCATGTAAATCTCCTCCTCTAGTTCACCATGCAGAAAAGCAGTCTTTACATCTAGCTGCTCAAGCTCAAGATCATGCATAGCAACAATACCAAAGAAAGTACGAATAGAGCTATGCTTCACAACCGGAGAGAAAACATCATTATATTCAATACCTGGAATCTGGCTAAAACCTTTTGCTACTAACCTTGCCTTAAACCTTGGAGGCTCATTAGGAGACAAACCTTCTTTTCTCTTATATATCCACTTACAGCGGACGGCCTTCTTCTGTTTAGGCAAGCGCACAACTTCCCATGTGCCATTCTTATCAAGCGATTGCATCTCTTCTTGCATAGCAGAAACCCACTTCTCACGGTCAACGGATGCAACAACCTCATTGTATGTAGCAGGTTCAGTATCATGCTCCACCTGTTCAGCACAACTCAAAGCATAATGAGCAAGATTGCACTCTTCAATCAAACGACGAGGTGGAACTATGTTACGCCTTGGTCTATCAGCAACAATAGATTCCTGTGGCTGCTGCAAAACAGTAGGTGAGTGCTGAACAACATCATCATCAATATTTTCCTCATGAGTATCATCAACAACAGCATTATTATCAATAGTTTTCTGCAGGTGCTCCACCTGCACACGAACTCCCTCCTCTCCAATAGCAACAGTAGAGAGATCTGATGGCAAGCTGTCATGATACATAACAGATTCATTGAAAACAACGTTCCTACTCAACAAAATCTTTTTAGTTTCAGGATTCCATAGTTTATATGCCTTAACTCCTGAACCATAACCAAAGAATATGCACTTGACAGCTCTAGGCTCTAACTTTCCATTATCAACATGAGCATAAGCAGTGCAACCAAAAACTCTCAACTGTGAATAATCAGCAGGCGAATCTGACCATACCTCAATAGGAGTTTTCTTCTCAAGTGGAATAGAAGGTGACCTGTTGATGAGGTAACACGCTGTGTTGGCTGCTTTCGCCCAGAAACGTCTATGCATACCTGTATTGGACAATATACAGCGAGCCCTCGAGATGATGGTTCTGTTCATGCGCTCAGCCACACCATTCTGCTGAGGAGTGTAAGGGATGGTGTGGTGCCTGATCATACCATCATTACTACAAAACTCCTCAAACTCATTAGAACATAATTCCATACCATTGTCAGTACGTAGTACCTTTACCTTCTTTTCCGTTTGCTTTTCTACCATAACTTTCCACTTCTTAAAAGCATCAAAAACATCAGATTTGTGTTTCAGAAAATATGGCCATACTTTTCTTGAGTAGTCATCAATAATAGTAAGCATGTAATTAACACCACCAATAGATGTTTTATGGGAAGGTCCCCATACATCAGCATGCACATAATCTAAAATGCCTTTAGTGGTATGAATGGAAGCATTGAATTTAACTCTTTTGTGCTTACCAAAAACGCAGTGCTCACAGAACTCAAACTTACCCAAGTTGCAACCATCAATCAGCTCTCTCTTAACCAATTCTGCCATGCCATGTTCGCTCATATTCCCAAGGCGCATATGCCAAAGATTTGTTTTACCACAATCATCAGAATCATTAGCAGTAACAGCAACAGCAATACCAGGCAAAGTGCTACCTCTAAGAACATATAACTTAGCAGAATTCATATCACCTATCATGTGAATAAGAGAGCCTTTCGATACCTTTAACAACCTACGCCCACCGGCGTACTTGTATCCATCAACGTCCATGGTACTCAGGGAGATCAGATTTCTGGCCATGCTTGGTATGTGCTTCACCTCATTCAACGTACGCGTCACGCCATCATGTGTCTTGATCTTAACAGATCCAACTCCGACAATATGGCACGGGTTGTCATTCCCCATATGTACAAAATCTCCAGTCTGCACAGACTCATATGAACTGAACCAATCTTTGTTACATCAAATATGAAACGAACATGCAGTATCAAGTATCCATTCATCATCACGAGAAGCACAAGCAGCAAAAACGGCTAAACATTCACCGTCAGAACTATCACCAGAAACAACAGTAGCCTTACCATTACCTTGATCCTTATCTTTCGGTTGGTAGTTCCTTTTCTCCTTATTCTGCAGCTTCCAACAATCATCAATAACATGATTAGATTTCTTACAATACCTGCAGAACTTGTCCTTTCCCTTGGACTTCGAACAACCTCTGCCGTCTTTGCTCTTATCTCGGTTGCCATGGTTGTTAAATCTCTGCTCGGTCCTGCCACGAACCTGCAGAGCTTCAGCCTTGGAAGACACCCCATCTGCCTGCACCATAGATTTCATCTTTTCCCTCTGCTTGAGGGCATCTTGCACTTCATCAAGGGTTATCTTATCACGGCTCAACAACATTGTATCACGAAAGTGTGTATAAGAACTAGGCAGCGAGCATAAGAGTAATAGAGCTAGATCCTCATCATCATATTTTACTTCCATAGATTGCAAATCAGAAATAATCTCTCTGAAAAGAGATAAGTGATTCATTACCGATCCACCTTCCTGCAATCTATGCGAGAACAACTTCATCTTCACATGCATCTTACTGGTTAGATCCTTTGACATGCAGATCGATTCCAGTTTCCCCCAAAGGGCAGCAACAGATTTCTCTGTCAAGACTTCCTGCAAAATATTATTGAATAGATGAAGTTGAATCATAGACAAAGCCTTACGATCTTTCCGCTTTTCTTCGTCAGACCAGCTCTTAGCATCCTTTTCCCCGAATCCATCCAGCGCATCATCCAGATCTGAAGTTTGGGTGAGAATCGCCCGCATCTTCACCTGCCACAATCAGAATCTTATGGAGTAGTCCAGCTGCGGTAGATCGAACTTTAATGACGACATGTCGCAAACCCTAGATTAGAACCTGGGGCTCTGATACCACTTGTTAGCTTTGCGATAAGTAAATAACGAAGAACAAAAATAAAATTGCAGCGAGGGGGACACATATTTAACGTGGAAAACCCTATCCAACAAAGAGAGGGGAAAAACCACGGGCGCCAGCCAACAAAACTTCACTATATCGGAGAGTGTTTACACAACGCCAGAGATTTCACAGATGCAACTCATCCCAACCGGTGGCTTACAAGAAGTATATATAGCGGTGGTAACCTAGGTCATCAATGATCCGTACCGCGGGGGCTGTCGCCCCCCGCACCCCCCACATCGGCCCAATACTGTCTAGCTTCCGGACAGTTTGTTAGTAAAGAAAAATCAAGTATTTTCTTTAGTCCCAATACACGTGAATAGAAGGGAAGAAATTTGCACAATCCTGGATATTATGACTTAGTGACCAAGTACTTAGGCCTCCCGATGGTGGGGGTGTCAAGTGACTGCTTTCAAATTTTTTTGTTGAAAGAGTTTGCAAGGGATTAAATGGATGGTTTGAGAAATTTCTATCCACGAGAGGGAAAATAAGTGCTTCGCAAAGCAATTGCACAATCTATACCAACGTATGCGATCACTCAAAACAGAGCCCCGCATACGATTTTCCGTCATGGTCCGGCGACATTTTTTATTTTCACTTTCGGGAGATAGTTGCTAATAAATCGATGTTTTGGAGGCGGTTTACACAACCGACTCGAAAAATAGATCCTCAGACGGTTCATATAAACAACCACCTTCAATAATATGACATTTAGAGATGGTCACAATAACTTTTTTTTGAGATTGTCCCAACTTTATTAATCAACTAATATCATAGGGATACAAATGCCATCAGGCGGATTCAAGAACCAAACTCTACGACCCTGGTCCTCGTAGACTACACTTCTGACCAGGTTATGAGCTTCTTTAGTTGAGCCTCTTGCTTCATATGCTTGCATACATATAGCACCTATGCCTCTATCTTATTCTTGCATCATCGAGTCATGATTGCATTAAATTGAAATCCCAAGTATTGCATAGCCTTTACTTTTAAACCCCACCGAAGCTTGTATCCTCAACCCCCTATGAGCCATTACCACAGGAGTTGTTTGAGCCATGTGAGTCGTAGAATTGCATGTGTAGGATTTGTTCGAGTTTTTGGATCACGAGGTACCTAAACAATTTAAACTGTATAGTAATAGGATAACTAAAGAAAGAGGCACCGGTGAATAATAGATATTATTTGATTTTTACTCGCCTACTTGTGTCCACCTAGGACCTAAGTTCTTGACACCTGTTCCGAGATGGAGCGCACTAACCAGAGGTGGGGTGTGTGGGCACCCCCATCGGCTTACTACCTGATTTCAAAGTACTGTACTAGGGGTCACAAACTAGTTTGGAGCTTTATTACTATCATGTACGTATGCCATGCTTTACTGCTTTATTTACTATTGCACGTGTAGCTCTTGTACTATTTAGGAACCCCGTGCCACATTTTCACTGTATCGATAAGCCCAATCACACTTTCGGGTTCCCAGTCGTTTACAGTCTTCACCACACACCCTGGGTCCGTATCGGAAACGATCGACTTTGTTGCGGGTAACTTAGTAGGGTGGCTCCCATGTACTTGCTTTGGGTCTGGGAATCCGAAGCCCCGTCGACATACCGTTGGGTGTATGTTTCATGATCTTGCACATACCGGATATGACAATAAAGGTTGAAGTGTGTGTGGATACTTTGGTGCACCCCTGCAGGGTTAAATCTTTTTAAAAAGTCGTGTCCGCGGTTATGGACGACTTGGAGCACAGTTTCTCGATCATAGACAACTATAACTAAAGAATTACTGCTATAATATGAATCGGATATGATATGACTAGTAAGTTGGCAACCACCATGGAATGAATGAATAAAATGGCCAACTGTGTGAGTTTCCTCGGCATGACTTCCTCGTTTGGTCTCGAGGGGGAAATACCAGGATGGGTATGTTTAGTGTTACTAACAGGTTGGTTTCGAATAGGTCTTTCTTATCCCTCTCTGGTAGCCGACAGTTATATAGAGTCTCTATAGGTTATTTAGTGCATGCTTCGCTGCTGCTGCAGTCCACCATACTTATTTAGGCGAGAGCCGCCGAATTCTAGACTCGCCTTATACTGGCCGCTCCCTTTTTCTTTTGCCCTTTGTTGACACCCCTTTTGTTTTAATAGGTATAAGTTCGACGACGTTAGCAAGGTTACCCTTCCGGCTTGGCCTGGGCAGGGTTATGGACGCCATTGGTTTTTCTTTAGGGCTCTTAGCCCCATTTGCATCTTATCCGTACTCGGATGTTGTATCGTTTTCAAGGTGATTTGCATCTTTGTATTGTATATCTGTATTCTTGACTCATTGAATCGTTGTTGTATATATATGTTCTGTGGTTTCAATCGTGAACTATTGTGTAATGATATTACTTCGTTTTCCACCCGCATGCAAATGCCTGGTGGGCATCCTTGAATCGTTTCTATGCGGGTTTGGTAAGAATCGCTAAAACCTACACAAGGCCGATTCGAGGGTGTTACAATAGTGGAACTCCAACTCATCAAAATCGTAGCGTGTCGCCCTAATTTCCTTGATAATATGGGCATACACCCCCATTGTGCCACCCTCCAAGATCCTTATCACATTTTGATAGTCGCTCGCAACCCGGACCCGTGTAGAGTTTAGGTCCCTAGCCAAAGCAACCGCTCCTCTGCAAGCCATATCTTCCAGCGTCTTGGCATCAGTCCTTCCCGTGAAGACCATGGCTGAAGCCCCAAGGAACACACCAGCATTGCTCCTAGCCACGGCTGATACTAAGCCGTGGACCGAGTTCTTCCCAACTGCTACGTCCACATTGATTTTCACAACACCGGTCGTGATGAGGACATCCCTATTGATTTGCTATCTCCAACTCGTAATGAAGTTGTCGATGTTGCTACCAAGACCAAGTCCAATGAGATCAGGATTGGACCTATTACTAGAGCTCGTGCCAAGCTACTTGAACAACATGTGAATTCACTCCAAAATTTATCTGGTGTTTTAATTAGTGAGAATTTTATACTACCTAAGTCTATGCACTTGTGTATGATCAGGTTCGTTGAGGAAGAAAGCATGGCGCAAGAAGGAGAAGGGCTACTGCAAGAGGAGCCTGACATGATGATCATCCAGGGATACGCGAGGGAGGAGTGGGAGGTAGGCGCACAGGACGAGAAGAAGATCATCAAGGACGGCGTGAAGTTTCCTGAAGAAACCAGAGTGTCTGACGCATATCACCCGGACGGTCCGGCATAACCCAAGACACGCCAAGGTGGCAGCCATTCTATATGCCAAATTGAAAGCCACCCAGGAACCAGCCGAAAACTTTGAAGTTTCCGACCAGACCGGACTGTCCGGCCGCCGAAAGATCTGTTCCAAATCGGCTTGTATTAGTTTGAGTCAAACACGTTTTTATTTCGGTCTTTAGCCGTCCCAGCCGCCCATCCGACAGATTTGTTCCGAATCGGCTTGTTTCAGTTTGAGTCAGACACGTTTAGACCACGTTTAAAGTAAACCCTAGATTCGTTGAGTTGCTATTTGCAATCAATTGAACTCTTACACCAATCTGGTGTATTTTTTACTATCAATCAAGTGTGATTAGTTGATCCATTGGGATTTAGCCAATTGCAAGTTTTGTATGATCTATTGTTCCATTGGGAATTAGAAGATTGCATTACCACTTCATGGTCAGTGTCTATGTGCGCAAGTGTGTGAAGTTGCGAATATCTATAAGGGTTAAGAGATGTTGCATTGGCATCAGGGATCGATCGAGAGGTTCGTGAACGTCATACAAGTTATCTCCACCAACTATCATCATCTACCACCCTCGCTTACTGAGAAGATCGGGCCACCCCATATAATCTTGGTATCAGATTCTAGCGTTTCCTTGGTAAGCATCCACAAATCCGTCCATAGTTAGTTGTTTTTTGTCCTATACAAAAAATCCATACCAAAAGATTAGGGTTAGTCTTTGCCATAACCTAGATTATATCGGAGTTGAGAATTAGTTGTTGGTCCTTGTCGTGTCTTTGATTCAATCTCTTCCAGTATAAGTCGTAGTGTCTAGGTTTTTCTTTGTTATTATCATTTGTTCTTCGTTTTCGAGTCGTTCGTCGTTGTTTTCCGCTAGTCTATATCTACTTATCTGAGTCCACATAGCATACTTTTGTGTTTAAACTTAGCTACAGCCTATCTACAACATCCATGCCTAGGAAGATACCCACGAGACTAGTTGCTTTGCTCTGAACATGCTGCTCATTAGGGTTTCGAAGTACAAAATTTTGACCAGTTCAGATCGGAGTGTCCAACCTCTTTACACTGGACTATCTGGAACCTCGGAGTATCCGGCCACGTTGCACCGGAGTATCCTGCCCAATTCTTTCAAATTTTTTCTTTCGTATTGCATTGTGTCAAATAGTTAAAAAATAAAAAAAGAAACAAAAAGAGTAAGAGTATAAAAAAAGAGAAAATAAATACAAAAGTGACAAAAGAGATATATCAAAGTTTGATTAGAGGCCTAGTTCATAATAGCACTGGTATATTGAGCAATCGTGTGCCTAGCGTCTCTCTTGAGCATTGCGATATTCGTGTTCATAAGTTGTTTTTCCACGTGTATCTCTATCGTGTGTGTGTTTTCTTGTGTGTTTGTCACTCGATCAGCACTAGGATTTTCTTTGGTGTCGCTAGGTATCCATACCTACAGCCCCACTACATACTCCTGCTTTGTCGTGTGATTATTCTTGTACCCTCGGTATTCGCTTTATCACATTCGTGCACATGCCATTTATCCAAGTTGGTAAGCTTTACTAATTCACTTTGGAATGGTATGAATTCTTTTTCTTGCAGTTGTGAGTGAGTTGTGAGGGATCCACCAAATTTTTTTTGATTTCATGCACTAACCTACTAATCATGTCTTCTAGTGATGTTCATGTGATGCAGAAAAATGATGATGATACCACCGTTACTTGGCGAGACTATGAAGAATTGTGAGACCATTTACAAGGGCTTGTTACTCGCACATTAGATAGAATTACGAAAGATGCTTAGTCCACACAGATATAGTTGGAAGATACTTACATAATAGTCACTGCTCCAAACACATGTCACTACAATTCAAACAAGTATACAAGCTTTGACAGAGTCTATGAATGGTCTAAGGCTGCTAGTGGAACAACAACAGCAAACACATGTTGAGGATGATGATGCCAACATCAATGATGGTAATATGGCTGCTACCCTTGTGGTTGGCAACGGTTGTGGTGATGGCCATGGAGGCCATGGTGGTGCTCATGGATTGGTGCTCAGCGTTATCCCCTACATGAACCTGTACAACCTGATGATGGATTGGGTACGCCCAAATTTTCCATACCCAGATTTGAGGGAGGACCTAATGTTGAAGAATACCTCCCTTGGGAGCTGAAGATAGAGAAATTATGGCGCTTACATGACTATAACAAATATGGAAATATCAAGCTTGCTAGTTCAGAGTTTGATGGTTATGCATTGCGATGGTGGGATGGCATTGTACGAGCAAAGCAAGAAGATGGTGATCCACCTATCTTTACTTGGCGCATCATGAAGGAGGTTATGCAAGCTTGTTTTGTTCCTCCCAATTATTTGTGTTCTCTCTTCGACAAGTTGCACCAAGTGAAGCAAGGTTCTATGACTTTTAATGCCTCTTACATGGAGATGGAAATGATTCTACAACGAGCAAGAGTATGTGAGTCTATTGAGATGACCATTCAGCGTTTTATTCATGGACTTAAGCATAATATCAAGAGTGTTGTTTGACACCATCAGTATCATGATATGAATGAGTTGTTACATCATGCACATGAGGATGAAGCACAGTTTGCCTAAGAAGCTCTATTCAAAGCTCGTTCCATAAGAGGTGGGTGTTTCTCTTCACGGACTAGCTCGTATGCTCCCACACCTAGTGCAAGCCCTTCTGATCGTCCGTCTACATCAACAATACCTACTTCCACTATTTCCAACACAAATAAAATAGCCCTTGTAGCAAGTGGTACTGGTTCGAACATGTCTATGGCACGTAATCGTGATATGGAGTGCCGTACATGTGGTGGCAAGGGTCACTTCAAGTGGGATTGTCCAAACCGGAAGGTCATGTATCTTAATGAGGCTAATGAGTATGAGATAGGAGATGTGCTGGTCTGGATGCTTCGGATGATGATGGTTACCCTAGTGATGATGGAGTTGATGTGTTTGCTTTGCCGGCACCAACCATTATTTTTTCACAGCAAACTCTCAATGTGACGCCTCAGTCTAGTGCTGCAAGTCGGCGCTGCAATTTGTTCCAAACAAAGGCACTTGTTGGACCAAATAAAGCCTGCAAGGTAATCATTGATGGTGGTAGTTGCCGCAATTTAGCAATCAAGGAGTTATGTGCCAAGCTAAAACTTAAATATCTACCGCACTCCCATCCATATTATATTCAGTGGTTAACTGATAATGGTGAGATGAAGGTCAGTCACATGGTGCATGTTGATTTTGAGATAGGACCATACAAGGATTCCATTGATTTTGATGTGGTTCCTATGATGGTTTTTCATTTTTTATTGGGTCGACCGTGGTTGTTTGATCGTTCCGTACAACATAATGGTCGAGCCAATACATATCACTTGGAGTTCAAGGGCAGGAAAATCAATTTGCAACCTATGTCACCACAGGAGATTGTGAATGAATCTCGTCAGAAAACTGAAGTCAATTTGAAGGATGCACCTTCATTAGTTGATAGGCAAGAGAATGTAACAACCGTGAGTGATATAACAGAAAGTGAGAGAGTGCCCAATTTTCTCATATTAGCAACCAAAGAAGACTTGAGAGAATTTAGTGTGGATTCTACAGTCGTGCCTCTTGTGCTCATGTACAAGGGTGAGGTTTTAGTTTCTAATGATATGACCCCTCTTTCTCTTGGTTTTTCTAATGTGTTAAGGAATTCATCGACGTGTTTCCAGAATAAGTACCTACAGGTTTGCCACCATTGCGAGGTATTGAGCATCAAATTGACTTGATTCCAGGAGCATTGCTTCCCAACCGTGCACCTTATCGCACAAACCTCGAAAAGACGAAGGAAATTTAGAAATAAGTGCAAGTGCTTCTTGACAAAGGGTATATTCATGTGATCTTATGCCCTTGTGATGTTCCTATTATTTTGGTTCCTAAGAAAGATGGTACATGGTGCATGTGTTTAGATTGTAGAGCTATAAATAATATCACTATTCGACACTGTCATCCTATTCCACATTTGGAAGATATGTTAGATGAATTGAGTGGTGTTGCCATTTTATCTAAAATTGATTTGCATAGTGGTTATCATCAAATTAGGATGAAGGAAGGGGATGAATGGAAAACTGCCTTTAAGACTAAGTTTGGTTTATATGAGTGGTTAGTAATGCCTTTTGGTTTAACTAATGCACCTAGTACTTTCATGAGATTAATGAACCGTGTATTAAGGAACTTTATTGGCAAGTTTATGGTTGTATATTTTGATGACATGTTAATCTACATCTGCAACGAACATGAACATAGTGATCATATTAGACAAGTCTTGCAAGTGTTACGAGATTCTAAGCTATACGGTAATATTGAAAAGTATACATTTTGCAAAGATAAGGTCATATTTCTAGGATATGTTGTTTCTAAGAATGGAGTAGAGGTAGATGCATCTAAAATTGAAGCAATTCAAAATTGGCCTACTCCTATGAATGTGAGTCAAGTACGAAGTTTTCACGGTCTAGCTGGTTTCTCTAGACGCTTTGTGAAAGACTTTAGTACTATTGCTGCACCTTTGAATGAACTAACTAAGAAAGGTGTACCTTTTGTGTGGGGCATAGCCCAAGATCATGCTTTTGATGAATTGAAATGATTATTAACTTCTGCACCTTTGCTTGCACTACCCGATTTTTCTAAGCAATTTGAGATTGAGTGTGATGCTAGTGGCATAGGAATTAGTGGTGTGTTGATGCAAGAGGGTTGTCTCATTGCGTATTTTTTTGAGAAACTATTTGGTGCAAAGTTAAATTATCTTGTCTATGATAAAGAATTGTATGTGCTTGTTAGAGTTCTTGAGGTTTGGCAACATTATTTATGGCCAAAAGAATTTATCATACATTCTGATCATGAAGCTTTAAAATATCTGAAAGCTCAATCTAACTTGCATAGGCGTCTTGCTAAGTGGTTTGAGTTCATTGAGTCTTTTCCATACATCATTAAACATAAGAAGGTAAAATATAATGTTGTTGTTGATGCTCTATCTAGGAAGAACATGTTATTAACACAACTAGATATCAAAAGTTCCTGGTTTAGAGAGTTTATGTGATTTGTACGCAACTGATTATGATTTTTCTGAACCATACTGTTTGTGTACTATTGGGAGGGCATGGGATAAATTTCACATCCATGATGGGTATTTGTTTCATGCTAACAAACTATGTGTTCCAGAGTCGTCTGTGCATTTGTTGTTGTTGTTGTAGGAATTACATGCTGGAGGTTTTATGGGACACTTCGGGCGTGAGAACACGCTACTCATACTCGCTGATCATTTTTATTGGCCTAAGATGAGGCGTGATGTGGATAAATCTGTAAAGAGATGCATTACTTGCAACAAGTCGAGTCCAAGTTGAAGCCTCACAATTTGTATACGCCATTACCTGCACCTACTACACCATGGGAAGATATAATCATGGATTTTTTATTAGGTTTGCCTACAACTAAAAGAGGCCATGATTCAATTTTTGTGGTAGTGGGTAGATTCTCTAAATTGTCACATTTTATTGCCTGCCACAAGAGCGACGATGTGTCTCATATTGCTAACCTGTTTTTCAGGGACATCGTGCGTTTACATGGAGTACCAAAGACGATTGTTTTTATCGTGATGTGAAGTTCATGAGCTACTTCTGGAGGACTCTTTGGGGAAAGTTAGGGATGAAGTTACTATTCAGCACTACTTGTCATCCCCAAACTGATGGTCAAATGGAGGTGGTGAACCAAACACTGTCGACATTGTTGCGAGCTATGATCAAGAAGAATCTTACTGAATGGAAGGAGTGTTTGCTGCATGTGGAGTTTGCATATAAACGGGCGGTTCACTCTACCACACAACTTTATCCTTTTGAGGTGGTCTGTGGTTTTAAACCCATTACACCACTTGATTTGCTACCTCTTCCTATCCAAGAGAGAGTTAACATGAAAGCATCAAAGATAGCAGATTTTGTGAGGAAGATACATGTGAAGACGAAAGATGCTATTGAAAAGAAGGGCAAGAACAATATTGAAAGAGCTAACAAGAAGCGGAATGAGGTGTTGTTTCAGCCTGGAGATATGGTTTGGGTACACTTTTGCAAGGGCAGATTTTTGGAGTTGCGTAAGTCCAAGTTACATCCATGTGGTGCTGGTCCTTACAAAGTGATTTTGGAGTTCCTCAAGATGTATTTGGAGGTGGCAGTGCTAGTTTCAATGTTGCTAATTTGACACCATATGATGGAGAAGACCTTGGAGCGTCAAGGTCGATGCCTTTTGAAGGGGGGATATGATGAGGACATCCCTATTGATTTGCTATCTCCAAATCCTAATGAAGTTGTTGATGTTGCTGCCAAGAACAAGTCCAATGAGATCAGCATTGGACCTATTACTAGAGCTCGTGCCAAGCTACTTGAACAACATGTGAATTTACTCCAAAATTTATCTGGTGTTTTTATTACTGAGAATTTTATACTACCTAAGTCTATGCACTTGTGTATGATCAGTTTCAATCGTGAACTATTGTGAAATGATATTACTTCGTTTTCCACCCGCATGCAAGTGCCTGGTGGGCATCCTTGAACCGTTTCTATGCGGGTTTGGCGAGAATCGCTGAAACCTGCACATGGTCGATTCGAGGGTGTTACAATAGAGGAACTCCAACTCATCAAAATCGCAGCGTGCCGCCCTAATTTCCTTGATAATATGGGCATACACCCCCATTGCGCCACCCTCCAAGATCCTTATCACATTTTGATAGTCGCTCGCAACCCGGACCCGTGTAGAGTTTAGGTCCCTAGCCAAATCAACCACTCCTCTACAAGCCATATCTTCTAGCGTCTCGGCATCAGTCCTTCCTGTGAAGACCACGGCTGAAGCCCCAAGGAACACACCAGCATCGCTCCTAGCCACGACTGATACTAAGCCCCGGACCGAGTTCTTCCCAACTGCTACGTCCACATTGATTTTCACAACACCGGTCATGATGAGGATATCCCTATTGATTTGCTATCTCCAACTCGTAATGAAGTTGTCGATGTTGCTACCAAGACCAAGTCCAATGAGATCAGGATTGGACCTATTACTAGAGCTCGTGCCAAGCTACTTGAACAACATGTGAATTCACTCCAAAATTTATCTGGTGTTTTTATTAGTGAGAATTTTATACTACCTAAGTCTATGAACTTGTGTAGGATCACGTTCATTGAGGAAGAAAGCATGGCGCAAGAAGGAGAAGGGCTGCTGCAAGAGGAGCCTGACATGATGATCATCCGAGGATGCACGAAGGAGGAGCGGGAGGTAGGCGCACAGGACGAGAAGAAGATCATCAAGGACGACGCGGAGTTTCCTGAAGAAACTGGAGTGTCCGACGCATATCACCCGGATAGTCCGTCCTACCCCAAGACACGCCAAGGTGGCAGCCATTCTGTATGTCAAATCGAAAGCCACCCAGAAACAAGCCGGAAACTTTGAAGTTTCTAACCAGACCGGACTATCCGATGTTCAACACCTGGAGTGTCCGGCCGGACCGGAATGTTTGGCCGCCGACGGATCTATTCTGAATCGGCTTGTATTAGTCTGAGTCAGACACGTTTTTGTTTCGGTCTTTGGCCATCCCAGCCACCCACATAACCCCTAGGACGCCCCTTTAGCTCAATTTAGACCATGTTTAAAGTAAACCCTAGATCTGTTGAGTTGCTACTTGCAATCAGTTGAACTCCTACACCAATCTAGTGTATTTGCTACTATCAATCAAGTGTGATTAGTTGATCCATTGGGATTTAGCCAATTGCAAGTTTTGTGTGATCTGATGTTCCATTGGGAATTAGAAGATTACATTACTGCTTCGTGGTCAGTGGCTACGTGCGCAAGTGTGTGATGTTGCAAATATCTACAAGGGTTGAGAGCTATTACATTGGCATCAAGGATAGATCGAGAGGTTCGTGAGCGTCATACAAATTATATACACCAAATATCATCATCTACCACCCTCACTTAATGAGAAGATCGGGCCACCCCATATCAGGACGGTGGGGGAATCCACTTTGCTGTTCGCTGACCTATTGTGGCCATCTGCTTCTTTCTCCCCTGATTCTCGGCTGTTCTCAGGTCTGCAATGAAGCTTTCCACAAAACAGTGCATTAACAGTGGGCTTTGGTAAACTTGTCTGTGGACCGCCTTTCGTCGAGCATGCTAAATGGCCCATAGTGTCACAAATCCCTCGTTTGCTCTTCCACCTTCAGCGTGACGATCAACGTCGATAGCCATGCTCGAGCATCTCCATCCTCGACATACATCATATGCTCAGTGATATTATCATCAACCAACAACCACACATACCTAGACATAGAGCAATCTAGAAGTGCATGTCGCCAGGAGTCGTGAGCTCCACAAAAGTGACAGCTGCTACTCTCTGGCATATGTCTTAGGTAGTATTCGCCATTGGTTGGAATCGATTTCTTTGCCAAACGCCACAAGAAAATCCTCACTTTTGATGGTACTTGAGTGCGCCAAAGTGAGCTCCACTCCTTCCGAATATCTCCTCCATTGGACCCAGAAGCTCTGTGGTCCAGCCATGCCTCTCTCTTGTCCCTCGTTGCAACCAACATATTGTAGGCTGAGCAAACTGAGAACACTCCTCTTCTATCATAATGCTAGTACCAAAAATCGTCTTGTCTCCTGTTGCTCAATGGGATTTCCAAGATAGCATCCACATCCATTGGTAGAAACCACTGTCTCAGCTTCTCTTCATTCCATGTGGCTGATGTAGCAACAATAAAATCTGCCATGCACTTCGGTGGATCATTCGCGATATAGGCAATCGGTCACAACATGCCGTATTGTGGGATCCAATGGTAATTCACGGGGTCTGTCTTCTCCCTAGTCCCGATGCGCTTGATCAGTCCCTGCTTAAGCACCTACAACCCATCATGTATTGCACGCTAGACCTGCGATGGCGTTGAACCCACTATGGATTCCAACAAACATGATTCTGGGTAGTATCGCGCCTTAAGGATCCTAGCACTGAGTGACTCTAGATTCTAGAGTAGTCGCCATCCTTGCCTTGCAAGAAGTGCGAGGTTGAACAAATCAATATCTCGAAACCCCAAGCCACCCATATGCTTGGGTTTACACATCTCCTTCCACGAGACCTAACTTGTTTTCCTTTATCCTCCCTTGCTTCCCACCAAAACTTACGAAGAATGGCATTTATGTGTAGGCACAATCCTCTCGGCAATCTGAAACATGCCATAGAGAACATGGGAATAGCTTGCGCGATCAATTTTATAAGAATATCCTTTCCCCTGTCGAGAGGAGCTTTTCAAGCCACCCCTGTATCTTCTTCCACACTCGATCTTTCAAATATTTGAAAGCTCTACTCCTGGATCACCCCATATCCGATGGAAATCCCAGATATTTCTCATTAAGAGTCCCTAACTGTACATTCAGAGTGCGTTTCACTGCCTCCTTTATAACTCCTAGACATTTCCTGCTAAAAAATATAGAGGACTTGTCACAGTTGATTTGTTGTCCCGATGCCATACAATATCGGTCCAAGACATCATGTACTTTCCCTGCTGTCTCCATCTCTGCCTTGAATAGCAACAAGCTATCATCTGTGAAAAGGAGGTGGCTAACGACCGGAGCCGATGGGGCCACATTTAATCCATGGAGCTCTGATGAAAAACTATGTTTTAAGAGGCACGAAAGGCCCTCTGCCACTAACAAGAAAAAATAAGGGGATATAGGGCCTCCCTGGTGAATCCCCCTAGAGGGTATGAACTCCTCCAACTTGTCTCCATTGAAAAGGACCTGACAAAAAACTGTAGTAACCAGCCGCATCACCATGCTCACCCAACTTCTATGGAAGCCTAATTTGATCATAATTGCCTCAAGATATCTCCACTCCAGTCTATCGTATGCCTTGTTCATATCAAGCTTCAGCGCACAAAACCGATTTTTCTTAGCCTTGTTTCGCTTCATGAAATGAAGGCATTCATATGCAACAATAATATTGTCCGTAATCAGCCTTCCTGGGACAAATGTTGATTGTTCCTCCGAGATGATCTCTGGCAAGCACATCTTTAGACTATTTTCCATAACCTTCGAGGCAATCTTATAGATTACGTTACACAAGCTTATAGCTCGAAACTGGCCCAACTCCTTAGGGCTAGCCACCTTAGGAATCAACACTATGAACATCTGGTTAATATCTCGCATGTCATCATCACCCTTGAGCACCCTTTGTACTGCCAAGGTAACCTCCTCCCCACATATGTCCCAATGGGTTTGGAAAAAGTGTGCAGGAAAGCCATTTGGACCGGGCTCCTTAGTTGGGAACATTTGAAAGAGTGCCTCTTTTACCTCCTTCTCTAAGAACGGCTGGATCAACTTCTCGTTCATATGTGATGTAACCTTGATAGGAACCGCACTTAGGACCTCATCCATATGTGCCACCCCCTCCGACCTGTACAAGTCAGCATAAAAAATCACGAGTTAGATAAGCCATCTCCCGATCATCTTCTGTGAACTCCCCATATGGCCTCCTAAGCCGGCAAATTTTGTTCTTATTTTTCCTCTGGCTCGCACGCAAGTGGAAGAAACGAGTGTGCTTGTCACCCTACGCTAGCCATTGGACTCTCGAGCGTTGGCACCACATCACTTCATCTCGTTGATATAGTTCCGAGAGTCGTTGTTGTACCTTTGTTTCCTCATATGGTAGACCCTGTCTCGCCACTTCTGCCCGCAGAACCCCCAACCGATCTTTCAGCTGTTGTATTTCCCTTCGCATATGTCTGAAAGTTCATGTACCTTAGCTTTCCAGAGATCCCGATACACGGGTGAGCTTCTCCTGGAGCTGTTTGACAGTTGTTGCCTTTCCATCTTCCTGCCAAGTTGAAATGGATCGTAGGGGCACCTAGAGGGGGGGGGGTGAATAGGTTCTACACCAATTTTTAATTCTTTTTCAATTTTAGGCTTAACACAAAGGTAAATTCTCTAGATAAACTAATGTGTGGAATTTCCCTATATGCAAACCTATCTACTAGCGAGTAAGGAGCGAGTGGAAGAGGAACGAGTGAACCGAAGTGAAGCACGCGGAGACACAGGATTTGTTTGACCGCAGTTCCTTCCTTGTTAAGGGAAGTACGTCTGCATTGGAGGGGTGGGCGGTACTAAGACCACCACGCCACAAAAGGCCTCACCCTGTTCTCTGATGGATCTCTCCACAACAGGCCTGATCCACCTTCCACTATAGGTACCCTACGAAGCAGGCACCGGTGCCTTTACACAACTAACGGGGCAACAACTCCACAACAACTTGGAGGCTCCCGAAATGACAACAAGCTGCCACAAGAACAAAGTTGTCAAACACAATAACAAGATCTAGGTATTGACAAGAATACTAGATCAGGGATTTCTCCAAGTGAATGGAGAGGAGTTGAAGCGCTTGATTCTTGATGTTGATGATGAACTTCTCCTCCTTCAATTCCACCAAAGATCAAGACCTTCGAGTGGTTGAAGTGGGAGATTGAGAATGAGAGCTCTTGCACAAGGTCTGGTCAATTTCGAATGAATCAAGCATTTTGATCGTTGGGGAAGAAGGGGTACTTATACCCCCTTCCAAAAACCAGCCGTTGCACATTTTGGGGGCCGGATTATCCGGCCTAAGTGCGGGCCGGATTGTCCGACCTGGGGAAAACACCGCCCCAGACTCGGAATATCCGACAGATAATCTACCCCCTCACAGAGTGTCGCGCTGAGCTTGCCCTTGATCAACTTCTGGGGCCGGATTATCCGGCCTGGGGAAGAAAAACCGCCCAGTTCGGATTTTTGGGAGAAAATCCGACCGGATACCGAGCGACGCGCCTTGGATCCTTTTGCTCGAAAACTAGGGGACGGATTATCCAGCCCTTGCGAAACCCGGATTATCCGGCCTAGGGAGGAAAAACCGCCCCAGTTCGGATTTTTCGGGAGGAAATCCGACTGGACACAGAGTGACGCGCCTTGGCTTCCTTGAGAGATGAGGTAGGCCGGATTATCCGGCCCTTGGAAGGGCGGATTATCCGGCCCCCCTCAAAACTTCCTACACACTTAGCACACATGAAAAATCTCCATAGTATTGTTATCTAACACGCAAAACATAGGAAAACATGACATGTTCTTTCAATCTCCCCCTTTTTGGTGTTAGATGACAATACCAGGATTTGCAGGAGAAAGACACAAGACACACAGAGATAACTACGAAAGGGACTCCCCCTCAATGTGTGCATAATAGAGTTTTGCATTGGAATACAAGTGCACACAAATAGGTGAATCTATTCCATAGACAAAAGGGCAAAAACACATACCACCGAAGTAGAGAATAGGCATCCTTGACATAAATCACAATTATTACTGGATAACCATTATGAGTGCGCGCCTTCCGTGATAAACCTCTAGCAATAGGATATGAATAGATATAACCATGAGCATAATCCACGATATGAAGACCATAGGTATCATCCAGACAACCACATAAAGTCTCAACCACAAATCACAAACCACGAATTTAAAAGTTTAACGCTAAATGGGCATAAGCAGGAAATAACGAATAGAAAAGCGCAAGTGCTTATGCCCGACCCATGCAAATCCATGAACAACCTAATAGAACTACTTCTCCCCCTTTGGCATCGAGACACCAAAAAGGGAGAAGAGCGATGCTAGCGCCCCATGGGATCACTCATCGTAGTCCTCGTCCGCGTCCTTGTCCTCTTCTTCATTCTCTTCCTCATCCTCATCCTCATCATCAAGCTCCTTAGTGTCACCTTCCTCATCTTCATCATCAGCAGCAGGCGCAGACGGGAACAAGTGACGCTCCAGCTCACCATAGTTCAGCTCGGAGGAAGATTTCCACTGAGCATACAGAGTGGGAGGTCTAGGAGCCGGAGGAGCACCCGAAGCGCCAGACACATGGTGGAGAATGAGCTGCTGGGAGTGAGCCAACTCATGGCGTGAGGACGGCGCTTGTAGGACTTGGAAACACCGGAACCACCTGTGAGGAGAATAAGGGCGATAGCATGGGGATAAGCATACACACAAGTCCAGGAGAGAGCATGGAAAAGGTAGTCAAAAAGTTCATAGGTCAAAACTACTCAATACATACACCATAGTGAAATTGAAGCAGACTTGAATCTGTCAGGCCGGATTATCCGGCCTGGATAGGGGCGGATAATCCGGCCCTGGCAGAAATTTTCGATTTCACCAAGATTGCATGCAAAAAAGTAGATCGGGCCTAGAAACTGCAAGACTACGAGTTCTATGCGAAAACACATCCTTCTAGACAACGTTCCACCCAACAAGATACACATCTAGCCAAAGATGGGGAGGGAGGGAGTTACCCTCACTCATTGGAGGAAGAACACGGAGGAGAAGGTACCTGCAGGCGCGGTGAAGAAGATCCGGGGAGGCCCGGAAAATCCGGTGGCCGGAGAGGCTCCGGGGAGGGTGAGGGGCGGCAGGCGGCGGCTAGGGAGAAGGAGGGGGCTGGGGGAGAAGTGCTGCTCGTTATGAGCCCTTCTCCCCGAGCCCTGCCCTTTAAGATCAAATCCGCCAGGGCCGGATTATCCGGCCAATACTTGGGCCGGATTATTCGGCCTAAATTCTGGGATTCTGTTATACACAGAACCAGGCCCGCGCGTCCGCAAACAACACCCCCACAAGGTGTACAAGGGACTTGTGTGCAAGAATAGATGGCTTAGAGGTAGGGAAGGCTTAGGATTAAGATAGCCAAACTGAGATGGTACTAGACACTCAAAATTGCAAAAAAACAAATCAAATAAAAGCCAAGATTGAGTGTGATTCCCATAAGAACAAGAGAGGGCAAATAACATCCAAAAAGATCCAATTCTCCACAAAGGAGAGGGCGGTGGCCGAAGCCACCTTGTTGGAGTGTATGGTGTGACACCGCGAAGATATATCTTGGGTTCACGACCAATACTCATCAATAAGCTCACATATCACAACATGATATTAAGAGAAATGATATAACTTGCTATTGGTATTATGGGGGGAGGGTTAGCCCAATAAGTTAGGACCACACTCCCCTTATATCCATGCCTACACCTAGACCAAACAAGGATTGAGATGTACGAGTGGGTGCATGGGTAATCAAGACAAGCTCCCGGAATCAATGATATTTATCTCATTCCTCAAATAGCAGAATCTTGCTTCATCAAGTGGCTTTGTAAAAATATCCACCAGTTGTGCTCACAAAAGATAGATCAATATCACCTCGAGCAACATGGTCACGAATAAAATGATTCCGAATCTCAATATGCTTCGTCCTTGTGTGTTGAACTGGATTGTACGCAATTTTGATAGCACTTCAATTATCACATAAAAGAGGCACTTTGTCACAATTGACACCGTATTCCTTTAAAGTTTGCCTCATCCACAATAATTGAGTACAAGCGCTGGCAGCAGCAACATATTCAGCTTTGGCGGTGGAGAGAGATATACAATTCTGCTTTTTGGAGGACCAACATACAAGAGATCTTCCCAAGAATTGACAAGCTCTAGAAGTTGACTTCCGATCATCCTTATCACCAGCCCAATCTGAGTCAGTATAACCACATAAAGAGAAATTGGAGCCCTTGGGATACCAGAGACCAAAGTTGGGGGAATGAACTAAATATCGAAAGATCCTCTTGACCGCCACTAAGTGGCTTTCTTTAGGAGCTGCTTGATACCTTGCACACACTCCCACACTCAACACAATATCGGGTCTAGATGCGCAGAGGTAAAGAAGAGAGCCGATCATGGACCGGTATACCTTTTGGTCCACATCTTTACCATGAGGGTTGAGTTCAAGATGACACTTTGTTTGCATCGGAGTAGCGACACCATTTAGATCCGTCATCTTGAATCTCTTGAGCATGTCTTGGATGTACTTTGCTTGATTAATAAAGGTTCCTTCTCTAAGTTGCTTCATCTCGAATCCAAGAAAGAACCGTAATTCCCCCATCATAGACATCTCAAACCTGTCAGTCATAAGCTTTGAAAATTCATTGTTAAAAGCTTTGTTAGTAGAACCAAAAATGATATCGTCTACATATAGTTGGCATACGAAGAGATCCCCCTTAACCTTAATAAAAAGAGTGGGGTCGATTTGCCCAACTTTGAAACCACGATCTAACAAAAGCTCTTTAAGGTGCTCATACCACGCACGTGGGGCTTGTTTAAGGCCATAGAGTGCCTTATCGAGTTTGTAGACATGGTTCGGTAAGTTAGGATCCTCAAACCCCGGGGGTTGCTTTACGTATACCAACTCATGTAGAGGACCGTTAAGGAAGGCACTCTTGACGTCCATTTGCTGCAACTTAAAATTGTTATGGGCAGCATAAGCAAGAAGGATACGGATGGACTCAAGGCGAGCCACAGGAGCATAGGTCTCGCCGAAGTCGATGCCCTCAACTTGGGAGTAACCTTGTGCCACAAGTCTTGCCTTGTTCCTCACAACAATGCCATTCTCATCTTGCTTGTTCTTGAAAATCCACTTGGTGCCGATAACATTGCGGCACTCTTTGGGTTTCTCCACTAGTTTCCAGACTTTGTTGCACTTGAAATTATTCAATTCTTCATGCATAGCAACAACCCAGTCTGGGTCTTCAAGAGCTTCAAAGACCTTCTTAGGTTCCACCATGGATATATGAGCTTGATGCTCACCAAAACTGGCCAATTCTCTTCTTGTAGAAACCCTTCGTCGAAGATCACCAACAACCTTGTCGAGAGTGTGACCCCTCAACTCAAGGTTACGATCAGCACGAGCTTTGCGATGAAGTTCAATAAGTTTATTGTCTCTTGGTGGAGGAGATTCATCACTTGAGTCTGCATTGGAAGCATTTTCTCCACCTTGATCAGTAACTGGAACATCAGTAGCAGGTGGTGGAGATGTATGCCCTTGAGGTGAGTCCGTAGCCGTAGCAGGAGGCTGCAGAACAGGAGAGTCAGGGCCGGATAATCCGGCCGATGAAGAGGCCGGATAATCTGGCCTAGGAGTACTTGCAATATCTTCATCAGGGAGCCTAGGACTTGCTTGAACGGGCGAGGAGCCGGATAATCCGGGGTCAGCCGGAAAATCCGGCCTGGAGCTTGCGATGATATCTTCACCACCAGGAGCAGAAAGGTCAACTGGAGCGGGTTGGCCGGATAATCTGGTGTCCACCGGAAAATCCGGCCTAGAGCTTTCTGGAGCATCTTGACCTTCAGCAGTTGATGGCGATGGTGTAGAAGTTGCCCCCGTGGTTGGAGCATGTTGCGTATGTGTAGATGAGGGCTCTATATGATTAGAGCATTGTCCTTCCCGGTCCGCCACAAGGGGTTCCTCAATGGGGCGGAAGAATCCCACGCCCATTCTTCTTATGGCATCTTGGGGTATTTCAACATCTGCATCACAAACACCAACTTGCTCCCCACGGGAACCGTCATTTTCCTCGAACACCACACTACAAGATTCTACAACAGTTCCGGAGAGCTTATTGTAGACTCTATAAGTGTGTGATTCGGCACCATAACCAACAAAAATACCTTCTAGAGCCTTATATTCAAACTTAGATAAACGAAGTCCTTTAATAAGAAAGAAACACTTACACCCGAATACCCGAAAGTATGAGATGTTTGGCTTGTTACCGGTAAGTATTTCATACGGAGTCTTGTCCAAAATCTTGCGGAGGTATAAACGGTTGGATGAATGACAAGCAGTAGAGATTGCTTCAGCCCAGAAGTTATATGGAGATTTGAATTCGGCCAACATTGATCTTGCCATGTCCATTAGAGTCTGATTCTTCCTCTCGGCTACACCATTTTGTTGAGGGGTGTACGCAGCGGAATATTGATGTCTTATCCCCTCTTCACTTAGGAACTCATTTAAGGTGTAGTTCTTGAACTCCGAGCCGTTATCACTCCTTATAGCCAGAATGGGGACGTTGTGTTGACGTTGAACCTCGTTGGCGAAGTCGATGACAGTTTGTTGAGTTTCACTCTTCAACTTGAAGAAATAAACCCAAGTGTATCTAGAGTAATCATCAACAATCACTAGACAATACTTCTTCCCACCAAGGCTTGCATGAGATGGAGGTCCGGAGAGGTCCACATGAAGGAGCTCCAAGATCCTTTTTCAAGAGATAATGGTTTTCCTTCGATGAGGTGAATCATGCATTTTCCCTTCAACACACGCCCTGCAAACACGATCTTTGGCAAAAGAGACATTTTCTTTTAGTCCAAGAATGTGGCCACCCTTGTGGAGACTTTGCAAAGTTCTCATATTGACGTGGGCTAGTCGGCGATGCCATAGCCAACCCGCGCCAGCCTTTCCGAAAAGACACATCGGGCCTGTAGTGGTTTTCCCCGAAAAGTCCACCACGTACAGGTCGTTTTCGACATATCCCACGAAAGCGACTTTTAGAGACTTGCTCCACAAGAGTACCACTAAATCAGCATCAATGTAAACTGCAAAGCCCATCTTACCAAGGGCACGAACTGAAAGTAAGTTATACCCGAGGGTCTCAACAAGCATGACGTCCACGAGGGAGATATCATGAGCCACCACAACTTTGCCGAGACCCAATACCTCAGATTTTGACTTGTCACCATAGGAGACGGTAATGTGATCACGGTTTGGCCGCATCTCCGTGATGATCTCCTTGCTTCCGGTCATATGACTCGTACAACCACTATCGAGTACCCATTTAGAACCACCAGAAGCATAGCCCTGCAAGAAAATTACTTCTTGGTTTTAGGTACCCCATTTTTCAATGGGTCCTCTCATGTTAGTAACAAGGGTCTTGGGAACCCAAATAGACCAAGGAATGTAACAATCATAAGGCCCTACATAACTAGCATAAACATCACCATAAGAATCACAATATAGTTCGAAATTAGGATTGTTGATCCCTGCAAAACCATCATAATTAGTCCTGTCATTTGTAATGTTGCTAGTCTTTGATTGAGCAGTCTTGTTCTTCTTCTTCTTGTTGTTTTTCTTGCTCTTTATCTTGGGTATGTAACCAAGACCTTCTTTACTGTGGTTTGTCCTTTGCCTGCTCAGTATCTCATTAATAACCCCTTTACCTTTGTGTTCAGAACTTCTTGTAAGATCTTCTTTTCTAAGGGATGAAGAGGAGGTACTTGGCACGTCATACCGTTTCAATTGAGTTTGGAGCTGGTCATGAGACTCATTTAGAGTAGAATGATCACTCTTCAATGCCTTGTGAGCACTTTCAAGATCATCAAACTTCTCCAAAATTCTAGCATGAATAGCCCCAAAATCAATCTTTTCTTTCTTTAGTTTCTTTACCTTGGCAAGAGCATGATCATGTTCTTTAATAAGCTGAGCTACAATTTCCTCTTGTGACTCCTCTAGGGATTCGAGTCTTTCTTCCAAAGAAACTCGAGCTTCCTCTTCATCTTCCAAAGCATTCTTCAAAGAGGATATCTCCAAGGCATCTTCTCTTTCAATTCTGCCCTTTTCTTCAAGGAGATCTTCGGCTTGAGCAAGTTGACTCATAAGAGCATCAAAATGGAGTTTGTGCTCACCTTGTAGGTTAGTGAAAAAAGTATCCAAGGCAATAACTTCTTCTTTCATTTCAAGACTGTCATGATCATCCATATCCAAAATTATGTTAGTTTTAGGAAATGAGGAGTTAGAAGTTGATACCTCGGATCCTCTTGCCATTAGACAAGTGGCGTTGTTGTTGATGGTGTTCTCGTTCGGCGAGTCGAAGAGAGAGGAGGGAGTCGATGTGGTGGCTATAGCAGCCACTTCTCGGGAACTATCATCATCCTCTTCATCTTCACATGCAGAGGAGTATTCCTCTTGAGCTACAAGTACCATCTTGGGTTGCTTCTTGAAAGGGCCATTCTTCTTAGCAAACGGCTTCTTCTTAGGAGCTTTGGATTTCTCTTTGAGAATGAGCCTGCCACCATTGTCTTCTCTATTTTCATAAGGACACTCGGCTACAAAGTGCAATCTATCTCCACAATTGAAGCAAGTTCTCAATCTTGGGCCACTTTCTCTTCTTCCATTTGACCCGTTCTTGCGCTCAAGTTCAGACTTGGCTTTAGCAGGGTCCTTCCAGAAGTTCCTTGCATAGAATGCCATGTACTCGCCATGTGCACATTTGACCTCATCGGGGCAGTCCATGGATATCCTCTCAAAAGCTCCTTCATCGTCCTCTTGCTCAACAACATTGGCTTTGAGAGCCACTTTGACACCCTTTTGCATTCCAATGGCCCGAGAACGGGCATCTTCAGCATTCTTTGCCACCACTTTGAATGACGCCATTTCTTGCATGACTTCATTGGATGTCATTTGATGATAGTTGTGTATACCTTGCAAGCTCTTCAAATCCGCTGGTTCGAAAGGCATTAAGGCACTCACATACTTTCTTTTTATCCATGCATCATCAATGTGAGTGGCCCCATGCTTTCGAAATGTTGTTGCGATGCCCTTGAGTCTTCTATACATGTCCTCATGGTTTTCACCATCCAACATGTAGAATCCCTCAGCTTCATTACTAAGGGCATCATACCTGTTTCTTCTCATGCTTTCATTTCCAACAAAAAGGTTCGTAAGATCATCCCACACCTCTTTAGCTGTGTTGAGATGTTCAATGTGTGGCATGTCCTTGGGACCCACACCCAGCTGTATCATGTGGAGAGCAGTGGCATTCAACTGGCTATCCACAACTTCCCTTCTTGTTAGATTGGTTTGATCTCCAATATGAAGACCTTCTTCAATAATACTCCATAATTTAATAGAGGAGCTGCAAACATGAGATTTCATTAGAAATTGCCATTGGTTAAAAGAGGATGCAGTGAGCTTGGGTGGATCACCCCTATTGTTTATATAAGGATGAGGGATAGGTGGGTCGGGGGAATATACGTGGCGAACCTCACTATATTCCTCCTTACCATTTCCCTTTTTGGAGGTGGAGCCATTTAGTTTTTCACCTTCCACATCATCATCCTTGGATCCGGTGTTACCCTTTTCCTTAGATGATGGTGAGGGAGCCTCAGAGGAGGATGGAGATGGGGCTATCAATGATGTAAGGCGAGCAATCATTTGATTCATCTCTTCCATCTTGGCCTCAAAGGATTTTAACAAGGTTGTTTCCAATGACTTGAGATCATCCATTGTGACCTTATCCACAGCCTCATTTCCATCATCATTGGTACCCATACTACTCTTAGGCGGTTAAGCCCGAATTAAGAGCCGGGGCTCTGATACCAATTGAAATGGATCGTATGGGCACCTAGAGGGAGGGTGAACAGGTGCTACACCAATTTTTAATTCTTTTTCAATTTTAGGCTTAGCACAAAGGTAAATTCTCTAGATAAACTAATGTGTGGAATTTCCCTATATGCAAACCTATCTACTAGCGAGTAAGGAGCGAGTGGAAGAGGAACGAGTGAACCGAAGTGAAGCACGCGGAGACACATGATTTGTTTGACCGCAGTTCCTTCCTTGTTAAGGGAAGTACGTCTGCGTTGGAGGGGTGGGCGGTACTAAGACCACCACGCCACAAAAGGCCTCACCCTGTTCTCCGATGGATCTCGCCATAACAGGCCTGATCCACCTTCCACTGTAGGTACCCTTTGAGGCGGGCACCGACGCCTTTACACAACTAGCGGGGCAACAACTCCACAACAACTTGGAGGCTCCCGAAATGACAACAAGCTGCCACAAGAACAAAGTTGTCAAACACAATAACAAGATCTAGGTATTGACAAGAATACTAGATCAGGGATTTCTCCAAGTGAATGGAGAGGAGTTGAAGCGCTTGATTCTTGATGTTGATGATGAACTTCTCCTCCTTCAATTCCACCAAAGATCAAGACCTTCGAGTGGTTGAAGTGGGAGATTGAGAATGAGAGCTCTTGCACAAGGTCTGGTCAATTTCGAATGAATCAAGCGTTTTGATCGTTGGGGAAGAAGGGGTACTTATACCCCCTTCCAAAAACCAGCCGTTGCACATTTTGGGGGCCGGATTATCCGGCCCAAGTGAGGGCCGGATTGTCCGGCCTAGGGAAAACACCGCCCCAGACTCGGAATATCCGGCAGATAATCCGCCCCCTCATAGAGCGTCGCGCCGAGCTTGCCCTTGATCAACTTCTGGGGGCCGGATTATCCGGTCCTATGTGAAGGCCAGATTATCCGGCCTGGGGAAGAAAAACCGCCCCAGTTCGTATTTTTCCGGGAGAAAATCCGACCGGATACCGAGCGACGCGCCTTGGCTCCTTTTGCTTGAAAACTGGGGGCCGGATTATCCGGCCCTTGCGAAACCCGGATTATCTGGCCTGGGGAGGAAAAACCGCCCTAGTTCGGATTTTCTGGGAGAAAATCCGACTGGACACAGAGTGACGCGCCTTGGCTTCCTTGAGAGATGAGGTAGGACGGATTATCCGGCCCTTGGAAGGGCGGATTATCCGCCCCCCTCAAAACTTCCTACACATTTAGCACACATGAAAAGTCTCCATAGTAATGTTATCTAACACGCAAAACATAGGAAAACATGACATGTTCTTTCACAAGTGTCGTTAAGGAAGGTTTAAATCGGTCTGTTGTTCCCACATAAGTTCATACCTGAAGATGTTATCCTCAGTAACGCGCCGCTGACGTGATGTTTCTCTCCACCTCAGGAAGATCAGACAGTGATCCGACGTGACTCTAGTGAGGTGCCTTAGCGTGGCCAACGACAACCGTGTGCTCCATGGTGTTGTGGTCATAGCTCGATCCAGCCGGACTCTGTAGAAGGAGCCCCCTGCTACCCCCTTTTCAAAAGTGCATTTATTTCCCTCATAGCCCAAGTCGTCTAGCTCGCACACGTCTAGAGCCTCCTGAAAACCCTCGATCTAGCCTAGACACTGTTCTGCCACCCCTTCATGTTCATGCTAGTATAAAACCTCATTAAAGTCATCAATACACATCCATGGCAGTGGTGATGATGATCTGATGAACTTGAGCATATCCCAAGTTTTGTACCTCCCCGAGGTTTGCGCCTCGCCATACACACTAGTCAAATGCCAAGGGTCATTATCCCTCTCCGTGATTACCACATCTAAATGGTACTGATAATACAGCAAAACCTCAATCTTTATTTCTTTATTCCAGAACATAGCGAGTCCACCACTACTCCCTGAACTACTAACAACAAAGCTATGATCATACCCTAGCCTTCTAGATAGTCCTTCAACCCGTGATTTCTATAACTGCGTCTCCACAACACATATCACGGTAGCTTTCAAACGTTTCACCAAGTCATGAAGCTCTCAAACTGTCGCGTCCGACCTGAGACCGTGGAAGTTCCAACAGATGAAACTCATTGTGCCTGGCGGTACTCCATATCAGAGCCCGCCTCAGTAGCATGTGCGTCAGTCTTCCTCGGCCGCTTCAGGTCTGGTTTCTTCAGAGGAGACACAACACTTGGGTTTTTGTTCACTACATCCTCAACCATGAAAGCCAAGTCTAGGTTCCTCCTTGCACTAGGGCCAGAGGTCCCATCCCGCTCGGCTCCGTTAGTAAGTATAAGTTGTTCCTTGCTCTTTTCTTCTGCACCTACATCAGGCGGGGACTCTTTGGAGGACGCTTGCGCGTGTCAGGAGCCCTCCCGCCGCCCTGTCCAGCACCACGCCCACCAGGGGCACCCTCCCGAGCTGGCGTTTGAATCCTCACTCCTGACGAAAAGGGATGCTAGTCTTCCATGGGCGCAATCATCCATGCACCATACTGTTTGGCCCTGTCACCGTGGACTCCATCCCCACACTCGAGATCTCCATGTCCAAACAGTCGGCAAATCTCACACACTTTCAGCAGCTTCTCATACAACACCTGGAAGAAAATTCTTTCGCTGCCTTCCGGGTGTAGCCCAACAAACCTCATCAGCGGATTGTTCACATCAAGCTTCACTCGCACCCGCACAAAACTGGTTCCACTCGCCCCGGCGCATAAAGGTCCACTCCCAGGACCTCTCCGATATGTGCAGCCATGTCACAAACAATTGCCTCCTTGCGAAACAGTGGAGGTACTCCCCTTATCTGCACCTAGGCATGGAGGCGGTGCAAATCTATAGATTTGGGATCCACAATCCCATCATACGGTTCCAAAAGAACTCCCTAGTGCCTGAAGATCCAGGGTCCATCGTGCATGGCCTTGTTCCAATCGCCTAGACAGGATACCTGAAGAATGAACAGGTTCTCCTCCACCGGGAGTATCGTCCACTTTTGCATGAAGCCCCACGCGAAGTCCATCTTCTGGAAGAAGGGTTGGTTACTAAAGTGCTTGGTGGTGTGCACCTTTACCACCGCCACCCAACATGCTTCCTCCCATAGATTCACAAAGTCCTCCCTTGGCAGGACCACACCGTCCAACTCTTCATCCTTGAGTACAAGCTTCTTCATCAATTCTTGCAGATTCGTCATTGGTTTGGGACTTGACGATCTGCCCTCCTTTGGAAACCTTGCCGCCATCCCCCCGGTTCCACACAAGAGCCGGATCCAATCTACCCCACTGCTCTCCTTCCCGCACGGCCAAGACCGGGCAGGCGTGTGTGACGCCCCTGGATCAGCCCGAGGAGCGTGTAGGTCGGAAAAGAAGGGATGCAGGAAGATCGGAGCCCGAGAAAAGCCCCTCGCCGCCGCAATTGCCGGTGAGAGTATAAACCCTAGCAAACCCTAGGTACTCTCCTGAATAGGGTGTAATGGTCGTAATAATTAATGGCGGTATCCTGGATGATGGTTAGGTGTGCCGACCGGTTCTAATAGTCTGGATTGTCCAGTTTTCTCAAGACAACCAGACAAGTGTGGAGACGGTTTTTAGAATGACCCTACCCAGCGGTTATAGATGTTTAGAAAGAACACCCCCCTCTATGAGACCGGGACGTCCAGGTTTGTCCGGTTGATCTAGGTTCTCGCGACCCTACCCTGGATGTTCAAATTTGTAGGGGCACTTCGAATGAAAATATGGAGCCTCCGGGTAGATTGCACAGGGGATTTATTTCATCCAGTTACTATTGAAACACATTACAAGAACTAATATTTTAATTAAAACAAACTACAATTACGTAGACTTTCAGTGCATTTTATCAATAAAGGGTGCTTTATTACTTAAAAGGTTTAAGCATTACATCCGGTCTCTGCATTGCTAAGATGCACACAGTCGATAGATGTCCATAGTTGCGAATTAAAACCCAAAAAAGCAAGACGAAATACATATCATACTGAGAAATTATAAAAACGCCTAAGGTGATGAAGGAGGAACAATCCGAAGATTATGATGACATCCATAATAATGGTTAAATAGATTCAACGCTGTATCCTCTAACCATGTATACACCTCTAAAAAATATCGTAAAACTCCGCACGATAAAGAGACGACCATAAGCGTAGGATGTTGGTACACGGTAGATAACCTGTAAGAGTGAATTGTTTTATCATTAAACACTTTATTATTTCTACATAGACTTGCAGTTCATGCAGTTACATGGTTGTATTACCAAAATAAAGGATACTAGTTAGTTAGGACTTAGGACTGAAATCTCCACTTAGCTTGCTCTCTACATACGCATGCTTACCGTCAAACTCTTGAAAAGTACATACTGAAGCCACTTATGTTCGAACTATGTGGTGCAGAACATGACAACCTCACCAACTTTGAACGCCGGCGAGAAAAATCAAGCCAAGTGGTCTTCTCCATGGCTAATCCGCCTTCTTCGTCTTGAGACCATTCTGAAAAGACTAGCACTAGATAGGAGGTCACTACTATTACTTATTTTTCTTCCTTGCGCCATCGTCGGAATGGCAATGCTTTTTGCCAGAGGTCTCTCCCTTGTGAAGATTTACACGTCGTTGTACTGGCCCCATGTGTAAAAGAACATGGTTCCATAGCTACACAAACGAAATATACGCTCACAGTCAAAGGGGCACATGCAAATGAAGAATGCTTGCATCGGATTTCATTGATCAGATAATGTACATCGTTCATCAGTACATTAGCAGACACGACATCCTCAATGGAGATAGCCAGATTCTCATCCTCCTTTGCCTGTACTAGGAGATGCGCAAGTCCCTACCGATAGGTGTTAGCTGATGGTAACAAACTACGTATTATGTACACTTGCTTCGCCCGCGTCGACTCATCGGAACGACGAAATGCTCGGAGATCTGCACACGCTTGGTGATCCGGAGCCCTCTTTCGCCCCCGAGCCCAGAGAGGAAGAGTCGCTCCGGAGATCGGATAATCGAGCCTTCTCGCGCAACAGTTTGCACTGCGGAAGGTGGAAGTTTTCAGAGTCAGTAAATAACAAGATTTAGTTAGGACAGAACTAAAGTTGTTTCTTTTTGCAACATTGAACATTATTATTTACCTTTATTTTAAGATCTTCAACCTCGCTCTCCAAGGAGGAAATGCAACATTGGAGTTGATTTAAGGCCTCCATTGCTTTCAGAAGACTCGCATCGGACTCTTGGTTCCTAACTCTGGCAACCTGTAGCAACAATAAGGTTCATGTTTGGTCATGTAATCTGGCAAGCTCGCGTCAACCACATGACAACGCTGCTTTGCTTCTTAGTAGGAATATCCATACCTTCAGAACAGTGGTACATAAACTCGATAGGTTTTCTGCGAGTTTACTCCTATCTTGTTCGCTTTCCTGTTGACATGTAACATGCAGAGTAAGTATCAGTGTCCGTGTACCAACCGACTATAATTCTAAACAGATGGAAACAAAGTGGACGCACCTCTAATTTCTTCCTCAAAAGCTCTTCCTCTTCGATCTGTTCATGTGGATCTTTTCCATCCGAGACCAAGTAGCGGGCAAGCTTTTGCTTTGTGCGGGTAACCACGGCCCCTAGCTGCTGCAGCTTTGCACTCAGTTCTTCATTCTGCTTTTTCAGAAGGATATTCTCTTCCTATCAAGAAGGAAAAAAGTGCACAAAAGATGATCAGACAGTGAAATAGCAATGATCAGACAGCTTTAGAAGTACTCATACCTTAGTTTTGACGTGGTGATTAATTCTCAGCTGAAGATTCTGTTGTCTGGTAAGCTTTTTGACTTCATCTTCAAGGTTAAAAATGATGGTTTTGTAGTTTGCATTCTCAGCCTACAACATATCAGCAAATTATATAGCGAGCAAACATTTACCATAGCAAAGGAGAAAGAAATATGTCCATTCTTTTCTGATGGAAACCTTAATTGTCATACCTTCAGCAAGTCAACTTCAGCTACCATAAAATGTTCCTTTTGGCGTACTTGTTCTATAGTAATGCGAGCAGCTCCAAGTTCTGATTGTCTTTGGTTTATTTCATCAATCCAACTGTAGCAAAAACATTGACATGCAGATCATATAACCTATTGTTCAGATTTTAAAGAGGTCCTCGATGGCGAAGTATCTACCTCTGTCTTTCATCAATGAATTCATCAAGCCGCTGCTTCAACTTCATCAGCTCATCTTTAGATTCTTCAGTTTGACAAATAGCTGACTCTTTTGTACTCATCGTTTGCTGTTTGTCAACTAGAGTCTACAGTACCATAGGCACATGTTTACAAAACTATATAGTACTAGTTTAAATGCATAAACCGAAATAAGAGAATTAGCATTCTTACCGCCCAAGTTGTCATACTCATCTTAACCCCCAACATATCACGAATCACATCATGTGTCATACTGTCTGTTGCAGCTAATTTTGCATTCAACATGAATATCTACATAGGAAAAAGGATAGGTTAGTAAAACGACAAATGGAATAAACAATGAAGTGGAAAATTTAGATAAATCTCACCTCCCTTTGCCGACTAGCTGCTATGCCCTCAAGTTCCATAATACGATGTTTTGCGGCACTAAGTTCTTCATCTTTCTCAGAATTCACTTGTTGTACAAAGCCCAGTCCAATACATTTAAATGGGGAGCCTGAACCTCGAGGTTTCAAGCTAATCTTCTCTGGTCTCGTGGAGCAAGCATTTGTTGATGTATTGTCAGTATTGACCTGCTGTGCCATAGCCTCCAGCTCCATGAACTAACAAAATCATATTTTATTAGCTTTCCTGAGAAGTGTTTATAACTTCACTTCTTGAAATAAATCAGACAAATGAAATCGCTTACCTTCTGCTTATATTCACATGCTGCTGCCTCAGCATGTAGGTTGAGCTCTGATATATGTGACTTGCATTGAGCAATCTATAAAGAAAAGACAGCATATATTGAAACCGGCGATATTTGGATAACACTTGTGTGATAGCAAATGAGTATAGTCCAAATAAAAAAACATTTATATTATAAGTGATAAATGTATCCTCTTTGAAACAAAAGGCAATAAACAATTAGAAAATATATCATTACCTCTGATTCTTTTTCAGCAACCTCCTTTTGAAGCATCCTGATACTCTCTTGAGCACCCAGTAGCTCAGTATGTATCTCTCTTGAGTGTCTGCCGCAGAAAATTAAGCCAACTGTTAGCCTTTTTCTCGAGAATTAAGGCAGGAACTCTGCATGTCAGCAAGAAGAAAACAAGGAAAAACCAGGCAAAAGGCCACGCAGTGGGCTAAAACAACCTAGCAAGTGAACTAACAATTGCAAAACTCATAACTCGTAACAAAGATCATAATCATGCAAACCTGAACAGGTCCGTTGAATCAACCACTCCATCTTCCACAGAGCTCCTTATTTTCCCAGAGGATGGTACGGATGGCATTTGATGCCTGACATTCTGCAGCTCCACTTCTAAATCTTCTCTCTGTATTCTTTGCCGCTCCGCTTCTTCCTTGATGTTGCCGACCTTAAGGGAAATACCCAGTATTATTGTTAAGAAAAGTAACTGCAGGAAGTAATGAATCAGCACTGAAATATAAGTAGACAGCTCACCTGATTCTCCAGAGCAAATATGGTACTTTCGAGCTCCTCGATTGACCTCTCCAACAGCTTGACTTCTTCATCTTTTTCTTCAGCATGTGTCTTCCTTTCATCCGCTATCTGTAGATGTGCAACAGAAGGGTCATACAAGAAAATAACGCAAGCGGTACTACAAGAGAAAAAATAATGAAGTAGGTATCTGAGCACCTGTCGAGCCTCTGTAGCAATTGCTTCGCTTTCTTCTGTCACTGCCTGAGCCATTTCCAGCTTCTCTCTCAAGATAAGCACCTGAGAGTCACAGCATTTCTTCTCATTTGAAAGCTTGGAGAAGTCACTTTGCAAATTTTGAAGCAAGCTGCTCCTTTCATCAAGTAAGCTTCTCAGCTCAACCAACCTTTCTTCCATTCTTTCAGTGGCATTACTTTTATGGGCTAACTCCTCTTTCATAGAGTAACTGATCTGTTCAATATGGTTGAGCTGAGATCTCAATTCACTGTTCTCCATAGAAACTGCATTTATTTCACCAACTGTATTTGCTAGCTGTTCCTCCAGCACAGAAATCTTTTCATTACCCTCCATGATTTGAACTTCTAGTAGTTGCCTTCCAGAAACAAGATTATCAATATCATGTGATTTAGAAGCAACCTCGTGTTCTAGTGATTTAATTGTTTCAGTCAACTCAATAAGTTGATCTGCTTGATCTTTTGCAACAGATGCAGACTCCTGTAATAGGCTAAGATCAAATGACAAACCCTTTGCCAATTCATCTTTCCTGGCTAATTCAGACTGTAAAATAGAATTATGGGTGCTCAACGCCTCAACAGACAATTGAACCAAGTCTAAGTCATTTGTGAACTTCATCACCATGTTCAGTTGTTCATCAACGTATTTTTGTACTTGAGCAGCAATCTGCTCCAAACATGCTTGAGTGGAGGCAGATAACTTCTCTGTATCAATATTAGAAACCAAATCAACCATGCTCTGGTCCTTGCGCAGAATCTCCAGCATTTTATATTTCAGTGAATCATTATCTGACCTCAAAGCATTTTCTCTTGAGATTCCAAGTTCAATCCTCTCAGCTTTCAATTCAAGGTCTTTACATAAGGTTCCATGGGAGCACTGCAATTCCATCAGAGATTCGACTTTTTCATCTAAATCTGTTTGCAAGGATCTGATGTTGGACTCCAAGGAGCTAATTACGTATTTAAGTTTTGGGTTTTCCTCACTTATTGCATGTAGGCTTTCCATAACTTCATCCTTGCTCTGCTTCAGGTTCTTCAAATCAGTCCTTATACTACTGTTCTCCTCATGTAAGGCATGAATTGCAGCACTACCCAAATCCTGGTCAACTTTCCACAAAGTTGCTTCTGTCTTCCATCCTTCAAATACTTCAGTAAACACAAGCCTTCGGTTTTGCAGTTCTACTTTATGTTGCTCCATTTGTGAAGCCAAAACAACAGATTTGATATCATCTGCAATTGTATTGATCATAAACGACTCATGGTGGTAGTTTACAAGCAACCTGCACAACTCAAATTCATTGCACTCCTTCATATCATTTGCAGATATAGCAGTATTCACTTCAGGCAGACTCAGAACTTCAAGGACTGCGTCCTTCAACATTCCATTGAAAAGCAAAGCTTCGTCCAACTGGTGGCGCATCTCTTCCTTTTCTTTGGATTGAGCTGCCAAAGAACTCCTGTTGGTAGCATCAATCTCTTCAGTCAAAATGGATATCTCATTATACATGGAATATGACCTTGCCAACATTGCTTCTTCTTGTGCTTGTAAATGCAGAATTTTCTTCCCAAAAGAATTCAATCTTGAGCTCAGTTCAGTTGCTTCTTGTTCCTTCTTTGCAATGCGACCAAAACTGTGGTTGATGTCGAGTAGTAACTTTCCTTTGAGAATACTACACATTTCCAGTTCATTCTTTGCTTTATCATTGTGCTCTCGCAGTGTAGATATCATTGAATTAGATTCAGAGATCCCTCGCTGAAGGAAACCATTTTCTGCATGCAGCCCAGTAACTCTCTCCAACAAAATCCCCATATGGCAGAGGTGCAGCACAGAAACAGCACAATCTTTTCCAATTATCTCTAACCAGTTCTCCTCCAACCAAGTTCTTGCCAACTCCGCGAACTGCCGTAGCTCTGACCTCATCCATTCAATATCAGAAGACACAAACTCAAGGTTCTCAGATACCAAATTCTTCAGATGTCTGATTCCATCTTCCAGTTCAAGAACTACCTCATTTGCTTCAAGCAGGCTTGATTCAAATTTCTTTTCCATATCCATGTAAGTTTGTTCCTTCACATCCAGCAGCATCTTCAAACTATTGACCTCACTTAGCAAATCCTTCTTTTCACTAGCAAACAAAGATTCCTTTTGTCTGTACTTCTCTGCTTGGAGTTTTGCGTTTTCATTCGCTTCCACCAGTGCCTCAACTGTAGACTCTGCATCAACTATAGTTGCCTGCGCTTCTTGAAACTGGGCTATAAGAGTGAAAGCCTCAAATGATTTCTGCTGTGCAAGACCTTTGGCCTCTGAGATCTCAAATTCAAGTGCCTGAAAGAATGATCACAATTGATAACAAGGAATCAAGATTGACCAACTCAAGAAATTGAATGCAACATTCAATCTGTAAATACAAACTATGCTGGTTCTACATAAAGAATAAATAGCAAAATTCATCTGCTCTGCAGGGAAAAAGAATATGGGTAAAAGATTTTATATCTATCAATGCATTGAGACACATAGCTTCTTGCGCACTAAAACCACATCCCTACATGTACATTTTTAGTAAGAGCCTTTTTTTACTGGAAAGAGAGACAAGTCTACTGTATTATTCATTTTCTGGTCATGTAGAAACAAGTCTACTATGAATATGCTCGTTTAAAAATCCAACTGAAGCCTAATCCATTGTTCAGAAACCAGAAAACAGATAACATAAAAAGAATTTCAATGGACCTTATAAAGTGTTACCTCTTTCTCTTTATGCCATGAAACAAGTGATGTTGTTGCGTCATTGTCTTTTTCCTGCATCTTTATTTGCAATTCTTCCAGTCTAGCTTCATAGCCCTTCTGTTGATCAGTTATCTGCGACTTCAATTGAAGGACCTCGGAACTTAGATCTTTAACAGTTTTTCGACTCTGGAAAAGACATTCTTTCACATTTTTCTTTTCTTCGAGAAGCTTGGCCATTTGAAACTGCAGCGTCTGCAATTCATAAACTGCAGACTGCATCTCCTTACTAAGTTGGCAAAGGGGCACAGCATTGCACTGCTCTCCAGCTTCAAGGGCACCAAATGTTTTAAGTTCAACCTAAAGCAAGGAGTAAAATATGGTCATGCCATTCAAAGAGAGATACTCTTAATAGGTACATATTGATTAACAGGAGGAACTTATACTGACATAAATAGTACTCCGTCCGATCCATAATAAGTGTCGCTCATTTTGTACTAAGCTAGTACAAACTTGGTACTAGATGAGCCACACTTATTAAGGATCGGAGGGAGTAGTTGTTTGGTTCACCTTCATACCAAATAAAAATATATATCTTACCTGGTCCTCCGAATTCAAGTGTAAATTTTGACAAACGACTTCTTCAGGGTCCACAGAAAGGCTTGATTCCAACGTACTGAATCCAACTCCAAACTCATGTATAATACCCTTTGCCTTCAGAACATCTGACATCATTTGTAACAAAACGGCATTTTCTTCATTTTTTAGCTTCTCAAACGTCTGCTCCATATCCTTGGTCTGACTCAATGAATGAGCTATAAGTTTCTTTGACTCATCTAACTGAGTCTCGAGCTGATGAATCTCTTCTTCTGCCCCCCTCAGTGATGATACATAATTTTGTTCAAGAATCTCCTTCTGCAAAAATGTTCCAATAGATTCATCCAGCAAATGCTCTACTCTCCTAAGTTCTTCAAGTTGCTGCTGGTTCAATTGTTCTTGTTCAGATGCTTGATATCTTAAAAGAGCAATTGTTTTTTCTTGGTCATTCCTTTCCTGTTGATGCATCTCATTTATTGCCTCCATTGCTCCTCTTAAGGACTTTAACTTCAGATCCAAGTCGCATTTTATGCCATCTGCCTCTTTCAACCGGCGTTGGAGCTCTTCAAGTAGCTTCTCTCTCTCAGATATACCCTGAAACATCTTCTGAACTTGATCCTCAACCCATCTTCTTTGAGAAAAGGACTCCGAAATAGAGGCAACATGGTCAGAAGCTTCATCAAGTGAAGCGCTTCCATCGACAAGAAAGTTTTCAATGTCAGCAGCTAATCTGTCCCAGTCATTGGTCAGAAGATGAATTTCCTTTTCTTTTTTCTCAACTAGTGCAGAAAAGCTTTCGTTTTCTTTAATCACCTCAAGTAGCCTATCATTCAACTGTTTCCTTTCCAGTTGAAGCTCATCTAGGCTATGTTTGGCTAATAACCCATACTTGTTACTAGCATCTAACTGTTGCTGGAGCGGTAAAAGCTCTTCTTGTAAGTTCTCCCAGTCATTAGTCAACAGCTGGATTTTCTTTTCTTTTTCCTTAATTAGTTCACAAAAGCTTTCATTTTCTTTCATCACCACAAGTAGCCTATCATTCAACTGTTTACTTTCCAGTTGAAGCTCATCTAGGCTTTGTTTGGTCAACAACTCATTTTTCCTACTAGCATCTAACTGTTGTTGGAGCAGTAGAACATCTTCTTGTAAGCTCTCCCAGTCATTGGTCAGCAGCTGGATTTTCTTTTCTTTCTCCTCAATTAGTTTAGATAAGCTCTCATTCTCTTTCATCATCTGAAGTAGCCTATCATTCAACTCTTCTCTTTCCAGTTGAAGCTCATCTAGGCTTTCCTTGGCCAGTAACTCATTTCTGTTACTAGTATCTAACTGTTGTTGGAGCAGCAGAACCTCTTCTTGTAAGCTCTCCCAGTCATTGGTCAACAGCTGAATTTTCTTTTCTTTGTCCTCAATAAGTTTAGAAAAGCTTTCAATCTCTTTCATCATCTCAAGTAGCCTTTCATTCAACTCTTCTCTTTCCAGTTGAAGCTCATCTAGGCTTTGTTTGGCCAGTAACTCATTTCTGTTACTAGCATCTAACTGTTGTTGGAGCGATATAAGCTCTTCTTGTAAGCACATAATAACCTCGGTTGTTTCAACTTCAACCTGTCTGCGGACTTCATCCATTTCTTGCTCAGCAGAACTGTCAGATGCCTGATCTTTTTGGTACCTTGAATTTAAGTTGTGTGCCTTCTCAAGTGAAGCTTGCATCTTTTTCAGCTTTCTTCGAAGAGGTGAATCTTCATTTTCGGAACACTTCAAAAGTTGCATTCTGGGCTCTGCACTAGCCAACAGGCCCTGTCTACGGTGGTTGTCAAACTCAGTATTTAATCTTGAGATTTCTCTGTCCCTCTTCTTTAGAATCTCAATGTTTTGCTGATTATTCTCCTTCAACTCATCAAGTTCATTTATCAGCAAAATCTGCTGTGACTCAAGAGCTTCAATAACAGATCTCGCATCATTAAGCTCGCTTTCTGTGGCGTCACTCTGCTTGCAAGCTTGAAGGATACGTAAATTTGCTGCTTTCAGCTCATCGCCCAAGATAGTAGTTCTTTCCCCAACCTCTTGACGGGCTGTCCTCTCTTCTGCAAGAATTGATTTAAGTATGTCCAACTCCAGCTGCAGGTTTAACATATCTTCTGTGTTCCCCATGAGAGCCTCATCAGAATAATCTTCCATTTTCGCAAATGCATTAGAATCATACTGGTGTGTCCAAAAAATCAAAATGATAATGTCAGCTTTTCTCATTTTCACTATAAGCACAATTACATCAGAGAAGAATGTTGCCCATACCTCAAATACATTATGACATTCCTCCCTCTTTGTCGATTTGATGGTGCTCAATTCTTTTTGCAGATAAGCTATTTCCCTGTGAAGTGAACTAGCTGCTTAAAAACTAAATTTCAGCATAGAAACAGCATGTGAGTACTTATGTATGTGCCTATACAATTACCTTGTTAGTTTTTCATTTGATTCTAAGCAACCTTGCAGCTCATTTCTGCAGGTTTCCAACTCTTGACAGGTCCTTCTCAACTGCAAATGAATTGAAAAACAGAGAAAGACCAACATCAGTCCATAATGGCATCAACATATGGCATGCTTGGCCATCGCAGTTTCAGTCAACATAACAGAACCAAAAGATAAAGTATTCTTTTTAGGCGAAAAGGTACCTCTGTAGGTAAGGTTTCAGGCTCACACGCTAAACTAGGGTGAAGTTGTTCTGTGTCCTGAAAATATCAATAAAGATAAAAGTATAAGCCAATCTGTAGAAAAAATAAAGGTGGGCAGAAAAGCTAATCAGGAGTTAAACCTCAAACTTGGCTGAAATGTAATTTTGCTGCTCAGTTTGTATCCTCCCATCAAGTATTTGCAAGATCTGTCAGCGCAAGGAATGCTGATTAAACAAACCTAGTACAGCACTAATTAGAATTACAAAGTGAAGGTTTACAAACCTGATTTCGAAGGTTGGAAACTTCATCCAACAGAACCTCCCTCTCCCCTTCATTACAGAACTGCTGGTAGCTACAAGTGTCAAAAACGTTTTAGCACAGTACAACGATATTCATGCATGTTGGTATAGACTATATATACCTCTTGAGTTGGTTTGATAAACGAATATTTTCTAGTGCAAAACGGGTTACTTCTGGATTTTTGTCAATTTTTGCACGAAGCAACTCTATTTCTCGTAACAAAGTTTTGATGTCATCCAGTAGATATGATTCTGCTGGCAGTTTGTTATGAACAAGAGCTTCCATCCGGTGAATCTTATCTTCTCGAAATTTCAGCGTCATCTTAGCGCACCTTGTATCCTCCTCTCTTTGACACACCTAAGAAGGATGTAACAAAAATTATTACAGGACCTCTTATAGATAGGTTTTACCGGGAAAAAAAAGGTACCAATCGGTTCAACTGCTCAATTTCAGCTTCAAGTTGCTTTACTGCAGCTTCTGCCATTGATTCTCTTCGTAATGCTCCTGCTAGTGTTTCTTCCAGTGATCTCATCTGCAAGATAATTTATTTATGAAGGAATTTTCATGAGACACAGGAGCGCACACAAAGAGGGAATCATCTTTAGTCTAATCCACTATTTTAAATATGGAAAAAATGAACAAAGTCACTCAATAAAAAAATGTTCATCGTGATTACGAATAATATAGAAATATGGTTCGAGTTTCATAAAAATGATAATAGCTTAACAGTCTAAAATAAAATCAAGTTCAGTTAACCTGGTGGGCTTTCAACGTGTGAAACTTTAAATAATGAGTACAGTTTATGGAAATCGTGACAAAGGTGGATTACCCGATTTGAAACTGTTAAATCTTGCAAATACTTTATGTTCTGAGTGTCACTGCCAATTTCTTCATCCACACTCATGTGATCAGCACCATCGTCAACATCACCTCCAGATCTTCCACAAATATCAGCGGTGAATGGTAATGTTCTAGTAAAATGCTGACGCTTGAGAACAGCTAGCTCCTCCTGATTCATATAAGGACCCATTTTTAGTTAAGAATGATGCTATATGGAATGAAAGTGTGATTAATATTCTGCAGGCATCACCTTTAGAAGACGGATTTGATGTTGCAAAGCTAGAACATCTCCTGAAGCATCTTCATTCACAACCGCCTACAAATTTGAAGAGACGGGAATTTGCAAATGGTTAGTAACCTAAGATCTGTTCAAAAAGAATATATGGACCTGAAAGACAGGTACTTACATTGTTTTGAATGAGCTTTGCACGCTGAGCAAATTTGAGGGTACTGAGTGTTTCATTACCAGAACTATTTTAACACACCAAAATTTGAAAAAAATATGAGGATACCAAACTGCATCTTGAGCTCTGTCCAAGTAGGATTGAATAAGTTCAAAATTCATTACCACAATGAAGGGCTGATGTTTGCGATGATCATGGTCTTGGAGTTTCCACCAAGCGAATCCTGTGAAAGGAGAGGTAAATGATTCCTAGGCCACAAGGGAACACGGCAATAAAGACTACAATTGGTATCTCGAGGTTGTTACCTGGAGAAGAAACGTTAATTTTGAATCCCTATAAGGTACATGTTTTTGCTTCCCATGGGTAAGATCAACCAAGTTCATTATCACATGACTGCAATTCATTTCAGAAAAAACTCATGGATGAGCAACAGCACAGAGAAATACTTTATCATACTAAAATATTTTTTCAACTAAGAGTTTGATATTAGGTACGAACCCCAATGTTGATAACGACTTGTTAATATTAGCAGCTTCTTTCAGCCGCTCACCTTCAGCACCAGATGTTCTCTGCCTATTTTAGGTAGATAAATTGATATTTCACTTAGCACAACAAACTGTGGGACCAGTGAGAATATTGTCTACTTACCTTTCTGACCCAGCAAGATCAACTAGGTTCAGCCTTGCAAACCGAAAGTTAGTCATAGAATCTTTCTCCCACCTACTCTCAATAATACATGTGAACACACTGTGGGAGCGGCTACTCTCGCTATTCATATTTGTAGCAGCCACTTTCCTATTCATAGAACCCTGAAATAGGTTTGAGGAAAGCCTGATTAATTCAAATTCTTTGGCAGTCTTCTGTAAGATATTTGCAAGATAGAAAACCCAAGGATAAATTTATTTACCTGCATCAAAAGTTTTATTATATCACTGACACAGCCTACTTCAAGTTCAGTCAGACTTTCTACATAGACTCCATTTACATCTTCTCGGACCTGCACATAAGCTTTCATGTTTAGTAAAATTAAAATCACAAAAATGGTCTTGCACCAATAAGTCATAATTCACTGTAAGCAATAGCATGAAAGCGTACTGGGAGATTTGTGGCTGAAGGATCAAGAAGATCTGTAATCTGTTCATTGTAAATCTCAAGAAAAGAACATTTGCAGTTGTACTTAAGCTTTTCATCCCTCCTGCTCTCTTCCTCCTACAGTTTCGGGTTCCACACAACACATAACAGGTTCAAGATTCACAACATTATGAGATACTTAATAATGTAACCGACAAAAAATAATGCAATGTATGGGGAGTCTCTTACCGCTCTGATCCTGGCAAACAAGAACTCAAAAATGCGTGGTGTCATTCCACGTTCTGGACTAGGCCTCACTTCCAGATCACTAATTTCGCCAAGCATCGTGTATGTTTTTCCACTTCCAGTCTGCAGACAATCAAAAGGGTGCAAGAACATGAATGCAATTCTTCATAGCCAACAAATAAAACAAAAAAAAATCCTAGCTACCTGCCCATAAGCAAAGATGCAGCTGTTGTATCCAGCCATGCAGTTCTCAACCATTGGTAAGCCAGCAACACGGAAAAGCACTTCCTGCCAATGCAAAAAAACTCATCAGTTATTCACAGTCCAAGAAATAGGAGCAAAGCATGGCATCAAACTGTTTTGGAGCTGACCTGGTTCACTCCTTCACAGGCAACATGGTCAAATTTAAAGTGGGTTTCTGGCTGACCAATCCATGTGATACTCTGGGCACTGTCTTGCTTCAAACATCGGTTATAACCATGCACATTTTTCTCCGTATTATTTAGAGGTCGAACACGGATAACAACCTGGAAATAAACCACAGATGTAAAGAATGTGTAGGACGAGGTTTTGATGTACAGTATTTGAAATCATGTGGATGGTGAAGTTGACTCTCCAACGTATGTACCTATGCATAATTCAGAATGCGAAAATAGATTGTTTGCCCAAAAAAGGTAGTACAAAAAGGAAGAAGAAACACTCAACGAACTTATCTTTCAGCCATCTTCAGAATCATAACTTAGTAATACTATACCTAAGTTGAAAGAAAAATAGCAAAAACAGTTCTCCTCCCCATTTCACAAGTTGACATTCAGTCCACAAAGTGAAATTCTGCAATTATCAGCCAGTACCCACGAATCTATAACCTGAGCTAAACGAGTGTACAATGTATACTCGCCGCATCATGTTTCCTGATCAATCAATAATTTTGTTGAGTAGGCAAGAGGGGAAAAATCAGATTGCATACCTGCACATTGTTCTCCATCCAGAAGGAGGGGTCTTCCCGTAGCTCAAAATGCGGCACCTCCACAGAACTCACCACCATCGCGGGTAGAAACGACACGGGCGTCCCTCTGGCAGCCAAATGGAACCCCAGGCCCCGGGCGCCGCCGCCCGTCATGGGCCTCGACCCGCTCATCGCCGTACTGTACGCTGGCGGCTTCGTCACGCTCTTGGTGGGCGTGCTCTGCCCGGATCCGCCGCATTCGGAGGAGGTGGCCGGCGCCAGGGCCGCCTTGCCGCGATACGCGCGGGGAGTGGCCGTCGCCGCGCGCGGCGGCAGCAGCTGTTCCTCGGCACGGGGCGGGGCCCAGCCGAAGCGGCTCCGCGCGGCGGCCTTCTCGGGCGTCCGGAACGGGAGCTTCGAGGGGGTTGGCGCGGGGGACTCCGGCTTCCGCTTGAGCCCCGACGCCGGCGGCTGGATGGCGAGGAGAGGGGGCCGGGACGCCGCCGCCGCGTCGGGCTCCCCGGCGGTGGCGGTGGCGGGGCCCGAGCCGTCCGCCGGCGCGTTCTCGTCGTTGCCGGCTTCCGCGCCGGGAGAAGCCCTCGCCGGGGCGCGGCGGACGGCGCCGCGATCCCTCACCATTCTTAGCTTGGAGGAGGTGGCGGCGGCGGTGACGAGGAGTATCCCGAGGCGGCGAATGGTGTAATGCCGCCGCCGGGGCCGCCTCTAGAGCCCTCTTCCTCCGCGGCAGAGATCCAGGGCAGCTGAAGATTTCGAAATCAGGTGTGGGGGCGGCGCAGAAAAATCGACGCTCCGGCGCTGCAGATCGGGGTGGCCTCCCTCCGAACCTCCAGGCGGGGAAGCGGGCCTACCTAGGTATAACGCGGCGGGTCGCCGGAGCAGCGAGCTGGACCTAGTGACGCTCTGCGTTCTAGAAGGTTCTAGAACCCTCTGTCTGTCTCTCTATCTCTCACTGAAGCAGTGGGAAGAAGGATTTTTGGGTTTCAGTCAGCGAGGTGCTGGAGGAAATGTGTGGTAGGTAGGCAAGGGGTTAAACGTAACGGGATGTGGATCGGGGGCGTCTGGTTTCGAAATGGACGGCCGCGATTGGGATCACGAGGTAGACCGCCTGAGCGCCCCCGCTTGGACTGGTTCGAAATTTTGGAGGGCCGTTTCGTTCGAACTGAAGCTCGAAATGATCCTCCTCCCACGTCGTGCTCTTGTCTTGTCTTGCTCGCACGATGTACGGCGTTAACATAACACACGACCTGTCGGGTGGTCGGTCCTGCGTCGCTCATGAGTGAATCGACTGGTCACGTGAAAACAGTGAAACGTGCCACTAGTACGTTTCTAACATCAAAGTAAGTTCGATATTTCCACCTGTCCATATTTATTTATTTTTGCGGAAAAAGATCCGAATATATTTCATGAGTTTATAAGAAGTACAAAGTATCTTAAACATAATAAAAATTACATCGAGGTCTTTGGACCACCTAACGAATACTAGTGTCGCCAGAGCGAGCCGCCGACGCGCCGATGTCGCCGCTCCATTACCGGAGCCGGCATGCCATTGTTGATGACAGTCGGCAAGTCTTCGTGCACGTGCCCCTAAGGACCAGCGCCCCAGAAATGAAGTTGTCGCCATTGAACCCTTGAATTGATCCGAAACTTGTAACATCAAACCTAAAACATACGTAGAGTGGACGAGATCCAGAACACACGTACACTGGACGAGATCCACCACTCCAGCGGCGACCAGACGAATCCCCACCCTCCTCAACGCCAGCAGCAGGATCGTCGCCGACGAGGTGGAAGAGGAGACGGGTATACCTTATTCTTGTCCCGCATAACGCCGCCATAGCCACCATAACGACGATGTCGGATGACCAAACTCTAACTTTAGGGACCCTTCTACACCGCCGAGCGCAGGTCCGAGGTCCCCACCTCCTCCCGCCGCCGGAGCGGCAAGCAGAGGAGGCGGGGACCCGTCGATGCTCGGTCGCAGACGGCGAGGACGAAGTAGATCATGGCGGCTGCTAGTCCACCTCTCCATATTAATATTCTCACCTTTGGCTAGATACAAATACATCTACTCTAAATATTTAACTAGACACTACATATGAATCCAGATAAAGTCGAGGCCATTAATATGTACCCCGAGGAAGTACCAACAGCCACTTGCCCTGCTAACATGTGTTAATCTGTCTGATTGGTGTAATTACCATGTGATAAGATAAGTCTGGTATGAAAAGTAGGAAATCAGAATGCAGGAATCTGGAAAACAAAGGGAATTAGATGTTGTGTATCCATAATACCAAAACCGTATGGGGTGGTCAACGAAGAAGCGAAAAACCCATCTAGGGTTTCGTCCCTCTCGCCGGTGAAGCCGTCGGTCTGCTCAGTCTCATGTGGCCTTTGGTCATTGGAGGTGTTGCGGACCATGCTCTCTCGCTGACTACGTTTCGAAATCAGAATAAGGTCATTTCCGCTCTAGCCTCGCTTCGGTGGTGCATCTAGCGTCGACGGAGGTCGTGTGTCCATGGGATCTTCGGGATCTAACCGGTTTTCGTGTTCGTTTGTATGATTTTAGATCAGTCTCTTCTAAACTACGATTGTTATCATTTATCAATAATGACGATTGCTGCTCTGGTGCGCTGGTCCTTCGTGGTCTTAGCTCGAGGGCTTCCCGTATGTCAGTTACAATAAGCTCTACTACGATAAGCTTTATCCGGCTTCGGTGATGGAGGGGCCTAGCGGTTGTAGTCGTCGCTAGGTGGTCTAAAGACCTATTTGTATTTATTTTTTTAACTTTTTAATCTCTTTATACTGTTGTTGATGTTTTTAATATATCGGTGGAATTTTAAAAAAATTGTATCCTAGATTCGTGCAGAACTAAAACCACGCAAAAAAAAGAACTTCATAAAGTAAGGCCTTTAATTTTACGACATCATCAAACGTCTTATAATCAGGTACAGAGAGAGTAACAGATATATACATGTAAAATCAACATTATGGATTCGCTCTATATTTTTAAAAACTTTAAATACAATACGAATAAGTGGGTGCATACGGAAGTACCCCACGTCCCAACGATTGGGGTGTACCCGACATTCACGACACTAGTTTCTGGGGGCGAGCGATAGGTACCGTGTACGAGCAGCTCTAATCGTGACTGTAAAAATGTTAAAATTCCGACGGATTTACATGTCCGTGCGTTTTCAGTCGCTCTAGCGGTAACTGTAAATCAGCCCTACAGTCCGGCCCATGAAATCGTTTACGGTGGTCCGTTAGCTGCCCAACATGACCGGTACAAGTAGAGGGTGCACAAGTGGTTGAGGGTCCAAACCCGTTCCCACTCCCTCTCCCAACCCTAGCGCCGCCACCAGCTCCAACTCCGACGAGCAATCGTGAGCGTTCCACCGCAAGGACCACGCCATGTCATGTCGCCACTTTGAAGTGGGGGGTAGGCCGCAACTGAGGCGGGGATGACGACGGACGAACTCCTCGCCGTTGCGGCAAGCTCACCGAGGATGAGCGACGGAAGATAATCCACTCGGAGGACGCGAAGAAGAGGGTGGCAAAGAAGTGGACTAACCGTGGGATGCGTCCGCCGGCGTTGGTCGCCCGCTACGTCGTGCCTATGGAGTGCTACCGGGCACCGTCCCTAGTGCACGTGCCGGCGATTCGCAGGTACGTGCACGACGGTGAGCCCCCTTTTGGAGAGGGGAGCTCCCGCGCCGCTCCTCCGTCCCTCCCCTCCTCTGGCTTCGACTCCGACGACTGGAGCTCGTCGTCCCCCCACGTGCGGCCATCGTTGTCCCCGCCGACTATGCCAACCACTCCAACGAGGAGCGTCTCGCGTTCGAGATGTTGGCTCGTGAGTCCGAGCTCTCGCGCGAGGCGGAGATCGTCCACGAGCAGGCGGAGCGGCGCCGGGCCATGAAGCTCGTCATTGCGCGCGTCGCCGGTGATAGGGAGGCAGCGCGCAACACCGTTGTCAAGCTCGAGATGTCCGACCTCATCGAGCTCTCCGAGGAGTGAAGCTCTCGTTGCCGCGCCGGAGCTCCAATTGTATAGAACACCGCCGCGCTCCTCCCCTATGTAACACGCAGTTGTAGAATCGCTACTTTTACTCCTAATTCCGCTGAATATGTAATGATCTGAACCGTGTTCTCCATCGAATTTTGCCGCGAGCGCAAAGTTTTAAATTATCAGTTTCGTTTTACAAACACTGTTCTCCGCGAACGATTCTGAACCTATAAATTGCGAGTACAATCGTCCGTATGGTATGTTTACAGTCACCCGTTTAGAGATGCTCTAAGAGCATCTCCACTCGGGGTCCTCAAAGCCCCCCAAAGGCCTATGAGAGTCGGCGCCAAAAAACGCGGCCAGCCGCAACCCTCATTTCAGAATTTCCGCCGGCGGCCCAATTATTTAGCCGGCGGCCCTAGGCGAAACCCAATGTACAGGGAGGCAAGCGGGGGCGCCGGCGTGTCGAGAAAACGTTGTGGGCCAGCCTTGTCGGTGACAAACGGCCAGAAATCCTGTCCTATCCCACCCTGCCGACCCCCTGACCCCCTGGCGACCGCCACGACCACCCCTACCTCGCCATCGGGAACCCGCCTCCGTTAGCATTCCCCACCACCAAATAAACCCCTCCATAGCTCCAAACACCCACTCCGCCTCTTCCTCCGCCGTCCTTACGTCCAACCGTCGGCCGACGAACCTCTGCTCCCACCCGACTTTCTCCCCACACACAAGGTGCTCGACCATTTGCCAAGGCGATGGACTCGGACGACGAGGAGGTCATGGCCGCTCTGATAGATGAGGAGGTCGCTGCGATCAATGCAATGGCGGCCGGGGACGACGAGCACCTGTCTATTCTCCTCGTCCTCATGTCCATGATCATCGAGGAGGACAAGCCTGCGGCGGCTTGGCGCCTGGACGCCGCAAGAGCAAGCCGATGCATAAGATGGAAGGGTACTGCATGTTGTATGTAGACTACTTCGCCGATGATCCAGTGCACGGCGATGTCACATTCTGCCGCCGTTTCAGGATGAGCAGGAAGCTCTTCCTCAAGATCGTCGAGAAGCTAAGGGAGTTCGATGACTACTTCAAGCTAAAGAGGGACGCCGTCGGTACGCTTGGCTTCTCCACTATCCAGAAATGCACAATTACCCTTCGGATGCTATCATATGGAATGCCTAGAGACACACAGGACGACTACATGCGCATGGCCGAGTCCACGACCATTGATTGTATGTATAGGTTTTGCAGGGCAATTGTGGCGGCGTTTGGGGACACATATTTGCGCACACCCAATGAAGATGACACTGCTCGTCTGTTGGCACAAAATGCAGACAGAGGGTTCCCTGGGATGCTTGGAAGCATCGACTGTATGCACTGGGCATGGAAGAACTGTTCATTTGCAAACCAGGGCATGTACAAGGGCCACAAAGGAGCATGCAGTGTGGTTCTTGAGGCAGTGGCTGATAAGGATCTCTGATGGCAAGATCTCACAATGACATCAACATGCTCTAGTGCTCTGATGTGTTTACCAAGCTTGTTTCAGGCAATTCTCCTCCTGTGGCTTATGAGATCAATGGCCACAAATATGACAAGGGCTACTATCTGGCTGATGGCATCTATCCAAAGTGGTCAACATTTGTCAAGACCATTTCAAATGCAGTGCCTGGAGGGAAGAAAACTTGGTTTGCTCAGTGCCAGGAGGCTTGCAGGAAATATGTGGAGAGGGCATTTGGTGTGCTGCAAGCTTGATTTGCCATTATTCGGTACCCTGCGCTTACATGGTCCAAGGATCAGATGTGAGAGGTCATGATTGCTTGTATCATCTTGCACAACATGATCATTGAGAGTGAGTGAAAGAACCCAGTCTTCGATAGATGTTGATCATCAGGTGGCTACTACCTCTGCCTCTTTCCTGGCCAAGCGTCAAGAACTTCGAGACTCCAACACTCATCACCAGCTACAAAATGATTTGATCGAGCATTTGTGAAACCTGAAAGCAACTCTCTAATTTGTTGGCCATTGTGATTCAAATATGTTAAAGTGTTCCAATTTGATTGATTGCTTGTGTTAAAATAATTTAGGAAATAAAAAAATGATCGGTTTGGGGTACATGGCTGGATGTTGGCTGACCCCCATTTCTGATTTCGTGCCAACACCCCATACGGGCCAAAAAATAAACGTGCCGGAGCCTGTATAGAAATCACGAGTGGAGATGCTCTAAGGCAACCCTTGTCCACCTTCCCCCGGGAGCAGGCTCAATTCACCACGTCTTGAAATTTGCAAGTTCAAATTTTGACTGAATTACCGTATAGGGTTCAGATGAACAAGATCTGAAGTCTCGCTTCATTTTTTATATATTTTTATTTTATATTGGCAGCGATCGCTTCAGCTCGGGCCGTGATTAAGTCATCATGTGCACTGCACGGCCAGCGATCTAATCAAACATCGCATTTGTTAATCATGGGTTCCATGGGACATCTACGTACGACAGGATAGTGGGCCCAGGGGTGGTTTGAAAAATCCAATTGTGCGAAACCCAACGGCTACGGAAGGTTTCGGACGGATTTCCGCTTTAGGCCTTCCGCGTATGTTTTCTCCGGTGCCAAATTGGCTTTTCAACAGATGGCACCGATGCCCTACGCTGCTGAGCGGGTGTCTTGAGAAAATTTGTGGGCCTCGATGCTTCTATTTGCTCCGATGCCACATCCAGGAAAGGAATAAACAATGAGCTACATGGTGAATCCCTTGTCTTCTCGCGCCATGCACCCACCAAAGAAAAGTTCTATTCTTTTTTTTCATCCAAAGACGCTGGGTTAGTTGACTATATACTCATATTAATCCATGTGGGGCCACCTTCTTTTACACTGAGCGGTGCCCTTCGCTGTGGAGCTGGTGCCACAAATTTTTATTTTGGCACCGGTGATGATGTGGCACCTTTTTAGACAATTTGGCACCGGCTACACTATGGAAGGCTTAGTTTACGAGGAAGAGACGCATCCATCAATCCACGCATGCTAAGATACCCTTCTACAGTTCTACTCCTAGAAAACAAAATTACCGCGTGGGCGTAGTTTAGGGACGGAGTATACTCCTATTACTCTTCATTTTTATTTTTATTTTTAAAATTCCACCCATCTATTAAAAATCATAAGTAAAAGAAATACAAGTAGATATTTAGACCACCTAGCAACGACTACAATTACTAGCGTGAGCGCCGAAGGCGTGCCACCGTTATCGCCCCTCCATCATCCGAGCCGGACAACACTTGTCGTAGTAAAGTTTGTTGTAACAAACAGACGAAAGTCGTCGAGCTACAATCACGAAGGACCACCCGCTAACCAGCAACAATCGCCATTGATGACAACCGTAGAACGGAAGAGATTGACATAAAATTACACAAACAAATACAAAAACAAATTATATCCCGCGACATCCGCCGGACACACGACTCCACTCGCACTTCGCCTGCGCTAGATGCACCACTGGAGCAAGGATAGAGCAGAAAAAACCTTATTCTAACTTCATGGCAGCCGTCGTCTCAACATCCTGAAGAACACACTAAAAGTAGACTAAACAAAGAATAAAAAATCTCCCTCCGTTAAGAGGCCATGATCCGCTACTCCTCTAAGGCCCAAGGCCACCGGAGGCAGAGCTGATTGGCGGCGGCGTATGTGAATCTAGCAATTGAGATGGCTACGAGGAAGTTGATCCTCGATATGGACTGCATGGGAGTAGTGCCGAAGTTGGGTAATGTGGAGTTGGACCGCTCGGTCCATGGCTCTCTGGTCGAGGAGATGAAGAAGCTGCTTCAAGGCTTTGATGATCACGCGATCATGCACGGTGAGACGCTCTTGTAATAGGGTAGCTCGTTTGTTAGCAAAGAAAGGCTCCAACAATAATCTTTATAAGACTTAGGTTGGGGTTCCTCGGGCTACCTTACAAACTAGTTGGCATTTGATTCTGTCTGGTTCTTAAATAAAGCCGCAACAATTGACCTAAAAAAAGTATATTAAAGTTTTTGAAGATGCTTGATACCAGATAATTTAATGTTTTTTTTAATTATTTTTGCCACTATGACCAACCTGAAACTCAGTTTTTTCATTTAACCGATCATAACCTTAATTTTGTCAGTACTCCTTTTTTATGGATGATTTTGCGACTACTTTGTTACAACACTTAATTTTTTCATTTTCATCATCTTTTCGCCATTAGTCTATAATCATCTTTGCCATTTTAGGTTCTCCACCTTTTTATTTTTATTTTATATCTCAGTAACTGGTTGAATCTACATGTTACTAGTCAGCGTGAACGTGCACGTCTCGCTTAAGACAAACCAATGAAATATGTAATACATAGTCATATCAATGAGATATAAAATAAAGAAAAGAGTTAATTCCAGATTTACCCCTATTTTTATATTTATAACAATATTAATACTCCCTCCTATCCAAATTAGGTATCTATCACTAAAACAAGTCTACATACATCCGAATCTAGACAAAATTTGAGTCAAGTAATTTGGATCGGAGGGAGTATAATTTTCCTCTGCTTACCCCATTTAGTAAACTTTTTGCTAGCTTTTACCCCTTCAAACTTTTAACTATTATACTAGTGAGATCCTTGTTGTGTACCATGATTTGCCACATCGATGATCAACATCTGCGCCACCACCCTACTAGCCATCTGCGCCACCTGTTGGAAATATGTCCTAGAGAAAATAGTAATAAGAACTATTATCATATTTCATATAGTTTATGATTAAGTTTTATATCATGCTATAACTGTATTGAGTGGAAACATCAATACACGTGTGATATACAATCAACCAGGGGTTCCCAGTGAAACTCTAGTCACTGGTTCATTGGTCAACAGATGATCAAGTTTCCTGATCATGTGGCATTTATGCCAGTTGGAAAATGGAGTCAACTCATTCTGAGAATGATATGATGAACCAATACCCAACCTAAACATCGTGACCCGATCATGTCACGAAGTTCAAGTTACGATGATTAGAAATAGATCCTCGTAGACTATTCCTTAGACCATGAGGCTATATCAATCACTGTCTCCCGAGAGTGCTTATATAGCATCAAGCGCCACTTGGTAATACAGTGGTTATAAAGGGGTGTTCAGATACTCGGAGGAAACCGTAGAGGCAATATATGTCAAGAGCGGGATTTGTCCGTCCACGTGACGGAAAGATACTCAAGGGCCCACTCGGAGAAGTTATATCCAATAGCTGCACAACGTGTGATTTGATCACAGGGATATCACTTGTCGAAACGAGTCAAGTAGCATTGTTCGGTATCGAGATTGAACACGACATGGTGATGTCATTGATCAGATCTCGGGCAATGCAAGTATCGAGAGACAAAGGGAATAAGACACGACTGTCCCGGTTCAAACGACAAAAAATCTTCGTGGAACGCACAGGGGTCACATGGCCATCCAGATCCCTCTGTTGATCATTGGTCCGGGAGTGTCCCGACCATGTATGGAGTGTTCCCGAACCGTGGGGTATCACGCTTAAGGTCTTGATGATGCTTAGAGAGTGTTTATAGGATCGGAAAAATCGCTGAAGAATAGTAGAGAGAAAACCAGAAGGGTTTCGGTAAGTCCAGAGGATGTCCAGAGTGGAGGTGGAAGGTGTTCCATAGCCACGAGGTTGAATAATATGTGAATGAATGTTAAATATTGATTTAATAATTTATTCATAATTATTTAATAAAAGAGAAAATCAATTTAAATGGTCAAAGGCTTAATGGGCCAATTCTGGAGGGAAGAGGGCCCATTAGGGAAAGGAGAGAAGGAGAAGGGGCAAGGGGGTGGCCGGCTAGGCCAAGAACCCCCCCCCCCCCCCGCGCGCAGGGCCCACTAGGGCCGGCCAGCGACTGCCCCTCCCCCTCCTCTCCTTTAGTCCCACCCCGGGACTTTGAGGGAGGTAGTACCTCCCCTCCCCCTATATATAGTGGGGGTATTTGGCCAGATAAATACACACAATATTCAATAAAGGTCTTGTCACTTTTGGGAAGACCTCCAATTGATATTCTCTCTCTCTCGTGACTGTGGGCCCAAGTTCGGACTGCGCGAACGAGAGACATCTTCACCGTAGAGCGTCGTCGTGCTGCGGGATTTGGATCCAGGAGCTCTACTTCCGCAACTGCTGCTGGATCGGGGAAGCGGGAGTCATCGTCAGACACCGGACGTGTCTAACTCCCCGCGAGGTGTCACACTTGAGTCACTCAAGTCACTAGAGCCAAAAGAGTGCAAGGACTTCATCACGACCTTGAGGTCGGCTTCGGTTCTTTTACATCAACCACGCTCTCCTGAGCGTTGACAACGCTTTTCGGTCTTCAAGGTAAGTTCACGAAAAGCCCCTCCCATTACTGTATTACTAATAGATAGGTCTTGGTGAAGGAGATATACCCTAGAGGCAAATAATAAATAGGTTTTTATTGTCATATCTCAATTAGTTTATAATAGTTTCATATTGTGCTATAACTGTGCCAAGTAGAAACATTGGTACAGGTGTGGTATGAAACAACCAAGTCCCTAGTAGCCTCTATTTATACTAGTTCGTTGGTCACGAAGATGATCAGGGTTTCAAGATCATGGGCATTTATGCCGACTGACAACGGGATCATATCATTGGAGAATGATATGATTGGACATTCCTCGAAGGATTGCAACACGATCAAGTCATATAGTTCATTGTTGCAACAGCTATACCTAGACTCCTTCTCCTTAGACTGTGAGCTCATATTACTCACTGTTTCCCGAGGCTGCTTTGACTACATCAACCGTCATCTGGTAATACGGTGGCCATAAAGGTGTATGTTGGGTACTCCAAAGGAACAGTTGATGACATGTGACTGCAAGACCGGGATTTGTTCACCCACATGACGGGTAAAGATACATATGGACGGCTTGGTGAGATTACATACATAAGTGTTGCAACATGTGACTAGGTCACGGGGATGTAATATCACGGTAACAAGAAAACATAACTTGTTGTGAACGAGATTGAACAAGGTATGGGATACCAATGATCGGATCTCGGACAAGTTGTATCGAGAAACAAAAGGAAGAGGATGCTACATTTAGTGGTTCAAACGACATTGTCATCAGGAATGCATAGGGGTCACATGGACATCCCTGGTCCCTCTGTTGATCATTGATACAGATCATGTCTAGAGAATTACCGAGCCATGAGAGGATACACTTAAGGGTATGATGAGAGTGATCATTCGTAGGACAGAATCACAGTAGAGAAAGAGAAAGCCGGAATCGTTCCGCAGAAAGATACGAAGTCGTTCGGAGGAAATCGAAAGGGAACCGAAAGGTGTTTCGGGTCAAGACGGATTTTGTAATATGTATTTACATATTAATTAGTGTAATTAATATTAAATATAATATTAAAATCTATTTTGAAGGGTTATTCTACTAATGGGCCAAACTTCCTAGTAAATAAAGGCCCATGAGGGAAAACCAAAGGAGGGAAGGGCCAAGGGCCAAAGGGCCAAGGCCAAGGCGCCTCAAGGGGGCCCACCCGGCCAGCCTAGGGCTGTGCGCGGGGTGGGGCCCACTGATACATTGCAAATGTATCTATAATTTTTGATGTTCCATGCTTGGTTTTATCTACTTTCTTATGTTTTGTCCACACTTTGGAGTACTTTTCATATGATTTCTTGGACTAACCTATTAACAAGATGCCATAGTGCCAGTTGCCTATTTTCTGCTGTTTTTGGTTCTAGGAAAGTCAGAAAATCAATATTCTCGGAATTGGACCGGACAAAAGCCAAAGTCGATATTTTACCGGAAGACTCACGGAGCCAGAAGACAAGACGGAGAGGGGCCACAGGGCGGCCACACCATGTGGTGGCGCGGGCTAGCCCTGGCCGCACCACCAGGTGGTGTGGACCCCCTGGCCGCCCACCGACCTTGCCTCTTCGCCTATAAGAAGCCTCCCGACACCAAAACCCTAGATCATCAATCAGAAATCCACGAAAAGTTCCACAACACCGCCGCCACCGAAGGGGAGATTTGGGGGACAGAAAGTCTCTGTTCCGGCACCCTGTTGGGACGGGGAAGTGCCCCCGGAGCCATCTCCATTGATCTCCACCACCATCTCCATCACCGTTGCTGATTCCCATGATGAGGAGGGAGTAGTTCTCTCTCGAGGCTAAGGGTTCTACCGGTAGCTATGTGTTCATCTCTCTCTATCTATGCATGATCTTATTGAGATCATGAGCTTGTAATCTATAGATCTACCTTGCTACTCAAGTGCTTTAATAGATCTCTGCTCTCCCCATGTGTGTGAAAGTGACAACATGCACACCATGGTGGCACTTAGGCTAGAGATTACAAATACTTGTTATGAGTTATATTTGGAGTTGGATGTCTTTATGAAATTGTGGTGTTTGTTGGACCCATCTAGTGCTCAAGGTGACAGTGTGGGGTTTTCTAGATGGGAAAGGCTTACTTTGAGGTGTGCTGTTATAGCCCTACCAACGATTAGAGTGTCCAACCGGAGAGTAGTTAAGAGTAGTATCATAAAGAGAAGATATTTATATGAGAGTGTTCACTAGTGAAAGTATGATCCCTAGGCCTTGTTTCTAAGCATTGATACACCGTTTGCAATTAGATCTGTTACATGTTTACTTGCTTCCTTCTTTATTTTAGTTTTACTTTAGTCTTTTCCACGCCATCAAGCTATTTTCTATCACCGTTACCACTTATAATTATCTATACCACTTGTATTTCACTATCTCTTCGCCGAACTAGTGCACCTATACACCTGACAAGTGTATTGGGTGTGTTGGGGACACAAGAGACTTCTTGTATCTTGATTGCAGGGTTGCTTGAGAGGGGATACCTTTGACCACTTCCTCCCTGAGTTCGATAAACATTGGGTGATCCATTTAAGGGAAAACTTGCTGCTGTTCTACAAACCTCTACACTTGGAGGCCAAACAACTGTCTACAAGAATAGAATTGCATAGACATCAAGCTATTTTCTGGCACCGTTGCCGGGGAAGGTAAGGTAAAAGGTATTCACATCGGAGGATTAAAGAAGAAGAACCTCCCACGGTAAACGTCTATTTTCTGGCGCCGTTGCCAGGGAGGTAAGGTAAAAGGTACTCACATCCTCCGGTGTGAGTGCTCGAAGTTATTTCCTTTAGATTCTGCAATTTTGTCGTTCTGTTTCTTGTTTTCACTAGTTAGGCTTAATGGAAAACAACAAAAAAATTAGAGAGCTTTATAGTATTTATCTTGAGTTAGGACATGAAGTGTTTGAGGAGAAAATTAAAAAACCTATGGAACTTTATTTGCATGCTAATAGCAATGTTGTTATTATGAATTCTTTGGACACCATTATTGCTAATGCTATGGAAAAGTCTAAGCTTGGGGAAGCTAGTTTTTATGAAAATGATCTTTTTAGTTCCCCAGCTTTGGAAGATAGCTATTCTATTGCTTATGATGATACCAAACCTCCAATATACGATGATTATAATGATGAATATGATATTTTTAGTCCACCTACTATTGAGGAGAAAGTTAATGATTACAATATGCCTCCTATATTTGATGATTATGTTGATGAGAATAATAATGATAGCTATTTTGTTGAATTTGCTCCCACCACAATTAATAAGAATGACTATGCTTATGTGGAGAGTAATAATCATTTTATGCATGTGGCTCATGATAAGAATGTTTTATGTGATAGTTATATTGTTAATTTTATTCATGATGCTACTGAAAGTTACTATGAGATAGGGAAATATGGTCTTATGTATCTCAACATTATTAAGTTTTCCCTCTTTATGTTGAAAATTTTGAAGTTGCACTTGTTTTCCTTTCCTATGCTTGTTGCTTTGCGCTTTCATGACTTGTTTCTTTACAAGATTCTTATGCATAGAAAGTGGGTTAGACTTAAATGTGTTTCTAATTTGCTTCTTGATGCTCTCTTTTACTTCAATTTATATTTCTTATGTGAGCATCTTCTCAAACTATCATGCCTAACTTAAAGGCGTTAAAGAAAAGTACTTATTAGGAGATAACCCAAAAGTTTTAGATGAGTCTTGGAAGTTATTACTTTAGTAATAAACGCTCCTTATCCTTTTTATTTGCTTTTTGTGCCAAGAGTAACCTCTAATGAGAGAGAAGTAATGATTGGGAAAGTTGCTGTCCTGAAACAGATTTCTGTGCTTCACCGTAAACATTCATGTAAAATCTCTGAATGTACTTTTGAGGCGTAAATTTTTGTGCTTCTGCCCCAAGTTGTTATCTAACTTCTGTTAGTTCAACACTTTTCGATTTGAGCAACAGAAGGTCTTCTAAAAAATTCGTCTTTACCTGCTGGTCTGTTTTGACAGATTTCTGCCATTTTCTGCATTTACTTCTTGTTGGTTCCTTTTTGAGTTCTTTTGGGGAATTGAGCTTTTTGAGGGAAGTGCTACAGTATCTAGTGTTTTAATGGAAGTTTTCTTGGTGTTATAACTGAACCTTAAAGACCTATTATCTTAAGTGCACTAATGTTACTAATAAAGATTGTGTGAAGTTTTGTATGAAGGAAAAATTTCAGGTGTATGGAAGGAATGAGTAATGAGATGAAGGATGGACTAAATCTCAAGCTTGGGGATGCCACGAGTTTCACCCCAAGAAATATCCAAGAAGTACATGCATCAAAGCTTGGGGATGCCCAAGGCATCCCCTTCTTCATCAATAAAAATCTCAGGTTTCTTCCAAACACTTCATTTTTATTGTTTCATGCACAGTTGTGTTGTTCTTGTAGCGTCTTCTTTTTCGTTTTCGTTTTGGTTTTTAATTTGCTTTGTTTGCTTATTTTTCTGAATAAATTGGTTGGACCCCCTATTTCATACATTGGTTTTCAAATAGTTTGGTTTGGATTGGAAAAGAGTAGGAAAGTTCATGCTTAAGTGGTAAAGAGAGCTTGTTTTTGACTGCGGCCTATGCTTTGTCATGCCATGCTTGATATTGTTTTGGCTTTATGCTTAGTATTATTTGCTGTAGCATGACTTGTTATAAACAATTGAGATTGCTTAATGTGCCTTGGATGAATCATGCGTCGTTTTAGCATATTAAAGCATAGTATAATGGTATTCTCCTTTGATGCTTTATTTGGGTTGACTTGGCGCATGCCCACACCATGTTATGACTATCCCAAGTCACCATAAGCCTTTATGATCCTTTAGTTTTCAACTTGTAGTATCACTTTATGCTTTGATCAATGATGTTTTGTCGCTCTACATGATTATGGCCATTATTGCTCTCTTAGTTGGTCGCTCCCAGTCTTTTGCTAGCCTCCACAACCAAGTATGAGTTCCACTCATGCATACAACTCCTAAAACCAAGTTATTCCAAAGAGTCCACCATACCTACCTACTAGCATATGTTATTCCAAGTATATTCATGCTTTTGTTTACCTTTCGAATTAAACTTGTTATGAGAAAACTAGTGATTAAAGCTCTCACGAACTTGATGGCACACTTTACTTTACTTGCCCTTAATAAACTTGAACCATTGTGTTGTCTATGTTGTATATGCTTGCACTTATTTGTTGGGTATTAGCAGAACCATGCTTTCATGGGGAACGCTTTCAACATTGCACTTTGTACTTGTACCTAGTTGATATCATGCTCTTTTGTATATGGATGTCGTCGGTGTGAAATGAAAGGGGAGCTTGTAAGTCCATGGAGTTATGTATATGTGTTAGAGAAACGCCTGGGCCGCTGGTCTAATCCATGCTAACATGGTGGAAACCTGCAGCGTAACCATAACGAGTTGTCTATGAAGCATTCTTCTTATAAAAAAAAGATATATTGAGAAAAAAAGGGAAAAAAAAGAGATTATGAAAAGAGGAAAGAGAGAAAAAAGCACCATATTCCCATGGTAAATAAGAAGATTGTTGAGATGCTCGTTGTCTTCTTGCCTTGTCATTTTTATATGGGGATTCTTCCGTATCAATGGGCAAGGGGTACCCCGTTGGCGGTTCTCTATGATACACATGTACTTACAATGACAAGAACTTACTGGTGACTAAACTTGAGTAGCATGAGGAGCGGCCCTCGTATACAAGGGACATGAGATTTCTAACTTATACTTCGTCAAGCATGTACGCCATAGTTTGTTCTATTTAACCTTAATCACTTCAAGATGCTTATGATAGGGGCAATGAGAGCTGAAAGCTATAAGTACCATAATTTCTGGAAAGCTCTTTATGAGATTTGAATCCCTACTTCCTTCTATGAAGTCCTTTCTTCCACCATTATATTGAGTCTCCACCTTCTACCTTTATGCACCTACTTTGAGAGCATAGTGGCCATTCTTAATTCTATGTGCATTGTCCCAAGACTTGTTGATTGATGTATAACTTGATATTGCTTGTTTTAAACTATTTGTATCTAGTCACTCTTATGAACTTTGAAGGTGTCATATGCATTTATATTTGCTACTCTATGAGGGACAAGCTGAATACTATTATGCTATGTTTTCTTTATGTGAAATAAACAAACGTCCTGTAAAGCATTGTTATTCATGAATCTTTTGTTTGTGCATTTTCATGTTGCATCATAGTTTCTTTGCTTATTGCTAGAACTTTGTCTTTCATGTTATGATTAAAGTACTATGATCCCAGCTTTGAATGTTTTACAAATACTTTGATCAAGTCTTTGATGGTGCATGTCACCTCAAAAATTATTCTTTCTTTTTATCACTTACCTACTCAAGGACGAGCAGGAGTTAAGCTTGGGGATGTTGATACATTGCAAATGTATCTATAATTTTTGATGTTCCATGCTTGGTTTTATCTACTTTCTTATGTTTTGTCCACACTTTGGAGTACTTTTCATATGATTTCTTGAACTAACCTATTAACAAGATGCCACAGTGCCAGTTACTTGTTTTCTACTGTTTTTGGTTCCAGGAAAGTCAGAAAATCAATATTCTCGGAATTGGACTGGACAAAAGCCAAAGTCGATATTTTATCGGAAGACTCACGGAGCCAGAAGACGAGACGGAGAGGGGCCACAGGGTGGCCACACCATGTGGTGGCGGGGCTAGCCCTGGCCGCACCACCAGGTGGTGTGGGCCCCCTAGCCGCCCACCGACCTTGCCTCTTCGCCTATAAGAAGCCTCCCGATACCAAAACCCTAGATCGTCAATCAGAAATCCACGAAAAGTTCCGCATCACCGCCACCATCGAAGGGGAGATTCGGGGGACAGAAAGTCTCTATTCCGGCACCCTGCTGGGACGGGGAAGTGCCCCCGGAGCCATCTCCATCGATATCCACCACCATCTCCATCACCGTTGTTGATTCCCATGATGAGGAGGGAGTAGTTCTCTCTCGAGGCTAAGGGTTCTACCGGTAGCTATGTGTTCATCTCTCTCTCTATGCATGATCTTATTGAGATCATGAGCTTGTAATCTATAGATCTACCTTGCTACTCAAGTGCTTTAATAGATCTCTGCTCTCCCCATGTGTGTGAAAGTGACAGCGTGCACACCATGGTGGCACTTAGGCTAGAGATTACAAATACTTTTTATGAGTTATATTTGGAGCTGGATGTCTTTATGAAATTGTGGTGTTTGTTGGACCCATCTAGTGCTCAAGGTGACAGTGTGGGGTTTTCTAGATGGGAAGGCTTACTTTGAGGTGTGCTGTTATAGCCCTACCAACGATTAGAGTGTCCAACCGGAGAGTAGTTAAGAGTAGTATCATAAAGAGAAGATATTTACATGAGAGTGTTCACTAGTGAAAGTATGATCCCTAGGCCTTGTTTCTAAGCATTGATACACCGTTTGCAATTAGATCTGTTACATGTTTACTTGCTTCCTTCTTTATTTCAGTTTTACTTTAGTCTTTTCCACGCCATCAAGCTATTTTCTATCACCGTTACCACTTATAATTATCTATACCACTTGTATTTCACTATCTCTTCGCCGAACTAGTGCACCTATACACCTGACAAGTGTATTGGGTGTGTTGGGGACACAAGAGACTTCTTGTATCTTGATTGCAGGGTTGCTTGAGAGAGGATACCTTTGACCACTTCCTCCCTGAGTTCGGTAAACCTTGGGTGATCCACTTAAGGGAAAACTTGCTGCTGTTCTACAAACCTCTGCACTTGGAGGCCCAACAACTGTCTACAAGAATAGAAGTGCGTAGACATCACCCACCCTGGCAGGCTGGCCCATGAGGCCCATGCGCCTCCCCCTCTCCCTTGAATAGTCCCACATAGGAAACCCAAAGGGGAGGGCACACCCCCTCCCCCTATATAAAGGGGTGCCCATGGGTGGGATGAAATACAACAATGAGAGAAGTCCTTTGGTTGACTTTCTCCCTCCCTCTCTCTATACCTTGTGACCATGGCCCCAAGTCTGGGTTGTGCGATTGAGGCACACCTGCAGTATGCCGTTACGCTGCAGGGATTCCTAGCCGGATATCAATTTCCGCACTCCTGGCAGAATCGGGGAGCCGGAGGTCTCATCGTGCACCGGATGTGTACGAAGACACGAGGCGCAACACTTGGGGCGCTTAAATGTCGTGAGCCGGGGCTGTTGCACGATGAAGATGAAGAAGGAGCAAGGGGTGACTTGCGAGGAGCTTCACGACCTTGAGGTTGGCTACGAGTACGACTACATCAACCACGTTCCCCGCGGAACGTTAACCGCGTACGTTCTACAAGGGTTACGCATTGGCCGTTACCGCATTACTACATAGATAGATCCTAGGCGGGTTTTGGGGTTACATCGTAGGATTTTTTTTGTTTTCTGCACCGATCCCCAACAGTGGTATCAGAGCCGATCTATGCGTAGGAGTGCTGTATGGCCAGTACGCACAAGTATTGTGCGGGCATTGATACCTTAGTTGTTACCCTCTAACGTGTACTTGTTTATATCGCGGTATTGCTTGATGAAGCGGCCCGGACCGACCTTACGTGTATTCGTATGCGAGACTGGTTCCATGCTCAACATACGGCTTGTACCGTATAAGTGGCTAGCGGGTGTCTGTCTCTCATTCAATAGTTGATATAGCATTTACAACAGAGGGCCCCGAAAGGGGTGTAATAGAGACAACTGTCGGATCCATGTTGTGGTTGGAAAGTTTGTAGTTTAGAAACGGTTTTATTGCGAAAGCCCTAACAACCACGTAAAACTTGCAATAGATAAAGTAGAGGCGTCTAACTTTATTTTGCAGGGGGCATGTGATTATGATATGGCATTGGTCGATACGAAGGTAAAGTAGTTTACTTTTCTGTTACTAAGTAGTATAGTAATAGTCATTGTTCCGATGGACGACCTGGTGGCGGCGTTGCGGACTTGGCGTCAAACCAAGGGAAAGATGGAGATCATGCCGGAGCGCTCGATGGAGATCAAGGCGCAAGAAAGACCACATCATATCACCTTATACATATGATGTTGATACCAATTTTTACATCTTATTCGGTGCTAGTATTTAGATACTCAACGGTAGCAAATAAGATAATCCCTATTGAATTCCAATGTTCCGTGTTCCCCTTGTGTGTGCACCACCAAGAAAGTTCTTCGGTATGAGGCGATCCAGGGTTACAGGCCTAGGTGTCAGACATATCTACGTTCGCATACAGTGGGTGTAAGCCATGTTGCACAACGAATACACACAAGTTAGATTTGGCGAGCCTAGCACGTTACAGAAGCGTGGCCTCGGAACACAAGAGATCAAAAGATCGAGCATGACTCACATGGATGATGTGATTGGCATTAGTGAATGTCTACCTTTGATAATGCACTGATGGCTGTGTAACACAGGGGAGGTGCAGAGGATAGGGATCATGCGATCACTAAAATTGTCCAGGGGATGACCGTTTTAGTGGAGACCAATTATAAATTGATCTCTTATTATAAACTTAGTCTAGATGTCTATTTTCAAATATCTTAGTAGACCTTGGCCTATCCCATTGAGGTCCTTTGTGACCATGGGAATATATTGCTTAATTTGGAACTTAGCAAAAGGGTCCAACTTCATAGATTAATACCCATGCCTGAGGGATATCCTCGTAAAGGGTGATCTTCTCTTCTTGATACAATAATCATTAGGAGATAATTCGATGACTCCGGAATGTTTGTGTTTTCTCCATAATCATCCAATAAGCCATTCTCCATTTGATGGAGAGTTGGACTACAATTTTGTATTATGCAAAATAAGGCACATAGAGTATGAGCCGTTGGATGGGTTTTCCTCCATCATGGATGAAAAAGGGAATGTTTGGAAAAACACTTAACGATCTTGCATTAGAGTTGAGAACTCTTGGAAGGGCTTGATTACAATGGAGGTCATGGATGAAAAAGGTATATGTAAGATATAAAAAATTATAAATGTGGTTCTTGCAAAACTCATAGCAGTTTCCAAAGTATTTGATACTTGTCTCGTTTTGTGAAAACAGGATGATCTGCTTTTGAATTGCTGGATTTGAGGCAATATGGCTTGATGATGGCAAGAAAAATAGTTGATGGCCGACATCGCCCCTTTCCTCAAAGTTTATCATTTGGATTAGTGGACTTGAATATAATTTGTAATCCTTGTTTGTGTGTCTTGCTTTTGGCGAGACGATTATTCATATGAACAAGTTGCAAGCCAGTTTGTAATATTCTTATGAACAATACCATTATGGTCACATTATGATTATAAATAAGTTATTCTCATCACTATGTTAATAATAATGGTTTAAACATTTATAAAACGATTAGAATGCTAAAAGATATCCAAAGCTTAATAATGAAAAGACACTATAGTTTAAGTCATTTTGGTTATTGCAGGTTCTTTATGAAAGATCGGGGTCCTAGATGCTTAATCTAGAGACTTTGCAAAACCATGCCTCTTGGGCAGAATGACTAAAACTCCGCATTCTGGTAAAATGGTGATATGCGAAGAAATGTTGAATCTTATACATAGTGATGTATCATATTTTCAACAAATAGTGGAAATCATTAGTTAATTGTGGACTTAAGTGAATAAGTGTATTTACTTAATGAAACATGAAGTTTGAAATGATTTGAATTGTTCAAATGAGTTCATAACTAAATGGGCTATTGAATTAACTGAATTAACAAGTCTCTTCGATTTGATCGACATGACTAAGGTATTCAAGTTAAGTTTAGCATAAAAGGGACTTGTGAAAGATGTTTCACAAATTATGATAATTGGACGAATTCAAACTATGTTGAAATGTCTAAACATCATAATCATTTTGTATTAGATACATATTATCTCTTATAGGAGTGATGTCTACACACTTCTATTCTTGTAGACAGTTGTTGGGCCTCCAAGTGCAGAGGTTTGTAGAACAACAAGTTTTCCCTTAAGTGGATCACCCAAGGTTTATCGAACTCAGGGAGGAAGTGGTCAAAGGTATTCCCTCTCAAGCAATCCTGCAATCAAGATACAAGAAGTCTCTTGTGTCCCCAACACACCCAATACACTTGTTAGGTGTATAGGTGCACTAGTTCGGCGAAGAGATAGTGAAATACAAGTGGTATGGATAATTATAAGTGGTAACAGTGATAGAAAATACTTTGATGGGGTGTGGTTGACGTGGGAAAAGACTAAAGGCAAACTGAAATAAAGAAGGAAACGAGCAAACATATAACAAATCTAATTGCAAACGGTGTATCAGTGCTTAGAAACAAGGCCTAGGGATCATACTTTCACTAGTGAACACTCTCATATAAATATATTCTTCTCATGATACTACTCTTAACTACTCTCCGGTTGAACACTCTAATCGATGGTAGGGCTATAACAGCACTCCTCAAAGTAAGCCTTTCCCATCTAGAAAACCCCACACTGTCACCTTGAGCACTAGATGGTTCCAACAAACACCACAATTTCATAAAGACATCCAACTCCAAATATAACTCATAACAAGTTTTGTAATCTCTAGCCTAAGTGCCACCATGGTGAGCACGCTGTCACTTTCACATACATGGGGAGAGCAGAGATCTATTAAACCACTTGAGTATCAAGGTAGATCTATAGATTACAAGCTCATGATCTCAATAAGATCATGCATAGAGAGAGATGAACACATAGCTACTAGTAGAACCCTTAGCCTCGAGAGAGAACTACTCCCTCCTCATCATGGGAATCAGCAACGGTGATGGAGATGGCGGTGGAGATCGATGGAGATGGCTACGGGGGTACTTCCCTGTCCTGGCAGGGTGTCAGAACAGAGACTTTCTGTCCCCCGAATCTCCCCTTCGGTGGCGGCGACGCTGCGGAACTTTTCGTGGATTTCTGATTGACGATTTAGGGTTTTGGTATCGAGGGGCTCTTATAGGCGAAAGAGGCAAGGTCGGTGGCCGGCCAGGGGCCCACACCATGCCCTGGCACGGCCAAGGGGGACCCGCGCCTAGGGGTGGTGTGGCCACCCTGTGGCCCCTCTCCGACTCTCCTTCTAGCTCCATGAGTCTTCCGAGAAAATAGTAACTTTGGCTTTTGTCCCGTCCAATTCCGAGAATATTCATTTTCTGACTTCCTAGAACCAAAAACAGCAGAAAACAGGCAACTGGCATTGTGGCATCTTATTAATAGGTTAGTCCAAGAAATCATATGAAAAGTACTCCAAAGTTGGAACAAAACACAAGAAAGTAGATAAAACCAAGCATGGAACATCAAAAATTATAGATACATTTGCAATGTATCAAGGAGTTATAGTTATCGTTTAGAGTTAGAGATCAAAATAAGCAGACACTCATTTGAAATGCAAAGGAACATCTAAAGATTCGTGGAAAAAACACCATAAGTATTATGGCACGTTCGAGTTTCTGGAGATTTTGATAAGTCGAAGTTGTGGCGAATAAACAAGTCTTTATAGAGCATTCTTAGGAAGCTATGAATGCATCTTCCACAAAAGGGGCAAACCTGTTGTTTTCCAAAGTCGACGTGTCTTGATGAAGATACAGATGGAAGAAAGTAAAAGATCGAAACAAGGTATTTGACCTTACCTTCGAATTGTTGAGTGGCGTAGCGGAATTTGTTTCGTGAAACCAAACTCTACAAATAGAGGAGAAACCAATGATAATGATCATAAAGTTTCATCGAATACTTTTACTAAAGAAGGTAGGATTCATCTATATATTCTACAAGTTTGTGGAAATTATATTATTGATTCACTTGTCATGTTTTGAACAAGAGATACCTACAAATTACAAAGAAGCGTGATGGACCTGAGTGCGAGAAATGACTAGGAGTCATAAAATCCTATATTTAGTTACATTTAAGATTGCAAAGTAACATGTCACTTGATCTTATTAAAGTAAAGAAGTTTACTTGATATTTCTGAATGACTGCAAAGTCATAAGAAGGAAATGCAACTTAATGAATGACAAAAAGCTCAATTTGTCACAAGTTTGGACAAATTCAAGGAGTTGACTACAATAGTAGTGATGCTTAAGTCTTTTGGATTTACACTAGAAATATATGGATATTGAAGTCTTGTAATTGGAATTCTCAAATTGATAATGATCAAAGAATTTTGGAATGTCCAAGATTATCGAGAGGACCTAGCTTTGAGTGGGAGCAAATCAGCTTGGCTAATTCATAATATGTAGCTGACATATTTTGAGTGGGAGCTAAGTGAAATCCCTAGATCTCAAACATGAATGTCATATTTGAGTGGGAGCTGAGTGAAATCCCTAGATCTCAAACATGAATGTCATATCTGAGTGGGAGCGTGAAATCATTCTGGGATATGTGGACGACATATGTGAATGATGTGATTGGTGTTAATAATATTTAAGTTAGATAAATAAGGATAAAGTTGAAGTTATTAAACAAAAAGATATATCGAGATAGATTGGTGAGTTTAATAAACACTGAATGTCGAATGCTTCCTGGACTTGATTCTGAAAGATGTTCAGAGCGCCCTAAGCAAGGTTCTGAAGTAACTCAGAATGGAACAAGGTAAGAAAGAAGTTCTTACTATATGAAGCATTGAGTTAGTATTGCGGCTATGGTTGAAAGAAATAGATGCGTTGCATCTCCTATGCCCCAGTCATAGGTTCTTCCATATAACCATGTTGTATACTCGACGTAATGTGACCCGAGGTTCTGGTTGGTAGGACAAAGTCTTAACTGTAAGAGCATGTATTTAAGTGATTCCTGAGTTGATCACTGAACCAGAATTAAGTTTGTACATAAATGGCAAGAAGCAATGTAAATGGCATAGATGCATTTCATGCACTAGGATCTACATAGATATAGAAGTATAAAGGCTACATCTGATGTGATGTATAATGTTATGGTGGGGTTAGTTCGCTTTTAACGTAGAATGATGTGTCCCAGGGCCCAGTGCCCATGAGAAAGCCCTCGAGGTTGATCTAAAGTCACTGTAAGCTCCTGGAATCCAGCCTCGTTCTGCTACCATGACTACAGTATATACACAAAGGATAGCAAAGTGTGTTTCGAAGTTTAGATGACAACGGTGAAAACGACCGTCATCATAAACACTAGAAACAAAAGTCTCACTTTGTTGCCAAACAAATACTTCGAACCATTATACAATAATGGTGTGAATGTCGAAGTTAGGAAGACATTAACGATTTGCAAAAGACATAATGATCTGGTAAAACAGAACATGGACATGACGTTTTCCATGAGCATGCATGATCTGTAAACGCATATGGTATATGGTTTATATGAGTAAAATGCGAGCTAGATTATTTGTACTCTAGTGTAAGTGGGAGACTAAAGGAGATATGCCCTAGAGGCAAATAATAAATAGGTTCTTATTGTCATATCTTAATTAGTTTATAATAGTTTCATATTGTGCTATAACTGTGCCAAGTGGAAAGATTGGTACAGGTGTGGTATGAAACAACCAAGTCCCTAGTAGCCTCTATTTATACTAGTTCGTTGGTCACGAAGATGATCAGGTTTTCAAGATCATGGGCATTTATGCCGACTGACAACGGGATCATATCATTGGGGAATGATATGAGTTCCTCGAAGGATTGCAACATGATCAAGTCATATAGTTCATTGTTGCAACAGCTATACCTAGACTCCTTCTCCTTAGACTCATATTACGAACTTTTTCCTGAGGCTGCTTTGACTACATCAACCGTCATCTGGTAATACAGTGGCCATAAAGGTGTATGTTGGGTACTCCAAAGGAACAGTTGATGACATGTGACTGCAAGACCGAGATTTGTTCACCCACATGACGGGTAAAGATACATACGGCAGGCTTGGTGAGAATACATACATAAATGTTGCAACATGTGACTAGGTCACGGGGATGTAATATCACGGTAACAAGAAAATAGAACTTGTTGTGAACGAGATTGAACAAGGTATGGGATACCAATGATTGGATCTCGGACAAGTTGCATTGAGAAACAAAAGGAAGAGGATTCTACATTTAGCGGTTCAAACGACATTGTCATCAGGAATGCATAGGGGTCACATGGACATCCCTGGTCCCTCTATTAATCATTGATACAGATCATGTCTAGAGCATTCCCGAGCCGTGAGAGGATACAATTAAGGGTATGATGAGAGTGATCATTCGTAAGACGGAATCACAGTAGAGAAAGAGAAAGCTGGAATCGTTCCGTAGAAAGATCCAAAGTCGTTCGGAGGAAATCGAAAGGGAACCGAAAGGTGTTTCGGGTCAAGACGGATTTTGTAATATGTATTTATATATTAATTAGTGTAATTAATATTAAATATAATATTAAACTCTATTTTGAAGTGTTATTCTACTAATGGGCCAAATTTCCTAGTAAATAAAGGCCCATGAGAGAAAACCAAAGGAGGGAAGGGCCAAGGGCCAAGGCCCAAGCGCCTCAAGGGGGCCCACTCGGCCAGCCTAGGGCTATGCGCGGGGTGGGGTCCACCCCTGGCCGGCTGGCCCATGAGGCCCATGCGCCTCCCTCCTCTCCCTTGAATAGTCCCACATGGGAAACCCAAAGGGGAGGGCACCCCCCCTTATATAAAGGGGTGCCCATGGGTGGGATGAAATACAACAATGAGAGAAGTCCTTTGGTTGACTTTCTCCCTCCCTCTCTCTATACCTTGTGACCATGGCCCCAAGTCTGGGCTGTGCGATCGAGGCACACCTACAGTATGCCGTTGCGCTGTAGGGATTCCTAGCTGGATATCAACTTCCGCACTCCCGACGGGATCGGGGAGCCGGAGGTCTCATCGTGCATCGGATGTGTACGAAGACACGAGGCGCAACACTTGGGGCGCTTAAATGTCGTGAGCTGGAGCTATTGCATGATAAAGATGAAGACGGAGCAAGGGGTGACTTGCGAGGAGCTTCGCGACCTTGAGGTCGGCTACGAGTACGACTACATTAACCACGTTCCCCGCGGAACGTTAACCGCGTACGGTCTACAAGGGTATGTATTCTATATGCAAGTGCCGTTACCGCATTACTACATAGATAGATCCTAGGCGGGTTTTGGGGTTACATCGTAGGAATTTTTTTGTTTTCCGCACCGATCCCCAACACCTGGCAACATCAGGGGTTCATGGGCGTAGGGTAAAAATTATTGTTTTCATACGTGAAACCCCTACAGTGGTATCAGAGCTAGATCTATGCGTAGTAATGCTTATACAGGTTGAACACATGAGATGTAGCGTGTGGGCGTTGATCTTTTAGTTGTTACCCTCCCACGTGTACTTGTGCATACCGCAGTAATGCTTGATGAAGCGCCCCCTAACCGACTTTACACGTTCATTCGCGAGACTAGTCCATGCTTGACATACGGCTTGTACCGTATAAAGTGGATTAGGGGGGTGTCTGTCTCTCTCGCATTAGTTGGTATGTCATTTACAACGGAGGGCCCCGAAAGGGGTGTAGTAGAGACAACTACTTGATCAGCCTTGTGCTGAAAGTTCGTAGGTAGGAATGGTTTTTGTGTGAAAGCCCATTCAGCCATGTAAAACATGCAAAGATAAAGTAGAGGCGTCTAACTTTGTTTTGCAGGGAGCGTTGCTTTGTGATATGGTTGTGGCAAAGGTAAAGTGATTACCTTATGTTACGTAGTAGTAGATAGTCACAGAGGTGATGGACTACCACGCCAGAATGACACCAGTACCCTGGTGTCTACGACGCCAGAACCCTGGCACCGGAATCCGGTGACGACGGTTGGAGATCACGACATGAAGGACCATATCACATCGCATTTACATTCAATGTTATTGTTTGTATATATTATTGTGTGCTAGTATTAGATACTCGACGGTAGCCTAATAAGATGATCCCTGTTAAAATTACCAATGATTGTGTTCCCCCTTAGTGTGCACCACCAAGAAAGTTTTTCGGTATGAGGTGACCCAGGGTGACTGGGTGTCAGACATATCTACATTCGCATACAGTGGGTGTAAGCCATGTTGCACAACGAATACACTAAGGTTGAGTGCTACGTCCATAACGTATCTATAATTTTTGATGGTTTTATGCTAATAATATGCTTTTGACACTCCTTTTTGTATAAAGTTTATGATTTATTTGGACTAACCTACTAATAGTTGCAAAAGTGCACAATGTACTTGTTTTACACTTTGATGTGTAGGAATTACCAAGAATACAAGTGGAAACCTTGTTGGAGTCAAATTGGGATTTTTCCAGAAATTTGTCTCAGCACTCTTTTTGAAGATGGTCACATTTCGGGGCGAATACGGCATCAAACGGAAAACTCTTGAACTACAAAGTTTTTGGAAATTTCGTGACAAACGTTCTGGACATAATATTTAGCTGATTCTGAGTCCGGACGAGCCTTTCAGACCCGATTTACTGCAGCCCAAGATGGGGCGATGGGAACCCGAGAGGCTATATAAAGGGAGGAAACCTAATTCGCCTAGGGCACCTCCACCCATGAATTTGCAGCCACCAAAGCCACGTTTTTGCCTCCCCCATGGATCCCATATCCATGGGGATCCCAAGAATCCATGAAGGAAGGGTGCTAAGGGGCGGTGCTCCCCTGTGATACCGGCGGAAGGGAAGGAGTCTTCCACGCTGCCACCGGCGTCGCCGCCGCCGCCTCTTCACCACCATCTCCATCGCCGTTGCTTACTCCCATGATGAGGAGGGAGTAGTTATCTCTCGAGGCAAAGGGCTCTAGCGGTAGCTATGTGTTCATCTCTCTCTCTATGCATGATCATATTGTGATCATGAGCTTTGTAATCAAGTAGATCTACTTTGCTACTCATGTGCTTTAATAAATCTCTGCTCTCCCCATGTGTGTGAAAGTGACAGCGTGCACACCATGGTGGCACTTAGGCTAGAGATTACAAATACTTGTTATGAGTTATATTTGGAGTTGGATGTTTCTATAAAATTGTGGTGTTTGTTGGAACCATCTAGCGCTCAAGGTGACAGTGTGGGGTTATCTAGATGGGGAAAGCAAACTTTGAGGTGTGCTTTTATAGCCCTACCATCGATTAGAGTGTCCAACCAGAGAGTAGTTCAGAGTAGTATCATAAAGAGAAAATATTTATATGAGAGTGTTTACTAGCAAAAGTATGATCCCTAGGCCTTGTTTCTAAGCATTGAAACACCGTTTGCAACTAGATCTGTTACATGTTTGCTTGCTGCCATCTTTATTTCAGTTTGCCTTTAGTCTCTTCCACGCCATCAAGCTATTTTCTGACACCATTGTCTTATATCCATACCACTTGTATTTCACTATCTCTTCGCTGAACTAGTGCACCTATACACCTAACAAGTGTATTGGGTGTGTTGGGGACACAAGAGACTTCTTGTATCTTGATTGTGTTGGGTCCGTAGCATAGAAAACAAAAAGTTTCCTACGATGAGAACTACACGCCAAGATCTATCTACTAGGTATAGAGCAACGGGTGGACATACATCCATCGAGAACTTACCCTCGAAGACAACGAGTTTTGTTAACGAGTAGGAACTCGTGGTTGATGTAGTCATACACTTGCCGATCTCAAGATCGTGAGGAAGTCCGAGCGCCGCAACTCAGCAGCGCATCCGTACTCGCACACACGTTCAAGCCACCAGACAACCTCCACCTCCTCGCTCCAGCGATCCGGCGGAAGCAGCAACTCCTTCCAGACGAAATGCCACCGGGAACATGTATCTCGCTAATCCGAGACCATGGGGGAATAATTCTAGAGGGGGAGAGAGATCCTTCACGAGGAGGTGTGATGAAGAAGGAGGAAGAGGGGGGCCTTTTATAGGAGGAGGGGGGGTGCCCCTCCCCATGGCCGGCGCATGGGGTAGGTGACCCTTCACCTCCTCCATTCATGTGGTGGTAACCCCTCCACATTAAAATGCCTCTTCACATTCCCTTTTAAAGTCCCCACTTTAAATGCATTAAATTCTCTAAGTTTAATGCTCTCTCATTTAATAAAACTCTTTTATTAAATCTATTCAGAATTTTGTTAATTACTTTAATTAACAAACATTCACATATAACCCCTTGCAATATTTCAATATCACATGCAGAACCACTTTCTGCAATTTCACCCGAAACAATTTCCGGTTTCTATCGAAACAATTCCCGCGCTTTGCAATTCTTTCGTCTGAAACATATGTGCTCCAAAATGGTGTCCGGTAACTCTTAAGTGTGTCACCCTACGGTTCACGAATAATGCAGACATGATTGAGACTCCTCTCAGATCAATAGTCAGAAGCAGGACCTCGAGGTCCATACCGAGTCCTGCATATTCAACGATGACTTCTGTGATCGTGAGAACCTTTAACGCTTGTAATTTAATCCCTTTGTCTCTTGATATAATACATGTCCGAGATTCGATCATCGGTATCCAAATAACTAGTTTGATCTCGTTACCGACATGCACTCTTTTCTCGTTCCCGTGATATAACATTCTAGTGATCACGTCACTTGCTTGCAAGCTATCTTAATGTGATATCACCGAGAGGGCCCAGAGTATATCTATCCGTAATCGGGATTGAAAAATTCCACTCTTGATCCATGAGCCTCAACATAACACCTTCGTAGCACTGAACCCATCTTTATAGTCACCCTGTTACGGTGTGACGTTTGATGTTATCAAGATACTCTTCCGGTGTTAGCAATTAACATGATCTCATGGTCTAAGGATAAAGATTACTTCGTATGATGTTATAGCAATGTAAACATAATGACATGATCGTAATGCTATACTTCGGATGAATGTTCATCACATCATTTCACAAATGTTGTGACCTTGTTATTAACAACATCCAATGTCCATGATCAGGAAACCTTGATCATCTTGTTAATCAATAAGCTAGTCTATAAGAGAGGCATAATTAGGAACCCTTTTTGTTTATTAAACACACATGTATTGATGTTTCCGATCAATACAATTCTATCATGCAAAATAAACATCTATCATATATAAGGAATACATAATAACAACTTTATTATTGCCTCTTAGGGCATATTTCCTTCAGATTGTAGGGTTGCTTGAGAGGGATACCTTTGACCACTTCCTCCCTAAGTTCGATAAACCTTGGGTTATCCACTTAAAGGAAAACTTGCTGCTGTTCTACAAACCTCTGCACTTGGAGGCCCAACACTGTCTACAAGAATAGAAGTGCGTAGAAATCATTGAGTTGGCGAGCCTAGCACGCCATAGAAGCGTGGCCTCGGAACACGGATGGTCGAAAGATCGAGCACGAGTTGCATGAATAATGTGACTGACGTTTAGCGTCCACCCTTGAACCCACATTGATGGCCGTGATGATCGGGGGAGATGTGGCTGATAGGGGTCGTGTTATCATTAGGAACCCTTATGGGGATAGGTGTTTGTGAGCGGAGTTATTATTAACTCATTTAATTATAAACTTAGTCTAAATTCCTTTTGCAATTGTAAATGTAGAAATGGTTCTCCCTGAGATTACCTTCCCCATTGACAATTGGTTAAAAGGAGAAAAGCTCAAGTAGATGGATCCAACTTTTCTGCGTGGGTCATGCGCCTTCATGATCTCCTTAGCAAGAAAAAAGTAGCTAACTACATGATCTACAAGATGTACTTGGAGCCACCCTATTCTCATGAGACCCAGGAGCAGCGGGATCTCCGCTGCCATCGTCGTGTGATGGCCACATTCATATCAGTAACGATGCGCCTCGGGATGGAAGATGGGCTATGGCTGATGGTGGGAAGTCTTAATCCCCGAATGGTTATGGCACATCTGAGATCGCATTTCGTGGAACAAGTGCGCATATGGGAGTATGAGCTGATGGAAGACTTCCTCTCCATAAAGATGGAGGAAGGATCCTCACTAGATGATCACTTGTTGAGCATATACGATTCATACATGAGTCTAGCATACTACCTGGATAACTGGTTTGCAAGCTCTTTTGCAATAGGAGTTGTGTTGCGGTCGCTGCCACCAAGCTTCCAAGCATAAGTTAGGATTTGCATTATGAGAGGCGACGCGGAAACACATGATTTCCACGAGTTCATATCACATTTCAGAGATGTGGTAGTTGAGCCGATGTCGCTGAGGTCATCAATGACAAAGGTATATATTTGATATACAATTTATAAATGTTATAATCTTGCAAACACATTTGCAGTGTTAAGTATATTTGTTACTTGTTCTGTTTTACTGAAAACAGGTCCTTCTACATGAGAGGTGCTTGCTGGAGAGGAGGTGACGTTGCGTGTTGATGGCGAGCATGATGATGATGGCCAACGGCGCTCTCCCTCAACATTTATCATTTAGTTTATGTTTAGGATGATTATTGTAATCAAAATATTATGAACTTCTTTTAGTTTGTCTCACACTTGGTGAGACGGTTATTCATATGAGTTTGTAACAAATAGTTGTTCTACTTTTATGAATGATTTCTATTTGTGTTCATATCTTGTTTGATTATATATGAATTATCCTTGTTGTTTGAAACTAATTGATAATGCATGAACATTTGTAAAATATTGAAATGCCTTAAAAATACCCAACTTAATGATATGTTCATTAATGAATGAAACCATTGTTTAAATTCAAAGTTATTGATAATATGTGGAAGTCATTCGATTTCTTATCACATATAAGTCATGCCTAAGTTCGGCAAAATAACTTGAACACCGTGTATTACTTGAATATAAAGTGTTTTGATGAATTGTTGAAAGTAAATACATATTCGATGTATTGTGTTTTGACAAATGATAATTATCATTATATGATTGTTTAAATGAGTAAAGAAGTTTACCAAAGAAACATGAATATGACACTATTTGATATGATCAAAGTGTTTCATCAACAAAGGGTATAAATATAAAAGAGAATCTAATTACTATGATTTGATTAATAGTAATGAAATTCGGATTTATAAGAATGGCAGAAAGAAATTGTGGAATGCAAAGTATTTTGAAATGTCAAAATGCAAAGCATACCAATATGATATTAGATGTGAAATTGGGTGAATAGATGGTACCAAATAAATTGTTGTAGTGTAGATGTAGAGACCATTAGTTAGAAATAGTTAGCACTCAATTAGAATATATAGTGAACCATCTAGATTCGTGAAAGCGGCTCCATATCTGGTATGGATCGTCGTAAGTGTTTTGCGGGTTATTCGATATAACCAAAACAATAACGAATAAGTCCTTGTAGAGTATTCATTGGAAACTTTGAATACAAAATCCATAGCTGAAACCAAAAGGGAAGCAAAACTAGTATTGCTTGGATTTTGGTGCATTCTTGAGAAAGCTCACTTTTAGTGATATTTCTCGATTATGGATCAAATGGAAGATAGTGAAAAACACGATGAGGATTCAAAACCCTGCATCAGAGTGTTGAGAAGCGCAACGGAAAATGTTCCTGAACGATTCTCTTCACAAAGAAAAGAATCAATGATAATGATCATTGTGTTTTCCCCACTAGTGTTTTCATTACATGAAGTAGGATTCAAGATAATCCATATCTTGTATGGAGACATTTGTGAATCATTTATCATGATTCTTGGAATATGACATACCTACGAATTACTAAGGAAATAATGGTAAACTAAAATTATGAGAAATCCCAAAGCAGAATTCCCTTGAGATTAGAAAGCAATTAGTTGTTGAATCTCCCAACTAAAAGGGGTTACTTGAATTTTCCCAAATGACTACAAAGCCATAGTGGAAAAGGGGGTAAAAGACAAAAGCACAATTTTTCAAGTATTGGATGAATTCAAATGAATTTGATTCAAGTGTGCTGAATGTCTAGTGGATTTAAAACTAGTAAAAGTACTGGTATCTCATAGTAAAATCTCCAAGTTTGATATTTGATCAAAGGATTTTGAAGTTGGTCAAAATAGTGAGTAGATATGCAATTTGCATGAAATTGAGTGGGAGCTATGAAAGTCTTCCTAAAACAATATGTGATTGACATATTTTTTGAGTGGGAGCAATATAAGTCTCAAATTCAAATATGTAGGAACATATTTTGAGTGGGAGCTTATAGAGTGATTCTTAAGGATGTTAAGAATAAAAGCACAAGTACCGATAAATAATGATTTATAAGGTGTAGAAGTTCATAATAAGTGTATTACGATATTATGTAATATTCCTTAAGGGATTCTGAAAAGGGTTTCAGAATAGAAGTTAATTAAGGAACTATTCCTTCATAACTCAAGTTAGGAATAGTATTAAGTTTAACATCAATGGTTGAAAGAAAGAAAAGGATGATCATCATCCACTATGTTGAGACATAGGTTCTATCTTAGAAAACCATGATGATAACTTAACATAATATAAGATCCAATAAGGAACGTTTAAAAGTGATTAAGTTTGAACCACATAACATTGAGCTAAATTTGTCCGCAGTGTCTAATAGAGAACTGTAGACATATTTTCCAAATCCATAAAGGATGGCATATCTTAAAGAATAAAGAGTTATGTTATAAGGAGATATGTTGGAAACTCCTGTAAATACCGATTAAAGTCAAGTAGGAAGCGAGGTGAACAAAACATCGAAAGTTGCACAGAGTGCACTAGTGTTTTGATGAATACATTTATAATAATAGATAAGGGTACCATCTAAAGTGTTGTATAATGTTATGGCGGGGCTAGTTCGCTTTTAACGTAGAATGATGTGTCCCAGGGCATAGTGCCCATGAGAAAGCCCTCGAGGTTGATCTAAAGTCACTATAGGCTCCTGGAATCAGACCTCGTTCTGCTGCCACAGCGACGATGCATACACACAGATGTTATCATGTGATGAAAAAGTATTAATGTCAATCAAGGTGACATTAGTAAGTTGCAAAAGGATTTGGGACTGTAAAGTACAGGCCCAAGACTCAACCTCTTCTATGAGGAAGCATGTTCAGGGTACCGGATATATGGTGCCAATGATTAAGAACAAATGCAGCTAGTGTATTTGTACTCTAGTGCAAGTGGGAGACTGTTGGAAATATGCCCTAGAGACAAATAGTAATAAGGACTATTATCATATTTCATATAATTTATGATTAAGTTTTATGTCATGCTATAACTGTATTGAGTGGAAACATCAATACACGTGTGATATACAAACAACCAGGGGTTCCCAATGAAACTCTAGTCACTGGTTCATTGGTCAACAGATGATCAAGTTTCCTGATCATGTGGCATTTATGCCAGTTGGAAATAGAGTCAACTCATTCTGAGAATGATATGATGAACCAATACCCAATCTAAACATCGTGACCCGATCATGTCATGAAGTTCAAGTTATGATGATTAGAAATGGATCCTCGTAGACTATTCCTAAGACCGTGAGGCTATATCAATCACTATCTCCCGAGAGTGCTTATATAGCATCAAGCGCCACTTGGTAATACAGTAGTTATAAAGGTCTGTTCAGGTACACGGAGGAAACCGTAGAGGCAATATATGTCAAGATCGGGATTTGTCCGTCCACGTGACGGCAAGATACTCAAGGGCCCACTCGGAGAAGTTATATCCAATAGCTGTGCAACGTGTGATTTGATCACAGGTAATATCACTTGTCAGAACGAGTCAAGTAGCATTGTTCGGTAACGAGATTGAACACGACATGGTGATGTCATTGATCAGATCTCGGGCAATGCAAGTATCGAGAGACAAAGGGAATAAGACATGACTATCCTGGTTCAAACGACGAAAAATCTTCGTGGAACGCACAGGGGTCACATGGCCATCCAGGTCCCTCTGTTCATTGGTCCGGGAGTGTCCCGACCATGTATGGAGTGTTCCCGAACCGTGGGGTATCACGCTTAAGGGCTTGATGATGCTTAGAGAGTGTTTATAGGATCGGAAGAATCGCTGAAGAATAGTAGAGAGAAAATGGGAAGGGTTTCGGTAAGTCCGGAGGATGTCCAGAGTGGAGGTGGAAGGTGTTCCATAGCCACAGAGGTTGAATAATATGTGAATGAATGTTAAATATTGATTTAATCATTTATTCATAATTATTTAATAAAAGAGAAAATCAATTTAAATGGTCAAATGCTTAATGGGCCAATTCCGGAGGGAAGAGAGCCCATTAGGGAAAGGAGAGAGGGAGAAGGGGCAAGGGGTGGGCCGGCTGGGCCAAGCCCTCCTCCCCCGCGCAGGGCCCACTAGGGCCGGCCGACGGCTGCCCCTCCCCCTCCTCTCCTTTAGTCCCACCCCGGGACTTTGAGGGAGGTAGTACCTCCCCCTATATATAGTGGGGGTATTTGGCCAGATAAATACACACAATATTCAATAAAGGTCTTCTCACTTTTGGGAAGACCTCCAATTGATATTCTCTCTCTCTCTCTCTCTCTCTCTCTCTCTCTCTCTCTCTCTCTCTCTGTATCGTGACCGTGGTCCCAAGTTCGAACTGAGCAAACGAGAGACATCTTCACCACAGAGCGCCGTCGCACTACAGGATTCTGATCCAGGAGCTCTACTTCCGCAACTGTTGCTGGATCGAGGAAGCGGGAGTCATCGTCAGGCACCGGACGTGTGTAACTCCCCGCGAGGTGTCACACTTGAGGCACTCAAGTCATTGGAGCCAAAAGATAGCAAGAACTCCATCACGACCTTGAGGTCGGCTTCAGCTCCTCTACATTAACCACGCTCTCCTGAGCGTTGACAACGCTTTTCGGTGTTCAAGGATAAGTTCGCGAAAAGCCCCTCCCGTTACTGTATTACTAATAGATAGGTCCTGGAAACATCAGGGGTTTAGGAGCGTAGGGTAAAATTATTGTTTTCATACGCGAAACACCTACACCACCACCCAGTAGCACCACTTCATCATCTGAATGACATCCCAGGATCACTACAGGAATGGATCGGCACGCCGAGGGCCAACATCCGTCGGCGTAGCCCATATAGCCGTCGGCCGACGGCTGCCCTCGGTGTACCTCCCTCGGCAAAGGAGTCCCTCAGCACAGTCATTGTGGCCGTCGGTGTATCAAAAACCCGTCGGTGTAGGAGCTACGCCGAGGGCTGCCCTCGGCATAGCAGCCGGTCAAAAAAAATTATTTTTTTCCATCTTTTTCATCTTTGAATTGTTTGACTCGTTAATCTTTCACTCGAAACATTTTTAACACTAATTACACTTAATCCTTGATCAAATTGCAGTCTTGGTCAAACTTCCTGGTCGGTCACCCATCCTCACTACTCCACCCTCAGCACGCTTAACTTCTCCGTTCCTTCATAATCAGTTTTCGCAAAGCAATTTGTATGTTGTTGTCAACACTACGATATCAACCCTATTAACTCTTATATCATTCTGTCACACGTTTTTATTTTTTGAAGTTACAAACAATTATTTAAATAAACAATAATGAATGAGAAAAATAAATATTGAATTCAAATAATAATATAATGATATTTTTTGTATTTTTCTATTTAATATTGAATAATTAATATCTTTAAATCCGTAAATCAGAATTCGACAAATAGTATGTCTAAATTGATTAGAAATATGAGAGGAATGCAAATATGATATCCATATCAACATATCACAAACTATGCTATGATTTTAGCCATAACATTAGTCATTGATGTCCCAAAATATATCGAGCTTGTTGGGGAACCCCAAGAGGAAGGTATGATGAGCACAACAACAAGTTTTCCCTCAGTACGAAACCAAGGTTTAATCGAACTAGTAGGAGCAAGGAATCACCCCAAAGGTGTTGCTAGCTGAGCCTTGGCAGGGCGCACTACCGGTGCTAGTAGCAACGTAGAGACCTGCACAACACAACCACAAAACTTTTCCCCCAACTTACAATGAGGTTGTCAATCTCACCGGTTTTGCTGAAAACAAAGGATTAAACGTATCGAATGGAAGGAAGTAATAGTTTGCAGAAAGTAAACACAAAGCAGTAAATAATTGATTGTAGATTGAATGTAAAAGAAAGGACCGAGGTCCATAGTTCACTAGAGGTGGCTCTCCTTAAGATAGATAACATGCTGGGTGAACAAATTACAGCGGGGAAATTACCAAACATCGAGAAAGCATACAAGCATATACTAATCATCTTGACTCCTTTGAGATTCGATTGGGCATTACAACATTATACATAGACCGCCATCCAACTGCATCTATGACTAATAATCCACCTTCAGGTTATCATCCGAACCCCCTCCAGTAATAAGTTGCAAGCAACAGATTATGGCTTTACGAATTGCGTGTAAAGTAAAAATACGATTGTTCTATGAACAAAGGATTGTTGTTTTCTCCCTAGTAGCAACAACACATCTAGTACCTTAGAGATTTTTGTCACTTCCCCAGATTACCAGAGGCATGAACCCACTATCGAGCATAAATACTAACTCTTGGAGTTGCTAGCATCTACTTGGCCAAGATAGCTATTAACAACGGAAAGCATGCAAGATCACAAATAACAAAGACATGATAGAATCAATAATCAATCTAAAATAGCATCTCAATATCCACCGGATCCCCGCAAACACAACATGTATGATTACAAATAGATGATCTTGATCATGAACGGAGCTCACAAGATCTAAACATGAAAGCACAAAGGAGGAGAACCAGCCATCTAGCTACTACATGGACCCGTAGTCTAGAGATGAACTACTCACGCATCACACTAGAGGCTTGCATGATGATGAAGAAGGCCTCCAGGGTGAATTCCCCTCTCCGGCAGGGTGCCGGGAAGAGTTTCAAACCCTCCAGATCTAGGGATGGAGATGACAGCGGCTACAGACTCTTTCGTGGAATTTTGATCGGGTACTTAGGGTTTTGGTATTGGAGGAAATATATAGGCGGAAGGAGAGGCTGAGGGGGTGCCTGGGCTGGCCACACCACCCCCTGGCGCGGGCCAAGCCTGGTCGCGCGGCCAGGTGGTGTGGCCGCCCTCTAGCCCTTCTCCGTCTCATATTTTGGCTCCAGGTGTCCCCCAGTAAAATAGTGACTTTGGCTTTTGTCCCGTCCAATTGCGAGAATATTCATTTTCTGACTTCCTGGAACCAAAAATAGCAGAAAACAGGCAGCTGGCACTGTGGCTCTTGTTAATAGGTTAGTCCAAGAAATCGTATGAAAAGTACTCCAAAGTGTGGACAAAACACAAGAAAGTAGATAAAACCAAGCATGGAACATCAAAAATTATAGATACATTTGCAATGTATCAACATCCCCAAGCTTAACTCCTGCTCCTCCTCGAGTAGGTAAGTGATAAAAAGAAAGAATAATTTTTGAGGTGACATGCACCATCATAAACTTGATCAAAGTATTTGTTAAACATTCGAAAGCTGGGATCATAGTACTTCAATCATAACATGAAAGACAAAGTTCTAGCAATAAGACAAAGAAACTATGTTGCAACATGAAAAGGCACAAACAAAAGATTCATGAATAACAATGCTTTGCAAGACGTTTGTTTGTTTCACATAAAGAAAGCATAGCATAATAGCATTCAGCTTGTCCCTCATAGAGTAGCAAATATAAATGCATAGGACACCTTCAAAGTTCATAAGAGTGACTAGATACAAATAGGTTAAAACAAGCAATATCAAGGTATTCATCAATCAACTAGTCTTGGAACAATGCACATAGAACTAAGAATGGCCACTATGCTATCAAAGTAATTGCATACAGATAGAAGGTGGAGACTCAATATATAAGTGGAAGAAAGGCCTTGATAGAAGGAAGCAAAGATTCAAGTTTCATAAAGAGCTTCCAAAAATTATGGTACTTATAGCTTTCAGCTCTGATTGCCCCTATCATAAGCATCTTGAAGTGATTAAGGTTAAAGTGAACAAACTATGGTGTACATGCTTGACGAAGTATAAGTTAGAAATCTCATGTCCCTTGAATATGAGGGCCGCTCCTCATGCTACTCAAGTTTAGTCACCGGTAAGGTCTTGTCATCGTAAGTACATGTGTATCATAGAGAACCGCCAACAGGGTACCCCTTGCCCAATAATACGGAAGAATCCCCATATCAAAATGACAAGACAAGCAGACAACAACCATCTCAGCAATCTTCTTATTTACCATGGGAATATGGTGCTTTTTTCTCTCTTTCCTCTTTTCATAATCTTTTTTTCTTTTCTCTTTTTTTTTCTCAATATAGGACTCTTTTTTATAAGAAGAATGCTTCATAGACAGCTCATTATGGTTACGCTGCAGGTTTCCACCATGTCAGCATGGATTAGACCAGCGGCCCAGGCGTTTCTCTAACACATATACATAACTCCATGGACTTACAAGCTCCCCTTTCACTTCACATCGACGACATCCATAGACAAAAGAGCATGATATCAACTAGGTACAAAGTACCAGTGCAATGTTGAAAGCGTTCCCTATGACAACATGGTTCTGCTAATCCCCAACAAATAAGTGCAAACATATACAACATAGACGACACAATGGTTCAATTTTATTAAGGGCAAGAAAAGTAAAGTGTGCCATCAAGTTCATGAGAGCTTTAATCACTAGTTTTCTCATAACAAGTTTAATTTGGAAGGTAAACAAAAACATGAATATACTTGGAATAGCATATGCTAGTAGGTAGGTATGGTGGACTCTTTGGAATAACTTGGTTTAGGGAGTTGGATGCATGAGTGGAACTCATACTTGATTGTGGAGGCTAGCAAAAGACTGGGAGCGACAAACTAAGAGAGCAATAATGGCCATAATCATGCAGAGCGACAAAACATCATTGATCAAAGCATAAAGTGATACTACAATTTGAAAACTAAAGGATCATAAAGACTAAGGTGACTTTGGATAGTCATAACATGGTGTGAGCATGCGCCAAGTCAACCCAAATAAAGCATCAAAGGAGAATACCACTATAATATGCTTTAATATGCTAAAACAACGCATGATTCATCCAAGGCACATTAAGCAATCTCAATTGTTTATAACAAGTCATGCTACAACAAATAATACTAAGCATAAAGCCAAAACAATATCAAGCATGGCATGACAAAGCATAGGCCATAGTCAAAAACAAGCTCTCTTTACCACTTAAGCATGAACTTTGCTACTCTTTTCCAAACCAAACCAAACTATTTGAAAACCAATGTATGAACAAAGGGGTCCAACCAATTTATTCAGAAAACTAAGCAAACAAAGCAAAGAAGAACCAAAATGAAAATGAAAAAGAAGACGCTCCAAGAACAACACAACTGTGCATGAAACAATAAAAATGAAGCGTTTGGAAGAAACCTGGGATTTTTATTGATGAAGAAGGGGATGCCTTGGGCATCCCCAAGCTTTGACGCTTGTACTTCTTGGATATTTCTTGGGGTGACACGCGTGGCATCCCAAGCTTGAGCTTTAGTCCATCCTTCATCTCATTACTCATTCCTTCCATACACCTGAAATTTTTCCTTCATACAAAACTTCACACAATCTTTATTAGCAACATTAGTGCACTCAAGATAATAAGTCTTTAGGTTCAGTTCTAACACCAATAAAACTTCCATTAAAACACTAGGTACTGTAGCACTTCCCTCAAAAAGCTCAATTCCCCAAATGAACTCAAAAAGGAACCAACAAGAAGCAAATGCAGAAAATGACAGAAATCTTTCAAAACAGACCAGCAGGTAAAGACGAATTTTTTCGAAGACCTTCTGTTGCTCAAATCAAAAAGTGTTGAGCTAACGAACGTTAGATAACAACCTGGGGCAGAAGCACAAAAATTCACGCCTCAAAAGGACGTACAGAGATTTTACACGAATTTTTACGGTGAAGCACAAAAATCTGTTTCGGGACAGCAACTTTCCCAATCATTACTTCTCTCTCATTAGAGGTTACTCTTGGCACAAAAAGCAAATAAAAAGGATAAGGAGCGGTTATTACTGAAGTAATAACTTCCAAGACTAATCTAAAACTTTTGGGTTATCTCCCAATAAGTACTTTTCTTTAACGCCTTTAAGTTAGGCATAAGAAGCAAGAAAAAGAATCAAGTGTTCTGAAATGAAGAAGCATTAAGAGCAAATTTTGTTTCCATAGGAGAGGCAAAATAAATCTTCTCTCTCTTCTTAGGGAAGTGTTCTATACCTTTCTTGAGTGGAAGTTGATATTTAATGGTTCCTTCTTTCATATCAATAATGGCACCAACAGTTCTAAGAAAAGGTCTTCCCAAAGTAATAGGACAAGAAGCATTGCATTCAACATCCAAAACATAGAAATCAACAGGGACATAGGCATTGTTGACCATAATAAGAACATCATTAAGACTCTCCATGAGTTTCTTTTTAGCATTATCATCAAGTGGGACATTCAAATAACAATCTTCAAGTGGAGGCAAATCAAGCATATCATAAATTCTTCTAGGCATAATAGAAACACTACTATCACGATCACATAAAGCTTTGAAATCAAAATCATTCACTTTCGTATTAATGATGGGTTCCCAACCATATTCTTGTTTTATAGGAATAGAAGCTTTATGTTTCATCTTTTCTTCTTTAATATTTATGAGAGCATTAGTAATGTGTTTTGTAAAGGCCATGTTCATAGCACTAGCATTAGGACTTTTAGCACGCTTTTGTAGGAACTTAATAACTTCAGAGATATTGCAACCATCAAGATCAAAATCATAATTATCATCTAAAGTAGTAGAGCTATTACTAGCCTCAACACCAGTGGTGGTGATAGTAGAAACACTAATATTTCTAGCAATTTCATCTTATCTTTCCCACTTAGCATGTAATTCAGCTAATAGTCTAACATTTTCATCAATTTTCACTCGTATGGCATTAGTGGCTGCAAAGGGATTATCATTAGTTTCAGGTTTATCAGCCATTTTATTCATCAATGAAGATTGAGCTTCAGACAAAGATGCTATATTTCTCTCAGCATTAGAGAGTTTTTCCTCAATAGTTTTATTGAAAGCAGTTTGCTTACTAATAAAGTCTTTAAGCATAACTTCTAGTTCAGAGGGAGCACTCCTATTGTTGTTGTAGGAATTTCCATAAGCATTACCATTGTCTTGAGCAACCAAATAAACTAAAGGAACATTATTTGGATCAATTTGGGCTTTCTCATTAACAAGCATAGACATAATAATATCAATCTTATCACTCAAGGAGGAGTTTTCCTCAACATAATTTACCTTCTTACCTTGTGGAGCTCTCTCAATATGCCATTCAGAATAGTTAACCATCATATTATCTAGAAGCTTTGTTGCAGCACCCAAAGTAATGGTCATAAAGGTACCCCCTGCAGCAGAATCCAATAGGTTCCTTGAAGAGTAGTTCAATCCTGCATAATTTTTTTGGATGATCATCCAAGTAGTCAGTCCATGAGTGGGGCAATTCTTTACCAAAGATTTCATTCTTTCCCAAGCTTGAGCAACATGTTCATTAAAATATTGTTTAAACTTCATTATTTCACTTCTCATAGATATAATCTTAGCAGGAGGATAGTATTTCCCAATGAAAGAATCTTTGCATTTAGTCTAAGAATCAATACTATTCCTAGTTATGGAATTCAACCATTCTTTAGCTTTTCCTCTCAAAGAGAAAGGAAACAATTTCAGCTTAATAATATCACCATCTATATCCCTATGCTTTTGCATCTCACAAAGTTCAACAAAGTTATTTAGATGGGCAGCATCATCTTCATTACCAATACCAGAAAATTGTTCTCTCATAACAAGATTGAGTAAAGAAGATTTAATCTCAAAGAAAGTAGCTTCAGGAACATGTGGAGCAATAGGTGCGCTCATAAAATCATTGTTGTTGGTGCTAGTGAAGTCACACAACTTAGTGTTTTCAAGAGTAGTCATTTTTTGTGTTTTTGATAAAGAAAGCAAACTTGTAAAACTAATTTTTTGTGCGTTTTTGATAAAGAAACAAGCAAACAAAACAAAAGTAAACTAAGCAAAACAAAAAAAAGTAAAGAGATTGGTTATAAGGGACTCCCCTTGTGAAGATGTCCTTGAGTCCCCGGCAACGGCGCCAGAAAAGTAGCTTGATGGACCAAAATATATCGAGCTCGTTGGGGAACCCCAAGAGGAAGGTATGATGAGCACAACAGCAAGTTTTCACTCAGTACGAAACCAAGGTTTAATCGAACCAGTAGGAGCAAGGAAACACCCCAAAGGTGTTGCTAGCTGAGCCTTGGCAGGGCGCACTACCGGTGCTAGTAGCAACGTGGAGACCTGCACAACACAACCACAGAACTTTGCCTCCAATTTACGATGAGGTTGTCAATCTCACCGGTTTTGGTGAAAACAAAGGATTAAACGTATTGAATGGAAGGAAGTAATAGTTTACAGAAAGTAAACACAAAGCAGTAAACAGTTGATTGTAGATTGAATGTAAAAGAAAGGACCGGGGTCCATATTTCACTAGAGGTGGATCTCCTTAAGATAGATAACATGCTGGGTGAACAAATTACAGTGGGGCAATTGACAAACATCGAGAAAGCATACAAGCATATACTGATCATCTTTACTCCTTTGAGATTCGATTGGGCATTACAACATTATACATAGACCTCCATCCAACTGCATCTATGACTAATAATCCACCTTCAGGTTATCATCCGACCCCCCTCCAGTATTAAGTTGCAAGCAACAGATTATGGCTTTACGAATTGCGTGTAAAGTAAACAATACGATTGTTCTATGAACAAAGGATTGTTGTTTTCTCCCTAGTAGCAACAACACATCTAGTACCTTAGAGATTTCTGTCACTTCCCTAGATTACCAGAGGCATGAACCCACTATCGAGCATAAATACTAACTCTTGGAGTTGCTAGCATCTACTTGGCCAAGATAGCTACTAACAACAGGAAGCATGCAAGATCACAAATAACAAAGACATGATAGAATCAATAATCAATCTGAAATAGCATCTCAATATCCATCGGATCCCCGCAAACACAACATGCAGAATTACAAATAGATGATCTTGATCATGAACGGAGCTCACAAGATCTAAACAAGAAAGCACAAAGGAGGAGAACCAGCCATCTAGCTACTACATGGACCCGTAGTCCAGAGATGAACTACTCACGCATCACACCGGAGGCTTGCATGATGATGAAGAAGGCCTCCAGGGTGAATTCCCCTCTCCAGCAGGGTGCCGGGAAGATCTAAACAAGAAAGCACAAAGGAGGAGAACCAGCCATCTAGCTACTACATGGACCCATAGTCCAGAGATGAACTACTCACGCATCACACCGGAGGCTTGCATGATGATGAAGAAGGCCTCCAGGGTGAATTCCCCTCTTCAGCAGGGTGCCGGGAAGAGCTTCAGATCCCTCCCAATCTAGGGATGGAGATGGCGGCAGCTACATACTCTTTCGTGGATTTTTGATCGGGTACTTAGAGTTTTGGTATCGGAGGCAATATATAGGCGGAAGGAGAGGCCGAGGGGGTGCCTGGGCTGGCCACACCATGCCCTGGCGCGGGCCAAGCCTGGCCGCGTGGCCAGGTGGTGTGGCCTCCATATGGCCCTTCTCTGTCTCGTATTCTGGCTCTAGGTGTCTCCCGGTAAAATAGTGACTTTGGCTTTTGTCACGTCCAATTCCGAGAATATTCATTTTCTGATTTCCTGAAACCAAAAATAGCAGAAAACAGACAACTGGCACTATGGCTCTTGTTAATAGGTTAGTCCAAGAAATCATATTAAAAGTACACCAAAGTGTGGACAAAACACAAGAAAGTAGATAAAACCAAGCATGGAACATCAAAAATTATAGATACATTTGCAATGTATCAGTCATTTGATCTGACAGGCAGGAAACATCGAATGAGATAGGTCATTTTGTGAAGGTTTCTTTGAGACATAATTAATATACCAAGTTTGATATTTTTTATTGCAACTATGTCATATAATATGACACCACATTAATGTTTCGCATTGTTTGGATCGCTTTTGAATTTCTTATGCCCGTTTCAAACTATCGTCAAACTTTGTCGAACGACGGGCATGAAGATTCTTAGATCGGGGCTGAGCCTCGCTGAAATTGAAGTGGATATCTGATGAAATTGTTGGGTCCGCAGCATAGAAAACAAAAAATTCCTACGATGAGAACTATACGCCAAGATCTATCTACTAGATACAGAGCAACGGGTGGACATACATCCATGGAGAACTTACCCTCGAAGACAACGAGTTTTGTTAACAAGTAGGAACTCCAGGTTGATGTAGTCATACGCTTGCCGATCTCAAGATCGTGTGGAAGTCCGAGAGCCGCAAATCAGCAGCGCATCCGTCCTCGCACACACGTTCAAGCCACCGGACAACCTCCACCTCCTCGCTCCAGCGAATCAGCGGAAGCAGCAACTCCTTCCAGATGCAAGGCCACCGGGAACATGTATCTCGCTAATCCGAGACCATGGGGGAATGTCTAGAGGGGGAGAGAGATCCTTCACGAGGAGGTGTGGTTTGTGAGAGGGGAGAGGGGGGCTTTATATAGGAGGGAGGGAGACCCCTCCCTTCCCATAGCCGGCGCATGAGGGGGGGGGGACTCCTCCCCTCCTTCATTCATGTGGTGAACCTCCACTCACATAAACATGGCCTCCACCCAAAATCCCACTCACATGTATTTAATTTCCACCAAATTAAATGCAACTCTCAATTAATAAAACTCTTTTATTTATTTTATTCAGAATTTTGTTAATTACTTTAATTAACAAACATTCACATAAAACCCCTTGCAACATTTCAATATCATATGCAGAACCACTTTCTGCAATTTCACCCGAAACAATTCCGGTTTCTATCGAAACAATTCCTGTTTCTATCAAAACATTTCCTGCGCTTTGCAAACCTTTTGTCTGGAACATATGTGCTCCTAAATGGTGTCTGACAACCCTTAAGTGTGTCACCCTACGGTTCACGAATAATGCAGACATGATTGAGACTCCTCTCAGATCACTAATCAGAAGCGGGACCTGGAGATCCATACTGACTCCTGCATATTCAACAATGACTTCTGTGATCGTGAGAACCTTTAATGTCAGCAATTTAATCCCTTTGTCTCATGATATAATACATATCCAAGATTCGATCATCGGTATCCAAATACCTAGTTTGATCTCGTTACCGACATGCACTCTTTTCTCGTTCCCGTGATATAACATTCTAGTGGTCACATCACTTGCTTGCAAGCTATCTTAATGTGATATCACTGAGAGGGCCCAGAGTATATCTATCCGTCATCGGGATTGACAAATTCCACTCTTGATCCATGAGCCTCAACATAACACCTTCATAGCACTGAACCCACCTTTATGGTCACCCTGTTACGGTGTGACGTTTGATGTTATCAAGATACTCTTCCGGTGTTAGCAATTAACATGATCTCATGGTCTAAGGACTAAGACTACTTTGTATGATGTTATAGCAATATAAACATAATGACTTGATCGTAATGCTATACTTCGGATGAATGTTCATCACATCATTTCACAAATGTTGTGACCTTGTTATTAACAACATCCAGTGTCCATGATCTGGAAACCTTGATCATCTTGTTAATCAACAAGCTAGTCTATAAGAGAGGCATAACTAGGAACCCTTTTGTTTATTAAACACACATGTATTGATGTTTCCTATCAATACAATTATAGCATGCAAAATAAACATCTATCATATACAAGGAATACATAATAACAACTTTATTATTGCCTCTCAGGGCATATTTCCTTCAGAAATATCATATTGTGAACCTAAAAATGATTTTTATAAAAATTCATGAGCATCAGATCATGTACCTGTAGTTCATATCTTACCCACTTCCTACCGATTCGGCAGAAATTTGTCCTTTTCACCAGGGATGGACGGAAAGGTTTGAGATCCCTCTATTAGGACATTGTCCATATAAGGTGGTCTAGTATTTTTGATAAATGGGGTGGTAGCATTTTGAATTAGCCATTTAGTGGTTGCTTCACAATCCCCCTGTTTTTGCACTCGGAAAATGGAAAATGTCTTTTTGGTGGGACAAAAAGGAAAACTTCCTCCTACAATATTGTTCTCCATCCTACGATGCACATTCATGGACAATATGGGCACATTATCACAAAATATGCCTTGATTCTAGCTATAAGAATGGTCATTTGCCCCGAAAGGCACGGAACCTCGAATGAGATAGGTCATTTTGCGAAGGTTTTTTTGAGACATAATTAATATACCAAGTTTGATATTTTTTCGTGCAACTATATCACATAATATGACACCACGCGAAGGTTTCGCATTGTTTGGATCCTTTTTGAATTTTTATGCCCATTTCAAACTATCACTAGTGGAAAACAGGCCTCCAGTCCCGACCCGTAAGGGGCTTTAGTCCCGGTCCTGGTAACCGGGACTGGAGGGGCGGGACTAAAGGCCCACCCACTAGTCTCGGCCCTCTTACCAGCCGGGACCAATGGGCATCCATGTGGCTGTCTTTGCGAGCGCTGGGTGCCCCCCCATTAGTCCCGGTTCGTATTACGAACCGTGACAAAGGGTTCTCTGCCGCGACAGAATTTTAGGCACTTTCTCTGCCACGGCAGAGAATTCAATTTGTATCTTTTTTTTCATTTCAAAATAGTTTTCTACGCTACCACATACCGTACATGTTCGTGCATACATAAGATAACTTCTCTTAAGATCGAGCATACAAATATATACATGATAGTTACACATGGAGATCACAATTATCGGGACTAGAGCCCGTTTATTCAATTACACGGTCGGGGATCATCGACGCCTGTTCACACTAAATTCTCCGGCGTCATCTATCATCTCGTTCATCAAGAATCCTGCCAGTTCTTTAGCAATTGCTACTACGCGTTGCTGTGGTAGGAGCTGATCCCGCATTTTCTCGAACTATATAAGAAAAGGAGATCAATATGAATATCAATCATGATAACAAAAAGTGACGGTATTAAAAATAATGTTATGAATGTATTGCTTACATCGACTCTATAATCATTCAGCTCACTGGTAAACGTGCGAATGAACTCGCAAACGTAGAATCCACATAGATTCGTCTTTGGTGGCTGCCTCGCGCACTTTACGAGAATAGAATTCAATCAAAATAATAATCCAGCATCATAATTGTATTGAAACTAGAAGTAAAGAGATGCGCGTACTACTTACCGAGACCGGCTTAAACGTCAGCTTCTCACTAAAGTCACCCGTAACCGCACTCTTGAACTGGTTCCAAACCCTACCTGGTAAAGAAAATGAATGAGTTATTTATTACGTGATATCTTAGGAAATCAACGAAAGAGACTGATGTAACGCGAAAATTACCTCTGGAGCATGTCCTGCATGTCCCTAAACAGTTTAGGGGTCTCTTTAATGGGTCCATGACTTCAACTCTTCCCTTATCAAGTTGAATGTCCATGAGAATCCAGTGGAAACTGTACACGTTTATATATACATAAGTAACTCATCAATTACACTTAACATCGAGTAAGCAAAAGAGAATGTGTACAATAGAGTAAGACCCTCACGCGAAATTGTAAGGAAACAGTATGTGGTCACATAAATTTTGCTCCGTTAGAAACCTTAGAAGGTTTTCCTGCGTGTCCTCGGGTTTATCCTTTAGCGTCTGACAATGTATTTTATCTAGGTCAATGAACCCAACACTAAAGATTGACCTTCTTTTACATTCCATGATCTTCATTCTGAATAATAATAGAGTACACAAGGATATAATTAGGATAATTACATGCAATGAACTAAACAACTGAAAAAATGAACAACTTATATATAGACAATGAATTCAACAACTTACAGACAATAGCAACTCATGAGACTTTTGTCGAGGGCGTCGAAAATGTATAACTAGAAGAGTTCTGGAAACTCAACATGGACCTCTTCTTCTCGGAAGTAGTAGTCATGTGGGACTTTCGCCACAATCATTATTCTCTCCTGCTTTACGGCTTTCAAGTACCATTTATGTAAACTCCGCATTTGTGTTGGCAGTTGTTGGAACTGCTCAAAGCTGACCAGAGGCTTCCCTGGGACATATGTAGGGACTACCTGAGCCTTGGGTAACTTGTCGTCTTGGGAACCTAGCAATTCCTCAACGGTCACATTCATAGAGGCCGCAAGCTTCATAGCTTCTTCCATATTCTGCTGGGGAATGTCATGGGATACCACCTTGAGGGATGGGGTCGATTTTTTGGCCTGTTCCCCGAGCTGGGGGACGTCCTTTCTTTTCCCGGTTGCACTTTGACTTGATGATTTGCTCCCGCTTGCACTTCTACTTGATTTGCTCTTCTTCACTTCCTTCTGAAGTGTGCGTTGATAGTCATCTGGCTTATGGTGCAAGTCATATTGCGATTTTGTGTTCAGAAAAGAAAGTGCATACGCTTTTTGCTTCTCGGTGTATACCGGGGCGGGCTCGGGTTTCTTCTTTTGAAGTTGCACGACACATTCGGCCTTTACGATCATGTCAGTTTCCTCGTCAGTGCGATCGTAAGGTCTGATAGGAAGATTCTTATGAGGTACTCTTGGGAGGGGCGACATTTGTCGTTTTGGGCTCCTGTGTCGTTTAGTACTAATCAGAGGCTGCAGCGGAGATCGAGATGGACTCGGGCTGTGGTGGTCGTAGTCATGGGGTGGGCTTCTTGGAGGTGATGGAGGTGAAGGTGACATGCGACCACTCGGAGGCGGTGTTGGCTTTGGCATCCAGCCTGGAAGCTTGATGTTGTTCTTGTCCCATAGAATGATACCACCCAGTACTTCTCCGAGTGTCCTCTCACCTTCAGGTCCAGGGATGTCAAGCTCCATTGAGTCCCACCCCATTGCGATTTCATCCACAACAACTTTAGCATAGCCAGCTGGAATCTCACGGCCATGCCAGCGTGCGCCATGTGGACAAGGTAAAGCACATCCGACCGCCACCTTGATGGATAGGTTCTTCACCTTCTGATGGAGCTCACAAGATGCCTGCTCCTTGATTCCATCCACGGGGTAGCCGGAACCGCCATCTACCATACGTGCATCATCAGAAGGGACCTCCGATTCAGCCACGCTGCTTCACCGCTGAGATGGGACGGCGGTAATATCGAGTACAGGATCTTGCAGGCGCGCTGCCCCTCGAAGTTCATCAATCTGTTGCTGATGCATTTGAAGTGTTCCTAGCAACTCGGTGAACCTGTCTCCCTCCTCCTCCTGTCGTCGCCTCTTTGCTCTCTCTCGGCTCCTATAAGTATCTTTGTCTTTGGGAAACCCCATCTCCCACGTATAACTAGGGCCAAGGCCTCGTACACGTCCTCCGCGTTCGTCATTCCCGAGGACCTTTGTCAGCAAGTCTTTCTCTCTATCGGGACGGAACTTTGTTGTCCCCGCTTTAATCTCCTTCACCACTTTCTGCCATGTATCCCGGGGTATCCTAATCTCGTCACTGCAAATAAGGTCCCCTGTACTTTCGTCATACTCACTCCCATGCCCAAGGAACCAATTCCTTGCCCTCAGATCCCATTCTTCGCGTATTGGTTCTGGAGTTATCCCTTTAGCAAGCAACTCATTCTCTTTAGCATCCCACTTTGGCATGGTAACCGCGTAGCCCCTGGCCCCAGGTGATGGTGATATTTCTTCATCGCGGCATTTTTCTTGTTTTTTTCTGACATTTCCATAGCAGGTTGTGACTCCTTGTACTTCACAAATGCATCCCAGTTAGCCTGCTGCTTCGTTAGATAGCATTCAAATTTAGAAGTCTTCTTCGTCTTATGATACTTTTGCCATAATGCTTTCTTCCAGTTCTTGAATAGTTCGACCATCTTCGTAGGAGTCCATTGCTTGACTTTTTTCCTCAATGCAGCTGTGCCGGCATCATCCTCACATTCTGGCAGGGTGAAATGTGTCATGAGGTCATTCCAAAGACCCTCTTTGCACCTGTCGGCGACATACTCACCCTCTTTCGCCCCTTTGGTCCACTCTCGAACGGTGATCGGGATGCGATCCCTAACCATAACTCCGCATTGTTGTTTAAATACAGTTTTAGCCTTTTCGGGTTCCAACGGTTCACCCCGTGGTGATACCCGCGTAATTGTATAACGTGTAGATGCGTCCAACTTTTTGGCCGGGCCTCGTTTGGAATATTTTTTGCTCGATGTGGAGGCCTAAGAGAAGAAACATTTGTCAATTTATATATATATATATACAACTCAGTTAATGCATCTACTGATCACCAGACTTCATATATATACCTCGCCGTCGGCTTCTCCACCACCGAAGCCGTCGGCTTTTCCACCATCGAAGCCGTCTGCTTCTCCACCACCGGAGCCGTCGGCTTCTCCTTGATCATTTTGGTCGACCTCCTCTCCCTCACCGGAGGGGTTCAGATAAATCGAAGGAGATTCAGGTGGATCAACATGGGGGGTGTCGTTGATCATATCCTCGAGAATTTCTTCCTGTGCTAGGTCTCTCTGGATTGGATCCATAGTTTTCTACAAAATGCACACAATAACATTTTTCATTCAATATTGCTGCATAAAATAATACTAAACAATAATATGAACACGCAATTTGCTACTATAATACTAAACAATAGCAAAATTCTAGTGATGCCCTAACCCTAACCCTAAGTCCGGGGGCCCGCGAGCACTACCACCCTAACCCTAAGTCCGGGGGCCCGCGAGCACTACCACATTAACCCTAAGTCTGGGGGCCCACGAGCACTACCACCCTAACCCTAAGTCCGGGGGCCCGCGAGCACTACCACATTAACCCTAAGTCCGGGGGCCCGCGAGCACTACCACCCTAACCCTAAGTCCGAGGGCCCGCGAGCACTACCACCCTAACCCTAAGTCCGGGGGCCCGCGAGCACTACCACCCTAACCCTAAGTCTGGGGGCCCGCGAGCACTACCACATTAACCCTAAGTCCGGGGCCCCGCGAGCACTACCACCCTAACCCTAAGTCCGGTGGCCCGCGAGCACCACCACCCTAACCCTAAGTCCGGTGGCCCGCGAGCACCAGCACCCTAACCCTAAGTCCGGCTGCCCGCGAGCACTACCACCCTAACCCTAAGTCCAGGGGCCCGCGAGCACTACCACCCTAACCCTAAGTCCGGGGGCCCGCGAGCACTACCACCCTAACCCTAAGTCCGGGGGCCCGCGAGCACTACCACATTAACCCTAAGTCCGGGGGCCCGCGAGCACTACCACCCTAACCCTAAGTCTGGTGGCCCGCGAGCACCACCACCCTAACCCTAAGTCCGGCTGCCTGCGAGCACTACCACCCTAATTCCTATATACAAATATTTCCTATATACAAATAATTCCTATATACAAATATTTTATATATACAAAAAATTTCTATATACAAATATTTCCTATATACAAATATTTCACATATACAAATATTTCTATATACAAATATTTCCTATATACAAAATATTTCCTATATACAAATATTTCCTATATATAAAAATATATTTCCTATATACAAATAATTCTTATATACAAATATTTCTATATACAAAAAAATTCTATATACAAATATTTCCTATACACAAAATATTTCCTATATACAAATATTTCCTATATACAAATATTTCTATATATAAAAATAAATTTCCTATATACAAATAAATTTCCTATATACAAATAAATTTCCTATATACCAGCGAGGGGAGGGGCGAGTCCGGGGCTGTGCCGGAGCTCGTGGCGGCGTGGGTGGCCGCGGCGGCGTGGGGAGGTATGGTGGCCGGGGCGGTCAGCCAGGGAGGCGCGACGCGGGGAGGGGGTCAGCCGGGGAGGCGCGACGCGGGGAGGAGCTCGTGGCGGCGAGGGGAGGTGCGACGCGGGGAGGTCAGCCGGGGAGGCGCGGCCGAGGATGGCGCCAGAGATTTGGCAGCCTGGCGGCGTAACGCAGCTCCTCGCGATGTGCTTCCTTCGGTCGATGGATTCGACCGGGGAAGAAGCGGCGTATTAAATACGCCCCACCCTTTAGTCCCGGTGCGTGGCATAAACCGGGACTAAAGGGGGGGTCTTTAGTCCCGGTTCCATCCATGCATCGGGACTAAAGGCTTTGGGCGCCTTTTCGCCGGCAGAGCCTTTAGTCCCGGATGGTGTTCTGGGCCGGGACTAAAGACCCAAATTTGCACGCGCTGGGCCTAAGTTGGCGCCTGTTTTTTTAAATATTACAATTTGTAGCTATTAGATTTTTTAAACATTTAAATTATACAGTTTTTGCATACTTATGAATTTGAGAAAATTTTCAACATGAAAAGTTTTTGAATTGGAATAAGTAATCCAAATATATTTTCTGTTTTATAAAATAATTATCCTAACTAGTGAAACTAATAACCATTTTGCCATTTCCAATTTAAAAATGCATTAACTATTATATTTTGCATATTTTTGAATCTCACTAAATTTTTAACATAAAAAGTACTTGAATTTGAATAAGGGATTCAAATCCATTTTCTGTTTTATAAAATAATTATTCTAACTAGTCAAACTATTAACCATTTTGCCATTTTCATGTGATTTCGATGCTCCGGTGGTCTTCCTCCGGCGAAACCCTAGACCGGGGCCTCGGATCATCTACCTCTATAGCTTTCTCCGTACGAGGGTAGCCCCTTTAGGGTTTAGGGTTTAGGGTTTAGGGTTTAGGCTTCCCTCCTCTGACTTCCCGCCATTTCTCACTATATATATGTAGGCTTGGTCATTGCCATAGCACATCTAGACTCATATCTGCCGCCTCTCTCCACTCTATCCCATGGCTTCCACCATATCTCTAACCCCAGGGAGGCGGAGATGGAGTCTTTCACGGGCTAGCAGGAAAATATTTTCTGAGGCGGAACTTCCAAAGATGCCATAGGGCGTGTGCACCAAGGGCATCTTCGAGAAGTTCCGCCACGGGAGATTTCCCAAACCTTTCCTCCATCCATGGGGATGAAACTCTCCATCCATGTTGACTTGTTGAGTTGCTTGCCATGGCGTATCGATGCTCCTTTTATAGGCACGGCGCCGCTTCTACTTTGTCTTCTTCCTCCGACAGGGCGTCGTGCGCTACATGCTTTATCTCATCGAGCAGTGCATCCACCCACGCATCCTTATCCTACCGACAGCTTTAGTCCCGGTTTGGCCCCCCACCCGGTACTAAAGGTTACCCACTCGTCCTTATCCCACCGACAGTTTTGTTAGATGACACAAAAACCACCTTTAGTCCCGGTTGCACCCACCAGCCGGTACTAAAGGTTAGCCACCCCCCAGATAAGACCCTCCCAGATAAGCCTCCCCTAGATAAGGCCCCCCATCTTTTGTCCCGGTTTGAGCCCCCCACCGGGATGAAAGTTTCCTGCACCACTGCGTTCCCACGCTTTCCACCGGTTCCCACCTCTGTCTTCCTGCCATTTTTTCAGTATATATATGTACGCTTGGCCTCCATTTACGTATCACATCTAGACTCATCATTCTCTTTCCATGGCTTCCATCGTATCTCTAACCACCCGGGAGGCGGAGGCGCTTTGCGCCTCGAACTACCCCTGCCCATCGGGCTACCGCGTCCCCACCGGCTGGATGCTGAGCGCTGGAGGTGTGCTGGTCCCTCCTATCCCTCTTGGTGTGGAGCGCCGGATGGCCATCATGAACCACTACTACCTCGATCTCACGCCAGAGCAGCGGAGGAATCCCAACTGGCATCCCGACTATTTCCTGACTTGGGAAGCCTTCTTCATCAATCGGCGTGAGAGAACGCTCGCCAGGCACGAGGAGGACGGCCCACCTCCTTCGAACTTCAACGAGGCCGATCGTCGGCTGTGGTGGCGCGGCCGGACTCTAGAGTGTCATGGCCTACAACACGACCGGTAATAACCCCTGCCTGCGGTACCCTCAAATCCAGCCCATGCGTGCCCAACCTTCAAGGTTCGACTACGGCGACCCCGACGACGACAGCGGCGATGGCGCCGGCGACTACGACGACTACAGTGGCGCGTATTACAGGGCTAGGCAGGAGCATGACTGAATCACTCCAACATTAGGCATGTTTCTTAATTTTTAGTTGTGCTATGTATCTTAATTTTCAGTTGTGCTATGTATCCTTAGTGTTTGTGGGTTCCTTTATGTCTCAAATAAAAGGTTTAATACATTACATAGATTTATGTCTCAAATAAAAAGGTTTAATACATTACTACACATCACCAACATCTAGTGTTGTGGTTTTCTTCTGCACCATAGCCATGGAGAATCTTCATCATTTAACAGGATGCTTGGGTCAGTTTTCACTTTGAAGGGCGGAATTTCATGAAACTTATTGTAATCTTCTGACATGTCCATCTTGTCATCCACTCCCACGATGTTTCTTTTCCCTAAAAGAACTATGTGGAGCTTTGGCTCATCGTATTCTGTACTCTTTTGCTTATCTTTCCTTTTTCTCGGTTTGGTAGACATGTCCTTCACATAGAAAACCTGAGCCACATCATTGGCTAGGACGAATGGTTCATCCATGTACGCAAGATTGTTGAGATCCACTGTTGTCATGCCGTACTTTTGGTCTACATGTACCCTGCCTCCTGTCAGCTTGACCCATTTGCACCGAAACAAAGGGACCTTAAAAGTAGGTCCATAGTCAAGTTCCCATATCTCCTCTATGTACCCATAATATGTGTCCTTCTGCCCATTGTCATCTGAAGCATCAAAGCGGACACCACTGTTTTGGTTGGTGCTCTTTTTATCTTGGGAGATCGTGTAAAATGTATTCCCATTTATCTTGTACCCTTGGAAAGTACATATAGTCGAAGATGGTAACCTGGCCAACGAGTACAACTCATCTCCAACAGTGGTGTTATTCATGAGATGTGTCTGCAACCAATTCCCAAAATTCTTCTCGTGTTCCCCTTTAATCAAGGTTTCAGGCTTCCCCGGGTTTTCGGAGCGTAGAATATTCTTGTGTTTCTCGATATACGGAGCCACCACGGTGGAATTGCGTAGAACTGTGTAGTGTGCTTGAGTGAAAGAATGCCCGTCCCTACATACCATTGATTTCCTTCCCAGTGTGCCTTTTCCAGTCATCCTCCCCTCATACCGAGATTTAGGAACACCAATCGGCTTAAGGTCAGGAAGAAAGTCAACACAAAACTCAATGACCTCCTTTGTTCCATAGCCCTTGGAGATGCTTCCTTCTGGCCTAGCACGGTTATGAACATATTTCTTTAAGACTCCCATGAATCTCTCGAAGGGGAACATATTGTGTAGAAACATAGGTCCGAGAATTCTAATCTCTTCGACTAGGTGAACTAGGAGGTGCGTCATAATATTGAAGAAGGATGGCAGGAACAACAACTCGAAGCTGACCAGACATTGGACCACATCAATCTGTAACCCTGATAGACTTTCTCGATCGATTACCTTCTGAGAAATTGCATTGAGGAATGCACATACCTTCACAATGGCTAGTCGAACATTTTCTGGTAGAATTCCCCTCAATGCAACCAGAAGCAATTGCGTCATAAGCACATGGCAGTCATGAGACTTTAGGTTTTGAAATTTTTTCTATTTCATATTTACTATTCCCTTTATATTCGACGAGAAGCCAGACGGGACCTTGATACTGAAAAGGACTTCAAAAAAGATTTCCTTCTCTTCTTTGGTAAGAGCGTAGCTGGCAAGCCCTTGAAACTGCCCTGGATGCTTGCCGTCTCGTCCTTTATGATGTTGCTGGTCCTCCCGTGCTGCCGGGGTATCTTTTGACTTCCCATACAAGCCCAGGAAGCCTAGAATATTCACGCAAAGATTCTTCGTCAGGTGCATCACGTCGATTGCAGAGCGGACCTCATGCACTTTCCAATAGGGTAGCTCCCAAAATATAGATTTCTTCTTCCACATGGGTGCGTGTCCGGTAATGGGGTCTTTCGGAACAGGTTGTCCTCCAGGACCCTTTCCAAAGATTACATCCAAAGCCTTAACCATACCAAATACATCAGCACCACTACGGGGGACAGGCTTCGTCCGGGTTTCTGCCTTGCCATTAAAATGCTTGTCTTTCTTCTTTAAGGGATGACTGGGCGGAAGAAAACGACGATTGTACGGGTACACATTCTTTCTACATTTATCCAGATATATACTTTTAGTCTCATCTAAACAGTGCGTGCATGCATTGTATCCTTTGTTCGTCTGTCCTGAAATGTTACTAAGAGCAGGCCAATCATTGATGGTTACGAACAGCAACGCTTGTAGGTCAAATTCCTGCTGTTTGTGCTCATCCCACACATGTACACCTGGTCTGGCCCACAACTGTAGAAGTTCATCAACTAATGGCCTTAGGTACACATCAATGTCGTTGCCGGGTTGCTTCGGGCCTTGGATGAGCACTAGCATCATAATGAACTTCCGCTTCATGCACAACCAAGGAGGAAGGTTGTAGATACATAGAGTCATGGGCCAGGTGCTGTGACTGCAGTTCTGCTCCCCAAAAGGATTCATGCCATCGGTACTTAGACCAAACCATAAGTTTCTTGCGTCACCAGCAAAGTCCGGGAAGTCTCTCTCGATTTTTCTCCACTGCCGACCATCAGCAGGGTGCCTCAACATCCCGTCTTTCTTACGGTCTTCCATGTGCCATCGCAACAACTTGGCATGCTCTTTATTTCTGAACAAACGTTTCAACCGTGGTATTATAGGAGCATCCATATCACCTTGGCAGGAACCCTCTTCCTGGGTGGCTCGCCCTCAACATCACCAGGGTCATCTTTTCTGATCTTATACCGCAATGCAGTACATACCGGGCATTTATCCATATTCTCGTACTTCTCACCGCGGTAGAGGATGCAGTCATTAGGGCATGCATGTATCTTCTGCACGTCTAATCCTAGAGGGCAGACAAGTTTCTTTGCTTCGTACGTACTGGAGGGCAATTGGTTATTTCTTGGAAGCAGCTTCTTCATTATTACCAGCAACTTTTCAAATCCCGAGTCAGTCATACCGGTCTCTGCCTTCCACTTCAACAATTTCAGTGTGCTACCCAGCTTCTTCTGGCCATCTTCACAAGTTGGATACAACAATGTGTTGTGGTCCTATAACATCTGCTCGAACTGCAACCTCTCCTTTTCTGTGTCGCAGTCTCGCCTTGCATCACTAATGACCCGACCAAAATCATCAACGGGCTCATCTGGTTCCCGTTCTTCACCTCCTTCTTCTTTATTATCTTTAACTGCGGTATCATCGTATTCAGGGAACATAGATATGTAGTTGTCATCATCATTCTCTTCTTCATCGTCGTCTTCCATCATAACCCCTCTTTCTCCGTGCTTGGTCCAAACATTATAGCCGGACATGAAACCGGACTGAAGCAGGTGGCTCTGAATGACTCTTGAGGAAATGTGAGCCTGCTCATTCCGACATTCAACACATGGACAACACATAAAACCATCCCGCCGCTTGTTCGCCTCGGCCACAAGGCGAAAAGAACGCACGCCTTCTCTGTAAGCGTTAGACCGCCGGTCACCGTACATCCATGGGTGGCTCATCTGCATCACACAACCATGCATATATATCAAACGCAATCATGATGCTTAAATTAGTACCGCGCGGTCAAAACGAGAAAATAGTTGCTAACCTTTTAGGACACTTCAAAACAAAGAGGAGAAACCTCAAGTGTCGCTCTGGCACCTCATATCATATTTTGTCTTGTGTGAACTCAAGTGGCATCGCTCTAACAGGAATTTCACCGAACACCTCTAGTGCATATGAAGAAAAAAAGTTAGCACAAAATTATGCCCACCTCTCACATAGGAAAAAAACAGGAGAGAGTGGAGGGCTGAGTGCATATATATAGGGCCCGGCCATTAGTCCCGGTTTGAGATACAAACCGGGACTAAGGGTTCTGCCAGGAGCATGCGCGCCGGCCCAGACCCATTTGTCCCGGTTTATATCTCAAACTGGGACTAATGGTTCCTTACGGACCGGGACAAAGTACCTCGGCCTCCTCGGGCCGTCTGGTTCGGACCATTAGTCCCGGCCCCAGCCACGGCCGGGACTAGTGGCCCGAACCAAAGGCCCATTTTCTACTAGTGTATCGTCAAACTTTGTCGAACGATGGGCATGAAGATTTTTAGCTCGGGGCTGACCCTCGCTAAACTTGAAGTGGATCTCTGATGAAATAGCATATTGTGAACCTAAAAATGATTTTTGTAAAAAAATCAGGAGCATTGGATCATGTACATGTAGTTCATATCTGACCCAGTTCCTACCGATTCGGCAGAAATTTGTCTTTTTCATGAGGGATAGACGGAAAGGTTTGAGATCCTCCTGTTTGAACATTGTCTAGGTAAGGTGGTTTAGTATTTTTGAAAAATATGGTGGTAGTATTTTAAATTAGCCATTTGGTGGTTGCTTCATAGCCCCCCCCCCCCCATTTTTTGCACTCAGAAAATGGAAAGTGGCTTTTTTGTGTGATGAAAAAGAAAACTTCCTCCTGTAACATTGTTCACCATCCCATGCGCACATTCATGCATAATATGGGCATATTATCACAAATTATGCCTTGATTCTAGCCATAACATTGATCATTTGACCTGAAAGTCAGGAAACCTCGAATGAGATAGGTCATTTTGTGAAGGTTTTTTTGAGACATAATCAATATACCAAGTTTTATATTTTTTCTTGCAACTATATCACATAATATGACACCACGCGAAGGTTTCGCATTGTTTGAATCGTTTTTGAAAATTTTATGCCCGTTTCAAACTATATGTAATGTTTTATGTTTCACTTAATTTTGATTTACAAATGTGTAATATTTAAGTGTACATAGATAGATCTTATTTTTCTGCAAATTTTGATATATTATTTATATTTTTCTGAATTAGAATAATTTAGTTATGATTTTTTAAAGATTAATGAGGTAAAAGGAAAAATAGCTATACCGAGAACAGCCGTCGGCGTAGGCTACACCGAGAGCAGCCGTCGGCGTAGCTATTTTACGCCGAGGGCAATTCTACACGACGACTGCTTGGGGGCTGGCCTGGTCACGGTCTACGCCGATGGCCCTGATGTTTGGCCGTATCCGACTCGAGCGACGTATCCGATCACATCGGCTAACTCGATACGATGCACAATGCTCGTATGGTGCAACACGTCCTATTGCATGTGCCGGGACCAGACGCTTGAGGCGGTGTAGCAGACTATGAATGACACGTAGGTGAATCACATGGCCAGATCCAATCTGGTGCACACGTTGACCGGCGATTAAAGTGCTGTGCGGTGCGGCTGACATGAGCTTAACTGTTGGTAGTGGCACATACCAGAGAGCGTATCAAATCGTATCGAATGCGATCGATTATAAGCTTTGCTTTGAATGGTAGGAGCATCAAACTGCCATTATAACGGACAAATTAATCAACACTAAGTTAAAACAATTCAATCAGGTGTCATGAATGCAAGTATGAATCGTACGTCCACTTGACTGCGCCTTGATTAAATCTGGAGTATAGGTACTCCTACATTCAGTTTGAAATTTGAAATCATGAATTTTTATATTGGTATAATAAACTCGTTGGTCAACCGCTAGGCTCTTTTAGGCCACTCGGACAAGCATGTTGAGCCAAAGATCTTCGACTGCTAGATAGATGTTGGCATGTTCACTCTCTGTATGTGTCGTGCCACCTTTGTTGGTGATTCGTACCGTCCACCTCAAGGCCGGCTTTCCATGTACCGTCTACGATTCAAAATGTTAAATGATGACTCATCTTCGAAGAAAGATTTTCCAAACAGCAGTTAGCCACTTACTCAATTAGGGCCTCGTCCCACTTACACAGGTGGAGATCACATTTGTAGTACTCCCTTTAGTCCATATTAGGTCCCGTTTGGAACGCGGGATAGGAAAAATACGTGAATAGGAAACACAAAGGAATAGGATAGGAATTCAAGTGAAAACCTGAGGATTGAAAAGCAGAGGAAAAAATTTCAACATACCATTTGGATTGCAGGAACATGAAAAACACAGGAAATTCCATAAGCAAACATTTTAGTGAAGTAGCATCGTAACACGGGGTTAATTATCTTAATTCCGAGTAGACTTAATTATCTTAACCAGCTAGTAGTGATGGTGGAAACGGAGTAGATACTACTACTACGGCTGCAACAGACTTTATTAGTACATCCATGGAGATAGCAGCGGCATGATTTTAACGGCCGCGGGAGGAGCAGCGTCTTGTCTAATAGCAGCCTTGATAGTTAAATTGCCTCGATTGACGCAAAGGAAAGAAAAAAAGAGCTCAGACTGGATGTATATTTTCCTGTAGCTTTCCTGTAAAATCGCTAGTGTGTAGGAAACTTTCCCGTGGTAAACCACGTCCAAATCCTTTGTTCCAAACGGTGTAAAGGAAAAGTTTCTTACAAGAATCCTTTCCTGCAGAATTCCTATAGAAAACCTATTCCACATGTTCTCAAATTTGTTTAGATTCGGTTATATCTAGACATGTTTTACTATTAGTTATATCCGAATTTAAACAAATATGATAACATTAATTTGGATCAGAGAGAGCAACTCTTTTTCCTGTGAGTGCCAAGAGGGCAACAATACAGCTTTAAGGCTATATCTGTTTTTCACATGGTATACATGTTTCATTAATGAGATTAATGTCTTCCACACCACACATCCCTTATATGTTCACAAAAGCATTCCGTGGCTACCTTTGAGGTCACCCATTTCTACCGTGATTCCTTTAGGGTCTTCTCTCATGATGCTCATACACAACTCTTCCTAGGATCAGAAGGAATGATCCACATTCCTCTACCATCTCATTTTTGCCCTTGTGAGACACACATCTATTTAGGGATGAGAGGAGTCAGAAATACATCCAGTTGTTGTATGGTGGAAATGTGATGCTAAAAGGGGGAACTCTGAATGGCATCAACGCACATGTGGCCTTTACTCTTGTGTTGAACCACTTTGCTTTCGAGCGCATCTAGTCATCCACAAGCCGATAGCTGCGGAACTTGACCGGCAATTAGAATTAATCACCACTCGATAAGCTGTGCATAGCCACTCTCAGATAACAAAGATTTGGATGATATCCAAAGCTAGATAAATAGCTCGTCCAACAGCATGAAATGTAGAATCTTTCTGAGCAGCAGCAAACACAACTTGAATTCCACGAATATGGTATTTGTGCTATGCGGTTGACATATGTAGTTAATTGGTGGCACCACCAGATAGCGTACGGAATTACATCTCATTGTGGAATATGTGATACGAGTGTTATTGATCATCAGGTCAAGCCCTGACTATGCCACTTTTTAAATAGTAGAAATATTTAGGCTCCTTGATTCATAAGATTTTTGTATAGGAGTTGTTTAGGATTTGAATCCTACAGAAAATTTTCTACACTGGCTGTTTGATTCGTAGGAATTTTCTTTGTACACGATCTGGGCAAGCAAGTTGAGCCCAATACTTCCTGGCAAAAAAAAAAAGAAAGTTGAGCCCAATACTTTAGGTCTCAGATGCAGTGGAAAAAAATTCGCAAAAAAAAAAATGCAATGCAAATCGAATTGCCTAAAAAACTCTCTACCGACGACAAGGAAAGTCACAGGAGATTGTCATGTTTCTTTTTGACATGTTTCAGGAGATTAAGGCGTTGGCCTTCTTAAACTTCATCTTTTTTTTGATTTCTTATTGCCCAAGGGCCTGCAATAAAGTTGCAGAAACTTTAGCGTGCTTTGGTACGAAGGTGGTCTCTGAACCCAGGCCGTTTGGCCAGGTCGAGTTCCTACCTTCGCCCAAATTCTTGTTGCCAGCGATCTTGCTGAGCAGTTCGGTTAGTGGAATTGCTATTTCCATCTAAAAAAGGATGGGCTTCATATTTTTCTTTACGTGATGAAAACAATAGATTTCTATTGCATTGTTCACTATGTACATTGCATTATTTTTCAAACTCGCAGATAATCATACTATTATTTATACAGGTGCTAATGAAAAACACAACTCTAGATTGAGGTGTGCTTGGGTGTCCCCCCCTAAAACATAAGTTTGTATTGGCCAGTTTTTTTGCCCCGTTGAAACCCATATCCAGCCTATGTGTATTTGGTCGAGCTGGGTATACTTCATGTTCTCACCAGCTGATCGCACCTCCAGTTATCGCGATCTACGTCTTTTCATGTCACGTTTTGAAATTTTATTGTTGCTTGCTATATACCACTAAATCCGCCTCCCGCAGCCACATGAGTATATGTACGATGAGTATACATCTAAGAGAACCATACGGGCTTCGGTGGGTTCGTACAGTCTTCGAAATAAATCAGTATCGAGTTTTTGTTGTCAAAGTTTGAAAAGAAGGGGGACACCGAAGCAAAAGCGAGATTGGATTTTTCTTTTGATTGAAAGTCACACGGCAGCCAAAAGGCATAATCGAATTTCTAGCAAGTATATGGGAATCCCCATTAGTGTCACTACTCTCATTAAGGGTGGGCAAAAACATACACCGTTCGAACCGTATAAACCGGATGATCAGGAGCTACTAGTTCATTTTCCTTCACAAGCCCAATTAGAAATTCCAGTCTAGTTATAAAAAATGAACAGGCCCAAACCGGTTAAACCAGTCACACCGGTTTTGCCCACCCTTAACTCTCATATAAAAACTGAGCTATCTCAAAATTCTTTGATATTTTATCAACCTAGACTGAAAATAGAAAGCGAACTATTTTTTTGCCTCGCTCTCCTCTCCTCCTCGCGGAAAAAAGAGGCGGCGACGGCTCCTTCCCTCCAGATCTCAACCGGCGAGAGCGCTGGTTCCCTCTCTTTCCGCTTGCCGCTCCAACCGTAGGAGGGAGGGGAACCTCGTTTCTCCGTCTAGTAGTTAGGGTTAGGGTATGTCTGCCATGAGACGTTGTTGGGGTGGTGGGAGCGGCGCTCGGGCAATAAATCTGCCTCAACTCTACTCCCACACCGGTGACGACCTTCACGATGACGCCTCGGAGTTGATGGCAAGGTGTGCTAGTCGTTCCTTCAGATCGACAACTTGGTCTTCTCGCCTTTCATCAGATCTGGCGAGATCAGTTTCTCGGTGTGTCGTCGGTGTTTGTCGTTCTCAGCGACGGCGCTGGTGTCCGGGGCGAGGTGGTTTCTCTGGAGCGCGGATGTTGGTCCGGAGGTGGTGGATCTGTCGCTCTTCTCCGACTTTGTTGATGAGAGGCAGCGGATCTTGGTTCAAGACAGCACGGGGACGTCCCCCGGTCGACGTGCCACAGCGACATGTGCCTCGCTGCATGCAGCAGGCCTGTTCATCGACTCACAAAGCCTCGTTGGCGATGGTGCTATTTTGGATCTTGCAGTGTTGGAGGTTCGACGTCTATTCTAGCGTGCGTCTCGATGGCGCTGGAGTTGGGCGGCGCCCGCTAGCTTCGGTGCTTGCAGGAAAACCTAGTGATCGTTTTGTATTTCTCGGCCTCTTAGGATTTTATCTGCATTGTTTCCAGGATAATCATTTTATCCCAGTTTGTCTTTTAGTTTCCACATGTGTTGCTCTATGTAACTTGATTTTCGATTAATGAAATATGTGGTTGCTCTCAAAAAAAACCTAGACTAAAAACCATGATAGTAGCTAAAGGCAGCTAGCTAGGTCAAACTGGGATGCAAATCTGGACCATGAACAATGTCTACTACTCAAATTTGTCTTTATTTTTTCTCCACGAAATTTTATAACGTAACAGAATCTTGTGGCCCTTCACTTGAAACTTCTTCCCAGGCCGCTCGTGCGTGGCGGCTCCAGAGGACCTCCTTGAAACCCTAAAAACCTCCACCTCCGGCCGATCTCCCCGGCCGCTGCCACCGGTGGCGGCCACACCCCTGCTGTCGAAGGTGGTGGGGGCGGTCTCTGCGCGCCCTGTCGAGAAACCTACGTGCGTGGAGATCGACACCGGGGCGTCGCGGATGGAGATCGTGCGGCGGGGCGGAAGCATCTGCAACAGTGGGGCAGCGACGTTTGCAGCAACACACGGTAGAGGAGGGAAGAGAAGGAGACATAGATGGCTGGAGGCAGCGGCGCGGCCTGCTCTTCGTGGTGGCGGCGTTGTCTATGGCTCGATTCGCGGGCCTGATCTGGGGCTTCCTCGGGCTCGTCTGGGCCGGAGGTCGGCCCGCTTCTTTCGATCACCGGGAGCCGGCCGGTGGTGTGGGGACTACTAGATCAATATGAATAAAGGAGGTGGTCCTAGGGTTCCTCCCGCGCCAAGGCGAAGATATGTTGGTTGCATGTTCTCGTTGATCTGGAATGGAGCGGCGTGTTTCGGAAGGCTCCGCCGGCAAACTCACATGGGTGACTCATGCTTGGAGATTACTGGATCGGAAAGAATTTGGTCATACGCACCCGTGTTTTTTCTAACCGTTTGGTTTTAGAGGGAATGTTGTGAAATTATGCTATCTGTTACCATCATGTGTCATATCTTTGACTTCATGGTAAAGTCATATGCGGAGAATGCCATGAAAGCAGGGGCATGAGGGCTAGCGATAGTGATTTGAGTCTTTGTGGTGATGAGAAATTGACTTAGTAATCTGTGACTCGCAGCAGCGACTGATAGTGGGGGTGACAACACAGGAGTTGACATTTTTACCTTAAATGGTGAAAATCCAAGGTCTGACCTTAACTGATTGTGCCTGACAATGGCCTTGTTAAAGGTATTGTTTTGTGAGGGGGACTTTCTTCAGGGTAAAAACCTATGATCTTTGATCGGACGATAATGTTGCTTGTGCATTTCTTCCTTCATGAAAGAGTCGATGTTGAAGAGATCGGACTTCTGGTGGTGTTAGTGTCATTGCTACAAAGAATTGATCATTGTAGTGGTATTTTTACTTTTTGTAATTCATCTTCTTTTTATCCGGGCTGCATCTGTAAGGCCGCGAGGGCAATGCATTGTTGTAGAAGCTATGCGTAATTGATATCTTACGGATTTTAATATAGGCTCTTTATAAAAAAAACATATATATATATATATATAGTATTAAAATTATGGAATTAATTCATATTTCAGAAAACTCTTATTAAATTAAGAGTTTTGATGTCCATATGCTTATGGAGCTTGGGAACCTCCGACGTGACACTGATCACTGGGGTGTACGATATGACTAATCTGTACACCGCCCCATTCTCAATTCACCGCATTTTGAAACTTGTAAATACAAATTTCTCACTGAATTACTACCTTACAGTGTTGAGATGGACGAGATCAGAAACCTCGCTTCGGTTGGAACCATGGTTAATTCATCATGTGCGCAGCACAGCCGGCGATCTAATAATCCAACATTCGGTGTTATGTTAGTGCTGGGCCCCACCCAGGGTCGCCGCTGCTGTTTTGAAGATTTGGATGGGGCGAAACCCATGCATGCTGGGCCCCACCTGGAAGCTTACCAGTTTTACATGCATGTCCATCGCTACAATTTTCGATTTTGGGCCGTGTGATCCATATCCATCCTCGGTGAAATCGCACAATGTCAATATTTCACCTCGACCATCCCTCGGCTGGTCATAGTGGTAATATTATACTACTAGTATCATGTATATGATACTAGTGTATGATACTAGTGGTACTATTAGGCTAGCCTTAGTGGGAGTATCATAAGGAGTATCATGTATGCTACCTTGGCAAAAATCTGATGTGACACCACAATTAATAAAAAGAGAGGTGTTAGTACTATCATAATATGATACCGTATCATACCTTGTAAAACTAGGTAATTTAATGACCAATATATTTCATACACACAATTGCATTGAGATTGTAGAAAAAATTAAATACAATGGTACTATGATACTATTAGATGATACTAACCACTAGAGAGGTAGTATCATACACTAGTATCATATACATGATACTAGTAATATGATCCTCCCACTATGACCAGCCTTAGTGCATGGTATCATATGATAGTATCATACTAGTACTATATTTAATAATTTGTAGTATTTCAATGCAAAATTGTGTACAAGATTTATTTGCATAAGAATTTCTAGTTTTACGTGCTATGATACGGTATCTACCTATGATACTCTAACAATCTCTTTCTTCATTAATTGTTGTGTCACATCAGATTTTTGCCAACATAGCATACATGATACTAGCTATGATACTCCCACTAGGACCAACCTTCTAATCCATGACTATATGCTCGAAAAGTTGACTGGGGAATAAATTTAATTAACCACTCGACTTCTTTAGCATTACCACTCTGAGATAACAGATCCTGACTTCCTCCGGTCCAGTTTATTAGACACGCACGTAGTTTAAGAAAATCTTTGACCATCAATTTTGATAAATAAAATATGCAATATATATCGTAAAAAATATACCATTGGAAACTACTTCTGAAGATAAATCTAATGGTATAATTTTTATTACATATTATATAAAATTTGTTGACCAAAATTATTGGTCAAAGTTGTTATTAAACTACGTGCGTGTCTAATAAACCGGAACAGAGGGAGTACTAATTATCCTAAACTAATCACACGCCCAGTAGTTTGATGTATGAGTAACTCTAGACAACACAAAACTTGATTCGAATTCCATCGCGGGAGAACGTGAAATGGTAGGAGCGTTAAACTAGTATTCTCTCCGGTCCAGTTTATTAGGCATGCACGTAGTTTAAAAAATTCTTTGCTTTTATTTTGATCAATAAATTTTACAAAATATATCACAAAAATTATACCATTGGAAACTAATTTTAAAGATGAATCCAATGATATAATTTTTGTGACATATTATATAAAATTTATTGATCAAAATGATTGGTCAAAGTTGTTCTTAAACTGCGTGTGTGCCTAATAAACCGGATCGGAGGGTACTAGTCCGCATTAACTTCAAATAGAGGTCGATCTTACATTTTTTTAATTTGAAAATTTATCTTTTCACTCAAAATCATTTCAAAAGAAATATGCAAGTATTAGATGCATAGTATATTAGTTTTGGTGAATTAAGTTGTATTTTTGACCTAAACAAATAATATAAATGTGAAGATCAAAGTAAAAAAAATTAATGCCTACTTAGAGCTACATTTGTGTGATTTTTGTGCAGCCAAAGATACAATATATTTTTAACAGGATATTTAACTTCCAAACAAAATCATCTTCACATATGTGCAAAATATTTGTTTTTATGACTTTTAAATATGATTTTTTTATTTTTAGAAAATAAACTCATCAATTTGTCCGTACGGAGTAAACCAATATAACTCCAAATGGAGTTAGTCCTCATCCATTTGAGCACACTCAGTAAACCAGTATAACTCTAAATGGAGACCTCCATTTGTCCACACTCTGTTAAACTTCTACTCCCTTCGACCCATATTAGTTGCCTCAGATTTTTCTAGATTCGAATGTATATAGACTTGTTTTAGTGCTAGATACGTTCGAATCTAGACAAAAACAAGTCAACTAATTTGGGTCGGAGGGAGTATTAGAATCGCGTATCATCATGGAATCTTTGACACCAATGTGACGGTATCTAAGCTTGCTTTAAATGGTGGTGTTTAACCACCATTAGAATGGACAAATTAATAAGAATCAGAATATCAATTCAATCATTGCCTGCATCCTGCATCCTGCATCCATCGGCTGTGCACTGATTAAATCCGGAGTATAGGCAAACTCGTTTTCTTCTTCGAAATGAAGGTGATAACCGTGGAGACAAATTCGGTTTGAACTTTGAAAACATAATTATTCTTTGACGGTTACTTAACTTGTATGTCTATCACATAAGCTGAGAGGCTTCTTTGGAAAAATCCCAGGTAAACCTCAACATGGACCGCGAAGTGTGCGAGGTTCTCCCAAGTCCCATCGAATCATTTACGATTCAAAATGTTCAATGTGAGTCTTCGAAGAAAGCCTTTTCAAACAGGAGGAAGTCAATTATGACTTTTTTCCGTTTACGCTTGTGGAGGTCACACCAGTATTTATTTTCATTCTATTAATTGCCACGAGCCCAACAATGTAGTTTCAAGGCCATATCTGTTTCTCACGTGGTGTACAAGTTCAATCGGTGAGATTAGCTGTATTCCACCCGTCTCGTTCTATTTCCTGACGAGGATGAGTATATATGTTCAGAAAAGCACTCTATAGTTATCTTTGAGGTCATCCATTTCTACATATTAACTGATTTCTCTTCTTTTACTGTATTTTTTCATGATTCTCATACACCTCTAGCTAGGATTAGGAGGAATGGTCTGTATTCATCTACCATCTCATTTTCTCCCTTGTTAGACATACATCTACCTAGAAGGTAGGGTTGAGCCGGCAAAATCTGTGGCCACGTGCGAAACTCTAAAATGGGACCCTATCTCGAAAAGAAAGGGTGAAGTGTTTATTAGCATAACCTTCCTCCATGTCAATACTTTTTTGCAACATTATTTTGTCTCAGTCTAACCGTATGTAGGATTATCGTAAGAAATAATAGCAAATGCAGGGATAAAAATTTACCCGAGGGCACTTCTCATTTCTTTAATGAACATGTACGTTGCCCTCTTTGAGATTGAGTTAAATCTTCTTACTTTTCTTTTCTCATAAAATTTTCAAAACCGGATTAATGCTTTCCCATGTTGACTTCAATTTGATATTTCAAAACTACCTAGGAGAAAGATGAATAACACATTTAAAAATGGGAATTCGGGATTGAAGTACACGTAGGGTAATGGGACAGAGACCAGAGAAATGAAGATGCAGGGATGGCGGATACACTCACCTAGCAGGGTTGTGTTGATGGATTTGATCCACGAGTATTCAGTATTTTGCAATCGGCTGATAACCACGATTCAGCGAGAAGACCAGACAAAGGAACGACGACTCGGCCAGAAGATAAATCGGCGCCTTGCGTCGTCGCTAGGACCCTGGCCTTGATGTTTGGTAGCCGCTAATCAGATATCGGCGCGATTCATCGCTGGCCTCGCTACTCCCTCTCACTTGGACAGCGAGATCCCATCAAAATCCCGCTTCTAGTTTATTCTCAAATTTGTACTGCAAAATTTTGTTAAAATTTTAAACTTTGATGGTCAAGAGAAGATTACTCACACATTATGTGTTCAATGTTGGTGGTTGTGCTGTTAGCTGGAAGACAACGTTGCGGGCTGTTGTTGTACAATCTACAACTCAAGATGAATACATTGCTATTGCCAAAGTTTGCAAAAATTCTATTTGGCTGAAAAAGGTTTATTTTCTGAGTTTTGGGGAGATGATTCTTGTATTATTTTGTTTTGTGACAGTCAAAGTGCCATATCGGAGTCATAATAAAACATGAAAGTTTTGTCCAAATCTGTTATCCACGTGTCCGTGATTTTTCTGGCCGTGGGATGGAAGCCGAGGAGAACACGCGGCGACATCGCCACGGAGCTTAGCTCTCCCGGCGAGGCGGGCCCGCAGCCCGAGATTTCCTGGCACGGGTGTGTCGCACACCCTTTCCTGCTCCGCGTCGCTGGATGGTGGGCCGCGCGCCGTCTCCTAGCCCACGCGTCGGCGGCTGTGAGTGTAACCGCTCTTGGTGAGAGGCCTTTCGAAAGATTAAGGGGCTCCTCACCCACCGGGTGGTGGGGCCCGTATATGACGAAGTGGCAGTGGAAACCCTGCCCTTTCACGGGTTCTCGTGGCCGGGAGCTGAGCTGGCAGTGGAATCTCCGCACTACGCAGGTTTTCGCGGTTGAGAGCCTAGCTGGCAGTGGAAACCCTGCCCTTCTGCTGTTATCGTGGCCGGGAGTTGAGCTGTCAGTGGAATCTCTCGTCCTACGCAGATTTTCGCGGCTAAGAGCCTAGATGGTAGCAGAATCACTGCCTTTCCGCGGGTTCTCATGGCAAAGTGGCAGCGAGCGCCCACGCTGGGCGAGTGATTCCGCGGCGTGCCAAAACTCATCCTATAAAACAACCCTCCTTTTTCGTCTTTTGTCCTATTTATCTCTTTTTATCTCCTCTCGCGGACTTGCCTGCGTGCCTCTCTTCGTCTTAGAAGCACCACCACCTGATCGCCCATGAACGACGGTGTAGTCGTATCAGATGCGTTCTGGATGCGGGTGTGGTTTATTTTAGGCTAAAGAGCGGGACGAGTCAAATGTTGCGTTTCTGTAGTCTTTGCTCCTAAAATAGTAGTCAGTACTCTCTAAGTCTCAACTCACGTCTCAAATGTGTACATGCGGGTGTACGCGGGTAACACCATCGACGGGAGAAGGGTATGATTAGGAACTTTACGTGCGCCTAATAATACTCTTCTCCCTGTCCTCCATGTTCTCTAGATTCTCTCGCGCCTCGCATAGAGTTGGTGACAGAAGCACAGTGGCGACGAGAGAATCATCGTTTACACATCCATACGAGGAGACTCACTCCATAGAAGATTCCGTGGCTCTAGACGGACGGCGTGGAGATCGACACGGTTTCCACTAGTAGAAACCAGGCCTTTAGACCCGGTTCGTAAGGACCTTTAGTCCCAGATTGCAGACCGAGACTGCTAGATCGGGACTAAAGGTCCGGCCTTTAGTCCCGGTTCTGTTACGAAACGGGACTAGAGGTCCACTACGTGGCCCCACGAGCCGCGCTAGGCTGGAGAACATTTAGTCCCGGTTCCTAACATGAACTAGGACTAAAGGTTCCCTGCCGCGGCAGCGTTTTGGGCCATTTGGCTGCCGCGGCAGGAGATGGGGTTTTAGAGTTTTGTGTTTTTCTTTTCATTTTATATTTTGTGTTCAATTATTTTTCATTCTGTGTTTTCATTACAAACAAGTTTTCGTATACATACACAACGCTACTACACAGTACTTGTACACGTTGATGTATATATAATATAATTTCTCTTACAAGCATACATGCATGAAGGTCATTATATGGAGTACCAACCAGGTCCAGAGCCTGTCTATTTAATTACATGGAGATCATTACATGGATGCTTTAGGGTCTATCTATAGAGTATTCTTCGATTGGTCTATGACCTCGTGGACCAAAAATCCAGCCAATTCCTCTTGGATTGCTAGTAGGCGATCCTGTGGTAGGAGCTTGTCCCGCATCGCGTCCAACTATAAAGAAGGAGATCATATGAATTAGACTCAACACAACTTATTATAATAAAAATAAAGGGTGAATATATTGTTTACTTACTCAAATAGTTTCCAAGTGCTTCTCAGTAGTGATGCGAATGAACTCGCACATGTAGAATTCACATAGCTTAGTCCCCTGTGGCTGTCTCGCGCACTTTATAAGAATAGAATTCAATCAAATAATAACTCTAGCATGATAAATGTACATAAACTAGAATTAAATAGATGCGTAGACCTAGCTCGTACTACTTACCGGGATCGGTTTAAATATCAGCTCCTCACGCCATTGACCGCAGACCTTGTTCTTGAACAGTGTCCAAACACTACCTGACAAAGAAAATGAATGTATGAGTTAATAACTATTTGATATCTCAGAAAATGAACGAAAAAAACCGATATAGTGCGATAATGGTTGAAATTACCTCTGGAGCATATCAATAATGCTGCGGTACTCTTCCATGTCTTTGTTTAATGAGTCCATGATTTGAACTCTTCCTAAGTCAACAGAAATGCTTAGAAGAATCCAGTGGTATCTACGCAAGGTTTACATACGTCAGTAACTTATCATTTACACTGAACATCGAGTAAGCAAAAGTTAATGTGTACAAGACAATAACACACTCACTCGAAGTGGTAAGGAAATATTATTTCATTACAGAAATGCTGGTTCGTGAAAAAACGGAGAAAGTTATGCTCGGTCTCCAGTGGCTTATCCTTTAGCACAACTCCATTAACTCGATATGGGTCAATGAACCCAAATCCGTTGATAGCTTTTTTTACATTCGAGAATCTTCAATCTGCATTATTATAGCGTACACAAGAATATAGTGAGTATACTTACCGGCAATGATTGAACAAGCCGAGCTAGAGACTTAATTACATAAATAAAGTAATCACTTATAGACAATAGCAACTGAGGATAGATTTATCGAGTTCCTTTATATTGAATAACTGAAAGAATTCTGTAAATTCAATAGGGACCTTGTCTTCAGTGAAGTAATGCTCTTTTCGAACTTTCGCTATGAGCCAATATCACTCTTTATTTGATACTTCCATGTACCATTCATGCAATTGTCGCATTTCTTTGGCATATCCCGAAGCCTCTCAGAACTGACCAGAGGCTCCCCGTGAACATATCTTAGACGTTCGTTCTGATGCTTCCGCTACCACTTGATAGTTTTGCTTGTTCCCCCTGCTGGGGAATGTCTTTTGTGATGCTTCCTCTACCACTTAATCTCTTCTGTTTCAGTGTCTTATGAAGATAGCGGGTATAGTTATCTGGCGCATTTAACTGAGCTTGGGATGGCTGCCTCAGTAATATCCTAAAGTGCTCCTTGGTTTCCGGTTTTATTTGGACCTCTGGCTCAGGTTGTTTCTTTTTAAAATGAGCATCCACTTCGGCCCGTACGACCGCATCGGTCTCCTCATCGTTCAGGTCGTAAGACCTCTTGGGAGGAACCGGCGGTACTCTTGGGAGGGGCGACTGATACGTCCATTTTGCATCACTATTCTATGTCATAATTCAGTGTTATTCATTGATATATTTCGTATTGAGAGGTGATACTTATGTTATTTCATCTGTTTTTGCATGGTTTATGACTTTTGGAGCATGGACCGCTGCAGTCAGGATTCTGATGGAAAATGTGCTGTTTGAAGGCAAAATTCGCGAAGATCAGAAAATCCAGGAAAATATACAGAAAATCCTATTTTTCCAGAAGACGAAGGAAGCCAGAAGGGGGGCTGGAGATGGGCCACAGGGGGCCCACACCACCCCTGGCGCGGGCCAGCCTAGGCCGCGCTACCAGGTGGTGTGGCCACCCTGGTCCACCCCTGGCACTCCCCTCTGGCGTATATTATCCTCCCGAAACCCTAAGACTCGGAGAGCGACCACAGAAAGATTTCGCCGCCTCTGCTGAGTGGAAAACACCGAGAGAGAAAGATCTCTCCGACAGACAGATTTCTGCTAGGGGAATTCCTTCCCGGAGAGGGGAGATCGTCGCTATCAACACCACCATCAAGCTGGACTTCATCGGGATCATCATCATCATCATCATCACCACCATCATCACCATCAGCACCCTCATCCCCATCTCCATATTGCTGTAACAATTGCGTTGAATCTTGCATAGTTCATAAGGGAAACTTTCCCAGTGTTGATTACTCTTTGTATTTGATGCTATTGAGTGAACCATTGAATTATTGTTTATGTGCAGATTGTTAGACATCATTATTCCATCTCTGATCATGATCCATATGATGTCTTGTGAGTACTTATCGAAAATACTGCGATACACCCCCTATACTTGTGGGTCATCAAGACTATTTTCTGGCGCCGTTGCCGGGGAGTGAAGCGCTATTGGAGAGTGGAACTGGTAAAGGAAACTTCTACTGTGAGTATTGTTCACTTCTGCTAGTTGCTTTATTTTCGTTATGGATAATTCGCTGAGTTTCTTGTTTGGTAATGCTACAACCACTGCTAAGGTAGTAGATAAACCACCACCTACTGAGAATGATTCTTTCAAAATACCTACAAGAATTATTGATCGTGTTATGGATAACTACTATGTTGGGGATGGAACTGTCCATCCTGGTGATCATTTACTCTTTATACACGAATTATGCGGGTTGTTCAAGTGTGCAGGTATTACTACAGATCAAGTTAAGAAGAAGTTATTCTCATTATCGCTGAAAGGAAGAGCTGAGGAATGGTATAAGCTGTTGAAGAATGGTCAAGCTCTGGAATGGGAGGAAATAGTACCTCTCTTTTATTCAAAGTTTTATCCTCCTAGTGAGATTCATAAAGATCGGAATCAAATATACAACTTTTGGCCTCTTGATGGAGAGAGTACAGCTGAAGCTTGGGGGAGATTGAAGTTGCTAATGCTCAAATGTCCCATTCATGAGATCCCCAACAATATTATTATCAATAACTTTTATGCAAGGCTCCCTCTACATGACAAGGATTTATTGGATGCTTCTTATGCTGGTTCATTCACTCGCATGGAATAAGAAGCTAAATGGGACCTTCTGGACCGTATTCAAGATAATGCTGAAGCTTGGGGAGAATGACAAAGGAAGAAAGTCAGGTATAAATTATGATTATGAATGCATTAAATCTTTTATGGGAACTGATGATTTTCAAAATATTAAAAATGCTTATGGTCTTGATTTACAAGTTATTACGAATTGCTTTAGGGATTTTGCTTCTTATATTGAAATTCCAAAAAGGGGATGGAACAAGTACCACGAACCTTATAAAGATACTGTTGACTGTGTTCCTGTTGGGAGTGCTGAGTATTGCACTATTGATCCCATCTTACCTGAACCTTATATTGAGAAGATTCCCTTCCCAGATAAGGTAAAGGATCATCCTATGATAACTAATGTAATCACCAAAAGTGAAAAGAGAACTGTAAAACCTGATGAACAAATAAACGTTGAACCTGTGGTAGCAATTGTGAAAGACCTTGTCACTAAAAGCATAGAAGATGGACACATAGTCTGTTGTGAGGATGCTTCTAACATTGTTTCACATCCTAATAGAACGAAAAAAGCTAGTGTCCCTGTGCTTTCTGTTAGAATTGGTGATCATTGTTATTATGGTTTATGTGATATTGGTGCATGTTCCAGTGCTATTCCTCATGAGCTTTACAGAGAAATTATGCATGAAATCAGTCCCTACGAATTAGAAGAGATTGATGTGGTTATTCACCTTGCTAATAGAAAGACCATCTCTCCAATTGGTATTGTACGAGACGTGGAAGTTCTTTGTGATAATATTAAGTACTGATGGCTCGGTGTTGATGTAGAGCTCGTTGGGAACCCCAAGAGGAAGGTATGATGAGCACAGCAGCAAGTTTCCCTCAGTTATGAAACCAAGGTTTAATCGAACCAGTAGGAGCAAGGAAACACCCCAAAGGTGTTGCTAGCTGAGCCTTGGCAGGGCGCACTACCAGTGCTAGTAGCAACGTGGAGACCTGCACAACACAACCACAGAACTCTGTCCCCAACTTGCGATGAGGTTGTCAATCTCACCGTGTTTTGCTGAAAACAAAGGATTAAACGTATTGAATGGAAAGAAGTAATAGTTTGAAGAAAGTAAACACAAAGTAGTAACAGTTTGTAGATTGTATGTAAAGAAAAGGACCGGGATCCATAGTTCACTAGAGGTGGCTCTCCTTAAGATAGATAACATGCTGGGTGAACAAATTACAGCGGGGCAATTGACAAACATCGAAAAAGCAATACATGCATATACAAATAGTTTAAAACAAGCAATATCAAGTTATGCATCGATCAACTAGTCTTGGGACAATGCATATAGAACTAAGAATGGCCACTATGCTCTCAAAGTAGGTGCATAAAGATAGAAGGTGGAGACTCAATATAATGGTGGAAGAAGGGCCTTTATAAAAGGAAGCAGGGATTCAAGTCTCATAAAGAGCTTCCAAAAATTATGGTACTTATAGCTTTCAGCTCTCATTGCCCCTATCATAAGCATCTTGAAGTGATTAAGGTTAAAGTGAACAAACTATGGTGTACATGCTTGACGAAGTATAAGTTAGAAATCTCATGTCCCTTGTATACGAGGGTCGCTCCTCATGCTACTCAAGTTTAATCACCGGTAAGTTCTTGTCATCGTAAGTACATGTGTATCATAGAGAACAGCGAACGGGGTACCCCTTGCCCGATGATACGGAAGAATCCCCATATCAAAATGACAAGGAAAGCAGACAACGAGCATCTCGGCAATCTTCTTGTTTACCATGGGAATATGGTGCTTTTTTCTCTCTTTCCTTTTTTCATAATCTATTTTTTCATAATCATGCAGAGCGACAAAACATCATTGATCAAAGCATAAAGTGATACTACAAGTTGAAAACTAAAGGATCATAAAGGCTATGGTGACTTGAGATAGTCATAACATGGTGTGAGCATGCGCCAAGTCAACCCAAATAAAGCATCAAAGGAGAATACCACTATACTATGCTTTAATATGCTAAAATAACGCATGATTCATCCAAGGGACATTAAGAAATCTCGATTGTTTATAAAAAGTCATGCTACAGCAAAGAATACTAAGCATAAATCCAAAACAATATCAAGCATGGCATGACAGAGCATAGGCCACAGTAAAAAACGAGTTCTTTTTACCACATAAGCATGAACTTTCCTACTCTTTTCCAAACCAAACCAAACTATTTGAAAACCAATGTATGAAAGAGGGGGTCAAACCAATTTATTCAGAAAACTAAGCAAACAAAATCAAACTAAAACCAAAACAAAAACAAAAAAGAAGACGCTCCAAGAACAACGCAACTATGCATGAAACAATAAAAATAAAGCGTTTGGAAGAAACCTGGGATTTTTTTATTGATGAAGAAGGGAATGCTTTGGGCATCCCCAAGCTTTGACACTTGTACTTCTTGGATATTTCTTGGGGTGACACGCGTGGCATCCCCAAGCTTAAGCTTTAGTCCATCCTTCATCTCATTACTCATTCCTTCCATACACCTGAAATTTTTCCTTCATACAAAATTTCACACAATCTTTATTAGCAACATTAGTGCACTCAAGATAAATAAGTCTTAAGGTTCAGTTCTAACACCAAATAAACTTCCATTAGAACACTATATACTGTAGCACTTCCCTCAAAAAGCTCAATTCCCCAAAAGAACTAAAAAAGGAACCAACAAGAAGCAAATGCAGAAAATGACAGAAATCTGTCAAAACAGACCAGCAGGTAAAGACGAATTTTTTCGAAGACCTTATGTTGCTCAAATAAAAAAGTGTTGAACTAAAGAAAGTTAGATAACAACCTGGGGCAGAAGAACAAAAATTCTCGCCTCAAAAATACGTTCAGAGATTTTACACGAATTTTTACGGTGAAGCACAGAAATCTGTTTCAGGACAACAACTTCCCCAATCATTACTTCTCTCTCATTAGAGGTTACTCTTGGCACAAAAAGCAAATAAAAAGGATAAGGAGAGGTTACTGAAGTAATAATTTCCAAGACTCATCTAAAACTTTTGGGTTATGTCCCAATAAGTACTTTTCTTTAACGCCTTTAAGTTAGGCATAAGAAGCAAAGAAAGAATCAAGTGTTCTTAAATGAAGAAGCATTAAGACCAAATTTTGTTTTCATAGGAGAAGCAAAAGAAATCTTTTCTCTCTTTTTAGGGAAGTGTTCTATACCTTTCTTGAGTGGGAGTTGATATTTAATGGTGCCTTCTTTCATATCAATGATGGCACCAACAGTTCTAAGAAAAGGTCTTCCCAAAGTAATAGGACAAGAAGCATTGTATTCAACATCCAAAACATAGATATCAACGGGGACATAGGAATTGTTAACCATAATAAGAATATCATTAAGACTCCCCATGAGTTTCTTTTTAGCATTATCATCAAGTGGGACATTCAAATAACAATCTTCAAGTGGAGGCAAATCAAGCATATCATAAATCCTTCTAGGCATAATAGAAACACTACTATCAAGATCACATAAAGCTTTGAAATCAAAGTCATTCACTTTCATATTAATGATGGGTTCCCAACCATCTTCTTGTTTTATAGGAATAGAAGCTTTATGTTTCATCTTTTCTTCTTTAATCTTTATGAGAGCATCAGTAATGTGTGTTGTAAAGGCCATGTTCATAGCACTAGCATTAGGACTTTTAGCAAGCTTTTGTAGGAACTTAATAACTTCAGAGATATTGCAACCATCAAGATCAAAATCAAATTTATCATCTAAAGTAGTAGAACTATTACTAGCCTCAACACTAGTGGTAGTGATAGTAGAAACCATTTCCCACTTAGCAATTTCATCTTCTCTTTCCCACTTAGCATGTAATTCAGCTAATAGTCTAACATTTTCATCAATTCTTACTTGTATAACATTAGTAGCTGCAAAGGGATTCTCATTAGTTTCAGGTTTAGCAGCCATTTTATTAATCAATGAAGATTGAGCTTCAGACAAAGATGATATATTTCTTTAAGCATTAGAGAGTTTCAATTGTAAACTAGGAATTTCCCAATTTAGACTCTCAAGTTGATGGCTAATGTTCTTCAAAATGATAGATTGTTCCTCCATAGTTTTAGTGAATAGTTTATTTTGCTCATATTGCATTTGCATGAAGTTTTTAGTGGCTCTTTCAACTTCTAAAATTCTTCCTTCACTAGGTAATCCAGGTTTACCATTATAACCATAAGTATTATTAGGAGGGTAGGGCCTATAATTGTTATTACCATAAGCATTGTTGCCAAAATTGTTATTTCTTATGAAGTTCACATCAACTTGCTCTTCTTGAGCAACTAAAGAAGCCAAAGGAACATTATTTGGATCAATATGGGCTTTCCCATTAACAAGCATAGACATATTAATATCAATCTTATCACTCAGGGAGGAGGTTTCCTCAAGAGAATTTACCTTCCTACCTTGTGGAGCTCTCTCAGTATGCCATTCAGAATAATTAACCATCATATTGTCCAGAAGTTTTGTTGCAGCACCCAAAGTGATGGTCATAAAGGTACCTCCAGCGGCAGAATCCAATAGGTTCCTTGAAGAATAGTTCAATCCTGCATAAAAAGTTTGGATGATCATCCAAGCAGTCAGTCCATGAGTGGGACAATTCTTTACCAAAGATTTCATTCTTTCCCAAGCTTGAGCAACATGTTCATTATCAAGTTGTTTAAACTTCATTATTTCACTTCTCATAGATATAATCTTAGCAGGAGGATAGTACTTCCCAATGAAAGCATCTTTGCACTTAGTCCAAGAATCAATACTATTCCTAGTTAAGGAATTCGACCATTCTTTAGCTTTTCCTCTCAAAGAGAAAGGGAACAATTTTAGCTTAATAATATCACCATCTATATCCCTATGCTTTTGCATCTCACAAAGTTCAACAAAGTTATTTAGATGGGAAGCAGCATCTTCATTACCAATACCAGAAAATTGTTCTCTCATAACAAGATTGAGCAAAGCAGGTTTTATCTCAAAGAAAGTATCTTCAGGCACAGGTGGAGCAATAGGTGTGCTCATAAAATCATTGTTGTTGGTGCTAGTGAAGTCACACAACTTAGTGTTTTCAAGAGTAGTCATTTTTTTGGGTTTTCAAATAAGAAAGCAATCTAGTAAAACTAATTTTGTGTGTGTTTTTGATAAGAAAACAAGCAAATAAAGAAAAAAGAAACTAAGCAAAACAAAAATAACAAAGTAAAGAGATTGGTTATGAGGGACTCCCCTTGTGAAGATGTCCTTGACTCCCCGGCAACGGCGCCAGAAAAATGTCTTTTAATGGCGTGTAGTTGATGTGGGAGTTTCTTCTTCTTCTTCTTCTTCGATCCCCGACAACGGCGCCGGAAAAATGCTTGATGGATCAATGCACGGCGCCCAGAAAAATGCTTGATTGCGGTGTTGATGTAGAGCTCGTTGGGAACCCCAAGAGGAAGGTATGATGAGCACAACAACAAGTTTCCCTCAGTTATGAAACCAAGGTTTAATCGAACCAGCAGGAGCAAGGAAACACCCCAAAGGTGTTACTAGCTGAGCTTTGGCAGGGCGCACTACCGGTGCTAGTAGCAACGTGGAGACCTGCACAACACAACCAAAAAACTTTGTCCCCAACTTGCGATGAGGTTGTCAATCTGACCGTGTTTTGCTAAAACAAAGGATTAAACGTATCGAATGGAAGGAAGTAATAGTTTGCAGAAAGTAAACACAAAGCAGTAAACAGTTTATAGATTATATGTAAAAGAAAGGACCGGGATCCATAGTTCACTAGAGGTGGCTCTCCTTAAGATAGATAACATGTTGGGTGAGAAAATTACAGCGGGGCAATTGACAAACATCGAGAAAGCAATACAAGCATATACTAATCATCTTGACTCCTTTGAGATTCGACTGGGCATTACAACATTATACATAGACCGCCATCCAACTGCATCTATGACTAATAATCCACCTTTAGGTTATAATCCGAACCCCCTCCAGTATTAAGTTGCAAGCAACAGATTATTGCTTTACGAATTGCGTGTAATGTAAACAATACGATTGTTCTATGAACAAAGGATTGTTGTTTTCTCCCTAGTAGCAACAACACATCTAGTACCTTAGAGATTTCTATCACTTCCCCAGATTACCAGAGGCATGAACCCACTATCGAGCATAAATACTAACTCTTGGAGTTGCTAGCATCTACTTGGCCAAGATAGCTACTAACAACGGAAAGCATGCAAGATCACAAATAACAAAGACATGATAGAATCAATAATCAATCTGAAATAGCATCTCAATATCCATTGGATCCCCGCAAACACAACATGCATAATTACAAAAAGATGATCTTGATCATGAACGGAGCTCACAAGATCTAGACATGAAAGCACAAAGGAGGCGAACCAACCATCTAGCTACTACATGGATCCATAGTCCAAGGATGAACTACTCACGCATCACACCGGAGGCTTGCATGGTGATGAAGAAGGCCTCTAGGGTGAATTCCCCTCTCCGGCAGGGTGCCGGGAAGAGCTTCAGATCCCTCCCGATCTAGGGACGGAGATGACGGCGGCTACAGACTCTTTCGTAGATTTTTGATCGGGCACTTAGGGTTTACGTCCCGAGGGCATGTTATAGGCGGAAGGGGAGGCCTAGGGGGTGCCGGGAGCGACCACACAACCCCCTGGCACGGGTCAGGCCTGGCCGCGCGGCCAGGTGGTGTGGTGGCCCCCTGGCCCCTCTCCGTCTCGTATTCTGGCACTTGATGACATCCAGAAAAATAGGCACTTTGGCTTTTGTCCCGTCCAATTCCAAGAATATTCATTTTCTGACTTTCCTGGAACCAAAAACAGCAGAAAACAGGCAGCTGGCACTGTGACTCTTGTTAATAGGTTAGTCCAAGAAATCATATGAAAAGTACTCCAAAGTTGGAACAAAACACAAGAAAGTGGATAAAACCAAGCATGGAACATCAAAAATTATAGATACATTTGCAATCTATCATTGAACAACTTGCTTCTATTTCTCTTGCTCCTAACAATGCTTTGCAACAATTTATGGAAGATCATGAAAGTGAAATCTTTATGAAAGAAAGGAATGAGATTGACACGATTCTCCGTGATCAACCTAAGATGCTTAAGCATAACTTGCCTGTAGAAGACTTGGGTACCACGTTGCCACCTAAAAAGGATCCGGTCTTCGATCTAAAACCTCTCCCCGATGATCTTAAATATGCTTATATTGATGATAAAAATATATATCCTGTTATTATTAGCTCTAAACTTTCAGGAAAGGAAGAAGAAAGGTTATTGGAGGTTTTAAAGAAACACCGAGGAGCTATGGGCTATACTCTAGATGATTTAAAAGGGATTTCACCTACTATATGTCAGCATTCTATCAACATAGAACCAGATGCAAAGCTAGTAGTAGAGCACCAACGACGTTTAAATCCTAAAATGAAGGAAGTGGTAAGGAATGAGGTATTGAAACTCCTTGATGCTGGTATTATTTACCCTATTGCTGATAGTGGATGGGTTAGTCCTGTTCATTGTGTTCCTAAAAAGGGAGGTATTACCGTTGTTCCTAATGATAATGATGATCTTATTCCTCAAAGAATAGTGGTAGGCTATAGGATGTGCATTGATTTTAGAAAAGTCAATAAAGTTACTAAGAAAGATCACTACCCGCTTCCTTTTATTGATCAAATGTTGGAAAGATTGTCCAAAAAGACCCATTTTTGTTTTATTGATGGTTATTCTGGTTTCTCTCAAATTTCTGTTAAACAACAAGATAAAAAAACTACTTTTACTTGCCCTTACGGAACTTATGCTTATAGACGTATGCCTTTTGGTTTATGTAATGCTCCTGCTACTTTCCAAAGATGCATTTCTGCCATTTTTCATGGTTTTTGTGAGGAAATTGTAGAAGTGTTCATGGATGACTTTTCTGTCTATGGAACTTCTTTTGATAATTGTCTGCACAACCTTGATAAAGTTTTGCAGAGATGTGAAGAAACTAATCTTGTTCTTAATTGAGAGAAATGCCACTTCATGGTTAATGAAGGGATTGTCCTTGGGCATAAAGTTTCTGAAAGAGGCATATAGGTTGATAGAGCTAAGGTTGAGGCAATTGAGAAGATGCCATTCCCAAGAGACATCAAAGGTATTCGTAGTATCCTTGGTCATGCTGGTTTCTATAGAAGGTTTATTAAAGACTTTTCTAGGATTTCAAAATCCCTCACTAATCTTCTTCAAAAGGATGTACCCTTCGTTTTTGATGATGATTGTAAGGGAGCTTTTGAAACTCTTAAGAAGGCTTTAACTACAACCCCTATTGTTCAACCACCTGATTGGAGTTTACCCTTTGAAATAATGTGTGATGCTAGTGATTTTGCTGTAGGTGCTGTCCTTGGGCAACGAATTGATAAAAAGTTAAACGTTATTCATTATGCTAGTAAGACTTTAGATGCTGCTCAAAGGAATTATGCTACTACTAAAAAGGAATTTCTAGTTGTCGTTTTTGCTTGTGATAAGTTTAGACCCTATATTGTAGACTCAAAAGTCACCATTCATACTGATCATGCTGCTATTAAATACCTTATGACGAAGAAGGACGCTAAGCCTAGGAGGATACCGCAGCGGAAACTTCTGCGACAACGGACGACCAACGCAGTCGTGGCAACGCCGCAACCGCGACAACGGACCCTCAGCATTCGACAAACTTTCGGGTCCATGCACCATCCACCTCTACATCGACAAACAAGATGGCAAAAAGAAAGCTAGCCACATGCTCAAGGATTGCCGCGAGTTCCAGAAACTCAGCGAAGGCATGATGCAGATGAGGCAACAAGCTCCAATTCCTGTGTTCGGAAACGCACCTGCGCCAGGTGAAATAGCACACGGAGCTCCTCCACCGCCGCCTATTGGAGGCCCAAATCAACCAGTCGCACCAGCGCAAAACAACGCCGGGGTCGCCTACCCCCCACCAAAGGGAGCACTAAATATGATCCAGAAGGGACGCCCAACCAACAGGGTGCAGAAGAAAATCACCCGACAAATCAATTTGGCCGTGGCAACTCCGCCTGCAATCCCTGAGTACCTCAGCGGATCGGAGTCCTGCATCACATTCACTCGCGCGGATCACCCTTGCCAGATCCCTCGCCCAGTTCATGCTGCCCTGGTGCTGGAGGCGCAGATCGGAGGCTTCGAGATGAGTCGCGTCTTCATGGACGGCGGCAGCGGCATCAACCTAATATTCGCAAGCACTCTAGCAGCTATGCGGATCCCACAATGCAGCCTGGAACAATCAGACATAACGTTCCACGGCATTGTCCCAGGGAAGGGCATCTTCCCCCTGGGCAAAATAGGGCTCGACGTCATCTTCGGGAAGCCGGACAACTTTCGGCAGGAGCGCCTAGAATTCGAAGTGGTGGACTGGCCATTGCAATACCACGCCATCCTGGGACGTGTAGCATTCGCAAGGTTCCTGGCCGTCCCACACTACGCATACCTACTACTCAAGATGCCAGGACCAAGGGGCGTCATCACAGTCCACGGGAGCTTCACCCGATCGGACCAATGCGACAGGGATTTCAACAAAATCTCCCAGTCTTTCGGCATGCAAGACGAGCTTGTAAGGCTCCGCGAGGTGACGGACAATGGGCTACCCCCAGTCACAAAGCAGAACGCACCTGACATGTCTTTCGACTCCACCATCAACACCAAGAAGGTGCAGGTCCATCCAACGGATGCCTCCAAGACGGCGCTGATCGCCAACGACCTCAGCACCGCATAGGAAGGCGCGCTCGTCGAATTCCTCCGTGAGCGCTGGGAAATCTTCGCCTGGTGTCCTGCGGACATGCCAGGAGTTCCCAGGGAATTCGCCGAGCACGCACTCAATGTCTTCCCAGACACCAAGCCAGTCAAGCAGTCCATCCGAAGACTGTCGGAGCCACAAGCCGAAGCTATCGGCAAGGAGATCAACATATTACTCGCAGCAGACTTCATCCGGGAAATCAAGGAAAGCGAGTGGCTGGAAAACACGGTGATGGTCCCGAAGAAGGACACGGACATCCTGCGGATGTGCGTGGACTTCACGTCACTAAATAAACACTGCCCTAAGGACCACTTCCCTCTTCCTCGGATCGACCAGATCATCGATTCGACTGTAGGTTGTGAGAAACTCTCCTTCCTCGACGCCTACTCAGGCTATAACCAGATTCGACTCAAGGTCGAAGATCAAGAGAAAACAGCGTTCATCACACCGTTCGGAGTTTACTGCTACAACACAATGCCCTTCGGGCTAAAGAACACGGGTGCCACGTACCAGCGATGCATGCAGGCCTGCCTCAAGGACCAGATCGGTCGCAACGTCCAAGTCTATGTCGACGACATAGTCATAAAAACCAAGGAGGCAAGAACACTTATCGACGATCTCCGCGAGACGTTTGACAACCTTGATCGCTACAGGATCAAGCTCAATCCAGAAAAGTGCGCCTTCGGCGTCCCCTCGGGTCAGCTGCTCGGGTACTTCATCTCTCAACGAGGGATCGAGGCAAACCCGAAGAAAATCAAAGCTATCATGACAATGGAGAAGCCGAAAAACCTCAAGGGCGTTCAGCAGCTCGCAGGGCGAGTAGCGGCACTAAGCAGGTTCATCAGCCGCATGGGCGAGAAGGCCCTACCATTTTACCAGCTGCTGCGCAAGGCAGACAAGTTTGAGTGGACACCAGAAGCCAACGACGCATTCGAAAACCTCAAGCGGCTCCTCTCCACCTCGCCAGTTTTGGTCACGCCAAAAGAGCGCGAGCCCCTGTTGCTGTACATAGCAGCCACACACCAGGTGGTCAGCACAGTACTCGTGGTCGAACGACCCGAAGAAGGCAAGACCCACGGGGTACAACGCCCAATTTACTACCTCAGCGAGGTTCTCACTCCAACAAAACAGCGGTACCCGCACTACCAGAAGCTGGCCTACGGCGTGTTCATGACGGCTCGACGACTGAGCCACTACTTCCAGGAGCATCAGGTGATGGTCGTCAACGAGGCACCCCTAAACAGCATCCTGAATAACCCACAGGCCACAGGACGCGTGGCCCTGTGGGGCATTGAACTATCACCCCTGGACATCATCTACGAGAAGCGACACACAATCAAATCTCAAGTCCTTCCGGACTTCCTGGTGCACTGGATGGAGCTGCAGCTGCCTGACACCCCAGACATGTCGCAGTCCTGGACAATGCATTTTGACGGCTCCAAACGCGAAGCCGGAGCAGGGGCAGGAGTCATACTGACCTCCCCGCAAGGTGACAAGATGAAGTACGTCCTTCGGATGAAATTCAGAGCCTCCAACAACGAGGCCGAATACGAAGCCCTCATCCATGGCATGAAGATGGCAAAAATATGCGGCGCAACGCGCCTGGTAATCTACGGTGACTCCAACCTTGTCGTACAGCAAACGATGAATGAGTGCGACGCACACGCCGAAAACATGATCGCGTACCGCGCGCTATACAACGCACTCGAAGGAGAATTCGACGGCTGCGAACTTTGGCACGTTGGAAGAGAGAGCAACGAGGAGGCCGATAGACTCGCCAACATCGGCTCCACTTCTGCAAAGGTACCACCAGGTGTGTTCCTCGAACAGATCTGCGTGCCATCCATCAAGCGGAAATTCCCCAAGGGATCACCCGAAGAAGCAGAACACTCGGGGGCTACGCTACCCGAAGGTCATGAAGGACCCGAAAAATTGGATACCGAAGTTGCCATGGTCAACCCGATGCAGGCCATGGCAGTCGAAGAAACTTGGACACGTCCATACCTCCAGTTCCTGATAAACGGAGAATTGCCAGACAGCCCGACAGATGCCCGGCGCGTATCTCGTCAGTCAAAAGCCTTCACCATCATCAACGGCGAGCTGTACAAACGCAGCATTACAGGCGTACTACAACGGTGCGTCACCATCAACGACGGCAAGGCCATACTCCAAGATATCCACGAGGGCATCTGCGGCCACCACGCAGGTAGCCGCTCCCTCGTCGCCAAAGCTCTGCGAGCAGGATTCTACTGGCCAACGGCCATGAGCGACGCGAAGGACATCGTCCGAAGATGCAACGAGTGCCAACGGTTCACCGACAAACCGCACGCACCTGGGTCCGAACTTCGACCCATACCCATAGCCTGGCCTTTTGCCCAATGGGGCCTTGACATGATCGGCAAACTGCCAAAATCCTCGAAGGGAGGACACGTCTTCCTCCTGGTTGCAGTCGACAAATTCACCAAGTGGATCGAAGCCATGCCAGTCACCAACCAGAAGGGCAAAACCGCCGTCAAGTTCTTCGAATCCATTTTCTACCGGTTTGGCGTACCGCACAACATCATCACCGACAACGGATCGAATTTCATCTCCGAAGAATTCTAGGACTTCTGTGAAGGCCTCGGGATCAATATCACGTATGCCTCAGTGGCACACCCGCAAACAAACGGGCAAGTGGAAAAGGCCAACGGCCTAATCGTCGCTGGCATCAAGAAGCGCCTCATGAGCTCACTCGAGCACAAAGCTGGAAACTGGACGAAAGAGCTACCGTCTGTCCTGTGGAGCTTACGGACTATGCCAAACAGCTCCACCGGCTACACACCATTCTTCATGGTGCACGGAGTTGAGGCCGTGCTACCAGCCGAAGTACGCCACCAGGCTCCACGAGTCGTCGCTTACAGCGAAGCCGAATCCACGGCTGCACTCGAAGATGTCGTCGACACACTCGATGAAGCACGGGATATAGCAGCAGCTAGATCAGCGGTGTACCAGCAAAATCTCCGCAACTACCACGGCCGCCAGCTGCGCCCAAGGTCCTTCGTCGAAGGAGACCTCGTCTTGCGACTTATGCAAAAGCGACCGAATAAACTCGAGTCGCCATGGGAAGGACCCTATGCCATCACCGAGGCCATCCCAGGTGGCGCCTATCGCCTCAAGCACGTGGAGTCTGGAGTCGCATACTCCAACCCATGGAACATCTCGCACCTGCGACGATTCTACCCATAGCAATGTACCCCCTTTTTACTCTCAATAAGGCTTACAGCCAAGGCTACTCAGCCGAACCATGTATCTCCTCCATTACGCTACAAATAAAGCTAAGTGTCTCGCCCCCAACCTTCGGTTGACTATTTTTCTGCAACTTTACTACATGCTACATACGCATCCGGGGGCTCCCCCCACCTCACGATTTCATCGACTGAGGACAAAACGTGTACACCTGAGTAGCTGACCACGTCAGGCAAACGAAAAGGACACGTACTAAATCAAAGCACTGCGTGCTCGGGGGCTCCCCCCACCTCACGATTTCATCGACTGAGGACAAAACGTGTACACCTGAGTAGCTGACCACGGCAGGCAAACGAAAAGGGCACGTACTAACTCAAAGCACTGCGTGCTCGCAAACAAGCGAACCTTTACAACAAAGGGCACATACACGCCCAGCCGCAATATACAAATTTTACATCTATCTGTTTATTTTCAGGTCCTACCTATTCTGAAGAATAACCTGAGCACGCTGCTCAAACAAATCCACAATTTGTTCGGCATACTGCCTTACAGCCGCGTAATGCGGACGCATATTCCACTCGCCACCATCTGGTCGAGGAGGTGGCCCAGTCGCCACAGCAGCCAAATCTACATCAGGGCGGTGCACCCTCACAAGAGACAAGGCAGCCTTCACCCCTGCGACGAGCTGCTGCCTAGCTCCTTGACATTGCTAGCACTCCGAAACTTCATCAGAAGACCTGCAAGGGTCGTTGGCACGGCATCCAACGGAAACATGACATGCAGCACCGAGGAAAGCGATGTCTGCACCTGGCGGAGCACCCGCGAAACCTGGTAGACACGATCCTGCACCGTCGCCAGAACTATGGCGCGATCACGATCCATCCAGAAGAAGCCGCCGGCCTCCATATCCTGTTGAGTCAAGCAATTGACTCGAACAGCAATACGCTCCTTTTCTTCCCTCGGAGCAAGATTGGCACCTGCGACAACCCCACAAAACAGGAGTAAGGCCAGCAGGCTCACCCGAAGAACTGAGCCACAGCTCGAAAGAAGGATCAACTTACATTGCAGCTGCTCGGACAGCCGACCCAGCTCCGCCATCAAATACTCCTCTCTGGCTGCACCACGGTCTGCTTTGGACTTCCAAACGTCAGCGCGACCGCGTAACCCAAGCAAATCTCTCTCCAAGCTGCGCACGCGATCCCGAAGAAAAGCGAGCTGCGAGGAATCATCCAATGATGCTCGCAAGGGCCTTTCGGATGAAGTGCCAACTAGGTCAACACCCAAAGGAACCTATAGCAGTAGAAAAAAGAAGGCACACAGACATTCAGCCAAGGATAGAGCACAACTCGGAGAAATTCATTAAAATATATAAGTCCACTACGTGGCACAAGGATGGTACTACAAAAGATATTTACAACAAAAATAGACTACAAGCTATCCTACGTCTACTACGCCTAAGGCGGAGGGCATTGAGTCGCCTCAGAACCAGACTGCCTAGCTTTGGCCTCGCCCTGCTGCCGCAATGCGTACTCAGACAACAAGTCAATGAGCTTGGGCCCATATCGTCTGCAACGAGCGGAGTAGGCGGCGAAGGCTACCTCGGATCCATCTGCAGCCGTCGGCATCCGAGAAGTAATCTGGGGCAGGTCCAGCTCCACCCCAGCCGCCATGGCCATCGCCAGCCCGACGGACGCGCCGATGCCCTTCTGCTTGCGCTTATACGCTGCAGGCGCTTCGGCTGACAGAGCCTCTGCCAGGGCATTCACATCTTCAAGGGATGCGCCCTTCGGGAAGAGCTCCTGGTAGAAGCGACCAAGGACCTCTTTCGCCTTGGCGAGGGAGTTGACGACGGTGCTGCAGCGGTCTTCGACCGCTACAGTGGCATCATCCAGAGCACTCCCGTGCTCCAGAGCACCGCGGTCTAACTCGATGCCTGCGGCATCTGAGACAAAAAAGAAGAAAACATGAAGAAAGTCAACATAGAAGAAGATCCGCAGAAAAAGGATCAAGTACAAAAGCTAGCGCTCACCCGAAATAGCCTTGGCAGCAGCCATGAGCTTCTCCGCCACCCATTTTTCACGAGCAGCCGCAACGGTGGCCAGCTGCTCCTCACGATTTGCGGCCTCCTGCTGCAGACGCTCTTTCGCTTCGGCTGTCTTTGTCAGCTCCAGCTCAAGGCGTTCTCTCGCCCCAGCGGCAGCTTCGGCCTTCTTCCCCAATTGGCCAAGGCTCTTCTTTAGAGCATCGACCTCACGGAGAGAGTCATTATGCTCCTCTGCATTTACAACAAGCAAGTGTCAAAGAACAGGACCAGGGTAAGCAAGAGAAGTACTACAAGGCAGACGAATACCTTGAAGCTACCGCAGTTTCGCCTCCAGCGTCAGGCGTTCCTCCACGAGCCGCTTGGCCTCTTGGACAAAAGGCTGCAGCAACAGGCAATAGTAGTAAGAGCAGGACTTGGGGGCTACGCCCAACACAAAGAAGCATAAACAACATCAGCATACGAAGACACTCGGGGGCTCCCCCCGTAGCATCAAGCAGAAAAACTTACGTGCTCCGAAGGCGAACCTGCAGGCCCGCCTACGAAATTCTGAGGCGCAACCATCATCCTCTCCTGCATAGGAGGAACTGGCGCAGCATCACCCAAAGTCGCCACCGTCTGAGGAGGAGGCGACGCAATGTTCGACTCCCCCATCATCTCGCGCGCACCATCACTGGAGCCGTCGGAGGATTGCCTGCATACGAAGCCAATCAGCACAGGTGCAAACATCATAAAAACAACAAGGGAACAAAGGACAACAGTGGCAACAAGACAACTTACGAGCCCAACGCGCTCAGGTCGAAGACAGGAGAAGCCCTTCGGGCCCTCTTCTCCTCCTTATTTTCTTCCTTCTTCTCCTCCTTCTTTTCTTCCTTCTTCCGCTTTGCTGGCGGGTGTGGAGCAACAGCCCGCACAGGAATGGCAGGAAGGGGAGAGGAAGAACCCCCATGAACATCATCATGACGCTCAAGGCCCAGAGGATTTCTGGGAGTCGGAGGAGTTGAAGCATCCGAAGACTCGCTCGAGCTCCGTGATCGCTTGCGCGAATGGTCCTCACTCGATTCGTCGGCATCCTCCGCTGGAGATCGCGCCGACGGAAGCTCGGACACAGAATCCACCACTTCATTATCCGGGGCATTCGGATACCTTTCGGGCAACGGTGGTGCCATGCCCGGCACTTTGAAGCTCTACAAGATGAAAAGAAACTTTGTTAGCAAACACAGGACACAAATACACACCCAAACAAAAAAAGGGAGCACTACGTGCGCAAATCTACACCTTTGGCACGGCCAACGTCGAAGAAAAGGGAGGAGTCAGCGACTTCTCCGGGAGTCCTTCGTCGGCCTTGAACTTCAACAGCACGCGAAGAGCCTTGTCAAGTTCCACCTCGGAGATTTTCTCACTCGAAACCCTCGTCGGATCACGGCGCCCAGAGAAAAGAAACATCGGATGCGCCCTCGCTTGGAGAGGCTGCACCCGACGCTCAAGAAACATCCGTATGATGTCAACACCGTTTACCTCTTTCTCAGGAATCAGTTGGAGATCCTCCACCCGACGGTACAGGACCTCTATCTCCGCCACCTCACCATCCAAGATTTGGTTTTTCCAGGATCTTTTCTTCTCAATCAACTGGGAGGGGTCAAAAGGAACGAGACCAAAATCTTGCCCAGGCAGTACGGAGTCACGGATGTAAAACCATTTCCTCCGCCAGTACTGGACAGATTCGGACATGGAAAAGGAAAAGAATTGCACATTGGGACTAAGGGAGATGATGAAACCCCCAATGGGATACACACCATCCGAACCAGACTGCCTCTTCACGGAATAAAGCTTCCGGAAGAGGCCAAAGTGCGGCTCAATACCAAGCCAACACTCGCAAAGTGTGATAAAACACGGAATGTGAAGAAGGGAGTTAGGAGACAGATGATGGAGTTGAACCGCATAGAAAAAGAGCAGTCCACGAAGGAAGTCATGGACTGGAAAAGAAAATCCGCGAATCATGAAGGCAACAAACATAACCCGATACCCAGATGGGGGACGGGGGATTACCTCATTGTCGGGGAGTATCACGGCCTCCCTATCTTGCGGAATCAGGCTCCGCTCGCGCAGTTTGCGGAGATCGCTCTCCCGCGTTTCTGATCGCCGCCAGCCACCGTCGGTGACGCGAGCAGTGGCGGTGCCCTTCTTGCCTCCGGCGGCGCTGGTCCCAACTGCAGATGAGGACTTCTTTGGCTTCCCCATGGCGCTACGGCGGTGGTGGCGTTGCCAACGACAAAGACAAAGGAAATACGGAAGGAAATCCCAGCGACAAGCAAGAATCGCTCGAGCACAAGGAGGGAGTGAACACAAGAACTGCTGCGGTGAAAAACACACCACGATTTCACCAGGGATTATAACAGCGAAGACGACGCACGCTGGCCGTCCATCGAGAAGACCTAACGCCAACGGTAGATCTGGCCGTACACGTGTCAGCACCAAAACGAACCGTCGTTACCACGCCGTCCACTACGTGCGGAAATCGAGGAGACGCCGTAATCATCTCCACGCCGCACGTGACCGGTCAATTCAACGTCAGAAAATGGGACCCACGCTTTGTCCAGTCAAGTCATATCTGGCGTAGCAGACGATTGTGGTCATCAATCATCAGCACTGACGTCATCAAAAGCTATACTAGCACCAACTTCGGCTGCACAGCTAAGAGTACTCACTCGAATCTACGATTCGACTAAATACTCGGGGGCTACTCCTATCAGGAGCGCTGGTCGCGCACCCGATGTACTTCCGGGTCAGCGGTACGCCCACGAGATTTCCTACTACAACTGTACGATACCAAACTCGAGTCTCTGCCCGAGTCTACGACTCCGCCAGACACTCGGGGGCTACTCCAAACTGGAGCGTCAGTCGCGCACACACAAGATCTTCGAGTCCTACGTCGAGTCTACGACTCCACTACGGACTTGGGGGCTATTCCCATAGGGAGGATGGATTTAAGCATCTGAAAATTTTCGAGTCCTGCGAACCTAATGATTGAAACAATGCTTGAACTGAAAGTCTCCGTTCGAGTCTACGACTCGAACAGACACTTGGGGGATACTCCCATAGGGAGCGCTGGTCGCGCACCCTATGAAATCTTCGACTGCGATCTTCCGGATCCGCATGCAAAAACTTTTTGGCAACTCTGCCCCAACAAAAACGCCAAGTGAGCAACAAATCTCCTTAGCCACCCGAAGCACCTCCGCGGTGACAAACATTCGGATGCTGCGTCTGCGACGCAAAGATAAGACCTACAGATATCATCTGATGGCCTGGCAACACACCTGACTGCGCTCTGCTAGTATGAATCCGTACCAGCAGGTACGATGAAAAATCCCGACGGACGCGTTGGGTACAACAATTAAAATCACTGGAATTCCACTCCTGTAAGTCCTCCGCGGCCTGAGTTGAATTACGCCAGCATATGTTCCAGTTTCGAGTTGAGGGACTCGAACCTGAAGAAGATCGTGTTGCTTTGTCCTAAGACAGTTAACTGACTCTGATCCGTCGGGAGAGTCAGGCACACGTATCAACAATCCCTACACATTCTCTTGAAAGACAGAGTTGCACCCGAAGGATTGAAGAGTCCTCAGCCGAATCTACGATTCGACTGATCACTCGGGGGCTACTGACATGGTTATACCCTACGGGTACGTAACTTCAGCATACCTAGTCCAGCCCAAGGAAGGCCCACGGCAGACATACGCTGGCCCATGAAGATTTTCGGGTGGCCAAGGCCCATGACGTCTTCAGATCCTTGGAGAGCAAGACTAGAGTTCGAATACAACTTGTAACCTACTCGTGTCGGTACCTGAGACCTAGCCTCCCCATATATAAAGGCTAGGAGGGTCCAACGAGAGGAAGAACCCCACAATAGACCTAGATCATCCATGCCAGATCGAATATGCGCACCTTGTAACCTTCGGTTCCGCCGTAATCAAAGAGCAGACAAGCAGGAGTAGGGTTTTCCCTCCGGGGGCCTGAACCTGGGTAAATCTCGTGTCCCCTGGTTGCTTGTCTGTTAACCGTGCCACGATCTCCAGCATCCCCATCTTCTCCAAAACCCAAGTCCATAACAATGGGCATTGAAGAGATCAAACCTCGTCACTAGGCATTCGCCGCCAATATAGTAGATCCTTGCAGGAGTAGGAGTGTTACCTTGTCAAGAGGGCTCCGAACCTGGGTACATCACTGTGTCTACAGTATCTGTTCCCAACCCGTTGCGAGTAGCCACCGATAGCATCCTGATTGTCCCCTCTCATGCCATCCCTGATAGCACTACCCTGTTCCACACCACGACAGTTAGTGCCCACCATGGGGCACAACACTTCGGCTGGGGTCATCTTTCGCATGGGACTTCCGCTTGTCGCCGGCGAGAGAGTAGCCTCCGGCCTCGTCCTCACTCTTGGCTCCTTCGACTGCGTCATCGACAACGCATCATGCTTCATCGGGGAGAACTTCCCAGTGGCGGATCCGTCATGCACTTCGGTGAGCACCGCGTCTACGTCGCCACCATCATTGAGGCCTTCCCTCGCGAGGTAATCATCATCTCTGGTGCGCCGCCCAGCTTCTCTGCTCCGTGAATCGCCAGCGGTAGCGTGGAGGTCGTGATGGCCAGCTCAGGCGAGGGCCGCCTCCCGCCTCTGGAGCGCAACGTGGGAGGAAACAACTCCGCTTCACGCGAACAAGACCAAGATCCGTTGGTCACCTCCATCCAGCACCTCCGCAACCCCATCAACCCCGATGCGGATCCGGCAGCAGTTGTGGCCGTGCTGGAGGCCACACGCCAAAACCTCCAGGAGGAAGCCAACAAGTTCACCGCCCAGCAGTGCCGGCTAAACACGAACATGTGTGAGTACAACACCACAACCCGCTTGCCTGGTGCCAACCGGCAGATTCCGCCTTAGGGTCGTAACCTTGGTTCGGATCTAGACCGTGCTGCTGATCCGCGTACTCCCGTGGTTCAGCCGGTTTACAGTACTCCAGCCAAGAACATGAGGGCTACAGAAGTAGCCGCCGCTGAACTAAGACGAGCTACGCCGCCAGCAAGCGCGCGTCCAGCTCCTCGTGGCCACGGCCAACAAGCAGCAGGCTGAGGCAGGTCTCAGCCTCGGAGGAAATAGCAAGAGCCAGCCACGAGTTTACTCTCAAGTTGAGGGCATTAACTTCGGCGAGACCTATGGTCCAGTGGCTCGCCTTGAGTCCATCTGTATCCTTCTTGCTTATGTTGCCCATAACAATTTTAAATTGCAGCAAATGGACGTCAAGAGTGCTTTCCTTAATGGTCCTCTAGATGAGTTGGTATATGTAAAGCAACCCCCGAGCTTTGAGGATCCTAACTTCCCGAACAATGTCTACAAACTCGATAAGGCACTCTATGGCCTTAAACAAGCCCCACGTGTGTGGTATGAGCACCTTAAAGAGCTTTTGCTAGACCGTGGGTTCGAAGTTGGGCAAATCGATCCCACTTTTTTTACTAAGAAGGTTAAGGGGGAGCTCTTTGTATGCCAACTATATGTAGACGATATCATCTTTGGTTCTACTAATAAAGCTTTTAATGATGAATTTTCAAAGCTTATGACTGACAGGTTTGAGATGTCTATGATGGGGGAATTACGGTTCTTTCTTGGATTCGAGATCAAGCAACTTAGAGAAGGAACCTCCATCAATCAAGAAAAATACATCCAAGACATGCTCAAGAGATTCAAGATGACGGATCTTAATGGTGTCGCCACTCCGATGCAAACAAAATGTCATCTTGAACTTAACCCACATGGTAAAGATGTGGACCAAAAGGTATACCGGTCCATGATCGGCTCTCTTCTTTACCTCTACGCATCTAGACCCGATATTGTGTTGAGTGTGGGTGTGTGTGCAAGGTATCAAGCAGCTCCTAAAGAAAGTCACTTAGTGGCGGTCAAGATAATCTTTCGATATTTGGTTCATTCCCCTAACTTTGGTCTATGGTATCCCAAGGGCTCCAATTTCTCTCTATGTGGTTATACTGATTCAGATTGGGCTGGTGATAAGGATGACCGGAAATCCACTTCTGGAGCTTGTCAATTCTTGGGAAGATATGTTGTGTGTTGGTCATCTAAAAAGCAAAATTGTATATCTCTTTCCACTGCCGAAACTGAATATGTTGCTGCTGCTAGTGCTTGCACTCAGTTATTATGGATGAGGCAAACTTTAAAGGAATGCGGTGTCAATTGTGACAAAGTGCCTCTTTTATGTGATAATGAAAGTGCAATCAAAATTGCGTACAATCCGGTCCAGTACACAAGGACAAAGCATATTGAGATTCGGAATCATTTTATTCGAGACCATGTTGCTCGAGGCGATATTGATCTATCTTTTGTGAGCACGAAGAACCAACTTGTGGACATATTTACGAAGCCACTTGATGAAGCAAGATTCTGCTACTTGAGGAATGAGCTAAATATCATTGATTCCAGGAGTTTGTCTTGATTACCCATGCACTCACTTGTACATCTCAGTCTTATTTGGTCTAGGTGTGGGCATGGATATAGGGGGAGTGTGGTCCTAACTCATTGGGCTAACCCTCCCCCCATAATGCCAAAAGCAAGATAAATCATTTCTCTTAATATCATTTTGTGATATGTGAGCTTATTGATGAGTATTGGTCGTGAACCCAAGATATATCTTCGCGGTGTCACACCATACACTCCAACAAGGTGGCTCCGGCCACCGCCCTCTCCCTTAAGGAGAATTGGATCTTTTTGGATGTTTTTGCTCTCTCATGTTCTTATGGGAATCACACTCAATCTTGGCTTTTATTTGATTTGGATCTTGCAATTTTGAGTGTCTAGTACCATCTCAGTTTGGTTCTCTTAATCCTAAGCCTTTCCCTACCCCTAAGCCATCTATTCTTGCACACAAGTCCCTTGTACACCTTGTGGGGGTGTTGTTTGGGGATGCGCGGGCCTGAATCTGTGTACAACAGAATTTCAGATTTGAGGCCGGATAATCCGGCCCAAGTGTAGGTCGGATAATCCGGCCCCCTGGTGGATTTCGTCTTAAAGGGCAGGGATCGGGGGGATGGGCTCATAACGAGCAGCATTTCTCCCCCAACCCTCTCCTCCTCCTCAGCCGCCGCCTGCCGTCCCCCACCCTCCCCGGAGCCTCTCCGGCCACCGGATTTTCTGGGCCTCCCCGGAACTTCTTCTCCGCGCCTCCGGGTACCTTCTCCTCCGTGTTCTTCCTCCAATGAGTGAGGGTAACTCCCTCTCTCCCCATCTTTAACTAGATGTGTTACTTGTTGGGTGGAACGTTGTCTAGAAGGATGTTATTTCGGATAGAAATCATAGTCTTGCAGTTTCTAGACCCGATCTACTTTTTTGCATTCAATCTAGGTGAAATCGAAATTTTCTGCCAGGGCCGGATTATCCACCCCTGGCCAGGCCGGATTATCCGGCCTGACAGATTTAACTTTGGTTCAGTTTCACCATGGAGTGTGCATTGAGTAGATTTGTCTTATGAACTTTTTGACTACTTTTTCCATGCTCTCTCCTGGACTTTTGTGTATGCTTATCCCCTTGCTATCACTCTTGTTCTCCTCACAGGTGGTTCCAGTGTTCCCAAGACCTACAAGCGCCGCCCTCGAGGTAAATACTTCCAGGACGACGGACAGGGTAACTTAGTGGACGAGGTTGAGTTGAGGAGGAGAAAGAACGAAGAGAATAGAATGGCCGAACAGGCAAAGAGAACTAGGAAGGGAGTGTCCAAAAGGAAGGGCAAGGAGCCCAAGATCAACTACAAGGTATTGGATGCAGTCACCTATTCCTCCATTCGTCACCGTGATTTGTTTGCTGAGTTGCCTCGTGATGATGAGTTGGGGGATGCTCGTTTTTGGTGTGCTGAACAGAAAGGTATTTATGAAGATGTGTATGCCAGGCTGAACATTAGGCCTATGGACCCACTGGTTCTTGCTGAGGCTTTGGAGAAGGCCCACCTTGTGGATGCAATGTTTGTGGCTGAGCGGATGGGGCTGCACCATCTCATGTCTCTCCAGTGCTCTTATGACTCTGAGGTGGTGAAGCAGTTCTTTTCCACTTTGGTTATTTGTGGAGATGAGCGTCACACTATGAAGTGGATGACTCACTACAGGCCTATGTCTGCTGATTTCCATGTGTTTGTTGAGGTTCTTGGGTACTCTTTCCGCAGCAGGGATAGAGCCAGTGGCCACCGCATCATCACCCAGCTGAAGCCCAACAAAGATGCAGCTCTCTCTCCTTGCACAATGGACAATGGAATTGTGGGCACTATGGCTGGTCTTGCTCCTATCTATGCTTCCTTAGTGGGCCTCTTCCGTGACTCCATCACTCCGAGTGGGGGCAACAATGACAGCATCCGTGGTCACCTTGTCCAGCTCCTTCAGTTTTCTCATGAGGTTGCCTCGTGCGAGGACGAGTCTGTGCAGTACAGGCTAGATGTCATGGACTTCATCTACCATGAATTGACTGATACTATGTTCAACCGTCTGTCCATCCCCTATGCACCCTACATTATGATGCACATAAGGCACCTGCTCCCTTTTGAAGAGTTCAACATTGATTCTTTGCATAAGGCCAAGAAGATCTACACCAAGGTTCGGAAGACCTCTCACCCCTCCTATGCTCCTGAGGGTCTCATGAGAGATGCTCGCAGGCCCCCAGTGCCTCCCGTTACCCGTGAGATCAAGCAGCTGAACTGGTTCCAGCGGCACATCCTTTGCATGGGAGTGGACACGCGCAAGGGTCAGTACGAGGCATCCAAGCAGCGCCATCAGTTGGCTCGCTCCCAGCAGCTCATCCTTCACCATGTGTCCGGTGCTTCTGGTGACCCCCCGGCTCCTACACCTCCCACTCCATATGCTCGGTAGAAATCTTCTTCCGGGTTGAACTATGGAGAGCTGGAGCATCACTTGTTCCCCTCTGCGGCCGCTGCTGATGATGAGGATGGTGACACCGAGGAGCTTGAAGATGAGGACGAGGACGAGAATGAAGACGAGGATGAGGACGAGGATGAGGACTACGAGTGATCCCTTGGGGCGCTAGCATCACTCTTCTTCCTTTCTGGTGTCTCGATGCCAAAGGGGGAGAAGTAGTTCTATTAGGATCTTCGAGGATTTGCATGGGTCGGGCATAAGCACTTGCATTTTTTTCTATTCGTCGTTTTCTCGCTTATGTCCATTTAGCGTTGAACTTTAAATTTGTGATTTGTGGTTTGTTTGAGACTCTATGTCAGTGGTTGTCTGGATTTATCTCACAGATTATGCTTATGGATTCATCTATTCATATCCTATTATGCTGGAAATCTTGATCAAGGAAGGCGCTTATATTGGTTATCACGTTGATAAGTGAGGCTATTTCAAGGATGCCTCTCTTCTACCTCGGTGGTATGATTATATTGCTCATATGTCTATGGAATAGATTCATCTATTTGTGTACATTTGTATTCAAATGTAAATTTCTAATATGCACACATTGAGGGGGAGTCTCTTCCATGTTTATTGCTGGTTGTCTAGTAATCCTTTCCTGCAAATCCTAGTATTGTCATCTAACACCAAAAAGGGGGAGATTGAAAGAACATTTCATGTTTTCCTGTGTTTTCCATGTTAGATAACAATATTGTGGAGATTATTCATGTGCGCTAAGTGTGCAGGAAGCTTTGAGGGGGGACGGATTATCCGCCCCACCAAGGGCCGGATAATCCAGCCTACCTCATTACTCAAAGACTGCCAAGACGCGTCACCTAGAGAGGGGGCGGATTATCGCCCGGAAAATCCGGACTGGGGGCGGTTTTTCTTCCCCAGGCCGAATAATCCGGCTATCGCATGGGGTGGATAATCCGGCCCCCAGTTTTTGAGCAAAGCAGGCCAAGGCGCGTCGCTCAGAGTCCGGTCAGATTTTCTCCTGGAAAATCCGAACTAGGGCGGTTTTTCCTCCCCAGGCCGGATAATCTGGCCTTCACATGGGGCCGGATAATCCGGCCCCCAGAAGATGATCAAGTGAAAGCTCTGCGCGACACTCAGAGAGGGGGCGGACTTTCTGCCGGACATTCCGAGTCTGGGACGGAGTTTTCCCTAGGCCGAATAATCCGGCCCTCACTTGGGCCGGATAATCCGGCCCCCAAAGTCTCCAACGGCTGGTTTTGGAAGGGGTATAAGTACCCCTTCTTCCCCAACATTCAGAACTCTTGATTCATTCGAAATTGTCCAGACATTGTGCAAGAGCTCCCATTCTAGATCTCCTACTTCAACCACCCGAAGGCTTCGATCTTTGGGGGAATTGAAGGAGGAGAGAATCATCGTCATCATCACAAATCAAGCGCATCAACTCCTCTCCATTCATTTGGAGAAATCCCTGATCTAGTATTCTTGTCAATATCTAGATCTTGTTCGTTGTATTTGATAACTTTGTTCTTGTGGCAGCTTGGTGTCATTTCGGGAGCCTCCAAGTTGATTGTGGAGTTGTCCCCGCTAGTTGTGTAAAGATGCCGGTACCCGCCTCGAAGGGTCCCTTTAGTGGAAAGGTGGATCAGGCCTTTGGTGGCGGGATCCATCGGAGAACATGGTGATGCCTATTATGGCATGGTGGTCTTAGTACCGCCCACCCCTCCAACGTAGACGTACTTCCCTTAACAAGGAAGGAACTACGGTCAAACAAATCCTATGTCTCCGCGTGCTTCACTACGGTTTACCCGTTCCTCTTCCACTCGCTCTTTACTCGCTAGTAGATAGGTTTGCATATAGGGAAATTCCACCTAATAGTTTATCTAGAGAATTTACCCTTTGTGCTAAGCCTAAAATTGAAAAAGCATTAAAATTTGAAGTAGCACCTATTCACCCCCTCTAGGTGCCCATACGATCCATTTCATATTCCCATTGTTATCCCCAACTATCAATTTAGGGTTCGCTGGTTCATCTTAATAATACGTAATACACTATGCAGATACATACCTAACTCAAATATATGATGGGTCACTAAAAGATCATTACTGAAGTCATGTCACTCGGGGCATAACAACAAGCATTAACCATGGAAAAAGTGCTCTAACACTCGTACATGAGCGTCCATAAGATAAACACCTCAAATACCGATACATATGGATGATTACATGATGGATCTCGTCCAATCCCCATCCACCTCACATGCCTATAGGGGAATTGCTCATGCATGATGATGGGGGATGAGGGCGTTGTGGTTATTTATGGTGTTGGAGATCCCTCCGGGGGCGACTACGGCGGAGTATCCCCCTACGATCTTGGATGAATCAGAATCTATTTGGTGTTGTTTTCTTATTTGGTGTACTCCCTGTCGAGGATGCCCTGGGGGGTGTCCTTAATATCGGACATAAGAAAAGAATAGATTCTCACCCAAGCCATTGTAATAGGTCGCACAGAGGCCGCTCTCTCGGGTGGCTTGAACCTTTCCGCATCCAACTACCTGCACTAGAAGTCTGCTACGATGACAAAACTTAGGCTAACCCAAGATCTCCGCACAATCGATCCGGTGATAAACGAGCACTATGGAAATAACGCCCGCCCGGAAATGGCGAGAAAACAAGACCATTACCGTTCCATGTTAGCTGAGGGCTTCCAGGATAGGGGTAACTGATCGAGGAAGGAAACAGGGGAGTCACCAGACGAAGTCCTAGAGGAAATGGAAACCATAGTCGTCTTTGTCAAGAAAACCTTGACGCCTGTGTCTCCCGAGATATGTGTCTAAGCAAGCAAACCTCTTAATTTGGTCTTTTTAGTCATGTTTGGGATCGCAGCTTCTACCATCATAATTGTTTTTTATCCTTTTCAGTACCAGCAAGTCTTAGCCTAATGAAACTAGTTAATGTACATAAGTCATGCTCTAAACGGATTTTCCTATTATCGTTTTTTGATGCACATATATGCCCGTGCACCCGACCAGATGCGGTCCTCAACTGGCCTATGTGTCGGGTATCGGGAGGTAATGGGGCGCACATCGTGAGTATAAACTATTGAGAAAGCCCCTTCGTTAATTCCGAAAAGTGATTCTGTCTCTTACCTTTCGAGGGGACCTCTTGACGGGCGGCTTTCCTCCACACCACATATCTCTTTCTCCGTCTACTCTAACCTGCTCCTTCAGATCCGACAGGCGGAGCAGATGATATTCAACGAAGGTCAACTACTCGATTCGGGCTTGTTCTGCCTGATATTCTAGGTGAGTTGCCGGCCATGTATTATTATCCTTCGTATCAGTCATAGCATATCCTCCGTCCCGTCATCTAGTGGGATCCTCTAGCGTCAGATCCGGATCTGTCCGCATGCGACCACTAATTCTATTGAATGTTAGAGAGCGATATGTCACCTATAGTTTGTGGTTGCGTTTAACTGCTTGCTCATCTAATCTTAATTATGTCCTTGCCTAGATCGGTTCATAGCTATGGATCCGGATGAATCATTGTCTGAATCAGGAGCAGAGACGGAAGAACTGGCAGACGAAGGAGAACTCGAGGATGCTTCAGAGCAAATTAACTCTAGGTGAAGTGTGAAGAAGATATACTGGATGATGCATAAGTTCGGCGATGAGAAACGCGGGTTGGTTTTAGAAATGGGATTCAAGGGGTTCCTGGATATGCAATTGGTCACAAGGTCAAATAGGGGTTTCTCGATGTGGATCTTGGAGCATGTAGATGAGCAAGCTTCTGCAATTGTCAATGGACATTTAGGATACATACCATTCTACCCAGAAGATTTCGGTAAAGCCTTGGGGATACCGTTTGGCGGATCACCTATAGGGATGGAACCAGGTAGTGATATAGTATCTGCCATCAGGAAAATGCTTCGTATAGGAGAATCTGTAAAACAGATCAAAGCTATTGAAGAAATTGTTAAGGAAGAATTTCCAAACGGTATGAATTAGCGGCAGAAGAACAGGTTCAAAGTAGCATTTGCCATATGCGCTGTCATAGACATGTTGTCGCCAATGCTCAAAGGAAATTACTTCCAAACATTTTACCCTTGTATGACTGGTTCGACACGGAATCCTAACTTCTACGAGGCTGGTAAAGGCTGAACTTCAAGGAATGGTAAAGAAGAACAAAAAGACAAACATATCCGGATGTACCCATGGCTTGAAGGTTTGCGTATCCTGAAAAGGGCATGATGTATTTGTATTATAATATTCAGTGCGATAACAGAACTCTCGTTGCATACTGCTCATGCTCATGTGTGTTTCGTCTTGTGACAGGTGTTCTACATCGACAACCTGGATATAGGATCAGACAATCTACCCCATAAGGTTCTTCTCAGGATGAAGGTTTATAGCGAGAAGGTGATTAACAAGATAATAAGTGCCGACCAGGTCAGCGGTAGACATGCAGAGGTCAATGTATTCGGTAGATTGCTGGTAAGTATGCTGCGATTAAGATGGCACCCAATAGATATTTATATAATGCATTACAAAAAAATGAGATACTGAAATGACCATCATGTGCATGAACAGCCTAGGCCTGATGCGACTGTTTGCTATGCAAGGAGCAAGACCTCCCGTTTGGGACACAAGGGTGTGTCGTTTTCGACAGAGGAAATAGGTGCATCGGATCCATTGATTGAAAAGGTAATTGCTAACTTTTCTTGTTGTGTCTATTCTCTCATCTATATATTGATAACATATGATTGGAAATTATGGTTCCGATATCGTCTATGCTTCTGGAGAAGGTTGCGAGATATTCAGCTACATGCCAGGACGCAGTCTCAAGGGCTTCGATAAGGGTCAAGGAGATGAACCATTTTCATGCGAAAGAATGGGCTTCGCTTCTTGAAGACACAAACTTCATAATATCTTTAGAAACTGTTGAGATGATAGACGACATCAACAAAGTGAAGAATGTTCTTGGGATACGCCGCAAAGGTCGGTACGATGCAAACAGTTGTGTTCCAAATATATGTTCCTGCGACTAGCATAGAACAAGATGACATAATTTTTTGTGACGTTGCAGACGATCGCGGGGACGATGGTGGACCATCTATGCAAGATCCTAGGAACTAATTTAGGACAGATAAAGGATTCGGTTCAGAGAAAGATATATGTCATCCATTCTCTCACCGTGCTATGTTGTGTGATCGTCCATGCTGGTGGGGTCAGACACTGTCTCCAAGAGGCAATCCTGAAGTTATTTATTGTTAAATATGTGATCAGATGCAGATGGTAGGACGGGCAGACCATGAGGATATGACTTGCGTAATATGACATCATGTGGCGGGAACCGTACGAGAGATCCAGGCAGCACAAAAGGTTAGTGAGTGTAGCTTGTTAAGCGGTTGCTGCATATGATGTAGAGTATAGCATTATACTGTTGATCGGACGCATGTCTGTATAGTTACTAACATCAGCTTTGCTTATATTCAGAACATGAAATGGAAGGAAGATGCGGATCGGATGAAGATATCCCAGATGAATTACCTGACACGATGGGGGGGCAGAACACGTCGCGAGGTAAAATATGCTATACAGAATTGCGAAATTATATATATATATACGCTATGCATCCAGAAACTAATTATTAGCCGGTTCTTTATGACCAGCTGTAGATGCGACAAGTGGCCTGTATGCTTCTATATATGCTGCTAAGGGTGCACCCAACTCTTCAGTCAGTGCAGAGATAGTCAGAGGTATACTGGTCTGCGTATGATGATACAAAAATCTCAGGATATGCACGGCGTATGCTTTCGAGGTTTGCTCATATGTAAATACTAATATCGTGCGTGTTTTGTCAAACAGGTGGGACGGTGTAGACCGTTGTTGGCCATGATGACCGGGTATTAGGTAAATGTAGAAGAGTGAAGCGAGGTGCTTCATGCGGTAGGATGCCTTAGAGGTCGAACTTGAGTCCTTAAAAGGTAAATCCAGATAATGAAGATCCAGACAGAGCTGACGAAAATCTCAATAGTCTGATTGATGCGATCGTGGAGGAGCATGGTCAAGATCATAAAGCATCCTGCACACCAGATATTAAGCGTACTGTTACCCTCCAGGAGGACCCTGAGGCAAAGCGAAGGAGGATGCATATCAACACCCTCGAAGTGTCATCTATGGAGTTGTTCAGTGAAGACGATCGTTCTCCACCCGTTATGGGACACAAGGGTAGTGGTAAGGCCGTCGTGGAGTATGGTGGTATTGTTCGGAAAGACGACAACAATAACAGATCATCCATTCTAGGAGTGTTGGTGAAGGATGATACCCATGTGAAGTCTTCCAAGGGTTTTGTGACGAGAGGATCTTCACTAGAACATAGGGAGACTCCCCTGTCGATAGTTCCACATGGTTCAGCTCATACAACTGGGAGAGGTACGGTGCGCAATCAGTACCATGTGTCGGATAGTGCATTTTGGAAGAAGGACCTGATGGCTGAGTTTTGCGACGCATCGTCTTCTCGAGGCAAGTGTCTGGCTTTACAGTTTGTTATTAATCTGATAGAAAATTTATTCTTTGTCTGACTGTGATATGTGTTGGCCTAAAATGACAGCTTAAGAAATGTTGTGTCTATCTCAGGAATGAAGCAGGCGGTCAACGAGGGAGAAAGATATGTCATAGATATACCGGACGACCAGGTACTATTGTAGCCTGAAGATCTCTAGTTCATGCATGCCAAGTTGTAGACAGTTGTTGTCAGATATCAAGGCTATTATTCAATTGAATGTTTATTGGCTGATGGACTACCTTTTGTTTTGACTCCATTACATAACATGTGTTTTATTTTTTGGAAGCTACTTTCGGCAATTTGTTTTCTGATCTAGGTACTTCCAACCTATGATGGCAGGACCGCTGACCGGTTTAGAGATAGTCTTCACGCAAACACCGCCTCCCATTGGATCTAGTGGAGTGGCAGACAAGTCTCCCATCAGCCGCAACCGTGAGGTTGCCGCTTTAGAACTGGCATATAGCGAAGAAATGGAGACCACGACTTTGAACCTTAACCTAACGGATTGTGATGAGAATCTAAGCGCACAGCCGATTACCTGGAGGCGAGTGAAGCCAGGACCTTGTGCCAAGTCACCTTTTGTCCTTGGGTATGATCCGCCACTAAGAGCGCATTCCGGTGTTGTCAGGTTCTATGATGCATTCTTCAAGGAGAAAGCAGAAAGCCTAAGAAAGGAAGTGTAATGCGTCTTGCGTATAGAACACCTGACGATAACAAGTGTCTTGTTGTGCAAATGTAAACATTTTTGTCATCCTCATTAATGTTCGTGTGTCGCAGCAACTGGATAATCAACTCACAACCCAAGTATATAGAGATAAATGGTGACCTGCTAAAGAGCATGCTGCGCGAGAAGGGGTCGTTGGAGACTGAATTTGTTAACCTAGCTATGAGACGATACCAGCATCTAGACGTCGCGTTTGCTGCTGAGAAAAATGAGGGTTGCTGGAGGCTTTTTCTGGAGGCAGACTTTGCGGTAAGGATGCATGCTTCGGGTCGTCGTGCACGGTCTTGATTCCTCAGTAAATTCAGTAAATGCCATCCACTGCTGCTGTATAACTTATTGTCACTTGTCTAACAACATGTGAATTTTTCTAGAACCACGTGTTCAGGGGGGGATATAGTTACGAGCGTCAGGTACATATATGATCTCTTTAGAGGACCTCTAGTAACATTCGATGTCCACCTTTGCACAGAATTATGTCCACCCTAGAATGGGACTAAATTACGTAGTACAAGGCTTGTATGGCAAATAAGAGATATAATAAAAAACGTCCTACGTACAACAGTAGGCATGGGGTGTACTGAATAGCCTGCCCCCTTCCTCGATATAAGGGTGCACCCATCGCGCCATACCCCCATCAACTCAGGCCACACTGCATTCACTCCCCACGTCAAGGTCCATATCTTTGAAGGATCTTTCAGCTGACCGGCACATCCTCTGTAGCCGTGTCATGAAGACTAAGCCCGACGAGCCGTTGGAGTCCGTATGCGCCGGTGTATCTGTTTTCCTAGCGGCTCCAGTGCCCCAGTTCGTATCGAACTTGCCGGTAATCTCTACTCTTAAACCGTTGATAACGTATCGGTTCACACCTTTGGACCCTGTCCGAACCATTTTCCTCAGGCGGACACGCACACGCTTAGGCCGATGATGGCGAAGATGCTGACAGATGGCTTCCGCGTAGCCTCGGACGAGTGGAGTATAACTGTAGACGGACAGCCAGTGTCATCTGTAAGCCGTCGTTTAATTTTTAATATCTATTACCATCAGTTTACACCACATGGGCTAACTAAGTCAAACGGATATGTCCTATTCACATGTCAGGATGATAGGGCACAAGATTGGGAGCAAATGGAGCGATGACGCCCTAACGTTCAACCTGTCAGATGGCACAGGTGGCGTGGACGTGATATACTGGTGAGCTATATGTAGTTACCGTTGTGCACACGGACGAAATTCGTCGCAAAAAAATTATTCTGACAGAAAAAAACCCGTATGACATGTAAACTATAGGTTCGAGGACAACATGGACTATGGTCTCTTGCGGCAGATAAGGTTATCGGACGAAAACATGTTTAATTTTGAAGATGTGCGTCTTACATATAATTTTCAGAATAAGCATAGTTGTTTGTTAGCGATGGTGACTACGTTATGGTCACCGGGAGACCAACTTTCAGAGACAACCGTATGCGCGTCAAAGCATACGTCGTCAGGTAAATAAATTGCTACACATTTATAGTGTCGAATACATATGTATAATTATCTTTCACGTATTCCCATTTTCCAAATATTTCGGTTGCCATAATGTAGGGCAATAACAAACTATAATGACGTGACCCACCATTTCCTGCTATGCATCTACACACACTTTGACACTCTGAAGACTAACACAAAGAAGGTACCGATTACCCGCCGATTTACCACCGCGCGTTAATAGATCATGACTGATTGTTGATCATAATATGGTTTAAAAAATCACCTCCACGACTAGGCACAGGAGGGGGCAGCCGCCGGGGCATCATCATCCACTGTTAGATCCCAACCATGTATCACCCCTACCCGTGTCGCAGAGTACGGGAGCACGGTGGAGAAGATTATGGGGATACTAAGGGACCCCGCATACAGGTTTCTCGACGATCTTTACTACCCATACATTAGCGGTGGCATACTGTTTTTTATACTCTAGATGGATGCTGTTAATCTACTTATCACATTGTCTTAGTCACTAAGACGGCCCATATCATGCAAGAAACGCGTTTTATCCACTAAAACCATCTCGGGCTCTATCGGAATACTGCGTCGTATCTTCTAGCGCATCTTAGAAATAGTTGTTAGGTGCCGTCAACGTAATATAAAGTACGTGTTAAATGCTATATATGGCGACGTATCCACATTTGCCTCGCGTGTAACGTGCTTATTTATACTAGTTGTATCCGGTACAACAGACGTCGATCGGTATGGTACCAACGCGTGGCAATCTAAGATATGACGCTCAAGTGGTCGTTAATTAGAATTACGTCTTAAGATACAAGTCTAATACATCTATGATACACCGTACATGTTATGTTATCGTGAGTACGGCGCAATCCAACCGAAGCTTACCATGGGGCACGCTAGTAGTCTCTTATGTCGTACTTCCATAAAGTCTTATATACCGAACGACGTTTACCAGGGTCGCGTTAGTCAGACTGTTAGGTTGTAAACCCATAAAGTACTATAGACCAAAACATACAGTACCGAGTCAACATTCAACATGTACACCACGAACATCCACACGCAATGTAACAAGACATCGCGAGTAGCATGATAATATATGGTAGATATCGGTACGACGCTCGTGTCATTGTTTAAACGCGGAAAGGCGTATGTTCCATTCATAAGTGATATACGCGTCACCGTTCAGCGCCAGCCAAACTTCATACTTATAATTCATGGTGACGTTATCCACATTGGCCGTTCGGGTAACGTGATTATTGATATAGTACATTAGAAATACGTCATATGATATGAACGAATAGTGAACTACAATACGACGATCAATTAATCGTTAATCAACATGACATCTGCGATGTCATGCTGATACGTATACATCATAACGTAGAAATGAAACTTATCGCGTTATATGGACATCGGTTGTATGGTATTACTTCAAAAGCATCGATACGGTTTGACGCATCTACGATGACATCCATACATGAACGTGACATATGAAGGATCGAAATACATGTTCTGTCGTTCCATGCATCGCCTTATGCAAAGTCCGAACTGCGTATTGTAATCGCTGAGAACATGTTCCGACATGATATTACCTGCATAATGTCGTATGATACAACGCCTAATATACATACGACACAACGCATTAATGACTCCTATCGCGAGATATAGACGTCAGTCATACGAAACCAGTTCGAAAGTATCGAAACGATACGACGAAGATACGCTCACATGCGTTTATGAACCAACCATATAACATCACGGAATTGATATGTTGTCGCTTCGTGCATTCTTATATCAATGTTCGATCTATGTCGTGTGATTGTCGTGCGAATGGGCTGGTGTTATAGTAACGCGTTCGCCATTGACTTAATTCACGTGACGCACCGATCTACGTCACCCATAGTAGATCCGTATCGATCATCCACTACGACGAAGGATGATACAACGTGTTAACGCGTCGAAACACATCACTACCAGTAAATGGTGATGATATAGTGAGATCAACGTAAGCCAAATGATGTTTCACATGGGGCGTGCCAGTCGGATTGCATGTCTCACCCGGAAAGTACTATATACCATGACACGCGGGGGCCGAGTCAACATTTGAACTGTACCACCATGTACAATAACATGGAGATGACATGAAATATAGCGAGTAGCATGATAGAATATGGCGAACAATGATAAGACATTCGCGTCACTGTCAAAACATGGAGAGGCGTACGATCCTATCACAAATGATGTACGTGTCACTGATCAGCAACAACAGATGGTCTAAGATATAATTTGGAGCATCGTATCCAAATTTGGCCACGCGTATGACTTTCTTACCAATACAATAGACGTCAGTCGCTATGTTATCAATAACAGACGAACTATGATACGACGCTCGAGGCGAACTATGTTAACACGCGACATACGGTACCGGGTCAACATACGACGGTATCACCACAAACATTACCACGCAGCGTTACAAGATGCCGCGGGTACTATGAGAATATATGGTGGATAGTGGTACGACGCTCGTGTCGTTCTTTAAACACGGAATGGCGTACAAACCAATGATAAGTGATCTACGCGTCATCGTTCGTGTAATGTGATTATTGATATAGTACATTAGAAATAGGTCGTATGATATGAACGAATGGTGAACTACAGTACGATGCTCCATTAATCGTTAGTCAGCATGACATCGTATGATACAAGTCTGATACGTATAGAACATAACGTAGGAATGAAACTTATGACGTTATATGGACGTCGGTTGTATGGTATTACCTCGAAAAGCACCGATACGGTTTGACGCATCTACGATGACATCTATACATGAACGTGACATATGAAGTATCAGAATACATGTTCTGCCATTCCGTGCATCGCCTTATGCAAAGTCCGAACTGCGTATTGTTATCGCTGAGAACATGTTCCGGCGTGATATTACCTGCATAATTCTGTATGATACAAAGTCTAATATACATATGACATAGCGCATTAGTGACTCCTATCGCAAGATATAGACGTCAGTCATACGAAAATAGTTCGAAAGTATCAAAACGATACGACGAAGATACAATCACATGCGTTTATGAACCAACCACATAACATCACAGGTGATATACGCGTCACCGATCAGCGCCAGCAGAGATTCGCAGATACAATTCACGCGATGTATCCACATTTGCCTCGCGTGTAACGTGCTTATTTATACTAGTTGTATCCGGTATGATAGACGTCGGTCGGTATGGTATCAACGCGTGGTGATCTAAGTTATGACGCTCAAGTGATCGTTAATTAGAATTACGTCTTAAGATACAAGTCTAATACATGTATGATATATCATACATGTGATGTTATCGCGAGTACGATGCAATCCAACCGAAGCTTACCATGAGGTACGCTAGTAGTCTCTTATGTCGTTCTTCCATAAAGTGTTATATATCGAACGACGTTTACCAGGGGCGCGTTAGTTAGACTGTTAGGTCGTAAACCCATAAAGTACTATAGACCAAAACATACGATACCGAGTCAACATTCAACATGTACACCACGAACATTAACACGTAGTGTAACAAGACATCGCCAGTAGCACGATAATATAGCCTATGGTACGACGCTCGTGTCATTGTTTAAACGCGGAAAGGCGTATGTTCCATTCATAAGTGATATACGCGTCACCATTTAGCGTCAGCCGAACTTCATAGATATAATTCCGGGCGACGTTATCCATATTGGTCATTTTTAACGTGATTACTGATACTAGCTATAGGTAGTACATTAGAATTAGGTTGTATGGTATGAATGAATGGCGAACTATAATATGACGCTCAATGTATCGTTAATAAGCATAACATCGTACGATACAAGACTGATACATATACGACATAACGTAGGAATGAACCTTATCGCGATATATGGACGTCGGTTGTATGGTATTACTTCGAAAGCACCGATACAGTTTGATGCATGCCCGATGACATCCATACATGAACGTGACATATGAAGAATCGAAATACATGTTCTATTGAAGGGGGCTTCACTAGATTCACACACATCGCCCATCCAACACCTCAATGTCTTGACCCAGGGCATCTGCGGCGACCGCCTGACATCGCGGAGATGCCGCGCTCCGAGCTTACTCCGCGTCGCCAATCTTTCCACCAAAGGAGAGCGTTGAGGCCGCGAAGCAGTGGACGCACCAGACTTGGCCGATGGAGCCCGGCGACCTACTCCCAGTCGGCACTATGGCACGAGAACTACAACAACTAAACCTACAATCTACTCTACCTAGGCCGGCTCCTCTCCTCCGCCTCTACCGGCGGGTGGAATAGAAGAGGAAAGTTAGGTCATGAATTTTATATTTATTTACACGTCTGATGAAGTAGCCACAAAATGTTGATTTCATTTAATTTAACACCTCATGATAAATCTAGGCCAATGTGTTCCACCTCTGGGACTAATACGTAACTGTCAGCTGCATTCTGGCCACAAAGGTCCAAATAATGTTCACTGAACACCGCTCCACGGTGCGTTCAGAAACTGCACAATGTTTTAATTCTGGAAAAAACGAATACATCACAGTCAATCTTTATTCCTGGAATTTACTATCTACTAAAACACGTACTCCCAAGTGAGGTTGACAATCCGTAACTTTAGCTGCTGAAGACAAAACCCGTAATCGACACAATACAGATGCACCGAATGTCTCTTACAACATAGTCTTTATAGGGATAGTATGAACACGAGTAGTGTTCAGCATCCTAACGTAAACAATAAATTCATGACACTAATTTCCTACAAAACCAGGTCGCGCACGACGATTTATTGTGTCCTACAATTCTACAGTTAGAACAACGAGGATACTTCCTAGGCTTCTTTGTCTTCCTTTCAATTGTAGGGCAAGAAGCGGAGTTGTGACCCTGCTGCGGCATACGCTGCAGAAATGTGTCCGCTTTACGCCAATCTCGTACCTTGGTCTTGATCTTGCTCTCGTGGGCCGCCCTAAGTCCTTCCTCTTCAATGACGCTATCATGTCAGGTCGTAGGCTTGTCCCCAACACAGCATCAAGAGACGATGGTGGAGTATTGTTCACTAATACTTCTAGAGTCATTGAGTGGTGCATTCTTTGTTCAATCCCTAACCCATCTTTTATAATACTAGTCTCTGCAAGCTTAGGCATTGCATCCAACATCATACCCCTTGCTACCTCATAGGATTCAGCGTTTGAATTAGCTAACTGAACGACCTCCAGTGCAGCCTGTATAGAGCAGTGTGTCGGAAACTTGTTGACATCATAGCTGGACTTTCCTTCTGATACATCCTTAGGTGTTCAGGTATAACACGACATGCTCCTCTTGTCCACCTTGACAGAATGTGATTCTCCGGGATCTCCCGTATACCCAGATGTGATATCACCTGCATGAAATTGAAAGGAAATTAACCTCATTGTAAGGCATTATAGAGATACGTGTGTACTGATTTTACATTATATAAGGCCAGTGACGTTGCCGCTACTCACCCTTATTGCGTGGCTACAGAGTATGCCCATATGCTCAAACTTCTTGCATTCGCAGACTAGCAGATTGTTTTCTGCATTGAACTGAACCTCATAGACGACACGTGACCACCTGGACCTCTTTTCAGCGTTGTAGTGGACAGCAAGATACCTCGAACCTTGGATAATTACTTCCACCCTATAGGAAGCTGACTGGAAAATCTCGGCCTCAATAAGAGTGTACATGGAGGGTGTGTATATTCTGCTTGAGTGCTTCTCGATAGGTCCACCACTGCTCAGTAAAACACACCCCTGCAACATTGTACAGAACAAAGAGGTAAACCTCATATTATGTCATCATAATTAAAGGCATTTTGCCGCATAGATGAGTAGAAAAGTGTATTACCAGGCGCATCCTCTGTTTGAGAAAATCCTCGTCCTCGGTCCTCATACGTTGAAGCTTCATGTAACCTTTTACAAACATATTCATAGAGGACCCAGGTGGAACATATTGCTTGAGCATGTGGTTGGCACTTTCTGACCGTTGTGTGCTAGTCATCCTCGCACAAAAAATTTCAGCGAAGTATGGCTTCGCCCACTTCATTCGAACTTCATAAATCTGGGTTAGGAAGGGATGATCTTGTAAACAATACTTACAAACCAACTCCTCCCAAGCAGCCTCGAACTCGTCTATCGTGAGCATGTGCTCAACTATCTTGTGAAACTCTTCCTGAAAGGTGCTGTTCTTGCCGTAGACCGTACCCAAGCATTCCTTCACCCTTTTTAGCACATGCCACTTGCACCACCGATGTTTAGTCCCAGGAAGAACGTTTTTTATGGCAACCTCCATGGCACGAGCTTGATCTGCAAGTTCAGATAAATGTTAACACAATGTGGTTCGTAAAACGTGTCACATCACTTATGACATTCATGTCCCACAACAAATTGTTTCTGTTATGCCGACAACGGGTATAAATTTTAGTGATATTTTGATATAAATCGTACCGACGGAGTATGCGTGCAATACAACCAGTATGGTGAAATAAGCAATTTTGTGGTAGCATGTCAATATACCTGTTAATATTGTGGCTGGTGCTTTTCCTCCCATCAGATTGACAAACTCTTTGAACAACCACTCAAAAGATTCTATTGTTTCGTTAGTCATCAGAACTCCAGATAGTATGATGCTTTGGAAGTGGTTGTTTACGCTGACAAACATTCCAAAAGGCATGTCATACTGATTACACCTATAGGTTGTATCAAAGGTGATGGCGTCTCCAAAATGTTTGTACTGCATGCGGCTCTTTCCATTGGTCCACATGATGGCTCTTATCTTGCCATCCTTGTCGGGCATGCAACTGTCGACAAAGTTGGGGTCCTCTGCCTTTAGCTCGGACAAGAGCTGGTGAGTTTTCCTAACGTCATCGTCCTTATGATCCTTGCTGATGCTTGCACAAAGTGATCTTAGGGCCCTCTTGTTGAAAGGCACGTTGTCCGTCGAGCCAAAGAAGCTTCCGATGACAGAATATGCCTTTCCTAGTCCAACGTTATTATCACGGAGGTTTGTGATTAGTGCCTTAGTGTGATGGTCAATGTTTCTATGGGATTTCCAATTCAGCTTCTCCCCATAAGTTATTGACATGATGTGGTTGTGTCCATCTCTGAACTCATGGACGTATCAGCCATTGTCGTCAGTCCTGCGCAGGCTTATCATGGTTGGATACTCACTGGACATCGATTTCGCCTTGTTGTGCCTGGGCTTCCCTGCAACAACCCGCTACTTCGTGAGAATAGCTCAATTTGATTCTGCATCCTTAACTAAATAAAGATACAGTCAACTTAGCACACTTACCGCACAGGCACATATGATGTACTAAACTGTTTTCGAATTTGATATATCCTTTCTTGATTGACCGTATCTGATCCCGAACCCAAATTCCCACGAGTATAGGTTGTAGAAGTCGTAGGCCTCCGGTAGAGAGCCAAATTCCATGCCCCGTTCTGGAGCAACGATAGCCTTCGTCTTCCTTTCGCCAAACCTCCTTAGCGTAGATTCCAGAGATGATCTCCTCCTACTTGTTGGCGCCCTGAAGTCGGGTATAGGGCCATGGCGTCGAACCCTGCGTATGATCACGTAAATGATTTCAGCAATGGATACAATAAACATTGGGGATCGGCTGCCCCGCCTATATATTCCGAGATGAACTCTGCGATAGTATTTTTTAAGGAGTTCCTACAAGTCAACTCTCAGCCTAGAATACTAATATAAATGATTCTAATAACACGAATGGCGTGTGGTTCAATTTATGAGTACATTGTGTGGTAAACAGCACTGCATGTAGCAATTAATCAACTTTCATTTATCTGAAAAATTGTCAGGGATCTAAAACACACTCCCATAACGGCTGCAAATTTCCTCCTGGAAAACCATATGTAGAAAACCTACACTATTATACATAGTGGTACTATTAAGCAGTATATACTGGTACTGATCCCAACATAGATGAGTACAGCACACCGTTTCTCCTTGTTCTGTAGATTACCCACACACAGAGAGACCTCGGTTGTAATCACATCGTGTATGAAAACCATCTAACACAAAGTACCTAAATAGCAAACAGGGCCGATTCTGTCTCTCATCTATCCTCACGCGCAGTAGAAATTTACAAAGATTTTTGCATTACCTCCTTTTCCACGACGGAGCAGGATTGGCCTCCGGTTCCACCTCTTCTGTGTCGCGCTCCACGGCACCGCCGGCATCGGACCCGTCGGATGCTGCTCTCCATTCCGGAGTTCCATCTGGTATGCTCTCTGGATCACCATTAGAATCGGGGCCTGTGAAGTGGTGGTTGCTGGTACCAAGCCGCATGTGAAGTGGAGGGTCCGACCGGGTCCCAGGTTGCGGGTATTGTATGGCCGAACAGTGCCTCGTATTTGCATCCAAGTGCCGGTCAAACATGCAAGGAGGTGGGACCGGAGTCCGAATCGGGAAGGAAGCGCGTGCGGTCAGGATAAGAGTTCGGCGGGGAAACAGTTCGTAAACGGCATTTTCGACCCAATATGAAGAAACCTTCTTTGTTGTTGAAGAGGTGTGTAAGTGAGACCTATCTCAACATGAGGAAAACTGTTGTCGAGTCTCTATGCTTGTTCTACTGACTCTATGCATGGCGTCGTACGTGGTCCTTATTTTTCTGGTGAATCAGTCTAGATTTCCAGCAATTTGCAGTGCTCAGCTGCTCACGTGCTGAAAACCGATGCTTGCCGGTTAATTTGATGTTTTCCAACATTTACTTTTAAAAGTAAGACCAAATAAACTGGAACCAATGACCGGCTTAGGAAAGCAATGACCGGCTTGACTACGTTTCAAGATACAACTAAATTGCCGATCTGCTTAGGCTCTGTAATACCTGAATGCATACAAATTTCTTGGAGACTTCAAACAACCATCACTTGGCCAACAATTAATCAAGGATTTAGTTCTAATACATCAAAAAATTTAGGGAGATATTCTGTAAGAAAGGTTGTCACGTTTCCATACCATACATACACACATGCCTGACAATACCATTTTCTTTTCCTACCCAACAACACCCAACTACGACAGCAGGTCAGCAAGTCTTCTTGCAGACTGCCAGCTTTCCCTAGCTCTGGTACACTAATACTCAAGTGGGACGATAGGATTGTCCAAACCTCAAACATATTCATTGGAACGTTCTCCATCTCGGCTAATGTTCATATCAACGGCTCAGATATATCCTACAAGCTAACAACGGTTTATGAACCAACGCGAAGCAACCTAAAGGAGGCCTTCTATGAGGAGCTTATCGCCGCAAAGTCTCCTCTTGGAACAAGATGGCTTGTCTCCGGAGATTTCAACCAAATTCATAGGGCCCAAGACAAGAACCGTGGCAATGTCAACCGTCGAAGGATTGTTAGATTTCGCAACACGCTCAATTCTTGCGACCTCAAAGGAATCCATCTACAAAATCGCAAGTTCACTTGGAGCAACGAGCAACAAGAGCCATCCTTTGCAAGCTTGACGGCTTCTTTTGTAATGAAGATTGGGACCTCACCTTCTCGAAGCACCTTCTCCACGCGCTCTCCTCTTCATTGTCTGACCACTGCCCTCTCTTGCTTGCAAATGATAGCGGCCCCAAGAAGCCCAAATCCTTTCGCTTCGAAAATTTCTGGGTCAAGATGCCAAACTTTATGGGCGAAGTGAACACCGCTTGGAGTGAAGATACCTCCCATACCGAGCCTTGCCAACGCCTTTTTCACAAGCTTAAGAGAACCGGACAGCGGTTGCGCAAGTGGAGCAAAACACTCTTCTCCCAAGCAAAGGTTGAGCTACACATGGCCTTGGAGGTCATACTACGTCTTGATGTTGCGCAAGAAACCCGAAGCCTTAGTGTGGAGGAAAGGGACCTTCGGGCTAGACTCAAAAGAAGAGTCATTGGACTCGCGGTGCTCGACAAGGCTCGAAAGCGACAAAGCTCAAGAGTGACGAACTTAAAAGAGGGAGATGCACACACTAGATACTTCCACCTACGCATCAATGCTAGAAGAAGAAAGAACCACATCCATCGGCTTAAACACAACAATGGATGGGTCACAGAGCACAATCAAAAGAAGGAAATAATACAAAACCACTTCCGCAAGATCATCAAAAGAGGATCCCCACGCACAAAGGATTTTAATTGGAATGTTATTCCACACCCCCAATGTGATCTTTCCGAGCTCGATGCCCCTTTTTTGGAGGAGGAAGTGAAAGCCGCGGTGGATGATACCGCTAGTGACAAAGCCCCGGGGCCGGACGGCTTCACGGGATCCTTCTTAAAAGCTTGTTGGTCCACCATTAAAGTGGATATTATGGCGGTGACCAATCAATTCTCAAGCCTACACTCAAGCAATCTCCATTGGCTCAACTCCGCAAATATTGCCCTCATTCCTAAGAAGGAAGGAGCCGAAGATGTGGCCGACTTTAGACCCATTAGTCTCATTCATGCTATTTCAAAGCTCATCTCCAAGATGATGGCCAAACGCCCAAAGCGCCTTCATTAAAAAAAGAAGCATTCATGACAACTTCCTCTATGTGAAGAACCTTGCAAGGAAACTCCACAAGGCTAAATGCCCGACGCTCCTCTTCAAGCTCGATATCAAGAAAGCGTTTGATTCAGTTAGATGGGACTACTTGATGGACATGCTTCAACACCTAGGCTTCTCAAGAAAATTTCGTGAGTGGATTACGGCGCTCCTATCCACCTCAACCTCTAGAGTCCTCCTTAATGGCGTGGCCGGTAACCCAATAAATCATGGGAGGGGTCTTAGGCAAGGAGACCCCCTCTCACCACTCCTTTTTGTGTTGGCAATAGACCCGCTACATCATATTCTTTGCAAAGCCACCGATCAATGACGTCTTCACAAGCTTCGTGGTCGTGCCCCCACGGTTAGGACTTCTCTATATGCCGATGATGCCGCCATCTTTGTGAAGCCCATCAAAGAAGACATTACCTTCTTGGCTTCCACGCTTGAGCTTTTTGGTGAGGTCACCGGACTTGTCACAAATTACACAAAAAGTCAAGTGGCGCCTATCCGTTGTGAGAACATCGATCTTGAGGACATCCTACAAGCTTTTCCGGCCGTGCGTACCTCCTTCCCAATGAAGTATCTTGGGCTTTCCTTATCAGTGAACCGTCTCAAAAGAATCCATTTCCAACCTTTGGAAGACAAGGTGGCGGCAAAGCTTGTGCCATGGATTGGAAAGCACGTTACTATTGCTGGGAGATCTAGTCTTGTGAAGTCGGTGCTTACAAGTGTGGTCATCTACTTCATCACCGTTCTTGATGTTCCTATTGAGGTGCTAAAGAAGATTGATAGCTTGAGAAGAGCATACCTATGGGCGGCTAGTGATAAGGTTACCGGTGGCAAATGCAAAGTTAATTGGGACCTTGTTTGCAAGCCTAAGGATAAAGGAGGCCTTGGAATCCTCAACCTCAAAAAGTTTGCGACGGCCCTAAGACTAAGGTGGCTTTGGCAAGAATGGAAAGATGAGAACAAGCCATGGGTCGGCCTTGGAAATCCTTGCAACTCAAAGGACCATGACCTCTTTGCGGCGGCCACAACGGTCATCATCGGAGATGGAAAAAAGGCTCTCTTTTGGGAGGCGAGTTGGCTAGATGGAAGGAGACCCAAGGACATCGCCCCTCTAATTTTTGAGATATCTAGGAAGAAGAAATGTTTGGTGCAAAATGCTTTGCATAATGACCTTTGGGTTTCCCAAATCAACACCCAAAATGGATTATCCTTGGAGCATATTGACCAATTCTACAAGCTTTGGGAGAAGCTTGCCAATGTAACTCTACAACCCCAAAGGCCGGACACTATCTCTTGGAAGCTCACAAATGATGGACACTACTCGGCTAAATCGGCGTACAATATGCAATTCTTGGGTTTAACCACCTCATCGCTGCCCCCCCCCCTTGTATGGAAGCCTTGGGCAACTCCTAAATGCAAGTTCTTTGCTTGGTTGATCCTACAAAATAGAGTGTGGACGACGGATAGGCTTTCCCGAAGAGGATGGCCAAATTGTGGACCATGTAAGCTATGCAATCAAAGACAAGAGTCGGCCCCCCACCTCCTTTTCAAGTGTCGATTTTCCATGAGGATTTGGAACAAGTTAAAGACTTGGCTCGGTCTCCACCAAATCAACACGTCTACTTGGCACCAATTCCACTTCGTCAAAGAGTGGTGGAAGAAGGTGATTCACAAGAAAGGACCGCAAAGAAAGGCTTTGGCTTCACTCACAATGTTGGTCTCATGGGAAATATGGAAGAAAAGGAACGCAAGAGTTTTTCGAGGCCACGCCGTCACCGTTGATATGATGGTAACAAAAATCAAGGAGGAAGCACACTTGTGGTGCTTTGCGGGGGCAAAAGCTCTTAGTAGTTTAATCTTGCGCGAGTAGTCATTTTCTTGTTGTTGTTTGGTCTTGGCTTTGGCCAAGATGTGGTTTGTAAGCACTTTCTAAAAAGCTTCTCCTTAATCAATGAAAATGGCAAGCCTTTTGCCTTGTTTCAAAAAAAAAGACTAATACTCAAGTACAGACACCGAAAGAATCAAACCTGACTAAGCCACCTTTCTATTTTAACATGCACAAATTACATCCATCCAATCATTATAACTAACCAATTTCTTCTTGTAGAGAACAATCCCAGATGAAGTTTAGGCTGCGGCACCCAATCTTGTGGTGAGCAGAAGCTCCACTATTTGGTCGCCATCACCTTATCTCCAGGCCTCCGTAAGTTTCCCCCATGCACCAACAGGTGGTCCTAATAGAGAGAAAACAATGCTTACTATCAGCACATAACAAGAGAACTCGTGTCATCTAGTACTATATAACCATTGAGATAAGAGAAACGACAACACTCTCTACTAGACCTCCATCAGCCGTTTGAGGAAATGTGAATGCCTCCTTTAGTAGGGGGTGTGCCTGATATGTAGGTCCAATGGCAGGACAAAGTCAGCCGTCCACGCAATCATTTACTGTACAGGATGTTGTCAAGGTTTCAAAGTTTGATTTGCATATATTTGATTTACTAAGGGACGGTGATCAAGATCATAGTAACAATAGATTGTGCCAATATAGAAGTCAGAAATTAAACAGTTTCTAAAGTATTTTACTAGCTACAAGTCGGTACTTGCATTACGCAGAACTTAGATGCCCGGAAGCTTGCTTCTTCTTTCACATCTGATAATCAAAAAGATCATACATCCATATATATGCAGTATGTGGTTCTCGCTCGCAACTTTTGTACTCACTAGTCTTTTTTCTGCAAGTAAATCATCTTGCTAGAAACTACGCAACCTAAAATTTCTTGACCCAGAGTCGGAGTATTTTGTCTAGTATTTGCACAAATGAAAGTTACAGCACAACCGAAATGTCATCCAAGTCCAGAGCAACTAGTGGGCAATACCAATTGGAATCAAAGATATCACACGGGCATAAGCAGATGAATGATATTAATGTCATCACCATCATGCTGATAAAGAATTGCTCCTACAGCTTCACAAAACAGCTCAAAAGGTTTCTTCAATTAGGTGGTTTTATAATGGGAGCTTCAAGAAAGACTTGTTTTAATATGTTGAAAGAAGTAAGATATTTTTCATCAAAATTAAAACGAACATCCTTTTGAAGAAGGTTAGTTAATGGTCTAGCAGTTTTTAAAAAAATCTTAACTAATCTTCTATAAAATCCCACATGACATAAGAAGCTTCTTATGACTTTTACATCTCGACGAGGGGGTAACCTTTCTATTGCTTTAATCTTTGCCTTATCGACTTCTATGCCCTTACCTGTTGTGACCAAGTACTATACCTTCTTGAACCATAAAATGATATTTCTCCCAGTTCAAGACTAAGTTAGTGTCTTCACATCTCTGCAAAAACTTTATGAAGATTATGGAAACAATGATTAAAAGAAGTTTCATAAACAAAGAAATCGTCCATGAATACTTCAATAATACTTTCAACATAATCGGCAAAAATAACAGTCATGCATCTTCGAAAAGTTGCAGGAGCATGGGTAGACAGAGGCGGGATAAGGCAGCGATGCAGGGGAGGGCAACGGTCGAAGAAATCCGATGGGACCGAGGCGGCGGGGGAAACACCATGGCGACGAGGGAAGCGAGCAAGGTCTGTCTTGCGGCAGTGCGCGCGGTGGGGGATCGATGACGATAAGCTAGCTTCTCTAGGAAGAAGATGAGGCTTTTTTTTTCTGGGTCTCGGATGTGGTCAGGTGGGCCTGCCTCGGCCTTGCTTCGGAGCGCCAGGAGAGGCCTCCATGAGGGGGCCACATGACAGCTTGAGGAAGTGTCATGTCTGAATTTGCATGTTCCGCAGTGTCTCTTTAAGTTGACATGATTTTTGAAGTAAATTTACAAGTTCTTTACTTCTAAGTTTGGACACCAGCAACCATGCACGTCATGTGTCAGACCGTAGAATTACAATCCTCTCTTTTATTTCCTTCCCATTGCAAGAAAAAAATCTACATGAACCCTCCTCATTAGACGTCAAGTGAATATCATATACAGAAAAAGTCCAACTTGAGGCAGCTGTCACGAGACAAGGCCAAAAAAATCTCCGTACGAATTGGATAGATCTTCTTGGTGTAAAGCACGGACACGTTTGCTAGTATTATACACATATTTCAATTAGCATAACGGCTTGAGTCCAACACGTCCGGTTACTTCTGTTTTATCTCTGGGTTTCATCGTGGCGAGAGTCGCCGCTGGGTGCATAGAAGTGTGGGGCCACGCGACAGGAATTGAGGATTGGGCCAGCTCGGGACATGTCATCTTACCAATCAAATTGCCACAAAATTCCTTGGCCAACAGACTAGATACCTATATCCATCAATCCATGTTACCACCGTATGCTGTTTTTTCCTGCGGGAAAGGTTCAAGATTTTATGGGTAAATTCACTCAACATAAGACCGAAATCTCTGTAATTGGACGGGCATGTTTACTCCATTGCTTACTAGTAAGAGTTAATTTGTTTTGTTTATAAATATTTTATACAGCCCTCCGTTCGGAAATAAGTGTCACTTATATTTTAAAAAACGCATGTATAATAACGCATTTTAGATAGATATATGAGGCATAGTCAGGGCATTGAGTAATCCCTCTGCATCGTCGTCAGCATCTGTATACTTGCTCGCTGTTTCTATCATTTCTCCCAGATCAGTAACCTTGTCACACTTTAAGCGATGGCGCAGTAAACCAATTGGGAGACCTGCGATGAGAGCTTCAATCGTAGTTTGATCGTTTACTCCTTCGCAGGAGTTCTTGATGTCAATCCATCGTCCGAGGTAATTCCGGCAAGTTTCTCCGGCTTTCTGGATACAACGTTGTAGGTCTCCAACCGTACAGGGCCTCCGATATGTGCCTTCGAAATTCCGAAAGAACGCACTTTGTAAATCATACCAGTTGTGGATGGTGTTCGCCGGAAGCTCATTGAGCCATGATCGTGTTGTCTTCCTCAGCATGAGTGGGAGATATCGAGTTGCGACCAGGCTGTTTCCGACTTTGGCGATGCAGCAAGCTTGGAAGAAATCCTGTAACCAGGTGTCTGGCCGAGCAATGCCGTCATAGGCTTGAATATGTCTTGAGATAGCAAATCCTTCCGGGAACTTTGTAGCTCTGATGCATGGTCCAAAGCACTTTGGGCCCATGTACACGTCATCGTTTTCGTAGCGCCGAACCTCTATGTTGGAGTTGATCCTATGTCTTGCGTCGTTCGGGGATAGGGATCATCCCGAATGCCGGCTGTGGCTGCGGTGCCTTGGAGCCGGACTTCGGCTTCTGCCACCACCTCCTCCGCCATGTCCTCCTTGACCTCTGTGGGGGCCATTGTGATAACTGTGTGGTGGAGAGGGTGGTGCAGCGGGGTAGTTTCCGGCTGATCGCCGGCCTCCATCCGGAGCGTCATTATTCCGGTTCCAGGGAGGTTCTTGACTATGACGAGCCCCCTGCCGGCTTGTGCCAGCATGGTTTCCGTCATTCCTTCGTCCGTCGTTCCCACCATGGTGAGGCTCAGTCGGATGGTTATCATGTCTAGGAGGTGGCATCCTTTGACGATCCTCCTCTCGACGTTTCTCTTTATCTTCTCCCCTTCGGGGAGGATTCTTCGGATTCAGTGCAGCGATCGCGTCTTTCTCGGCTACTGGAGCGACATTGCTCCAGTTATGTGTAGTTCTGCGATGCTGTCCCGACGATCCGGTTCTTAAATAATTGTCTTCCCTGCGTTCGGGGCGATAATACTGTTGGAGATATGCCCTAGAGGCAATAATAAATATAGTTATTATTATATCTTTGTGTTTATGATAAATGTTTGCATTCATGCTATAATAGTATTAACAAGGAAACCATTAATACTTGTGTGATTTGTAAACTTAATTTGAAGTCCCTAGTATAGCCTCTATACTTCACTAGCTTGTTGGTTGATTGATGATGTGGTTTCTTTATCATGAACATTGAGATGTTATCAACAACAAGATCATATCGTTAGGAGAATGATATGGTGGACATACTCCTATAGACAAGCGTAGCATAAAGATCAAGTCATTTCAATAGTTCAATTGCTATATGCTTTCTGATACATAGTAACCTAATTCCTTCGACCATGAGATCATGCATATCACCTTTACTGGATGGATGCTTTGATGTCATCAAACACCACACCGTAACAGGGTGGCTATAAAGGTGGCATTGAGTGTTCGGAAAGTATTGGTTGAAACACATGGATCAAGAGTGGGATTTGTCCATCCACATGACGGATAGATATTCTCTGGGCCCTCTCGGTGAAATGTCATCCAATTAGCTTGCAAGCATGTGACTTGGTCACAAGGGATCACATATCACGGGAACGAGAAAAGAGTACTTATCAGTAACGAGGATGAACTAGGTATGCAGAGATACCGACGATCATAACCTCGGATAAGTAACATATCGTGAGACAAAGGGAAATTGGTATCGTATGTAAATGGTTCATTCGATCGCAAAGTAATCGTAGAAATATGTGGGAGCCATATGAATTTCCAGATTCCTCTATTGGTTATTGTTCGAAGAAGTGTCTCGATCATGTCTGCATAATTCACGAACCGTAGGGAGACACACTTAAGGATTCGACGTTGTTTGAGTAGTTATGGTATTATGAGAAAGAGACCGAATGTTGTTCGGAGTCTCGGATTGGATCCGGGATATCATGAGGTGATCCGGAATGGTCCGGAGAATAAGATTCATATAAGGAAAGTCCCGTTTCGGAGTTGGGGAATGGTTCCGGTGTTTTCATCGGGAACATTCTAGAAGGTCCCGGAATGTCCGGCACTCCGGAGGGGGAAGGGGTACATGAATGTGTCATTGCATGTTGGAATGATTGCATCATGTACTAAGTGTTCTCGCTGTCCGAAATAAAGGGTTAATTCAAATCCTAATTGGAAAAGTCAAACTGCCAGTTTTCGGTCAAACTGCCAGTTTTCGGAAAGAGGAGAAAGAGGAGGAGAGGTGGAGGCCGAGTTGGAGGAGGGTTCCTCCCCTTGGCCGGCGCACCTCCCAAGGCCGAGTTGGGGAGGAACTCCTCCCCTTGGCCGCCGGCCCTCCCACCTATAAAGGGAGGGGCAGGGCTCCCCTCTCTACACACTACTAGTTCCTACCCTCTAAACTAAACCCTAGATCTAAACCCCGGTTTAGAGCTATTTTGGTTTAGAGCCTTCTAATTGGTTTAGAGCCCTCTAATTGGTGTGTCTAATTACTAGACCACTAATAGCCTCTCTCATAAGCTCCACCATACTCGCACCGGCTTAAGGCGAAGCCCTGCGGGATTTCCCCTCTACCTCCGGTACCACGCCGTTGTGCTGCCGGAATCGCGAGGAGAGTGCTACAACCTCCGCTGCCTGCTGGAACAAGGGAGAGGAAGGTCTTCGTCGAGTACCGAACGTGTGACCGACTGCGGGAGCGCTGCTGGAACGTGGCGCCGGAAGGATCGTCTACGCGATCTTGAGATCGGAAAGAGTACGACTACATCACCCACGAGAATCTGCTCTCGTTAAACACTTTGGAATCTTCGAGGGTGAGTTATTCCATCGACTCGTTGCTAAAATCTAGTAGATAGATCTTGGCTTGTTTGTTTGTATGCGATAGAAAATTTTTGTTTTCCATGCTACGAACCCCTACAGTGGTATCAGAGCCGTGTCTATATGTAGATCTGTTGCACGAGTAGAACACAATGGTCATTGTGGGCGTTGATGCTTTTATTGTAGATTGCTTTTTGTGTACTTTGCATCTTGCGGTATGTTGGGATGAAGCGGCCCGGGCTAACCTTACATGACATCGTTCATGAGACTTGCTCCACGCTTGACATGCAACTCGTATTGCATAAGTGGCTTTGCGGGTGCCTGTTTCTCCTAGCATAGTAAAGATCCAATTTACAACGGGTAATCAACAATGCTAGTATCAATGTTGTGGTTCTTGTTCGTAGGTTAGAACGACACTTATGAAAGCCCCAAACCACGTAAAATATGCAAAGAAAGTAGAAGCGTCTAACTTTGTTTTGCAGGGGTGTGCAGTGATGTGATATGGCCATGATTGTGATTATATTTGATGTATGCAATGTTCCTTATTGTAAGTTGGCAACCGGCAGGAGCCATATGGTTGTCTTTAATTTCTGTTAAGACCTGCGTGTCTATTCAAAATAGTTGTAATAGTTGAAGCTGGTGGACGACAACCATGAAGAAGCGTCATTGACCTTGATGCTATGCCGGTGATGATGGAGATCATATTAGTGCTTGAAGATGGAGATCGGAAGCACAAAGAAGAAAGGCCATATCATATCACATATTATGAATTGCATGTGATGTTAATCCTTTATGCATCTTGTATTGCTTAGTAGACGACGGTAGCATTATAAGATGATCCCTCATGCACATAAATTTCAAGTTCTAAAGTGTTCACCCTTAGTATGCACCGTTGCCAAAGCTTGTTGCTTCGAAGCACCACGTGATGATCGGGTGTCTTTGATTCCGCGGGTGAATACAACGTAAGCAAGCCAGATTTGCTTATGCGGTAGCTAAGGTTTGATCTTGACGAGCCTAGCATGTACAGACATGGCCTCAGGAACACGGATCGCCGAAAGGCAAAGCATGAATCATATAGTAGATATGATGAACATGATGATTGTTCGCCATTAAAACTATATCGGCTCTCGTGATGATCGGTGTTGATATAGTAGATTTGGTTCGTGTGATCACTAAAACAATGTGAGGGATGTTGTTTTGAGTGGGAGTTCACCTAGTTTAATTTCATTAATTAATTTGAACTCATTTTGTCATAAACTTAGTCTAAACTATTGCAAATATGTTGTAGATCAATGGCAGCCCCTACCATCAATTTTAATGCGTTCCTAGAGAAAGAAAAGTTGAAAAACAATGGAAGCAACTTCGCGGATTGGTTCCGCAATTTGAGGATTGTCCTCACAGCTGGTAATTTGACCTATGTGCTGGATGCACCGCTAGGTGACCCACCTGCAGCTGATGCTACCGATGAAGTAAAGAATGTTTACCTCGCTCGGAAGAATCAGTACTCCATAGTTCAGTGTGCTATCTTGTATGGTTTAGAATCGGAACTTCAGAAAAGGTTTGAGAATTCAGACCCATATGATATTGTCGAGGATCTCAAATTAATTTTTGAGACTCATGCGGCAATTGAAAGTTATGAAGCTTCTGAAAAGTTCTTTAACTGCAAGATGGAAGAGGGTAGCTCCGTCAGTGAGCATGTGCTTAAGATGTCTGGGCACGCAAATAAACTTCAAAGTTTGGGTATAGTGATTCCTAATACTTTGGGAGTTTACCGCATCCTCCAATCACTACCACCAAGTTACAAGAACTTTGTGATGAACTACAACATGCAGAACATGAACAAAGAGTTGCCAGAACTATTTGCTATGTTAAAATCTGCAGAAGTGGAGATCAAGAAAGAGCACCAAGTGTTGATGGTCAATAAGACCACCAAATTCAAGAAAGGCAAGTCTAAGCAAAAGGGACACTTCAAGAAGGGTGGTAAGAAAGTTACCATGCCAACGAAGAAGACCAAGGCTGGACCTAAGCCTGAAACTGAGTGCTTTTACTGCAAGGGAGAAGGTCACTGGAAGCGGAATTGCCCAAAGTACTTGGCGGATTTGAAGAACGGCAACATCAAGAAGAAAGGTATATTTGATATACATGTTATTGATGTGTATCTCACTAGTATTCGTAGTAGTGCCTGGGTATTTGATACTGGTTCGGTTGCTCATATTTGTAACTCGAAACATGAGCTGCAGAATAAACGGAAGCTAGTGAAGAACGAGGTGTCGATGCGTGTGGGAAACGGATCAAAGGTTGATGTGATCGCGGTCGGCACGCTACCTCTTCATCTACCATCGGGATTAGTTTTATACTTAAATAATTGTTATTTGGTGCCTGCGTTGAGCATGAACATTATATCGGGATCTTGTTTATTGCGAGACGGTTACTTATTTAAATCTAAGAATAATGGTTGTTCTATTTATATGAGTAATATGTTTTATGCACATGCACCTTTAATAGATGGTCTATTCATATTGAATCTCGATAGTGGAAATACACATATTAATAACATTGAAGCTAAACGTTTGAAATTGAGCGATAACTTGACCTATATGTGGCACTGTCGTCTTGGTCACATTGGAGTGAAGCGTATGAAGAAACTCCATTCCGATGGACTTCTTGAATCACTTGATTTTGAATCACTTGAAAGATGCGAAGCATGTCTGATGGGTAAAATGACTAAGACTCCATTTTCTGGTATGATGGAGCGAGCTACGGACTTATTGGAAATCATACATACCGATGTGTGTGGTCCAATGAGTGTAGCATCGCGCGGTGGTTATCGTTATGTTCTTACCTTCACGGATGATTTGAGTAGATATGGGTATATCTATTTCATGAAACATAAGTCCGAAACTTTCGAGAAGTTTAAGGAGTTTCAAAGTGAGGTAGAGAATCAACGTAACAAGAAGATTAAATTTCTACGTTCTGATCGTGGAGGTGAATATCTAAGTTACGAGTTTGGCGAGCATTTAAAGAAGTGCGGAATACTTTCACAATTGACACCGCCGGGAACACCACAGCGTAATGGTGTGTCTGAACGTCGTAATCGAACCCTCTTAGATATGGTTCGTTCTATGATGTCACTTACAGATTTACCGCTATCATTTTGGGGTTATGCATTAGAAACAGCCGCATTCACTTTAAATAGGGCACCGTCTAAATCCGTTGAAACGACACCGTATGAATTATGGTTTGGGAAGAAACCTAAATTGTCGTTCCTTAAAGTTTGGGGATGCGAAGCCTATGTAAAGAAGTTACAGCCGGACAAGCTTGAACCCAAAGCGGAAAAATGCGTCTTCATAGGATACCCAAAGGAAACTATTGGGTATACCTTCTATCATAGATCCGAAGGCAAAATCTTCGTTGCCAAGAATGGATCCTTTCTAGAGAAGGAATTTCTCTCGAAAGAAGTGACTGGAAGGAAAGTAGAACTCGACGAGGTTGTCGAACCTTCTCTCGAAGTTGCGAGTAGCGCAGCACCGGAAGAAGTTCCTGTGGTGCCTGCACCAATAAGAGAGGAAGCTAATGATAGTGATCATGAAACTTCGGTTGAGGTTGCTACAGAGCCTCGGAGGTCAACGAGAAATCGTACCACTCCAGATTGGTATGATTCCGTTATGAATGTCATGTTGGTGGACAACACCGATGACCCCGAGACATATGAGGAAGCGATGATGAGCCCAGATTCCAACAAATGGCAAGAAGCCATGAAATCCGAGATTGGATCCATGTACGAAAACCAAGTATGGACTTTGGTGGACTTACCGGATGGCCGGAAGGCTGTCGAGAACAAATGGATTTTCAAGAAGAAAACAGATGCTGATGGTAATGTTACTGTCTATAAAGCTCGACTTGTCGCAAAAGGGTTTCGACAAATTCAAGGAGTTGACTACGATGAGACTTTCTCACCGGTAGCGAAGCTAAAGTCTGTGAGGATTATGTTAGCAATCGCTGCATATTATGATTATGAGATATGGCAGATGGATGTCAAAACAGCTTTCCTCAATGGAGACATTGATGAAGAGTTGTATATGATACAACCCAAAGGTTTTGTCGATCCTAAAGGTGCTAACAAGGTATGCAAGCTTCAACGGTCCATCTATGGATTGAAGCAGGCATCCCGAAGTTGGAATCAACGTTTTGATAAGGTAATCAAAAGTTTTGGTTTTATACAAACTTATGGAGAAGCTTGTATTTACAAGAAAGTGAGTGGGAGCTCTGTAGCATTCTTAATACTGTATGTGGATGACATATTGTTGATTGGGAATGATGTAGACCTTCTTAATAGTGTCAAGGAATATTTGAATAATAGTTTTTCAATGAAGGATCTTGGCGAAGCAGCTTACATATTAGGCATAAAGATTTATAGAGATAGATCGAAACGCCAAATATCATTGTCACAGAGTACATATTTGGACAAAGTTCTAAAGAAGTTTGGAATGGAAGAAAGCAAGAAAGGGTTCTTGCCCATGTTGCCCAATACGACCTTGAGTAAAACTCAAAAGTCCGACATCGGCAGAAGATAGAGAAAGGATGAGTAAGACTCCCTATGCCTCAGCCATAGGATCTCTAATGTATGCCATGCTATGTACTAGACCCGACATTGCATATGCTGTTAGTCTAACTAGCAGATATCAAAGTGATCCAGGAGTGGATCATTGGACAGCGGTCAAAAACATCCTTAAGTACTTGAGAAGAACTAAGGATATGGTTCTTTCTTATGGAGGTGATGAACAGCTCGTTGTTAATGGTTACACCGATGCTAGTTGGAACACCGATCCAGATGATTCTAAATCACAATCTGGATACGTATTTATTTTGGATGGTGCAGCAGTTAGCTGGAGGAGTGCAAAGCAAAGCGTTGTGGCGAGATCTTCAACTGAATCGGAATACATGGCTGCTTCGGAGGCTTCACAAGAAGCGATATGGATGAAAGAGTTCATTACAGAGCTGGGTGTGGTTCCAAGTGCGCTGGACCCAATGTCTATCTACTGTGATAACATGGGCGCCATAGCCAATGCGCAAGAACCAAGGTCACACAAGAAGCTGAAGCATATCAAGCTGCGTTTTCACGCTATTCGAGAACATATCCAGGATGGGGATATAAAGATTTGCAAAGTACACACAGATCTGAATGTGGCGGATCCGTTGACTAAACCTCTCCCGAGGGCAAAACATGACCAACACCAAACTGCCATGGGTGTTCGGTATATTACCATGTAATCTAGATTAGATGACTCTAGTGCAAGTGGGAGACTGTTGGAGATATGCCCTAGAGGCAATAATAAATATAGTTATTATTATATCTTTGTGTTTATGATAAATGTTTGCATTCATGCTATAATAGTATTAACAAGGAAACCATTAATACTTGTGTGATTTGTAAACTTAATTTGAAGTCCCTAGTATAGCCTCTATACTTCACTAGCTTGTTGGTTGATTGATGATGTGGTTTCTTTATCATGAACATTGAGATGTTATCAACAACAAGATCATATCGTTAGGAGAATGATATGGTGGACATACTCCTATAGACAAGCGTAGCATAAAGATCAAGTCATTTCAATAGTTCAATTGCTATATGCTTTCTGATACATAGTAACCTAATTCCTTCGACCATGAGATCATGCATATCACCTTTACTGGATGGATGCTTTGATGTCATCAAACACCACACCGTAACAGGGTGGCTATAAAGGTGGCATTGAGTGTTCGGAAAGTATTGGTTGAAACACATGGATCAAGAGTGGGATTTGTCCATCCACATGACGGATAGATATTCTCTGGGCCCTCTCGGTGAAATGTCATCCAATTAGCTTGCAAGCATGTGACTTGGTCACAAGGGATCACATATCACGGGAACGAGAAAAGAGTACTTATCAGTAACGAGGATGAACTAGGTATGCAGAGATACTGACGATCATAACCTCGGATAAGTAACATATCGTGAGACAAAGGGAAATTGGTATCGTATGTAAACGGTTCATTCGATCGCAAAGTAATCGTAGAAATATGTGGGAGCCATATGAATTTCCAGATTCCTCTATTGGTTATTGTTCGAAGAAGTGTCTCGATCATGTCTGCATAATTCACGAACCGTAGGGAGACACACTTAAGGATTCGACGTTGTTTGAGTAGTTATGGTATTATGAGAAAGAGACCGAATGTTGTTCGGAGTCTCGGATTGGATCCGGGATATCATGAGGTGATCCGGAATGGTCCGGAGAATAAGATTCATATAAGGAAAGTCCCGTTTCGGAGTTGGGGAATGGTTCCGGTGTTTTCATCGGGAACATTCTAGAAGGTCCCGGAATGTCCGGCACTCCGGAGGGGGAAGGGGTACATGAATGTGTCATTGCATGTTGGAATGATTGCATCATGTACTAAGTGTTCTCGCTGTCCGAAATAAAGGGTTAATTCAAATCCTAATTGGAAAAGTCAAACTGCCAGTTTTCGGTCAAACTGCCAGTTTTCGGAAAGAGGAGAAAGAGGAGGAGAGGTGGAGGCCGAGTTGGAGGAGGGTTCCTCCCCTTGGCCGGCGCACCTCCCAAGGCCGAGTTGGGGAGGAACTCCTCCCCTTGGCCGCCGGCCCTCCCACCTATAAAGGGAGGGGCAGGGCTCCCCTCTCTACACACTACTAGTTCCTACCCTCTAAACTAAACCCTAGATCTAAACCCCGGTTTAGAGCTATTTTGGTTTAGAGCCTTCTAATTGGTTTAGAGCCCTCTAATTGGTGTGTCTAATTACTAGACCACTAATAGCCTCTCTCATAAGCTCCACCATACTCGCACCGGCTTAAGGCGAAGCCCTGCGGGATTTCCCCTCTACCTCCGGTACCACGCCGTTGTGCTGCCGGAATCGCGAGGAGAGTGCTACAACCTCCGCTGCCTGCTGGAACAAGGGAGAGGAAGGTCTTCGTCGAGTACCGAACGTGTGACCGACTGCGGGAGCGCTGCTGGAACGTGGCGCCGGAAGGATCGTCTACGCGATCTTGAGATCGGAAAGAGTACGACTACATCACCCACGAGAATCTGCTCTCGTTAAACACTTTGGAATCTTCGAGGGTGAGTTATTCCATCGACTCGTTGCTAAAATCTAGTAGATAGATCTTGGCTTGTTTGTTTGTATGCGATAGAAAATTTTTGTTTTCCATGCTACGAACCCCTACAAATACTGCTCCAGAACGTAATGGGGTCTTACGCCAGCCCATGCCGGATCCGTGCGACATTGGTCAGCATCTGAGACCAGTTTTTGACTTCCGGACAGGGCGACCTTTTGCTGCTCCAGTCCCTTGTTGAGTAGCTTGATACCCAAACGGATCTCCTCTGGTCCTGGATTAGCCGATAGAATTTCTCGGGCTGTCACGGTATTTTGTACTGGTGTTGGGTATACCCAATCTCCGTTGCTATCTTTCCGTGGCTTCCCCATCTCATCTCCAAAAAGGACGGTACGGACACGTGGGAATTGGTTGTCATCTATGTGACGCTTCCGTGTCTTCTGATGCAGACGAGACATGTACTCCTTGTTTGACATGCGCTTCTTCTCCACCTCGATGTTTTTGGTTTCATCAAGGAGTTGTTGACGACGCGCTTCGAGGGCCTGGGTCCTTTCATCCAGCTCATCTGCAGTAAGTTCTGCAGCTATAGGGATAGGTGTGGTTAATGCGGCATCGATGAGTTTATGCGCACCTTCAGTGATCACATGTCCATCCACCGATGCTTCTTTTTTCAGCTCGTCTGGGATAAGTGCTCCATCCGAGTCTTCTTCGTATTCCTCGGCAATCACCTCCTCTATCAGAGGGTCTTTTGCCGGGGTCTTGTTCTTCTTGTTCTTCTTCTTTTCCTTCTTGGCAGCGCCGGTAGCAAAGACGGCTTTGGGTCCGTTTCCCGGAGTCAAGCTCTGATCGGTACTTTCGGACATTTGGACTTCGGGATTATCTCCGACGTCCATGTCATCCCGCGCTTTGGGAGAGTGTTCCCCGGATCCTTCATCCATGGCTTCTCCTTCTTCTGCAGCTTTGGAGTTGTACTCCTCTTCATATTCTGCGGAGAACTTTCGGAAATCTGCTAACGTCACCGACTCATCCGAGGATGCGGGTACGTCGGTGTTTTCTCCAGCATCGGCAGAGCCGGATCCGGATCCCACGTATCCGACAAAGTGCGACGCGTGCTTCCTGAGGTACCTGCGGCTTTCGCGGTCAGCCATATCGAAACTTTTGATGTCTCGAGGATTGCATCTGCGCTTTCGCCTTGCAGTATCATATTTTTTAGTGTGTACCTTAGGAAAGGCCTGTCTGTTCCGGCATCATCAGAGCCGGAATCAGTGTCGTTGATATGCTCCTCCTGGATTTCGACTTCCACGGGTGGATCGATCTGGGATTCGGCTCCTCCGGGGAGATCCACTCCAGATTCGACGTTGACCGCTAGGTCTTCTTCAGGTTCGGGTTTCTCCACTATCTCTGCAACTGGTGCGGGCTGGGTGGGATTAGGGTTTTTTGAGATCCGGAACTCTGCCGCCTCCACGGACAAAGGGGACCCAAAAAATTCTTCTGTCTCTATCATCACCGCTGGGGTGGGTTGGGCAGGTTCAGCGAAACCGATGTAAACATCGATCTCGCCAAAAGACATGATTGTGTAGGCCATCACGATCTCCTTTGCCGGAATCCAAGTCTCGTCGAGAACGATGAGAGGGACGTCGCTGGCGTAGAGGATGCGACCGACGGCGATGGTCTCGCCGATTCCGATTCTTACAGATTCCGCTCAGAACACAGATCCGTAGCTCACTTGCCCCACGGTGGGCGCCAATTGTCATCGGATTGATGACAAGTACGCCATGAGGGGGTCCTCGAGGCGTGCGGAAGAGAGGGGTGTGAGACGTACGGTATTCCGGGACGGTGATCACACAAGTTTACCCAGGTTCGAATCCGCCGGCTTTGGACGAATCCTACTCCTGCTAGCAATCCAGTAATACGGCAGAGCCGGAATATGGGTTACAAGGGTATTTCCTGTGCGAGTTGAGGGTCTAAAGTATTGGGTGTTATCTGGTGCCCTAAAGGCTCTCCCTAGGACGGCTTATATAGATATCCGGCCTAGGATTTACAGGAGAGATCTATCCGGCTACGACTAAGAGTCTGTTATAGAGTACATCTTGAACTACAAGTAACATTATGGGCCTAAGTCGGTAAGTCTTCTGGGCCTTCCCATAGCCGGATTGGACTCCGTCTTCTCTCCCTGACTGGGCCGCCCATGAAGCAAAGCTCTAAGCCGAAGTGGGCCACCCTGGTCAGTGAGGAACTGTGAGGATACCCGGAAAGTATATCCCCAATAACTCTTATTTCTCAATGAAGAAAATATTACTGAAAGAGGAAGTACTATATTTTCTTGAGAATTCACTATGTGCAAACGTAATTCCATGTATATACTTCACCCACATGAGTTACATGCATAAATTATTTTATTTTCTTCAAATAAACTTCTGGATACAATCATCTTTCCAATCAAGAGCGGTTTAAAATTCTTCACACTAGTAGGCCATTTGCACCGGTTTTTAAGTCCCATTTGCACCTGTTGTGCAACCGGTGCAAAGGAATCGGGGCTAAAGGTCCAACCCTTTAGCACCAGTTGTGCTGCGAACCGGTGCTAAAGGGGCTCCACGTGGGCGCCTCTGGCTCGGCTGGCCTGGGGACTTTTGACCACGTGGCGAGCCGTGGGCATGCCTGCGGGTTCTGCCGCGGTAGAGATTTGGGGTATTTTCCTGCCACGGCCACGCCCATGACTCGCCATTTGGAACACGTTGACGCACACACATGCAGCAAACTATTATATTACACAAAATCATCATCCAAAGGTATAATAGGGGCACTCCCTGGGTGGATCCTCAGAGTTTAGCTATTTTCGGCCGTTCGATTGACCTCCGGGAGCGGATCCTGACCGTTGATTTGCAGTAATACTCTTTTACCCTCGTCAACTATTTTCCACCACGCACCCAGCGATTATCCCCGCACGTCCGCTTCTCTCAGGCGAGGCTACATTATTTTTTCCCACGTATCCTTTTGGTCCCACCAGTCTGCCTCGATTGTATTAATTTTGCATGGTATTTACCGAGTACAGAATGTCTCGTGAGGGAAGCGGACGCAAAAAAAAGCCCAATCCCCACCGATGCGGTCTCCACTCAAACCCTTCTCCTCCCCGGTCGCTACCGCTCCGTCTCCTCTAGAAAACCCTAGCCGCCTCTCCTCCTCTCCCTTGCCTCCTGTGTAGTCCGCGACCGCCTCTTCTACTCCTATATGCCGGCCAACAAGCACCGCCCCTCTCTCCCATCACGCACGCCCCCTCCGGCCGAACCTTCTCTTTCTCTCCCATCGCCAGCAGCTGCCACCGTCGCCCTGCCCCCATCCACCCTCCTCCTCTTCCAATCATTACCCCTTTATCCTCCACCATTCTTCCAGCGGCAAGCAACGCCAAGGAGCGACCAAGGCTCTCCTTCCTCGGCGGCCACTAGGAGCAGCGACGGCCGCCGTACTCCATCTCCGCTCTCCCCCTCTCACAGCCACCAGCAGCTATGACGGGGAGACCAGCGGCAAGCAGCGCTAAGGAGCGACCAAGGCTCTCCTTCCTCGGCGGCCACCAGGAGCAGCGACGGCCACTGTACTCCATCTCCGCTCTCCCCCTCTCATAGCCACCAACAGCTATGACGAGGAGACAGCGTGCGAGGAGGGTGTCTCCGATCCACGGCCACATGCAGCAGTAACATTATTACTTATGTTTAGTCTGTTATGAAGAAGATGATGAAGTTCTTATTCTGCAAGTAATAATCTGAGTTTTGGTTCTGATTTCTCATGACGTTGCAGCACCAATGGTCTGGATTTTTTTAGCCATGCTTTTACCTCATGAAGGCTAAACTGTATGTGTTTTTTTTTGGATGTTTCAGGGATATGGTTCTATGCTAAGGAGGAAATATGACGAGGCATGTTTTTTAGTTTTTCAAAGAAAATATCAGAACTGAACCGTGACATGTATACCAGGCCAGGCATGTTTCTTTGGCCAATTCTTTTTTATCTATTTGAAAATTTGTTCATATTTATATGATGCATTTTGTTTATATAGGATATTATGCTTATGCAAGGAAACAACGAATTCCAGAGGCCTTGATGTTTCAAATTATAGGTATATGTAGTCTAACTTGCGACAAAGAAGTTTACACTATTATTATGCTTGTGTGAGTAGGCTGATATTTTGTTTCGATTTGTTGGCGTTGGTCATGGTGCCTAGGCCCCGGGGATCGATGGCGATGAGGACCAGATGCTGGTCGTCGTTGCGGCACTTGCGCTGGTCTGGCAGTGAGGTATGTTCGTCCGGCACGATCCAGGTTTCCTCCTCATAGTTTCTTCAATTTTTATGGCAGGGATCATCTCTCCCAAGTGTGCTCTAACTCGTGGTTGTCCACCAGATCGATCGCCTGACCAGAGCAGGGTGTCAATGACGTCGAGATCCTCGCCCGCATCTGTGATTTTGTGCCATTCACAAGTATACCAGATCCTTAACTTGGCTTCCCACACGCAAACCTGAACATCACCTTTATGGTGCTTGCTGCAAGAAAAAGAGTGTGTAGTAAGTGTACTTTGTTATGCTGTAATCAATCTTAGCTACTTTGATGTGTCTTGGATGATTGCATACTTAGGAGTACTCTTCTTTTGATGGGTCGCACTACATGGGATAAATAGATAGTGAGTTGTTGGTATAGCTATAGTCAGTTGCATCATCATGGAATTGATATGGAAATCTACCTTTTGTTAGCTCATGTAGCCCAGCCGTATTCTTTCATTTCTTGTTTCTGTTGTTGAGCTTGTTTCCTTGCATAAGAAAATCGCACTATGCCAGATAATTTATGTGCAGAAAATCTGTGTAAATAGTAGTTGGGTGTACTTGTTACCCTTGCTAAGTCTGAATGAGTTGTCTCCTTGCATATGATGGTTCAGTATGTACTGATTATTGGTCTGTAACTGCTTTCATAATGTGAAAAACTAGTCAATAGTAACATAGCAACATCTTTCTTAGTTCTCATTCAGATATATTTTCTTATGTAACTAGCTCTTTCTTAAGTAGGCCGGATAATAATTTGTTACACGTGTTCAAGAATTCAGATTGTTTTATTAAAATAATCTGGGATTTCTCCTGTGGTGAATCGGAATTTTAGTGGATTGTATTAAACAGTGGTGGTGGTGTGTTTTTTCTAACGAGTGTACACAACATTCTTGCCGAGGGCCGATAGCTAGTGTGTTAGAGTAACCCCAAATCTTTCGTAATGCAGTGAGTGGATTGATTGCTGCTCAGACCTTGGTAACAAATTTTATACTCTCCAGGTTGTCGCGGTGATGCCACTGTCAGCATACCAGGTAGAGAAGTTCTTAGAAATGATACATGTTCGGAAGACAGGACTGCACGCCAATTTCCATTGTACAAACGTAATATTTCCATGTACGGTGCTCTTGTGACACTTCCTTTATTACAGTCGTTTCTTGGCGGGTTATGGCATCGTTGCTATTTGTTGCATTCCTTTCTTGGCTGGTTATGTATTATAGTAACTTGCCCACTTCAGTCCCATGCAACAATTCCATATTTTTTGCATGATGCTTCAGTTTAGGCATGATCGTACAAATTTGGGATCCATCGTCAAACTGCAGCTTTGTATTGATGATATTTTGGTTCATTCGCCGTTGTACAAATTTTCTACTTGCAAAGTTAATCCAGTTGTTTGTTATTTATATCTTTAGACCTGAGTATCTTTTCGAGAAAAATCATGTGTCATTTGCTTCTCGGACGAGTGTTATTTAAATTAAGTATAAACTTTTCTTGGAGTTGTAAGGACTTGTGTGATTCATGGCAAAGAGGACAATAGAGGATATTAGACATTAGTTGTATACAATATAAGGTAAATATATTGAAGGAATGAGCACCGTTTGGGTAAATTGCCCTTGAGTTACTTCCTTAAACCGAGATGACAAAAAGGGATTTTTGTTCTCTTTCTTACTTTTTAGTCTCGCAATATTTCTAAAATTCTTTCTCTCGTAATTCTGGTACATGTCGCCCCTCTTAATTAATCCATGTTGTATATGCATGTTACTATGGTAGGTTTACTTGTCAATGTGTTCAACGTGTTGTGATGATTTTTTTTTTGTAGTTTCCATAAGGTGTGAGGTTTATTTTACCTCCAATCATTATCCTGTCCATGTTGATCTTGATGGGAGGTCTCTTCTTGCACATCAGCTTCGCCTCATCGTCGTTTTATCACATTGGGGATTGCTTGGACGAACTCCCATTTGTGAGGTTTCTTCTAAAGGATCTGTCCGGAGGCCAACTGACTGTTGGAAGAATAGCAGCTCCGCATTGCATTGAGGCACTGTCCAATACTTGGTTTCTAAGTTCAGGTGAGTTTATATGCGGGTGTGATACAAAATTATAGTGATCATTATTCAAAGAGCACACTGTTGCACCGCCGGAGAGAATATGTTCTCACCTAATCAAGAAAGACAGAGAATCAAAACATCAAAAGAACTATTCATAGAAAGTAACTACATGGTTCATTAAAATATAACCTTCTCTCAGAAAAAGTATTTGTATTTAACTGATAATTAAAAGGTTACTTCTTCAAGTTACAATATTGTCCATTGTCCTCTCATTCTGATTCATTAGCAAGAGCAATGCCCCCACCATTTTTTCTACTAATGCTTACATGGTTGCCTCATGTAAACCCTATATTGGGTTTGGTTAAGGTCAGCCCCTGGTTGACCAACGAGGATTCTATGCGTCCATTTCCTTCTCTTCTCTGTCATCCTGGATTCTCGGTGTGGGGGATTTTGGTGGTTGATTTTTCCTGTGTTTCAGTCACGAGGCTCGTCTTTTTCTGGCTTGGATTCCTTGTTCTGTTTGCCTATTTTTGTCCTTTCATACTTGGATTTTGGGTGTTCTTTGTTTCCATCTTGCATTTTCAATTCGCAAGTTTTGAGGGTTCCTTCTGTTAGAGTATATATTTGTATATTGTAGTTTCTCCATATGTTAGGGGGCTTTCTGTATATTTGCACATGTACTTGTACTATATATTCTGGCCTTTGGCCCTCTGGTAATACAATAATTTATTACCTTAACATGGTATCAGAGCCGTAAGGCTTTTTTTTCTCCCTCGCAGCCGCCGCCGCCGCTCGCCCCGGCATCCCGCCGCCACGCCCGGCCGCCACCGCCGCGCCCGGCCGCCGCCGCCGCCTCCGTCTCCGGCCGCCGCTCGCCCCGGCCACCCGCCGCCGCGGCTGGTCGCCGCCGCCGCCTCCTCTCCGGCCGCCCGTCCGCTGCCGCGGCCTCCTCTCCGGCCGCCCGTCCGCTGCCGCCGCCGCCTCCGCCTCGGCCGCCGCCGCCGACTCTGCCTCGGCCACCGCCGCCGACTCCGCCTCCGCCGCCGTCTTCTCCGGCCGCCCGTCCGCCACCGCCGCCGCCTCCCCCGGCCCGTCCCCGGCCGCCGCTCGCCCCAGCTCTCCGCTGCCGCGCCCGGCCGCCCAGTTTTCGTCCGATCTAGATCGGATCTGAGAAAAAAAAGAGCTATGTCTTCCTCGTCGGGCTATGTTGCGATTCCTCGCTGCCCGGTGATTTTTGATGGCGCGAATTATCCTGATTTTGCTGCCTTCATGCGCGTCCATATGCGCGGTCTTCATCTTTGGGGTGTGCTTTCCGGTGAGGTCTCCTGTCCACCGCGCCCCGTTGCGCCTACGACGCTTATTGCACTGACGCCCCTTGCCCTTGCTTCCGATGCCACTCAGGCGGTCAAGGATGCAGCCCAGAGTGCTGATGATAGTGCTCGGGATGATTATGATCGGAAGGTCCAGGAGCATTCTACTGCTGTTGCGACCTACCGGCTGGATCTGGCTGACTACACTCAGTGGATAGATGAGGATGCTCGTGTTGCTGTTGTTCTCACTTCTAGTGTTCTGCCTCAGTATGCTGCTGAGTTCATGGGTCTTCCCACTGCTGCTGCTAAATGGGCTTTTCTTTGTCAGCGCTATCAGCCGTCTGGAGATGCTCTTTATCTGTCTGTGGTTCGTCAGGAGGATGATCTTAAGCAGGGGGATTCCACTATTGATGAGTTCTATACTTAGAGTGCTGCTATTTGGCGTCAGCTTGACTCTCTTCGTACAGCTATGTGTAACACATGTCCCTGCTGTCTGATTGTGCGCGCGGATCTGGAGTTTTAGCGCGTCTTTGAGTTCTTGTCACAGCTCCGCAAGGAGTTTGAGCCGCGTCGTGCCCAGCTGCTTGCCCGTGGTCGTGTTCCGCTCTCTGAGGTACTGGCTGAGCTTCGTGCTGAGGAGACTCGTCTTCGTGGTGCTGGTCTTCTTGAGGTTCCATATGTTCTTGCTGCTCGTGGTCCCCCCGTGCCGCCGGCTTCATCACGGTCTCTAGCACCGCCGCTACTCTCTGCTCCGCCGACTCAGGGTCAGAGTCAGCCTCAGCAGCCTCGTGGTTCTCGTCCTCCCTGTGCCCACTGTGGCAAGCCTGGTCACGATATCTCTGGCTGCTGGACGAGGGATCCTCGCTTACGACAGCAGTACCTTGCTCGTTGGTAGGCTGGTTCTTCAGGATCTTCTGCTGTTGCTTCTGGACCTCTTGCTGCTGCACTGTCTGATCAGGATATTATCCGTGGTCTTCGTAGTCTGCTCGCTGCTACAGGCTCTTCCTCGACGGGTATTGTTGGTTCTGTGCCTAGCTCTTCTGGCACCGCGTGACCACCACCTTCTACACAGTCGGGTACGTCATCCCCGTGGTATCTGGATTCTGGAGCTTCTTTTTATATGACTTCTGCGTCTTCTATTCTTTCTGCTCTTCGCTCTCTTATTTCTCCTGTCCGTGTTACCACGGCTGATGGTACCTCTTCCTGTTTCTAGTCGAGGCACTCTCTCTACTTCCTCTTTCTCTGTTCCTGATGTTTCTCATGTTCCCAGTCTTAAGATGAACCTTTTCTCTGCTAGTCAGCTTACTGATTCTGGTTGTCGTGTCATTCTTGACGCTGATTCTTGTGCTGTTCAGGATCGTCGTACACAGGCTCTGGTTGGAGCTGGCCCTCGCAGCATTGAGTCTCCGGGGCTATGGGAGTTAGACTGGCTTCGCGTTACTTCCGCTGACACTTCCTCTGCCAGTTCTCCTGCGGTTGCTGCTTCTGCCACTGGCTCGTTTCAGCAGTGACATCATCGGCTAGGTCATCTTTGTGGCTCACGTTTATCGTCATTAGTTCGTCATGGTCTTCTGGGGTCTGTCTCAGGAGATGTGTCTTTACATTCGTGTCAGGGTTGTAGGTTAGGCAAACAGATTCAGCTTCCCTATCTTACTAGTGTGTCTGTATCGCAGCGACCTTTTGATTTAGTTCATTAAGATGTTTGGGGTCCAGCTCCCTTTGCTTCAAAAGGGGGCCATCGATACTATATTTTGTTCATTGATGATTTTTCACGGTACACCTGGTTGTTTTTTATGCGCTCTCGCAGTGAGGTGCTTCCTATTTATCAGCGTTTTGTGGCCATGGTTCGTACTCAGTATTACACTCCTATTCGTGTGTTTCATGCTGATTCTGCAGGAGAGTATATCTCCCAGCACCTGCGGGGCACCCTTGCTCAGTTCTCGTGTCTCGGCGCCCATGCTCAAAATGGTGTCGCCGAGCGTAAGCATCGTCATATTCTTGAGACTACCCGTGCTACGATGATTGCTTCCTCTCTTCCGCCGCATTTCTGGACTGAGGCTGTCGCTACGTCGACTTACCTCATTAACATCTAGCCTTCTGCTGCTCTTTAGGGTGGCATTCCTTTCGAGCGTCTCTCTGGTACCTGTCCAGACTACTCGACTCTTCGTTTATTTGGTTGCTTTTGCTATGTCCTTCTCCCTCCTCGCGAACGCACCAAACTGACCGCTCAGTCTGTTGAGTGTGTTTTCCTCAGCTACAGTGATGAGAATAAGCGCTATCGCTGTTGGGACCCCGTTGGTCGTCGGATGCGCACCTCTCGTGATGTCACGTTCGATGAGACGCGTCCTTTCTATCCTCACCCCACCTCTGGTACTTACCCGGCTGATGATCTCTCTTTTCTTCTTTTTCCTGATACACCTCCCGCTGTCTCTACTCCTCCACCTTCTCCTTATGATGCGCCTCCTTTGTTTTTGGCGCCATCCTCTCCTCCGTCTAGTTCCCCTAGTTCTCCCCGTTCTCTGGCTTCGGACCCTTCCTCCGCTGTTCCTTCGTCCTCCTCTTCTGATGAGTCATCTTCCGCGGATGAGCTTCCCTCTTCACGGCCTGTTCGTCAGTGTCGTGCTCCAGACCGTTACTCTCCTAGTCAGTATGGTCTCTCTATCGTCTTCGAGCCGACTTCTTATCGGGATGCCGCGTGTCATCCTGAATGGTAGCTTGCCATGGCTGAGGAGATCGCTGCGCTTGAGCGCACTGGCACCTGGGATCTTATTTCTCCCCCTTCTGGTGTTCGTCCTATCACGTGTAAGTGGGTCTATAAAATTAAGACCCGCTCTGATGGATCTCTTGAGCGCTATAAAGCGCGTCTTGTGGCTCGTGGCTTTCAGCAGGAGCACGTCCGTGACTATGATGAGACTTTTGCTCCTGTGGCCCATATGACCACTGTGTGTACTCTTCTTGCTGTTGCTTCTGTTCGACGCTGGTCTGTGTCCCAACTTGATGTTCAGAACGCTTTTCTTAATGGCGAGTTGAGTGAGGAGGTTTATATGCAGCCTCCTCCTAGGTATTCTGTTCCCGATGGGATGGTTGGTCGTCTTCGACGTTCCCTTTATGGCCTAAAACAGGCCCCTCGTGCCTGGTTTGAGCGCTTTGCCTCTGTGGTGACTGCTGTTGGTTTCTCTCTTAGTCTTCATGATCCAGCGCTTTTTGTTCACACTTCTCCTCGAGGACGCACTCTTTTCCTTCTCTATGTTGATGATATGATCATTACTGGTGATGATCCTGAGTATATTGCCTTTGTCAAGGCTCGTCTCCGTGATCAGTTTCTTATGACTGATCTTGGTCCTCTTTGCTACTTTCTTGGGATTGAGGTTTCCTCCACTTCTGATGGCTTTTCTATCTCTCAGGAAAAGTATATTCATGATCTTCTTGCTCGCGCTGCTCTTATGGATGAGCGCACCATTGAGACTCCTATGGAGCTTAATGTTAAGCTTCGTCCTACTGATGGTGATCCTCTTCCCGATCCCACTCGTTATCGCCATCTTGTTGGAAGTCTTGTTTATCTTGCTGTCACTCGTCCTGATATCTCTTATCCTGTTCATATTCTGAGTCAGTTTGTCTCAGCTCCTACCACTGTTCACTACAGTCATCTCCTCCGTGTCCTTCGTTATCTTCGTGGCACAATTAGTCGTCGCCTTTTCTTCCCTCGTTCTAGCTCTCTTCAGCTCCGGTGCTACTCGGATGCTAAGTGGGCGAATGATCCTATAGATCGTCATTCACTTTCTGCTTACTGTGTTTCTTGGTGGTTCGCTTGTTGCTTGGAAGACGAAGAAACAGGTAGCGGTTTCCCGTTCGAGTGTTGAGGCTGAGCTGCGGGCTATGGCTTTGGTGACTGCTGAGGTGACCTGGTTATGGTGGTTGCTTGTAGATTTTGGGGTCTCTGTTACGACACCCACTCCACTTTTGTCAGACAGTACATGTGCTATCAGTATTGCACGTGATCCGATCAAGCATGAGCTGACCAAGTATATTGGTGTTGATGCTTTTTATACACGTGCTCAGGTGCAGGATCAGGTTGTTGCGCTTCATTATGTGCCTTCAGACTTGCAGTTGGCAGATTTCTTTACAAAGGCACAAACCCGCGCACATCATGATTTCTTGCTCTCCAAACTCAGTGTTGTGGATCCACCATGAGTTTGAAGGGGGGTGTTAGAGTATATATTTGTATATTGTAGTTTCCCCATATGTTAGGGGGCTTTCTGTATATTTGCACCTGTACTTGTACTATATATTCTGGTCTTTGGCCCTCTGGTAATACAACAATCTATTACCCTAACACCTTCTTCCTATTTGTTCATGTTCCTCTTTTTTATTCTTATTTCCTGGTTGTTCCGTTCTTTGATCAATTTATCTATTTTGGGTCCTCTAGGTCTGTGTTTTGGGGATGTTTTTTTGTCAAATACTCGCTATTAATTTGTGTTATTAATTTTTTCTTCCTTATTTTTTACTTAATCACCTGTTTTTCTTTGCTATTATACTTCTTTTGCAGGTCATACTGTTGCTGGAGATCACCACGTCAGGTCGCCTCGGTTACTTTCCTGGGTTTAGGGTTCTACCTTGTGTGGTGAGTTTTACCCCTCCCCGTCCCCAGCATCCACCCTCGAGATTTTTAGTTGATGGTTGTCTCTACTTAGGATCATTTTGTTGTTATATGTGCTTTCATAAAAGATTCATGTGTTACCCACCCAAATAATTTGTGGGTAGGTTTTTTAGATTTCGCGTTGATGAATTTTGTTGGTTCCATTCTGAATATGGTTTGTTGTGAATTCGCACTGGCCACACTCGTCCAATACCGATTGGCTCCTCTAGAATCTTTCATTGCTCATGTAGTAAGAAGAAAAAATTAAAATTTTCATATGTTATACCTGATTTTTGAGCTTGGTTAAGATGTTTGTTGGACGGTAGGAGAAGATAAATGTGTGCTGTCTATTGATACTTGGTTGAAGCTGTTGGCTGTTTAGCTTTCTAAAGGCTTGTCTTGTTGCATTGCAATACTCTATTTTCACCTGTTCTATTTTGATGGTATGCTTGGGTGAGGCCAGCACGACTGGATTTGTTCTGATTTAGTCTATTAGAAAATCTATTTCAGGAACTATATTTCAGTTTAATGAAAGTGGAAAGTCGATTGGCCAATACTGATATTCTTATGTTTGGATTTTCCAGGAACCATTTCAGGTTATTTTCACGGGTTCATCACATGAATAACTTCTGGGTAGTTTTGTGACTTTTAGCCTAGGATATTCCTCGGTTCTGTACACAGCTTCCCAATGTTTGTGTAGTAGGAAGAAGAATATTTGGGTCCTATTTCTGTTATAGATGAATTTTGAATTTAGATAACATGTCTATTGCACGGTGGCATGAATGTGAAATGTTTATTGATAGTTGTCGTATCGTCGGATGGTGTATATTTCGTGTAGGTACTGGTAGTCTATCTTTATAAAGGCTTGTCTTGGCATTGCATTGTGGTACCCTGTTCCGGCCTACCATTTGATTCCAGTGGTATGCCTCGGTTAGGCCAGCATGATCGGATTTTTTGGAACCTTCATACCAGCTAGACTTTCATGCCACTGAATGTGCATCATGCTTCAGTAACTGTTGGACCAGTTGTTCTGTAAGGAGGTTCCAAGATCTGCTAGCTTGTGCTCTCTGATATTTGCATAATTAATACACTCATGGTACATTCTGTAATCGCCTTAGCTTATGTGTAATAAGTAAAAAATGGCTCTACCGTGAGCCCAAATGGTACTCTCTAGATGTTAAGCTGTTGTAGCATGTTTTACTATATTTGCTACTTTTATGCTATGCTTATCTATTCCAGTTATCAAGTTTACGACTTTCGTTTTGTTACTCGTTTGAAGTGTTGTGCCCGCAAGATAGATAGGTGGTTATTATTTAGAGACTGTTTCAGTGACCTGAGACTATTTAGATGCCATTTGATTTAGTTTGTTAAGTTGTTAGGCCAGCACGATCAATAAATTGGGGAAAAACCATGTGAAACTAGATGCCTTTTTTTCTTTCTTGAGACCGTAGAGTTGCTAGATGTGAAAAACCTTCTATGCCAGGGCAGTGTTGTATGGACAGGGCAAGTTCTTCTACTCATTAGGTGTGTTTTTCTTTGGACTGGTCAGAATTGTTTTCGGTAGTATAGTTGAGTGTCATTTTGTTTGTGCTTGCTATTTCCCGATACCTATTGTTTTATTTTGTTCATGATTCTTTCTCTTGGTGTAGTTATAGTATTTGGGATAAATTGTAATCCATGGTTTTCTTTGTTTTAGGTTGTGTGCAGCTGCAGGCTATCGCTACGACTGATTCTCCAGTAGGTAGCTTCCTTAGTGCCTTTGTTTGCCATGCATAGTGTGTATTTAGTCTTTCGTATATGTGTTTACATGTTCTATTTCTAACAATAGTGCCCTATTAGTGTGACCTAATGTCATTGGTACAATTAGTACTTAAATTTCCACTACTCTGCATGAAAAAACCATTAGTTTTATGTGAAGCCATATGTATGACCCGCGGAACTGCACGCTACCTATAAAAGATTACTGATTTTGTGTTCAATATCATCACTTACAAGGATGCCCCTGGATTACATTCTTATCCGTACTTGTTTTTTCGGTTCGTTCTGGAGAGGTGATTACCTTCTTGTTAGCCATGTGTACTTATTTTTTTCTAGGTTTGTCAATTCTTTTTGGTTTACATGTCTTCTCACAGGTAGTGAAGTACTTATTCAAGTATGTAATGAAAAGTTCTGATTGGGTTGGGTCTGAATGTATGCTGAAGTCGCCCTCTCGGGTTTGGTCTAGAGAGGTGATTACCTTTGTGTTAGCCATGTGTACTTATTTTGTTCAAGGTTTCACATTTCTTATAGTTTACTTGTCTTCTCTGTCAGTTTCATTCATCTATAGCTGATAATCCAAATCGTACACCTACCCCATCTACTGCGACTATGACAGATAAGAGGTAGCTTCTATTCTTAGTGTTGAAAACAGTCATTGATGTGTAGGTCGGTGTAGTATGTCTACATGTCATATGTTGATTGAAGCCTTCTAAAAAATGTTCATAGGTGCAGGTTGTCGTCGGGAAAAGCTCGGATGCACAGTCCTAGAAGAAGAATACTCACATCAGAAACAGGTATATAATCCTAAAGGATATACATATATCTTCTTACGTGTAAACTTAAATATTCTTCCAACTTTCGATGGGTTTATGTTTCTCACAGTGAGTACAAATTAAGCCTACACATTCCTTATCATTTGTTTGTTTTAACTTTTGCTTCTAGGAGTTTTGGCTTTTGGTGACACTGGTCAGATTATCTACGTACTTTGGGATCTAAAGATTGTGCTTCTCCCTTTTGTAGTAGGCATGTAAATATGAACTAGGTGCCCATTGCGATAGTTCTCATATGTGCCTCATGTGTATGGTAATTCTACCAGCTTAGCTCGCTATATGGAAATGCTTTTGGTTGGTCCTGCTATTGGTTGCTTGTTTATGTAGTTTGTTCTAGCCCATCATGACTTGCTCGGGAAAAAAGAGAGTTGTAAATCCCTGGTTCGATGCAACTATCTTCTTATTAGTATGTAGTTTGTTCTAGCCCGTTGTGGTTTGCTCAGGAAAAAGATGGTTGGACTACTTATTAACTTGGTTTTATCCATGGTTGATATGATAGTACTCTTCTAAAATTGAACCTACTTCCAGTTTTGTTGACATATATCCAGGATCAGTCTATGCTTAGCTACTGCATCCCATTGGACATGTCAGTTGCCATGTCTATTGCTTGTATTCTTATGTACAAAAAGTATAAAAGAATAGTATCACCATCGCGGAATTATAGTCTCTTTCAAATGTTCTATCAAATTTGATTCTTCACACTACAACTAACCATTTGGTAAATATTTTTGGCCACTTATAATTGTCACATCGGCTCAAAACCAACGGGTTCGTGCGCCAAGGCGCACCCCTAAATCTAGTTAATATAGAGATCGAAGTGACCTCTTTCATCGTACTTGGTCGGATATATTTACTTAACGGTACACGTGTTCATGCATATAAACAATATAATTTCTATTACAATTCCTATTGTCCAAAATTGTAGGACTTATGGTATTCTCTGGCTGGGTCTATGACCTGGTCAAGTACAACAATACCGACCCATTTGTTTACTAAATGTTAGTTTTAAAATTTTCACAAAGGTGGGAATTAATCAATAACGGCAATCGCCCACAAGGTTATAAGACCAACATAAACTGCATTTATGCCAGGGAGACACATTCTCGAAGGAGTTGTGGTTCTTCATGAAACTATACATGAGCTTCATAGCAAGAAGCTAGACGGGGTTCTTCTTAAAATAGATTTTGAGAAGGCCTATGATAAAGTGAGTTGGTATTTTCTACAATAAACTTTAAGAATGAAAGGATTTGACCCGCTTTGGTGTCAATGGATCAATGACTTTGTGAGAAGAGGGAGCGTTGAAATTCGTGTTAATGATGAAATCGGACATAATTTTCAAACTAAAAAAGGCTTAAGACAGGGAGATCCACTTTCGCCAATTCTTTTTAATCTAGTTGCGGATATGCTGGCCATCCTAATTGCTAGAGCCAAAGAGGATGGTCAGGTGGAAGGGCTTATTCCCCATCTTGTAGAAGGTGGAGTATCCATACTACAATATGCAGATGATACTATTATTTTCATGGAACATGACCTGCAAAAATCCCTTAACATGAAACTAATCATGTGTATCTTTGAGCAACTATCTGGATTGAAAATTAACTTTCATAAGAGTGAATTGTTTTTCTTTGGAAAAGCTAAAGAAGCAGCAAATGATTACACAGAACTTTTTGGGTGTGAAATGGGATCCCTACCTTTTAGATATCTTGGTATTCCTATCCATTATCGAAAGCTAAAGAATGGAGAATGGAAACCGGTGGAAGATCGCTTTGAAAACAAATTAGTTTATTGGCTAGGAAAATTATTATCATACGGAGATCGTTTGGTTCTAATTAACTCAGTCTTGACGAGCTTACCAATGTTCATGTTGTCCTTTATGGAGATTCCCAAGGGAGTTCGAAAGAGACTAGACTTTTTTCGCTCTCGCTTTTTTTGGCAAAGCGATGAGCATAAGAGAAAATATCGCCTAACCAAATGGAACATTATTTGTAGACCGAGAGATCAGGATGGACTAGGAGTGGAGGTTCTCGAGGAAAAGAATAAATGTTTACTCAGCAAGTGGTTGTTTAAACTTTTGAATGAGGAAGGGGTGTGGCAAGAACTACTGAAAAACAAGTATCTACATTCTAAAACTTTATCACAAGTAACAACCAAGCCTTCCGATTCTGCGTTTTGGAAAGGTCTCATGAAGGTAAAAGAAGAGTTTTTTACCAGAGGGTCCTTCACGATTAAAAGTGGTCGTAATACGCGGTTTCGGGAAGACGTTTGGTTAGGAGAAACTACCCTAGCCATTCAATATCCATCATTATATGCCATTATACAACGGAAGGATGTTTTAGTTGCACACGTATTATCCAATAACCCACTAAACATTGGTTTCCGAAGAACTCTAACAGGACCTAGATGGTCATGTTGGCTTCATCTAGTGAATCGCTTGATGGATATTAACTTACAGGAGGGGGAAGATCATTTTATATGGAGGCTAACCACGAATGGGATTTTCTCGGTCAAATCCATGTACCTAGACTTACTAAATGGGAACACTAGGTTCCTACGTAAGTACTTATAGAAACTGAAAGTGCCTCTAAAAATCAAAATTTTCATGTGGTTTCTTAATCGGAAGGTGTTATTAACAAAAGATAATCTTGCCAAAAGAAATTGACAAGGAAACCAAAAGTGTTGCTTTTGTGATCAAAGTGAGACAATCCAACACTTATTCATTGATTGCATGTTTGCAAAAGTAGTGTGGCGCATTGTCAATATGGCTTTTAATCTAGCTCCCCCCAAAAATATTAAGAATTTGTTTGGCAATTGGCTTAATGGTGTTGATAAGGTTGAGAAAGCTCAAATACGAGTCGATGTTTGTGCTTTACTCTGGGCCATATGGAACATCCGGAATGGCTTCATTTTTAACCAATCCACAAATGCTTCTTTTATGCAGGTTATTCCTTTAGCTACCCACTGAATCCGTACGTGGTCTTTCCTTCAGCCGCAGGAGCGAAGGCCGGCCATGGATTTTGGGTGCAGCCGTTTAGAAACGGTTTCACAGGGCTTATTCAGCTGATGCGGCTGGCGTTTTTATAATAGGATCACACGTTGATGAGACGTCTTTTTATGATACTTGGTTTCTTTAGGTGGCTGGTGCATGTTTCGACTCTTTGTGACCCATGAGCTGGGCATTTTGTAATAAACTTTTGTAAGACTCTTAATAAAGTAATAAAGGCCATATGCATCTGTCGATGCAGAGGCCGGGGACTCCCCCATTTCGAAAAAAATGACCTGGTCAAGTAGGAATCTCGCCAGTTCCTCTTGAATTGCTTGTACACGCTCGGTTGCTAGAAGCTCATCCCATAACCTTTCCATCTAATTTAAAGAAGGAGGTCAATATATATGAATGAAACTCAACACACAATTGATGATAATAAAATAAAATGATGAGAATATTGTTTACCTACATCAATTTGATTTATAATACGATCGCCCTTCTCACAGGTCATCTGGCAAATGAACTCGCAAACATAAAATCTACATAAATTATCCCCGTCTTCCTGCTTTAAGCACTTTACAAGAACAGAGTTTAATCAAAATAATAATCAAGGATGATACTGGTATTGAAACTAGAATCAAAGAGATGCGCGGGCCTAGCTAGTAGTACTTACCGATATATGTTCAAATTGAAGCTCCGGTTTCCACGCACCTAGAGCCCTCTTCGTGAACCGTTTCCAAACACTGTCTGACAAAGAAAATAAAGAAAGGAGTTATTAATTATTTGATAGAAAATGAACAAAAGTTGTCGATATAGTGTTATAATATTAAAATTACCTCTGGAGCATATCCTGCATGTCCCCCCACGTCTCAAGGGGTTTATGTTTCGAGTCTATGACTTTTACTAGTCCTCGGTCAGGGGTTATGATTAGGAGAATAAAATGGTAGTTGTGCACACACATAACTCATCAACTACACTTAACATCGAGCAAGTGAAATAGAATATGTACAAGACAGTAACACTCAGCGATAGTTGTAAGGAAATAGTATTTCGGATTTGGTTTCATTAAACCTTAACGCGCGTAGCAAGTTATCCTCCGTGTCCTTGGGATAGTTATGGAGAGTATGTTCATTCACGGTGTATGGGTCAACGGACCCAATGTCATAGATTATTCTTCCTTTTCTGCATTCGAGAATCTTCAATCTGCATAATTAATACACTGATGAGTATATATATGCAATAAACGACCTAAGCTAGAGAACATTTAAATACAAAATTAATAGTTACAGATAATAGGCACTGCCGAGTGTTTTGTCGAGGGCGTCTTGATTGTAGAGCTGGAATAATTCAGTAAATTCGATGTTTATCTCGTCATCTCCATTCCCGTAATGATCCGGTTTGAGTCCTATTATGATCCAGTTCGCCCTATCCTTACAGGCTTGTACGTACCACCGATGCAACTTTCGCAATTGTGCTGGTAGATGCGGGATCTGCTCCGATCTAACGAGAGGGTCCCCGTACTTGTATTGGTATGCTACTTGATCACCCGCGGGAAATTCGACCCGGCTTAAGTACTCAGGAATACTCATACAAAAAGCTTCGGCTTCATCTTTGTACAGTGTTATCATCTCTAGATCCAAGCACTCGATGGGATACACTTGTAGCGGGGGGCACGAGTTTTTATGTTCTCCGAGCTAGGGAACTGATTTCCCTTTTGCACTACTACTTCTCGACCGCTCTTTTGATGCCTTATGTGACTTGAGAATAGATCGGTCATAGTCTGATATAAGCCTTGGCTCGGGTTTTGACGGGGTCTTCAGCATTTTTAACATCTTTTCCTTCTCTATAGGCGGCTCGTCGGGCTTCTTCTTTCTTCCAAGGAACTATTTCACTTCTTCCTGTACTTTTGGGAGGGGCTCCAGTCGATGGATGGGTGATCGGTTAAGACTCATCATCGATGGAGCTATGCTGGTACGCTTCCGCTTTTGGCTCTTAGCCTTAGTGGACGGCGACAGCGGCGGAGACTGCTGATGCAACGGAGGAGAAGGTTGACGCAGCGGAGTAGGCTGACGCGGCGACGGTGTAGGCTGACGCGCTAGATACGGGTGAGGAGACGGAGACGGCTGACGCTGCGGAGACGGGTGACGCACTGGAGACCTTGGTGTCCAATTTGTAAGCACAATGTATTCTTTTTGCCGTAGAACGGTGGTGTTTATGGCATCTCCTAGCAGAAGCAAATCCCCTTCACCGGCAGGGTAGTCAAGCGCCAGCTGCTCAAACCCTCTCGTAACTTTATCAACCCCGGCAACAACATAGCCTTGTGGAACCAGTCTGCAATGGTAAGTTGGCGTGCACGTGGGTAAGGCATAGCCGACCGCCGCCTTCATGCTTAAGTTCACAACCTTCACATGTAGCTCGCAGGGTGTCGAGCCCATGATATCATCCACTGGGTACCGAAGAGCCACTTCATCATCACCACCCGGCTGCTCGGTGGAAGCCATGCTGCTTTTTTGCTGAGATGGTGGGACGGTAGCATGGGATGAGCCGGTGGTACCTTGCTGGCTAAGATGGGCTATTAAATCCCATTGCTGCCTTAGTTCGTCTTCTATCTTAGCCAAGCGGTCTACCTCCCTTTCCTTTTTCCTCTGACGACTTCTATTGGGATATTTCTTCCTTTAGGGTGGAAACCCATATTTCCACGGTTTGGAGCCTTTTGTGCTTAGTGTTCGTCCAAAGTGTTCAGGATTCCCAAGGGCGCGTGTGAGCTTGTCCTTCTCTCTTTCGGGGTGGAACCTCCCCTCTTCAACCTCCTTGTGAACCTTTCTAAAGGCATCGATGGGAAGTAGGCTTTCCTTATGTCTTCTATTATAAACACACTTCCCTTCCGAGTCCAACGTGCCCCCATATCCGTAAAACCAATCCCTTGCCTGATTATTCTATTTTAGTATCTCTGGCTCGTCCTCCCATTTTTTCCACTTTGGCTTGCTAGACCTGTAGCCTCCTTGCCCCATAGTATGGTGATACAACTTTTTAGCAGCATTTTCTTATTTATTTCTGACCTTTTCTTAGATTCCTCCGATGCCTTGTACCGCACAAAATCGGCCCACTAGTTTCGTATCTTCAAATAGGCTCCTTCAAACACCGGAGTCTTCTTTTTCTGCACAAAATTCTTGTCCAATCTTTTCTACCAGTTGTTGAACATTGTTGCCATGTTCAAAAGAGCCCACTTCTTAACTTTTCGCTCGATGGTATTCAGATCAGGATCCTCCTGATCTGGAACCTCCTCTTCATCAGGATCCTCCTCTGGCGCCGGCAGGGTGAAATTTACCATGAGCATTCTCCAAAGGTTATCTTTGGCTCTCTTGTCCACACAACTAACTCCTTTCGTCTTTGGATTCTCCATTCTTGCACGGTGATCGGGATGTTGTCCCTAACAAAAACTCTCATCTGAGTTTTAAACTTGTTTGCATGGTCCGTGGGAGCAACCGACCCGCCATCTTCATCAATTTCTGTAATTGTGTACCTTTCATGTTCGTCCAACATTTTGGCTGCGCCACATTTATTAGCAGAAGATTGTCACGATCTGTAGGGCTAAAAGAAGAAACAACATTAATATATGTATATACACAAATCAAATAATACATCTAGACATCAGACGCTTAATTAATTAATATATATACACCTCGCCAGACTTTGTAATTATAATAGTTCCACCGGAGCCATAGGCTTCTCCCTCATCGAAGTCGGCGTCTCCTTCTCCCTCATCAGAGCCAACTCTTTGCTATTGGTCCTCTCCCTCACTGGGGACATCTCTTCGGTTTTGCTCGTCTCCCTCACCGGATGGGTTCAAAAATAGCGAGGTGACATCTGGCTGCTCATTTTCAAAGATCATATCCTAGAGAAGTTGTTCCTTTTCTTCGTCTCTTCCGTTTGGATACATAGTTTCTGCGCAAAGACTTACAAGTTATTGTAAAGTTATAAACACATCGAAGCAGTAAATAATTAAGGACAATGCTAAAAACAGAGATTGGAGTACATATATAGCTCAAATAAACACATGAAAGCATTTTTTATTTTACCCTAATACAACTCGAATAATCCAATAATACATAGCTCGGGTTCATTTTCATTTTATCCTAATACATAGCACGGAGTCCAGTACATGCCCAACGTAGACGCTGCATAGACGGATCGACATCGTCCACCGATAACAAAATCCTATTTTTGGACCATTTTTTCAAAGCAATAATACTAAGCAAATAATATTAAGCAATAATACTAAGAAAATAATATTAAGCAATAATACTTAGCAAATAATATTAAAATCCTAAGAAACTAAATCCTAAGAAATAATTCTAAAACCTAATTATATTTATATTAAAATCCTAAGAAACTAAATCCTAACAAATAATTCTAAAACCTAATTAATTCTAAATCCTAAGGAAAAAATACAACCGAAATTACAAAAAAACTTACCGGAGGCGCGCGGTGGTGTGGGCATGGGCAACGGTGGCGCGCGGGCGTCGACGAGGTGAGGTGGGGGCGTGGGCGTCGACGACCTCCGGCGGCTAGGTGCGGTGGAGGGTGCGGGCGCGTGTCCGGCCGGAGAGGTGAGGTGGGGGTGTCAGCGATGGAGGCACGCGGGCGTCGGCGACCTCCGGCGTGCGAGCGTCGATGAGGTAAGGTGGGGGCGCGGGCGTCGACGACCTCCAGCGGCTAGGTGCGGCGGGGGGCGCGGTTTTTGACAACACCCGGTGCTAAAGCCCCTTTAGAACCGGTTTTTGACTGGAACCGGTGCAAAAGGCCTTTGCCTTATAAACTGCTTCCTTTAACCTTTTGTACCAGTTGTAGACAACAACCGGTGCTAAAGGTTTTTTTGCCCTACAGTTTATGGCACGCAGGGACAAACCTTTAGAACCGGTTCGTGTTACGAAGAGGTTCTAAAGGTCTATTTTCAGAAAACATTTGAATTTGTTAGGGTGAAATTTGGTTCCCGCCTGATTCAGAGTTGAAGCAATATTTAACCTTGTGTAATACATAATAAAATATTTATAAATCATAAAAAACATATATCGTATCAAAATGTTCAGCAAAGAAATATCTATAATAGTACAACACAATTGGACGCTGAAAATTATTTTTCTAAAATCATGAGGCTCATGACAAAATTCAAAATCAGTAGGAGGCCGGGTAGATTTGAATTACAGCTACATGATATAATGCTCATGAATTTATTTAAAAATCACTTTTAGGTTCACAACTTGCTATTTCATCAGAGATACACCGCAAGTTTAACGAGGCTCAGCCCCGGGCTAGGAATCTTCTTGCCCGCTATTTTGAATATAGTTTGAAATGGGCATAAAAAATCAAAAAACTATCCAAACAATGTGAAATATTCCCGTGGTGTCATATTATGTGTCATAGTTGCAAGGAAAAATATGAAACTTGGAAATTTTCAAACATCACAAAAAATCCTTCACAAAATGACCTATCATGTTCGAGGTTTCATGGAATTTAGGTCAAACCACCAATGTTATGGATAGAATCACGTCATTTTGTGATAATATGCCCATATTGTGCACACATGCGCATCTTAGGATGGATTACGATGTTGCAGGAGGAAGTTTTCCTTTACATCGCATGAAAAAGACAATTTCTAGTTTTGACGTGCCGAAATCAAGGTGTTTTGTGAAGCAACCACCAAATTAAAGTTTGGAATTCGTACCAACCCATTTTTGAAAAATACTAGACCACCTTAGATGGACAATTTCCCAACCGGTGTATCTGAAACCTTTCCATCCACTGATAGATGTGAGATTTGACACATTTTTGATGGATTTTATTGATGGTTTTCTCCCGGATTTGATCGTTTTCTAGCTTTACCTAACGCTAATACTTCGGTAGCAAAGAAAACTTGGTTTTTAATCTGTGTTTCAGGTTCTGAATGTCAATAGAAGTTTTAACTAGAGAAACACAATATTCTAGAGAAAACAAGCAAGTCTCTCTTTGGAAACACTCGAGGGGAGCATATAGAGGCTTTAATGAGCAACTATATGGCGGGAATATTTCTCCGACCATATAGTTGCTGCCGCCTCTGTCTTGTCAAAAGGGACAACTTCCATGAAGGGACCAGGGGCGAAAACACAACACAGCAGCCGCCATACCATCCAGAAGGGAGAAAGAGGAGATCCGGAGAAGAAGGGGGAGACGTTCTTCATCTCGTTCCACGATCTTCGACCTCCTAGCCAATACACCCCCATAGCCACTACTTGTACTAGAGAGAGAGAGGGATCTTCACCTTGCAAGACTAGGATTTGAGATTGTTTCTTCCCATCTTGAATTGTGTTGGATATTTTTCGATTCTTATTGTGGATCTTCACGGTAACATAAAGATGAATTCCCTTTATTTAATTATATCGATGATCCGTTCTCTCTCATGTGTGAGTAAGTCCCTTAGGCGTGGGAGATGTAGGGGATTGGTGAGATGTGATGTGCCTTCATATATTTTCCATTAGTTTTTGATTGATTCTAATTACTATATTATGTGTGCTTGACTATCTATGGGATGCCTAATGTTTGTTGTCCAATTTAGGGCCCAGACAACATGATGCTTTGTTCTACATAGATAAGATCTTTTTCGCTAGCAGACCGGCGACCCCCCGGATGACACGAGGATATCAATGGAAAACTAGTAGACTCGAGGATAACTAGAAACCACTTTGCTTATTGCATTAGTCCGATCCAAGGAGCTTAATTGCTAAGTGACCTAAAGGGTCTTAATCGTCTAGTGTCTGACCATGGTTTTGGTAACAGACTAGTAGGATTATTGAAGTTGGGATGAAATCTACCAAGAGGAGTTCCGGCTAATTATGGGTTGCTTGCCTACACATATATTTATAAGATTATAATTGTTACATTTATCATTCATCCACCTGGCACAGTCACTATCACCATGAACTGAATCTCCCCGCGCCTTCTTTGCCCATCTGCAGAAAACAACAAACAACTAAGTCATTCTTTACTTTTATACTTTATATTTCTTTGCCCATCCACCTTTGGCTCCCTGTGGGATCGATATCTATACTTCGAAACTAGCTACAAACGATCTGTGCACTTGCAGACATCATCCACCCCTCATGAAAAAGACAAATTCCTGCCAAATCGGCAAGAGGCCGGGTAGATTTGAACTATAGCTACATGGCATAATGCTCATGTTTTTATAAATCATTTTTAGGTTCACAACATGCTATTTCATCAGAGATCCACTACAAGTTTAGCGAGGCTCAGCCCCTACCATAGATGCACTCAAGACATTAGTTCCGGTTTCCTAACTAGGACTACACTAGCTAGTAGGAAACGATCCATTAGTCACGGTTTCCTAACTTGGACTACAAAATCGGGACTAAAGGCCCCCCTTTAGTCCCGCTGGTCCAGCCACAAACCGGGACTAACACTCAAGACATTTATTATTATTAAAAAACTAGGACTAAGGAATCGCGACTAAAGGCCCCCTCCCCCCTTTAGTCATACACATCTCTAGCCCTATAGTACACAGCTTCAGGGTCGTCTTCGTCTTTGTCATCATCATCGTCGTGAAGCGAATGCGTAGTGAAGTTACTTTAACGGACCTTCGGGAGTTTTAGAATTCCTTTTGTGTTTTTACCAGACCAATAGCTTGCGTCTTTTTGTTGTTGTCAATGATGGGGAGAGAGGGCCTAGGGCCTTCGGTTTCACCTGTAGCTGTGCAAAGCATCTTATGGGAATAAAAGATAGAAATAATGTATGCATGTACTTGTTAGAGCAAGATAAATTATATGTGGGTAGTGCATCCATAATTGTTATTGCCTCCACAACTGCTTATAGCAATAACCTACTAGTCTCATCCATAGAAGAAAGAGAACTAATGATATGCATAGTGATGTCACCGTTAATACCAAGTAAATCCCTCACATACAGCCGTACTACCCCTTCTGTCACTACGGTTCCCAACATGCAGATCAGTCATTACTCATACTCCCTATACCTAGCTCAACCCTCAGGGTCTTGGGTACCTGACAAGTCCTTAGATTAAGAAAGAGAGGATACAATAATCATCATATCATACAAACTAATACATGATCCCATCTATGATAAATAACATGCACAAACGCTACATGGCTAGGCCGAAGCCATTAGCCCAGGGAGAATTACTCACACATAGAGATGAGATTAACAATCATAAACATTGTATTGAAAATCATAAGATTGATATCAATAGTCTTACAATGTCGCCAATCCAAGAAGATATCTACTATTACAAGTGGTGGAATATGGATATGGAGATGGAGAAGGGTTTTGATATCTGGAGGCGGCTGGATATCTGTGATAGAGACTCTTGGCGAGGGTCTCGCTTGTTTTCTCATCGCCCGAGGCTTCTTCATATAGGGGTCCCTTCACGAAAGTTGTTCTGTTTGACCTAACGGTAGCTGTGCCAATTATACGACCGGAGCTATACGGCCGGAATTTTGCTCCGGTCATATAGTTGGTCGTTAAAGCGTCTGCCTCCGCTTCACGGCTCCTGGTTTCTTCTGGTTGTTGGAAATATCATATCTTTGACTTTAATGTAGTGATTCCCATCTTCAACGACATTATCTGCGTAGGAAAAATGTAAAAAGAAAGGATTGCATACCCCTTTGAATATTAGGCATTAGTGACAGGGTTTAGAGAGATATTTCATCAAAAATATGAATAATATCCAGTTTAAATGTGGACGTAGATGGCTATATTTTAGAGCCATCAGCCCGCGGCCTTCACAATCTTCACCCTTCTTGTGGCTTTGTGGAGGGTCAAAGTGTGGGCACCACAGGAGAGGATGATCTCCGTGGGCGATGTAGCGCATCACACCGATGATAGTCCGGTTTGCCCATCACAGGAGGCAACCAACCTCGTTGTGGTTCAACGGGAGCGGGCCGTCACCCTCGTACCTAGCGATCTCCCTTTCCTGTTGGTTAATGAAGAAGGCATTCCAGTGTTGTAGTTGTCGGGATCCCAATGGGGATCCATCCGCTGCTCCAGCATGAGCTCAAAGTAGAAGTGGTTCGTGATGGCTGCCTAGCAGGCAGAACCTTGAGGCACAGGAGGGACATGAACTCCTCCAATTCTCAGCTTCTAGTCGGCGGGCAGCCGGTAGCCTGGCGGGCATGGGTAGCTAGAGGCCGACAACGCCTCGGTCTCCTCTAGGGTAAGAATGGCCCAGTATGCGGTGTCCATTATTGTGAGAGGGGAAGTTGTGGATGTGTGGATGGCCATGGAGGTCGTCCTAGATATAGAGGGAAATGGTAAGAAAATATGGCGGGAAGCAGAGGGAAATGGCGGGAAAATATGGCGGGAAGCGGAGGAAAATGGTGGGAAAGCATGATGCGTGGCTTGACGGTTCTGAGAAGGGAGGGAAATATCTTAAGTCCCGGTTATTGGCTCCAACCGGGACTAAAAGCCCCCAAAATATCTTAAGTCTCTATTACTAGTTTTAATAGTTAGACCCTAGAACCCTAAACCCTAGAACCCTAAACCCTAAACCTTAGGACCCTAAACCCTAATCCCTAGAACCCTAAACTCTAAACCCAAAACTCGAAACCCTAGAACCCTAAACCCTAAACCCTAGGCCAGCTATGTGAAGGCATTTGGATTTATTAAATAAAAGCATCACAAAAAAGGAAAATATGGAACTTGGAAAATTTCAAACATCACAAAAAAGGTTTAATACATCAAATATATTTACATAAAAGGTTTAATACATTATTACACATCACCAACGTTCACAAAATTACCTATCAAGTTCGCGTATGTCCCTTGCTTATGATCGCTTCGGCCGTAACCATGGAGTATCTTCATCATTTAACGCGATGCTTGGGTCAACGTTCACTTTGAAGGCCATAATTTCATGAAACTTATTATAATCTTCTGATATGTCTATCTTGTCCTCGACTCCCACGATATTTCTTTTCCCTAAAAGAACTATGTTACGCTTTGGATCATCGTATGATGTATTCATTTGCTTACGTTTTGTTTTTTGGTCTAGAGGACATGTCCCTCACATAGAAAACCTAAGCCACATCATTGTCTAGGACGAATGGTTCGTCTGTGTAACCAAGATTGTTGAGATCCACAGTTGTCATTCCGTACAGATGGTCTACCTTTATCCCTACTCCATCAAGCTTGACCCATTTTCATGGAATCAAAGGGACCTTAAAAGAAGGTCCATAGTCAAGTTCCCATATCTCCTCTATGTAACCATAATATTTGTCCTTTTGCCTATTGTTGTTTGTTGCATCCATGCGGACACCACTGTTTTGGTCGGTACTCTTTTTATCTTAAGCGATCATGTAGAAGGTATTCCCATTTATCTCGTACCCTTGGTAAGTCGATATAGTCGAAGATGATGTCCCGACCAACAAGTACAACTGATCTCCAATAGTATTGTTATTCATGAGACGTGTTCGCAATCAACCGCCAAAAGTTCTCATATGTTCATGTGTAATCTAGAGGTCAGACTGCCCCGGGTGTTGGGAGCGTACAATATTAATGTGTTCAGTGATATACGGGACAACCAAGCTAGAATTTTGTAGAACAATGTAGTGTGCTTGAGTGAAATAAATCTCATCCCTACATATCATTGATTTCTTTCCTAGCATTCCTTTTCCATGTAGTCTTCCCTCATGCCGTGATTCAGGAATACCAATCGACTTAAGGTCAGGATTAAAGTCAACACAGAACTCAATGACCTCCTCTATTCCATAGCCCTTGGAGATGCTTCCTTCTAGCCTAGCATGATTATGAACAAATTTCTTTAAGACTCCCATGAACCTCTCGAAGGGGAACATATTGTGTTGGAACAAAGGACCGAGAATGGCAATCTCTTCGACAAGGTGAACCGGGAGATGTGTCATAATATTAAAGAAGGATGGTGGGAACACCAACTCAAAACTAATAAGACATTGAACCAAATCCTTCTGTAACCTTAGCAGATCATATGGATTGATTACCTTTTGAGATATTGCATTGAGGAATGCACATAGCTTCACAATGGGAACTCGGACATTTTCCGGTAGAAGCCACCTCAATGCAACCAGAAGCAACTGCGTCATAATCATGTGGCAGTCATGCGATTTCAGGTTTTAGAATTTTTTCTCTGCCATATTTATTATCCCCTTTATATTCGACGAGAAGCCAGATGGCACCTTGATACTTTAAAGTACTGCAAAAAAATTCCTTCTCTGCTTTGGTAAGAGCATAGCTGGCAGTACATAGGTGACGCCCTTTATTCGTCTTGTTCTGTGGATGCCTGTTGTCTGGGTCTTTTATACGTTGATGGTCCTCCCGTGCCTCTGGTGTATCTTTTGTCTTCCCATACATGCCCAGGAACCCTAGCAGGTTCATGCAAAGATTCTTCGTCACATGCATCACGTCGATCGAAGAGCAGACATGTAGGGCTTTCTTCTTCCTCCACATGGGCGCGTGTCTGGTAGCGACGTCGTTCGGAACAGATTGACCGCCAGGACCTTTTCCAAATATTACTTCTATGTCCTTGACCATAGCAAATACATCATCACTAGTAGGGAGGTCGGGCTTCTTTCGATGATCTGCCTCGCCTTTGAAATGCTTATCTTTCTTTCTTATGACATGATTGGTCAGAAAAAACAACGATACTGAAGGTACACAACCTTCTTACATTTTCCCAAATATATACCTTTAGTCTTATCTAAACAGTGTGTGCATGCATTGTATCCCTTGTTTGTCTGTCCTGAAATGTTACTAAGAGCAGGCCAATCATTGATGGTTACAAAAAGAAACGCTTGTAGGTCAAATTCCTCCTGTTTGTGCTCATACCACACACGTACACCTGGTTTGGCCCACAACTGTAAGAGTTTTTCAACTAATGGCCTTAGGTACACATCAATGTCGTTGCCAGGTTGCTTTGGGCCTTGGATTAGCACTGACATCATAATGAACTTTCGCTTCATGAACAACCAAGGAGAAAGGTTGTAGATACATAGAGTCACATGCCAGGTGCTTTGACTGTATCTCTCCTCCCCAAAAGGATTCATGCCATCTGTACTTAGACCAAACCATGAGTTCCTTGTGTCACATGTAACGTCCGAGAAGCCTCTCTCGATTTTTCTCCACTGCGACCCATCAGTAGGGTGTCTCAACATCCCGTCTTTATTATGGTATTCTTTGTGCCATCGCAACAACCTCGCATGCTCTTTGTTTCTGAACAAACATTTCAACCATGGTATTATAGGAGCATACCACATAATCTTAGCAGAAACCATCTTCTTGGGGGGCTCGCCCTCAACATCACCAGGGTCATCTGGTCTGATCTTATACCGCAGTACAGTGCATACCGGGCATTTATCCTAATTCTCGTACTCACCGCGGTAGAGGATGCATTCATTAATGCATGCATGTATCTTCTGCATGTCTAATCCTAGAGGGCAGAGAGTCTTCTTTGCTTTGTATGTGCTCTCAGGAAATTTGTTATCCTTTGGAAGCTTCGGCTTCATTATTTTTAGTAACTTCTCAAATCCCTTGTCAGATTGTAACATCTCAAAAATATTAAACAAGCTTATCAAGTTCAAATCACCCAAGATTAGGGTTAACAGAAACTTTATTTCATAAACCCATATGAGTGCATGTGTGAATTATATTAATGCATGAGAGTTTGCATTTGCCATGATTGATTGCTATAAATGATAAGGATTAGTTTAAAGATGAATACCACATCATCTAAGTCAATTTCAAACAAAATCAACTAAAAAGAAAATCATATATGAGGCATATGATCAAATGGTCACTTTGGCCAAAATTAACCATTAACCTACTTTGGGCATCTCTAGTAAAAGATTTCGAACAGAAACAATTCTATTTCTTTTCACCCCTTGCTAGACCAAGTAAAGATGAACCCAAGCAAACTTTACAAATCTACAGAAATCAATTTCAAACCTATTTGAGAGGAAATTCAAAATTGAATCAAGTATAGGTGCATAGATCACCATTTTGCAAAAACCACTCAAACCAACACCACTTGGAAATCCCTAGCAACCATAGATACTCAAGTATGTGACTAACACACCCACCAAAATTCATTCTAATTTTGAATCTTTATCTCGTGCGGCCAATTAGTCGAACACTTAGCAGACAGAGTATAAGTTCAACAACTATCTACTGTTTTGATCTATCAATTGATCATCAATTATACCCAATTCAACTCCACTACTCACCCATGATCACTCCTAGTACCTGGCCGTGTAGTGGAGCCTCACCCCTTCGTCGTTGCACCAGTGCCATATCGTACCCGAGCATGTCCATGCCGGTCGACCATGGACAAGTCGCCACACGTCGCGCCGCCCTCTCCCACGACCACGAAGACAGGCGTGACCTCACCGCACCTCTCTGTCCACCCCTTGACCAACGGCGAGCAATGGAGAAGCTAGCACAACCGCACCCATTTAACTCGCAACCATGCCGAGAGCACGCCAGAGCGCCGAAGCTGCCTCGCCTCACTCTCTCCACGCGTACCCGCACTCGCCGCGTCACCAGCTACCTCCCAGACACGACCAATCGCCGCCGCGTGCCCCGTGACCACCGTACTCGATGAAGAACACCTCAGTACCCGCACAAAGCACGAACCTCTCCCGACAGACTGAGACCGCACCATGTCACACCATCACGCGTGTGACGATCTCCATAGTCCACCGCGTCGACCCTTGCCATCCTCCATGCCTATCACGACCTGTAGCAGCATCGCCGGTGAGCCCGAGCCATGCCGCCCTGCCTCCATCGCCGGTGTATAAATAGGACCCTCCCCAGACCTCAAACGGCACACCATTCCACTCCTCTCTCTCTCTCTCTCAGAAACCTCCCAGACCCTTCCCCGGAGCAAGGCGAGCACCACGTCACCAGAATTTGGCCGGAGCCCTGCAGTGAAGGAAGGGCACCGTCGATTGGAGCCACCCCAGGAGCCGCCGCGACCACCGGTTGACTCGCTGTCGTCTACCAGCCCATTCGCCCCCATCACCGGACCTAGCTGGAGCCCTGGTAAGCCTCCGACGACCCCCACCATGCCGCTAGGTTTCGAATCCCGTAGATCTTGTTCAGCCGTAGATCTTGTTCTAATTGTAGCGCTGAGAATGGATGATACCGGTTCGTTTAGATAGAGCCGCTGACGCATGGGACCAACCTGTCAGCAGCCCGCTACAATTAGCCCAGTGATTCAAACTTGGCTTTTCTATTTTATTCAAACTCCTATTCAGTAGCTATTTTCAAAATTGAATTCAAAGAGTTTTACTAAACGAAATTGCATGATTCCAATTTTGTTAGAAAGGTATTGAAAATATCTAATCACTTCCGTTGGATTCGAACCATTTGAAATTATAGATCACCTATAGTAAAAATAACAAGACAGAGACTTTTACCACTTCCAACATTTTTATAAAATCAACCTTAAATGATTTTGAGTTGATTCCAACTCTCAAAAATCACATTTGCCATGCTCTACACGAATATGTAACAAGATTTGGTTTTACAGATATTAATCATGGATTAGTATTAAAAGAATGCTATTTAGGCTTTTCTAGCCACTTTAATATTATTAAATAGTAATATTAATATGGTAATATATGACCACAAATTTAAATCACATACCCAAGTATTAGAATATGTGGTGATGACATGTGTCAATATGATCCCATATTTTAATTGAAGAATATTAAGTCTTAAATATTTGAATAAGTAGAAATTACTTTTCTCAAAATAAAATAGATAAGGATGTGCCATTATTTCATGTGATGATTAGGATGATGCTAGATCATCTAGTGTGAGCCTTTGTGTGCAAAATAGAAGTAATTAAGTGTTTTTTGGTGATTGTATACCTCGTGTGTATTTATAGATGCTAGTACCGATCCGGGATACGACGAGGATGAGTACTTCGAGGAAGAAGAAAAGAACTTCAACGACTACGCTCAACAAGGCAAGCTATCAGTGCAAGATAACTAATGCAAGCTAACCTATGAAAGATGCCCTATGCATGCCTGGTTATGCAAATTTGATTATATCCATCCCAAGTTTTACTTGCAAGCTTTACTTTTCCTTCTAATAAAGTTTCTTACTTAGTTAATGAATTGTGATTAGTGGAAAATAGGATGGATCCCATCAAGATCATACAACTAGTCTTGGATACTTATACTTGATTAGCACCCCTCAATAGTGATACCCTCAGTACTGGTGGCTAGTGCTAAGCTAAAACTTGATCACTTTAGATGGGAATACTTGGAGAAAAGGCTTATGAAACCCTTGGAATGAGGATTCATTCCATTGAAATGTTTTGACATGTGTTATGAAACACAATGGTTTGATGATGAAACTGAAAGAGGCATGAGCCTTGACTTTAATAAAAACCGATGGTTGGGTTCGGATGCGATACCATTCCAATTTTACCGTACACCCACAATACCTGAGTTGGGTAGGGCTTAACTGGAAGTTTATATGTCTTAGTATGGGTTCTCTTGCAGAAAGAGGTGAAGCTGAGGCTGCCTCGTGAATATGATTGTCCACCTATGCAGTTCTCGGGATGGCAGTTGGCCATGGCTGGGAGGCCAAGCTTATAGGGGAGGTGCCTATACTAGGGTGTGTAATTGAAAGGTTAGGATTGATTATCCGCATACCAAGTATGATGATTCAGGGTTATCCCTGATGGATGTATCAAATCTTGTGGTGAAAGTGTACCACCTCTGCAGAGTGTCAAACTATTCGAATAGCCGCGTCCGCGGTTATGGACAGTTGGAGTGGCCATACTGTTCCGTTGTCAGATGTTCTCAAAATGACTTGTGACTTGAACTATGACATTGACTTGATCACAATAGGGTTGTGAACATGAAAACTAGATTCCTACTTAAGTAATCTAGAGAACTAAATTAGGTCTTTACTCTTTACGACATTCTGAAATAAACCTGGCTTTTTGCAAACAAACCTAGAGCTTAAGATTCCTACTAGTTTTAACTTACTTATACTAGTGATAGTTTGCGAGTACTTAAAGAGTACTCATGGCTTTGTCCTTGGCTATTCCCATGGCCAGACTATGAGGAGGACTACCCGGGAGATGGACAGCAGGAGGTCTATGATAACTAGGATCATCTCCCATCATCAGCATTGTCTGTGACTATGAAGATGGAGTCTACTACATTATATTTCCACTGCTCTGATTTGTATTAAGACTTGATCATGAGATCAACTATTTGTAAGACTATTATGGTTTGTAATGAATGATGTACTGTGGTACCATTTCTGTTATGTCTCGGAAAAATGGTAATCCTGGGATTGCGATGTACGGCATAACAGGCATCTGGACTTAAAAATTCGGGTGTTGACACAGATAAACCAGTCTCTGCCTTTCATTTCAGCAATTCCAGTGTCGTACGGAGCTTTGTGCTGCCATCTTTGCAATTTTGGTACAACAGTTTTTTGTGATCATCTAACATTTCCTTCAACTTCCGCTTCTCGATTACACTTTCTGCTTCTCTGTGTGCATCAGCGATGGCCCGGTGAAGATCATCAGCATGCTCATCTGATGCCTCTTCATCTTCATCTTTAGCTTCCCCTATCCCTTCATCTTCAGCTCCCGTTACAGTATCAGCGTATTCAGGGTACATATCAGCATCCTCTTCTTCTTCATTTTCTTCCATCATAACCCCTCTTTCTCCGTGCTTGGTCCAACAATTATAGCTGGGCATGAAACCTTTCTGAATCAGGTGGGAGTGAGGGACTTTCTAGGAAGAGTAATCCTTTAAGTTCTGACAGTCAACACATGGGCAACACATAAAACCATTCACTTTGTTTGCCTTAGCCACATCGATAAATTTATCTACGCCTTCAATATACTCGGTAGTACATCAATTACCGTACATCCATTGCCGCTGGTTCATCTGCATCATCATATAATTAAGTTTATCAAACACCATTACAGAACATCATGAATAGTGAAATGCCACTGTACAAATGAAAGGATAAAGTTGCTAACCTCGGTCGAGGAGGAAAGAAAGAGGAGAAAGCTTAAGTGTGGCTTGGGAACCTCATATCATATCAAGTGGCATCATTCTCTTAGAAATTTCATCAAATACCTCATTTGCATAGGAAAGAAAAAATAAAGTAGCACAACTCACACCCTTCCACCAAGGAAAAAAACAGAGGAGAGGACTGGTTGGGCGAGGGTATTTATAGGTAGGACCTTTAGCACCGGTTCATGCTACAAACCGGTGCAAAAGGGGTGCCTTTAGCACCGGTTCATGTCACGAACCGGTGCTAAAGGTTTCGCGCCTACCACGCGTCTGGTGCAGAACATTTTGCACCGGTTTATGACACGAACCGATGCTAAAACCTCCTTACAAACCGGTGCAAATGCTCTGAGGGCTCCACGCTTGGTCCAGGCCATATGAACCGGTGCAAATAGAACCTTTAGTCTGGATTGGTGGTACAACCGGTTAAAAAGACTTGGACAGCTCCAAACAAAAGCCTTGGTTTCTACTAGTGTCGGCATATGTTTTCATGCTCGATGTTACATACATTCTAATACATCTCCATGAATATCATATACAATGAGCTTTTCATGTACACAATACTATTTTTTTTGCCGGACTAAATATGTACTATTAGATATTAGTTTCGAAGGCTTTAATTAGCAGTTGGCAAAAAAGGTTTAATAAGCCAAGGACCCGATGGAAAAAACAAGCCACGCAGTAGAGGAAGGAACACCGGATTATATTTTACCAAATTATTAGTTGTCTTCCTAGGATATAAATGGTGGTAGTCAGGTGGTGCCAAACAACGACCTTTTCAAGGGAGTGCAAGTTGGTATGAATACTTACCACCCATTTCGAGTTGAGATCAAGAGGATTTATCATTGTTAAACTAGCCTTGGTATGTATTTTCTTTTTTGGGCATTGCCCCTTCAGCCATAAGATTGTTACTTCTAGGACAAGGTCGTAGTCGAACTTCAATATATCTTTAGCTATTGCTACCTTCTTACATATTGTAAACATATTCGTTCCTATAAGAATTTACACTATAATAAGTTTATGTGAGATTTTTAGCATACTTAATTTCCAGTTGGTCAATTTTTTCCAAAAGACCATGTCAATGTCCAAGATATTATGTTTTGTAAAGTAGACAAAGTATGTTATTAGAAAACAAAACAAAAGGAGATGCATGAACAAAATCTCATGAAAAAACCTAGTTAAGCATCTGATTCACTCTCTTCATTGATGAACAACAACTAAAAATATTTGTGTTGGATTTTCAGCCATACTTAATTTCCAATTGGTCAATTGTTTTTAAAATACCATATCACTGTCCAAGATATTATGTTTTGTAAATAGGAAATAATATGTTATTAGACAACAAAACAAAAAGAAACGCATGAAGAAAATCTCGGGAAAAAAACAAGTTAAGCATATGATTCACTCTCTTCATCGATGAACAACAACTGAAAATAGTTTTATCTTTTATTTTGGCACAATTGTATAAACATCATGGGCCATTTGATTTTATGAAACATTATGAAATTGATCTCGACTTAAAAATTATTGTAAGATGACCATAAACCATTTAAAAAATCTATAACTACATATAAATGATCATAGACAAATCATATTACTGATTGCACATTGCTATATGTATATTACTCGGCACAGTTTAATCCATGCAGAAAGTTACCAATGTAAATCGGATTATGGTGAAATCTCCATTGAAACCATGTTACCAAAAACATGAAAAAAACAGACAGAGAGTAATGTTCCACAAAAGATGAAAACTTTCAAGTTCCAACAGATTCATTTAAATGGGTGCAAAAAGCAAATTCAACAAGAAATAGTAGCAACTACTATTTTTATTATTTTCATTTAGTTCAAATCTAAAATTCTATAATTTATAAAAATCATGCACACTTATGTCTTATTTTTAACCCTTTAAACATAGCTTTTACTTGGTTTTATCGGTTACCACCGAAAGTTCAGATACTCTCTCACCCACAAATAGGTCTGATTTCTTAAGCTATGAATACACAAGGAATTAGTTCAAATTTACCACCTAATTATATTGTGTATCAATTTTTTTGATAGTTAAAACGAGAGCATTAACTCCTATGTGACACAAGTGCGTCGATTTGGATCCTGGGCTCACTAGAGACCTTTATTTTAAATATTAAAAAATGTATTTTTGAAGTGCCAATTTTTTTATAGATATAGGTCATGATGTAAACTTCAAGTGTGCAAATTTTTAATCCGAAATATGTTGTTTGAGATGCCACATAAAAAGACAAAATTTTAGATCTAGATTTGTGAGAAGTATTTTGTCTTTTTTGTATAGCCCATAATCCAACGTATTTCTGATGATTGAAAAAAATGCACACTTGAAGTATATCACATCTTCTACATGTACATATGTTTTTGATTTTTTTTAAGCATTAAAATATTTTTTTTGAATATTGAAAATAAAGAGCTCTAGTGAGCTTGAACTCCAAAATAATTTTTCGTTTGTGACACCGCATATCTGCATTCTCAAGCAGCCGAAGAGCTCTACTGCATTACTCTTTGATGTGCTTCTAAGTATTTTTTTCCGATGTTGTGTAATAAAAAAATTGTTTGCAAGAAAATTCTAAATTTATTTAACATACTCTATTATTTAGGTTAATGATTTTGTGACATCTTTGGGATTCAAGTAACTATTTACCATCAGTCTTCTGCTCTAATTTGAGAAATATGTGATCATCTATGTATTGTAAGTTTCATTCTTTTCATTTTGTTATTATTTTAAAGCAATCATTATTAATGAAAAATGAGTAATATTAACCGATAATAAATTATGGTTGCTCCATTTAAAAATAAATAATAGGCTCTCTTTTATTTTTCTATTTTACACGTACATTATTGGTCGCGTGCTAGAACCAACATTTTTCTGAATGAAAACAACTAGCAGGGATTGGCGCGGCGGCACGCCGTGCCCGTGTTGTCGACGAAGGCTGTATATCGTGACACGATAACGATATCAAGCGGCGAGGTAACATGAACACACGTGTTACTGTCTTTTCTAAGGTAGACCGTCCACCCTTCTTGTCGATGACTGTGCATCCGCAATGTGTTATCGATGCGAGGGAGTCGGAAGTTTGTGCATTACATACCCATGTCCTTATTTTTCAAGGCCATTGTGTGAGCTAAACTGTAAGAGTTCCGGTGAAGTGTGTTCTTTTGTACGTAGAGCCAAGGGATCAATGGAGGTTGTCTATAACGTGAGTCTGTGTGGGATGAAGATTATAAGATAGCTTGCAATGTACCTTGACACGATCACAAGAAAATTACACACACTCGTGGCATGGTGGTAAAACAACCGATGTTGCATGTGAACTTTAATGTGAGGAAGTCTAGAGTGGCGAGAGCTAACAGAGCTGGACTTTTATTGATTTATTAATGTTTCTTAATAGCACCCAGGGCACACCAATCTTCAAACAAATCTTGTGATTTTGGAAGTTGCTAAGATCAATAGTAGGAAGGAATTCTGGAGCATAAAGATAGATCTGCATCACCAAAATAGTCAATTGGTTTCAGAAATAGTATCACAACATAGTGCAATGGTCACATAAAATTTCATGAATCTGGTTCCATAGTTAGCACCTTGTAAATATTCATCAACCATGCTGCTCTGTTGTTACATACAAAAGAAACCGTGATTCATGTCAGGAATACTGAAACATATTATTTTTATACATAGTAGCCTTGAAGATAATGGGCATACACATTCTGATATACAAAATATTTGAGCATCTATTTAAGGTTTTAATTGAACTGATTCATAGGATCGCAACAAGATAATTTCTTATATCCTCAACATGTCTGATGTAACTGGGTAGGCTTATTCCTAAACTCGATGTAGTAACAAAGATGGCGGTATGTGTTCACAACAAATGGATTTTCGCAAGTGGGAACCAAAGCAAACAAAGATGATGATCTGGTCTGTACACTTATATCAAAACTGATATGCAACCGCAAAGCTAAGTAATCAGAGAGGTAACTTTGCATACCTAATTGTGTTTTTCACAGATCTCTGTTTTTGACAAATAATTTTTGTCTACAGGAAGAAATATATTGAGAGTTCTTGACTGCAAGAAAAGCTAAAATGCTACTCAATCACTTCCGGGGGATGCAAGAATTTTTTCTGAGAGGTACGTCCGCTTAACTCTATGAGAAACAGTAAAATATTGGAATCATGCCTTGCTAAAAGCAGAGGAGGCAGTTTGGATTAACAAAAAGTATGTCCTTCTATCTTTTACACCACTGAACTAAACATGCTCCTTAAATATGTGTGACATCAAAGCTAGTTCTGCATTTCCTCGGTTACTCACGAAAAATGATCATGAAATAAATCTACTTGAAGATCATGCCAGCATAATTCCAACACCTTACAACGTTATCCCATTTTATTCTAGGCAAGCAAATACATAATGCAACCAAGCAACCAGTGGATAATTTAACTTGGCGGTAATACCTTTACTAATGGAGTGAACAATCAGGGTTGCGAGAATTATGTGCAAATTCTTCATGTTCATCTTATTACATTATCAACCATTTTGGTTTGAGGAATATCTAGTTATTCAAGTACATTCTTCGTATTCGTCAAATAATTTGAAACTCTTACTATGTTATCGTTTTCTAAGCCGACTTAAAGGATCAGATAAATAGGGCTGCAAACTGAAAGAACAAAATAAGACATAGTACATCTAATCAGTAATAGTGTGGCATAGAAATTACATAGGTACTTATGTTTAATTCAAGCTGTAACTGAGGACGGTTCACACTATTCAGGAATAATTTAGCAAGTAAAATGAAAATGCGCAACCTGCAAAAAAAATTCTCTCAGTTTCTTGTTTTAGAACTAATTGAAGAAAAGAGCATGCACTCAACCTCTTGCAATCTATGCATGACCGGGCCACAGCGTGGGAAACATCTATGAGAGCAAGAGGGACAGATAGCTCATGCATGGTAGGTGGACATATTCCAGAGTAAAAGATGGACGAAATTGACACGATTGTACAACAAGTATTTGAGACAGAAGGCAGCTCTGTGACATTTTCATAGGCTACAACAATTTATCGATAATTACCAGCACAAATGTGGATTGCTGATGGATCATTGATGGAATATAACTGCTCAAAGGGAGAAGCAGCTACAGAGTCTCCTTGCCTTCAGGTCTTCCAATTTATCCTTGTCCTCAGGTCTTCCGACTTCTTAGTAATGCGGGCATGGGCTAACATAGTTCCAACCCTTTGAAGAACAAAACATGTTCAGTAAAGTAAACTTAGCAATAAAAGGACTTAACACATGCAGCTGAGGCAGGAGTTAAGACTTAAGACTCGTACATCTACATGTTAGCAAGTTTTTTACAAGTGTACCTCACCTCTATATGAGTTACTCAATTCGTCCTGCTTCCGGTGCCTCTAGTTCCTTGAAGAACAAAACATGGTCAGTGCAGAAAATTTGGCAATTCAAAGGAGACTAAATTAGCGAATATTTCTCTTGGACTAAACATTGCAACTAAAAAACAGAAACATGACATACAATACATGTTTAATAGGAGATGTCTCCTCTTTGAACTCTCTCTCAACTTAATCTTCCTCTTCCTTGGTAGGAGCCATCTTTAGCAAGGTCTCCAATAGATCTGCTCCAAAGTTCTGTGTGTTGCCTGTAGAACTGCATGGGAATTGGTAGCAACGTTAGAAAATGTTGGATGACGCAGACATCTAAAATTCGCAACATAATGGAGTATGATCAGCACACTTAAAAATGACTTAAGAATTTGAAGAACCGCTAGTGTGGTCAGCTTGAGATGACGTATCTTCACCTTGGGAGAGGGCGTCGCAGACCTCTTCCTTGGTAACATTCAGAGCGCGTAGCAAGATGGCAATGTTCCGCGTCTTCTTTGGATCCAGCAGCACCTTGTTATCTGCCGTGGGGGTCGGCAGCACTGGCCTCTTTGTCGCCGCCTCCTTTTGCCGGGTTGCAAATGAACAATGTCTCGATCATCTCCTCACTCACCCTGGAAAAAAAGTTGAGCTAAACAGGTCAGAAAACCAATCAAGAACAGATTTGGGCTGAAATGATTGCAAAGGGATTTTGTAGAGTTCTCACTGGAATGAGCTGGATTTGAGCTGATCCCACACCGTGGCACGGTCGGAGATGGCCCGTGTTAGAGTATATTACCGGTTAGACATATTTGGTAGTTTGAGATTGTAATCTAAGTCTATCTCTATTAGTCTTCTTGCCTCCAAGTCTTTTAGTATTATATAAACAGCCTAAGGGCTCACGATGTAATCACCTCTTGCAATATCAATACAGTCTATATTCCGTAATCTTTCATGGTATCAGAGTGTGTCGCTCCTCGGCCTAGGTTTTAGCCACCGTTTTCACCGCGCCGCTCCCGGCGAGGTCATCTCCATGATCTCCGCAGGGGGCATCGCATCTCGTAGCTAGTTTTTCTTCCAATTTTCTAGATCGATTTTGTAGTTCTAGCAAATTCCTTTTTTCTATTAGATCTATTTTTCTTTTAGCCACCAAAAACATCCTCCACAGACACATGTCGTCATTGCGCGTCTCTACTTTAACCTTGGCGTCGACTCATCTCCGGCAAATCATCGCCAATAATCGTGCCAAGGAGGCTCCGCGCGGCACCCCAATGGACGCCTTTACGCGCTGCGTCGGCTGCTCCATCCTCACGTCGTCATCACGACGGTCCGTCTTCGTCAACATCAATCGGGACACACGTCTCCGAGTACACGCCTCGCCATCAACAAAGGGCTGCACCTTCATCACATGTGGTCATCATCGCCGACAACCATCTACACCAACAACATCGCTGCATCATCGCCGCCACCACCAATCATGATCATCATCAACACCAACAAGTTCTTCTTCTCCACGAGCGATGTCGCGCTCATACAAGAGGAAAATACGGATCTAATCCCTGAAATCTACTACCGCTACAACAAATCTCCATCAACAACTTCCTTGTCGTCTTCGTCCACCACGACCTCGCCGCCAGAATCGCAGTCTAATTTTTATTTTTTACTTAATCAATTTTCTTCTTGCATCTACTTCATCTACTCCAACAAATCGGCGGACAACTTCTACGCACCGACCGTTCACGGAGAATTTCACTGTTGCTCCCTCCAGCTCTGGCTCGCATGGCTCGTGATGGTCTCTATCTTCGCACGTCCGGTATTGGCAACACCGACATGTGCCTTCGTCCCCGGCGCGTTCCCGAGTTTGGCAAGCTCGGCAAGGCGTGTCGCCTACCTCGACTACTCCGAATCCAACAACGATATCGACCACAACAGAACGATATCATCAACTTCATCAATAGTGAAGACATCACCAACGACACCAACGATCATGACTACAGCGCCCCGCACATGGCTACATCAACATCGGCATACATCGGCTCCTTCTTCAGTTTGTGTTTTCGGATTGTGCTCCAGTCAGACCGTCCGCGACGCTCAGGTTGTTCGCGTCACTACCGATCCGACTGTGGGAGAGTGTTAGAGTATATTACTGGTTAGACATATTTGGTAGTTTGAGATTGTAATCTAAGTCTATCTCTATTAGTCTTCTTGTCCCCCAAATCTTCTAGTACTGTATAAACAGGCTAAGGGCTTACGATGTATTCACCTCTTGCAATATCAATACAATCTATACTTCCGCAATCTCTTTCAGCTCGGACCTTGTCCCAATGCAGGCATGGTATCGTCTCCTCGGAATTGTCGCCATGTTCGGCATTGTCCGGCAGCCTGCCGGGGAATGCGTCGGTGGGTGGAACGCTCCTGAAATTGGCGGCTTGGGTCGGCGGAGACAGCACCGATGACCATGTTTCTTTCAGCATGCAGGGCTTCCGGACGTGGCTCTCCCAGTATCCCACCGGCAGTGGAGGCGGCACTGGACGCGAAGTAGGATGTGGACGTGTGCTTGTCGGTGGGGTTGGTGCCTGGGAAAATGGGTTCCTCGAGATGGTGTCGGTGGCAGATCTGATAGCTAACGACAGGTTCTCGAGTGGAGAGGACAGTGGCGATGGGGACTGTGGTTTCCGGCGAGGAGGTAGTGTCGGCGCGAATGGAGGAGGTGGGTGTGGAGGCATCGGCGGGAGGCCGAAGACGTCGGATCTCGCCTTACTGGCAGAGCCGCGGCCCGACTGGCCTGGGCTGGAGAAGAGAGGCGGCGAGGAATGCGCAGGGGATATCGTCGCTCCGGGCGAAGACGGGTACGGCGGGGTGCTCACGGCCGATCCCGGCGAGGCGGTCCTGGAGCGATCGCGCACAACGACGGCAGCCTGGACCGTCGCGGCGAGCGTCCGCTGCCAGCTGGACGCCTTGGACGATCCGCGCGGCGATTAGAATTCCTCCTCCCCGGACGACGAGGAGGACCTGCCGGCGCTCCTGGGCCCCACCGGCCCGCATTGACGGCCAAGCAGCTGCAGCGGGCGGAGCTCTGACTGCTGCCCGAGCTCGAGGGCATCGAGAAGATTTTTCGTTGGATCGGTGGAAGACGCGGGGAAATCGAGGGCACCAGAGTTTTCTAGACACGCCACTCGCCGGGACAGACAACATGTCTTAGTAAAAGTGCTGCACACTGAGCCACGTGCAAGGCTGGGTGGCTCGGTGATCAGCCCACGCGTATCTAACGTACCCATCATATACACGTAACAGACTCAAAAACATGGCACGAAGTCCAACAAAGGTCCATCAAAAGCATGGGACGTCTGGAACAACATCTGCCACACACAAAGACATCGGTAGGGGACGAAAAAGACTCACTGTCCCACCACACAGTATGTAGCTATGGCCACGCCTCGCGATACACCAAAATAACGCATACCAGCACGCATCCACTCAAAACTCCCCCATAAAATCTTAGAGAGCACCCAAAAGACACACAGGAACGAACCAGCGGAAACCAAATGTACACGTGTCGATGCCACGTTAATCCTTGAGGCTGCCCAAAATTCTCAAAAAAAGAAGAAGCTTGCAGGTTTAATTTCTTTAGGTATTAAACATAGATATAATGTGCTTCGCTTCCTTGGGTTGTACAAGTAGTGATAGTATGCTTTAATATCTACAATGCTTAAGCATATATTTTTATATCGTGGGTTACACATATATATTTAACTAGATAATTCCCCGGAGGTTGTTGCGGAAATTCTCAGACTCACAAAGAAATTATACATTATGAGAACATTTGGAGTAATATGAGAGCATAGAGTAGGGATACAAAAATAATATCCATAAAACTAAATCAGCCACACACAAAAATACATTCATATACAATATACAAATTAAATAATATCAAATATTGTATTGCATGGGTACAAAATTACTTTTCTATTTAGTGGACGTATTATAATCAAGAATGATGGCTCTGCATAAAATCAGCTCATTCTTGTAACTTGGCCAAGTCTTGTAGAAAGTTAGCCAAATATCTAAATCAAACCCATCCGTCCAACACCAATCTTAAGCAACCGCTGGAAGCATGGTAGCAGATAGTGAAAAACAATGTCCGATGGATGGAGATCACCTTTGCATAATTTTTAATATTACTATCATATAAAATAATATTTGACAATTTGGAGTTTCATACACATTCACAAGCGTGATAACTGCTTGCTTGTTCCGTAGAAGTTCAAGACTTGGGTAATAATTATTACATAAGATGTACATCCAACAGGTGGAACCAGTGAAGCGCTACATAGTAAACAGTGATTAGCGTTAATTAAACCAGGACAATCAACTAAAAAGTGGTAATGATAAAACTTGAGAACGGTTGCATATGCTTCCTCACCTTCTGTTCCTTAGACGGATCCATGGAGAAGGCAATGAGGGCATGGAGGCAATAGTCTACATCAACCCAAGAGGGATTCTGCACAACGGCGGTAGGAGCATGGTGAGGAGCGGAGGCTGGGAATACATAAATGAGTCATGCAAACTTGAGCAGAAATAACTCAGAAAATAGAGTTTTGATTGAGACAACCTTATAAGAATTTAAGGAAGCAACGCAATATAAGTAATTTGGAGCAAATGGGGAAAATGTGAACATATCTCGCAAGTAACCAAAGTATCAAATTACTGCACATATAGCAGGTCATTTGGATCTTCTAACGACAATACTTCTAAAATTCTGCATGTAGCACAAATAAATTTGGGTCATGGCAAATAACATGGACACCGACTCGTCTATGATCAAAATTACAAAAGGAATGGAAAAGGTAACCAACATGAAAACAAACGAATAATATTGGTGGTAAAGAAGCAAGATGGTAGGAGGATTTGGACAGGGAAATAAGGAAGAACCTAGCAAGCGCCAACACATATACATGCAAAGATAGCGAGAGAACAATTCCAATAAATCAAACCTGCATAAAAGAACTTCCATCGATGAGAAGGAAATACTTGGATGAACAGTACATGACCATAAAAAGAAAAAGTGTAATCAAATAGTCATCCATTTAAGTGGACCTAAATGACCTCAAAAGAAGCTGGATGGCTATGGATTTACACTTTCAGGTCCACCAAAAAAGAACTTTGCATCTAACTTACATCACAAAAAATTGAGCCGTAACTCAAACACGAATTGATTCTACTCAAATTAGTTACATATGGACAGATATTGAGATGCTCACCAAGTCACTTATTCGCTTGTCGAAAGGAATGATAATCCTCCGTAGCACACAGTGAGACCTCGCCTTAGAAAATATGATGTATATAGGGATGAAAAGCACAAAACATAGTGTCTGACTTGTTTAAAGCATCATATGCAGATAAAAGATACAGGCACAACTTACAAATTCAGGTTTGTGCAATTCCCCAAAAGTATAACAGGCTGAGGAACCGATGTAACCTGATCTGATCACTCATAAAAAAGGCATAGCTTTTTTATGTATGACGTAGCTAGTAATCCATGGAGGAGCAATGCAGATTCAAAAATACTCTAACCACAGTTGGAAGAGACACTCACCTGGCCTATCTTTAGTAATAAGGATGAGGAGTTGCAACCAGATTAAATCTTAACTGTTAAGGTGTATTAGTATTGGTCTAGGAGACCGTATTTGTCTAGATTTATCTTCTTGCACCTTAAGTCAGATGTACTATATATTGTAGCATTTGGCCTCTAGATAATACAAGTTGCTTATTTCTAACATGGTATCGGAGGCTAGGTTTAGATATTTTTTTTACACGTCGCAACTCCGTGCTGCTTTGTTTTGATTGGAATTTTTCCCGTCGCATCTGCGTTGGTCGTCTAACCGCGCAACTGATGCCGATTTATCACCGCTGGAATCAATGGTCGCTGCTTCCGATCTGCTTGGCTGATTCAAGATAGATCCTCCCGTGACTACCACCACGAGATGGATTTCATCTGTGACTCGCCTTCAAGATTGCAGCTGCTCGTCCTCGTCTACTGGTCCGCGACTCTGCGCTGCCGTCCTCCACGTTGCGGCCGCACGCCAGGTCGTGGTCGCCCTCTAGATCGCGGCCTGCTGTTATGATGTGGATTAATTTCGCTCTGTTCTTTCGCTGCTTTAAAAAAAAAATCTTGTGTCAGTCTTCATATTCCGTCTCTCTTTCTCACTCTTCGAGATGATTTTTTTTACGGTGTCCGCTATGTCATTTATCTTGCACGCCTGTCTTCCATTGTGCCCTATTTTTCCGCTGCGTCCACCAAATCCGTTGTTTTCTTGTGTTTCTTTTGTCATGCGAGTCCACCATACCTTCATCGTCAGCCTGTTTTCCGGTCCTCTTGTGGCATCCCTTTGCATTGCTGGTTGATCTACGTCCACTAGTAGAAACTAGGCCATTAGCCCCGGTTCGTAAGGGCCTTTAGTCCCGGATTGTGACCCGGGACTGCCAAAGCGGGATTAAAGGTCAAGCTTTAGCCCCGGTTCTGTTACGAACCGGGGCTAGAGGTCCAACCACGTGCCCTGCGAGGCGCGCTGGGCGGCAGGACATTTAGCCCCGGGTCGTGTTTGATGGCTCAATCCACGGCGCCCAGAAAAGTGTTGATGGCTCGTGGTTGTTGTAGAGCTCGTTGGGAACCCCAAGAGGAAGGTATGATGAGCACAGCAGCAAGTTTCTCTCAGTTATGAAACCAAGGTTTAATCGAACCAGTAGGAGCAAGGAAACACCCAAAAGGTGTTACTAGCTGAGCTTTGACATGGCGCACTACCGGTGCTAGTAGCAACGTGGAGACCTGCACAAGACAACCATAGAACTTTGTCCCCAACTTGCGATGAGGTTGTCAATCTCACCGTGTTTTGCGAAAAACAAAGAATTAAACGTATCGAATGGAAAGAAGTAAAAGTTTGCAGAAACTAAACACAAAGCAGTAAAAGATTGTAGATTGTATGTAAAGTAAAGGACCAGGATCCATAGTTCACTAGAGGTGGCTCTCCTTAGATAGATAACATGCTGGGTGAACAAATTACAGCGGGGCAATTGACAAACACCGAGAAAGCAATACATGCATATACTAATCATCTTGACTCCTTTGAGACTTGATTGGACAATACAACATAATACATAGACCGCCATCCAACTGCATCTATGACTAATAATCCACCTTCAGGTTATCATCCGAACCCCCTCCAGTATTAAGTTGCAAGCAACAGATTATTGCTTTACGAACTGCGTGTAAGGTAAACAATACAATTGTTCTATGAACAAAGGATCATTGTTTTCTCCCTGGTAGCAACAACACATCTAGTACCTTAGAGATTTCTGTCACTTCCCCAGATTACCAGAGGCATGAACCCACTATCGAGCATAAATACTAACTCTTGGAGTTGCTAGCATCTACTTGGCCAAGATAGCTACTAACAACGGAAAGCATGCAAGATCACAAATAACAAAGACATGATAGAATCAATAATCAATCTAAAATAGCATCTCAATATCCATCGGATCCCCGTAAACACAACATGTATGGATTACAAAAAGATGATCTTGATTATGAACCGAGCTCACAAGATCTAAACATGAAAGCACAAAGGAGGAGAAACCAGCCATCTAGCTACTACATGGATCCGTAGTCCAAGGATGAACTACTCACGCATCACACCGGAGGCTTGCATGGTGATGAAGAAGGCCTCTAGGGTGAATTCCCCTCTCCGGCAGGGTGCCGGGAAGAGCTTCAGATCCCCCCCGATCTAGGGATGGAGATGACGACGGCTGCAGACTCTTTCATGGATTTTTGATCGGGTGCCTAGGGGTTTCGTCCCAAGGGAAACTTATAGGCGGAAGGAGAGGCCGAGGGGGTGCTCGGGTCGGCCAGACCACCCCCTGGCGCGGGCCAAGCCTGGCCGCGTGGCCAGGTGGTGTGGCCAGCCCCTGGCCCCACTCAGTCTCGTATTCTGGCACTTGATCCCTTCCGGAAAAATAGGCACTTTGGCTTTTGTCCCGTCCAATTCCGAGAATATTCATTTTTTGACTTTCCTGGAACCAAAAACAGTAGAAAACAGGCAGCTGGCACTATGGCTCTTGTTAATAGGTTAGTCCAAGAAATCATATGAAAAGTACTCCAAAGTTGGAACAAAACACAAGAAAGTGGATAAAACCAAGCATGGAACATCAAAAATTATAGATACATTTGCAATGTATCAACATCCCCAAGCTTAACTCCTGCTCGTCCTCGAGTAGGTAAGTGATAAAAAGAAATAATTTTTGAGGTGACATGCAATATCAAAGACTTGATCAAGGTATTTGTAAAACATTCAAGGCTGGGATCATAGTACTTCAATCATAACATGAAAGACAAAGTTCTAGCAATAAACAAAGAAACTATGATGCATCATGAAAAGGCACAAATAAAAGATTCATGAATAACAATGCTTTGCAAGAAGTTTGTTTGTTTCACATAAAGAAAACATAGCATAATAGTATTCAGCTTGTCCCTCAATAGAGTAGCAAATATAAATGCATGGGACACCTTCAAAGTTCATAAGAGTGACTAGATACAATAGTTTCAAACAAGCAATAACAAGTTATGCATCAATCAACTAGTCTTGGGACAATGCACATAGAACTAAGAATGGCCACTATGCTCTCAAAGTAGGTGCATAAAGTTAGAAGGTGGAGACTCAATATAATGGTGGAAGAAAGACCTTTTGTAAAAGGAAGTAGGGATTCAAGTCTCATAAAGAGCTTCCAAAAATTATGGTACTTATAATTTTCAGCTCTCATTGCCCCTAGTATAAGCATCTTGAAGGTGGTTAAGGTTAAAGTGACACAACTAAGAGGATATGCTTGACAAGTTATAAATCGAAATCTCATGCCCCTTACTTATGAAGACCGATCCTCATGCTACTCAACTTCAGTCACGAGTAAGCTCTTGTCATTGTAAGTATATGTGTATCATTAAGAACCGCCAACGGGGTACCCCTTGCACATGATACGGGAGCTTTCCCATAATCAAAATGACAAGGCAAGCAGACAATGAGCATCTCAGCGATCTTTTTATTTGCTATTTGCATAGGTTTTTATTAAGGATGCTTCATAGAGTGCTCATTATGGTGATGCTGCAAGTTTCCACCATGATTAGGCATGGCTTAGGCTAGTGGCCCAGGCGTTTCTCTAACACACATACAAACTCCATGATCTTACAAGTTCCACTTTTATTTCACACCGCCGGGATCCGTAAGCAAAAGAACATGATATCAACGGGGTACAAAGTATAAGTGCAATGTTGAAAGCGTTCCCCATGAAACATGGTTCTACTAACTTCAACTTATAAAGCGCAAGCATATACGCAACAAAGAAGGACCCAATGGTTCAAGTTTATTAGAGGCAATAAAGTAAAGTGTGCCATCAAGTTCGTGAGAGCTTTAATCACTAGTTTTCTCATAACAAGTGAAAGGTAGACAAAAGCATGAATATACTTGGAATAGCATAAGCTAGTAGGTAGGTATGGTGGACTCTTTGGAAAAACTTGGTTTAGGGAGTTGGATGCATGAGTGGAACTCATACTTTGTTGTGGAGGCTAGCAAAAGACTGGGAGCGACAAACTAAGAGAGCAATAATGGCCATAATCATGCAGAGCGACAAAACATCATTGATCAAAGCATAAAGTGACACTACAAGTTGAAAAATAAAGGATCATAATATCTTATGGTGACTTTTGATAGTCATAACATGGTGTAAGCATGCGCCAAGTCAACCCAAATAAAGCATCAAAGGAGAATACCACTATACTATGCTTTAATATGCTAAAACAATGCATGATTCATCCAAGGCACATTAAGCAATCTCAATTGTTTATAACAAGTCATGCTACAGCAAAGAATACTAAGCATAAAGCCAAAACAATATCAAGAATGGCATGACAAAGCATAGCCACAGTCAAAAACAAGCTCTTTTTACCACATAAGCATGAACTTTCCTACTCTTTTCCAAACCAAACCAAACTATTTGCAAAACAATGTATGAAATAGGGGGTCCAACCAACTTATTCAGAAAACTAAGCAAACCAAGCAAACTAAAAACCAAAACGAAAACGAAAAATAAGCCGCTCCAAAAAATACACAACTGTGCATGAAACAATAAAAATGAAGCGTTTGGAAGAAACCTGAAATTTTTATTGATGAAGAAGGGGATGCCTTGGGTATCCCCAAGCTTTGATGCTTGTACTTCTTGGATATTTCTTGGGGTGACACGCGTGGAATCCCCAAGCTTGAGCTTTAGTCCATCCTTCATCTCATTACTCATTCCTTCCATACACCTGAAAATTTTCCTTCATACAAAACTTCACACAATCTCATTAGCAACATTAGTGCACTTAAGATAAATAAGTCTCAAGGTTCAGTTCTAACACCAAATAAACTTCCATTAGAACACTAGCTACTATAGTACTTCCCTCAAAAAGCTCAATTCCCCAAAAGAACTCAAAAAGGAACCCACAAGAATGCAATGCACAAAATGGCAGAAATCTGTCAAAACAGACCAGCAGGTAAAGACGAATTTTTTCGAAGACCTTCTGTTGCTCAAATCAAAAAGTGTTGAACTAACGAACAACCTTGGGCAGAAGCACAAAAAATTACAGCTCAATCCGATGTACAAAACTCTCTCAGCAATTTTTACGGTGAAGCACAAAAATCTGTTTCGGGACAACAACTTTCCCAATCATTACTTCACTCTCATTAGAGGTTACTCTTGGCACTAAAAGCAAATAAAAAGGATAAAGAGAGGCTATTACAGAGGTAATGACTTCCAAGACTCATCTAAAACTCTTGGGTTATCTCCCAACAAGTACTTTTCTTTAACGCCATTAAGTTAGACATAAGAAGCAAAGAAAGAATCAAGTGTTCTCAAATGAAGAAACATTAAGATCAATACCAGAAATATTTTCAACAAGGCAAGGTATATCATCCAAGTAAGTTCTAGAGGATCCTCTCTCAATGCTGTTAGGTTCACTATTCTCATCAAAAGGGTTTGCAGGAACAATCCAATCAAGATTCTTTTCTATGGCATCATGTATTGCTACTAGTTTGAAGGGTATTGGTATCTTAGGTTCCTCCCCATTAGGTTCGGTTTTGTTCATCTTTTCTCATGTACCAACCACATCTACACATGAGCCTAGCATATTGAAACGTTCAAAACCTTTTTTAGCTTCTTTGGCAACATCACAGAACTCCTTAAACAAAGTTTCTAGAATAAAATCCCTCTTTTCAGGGTCCTCAATTTCTTTAAGCTTAAGAAACATTACTTGCATTAAGGGGTTGAGGTCAACAAACCTAGCTTCTAACATGTGAATTAAAGAAGCTGTAGCAATCTCAAAATTTGGAGCAAGATCTACAAGGGATCTATCCTCAGTATCTTCATGTTTGCTAACATGATTAAATAATTCTTCAATATTATCTTTCCCAATTATAGAACCAATACCAATTGAAAGGTATTTCAAGGTGAAAGTAGGGATCAACATGGTGAGCTAAGGAAGGGGTGACAACTAAAGGAGACTTAATTTTTTTGTGTTTTTAATAAGAAAGCAAACAAGTAAAACTAATTTTTTTGGGTTTTTGAAGAACAAAACAAGCAAACAAAGCAACAAGAAAACTAAGCAAAACAAAAACAACAAAGTAAAGAGATTGGTTATGAGGGACTCCCCTTGTGAAGATGTCCTTGACTCCCCGGCAACGGCGCCAAAAAAATGCTTGATGGCTCAATGCATGGTGCCCAGAAAAGTGTTGATGGCTCGTGGTTGATGTAGAGCTCGTTGGGAACCCCAAGAGGAAGGTATGATGAGCACAGCAGCAAGTTTCTCTCAGTTATGAAACCAAGGTTTAATTGAACCAGTAGGAGCAAGGAAACACCCCAAAGGTGTTACTAGCTGAGCTTTGGCATGACGCACTACCGGTGCTAGTAGCAACGTGGAGACCTGCACAACACAACCACAGAACTTTGTCCCCAACTTGCGATGAGGTTGTCAATCTCACCGTGTTTTGCGAAAAACAAAGAATTAAACGTATCGAATGGAAAGAAGTAAAAGTTTGCAGAAACTAAACACAAAGCAGTAAAAGATTGTAGATTGTATGTAAAGTAAAGGACCGGGATCCATAGTTCACTAGAGGTGGCTCTCCTTAGATAGATAACATGCCGGGTGAACAAATTACAGCGGGGCAATTGACAAACACCGAGAAAGCAATACGTGCATATACTAATCATCTTGACTCCTTTGAGACTTGATTGGACAATACAACATAATACATAGTCCGCCATCCAACTGCATCTATGACTAATAATCCACCTTCAGGTTATCATCCGAACCCCCTCCAGTATTAAGTTGCAAGCAACGGATTATTGCTTTACGAACTTCGTGTAAGGTAAACAATACAGTTGTTCTTTGAACAAAGGATTGTTGTTTTCTCCCTAGTAGCAACTTAGGGTTTTCGTCCCGAGGGCATCTTATAGGCAGAAGGAGAGGCCGAGGGGGTGCTGGGGTCGGCCAGACCACCCCCTGGCGGGGGCCAGGCCTGGCCGCGCAGCCAGGTGGTGTGGTGGCCCCCTGGCTCCTCTCCGTCTCGTATTCTGGCATCTGATGACTTCCGGAAAAATAGGCACTTTGGCTTTTGTCCCGTCCAATTTCGAGAATATTCATTTTCTGACTTTCCTGGAACCAAAAATAGCAGAAAACAGGCAGCTGACACTGTGGCTCTTGTTAATAGGTTAGTCCAAGAAATCATATAAAACGTACTCCAAAGTTGGAACAAAACACAAGAAAGTGGATAAAACCAAGCATGGAACATCAAAAATTATAGATACATTTGCAATGTATCAGTGTTACGAACCGGGACTAAATGTTCCCTGCCGCGGCAGCATTTTGGGCCATTTGGCTGCCGCAGCAGGGGATAGGGTTTTAGGGTTTTGTATTTTTCTTTTCATTTTGTGTTTTGTGTTCAATTATTTTTCATTCTGTGTTTTCATTAGAAACAAGTTTTCGTATACATACAGAACGCTACTTCACAGTACTTGTACACATTGACACAATATATAATATAATTTCTCTTACAAGCATACATGGAGTCCTAACCGGGTCCAGAGCATGTCTATTTGATTACATGGAGATCATTACATGGATACTTTAGGGTCTACATATACAGTATTCTCCGCGTGGGTCTATGGCCTTGTCGACAAAAAATGCAGCAAATTCCTCTTGGATTGCTATTAGGCGGTCCTCTGGTAGGAGCTTGTCCTGCATCGCGTCCAACTATATAAAAAGGAGATCATATGAATTAGACTCAACACAACTTTTTGTAATAAAAATAAAGGGTAAATATATTGTTTACTTACTCGAACATTTTCCGAGGGCTTCTCAATACTGATGCGAATGAACTCGCACACGTAGAATCCACATAGATTAATTCCCTGTGGCTGCCTCGCGCACTTTACAAGAATAGAATTCAATCAAATAATAACTCTAGCATGATAAATGCAGATAAACTAGAATTAAATAGATGTGCGGACTTAGCTCGTACTACTTACCGAGAGTGATTTAAAAAATAGCTCCTCACGCCATTGACCGTGGACATGGTTCTTGAACTGTGTCCAAACCCTACCCGACAAAGAAAATTAATGTATGAGTTAATAACTACTTGATATCCCAGAAAATGAACGAAAAAAACCGATACAGTGCGATAATGGTTGAAATTACCTCTGGAGCGCATCGATAATGCTGCGGTAGTTTTCAATGTCTTTGTTTAGTGAGTCCATGATGTGAACTCTTTCCAAGTCAAGTGAAATGCTTAGAAGAATCCAGTGGTACCTACGCAAGGTTTATATACGTCAGTAACTCATCATTTACACTGAACATCGAGTAAGCAAAAGTTAATGTGTACAAAAACTCACTTGCCATCGTGGTAAGGAAATAGTATTTCATTATAGAAATGTTGTTTCGTGAGAAACCGCAACAAGTTGTGCTCGGTCTCCAGTGGTTTATCCTTTAGTATAGCTCCATGAACTCGATATGGGTCAATGAACCCAAATCCATTGATAGCCTTTCTTTTATAATCGAGCATCTTCATTCTGCATCATTATATATAGTGTACAAAAGAATATAGTGAGTATACTTACCGGCAATGAATTGAACAAGCTGAGATAGAGACCTAATTACATAAATAAAGTAATCACTTACAGACAATACGAACTGAGGATAGTTTTGTTGAGTTCCTTTAGATTGAATAACTGAAATAATTCTGTAATTCAATAGGGACCTCGTCTTTAGTGAAGTAATGTGATTTTCGAACTTTCAGTAAGAGCCAATTTCGCTGTTCTTTTGATGCTTTCATGTACCATTCATGGAATCGTCGCATTTGTGTTGGCATATTCCGAAGCCTCTCAGAACTGACCAGAGGCTCCCCGTGAACAAATTTGGGTGCTACCTCAGCCTTGGGCATATCGCCGTGAATAATTTCATGAATAGGCATACCACATTGCTCGGCCAATATCCTAGCCGTTTCCGGATCCATAGGTTCTACCTCATATAGTTGAGGTTCGGGTATGTTCACCTGGAGTGGGGGGAGCGATTAGTTTGCTTGTTTCCCCAGCTGGGGAACATCTCTTTTGGTTCTTCGGCTACCACTCGATTGTTTTGCTTGTTTCCCCAGCTGGGGGACGTATGTTCTGATGCTTCCGCTACCTCTCGATTGTTTTGCTTGTTCCTCCTGCTAGGGAACCTCTTTTGTGATGCTTCCTCTACCGGTTGATCTCCTATGTTTCAGTGTCTTCTGAAGACATCGTGTATAGTCATCTAGCGCATTTAACTGAGCTTGGGATGGCTGCGTCAGTAATTTTCTAAAGTGCTCCTTGGTTTCCGGTTTTATTTGGACCTCTGGCTCAGGTTGTTTCTTTTTAAAATGAGCATCCACTTCGGCCCGTACGACCGCATCGGTTTCCTCATCGGTCAGGTCATACGCCCTCTTGGGAGGAAGTATTGATAAGACCGTTCACAATTTCTTGAAGCTCGATCTCCCCCCAGATGAACCATATAGCCAAGAGAAACCATGAACCAGAATAGAAGATCTTGCCCCACCCATGAGTAAATATTTCATAGCGGTACTCTTGGGAGGGGCGACAACTGTCACTTTGGGCGTCGGTTATCGCTCGACGGAGCGGTGGTATTCTTCTGCTTTTGGCCTTTAGTGGGTGGAGGCGGCTGATTGAGATGGACTCGTGTTGGGGTCATGGATTGGACTATTACTGGGAGGAGACAGTGCACTTGGAGGTGGACTTGGAGGAGACGGTGCAGTGGGAGGAGACGGTTGCCTTGGAGGTGATGGATTGTTTCTCGGTGGAGAAGGTGACCTTGGTGTCGAGCCTGGAAACTTGATGTATTTTTTTTCCAAAGAATGAAGCCACTCGTGACTTCTCCCAGTGTCGTCTCCCCTTCACCTCCAGGGATGTCAAGCTGTAGTGACTGACACATAGGTAGAATTTCATCCACACCGACACGAGCATAGCCAGCTAGAATCGGATTGCAATGGTAGGTCGCTCCTGGTGCAGAAGGTAAAGCAAAGCCGACCTCCACCTTCATGGAAATATTCTTCAGTTCAACATGCAGCTCACAACTAGTCTTCTCCTTAATTGTATCCACGGGGTACACATCCATCGTTGCATCATTACCGTGGCTCTCCGTGGAAGCCATGCTGCTTTTCTGTTGCGATGGGCCGACCGTACTGTTCGGTGCAGGATCTTGCTGTCGGAGTCCTTTAAGTTCATTAAGCTCCTGGCGATGCTCCTGCAGCATGGCTTCAAACCTCGTGAACCGCTCCGTATCCTCCTCTTTTTGCCGCTTTGTTCTTCTCGATCGGCTTCTGTACGTGTCAAGGTGCTCGAGAAACCCGATAACCCATGGATAAGAAGGTCCGAACCCTCTTGTTCGTCCAGACTCTTCAGGATTCCCGAGAGCCTTTATCAGCTCATCGTTCTCTCCGTCAGGAATAAACGTTCCCTCTTCAACCTCTTTTATCACTTTAATAAGTTCTTTCTTGGGTGAAGAGATTTCTTCGGCTGCAACAATCTCGCCTGTTTCTGGGTCTAATGATGCCCCATGCCCGAATACCCAATTTCTTGACCTCTGTGCCCATATGATGGTGATATTTCTTTTTGGCTGCATTTAACTTATTTTTTGCTGATATTGCCTTAGCTGGTTCCGAGGTCTTGTATTCCACAAATGCGGCCCAGTTATCCTGCTGCAACTCTAGTGGGCTAGTGAATGGAGGAGTTTTTTTCTTCAAGACATACTTGTGGTGCAATCTTTTTTTCCATTCCTTGAATAGTTTGGCCATCTTCTTAAGAGCAAAGTGCTTGACTTTCCTCGTCATTTGCTGTGTGAGCTCATCAGTCTCCAAGACTGGTAGGGTGAAATGTGTCATGAGAGAATTCCACATCGTATCTTTCGCTCTGTCATCTATAAAACTAGCCCCAGCTGGATCCTTTTTCTTTCCTGGCTTGTTCCAATTTCACGTGGTGATCGGGACTTTATCTCTAACAATGAGTCTGCACTGACTTGTAAATGCATTCACAGATTCTTTGGGCTCCAGCGATTGACCTTGCAGAGAGACTAAGTCAATGCTGAAACGGACATCAGCGGGCAACTTGTGTGTCGGGCCTCTTGTCCTTGTAGAAGATTGGCCGGAAGCGGAGGTCTAAGAGAAGAAATATTCGTCAGTACATATATACGAATCAATTAGTGCATCTATACTAGTGAACGATCGATAGAGGCTTTATATACCTCGACGGAGTTTGTCATTATTATGGTGTCTTCACCATGGTCTCCACCATGGTCAGCACCATCGTCTCTTCCAGAAAAATTAAGATATTCGGAGCCATCATAATATGACCCCCAGTACCCTCATCTATAATGTTGAGAAGCTCCTTTTCATTTTGTCTACCATCCATAGCTTAACTAATACAGAAAAAGAATATTGCATTAAGTAAAAGAATATTACAACTGCGACAACTCGGATACAGTACTTAGTGATTATGATAAAGTACAATAATATAAGATAAAGTACAATATTAATACATCTCGCTCATAATATAAATTATATTATTCATACATCTCGCTCATATCAAACTAGCCAACGCGGCTGTCGCGTTCTGTGCTATGGGAGCTCTGCAGCCACAGAAGAGGAACCATCACCGGAGAATAGCTCGGGTGAGATCCGTGAACCTACCAGATATTGGAGAACCTAGTCTCCAAAAGATACATGTATCGTCGTACATGCTCGTCCTCCTCCCTGATACGACGACGTACCACCTCCTCGGGGGCTGGCTCCCTCTGCACCGCTCCTGGACCTCGTGGATGCCACCAAAGAAGCTCCGGGTTGACGATGATACCCGGATTCCTCACCAAGGTACGAGTCCCGACAGGTAGCACCTCCCAGTGCCAACCCGGCGGAGCCCAGACTCGGACATCCCCGACGGAGTCCAGTAGGCTCGGACGAGGTGGACGCGGCATAACTAAATAATAGCAATAAATTACAATCATAAAACATAATTAACTAACTAAACTAATAACACTAACCCTAAACCTAACACTTACTAAACTAAACCTAATTAACTAAGTATTCTAACTAACCCTAACTAACCCTAGATAATACTAACCTATACAATTAACCTAATACTAATACTAATACTATTAAAATCCCTAACTAAATCACTAACTAAATCACTAAATAAAATCCCTAACTAAATAAAATCCCTAACTAAATAAAATCACTAACTAATTTAATAATTAAATCACTAAATAAAATCCCTAACTAAATTCCTAACTAAATAAAATCCCTAACTAAATAAAATCACTAACTAAATCACTAAATAAAATCCCTAACTAAATCCCTAAATAAAATCCCTAACTAAATCCCTAACTAAATAAAATCCCTAACTAAATCCCTAACTAAATAAAATCCCTAACTAACAAAATCACTAAAATCCCTAACTAAATAAAATCACAAAATCCCTCACCTGCAGGGGGGCGGCACGGCGCGGCGGGATGGACGACGGCGTGCGACTAAAGAAAATATACCCTGAGAGGCAATAATAAAGTTGTTATTATGTATTCCTTGTATATGATAGATGTTTATTTTGCATGCTATAATTGTATTGATAGGAAACATCAATACATGTGTGTTAATAAACAAAAAGGGTTCCTAGTCATGCCTCTCTTATAGACTAGCTTGTTGATTAACATGATGATCAAGGTTTCCTGATCATGGACATTGGATGTTGTTAATAACAAGGTCACACCATTGGTGCAATGATATGATGAACATTCATCCGAAGTATAGCATTACGATCAAGTCATTGTGTTTATATTGCTATAACATCATACGAAGTAATCTTTATCCTTAGACCATGAGATCATGTTAATTGCTAACACCGGAAGAGTATCTTGATAACATCAAACGTCACACCGTAACAGGGTGACTATAAAGGTGGGTTCAGTGCTATGAAGGTGTTATGTTGAGGCTCATGGATCAAGAGTGGAATTTGTCAATCCCGATGACGGATAGATATACTCTAGGCCCTATCGGTGATATCACATTAAGATAGCTTGCAAGCAAGTGATGTGATCACTAGAATGTTATATCACGGGAACGAGAAAAGAGTGCATGTCGGTAACGAGATCAAACTAGGTATTTGGATACCGATGATCAAATCTCGGACATGTATTATATCATGAGACAAAGGAATTAAATTGCTGACGTTAAAGGTTCTCACGATCACAGAAGCGATCGTTGAATATGCAGGAGTCAGTATGGATCTCCAGGTCCCGCTTCTGATTATTGATCTGAGAGGAGTCTCAATCATGTCTGCATTATTCGTGAACCGTAGGGTGACACACTTAAGGGTTGCCGGACACCATTTAGGAGCACATATGTTCCAGACAAAAGGTTTGCAAAGCGCAGGAAATGTTTCGATAGAAACCGGAATTGTTTCGGGTGAAATTGCAGAAAGTAGTTCTGCATGTGATATTGAAATGTTGCAAGGGGTTTTATGTGAATGTTTGTTAATTAAAGTAATTAAAAAAATTCTGAATAAAATAAACAAAAGAGTTTTATTAATTGAGAGTTGCATTTAATTTGGTGGAAATTAAATACATGTGAGTGGGATTTTGGGTGGAGGCCATGTTTATGTGAGTGGAGGTTCACCACATGAATGAAGGAGGGGAGGAGTCCCCCCCCCCTCATGCGCCGGCTATGGGAGGGGAGGGGTCTCCCTCCCTCCTATATAAAGCCCCCTCTCCCCTCTCACAAAACACACCTCCTCGTGAAGGATCTCTCTCCCCCTCTAGATATTTCCCCATGGTCTTGGATTAGCGAGATACATGTTCCCGGTGGCCCTGCGTCTGGAAGGAGTTGCTGCTTCCGCTGATTCGCTGGAGCGAGGAGGTGGAGGTTGTCCGGTGGCTTGAACATGTGTGCGAGGACAGATGCGCTGCTGATTTGCGGCGCTCGGACTTCCACACGATCTTGAGATCGGCAAGCGTACGACTACATCAACCACGAGTTCCTACTCGTTAACAAAACTCGTTGTCTTCGAGGGTAAGTTCTCCATGGATGTATGTCCACCCGTTGCTCTGTATCTAGTAGATAGATCTTGGCGTATAGTTCTCCTTGTAGGAAATTTGTTGTTTTCTATGCTGCGGACCCAACAGTGGTATCAGAGCCTGTTCTATGCGTAGATGCTTTGCACGGGTAGTACACATATGTTTATATGTGGGCGATGATGATCATGTTATTGCATCTTCTATGTACTTTGGATATTGGTGGCATAGTGGGATGAAGCGGCCCGGACCAAGCTTACATGTCATCGTACATGAGACCGGTTCCACGACTGACATGCAACTAGTTTTGCATAAATGGCTAGCGGGTGTCTGTCTCTCCTACTATAGTCAATGTCTAATTTATAACGAGTTGCTAATAACTTGGTTATCTTCGTTGTGGTTCATGTTCGTAGGTAAGACCGGTTCTATCTCCGAAAGCCCTAAGCCACGTAAAACTTGCAATTGATAAATTAGAGGCGTCTAGTTTAGATCGTTGCTGGGCTAGTGTTTTGATATGGTATTGTTGTAAGTAGATGTATGATAGATACTCTTACAACTCACTTAACGTGTAAGTTCCATAGACCTTGGCCTTACACATAAAGGAATGATAGAGATCATACCACGATGCAAATGATAGAGATCAAATGCATGGACCATATCACCTCACTTCACACATTAGATGTTAGCATCTTATATTGCTAGTTTGGCGCTTTTGGTAGCATTATAAGATGATACCTCATTTAGATATCAAGATAAAATGTGTTCTTCCTTAAGTATGCACCGTTTTGTGGATCGTGTTTTGAGGCATCACGTGATGATCGGGTGTTTTTAACTCTACGCTTTCATACAACGGGTGTAAGACAGTTTTACACACGCGAATACTAAGGTTCTTACTTGACGAGCCTAGCATGTACAGACATGGCCTCGGAACACGGACCGAAAGGTCAAGCATGAGTCATATAGTTGATATGATGCCCATATAGATGCTCGCCTTTGAAGCTACACCGACTCACGTGATGATCGGACTTGGTGTAGTGGATTTGGTTCATGTAATCACCAAAAGGACACGAGGGATGTCATTTTTGAGTGCGAGTTCATTAGTAATTTGGATTAGTTGAACTCAATCTATCATAAACTTAGTCTAAATAAACTTTACAAATTCTGTTGTAGATGGAACCACCTGCTTTTAATTTCAATGTGTTCATGGGGAAAGAGAAACTTGCTGCAAATGGTAGCAACTTCACCAACTGGGCTATGAATTTGAGGATTCTCCTCACTGCTGCACAAAAGCAATATGTGCTAGATGCGCCTCTAGGCCCCCCACCAGCTCCTGATGCCCCTGACGAGGAAAAGAACGTCTATATAACTCGTCAGGAGGACCACAACTTAGTTCATTGCGGCATATTGTATGGGCTAGAGCCAGAACTTCGAAAGCGTTTCGAAAATGGCAATGCTTTTGATACCATGGGAGAATTGAAAATGATTTTCAATACCCATGCTGCCGTAGAGAGTTATAATGCTACAGAAAAGTTCTTTAGCTGCATGATGGAGGAAAACAGCTCCGTTAGTGAGCACGTACTCAAAATGTATGGGTACGCCGATAAGCTTGTGTCCTTGGGAATAACGATTCCCATTGACTTAGGCATACATCGTGTTCTCCAATCTCTGCCACCTAGCTACAAGAGCTTCGTGATGAACTATAATATGTAGGGCATGAAGAAGTCTCTTCCCGAGCTTCTGTCAATGCTGAAGACTGCAGAAGTGGAAATTAGGAAAGAACATCAAGTGTTGATGATCAATAGAACCACCGGTTTCAAGAAGGACAAGAAAGGCAAGCACAAGGGAAAGAAGGGTGGCAAGTCTGTTGCCACGCCTGAAAAGAAACCCCGAGCTGGCCCTAAGTCTGACACCGAGTGCTACTATTGCAAGGGGACTGGCCATTGGAAGCGCAACTGCCCCAAGTATTTGGCGGACAAGAAGTCCGGCAAGGCAAAAAAAGGTATATGTGATATACATGTTATTGATGTGTACTTGACTAGTACTCGCAGTAGCACCTGGGTATTTGATACGGGATCGGTTGCTAATATATATAACTCGGTTCAGGGGCTGCGGAACAAGCGACAACTAGCAAGGGATGAGGTCCTGATATGGGTCGGCAATGGATCAAGAGTTGATGTGATCGCCGTCGGAACGCTGCCTCTCCATATGCCATCGGGATTAGCTATAAACCTGAATAATTGTTATTTGGTGCCTGCACTGAGCATGAACATTGTATCTGAATCGTGTTTGATGCAAAGTGGTTATTCGTTTAAGTCTGAAAACAATGGTTGTTTGATTTATATGAATAATATCTTTTATGGTCATGCACCTGTGTTGAATGGTTTATTTCTATTGGATCTCGATAGCAGTATTACGCATATTCATAATGTTGATGCTAAAAGGATTAAACTTGATAATGATATATCTACATATATCAGGCACTGCCGTCTAGGTCATATTGGCGTTAAACGCATGAAGAAATTCCATTCTGATGGACTTTTGGAATCACTTGATTTTGAATCATTTGATACATGTGAGCCATGCCTTATGGGCAAGATGACTAGAACGCCGTTTTCCGGTTCAATGGAACGGGCGACAGATTTATTGGAAATCATACATACTGATGTATGTGGACCAATGAGTGTGTCGACGTGAGGTGGATATCGTTATTTTGTTACTTTCACGGATGATTTGAGTAGATACGGGTATATCTATTTGATGAAACATAAGTCTGAAACCTTTGAAAAGTTCAAAGAATTTCAGAATGAAGTGGAAAATCATCGTAACAGAAAGATCAAATTTCTGCGGTCCGACCGTGGAGGAGAGTATCTTAGTTACGAGTTTAGCACACATATGAAAGACTGTGGAATAGTTTCACAACTCACGCCTGCCGGAACACCACAACGTAATGGTGTGTCAGAACGTCGTAATCATACTTTATTGGATATGGTTCGATCTATGATGTCTCTGACTGACTTGCCACTGTCATTTTGGGGTTATGCACTGGAAACAGCTGCATTCACTTTAAATCGGGCACCATCTAAATCCATTGAAAAGACACCATATGAATTATGGTTTGGAAACAAACCTAAGCTGTCATTTCTTAAAGTTTGGGGATGCGATGTTTATGTGAAGAAACTTCAACCGGATAAACTTGAACCCAAAGCGGAAAAATCCGTCTTCATAGGATACCCTAAGGAAACGATTGGACATACCTTCTATCACAGATCCGAGGGCAAGGTCTTTGTTGCCAAGAATGGATCCTTTCTTGAGAAGGAGTTTCTCGTGAAAGGTGTGAGTAGTCGGAAGGTAGAACTCGAAGAGGTTATTGAACCTTCTCTTCATAAAATGGCGAGTAGCGCAGCACCGGAAATTGTTTCGGAGTTGACTTCACCTAATGAAGAGAGAGCTAATGATATTGATCATAAAACTCCGAAAGAGGACACTACCGAACCTCGCAGGTCAAGCAGGACACGTGCAGCTCCTGAACTGTACGGCAATCCTATTGTGAATTTCATGGTTGATGAAATGGATGACCCTGCGACGTATGAAGAAGCGATGATGAGCCTGGATTCCAACAAATGGCTAGAAGCCATGAAATCCGAGATGGAATCCATGTACGAGAACCAAGTTTGGAACTTGGTAGACTTACCTCACGACCGAAAGGCCGTTGAGAATAAATGGATTTTCAAAAGGAAAACTGATGCTGATGGTAATGTGACCATCTATAAGGCTCGACTTGTCGCAAAGGGGTTTCGACAAATTCAAGGAGTTGACTACGATGAGACATTCTCTCCCGTAGCGATGCTTAAGTCGGTTAGGATTATGTTAGCAATTGCTGCATATTTCGATTATGAAATATGGCAGATGGATGTCAAAACTGCGTTCCTCAATGGTAAGATTGAAGAAGAGTTGTATATGATACAACCTAAGGGTTTTGTCGATCCTAAGGATGCTGATAAGGTGTGCAAACTTCAGCGATCCATCTATGGACTGAAGCAAGCATCCCGGAGTTGGAATCTCCGCTTTGATGAGGTGATCAAAGAGTTTGGATTTGTCCAAACTTATGGAGAGGCTTGTATTTACAAGAAAGTGAGTGGGAGCAATGTGGAATTTCTGATATTATATGTGGATGACATATTAGTGATTGGAAATGATATAGATCTTTTAAACAGTGTTAAAAGTTATCTAAACAGCAAATTTTCGATGTAGGACCTTGGTGAAGCTTCATATATATTAGGCATTAAAATCTATAGAGATAGATCAAGACGCCTAATTGGGCTATCGCAGAGTACATACCTTGATAAGATATTAAAGAAGTTTAATATGGACGGAAGTAAGAAGGGGTACTTACCTATGTTACAAGGCAAGACATTGAGTAAGACTCAAAGTCCGGCTGCGGTGGAAGAAAGAGAGATAATGGATAAGATCCCCTATGCCTCAGCCATAGGCTCTATAATGTATGCCATGCTATGTACAAGACCGGATGTGGCACACGCTATTAGTTTGACTAGTAGGTACCAATCTGATCTAGGTTCGGAACACTAGATAGCGGTCAAGAATATCCTTAAGTACTTGAGAAGAACTAAGGATATGTTTCTTGTATACGGAGGTGAAGAAGAGCTAGTCGCTAAGTGTTATGTCGATGCTAGCTTTGACACTGATCCGGATGACTCTAAGTCTCAATCCGGATACGTATTTCTCTTGAACGGAGCAGCAGTTAGTTGGAGGAGCTCCAAACAACCTGTGGTGGCTGGATCAACGACGGAGGCGGAATATGTTGCTGCTTCAGAAGCAGCGCATGAAGCGGTTTGGATGAAGGAGTTTATAACGGAACTAGGTGTGGTTCCTAGTGCGTTGGACCCAATGGTGATCTATTGTGACAATAACGGAGCCATAGCCAACACCAAGGAACCAAGGTCTCACAAGAATTCCAAGCATATTAACCGCCGGTTTCACTCTATCCGCGAGCATGTCAAGGATGGAGATATAAAGATTTGTAAAGTGCACATGGACCTGAATGTAGCAGATCCGTTGACTAAAGTACTCCCTAGGGCAAAACATGATCAACACCAGAACTCCATGGGTGTTAGATTTATCACTATATAAACTAGATTATTGTCTCTAGTGCAAGTGGGAGACTGAAGGAAATATGCCCTGAGAGGCAATAATAAATTTGTTATTATGTATTCCTTGTATATGATAGATGTTTATTTTGCATGCTATAATTGTATTGATAGGAAACATCAATACATGTGTGTTTAATAAACAAAAAGGGTTCCTAGTTATGCCTCTCTTATAGACTAGCTTGTTGATTAACAAGATGATCAAGGTTTCCTGATCATGGACATTGGATGTTGTTAATAACAAGGTCACAACATTTGTGAAATGATGTGATGAACATTCATCCGAAGTATAGCATTACGATCAAGTCATTATGTTTATATTGCTATAACATCATACGAAGTAATCTTTATCCTTAGACCATGAGATCATGTAATTTGCTAACACTGGAAGAGTATCTTGATAACATCAAACGTCACACCGTAACGAGGTGACTATAAAGATGGGTTCAGTACTACGAAAGTGTTATGTTGAGGCTCATGGATCAAGAGTGGAATTTGTCAATCCAGATGACGGATAGATATACTCTGGGCCCTCTCGGTGATATCACATTAGGATAGCTTGCAAGCAAGTGATGTGATCACTAGAATGTTATATCACGGGAACGAGAAAAGAGTGCATGTCGGTAACGAGATCAAACTAGGTATGGAGATACCGATGATCGAATCTCGAACATGTAATATATCGAGAGACAAAGGGATTTAGTTACAAGCGTTAAAGGTTCTCACGATCACAGGAGTCATCGTTGAATGTGTAGGAGTCAGTACGGATCTCCAGGTCCCGCTGCTGATTTTTGATCGGAGAAGGGTCTCGATCATGTCTGTATTATTCGCGAACCGTAGGGTGGCACACTTAAGAGTTACCGGACACCATTTTGGAGCACATATGTTTCAGACGAAAGAATTGCAAAGCGCAGGAATTGTTTGGATGAAAGAGTTCATTATGGAACTGGGTGTGGTTCCCAGTGCGTTGGACCCGATGGTGATCTATTGTGACAACAATGGAGCCGTAGCCAACACCAAGGAACCAAGGTCTCACAAGAATTCCAAGCATATTAAGCGCCGGTTTCACTCCATCCGCGAGCATGTCAAGGATGGAGATATAAAGATTTGTAAAGTGCACACGGACCTGAATGTAGCAGATTCGTTGACTAAAGTACTCCCTAGGGCAAAACATGATCAACACCAGAACTCCATGGGTGTTAGATTTATCACTATATAAACTAGATTATTGTCTCTAGTGCAAGTGGGAGACTGAAGGAAATATGCCCTGAGAGGCAATAATAAAGTTGTTATTATGTATTCCTTGTATATGATAGATGTTTATTTTGCATGCTATAATTGTATTGATAGGAAACATCAATACATGTGTGTTTAATAAACAAAAAGGGTTCCTAGTCATGCCTCTCTTATAGACTAGCTTGTTGATTAACATGATGATCAAGGTTTCCTGATCATGGACATTGGATGTTGTTAATAACAAGGTCACACCATTGGTGGAATGATGTGATGAGCATTCATCCGAAGTATAGCATTACGATCAAGTCATTGTGTTTATATTGCTATAACATCATACGAAGTAATCTTTATCCTTAGACCATGAGATCATGTTAATTGCTAACACCAGAAGAGTATCTTGATAACATCAAACGTCACACCATAACAGGGTGACTATAAAGGTGGGTTCAGTGCTATGAAGGTGTTATGTTGAGGCTCATGGATCAAGAGTGGAATTTTTCAATCCCGATGACGGATAGATATACTCTGGGCCCTCTCGGTGATATCACATTAAGATAGCTTGCAAGCAAGTGATGTGATCACTAGAATGTTATATCACGGGAACGAGAAAAGAGTGCATGTCGGTAACAAGATCAAACTAGGTATTTGGATACCGATGATCGAATCTCGGACATGTATTATATCATGAGACAAAGGGATTAAATTGCTGACGTTAAAGGTTCTCACGATCACAGAAGTCATCGTTGAATATGCAGGAGTCAGTATGGATCTCCAGGTCCCGCTTCTGATTATTGATCTGAGAGGAGTCTCAATCATGTCTGCATTATTCGCGAACCGTAGGGTGACACACTTAAGGGTTGCCGGAAACCATTTAGGAGCACATATGTTCCAGACAAAAGGTTTGCAAAGCGCAAAAAATGTTTCGATAGAAACAGGAATTGTTTCGATAGAAACCGGAATTGTTTCGGGTGAAATTGCAGAAAGTAGTTCTGCATGTGATATTGAAATGTTGCAAGGGGTTTTATGTGAATGTTTGTTAATTAAAGTAATTAACAAAATTCTGAATAAAATAAATAAAAGAGTTTTATTAATTGAGAGTTGCATTTAATTTGGTGGAAATTAAATACATGTGAGTGGGATTTTGGGTGGAGGCCATGTTTATGTGAGTGGAGGTTCACCACATGAATGAAGGAGGGGAGGAGTCCCCCCCTCATGCGCCGGCTATGGGAGGGGAGGGGTCTCCCTCCCTCCTATATAAAGCCCCCCTCTCCCCTCTCACAAAACACACCTCCTCGTGAAGGATCTTTCTCCCCCTCTAGATATTTCCCCATGGTCTCGAATTAGCGAGATACATGTTCCCGGTGGCCTTGCGTCTGGAAGGAGTTGCTGCTTCCGCTGATTCGCTAGAGCGAGAAGGTGGAGGTTGTCCGGTGGCTTGAACGTGTGTGCGTGGACGGATGCGCTGCTGATTTGCGGCGCTCGGACTTCCACACGATCTTGAGATCGGCAAGCGTACGACTACATCAACCACGAGTTCCTACTTGTTAACAAAACTCGTTGTCTTCGAGGGTAAGTTCTCCATGGATGTATATCCACCCGTTGCTCTGTATCTAGTAGATAGATCTTGGCGTATAGTTCTCATCGTAGGAAATTTTTTGTTTTCTATGCTGCGGACCCAACAGCGACGAGGCGGGACGGGCGAGGGCGTGGGCGGCGGCGATCCCTCCTCGGTGGCGCGTGCAACGACGGCGTGTGCGGCGGACGAGCGGGGCTGGGACGGGCGGCAGGCGGACGGGCGGGGCTGGGACGGGCGCGGCGGGACAGCCTCGGCACGGGCGGCGCAACGGGACAACGCGGCGAGCTTATGGAGGCCACGGGGAGCGCGGCGACCTTGCGGCGGCATCGGAGAGAAGAAACTGATCTGGGTCGTGGCACGACCCGGGGTCAGGGGTGGACTATTTATATCCCCACCCGGGGCTAAAGGTGTTTTCAGCCCGCCGCACTTCTCGCGCGCCACACCCCTTTAGCCCCGGTTTGTAATACAAACCGGGGCTAAAGGTTGTTTTTGGCGCCAAAACCAAAAATGGTTTATAGTTTTCAGAAAATTATATATTATATATCAAAAAATTTAGAAAAATAAGATCTGTAATTTAAATCTATTATCATACTTTATTATACAACTTAAATAGAATTATCTATTGTTTAACAAGTATTATATTTAGTACAAATGTTCACAAATAACAATAAAAATATAGTTTTATTATTTAAAATGGAAAAAATACATATAATATACCAAAATATTCACAAAAAATAATAGACTCATTAGAAATATAATATTTAATACTAAAATTATTAACTAGGACTAAAACATATTTTCCCGCCATTTCCCCCGCTTCCCGCTATTTACCCGTTTCCCGCCATGTTTTCCCGCTATTTCCCCCGCTTCCCGCCATGTTCTCCCGCCATTTCCCCCGCTTCCCGCCATGTTCTCCTGCCATGTCCCTCTCTATCTAGGCCGACCGCCATGTCCATCCACATATCCACACCTTCTCTCTCACAACAACCGACACCACTTACTGGGCTTTTATGACGCTCGAGGAGACCGATGCGCTGTGCGCCTCCAGCTACCCATGCCCGCCGGGGTACCGACTGCCCGGTGGCTGGATGCTGAGCGCTGGAGGGTTTCCTGTTCCTCCTGTGCCTCAAGGTTCGGCCCGCCAGGCAGCCATCACGAACCACTTCTACCTCGAGCTCACGCCGGAGCAGCGGATGGATCCCCATTGGGATCCCGACAACCTCGACACCTGGAATGCCTTCTTCGCAAACCGGCAGGAAAGGGAGCTCGCCAGGTACGAGGGTGACGGCCCACCCCAAGTGAACCACAACGAGGCTGGTCGCCGCCTGTGGTGGGCGAACCGGACTATCACCGGTGTGATGCGCTACATCGCCATGGGAGACCATCCTCGCCTGAGGTACCCGCACTTTCACCAGCAGCATAGCCACAAGAATGGTGGTGGTGGTGAAGGCCTAGGGCGTACTGGGGTCGTCACCCGGGAGCCCCCTCCCCCGCGTGTTGTGAATCCGAAGCCGGAGGATCCATCCGCGTGCTACAAGGAAGGGCTAAGGATCCATCCACGTGCTACGAGCGAGGACGATGACGATGACGATTCCAAAGACGACCCAGAAGCTGTGTACTACAGGGCTAGATATGATTATGACTAATTTTTACGTTTTAATATTAAATAATGTCTATCCACAACAAGTTGCAATACTACCTATTAAGATCGAGATAGTTCATATACATATACATATAAGAAGATCATTAAAAATAAAGGTTTAATAATATTGTACATCACCAACATCCACACATGTTAGGGTTTTCTTCTAATCCGTAACCATGGAGCATCTTCCTTACTTAACGGGATGCTTGGGTCATCCTTCACAGCGAAGGGCGGAATTTCATGAAACTTATCATAATCGTCTGACATGTCTGTCTTATCCTCCACCCCCACGATGTTTCTTTTTCCTAAAAGAACTATGTGGCGCTTTGGCTCATCGGATGCTGTATTCTTTTGCTTATCTTTCCTTTTTCTCGGTTTGATAGACATGTCCTTCACATAAAAAACCTGAGCCACATCATTGGCTAGGACAAATGGTTCATCTCTATACGCAAGGTTGTTGAGATCCACTGTTGTTATTCCGTATTTCTTGTCTACCTCAACCCCGCCTCCTGTCAGCTTGACCCATTTGCACTGAAACAAAGGAACCTTAAAAAAAGGTCCATAGTCAAGTTCCCATATCTCCTCTATGTAACCATAATATGTATCCTTTTGCCCATTCTCGTCTGTTGCATCAAATCGGACACCACTGTTTTGATTGGTGCTCTTTTTATCTTGGGCGATCGTGTAAAATATATTCCCATTTATCTCATACCCTTGGAAAGTCAATATAGTCGAAGATGGTGCCCTTGCCAACAAGTACAACTGCTCTCCAACATTTATGTCATTCATGAGATGTGTCTGCAACCAACCGCCAAAAGTCCTCATATGTTCATCTCTAATCCAGGAGCCAGGGTTCCCCGGGTTGTTGGAGTGTACAATATTCTTGTGTTCCTCGATATACGGAGCCACCAAGGTGGAACTTTGCAGAACTGTGTAGTGTGCTTTAGTGAGAGAATGTTCGTCCATACATATCCTTGCTTTCTTTCCTAGCGTGCCTTTTCCACTAATTCTACCCTCATGCCGTGATTCAGGAACACCGATGGGCTTAAGGTCAGGAATAAAGTCAACCCAAAACTCAATGACCTCCTATGTTCCATATCCCTTTGAGATGCTTCCTTCTGGCCTAGCACGGTTATGAACATATTTCTTTAACACTCCCATGAACCTCTCAAAGGGGAACATATTGTGTAGAAATACAGGACCAAGAATGTTAATCTCATCGACTAGGTGAACCAGGAGGTGAGTCATAATATTGAAGAAGGATGGTGGGAACACCAACTCGAAGCTGACAAGACATTGGACCACATCTTTCTGTAACCTTAGTAGACTATCTAGACTGATTACCTTCTGAGAAATTGCATTGAGAAACGCACATAGCTTCACAATGGGTACTCGAACATTTTCTGGCAGGAGTCCCCTCAATGCAATCGGAAGCACCTGGGTCATAAGCACGTGGCAGTCATGAGACTTTAGGTTTTGAAATTTTTTCTCTGCCATATTTATTATTCCCTTTATATTCGATGAGAAACAATACAGGACCTTGATACTGTAAAGGGCTTCAAAAAAGATTTCCTTCTCTTCTTTGGTAAGAGCGTAGCTAGCAATACCTTCAAACAGCTCTGGATGCATGCCGTCTCGGTCTTTTATACGTTGTTGCTCCTGCCGTGCTTCAGGTGTATCTTTGCTCTTCCCATACACGCCCAAGAAGCCTAGCAGCGTCACGCAAAGATTCTTCGTCAGGTGCATCACGTTAATTGCAGAGCGGAACTCTAGGACTTTCCGATAGGGTAGCTCCCAAAATATAGATTTCTTTTTCCACATGGGTGCATGTCCGACATCGACCTTCGGAACAGATTGTCTACCAGGACCCTTTCCAAATATTACTTTTAAATCCTTCACCATGTCAAATACATCATCACCAATACGGCGGATAGGCTTACACCGGCTGTCTGCCTCACCATTGAAATGCTTACCTTTCTTTCTTAGGATGTGCATGGGCGGAAGAAAACGACGATTCCCCGGGTACACATTCTTCTTACATTTATCCAAATATATACTTTCAGTATTGTTTAAACAGTGTGTGCATACATTGTATCCCTTGTTTGTCTGTCCTGAAATATTACTAAGAGCGGGTCAATCATTGATTGTTATGAACAACAACGCTCGTAGGTCAAATTCCTCCTGCTTGTTCTCATCCCACACACGTACACCTTGTCCGTGCCACAACTGTAAGAGTTCTTCAACTAATGGCCTTAGGTACACATCAATGTCGTTGTCGGGTTGCTTCGGGCCTTGGATGAGCACTGGCATCATAATGAACTTCCGCTTCATGCACAACCAAGGAGGAAGGTTATAGATACACAAAGTCATAGGCCAGGTGCTATGACTGCAGCTCTGCTCCCCAAAAGGATTCATGCCATCTGTACTTAGACCAAACCATAAGTTCCTCGCATCACCTGCAAAGTCCGAAAACTCTCTCTTGATTTTTCTCCACTGCGACCCATCAGCGGGGTGTCTCAACATCTCGTCTTTCTTACGGTCTTCCATGTGCCATCGCAACAACTTGGCATGCTCTTTGTTCCTGAATAAACGTTTCAACTGTGGTATTATAGGAGCATACCACATCACCTTGGCAGGAACCCTCTTCATGCGGCGCTCACCCTCAACATCACCAGGGTCATCTCGTCTTATCTTATACCGCAATGCAGTGCATACTGGGCATGCATCCAAATTCTCGTACTCCTCGCCGCGGTAGAGGATGCAGTCATTAATGCATGCATGTATCTTCTGCACCTCGAATCCTAAAGGGAAGACAACCTTCTTTGCTTCGTAGGTACTGGCGGTCAGTTCGTTATCCTTTGGAAGCAACTTCTTCATTATTTTCAGCAACTTTTCAAATCCTTTGTCAGTCACACCGTTCTCTGTCTTCCATTGCAGCAATTCCAGTGTGCTACCCAGTTTTTTGTGTCCATCTTCACAATTTGGGTACAACAATTTGTTGTGATCCTCTAACATCTTCTTGAACTTCAACCTCTCTCTTTCAGTTACGCATTCTTCCTTGGCATCAGCAATGGCCCGACTAAGATCATCATCGGGCAGATCTGATGCCCGTTCTTCATCTTTTTCTTCATCAATGTCTTCCATTGTAGTACCATCATATTTAGGGTAGTCATTGTCATTCTCTTCTTCTTTATTGTCTTCCATCATAACCCCTCTTTCTCCGTGCTTGGTCCAACAATTATAGCTGGTCATGAAACCGGACCGAAACAGGTGGTTGTGAAGGACTCTTGAGGAAGAGTATTCTTTATGATTCCGACAAACACCACATGGACAAGACATAAAACCATTCCGCTTATTTGCCTCGGCCACAAGAAGAAAAGAATGCACGCCTTTAATGAACTCGTTAGAGAGTCGGTCAGCGTACATCCATTGCCGGCTCATCTGCATTATATAATTAATTAAGTACATCAAACATAATCATAATTAATTAGTACTAATCTAAAAAAACAAAATTAAAACCAGCAACCGGGACTAAAGACATGATGAACCTTTAGTCCCGGTTGGAGGCACCAACCGGGACTAAATGTGGATGTGGAGAAAACATGTCGACACTATGTCCTCAGTGGGAAGCACTAAGCCAGTAAATTAAATGACTCTACTATTTTGGGTGGGTGGCAGCATAATCATAATTAATTAGTACTAATCTAAAAAACAAAATTAAAACCAGCAACCGGGACTAAAGATATGATGAACCTTTAGTCCCGGTTGGAGGCACCAACCGGGAATAAATGTGGATGTGGAGACAATATGTCGACACTATGTCCTCATAAATACTGACACTATTTTAGGTGGGTGGCAGCACTATGCCAGGGTGAGTGTGTCGACATTATGTCATCAGTGCCCAACACTATGTTGTGCTGCTTAATCTATAAATAGGTATATATTCTTGTGAAGAACTGCAAGATGGTGTGCGAGACCAGGGACACCACTACGGCGGAGCTTCTCGAAGATGTCTTAGGACCTCGTCCTCAGACATCTTCGAGGAGCTCGCCGTAGAGGCACTCTCTAATATGTGAAATTAGTTAGCTCCACCAGCATACTGATTTAGCTAGAGAAGATATAAACCGAAAGATGGTGTGGAAGAGCAAGGACACCACTACAGCAGAGCTTCTCAAAGATGTCTTAGGATCTCGTCCTCAGACATCTTCGAGGAGCTCGCCATAGAGGCACTCCCTAATATGTGAATTGTGATGTCTTCTTATCAAACTTTTATGAATTAACCCTATCTTTGTTACAATTTTTCCAGTTTGTTGAACGCAGGTAGACGAAGAAGGATATTTTGCCCAGCTAGCTAGTTAGAATGATGAACTCACGCATGTGTGTGCTTCTAAAATCAAATTTCGAGACTATGTGCCAAAACAAGATATATATAGATAGAATCCACATATTGTGATATTTACCTTAGAGTTCCTTACATTAATACAAGATAGATAGAATCTAAACATGGATCTCATGCTATCATTGCAAAAATTACTACCAAACTAAATCCACAAATCCATCTATAAGATAGAGCATGAAATGAGCTAATATAGCAATGAGAGTTCAAAGGATGAAGTTGCTCACCTTTTAGAACCTTTGGATAGATGGGGCACCACAAAATATAGACAAATCTTGAGGAAAAAAATGGCATGAACTCGAGCTTGAAGCAAGAATGAGAGAGAGAGGAGAGCCACCAGCTTGAATGGTGGCTCGGGCAGGGGAAGAAGATATAGCCAGACCTTTAGCCCCGGTTCATGTCCAGAACTGGGGCTAAAGGTCCACCTTTAGCCTCGGGTCGTATAACAAACCGAGACTAAAGGGTCTAGCGCCCGACCTGGCCTGCCTGAAACCCTTTAGCCCCGGTTTGTTACACGACCCGGGGATAAAGGTCCCGTTCGAACCGGGGCTAGTGCCTGCCACCCCCCTAGGGCCAATTCTAGCCGTTGGACTGGGGCATTAGTCCCGGTTTGTAGCAAAACCGGGGCTAATACCCCTGGACCATAGGTCTGTTTTCTACTAGTGGCCCTTTGTCTTGTCGTCGAGCTTCTTTGTCGCCAGTTTCTTGGGCTATGATCTGGTGCAGCATGCTTTCTTCTCTTGATGTGCCATCTTTTGACAGCTCATCTTCTCTTTATGGGTGTGTCTTTCTTTGATGTGCCGTCTGTTACATTGTCATTGATCTACGCACTCTTTTGCCTGGTGAGATTCTATGATGTTGGCTTCTTGTGCTATGATCTTTTGTGACATGTTGTTCTTCTGACCGCCTCTCGGTCTGTGTCGATCTCTTATTCGATCGACTGTGGTTTGACTCTACAGGTTTTGAAGACTCTTCATGCTATGACGACACTTTGAAGACGCGGATTTTGGATTATCATTTTTTTTGTAGTTTTCACTTCTTCAAATGCAATGCTATTGCATATGCTTTGCATTTGAAGGGGGGGGAGGTGTTAAGGTGTATTAGTATTGGTCTAGGAGTCCGTATTTGTCTAGATTTATCTTCTTGCACCTCAAGTCAGATGTATTATATATTGTGGCATTTGGCCTCCAGATAATACAAGTTGCTTATTCCTAACATTAACAATATCGGAAAAAAAGATACGGATGATTTCTACAAAATATAAAAAGATGCAGATTCTTCCCCTAATGGAGCATGGCTTTAGTCAGGAACCATCAGGTCTGACCAGTCTTTGAATCTCGGATGGAACTTGCAAACGACTTTTGAAGGAATTGCCAAGAATAGTGTGTTTGGAGGGAGATGTGAATTAGAGTGTGATCAACATGATGCATAGATCGTACATGCATATCTAGAAGCCTCAAGGGGTGGAGAAAATGAGGAGCTACATGGCATATTGCTAGTCCAGAAGTGCCGAATTTGTGCAGTACAGCACAGTTTAAATATATGAACATGGGAGTTAGCAATCATGGCGCAAGATGACCTTTGATTTACTATTAACTGCTGCAATGAACGTTCAGCTAGCATGCACGATTGTGAGGCGTTGATGCCACACAACCGATCAGCGGGGTAGCAGTTTCCACTGCTTCAAGACACGGTCGTGCTGGTGCATGCCACCGTCTGTTACTCTTCATGGAGATCATGAATAGGCACAAAAATATCAATCAATGCCTTAATTTGCTATGTGAGTCATACGGGAAGAGATAAACAGAATAACATTAAAGGATATGAAGATTGAATGGCACTCGGCATACCTGCTTAGACGACGTTACATGAAAAAAGCTACCGACTTTGTGGAATTTTGTGTTTGGCTGAGGTAGCAGAGTTGAAGACACATGTCACCTTATTATTGCTTGGAGATGCTTGATGAGGTGGATACCTTGCATGTTGAGAGAAATACCCTTAGTGAGGATGATCTTCTTCGTTATACTAGATGATACCCCGCGCTTTGCGGCGGGATTATCATGATAAAATGTTGAATAAGAAATAATTTTATTTTCTTTCCTAATTTAACACAACCTTTGTCGTAAAATGTAAACAATTTCATGAGATTGATCAATACACGATTGGAAAGAAATGTAAACCATGTGCACTAAAGCAGGGATTAGACCAGTTGCACAGGAGAAACAAATCCTGCGCAATGGACAGTCGATGCCCTGGTATTAGTTCATCCAGTGCATAATTTTCTTCATCCGATATATACACATCAATTGACCTTGCACTTACAACCCTTTTTTGGAAAAACAATGAAAGTCAGGATTAACATAGTAAAATTGAATACAAAAGTCTAATGAATATTGGAGTTAAACAATCAAATCTAGAGACCTGATGTGCTGAGAGAAATAAACCGGCTGCAAGTGGTATTGTCTACACTTAGCTTTGAACTATGCCAAACTGGTAAAAAAGGTTAGACATTTCGTCTCTGCCAAATTCACCACCACTATCAAACTCCACTACATTTTAGCAAGTTAATATACAGAAATTAGCAAGAGAATAAGTTTCAATGGTTAAATAAATTATTAGTGGGACAAATTGACCATGAGTCAAGAAATAGTTCACAAACAAATAATAAACATTTTCATGGTTTATAGTCAAAAAAACTTTGGTTTATGAATTTCATTCTATTATAATAATACGCAAAATTCTATTGCAGTTAATACGGTATAATTTTTTTTGATGTGGAGAAATCAGGTTAGACAGTCACAAACACAATCATTTATAATCTTTCAGAGAGCTATACTATGACCGTGAAGGCTGATAAGTAAAGAGAATCTTACCAATTAAGCGAACTGAACATAACTAGACTAAAGATATATGATCTTAGCACTTTTACTAATCTATACCAATCAAAGGTGGACAATCTGCAACAACAATTACATGCGGACCTGTTCCATACCGGATGCATCTGTAACTTTTGGACATTTTAAGTTTGAGATGGCACTCAGCTAGATAATATGCAGTTCTGCACCTATTTCTCTAGCTCTACAGCTCTGTTCACAAATACAACACGAACATATATTACCCTGCATATATTTCACCCAGAGTATAGAGAACAGAGCTGTGTAGGCATATATTCGACAATGAAACCTACAAAAGCAGAGCGCCATGCGGCCATGCCAGGGGAGGGAGGTAGGAAGCATGGATGAGCAACTGTGCAGCCGTGCGGGTATAATAAACGTGTAAGAGGAAAATTCTCATGACAAATCATTCAAAAATCACCTGCACGCATAGATCTGGGTGAGGTTTACAACGATATAGAACAATGGGCAGTTAAGTAGATGCTCATCGAGCGGTTGATCTGCTCCACTGCCATTGTAGACAGTGCTATCGAACATCTTCACTGTTGTCTAATGAAAATTTGAGCATTACGACCCTACAGACCACGTACACATATTCAGCTTCCAACGAAGCATGTCAAGGCCAGGATAACCACCCTGCTACCGACGACATTGGGTATAAGGAGAGGGATAGACATTTGGAAGAGGGAGAAGAGGTAGGGAGGTGGGAGACTGGGGATGCGAGGGGAAGGAATATATAAACAACCAGGCAGATCAGAGGTCTTCGGATGTGGGAGTTTCAATTGTCATAATAAGGATTAATGGAAGGGGAATGGTTCGGGAAGATCATGCGGGAGAGGAAGAGTGTATGCATTGCATGCATAGATTTATTTATGGAGAAGAGCAAGAGTGTCTGCTAATATCATAATAAAATCAGTAATTGACCCCTTTTCTCAGGAGTAGCATATAATTGACCTCTTGGTGGACATCAATAAAGCTGGAGTAATGGGCTGCTAATTGGTTGCATGTGAAACTGTTGGTCCAATTCTGTCGCTTGGAGCAGAACCGAATGAGAGGCACAGTATTGAACATAATGATAGTTGGTAATTATCACTAAGAAATAAATCGTAATAATGTTTTGTTTGCTGACATATACCAGGCTGCTGAGGTGGATAGGTTGGTGGGACTGATGAGGTGGCATAGCTGCATGTTGAGAGAAATAGGTTGGTGGGACTGTTGGTCCAATTATGTCGCTGGGTGAAGACCGGAACCTAACTTTCAGAACCCCTGTATTTATTCGTCAATCCCAAGATCAATGTTGACGACACAGTGAAATGTATATTATTGCAGACGTAAAAAATGTAATTTATTACAAAGTCTAGATAACAATATAGTAAAATGTCTAGTGACATTTATTACATCAAGAAAGCACAGCGGAAATATAAAACGCGTAGTGACTCCATCTCAGTCACAGGGAGTCGATGTAGTCCACGAGGCCTCACTCCTCAGCGTCATCATAGTAGTCATAGTCCTCCCCTTTATAGTATTCTGAATTTAACAAAAGTATTGCCATGAGTACATGATGTACTCAACATACCCCTTATGCAAAACCTGATATATCTACATGTGGCTTTATGTGGAGGTCATAGGGTTCTTTTGCATAAAAGCCAATTTTATTTGCAATTGATAGTAGTTTTAAAGCGATTTCAGACAAAAACATGTTTATCATCAATGTGGTATTTCTCAATAGTGTGATTGTCCACGACAACTCACACAGTTCATAGAATCCAGGATAAGGATAGGGGCAAAGAGGGAAGTAGCAAGACAGGTTCCCGTATGTCAAGAAAGATTCATGTGTCGTCCATGACCGTGAACACGGCTATTCGAATAGTTTAAACTCTGTAGAGGTTGTACACTTTTCCCACACGACACAATCCCGACTTGACGCCCACCAGCCGGCGCTCGTTTAATACACACCAATTGGTGTACCGGCAGATGGATTGTGACAAGGTCTTTTAGTTAGATCCCCCAAAGATGTGACATGCCCACCGAATATGGCGCACGGAACTGAGAGTACGTCCCCAAACCGGTCCCCCCATCTATGCCGAAGGCTCTCCCGCAGGCAGACACCTCATCAGCGGTACGGCGACATCGACACCTAAGGCTGACTAACTTACTTGACCAAGCTAGTGCCCATTATAGCATGTGGTTGTACGTTGGTCATAATCTTCAAATCCAAGACTTATTAGGCCCTCATGCGGCACGGACGACAGATTGCCCCCTTCAACTAGTGAAGGGCAGCCAATCGCTCCTTTCTTTGATCCAGCTGTCGCCTGCGCCAGTGTTTAGATGGTAAGTTTCACCTAGAGTGTGAGGACCGGAATTTAACCTCCAGACCTCCATGTGCATCTCGTCAATCCCAAGATCAAGTTGACGACACAGCGAAATGAATACCATTACATAACGTTCAAAAGGTAATTATTACAAAGTTTGAATAGCAATAGCCACATAGTATAATGGCTTGTGACATTTATTACAACCAGAAACATAGCGGAAATAAATACGCAGCGACTCCATCTCAGCCACAGGCAGTCGATGTAGTCCACGGGACCTCACTCCTCAGCATCATCATAGTAGTCGTAGTCCTCTCCTTCATAGTACTCTGAATTTCAACAAAAGTATTGCCATGAGTACATAAAGTACTCAACATACCCCTTATGCAAAACCTGATATAGCTACATGTGGCTTTATGTGGAGGTCATATGGTTCTTTTGCATAAAAGCCTATTTTATTTGCAACTGATAGAAGTTTTGATAAAAGCAGGTTTAGACGAAAACATGTTTTATCATCAATATGGTGTTTCTCATCATTGTGGTTGTCCTCGACAACTCACCTACATCATCAGATTCCAGGAGAAGAAGAGGGGCAAAGAGGGAAATAGCAAGACAGGTTCCTGTATGTCAAGAAGGATTCTTGTGTCATCCATGACCGTGGACACGGCTATTCGAATAGTTAACTCTGCAGAGGTTGTACACTTTTCCCACACGACACAACCCCGTCCTGTTGCCCACCAGTGGCCACTGGTTTAGTACACACCATTTGGTGTACCGGCAGATCGGAATCGTGACAAGGTCTTTTAGCTAGATCTCCCAAAGATGTGACGAGCCCACCAGGTCTGGCGCACGGAACTGAGAGTATGTCCCCAAACCGGTCCCCCCATCTGTGCCGAAGGCTCCCCCGTAGGAAGACACCTCATCAGCGGTACGGCGACATCGACACCTAAGGCTGACTAACCTACTTAACCAAGCCAGTGCCCATTATAGCATGTGGTTGTACGGTGGTCACAATTTTCAAATCCAAGACTTATGAGGCCCTCATGTGGCACGGACGATGGATTGCTCCCTCCATCTAGCGAAGGGAAGCCAATCTCTCCTTCCTTTGATCCAGTTGTCGCCCGCGCTAGTATTTAGACGGTAAATTTCACCCAGAGTAGAGTAGATAGAAGATAGCAACAACAGCTAGCTCAGCGAGCTCAACAAGTTTCAAAAGTGTGTATCTGACCCGAGGGTCATCCAATTCCTCCGAAGAGGGGAGATCAAGGATCCTAAATATTATTTAGCATGACTAAGCAATTCTACTCTACAAGATTAATATATAATCTCTACTCAGGATAGTGTATGGCGACATGTGTAATAAGGTATGTGTGTAACCAAAATAGCAGCATATTTGTAAAACAATAAAAACATGCACTTGTAAAACATAGGATAGTTATGAAAGGGCATGCTTTCGTTGTTGTTGTACTGCTCTTCTTCGTAGTCTTGATTCTGCTCAAACTTGTCACTCCCTACTCGTCATAACGATAAACCATACATAAATACAAACTTCGAATAACCACGAATAAGATCCAAATAAAAAGATCCAGATAAAAAGAATCAAACAGGCTGATAAGGTTCGGACGGTTTGGTATAGGGTCGGTCTACCGTTCTTGACTAATATTAACATATTAGACAAATAATATAGTTTTGATTTAACCAAAATAGTTGGCATACGATTAATATGCACTACACAATAACTATATGTTAGCTAGCCCTGCAATTAACTGTACACATGAAATAACGGAGGCATGTAAAAAGTTGTTGTACGTGCACACATGCAATAGCAGTACCGTGAACTAAACTAAGATTCGAATATCCATCCATGCAATACTAAACGACTTAAATTGTACAGACATAAACCACATGATTTACTGTCGGTAACCCACAATGCAAAAATAAAATTAACAGTAGAATGCTGTTACTGCCAGACTAACAAGGTCTTGCTAATCAAGTATTTACATGCTAGATCATTAACCACCCGATGATCAATTATGCAAAAAAAAGGTATTCTACAACTATTCTAGTTGATAAGCATGTTGAGCAACCTGACACGATTTTTAAGTACACGATTGACCAATAGACAACAACTAGTTGAGATTTACAAACAGTTGAACATGGAAAATAATCTCACCTGATCTACTCACGGTAATCAGACAATAGAACAACTCCCGTACATCGAGCGTTACTTGAGTCTAGAAATTATCTCTATAGCTAAGTATGTGTACTTACCCGTGTGTACTAAGATCAACTACACAACATCACATCATACGAACTAACAACAGTACAACAGTAATAATATGCAACTACTCGGACACGAACATATATGCATAGCTAGCTAATCATGTACTGATACAAACATTTTTTGAAAAATAGATTGGTAAACGTTGGACATACTCGCATCTAACAGAACGGTTGTGTTCCTAGAGCCATTTAAGATGTTTCGTAAGTTGGGATCATCCTCATCGAACCTGTGCATGGTGCCTAATCTGTTCATGCCACCAGATGGCGTTCGGTTCACCAGCACCGCTGCGAACTACAAAACTACAGCCGGAGACCATGTCTACTAGGTAGATTGCATCTAGATTAACACGTATGTGCAAGGGTTTTAGCTGGAGCTCACCTAGTACGACACGGTCGTCCGAAAAAGACGGCGAACTGAACTGGAACGGCGGACGAGTACGTCGTCGGTGATGAACGGCTTGTTCTTCTGGTTCCACGGATCAATTCGTCTCCTCCTCGCGGTGCTGGTGGCGCAGCCGTTCGTCGTCCGGCGGTCCGAGCTCCAGGAACACGACCGGCGTTCGGCAGCAGCCTCGCGGAGCTCCGCGAGATTGGATCAGTTTTCAAGCTAGGGTTTGGGATGACGGCTGTGGGGTGGAAAAGGAGGAGCAGGGACGACGACCTGGGGCGTTTTATGTGCCGAGGGGAGGCGTTTTTTGCGGCTGCGGAAGAATCGGCGTCGGAGACGCTGTACGTGCCGTACACGGACTCCTGCTGCGCGAGATCGAGCATCTACCGATTCTGATGGGAAGCCGGGCTGGGTGCTAGTCAATTGGGCCTTGAGGCTGATGCAATTGGAGCATGGCGCTGCAACTAGGAAGGCCTTGGGCTGCTGAATCGATAGGTTGCAACAAGGAAAGAAATAGAGAGCTGATACGTACGGAATAAGGGAAAAGAGCAGGTCGGGTGTACATACATGCACCACCGCCATTTACGTGCGTGTGCATGTGCATATACATAAACATGGGAAGACCAAATTCAATTAGAAACCCAATAAAAATCGAAATGGCAAATCCAGATCAGACCCAATTATCAGAACTGGAATATTAATCTATCAAAGCATTTATTAAATTAATTCCAAATAGTATGGAATTAATTTCTAGAAACTTGAAAAAATAAAAAAAATAAAAAAATCTTTCATTTTGTTAGAGTGCAACACCCTTTAATAAAAAAAACCCTGTAAAAATCAGGATGTTACACAGAGTAGAATAGAGTAGAGGAAGCAACAACGGCTAGCTCAGCAAGCTCAACACTCAAAAGTATATATGTGACCCGAGGGTCATCCAATTCCTCCGAAGAGGGGAGATCAAGGATCCTAAATATTATTTAGCATGGCTAAGCAATTCTACTCTACAGGATTCACATATAATCTGTACTTAGGGTTGTGTATGGCGACAGGTGTATCAAGGTATGTGGGTAACCAAAATAGTAGTAATATTTATAAAACAATAATAACATGTACTTATAAAACATGGGATAATTATGAAAGAGGCATGCCTTCGTTGATGAATCCTTCTTCTTCAATAAGTTGATTATGTCCACGACCAAACTCGTCACTCCCTACTCGTTGTAATGCTAGCAAATGAAAACCAAATAAATACAAAGTGAAATACAAATCAGAACGAATGTATGAGTCGATGTAGAATAGGACATAAAACAATTTGGTAAGGATCGAGGAATTGAGTTGTAGTAACTCGAATATGAATCAATCGAATGGATAACTAGGATGCCAGGATAGATTATCTCAACATAATGTTATGATAAGATATATGGATAGGCTTGCTAGGTTTAGACGGCTCGAGTTATATTGGTTGGTCTATGATACGTCCAAAACGTATCTACTTTTCCGAATACTTTTGCTATTGTTTCTCCTCTAAACTTGTGTGATTTGGATGCAACTAATGCGGACTGACACTATTTCAGCAGAATTGCATTGGTGTCTACTTTTTGTGCAGAAAATCAACTATCAGGAAAAATCCCGGAAAATATGCCAAAAATCCTATTTCACTAGAAGACTCCCGGAGCCATAATACGAGACGGAGGGGGGCTGGGCCCAGGCCACACCACCTGGCCGCACGGGCAAGCCTAGGCCGCGCCAGGGGGTGGTCTGGCCGCCCCAGACTCCCCCTCGGTCTCCCTCTTTGCCTATAAGTTGCCTTCTGACCTAAAAACTCAGGGGGTTCGACGATTTTCCAGAAGGAGTTCCGCTCCGCCGCCACCACCAGATTCCACGAAACAGTTACAGAAACTCCGTTCCGGTACCCTGCCGGGACAGGGAATTCGAGGAGATCATCGCCATCATCATCACCATCGCTTCTCCATCGACCATCCATGTTTCCCCCATCTATGAGTGAGTAATCCCCCGCTGTAGGCTATAGGGGTGGTAGGGATTGGATGAGATTGTTCATGTAATGGCATCACATTGTTAGGGCATGGTGCCTAGTATCTTCTATTAGTGCTTTATGACTTTGTTGCGACTTGTTGTGCTTAATGCTTGTCACTAGGGCCCGAGTGCCATGATTTCAGATCTGAACATGTTATTGATTCATTATGATAGTATTGTTTTTGGTCTTATCTACAAGTTGTATACACACGTTGTTGTCCGGAACCAATGGCCCCGAAGTGACAAAAATCGGGATAACCGGAGGGAATGGCTTTGATGTGAGGATCACATTTGTTTACGGAGTGTTAATGCTTTGCCCCGGTGCTCTATTAAAAGGAGCACCTTAATTGCCAGTGGTTCCCTTGAGGCCCCGCTACAAAACGGGCTGGCAGGACAAAAGATGTTGTGCAAGTTCTCATTGTGAGCACGTATGACTATATATAGAACAAATGCCTAGGATTATCTAGTACTGGGATGCTTTATCTTATTTATCTGCAATTGCCCTATGTTCTGATTGCTATGTGAATTGTCTTGTCCATGCAACGCCCGTCCATCCATCCCTATGCCTACCGCACTCGAATCCTACTGTTTACTGCTATTGTTACTACTGTCTTTACTTTACTACTGCTGTTACTTTACTATTCCTACTACAAAACTGTTGCTACTGATAAACTGCTGTGAGCAAGATTGTTTCCAGGTGCAGCTGAATTGACAACTCAGTTGCTAAGGCTTATAAGTATTCTTTGGCTCCCCTTGTGCCGAATCAATAAATTGAGTTTTACTTCCCTCGAAAATACTGCGATACAGCCCCTATACTTGTGGGTCATCAAGACTATTTTCTAGCGCCGTTGCCCGGGAGCATAGCTTTATTTATCAAGTTCACTTGGATTCTCTATTGTTCGCTGCTATCCATCCATCATGGGTAAGTCTTGTGATGGCAAGGTTCCTATTTTACCATCCACTACAAGAAGAGGTACGGTTCTGAACACCTCTATTGCTCTTGATTCACCATCTGTTATGAGTAAGCTTGTTACACCACCATATACACATGCTACACACACTGCTACTACTGCTGAATCTGAAACTTCTGATGCTGCTTCTACTGTGCTTGATAAGAGTGGTTCATCAGGTCCTTTCCTAGATGCTACGATTGCTAGAAGTATAGCTGGAAATACTGAAACTCCTAATGAAAACACTACCACACTTGTTAGTTCTCCTGAGGCTAGTGAAAGTTATGATATTGAAGATGGTTATGTTGAGATGACCGATGAATTTATTAAAGAATGTAAAAACACCCATGATAGGAGCGTTGCTAAGAGTCTCCTCGAGAGGCGTACTATTAGACCCAAATTATCTCCTATTGCTAAGTTTGCTGCCTCACCCATAAACATTATAGATAAAGATTATGATTTCTCTCTCGATCTATCTTACATAGCTATTGTTGAGAAAGAACCTTTTCGTGGGACTAAAAATGAAAGTGCGGTAGCACATATGAATGATCTTTCTACCATGAGTGGCTTGTTTTCTGATGATATTAAGATGCGTACTTACTTTGTTGCTAAGATTTTCCCCTTTTCACTGAAAGGAGAAGCTAAAACTTGGTTTAGTAATTTACCTCCTGCATCTATTGATAGCCCTGATTGCTTGATTAGTACTTTCCTGCAGAAATATTTTCCTCCTAGTGCTAGACATGCTATTTTGCAGGAACTTTTTGATTTTAAACAGGGAGAAAAAGAGGTATTGCCTGAATCTTGGGCGAGGTTTTGTGTTTTGATTCATGCACAGGCTGGAAGCCCATTACCTAAGAATGAGCTTCTTAATATATTTTATAATGGACTAACCGAAGAATCTAGGACATACCTAGATAGTTGTGCTGATTGTGTTTTCAGGAATAGGACTCCTAAGGAAGCTGAGGAATTAATGGCTAAAATAAGTAAGAACTATGAAGATTGGACTCCTCCTAAACAAGCTATACCTGAAGTAATTGTACAAGAACTTACTATTCCGGTGCCTATTCCAACATCAAAGAAGAGGGGAGTTATTGAATTAAATGATGAAGTGATGAAGGAAGCTAAGAAATGTCTTAAGAAGAAGGGAATTAAAGCTGCAGATGTCAAGAATTTACCTCCTATAGAAGAATTATGTAAGCCTATTCCCTACTCATCCACTATTGAGGTACACTCTCTCCAACACTTTGATGAAGGTGATATCCCTTACTCTAAACCTCCTGATCAATGCTTAGAAGAATTTGATATCTTTATTGTTAAGCAAGATAATTTTAATAAAAGGGTGCAAAATCATCTAATGGAAAACACTAGAGCTATTGTTGAGTTGAAAGATATTGTGGAAAGAACCTCTAATGATGTTAAAATGATTGTTAAACACTTTCAAATGGTTCAAACTCAAATAGATCAACTCGTTAAAGTGCAAAAAGACTTGCTAGTTAATGCTGCTAAAGAAAAACATGCTTATGGAATTAGAACTAGAAGCGGTGCTGCTACCCAGGATCCTCTATATCCTAAGGGGCATCCCAAAAGAACTGAGCAGGATTCTCAACAAGCTGAAAATAGTGGCTCTACTCGTAAGAAAAGGAAAAAAGAAACATAAAACTATTGTAGAACCCTCTGAACCAGCTATAGATCCTAATAGTATATCTATTTCTGATAAGAACTATCTCAAGCAAGGAATGATCTTCACCAGGCCAAAGTCCTGCAGTTCACAACTACGAGTATTGACAAGTGCATGAGGAAAAATGCAGAGAAACAATTGAAGCTATGCAAGGAAGATGCTAAAAGGAAGGAGCAGACGATTCGATCCTTGCTCTCGTAGGAAGATGCGCATCGGGCTAAGATTAGGAAGATCAAGGAGATGTGTGATAACTAGTTCTAGTATTTAGCTTGAGCTCCATGCATTTTTAAGTTGTAATAGTAGTACTTGTTGACCTAGCGGTCTGAACTAGTGGTCCCGGATTCCTGGGAGGAAAAAATTGCTCTCCCGTTAGTCTGTCTTAACCCTGCATCACTTCCTTTTGTCTGACCAATGCCCTTGGATATTCCACCCGTCGCTTTGTTGTCCTCGTGTACAAATAGGAGGCGCCACATCGTGTCGCTTCGTCGTCCATCCCCTCGTCCTCTCCAATCTCCACCGCAACGTCGCTTCGTCGTCCATCCTCTCGCTCCCTCTCCAATCTCCACCGCGCCGCCATGGAGATGCCCTCGCTGAACTTCTACGAGGCGGTGGTGTTCACGCACTTCGACATCCTCACGCCGCCGGCCACGATGGTGCCCCACGGATGGCGCATCAGCTATGCAGGGGTGCCGGTGGCTCCACTCCTCGTCCCCGGCAGAGCCGCAATGGAGAGCGAAATCGCGGCGCGCCGCCGCTAGATGCCCGCGGGGAAGAGGGCGCTGCCCCGGTACGTGGCGGCCAGATCGTACTGGCTGATGCTGTTCAAGAAGGAGCGGAAGGCCAAGATTGGCAACCGCATCGTTCACGGGCGCGTGGTGCACTGGGATCTCCGCAACCGAGAAGGGCGAGAGAGGTTCTGGTCCATCCCTGGACGGACCAAGTACACCGTCATCGCCGCCGCTCGCCATGAAGAGGTGCTCCGTCTCGCGAACAATGAGGAAATCATGGAGGTTCCGTCCGATGACGACGAGGAAGCCAGCGGCTCGGAGGACAGCGGCAGCAGAAGTGAAATTGTTGACTAGTGGTTGAATTAATGTAGGATGTGAAATCGCACCTTTGTTTAGAAGAATTTGTGGTTGAATTAATTAAATGCCTCGATTTAGATCTCTGTCTCGATTAATTTGTGGAAGAATTTGTGATTTAGATCAATTTCTGCCTCGATTTAGATCTCTGTCCCGGATTGGGAACGTGACCGTGGACCAAAGACCCCTTTTCTACTAGTGTATTTTGACATTGGTGGTTTATTTAAACGTAATCTACGTGGATTGTGCCGCATGCAAATGGCACAACACAATTTATAAAGTGGAAGCACGTACACCCGGTTACTGGAGATACGGGAGCTTCGCTAGATGCAGGGGATGCAGGAGCAGATAGGCGGTGAGATAGACGGGCTCAAGAGTAGGCCAGAAAGTGGTACCGATTTCCTCCTCATCTGGGCATTATCGGTTGCCATTGTTGTTTATGTTGCCATGTCGTTGTGTGCAGCAGCTGAAATAAGTTGCTTCTTCGTGGAGTGTAGCAGCTTAAATAATTTATTTCTGTGCCACTTACATTCCATCGTATTTGGAGACCTCCTGCCCCTCAGCAATCGTGGAACCGGTGCTGCGTGTTTTCAGATAGCAGTGGCACAATCACAATTTCAGATTCAACTACTGACTCGGGCGTTTCCAAACCCTAAGTCGTGGTACATTTTACTCAGAGAACGTGGGTAGATTGTTTCGCCTAGCAAAATACCACACACAGAGCTCCAGAATTTAACCGAAATACATATATAGGTTCAAGTTCAACACATTACTATGCATCTTCATTGCCAGCAGCCTTCTTCCGCAGCCTGGGTGCCAAGCCTTCACGTCCACTCGCTTCTTCATTTCCTGTCTTCTTCCTCTTCCTCGGTGCTAATTTTCTTAGCTTCACGCACTCTGCATCGACGGGACAATGGGCACCAGAATCATGTCCAGCATCATCTTTCCACTCGTTTTTAATTTCTTTAGGCAGCAAAATGACTGACCCGGCAGTCATGTTTCTAACCTTGCGGCGGTTCCTGGCAAAGAAACAGGACTGTTGCATAACTGCCCAATATCTACAGAGTAAATAAAACAAAAATTACAATTCAGCACAAACATGCGAACCCCAAGAGACTTTTCCTTACCAGGAGCTAATTGGGTTCGAGCAACCACCCTGTCCAAGAATAGAAGGGCGACTCCCATTTGCAGCAGCTTCCACATCCAGTACATAACATTTCAGCTCAAACATGCAAGCCGAAGCATACCTTTTCATCAACCCAATTAGCTGACTGTCACACGTTAGAGGAACCATGATGCCACGTTCATCCATGAATCTGAACTTTGTAGTCTGCTTCGGCCATAATTCATCATGATTATGCAGAGCAGCAACCATACCAGATATAGTGCAGGTCTGCACAGGCGCTTCTTCCATCGTGATACAATGGTCTCCATACCACTTGCCTTAGAGTCGTACCTGAAGAGGCTTACCGTAACCAGGTAATGGTGGTCCGCGGAGATCCCACTTGATAGAAAACTGTGGACAAAATATGTTTGTCAGCGTTGGGCTAACAAACGATTTGAGGTTCAGTAGCCAGCTAGCAGTTATAATTAGTGTGAATAGCAAAGAGAAGGGTAGCTCACCCGCTTGTAGCCATAACTTCTTCTTCATTGGAAGCAATAGATTATTGCTTTACGAACTGCGTGTAAAGTAAACAATACGATTGTTCTATGAACAAAGGATTGTTGTTTTCTCCCTAGTAGCAACAGCACATCTAGTACCTTAGAGATTTCTGTCACTTCCCTAGATTACCAGAGGCATGAACCCACTATCGAGCATAAATACTAACTCTTGGAGTTGCTAGCATCTACTTGGCCAAGATAGCTACTAACAACGAAAAGCATGCAAGATCACAAATAACAAAGACATGATAGAATCAATAATCAATCTGAAATGGCATCTCAATATCCATCGGATCCTCGCAAACACAACATGTATGAATTACAAATAGATGATCTTGATTATGAACGGAGCTCACAAGATCTAAACATGAAAGCACAAAGGAGGAGAACCAGCCATCTAGCTACTACATGGATCTGTAGTCCAAGGATGAACTACTCACACACCACACCGGAGGCTTGCATGGTGATGAAGAAGGCCTCCAGGGTGAATTCCCCTCTCCGGCAGGGTGCCGGGAAGAGCTTCAGATCCCTCCCGATCTAGGGATGGAGATGACGGCGGGTACAGACTCTTTCATGGATTTTTGATCGGGTACTTAGGGTTTTCGTCCCGAGGGCAATATATAGGCCGAAGGAGAGGCCGAGAGGGTGCCGAGAGCGGCCATACCACCCCCTGGCGCGGGCCAGGCCTGGCCGCATGGCCAGGTGGTGTGGTGGCTCCCTGGCCCTTCTCCGTCTCGTATTCTGGCACTTGATCCCTTCCGGAAAAATAGGCACTTTGGCTTTTGTCCCGTCCAATTCCAAGAATATTCATTTCTGACTTTCCTGGAACCAAAAACAGCAGAAAACAGGCAGCTGGCACTGTGGCTCTTGTTAATAGGTTAGTCCAAGAAATCATAATAAAAGTACTCCATAGTTGGAAAAAAACACAAGAAAGTGGATAAAACCAAGCATGGAACATAAAAAATTATAGATACATTTGCAATGTATCAACATCCCCAAGCTTAACTCCTGCTCGTCCTCGAGTAGGTAAGTGATAAAAAGAAAGAATAACTTTTGAGGTGACATGCACCATCAAAGACTTGATCAAAGTATTTGTAAAACATTAAAAGCTGGGATCATAGTACTTCAATCATAACATGAAAGACAAAGTTCTAGCAATAAGCAAAGAAACTATGATGCAACATGAAAAGGCACAAACAGAAGATTCATGAATAACATGCTTTGCAAGACGTTTGTTTGTTTCACATAAAGAAAACATAGAATAATAGCATTCAGCTTGTCCCTCAATAGAGTAGCAAATATAAATGCATAGGACACCTTCAAAGTTCATAAGAGTGACTAGATACAATAGTTTAAAACAAGCAATATCAAGTTATGCATCAATCAACTAGTCTTGGGACAATGCACATAGAACTAAGAATGGCCACTATGCTCTCAAAGTGGGTGCATAAAGGTAGAAGGTGGAGACTCAATATAATGGTGGAAGAAAGGCCTATGTAAAAGGAAGTAGGGATTCAAGTCTCATAAAGAGCTTCCAAAAATTATGGTACTCGTAGCTTTCAGCTCTCATTGCCCCTATCATAAGCATCTTGAAGTGATTAAGGTTAAAGTGAAAAAACTATGGTGTACATGATTGACAAAGTATAAGTCAGAAATCTCATGCCCCTTGTATACGAGGGCCATTCCTCATGCTACTCAAGTTTAGTCACCGGTAAGTTCTTGTCATCGTAAGTACATGTGTATCATTGAGAACCGCCAACGGGGTACCCCTTGCCTGATGATATGGAAGAATCCCCATATCAAAATGACAAGGCAAGCAGACAACGAGCATCTCAGCATTCTTCTTATTTACCATGGGAATATGGTGCTTTTTTCTCTCTTTCCTCTTTTCATAGTATCTCTTTTTTCTTTTCTTTTCTTTTCTCTTTTTTTCTCAATATAGGAATCTTTTTTTATAAGAAGAATGCTTCATAGACAACTCATTATGGTTACGCTGCAGGTTTCCACCATGTCAGCATGGATTAGACCAGCGGCCCAGGCGTTTCTCTAACACATATACATAACTCCATGGACTTACAAGCTCCCCTTTCATTTCACACCGACGACATCCATATACAAAAGAGCATGATATCAACTAGGTACAAGTACCAAGTGCAATGTTGAAAGCGTTCCCCATGAAAAAATGGTTCTGCTAATTCCCAACAAATAAGTGCAAACATATACAACATAGACGACATAATGGTTCAAGTTTATTAAGGGCAAGTAAAGTAAAGTGTGCCATCAAGTTTGTGAGAGCTTTAATCACTAGTTTTCTCATAACAAGTTTAATTTGGAAGGTAAACAAAAGCATGAATATACTTGGAATAGCATAAGCTAGTAGGTAGGTATGGTGGACTCTTTGGAATAACTTGGTTTAGGGAGTTGGATGCATGAGTGGAACTCATACTTTGTTGTGGAGGCTAGCAAAAGACTGGGAGCGACAAACTAAGAGAGCAATAATGGCCATAATCATGCAGAGCGACAAAACATCATTGATCAAAGCATAAAGTGATACTACAAGTTGAAAACTAAAGGATCATAAAGGCCAAGTCAACCCAAATAAAGCATCAAAGGAGAATACCACTATACTATGCTTTAATATGCTAAAACAACGCATGATTCATCCAAGGCACATTAAGCAATCTCAATTGTTTATAACAAGTCATCCTACAACAAAGAATACTAAGCATAAAGCCAAAACAATATCAATCATGGCATGACAAAGCACAGGCCACAGTCAAAAACAAGCTCTTTTTACCACATAAGTATGAACTTTCCTACTCTTTTCCAAACCAATGTATGAAAGAGGGGGTCCAACCAATTTATTCAGAAAACTAAGCAAACCAAGCAAAATAAAAGCCAAAATGAAAACTAAAAAGAAGACGCTCCAAGAACAACACAACTGTGCATGAAACAAAAAAATGAAGCGTTTGGAAGAAACCTGGGATTTTTATTGATGAAGAAGGGTATGAAGCTTTGACGCTTGTACTTCTTGGATATTTCTTGGGGTGACACGCGTGGCATCCCCAAGCTTGAGATTTAGTCCATCCTTCATCTCATTGCTCATTCCTTCCATACACCTGAAAATTTTCCTTCATACAAAACTTCACACAATCTTTATTAGCAACATTAGTGCACTTAAGATAAATAAGTATTAAGGTTCAGTTATAACACCAAATAAACTTCCATTAGAACACTAGCTACTGTAGAACTTCCTTTAAAAAACTCAATTCCCCAAAAGAACTCAAAAAGGAACCCACAGGAAGCAAATGCAGAAAATGGCAGGAATCTGTCAAAACAGACCAGCAAGTAAAGACGAATTTTATCGAAGACCTTCTGTTGCTCAAATAAAAAAGTGTTGAAATGACTAAAGTTATATAACAACCTGGGGAATAAGCACAACAAATTACAGATTAATCCGACATACATAGCTCTCTCACGAATTTTTACGGTGAAGCAAAAAAATCTGTTTCGGGACCGCAACTTTCCCAATCATTACTTCACTCTCATTAGAGGTTACTCTTGGCATAAAAAGCAAATAAAAAGGATAAGGAGAGGTTATTACTGAGGTAATAACTTCCAAGACTCATCTAAAACTTTTGTGTTATCTCCCAATAAGTACTTTTCTTTAACGCCTTTAAGCTAGGCATAAGAAGCAAAGAAAGAATCAAGTGTTCTCAAATAAAGAAGAATTAAGACCAAATTTTGTTTTCATAGGAGAAGAAAAATAAATATTTTCTCTCTTTTTAGGGAAGTGTTCTATACCTTTCTTGAGTGGGAGTTGATATTTAATGGTGCCTTCTTTCATATCAATGATGGCACCAATAGTTCTAAGAAAAGGTCTTCTGAAAGTAATAGGACAAGAAGCATTGTATTCAACATCCAAAACATAGAAATCAACGGGGACATAGGCATCGTTAACCATAATAAGAACATCATTAAGACTCCCCATGAGTTTCTTTTTAGCATTATCATCAAGTGGGACATTCAAATAACAATCTTCGAGAGGAGGCAAATCAAGCATATCATAAATCATTCTAGGCATAATAGAAACACTACTATCAAGATCACACAAAGCTTTGAAATCAAAGTCATTCACTTTCATATTAATGATGGGTTCCCAACCATCCTCTTGTTTTATAGGAATAGAAGCTTTATGTTTCATCTTTTCTTCCTTAATCTTTATGAGAGCATTGGTAATGTGTTTTGTAAAGGCCATGTTCATAGCACTAGCATTAGGACTTTTAGCAAGATTTTGTAGGAACTTAATAACTTCAGAGATATTGCAACCATCAAGATCAAAATCAACTTTATCATCTAAAGTAGTAGAACTATTACTAGCCTCAGTACTAGTGGTGGTGATAGTAGAAACACTAATGTTTCTAGCAATTTCATCTTCTCTTTCCCACTTACCATGCAATTCAGCTAATAGTCTAACATTTTCATTAATTCTTACTTGTATGACATTAGTAGCTGCAAAGGGATTATCATTAGTTTCAGGTTTAGCAGCCATTTTATTCAAAGAAGATTGAGTTTCAGCCAAAGATGCTATATTTCTTTCAGCATTAGAGAGTTTTTCCTCAATAGTTTTATTGAAAGCAGTTTGTTTACTAATAAATCTTTAAGCATAACTTCAAGTTCAGAGGGGGCACTCTTATTATTGTTGTAAGAATTTCCATAAGCATTACCATTGTTGGGAGGATATGGCTTATAATTGTTGTTACCAAAATTGTTCCTATAAGCATTGTTACCGTAAGCATTGTTGCCAAAATTATTATTTCTTATGAAGTTCACATCAACTTGCTCTTCTTGAGCAACCAAAGAAGCCAAAGGAACATTATTTGGATCAATATGGGCTTTCCCATTAACAAGCATAGACATAATAATATCAATCTTATCACTCAAGGAGGAGGTTTCCTCAACAGAATTTACCTTACTACCTTGTGGAGCTCTCTCAGTATGCCATTCAGAATAATTAACCATCATATTGTCCAGAAGTTTTGTGGCAGCACCCAAAGTGATGGTCATAAAGGTACCTCCAGCAGCAGAATCCAATAGGTTCCTTCAATAATAGTTTAATCCTGCATAAAAAGTTTGGATGATCATCCAAGCAATCAGTCCATTAGTGGGACAATTCTTTACCAAAGATTTCATTATTTCCCAAGCTTGAGCAACATGCTCATTATCAAGTTGTTTAAACTTCATTATTTCACTTCTCATAGATATAATCTTAGCAGGAGGATAGTATTTTCCAATAAAAGCATCTTTGCACTTAGTCCAAGAATCAATACTATTCCTAGTTAAGGAATTCAACCACTCTTTAGCTTTTCCTCTCAAAGAGAAAGGAAACAATTTTAGCTTATCAATATCACAATCTATATCCCTATGCTTTTGCATCTCACAAAGTTCAACAAAGTTATTTAGATGGGAAGCAGCATCTTCATTACCAATACCAGAACTCTCATAACAAGATTGAGCAAAGCAGGTTTTATCTCAAAGAAAGTATTTTCAGCCACAGGTGGAGCAATAGGTGTGCTCATAAATTCATTGTTGTTGGTGCTAGTGAAATCACACAACTTAGTGTTTTCAAGAGTAGTCATTTTTTTTGGGTTTTCAAATAAGAAAGCAAACTAGTAAAACTAATTTTTTTGTGTTTTTTGAAGAACAAAACAAGCAAACAAAGCAAAAACGAACTAAGCAAAACAAAAACAACAAAGTAAAGAGATTGGTTATGAGGGACTCCCCTTGTGAAGATGTCCTTGACTCCCCGGCAACGGCGCCAGAAAAGATCTTGATGTGCTCGTCGTTCGATGTAGAGCTCGTTGGGAACCCCAAGAGGAAGGTATGATGAGCACATCAGCAAGTTTTCCCTCAGTTATGAAACCAAGGTTTAATCGAACCAGTAGGAGCAATAAAACACCCTAAAGGTGTTACTAGCTGAGCTTTGGCAGGGCGCACTACCGGTGCTAGTAGCAACGTGGAGACATGCACAACGCAACCACAGAACTTTGTCCCCAGCTTGCGATGAGGTTGTCAATCTCACCGTGTTTTGCGGAACACAAAGGATTAAACGTATCGAATGGAAAGAAGTAAAAGTTTGCAGAAAGTAAACACAAAGCAGTGAAAGATTGTAGATTGTATGTAAAGAGAAAGGACCGGGATCCATAGTTCACTAGAGGTGGCTCTCCTTAGATAGATAACATGCTGGGTGAACAAATTACTGTGGGGCAATTGACAAACACCGAGAAAGCAATACATGCATATACTAATCATCTTGACTCCTTTGAGACTTGATTGGGCATTACAACATAATACATAGACCGACATCCAACTGCATCTATGACTAATAATCCACCTTCAGGTTATCATCCAAACCCCCTCCAGTATTAAGTTGCAAGCAACGGATTATTGCTTTACGAACTGCATGTAAAGTAAACAATGAGATTGTTCTATGAACAAAGGATTGTTGTTTTCTCCCTAGTAGCAACAGCACATCTAGTACCTTAGAGATTTCTGTCACTTCCCCAGATTACCAGAGGCATGAACCCACTATCGAGCATAAATACTAACTCTTGGAGTTTGTAGCATCTACTTGGACAAGATAGCTACTAACAACGGAAAGCATGCAAGATCACAAATAACAAAGACATGATAGAATCAATAATCAATCTGAAATAGCATCTCAATATCCATCGGATCCCCGCAAACACAACATGTATGAATTACAAATAGATGATCTTGATCATGAACGGAGCTCACAAGATCTAAACATGAAAGCACAAAGGAGGAGAACCAGCCATATAGCTACTACATGGATCCGTAGTCCAAGGATGAACTACTCACGCATCACACCGGAGGCTTGCATGGTGATGAAGAAGGCCTCCAGAGTGAATTCCCCTCTCCGGCAGGGTGCCGGGAAGAGCTTTAGATCCCTCCCGATCTAGGGATGGAGATGACATCGGCTACAGACTCTTTCGTAGATTTTTGATCGGGTACTTAGGGTTTTCGTCCCGAGGGCAATATATAGGCAGAAGGAGATGCCGAGGGGGTGCCGGGAGCGGCCACACCACCCCCTGGCGCGAGCCAGGCCTGGCCGCGCGGCCAGGTGGTGTGGTGGCTCCCAGGCCCTTCTCCGTCTTGTATTCTAGCACTTGATCCCTTCCAAAAAAATAAGCACTTTGGCTTTTGTCCCGTCCAATTCCGAGAATATTCATTTTCTGACTTTCCTCGAACCAAAAACAGCAGAAAACAGGCAGCTGGCACTGTGGCTCTTGTTAATAGGTTAGTCCAAGAAATCATAAGAAAAGTACTCCATAGTTGGAACAAAACACAAGAAAGTGGATAAAACCAAGCATGGAACATCAAAAATTGTAGATACATTTGCAATTTATTAGAACCCATCATTAATATGAAAGTGAATGACTTTGATTTCAAAGCTTTATGTGATCTTGATAGTAGTGTTTCTATTATGCCTAGAAGGATTTATGATATGCTTGATTTGCCTCCACTTGAATATTGTTATTTGAATGTCCCACTTGATGGTAATGCTAAAAAGAAACTCATGGGGAGTCTTAATGATGTTCTTATTATGGTTAACAATGCCTATGTCCCCATTGATTTCTATGTTTTGGATGTCGAATGCAATGCTTCTTGTCCTATTACTTTGGGAAGACCTTTTCTTATAACTGTTGGTGCCATTATTGATATGAAATAAGGCACCATTAAATATCAACTCCCACTCAAGAAAAGTATAGAACACTTCCCCAAGAAGAGAGAGAAGATTTCTTTTGCCTCTCCTATGAGAACAAAATTTGGTCTTAATGCTTCTTCATTTGAGAACACTTGATTCTTTCTTTCTTCTTATGCCATTGGAAGATAACCCAAAAGTTTTAGATGAGTCTTGGAAGTTATTACATCAGTAATAACTGCTCGTTATCCTTTTTATTTGCTTTTTGTGCCAAGAGTAACCTCTAATGAGAGAAGTAATGATTGGGAAAGTTGCTGTCCCGAAATAGATTTCTGTGCTTCACCGTAAAAATTCGTGTAAAATCTCTGAACGTCTTTTTGAGGCGTGAATCTTTATGCTTCTGCCCTAGGTTGTTATCTAACTTTCGTTAGTTCAGCACTTTTTGATTTGAGTAACAGAAGGTCTTCGAAAAAATTCATCTTTACCTGCTGGTCTGTTTTGACAGATTTCTGCCATTTTCTGCATTTGCTTCTTGTTGGTTCCTTTTTGAGTTCTTTTGGGGAATTGAGCTTTTTGAGGGAAGTGCTACAGTATCTAGTGTTATAATGGAAGTTTATTTGGTGTTAGAACTGAACCTTAAGACCTTTTATCTTGAGTGCACTAATGTTGCTAATAAAGATTGTGTGAAGTTTTGTATGAAGGAAAAATTTCAGGTGTATGGAAGGAATGAGTAATGAGATGAAGGATGGACTAAAGCTCAAGCTTGGGGATGCCACGCGTGTCACACCAAGAAATATCCAAGAAGTACAAGTGTCAAAGCTTGGGGATGCCCAAGGCATCCCCTTCTTCATCAATAAAAATCCTAGGTTTCTTCCAAACGCTTTATTTTTATTGTTTCATGCACAGTTATGTTGTTCTTGGAGCGTCTTCTTTTTCGTTTTCATTTGTTTTGGTTTTCTTAGTTTGCTGAATAAAATGGTTGGACCCCCTCTTTCATACATTGGTTTTCAAATAGTTTGGTTTGGTTTGGAAAAGAGTAGGAAAGTTCATGCTTATGTGGTAAAAAGAGCTCGTTTTTGACTGTGGCCTATGCTTTGTCATGCCATGCTTGATATTGTTTTGGCTTTATGCTTAGTATTCTTTGCTGTAGCATGAATTGTTATAAACAATTGAGATTGCTTAATATGCTTTGGATGAATCATGCGTTGTTTTAGCATATTAAATCATAGTATAGTGGTATTCTCCTTTGATGCTTTATTTGGGTTGACTTGGCGCATGCTCACACCATGTTATGACTATCTCAAGTCACCATAAGCCTTCAGATGATAACCTGAAGTTGGATTATTAGTCATAGATGCAGTTGGATGGCGGTCTATGTATTATGTTGTATTGCCCAATCAAGTCTCAAAGGAGTCAAGATGATTAGTATATGCATGTATTGCTTTGTCGGTGTTTGTCAATTGCCCCGCTGTAATCTGTTCACCCAACATGTTATCTATCTTAAGGAAATCCACCTCTAGTGAAGTATGGATCCCGGTCCTTTACTTTACATACAATCTACAATCTTTTACTGCTTTGTGTTTACTTTCTGCAAACTTTTACTTCTTTACATTCGATACGTTTAATCCTTTGTTTTTCGCAAAACATGGTGAGATTGACAACCTCATCGCAAGTTGGGGACAAAGTTCTGTGGTTGTGTTGTGCAGGTCTCCACGTTGCTACTAGCACCGGTAGTGCGCCCTGCCAAAGCTCAGCTAGTAACACCTTTGGGGTGTTTCCTTGCTCCTACTGGTTCGATTAAACCTTGGTTTCATAACTGAGGGAAACTTACTGCTGTGCTCATCATACCTTCCTCTTGGGGTTCCCAACGAGCTCTACATCAACACCATGCACCAAGCACTTTTCTGGGCGCCGTGTATTGAGCCATCAAGCGATTTTCTGGCGCCGTTGCCGGGGAGTCAAGGACATCTTCACAAGGGGAGTCCCTCATAACCAATCTCTTTACTTTGTTGTTTTTGTTTTCCTTAGTTTCTTTTTGCTTTGTTTGCTTGTTTTGTTCTTCAAAAAAATCCAAAAAAATTAGTTTTACTTGTTTGCTTTCTTATTTGAAAACACAAAAAAATTAAGTCTCCCCTAGTTGTCACCTCTCCCTTAGCTCGCCATGTTGATCCCTACATTCACCCTGAAAGACCTTCCAATTGGTAGTGGTTCTATAATTGGGAAAGACAATATTGAAGAATTCTTTAATCATGTTAGCAAACATGAAGATACCGAGGATAGATCCCTTGTAGAACTTGCTCCAAATTATGAGATTACTGCAGCTTCTTTAATTCACATGTTAGAAGCTAGGTTTGTTAACCTCAACCCCTTAATGCAAGTAGTGTTTCTTAAGCTTAAAGAAATTGAGGATCCTGAAAAGAGGGATTTTATTTTGAAACTTTGTTTAAGGAGTTCTATGATGTTGCCAAGGAAGCTAGAAAAGTTTTTGAACGTTTCAATATGCTAGGCTCATGTGTAGATGTTGTTGGTACGCGAGAAAAGATGAACAAAACCGAACCTAATGGGGAGGAACCTAAGATACCAATACCCTTTAAACTAGTAGCAATACATGATTCCATAGAAAAAAATCTTGATTGGATTGTTCCTGCAAACCCTTTTGATGAGAATAGTGAACCTAAGAGCATTGAGAGAGGATCCTCTAGAACTTATTTGGATGATATACCTTGCCTTGTTGAAAATATTTCTGGTATGGGTCTTAATGCTTCTTCATTTGAGAACACTTGATTGTTTCTTTGCTTCTTATGCCTAACTTAAAGGCGTTAAAGAAAAGTACTTGTTGGAAGATAACCCAAGAGTTTTAGTTGAGTCTTGGAAGTTATTACCTCTGTAACAACCTCTCCTTATCCTTTTTATTTGCTTTTTGTGCCAAGAGTAACCTCTAATGAGAGTGAAGTAATGATTGGGAAAGTTGCTGTCCCGAAACAGATTTCTGTGCTTCACCGTAAACATTCCTGAGATAGCTCTGTACGTCGGATTGAGCTGTACATTTTTGTGCTTCTGCCCCAGGTTGTTATATAACTTTAGTTAGTTCAACACTTTTTGATTTGAGCAACAGAAGGTCTTCAAAAAAATTCGTCTTTACCTGCTGGTCTGTTTTGACAGATTTCTGTCATTTTCTGCATTTGCTTCCTGTTGGTTCCTTCTTGAGTTCCTTTGGGGAATTGAGCTTTTTGAGGGAAGTGCTACAGTAGCTAGTGTTGTAATGTAAGTTTATTTGGTGTTAGAACTGAACCTTAAGACTTATTTATCTTAAGTGCATTAATGTTGCTAATGAGAATGTGTGAAGTTTTGTATGAAAGAAAAAATTCAGGTGTATGGAAGGAATGAGCAATGAGATGAAGGATGGAATAAAGCTCAAGCTTGGGGATTCCACGCGTGTCACCCCAAGAAATATCCAAGAAGTACAAGCGTCAAAGCTTGGGGATGCCCAAAGCATCCCCTTCTTCATCAATAAAAATTCCAGGTTTCTTCCAAACGCTTCATTTTTATTGTTTCATGCACAGTTGTGTTTTTCTTGGAGCGTCTTATTTTTTGTTTTCGTTTTGGTTTTTATTTTGCTTGGTTTGCTTAGTTTTCTGAATAATTTGGCTGGACCCCCTCTTTCATACATTGGTTTGCAAATAGTATGGTTTGGTTTGGAAAAGAGTAGGAAAGTTCATCCTTATGTGGTAAAAAGTGCTCGTTTTTTACTGTGGCTATGCTTTGTCATGCCATGCTTGATATTGTTTTTGCTTTATGCTTAGTATTCTTTACTGTAGCATGACTTGTTATAAACAATTGATATTGCTTAATGTGCCTTGGATGAATCATGCGTTGTTTTAGCATATTAAAGCATAGTATAATGGTATTCTCCTTTGATGCTTTATTTGGGTTGACTTGGCACATGCTCACACCATGTTATGACTTCCACAAGTCACCATAGACTTTATGATCCTTTAGTTTTCAACTTGTAGTATCACTTTATGCTTTGATCAATGATGTTTTTTCGCTCTGCATGATTATGGCCATTATTGCTCTCTTAGTTTGTCGCTCCCAGTCTTTTGCTAGCCTCCACAACCACGTATGAGTTCCACTCATGCATCCAACTCCCTAAACCAAGTTATTCCAAAGAGTCCACCATACCTACCTACTAGCTTATGCTATTCCAAGTATATTCATGCTTTTGTCTACCTTTCACTTGTTATGAGAAAACTAGTGATTAAAGCTCTCACGAACTTGATGGCACACTTTACTTTATTACCTCTAATAAACTTGAACCATTGGGTCCTTCTTTGTTGCGTATATGCTTGCACTTTATAAGGTGAATTTAGCAGAACCTTGTTTCATGGGAAACGCTTTCAACATTGCACTTGTACTTTGTACCCCATTGATATCATGTTCTTTTGCTTACGGATCCTGGCGGTGTGAAATAAATGTGGAACTTGTAAGATCATGGAGTTTGTGTTTCTATTATGCCTAGAAGGATTTATGATATGCTTGATTTGCCACCATTGGAAGATTGTTATTTGAATGTCCCACTTGATGATAATGCTAAAAAGAAACTCATGGGGAGTATTAATGATGTCCTTATTATGGTTAACAATGCCTATGTCCCCGTCGATTTATATGTTTTGGATGTTGAATGCAGTGCTTCTTGTCCTATTACTTTGGGAAGACCTTTTCTTAGAACTCTTGGTGCCATTATTGATATGGTGGCTTGTGGAAAAGAACACACATGCAATAACACTGGTGGATCCATATGTGGTTTGTGGAAAGAACACACATGCAATGACATTGGCTGATCCATGTGTGGTTTGTGAAAAGAACACACATGCAATGCCATTGGTTGATCCATGTGTGGTTTGTGACAAGAACACACATGCAATGCCATTGGCGGATCCATATGTGGTTTGTGGAAAGAACACACATGCAATGACATTGGTTGATCCATGTGTGGTTTGTGGAAAAGAACACACATGCAATGACATTGGTGGATCCATATGTGGTTTGTGGAAAGAACACACATGAAATGACATTGGTTGATCCATGTGTGGTTTCTGAAAAGAACACACATGCAATGACTCTAGTGGATACATATGTGGTTAGTGGAAACAACACACATGCAATGACACTGGTTGATCCATATGTGGGTTGTTAAAAGAACACACATGCAATTCCATTGGTTAATCCATGTGTGGTTTGTGAAAAGAACACACATGCAATGACTCTGATGTATCCATGTGTGGTTTGTGAAAAGAACACACATGCAATGCCATTGGTTGATACATGTGGGGTTTGTGAAAAGAACACACATGCAATCAGATTGGTTGATCCATATGTGGTTTGTGGAAAGAACACACATGCAATGCCATTGGTTGATCCATGTGTGGTTTGTGAAAAGAACACACATGCAATGCCATTTGTTGATCCATGTGGTTTGTGGAAAAGAACACACATGCAATGACATTGGTGGATCCATAAGTGGCTTGTGGAAAGAACACACATGCAGTGAACACTGGTGGATCGATGTGTGGTTTGTGAAAAGAAAACACATGCAATGACTCTAGTGGATACATATGTGGTTTGTGGAAAGAACACACATGCAATGAAAACTAGTGGATCCATATGTGGTTTGTGGAAAGAACACACAAGCAATGACATTGGTTGATCTATACGTGGTTTGTGACAATAACACACATCCAATGCCATTGGTTAATCCATGTGTGGTTTGTGGAAAGAACACACATGCAATGACTGAAGTGGGTCCATATGTGGTTTGTGAAAAGAACACACATGCAATGACTCTAGTGGATCCATATGTTGTTTGTAGAAAGAACACACATGCAATGACATTGGTTGATCCATATGTCGTTTGTGGAAAGAACACACATGCAATGACATTGGTTGATCTATATGTGGTTTGTGACAATAACACACATGCAATTACTCTAGTGGATACATATGTGGTTTGTGGAAATGAACACACATGCAATGACGCTGGTGGGTCCATATGTGGTTTGTGAAAAGAACACACATGCAATGACTCTATTGGATCCATGTGTGGTTAGTGGAAAGAACACACACACACACAATGACATTGGTGGATCCACATGTGGCTCATGGAAAGAACACACATGCAATGACATTGGTGGGTCCATGTGTGGTTTGTGAAAAGAACACACATGCAATGACATTTGTTGATCCATATGTGGTTTGTGAAAAGAACACACATGCAATTACTCTGGTGGATCCATGTGTGGTTTGTGGAAAGAACACACATCCAATGACTCTGGTGGATCCATGTGTGGTTTGTGAAAAGAACACACATGCAATGACTCTAGTGCTGGTTTTAGTATAAGAACAGACATGGAATGACTCTAGTGGGTCCATCTGTGGTTTATGAAAAGAACACACATGCAATTACTCTAGTGGATCCATATGGGGTTTGTGAAAAGAACACACATGCAATGACATGGCTTGATCCATATGTGGTTTGTGGAAAGTACACACATGCAATGACACTGGTTGATCCATATGTGGTTTGTGGAAGGAACACACATGCAATGACTCTGGTGGATCCATGTGTGGTTTGTGAAAAGAACACACATGCAATGCCATTGGTTGATCCATGTTTGGTTTGTGAAAAGAACACACATGCAATGCCATTGGTTGATCCATGTGTGGTTTGTGAAAAGAACACACATGCAATGCCATTGGTTGATCCATGTGGTTTCTGGAAAAGAACACACATGCAATGACATTGGTGGATCCATAAGTGGTTTGTGGAAAGAACACACATGCAATGACTCTGGTGGATCCATGTGTGGTTTGTGAAAAGAACACACATGACATGAACACTGGTTGATCCATGTGAGGTTTGTGAAAATAACACACATGCAATGCCATTGGTTGATCCATGTGGTTTGTGGAAAATAACACACATGCAATGACATTGGTGGATCCATATTTATTGTTTTCGATTTTTAAAACAAGAACCAAAAGGAAAAACAAGCAAAGCAAAATCTTTTTGGGTTTTTCGAATAGTTCAAACAAAGCAAAAAGGGAAAAAACAAACCAAAGTAAAAAGAAAAAGAAGCAAACCAAAGAGAAACAACAGAAATAATTTTTTTCTTTTTGTAGTTTAGAAAGAAAAAGCAAAGAAAGAACAAAAACTAAAAAGAGAACGAAACATGAATATACAAAGTACCGACACAACATGATATGGAGATGAGTGCGGTGTCGGCGTACCTCCCCCCAAGCTTAGGCTTTTGGCCTAAGTGGGTATCAATCCCAAGCCGGCCAGGATGACGTGTCGCCGTAGTATGACGAGGAGGTACGCTCGTCTTGGTGCGAGCTCGAGTACGTCCCTCCGTAGTGAGCGGAGTGATCGTAGGAGGGTACATCCTCCTGGTGCTGCTCGTGGAAGCCCAATAAGCGAAGCTGCTCGACCACCTCCTCCTTGGAGCGCGACCACGGTCTCCTGTGAACACTAAACAAAGAAGACTGCGGCAAAGGGATCTCCCTCTCATCCCCGTCAGTAAACAACATCCTATATACTAGACTGTCCAAATCAGAAGTAGCAGTGACAAAGTGATGAGTTTTCATAGCAACAAGGTCAAGCCTCTGTGGTGCCAGTACAGTATCATTGGGGTCCACTAAAAGACCTAATGCATTTACCATACGCGAGGCAATTATGCCCCCATAGATAGGCCCCCTAGCAGCTAGGCAGCGAGCAATAAGCGAGCCAAGGTTTTACCGAGTATCATTGTTAAGTGCAGCAGCAAGGAAGGCTAAATGACAGTTGGAGATATTACTTGTGTTCTCCCTACCAAGTATGCTAGTAGCAAGATAATATGCGAAGTATCTGAGAGCAGGGAGTTGGATGTTTCTTATCTTTCCGCGTTGCGCCACGCGGTCATCATCATTGGTCACCCCTCGGTAAAGCTCCAGCAAATCAGCGGGTCGCCCTTGAATTTTCTTCACGGTCCCTGTCATACTTACACCTACAATACTGCAAAATCTCTCTAAAGGTATGGTTGTTCATGCTTGATATTCTGAAATTTAAACACCTATTAAACAAGTGATTGCAAAGTGAATATAATGAAGGGTACTACTCATAGGGACTTGTAAGAGGCCTAAACATGCATCAAAACTATATCTCTAAGCATCAAACAAGCTTACAAGCTCTCATAACTTATCACCTATAGCAGAAAAATACTCAAGATATAATCCACTAAACACAAATCTACTTGGACAAGGGGAGGAGTCACATACCAGAGAACAAGTGCTCCAAATTTCAGCAACAAAGATGGGCTGAGCAAGGAGATCGAAAAATCGAGAGCAAGCACAAAAAGAACGCGATTTTGAGCAATGAACTGAAGCTTACTCGGGAGAGAGAAGAAAGTGGCAAGTGAGAGAGTGAGTGGAGGGCCAGGGGTGGCCCACACCATGGCATGGCGCCACCAGGGCAGGTCGCACCACCAGGTGGTGAGCCTGCCTGGTGGGTCCCCCTGGCACTACATGGATCCGTAGTCCAAGGATGAACTACTCACGCATCACACCGGAGGCTTGCATGGTGATGAAGAAGGCCTCCAGGGTGAATTCCCCTCTCTGGCAGGGTGCCGGGAAGAGCTTCAGAGCCCCCCCAATCTAGGGATGGAGATGACTGCGGCTACACTCTTTAGTGGATTTTTGATCGGGTACCTAGGGTTTTCATCCCGAGGGCAACTTATAGGCGGAAGGAGAGGCCGAGGGGGTTCAAACAAAAGATTCATGAATAACATGCTTTGCAAGACGTTTGTTTGTTTCACATAAAGAAAACATAGCATAATAGTATTCAGCTTGTCCCTCAATAGAGTAGAAAATATAAATGCATAGGACACCTTCAAAGTTCATAAGAGTGACTAGATACAATAGTTTCAAACAAGCAATAACAAGTTATACATCAATCAACTAGTCTTGGGACAATGCACATAGAACTAAGAATGGCCACTATGCTCTCAAAGTAGTGCATAAAGATAGAAGGTGGAGACTCAATATAATGGTGGAAGAAAGGCCTTTTGTAAAAGGATGTAGGGATTCAAGTCTCATAAAGAGCTTCCAAAAATTATGGTACTTATAGCTTTCAGCTCTCATTGCCCCTATCATAAGCATCTTGAAGGTGATTAAGGTTAAAGTGACACAACTAAGAGGATATGCTTGACAAGTTATAAACCGAAATCTCATGCCCCTTACTTACGAAGACCGAACCTCATGCTACTCAACTTCAGTCACGAGTAAGCTCTTGTCATTGTAAGTATATGTGTATCATTAAGAACCGCCAACGGGGTACCCCTTGCACATGATACGGGAGCTTTCCCATAATCAAAATGAGAAGGCAAGCAGACAATGAGCATCTCAGCGATCTTTTTATTTGATATTTGCATAGATTTTTATTGAGGATGCTTCATAGAGTGCTCACTGTGGTGATGCTGCAAGTTTTTCCACCATGATTAGGCATGGCTTAGGCTAGCGGCCCAGGCGTTTCTCTAACACACATACAAACTCCATGATCTTACAAGTTCCACATTTATTTCACACCGCCAGGATCCGTAAGCAAAAGAACATGATATCAATGGGGTACAAAGTACAAGTGCAATGTTGAAAGCGTTCCCCATGAAACATGATTCTGCTAAATTCAACTTATAAAGTGCAAGCATATACGCAACAAAGAAGGACCCAATGGTTCAAGTTTATTAGAGGTAATAAAGTAAAGTGTGCCATCAAGTTCGTGAGAGATTTAATCACTAGTTTTCTCATAACAAGTGAAAGGTAGACAAAAGCATGAATATACTTGGAATAGCATAAGCTTGTTCACCCACAAGTTTTAACTTAGAGAAATTTGGATGAGGATATTATTGAACTATGTCACTGTCTTGAGGCTCAGAAATTGTCCATAACTGGGGACACGGCTAAGTACTTAGTTTTACCATCTCGAGAGGTGGTGCACTTTCCCCACAAGACTCGACATGCATCGAGACGAGACTTTTCAGAAGCAATCCCTCAGACCACCACGGACACGTTCCATCCTATCATAACTACCACCTTCTGTCTGTCTGGCTGAGTTCTTACAACTTAGTTGGTCAAGGCAGAGCCCATATGCCATGTGGCTGCACTAGAAGCTTCGTGACAAGAATGTCGCCAATCTCTTTGTTCCTGGGTGGCCGTCCACAAGTGCAATACACCAGCTGACCATAGACATGGCCCCTGAGTAACCACTCAACATAATCCAAGCAAGTCCCATTCCACCCAGGTGTTTCATTAACATTAGTTGTTTTCTTAGTCAAACAAAATAATATCCTCCCATACTATCTTGATATGAATTTTCCACCAACGAATTCTAATAGCATGGCTAAGCACTCTAGCATACGAAGTCTTTCAACTAGGAAATACTACCAAGATATAATCTATAGGATAGCATAGCATAGTATAGTAACAAATAAATAATCCTACCATGCTAAGATCTACCAAAATAACACCAGTGCAATAGTGAAAATAATAGGACATAAGATGAAATATCACTTGCCTTGGTAGCTAGGGGAATAGGTACAATCCTCACAACAACAAACTTCACAATCCACACAATCTACACAAAGAACAATACAATAACAATAATTCAATCAATATAGCATCACAAAAATATGAATGCATGCAAAATGCAATGATATGATCACAACTCTAAAACTTACAGAGTCTACAGTACAGAGGCTAAAATACTCTATCTAAAGGCATAAGGAATACCCAAAAATAATTTATGGAATAATTTTTATGAGAAAAATACTCCTAAAAAGGTTCTACCTATAATTCCAATTTTTCAGAAGCAAAAGTGTGAAACAAGGCCTCCATAATAAAGGTCTTATTTTTCTGAATCCATAGACACCAAATTTGCATTTTTCTGAATTGTGGATCAAAAGTTATTGAATTCCAAAGTTTGATATATAATCTGTCTATTATTCTAATTAAACAGATAACCTAGCCGTTTTGGTGCAACCCTATTGGTCCGTACCGGTTCGGTCGGATCGACCGCGCGGGCCGTCCAATTTTAAGTGGCAAATGAACGGATCAGATCAGCCCGTACTGCTTCGGTCGTCGATCTAATCCTAGCCGCTAAAACCTTATCAACCGGTGCTCAGCGCGCAGCCACGATCTGGCGGCGTTGGCTCTCTGTGCGCAGCGGTGGCTCGTCGGGCGGCGGTGTTCCGGCGGTTCTAAAGGGGCAGGAGGTTCGTGGACTCTTACCAGGGGTCGAGGTGGTTGTAGCGGTCTCGATGGAGGTCACGGTGGAGGGAGGGGCGGTCTGCTTCGCTCCAGATTCCTCGCCGGAGTTCTGCGCGACGGCGGAGCTCGCATCTCTGCATCGGTGACGATGATCTGGGGCTCGAACAGGCAAGGAGCGGGGTCAGTGAGATGCGCCCGGGTCAGCACGGTCTAGTGGAGGCTAAAAAGGGGCGGCGGAAACCCTAACCTTACCGGAAAACTCGACGGACGGCGGCGGTAGAGGGAGTTCGCCGACGATGACCATGTCGTCGACCTGGAGCAAGAAAAGGCACGCGGACAGGGTTAGAAGATGTGCCAGGACACGACAAAGTAGATAGGACAGAGAGGAGGGTGTGAGGTGGTCGGAGCTCACCGGAAACGTCGCCGGAGTTGCTTCGGACAGCGGCGGTTCGAGCTAGTAATTGGGGAGCCTGGGGGCTCTCCGGGGGTAGTGGCTGGGGGGAAATAGAAGAGGAGTGGGAGGGGTTTAAGTAGGGGTGGTCGTAATGGCGATTTAATCGCGGAAACGCCAGAATTCGGCCGGGTTTGGAAACGGCAGAGGGGAGTGGGGCTGTTCGTCACCTGGGGTTGAAGACGACGAGGTGGCGATAACGTGGGAATGGGGCCAGGAGGTAAGTGGGAGGGGCGTGCAGAGGGGGTGTGAGAAAAGAAAGGGAGGGGGAGAGGTGGCCCGGGTGGGCTGGTTGTGCTGGTTTGGGCCGAAAAGGCCAGAAATGCTGCTGCTGTTTATTATTTTTTCTTTCTCCCCTTTTCTTTTTCCTTTTTAGACTTTCTTTTCCTAGGTTTTTGAAATTACCAAAAGGGCTTCAAATTGCCTCAAAATTTCACCAAGTTTTTGGAGGACAAACTAGATGCAATAAACACATGCCACGATGATATGAGTGCAATGATGGTTTTTAGATGAAAATTTTTGGGATGTTACAGTTCTAGTTTGCATCCTCAGGTTTCCGTCACTCCGGCAGAACTCCCCCTTCCTTTTACACATATACTACAAACCCTATGATGTTTAATCCATGTGCGCACAAATATAATGGACACCAAAGGAATGTACCATGTCAACATAAAACTCTAATGAACCAAAGACGTTTAACTATTCAATTTAAGAACAAAGAAACTACGCAAACATGACATAGATCATAGGATTATAACTTATAGCATCAAACACCATGTTTACATAGGATGGTACAAAGGTGTGTGGGAGGATGAACCACTGCATACTAGGAGTATTAGATGATGGAGATGGCGGTGAAGATGGTGAAGAGGGTGGTGGCGGTGCCGGTGGCGGCGTGGGGGACTCCTTCCCCACCACCGGTATCATGGGGGAGCACCGCCCCTTAGCCCCCTTCCTTCATGGATTCTTGGGAGCCCTCCCCCATGGAGATGGGATCCATGGGGAGGCAAAAATGTGGCTTTGGTGGCTGCAAATTCGTGGGTGGAGATGCCCTGGTCGAATTAGGTTTCCTCCCTTTATATAGCTTCTCGGATTCCCGTCACCCCATCTTAGTCTGTAGTAAATCGGGCCTAAAAGGCTTGTCCGGACTCGGAATCAACTAAATTTTATGTCCAGAACATTTTTCGCGAAAGTTCCAACAACTTTGTAGTTGAGAGTTTTCCGTTTGTCGCCGTCTTCGACCCGAAACGTGACCATCTTCAAAAAGAGTTCTGAGACAGATTTCTGGAAAAATCTCAATTTGACTCCAACAAGGTTTCCACTTGTATTCTTGGTAATTCCTACATATCAAAGTGTAAAACAAGAACATTGTGCACTTTTGCAACTATTAGTAGGTTAGTCCAAATAAATCATAAACTTTATACAAAAAGGAGTGTCAAAAGCATATTATTAGCATAAACCATCAAAAATTATAGATACGTTATGGACGTATCAACATCCCCAAGCTTAGTTCCTGCTCGTCCTCGAGTAGGTAAACGATCAAAACAATATAATTTTTGAGGTGACATGTAGACAAAACAATCTTGATCATCATTGTTGTAAAAGAATTGATAGCTAGGATTAAGGTACTCTAAACATGAATCATGAAAGATAGAGTTCTAACAATAAGACATAGCAACTATGTTGTAACATGAAAAGGCACAAACAAAAGATTCATGAATAACAATGCTTTGCAACACGTTTGTTTGTTTCACATAAAGAAAGCATAATGAGAATGGTATTTAGCTTGTCCCTCATAGAGTAGCAAAACATAAATGCATAGGACACCTTCAAAGTTCATAAGGGTGACTAGATACAAATAGTTGGAGAACAAGCAATATCAAAGTTATGCATCAATCAACAAGTCTTGGGACAATGCACATTAAACTAAGAATGGCCACTATGCTCTCTTAATAGGTGCATAAAGATAGAAGATGGAGATTCAACATAAAAGTAAAAGAAAGTCCTTCTTAGAAGGAAGAAGGGATTCAAGTCTCATAAAGAGCTTCCAAAAATTATGGTATTTATTAGCTCTCAGCTCTCATTACCCCTGTCATAAGCATCTTTAGGTGATTAAGGTTAAAGTGACACAACTAAGAGGATATGCTTGACAAGTTATAAGTTGAAATCTCATGCCTCTTACTTACGAGTACCGAACCTCATGCTACTCAACTTCAGTCACAAGTAAGATCTTCATTGTAAGTACATATGTATCATAGAGAACCACCAACAGGGTACCCCTTGCACATGATATAGGAGTTATCCCATAATCAAAATGACAAGGCAAGCAGACAATGAGCATCTCAGTGATCTTTTTATTTGTTATTTGCATAGGATTTTATTGAGGATGCTTCATAGAGTGCTCATTATGGTTATGCTGCAAGTTTCCACCATGATTAGGCATGGCTTAGGCTAGCGGCCCAGGCATTTCTGTAACACACATACAAACTCCATGATCTTACAAGTTCCCCTTTTATTTCACACCACCGGGATCCATAGGCAGAAGAATCATGATATCAATGGAATATAAGTGCAATGTTGAAAGAGTTCCCCATGATACATGGTTTTGCTAACTTCAACTTATAAAGCGCAAGCATATACGCAACAAAGATGGACACAATGGTTTAAGTTTATTAAGTGAAAGAAAACAAAGTGTGCCATCAAGTTCGTGAGAGCTTTAATCACTAATTTTCACATAACAAGTTTAATTCGGAAGGTATATAAAAGCATGAATATACTTGGAATAGCAAATTCTAATAGGTAGGTATGGTGGACTCTTTGGGATAACTTGGTTTTATTTGGAGTTGGATGCATGAGTGGAACTCATACTTGGTTATGGAGGCTAACAAAGAGTGGGAGCGACCAACTAAAAGAGCAATAATGGCCATAATCATGCAAAGCGGCAAAACATCATTAATTAAAGCATAAAGTGATATTACAAGTTGAAAACTAAAGGATCATAAAGAGGGATAGGATTGCCATCCAGGAGCAACTTCAGGAGAGTGGATACTTCCGTGTAGATCATGATCGTGCGACTGCATTGGTGACTCTGCAGGATCGCGCCTCGTGAGTGCTACTCTTTCTGAAGAATTCACAGTCGTGTATGAAGAACATCTATCGGGCGATGTTCCCGCTAGATGATACTCCATCAAGCCTGTTGGCTCTCCTGACCAAATTTCAAGATATGTCCGCGGTTCGCGAGTGCGTGAGGCAGCAGTTGGTGGCTGGTGCCAAGGCTGACCTCTCCATGGTGCATTTGCACAGGCCTGACGTGGATGTCGCCGCCATTGCCTCTGGGCCACCGGTGCCACCAGCAGGATCTTCCTGGAATATGGTGCCGCACTATCAGGCGGTGGACCATCCAGCTGAGGAGATCGTCGACTTCTTTGAGGAACAAACTAATGTTCTTCTGTTGCAAGGGTAGCCAAATATGTATCCTGCACATAAGTGTACTTGTGTTGTAAAGCTCATATATATTTGTAGATAATTTATTGTTTGAATGTGTACAAATAGCATTATAAGCGTGGGGTGCGTTGCACTTATGTGAGTCCTTTTCGTTAGCCTGGCCATCTTTTTATCTCGTTCCCTTGTCAACCTGTCAGGTGCGTTGCAGCTGGGTTGAGTTTGTGTTAAGGGGTTCGATTGATGTGCCAGCTACTCAGGATGTCGCGTTTTTGTTCGAAGAACATATGTGTATAGGGTGGCGTAGCCCCCGAGTATGAAAATTGACAAAGTAAAGGAAGAGCACAGAGTTTCGGGGCACTTAGCTTTTATTTATTCGAAGAATAGTACGAAGTACAATATGCGGCTAAGTAGCCTTGGCTGAGTAGCCTTATTTGCGATGTAAAAGTAAAGAAAAACGACTAAGGGTAGAAGCGTCGCAGTTGTGCGACGTTCCAAGGGTTGGAGTATGCGACTCCTGTCTCTAAATCTTGAAGGCGATAGGCGCCACCTAGGATTACTTCTGTAATCACGTACGATCCTTCCCAAGGGGACTCGAGCTTGAGATGCCCCTGCTGTTTCAGTCGTAGGTCCAGGTCAGTTTTGACGAAGGATCTGGGGCGAAGCCTTCTGCTGTGGTAGTTGCGCAGGTTCTGCTGGTAGAGCGTGGATCTCTCTACAGCGATTTCTCTTGCCTCGTCAAGGAGATTGACGGAGTCTTCGAGTGCAAGGGATGACTCTTGTTCGCTGTAAGCGACTACGCGCGACGCCTTGTATCGCACTTCGGCGGGTAGTACTGCTTCTGCTCCGTGCACCATAAAGAATGGCGTGTAGCCCGTGGCGCTGTTTGGAGTTGTTCGTAGACTCCAGAGTACGGATTGGAGCTCATCTGGCCAGCAACCGCGGCTTGCTTGAGTGGTCGAAGGAGTCGCTTCTTGATGCCGCTGCAGACGAGCCCGTTTGCTTTTTCCACCTGACCATTGGTCTGTGGATGCGCGACTGAGGCGTAACTAATGTTGATCCCCAGGTTTTCGCAGAATTCTTGGAACTCCTTGGATGTGAAGTTCGTCCCGTTGTCAGTGATGATGCTGTGTGGCACGCCGAAGCGGTAGACAATGGATTCGAAGAACTTGACCATGCTGTGCCCTGATTGCTTGGTCACTGGCATGGCCTCGATCCACTTGGTGAACTTGTCGAGTGCTACCAAGAGGTAGACGAAGACTCCTTGCGAGGACCTTGGGAGCTTGCCCACCATGTCAAGCCCCCATTGTGCGAAGGGCCAGGCCAATGGAATGGGCCATAGTTCTGCGTCTGGTGCGTGTGGCTTGTCCGCGAATCGCTGACAAGCGTTGCACTTTTGGACTATGTCCTTGGCGTCGCGCATGGCCGTGGGACAATAAAATACAGCTGGTAGAGCTTTGGCAACAAGGGCGCGACTGTCGGCGTGGTGCCCGCAGGTCCCTTCATGGATGTCGAGGAGGACTGCTCTTCCATCGGTTAGGGAGACGCATCGTTGTAACACGCCTATGATGCTACGTTTATACAGTTCGCCGTTGATAACGGCGAATGCCTTGGAGCGTCGCGTGATGTGTCGTGCGTCTGTCGGGTCGTCCGGTAGGCGCTTGCTGAGGAGGTACGTAATGTACGGCTGCGTCCAGGATTGTTTGATCATCATGACGCTCATTGGTCCCTCGAGTCCTGTGTCGAGCTCCAAGTCATCGAGTGCCATTGGCTCATTGGGTGGCGTAGCCCCCGAGTCCGTTGCTGCGCTTGTTTTCTTCTTTGCGGCCTTTGGCTTGATGGAGCGTTCGCATATGCGCTCGAGAAATACCCCAGGTGGTATGGGGGCGCAGGTGGAGCCTATGTTGGCGAGTGTGTCCGCCTCCTCATTCCTTTCGCGACCTATGTGTCGCAACTCGCAACCATCAAAGTCTCCTTCGAGTGTGTCGTAGAGGTCGCGGTATGCGATCATGTTGTCGTTCAGTGCGTCGCACTCGTGCATTGTTTGGTTGACGACCAGCTTGGAGTCGCCATATATGATGAGCCTCTTTGCGCCGCAGGCTTTTGCCATCATCATTTCGTGCAACAGGGCCTCGTATTCAGCCTCGTTGTTTGAGGTTGTGAACTGCATTCGCAGGATGTATTTCAGCTTGTCCCCTTGAGGTTATGTCAGTATGACACCTGCTCCTGCTCCATCTTTCCGCTTGGACCCATCGAAGTGCATTGTCCAGAGGTATGACATATCTGGCTTGTCCGGGAGTTGATTTTCCATCCAATGCACGAGGAAGTCAGGGAGAACTTGCAACTTGATTGCGTCACACTTTTCATATGTGATGTCTCGTGGAGACAGTTCGATTCCCCAAAGCGCGACTCGCCCCGTGGCGTCGGGGTTATTGAGGATATGTCCCAATGGGGCGTTGTTGACTACCACGATTGGGTGTTCCTAGAAGTAATGGCGCAATCGCCGGGCGGTCATGAAGACACCGTACGCCAGCTTCTGGTAGTGCGGGTACCACTATTTTGTTGGCGTGAGGACCTCGCTGAGGTAGTATACCGAGCGTTGTACGCCGTGGACCTTGTTGTCCTCGGCCCGCTCGACGACGAGCACTGTGCTAACCACTTGGTTGGTAGCGGAGATGTACAGCAGTAGTGGTTCCCTTTCTCGTGGAGTCACCAATACTGGCGAGGTGGATAGCAGGCGCTTGAGGTCTTCGAATGCTTCTTGCGCTTCATTGGTCCACTCGAATTTGTCAGCTTTGCGGAGGAGCTGATAGAAGGGCAATGCCTTTTCTCCCATTCGACTGATAAATCGACCGAGGGCCGCGATTCGTCCGGCTAGTTGCTGGATGCCTCTTATGTTCTTTGGCTTTTCCATGGCCAGTATGGCCTTTATCTTTTTCAGGTTTGCCTCAATCCATCTCGCGGAGATGAGATACCCGAGCAGCTGCCCAGATGGTACGCTGAAGGCGCATTTGTCTGGATTGAGCTTTATCCGATAACGATCGAGATTGGCGAAGGTTTCGCGCAAGTCGTCGATTAGAGAGGCTTCTTCCTTGGTTTTTATTACTATGTCATCGACATAGACTTGGATGTTGCGACCCAGTTGCTCCTTGAGGCAAGCCTGCATGCACCGCTGGTATGTGGCTCCCGCGTTTTTTAGCCCGAAGGGCATTGTGTTGTAGCAGAACACATCGAAGGGCGTTGTAAATGCGGTCTTCTCCTGGTCTTCCTCCTTCATTCGAATTTGGTTATAGCCTGAGTAGGCATCGAGGAAGCAGAGGCGCTCGCATCCAGCGGTGGAGTCGATGATTTGATCAATCCGTGGTAGCGGGAAGTGATCTTTTGGGCAGTGCTTGTTTAAAGAAGTGAAGTCCATGCACATCTGTAGGATACCCGTGTCCTCTTTTGGTACCAACACCGTATTGGCGAGCCAAGTGCTTTCCTTGATCTCGCGTATGAATTTGGCCTCGAGGAGTCTGTTGATCTCCATTCTGACTGCCTGCGCTCATGGCTCAAACAGTCGCCTGATTGTTTGCTTGACTGGCCTTGCATCGGGGTTGACATTGAGTGCGTGCTTGGCGAATTCCCTGGGAAGTCCTGGCATGTCCGCAGGACACCAGGCGAAAATTTCCCAGTGCTCACGGAGGAATTCGACGAGCGCGAGTTCCTATGCGTGACTCAAGTTGTTGGCGATGAGGGCCATTTAGCGGGATCTGATGGATGAACCTGCACCTTCTTTGTTTGCACAAATGAGTCGAAAGAGAGGTCGGGTGAGCTTGGCCTACTCAGGGGAGGCAGACTGTTGTCTGTCATTTCCTTCAATCGCACGAGCTCCTCTTGCATGCCGAAGGACTGGGAGATTCTGTTGAATTCCCTGTCGCAACTGTCAGATCGCTTGAAGCTCCCGTTGATCGTGATGACGCTGTTGGGACCTGGCATTTTCATCTGCAGGTAGGCGTAGTGGGGTACCGCCATGAACCTAGCAAACGTGATGCGTCCGAGGATGCAGTGGTATTGTGAGGGCCAGTCGACGACCTCAAAGTCGATGCGCTCGCGCCGGAAGTTTCATGGCGTGCCGAATATGACGTCAAGGTTGATTTTTCCCAGGGGGTATATGCCTTTCCCTGGGACGATGCCGTGGAACGTTGTGTCCGATGCCTCCAAGCAGGTTAGCGGGATCCTCATTGCTCGCAAGGTACTCACGAATATGAGGTTGATGCCGCTTCCGCCGTCCATGAAGGAGCGACTCATATCGAAGCCTCCAATTTGCGCCTCGAGTACGAGGGGGCAATGACCTAGGCGAGGTACTTGAGGCGGGTGGTCGCGTTTGTCGAAGGTAATGCACGACTCACTGCCACTGAGGTACTCAGTGGTGGATGGTGGCGAGTGCATGGCCAAGTTGACTTGGCGAGTGATGGCCTTCTGCACCCTATTGGGGGGGCGCCCCTTTTGGATCATCATGGTACCCATGGCCCGTGGGTACGGTTCGCCTTCGTGGTGCTGGTCCGGTGCAGCTCCGTTCGGGGGTGGCCCAGGTGGTGGTGGTGGTGCGCCATGTGTGATGGCGCCTAGAGCGGCTCCATAGCCTCTTTCAACTGCATTGCGGTTCATCCGAACCAATCCCTCGTGTAGCTTGAGGAACTCGCGGCAGTCCTTGAGGAGGTGGCTGGACTTTCTCTTACCATCATGCTTGTCGATGTAGAAGTGTACCGTGCATGGCCCGGACAGTTTGTCCTCGATGGAGGTCGGGGGTGCTTCATCGCGAGTGCGGCGTTGCCACACTTGCGTCGTTTTCCCGGAGTCACGGTATCCGCCACTGCGGTATCCGCTGTTACGGTTATCGTCGCGTCTATCGGCGTAGCCGGCTGTGACCATGTTAACGTCATCACGATCGTCGTAGACGCGCATGCGACAGTTACTCCAGCGGTCGCGTCTTCGTTCGAGTTCTGCCTCCTTGTCAGAGTGAACACGATTCTTCACCGAATCTTCTCCATCGGCCCACCGATTCGCGAGCTCCATCAGGTGGTCGATGGTCTGGGGCTTTGAGCGGCCTAGCTCCTCCCTGAGTTCCATGCGGCGGACACAGCCGTTGAATGCATCAATCGCGCGGTCTTCCGAGATGTTCTCCGCGGAGTTCTTGATGATGGACCACCTCTGGATGTAAGAGCGCAGCAATTTGCCAGATCTTTGCTGGCAGCATCTCAGTTCCTCGATTGAGGCGGGCCGTTTGTACGCGCCCTTAAAGTTACGCACGAAGCTGTAGACCAGCTCGTCCCAGCTACGAATGGATCCGCGTGGAAGGTTATTGAGCCATGTCCGGGCGGCGCCCTGCAACTGTAGCTGCAAGCATTGCATCGCAGTACTTCGACTGCCTCCATGTAGCCTGGCGGAGGAGATGTGGTCCTCCAGCCAGATCTTGGGGTCCTGCAAACCGTCAAATTTCGGGTTCTCTGATGGGAGTTTAAACCCTTTAGGCATTCGCTTTTGCCTGATGGATCTGCTAAAGCATCTGGCGCCGCAGAGCTCCCCATCTTCTTCTTCCGAGTCAGTCGACCGAGCACGTCGTGCCCTTGACTTGTCGATCTTGCGCTGTGTGAGTTCGTCGCGTGCATCATAGTCATGATCGTGTCACCGTGAGCGGCGGCGCCGAGATAGGTCGTGACTGTCATCGCTGGACGAGGGCGAGGAGTAGCGCTTTGCTAGTGCTTTGCCCTTTTTTGGGTCTGTTACCGGTTCCTTGTCGAGGGTGGCCTCGATTAGCCCCAGGCCCGCGATCATAGATTGGTGCATGGCCGTTCGGGGATCTCCAGCTAGTGGCTGGTTATTGAGAAGGTACATGGTGGCTGCTGTCACCGCAGCCTGCGGTGTCCTGGGAACCACGTTGCCTCTCGTGTCGACTGTCATAGAGACAAAGTCGAGGACTTTCACGGCATCTATGCGTTCTTGTTCGGTGAGGTGAGCCATCCGCGATTGCCTCTTCTTGGCGAGGTGCTCGTTGCCTCTTGAGGAGGATCCTCCGTAGGAGGAGAGCCCAGCGCGACGAAGGCTCGACTCGTCCGCCGCCTTTTTACGCGCCTCAAGTTGCACGATTGCTTGTTTTTGGCGCTTGAATTCCTCTTTTAGGAGCCAGTGGTAGCCCATCAGCAGTTCCTGCGGGGACCCGAAGGGTAGAGGTGCACCTCGTAGGGCTTCGCGGCAGCGATCCCACTCTTGCTCGTTGAGCCTGATCACGACGCGTTCGCCGTTTTGCTCGTTGATCATGCTAGGAGGTTTGACTGCTCCTCCATTGCCACCGTTACCGCCGTTTCCGCCATTGCCGGCGTTGGGTGGGTCAGTGCCGTTGCCGGTGTTACCACTGTTGCCGCGATTGGGTGGATCGGTGCCGTTGCCGGTGTTGCCACCGTTACCGCGGTTGGCGGAGGTGTCGCCCGCATTGATGACGGCACACATGAACTGATTAGGGAAGTTGTTGCTTCCACAACTTTCAGATCTGGAACCGTAGGTTCCATCTTCAGTGGCCAGATCGCTTAGATCGGAGTCGCGACTGCTGTCGCTGACCATGTTCCCAACTGCCACCGGAGCATTGAGCTCGCTGAGGGTGCCGATTGATGGAGGGAACCATGATGTCGGGGCAATCACCGGTGTCGTCGGCTGATCAGGCAGGCGAAGCGTGCCCATCTGTCCAACTTGGAAGCGAAAGCTCCCAATCGCCAGGCTGACTCTGTCGCCCACGGATTCGAAGGCCGGGCGAGTGGCCGGTGTGTGGACGGTGAAGTCGAAGGCGCCGAAGAGCTGGCGAATCTCCGCTGTTGCGGAGTTGTAGATCGCAGTTGATGGGGCCAAAGAAGCCGCAACATCAGCACACCCTGTTCCCATAGACGGCGCCAATTGACGAGGGTTTAACTCATCAATTCCCATTGTTATGGACTTGGGTTTTGGAGAAAGAGGGAGCGCTGGAGACATCTATCGGCTAGCAAACAAGCACATAGGGGACAAAGGATTTACCCAGGTTCAGGCCTCGTAGAGGTCCCTACTCCTGCTTGTCTGCTTGTGGAATTATTGAGGGAATCGAAAGTTACAACGGTGCGCAGGTGCAATCTGGCGAGGGTTTGTGGAAGCTAGGGTTGCGTGTGTCCTCCTCGCTGCCCCTTCCTAGCCCTTATATAGATAGGCTAGGTCTCGGGTAGCAGGTCGAGTCGGTTACAAGTTAGGGTTTTCCCTTTCAAACTTTCTATCTTTAGCTTTTTCTTGATCTTCAAGCAATCGAGAGTCCGCAGGTTACTCGAGTCCTTCTATCTTGGCCTTGGCGACACCGTGGGCCTATACGTATTTGGACCGTATATACCAAGCTCGAGTACCTATAGGGTATACCCATGTCAGATCAAGTGCCAGAATACGAGACGGTGAGGGGCAAGGGGCCGGCCACACCACCTGGCCGCGCGGCCAGGCCTGGCCCGCGCCAGGGGGTGGTCTGGCCGACCCCAGCACCCCTTCAGCCTCTCCTTCCGCCTATAAGTTGCCCTCGGGACGAAAACCCTAAGTACCCGATTAAAAATCCACGAAAGAGTCTGTAGCCGCCGTCATCTCCATCCCTATATCGGGGGGATCTGAAGCTCTTCCTGGCACCCTGCCGGAGAGGGGAATTCACCCTGGAGTCCTTCTTCATCACCATGCAAGCCTCCGGTGTGATGCGTGAGTAGTTCATCCTTGGACTACGGATCCATGTAGTAGCTAGATGGTTGGTTTCTCCTCCTTTGTGCTTTCATGTTTAGATCTTGTGAGCTCCGTTCCTGATCAAGATCATCTATTTGTAATCCATACATGTTGTGTTTGCGGGGATCCGATGGATATTGAGATGCTATTTCAGATTGATTATTGATTCTATCATGTCTTTGTTATTTGATATCTTGCATGCTTTCCGTTGTTAGTAGCTATCTTGGCCACGTAGATGCTAGCAACTCCAAGAGTTAGTATTTATGCTCGATAGTGGGTTCATTCCTCTGGTAATCTGGGGAAGTGACAGAAATCTCTAAGGTACTAGATGTGTTGTTGCTACTAGGGAGAAAACAACGATCTTTTGTTCATAGAACAATTGTATTGTTTACTTTACACGCAGTTCGTAAAGCAATAATCTGTTGCTTGCAACTTAATACTGGAGGGGGATCGGATGATAACCTGAAGGTGGATTATTAGTCATAGATGGAGTTGGATGGCGGTCTATGTATTATGTTGTAATGCCCAATCAAGTCTCAGAGGAGTAAAGATGATTAGTATATGCATGTATTGCTTTCTCGGTGTTTGTCAATTGCCTCGCTATAATTTGTTCACCCAGCATGTTATCTATCTAAGGAGAGCCACCTCTAGTGAACTATGGATCCCGGTCCTTTTCTTTACATACAATCTACAATCTTTTACTGCTTTGTGTTTACTTTCTGCAAACTTTTACTTCTTTCCATTCGATACGTTTAATCCTTTGTTTTCCGCAAAACACGGTGAGATTGACAACCTCATCTCAAGTTGGGGACAAAGTTCTGTGGTTGTGTTGTGCAGGTCTCCACGTTGCTACTTGCACCGGTAGTGCCCCCTGCCAAAGCTCAGCTAGTAACACCTTTGAGGTGTTTCCTTGCTCCTACTGGTTCGATTAAACCTTGGTTTCATAACTGAGGGAAACTTGTTGTTGTGCTCATCATACCTTCCTCTTGAGGTTCCCAACGAGCTCTACATCAACACCACACACCAAGCACTTTTCTGGGCGCCGTGTATTGAGCCATCAATTGCGTGTAAAGTAAATAATACGATTGTTCTATGAACAAAGGATTGTTGTTTTCTCCCTAGTAACAACAACACCTCTAGTACCTTAGAGATTTTTGTTACTTCCCCAGATTACTAGAGTCATGAATCCACTATCGAGCATAAATACTAACTCTTGGAGTTGCTAGCATCTACTTGGCCAAGATAGCTACTAACAACGGAAAGCATGCAAGATCATAAATAACAAAGACATGATAGAATCAATAATGAATCTGAAATAGCATCTCAATATCCATCGGATCCCCGCAAATACAACATGTAGGATTACAAATAGATGATCTTGATCATCAACGGAGCTCACAAGATCTAAACATGATAGCACAAAGGAGAAGAACCAGCCATCTAGCTACTACATGGACCCGTAGTCTAGAGATGAAATACTCACGCATCACACCGAAGGATGATGATGAAGAAGGCCTCCAGGGTGAATTCCCCTCTCCGGCAGGGTGCCGGGAGGAGCTTTAGATCCCTCCCGATCTATGGATGGAGATGACGGCGGCTCCAGACTCTTTAGTGGAATTTTGATCGGGTACTTAGGGTTTCTGTATCGGAGGCATCTTATACTCGAAAGGGGAGGCCGAGGAGGTGCCTAGGGCGGCCAGACCACCCCCTGGCGTGGGCCAGGCTAGGATACAATAGCAACGTATCAATATACCACTGATTTCTCGACATAACCAGGTACAAGATGAACACCAAACAGTGAGCCAATTGACAAGATTCTTTCCTTGAAGTGAGTCTTGCAAAGATGGCACGTTGCCATATATCTTGTCCTAGGGTAGGGGCTCAGTGTCGTTGTTGCGGGCCTCGTCGAGCCAGTCGGCTTCGATGCATGGCGGTGGCCTCGTTCTAGACTTAGGGGCGGCAGGAGGAGAGAGCTGGATCTAGAAGAGAGGAATCCAGCCCATGGGGGATTTCTCGATATTAAATGGAAGGGAGATTTTGTAGGAGGTGGCCCATAAAAATAACCGTCTCTACCTTAACAATATATTCGGGTACTCCACATATATTTGGACCCTCCGGATTTTTGTGATCATAACATTCGAGAATTATTCAGAACGAAAAGGCAAAGGAAGGTGGTTACACATGCGTAGTAGTGTTAAATTAAGTCCTAAGACTAAATTAGGTTCATGCATTGAAGACAAAATATATGGTGTAGTACAAACCTTGGATCTTATCCTGAAAGGTATGACAACTCCTAGTGTTCATGCGCTTGCTACATAGCAATAAGGTGCAAGTGTTTAGAAATCGACTAATTCCAATGTTTATTCATGACCTGAGATCATTTGGTTACTCAAATATTTATTTATCATAAATTTGAACATTTTTCACCAATTTATACATTTTTCATGAATTCCGTGTAGTCAGAACTCCAGATATATTTGGACACTCCAGATTTTGATAATCCTAAAACTTGCGAATTATATTCAGGACCAAAAGGCAAGGGAGGTGAATATACTACAAACATTGACATGGGTATACCCTAAAGGTACTCGAGCTTGGTATATACGGTCCAAATACGTATAGGCCCATGGTGTCGCAAGGCCCAGATAGAAGGACTCGAGTAACCTGCGGACTCTCGATTGCTTGAAGATCAAGAAAAAGCTAAAGATAGAAAGTTTGAAAGCGAAAACCCTAACTTGTAACCGACTCAACCTGCTACCCGAGACCTAGCCTATCTATATAAGGGCTAGGAGGGGCGGAGAGGAGGACACACGCAACCCTAACTTCCACAAACCCTTGCCAGATTGCACCTACGCACCGTTGTAACTTTCGACTCCCTCAATAATTCCACGAGCAGACAAGCAGGAGTAGGGACCTCTACGAGGCCTGAACCTGGGTAAATCCTCTGTCCCCTGTGTGCTTGTTTGCTAGCCGATAGATGTCTTCAGCGCTCCTTCCTTCTCCAAAACCCAAGTCCATAAAAATGGGCATTGATGAGTTAAACCCTCGTCAATTGGCGTCGTCTGTGGGAACAGGGAGTGCTGATGTTGCGGCTTCTTCGGCCCCATCAACTGCGATCTACAACTCCGCAACAGCGGAGATTCACCAGCTCTTTGGCGCCTTCGACTTCACCGTCCACACACCGGCCACTCGCCCGGCCTTCGAATCCGTGGGGGACGGAGTCAGCCTGGCGATTGGGAGCTTCCGCTTCCAAGTTGGACAGATGGGCACGCTTTGCATGCCTGATCAGCCGACGGCACCGGCGATTGCCCCGGCATCATGGTTCCCTCCATCGATCGGCACCCTCAGCAAGCTAAATGCTCCGGTGGCAGTTGGGAACATGGTCAGCGACAGCAGTCGCAACTCCGATCTAAGCGAACTGGCCACTAAAGATGGAACCTATGGTTCCGGATCTGAAAGTTGTGGAAGCAACAGCTTCCCTAATCACTTCATGTGCGCCGTCATCAACATGGGCGACACCTCCGCCAACCACGGTAACGGTGGAAACACCGGCAATGGCACCGATCCACCCAATCGCGGCAATGGTGGTAACATCGGCAACAGCACTGACCCACCCAACGCCAGCAACAGCGGCAACAACGATAACGGTGGCAACGGAGGAGCAGTCGAACCTCCTAGCATGATCAACGAGAAAACCGGCGAACGCGTCGTGATCAGGCTCAATGAGCAAGAGTGGGATCGCTGCCGTGATGCCCTACGAGGTGCACCTCTACCCTTCGGGTCCCTGCAGGAACTGCTGATGGGCTACCACTGGCTCCTAAAAGAGGAATTCAAGCGCCAAAAACAAGCAATCGCGCAACTTGAGGCGCATAAAAAGGCGGCGGACGAGTCAAGCCTTCGTCGCGCTTGGCTCTCCTCCTACGGAGGATCCTCCTCAAGAGGCAACGAGCGCCTCGCCAAGAAGAGGCAATCGAGGATGGCTCACCTCAGCGAACAAGAACGCATAGACGCCGCGAAAGTCCTTGACTTCGGCTCTATGACAGTCGACACGAGAGGCAACGTGGTTCCCAGGACACCGCAGGCCGCGGTGACAGCAGCCACCATGTACCTTCTCAATAACCAGCCACCAGCTGGAGATCCCCGAACGGCCATGCACCGATCTACGATCGCGGGCCTGGGGCTAATCGAGGCCGCCCTCGACAAGGAACCGGTACCAGACCCAAAAAAGGGCAAAGCACTAGCAAAGCGCTACTCCTCGCCCTCGTCCAGCGATGACAGTCACGACCTGTCTCGGCGCTGCTGCTCACGGCGACACGATCGCGACTACGATGCACACAACGAACTCACGCAGTGCAAGATCGACAAGTCAAGGGCACGACGTGCTCGGTCGACTAACTCGGAAGAAGAAGATGGGGAGCTCTGCGGCCCCAGATGCTTCAGCAGATCCATCAGGCAAAAGCGAATGCCTAAAGGGTTTAAACTCCCATCAGAGAACCCAAAATTTGACGGTCTGCAGGACCCCAAGATCTGGATAGAGGACCACATCTCCTCCGTTAGGCTACATGGAGGCAGTCGAAGTACTGCAATGCAATGCTTGCAGCTACAGCTGCAGGGCGCCGCCCGGGCATGGCTCAATAACCTTCCACGCGGATCCATTCGCAGCTAGGACGAGCTGGTCTACAGCTTCGTGCATAACTTTAAGGGAACGTACAAACGGCCCGCCTCAATCGAAGAACTGAGATGCTGCCAGCAAAGATCAAGCGAATCGCTGCGCTCTTACATCCAGAGGTGGTCCATCATCAAGAACTCCACGGAGAACATCTCGAAAGACCATGCAATTGATGCATTCAACGGTGGTGTCTGCCGCATGGAACTCAGGGAGGAGCTAGGACGCTCAAAGCCCTAGACCATCGACCACCTGATGGAGATCGTGAATCGGTGGGCCGATGGAGAAGATTCGGTGAAGAATCGCGTTCACTCTGACGAGGAGGCAGAACTCGAATGAAGACGCGACCGCCGGAGTAAGTGTCGCATGCGTGTCTATGACGATCGCGATGACGTCAACATGGTCACAGCCGGCTACGCCGATAGACGCGACGATAACCGCAACAGCGGATACCGCAGCGGCGGATACCGCGACTCCGGGAAAACGATGCAAGTGTGGCAACGCCGCACTCGCGATGAAGCACCCGCGACCTCCATCAAGGACAAACTATCCAGGCCATGCACGGTACACTTCTACATCGACAAGCATGATGGCAAGAGAAAGTACAACCACCTCCTCAAGGACTGCCGCGAGTTCCTCAAGCTACACGAGGGATTGGTTCGGATGAACCGCAATGCAGTTGAAAGAGGCTACAGAGCCGCTCCAGGCGCCGTGGCACATGGCGCACCACCACCACCACCTGGGCCACCCCTGAACGGAGCTGCATCGGACCAGCACCACGGAGGCGAACCGTACCCACGGGCCATGGGTACCATGATGATCCAAAAGGGGCACCCCTCCAATAGGGTGCAGAAGGCCATCACTCGCCAAGTCAACTTGGCCATGCACTCGCCACCATCCACCACTGAGTACCTCAGTGGCAGTGAGTGGTGCATTACCTTCGACAAACGCGACCACCCGCCTCAAGTACCTCGCGCAGGCCATTGCCCCCTCGTACTCGAGGCGCAAATTGGAGGCTTCGACATGAGTCGCGTCTTCATGGACGGCGGAAGCGGCATCAACCTCATATTCGCGAGTACCTTGAGAGCAATGAGGATCCCACTAACCTGCTTGGAGGCATCAGACACAATGTTCCACGACATCGTCCCAGGGAAAGGCGTATACCCTCTGGGAAAAATCAACCTCGACGTCATATTCGGCACGCCAAGAAACTTCCGGCGCGAGCGCATCGACTTTGAGGTTGTCGACTGGCCCTCACAATAGCACTGCATCCTCGGACGCATCGTGTTCGCTAGGTTCATGGCGGTACCCCACTACGCCTACCTGCAGATGAAAATGCCAGGTCCCAATGGCGTCATCACGATCAACGGGAGCTTCGAGCGATCTGATAGTTGCGATAGGGAATTCAACAGAATCTCCTAGTCCTTCGGCATGCAGGAGGAGCTCGCACGATTGAAGGAAACGACAGACAACAGTCTGCCTCCCCTGAGTAGGCCAAGCTCACCCGACCTCTCTTTTGACTCATCTATGCACACAAAGAAGGTGCAGGTGCATCCATCAGATCCCGCTAAAACAGCCCTCATCGCCAACAACTTGAGTCCCGCATAGGAACTCGCGCTCGTCGAATTCCTCTGTGAGCACTGGGAAATTTTCGCCTGGTGTCCTGCGGACATGCCAGGAGTTCCCAGGAAATTCGCCGAGCACGCACTCAACGTCAACCCCGACACAAGGCCAATCAAGCAAACAATCAGGCGACTGTCTGAGCCACGAGCGCAGGCAGTCGGAATGGAGATCAACAGACTCCTCGAGGCCAAATTCATATGCGATATCAAGGAAAGCACTTGGCTCGCCAATACGGTGCTGGTACCAAAAAAGGACACGGATATCCTACGGATGTGCGTGGACTTCACTTCTTTAAACAAGCACTGCCCAAAAGATCACTTCCCGCTACCATAGATCGATCAAACCATCGACTCCATCGCTGGATGCGAGCGCCTCTGCTTCCTCGATGCCTACTCAGGCTATAACCAAATTCGAATGAAGGAGGAAGACCAGGAGAAGACCGCATTTACAACGCCCTTCGGTGTGTTCTTCTACAACACAATGCCCTTCGGGCTAAAAAACGCGGGAGCCACATACCAGCGTTGCATGCAGGCTTGCCTCAAGGAGCAACTGGGTCACAACATCCAAGTCAATGTCGACGACATAGTAATCAAAACCATGGAAGAAGCCTCTCTAATCGACGACTTGCGCGAAACCTTCACCAATCTCGATCATTACCGGATAAACCTCAATCCGGACAAATGCGCCTTCGGCGTACCATCTAGGCAGCTGCTCGGGTATCTCATCTCCGTGAGAGGGATTGAGGCAAACCCGAAAAAGATAAAGGCCATACTGGCCATGGAGAAGCCAAAGAACATAAGAGGCGTCCAGCAACTAGCCGGACGAATCACGACCCTCAGTCAATTTATCAGTCGAATGGGAGAAAAGGCGCTGCCCTTCTATTAGCTCCTCCGCAAAGCTAGCAAATTCGAGTGGACCAATGAAGCGCACGAAGCATTCGAAGACCTCAAACGCCTGCTATCCACCTCGCCAGTATTGGTGACTCCACGAGAAAGGGAACCACTGCTGCTGTACATCTCTGCTACCAACCAAGTGGGTAGCACAATGCTCGTCGTCGAGCGGGCCGAGGACAACAAGGTCCACGGCGTACAACGCCCGATATACTACCTCAGCGAGGTCCTCACGCCAACAAAATAGCGGTACCCGCACTACCAGAAGCTGGCGTACGGCGTCTTCATGACCGCCCGGCGATTGCGCCATTACTTCCAGGAACACCCAATCGTGGTAGTCAACGACGCCCCATTGGGACATATCCTCAATAACCCCGACGCCATGGGGCGAGTCGCGCTTTGGGGAATCGAACTGTCTCCACGAGACATCACATATGAAAAGTGTGACGCAATCAAGTCGCAAGTTCTCCCTGACTTCCTCGTGCATTGGATGGAAAATCAACTCCCGGACAAGTTAGATATGTCATACCTCTGGACAATGCACTTCGATGGGTCCAAGCGGAAAGATGGAGCAGGAGCAGGTGTCATACTGACATCACCTCAAGGGGACAAGCTGAAATACATCCTGCGAATGCAGTTCACAACCTCAAACAACGAGGCTGAATACGAGGCCCTGTTGCACGAAATGAGGATGGCAAAAGCCTGTGGCGCAAAGAGGCTCATCATATATGGCGACTCCAAGCTGGTCGTCAACCAAACAATGCACGAGTGCGACACACTGAACGACAACATGATCGCATACCGCGACCTCTACGACACACTCGAAGGAGACTTTGATGGTTGCGAGTTGCATCACATAGGTCGCGAAAGCAACGAGGAGGCGGACACACTCGCCAACATAGGCTCCACCTGCGCCCCCATACCACCTGGGGTATTTCTCGAGCGCATATGCGGACGCTCCATCAAGCCAAAGGCCGCAGAGAAGAAAACAAGCGCAGCAACAGACTCGGGGGCTACGCCACCCAATGAGGCAATGGCACTCAATGACTTGTAGCTCGACACAGGACTCGAGGGACCAATGAGCATCATGATGATCGAACAATCCTAGACGCAGCCGTACATTACGTACCTCCTCAGCAAGTGCCTACCGGACGACCCGACGGACGCACGACACATCACGCGACGCTCCAAGGCATTCGCCATTATCAACGGCGAACTGTATAAACGCAGCATCACAGGCGTGTTACCACGATGCGTCTCCCTAACCGATGGAAGTGAAGTCTTCCTCGACATCCATGAAGGGACCTGTGGGCACCACGCTGGCAGTCGCGCCCTCGTTGCCAAAGCTCTACGAGCTGGATTTTACTGGCCCACGGCCATGCGCGACGCCAAGGACATAGTCGAAAAGTGCAACGCTTGTCAGCGATTCGCGGACAAGCCACACGCACCAGGCATAGAACTACGGCCCATTCCATTGGCCTAGCCCTTCGCACAATGGGGGCTTGACATGGTGGGCATGCTCCCAAGGTCCTCGCAAGGAGGCTACGTCTACCTCTTGGTAGCACTCGACAAGTTCACCAAGTGGATCGAGGCCATGCCAGTGACCAAGCCATCAAGGCACAACGCGGTCAAGTTCTTCGAATCCATTGTCTATCGCTTCGGTGTGCCGCACAGCATCATCACTGACAACGGGACGAACTTGACATCCAAGGAGTTCCAAGAATTCTGCGGAAACCTGGGGATCAACATCAGTTACACCTCAGTCGCGCATCCACAGACCAATGGTCAGGTGGAAAAAGCAAACGGGCTTGTCTGCAGCGGCATCAAGAAGCGACTCCTTCAACCACTCGAGCAAGCCGCAGGTTGCTAGCCATATGAGCTCCAATCCGTACTCTGGAGTCTACGAACAACTCCAAACATCGCCACGGGCTACACGCCATTCTTTATGGTGCACGAAGCAGAAGCAATACTACCCGCCGAAGTGCGATACAAGGCGTCGTGTGTAGTCGCTTACAGCGAACAAGAGTCATCCCTTGCACTCGAAGACTCCGTCGATCTCCTCGACGAGGCAAGAGTAATCGCTGTAGAGAGATCCACGATCTACCAGCAGAACCTGCGCAACTACCACAGCAGACGGCTTCGCCCTAGATCCTTCGTCGAAGGTGACCTGGTCCTGCGACTAAAACATCAGGGGCATCTGAATCTCGAGTCCCCCTGGGAAGGACCGTACGTGATTACAGAAGTAATCCCAGGTGGCGTCTATCGCCTTCAAGATTTAGAGACAGGAGTCGCATACTCCAACCCTTGGAACGTCGCACAACTGCGACGCTTCTACCCTTAGTCGTTTTTCTTTACTTTTACATCGCAAATAAGGCTACTCAGCCAAGGCTACTTAGCCACACATTGTACTTCGTACTATTCTTCGAATAAATAAAATCTAAGTGCCCCGAAACTCTGTGCTCTTCCTTTACTTTGTCAATTTTCATACTCGGGGGCTACGCCACCCTATACACATATGTTCTTCGAACAAAACCGCGACATCCTGAGTAGCTGGCACATCAATCGAACCCCTTAACACAAACTCAACCCAGCTGCAACGCACCTGGCAGGTTGACAAGGGAACGAGATAAAAAGATGGCCAGGCTAATGAAAAGGACTCGCATAAGTGCAACACACCCCACGCTTATAAAGCTATTTGTACACAATCAAACAATAAATTATCTACAAATATATATGAACTTTACAACACAAGTACACTTATGTGCAGGATACATATTTGGCTACCCTTGCAACAGAAGAACATTAGTTTGTTCCTCAAAGAAGTCGATGATCTCCTCGGCTGGACGGTCCACCGCCTGATAGTGCGACACCATATTCCAGGAAGATCCTGCTGGTGGCACCGGTGGCCCAGAGGCAATGGCGGCGACATCCACGTCAGGCCTGTGCAAACGCACCATGGAGAGGGAAGCCTTGGCACCAGCCACCAACTGCTGCCTCACGCACTCGCAAACCGCAGACATATCTTGAAATTTGGTCAGGAGAGCCAGCAGGCTTGATGGAGTATCATCCAGCGGGAACATCGCCCGATAGATGTTCTTCAAACATGACTGCGACTTCTTCAGAAAGAGTAGCACTCGCGAGGCGCGATCCTGCAGGGTCGCCAATGCAGTCGCACGATCATGATCTACCCAGAAGTATCCACTCTCCTGAAGTTGCTCCTGGGTGAGAAAATGAAGGCGGATGGCAATCCTATCCCTCTCCTCCTGCGGATGGCGTGCGCTAACAACTACACGAAGCAGCATCAACAGCATGAGTACAACGTGCCATTGCGATTAACTACAAAGGAAAAGATGAGGATGAGCAAACTAACACTTAAACTGGTCGCCCAGCTGCGTCACCTCGCCAAGCAGATATTGCTCGCGGGCGGCGGATTTTTCAGCCATCGACTTCCACACGTCCGCGCTACCGCGGATCACGGGCAACTCATGCTCCAGTTGCTTAACACGATCACGAAGTCGCGAAATCAAGGACAGCTCCTCTACCCTGGAGCATGGTGGTGCCACTGTATCCTCGAGAGATGGCGAGTCCTGGGTTCCCCCCACAGGACCACTTGATGTACCCTACCAAAAATCAAGCCAGAGGCAAATAAGGCGACCAACTCAACACAAAAGTCAAAAGTAACAGATGCATTCAACATAAGCATAAGTGTTTACAAGCACACTCGCCAGCAGACATGTTCTCCAATCAAAAGAGCAATTTATCAACTATTACAAGAAACTAACTACGAAGCAGCTGGCTTCTTCGACTTCGATGGCCTCGGGGGTTTCATCAAGTCCGTGGCAGTATCAGATGCCACTGACTTTCCGCCGGCCCTTGAGGCCGAAGCTTTCGCCGCCTTCTTCGCACGTCGGAGCTCCTCCGAATACTTGGCAACAGTATTTATCAAGGAATGGCCATATTTGGCACAGGCAGTCGCAAAGGGAGCGAATACTACCCGCTGACCATCCGCGCCAACAGGCATCGTCTTCGACACCCCAGAAGGATCTATTTCGACTCCGTGGGCTTGCACCATGGCAAGTGACATGGTCGCGCCAGCTGCGCGGAGGGAGTTCTTGTACGTGGCAGGCACACCCCCAGCGAGCGACTCCACCAGCTCCTCCACATTGTCGACCAGCTCCGCCTTCGGCATCAACTCCTCCCGGAGGCGACTCAGGGTAACCTTGGCCTTGGACAACGTATTTTGGACAACGGCGCTACGATCCTCGACCGTAGACACCGCGCCCGCCAGAGCGTCATCGCGACAAAGGGCTTGTGGATCAAAATTCAAGTCGCCAGCATCTACACCAAAAATACACACATGGATCAAACTTCTAGTGCCACCAGCAAAAACTCCAGATACAGAGAAGAACATCAATAAAATATCTACCAGTAAAGGTACCTGAGAGGGCCTTGGCGACTGAGAACAGTTGCTCTTCAAACAACTTCTCCCTGGCCACAAAGGAGGCGCGTAGATCCTCTTCGCGCTTCTGGGCATCGTCACGAGCCATGATTGCCTCGTCGCGCCCCTTCACAGTTGCGACTAATGTCTTCTCCAACATGGCGATGTCGCGCAGTAAAGCGTTATGCTCAGCTACAGGGAAGTCAATAATTGGCTATCAGTCGATTATACCAAAACAGAGAGAAGACGAAAAGAATAAGTGTAGAGCACTCACTCTCGACCACGCGGTGACACGTCTCCAGCATTGCATGCTGGCGACCCATCGCCATCACCTGCTCCGCCACCTGCGTGGCTTCCTTTACAAGGAGCTGTCGCACAAAACAAGGAGTCAGAAGAGGGCAGCAGAAGGCGTTAACTACCACACTAAAAAAGAAGGAAAGATATACTTACATGGTCCTCTAGCGACTCCGAAGAAGTTTGCTGAACCGTCATCCGAGCAACCACTCGATGCTCCCCTACGTGAGGAGAGCTTGAAGAATTGTGCCTGGAGTGGGCCGCCGCCGAAGGAGAAGCAGCGCGCTCGACCTCTACCTTGGCCCTTGAAGTCGCGACTCCCGATTCTTTCAAAAACTCGACGTCGTCAGAAGATGACGACGCCTCTTGACTACAAGACCAAGTCCACATTGAGAAAAGGGCAAACTCCAGGGCAAAAACCAACAAGAAGAAAACAGAAAAGAATGAATGACCCAGCAAACTTACTAGTTAAAGTTGTCAAGATCAAACGTGGTAGCCGCCGATTCTGACGAAGACTCCTTGGGCAATCGCATCTTCTTACGAGAAGATGGTGCCACCGCCCTCACAGGAACAGCTGGAATTGGCGACTCCGCGCCAACAGCCGTGCCTCCTGGAGTTGAAGGAGTTGATGCGTCGGAGTCCTCGCTACGCGAACGCTTGCGAGTATCCGGGCTCTCGGACTCGGGGGCTTCCTCTTCCACATCAGAAGGGACAGTCGACTCAGACTCGTCCTCTTCCAAAGCTTCACGACGAATAATCCCCTTATGGAGAGGAGGCATACAAGGCGACACTGCCCAATCCTGCATACAAACAGTGATGATCAGCAAACATGACAGGTAAGCAACAGAAAGCACAATCGCGAAAATAAGCTACTGCGTAGCACAACTATACCTCAGGAGGAGGATTCAAAGCATCGAAAGGAGGAACGACTGGCTCGTTCAGAAGCACATCCTTGAGGGTGTACTTCGTGACCAGTCGCACCCTCTTATCTACCTCACTCGTGGACATGCCATCAGCAGACACGCGAGTGGCATCATCAGCGCCACCCCATTGAAACATGGGATGGACCCTGGCCTAGAGAGGCTGGACGCGACGACGCAGCCAAGTCTTGACAAGGGCGCAACCTCCCTCTTCTACGCCTATGCGACTCTCGAGGTCGCAGACGCGCTGATATAGCACGTCTGTCTCCGCGAGTTCGGAAGGCATGATCACGTTCTTTCAAGAACGCATCTTCTTGCAGGGAGTCGCGGGATCGAAAGGCGCGAGTCCAAAGTTCTCGTCCTTGGCCTTCTGGTCGCGAACATAAAACCATTTGTCCCTCCATCCCTGGACGGACTTGGTAAGCTTGATGTCGAAGTAGGTGGCGGATGGGTCGACATGGATACCACAACTACCTATGTCATAAACTAAAGAGCCAGAGGCGGACTGACGCTTCAATTTAAACAAGCGCTTGAAAAGAACAAAGTGTGGCTCGATTCCGAGCCAGCACTCGCAAAGGGTGATGAAGCAGGTGATGTGGAGAATCGAATTTGGGGACAGTTGATGGAGCTGGAGCCCGTAGAAGCAAAGAAGACCCCTAAAAAGGGGGTGGAGAGGCAAGGAGAGACCGCGAATGATGAATGCGAGAAACATCACTCGAAAACCAGCGGGAGGCACAGGAATGGTCTCACCGCTGGGGACGCGTGAATCGGCGACTGCTGCAGAAATAACTCCGTCTTGGCGAAGAAGACGGAGATCCAACGCCTTGATGATAGAGGGGCGCCATGCGCCATTGGTCACGCAGGTTCCCGCGACCTACTTTTTCCCGCCGGCGGCAACGCTGGTGCCCGCAGCAGCGGAGCCACCCTTCTTCTTCGTCGCGGCAACGGTGGCCGCGGAATCAGCGGCAGCACCTCCTTTCTTCTTTCCCATTGCACGACGGCGATGAGAGCGCAGAAAGTAACTTGGAAACGAATGGAGGTGGTCCAACGCTGTGGAGGAGACGAGCGCAGGAAAGCAGAAGAACAACAGCAATGGCAGCAAGGAAGAAAAAGTGCAGATGAAAAATTACCACCGTAGCGCCGCTATTTAACCCCTGGAAGATGCAATCCAATGGTTGACAAAAACCATATTAGACGCGTGGCACGCATCGCGTTGGACACGTGGAGAAGAGGAAGCACGAACCATCCCCCCACTACTACCATTACGCGCGGAAATCGAGGAGGCGAAGTTAAAAATAAGATTATGCACCCCGAGTCAAATCAAAGTCAGAAAGTGGGACCCACCGCTCGTCACGTCCCGTCAAACTCGCTCACGCGGGCAACTAAGGTCATACAAGCGTCAGCACTGGCGTCACCAAGGCTACGTAGTGCAAAACTTCGACTATTTTTAGTCCTTGCTGGAGTCTTCGACCCTACCAAGCACTCGGGGGCTACTCCCATAGGGAGCGCTGGCCGCGCACCCTACGACTTTTCTTTTTCTTGTTGTAGGAACGTGGACAATCACAAAAGCAAACCCAACCACTCGAAACACAGTTTGATTATGGACATGGGTTACTCCCATAGGGAGCGCCGGAAACAAATTCGATTGAAAGAAGCAGGCAAAAGACGACAGCAGTCGTGAAAGTTTTTTAGTCCCTGCCTGAGTCATCGACTGAAACAAGTAAGCAAAAAGATGACATCAGTCGCAAAAGTTCTTTAGTCCATGCCTGAGTCTTCGACTCAATCAGGCACTCGGGGGCTACTCCCATAGGGAGCGCTGGTCGCGCACCCTATGATTATTTGCACAAAAACTGTGTGTTGATAACATCCGCACTCGCAACCTTTGGCGACACCGCCTCACAAAATTTCCCTACAAAGAGACTACGTCTCCTGGGACGCCCAAATCATCTCCGCGATGATAAAATTCGGATGCCGCGCCTACGGCGTGAAGGTAAGGCCTGAATAAGGTCTGGCAACGCATTTAACTGCGCACTACCAGAAATATATCCGTGCCTACAGGCACGATGAACATGCCTTGACGGACGCGTCAAGTGCTCACACCCATATAACTGGAATTCGACTCCTGTAAGACCTCCGCGGCTTGAGTCGAATTACACTAGCACTTTTCCGAATTCGAGTCCGGGGACTCGAATTTGAGTAGATTGCGTTGTTTCACCCTAAGGTGGTTAACTGATACCGATACTTCGGTTATATCAGGCACGCATATCAACAATCCCTATGACATAAATAAAAGCAGTCGAAAATATACTCATTCAGGCACTCGAAGACTTCAAAAAAGTCCCTAGTCGAATCTGCGATTCCACTGGACACTCGGGGGCTACTGACATGGGTATACGCTGCAGGTACTCGAGCTTGGTATATACGGTCCAAATACGTATAGGCCCACGGTGTCGCCAAGGCCCAGATAGAAGGACTCGATTAACCTGCGGACTCTCGATTGCTTGAAGATCAAGAAAAAGCTAAAGATAGAAAGTTTGAACGGGAAAACCCTAACTTGTAACCAACTCGACCTGCTACCCGAGACCTAGCCTATCTATATAAGGGCTAGGAGGGGGCGGCGAGGAGGACACACGCATCCCTAGCTTCCACAAACCCTCGCCAGATTGAACCTGCGCACCATTGTAACTTTCGACTCCCTCAATAATTCCACGAGCAGACAAGCAGGAGTAGGGACCTCTACGAGGCCTGAACCTGGGTAAATCCTTTGTCCCCTGTGTGCTTGTTTGCTAGCCGATAGATGTCTCCAGCGCTCCCTCCTTCTCCAAAACCCAAGTCCATAACAATGTGCACTGATGAGTTAAACCCTCGTCAAACATAGTTGTTCAAACATGGTTCCTACGTTAGATCTAGCTAAAAAATAACAATGCGGGTCTTCCTTGGAGGGTTCAACGAATTTTTGTCACGAATAAGCCAAAGTAGTGTTCCCTCATTTCCATCCTCACAGAAACTAGTGAACCACTTTCAAGTTGGTTCATGTTGTAGAAGAGGTTCCAACCATTAGAGAACACTATCTGGTTCAATCTGCCACGCAAGATAGTTTATTGACCAGTAACTGTGTCGTCCATACCATAACCATGAAACCAAAATGTGCCATTCATTGGGATGTTGTAACCAAGTGCAAATGATGGCATGACGTGGAATGATGAAATAATTAAAACACATTAGTAAATATAAACACACATGTAAAATTGAAACCATGTTCTTATAGGTAGAATAACTCACAAACATGTTGTTAGCTAAATTAAGTGCACTGAGACTTGTAACATAGTACTGCATGTCAGAGAGATGGAAAAAATCATCGTCATCATGCAGCCGGCATATTCTGCTTACATCCTTCAGCATGTCAAAAGTAATGGCGTACATGTCTTCCACAGTAATTAGATTCATATGTGTGAAAACACTCATGTAGAAAACACCTCTAATGCAGGGATCCACAAATGACACCCTAAATCCTGTAAAATTCAATTACCATTAAAAGGAGAAATAATGCAGCGATCCACAAATGGCAATATTAATATACATAGATTTGATCGAGAAAAAGACACATACCATAAATAGTCTGGTATCCCTTGATGTCACCATTAGGGGCATGTACTTCCATACTAAACACAAATTAATCATCTCCTACCACTTCACCTCCTTCCTCTTCATTTCCTTCATTATCATATTCTGTGATTAAGCTAAAGGTCACCACATCATGGATAACAACATTGTGTGTCCTCAAGAAACATAACCATAATGGCCCTCTTATGGATGTAGCATCTTACTTTTTCTGCAGGAAAAGCTCAAAAATAGGCCCTCCAACCAAAGCTGGTAACCACTTATCGGCATACTGGTTGAGTTTTTCCTTGATGTGACAAGCAAGAATATGAGAAAAAAACCAAATAAATATGTGATGTTGATCATACATATAACAGTAGGAAGAATTTACTACTAAAATGATTTTTCATGTGTGTCTTATCACATCAAAACATAGATGCATATATGGCAGAAAAAGACTGTACCATTTATTGATGTTTCTAATTGCTCAAACAAAAATATTTCCACTACTCCTAAACTATTTAAATTGTCTTTCTAACATACACATGGTAAAATTATTTTCTAGTAGGAAAATTTAATACTAACCAAATAAATATGATGATGTTGGATCACTACAACTTATATAAAAACATAAATGCATGTACTCATGTGTGGCTTATCAGATCCAAACAGAGATGCATATATGGCAGAAATAGAAAAAAATTGATTGATATTTCTCTAACAAATTCCGAAGGAAACGGAGATGCGTATATGGCTTATCACTCCTAAAATCTAAAGGAAACTTTCCAAGATATGCCTATTGATGTTTATAATTCCTTAACCAACAAAAACACTAATTCCTAGCTACCAAGCATCGAAACAATAATTTGAGTTCACATGTAGGCATGCTAATTAACTGATAGTGAAGGAATTTCAGTAGATAGATTGAGGCTAAAATTATTGCCACTGCTTCCCGAAAGTTAGGCTGGTTCAGGATGATGGTGAAGGACTCTGAAGTCCTATTTGAACGGCCATAGTTATGCCTTGGCTAGTGATACGTCGTAAACGTATCTATAATTTTTGATGTTCCATGCTTGTTTAGTATCTACTTTCTTATGTTTTGTTCATACTTTGAGGTATTTTTCTACATTTTCTGGAACTAACCTATTAACAAGATGCCACAGTGCCAGTTGCCTGTTTTCTACTGTTTTTAGTTTCAAAAAAGCTAGTAAGGAAATATTCTCGGAATTGGACCGGACAAAAGCCAAAGTCAATATTTTACCCGAAGCAACATAGAGTCCGGAGAAGAGCCGAAGAGGGGCACCAGGGAGGCTACACCCTAGGGTGGCGTAGCTAGCCCTAGGCGTGCCGCCACCTGGTGTAGGCCCCATGGTACTCCACCGACCTTGCCCTTCCGCCTATAAAAGCCTCTCGGGACAAAAACCCTAAGTACCCGATCAAAATTCTACGAAAGAGTCTGTAGCCGCCGCCATCTCCATACCTAGATCAGGAGGGATCTGAAGCTCTTCCCGGCACCCTTCCGGAGGGGAGAGATCATCCTGGAGGCCTTCTTCATCACCATGACTGCCTCCGATGTGATGCGTGAGTAGTTCATCCTTGGACTACGGGTTCATGTAGTAGCTAGATGGTTGGTTCTCCTCCTTTGTGCTATCATGTTTAGATCTCGTGAGCTCCGTTCATGATCAAGATCATCTATTTGTAATCTTACATGTTGTGCTTGCGGGGATCCGATGGATATTGAGATGCTATTTCAGATTGATTATTGATTCTATCATGTCTATGCTATTTGTGATCTTGCATGCTTTCCGTTGTTAGTAGCTATCTTGGCCAAGTAGATGCTAGCAACTCCAAGAAGGAGTATTTATGCTCGATAGTGGGTTCATGCCTCTAGTAATCCGGGGAAGTGACAGGAATCTCTAAGGTACTAGATGTGATATTGCTACTAGGGAGAAAATAGCAATCCTTTGTCCATGGGACAATCATATTGTTTACTTTACACACTTGGCTTAATGCAATTATCTGTTGCTTGCAACTTAATACTGGAGGGGGTTCGAATGATAACCTAAAGGTGGATTATTAGTCATAGATGCAGTTGGATTACGGTCTATGTATAATGTTGTAATGCCTAGTCAAATCTCATAGGAGTCAAGATGATTAGTATATGCATGTATGCTTTCTCGATGTCTGTCAATTGCTTCTCTATAATTTGTTCACCCAACATGTCATCTATCTTAAGGAGAATCACCTCTAGTGAACTATGGATCCCGGTCCATTCTTTTACCATCAATCTACCATCTACTATTTACTGTTTACTGTTTATTTTCTGCAAGCAATTATTATCTTCCACACAATACGATTAATCCTTTGTTTTCAGTAAAATCGGTGAGATTGACAACCTCACTATAAGTTGGGGCAAAGTTCTGTGGTTGTGTTGTGCAGGATTCCAAGTTGGAGACAACACCTTGGGGTTGTTTCCTTGCTCCTACTGGTTCGATAACCTTGGTTTCATAACTAAGGGAAAACTTGTTGATGTGCTTATCATACCTTCCTCTTGGGGTTCCCAACGAGCTAGATATATTTTGAGCCATCAAGTCTTTTTTCTGGCACCGTTGCCGAGGAGTCAAGGACAGCTTCACAAGGGGAGTCCCTCTCAACCAATCTCTTTACTTTGTTTTTTTTGTCTTGCTTAGTTTATTTTTTCTTTTTTTGCTTGTTTATTTCTATCAAAAACACAAAAAAATTTAGTTCCTACTATAGTTGTTATTTTCGTTGGTCTGTTATTGTCTTGCTTTATCATGCTTTCTATCAATGGTTGGTTTCTTTGAAACTAGATCTTATTGGCAAGGTGGGTTCATGGAAGAACAAAAATATTATTATAAGGAACACCGCAGGTCACAAAAAGGGAAACACTTATGGGAACAAATTGATAAATTGTATACCATTGCTAGAAATGTGTGCTCTACTTATAATGTTACTTATTGCTTTGATAAATCTTGTTGCTGTAGGAGGTATAAACACCTCCCTTTTCAATGTGAGTATAATGATGATGTTACCATATCTTCTTATGTTAAGGGAAATTATGACTTTTATGATGTCAAACAAATTGAAGAATTTATTGCTTGGAAGGGTGCATTCGAACTTGCTTATTTGTTTGAAAATACTGATGATGCACCTTATAAATATGAGGTTTATGATATACTTAAATTTTCCTTTGAAAATTACAAGGAAGAAAATGGCTATATTCTTGAATATCTTAATAGGTGCTCTCTGCCAATGGAAGATACTAATGCCTTGTAGGAGTCTATGGAAGAAGAAATTGCTGAAACTGGAAACTTATTGGATGAAAAAGAGGAGGAGAGTGATGATCAAGAGGAGGAAGAATGGAGCAGCTACCCATTTCTACCTCCCAATAAGAGTAACTCTTTAACTAATACCTCATTTGATCGCCCTCCATGCTTACCAAAGGAGGATGAGTGTGATATTTATGTTGTTGAGTTTGTTCATGATGCTACTGAAAATCATTATTAGAGAGGAAAATATGGTTGTTGGAATTCTCATGTTACTAAAACACCTCTCTTATATTGAAAGTTCCAAAGTTGCTCTTGTTTTATCTACCCATTCTTGTTATTATGTGCTTCTTTGATTTATTTTCTTACAAGATTAATATGCATAGGAAGTGGGTTAGACTTAAATGTGTATCATATTTTCTCCTTGATGCTCTCTTTTGCTTCAATTCATATTTCTTATGTGAGCATCTTCTCAAATTACTGAGCCTATCTTAATGGCTATAAAGAAAGAGCTTTTTGGGAGACAATCCATTATTTTTACTCAGTAAGTTTTTATTTTGTTGAGTCTTGGAAGTTATTGCTTCAGTAATAACCTCTCCTTATCCTTTTTGTGTGGTTTTTCTGCCAAGAATAACCTCTAATGAGAGAGAAGTAAGATTTGGGAAAGTTGCTGTCCCGAAACAGATTTTTGTGCTTCACCGTAAATATTCCTGAAAAATCTCTGTAGGTCGGATTGAGCTGTAATTGTTTGTTCTTCTGCCCCAGGTTGTTATCTAACTTTCGTTAGTTTATAACTTTTCGATTTGAGCAATAGAAGGTCTTCGAAAAAAATCGGTTTTTACCTGCTGGTTTGTTTTGACAGATTTCTGCCATTATTTGCATTTGCCTCTTAAGCTCTTTCTCTTTGAGTTCTATTTGATCACTTGAACTTTTAAAAGGAATTGCTACAGTAGCTTGTACTTTAATGGAAGTTTTACTTATATTGAAACTGAACCTAAAGACTTATTATCTTAAGTACACTAATATTCCTAATGAAGATTGTGTGAAGTTTTGTATGAAGGAAATTTTAAAGTGTAGGGAAGAATAATGTGATAAGATGAAGTATGGACAAAAGCTCAAGCTTGGGGATGCCACCCGTGTCACCCCAAGAAATATTCAAGAAGTAGAAGCGTCAAATCTTGGGGATGCCCAAGGCATCTCCTTCTTCATCAATAAAAATCTCAGGTTTTCTTCCAAACACTTCATTTTATTGTTTCATGCACAATTGCGTTGTTCTTGGAGCGTCTTCGTTTTTGTTTTTAGTTTTATTTTGCTTAGTTTGCTTAAATAAATTGGTTGGACCCCCGCATTCATACATAGTTTCAAATAAGTTGGTTTGGATTGGAAAAGAGTAGGAAAGTTTGTGCTTATAAGTGGTATAAAAGGAGTCTTGTTTCGATTGTGGCCTAGACTTTATCATGTCATGTTTGATATTGCTTTGACTTTATGCGTAGTGATTATTGCTGTAGCATGACTTTTTACAAACAATTGAGATTGCTTAATGTTCCTTAAAAGAATCACGCCTTTTTTAGCATATTAAAGCATAATATTGTGGTATTCTCCTTTGATGCTTTATTTGGGTTGACTTGGCTCATGCTCACACCATGTTAAGATTATACCAAGTCACCATAGCCTCTATGATCATTTAGTTTTCGACTTGTAATATCAATTTATTCTTTAATTAATAATGTTTTGTTGCTTTGCATGATTATGGCCATTATTGCTCTCTTAGTTGGTCGCTCTCAGTCTTTTGCTAGCCTCCACATGTACCAAGTATGAGTTCCACTCATGCATCCAACTCCAAATAAAACCAAGTTATTCCAAAGAGTCCATCATACCTACCTATTAGCATTATTGCTATTCCAAGTATATTCATGTTTTTATCTACCTTCTGAATTGAACTTGTTATGTGAAAATTAGTGATTAAAGATCTCACGAACTTGATGGCACACTTTACTTTCTTGCACTTAACTTGAAGCATTGTGCCCATCTATGTTGCGTATATGCTTGCGCTTTGTGAGTTGTGAATTAGCAGAACCATGTTACCATGGGGAACACTTTCAACATTGCACTTTATTTAGTTGATATCATGTTCTTTTGCTTATGGATCCCGACGGTGTGAAATGAAAGGGGAGCTTGTAAAGCTCATGGAGTTCGTATATGTGTTAGAGAAATGCCTGGGTGGCTAGTCTAAGCCATGCCTAATCATGGTGGAAACTTACAGCATAACCATAGTGAGCAATCTGTGAAGCATCCAAAAAAATAAGAAAAAGGGAAAACCCTATCCAAATAGCATACAAAAAGGTTGCTGAGATGCTCATTGTCTGCTTGCCTTGTCATTTTGATATGGGAAAGCTTCTGTATCATCGGGCAAGGGGTATCCCGTTGGCGGTCTCTATGATACACATGTACTTACAATGACAAGAACTTACTTGTGACTAAAGTTGAGTAGCATGAGGAACAATACTCGTAAGCAAGGGGCATGAGATTTTCAGCTTATAACTTGTCAAGAATATCCTCATATTTGCTCACTTTAACCTTACTAACCTAAAGATGCTTATGATAGGGGCAATGAGAGCTGAAAGCTAATAAGTACCAAAAATTTTGGAAGCTCTTTATGAGACTTGAATCCCTGCTTCCTTCTATGAAGGGCCTTTCTTTTACTTTTATGTTGAGTCTCCATCTTCTATGTTTATGCACCTATTGAGAGAGCATAGTGGTCATTCTTAGTTTAATGTGCATTGTCCCAAAACTTGTTGATTGATTCATAGCTTGGATATTGCTTGTTCTTAAACTATTTGTATCTAGTCACCCTTATGAACTTTGAAGGTGTCCTATGCATTTATGTTTTGTGACACCATGAGGGACAAGATGAATACCATTCTCATTATGTTTTCTATATGTGAAACAAATAAACGTCTTGCAAAGCATTGTTATTCATGAATCTTTTGTTTGTACCTTTTCATGTTACAACATAGTTGCTATGTCTTATTGTTAGAACTATATCTTTCATGTCTATGTTACAGCACTATGATCCCAGCTATCACTGTTTTACAAATACCTTGATCAAGATTGTGATGGTGCATGTCACCTAAAAAATTATTCTTTTTTATCACTTACCTACTCGAGGACGAGCAGGAGTTAAGCTTGGGGATGATGATATGTCGTAAACGTATCTATAATTTTTGATGTTCCATGCTTGTTTAGTATCTACTTTCTTATGTTTTGTTCATACTTTGAGGTTTTTTATACATTTTCTAGAACTAACCTATTAACAAGATGCCAAAGTGCCAGTTGCCTATTTTCTGCTGTTTTTGGTTTCAAAAAAGCTAGTAAGGAAATATTCTTGGAATTGGACCAGACAAAAGCCAAAGTTAATATTTTACCCGAAGCAACACGGAGTCCAGAGCGGCGCTGAAGAGGGCACCAGGGCAGCCATACCTTAGGGTGGCACGGCCAGCCCTAGGCGCGCCGCCACCTGGTGTGGGCCCCTGGTACTCCAACGACCTTGTGCTTCCGCCTATAAAAGCCTCCCGGGACGAAAACCCTAAGTACCCGATCAAAATTCCATGAAAGAGTCTATAGCCACCGCCATCTCCATTCCTAGATCGGTAGGGATCTGAAGCTCTTCCCGGCACCCTACCGGAGGGGAGAGATCATCCTGGAGGCCTTCTTCATCACCATGACTGCCTCCTGTGTGATGCGTGAGTAGTTCATCCTTGGACTACAGGTCCATGTAGTAGCTAGATGGTTGGTTCTCCTCCTTTGTGCTATCATGTTTAGATCTCGTGAGCTCCGTTCATGATCAAGATCATCTATTTGTAATCTTACATGTTGTGCTTGCGGGGATCCGATGGATATTGAGATGCTATTTCAGATTGATTATTGATTCTATCTTGTCTATGCTATTTGTGATCTTGCATGCTTTCCGTTGTTAGTAGCTATCTTGGCCAAGTAGATGCTAGCAACTCCAAGAAGGAGTATTTATGCTCGATAGTGGGTTCATGCCTCTAGTAATCCGGGGAAGTGACAGGAATCTCTAAGGTACTAGATGTGATGTTGCTACTAGGGAGAAAATAGCAATCCTTTGTCCATGGGACAATCGTATTTTTTACTTTACACACTTGGCTTAATGCAATTATCTGTTGCTTGCAACTTAATACTGGAGGGGGTTCGAATGATAACCTAAAGGTGGATTATTAGTCATAGATGCAGTTGGATTACGGTCTATGTATAATGTTGTAATGCCTAGTCAAATCTCATAGGAGTCAAGATGATTAGTATATGCATGTATGCTTTCTCGATGTCTGTCAATTTGCCTGATACATTGCAAATGTATCTATAATTTTTTATGTTCCATGCTTGGTTTTATCTACTTTCTTATGTTTAGTCCACACTTTGGAGTACTTTTCATATGATTTCTTGGACTAACCTATTAACAAGAGCCATAGTGTCAGCTGCCTGTTTTCTGCTGTTTTTGGTTCCAGGAAAGTCAGAAAATGAATATTCTCGGAATTGGATGGGACAAAAGCCAAAGTTCCTATTTTATTGGAAGACTCACGAAGCGAGAATACGAGATGGAGGAGGGCCGGGCCACACACCCCCAGGCGCGGGTACCCCCAGGCCGCGCCAAGGCATGGTGTGGGCCCCTCTGGCACCCCCTCGGTCTCCCTTGGATGAGATTGTTCATGTAATGGCATCAGATTGTTAGGGCATGGTGCCTAGTATCTTCTATTAGTGCTTTATGACTTTGTTGCGACTTGTGGTGCTTAATGCTTGTCACTAGGGCCCGAGTGCCATGATTTAAGATCTGAACATGTTATTGATTCATTATGATAGTATTGTTTTTGGTCTTATCTACAAGTTGTATACACACGTTGTTGTCCGGAACCAATGGCCCCGAAGTGACAGAAATCGGGATAACCGGAGGGAATGACTTTGATGTGAGGATCATATGTGTTCACGGAGTGTTAATGCTTTTCTTCGGTGCTCTATTAAAAGGAGCACCTTAATTGCCAGTAGTTCCCTTGAGGCCCCGCTGCAATTGGGCTGGTAGGACAAAAGATGTTGTGCAAGTTCTCATTGCGAGCACGTATGACTATATATGGAACACATGACTAGGATTATCTAGTACTTAGATGCTTTATCTTATTTATCTACAATTGCCCTATGTTCTGATTGCTATGTGAATTGTCTTGTCCATGCAATGCCCGTCCATCCATCGCTATGCCTACCGCACTCGAATCCTATTGTTTACTGCTATTGTAACTACTGTCTTTACTTTACTGCTGTTGCTACTTTGCTATTCCTACTATAAAACTGTTGCTACTGATAAACTACCGTGAGCAAGATTGTTTGCAGGTGCAGCTGAATTGACAACTCAGTTGTTAAGGCTTATAAATATTCTTTGGCTCCCCTTGTGTCGAATCAATAAATTGGGTTTCACTTCCCTCGAAAATACTGCGATACACCCCCTATACTTGTGGGTCATTGTCAACACCCGGAATTTTAATCCCAGATGCCCGTTATACCATACCTCGCAATCCCAGGATTACCATTTTTGCGAGACATATCGGATTGGATATCACAGTACATCATCCATTACATACCATACATAAGGTCTTACACAAATAAGGATCTCATGATCCAGTCTTAATACAACAAGCAGCGGAAATAAAATATAAGCGTAGCGGTGGGATCCATCTTCAGGGGCACGGGCAATGCTGACGAAGGCAGATAGTCCTAGTTATCATAGCCGTCCTACTGGCCATCATCATGGTAGTCTCCTTCATAGTCTGGCCATGAGAATAGCCAGGGACAAAAGCCATGAGTACTCTTTAAGTACTCACAAACTACCACTAACAAGTAGTATAGTTCTAAGTTAAAATGCTAACTCTAAGTTTAACTATAAAGTTAAGTTTGAAACCTAAGCTGAGTTCTGAAGCAAAGAAAGATAAAATAAAGTTCTAGAATCACTTAAGTTGGGAAGCTATTGTCATAATCACAACCCTATTATGGTCAAGTCAAGATTCATCATTCATTTCATAAGTTGTTTTGAAAACATCTGACAACAAAACAGTATGGCCATTCCAACTGTCCATAACCGCGGACGCGGCTATTCGAATAGTTTGACACTCTACAGAGGTGGTACACTTTCACCACAAGATTCGATACATCTATCAGGTATAACCCTGAATCATCATACTTAGTATGCAGATAATCAAACATAACCTTTCCTTTACACACCCTTGTATAAGCACCTCTCCTATGAGCATGGCCTCCCAACCATGACCATCTGTCATCTTGGGCACTCATAGGTGGACAACATTGAGAGGTAGCCTCAGCTCAAACCTCTCCCACGAGGGAACTAATACTAATGCATATAAACTTCTGGCTAATCCTTACCCAATTCAGGTAATGTGGTTGTACGGTAAATTTGGAATGGTATCGCATCCGAATCCAACCATCGGTTTTGTAAACGGGTTAAGGCTCATGCCTCAACATTTTCATCATCATAAACCATTTGTGTTTCTCAACACATGTCAAAACATCTCAATAGAATGACTCATCATTCCAAGGTTTTCACAATTCATTTTCACCAATTGTTCCCATCTATAGTGACTCCAGTTTTTATCTACTCTAAACTACTAAGTTAAGAATGTTCACTAAGGTGGAATTGATGGGTTCAATCTCATGCCATAGAATGACATCTAAAGGTTTCTAAAATAGGTCAAATTTTATACTCTTTATGCTACCTTCAAAAATAAGTAAAGAACTTTGGGTAAAGTAAAGAAAGTAAAGCTTAAAAATAAGACTTGGGGTAAATAGTAGTCAAAGTGGTATAGCCAAAGCATGCCTAAAGCATCTTTGTTAAACCATCTAGTTCAATCCTAGCTTGCTAATAGTAGCTTGCATTGTTAATGGTGGATTGCTAAGTATAATACTTGCAAGTGTTAGCTTGCCTTGGTTGGTGCAGTGGTTGAAGTTTTCTTCTTCTTCTTCTTGGTAGAACTCCTCCTCGTAAGCTTGGTCGGTACTATCTTCTATAAATACATACGGAGTACACAATCACCAAACAATACTTAACTAGTCTAATTAGCACTCTAAGGCACACAATTGATGATCTATTACCATCACAAGTATCACAAGTCTTATTAAATAGTTTCAATTCTTTTATTTTAGAAAAGTAATTTCTACTCATTGAAAATTAACTAAGATTTAATATTCACCACTTAAAATACGGGATCATGTGGACACATGTCATCACCACATATTCTAACATGTGGGAATGGGATTTAAGGGTTGGATCATAATTACTTTGGTTTAAGTTCATTATTTAATGATTTAACGTGACTAGAAATACCTATATAGCATTATTTTGGTACTAGTCCAAAGTCACTGCATGTAAACCCTAATATTATTACATATTCAGATAGGTATGGTGAAATGTGATTTTTGAGAGTTGGAATCAACTCAAACGCTATCTTGGTTGATTTTATAAAAATGTTTCAAGGTGCAAATGCTTCTGTTTTGTTATTTTTACTAGGAGAGATCGCTAACTCTAATTGAATTAAATCCAACGGGCTTGGATAGATCTTTTTAGTAGCTTTCTAACAAAATTGGAATCACTCAATTTGGATTTGTAAATCTCTCTGAATTGATTTTCAAACTAGGGAATAGAACTAAGTTTAAACTAAATAGAAAAATTCTAATTCAAACTAAATGGGTCGCGCGGGAACACTAACGGGCCAGCCCAGTGTCACTCCACGGCGCGGGGCTCAGCTTATAGGGGGTCCACCGGTCAGCGGCTCATAACGCGTGAAGCGGTACGGGGCGATATGGGGCGTTGCATTAGAACACGGATCAACGGCTGGGGATCATCATCGACGACGGACTGGTTGCCGGCGAGCTCTAACCCTAGCGGCTTGGTGGGGGTGCATATGGGGCGTACCAGGGCTCCAACGACGATGGTGATGGGGGAAAATGGACTGGTGGTCGACGGCGAGCTCAGGGACGGTCGAGGCAGCTCTGGGGGTGGTCGCAATCAGCGGCGCCCTTCTCCTCCAGAGGCGGCCTTGTTCCGGCTAGAGGTGTGGGACGGTCAGTGAGGTGAGGGGAGGTGAGTGGTGTGCTGCAAATGGCTGGGGGTGCCCTCCTTTTATAGGCTCGACGACAGGACAGCATGGCATGGCCAGGAGACGGTGGCGACATGGCTACGGGCTGCTAGCGACATGGCTGTGAGCGGTGATTAACGCGCGGTCTCCTTGCGGTGCTCTAGGGCTTTAATGCGGGCTTAGGGGTGGTGGTATGCGGTCGGGCGGAGATGGCACTCTGAGCGGCAGAGACGACGGTGTCCACGGCGAGCGGTGGCTGTGAGGCATTGGGCGGCGAATGGGCATGTCCAGCATGTTCCCTGGGTCGTGGCGGAGCGGTGGGCGCGGGCTGCGGTCGAGCGGCTGCTTGTGCATGCGTGTCAGGCGGGGCGCTCTAGCGCGTGCTTGGCATGGCGCAGTCGCACTGGGCGTGGCGATTTGGCGGTGGTCCATGCTCTGGCCTGGCTCGGGGAGGGGACAGAGGGTGGCGATGAGGTCCTGGCTAGCTGCTAGACATGGCGAGAGAGGGGGAGATGGTCTGCTGCGGCGGTGACCAAGTTGGCCGGCGAGCATGTGCTCAGCATGGCTTGGCCTTGCCACTAGGGGATAGGGGAATGGGTTTAAATGGCCTAGTTAGATCATCTAGGGATAATGGGAGTGTTTGGAGGAAAATTGGGTGCAAAACACTGTTCAGAACAGTAAGCTAGATATTAGGTGTAACTCATGCATGCCATGTGTTTGATAAAATGGCCGCATGAACTTTCTTTTTGAATTTTGAAAAGATTTTTGGTGGCTGTGCTAGTACTCTGTGGGTGCTTGGGTTTTGAAATTTGAGCTTGTTTGAGTGGTTTTTGAAATATTGGGATCTTCCCATATGAAATAGATTCAATTTTCAAATGTCAATTAAATTTAGTGTTTGAATGTTTTTGGCAGATCACAAAGTGGGCCTTGGTACCTCATTATGTGTACTAGCAAGGGGTGCAAAGATCCATAATTGTTTCTGTTAGGTTTGAGTACTAGGAATAGCCAAAGTACGTATGATAGTGAATTTGGCAAAAATGACCATTCACTTCATTTATTCATTTTGAGTTGTTTTTCTTTGGGAAATGTTTGGGAATGATTTAGATGAGGTTTATTTCACCTAAGAATCATTTTGCAATCAAAGTATCACTTAATCATGGCAATTCAAATCAACTCCTATTTTAAATGCACACACATATGAATGCTTTAATAATTTTAAATAGAAAAGTTTTTGTTAACCCTAATTTTGATGATTTGGATCTTAATAACCTTGGATTAGAGTTTTGGGATGTTACAGTCATCAAGACTATTTTCTGGCTCCGTTGCCGGGGAGCATAGCTTTATTTATCAAGTTCACTTGGATTCTCTATTGTTCGCTGCTATCCATCCATCATGGGTAAGTCTCGTGATGGCAAGGTTCCTATTTTACCATCCACTACAAGAAGAGGTATGGTTCTAAACACCTCTATTGCTCTTGATTCACCATCTGTTATTAGTAAGCTCGTTACACCACCACATACACATGTTACACACACTGCTACTACTACTGAATCTGAAACTTCTGATGCTTATGATGCTGCTTCTACTGTTCTTGATAAGAGTGGTGCATTAGGTCCTTTTCTAGATGCTACGATTGCTAGAACTATAGCTGGAAATACTAAAACTCCTAATGAAGACACTATTACACCTGTTAGTTCACTTGAGTCTAGTGAGAGTTATGATATTGAAGATGGTTATGTTGAGATGACCGATGAATTTATTAAAGAATGTAAAAACACCCATGATAGGAGCGCTGCTAAGAGTCTCCTTGAGAGGTGTACTATTAGACCCAAATTGTCTCCTATTGCTAAGTTTGCTGCTTCTCCCATAAACATTGTAGATGAAGATTATGATTTCTCTCTCGATCTATCTTACATAGCCATTGTTGAGAAAGAACCTTTTTGTGGGACTAAGAATGAAAGTGCGGTAGCTCATATGAATGAACTTTCTACCATGAGTGGCTTGTTTTCTGATGATATTAAGATGCGTACTTACTTTGTTGCTAAGATTTTCCCCTTTTCACTAAAAGGAGAAGCTAAAACTTGGTTTAGTAATTTACCTCCTGGATCTATTGATAGCCCTGATTGCTTGATTAGTACTTTCCTGCAGAAATGTTTTCCTCCTAGTGCTAGATACTCTATTTTGCAGGAACATTTTTATTTTAAATAGGGAGAAAAAGAGGTATTGCCTGAATCTTGGGCAAGGTTTTGTGCTTTGATTCATGCACAAGCTGGAAGTCCATTACCTAAGAATGAGCTTCTTGATATATTTTATAATGGACTAACCGAAGAATCTAGGACATACCTAGATAGTTGTGCTGATTGTGTTTTCAGGAATAGGACTCCTAAGGAAGCTGAGGAATTAATGGCTAAAATAAGTAAGAACTATGAAGATTGGACTCCTCCTGAACAAGCTATACCTGAAGTAATTATACCTGAACCTACTATACCAGTGCCTATTCCAACATCAAAGAAGAGGGGAGTTATTGAATTAAATGATGAAGGAAGTTAAGAAATGTCTTAAGGAGAAGGGAATTAAAGCTGCAGATGTCAAGAGTTTACCTCCTATTGAAGAATTATGTGAGCCTATTCCCTACTCATCCACTATTGAGGTACACTCTCTCCAACACTTTGATGAAGGTGATATCCCTTACTCTAAACCTTCTGATCAATGCTTAGAAGAATTCGATATCTTTATTGTTAAGCAAGATAATTTTAATAAAAGGGTGCAAAATCATCTAATGGAAAACACTAGAGCTATTGTTGAGTTGAAGGATATTCTGGAAAGAACCTCTAATGATGTTAAAATGATTGTTAAATACTTTCAAATGGTTCAAACTCAAATAGATCAACTCGTTAAAGTGCAGAAAGACTTGCTAGTTAATGCTGCTAAAGAAAAACAAGCTAATGAAATTAGAACTAGAAGTGGTGTTGCTACCCAGGATCCTCTTTATCCTGAGGGGCATCCCAAAAGAATTGAGCAGGATTCTGAACAAGCTGAAAATAGTGGCTCTACTCGTAAGAAAAGGAAAAAGAAACATAAAACTATTGTAGAACCCTCTGAACCTGCTATAGATCCTAATAGTAAAATCTATTTCTGATGCTGAAACTGAAAGTGGTAATGAAGAAAATGAAGTTCCTAATGAAGAAAAAGTTGAAGAAGAACCTGAAAACCACACTAAGAATACTAAATACACCAAAGAAGGTTTTATTGCTAAGAAACATGGTAGTGAAATAGAGCCTTGGGTCCAAAAACCTATGTCTTTCCCTGATAAGAAACACAAGTCAAAGGAAGATGAACACTATAATAAGTTTTGTGAGTGGATGAAACCTTTATTCTTGCAAATTCCTTTGACTGATGCTATTAAATTGCCTCCTTACTCAAAGTAGATGAAGGATATTGTCTCGAATAAAAGGAATATCCCTAATGAAGAAATTTCTACTTTGCTTGCTAATTATTCCTTCAATGGTAAGGTTCCTAAGAAACTTAGAGACCCAGGGATTCCAACTATCCCTTGATCTATTAAGAATAGTTATGTTAGAACTGCTTTGTGTGATTTGGGAGTAGGAGTTAGTGTTATGCCTTTCTCTCTCTATAAGAGGCTTCAACTAGAAAAATTAATACCAAGTGATATATCTTTGCAAATGGCTGATAAATCTACCACTATTCTTGTTGGTATATGTGAGGATGTACCTGTTCAAGTGGCTCATAATTGCTTGATATTCACTGATTTTGTTGTGCTTGAAATGCCTGAAGATGATAATATGTCCATTATTCTTGGGAGACCTTTTCTTAATACTGCATGAGCTGTTATTAATTGTAATCAAGGAAAGGTGACTTTCAATGTTAATGACAAGGAACATACTGTCTATTTCCCCAAGAAGATTGAAAAGACTTATGGTTTGAATTCTATTGAACATGTTGAGGGCATTCAAGTTGGAGAGATATATTGTCCCATACCAAGAGAAAAATTTGAAACTATTATGATTAGGACCATTGCTATCAAAATTGAGGTAACATAATCACTAGTGAAATACAAGTTTTGTCTCATATGAAATTGTTTTGGTAGCAAGACCTGATCAACCTTGTTAAAAAAATGATTTCATTGAACAAAACAATGTTTTCACTATGATTATCTCTGCTTACTTCTATTCTATCCATTTTAGTTTTTTCTTATGCCTAACTTAAAGGCGTTAAAGAAAAGTACTTATTGGGAGATAACCCAAAAGTTTTAGATGAGTCTTGGAAGTTATTACTTCAGTAATAACCGCTCCTTATCCTTTTTATTTTCTTTTTGTGCCAAGAGTAACCTCTAATGAGAGAGAAGTAATGATTGGGAAAGTTGTTGTCCCGAAACAGATTTCTGTGCTTCACCATAAACATTCGTGTAAAATCTCTGAACATCTTTTTGAGGCATGAATCTTTTTGCTTCTGCCCCAGGTTGTTATATAACTTTTGTTAGTTCAACACTTTTCGATTTGAGCAACAGAAGGTCTTCGAAAAAATTCGTCTTTACCTGCTGGTCTGTTTTGATAGATTTCTACCATTATTTGCATTTGCTTTTTGTTGGTTCCTTTTTTGAGTTCTTTTGGGGAATTGAGCTTTTTGAGGGAAGTGCTACAGTAGATTGCGTTTTAATGGATGTTTTATCGGTGTTAGAACCAAAACTAAAGACCTATTATCTTGAGTGCACTAATGTTGCTAATAAAGATTGTGTGAAGTTTTGTATGAAGGAAAAATTTCAGGTGTATGGAAGGAATGAGTAATGAGATGAAGGATGGACTAAAGCTCAAGCTTGGGGATGCCACGCATGTCACCCCAAGAAATATCCAAGAAGTACAAGCGTCAAAGCTTGGGGATGCCCAAGGCATCCCCTTCTTCATCAATAAAAATCCCAGGTTTCTTCCAAACACTTTATTTTTATTGTTTCATGCATAGTTGTGTTGTTCTTGGAGCGTCTTCTTTTTTGTTTTCATTTTGGTTTTTTGTTTGCATGGTTTGCTTAGTTTGATGAATAAATTGGTTGGACCTCCTCTTTCATGCATTGGTTTTCAAATAGTTTGGTTTGGATTGGAAAAGAGTAGGAAAGTTCATGCTTAAGTGGTAAAGAGAGCTTGTTTTTGACTGTGGCCTATGCTTTGTCATGCCATGCTTGATATTGTTTTGGCTTTATGCTTAGTATTCTTTGTTGTAGCATGACTTGTTATAAACAATTGATATTGCTTAATGTGCCTTGGAAGAATCATGCGTTGTTTTAGCATATTAAAGCATGGTATTGTGGTATTCTCCTTTGATGCTTTATTTGGGTTGACTTCGCACATGCTCACACCATGTTATGACTATCCGAAGTCACCATAAGCCTTTATGATCATTTAGTTTTCAACTTGTAGTATCACTTTATGCTTTGATCAATGATGTTTTGTCGCTCTGCATGATTATGGCCATTATTGCTCTCTCGTTTGTCGCTCCCTTACTATTGCTAGCCTTCACTTTCATTGAGTATGTTTTACTCATGTTTCCAACTCCCTAAACCAAATATTGCCAAAGTGTCCACCATACCTACCTATTAGCATCATTTGCTACTTCTGTGCATATTCAATATGCCTTGTTTTCTTCCGAATAAAATGGTTGCTTGTTATGAGAAAATTAGTTAGTAAAGCTCTCACGAACTTGATGGCACAATTTATTTTCTTGCATTTAATAAACCTGAACCTTTGCGTCCTTCTTTGTTGCGTATATGCTTGCGCTTTATAAGTTGAAGTAAGCAGAACCATGTATCATGGGGAACGCTTTCAACATTGCATTGGTACTTAGTACCTCGTTGATATCATGTTCTTTTGCTTATGGATCCCGGCGGTGTGAAATAAAAGTGGAACTTGTAAGATCATGGAGTTTGTATGTATGTTAGAGAAACACTTGGGCCACTAGCCCAAGCCATGCCTAATCATGGTGGAAACTTGTAGCATAACCATAATGAGCATTCTATGAAGCATCCTCAATAAAAATCTATGCACATAGTAAATAAAAAGATCGCTAAGATGCCCATTGTCTGCTTGCCTTGTCATTTTGATTATGGGATAACTCCTGTATCATGTGCAAGGGGTACCACGTTGGCGGTTCTCTATGATACGTATATACTTACAATGACAAGAGCTTACTCGTGACTGAAGTTGAGTAACATGAGGATCGGTCTTCGTAAGTAAGGGGCATGAGACTTTGATTTATAACTTGTCAAGCATATCCTCATAGTTGTGTCACTTTAACCTTAACCACTTAAAGATGCTTATGATAGGGGGCAATGAGATCTCAAAGCTAATGAGTACCATACTTTTAGCATTTGGAAGCCTTTCAAACTTTTCAAAACTTGTTCATTTCCTTGTTGAGTCTCCACACATTCTATGAGCATTTTCTTGAGATCATAGTGGCCATTCTTAGTTCTATGTGCATTGTCCCAAGACTTGTTGATTGATGCATACCTTAATATTGCTTGTTTTAAACTATTTGTATCTAGTCACTCTTGTAAACTTTGAAGGTGTCCTATGCATTTATGTTTGCTACTCTATGAGGGACAAGCTGAATGCCACTATGCTATGTTTTCTTTGTGTGAAACAAACAAACGTCTTGCAAAGCATTGTTATTCATGAATCTTTTGTTTGTGCCTTTTCATGTTGCAACATAGTTGCTATGTCTTATTGCTAGAACTTTGGCTTTCATGTTATGATTGAAGTACTATGATCCCAGCTTTCAATGTTTTACAAATACTTTGATCATGTTTATGATGGTGCATGTCACCTCAAAAATTATTCTTTCTTTTTATCACTTACCTACTCGAGGACGAGCAGGAGTTAAGCTTGGGGATGTTGATACATTGCAAATGTATCTATAATTTTTGATGTTACATGCTTGGTTTTATCTACTTTCTTATGTTTAGTCCACACTTTGGAGTACTTTTCATATGATTTTTTGGACTAACCTATTAACAAGAGCCACAGTTCCAGCTGCCTGTTTTGTGCTGTTTTTGGTTGCAGGAAAGTCAGAAAATGAATATTCTCGGAATTGGACGGGACAAAAGCGAAATTTCCTATTTTACTGGAAGACCCACGGAGCCAGAATACGAGACGGAGGAGGGCCACGTCCTGGCCACACCCTCCCCAGGCGCGGGTACCCCCAGGCCGCGCTAGGGCATGATGTGGGCCCCTCCGGCACCCTCTCGGTATCCCTCTTCGCCTATAAGATGCCTTCTGACCTAAAAACTCAGGTGGGTTCGACGTTTTTGCAGAACGAGTTCCGCTCCGCCGCCACCACCAGATTCCATAAAACAGTACTAGAAACTCCGTTCTGGCATCCTGCCGGGACGGGGAATTGGAGGAGATCATCGCCATCATCATCACCATCGCTTCTCCATCGACCATCCATGTTTCCCCCATCTATGAGTGAGTAATCCCCCACTGTAGGCTATGGGGATGGTAGGGATTGGATGATATTGTTCATGTAATGGCATCAGATTGTTAGGGCATGGTGCCTAGTATCTTTTATTAGTGCTTTATGACTTTGTTGCGACTTGTTGTGCTTAATGCTTGTCACTAGGGCCCGAGTGACATGATTTCAGATCTGAACATGTTATTGATTCATTATGATAGTATTGTTTTTGGTCTTATCTACAAGTTGTATACACACGTTGTTGTCCGGAACCAATGGCCCCGAAGTGACAGAAATTGAGATAACCGGAGGGAATGGCTTTGATGTGAGGATCACATGTGTTCACGGAGTGTTAATGCTTTGCTCCCGTGCTCTATTAAAAGGAGCACCTTAATTGCTAGTAGTTCCCTTGAGGCCCCGCTGCAAACGGGCTGGTAGGACAAAATATGTTGTGCAAGTTCTCATTGCGAGCACATATGACTATATATGGAACACATGCCTAGGATTATTTAGTACTTGGATGCTTTATCTTGTTTATCTGCAATTGCCCTATGTTCTGATTGCTATGTGAATTGTCTTGTCCATGCAACGCCCGTCCATCCATCCCTATGCCTACCGCACTCGAATCCTATTGTTTACTTCTATTGTTACTACTGTCTTTACTTTACTGTTGCTGCTACTTTGCTATTCCTACTATAAAATTGTTGCTACTGATAAACTGTTGTGAGCAAGATTGTTTCCAGGTGCAGCTGAATTGACAACTCAGTTGTTAAGGCTTATAAATATTCTTTGGCTCCCCTTGTGTTGAATCAATAAATTGGGTTTCACTTCCCTCAAAAATACTGCGATACACCCCCTATACTTGTGGGTCATCTTGCCCCGCTGTAATTTTTTCACCCAGCATGTCATCTATCTTAAGGAGAATCACGTCTAGTGAACTATGGACCTCGGTCCATTCTTTTACCATCAATCTACCATCTACTATTTACTGTTTACTATTTATTTTCTGCAAGCAATTACTATCTTCCATACAATACGTTTAATCCTTTGTTTTCAGCAAAACCGGTGATATTGGTAACCTCACTGTAAGTTGGGGCAAAGTTCTGTGGTCGTGTTGTGCAGGATTCTAAGTTGGAGACAACACCTTGGGGTTGTTTCCTTGCTCCTACTGGTTCGATAACCTTGGTTTCATAACTAAGGGAAAACTTGTTGTTGTGCTCATCATACCTTCCTCTTGGGGTTCCCAACAAGCTCGATATATTTTGAGTCATCGGCTAGCTGCATACATGATGGATTTCCATCACCGCAGCTTGGTTCTCTGAAAAATAAATGACCACAAAAAAGATTCAGAACAAACTGAAACCCCATTTGTACAGTAGACAGAGTGGTGAAAAATTAGAGCAACAAAATCCCATTTTTACATATCTGGACAAGCGTCTGAACAATCTGCGCAACTCGAGGTCCATGTATGAACAAGCGCCTCCGTATGATTAGACTAAATCCATAAAAATAAAACAAATAGAAAGAAGAGTAGAGAGAAAGGAGAACCTGCAGGCGGGAGTTCCTCCGTACTCTACCCCTAGAACTGACTATTGAGTGCGCAGATTCAGTTTGCCCCGAGTGTAGATCTAGGAGGCAGTGCAAAACCCTAACTGCTTCCCGATGACCACTCTTAGAGGCGGTTGTTATTATTGTCCATCTGAGGTGCACTCGTGGGGGATGCATGTGGCAGGACAACCAGTTGTGCCATAACTGTACGTGTCAGGAAACCAAATAGAGGTGGCTTGTAATAATAACCGGCTCACCGCTCTGAGTATTAGAGATGATTGAGCTTTCCCACCGTCTAAGGTCATACACTAAGGAATTTGTTTTTATTATTCTCCTCCCACCGGCCCATTTTTGAGTTAGCTACGGTAAACAACTGCGTCGAACACTAGTAGAGGTGGTCGTATTGAAACAACCGTATGAGGGTGATGACCAGAGGCAGGTTTTTTTGTACTTGGGTCAAACCGTCTGATTGCACAATCTCTAAGTAACGAGTTTGTACTAGCACCAACATGGTGCATAAGAAGACCTCCTTCAACAAGCCTGAAAAGACTACAACCTACAAGAAGCAGAAGAAGGACAAGGTTGAGCTGGGTTGCTATACCTGTGGAAAGCTCGACCACTTTTCCAAGGACTGCCCAGAACATGCAGATCATAGAGGAAAAAATGCGAAGACTGTCAACGTCGTGACTACTAGCAACACGATTGGGTATGGTAATTTATTTACTATTCTTTTGGTGTTTCAATCACCATGTTGGTGGATTGATACGGGTGCTAATGTTCATGTGTGTGCTGACATATCTATGTTCATTTCTTATAAGGTCGCTCGGGATTCCTCCATCGTAATGGGGAGTGGATCACATGCTTCTCTTCGTGGCGTTGGCATGGTGCATCTGAAGTTTACTTCCGGAAAGATCGTGCAGCTGAGGAACATGAAACATGTCCCTACTATGAACAATAATCTCATTAGCGGTTCCCTTCTATGCAGAGATGGGTTTAAGGTTGTCTTAGAGTCTAATAAAGTCGTTATTGTTTAAAAACATAGACAATTTATTGGTAAAGGTTATGAGTTTGGAGGCTTGTTCCGTTTCTCGCTTTCAGAGTTTTGTAAAAAAATCTGTGAATCATATTTGTGGCGGTGTTAATGATGATACCAGTGTTTGGAATTCCCGTTTATGTCACATTAATTTTGGTTTGATGTCTTAGATGTCTAGCATGAGTTTAATTCCAAATTTCACTATTGCCAAAGGTTCTAAGTTCCATAGTTGTGTGCAATCAAAGCAACCTCAAAAGCCTCACAAGGCTGCCAAGGAGAGAAACTTGGCACCTCTAGAACTCATACATTCTGATCTATGCGAGATGAATGGTGTGTTGAAAAAAGGTGAAAAGAGATATTTCATGACATTGACTGATGGTGCGACTAGATACTTCTATGTTTATCTCTTGCGCACTAAAGATGAAGCTTTAGACTACTTTAAAATTTATCAAGCCAAAGTTGAAAATCAACTACTAAGAAAGATCAAACGTCTTAGGTCGGATTATGGTGGTGAATATTTTCCCAAAATCTTTGACGAATTATGTGACAAACATGGAATTATTCATGAGAGGACGCATGCCTACTCGCCCCAATCAAACGGGGTTGCCGAGAGGAAAAACCGCATGCTGACTGACTTGGTGAATTCCATGTTAGCCACTACTGGTTTATCAAAGCCATGGTGGGGGAGCCTTTGTTGACTTCATGTCATGTCCTGAATAGAGTTAAAAACAAGATTAAAGGAAAGATCCCTTATGAGGCGTGGGATGGGACAAAATCATCACTTTCGTATTTGCGCACTTGGGGGTGCTTGGTGAAGGACAACAAACGATTCCCAAGAACCACAATCTTGGATCAGACCTAAGATAGTGGATTGTATCTTTCTAGGATATGCTCCGCGGAGTGTAGCCTATAGATTTTTAGTGGTTAAATCGTAGGTTCCAAATATGCATGTTGATACTATAATAGAATCTCGTGATGTAACATTCTTTGAGAATATGTTTCCTGTGAAAGATATGCATAGCATTGGTAGAATTTCTTCTGACAATTCTGAACAACAACATGAGGAAGTCCCTGAGAAGGATGACGATGAACCTCCCATGGGGAGTAAAAGATACCGATTACAAAATCCTTTGGTAATGATTTCATCGTGTACCATGTGGACGATACTCCTAGGTCCATTGCTAAGTCATATGCATCGCTGATGCAGATGATTTGAAAGAAGCTGCCCAAAATGAGATAGACTCGATTCTTTCTAATGGAACTTGGGAATTATCAGCATGACCCTACGGTTGTAAACATGTGGGTTGTAAGTGGGTGTAGCAAAGGGCTACACATAGAAAGAAGGCGGAGATTACTTTGACACCTATTCACTTGTCGCTAGACTGACCACCATTCGAGTACTATTTTCCCTGGCTGCCTCTTATGGTATTCTCGTTCATCAAATAGATGTGAAGACAACTTTCCTTAATGGAGAGTTGGAATAGGTGATCTATATGGATCAGCCAGATGGGTTTGTGGTAAAAGGTGAAGAGAAAAAGGTGTGCAAGTTGTTAAAATCTTTATATGGCATGAAACAAGCACCTAAGCAATGGCATGAGAAGTTTGATAGGGCTCTACTTTCTGCTGGCTTTGTCATTAAAGAGGCTGATAGGTGTGTGTACTATCGCCATGGTGGGGGAGATAGTGTTATATTATGTTTGTACGTGGATGATATTATGATCTTTGGTACAAACATGAATGTGATAAAGAAAGTCAAGTCTTTCCTATGAAAGAGTTTTGACATGAAATATCTAGGAGAGGCTGATGTGATTCTGAACATCAAGTTTATTAAGAACGAGAATGGGATTACTTTAACACAATCTCATTATGTTGAGAAGGTCTTGAGCCGTTTTGGTTTTATTAATGGCAAGACTTCTCCAACACCTTATGATCCCAGTTTGACATTGTGAAAGAATAGGAAGGAACCAACAGACCAGTTGAAATATTCACAAATTGTTTTTCTCTCATGTACTTAGCAAGCGCTGCAACCTACAAGACCTGATATCTCTTTTGTTGTGAGAAAGTTGTTGAGGTTCATGTCTAACCCAGGTATTGGTCATTGGCATGCACTTTAAAGGGTCATGCACTATCTATGTGGTACAATGAGCTATGATATTCACTATTCAGGGCACCCTGCTGTGCTTGAAGGATATAGTGATTCGAACTGGATCTCTGATGTTGATGAATTCTACACCACGAGCTGGTATTGTTTACCCTTGGAGGTGGCGTAGTGTCATGGAGATCTTGTAGACAGACCATATTGATGAGTTCATCTATGGAAGCAGAACTTACTGCTTTAGACACAACCACTGTTGAGTCAAAATGGCTGCGTGAGCTCTTGATGGACTTGCCTGTTGTTGAAAAACCTGTGTCGGTAATCCTTTTTAATTGTGACAACCAAACCATGATTGTCAAAGTGAACAATTCTAACGGTAACGCGAAGTCATCAAGACACGTAAAGAGACGTTTGAAATCTCTCAGGATATTGAGAAACTCTAGAGTAATAACTGTTACATATATTCAAACAGACAAAAACCTAGCAGATCCCTTTACAAAGGGACTATCACGAATTGTGATAGAAAATGCATCGCGGGAGATGAGGTTGAGACCCATGATGTCACACTATAGTGGTAGGGTTAATTATTGGTTTGCCACTATAGGCCGCCATATGCTCAGTTTTGCCACTAGCGCAGAATGGTGCTCAGTTTTGCCACTATTTCGGGCGCAGCTGCTATGGCGACGCCAACCGACCAGTTTAAATGAGCATAAAAAATTCAAAAAAAAATGAAAAACATATGCACATAGTCTTCTTATGTCTTATACTAATGATTCAAGTTGATAAACAACGTCTACATGCATTCAAACGAAAAATTGATGAATACATGATAAACAAGGTCTACATACATGAATACATGAATTTTTTGTTTGAATGTATGTAGACCTTATTTATCAACATGAATCATTAGTATAAGACATAAGAAGACTATGTGCACAGGTTTTTTATTTTTTTTGAATTTGTTATGCTCATTTAAACTAGCAGGTTGGCGTCGCCATAGCAGCTGCGCCCAAAATAGTGGCAAAACTAAGCACCATTCCGGGCTAGTGGCAAAACTGAGCATATGGCGGCCTATAGTGGCAAACCAATAATTAACCCATAGTGGTAACCCAACCTATGTGATCGGAGATCCCGTGAATTAGGATCTCGGAAGAACAAGCTTATGGTTTGACCGAGGAGAGTATTTTGTAACACTCTATATGTGAAGATGCATAACTCTCATAATTTGTAAGCAAGGTTGGCTACATGCCTTAATGTGTTTCCGTTGTCTTTAACTAGCAAACATGTCATAATACAGGGCATTCTTGAAAGAACACACCTATATGTTCTCGAGTGTAAACGTCGCGGTCTATGATACTTGGGTGGTCTCTAGTAAACTCATGAAGAGATCGGGGAGTATGACGCATATGCTCCAACCCGTGTGGTAGGCTACTGGCAGCCAGGTACAAGTTATGATTTTGAGTGAAATCTATTGGCACCAAACTTGCAATTCAAGGTTTATCCATTGTTCAAGATGTTGATAAACATAGCTCAAGATTCTATGAGGAAGTTCAACTTAACAGTATCTGTTGAAACACTGGTATATAAACAAGTAGCAAGGATTGGCAAATCTTCAAATAGGCATTTGAGATATGGTGGGGGATTGTTAGAAATAATGGGCTAAAACATTAGACCCATGTGTGATTTCATATTTTCCCTAAATCTCAAAGCCCATGTGTGATTTGGCCCAATTTGGTGGCAGCTCACATGTGAGTGGAGTGGGAGCTAAAGTTTAGTCTCACATGAAAAGTTGGAGGAGAGTTACACCACCTTATAAGGTGGAGTGTTTCACCACTTAGGTGAGTGAGAAGAGAAGTGCTACACGCACGCTCCTCCTCCGACACCGCCCCTCGCTCGCCCGCTCATCTCTTCATGATGCGCACGCAACACCGCGGGTTGAGGGAATCTCGCCCAGCCGAGCTTTATTTTTGTTGCTTGGGAAAACTTGTGCAGTTTTGATAGACGTGTCAACTGCTAGTAGATTCGCGCCGCTCCAGGATCATGGGCTATCTGTAGCTGACCCGAATGTGCGCAACATGATCTTAGTCCACGACATGCCCTGTGCGGGTTTCCCGAGCTGCTCTATATAACCGTATGTGCGGATTCCACCACAAACACATCAAAAACCTATCTACGGTTTTGAATCCTCTCTGCTTGTGTTGCCACCATAGTCTACTCCATCCCGCCTGCCGATGTGCATCGGCGGAGGGGAGAGCAGATCTCCGGAACCACTCACCTTTGTGATCCTATATTGGAGAGGGCGGATAAGGTTTTTGGGAAGCTCTCAGCACGACTTCTCAAGTTTGTCATCATGGCTCGTGTTCCTAGGCTTCAAGAGCATCCGCGTGCTCGGCATCTTCTACGGCTACTTCTTCCATAGGCTACATGAACCTCTACACCAATGGCGATGTCATCTGCAACCGATCGATACGTATATCATGATCTGATCTATGGCTATTCTATGGTTGTTCTTGAGGTTGCATTGTTGTTTTTCATGCTGATTAATACATCTAGTATGTTAGAGTTTCACGTGTTCATACCTAGTGTACTCATGATTTATATATTGGAATTGATTGTGGAAATTCTTCCTAGTAATCGAACAATCCAAAAACCTTATTATAGGCAATTTCTTGAGTTAAACAGGGGACACTTGGCTGATGCAATGAAGCCAAAGAAGTTTACCGGTGTTCATTTTAAGTTGTGGCAGTATAAGATCACTATGTGGCTGCAAGCTCTGAAAGTATTCAAGGCTAGTGAGGGTTTACCTGAAGGAACTATATCTGACGAGGCTTAGAACAAGTTCAAGGAAACCAATCTTGCCTTTGTGGGATGTGTTCTCAGTGTTCTTAACAATAAGTTCTTTGATGTGTACATGCACTTCAAATATGGAAATGAGCTCTGGGAGGCACTGAACGCTAAGTTTGGTGTAGGAGATGCTGGCAGTGAAATGTACATCATGGAGAACTTTCATGATTACAGGATGGTTAACAACCATTCTTTAGTCGAACAAGCTCATGAGATAAAGTGCTTTGCCACAGAGCTTGAAATCCTTAAGTGTATCTTACCCAACAAGTTTGTGGCTAGGTGCATTATTGCAAAGTTGCCTTCTTCATGAAGGAACTTCACCACAACTCTCAAGCATAAGAGACAAGATATATCAGTTGAAAACCTTACAGCATCTCCTGATGTTGAGAGAAAGCTCGGGCTAAGGACACTTCTAAGAAAGGAGGCGAGGGTCATTCTAGCACCAACATGGTACAGAAGAAGACCTTCGGCACAAACAAAGGGAACTATAAGCCCTCCTTGAACAAGACTGAAAATACTACAACCGTCAAGAAGAAGAAGAAGAATCCGAGCAAGGCTGAGCTGGGTTGCTATACCTGTGGAGAGCTTGACCACTTTTCCAAGGACTGCCTAGAACATTCAGATTGCAAAGAAAAAATGGGCAGACTGTCAACATCGTGACCGCTAGCAACACGGATGGGTACGGTAATTTATTTACTGTTCATACGGTTTTCCAATCACCATGTTGGTGAATTGATACGAGTGCTAATGTTCATGTGTGTGCTTACATATCTATGTTCACTTCTTCTCAGGTCGGTCGGGATTCCTCCGTCCTAATGTGGAATGGATCACATAATTCTATTCGTGGTGTTGGCATGCTGGATCTGAAGTATACTTCCGGAAAGATCGTGCAGCTGAGGAACATGCATCATGTCCCTACTATGAACAAGAATCTCGTTAGTGGTTCCCTTCTATGCAGAGATGGGTTTAAGGTTGTCTTAGAGTCTAATAAAGTCGTTGTTTTGAAACATGGACAATTTATTGGTAGAGGTTATGAGTTTGGAGGCTTGTCCCGTTTATCTCTTTCAGAGTTTTGTAATAAATCCATGAATCATATTTGTGGCGGTGTTAATGATGATACTAGTGTTTTGCATTCTCGTTTATGTCACATTAAATTTGGTTTGATGTCTCGGATGTCTAGCATGTGTTTAATTCCGAATTTCACTATTGCCAAAGGTTCTAAGTGCCATAGTGGTGTGCAATCAAAGCAACCTTGAAAGCCTCACAAGGCTTCCGAGGAGAGAATCCTGGCACCTCTAGAACTCATACATTCTGATCTATGCGAGATGAATGGTATGTTGACAAAAGGCGAAAATAGATATTTCGTGACACTTATTGATGATGTGACTAGATACTGATGTGTTTATTTGTTGCCCACTAAAGATGAAGCTTTAGACTATTTTAAAATTTATAAAGCCGAATTTGAAAATTAACTAGAGAGAAAGATCAAACGTCTTAGGTCGGATCATGGCGGTGAATATTTTCCCAAAATCATTGACGAATTTTTGAGGAATATGGTATTATTCATGGGAGGATGCCTCCCTACTCGCCCCAATCAAACCGGGTGGCCAACAGGAAAAACCACACGCTGACTGACTTGGTAAATTCCATGTTAGCTACTGCTGGTTTATCAAAGGCATGGTGGGGGAGGCTTTGTTAACTTCATGTCATGTCCTGAATAGAGTTCCTAACAAGAATAAAGAAAAGACCGAGTGGGCTGGGAGAAAACTATCACTTTTGTATTTTCACAATTGGGGGTGTTTACTGAAAGTCAACATACCGATTCCCAAGAAACGCAAACTTGGATCGGACCTAAGATAGTGGATTGTATCTTTCTAGGATATCCTCCATGGAGTGTAGGCTATAGATTTTTAGTGGTTAAATCTGAGCTTCCTGATATGCATGTTGATACTATAACGGAATCTCGTGATGCAACATTCTTTGAGAATATATTTCCTATGAAAGATATGCATAGAATTGGTAGAATTTCTTCTGAAATACTTCTTAAATCTAGTGCATCTATTAAGAAATCTGAATAACCACATGAGGAAGTTCCTGAGAAGGATGATGATGAACCTCCCACGATAGAGGATTGCAAAATCCTTTGGTAACGATTTCATCGTGTACCTTGTGGATGATACTCCTAGGTCCATTATTGAGGCATATGCATCTCCTGATGCAGATGATTGGAAAGAAGCTGTCCAAAATGAGATGGACTCGATTCTTTCTAATGGAACATGGGAATTATCAAAATGACCCTACGGTTGTAAACCTGTGGGCCGTAAGTGGGTGTTCAAGAAGAAGCTATGTCCTGATGGTACCTTTAAGAAGTACAAGGCACAGCTTGTAGCAAAGGGTTACACACAAAAATAAGGCAGAGATTACTTTGACACCTATTCACCTGTCACTATACTGACCACCATTCGAGTACTATTGTCCCTGGCTGCCTCTTATGGTATTCTCGTTCATCAAATGGATGTGAAGACAACTTTCCTTAATGGAGAGTTGGAAAAAGAGATCTATACGAATCAGCCGGATGGGTTTGTGGTAAAAGCTGAAGAAACAAAGGTGTGCAAGTTATTAAAATCTTTATATGGCCTGAAACAAGCACCTAAGCAATGGCATGAGAAGTTTGACAAAACTTTACTTTCTGTTGGCTTTGTCATTAATGAGGCTGATAGATGTGTGTACTATCGTCATGGTGGGGGAAATAGTTTTATATTATGTTTGTACGTGGATCATATTCTGATCTTTGGTACAAACATGAAAGTGATAAATGAAGTCAAGTCTTTCCTATCAAAGAGTCTTGACATGAAAGATCTAGGAGAGGCTGATGTGATTCTGAACATCAAGCTTATTAAGAACGAGAAGGAGATTACTTTAACGCAATCTCATTATGTTGACAAGGTCTTGAGACATTTTGATTTTATTGATAGCAAGACTTCTCCAACACTTATGATCCCAGTTTGACATTGTGAAACAATAGGATGGAACCAACAGACCAGTTCAAATATTCACAAATTGTTGGTTCTCTCATGAACTTAGCAAGCGCTACAAGACCCGATATCTCTTTTTCTGTGAGCAAGTTGATTAGCTTCATGTCTAACCCGGGTATTGATAATTGGCATGCATTTGAAAGGGTCATGCACTATCTATGTGGTACAATGAGCTATGGGATTCAGTATTTAGGGCGCCCTACTATGCTTGAAGGATATAGTGTTGACCTGGATCTCTGACGTTGATGAAGTCTCCGCCACGAGGTGGTATGTGTTTACCATTGGAGATGGCGTAGTGTCATGGAGATCTCGTAGACACACCATATTGACGAGGTCAACTATGGAAGCAGAACTTACTACTTTAGACACAACCATTGTTGAGTTAGAATGGTTATGTTCGCTCTTGATGGACTTGCATGTGGTTAAAACCCATGCCAACAATCCTTTTGAATTGTGACAACCAAACTATGATTGTCAAAGTGAACAATTCTAAGGATAACACGAAGTCATCAAGACACGTAAAGAGACATTTGAAATCTGTCAAGAAATTGAGAAACTCCGGAGTAATAACTATTATGTATATTCAAACAGACAAAAACCTGGCAGATCCCTTTACAAAGGGACTATCATGAATTGTGATAGAAAATGCATCGAGGGAGATTGTGTTGAGACCCATGGATGTCACGCCATAGTGGTAACCCACCCTATGTGATCGGAGATCCTGTGAATTAGGATCTGGGAAAAACAAGATTATTATTTAAATGAGGAGAGTATTTTGTAACCCTCTCTATGTCAAGATGCATAACTCTCATAATCTGTAAGGCAGGTTCGCTACATGCCTTAATGTGTTTTTGTTGGCTTTAACTAGGAAATATGTCGTCCTACGTGACATTCTTGAAAGAACACACCTATATGAGCTTTAACTAGTTATGATTTTGAGTGAAATATATTGGCACCAAACTTGCAATTCAAGGTCCGTCCATTGTTCAAGTTGCTGATAGACGTAGCTCAAGATTCTAGGCGGAAGTTAAACTTAACAGTCTCTGCTGAGACACTAGCACTAGTAGGAAAAGGCCTAGTGGTGGCGGTCGGAAAATGGGGTTCGTGGCGTTGAACCGGCATGCCACTGGTAGGTCGTAGTGGTGGCATATCAGCCAAACGCCACTAGTAGTATTTCTAGTGGTGGTGTTTAATCTAAACGCCACCATTAAATATCCTAATAGTGGTGTTTCCTGTAAGCGCCACCATTACTTTTCTATTTGTGGCGTTCACTATATTTTTAATGCCACAAGTAAGTTTTCAAAAATAAAAAAAATCTGATGCATCCAAATTGAATATTCACAACATAGCAAAATATATTCATAGAAATGGCGCAATATAACATCATGGAATGCATATTCACATAAAAAGCGGCTCAACACATCACAAGTGGTTCAAAACATCACAAGTGGGTCAACACAATTTGCATCTACACTAACAAACCATCAGATGGAACTAGCTAGTCATCACGAAAGATGATGTCAATGGCGAACATTATCTCAATGTTATGGCGTGAAGTGGTCCTGTCAGTGAGGAGAATGGCTTGCCCAACTTGTAGATAATCATGATGAACTTCAATAAAGTTTTTGCACTCTAGAATGTTGAAGATGATGCGGCCATCACTCACTATATTGTATGAAATGGCGCTTACGGCACCTGTTGCTCCAAGCCGTATTCCAGCCATGCCTACTTCAGAAATTTGAAAAGAAGAAAATCATTCTCACCCGTAGTTTCTAATTAAGATGAAGAAGTTAGAAATCTGATAACTATAATATACAATAATACAAATACAATAGAAACTAAAAGAAAGAATGATAAGTGAAAACATATCATATCATGTAGCTGAATATGCGTATTGGTCAAGCGAGTGACAAGTGCTAGGCCAATGTAGGAATTTTTTAAAGGAATGTTGTGGACGAGATAAGACTCTTCACTTTGGGTAAGATTGTATCTCTGAGCAATAATTGTATAATCCAATGGTTCTTGTTCCTCTTCAATGATCTCATCCTCATCCTCCTCATCATGACTCTCATCCTCTCCATCGCCCTCATCCTCATCACCCATATCCTCGTCCTCCTCATCCTCCTTGTCATTAATATATGCAAAAGTGATTCTTGGACCAGGATCTCTCATTCCAAAAAACAGGTACACACTAGAGCAGATTCGGTTTTTGGAAATGAACCTCTCCATGAAGAACCTACAAGGCGACTCATTGATCGCTCTTTGCGCACGTCAGCAACATATGTTCGCCCAAGAGCTTAAAACTCCATGCTTTGTCCTGTTATTCTATTGAAGTCCCTCCTTAAATTGCATGGGATAGTCCAAACATGAAAAAACTAAGTAAATAAATGATAATAGTATGGAAAGAAAATTCAATGAATTTTAAGGAAAAATTATACATATCAATGAACAATCAAATTGACCACGTATGAGACGGACACTGAATAGCGAGCCTATCTTAGTATCATCGCTACAGTCCGTGAAACAAACTTGACACAATACCATGTTCTCTATAAGGAAAATGTAGTTGTTTTATACATGCATGTCTCACACATCACCATATCTAATATAAAGCACTTGTTGATTAATGACATTGTAATCATCAGCCATATAGAAGTACCAAACCAAAATCAACCTAAAAGTAGGGCCTCATATTTGCATTGGACGCAAAATAATTGTAGGGGTGGTGTTAGTGAGCCAAGTAGGATGCACAAATTATTTATTTGTACATATCACAAGGCTCACTAACACCACCCTCGAAATTACATCCTCACATTGTAATCATCGGCTATATGGAAGTACCAAACCAAAATCAACTTAAAAGTAGGGCCTCATATTTGCATTGGACGAAAAATAATTATAGGGATGGTGTTAGCGAGCCAAGTAAGATGCACAAATTATTTATTTGTACATATAACAAGGCTCACTAACACCACCCCCAATATTGCATCCTCACATTGTAATCATCGGTCTAAAATCACCTATTATCTACATTACACAAGAATTATCTAGGTTTTCTACCCCTAAAATGATGTACATTTGCTACCATAAATCTATACTAAATTTACACTAAGGCATCTAAAATCATCTACACTGAACCATATACTCTAAAACAAATAAAAAGGGGGAGAGAGGGGCTCACCGGTGGTGGACAGGGACGAGGTGGCAACGTGCACGAGGCGGCGGGCAGCGGATGTGATGAGGTGGTGATGGGGACGAGGCGGTGATGGGGAGCGGATGCGACGATGCGGCGACAGGGAGCGGATGCGACGAGGTGACGAAGAAGAGGTGGCGGGTGGAGGAGCGGATACGATGGAGGCAGGGCGGCGATGGCCGATGTAGTGGAGGCGAGCGGTGGTGGCTGATTCGGTGCACGCGGGATGCGGCGGCGGCCGAACGGTTGGGAAGAGGGAGGGGGAGGTCGGGTAAGAGGAAGGGGAGTGAGATAATGGGGGGAAGATCCGGGTCAGGGTAGCGCGACTGGGATGTCTTTCGAGTCTATAGATAGAATATCATTGGCGTTTTGTTCCTGCTGATGCCACTACAAATGTAGACATTGGTGGCATTTACAAATTACGAACACCACCTCTAAATATAGCCCGGTTCCATCAGTGGATCCGCTTTAGTAGTGGCGTCTGCAGTATATTGAACACCACTACTAGGATCTAGTAGTGGCATTCGTATATTCAATACGCCACTACTACGTTGGATATTAGCAATGGCATGTTATTTCTAGTGCGCGCCACTGGAAAAATGACTTCTATAAGGGTTTTTCTACTAGTGTGGTATATAAACAAGTAGTGAGGATTGAGAAATCTTCAAATAGGCATTTGAGATATGGTGGGAGATTGTTAGAAACAATAGGCTAAAACATTAGACCCATGTGTAATTTTAGATTTACCTAAATCTCAAAGTCCATATGTGTGGAATCCCATGTGTGATTTGGCCCAATTTGGTGTCAGCTCACATGCGAGTGAAGTAGGAGCTAAAGTTTAGTCCCACATGAAAAGTTGGAGGAGAGTTACACCATTTTATAAGGTAGAGTGTTTCACAACTTTGTATGTCAATGAAAAGAAAAGTGCTACACATGCGCTCCTCCTCCGTCGTCGCCACATGCTCGCCCGCTCGTCTCGTCATGACGCGTGCGGGCACTGCTGGTTGTGGGAATCTCGCCGAGCCGAACTTTATTTTTGCTGCTTGAGAAAACTAGTACAGTTTTGACAGACGTGTCAATAGTTAGTAGAATCGGGTCACTTCGAGATCGTGGGCTATTTGTAACCGACCCGAACATGTGCAACGTGAGCTTGGTCCATGACGTACCCTGTGCGGGTTTCCCGAGCCGCTCTATATAAGCGCATGTGTGGCTTCCACCACGGACACACCAAAAACCAGTCTAGGATTTTGCCTCCTCTCTGTTTGCACCACCACCATAGTCTACTCCATCCCGCTTGTCGGCGTGCACCGACAGACAGGAGAGCAGGTCTCTGGAACCACTCGCCTTTGCGATCCTGTATGGGAAAGGGCGAATAAGGTTTTGAGAAGCACTCCGCACGACTGCTCAAGTTCATCATCATGACTCGTCTTCCTAGGCGTCAAGAGCATCCGCGTGCTCCATGTCTGCTACACCAACTTCTTCGATAGGCTACAACAATCTCTACACCAACGGCGACTTCAACTGCAACCGATCGGTACGTATATCATGATCCGATATGTGGCTATTTTATGGTTGTTCTTGCAGTTGCACTGCTGTTGTTCATGCTGATTAATGCATCTAGTATGTTAGAGTTTCACATGTTCGTAGCTAGTGTACTCATGATTTATATATTGGAATGAATTGTGGAAATTCTGCCTAATAATCCAACATGTAGAAGGTAGCTAGCAATATATCACGCATTTTAATATGCATTTTTTCCTTTGTTGAAATTTTGTACATAATGTGTTTTTGCAAACATTTATGAACTACTGGTGAAAAGGGACCGTTAATCAGGCGAACAGGCTGAGATTGTTCATTTCAACAATTCCAAATTGCCCAAACTAGAGCACAAACCATGAACCTGATTCCAGATTTTGTGTTTTCATCTACTCCATTTATCGACCGAGCATAGTTAACTCGAAGACACAGACATCGAGAGTCCTTCCCACGCGGACGCGTCCCATGCGATCGGATCGCAACTCCTACGCGACCAGCACCACCGCCACCAGCCCAACATCGTTCACCTCCCACCTCCCATGCGTCCCCTCCCTCCACCCGGTTGCCTTCTGTGGGGTAACTTCGGAGGCCCCACTTCCACCCTGGCAAGCTTCAGCTTGATCTACTCCCCATGGCCTCTACCGTCTTCATCGGTGGTAGTGGCCACGCCCAGCCTATCAAAGATGGGGCATGAGGGAAGGCGAGATCCGATGATCTCCTACACTCGAGGCGGGGTTTTACCGGGGCAACACATGTGGAACGTGGATGGTGGCTGAGGCCTTCCATCATGACATGTTGACCGGCGGCGGAGGCTCCTCCTTGCTGCGTGGTTCAGCCAGATCTGGAGGTAGATTGCACCTGGTTTATCATCTTCTTTCTTGATTATGGCCTAACCGATGAGGTTTGGAGCGGCAGATCCAAGAGGGTGCCAACAGGTAGCATGGGGATACTATCTTGGCTTGAATAAAGGTGGCAGTCCTAGGGCTCCAACTCGCGCCCAGATGATGATCTGTCGGATGCCTGTCTCCATCGATCTGGCTGGCGTGTCGTGTTTCAAAAGGATCCGCCGGCAAACTCCACTAGGCGATTCATGTCTAGAGATTTCTAAATCGCGTGATATTAAGTCACTTGCACCCATATTTTTGTCTAACCATTTGGTTTCAGAGGAAGAGTTGTGAAGCTCTGGTGGCTATTACCATCATGGGGCACGCTTTCTCGTTCCATGATGAAGTTAGTTGGTACAGAATGTCATGGAAGCCAAGATCTAACGACTAGCAATGGTGATTGGAGTCTTTGTAGCGATGGTGATTCGTGATTTGGAGCAGAGACATTGTAAGTGGGGCCAACAACACATGAGAAGTTCAAAGTCTTATCTTTCAGGGTGAAATGAAGGTCTATGACATAGGTGTGCCCAATGGGCACCTGTAACACCCTCAAATCGGCCCTATGCAAGTTTTAGCCCTCTCCGCCAAACCCGCATAGAAACGATTCAAGGACGCCCACCAGGCACTTTCGTGCGGGTGGAAAACAAAGTAATACCATTACACAACAGTCCTCGATGGGACCCACAAAATATATATATATACAACAGCGACTCAACGAGTCAAGAATACAAATATACAATACAAAGATCCAAATCACCTTGAAATTGATACAACGTCCGAGTACGGACAAGAAGCAAATTGGGCTAAGAGCCCGGTAGAATAACCAATGGCATCCATAACCCTGCCCAGGCCAAGCCGGAAGGGTAACCCTGCTAACGACATCGATCTCAAACCCTGCTAACGACGTCGTTCTTGTCGGTGTCGATCTTGTCGCCACGAAGATCTTGTTGGGTCCTCGGATCGGGTTGGTCTTGGCATTCGGGATGAAGAACTTGGCGTTCGGCGGCGAAGTGCTTGTCGTACCGGTGGCGATCTTGGCGGTCATCGGGTCCGGGAGCGGTTCTCGGCGAACTGGTCGGTTCCATGTCAGTGTACTTGGCATTCTTGTCGAGTACTCGGGTGACGGTGTCGGTCTTGTTTGCCATGTTCAATTGTGATCTTGTCGGTGGTCGACCTTGACTGGCCGGCGGAGGTCGTGGCAGCTCTTGGCGTCGGTCGAACTTGATGTTCCATGAAGGTCTTGGATTTCACCGCGGTTGTCTTGTGCGCTTGTGTCGGTATTGGTAGAGATCATCTTGTCATCGGGACGGTTCTCGGTAGCGTACTCCAGGTGGCACCACAGAACAGATATATACACAACAGTCCTCGATGGGACCCACAGAACAGATATATATACAACAGCGACTCAATGAGTCGAGAATACAGATATACAATACAAAGATCCAAATCACCTTGAAATCGATACAACGTCCGAGTACGGACAAGAAGCAAATTGGGCTAAGAGCCCGGTAGAATAACCAATGGCGTCCATAACCCTGCCTAGGCCAAGCCGGAAGGATAACCCTGCTAACGACGTCGATCTCAAACCTGCTAAAACAAAAGGGGTGCCGACAAAGGGCAAAGGAAAAATAGGAGTGTCAGTACTGAGGCCAGTACACGGCGAGGCTAGAATTCGGCGACTCTCGCCTACATAGGTATGGTGGGCTAAAGCGGCAGCGCAGCGGCACTAAACAACCTATAGAGACTCGATACAACTGGCGGTTATCAGAGAGGGATAAGAAAGACCTATTCGGATCCAACCTGAAGCTAACACCAAACAAACCCATCCTGGTGTTTCCCCCTCGAGACCAAACGAGGAAGTCGGACCAAGGAACTGACACAGTTGGCAATTTTACTCATTTCGTTATAGTTGCAGTAATTACTAATCAGATATAGATAGCATGAGTCATCCTGATAGCATAAGTAGTGGGTAGTTTTAATCACCATTCCGTTTGTAGTTGGAACATTTACTAGTCAGATATAATTGTCCTGAGGAATCCCAAAACGCAGCATTTGATGGCACTTTTATCACATTCCATTGGAGTTGCATTACTTACTAGGCAGGTATAGCATGACACAGAGCACCACAGATCCACAAGTTGTTGGCATTTTTAATATCCATTCTGTTATAGTGAGGCTGATTACTAGTCACATATTAAGTCAAATTTATAGCACTACTTTAGTTATGCTTGTCTATGATGGAGATATTGTGCCCCAAGTCGTCCATAACCGCGGACATGGCTTTCAGAAAGTTTTACCCTGCAGGGGTGCACAAATAGCAACACACACTCGATCAACCCCGGAAAAACCAACTCAAAACCCAACGAGGCTTTCACGACAAAGCGATCACATGATTCATAAAATATTTCAGGGGGCCACCCCACTAAGCTACCCGCAACAAAGTTGGCCGGCTCCGAAACGGACCCAGGGTTTGCAACGACGGCTGTAAACGACTGGGAACCTGAAAGTGTGACTGGGCTTGTCGATACCACGAAAACATGGCGCGATCCAAAACAGTACAGGTGCTCCACACACAATCTTAAATAAAGAGGTAAAGCATGGCATAGGTACAGGATAGTAATAAAGCCCGAAACTACTTTGTGGCCCCAAGAAATAGAAATGAATCAAGCTCTGGCTCAGGGGGGGTCCATAAGGCCTCCCGGATGCGGATAGTGAGAATAGTCAAGGAATAGGTATCAAGTACTCGGGGTCCTACGGGACACAAGTGAGCGTGGAAGAACCAAATAACATCTATTGCCCACCGATGCCTCTGCATTAGTTATATCTAGATAGTTGTATCTAAAGTCATGATCAACTCCACCATAAACATCTGCCAGGATTCCAACAACTATGGTACTTGACATCACGAGACCACACCTGAGCAAGCGACTACGACTCGCAAGGCCAGCTATCTACCAAACACAGGTAATAGGAGGTGTCCAAGGCAATATAGAGGCTGCACGGGATATAACTGGTGTACGGAAACTAAAGCATTGCGACACGGATAGCAATAGATCAACAGGAGGAAATAAAGACTATAAAAGCAAAATAGGTAGAAGGGGGAGAGATGCTCGCCTAGGAAACACTGCCGAAGGTTCATATCCGGAGAACTTGTCGATACTCGCATCAACTCATCGGCCTAATCCGCGAAGACGCAAACACTAGAAGAAACACCGGATGCAATATTTAATACTACGGCAGAAGATCCGACATGATTATGATATGATGCATGTCATGGCAAAGATGCGATGCACCTAGGCAATATTAAGCGGAACCAGGGTCCCGATAATTAATTAGGTGGTTCAAGTTATCATATACCCCGCAAATTAAATGTTGTTTTAACAAGGATAAACATAGCATCGGTTCGCTACACCAATTTAAATAGAGTCCGGAATAAGATAACAATGTTACGCATATAGACTCCATATTTAATTATGAGGTGAATCGGCATAATGCCCCCAAACCACAGACATATATGCATGCCTGAAAAAATTAATATGCGACAGTTGATAATGTCATATTATAAAAATAGGGGCTTAGGGTCACACCTCTGGTTCGGAAGGTCTTTGGTTCCGGGGGTTCTGGGTTCGGTCTCAGGGTTCGACGAGATTGGTCTTCGGAGAACGTTGCAGGACTTGGTTTGGCGTCGGCAGCTCATCGGCTTTTCCCAGGTCGGTGTCGATCTTGTTGTCATGAAGATCTTGTCGGGTCCTCGGATCGGGTCAGTCTTGGCGTTCGGGATGAAGAACTTGGCGTTCCGCTGCGAAGTGCTTGTCGTACCGATGGCGATCTTGGCGGTCATCGGGTCCGGGAGCGGTTCTCGGCGAACTGGTCGGTTCCATGTCGGCGTACTTGGAGTTCTTGTCGAAGTACTCGGGTGACAGTGTCGGTCTTGTTTGCCATGTTCAATTGTGGTCTTGTCGGTGGTCGACCTTGACTTGCCGGTGGAGGTCGTGGCAGCTCTTGGCGTCAGTCGAACTTGATGTTCCATGAAGGTCTTGGATTTCACCGCGGGTTGTCTTGTGCGCTTGTGTCAGTATTGGTAGAGATCATCTTGTCATCAGGACGGTTCTCGGTAGCGTACTCCAGGTGGGACCACATCACTCCATGTGCCCCCAGCTCACCACAAAACGCAACACACAAGCAACAGAGAGGAAAACGACGGCAGGGCCGGGACAAGGCGGCGTCGCTTGCTGCCGAGGGTGGAAGGAGAGGTCGGCGCGGGGATGGGGACGAGGCAGCGAAGCGGATCGAGGTCAGACGGCAGCGGGGACACGCGGTGCAGAGCCGGAGTAGGGCGGCCAGAGAGGGAGATGCTGATAGGGGAGGGCGACCGGTGGAGGCGGGGCTCGGCAGGGCCGCAGAGCGTCGGAGATGAGGTGGGATCACAGGGTGGCGGGGCCTCGGTCGCTGCAAGGAGATCGACGGGGACACGACAGCGCCAGATGGAGGAGGAAGCGGGGCAGAGGCATGCGGGGTAGGTGGCTCTTCCGGGGGTCACGATGGGAACCAGAGGAGGACGGTTCGGTTGCTTGGCGGTGGGGCCGCGAGAGGAGAGAGAGAGGGGATTGCGGGGTCGCACGGGGTGAGAACGACTCGTGTGGGCGTGTTGGTCGGGAGAGAGCGGCAGGTGGGTGGGGGTGCACGCCCAGGTGGGCCTGGTCGGCGGCTCAGGTGGCGTTGGGCGGGAAACGAGAGTAGGGGAGAGAGAGAGTGCGGCGGCGGGGTGGGAAGTTGGGGTAGCTAGGGTTTTGTTTGCTGGGGATGGTAGGTGGCTGGCCGGTTGGGCCACTTGGGCCTGGTCGGTTGGCTGCCTCCCCCTATTTTTTTTGAGAAAACATTTTTATTATTTATTTCCAAAACAAAACGTTTTGCAAGTAGTTTTGAGATCAGAAAAAATATTCGGAACGACAGGGGCTTTAATTTTAAATAGAGAAGGGGAGTAATTAGAAAACAAACTTGGCTTTTAGAAAATATTTTTAGCCAAAAAGATGCATGATGACATGACGATGCTCAAATGCAATGCGGCATGATGACATGAGCATGCGGTCATGATGATGCAATGCACAAAAACACAGTGACTTTCTAGTAGTGGTTTTTGCGGGATGCCACAGCACCCAACTCTCGCCTACCTGGCTCGGCCCAACAGAAGGCTCACTCGACGACCTTCCAAGGTCCGTGAAGCCATGACGTTTTGGCCGATAAAAGCCTATATTGACATTGACTACAGGCATGCAAGGCAAAGAAAGCTCAAGCCCATATGGAGTTTGAATCGAACTTGTAACCTACTTGGTAACGGTACCTGAGACCTAGCCTCACATATAAAGGATAGCAAGGGTCACCGAGGAGTACAACTCTCCACCCCCACAACAGAACACAACACCCATAGCATACGCCAGATCAAATCTGCACATCCACGAACATCTCGGCGACATTGTAACATTCTATTTGTCCATCAATCAAGAATAGACAAGCAGGAGTAGGATCTTCCCTCTGGGGTCCTGCACCTGGGTAAACCTCGTGTCCCCGTGTGTTTGTCTGCTAGCCGATGAAGTCTCTAGTGCACCGATCTTCCCTAAAACCCAAGTCCATAACAATGGGCATTGACATGATCACCCCACGTCAATTGGCTCCGTCTCTGGGAAGCCTGTGTGCTAATGTTGCAACTTCAGTAGTTCCATCACCGGCGATATCCGAATCACCTATTTCTGAGGAACAGATCTACTTTGGCTACCACACATCATCATCCGGGCGGGATCTGTCGATCATCGCCACCATCATCCAGATCATAGTCTGGTCATCTCTTGAGCTTCACATTGCTCGATGTTTTCATCAACAATGGCAGTGATTTTCGTCATATTAGCTAGATCCCTGTCCTCATGTGGCCTCCCGGGGCCGATCCACCACAGGGGTTATTGTCGGGATCCCCAGAAGAGTTCTTCCCGAGCCCCCGCGCTGGAACTGATCCCCGGTCATGCTCCGCCCGTGGGTCTGGGACACCCCGATTCTCGCGGACACGATAGACACTCCCCCCTCAACTAGATGAGGTATACGACCGTTGACCTACCCATCCTCCATAGCTCTTGCAATTAAAATTGCTAGCATTTCATCAACTATATTACAAAATAGGTGATAGCGTATCACCTTGTCTCAGCCCTTTCTGAGTTTGAAAATAATGACCTATGTCATCATAACTTTAATGCCAACACTTCCCCTACTAACAAAATCCTGGATCCATTTACACCATTTTGGATCCAAACCCTTCATACGCATTACTTGTTGCAAAAATGGCCATTGAACATTATCATAGGCCTTTTCTAAGTCTATCTATAATAAAACCACGTCCATTTTCTTCCTATGAAGTTCATGAATTGTCTCATGAAGAATTAGCACACTTTCAAGTATGCGCCTCCTTGGCATAAAACTTGTTTGCATTGGTTGGACTACCTTTTGTGCCACCTCCATCACTCTATTTGTCCCTACCTTTATAAATATTTTGAAACTAACATTGAGGAGACAAATGGGTCTGTATTGCTGAATTAGTATAGAATTTTCTTTTTTGGAAGAAGAATTATAGTACCAAAATAAGATGAAATAGAGGAAATTCCCCTTGTTAGAATTTAGCAAAAATATTCATTAGGTCATCCATAAGAATGTCCCAAAACTTTTGATAAAATTCTGCTGGGAGCCCGTCTGGTCCCGGAGCCTTATTATTATCCATTTGCATACTAGCATCATGCACCTCCTTCTCTATGAAGTCAGCTGTCAAGATAGCATTTTATTTCTTGGGAAATTTGAGGTATATCAACATTATGAGATTGTACAAGAGAGAAATTGTTTTGAGCCTGTGCTCCGTACAACCTTTTGTAGGACTCCACGATATAATCCTTTAAATTATCTTGACCAACTATGGTCCCTTCATCTTGTTCTAACTGAAAAATATTTTTTTCATCTATGCTTTCTATTTGTGATTAGATGAAAGTATTTGGTATTGTTCCCACCCTCTTGAACGTATTTTACCTTCACACGACTGAGCCTATTTGGAATCCTCATCTCTTCTAATGAAGCTATTTTATCATTCGCTTCTCTCATCTCATCACGCTCAGAGGCACTAACAGGTATTGTTTCCGCTTTTAGGTCTAGGAAATCTATAATGTGTAAGAGGTGTTATTTTTCCTTCCTATACTCACTATTGGTATGCTTTCCCATCCTCTTAAGAAATTAAGGAGATGGTGGATCTTATTCTGGCAAACCTCCATAGGGTTTCTACCTTTATTAACTATTGCCCCTCCTCTAGCAACCATTGGGTAAAAACCTTCCTAGCATAACCATGATAACTCGAAGGAAAAATGATCTTTATTTCCTATTTGAGATTGTTCACTGAGTCAATAAGAAAAGGTGTATGATCTGAACCAGCTCTTGTTAATTCCCTCACAATAATAATAGGAAATTTTTGCTCCCAAGATACACTAGCTTGAACTCTATAAAGTTTTTCATATGTGGGAGTTTCTCGTCTATTTTCCAAAGTTTCCCGATCATATGTGCTCGCTATTCCAGCCACCAAAGTCCTTAGGGGTCCAAGAAAGAGGTACATTACGGTACCTAGTGAACATTATGAGGTACTCTTTCTACCTGGGTCAACCAACCAACCGACAAGATCCACCGATTAATGTCCATACACTAAGTAAGTGTAGAACCGTAAGCCGATGCTCCTACTTCTACCAGACAAGGTCCATCCGTCCACCGACGTGGACATAACAATGACATGTGACTGATTGTTGTGTCTGTCTTGTTCATGATGCAGGAATGTGTACCTTGCTTCTTAAATCCAATCTATTTCTTAGGTTTCATATTTAGTGCCAAAAACAAACTAGTTAGTGCCTAAAACGATGGTGTGCACATGCGAGAATGTTCCCCCATCTCATGTTTTGCACAAAAATGTATTTGATTCCTTATTATCAAAAGCTATTACTGATGATTGAGTGAGAAGTCTATGGTGAATCCAGTTATTATTAAACCTCGTAGGTTAACCATATGATCATGGTTCTACTAGTTCTTTCTAATTTGTTTGTGTTCTCAATATTGATATATTGGAGAAATTTTGAAACTTAGGATTTCTAATGATGATAAGCTTGGTGTTTAATCTCTTCCTAGAGGGGCCTAAGACGAACAACGATATTTTTTATTTGACAAAGGGAATATATTAAAATCACAGCGATACCATTAAACTCAACCTATACACCAATAAAATGTCTGAAAGCCATCAAAGATGCACACAACCAACTAAAAACAAGAAAAAGATGGAAGGCCCAGCCATTGTGATCAATCAGTCAGCAACAGCAGCACTCCAACCACCACCAAAAGACAACACCCGAAATACATAAAAGGTTCTCCAAAAGAAATGCCTCCAACAAGAAAATGGTGTACAAACTACGTTGTAGTTTGATAAAATTTCTTAGGTTTTCATTATGGAGAAAGTCTGAGCTCTCAAAACAATACCCTCAACAAGGACATTTCTAGGTACAATAAATGAATCTCAAGACTCTATACTCGAGAAGTGTCCGAGATTTGTTCCTGTGAAAAATGCGGGTATCTCTCGGAGTAGGATAAGATCAAACAAAAGGGGTTGAACATGGTCTCTTCAAGAACCCTCGATGACCTTGGCAAGAAAAACCGCAACAAAGCACTATAGATAGACACAGAGAGTTATCCAGGTTCAGGCCACCACGTAGAGATCTTGCACTTCTAGTTCAACAAGATTTCACTTTACTTCTCCTCCGGCTCTCCTACTCCTAGTCGTCGTTGGAGGAAGCGTGAAGGCGTTGTCGCGTGTATGCGTGTTGTCGGAAATACCGACTAGACTGTGTTGTGTGCTTCCTTTGTTTTGTGCCAGGATTTCATTTTGGGTTGCCAAAGTTTCACAGGAATGTAGATTCATTTCCATTCTGATGAATTTCTAGCACCCGGTGCATGTCCTCTTTTTAGGGGAGGTCATGCCAAATTTTTCCGGCGATCTTGACGTCCATGCTCTAATTATTCTCTTGCTCTGTGTATATCGCGCAGGCGACCATGGTCCGACCAATGAGCACACCCCTCATGGATAGATGGATGAGTTAAGCGAGGGAAGACATGGCACAGACAAACATGATGGAGCTAAGATGTCCGTGTTGTGACTGCAAACTGATGTATTTGATAAAGCATCATTGCGGAATGCTGGAGCTGCACCTACTTCGACGTGGTTTCATGGATGGCTACACTCGGTGGATATGTGATGACGAAGATGATGAGGATGTCAATAATTGTGAAGAAGAAGATCAAGATGCCGGCGGGGCAGGTGATCATGAAGATCAAGGTGGTGCCGGGCATGAACATGAAGATCAACGTGGCGCCAGGAAGGAATATGAATATCAAGGTGCCAAGCATGATTCGAGTTGGTTGCGAGACCCCCATTACCAAGAGCTGCTTCTCAGGGAGACGAGTAATGCCAGAGATGCCGCTAGAAAGAGAGCTAAGCTAGATAAAATGGAGAAAGACGCATTTACTCCATTATTTGGGGGATGCAACGATGAGGAAACCCGTCTGAATGTAATGCTTAGGGCTCTGGAGATGAAGGCGAAACACAAAATGACTGATGAATGGTTCGACGACAACATGGAATTCTGGCAGGATTGTTTGACCAAGGGGGGAACATATGTCCGACTAGTATCGCTGAAGCCAAAAGAGTCGTGTGCCATATCGATCTACCGCATGTGAATGTCTGCATAAATGATTGCATCATCTACCGGGGCGAGGACGCGAAGAAGACCATGTGTCCGGTGTGCAAGGCCTCTCGATACAAGAGAAGGACCAAGAAAGCTCCTAGAAAAGTGGTGTGGTACTTTCCTCTAACTCCTCGCCTGCAATGGTACGTTGTGGACCCTAAGGAAGCACTCATGCACTGGCATGCGGAAAGAAAGAGGCGAGAAGACGAAGATCCGGAAAAAGAGGAAATGTTGAGGCACCCTTCGGATGCTAGATAGTGGAAGACGTTGGACCTCGAGTATTGCCAACGGTTCAGGAAAGCGTCAAGGAACCTCAGGCTGGGTGTGAGCACCAACGGACTCAATCCGTTCGGAAGCCAGGGCAGCACACATAGCACCTGACCCGTGTTTGTATGGATCTACAGCCTCCCCCCGGCTGTTGACGCATGTAAAATGAATACATGAACTTTGTAGTTTGTTAACATGTTTTCCCACATATTTGCATCATATATAATGTTATATCCCTGTTTTATATTGATTTGGGGGATTTACCAATGATCCCCTTTATTTTGTACTATCTTTGTTCCACAATATAAACCTTTTTAGAAAACTAAAACAACTTTCTAAAAAGGCTTATATTACGGAACGGAGGTAGTATGATCGAACGGAAATACTTTGGTCCGGATCATGTTGCGCACCTACACCACATAGGCACGAAGCCCACGTCTAACAAATGGGCAGCGGCATGAGTCGTCGTTCTAGCGACATCTTTCAATTTAGGGTCTGGCTAGATCTGTTGGGCCACATAGAGATAAACAAAACTTTTTCCCTACGCGGTGATCCCAAGATCTAGCTCAGGTGATGAGCCACGAGATTTACCACTAGACATGCAGGTGCGAATTTTTGATGAAGCGCGTTAGTTGATGCCATGCCGAACGATCCCCCGTCCAGCACGTGCAGATCCCCACGGACCTCCTTGTCCCCATCGCGGCACGTGCAACGCCTCTATCAGTATCCACACGTACAAGAAGGAGCTCCAGGCAGAGGACTGTTAGATTCTGTATAGCCCGAAATGGGAGTGGAGAAAGTGACAGCTAGGTCAGGGACTATCCCTTGTTACTCCACTTATATACACTCCTGGCTGGGCTCAACGCTTGAGACCTATTTAGGCCATATCCCAATCTCCACATGGACCAAATCCATATGGGCTCCTTTTCCCTTAAGTGTGTGACCATATAGGTTCACCTACACTTGGACACGACACGAGTCACCACTCCGAGTCGATAGTTGGTAGAGGCCTCTAGCAAGACGTTCCAACTCCCAAGCGCCCAAAAGTCAGAAGACAAACCTTTCTCAATGTGACTTTCATCCAAGTCCCTTTACCTCACGATATATCTTGTCAAGCTATGGGCGAGTTATTGCCATCCCTTTAATAGCTTGACTCTCTCTTCTCATTTTGTGATATACGATTCACTGGACTAACACTTGGTCCGACTCCTTGGTTAATTCTTAACCAAGTCGTGCATGGCCATGCTTCCAAATCATATCACATGAGAGGGCCTAGAGAATATCTCTCCATTATAGAGGGGCAAATCCCATCTTGGTAATCCACGTCACGCAGATTGCTTCACAACCAACCCGAACTCTACCTTTATAACTGCCCATTTACGGAACAATGTTTGATAGAACCTAAGTTGGCGATACACAACTCGGATCATGCAATTACCTTAGGTTAAAGGATTCCATTGCTTGAGACTACAAATGACAACATGCTCGTTGCATCTCAACTGTGGGTCAGTCCGATTCGCTAAACTCTTTAGCCGAATCAGTGTAAGTCGGAATAGCATCTCCATGCCCATGACAAGTGGAACTGAGTCATCAAGCCGACTTTCAGATTAGTCTAAGTTATATGTCCAACACAATCTCAACGACCAAGGACAACTAGTATGAACAACATGAATATATAGTTCCACAATCGAATCACATATTCAATGATACATATTAGTAGTTCATACAAGGACAATAACTTTATGAATACATTGGGAATAACATCATACATGATTGCCTCTAGGGCATATTCCCAACAGTCTCCCACTTGTACTAGAGTCAATCATCTGACATCACATGTCTAGGCATCTAATTCCCATAGCTCTCAGGTGTGCCTCATGCTTTGGCTGTGGTAGCGGCTTTGTCAACAGATCCGCAATATTTGCATCTGTGTGTACCTTGCATAACTTGATATCACCTTGATCCACGAACTGGCAAATCAGGTGGTACCGCATGAGTATATGTTTGTTCTTCTGGTGTTGTCTAGGTTCCTTGGCTTGTGCGATAGCACCATTGTTGTTGCAATACATGTCTAATGGATTGGATGAGCCCTGGACCACACCAAGATCCACGAGGAAATTCCTCATCCAAACGGCTTCCTTTGCCACCTCCGAGGCAGCAATATACTCAGCCTCTGTCGTAGACGCAGACATCGTCTCTTGCTTGGAACTCTTCCATCTCACAGCCCCTCCGTTTATTACAAACACATATCCGGATTGCGAACGAGAATCATCCGAGTCAGTGAGATAACTCGCATCCATGTAACCCTTTACACTGAGTTCATCCTCACCTCCATAAACCAGGAACATTTCCTTAGTCCTTCTCAAGTACTTAAGGATATTTTTAGCCGCTCCCTAGTGGATCTCTCTAGGGTCAGCCTGGTATCTGCTCACAACACTTAGAGCATAGGAAACATCTGGTCTAGTACAAATCATAGAGTACATGATGGATCCGAGTGTAGAAGCATATGGAATCGCACTCATCCGACTTCGCTCATCAGTTGTCGAAGGACACTGAGTCTTGCTAAGTCTCATGCCATGGGACATCGGTAAGAACCCCTTCTTAGACGATTCCATGTTGAACTTCTTCAACACTTTGTCCAAATATGTACTTTGACTCAATCCAATGAGCCTCATTGATTATCTCTATAGATCCGAATTCCTATTATGTAAGTCGCCTCACCCAAGTCTTTCATCAAAAAACTCTTTTCCAATGATTCCTTGGTTTCTTGCAACATCTGGACATCATTTCCAATCAGTAATATGTCATCCACATATAAGATCAGAAAGTTTACTTTGCTCCCACCAAACTTCTTGTATAAAAAAGAATCATGATCACTCTTGATGAAGCCAAAAGATTTGACAACTTCATAAAAGCAAATGTTCCAACTCCGAGATTCTTGCTTCAACCCATTAATGTATTTCCGAAGCTTGCATACCTTGTCAACATTAGCCAGATCGACAAAACCCTTGGGTTGTATCATATACACGTCCTCGGTTAAATTTCCATTAAGGAAAGCCGTCTTGACATCCATCTGCCATATCTCATAGTCAAAATAGGCTGTTATAGCTAACATGATCCAACTGACTTAAGCATCGCCACAGGAGAGAAAGTCTCATTATAGTCAACTCCTTGAACCTGTCAGAACCCCTTCACGACAAGTCGTGCTTTATAGAAAGAAATATTTCCATCCATATCAGTTTTCTTCTTAAAGACCCATTTGCATTTGATGGGTCTTGCACCATCTGGCAGATCAACCAAGTTCCAAACTTAATTTTTATCCATGGACTTTAACTCAGATCTCATGGCTCCAAGCCACGACTCAGAATTAGATCCTACCATCACTTCTGAATAAGTTGCCGGCTCATCACTGTCCAACAGCAACACATCATGAACACTTCGCAATCTGGCCGATCTTCGCAGTGTCGGTGCAGTTGCCGGCTCAGGTACCATGACCGTCTCAACCTCTATGGATTTTTCCGACTTGCTACTGGCCGGTTCCTCTCGAATTTCTTCGAGTTGCTCCGTGCTCCCACTGACTCCCCGACTGAGAAACTCTTTCTCAAGGAAGACACCATTCTGAGCGACAAACACTTTTCCCTCTTCTCGGTTGTAGAAGTAGTAACCTAAGTTTTCCCTCGGATATCCTACAAAAATACACTTATCTGACTTGGTTGTGAGCTTGTTCGAATGAAGTCGTCTGACAAAAGCTTCACAACCCCAAATCTTAAGAAAATACAAACTCAGCTTCTTGCCAGTCCACATCTCATGTGGTGTCTTCTCTATTGACTTTGATGGTACTCTGTTTAGTGTTAACGCTATAATTTCTAGACAATAACCCCAAATTGATAAAGGCAGATCTATCCGACTCATCATTCATCGTACCATGTCTGACAAGGTCCGATTCCTCCTTTCTGACACACCGTTTCTCTGCAGCATTTCGGGAGGAGTGGGCTGGGGAACTATTCCACAACTCTTCAGATGGTCATCAAACACATGGCTCATGTACTCACCTCCTCGGTCCGACCAAAGAAAATTTATTTTCTTGCCGAGTTGATTCTGTACCTCATTCTAGAATTCCTTGAACTTTTCAAAGGCTTCCGACTTATGTTTCATCAAGTAGATATATCCATACCTACTCAAATCATCAGTGAAGGTAATGAAGTACTCATAACCACCTCTGGCCGTCGTGCTCATCGGGCCACATACATCACTATGTATTAGTCCCAATAAGTCGGACGCCTTTTCACAACTCCTTGCAAAAGGTGTCTTGATCATCTTGCCGAGTAGGCAGGATTCGCATGTCTCGAACGACTCCAAGTCTAACGAAGTTAGGAGTCCATCATCATCGAGCTTCTTCATGCGTTTCCAACTTATATGACCAAGACGACAATGCCAAAAGTAAGTCATATTCAGATCCTTTGGTTTCAACCTTTTCACATTTATATTATAGACAGATTCACGATCAAGATTCAAAATAAATAACCCGTCCTGGACGGGTGCAAAGCCGTGAAATATATCATTCAAATACAAAGAATAACCATTATTCTTAATATTCGACTCATAGCCTTGTCTCATCAAACATGAGGCAGAAATAATGTTTCGACTAAGCACTGGAACATAATAACAATTATTTAGCTCCATTAAGAATCCAGAAGGTAAATGAAGTTGCATCATGCTGACTTCCAACGCAGCGATTCTCGCTTTGTTGCCGACTTGAATGTCAACCTCGCCTCTCGCCACGCTCCTAGTTCCTACCATTCCCTACAACGAGTTGCAGATGTGAATAACTGATCCGGTATCATATACCCAAGAACTACCAGGTGCATCAGCAAGATAAATTTCTATAACATTGCAAACAAGCGTACCTGAGCCGGAAGTTACACCTCCACTCTTGGCTTTGTCAGCTAGATACTTGCTGCAATTCCTCTTCTAGTGGCCACCTGCTTTACAGTAGAAGCAAGTGGATCCGGCTGCAGGAGATGGCTTAGTCCCTAAGGAAGCGCTTTGGACAGGGTCCTCAGCCTTACCTCCTGACTTTGCCTTCTTCTTCTTAGTCCAAGAACTCTTCTTGAACTTAGCCTTATTCTGCACCATCAACACTTGACTAGCGCCTTTCTTGAGATCCGCCTCAGCCTGCTTGAGCATCCCATGTAATTCAGTGAGCTTCTTATCCATACCATGCATGTGGTAGTTTGATATGAACTGACCATACACACTAGGAAGAGAGTTCAAAATTATGTCTGTAGCGAACTCTTCGCTAATGGGGTAGCCAAGCCTTTCCAGAGATTGCATGTAACCAACCATCTTGATCACATGCAGACTCAGTGGATCGCCATCCTTAAGCTTGCAGCTCAACAAAGCCTGAGAGACTTGATAGCTCTCACTCTTTGCTTGAGCCTAGAACATACTTTTGAGGCTTTCGATCATATCGTATGCCTCAACATTCTCGAACTGGTGCTGCAAGTCCGGTTCCATGTGAGCAATAATAAGATAGCTAATCTCCGTAGACTCATCACAAGTCCTACGGTAGGCATTGGTGGCTGCGACACTCGCATTCTCATTCGGCTCATCTAGAAGTGGGTTCTATAGGACATGGTCCCTCTTTTCTTGCTTGAGAACAATTCTCAGATTACGATACCAGTTGGTGAAGTTAGTTCCATTTAGCTTATCTTTCTCTAAGTTAGTTGGGGAAGTGACAAGAATCTCTAAGGTACTAGATGTGATGTTCCTACTAGGGAGAAAATAGCAATCCTTTGTCCATGGGACAATCGTATTTTTTACTTTACACACTTGGCTTAATGCAATTATCTGTTGCTTGCAACTTAATACTGGAGGGGGTTCGAATGATAACCTAAAGGTGGATTATTAGTCATAGATGCAGTTGGATTACGGTCTATGTATAATGTTGTAATGCCTAGTCAAATCTCATAGGAGTCAAGATGATTAGTATATGCATGTATGCTTTCTCGATGTCTGTCAATTTGCCTGATACATTGCAAATGTATCTATAATTTTTTATGTTCCATGCTTGGTTTTATCTACTTTCTTATGTTTTGTCCACACTTTGGAGTACTTTTCATATGATTTCTTGGACTAACCTATTAACAAGAGCCATAGTGCCAGCTGCCTGTTTTCTGCTGTTTTTGGTTCCAGGAAAGTCAGAAAATGAATATTCTCGGAATTGGATGGGACAAAAGCCAAAGTTCCTATTTTATTGGAAGATTCACGAAGCGAGAATACGAGATGGAGGAGGGCCGGGCCACACACCCCCAGGCGCGGGTACCCCCAGGCCGCGCCAAGGCATGGTGTGGGCCCCTCTGGCACCCCCTCGGTCTCCCTTGGATGAGATTGTTCATGTAATGGCATCAGATTGTTAGGGCATGGTGCCTAGTATCTTCTATTAGTGCTTTATGACTTTGTTGCGACTTGTGGTGCTTAATGCTTGTCACTAGGGCCCGAGTGCCATGATTTAAGATCTGAACATGTTATTGATTCATTATGATAGTATTGTTTTTGGTCTTATCTACAAGTTGTATACACACGTTGTTGTCCGGAACCAATGGCCCCGAAGTGACAGAAATCGGGATAACCGGAGGGAATGGCTTTGATGTGAGGATCATATGTGTTCACGGAGTGTTAATGCTTTTCTTCGGTGCTCTATTAAAAGGAGCACCTTAATTGCCAGTAGTTCCCTTGAGGCCCCGCTGCAATTGGGCTGGTAGGACAAAAGATGTTGTGCAAGTTCTCATTGCGAGCACGTATGACTATATATGGAACACATGACTAGGATTATCTAGTACTTAGATGCTTTATCTTATTTATCTACAATTGCCCTATGTTCTGATTGCTATGTGAATTGTCTTGTCCATGCAATGCCCGTCCATCCATCCCTATGCCTATCGCACTCGAATCCTATTGTTTACTGCTATTGTAACTACTGTCTTTACTTTACTGCTGTTGCTACTTTGCTATTCCTACTATAAAACTGTTGCTACTGATAAACTACCGTGAGCAAGATTGTTTGCAGGTGCAGCTGAATTGACAACTCAGTTGTTAAGGCTTATAAATATTCTTTGGCTCCCCTTGTGTCGAATCAATAAATTGGGTTTCACTTCCCTCGAAAATACTGCGATACACCCCCTATACTTGTGGGTCATTGTCAACACCCGGAATTTTAATCCCAGATGCCCATTATGCCATACCTCGCAATCCCAGGATTACCATTTTTGCGAGACATATCGGATTGGATATCACAGTACATCATCCATTACATACCATACATAAGGTCTTACACAAATAAGGATCTCATGATCCAGTCTTAATACAACAAGTTGCGGAAATAAAATATAAGCGTAGCGGTGGGATCCATCTTCAGGGGCACGGGCAATGCTGACGAAGGCAGATAGTCCTAGTTATCATGGCCGTCCTGCTGGCCATCATCATGGTAGTCTCCTTCATAGTCTGGCCATGAGAATAGCCAGGGACAAAAGCCATGAGTACTCTTTAAGTACTCACAAACTACCACTAACAAGTAGTATAGTTCTAAGTTAAAATGCTAACTCTAAGTTTAACTATAAAGTTAAGTTTGAAACCTAAGCTGAGTTCTGAAGCAAAGAAAGATAAAATAAAGTTCTAGAATCACTTAAGTTGGGAAGCTATTGTCATAATCACAACCCTATTATGGTCAAGTCAAGATTCATCATTCATTTCATAAGTTGTTTTGAAAACATCTGACAACAAAACAGTATGGCCATTCCAACTGTCCATAACCGCGGACGCGGCTATTCGAATAGTTTGACACTCTACAGAGGTGGTACACTTTCACCACAAGATTCGATACATCTATCAGGTATAACCCTGAATCATCATACTTAGTATGCAGATAATCAAACATAACCTTTCCTTTACACACCCTTGTATAAGCACCTCTCCTATGAGCATGGCCTCCCAACCATGACCATCTGTCATCTTGGGCACTCATAGGTGGACAACATTGAGAGGTAGCCTCATCTCAAACCTCTCCCACGAGGGAACTAATACTAATGCATATAAACTTCTGGCTAATCCTTACCCAATTCAGGTAATGTGGTTGTACGGTAAATTTGGAATGGTATCGCATCTGAATCCAACCATCGGTTTTGTAAACGGGTTAAGGCTCATGCCTCAACATTTTCATCATCATAAACCATTTGTGTTTCTCAACACATGTCAAAACATCTCAATATAATGACTCATCATTCCAAGGTTTTCACAATTCATTTTCACCAATTGTTCCCATCTATAGTGACTCCAGTTTTTATCTACTCTAAACTACTAAGTTAAGAATGTTCACTAAGGTAGAATTGATGGGTTCAATATCATGCCATAGAATGACATCTAAAGGTTTCTAAAATAGGTCAAATTTTATACTCTTTATGCTACCTTCAAAAATAAGTAAAGAACTTTGGGTAAAGTAAAGAAAGTAAAGCTTAAAAATAAGACTTGGGGTAAATAGTAGTCAAAGTGGTATAGCCAAAGCATGCCTAAAGCATCTTTGTTAAACCATCTAGTTCAATCCTAGCTTGCTAATAGTAGCTTGCATTGTTAATGGTGGATTGCTAAGTATAATACTTGCAAGTGTTAGCTTGCCTTGGTTGGTGCAGTGGTTGAAGTTTTCTTCTTCTTCTTCTTGGTAGAACTCCTCCTCGTAAGCTTGGTCGGTACTATCTTCTATAAATACATACGGAGTACACAATCACCAAACAATACTTAACTAGTCTAATTAGCACTCTAAGGCACGCAATTGATGATCTATTACCATCACAAGTATCACAAGTCTTATTAAATTGTTTCAATTCTTTTATTTTAGAAAAGTAATTTCTACTCATTGAAAATTAACTAAGATTTAATATTCACCACTTAAAATACGGGATCATGTGGACACATGTCATCACCACATATTCTAACATGTGGGAATGGGATTTAAGGGTTGGATCATAATTACTTTGGTTTAAGTTCATTATTTAATGATTTAACGTGACTAGAAATACCTATATAGCATTATTTTGGTACTAGTCCAATGTCACTGCATGTAAACCCTAATATTATTACATATTCAGATAGGTATGGTGAAATGTGATTTTTGAGAGTTGGAATCAACTCAAACGCTATCTTGGTTGATTTTATAAAAATGTTGCAAGGTGCAAATGCTTCTATTTTGTTATTTTTACTAGGAGAGATCGCTAACTCTAATTGAATTAAATCCAACGGGCTTGGATAGATCTTTTTAGTAGCTTTCTAACAAAATTGGAATCACTCAATTTGGATTTGTAAATCTCTCTGAATTGATTTTCAAACTAGGGAATAGAACTAAGTTTAAACTAAATAGAAAAATTCTAATTCAAACTAAATGGGTCGCGCGGGAACACTAACGGGCCAGCCCAGTGTCACTCCGCGGCGCGGGGCTCAGCTTATAGGGGGTCCACCGGTCAGCGGCTCATAACGCGTGAAGCGGTACGGGGCGATATGGGGCGTTGCATTAGAACACGGATCAACGGCTAGGGATCATCATCGATGACGGACTGGTCACCGGCGAGCTCTAACCCTAGCGGCTTGGTGGGGGTGCATATGGGGCGTACCAGGGCTCCAATGACGATGGTGATGGGTGCAAATGGACTGGTGGTCGACGGCGAGCTCAGGGACGGTCGAGGCAGCTCTGGGGGTGGTCGCAATCAGCGGCGCCCTTCTCCTCCAGAGGCGGCCTTGCTCCGGCTAGAGGTGTGGGACGGTCAGTGAGGTGAGGGGAGGTGAGTGGTGTGCTGCAAATGGCTGGGGGTGCCCTCCTTTTATAGGCTCGACGACAGGACAGCGTGGCATGGCCAGGAGACGGTGGTGACATGGCTACGGGCTGCTAGCGACATGGCTGTGAGCGGTGATTAACGCGCGGTCTCCTTGCGGTGCTCTAGGGCTTTAATGCGGGCTTAGGGGTGGTGGTATGCGGTCGGGCGGAGCTGGCACTCTGAGCGGCAGAGACGACGGTGTCCATGGCGAGCGGTGGCTGTGAGGCATTGGGCGGCGAATGGGCATGTCCAGCATGTTCCCTGGGTCGTGGCGGAGCGGTGGGCGCGGGCTGCGGTCGAGCGGCTGCTTGTGCATGCGTGTCAGGCGGGGCACTCTAGCGCGTGCTTGGCATGGCGCAGTCGCACTGGGCGTGGCGGTTTGGCAGTGGTCCATGCTCTGGCCTGGCTCGGGGAGGGGACAGAGGGTGGCGATGAGGTCCTGGCTAGCTGCTAGACATGGCGAGAGAGGGGGAGATGGTCTGCTGCGGCGGTGACCAAGTTGGCCGGCGAGCATGTGCTCAGCATGGCTTGGCCTTGCCACTAGGGGATAGGGGAATGGGTTTAAATGGCCTAGTTAGATCATCTAGGGACAATGGGAGTGGTTGGAGGAAAATTGGGTGCAAAACACTGTTCAGAACAGTAAGCTAGATATTAGGTGTAACTCATGCATGCCATGTGTTTGATGAAATGGCCGCATGAACTTTCTTTTTGAATTTTGAAAAGATTTTTGGTGGCTGTGCTAGTACTCTGTGGGTGCTTGGGTTTTGAAATTTGAGCTTGTTTGAGTGGTTTTTGAAATATTGGGATCTTCCCATATGAAATAGATTCAATTTTCAAATGTCAATTAAATTTAGTGTTTGAATGTTTTTGGCAGATCACAAAGTGGGCCTTGGTACCTCATTATGTGTACTAGCAAGGGGTGCAAAGATCCATAATTGTTTCTGTTAGGTTTGAGTACTAGGAATAGCCAAAGTACGTATGATAGTGAATTTGGCAAAAATGACCATTCACTTCATTTATTCATTTTGAGTTGTTTTTCTTTGGGAAATGTTTGGGAATGATTTAGATGAGGTTTATTTCACCTAAGAATCATTTTACAATCAAAGTATCACTTAATCATGGCAATTCAAATCAACTCCTATTTTAAATGCACACACATATGAATGCTTTAATAATTTTAAATAGAAAAGTTTTTGTTAACCCTAATTTTGATGATTTGGATCTTAATAACCTTGGATTAGAGTTTTGGGATGTTACAGTCATCAAGACTATTTTCTGGCTCCGTTGCCGGGGAGCATAGCTTTATTTATCAAGTTCACTTGGATTCTCTATTGTTCGCTGCTATCCATCCATCATGGGCAAGTCTCGTGATGGCAAGGTTCCTATTTTACCATCCACTACAAGAAGAGGTATGGTTCTAAACACCTCTATTGCTCTTGATTCACCATCTGTTATTAGTAAGCTCGTTACACCACCACATACACATGTTACACACACTGCTTCTACTACTGAATCTGAAACTTCTGATGCTTATGATGCTGCTTCTACTGTTCTTGATAAGAGTGGTGCATTAGGTCCTTTTCTAGATGCTACGATTGCTAGAACTATAGCTGGAAATACTAAAACTCCTAATGAAGACACTATTACACCTGTTAGTTCACTTGAGTCTAGTGAGAGTTATGATATTGAAGATGGTTATGTTGAGATGACCGATGAATTTATTAAAGAATGTAAAAACACCCATGATAGGAGCGCTGCTAAGAGTCTCCTTGAGAGGTGTACTATTAGACCCAAATTGTCTCCTATTGCTAAGTTTGCTGCTTCTCCCATAAACATTGTAGATGAAGATTATGATTTCTCTCTCGATCTATCTTACATAGCCATTGTTGAGAAAGAACCTTTTTGTGGGACTAAGAATGAAAGTGCGGTAGCTCATATGAATGAACTTTCTACCATGAGTGGCTTGTTTTCTGATGATATTAAGATGCGTACTTACTTTGTTGCTAAGATTTTCCCCTTTTCACTAAAAGGAGAAGCTAAAACTTGGTTTAGTAATTTACCTCCTGGATCTATTGATAGCCCTGATTGCTTGATTAGTACTTTCCTGCAGAAATGTTTTCCTCCTAGTGCTAGACACTCTATTTTGCAGGAACATTTTGATTTTAAATAGGGAGAAAAAGAGGTATTGCCTGAATCTTGGGCAAGGTTTTGTGCTTTGATTCATGCACAAGCTGGAAGTCCATTACCTAAGAATGAGCTTCTTGATATATTTTATAATGGACTAACCGAAGAATCTAGGACATACCTAGATAGTTGTGCTGATTGTGTTTTCACGAATAGGACTCCTAAGGAAGCTGAGGAATTAATGGCTAAAATAAGTAAGAACTATGAAGATTGGACTCCTCCTGAACAAGCTATACCTGAAGTAATTATACCTGAACCTACTATACCAGTGCCTATTCCAACATCAAAGAAGAGGGGAGTTATTGAATTAAATGATGAAGTGATGAAGGAAGCTAAGAAATGTCTTAAGGAGAAGGGAATTAAAGCTGCAGATGTCAAGAGTTTACCTCCTATTGAAGAATTATGTGAGCCTATTCCCTACTCATCCACTATTGAGGTACACTCTCTCCAACACTTTGATGAAGGTGATATCCCTTACTATAAACCTTCTGATCAATGCTTAGAAGAATTCGATATCTTTATTGTTAAGCAAGATAATTTTAATAAAAGGGTGCAAAATCATCTAATGGAAAACACTAGAGCTATTGTTGAGTTGAAGGATATTCTGGAAAGAACCTCTAATGATGTTAAAATGATTGTTAAATACTTTCAAATGGTTCAAACTCAAATAGATCAACTCGTTAAAGTGCAGAAAGACTTGCTAGTTAATGCTACTAAAGAAAAACAAGCTTATGAAATTAGAACTAGAAGTGGTGTTGCTACCCAGGATCCTCTTTATCCTGAGGGGCATCCCAAAAGAATTGAGCAGGATTCTGAACAAGCTGAAAATAGTGGCTCTACTCATAAGAAAAGGAAAAAGAAACATAAAACTATTGTAGAACCCTCTGAACCTGCTATAGATCCTAATAGTAAAATCTATTTCTGATGCTGAAACTGAAAGTGGTAATGAAGAAAATGAAGTTCCTAATGAAGAAAAAGTTGAAGAAGAACCTGAAAACCACACTAAGAATACTAAATACACCAAAGAAGATTTTATTGCTAAGAAACATGGTAGTGAAATAGAGCCTTGGGTCCAAAAACCTATGTCTTTCCCTGATAAGAAACACAAGTCAAAGGAAGATGAACACTATAATAAGTTTTGTGAGTGGATGAAACCTTTATTCTTGCAAATTCCTTTGACTGATGCTATTAAATTGCCTCCTTACTCAAAGTAGATGAAGGATATTGTCTCGAATAAAAGGAATATCCCTAATGAAGAAATTTCTACTTTGCTTGCTAATTATTCCTTCAATGGTAAGGTTCCTAAGAAACTTAGAGACCCAGGGATTCCAACTATCCCTTGATCTATTAAGAATAGTTATGTTAGAACTGCTTTGTGTGATTTGGGAGTAGGAGTTAGTGTTATGCCTTTCTCTCTCTATAAGAGGCTTCAACTAGAAAAATTAATACCAAGTGATATATCTTTGCAAATGGCTGATAAATCTACCACTATTCTTGTTGGTATATGTGAGGATGTACCTGTTCAAGTGGCTCATAATTGCTTGATATTCACTGATTTTGTTGTGCTTGAAATGCCTGAAGATGATAATATGTCCATTATTCTTGGGAGACCTTTTCTTAATACTGCATGAGCTGTTATTAATTGTAATCAAGGAAAGGTGACTTTCAATGTTAATGACAAGGAACATACTGTCTATTTCCCCAAGAAGATTGAAAAGACTTATGGTTTGAATTCTATTGAACATGTTGAGGGCATTCAAGTTGGAGAGATATATTGTCCCATACCAAGAGAAAAATTTGAAACTATTATGATTAGGACCATTGCTATCAAAATTGAGGTAACATAATCACTAGTGAAATACAAGTTTTGTCTCATATGAAATTGTTTTGGTAGCAAGACCTGATCAACCTTGTTAAAAAAATGATTTCATTGAACAAAACAATGTTTTCACTATGATTATCTCTGCTTACTTCTATTCTATCCATTTTAGTTTTTTCTTATGCCTAACTTAAAGGCGTTAAAGAAAAGTACTTATTGGGAGATAACCCAAAAGTTTTAGATGAGTCTTGGAAGTTATTACTTCAGTAATAACCGCTCCTTATCCTTTTTATTTTCTTTTTGTGCCAAGAGTAACCTCTAATGAGAGAGAAGTAATGATTGGGAAAGTTGTTGTCCCGAAACAGATTTCTGTGCTTCACCATAAACATTCGTGTAAAATCTCTGAACATCTTTTTGAGGCATGAATCTTTTTGCTTCTGCCCCAGGTTGTTATATAACTTTTGTTAGTTCAACACTTTTCGATTTGAGCAACAGAAGGTCTTCGAAAAAATTCGTCTTTACCTGCTGGTCTGTTTTGATAGATTTCTACCATTATTTGCATTTGCTTTTTGTTGGTTCCTTTTTTGAGTTCTTTTGGGGAATTGAGCTTTTTGAGGGAAGTGCTACAGTAGATTGTGTTTTAATGGATGTTTTATCGGTGTTAGAACCGAAACTAAAGACCTATTATCTTGAGTGCACTAATGTTGCTAATAAAGATTGTGTGAAGTTTTGTATGAAGGAAAAATTTCACGTGTATGGAAGGAATGAGTAATGAGATGAAGGATGGACTAAAGCTCAAGCTTGGGGATGCCATGCATGTCACCCCAAGAAATATCCAAGAAGTACAAGCGTCAAAGCTTGGGGATGCCCAAGGCATCCCCTTCTTCATCAATAAAAATCCCAGGTTTCTTCCAAACACTTTATTTTTATTGTTTCATGCATAGTTGTGTTGTTCTTGGAGCGTCTTCTTTTTTGTTTTCATTTTGGTTTTTTGTTTGCATGGTTTGCTTAGTTTGATGAATAAATTGGTTGGACCTCCTCTTTCATGCATTGGTTTTCAAATAGTTTGGTTTGGATTGGAAAAGAGTAGGAAAGTTCATGCTTAAGTGGTAAAGAGAGCTTGTTTTTGACTGTGGCCTATGCTTTGTCATGCCATGCTTGATATTGTTTTGGCTTTATGCTTAGTATTCTTTGTTGTAGCATGACTTGTTATAAACAATTGATATTGCTTAATGTGCCTTGGAAGAATCATGCGTTGTTTTAGCATATTAAAGCATGGTATTGTGGTATTCTCCTTTGATGCTTTATTTGGGTTGACTTCGCACATGCTCACACCATGTTATGACTATCCGAAGTCACCATAAGCCTTTATGATCATTTAGTTTTCAACTTGTAGTATCACTTTATGCTTTGATCAATGATGTTTTGTCGCTCTACATGATTATGGCCATTATTGCTCTCTCGTTTGTCGCTCCCTTACTATTGCTAGCCTTCACTTTCATTGAGTATGTTTTACTCATGTTTCCAACTCCCTAAACCAAATATTGCCAAAGTGTCCACCATACCTACCTATTAGCATCATTTGCTACTTCTGTGCATATTCAATATGCCTTGTTTTCTTCCGAATAAAATGGTTGCTTGTTATGAGAAAATTAGTTAGTAAAGCTCTCACGAACTTGATGGCACAATTTTTTTTCTTGCATTTAATAAACCTGAACCTTTGCGTCCTTCTTTGTTGCGTATATGCTTGCGCTTTATAAGTTGAAGTAAGCAGAACCATGTATCATGGGGAACGCTTTCAACATTGCATTGGTACTTAGTACCTCGTTGATATCATGTTCTTTTGCTTATGGATCCCGGCGGTGTGAAATAAAAGTGGAACTTGTAAGATCATGGAGTTTGTATGTATGTTAGAGAAACACTTGGGCCACTAGCCCAAGCCATGCCTAATCATGGTGGAAACTTGTAGCATAACCATAATGAGCATTCTATGAAGCATCCTCAATAAAAATCTATGCACATAGTAAATAAAAAGATCGCTAAGATGCCCATTGTCTGCTTGCCTTGTCATTTTGATTATGGGATAACTCCTGTATCATGTGCAAGGGGTACCACGTTGGCGGTTCTCTATGATACGTATATACTTACAATGACAAGAGCTTACTCGTGACTGAAGTTGAGTAGCATGAGGATCGGTCTTCGTAAGTAAGGGGCATGAGACTTTGATTTATAACTTGTCAAGCATATCCTCTTAGTTGTGTCACTTTAACCTTAACCACTTAAAGATGCTTATGATAGGGGGCAATGAGAGCTCAAAGCTAATGAGTACCATACTTTTAGCATTTGGAAGCCTTTCAAACTTTTCAAAACTTGTTCATTTCCTTGTTGAGTCTCCACACATTCTATGAGCATTTTCTTGAGAGAATAGTGGCCATTCTTAGTTCTATGTGCATTGTCCCAAGACTTGTTGATTGATGCATACCTTAATATTGCTTGTTTTAAACTATTTGTATCTAGTCACTCTTGTAAACTTTGAAGGTGTCCTATGCATTTATGTTTGCTACTCTATGAGGGACAAGCTGAATGCCACTATGCTATGTTTTCTTTGTGTGAAACAAACAAACGTCTTGCAAAGCATTGTTATTCATGAATCTTTTGTTTGTGCCTTTTCATGTTGCAACATAGTTGCTATGTCTTATTGCTAGAACTTTGGCTTTCATGTTATGATTGAAGTACTATGATCCCAGCTTTCAATGTTTTACAAATACTTTGATCATGTTTATGATGGTGCATGTCACCTCAAAAATTATTCTTTCTTTTTATCACTTACCTACTCGAGGACGAGCAGGAGTTAAGCTTGGGGATGTTGATACATTGCAAATGTATCTATAATTTTTGATGTTACATGCTTGGTTTTATCTACTTTCTTATGTTTAGTCCACACTTTGGAGTACTTTTCATATGATTTTTTGGACTAACCTATTAACAAGAGCCACAGTTCCAGCTGCCTGTTTTGTGCTGTTTTTGGTTGCAGGAAAGTCAGAAAATGAATATTCTCGGAATTGGACGGGACAAAAGCGAAAGTTCCTATTTTACTGGAAGACCCACGGAGCCAGAATACGAGACGGAGGAGGGCCACGTCCTGGCCACACCCTCCCCAGGCGCGGGTACCCCCAGGCCGCGCTAGGGCATGATGTGGGCCCCTCCGGCACCCTCTCGGTCTCCCTCTTTGCCTATAAGATGCCTTCTGACCTAAAAACTCAGGTGGGTTCGACGTTTTTGCAGAACGAGTTCCGCTCCGCCGCCACCACCAGATTCCACAAAACAGTACCAGAAACTCCGTTCTGGCATCCTGCCGGGACGGGGAATTGGAGGAGATCATCATCACCATCGCTTCTCCGTCGACCATCCATGTTTCCCCCATCTATGAGTGAGTAATCCCCCGTTGTAGGCTATGGGGATGGTAGGGATTGGATGATATTGTTCATGTAATGGCATCAGATTGTTAGGGCATGGTGCCTAGTATCTTTTATTAGTGCTTTATGACTTTGTTGCGACTTGTTGTGCTTAATGCTTGTCACTAGGGCCCGAGTGCCATGATTTCAGATCTGAACATGTTATTGATTCATTATGATAGTATTGTTTCTGGTCTTATCTACAAGTTGTATACACACGTTGTTGTCCGGAACCAATGGCCCCGAAGTGACAGAAATTGAGATAACCGGAGGGAATGGCTTTGATGTGAGGATCACATGTGTTCACGGAGTGTTAATGCTTTGCTCCGGTGCTCTATTAAAAGGAGCACCTTAATTGCCAGTAGTTCCCTTGAGGCCCCGCTGCAAACGGGCTGGTAGGACAAAAGATGTTGTGCAAGTTCTCATTGCGAGCACATATGACTATATATGGAACACATGCCTAGGATTATTTAGTACTTGGATGCTTTATCTTATTTATCTGCAATTGCCCTATGTTCTGATTGCTATGTGAATTGTCTTGTCCATGCAACGCCCGTCCATCCATCCCTATGCCTACCGCACTCGAATCCTATTGTTTACTTCTATTGTTACTACTGTCTTTACTTTACTGTTGCTGCTACTTTGCTATTCCTACTATAAAATTGTTGCTACTGATAAACTGTTGTGAGCAAGATTGTTTCCAGGTGCAGCTGAATTGACAACTCAGTTGTTAAGGCTTATAAATATTCTTTGGCTCCCCTTGTGTTGAATCAATAAATTGGGTTTCACTTCCCTCAAAAATACTGCGATACACCCCCTATACTTGTGGGTCATCTTGCCCCGCTGTAATTTTTTCACCCAGCATGTCATCTATCTTAAGGAGAATCACCTCTAGTGAACTATGGACCTCGGTCCATTCTTTTACCATCAATCTACCATCTACTATTTACTGTTTACTAATTATTTTCTGCAAGCAATTACTATCTTCCATACAATACGTTTAATCCTTTGTTTTCAGCAAAACCGGTGATATTGGTAACCTCACTGTAAGTTGGGGCAAAGTTCTGTGGTTGTGTTGTGCAGGATTCTAAGTTGGAGACAACACCTTGGGGTTGTTTCCTTGCTCCTACTGGTTCGATAACCTTGGTTTCATAACTAAGGGAAAACTTGCTGTTGTGCTCATCATACCTTCCTCTTGGGGTTCCCAACAAGCTCGATATATTTTGAGTCATCGGCTAGCTGCATACATGATGGATTTCCATCACCGCAGCTTGGTTCTCTGAAAAATAAATGACCACAAAAAAGATTCAGAACAAACTGAAACCCCATTTGTACAGTAGACAGAGTGGTGAAAAATTAGAGCAACAAAATCCCATTTGTACATATCTGGACAAGCGTCTGAACAATCTGCGCAACTCGAGGTCCATGTATGAACAAGCGCCTCCGTATGATTAGACTAAATCCATAAAAATAAAACAAATAGAAAGAAGAGTAGAGAGAAAGGAGAACCTGCAGGCGGGAGTTCCTCCGTACTCTACCCCTAGAACTGACTATTGAGTGCGCAGATTCAGTTTGCCCCGAGTGTAGATCTAGGAGGCAGTGCAAAACCCTAACTGCTTCCCGATGACCACTCTTAGAGGCGGTTGTTATTATCGTCCATCTGAGGTGCACTCGTGGGGGATGCATGTGGCAGGACAACCAGTTGTGCCATAACTGTACGTGTCAGGAAACCAAATAGAGGTGGCTTGTAATAATAACCGGCTCACCGCTCTGAGTATTAGAGATGATTGATCTTTCCCACCGTCTAAGGTCATACACTAAGGAATTTGTTTTTATTATTCTCCTCCCACCGGCCCATTTTTGAGTTAGCTACGGTAAACAACTGCGTCGAACACTAGTAGAGGTGGTCGTATTGAAACAACCGTATGAGGGTGATGACCAGAGGCAGGTTTTTTTGTACTTGGGTCAAACCGTCTGATTGCACAATCTCTAAGTAACGAGTTTGTACTAGCACCAACATGGTGCATAAGAAGACCTCCTTCAACAAGCCTGAAAAGACTACAACCTACAAGAAGCAGAAGAAGGACAAGGTTGAGCTGGGTTGCTATACCTGTGGAAAGCTCGGCCACTTTTCCAAGGACTGCCCAGAACATGCAGATCATAGAGGAAAAAATGCGAAGACTGTCAACGTCGTGACTACTAGCAACACGATTGGGTATGGTAATTTATTTACTATTCTTTTGGTGTTTCAATCACCATGTTGGTGGATTGATACGGGTGCTAATGTTCATGTGTGTGCTGACATATCTATGTTCATTTCTTATAAGGTCGCTCGGGATTCCTCCATCGTAATGGGGAGTGGATCACATGCTTCTCTTCGTGGCGTTGGCATGGTGCATCTGAAGTTTACTTCCGGAAAGATCGTGCAGCTGAGGAACATGAAACATGTCCCTACTATGAACAATAATCTCATTAGCGGTTCCCTTCTATGCAGAGATGGGTTTAAGGTTGTCTTAGAGTCTAATAAAGTCGTTATTGTTTAAAAACATAGACAATTTATTGGTAAAGGTTATGAGTTTGGAGGCTTGTTCCGTTTCTCGCTTTCAGAGTTTTGTAAAAAAATCTGTGAATCATATTTGTGGCGGTGTTAATGATGATACCAGTGTTTGGAATTCCCGTTTATGTCACATTAATTTTGGTTTGATGTCTTAGATGTCTAGCATGAGTTTAATTCCAAATTTCACTATTGCCAAAGGTTCTAAGTTCCATAGTTGTGTGCAATCAAAGCAACCTCAAAAGCCTCACAAGGCTGCCAAGGAGAGAAACTTGGCACCTCTAGAACTCATACATTCTGATCTATGCGAGATGAATGGTGTGTTGAAAAAAGGTGAAAAGATATATTTCATGACATTGATTGATGGTGCGACTAGATACTTCTATGTTTATCTCTTGCGCACTAAAGATGAAGCTTTAGACTACTTTAAAATTTATCAAGCCAAAGTTGAAAATCAACTACTAAGAAAGATCAAACGTCTTAGGTCGGATTATGGTGGTGAATATTTTCCCAAAATCTTTGACGAATTATGTGACAAACATGGAATTATTCATGAGAGGACGCATGCCTACTCGCCCCAATCAAACGGGGTTGCCGAGAGGAAAAACCGCATGCTGACTGACTTGGTGAATTCCATGTTAGCCACTACTGGTTTATCAAAGCCATGGTGGGGGAGCCTTTGTTGACTTCATGTCATGTCCTGAATAGAGTTCAAAACAAGATTAAAGGAAAGATCCCTTATGAGGCGTGGGATGGGACAAAATCATCACTTTCGTATTTGCGCACTTGGGGGTGCTTGGTGAAGGACAACAAACGATTCCCAAGAACCACAATCTTGGATCAGACCTAAGATAGTGGATTGTATCTTTCTAGGATATGCTCCGCGGAGTGTAGCCTATAGATTTTTAGTGGTTAAATCGTAGGTTCCAAATATGCATGTTGATACTATAATAGAATCTCGTGATGTAACATTCTTTGAGAATATGTTTCCTGTGAAAGATATGCATAGCATTGGTAGAATTTCTTCTGACAATTCTGAACAACAACATGAGGAAGTCCCTGAGAAGGATGACGATGAACCTCCCATGGGGAGTAAAAGATACCGATTACAAAATCCTTTGGTAATGATTTCATCGTGTACCATGTGGACGATACTCCTAGGTCCATTGCTAAGTCATATGCATCGCTGATGCAGATGATTTGAAAGAAGCTGCCCAAAATGAGATAGACTCGATTCTTTCTAATGGAACTTGGGAATTATCAGCATGACCCTACGGTTGTAAACATGTGGGTTGTAAGTGGGTGTAGCAAAGGGCTACACATAGAAAGAAGGCGGAGATTACTTTGACACCTATTCACTTGTCGCTAGACTGACCACCATTCGAGTACTATTTTCCCTGGCTGCCTCTTATGGTATTCTCGTTCATCAAATAGATGTGAAGACAACTTTCCTTAATGGAGAGTTGGAATAGGTGATCTATATGGATCAGCCAGATGGGTTTGTGGTAAAAGGTGAAGAGAAAAAGGTGTGCAAGTTGTTAAAATCTTTATATGGCATGAAACAAGCACCTAAGCAATGGCATGAGAAGTTTGATAGGGCTCTACTTTCTGCTGGCTTTGTCATTAAAGAGGCTGATAGGTGTGTGTACTATCGCCATGGTGGGGGAGATAGTGTTATATTATGTTTGTACGTGGATGATATTATGATCTTTGGTACAAACATGAATGTGATAAAGAAAGTCAAGTCTTTCCTATGAAAGAGTTTTGACATGAAATATCTAGGAGAGGCTGATGTGATTCTGAACATCAAGTTTATTAAGAACGAGAATGGGATTACTTTAACACAATCTCATTATGTTGAGAAGGTCTTGAGCCATTTTGGTTTTATTAATGGCAAGACTTCTCCAACACCTTATGATCCCGGTTTGACATTGTGAAAGAATAGGAAGGAACCAACAGACCAGTTGAAATATTCACAAATTGTTTTTCTCTCATGTACTTAGCAAGCGCTGCAACCTACAAGACCTGATATCTCTTTTGTTGTGAGAAAGTTGTTGAGGTTCATGTCTAACCCAGGTATTGGTCATTGGCATGCACTTTAAAGGGTCATACACTATCTATGTGGTACAATGAGCTATGATATTCACTATTCAGGGCACCCTGCTGTGCTTGAAGGATATAGTGATTCGAACTGGATCTCTGATGTTGATGAATTCTACACCACGAGCTGGTATTGTTTACCCTTGGAGGTGGCGTAGTGTCATGGAGATCTTGTAGACAGACCATATTGATGAGTTCATCTATGGAAGCAGAACTTACTGCTTTAGACACAACCACTGTTGAGTCAAAATGGCTGCGTGAGCTCTTGATGGACTTGCCTGTTGTTGAAAAACCTGTGTCGGTAATCCTTTTTAATTGTGACAACCAAACCATGATTGTCAAAGTGAACAATTCTAACGGTAACGCGAAGTCATCAAGACACGTAAAGAGACGTTTGAAATCTCTCAGGATATTGAGAAACTCTAGAGTAATAACTGTTACATATATTCAAACAGACAAAAACCTAGCAGATCCCTTTACAAAGGGACTATCACGAATTGTGATAGAAAATGCATCGCGGGAGATGAGGTTGAGACCCATGATGTCACACTATAGTGGTAGGGTTAATTATTGGTTTGCCACTATAGGACGCCATATGCTCAGTTTTGCCACTAGCGCAGAATGGTGCTCAGTTTTGCCACTATTTCGGGCGCAGCTGCTATGGCGACGCCAACCGACCAGTTTAAATGAGCATAAAAAATTCAAAAAAAAATGAAAAACATATGCACATAGTCTTCTTATGTCTTATACAAATGATTCAAGTTGATAAACAACGTCTACATGCATTCAAACGAAAAATTGATGAATACATGATAAACAAGGTCTACATACATGAATACATGAATTTTTTGTTTGAATGTATGTAGACCTTATTTATCAACATGAATCATTAGTATAAGACATAAGAAGACTATGTGCGCAGGTTTTTTATTTTTTTTGAATTTGTTATGCTCATTTAAACTAGCAGGTTGGCGTCGCCATAGCAGCTGCGCCCGAAATAGTGGCAAAACTAAGCACCATTCCGGGCTAGTGGCAAAACTGAGCATATGGCGGCCTATAGTGGCAAACCAATAATTAACCCATAGTGGTAACCCAACCTATGTGATCGGAGATCCCGTGAATTAGGATCTCGGAAGAACAAGCTTATTGTTTGACCGAGGAGAGTATTTTGTAACACTCTATATGTGAAGATGCATAACTCTCATAATTTGTAAGCAAGGTTGGCTACATGCCTTAATGTGTTTCCGTTGTCTTTAACTAGCAAACATGTCATAATACAGGGCATTCTTGAAAGAACACACCTATATGTTCTCAAGTGTAAACGTCGCGGTCTATGATACTTGGGTGGTCTCTAGTAAACTCATGAAGAGATCGGGGAGTATGACGCATATGCTCCAACCCGTGTGGTAGGCTACTGGCAGCCAGGTACAAGTTATGATTTTGAGTGAAATCTATTGGCACCAAACTTGCAATTCAAGGTTTATCCATTGTTCAAGATGTTGATAAACATAGCTCAAGATTCTATGAGGAAGTTCAACTTACCAGTATCTGTTGAAACACTGGTATATAAACAAGTAGCAAGGATTGGCAAATCTTCAAATAGGCATTTGAGATATGGTGGGGGATTGTTAGAAATAATGGGCTAAAACATTAGACCCATGTGTGATTTCATATTTTCCCTAAATCTCAAAGCCCATGTGTGATTTGGCCCAATTTGGTGGCAGCTCACATGTGAGTGGAGTGGGAGCTAAAGTTTAGTCTCACATGAAAAGTTGGAGGAGAGTTACACCACCTTATAAGGTGGAGTGTTTCACCACTTAGGTGAGTGAGAAGAGAAGTGCTACACGAACACTCCTCCTCCGACACCGCCCCTCGCTCGCCCGCTCATCTCTTCATGATGCGCACGCAGCACCGCGGGTTGAGGGAATCTCGCCCAGCCGAGCTTTATTTTTGTTGCTTGGGAAAACTTGTGCAGTTTTGATAGACGTGTCAACTGCTAGTAGATTCGGGCCGCTCCAGGATCATGGGCTATCTGTAGCTGACCCGAATGTGCGCAACATGATCTTAGTCCACGACATGCCCTGTGCGGGTTTCCCGAGCTGCTCTATATAACCGTATGTGCGGCTTCCACCACAAACACATCAAAAACCTATCTACGGTTTTGAATCCTCTCTGCTTGTGTTGCCACCATAGTCTACTCCATCCCGCCTGCCGATGTGCATCGGCGGAGGGGAGAGCAGATCTCCGGAACCACTCACCTTTGTGATCCTATATTGGAGAGGGCGGATAAGGTTTTTGGGAAGCTCTCAGCACGACTTCTCAAGTTTGTCATCATGGCTCGTGTTCCTAGGCTTCAAGAGCATCCGCGTGCTCGGCATCTTCTACGGCTACTTCTTCCATAGGCTACATGAACCTCTACACCAATGGCGATGTCATCTGCAACCGATCGATACGTATATCATGATCTGATCTATGGCTATTCTATGGTTGTTCTTGAGGTTGCATTGTTGTTTTTCATGCTGATTAATACATCTAGTATGTTAGAGTTTCACGTGTTCATACCTAGTGTACTCATGATTTATATATTGGAATTGATTGTGGAAATTCTTCCTAGTAATCGAACAATCCAAAAACCTTATTATAGGCAATTTCTTGAGTTAAACAGGGGACACTTGGCTGATGCAATGAAGCCAAAGAAGTTTACCAGTGTTCATTTTAAGTTGTGGCAGTATAAGATCACTATGTGGCTGCAAGCTCTGAAAGTATTCAAGGCTAGTGAGGGTTTACCTGAAGGAACTATATCTGACGAGGCTTAGAACAAGTTCAAGGAAACCAATCTTGCCTTTGTGGGATGTGTTCTCAGTGTTCTTAACAATAAGTTCTTTGATGTGTACATGCACTTCAAATATGGAAATGAGCTCTAGGAGGCACTGAACGCTAAGTTTGGTGTAGGAGATGCTGGCAGTGAAATGTACATCATGGAGAACTTTCATGATTACAGGATGGTTAACAACCATTCTTTAGTCGAACAAGCTCATGAGATAAAGTGCTTTGCCACAGAGCTTGAAATCCTTAAGTGTATCTTACCCAACAAGTTTGTGGCTAGGTGCATTATTGCAAAGTTGCCTTCTTCATGAAGGAACTTCACCACAACTCTCAAGCATAAGAGACAAGATATATCAGTTGAAAACCTTACAGCATCTCCTGATGTTGAGGAGAAAGCTCGGGCTAAGGACACTTCTAAGAAAGGAGGCGAGGGTCATTCTAGCACCAACATGGTACAGAAGAAGACCTGCGGCACAAACAAAGGGAACTATAAGCCCTCCTTGAACAAGACTGAAAATACTACAACCGTCAAGAAGAAGAAGAAGAATCCGAGCATGGCTGAGCTGGGTTGCTATACCTGTGGAGAGCTTGACCACTTTTCCAAGGACTGCCTAGAACATTCAGATTGCAAAGAAAAAATGGGCAGACTGTCAACATCGTGACCGCTAGCAACACGGATGGGTACGGTAATTTATTTACTGTTCATACGGTTTTCCAATCACCATGTTGGTGAATTGATACGAGTGCTAATGTTCATGTGTGTGCTTACATATCTATGTTCACTTCTTCTTAGGTCGGTCGGGATTCCTCCGTCCTAATGTGGAATGGATCACATAATTCTATTCGTGGTGTTGGCATGCTGGATCTGAAGTATACTTCCGGAAAGATCGTGCAGCTGAGGAACATGCATCATGTCCCTACTATGAACAAGAATCTCGTTAGTGGTTCCCTTCTATGCAGAGATGGGTTTAAGGTTGTCTTAGAGTCTAATAAAGTCGTTGTTTTGAAACATGGACAATTTATTGGTAGAGGTTATGAGTTTGGAGGCTTGTCCCGTTTATCTCTTTCAGAGTTTTGTAATAAATCCATGAATCATATTTGTGGCGGTGTTAATGATGATACTAGTGTTTTGCATTCTCGTTTATGTCACATTAAATTTGGTTTGATGTCTCGGATGTCTAGCATGAGTTTAATTCCGAATTTCACTATTGCCAAAGGTTCTAAGTGCCATAGTGGTGTGCAATCAAAGCAACCTTGAAAGCCTCACAAGGCTTCCGAGGAGAGAATCCTGGCACCTCTAGAACTCATACATTCTGATCTATGCGAGATGAATGGTATGTTGACAAAAGGCGAAAATAGATATTTCGTGACACTTATTGATGATGTGACTAGATACTGATGTGTTTATTTGTTGCCCACTAAAGATGAAGCTTTAGACTATTTTAAAATTTATAAAGCCGAATTTGAAAATTAACTAGAGAGAAAGATCAAACGTCTTAGGTCGGATCATGGCGGTGAATATTTTCCCAAAATCATTGACGAATTTTTGAGGAATATGGTATTATTCATGGGAGGATGCCTCCCTACTCGCCCCAATCAAACCGGGTGGCCAACAGGAAAAACCACACGCTGACTGACTTGGTAAATTCCATGTTAGCTACTGCTGGTTTATCAAAGGCATGGTGGGGGAGGCTTTGTTAACTTCATGTCATGTCCTGAATAGAGTTCCTAACAAGAATAAAGAAAAGACCGAGTGGGCTGGGAGAAAACTATCACTTTTGTATTTTCACAATTGGGGGTGTTTGCTGAAAGTCAACATACCGATTCCCAAGAAACGCAAACTTGGATCGGACCTAAGATAGTGGATTGTATCTTTCTAGGATATCCTCCATGGAGTGTAGGCTATAGATTTTTAGTGGTTAAATCTGAGCTTCCTGATATGCATGTTGATACTATAACGGAATCTCGTGATGCAACATTCTTTGAGAATATATTTCCTATGAAAGATATGCATAGAATTGGTAGAATTTCTTCTGAAATACTTCTTAAATCTAGTGCATCTATTAAGAAATCTGAATAACCACATGAGGAAGTTCCTGAGAAGGATGATGATGAACCTCCCACGATAGAGGATTGCAAAATCCTTTGGTAACGATTTCATCGTGTACCTTGTGGATGATACTCCTAGGTCCATTATTGAGGCATATGCATCTCCTGATGCAGATGATTGGAAAGAAGCTGTCCAAAATGAGATGGACTCGATTCTTTCTAATGGAACATGGGAATTATCAAAATGACCCTACGGTTGTAAACCTGTGGGCCGTAAGTGGGTGTTCAAGAAGAAGCTATGTCCTGATGGTACCTTTAAGAAGTACAAGGCACAACTTGTAGCAAAGGGTTACACACAAAAATAAGGCAGAGATTACTTTGACACCTATTCACCTGTCACTATACTGACCACCATTCGAGTACTATTGTCCCTGGCTGCCTCTTATGGTCTTCTTGTTCATCAAATGGATGTGAAGACAACTTTCCTTAATGGAGAGTTGGAAAAAGAGATCTATACGAATCAGCCGGATGGGTTTGTGGTAAAAGCTGAAGAGACAAAGGTGTGCAAGTTATTAAAATCTTTATATGGCCTGAAACAAGCACCTAAGCAATGGCATGAGAAGTTTGACAAAACTTTACTTTCTGTTGGCTTTGTCATTAATGAGGCTGATAGATGTGTGTACTATCGTCATGGTGGGGGAAATAGTTTTATATTATGTTTGTACATGGATCATATTCTGATCTTTGGTACAAACATGAAAGTGATAAATGAAGTCAAGTCTTTCCTATCAAAGAGTTTTGACATGAAAGATCTAGGAGAGGCTGATGTGATTCTGAACATCAAGCTTATTAAGAACGAGAAGGAGATTACTTTAACGCAATCTCATTATGTTGACAAGGTCTTGAGACATTTTGATTTTATTGATAGCAAGACTTCTCCAACACTTATGATCCCAGTTTGACATTGTGAAACAATAGGATGGAACCAACAGACCAGTTCAAATATTCACAAATTGTTGGTTCTCTCATGAACTTAGCAAGCGCTACAAGACCCGATATCTCTTTTGTTGTGAGCAAGTTGATTAGCTTCATGTCTAACCCGGGTATTGATAATTGGCATGCATTTGAAAGGGTCATGCACTATCTATGTGGTACAATGAGCTATGGGATTCAGTATTTAGGGCACCCTACTATGCTTGAAGGATATAGTATTGACCTGGATCTCTGACATTGATGAAGTCTCCGCCACGAGGTGGTATGTGTTTACCATTGGAGATGGCGTAGTGTCATGGAGATCTCGTAGACACACCATATTGACGAGGTCAACTATGGAAGCAGAACTTACTACTTTAGACACAACCATTGTTGAGTTAGAATGGTTGTGTTCGCTCTTGATGGACTTGCATGTGGTTAAAACCCATGCCAACAATCCTTTTGAATTGTGACAACCAAACTATGATTGTCAAAGTGAACAATTCTAAGGATAACACGAAGTCATCAAGACACATAAAGAGACATTTGAAATCTGTCAAGAAATTGAGAAACTCCGGAGTAATAACTATTATGTATATTCAAACAGACAAAAACCTGGCAGATCCCTTTACAAAGGGACTATCATGAATTGTGATAGAAAATGCATCGAGGGAGATTGTGTTGAGACCCATGGATGTCACGCCATAGTGGTAACCCACCCTATGTGATCGGAGATCCTGTGAATTAGGATCTGGGAAAAACAAGATTATTATTTAAATGAGGAGAGTATTTTGTAACCCTCTCTATGTCAAGATGCATAACTCTCATAATCTGTAAGGCAGGTTCGCTACAAGCCTTAATGTGTTTTTGTTGGCTTTAACTAGGAAATATGTCGTCCTACGTGACATTCTTGAAAGAACACACCTATATGAGCTTTAACTAGTTATGATTTTGAGTGAAATATATTGGCACCAAACTTGCAATTCAAGGTCCGTCCATTGTTCAAGTTGCTGATAGACGTAGCTCAAGATTCTAGGCGGAAGTTAAACTTAACAGTCTCTGCTGAGACACTAGCACTAGTAGGAAAAGGCCTAGTGGTGGCGGTCGGAAAATGGGGTTCGTGGCGTTGAACCGGCATGCCACTGGTAGGTCGTAGTGGTGGCATATCAGCCAAACGCCACTAGTAGTATTTCTAGTGGTGGTGTTTAATCTAAACGCCACCATTAAATACCCTAATAGTGGTGTTTCCTGTAAGCGCCACCATTACTTTTCTATTTGTGGCGTTCACTATATTTTTAATGCCACGAGTAAGTTTTCAAAAATAAAAAAAATCTGATGCATCCAAATTGAATATTCACAACATAGCAAAATATATTCATAGAAATGGCGCAATATAACATCATGGAATGCATATTCACATAAAAAGCGGCTCAACACATCACAAGTGGTTCAAAACATCACAAGCGGGTCAACACAATTTGCATCTACACTAACAAACCATCAGATGGAACTAGCTAGTCATCACGAAAGATGATGTCAATGGCGAACATTATCTCAATGTTATGGCATGAAGTGGTCCTGTCAGTGAGGAGAATGGCTTGCCCAACTTGTAGATAATCATGATGAACTTCAATAAAGTTTTTGCACTCTAGAATGTTGAAGATGATGCGGCCATCACTCACTATATTGTATGAAATGGCGCTTACGGCACCTGTTGCTCCAAGCCGTATTCCAGCCATGCCTACTTCAGAAATTTGAAAAGAAGAAAATCATTCTCACCCGTAGTTTCTAATTAAGATGAAGAAGTTAGAAATCTGATAACTATAATATACAATAATACAAATACAATAGAAACTAAAAGAAAGAATGATAAGTGAAAACATATCATATCATGTAGCTGAATATGCGTATTGGTCAAGCGAGTGACAAGTGCTAGGCCAATGTAGGAATTTTTTAAAGGAATGTTGTGGACGAGATAAGACTCTTCACTTTGGGTAAGATTGTATCTCTGAGCAATAATTGTATAATCCAATGGTTCTTGTTCCTCTTCAATGATCTCATCCTCATCCTCCTCATCATGACTCTCATCCTCTCCATCGCCCTCATCCTCATCACCCATATCCTCGTCCTCCTCATCCTCCTTGTCATTAATATATGCAAAAGTGATTCTTGGACCAGGATCTCTCATTCCAAAAAACAGGTACACACTAGAGCAGATTCGGTTTTTGGAAATGAACCTCTCCATGAAGAACCTACAAGGCGACTCATTGATCGCTCTTTGCGCACGTCAGCAACATATGTTCGCCCAAGAGCTTAAAACTCCATGCTTTGTCCTGTTATTCTATTGAAGTCCCTCCTTAAATTGCATGGGATAGTCCAAACATGAAAAAACTAAGTAAATAAATGATAATAGTATGGAAAGAAAATTCAATGAATTTTAAGGAAAAATTATACATATCAATGAACAATCAAATTGACCACGTATGAGACGGACACTGAATAGCGAGCCTATCTTAGTATCATCGCTACAGTCCGTGAAACAAACTTGACACAATACCATGTTCTCTATAAGGAAAATGTAGTTGTTTTATACATGCATGTCTCACACATCACCATATCTAATATAAAGCACTTGTTGATTAATGACATTGTAATCATCAGCCATATAGAAGTACCAAACCAAAATCAACCTAAAAGTAGGGCCTCATATTTGCATTGGACGCAAAATAATTGTAGGGGTGGTGTTAGTGAGCCAAGTAGGATGAACAAATTATTTATTTGTACATATCACAAGGCTCACTAACACCACCCTCGAAATTACATCCTCACATTGTAATCATCGGCTATATGGAAGTACCAAACCAAAATCAACTTAAAAGTAGGGCCTCATATTTGCATTGGACGAAAAATAATTATAGGGATGGTGTTAGCGAGCCAAGTAAGATGCACAAATTATTTATTTGTACATATAACAAGGCTCACTAACACCACCCCCAATATTGCATCCTCACATTGTAATCATCGGTCTAAAATCACCTATTATCTACATTACACAAGAATTATCTAGGTTTTCTACCCCTAAAATGATGTACATTTGCTACCATAAATCTATACTAAATTTACACTAAGGCATCTAAAATCATCTACACTGAACCATATACTCTAAAACAAATAAAAAGGGGGAGAGAGGGGCTCACCGGTGGTGGACAGGGACGAGGTGGCGACGTGCACGAGGCGGCGGGCAGCGGATGTGATGAGGTGGTGATGGGGACGAGGCGGTGATGGGGAGCGGATGCGACGATGCGGCGACAGGGAGCGGATGCGACGAGGTGACGAAGAAGAGGTGGCGGGTGGAGGAGCGGATACGATGGAGGCAGGGCGGCGATGGCCGATGTAGTGGAGGCGAGCGGTGGTGGCTGATTCGGTGCACGCGGGATGCGGCGGCGGCCGAACGGTTGGGAAGAGGGAGGGGAGGTCGGGTAAGAGGAAGGGGAGTGAGATAATGGGGGGAAGATCCGGGTCGGGGTAGCGCGACTGGGATGTCTTTCGAGTCTATAGATAGAATATCATTGGCGTTTTGTTCCTGCTGATGCCACTACAAATGTAGACATTGGTGGCATTTACAAATTACGAACACCACCTCTAAATATAGCCCGGTTCCATCAGTGGATCCGCTTTAGTAGTGGTGTCTGCAGTATATTGAACACCACTACTAGGATCTAGTAGTGGCATTCGTATATTCAATACGCCACTACTACGTTGGATATTAGCAATGGCATGTTATTTCTGGTGCGCGCCACTGGAAAAATGACTTCTATAAGGGTTTTTCTACTAGTGTGGTATATAAACAAGTAGTGAGGATTGAGAAATCTTCAAATAGGCATTTGAGATATGGTGGGAGATTGTTAGAAACAATAGGCTAAAACATTAGACCCATGTGTAATTTTAGATTTACCTAAATCTCAAAGTCCATATGTGTGGAATCCCATGTGTGATTTGGCCCAATTTGGTGTCAGCTCACATGTGAGTGAAGTAGGAGCTAAAGTTTAGTCCCACATGAAAAGTTGGAGGAGAGTTACACCATCTTATAAGGTAGAGTGTTTCACAACTTTGTAAGTCAATGAAAAGAAAAGTGCTACACATGCGCTCCTCCTCCGTCGTCGCCACATGCTCGCCCGCTCGTCTCGTCATGACGCGTGCGGGCACTGCTGGTTGTGGGAATCTCGCCGAGCCGAACTTTATTTTTGCTGCTTGAGAAAACTAGTACAGTTTTGATAGACGTGTCAATAGTTAGTAGAATCGGGTCACTTCGAGATCGTGGGCTATTTGTAACCGACCCGAACATGTGCAACGTGAGCTTGGTCCACGACGTACCCTGTGCGGGTTTCCCGAGCCGCTCTATATAAGCGCATGTGTGGCTTCCACCACGGACACACCAAAAACCAGTCTAGGATTTTGCCTCCTCTCTGTTTGCACCACCACCATAGTCTACTCCATCCTGCTTGTCAGCGTGCACCGACAGACAGGAGAGCGGGTCTCTGGAACCACTCGCCTTTGCGATCCTGTATGGGAAAGGGCGAATAAGGTTTTGAGAAGCACTCCGCACGACTGCTCAAGTTCATCATCATGACTCGTCTTCCTAGGCATCAAGAGCATCCGCGTGCTCCATGTCTGCTACACCAACTTCTTCGATAGGCTACAACAATCTCTACACCAACGGCGACTTCAACTGCAACCGATCGGTACGTATATCATGATCCGATATGTGGCTATTTTATGGTTGTTCTTGCAGTTGCACTGCTGTTGTTCATGCTGATTAATGCATCTAGTATGTTAGAGTTTCACATGTTCGTAGCTAGTGTACTCATGATTTATATATTGGAATGAATTGTGGAAATTCTGCCTAATAATCCAACATGTAGAAGGTAGCTAGCAATATATCACGCATTTTAATATGCATTTTTTCCTTTGTTGAAATTTTGTACATAATGTGTTTTTGCAAACATTTATGAACTACTGGTGAAAAGGGACCGTTAATCAGGCGAACAGGCTGAGATTGTTCATTTCAACAATTCCAAATTGCCCAAACTAGAGCACAAACCATGAACCTGATTCCAGATTTTGTGTTTTCATCTACTCCATTTATCGACCGAGCATAGTTAACTCGAAGACACAGACATCGAGAGTCCTTCCCACGCGGACGCGTCCCATGCGATCGGATCGCAACTCCTACGCGACCAGCACCACCGCCACCAGCCCAACATCGTTCACCTCCCACCTCCCATGCGTCCCCTCCCTCCACCCGGTTGCCTTCTGTGGGGTAACTTCGGAGGCCCCACTTCCACCCTGGCAAGCTTCAGCTTGATCTACTCCCCATGGCCTCTACCGTCTTCATCGGTGGTAGTGGCCACGCCCAGCCTATCAAAGATGGGGCATGAGGGAAGGCGAGCTTCGATGATCTCCTACACTCGAGGCGGGGTTTTACCGGGGCAACACATGTGGAACGTGGATGGTGGCTGAGGCCTTCCATCATGACATGTTGACCGGCGGCGGAGGCTCCTCCTTGCTGCGTGGTTCAGCCAGATCTGGAGGTAGATTGCACCTGGTCTATCATCTTCTTTCTTGATTATGGCCTAACCGATGAGGTTTGGAGCGGCAGATCCAAGAGGGTGCCAACAGGTAGCATGGGGATACTATCTTGGCTTGAATAAAGGTGGCAGTCCTAGGGCTCCAACTCGCGCCCAGATGATGATCTGTCGGATGCCTGTCTCCATCGATCTGGCTGGCGTGTTGTGTTTCAAAAGGATCCGCCGGCAAACTCCACTGGGCGATTCATGTCTAGAGATTTCTAAATCGCGTGATATTAAGTCACTTGCACCCATATTTTTGTCTAACCATTTGGTTTCAGAGGAAGAGTTGTGAAGCTCTGGTGGCTATTACCATCATGGGGCACGCTTTCTCGTTCCATGATGAAGTTAGTTGGTACAGAATGTCATGGAAGCCAAGATCTAACGACTAGCAATGGTGATTGGAGTCTTTGTAGCGATGGTGAATCGTGATTTGGAGCAGAGACATTGTAAGTGGGGCCAACAACACATGAGAAGTTCAAAGTCTTATCTTTCAGGGTGAAAATGAAGGTCTATGACATAGGTGTGCCCAATGGGCACCTGTAACACCCTCAAATCGGCCATATGCAAGTTTTAGCCCTCTCCGCCAAACCCGCATAGAAACGATTCAAGGACGCCCACCAGGCACTTTCGTGCGGGTGGAAAACAAAGTAATACCATTACACAACAGTCCTCGATGGGACCCACAAAATTGATATATATACAACAGCGACTCAACGAGTCAAGAATACAGATATACAATACAAAGATCCAAATCACCTTGAAATCGATACAACGTCCGAGTACGGACAAGAAGCAAATTGGGCTAAGAGCCCGGTAGAATAACCAATGGCATCCATAACCCTGCCCAGGCCAAGCCGGAAGGGTAACCCTGCTAACGACATCGATCTCAAACCCTGCTAACGACGTCGTTCTTGTCGGTGTCGATCTTGTCGCCACGAAGATCTTGTTGGGTCCTCGGATCGGGTTGGTCTTGGCATTCGGGATGAAGAACTTGGCGTTCGGCGGCGAAGTGCTTGTCGTACCGGTGGCGATCTTGGCGGTCATCGGGTCCGGGAGCGGTTCTCGGCGAACTGGTCGGTTCCATGTCAGTGTACTTGGCATTCTTGTCGAGTACTCGGGTGACGGTGTCGGTCTTGTTTGCCATGTTCAATTGTGATCTTGTCGGTGGTCGACCTTGACTGGCCGGTGGAGGTCGTGGCAGCTCTTGGCGTCGGTCGAACTTGATGTTCCATGAAGGTCTTGGATTTCACCGCGGTTGTCTTGTGCGCTTGTGTCGGTATTGGCAGAGATCATCTTGTCATCGGGACGATTCTCGGTAGCGTACTCCAGGTGGCACCACAGAACATATATATATACAACAGTCCTCGATGGGACCCATAGAACAGATATATATACAACAGCGACTCAACGAGTCGAGAATACAGATATACAATACAAAGATCCAAATCACCTTGAAATCGATACAACGTCCGAGTACGGACAAGAAGCAAATTGGGCTAAGATCCCGGTAGAATAACCAATGGCGTCCATAACCCTGCCTAGGCCAAGCCGGAAGGATAACCCTGCTAACGACGTCGATCTCAAACCTGCTAAAACAAAAGGGGTGCCGACAAAGGGCAAAGGAAAAATAGGAGTGTCAGTACTGAGGCCAGTACACGGCGAGGCTAGAATTCGGCGACTCTCGCCTACATAGGTATGGTGGGCTAAAGCGGCAGTGCAGCGGCACTAAACAACCTATAGAGACTCGATACAACTGGCGGTTATCAGAGAGGGATAAGAAAGACCTATTCAGATCCAACCTGAAGCTAACACCAAACAAACCCATCCTGGTGTTTCCCCCTCGAGACCAAACGAGGAAGTCGGACCAAGGAACTGACACAGTTGGCAATTTTACTCATTTCGTTATAGTTGCAGTAATTACTAATCAGATATAGATAGCATGAGTCATCCTGATAGCATAAGTAGTGGGTAGTTTTAATCACCATTCCGTTTGTAGTTGGAACATTTACTAGTCAGATATAATTGTCCTGAGGAATCCCAAAACGCAGCATTTGATGGCACTTTTATCACATTCCATTGGAGTTGCATTACTTACTAGGCAGGTATAGCATGACACAGAGCACCACAGATCCACAAGTTGTTGGCATTTTTAATATCCATTCTGTTATAGTGAGGCTGATTACTAGTCACATATTAAGTCAAATTTATAGCACTACTTTAGTTATGCTTGTCTATGACGGAGATATTGTGCCCCAAGTCATCCATAACCGCGGACATGGCTTTCAGAAAGTTTTACCCTGCAGGGGTGCACAAATAGCAACACACACTCGATCAACCCCGGAAAAACCAACTCAAAACCCAACGAGGCTTTCACGACAAAGCGATCACATGATTCATAAAATATTTCAGGGGGCCACCCCACTAAGCTACCCGCAACGAAGTTGGCCGGCTCCGAAACGGACCCAGGGTTTGCGACGACGGCTGTAAACGACTGGGAACCTGAAAGTGTGACTGGGCTTGTCGATACCACGAAAACATGGCGCGATCCAAAACAGTACAAGTGCTCCACACACAATCTTAAATAAAGCGGTAAAGCATGGCATAGGTACATGATAGTAATAAAGCCCGAAACTACTTTGTGGCCCCAAGAAATAGAAATGAATCAAGCTCTGGCTCAGGGGGGGTCCATAAGGCCTCCCGGATGCGGATAGTGAGAATAGTCAAGGAACAGGTATCAAGTACTCGGGGTCCTACGGGACACAAGTGAGCGTGGAAGAACCAAATAACATCTATTGCCCACCGATGTCTCTGCATTAGTTATATCTAGCATTTTAATAGTTGTATCTAAAGTCATGATCAACTCCACCATAAACATCTGCCAGGATTCCAACAACTGTGGTACTTGACATCACGAGACCACACCTGAGCAAGCGACTACGACTCGCAAGGCCAGCTATCTACCAAACATAGGTAATAGGAGGTGTCCAAGGCAATATAGAGGCTGCACGGGATATAACTGGTGTACGGAAACTAAAGCATTGCGACACGGATAGCAATAGATCAACAGGAGGAAATAAAGACTATAAAAGCAAAATAGGTAGAAGGGGGAGAGATGCTCGCCTAGGAAACACTGCCAAAGGTTCATATCCGGAGAACTTGTCGATACTCGCATCAACTCATCGGCCTAATCCGCGAAGACGCAAACACTAGAAGAAACACCGGATGCAATATTTAATACTACGGCAGAAGATCCGACATGATTATGATATGATGCATGTCATGGCAAAGATGCGATGCACCTAGGCAATATTAAGCGGAACCAGGGTCCCGATAATTAATTAGGTGGTTCAAGTTATTCAGATACCCCGCAAATTAAATGTTGTTTTAACAAGGATAAACATAGCATCGGTTCGCTACACCAATTTAAATAGAGTCCGGAATAAGATAACAATGTTACGCATATAGACTCCATATTTAATTATGAGGTGAATCGGCATAATGCCCCCAAACCACAGACATATATGCATGCCTGAAAAAATTAATATGCGACAGTTGATAATGTCATATTATAAAAATAGGGGCTTAGGGTCACACATCTGGTTCGGAAGGTCTTTGGTTCCGGGGGTTCTGGGTTCGGTCTCAGGGTTCGACGGGATTGGTCTTCGGAGAACGTTGCAGGACTTGGTTTGGCGTCGGCAGCTCATCGGCTTTGCCCAGGTCGGTGTCGATCTTGTTGTCATGAAGATCTTGTCAGGTCCTCGGATCGGGTCGGTCTTGGCGTTCGGGATGAAGAACTTGGCGTTCTGCTGTGAAGTGCTTGTCGTACCGGTGGCGATCTTGGCGGTCATCGGGTCCGGGAGCGGTTCTCGGCGAACTGGTCGGTTCCATGTCGGCGTACTTGGAGTTCTTGTCGAAGGACTCGGGTGACAGTGTCGGTCTTGTTTGCCATGTTCAATTGTGGTCTTGTCGGTGGTCGACCTTGACTTGTCGGTGGAGGTCGTGGCAGCTCTTGGCGTCAGTCGAACTTGATGTTCCATGAAGGTCTTGGATTTCACCGCGGGTTGTCTTGTGCGCTTGTGTCAGTATTGGTAGAGATCATCTTGTCATCAGGACGGTTCTCGGTAGCGTACTCCAGGTGGGACCACATCACTCCATGTGCCCCCAGCTCACCACAAAACGCAACACACAAGCAACAGAGAGGAAAACGACGGCAGGGCCGGGACAAGGCGGCGTCGCTTGCTGCCGAGGGTGGAAGGAGAGGTCGGCGCGGGGATGGGGACGAGGCAGCGAAGCGGATCGAGGTCAGACGGCAGCGGGGACACGCGGTGCAGAGCCGGAGCAGGGCGGCCAGAGAGGGAGATGCTGATAGGGGGAGGGCGACCGGTGGAGGCGGGGCTCGGCAGGGCCGTAGAGCGTTGGAGACGAGGTGGGATCACAGGGTGGCGGGGCCTCGGTCACTGCGAGGAGATCGACGGGGACACGACAGCGCCGGATGGAGGAGGAAGCGGGGCAGAGGCATGCGGGGTAGGTGGCTCTTCCGGGGGTCACGATGGGAACCAGAGGAGGACGGTTCGGTTGCTTGGCGGTGGGGCCGCGAGAGGAGAGAGAGAGGGGATTGCGGGGTCGCACGGGGTGAGAACGACTCGTGTGGGCGTGTTGGTCGGGAGAGAGCGGCAGGTGGGTGGGGGTGCACGCCCAGGTGGGCCTGGTCGGCGGCTCAGGTGGCGTTGGGCGGGAAACAAGAGGAGGGGAGAGAGAGAGTGCGGCGGCGGGGTGGGAAGTTGGGGTAGCTAGGGTTTTGTTTGCTGGGGATGGTAGGTGGCTGGCCGGTTGGGCCACTTGGGCCTGGTCGGTTGGCTGCCTCCCCATATTTTTTTTGAGAAAACATTTTTATTATTTATTTCCAAAACAAAACGTTTTGCAAGTAGTTTTGAGATCAGAAAAAATATTCGGAACGACAGGGGCTTTAATTTTAAATAGAGAAGGGGAGTAATTAGAAAACAAACTTGGCTTTTAGAAAATATTTTTAGCCAAAAAGATGCATGATGACATGACGATGCTCAAATGCAATGCGGCATGATGACATGAGCATGCGGTCATGATGATGCAATGCACAAAAACACAGTGACTTTCTAGTAGTGGTTTTTGCGGGATGCCACAGCACCCAACTCTCGCCTACCTGGCTCGGCCCAACAGAAGTCTCACTCGACGACCTTCCAAGGTCCATGAAGCCATGACGTTTTGGCCGATAAAAGCCTATATTGACATTGACTACAGGCATGCAAGGCAAAGAAAGCTCAAGCCCATATGGAGTTTGAATCGAACTTGTAACCTACTTGGTAACGGTACCTGAGACCTAGCCTCACATATAAAGGATAGCAAGGGTCACCGAGGAGTACAACTCTCCACCCCCACAACAGAACACAACACCCATAGCATACGCCAGATCAAATCTGCACATCCACGAACATCTCGGCGACATTGTAACATTCTATTTGTCCATCAATCAAGAATAGACAAGCAGGAGTAGGATCTTCCCTCTGGGGTCCTGCACCTGGGTAAACCTCGTGTCCCCGTGTGTTTGTCTGCTAGCCGATGAAGTCTCTAGTGCACCGATCTTCCCTAAAACCCAAGTCCATAACAATGGGCATTGACATGATCACCCCACGTCAATTGGCTCCGTCTCTGGGAAGCCTGTGTGCTAATGTTGCAACTTCAGTAGTTCCATCACCGGCGATATCCGAATCACCTATTTCTGAGGAACAGATCTACTTTGGCTACCACACATCATCATCCGGGCGGGATCTGTCGATCATCGCCACCATCATCCAGATCATAGTCTGGTCATCTCTTGAGCTTCACATTGCTCGATGTTTTCATCAACAATGGCAGTGATTTTCGTCATATTAGCTAGATCCCTGTCCTCATGTGGCCTCCCGGGGCCGATCCACCACAGGGGTTATTGTCGGGATCCCCAGAAGAGTTCTTCCCGAGCCCCCGCGCTGGAACTGATCCCCGGTCATGCTCCGCCCGTGGGTCTGGGACACCCCGATTCTCGCGGACACGATAGACACTCCCCCCTCAACTAGATGAGGTATACGACCGTTGACCTACCCATCCTCCATAGCTCTTGCAATTAAAATTGCTAGCATTTCATCAACTATATTACAAAATAGGTGATAGCGTATCACCTTGTCTCAGCCCTTTCTGAGTTTGAAAATAATGACCTATGTCATCATAACTTTAATGCCAACACTTCCCCTACTAACAAAATCCTGGATCCATTTACACCATTTTGGATCCAAACCCTTCATACGCATTACTTGTTGCAAAAATGGCCATTGAACATTATCATAGGCCTTTTCTAAGTCTATCTATAATAAAACCACGTCCATTTTCTTCCTATGAAGTTCATGAATTGTCTCATGAAGAATTAGCACACTTTCAAGTATGTGCCTCCTTGGCATAAAACTTGTTTGCATTGGTTGGACTACCTTTTGTGCCACCTCCATCACTCTATTTGTCCCTACCTTTATAAATATTTTGAAACTAACATTGAGGAGACAAATGGGTCTGTATTGCTGAATTAGTATAGAATTTTATTTTTTGGAAGAAGAATTATAGTACCAGAATAAGATGAAATAGAGGAAATTCCCCTTGTTAGAATTTAGCAAAAATATTCATTAGGTCATCCATAAGAATGTCCCAAAACTTTTGATAAAATTCTGCTGGGAGCCCGTCTGGTCCCGGAGCCTTATTATTCTCCATTTGTATACTAGCATCATGCACCTCCTTCTCTATGAAGTCAGCTGTCAAGATAGCATTTTATTTCTTGGGAAATTTGAGGTATATCAACATTATGAGATTGTACAAGAGAGAAATTGTTTTGAGCCTGTGCTCCGTACAACCTTTTGTAGGACTCCACGATATAATCCTTTAAATTATCTTGACCAACTATGGTCCCTTCATCTTGTTCTAACTGAAAAATATTTTTTTCATCTATGCTTTCTATTTGTGATTAGATGAAAGTATTTGGTATTGTTCCCACCCTCTTGAACGTATTTTACCTTCACACGACTGAGCCTATTTGGAATCCTCATCTCTTCTAATGAAGCTATTTTATCATTCGCTTCTCTCATCTCATCACGCTCAGAGGCACTAACAGGTATTGTTTCCGCTTTTAGGTCTAGGAAATCTATAATGTGTAAGAGGTGTTATTTTTCCTTCCTATACTCACTATTGGTATGCTTTCCCATCCTCTTAAGAAATTAAGGAGATGGTGGATCTTATTCTGGCAAACCTCCATAGGGTTTCTACCTTTATTAACTATTGCCCCTCCTCTAGCAACCATTGGGTAAAAACCTTCCTAGCATAACCATGATAACTCGAAGGAAAAATGATCTTTATTTCCTATTTGAGATTGTTCACTGAGTCAATAAGAAAAGGTGTATGATCTGAACCAGCTCTTGTTAATTCCCTCACAATAATAATAGGAAATTTTTTCTCCCAAGATACACTAGCTTGAACTCTATAAAGTTTTTCATATGTGGGAGTTTCTCGTCTATTTTCCAAAGTTTCCCGATCATATGTGCTCGCTATTCCAGCCACCAAAGTCCTTAGGGGTCCAAGAAAGAGGTACATTACGGTACCTAGTGAACATTATGAGGTACTCTTTCTACCTGGGTCAACCAACCAACCGACAAGATCCACCGATTAATGTCCATACACTAAGTAAGTGTAGAACCGTAAGCCGATGCTCCTACTTCTACCAGACAAGGTCCATCCGTCCACCGACGTGGACATAACAATGACATGTGACTGATTGTTGTGTCTGTCTTGTTCATGATGCAGGAATGTGTACCTTGCTTCTTAAATCCAATCTATTTCTTAGGTTTCATATTTAGTGCCAAAAACAAACTAGTTAGTGCCTAAAACGATGGTGTGCACATGCGAGAATGTTCCCCCATCTCATGTTTTGCACAAAAATGTATTTGATTCCTTATTATCAAAAGCTATTACTGATGATTGAGTGAGAAGTCTATGGTGAATCCAGTTATTATTAAACCTCGTAGGTTAACCATATGATCATGGTTCTACTAGTTCTTTCTAATTTGTTTGTGTTCTCAATATTGATATATTGGAGAAATTTTGAAACTTAGGATTTCTAATGATGATAAGCTTGGTGTTTAATCTCTTCCTAGAGGGGCCTAAGACGAACAACGATATTTTTTATTTGACAAAGGGAATATATTAAAATCACAGCGATACCATTAAACTCAACCTATACACCAATAAAATGTCTGAAAGATATCAAAGATGCACACAACCAACTAAAAACAAGAAAAAGATGGAAGGCCCAGCCATTGTGATCAATCAGTCAGCAACAGCAGCACTCCAACCACCACCAAAAGACAACACCCGAAATACATAAAAGGTTCTCCAAAAGAAATGCCTCCAACAAGAAAATGGTGTACAAACTACGTTGTAGTTTGATAAAATTTCTTAGGTTTTCATTATGGAGAAAGTCTGAGCTCTCAAAACAATACCCTCAACAAGGACATTTCTAGGTACAATAAATGAATCTCAAGACTCTATACTCGAGAAGTGTCCGAGATTTGTTCCTGTGAAAAATGCGGGTATCTCTCGGAGTAGGATAAGATCAAACAAAAGGGGTTGAACATGGTCTCTTCAAGAACCCTCGATGACCTTGGCAAGAAAAACCGCAACAAAGCACTATAGATAGACACAGAGAGTTATCCAGGTTCAGGCCACCACGTAGAGATCTTGCACTTCTAGTTCAACAAGATTTCACTTTACTTCTCCTCCGGCTCTCCTACTCCTAGTCGTCGTTGGAGGAAGCGTGAAGGCGTTGTTGCGTGTATGCGTGTTGTCGGAAATACCGACTAGACTGTGTTGTGTGCTTCCTTTGTTTTGTGCCAGGATTTCATTTTGGGTTGCCAAAGTTTCACAGGAATGTCGATTCATTTCCATTCTGATGAATTTCTAGCACCCGGTGCATGTCCTCTTTTTAGGGGAGGTCATGCCAAATTTTTCCGGCGATCTTGACGTCCATGCTCTAATTATTCTCTTGCTCTGTGTATATCGCGCAGGCGACCATGGTCCGACCAATGAGCACACCCCTCATGGATAGATGGATGAGTTAAGCGAGGGAAGACATGGCACAGACAAACATGATGGAGCTAAAATGTCCGTGTTGTGACTGCAAACTGATGTATTTGATAAAGCATCATTGCGGAATGCTGGAGCTGCACCTACTCCGACGTGGTTTCATGGATGGCTACACTCGGTGGATATGTGATGACGAAGATGATGAGGATGTCAATAATTGTGAAGAAGAAGATCAAGATGCCGGCGGGGCAGGTGATCATGAAGATCAAGGTGGTGCCGGGCATGAACATGAAGATCAACGTGCCGCCAGGAAGGAATATGAATATCAAGGTGCCAAGCATGATTCGAGTTGGTTGCGAGACCCCCATTACCAAGAGCTGCTTCTCAGGGAGACGAGTAATGCCAGAGATGCCGCTAGAAAGAGAGCTAAGCTAGATAAAATGGAGAAAGACGCATTTACTCCATTATTTGGGGGATGCAACGATGAGGAAACCCGTCTGAATGTAATGCTTAGGGCTCTGGAGATGAAGGCGAAACACAAAATGACTGATGAATGGTTCGACGACAACATGGAATTCTGGCACGATCGTTTGACCAAGGGGGGAACATATGTCCGACTAGTATCGCTGAAGCCAAAAGATTCGTGTGCCATATCGATCTACCGCATGTGAATGTCTGCATAAATGATTGCATCATCTACCGGCGCGAGGACGCGAAGAAGACCATGTGTCCGGTGTGCAAGGCCTCTCGATACAAGAGAAGGACCAAGAAAGCTCCTAGAAAAGTGGTGTGGTACTTTCCTCTAACTCCTCGCCTGCAATGGTATGTTGTGGACCCTAAGGAAGCACTCATGCACTGGCATGCGGAAAGAAAGAGGCGAGAAGACGAAGATCCGGAAAAAGAGGAAATGTTGAGGCACCCTTCGGATGCTAGCTAGTGGAAGACGTTGGACCTCGAGTATTGCCAACGGTTCAGGAAAGCGTCAAGGAACCTCAGGCTGGGTGTGAGCACCAACGGACTCAATCCGTTCGGAAGCCAGGGCAGCACACATAGCACCTGACCCGTGTTTGTATGGATCTACAGCCTCCCCCCGGCTGTTGACGCATGTAAAATGAATACATGAACTTTCTAGTTTGTTAACATGTTTTCCCACATATTTGCATCATATATAATGTTATATCCCTGTTTTATATTGATTTGGGGGATTTACCAATGATTCCCTTTATTTTGTACTATCTTTGTTCCACAATATAAACCTTTTTAGAAAACTAAAACAACTTTCTAAAAAGGCTTATATTACGGAACGGAGGTAGTATGATCGAACGGAAATACTTTGGTCCGGATCATGTTGCGCACCTACACCACATAGGCACGAAGCCCACGTCTAACAAATGGGCAGCGGCATGAGTCGTCGTTCTAGCGACATCTTTCAATTTAGGGTCTGGCTAGATCTGTTGGGCCACATAGAGATAAACAAAACTTTTTCCCTACGCGGTGATCCCAAGATCTAGCTCAGGTGATGAGCCACGAGATTTACCACTAGACATGCAGGTGCGAATTTTTGATAAAGCGCGTTAGTTGATGCCATGCCGAACGATCCCCCGTCCAGCACGTGCAGATCCCCACGGACCTCCTTGTCCCCATCGCCGCACGTGCAACGCCTCTATCAGTATCCACACGTACAAGAAGGAGCTCCAGGCAGAGGACTGTTAGATTCTGTATAGCCCGAAATGGGAGTGGAGAAAGTGACAGCTAGGTCAGGGACTATCCCTTGTTACTCCACTTATATACACTCCTGGCTGGGCTCAACGCTTGAGACCTATTTAGGCCATATCCCAATCTCCACATGGACCAAATCCATATGGGCTCCTTTTCCCTTAAGTGTGTGACCATATAGGTTCACCTACACTTGGACACGACACGAGTCACCACTCCGAGTCGATAGTTGGTAGCGGCCTCTAGCAAGACGTTCCAACTCCCAAGCGCCCAAAAGTCAGAAGACAAACCTTTCTCAATGTGACTTTCATCCAAGTCCCTTTACCTCATGATATATCTTGTCAAGCTATGGGCGAGTTATTGCCATCCCTTTAATAGCTTGACTCTCTCTTCTCATTTCATGATATACGATTCACTGGACTAACACTTGGTCCGACTCCTTTGTTAATTCTTAACCAAGTCGTGCATGGCCATGCTTCCAAATCATATCACATGAGAGGGCCTAGAGAATATCTCTCCATTATAGAGGGGCAAATCCCATCTTGGTAATCCACGTCACGCAGATTGCTTCACAACCAACCCGAACTCTACCTTTATAACTGCCCATTTACGGAACAATGTTTGATAGAACCTAAGTTGGCGATACACAACTCGGATCATGCAATTACCTTAGGTTAAAGGATTCCATTGCTTGAGACTACAAATGACAACATGCTCGTTGCATCTCAACTGTGGGTCAGTCCGATTCGCTAAACTCTTTAGCCGAATCAGTGTAAGTCGGAATAGCATCTCCATGCCCATGACAAGTGGAACTGAGTCATCAAGCTGACTTTCACATTAGTCTAAGTTATGTGTCCAACACAATCTCAACGACCAAGGACAACTAGTATGAACAACATGAATATATAGTTCCACAGTCGAATCACATATTCAATGATACATATTAGTAGTTCATACAAGGACAATAACTTTATGAATACATTGGGAATAACATCATACATGATTGCCTCTAGGGCATATTCCCAACAGTCTCCCACTTGTACTAGAGTCAATCATCTGACATCACATGTCTAGGCATCTAATTCCCATAGCTCTCAGGTGTGCCTCATGCTTTGGCTGTGGTAGCGGCTTTGTCAACGGATCCGCAATATTTGCATCTGTGTGTACCTTGCATAACTTGATATCACCTTGATCCACGAACTGGCAAATCAGGTGGTACCGCATGAGTATATGTTTGTTCTTCTGGTGTTGTCTAGGTTCCTTGGCTTGTGCGATAGCACCATTGTTGTTGCAATACATGTCTAATGGATTGGATGAGCCCTGAACCACACCAAGATCCACGAGGAAATTCCTCATCCAAACGGCTTCCTTTGCCACCTCCGAGGCAGCAATATACTCAGCCTCTGTCGTAGACGCAGACATCGTCTCTTGCTTGGAACTCTTCCATCTCACAGCCCCTCCGTTTATTACAAACACATATCCGGATTGCGAACGAGAATCATCCGAGTCAGTGAGATAACTCGCATCCATGTAACCCTTTACACTGAGTTCATCCTCACCTCCATAAACCAGGAACATTTCCTTAGTCCTTCTCAAGTACTTAAGGATATTTTTAGCCGCTCCCTAGTGGATCTCTCTAGGGTCAGCCTGGTATCTGCTCACAACACTTAGAGCATAGGAAACATCTGGTCTAGTACAAATCATAGAGTACATGATGGATCCGAGTGTAGAAGCATATGGAATCGCACTCATCCGACTTCGCTCATCAGTTGTCGAAGGACACTGAGTCTTGCTAAGTCTCATGCCATGGGACATCGGTAAGAACCCCTTCTTAGACGATTCCATGTTGAACTTCTTCAACACTTTGTCCAAATATGTACTTTGACTCAATCCAATGAGCCTCCTTGATTATCTCTATAGATCCGAATTCCTATTATGTAAGTCGCCTCACCCAAGTCTTTCATCAAAAAACTCTTTTCCAATGATTCCTTGGTTTCTTGCAACATCTGGACATCATTTCCAATCAGTAATATGTCATCCACATATAAGATCAGAAAGTTTACTTTGCTCCCACCAAACTTCTTGTATAAAAAAGAATCATGATCACTCTTGATGAAGCCAAAAGATTTGACAACTTCATAAAAGCGAATGTTCCAACTCCGAGATTCTTGCTTCAACCCATTAATGTATTTCCGAAGCTTGCATACCTTGTCAACATTAGCCGGATCGACAAAACCCTTGGGTTGTATCATATACACGTCCTCGGTTAAATTTCCATTAAGGAAAGCCGTCTTGACATCCATCTGCCATATCTCATAGTCAAAATAGGCTGTTATAGCTAACATGATCCAACTGACTTAAGCATCGCCACAGGAGAGAAAGTCTCATTATAGTCAACTCCTTGAACCTGTCAGAACCCCTTCACGACAAGTCGTGCTTTATAGACAGAAATATTTCCATCCATATCAGTTTTCTTCTTAAAGACCCATTTGCATTTGACGGGTCTTGCACCATCTGGCAGATCAACCAAGTTCCAAACTTAATTTTTATCCATGGACTTTAACTCAGATCTCATGGCTCCAAGCCACGACTCAGAATTAGATCCTACCATCACTTCTGAATAAGTTGCCGGCTCATCACTGTCCAACAGCAACACATCACGAACACTTCGCAATCTGGCCGATCTTCGCAGTGTCGGTGCAGTTGCCGGCTCAGGTACCATGACCGTCTCAACCTCTATGGATTTTTCCGACTTGCTACTGGCCGGTTCCTCTCGAATTTCTTCGAGTTGCTCCGTGCTCCCACTGACTCCCCGACTGAGAAACTCTTTCTCAAGGAAGACACCATTCTGAGCGACAAACACTTTTCCCTCTTCTCGGTTGTAGAAGTAGTAACCTAAGTTTTCCCTCGGATATCCTACAAAAATACACTTATCTGACTTGGTTGTGAGCTTGTTCGAATGAAGTCGTCTGACAAAAGCTTCACAACCCCAAATCTTAAGAAAATACAAACTCAGCTTCTTGCCAGTCCACATCTCATGTGGTGTCTTCTCTATTGACTTTGATGGTACTCTGTTTAGTGTGAACGCTATAATTTCTAGACAATAACCCCAAATTGATAAAGGCAGATCTATCCGACTCATCATTCATCGTACCATGTCTGACAAGGTCCGATTCCTCCTTTCTGACACACCGTTTCTCTACAGCATTTCGGGAGGAGTGAGCTGGGGAACTATTCCACAACTCTTCAGATGGTCATCAAACACATGGCTCATGTACTCGCCTCCTCGGTCCGACCAAAGAAAATTTATTTTCTTGCCGAGTTGATTCTGTACCTCATTCTGGAATTCCTTGAACTTTTCAAAGGCTTCCGACTTATGTTTCATCAAGTAGATATATCCATACCTACTCAAATCATCAGTGAAGGTAATGAAGTACTCATAACCACCTCTGGCCGTCGTGCTCATCGGGCCACATACATCACTATGTATTAGTCCCAATAAGTCGGACACCTTTTCACAACTCCTTGCAAAAGGTGTCTTGATCATCTTGCCGAGTAGGCAGGATTCGCATGTCTCGAACGACTCCAAGTCTAACAAAGTTAGGAGTCCATCATCATCGAGCTTCTTCATGCGTTTCCAACTTATATGACCAAGCCGACAATGCCAAAAGTAAGTCATATTCAGATCCTTTGGTTTCAACCTTTTCACATTTATATTATAGACAGATTCACGATCAAGATTCAAAATAAATAACCCGTCCTGGACGGGTGGAAAGCCGTGAAATATATCATTCAAATACAAAGAATAACCATTATTCTTAATATTCGACTCATAGCCTTGTCTCATCAAACATGAGGCAGAAATAATGTTTCGACTAAGCACTGGAACATAATAACAATTATTTAGCTCCATTAAGAATCCAGAAGGTAAATGAAGTTGCATCATGCTGACTTCCAACGCAGCGATTCTCGCTTTGTTGCCGACTTGAATGTCAACCTCGCCTCTCGCCACGCTCCTAGTTCCTACATTCCCTACAACGAGTTGCAGATGTGAATAACTGATCCGGTATCATATACCCAAGAACTACCAGGTGCATCAGCAAGATAAATTTCTATAACATTGCAAACAAGCGTACCTGAGCCGGAAGTTACACCTCCACTCTTGGCTTTGTCAGCTAGATACTTGCTGCAATTCCTCTTCTAGTGGCCACCTGCTTTACAGTAGAAGCAAGTGGATCCGGCTGCAGGAGATGGCTTAGTCCCTAAGGAAGCGCTTTGGACAGGGTCCTCAGCCTTACCTCCTGACTTTGCCTTCTTCTTCTTAGTCCAAGAACTCTTCTTGAACTTAGCCTTATTCTGCACCATCAACACTTGACTAGCGCCTTTCTTGAGATCCGCCTCAGCCTGCTTGAGCATCCCATGTAATTCAGTGAGCTTCTTATCCATACCATGCATGTGGTAGTTTGATACGAACTGACCATACACACTAGGAAGAGAGTTCAAAATTATGTCTGTAGCGAACTCTTCGCTAATGGGGTAGCCAAGCCTTTCCAGAGATTGCATGTAACCAACCATCTTGATCACATGCGGACTCAGTGGATCGCCATCCTTAAGCTTGCAGCTCAACAAAGCCTGAGAGACTTGATAGCTCTCACTCTTTGCTTGAGCCTAGAACATACTTTTGAGGCTTTCGATCATATCGTATGCCTCAACATTCTCGAACTGGTGCTGCAAGTCCGGTTCCATGTGAGCAATAATAAGATAGCTAATCTCCGTAGACTCATCACAAGTCCTACGGTAGGCATTGGTGGCTGCGACACTCGCATTCTCATTCGGCTCATCTAGAAGTGGGTTCTATAGGACATGGTCCCTCTTTTCTTGCTTGAGAACAATTCTCAGATTACGATACCAGTTGGTGAAGTTAGTTCCATTTAGCTTATCTTTCTCTAAGATGGTTATCAAAGCAAAACTACAAATCTGAGGGAGACTGCTAGGTGCCATTGATCTACAACAGAAAAATATGCAAAACACTTAAGACATGTATCCATAAAAGAGCAAGCATATCAAACACTTTAATACTTATGCTCCCACTAGAACCAACACCCCTCCGATGGTTACTTAGTGATTCAGGATCCTAATAAACAAGCCGACTAGTGAGCTTTAGCATCACCCCTAGTTGTCAAGTGATATAGGTAGACAACTCCTTGTCAATCGCATCACATACAACTCCTGTTGGACGGGTGGCATCACATGCCCCGGCTACCATCCGACCTTTCCCCAAGTCCCACAACCGTTGTGATAAACCCGTCTAGATTACCGAGTGCTTCTGCTGTAAGAGTCCGACTCGAACCCACCTAGTCGGAAAGAATTGATAGCACCTCAATTTTATGAGCCCACTACCAAAAATGTCCGACTTGTGATGGTGCAGCACTGGCGGTAAAACCGACTAGACCTTCTTTGAGGGATTATTTTCTACCAACTATCTAATAGAGGTAAAACAGAGACATAACAATAACACCAAATAAAGCAATTATAATGTGAAATGGTATGGCTCTCTTCATGGCGATCTCCATCTCCACAAAGCTTATAATTCGACTCATGTCAACTCTTGTCACGTGCCGCCTTACACCATGTAGCTGACTTGCACTTCGACTTGCATCCATCTGGATTCTCCAAACAGCTACGTTAGCTAGTAAAGTAAATTACATAGAGAATCCGATACGTAGGTCGTTATACAATAAGATGATAGCACCTAGGCTCTAGCCGGCTGATAAAACCCGTGATACGCAGATCACGTATGGATTACACACATCACATGCACATAAGCCATACCATTCACAACATCATCGTGCAAAAACAAGTTATGCATAGATACGATATCTACCGGTGTTGTGAAACTCGCAACGACATCTAAGGTGCTACGACAGGGCGAAGCCGGCGGTCCCTGTCCAATAAAACAGATCTCATCTGCATTTCGAACATGGATTTCTTCATCGGATAAAACAATTTTACCCAAATTCGATATGTACTCTGATTCGACCAAACTCTTTGATCTTCGATCACCGCATCCGGATTTACATGTCACAGTCTACCCCGATGGCGGAAGCCAACTGGTAGGGGTATATCGTTCCACGACCTTAGCAGTTAGATCACGGAAACCAGATCATCCATTCCCCCGAGTACAGTTGATCCAATCAACTTCATATAAAACCGATCTATCTCATAGATCGACCACCAAAACTGCAATTAGATCCAATCTAACGCCAACCGCATATTACATATGCACGATCTCGAGCCTAAAACCAGAAGCTAACGCTCTGATACCATTGTTGGGCCACACAGAGATAAACAAAACTTTTTCCTTATGCGGTGATCCCAATATCTAGCTCGGGTGATGAGCCACGAGATTTACCACTAGACGCGCAAGTGCGCATTGTTGATAAAACGCGTCAGTTGATGCTGTGCTGAACGATCCCTTGTATAGCACAAACAGATCCCCACGGACCTCCTTGTCCCTAGCGCCGGACGTGCAACGCCTCTACCAGTATCCACACGTATAGAAGGTGCTCCAGACAGAGGACTGCTACATCCTGTCTAGCCTGAAATGGGACTGGAGAAAGTGACGGCTAGGTCAGGGACTATCCCTTGTCACTCCACTTATATACACTCCTAGCTAGGCTCAACGCTTGAGGCCCATTTAGGCCATATCCCAATCTCCACATGGACCGAATCCATATGGGCTTCTTTCCCTTAAGTGTGTGACCATGTAGGTTCACGTACACTTGGACACGACACGAGTCACCACTTCGAGTCGATAGTTGGTAGCGGCCTCTAGCAAGACGTGCCAACTCCCAAGCACCGTAAAGTCAGAAGACAAACCTTTCTTAATGTGACATTCATCCAAGTCTCTTTGCCTCATGATAGATCTTGTCAAGCTATAGGCGAGTTATTGCCATCCTTTTAATAGCTTGACTCTCTCTTCTCATTCCGTGATATACGAATCACTGGATTAACATTTAGTCCGAATCCTTGGTTAATTTTTAACCAAGTCGCGCATGGCCATGCTTCCAAATCATATAACATGAGAGGGTCCAAAGAATATCTCTCCATTATAGTGGGGCAAATCTCATCTTGCTAATCTACGTCACGCAGCTTGCTTCACAACCAACCCGAACTCTATCTTTATAACTGTCCATTTACGGAACAGTGTTTGATAGAACTTAAGTTGGCAATCCACAACTCAGATCATGCAATTACCTCAGGTCAAAGGATTCCATTGCTTGAGACTACAAATGACAACATGCTCGTTGCATCTCCACTGTGGATCAGTCTGATTCGCTAAACTCTTTAGCCAGATCAGTGTAAGTCGGAATAGCACCTCCATGTCCATGACAAGTGGAATTGAGTCATCAGGCCGACTTTCACATTAGTCTAAGTTATGTGTCCAGTACAACCTCAACGACCAAGGACAACTAGTATGAACAACATGAATATATAGCTCCACAATTAAATCACATATTCAATTATACATATTAGTAGTTTATAAAAAGACAATAACTTTATGAATACATTGGAAATAACATCATACATGATTACTTCTAAGGCATATTTCCAACAGGGTCAATCAAGCTCAGCAGCACAACGGCTTGGTGAGCGCCATGGAAGGCGGACGGACGCGCCCATGTCCTCTATATACAACACCCACACCGCGTATTCGTATGGGTTCAACAAAAATTACCAAACTATCTATCCTCTTAACAAAATCTGAGATGAACCCTGTTAACCGTTGAATTAATATACAATAATCATGAATCTGTAGTATAAGGTACCGTAAAATCTCCCTGCTTTAAGGAAAGTATGAGTGACCCCTAGGTGTTGCACAAATATGTGGTATGCCTTTCTGGACCCAACTCGTTGAGCTTCATGATTATTGTTAGATGTAATCTGCCGAGTGCTGTCTCAAATTTATATTTCCACAAATAGCAATCTGATTAGAAATCCGCTTTCAACAGTGAAGCGTACTGTAAGTAATTTTTTCTAAGCAACCGACAAGCAGATACTGAAAGTTCCACAAGGCAAGACAATCTGAATTCACACGTGATGTGCACGCTTCATCGGTGAGTTCTGCTTGTCTTTCACCATATATATATATATATATATATATATATATATATATATATATATATATATATATATATATATATATATATATATATAGTTACCCATGTCTTATATACTCCCATATGAAAGTATAGGTGATACTTTATCGGTTTGAGTATGTTCCTATAGTACATCTAAGATACTTCAAATCAAGTTACGTGGAAAAAATGCAAGCGGAGCCATAGTTTGCACTATATTTTCGAAATACCCTTCATATTTGTACGTAAAATAAGAGTATGTAAAAAACTTATACATACTACCTCAAAAGTTTATATATAGTACTAAATAGTCTTATAATACTTTATACTACGCGTACATACTCTTCGATATGATAGATACTACCTACATGGTGTGAAACACACGTGGGTGTAGTTACACCCGGGAGTAGTATAAATATATATATATATATATATATATATATATATATATATATATATATGTAAAATAACTGGTGCACCTTGGTGCCCAGACACCATACGTGATACGCTTATTTTCGCTATGAACCACATATACCTGAGGGTATACGTACCTAAGTATACATACCTAGGTACCACATACCTAAGATATGCATACCTAACTTACATATACCTAACATATTACATACCTAACATATATATAAATATAGGACAGGACTATTCAGAAACACTCCCTTAAGAGGTTTCTAGATAAGCTTATTCAGGAACCTCTCAATCTAACTACCTCTTCTTCGTGATCCTCTCCCCGCGCGTCATAAGGCCCCTCTCCCTGCCCCCACGCGCCCTGGCCCGCGCCGCCGGCCACCCTCCTCCCCCCCGCGCTACCGGCATCCTCTGCTCCCGCCCCCGCGCCACTGACCATCTCCCCAGCACGCCGCCTCGCCCTCCTCCCCGTGCACTGCCGGCCTCCTCCACCCCCGACCCCATGCCGCCGGCCATCTCCCATGCGCGCCGCCGCGCCCTCCTCCCCGCGCGCTGCCTCGCCATAGATCCACACCACCACCACTGCCTGAAGCTACCTCCGGGTGATCCGCACCACCGGTGCCTCCTCTCTGAAAGTTAACTTGCATACATAGAGAAGTTAATAATGGCCGCAGAAGTTAAGAAGTGCATCGGGCGGAAGATAACTTGCATACACAGGGAAGTTAATGAAGGTTGCGGAAGTTAAGTTGCACACTTTGCGAAAAATACAAAACAAATCAGTGCTCCGATAGAAAGTTAACTAACATAGAATAGAGGGAGTTAACTTGTACAGACGGGGAAGTTAAGAAGGGTCACATAAGTTAACTTACACACGCGAAAGTTAACATTCATTCCACGAAAAAACAAAAAAATCGGTGCTCCATCAGGAAGTTAACTAGCATAGAAAGATGGAGTTAACTAGTACACACGAGACAGTTAAGAAGTTCGTGGAAGTTAACTTGCGCGTGTGAAAGTTAATATTCATTATTACTGCTATAGACTGGAAGTTAACTTAAAAAAAAGTTAACTCGTGTTTGCGTGAAAGTTAACAAGGGGTTCCTGTGTGTTCACGTGAAAGAAAATAGCTGCTCTGTCAGGAAGTTAACTAGTATAGAAAGTGGGAGTTAACTTGTACACACAGGGGGTTAAGAAGTTCGCGAAAGTTAACTTGCATAGAAGGAAGTTAACATTCATTATTACTGCTACAGACTGGAAGTTAACTTCGAAAAAAATGAAGTTAACTCGTGTTCACGTGGAAGTTAACAAGACGTTCCTATTGTTCACGTGAAAGGAAATAGTGGTTTCTGAATAACTAATCAGGAACCGGTTCTTAAATAGCAGAGCTATATATATCATGAAAGTATCCTATCATAAAGATCGCTGAGTCTCAAGCTTCTACCACCTTCTTATCTGGTCGATCCCCTCTGATAGCACTGTCTTCTTGTGTGATGCTTAACTGCAACTCTAGCAAGTATTAAGATGACTAGATGGACCTAGCGCGCTTTGCCACGCCGTCCTCTAGTGTTAGCGTTTAAATTTTTTGTCAGGGTTGCTTTTATAATATATTTTTTCGCCGTGGCCAGGGCTTGGCCATAATATGCATATTAAGTTACACGGCTTGTCCAGGCATGTATCGCCACATACCACACGCCAACTACCACAATAGATATCGTGACCCGCAAACCAAAGCACCGGCTAGAGACAACCACCATAACATAGTAAAAAAATCCAGACCAGAGAAAAGAGGAAACGAACTAGTGCGAGGAACAGACAACCCCGCAGAACACAAGCGACCGTGCCTAGAACAGGAGAAAAACATCCCAAATCGTCAAAGCATCAGTGTACCGATCCCACAACATGTGTCTCGCATGTACATCTACGTAGTGCACATATGGCCACAAGCGACCCGCCGTAGTGCGACGAACACAGACGCCACTTAGATAGGCTCACCGACAAAGAAAACAATAATACACTATCAGGTAAGCTGAATCTAATGCTGACAGGCGAAGCAACCATTTGACCTCATTTTCACGAGCAGCGAAACGACAACACACATGGAGGTGTGCCCCTTTTAGTAGTATATATTCTGAGCAACATAGAGCCCCAATTCCACCAGCGACTTACCAGGTGGGCCCCATCCAGTGGGACACGGCCCGAGCAACCACAGAGTCCCAATTCCATCAGCAGCGAACTGGTAAAACACCGACATATGGGTCCCATCTGGCAGGAAACGTGTATTGTACGAAAAATACAACATGTTTCCATTTAGGATTCTAATTCAAACAAAGAACTAATTGACCGAGTGGTATTTAGCAAGTAAAATATCACTACGGCAGAAATTTTGAAAAAAAAATCTGGTCAATACAAATTCTAATCCTAATCCAAATGTAGTTAATCTACCCATTTTTAACAATTCAAATATTTCTATGGTAGAATTTTTGATCAAAGCTAGGTAGCGATAGGCCCGGTGAAAATGACCTTTCAATCATCCATAGGCGCTTAAAGCTAGGGAGCTTAGAGCTCTTAGAGATTTCCTCAACGCATGCTTACCTTGGTATGAGAGGGGTCGGGAGTGAATGTGTGTGAATGTATGAGTGATGACACAATAGAAGCCCGTGAGCTAGTGGCAAACATCACCCTTGCCGGTATGAGAGGGGTCGTGAGTGAATGTGTGTGAATGGATGAGTGATGACACAATGAAAGCCCGTGAGCTAGTGGCAAACATTACCCTTGCCACTATTAGAAATAGTAATGGAGGGCAGGGGCACAACATGATACAGTTCGAAGCCCAAGCGGCCTAGCATCGGCTCGAAACATCGCGCACATATGCTGAGTCCGTGCCATGCTAGGGTGTCGATCAGATGGAAACCCTGAACATGTCTATGCCACGCCTATGTGTCGATGCCTTCCGTGCGCCCTCCATCGACAATGCGATGGAGGTGTTTCTAGGTTCTGCATGCATGCATGCAGCCCTATAACTATGCGTCTCACAATGATTATTCAATAACCCTACGCCTACGGGGATATCCTACGGAAAAGTTCCTACAGGGGGTGACGTGCTGTCCGATCTGGAGGCCACGGTTGGTGGAGTCAAAATAGCCACTAAATGAAAGGGAAAAAGTGAAAAAAGAAGAAGGATGTGCTGCTAATTACACTAGGGAAAACAAAACTCCTTTCTTTGGCCTCCTTCAGATTAAACAAGGCGTCACCTCCTTTTTGCCCAAAGTTCGGCAGTTCGCCGCGCAAGGCAACGGCGTCCTCCTCAGCGAGCGATGACAAGCAGTGTATGATATCAACTGGTACTCCACCATGGGTACACGAAGAGTACCGACTAAGAAAACCAGGGAGTACCTCAAAAGTTTAAGATTAAAACTGTAATCTATATTGGAAAATTGTAAGGATGTTCCAATAATATTTTTGTTATCTGCCTCTGCTTAGTGGGTGTAAACAACTTGATCCTCATTGGTTATCCAAGGAACCTAATCCGTCCTTCATTTTTGATGGGAACATCCACGCCTGCCTGACTATGCTAGAGAGACGGACCCGTAAGAGTGGCGGTGGTTGGGAAAGTGCCGCCTGCTTTGTTTGATCTGTTTTGAACTCCGATGTGCATATTTGGGGTTTTTGGGTGTATTTTGGGTGCCCTGTAGCCATGGTTTGTTGATCTGTAACTCTCAATGCAAGTAGGCAGGAAACCAAGACCCATGGATGGGTTGAGTCGTACAATGGTCATACCCCGCCGGGTGCAAAGGTGAGATGGTGGAAAACGGCATATACAAAAATACACACGGAAATTTGAATTAGACGATGTACCTTGAGTCCTTGTTATGGTAAGCTCGGGCAAAGAATGTGGCTGTCGAATCTACGAAAATGTTGAAATATGATCTAAATTCAGTTAAGAAGGCTGATGGATCCAAAAATAGTCATCTTCTACCACGTTTAAACATTATTTTTAGTCAAACAATTGACAAGAAACTCTCAATTCTTATCACTAATGACTAATAATTGCAAAGATATATAAAACCTTGCTTTGAATTGTGTTGCGCAGAAAATCACGCTTTTTAATGTAAAATCAGGAGTCATAATGAAGGTTTTTTAGAAAGTCCACACGACCAAGTAATTGTGGAGTCAATTCCAAGTGTCAGTAGCCGTAACAACCACTGGTACGGGCAAGGTCCCGCCCATACTATTTGTTCGTACCAAGTGGGGGCGCTCCATCTCGTCAAACCCTACAACTTTCGTGAAGACGCCTATATATTTTGAGGTCTTAGTCGCCGCGCAAAAGAGCGCCATTCCCAGATAGCATCACAACACCACCAAACGAGATACACACCATTTTTCATCCATCCATCATCCATCCCCTCCATTTATCATATCCATTGCTTTGTACTTTAGATCTCCTTGTGATTTGGCGATCATTGTAAGAATATTTGATTTTAATATAAATATTTTGCACAATGATTTCTATCCTTAATCTTATTGTTATGAGTGAGTAGTCCTCACGGGATGCAGGTTGGGGAGAAACCTCGCAGCGATTATGTGCATGTAATTAATTGGATCATAGTGTATTGTTTGAAATAGTGATTTGTATCTTTTATTTTTTCTCTCTCTTGTCTCGATCTATGGACTTGTAGGTACCCAAGATCTATCCTATAGATTGATAAAGACTTGAGGTGAGATACTTGGCTAGCTGCGATCTCATAGGAATCCAAGTGAAAGAAAGTGTAGTACGGTCTTCGCTTAGCTCCCTATTCGAGATCACAACAATATCACCACTTAATACATTAATCTGTGTTTTACAATTAATAATTGTTTGTAACCCGTTCCTTCGTGGTGCACTCGGTTGGATTAAAAGACTTTTTTTATGCCCGCTGCATCTGGGGGCTCTGGTATATTAAGATTTGTTTCTCACAAGAGATTATCTCTATTAAAATTTTACACATGGCTGTGCTTATTATTATCTTTTATCCCATATGATGTGCAAGTGCAGGTGGATCTTCGGTCCTGACCTATCTCCATCCATTGACTAAATCCACTATAAAAGTAAACTAGATTAGTCCGGTAAACAAAGCTAAAACAAAGAAATAAAGTCTTGTAGACGTGTCCTTTTTATTTCCTTTTAGAATTGCTTTTCAAGGTTCGATTAAACCTAGGACTTCTAGGAAAAAAGCTATTATACTACATTCGTGAATTCGGATCGACGGTATCAGAGGCTAACTTCTGACGAAATGGAGCGAGACCCGTAACCAGAGGCTTGGGACGATGTGGAGGCTTGGGATATGATGACAAAGTCTATTAATGTTGCTAAGTTTGAGTTATGCTTAAGATTATTTGGTATAACTATTTAGCCCAAGTGGCTGTTGGTGCCGAAAGTGTTTTCTTTCTTTGTTCTGGGAGATGATTCTACAAGAAGGAATTTATCTCAAGGTGAATTTTGTTGAAGTATGATCAAAATTCAATTAAGGTGGATAACTTCTAACAAAACGGAGAGAGGCGCGTCGTCGGAGGCTTAGGCCAAGTATGACCATTGTCGCTGGACACTTTGGCTTGGATCGTTGAAGACCTAGGTTTTTACCTCTATATATATATATGCAAAATAGCCAGCTACACACAGGTATAGCTGCGCACAGCCTATCCACCATTGATTCTCTCCCCTTTTGATATACAGAGCACACATTTCCATACCCAAAACGTTGAATCCCCATATGAGGCTATTAACATCGTTAGTTGATGGAAAAGTGAAACCCTAGTTGACTAGCTGGCCATTTTCAATGCAAACCCTAATAGCCTGCATACCATGGCATGCACAAAACCCTAGGCAAACTAAGTTTCTCAGATTACATTCTTTTGACTGCATGCAAACCCTAATGTACTACATGCACAAAATCCTAACCGAACTAAGCCTTATTCCTTTTATAACGCAAAACCCAATGTACCATAGACAAAGACATGCAAAAACCCTAATCAAACTAAGCTTCTCTGATTATGCTATGTGTTTTCGTTGCTTTAGGTATAGTAGCAAAAACCCTAAACGAGGGCACTAGCTAGAAGTACTGGCGTTAGATGTTTCTCTAAGAGTGCCTTCTATCTTTTATAGAGTAGGAGAGTAGCATGTAGCACGCGTGAAAACACAAAAACACCTAACAGGGCCACGCGAGAATTAGTTCTCTCCCGCCAAAAAATAAGACACTACACTCTCCCGCTGGAAAGTTGGGGTTTGCATACTAGCACAAGCAGTTAGTATGAATCATTCTCATGCAAAACTCTTATAAGCCTTGTTCTCACTACCTTCCCATTTTAGATGCTAAAATTTTCATAGCCAAACAGCGCGCTAAAAAATTAGGGTTTGTCTAAATAAGACACTACACTCTCCCGCTGGATAGTTAGGGTTTGCATACTAGCACAAGCACTTAGTATGAAGCATTTGCATGCAAAACTCTTATAAGCCTTGTTCTCACAACCTTCCCATTTTAGATGCTAAAAATTTCTTAGCCAAACAGCGCGCTAAAAAAGTTAGGGTTTGTCCAAAACCCTAGCCATTGCATGTATGCACAAAAACGGAATGAAACACACACTGCTACTCACCGTTATCCCTTTCCAAGAGCCAGCCACTAGCATCTAAAGGAGCATTTGCATGTGATCTCTATATCCAACAGACCTAAGGCTATGCACAGCTATGTCTGTGTGTACCAAATCCGCGTCGATATATATATATATATATATATATATATATATATATATATATATATATATATACACACACACACACAACATGGATTTCCTGCCCATGGTGGCTGCGGTGCACACCTTGCTCACCGTTAGATTTGTGGAGCATATGCTCCTGGATGGATGTGAGCGGGTAACGGTTGTGATGGCTATTTAACAGAGTTTGTTCGTCCGTCATCTACGTACACAGCATGCACCGCTAACCGTTTACCATGGGAAACATACATCCGTTGATACTTTCACATGTTGCTCATGGGCACGGTGCATGCATAACCGGTATCCGTGGCTAAGCAAGTAGCTTACCTAGGAAATCGCACAACCCTAGCCATAGCCATGAGAAAAAATGACAATTGATGTGTATGCCAATAGTACTCAAGGACACGGTGCATGCATTTGTTGTGTATGCCAGGAAATCCACACATAAACTTGCTCCAAATTTTGGAGACAATTGACTATCCCAAATTTGCAGAATAAATTGACTAATCCATTTGAAGAAAGGAGCAAGCAGATCCAACCTGCTGAGAACAAATTGCAAAGTGTATATCAGAAAACAATGCAAAGTGTACATCAGAAGAACACTACTCCCTCCTTCCCAATTTGTGTTGTGTATTGTTGCAGATCCGGATACCAAGGAGTGCAGCTGATAAGCGTTTTGGAAAAAATATGGATGGAGCTGCCTCTCCTTGCCCGCACACAGCTAACCACCTCACCATAATTGTTTGCATGCAGTCGCTTCGATCGTCTCAGTCCAGCGTGCATGCATGCTCCTTTTTTTCCGCGGGAATCGCGCATGCAGACTCTAATTGGCTTGAGGTTTTCTTCCAATCAATGTACATTGTGTACTTCCGTGCCAATTCCTCTTAGCAAGATTGTCTCTTGTGAGAATTACCCCTTTACATAGATACCATGCAAATATTTTCGTTTTAAGGGGTATTTTCATCTTCCAAATTTTACTATTATTATCGACTGGAATATCAGGTTGAATCAAAGCTCTATACATCGAATCCACAGAAAATTTACCACTCTCTAGTAAATTCCATTTGAACTCGTCCACACCCTCCGACAACTGTACCGTGGTTAATCGAACTAAAAGATTGTTCCACGATAGTCGTCTAGAGCCAATTAGACTTCTTCTGAAAGTTACATTAGGAGTATTATTTTCCATTATCGTGGAAATTGTATCTCCTTCGTGTCTAACGATCGAGTAAAGAGCTGGATATTGTTTCCGAAGAGTAGATTGGCCAAGCCATTTATCTTCCCAGAAACGAATCTGTGAACCATCCCTAATATTAAAAGTACCAAAACAAAAGAAGTGTTTTTTTACTGATGGCATTCCTCATGCAGAGAAATCATGTGGCTTTTATAGTGACGAGACCTCTTAAAACTCGTGGACAAATTCAAGGATATCTCAACGGTGGTTCTTCCGGACAGTGGATACACTATTCTATTTTTGACTAACATATGGGAAATATCTGGGTTCCCCAACCTTTGTGCCATACCTTCTCGGGACTTTTCTCATATGCGTTGGATCATAAATTATCAGATGCACAGGTTTATGGTACCGAGGAGAAAACTCGGTTATTTAATCTACCTCTCTCCACTCAAGCATATGGAAAATTTTGCACTTTTCATCAACTAATGCAACATCACCCATTGCCAGGGGACTTGGAAAAGTGGGAGTATTTGTGGGGTGACACATATAGCCAGGATGATTCTATTCCTATATTCATTCCCACATTCAAGTTCCCCCAGTTTATAGTTGGATATGGAATCCGACTTTTTGTCATGAAGACAACATTTTTTTCTTGGCTATTGCTACCCGAGTCCGACAGGTTGAACACGTGAGATCTCATGTAGCAGCGTAACTAAAATGTGAGTGATGAAACACATTGTGTGTTGTGTGTCAACATAGATTATGAGGAGAGATTTCATCTCATTAACTGCAATTTCAGTCCGAGGATCTGGTCGTACGTGCAGATTGATTGGTCTTTGAGCACTGCCATTCAAGTGTCCATGGTTGTGGCTAGGAGGGATTTTGGTCATCCTTTTTTCATGGAGGTGATGGTCTTGGCTTGTTGGCATATTTAGAAGTAGCGGAACGAGATAATCTTTCAACATGTGAGACCAACATTTTCCAGATGGAGAAGAAACTTCATCCGCGACATTACTTTGCATTAGTTGTTGTATAAGGTAGTCCTGCTAGGTAAGTGTTGCTTTCCTTTATGTAAATATTTTGTAGAGGATTTGTTCTTTTAAATAAATTTAGTGGGGTTGTTTCCTCACAGTTGAGGGTAAAAAACTGCTCTCTAAACATGTATTGTTAATGTTAAAGATCAATTTCAATTAACCAATTTTGATTAAAAATGCAATTGATGGTTTTGATTCATTAATTTGATTTTTTGTTAGTAATGTTTAAGAAGTTAGAAGTAGAGGAGTACGTTATTACATGTAAAATAAACTCCCTTGTTTTTCCCGAACCCTAACCCTAGGAAAATACTCCAATTAACATGAACCCTAACTTTTGCGACAGAAGGGCGTCCGCTCCCAACAGAGAGGATGAGCGGGACGACGCACTTGCAGAATGAACCAGGTGCTGCTAGCCACAATGAAAATGGTTTCCATTATCTCCTAAAAGTCTTCCACGACGCAACTCACCACCTCCTCATCGCTCCAAATGAACCCGACATTGGCAGCTACGCTCGACAGAGGAGAGCATATGACCTATTTCTGCCCATTCTTCTCTAGCAAGTGCCGCCATCGAGTCAGAATAGATCAAGGGACGGGCATATTTTAGGATGGGTTACACCCCAATTTGGGTTAGATGAAAAAGTTATTGGGCCGCCGAATGATTTTGTCTTTTCCTTTCTGTATTTTCAGTTCATTTTACAGTTTCATGTCATTACTTTCTGTTAACTCTTTTATGCACTATTTTATACATAAAATAATTACCTAGAATATGGTTCCATACATGTTACTTTTCTTAATAAAATGGAACCAACGAGATATTTTATTTAGAATTTTTAATTTGTGTTGCATGTTGATTATCATTTTAGTCGTCAACCAATTAATGTTTAATATTAGATTTTTTAGATCTATATTTGATGTTTAAATTTGAGAATTTTTAGGTTCTAATGACCAATGATTTTTTAGTTTTATGAGTCACCCCCTATATTTTGCCATAGTTCTTTCTCATTTCTGCCCAGCGGTGATATCACATATAGTAATAGATTGATATCATTAGATGTTTATTTATTTATGAACATAATTTATTTTCATGAAATTTAGGTATGTGTTTTATGCCGTATTGACAGGATCCAACCCTTTTCTATATATATGATAATGTTGAAAAGCCAATGGAAGATTTTTTTGATGCTAGAAGACCGTCATTGATTTTTTTTCTGAGTTGTAATGGCCTTGACTATGCGGTGATGGAAGAAAAACATGTGGTACCCACTCGGGGTGAATTAAGGTATGAGGAATTCAAGAACACTTATGTGATATATATATATAAAGCTCGAAAAAGGGAGAATTCGAACCACACTGCTCTCCTTGTCAATAATGCATTGATATATGTGGATATTATCCTTAAAAAGTCAACAATTAGCAAGCCCATTAAGTCCATTACAACGGTGAAAGATGTACTAGTCGTAATTTTGTATGAGTACGACTATATATTGAAAATTTCACAAGTAAAGAAAATATTAATTCTCACGTAGTGTGTAAAGCTTCATTGATGAGTTTGGTCGTCTTTCATCTACCAACTTTTATTTTACAATAGTATATAACACAAGGATCCTATCTTGGAGAGCATCCTTCTTGGAAGTCATTGAGTCTCGATCCACCAACTTCTTCTCTCGTAGTGCTCCTCCTCTAACACCATATTCTATGATTCCTAACTACAACTCTAGCTAGAATTAAAGGGGATCTCCCTTCTTGGACAGCATGTCGGGTGCAGGCTTAGCTAAGTATGAGAGGGGTCGGGAGTACATGTATCCCTATGACAAGTGAAGGCTCCATAGATGCATGAGCACCGGTCAGGTAGATCGACCGTGCCACAATTAGAAACAGTAATGGAGGGGGTGGGCTACAATACAATGTAGTTTAAAGCCCATGTGGCCAAGAAGTATCATGGTACATAGCGCACACATGTTGAGTCTGTGCCACACTAGGACATCGATCGGATGGACACCCACAACATGTCCATGACACAATAAGGTGTCGATGTCTTGCACTCTACATAGGAGATATGAAGTAAAGTATCTGCGTACATGGTGCATTGGATTATCTCTTAGCATTAACTACACCGATTAATGTTTTCATCATCCCGTGATTAAAAGTAAAACATAAAAATGTGTAACCAAGATAAGACATTTCATATAGTGGAGAAAAGTGTATTATCATTCTTACAAACAGATTATCTCCTAGATAAAATAGGATAACCCTTTTTTGTTTCTTTTCGATCACATGTTTCGCTCGTGCATGTGCAATTGGAAACCATTAAAGAGATGTACAAGAGACATCACATCCTAAATTGACCGTGTAACTAGTCCTTGGCATGGGTACGATGTTTTGTGGTAACTTCGGCCTCCACCACGCTCCGGCCCAAACTTCCCGGCGACGGGTCATACTCCGATACGTCAAAAGTCAGCCTTTATATGAATTTGGATCACAACTCAACACATATGACCTTCAAAATTGTAGAGTCAGAGTGCCCATGCCATCTTAAATATTACATGACTAGAACATCATTTGATACTGCACGTAAAAATCATAAGTTTGTTTTTCCAAAAAGTTGGAGCGGATGGTCAATTGTGTACCCAACCTAGTGCAAACAATAATAAGAAAAATCATATGGTGTGCAATCCTATGAATAAAACAACTAACTAACATAATTTCATGAAGATCAGAATTCTCTCAAACGACTAGCAGTAGCCCGGACGGAGTGTCGTCGCTTGTTCATGCACACATGGATCATGGAGGTCTGGTTATCATCATGCCTCCGTGTCTGACAACATAGCGACGTTCAATACTTTGGACCGATAGGACAGTGATGCCACATACACTATGTCCCTAGGGGCTACACCGTGACACCCAACAGTTGTAGTGATACACATACAGATTATATTCTCAAGGCAATCCATCTATTTGTATAATATGAAGCGTGGAGCATGTGATAATTCATGCATGTATGCATGATGCATGGTGTGTGCCTTGTCACTCGTAGTGGTCGTTCGATACCGGTCTACCCATAACATGGTATGGCCCAACAACTAACCTCAACATGGTCTCGCATAGTGCATGAGGTTCTCACGAGTGCAACCATATCTATACCTAATTAATAATAAAGGACAGATTGTTTCTTCCGGTCCAACACTTTTTTGGACTATTTTGCCCATGCGAGTTAGAAAAAATTAGAATGCTGCCAACGCTGAGTGAAACCTACCTACGATTCAGTTTCCCGTGGATCTATACCCAAGAAAACTCAGGCCCGTGTCCCGCAAGTAATCCTCTGTCCCGCACCTAATAAACAGCCTGACGCGAAATACATGATCTGGACTCGATCCGGTGGCTCGGCCTAGATGCCATTCGTGAGGAGACCTCCTACAATCGCCTGTCCTCCTTCTTCAGCCCAGGAGGTAGCACCTTCCGTAGCTCCTGCCCAGCTTCCTCGCCTCTCGGGCTCTCCGGCTTCAGCCGTGCCAACGGCTCTCCGACGTCAAAGAAACGAAGGAGGAGGCGGCCAAGACGTCCGAGGAGTGCACTGAAAAATATGCCCTAGAGTTCGGCCTGTGGAAAGTAAGCACGACATGAATTTTAGAAGCACACTTTCTGGGATGCTCTACTCTCCACTTCATGGCCAGTAGGGAGGATGCTTTGACGAGGGAGTTGATAGGGATTCCCTGGACAGGAACTCTCCGGCGTGTCCGATGCTCCCTATGATTTTGCTGCTGCAATGGTGATTATTGGTCTACCGCCGCGCCGGCACCGTCGGCATGCACCATGGTGGGATTTCATGACATCAATCCAGCAACCTGTTGGTGTAGTTGCAAGTGTCAATTGACTCTTATTTATTTATTGGATCTGTCTAGCTTATTTTTTGCATTGGATAAGCAGACACTTACTTCTTGGTTGTCGTTCCTCCTCTCCATGTTTCAGCTTGCCACAGTAGATTTGTCAGTTGGAGTTCCAGACTTTACATCTCGAGTTCAGCAGACAACTAGATGCAAGAAACCGGGGAGTTGCATCGCAGGTAGCCTGGCATAGCGGCTATTTCAGGAGGTTTGACTCAGAATTCCAGAGATTTCCTTATGTTAGAAAATTAGGCGTTAGTAATACTCCCTCCGTCCTCGGAAGGATGTCTCAAGTTTGTCTAAACTTCAATGTATCTAAACACTGTTTAGTATATAGATACATCCTAATTCAAACAAACTTTAGACATCTTTTTTGGGACCGAGGGAGTATGATGGATACATCTATTCTAAATATTTTGTACATAGGAAAAGTGATGGTACTAGCATTGACATGTGAGCAATTATTAATTGTTTTCTCTTGCAATGGTAGTACTTATGCGTCCTTTTGCTGGTGATGGATGTGGCTACTCAAAACTATTTCGGTTGGCGAGGCGGTGTCTGCATTGTGCATTCCAACAGCATGCGGAGGCATTGACATCGTATTGAAAATTCTGATAAAATCGTGTATTTGCCTATTTCCTCATAAGAACTTGGCATTATGATATAGCTAGAAAGATTTTGAACAAGTCAGCCTCTTATTTACGCTATTACGTGATGATGCTTTCTGAAACCATATGTTACTGTTGAACTTTGTACAACTGATCTTTAGTCCGGATAACTGATTAAGTTGTTGTAGCATGCAAAAAAAGTGTGTAAACCTATATGACAATATGCTTTCTAAAACGTTTACGTTAAGCTTAATTTCATTTCACTCAACCATAATAGTTTTTTCTATGTTCCTATTAATAGCACCAGCTTGCAAATTTACATAACCAAACTTCGAATTACAGGCTATATTCGGTACACAATTTTTTATTTCAGTCGGTGCATAAGTGGGTTTCTGCTTTGGAAATTGGAAATTACATGATTCTATGAAGAAGTCTAATTTAGAGTTGTTCGAATGAGCAAAATTTCCAATGAGTGGCTATTATGGTACGTGTGCATTTTCACAATTGAATGTTTATGAGATTGAGTAGTAAAAAATATGTTAGCCTAGAAAATATTCAAGAAAGCCAAGGTGCTCTAGGTCCGAATGTCTGAATACCAAAGTGAATGTTGTAGAGATATCTGGTATATCAATTGGTTTTGTAATATCCAGTGCAATATCGCCGAATATTTTACGCGCCTTCATGATATAGATTTTTATCTCCTATTGCAACACATGGACATGTTTTCTAGAAAATTACCATTTATGATATTTTCGGTGCAACGCACGGACACTTTTGCTATTGGTGAAAAAAAACCAACCTTGCTTATCCGACATAACGCGCGGGCATTTTGCTAGTAAGATAAGAAAGGCTCAACGATGAGAATTACTAAGAAGGAACTTTCAGTAATAAGTAAGGGAATAATAAATCTGTATCATTAAAGCAATGTTTGTTTTCATAGGTTGTGCAAGTTTCATTGATGATATCACATCATCTCATCCGTCTTATTTATGTTCTCATTGATGATGAGTAAGTATATATGTTCACACAATCTTCCCATAACTAGCTTGGAGGCTACCCATTTCCTCTGTGTTACTCCCTCCATTTCAAAATATAAGATGTTTTAGATTTGTGAAAGAAGTGTATCTAGACCTTTTTTAGTGTATAGGTTTGGGGAGGTTTGAAGTGAACCTGTGTTGCTATTTGTGCACCCCTGCAGGGTAAAACTTTCTGAAAGCCGTGTCCGCGGTTATGGACGACTTGGAGCACAGTATCTCGATCATAGACAAGCATAACTAAAGTAGTGCTATAAATTTGACTTAATATGTGACTAGTAATCAGCTCAAGTATAATGGAATGGATAATAAAAATGCCAACAACTGGTGGATCTGTGGTGATCTGTGACATACTATACCTGCCTAGTAAGTATGGCAACTCCAATGGAATGTGATAAAAGTGTCAACAATTGTTGGGTTTGGGATTCCTCAGGACAATGATATCTGACTAGTAACTGTTCCAACTACCACGGAATGCTTAACTAAAACTGCCCACTACTTATGCTTTAGGATGACTCATGCTATCTATCAACCTCGGAAAAACCAACTCAAAACCCAACGAGGCATTCACGACAAAGCGATCACAGGATTCAGAAATATTTCAGGGGGCCACCCCACTAAGCTACCCGCAACAAAGTTGGCCGGCTCCGGAACGGGCCCAGGGTTTGTGTGGACGGCTGTAAACGACTGGGAACCCGAAAGTGTGACTGGGCTTGTCGATACAGCGAAAACGTGTCACGATCCTAAACAGTACAGGTGCTCCACGCACAATCGTAAATAAAGCAGTAACATGGCATAAGTACAGGATAGTAATAAAACCCCAAACTAGTTTGTGGCCCCAAGAAATAGAAATGAATCAAGCTCTGGCTCAGGAGGGTCCATAAGGCCTCCCGAATGTGGATAGTGCGAATAGTCAAGCAACAGGTATCAAGTACTCGGGGTCCTACGGGACACAAGTGAGCATGAAAGAACCAAATAACATCTATTGCCCACCGATGCCTCTGCATTAGTTATAGCTAGCAATTTAATAGTTGTATTTAAAGTCATGATCAACTCCACCATAAACATCTGTCAGCATACCAACAATTGGGGTACTCGACAACACGAGATCGCACCTGAGCAAGCAACTACGACTCGCAAGGCCAGCTATCTACCAAACAACAGGTATTAGGAGGTGTCCATGGCAATATAGAGGCTGCACGGGATATAACTGGTGCACAGAAACTAAAACATCGCGACACGGATAGCAATAGATCAACAGGAGGAAATAAAGACTATAAATGCAAAATAGATAGAAGGGGGAGAGATGCTCGCCTGGAAAACACTGCCGAAGGTTCATATCCGGAGAACTTGTCGATACTCGCATCAAATCATCGGCCTAATCCGCGAAAAAGCAAACATTAGAAGAAGCACCGGATGCAATATTTAATACTTCGACAAAAGATCCGGCATGCTTATGATATGATGCATGGCATGGCACAGATGCGGTGCGATTAGGCAATATTAAGCGGAACCGGGGTCCTGATAATTGATTAAACGGTTCGAATTATTTAACTACCCCGCAATTTAAATGTTGTATTAACAGGGTGAAACATGGCATCGGTTCGCTACACCAATTTAAATGGAGTCCGGAATAAGACAAAGATATCCCGCATAAACACTCCATATTTAATCATGCGGTGAATCGACATAATGCCCCAAACACCCACAAAAAGTATGCAAACATGTTCAATTAATATGCAACAAGTTATTTGACATTTATAAAATAGGGGTGGGGTCTCACGGTTTAGATCTTCGAATTGTTGTCGAAGTAGCGGAAGCAGGCCTCGTCACGAAATTAGAGGAAGCCGAGGTCTTTGTGTCCACGCTGGCGTCTTTGGGACATATAGGAATTAGGCAAAAATAGCAACTGAACATCAACCGAACGGATCAGAGACGATGATTACCTTGAGAGGTGAGAACCGAGGATATCGAGTAAAAGAAACAGAGGCAAAACTCTTGTAGGAATTTTGACGAACATGTGGCATGCGTGGCGGAGGAGGTGGCCACGGAAATATCTTGGCATAAACAGGACGACGGAAAGAAATATCCGAGTATTTTCATATTTTGGGTGACAAGTTGCAAGTAGGCAAATTGACCTGTTGCGATGTCACTGACACACGATGCAGAAAGAGAAACATGAGGATGAATGAGACATAATACGGCGGCGAGATGTGTCCGCACGTGGTGTTGATGATCCGCTGATGTACTGCAGGAACATGGCGGAGCTGCAGGCTGTAGGCGAATTGCCTCTTCAGTGCGTCAGGGGCCGGCCAGGCGTTGACCGCTCGGCGAGGCAGAGCCCTGGCTGGCTTGGCGGTGTGCGGGTGCGCGTGTGCACAGGATAAGGTGAGGCGACTTGGCTCACTGCAGCTACTGGGTCTGATGGCCAAGGGGATGCTCGCGCGTGGAAGGTAGGTGGCGATGGAGCTGGATCGATGGAATATGGTGGTGGTGTGGAGCTTCACCGTGCAGGTGGGCATGGAAACCAAGCAGAATAGATGAAGCCATGGTGGAATTGATGTGGAGAAGAGAACAACTGCGCATGGATTTAAGCAGACAAAAAAAAGAATGGACAAGGTGTATGGCGGCGAGAATTCAAAATAACATCAGTACTGCTCTGCTTGTTGCTGCTAACTGATGCGAAACTCACGCGAAGAAAAGGAATAGGTCGCCGGCGGTGGAGAGAAGAAAAATAATAGACAGAACGGTGGGGATTTTGTCTCGGATCTAGAAGATTTAGACAAGATATATTTGGAGGCTAGGGTTTGGAAGAAAAGAGGGGAAAAGGATATTTATCTAGTCTAAGGTAGACTAGATGAGGCTAGTTTTAGGCTAAAACTTTAGACGGGCCTTTAGCCTAATTTTATTTTTAATCAAATAAAAAAATCATTTGTGGTCACATAACATACCAAAAATATTATTTTGTTTTAGTTTGAAAATAAGAAGAGTAAAACAGACTTAATATATATTAGACCGTACGGATATTTTAGAAAAGCAAAATACGGTGTTTAATAAAAATACTTGTGCTTCGAAAAATGCAAGAAAAATATGCATGATGACATGAGCATGTGGTCATGATGATGCACAAAACAAAAACACAAGCGATTTTCTAGTAGTGGTTTTACCGGGGTGCAACAGGTTTTAAGTGTAGAAATCATGGCAATGTATTTTTAGAGGATCACAATATTCTTCTCAAGCCGGATAAAGATATTAATAACATGCATCAAGGTCTAAATCAATTCTTATGAATCCCACCAAAAGCAGGTGCATCCATTATATAAACATGAAACATAACTTGCCCAAGAAAGCATTAAAAAACATTGGGATACATGATTGCACAAAACATTTCATCAAACAAGGACATTGCACAAGACACTACACATGCAGAAGTAACTTCCCAAGCTAGAACTTTTGTAAGAACCAAGCTTGAATAGATTAATATAAGAAAAGAGAAAATGCAGTTATCTATGAGAATTGGTTAGCTCCCCAAGCTTGAAAAAAGAAAGGGTGACACACTTTTAGCGTTGAGATAGGAATAACCTCACTTTTGATGGACATGGACCTTTGGTTCAACGAATACTTCCTTGTTGAAGTGTTAAGTTAAAACAACGAAGTGGCTTGTGCAAGTATTTACACGGTTAACACAAACCATGCATGTCATCACACAAGATTCAAGTCCCTGCGAAAATAACAAACAAAGTAAAAACAAACGATTTGGTGCACCAACGGAGTTTGTTCACCCAACCGTGAGAAGAAAATAAAAGAAACAGGAAACACTATAGAGAATTATAGGCTAGAGAGTTTCGAAGGTAGGTAAAATAAAATGAAGTATAAAGGAACATGTAGAAGGTTAGCCTCTGACCTGAGATTGTCAAAATAAAAAGATTGGAGGGGTTATAACCTTTTGTACTCATCCCTGCCCTTATTGTGCGATGCTCCTTCTTGGTACAGGCGCGTGGTACGGGCGGACCCTACCCGTACTGCACCTTGTCTTCCTTTTTTTTTGAAGGTTGTCGACAAAGTTGGTACGACCGGATAGTACGGGCGGGATGCGCCCGTACGGGTGGTCGTTAAAACTTCAGTGTCCTCTTCCTGTTTTCTTTGCCTAATAACAAGGTCCGTACGAGTGGACGGTACGGACGCGACTAAGCGTGCGGTAGCTTTTCTGGAAAATTTTCAGCTCCTTCCGGTTTATCACATGAGTGGTACGGGCACGCGGTACGGACGGGTGCGCCCGTACTTCTGCTCGTTAAGCTTACTGTGAACTCCGAAACAAGTTATTTTCTCCGAAAGTTTACTAAGAACCTGAAACATTAGTCCAACATCCAAACAAAGGAAACATATTTTTTGTTGAGAAGATTTAACTAACATAAGCAATACATGATTAGAGCGATGAATAATTCTAATTTCGGAACAATGTCCCAAACCAACTCTAATATCGAAACATGCAATGTGCCAATGCGACAGTAATGCAACTAACTAAAGACACAAAATTAGGAAAGACACCTAATAACTTTCCGGTTGTCTCCCAAGAAAATCCCAATTTAAAGACATAGAGCTAGGCTACAAGAACCATCTATAGTCGGAGACGAACCCTCTTGTGGTGCATTGGCATCATATAAATAAATATGTATCCGCATGTTAGCAAGAATTTATACACAAGGTGTGGTGAGCGTGTACTCTGATTTTTCTGCCAAGATAAGGTTAAGGATTTATGATCAATCTTCGAATCTTTACCTTGGCTAATAATTTGAGGATACAGTTTATAATATTCTTCTGGAGCTAGTAGTTTTCCTTATAGCAACGGACATTCCTGCACCTCATTAGTAAAACAAAGGGCATAACAAATAGATATGGAAGGCATACAACATTTTGTAGTGGGCTCATCATCACCAGTATTCCCAAGAAGAGTATCTAAACAAACACTACTAGAATCATCAAAAATTTGAATCATCAAAAATTTCTTCAGGGCAAACATCAAGAATTCTAGAATTATATAAGTCATCATCATCACTAGAGTCATATGCATCATAAGATGTAGAATGAGGATATGGATAAAGTTTGAGAGCGGGATACTTACTTCCAATTCTTCTTCTTCTTCTTCTTCTTTTTCTTCTTCTTTTTCTTCTTCTTCTTTCTTCCTGGTTTTTGGATCTCTTCCATTCATAAGAGTGACCCACCCTAATCCAACCTCATACTCCCTGCGTGTATACATCTTATCAGATTCAGTTAATTCACGATTCCCCTTACCTTCTTGGAAGCTTGTCGCGGGTATGATATGTTCAACACAAGGCTTCTTGGTTTTACGCTTCTTGGTTTTAACCTTCTTTCCTGCCTCAATAGTACAACAAGTGGAAGATATAGGAGTAACAGTAGAAGATTGTTCTCCATTGTTAGTGATAGCAGTTTTAATATGATTAAAATAATTATCTATGAAAGGCATTGCTTTAGAAAGAACATTTCTAACTATAGTGTCACCATAAGGAATCTTTCCTCTACTGTTTTCGTCTTTGAAGAAATCATTGACCAAACTTTCAAGATCAGTAGGGAGAGGTTTCTCCTCATGCACAATATTAACATGCCATTGATGAAAATTATTCTGCATTTTATTCAAAGTTGCCAAGCTTCATCCATAGTTTTGTTAAGGGAGGAACCATTAGACGTCATGTCTAACTTATGTTTAGAAGTATAATTTAAGCCCCCATAAAATATTTTCAACAATAACTAATCATCTAAATTATGAGGCAGACAATAATGCAACAAAGTTAAGGACCTATTATAAGATGGCATTAAATCTTCATTGTTGCTTTGCTAAAAGTCATGATGTCAAACCTCCGGTCATAAATTTTCTTTTCTGAAAAATAGTAATTGAGAAAAGCATCAGAGATACCTTGCCATGATTTGAAGCGTCCTACAGATTGTGAATCTAACCATTCTTTGGAATCCCCTTTTAATGAGAATGGAAACAACATTAATTTCAGCTCATCATCTGTCCAAATGGCCAACCTCACTGTAGAACACAATTCGGTGAAGTTCTCAATATGCTCGTATGGATCATTCTCTGGATCTCCTGCAAAATCTTTGGTTTCGATGATTTGTATTAGTTTATGATTAATTTCATAATTCTCCGTTGTGACAGTGGGCTGAGTAATAGGTGAACGTGAATAAATACTATTGAAAGTACCATACTCCCCAAGATCATTTTGTGCCATAGTTTCCATATTTTTGTATTTTTTGATTAAGACAAATAACAAGACTAGCAATAAAATATTAACTAATTTTTTGTTCTTTTCAAATGAATAAAAGAAGTAAGATAATATCAACAAACGAAAAGAAACTATGTGCGAGTGGGTAGGAAATAACCAAACGCTATGCTCCCCGGCAACGACGCCAAGTTGATAGTTGGGTTCCTGCGTCCAACAACAGGGTTATTGTAGTATTAGTAGTGGCAACTATTTATTAGAAAGATCGATCCCAAAGGAGCTTTACAAGATGGAAACCACACAACCCCGCAACTGCATTGTCAATGCAGCCACGTTCGCACCCAAAACGGTGTTTGGAAATAGTCTACACTATAAGTTGCTAGAGTAATAGTAAACAAGAGAGATTTAAAGAACTAGTAACAAGGAGATAAATAAGAACAAAGTAAACTAAAACTGAAAGTAAACAAAGGGGGGTTGTAGATGTAGAATAGACTAGAGTAAGGCGGTGTCTAGGCTTTTGGTTTCACTAGTACTAGAGGGGAAACTATGTAGCCATTTATTGGAATTACACTAGATATATCTTTAGATAAATAAACAATCCCTAATGATTCCGGATTGTCACACATGTGTACTACATAGAGCCTTGCGTCGTTGTCACTCACGCAAGTCAATAATACACTCCAAACCAAAGGATCACATGCACTCATCTATCTCCTCCTTGTCACCAGGGGAGAGAGTAATATAATAGATCAAGCCACAAAGTCTAGGGTTACATACTAGATCATACCTTAACCTAGAACCGAATCAATTACTCAATAATAGATGAACAATAACACAAAGAAGAATTCATGGAGATCATCATCATGTTCAATCTAACAAATACTAAATACAAGAGATAGGGAGATGGAGGCGTTGATGGAGATGGAGATGGTGATGGAGTCAGCACTCGATGCGTGGTGGTGGTGATGACGATGGCATCCTTCTCTTCTTCCTCTTTCTTGAATGGTGTGGGGGTGTAGATGGAGATCTGGATCTTGGAGGTGTGGTGGCTATGGAGATGGCACGGTGGCAGGGCCCTGCTGTGGATGTCTATAGAGAGGTATCCTCCTCCCTTGACTCCTTGGCTCTTTATATAGGCCTAGGGGTGCCTCCAATAGCCCCAATATGTTCCTTATGACCTAAGGAAGGTCTAGGAATAAACCGGGACGAATTCCATGAAGAAACGCGACTAGAGCAGTTGTTTCCGTGTGTCCAGACCCGTGGTACGGGCGGACGGTGCGGGTGGGCTCGGCCCGTACCACTGGTCGTTAACAGTGCGGTAGCTTTCGTATTTTGGCCGCCATTTCTTCATACAAATTTCGATTTGGGTGTTTTTTTGGGTCGTTGGATTCGTATGGACGAGGGCTACAATACTATGGCCTTGGATAATCATTTGGAGTTGATGGAAAAATCAACTTTTTCCTCCCCTCAAATGGCTAAGTCTGGTGCCTGCAACTCCTCCATATTGAATCCTCTTGGCTTTATTTATCCATGATTCTCCATAGCATATACACACAAATCAAAGACAAGAAAAGGTAATAAAATCCTAATAAAACTACTAGTTGTGCAAAGCCCATGTGAAAATGAATGAGAACTAGTAATCATACATAATAGGCATAGTTATAGATAGATGTAGCATGTAATGAGTGACACTATGAATAATTTGTATACATAAATATGCATCAATTTTGGACTCATCAGTCGTCCGCACCAAATTTCACTCCTCTGATTTCATTATTTCTCTAAGCTTCTTTTAACAAAGTCGAGAAACCTTCCACACAAAATAAGAAAAGTTATGGGCTGAGAGGATTGCCCCGCCTTAGCCCTCTTGTAGGGGAGAAAGAATCTGAAAACCCTCCATTCGGTTTCGAGGTAAACCTCACTGTTGAGATGCACCGCAGGATCATATTCACCCACATTTGGCTAAAACCCAACTTGAGTAACATTCTTTCTAGAAAAATCCATTCCACCCCATTGTACGCTTTTACCATATCCAACTTCACATCACATAATGGAGTTTTCCTTTTCCTGGTCCTGGTCGCATGTGTACATTCATATGCAACAAACACGTTATCCATTATCAACCTACCGGGCACGAAGGCAATCTGTTCTTCTGAGATCAGTATTGGAAGTATTTGTTATTAACCACCACCTTTGATGCCATCTTGTAAAGGACATTACATAAGACTTATCGGTCTGAACTGCGAACTTCAGGATTGTTGACCTTCGGTATCAAAACCAGGATAGTAGCATTAAAATTAGGAGGGTTGTCCCCCCGCCAAAAAATCTCTAACAGCGGCACAAACATCATCACCTATCAAGGCCCAGTGGCATTGATAGAAGAGAGAAGGAAGCCCATCCGGCCCTGGGGATTTAGTCGGACCCATTTGGAAGAGGGCCAAACTAATTTCCTTATCAGAAATTGGGGCAAGTAGCATTTCGTTCATCTGTGCTGTGACAAAGTGGCCCACTCTATCAAGAATACGATCCATATTTACCGCCCCTTCTAATGAGTAGAGATTGTGGTAGAACTCAAAAGCCAATTGCCGCATGCCCACGTCGGTATCACACCGACTTCCATCTACACGACGCAGAAACCTGACAGTGTTCTTCCTCTTACGATGTGTAGCTCAATTCTGAAAAAATGTTGTGTTCAGATCACCAGGTTTAAGCCAGTCTTGTCGAGATTTTTGTTTGTACACAATCTCTTCCTTCTCGTACAGGTTATGGAGCTGTTTCTCAATTGCTTGCACCTCAGACACTGAGTTCGAGAGAAGAGCATGTGCTTTTGCCTCCTCAAGAGCAAACCTAAGACGTTTAAGCTCTTTGCGCACCGAGCCAAAACATTTGGAACTCCAATCTTTAAGGTTTCCCGACACACTGCGAAGTTGCTCACGGAGAACATGCAGCCCCGCCCCAGGATAACTAGTGTTATCCCAAGCCACAACAACAGTTTCATAATAGGATTCATGAGTCAAACGGGATTTTTGGTTGCACTGGTTCGGCTGCCACACGAATCAGCAATGCCGAATGATCAGATTCCTCTGTAGAAATATGCCCAACCGACGTCTGCCCAAAGATATTCAAGAAGCCTTCATCCCCCACAGCTCTATCTGTCATGTCTCGAGACCCGGCCCGGTAGAATGACAACCGCCACGGCGTATATAGACCTGGAGGTCTATATACCCGTAAGGCTAAAAATACAGGCAAACACCGATACAGTGGATCTCGAGAAGCTCAAACTAATTTTATTACATATTTATATTATATTTACACAAGAATACAACTAGATTTTCTAATTCGTTTTCCGTCCACCGGTCCAGCCTAATCTTCTGATGACCGCGTCTTCTTTTTCGACTGCATCTAAAAACGAAAGGGAGCAAGGGTGAGTACGACGGTACTCAGCAAACTAATCATACAAAATGTCATATAAATTGTAAAATAGACTTTCTTTTGTAAAAAAAAGTGAATAAAGTAATTAGGCAGATTAAAAATGCATGATGCCACACATAAAAGTAAGCATTCCTAAACCCGGGAGTCACAGGAATTAATATTAACGCTTTTACACTCTGCAGAGGGGTACTCCAACACCGATAGCTTCAACTAGAACCACACAGGACTCTAGAAGAGCAGAGCCCTTTAACCCACTAAAATACGGGCACCTGAATTTTCTTGTGTCGATGGCTCCTACGGATCCATCACCGACACGTTTCATTTCAGGACCGTCCCCAGCGGAGAACTCAGCCAGTCTCATACCTAGACTGTGACCGGTACAATACGATTACCTTCGTAGCACCAAGTTTTAATTACAAAACCAGTCTTATTAATTCTCATGTTATTCACTAAATTTATATTCATGACAAATACTCGTCTTGTATCGGCGGCTTCAAACGGATCCATCACCGTATACCAGCACCGGCGTATTAGCCCATAAATATTTTATACCACATACTACCAAAATAATGCATCATAATTTAATAAAAACATATTTTACAAAGTATATAAAAGATATATGAAAAGCTTGCCTTGATAAAATCCAGATCAATATATATAATCCAATAAGAAACCAGAAAAAATCCAATGGCAGAAATATTGCTGATATCCTCCAAGTCTAAACTCTACGGACACCAACTCTCTATGTATACTTCCATCTCCTCCTGTATATGGCCACACGCTCATGGGTACAAAACGTCTTGATGGAACAACACTTCCACATCACCTGCCCCTTTTATATTTTCACCTCCTCCAAGATATGAACACACATGGTATATATATACGACCTCTCTCTCATATTCTCCCTGCCCCGCTCTCTCTATCTAGCCTAGTCTCAGCTGTATGAGAACATCGGCAACGCTACTCTATTTATAGGAGAGACAGCACCGTCTAACAGGCTAAATATCTGAGATACACCGTCTAAGATAGCTACGTATGCTACCCTAGTTTACTTTCCTCTCAGCTAGAGACACACAAGAGCTGACTCATCCACAATCCTCTCATACGGTGCCACATAGTTTCTCATGCAAGATATCTACTAGCTAGCTTGATCATATATGTATACTAGCGAACATACATGCATGCATAGGTCCAGCTCAACTCCATCGACACACACACATTCTAGGCATGCATGCACATACAAGTGCTAACTTCATTTTAATCAACTCCTCTATTTTATTGCATGCAAAACTCAGCACCTAATTTAAATACTAGAGATTAGCAAAATTAAAACAATTAGAATTTAATTTTCACTTAATTCAAATTTATTAAATCTTAAAAATATGGGTTATCACATTCTACCCACCTTATTAGAATTTCGTCCTCGAAATTCAGCACAAAGAAACTTTTTTTTTCCAACTAACATGCACGATCATTAGTCAAACATAATTTTGTCATGCAACCAAACTAGCAAAATATTTAAGCATTGCAAGTTTTCCAAACAAGAAAAGAAAGGCTTCAATTTTAAGCATATAATTTAATATGGATGGTATAAAAGATATGCAACACTAATGATTTGTCATGTGACGAAATGAAATACTAAGTCCATCAGCAATCAACTCGTGCAAGAATTTCCAAACTCCACTTGACTATGCCTACAGTAGAAGTTTAGCCTAAGACAAATTTAGAAATCAAACAACAGCTATCTAACTTTACGCCAAACAAGAAACTATTTCTATCTATGGCTAGTGGCGAAACTATCTAGCGATCTACCCATTGTGCCCCGCGCGGACTAATCTTAAGCTCTGATACCACTTAATTGTCACGCCACGAGACCCGGTCCGGTAGAATGACAACCGCCGCACGTACGGTACTCAGCAAACTAATCATACAAAATGTCATATAAATTGTAAAATAGACTTTTTTGTAAAAAAAAGTGAATAAAGCAATTAGGCTGATTAAAAATGCATGGTGCCACACATGAAAGTAAGCATTCCCAAACCCGAGAGTCACAGGGGTTAATATTAACGTTTTTACACTCTGCAGAGAGGTACTCCGACGCTGACAGCCTCAACTAGAACCACACAGGACTGTAGAAGAGCAGAGCCCTTTAATCCACTAAAATACGGACACCTGAATTTACTTGTGTCGATGACTCCTACGGATCCATCACCGACACGTTCCATTTCAGGGCCGTCCCCAGCAGAGAACTCAACCAGTCCCATACCTAGACTGTGGCCGGTACAATACGATTACCTTCGTAGCACCAAGTTTTAATTACAAAACCAGTCTTATTAATTCTCATGTTATTCACTAAATTTATATTCATGACAAATACCCGGCTCGTATCGGCGGCTCCAAACGGATTCATCACCGTATACCAGCACCGGTGTATTAGCACATGAATATTTTATACCACATACTACCAAAATAATGCATCATAATTTAATAAAAACATACTTTACAAAGTATATGAAAGATATATGAAAAGCTTGCCTTGATAAAATCCAGATCAATATATATAATCCAATAAGAAACTAGAAAAAATCCAATGGCAGAAATATTGCTGATATCCTCCAAGTCTAAACTCTATGGACACCAACTCTCTATGTATACTTCCATCTCCTCCTGTATATGGCCACACGCTCATGGGTACAAAACGCCTTGATGGAACAACACTTCAACATCACCTGCCCCTTTTATATTTTCACCTCCTCCAAGATATGAACACACATGGTATATATATGCGACCTCTCTCTCATATTCTCCCTGCCCCGCTCTCTCTATCTAGCCTAGTCTCAGCTGTGTGAGAACATCGGCAACGCTACTCTATTTATAGGAGAGACAGCACCGTCTAACAGGCTAAATATCTGAGATACACCGTCTAAGATAGCTACGTATGCTACCCTAGTTTACTTTCCTCTCAGCTAGAGACACACAAGAGCTGACTCATCCACAATCCTCTCATACGGTGCCACATAGTTTCTCATGCAAGATATCTACTAGCTAGCTTGATCATATATGTATACTAGTGAACATACATGCATGCATGGGTCCAGCTCAACTCCATCGATACACACACATTCTGGACATGCATGCACATATAAGTGCTAATTCCATTTTAATCAACTCCTCTATTTTATTGCATGCAAAACTCAGCATCTAATTTAAATACTAGAGATTAGCAAAATTAAAACAATTATATCGTCGGATTGATGACAAGTACGCCATTAGGGGGTCCTCGAGGCATGCGGAAGAGAGGGGTGTGCGACGTACGGTGTTTCGGGACGGTGAGCACACAAGTTTACCCAGGTTCGAATCCGTCGGCTTTGGACGAATCCTACTCCTGCTAGCAATCCAGTAATACGGCAGAGCCGGAATATGGGTTACAAGGGTTTCGCTTGTGCGAGTTGAGGGTCTAAAGTATTGATCTGCCCTAAAGGCTCTCCCTAAGACGGCTTATATAGATATCCGGCCTAGGGTTTACAGGAGAGATCTATCCGGCTAGGACTAAGAGTCGGTTACAGAGTACATATTGAACTACAAGTAACATTATGGGCCTAAGTCGGTAAGTCTTCTGGGCCTTCCCGTAGCCGGATTAGACTCCGTCTTTCTCCCTGACTGGGCCGCCCGTGAAGCAATGCTCTAACCCAAGTGGGCCACCCTGGTCAGTGAGGAACTGTGAGGACACCCGGAAAGTATATCCCCAACAGCAGCCCCCGGAAGCCTCCAAGATCCAAAATCGGATTTATCATCGTCTAGCTTAATCTTCGGCTTGCAGAATCTTGAAGGGTTCCTGAAACTTCAAAACAAGAAATACGATCCGGGTCTTCAAAAATAAGTCGGACCTATCAACAGGTTACTCGAATTTTCTAGCTTGATTTCAAACTAAGCCGGAACTTGATCTCTAACGCCACCTGACACAAGTCATGGTCAAGTCACATCATCTTACAGGCATTTCGTCAGCACGACCGTTGGTGGGTCCGCGGTTCGCGGAACCGAGGCGCCGTTTCAATGCGTTCGTGGAGATCGAGGCGACGTAATCATCGCGTGGGACCTTCCCAGTTCCTTCCACGACGCGTGGCGGTTGTTCTATAGCATTTGCACGAATCTTGGCGCAGTTAGGTGAATATAAGGGGTTAGGATTTTCTCCTTCTCCTTTCACCAGTCCTTTGCCTTTTCCTCTCCTTCCAATCTCCCTGCGTGCACAGAGCTCCCCGTTCCTCCCCCAAAAACTCCCAGCGCCGCCCCTTTTAGGTCAACCGCTCACCGGAGAAATGGCTTCATCTTCCTCTTTCGGCTTAGCCGCAGCGGCGGCGGCGGCGGAAACGGTGGCGGAGAAAGAGAGCTTCCGTGGGCTCTGGATCCCCTGTGCGCTCAATGACGAGGGCCTCAAGAACGTGGAGAAAGAAGGGCTCCTCCGCGCCGACGATTGGCGGAGCGGCTTCGGGGAAACCGTCCCCAACCCGCGCGACAGCGAGCGGGTCCATTTCGGCACCCACCTTGACAGAGGTTTGTCGTTTCCTCCCTCGGAGTTCTTCTTCGAGGTGATTGATCATTACAGAGTTCAACTCCATCATCTTCCTCCCAACTCTCTCTTAGAGATGAGCGCGTATGCTTCGTTGTGTGAGGGCTTTCTCGGCATTAGGCCAAGTTTGACTCTATTCCGGTACTATTTTCATGTCCGGAGAAACTCCATTACCACCGGTGTTCCTTACATCACCGGTACTATTAGCTTTTCGCTTAGACGCGAGCGCGCGTATCCCAAAATTTTAACTAGTGAATCGGTCAAACAATGGTCAGCGACGTTTTTCTATCATAGGGATATTCCTGCTCCCGGCAAAGCCACTGCTTTGCCGGCTATCATCGACGGAGCTACCACGGCCCAACCATCCTGGGACGAGGCTACTCCGGCTCTCACCGACGATCTGATCCTCGCTAAGAGGCGGATCGAATACTTGATCAAATACAAGGGTCTGAAGGGATCTGACTTGGTCCAGTGCTGGGTCTCACGTCAGATCCAGCCCCTTCAGTACCACGGAACCCGATTGATGCATTTCATCACGTCGTCCCAGAAAGACTCCCTCCGCATTAGCCCCAAAGCTTACACCACACATGGCTACATAAGCCAGGTCAAGTGGTTGATTAGGGAGCGGATCGAGAGGAGAATCCCGGAGGTTTCTCTGGACATGCACACGGCGGATAACCCCGTAGTCCCGGTCAGCTTCTAGTATACCTTTTTATGTGTTTCAATCTTTGAGTTATACTGCCATGCTGATATATCTTCTTATTTTCAGCTTGGTGACCTCCTCGAGTCGAAACTTGCTCCGATCGAAGGATATCCTCCGGAGTTCTCTCCGGAGGTAGAAGTGGTCCCATTGCCGGATCTTGCGCTCAAGAAGCGCAAAGCTCCGACAGTGGCTATTGGCACAAAGGAGGTGCCTGTTGTGAAGAGGTAACTTTCAATCACAATTTTCTGCCTTTGTATTTTACTCGAATTTCTTTCCGAGATATAATGTTTCCGACTTTACTACATTCTCAGAGCAAAACCGCTCCTCAAGGGCAAAGGGAAAGGGATTCTTTCGAAGCCGCTGCTGCAGACGAAGCGTACGATAGCTTCTCCTGCCGTGGCTCCTCCGACTCCTGCCCCTCAACCTTTTACAACGCCGGTGATCTCTCCAGATGCCGCAGAAGATCCGGATCCTTCAACAGAGCCTGCGAACCTTGAGTCGCAAACTGACATCACCATTGGTGAGTCAGAGTTAGATAAGGGTGAACCCTCTTTGGGTAATGATCCCTCGGCAGAAACCTTCGCCGAAAACCTTATCAGCAATCCGGGACTTGCCAAGTTTGGCTTGTCTCGGAAATCTGCTGAAGAGATCCAGCGGCTCGCCAGGCAATGCCTGGAGAAAAGAACCTTATCTGCCGAAGAAGAAGCGCAAGAATCAGAGGGCGTCAAGTTCTCCGACCTTCTCGCCCAGGTACGCCTTCACGACGAGAGGATTAGGACTGGTGATCTTCCAACAGCCCCAGTGATTCCTCTGACTTTCGCCGAGAAGGTCGTCGTTGATGTGAACGCGAGTTTGGATAAACTCACTCGCGAACAATATGTAAGTCGGAATTCCAACTCCTGTTTTTCCTTTATTGTATTTTATATCATATCCTCTAGCCCCCAAGCATGAAGTAGGATAAACAATCCGGGTTTATGCTTCATTAGGATGCCAAAGAATGAACTAGTGTAGCCCCCAAGGCTCGTGCTGATATTTAGCAAAAATATTAGCCCGGGTCTTTAGTATCTTTTTGACTTTGGGTACTCTGACTTACAGAAAGTATGTTCCTATAATCAGGATTTATTGAAGAATGTCTGTGATAAGCGGAGAGAGATCAAGGCTCTCCGACTTAAAAATGCTGAACTTAAAGTTACCAAGGATGAGGCCGAAGGTAAACATTCCGAGACTCAAACCTTGTCTTTGTATTTTCAATGTCGAATTTGTTCTGAATTGTTGTTCTTTTTGACTTACAGCACTGGTGAAACAATCCTGCGCCATGATTGAAGAGGCCGAGAACCTCAAGACCTTGGTGGTGGAGAACAAGGAGCTTCGTCAAGAGCTGGATAAGCTCAAGGCGGATCATGAAAAGAGCATTGCTCAAATCCTTGAGTCCTCCTCCATGGCTACTGATGAGCGTGATCGCAAGATCGCTGCTCAAGATAAAACAATCTCGGACCTCAAAAATGAGCTTAGCAGAGAGAAGGATCTTTCTAACATGCTCCGGGCTGAACTCCAGAGTCTCCGGGAGGAGAAGGCCAAAATTGACGACGTCATTTTTGGTACGTTCCATCTGTCTGACTTTTCTTTTCTTCGACTTCTATCAATGTCAGATGTTTCTTAACTTGTTTTGTGTATAGGTCCTCTGAATTTGACGGACTCTTCCTTCACAGAGCCCCGCACCCACCGGCTTACCCAAGTCGGTGACCTGCTTCATGACTTCCGCCAATCCCTTGAGGACATCGGCGAAGCTCTCAAGATTCTGGACATGCCTAGCATGTCGGATTTTTAGGTGCGGGACAAGGCAAAGGAGATGCCGCAACTTGTTCCGGATTGGAACATGTCCTACGCACGGACTGCTGCGCAGAACGCTCTCACCATGGTCATGAGCCACCATGGAAACATGGAAACATGGAAATATGGCAAGTGACCAGAGGGTACTGCAAAGTAGATGAAGATGGCCAGGAGCAGGACCTTCAAGCCATCATGCACTCCCGCGCCGGATATGGGTGTCACGTGGCTGGCCTGACCAGCTACGAGATCCCCTTCTTCACCCGCGTGGCTACTCCGCCTCCTCCTCCTCCAGAAGAATCAGCAGAAGTTTCCGACGATGAACGCACCACCTCGGATGCGGACATCTCGGAACGATATCAAGGCAGAATTTCTAGCGAGCCAGCAGCTCCTTCATCTCCTCCTGCATCATAAATTGCTAGAAATATTTGTATTATCCTGAAAAAACATGATGCGTCTGTAAATGTAAAGTACTATGTGTTGGAGATATGCCCAAGAGGCAATAATAAAGTGGTTATTATTATATCTTTATGTTTATGATAAATGTTTACATCCCATGCTATAATTGTATTAACCGGAAACATTAATACTTGTGTGTTTTGTAAACATAAAAGAGTCCCTAGTAAGCCTCTTGTTAAACTAGCTTGTTGATTAATGGATGATCATGGTTTCCTGATCATGAACATTGGATGTCGTTAATAACAAGATCATATCATTAGGAGAATGATGTGATGGACACACACCCATAAGTAAGCATAGCATAAGATCAAGTCATTAAGTTCGTTTTGCTACAAGCTTTTCAAATGCATGGTAACCTAATCCTTCGACCATGAGGTTATGTTAATCACCATCACCGGATGGGTACTTTGATGACATCAAACGCTGCTTCGTAACTGGGTGGTTATAAAGGTGACATTGGGTATTCTGAAAGTATGTGTTGAAGCGCATGGACCAAGATTGGGATTTGTCCATCCATATGACGGATAGATATGCTCTGGGCCCTCTCGGTGGAATGTCATCTAGTTAGCTTGCAAGCATGTGACTAGGTCACAAGGGATGACATATCACGGAACGAGTAAAGAGTACTTATCAGTAACGAGGTAGAACTAGGTATGGAGATACCGACGATCAAACCTCGGATAAGTAGAGTATCGTGTGACAAAGGGAATTGGTTTCGTATGTTAATGGTTCTATCGATCACGAAGTCATCGTTGAGTATGTGGGAGCCGTTATGGATCTCCAGATCCCGATAATGGTTATTGATCGGAGAGGTGTCTTCATCATGTCTACATGTTCACGAACCGTAGGGTGACACACTTAAGGTTCGAAGTTGTTTTAAGTAGATATGGAATGTGCGTTGGAGACCGAATGTTGATCGGAGTCTCGGATTGGATCCGGGACATCACGAGGAGATCCGAAATTGTTCGGAGAATAAGATTCATATATTGGGGATCATTTTCTAAGTTAGGAAATGTTCCGGAGTGTTTGTATGGAGATTCTAGAAGGTTTCGGAATGTTCTGGAAGGTTCTAGAAGATTTCTTGGAGTTTGCTTGAAAACCAAGAAAGGATCAAGGAGTCTGTGTGGGGCAAGACACGGATTCGTGCGGGAGGAGGATTCCTCCCCCCTCCCAATCCGCCGGCCAAGGAGGGAGGGGAGTCCTACTAGGACTCCCCCTCCCATGGCGCCTCCCTCCTTTAAATAGAGGGGAGGGGGCGCCACCCCCTAGCACTCTCCCATAACAAGCCCTAGCCGGCGCCTCTCTCCTCCTCCTTCCCTCTGCTCTGGCTTAGGCGAAGCCCTGCAGAATTCTCTACTCCACCACCACCACCACACCGTCGTGCTGCTGGGATTCCGTGGAGAAGATCTACTACCTCCGCTGCTCGCTGGAACGGGGAGAGGAAGGTCTGCTTCAACTCCACACGTGTGACCGACTGCGGAAGCGCTGCCAGAACGCGGCGCCGGAAGGATCGTCCACACGATCTTGAGATCGGCAAGTGATCGACTACATCAACCACGAGATCCGATCTCGTAACGCTTTCGGGTCTACGAGGGTTAGTACAGATCTATCTCGTTGCACATGTCTAATAGATTATATCTTGGCTTTTATCTAGATTAGATCTGGGTTTTGTTCGTTCTTGCGGTAGAAATTTTTTGTTTTCCATGCTACAAACCCATCAGTGGTATCAGAGCCTTGTCTATGCGTAGATCTGTTGCACGAGTAGAACACAATGGTTTTGTGGGCGTTGGTGCTCGTGCCGTCTTTTGCTTTGTGTACTTTGCATCTTGCGGTATGGTGGGATGAAGCGGCTCGGGCTAACCTTACATGTCATCGCACATGAGACTTGCTCCACAGTTGACGTGCAACTCGTATTGTACAAGTGGCTTTGTGGGTGTCTGTCTCTCCCATCATAGTATAGATCCAATCTACACTTTGCACTTGATAGCACCTGTATCAACGTTGTGGTTCAGTTTCGTAGGTAAGATCCGTTCTTATTCGAAAGCCCCAAACCACATAAAACATGCAAAGAAAATTAGAGGCGTCTAACTTGTTTTTGCAGGGGTTTTGTGATGTGATATGGCCATCATGTGATTGTGATTATATTTGATGTATGCAATGATCCTTGTTGTAATATGGCAACCGGCAGGAGCCTAATGGTTGTCTTTAATTCTGTTAAGACCTGCGTGTCTATTCATCTTGTAATAGCTTTATTCCAAGTAGTTGTAATAGTTGCTAGTGATGATGGACAACCATGAAGTGGCGCCACTGGCCTTGACGCAATGCTGGTGATGATGGAGATCATGTCCGTGCTTTGGAGATGGAGATCAAAGGCATAAGAAGAAAGGGCCATATCATATCACACTAATTATGAATTGCCTGTGATGTTAATCCTTTATGCATCTTGTATTGCTTAGATCGCGACGTTAGCATTATAAGATGATCCCTCTCACTAAATATCAAGTAATAAAGTGTTCGTCCTTAGTAGGCACCGTTGCTAAGACTCGTCGTTTCGAAGCATCTCGTGATGATCGGGTGTGATAGATTCTACGTGTGCATACGATGGGTGCAAGCCAGATTTGCACATGCGGATACTAAGGTTAATCTTGACGAGCCTAGCATGTACAGACATGGTCTCAGAACACGGAATACCGAAAGGTAAAGCATGAGTCATATGGATGATATGATGAACATGTTGATTGTTCGCCTTTGAAACTACATCATCTCACGTGATGATCGGATTTGGTGTAGTGGATTTGGTTCGTGTAATCACTAAAACAACTGGAGGGATGTTGTTTTGAGTGGGAGTTCTTTTGTAATTTGGATTAGTCAAACTCAATTTATCATAAACACAATCAAAGTGAATTTGCATAGTTTGTTGTAGTCATTGGCATCCGTTCACCACCTTACGCTTAGTTATAGTTGAGATAGTAGAACTATAGAAATTCTGGATATTTGCTTTACGAACTGGTATCGTATTGTTTTGAGTGTCGATCTAAAGTTTAAAAGTCATATTGCAAACTTTCAGCAAACTCCGTTTACTCTGTGAAGTTTAATAAACAGTATTAAATCAAGAGTAACAATTCCAGTGTTAGTATCTAATGTATCATGTTTGCCTCCATGATTCTTGATACTCAAAAGATTGTTTTTAATATCAAGTTTATCTAAGAGCTGAAAGCAATGTTTCAGAAACCATCATATGTGAAAGGTATTGCGATATCTAAAACAATGTGTTGGTTACAACATGATAGAGTATATGTCCTCATATTTGATGAGAATTTGTGAAGATTGGAGACGCTAGTCGTCCTAATCCTCCAAAAGGTTTTGGAAAAGAAACATTATACTCGCAATTCACCTTTATAAGCTATAGCAGCTTGATCATGAAAGTTGTCATGAAAGTTGTCATGATAAGGATGAATAGAAGATGTAAGTAAAATGTTTACTACACTAAAAGATTACTAAAGAATGGAATTTTGAAAGAATGCCAAACATTTGATGAAGGTGAGCCACTTCAAAGTACAAGTTCAAAGGTATTAGTATTTGACTATACACACTTTGTACTATGTGTCATGTGAATGACACCACTATTGATGTTGCTAGATTCTTTTAAAAGAAAAGGAATTGTTGAAAGAGAATCTATAAAATATTTGGCAGAAAAGAAAAGATTGGAGATGTCCAACTTAGGTATATAGAAGATACATGTTATGGCTGTATTCCTTGGTTGTTAAACAATGTGGTTCTGCGGTATTGGATACCGAATTGGTTGGTATGAAGTGTCATACAGGACAACACAATTCATGAACTGCAATGGCCTAAGTAACTAGCAAGAGAATATGTGATGATGTTCATCGAAAACAAACAAAGGGTTGTTGTGTTGCTCGTTAACATCAAAGCTTACCTTCAAGATTTGTTTCAATAATTGTTATTTTTATCAGGTATTATGACAACAAAAGGTTGTTAAAATAATTACCGTATTCCATAATATATGGATGATATACAAGTCTGGTTAGAGAAATAACAACCATAAAACTAATGCTAAAATGTCGCAAGACAAATAATTGAAAGATCACTTGCGAAGTGACATCACCGTTTAAATTATATTAGGGATACATGAAGAAACTCCATGTTGATGGATTTTTGGAGTCTTTGATTTTGATCAAATGACGCTTGTGATACTTTCCTGGAGATAATTAAAACTCCGTTCGTAGGCCAAAAGAGGAACGGACGACTAACTGATTGGAATTTGTACATATTGATGTATATAGTCCATTATGTGTAGTCATGGGCGATGGATTTCAACTTCATATGCTTTCTCCGAAGATTTGAGTGAGTATATGTATATACTTACTCAATGAGGAAGAAGTATGAAACATTTGAAAATGTTCAAAGACTTTCAAGATGAAGTGGAAAATCATTGTAACAAGAAAATAAAAAGTTTATGATTGGATCATAAAGAAAGATGTTTGAGTTACAAGTTTAGCAAAACACCTAAGATTTGAGGAATCGTTCCATGGATTTGCATTTCCCAAAACACCATAGGAGTATGGAGTGTTCAAGATATGTAATGAAACCTTGTTTGACATGGTAAGATCAAAGGTGTCATTTATAAAACTGCCATTATATTTTAAAGATTAAAGCTTTAGTGACTACCGCTTTTACACTTAAAAGAGCTCCATCGTGATCCGTTGAAATGACACCATATAAGTCATGGTTTGGGATAAAACCCAGGTTGTCCTTTCTTAAATTTTTGGTATGCTAGGCATAAGTAAAATGTTTACAACCAAAGTCGGATGAGCATGTCTTTGTAGGTTATTTCGAATAACCATTGGGTATTCCTCCATAACACCGAAGACAAAAGTGTTTTTCGCTTAGAGTGTCGAGTTTCTTGAGAAGGAATTTTTGGTGAAAAGTCAAGTGGGAGGACAATAGAACTTTGACAAGGTTGTTGAACCTTGGCTAATATGTGCTGAGTTGCGCAATGTCGGAAAGTATCCTGAAGGCAGCAACAATGCTCATGGCTCACGTGCCTCAAAGGTTGTGGTCACGGAGATCTAAGTTACTATTGAACCAAGTAGGTCGGGTAAGTAATAAAATTCCAAGATTTGAAAGTTAAATCATTGTTGTTTGACAATGATGAACCGACTATATGCAAAGAAGCAATGATGGGCCCTGACTTCGTTAAGTGGCTTGAAGCCATAAAATCCGTGATAATTCCATACACGAGAAATCAAGCTTTGAATTTGAAAGACCCTCTGGAAAGGTGCAAGACCTTACAGTCGTATATGGATCTATAAAGAAATAGACATGGATGTTTCACATCTATGAAATAGTCGACATGTCGGAAAGAGTTTACGATAATGTTCAAGGAATTGACTATGATAAGATTTGATCTTTCATAGCGATATTTAGTCTGGACGGATTAATGTAGCAACCACTACATATATTTTGGTATATGGTAGTTGAACAAACAAAACAAGTTCTTCTAATAGAATGGTTACCTAGGATGTGTCCATGACACGATCCAAAGGGTTTTGTTAATTCAAAGGATGCTAAAAGAGTATGCAAATCTTCAATGGTTGAAGTGAGCATCGCGGAGTTGGAATCTTCACCGTGATGAAACCGTTAAAAGTTTTAATTTCATCAGAGACAATGAAGATGCTTGCATTTTTGCAAGAAATTAAGTGGGAGCGCTAATACATATTTCTAATACATTATGTGAAAGACATATCGTTGATTAGAAATGATGTATCTTTTATTGACACAGGTTAAGAATTTCATTTTGATGAAAGACTTAGGCATAACCCAAGAATTAGGCATCAATGTCTATATGGATAGATTGAGGCGCTAATATGGTTTTGCCAAATGTACATAGATAAGATGTTGAATGAGTTCAATATGGAAAAAACAAGAAAGGTTCTTGATGCACGGAAAGGACTGAATCAAGATTCAAGTATGTTGACACGAGATTCAAGTGTTTTGACACTTGGTGAAATCACAAGAATATTTTGATCAATCTTTGAGATGTACACATCCAGATATGTCCTATGCTCTAAATGTTATGAGCATATACCAGAATGACTCATAAGATGATCATTGGACAATAGTAGGGATATTCCTATGATCTTTGGAAGAACTAAGAATATATTATTTATATAGTGATGAAAAATAGTTCATTGTAAATTGTTGCATTGATACTAGTTTTGTCACAAATTAAGTTTATCTCAATTTAAACTATGGGTGGCACAATGTAATGGAAAGGAAGTTCCATAATGGATTTGGTTGAGTACCAAAGTTAAAACATTGTGACAGATACTACAACAAAAGGCTAAGTATATGACTGCTATTGTAGCAGCAAATGAGGGCATTTGCGTCAAGTAGTTTGTTATCAAACTAGGTGTGGTTCATAGCGGGATAATACTATGAAGATACATTGTATGACAATTGTATCAGCATGATTTAATCCCAAGGAACTAAAGGTCTCACCAAAGGACCAAATTTATACAATGCCATCTCATTGGAGAATGAGTAATGCGTAGAAACGCAAGGACATGCAAATACACACGGACCTAGAAGTGTCAGATCCGAAGATTATGTTTACCACTAGCAATAGTGTCTATACAACACCAGAAAGCCATAGGTGTTGAATGCACAAATTTTTAACTAGATTATTGACTCTAGTGCAAGTGGGAGACTGTTGGAGATATGCCCAAGAGGCAATAATAAAGTGGTTATTATTATATCTTTATGTTTATGATAAATGTTTACATCCCATGCTATAATTGTATTAACCGGAAACATTAATACTTGTGTGTTTTGTAAACATAAAAGAGTCCCTAGTAAGCCTCTTGTTAAACTAGCTTGTTGATTAATGGATGATCATGGTTTCCTGATCATGGACATTGGATGTTATTAATAACAAGATCATATCATTAGGAGAATGATGTGATGGACACACACCCATAAGTAAGCATAGCATAAGATCAAGTCATTAAGTTCGTTTTGCTACAAGCTTTTCAAATGCATGGTAACCTAATCCTTCGACCATGAGGTTATGTTAATCACCATCACCGGATGGGTACTTTGATGACATCAAACACTGCTTCGTAACTGGGTGGTTATAAAGGTGACATTGGGTATTCTGAAAGTATGTGTTGAAGCGCATGGACCAAGATTGGGATTTGTCCATCCATATGACTGATAGATATGCTTGGGCCCTCTCGGTGGAATGTCATCTAGTTAGCTTGCAAGCATGTGACTAGGTCACAAGGGATGACATATCACGGAACGAGTAAAGAGTATTTATCAGTAACGAGGTAGAACTAGGTATGGAGATACCGACGATCAAACCTCGGATAAGTAGAGTATCGCGTGACAAAGGGAATTGGTTTCGTATGTTAATGGTTCTATCGATCACGAAGTCATCGTTGAGTATGTGGGAGCCGTTATGGATCTCCAGATCCCGCTAATGGTTATTGATCGGAGAGGTGTCTTCGTCATGTCTACATGTTCACGAACCGTAGGGTGACACAGTTAAGGTTCGAAGTTGTTTTAAGTAGATATGGAATGTGCGTTGGAGACCGAATGTTGTTCGGAGTCTCGGATTGGATCCGGGACATCACGAGGAGATCCGGAATTGTCCGGAGAATAAGATTCATATATTGGGGATCATTTTCTAAGTTAGGAAATGTTCCGGAGTGTTTGTATGGAGATTCTAGAAGGTTTCGGAATGTTCTAGAAGGTTCTAGAAGATTTCTTGGAGTTTGCTTGAAAACCAAGAAAGGATCAAGGAGTCTTTGTGGGGCAAGACACTGATTCATGGGGGAGGAGGATTCCTCCCCCTCCCAATCCGTCGGCCAAGGAGGGAGGGGAGTCCTACTAGGACTCCCCCTCCCATGGCGCCTCCCTCCTTTGAATAGAGGGGAGGGGGCGCCACCCCCTAGCACTCTCCCATAACAAGCCCTAGCCGCCGCCTCTCTCCTCCTCCTTCCCTCTGCTCTGGCTTAGGCGAAGCCCTGCAGAATTCTCTACTCCACCACCACCACCACACCGTCGTGCTGCTGGGATTCCGTGGAGAAGATCTACTACCTCCGCTGCTCGCTGGAACGGGGAGAGGAAGGTCTGCTTCAACTCCACACGTGTGACCGACTGCGGAAGCGCTGCCGGAACGCGGCGTCAGAAGGATCGTCCACACGATCTTGAGATCGGCAAGTGATCGACTACATCAACCACGAGATCTGATCTCATAACGCTTTCGGGTCTACGAGGGTTAGTACAGATCTATCTCGTTGCACATGTCTAATAGATTAGATCTTGGCTTTTATCTAGATTAGATATGGGTTTTGTTTGTTCTTGCGGTAGAAATTTTTTGCTTTCCATGCTATGAACCCATCACTATGATTTTGCTAGTGCTAAGCTTTTGATCTATTCAGCACTTTTGGCTTTAATTTTTTGTGTGCCTGAAATGTTTACATAAGCACTTATATTTTTCGTCTATACTTATCGTTTATCTGGCTTTCCGCCTCGTCCCTTTCGTGAGCCGGCCAAACCTTCTGCCGGAAACTTTGCCGAGCAACGGAGCTCAATTGCTAAACCAGTTTAAACTCGGAAACAAAGCCGGCTTCCAGTACCAACAATTCACTACTCGGAAAATGCCCGCATCCAGCAATGAGACAAATAACCAAAGTAAAGACTAGAAACTTTAGAGTTATACCCGAGGGTAGCAGTTTTAGAATCGGAAATCTAAACCAGAACGAGCATGAGCATAAAGTACTTTCAAGCATTCTGGGATTTTCGACTATGACATGATCATTCGGAAATAAGATGGTAAAAACTTCTCAGAAAAATTTGAGGCAACCAAAACTTTTATTTCTCACAGAACATGTACATATATATGTTTACAAAGAAGGATAAACTAAGAATAAAAGGGACGTAGCTGAGCATTATTCCACGGTCTGTCTAACTCATCCGGATTTGTACTGCCTCCAGCTCTCTTTCTCTTCTTAGTAGCAGGTCTTTCTTTGACTGGCCTCATATCAGTTAAGTAGTACGATCCATTGTGCAATACTCGACTAACTAAAAAGAGCCCTTCCCATACTGGGGAAAGTTTGTGTTTTCTTTGTTGCACAAGTCGGAGAACCAAATCACCTTTATTGAAGGATCTGTTTCTGACTCTCTGGCTATGATAATTGCGTAACTTCTGCTGATAGGCTGTAGATCTCATTTCAGCAACGACACGAACTTCTTCGACTAAGTCGAGATCGTTTTATCGAGAAATCTCGGCATCCTCTTCAATATACGCGGCCACTCTAGGAGAAGTGTGAATCAAATCACTAGGAAGAACTACTTCTGCACCATAGACCAAGAAGAAAGGTGTGTATCCGGTTGACCTGTTTGGAGTCATTCGTAAACTCCATATTACAGAGGGTAATTCCTCTGCCCAAGCCCCCGCAACACGTCGTAGTGGTGCTTCGAGTCTCGGTTTTAGGCCTTGTAAGATTAAACCATTTGCTCTTTCGACTTGTCCGTTAGCTTATGGATGTGCGACTGATGCAATGTCAAGCCGGATATTTTGCTCATTGCAGAATTCGGCCAATTCTCCCATAGAGAAGTTACTCCCGTTGTCCGTGATAATGCTATGTGGATAACCATACCGGATTATGACATCCTCGACAAATCTTTTGGCTGTTGCTCCATCACAACTAGTGACAGGTTTAGCCTCAATCCATTTGGTGAATTTATCCACCATCACTAAGAGATGAGTAAACCCAGTTGGAGCTCGTTTAAAAGGTCCTACCATATCAAGCCCCTAGACCGCAAAGGGCCATGTTATAGGTATTGTTCGCAACTGATCAGCCGGAACATGAGCTTGTTTGGTGTACTTTTGGTAGCCTTTGCACGTCTTGACTAATCGTTCGGCATCTGCCTGAGCTGTAAGCCAGAAAAATCCGTGTCTAAAAGCTTTTGCCACTAAAGATTTGGCTGCAGCGTGGTGACCACACTCGCCTTCGTGGATTTCCCTTAAGATTTCCACTCCTTCTTTCGGAGATACACAGCGCTGAAAACCCCCAGAAACACTCCGTTTATAGAGCTCACCTTTAACAATAGTATAGGCTTTTGCTCGTCGGATAATCTGCCGGCTTAGCACCTCGTCTTCGGGTAATTTGCCATCTACCAAATAATCAAGGTAGGGTTGAGTCCAGTTGGGAATCACAGCCAGAACTGCTATCAAAGGTGAGCCGGATTTGGCCGGATATCCCTCATCTACTCCCTTTATTGAGGGAACTTTGAGGTGCTCTAAAAAAGTGCCATCTGGGACCTCTTTCCGCGCAGAACCTATCTAAGATAGTGCATCTGCTTCCTCATTTTCTGCTCGAGGAATATGTTGAACTTCAAATCCTTCGAACGATTTAGATAGATCATCCACAACAGCTTTATATGCTGCCATGTGCTTATTTGCATTACAAATATCCGACACTTGTTGAGCAACAAGATCCGAATCTCTATAACACATTAAACGTCGGATGCAAATATCCTTAGCAATCCGGATTCCATGCAGCAGTGCTTCATACTCGACAATATTGTTTTTCGCTGTGAAGTGGATCTGCAACACGTATAAAAGTTTATCTCCTTGGGGTGACTTGAGCACCACGCCAGCCCCCGAGCCCCCACGAGCCTTAGACCCATCGAAGAAGAGGGTCCAATATTCCGACTCAGGGAGGATCATGCTCTCCTTCATCTCTATCCAATCAGCGACAAAGTCAGCAAGGATCTGGGATTTGATTGTTGTCCGAGGTTTATACTCAATGTCAAAAGCTAAAAGCTCTATGCCCCATTTGGCGATGCGTCCTGTGGCGTTACTGTTGTTGATTATATCTCTCATGGGAGCTGTGCTCACCATGGTAATTCGATGCTCCTGAAAGTAGTGTCGCAACTTACGAGATGCTAGAAAAACACCATAAGCCAACTTTTGATAATGCGGATACCGCTGTTTTGACTCTGTTAGGACTTCACTGACAAAGTAAGTCGGACGCTGCACCAGGTGCTCCTGATTTTCCTCCGCTCTCTCCACTGCCATGACGATACTAACGACCTTATTTGTCGCAGCAAGATAAAGCAACATCGGTTCTTGAGGTTCTGGAGCTGCAAGGATAGGAGCAGACGAGAGTACTTTCTTCAGGTCTTATAGTGCAACTTCAGCTTCATCAGTCCAAACAAAATCTTTGGTCTTTTTCAGGAGTTTGTATAATGGTGCGGCTCTTTCACCAAGCCGGCTTACAAACTGACTGACTGCAGCAATGTAACCAGTTAGTCTTTGTACGTCCTTCAGGCGAGTTGGCCTTGTTGGAGATATGCCCAAGAGGCAATAATAAAAGTGGTTATTATTATATCTTTGTGTTTATGATGAATGTTTACATCCCATTCTATAATTGTATTATTAGGAAATACTAATACTTGTGTGTTTTGTAAACATAAAAGAGTCCCTAGTAAGCCTCTTGTTGAACTAGCTTGTTGATTGATTGATGATCATGGTTTCCTGATCATAGACATTGGATGTGATTAATAACAAGGTTATATCATTAGGAGAATGATGTGATGGACACACACCCATAGTAAGCGTAGCATAAGATCAAGCCATTAAGTTCGTATTGTTGTAAGCTTTGAAATACATAGTAACCTAATCCTTCGACCATGAGGTTATGTTAATCACCATCATCGGATGGGTACTTTGATGACATCAAACACCGCTTCGTAACTGGGCGGTTATAAAGGTGTCATTGGGTATTCTGAAAGTATGTGTTGAAGCGCATAGAACAAGATTGGGATTTGTCCATCCATATGACGGATAGATATACTCTGGGCCCTCTCGGTGGAATGTCATCTAGATAGCTTGCAAGCATGTGACTGGGTCACAAGGGATGACATAACATGGAACGAGTAAAGCGTACTTATCAGTAACGAGGAAGAACTAGGTATGAAGATACTGACGATCAAACCTCGGATAAGTAGAATATCGCGTGACAAAGGGAATTGATTTCGTATGTTAAATGGTTCTATCGATCACGAAGTAATCGTTGAGTATGTGGGAGCCGTTATGGATCTCCAGATCCCGCTGATGGTTATTGATCGGAGAGGTGTCTTCATCATGTCTGCATATTCACGAACCGTAGGATGACACACTTAAGGTTCGAAGTTGTTTTAAGTAGATATGGTTGGAGACCTAATGTTGTTCGGAGTCTCGAAATGGATCCGGGACATCACGAGGAGATTCGGAATGGTCCGGAGAATAAGATTCATATATTGGGGATCATTTTCTAAGTTGGGAAATGTTCCGGAGTGTTTGTATGGAGATTCTAGAAGGTTTCAGAATGTTCTGGAAGGTTCTAGAGGATTTCTTGGAGTTTACTTGAAAACCAAGAAAGGGATCAAGGAGTCCAAGTGGGGCAATACACGGATTCGTGGGGGAGGAGGATTCCTCCCCCCTTCCCACCGCCAGCCCAAGGAGGGGAGTCCTACTAGGACTCCCCCTCCCTAGGCGCGCCTCCCTCCTTTAAATAGAAGGGAGGGGGCGCCCCCTCTTGCCCCTCCTCTAATAACGACCAATCTCAGTCGCCTCTCTCCTCCACCTTTCTTCTGCACAGGCATAGGCGAAGCCCTACAGAATTCTCACCTCCACCACCACCACCACGCTGTCGTGCTGCTGGGATTCCGTGGAGAAGATCTACTACCTCCGCTGCTCGCTGGAACGGGGAGAGGAAGGTCTGCTTCGACTCCGCACGTGTGACCGTCTACGGAAGCACTGCCGGAACGCGGCGCCGGAAGGATCGTCCACACGATCTTGAGATCGGCAAGTGATCGACTACATCATCCACGAGATCTAATCTCGTAACGCTTTTGGTTCTACGAGGGTTAGTACCGATCTATCTCGTTGCTCATGTCTAATAGATTAGATCTTGGCTTTTATCTAGATTAGATCTGGGTTTTGTTCATTCTTGCGGTAGAATTTTTTTGTTTTCCATGCTACGAACCCATCAGTGGTATCAGAGCCTTGTCTATGCGTAGATCTGTTGCACGAGTAGAACCCAATGAGGTTGTGGGCATTGGTGCTCGTGCCGTCTTTTTCTATGTGTGTACTTTGCATCTTGCGATATGGTGGGATGAAGCGGTTCGGGCTAACATTACATGTCATCGTAGATGAGACTTGATCCACGCTTGACGTGCAACTTGCTTTGCACAAGTGGCTTTGCGGGTGTCTGTCTCTCCCATCATAGTATAGATCAAATCTACACTTTGCACTTGATAGCACTTGTATCAACATTGCGGTTCAGTTTCGTAGGTAAGATGCGTTCTTAGTCGAAAGCCCCAAGCCACGTAAAACTTGCAAACAAAATTAGAGGCGTCTAACTTGTTTTTGCACGGGTTTTGTGATGTGATATGGCCTACATGTGATTGTGATTGTATTTGATGTATGCAATGATCCTTGTTGTAATATGGCAACCGGCAGGAGCCTAATGGTTGTCTTTAATTCTGTTAAGACATGCGTGTCTATTCATCTTGTAATAGCTTTGTTCCAAGTAGTCGTAATAGTTGCTAGTGATGATGGACAACCATGAAGCGGCGCCATGGACCTTGACGCAATGCTGATGATGATGGAGATCATGTCCGTGCTTTGGAGATGGAGATCAAAGGCATAAGAAGAAAGGGCTATATCATATCACACTAATTATGAATTGCCTGTGATGTTAATCCTTTATGCATCTTGTATTGCTTAGATCGCGACGGTAGCATTATAATATGATCCCTCTCACTAAATATCAAGTAATAAAGTGTTCGTCCTTAGTTGGCACCGTTGCTAAGACTCGTCATTTCGAAGCATCTCGTGATGATCGGGTGTGATAGACTCTACGTGTGCATACAACGGGTGCAAGCCAGATTTGCACATGAGGAAACTAAGGTTAATCTTGACGAGCCTAGCATGTACAGACATGGTCTCGGAACACGGAATACCGAAAGGTAGAGCATGAGTCATATGATTGATATGATGAACATGAAGAATGTTCGCCGATGAAGCTACATCATCTCACGTGATGATCGGACTTGGTGTAGTGGATTTGGTTCGTGTAATCACTAAAACAACTCGAGGGATGTTGTTTTGAGTGGGAGTTCACCTAGTTGATTTAAGAATTAAATTTGAACACTATTTATCATAAACTTAGTCTAAACTACTTGCAAATTTGTTGTGGATTATGGCGAACGTTTCCATCAATTTCAATGCGTTCCTAGAGAAAGAAAAGCTTAAGAACAATGGAAGCAATTTCACGGACTGGTTCCGTGGACTGAAGATCGTCCTCAGGGCTGGTCAGTTGACCTATGTGCTCGAAGCACCGCTAGGTGACCCACCTGCAGAAGATGCCACCGATGACGTAAAGAATGTTTATGCCACTCAGAAACATCACTACTCCACAGTTCAGTATGCCATCCTGTACGGTTTAGAATCGGAGCTTCAAAAGCGTTTTGAGCACCATGACCCGTTTGAGATCATTAAGGAGCTCAAATTCATTTTTGAGACTCGCGCGGCCATGGAAAGCTATGAAGCTTCCGAGAAGTTCGTTACCTATAAGATGGAAGAGGGTAGCTCCGTTAGCGAGCACGTGCTCACCATGTCTGGGCACGCAAACAAACTCCGAGAGTTGGGGATACCGATTCCTAATGAATTGGGGATTCACCGTGTCCTCCAATCACTGCCACCAAGTTACAAGAACTTTGTGATGAACTACAATATGCACTGCATGAACAAGACGTTGCCTGAACTATCGTCCATGCCGAAAACTGATGGGTTCGTAGCATGGAAAACAAAAAAATTCTACCGCAAGAACGAACAAAACCCAGATCTAATATAGATAAAAGCCAAGATCTAATCTACTAGACATGAGCAACGAGATAGATCGGTACTAACCCTCGTAGAACCGAAAGCATTAACGAGATTAGATCTCGTGGATGATGTAGTCGATCACTTGCCGATCTCAAGATCATGTGGACGATCCTTCCGGCGCCGCGTTCCGGCAGCGCTTCCACAGACGGTCACACATGCGGAGTCGAAGCAGACCTTCCTCTCCCCGTTCCAGCGAGCAGCGGAGGTAGTAGATCTTCTCCACGGAATCCCAGCAGCACGACGGCATGGTGATGGTGGTGGAGATGAGAATTCTGTAGGGCTTCGCCTATGCCTGTGCAAAAGAAACGTGGAGGAGAGAGGCGGCTGAGATTGGGAGTTATGAGACTAGGTGCAAGAGGGGGCGCCCCTCCCTTCTATTTAAAGGAGGGAGGCGCCCCTGGGGAGGGGGAGTCCTAGTAGGACTCCCTCCTCCTTGGGCTGGCGGGTTGGGGGGAGGAATCCTCCTCCCCCACGAATCCGTGTCTTGCCCCACTTGGTTTCTTTGATCCCTTTCTTGGTTTTCAAGCAAACTCCAAGAAATCCTCTAGAACCTTCCAGAACATTTCGAAACCTTCTAGAATCTCCATACAAACACTCCGGAACATTTCCTAACTTAGAAAATGATCCCCAATATATGAATCTTATTCTCCGGACCATTCCGGATCTCCTCGTGATGTCCAGGATCCATTCCGAGACTCCGAACAACATTCGGTCTCCAACGCAAATTCCATATCTACTTCAAACAACTTCGAACCTTAAGTGTGTCACCCTACGGTTCGTGAATATGCAGACATGATGAAGACACCTCTCCCATCAATAACCATCAGCGGGATCTGGAGATCCATAACGGCTCCCACATACTCAACGATTACTTTGTGATCGATTGAACCAATTAACATATGAAACCAATTCCCTTTGTCTCGCGACATTCTACTTATCCGAGGTTTGATCGTCAGTATCTTTATACCTAGTTCTTCCTCGTTACTAATAAGTACTTCTTTACTCGTTCCATGTTATGTCATCCCTTGTGACCTAGTCACATGCTTGCAAGCTATCTAGATGACATTCCACCGAGAGGGCCCAGAGTATATCTATCCGTCATATGGATGGGCAAATCCCAATCTTGGTCTATGCGCTTCAACACATACTTTCAGAATACCCAATGACACCTTTATAATCGCCCAGTTACGAAGCGGCGTTTGATGTCATCAAAGTACCCATTCGGTGATGGTGATTAACATAACCTCATGGTCGAAGGATTAGGTTACTTATGTATTTCAAAGCTTACAGCAATACGAACTTAATGACTTGATCTTATGCTACGCTTACTATGGGTGTGTGTCCATCATATCATTCTCCTAATGATATAACCTTGTTATTAATCACATCCAATGTCCATGATCAGGAAACCATGACCATCAATTAATCAACAAGCTAGTTTAACAAGAGGCTTACTAGGGACTCTTTTATGTTTACAAAACACACATGTATTAGAGTTTCCTTATAATACAATTATAGCATGGGATGTAAACATTCATCATAAACACAAAGATATAGTAATAACCACTTTTATTATTGCCTCTTGGGCATATCTCCAACAAAAACTGCTGAAGTGGAGATCATGAAGGAGCACCAAGTGTTGATGGTCAATAAAACCACCAATTTCAAGAAACGGGGCAAGCCTAAGAACAAGGGCAACTTCAAGAAGGACAGAAAGAAAGCTGCCGCACCTGCTAAGAAGCCCAAGGCTGGTCCTAAACCTGAAACTGAGTACTTCTACTGCAAGGGTGCTGGTCACTAGAAGCGTAATTGCCCCAAATACCTGGCGGATCTGAAGAATGGCAACATCAAGAAGAAAGGTATATTCGATATACATGTTATAGATGTGTATCTTACTAGTAATCGTAGTAGTGCCTGGGTATTTGATACTAGTTCGGTTGCTCATATTTGTAACTCGAAACAGGAGCTGCGGAATAAACGAAGACTAGCGAGAGACGAGGTGACGATGCGCGTTGGAAATGGCTCCAAGGTTGATGTGATCACCGTCGGCATGCTCCCTCTACATCTACCATCGGGATTAGTTTTAAATTTAAATAATTGTTATTTGGTGCCTGCGTTAAGCATGAACATTATACTTGGATCTTGTTTATTGCGAGACGGTTACTCTTTTAAGTCTGAGAATAAAGGTTGTTCAATTTATATGAGTAATATCATTTATGGTTATGCACCTAAGATGAATGGTTTATTCTTATTGAATCTCGATAGTAGTGATACACATGTTCACAACATAGATGCTAAACAAATAAAATTGAATGATAATTCTACATACATGTGGCACTATCGTCTTGGTCACATTGGAGTGAAGCGTATGAAGAAACTCCATTCTGATGGACTTCTTGAATCACTTGATTTTGAATCACTTGAAAGATGCGAAGCATGTCTAATGGGAAAAATGACTAAGACTCCATTCTCTGGTATAATGGAGCGAGCTACAGACTTATTGGAAATAATACATACCGATGTGTGCGGTCCAATGAGTGTAGCATCGCGTGGTGGATATCGTTATGTTCTCACTTTCATGGATGACTTGAGTAGATATGGGTATGTCTACTTTATGAAACATAAGTCCGAAACTTTCAAGAAGTTTAAGGAATTTCAAAGTGAAGTGGAAAATCATCGTAACAAGAAGATTAAGTTTCTGCGTTCTGACCGCGGAGGTGAATATCTGAGTTATGAGTTTGGCATGCATTTAAAGAAATGTGGAATACTTTCACAGTTGACACCGCCGGGAACACCACAGCGTAATGGTGTGTCCGAACGTCGTAATCGAACTCTCTTAGATATGGTTCGGTCTATGATGTCTCTTACAGATTTACCGTTATCATTTTGGGGCTATGCGTTAGAGACAGCCGCATTCACTTTAAATAGAGAACCATCTAAATCTGTTGAAATGACACCGTATGAACTATGGTTTGGAAAGAAACCTAAGTTGTCGTTCCTTAAAGTTTGGGGTTGCGAAGCATTGTAAAGAAGTTACAGCCTGATAAGCTTGAACCCAAAGCGGAGAAATGCGTCTTCATATGATACCCTAAAGAAACAATTGGGTATACCTTCTATCATAGATCCAAAGGCAAAGTTTTCATTGCTAAGAATGGATCCTTTCTGGAGAAGGAATTTCTATCAAAAGAAGTGACTGGAAAGAAAGTAGAACTCGACGAGGTTATTGAACCTTCTTTCGGAGTTGAGAGTAGCGCAGCACCGGAAGATGTTTCTGTGCCGCCTGCACCAACTGGATAGAGGAAGCTAATGATGATGATCATGAAACTTCGAACGAAGTTACTACTGAACCTCGCAGGTCAACGAGGGTCCGTACCACTCCTGAGTGGTATGACTCTGCCTTGAACGTCATGTTAGTGGACAACACTGATGACCCTGTGACGTATGAAGAAGCTATGGCGAGCCCAGATTCCGACAAATGGCTAGAAGCCATGAAATCCGAAATGGGATCCATGTACGAAAACCAAGTATGGACTTTGGTGGACTTACCGGATGGCCGTAAGGCTGTCGAGAACAAATGGATTTTCAAAAGAAAAACAGATGCTGATGGTAATGTTACCGTCTATAAAGCTCGACTTGTCGCGAAAGGGTTCCGACAAATTCAAGGAGTTGACTACGATGAGACTTTCTCACCAGTAGCGAAGCTAAAGTCTGTGAGGATTATGTTAGCAATCGCTGCATATTTCGATTATGAAATTTGGCAGATGGATGTCAAAACGGCGTTCCTTAATGGTGACATTGAGGAAGAGTTGTATATGGTACAACCCAAGGGTTTTGTCGATCCTAAAGATGCTGACAAGGTATGCAAACTTCAGCGCTCCATTTATGGACTGAAGCAAGCATCCCGGAGTTGGAATCAACGTTTTGATAAAGTAATCAAAAACTTTGGATTTATACAAACTTATGGAGAAGCTTGTATTTACAAGAAAGTGAGTGGGAGCTCTGTAGCATTCCTAGTACTATATGTAGATGACATATTGTTGATTGGGAATGATATAGAACTTCTTAATAGCGTCAAAACCTATTTGAATAATAGTTTTTCGATGAAGGATCTTGGCAAAGCGGCATATATTCTAGGCATCAAGATTTATAGAGATAGATCAAGACGCCTAATAGCGCTTTCATAAAGTACATACTTAGACAAAGTTCTAAAGAAGTTTAGAATGGAAGAGAGCAAGAAAGGGTCTGTGCCCATGTTGTCAGGTAAGACCTTGAGTAAAACTCAAAGTCCGGCTACGGCAGAAGATAGAGAAAAGATGAATAAAATTCCCTATGCCTCAGCCATAGGTTCTATCATGTATGCCATGTTGTGTACAAGACCGGATATAGCACATGTTGTTAGTTTGACTAGTAGATATCAAAGCGATCCTGGAATGGAACACTGGACAGCGGTCAAGAATATCCTAAAGTACCTGAATAGGACTAAGGATATGGTTCTTTCTTATGGAGGTGATGAACAGCTTGTTGTAAATGGTTACACTGATGCTAGTTGGAACACCGATCCAGATGACTCGAAGTCACAGTCTAGATACGTATTTATTTTGAATGGTGCTGCAGTGAGCTAGAGGAGTGCCAAGCAGAGCGTTGTGGCGAAATCTTCAACTGAATCGGAATACATAGCTGCTTCGAAGGCTGCACAAGAAGCCATATGGATGAAGGAGTTCATTAATGAACTTGGCGTGGTTCCCAGTGCATTGGACCCGATGGCCATCTACTGTGACAACACAGGTGCCATAGCTAATGCACAGGAGCCAAGGTCACATAGCAAGCTGAAGCACATCAAGCTACGGTTCCATGCTATTCGCGAGTATGTCCAAGATGGTGACATAAAGATTTGCAAAGTACACACTGATCTGAATGTAGCAGATCCGTTGACTAAACCTCTCCCTAGAGCAAAGCATGACCAACACCAGAACGCCATGGGTGTTAGGTTTATTACCATGTAATCTAGATTATTGACTCTAGTGCAAGTGGGAGACTGTTGGAGATATGCCCAAGAGGCAATAATAAAAGTGGTTATTATTATATCTTTGTGTTTATGATGAATGTTTACATCCCATGCTATAATTGTATTATTAGGAAACACTAATACTTGTGTGTTTTGTAAACATAAAAGAGTCCCTAGTAAGCCTCTTGTTGAACTAGTTTGTTGATTGATTGATGATCATGGTTTCCTGATCATAGACATTGGATGTGATTAATGACAAGGTTATATCATTAGGAGAATGATGTGATGGACACACACCCATAGTAAGCGTAGCATAAGATCAAGTCATTAAGTTCGTATTGCTGTAAGCTTTGAAATACATAGTAACCTAATCCTTCGACCATGAGGTTATGTTAATCACCATCACCGGATGGGTACTTTGATGACATCAAATGCCGCTTCGTAACTGGGCGGTTATAAAGGTGTCATTGGGTATTCTGAAAGTATGTGTTGAAGCGCATAGACCAAGATTGGGATTTGTCCATCCATATGACGGATAGATATACTCTGGGCCCTCTCGGTGGAATGTCATCTAGATAGCTTGCCAGCATGTGACTGGGTCACAAGGGATGATATAACATGGAACGAGTAAAGGGTACTTATCAGTAACGAGGAAGAACTCGGTATGAAGATACTGACAATCAAACCTCGGATAAGTAGAATATCGCGTGACAAAGGGAATTGGTTTCGTATGTTAAATGGTTCTATCGATCACGAAGTAATCGTTGAGTATGTGGGAGCCGTTATGGATCTCCAGATCCCGCTGATGGTTATTGATCGGAGAGGTGTCTTCATCATGTCTGCATATTCACGAACCGTAGGGTGACACACTTAAGGTTCGAAGTTGTTTTAAGTAGATATGGAATTTGCGTTGGAGACCGAATGTTGTTCGGAGTCTCGGAATGGATCCGGGACATCACGAGGAGATCCGGAATGGTCCGGAGAATAAGATTCGTATATTGAGGATCATTTTCTAAGTTGGGGAATGTTCCGGAGTGTTTGTATGGAGAATCTAGAAGGTTTCGGAATGTTCTGGAAGGTTCTAGAGGATTTCTTGGAGTTTACTTGAAAACCAAGAAAGGGATCAAGGAGTCCAAGTGGGGCAATACATGGATTCGTGGGGGAGGAGGATTCCTCCCCCCTTCCCACCGCCGGCCCAAGGAGGGGAGTCCTACTAGGACTCCCCCTCCCTAGGCGCGCCTCCCTCCTTTAAATAGAAGGGAGGGGGCGCCCCCTCTTGCCCCTCCTCTAATAACAACCAATCTCAGTCGCCTCTCTCCTCCACCTTTCTTCTGCACAGGCATAGGCGAAGCCCTGCAGAATTCTCACCTCCACCACCACCACCACGCCGTCGTGCTGCTGGGATTCCGTGGAGAAGATCTACTACCTCTGCTGCTCGCTGGAACGGGGAGAGGAAGGTCTGCTTCGACTCCGCACGTGTGACCGTCTGCGGAAGCGCTACCGGAACGCGGCGCCGGAAGGATCGTCCACACGATCTTGAGATCGGCAAGTGATCGACTACATCATCCACGAGATCTAATCTCGTAACGCTTTCGGTTCTACGAGGGTTAGTACCGATCTATCTTGTTGCTCATGTCTAATAGATTAGATCTTGGCTTTTATCTAGTTTAGATCTGGGTTTTGTTCGTTCTTGCGGTAGAAATTTTTTGTTTTCCATGCTACGAACCCATCAGGCCTGAAAATATTGAGTATAGCCTTGATTTTGTCCCGGTTCACCTCTATGCCTCTCTGAGACACGATGAAACCTAACAATTTTCTGGCTGGTATTCCAAAGAAGTACTTCTTCGGGTTAAGCATGATGTTGTATTTTTGTAGGTTGGCAAATTTTTCCTCCAAGTCAGAAATTAACGTTTCCTTCTTTTTGGACATTACTGCAATATCATCCACGTATGCATGTACATTGTGTCCGAGTTGGTCATGGAGGCAACGCTGCATTGTGCGCTGGTACGTAGCTCCTGCGTTTTTCAGCCCAAAGGGCATCGTAACAAAACAAAAGGTTCTAAAGGGGGGTTATGAATGAAGTTTTGACTTTGTCAGATTCCTTCATCCGGATTTGGTGATAACCGGAATATGCGTCGAGAAAACAGAGGAGTTCCGAGCCTGCTGTAGAATCGATAACTTGATTAATTCTAGGCAGAGCGAACGGATCTTTTGGACAAGCCTTGTTCAAGGCAGTATAATCAACACACATCCTTAAATCAGTGGTGTCCTTTTTAGGGACCATTACAGGATTGGCCGACCACTCAATGTGGATGACCTCTTCTATGAATCCGGCTAACTCGAGCCGTGCTAGTTCCTTAGCTATTGCCTTACGCTTTTCATCGCCAAATCGTCGTAGGGACTATTTGACGGGTTTAGCGTTCGGGTTTACATTTAGAGAGTGCTCGGCAAGTTCCCTAGGTACTCCGGTCATGTCAGATGGCTGCCATGCGAAGATATCTTGATTTGCTTGGAGGAACTTGACGAGCGCGCTTTCCTATGCGCTACCTAGGCCTACGCCTATCTGAGTCACCTTGGAGGGGTCATCATCCTTCAACGGCGTCTTCTTCGTCTTTTCCAATGCCTTAAACTCCGGATTTGGCTTTGTCACCTCCTTCTTTGTTGCGGGCATCTTGGACGGATCTACGCTTTTCTTGATCTCCTGGTACTCCTGGGCGTGCAGCACGACTTCAGCAAAGGCGGCATTTCTATCCTCACACTCTCGTGCTTTCTTCGGGTCTCCCCTGATGGTGATCATGCCGTTGGGACCTGGAATTTTCATCATATTGTAAATGTAACACGGACGAGCCATGAAAGCCCAGTAAGCCAGACGTCCGAATATAGCGTGGTACGCGCTCTTGAACGGGACCACTTCGAAGGAAAGTGCCTCCGTCCGATAGTTCTTTGGAGTTCCAAAGGTAACATCCAAAGTGATCTCTCCCAGGGAATTAGCTTGTCTTCCTGGGACAACTCCGTGAAAGATCACAGAGCTATGGTTCAGCTGTGTTTCCGAGATCTTCATCCGGCGTAGCGTTTCGACATAGAGAATATTGATGCTGCTACCATCATCCATGAGGGTCTTGGAGAAACCATAACCGTCAATCAATGGATTCATGATTAAAGCGTATTTTCCTCGCATGTGTAACTTAGGCGGATGATCATCGCGGTCAAATGTGATTGCCACTTCCGACCAGTCCAGATACTGGGGGACAGCCAGAACTGTTGCATTGAGCTCGTGTAGAACTGCTTTCTTGACCTTTGCTGGTTGAGATCCGAGGAAAGTGACATAAGTGTCCTTCTTGGTGGGAAAAGTTTTCTTCCCTTCCGACTTGGGATTTGAAGCATCAGCCTCCTCCATGTCGGAATCTTCCTTGGTCTCTTTTTCTTTTTCGGGATTCTTATTTCCCTTATCCCGCTTAGCTTTGTAGCCTGCGGTGTCAACTCTTTTGATGTCGTCATTAAAACGACATTCGGCGTTGGTGTGGAACGAGCCCCCATTAGCGTCTAGGTGATGCACACATGTGTTATTGGCAATGTCGGCCCAAGAGTAGGTTTTGCCTGGTTGCTGGTCTCCTCTACCCTGGACTCTTGAAGTTCCACGACCATGCCCGCGGCCTCCGCCGCGTCCTCCTCGTCCTCAAGACCTGAAAGTAGCAGTGACCAGTGCCGTTTCCGCGTTGGGTTTTTCCTCCGAGGTATTTTTGCGCTTCTGAGCTTGTTGCTTTGGTTGTTTTGCCGACTGAGGGACAACTAGGGCATTGAGCAATCCCTCTGCATCGTCGTCAGCATCTGCATACTTGCTCGCTGTTTCTATCATTTCTCCCAAATCAGTGACTTTGTCACACTTCAAGCGATGACGTATAGACTAATTGGGAGACCTGCAATGAAAGCTTCAATCACAGTTTGATCATTTACTCCTTCATAGGAGTTCTTGGTGTCGATCCATCATCCGAGGTAATCCCGGCAAGTTTCTCCGGCTTTTTGGGTGCAACGTTAGGTCTCCGACCGTACAGGGCCTCCGATATGTGCCTTCGAAATTCCGAAAGAACGCACTTTGCATGTCATACCAGTTATGGATGGTGTTCTCCGGAAGTTCATTGAGCCATGATCGTGCCATCTTCCGCAACATAAGTGGGAGATATCCGGTTGCGACCAGGCTATTTCCGCCTTTGGCGATGCAGCAAGCTTGGAAAAAATCCTAGGTTTGGATATGTCTTGAGATAGCAAATCCTTCTAGGAATTTTGTAGCTCTGATGCCTGGTCCGAAGCACTTTGGGCCCACGTAGATATCATCGTTTTCGTAGCACCGAGCCTCTATGTTGGAGTTGATCCTGTGCCTTGTGTCGTTCGGGGATAAAGATCGTCCCGAATGTCGGCTATGGCTGCGGTGCCTTGGAGCTGGACTTCGGCTTCTGCCACCACCTCCTCCGCCATGTCGTCCTCCTTGCCCTCCTTGGGAGCCGTTGTGATGACTGTGTGGTGGAGAGGGTGGGGCAGCTAGATAGTTTTTGGCTGATCGTCGGCCTCCGTCCAGAACGTCATTATTCCGATTCTGGGGAGGGTCTTGACTACGAGGAGCCCCCTCCCTGCTTGTCCCGGCATGGTTTCCGTCGTTCCTTCGTCCGTCGTTACCACCATGGTGGGGCTCAGCCGGACGGCTTGCATGTCTAGGAGGTGGCATTTTTTGACGATCCTCTTCCCGACGTTTCTCTTTATCTTCTCCCCTTTGATCGTTAGATTCTCGTCAGGGAGGATTCCTCGGATTCAGAGCAGCGATGGCCTCTTTCTCAGCTGCTGGTGCGACGTTACTCTAGTCGCGTGTAGTCCTGCGATGCTGTCCTGACGATCCGGTTCTCGAATAATTGTCCTCCCGTCGTTCGGGGCGATAATGCTGCTCCAGAACGCGGTGGGGTCTTACGTCAGCCCATGCTGGATCTGTGCGACATTGGTCAGAATCCGAGACCAGTTTTTGACTTCCAGACAGGGCGACCTTTTGCTGCTCTAGTCCCTTGTTGAGTAGCTTGATACCCAAACGGATCTCCTCTGGTCCTGGATTAGCCGATAGAATTTCTCGGGCCGCCACGGTATTCTGTACTGGGGTTGAATATACCCAATCTCCTTTGCTATCTTTCCGTGGCTTCCCCATCTCATCTCTGAAAAGGACGGCACGGATATGTGGGAATTGGTCGTCATTGGTGTGACGCTTCCGTGTCTTCTGATGCAACCGAGACATGTAATCCTTAGTTTCCATGCGTTTCTTCTCCTCCTCGATGTTTTTGGCTTCATCCAGGAGTTGTTGACGACGCGCTTCTAGGGCTTGAGCCCTTTCGTCCAGCTCTTCAGCAGTAAGTTCTGCAGCTATAGGGATAGGTGTGGTTAATGCAGCATCGATGAGTTTACGTGCACCTTCAGTGATCACGTTTCCATCCACCGATTCTTCTTTTTTCGGCTCTTCTGGGATAAGTGCTCCATCCGAGTCTTCCTCGTATTCCTCGGCAATCACCTCCTCAGCCAGAGGGTCTTTTGTCGGGGTTTTGTTCTTCTTGTTCTTCTTCTTTGCCTTCTTGGCAGCGCCGGTAGCAAAGACGGCTTTGGGTCCGTTTCCCGAAGTCAAGCTCTGATCGGTACTTTCGGACATCTGGACCTCAGGATTATCTCCGACGTCCATGTCATCCTGCGATTTGGGAGAGTGTTCCCCGGATCCTTCATCCACGGCTTCTCCTTCTTCTGAACCCTTGGAGTTGTACTCCTCTTCATATTCCGCGGAAAACTTTCGGAAATCTGCTGATGTCATCGATTCATCCGAGGATGCAGGTACGTCGGCGTTTGTTCCAATTGCCTCCAGCACCGAGTCGGTGTTTTCTCCAGCATCGGCAGAGCCGGATCCGGATCCCACGTACCCGACGAAGTGCGACGCGTGCTTCCTGAGGTACCTGCGGCTTTCGCGATCAGCCATGTCGAAATTTTTGATGGTCTCGAGAATTGCATTTGCGCTTGCATCTTGCATTATCATACATCGTAGTGTGTACCTTAGGAAGGGCCTGTCTGTCCCGGCTTCATCAGAGCCGGAATCAGTGTCATTGATATGCTCCTCCTGGATTTCGACTTCCACGGGTGGGTCGATCTGGGATACGGTCTCTCCAGGGAGATCCACTCCAGATTTGGCTTTAACCGCTAGGTCTTCTTCAAGCTCGGATTTCTCCACTATCTCCGCAACTGGTGCGGGCTAGGTGGGTTTAGGGTTTTCTGAGATCTGGAAGCCTGCCGCCTCCGCGGACAAAGGGGGCCCAGAAGATTCTTCTGCCTCTATCATCACCGCTGGGGTGGGTGGGGCAGGTTCAGCGAAACCGATGTAAACATCGATCTCGCCAAAAGACATGATTGTGTAGACAGTCATAGCCTCCCTAGCCGGAATCCAAGTCTTGTCGAGAACGATGAGAGGGACGTCGCTGGCGTAGAGGATGCGACCGACGGAGATAGTCTCACCGATTCCTATTCTTGTAGATTCCGCTCGGAACGCAGATCCGAAGCTCACTTGCCCCACGGTGGGCGCCAACTGTCATCGGATTGATGACAAGTACGCCATGAGGGGGTCCTTGAGGCGTGCGGAAGAGAGGGGTGTGAGACGTACGGTGTTCCGGGACGGTGAGCACATAAGTTTACCCAGGTTCGAATCCGCCGGCTTTGGACGGATCCTACTCCTGCTAGCAACCAGTAATACGGCAGAGCCGGAATATGGGTTACAAGGGTTTCACCTGTGCGAGTTGAGGGTCTAAAGTATTGGTCTTCCTTAAAGGCTCTCCCTAGGACGGCTTATATAGATATCTGGCCTAGGGTTTACAGGAGAGATCTATCCGGCTATGACTAAAAGTCGGTTACAGAGTACATCTTGAACTACAAGTAACATTATGAGCCTAAGTCGGTAAGTCTTCTGGGCCTTTCCTTAGCCGGATTGGACTCCATCTTTCTTCCTGACTGGGCCGCCCGTGAAGCAATGCTCTAACCCGGAGTGGGCCATCCTGGTCAGCGAGGAACTGTGAGATACCCGAAAAGTATATCCCCAACAAATTAGAATTTAATTTTCACTTAATTTAAATTTATTAAATCTTAAAAATATGGGTTATCACACTATCCATCCTTGCATGCACATTCGCTTAACCATTCCGGTTGTTATTCCATGTGAACGGGTATCCCAAGAATCCTAGGTCCGAGAGGCGACAATCCACCAAATAGTCCGTAAACAACATCGTCTAATCTTCACCTCTTTCGTTTGTGCCAAGCTGCTCATTTTGTCTCACAATTTCATTAAAATCCCCCGCACACAACCATGGGAGGTCGTCTTGAGCATGCAGATATCGCAGAGCATCCCATGTCTTCCCCTCAACTCCGTCCTTGGTTCGCCATAAACTCCAGAGAATCGCCAAGCTACTCCGTCATAGTTGATTTTCACATCAATATAGCATTGACACCATGGATGAACAGAGACATTCACCCCATCACGCCACCATAACGCTAGGCCACCGCCTTTCCCTTTCCCCTCTACACGGACCCCATGTCTGAAACCTGGACTCCACTACAGACGTTCCATTGTTTTTTTGCTTTTGTTTGGTTTTAGATAAGAAGACCACCGCTGGGTTGTATGACCTTACCAGGTCGTGAAGTTCACCCACTGCCGCGTCCAACCCTAGTCCTCGACAGCTCGGGGCCAAAAGATTCATTGGTCCCGATGGCCCCGAGTCTCGGGGTCCGCCAACGGGGAATTTGGGTTTTGAATTCTGTCAAACACAGAACCTGTCCTCTGTCTTTTGCCACCAAAACTAGAATCACCTTCCTCATTCACTTTCTCCACTGGAACCCAAATCGTCTCCTAACCTCTCTTCTTGTTGTTTTTACCTGGGCTCAATGGAGTGCTACCCATACCATCAGCAGATGTCTGCTGTCTGGCGCGACGAGCATAGGTACCCTTTCTTTGCTTCCTCGGAGCCTGATTCACCGGTACATCAAATAGCTGGTGCTCTTGAGTCCTTGCCCTGTGGTATTTGATTGCGCTTGACACCTCCACACCCTCGAATCTCCGCTCTCCTCCGCCCGTGCGAGAGGAGCTGGAGTAGGCATAATCATGCCCATGGTTTATACATGGTGGAACATCCCGAATCCGCACAACACCCTACTGGTTACTTTCGGAGCCCACTGACCTGCTGCTAAAACTTGTTGATGACATCGTCGGACGAACATGAGGATTAGGCATCTTAATTTTCTTCAGCTCAGCACGTAGCCATTCTCCACATTGTTGGACCTCTCTCCCTTCTCCACAGTACACGCAGCCTCTGGGTGAACAAGATGCCCACAATCAAAACAGAAATGAGGCACTTTCTCATACTGCAGGTCGAACCATTTACCCTCTACGTCCTCCTCCGATTCCTTCAGATTAACACCTCGCAAAAGGGGTTGATCAACTTGAACCGCAACCCTGATTCTCAGTTCCTCCCCCATGACATCCCTTCCTCGTCAACATCCACCGAGATAAACTTGCCGATCCATCCTCTAATGAGTTCTCCGTACACTCTGTTCATATAATCCATAGGAAGATCATGAACTCCCACCCACACATCCATTGGATCAAATACCATGTTAGACGGCCGAACTGCTCCATCAAAATCCTTCACAAGTAGAGCGCTATAGTCAAACTGCCACGGTCCGTTCTAAAGAACGTGTTTCCAATCTCCCTCTGAGCTGAAACGGACCACAAAACGATTATCTCCAATATCCCTGAACTGGGCTGGCTTGTGGAGACCCCACGCTCCCTCCATAGCCCTCTCTAGGGCTCCTAGGATCAATATGTGGGATGAACAAGCCTTGCCCACCACCGCCCAATGGGGCTTCGGGACGGACAGCAGCACAGATAACCTTCTTTATCACGATTCCCGTCACTTCCTTAGCAGCAGAGTTAACCTTCTTTATCACGATTTCTGTTGCTTCCTTGTCCGTCAGAAGATCCTCTATTTTCGCAGACAGCCCCGCCACCAGATCATCCGACCTTTTTTTTTCTTATGATTTCTATTTTCGTGCTCCTGGTTTCTTATTTGTGCTCACTTTTTTCACGCGGATTTATTTTGCTCACATTTCCCCTAAAGAGTACAAAATATGAGTAGAAATATGAGCAAAATAGACCCACGTGGGAAAAGTGAGCATAACTGTGGTTTTGTTTTTCCTTCTTATTTTCGGATTTTCATGATTTTTTGACTTTTGAAAAATGTTGAAAAATATTCAGAGTTTGAAAAATGTTCGGTTTTAAAAAAATCTTTAGAATTTGAAACTGTTCAATTTTTAAAAACGTTCAGATTTTAAAAATGTTCAGACTCCAAAAACGATACCTTTTGAAAAATGTTTGGAGTTTGAAAAATGTTCGCTTTAAAAAAATATTCAGATTAAAAAATCATTTTTTGAAAAAATCTGAACATTTTTGAGCAAGCAATATCTTTTTATTTCTGAAAGTTCACGTGTTTCATGTTGACAAACCTGGAAAGACATGCAGAAATAGCGAGGGAAAAAAGGAAGTTATGCACGGTAAAAAATATTAATCACTCTGCTTCAAAATATAATATGTTTTAGCTTTGTGAAAAAAGTATATCTATAGGTTCGTTTTAAGTCTAGATAAACATAGTACTAAAAGAGGTCTATCTACACTTTTTTTTCTAAAACATCTTATATTTTGAAACAGAGGCATGAACGGGAGGGTCCAATACCGGACAGGGGTTGCGGATCGCTTGGGGCGTAGCATAGGAGCTCCCCACTCCAGACTCCACTGTCCACTTGCATCTCCACCAGGGTTCGCGGCGGCTGGCTCCTCCTCCTACTGCCAACTCTTCCGCCGCCGCCGACGGCGCCCAGCTCCCGTTCCCTTCCACACCAATGGCGCCTTCCATGCCCCTCCGTCGGAGCGGTCGCAGGAAACCGGTCACGACTGCCTGCTCTTCCGCCGCCGCCGGCGTCCAGCTCCCGTTCCCCTCCACGCCAGTGGCGCCTTCCATGCCCCTCCGTCGGAGCGGTCGCAAGAAAGCGGCCACGACTGTCAGCTCTTCCGCCGCCGCCGGCGTCCAGCTCCCGTTCCCCTCCACGCCAATGGCGCCTTCCATGCCACGCCGTCGGAGCGGTCGCACGAAAGTGGTCACGACTGCCAGCTCTTCCTCCGCCGCGGGCGTCCAACTCCCGTTCCCCTCCACGCCAATGGCGTCCTCCATGGCCCGCCGTCGGGGCGGTCGCAGGAAAGCGGTCACGACGCTTACGGAGATCCCCGACCACCTCCTGGCGGAGATCTTCCTCCGGCTGCCCGCCGCAGAAGACCTCGCCCGCGCCTCCGCCGCCTGCGTCACCTTCCGCCGGCTCGTCGTCGACACCGACGGATCCTTCCTCCGCCGCTTCCGCCGCCTCCACGCCCCGCCATTCCTCGCCTTTTTCGACCGCGACGGGTTCCACCACGCCCTCCCGCCACACCCCTCTGCGCCAGCCGCCAGCGCGCTCGCCGTCGCCGCCGACTTCTCGTTCTCCTTCTTCCCCAACCACCGCGCCTGGGCCGTTCAGGACATCCGCGACGGACGTGTCCTCCTCCTCCGGCCCGCCGGGGGCAAGCAGCCTCAGATCTCCATGGAGCTCGCGGTGTGCGACCCCTTGCACCGGCGGTACGTCCTGCTTCCCCCAGTACCTGACGAACTAGCTGCTTTGGTGGCGCACCCGGTCACCATACACAAGCCCTGGAGGGAGGATTTGTTCGCTTTGGTGGGGTACCCGGGCAGTCCCTGGTGTGAGGTTTTCCTTGCTCCTCTCGACGAAGAGGCAGAGGTGGCATTCTGTGTGATATGGATTGTACATTGTGCAACGAGGCTGGCCGCGTTCGTCTACTCTTCGACCACTGGACAGTGGCAAGCCGCTGCATCCAGGAAATGGAATGAGTTCTTCCTTGGATGGGGCGAGTCGACCATGGTGTCACCCATCGACCGTCACTTCTACAAGCGACAATACGCCTATGGCTGCTTCTACTGGGATTTCACCATGGCACGGAAGAAAGAGTTGCTCGTGCTTGATACCTGTACCATGGACTTCTCCATCTCTGACCTCCCACCCAGAGGCTGGTGTACGCTAGGTCTAGCCATTGTGGAGGCAGGGGAAGGCAGGCTTGGACTGTTCGGTATACTTGATGAAACTTTAGCTGGCAAATATGATCTCTATTATTACATCAGGGGAAACAAAGATGAGAGTTCTGGCCAGTGGCAGTTGGAGAAGACAATCTCACTAGGTTCTGGGTGCCAGCATCATATCAAAACTGCAACTGGGAGGTACTTGCTCATAGGAAACTTTGGAGCCCTAAAGTTCATAGGCTCAACTCCTCAGTTGCAAGACTTGGAATATATCTCATTTGATGTCAAGACGTTGCAGCTTGAGAGGGTTTGTAGCAAATCTTCTGGGTTTGCCATGTCCAAGACGTGGATATATACCAACTTCCCGCCATCATTGTGTTCACCGACAATATGAAGTGGTAAATGTTCTATTGCATCCTAGTTATGTCCTTCACTTCACAGTTTACACACAGCTTGTCTAATGCTTAGCAGTTCATTATTATGAAGTGATTTAGCACTAGTTATTTTCTTGTGATTCTTGTTTATTATGCTTAAATAATAGTTCATTATTATGATTGAACATAATTGCGATTTGTTGTTTTGTTTGTTCCAATCGCTGTTTAGAGGGAACATGACAACAGGAAAAGATCTTTCACATCGCTTATGCATCCATTGTTATTTTAGGCTTACTGAAATCACGGAAATGCTATATCACAACAATTATTCTTGAATCTTGATGAATACTTTTAGTTCAAGGTGCAGAGGGAATACTAGTATAGATCCAGTTTACCTTACGATTGTTTGCTCACCTCATGAACATTCGTTCATCCAAGCACGTTGCATCTTGTCTGCCTTTTCTTTTATAAATATAAGGATACAAAAAAGAAAGTTTTAATTTAGACATTCTGTCATGTTGACATCTATATTTGATGTGGTTTTGAAATAAATCTGCATAATTGCTAGAGTCACAAATAAGAGCGCCAACTCACTGCTCTGTATAGCAAGAACAGCTTGAGTAAGTTCTTTATTCAAACCTTCCTAGTTTAGAAGTTAGACTACTTTGGTAATATATGGTACCACTTTTGCATGAGGCATAAAAAGAGAGTGTTTGCAGCTACGTGTTTCAAATTCAGTTGAGATCAATATTACTACTGCCTTACTTACTGGGGCAGATCCTATTCTGCTTCTGACCCCAGATAATTTGTTCCATTTTGCTTATGAACTCTTGAATATGTACAATCTGAGCTGAATTTTTTATATGAATATGTTCTCCTTCTTGGCCCGAAGATTGTTCTTTTAGACTTTTAGTCATCTTCCGTTCTTCGCAACTTCACTTTTATCATATTTGTTGTTTCAAAATCAATCTGTAGGAGGCCAATGCAGGCCATTACCTGCAGGATGGTAGAGGGCATAGACAGACACAGAGAGACTCCATAGCCAGGAGCTTCCTGGGAAGTTTGTTTGGATCGTGTCCTGGACGATAAATTTCTAGCTTGTCCTGGACAAGCCCAGCAACTTCATTATTCTAGCTCAGGCACTTGAAAACGGAGGCCTTGGTGAGTGGAAGCTTCGCCTGAGATACTAATCCCACTTGATTAGCTATATCACTTGTCCAACCTCTGATTTGTTTCTTGTGAATGCATCCTCCCAATTTTCAACCGCAGCAGCGGAATAGACTAGCAAGGGAGGGTGGCGTGATGAGTCTGGAGAGCAGTTGGTCGAGGGAGATTTTTGCATGCAGCTACACCAACCGCGGTGAATGTTGTCACGCATAGAAATAGCCAACCACCGTGCTTGTGTTTTGTTGGTCCGCCGCTTCCAAGGAACATGTGATTCTTGGTTGTTTTTTTAATCCATTAGAGCAGACTAGTTTTGGTTTTAATGATCTGCAGATCAGTCACCGTCCTCTGTCTTTTGTTTGTTTTCTTCATAGCCCTTTTCCTTGGAAATTTGATGACAAACAGTGGGGTGTGTCTGAGACCACGAGCGTTGATGTGTGATGGTGTATATATGGAAAAATAATCGATAGCAGCCGGTGATCTCCCATGGTAGGTTTGGGATTTGGTTTCACATGTATGTAACACAACTTAAGTTCTCTGAGGTAGATGCATCAACCAAACAACATATGCTAATGAATGAATAATTAAAAATGCTATTTTCTTATTTAGGTCTTAGAGTGCCAAATACTTGTACTGATGAGTCCTTCAAATAGTACTAGTACTATAGAGGTAATTTAAATAAAAATAACCGAAACTCGAAACAAATTTAAATAATAAACCTATGCCAAAACAATTTCACAGCGGCTAACCCTTTTCTGCCACTCCCGCCCGCGCGGCGCTGCAATCAAGCGTGCGGCGCCATCGCCAACGGCGCCGCACATATGACACGCTGGCCCCATGGGCCATGGCGCCGCAGCGATGCCGCGCTGGCTCGACCCTGCAGCGCCAGCCAAACTGGCGCCGCACTTACCACTGCCGCTCTCGTCGGTGCGGCGCGGCAGCCCGTGCCACGCTGGCGCGTGGGCCCCATGTAGCGTTAGTGCCGCGCCACACGGGCCGGCGCCGCACCCAGGCCTGTCGTGCCGCCGCGCACGGCGCCGCACAAGCAGCATCACTAAGACGCGGGGCCCGGCCCGGCCCTCTTCTTCCTCTTCCTCTCCAACTCCTCACAGAGAACAACCACTCATGGCGGCGGCTAGGGTTGACCTCCCCCTCCTCTAATCCTTCTCCAACCTATCGATTTTGCCCGTGGATCTTGTTGTTGAGCACCCCCTCCAGGTATTTGTCCAAGAAATCCCCCTCTTTGTCCAATGAATCTCACTAATTTTGGTAGTTTAGGGAAACCCTAGTTCATCCCAAAATCAAGACATATAGTTGATTTCTTGATTACTTAAAGGAGGATAGATATGTGGTAGTGTGTCTAGATATATATGTGATATGTGGAAATCCTAGTTCATCCCAAAATATTAGTATGTATGTTCATATATAGTGGCCACATAGAGATGTGCTTGTCAAATATTAGTATGCTTGTCAAATATTAGTATGTATGTTCATATATAGTGGCCACATAGAGATGTGCTTGTCATATATAGGTATGCTTGTCAAATATTTGTATGTATGTTCATATATAGTGGCCACATAGAGATGTGCTTGTCAAATATAGTGGCCACATAGTGATACGTGGAAACCCTAGTTCATCCCAAAATATTAGAATGTATGTCAAATATATATGTTTGAAATTATATATGTGCTTGTAGCTTGAAACTATATGCTTGGAATAAATTTGTAGTATGTATGCTCATATAGATATGGTTGTTAGCAATACTTCATCATGTGGTTGTTAGCCCACATAAAATTTGCTCACATAAAATTTGCTCACATAGATATGATCATATAGAAAGCACTCTATTCATATTAGTATGCCATTTACAGATTACTCACATTTTTAGTTGTACTTTCTTTTTTTAATTATATAGTATGTCTGAATCGGAAGAGGAAGAAACCCATGCCCCAACCTATGTAGAACCCGGATTTGTCGAAGGCACATCGCTTCTTGAGACGACATATGATAAGCGTCATCGTGCCTTCCTGATGACCGAGCGGGTAAGAAAAATAAACCCAACTATTCATGTTGTGTTGCTAAAGTTTGATGGAGATGTTATAATCGAGCTTGTATGTGTACATACTCTTGTTCCCCTACGACTGAGGTATCACGGGCATTTCCAAGAGATGATGTCATACGATGATCGGTACACGGTGCACATCCAAGCGCTAGGACTGCTCCCATTCATCCATATGGTCAACCGTGGTACACCGCATATGAACCCTGCTGCCATCACCGCGCTTGTCGACCGGTGGAGGCCGGAGACGCATAGCTTTCATCTCCGTACCGGTGAGATGACTGTGACTCTCCAGGACATGTCCATGATCCTCGCACTCCCTATCCAGGGGGATCCGCTCTGCATTAACACATCCTCTGACAACTGGCGTGACCGAATGTGTTCCCTTACTGGTGGTAAGTGTCCCGGTGATACTATAAACAAACAGGGGGTAAAATTGAGGGTCACAGCCGGGGCTACATTCAAGTGGATATCACAGAACTTCAGACATGCCCTGAGAATGCTAGTGATGATGAGGTCATGATATATGCCCATGTTTATGTGTGGTATGTTATCACGAAGACTATATTTCCTGATGGTAAGGGCAACATGGCTCACTGGCACTGGCTAAAGGCTTTACTAAAATGGATAAGAAATGAAGCTGGGGTTCAGCAGTATTGGCCTTCTTGTACCGACAGGTAATGAAGTGCTTACATTTTTCCCATCTTTACATGTGCTCTTTGAATGTCCCCATGATTAAACTTAGTTTGCTTTGGTGCGTAGCTGGACGAGGCTTGTCGAAGGACTGGTCCTGAGGCTTACATTGGTGGTCCATTGCTACTTCTCTCGGTGTGGATGTGGGAACGCTTTCCAGTCGGACGGCCCAATAAAATGCCCGCCAAAGATTATATCGATGGAGCGAACCGATTGAGGTGGCCAACTTGGGCTTACAATTGGGACGTGGTCTCCAAGCCCCCAACCGACCTACAAGCAGCGTATATTAGATACACCAATGAGTTTGACAACCTTCTCCCGGAGCAAGTAAGAATTTCCAACCCATATATACCATTTAGCATTTCGTTCAACTACTTTACTTATTGAACTATCTTGTGTGTGATTAAGGTTGTATGGGAGGTATATGGTCCTAGGGACAATTTTGGTTGCGAGGATTTTCGTCTTAACCCGAAGTGCGACGCCGAATGTAATCTTTGGTACATGCAGTACCCCATGATATGCATGTGGGTTGTTGAGCTGCATATGCCGCAGCGGGTTATGAGACAGTTTGGTCTCTATCAGTCTACCCCTCCGGATTGGCAGGACATCGGCATCGAGATCCACCGGTAAGAATTGCTTCTATACATGTTTCCCAATACGATGTATGATAGTTGTGTGTGCTAAACAAATTGCGATTTGTTCATACACAGGTTGGACAGGCTTAAGAGCAAGAAGACGGACTGGGACAAGATTCACCAGAAGCACGTGTCTCGGTTTCTCATTTGTGTGAAAGAAGCTAAGAAATCAAAAAGAATGATCGCACAACCCCATTGTGAGGATGCTTTCAGTGAGTACCTTCGCAGGTTTCTAGACAACACTCGTGTTAAGATCCTACCGGATGCCTATCCAGAAGACATTTTGGAAGAGCCGCTGCCTGGTTTTGACGACCTAAGCAACCTTGAGTACAACCAGATTGTCAGAGAAAGGCGCCAAACCTCCTTTGCTCCCGTGATCAACTTTGCGGTAAGTCAGATAGTATTTATTCGTGTTACCACCTCAACAAAATATATAATCCATGTCTTCATTTCCTTGCATGTCAGCGCACGGAGGTCCATAAGCAGGCGGATGAATTAGAGGGTGCTTCAGAGTATCCAAGGAACGAGGAGGGACATAACAAGTTAAGGGAATTCGTTAAGCGGCAGGCACAAAAGTTACGTCGCCTCACGAATTTGCTTGGTTGCCGGGACCCCGAGGTTGCAACGTCGTCCAAGCAACGGGCCAAGTCGACATCAGAAGAGGAAGGTAGCCCCGAAGAACAGCAATCTACTACGGTATGACATAATATGACCGTTGTTATCCTTTAATCAATTGTCATGTATCACAACTCAACTAAGGTCATTGTTCTCACTCTAAAGGCCGAAGATGAAGATGAGGCTATGCCAGACGACATGCTATTGGAGAGGTACCGAGTACAAGCCCGCAATCAAACTAAGCCCAAGGTACGGTCCGCAATCAAGCTTAGGCCAAGGAACCCTCCAATTATCGAGTCCGAGGATGATGAGGAGTCGCACCAGAAGATGCCTCCGAGAAGAGGAGGCAAGAGTAAGCGTGCGAGAAAGTAGTGAACTTGTTGGAAGTGGACTTGTTGGATCCTATGTTGAAAGTTGACTTGTTGGATTCTATGTTTGTGTGAACTTGTTGGATCCTATGTTGGAAGTGGACTTGTATGAACTTGTTGGAATCTTCAACACAAATATTGTGTCCATGTCGCAAGCGTTTATCCTTCTACTTCAATGTTGCATACACAATTTTTGTTCAATGTTGCGACATTTCTGCAAACTTAAGAAAAAATGGCGAACAGAAAGACCTAAGGGCACACTCCAGGCCTGCCGCGCCATGGGCAACGGCGCTGCAACCTCCAGGCCTGCCGCGCCATGGCCCAAGGCGCCGCGCTTCTCTGTGCCGCGCCGTCCAGGGTGGCGCCGCAGCCGCGCTTCTCGAAATTGTTGGAGTACTGACCCCATCGATGCTGCACCGCCCAGGGTGGCGCCTCACCCTCCCAGGTCAGCCGCGCCGTCCAGGGTGGCGCCGCACTCCTGGCCTACCTCTTACCCCCTATACAGACGGTGCGGCTGTCGCGCCAGGGGCCAGGGAGGCGCCGCACGCTCCCAGGTCTGCCGCGCCGTCCAGGGTGGCGCCACACTCCTGCCCTGCCTCTTACCCCCTATACAGATGGTGCGGCTGCCGCGCCAGGGGCCAGAGAGGCGCCGCAGCAACACGTGCTGCGCCATCGGTGCTCACGTGTTGCTCACGTGCCGCGCCGGCCAGCGTGGCGCCGCACTTCTCCAGGCGTGCCGCGCCGTCCAGCTTGGCGCCGCAGCCTCTTGAGCCGCGCCTTCGAGCGCGGCGCCGCAGCCTCACACTTCGAAATAAGTGGAGTATACTGACCCAGGGCTGCCTCTTACCCCCTATATTTCAATACACATATTTCAGAAATGGATCACATAATTCAATACACATAGTTCAGAAATGGATCACATAATTCAATACACATAGTTCATTCAGAAATGGATCACATAGTTTTCCCATCCAATACGCATAGTTCTCAAAATAAGTTCATCTTAGGTTAACACATCGCACGACGAAATAGTTCATCCCGAGCCTCGCCGGCTATAAGTCTAGAACACGAGGCCATTTTCCCTTCTTCTTGCGCTTCTCGCCTTCCTCCTGGGAGCGCCACGCCGTTTGACGCTTCCTTTCCCTCTCCGCATCCCGAGCCTCCTTAGCGATGCGCTTCTCTTCCTCTTCTTGCTTGCGACGCTCGTCCTCACGTTGCTTGCGCCTCGCCGCCATCTCCTTGTTACGCACAACTTCTTGGTACCAACGTCTAACTATTGCACTATCGATCTCCTGGATAGCCTTCGTAGCTTCAGATTGCTCGAGGTCTATCCAAGTGTAGTACCTGTATACTGGAGGGGGAGACTACAAGATAATAGAGCATGTTATTAGTATGATATGGAATAGAGGTTCTTTAATTAGATTGCTTTGTACACATACCGGTGGAGTCTCATATGGGTTGCGGGTACGCACGGGAGAGCGAGCGTAGTTGGCACACATGAAGAACTTTCTTCCCCAAGTATCGGAATTGTAGTCGATGGACTCCTTAACAATGCAATCATCTTCGCACCAACAAATTGGAACCTCCTTTCCATGGGCCTTGGATGTACGATATGCCCTCCGTGGCCTTTCCGCTTGATCGGCGCAAGGTGGCCTAGCATTGGACCTCATCTTCCTCTCCTCATCTTCCTTCTCTTTTTTCTTCTTCATCTCTTCCTCTTCCTTCTCTTTTTTCCTCTTCTTATCTTCCTCTTCCTTCTTCCTCTTCTTCCCCTCCGCTTCGTCCTCCTTTTTTCTCAAGTCGCGAGCTAGTTGAACCACCCACTCGAATTCACGAGCAAATGTCTCCTTCCGCTTCCTCTCTTCCTCTTCCTCAACTTCCTTCCTCTTCCTCTCCTCCTCTTCCTCTTTCTCCTTCCTCTCTCTCACCACTGCCAAAGCGTCCGCCCACAACTTCGAGTAGTTCACACCATCCCCATCATTGTTCTTGTTGGCCATACCTATAATAAGGGAAAAGGTGAAAGTTAGTTAAGTAAGCATGAATGTGAACAATATTGGTTTGAAAAATGTAAGCATGAAAGATAGTAAAGTAAACATAAAAGTGTGATCATTTTTTCGCCATACCTATGCGCATACGGATTTGGTCCCGCCAAATAACCTATCATACTAGCCGGATTTGGTCCACGCCCTCTTCCTCTACCTAGCCCAAGTGATCGGCCTCTTCCTCTACTAAGACCAAGTGTTCGACCTCTTTGTTGCCTAGGAGTTTGTTGCCTACTAGCATGTTGGCTACTCCTCCCTTGGCTTGGCACTTGTTGGCTACTCGTCCCTTGGCTAGGAACTTGATGGCTTAGACCACTTTGTTGGCTTGGACCATTTTGTTGGCTACTTCTTTGTTGGCTTGGACCGCTTGTGCTTGCTTCATTTCCTTTTGCTCTCTTCTGTACAACTCCTAGCATTGTGCCCTTCACCACTACACTTGCCACAACGAGATCTCTCACGAGGCTCTTGAAATTGGTCGTTTCCCGATTCCCGCGCACCAGCATGGCCCCATCCGTCCATGTCACTTCTAAAACGCTTTGTCTTGAGTCTACCACGTTTAACCACTTTCCATTTCGGATGGGGCCATAGTTGCAATCCATGGTACTCCGGCCATTGTGATTGGTCAAGGTATGGATGAAATCGAGGAGCCCAAGTCATCTTCGTCTTCATGATAGAGAACTCGGACTCTCTAACGGTGCGCTCGTGATTATAATCGACATGGCGCTTCCGAGACGCACATAGCAAGTGAGAACAAGCGAGATGAAGCAACAATGGCCTTCCGCATGTGCAATCACAATTCCTTAGGGAGACTTTGAATGCTCGGCCTCCGTGTTGGACACCATCCGAAGTGGTTCCTCCAGGCTCGACCACTTGGTAAACGAGCTCATCATTATCAAAAACCATGGCAACTTGGGAGTCCGCCTTCCGTGACTAAAATGTCATCCAATCGTCAACCTTGGGTGGGTACTTGTACTTGTACTCATTTTTGTTCTGTCCTGCAATTTGCTTACCCGTTTCAAGTGAGTAGTTCAAACAATAACTATTCAACTTGTCGAATGTGTATCGAACAATTGTAGTGACGGGCAATGCACGGACACCCTTAAGCACCTTGTTGAAGGCCTCTGCCATGTTGCTTGTCATTTGACCATACCTCCGGCCACCCTCATCATAAGCTCGTGCCCACTTGTCCCGGAGTTGAATGTGCCTACCAAGAAACTCTTGACCCTTCGAATCGAGTTTTTTGTTGTTCAACAATCTGAGATATAAGTTTGTGAAACGCCGGTCCGTGAAAGCAAGACAACAATCTTGAAGATCATCAGACAACTCTTTGCTCTTACATGCCCTATAGAAGTTGGAAACAAAATGTCTCATGCACCATCGGTGATGCAAAGGAGGATAACCGGGAATGTCGATCGTCACTACATTGAGAATTCCTTGATGGCGATCCGAGATGACACATATTTCCCTATCAAGCGGTAATACCTTGGTTCTCAAAAGACATAAGAACCACTCCCAGTTAATATTGTTCTCTGTCTCAACCAAAGCAAAAGCCAAGGGAAGCAACCGGTTATTTGCATCATTTCCAATTGCAATCAAAAGAGTGCACGAAACTGCCCGGTCAAGAAGGTGCCATCAATGGAGATTACCGGCCTACAATGTTCGAAGCCCCTTACACATTGCTCGAACGCCCAAAAAGCACGCCCAAATACTCGAACATTTCTTCCGTTACGAACCATTGTTCCGGGGCCATATGGCTCGACCACGTGAACCATGCCCGGGTTAGCATTGGCCATTGCTAACAACAACCGAGGGATTCGGCTGTATGATTCTTCCCAACCACCGTACAACATCCTGAATGCGGCTTGCTTCGCCTTCCAGGCCTTCCCATACTTCACCTCATAGTTAAATAGAGCTTCTACAATCTCCATGACCATCTTGATGGTCATTGTAGGAAGTGATGAAATTTGGTTCGAAAGCCTATAGGCGAGGAACTCGGAGGTTAGCTAGTGGTGCTCGTGCTTCACATCTTTGCCATGCACCCTTTTGCCATGGCACATGTGTGTTGACACACAGCTTTAAATGCGCCAATCGGGCCCTCCCTTGTATGGTCTTGCCCGCACAATCCAAGGGCATCCATCATCCTCGCATTTAACAGTGTAACGCTTCTTCATATCCGAGTGTACCACCGTGAATGGCCAATGATACCTAATAGAGAAGTCCTTGATCCATTGCTTAAGTTCCAACAATGTGGCAAACCTAAGTCCTTTTGAAATCCCGTTGTTCTCGTGGCTACCATCCCGGTACGAAGTTGGCCTTGGTCCAAGCACTACACCTTTGCCACTGTCAACCGTGGCTTCATCCGCTAGACTGAGATCGCACATCAAGAGTATCCGAGGATCCCTTCCCAATACCTTCTCGTGCACTTCGACCTCATCCTTCGTGAAACCCTCTTCATCAACCTCTTGATCAGGGCCATCCTCATCTGAGTCCGATGCATACATTCGAGAATATGGGATGTCGTGATCCATGTTCTCTTGTATAAGATATAGGTCCAAATCTCCAAGAGTGTTGTCATTGAGCTCCACCTCGTCCTCACTGTCCTCGTACTCATCATTGTCCTCTCCCACTGCTTCATCTTGGTTGTTTGAAACGGGGCTCACACATGTCCTAACTTCATGTTGTTGGGTCAAAGGAGGCTCAATAAATTCTTCTTGGTTAATGGGTGGAGGTCTCCGAGCTTCATATGGGGAGGCAACTTGTATGATACTCTTTTGCATATTATTATCAACCTTTTTTGTGGCAAATAGTTCAAGGGCTTTGTCTTGTGATTCGGCCACCACTTCCTTATATGCAACCCATCGTTGCTCAGAGCTAATACGCATTGTCTTCCAACGATTGTGCATCCCAAATCCAACATTGTGCCTACCTTCCAACTCAACAACATCATTAGGATCAACCCAATTCAAATCTACTCGAACTTGGTGCAACACCTCGGGATAGGTAGGACTATGCTCGAACACTAGGTCAATCTCATCCGGGTCCGGCTCAATATTGCCTCTCAAGAATCCATCTTTATCCGTATGATAAACATGCACAATTCTAGCCATACCTAAAACAAGTATAACAAAACAACGGTAATAAATTCAATAAGTACCTATACCAAATTTTGCACTAACAACATGCTCACAAAACCAAAACCAAAACATTATCTTAACCCTAACCCTTATCTTAAAAATCTTAGCTACCTACACAAGAAGGCTTAGTATACCAATCCTATACCAATACTAACTCTAGATATCTACCAAACATACCATTGCTCCATACAAATTTACATATTCAATGAGGTTATAGATTTGGACGAATTTTGCAAAATATGAACAAATAACTTAAAATTTGTGGGTGAAATTGAGGGAAGTAGAGGAGAATACCTTGGGGAAGCGATTAGGCAAGAAATCCTCCGAGTTTTCCTTCGAATCTTGTGATTTTGGTGAAGATTGGACTAGGGGAGAGAAAGAGCCGCCGCCACCACCTTCTTGCTCGGGTGAAAATGGGACAAGAGGAAGAAGAGGGTCGGGCCGGGCCGAGCCCCGCGCGTCTTAGTGATGCTGCTTGTGCAGCTCCGTGCGCGGCGGCGCGGCAGGCCTAGGTGCGGCGCCAGCCCGTGTGGCGCGGCACTAACGCTGCATTGGGCCCACGCGCCAGCGTGGCACGGGCTGCTGCGCCGCACCGACGGGAGCGGCAGTGGTAAGTGCGGCGCCAGTTTGGCTGGCGCTGTAGGGTCGAGCCAGCGTGGCATCGCTGCGGCGCCATGGCCCACGGGGCCAGCGTGTCATATGTGCGGTGCCGTTGGCGATGGCGCCGCACGCTTGATTGCAGCGCCGCGTGGGCGGGAGTGGCAGAAAAGGGTTAGCCGCTGTGAAATTGTTTTGGCATAGGTTTATTATTTAAATTTGTTTTGAGTTTGGGTTATTTTTATTTAAATTACCTACTATAGAAATTCTCAAATCTGTGAATGATCCGGTTAGCAGCTGTCACACTTAATGGATGGTTTAGAGAGTCAAACTTGGTGGGACCTAGTCATCAATGCTTGCTGAGAATAATTCACATATACTTGTGGGCATACATAAATTCCATTGCACTACACACAAATACCTCACCATCTCCACCATATGAAGAGCCAATATTTCATCCTCACTTAGCACAATGTTCACGGTTGTATTTTTTTGGTGTTTGTAGTTACATATTTCTAATTTTAGTTGAGGCATACCAGTGGGACAAATCCTATTCTGCTTCTGCCTGTAATACCATTTGCTACGTACGTCGTAGCAGCGTAGCCTACACAATCTGTTCCATTTTTGCTTGTAAACAGATCATACTGTGCACGTACTATGTAGCCTACACAATCTGTTCCATTCCCCTAAAACTCTTGAACCTGTAGCAGTTTGAGCTGAAAATTCTTCTTCTATATCGTCAGATTAGCTTTGTCTTGTTTGCGCAGATTCTACATAGCCATTGCCAGATCAACACTCCCATCCTGAGAGCTCCAAGTCTTTTTTGTGATCGCCTTGCCCTGCAGTTGAGGACTCAGCTTTGGGTGCTCCTGACCCTGTCCGCGTCACTCCTTTCATGCCTAATCGTGTCTACATTCGGGATTCGGGCGGTGTAGTATAAACATTGGTCATGTGGCTGTTGAATCCTGCCTGATTTAGGATGTTGAACCCTGCCCGATTTAGGACGTGAGACTGAGATTTATAACTGTTGTGATCAGCATTTTGCGAGATGTACCGACATGGCTACAGTCTAAGGAGCCATGTCTGATCTCCTCTGATTTAGTAGAATGGAAGGTGCGCCTCATCTGATCCATGTGGTGTTCTTTGGTCATGGAATCGGTCCCTGCAAAGTAGTTGACGAAATGGCCCTGCAAAGTAGTTGACGAAAAATTCACCGACAACAAATAGAAGGTCCCGTTGATTCTAGTTTTGTTAGAACCCGTTTCTGTTAATTGAAAACAGTATTTTCACTTGAATTTTTTTTCCATCACTCGATACTCACTACAAGGATGAAAAACAAATCATATCGTAAATTTAATAATCACTGTTGTCTCACAGTAAAATAAGGCTGTAGTACATATCCATCTATAGCTACTTGTAGTACTACTGTTCCTGGCCAGGCATATGCAAGCTTTTGCTTTTTATTTCTAGATTTTTTTTTTCTACTGTGGCATTTTGAGCCGGTCCCCCTCCTCTCCGGGCCTGTTCGTCTGCGGTACTAAAGTTCGCAGGCCAGCGCACCACGGTATCTAAGTTGCCTGAAATTGCCGCGTTTCGAAATATTGCGCCGCCAACTACCGAGAGGGGGGCCATTTCGATGCAAACTCATCTCACCCCTGCTAAATTCAATCATTCCGTTAAACTGTCCCGTGAAGTAGATGGTCGGGACCCTCATGTCGGTAATCTGTCCGTGACGCGAGCGCCAACGCGGCAACCTCTTAGGCAAATCGAGTAACTAAGTGAATTGGATGCGTTGACCAATTTCACAAATCCATTCCCACCTTTCCTCTAGCACCAGCGGCGTCGGAATCCACCCTCCAGACAGGACGATCCCTTCGGACATTTGACTTCCGGTGTCAAGTTGCTGCGCCCAGTCGCTGATCCCGAGCTCCGATGGCGCATGCCGTAGCCGCCATTGCGAGGCTCTAGCCCGTCTCTGCCGCTGACGAGCCGAGCAACTCGGATGATGATAGATACTACTAACAGGGAAGAAGAAGTTCTAGCTACAAGCGGGTGAGCTACCATTCTTTTTGCTATTCGCACTAATTATAACTGCTGGCTACTGAACCTAAAATTGTTTGTTAGCCCAACGCTGACAAACATATTTTGTTCATAGTTTTATGTCAAGTGGGATCTCCGCGGACCACCCTTACCTGGTTACGGTAGTCCTCTTCAGGTACGATTCTAAGGGTAAGTGGTATGGACACCATTGTATCACGATGTAAGAAGCGCTTGTAGATCTGCACTATATCTGATATGGTTGCTGCTCTGCGTAATCATGATGAATTATGGCCGAAACATACTACAAAGTTTAGCTTCATGGATGAACGTGGCATCATGGTTCCTCTAACGTGTGACAGTTAGCTAATTGGGTTGATGAAAAGGTATGCTCCGGCTTGCATGTTTGAGCTGAATTGTGATGTCTGGATGTGGAAGCTGCTGCAACTGGGAGTCGCCCTTCTATTCTTGGACAGGGTGGTTGCTCGAACCCAATTAGCTCCTGTAAGCAAAGGTCTGTTGGGGTTCGCATGTTTGTGCTGAATTGTAATTTTTGTTTTATTTACTTTGTAGATATTGGGCAGTTATGCAACAGTCTTGTTTCTTTGACAGGAAGCGCCGCAAGGTTAGAAACATGACTGCCGGGTCAGTCATTTTGCTGCCCGAAGAAATTAAAAACGAGTGGAAAGATGATGTTGGACACGATTCTGGTGCTGATTGTCCCGGTGATGCAGAGTACGTGAAGCTAAGGAAATTGGCACCGAGGAAGAGGAAGAAGGAAGGAAATGAAGAAGCCAGTAGACGTGAAGGCTTGGTACCCAGGCTGCGGAAGAAGGCTGTTGGCAATGAAGATGCATAGTAATGTGGTGAACTTGAACCTATATATGTAATTCGGTAAAATTCTGGAGCTTTGTATGTGGTACTTTGCTGGGCGAAACAATCTACCCACGTTCTCTGAGTAAAATGTATAGCGATTTAGGGTTTGGAAACGTCCGAGTCAGTAGTTGAATCCGAAATTGTGATTGTGCCACTGCTATCTGAAAACACGTAGCAACGGTTCCACGATTGCTGAGGGGCAGGAGGTCTCCAAACTCGATGGAATGTAAGTGGCACATAAATAAATTATTTAAGCTGCCACACTGCACGAAGCAGCAACTTATTTCAGATGTTGCACAATGACGTGGCAACATAAACAACAATGCCAATCGATAATGCCTAGATGAGGAGAAAATCGGTACCACTTTCTGGCCTAATCTTGAGCCCGTCTATCTCACCGCCTCTGTGCTCCTGCATCCCCTGCATCTAGTGAAGCTCCCGGATCTCCAGTAACCGGGTGCACGTGATTTCACTTTATAAATTATGGTTGTGCCATTTGCATGCGGCATAATCCACGTAGATTACGTTTAAACAAATCACCAATGTCAGAATACACTGGTAGAAAAGGGGTCTTTGGTCCACGGTCACGTTCCCAATCCGGGACAGAGATCTAAATCGAGGCAGAAATTGATCTAAATCACAAATTCTTCCACAAATTAATCGAGATAGAGATCTAAATCGAGGCATTTCATTAATTCAACCACAAATTCTTCTAAACAAAGGTGTGATTTCACATCCTACATTAATTCAACCAGTAGTCAACAATTTCACTTCCGCTGCCGCTGTCCTCCGAGCCACCGGCTTCCTCGTCGTCATCGGACGGAACCTCCACGATTTTCGCATTGTTCGCGAGACGGAGCACCTCTTCGTGGCGAGCGGCGGCGATGATGGTGTACTTGGTCCGTCCAGGGACGGACCAGAACCTCTCCCGTCCTTCTCGGTTGCGGAGATCCCGGTGCACCACGCGCCCGTAAATGATGCGGTTGCCAATCTTGGCCTTCCGCTCCTTCTTGAACATCGCCGGCCAGTACGGGCTGGCCGCCGCGTACCGGGGCAGCTCCCTCTTCCACGCGGGCATCTAGCGGTGGCGCGCCGCGATTTCGCTCTCCATCCTGGTTGTGCCGGGGACGAGGAACGGAGCCACCAGCACCCCCGCATAGCTGATGCGCCATCCGTGGGGCACCGTCGCGGCCGGCGGCGCAAGGATGTCGAAGTGCGCGAACATAACCGCCTCGTAGAAGTTCAGCGCGGGCATCTCCATGGCGGCGCGGTGGAGATTGGAGAGGAAGCGAGGGGATGGACGACGAAGCGACGACGCGGTGGAGATTGGAGAGGGCGAGGGGATGGACGACGAAGCGACGTGCTGTAGTGCCTCCTATTTGTACACGAGGACGACGAAGCGACGGGCGGAATATACAAGGGGCATTGGTTAGACAAAAGGAAGTAATGCAGGGTTAAGAAAGATTAACAGGCGACCAATTTTTTCCTCCCAGGACTCCGGGGCCAATAGTTCAGACCGCTAGGTCAACAAGTACAACTATTACAACTTAAAAAAGGCACAGAGCTCAAACTAAATAGAACTAGTTATCACACATCTCCTTGATCTTCCTAATCTTAGCCTGATGCGCATCTTCCTGCGAGAGCAAGGATCAAATCGTCTGCTCCTTCCTTTTAGCATCTTCCTTGCACAGCTTCAATTGTTTCTCTGCATTTTTCCTCATGCACTTATCAATACTTGTAGTTGTGAACTACAGGACTTTGGCCTGGTGAAGATCATTCCTTGCTTGAGTCAGTTCTTGCTCTACTTTAGCCTTCAGGGCCAACGCCGCGTCCCTCTCCTTCTCGACTTTGCTAACCTTGTCTTGCACCCACCTGAGATCTCGCTTATGCTTGGTCGTGTCAACTGGTTCCCATAGCTTCATCTCAACACTGTCAAGAAGTGAGATGAATACGGATTCTTTCAACTCAATAGTCATTTCCCATAGTTTGTCTAGCGTTTTCTGCATCGATTTGGGCCACTCTGGATCTACCCATTTGATAACATCGCAACTTCCGCCTTGCATCATTGCACGATGTCCTTGACACCATAGAAACCTCCTGCCTGCGTTTTGTGCTTCAAACACTACAAATTTAGAGGGCACATATCCATGTTTACATAGCAGAGGAATGTCTTCATCCACTAAACCGTGATAGTCGGAGTCATACATCGTCTGGTTGGCCTAACACATCATAGGTGCATGAGTAAACAGAGTAGATCTAGCTCAAAAAATAGATAACTGGCCACATATGATAGAGATAGAGATGGGACGACTCACAGCGAAATCACCGTCCCTGTCGTCACGACGCATTTCCTCGCCGTCTCCCCTTGAACCCATGGCGAGAGGGGAGGGGCAGCGGAAGGGAGGGTGGCTGTCGGAGAGGGGATTGGGATGGAGGCGTCGTCGGCTTGCGGCTAGGGCAGGATGGGAGTGAAGTGGGAAAAGTGGCTTCGAGGGGAAGGAAGAGAAGTACGAGGAGGGAGAGAAGTAATAGGGACGTGACACTAGGATATGGCCCGCTGAACTCGTGAGTCGTGACACTCGCAACATGGGAGCGCCCGGTGTTGACGGTTTGTCCAGAGCAAGCATGGACAATCATGCCGCAGAACAGCCTACTCGCGGATCGCTCTCACGAAGACCATCCCAATCGTCCAAGTGCCCCGATCGAACGGTATGTAACAACCGTCAAGCAGAACAACTGTGTTAGAGCGTGCCTTCTAGAAGACTCGGTTTAACGGCCAATGGGGGCTAAGGTTAGGGCTCTCCTAAGGTTAGGATCCATATGTGGTTTATGAAAAGAACACACATCCAATGACACTAGTGGGTCCTTATGTGGTTTGTGAGAAGAACACACATGCAATCACACTGGGTGGATCCATATATGGTTTATGAGAGGAAAACACATGCAATGACACTAGTGATATGTGGTTTGTGAAAAGAATACACATGCAATAACTCTAACTGTGGTTAATGAAAAGAGCATACATGCAATGACACTGGTGGATCCATGTGTGGTTTGTGAGAAGAACACACATGCAATGACACTGGCTGTGGTTCATGAAAAGAACATACATGCAATGACACCGGTGGATCCTTGTGTGGTTTGTGAGAAGAACAGATATGCAATGACTCTAGCTGTGGTTTATGAAAAGAACAGACATGCAATGACACTGGTGGATCCATGTGTGGTTTGTGAGAAGAACAAACATGCAATGACTCTAGATGTGGTTCATGCGAAGAACACACATGCAATGACACTGGTGGATACATGTGTGGTCTGTGAGAAGAACACACATGCAATGACACTGGGGGTGGTCGATGAAAAGAACACACATCCAATGACACTAGTGGATCCCTATGTGGTTTGTGAGAAGAATAGACATGCAATGACTCTAGATGTGGTTCATGAGAAGAACACACATGCAATGACACTGGTGGATCCATCTGTGGTTTATGAGCGGAACAGACATGCAATGACACTGGGTGTGGTTCATGAAAAGAAGAGACATGCAATGACACTTGTGGATCCATATGTGGTTTGTGAGAAGAACACACATGTAATGACACAGTGGATCCATATGTGGTTTGTGAAAAGAACACACATGCAATGACTCTAACTGTGGTTAATGAAAAGAGCAGACATGCAATGACACTGGTGGATCCATGTGTGGTTTATGAGAGGAACACACATCCAATGACACTGGGTGTGGTTCATGAGAAGAACACACATGCAATGACACTGGTGGATCCATGTGTGGTTTGTGAGAAGAACACACATCCAATGACATTGGATGTGGTTCATGAAAAGAACACACATGCAATGACACTGGTGTATCCTTATGTGGTTTGTGAGAATAACAGACATGCAATCACTCTAGCTATGGTTCATGAGAAGAACATACATGCAATGACACTGGTGTATTCTTATGTGGTTTGTGAGAAGAACACACATGCAATGATGCTAGAAGTGGTTTGTGAAAAGAACACACATGCAATGACTCTAGCTATGGTTCATGAGAAGAACACACATGCAATGACACTAGTGGATCCATGTGTGGTTTGTGAGAGGAACAGAAATGCAATGATACTGGGTGTGGTTCATGAAAAGAACACACATCCAATGACACTGGTGGATCCTTATGTAGTTTGTGAGAAGAACACACATGCAATGACTCTAGTGGATCCTTATATGGTTTGAGAGAATAACAGACATGCATTGACTCAAGATGTGGTTCATGAGAATAAAACACATGCAATGACACTGGTGTATCCTTATGTGGTTTGTGAGAAGAACACACATGCAATGACTCTGGGTGTGGTTCATGAAAAGAACACACATCCAAGGACTCTAGCCGTGGTTCATGATAAGAACACACATGCAATGACACTGGTGGATCCATGTGTGGTCTGTGAGAGGAACAAACATGCAATGACACTGGGTGTGGTTCATGAAAATAACACACATCCAATGACACTGGTGGATCCTTATGTGGCTTGTGAAAAGAACACACATCCAATGACACTGGTGGATCCTTATCTAGTTTGTGAGAAGAACACACTTGCAATGACACTGGTGATATGTGGTTTGTGAAAAGTACACACATGCAATGCCACTGGTGGATCCATATGTGGTTTGTGAAAAGAACAGACATGCAATCACACTGGGTGGATCCATGTGTAGTTCATGAGAAGAACACACATGCAATGACACTGGTGATATGTGGTTTGTGAAAAGAACACACATGTAATAACACTGGTGGATCCATATGTGGTTTGTGAAAACAACATACATGCAATCACACTAGGTGGATCCATGTGTGGTTCATGAGAAGATCACACATGCAATGACACTCGTGATATGTGGTTTGTGAAAAGAATAGACATGCAATTACTCTAACTGTGGTTAATGAAAAGAGTAGACATGCAATGACACTGGTGGATCCATGTGTGGTTTGTGAGAAGAACAGACATGCAATGACTCTAGCTGTGGTTCATGAGAAGAACACACATGCAATGACAATGGTGTATTCTTATGTGGTTTGTGAGAAAAACACACATGCAATGACTCTAGATGTGGTTCATGAGAAGAACACACATCCAATGAAACCGGTGGATCCTTGTGTACACTGTGAGAAGAACACACATGCAATGACACTGGGTGTGGTTAATGAGAAGAACACACATGCAATGACACTGGTGTATCTTTATGTGGTTTGTGAGAATAACAGACATGCAATGACTCTAGCTGTGGTTCATGAGAAGAACACACATGCAATGACACTGGTGGATCCATGTGTGGTTTATGAGAGGACAAACATGCAATGACACTAGGTGTGGTTCATGAAAAGAACACACATGCAATGACACTGTGGATCCATATGTGGTTTGTGAAAAGAACAGACATGTAATCCATGTGTGTTTCATGAGAAGAACACACATGCAATGACACTGGTGGATCCATGTGTGGTTTGTGAGAAGAACACACATCCAATGACACTGGTGGATCCTTATGTGGTTTGTCAGAAGAACAGGCAGTCAATGACTCTAGATCTGGTTCATGAGAAGAACACACATGCAATGACACTGGGTGTGGTTCATGAAAAGAACAAACATGCAATGACACTTGTGGATCCATATGTGATTTGTGAGAAGACCAAACATGCAATGACTCTAGCTGTGGTTCATGAAAAGAACACACATCCAATGTCTCTAGCTGTGGTTCATGAGAAGAACACACATGAAATGACACTGGTGGATCCATATGTGGTTTGTGAGAAGAACAGACATGTAATTTCTCTAGATGTGGTTCAGGAGAAGAACACACATGCAATAACCCTGGTGGACCCATGTGTGGTTTGTAAGAGGAACACACATGCAATGACACTGGTGATATGTGGTTTGTGAAAAGAACATACATGCAATGACTATAAGTGTGGTTAATGAAAAGAGCAGACATGCAATGACACTAGTGTATCCATGTGTGGTTTGTGAGAAGAACACACATCCAATGACACTGGTGGATCCTTATGTGGTTTGTGAGAAGAACAGACATGCAATGGCTCTAGCTGTGGTTCATGAGAAGAACACACATGCAATGACTCTAGATGTGGTTCATGAGAAGAACACACATCCAATGACACTGGTGGATCCATGTGTACAATGTGAGAGGAACACACATGCAATGACACTGGGTGTGGTTCATGAGAAGAACACACATGCAATGACACTGGTGTATCCTTATGTGGTTTGTGAGAAGAACACACGTGTAATGACTCTAGCTGTGTCTCATGAAAAGAACACACATCCAATGACTCTAGCTGTTGTTCATGAGAAGAACACACATGCCATGACACTGGTGGATCTATGTGTGGTTTGTGAGAGGAACAAACATGCAATGACACTGGGTGTGGTTCATGAAAAGAACACACATGCAATGACACTGGTGGATCCTTATGTGGTCTGTGAGAAGAACAGACATGCAATGACTCTGTGTGTGGTTCATGAGAAGAACACACATGCAATGACACTGGTGGATCCATGTGTGGTCTGTGAGAGGAACAGACATGCAATGACACTGGGTGTGGTTCATGAAAAGAAAACACTTGCAATGACAATGGTGTATACTTATGTGGTTTGTGAGAATAACAGACATGCAATGACTCTTGATGTGGTTCATGAGAAGAACACACATCCAATGACACTGGTGGATCCATATGTGGTTTATGAGAAGAACACACATGCAATGACACTGGATGTGGTTCATGAAAAGAACATACATAAAATGACACTTGTGGATCCATATGTGGTTTGTGAGAAGAATAGACATGCAATGACTCTAGCTGTGGTTCATGGAAAGAACACACATCTAGTGACTCTAGCTGTGGTTCATGAGAAGAACACATGCAATGACACTGGTGGATCCATATGTGGTTTGTGAGAAGAACAGACATGTAATGACTCTAGATGTGGTTCATGAGAAGAACACAAATGCAATGACACTGGTGGATCCATGTGTGGTTCATGAGAAGAACACACATGCAATGACACTGGTGATATGTGGTTTGTGAAAAGAACAGACATGCAATGACTCTAACTGTGGTTAATGAAAAGAGCAGACATGCAATGACACTGGTGATCCATGTGTGGTTTGTGAGAAGAACACACATCCAATGACACTGGTGGATCTTTATGTGGTTTGTGAGAAGAACAGACATGCAATGACTCTAGATGTGGTTCATGAGAAGAACACACATCCAATGACACTGGTGTATCCTTATGTGGTTTGTGAGAAGAATACACATGCAATGACTCTAGATGTGGTTCATGAGAAGAACACACATCCAATGACACTGGTGTATCCTTATGTGGTTTGTGAGAAGAACACACATGCAATGACTCTAGAAGTGGTTTGTGAAAAGAACACACATGCAATGACTCTAGATGTGGTTCATGTGAAGAACACACATGCAATGACACTGGTGGATCCATATGTGGTTTGTGAGAAGAACAGACATGCAATGACTCTAGATGTGGTTCAGGAGAAGAACACACATGCAATGACATTGGGTGTGGTTCATGAAAAGAACACACATGCAATGACATTGGTGTATCCTGATGTGGTTTGTGAGAAGAACACACATGCAATGACTCTAGATGTGGTTCATTAGAAGAACACACACCCAATGACACTGGTGGATCCATGTGTACACTGTTAGAGGAACACACATGCAATTACACTACGTGTGGTTCATGAGAAGAACACACATGCAATGACACTGGTGTATCCTTATGTGGTTTGTGAGAATAACAAACATGCAATGACTCTAGCTGTGGTTCATGAGAAGAACACACATGCAATTACACTAGTGGATCCATGTGTGGTTTATGAGAGGAACAGGCATGCCATGACACTGGGTGTGGTTCATGAAAAGAACACACATGCAATGACACTAGTGGATCCATATGTGGTTTGTGAAAAGAATAGACATGCAATGACTCTAGATGTGGTTCATGAGAAGAACACACATGCAATGACACTGGTGGATCCATGTGTGGTTTGTGAGAGGAACACACATGCAATGACACTGGTGATATGCGGTTTGTGAAAAGAACAGACATGCAATGACTCTAACTGTGGTTAATGAAAAGAGAAGACATGCAATGACACTGGTGGATCCATGTGTGGTTTGTGAGAAGAACACACATCCAATGACACTGGTGGATCCTTATGTGGTTTGTGAGAAGAACATACATGCAATGACTCTAGCTGTGGTTCATGAGAAGAACACACATCCAATAACACTGGTGTGTCCTTATGTGGTTTGTGAGAAGAACACACATGCAATGACTCTAGATGTGGTTCATGAGAAGAACACACATGCAATGACACCGGTGTATCCTTATGTGGTTTGTGAGAAGAACACACATGAAATGACTCTAGCTGTGGTTTGTGAAAAGAACAGACATGCAATGATACTAGTGTATCCTTATGTGGTTTGTGAGAAGAACATACATGCAATGACTCTAGAAGTGGTTCGTGAAAAGAACACACATGCAATGACTCTAGATGTGGTTCATGAGAAGAACACACATGCAATGACACTGGTGGATCCATATGTGCTTTGTGAGAAGAACAGACATGCAATGACTCTAGATGTATTTCAGGAGAAGAACACACATGCAATGACACTGGGCGTGGTTCATGAAAAGAACACACATGCAATGACACTAGATGTGGTTCATGAGAAGAACAAAGTGATACATTGCAAATGTATCTATAATTTTTGATGTTCCATGCTTGGTTTTATCTACTTTCTTGTGTTTTGTCCACACTTTGGAGTACTTTTCATATGATTTCTTGGACTAACCTATTAATAAGAGCCACAATGCCAGCTGCCTGTTTCCTGCTGTTTTTGGTTCCAGGAAGTCAGAAAATGAATATTCTCGGAATTGGACGAGACAAAAGCCAAAGTCGCTATTTTACCGGAAGGCATCTAGAGCCAGAATACAAGACGGAGAGGAGCTAGGGGGCCACCACACCACCTGGCCGCGTGGGCCAGGCCTGGCCGCGCCAGGGGGTGGTGTGGCTAGCCCAGACACCCCCTCGGCCTCTCCTTCCGCCTATATATTGCCCTCGGGACCAAAACCATAAGTACCCGATCAAAAAATCCATGAAAGAGTCTGTAGTCGCCATCATCTCCATCCCTAGATCGGGAGGGATCTGAAGCTCCTCCCGGCACCCTGTCGGAGAGGGGAATTCACCCTGGAGGCCTTCTTCATCATCATGCAAGCCTTCGGTGTGATGCGTGAGTAGTTCATCTCTGGACTACGGGTCCATGTAGTAGATAGATGGTTGGTTCTCCTCCTTTGTGCTTTCATGTCTAGATCTTGTGAGATCCGTTCATGATCAAGATCATCTATTTGTAATCCATACATGTTGTGTTTACAGGGATCCGATGGATATGGAGATGCTATTTTAGATTGATTATTGATTCTATCATGTCTTTGTTATTTGTGATCTTGTATGCTTTCCGTTGTTAGTAGCTATCTTGGCCAAGTAGATGGTAGCAACTCCACGAGTTAGTATTTATGCTCGATAGTGGGTTCATGCCTCTGGTAATTTGGGGAAGTGACAGAAATCTCTAAGGTACTAGATGTGCTGTTGCTACTAGGGAGAAAACAACAATCCTTTGTTCATAGAACAATCGTATTGTTTACATTACACGTAATTCGTAAAGCAATAATCTGTTGCTTGCAACTTAATACTGGAGGGGGTTCGGATGATAAACTGAAGGTGGATTATTAGTCATAGATGCAGTTGGATGGCGGTCTATGTATAATTTTGTAATGCCCAATCAAGTCTCAAAGGAGTCAAGATGATTAGTATATGCTTGTATGCTTTCTCGATGTTTGTCAATTGCCCTGCTGTAATTTGTTCACCCAGCATGTTATCTATCTTAAGAAGAGCCACCTCTAGTGAACTATGGACCCCGGTCCTTTCTTTTACATACAATCTACAAACTATTTACTACTTTGTGTTTACTTTCTGCAAACTATTACTTCCTTCCATTCGGTACGTTTAATCCTTTGTTTTCAGCAAAACCGGTGAGATTGACAACCTCATCGCAAGTTGGGGGCAAAGTTCTATGGTTGTGTTGTGCAGGTCTCCACGTTGCTACTAGCACCGGTAGTGCGCCCTGCCAAGGCTCAGCTAGCAACATCTTTGGGGTGTTTCCATGCTCCTACTGGTTCGATAACCTTGGTTTCATAACTTAGGGAAACTTACTTCTGTGATCATCATACCTTCCTCTTGGGGTTCCCCAACGAGCTCATCAATCACGAGCCATCAAAGTATTTTTCTGGCGCCGTTTCCGGGGAACCAAGGACATCTTCACAAGGGGAGTCCCTCGTAACCAATCTCTTTTCTTTGTTATTTTTTTTGCTTAGTTTATTTCTGCTTTGTTTGCTTGTTTCTTTATCAAAAACACACAAAAAATAGTTCCTACTATAGTTGTTATTTTCATTGCTATGTTATTGTCTTGCTTTATCATGCTTTCTATCAGTGGTTGGTTTCTTTGAAACTGAATCTTATTGGCAAGGTAGGTTCACGGAAGAACAAAAATATTATTATAAGGAACACCGCTTGTCACAAAAAGGGAAATACTTACGAGAACAAATTGATAAATTGTATACCATTGCTATAAACGTGTGCTCTACTTATAATGTTACTTATTGCTTTGATAAATCTTGTTGCTGTAGGAGGTATAAACACCTCCCTTTTCAATGTGAGTATAATGATAATGTTACCATATCTTCTTATGTTAAAGGGAATTATGACTTTTATGATGTGGAACAAATTGAAGAATTTATTGCTTGGAAGGGTGCATTTGAACTTGCTAGTTTGCTTGAAAATACTGATGATTCACCTTATAAATATGAGGTTTATGATATACTTAAATTTTGCTTTGATAATTACAAAGTAGAAAATGGCTATATTCTTGAATATCTTAATAGATGCTCTCCACCAATGGAAGAGACTAATGCCTTGCAGGAGCCTATGGAAGAAGAAATTGCTGAAACTAGAAGCTCATTGGATGAAAAAGAGGAGGAGAGTGATGATCAAGAGGAGGAAGAATGGATCTACCCATCCCTACCTTCTAATGAGAGTAACTCTTTACCCCTTACATTATTTGATTGTCCCCCATCCTTACCAAAGGAGGACGAATGTCATGTTCTTGAGGATTCTTTTGAAAATGTTTATAATAAAGCTCTAGTGTTTGTAAATCATGAAAAGCATGCTTTATGTGATATTTATATTGTTGAGTTTATTCATGAGGCTACTGAAAATTATTATGAGAGAGGAAAATATGGTTGTAAAAGTTTTCATGGTATTGAAACATCTCTCTATGTGCTGAAAGTTTTGAAGTTACTCTTGTTTTATCTTCCTATGCCTGTCACTTTTTCTTTGCGAATTTATTTGCATACAAGATTCCTATGCATAGGAAGCGGGTTAGACTTAAATGTTTTTTGAATTTGCTTCTTGATGCTCTCTTTTACTTCAATTCATATTTCTTATGTGGGCATCTTCTCAAACTATCATGCCTAACTTAAAGGCGTTAAAAAAAAGTACTTATTGGGAGATAACCCAAAAGATTTAGATGAGTCTTGGAAGTTATTACCTCAGTAATAACTGCTCCTTATCCTTTTTATTTGCTTTTTGTGCCAAGAGTAACCTCTAATGAGAGAGAAGTAATGATTGGGAAAGTTGCTGTCTCGAAACAGATTTCTGTGCTTCACCGTAAAAATTCGTGTAAAATCTCTTTAAGTCATTTTGAGGCGTGAATTTTTGTGATTTTGTCCCAGGTTGTTATATAACTTTCGTTAGTTCAACACTTTTTGATTTGAGCAACAGAAGGTCTTCGAAAGAATTTGTCTTTACCTGCTGGTCTGTTTTGACAGATTTCTGCCATTTTCTGCAATTGCTTCTTGTTGGTTCCTTTTTAGTTCTTTTGGGGAATTGAGCTTTTTGAGGGAAGTGCTTCAGTAGCTAGTGTTGTAATGTAAGTTTATTTGGTGTTAGAACTGAACCTAAAGACTTATTATCTTGAGTGCACTAATGTTGCTAATAAAGATTGTGTGAAGTTTTGTATAAAGGAAAAATTTCAGGTGTATGGAAGGAATGAGTAATGAGATGAAGGATGGACTAAAGCTCAAGCTTGGGGATGCCACGCGTGTCACCCCAAGAAATATCCAAGAAGTACAAGCGTCAAAGCTTGGGGATGCCCAAGGCATCCCCTTCTTCATCAATAAAAATCCCAGGTTTCTTCCAAACACTTCATTTTTATTGTTTCATGCACAATTGTGTTGTTCTTGGAGCGTCTTCTTTTTCATTTTCATATTGGTTTTTCGTTTGCTTTGTTTTATTAGTTTGCTGAATAAATTGGTTGGACCCCTCTTTCATACATTGGTTTTCAAATAGTTTGGTTTGGTTTGGAAACAGTAGGAAAGCTCATCTTAAGTGGTAAAAAGAGCTTGTTTTTGACTCTGGCCTATGCTTTGTCATGCCATGCTTGATATTGTTTTGGATTTATGCTTAGTATTATTTGATGTATCATGACTTGTTATAAACAATTGAGACTGCTTAATGTTCCTTGGATTAATCATGCGTTGTTTTAGCATATTAAAGCATAGTATAGTGGTATTCTCATTTGATGCTTTATTTGGGTTGACATGGCGCATGCTCACACCATGTTATGACTATATCAAGCAACCATAAGCCTTTATGATCCTTTAGTTTTCAACTTGTAGTATCACTTTATGCTTTGATCAATGATGTTTTGCTGCTCTTCATGATTATGGCCATTATTGCTCTCTTAGTTTGTCGCTCCCAGTCTTTTGCTAGCCTCCACAACCAAGTATGAGTTCCACTCATGCATCTAGGTCCCTAAACCAAGTTATTCCAAAGTGTCCACCATACCTACCTACTAGCATATGCTATTCCAAGTATATTCATGCTTTTTTTACCTTCCAAATTAAACTTGTTATGAGAAAACTAGTGATTAAAGCTCTTGCAAACTTGATGGCACACTTTACTTTTCTTGCCCTTAATAAACTTGAACCATTGTGTCGTCTATGTTGTATATGCTTGCACTTATTTGTTGGGAATTAGCAGAACCATGCTGTCATGGGGAACGCTTTCAACATTGCACTTGGTACTTTGTACCTAGTTTATATCATGCTCTTTTGTCTGTGGATGTCATCGGTGTGAAATGAAAGGGGAGCTTGTAAGTCCATGGAGTTATGTATATGTTTTAGAGAAATTCCTAGGCCACTGGTCTAATCCATGCTGACATGGTGGAAACCTGCAGCGTAACCATAATGAGCTGTCTATGAAGCATTCTTCTTATAAAAAAGAGTCCTATATTGAGAAAAAAAGAGGAAAAAAAGAGATTATGAAAAGAGGAAAGAGAGAAAAAAGCACCATATTCCCATGGTAAATAAGAAGAATGCTGAGATGCTCGTTGTTTGCTTGCCTTGTCATTTTGATATGGGGATTCTTCCGTATCATCGGGCAAGGGGTACCCCGTTGGAGGTTCTCTATGATACACATGTACTTACGATGACAAGAACTTACCGGTGACTAAACTTGAGTAGCATGAGGAGCGACCCTCATATTCAAGGGACATGAGATTTCTAACTTATACTTTGTCAAGCATGTACACCATAGTTTGTTCACTTTAACCTTAATCACCTTCAAGATGCTTATGATAGGGGCAATGAGAGCTGAAAGCTATAAGTACCATAATTTTTGGAAGCTCTTTATGAAACTTGAATCTCTACTTCCTTCTATGAAGGCCTTTCTTCCACCATTATATTGAGTCTCCACCTTCTACCTTTATGCACCTGCTTTGAGAGCATAGTGGCCATTCTTAGTTCTATGTGCATTGTCCCAAGACTAGTTGATTGATGCATAACTTGATATTGCTTGTTTTAAACTATTTGTATCTAGTCACTCTTTTGAACTTTGAAGGTGTCCTATGCATTTATATTTGCTACTCTATGAGGGACAAGCTGAATACTATTATGCTATGTTTTCTTTATGTGAAACAAACAAACGTCTTGCAAAGCATTGTTATTGATAAATCTTTTGTTTGTGCCTTTTCATGTTGCATCATAGTTTCTTTGTCTTATTGCTAGAACTTTGTCTTTCATGTTATAATTGAAGTACTATGATCCCAGCTTTGAATGTTTTACAAATACTTTGATCAAGTCTTTGATGGTGCATGTCACCTCAAAAATTATTTTTTCTTTTTTATCACTTACCTACTCGTGGACGAGCAGGAGTTAAGTTTGGGGATGTTGATACATTGTAAATGTATCTATAATTTTTGATGTTCCATGCTTGGTTTTATCTACTTTCTTGTGTTTTGTCCACACTTTGGAGTGCTTTTCATATGATTTCTTGGACTAACCTATTAACAAGATCCACAGTGCCAGCTGCCTGTTTTCTGCTATTTTTGGTTCCAGGAAAGTTAGAAAATGAATATTCTCGGAATTGGACGGGACAAAAGCCAAAGTCGCTATTTTACCGGAAGGCATCTGGAGCCAGAATACGAGACGGAGAGGAGCCAGGGGGCCACCACACCACCTGGCTGCGCGGGCCAGGCCTGGCCGCGCCAGGGGGTGGTGTGGCCAGCCCAGGCACCCCCTCGGCCTCTCCTTCCACCTATATATTGCCCTCGGGACCAAAACCCTAAGTACCCAATCAAAAAATCCATGAAAAGAGTCTATAGCCACCGTCATCTCCATCCCTAGATCGGGAGGGATCTGAAGCTCTTCCCGACACCCTTCCGGAGAGGGGAATTCACCTTAGAGGCCTTCATCATCATGCAAGCCTCTGGTGTGATGCGTGAGTAGTTCTTCTCTGGACTACGGGTCAATGTAGTAGCTAGATGGCTGGTTTCTCCTCCTTTGTGCTTTCATGTCTAGTCTTGTGAGCTCCGTTCATGATAAAGATCATCTATTTGTAATCCATACATGTTGTGTTTACGGGAATCCGATAGATATTGAGATGCTATTTCTGATTTATTATTGATTCTATCATGTCTTTGTTATTTGTGATCTTGCATGCTTTTTGTTGTTAGTAGATATCTTGGCCAAGTAGATGCTAGCAACTCCAAGAGTCAGTATTTATGCTCGATAGTGGGTTCATGCCTCTAGTAATCTAGGGAAGTGACAGAAATCTCTAATGTACTAGATGTGCTGTTGCTACTATGGAGAAAACAACAATCCTTTGTTCATAGAACAACGTATTGTTTACTTTACACGCAATTCGTAAAGCAATAATCTGTTGCTTGCAACTTAATACTGGAGGGGGTTCGGATGATAAATTGAAGGTGGATTATTAGTTATAGATGCAGTTGGATGGCGGTCTATGTATAATGTTGTAATGCCCAATCAAATCTCAAAGGAGTCAAGATGATTAGTATATGCTTGTATTCTTTCTCAATGTTTGTCAATTGCCCCGCTGTAATTTATTCACCCAGCATGTTATCTATCTTAAGGAGAGCCACCTCTAGTGAACTATGGACCCCGGTCCTTTCTTTTACATACAATATACAAACTATTTACTACTTTGTGTTTACTTTCTGCAAACTATTACTTCCTTCCATTCGATGCGTTTAATCCTTTGTTTTCAGCAAAACCGGTGAGATTGACAACCTCATCGCAAGTTGGGGGCAAAGTTCTGTGGTTGTATTATGCAGGTCTCCATGTTGCTACTAGCACCAGTAGTGCGCCCTGCCAAGGCTCAGCTAGCAACACCTTTAGGGTGTTTCCTTGCTCCTACTGGTTCGATAACCTTGGTTTCATAACTGGGGGAACTTACTTCTGTGCTCATCATACCTTCCTCTTGGGGTTCCCCAACAAGCTCATCAATCACGAGCCATCACACACATCCAATGACATTGGTGGATCCATGTGTACACTATGAGAGGAACACACATGCAATGACACTAGGTGTGGTTCATGAGAAGAACACACATGCAATGACACTAGTGTATTGTTATGTGGTTTGTGAGAATAATAGACATGCAATGACACTGGGTGCGGTTCATGAAAATAACACACATGCAATGACACTGGTGGATCTATAGGTGGTTTGTGAAAAGAATAGACATGGAATCACACTTGGTGGATCCATGTGTGGTTCATGAGAAGAACACACATGCAATGACACTAGTGGATCCATGTGTGGTTTGTGAGAAGAACACACATCCAATGACACTTGGTGTGCTTCATGAAAAGAACACACATCCAATGACACTGGTGGATCCTTATGTGGTTTGTGAGAAGAACAGACATGCAATGACTCTAGATGTAGTTCATGAGAAGAACACACATGCAATGACACTGGGTGTGGTTCATGAAAAGAACAAACATGCAATGACACTGGTGGATCCATATGTGGTTCGTGAGAAGAACAGACATGCAATGACTCTAGCTGTGGTTCATGAAAAGAACACACATCCAATGACACTAGCTGTGGTTCATGAGAAGAACACACATGCAATAACACTGGTGGATCCATATGTGGTTTGTGAGAAGAACATACATGCAATGACTCTAGATGTGGTTCATGAGAAGAACGCACATGCAATGACACTGGTTGATCCATCTGTGGTTTGTGAGAGGAACACACATGCAATGACACTGGTGATATGTGGTTTGTTAAAAAGAACAGACATGCAAACTTTGGTTAATGAAAAGAGCAGACATGCAATGACACTGGTGGATCCATGTGTGGTTTGTGAGAAGAACACACATCCAATGACACTGGTGGATCCTTATGTGGTTTGTGAGAAGAACAGGCATGCAATGACTCTAGTTGTGGTTCATGAGAAGAACACACATGCAATGACACTGGTGTATCCTTATGTGGTTTGTGAGAAGAACACACATGCAATGACTCTAGATGTGGTTCATGAGAAGAACACACATCCAATGACACTGGTGGATCCATGTGTACACTGAGAGAGGAACACACATGCGATGACACTGGGTGTGGTTCATGAGAAGAACACACATGCAATGACACTGGTGTATCCTTATGTGCTTTATGAGAAGAACACACATGCAATGACTCTAGCTGTGGTTCATGAGAAGAACACACATCCAATGACACTGGTGGATCCATGTGTACACTGAGAGAGGAACACACATGCGATGACACTGGGTGTGGTTCATGAGAAGAACACACACGCAATGACACTGGTGTATCCTTATGTGCTTTGTGAGAAGAACACACATGCAATGACTCTAGATGTGGTTCATGAGAAGAACACACATCCAATTACACTGGTGGATCCATGTGTACATTGAGAGAGGAACACACATGCGATGGCACTGGGTGTGGTTCATGAGAAGAACACACATGCAATCACACTGGTGTATCCTTATGTGCTTTGTGAGAAGAACACACATCCAATGACTCTAGCTGTGGTTCATGAAAAGAACACACATCCAATGACTCTAGCTGTGGTTCATGAGAAGAACACACATGCAATGAAACTGGTGGATCCATGTGTGGTTTGTGAGAGGAACAAACATGCAATGACACTGGGTGTGGTTCATGAAAATAACACACATGCAACGACACTGGTGGATCCTTATGTGGTTTGTGAGAAGAGCAGACATGCAATGACTTTGATGTGGTTCATGAGAAGAACACACATGCAATGACACTGGTGGATCCATGTGTGGTCTATGAGAGGAACAGACATGCAATCACACTGGGTGTGGTTCATGAAAATAAAACACATGCAATGATAATGTGGTTTGTGACAATAACAGACATGCAATGACTCTTGATGTGGTTCATGAGAAGAACACACATCCAATGACACTGGTGGATCCATGTGTGGTTTATGAGAAGAACACACATCCAATGACACTGGGTGTGGTTCATGAAAAGAACAAACATGCAATGACACTTGTGGATCCATATGTCGTTTGTGAGAAGAACAGACATGCAATGACTCTAGCTGTGGTTCATGAAAAGAACACACATCCAATGACTCTAGCTGTGGTTCATGAGAAGAACATAGATGCAATGACATTGGTGGATCCGTATGTGGTTTGTGAGAAGAACAAACATGCAATGACTCTAGATGTGGTTCATGAGAAGAACAGACATGCAATGACACTGGTGGATCCATGTGTGGTTCATGAGAAAAACACACATGCAATGACACTGGTGATATGTGGTTTGTGAAAAGAACAGACATGCAATGACTCTAACTGTGGTTAATGAAAAGAGCAGACATGTAATGACACTGGTGATCCATGTGTGGTTTGTGAGAATAACACACATCTAATGACACTGGTGGATCCTTATGTGGTTTGTGAGAAGAACAAACATCCAATGACCCTAGCTGTGGTTCATGAGAAGAACACACATGCAATGACACTGGTGTATCCTTATGTGGTTTGTGAGAAGAACACACATGCAATGACTCTAGATGTGGTTCATGAGAAGAACACACATCCAATGACACTGGTGTATCCTTATGTGGTTTGTGAGAAGAACAGACATGCAATGACTCTGGGTGTGGTTCATGAGAAGAACACACATGTAATGACACTGGTGGAACCATGTGTGGTCTATGAGAGGGACAGACATGCAATCACACTGGGTGTGGTTCATGAAAAGAAAACACATGCAATAACAATGGTGTATCCTTATGTGGTTTGTGACAATAACAGACATGCAATGCCTCTTGATGTGGTTCATGAGAAGAACACACTTCCAATGACACTGGTGGATCAATGTGGGGTTTATGACAAGAACACACATGCAATGACACTGGGTGTAGTTCATGAAAAGAACAAACATGCAATGACACTTGTGGATCCATATGTGGTTTGTGAGAAGAACAGACATGTAATGACTCTAGCTGTGGTTCATGAAAAGAACACACATCCAAAGACTCTAGTTGTGGTTCATGAGAAGAACACACATGCAATGACACTGGTGGATCCATATGTGGTTTGTGAGAAGAACATACATGAAGTGACTCTAGATGTGGTTCATGAGAAGAACACACATGCAATGACACTAGTGGATCCATGTGTTGTTCATGAGAAGAACAAACATGTAATGACACTGGTGATATGTGGTTTGTGAAAAGAACAGACATGCAATGACTCTAACTGTGGTTAATGAAAAGAGCATACATGCAATGACACTGGTGATCCATGTGTGGTTTGTGAGAAGAACACACATCCAATGACACTGGTGGATCCTTATGTGGTTTGTGAGAAGAATAGACATGCAATGACTCTAGCTGTGGTTCCTGAGAAGAACACACATCCAATGACACTGGTGTATCCTTATGGGGTTTGTGAGAAGAACACACATGCAATGACTCTAGATGTGGTTCATGAGAAGAACACACATCCAATGCCACTAGTATATCCTTATGTGGTTTGTGAGAAGAACACACATGCAATGGCCCTAGCTGTGGTTTGTGAAAAGAACACACATGCAATGACACTAGTGTATCCTTATGTTGTTTGTGAGAAGAACACACATGCAATGACTCTAGCAGTGGTTTGTGAAAAGAACACACATGCAATGACTGTACCTGTGGTTCATGAGAAGAAAACACATGCAATGACACTAGTGGATCCTTATGTGGTTTGTGAGAAGAACAAACATGCAATGACTCTAGGTGTGGTTCATGAGAAGAACACACATGCAATGACACTGGTGGATCCATGTGTGGTCTGTGAGAGGAACACACATGAATGACTCTCGTGAATCCTTATGTGGTTTGTGAGAATAATAGACATGCAATGACTCTAGTTGTGGTTCATGAGAAGAACACACATGCAATGACACTGGTGGATCCATATGTGGTTTGTGAAAATAACAGACATGCAATCACACTTGGTGGATCCATGTGTGGTTCATGAGAAGAACACACATGCAATGACACTGGTGGATCCATGTGTGGTTTGTGAGAAGAACACACATCCAATGACACTTGGTGTGGTTCATGAAAAGAACACACATGCAATGACTCTAGATGTGGTTCATGAGAAGAACACACATCCAATGACACTGGTGTATCCTTATGTGGTTTGTGAGAAGAACACACATGCAATGACTCTAGATGTGGTTCATGAGAAGAACACACATCCAATGCCACTGGTGTGTCCCTATGTGGTTTGTGAGAAGAACACACATGCAATGACAGAGTGGATCCATATGCGGTTTGTGAAAAGAACACACATGCAATGACTCCAACCGTGGTTAATGAAAAGAGCAGACATGCAATAACACTGGTAGATCCATGTATGGTTTATGAGAGGAACACACATCCAATAACACTAGGTGTGGTTCATGAAAAGAACACACATGCAATGACACTGGTGTATCCTTATGTGGTTTGTGAGAAGAACAGACATGCAATGACTCTAGGTGGGGTTCATGAGAAGAACACACATCCAATGACCCTGGTGTATCCTTATGTGGTTTGTGAGAAGAACACACATGCAATGACACAGTGGATCCATATGTGGCTTGTGAAAAGGACACACATACAATGACTCTAACTGTGGTTAATGAAAAGAGCATACATGCAATGACACTGGTTGATCCATGTGTGGTTTATGAGAGGAACACACATCCAATGACACTGGGTGTGGTTCATGAAAAGAACACACATGCAATGACACTGGTGGATCCATGTGTGGTTTGTGAGAGGAACATACATGCAATGACACTGGGTGTGGTTCATGAAATGAACACGCATCCAATGACACTGGTGGATCCTTATGTGGTTTGTGAGAAGAACACAAATGCAATGACACAGTGGATCCATATGTGGTTTGTGAAAAGAACACACATGCAATGACTCTAACTGTGGTTAATGAAAAGAGCAGACATGCAATGACACTGATGGATCCATGTGTGGTTTATGAGAGGAAGGCACGTCCAATGACACTGGGTGTGGTTCATGAAAATAACACACATGCAATGACACTGGTGGATCCATATGTGGTTTGTGATAAGAACAGACATGCAATGACAATGGGTGTGGTTCATGAGAAGAACACACATGCAATGACACTTGTGGATCCATGAGTGGTTTGTGAGAGGAACACACATGCAATGACACTGGGTGTGGTTCATGAGAAGAAAACACATGCAATGACACTGGTGTATCCTTATGTGGTTTGTGAGAATAACAGACATGCAATGACTCTAGATGTGGTTCATGAGAAGAACACACATGCAATGACACTGGTGGATCCATATGTGGTTTATGATAAGAACACACATGCAATGACACTGGGTGTGGTTCATGAAAAGAACAAACATGCAATGAGACTTGTGGATCCATACGTGGTTTGTGAGAAGAACGGACATGCAATGACTCTAGCTGTGGTTCATGAAAGAACACACATCCAATGACTCTAGCTGTGGTTCATGAGAAGAACACACATGCAATGACACTGGTGGATCCATATGTGGTTTGTGAGAAGAATAGACATGCAATGACTCTAGATGTAGTTCATGAGAATAACACACATGTAATGACACTGGTGATATGTGGTTTGTGAAAAGAACAAACATGCAATGACTCTAACTGTGGTTAATGAAAAGAGCAGACACGCAATGACACTGGTGGATCCATGTGTGGTTTGTGAGGAGAACACACATCCAATGACACTGGTGGATCCTTATGTGGTTTGTGATAAGAACATACATGCAATGACTCTAGGTATGGTTCATGAGAAGAACACACATGCAATGACACTGGTTTATCCTTATGTGGTTTGTGAGAAGATCGCACATGCAATGACTCTAGATTTGGTTCATGAGAAGAACATACATCCAACGACACTGGTGGATCCATGTGTACACTATGAGAGGAACACAGATGCAATGACACTGGGTGTGGTTCATGAGAAAAACACACATGCAATAACACTGGTGTATCCTTATATTGTTTGTGAGAATAACAGACATGCAATGACTCTAGCTGTGGTTCATGAGAATAACACACATGCAATGACTCTAGCTGTGGTTCATGAGAATAACACACATGCAATGCCACTAGGTGTGGTTCATGAAAAGAACACACATGCAATGACACTAGTGGATCCCTATGTGGTTTGTGAAAATAATAGACATGCAATCACACTTGGTGGATCCATGTGTGGTTCATGAGAAGAACACACATGCAATAACATTGGTGGACCCATATGTGGTTTGTGAGAAGAACACACATCCAATGACACTTGGTGTGGTTCATGAAAAGAACACACATCCAATGACACTAGTGGATCCTTATGTGCTTTGTGAGAAGAACATACATGCAATGACCCTAGATGTGGTTCATGAGAAGAACACAGATGCAATGACACAGGTGGATTCATGTGTGGTTTGTGAGAGGAACAGACATGCAATGACATTGGGTGTGGTTCATGAAAATAACACACATGCAATGACTCTAGATGTGGTTCATGAGAAGAACACACATCCAATGACACTGGTGTATCGTTATGTGGTTTGTGAGAAGAACACACATGCAATGACTCTAGATGTGGTTCATGAGAAGAACACACATCCAATGACATTGGTGTATCCTTATGTGGTTTGTGAGAAGAACACACATGCAATGACTCTAGCTGTGGTTTGTGAAAAGAACACACATGCAATGACACGGGTGTATCCTTATGTGGTTTGTGAGAAGAACACACATGCAATGACTCTAGCGGTGGTTTGTGAAAAGAACACACATGCAATGACTGTAGATGTGGTTCATGAGAAGAACACACATGCAATGACACTGGTGTATCCTTATGTGGTTTTTGAGAAGATCACACATGCAATGACTCTAGATGTGGTTCATGAGAAGAACATACATCCAATGACACTGGTGGATCCATGTGTACACTGTGAGAGGAACACACATGCAATGACACTGCGTGTGGTTCATGAGAAGAACACATATGCAATGACACTAGTGTATCCTTATGTGGTTTGTGAGAATAACATACATGCAATGACTCTAGCTGTGGTTCATGAGAATAACACACATGCAATGACACTAGGTGTGGTTCATGAAAAGAACACAGATGCAATGACACTGGTGGATCCATACGTGGTTTGTGAAAATAACAGACATGCAATCACACTTGGTGGATCCATGTGTGGTTCATGAGAAGAACACACATGCAATGACACTGGTGGATCCATCTGTGGTTTGTGAGAAGAACACACATCCAATGACACTTGATGTGGTTCATGAAAAGAACACACATCCAATGACACTGGTTGATCCTTATGTGGTTTGTGAGAAGAACAGACATGCAATGACTCTAGATGTGGTTCATGAGAAGAACACAGATGCAATGACACTGGTGGATCCATGTGTGGTTTGTGAGAGGAACAGACATGCAATGACACTAGGTGTGATTCATGAAAAGAACACACATGCAATGACTCTAGATGTGGTTCATGAGAAGAACACACAAGGAATGACACTGGTGGATCCATGTGTGGTTTGTGAGAGGAACATACATGCAATTACACTGGGTGTGGTTCATGAAAAGAACACACATGCAATGACACTGGTGGTTAATTACGTGGTTTGTGAGAAGAACACACATACAATGACAAAGTGGATCCATATGTGGTTTGTGAAAAGAACACACATGCAATGACTCTAACTGTGGTTAATGAAAAGAGTAGACATGCAAGAACACATGTGGATCCTTGTGTGGTTTATGCGAGGAACACACATCCAATGACACTAGGTGTGGTTAATGAAAAGAACACACATGCAATGACACTTGTGTATCCTTATGTGGTTTGTGAGAGGAACATACATGCAATGACACTAGGTGTGGTTCATGAAATGAACACACATCCAATGACACTGGTGGATCCTTATGTGGTTTGTGAGAAGAACACACATGCAATGACTCTAGATGTAGTTCATGAGAAGAACACACATGCAATGACACTGGTGGATCCATGTGTGGTTCATGAGAAGAACACACATGTAATGACACTGGTGATATGTGGTTTGTGAAAAGAACAAACATGCAATGACTCTAACTGTGGTTAATGAAAAGAGAAGACACGCAATGACACTGGTGGATCCATGTGTGGTTTGTGAGGAGAACACACATCCAATGACACTGGTGGATCCTTATGTGGTTTGTGAGAAGAACATACATGCAATGACTCTATCTATGGTTCATGAGAAGAACACACATACAATGACACTGGTTTATCCGTATGTGGTTTGTGAGAAGATCGCACATGCAATGACTCTAGATGTGGTTCATGAGAAGGACATACATCCAACGACACTGGTGGATCCATGTGTACACTATGAGAGGAACACACATGCAATGACACTGGGTGTGGTTCATGAGAAAAACACACATGCAATGACACTAGTGTATCCTTATGTTGTTTGTGAGAATAACAGACATGCAATGACTCTAGCTGTGGTTCATGAGAATAAAACACATGCAATGACTCTAGTTGTGGTTCATGAGAATAACACACATGCAATGCCACTAGGTGTGGTTCATGAAAAGAACACACATGCAATGACACTGGTGGATCCCTATGTGGTTTGTGAAAATAATAGACATGCAATCACACTTGGTGGATCCATGTGTGGTTCATGAGAAGAACACACATGCAATAACACTGGTGGATCCATGTGTGGTTTGTGAGAAGAACACATATCCAATGACACTTGGTGTGGCTCATGAAAAGAACACACATCCAATGACACTAGTGGATCCTTATGTGGTTTGTGAGAAGAACATACATGCAATGACTCTAGATGTGGTTCATGAGAAGAACACAGATGCAATGACACAGGTGGATTCATGTGTGGTTTGTGAGAGGAACAGACATGCAATGACATTGGGTGTGGTTCATGAAAAGAACAAACATGCAATGACTCTAGATGTGGTTCATGAGAAGAACACACATCCAATGACACTGGTGTATCCTTATGTGGTTTGTGAGAAGAACACACATGCAATGACTCTAGATGTGGTTCATGAGAAGAACACACATCCAATGACACTGGTGTATCCTTATGTGGTTTGTGAGAAGAACACACATGCAATGACTCTAGCTGTAGTTTGTGAAAAGAACACACATGCAATGACACGGGTGTATCCTTATGTGGTTTGTGAGAAGAACACACATGCAATGACTCTAACGGTGGTTTGTGAAAAGAACACACATGCAATGACTGTAGCTGTGGTTCATGAGAAGAACACACATGCAATGACACTAGTGTATCCTTATGTGGTTTGTGGGAAGATCACACATGCAATGACTCTAGATGTGGTTCATGAGAAGAACATACATCCAATGACACTAGTGGATCCATGTGTACACTGTGAGAGGAACACACATGCAATGACACTGCGTGTGGTTCATGAGAAGAACACATATGCAATGACACTAGTGTATCCTTATGTGGTTTGTGAGAATAACATACATGCAATGACTCTAGCTGTGGTTCATGAGAATAACACACATGCAATGACACTAGGTGTGGTTCATGAGAAGAACACACATGCAATGACACTGGTGGATCCATACGTGGTTTGTGAAAATAACAGACATGCAATCACACTTGGTGGATCAATGTGTGGTTCATGAGAAGAACACACATGCAATGACACTGGTGGATCCATCTGTGGTTTGTGAGAAGAACACACATCCAATGACACTAGGTGTGGTTCATGAAAAGAACACACATGCAATGACACTGGTGTATCCTTATGTGGTTTGTGATAAGAACAGACATGCAATGACTCTAGGTGGGGTTCATGAGAATAACACACATCTAATGACCCTGGTGTATCCTTATGTGGTTTGTGAGAAGAACACACATGCAATGACACAGTGGATCCATATGTGGCTTGTGAAAAGGACACACATACAATGACTCTAACTGTGGTTAATGAAAAGAGCATACATGCAATGACACTGGTTGATCCATGTGTGGTTTATGAGAGGAACACACATCCAATGAAACTTGGTGTGGTTCATGAAAAGAACACACATGCAATGACACTGGTGTATCCTTATGTGGTTTGTGATAAGAACAGACATGCAATGACTCTAGGTGGGGTTCATGAGAAGAACACACATCCAATGACCCTGGTGTATCCTTATGTGGTTTGTGAGAAGAACAAACATGCAATGACACAGTGGATCCATATGTGGCTTGTGAAAAGGACACACATACAATGACTCTAACTGTGGTTAATGAAAAGAGCATACATGCAATGACACTGGTTGATCCATGTGTGGTTTATGAGAGGAACACACATCCAATGACACTAGGTGTGGTTCATGAAAAGAACACACATGCAATGACACTGGTGGATCCATGTGTGGTTTGTGAGAGGAACATACATGCAATGACACTGGGTGTGGTTCATGAAATGAACACGCATCCAATGACACTGGTGGATCCTTATGTGGTTTGTGAGAAGAACACAAATGCAATGACACAGTGGATCCATATGTGGTTTGTGAAAAGAACACACATGCAATGACTCTAACTGTGGTTAATGAAAAGAGCAGACATGCAATGACACTGATGGATCCATGTGTGGTTTATGAGAGGAAGGCACGTCCAATGACATTGGGTGTGGTTCATGAAAATAACACACATGCAATGACACTGGTGGATCCATATGTGGTTTGTGAGAAGAACAGACATGCAATGACAATGGGTGTGGTTCATGAGAAGAACACACATGCAATGACACTTGTGGATCCATGAGTGGTTTGTGAGAGGAACACACATGCAATGACACTGGGTGTGGTTCATGAGAAGAAAACACATGCAATGACACTGGTGTATCCTTATGTGGTTTGTGAGAATAACAGACATGCAATGACTCTAGATGTGGTTCATGAGAAGAACACACATGCAATGACACTGGTGGATCCATATGTGGTTTATGATAAGAACACACATGCAATGACACTGGGTGTGGTTCATGAAAAGAACAAACATGCAATGAGACTTGTGGATCCATACGTGGTTTGTGAGAAGAACGGACATGCAATGACTCTAGCTGTGGTTCATGAAAGAACACACATCCAATGACTCTAGCTGTGGTTCATGAGAAGAACACACATGCAATGACACTGGTGGATCCATATGTGGTTTGTGAGAAGAATAGACATGCAATGACTCTAGATATAGTTCATGAGAAGAACACACATGTAATGACATTGGTGATATGTGGTTTGTGAAAAGAACAAACATGCAATGACTCTGGTGGATCCATGTGTGGTTTGTGAGGAGAACACACATCCAATGACACTGGTGGATCCTTATGTGGTTTGTGATAAGAACATACATGCAATGACTCTAGGTATGGTTCATGAGAAGAACACACATGCAATGACACTGGTTTATCCTTATGTGGTTTGTGAGAAGATCGCACATGCAATGACTCTAGATTTGGTTCATGAGAAGAACATACATCCAACGACACTGGTGGATCCATGTGTACACTATGAGAGGAACGCAGATGCAATGACACTGGGTGTGGTTCATGAGAAAAACACACATGCAATAACACTGGTGTATCCTTATATTGTTTGTGAGAATAACAGACATGCAATGACTCTAGCTGTGGTTCATGAGAATAACACACATGCAATGACTCTAGCTGTGGTTCATGAGAATAACACACATGCAATGCCACTAGGTGTGGTTCATGAAAAGAACACACATGCAATGACACTAGTGGATCCCTATGTGGTTTGTGAAAATAATAGACATGCAATCACACTTGGTGGATCCATGTGTGGTTCATGAGAAGAACACACATGCAATAACATTGGTGGATCCATGTGTGGTTTGTGAGAAGAACACACATCCAATGACACTTGGTGTGGTTCATGAAAAGAACACACATCCAATGACACTAGTGGATCCTTATGTGGTTTGTGAGAAGAACATACATGCAATGACCCTAGATGTGGTTCATGAGAAGAACACAGATGCAATGACACAGGTGGATTCATGTGTGGTTTGTGAGAGGAACAGACATGCAATGACATTAGGTGTGGTTCATGAAAAGAACACACATGCAATGACTCTAGATGTGGTTCATGAGAAGAACACACATCCAATGACACTGGTGTATCGTTATGTGGTTTGTGAGAATAACACACATGCAATGAATCTAGATGTGGTTCATGAGAAGAACACACATCCAATGACATTGGTGTATCCTTATGTGGTTTGTGAGAAGAACACACATGCAATGACTCTAGCTGTGGTTTGTGAAAAGAACACACATGCAATGACACGGGTGTATCCTTATGTGGTTTGTGAGAAGAACACACATGCAATGACTCTAGCGGTGGTTTGTGAAAAGAACACACATGCAATGACTGTAGATGTGGTTCATGAGGAGAACACACATGCAATGACACTGGTGTATCCTTATGTGGTTTTTGAGAAGATCACACATGCAATGACTCTAGATGTGGTTCATGAGAAGAACATACATCCAATGACACTGGTGGATCCATGTGTACACTGTGAGAGGAACACACATGCAATGACACTGCGTGTGGTTCATGAGAAGAACACATATGCAATGACACTAGTGTATCCTTATGTGGTTTGTGAGAATAACATACATGCAATGACTCTAGCTGTGGTTCATGAGAATAACACACATGCAATGACACTAGGTGTGGTTCATGAAAAGAACACAGATGCAATGACACTGGTGGATCCATACGTGGTTTGTGAAAATAACAGACATGCAATCACACTTGGTGGATCCATGTGTGGTTCATGAGAAGAACACACATGCAATGACACTGGTGGATCCATCTGTGGTTTGTGAGAAGAACACGCATCCAATGACACTTGATGTGGTTCATGAAAAGAACACACATCCAATGACACTGGTTGATCCTTATGTGGTTTGTGAGAAGAACAGACATGCAATGACTCTAGATGTGGTTCATGAGAAGAACACAGATGCAATGACACTGGTGGATCCATGTGTGGTTTGTGAGAGGAACAGACATGCAATGACACTGGGTGTGATTCATGAAAAGAACACACATGCAATGACTCTAGATGTGGTTCATGAGAAGAACACACAAGGAATGACACTGGTGGATCCATGTGTGGTTTGTGAGAGGAACAGACATGCAATTACACTGGGTGTGGTTCATGAAAAGAACACACATGCAATGACACTGGTGGTTAATTACGTGGTTTATGAGAAGAACACACATACAATGACACAGTGGATCCATATGTGGTTTGTGAAAAGAACACACATGCAATGACTCTAACTGTGGTTAATGAAAAGAGTAGACATGCAAGAACACATGTGGATCCTTGTGTGGTTTATGCGAGGAACACACATCCAATGACACTAGGTGTGGTTAATGAAAAGAACACACATGCAATGACACTTGTGTATCCTTATGTGGTTTGTGAGAGGAACATACATGCAATGACACTAGGTGTGGTTCATGAAATGAACACACATCCAATGACACTGGTGGATCCTTATGTGGTTTGTGAGAAGAACACACATGCAATGACTCTAGATGTAGTTCATGAGAAGAACACACATGCAATGACACTGGTGGATCCATGTGTGGTTCATGAGAAGAACACACATGTAATGACACTGGTGATATGTGGTTTGTGAAAAGAACAAACATGCAATGACTCTAACTGTGGTTAATGAAAAGAGCAGACACGCAATGACACTGGTGGATCCATGTGTGGTTTGTGAGGAGAACACACATCCAATGACACTGGTGGATCCTTATGTGGTTTGTGAGAAGAACATACATGCAATGACTCTAGCTATGGTTCATGAGAAGAACACACATGCAATGACACTGGTTTATACGTATGTGGTTTGTGAGAAGATCGCACATGCAATGACTCTAGATGTGGTTCATGAGAAGGACATACATCCAACGACACTGGTGGATCCATGTGTACACTATGAGAGGAACACACATGCAATGACACTGGGTGTGGTTCATGAGAAAAACACACATGCAATGACACTGGTGTATCCTTATGTTGTTTGTGAGAATAGCAGACATGCAATGACTCTAGCTGTGGTTCATGAGAATAACACACATGCAATGACTCTAGTTGTGGTTCATGAGAATAACACACATGCAATGCCACTAGGTGTGGTTCATGAAAAGAACACACATGCAATGACACTGGTGGATCCCTATGTGGTTTGTGAAAATAATAGACATGCAATCACACTTGGTGGATCCATGTGTGGTTCATGAGAAGAACACACATGCAATAACACTGGTGGATCCATGTGTGGTTTGTGAGAAGAACACATATCCAATGACACTTGGTGTGGCTCATGAAAAGAACACACATCCAATGACACTAGTGGATCCTTATGTGGTTTGTGAGAAGAACATACATGCAATGACTCTAGATGTGGTTCATGAGAAGAACACAGATGCAATGACACAGGTGGATTCATGTGTGGTTTGTGAGAGGAACAGACATGCAATGACATTGGGTGTGGTTCATGAAAAGAACAAACATGCAATGACTCTAGATGTGGTTCATGAGAAGAACACACATCCAATGACACTGGTGTATCCTTATGTGGTTTGTGAGAAGAACACACATGCAATGACTCTAGATGTGGTTCATGAGAAGAACACACATCCAATGACACTGGTGTATCCTTATGTGGTTTGTGAGAAGAACACACATGCAATGACTCTAGCTGTAGTTTGTGAAAAGAACACACATGCAATGACACGGGTGTATCCTTATGTGGTTTGTGAGAAGAACACACATGCAATGACTCTAACGGTGGTTTGTGAAAAGAACACACATGCAATGACTGTAGCTGTGGTTCATGAGAAGAACACACATGCAATGACACTAGTGTATCCTTATGTGGTTTGTGAGAAGATCGCACATGCAATGAGTCTAGATGTGGTTCATGAGAAGAACATACATCCAATGACACTGGTGGATCCATGTGTACACTGTGAGAGGAACACACATGCAATGACACTGCGTGTGGTTCATGAGAAGAACACATATGCAATGACACTAGTGTATCCTTATGTGGTTTGTGAGAATAACATACATGCAATGACTCTAGCTGTGGTTCATGAGAATAACACACATGCAATGACACTAGGTGTGGTTCATGAAAAGAACACAGATGCAATGACACTGGTGGATCCATACGTGGTTTGTGAAAATAACAGACATGCAATCACACTTGGTGGATCCATGTGTGGTTCATGAGAAGAACACACATGCAATGACACTGGTGGATCCATCTGTGGTTTGTGAGAAGAACACGCATCCAATGACACTTGATGTGGTTCATGAAAAGAACACACATCCAATGACACTGGTTGATCCTTATGTGGTTTGTGAGAAGAACAGACATGCAATGACTCTAGATGTGGTTCATGAGAAGAACACAGATGCAATGACACTGGTGGATCCATGTGTGGTTTGTGAGAAGAACACATATCCAATGACACTTAGTGTGGTTCATGAAAAGAACACACATCCAATGACACTAGTGGATCCTTATGTGGTTTGTGAGAAGAACAGACATGCAATGACTCTAGATGTGGTTCATGAGAAGAACACAGATGCAATGACAATGGTGGATCCATGTGTGGTCTGTGAGAGGAACACACATGAATGACTCTCGTGAATCCTTATGTGGTTTGTGAGAATAATAGACACGCAATGACTCTAGTTGTGGTTCATGAGAAGAACGCACATGCAATGACACTGGTGGATCCATATGTGGTTTGTGAAAATAACAGACATGCAATCACACTTGGTGGATCCATGTGTGGTTCATGAGAAGAACACACATGCAATGACACTGGTGGATCCATGTGTGGTTTGTGAAAAGAACACACATCCAATGACACTTGGTGTGGTTCATGAAAAGAACACACATCCAATGACACTGGTGGATCCTTATGTGGTTTGTGAGAAGAACAGACATGCAATGACTCTAGATGTGGTTCATGAGAAGAACACATATGCAATGACACTGGTGGATCCATGTGTGGATTGTGCGAGGAACAAACATGCAATGACACTTGGTGTGATTCATGAAAAGAACACACATGCAATGACACTGGTGGATCCTTACGTGGTTTGTGAGAAGAACACACATACAATGACACAGTGGATCCATATGTGGTTTGTGAAAAGAACACACATGCAATGACTCTAACTGTGGTTAATGAAAAGAGTAGACATGCAATAACACTTGTGGATCCTTGTGTGGTTTATGCGAGGAACACACATCCAATGACACTAGGTGTGGTTAATGAAAAGAACACACATGCAATGACACTTGTGTATCCTTATGTGGTTTGTGAGAGGAACATACATGCAATGACACTGGGTGTGGTTCATGAAATGAACACACATCCAATGACACTGGTGGATCCTTATGTGGTTTGTGAGAAGAACACACAAGCATTGACACAGTGGATCCATATGTGGTTTGTGAAAAGATCACACATGCAATGACACTGGTGTATCCTTATGTGGTTTGTGAGAATAACAGACATGCAATGACTGTAGATGTGGTTCATGAGAAGAACACACATGCAATGACACTGGTGGATCCATATGTGGTTTATGAGAAGAACACACATGCAATGACACTAGGTGTGGTTCATGAAAAGAACAAACATGCAATGACACTTGTGGATCCATACATGGTTTGTGAGAAGAACAGACATGCAATGACTCTAGCTGTGGTTCATGAAAGACCTCACATCCAATGACTCTAGCTGGTTCATGAGAAGACCACACATGCAATGACACTGGTGGATCCATATGTGGTTTGTGAGAAGAATAGACATGCAATGACTCTAGATGTAGTTCATGAGAAGAACACACATGCAATGACACTGGTGGATCCATGTGTGGTTCATGAGAAGAACACACATGTAATGACATTGGTGATATGTGGTTTGTGAAAAGAACAAACATGCAATGACTCTAACTGTGGTTAATGAAAAGAGCAGACACGCAATGACACTGGTGGATCCATGTGTGGTTTTTGAGAAGAACACACATCCAATGACACTGGTGGATCCTTATGTGGTTTGTGAGAATAACATATATGCAATGACTCTAGCTATGGTTCATGAGAAGAACACACATGCAATGACACTGGTGTATCCTTATGTGGTTTGTGAGAAGATCACACATGCAATGACTCTAGATGTGGTTCATGAGAAGAACATACATCCAACGACAGTGGTGGATCCATGTGTACACTATGAGAGGAACACACATGCAATGACACTGGGTGTGGTTCATGAGAAAAACACACATGCAATGACACTGGTGTATCCTTATGTTGTTTGTGAGAATACAAGACATGCAATGAATCTAGCTATGGTTCATGAGAATAACACACATGCAATGCCACTAGGTGTGATTCATGAAAAGAACACACATGCAATGACACTGGTGGATCCCTATGTGGTTTGTGAAAATAATAGACATACAATCACACTTGGTGGATCCATGTGTGGTTCATGAGAAGAACACACATGCAATGACACTGGTGGATCCATGTGTGGTTTGTGAGAAGAACACACATCCAATGACACTTGGTGTGGTTCATGAAAAGAACACACATCCAATGGCACTAGTGGATCCTTATGTGGTTTGTGAGAAGAACATACATGCAATGACTCTAGATGTGGTTCATGAGAAGAACACAGATGCAATGACACAGGTGGATTCATGTGTGGTTTGTGAGAGGAACAGACATGCAATGACATTGGGTGTGGTTCATGAAAGGAACACACATGGAATGACTCTAGATGTGGTTCATGAGAAGAACACACATCCAATGACACTGGTGTATCCTTATGTGGTTTGTGAGAAGAACACACATGCAATGACTCCAGGTGTGGTTCATGAGAAGAACACACATCCAATGACACTGGTGTATCCTTATGTGGTTTGTGAGAAGAACACACATGCAATGACTCTAGCTGTGGTTTGTGAAAAGAACACACATGCAATGACAATGGTGTATCCTTATGTGGTTTGTGAGAAGAACACACATGCAATGACTCTAGCGGTGGTTTGTGAAAAGAACACACATGCAATGACTGTAGCTGTGGTTCATGAGAAGAACACACATGCAATGACACTGGTATATCCTTATGTGGTTTGTGAGAAGATCACACATGCAATGACTCTAGATGTGGTTCATGAGAAGAACATACATCCAATGACACTGGTGGATCCATGTGTACACTGTGAGAGGAACACACATGCAATGACACTGCGTGTGGTTCATGAGAAGAACACATATGCAATGACACTAGTGTATCCTTATGTGGTTTGTGAGAATAACGTACATGCAATGACTCTAGCTGTGGTTCATGAGAATAACGCACATGCAATGACACTAGGTGTGGTTCATGAAAATAACACACATGCAATGACACTGGTGGATCCATACGTGGTTTGTGAAAATAACAGAGATGCAATCACACTTGGTGGATCCATGTGTGGTTCATGAGAAGAACACACATGCAATGACACTGGTGGATCCATGTGTGGTTTGTGAGAAGAACACACATCCAATGACACTTGGTGTGGTTCATGAAAAGAACACACATCCAATGACACTGGTTGATCCTTATGCGGTTTGTGAGAAGAACAGACATGCAATGACTCTAGATGTGGTTCATGAGAAGAACACAGATGCAATGACACTAGTGTATCCATGTGTGGTTTGTGAAAGGAACAGACATGCAATGACACTGGGTGTGATTCATGAAAAGAACACACATGCAATGACTCTAGATGTGGTTCATGAGAAGAACACACAAGCAATGACACTGGTGGATCCATGTGTGGTTTGTGAGAGGAACAGACATGCAATGACACTGGGTGTGGTTCATGAAAAGAACACACATGCAATGACACTGGTGGATCCTTACGTGGTTTGTGAGAAGAACATACATACAATGACACAGTGGATCCATATGTGGTTTGTGAAAAGAACACACATGCAATGACTCTAAATGTGGTTAATGAAAAGAGTAGACATGCAATAACACTTGTGGATCCTTGTGTGGTTTATGCGAGGAACACACATCCAATGACACTAGGTGTGGTTAATGAAAAGAACACACATGCAATGACACTGGTGGATCCTTATGTGGTTTGTGAGAGGAACATGCATGCAATGACACTTGGTGTGGTTCATGAAAAGAACACACATCCAATTACACTGGTTGATCCTTATGCGGTTTGTGAGAAGAACAGACATGCAATGACTCTAGATGTGTTTCATGAGAAGAACACAGATGCAATGACACTAGTGTATCCATGTGTGGTTTGTGAGAGGAACATACATGCAATGACACTGGGTGTGGTTCATGAAAAGAACACACATGCAATGACACTGGTGGATCCTTATGTGGTTTGTGAGAAGAACAGACATGCAATGAATCTGGTGTGGTTCATGAGAAGAACACACATGCAATGACACTGGTGTATCCTTATGTGGTTTGTGAGAAGAACACATATGCAATGACTCTAGATGTGGTTCATGAGAAGAACACACATCTAATGACACTGGTGTATCCTTATGTCGTTTGTGAGAAGAACTAACATGAAATGACTCTAGCTGTGTTTTATGAAAAGAACACACATGGAATGACACTGGTGTATCCTTATGTGGTTTGTGAGAAGAACACACATGCAATGACTCTAGCAGTGGTTTGTGAAAAGAACCCACATGTAATGACTCTAGCTGTGGTTCATGAGAAGAACCCACATGCAATGACACTGGTGGATCCATATGTGGTTTGTGAGAAGAACAGCCATGCAATGAATCTAGATGTGGTTCATGAGAAGAACACACATGCAATGACACTAGGTGTGGTTCATGAAAAGAACACACATGCAATGACACTAGTGTATCCTTATGTAGTTTGTGAGAAGAACACACAAGCAATGACTCTAGATGTGGTTCATGAGAAGAACACACATCCAATGACACTGGTGGATCCATGTGTACACTGTGAGAGGAACACACATGCAATGAAACTGGGTTTGGTTCATGAGAACAACACATATGCAATGACACTGGTGTATCCTTATGTGGATTGTGAGAATAATAGACATGCAATGACTCTAGCTGTGGTTCATGAGAAGAACACACATGCCATGACACTGGTGGATCCATGTGTGGTTTGTGAGAGGAACAGACATGCAATGACACTGGGTGTGGTTCATGAAAAGAACACACATGCAATGACACTGGTGGATCCATGTGTGGTTTATGAGAGGAACAGACATGCAATGACACTAGGTGTGGTTCATGGAAAGAACACACATGCCGTGACACTGGTGGATCCATATGTGGTTTGTGAAACGAACATACATGCAAGGACTCTAGATGTGGTTCATGAGAAGAACACACATGCAATGACACTGGTGGATCCATGTGTGTTTTGTGAGAGGAACACACATGCAATGACACTGGTGATCTATGGTTAATGAAAAGAGCAGACATGCAATGACACTGGTGGATCCATGTGTGGTTTGTGAGAAGAACAGACATGAAATGACTCTAGCTGTGGTTCATGAGAAGAACACACATCCAATGACACTGGTGTATCCTTATGTGGTTTGTGAGAAGAACACACATGCAACGACTCTAGATGTGGTTCATGAGAAGAACACACATGCAATAACACTGGTGTATCGTTATGTGGTTTGTGAGGAGAACACACATGCAATGACACTGGGTTCGTTCATGAAAAGAACACACATGTAATGCCACTGGTCTATCCTTATGTCGTTTGTGAGAAGAACACACATGCAATGACTCTATATGTGGTTCATGGCAAGAACACACATCCAATGACACTGGTGGATCCATGTGTACACAGTGAGAAGAACAGACATGCAATGACTCTAGCTGTGGTTCATGAGAAGAACACACATGCAATGACACTGGTGGATCCATGTGTGGTTTATGAGAGGAACAGACATGCGAGGACACTGGCTGTGGTTCATGAAAAGAACACACATGCAATGACACTGGTGGATCCATATGTGGTTTGTGAAAAGAACAGACATGCAATCACACTTGGTGGATCCGTGTGTGGTTCATGAGAAGAAAACACATGCAATGACACTGGTGGATCCATGTGTGGTTTGTGAGAAGAACACACATCCAATGACACTTGGTGTGGTTCATGAAAAGAACACACATCCAATGACACTGGTGGATCCTTATTTGGTTTGGAGAAGAACAGACATGCAATGAATCTAGATGTGGTTCATGAGAAGAACTCACATGCAATGACACTGGGTGTGGTTCATGAAAAGAACAAAAATGCAAAGACACTTGTGGATCCATATGTGGTTTGTGAGAAGAACAGACATGCAATGACTCTAGCTGTGGTTCATGAAAAGAACACACATCCAATGACTCTAGTTGTGGTTCATGAGAAGAACACACATGTAATGACACTGGTGGATCCATATGTGGTTTGTGAGAAGAACAGACATGCAATGACTCTAGATGTGGTTCATGAGAATAACACACATGCAATGACACAGTGGATCCATGTGTGGTTTGTGAGAGGAACACACATGCAATGACACTGGTGTATTCTTATGTGGTTTGTGAGAAGAACACACATGCAATGACTCTAGATGTGGTTCATGAGAAGAACACACATCCAATGACACTGGTGGATCCATGTGTACACTTTGAGAGGAACACGGATTTAATGACACTGTGTGTGGTTCATGAGAAGGACACACATGCAATGACACTGGTGTATCCTTATGTGGTTTGTGAGAAGAACACACGTATAATGACTCTAGCTGTGGTTCATGAAAGAACACACATCTAATGACTCTAGCTGTGGTTCATGAGAAGAACACACATGCCATAACACTGGTGGATCCATGTGTGGTTTGTGAGAGGAACAGACATGCAATGACACTGGGTGTGGTTCATGAAAAGAACACACATGCAATGACACTGGTGTATCCTTATGTGGTTTGTGAGAAGAACAGACATGCAATGACTCTGGGTGTGGTTCATGAGAAGAACACACATGCAATGACACTGGTGGATCCATGTGTGGTCTGTGAGAGGAACAGACATGCAATGACACTGGGTGTGGTTCATGAAAAGAAAACACATGCAATGACAATGGTGTATCCTTATGTGGTTTGTGAGAATAACAGAGATGCAATGACTCTTGATGTGGTTCATGAGAAGAACACACATCCAATGACACTGGTGGATCCATATGTGGTTTATGAGAAGAAAACACATGCAATGACACTGGGTGTGGTTCATGAAAAGAACAAACATAAAATGACACCTGCGGTTCCATATGTGGTTTGTGAGAAGAATAGACATGCAATTACTCTAGCTGTGGTTCATGAAAAGAACACACATACAGTGACTCTAACTGTGGTTCATGAGAAGAACACACATGCAACGACACTGGTGGATCCATATGTGGTTTGTGAGAAGAACAAACATGCAATGACTCTAGATGTGGTTCATGAGAAGAACACACATACAATGACACTGGTGGATCCATGTGTGGTTCATGAGAAGAACACACGTGCAATGACACTGGTGATATGTGGTTTGTGAAAAGAATAGACATGCAATGACTGTAACTGTGGTTAATGAAAAGAGCAGACATGCAATGACACTGGTGATCCATGTGTGGTTTGTGACAAGAACACACATCCAATGACACTGGTGGATCTTTATGTGGTTTGTGAGAAGAAAAGACATGCAATGACTCTAGATGTGGTTCATGAGAAGAACACACATCCAATGACACTGGTGTATCCTTATGTGGTTTGTGAGAAGAACACACATGCAATGACTCTAGATGTGGTTCATGAGAAGAACACACATCCAATGACATTGGTGTATCCTTATGTGATTTGTGAGAAGAACACACATGCAATAACTCTAGAACTGGTTTGTGAAAAGAACACACATGCAATGACTCTAGATGTGGTTCATGAGAAGAACACACATGGAATGACACTGGTGGATCCATATGTGGTTTGTGAGAAGAACAGACATGCAATGACTCTAGATGTGGTTCATAAGAAGATCACATATGCAATGACACTGGGTGTGGTTCATGAAAAGAACACACATGCAATGACATTGGTGTATCCTTATGCGGTTTGTGAGAAGAACACACATGCAATGACTCTAGATGTGGTTCATGAGAAGAACACACATCCAATGACACTTGTAGATCCATGTGTACACTGTTAGAGGAACACACATGGAATCACACTGGGTGTGGTTCATGAGAAGAACACACATGCAATGACACTGGTGTATCCTTATCTTGTTTGTGAGAATAACAGACATGCAATGACTCTAGCTGTGGTTCATGAGACGAACACACATGCAATTACACTAGTGGATCCATGTGTGGTTTATGAGAGGAACAAACATGCAATGACACTGGGTGTGGTTCATGAAAAGAACACACATGCAATGACACTGGTGGATCCATATGTGGTTTGTGAAAAGAATAGACATGCAATGACTCTAGATGTGGTTCATGAGAAGAACACACATGAAATGACACTGGTGGATCCATGTGTGGTTTGTGAGAGGAACACACATGCAATGACACTGGTGATATGTGGTTTGTGAGAAGAACACACATCTAATGACACTAGTGGATCCTTATGTGGTTTGTGAGAAGAATAGACATGCAATACTCTAGCTGTGGTTCATGAGAAGAACACACATCCACTGACACTGGTGTCCTTATGTGGTTTGTGAGAAGAACACACATGCAATGACTCTAGATGTGGTTCATGAGAAGAACACACATCCAATGATACTGGTGTATCCTTATGTGGTTTGTGAGAAGAACACACATGAAATGACTCTTGCTGTGGTTTGTGAAAAGAACACACATGTAATGACACTAGTGTATCCTTATGTGGTTTGTGAGAAGAACACACATGCAATGACTCTAGTAGTGGTTTGTGAAAAGAACACACATGCAATGACTCTAGCTGTGGTTCATGAGAAGAACACACATGCAATAACACTGGTGGATCCATGTGTGGTTTGTGAGAAGAACACATATCCAATGACACTTGGTGTGGCTAATGAAAAGAACACACATCCAATGACACTAGTGGATCCTTATGTGGTTTGTGAGAAGAACATACATGCAATGACTCTAGATGTGGTTCATGAGAAGAACACAGATGCAATGACACAGGTGGATTCATGTGTGGTTTGTGAGAGGAACAGACATGCAATGACATTGGGTGTGGTTCATGAAAAGAACAAACATGCAATGACTCTAGATGTGGTTCATGAGAAGAACACACATCCAATGACACTGGTGTATCCTTATGTGGTTTGTGAGAAGAACACACATGCAATGACTCTAGATGTGGTTCATGAGAAGAACACACATCCAATGACACTGGTGTATCCTTATGTGGTTTGTGAGAAGAACACACATGCAATGACTCTAGCTGTAGTTTGTGAAAAGAACACACATGCAATGACACGGGTGTATCCTTATGTGGTTTGTGAGAAGAACACACATGCAATGACTCTAACGGTGGTTTGTGAAAAGAACACACATGCAATGACTGTAGCTGTGGTTCATGAGAAGAACACACATGCAATGACACTAGTGTATCCTTATGTGGTTTGTGAGAAGATCACACATGCAATGACTCTAGATGTGGTTCATGAGAAGAACATACATCCAATGACACTGGTGGATCCATGTGTACACTGTGAGAGGAACACACATGCAATGACAATGTGTGTTGTTCATGAGAAGAACACATATGCGATGACACTAGTGTATCCTTATGTGGTTTGTGAGAATAACATACATGCAATGACTCTAGCTGTGGTTCATGAGAATAACACACATGCAATGACACTAGGTGTGGTTCATGAGAGGAACACACATGCAATGACACTAGTGGATCCATACGTGGTTTGTGAAAATAACAGACATGCAATCACACTTGGTGGATCTATGTGTGGTTCATGAGAAGAACACACATGCAATGACACTGGTGGATCCATCTGTGGTTTGTGAGAAGAACACACATCCAATGACACTTAGTGTGGTTCATGAGAAGAACACACATCCAATGACACTTAGTGTGGTTCATGAAAAGAACACACATCCAATGACACTAGTGGATCCTTATGTGGTTTGTGAGAAGAACAGACATGCAATGACTCTAGATGTGGTTCATGAGAAGAACACAGATGCAATGACAATGGTGGATCCATGTGTGGTCTGTGAGAGGAACACACATGAATGACTCTCGTGAATCCTTATGTGGTTTGTGAGAATAATAGACATGCAATGACTCTAGTTGTGGTTCATGAGAAGAACGCACATGCAATGACACTGGTGGATCCATATGTGGTTTGTGGAAATAACAGACATGCAATCACACTTGGTGGATCCATGTGTGGTTCATGAGAAGAACACACATGCAATGACACTGGTGGATCCATGTGTGGTTTGTGAAAAGAACACACATCCAATGACACTTGGTGTGGTTCATGAAAAGAACACACATCCAATGACACTGGTGGATCCTTATGTGGTTTGTGAGAAGAACAGACATGCAATGACTCTAGATGTGGTTCATGAGAAGAACACATATGCAATGACACTGGTGGATCCATGTGTGGTTTGTGCAAGGAACAAACATGCAATGACACTGGGTGTGATTCATGAAAAGAACACACATGAAATGACTCTAGATGTGGTTCATGAGAAGAACACACAAGCAATGACACTGGTGGATCCAAGTGTGGTTTGTGAGAGGAACAGACATGCAATTACACTGGGTGTGGTTCATGAAAATAACACACATGCAATGACACTGGTGGATCCTTACGTGGTTTGTGAGAAGAACACACATACAATGACACAGTGGATCCATATGTGGTTTGTGAAAAGAACACACATGCAATGACTCTAACTGTGTTTAATGAAAAGAGTAGACATGCAATAACACTTGTGGATCCTTGTGTGGTTTATGCGAGGAACACACATCCAATGACACTAGGTGTGGTTAATGAAAAGAACACACATGCAATGACACTTGTGTATCCTTATATGGTTTGTGAGAGGAACATACATGCAATGACACTGGGTGTGGTTCATGAAATGAACACACATCCAATGACACTGGTGGATCCTTATGTGGTTTGTGAGAAGAACACACAAGCAATGACACAGTGGATCCATATGTGGTTTGTGAAAAGATCACACATGCAATGACACTGGTGTATCCTTATGTGGTTTGTGAGAATAACAGACATGCAATGACTGTAGATGTGGTTCACGAGAAGAACACACATGCAATGACACTAGTGGATCCATATGTGGTTTATGAGAAGAACACACATGCAATGGCACTAGGTGTGGTTCATGAAAAGAACAAACATGCAATGACACTTGTGGATCCATACGTGGTTTGTGAGAAGAACAGACATGCAATGACTCTAGCTGTGGTTCATGAAAGAACTCACATCCAATGACTCTAGCTGGTTCATGAGAAGAACACACATGCAATGACACTGGTGGATCCATATGTGGATTGTGAGAAGAATAGACATGCAATGACTCTAGATGTAGTTCATGAGAAGAACACACATGCAATGACACTGGTGGATCCATGTGTGGTTCATGAGAAGAACACACATGTAATGACATTGGTGATATGTGGTTTGTGAAAAGAACAAACATGCAATGACTCTAACTGTGGTTAATGAAAAGAGCAGACACGCAATGACACTGGTGGATCCATGTGTGGTTTGTGAGAAGAACACACATCCAATGACACTGGTGGATCCTTATGTGGTTTGTGAGAAGAACATATATGCAATGACTCTAGCTATGGTTCATGAGAAGAACACACATGCAATGACACTGGTGTATCCTTATGTGGTTTGTGAGAAGATCACACATGCAATGACTCTAGATGTGGTTCATGAGAAGAACATACATCCAACGACAGTGGTGGATCCATGTGTACACTATGAGAGGAACACACATGCAATGACACTGGGTGTGGTCCATGAGAAAAACACACATGCAATGACACTGGTGTATCCTTATGTTGTTTGTGAGAATACAAGACATGCAATGAATCTAGCTGTGGTTCATGAGAATAACACACACGCAATGCCACTAGGTGTGATTCATGAAAAGAACACACATGCAATGACACTGGTGGATCCCTATGTGGTTTGTGAAAATAATAGACATACAATCACACTTGGTGGATCCATGTGTGGTTCATGAGAAGAACACACATGCAATGACACTGGTGGATCCATGTGTGGTTTGTGAGAAGAACACACATCCAATGACACTTGGTGTGGTTCATGAAAAGAACACACATCCAATGGCACTAGTGGATCCTTATGTGGTTTGTGAGAAGAACATATATGCAATGACTCTAGATGTGGTTCATGAGAAGAACACAGATGCAATGACACAGGTGGATTCATGTGTGGTTTGTGAGAGGAATAGACATGCAATGACATTGGGTGTGGTTCATGAAAAGAACACACATGCAATGACTCTAGATGTGGTTCATGAGAAGAACACACATCCAATGACACTGGTGTATCCTTATGTGGTTTGTGAGAAGAACACACATGCAATGACTCCAGGTGTGGTTCATGAGAAGAACACACATCCAATGACACTGGTGTATCCTTATGTGGTTTGTGAGAAGAACACACATGCAATGACTCTAGCTGTGGTTTGTGAAAAGAACACACATGCAATGACAATGGTGTATCCTTATGTGGTTTGTGAGAAGAACACACATGCAATGACTCTAGCGGTGGTTTGTGAAAAGAACACACATGCAATGACTGTAGCTGTGGTTCATGAGAAGAACACACATGAAATGACACTGGTATATCCTTATGTGGTTTGTGAGAAGATCACACATGCAATGACTCTAGATGTGGTTCATGAGAAGAACATACATCCAATGACACTGGTGGATCCATGTGTACACTGTGAGAGGAACACACATGCAATGACACTGCGTGTGGTTTATGAGAAGAACACATATGCAATGACACTAGTGTATCCTTATGTGGTTTGTGAGAATAACATACATGCAATGACTCTAGCTGTGGGTCATGAGAATAACACACATGCAATGACACTAGGTGTGGTTCATGAAAAGAACACACATGCAATGACACTGGTGGATCCATACGTGGTTTGTGAAAATAACAGAGATGCAATCACACTTGGTGGATCCATGTGTGGTTCATGACAAGAACACACATGCAATGACACTGGTGGATCCATGTGTGGTTTGTGAGAAGAACACACATCCAATGACACTTGGTGTGGTTCATGAAAAGAACACACATCCAATGACACTGGTTGATCCTTATGCGGTTTGTGAGAAGAACAGACATGCAATGACTCTAGATGTGGTTCATGAGAAGAACACAGATGCAATGACACTAGTGTATCCATGTGTGGTTTGTGAGAGGAACAGACATGCAATGACACTGGGTGTGATTCATGAAAAGAACACACATGCAATGACTCTAGATGTGGTTCATGAGAAGAACACACAAGCAATGACACTGGTGGATCCATGTGTGGTTTGTGAGAGGAACAGACATGCAATGACACTGGGTGTGGTTCATGAAAAGAACACACATGCAATGACACTGGTGGTTCCTTATGTGGTTTGTGAGAAGAACATACATACAATGACACAGTGGATCCACATCTGGTTTGTGAAAAGAACACACATGCAATGACTCTAACTGTGGTTAATGAAAAGAGTAGACATGCAATAACACTTGTGGATCCTTGTGTGGTTTATGCGAGGAACACACATCCAATGACACTAGGTGTGGTTAATGAAAAGAACACACATGCAATGACACTTGTGTATCCTTATGTGGTTTGTGAGAGGAACATGCATGCAATGACACTGGGTGTGGTTCATGAAATGAACACACATCCAATGACACTGGTGGATCCTTATGTGGTTTGTGAGAAGAACACACATGCAATGACACAGTGGATCCATATGTGGTTTGTGAAAAGATCACACATGCAATGAGTCTAACTGTGGTTAATGAAAAGAGTAGACATGCAATGACACTAGTGGATCCATGTGTTGTTTATGAGAGGAACTAACATCCAAAGACACTGGTGTGGTTCATGAAAAGAACACACATGCAATGACACTGGTGGATCCATATGTGGTTTGCGAGAAGAACAGACATGGAATGACTCTGGGTGTGGTTCATGAGAAGAACATACATGCAATGACACTGGTGGATCCATGAGTGGTCTGTGAGAGGAACACACATGCAATGACACTGGGTGTGGTTCATGAGAAGAAAACACATGCAATGATATTGGTGTATCCTTAAGTGGTTTCTGAGAATAACAGACATGCAATGACTCTAGATTTGGTTCATGAGAAGAACACACATGCAATGACACTTGTGGATCCATATGTGGTTTATGAGAAGAACACACATGCAATGACACTGGGTGTGCTTCATGAAAAGAACAAACATGCAATGACACTTGTGGATCCATACGTGGTTTGTGAGAAGAACAGACATGCAACAACTCTAGCTGTGGTTGATGAAAAGAACACACATCCAATGACTCTAGCTGTTGTTCATGAGAAGAAAACACATGCAATGACACTGGTGGATCCATATGTGGTTTGTGAGAAGAACATACATGCAATGACTCTAGATGTGGTTCATGAGAAGAACACACATGCAATGACACTGGTGGATCCATGTGTGGTTTGTGAGAGGAACACACATGCAATGACACTGGTGATATGTGGTTTGTGAAAAGAACAGACATGCAATGACTCTAACCGTGGTTAACGAAAAGAGCAGACATGCAATGACACTGGTGGATCCATGTGTGGTTTGTGAGAAGAAGACACATCCAATAACACTGGTGGATACTTATGTGGTTTGTGAGAAGAACAGGCATGCAATGACTCTAGTTGTGGTTCATGAGAAGAACACACATGCAATGACGCTGGTGTATCCTTATGTGGTATGTGAGAAGAACACACATGCAATGACTCTAGATGTGGTTCATGAGAAGAACACACATCCAATGACACGGGTGGATCCATGTGTACACTGTGAGAGGAACACACATGCAATGACACTTGGTGTGGTTCATGAGAAGAACACACATGCAATGATACTGGTGTATCCTTATGTGCTTTGTGAGAAGAAGACACAGGCAATGACTCTAGCTGTGGTTCATGAGAATAACACACATGCAATGATACTAGGTGTGGTTCATGAGAAGAACACACATGCAATGACACTGGTGGATCCATACGTGGTTTGTGAAAATAACAGACATGCAATCACACTTGGTGGATCCATGTGTGGTTCATGAGAAGAACACACATCCAATGACTCTAGCTATGGTTCATGCGAAGAACACACATCCAATGACACTGGTGGATCCATGTGTGGTTTGTGAGAGGAACATACATGCAATGACACTGGGTGTGGTTCATGAAAAGAACACACATGCAATGACACTGGTGGATCCTTATGTGGTTTGTGAGAAGAACAGACATGCAATGAATCTGGTGTGGTTCATGAGAAGAACACAGATGCAATGACACTGGTGTATCCTTATGTGGTTTGTGAGAAGAACACATATGCAATGACTCTAGATGTGGTTCATGAGAAGAACACACATCTAATGACACTGGTGTATCCTTATGTGGTTTGTGAGAAGAACTAACATGAAATGACTCTAGCTGTGTTTTATGAAAAGAACACACATGGAATGACACTGGTGTATCCTTATGTGGTTTGTGAGAAGAACACACATGCAATGACTCTAGCAGTGGTTTGTGAAAAGATCCCACATGTAATGACTCTAGCTGTGGTTCATGAGAAGAACCCACATGCAATGACACTGGTGGATCCATATGTGGTTTGTGAGAAGAACATACATGCAATGAATCTAGATGTGGTTCATGAGAAGAACACACATGCAATGACACTAGGTGTGGTTCATGAAAAGAACACACATGCAATGACACTAGTGTATCCTTATGTAGTTTGTGAGAAGAACACACATGCAATGACTCTAGATGTGGTTCATGAGAAGAACACACATCCAATGACACTGGTGGATCCATGTGTACACTGTGAGAGGAACACACATGCAATGAAACTGGGTGTGGTTCATGAGAACAACACATATGCAATGACACTGGTGTATCCTTATGTGGATTGTGAGAATAATAGACATGCAATGACTCTAGTTGTGGTTCATGAGAAGAACACACATGCCATGACACTGGTGGATCCATGTGTGGTTTGTGAGAGGAACAGACATGCAATGACACTGGGTGTGGTTCATGAAAAGAACACACATGCAATGACACTGGTGGATCCATGTGTGGTTTATGAGAGGAACAGACATGCAATGACACTAGGTGTGGTTCATGAAAAGAACACACATGCCGTGACACTGGTGGATCCATATGTGGTTTGTGAAAAGAACATACATGCAAGGACTCTAGATGTGGTTCATGAGAAGAACACACATGCAATGACACTGGTGGATCCATGTGTGTTTTGTGAGAGGAACACACATGTAATGACACTGGTGATCTATGGTTAATGAAAAGAGCAGACATGCAATGACACTGGTGGATCCATGTGTGGTTTGTGAGAAGAACAGACATGCAATGACTCTAGCTGTGGTTCATGAGAAGAACACACATCCAATGACACTGGTGTATCCTTATGTGGTTTGTGAGAAGAACACACATGCAACGACTCTAGATGTGGTTCATGAGAAGAACACACATGCAATAACACTGGTGTATCGTTATGTGGTTTGTGAGGAGAACACACATGCAATGACACTGGGTTCGTTCATGAAAAGAACACACATGTAATGCCACTGGTCTATCCTTATGTCGTTTGTGAGAAGAACACACATGCAATGACTCTATATGTGGTTCATGGCAAGAACACACATCCAATGACACTGGTGGATCCATGTGTACACAGTGAGAAGAACAGACATGCAATGACTCTAGCTGTGGTTCACGAGAAGAACACACATGCAATGACACTGGTGGATCCATGTGTGGTTTATGAGAGGAACAGACATGCGAGGACACTGGCTGTGGTTCATGAAAAGAACACACATGCAATGACACTGTTGGATCCATATGTGGTTTGTGAAAAGAACAGACATGCAATCACACTTGGTGGATCCGTGTGTGGTTCATGAGAAGAAAACACATGCAATGACACTGGTGGATCCATGTGTGGTTTGTGAGAAGAACACACATCCAATGACACTTGGTGTGGTTCATGAAAAGAACACACATCCAATGACACTGGTGGATCCTTATTTGGTTTGTGAGAAGAACAGACATGCAATGAATCTAGATGTGGTTCATGAGAAGAACACACATGCAATGACACTGGGTGTGGTTCATGAAAAGAACAAAAATGCAAAGACACTTGTGGATCCATATGTGGTTTGTGAGAAGAACAGACATGCAATGACTCTAGCTGTGGTTCATGAAAAGAACACACATCCAATGACTCTAGTTGTGGTTCATGAGAAGAACACACATGTAATGACACTGGTGGATCCATATGTGGTTTGTGAGAAGAACAGACATGCAATGACTCTAGATGTGGTTCATGAGAATAACACACATGCAATGACACAGTGGATCCATGTGTGGTTTGTGAGAGGAACACACATGCAATGACACTGGTGTATTCTTATGTGGTTTGTGAGAAGAACACACATGCAATGACTCTAGATGTCGTTCATGAGAAGAACACACATCCAATGACACTGGTGGATCCATGTGTACACTTTGAGAGGAACACAGATTTAATGACACTGTGTGTGGTTCATGAGAAGGACACACATGCAATGACACTGGTGTATCCTTATGTGGTTTGTGAGAAGAACACACGTATAATGACTCTAGCTGTGGTTCATGAAAGAACACACATCTAATGACTCTAGCTGTGGTTCATGAGAAGAACACACATGCCATAACACTGGTGGATCCATGTGTGGTTTGTGAGAGGAACAGACATGCAATGACACTGGGTGTGGTTCATGAAAAGAACACACATGCAATGACACTGCTGTATCCTTATGTGGTTTGTGAGAAGAACAGACATGCAATGACTCTGGGTGTGGTTCATGAGAAGAACACACATGCAATGACACTGGTGGATCCATGTGTGGTCTGTGAGAGGAACAGACATGCAATGACACTGGGTGTGGTTCATGAAAAGAAAACACATGCAATGACAATGGTGTATCCTTATGTGGTTTGTGAGAATAACAGAGATGCAATGACTCTTGATGTGGTTCATGAGAAGAACACACATCCAATGACACTGGTGGATCCATATGTGGTTTATGAGAAGAAAACACATGCAATGACACTGGGTGTGGTTCATGAAAAGAACAAACATAAAATGACACCTGTGGTTCCATATGTGGTTTGTGATAAGAATAGACATGCAATGACTCTAGCTGTGGTTCATGAAAAGAACACACATCCAGTGACTCTAACTGTGGTTCATGAGAAGAACACACATGCAACGACACTGGTGGATCCATATGTGGTTTGTGAGAAGAACAAACATGCAATGACTCTAGATGTGGTTCATGAGAAGAACACACATGCAATGACACTGGTGGATCCATGTGTGGTTCATGAGAAGAACACACGTGCAATGACACTGGTGATATGTGGTTTGTGAAAATAACAGACATGCAATGACTGTAACTGTGGTTAATGAAAAGAGCAGACATGCAATGACACTGGTGATCCATGTGTGGTTTGTGACAAGAACACACATCCAATGACACTGGTGGATCTTTATGTGGTTTGTGAGAAGAAAAGACATGCAATGACAATAGATGTGGTTCATGAGAAGAACACACATCCAATGACACTGGTGTATCCTTATGTGGTTTGTGAGAAGAACACACATGCAATGACTCTAGATGTGGTTCATGAGAAGAACACACATCCAATGACATTGGTGTATCCTTATGTGATTTGTGAGAAGAACACACATGCAATAACTCTAGAAGTGGTTTGTGAAAAGAACACACATGCAATGACTCTAGATGTGGTTCATGAGAAGAACACACATGGAATGACACTGGTGGATCCATATGTGGTTTGTGAGAAGAACAGACATGCAATGACTCTAGATGTGGTTCATAAGAAGAACACACATGCAATGACACTGGGTGTGGTTCATGAAAAGAACACACATGCAATGACATTGGTGTATCCTTATGTGGTTTGTGAGAAGAACACACATGCAATGACTCTAGATGTGGTTCATGAGAAGAACACACATCCAATGACACTTGTAGATCCATGTGTACACTGTTAGAGGAACACACATGGAATCACACTGGGTGTGGTTCATGAGAAGAACACACATGCAATGACACTGGTGTATCCTTATTCTGTTTGTGAGAATAACAGACATGCAATGACTCTAGCTGTGGTTCATGAGACGAACACACATGCAATTACACTAGTGGATCCATGTGTCGTTTATGAGAGGAACAAACATGCAATGACACTGGGTGTGGTTCATGAAAAGAACACACATGCAATGACACTGGTGGATCCATATGTGGTTTGTGAAAAGAATAGACATGCAATGACTCTAGATGTGGTTCATGAGAAGAACACACATGAAATGACACTGGTGGATCCCTGTGTGGTTTGTGAGAGGAACACACATGCAATGACACTGGTGATATGTGGTTTGTGAGAAGAACACACATCTAATGACACTAGTGGATCCTTATGTGGTTTGTGAGAAGAATAGAATTGCAATACTCTAGCTGTGGTTCATGAGAAGAACACACATCCACTGACACTGGTGTCCTTATGTGGTTTGTCAGAAGAACACACATGCAATGACTCTAGATGTGGTTCATGAGAAGAACACACATCCAATGATACTGGTGTATCCTTATGTGGTTTGTGAGAAGAACACACATGAAATGACTCTTGCTGTGGTTTGTGAAAAGAACACACATGTAATGACACTAGTGTATCCTTATGTGGTTTGTGAGAAGAACACACATGCAATGACTCTAGTAGTGGTTTGTGAAAAGAACACACATGCAATGACTCTAGCTGTGGTTCATGAGAAGAACACACATGCGATAACACTGGTGGATCCATGTGTGGTTTGTGAGAAGAACACATATCCAATGACACTTGGTGTGGCTCATGAAAAGAACACACATCCAATGACACTAGTGGATCCTTATGTGGTTTGTGAGAAGAACATACATGCAATGACTCTAGATGTGGTTCATGAGAAGAACACAGATGCAATGACACAGGTGGATTCATGTGTGGTTTGTGAGAGGAACAGACATGCAATGACATTGGGTGTGGTTCATGAAAAGAACAAACATGCAATGACTCTAGATGTGGTTCATGAGAAGAACACACATCCAATGACACTGGTGTATCCTTATGTGGTTTGTGAGAAGAACACACATGCAATGACTCTAGATGTGGTTCATGAGAAGAACACACATCCAATGACACTGGTGTATCCTTATGTGGTTTGTGAGAAGAACACACATGCAATGACTCTAGCTGTAGTTTGTGAAAAGAACACACATGCAATGACACGGGTGTATCCTTATGTGGTTTGTGAGAAGAACACACATGCAATGACTCTAACGGTGGTTTGTGAAAAGAACACACATGCAATGACTGTAGCTGTGGTTCATGAGAAGAACACACATGCAATGACACTAGTTTATCCTTATGTGGTTTGTGAGAAGATCACACATGCAATGACTCTAGATGTGGTTCATGAGAAGAACATACATCCAATGACACTGGTGGATCCATGTGTACACTGTGAGAGGAACACACATGCAATGACACTGCGTGTGGTTCATGAGAAGAACACATCTGCAATGACACTAGTGTATCCTTATGTGGTTTGTGAGAATAACATACATGCAATGACTCTAGCTGTGGTTCATGAGAATAACACACATGCAATGACACTAGGTGTGGTTCATGAGAAGAACACACATGCAATCACACTTGGTGGATCCATGTGTGGTTCATGAGAAGAACACACATGCAATGACACTGGTGGATCCATCTGTGGTTTGTGAGAAGAACACACATCCAATGACACTTAGTGTGGTTCATGAAAAGAACACACATCCAATGACACTAGTGGATCCTTATGTGGTTTGTGAGAAGAACAGACATGCAATGAATCTAGATGTGGTTCATGAGAAGAACACAGATGCAATGACAATGGTGGATCCATGTGTGGTCTGTGAGAGGAACACACATGAATGACTCTCGTGAATCCTTATGTGGTTTGTGAGAATAATAGACATGCAATGACTCTAGTTGTGGTTCATGAGAAGAACGCACATGCAATGACACTGGTGGATCCATATGTGGTTTGTGAAAATAACAGACATGCAATCACACTTGGTGGATCCATGTGTGGTTCATGAGAAGAACACACATGCAATGACACTGGTGGATCCATGTGTGGTTTGTGAAAAGAACACACATCCAATGACACTTGGTGTGGTTCATGAAAAGAACACACATCCAATGACACTGGTGGATCCTTATGTGGTTTGTGAGAAGAATAGACATGCAATGACTCTAGATGTGGTTCATGAGAAGAACACATATGCAATGACACTGGTGGATCCATGTGTGGTTTGTGCGAGGAACAAACATGCAATGACACTGGGTGTGATTCATGAAAAGAACACACATGCAATGACTCTAGATGTGGTTCATGAGAAGAACACACAAGCAATGACACTGGTGGATCCAAGTGTGGTTTGTGAGAGGAACAGACATGCAATTACACTGGGTGTGCTTCATGAAAATAACACACATGCAATGACACTGGTGGATCCTTACGTGGTTTGTGAGAAGAACACACATACAATGACACGGTGGATCCATATGTGGTTTGTGAAAAGAAGACACATGCAATGACTCTAACTGTGGTTAATGAAAAGAGTAGACATGCAATAACACTTGTGGATCCTTGTGTGGTTTATGCAAGGAACACACATCCAATGACACTAGGTGTGGTTAATGAAAAGAACACACATGCAATGACACTTGTGTATCCTTATGTGGTTTGTGAGAGGAACATACATGCAATGACACTGGGTGTGGTTCATGAAATGAACATACATCCAATGACACTGGTGGATCCTTATGTGGTTTGTGACAAGAACACACAAGCAATGACACAGTGGATCCATATGTGGTTTGTGAAAAGATCACACATGCAATGACACTGGTGTATCCTTATGTGGTTTGTGAGAATAACAGACATGCAATGACTGTAGATGTGGTTCATGAGAAGAACACACATGCAATGACACTGGTGGATCCATATGTGGTTTATGAGAAGAACACACATGCAATGACACTAGGTGTGGTTCATGAAAATAACAAACATGCAATGACACTTGTGGATCCATACGTGGTTTGTGAGAAGAACAGACATGCAATGACTCTAGCTGTGGTTCATGAAAGAACTCACATCCAATGACTCTAGCTGGTTCATGAGAAGAACACACATGCAATGACACTGGTGGATCCATATGTGGTTTGTGAGAAGAATAGACATGCAATGACTCTAGATGTAGTTCATGAGAAGAACACACATGCAATGACACTGGTGGATCCATGTGTGGTTCATGAGAAGAACACACATGTAATGACATTGGTGATATGTGGTTTGTGGAAAGAACAAACATGCAATGACTCTAACTGTGGTTAATGAAAAGAGCAGACACGCAATGACACTGGTGGATCCATGTGTGGTTTGTGAGAAGAACACACATCCAACGACACTGGTGGATCCTTATGTGGTTTGTGAGAAGAACATATATGCAATGACTCTAGCTATGGTTCATGAGAAGAACACACATGCAATGACACTGGTGTATCCTTATGTGGTTTGTGAGGAGATCACACATGCAATGACTCTAGATGTGGTTCATGAGAAGAACATACATCCAACGACAGTGGTGGATCCATGTGTACACTATGAGAGGAACACACATGCAATGACACTGGGTGTGGTTCATGAGAAAAACACACATGCAATGACACTGGTGTATCCTTATGTTGTTTGTGAGAATACAAGACATGCAATGAATCTAGCTATGGTTCATGAGAATAACACACATGCAATGCCACTAGGTGTGATTCATGAAAAGAACACACATGCAATGACACTGGTGGATCCCTATGTGGTTTGTGAAAATAATAGACATACAATAACACTTGGTGGATCCATGTGTGGTTCATGAGAATAACACACATGCAATGACACTGGTGGATCCATGTGTGGTTTGTGAGAAGAACACACATCCAATGACACTTGGTGTGGTTCATGAAAAGAACACACATCCAATGGCACTAGTGGATCCTTATGTGGTTTGTGAGAAGAACATACATGCAATGACTCTAGATGTGGTTCATGAGAAGAACACAGATGCAATGACACAGGTGGATTCATGTGTGGTTTGTGAGAGGAACAGACATGCAATGACATTGGGTGTGGTTCATGAAAAGAACACACATGCAATGACTCTAGATGTGGTTCATGAGAAGAACACACATCCAATGACACTGGTGTATCCTTATGTGGTTTGTGAGAAGAACACACATGCAATGACTCCAGGTGTGGTTCATGAGAAGAACACACATCCAATGACACTGGTGTATCCTTATGTGGTTTGTGAGAAGAACACACATGCAATGACTCTAGCTGTGGTTTGTGAAAAGAACACGCATGCAATGACAATGGTGTATCCTTATGTGGTTTGTGAGAAGAACACACATGCAATGACTCTAGCGGTGGTTTGTGAAAAGAACACACATGCAATGACTGTAGCTGTGGTTCATGAGAAGAACACACATGCAATGACACTGGTATATCCTTATGTGGTTTGTGAGAAGATCACACATGCAATGACTCTAGATGTGGTTCATGAGAAGAACATACATCCAATGACACTGGTGGCTCCATGTGTACACTGTGAGAGGAACACACATGCAATGACACTGCGTGTGGTTCATGAGAAGAACACATATGCAATGACACTAGTGTATCCTTATGTGGTTTGTGAGAATAACATACATGCAATGACTCTAGCTGTGGTTCATGAGAATAACGCACATGCAATGACACTAGGTGTGGTTCATGAAAAGAACACACATGCAATGACACTGGTGGATCCATACGTGGTTTGTGAAAATAACAGAGATGCAATCACACTTGGTGGATCCATGTGTGGTTCATGAGAAGAACACACATGCAATGACACTGGTGGATCCATGTGTGGTTTGTGAGAAGAACACACATCCAATGACACTTGGTGTGGTTCATGAAAAGAACACACATCCAATGACACTGGTTGATCCTTATGCGGTTTGTGAGAAGAACAGACATGCAATGACTCTAGATGTGGTTCATGAGAAGAACACAGATGCAATGACACTAGTGTATCCATGTGTGGTTTGTGAGAGGAACAGACATGCAATGACACTGGGTGTGATTCATGAAAAGAACACACATGCAATGACTCTAGATGTGGTTCATGAGAAGAACACACAAGCAATGACACTGGTGGATCCATGTGTGGTTTGTGAGAGGAACAGACATGCAATGACACTGGGTGTGGTTCATGAAAAGAACACACATGCAATGACACTGGTGGATCCTTACGTGGTTTGTGAGAAGAACATACATACAATGACACAGTGGATCCATATGTGGTTTGTGAAAAGATCACACATGCAATGACTCTAACTGTGGTTAACGAAAAGAGTAGACATGCAATGACACTAGTGGATCCATGTGTTGTTTATGAGAGGAACTAACATCCAAAGACACTGGTGTGGTTCATGAAAAGAACACACATGCAATGACATTGGTGGATCCATATGTGGTTTGCGAGAAGAACAGACATGGAATGACTCTGGGTGTGGTTCATGAGAAGAACATACATGCAATGACACTGGTGGATCCGTGAGTGGTCTGTGAGAGGAACACACATGCAATGACACTGGGTGTGGTTCATGAGAAGAAAACACATGCAATGATATTGGTGTATCCTTAAATGGTTTCTGAGAATAACAGACATGCAATGACTCTAGATGTGGTTCATGAGAAGAACACACATGCAATGACACTTGTGGATCCATATGTGGTTTATGAGAAGAACACACATGCAATGACACTGGGTGTGCTTCATGAAAAGAACAAACATGCAATGACACTTGTGGATCCATACGTGGTTTGTGAGAAGAACAGACATGCAACGACTCTAGCTGTGGTTGATGAAAAGAACACACATCCAATGACTCTAGCTGTTGTTCATGAGAAGAAAACACATGCAATGACACTGGTGGATCCATATGTGGTTTGTGAGAAGAACATACATGCAATGACTCTAGATGTGGTTCATGAGAAGAACACACATGCAATGACACTGGTGGATCCATGTGTGGTTTGTGAGAGGAACACACATGCAATGACACTGGTGATATGTGGTTTGTGAAAAGAACAGACATGCAATGACTCTAACCGTGGTTATCGAAAAGAGCAGACATGCAATGACACTGGTGGATCCATGTGTGGTTTGTGAGAAGAAGACACATCCAATAACACTGGTGGATCCTTATGTGGTTTGTGAGAAGAACAGGCATGCAATGACTCTAGTTGTGGTTCATGAGAAGAACACACATGCAATGACGCTGGTGTATCCTTATGTGGTTTGTGAGAAGAACACACATGCAATGACTCTAGATGTGGTTCATGAGAAGAACACACATCCAATGACACGGGTGGATCCATGTGTACACTGTGAGAGGAACACACATGCAATGACACTTGGTGTGGTTCATGAGAAGAACATACATGCAATGACACTGGTGTATCCTTATGTGCTTTGTGAGAAGAACACACAGGCAATGACTCTAGCTGTGGTTCATGAAAAGAACACACATCCAATGACTCTAGCTATGGTTCATGAGAAGAACACACATCCAATGACACTGGTGGATCCATGTGTGGTTTGTGAGAGGAACATACATGCAATGACACTGGGTGTGTTTCATGAAAAGAACACACATGCAATGACACTGGTGGATCCTTATGTGGTTTGTGAGAAGAACAGACATGCAATGAATCTGGTGTGGTTCATGAGAAGAACACACATGCAATGACACTGGTGTATCCTTATGTGGTTTGTGAGAAGAACACATATGCAATGACTCTAGATGTGGTTCATGAGAAGAACACACATCTAATGACACTGGTGTATCCTTATGTGGTTTGTGAGAAGAACTAACATGAAATGACTCTAGCTGTGTTTTGTGAAAAGAACACACATGTAATGACACTGGTGTATCCTTATGTGGTTTGTGAGAAGAACACACATGCAATGACTCTAGCAGTGGTTTGTGAAAAGAACCCACATGTAATGACTCTAGCTGTGGTTCATGAGAAGAACCCACATGCAATGGCACTGGTGGATCCATATGTGGTTTGTGAGAAGAACAGACATGCAATGAATCTAGATGTGGTTCATGAGAAGAACACACATGCAATGACACTAGGTGTGGTTCATGAAAAGAACACACATGCAATGACACTAGTGTATCCTTATGTAGTTTGTGAGAAGAACACACATGCAATGACTCTAGATATGGTTCATGAGAAGAACACACATCCAATGACACTGGTGGATCCATGTGTACACTGTGAGAGGAACACACATGCAATGAAACTGGGTGTGGTTCATGAGAACAACACATATGCAATGACACTGGTGTATCCTTATGTGGATTGTGAGAATAATAGACATGCAATGACTCTAGCTGTGGTTCATGAGAAGAACACACATGCCATGACACTGGTGGATCCATGTGTGGTTTGTGAGAGGAACAGACATGCAATGACACTGGGTGTGGTTCATGAAAAGAACACACATGCAATGACACTGGTGGATCCATGTGTGGTTTATGAGAGGAACAGACATGCAATGACACTAGGTGTGGTTCATGAAAAGAACACACATGCCGTGACACTGGTGGATCCATATGTGGTTTGTGAAAAGAACATACATGCAAGGACTCTAGATGTGGTTCATGAGAAGAACACACATGCAATGACACTGGTGGATCCATGTGTGTTTTGTGAGAGGAACACACATGCAATGACACTGGTGATCTATGGTTAATGAAAAGAGCAGACATGCAATGACACTGGTGGATCCATGTGTGGTTTGTGAGAAGAACAGACATGCAATGACTCTAGCTGTGGTTCATGAGAAGAACACACATCCAATGACACTGGTGTATCCTTATGTGGTTTGTGAGAAGAACACACATGCAACGACTCTAGATGTGGTTCATGAGAAGAACACACATGCAATAACACTGGTGTATCGTTATGTGGTTTGTGAGGAGAACACACATGCAATGACACTGGGTTCGTTCATGAAAAGAACACACATGGAATGCCACTGGTCTATCCTTATGTCGTTTGTGAGAAGAACACACATGCAATGACTCTATATGTGGTTCATGGCAAGAACACACATCCAATGACACTGGTGGATCCATGTGTACACAGTGAGAAGAACAGACATGCAATGACTCTAGCTGTGGTTCATGAGAAGAACACACATGCAATGACACTGGTGGATCCATGTGTGGTTTATGAGAGGAACAGACATGCGAGGACACTGGCTGTGGTTCATGAAAAGAACACACATGCAATGACACTGGTGGATCCATATGTGGTTTGTGAAAAGAACAGACATGCAATCACACTTGGTGGATCCGTGGTGGTTCATGAGAATAAAACACATGCAATAACACTGGTGGATCCATGTGTGGTTTGTGAGAAGAACACACATCCAATGACACTTGGTGTGGTTCATGAAAAGAACACACAGCCAATGACACTGGTGGATCCTTATTTGGTTTGTGAGAAGAACAGACATGCAATGAATCTAGATGTGGTTCATGAGAAGAACACACATGCAATGACACTGGGTGTGGTTCATGAAAAGAACAAAAATGCAAAGACACTTGTGGATCCATATGTGGTTTGTGAGAAGAACAGACATGCAATGACTCTAGCTGTGGTTCATGAAAAGAACACACATCCAATGACTCTAGTTGTGGTTCATGAGAAGAACACACATGTAATGACACTGGTGGATCCATATGTGGTTTGTGAGAAGAACAGACATGCAATGACTCTAGATGTGGTTCATGAGAATAACACACATGCAATGACACAGTGGATCCATGTGTGGTTTGTGAGAGGAACACACATGCAATGACACTGGTGTATTCTTATGTGGTTTGTGAGAAGAACACACATGCAATGACACTGGTGGATCCATGTGTACACTTTGAGAGGAACACAGATGCAATGACACTGTGTGTGGTTCATGAGAAGGACACACATGCAATGACACTGGTGTATCCTTATGTGGTTTGTGAGAAGAACACACGTATAATGACTCTAGCTGTGGTTCATGAAAAGAACACACATCTAATGACTCTAGCTGTGGTTCATGAGAAGAACACGCATGCCATAACACTGGTGGATCCATGTGTGGTTTGTGAGAGGAACAGACATGCAATGACACTGGGTGTGGTTCATGAAAAGAACACACATGCAATGACACTGGTGTATCCTTATGTGGTTTGTGAGAAGAACAGACATGCAATGACTCTGGGTGTGGTTCATGAGAAGAACACACATGCAATGACACTGGTGGATCCATGTGTGGTCTGTGAGAGGAACAGACATGCAATGACACTGGGTGTGGTTCATGAAAAGAAAACACATGCAATGACAATGGTGTATCCTTATGTGGTTTGTGAGAATAACAGAGATGCAATGACTCTTGATGTGGTTCATGAGAAGAACACACATCCAATGACACTGGTGGATCCATATGTGGTTTATGAGAAGAAAACACATGCAATGACACTGGGTGTGGTTCATGAAAAGAAGAAACATAAAATGACACTTGTGGTTCCATATGTGGTTTGTGAGAAGAATAGACATGCAATGACTCTAGCTGTGGTTCATGAAAAGAACACACATCCAGTGACTCTAACTGTGGTTCATGAGAAGAACACACATGCAACGACACTGGTGGATCCATATGTGGTTTGTGAGAAGAACAAACATGCAATGACTCTAGATGTGGTTCATGAGAAGAACACACATGCAATGACACTGGTGGATCCATGTGTGGTTCATGAGAAGAACACACGTGCAATGACACTGGTGATATGTGGTTTGTGAAAAGAACAGACATGCAATGACTGTAACTGTGGTTAATGAAAAGAGCAGACATGCAATGACACTGGTGATCCATGTGTGGTTTGTGACAAGAACACACATCCAATGACACTGGTGGATCTTTATGTGGTTTGTGAGAAGAAAAGACATGCAATGACTCTAGATGTAGTTCATGAGAAGAACACACATCCAATGACACTGGTGTATCCTTATGTGGTTTGTGAGAAGAACACACATGCAATGACTCTAGATGTGGTTCATGAGAACAACACACATCCAATGAAATTGGTGTATCCTTATGTGATTTGTGAGAAGAACACACATGCAATAACTCTAGAAGTGGTTTGTGAAAAGAACACACATGCAATGACTCTAGATGTGGTTCATGAGAAGAACACACATGGAATGACACTGGTGGATCCATATGTGGTTTGTGAGAAGAACAGACATGCAATGACTCTAGATGTGGTTCATAAGAAGAACACACATGCAATGACACTGGGTGTGGTTCATGAAAAGAACACACATGCAATGACATTGGTGTATCCTTATGTGGTTTGTGAGAAGAACACACATGCAATGACTCTAGATGTGGTTCATGAGAAGAACACACATCCAATGACACTTGTAGATCCATGTGTACACTGTTAGAGGAACACACATGGAATCACACTGGGTGTGGTTCATGAGAAGAACACACATGCAATGACACTGGTGTATCCTTATCTTGTTTGTGAGAATAACAGACATGCAATGACTCTAGCTGTGGTTCATGAGACGAACACACATGCAATTACACTAGTGGATCCATGTGTGGTTTATGAGAGGAACAAACATGCAATGACACTGGGTGTGGTTCATGAAAAGAACACACATGCAATGACACTGGTGGATCCATATGTGGTTTGTGAAAAGAATAGACATGCAATGACTCTAGATGTGGTTCATGAGAAGAACACACATGAAATGACACTGGTGGATCCATGTGTGGTTTGTGAGAGGAACACACATGCAATGACACTGGTGATATGTGGTTTGTGAGAAGAACACACATCTAATGACACTAGTGGATCCTTATGTGGTTTGTGAGAAGAATAGACATGCAATACTCTAGCTGTGGTTCATGAGAAGAACACACATCCACTGACACTGGTGTCCTTATGTGGTTTGTGAGAAGAACACACATGCAATGACTCTAGATGTGGTTCATGAGAAGAACACACATCCAATGATACTGGTGTATCCTTATGTGGTTTGTGAGAAGAACACACATGAAATGACTCTTGCTGTGGTTTGTGAAAAGAACACACATGTAATGACACTAGTGTATCCTTATGTGGTTTGTGAGAAGAACACACATGCAATGACTCTAGCAGTGGTTTGTGAAAAGAACACACATGCAATGACTCTAGATGTGGTTCATGAGAAGAAAACACATGCAATGACACTGGTGGATCCATATGTGGTTTGTGAGAAGAACAGACATGTAATGACTCTAGATGTATTTCATGAGAAGAACACACATGCAATGACACTGGGTGTGGTTCATGAAAAGAATACACATGCAATGACACTAGTGTATCCTTATGTGGTTTCTGAGAAGAACACACATGCAATGACTCTAGATGTGGTTCATGAGAAGAACACACTGATACATTGCAAATGTATCTATAATTTTTGATGTTTCATGCTTGGTTTTATCTACTTTCTTGTGATTTGTCCACACTTTGGAGTACTTTTCATATGATTTCTTGGACTAACCTATCAATAAGAGCCACAGTGCCAGCTGCCTGTTTCCTGCTGTTTTTGGTTCCAGGAAAGTCAGAAAATGAATATTCTCAGAATTGGACGGGACAAAATCCAAAGTCGCTATTTTACCGGAAGGCATCTGGAGCCAGAATACAAGACGGAGAGGAGCCAGGGGGCCACAACACCACCTGGCCGCACAGGCCAGGCCTGGCCGCGCAGGGGGTGGTGTGGCTAGCCCAGACACCCCCTCGGCCTCTCCTTCCGCCTATATATTACCCTCAGGACCAAAACCCTAATGACCCGATCAAAAAATCCATGAAAGAGTTTGTAGTCGCCGTCATCTCCATCCCTAGATCGGGAGGGATCTGAAGCTCCTCCCAGCACCCTGCCAGAGAGGGGAATTCACCCTGGAGGCCTTCTTCATCATCATGCAAGCCTCCGGTGTTATGCGTGAGTAGTTCATCTCTGGACTACGGGTCCATGTAGTAGCTAGATGGCTGGTTCTCCTCCTTTGTGCTTTCATGTCTAGATCTTGTGAGATCCGTTCATGATCAAGATCATCTATTTGTAATCCATACATGTTGTTTTACGGGGATCCGATGGATATGGAGATGCTATTTTAGATTGATTATTGATTCTATCATGTCTTTGTTATTTGTGATATTGCATGCTTTCCGTTGTTAGTAGCTATCTTTGCCAAGTAGATGCTAGCAACTCCAAGAGTTAGTATTTATGCTTAATAGTGGGTTCATGCCTCTGGTAATCTGGGGAAGTGACAGAAATCTCTAAGGTACTAGATGTGTTGTTGCTACTAGGGAGAAAACAACAATCCTTTGTTCATAGAATAATCGTATTGTTTACATTACACGCAATTCGTAAAGCAATAATCTGTTGTTTGCAACTTAATACTGGAGGGGGTTCGGATGATAAACCGAAGCTGGATTATTAGTCATAGATGCGGTTGGATGGCGGTCTATGTATAATGTTGTAATGACCAATCAAGTCTCAAAGGAGTCAAGATGATTAGTATATGCTTGTATGCTTTCTCAATGTTTCTCAATTGCCCCGCTGTAATTTGTTCACCCAACATGTTATCTATCTTAAGGAGAGCCACCTCTAGTGAACTATGGACCCCGGTCCTTTCTTTTACATACAATCTACAAATTGTTTACTACTTTGTGTTTACTTTCTGCAAACTATTACTTCCTTCCATTCGGTACGTTTAATCCTTTGTTTTTAGCAAAACCAGTGAGATTGACAACCTCATCGCAAGTTGGGGGCAAAGTTCTATGGTTGTGTTGTGCAGGTCTCCATGTTACTACTAGCACCGGTAGTGCGCCATGCCAAGGCTCAGCTAGCAACACCTTTGGGGTGTTTCCATGGTCCTACTGGTTCGATAACCTTGGTTTCATAACTGAGGGAAACTTACTTCTGTGCTCATCATACCTTCCTCTTGGGGTTCCCCAACGAGCTCATCAATCACGAGCCATCAAAGTATTTTTCTGGCGCCGTTGCCGGGGAACCAAGGATATCTTCACAAGGGGAGTCCCTCGTAACCAATCTCTTTACTTTGTTATTTTTTTGCTTAGTTTATTTCTGCTTTGTTTGCTTGTTTCTTTATCAAAAACACACAAAAATAGTTCCTACTATAGTTGTTATTTTAATTGGTGTGTTATTGTCTTGCTTTATCATGCTTTCTATTAGTGGTTGGTTTCTTTGAAACTGAATCTTATTGGCAAGGTGGGTTCACGGAGGAACAAAAATATTATTATAAGGAACATCGCTTGTCACAAAAAGGGAAACACTTACGAGAACAAATTGTTAAATTGTATACCATTGCTATAAACATGTGCTCTACTTATAATGTTGCTTATTGCTTTGATAAATCTTGTTGCTGTAGGAGGTATAAACACCTCCCTTTTCAATGTGAGTATAATGATAATGTTACCATATCTTCTTATGTTAAAGGGCATTATGACTTTTATGATGTGGAACAAATTAAAGAATTTATTGCTTGGAAGGGTGCATTTGAACTTGCTAGTTTGCTTGAAAATATTGATGATTCACCTTATAAATATGAGGTTTATGATATATTTAAATTTTGCTTTGATAATTACAAAGTAGAAAATGGCTATATTCTTGAATATCTTAATAGATGCTCTCCACCAATGGAAGAGACTAATGCCTTGCAGGAGCCTATGGAAGAAGAAATTGCTGAAACTGGAAGCTCATTGGATGAAAAAGAGGAGGAGAGTGATGATCAAGAGGAGGAAGAATGGATCTACCCATCCCTACCTTCTAATGGGAGTAACTCATTACCCCTTACATTATTTGATTGTCGCCCATGCTTACCAAAGGAGGACGAATGTCATGTTCTTGAGGATTCTTTTGAAAATGTTTATAATAAAGCTCTAGTGTTTGTAGATCATGAAAAGCATGCTTTATGTGATAGTTATATTGTTGAGTTTATTCATGAGGCTACTGAAAATTATTATGAGAGAGGAAAATATGGTTGTAAAAATTTTCATGGTATTGAAACATCTCTCTATGTGCTAAAAGTTTTGAAGTTACTCTTGTTTTATCTTTCTATGCCTGTCACTTTGTTCTTTGCGAATTTATTTGCATACAAGATTCCTATGCATAGGAAGTGGGTTAGACTTAAATGTTTTTTGAATTTTCTTCTTGATGCTCTCTTTTACTTCAATTCATATTTCTTACGTGAGCATCTTATCAAACTATCATGCCTAACTTAAAGGCGTTAAAGAAAAGTACTTATTGGGAGATAACCCAAAAGTTTTAGATGAGTCTTGGAAGTTATTACCACAGTAATAACCGCTCCTTATCCTTTTTATTTGCTTTTTGTGCCAAGAGTAACCTCTAATGAGAGAGAAGTAATGGTTGGGAAAGTTGCTGTCTCAAAACAGATTTTTGTGCTTCACCGTAAAAATTCGTGTAAAATCTCTGTACGTCATTTTGAGGCGTGAATTTTTGTGCTTATGTCCCAGGTTGTTATATAACTTTCGTTAGTTCAACACGTTTTGATTTGAGGAACAGAAGGTCTTCGAAATTTTTTGTCTTTACCTGCTGGTCTGTTTTGACAGATTTCTGCCATTTTCTGCATTTGCTTCTTGTTGGTTCCTTTTTTAGTTCTTTTGGGGAATTGCACTTTTTGAGGGAAGTGCTTCAGTATCTAGTGTTCTAATGGAAGTTTATTTGGTGTTAGAACTGAACCTAAAGACTTATTATCTTGAGTGCACTAATGTTGCTAATAAAGATTGTGTGAAGTTTTGTATGAAGGAAAAATTTTAGGCGTATGGAAGGAATGAGTAATGAGATGAAGGATGGACTAAAGCTCAAGCTTGGGGATGCCACGCGTGTCACCCCAAGAAATATCCAAGTACAAGCGTCAAAGCTTGGGGATGCCCAAGGCATCCCCTTCTTCATCAATAAAAATCCTAGGTTTCTTCCAAACACTTCATTTTTATTGTTTAATGCATAGTTGTGTTGTTCTTGGAGCGTCTTCTTTTTTGTTTTTGTTTTGGTTTTTGGTTTGCTTTGTTTTCTTAGTTTGCTGAATAAATTGGTTGTACCCCTATTTCATACATTGGTTTTCAAATGGTTTGGTTTGGTTTGGAAAAGAGTAGGAAAGCTCATGCTTAAGTGGTAAAAAGAGCTTGTTTTTTACCGTGGCCTATGCTTTGTCATGCCATGCTTGATATTGTTTTGGCTTTATGCTTAGTATTATTTGCTGTATCATGACTTTTTATAAACAATTGAGATTGCTTAATGTGCCTTGGATGAATCATGCGTTGTTTTTGCATATTAAAGCATAGTATAGTGGTATTCTCATTTGATGCTTTATTTGGGTTGACATGGCGCATGCTCACACCATGTTATGACTATATCATGTCATCATAAGCCTTTATGATCCTTTAGTTTTCAACTTGTAGTATCACTTTATGCTTTGATCAATGATGTTTTGCCGCTCTTCATGATTATGGCCATTATTGCTCTCTTAGTTTGTCGCTCCCAGTCTTTTGCTAGCCTCCACAACCAAGTATGAGTTCCACTCATGCATCCAAGTCCCTAAACCAAGTTATTCCAAAGAGTCCACCATACCTACCTACTAGCATATGCTATTCCAAGTATATTCATGCTTTTTTTTACCTTCCAAATTAAACTTGTTATGAGAAAACTAGTGACTAAAGCTCTTGCAAACTTGATGGCACACTTTACTTTTCTTGCAAACCGGTGACTAAACTTGAGTAGCATGAGGAGCGACCCTCATATTCAAGGGACATGAGATTTCTAACTTATACTTTGTCAAGCATGTACACCATAGTTTGTTCACTTTAACCTTAATCACCTTCAAGATGCTTATGATAGGGGCAATGAGAGCTGAAAGCTATAAGTACCATAATTTTTGGAAGCTCTTTATGAAACTTGAATCTCTACTTCCTTCTATGAAGGCCTTTTTTCCACCATTATATTGAGTCTCCACCTTCTACCTTTATGCACCTGCTTTGAGAGCATAGTGGCCATTCTTAGTTCTATGTGCATTGTCCCAAGACTAGTTGATTGATGCATAACTTGATATTGCTTGTTTTAAACTATTTGTATCTAGTCACTCTTATGAACTTTGAAGGTGTCCTATGCATTTATATTTGCTACTCTATGAGGGACAAGCTGAATACTATTATGCTATGTTTTCTTTATGTGAAACAAACAAACGTCTTGCAAAGCATTGTTAGTCATGAATCTTTTGTTTGTGCCTTTTCATGTTGCATCATAGTTTCTTTGTCTTATTGCTAGAACTTTGTCTTTCATGTTATGATTGAAGTACTATGATCCTAGCTTTGAATGTTTTACAAATACTTTGATCAAGTCTTTGATGGTGCATGTCACCTCAAAAATTATTCTTTCTTTTTATCTCTTACCTACTCGTGGACGAGCAGGAGTTAAGTTTGGGGATGTTGATACATTGTAAATGTATCTATAATTTTTGATGTTCCATGCTTGGTTTTATCTACTTTCTTGTGTTTTGTCTACACTTTGGAGTACTTTTCATATGATTTCTTGGACTAACCTATTAACAAGAGCCACAGTGCCAGTTGTCCGTTTTCTGCTGTTTTTGGTTCCAGGAAAGTCAGAAAATGAATATTCTCGGAATTGGACGGGACAAAAGCCAAAGTCGCTATTTTACCGGAAGGCATCTGGAGCCAAAATACGAGACGGAGAGGAGCCAGGGGGCCACCACACCACCTGGCTGCGTGGGCCAGGCCTGGCCGCGCCAGGGGGTGGTGTGGCCAGCCCAGGAACCCCCTCGGCCTCTCCTTCCACCTATATATTACCCTCGGCACCAAAACCCTAAGTACCCGATCAAAAATCCATGAAAGAGTCTGTAGCCGCCGTCATCTCCATCCCTAGATCGGGAGGGATCTGAAGCTCTTCCCGGCACCATGCCAGAGAGGGGAATTCACCCTAGAGGCCTTCTTCATCATCATGCAAGACTCCGGTGTGATGCGTGAGTAGTTCATCTCTGGACTACGGGTCCATGTAGTAGCTAGATGGCTGGTTCTCCTCCTTTGTGCTTTCATGTCTAGATCTTGTGAGCTCCATTCATGATCAAGATCATCTATTTGTAATCCATACATTTTGTGTTTGCGGGGATCTGATGGATATTGAGATGCTGTTTTAGATTGATTATTGATTCTATCATGTCTTTGTTATTTGTGATCTTGCAAGCTTTCCGTTGTTAGTAGCTATCTTGGCCAACTAGATGCTAGCAACTCCAAGAGTTAGTATTTATGCTCGATAGTGGGTTCATGCCTCTGGTAATCTGGGGAAGTGACAGAAATCTCTAAGGTACTAAATGTGCTGTTGCTACTAGGGAGAAAACAACAATCCTTGTTTCATAGAACAATCATATTGTTTACATTAAACGCAATTCGTAAAGCTGGATTATTAGTACTAGAGGGGGTTTGGATGATAACTTGAAGGTGGATTATTAGTCATAGATGCAGTTGGATGGCGGTCTATGTATAATGTTGTAATGCCCAATCAAGTCTCAAAGGAGTCAAGATGATTAGTATATGCTTGTATGCTTTCTCGATGTTTGTCAATTGCCCCACTGTAATTTATTCACCCAACATGTTATCTATCTTAAGGAGAGCCACCTGTAGTGAACTATGGACCCCGGTCCTTTCTTTTACATACAATATACAAACTGTTTACTACTTTGTGTTTACTTTCTGCAAACTATTACTTCCTTCCATTCGATACGTTTAATCCTTTGTTTTCCACAAAACTGGTGAGATTGACAACCTCATCGCAAGTTGGGGGCAAAGTTCTGTGGTTGTGTTGTGCAGGTCTCCACGTTGTTACTAGCACCGGTAGTGCGCCCTGCCAAGGCTCAGCTAGCAACACCTTTGGGGTGTTTCCTTGCTCCTACTGGTTCGATAACCTTGGTTTCATAACTGAGGGAAACTTACTTCTGTGCTCATCATACCTTCCTCTTGGGGTTCCCCAACGAGCTCATCAATCACGAGCCATCACACACATCCAATGACATTGGTCGATCCATGTGTACACTGTGAGAGGAACACACATGAAATGACACTGGGTGTGGTTGATGAGAAGAACACACATGCAATGACACTAGTGTATCATTATGTGGTTTGTGAGAATAACAGACATGCAATGACACTGGGTGTGGTTCATGAAAATAACACACATGCAATGACACTGGTGGATCTATAGGTGGTTTGTGAAAAGAACAAACATGCAATCACACTTGGTGGATCCATGTGTGGTTCATGAGAAGAACACACATGCAATGACACTGGTGGATCCATGTGTTGTTTGTGAGAAGAATACACATCCAATGACACTTGGTGTGCTTCATGAAAAGAACACACATCCAATGACACTGGTGGATCCTTATGTGGTTAGTGAGAAGAACAGACATGCAATGACTCTAGATGTAGTTCATGAGAAGAACACACATGCAATGACACTGGGTGTGGTTCATGAAAAGAACAAACATGCAATGACACTTGTGGATCCATATGTGGTTTGTGAGAAGAACAGATATGCAATGACTCTAGCTGTGGTTCATGAAAAGAACACACATCTATTGAATCTAGCTGTGGTTCATGAGAAGATGTCAACACCAGGATTTTTAATCCCAGATGCCCGTTATGCCATACCTCACAATCCCAGGATTACCATTTTTGCGAGACATAACGGATTGGATATCACAGTACATCATCCATTACAAACCATAGATAAGGTCTTACACAAATAAGGATCTCATGATCTAGTCTTAATACAATAAGCAGTGGAAATAACAGATAAGCATAGCGGTGGGGTCCATCTTCAGGGGCACAGGCAATGCTGACGAAGGCAGATAGTCCTAGTTATCGTAGCCGTCCTACTGACCATCATCTTGATAATCTCCTTCATAGTCTGGCCATGAGAATAGCCAGGGACAAAAGCCATGAGTACTCTTTAAGTACTCGCAAACTACTACTAACAAGTATTATAATTCTAAGTTAAAGTGCTAGATCTAAGTTTAACTATAAAGTTAAGTTTGAACCTAAGCTGAGTTTAGAAGCAAAGAAAGATAAGGTAAAGCTCTAGAATCACTTAAGTTGGGAAGCTAGTATCATAAACACAACCCTATTATGGTCAAGTCAAGATTCATCATCCATTTCAAGTTATTTGGAAAACATCTGACAACGAAACAGTATGGCCATTCCAACTGTCCATAACCGCGGACGCAGCTATTCGAATAGTTTGACACTCTGCAGAGGTGGTACACTTTCACCACAAGATTCGATACATCTATCAGGGATAACCCTGAATCATCATACTTAGTATGCAGATAATCAATCATAACCATCCCTTTACACACACTAGTATAAGCACCTGTCCTATGAGCATGGCCTCCCAACCATGACCATTAGTCATCTTGGGCACTGCATAGGTGGACATCATGAGAGGTAGCTTCAGCTCAAACCTCTCCTACGAGGGAACTAATACTAATGCATATAAATTTCCAGCTAAGCCTTACCCAATTCAGGTATTGTGGTTGTACGGTAAATTTGGAATGGTATCGCATCCGAATCCAACCATCAGTTTTATAAAAGGTTTAAGGCTCATGCCTCAACATTTTCATCATCATCAACCATTTGTGTTTCTCAACACATGTCAAAACATCTCAATAGAATGACTCATCATTCCAAGGTTTTCATAATTCATTTTCACCAAGTGTTCCCATCTAAAGTGACTCAAGTTTTTGATCTACTCTAAGCTACTAAGTTAAGAGTGTTCACTAAGGTGGAAGGATGGGTTCAATCTCATGCGATAGAATGACATCTAAAAGTTTCTAAGTAGGCCAAGTTTTATACTTTTTATGCTACCTTCAAAACAAGTAAAGAACTTTGTGTACTAAGGGGAGTAAAACTTATAAGTAAGACTTGGGGTACTAATAGTCAAAAGGGTGTGATCAAAGCATTCTTAAGGCATCTTTGCTAAACCATCTTGTTTAATCCTAACTTGCTAAGCATTATACTTGCAAGTGTTAGCTTGCACTGCTAATGGTGGCTTGCAAGTACAACTTGCAAGGGTTAATCTTGGATAGTGCTAGCTTGCCTTGGTTGGTGCAGTGGTTGAAGTTTTCTTCTTCGTCTTGATAGCACTCCTCCTCTTCGTAGACTTAGTCGGTACTATCGTCTATAAAAATACATACGGAGTACACAATCACTAAACAATACTTAACTAGGCTAGATAGCATTCTAAGACACACAATTGATGATCTATTATCATCACAAGCATCACAAGTTTAATTCAATAGTTTCTTTCTTTTTATTTTAGAAAAGTAATTTCTACTCATTGAAAAATTAACTAAGATTTAATATTCACCACTTAAAATATGGGATCATGTTGACACATGTCATCACCACATACTCTAATATGTGGGAATGAGATTTAAAGGTTGGATCATAATCACTTTGGTTTAAGTTCATTATTTAATGATTTAAAGTGACTAGAAATGCCTATATAGCATTATTTTGGTACTAGTCCAAAGTCACTGCATGTAAACCTTAATATTATTTCATATTTAGATAGATATGATGAAATGTGATTTTTGAGAGTTGGAATCAACTCAAAAGCTAACTTGGTTGATTTTATAAAAATGTTGCAAGTTGCAAAAGCTTCTGTTTTGTTATTTTTATTAGGAGAGATCTATAACTCTAATTGAATTAAATCCAACGGGCTTCGATAGATCATCTCCATACCTTTCAAACAAAATTGGTTTCATGCAATTTGGATTTATAAAACTCTCTGAATTGAATTTTAAACTAGTGGACAGAAACTAGATTTAATTTAAAAAGAAAATTCCAGATTTGAACGGTTGGGCTAGCACGGGAAAGAACTTGGGCCGGCCCATTGGTGCTCCGCGGCACGGGGCTCAGCTGACAGGGGGGTCCCGCTTGTCAGTGGGTCTTATCACACGAAACGGTACGCGCACTGTGGGCCATAGGATTAGAAGGGGATCTACGGCTGAGGGTCATCGTCGACGACGAACAGGTCGCCGGCGAGCTCGAACCCTAGCGGCTCGGTGAGGGTCTGCTGGGGACGTACCAGGGCTCCAGCGGGGTAGGCGAGGCGGGCAAACAAACTGGAAGACGACAGCAAGGCGAGGCGCGGTTGCGGCGGAGCTTGGGGTGGTCGCAATCAGCGGCGCCCTTCTCCTCCTGCTGCGGCTGCTCCGGCTCCAATTCCGGTGAGGCAGAGCTCGCTTGGTTCCGGCGAGAGGGGTGAAAGGATCAGTGAGAGGTGGGGAGTGAGTGAGTATGGAGAAATGGTGCGAGGGAGGCCAGTTTATATAGGCCCGACGGTGAGACCGAAGGGTATGGGCAGGCGACTCCGGCGACACGGCTACGGGCGGCTAGCGGCATGGCGGAGGATGGCGATCGACAGGTGGTCTCCTGGCGTTTCCCTAGGAAGTAAATGCGAGCGTAGGGGCGGTGGCATGCGGTCTGGGCGAGGTGGCACTCTGAGCGACAGAAGCGGCAATGTCCACGGCGAGCGGTGGCTGTGGTGCTTTGGGCGGCGAACGGGGGTGTCCGTCGTGTTCCCAGGGTCATGGCAGAGCGGTGGGTGCGGGCTGCGGTCGAGCGGCGGCTTGTGCACGCGGGGACAGAGTGTGCTCTGTGGGCAGCGTCGGCATGGTCGACCAGCTCCGGGCGCGGCGCTTCCTGGCCACTCTGCTCTCTATCTCTAGCCTGGGGCTAGTTGGACGGTGGAGGTGGACCACTGGCAACTTGCTAGACATGGTGAGAGAGGCTGGAGAGGGCTGCTGCTGTGAGTGCACGGTCGGCCGACGAGGAGTGGCTCGGCATGGAAATGCAGTGCAGCTAGGAGGTAGGGGCTGTGCTGGTGTGGGTCTGGTTAGGCTTGAGGGGGACAAAGATGATCAAAGCACTTCAAATTTGCTAGACAATATCAGCCCAAAATAGTAATAGTTAGGCCATAATGATCTTGCCAGCAAGGTGTTTGACAAAATGGCCGAAAGAGAAGAAGTTTTCAAATTTGGTTTCAAAATTTTTGGGTGTTCTCCACTAGTGCTAGGTAGTCTCTAGTTGCAAGGGTTTTGAAAGTGGAGCTCAAAAAGATGGTTTTTGAAATAGGGGTGATCTATGCATATGCATTAGATTCAATTTTCAAATGCCATTTAAAATAAGTAAAATAATGTTTTTAGCAGATCAAAAGGTGGGCCTTGGTACCTCATTATGTGTACTAGCAAGGGGTGCAAAGATCAAGAATTGTTTCTGTTAAGAAATGAGTGCTAGGAACACTCAAAGTAGTGTACTGGATTAAAATGGCCAAAATGACCATTCCTCCTTTTTAATTGTTTTTGATTTGATTTTCTTTGGCAAAAGTTTGGGAATGACGTAGATGACGTCTAAATCACCTAAAAAACATTTTACAAGCATTGGATCACTTAAACAAGACACTTCAAATCAACTCCTATTTTAAATGCACACACATATGAATGCTTTCATTTTTAATTTGGAAAAGTTTTTGTTAACCCTATTTTTGGATGATTTGATCTTGATAAGCTTGGATTGAAGTTTTGGAATGTTACAGAAGAACACACATGCAAAGACACTGGTGGATCCATATGTGGTTTGTGAGAAGAACATACATGCAATGACTCTAGATGTGGTTCATGAGAAGAACACACATGCAATGACACTGGTGGATCCATGTGTGGTTTGTGAGAGGAACACACATGCAATGACACTGGTGATATGTGGTTTGTGAAAAGAACAGACATGCAGTGACTCTAACTGTGGTTAATGAAAAGAGCAGACATGCAATGAAACTGGTGGATCCATGTGTGGTTTGTGAGAAGAACACACATCCAATGACACTGGTGGATCCTTATGTGGTTTGTGAGAAGAACAGGAATGCAATGACTCTAGTTGTGGTTCATGAGAAGAACACACATGCAATGACACTGGTGTATCCTTATGTGGTTTGTGAGAAGAACACACATGCAATGACTCTAGATGTGGTTCATGAGAAGAACACACATCCAATGACACTAGTGGATCCATGTGTACACTGAGAGAGGAACACACATGCAATGACACTGGGTGTGGTTCATGAGAAGAACACACCTGCAATGACACTAGTGTATCCTTATGTGCTTTGTGAGAAGAACACACAGGCAATGACTCTAGCTGTGGTTCATGAAAATAACACATATCCAATGACTCTAGCTGTGGTTCATGAGAAGAACACACATGCAATGACACTGGTGGATCCATGTGTGGTTTGTGAGAGGAACAAACATGCAATGAAACTGGCGTGGTTCATGAAAAGAACACACATGCAATGACACTGGTGGATCCTTATGTGGTTTGTGAGAAGAACAGACATGCAATGACTCTAGTGTGGTTCATGAGAAGAACACACATGCAATGACACTGGTGGATCCATGTGTGGTCTATGAGAGGAACATACATGCAATCACACTGGGTGTGGTTCGTGAAAAGAAACACATGCAATGATAATGGTGTATCCTTATGTGGTTTGTGAGAATAACAGACATGCAATGACTCTTGATGTGGTTCATGAGAAGAACACACATCCAATGACACTGGTGGATCCATGTGTGGTTTATGAGAAGAACACACATGCAATGACATTGGGTGTGGTTCATGAAAAGAACAAACATGCAATGACACTTGTGGATCCATATGTGGTTTGTGAGAAGAACAGACATGCAATGACTCTAGCTATGGTTCATGAAAAGAACACACATCCAATGACTCTAGCTATGGTTTGTGAGAAGGACACACATCCAATGATACTGGTGGATCCTTATGTGGTTTGTGAGAAAAACTGACCTGCAATGACTCTAGCTGTGGTTCATGAGAAGAACACACATGCAATGACACTTGTGTATCCTGATGTGGTTTGTGAGAAGAACACACATGCAATGACACTGGTGGATTCATATGTGGTTTGTGAGAAGAACAGACATGCAATGACTCTAGATGTGGTTCATGAGAAGAACAGACATGCAATGACACTGGTGGATCCATGTGTGGTTCATGAGAAGAACACACATGCAATGACACTGGTGATATGTGGTTTGTGAAAAGAACAGACATGCAATGACTCTAACTGTGGTTAATGAAAAGAGCAGACATGCAATGACACTAGTGATCCATGTGTGGTTTGTGAGAATAACACACATCAAATGACACTGGTGGATCCTTATGTGGTTTGTGAGAAGAACAGACATGCAATGACCCTAGTTGTGGTTCATGAGAAGAACACACATGCAATGACACTGGTATATGCTTATGTGGTTTGTGAGAAGAACACACATGCATTGACTCAAGATGTGGTTCATGAGAAGAACACACATCCAATGACACTGGTGTATCCTTATGTGGTTTGTGAGAAGAACAGACATGCAATGACTCTAGGTGTGGTTCATGAGAAGAACACACATGTAATGACACTGGTGGATCCATGTGTGGTCTGTGAGAGGAACACGCATGCAATCACACTGGGTGTGGTTCATGAAAATAACACATGCGATGACAATGGTGGATCCTTATGTGGTTTGTGAGAAGAATAGACATGCAATGACTCTAGCTGTGGTTCATGAGAAGAACACACATCCAATGACACTGGTGTATCCTTATGTGGTTTGTGAGAAGAACACACATACAATGACTCTATATGTGGTTCATGAGAAGAACACACATCCAATGCCACTGGTGTATCCTTATGTGGTTTGTGAGAAGAACACACATGCAATGGCTCTAGCTCTGGTTTGTGAAAAGAACACACAGGCAATGACACTGGTGTATCCTTATGTGGTTTGTGAGAAGAACACACATGCAATGACTCTAGAAGTGGTTTGTGAAAAGAACACACATGCAATGACTGTAGCTGTAGTTCATGAGAAGAAAACACATGCAATGACACTGGTGGATCCTTGCGTGGTTTGTGAGAAGAACAGACATGCAATGACTCTGGGTGTGGTTCATGAGAAGAACACACATCCAATGACACTGGTGGATCCATGTGTATTGTGAGAGGAACACACATGAAATGACTTTCGTGAATCCTTATGTGGTTTGTGATAATAACAGACATGCAATGACTCTAGCTATGGTTCATGAGAAGAACACACATGCAATGACACTGGTGGATCCATGTGTGGTTTGTGATAAGAACACACATCCAATGACACTTAGTGTGGTTCATGAAAAGAACACACATCCAATGACACTGGTGGATCCTTATGTGGTTTGTGAGAAGAACAGACATGCAATGACTCTATATGTGGTTCATGAGAAGAACACAGATGCAATGACACTAGTGGATCCATGTGTGGTTTGTGAGAGGAACAGACATTCAATGACACTGGGTGTGGTTCATGAAAAGAACACACATGCAATTACTCTAGCTGTGGTTCATGAGAAGAACACACATCCAATGACACTGGTGTATCCTGATGTGGTTTGTGAGAAGAACACACATGCAATGACTTTAGATGTGGTTCATGAGAAGAACACACATCCAATGACATTGGTGTGTCCTTATGTGGTTTGTGAGAAGAACACACATGCAATGACATAGTGGATCCATATGCGGTTTCTGAAAAGAACACACATGCAATGACTCTAACCGTGGTTAATGAAAAGAGCAGACATGCAATAACACTGGTGGATCCATGTGTGGTTTATGAGAGGAACACACAGCCAATAACACTAGGTGTGGTTCATGAAAAGAACACACATGCAATGACACTGGTGTATCCTTATGTGGTTTGTGAGAAGAACAGACATGCAATGATTCTAGCTGGGGTTCATGAGAAGAACACACATCCAATGACACTAGTGTATCCATGTGTGGTTTGTGAGAAGAACGCACATGCAATGACACAGTGGATCCATATGTGGTTTGTGAAAAGAACACACATACAATGACTCTAAATGTGGTTAATGAAAAGAGCAGACATGCAATGACACTGGTGGATCCATGTGTGGTTTATGAGAGGAACACACGTCCAGTGACACCTGGTGTGGTTCATGAAAAGAACACACATGCAATGACACTGGTGGATCCATATGTGGTTTGTGAGAAGAACAGACATGCAATGACTCTGGGTGTGGTTCATGAGAAGAACACACAAGCAATGAGACTGGTGGATCCATGAGTGGTCTGTGAGAGGAACACAAATGCAATGACACTGGGTGTGGTTCATGAGAATAAAACACATGCAATGACACTGGTGTATCCTTATGTGGTTTGTGAGGATAACAGACATGCATTGACTCTAGATGTGGTTCATGAGAAGAACACACATGCAATGACACTGGTGGATCCATATGTGGTTTGTGAGAAGAATAGACATGCAGTGACTCTAGATGTAGTTCATGAGAAGAACACACATGCAATGACAGTAGTGGATCCATGTGTGGTTCATGAGAAGAACACACATGCAATGACACTGGTGATATGTGGTTTGTGAAAAGAACAAACATGCAATGACTCTAATTATGGTTAATGAAAAGAGCAGACACGCAATGACACTGGTGGATCCATGTGTGGTTTGTGAGAAGAACACACATCCAATGATACTGGTGGATCCTTATGTGGTTTGTGAGAAAAACTGACATGCAATGACTCTAGCTGTGGTTCATGAGAAGAACACACATGCAATGACACTGGTGTATCCTTATGTGGTTTGTGAAAATATCACACATGCAATGACTCTAGATGTGGTTCATGAGAAGAACATACATCCAATGACACTGGTGGGTCCATGTGTACACTGTGAGAGGAACACACATGCAATGACACTACGTGTGGTTCATGAGAAGAACAAATATGCAATGACACTGGTGTATCCTTTTGTGGTTTGTGAGAATAACATACATGCAATGACTCTAGCTGTGGTTCATGAGAATAACACACATGCAATGACACTAGGTGTGGTTCATGAAAAGAACAGACATGCAATGACACTTAGTGGATCCATGTGTGGTTTGTGAAAATAACAGACATGCAATCACACTTGGTGGATCCATGTGTGGTTCATGAGAAGAACACACATGCAATGACACTGGTGGATCTATGTGTGGTTTGTGAGAAGAACACACACCCAATGACACTTGGTGTGGTTCATGAAAAGAACACACATCCAATGACACTGCTGGATCCTTATGTGGTTTGTGAGAAGAACAGACATGCAATGACTCTATATGTGGTTCATGAGAAGAACGCATATGCAATGACACTAGTGGATCCATGTGTGGTTTGTGAGAGGAATAGACATGCAATGACACTGGGTGTGGTTCATGAAAAGAACACACATGCAATTACTCTAGCTGTGGTTCATGAGAAGAACACACATCCAATGACACTGGTGTATCCTGATGTGGTTTGTGAGAAGAACACACATGCAATGACTCTAGATGTGGTTCATGAGAAGAACACACATCCAATGACATTGGTGTGTCCTTATGTGGTTTGTGAGAAGAACACACATGCAATGACATAGTGGATCCATATGCGGTTTCTGAAAAGAACACACATGCAATGACTCTAACCGTGGTTAATGAAAAGAGCAGACATGCAATAACACTGGTGGATCCATGTGTGGTTTATGAGAGGAACACACAGCCAATAACACTAGGTGTGGTTCATGAAAAGAACACACATGCAATGACACTGGTGTATCCTTATGTGGTTTGTGAGAAGAACAGACATGCAATGATTCTAGCTGGGGTTCATGAGAAGAACACACATCCAATGACACTAGTGTATCCATGTGTGGTTTGTGAGAAGAACGCACATGCAATGACACAGTGGATCCATATGTGGTTTGTGAAAAGAACACACATACAATGACTCTAACTCTAGTTAATGAAAAGAGCAGACATGCAATGACACTGGTTGATCCGTGTGTGGTTTATGAGAGGAACACACATCCAATGACACTAGGTGTGGTGCATGAAAAGAACACACATGCAATGACACTGGTGGATCCATGTGTGGTTTGTGAGAGGACCATACATGCAATGACACTGGGTGTGGTTCATGAAATGAACACACATCCAATGACACTGGTGAATCCTTATGTGGTTTGTGAGAAGAACACACATGCAATGACACAGTGGATCCATATTTTGTTTGTGAAAAGAACACACATGCAATGAATCTAACTGTGGTTAATGAAAAGAGCAGACATGCAATGACACTGGTGGATCCATGTGTGGTTTATGAGAGGAAGGCACTTCCAATGACTCGGTGTGGTTCATGAAAAGAACACACATGCAATGACACTGGTGGATCCATATGTGGTTTGTGAGAAGAACAGACATGCAATGACTCTGGGTGTGGTTCATGAGAAGAACACACATGCAATGACACTGGTGGATCCATGAGTGGTTTGTGAGAGGAACACACATGCAATGACACTGGGTGTGGTTCGTGAGAAGAAAACACATGCAATGACACTGGTGTATCCTTATGTGGTTTATGAGAATAACAGACATGCAGTGACTCTAGATGTGGTTCATGAGAAGAGCACACAGGCAATGACACTGGTGGATCCATACGTGGTTAATGAGAAGAACACACATGCAATGACACTTGTGGATCCATACGTGGTTTGTGAGAAGAACAGACATGCAAAGACTCTAGCTGTGGTTCATGAAAAGAACACACATCCAATGACTCTAGCTGTGGTTCATGAGAAGAACACGCATGCAATGACACTGGTGGATCCATATGTGATTTGTGTGAAGAATAGACTTGCAATGACTCCAGATGTAGTTCATGAGAAGAACACACATGCAATGACACTGGTGGATCCATGTGTGGTTCATGAGAAGAACACACATGCAATGACACTGGTGATATGTGGTTTGTGAAAAGAACAAACATACAATTACTCTAACTATGGTTAATGAAAAGAGCAGACACGCAATGACACTGGTGGATCCATGTGTGGTTTGTGAGAAGAACACACATCCAATGACACTGGTGGATCCTTATGTGGTTTGTGAGAAGAACAGACCTGCAATGACTCTAGCTATGGTTCATGAGAAGAACACACATGCAATGACACTGGTGTATCCTTATGTGGTTTGTGAGAAGATCACACATGCAATGACTCTAGATGTGGTTCATGAGAAGAATATACATCCAATGACACTAGGTGTGGTTCATGAGAAGAACACACATGCAATGACACTGGTGTATCCTTATGTGGTTTGTGAGAATAACATACATGCAATGACTCTAGCTGTGGTTCATGAGAATAAGACAGATGCAATGCCACTAGGTGTGGTTCATGAAAAGAACACACATGCAATGACACTGGTGGATCCTTATGTGGTTTGTGTGAAGAACACACATACAATGACATAGTGTATCTATATGTGCTTTGTGAAAAGAACACACATGCAATGACTGTAGCTGTGGTTCATGAGAAGAACACACATGCAATGACACTGGTGTATCCTTATGTGGTTTGTGAAAAGATCACCCATGCAATGACTCTAGATGTGGTTCATGAGAAGAACATACATCCAATGACACTGGTGGATCCATGTGTACACTGTGAGAGGAACACACATGCAATGACACTACGTGTGGTTCATGAGAAGAACAAATATGCAATGACACTGGTGTATCCTTTTGTGGTTTGTGAGAATAACATACATGCAATGACTCTAGCTGTGGTTCATGAGAATAACACACATGCAATGATACTAGGTGTGGTTCATGAAAAGAACAGACATGCAATGACACTTAGTGGATCCATGTGTGGTTTGTGAAAATAACAGACATGTAATCACACTTGGTGGATCCATGTGTGGTTCATGAGAAGAACACACATGCAATGACACTGGTGGATCCATGTGTGGTTTGTGAGAAGAACACACATCCAATGACACTTGGTGTGGTTCATGAAAAGAACACACATCCAATGACACTGGTTGATTCTTATGTGGTTTGTGAGAAGAACAGACATGCAATGACTCTAGATGTGGTTCATGAGAAGAACACAGATGCAATGACACTGGTGGATCCATCTGTGGTTTGTGAGAGGAACACACATGCAATGACACTGGGTGTGATTCATGAAAAGAACACACATGCAATGACTCTAGCTGTGGTTCATGAGAAGAACACACATGCAATGACACTGGTGGATCCATGTGTGGTTTGTGCGAGGAACAGACACGCAATGACACTGGGTGTGGGTCATGAAAAGAACACACATGCAATGCCACTGGTGGATCCTTACGTGGTTTGTGAGAAGAACACACATACAATGAAACAGTGGATCCATATGTGGTTTGTGAAAAGAACACACACGCAATGACTCTAAGTGTGGTTACTGAAAAGAGTAGACATGGAATAACACTTGTGGATCCTTGTGTGGTTTATGCGAGGAACACACATCCAATGACACTAGGTGTGGTTAATGAAAAGAACACACATCCAATGACACTAGTGGATCCATGTGTGGTTTGTGAGAGGAACAGACATGCAATGACTCAGGGTGTGGTTCATGAAAAGAACACACATGCAATGACACTGGTGGATCCTTACGTGGTTTGTGAGAAGAACACACATACAATGACACATTGGTTCCATATGTGGTTTGTGAAAAGAACACACATGCAATGACCCTAACTGTGGTTAATGAAAAGAGCAGACATGCAATAACATTTGTGGATCCTTGTGTGGTTTATGCGAGGAACGCACATCCAATGACAATAGGTGTGGTTAATGAAAAGAACACACATGCAATGACACTTGTGTATCCTTATGTGGTTTGTGAGAGGAACATACATGCAATGACATTGGGTGTGGTTCATGAAATGAACACACATCCAATGACACTGGTGGATCCTTATGTGGTTTGTGACAAGAACACACATGCAATGACACAGTGGATCCATATGTGGTTTGTGAAAAGAACACACATGCAATCACTCTAACTGTTGGTAATGAAAAGAGCATACATGCAATGACACTAGTGGATCCATGCGTTGTTTATGAGAGGAACACACATCCAATGACACTGGTGTGGTTCATGAAAAGAACACACATGCAATGACACTGGTGGATCCATATGTGGTTTGTGAGAAGAACAGACATGCAATGACTGTGGGTGTGGTTCATGAGAAGAACACACATGCAATGACACTGGTGGATCCATGAGTGGTCTGTGAGAGGAACACACCTGCAATGACACTGGGTGTGGTTCATGAGAAGAAAACACATGCGATGACACTGGTGTATCCATATGTGGTTTCTGAGAATAACATACATGCAATGACTCTAGATGTGGTTCATGAGAAGAACACACATGCAATGACACTGGTGGATCCATATGTGGTTTATGAGAAGAACACACATGCAATGACACTAGGTGTGCTTCATGAAAAGAACAAACATGCAATGACACTTGTGGATCCATACGTGGTTTGTGAGAAGAATAGACATGCAATGACTCTAGCTATGGTTCATGAAAAGAACACACATCCAATGACTGTAGCTGTGGTTCATGAGAAGAACACACATGCAATGACACTGGTGGATCAAATGTGGTTTGTGAGAAGAACAAACATGCAATGACTCTAGATGTGGTTCATGAGAAGAACACACATGCAATGACACTAGTGGATCCATGTGTGGTTTGTGAGAGGAACACACATGCAATGACACTGGTGATACGTGGTTTGTGAAAAGAACAAACATGCAATGACTCTAACTGTGGTTAATGAAAAGAGCAGATATGCAATGACACTGGTGGATCCATGTGTGGTTTGTGAGAAGAACACACATCCAATAACACTGGTGGATCCTTATTTGGTTTGTGAGAAGAACAAGCATGCAATGACTCTAGTTGTGGTTCATGAGAAGAACACACATGCAATGACACTGGTGTATCCTTATGTGGTTTGTGAGAAGAACACACATGCAATGACTCTAGATGTGGTTCATGAGAAGAACACACATCCAATAACACTGGTGGATCCATGTGTACACTGTGATAGGAACACACATGCAATGACACTGGGTGTGGTTCATGAGAAGAACACACATGCAATGACACTGGTGTATCCTTATGTGCTTTGTGAGAAGAACACACAGGCAATGACTCTAGCTGTGGTTCATGAAAAGAACACACATCCAATGACTCTAGCTATGGTTCATGAGAAGAACACACATGCAATGACACTGGTGGATCCATGTGTGGTTTGTGAGAGGAACAGACATGCATTGACTGTAGCTGTGGTTCATGAGAAGAACACACATGCAATGACACTGGTGTATCCTTATGTGGTTTGTGAAATGATCACACATGCAATGACTCTAGATGTGGTTCATGAGAAGAACATACATCCAATGACAATGGTGAATCCATGTGTACACTGTGAGAGGAACACACATGCAATGACACTGCGTGTGGTTCATGAGAAGAACACATATGCAATGACACTGGTGTATCCTTTTGTGGTTTGTGAGAATAACATACATGCAATGACTCTAGCTGTGGTTCATGAGAATAACACACATGCAATGACACTAGGTGTGGTTCATGAAAAGAACAGGCATGCAATGACACTGGTGGATCCATATGTGGTTTGTGAAAATAACAGACATGCAATCACACTTGGTGGATCCATGTGTGGTTTATGAGAAGAACACACATGCAATGACACTGGTGGATCCATGTGTGGTTTGTGAGAAGAACACACATCCAATGACACTTGGTGTGGTTCATGAAAAGAACACACATCCAATGACACTGGTTGATCCTTATGTGGTTTGTGAGATGAACAGACATGCAATGACTCTAGATGTGGTTCATGAGAAGAACACAGATGCAATGACACTGGTGGATCCATGTGTGGTTTGTGAGAGGAACACACATGCAATGACACTGGGTGTGATTCATGAAAAGAACACACATGCCGTGACTCTAGCTGTGGTTCATGAGAAGAACACACATGCAATGCCACTGGTGGATCCATGTGTGGTTTGTGAGAGGAACAGACACGCAATGACACTGGGTGTGGTTCATGAAAAGAACACACATGCAATGACACTGGTGGATCCTTACGTGGTTTGTGAGAAGAACACACATACAATGAAACTGTGGATCCATATGTGGTTTGGGAAAAGAACACACATGCAATGACTCTAACTGTGGTTAATGAAAAGAGTAGACATGCAATAACACTTGTGGATCCTTGTGTGGTTTATGCGAGGAACACACATCCAATGACACTAGGTGTGGTTAATGAAAAGAACACACATGCAATGACACTGGTGGATCCATGTGTGGTTCGTGAGAGGAACAGACATGCAATGACTCAGGGTGTGGTTCATGAAAAGAACACACATGCAATGACACTGGTGGATCCTTACGTGGTTTGTGAGAAGAACACACATACAATGACACATTGGATCCATATGTGGTTTGTGAAAAGAACACACATGCAATGACCCTAACTGTGGTTAATGAAAAGAGCAGACATGCAATAACATTTGTGGATCCTTGTGTGGTTTATGCGAGGAAGGCACATCCAATGACACTAGGTGTGGTTAATGAAAAGAACACACATGCAATGATACTTATGTATCCTTATGTGGTTTGTGAGAGGAACATACATGCAATGACATTGGGTGTGGTTCATGAAATGAACACACATCCAATCATATTGGTGGATCCTTATGTGGTTTGTGAGAAGAACACACATGCAATGACACAGTGGATCCATATGTGGTTTGTGAAAAGAACACACATGCAATGAATCTAACTGTTGGTAACGAAAAGAGCATACATGCAATGGCACTAGTGGATCCATGTGTTGTTTATGAGAGGAACACACATCCAATGACGCTGGTGTGGTTCATGAAAAGAACACACATGCAATGACACTGGTGGACCCATATGTGGTTTGTGAGAAGAACAGACATGCAATGATTGTGGGTGTGGTTCATGAGAAGAACACACATGCAATGACACTGGTGGATCCATGAGTGGTCTGTGAGAGGAACACACCTGCAATGACACTGGTTGTGGTTCATGAGAAGAAAACACATGCTATGACACTGGTGTATCCTTATGTGGTTTCTGAGAATAACAGACATGCAATGACTCTAGATGTGGTTCATGAGAAGAACAAACATGCAATGACACTGGTGGATCCATATGTGGTTTATGAGAAGAACACACATGCAATGACACTTGTGGATCCATACATGGTTTGTGAGAAGAATAGACATGCAATGACTCTAGCTGTGGTTCATGAAAAGAACACACATCCAATGACTGTAGCTGTGGTTCATGAGAAGAACACACATGCAATGACACTGGTGGATCCATATGTGGTTTGTGAGAAGAACAAACATGCAATGACTCTAGATGTGGTTCATGAGAAGAACACACATGCAATGACACTAGTGGATCCATGTGTGGTTTCTGAGAGGAACACACATGCAATGACACTAGTGATATGTGGTTTGTGAAAAGAACAAACATGCAATGACTCTAACTGTGGTTAATCAAAAGAGCAGACATGCAATGACACTGGTGGATCCATGTGTGGTTTGTGAGAAGAACACACATCCAATAACACTGGTGGATCTTTATGTGGTTTGTGAGAAGAACAGGCATGCAATAACTCTAGTTGTGGTTCATGAGAAGAACACACATGCAATGAGACTGGTGTATCCTTATGTGGTTTGTGAGAAGAACACACATGCAATGACTCTAGATGAGGTTCATGAGAAGAACACACATCCAATGACACTGGTGGATCCATGTGTACACTGTGAGAGGAACACACATGCAATGACACTGGGTGTGGTTCATGAGAAGAACACACATGCAATGACACTGGTGTATCCTTATGTGCTTTGTGAGAAGAACACACAGGCAATGACTCTAGCAGTGGTTCATGAAAAGAACACACATCCAATGACTCTAGCTATGGTTCATGAGAAGAACACACATGCAATGACACTGGTGGATCCATGTGTGGTTTGTGAGAGGAACAGACATGCAATGACACTGGATGTGGTTCATGAAAAGAACACACATGCAATGACACTAGTGGATCCTTATGTGGTTTGTGAGAAGAACAGACATGCAATGAATCTGGTGTGGTTCATGAGAAGAACACACATGCAATGACACTAGTGGATCCATGTGTGGTCTATGAGAGGAACAGACATGCAATCACACTGGGTGTGGTTCATGAAAAGAAAACACATGCAATGATAATTGTGTATGTGGTTTGTGAGAATAACAGACATGCAATGACTCTAGATGTGGTTCATGAGAAGAACACACATCCAATGACACTGGTGGATCCATGTGTGGTTTATGAGAAGAACACACATGCAATGACACTGGGTGTGGTTCATGAAAAGAACAAACATGCAATGACACTTGTCGATCCATACGTGGTTTGTGATAAGAACAGACATGCAATGACTCTAGCTGTGGTTCATGAAAAGAACACACATCCAATGACTCTAACTGTGGTTCATGAGAAGAACACACATGCAATGACACTGGTAGATCCATATATGGTTTGTGAGAAGAACAAACATGCAATGACTCTTGATGTGGTTCATGAGAAGAACACACATGCAATGACACTAGTGGATCCATGTGTGGTTTGTGAGAGGAACACACATGCAATGACACTAGTGGATCCATGTGTGGTTTGTGAGAGGAACACACATGCAATGACACTGGTGATATGTGGTTTGCGAAAAGAACAAACATGCAATGACTCTAACTGTGGTTAATGAAAAGAGCAGACATGCAATGACACTGGCGGATCCATGTGTGGTTTGTGAGAAGAACACACATCCAATAACACTGGTGGATCCTTATGTGGTTTGTGAGAAGAACAGGCATGCAATAACTCTAGGTGTGGTTCATGAGAAGAACACACATGGAATGACACTGGTGTATCCTTATGTGATTTGTGAGAAGAACACACATGCAATGACTCTAGATGTGGTTCATGAGAAGAACACACATCCAATGACACTGGTGGATCCATGTGTACACTGTGAGAGGAACACACATGCAATGACACAAGGTGTGGTTCATGAGAAGAACACACATGCAATGACACTGGTGTATCCTTATGTGCTTTGTGAGAAGAACACACAGGCAATGACTCTAGCTGTGGTTCATGAAAAGAGCACACATCCAATGACTCTAGCTATGGTTCATGAGAAGAACACACATGCAATGACATTGGTGGATCCATGTGTGGTTTGTGAGAGGAACAGACATGCAATGACACTGGATGTGGTTCATGAAAAGAACACACATGCAATGACACTGGTGGATCCTTATGTGGTTTGTGAGAAGAACAGACATGCAATGAATCTGGTGTGGTTCATGAGAAGAACACACATGCAATGATACTGGTGGATCCATGTGTGGTCTATGAGAGGAACATACATGCAATCACACTAGGTGTGGTTCATGCAAAGAAAACACATGCAATGATAATTGTGTATCCTTATGTGGTTTGTGAGAATAACAGACATGCAACGACTCTTGATGTGGTTTATGAGAAGAACACACATCCAATGACACTGGTGGATCCATGTGTGGTTTATGAGAAGAACACAGATGCAATGACACTGGGTGTGGTTCATGAAAAGATCAAACATGCAATGACACTTGTCGATCCATATGTGGTTTGTGAGAAGAACAGACATAAAATGACACTTGTCGATCCATATGTGGTTTGTGAGAAGAACAGACATGCAATGACTCTAGCTGTGGTTCATGTAAAGCACACACATCCAATGACTCTAGCTGTGGTTCATGAGAAGAACATACATGCAATGACACTGGTGGATCCATATGTGGTTTGTGAGAAGAACAGACATGCAATGACTCTAGATGTGGTTCATGAGAAGAACACACATGCAATGACACTGGTGGATCTATGTGTGGTTCATGAGAAGAACACACATGCAATGACACTGGTGATATGTTTTTTGTCAAAAGAACAGACATGCAATGAATCTAACTGTGGTTAATGAAAAGAGCAGACATGCAATGACACTGGTGATCCGTGTGTGGTTTGTGAGAAGAACACACATCCAATGACACTGGTGGATCCTTATGTGGTTTGTACGAAGAACAGACATGCAACGACCCTAGCTATGGTTCATGAGAAGAACACACATGCAAAGACACTAGATGTGGTTCATGAGAAGAACACACATAAATTGACACTAGTGTATCCTTATGTCGTTTCTGAGAAGAATAGACATGCCATGACTCTGGGTGTGGTTCATGAGAAGAACACACATGCAATGACACTGGTGGATCCATAGGTGGTCTGTGAGAGGAACAGACATGCAATGGCACTGGGTGTGGTTCATGAAAAGAAAACATATGCAATGACAATGGTGTATCCTTATGTCATTTGTGAGAATAACATCCATGCAATGACTCTTGATGTGGTTCATGAGAAGAACACACATCCAATGACACTGGTGGATCCATGTGTGGTTTATGACAAGAACACACATGCAATGACACTGGTGTATCCTTATGTGCTTTGTGAGAAGAACACACAGGCAATGACTCTGGTTGTGGTTCATGAAAAGAACACACATCTAGTGACTCTAGCTATGGTTCATGAGAAGAACACACATGCAATGATACTGGTGGATCCATGTGTGGTTTGTGAGAGGAACAGACATGCAATGACACTGGGTGTGGTTCATGAAAATAAAACACATGCAGTGACACTGTTGGATCCTTATGTGGTTTGTGAGAAGAATAGACATGCAATGAATCTGGTGTGGTTCATGAGAAGAACACACATGCAATGACACTGGTGGATCCATGTGTGGTCTATGAGAGGAACATACATGCAATCACACTGGGTGTGGTTCATGAAAAGAAAACACATGCAATGATAATGGTGTATCCTTATGTGGTTTTGTGAGAATAACAGACATGCATTGACTCTTGATGTGGTTCATGAGAAGAACACACATCCAATGAAACTAGTGGATCCATGTGTGGTTTATGAGAAGAACACACATGCAATGACACTAGGTGTGGTTCATGAAAAGAACAAACATGCAATGACACTTGTCGATCCATACGTGGTTTGTGAGAAGAACAGACATGCAATGACTCTAGCTGTGGTTCATGAGAAGAACACACATCCAATGACACTGGTGTATCCTTATGTGGTTTATGAGAAGAACAGAAATGCAATGACTCTAGCTGTGGTTCATGAAAAGAACACACATCCAATGACTCTAACTATGGTTAATGAAAAGAGTAGACACGCAATGACACTGGTGGATCCATGTGTGGTTTGTGAGAAGAACACACATGCAATGACACTGGTGGATCCTTATGTGGTTTGTGAGAAGATCACACATGCAATGACTCTAGATGTGGTTCATGAGAAGAACATACATCCAGTGACACTAGGTGTGGTTCATGAGAAGAACACACATGCAATGACACTGGAGTATCCTTATGTGGTTTGTGAGAATAACATACATGCAATGACTCTAGCTGTGGTTCATGAGAATAACACAGATGCAATGCCACTAGGTGTGGTTCATGAAAAGAAAACACATGCAATGACACTGGTGGATCCATGTGTGGTTTGTGAGAAGAACACACATCCAATGACACTTGGTGTGGTTAATGAAAAGAACACACATCCAATGACACTGGTGGATCCTTATGTGGTTTGTGAGAAGAACATACATGCAATGACTCTGGTGGGGATCATGAGAAGAACACAGATGTAATGACACAGGTGGATTCATGTGTGGTTTGTGAGAGGAACAGACATGCAATGACATTGGGTGTGGTTCATGAAAAGAACACACATGCAATGACTATAGATGTGGTTCATGAGAAGAACACACATCCAATGACACTAGTGTATCCTTATGTGGTTTGTGAGAAGAACACACATGCAATGACTCTAGATGTGGTTCATGAGAAGAACACACATCCAATGACACTGGTGTATCCTTATGTGGTTTGTGAGAATAACACACATGCAATGACTCTAGCTGTGGTTTGTGAAAAGAACACACATGCAATGACTGTAGCTGTGGTTCATGAGAAGAACACACATGCAATGACACTGGTGTATCCTTATGTGGTTTGTGAAAAGATGACACATGCAATGACTCTAGATGTGGTTCATGAGAAGAACATACATCCAATGACACTGGTGGATCCATGTGTACACTGTGAGAGGAACTCACATGCAACGACACTGGTTGTGGTTCATGAGAAGAACACATATGTAATGACACTGGTGTATCCTTTTGTGGTTTGTGAGAATAACATACATGCAATGACTCTAGCTGTGGTTCATGAGAATAACACACATGCAATGACACTAGGTGTGGTTCATGAAAAGAATAGACATGCAATGACACTGGTGCATCCATATGTGGTTTGTGAAAATAACAGACATGCAATCACACTTGGTGGATCCATGTGTGGTTCATGAGAAGAACACACATGCAATGACACTGGTGGATCCATGTGTGGTTTGTGAGAAGAACACACATCCAATGACACTTGGTGTGGTTCATGAAAAGAACACACATCCAATGACACTGGTTGATCCTTATGTGGTTTGTGAGAAGAACAGACATGCAATGACTCTAGATGTGGTTCATGAGAAGAACACAGATGCAATGACACTAGTGGATCCGTGTGTGGTTTGTGAGAGGAAAAGACATGCAATGACACTGGGTGTGATTCATGAATAGAACACACATGCAATGACTCTAGCTGTGGTTCATGGGAAGAACACACATGCAATGACACTGGTGGATCCATGTGTGGTTTGTGAGAGGGATAGACACGCAATGACACTGGGTGTGGTTCATGAAAAGAACACACATGCAATGACACTGGTGGATCCTTACGTGGTTTGTGAGAAGAACACACATACAATGAAACAGTGGATCCATATGTGGTTTGTGAAAAGAACACACATGCAATGACTCTAACTGTGGTTAATGAAAAGAGTAGACATGCAATAACACTTGTGGATCCTTGTGTGGTTTATGCGAGGAACACACATCCAATGACACTAGGTGTGGTTAATGAAAAGAACACACATGCAATGACACTGGGTGTGGTTCATGAAAAGAACAAACATGCAATGACACTTGTCGATCCATACGTGGTTTGTGATAAGAACAGACATGCAATGACTCTAGCTGTGGTTCATGAAAAGAACACACATCCAATGACTCTAGCTGTGGTTCATGAGAAGAACACACATGCAATGACACTGGTAGATCCATATATGGTTTGTGAGAAGAACAAACATGCAATGACTCTTGATGTGGTTCATGAGAAGAACACACATGCAATGACACTAGTGGATCCATGTGTGGTTTGTGAGAGGAACACACATGCAATGACACTAGTGGATCCATGTGTGGTTTGTGAGAGGAACACACATGCAATGACACTGGTGATATGTGGTTTGCGAAAAGAACAAACATGCAATGACTCTAACTGTGGTTAATGAAAAGAGCAGACATGCAATGACACTGGCGGATCCATGTGTGGTTTGTGAGAAGAACACACATCCAATAACACTGGTGGATCCTTATGTGGTTTGTGAGAAGAACAGGCATGCAATAACTCTAGGTGTGGTTCATGAGAAGAACACACATGGAATGACACTGGTGTATCCTTATGTGATTTGTGAGAAGAACACACATGCAATGACTCTAGATGTGGTTCATGAGAAGAACACACATCCAATGACACTGGTGGATCCATGTGTACACTGTGAGAGGAACACACATGCAATGACACAAGGTGTGGTTCATGAGAAGAACACACATGCAATGACACTGGTGTATCCTTATGTGCTTTGTGAGAAGAACACACAGGCAATGACTCTAGCTGTGGTTCATGAAAAGAGCACACATCCAATGACTCTAGCTATGGTTCATGAGAAGAACACACATGCAATGACATTGGTGGATCCATGTGTGGTTTGTGAGAGGAACAGACATGCAATGACACTGGATGTGGTTCATGAAAAGAACACACATGCAATGACACTGGTGGATCCTTATGTGGTTTGTGAGAAGAACAGACATGCAATGAATCTGGTGTGGTTCATGAGAAGAACACACATGCAATGATACTGGTGGATCCATGTGTGGTCTATGAGAGGAACATACATGCAATCACACTAGGTGTGGTTCATGCAAAGAAAACACATGCAATGATAATTGTGTATCCTTATGTGGTTTGTGAGAATAACAGACATGCAACGACTCTTGATGTGGTTTATGAGAAGAACACACATCCAATGACACTGGTGGATCCATGTGTGGTTTATGAGAAGAACACAGATGCAATGACACTGGGTGTGGTTCATGAAAAGATCAAACATGCAATGACACTTGTCGATCCATATGTGGTTTGTGAGAAGAACAGACATTAAATGACACTTGTCGATCCATATGTGGTTTGTGAGAAGAACAGACATGCAATGACTCTAGCTGTGGTTCATGTAAAGCACACACATCCAATGACTCTAGCTGTGGTTCATGAGAAGAACATACATGCAATGACACTGGTGGATCCATATGTGGTTTGTGAGAAGAATAGACATGCAATGACTCTAGATGTGGTTCATGAGAAGAACACACATGCAATGACACTGGTGGATCTATGTGTGGTTCATGAGAAGAACACACATGCAATGACACTGGTGATATGTTTTTTGTCAAAAGAACAGACATGCAATGAATCTAACTGTGGTTAATGAAAAGAGCAGACATGCAATGACACTGGTGATCCGTGTGTGGTTTGTGAGAAGAACACACATCCAATGACACTGGTGGATCCTTATGTGGTTTGTACGAAGAACAGACATGCAACGACCCTAGCTATGGTTCATGAGAAGAACACACATGCAAAGACACTAGATGTGGTTCATGAGAAGAACACACATAAATTGACACTAGTGTATCCTTATGTCGTTTCTGAGAAGAATAGACATGCCATGACTCTGGGTGTGGTTCATGAGAAGAACACACATGCAATGACACTGGTGGATCCATAGGTGGTCTGTGAGAGGAACAGACATGCAATGGCACTGGGTGTGGTTCATGAAAAGAAAACATATGCAATGACAATGGTGTATCCTTATGTCATTTGTGAGAATAACATCCATGCAATGACTCTTGATGTGGTTCATGAGAAGAACACACATCCAATGACACTGGTGGATCCATGTGTGGTTTATGACAAGAACACACATGCAATGACACTGGTGTATCCTTATGTGCTTTGTGAGAAGAACACACAGGCAATGACTCTGGTTGTGGTTCATGAAAAGAACACACATCTAGTGACTCTAGCTATGGTTCATGAGAAGAACACACATGCAATGATACTGGTGGATCCATGTGTGGTTTGTGAGAGGAACAGACATGCAATGACACTGGGTGTGGTTCATGAAAATAAAACACATGCAGTGACACTGTTGGATCCTTATGTGGTTTGTGAGAAGAATAGACATGCAATGAATCTGGTGTGGTTCATGAGAAGAACACACATGCAATGACACTGGTGGATCCATGTGTGGTCTATGAGAGGAACATACATGCAATCACACTGGGTGTGGTTCATGAAAAGAAAACACATGCAATGATAATGGTGTATCCTTATGTGGTTTTGTGAGAATAACAGACATGCATTGACTCTTGATGTGGTTCATGAGAAGAACACACATCCAATGAAACTAGTGGATCCATGTGTGGTTTATGAGAAGAACACACATGCAATGACACTAGGTGTGGTTCATGAAAAGAACAAACATGCAATGACACTTGTCGATCCATACGTGGTTTGTGAGAAGAACAGACATGCAATGACTCTAGCTGTGGTTCATGAGAAGAACACACATCCAATGACACTGGTGTATCCTTATGTGGTTTATGAGAAGAACAGAAATGCAATGACTCTAGCTGTGGTTCATGAAAAGAACACACATCCAATGACTCTAACTATGGTTAATGAAAAGAGTAGACACGCAATGACACTGATGGATCCATGTGTGGTTTGTGAGAAGAACACACATGCAATGACACTGGTGGATCCTTATGTGGTTTGTGAGAAGATCACACATGCAATGACTCTAGATGTGGTTCATGAGAAGAACATACATCCAGTGACACTAGGTGTGGTTCATGAGAAGAACACACATGCAATGACACTGGAGTATCCTTATGTGGTTTGTGAGAATAACATACATGCAATGACTCTAGCTGTGGTTCATGAGAATAACACAGATGCAATGCCACTAGGTGTGGTTCATGAAAAGAAAACACATGCAATGACACTGGTGGATCCATGTGTGGTTTGTGAGAAGAACACACATCCAATGACACTTGGTGTGGTTAATGAAAAGAACACACATCCAATGACACTGGTGGATCCTTATGTGGTTTGTGAGAAGAACATACATGCAATGACTCTGGTGGGGATCATGAGAAGAACACAGATGTAATGACACAGGTGGATTCATGTGTGGTTTGTGAGAGGAACAGACATGCAATGACATTGGGTGTGGTTCATGAAAAGAACACACATGCAATGACTATAGATGTGGTTCATGAGAAGAACACACATCCAATGACACTAGTGTATCCTTATGTGGTTTGTGAGAAGAACACACATGCAATGACTCTAGATGTGGTTCATGAGAAGAACACACATCCAATGACACTGGTGTATCCTTATGTGGTTTGTGAGAATAACACACATGCAATGACTCTAGCTGTGGTTTGTGAAAAGAACACACATGCAATGACGTTAGCTGTGGTTCATGAGAAGAACACACATGCAATGACACTGGTGTATCCTTATGTGGTTTGTGAAAAGATGACACATGCAATGACTCTAGATGTGGTTCATGAGAAGAACATACATCCAATGACACTGGTGGATCCATGTGTACACTGTGAGAGGAACTCACATGCAACGACACTGGTTGTGGTTCATGAGAAGAACACATATGTAATGACACTGGTGTATCCTTTTGTGGTTTGTGAGAATAACATACATGCAATGACTCTAGCTGTGGTTCATGAGAATAACACACATGCAATGACACTAGGTGTGGTTCATGAAAAGAATAGACATGCAATGACACTGGTGCATCCATATGTGGTTTGTGAAAATAACAGACATGCAATCACACTTGGTGGATCCATGTGTGGTTCATGAGAAGAACACACATGCAATGACACTGGTGGATCCATGTGTGGTTTGTGAGAAGAGCACACATCCAATGACACTTGGTGTGGTTCATGAAAAGAACACACATCCAATGACACTGGTTGATCCTTATGTGGTTTGTGAGAAGAACAGACATGCAATGACTCTAGATGTGGTTCATGAGAAGAACACAGATGCAATGACACTAGTGGATCCGTGTGTGGTTTGTGAGAGGAAAAGACATGCAATGACACTGGGTGTGATTCATGAATAGAACACACATGCAATGACTCTAGCTGTGGTTCATGGGAAGAACACACATGCAATGACACAGGTGGATCCATGTGTGGTTTGTGAGAGGGATAGACACGCAATGACACTGGGTGTGGTTCATGAAAAGAACACACATGCAATGACACTGGTGGATCCTTACGTGGTTTGTGAGAAGAACACACATACAATGAAACAGTGGATCCATATGTGGTTTGTGAAAAGAACACACATGCAATGACTCTAACTGTGGTTAATGAAAAGAGTAGACATGCAATAACACTTGTGGATCCTTGTGTGGTTTATGCGAGGAACACACATCCAATGACACTAGGTGTGGTTAATGAAAAGAACACACATGCAATGACACTGGTGGATCCATGTGTGGTTTGTGAGAGGAACAGGCATGCAATGACTCAGGGTGTGGTTCATGAAAAGAACACACATGCAATGACACTGGTGGATCCTTACGTGGTTTGTGAGAAGAACACACATGCAATGACACATTGGATCCATATGTGGTTTGTGAAAAGAACTCACATGCAATGACCCTAACTGTGGTTAATGAAAAGAGCAGACATGCAATAACATTTGTGGATCCTTGTGTGGTTTATGCGAGGAACGCACATCCAATGACAATAGGTGTGGTTAATGAAAAGAACACACATGCAATGACACTAACTGTTGGTAATGAAAAGAGCATACATGCAATGACACTAGTGGATCCATGTGTTGTTTATGAGAGGAACACACATCCAAGGACACTGGTGTGGTTCATGAAAAGAACACACATGCAATGACACTGGTGGATCCATATGTGGTTTGTGAGAAGAACAGACATGCAATGACTGTGGGTGTGGTTCATGAGAAGAACACACATGTAATGACACTGGTGGATCCATGAGTGGTCTGTGAGAGGAACACACCTGCAATGACACTGGGTGTGGTTCATGAGAAGAAAACACATGCAATGACACTGGTGTATCTTTATGTGGTGTCTGAGAATAACAGACATGCAATGACTCTAGATGTGGTTCATGAGAAGAACACACATGCAATGACACTGGTGGATCCATATGTGGTTTATGATAAGAACACACATGCAATGACACCGGGTGTGCTTCATGAAAAGAACAAACATGCAATGACACTTGTGGATCCATACGTGGTTTGTGAGAAGAATAGACATGCAATGACTCTAGCTGTGGTTCATGAAAAGAACACACATCCAATGACTCTAGTTGTGGTTCATGAGAAGAACACACATGCAATGAAACTGGTGGATCCATATGTGGTTTGTGAGAAGAACAAACATGCAATGACTCTAGATGTGGTTCATGAGAAGAACACACATGTAATGACACTAGTGGATCCATGTGTGGTTTGTGAGAGGAACACATATGCAATGAAAATGGTGATACGTGGTTTGTGAAAAGAACAAACATGCAACGACTCTAACTGTGGTTAATGAAAAGAGCAGACATGCAATGACACTGGTGGATCCATGTGTGGTTTGTGAGAAGAACACACATCCAATAACACAGGTGGATCCTTATGTGGTTTGTGAGAAGAACAGGCATGCAATGACTCTAGTTGTGGTTCATGAGAAGAACACACATGCAATGAGACTGGTGTATCCTTATGTGGTTTGTGAGAAGAACACACATGCAATGACTCTAGATGAGGTTCATGAGAAGAACACACATCCAATGACACTGGTGGATCCATGTGTACACTGTGAGAGGAACACACATGCAATGACACTTGGTGTGGTTCATGAGAAGAACACACATGCAATGACACTGGTGTATCCTTATGTGCTTTGTGAGAAGAACACACAGGCAATGACTCTAGCTGTGGTTCATGACAATAACACACATCCAATGACTCTAGCTATGGTTCATGAGAAGAACACACATGCAATGACACTGGTGGATCCATGTGTGGTTTGTGAGAAGAACAGACATGCAATGAATCTGGTGTGGTTCATGAGAAGAACACACATGCAAAGACACTGGTGGATCCATGTGTGGTCTATGAGAGGAACCAACATGCAATCACACTGGGTGTGGTTCATGAAAAGAAAACACATGCAATGATAATTGTGTATCCTTGTGTGGTTTGTGAGAATAACACACATGCAATGACTCTAGATGTGGTTCATGAGAAGAACACACATCCAGTGACACTGGTGGATCCATGTGTGGTTTATGAGAAGAACACACATGCATTGACACTGGGTGTGGTTCATGAAAAGAACAAACATGCAATGACACTTGTCGATCCATACGTGGTTTGTGAGAAGAACAGACATGCAATGACTCTAGCTGTGGTTCATGAAAAGAACACACATCCAATGACTCTAGCTGTGGTTCATGAGAAGAACACACATGCAATGACACTGGTAGTTCCATATGTGGTTTGTGCGAAGAACAAACATGCAATGACTCTAGATGTGGTTCATGAGAAGAACACACATGCAATGACACTAGTGGATCCATGTGTGCTTTGTGAGAGGAACACACATGCAATGACACTGGTGATATGTGGTTTGTGAAAAGAACAAACATGCAATGACTCTAACTGTGGTTAATGAAAAGAGCAGACATGCAATGACGCTGGTGGATCCTTATGTGGTTTGTGAGAAGAACAGGCATGCAATGACTCTAGTTGTGGTTCATGAGAAGAACACACATGCAATGACACAGGTGTATCCTTATGTGGTTTGTGAGAAGAACACACATGCAATGACTCTAGATGTGTTTCATGAGAAGAACACACATCCAATGACACTGGTGGATCCATGTGTACACTATGAGAGGAACACACATGCAATGACACTAGGTGTGGTTCATGAGAAGAACACACATGCAATGACACTGGAGTATCCTTATGTGCTTTGTGAGAAGATCCATAGGCAATGACTCTAGTTGTGGTTCATGAAAAGAGCACACATCCAATGACTCTAGCTATGGTTCATGACAAGAACACACATGCAATGACATTGGTGGATCCATGTGTGGTTTGTGAGAGGAACCGACATGCAATGACACTGGATGTGGTTCATGAAAAGAACACACATGCAATGACACTGATGGATCCTTATGTGGTTTGTGAGAAGAACAGACATGCAATGAATCTGGTGTGGTTCATGAGAAGAACACACATGCAATGACACTGGTGGATCCATGTGTGGTCTATGAGAGGAACATACATGCAATCACACTGGGTGTGGTTCATGAAAATAAAACACATGCAATGATAATTGTGTATCCTTATTTCGTTTGTGAGAATAACAAACATGCAACGACTCTTGATGTGGTTTATGAGAAGAACACACATCCAATGACACTGGTGGATCCATGTGTGGTTTATGAGAAGAACACACATGCAATGACACTGGGTGTGGTTCATGAAAAGAACAAACATGCAATGACACTTGTCGATCCATATGTGGTTAGTGAGAAGAACAGACATGCAATGACTCTAGCTGTGGTTCATTAAAAGAACACACATCCAATGACTAGCTGTGGTTCATGAGAAGAACATACATGCAATGACACTGGTGGATCCATATGTGGTTTGTGAGAAGAACAGACATGCAATGACTCTAGATGTGGTTCATGAGAAGAACACACATGCAATGACACTGGTGGATCCATGTGTGGTTCATGAGAAGAACACACATGCAATGACACTGGTGATATGTGGTTTGTGAAAAGAACAGACATGCAATGACTCTAACTGTGGTTAATGAAAAGAGCAGACATGCAATGACACTGGTGATCCGTGTGTGGTTTGTAAGAAGAACACACATCCAATGACACTGGTGGAACCTTATGTGGTTTGTGACAAGAACCGACATGCAATGACCCTAGCTATGGTTCATGAGAAGAACACACATGCAAAGACACTGGTGTATCCTTATGTGATTTGTGCGAAGAACACACATGCAATGACTCTAGATGTGGTTCATGAGAAGAACACACATAAAATGACACTAGTGTATCCTTATGTGGTTTGTGAGAAGAATAGACATGCAATTACTCTAGGTGTGGTTCATGAGAAGAACACACATGCAATGACACTGGTGGATCCATGGGTGGTCTGTGAGAGGAACAGACATGCAATGACACTGGGTGTGGTTCATGAAAAGAAAACATATGCAATGACAATGGTGTATCCTTATGTCGTTTGTGAGAATAACAGACATGCAATGACTCTTGATGTGGTTCATGAGAAGAACACACATCCAATGACACTGGTGGATCCATGTGTGGTTTATGACAGGAACACACAGGCAATGACTCTGGCTGTGGTTCATGAAAAGAACACACATCCAGTGACTCTATCTATGGTTCATGAGAAGAACACACATGCAATGACACTGGTGGATCCATGTGTGGTTTGTGAGAGGAACAGACATACAATGACACTGGGTGTGGTTCATGAAAAGAAAACACATGCAATGACACTGGTGGATCCTTATGTGGTTTGTGAGAAGAATAAACATGCAATGAACCTGGTGTGGTTCATGAGAAGAACACACATGCATTGACACTGGTGGATCCATGTGTGGTCTATGAGAGGAACATACATGCAATCACACTGGGTGTGGTTCATGAAAAGAAAACACATGCAATGATAATGGTGTATCCTTATGTGGTTTTGTGAGAATAACAGACATGCAATGACTCTTGATGTGGTTCCTGAGAAGAACACACATCCAATGACACTAGTGGATCCATGTGTGGTTTATGAGAAGAACACACATGCAAAGACACTGGGTGTGGTTCATGAAAAGAACAAACATGCAATGACACTTGTGGATCCATATGTGGTTTGTGAGAAGAACAGACATGCAATGACTCTAGCTTTGGTTCATGAAAAGAACACACATCCAATGACTCTAGCTGTGGTTCATGAGAAGAACATACATGCAATGACACTGGTGGATCCATATGTGGTTTATGAGAAGAACATATATGCAATGACTCTAGATGTGGTTCATGAGAAGAACACACATGCAATGACACTGGTGGATCCATGTGTGGTTCATGAGAAAAACACACATGCAATGACACTGGTGATATGTGGTTTGTGAAAAGAACAGACATGCAATGACTCTAACTGTGGTTAATGAAAAGGGCAGACATGCAATGACACTGGTGATCCATGTGTGGTTTGTGAGAAGAACACACATCCAATGACACTGGTGGATCCTTATGTGGTTTGTGAGAAGAACAGACATGCAATGACCCTAGCTGTGGTTCATGAGAAGAACACACATGCAATGACACTGGTGGATCCATGTGTGGTCTGTGAGAGGAACAGACATGCAATGACACTGGGTGTGGTTAATGAAAAGAAAACACATGCAATGACAATCGTGTATCCTTATGTGGTTTGTGAGAATAATAGACATGCAATGACACTGGTGGGTCCATGTGTGGTTTGTGAGAAGAACACACATCCAATGACACTTGTGGTGGTTCATGAAAATAACACACATCCAATGACACTGGTGGATCCTTATGTGGTTTGTGCGAAGAACAGACAAGCAATGACTCTAGATGTGGTTCATGAGAAGAACGCAGATGCAATGACACTGGTGGATCCATGTGTGGTTTGTGAGAGGAACAAACATGCAATGACATTGGGTGTGGTTCATGAAAAGAACAGACATGCAATGACTCTAGCTGTGGTTCATGAGAAGAACACACATCCAATGACACTGGTGTATCCTTATGTGGTTTGTGAGAAGAACACACATGCAATGGCTCTAGCTGTGGTTTGTGAAAAGAACACACATGCAATGACACTGGTGTATCCTTATGTGGTTTGTGAGAAGACCACACATGCAATTACTCTAGCAGTGGTTTGGGAAAAGAACACACATGCAATGACTGTAGCTGTGGTTCATGAGAAGAAAACACATGCAATGACACTGGTGGATCCTAATGTGGTTTGTGAGAAGAACAGACATGCAATGACTCTGGGTGTGGTTCATGAGAAGAACACACATGAAATGACATTGGTGGATCCATTTGTGGTCTGTGAGAGGAACACACATGAAATGACTCTTGTGGATCCTTATGTGGTTTGTGAGAATAACAGACATGCAATGACTCTAGCTGTGGTTCATGAGAAGAACACACATGCAATGACACTGGTGGATCCATATGTGGTTTGTGAAAATAACAAACATGCAATCACACTTGGTGGATCCATGTGTGGTTCATGAGAAGAACACACATGCAATGACACTGGTGGATCCATGTGTGGTTTGTGAGAAGAACAGACATCCAAGGACACTTGGTGTGGTTCATGAAAAGAACACACATCCAATGACACTAGTGGATCCTTATGTGGTTTGTGAGAAGAACATACATGCAATGACTCTATATGTGGTTCATGAGAAGAACGCAGATGCAATGACACTGGTGGATCCATGTGTGGTTTGTGAGAGGAATAGACATTCAATGACACTGGGTGTGGTTCATGAAAAGAACACACATGCAATGACTCTAGCTGTGGTTCATGAGAAGAACACACATCCAATAACACTGGTGTATCCTTATGTGGTTTGTGAGAAGAACACACATGCAATGACTCTAGATGTGGTTCATGAGAAGAACACACATCCAATGACACTGGTGTATCCTTATGTGGTTTGTGAGTAGAACACACATGCAATGACACAGTGGATCCATATGTGGTTTATGAAAAGAACACACATGCAATGACTCGAACTGTGGTTAATGAAAAGAGCAGACATGCAATAACACTGGTGGATCCATGTGTGTTTATTAGAGGAACACACATCCAATGACACTAGGTGTGGTTCATGAAAAGAACACACATGCAATGACACTGGTGTACCCTTATGTGGTTTGTGAGAAGAACAGACATGCAATGACTCTAGTTGGGGTTCATGAGAAGAAAACACATCCAATGACACCGGTGTATCCTTATGTGGTTTGTGAGAAGAACACACATGCAATGACATAGTGGATCCATATGTGGTTTGTGAAAAGAAAACACATGCAATGACTCTAACTGTGGTTAACGGAAAGAGCAGACATGCAATGACACTGGTGTATCCTTGTGTGGTTTATGCAAGGAACACACGTCCAATGACACTGGGTGTAGTTCATGAAAAGAACACACATGCAATGACACTACTGGATCCATATGTGGTTTGTGAGAAGGACAGTCATGCAATGACACTGGGTGTGGTTCATGAGAAGAACACACATGCAATGACACTGGTGGATCCATTAGTGGTCTGTGAGAGGAACACACATGCAATGACACTGGGTGTGGTTCATGAGAAGAAAACACATGCAATGGCACTGGTGTATCATTATGTGGTTTGTGAGAATAACAGACATGCATTGACTCTAGATGTGGTTCATGAGAAGAACACACATGCAATGACACCGGTGGATCCATATGTGGTTTGTGAGAAGAATAAACATCCAGTGACTCTAGATGTAGTTCATGAGAAGAACACACATGCAATGACAATGGTGGATCCATGTGTGGTTCATGAGAAGAACACACATGCAATGACACTAATTGTGGTTAATGAAAAGAGCAGACACGCAATGACACTGGTGGATCCATGTGTGGTTTGTGAGAAGAACACACATCCAATGACACTGGTGGATCCTTATGTGGCTTGTGAGAAAAACTGACATGCAATGACTCTAGCTATGGTTCATGAGAAGAACACACATGCATGCCACTTGTGTATCATGATGTGGTTTGTGAGAAGATCACACATGCAATGACTCTAGATGTGGTTCATGAGAAGAACATACATCCAATGACACCGGTGGATCCATGTGTACACTGTGATAGGAACACACATGCAATGACACTGGGTGTGGTTCATGAGAAGAACACACATGCAATGACACTGGTGTATCCTTATGTGGTTTGTGAGAATAACAGACATGCAATGACACTAGCTGTGGTTCATGAGAATAACACACATGCAATGACACTAGGTGTGGTTCATCAGAAGAACACACATGCAATGACACTGGTGGATCCATATGTGGTTTGTGAAAATAACAGACATGCAATCACACTTGGTGGATCCATGTGTGGTTCATGAGAAGAACACACATGCAATGACACTAGTGGATCCATGTGTGGTTTGTGAGAAGAACACACATCCAATGACACTTGGTGTGGTTCATGAAAAGAACACACATCCAATGACACTAGTGGATCCTTATGTGGTTTGTGAGAAGAACAGACATGAAATGACTCTATATGTGGTTCATGAGAAGAACACAGATGCAATGACACTGGTGGATCCATGTGTGGATTGTGAGAGGAACAGACATGCAATGACACTGGTGATATGTGGTTTGTGAAAAGAACAGACATGCAATGACTCTAACTATGGTTAATGAAGAGAGCAGACATGCAATGACACTGGTGGATCCATGTGTTGTTTGTGAAAAGAACACACATCCAATGACACTGGTGGATCCTTATGTGGTTTGTGAGAAGAACATACATGCAAAGACTCTATATGTGGTTCATGAGAAGAACACAGATGCAATGACACTGGTGGATCCATGTGTGGTTTGTGAAAGGAACATACATTCAATGACACTGGGTGTGGTTCATGAAAAGAACACACATGCAATGACTCTAGCTGTGGTTCATGAGAAGAACACACATCCAATGACACTGGTGTATCCTTATGTGGTTTGTGAGAAGAACACACATGCAATGGCTCTAGCTGTGGTTTGTTAAAAGAACACACATGCAATGACACTGGTGTATCCTTATGTGGTTTGTGAGAAGACCACACATGCAATTACTCGAGCAGTGGTTTGGGAAAAGAACACACATGCAATGACTGTAGATGTGGTGCATGAGAAGAAAACACATGCAATGACACTGGTGGATCCTAATGTGGTTTGTGAGAAGAACAGACATGCAATGACTCTGGGTGTGGTTAATGAGAAGAACACACATGCAATGACATTGGTGGATCCATTTGTGGTCTGTGAGAGGAACACACATGAAATGACTCTTGTGGATCCTTATGTGGTTTGTGAGAATAACAGACATGCAATGACTCTAGCTGTGGTTCATGAGAAGAACACACATGCAATGACACTGGTGGATCCATATGTGGTTTGTGAAAATAACAAACATGCAATCACACTTGGTGGATCCATGTGTGGTTCATGAGAAGAACACACATGCAATGACACTGGTGGATCCATGTGTGGTTTGTGAGAAGAACAGACATCCAAGGACACTTGGTGTGGTTCATGAAAAGAACACACATCCAATGACACTAGTGGATCCTTATGTGGTTTGTGAGAAGAACAGACATGCAATGACTCTATATGTGGTTCATGAGAAGAACGGAGATGCAATGACACTGGTGGATCCATGTGTGGTTTGTGAGAGGAATAGACATTCAATGACACTGGGTGTGGTTCATGAAAAGAACACACAGGCAATGAATCTAGTTGTGGTTCATGAGAAGAACACACATCCAATAACACTGGTGGATCCTTATGTGGTTTGTGAGAAGAACACACATGCAATGACTCTAGATGTGGTTCATGAGAAGAACACACATCCAATGACACTGGTGTATCCTTATGTGGTTTGTGAGTAGAACACACATGCAATGACACAGTAGATCCATATGTGGTTTATGAAAAGAACACACATGCAATGACTCGAACTGTGGTTAATGAAAAGAGCAGACATGCAATAACACTGGTGGATCCATGTGTGTTTATTAGAGGAACACACATCCAATGACACTAGGTGTGGTTCATGAAAAGAACACACATGCAATGACACTGGTGTACCCTTATGTGGTTTGTGAGAAGAACAGACATGCAATGACTCGAGTTGGGGTTCATGAGAAGAAAACACATCCAATGACACCGGTGTATCCTTATGTGGTTTGTGAGAAGAACACACATGCAATGACATAGTGGATCCATATGTGGTTTGTGAAAAGAAAACACATGCAATGACTCTAACTGTGGTTAACGGAAAGAGCAGACATGCAATGACACTGGTGTATCCGTGTGTGGTTTATGCAAGGAACACACGTCCAATGACACTGGGTGTATTTCATGAAAAGAACACACATGCAATGACACTACTGGATCCGTATGTGGTTTGTGAGAAGAACAGTCATGCAATGACACTGGGTGTGGTTCATGAGAAGAACACACATGCAATGACACTGGTGGATCCATGAGTGGTCTGTGAGAGGAACACACATGCAATGACACTGGGTGTGGTTCATGAGAAGAAAACACATGCAATGACACTGGTGTATCATTATGTGGTTTGTGAGAATAACAGACATGCATTGACTCTAGATGTGGTTCATGAGAAGAACACACATGCAATGACACCGGTGGATCCATATGTGGTTTGTGAGAAGAATAGACATCCAGTGACTCTAGATGTAGTTCATGAGAAGAACACACATGCAATGACAATGGTGGATCCATGTGTGGTTCATGAGAAGAACACACATGCAATGACACTAATTGTGGTTAATGAAAAGAGCAGACACGCAATGACACTCGTGGATCCATGTGTGGTTTGTGAGAAGAACACACATCCAATGACACTGGTGGATCGTTATGTGGTTTGTGAGAAAAACTGACATGCAATGACTCTAGCTATGGTTCATGAGAAGAACACACATGCAATGACACTTGTGTATCATGATGTGGTTTGTGAGAAGATCACACATGCAATGACTCTGGATGTGGTTCATGAGAAGAACATACATCCAATGACACCGGTGGATCCATGTGTACACTGTGAGAGGAACACACATGCAATGACACTGGGTGTGGTTCATGAGAAGAACACACATGCAATGACACTGGTGTATCCTTATGTGGTTTGTGAGAATAACAGACATGCAATGACACTAGCTGTGGTTCATGAGAATAACACACATGCAATGACACTAGGTGTGGTTCATGAGAAGAACACACATGCAATGACACTGGTGGATCCATGTGTGGTTTGTGAGAAGAACACACATCCAATGACACTTGGTGTGGTTCATGAAAAGAACACACATCCAATGACACTAGTGGATCCTTATGTGGTTTATGAGAAGAACAGACATGCAATGACTCTATATGTGGTTCATGAGAAGAACACAGATGCAATGACACTGGTGGATCCATGTGTGGATTGTGAGAGGAACAGACATGCAATGACACTGGTGATATGTGGTTTGTGAAAAGAACAGACATGCAATGACTCTAACTATGGTTAATGAAGAGAGCAGACATGCAATGACACTGGTGGATCCATGTGTGGTTTGTGAAAAGAACACACATCCAATGACACTGGTGGATCCTTATGTGGTTTGTGAGAAGAACAGACATGCAAAGACTCTATATGTGGTTCATGAGAAGAACACAGATGCAATGACACTGGTGGATCCATGTGTGGTTTGTGAGAGGAACATACATTCAATGACACTCGGTGTGGTTCATGAAAAGAACACACATGCAATGACTCTAGCTATGGTTCATGAGAAGAACACACATCCAATAACACTGGTGTATCCTTATGTGGTTTGTGATAAGAACACACATGCAATGACTCTAGATGTGGTTCAATAGAAGAACACACATCCAATGACACTGGTGTATCCTTATGTGGTTTGTGAGAAGAACACACATGCAATGACACAGTGGATCCATATGTGGTTTGCGAAAAGAACACACATGCAATGACTCTAACTGTGGTTAATGAAAAGAGCAGACATGCAATAATACTGGTCGATCCATGTGTGTTTATGAGAGGAACACACATCCAATGACAATAGGTGTGGTTCATGAAAAGAACACACATGCAATGACACTGGTTTATCCTTATGTGGTTTGTGAGAAGAACAGACATGCAATGACTCTATCTGGGGTTAATGAGAAGAAAACACATCCAATGACACTGGTGTATCCTTATGTGGTTTGTGAGAAGAACACACATGTAATGAAACAGTGGATCCATATTTGGTTTGTGAAAAGAACACACAAGAAATGACTCTAACTGTGGTTAATGAAAAGTGCAGACATGCAATGACACTGGTGGATCCATGTGTGGTTTATGACAGGAACACACGTCCAATGACACTGGGTGTGGTTCATGAAAAGAACACACATGCAATGACACTCGTGGATCCATATGTAGTTTGTGAGAAGAATAGACATGCAATGACTTTGGGTGTGGTTCATGAGAAGAACACACATGCAATGACACTGGTGGATCCATGAGTGGTCTGTGAGAGGAACACACATGCAAGGACACTGGGTGTGGTTCATGAGAAGAAAATACATGCAATGACACTCATGTATCCTTATGTGGTTTGTGAGAATAACAGACATGCATTGACTCTAGATGTGGTTCATGAGAAGAACACACATGCAATGACACTGGTGGATCCATATGTGGTTTGTGAGAAGAATAGACTTGGAGTGACTCTAGATGTAGTTCATGAGAAGAACACACATGCAATGACAGTGGTGGATCCATGTGTGGTTCATGAGAAGAACACACATGCAATGACACTGGTGATATGTGGTTTGTGAAAAGAATAAACATGCAATGACTCTAATTGTGGTTAATGAAAAGAGCAGACACGCAATGCCACTGGTGGATCCATGCGTGGTTTGTGAGAAGAACACACATCCAATGACACTGGTGGATCCTTATGTGGTTTGTGAGAAAAACTGACATGCAATGACTCTAGCTGTGGTTCATGAGAAGAACACACATGCAGTGACACTGGTGTATCCTGATGTGGTTTGTGAGAAGAACACACATGCACTGACTCTAGATGTGGGTCATGAGAAAAACATACATCCAATGACACAGGTGGATCCATGTGTACACTGTGAGAGGAACACACATGCAATGACACTGGGTGTGGTTCATGAGAATAACACACATGCAATGACACTGGGTGTGGTTCATGAGAAGAAAACACATGCAATGACACTGGTGTATCATTATGTGGTTTGTGAGAATAACAGACATGCATTGACTCTAGATGTGGTTCATGAGAAGAACACACATGCAATGACACCGGTGGATCCATATGTGGTTTGTGAGAAGAATAGACATCCAGTGACTCTAGATGTAGTTCATGAGAAGAACACACATGCAATGACAATGGTGGATCCATGTGTGGTTCATGAGAAGAACACACATGCAATGACACTAATTGTGGTTAATGAAAAGAGCAGACACGCAATGACACTCGTGGATCCATGTGTGGTTTGTGAGAAGAACACACATCCAATGACACTGGTGGATCGTTATGTGGTTTGTGAGAAAAACTGACATGCAATGACTCTAGCTATGGTTCATGAGAAGAACACACATGCAATGACACTTGTGTATCATGATGTGGTTTGTGAGAAGATCACACATGCAATGACTCTGGATGTGGTTCATGAGAAGAACATACATCCAATGACACCGGTGGATCCATGTGTACACTGTGAGAGGAACACACATGCAATGACACTGGGTGTGGTTCATGAGAAGAACACACATGCAATGACACTGGTGTATCCTTATGTGGTTTGTGAGAATAACAGACATGCAATGACACTAGCTGTGGTTCATGAGAATAACACACATGCAATGACACTAGGTGTGGTTCATGAGAAGAACACACATGCAATGACACTGGTGGATCCATGTGTGGTTTGTGAGAAGAACACACATCCAATGACACTTGGTGTGGTTCATGAAAAGAACACACATCCAATGACACTAGTGGATCCTTATGTGGTTTATGAGAAGAACAGACATGCAATGACTCTATATGTGGTTCATGAGAAGAACACAGATGCAATGACACTGGTGGATCCATGTGTGGATTGTGAGAGGAACAGACATGCAATGACACTGGTGATATGTGGTTTGTGAAAAGAACAGACATGCAATGACTCTAACTATGGTTAATGAAGAGAGCAGACATGCAATGACACTGGTGGATCCATGTGTGGTTTGTGAAAAGAACACACATCCAATGACACTGGTGGATCCTTATGTGGTTTGTGAGAAGAACAGACATGCAAAGACTCTATATGTGGTTCATGAGAAGAACACAGATGCAATGACACTGGTGGATCCATGTGTGGTTTGTGAGAGGAACATACATTCAATGACACTCGGTGTGGTTCATGAAAAGAACACACATGCAATGACTCTAGCTGTGGTTCATGAGAAGAACACACATCCAATAACACTGGTGTATCCTTATGTGGTTTGTGATAAGAACACACATGCAATGACTCTAGATGTGGTTCAATAGAAGAACACACATCCAATGACACTGGTGTATCCTTATGTGGTTTGTGAGAAGAACACACATGCAATGACACAGTGGATCCATATGTGGTTTGCGAAAAGAACACACATGCAATGACTCTAACTGTGGTTAATGAAAAGAGCAGACATGCAATAATACTGGTCGATCCATGTGTGTTTATGAGAGGAACACACATCCAATGACAATAGGTGTGGTTCATGAAAAGAACACACATGCAATGACACTGGTTTATCCTTATGTGGTTTGTGAGAAGAACAGACATGCAATGACTCTATCTGGGGTTAATGAGAAGAAAACACATCCAATGACACTGGTGTATCCTTATGTGGTTTGTGAGAAGAACACACATGTAATGAAACAGTGGATCCATATTTGGTTTGTGAAAAGAACACACAAGAAATGACTCTAACTGTGGTTAATGAAAAGTGCAGACATGCAATGACACTGGTGGATCCATGTGTGGTTTATGACAGGAACACACGTCCAATGACACTGGGTGTGGTTCATGAAAAGAACACACATGCAATGACACTCGTGGATCCATATGTAGTTTGTGAGAAGAATAGACATGCAATGACTTTGGGTGTGGTTCATGAGAAGAACACACATGCAATGACACTGGTGGATCCATGAGTGGTCTGTGAGAGGAACACACATGCAAGGACACTGGGTGTGGTTCATGAGAAGAAAATACATGCAATGACACTCATGTATCCTTATGTGGTTTGTGAGAATAACAGACATGCATTGACTCTAGATGTGGTTCATGAGAAGAACACACATGCAATGACACTGGTGGATCCATATGTGGTTTGTGAGAAGAATAGACTTGGAGTGACTCTAGATGTAGTTCATGAGAAGAACACACATGCAATGACAGTGGTGGATCCATGTGTGGTTCATGAGAAGAACACACATGCAATGACACTGGTGATATGTGGTTTGTGAAAAGAATAAACATGCAATGACTCTAATTGTGGTTAATGAAAAGAGCAGACACGCAATGCCACTGGTGGATCCATGCGTGGTTTGTGAGAAGAACACACATCCAATGACACTGGTGGATCCTTATGTGGTTTGTGAGAAAAACTGACATGCAATGACTCTAGCTGTGGTTCATGAGAAGAACACACATGCAGTGACACTGGTGTATCCTGATGTGGTTTGTGAGAAGAACACACATGCACTGACTCTAGATGTGGGTCATGAGAAAAACATACATCCAATGACACAGGTGGATCCATGTGTACACTGTGAGAGGAACACACATGCAATGACACTGGGTGTGGTTCATGAGAAGAACACACATGCAATGACACTGGTGTATCCTTATGTGGTTTGTGAGAATAAGAGACATGCAATGACACTAGCTGTAGTTCATGAGAATAACACACATGCAATGACACTAGGTGTGGTTCATAAAAAGAACACACATGCAATGACACTGGTGGATCCATATGTGGTTTGTGAAAATAACAGACATGCAATCACACTTGGTGGATCCATGTGTGGTTCATGAGAAGAACACACATGCAATGACACTGGTGGATCCATGTGTGGTTTGTGAGAAGAACACACATCCAATGACACTTGGTGTGGTTCATGAAAACAACACACATCCAATGACACTGGTGGATCCTTATGTGGTTTGTGAGAAGAACACAGATCCAATGACACAGGTGGATCCATGTGTACACTGTGAGAGGAACACACATGCAATGACACTGGGTGTGGTTCATGAAAAGAACACACATGCAATGACTCTAGCTGTGGTTCATGAGAAGAACACACATCCAATGACACTAGTGTATCCTTATGTGGTTTGTGAGAAGAACACACATGCAATGACTCTAGATGTGGTTCATGAGAAGAACACACATCCAATGACACTGGTGGATCCATGTGTGGTCTGTGAGAGGAACGGACATGCAATGATACTGGGTGTGGTTCATGAAAAGAAAACACATGCAATGACGATGGTGTATCCTTATGTGGTTTGTGAGAATAACAGACATGCAATGACTCTTGATGTGGTTCATGAGAAGAACACACATCCGATGACACTGGTGGATCCATGTGTGGTTTATGACAAGAACACACATGGAATGACACTCGGTGTGGTTCATGAAAAGAACAAACATGCAATGACACTTGTGGATCCATATGTGGTTTGTGAGAAGAACATACATGTAATGACTCCATCTGTGGTTCATGAAAAGAACACACATCCAATGACTCTAGGGTTGGTTCATGAGAAGAACACACATGCAATGACACTGGTGGATCCATATGTGGTTTGTGAGAAGAACTACATGAAGTGACTCTAGATGTGGTTCATGAGAAGAACACAAATGCAATGACACTAGTGGATCCATGTGTGGTTCATGGGAAGAACGCACATGTAATGACACTGGTGATATGTGGTTTGTGAAAAGAAAATACATGCAATGACTCTAACTGTGGTTAATGAAAAGAGTATACATGCAATGACACTGGTGGATCCATGTGTGGTTTGTGAGAAGAACACACATCAAATGACACTGGTGGATCATTATGTGGTTTGTGAGAAGAATAGACATGCAATGACTCTAGCTGTGGTTCATGAGAAGAACACACATCCAATGACACTCGTGTATCCTTATGTGGTTTGTGAGAAGAACACACATGCAATGACTCTAGATGTGGTTCGTGAGAAGAACACACATCCAATGACACTGGTGTATCCTTATGTGGTTTGTGAGAAGAACACACATGCAACGGTTCTAGTTGTGGTTTGTGAAAAGAACACACATGCAATGACACTGGTGTATCCTTATGTGGTTTGTGAGAAGAACAGACATGCAATGACTCTAGAAGTGGTTTGGGAAAAGAACACACAAGCAATGACTGTAGCTGTGGTTCATGAGAAGTAAACACATGCAATGACACTGATGGATCCTAATGTGGTTTGTGAGAAGAAAAGACATGCAATGACTCTGGGTGTGGTTCATGAGAAGAACACACATGCAATGACATTGGTGGATCCATTTGTGGTCTGTGAGAGGAACACACATGAAATGACTCTTGTGGATCCTTATGTGGTTTGTGAGAATAACAAACATGCAATGACTCTAGCTGTGGTTCATGAGAAGAACACACATGCAATGACACTGGTGGATCCATATGTGGTTTGTGAAAATAACAAATATGCTATCACACTTGGTGGATCCATGTGTGGTTCATGAGAAGAACACACATGCAATGACACTGGTGGATCCATGTGTGGTTTGTGAGAAGAACAGACATCCAATGACACTTGGTGTGGTTCATGAAAAGAACACACATCCAATGACACTAGTGGATCCTTATGTGGTTTGTGAGAAGAACAGACATGCAATGACTCTATATGTGGTTCATGAGAAGAACGCAGATGCAATGACACTGGTGGATCCATGTGTGGGTTGTGAGAGGAATAGACATTCAATGACACTGGGTGTGGTTCATGAAAAGAACACACATGCAATGACTCTAGCTGTGGTTCATGAGAAGAACACACATCCAATAACACTGGTGTATCCTTATGTCGTTTGTGAGAAGAACACACATGCAATGACTCTAGATGTGGTTCATGAGAAGAACACACATCCAATGACACTGGTGTATCCTTATGTGGTTTGTGAGAAGAACACACATGCAATGACACAGTGGATCCATATGTGGTTTATGAAAAGAACACACATGCAATGACTCGAACTGTGGTTAATGAAAAGAGCAGACATGCAATAACACTCGTGGATCCATGTGTGTTTATTAGAGGAACACACATCCAATGACACAAGGTGTGGTACAAGAAAAGAACACACATGCAATGACACTGGTGTATCCTTATGTGGTTTGTGCGAAGAACAGACATGCAATGACTCTAGTTGGGGTTCATGAGAAGAAAACACATCCAATGACACTGGTGTATCCTTATGTGGTTTGTGAGAAAACACACATGCAATGACACAGTGGATCCATATGTGGTTTGTGAAAAGAACACACATGCAATGACTCTAACTGTGGTTAACGAAAAGAGCAGACATGCAATGACACTGGTGGATCCATGTGTGGTTTATGCAAGGAACACACGTCCAATGACACTAGGTGTGGTTCATGAAAAGAAAACACATGCAATGACACTACTGGATCCGTATGTTGTTTGTGAGAAGAACAGTCATGCAATGACACTGGGTGTGGTTCATGAGAAGAACACACATGCAATGACACTGGTGGATCCATGAGTGGTCTGTGAGAGGAACACACATGCAATGACACTGGTGTGGTTCATGAGAAGAAAACACATGCAATGACACTGGTGTATCCTTATGTGGTTTGTGAGAATAACAGACATGCATTGACTCTAGATGTGGTTCATGAGAAGAACACACATGCAATGACACTGGTGGATCCATATGTGGTTTGTGAGAAGAATAGACATCCAGTGACCGTAGATGTAGTTCATGAGAAGAACACACATGCAATGACAATGGTGGATCCATGTGTGGTTCATGAGAAGAACACACATGCAATGATACTAATTGTGGTTAATGAAAAGAGCAGACACGCAATGACACTGGTGGATCCATGTGTGGTTTGTGAGAAGAACACACATCCAATGACACTGGTGGATCCTTATGTGGTTTGTGAGAAAAACTGACATGCAATGACTCTAGCTGTGGTTCATGAGAAGAACACACATGCAATGACACTTGTGTATCATGATGTGGTTTGTGAGAAGATCACACATGCCATGACTCTATATGTGGTTCATGAGTAGAACATACATCCAATGACACAGTTGGATCCATGTGTACACTGTGAGAGGAACACACATGCAATGACACTGGGTGTGGTTCATGAGAAGAACACACATGCAATGACACTGGTGTATCCTTATGTGGTTTGTGAGAATAACAGACATGCAATGACACTAGTTGTGGTTCATGAGAATAACACACATGCAATGACACTAGGTGTGGTTCATGAGAAGAACACACATGCAATGACACTGGTGGATCCATATGTGGTTTGTGAAAATAACAGACATGCAATCACACTTGGTGGATCCATGTGTGGTTCCTGAGAAGAACACACATGCAATGACACTAGTGGATCCATGTGTGGTTTGTAAGAAGAACACACATCCAATGACACTTGGTGTGGTTCATGAAAAGAACACACATCCAATGACACTAGTGGATCCTTATGTGGTTTGTGAGAAGAACAGACATGCAATGATTCTATATGTGGTTCATGAGAAGAATACAGATGCAATGACACTGGTGGATCCATGTGTGGTTTGTGAGAGGAACAGACATGCAATGACACTGGTGATATGTGGTTTGTGAAAAGAACATACATGCAATGACTCTAACTATGGTTAATGAAGAGAACAGACATGCAATGACACTGGTGGATCCATGTGTGGTTTGTCAAAAGAACACACATCCAATGACACTGGTGGATCCTTATGTGGTTTCTGAGAAGAACAGACATGCAATGACTCTATATGTGGTTCATGAGAAGAACACAGATCCAATGACACTGGTGGATCCATGTGTGGTTTGTGAGAGGAACATACATTCAATGACACTGGGTGTGGTTCATGAAAAGAACACACATGGAATGACTTTAGCTGTGGTTCATGAGAAGAACACACAACCAATAACACTGGTGTATCCTAATGTGGTTTGTGAGAAGAACACACATGCAATGACTCTAGATGTGGTTCAAGAGAAGAACACACATCCAATGACACTAGTGTATCCTTATGTGGTTTGTGAGAAGAACACACATGCAATGACACAGTGGATCCATATGTGGTTTGTGAAAAGTACACACAGGCAATGACTCTAACTGTGGTTAATGAAAAGTGCAAACATGCAATAACACTGGTGGATCCATGTGTGGTTTATGACAGGAACACACGTCCAATGACACTGGATGTGGTTCATGAAAAGAACACACATGCAATGACACTCGTGGATCCATATGTGGTTTGTGAGAAGAACAGACATGCAATGACTTTGGGTATGGTTCATGAGAAGAACACACATGCAATGACACTGGTGGATCCATGATTGGTCTGTGAGAGGAACACACATGCAAGGGCACTGGGTGTGGTTCATGAGAAGAAAATACATGCAATGACACTCATGTATCCTTATGTGGTTTGTGAGAATAACAGACATGCATTGACTCTAGATGTGGTTCATGAGAAGAACACACATGCAATGACACTGGTGGATCCATATGTGGTTTGTGAGAAGAATAGACTTGCAGTGACTCTAGATGTAGTTCATGAGAAGAACACACATGCAATGACAGTGGTGGATCCATGTGTGGTTCATGAGAAGAACGCACATGCAATGACACTGGTGATATGTGGTTTGTGAAAAGAACAAACATGCAATGACTCTAATTGTGGTTAATGAAAAGAGCAGACACGCAATGCCACTGGTGGATCCATGCGTGGTTTGTGAGAAGAACACACATCCAATGACACTGGTGGATCCTTATGTGGTTTGTGAGAAAAACTGACATGCAATGACTCTAGCTGTGGTTCATGAGAAGAACACACATGCAATGACACTGGTGTATCCTTATGTGGTTTGTGAGAAGAACACACATGCACTGACTCTAGATGTGAGTCATGAGAAAAACATACATCCAATGACACAGGTGGATCCATGTGTACACTGTGAGAGGAACACACATGCAATGACACTGGGTGTGGTTCATGAGAAGAACACACATGCAATGACACTGGTGTATCCTTATGTGGTTTGTGAGAATAATAGACATGCAATGACACTAGCTGTAGTTCATGAGAATAACACACATGCAATGACACTAGGTGTGGTTCATAAAAAGAACACACATGCAATGACACTGGTGGATCCATATGTGGTTTGTGAAAATAACATACATGCAATCACACTTGGTGGATCCATGTGTGGTTGATGAGAAGAACACACATGAAATGACACTGGTGGATCCATGTGTGGTTTGTGAGAAGAACACACATCCAATGACACTTGGTGTGGTTCATGAAAACAACACACATCCAATGACACTGGTGGATCCTTATGTGGTTTGTGAGAAGAACACAGATGCAATGACACTGGTGGATCCATGTGTGGTTTGTGATAGGAACAGACCTGCAATGACACTGGGTGTGGTTCATGAAAAGAACACACATGCAATGACTCTAGCTGTGGTTCATGAGAAGAACACACATCCAATGACACTAGTGTATCCTTATGTGGTTTGTTAGAAGAACACACATGCAATGACTCTAGATGTGGTTCATGAGAAGAACACACATCCAATGACACTGGTGGATCCATGTGTGGTCTGTGAGAGGAACGAACATGCAATGATACTGGGTGTGGTTCATGAAAAGAAAACACATGCAGTGACAATGGTGTATCCTTATGTGGTTTGTGAGAATAACAGACATGCAATGACTCTTGATGTGGTTCATGAGAAGAACACACATCCGATGACACTGGTGGATCCATGTGTGGTTTATGAGAAGAACACACATGCAATGACACTCGGTGTGGTTCATGAAAAGAACAAACATGCAATGACACTTGTGGATCCATATGTGGTTTATGAGAAGAACAGACATGTAATGACTCCATCTGTGGTTCATGAAAAGAACACACATCCAATGACTCTAGGGTTGGTTCATGAGAAGAACCCACATGCAATGACACTGGTGGATCCATATGTGGTTTGTGAGAAGAACATCCATGAAGTGACTCTAGATGTGGTTCATGAGAAGAACACAAATGCAATGACACTAGTGGATCCATGTGTGGTTCATGGGAAGAACACACATGTAATGACACTGGTGATATGTGGTTTGTGAAAAGAAAAGACATGCAATGACTCTAACTGTGGTTAATGAAAAGAGTAGACATGCAATGACACTGGTGGATCCATGTGTGGTTTGTGAGAAGAACACACATCAAATGACACTGGTGGATCATTATGTGGTTTGTGAGAAGAATAGACATGCAATGACTCTAGCTGTGTTTCATGAGAAGAACACACATCCAATGACACTGGTGTATCCTTATGTGGTTTGTGAGAAGAACACACATGCAATGACTCTAGATGTGGTTCATGAGAAGAACACACATCCAATGACACTGGTGTATCCTTATGTGGTTTGTGAGAAGAACACACATGCAACGGTTCTAGTTGTGGTTTGTGAAAAGAACACACATGCAATGACATTGGTGTATCCTTATGTGGTTTGTGAGAAGAACACACATGCAATGACTCTAGAAGTGGTTTGGGAAAAGAACACACAAGCAATGATTGTAGTTGTGGTTCATGAGAAGAACACACATGCAATGACACTGGTGGATCCTTATGTGGTTTGTGAGAAGAACAGACATGCAATGACTCTGGGTGTGGTTCACGAGAAGAACACACATGCAATGACACTGGTGGATCCATGTGTGGTCTATGAGAGGAAAACACATGAAATGACTCTCGTGGATCCTTATGTGGTTTGTGAGAATAACAGACATGCAATGACTCTAGCTGTGGTTCATGAGAAGAACACACATGCAATGACAGTGGATCCATATGTGGTTTGTGAAAATAACAGACATGCAATCACACTTGGTGGATCCATGTGTGTTTCATGAGAAGAACACACATGCAATGACACTGTTGGATCCATGTGTGGTTTGTGAGAAGAACAGACATCCAGTGACACTTGGTGTGGTTCATGAAAAGAACACACATCCAATGACACTAGTGGATCCTGATGTGGTTTGTGAGAAGAACAGACATGCAATGACTCTATATGTGGTTCATGAGAAGAACCCAGATGCAATAACACTGGTGGATCCATGTGTGGTTTGTGAGAGGAACAGACATTCAATGACACTGGGTGTGGTTCATAAAAAGAACACACATGCAATGACTCTAGCTGTGGTTCATGAGAAGAACACACATCCAATAACACTGGTGTATCCTTATGTGGTTTGTGAGAAGAGCACACATGCAATGACTCTAGATGTGGTTCATGAGAAGAACACACATCCAATGGCACTGGTGTGTCCTTATGTGGTTTGTCAGAAGAACACACATGCAATGACATAGTGGATCCATATGTGGTTTGTGAAAAGAACACACATGCAATGACTCTAACCGTGGTTAATGAAAAGAGCAGACATTCAATAACACTGGTGGATCCATGTGTGGTTTATGAGAGGAACACACATCCAATAACACTAGGTGTGGTTCATGAAAAAAACACAGATGCAATGTCACTGGTGTATCCTTATGTGGTTTGTGATAAGAATAGACATGCAATGACTTTAGCTGGGGTTCATGAGAAGAACACACATCCAATGACCCTGGTGTGTCCTTAGGTGGTTTGTGAGAAGAACACACATGCATTGACATAGTGGATCCATATGTGGTTTGTGAAAAGAACACACATACAATGCCTCTAACTGTGGTTAATGAAAAGAGCCGACATGCAATGATACTGGTTGATCCATGTGTGGTTTATGAGAGGAACACACATCCAATGACACTGGGTGTGGTTCATGACAAGAGCAGACATGCAATGACACTGGTGGATCCATGTGTGGTTTGTGAGAGGAACATATATGCAATGACACTGGGTGTGGTTCATGAAATGAACACACATCCAATGACAGTGGTGGATCCTTATGTGGTTTGTGAGAAGAACACACATGCAATGACACAGTGGATCCATATATGGTTTGTGAAAAAAACACACATGCAATGACTCTAACTATGGTTAATGAGAAGAGCGGACATGCAATAACACTGGTGGATCCATGTGTGGTTTATGAGAGGAAGACACTGTTGGGTCCGCAGCATAGAAAACAAAAAAATTCCTAAGTTGTGAACTACACGCCAAGATCTATCTACTAGGTATAAAGCAACGGGTGGACATACATCCAACAAGAACTTACCCTCGTAGACAACGAGCTTTATTAACGAGTAGGAACTAGTGGTTGATGTAGTCGTACACTTGCCGATCTCAAGATCGTGATGAAGTCTAGCAGGTCCGGCTCCAGCACGTCCATCAGATCCAGCTCCAGCACCACCAAGTCCAGCACCGCAAAGCAGCGGTGCATCCGTGATCGCACACACGTCCGGTACCCCGACAACCTCCGTCCCTCGCTCCAGCAAAGCAGCGGAAGCAGCAAGTCCTTTCTAGATAAAGCCACCGAGAACATGTATCTCGCTAATCCGAGACCATGGGGAAATAATACTAGAGGGGGAGAGAGATCCTTCACAAGGAGGTGTGAGTGAGAAGTGAGGAGGGGTGGCCTTTTATAGGAGGAGGGGGTGCCCCTCCTTCATGGCCGACACATGGAGGGGTGACCCTTCACCTCCTCCATTCATGTGGTGGTAACCCCTCCACATTAAAATTCCCCTTCACATTCTCTTTTAAAGTCTCCACTTTAAATGCATTAAATTTCTCCAAATTTAATGCTCTCTCATTTAATAAAACTCTTTTATTATTTTTATTCAGAATTTTGTTAATTACTTTAATTAACAAACATTCACATAAAACCCCCTGCAACATTTCAATATTACATGCAGAACCAATTTCAGTAATTTCACCCGATACAGTTTCAGTGTCTATTGAAATAATTCCAGTGCTTTCTTAAATCTTTATCTGAAATATATTTGCTCCAAATGGTGTCAGTATCCCTTAAGTGTGTCACCCTACGGTTCGCGAATAATGCACACATGATCGAGACCCCTCTCCGATCAATAATAAGCAGCGGGACCTGGAGATCCATCCTGACTCCTACACATTCAACGATGACTTCTGTGATCGTGAGAACCTTTAACGCTAGTAACTAAATCCCTTTGTCCCGCGATATATTACCTGTCCGAGATTCGATCATCGGTATCTCCATACCTAGTCTGATCTCGTTACCGACATGCACTCTTTTCTCGTTCCCGTGATATAACATTCTAGTGATCACATCACTTGATTGCAAGCTATTTCAATGTGATATCACCGAGAGGGCCCAGAGTATATCTATCCGTCATCGGGATGGACAAATCCCACTCTTGATCCATGAGCCTCAACATAACACCTTCGTAGCACTGAACCCACCTTTATAGTCACCCTGTTACCGTGTGACGTTTGATGTTATCAAGATACTCTTCCGGTGTTAGCAATTAACATGATCTCATGGTCTAAGGATAAAGATTACTTCGTATGATGTTATATCAATATAAACATAATGACTTTGATCGTAATGTTATACTTTGGATGAATGTTCATCACATCATTCCACCAATGGTGTGACCTTGTTATTAACAACATCCAATGTCCATGATGAGGAAACCTTGATCATCTTGTTAATCAACAAGCTAGTCTATAAGAGAGGCATAACTAGGAACCCTTTTTGTTTATTAAACACACATGTATTGATGTTTCCGATCAATACAATTCTAGGATGTAAAATAAACATTTATCATAAACATGGAATAAGATAATAACCACTTTATTATTGCCTCTCGGGAATATTCCCTTCAGACAGTTTCAGGTCTGTGTGTATTTGCATGTCTCTGTGTGTCTACGCATCACTCATTCTCAAATGAGATGGCATTGTATAGATTTGGTCCTTTGGTGAGACCTTTAGTTCGTTCGGCTCAAAATATGTTGATATTATTGTCACACAATATATCTTCATAGTATTAGCCCACTTTGAACCACACCTAGTTTGATAACAAACTACTTAACACAAATACTATAGCAGTCATATACTTAGCCTTTTGTTGTAGTATCCGTCACAATGTCTCAACTTTGGAACTCATCCAAATCCATCATGGAACATCCTTTCCATTACATTGTGCCACCCATAGTCTAAATTGAGATAAATTTAATTTGTATCTTGTGACAAAACTAGTATCAATGTAACACTTTACAATGAACTACCTTTAACTATTTGTCACTTATACATTATATATTCTTAGTTCTTCCAAAGCTCATACGAATATCGTTACTATTGTCCAATGATCATCTTATGAATCATTCTGGTATATGCTCATAACATTTAGAGCATAGGACATTCTGGATATATACATATCATGGTATAATCGATCAAAATCTTCATGTGAGTTTACTCACTAAGTGTTGAAACACTTGAATTTTGATACAATCCTTTCCATGCAACAAGAACCTTTCTTGTTGTTTCCATATTGAACCCTTTCAATATCTCATATATGTATGTCTGGCACAACCATATTAGCGCCTTAATCTATCCATATAGATATTGATGCCTAATATTCCGGGTTTGCCCAAGTCTTTCATCGAAATGTTATTTTAATGAAATTCTTAACTTGTGTCAATACAAGATACATCATTTCCAATCAACAATATGTCCTCTACATAATGTATTAGAAATATGTCTCAGTGCTCCCACTTAATTTCTTGCAAATGCAAGCATCTTCATCATCTCCGATGAATTTAAACTCTTTTAACAGTTTCATCACGGTGAAGATTCCAACTCCGCTATGCTTACTTCAACTATTGAAGTTTACATGCACTTTTAGCACCCTTTGAATTAACAAAACCCTTCGGACCATGTCATGTACATGTCCTAGGTTACCATTCTATTAGAAGAACCTTGTTTTGTTTATTCAACTACCATATACCAAATTATATGTAGTGGTTGCTACATTAATCCATCAAGACTATATATCGCTATGAAAGATCAAATCTTGTCATAGTCAACTCCTTGAACATTGTCGTAAACTTCTTTCCAACATGTCGACTATTTCATAGATGTTAAACATCCATGTCTTATTTCTTTATAGATCCAAACATGACCGATAGGCTTCACACCTTTCCGGAGGGTCTTCCAAGTTCATAAACTTGTTTTCTCGTGTATGGTTACTATCACGGATTCTATGACTTCTAGTCATTTTATGGAGTCAGGGCCCATCATCGCTTCTTTGCATGTAGTCGGTTCATCATTGTCAAAACAATAACGACTTGCTTATCAAATCTTACTATTTGATTCTTACCGACCCACACGGTTCTATAAGAACTCTAATCTCCGAGATCACACCTTTTGTAATCACGAGAGCCATGAGCATTGTGGCCGCCACCGGGACACTTTCCGGCGCTGCGCTACTTAGCACATATAGATAAGGTTCAACAACCTTATCAAAGTTCTATTGTCCTCCCACTTAACTTTTCACGAAAAATTCTTTCTCAAGAAACTTTACGTTCCAAGTAACAAACTCTTTTGTCCTCGATGTTACGGAGAAATTCCCAACAAATTCTTTGGGATAACCTACAAAGACGTGCTTATCCGACTTTGGTTGTAAACATTTTACTTATGCATAGCATACCAAAATTTAAGAAAAGACAATTCGGGTTTTATCCCAAACCATAACTCATATGGTGTCATTTCAATGGATCACGATGGTGCTCTTTTCAGTGTAAAAGCGGTAGTCTCTAAAGCTTCAATCCTTAAAACATAATGGCAGTTTTATAAATGACACCCTTGATCTTACCATGTCAAACATGGTTTGATTTTATCTCTCGAATATGCCATACTCCTATGGTTTATCGGGAAACACAAATCATGGAACAATTCCTCAAGTCTTAGGTGTTTTTGCTAAACATGTAACTCAAATATCTTCCTTTATGATCGAATCATAAACTCTTTATTTTCTTGTTACAATGATTTTCCAATTCATCTTGAAAGTCTTTGAACAATTTTCAAATGTTTCATACTTCTTCCTTATTAAGTAAATATACAGATATATTAACTCAAATTTTCGGAGAAAGCATACGAAGCAAAAAGATCCATCGCATATGGCTACACATAATGGACTATGCACATCAGCATGCACAATTTCCAATAAGCTAGTCATCCGTTCCTCTCTGGCCTATGGACGGAGTTTCAATTATCTCGAGGAAAGTCTCACATGCGTCAATTGATCAAAATCAAAGACTCCAAAAATCCATCAACATGGAGTTTCTTCATGTTTTCTTTCAAATATAATTTAAACAGCGATGTCACTTCATAAGTGATCTTTTAATCATTTGTCTTGCGACATTTTAGCAATAGTGTTTATGGATGTGATTTCTCCAACTAGACTTGTAAAAGTTCATCCATCCTTTATGGAATACGGTAATTATTTGAACAACCATTGTTCTCATGATACCGGAACAAAATAACAATTATTTAAACAAATCTTGAAGGCATGGTTTGATGACAACGAAAAACACAATAACACTTTATTTGTTTTCGATGAACACCATCACTCATTCTTTTGCTGGTTACTTAGGCCATTGTAGTTCATGAATTGCGTTGTCCTGTATGACACTTCATACCAACCAATTCGGTATCCAATACCGGTATCTAATACCTAAGAACCACATTGTTTAACAAGCAAGGAATATAGCCATAACATGTATATCTTCTATATACCTAAGTTGGACATCTCCAACCATTTATTTTCTGCCAAATATTTTATAGATTCTCTTTCAGCAATTCCTTTTCTTTTAAAAGAATCTATCAACATCAATAGTGGTGTCATCAACATGACACATGGTACAAAGCGTATATAGTCAAATACTAATACCTTAGACTTGCACTTTGAAGTGGATCACCATCATCAAATGTTTGGTGTTCTTTCAAAAATCCATTCTTTAGTAATCTATTAGTGTAGTAAACATTTTACTTACATCTTCTATTCATCCTTATCATGACAACTTTCATGATCAAGCTACTACAGCCTATAAGGAAGAATCGCGAGTATAATATCAGTTCCCAAAACCTTTTTGGTAGATTCGGATGCCTAGCATCTCCATCCTTCACAAATTCTCATACAATATGAGAACATGTATTTTGATAAATTATACTCTATCATAATGCAACCAAAAAACATTGTTTCAGATATCACAATATCTTTCACACATGATGGTTTCTGAAACAATTTTCAGCTCCAATATAATCTTGATATTAAACAACTTTTTGAATATCAATAATCATGGAGGCAAACATGATACTTTAGATACTAACATTGGAATTCTTACTCTTGATTTAATACTACTTATTAAACTTCATGGAGTAAATAGAGTTTGCTGAAAGTTTGCAATAGGACTTATAAACTTTAAATTGACATTCGAAACAATACAATACCAGTTCGTAAAGTAAATATCCAGAATTCTATAGTTCTATTATCTCAAATAAAAACTAAGCATAAGGTAGAAAACGAATGCCAATGACTACAACAAACTATGCAAATTCACTTTTATTTAATTTATGACAAATTTGGTTCGACTAATCCAATTTAGAAATGAACTCCCACTCAAAAACGACATCCCTCGTGCCTTTTTGGTGATTGCATGAACCAAATCCACTACACCAAGTCTGATCATCACATGAGTTGATGTAGCTTCAAAGGCGAGCATCTATATGGGCATCATATCAACTATATGACTCATGCTTAACCTTTCGGTCCGTGTTCCGAGGCCATGTCTGTACATGCTAGGATCGCCAAGTAAGAACCTTAGTACTCGCATGTGTAAAACTGTCTTACACCCGTTTGTATGAAAGCGTAGAGTCGAGTACACCTGATCATCACATGATGTCTCGAAATACGATCCAGAAAACGGTGTATACTTAAGGAAGAACACATTTTTATCTTGATATCTAAAAGAGGGATCATCTTACAATGCTATAGAAAGCGCCAAACTAGCAGTATAACATGCTAACATCTAATGTGTAAAGTGAGATGATATGGTCCATGCATTTGATCTCTATCACTTGCATCATGGTATGATCTCTATCATTCCTTTGTGTGTAAGGCCAAGGTCTATGGAACTTACACGTTGAGTGTGTTGTAAGAGTATCTATCATACATCTACTTGCAACAATACCATATTAATACACTAGCCCAACAACGATCTAAACTAGACGCCTCTAATTTATCAATTGCAAGTTTTACGTGGCTCAGGGCTTTCGAAGATAGAACCGTTCTTACCTACGAACATGAACCACAACGAGGATAACTAAGTTATTAGCAACTCGTTGTAAATCAGATATATACTATAGTAGGAGAGACAGAGACCCGTCAGCCACTTATGCAAAACAAGTTGCATGTTAGTCGTGGAACCGGTGTCATGTACGATGACATGTAAGGTTGGTCCGGGCCGCTTCATCCCACTATGCCACCAATATCCAAAATACATAGAAGATGCAATAACATGATCATCATCGCCCACATATCAACATATGTGTACTACCCGTGCTAACCACCTACGCATAGATCAGGCTCTGATACCACTGTTGGGTCCGCAGCATAGAAAACAAAAAATTTCCTACGGTGTGAACTACACGCCAAGATATATCTACTAGGTACAAAGCAACGGGTGGACATACATCCAAAGAGAACTTACCCTCGTAGAAAACGAGCTTTGTTAACGAGTAGGGACTCGTGGTTGATGTAGTCGTACACTTACCGATCTCAAGATCGTAATGAAGTCCAGTAGGTCCGGCTCCAGCACGTCCATCAGATCCAGCTCCAGCACCACCAAGTCCAGCACCGCAAAGCAGCGGTGCATCCGTGATCGCACACACGTTCGGTACCCCGACAACCTCCGCCCCTCTCTCCAGCAAAGCAGCGGAAGCAGCAACTCCTTTCCAGATAAAGCCACTGGGAACATGTATCTCGCTAATCCGAGACCATGGGGAAATAATACTAGAGGGGGAGAGAGATCCTTCACAAGGAGGTGTGAGTGAGAAGTGAGGAGGGGTGGCCTTTTATAGGAGGAGGGGGGGTGCCCCTCCTTCATGGCCGGCGCATGGAGGGGGTGACCCTTCACCTCCTCCATTCATGTGGTGGTAACCCCTCTACATTAAAATGCCCCTTCACATTCTCTTTTAAAGTCTCCACTTTAAATGCATTAAATTTCTCCAAATTTAATGCTCTCTCATTTAATAAAACTCTTTTATTATTTTTATTCAGAATTTTATTAATTACTTTAATTAACAAACATTCACATAAAACCCCCTGCAACATTTCAATATTACATGCAAAACCAATTTCAGCAATTTCACCCGAAACAGTTTCGGTGTCTATTGAAATAATTCCAGCGCTTTCTTAAATCTTTATCTAAAACATATTTTCTCCAAATGGTGTCGGTATCCCTTAAGTGCGTCACCCTACGGTTCACGAATAATGCAGACATGATCGAGACCCCTCTCCGATCAATAATCAGCAGCGGGACCTAGAGATCCATACTGACTCCTACACATTCAACAATGACTTCTGTGATCGTGAGAACCTTTAACGCTAGTAACTAAATCCCTTTGTCCCGCGATATATTACATGTCCGAGATTCGATCATCGGTATCTCCATACCTAATTTGATCTCATTACCGACATGCACTCTTTTCTCGTTCCCGTGATATAACATTCTAGTGATCACATCACTTGATTGCAAGCTATTTCAATGTGATATCACTGAGAGGGCCCAGAGTATATCATCCGTCATCGGGATGGACAAATCCCACTCTTGATCCATGAGCCTCAACATAACACCTTCGTAACACCGAACCCACCTTTATAGTCACCCTGTTACGGTGTGACGTTTGATGTTATCAAGATACTCTTCCGGTGTTAGCAATTAACATGATCTCATGGTCTAAGGATAAATATTACTTCGTATGATGTTATAGCAATATAAACATAATGAATTTGATCGTAATGCTATACTTCGGATGAATGTTCATCACATCATTCCACCAATGGTGTGACCTTGTTATTAACAACATCCAATGTCCATGATCAGGAAACCTTGATCATCTTGTTAATCAACAAGCTAGTCTATAAGAGAGGCATAACTAGGAACCCTTTTTGTTTAGTAAACACACATGTATTGATGTTTCCGATCAATACAATTCTAGCATGTAAAATAAACATTTATCATAAACATGGAATAAGATAATAACCACTTTATTATTGCCTCTCAGGCATATTCCCTTCAGACACGTCCAATGACACTGGGTGTGGTTCATGAAAAGAACACACAGGCAATGACACTGGTGGATCCATATGTGGTTTCTGAGAAGAACAGACATTCAATGACTCTGGGTGTGGTTCATGAGAAGAACACACATGCAATGACACTGGTGGATCCATGAGTGGTTTGTGAGAGGAACACACATGCAATGACACTGGGTGTGGTTCATAAGAAGAAAACACATGCAATGACACTGGTGTATCCTTATGTGGTTTGTGAGAAAAATAGACATGCAATAACTCTAGATGTGGTTCATGAGAAGAACACACATGCAATGACACTGGTGGATCCATATGTGGTTTATGACAAGAACACACATGCAATGACACTGGGTGTGGTTCATGAAAAGAACAAACATGCAATGACACTTGTGCATCCATACGTGGTTTGTGAGAAGAACATACATGGAATGACTCTAGCTGTGGTTCATGAAAAGAACACACATCCAATGACTCTAGCTGTGGTTCATGAGAAGCACACACATGCAATGACACTGGTGGTTCTATATGTGTTTATGAGAAGAATAGACATGCAATGACTCTAGATGTAGTTCATGAGAATAACACACATGCAATGACACTAGTGGATCCATGTGTGGTTCATGAGAAGAACACACATGCAATGGCACTGGTGATATGTGGTTTGTGAAAAGAATAAACATGCAATGACTCTAACTATGGTTAATGAAAAGAGCAGACACGCAATGACACTGGTGGATCCATGTGTGGTTTGTGAGAAGAACACACATCCAATGACATTGGTGGATCCTTATGTGGTTTGTGAGAAGAACAGACATGCAATGACTCTAGCTATGGTTCATGAGAAGAACACATATGCAATGACACTGGTTTATCCTTATGTGGTTTGTGAGAAGATCACACATGCAATGACTCTAGATGTGGTTCATGAGAAGAACATACATCCAATGACACTGGTGGATCCATGTGTACACTGTGAGAGGAACACACATGCAATGACACTGGGTGTGGTTCATGAGAAGAACACACATGCAATGACTCTGGTGTATCCTTATGTTGTTTGTGAGAATAACAGACATGCAATGACTCTAGCTATGGTTCATGAGAATAACACACATGCAATGACACTAGGTGTGGTTCATGAAAAGAACACACATGCAATGACACTGTTGGATCCATATGTGGTTTGTGAAAATAATAGACATGCAATCACACTTGGTGGATCCATGTGTGGTTCATGAGAAGAACACACATGCAATGACACTGGTGAATCCATGTGTGGTTTGTGAGAAGAACACACATCTAATGACACTTGGTGTGGTTCATGAAAAGAACACACATCCAATGACACTGGTGGATCCTTATGTGGTTTGTGAGAATAACATACATGTAATGACTCTAGATGTGGTTCATGAGAAGAACACAGATGCAATGACACAGGTGGATTCATGTGTGGTTTGTGAGAGGAACAGACATGCAATGACATTGGGTGTGGTTCATGAAAAGAACACACATGCAATGAGTCTAGATGTGGTTCATGAGAAGAACACACATCCAATGACACTGGTGTATACTTATGTGGTTTGTGAGAAGAACACACATGCAATGACTCTAGCTGTGGTTTGTGAAAAGAACACACATGCAATGACATGGGTGTATCCATATGTGGTTTGTGAGAGGAACACACATGCAATGAATCTAGCAGTGTTTTGTGAAAAGAACACACATCCAATGACTGTAGCTGTGGTTCATGAGAAGAACACACATGCAATGAAACTGGTCTATCCTTATGTGGTTTGTGAGAAGATCACACATGCAATGACTCTAGATGTGGTTCGTGAGAAGAACATACATCCAATGACAGTGGTGGATCCATGTGTACACTGTGAGAGGAACACACATGCAATGACACTGCGTGTGGTTCATGAGAAGAACACATATGCAATGACACTGGTGTATCCTTATGTGGTTTGTGAGAATAACATAGATGCAATGACTCTAGCTGTGGTTCATGAGAGTAATACACATGCAATGACACTAGGTGTGGTTCATGAAAAGAACACACATGCAATGACACTGGTGGATCCATATGTTGTTTGTGAAAATAACAGACATGCAATCACACTTGGTGGATCCATGTGTGGTCCATGAGAAGAAAACACATGCAATGACACTGGTGGATCCATGTGTGGTTTGTGAGAAGAACACACATCCAATGACACCTGGTGTGGTTCAGGAAAAGAGCACACATCCAATGACACTCGTGGATCCTTAAGTGGTTTGTGAGAAGAACAGACATGCAATGACCCTAGATATGGTTCATGAGAAGAACACAGATGCAATGACACTGGTGGATCCATGTGTGGTTTGTGAGAGGAACAGACATGCAATGACACTGGGTGTGATTCATGAAAAGAACACACATGCAATGACTCTAGCTGTGGTTCATGAGAAAACACACATGCAATAAGACTGGTGGATCCATGTGTGGTTTGTGAGAGGAACAAACATGCAATGACACTGGGTGTGGTTCATGAAAAGAACACACATGCAATGACACTGGTGGATCCTTACGTGGTTTGTGAGAAGAACACACATACAATGACACAGTGGATCCATATGTGATTTGTGAAAAGAACACACATGAAATGAATCTAACTGTGGTTAATGAAAAGAGTAGACACGCAATGACACTGGTGGATCCATGTGTGGTTTGTGAGAAGAACACACATCCAATGACACTGGTGGATCCTTATGTGGTTTGTGAGAAGAACAGACATGCAATGACTCTAGCTATGGTTCATGAGAAGAACACACATGCAATGACACTGGTTTATCCTTATGTGGTTTGTGAGAAGATCACACATGCAATGACTCCAGATGTGGTTCATGAGAAGAACATACATCCAATGACACTGGTGGATCCATGTGTACACTGTGAGAGGAACACACATGCAATGACACTGGGTGTGGTTCATGAGAAGAACACACATGCAATGACACTGGTGAATCCTTATGTGGTTTGTGAGAATAACAGACATGCAATGACTCTAGCTATGGTTCATGAGAATAACACACATGCAATGACACTAGGTGTGGTTCATGAAAAGAACACACATGCAATGACACTGTTGGATCCATATGTGGTTTGTGAAAATAATAGACATGCAATCACACTTGGTGGATCCATGTGTGGTTCATGAGAAGAACACACATGCAATGACACTGGTGGATCCATGTGTGGTTTGTGAGAAGAACACACATCCAATGACACTTGGTGTGGTTCATGAAAAGAACACACATCCAATGACACTGGTGGATCCTTATGTGGTTTGTGAGAAGAACATACATGTAATGACTCTAGATGTGGTTCATGAGAAGAACACAGATGCAATGACACAGGTGGATTCATGTGTGGTTTGTGAGAGGAACAGACATGCAATGACATTGGGTGTGGTTCATGAAAAGAACACACATGCAATGACTCTAGATGTGGTTCATGAGAAGAACACACATCCAGTGACACTGGTGTATCCTTATGTGGTTTGTGAGAAGAACACACATGCAATGACTCTAGTTGTGGTTTGTGAAAAGAACACACATGCAATGACATGGGTGTATCCATATGTGGTTTGTGAGAGGAACACACATGCAATGACTCTAGCAATGTTTTGTGAAAAGAACACACATCCAATGACTGTAGCTGTGGTTCATGAGAAGAACACACATGCAATGAAACTGGTCTATCCTTATGTGGTTTGTGAGAAGATCACACATGCAATGACTCTAGATGTGGTTCGTGAGAAGAACATACATCCAATGACAGTGGTGGATCCATGTGTACACTGTGAGAGGAACACACATGCAATGACACTGCGTGTGGTTCATGAGAAGAACACATATGCAATGACACTGGTGTATCCTTATGTGGTTTGTGAGAATAACATAGATGCAATGACTCTAGTTGTGGTTCATGAGAGTAATACACATGCAATGACACTAGGTGTGGTTCATGAAAAGAACACACATGCAATGACACTGGTGGATCCGTATGTTGTTTGTGAAAATAACAGACATGCAATCACACTTGGTGGATCCATGTGTGGTCCATGAGAAGAACACACATGCAATGACACTGGTGGATCCATGTGTGGTTTGTGAGAAGAACACACATCCAATGACACCTGGTGTGGTTCAGGAAAAGAACACACATCCAATGACACTAGTGGATCCTTAAGTGGTTTGTGAGAAGAACAGACATGCAATGACCCTAGATATGTTTCATGAGAAGAACACAGATGCAATGACACTGGTGGATCCATGTGTGGTTTGTAAGAGGAACAGACATGCAATGACACTAGGTGTGATTCATGAAAAGAACACACATGCAATGACTCTAGCTGTGGTTCATGAGAAAACACACATGCAATGAGACTGGTGGATCCATGTGTGGTTTGTGAGAGGAACAAACTTGCAATGACACTGGGTGTGGTTCATGAAAAGAACACACATGCAATGACACTGGTGGATCCTTACGTGGTTTGTGAGAAGAACACACATACAATGACACAGTGGATCCATATGTGATTTGTGAAAAGAACACACATGAAATGAATCTAATTGTGGTTAATGAAAAGAGCAGACACGCAATGACACTGGTGGATCCATGTGTGGTTTGTGAGAAGAACACACATCCAATGACACTGGTGGATCCTTATGTGGTTTGTGAGAAGAACAGACATGCAATGACTCTAGCTATGGTTCATGAGAAGAACACACATGCAATGACACTGGTTTATCCTTATGTGGTTTGTGATAAGATCACACATGCAATGACTCTAGATGTGGTTCATGAGAAGAACATACATCCAATGACACTGGTGGATCCATGTGTACACTGTGAGAGGAACACACATGCAATGAGACTGGGTGTGGTTCATGAGAAGAACACACATGTAATGACTCTGGTGTATCCTTATGTGGTTTGTGAGAATAACAGACATCCAATGACTCTAGCTATGGTTCATGAGAATAACACACATGCAATGACACTAGGTGTGGTTCATGAAAAGAACACACATGCAATGACACTGTTGGATCCATATGTGGTTTGTGAAAATAATAGACATGCAATCACACTTGGTGGATCCATGTGTGGTTCATGAGAAGAACACACATGCAATGACACTGGTGGATCCATGTGTGGTTTGTGAGAAGAACACACATCCAATGACACTTGATGTGGTTCATGAAAAGAACACACATCCAATGACACTGGTGGATCCTTATGTGGTTTGTGAGAAGAACATACATGTAATGACTCTAGATGTGGTTCATGAGAAGAACACAGATGCAATGACACAGGTGGATTCATGTGTGGTTTGTGAGAGGAACAGACATGCAATGACATTGGGTGTGGTTCATGAAAGAACACACATGCAATGACTCTAGATGTGGTTCATGAGAAGAACACACATCCAATGACACTAGTGTATCCTTATGTGGTTTGTGAGAAGAACACACATGCAATGACTCTAGCTGTGGTTTGTGAAAAGAACACACATGCAATGACATGGGTGTATCCATATGTGGTTTGTGAGAGGAACACACATGCAATGACTCTAGCAGTGTTTTGTGAAAAGAACACACATCCAATGACTGTAGCTATGGTTCATGAGAAGAACACACATGCAATGAAACTGGTCTATCCTTATGTGGTTTGTGAGAAGATCACACATGCAATGACTCTAGATGTGGTTCGTGAGAAGAACATACATCCAATGACAGTGGTGGATCCATGTGTACACTGTGAGAGGAACACACATGCAATGACACTACGTGTGGTTCATGAGAAGAACACATATGCAATGACACTGGTGTATCCTTATGTGGTTTGTGAGAATAACATAGATGCAATGACTCTAGCTGTGGTTCATGAGAGTAATACACATGCAATGACACTAGGTGTGGTTCATGAAAAGAACACACATGCAATGACACTGGTGGATCCATATGCTGTTTGTGAAAATAACAGACATGCAATCACACTTGGTGGATCCATGTGTGGTCCATGAGAAGAACACACATGCAATGACACTGGTGGATCCATGTGTGGTTTGTGAGAAGAACACACATCCAATGACAGTTGGTGTGGTTCAGGAAAAGAACACACATCCAATGACACTAGTGGATCCTTAAGTGGTTTGTGAGAAGAATAGACATGCAATGACCCTAGATATGGTTCATGAGAAGAACACAGATGCAATGACACTGGTGGATCCATGTGTGGTTTGTAAGAGGAACAGACATGCAATGACTCTAGCTGTGGTTCATGAAAAGAACACACATCCAATGACTCTAGTTGTGGTTCATGAGAAGAACACACATGCAGTGACACTGGTGGATCCATATGTGGTTTGTGAGAAGAACAAACATGCAATGACACTAGGTGTGGTTCATGAAAAGAACACACATGCAATGACACTGGTGGATCCTTACGTGGTTTGTGAGAAGAACACACATACAATGACACAGTGGATCCATATGTGATTTGTGAAAAGAACACACATGAAATGAATCTAACTGTGGTTAATGAAAAGAGCAGACACGCAATGACACTGGTGGATCCATGTGTGGTTTGTGAGAAGAACACACATCCAATGACACTGGTGGATCCTTATGTGGTTTGTGAGAAGAACAGACATGCAATGACTCTAGCTATGGTTCATGAGAAGAACACACATGCAATGACACTGGTTTATCCTTATGTGGTTTGTGATAAGATCACACATGCAATGACTCTAGATGTGGTTCATGAGAAGAACGTACATCCAATGACACTGGTGGATCCATGTGTACACTGTGAGAGGAACACACATGCAATGAGACTGGGTGTGGTTCATGAGAAGAACACACATGCAATGACTCTGGTGTATCCTTATGTGGTTTGTGAGAATAACAGACATGCAATGACTCTAGCTATGGTTCATGAGAATAACACACATGCAATGACACTAGGTGTGGTTCATGAAAAGAACACACATGCAATGACACTGTTGGATCCATATGTGGTTTGTGAAAATAATAGACATGCAATCACACTTGGTGGATCCATGTGTGGTTCATGAGAAGAACACACATGCAATGACACTGGTGGATCCATGTGTGGTTTGTGAGAAGAACACACATCCAATGACACTTGGTGTGGTTCATGAAAAGAACACACATCCAATGACACTGGTGGATCCTTATGTGGTTTGTGAGAAGAACATACATGTAATGACTCTAGATGTGGTTCATGAGAAGAACACACATGCAATGACACAGGTGGATCCATGTGTGGTTTATGAGAGGAACAGACATGCAATGACACTGGGTGTGGTTCATGAAAAGAACACACATGCAATGACACTAGTGGATCCATATGTGGTCTATGAAAAGAACAGACATGCAATCACACTTGGTGGATCCATGTGTGGTTCATGAGAAGAACACACATGCAATGACACTGGTGGATCCATGTGTGGTTTGTGAGAAGAACACACATCCAATGACATTGGGTGTGGTTCATGAAAACAACACCATCTAATAACACTGGTGGATCCTTATGTGGTTTGTGAGAAGAACAAACATGCAATGAATCTAGATGTGGTTCATGAGAAGAACACACATGCAATGACACAGGTGGATTCATGTGTGGTTTGTGAGAGGAACAGACATGCAATGACATTGGGTGTGGTTCATGAAAAGAACACACATGCAATGACTCTAGATGTGGTTCATGAGAAGAACACACATCCAATGACTCTGGTGTATCCTTATGTGGTTTGTGAGAAGAACACACATGCAATGACTCTAGCTGTGGTTTGTGAAAAGAACACACATGCAATGACATGGGTGTATCCATATGTGGTTTGTGAGAGGAACACACATGCAATGATTCTAGCAGTGTTTTGTGAAAAGAACACACATCCAATGACACTGGTGTATCCTTATGTGGTTTGTGAGAAGAACACACATGCAATGACTCTAGCAGTGGTTTGTGAAAAGAACACACATGCAATGACTGTGGTTCATGAGAAGAACGCACATGCAATGACACTGGTGTATCCGTATGTGGTTTGTGAGACGATCACACATGCAATGACTCTAGATGTGGTTCGTGAGAAGAACATACATCCAATGACACTAGTGGATCTGTGTGTACACTATGAGAGGAACACACATGCAATGACACTGCGTGTGGTTCATGAGAAGAACACATATGCAATTACACTGGTGTATCCTTATGTGGTTTGTGAGAATAACATAGATGCAATGACTCTAGCTGTGGTTCATGAGAATAACACACATGCAATGACACTAGGTGTGGTTCATGAAAAGAACACACATGCAATGACACTGGTGGATCCATATGTCGTTTGTGAAAATAACAGACATGCAATCACACCTGGTGGATCCATGTGTGGTTCATGAGAAGAACACACATGCAATGACACTGGTGGATCCATGTGTGGTTGGTGAGAAGAACACACATCCAATGACACTTGATCTGGTTCATGAAAAGAACACACATCCAATGACACTGGTGGATCCTTATGTGGTTTGTGAGAAGAACAGACATGCAATGACTCGAGATGTGGTTCATGAGAATAACACATATGCAATGACACTAGTGGATCCATGTGTGGTTTGTGAGAGGAACAGACATGCAATGACACTGGGTGTGATTCATGAAAAGAACACACATGCAATGACTCTAGCTGTGGTTCATGAGCAGAACACACATGCAATGACACTGGTGGATCGATGTGTGGTTTGTGAGAGGAACAGACATGCAATGACACTGGGTGTGGTTCATGAAAAGAACACACATGCAATGACACTGGTGGATCCTTATGTTGTTTGTGAGAAGAACACACATGCAATGCGCACAGTGGATACATATGTGGTTAGTGAAAAGAACACACATGAAATGACTCTAACTATGGTTAATGAAAAGAGTAGACATGCAATAACACTTGTGGATCCTTGTGTGGTTTATGCGAGGAACACACATCCAATGACACTATGTGTGGTTAATGAAAAGAACACACATGAAATGACACTGGTGTATCCTTATGTGGTTTGTGAGAAGAACAGACATGCAATGACTCTAGCTGTGGTTCATGAGAAGAACACACAACCAATGACACTGGTGTATCCTTATGTGGTTTGTGAGAAGAACACACATGCAATGATACAGTGGATCCATATGTGGTTTGAGAAAAGAACACACATACAATGACTCTAACTGTGGTTAATGAAAAGAGGAGACATGCAATGACACTAGTGGATCCATGTGTGGTTTATGAGAGGAACACACATCCAATAACACTGGGTGTGGTTCATGAAAAGAACACACATGCAATGACACTGGTGGATCCATGTATGGTTTGTGAGAGGAACATACATGCAATGACACTGGGTGTGGTTCATGAAATGAACACACATCCAATGACACTGGTGGATCCTTATGTTGTTTGTGAGAAGAACACACATGCAATGACACAGTGGATCCATATGTGGCTTGTGAAAAGAACACACATGCAATAACTCTAGCTGTGGTTAATTGAAAGAGCAGACATGCAATGACACTAGTGGATCCATGTGTCGTTTATGAGAGGAACACACATCCAATGACACTGGTGTAGTTCATGAAAAGAACACACGTGCAATGACACTGGTGGATCCTTATGTGGTGTGTGAGAAGAACAAACATGCAATGCATGTGGTTCATGAGAAGAACACACATGCAATGACACTGGTGTATCTTTATGTGGTTTCTGAGAATAACAGACATGCAATGACTCTAGATGTGGTTCATGAGAAGAACACACATGCAATGACACTGGTGGATCCATATGTGGTTTATGATAAGAACACACATGTAATGACACTGGGTGTGCTTCATGAAAAGAACAAACTTGCAATGACACTTCTGGATCCATACGTGGTTTGTGAGAAGAACAGACATGCAATGACTCTTGCTGTGGTTCATGAAAAGAACACACATCCAATGACTCTAGCTGTGGTTCATGAGAAGAACACACATGCAGTGACACTGGTGGATCCATATGTGGTTTGTGAGAAGAACAGACATGCAATGACTCTAGATGTGGTTCATGAGAAGTACACACATGCAATGACACTGGTGGATCCATGTGTGGTTTGTGAGAGGAACACACATGCAATGACACTAGTGATATGTGGTTTGTGAAAAGAACAGACATGCAATGACTCTAACTATGGTTAATGAAAAGAGCAGACATGCAATGACACTAGTGGATCCATGTGTGGTTTGTGAGAAGAACACACATCCAATAACACTGGTGGATCCTTATGTGGTTTGTGAGAAGAACAGACATGCAATGACTCTAGCTGTGGTTCATGAGAAGAACACACATGCAATGACACTGGTGTATCCTTATGTGGTTTGTGAGAAAAACACACATGCAATGACCCTAGATGTGGTTTATGAGAAGAACATACATCCAATGACACCGGTGGATCCATGTGTACACTGTGAGAGGAACACACATGCAATGACACTAGGTGTGGTTCATGAGAAGAACACACATGCAATGACACTGGTGTATCCTTATGTGGTTTGTGAGAATAGCAGACATGCAATGACTCTAGCTGTGGTTCATGAGAAGAACAGACATGCAATGACACAGGTGGATCCATGTGTGGTTTATGAGAGGAACAGACATGCAATGACACTGGGTGTGGTTCATGAAAAGAACACACATGCAATGACTCTAGTGGATCCATATGTGGTCTATGAAAAGAACAGACATGCAATCACACTTGGTGGATCCATGTGTGGTTCATGAGAAGAACACACATGCAATGACACTGGTGGATCCATGTGTGGTTTGTGAGAAGAACACACATCCAATGACACTGGGTGTGGTTCATGAAAACAACACCATCTAATAACACTGGTGGATCCTTATGTGGTTTGTGAGAAGAACAAACATGCAATGAATCTAGATGTGGTTCATGAGAAGAACACACATGCAATGAGACTGGTGGATCGATGTGTGGTTTGTGAGAGGAACAAATATGCAATGACACTGGGTGTGGTTCATGAAAAGAACACACATGCAATGACACTGGTGGATCCATGTGTGGTCTCTGAAGAGAACACACATTTCAATGACACAGGTGGATCCATATGTGGTATGTGAAAAGAACACAGATGCAATGACACTGGGTGTGGTTCATGAAAAGAACACACATGCAATGATGCTGGTGTATCCTTATGTGGTTTGTGAGAAGAACAAACATGCAATGACTCTAGCTGTGGTTCATGAGAAGAACACACATCCAATGACACTGGTGTATCCTTATGTGGTTTGTGATAAGAATACACATGCAATAACTCTAACTGTGGTTAATGAAAAGAGCAGACATGCCATGACACTGGTGGATCTATGTGTGTTTTGTGAGAAGAACATGCATGCAATGACTCTAGCTGTGGTTCATTAGAAGAACACACATGCAATGACACTGGTGGATCCATGTGTGGTCTGTGAGAAGAATACACATGCAATGACACGGTGTGTGGTTCATGAAAAGAATACACATCCAATGACACTGGTGGATCCTTATGTGGTTTGTGAGAAGAACAGACATGCAATGACTCTGGGTGTGGTCCATGAGAAGAACACACATGCAATGACACTAGTGGATCCATGTGTGGTCTATGGGACGAACACACATGCAATGACACTGGGTGTGGTTCATGAAAAGAAAACACATGCAATGACACTGGTGTATCCTTATGTGGTTTGTGAGAATAACAGACATGCAATGACTCTAGATGTGGTTAATGAGAAGAACACACATGCAATGACTTTAGCTGTGGTTCATGAGAAGAACACACATGCAATGACACTGGTGGATCCATGTGTGGTTTGTGAGAGGAACATACATGCAATGACACTGGGTGTGGTTCATGAAAAGAACACACATGCAATGACACTAATGGATCCATGTGTGGTCTCTGAAGAGAACACACATTTCAATGACACAGGTGGATCCATATGTGGTATGTGGAAAGAACAGACATGCAATGACTCTAGCTGTGGTTCATGAGAAGAACACACATGCAATGACACTGGTGGATCCATGTGTGGTTCATGAGAAGAACACACATCCAATGACACTAGGTGTGGTTCATGAAAAGAACACACATCCAGTGACACTAGTGGATCCATGTGTGGTTTGTGAGAAGAACACACATGCAATGACTCTGGCTGTGGTTCATGAAAAGAACACACATCCAATGACACTAGTGGATCCATGTGTGGTTTGTGAGAAGAACAGGCATGCAATGACTCTAGCTGTGGTTCATGAAAAGAACACACATGCAATGACACTGGTGGATCAATGTGTGGTTCATGAGAAGAACACACATCCAATGACACTGGTGGATCAACATGTGGTTTATGAAAAGAACACACATGCAATGACACTGGTGGATCCATGTGGTTTATGACAATAACACACATGCAATGAACTCTAGTGGGTCCATGTGGTTTATGAGAAGAACACACATCCATTGAACTCTAGTGGATCTATCTTGGCATAATTTGATGTATGCCACGATGTATTTTATTGTACAAGACTCTCACTTTCCATTTTTATACTACTCACTTTTGCCCTTGGTTTTTTGATACTACTCAGTTTTGCCCCCCTCTCTCTATCTTTCGTAGAAGCCCAAACCTGTGCTCACCCTGTCTGCTACTCCCTGATTGGTTGTCACAGTTGTCATGCGGATCATGCGCACCAACCATTGATTCTGTGCGATCCAACGATGATCGTTGCACACGTCATGCCCTTCACAGTACAGCGTGAGACTGCACAGACGTCTCCCTCAGCGAGAATTCTACAATAAGGAACACGATGCCGTCCATGGAAAAAGTCGTCGAGCGGTCATGTCATGTTTAATCAAGTCTGAAAAGCCTACTACTGCTACTACTACTACGCCACAACGCATAAGTCATCGAGTGCACGGTCGTCGATGGACAGCTGCAATTTATTACCACTTGATTTTGATAATGCATATCCCATTTTTTATCTAGCGGCTCTCAATCTCACTTCCAATTGGGCCCGACCGTAAGAAACTTGCACGCGCTAGCCGGAGGCCGAAGAGTTGAGCTCAAAGAGACCTAACATCTCCACCTTCATCGAGTCACTCGCAGTCATCAACACATCCCTCTACCCGATCTAGCACAACCCCACAAATCTCGTCATACAGCCACCTACCTTCCCCTCTACATTTCCATTTTTAACTATCGCCAATTTTAGGGCCGTGTCAAACTTCGTACATAGAAATTGTGTATGCGCCCTTTGCATGCGGCTCAATACAGAACTGCCATGCATGGCCCGGGAAAAAACCTGACGTACCGTGCGCGTGTCGCGGTGCACGGTGTAGTAGACTGCGCGGCGCGTTGCACGGTGGTGCCATGAAACATGCCTTGCTTCCATCCACCTTAACTATAGAGCCCATCTCCGCACACCCACTCTCACTCTCGCTCACTCTCCCCACGCAACCCTCTCCACTATCCCACCAACATCCGCAAAATCCCGAGAATACCCTGTCCACACCAGCAATGGCGGAGGAAGATAAGGTGGCCATCATCGCCTCCGAGGCCGCCGGCGAGGAGGCCCCCGTCTCCTCTCCGGTCCCCCTCGACACGTTGAAAGCAGCTACCGTCCCTGTCCAGGCCCCAGTCGAGGCATCGATGGCAGCCGCCGTTCCCATCCAGGCCCCCGTCCCCGCTACCGACGGATCCACCGAAGAGGAGCCCCCCGCCGGTGAGGAGGCCCCCACCGGTCACAAGAAAATCAAGCACTTCTGGGGCACCGAAGATCCAGATAAGTACATCGCTCCGCTGAACCCCTACGACACCGACATCGATGACCCATGGTCGAAGGTAACTAGGGTTTGCTCCCCTCCCCTGGTTCTTCTACCGTTCCCATTGTTGGATGCTAGATCTTGGTTTATTTGGATTCGCTTGTTCGCATTTCGATTGCTCGATCTTCTTACATCATCTACTCCCCCATTTTCCTTTTCTTCCAATAGGTTTCTGATAGCGACGTCTGCAGCGATGACGAGTCCATGCACACCAAGGCTCGTCAGGTGCTGAGGAGGTTGTGGGCCGGCCAGTATGACGCCTTCTTCAGGGGCGGCTACTGGCGCTGCCCCTTCTGCCGGGTGAGTCTCGCCGGCACCGCCTTCAACTCCTTACTAAAGCATGCAGAGGCCATAGGCTCTGGCATCCACAAAGGCGGCGAGCGCAAGACCATGAACATCAACACCTACATCGCTAAACACCGGGCTCTCAGCATTCACCTCCGAAACCTCCAGTGGGTGGCCATCAAAGAGGGTCGCATGCCTCCAATCAGGCCCAAGGCCCCCAAGATCAAGGGACTAGGCAGTAAGAAGTGGACGAAGCGTCGGAGAGAGGAGGCGGAGGCGCGGGCGCATGAAGGACGGGTTGAATGTGTCCTTGAATGTATCTGCATCCGTGGCGGCTACTGCTGCTAAGCAGCTTCTTTTGATTTTCTATATTTTGCTTGCATCCTATTTCTGGCTGAATACATCGAACCTCGTTAAGCAACCTACTTTCTATCACTATATCCTATTTAGCTGCGGACAACTATATCTACATTTGTTTTGTTTTCTGAATGAATGTATTCTGCCTGGTGTGATTTGCTGCTCTAGATTTGCTACCTGATCGGAGGCAAAAAGAGGTCCAAAAGGGAACGAATTATCGAACAGAGAATCTTCTCTAGATTTGTTACCAATTTGGGAAAAATGAAACATATCTGTTTAGCGAGAGAGGAAAAGGATACTCTTTCAAACTGCCAATAACGAGCTACCATCTTGACGTCTCCCTCTATAAGAAGGAACACGACGCTGTCCATGGAAAAAGTCGTCGAGTGGTCATGTCACGTTTAATCTAGTCTGCAAAGGCTACTACTGCTACTACAACACATGCACAGGGCAACGGGGTCATCGAGTGCACGATTGTCGACGGGACGCTGCAATTTATTGCCACTTGATTTTAATAAGACATATCCCATTTTTACGCAGCGCTCTCAATCTCACTTCCAACTGGGCCCTACCACTAGTAACTTCCATGAGTCAAGCGCCCCCTCGAGTAGATCTAACGTTGTAGAAATTGGTTCCGCGCCACTTGCATGCAGTGGAATCAAGGTCTGCCATGAGCGTGTTTTCAATGCAGCTCTAAAGAGGAGATCATGGATGTTTCAAAAAAAGGGAACCCAAAAAAAAGGTGTAGATCGTGGTAGCCCCCCCGCCCAACACACATCCAATGACACTTGGTGTGGCTCATGAAAATAACACACATCCAATGACACTGGTGGATCCTTATGTGGTTTGTGAGAAGAACATACATGCAATGAATCTAGATGTGGTTCATGAGAAGAACACACATGCAGTGACACTGGGTGTGGTGGTTCATGAAAAGAAAAAACATGCAATGACACTTGTGGATCCATATGTGGTTTGTGAGAAGAACAGACATGCAATGACTCTAGCCGAGGTTCATGAAAAGAACGCACATCCAATGACTCTAGCTGTGGTTCATGAGAAGAACACACATGCAATGACACTGGTGGATCCATATGTGGTTTGTGAGAGGAACAAACATGCAACGACTCTAGATGTGGTTCATGAGAATAACAAACATGCAATGACACTGGTGGATCCATGTGTGGTTTGTGAGAGGAACACACATGCAATGACACTAGTGATATGTGGTTTGTGAAAAGAACAGACATGCAATGACTCTAACTGTGGTTAATGAAAGAGCAGACATGCAATGACACTGGTGGATCCATGTGTGGTTTGTGAGAAGAACACACATCCAATGACACTGGTGGATCCTTATGTGGTTTGTGAGAAGAACAGACATGCAATGAGTCTAGCTGTGGTTCGTGAAAAGAACACACATGCAATGACATTGGTGTATCCTTATGTGGTTTGTGAGAAGAACACACATGCAATGACTCTAGATGTGGTTCATGAGTAGAACAAACATCCAATGACACTGGTGGATCCATGTGTACACTGTGAGAGGAACACACATGCAATGACAGTGGGTGTGGTTCATTAGAAGAACACACATACTATGACACTGGTGTATCCTTATGTGGTTTGTGAGAAGAACACACATGCAATGACTCTAGCTGTGGTTCACGAAAAGAACACACATCCAATGACTCTAGCTATGGTTCATGAGAAGAATACACATGCCATGACACTGGTAGATCCATGTGTGGTTTCTAAGAGGAACAGACATGCATTGACACTAGGTGTGGTTCATGAAAATAACACACATGCAATGAGACTGGTCGATCCTTATGTGGTTCGTGAGAAGAACAGACATGCAATGACTCTGGGTGTGGTTCATGAGAAGAACACACATGCAATGACACTGGTGGATCCATGTGTGGTCTGTGAGAGGAACAAACATGCAATGACACTGGTTGTGGTTCATGAAAAGAAAACACATGCAATGACAATGGTGTATCCTTATGTGGTTTGTGAGAATAACAAACATGCAATGACTCTTGATGTGGTTCATGAGAAGAACACACATCCAATGACACTAGTGGATGAATATGTGGTTTATGAGAAGAACACACATGCAATGACACTAGGTGTGGTTCATGAAAAGAACAAACATAAAATGACACTTGTGGATCCATATGTGATTTGTGAGAAGAACAGACATGTAATGACTCTAGCTGTGGTTCATGAAAAGAACACACATCCAATGACTCTAGATGTGGTTCATGAGAAGAACACATGCAATGACACTGGTGGATCCATATGTGGTTTGTGAGAAGAACAGACATGCAATGACTCTAGATGTGGTTCATGAGAAGAACACACATGCAATGACACTGGTGGATCCATGTGTGGTTCATGAGAAGAACACACATGCAATGACACTGGTGATATGTGGTTTGTGAAAATAATAGACATGCAATGACTCTAACTGTGGTTAATGAAAAGAGCAGATATGCAATGACACTGGTGATCCATGTGTGGTTTGTGAGAAGAACAAACATGCAATGACTCTAGCTTTGGTTTGTGAGAAGAACAGACATGCAATGACTCTAGCTATGGTTCATTAGAAGAACACACATCCAATGACGCTGGTGTATCCTTATGTGGTTTGTGAGAAGAACACACATGCAATGACTCTAGATGTGGTTCATGAGAAGAACACACATCCAATGACACTGGTGTATCCTTATGTGGTTTGTGAGAAGAACACACATGCAATGACTCTAGATGTGGTTCATGAGAAGAACACACATGCAATGACACTGGTGGATCCATATGTGGTTTGTGAGAAGAACAGACATGCAATGACTCTAGATGTGGTTCATAAGAACAACACACATGCAATGACACTGGGTGTGGGTCATGAAAAGAACACATATGCAATGACACTAGTGTATCCTTATGTGGTTTGTGAGAATAACAAACATGCAATGACTCTAGCTATGGTTCATGAGAAGAACACACATGATATTACACTGGTGGATCCATGTGTGGTTTATGAGAGGAACAAACATGCAATGACACTGGGTGTGGTTCACGAAAAGAACACACTGAAGGAAATATGCCCTGAGAGGCAATAATAAAGTTGTTATTATGTATTCCTTGTGTATGATAGATGTTTATTTTGCATGCTATAATTGTATTGATAGGAAATATCAATACATGTGTGTTTAATAAACAAAAAGGGTTCCTAGTTATTCCTCTCTTATAGACTAGCTTGTTGATTAACAAGATGATCAAGGTTTCCTGATCATGGACATTGGATGTTGTTAATAACAAGGTCACAGCATTTGTGAAATGATGTGATGAACATTCATCCGAAGTATAGCATTACGATCAAGTCATTATGTTTATATTGCTATAACATCATACAAAGTAGTCTTAGTCCTTAGAACATGAGATCATGTTAATTGCTAACATCGAAAGAGTATCTTGATAACATCAAACGTCACACTGTAACAGGGTGACCATAAAGGTGGGTTCAGTGCTATGAAGGTGTTATGTTGAGGCTCATGGATCAAGAATGGAATTTGTCAATCCCGATGATGGATAGATATACTATGGGCCCTCTCGGTGATATCACATTAAGATAGCTTGCAAGCAAGTGATGTGATCACTAGAATGTTATATCACGCGAACGAGAAAAGAGTGCATGTCGGTAACGAGATCAAACTAGGTATTTGGATACCGATGATCGAATCTCGGACATGTATTATATCATGAGACAAAGGGATTAAATTGCTGACGTTAAAGGTTCTCACGATCATAGAAGTCATCGTTGAATATGTAGGAGTCAGTATGGATCTCTAGGTCCCGCTTCTGATTATTGATCTGAGAGGAGTCTCAATCATGTCTGCATTATTCGCGAACCATTGGGTGACACACTAAAGGGTTGCCGGACACCATTTAGGAGCACATATGTTCCAGACAAAAGGTTTGCAAAGCGCAGGAAATGTTTCGATAGAAACTGGAATTGTTTCGATAGAAACCGGAATTGTTTCGGGTGAAATTGCAGAAAGTGGTTCTGCATGTGATATTGAAATGTTGCAAGGGTTTTATGTGAATGTTTGTTAATTAAAGTAATTAACAAAATTATGAATAAAATAAATAAAAGAGTTTTATTAATTGAGAGTTGCATTTAATTTGGTGGAAATTAAATACATGTGAGTGGGATTTTGGGTGGAGGCCATATTTATGTGAGTGGAGGTTCACCACATTAATGAAGGAGGGGAGGAGTCCCCCCCCTCATGCGCCGGCTATGGGAGGGGAGGGGTCTCCCTCCCTCCTATATAAAGCCCCCCTCTCCCCTCTCACAAACCACACCTCCTCGTGAAGGATCTCTCTCCTTCTCTAGATATTCCCCCATGGCCTTGCGTATGGAAGGAGTTGCTGCTTCCGCTGATTCGCTGGAGCGAGGAGGTGGAGGTTGTCCGGTGGCTTGAACGTGTGTGCGAGGATGGATGCGGTGCTGATTTGCGCCGCTTGGACTTCCACACGATCTTGAGATCGGCAAGCGTACGACTACATCAACCACGAGTTCCTACTCGTTAACAAAACTCGTTGTCTTCGAGGGTAAGTTCTCCATGGATGTATGTCCACCCGTTGCTCTGTATCTAGTAGATAGATCTTGGCGTATAGTTCTCATCATAGGAAAATTTTTGTTTTCTATGCTGCAGACGCAACACACACATGCAATGACACTGGTGGATCCATATGTTGTTTGTGAAAAGAACAGACATGTAATGTGTAACATCCCAAAAACTTTAATCCAAGCTTATCAAGATCAAATCATCCAAAAATAGGGTTAACAAAAACTTTTCCAAATTTAAAATGAAAGCATTCATATGTGTGTGCATTTAAAATAGGAGTTGTTTTGAATTGCCATGATTGTGTGACCCAATGCTTGTAAAATGTTTCTTAGGTGATTTAAACATCATCTACATCATTCCCAAACTTTTCCTAAAGAAAATCAAATCAAAAAGAATTAAAAAGGAGGAATGGTCATTTTGGCCATTTTAATCCACTACACTATTTTGGCTATTCCTAGTACTAAATTCTTAACAGAAACAATTCTTGATCTTTGTACCCCTTGCTAGTACACATAATGAGGTACCAAGGCCCACCATTTGATCTGCTAAAAACATTCTTTTACTTATTTTAATTGGCATTTGAAAATTGAATCTAATGCATATGCATAGATCACCCCTATTTCAAAACCCATCTATTTGAGCTCCACTTTCAAAACCCTTGCAACCAGAGACTACCTAGCACTAGTGGAGATCACTCAAAAAATTTGAAACCAAAATTCAAAACTTTTTCTCTTTTGGCCATTTCATCAAACACCTTGCTGGCAAGATCATATTGGCCTAACTAATACTGTTTTGAGCTAATTTTGTCTAGCAATTTTAGTGTGCTTTGATCAGCTTTGTCCCCTCCTAGCCTAACCAGACCAACCCCAGCCTCTTCCCTACCTCCTAGCTGCACTGCACTACCATGCCGAGCCACCTCTCGCCGCAGCAGACCATCTCCCTCTCTCTCTCTCCATGTCTAGGAGGTAGCCAGGAGCTCACCGCCACCCCCTGTCCTCTGCCCGAGCCCAGCCCTGCAGTGGACCATCGAGGATACCACGCGCCCAGTGCCACCACACCATGCCGGTGCCGCCCCCAGAGCGCGCTATGTCCCCGCTCGCACAGACCGTCCCTTGGCCGCAGCCCGCGCCCGCCGCTCCGCCACGACCTGGAGAACCCCCCAGACACCCCCGCTGGCCGGCCAACGCCTCACAGCCAGCGCTCGCCGTGGACACCGCCGCCTCTGCCTCTCAGAGCGCCACCTCGCCCAGACCGCATGTCATCGCCCCTACGGCTGCATTCAATTCCTAGAGCACCGCCAGGGGATCGCCCATCGATCGCCACCCCCAGCCATGCCTCTACCCGCCGTAGCCTTGTCGCCGGAGTCGCCTGCCCATCCCGCTCGGTCTCACCATCGGGCCTATAAAAGGAGCCCTCTCTAGCCTCTTCTCTCCACACCATTCCACTCCCCACACCTCTCTGAACCTCACCCACCTCTCGCCGGAGCAAAAGGAGCAGCATCTCGCCGGAATTGGAGCCGGAGCAGCCGCCTCTAGAGGAGAAGGGCGCCGCTGATTGCGACCACCCCAAGCTCCGCCACAACCGCGCCTCGCCTCTCCGTCGACCACCAGTTCGTTTGCCCGCCTCGCCGACCCCGCTGGAGCCCTGAAGATAGTACCAACCAAGCTTACGAGGAGGAGGAGTGCTATCAAGACGAAGATGAAGAAAACTTCAACCACTGCACCAACCAAGGCAAGCCACCATTAACAGTGCAAGCTACCCTTAGCAAGCTAACAATACCCAAGATTAACCCTTGCAGGTTTAGTGCTTAGCAAACTAGAAACAAACTAGATGGTTTAGCAAAGATGCCTTAAGCATGCTTTGATCATACCCCCTTTTACTATTAGTACCTCAAGTCTTATTGACAAGTTTTACCTCCCTTAATTTACACAAGTTCTTTACTTGTTTTGAAGGTAGCATAAAAAGTATAAAACTTGACCTACTTAGAAACCTTTAGATGTCATTCTATGGCATGAGATTGAACCCATCACTTCCACCTTAGTGAACACTCTTAACTTAGTATTTTAGAGTAGATCAAAAACTTGAGTCACTTTAGATGGGAACACTTGATGAAAATGAATTATGAAAACCTCGGAATGATGAGTCATTCTATTGAGATGTTTTGACATGTGTTGAGAAACACCAATGATTGATGATGATGAAGAAAATGTTGAGGCATGAGTCTTAACCCTTTTATAAAACTGATGGTTGGATTCGGATGCGATACCATTCCAAATTTACCGTACAACCACATTACCTGAATTGGGGAAGGCTTAGTTAGAAATTTATATGCATTAGTATTAGTTCCCTCACGGGAGAGGTTTGAGCTGAGGCTACCTCTCATGATGTCCACCTATGCACTGCCCAAGATGACTGATGGTCATGGTTGGGAGGCCATGCTCATAGGAGAGGTGCTTATACTAGGGTGTGTAAAGGGAAGGTTATGTTTGATTATCTGCATACTAAGTATGATGATTCAGGGTTATCCCTGACAGATGTATCGAATCTTGTGGTGAAAGTGTACTACCTCTGTAGAGTGTCAAACTATTCGAATAGCCACGTCCACGGTTATGGACAATTGGAATGGCCATACTCTTTCATTGTCAGATGTTTTCTAAATAACTTGAAATGAATGATGAATCTTGACTTGACCACAACGGGATTGTGTTTATGACAATAGTTTCCCAACTTAAGTGATTTTAGAACTTTACTTTATCTTTCTTGGCTTCTGAACTCAGCTTAGATTTCAAACTTAACTTTATATTTAAACTTAGATTTAGCACTTTAACTTAGAACTATAGTACCTGTTAATAGTAGTTTGCGAGTACTTAAAGAGTACTCATGGCTTTTGTCCCTGGCTATTCTCATGGCCAGACTATGAACGAGACTATCAGGAGGATGGTCATCAGGACGGCTATGATAACTAGGACTATCTGCCTTCGTCAGCATTGCCTGTGCCCCTGAAGATGGACCCCACCGCTACGCTTATCTTTTATTTCCGTTGCTTGTTGTATTAAAGACTGGATCATGAGATCCGTATTTGTGTAAGACCTTATGTATGGTTTGTAATGGATGATGAACTGTGATATCCAATCCGTTATGTCTCGCAAAAATGGTAATCCTGGGATTTGCGAGGTATGGAATAACGGGCATCTGGGATTAAAAATCCGGGTGTTGACAAGTTGGTATCAGAGCCATCCTGACCATAGGAGACCCTAGTTAGAATGGACGTCCAAACCAAAAACTTAGCTTCAAAACCGAAGTGAGTATTTATGAAAAACTATTTCCTCTCTTACCCTTGTGAACTCATTCTTTCCCAAAAATTTATGTTCCTCAAAATTCTTACATTACTACTTAAAATTTGACACACTTGATCACCTCACTAACTTCCTCATCCTTAATTCTTGTAGATGGAGACTTAGTTCAGCAAGTTTTACCAGTTGGGAAACGGAGGTCAGCTGATCTTCGAGAGGATCTGGATTCACTGTCGGAGTTACAGGGACGCCCACATCCGGAGTGTCTTGGAGCTCAACTTCCAGGACCCCTAGGAGGAGACCTACAATGGCTAGTCACCGCAGATCTTCGAGGAAGCATCGAAGCACCAACTTCTAGAAGAATTCAGTTCTCCGTGAGAGAGAACAACTGGCTAGATGGATTAGCCTGGGCAATGCATGAATCTCTCGCATGTCTATGTGCCCTCAGCGTCAACAAGATCCAAGGAACCCGTTTTGCCCACTATGCAAGACGTGACTATGGGAATGCCGATGGAGATGCCAAGTCACCCAGAATTGAGGCGTCAAGTGGATAACCTTGACTTCTTGCTTCATGATAGACAGCAGGAACTGGACAATGTTAGGGAGTTAGCCAACCAGAACCATGCCATTGCCGACCAGAAGGCCCAGACTTTTGCACTGCTCGTCCAAGATCGCCAGTCTCTTCGCCGCTAGCGTGCAAAGAAGGATCGCACCATCGCCCGTCTTCGCAAGAAGGTGGCCGACCTCGAGAAGACTGTCAAGGAGCAGGAAGCTTAGCTTGCCGCCAAGGAAGAAGAAGATAAGGGTGAAGACATCCAGGGAGACATGGATTCTTACCTCAGCAACGATGATGACTTTCTGGAGGAGGATGCCGTGGACTTCTACACTAATGATGAAGACTCCGACTTCATCGATGATGAGTAGATGCACTAGAGCACTATTGTAGCCTGAGATGTATCATCTCCTTGTATCCTAGCTGGCAGAATGGTTCTTCAAACCATCTGTTTTCCCCTTTGATTGTTGTGGTGTGTGTTGTATCGGGTGCTTGCTTGCATGAATGAAAATGAAGTTAGTTGAAAAACCTGAGTCTAACCCAAAGTTTTAGCTTTGAAAACCCAAAACCATGAACCTTAGAATTTCCCTCTTACTCCTATATCTATCTCAATCTTCAGATGACTCGTGGAAACCAAGGAGGGAGCAGCTCGTCGCAGGACCCAATGCTGCAGATCTTGCAGAATCTCATCACGGACAGTGAAGCAAGCAGGGCCGAGCGTCAAGCCAACTTAGCAACATTGCAGCAGATCGCCCAAATGGCTCTCAACAACCAAGGACATGGAAATCAGGATCACCATGGATCCAAACTCAAAAAAATTCAGAACACCAATCCCCCAATCTTCAACCAATCCGAGAACCCATTAGATGCTGATCACTGGTTACAGACCATGGAAAACAACCTTGAAGTTGCAGGAGTTGATGAAAATGAGAAAGTTCTCTTTGCCACCCACTATCTAGCGGGAGATGCAAGAGCTTGGTGGAATAGCATCCACAATATGAACCATGGCCAGGTGATGACCAGGGAAGCATTCAAAGTCAAGTTCAGCCGCACCCACGTGCCGCAAGGTCTCGTCAACAGGATGAGAGATGAGTTCCGTGAATTGAAGCAAGGAAGAATGACTGTGGTGGAGTACCATGACAGATTCTTGTCACTTGCCAGATATGCACCGGATGAGATCAACACGGAGGCCAAGAAGAAGGAGAGATTCTTGAACGGACTGCATGATGAGATGCAGACTGTCCTCGTCAACATCCGTTTCCAGGATATCGAAGAGCTAGTCGACTCTGCCATTCAGATGGAAGGGAAGATTAACCAAGCAAACGACAACCGCAAGCATCGTATGATGTAGCAGTCTGGATCCAGTAGTCACCAGAAGTACCATCCCAACCCCTCACCAGGATATGCACCAAGGAACAATCGACCCCCAAATCCTCGCCCAAGCTACCCGAACCGTAGCGGAGGTAATGTGAAGTCCGGAGGAAACAATCACAACTCAGGCAATGCCAACCATTTCAACCGTGCCCCTCCCAAGAGAAACAACAACAACAACACTGCACCCAGAACTGGCAACAATGCTGTGCCTATCACAGTCAAGGACAAGTCCCAGATCACTTTTTTCGAGTGTGGAGTGAAGGGTCACTACTCTAATGAGTGTCCCAAGAAGACTACCGCTAATGCCCCTGTGAATGCCCCAGCTCAGCAGCAGCGTCGTGTTCAACCAGGAAGGAGATTTGCCCTAGGGAACCCTAACAACCGCAACGGTCGTCTCTTCCACATGAACGCAGAAGAAGCCCAGGAAGCGCCAGATGTAGTGCTGGGTATGTTTTCTGTCAACTCAGTTTTAGCAAGAGTATTGTTTGATTCTGGAGCATCGCATTCATTTGTCACAGAAGAATTTGCATGCACTAGTAAGATTCACCCAACCAACCTGAAGCATGTCATGATAGTTCAAATCCCCAGTTCAACTACAAAAGCTAGAAAAATTTGCAAAGTTGTACCTATCATAATACATGGGATAGATTTTTATGCCAACCTAATTGTACTTGGAACCAAAGGATTGGAAGTAGTACTAGGTATGGACTGGATGTCAAGGCATAAAGGATGGATAGACTGTGCTAAGAAAGCCATCACCATGACCAGTAGTTCTGGAGTAACAGTAGAGCATATCTCTGAAACCTTACCCCGCCAATTCAAGTGCAACAATAGTGTAGCCCTTCCCACCATAGACCAAGTCAGAGTAGTCTGTGAATACCCTGACGTATTCCCAGATGAATTGCCAGGTATGCCCCCGGATAGGGATATCGAGTTCATTATCGAACTAATCCCTGGAACCGGACCTATAGCCCAGAGACCCTATACCATGAACCCCTCAGAGTTAGTGGAACTGAAGAAGCAATTGGATACCATGTTAGCAACAGGCTTGATTCAGCCAAGTGTGTCGCCATGGAGATCACTAGTGTTATTCGTCGACAAGAAAGATGGAGGCAATCGTCTGTGTACAGATTACAGAAAGTTGAATGACGTCACCATCAAGAACAAGTACCCTTTGCCAAAGATAGAGGATTTATTTGATCAGTTGACCGGAGCCCAGGTATTCTCAAAGATTGATCTTAGGACTGGTTATCACCAACTTAAGATTCATGCAACGGATATTCCGAAGACCGCCTTTACTACTCGCTATGGTTTATACGATTATACGGTTATGTCTTTTGGATTAACCAATGTCTCTACTTATTTCATGAATCTCATGAATAAGATCTTTATGAATTTCCTAGATAAGTTTGTAGTTGTGTTTATCAACGACATCCTTATCTACTCCAAGTCAGAAGAAGAGCATGAGCAACATCTAAGAATCATCCTAGAAACCCTGAGAGAGCATCAGTTATATGCCAAGTTCAGCAAGTGTGAGTTTTGGTTGAAAGAAGTAGGATTCCTAGGACATATTGTGTCTGCCGGAGGAGTCTCTGTTGATCCCACCAAGATCAAAGATGTCAAAGAATGGGAAGCCCCAACCAATCAAACCCAAGTCTGTTCATTCCTCGGATTAGCGGGATATTACCGCAAGTTCGTAGAAGGATTCTCGATCATAGCCCGACCAATGACCCAATTGTTGAAAAAGGACAAGAAGTTTGAATGGACAGACAAATGTGAGGCCAGTTTCCAGGAGCTGAAGAAGAGATTGATATCAGCCCCAATATTGATCATGCCAGACATCAAGAAGCCATTTGATGTATATTGTGATGCATCCAAGATTGGTATAGGATGTGTATTGATGCAAGAGGCAAATTCATCGCGTATCTGTCTCGACAACTGAAGCAGCATGAGCAGAACTATCCGACCCATGATCTTGAGCTAGCAGTTATGGTTCTAGCATTGAAGACATGGCGTCATTATCTGATGGGTAATCGATGTGAGATTTACTCAGATCATAAGAGCTTAAAGTATATTTTCACTCAGAAGGAGTTGAATATGATGCAAAGAAGATGGATAGAGTTAATCAAGGATTATGACCTTGACATTCACTATCACCCCGGCAAAGCCAATGTGGTAGCGGATGCTCTTAGCAGATTGCCGTGTAGGCTTAACACCATGATCAAGGAGAAGCAACCAAGTTTGTATGAGGAGTTGGAGCAGTTCAGGATGGAGTTAGTTAGCAAAGGATTCTTGGCTAGCATTGAACTTCAACCCACTTTGATTAGCCAAATCAAGGAAGCCCAGAAAGGGAATGAAAGTATCGACGGAATCAAACGCCGTATTGGTACATGCAAAGTACCTGGATTCACCGAAGACGAAGAAGGAGTACTGTGGTACAAAGGATGTATCTGTGTGCCAGCAGATTGGGAGCTAAAGGAAGTTATCATGAAGGAATCTCATGATACTCTTTATTATATCCACCCCGGAGGAACAAAGATGTATCAGGATTTGAAAGAACAATTTTGGTGGCACAAGATGAAAAGAGAGATCGGAAGCTACATCGCCAAATGTGACATCTGTCAAAGAGTCAAAGCAGAGCATCAGAGACCTGCAGGATTGTTGCAACCATTGCAGATTCCGGAATGGAAATGGGATTCCGTCGGAATGGAATCTATCACTGTTTTTCCTACTTCTAGTAAGGGAAATGACTCAATCTGGGTCATTGTTGATAAACTATCCAAGGTAGCCCACTTCATACCTATTAAGACAACCTACCAGAGTGCAAAACTAGTAGAGTTGTATATTGCTAGGATTGTTAGTCTGCATGGAACCCCCAAGACCATTATCTCAGATCAAGGAACCCAGTTTACTTCAAGATTCTGGCAGAAAGTTCAGGAAGGATTAGGAACCAAGTTGAACTTCAGCACCGCATATCACCCGCAAACATATGGAAAAACTGAGAGAGTCAACCAGATCTTGGAGGATATGCTTAGAGCTTGTGTGTTGGAATACATATCAAAATGGGAAGACTGCCTGCCTTTCGCAGAATTCTTGTATAACAACAGTTATCAAGCTCGTTTACAGATGGCACCATTTGAATTCCTATACGGAAGAAAGTGTCGTACCCCTTTGAATTGGTCGCAAGTAGGAGAGAGTCAGATCTTTGGACCCGACATTCTCCGAGAAGCAGAAGAGAAAGTTCACAAAGTCTGTGAACACCTCAAGACCGCCCAATCTAGATAGAAGAGTTATGCTGACAAGAGAAGGAGAGACCTAACTTTCAATGTCAGAGATTTTGTATATCTGAAGGTTTCACCATTGAAGGGAACTCAACGCTTTAGTCTAAAGGGAAAGTTAGCCCCCAGATATATCGGACCTTTCAAGATTCTGAACCGCCGAGGAGAAGTATCGTATCAACTGGAACTGCCTGAAGATATGTCAGCCATCCACAATGTGTTCCATATCTTGTTACTTCGCAAATGCTTGGAAGTGCCTGAGAAGACTGAAGTTTTCAAGAATATCGATCACAGAGCTGTGGAAATCAACAATGACCTGACCTATCAGGAAGTACCCATCCGTATCTTAGAAGAAGCCTATAGAACCACCAGGACCAGGAGCATCAAGTTTCTCAAGATTCAGTGGAGCAACCATACCGAGGAGGAAGCTACTTGGGAGCGAGAAGATTACATTAGGACAGAGTTCCCAGATCTCTTTAGTTCCTAGTTTTCTTTGTAAATCTCGGGACGAGATTTTGTTTAAGGGGGGGGGAAGGTTTGTAACATCCCAAAAACTTTAATCCAAGCTTATCAAGATCAAATCATCCAAAAATAGGGTTAACAAAAACTTTTCCAAATTTAAAATGAAAGCATTCATATGTGTGTGCATTTAAAATAGGAGTTGTTTTGAATTGCCATGATTGTGTGACCCAATGCTTGTAAAATGTTTCTTAGGTGATTTAAACATCATCTACATCATTCCCAAACTTTTCCTAAAGAAAATCAAATCAAAAAGAATTAAGAAGGAGGAATGGTCATTTTGGCCATTTTAATCCACTACACTACTTTGGCTATTCCTAGTACTCAATTCTTAATAGAAACAATTCTTGATATTTGTACCCCTTGATAGTACACATAATGAGGTACCAAGGCCCACCATTTGATCTGCTAAAAACATTTTTTTACTTATTTTAATTGCCATTTGAAAATTGAATCTAATGCATATGCATAGATCACCCCTATTTCAAAACCCATCTATTTGAGCTCCACTTTCAAAACCCTTGCAACCAGAGACTATCTAGCACTAGTGGAGATCACTCAAAAATTTTGAAACCAAAATTCAAAACTTTTTATCTTTCGGCCATTTCATCAAACACCTTGCTGGCAGGATCATATTGGCCTAACTAATACTATTTTTGGCTGATTTTGTCTAGCAATTTTAGTGTGCTTTGATCAGCTTTGTCCCCTCCTAGCCTAACCAGACCAACCCCAGCCTCTTCCCTACCTCCTAGCTGCACTGCACTGCCATGCCGAGCCACCTCTCGCCGGCCGACCGTGCACTTGCCGCAGCAGACCATCTCCCCCTCTCTCTCCATGTCTAGGAGGTAGCCAGGAGCTCACCGCCACCCCCTGTCCTCTGCCCGAGCCCAGCCCTGCAGTGGACCACCGAGGATACCACGCGCCCAGTGCCACCGCACCATGCCGGTGCCGCCCCCAGAGCGCGCTCTGTCCCCGCTCGCCCCTTGGTCGCAGCCCGCGCCCGCCGCTCCGCGACGACCTGGAGAACCCCCCAAACACCCCCGCTGGCCGCCCAACGCCTCACAACCACCGCTCGCCATGGACACCACCGCCTCTGCCTCTCAGAGCGCTACCTCGGCCAGACCGCATGCCACCGCCCCTACGACCGCATTCAATTCCTAGAGCACCGCTAGGGGACCGCCCATCAATCGCCACCCCCAGCCATGCCTCTACCCCGTTGTAGCCTTGTCGTCAGAGTCGCCTGTCCATCCCGCTCGGTCTCACCATCGGGCCTATAAAAGGAGCCCTCCCCAGCCTCTTCTCTCCACACCATTCCACTCCCCTCACCTCTCTGAACCTCACCCACCTCTCGCCGGAGCAAAGGGAGCAGCATCTTGCCGGAATTGGAGCCGGAGCATCCGCCTCTGGAGGAGAAGGGCGCCGCTGATTGCGACCACCCCAAGCTCCGCCGCAACCGCGCCTCGCGTCACTGTCGACCACCAGTTCGTTTGCCCGCCTCGCTGACCCCGCTGGAGCCCTAAAGATAGTACCGACCAAGCTTACGAGGAGGAGGAGGAGTGTTATCAAGACGAAGACGAAGAAAACTTCAACCACTGCACCAACCAAGGCAAGCCACCATTAACAGTGCAAGCTACCCTTAGCAAGCTAACAATACCCAAGATTAACCCTTGCAGGTTTAGTGCTTAGCAAACTAGAAACAAACTAGATGGTTTAGCAAAGATGCCTTAAGCATGCTTTGATCATACCCCCTTTTACTATTAGTACCTCAAGTGATGAAAATGAACTATCCCTTTAGTCACTTTAGATGGGAACACTTGATGAAAATGAATTATGAAAACCTTGGAATGATGAGTCATTCTATTGAGATGTTTTGACATGTGTTGAGAAACACCAATGATTGATGATGATGAAAATGTTGAGGCATGAGCCTTAACCCTTTTATAAAACTGATGGTTGGATTCGGATGCGATACCATTCCAAATTTACCATACAATCACATTACCTGAATTGGGTAAGGCTTAGCTGGAAATTTATATGCATTAGTATTAATTCCCTCACGGGAGAGGTTTGAGCTGAGGCTACCTCTCATGATGTCCACCTATGCAGTGCCCAAGATGACTGATGGTCATGGTTGGGAGGCCATGCTCATAGGAGAGGTGCTTATACTAGGGTGTGTAAAGGGAAGGTTATGTTTGATTATCTGCATACTAAGTATGATGATTCATGGTTATCCCTAACAGATGTATCGAATCTTGTGGTGAAAGTGTACTACCTCTGCAGAGTGTCAAACTATTCGAATAGCCGCGTCCGCGGTTATGGACAGTTGGAATGGCCATACTATTTCGTTGTCAGATGTTTTCTAAATAACTTGAAATGAATGATGAATCTTGACTTGACCACAACAGGATTGTGTTTATGACAATAGTTTCCCAACTTAAGTGATTTTAGAACTTTACATTATCTTTCTTGGCTTCTGAACTCAGCTTAGATTTCAAACTTAACTTTATAGTTAAACTTAGATTTAGCACTTTAACTTAGAACTATAGTACCTGTTAATAGTAGTTTGCGAGTACTTAAAGAGTACTCATGGCTTTTGTCCCTGGCTATTCTCATGGCCAGACTATGAAGGAGACTATTAGGAGGATGGTCATCAGGACGGCTATGATAACTAGGACTATCTGCCTTCGTCAGCATTGCCTGTGCCCCTGAAGATGGACCCCACCGCTACGCTTATCTTTTATTTCCACTGCTTGTTGTATTAAAGACCGGATCATGAGATCCGTATTTGTGTAAGACCTGATGTATGGTTTGTAATGGATGATGTACTGTGATATCCAATCCGTTATGTCTCACAAAAATGGTAATCCTGGGATTGCGAGGTATGGCATAACGGGCATCTAGGATTAAAAATCCGGGTGTTGACACAATGACTCTAGATGTGGTTCATGAGAAGAACACACATGCAATGACACTGGTGGATCCATGTGTGGTTTGTGAGAGGAACACACATGCAATGACACTAGTGATATGTGGTTTGTGAAAAGAACAAACATGCAATGACTCTAACTGTGGTTAATGAAAAGAGCAAACATGCAATGACACAGGTGGATCCATGTGTGGTTTGTGAGAAGAACACACATCCAATGTCACTGGTGGATCCTTATGTGGTTTGTGAGAAGAACAGACATGCAATTACTCTAGCTGTGGTTCATTAGAAGAACACACATCCAATGACACTAGTGTGTCCTTATGTGGTTTGTGATAAGAACACACATGCAATGACTCTAGATGTGGTTCATGAGAAGAACACACATCCAATGACACTAGTATATCCTTATGTGGTTTGTGAGAAGAACACACATGCAATGACTCTAGCTGTGGTTTGTGAAAATAACACACATGCAATGACACTAGTGTATCCTTATGTGGTTTGTGAGAAGAACACACATGCAATGACTCTAGAAGTGGTTTGTGAAAAGGACACACATGCAATAACTCTAGTTGTGGTTCATGAGAAGAACACACATGCAATGACACTGGTGGATCCATATGTGGTTTGTGAGAAGAATAGACATGCAATGACTCTAGATGTGGTTCATGAGAAGAAAACACATGCAATGACACTGGGTGTGGTTCATGAAAAGAACACACATGCAATGACACTGGTGTATCCTTATGTGGTTTGTGAGAAGAACACACATGCAATGACTCTAGATGTGGTTCATGAGAAAAACACACTGATACATTGCAAATGTATCAATAATTTTTGATGTTCCATGCTTGGTTTTATCTACTTTCTTGTGTTTTGTCCACACTTTGGAGTACTTTTCATATGATTTCTTGGAGTAACCTATTAACAAGAGCCACAGTGCCAGATGCCTATTTCCTGCTGTTTTTAGTTCCAGGAAAGTCAGAAAATGAATATTCTCGGAATTGGACGGGACAAAAGCCAAAGTCGCTATTTTATCGGAAGGCATCTGGAGCCAGAATACGAGATGGAGAGGAGCCAAGGGTCCACCACACCACCTGGCCATGCCAGGGGGTGGTGTGGCTAGCCCAGGCACCCCCTCGGCCTCTCCTTTCGCCTATATATTGCCCTCGGGACCAAAACCCTAATTACCCGATCAAAAAAATCCACGAAAGAGTTTGTAGACACCGTCATCTCCATCCCTAGATTGGGAGGGATCTGAAGCTCCTCCCGGCACCCTACTGGAGAGGGGAATTCGACATGGAGGCCTTCTTCATCATCATGTAAGCCTCCGGTGTGATGCGTGAGTAGTTCATCTCTAGACTACGGGTCCATATAGTAGCTAGATGGCTGGTTCTCCTCCTTTGTGATTTCATGTCTAGATCTTGTGAGCTCCGTTCATGATCAAGATCATCTATTTGTAATCCATACATGTTGTGTTTGCGGGGATCCGATGGATATTGAGATGCTATTTCAGATTGATTATTGATTCATCATGTCTTTGTTATTTGTGATCTTGCTTGCTTTCTGTTGTTAGTAGCTATCTTGGCCAAGTAGATGGTAGCAACTCCAATAGTTAGTATTTATGCTCGATAGTGGGTTCATGCCTCTGGTAATCTAGGGAAGTGACAGAAATCTCTAAGGTACTAGATGTGTTGTTGCTACTAGGGAGAAAACAACAATCCTTTGTTCATAGAATAATCGTATTGTTTACATTACACACAATTCGTAAAGCAATAATCTGTTGCTTTTAACTTAATACTGGAGGGGGTTCAGATGATAACCTGAAGGTGGATTATTAGTCATAGATGCAGTTGGATGGCGATCTATGTATCATGTTGTAATGCCCAATCAAGTCTCAAAGGAGTCAAGATGATTAGTATATGCATGTATTGCTTTCTCGGTGTTTGTCAATTGCCCCGCTGTAATTTGTTCACCCAGCATGTTATCTATCTTAAGGAGAGCCACCTCTAGTGAACTACGGATCCCGGTCCTTTTCTTTACATACAATCTACAACTGTTTACTTCTTTGTGTTTACTTTCTACAAACTATTACTTCTTTCCATTCGATACGTTTAATCCTTTGTTTTCTGCAAAACACGGTGAGATTGACAACATCATCGCAAGTTGGGGACAAAGTTCTGTGGTTGTGTTGTGCAGGTCTCCACGTTGCTACTAGCACCTGTAGTGCGCCCTGCCAAAGCTCAGCTAGTAACACCTTTGGGGTGTTTCCTTGCTCCTACTGGTTCGATTAAACCTTGGTTTCATAACTGAGGGAAACTTGCTGCTGTGCTCATCATACCTTCCTCTTGGGGTTCCCAACGAGCTCTACATCAACACCGCCATCAAGCATTTTTCTGGGCGCCGTGCATTGAGCCATCACTCATCATACCTTCCTCTTGGGGTTCCCCAATGAGCTCATCAATCATGAGCCATCAAAGTATTTTTCTGGCGCCGTTGCCGGGGAACCAAGGACATCTTCACAAGGGGAGTCCCTCGTAACCAATCTCTTTACTTTGTTATTTTTGTTTTGCTTAGTTTATTTCTTCTTTGTTTGCTTGTTTCTTTATCAAAAACACAAAAAAATAGATCCTACTATAGTTGTTATTTTCATTGGTCTGTTATTGTCTTGCTTTATCATGCTTTCTATCAGTGGTTGGTTTCTTTGAAACTGAATCTTATTGGCAAGGTGGGTTCACGGAAGAAAAAATATATTATTATAAGGAACACCGCTTGTCACAAAAAGGGAAACACTTATGGGAACAAATTGATAAATTGTATACCATTGCTATAAACGTGTGCTCTACTTATAATGTTACTTATTGCTTTGATAAATCTTGTTGCTATAGGAGGTATAAACACCTCCCTTTTCAATGTGAGTATAATGATAATGTTACCATATCTTCTTATGTTAAAGGGAATTATGACTTTTATGATGTGGAAAAAATTGAAGAATTTATTGCTTGGAAGGGTGCATTTGAACTTGCTAGTTTGATTGAAAATACTAATGATTCACCTTATAAATATGAGGTTTATGATATACTTAAATTTTGCTTTGATAATTACAAAGTAGAAAATGGCTATATTCTTGAATATCTTAATATATGCTCTCCACCAATGGAAGAGACTAATGCCTTGCAGGAGTCTATGGAAGAAGAAATTGCTGAAACTGGAAGCTCATTGGATGAAAAAGAGGAGGAGAGTGATGATCAAGAGGAGGAAGAATGGATCTACCCATCCCTACCTTCTAATGGTAGTAACTCTTTACCCCTTACATTATTTGATTGTCCCCCATGCTTACCAAAGGAGGACAAATGTCATGTTCTTGAGGATTCTTTTGAAAATGTTTATAATAAAGCTCTAGTGTTTGTAGATCATGAAAAGCATTCTTTATGTGAATGTTATATTGTTGAGTTTATTCATGAGGCTACTGAAAATTATTATGAGAGAGGAAAATATGGTTGTAAAAGTTTTCATGGTATTGAAACATCTCTCTATGTGCTGAAAGTTTTGAAGTTACTCTTGTTTTATCTTCCTATGCCTGTCACTTTGTTCTTTGTGAATTTATTTGCATACAGGATTCCTATGCATAGGAAGTGGGTTAGATTTAAATGTTTTTTGAATTTTCTTCTTGATGCTCTCTTTTACTTCAATTCATATTTCTTATGTGAGCATCTTCTCAAACTATCATGCCTAACTTAAAGGCATTAAAGAAAAGTACTTATTGGGAGATAACCCAAAAGTTTTAGATGAGTCTTGGAAGTTATTACCTCAGTAATAACCTCTCCTTATCCTTTTTATTTGCTTTTTGTGCCAAGAGTAACCTCTAATGAGAGAGAAGTAATGATTGGGAAAGTTGCTGTCCCGAAACAGATTTCTGTGCTTCACCATAAAAATTCGTGTAAAATATCTGAACATCTTTTTGAGGCGTGAATTTTTTTGCTTCTGTCCCAGGTTGTTATATAACTTTCGTTAGTTCAACACTTTTTGATTTGAGCAACAGAAGGTCTTCGAAAAAATTCGTCTTTACCTACTGGTCTGTTTTGATAAATTTCTGCCATTTTCTGCATTTGCTTCTTGTTGGTTCCTTTTTGAGTTCTTTTGGGGAATTGAGCTTTTTGAGGGAAGTGCTTCAGTAGCTAGTGTTCTAATGGAAGTTTATTTGATGTTATAACTGAACCTAAAGACTTATTATCTTGAGTGCACTAATGTTGCTAATAAAGATTGTGTGAAGTTTTGTATGAAGGAAAAATTTCAGGTGTATGGAAGGAATGAGTAATGAGATGAAGGATGGACTAAAGCTCTGATACATTGCGAATGTATCTATAATTTTTGATGTTCCATGCTTGGTTTTATCCACTTTCTTGTGTTTTGTTCCAACTTTGGAGTACTTTTCATCTGATTTCTTGGACTAACCTATTAACAAGAGCCACAGTGCCAGCTGCCTGTTTTCTGCTGTTTTTGGTTCCAGGAAAGTCAGAAAATGAATATTCTCGGAATTGGACGGGACAAAAGCCAAAGTGCCTATTTTTCCGGAAGGGATCAAGTGCCAGAATACGAGACGGAGAGGGGCCAGGGGCCGGCCACACCACCAGGCCGCGCGGCCAGGCTTGGCCCGCGCCAGGGGGTGGTCTGACGACCCCAGCACCCCCTCGGCCTCTCCTTCCGCCTATAAGTTGCCCTCTGGACGAAAACCCTAGGTACCCGATCAAAAATCCACGAAAGAGTCTGTAGCCGCCGTCATCTCCATCCCTAGATCGGGAGGGATCTGAAGCTCTTCCCGGCACCCTGATGGAGAGGGGAATTCACCCTGGAGGCCTTCTTCATCACCATGCAAGCCTCCGGTGTGATGCGTGAGTAGTTCATCCTTGGACTACGGATCCATGTAGTAGCTAGATGGCTGGTTTCTCCTCCTTTGTGCTTTCATGTTTAGATCTTGTGAGCTCCGTTCATGATCAAGATCATCTATTTGTAATTCATACATGTTGTGTTTGCGGGGATCCGATGGATATTGAGATGCTATTTCAGATTGATTATTGATTCTATCATGTCTTTGTTATTTGAGATATTGCATGCTTTCCGTTGTTAGTAGCTATCTTGGCCAAGTAGATGCTAGCAACTCCAAGAGTTAGTATTTATGCTCGATAGTGGGTTCATGCCTCTAGTAATCTAGGGAAGTGACAGAAATCTCTAAGGTACTTGATGTGCTGTTGCTACTAGGGAGAAAACAACGATCCTTTTTTCATAGAACAATTGTATTGTTTACCTTACACGCAGTTCGTAAAGTAATAATCTATTTCTTGCAACTTAATACTGGAGGGGGTTCGGATGATAACCTGAAGGTGGATTATTAGTCATAGATGAAGTTGGATGGCGGTCTATGTATTATGTTGTATTGCCCAATCAAGACTCAAAGGAGTCAAGTTGATTAGAATATGCATGTATTGCTTTCTCGGTTTTTGTCAATTGCCCCGCTATAATTTGTTCACCCAGCATGTTATCTATCTAAGGAGAGCCACCTCTAGTGAACTATGGATCCCGGTCCTTGTCTTTTACATACAATCTACAATCTTTTACTGCTTTGTGTTTACTTTCTGCAAACTTTTACTTATTTCCATTCGATACATTTAATCCTTTGTTTTCCGCAAATACGGTGAGATTGACAACCTCATCGCAAGTTGGGGACAAAGTTCTGTGGTTGCGTTGTGCAGGTCTCCACGTTGCTACTAGCACCGATAGTGCGCCCTGCCAAAGCTCATCTAGTAACACCTTTGGGGTGTTTCCTGGCTCCTACTGGTTCGATTAAACCTTGGTTTCATAAGTGAGGTAAAACTTTCTGCTGTACTCATCATACCTTCCTCTTGGGGTTCCCAACGAGCTCTACGTCGATCGTCGAGTGCATCAAGATCTTTTCTGGCGCCGTTGCCGGGGAGTCAAGGACATCTTCACAAGGGAAGTCCCTCATAACCAATCTCTTTACTTTGTTGATTTTGTTTTGCTTAGTTTCTTTTTGCTTTGTTTGCTTGTTTTGTTATAAAAAACACAAAAAAATTAGTTTTACTTGTTTGCTTCCTTATTGGAATAACACAAAAAAATTAGTTCCTATCTTGAGTTGCCACTATGTCTAGCCTTGCACCAATCATTATGTCACCCGAGGAAATGATTCTCACTTTTAAACAAGGAATTGAGGAAAGTTTTAAGGAAGCTTGGTCTAGAATCTCTGATCTACATGAAAAGACTGAGGCTAAAATGATTCAAGGCTTGTTCCTTAGCAGTTTTTACCTTGGGATTGCTCTTTGCTATAGATATGCTTTAGATGCTATTGTGGGAGGAGATTTCCTCCAATGTAATGAGGATGATGCCATTAATGCTATAAAGAAATTGATCCTCACTTACACTATGCCTAGCCAAACTGATATTTCTTTCGCAAAAATATTTGCTAGGTTGAACACTCTTGAGGCTAGCACTACTAGCTTAGAAAGTTGATTTAATACGCTTAGGGAGCATCACAATTATGTTCCAATAAATTCTGAACCATCAAAGTGGCTCCCTACAGTAAAGATTGAGATAAACACTGAAACTTTTCAAGCCCGCTGCGATATCATGTCTGAAATTTGTCTTATGCCCAAAGATATTTATGAATCTTTGAATCTTTGGGGGCTTACTGAAGGAGGAAGAGAAATATCTCTTGCTAACAATGCTACCATATTACCTATTGGAATAGCTGAAGGAGTGTTTACAAAGATCCTTGGGAAAATGATTTCTACTGATTATCTTGTTATTGAATGTGCAGGAAAAGGACAAATTACACTTGGAAGGTCCCTATTGGAACTTCTTGGAGCAATAATAGATGTGGGAAAGGGGACCATGCACCTTTCTTCTCCACCAAACAATCACTTTTTCCCAAAGGTTAAGAATAAAAATAAGAGAGGTAAGGGCAAGAAAGTTGGTTTTAATGCTTCTTCATTTGAGAACACTTGATTCTTTCTTTGCTTCTTATGCCTAACTTAAAAGCGTTAAAGAAAAGTACTTGTTGGGAGATAACCCAAGAGTTTTAGATGAGTCTTGGAAGTTATTACCTCTTTAATAAACTCTCATTATCCTTTTTATTTTCCTTTTGTGCCAAGAGTAACCTCTAATGAGAGTGAAGTAATGATTGGGAAATTGCTGTCCCGAAACAGATTTCTGTGCTTCACCTTAAAAATTTCTGAGAGAGTTATGTACGTCAGATTGAGCTGTAATTTTTTGTCCTACTGACCCAGGTTATTATCTAACTTTTGTTAGTTCAACACTTTTTTATTTGAGCAACATAAGGTCTTCGAAAAAATTCGTCTTTACCTGCTGGTCTGTTTTGACAGATTTCTGCATTTACTTCTTGTTAGTTCCTTCTTGAGTTCCTTTGGGGATTTGAGCTTTTTGAAGGAAGTTCTACAGTAGCTAGTGTTCTAATGGAAGTTTATTTGGTGTTATAACTGAACCTTGAGACTTATTTATCTTAAGTGCACTAATGTTGCTAATAAAGATTGTGTGAAGTTTTGTATGAAGGAAAAATTTCAGGTGTATGGAAGGAATGAGTAATGAGATGAAGGATGGACTAAAGCTCAAGCTTGGGGATGCCACGCGTGTCACCCCAAGAAATATCCAAGAAGTGCAAGCGTCAAATCTTGGGGATGCCCAAGGCATCCCCTTCTTCATCAATAAAAATTCCAGGTTTCTTCCAAACGCTTCATTTTTATTGTTTCATGCACAGTTGTGTTTTTCTTGGAGCGTCTTCCTTTTCGTTTTCGTTTTGGTTTTTAGTTTGCTTGGTTTGCTTAGTTTTATGAATAAGTTGGTTGGACCCCCTCTTTCATACATTGGTTCGCAAATAGTTTGGTTTGGTTTGGAAAAGAGTAGGAAAGTTCATGCTTATGTGGTAAAAAGAGCTCGTTTTTTACTGTGGCTATGCTTTGTCATGCCATGCTTGATATTGTTTTGGCTTTATGCTTAGTATTATTTGCTGTAGCATGACTTGTTATAAACAATTGAGATTTCTTAATGCGCCTTGGATGAATCATGCGTTGTTTTAGCATATTAAAGCATAGTATAGTGGTATTCTCCTTTGATGCTTTATTTGGGTTGACTTGGCGCATGCTCACACCATGTTATGACTTTAACAAGTCACCATAGCCTTTATGATCCTTATTTTTCAACTTGTAGTATCACTTTATGCTTTGATCAATGATGTTTTGTCGCTCTGCATGATTATGGCCATTATTGCTCTCTTAGTTTGTCGCTCCCAGTCTTTTGCTAGCCTCCACCACAAAGTATGAGTTCCACTCATGCATCCAACTCCCTAAACCAAGTTATTCCAAAGAGTCCACCATACCTACCTACTAGCTTATGCTATTCCAAGTATATTCATGCTTTTGTCTACCTTTCATTTGTTATGAGAAAGCTAGTGATTAAAGCTCTCACGAACTTGATGGCACACTTTAACTTATTGCCTCTAATAAACTTGAACCATTGGGTCCTTCTTTGTTGCGTATATGCTTGCGCTTTATAAGTTGAAGTTAGCAGAAGCATGTTTCATGGGGAACGCTTTCAACACTGCACTTGTACTTTGTACCCCGTTGATATTATGTTCTTTTGCTTACGGATCCCGGCGGTGTGAAATAAAAGTGGAACTTGTAAGATCATGGAGTTTGTATGTGTGTTAGAGAAATGCCTGGGCCGCTAGCCTAAGCCATGCTAATCATGGTGGAAACTTGCAGCATTACCATAATGAGCACTCTATGAAGCATCCTCAATAAAAACCTATGCAAATAGAAAATAAAAAGATTGCTGAGATGCTCATTGTCTGCTTGCCTTGTCATTTTGATTATGGGAAAGCTCCCGTATCATGTGCAAGAGGTACCCCGTTGGCGGTTCTTAATGATACACATATACTTACAATGACAAGAGCTTACTCGTGACTGAAGTTGAGTAGCATGAGGATCGGTCTTCGTAAGTAAGGGGCATGAGATTTCGGTTTATAACTTGTCAAGCATATCCTCTTAGTTGTGTCACTTTAACCTTAATCACCTTCAAGATGCTTATGATAGGGGCAATGAGAGCTGAAAGCTATAAGTACCATAATTTTTGGAAGCTCTTTATGAGACTTGAATCCCTACTTCCTTTTACAAAAGGCCTTTCTTCCACCATTACATTGACTCTCCACCTTCTACCTTTATGCACCTACTTTGAGAGCATAGTGGCCATTCTTAGTTCTATGTGAATTGTCCCAAGACTAGTTGATTGATGCATAACTTGTTATGGCTTGTTTTAAACTATTGTATCTAGTCACTCTTATGAACTTTGAAGGTGTCCTATGCATTTATATTTGCTACTCTATTGAGGGACAAGCTGAATACTATTATGCTATGTTTTCTTTATGTGAAACAAACAAACGTCTTGCAAAGCATGTTATTCATGAATCTTTTGTTTGTGCCTTTTCATGTTGCATCATAGTTTCTTTGCTTATTGCTAGAACTTTGTCTTTCATGTTATGATTGAAGTACTTTGATCCCAGCCTTGATGTTTTTGCAAATACTTTGATCAAGTCTTTGATGGTGCATGTCACCTCAAAAATTATTTCTTTTTCTCATTTACCTACTCAAGGACGAGCAGGAGTTAAGCTTGGGGATGTTGATACATTACGAATGTATCTATAATTTTTGATATTCCATGCTTGGTTTTATCCACTTTGTTGTGTTTTGTTCCAACTTTGGAGTACTTTTCATATGATTTCTTGGACTAACCTATTAACAAGAGCCACAGTGGCAGCTGCCTATTTTCTGCTATTTTTGGTTCCAGGAAAGTCAGAAAATAAATATTCTCGGAATTGGACGGGACAAAAGCCAAAGTGCCTATTTTTCCGGAAGGGATCAAGTGCCAGAATACGAGACGGAGAGGGGCTAGGGGCCGGCCACACCACCTGGCCGTGCGGCCAGGCTTGGCCCACGCCAGGGGGTGGTCTGGCCGACCCCAACACCCCCTCAGCCTTTCCTTCCGCCTATAAGTTGCCCTCGGGACGAAAACCCTAGGTACCCGATCAAAAATCCACGAAAGAGTCTGTAGCCGCTGTCATCTCCATCCCTAGATCGGGAGGGATCTGAAGTTCTTCCCGGCACCCTGCCGGAGAGGGGAATTCACCTTGGAGGCCTTCTTCATCACCATGCAAGCCTCCAGTGTGATGCGTGAGTAGTTCATCCTTGGACTACGGATCCATGTAGTAGCTAGATGGCTGGTTTCTCCTCCTTTGTGCTTTCATGTTTAGATCTTCTGAGCTCCGTTCATAATCAAGATCATCTATTTCTAATTCATACATGTTGTGTTTACGGGGATCCGATGGATATTGAGATGCTATTTCAGATTGATTATTGATTCTATCATGTCTTTGTTATTTGAGATATTGCATGCTTTCCGTTGTTAGTAGCTATCTTGGCCAAGTAGATGCTAGCAACTCCAAGAGTTAGTATTTATGCTCGATAGTGGGTTCATGCCTCTAGTAATCTGGGGAAGTGACAGAAATCTCTAAGGTACTAGATGTGTTGTTGCTACTACGGATAAAACAATGATCCTTTGTTCATAGAACAATTGTATTGTTTACCTTACACGCAGTTCGTAAAGCAATAATCTATTGCTTGCAACTTAATACTGGAGGGGTTTCGGATGATAACCTGAAGGTGGATTATTAGTCATAGATGCAGTTGGATGGCGGTCTATGTATTATGTTGTGTTGCCCAATCAAGTCTCAAAGGAGTCAAGATGATTAGTATATACATGTATTGCTTTCTCGGTGTTTGTCAAATGCCCCGCTGTAATTTGTTCACCCAGCATGTTATCTATCTAAGGAGAGCCACCTCTAGTGAACTATGGATCCCGGTCCTTGTCTTTTACATACAATCTACAATCTTTTACTCCTTTGTGTTTACTTTCTGCAAACTTTTACTTCTTTCAATTTGATACGTTTAATCCTTTGTTTTCCGCAAAACACGGTGAGATTGACAACCTCATCGCAAGTTGGGGACAAAGTTTTGTGGTTGTGTTGTGCAGGTCTCCACGTTGCTACTACCACCGGTAGTGCGCCTTGCCAAAGCTCAGCTAGTAACCTTTTTGGGGTGTTTCCTTGCTCCTACTGGTTCGATTAAACCTTGGTTTCATAACTGAGGGAAAATTTTTGTTGTACTCATCATACCTTCCTCTTGGGGTCCCCAACGAGCTCTACGTCGATCGTCGAGTGCATCAAGCTCAAACTTGGGGATGCCACGGGTGTCACCCCAAGAAATATCCAAGAAGTACAAGCGTCAAAGCTTGGGGATGCCCAAGGCATCCCCTTCTTTGTCAATAAAAATCCCAGGTTTCTTCCAAACACTTCATTTTTATTGTTTCATGCACAGTTGTGTTGTTCTTGGAGCGTCTTATTTTTATTTTTTTCGTTTGCTTTGTTTGCTAAATAAATTGGTTGGACCCCCTCTTTCATACATTGGTTTTCAAATAGTTTGGTTTGGTTTGGAAAAGAGGAGGAAAGCTCATGCTTAAGTGGTAAAAAGAGCTTGTTTTTTACTGTGGCCTATGCTTTGTCATGCCATGCTTGATATTGTTTTGGCTTTATTCTTAGTATTCTTTATTGTATCATGACTTGTTATAAACAATTGAGATTTCTTAATGTTCCTTGGATGAATCATGTGTTGTTTTAGCATATTAAAGCATAGTATAGTGGTATTCTCCTTTGATGCTTTTATTTGGGTTGACATGGCGCATGCTCACACCATGTTATGACTATCTCAAGTCACCATAAGCCTTTATGATCCTTTAGTTTTCAACTTGTAGTATCACTTTATGCTTTGATCAATGATGTTTTGTCACTCTGCATGATTATGGCCATTATTGCTCTCTTAGTTGGTCGCTCCCAGTCTTTTGCTAGCCTCCACAACCAAGTATGAGTTCCACTCATGCATCCAAGTTCCTAAACCAAGTTATTCCAAAGAGTCCAGCATACCTACCTACTAGCATATGATATTCCAAGTATATTCATGCTTTTGTTTACCTTCCAAATTAAACTTGTTATGAGAAAACTAGTGATTAAAGCTCTTACGAACTTGATGGCACACTTTACTTTTCTTTCCCTTAATAAACTTGAACCATTGTGTCGTCTATGTTGTATATGCTTGCACTTATTTGTTGGGAATTAGAAGAACCATGCTGTCATGGGGAACGCTTTCAACATTGCACTTGGTACTTTGTACCTACTTGATATCATGCTCTTTTGTCTATGGATGTCATCGGTGTGAAATGAAAGGGGAGCTTGTAAGTCCATGGAGTTATGTATATGTGTTAGAGAAACGCCTGGGCCACTAGTCTAATCCATGCTGACATGGTGGAAATCTGCAGCGTAACCATAATGAGCTGTCTATGAAGCATTCTTCTTATAAAAAAAGAGTCCTATATTGAGAAAAAAGAGGAAAAAAGAGATTATGAAAAGAGGAAAGAGAGAAAAACAGCACCATATTCCCATGGTAAATAAGAAGATTGCTGAGATTCTCGTTGTCTACTTGCCTTGTCATTTTGATATGGGGATTCTTCCGTATCATCGGGCAAGGGGTACCCCGTTGGCGGTTCTCTATGATACACATGTACTTACGATGACAAGAACTTACCGGTGACTAAACTTGAGTAGCATGAGGAGCGACCCCCGTATTTAAGGGACATGAGATTTCTAACTTATACTTCGTCAAGCATGTACACCATAGTTTGTTCACCTTAACCTTAATCACCTTCAAGATGCTTATGATAGGGGCAATGAGAGCTGAAAGCTATAAGTACCATAATTTTTGGAAGCTCTTTATGAAACTTGAATCTCTGCTTCCTTCTATGAAGGCCTTTCTTCCACCATTATATTGAGTCTCCACCTTCTACCTTTATGCACCTGCTTTGAGAGCATAGTGGCCATTCTTAGTTCTATGTGCATTGTCCCAAGACTAGTTGATTGATGCATAACTTGATATTGCTTATTTTAAACTATTTGTATCTAGTCACTCTTATGAACTTTGAAGGTGTCCTATGCATTTATATTTGCTACTCTATGAGGGACAAGCTGAATACTATTATGCTATTTTTCTTTATGTGAAAAAAACAAACGTCTTGCAAAGCATTGTTATTCATGAATCTTTTGATTGTGCCTTTTCATGTTGCATCATAGTTTCTTTGTCTTATTGCTAGAACTTTGTCTTTCATGTTATGATTGAAGTACTATGATCCCAGCTTTGAATGTTTTACAAATACTTTGATCAAGTCTTTGATGGTGCATGTCACCTAAAAAATTATTCTTTCTTTTTATCACTTACCTACTCATGGAAGAGCATGAGTTAAGCTTGGGGATGTTGATATATTGTAAATGTATCTATAATTTTTGATGTTCCATGCTTGGTTTTATCTACTTTCTTGTGTTTTGTCCACACTTTGGAGTCCTTTTCATATGATTTCTTGGACTAACCTCTTAACAAGAGCCATAGTGCCAGCTGCCTGTTTTCTGCTGTTTTTGGTTCCAGGAAAGTCAGAAAATGAATATTCTCGGAATTGGACAGGACAAAATCCAAAGTCGCTATTTTACAGGAAGGCATCTGGAGCCAGATTACGAGATGGAGAGGAGCCAGGGGGCCACCACATCACCTGGCCGCGAGGGCCAGGCCTGGTCGCGCCAGGGGGTGGTGTGGCCAGCCCAGGCACCCCCTCGGCCTCTCCTTCCACCTATATATTGCCCTCGGGACCAAAACCCTAAGTACCCGATCAAAAAATCCATGAAAGAGTCTGTAGCCGCCGTCATCTCCATCCCTAGATCGGGAGGGATCTGAAGCTCTTCCCGGCACCCTGCCGGAGAGGGGAATTCACCCTGGAGGCCTTCTTCATCATCATGCAATCCTTCGGTGCGATGCGTGAGTAGTTCATCTCTGGACTACAGGTCCATGTAGTAGCTAGATGGCTGGTTCTCCTCCTTTGTGCTTTCATGTCTAGATCATGTGAGCTCCGTTCATGATCAAGATCATCTATTTGTAATCCATACATATTGTGTTTGCGGGGATCCGATGGATATTGAGATGTTATTTCAGATTGATTATTGATTTTATCATGTCGTTGTTATTTGTGATCTTGCATGCTTTCTATTGTTAGTAGCTATCTTGGCCAAGTAGATGCTAGTAACTCCAAGAGTTAGTATTTATACTCGATAGTGGGTTCATGCCTCTGGTAATCTGGGGAAGTGACAAAAATCTCTAAGGTACTAGATGTGCTGTTGCTACTAGGGATAAAACAACAATCCTTGTTTCATAGAACAATCGTATTGTTTACATTAAACGCAATTCGTAAAGCAATAATCTGTTGCTTGCAACTTAATACTGGAGGGGGTTCGGATGATAACCTGAAGGTGGATTATTAGTCATAGATGAAGTTGGATGGCGGTCTATGTATAATGTTGTAATGCCCAATCAAGTCTCAAAGGAGTCAAGATGATTAGTATATGCTTGTATGCTTTCTCAATGTTTGTCAATTGCCCCGCTGTAATTTATTCACCCAGCATGTTATCTATCTTAAGGAGAGCCACCTCTAGTGAACTATGGACCCCGGTCCTTTCTTTTACATACAATATACAAACTATTTACTACTTTGTGTTTACTTTCTGCAAACTATTACTTCCTTCCATTCGATGCGTTTAATCCTTTGTTTTCAGCAAAACCGGTGAGATTGACAACCTCATCGCAAGTTGGGGGCAAAGTTCTGTGGTTGTATTATGCAGGTCTCCATGTTGCTACTAGCACCAGTAGTGCGCCCTGCCAAGGCTCAGCTAGCAACACCTTTAGGGTGTTTCCTTGCTCCTACTGGTTCAATAACCTTGGTTTCATAACTGGGGGAAACTTACTTCTGTGCTCATCATACCTTCCTCTTGGGGTTCCCCAACAAGCTCATCAATCACGAGCCATCACACACATCCAATGACATTGGTGGATCCATGTGTACACTGTGAGAGGAACACACATGCAATTACACTGGGTGTGGTTTATGAGAAGAACACACATGCAATAACACTGGTGTATCGTTATGTGGTTTGTAGAATAATAGACATGCAATGACACTAGGTGTGGTTCATGAATAGAACAAACATGCAATGACACTGTAGGATCTATATGTGGTTTGTGAAAAGAGCAGACATGCAATCACACTTGGTCGATCCATGTGTGGTTCATGAGAAGAACACACATGCAATGACACTGGTGGATCCATGTGTGGTTTGTGAGAAGAACACATATCCAATGACACTTGGTGTGGTTAATGAAAAGAACACACATCCAATGACACTGGTGGATCCTTATGTGGTTTGTGAGAAGAACAGACATGCAATGACTCTAGATGTAGTTCATGAGAAGAACACACATGCAATGACACTGGGCGTGGTTCATGAAAAGAACAAACATGCAATGACACTTGTGGATCCATATGTGGTTTGTGAGAAGACCAAACATGCAATGACTCTAGCTGTGGTTCATGAAAAGAACACACATCCAATGACTCTAGTTGTGGTTCATGAGAAGAACACAGATGCAATGACACTGGTGGATCCATATGTGGTTTGTGAGAAGAACAGACATGCAATGACTCTAGATGTGGTTCATGAGAAGAACACACATGCAATGACACTGGTGGATCCATGTGTGGTTTGTGAGAGGAACACACATGCAATGACACTGCTGATATGTGGTTTGTGCAAAGAACAGACATGCAATGACTCTGACCGTGGTTAATGAAAAGAGCAGACATGCAATGACACTGGTGGATCCATCTGTGGTTTGTGAGAAGAACACACATCCAATGACACTGGTGGATCCTTATGTGGTTTGTGAGAAGAATAGACATGCAATGACTCTAGCTGTGGTTCATGAGAAGAACACACATGCAATGACACTGGTGTATCCTTATGTGGTTTGTGAGAAGAACACACATGCAATGACTCTAGATGTGGTTCATGAGAAGAACACACATCCAATGACACTGGTGGATCCATGTGTACACTATGAGAGGAACACACATGCAATGACACTCGTGTGGTTCATGAGAAGAACACACATGCAATGATACTGGTGTATCCTTATGTGGTTTGTGAGAAGAACACACAGGCAATGACTCTAGCTGTGGTTCAAGAAAAGAACACACATCCAATGACTCTAGCTGTGGTTCATGAGAAGAACACACATGCAATGACACTGGTGGATCGATATGTGGTTTGTGAGAGGAACAGACATGCAACGACACTGGGTGTGGTTCATGAAAAGAACACACATGCAATGACACTGGTGGATCCTTATGTGGTTTATGAGAAGAACATACATGCAATGACTATGGGTGTGGTTCATCAGAAGAACACACATGCAATGACACTGGTGGATCTATGTGTGGTTTGTGAGAGGAACATACATGCAATCACACTGGTTGTGGTTCATGAAAAGAAAACACATGCAATGACAATGGTGTATCCTTATGTGGTTTGTGAGAATAACAGACATGCGATGACTCTTGATGTGCTTCATGAGAAGAACACACATCCAATGACACTGGTGGATCCATGTGTGGTTTATAAGGAGAACACACATGCAATGACACCGAGTGTGGTTCATGAAAAGAACAAGCATGCAATGACACTTGTGGATCCATATGTGGTTTGTGAGAAGAACACACATGCAATGACTCTAGCTACAGTTCATGAAAAGAACACACATCCAATGACTCTAGATGTGGTTCATGAGAAGAACACACATGCAATGACACTGGTGGATCCATATGTGGTTTGTGAGAAGAACAAACATGCAATGACTCTAGATGTGGTTCATGAGAAGAACACACATGCAATGACACCGGTGGATCCATGTGTGGTTCATGAGAAGAACACACATGCAATGACAGTGTTTATATGTGGTTTGTGAAAAGAACAGACATGCAATGACTCTAACTATGGTTAATGAAAAGAGAAGACATGCAATGACACTAGTGATCCATGTGTGGTTTGTGAGAAGAACACACATCCAATGACACTGGTGGATCCTTATGTGGTTTGTGAGAAGAACAAATGTGCGATGACTCTAGCTGTGGTTCATGACAAGAAAACACATCCGATGACACTGGTGTATCCTTATGTTGTTTGTGAGAAGAACACACATGCAATGACTCTAGATGTGGTCCATGAGAAGAACACACATCCAATGACACTGGTGGATCCATGTGTACACTATGAGAGGAACACACATGCAATGACACTGGTGTGGTTCATGAGAAGAACACACATGCAATGACACTGGTGTATCCTTATGTGGTTTGTGAGAAGAACACACAGGCAATGACTCTAGCTGTGGTTCAAGAAAAGAACACACATCCAATGACTCTAGCTGTGGTTCATGAGAAGAACACACATGCAATGACACTGGTGGATCGATATGTGGTTTGTGAGAGGAACAGACATGCAACGACACTGGGTGTGGTTCATGAAAAGAACACACATGCAATGACACTGGTGGATCCTTATGTGGTTTATGAGAAGAACATACATGCAATGACTATGGGTGTGGTTCATCAGAAGAACACACATGCAATGACACTGGTGGATCTATGTGTGGTTTGTGAGAGGAACATACATGCAATCACACTGGTTGTGGTTCATGAAAAGAAAACACATGCAATGACAATGGTGTATCCTTATGTGGTTTGTGAGAATAACAGACATGCGATGACTCTTGATGTGCTTCATGAGAAGAACACACATCCAATGACACTGGTGGATCCATGTGTGGTTTATAAGGAGAACACACATGCAATGACACCGAGTGTGGTTCATGAAAAGAACAAGCATGCAATGACACTTGTGGATCCATATGTGGTTTGTGAGAAGAACACACATGCAATGACTCTAGCTACAGTTCATGAAAAGAACACACATCCAATGACTCTAGATGTGGTTCATGAGAAGAACACACATGCAATGACACTGGTGGATCCATATGTGGTTTGTGAGAAGAACAAACATGCAATGACTCTAGATGTGGTTCATGAGAAGAACACACATGCAATGACACCGGTGGATCCATGTGTGGTTCATGAGAAGAACACACATGCAATGACAGTGTTTATATGTGGTTTGTGAAAAGAACAGACATGCAATGACTCTAACTATGGTTAATGAAAAGAGAAGACATGCAATGACACTAGTGATCCATGTGTGGTTTGTGAGAAGAACACACATCCAATGACACTGGTGGATCCTTATGTGGTTTGTGAGAAGAACAAACGTGCGATGACTCTAGCTGTGGTTCATGACAAGAAAACACATCCGATGACACTGGTGTATCCTTATGTTGTTTGTGAGAAGAACACACATGCAATGACTCTAGATGTGGTCCATGAGAAGAACACACATCCAATGACACTGGTGGATCCATGTGTACACTATGAGAGGAACACACATGCAATGACACTGGTGTGGTTCATGAGAAGAACACACATGCAATGACACTGGTGTATCCTTATGTGGTTTGTGAGAAGAACACACAGGCAATGACTCTAGCTGTGGTTCATGAAAAGAACACACATCCAATGACTCTAGCTATGGTTCATGAGAAGAACACACATGCAATGACACTGGTGGATCGATATGTGGTTTGTGAGAGGAACAGACAGGCAATGACACTGGGTGTGGTTCATGAGAAGAACACACATGCAATGACACTGGTGGATCCTTATGTGGTTTGTGAGAAGAACATACATGCAATGACTCTGGGTGTGGTTCATGAGAAGAACACACATGCAATGACACTGGTGGATCCATGTGTAGTTTGTGAGAGGAACATAAATGCAATCACACTGGGTGTGGTTCATGAAAAGAAAACACATGCAATGACAATGGTGTATCCTTATGTGGTTTGTGAGATTAACAGACATGCGATGACTCTTGATGTGCTTCATGAGAAGAACACACATCCAATGACACTGGTGGATCCATGTGTGGTTTATGAGAAGGACACACATGCAATGACACTGGGTGTGGTTCATGAAAAGAACAAACTTGCAATGACACTTGTGTATCCATATTTGGTTTGTGAGAAGAACAGACATGCAATGACTCTAGCTATGGTTCATGAAAAGAACACACGTCCAATGACTCTAGATGTGGTTCATGAGAAGAACACACATGCAATGACACTGGTGGATCCATGTGTGGTTCATGAGAAGAACACACATGCAATGATAGTGGTGATATGTGGTTTGTGAAAAGAACAGACATGCAATGACTCTAACTATGGTTAATGAAAAGAGCAGACATGCAATGACACTGGTGATCCATGTGTGGTTTGTGAGAAGAACACACATCCAATGACACTGGTGGATCCTTATGTGGTTTGTGAGAAGAACAGACATGCAATGACTCTAGCTGTGGTTCATGAGAAGAACACACATCCAATGACACTGGTGTATCCTTATGTGGTTTGTGAGAAGAACACACATGCAATGACTCTAGATGTGGTTCAAGAGAAGAACACACATCCAATGACACTGGTGTATCCTGATGTGGTTTGTGAGAAGAATAGACATGCAATGACTCTGGGTGTAGTTCATGAGAAGAACACACATGCAATGACACTGGTAGATCCATGTGTGGTCTATGAGAGGAACAGACATGCAATCACACTGGGTTTTGTTCATGAAAAGAAAACACATGCAATGACAATGGTGTATCCTTATGTGGTTTGTGAGAATAACATACATGCAATTACTCTTGATGTGGTTCATGAGAAGAACACACATCCAATGACACTGGTGGATCCATGTGTGGTTTATGAGAAGAACACACATGCAATGACATTGGGTGTGATTCATGAAAAGAACAAACATGCAATGACACATGTGGATCCATATGTGGTTTGTGAGAAGAACATACATGCAATGACTCTAGCTGTGGTTCATGAAAAGAACACACATCCAATGACTCTAGCTGTGGTTCATGAGAAGAACACACATGCAATGACACTGGTGGATCCATATGTGTTTTGTGAGAAGAATAGACATGCAATAGCTCTAGATGTGGTTCATGAGAAGAACACACATGCAATGACACTGGTGGATCCATGTGTGGTTCATGAGAAGAACACACATGCAATGACACTGGTGATATGTGGTTTGTGAAAAGAACAGACATGCAATGACTCTAACTGTGGTTATTGAAAAGAGCAGACATGCAATGACACCGGTGATCCATGTGTGGTTTGTGAGAAGAACACACATCAAATGACACTGGTGGATCCTTATGTGGTTTGTGAGAAGAACATACATGCAATGACCCTAGCTGTGGTTCATGAGAAGAACACACATGCAATGACACTGGTGTATCCTTATGTGGTTTGTGAGAAGAACACACATGCAATGACTCTAGAGGTGGTTCATGAGAAGAACACACATCTAATGACACTGGTGTATCCTTTTGTGGTTTGTGAGAAAAACACACATGCAATGGCTCTAGCTGTGGTTTGTGAAAAGAACACACATGCAATGACACTGGTGGATAAATATGTTGTTTGTGAGAAGAATAGACATGCAATGGCTCTAGATGTGGTTCATGAGAAGAGCACACATGCAATGACACTGGTGGATCCATGTGTGGTTCATGAGAAGAACACTCATGCAATATACACTGATGATATGTGGTTTCTGAAAAGAACAGACATGCAATAACTCTAACTGTGGTTAATGAAAAGAGCAGACATGCAATGACACTGGTGATCCATGTGTGGTTTGTGAGAAGAACACACATCCAATGACACTGGTGGATCCTTATGTGGTTTGTGAGAAGAACAGACATGTAATGACTCTAGCTGTGGTTCATGAGAAGAACACACATCCAATGACACTGGTGTATCCTTATGTGGTTTGTGAGAAGAACACACATGCAATGACTCTAAATGTGGTTCATGAGAAGAACACACATCCAATGACACTACTGTATCCTTATGTGGTTTGTGAGAAGAACACACATGCAATGACTCTAGCTATGGTTTGTGCAAAGAACACACATGCAATGACACTGGTGTATCCTTATGTGGTTTGTGAGAAGAACACACATGCAATGACTCTAGAAGTGGTTTGTGAAAAGAACACACATGCAATGACTATAGCTGTGGTTCATGAAGAACACACATGCAATGACACTGGTGGATCCTTATGTGGATTGTGAGAGGAACGCACATGCAATGACTCTGGTGGATCCTTATGTGGTTTGTGAGAATAACAGACATGCAATGACTCCAGCTGTGGTTCATGAGAAGAACACACATGCAATGACACTGGTGGATCCATGTGTGGTTTATGTGAGGAACAAACATGCAATGACACTAGGTGTGGTTCATGAAAAGAACACACATGCAATGACACTGGTGGATCCATGTGTGGTTCATGAGAAGAACACACATGCAATGACACTGATGATATGTTGTTTGTGAAAAGAACAGACATGCAATAACTCTAACTGTGGTTACTGAAAAGAGCAGACATGCAATGACACTGGTGATCCATGTGTGGTTTGTGAGAAGAACACACATCTAATGACACTGGTGGATCCTTATCTGGTTTGTGAGAAGAATAGACAAGCAATGACTCTAGCTGTGGTTCATCATAAGAACACACATCCAATGACAGTGGTGTATCCTTATGTGGTTTGTGAGAAGAACACACATGCAATGACTGTAGATGTGGTTCATGAGAAGAACACACATCCAATGACACTAGTGTATCCTTATGTGGTTTGTGAGAAGAACACACATGCAATGACTCTAGCTATGGTTTGTGAAAAGAACACACATCCAATGACACTGGTGTATCCTTATGTGGTTTGTGAGAAGAACACACATGCAATGACTCTAGAAGTGGTTTGTGAAAAGAACACACATGCAATGACTATAGCTGTGGTTCATGAGAAGAACACACATACAATGACACTGGTGGATCCTTATATGGATTGTGAGAAGAACAGATATGCAATGACTTTGGGTGTGGTTCATGAGAAGAACACACATGCAATGACACTGGTGGATCCATGTGTGGTCTGTGAGAGGAACGCACATGCAATGACTCTGGTGGATCCTTATGTGGTTTGTGAGAATAACAGACATGCAATGACTCCAGCTGTGGTTCATGATAAGAACACACATGGAATGACACTGGTGGATCCATGTGTGGTTTATGTGAGGAACAAACATGCAATGACACTAGGTGTGGTTCATGAAAAGAACACACATGCAATGACACTTGTGGATCGATATGTGGTTTGTGAAAATAACAGACATGCAATCACACTTGGTGGATCCATGTGTGGTTCATGAGACGAACACACATCCAATGACACTGGTGGATCCATGTGTGGTTCATGAGAAGAACACACATCCAATGACACTTGGTGTGGTTCATGAAAAGAACACACCTCCGATGACACTGGTGGATCCTTATGTGGTTTGTGAGAAGAATAGACATGCAATGACTCTAGATGTGGTTCACGAGAAGAACACAGATGCAATGACACTAGTGGATCCATGTGTGGTTTGTGAGAGGAACAGACATGCAATGACACTGGGTGTGGTTCATGAAAAGAACACACATGCAATGACTCTAGCTATGGTTCATGAGAAGAACACACATGCAATGACACTGGTGGATCCATGTGTGATTTGTGAGAGGAACAGACATGCAATGACACTGGGTGTGGTTCATGAAAAGAACACACATGCAATGACACTGGTAGATCCTTACGTGCTTTGTGAGAAGAACAGACATGCAATGACACAGTGGATCCATATGTCGTTTGTGAAAAGAACACACATGCAATGACTCTAACTATGGTTAATGAAAAGAGCAGACATGCAATAACACTGGTGGATCCATGTGTGGATTATGAGAGGAACACACATCCAATGACACTAGCTGTGGTTCATGAAAAGAACACACATGCAATGACACTAGTGTATCCTTATGTGGTTTGTGAGAAGAACATACATGCAATGACTCTAGCTGGGGTTTATGAGAAGAACACACATCCAGTGACACTAGTGTATCCTTATGTGGTTTGTGAGAAGAACACACATGCAATGACACAGTGGATCCATATGTGGTTTGTGAAAATAACACACATACAATGACTCTAACTGTGGTTAATGAAAAGAGTAGACATGCAATGACACTGGTTGATCCATGTCTTGTTTATGAGAGGAACACACATCCAATGACAATGGGTGTGGTTCATGAAAAAAAACACAGGCAGTGACACTGGTGGATCCATGTGTGGTTTGTGAGAGGAACATACATGCAATGAAACTAGGTGTGGTTCATGAAATGAACACACATCCAATGACACTGGTGGATCCTTATGTGGTTTGTGAGAAGAACACACATGCAATGACACAGTGGATCCATATGTGGTTTGTGAAAACAACACACATGCAATGACTCGAACTGTGGTTAATGAAAAGAGCAGACATGCAATGACACTGGTGGATCCATGTGTGGTTTATGAGAGGAACACACGTCCAATGAAACTGGGTGTGGTTCATGAAAAGAACACACATGCAGTGACACTGGTGGATCCATATGTGGTTTGTGAGAAGAACAGACATGCAATGAGTATGGGTGTGGTTCATGAGATGAACACACATGCAATGGCACTGGTGGATCCATGAGTGGTCTATGAGAGGAACACACATGCCATGACACTAGTGTATCCTTATGTGGTTTGTGAGAATAACAGACATGCATTGACTCTAAATGTGGTTCATGAGAAGAGCACACATGCAATGACACAGGTGGATCCATATGTGGTTTATGAGAAGAACACACATGCAATGACACTGGGTGTGGTTCATGAAAAGAGCAAACATGCAATAACACTTGTGGAGCCATACGTGGTTTGTGAGAAGAACAGACATGCAATGACTCTAGCTGTGGTTCACGAAAAGAACACACGTCCAATGATTCTAGCTGTGGTTCGTGAGAATAACACACATGCAATGGCACTGGTGGATCCATATGTGGTTTGTGAGAAGAAGAGACATGCAATGACTCTAGCTGTGGTTCATGAAAAGAACACACATCCAATGACTCGAGCTGTGGTTCATGAGAAGAACACACATGCAATGACACTAGTGGATCCATATGTGCTTTGTGAGAACAACATACATGCAATGACTCTAGATGTGGTTCATGAGAAGAACACACATGCAATGACACTGGTGGATCCATGTGTGGTTTGTGAGAGGAACACACATGCAATGACGCTTGTGATATGTGGTTTGTGAAAAGAACAGACATGCAATGACTCTAACTATGGTTAATGAAAAGAGCACACATGCAATGACACTGGTGATCCATGTGTGGTTTGTGAGAAGAACACACATCCAATGACACTTGTGGATCCTTATGTAGTTTGTGAGAAGAACAGACATGCAATGACTCTAGCTGTGGTTCATGAGAAGAACACACATGCAATGACACTGGTGTATCCTTATGTGGTTTGTGAGAAGAACACACATGCAATGACTCTAAATGTGGTCCATGAGAAGAACACACATCCAATGACACTGGTGGATCCATGTGTACACTATGAGAGGAACACACATGCAATGACACTGGTGTGGTTCATGAGAAGAACACACATGCAAAGACACTGGTGTATCCTTATGTGGCTTGTGAGAAGAACACACAGGCAATGACTCTAGTTGTGGTTCATGAGAAGAACACACATGCAATGACACTGGTGGATCGATATGTGGTTTGTGAGAGGAACAGACATGCAATGACACTGGGTGTGGTTCATGCGAAGAACACACATGCAATGACACTGGTGGATCCTTATGTGGTTTGTGAGAAGAACATACATGCAATGACTCTGGGTGTGGTTCATGAGAAGAACACACATGCAATGACACTGGTGGATCCATGTGTGGTTTGTGAGAGGAACATACATGCAATCACACTGGGTGTGGTTCATGAAAAGAAAACACATGCAATGACAATGGTGTATCCTTATGTGGTTTGTGAGATTAACAGACATGCGATGACTCTTGATGTGCTTCATGAGAAGAACACACATCCAATGACACTGGTGGATCCATGTGTGGTTTATGAGAATAACGCACATGCAATGACACTGGGTGTGGTTCATGAAAAGAACAAACATGCAATGACACTTGTGGATCCATATGTGGTTTATGATAAGAACAGACATGCAACGACTCTAGCTATGGTTCATGAAATGAACACACGTCCAATGACTCTAGATGTGGTTAATGAGAAGAACACACATGCAATGACATTGGTGGATCCATATGTGGTTTGTGAGAAGAACAGACATGCAATGACTCTAGATGTGGTTCATGAGAAGAACACACATGCAATGAAACTGGTGGATCCATGTGTGGTTCATGAGAAGAACACACATGCAATGATAGTGGTGATGTGTGGTTTGTGAAAAGAACAGACATGCAATTACTCTAACTATGGTTAATGAAAAGAGCAGACATGCAATGACACTGGTGATCCATGTGTGGTTTGTGAGAAGAACACACATCCAATGACACTGGTGGATCCTTATGTGGTTTGTGAGAAGAACAGACATGTAATGACTCTAGCTGTGGTTCACGAAAAGAACACACGTCCAATGATTCTAGCTGTGGTTCGTGAGAATAACACACATGCAATGGCACTGGTGGATCCATATGTGGTTTGTGAGAAGAACAGACATGCGATGACTCTAGCTGTGGTTCATGAAAAGAACACACATCCAATGACTCGAGCTGTGGTTCATGAGAACAACACACATGCAATGACATTAGTGGATCCATATGTGCTTTGTGAGAAGAACAGACATGCAATGACTCTAGATGTGGTTCATGAGAAGAACACACATGTAATGACACTGGTGGATCCATGTGTGGTTTGTGAGAGGAACACACATGCAATGACACTTGTGATATGTGGTTTGTGAAAAGAACAGACATGCAATGACTCTAACTGTGGTTAATGAAAAGAGCACACATGCAATGACACTGGTGATCCATGTGTGGTTTGTGAGAGGAACACACATCCAATGACACTTGTGGATCCTTATGTGGTTTGTGAGAAGAACAGACATGCAATGACTCTAGCTGTGGTTCATGAGAAGAACACACATGCAATGACACTGGTGTATCCTTATGTGGTTTGTGAGAAGAACACACATGCAATGACTCTAAATGTGGTCCATGAGAAGAACACACTTCCAATGACACTCGTGGATCCATGTGTACACTATGAGAGGAACACACATGCAATGACACTGGTGTGGTTCATGAGAAGAACACACATGCAAAGACACTGGTGTATCCTTATGTGGCTTGTGAGAAGAACACACAGGCAATGACTCTAGCTGTGGTTCATGAAAAGAACACACATGCAATGACACTGGTGGATCGATATGTGGTTTGTGAGAGGAACAGACATGCAATGACACTGGGTGTGGTTCATGCGAAGAACACACATGCAATGACACTGGTGGATCCTTATGTGGTTTGTGAGAAGAACATACATGCAATGACTCTGGGTGTGGTTCATGAGAAGAACACACATGCAATGACACTGGTGGATCCATGTGTGGTTTGTGAGAGGAACATACATGCAATCACACTGGGTGTGGTTCATGAAAAGAAAACACATCCAATGACAATGGTGTATCCTTATGTGGTTTGTGAGAATAACAGACATGCGATGACTCTTGATGTGCTTCATGAGAAGAACACACATCCAATGACACTGGTGGATCCATGTGTGGTTTATGAGAAGAACACACTTGCAATGACACTGGGTGTGGTTCATGAAAAGAACAAACATGCAATGACACTTGTGGATCCATATGTGGTTTGTGAGAAGAACAGACATGCAATGACTCTAGCTATGGTTCATGAAATGAACACACGTCCAATGACTCTAGATGTGGTTAATGAGGAGAACACACATGCAATGACATTGGTGGATCCATATGTGGTTTGTGAGAAGAACAGACATGCAATGACTCTAGATGTGGTTCATGAGAAGAACACACATGCAATGAAACTGGTGGATCCATGTGTGGTTCATGAGAAGAACACACATGCAATGATAGTGGTGATGTGTGGTTTGTGAAAAGAACAGACATGCAATTACTCTAACTATGGTTAATGAAAAGAGCAGACATGCAATGACACTGGTGATCCATGTGTGGTTTGTGAGAAGAACACACATCCAATGACACTGGTGGATCCTTATGTGGTGTTTGAGAAGAACAGACATGCAATTACTCTAGCTGTGGTTCATGAGAAGAACACACATATAATGACACAGGTGTATCCTTATGTGGTTTGTGAGAAGAACACACATGCAATGACTCTATATGTGGTTCATGAGAAGAACACACATCCAATGACACTGGTGTATCCTTATGTGGTTTGTGAGAAGAACAGACATGCGATGACTCTAGCTGTGGTTCATGAAAAGAACACACATCCAATGACTCGAGCTGTGGTTCATGAGAAGAACACACATGCAATGACATTAGTGGATCCATATGTGCTTTGTGAGAAGAACAGACATGCAATGACTCTAGATGTGGTTCATGAGAAGAACACACATGCAATGACACTGGTGGATCCATGTGTGGTTTGTGAGAGGAACACACATGCAATGACACTTGTGATATGTGGTTTGTGAAAAGAACAGACATGCAATGACTCTAACTGTGGTTAATGAAAAGAGCACACATGCAATGACACTGGTGATCCATGTGTGGTTTGTGAGAGGAACACACATCCAATGACACTTGTGGATCCTTATGTGGTTTGTGAGAAGAACAGACATGCAATGACTCTAGCATTGGTTTATGAGAAGAACACACATGCAATGACATTGGTGTATCCTTATGTGGTTTGTGAGAAGAACACACATGCAATGACTCTAAATGTGGTCCATGAGAAGAACACACTTCCAATGACACTCGTGGATACATGTGTACACTATGAGAGGAACACACATGCAATGACACTGGTGTGGTTCATGAGAAGAACACACATGCAAAGACACTGGTGTATCCTTATGTGGCTTGTGAGAAGAACACACAGGCAATGACTCTAGCTGTGGTTCATGAAAAGAACACACATGCAATGACACTGGTGGATCGATATGTGGTTTGTGAGAGGAACAGACATGCAATGACACTGGGTGTGGTTCATGCGAAGAACACACATGCAATGACACTCGTGGATCCTTATGTGGTTTGTGGGAAGAACATACATGCAATGACTCTGGGTGTGGTTCATGAGAAGAACACACATGCAATGACACTGGTGGATCCATGTGTGGTTTGTGAGAGGAACATACATGCAATCACACTGGGTGTGGTTCATGAAAAGAAAACACATCCAATGACAATGGTGTATCCTTATGTGGTTTGTGAGAATAACAGACATGCGATGACTCTTGATGTGCTTCATGAGAAGAACACACATCCAATGACACTGGTGGATCCATGTGTGGTTTATGAGAAGAACACACTTGCAATGACACTGGGTGTGGTTCATGAAAAGAACAAACATGCAATGACACTTGTGGATCCATATGTGGTTTGTGAGAAGAACAGACATGCAATGACTCTAGCTATGGTTCATGAAATGAACACACGTCTAATGACTCTAGATGTGGTTAATGAGGAGAACACACATGCAATGACATTGGTGGATCCATATGTGGTTTGTGAGAAGAACAGACATGCAATGACTCTAGATGTGGTTCATGAGAAGAACACACATGCAATGAAACTGGTGGATCCATGTGTGGTTCATGAGAAGAACACACATGCAATGATAGTGGTGATGTGTGGTTTGTGAAAAGAACAGACATGCAATTACTCTAACTATGGTTAATGAAAAGAGCAGACATGCAATGACACTGGTGATCCATGTGTGGTTTGTGAGAAGAACACACATCCAATGACACTGGTGGATCCTTATGTGGTTTTTGAGAAGAACAGACATGCAATTACTCTAGCTGTGGTTCATGAGAAGAACACACATCTAATGACACAGGTGTATCCTTATGTGGTTTGTGAGAAGAACACACATGCAATGACTCTATATGTGGTTCATGAGAATAACACACATCCAATGACACTGGTGTATCCTTATGTGGTTTGTGAGAAGAACAGACATGCAATGACTCTGGCTATAGTTCATGAGAAGAACAAACATGAATGACACTGGTGGATCCATGTGTGCTCTATGAGAGGAATAGACATGCAATCACACTGGGTTTTGTTCATGAAAAGAAAACACATGCAATGACAATGGTGTATCCTTATGTGGTTTGTGAGAATAACATACATGCAATGACTCTTGATGTGGTTCATGAGAAGAACACACATCCAGTGACACTGGTGGATCCATGTGTGGTTTATGAGAAGAAAACACATGCAATGGCATTGGGTGAGGTTCATGAAAAGAACAAACATGCAATGACACTTGTGGATCCATATGTGGTTTGTGAGAAGAACAGACATGCAATGACTCTAGCTGTGGTTCATGAAAAGAACACACATCCAATGACTCTAGCTGTGGTTCATGAGAAGAACACACATGCAATGACACTGGTGGATCCATATGTGGTTTGTGAGAAGAATAGACATGCAATGGCTCTAGATGTGGTTCATGAGAAGAACACACATGCAATGACACTGGTGGATCCATGTGTGGTTCATGAGAAGAACACACATGCAATGACACTGATGATATGTTGTTTGTGAAAAGAACAGACATGCAATAACTCTAACTGTGGTTAATGAAAAGAGCAGACATGCAATGACACTGGTGATCCATGTGTGGTTTGTGAGAAGAACACACATCCAATGACACTGGTGGATCCTTATCTGGTTTGTGAGAAGAACAGACATGCAATGACTCTAGCTGTGGTTCATCAGAAGAACACACATCCAATGACACTGGTGTATCCTTATGTGGTTTGTGAGAAGAACACACATGCAATGACTGTAGATGTGGTTCATGAGAAGAACACACATCCAATGACACTAGTGTATCCTTATGTGGTTTGTGAGAAGAACACACATGCAATGACTCTAGCTATGGTTTGTGAAAAGAACACACATCCAATGACACTGGTGTATCCTTATGTGGGTTGTGAGAAGAACACACATGCAATGACTCTAGAAGTGGTTTGTGAAAAGAACACACATGCAATGACTATAGTTGTGGTTCATGAGAAGAACACACATGCAATGACACTGGTGGATCCTTATGTGGATTGTGAGAGGAACGCACATGCAATGACTCTGGTGGATCCTTATGTGGTTTGTGAGAATAACAGACATGCAATGACTCCAGCTGTGTTTCATGAGAAGAACACACATGCAATGACACTAGTGGATCCATGTGTGGTTTATGTGAGGAACAAACATGCAATGACACTAGGTGTGGTTCATGAAAAGAACACACATGCAATGACACTTGTGGATCCATATGTGGTTTGTGAAAATAACAGACATGCAATCACACTTGGTGGATCCATGTGTGGTTCATGAGAAGAACACACATCCAATGACACTGGTGGATCCATGTGTGGTTCATGAGAAGAACACACATCCAATGACACTTGGTGTGGTTCATGAAAAGAACACACATCCGATGACACTAGTGGATCCTTATGTGGTTTGTGAGAAGAACAGACATGCAACGACTCTAGATGTGGTTCACGAGAAGAACACAGATGCAATGACACTAGTGGATCCATGTGTGGTTTGTGAGAGGAACAGACATGCAATGACACTGGGTGTGGTTCATGAAAAGAACACACATGCAATGACTCTAGCTATGGTTCATGAGAAGAACACACATGAAATGACACTGGTGGATCCATGTGTGGTTTGTGAGAGGAACGTACATGCAATGACACTGGGTGTGGTTCATGAAAAGAACACACATGCAATGACACTTGTGGATCGATATGTGGTTTGTGAAAATAACAGACATGCAATCACACTTGGTGGATCCATGTGTGGTTCATGAGACGAACACACATCCAATGACACTGGTGGATCCATGTGTGGTTCATGAGAAGAACACACATCCAATGACACTTGGTGTGGTTCATGAAAAGAACACACCTCCGATGACACTGGTGGATCCTTATGTGGTTTGTGAGAAGAACAGACATGCAATGACTCTAGATGTGGTTCACGAGAAGAACACAGATGCAATGACACTAGTGGATCCATATGTGGTTTGTGAGAGGAACAAACATGCAATGACACTGGGTGTGGTTCATGAAAAGAACACACATGCAATGACTCTAGCTATGGTTCATGAGAAGAACACACATGCAATGACACTGGTGGATCCATGTGTGGTTTGTGAGAGGAACAAACATGCAATGACACTGGGTGTGGTTCATGAAAAGAACACACATGCACTGACACTGGTAGATCCTTACATGCTTTGTGAGAAGAACAGACATGCAATGACACAGTGGATCCATATGTGGTTTGTGAAAAGAACACACATGCAATGACTCTAACTATGGTTAATGAAAAGAGCAGACATGCATTAACACTGGTGGATCCATGTGTGGATTATGAGAGGAACACACATCCAATGACACTAGCTGTGGTTCATGAAAAGAACACACATGCAATGACACTAGTGTATCCTTATGTGGTTTGTGAGAAGAACATACATGCAATGACTCTAGCTGGGGTTTATGAGAAGAACACACGTCCAGTGACACTAGTGTATCCTTATGTGGTTTGTGAGAAGAACACACATGCAATGACACAGTGGATCCATATGTGGTTTGTGAAAATAACACACATACAATGACTCTAACTGTGGTTAATGAAAAGAGCAGACATGCAATGACACTGGTTGATCCATGTGTTGTTTATGAGAGGAACACACATCCAATGACAATGGGTGTGGTTCATGAAAAAAAAACACAGGCAATGACACTGGTGGATCCATGTGTGGTTTGTGAGAGGAACATACATGCAATGACACTAGGTGTGGTTCATGAAATGAACACACATCCAATGACACTGGTGGATCCTTATGTGGTTTGTGAGAAGAACACCCATGCAATGACAGAGTGGATCCATATGTGGTTTGTGAAAACAACACACATACAATGACTCTAACTGTGGTTAATGAAAAGAGCAGACATGCAATGACACTGGTGGATCCATGTGTGGTTTATGAGAGGAACACACGTTGTCACATCCCAAGATTTTCCAAATCTTGTAATGTGAAAAATAAAATAAACACAATAAACTTTTGTTGAAAATCAGGGTGAAAAGAAACTTTTGTTTCTAGAAGGAGACATGAAATCCCATCTTGAACAAACTTTGGCAGAAGTTTGAATTCAACAAAAATCCAAATCAAGGGAAATGCATTCCTCAATGAATGTATCTGGAAATTTGAACACCTGGAAAATAAATCCAAAACCCTAAACCCTAATGGAAGGAAATCATTTTCCAAAGTATCTCCAAATCCATGGATTTGATCCATACCAAATTTGATCAACAAATTTCCACAAAGGATCAAGTAAGACCATAGAAGTTGGTTTCACTCAAATTGGAACCATAAACAAAATCTTAGGAGTATAATAAGAGAAGGAAATTGAAATTTCCAAAGCCTTTAAAGCCCTTACCAAAAGCCCATACCCTTTGGTGAACAAATAATCCTAAAGGGATTTAAAAAGTAAAACATTTATCAAAGGAAAATAAATTGTTTTGCAAACACTGTTTTAGATCTTTTAATAAAAGACTTTGGTTTCAAATGAAAAGATAAGCCAAATTAATTTTGGCCAAACTTTTGAAATAAAATATTTTGTTTTGATAAAATGAGTAAAGGTTTATTTAAATAAAATAAAAGGATTTAAATATCCAATTTTATTTAAGTAAAAGCTTTTCCCATTTTAAATGAACACCAAGTATTTTATTACTACTTTGAAATCTTTTATTAAAAGGTTTTGCTTTGATTAAAATGAGTAAAGGATTATTTAAATAAAATAATAAGGATTTAAATATCCAATTTTATTTAAGTAGAGGCTTTCCCATTTTAATTAAACACCAAAACTTATTTATTTATTTAAGTAAGTTTCCAAGTATTCTTTTATTTTTCAAATAAAACCTTCTGGTTTGGTTTTGAAAATAATTGGAATTCAAATGGAAATTTTATTAAATAAATCAAACACTATTAAAAAAACTAAATATCCATTTTAATTAATTATTAAATGGATCCTAAAATAAATAAAAATAATATTTCATTTTGAGATTTGGATTATGTCGCCAAACAGAACCAAATTCAAAGTGAAGTTGAGTGATTGTTTGAATTGATTTGAGTGTTGGTTGATTGTTTGAATAATTGTTTGGAAATTGAAAACAGAAAAAGAATTAGAAAAAGAAAAAGGCTTAGACAGAAAAAAATAGGAAAATAGAGCAGCCCAACAGGCCCAGTCCAGCCCAGCCTTTCACTGCCCGGAGAAAACAATTCTTACCAAATAACAGACCCACTGAGTCAATGACAACCAGGACCCGCCCCCACTCCCTTTTCCTTCACTGCCAAGCGGACCCACCTCCTCTTATTCCCCCCCTGAGCGAACCGTTTTCTGTACCGCGAAAGAAACCCGCACTGAGGCTGACAAGTGGACCCCCTCCTCTCTCCCTTTCCCACTGACCAGAGGACCCCACCGACAGCTGTTCATCGTCCTCCCCGCGACCCCGTCTCCCCCTCACAGCGCTGCCGTTTCTGCCTTGATTTCTCGCGCTTGAATTCGCCTTAACGTCGCGTTAATTCCTCACCGCGTCCACGCTCGTTAAATCACCTCCCTCTCCTCTACATTTCCCCTCAAACCCCGCTTCCCCGGAGCCACCAGGCTGCCTCCATTTCTCTCTGTACCGCCGCAGCTCTGACCACCGTCTCCGAGCAATTCCGGCAGCCCCTCGCCACCCCTTGCCTCCTCGACCATGCTCTCATGATCCACACCTCCTGGCGATCATCCCCGTAGCACCAGCTTACCCGCGGGCACCCCAGAGCCTCGACAACGACGACGACAGCACCACACCGCCGTCTGCCGTTTCTCCGGCGAGCTTTCCAGGTGAACTCCGTCCGCCCCAGCACCTCTCGATCATGCTCACATGAACCCCATGGTCGCCCGCGTCTTACCGTGCCTTTGTTTTGTCTTGGGGTGAACTGCAGCAACGCCTCGTCGTCAACCTGAGCGCCACCGTCTGTCTGCAAACTCCGGCGACTCTTCTGGTAAGCACAAGACCACCCCGACCCCTCTCGTTCACGCACACGACTCCGTCTCGATCTTGCGCATCTAACCGAGCCTTCTTTTCGCTTTGGAGAGAACCACAGCAACGTCCTCGACAGCAACCGGAGCCAACCGCCGCCCACAGCAACTCCGGCGAGCAATCAAGCTCACTCCAGTACGCCCCGCGATAAGAAGACACTACCTCGAGCTTCCCCACGTTCTTGCGAGCACGGTGAGCATGCCCTTTTTCTCTCTCGCTTCCTGTATCACCGGCACCGTCGACGACCGACCGCTCCGCCGCCAGCAGCCGCCGCAGCGCCGCTCGTCTATGACCAAGCACCCCACAGCCGTTCGATCTAGATCGGACGCACTAGACAGAACCACTTAACAGCGAAGGGGTACTAGCTCTGCGCCGCACGATTAGACTAGATCCAACGCTCCGCAGCACACGATCCGGCCGAACCGGTATCGACCAATAGGAACGCGCCACGTGGCCAGTGTTTGATTAAAAACAGAAATTAGAAAACAGAAACTTTTGCCAATTTCAAACCCATGTATCTTTTGATCCACACGTCCAAATTTTACAAATTTGATGTCGTTGGAATCAGCAAGACAAGACCTAACCAACCCTACCCTTAGTTTAGCAAATAGTATCTTTTAGCTTGTTTGATTTTGCAGATTCTTTTGTGTGCTTGCTAACATTAGAAAAATCATTTAAAAATGATTTTTAGGTTAAAACCTTTGCAATTTAGTTTGTTGTGACCTTACTGACCCTAGGAACCAACCCATAGTTTGGAAAATGATTTTTGAAAAGTTTAGAATGGATTAATTGGTTTAATCCATTTCTAGCTAATTAAAAACCATTGTTTTGTTTATGAAAATGCTTTCATAAAGAAAACTTTGGAGAAAATGCTTTGGACCCAACCTACTGACCCAAACACCAAGTTTTGCAATAGCAACTCATTTGGTGAAGCAAATTTAGAATTCTTTGATTTAAAACCACTTCTAGTCAAATAGAAATGTGGTTATTTTATCAAAAGTAATTTTGGAAGAAAACCCTTGGAAAATGTTTTGTTTTAAACTCACTAACCCCAAAACCCCAAGTTGTGATTTGAAAACAAATTGGGTGAACCCTATAGGCTAATGCCCTAGTAAAATATTTCTACACCACCTAAAATGACCCTTTGTTTTGAAAATGGTTTTGAGGTGAAACCCTTTTGCAAATGGCCTTGCCACTTTGCAAAATGACCATTTTTGGATCTTACAAAGTTTAGGAATCTAATAGAGACCCTCTTTGCAAATGACTTTTCCATTTTGGTAATGACCAATTTGGAACTTCCAAATTTAGAAGCCTAGTGAAGACCATCCTTACAATAGAACCAACCTTTGCATGCTTATGCATGACTTAGATCCCATTACTTTGTGTGTGAAAAATTGTTTGTTTGACTTTGTTATTTTATGTGTGAAGTTTTGCTTGATTGGTAGATTAAGTTTGTGCCTTGCTTGATTGAATTGTAGTGACTTGAAGAGTGTGAGTGTTGCAAGGACAAGGAGTGAACCTATACCCTCTACCAAAAAGGCAAGTGATATCTTCATGAATATTCCATACCTATATTTTATACTTGCATTAGATATATTTTGTTAGGACTTGCATGCTATTTTTTGTCAGTTGTTGATGGGAAATCCTATTTAGAATAGAATGCTAGAGTTGCTAGGAAATTCCCTAAGGATAAGTTGCCATGCCATGCTTTGCCTAGCTACTAGAAAACAAGGGCGGTTTATATATTCACACTATGAAAAAAATATTCTAAGTCTTTGGACTTGTGTTTTATTTAACAAAACAACTAAGTAATGAATCACCTGGGTGGAATGGAAGGAATGGTTTATGTTGAGTGGTTCACAAGGCCATGACATGGCTTGTGTATCTCACTTGTGGATGGCCACCCAGGAAACAAAGAGATTTGAGATGTCAAATGTTGAGAAGCTTCAAGTGCAACCACTTGGTAATATGGGCTCTGCCATGATCTTAGGATGCTAGAACTTAGTCTTTTGGACAGTGGGTGGTAGATGGGATGATAGGTTGGAGCGCGTCCATTTGACTAAGGAAAGGCTACTGAAGGATCATGTCTTGGGAAACCAAGGCTTGTGGGGAAAGTGCACCACCTCTGCAGAGTGTAAAACCTAAGTACTTAGCCATGTCCCTGGTAAAGGACAATTTGAGCATTAAGACATGGAAACTTCAAGAATCTCATCACTCCAATTTCAAAATAAAAACTTGTGGGTGAACAAGGGTTAAAAGGATCTTCAGTCATTGATTGGTAGATGCCCTGAGTGGATCTTCAGTCTTTGATTGGTAGACGCCTTGGGTATTTTTGCCAAGCAAATCTTCAGTCCTTGATTGGTAGATGCCCTGAGTGGATCTTCAGCCTTGGATTGGTAGATGTCTTGGAAAGTTTTTGCCAAACAAAACTTAGTATTTTCAAAAGTTAAGGAAAAATCTATTTTGAGCAAAGCAAGCCTAAGCTCCACCAGCCAAATGCATATAGTATTATAGTCCACTTATATTATACTAAGGTATCACTTGCCAATACAATTCAAATGTATTGACCCTTGTGGCTGTAACTTATGATGTTGCAGGTTTGATTGATTTTAGTGAAGATTGATTGATTAGGATTACAAAGTCTACAACCAACATCTGCCTGTGGCACTTTGAAGATGAAGGACCCATGACTATAGTTATTCCGCTGCAATGTAATGTAAATAGCCAATGAGCTATGTTTGATGTAATAAAACTATTTTATTCCTGGTTATAAAGTTGTATTATGACCTTTGTTTCTTTATATTACATCTGAACTGTGGATGCTAGCTATTGATCCAGGGACTAGCATTGTAAACACAGGGGACTCAATCTTATTAAAGGTTGGGGACGCTTCACACGTCTAATGAAACTGGGTGTGGTTCATGAAAAGAACACACATGCAGTGACACTGGTGGATCCATATGTGGTTTGTGAGAAGAACAGACATGCAATGAGTATGGGTGTGGTTCATGAGATGAACACACATGCAATGACACTGGTGGATCCATGAGTGGTCTATGAGAGGAACACACATGCCATGACACTGGTGTATCCTTATGTGGTTTGTGAGAATAACAGACATGCATTGACTCTAGATGTGGTTCATGAGAAGAGCACACATGCAATGACACAGGTGGATCCATATGTGGTTTATGAGAAGAACACACATGCAATGACACTGGGTGTGGGTCATGAAAATAGCAAACATGCAATAACACTTGTGGAGCCATACGTGGTTTGTGAGAAGAACAGACATGCAATGACTCTAGCTGTGGTTCACGAAAAGAACACACGTCCAATGATTCTAGCTGTGGTTCGTGAGAATAACACACATGCAATGGCACTGGTGGATCCATATGTGGTTTGTGAGAAGAACAGACATGCAATGACTCTAGCTGTGGTTCATGAAAAGAACACACATCCAATGACTCGAGCTGTGGTTCATGAGAAGAACACACATGCAATGACACTGGTGGATCCATATGTGCTTTGTGAGAAGAACAGACATGCAATGACTCTAGATGTGGTTCATGAGAAGAACAGACATGCAATGACACTGGTGGATCCATGTGTGGTTTGTGAGAGGAACACACATGCAATGACACTGGTGATATGTGGTTTGTGAAAAGAACAGACATGCAATGACTCTAACTGTGGTTAATGAAAAGAGCACACATGCAATGACACTGGTGATCCATGTGTGGTTTGTGAGAAGAACACACATCCAATGACACTTGTGGATCCTTATGTGGTTTGTGAGAAGAACAGACATGCAATGACTCTAGCTGTGGTTCATGAGAAGAACACACATGCAATGACACTGGTGTATCCTTATGTGGTTTGTGAGAAGAACACACATGCAATGACTCTAAATGTGGTCCATGAGAAGAACACACATCCAATGACACTGGTGGATCCATGTGTACACTATGAGAGGAACACACATGCAATGACACCGGTGTGGTTCATGAGAAGAACACACATGCAAAGACACTGGTGTATCCTTATGTGGCTTGTGAGAAGAACACACAGGCAATGACTCTAGCTGTGGTTCATGAGAAGAACACACATGCAATGACACTGGTGGATCGATATGTGGTTTGTGAGAGGAACAGACATGCAATGACACTGGGTGTGGTTCATGCGAAGAACACACATGCAATGACACTGGTGGATCCTTATGTGGTATGTGAGAAGAACATACATGCAATGACTCTGGGTGTGGTTCATGAGAAGAACACACATGCAATGACACTGGTGGATCCATGTGTGGTTTGTGAGAGGAACATACATGCAATCACACTGGGTGTGGTTCATGAAAAGAAAACACATGCAATGACAATGGTGTATCCTTATGTGGTTTGTGAGAATAACAGACATGCGATGACTCTTGATTTGCGTCATGAGAAGAACACACATCCAATGACACTAGTGGATCCATGTGTGGTTTATGAGAAGAACACACATGCAATGACACTGGGTGTGGTTCATGAAAAGAACAAACATGCAATGACACTAGTGGATCCATATGTGGTTTGTGAGAAGAACAGACATGCAATGACTCTAGCTATGGTTCATGAAATGAACACACGTCCAATGACTCTAGATGTGGTTAATGAGAAGAACACACATGCAATGACATTGGTGGATCCATATGTGGTTTGTGAGACGAACAGACATGCAATGACTCTAGATGTGGTTCATGAGAAGAACACACATGCAATGAAACTGGTGGATCCATGTGTGGTTCATGAGAAGAACACACATGCAATGATAGTGGTGATGTGTGGTTTGTGAAAAGAACAGACATGCAATTACTCTAACTATGGTTAATGAAAAGAGCAGACATGCAATGACACTGGTGATCCATGTGTGGTTTGTGAGAAGAACACACATCCAATGACACTGGTGGATCCTTATGTGGTTTGTGAGAAGAACAAACATGCAATGACTCTAGCTGTGGTTCACGAAAAGAACACACGTCCAATGATTCTAGCTGTGGTTCGTGAGAATAACACACATGCAATGGCACTGGTGGATCCATATGTGGTTTGTGAGAAGAACAGACATGCGATGACTCGAGCTGTGGTTCATGAGAAGAACACACATCCAATGACACTAGTGGATCCATATGTGCTTTGTGAGAAGAACAGACATGCAATGACTCTAGATGTGGTTCATGAGAAGAACACACATGCAATGACACTGGTGGATCCATGTGTGGTTTGTGAGAGGAACACACATGCAATGACACTTGTGATATGTGGTTTGTGAAAAGAACAGACATGCAATGACTCTAACTGTGGTTAATGAAAAGAGCAGACATGCAATGACACTGGTGATCCATGTGTGGTTTGTGAGAAGAACACACATCCAATGACACTGGTGGATCCTTATGTGGTTTTTGAGAAGAACAGACATGCAATGACTCTAGATGTGGTTCATGAGAAGAACACACATCCAATGACACAGGTGTATCCTTATGTGGTTTGTGAGAAGAACACACATGCAATGACTCTAGATGTGGTTCATGAGAAGAACACACATCCAATGACACTGGTGTATCCTTATGTGGTTTGTGAGAAGAACAGACATGCAATGACTCTGGCTATAGTTCATGAGAAGAACACACATGAATGACACTGGTGGATCCATGTGTGCTCTATGAGAGGAATAGACATGCAATCACACTGGGTTTTGTTCATGAAAAGAAAACACATGCAATGACAATGGTGTATCCTTAAGTGGTTTGTGAGAATAACATACATGCAATCACTCTTGATGTGGTTCATGAGAAGAACACACATCCAATGACACGGGTGGATCCATGTGTGGTTTATGAGAAGAAAACACATGCAATGGCATTGGGTGTGGTTCATGAAAAGAACAAACATGCAATGACACTTGTGGATCCATATGTGGTTTGTGAGAAGAACAGACATGCAATGACTCTAGCTGTGGTTCATGAAAAGAACACACATCCAATGACTCTAGCTGTGGTTCATGAGAAGAACACACATGCAATGACACTGGTGGATCCATATGTGGTTTGTGAGAAGAATAGACATGCAATGGCTCTAGATGTGGTTCATGAAAAGAACACACATGCAATGACACTGGTGGATCCTTATGTGGATTGTGAGAGGAACGCACATGCAATGACTCTGGTGGATCCTTATGTGGTTTGTGAGAATAACAGACATGCAATGACTCCAGCTGTGTTTCATGAGAAGAACACACATGCAATGACACTGGTGGATCCATGTGTGGTTTATGTGAGGAACAAACATGCAATGACACTAGGTGTGGTTCATGAAAAGAACACACATGCAATGACACTTGTGGATCCATATGTGGTTTGTGAAAATAACAGACATGCAATCACACTTGGTGGATCCATGTGTGGTTCATGAGAAGAACACACATCCAATGACACTGGTGGATCCTTATGTGGTTTGTGAGAAGAATAGACATGCAATGACTCTATATGTGGTTCACGAGAAGAACACAGATGCAATGACACTAGTGGATCCATGTGTGGTTTGTGAGAGGAACAGACATGCAATGACACTGGGTGTGGTTCATGAAAAGAATACACATGCAATGACTAGCTATGGTTCATGAGAAGAACACACATGCAATGACACTAGTGGATCCATGTGTGGTTTGTGAGAGGAACAAACATGCAATGACACTGGGTGTGGTTCATGAAAAGAACACACATGCAATGACACTGGTAGATCCTTACGTGCTTTGTGAGAAGAACAGACATGCAATGACACAGTGGATCCATATGTGGTTTGTGAAAAGAACACACATGCAATGACTCTAACTATGGTTAATGAAAAGAGCAGACATGCAATAACACTGGTGGATCCATGTGTGGATTATGAGAGGAACACACATCCAATGACACTAGCTGTGGTTCATGAAAAGAACACACATGCAATGACACTAGTGTATCCTTATGTGGTTTGTGAGAAGAACATACATGCAATGACTCTAGCTGGGGTTTATGAGAAGAACACACATCCAGTGACACTAGTGTATCCTTATGTGGTTTGTGAGAAGAACACACATGCAATGACACAGTGGATCCATATGTGGTTTGTGAAAATAACACACATACAATGACTCTAACTGTGGTTAATGAAAAGAGCAGACATGCAATGACACTGGTTGATCCATGTGTTGTTTATGAGAGGAACACACATCCAATGACAATGGGTGTGGTTCATGAAAAAAAACATAGGCAATGACACTGGTGGATCCATGTGTGGTTTGTGAGAGGAACATACATGCAATGACACTAGGTGTGGTTCATGAAATGAACACACATCCAATGACACTGGTGGATCCTTATGTGGTTTGTGAGAAGAACACACATGCAATGACACAGTGGATCCATATGTTGTTTGTGAAAACAACACACATGCAATGACTCTAACTGTGGTTAATGAAAAGAGCAGACATGCAATGGCACTGGTGGATCCATGTGTGGTTTATGAGAGGAACACACGTCCAATGAAACTGGGTGTGGTTCATGAAAAGAACACACATGCAGTGACACTGGTGGATCCATATGTGGTTTGTGAGAAGAATAGACATGCAAAGAGTATGGGTGTGTTTCATGAGATGAACACACATGCAATGACACTGGTGGATCCATGAGTGGTCTATGAGAGGAACACACATGCCATGACACTGGTGTATCCTTATGTGGTTTGTGAGAATAACAGACATGCATTGACTCTAGATGTGGTTCATGAGAAGAGCACACATGCAATGACACAGGTGGATCCATATGTGGTTTATGAGAAGAACACACATGCAATGACACTGGGTGTGGTTCATGAAAAGAGGAAACATGCAATAACACTTGTGGAGCCATACGTGGTTTGTGAGAAGAACAGACATGCAATGACTCTAGCTATGGTTCACGAAAAGAACACACGTCCAATGATTCTAGCTGTGATTCGTGAGAATAACACACATGTAATGGCACTGGTGGATCCATATGTGGTTTGTGAGAAGAAAAGACATGCAATGACTCTAGCTGTGGTTCATGAAAAGAACACACATCCAATGACTCGAGCTGTGGTTCATGAGAAGAACACACATGCAATGACACTGGTGGATCCATATGTGCTTTGTGAGAAGAACAGACATGCAATGACTCTAGCTGTGGTTCATGAGAAGAACACACATGCAATGACACTAGTGGATCCATGTGTGGTTTGTGAGAGGAACACACATGCAATGACACTGGTGATATGTGGTTTGTGAAAAGAATAGACATGCAATGACTCTAACTGTGGTTAATGAAAAGAGCACACATGCAATGACACTGGTGATCCATGTGTGGTTTGTGAGAAGAACACACATCCAATGACACTTGTGGATCCTTATGTGGTTTGTGAGAAGAACAGACATGCAATGACTCTAGCTGTGGTTCATGAGAAGAACACACATGCAATGAGACTGGTGTATCCTTATGTGGTTTGTGAGAAGAACACACATGCAATGACTCTAAATGTGGTCCATGAGAAGAACACACATCCAATGACACTGGTGGATCCATGTGTACACTATGAGAGGAACACACATGCAATGACACTGGTGTGGTTCATGAGAAGAACACACATGCAAAGACACTGGTGTATCCTTATGTGGCTTGTGAGAAGAACACATAGGCAATGACTCTAGCTGTGGTTCATGAGAAGAACACACATGCAATGACAGTGGTGGATCGATATGTGGTTTGTGAGAGGAACAGACATGCAATGACACTGGGTGTGGTTCATGCGAAGAACACACATGCAATGACACTGGTGGATCCTTATGTGGTTTGTGAGAAGAACATACATGCAATGACTCTGGGTGTGGTTCATGAGAAGAACACACATGCAATGACACTGGTGGATCCATGTGTGGTTTGTGAGAGGAACATACATGCAATCACACTGGGTGTGGTTCATGAAAAGAAAACACATGCAATGACAATGGTGTATCCTTATGTGGTTTGTGAGAATAACAGACATGCAATGACTCTTGATGTGCTTCATGAGAAGAACACACATCCAATGACATTGGTGGATCCATGTGTGGTTTATGAGAAGAACACACATGCAATGACACTGGGTGTGGTTCATGAAAAGAACAAACATGCAATGACACTTGTGGATCCATATGTGGTTTGTGAGAAGAACAGACATGCAATGACTCTAGCTATGGTTCATGAAATGAACACACGTCCAATGACTCTAGATGTGGTTAATGACAAGAACACACATGCAATGACATTGGTGGATCCATATGTGGTTTGTGAGAAGAACAGACATGCAATGACTCTAGATGTGGTTCATGAGAAGAACACACATGCAATGAAACTGGTGGATCCATGTGTGGTTCATGAGAAGAACACACATGCAATGATAGTGGTGATGTGTGGTTTGTGAAAAGAACAGACATGCAATGACTCTAACTATGGTTAATGAAAAGAGCAGACATGCAATGACACTGGTGATCCATGTGTGGTTTGTGAGAAGAACACACATCCAATGACACTGGTGGATCCTTATGTGATTTTTGAGAAGAACAGACATGCAATGACTCTAGCTGTGGTTCATGAGAAGAACACACATCCAATGACACAGGTGTATCCTTATGTGGTTTGTGAGAAGAACACACATGCAATGACTCTAGATGTGGTTCATGAGAAGAACACACATCCAATGACACTGGTGTATCCTTATGTGGTTTGTGAGAAGAACAGACATGCAATGACTCTGGCTATAGTTCATGAGAAGAACACACATGAATGACACTGGTGGATCCATGTGTGCTCTATGAGAGGAATAGACATGCAATCACACAGGGTTTTGTTCATGAAAAGAAAACACATGCAATGACAATGGTGTATCCTTATGTGGTTTGTGAGAATAACATACATGCAATCACTCTTGATGTGGTTCATGAGAAGAACACACATCCAATGACACTGGTGGATCCATGTGTGGTTTATGAGAAGAAAAAACATGCAATGGCATTGGGTGTGGTTCATGAAAAGAACAAACATGCAATGACACTTGTGGATCCCTATGTGGTTTGTGAGAAGAACAGACATGCAATGACTCTAGCTGTGGTTCATGAAAAGAACACACATCCAATGACTCTAGCTGTGGTTCATGAGAAGAACACACATGCAATGACACTGGTGGATCCATATGTGGTTTGTGAGAAGAATAGACATGCAATGGCTCTAGATGTGGTTCATGAGAAGAACACACATGCAATGACACTGGTGGATCCATGTGTGGTTCATGAGAAGAACACACATGCAATGACACTGATGATATGTTGTTTGTGAAAAAAACAGACATGCAATAACTCTAACTGTGGTTAATGAAAAGAGCAGACATGCAATGACACTGGTGATCCATGTGTGGTTTGTGAGAAGAACACACATCCAATGACACTGGTGGATCCTTATCTGGTTTGTGAGAAGAACAGACATGCAATGACTCTAGCTGTGGTTCATCAGAAGAACACACATCCAATGACACTGGTGTATCCTTATGTGGTTTGTGAGAAGAACACACATGCAATGACTGTAGATGTGGTTCATGAGAAGAACACACATCCAATGACACTAGTGTATCCTTATGTGGTTTGTGAGAAGAACACACATGCAATGACTCTAGCTATGGTTTGTGAAAAGAACACACATCCAATGACACTGGTGTATCCTTATGTGGTTTGTGAGAAGAACACACATGCAATGACTCTAGAAGTGGTTTGTGAAAAGAACACACATACAATGACTATAGCTGTGGTTCATGAGAAGAACACACATGCAATGACACTGGTGGATCCTTATGTGGATTGTGAGAGGAACGCACATGCAATGACTCTAGTGGATCCTTATGTGGTTTTTGAGAATAACAGACATGCAATGACTCCAGCTGTGGTTCATGAGAAGAACACACATGCAATGACACTGGTGGATCCATGTGTGGTTTATGTGAGGAAGAAACATGCAATGACACTAGGTGTGGTTCATGAAAAGAACACACATGCAATGACACTTGTGGATCCATATGTGGTTTGTGAAAATAACAGACATGCAATCACACTTGGTGGATCCATGTGTGGTTCATGAGAAGAACACACATCCAATGACACTGGTGGATCCATGTGTGGTTCATGAGAAGAACACACATCCAATGACACTTGGTGTGGTTCATGAAAAGAACACACATCCGATGACACTAGTGGATCCTTATGTGGTTTGTGAGAAGAACAGACATGCAACGACTCTAGATGTGGTTCACGAGAAGAACACATATGCAATGACACTAGTGGATCCATGTGTGGTTTGTGAGAGGAACAGACATGCAATGACACTGGGTGTGGTTCATGAAAAGAACACACATGCAATGACTCTAGCTATGGTTCATGAGAAGAACACACATGCAATGACACTAGTGGATCCATGTGTGGTTTGTGAGAGGAACAGACATGCAATGACACTGGGTGTGGTTCATGAAAAGAACACACATGCAATGACACTGGTAGATCCTTACGTGGTTTGTGAGAAGAACACACATGCAATGACACAGTGGATCCATATGTGGTTTGTGAAAAGAACACACATGCAATGACTCTAACTATGGTTAATTAAAAGAGCAGACATGCCATAACACTGGTGGATCCATGTGTGGTTTATGAGAGGAACACACATCCAATGACACTAGGTGTGGTTCATGAAAAGAACACACATGCAATCACACTAGTGTATCCTTATGTGGTTTGTGAGAAGAACATACATGCAATGACTCTAGCTGGGGTTCATGAAAAGAACACACATCCAGTGACACTAGTGTATCCTTATGTGGTTTGTGAGAAGAACACACATGCAATGACACAGTGGATCCATATGTGGTTTGTGAAAAGAACACACATACAATGACTCTAACTGTGGTTAATGAAAAGAGCAGACATGCAATGACACTGGTTGATCCATGTGTGGTTTATGAGATGAACACACATCCAATGACAATGGGTGTGGTTCATGAAAAAACACACATGCAATGACACTGGTGGATCCATGTGTGGTTTGTGAGAGGAACATACATGCAATGACACTAGGTGTGGTTCATGAAATGAACACACATCCAATGACACTGGTGGTTCCTTATGTGGTTTGTGAGAAGAACAGACATGCAATGACACAGTGGATCCATATGTGGTTTGTGAAAACAACACACATGCAATGACTCTAACTGTGGTTAATGAAAAGAGCAGACATGCAATGACACTGGTGGATCCATGTGTGGTTTATGAGAGGAACACACGTCCAATGAAACTGGGTGTGGTTCGTGAAAAGAACACACATGCAATGACACTGGTGGATCCATTTGTGGTTTGTGAGAAGAACAGACATGCAATGACTATGGGTGTGGTTCATGAGAAGAACACACATGCAATGACACTGGTGGATCCATGAGTGGTCTATGGGAGGAACACACATGCAATGACACTGGTGTATCCTTATGTGGTTTGTGAGAATAACAGACATGCATTGACTCTAGATGTGGTTCATGAGAAGAGCAAACATGCAATAACACTTGTGGATCCATACATGGTTTGTGAGAAGAACAGACATGCAATGACTCTATCTATGGTTCATGAAAAGAACACACGTCCAATGATTCTAGCTGTGGTTCATGAGAATAACACACATGCAATGGCACTGGTGGATCCATATGTGGTTTGTGAGAACAACTGACATGCAATGAATCTAGATGTAGTTCATGAGAAGAACACACATGAAATGACACTGGTGTATCCTTATGTGGTTTGTGAGAAGATCACACATGCAATGACTCTAGATGTGGTTCATCAGAAGGGCATACATCCAATGACACTGGTGGATCCATGTGTACACTGTGAGAGGAACACACATGCAATGACACTCGGTGTGGTTCATGAGAAGAACACACATGCAATGACACTGGTGTATCCTTATGTGGTTTGTGAGAATAACAGACATGCAATGACTCTAGCTGTGGTTCATGGGAATAACACACATGCAATGACACTAGGTGTGGTTCATGAAAAGAACACACATGCAATGACACCGGTGGATCCATATGTGGTTTGTGAAAATAACAGACATGCAATCATACTTGGTGGATCCATGTGTGGTTCATGAGAAGAACACACATGCAATGACACTGGTGGATCCATGTGTGGTTTGTGAGAAGAACACACATCCAATGACACTTGGTGTGGTTCATGAAAAGAACACACATCCAATGACACTGGTGGATCCTTATGTGGTTTGTGCGAAGAGCAGACATGCAATGACTCTAGATGTGGTTCATGAGAAGAACGCAGATGCAATGACACTGGTGGATCCATGTGTGGTTTGTGAGAGGAACAGACATGCAATGACATTGGGTGTGGTTCATGAAAAGAACAGACATGCAATGACTCTAGCTGTGGTTCATGAGAAGAACACACATCCAATGACACTGGTGTATCCTTTTGTGGTTTGTGAGAAGAACACACATGCAATGACTCTAGATGTGGTTCATGAGAAGAACACACATCCATTGATACTGGTGTATCCTTATGTGGTTTGTGAGAAGAACACACATGCAATGACACAGTGGATCCATATGTGGTTTGTGAAAAAAACACACATTCAATGACTCTAACTATGGTTAATGAAAAGAGCAGACATGCAATAACACTGGTGGATCCATGTGTGGTTTATGAGAGGAACACACATCCAATGACACTAGGTGTGGTTCATGAAAAGAACACACATGCAATGACATTGGTGTATCCTTATGTGGTTTGTGAGAAGAACAGACATGCAATAACTCTAGCTGGGGTTCATGAGAAGAACACACATCCAATGACATTGGCGTATCCTTATGTGGTTTGTGAGAAGAACACACATGCAATGACACAGTGCATCCATATGTGGTTTGTGAAAAGAACACACATACAATGACTCTAACTGTGGTTAATGAAAAGAGTAGACATGCAATGACACTGGTTGATCCATGTGTGGTTTATGAGAGGAACACACATCCAATGACACTGGGTGGGTTCATGAAAAGAACACACATGCAATGACACTGGTGGATCCATGTGTGGTTTGTGCGAGGAACATATATGCAATGACACTGGGTGTGGTTCATGAAATGAACACACATCCAATGACACTGATGGATCCTTATGCGGTTTGTGAGAAGAACACACATGCAATGACTCTAGTGGATCCATATGTGGTTTGTGAAAAGAACACACATGCAATGACTCTAACTATGGTTAATGAAAAGAGGAGACATGCAATGACACTGGTGGATCCATATGTGGTTTGTGAGAAGAACAGACATGCAATGACTCTGGGTGTGGTTCATGAGAAGAACACACATGCAATGACACTGGTGGATCCATGAGTGGTCTGTGAGAGGAACACACATGCAATGACATTGGGTGTGGTTCATGAGAAGAAAACACATGCAATGACACTGGTGTATCCTTATGTGGTTTGTGAGAATAACAGACATGCAATGACTCTAGATGTGGTTCATGAGAAGAACACACATGCAATGACACTGGTGGATCCATATGTGGTTTATGAGAAGAACACACATGCAATGACACTGGGTGTGGTTCATGAAAAGAATAAACATGCAATGATACTTGTGGATCCATACGTGGTTTGTGAGAAGAACATACATGCAATGACTCTAGCTGTGGTTCATGAAAAGAACACACATCCAATGACTCTAGTTGTGGTTCATGAGAAGAACACACATGCAATGACACTAGAGGATCCATATGTGGTTTGTGAGAAGAATAGACATGCAATGACTCTAGATGTAGTTCATGAGAAGAACACACATGCAATGACACTGGTGGATCCATGTGTGGTTCATGAGAAGAACACACATGCAATGACACTGGTGATATGTGGTTTGTGAAAAGAACAAACATGCAATGACTCTAACTATCGTTAATGAAAAGAGCAGACACGCAATGACATTGGTGGATCCATGTGTGGTTTGTGAGAAGAACACACATCCAATGACACTGGTGGATCCTTTTATGGTTTGTGAGAAGAACAAAAATGCAATGACTCTAGCTGTGGTTCATGAGAAGAACACACATGCAATGATACTGGTTTATCCTGATGTGGTTTGTGAGAAGATCACACATGCAATGACTCTAGATGTGGTTCATGAGAAGAACATACATCCAATGACACTGGTGGATCCATGTGTACACTGTGAGAGGAACACACATGCAATGACACTGGGTGTGGTTCATGAGAAGAACACACATGCAATGACACTGGTGTATCCTTATGTGGTTTGTGAGAATAACAGACATGCAATGACTCTATCTGTGGTTCATGAGAATAACACACATGCAATGGCACTAGGTGTGGTTCATGAAAAGAACACACATGCAATGACACTGGTGGATCCATATGTGGTTTGTGAAAATAACAGACATGCAATCACACTTGGTGGATCCATGTGTGGTTCATGAGAAGAACACACATGCAATGACACTGGTGGATCCATGTGTGGTTTGTGAGAAGAACATACATCCAATGACACTTGGTGTGGTTCATGAAAACAACACACATCCAATGACACTGGTGGATCCTTATGTGGTTTGTAAGATGAACAGACATGCAATGACTCTAGATATGGTTCATGAGAAGAACACATATGCAATGACACTAGTGGATCCATGTGTGGTTTGTGAGAGGAATAGATATGCAATGACACTAGGTGTGGTTCATGAAAATAACACACATGCAATGACTCAAGCTGTGGTTCATGAGAAGAACACACATCCAATGACACTGGTGTATCCTTATGTGGTTTGTGAGAAGAACACACATGCAATGACTCTAGATGTGGTTCATGAGAAGAACACACATCCAATGACACTAGTGTATCTTTATGTGGTTTGTGAGAAGAACACACATGCAATGACTCTAGCTGTGGTTTGTGAAAAGAACACACATGCAATGACACTGGTGTATCCTTATGTGGTTTGTGAGAAGAACACACATGCAATGACACTAGTAGTGGTTTGTGAAAAGAACACACATGCAATGACTGTAGCTGTGGTTCATTAGAAGAACACACGTGCAATGACACTGGTGGATCCATATGTGGTTTGTGAGAAGAATAGACATGCAATGACTCTGGGTGTGGTTCGTGAGAAGAACACACATGGAATGACACTAGTGGATCCATGTGTGGTCGGTGAGAGGAACACACATGCAATGACTCTTGTGGATCCTTATGTGGTTTGTGAGAATAACAGACATGCAATGACTCTAGCTGTGGTTCATGAGAAGAACACACATGCAATGACACTCGTGGATCCATGTGTGGTTTATGAGAGGAACAGACATGCAAAGACACTAGGTGTGGTTCATGAAAAGAACACACATCCAATGACACTTGGTGTGGTTCATGAAAAGAACACACATCCAATGACATTGGTGGATCCTTATGTAGTTTGTGAGAAGAACAGACATGCAATGACTCTAGATGTGGTTCATGAGAAGAACACAGATGCAATGACACTGGTGGATCCATGTGTGGTTTGTGAGAGGAACAAACATGCAATGGCTCTAGTTGTGGTTCATGAGAAGAACACACATGCAATGACAGTGGTGGATCCATGTGTGGTTTGTGAGAGGAACAGACATGCAATGACACTAGGCGTGGTTCATGAAAAGAACACACATGCAATGACCCTGGTGGATCCTTACGTGGTTTGTGTGAAGAACACACATGCAATGACACAGTGGATCCATATGTGGTTTGTGAAAAGAACACACATACAATGACTCTAACTGTGGTTAATGAAAAGAGCAGACATGCAATGAAACTGGTAGATCCATGTGTGGTTTATGAGAGGAACACACATCCAATGACACTGGGTGTGGTTCACGAAAAGAACACACATGCAATGACACTGGTGGATCCATGTGTGGTTTGTGAGAGGAACACACATGCAATGACACAGTGGATCCATATGTGGTTTGTGAAAAGAACACACATGCAATGACTCTAACTATGGTTAATGAAAAGAGCAGACATGCAATAACACTGGTGGATCCATGTGTGGTTTATGAGAGGAACAAACATCCAATGACACTAGGTGTGGTTCATAAAAAGAACACACATGCAATGACACTGGTGTATCCTTATGTGGTTTGTGAGAAGAACAGACATGCAATGACTCTAGATATGGTTCATGAGAAGAACACATATGCAATGACACTGGTGGATCCATGTGTGGTTTGTGAGAGGAACAGATATGCAATGACACAGTGGATCCATATGTGGTTTGTGAAAAGAACACACATACAATGACTCTAACTATGGTTAATGAAAAGAGCAGACATGCAATAACACTGGTGGATCCAGGAGTGGTCTATGAGAGGAACACACATGCAATGACACTGGTGTATCCTTATGTTGTTTGTGAGAATAACAGACATGCATTGACTCTAGATGTGGTTCATGAGAAGAGCACACATGCAATGACACCGGTGGATCCATATGTGGTTTATGGGAAGAACACACATGCAATGACACTGGGTGTGGTTAATGAAAAGAGCAAACATGCAATAACACTTGTGGATCCATACATGGTTTGTGAGAAGAACAGACATGCAATGACTCTAGCTATGGTTCATGAAAAGAACACACGTCCAATGATTCTAGCTGTGGTTCATGAGAATAACACACATGCAATGGCACTGGTGGATCCATATGTGGTTTGTGAGAACAACTGACATGCAATGAATCTAGATGTAGTTCATGAGAAGAACACACATGCAATGACATTGGTGTATCCTTATGTGGTTTGTGAGAAGAGCACACATGCAATGACTCTAGATGTGGTTCATCAGAAGAGCATACATCCAATGACACTGGTGGATCCATGTGTACACTGTGAGAGGAACACACATGCAATGGCACTCGGTGTGGTTCATGAGAAGAACACACATGCAATGACACTGGTGTATCCTTATGTGGTTTGTGAGAATAACAAACATGCAATGACTCTAGATGTGGTTCATGAGAATAACACATATGCAATGACACTAGGTGTGGTTCATGAAAAGAACACACATGCAATGACACCGGTGGATCCATATGTGGTTTGTGAAAATAACAGACATGCAATCATACTTGGTGGATCCATGTGTGGTTCATGAGAAGAACACACATGCAATGACACTGGTGGATCCATGTGTGGTTTGTGAGAAGAACACACATCCAATGACACTTGGTGTGGTTCATGAAAAGAACACACATCCAATGACACTGGTGGATCCTTATGTGGTTTGTGCGAAGAACAGACATGCAATGACTCTAGATGTGGTTCATGAGAAGAACACAGATGCAATGACACTGGTGGATCCATGTGTGGTTTGTGAGAGGAACAGACATGCAATGACATTGGGTGTGGTTCATGAAAAGAACAGACATGCAATGACTCTAGCTGTGGTTCATGAGAAGAACACACATCCAATGACACTGGTGTATCCTTATGTGGTTTGTGAGAAGAACACACATGCAATGACTCTAGATGTGGTTCATGAGAAGAACACACATCCATTGATACTGGTGTATCCTTATGTGGTTTGTGAGAAGAACACACATGCAATGACACAGTGGATCCATATGTGGTTTGTGAAAAAAACACATGCAATGACTCTAACTATGGTTAATGAAAAGAGCAGACATGCAATAACACTGGTGGATCCATGTGTGGTTTATGAGAGGAACACACATCCAATGACACTAGGTGTGGTTCATGAAAAGAAAACACATGCAATGACATTGGTGTATCCTTATGTGGTTTGTGAGAAGAACAGACATGCAATGACTCTAGCTGGGGTTCATGAGAAGAACACACATCCAATGACATTGGTGTATCCTTATGTGGTATGTGAGAAGAACACACATGCAATGACATAGTGGATCCATATGTGGTTTGTGAAAAGAACACACATACAATGACTCTAACTGTGGTTAATGAAAAGAGTAGACATGCAATGACACTAGTTGATCCATGTGTGGTTTATGGGAGGAACACACATCCAATGACACTGGGTGGGTTCATGAAAAGAACACACATGCAATGACACTGGTGGAACCATGTGTGGTTTGTGCGAGGAACATACATGCAATGACACTGGGTGTGGTTCATCAAATGAACACACATCCAATGACACTGATGGATCCTTATGCGGTTTGTGAGAAGAACACACATGCAATGACTCTAGTGGATCCATATGTGGTTTGTGAAAAGAACACACATGCAATGACTCTAACTATGGTTAATGAAAAGAGGAGACATGCAATGACACTGGTGGATCCATGTGTGGTTTATGAGAGGAACACACATCCAATGACACTAGGTGTGGTTGATGAAAAGAAGACACATGCAATGACACTTGTGGATCCATATGTGGTTTGTGAGAAGAACAGACATGCAATGACTCTGGGTGTGGTTCATTAGAAGAACACACATGCAATGACACTGGTGGATCCATGAGTGGTCTGTGAGAGGAACACACATGCAATGACATTGGGTGTGGTTCATGAGAAGAAAACACATGTAATGACACTAGTGTATCCTTATGTGGTTTGTGAGAATAACAGACATGCAATGACTCTAGATGTGGTTCATGAGAAGAACACACATTCAATGACACTGGTGGATACATATGTGGTTTATGAGAATAACACACATGCAATGACACTGGGTGTGGTTCATGAAAATAATAAACATGCAATGATACTTGTGGATCCATACGTGGTTTGTGAGAAGAACAGACATGCAATGACTCTAGCTGTGGTTCATGAAAAGAACACACATCCAATGACTCTAGTTGTGGTTCATGAGAAGAACACACATGCAATGACACTGGAGGATCCATATGTGGTTTGTGAGAAGAATAGACATGCAATGACTCTAGATGTAGTTCATGAGAAGAACACACATGCAATGACACTGGTGGATCCATGTGTGGTTCATGAGAAGAACACACATGCAATGACACTGGTGATATGTGGTTTGTGAAAAGAACAAACATGCAATGACTCTAACTATGGTTAATGAAAAGAGCAGACACGCGATGTCACTGGTTGATCCATGTGTGGTTTGTGAGAAGAACACACATCCAATGACACTGGTGGATCCTTTTATGGTTTGTGAGAAGAACAGAAATGCAATGACTCTAGCTGTGGTTCATGAGAAGAACACACATGCAATGATACTAGTTTATCCTTATGTGGTTTGTGAGAAGATCACACATGCAATGACTCTAGATGTGGTTCATGAGAAGAACATACATCCAATGACACTGGTGGATCCATGTGTACACTATGAGAGGAACACACATGCAATGACACTGGGTGTGGTTCATGAGAAGAACACACATGCAATGACACGGGTGTATACTTATGTGGTTTGTGAGAATAACAGACATGCAATGACTCTATCTGTGGTTCATGAGAATAACACACATGCAATGACACTAGGTGTGGTTCATGAAAAAAAACACATGCAATGACACTATTGGATCCATATGTGGTTTGTGAAAATAACAGACAGGCAATCACACTTGGTGGATCCATGTGTGGTTCATGAGAAGAACACACATGCAATAACACTGGTGGATCCATGTGTGGTTTGTGAGAAGAACATACATCCAATGACACTTGGTGTGGTTCATGAAAAGAACACACATCCAATGACACTGGTGGATCCTTATGTGGTTTGTGAGATGAACAGACATCAATGACTCTAGATATGGTTCATGAGAAGAACACATATGCAATGACACTGGTGGATCCATGTGTGGTTTGTGAGAGGAACAGATATGCAATGACACTGGGTGTGGTTCATGAAAATAACACACATGCAATGACTCAAGCTATGGTTCATGAGAAGAACACACATCCAATGACACTGGTGTATCCTTATGTGGTTTGTGAGAAGAACACACATGCAATGACTCTAGATGTGGTTCATGAGAAGAACACACATCCAATGACACTAGTGTATCTTTATGTGGTTTGTGAGAAGAACACACATGCAATGACTCTAGCTGTGGTTTGTGAAAAGAACACACATGCAATGACACTGGTGTATCCTTATGTGGTTTGTGAGAAGAACACACATGCAATGACACTAGTAGTGGTTTGTGAAAAGAACACACATGCAATGACTATAGCTGTGGTTCATTAGAAGAACACACATGCAATGACACTGGTGGATCCATATGTGGTTTGTGAGAAGAATAGACATGCAATGACTCTGGGTGTGGTTCGTGAGAAGAACACACATGCAATGACCACTGGTGGATCCATGTGTGGTCTGTGAGAGGAACACACATGCAATGACTCTTGTGGATCCATGTGTGGTCTGTGAGAGGAACACACATGCAATGACTCTTGTGGATCCTTATGTGGTTTGTGAGAATAACAGACATGCAATGACTCTAGCTGTGGTTCATGAGAAGAACACACATGTAATGACACTCGTGGATCCATGTGTGGTTTATGAGAGGAATAGACATGCAATGACACTAGGTGTGGTTCATGAAAAGAACACACATCCAATGACACTTGGTGTGCTTCATGAAAAGAACACACATCCAATGACATTGGTGGATCCTTACATAGTTTGTGAGAAGAACAGACATGCAATGACTCTAGATGTGGTTCATGAGAAGAACACAGATGCAATGACACTGGTGGATCCATGTGTGGTTTGTGAGAGGAACAAACATGCAATGGCTCTAGCTGTGGTTCATGAGAAGAACACACATGCAATGACTGTGGTGGATCCATGTGTGGTTTGTGAGAGGAACAGACATGCAATGACACTGAGCGTGGTTCATGAAAAGAACACACATGCAATGACCCTGGTGGATCCTTGCGTGGTTTGTGTGAAGAACACACATGCAATGACATAGTGGATCCATATGTGGTTTGTGAAAAGAACACACATACAATGACTCTAACTATGGTTAATGAAAAGAGCAGACATGCAATGACACTGGTGGATCCATGTGTGGTTTATGAGAGGAACACACATCCAATGACACCGGGTGTGGTTCACGAAAAGAACACACATGCAATGACCACTGGTGGATCCATGTGTGGTTTGTGGAAAAGAACACACATGTAATGACCACTGGTTGATCCATGTGTGGTTTGTGGAAATAACACATATGCAATGACTCTAGTTTTGGTTTTAGTATAAGAACACACATGCAATGACTCTAGTGGGTCCACATGTGGTTTGTGAAAATAACACACATGCAATGATCACTGGTTGATCCATAAGTTGTTTGTGGAAAATACACACATGCAATGAGTCTAGTGGATCCATGTGTAGTTTGTGGAAAAGAACACACATGCAATGACTCTAGTGCTGGTTTGTGGTTTTAGTATAAGAACAAACATGCAATGACTGTAGTGGTTGATCCAAGTGTGGTTTGTGGAAAGAACACACATGCAATGACTCTGGTTGATCCATATGTGGTTTGTGGAAAGAACACACGTGCAATGACAACTGGTGGATCCATGTATGGTTTGTGGAAAAGAACACACATGCAATGACCACTGGTTGATCCATGTGTGGTTTGTGGACAGAACACACATGAAATAACTCTAGTGCTGGTTTGTTAGTATCAGAACAAACATGCAATGACTCTAGTGGTTTATCCATGTGTGGTTTGTGGAAAGAACACACATGCAATTACTCTTGTTGATCCATATGTGGTTTGTGGAAAGAACACGCATGCAATGACCACTTGTGGATCCATGTGTGGTTTGTGGAAAAGAACACACATGCAATGACCACTGGTTGATCCATATGTGGTTTGTGGAAATAACACACATGCAATGACTCTAGTGTTGATTTTAGTATAAGAACACACATGCAATGACTCTAGTGGTTGATCCACATGTGGTTTGTGGAAAAGAACACACACATGCAATGACTCTAGTGGTCGATCCATGTGTGGTTTGTGGAAATAACACACATGCAATGACTCTAGTGGTTGATCCATGTGTGGTTTGTGGAAATAACACACATGCAATGACTCTCGTTGATCCATATGTGGTTTGTGGAAAGAACACACATGCAATGACCATTGGTGGATCCATGTGTGGTTTGTGGAAAAGAACACACATGCAATGACTCTAGTGCTGGTTTGTGGTTATAGTATAAGAACAAACATGCAATGACTCTAGTGGTTGATCCATGTGTGGTTTGTGGAAAGAACACACATGCAATTACTCTGGTTGATCCATATGTCCTTTGTGGAAAGAACACACATGCAATGACCACTTGTGGATCCATGTGTGGTTTCTGGAAAAGAACACACATGTAATGACCACTGGTTGATCCATGTGTGGTTTGTGGAAATAACACACATGCAATGACTCTAGTGTTGGTTTTAGTATAAGAACACACATGCAATGACTCTAGTGGGTCCACATGTGGTTTGTGAAAAGAACACACATGCAATGACCACTGGTTGATCCATAAGTTGTTTGTGGAAAAGAACACACATGCAATGAGTCTAGTGGTTGATCCATGTGTGGTTTGTGGAAAGAACACACATCCAATGACTCTGGTTGATCCATATGTGGTTTGTGGAAAGAACACACATGCAATGACCACTGGTGGATCCATGTATGGTTTGTGGAAAAGAACACAAGTGCAATGATCACTGGTTGATCCATGTGTGGTTTGTGGAAATAACACACATGGAATGACTCTAGTGTTGGTTTAGTATAAGAACACACATGCAATGACTCTAGTGGTTGATCCATGTGTGGTTTGTGGAAAAGAACACACACATGCAATGACTCTAGTGGTCGAACCATGTGTGGTTTGTGGAAATAGCACACATGCAATAACTCTAGTGGTTGATCCATGTGTGGTTTGTGGAAATAACACACATGTAATGACTGTAATGGATCCATAAGTAGTTTATGGAAAAGAACCCACATGCAATGACCATTGGTTGATCCATATGTGGTTTGTGGAAAGAACACACATGCAATGACTCTAGTGGTTGATCCATGTGTGGTTTGTGGAAACAACACACATGCAATGACTGTAATGGATCCATAAGTGGTTTATAGAAAAGAACCCACATGCAATGACCACTGGTTGATCCATATGTGGTTTGTGGAAAGAACACACATGCAATGACTCTAGTGGTTGATCCATGTGTGGTTTGTGGAACGAACACACATGCAATGACAGTGGTGGATCCATGTGTGGTTTGTGGGTAGAACACACATGCAATGACTCTAGTGGGTCCACATGTGGTTTGTGAAAAGAACACACATGCAATGACCACTGGTTGATCCATAAGATGTTTGTGGAAAGGAACACACATGCAATGAGTCTACTGGATCCATGTGTGGTTTGTGGAAAAGAACACACATGCAATGACTCTAGTGCTGGTTTGTGGTCTTAGTATAAGAACAAACATGCAATGACTCTAGTGGTTGATCCATGTGTGGTTTGTGGAAAGAACACACATGCAATGAATCTGTTTGATCCATATGTGGTTTGTGGAAAGAACACACATGCAATGACCACTGGTGGATCCATGTGTGGTTTGTGGAAAAGAACACACATGCAATGACCACTGGTTGATCCATGTGTGGTTTGTGGAAATGACACACATGCAATGACTCTAGTGTTGGTTTTAGTATAAGAACACACATGCAATGACTCTAGTGGTTGATCCATGTGTGGTTTGTGGAAAAGAACACACACATGCAATGACTCTAGTGGTCGATCCATGTGTGGTTTGTGGAAATAACACACATGCAATGACTCTAGTGGTTGATCCATGTGTGGTTTCTGGAAATAGGACACATGCAATGACTGTAATGGATCCATACGTGGTTTATGGAAAACAACCCACATGCAATGACCACTGGTTGATCCATATGTGGTTTGTGGAAAGAACACACATGCAATGAGTCTAGTGGTTGATCCATGTGTGGTTTGTGGACATAACACACATGCAATGACTCTAGTGTTGGTTTTAGTATAAGAACACACATGCAATGACTAGTGGTTGATCCACGTGCGGTTTGTGGAAAAGAACACACACATGCAATGACTAGTGGTCGATCCATGTGTGGTTTGTGGAAATAACACACATGCAATGACTCTAGTGGTTGATCCATGTGTGGTTTGTGGAAATAACACGCATGCAATGACTCTGGTTGATCCATATGTGGTTTGTGGAAAGAACACACATGCAATGACCATTGGTGGATCCATGTGTGGTTTGTGGAAAAGAACACACATGCATTGACTCTAGTGCTGGTTTGTGGTTATAGTATAAGAACAAACATACAATGACTAGTGGTTGATCCATGTGTGGTTTGCGGAAAGAACACACATGCAATTACTCTGGTTGATCCATATGTGGTTTGTGGAAAGAACACACATGCAATGACCACTTGTGGATCCATGTGTGGTTTGTGGAAAAGAACACACATGTAATGACCACTGGTTGATCCATGTGTGGTTTGTGGAAATAACACACATGCAATGACTCCAGTGTTGGTTTCGGTATAAGAACACACATGCAATGACTCTAGTGGGTCCACATGTGGTTTGTGAAAAGAACACACATGCAATGATCACTGGTTGATCCATAAGTTGTTTGTGGAAAAGAGACACATGCAATGAGTCTAGTGGATCCATGTGTAGTTTGTGGAAAAGAACACACATGCAATGACTCTAGTGCTGGTTTGTGGTTTTAGTATAAGAACAAACATGCAATGACTCTAGTGGTTGATCCATGTGTGGTTTGTGGAAAGAACACACATGCAAGGACTCTGGTTGATCCATATGTGGTTTGAGGAAAGAACACACGTGCAATGACAACTGGTGGATCCATGTATGGTTTGTGGAAAAGAACACACATGCAATGACCACTGCTTGATCCATGTGTGGTTTATGGAAAGAACACACATGCAATGACTCTAGTGTTGGTTTTAGTATAAGAACAAACATGCAATGACTCAAGTGGTTGATCCATGTGTGGTTTGTGGAAACAACACACATGCAATGACTCTGGTTGATCCATATGTGGTTTGTGGAAAGAACACACGTGCAATGACAACTGGTGGATCCATGTATGGTTTGTGGAAAAGAACACACATGCAATGACCACTGGTTGATCCATGTGTGGTTTGTGGAAAGAACACACATGCAATGACTCTAATGTTGGTTTTAGTATAAGAACACACATGCAATGACTCTTGTGGTTGATCCATGTGTGGTTTGTGGGAAAGAACGCACAGATGCAATGACTCTAGTGGTCAAACCATGTGTGGTTTGTGGAAATAACACACATGCAATGACTCTAGTGGTTGATCCATGTGTGGTTTGTGGAAATAACACACATGCAATGACTGTAATGGATCCATAAGTGGTTTATGGAAAAGAACCCACATGCAATGACCACTGGTTGATCCATTTGTGGTTTGTGGAAATAACACACATGCAATGACACTAGTGGTTGATCCATGTGTGGTTTGTGGAAATAACACACATGCAATGACTGTAATGGATCCATAAGTGGGGTATGGAAAAGAACCCACATGCAATGACCACTGGTTGATCCATATGTGGTTTGTGGAAAGAACACACATGCAATTACTCTAGTGGTTGATTCATGTGTGGTTTGTGGAAAGAACACACATGCAATGACAGTGGTGGATCCATGTGTGGTTTGTGGATAGAACACACATGCAATGACTCTAGTGCTATTTTTATTATAAGAACACACATGCAATGACTCTAGTGGGTCCACATGTGGTTTGTGAAAAGAAGAAACATGCAATGACCACTGGTTCATCCATAAGTTGTTTGTGGAAAAGAACACACATGCAATGAGTCTACTGGATCCATGTGTGGTTTGTGGAAAAGAACACACATGCAATGACTCTAGTGTTGGTTTGTGGTTTTAGTATAAGAACAAACATGCAATGACTCTAGTGGTTGATCCATGTGTGGTTTGTGGAAAGAACAGACATGCAATGACTCTGTTTGATCCATATGTGGTTCGTGAAAAGAACACACATGCAATGACTCTAGTGGTTGATCCATGTGTGGTTTGTGGAAAAGAACACACATGCAATGACCACTGGTTGATCCATGTGTGGTTTGTGGAAATAACACACATGCAATGACTCTAGTGTTGGTTTTAGTATAAGAACACACATGCAATGACTCTAGTGGTTGATCCATGTGTGGTTTGTGGAAAAGAACACACGCATGCAATGACTCTAGTGGTTGATCCATGTGTGGTTTGTGGAAAAGAACACACACATGCAATGACTCTAGTGGTCGATCCATGTGTGATTTGTGGAAATAACACACATCCAATGGCTCTAGTGGTTGATCCATGTGTGGTTTCTATAAATAACACATATGCTATGACTGTAATGGATCCATAAGTGGTTTATGGAAAACAACCCACATGCAATGACCACTGGTTGATCCATATGTGGTTTGTGGAAAGAACACACATGCAATGAGTCTAGTGGTTGATCCATGTGTGGTTTGTGGAAATAACACACAAGCAATGACTGTAATGGATCCATAAGTGGTTTATGGAAAAGAACCCACATGCAATGACCACTGGTTGATACATATGTGGTTTGTGGAAAGAACACACATGCAATGACTCTAGTGGTTGATCCATGTGTGGTTTGTGGAAAGAACACACATGCAATGATAGTGGTGGATCTATGTGTGGTCTGTGGATAGAACACACATGCAATGACTCTATTGCTATTTTTAGTATAAGAACACACATGCAATGACTCTAGTGGGTCCACATTTGGTTTGTGAAAAGAACACACATGCAATGACCACTGGTTGATCCATAAGTTGTTTGTGGAAAAGAACACACATGCAATGAGTCTAGTGGATCCATGTGTGGTTTGTGGAAAAGAACACACATGCAATGACTCTAGTGCTGGTTTGTGGTTTTAGTATAAGAACAAACATGCAATGACTCTATTTGTTGATCCATGTGTGGTTTGTGGAAAGAACACACATCCAATGACTCTGGTTGATCCATATGTGGTTTGTGGAAAGAACACACATGCAATGACCACTGGTGGATCCATGTATGGTTTGTGGAAAAGAACACACATGCAATGTCCACTGGTTGATCCATGTGTGGTTTGTGGAAATAACACACATGCAATGACTCTAGTGTTGGTTTTAGTATAAGAACACACATGCAATGACTCTAGTGGTTGATCCATGTGTGGTTTGTGGAAAAGAACACACACATGCAATGACTCTAGTGGTCGATCCATGTGTGGTTTGTGGAAATAACACACATCCAATGACTCTAGTGGTTGATCCATGTGTGGTTTCTAGAAATAACACATATGCAATGACTGTAATGGATCCATAAGTGGTTTATGGAAAACAACCCACATTCAATGACCACTGGTTGATCCATATGTGGTTTGTGGAAAGAACACACATGCAATGAGTCTACTGGTTGATCCATGTGTGGTTTGTGGAAATAGCACACACGCAATGACTATAATGGATCCATAAGTGGTTTATGGAAAAGAACCCACATGCAATGACCACCGGTTGATCCATATGTGGTTTGTGGAAAGAACACACATGCAATGACTTTAGTGGTTGATCCATGTGTGGTTTACGGAAAGAACACACATGCAATGATAGTGGTGGATCCATGTGTGGTTTGTGGATAGAACACACATGCAATGACTCCAGTGCTATTTTTAGTATAAGAACGCACATGCAATGACTCTAGTGGGTCCACATGTGGTTTGTGAAAAGAAGAAACATGCAATGACCACTGGTTCATCCATAAGTTGTTTGTGGAAAAGAACACACATGCAATGAGTCTACTGGATCCATGTGTGGTTTGTGGAAAAGAACACACATGCAATGACTCTAGTGTTGGTTTGTGGTTTTAGTATAAGAACAAACATGCAATGACTCTAGTGGTTGATCCATGTGTGGTTTGTGGAAAGAACAGACATGCAATGACTCTGTTTGATCCATATGTGGTTCGTGAAAAGAACACACATGCAATGACTCTAGTGGTTGATCCATGTGTGGTTTGTGGAAAAGAACACACATGCAATGACCACTGGTTGATCCATGTGTGGTTTGTGGAAATAACACACATGCAATGACTCTAGTGTTGGTTTTAGTATAAGAACACACATGCAATGACTCTAGTGGTTGATCCATGTGTGGTTTGTGGAAAAGAACACACGCATGCAATGACTCTAGTGGTTGATCCATGTGTGGTTTGTGGAAAAGAACACACACATGCAATGACTCTAGTGGTCGATCCATGTGTGATTTGTGGAAATAACACACATCCAATGGCTCTAGTGGTTGATCCATGTGTGGTTTCTAGAAATAACACATATGCTATGACTGTAATGGATCCATAAGTGGTTTATGGAAAACAACCCACATGCAATGACCACTGGTTGATCCATATGTGGTTTGTGGAAAGAACACACATGCAATGAGTCTAGTGGTTGATCTATGTGTGGTTTGTGGAAATAACACACAAGTAATGACTGTAATGGATCCATAAGTGGTTTATGGAAAAGAACCCACATGCAATGACCACTGGTTGATCCATATGTGGTTTGTGGAAAGAACACACATGCAATGACTCTAGTGGTTGATCCATGTGTGGTTTGTGGAAAGAACACACATGCAATGATAGTGGTGGATCTATGTGTGGTTTGTGCATAGAACACACATGCAATGACTCTATTGCTATTTTTAGTATAAGAACACACATGCAATGACTCTAGTGGGTCCACATGTGGTTTGTGAAAAGAACACACATGCAATGACCACTGGTTGATCCATAAGTTGTTTGTGGAAAAGAACACACATGCAATGAGTCTAGTGGATCCATGTGTGGTTTGTGGAAAAGAACACACATGCAATGACTCTAGTGCTGGTTTGTGGTTTTAGTATAAGAACAAACATGCAATGACTCTATTTGTTGATCCATGTGTGGTTTGTGGAAAGAACACACATCCAATGACTCTGTATGATCCATATGTGGTTTGTGGAAAGAACACACATGCAATGACCACTGGTGGATCCATGTATGGTTTGTGGAAAAGAACACACATGCAATGTCCACTGGTTGATCCATGTGTGGTTTGTGGAAATAACACACATGCAATGACTCTAGTGTTGGTTTTAGTATAAGAACACACATGCAATGACTCTAGTGGTTGATCCATGTGTGGTTTGTGGAAAAGAACACACACATGCAATGACTCTAGTGGTCGATCCATGTGTGGTTTGTGGAAATAACACACATCCAATGACTCTAGTGGTTGATCCATGTGTGGTTTCTAGAAATAACACATATGCAATGACTGTAATGGATCCATAAGTGGTTTATGGAAAACAACCCACATTCAATGACCACTGGTTGATCCATATGTGGTTTGTGGAAAGAACACACATGCAATGAGTCTAGTGGTTGATCCATGTGTGGTTTGTGGAAATAACACACACGCAATGACTGTAATGGATCCATAAGTGGTTTATGGAAAAGAACCCACATGCAATGACCACCGGTTGATCCATATGTGGTTTGTGGAAAGAACACACATGCAATGACTTTAGTGGTTGATCCATGTGTGGTTTACGGAAAGAACACACATGCAATGATAGTGGTGGATCCATGTGTGGTTTGTGGATAGAACACACATGCAATGACTCCAGTGCTATTTTTAGTATAAGAACGCACATGCAATGACTCTAGTGGGTCCACATGTGGTTTGTGAAAAGAACACACATGCAATGACCACTAGTTGATCCATAAGTTGTTTGTGGAAAAGAACACACATGCAATGAGTCTAGTGGATCCATGTGTGGTTTGTGGAAAAGAACACACATGCAATGACTCTAGTGCTGGTTTGTGGTTTTAGTATAAGAACAAACATGCAATGACTCTAGTGGTTGATCCATGTGTGGTTTGTGGAAAGAACACACATGCAATGACTCTGGTTGATCCATATGTGGTTTGTGGAAAGAACACACATGCAATGACCACTGGTGGATCCATGTATGGTTTGTGGAAAAGAACACACAAGCAATGACCACTGGTTGATCCATGTGTGGTTTGTGGAAAGAACACACATGCAATGACTCTAGTGTTGGTTTTAGTATAATAACATGCATGGAATGACTCTAGTGGTTGATCCATGTGTGGTTTGTGGAAAAGAACACACACATGCAATAACTCTAGTGGGCGAACCATGTGTGGTTTGTGGAAATAGCACACATGCAATAACTCTAGTGGTTGATCCATGTGTGGTTTGTGGAAATAACACACATGTAATGACTGTAATGGATCCATAAGTGGTTTATGGAAAAGAACCCACATGCAATGACCACTGGTTGATCCATATGTGGTTTGTGGAAAGAACACACATGCAATGACTCTAGTGGTTGATCCATGTGTGGTTTGTGGAAATAACACACATGCAATGACTCTGTTTGATCCATATGTGGTTTGTGGAAAGAACACACATGCAATGACCACTGGTGGATCCATGTGTGGTTTGTGGAAAAGAACACACATGCAATGACCACTGGTTGATCCATGTGTGGTTTGTGGAAATAACACACATGTAATGACTCTAGTGTTGGTTTTAGTATAAGAACACACACTCAATGACTCTAGTGGTTGATCCATGTGTGGGTTGTGGAAAAGAACACCCACATGCAATGACTCTAGTGGTCGATCCATGTGTGGTTTGTGGAAATAACACACATGCAATGACTCTAGTGGTTGATCCATGTGTGGTTTCTGGAAATAACACACATGCAATGACTGTAATGGATCCATAAGTGGTTTATGGAAAACAACCCACATGCAATGACCACTGGTTGATCCATATGTGGTTTGTGGAAAGAACACACATGCAATGAGTCTGGTGGTTGATCCATGTGTGGTTTGTGGACATAACACACATGCAATGAATCTAGTGTTGGTTTTAGTATAAGAACACACATGCAATGACTAGTGGTTGATCCAAGTGTGGTTTGTGGAAACGAACACACACATGCAATGACTAGTGGTCGATCCATGTGTGGTTTGTGGAAATAACACACATGCAATGACTCTAGTGGTTGATCCATGTGTGGTTTGTGGAAATAACACGCATGCCATGACTCTGGTTGATCCATATGTGGTTTGTGGAAAGAACACACATGCAATGACCACTTGTGGATCCATGTGTGGTTTGTGGAAAAGAACACACATGTAATGACCACTGGTTGATCCATGTGTGGTTTGTGGAAATAACACACATGCAATGACTCTAGTGTTGGTTTCGGTATAAGAACACACATGCAATGACTCTAGTGGGTCCACATGTGGTTTGTGAAAAGAACACACATGCAATGATCACTGGTTGATCCATAAGTTGTTTGTGGAAAAGAGACACATGCAATGAGTCTAGTGGATCCATGTGTAGTTTGTGGAAAAGAACACACATGCAATGACTCTAGTGCTGGTTTGTGGTTTTAGTATAAGAACAAACATGCAATGACTCTAGTGGTTGATCCATGTGTGGTTTGTGGAAAGAACACACATGCAAGGACTCTGGTTGATCCATATGTGGTTTGAGGAAAGAACACACGTGCAATGACAACTGGTGGATCCTTGTATGGTTTGTGGAAAAGAACACACATCCAATGACCACTGCTTGATCCATGTGTGGTTTATGGAAAGAACACACATGCAATGACTCTAGTGTTGGTTTTCGTATAAGAACACACATGCAATGACTCTAGTGGTTGATCCATGTGTGGTTTGTGGAAACAACACACATGCAATGACTGTAATGGATCCATAAGTGGTTTATGGAAAAGAACCCACATGGAATGACCACTGGTTGATCCATATGTGGTTTGTGGAAAGAACACACATGCAATGACTCTAGTGGTTGATCCATGTGTGGTTTGTGGAAATAACACACATGCAGTGACTGTAATGGATCCATAAGTGGTCTATGGAAAAGAACCCACATGCAATGACCACTGGTTGATCCATATGTGATTTGTGGAAAGAACACACATGCAATGACTCTAGTGGTTAATCCATGTGTGGTTTGTGGAAAGAACACACATGCAATGACAGTGGTGGATCCATGTGTGGTTTATGGATAGAACACACATGCAATGACTCTAGTGTTATTTTTATTATAAGAACACACATGCAATGACTCTAGTGGGTCCACATGTGGTTTGTGAAAAGAACACACATGCAATCACCACTGGTTGATACATAAGTTGTTTGTGGAAAATAACACACATGCAGTGAGTCTACTGGATCCATGTGTGGTTTGTGGAAAAGAACACACATGCAATGACTCTAGTGTTGGTTTGTGGTTTTAGTATAAGAACAAACATGCAATGACTCTAGTGGTTGATCCATGTGTGGTTTGTGGAAAGAACACACATGCAATGACTCTGTTTGATCCATATGTGGTTTGTGGAAAGAACACACATGCAATGACTCTAGTGGTTGATCCATGTGTGGTTTGTGGAAAAGAACACACATGCAATGACCACTGGTTGATCCATGTGTGGTTTGTGGAAATAACACACATGCAATGACTCTAGTGTTGGTTTTAGTATAAGAACACACATGCAATGACTCTAGTGGGTCCACATGTGGTTTGTGAAAAGAACACACATGCAATGACCACTGGTTGATCCATGTGTGGTTTGTGAAAAGAACACACATGCAATGACTCTAGTGTTGGTTTTAGTATAATAACACACATGCAATGACTCTAGTGGTTGATCCATGTGTGGTTTGTGGAAAAGAACACACACATGCAATAACTCTAGTGGTCGAACCATGTGTGGTTTGTGGAAATAGCACACATGCAATAACTCTAGTGGTTGATCCATGTGTGGTTTGTGGAAATAACACACATGTAATGACTGTAATGGATCCATAAGTGGTTTATGGAAAAGAACCCACATGCAATGACCACTTGTTGATCCATATGTGGTTTGTGGAAAGAACACACATGCAATGACTCTAGTGGTTGATCCATGTGTGGTTTGTGGAAATAACACACATGCAATGACTCTGTTTGATCCATATGTGGTTTGTGGAAAGAACACACATGCAATGACCACTGGTGGATCCATGTGTGGTTTGTGGAAAAGAACACACATGCAATGACCACTGGTTGATCCATGTGTGGTTTGTGGAAATAACACACATGCAATGACTCTAGTGTTGGTTTTAGTATAAGAACACACATGCAATGACTCTAGTGGTTGATCCATGTGTGGGTTGTGGAAAAGAACACACACATGCAATGACTCTAGTGGTCGATCCATGTGTGGTTTGTGGAAATAACACACATGCAATGACTCTAGTGGTTGATCCATGTGTGGTTTCTGGAAATAACACACATGCAATGACTGCAATGGATCCATAAGTGGTTTATGGAAAACAACCCACATGCAATGACCACTGGTTGATCCATATGTGGTTTGTGGAAAGAACACACATGCAATGAGTCAAGTGGTTGATCCATGTGTGGTTTGTGGACATAACACACATGCAATGACTCTAGTGTTGGTTTTACTATAAGAACACACATGCAATGACTAGTGGTTGATCCAAGTGTGGTTTGTGGAAAAGAACACACACATGCAATGACTAGTGGTCGATCCATGTGTGGTTTGTGGAAATAACACACATGCAATGACTCTAGTGGTTGATCCATGTGTGGTTTGTGGAAATAACACACATGCCATGACTCTGGTTGATCCATATGTGGTTTGTGGAAACAACACACATGCAATGACCACTTGTGGATCCATGTGTGGTTTGTGGAAAAGAACACACATGTAATGACCACTGGTTGATCCATGTGTGGTTTGTGGAAATAACACACATGCAATGACTCTAGTGTTGGTTTCGGTATAAGAACACACATGCAATGACTCTAGTGGGTCCACATGTGGTTTGTGAAAAGAACACACATGCAATGATCACTGGTTGATCCATAAGTTGTTTGTGGAAAAGACACACATGCAATGTGTCTAGTGGATCCATGTGTAGTTTGTGGAAAATAACACACATGCAATGACTCTAGTGCTAGTTTGTGGTTTTAGTATAAGAACAAACATGCAATGACTCTAGTGGTTGATCCATGTGTGGTTTGTGGAAAGAACACACATGCAAGGACTCTGGTTGATCCATATGTGGTTTGAGGAAAGAACACACGTGCAATGACAACTGGTGGATCCATGTATGGTTTGTGGAAAAGAACACACATGCAATGACCACTGCTTGATCCATGTGTGGTTTGTGGAAAGAACACACATGCAATGACTCTAGTGTTGGTTTTAGTATAAGAACACACATGCAATGACTCTAGTGGTTGATCCATGTGTGGTTTGTGGAAACGAACACACACATGCAATGACTCTAGTGGTCAAACCATGTGTGGTTTGTGGAAATAACACACATGCAATGACTCCAGTGGTTGATCCATGTGTGGTTTGTGGAAACAACACACATGCAATGACTGTAATGGATCCATAAGTGGTTTATGGAAAAGAACCCACATGCAATGACCACTGGTTGATCCATATGTGGTTTGTGGAAAGAACACACATGCAATGACTCTAGTGGTTGATCCATGTGTGGTTTGTGGAAAGAACACACATGCAATGATAGTGGTGGATCCATGTGTGGTTTGTGGATAGAACACACATGCAATGACTCTAGTGCTATTTTTAGTATAAGAACACACATGCAATGACTCTAGTGGGTCCACCTATGGTTTGTGATAAGAACACACATGCAATGACCACTGGTTGAGCCATAAGTTGTTTCTGGAAAAGAACACACATACAATGAGTCTATTGGATCCATGTGTGGTTTGTGGAAAAGAACACACATGCAATGACTCTAGTGCTAGTTTTTGGTTTTAGTATAAGAACAAACATGTAACTACTAAAATGGATCCATATGTGGTTTGTGGAAAGAACACACATGCAATGACTCTAGTTGATCCATATGTGGTTTGTGGAAAGAACACACATGCAATGACCACTGGTGGATCCATGTGTGGTTTGTGGAAAAGAACACACATGCAATGACTAGTGGTTGATCCATGTGTGGTTTGTGGAAATAACACACATGCAATGACTCTAGTGTTGGTTTTAGTACAAGAACACACATGCAATGACTCTAGTGGTTGATCCATGTGTGGTTTGAGTAAAAGAACACACACATGCAATGACTCTAGTGGTCGATCCATGTGTGGTTTGTGGAAATAACACACATCCAATGACTCTAGTGGTTGATCCATGTGTGGTTTGTGGAAATAACACACACGCAATGACTCTGGTTGATCCATATGTGCTTTGTGGAAAGAACACACATGCAATGACCACTGGTGGATCCATGTGTGGTTTGTGGAAAAGAACACACATGCAATGACTCTAGTGGTTGATCCATGTGTGGTTTGTGGAAAGAACACACATGCAATGATAGTGGTGGATCCATGTGTGGTTTGTGGATAGAACACACATGCAATGACTCTAGTGCTATTTTTATTATAAGAACACACATGCAATGACTCTAGTGGGTCCACATGTGGTTTGTGAAAAGAACACACATGCATTCACCATTGGTTGATACATGAGTTGTTTGTGGAAAAGAACACACATGCAGTGAGTCTACTGGATCCATGTGTGGTTTGTGGAAAAGAACACACATGCAATGACTCTAGTGTTGGTTTGTGGTTTTAGTATAAGAACAAACATGCAATGACTCTAGTGGTTGATCCATGTGTGGTTTGTGGAAAGAACACACATGCAATGACTCTGTTTGATCCATATGTGGTTTGTGGAAAGAACACACATGCAATGACTCTAGTGGTTGATCCATGTGTGGTTTGTGGAAAAGAACACACATGCAATGACCACTGGTTGATCCATGTGTGGTTTGTGGAAATAACACACATGCAATGACTCTAGTGTTGGTTTTAGTATAAGAACACACATGCAATGACTCTAGTGGTTGATCCATGTGCGGTTTGTGGAAAAGAACACACACATGCAATGACTCTAGTGGTCGATCCATGTGTGGTTTGTGGAAATAACACACATCCAATGACTCTAGTGGTTGATCCATGTGTGGTTTATGGAAATAACACATATGCAATGACTGTAATGGATCCATAAGTGGTTTATGGAAAACAACCCACATGCAATGACCACTGGTTGATCCATATGTGGTTTGTGGAAACAAAACACATGCAATGAGTCTAGTGGTTGATCCATGTGTGGTTTGTGGAAATAACACACACGCAATGACTGTAATGGATCCATAAGTGGTTTATGGAAAAGAACCCACATGCAATGACCACTGGTTGATCCATATGTGGTTTGTGGAAAGAACACACATGCAATGACTCTAGTGGTTGATCCATGTGTGGTTTGTGGAAAAAACACACATGCAATGATAGTGGTGGATCCATGTGTGGTTTGTGGATAGAACACACATGCAATGACTCTAGTGCTATTTTTAGTATAAGAACACACATGCAATGACTCTAGTGGGTCCACCTGTGGTTTGTGATAAGAACACACATGCAATGACCACTGGTTGAGCCATAAGTTGTTTGTGGAAAAGAACACACATACAATGATTCTATTGGATCCATGTGTGGTTTGTGGAAAAGAACACACATGCAATGACTCTAGTGCTAGTTTGTGGTTTTAGTATAAGAACAAACATGTAACTACTCAAATGGATCCATATGTGGTTTGTGGAAATAACACACATGCAATGACTCTGGTTTATCCATATGTGGTTTGTGGAAAGAACACACATGCAATGACCACTGGTGGATCCAAGTGTGGTTTGTGGAAAAGAACACACATGCAATGACTAGTGGTTGATCCATGTGTGGTTTGTGGAAATAACACACATGCAATGACTCTAGTGTTGGTTTTAGTACAAGAACACACATGCAATGACTCTAGTGGTTGATCCATGTGTAGTTTGTGTAAAAGAACACACACATGCAATGACTCTAGTGGTCGATCCATGTGTGGTTTGTGGAAATAACACACATGCAATGACTCTAGTGGTTGATCCATGTGTGATTTGTGGAAATAACACACATGCAATGACTCTGGTTGATCCATATGTGGTTTGTGGAAAGAACACACATGCAATGACCAATGGTGGATCCATGTGTGGTTTGTGGAAAAGAACACACATGCAATGACTCTAGTGCTGGTTTGTGGTTTTAGTATAAGAACAAACATGCAATGACTCTAGTGGTTGATCCATGTGTGGTTTGTGGAAAGAACACACACGCAATGACTCTGGTTGATCCATATGTGGTTTGTGGAAAGAACACACATGCAATGACCAGTGGTGGATCCATGTGTGGTTTGTGGAAAAGAACACACATGCAATGACTCTAGTGGTTGATCCATGTGTGGTTTGTGGAAATAACACACATGCAATGACTCTAGTGGTTGATCCATGTGTGGTTTGTGGAAATAACACACATGCAATGACTGTAATGGATCCATAAGTGGTTTATGGAAAAGAACACACATGCAATGACCACTAGTTGATCCATATGTGGTTTGTGGAAAGAACACACATGCAATAACTCTAGTGGATGATCCATGTGTGGTTTGTGGAAAGAACACACATGCAATGACAGTGGTGGAAACATGTGTGGTTTATGGATAGAACACAAATGCAATGACTCTAGTGCTAGTTTTAGTATAAGAACACACATGCAATGACTCTAGTGGGTCCACATGTGGTTTGTGAAAAGAACACACATGCAATGACCACTGGTTGATCCATAAGTTGTTTCTGGAAAAGAACACACATACAATGAGTCTAGTGGATCCATGTGTGGTTTGTGGAAAAGAACACACATGAAATGACTCTAGTGCTGGTTTGTGGTTTTAGTATAAGAACAAACATGCAATGAATCTAGTGGTTGATCCATGTGTGGTTTGTGGAAAGAACACACATGCAATGACTCTAGTTGATCCATATGTGGTTTGTGGAAAGAACACACATGCAATGACCACTAGTGGATCCATGTGTGGTTTGTGGAAAAGAACACACATGAAATGACTCTAGTTCTAGTTTGTGGTTTTAGTATAAGAACAAACATGCAATGACTCTAGTAGTTGATCCATGTGTGGTTTGTGGAAAGAACACACATGCAATGACCACTGGTTGATCCATATGTGGTTTCTGGAAAGAACACACATGCAATGACCACTGGTGGATCCATGTGTGGTTTGTGGAAAAGAACACACATGCAATGACCACTGGTAGATCCATGTGTGGTTTGTGGAAATAACACACATGCAATGACTCCAATGTTGGTTTTAGTATAAGAACACACATGCAACGACTCTACTGGTGGATCCATGTGTGGTTTGTGGAAAAGAACACACACATGCAATGACTCTAGTGGTTGATCCATGTGTGGTTTGTGGAAATAACACACATGCAATGAGCACTGGTTGATCCATAAGTTGTTTATGGAAAAGAACACACATGCAATGAGTCTAGTGGATCCATGTGTGGTTTGTGGAAAAGAACACACATGCAATGACTCTAGTGCTGGTTTGTGGTTTTAGTATAAGAACAAACATGCCATGACTCCAGTGGTTGATCCATGTGTGGTTTGTGGAAAGAACACACATGCAATGACTCTGGTTGATCCATATGTGGTTTTTGGAAAGAACACACATGCAATGACCACTAGTGGATCCATGTGTGGTTTGTGGAAAAGAACACACATGCAATGACTCTAGTGCTGGTTTGTGGTTTTAGAATAAGAACAAACATGCAATGAATCTAGTGGCTGATCCATGTGTGGTTTGTGGAAAAGAACACACATGCAATGACTCTGGTTGATCCATATGTGGTTTGTGGAAAGAACACACATGCAATGACCACTGGTGGATCCATGTGTGGTTTGTGGAAAAGAACACACATGCAATGACTCTAGTGTTGGTTTGTGGTATTAGTATAAGAACAAATATGCAATGACTCTAGTGGTTGATCCATGTGTGGTTTGTGGAAACAACACACATGCAATGACTCTGGTTGATCCATATGTGGTTTGTGGAAAGAACACACATGCAATGACCACTGGTGGATCCATATGTGGTTTGTGGAAAAGAACACACATGCAATGACTCTAGTACTGCTTTGTGGTTTTAGTATAAGAACACACATGCAATGACCACTGGTGGATCCATGTGTGGTTTTTGGAAAAGAACACACATGCAATGACTCTAGTGTTGGTTTGTGGTTTTAGTATAAGAACAAACATGCAATGACTCTAGTGGTTGATCCATGTGTGGTTTGTGGAAAGAACACACATGCAATGACTCTGGTTGATCCATATCTGGTTTGTGGAAAGAACACACATGCAATGACCACTGGTGGATCCATGTGTGGTTTCTGGAAAACAACACACATGCAATGACTCTAGTGCTGGTTTGTGGTTTTAGTATAAGAACAAACATGCAACGACTCTAGTGGTTGATCCATGTGTGGTTTGTGGAAAGAACACACATCCAATGACTCTGGTTGATCCATATGTGGTTTGTGGAAAGAACACACATGCAATGACCACTGGTGGATCCATGTGTGGTTTGTGGAAAAGAACACACATGCAATGACTCTGTGGTTGATCCATGTGTTGTTTGTGGAAATAACACACATGCAATGACTCTAGTGGTTGATCCATGTGTGGTTTGTGTAAATAACACACATGCAATGACTGTAATGGATCCATAAGTGGTTTATGGAAAAGAACACACATGCAATAACCACCGGTTGATCCATATGTGGTTTGTGGAAAGAACACACATGCAATAACTCTAGTGGTTGATCCATGTGTGGTTTGTGGAAAGAACACAAATGCAATGACAGTGGTGGATCCATGTGTGGTTTGTGGATAGAACACACATGCAATGACTCTAGTGCTAGTTTTATTATAAGAACACACATGCAATGACTCTAGTGGGTCCACATGTGGTTTGTGAAAAGAACACACATGCAATGACCACCGGTTGATCCATAAGTTGTTTGTGGAAAAGAACACACATGCAATAAGTCTAGTGGATCCATGTGTGGTTTGTGGAAAAGAACACAGATGAAATGACTCTAGTGCTGGTTTGTGGTTTTAGTATAAGGACAAACATGCAATGACTCTAGTGGTTGATCCATGTGTGGTTTGTGGAAAGAACACACATGCAATTACTCTGGTTGATTCATATCTGGTTTGTGGAAAGAACACACATGCAATGACCACTTGTGGATCCATGTGTGGTTTGTGGAAAAGAACACACATGCAATGACCACTGGTTGATCCATGTGTGGTTTGTGGAAATAACACACATGCAATGACTCTAGTGTTGGTTTTAGTATAAGAACACACATGCAATGACTCAAGTGGGTCCACATGTGGTTTGTGAAAAGAACACACATGCAATGACCACTTGTTGATCCATACGTTGTTTGTGGAAAAGAACACACATGAAATGACTCTAGTGCTGGTTTTGGTTTTAGTATAAGAACAAACATGCAATGACTCTAGTGGTTGATCCATGTGTGGTTTGTGGAAAGAACACACATGCAATGACTCTGGTTGATCCATATGTGGTTTGTGGAAAGAACACACATGCAATGACTCTAGTGGTTGATCCATGTGTGGTTTGTGGAAAAGAACACACATGCAATGACTCTAGTGCTGGTTTGTGGTTTTAGTATAAGAACAAACATGCAATGACTCTACTGGTTGATCCATGTGTGGTTTGTGGAAAGAACACGCATGCAATGACTCTGGTTGATCCATATGTGGTTTGTGGAAAGAACACACATGCAATGAGTCTAGTGGATCCATGTGTGGTTTGTGGAGAAGAACACACATGCAATGACTCTAGTGCTGGTTTGTGGTTTTAGTATAAGTACAAACATGCAATGACTCTAGTGGTTGATCCATGTGTGGTTTGTGGAAAGAACACACATGCAATGACTCTGGTTGATCCATATGTGGTTTGTGGAAAGAACACACATGCAATGACCACTGGTGGATCGATGTGTGGTTTGTGGAAAAGAACACACATGCAATGACTCTAGTACTGGTTTGTGGTTTTAGTATAAGAACACACATGCAATGACTCTAGTGGTTAATCCATGTGTGGTTTGTGGAAATAACACACATGCAATGACTCTAATGGTTGATCCATGTGTGGTTTGTGGAAAGAACACACGTGCAATGACTACTGGTGGATCCATGTGTGGTTTGTGGAAAAGAACACACATGCAATGACCACTGGTTGATCCATATGTGGTTTGTGGAAAGAACACACATGCAATGACCACTAGTGGATCCATGTGTGGTTTGTGGAAAAGAACACACATGCAATGACTCTAGTACTGGTTTGTGGTTTTAGTATAATAACACACATGGAATGAATCTAGTGGTTGATCCATTGTGTGGTTTGTGGAAATAACACACATGCAATGACTCTAGCGGTTGATCCATGTGTGGTGTGTGGAAAGAACACACATGCAATGACCACTGGTGGATCCATGTTGGTTTTAGTATAAGAACACACATGCAATGACTCTAGTGGTTGATCCATGTTTGTTTGTGGTTTTAGTATAAGAACAAACATCCTCTCTCTCTCTCTCTCGTAGAAGCCCAAACCTGTGCCCACTCTGTCTGCTACGCCCTGATTGGTTGTCACAGATGTCACGCGGATCGTGCGCACCAACCGTTGATCCTCTGTGATCCAACAAGGCTCGTTGCACACGTCATGCCCTTCTCAAGGCAGTGCGAGACAGCACAGACGTCTCCCTCAACGAGATTTCTACAAGAAGGAACACGATGCCGTCCATGGAAAAAGTGGTCGAGTGGTCATGTCATGTTTAATCTAGTCTGCAAAGGCTACAAGTCTACTACATGGCAACTGGTCATCCATGGACCACCGACTATACCATTTTTACTACGCAGCGCGCCTGCACTCTCAGTTTCGTCAGGCCCCCACCACACGAACCTTCCACGCGGTAGCCGCAGCCGGAAGAGCTGTCAACCGGGGCCCTCGAGGAGGCCTAAACGTCCCCGCATTAAAAACCCAGCCTATCGGGTCCTCCATTCGCACTCATCCACTACTCTCTCTTCCCTATCCAGTAAAACACCACAATCTTGAACGTACTTGGACGAACCTTCTCCATGAAACCAGTGCGTGGGGGTGAGTGTCCGTGCATCGCCGCCGGGGTGGTGCTTCACGCGGCAGATCTGGAGGAGCATAACGCAGCACAGGCCGAGGAGGATGTGCAGCTCAACCCCTTGGGGGACCATGTGCACGCCGGTGCTGACGACTTCGGAGGCGCCGATGAGGGCGTGGAGTTCGACAAACACGCTTCGCTCGTGTACCCGGAGGTACATCTATTTCTACATGTTTCATATTTTCTGCTCGAGCTTAATCTATCTAGGCGTCATAAAAAAATCTAGTCCTAATGATTAGATGCAACATACGAACCGGTACATGGAGAGATCTAGTTTGTTCTTAATGAATCCACATTATTTATTTGTTAATAAGTTACCAAGAACACAAACCACATTAATTTAGGACCGAGCTGGGGAGACGGCCGTAATGAACTGCTGAACCTGTATAGACATGTTATTGCATCAAAAGTAACTTGGAATGGTGGAAGGAATATATATTTATTATTTTGCTCATTTCGGTTTGTATTCCATACATTACAGGTGTATTCAAGTGAGATGGATTCTGACAAGGAGACCAGGGACAACAAGAGCCGCCATGTCATGAAGAAGCTCAAGAGCGGGATAATCCCTTTCCGCACTCGACTTGGGGAGCTCAGGTGCCCTTTCTGTAAGAAAGGAGTCAACCCGAGGATTGCTAGCTTGATTCCGCATGCGGTTGGCATCGGTAAAAGCCCGGCTAGTAAACACAAGTCGACGACCAAGGCTAAGCACGCTGCTTATGGCAAGTTCCTGAGGGAGTATGTCAAGGACGGCCTAGTGTCCCCTTACTTAAGAATCATCAACTCCTAGCTGACCAACCCCGTCACTGTGTTGGCCTGGCCACTAATAATATTTAGTCTCTTACCGTATCTAGACCCTTAAACTATGTGGATTTCTATTTTCGTACCCTTCAAAATATATTCAAGTTCATTTGTTTATGTTGTTAAAGTTTCGGTGGCATACTCGTTATTTTGCATGGATAGAGGGGTGCCCCCGATAGATATAAGGGTTATCATGTCCGCTAGATCACAGAGGATCAATGGTTGGTGGGCAAAACTGAGTACAACTGAATCGCCATGGTTAGACACGAGGGAAAAAACGTGACTCACGGTACGTGTGTGCGGTGCACGGGGCGGTAGCGGACACGTGTGGCCATGCACGGTGCATTAGCCTACGCGGTGCATGGTAGTGCAACGAAATGCCGCTTCCCTTCTCCTTTAATAGAGGCCTCCCCACTCCCACTCCCACTCATCACGCACTCGCTCACTCAACTGTTTCCACTGTCCCATCACCTTCTGCAAACTCCCAACAAAACCCCAACCACACCGGCGATGGAGAAGATCGGCGCGATGGCCATCAGCGCCTCCAAGGCATCCGGCGAGGAGCCTCCCGTCCCCGTCCCCCGCATCCGCCGTAGCCTCCGACGAGGAGGCCCCCGCTGGTCTCGGATAGATCCTGCTCGGCTGGGACCCCTACGAGGAGGTTGTCTACATAAGGCCGGAGAACCCCTACGACACCAGCATCACCGACCCATGGTCTAAGGTAACCAGGGTTTTCTCCCCTTCCCTTGTTCTTCCCCCGTTCCCATCGTTGGATGCTAGATCGTATGTTATTAGGGCTCGGCTGTTCGTATTTTTTACAGTAGCTAATCCTATTGTGTTAGATCTCGATTTTCGATGAACCCCCCTGTTCGTAGTTGGGATCAATATTCGATTTGGTTTGAGATTTGGGGAATAATCGGGAGATCTCATTCGGTTAATTTATGCAAAAAATCAATCCCGATAATCAAAGTATCTCAATCATGTCCTTATTTCACTCTTCTATTTTTTTCCAACAGGAGGATAGCAGCGACCTCCGCAGCGACGATGAGTCGCAGGACACCAAGACTCGTCATGTGCTGAGGAGGCTAAAGTCCGGTCAGTACAACAACTTCTTTGCCGGCGACGTGTACAGGTGCCCCTTGTGCCCCACTAGGAGGCTCCACGACACGGACTTCAACTCCCTCGTGAAGGATGCCGAGGACGTGAGGACCTGCGGCGAGTCCGTGAACGTCCACGGCTTCAGGGACAAGCACCAGGCGCTTGGTCTTCACCTCCGCAACCTCCAGAAGGTGCCTATCGAGGAGGGTCGCATGCCCCCGATCAGACCCAAGGTGCCCAAGGTCAAGGGGCTGGGCAGCAAGAAGTGGAGGAGGCACTAGAGGGAGGAGGCGGATGCCCTCCTGGTAGAGGCCACGAGGGGCCACTGATCAGCTGCTGCTACTGCTGCTGCTGCTGTAAAGCAGCTTCTTTTGTCTTGTCTATGTTGAAGCAGTCTGCTACTGCTGCTGAGCAGCCTAATTGTCGAACCTCGTTAAGTACCGTACTATAAAACCTATATTAGTTGCTTTATCTACATCTGCTCTGTTTACTGAATTTATTTATGGTGTTGGGGTGTTTTGCTTCTCTAGATTTGCTACCAGATTCGGGTAAAACGATCGCAAAAGGAACAATAAATGAAGAGAGAAGCTGCTATAGATTCCCTACCTTTTTGGGCAAAAAACACAACTGTTAGAGAGAGAGGAGAAAAGGCGCTCTTTAAAAAGGCCAATTTAGGCGTCATGGCGCACGTAACGTCCAAGCCTTTGACCAGGCGACACCCCCCTCCGAGCACATGTGAGGGCTTCGGAATATTGAGAGGGCAAAAGTGAGGACAAACGAGACACAATGTTGCTATAGCTAAATCTGACAAAAAGCTGAATTTGGCTTTACCATGCAATTTGGCTAGAGCTCCACAATGTAGCTATTCTAAATCCCTAAACTATGTGGTGCGTTGAAACCTAATGCTTTCCACCGACACGTGTGTTGCAAAGTTGCTTGATCATGCATGCTTACACAAGTGGCCTACAGAGAAACTTATAGAAGCATGGGCAAACGAGCTTCATTTTGGCAAATTCGGGACAAGCTTTATGCAATCGGCAGGCCTGATCGGCTGGGCGGCTGCCCCGGGGTGCAGAGATGCTAGGTCTATGTCTATGCTTACACTTCTGAAACTTGTTAGGAATTAATAATAACTATACACTTCCTTCTGTCCTGTCACATTACGTCGTGTCAGCACCGCGCACCCACTGCGGATCGGCAACGGGATGGTGGTCTACGTGACCGGTCTCTGCCACGCCAAAGCCATGTCGCACACCCGTCCCATCGCCTACCGGGACGGACACCGAATTTAATCGCTAGGATTGGAAACCATCGGTGCTCGCCCGGTCAAACTTGCTTCCGCATGGGTATGACCGGAATATTGGTAAACGGAATTTAAGCATCGCCTCCTGTCTCCTCAGCACATCACTGTGCAAAAATCCCCAACTCATTCCTTCCGCCGGCGTCGCCACCGCATGAACCATCGACGCTGCCGCAGGCACCGCCTCCGCCTGGCCATACCACCACAACAGATCACTCCACCTCCACGCCCAGTCCCAGCCACCGCTACCGAAACTAGGCCACCGCCGCCGCATTAGCTGCTGCCATGGACGCAGAGTACGGCGTGTTCAGCGACAGGAGCGACTACACCGACGAGTACACCGTCACCACCCATGGAACCACCAAGCTGACGGTCGTCCACACAAATGCGTCAGCGGAGGTGGCCAAGGTCATCGCAATGTACGAGCGGTGGGTACAAGATCCGATGGACAGGTACAAGATCGTCAGCCTTGACCTCGAGTATACCAGAGATAGGAAGAGGACGGCACTTTTGCAGCTGTCCATGCGCAACCACTACCTACTATATCACGTATGTAGGGCCAAATCTGTATGCCCGGAGCTTCGCGAGTTCCTACACACGAGGGAGATCTACTTCACCAGCGTCGACATCAAGAACGACACTCCGAAGCTAGAACGGGATCTCCTCATTCATGTCGTCAATCACGTCGATCTCCAACATTTGTGGAGGTACCCGGATGGCGGTACGGGGAAAGCCGGCATGGCTAGACTCGCTTCCGACATCGTCGACCGCGAGTACACCGGCATGAAAATCGAGTTCCGGAAGCACCTGCATGAGCGATGGGAGTGGAGGCACCTGGATTACGATGCGATCAAGTACGTAGCCAGGGACGCGTATGTCTGCTACGAGATTCTCAACAGGATCTGGCGGGTGGGTGAGTGTGCTGTTTACCACTACTAGTTTTGCATTTCGTTCCTAGTTTTATCTCGCCTATATTTTATCTCGCCTGTATTTTCTAAGCATTCTGTGTGTAAGAACCAAGCTCGTATGATCCCTGTGCTATTAGCTACTTAACCTGTATGAATTACATTCCCCCTTTTGTATGCTCAACATTCATTATTACAAATTCTGTCTGTGCCATTTGCATGCGGCAGAATCCAGGACTGACATGCGTAAGGTGTGATACAGTCATAAGTCATAACCAAACCCAGATTATAGAGAAGGATACAGTCATAAACCAGATTATAGTTTGACAAAGGTAATACACAGTAGTTCGTAAATGCTCACATAGTGTACTTATGAAATAACATGTTTTCATAAACACAACAATCATGCACTAATAGTCTACATCCCATCATGTTGGAGAAGGCAACCGATCCCAGGATGCCTTCGGTCGCTTGCCCCGGTTTGTAGATTCATCTACGATCCGGCATCTGGGACAAACAACCTGCCTTGGTGGTGGTTCAATGATGTGATGCCTGGAACGAGATTTTACAATATGGCGGTACAGCTCGTGGCTAACATACCCGTCAATTGCAGCGTACTTCAGATTAGGTTCAGAAAGTGGCTTATCCTCCCAGTAATCGTTCCCTAAACGCCTCCACGAACATCTCAGCAATCTGTCCTTCATGTCAGCGTACCACGGGTCTATGAGTTCGGAGGCAAGAGCGGCCATCCCGGTCTTGCTTCCCTTCGTCCCTGGGATCGAGTAAATATCCTGGATGTCCACTCTGCACTCCTTTGGGATTCTAATGTTGGCAGTCGGGCTTTCAAGCAGTTTACTGTCATTTGTGATGTCAACACTGGTAAATGTTATGTGCTGGTTCACGAGAAAGTCATGAAACAGATCCCTAATGCTTTCGCCCCACCTGCATGAAAATGAATTCAGACAAATAATATAGCAATAGCTTTTGCAAACAGACGGTTCAGGAACAAAAAGACATCAAAGTCTACCAGATCCCGTCAGCCCCCTTCTCGCAAAAAGGCTGGTATACGAGGACGTGCCCCTTCATGGAGAGTTGCACCACGGCAATCCTACGGCAATCGCGGCTGTACTCGAGGTCGAGACCTACGAACCTGTTTTCTTCGAACTGTAGCCAACTCGTGAAATTATTTAGAGTGTTCCTCACCGTCCGAGGGTCGGTGGTGTAGACGACATCGATCTTCTTCCCGCCATGTACTTCGATGTCGAAGTGCGTAGTTTCTTGCCTGCCGTTGTTTCGGACATCCATAGCGTCCATGACTACAGGAAAGAGGGAAAGGATACGGAGGAAGAGGGTGATGCGGTGGTGGAGGAAATGGATGAGGCCATGGAGGAGAAAGACGATGAGGCCGTGGAGGAGGAAATGAGACGGAGAAGTGAAAGATTGGAACCGCCCTTACCAATATCTGGAATGGTGCATGACCGTTCGTAGTAGGGTGAAGGTGGCGAAAAATGGCGGTTTTACACGTCGACGCTAGCACTTCCTAAAATTTGTTCTGTGCCACTTGCATGCGGTGGAATCAATTCAAACGTAGGCACGTTTACGTGTGCCGACCTTCACTCACTGACAGGCGGGCCGCACATTTCCCTTTTACGATTTATTTTTTCACTTCCTCTAGACGGTTCCGGTGCCCGCCCTCAATAATTACGCCCCCCTTCTTTTCTACCACGCGGACGAGAATCGGCGGCGGCGGCGGTTCCTTGCAGATTCGCTCCCCACTCGAACAACTGCCCCAATCCCAGATTCCGCCCCCTCTCGAATCCATCCGCCTCCTTATCACAATGCCTCCATTAATCTACCGGATTCTAGACTCCATTTGCCGCTATGGGTAGAGCTTGGGGTAGCAGCAGGCTGAAGCGAAAGGCGACCGCTACCGCGAGGATTGGGGATGGCCAGGGCGACCGCTACCGCGAGGATTGGGGATGGCCGAACCTCAGCGCCACGAACGTGCACAGGATCGCCTCGGAGTTGGACATCATCTCAGCCGGCCGCCTCGCTCGCTGCATCCCTAGCTACCGCGTGACGATGTGGAACATGGACGACCAACCGTTCGGCACGTCGGGCCTTCTTTACCCTGATAACAGCAAATGGCCAGACGATCACGATGGCCACATAAGTTCCAGTATCTAGCTTATTCGTTCAGTCATATCGTTGATTCATATATGCTGAACTCTCATCGGAATCCTATGTTCCTTTCGTCGAACGTGTTGTGTGCACGCGCGGTTTGAACAAATCGAACCATTTAAGACTATTCTGTACAGCGAAAGCTCTGCTTGTACCTGATATTCTGGTATTTTCGTAGTGACACAGTCTTACTTTAGGTGATAGACGAGTTGTCAATTTCGATTTTGCAATGGAATGCCTGCTAGGTGATATTCTGTTTCCTAAAATAAAAACAAACATATTAGACGATTTAAGGTTGTTATGCCCCGAGCTGTTTAATTATGATCATCGTCAGGAGTTTGTTCTGGGGGGCTCTGCTCCTACTCCATATATTGAGTATCTTCGTAGTGACACAGGCACAATTTAGGCGATATCTGAGGAGACACTCGTATTTAGGCGATATTTTGTGTACTTTAATCTAAAGGTCCAGTTGTCAAATTGTATTTGCAATGGAATCCATGCTAGGTGATTGTACCAACTGACAACAAACTCTACAGAATATTCATGCAAAACTGATACTGCTGGATAAGTGGTCGGAATCAGTAGTGGTGAATATCAAGGAAGAAGAAGAGACGGAAATGAGAGATGACCAGAACTGGGTGGGTGGCAACAGCGAGTGGCTGGTCCTTTTATCCCAGGATGGGAGTACTTGGACTCTAAAAAAATGGTACAGATCAAAGAGACTTGCAGTACCATCTTTGAAGGGTGTCGGCATTACTGCATTCAACAGCGGGTGGCCGCGCCCATTTCCGAATTCGCTTACAGGTTCAACATGGCAGAACTTAAGCTCGTGAAGATACAACTCCCACATAGACCGCGGGAGGGGGCATGGAAGAACTGGGAGTACGATCTCTTAGCGGTGTTCGACAAGGCAATCGCATTCATTAGATGCCCAGAAGACAAGGAATGGATAGTCTTGCGCGACGACTTCCTGCGGCCGGAGAAGTATGTCGACGCCGTCTTCACCTACGGCTACTCTTTGTACAGACCGCAACACATTAATGCGGTCACTGAACCTAGCGGCGACGTGCGTGTTTGGGAGCCATCCATTTGGGGTGAGTCATGGTGTCATATAGCATGTAAAATCCCATTCAAAATTCTGCTTACTGACTGTTAGTAACACGCATGTAACCATGCAGCCCCGTGCATAATTCCAGCTCCGGTCATCGAAGATCCAGTAGCAGATGCTGAACTTGGGACATGACGCTGGTTCCTGGCACCTCTCGGAGACAACACGGAACATCATGATGAACTCTTGTGGATTCATATCAGGGGAGCACTAAACAGTGTTGGTGATAAAATAGAACATATGGGGACACAACTTTCTTCATACCCATCGCTGCGGTGTCACGTTTTCTCGAGGTCCGCATGCCCATCCGAAGACCTAGTAGAGCAAGTTTGGAGCAGAGTCAACAATCTAAAGGGACAATCTGTGTTTCTTGGGATCAACTACCCTTTCTTTGTCGGAGCCCCTAGAGCTGTTGAACCTGTAATTGCTTAGGTAGCCCTAGCCCCTGATGCTGTTGCTGCTGCTGGTGGTGGTGGTGGTGTTGGTGGTGGTGGAGCTGACGAAGAACTAGCTGCTGCTGCTCCTGGTGAAGCTGATGAAATACTTGGTGATGCTGCTGCTGGTGAAGCTGACGAAATACTTGCTAATGCTGCTGCTGGTGAAGCTGATGAAATACCTGCTAAGGCTGCTGCCGGAGTCCAGGAAGAACATGCTGGTGTTGTTGCTGAGGTGCCAGCACTTCCAGTGTTGATAGCAGACTGTGTGTTTGCTGCACACTCACGCACCTATCATGTTGACACTCTAGATCCGACCTAGAGCCGAATCCACGTCGGGGGGAGGGCGCCTACAATTGGCTCATCAGTTGGGTCGTACTATTTGAAGGAGAATGAAAGACAGCCAAACGCAGCATTTTGGTTCGTTCCGATGATACCACCAGCTCTAGGGACCTAGTGCTCATACTGGCAGATCCGATGAACCATTTTTCTTTATCTTTATCATTAGTTACACTTATGTGTGTAAAGACTAAGCTGTGCTTATTTGTGTAAGACTAAGTTAGGCCTAACTACGTAATATTCAGTGAAGCCCAACTTTTCTTTCCACGCCCATAACAACAGAATTGCAGCATAGAACATACAAATGTAATGTGCATACCAGGCATTTTTTCTCAGGATAACAACCACTTCAAGAAAATGATACATCATGCACGCATTTGAACGCATCACTAGAATGTGCCACCTATTGATGATTGATGACATAGATCTAGCTTTTCTGCACTTATTTGCATTGAATCGCTCATTGATTTGTTCACATATTTTTTGGCAATGGCTGATGAACTCCACTCTCTTGGTAACTTGCTTCGTCAGCGAGCACTTGTTGATGCAGTGCAAAGTACAGAACATGGTCGTCATCGTCATTCCATTTAGGTTCTCTATGTTTCATCATCACAGAGCTACTAATTTCAAATGAAAATCTAGTAAACAATATATGTGTACATTGTTAGAGTATACTACGGCCACGGTACATACATGTTTTTCTATAATCACAAGAAGAAAACTTGATGCATTTTCACCTTGTTGGCGTTGTGCCGAACTGGGTGGATGTGGCTTTGGGGTTCGGAGAGGAAGGCGCCGTGGCTGGTGCGTGTGCGACCACGGCGACGGCGAGCTCAGATTATGGAGGAGACCAACAGGACCGAGCATGGTCGACATGGGTACAGATCTCACCCGGGAATGAATTCCCGTCCCCGTGCCGTGCCAATGGTGCAATCATGGTGAGGGCGAGCTCTGATTCGGGATGGGGAGGAGAACGGGCCAAGCAGGTTTGTCCAAGACCTAGCTCCACGCCATGGCCGCGACCACAGATTGCCGCCCCGGAGGAAGAAGCAGACGTGTAAAGGATGCATGCGCCAACACTGCAAGCCTACATGGCAGCGACGATGGCAACGACATAACGGTGAAAGCTGACAGGGGGACCCAACTTGACGGCCGTTAGCCTAATTTTTTGTATTGAAACGTAAAGTTGAATTCGGGACGAAAAGGACCCTCTGAGTATTTGGCATGCAAACTATAGTCATCGCGGATGATATCAGGGAACTCGGGTACCGCGTTGCCTGGCCACCCCAACTTTCGGGCCGCAAAATGATATTCTCAGGAGGGAGGCCCACGCCAAAGGCTTGGTTGCGCCTCACATGCTTAGTGGAGAGAGCTATCCTCCAGCTCTGATCGAATATGTCGATAATTGGAACAAAGCGGAGTTCGTCAATCCCAACGACGATCTCTCGAAGAAGTTTGGGTCCGCCGAATTCAGCGCACAAATGAACACAACAACCAAGGCTATCAACATTGTTGGCCGGATGATGGAGGTATGCTACTTTGTCTTTTCCTTACTACACACAAGTGCTTAGAGACATATCAATTAGTCCCCGAGCCTCCGGGGGAGTAACTTGTTACTCGGCCGGATGCTCCTTAGAGAACTAGCATAGCTCCTTAGTAGCTTCGAATATGCATATACCTAGAGCCGAGTTAAGTTCCACTTGGCCCGGATTTTGTACACTTCGAATATGCACACACCTAGAGCCGAGTTAAGTTCCACTTGGCCCGGATTTTGTACACTTCGAATATGCACACACCTAGAGCCGGGTTAAGTTCCACTTGGCCTGGATCTTGTACACTTCGAATATGCACACACCTAGAGCCGGGTTAAGTTCCACTTGGCCCAGATTTTGTACACTTCGAATATGCACACACCTAGAGCCGGGTTAAGTTCCACTTGGCCCGGATTTTGTACACTTCGAATATGCACACACCTACAGCCGGGTTAAGTTCCACTTGGCCTGGATCTTGTACACTTTGAATATGCACACACCTAGAGCCGGGTTAAGTTCCACTTGGCCTGGATTTTGTACGCTTTGAATATGCACATAGCTGAGCCAACCTTGCTCTTTTCAGGTTACTACCAACCGTCGGAGTGCTGAGTTTCAGCGCCTCTTGGACTCCCACAAGGTGCTGCGCTCGAAACATGCTGCTCTTCTTGCTGAATGCGAGAAAAAGGGTAAGTTTTCTCTTCAACTTCTCCCCCCATCTTTCTTTGTCTTTTCCCACCGAACTAATCTGTCATTCGGATTGCTCAGCCGGAGTGGAGGCCGAAAACACAATTATGAGAAAAAACTTGGCCGAGATAAAAGGTAATTCGCTTTGATTACTCAATTTTCCGTGCTCTCTCTCCTTTCTCCTGAGCTCGGCAGATATTCATACCTCGGCTCTGCCGGGTCAACAAACAGTTGCAGCATCCCTTGAAGATAGTGTGCCCGTGCCTGATATGATGCTGCATTTTCTCGAACAAGCAGGGCAACATCAGGCCGAGCTCAAGAAGAAGGATGACAATCTTGCCAAACTCCGAGCCAAGGATGATGAAGTTGCCAAGCTCAAGGCTGAGATGAAAAAACTCAAAGAGCTCCACAAGGCTGGCCAAGACTTCACCGAAGAGCGAGAACGTCTTAGCCTCCAACTTGCAAAGGATCAAGAATTGCTGAAGGAGGTCGACGTCAAGCTTGACTCAGCTAATGTTGAACTTGAGAAGCTACAGAAGAGGCGTGATAATTGCACCAAAGAGCTGACTCGGATCCATAGTCATATCTCTCGTAAACTCCTTTCCTTCAGCCGACATGTATTTCTTCGGGTTAAACTTTTTTACTTATTCCACTTGTTTTGTTTTTATGTAAATTCCCAGAGGGAGATGCCGTTGCGTCTACTGCTGTTGCCAAGTTCCGCCGGCAGAGGGGTACCCCCACTGATCCTGGCTCTAAACCCATTCCTTTTGATATGGAGGATCTAATAGTCAGCCTATCCTCCCGGATTGAAATTATGAAGAACTATGGTTCGGGTATCCTGGATTCAGGTGTCCGAATCTTCCATGCCCTTTGGCCTGGTGAGGATGTTCCAGAGGGATCCACTACTCTCATCAACAAGCTGATGGATTGTGAGACTCAGCTTGACCTCTGGAGGGAATCCGCCGCTCGTGTTGGAGCTGATACCGTCCTCCACTTCGTGCTCACGTGGTATGAAAAATTAGATCTGAAGATTCTCGAGCGCTTGCGCATCGGGTCCAAATGGTCAAATGATCCGGATTGGGTAGCCCAGCGCAAGACTTGCGCCCATAACCTCATCCAGTTTGCCCCTGTCCATCAATGGAACGAAGGACCAAGCTTCCTCGGCGCCGTTGACGACGAATACGTCGAAGATGGTTCAGATGAGGAGGAAGAGGACGAAGCCTCAGATCTCGAAGAGAATGAAGATGACGATGAGGCTGAAACCGGAGTTCCACCCGCTGGCGTCGAGTTACCCCCTCCTGCTGCTGCTCCTTGAGCACCAAAAAACACTTTGAAATTTATCATATCCCCGGTATGCTAGGTGCAGATGTATCACTCATACTGATTATATTTTGCTACTAAGTTCTTCACACCGAATTAACTTGGGCGTAGTCCCCGAGTTTCATTTTCTTGTTTCTCCAATTTCATGGCTCGGCTCGCGTCTACCTTGATTCGGTTTTGTGACTTACGAGTCTGAGTTTCAAAATTTGACGTAACAATACTTGGAAACTTGAGGATTAGCTCAAAATAATACAGCGTAGTAAAAGTAAGGTAACCATAAGGTTAGTCCGAATAACAAATGTCGGCTCAATTACGTTCTTTTCCTTAGTCGTTTTTCGTGTGCTACGCAATTCCAAACTTGTTCTCTTGCTTGCCATGAAGCCAAATCTTGTTGGACAGTAGCAAGTCGAAGAGTTGAGTTTTTGGTACTTACACACTACTAATCCGGCTTAGGCAGAAGGAACTTAAGCCGGCCGACATAAAAGATAAAATATTTAATAAATAGAATGACAATCATTACTAAGGCAGTCCCCGAGTTACTGCTCGAGGTGCCAAGATTGCATTGATAAACTCCTTGCCGGCATACATACCAACATATGAGAGACTCGGATACACACACTTCTTTGTTAAGTGTAGGACGAACAAAGTAGAGCTACATTCCATGGACGCTTAGATTCCTCGCCGGACCTGTCCGCCTTGTTCTTCTATTGTGGTTGTGCATCAATGAGATAATAAGAGTCATTGTGCAATGCTTTGCTCATGATGAATGGCCCTTCCCATGGGGGGGGATAACTTATGCATGCCAGCAGTACGTTGTACCAGCCGGAGTACCAAATCACCTTCCCAGAAGACTCGGGGGTTTACTTTCCGGCTATGATAGCGTCGGAGATTTTGCTGATATATGGCGGATCTGGACAATGCCAATTCTCTCGCTTCTTCCAGCAGATCAACATCATTTTGCCGGGCTTCTCGCATTTCGGCTTCTGTGTATTGGGTGACCCTAGGCGAATCATGCTCTATGTCGGCTGGTAATAGAGCTTCTGCCCCATATACTAGAAAAAATGGCGTATAGCCTGTTGATCGATTTAAAGTTGTTCTTAAACTCCACAGTACTGCTGGTAGTTCTTCTATCTAGCACCCCGCTGATCTTTTCAGTGGCTCAAAGAGCCGGGGTTTTATACCGGATAAAACTAATTCGTTGGATCTTTCCACTTATCCGTTCGATGCAGGGTGGGCTAGTGAAGCAACATCTAGCCGGATCTTCTTATCTCGGCAGAATCATGCAAATGCTCCTTCAGCAAAATTAGTGCCGTTATCTATTATGATACTGTGAGGGTAGCCATATCTCAGGATGATATCTTTGAGGAATGTCTCGGCTGTAGCTCCATCAGATTTTTTTATTGGCTTTACTTCAATCCATTTTGTAAACTTGTCAACCATAACCAAGATATTGGTCATATTTCCTCTCGCCGGCTTAAATGGACCAACCATATCCAAACACCATACAACAAATGGCCAGGTAATTGGTATGGTCTTGAGCTCCGACGTTGGCATGTGTGTCTTGGTAGCATACCTCTGACAACCATTGCATTTTCTTACTAGATCTTCTACTTGTTCCAAGGCACTTGGCCAGTAGAATCCATGCTGGCAAGCTTTTGCCACTAAGGCCCTGGATGAGGCGTGATGCCCACATTCCCCTTGATGTATATCTCGGAGGATGTCAATCCCTTCTTCCGGGTCAACACACCATTGCAGTGTTGGGAATATGCCCTAGAGGCAATCATGTATGATGTTATTCCCAATGTATTCATAAGCTTATGCTCCATGTATGAACTACTGATATGTATCATTGAATATGTGATTTGATTGTGGAACTGTATATTCATGTTGTTCATACTAATTGTCCTTGGTCATTGAGGTTGTGCTGGACACACAACTTAGACCAATGTGAAAGTCGGCAGATGACTAGGTTCCACTTGTCCTGGGCATGGAGATGCTATTCTGACTTACACGGATTCGGCTAAAGAGTTTAGCGAGTCTGACTGACCCATATTGAGATGCAACAAACAAGTCGTCATTTGCATGTCTCAATCAATGTAATCCTTAGACCTGAGGTTATTGCACAATCCGAGTTGAGGACCACTGACTTAGGTTCTGTCAAACGTTGTTCCGTCACTGGGCAGTTATAAAGGCGGAGTTCGGGTCGACTAAGAATCAAGCTGCGTGATGTGAATAACCGAGATGGGATTTTTCCCCTCTGTCTGGAGAGATATTCTCTAGGCCCTCTCGGAAGATATGATTTGGAAAGCATGGCCATGCGTGACTCGGTTAAGTGTTGACCGAGGCAACCGACTAAGAGTTATTCGAATGAATCACTTATCTCGGATCAAGAAAGAGAGTCGGACTATTTAAGGGATGACTATCATTCGCCTATAGTCCGACAAGGTATATCGTGAGGCAAAAGGGACTCAGACGAAAGTCGCATTGGAAGGTATGTCGTCATGACTCTTTGGTATTTGGGAGTTGGCATGTTCTGCTAGGAGCCGCTACCAACTGATCGGTCACGAGTGAGACTCAGATCGTGTCCGGGTCACCATGAGCCTGTCGGGTCACACATTTAAGAGCGGGAGCATATTTGGGTTGGACCCAAAAAGGAAACGGGCAGAGTCAGTGAGTTGGACTCACAGTGACTAATATAGGCCTTTTAGTGAATGGGCCACAAGTGAGTGGAGCCCACTTTCACTCCCTATATAAGCTGGGGAGCAGGTGCTTAGAGTACAAGGTTAGGTCACTCCATGTGTTGGAAACCCTAGCTCCAGTCCAGTCTTGTCCTGTCGCCGCCGTACCGGACCTAGCAGTCCATCACTGGTGCTCCTCGTCGTACGTGTGGATACTGGCGGAGGTGATGTACGTTCAGCACTTCGATGATCATGGATCAGAACGGATCGTCAGGACTACACTTCATCAAGCGACGTGCTTCATCGACTCCGCAACCGCGCGTCTAGTGGTAATTCTTGTGGCCTACTACCTCAGCTAGATCTTGGGATCACCGCGTAGGAAAAAGTTTTGTTTTTCTCTGCGTGGCCCAATAGTGGTATCAGAGCATTAGCTTCTTGTTTTAGGCTCGAGATCGTGCATATGTGATATGGGATTGGCGTTAGATTGGATCTAATTGCTGTTTTTGTGGTCGATCTATGAGATAGATCGGTTTTGTACAAAGTTGATTGGATCAACTGTACTCAGGGAATGGATGATCTGGTTTCCGTGATCTAACTGCTAATGTCATGGAACGACATACCCCTACCGGTCAGCTTTCGCCATCGGGGTAGACTGTGACACGTAAACCCGGATGCGGTGATCGAAGATCAAAGAATTTGGTCGAATCAGAGTCCGGATCAGATTTGGGTAAAATTGTTTTATCCGATGATGAAATCCATGTCCGGAATGCAGATGGGACCGCCGGCTTTGCCCTGTCGTAGCGCCTTAGATGTCGTTGCGAGTTTCACAACGCCGGTAGATATCGTATCTATGCATAACTTGTTTTTGCAGGATGATGTTGTGAATGATATGGCTTATGTGCATGTGATGTGTGTAATCCATACAAGATCTGCGTATCATGGTTTTTGTCAGCCGGCTGGAGCCTAGGTGCTGTCATTTTATTGTATAATGACCTGCGTGTCGGATTCTCTATGTAATTTACTTTACAAGCGAGTGTAGTTGTTTGGAGAACCCGGATGGCATGCAAGTCGATGTACAAGTCGGCTACATGGAGTAATACGTCACATGACAAGAGTTGACACGAGTGGGATTACAGATTTTGTGGAGATGGAGATCGCCATGAAGAGAGCCATACCATTTCACATTATAATTGCTTTATTTTGTGTTATTGTTATGTCTCTGTTTTACCTCTATTAGATAGTTGGTAGAAACTAATCCCTCAAAGAAGGTCTGGTCGGTTTCCCCGCCAGTGCTGCACCATCACAAGTCGGACATTTTTGGTAGTGGGCTCATAAAATTGAGGTGCTATCAATTCTTTCCGACTAGGTGGGTTCGAGTCGGACTCTTACAGCGGAAGAACTTGGTAATCTAGACGGGTCTATCACAACGGTTGTGGGACTCGGGGAAAAGTCAGATGGGAGCCGGGGCATGTCATGCCACCCATCCAACAGGAGTCGTATGAGATACGATTGGCAAGGAGTTGTCTACCTAGATCACTTGACGGCTAGCGGTGATGCTAAAGCTCACTAGTCGACTTGCTTATTTAGGGTCTTGAATCACTAAGTAACCATCAGAGGGGTGTTGGTTCTAGTGGGAGGATAAGTATTAAAGTGTTTAATATGCTTGCTCTTTTATGGATACATGTCTTAAGTTTTTTGCATATTTTTCTGTTGTAGATCAATGGCACCTAGCAGTCTCCCTCAGATTTCCAGTTTTGCTTTGAGAACCATCTTAGAGAAAGATAAGCTAAATGGAACTAACTTCACCAACTGGTATCGTAATCTGAGAATTGTTCTCAAGCAAGAAAAGAGGGACCATGTCCTAGACAACCCACTTCCAGATGAGCCGAATGAGAATGCGACTGTCGCAGCCACCAACGCCTACCGTCGGATTTGTGATGAATCCATGGAGATTAGCTGTCTTATGCTTGCTCACATGGAACCGGACTTCCAGCAGAAGTTCGAGAATGTTGAGGCCTACGATATGATCGAAAGCCTCAAAAGTATGTTCCAGGCTCAGGCAAAGACTAAGAGGTATCAAGTCTCTCAGGCCTTGTTGAGCTGCAAGCTTAAGGATGGTGATCCACTGAGTCCGCACGTGATCAAGATGGTTGGTTACGTGCAGTCTCTGGAAAGGCTAGGCTACCCCATTAGCGAAGAGTTCGCTACGGACATAATTCTGAACTCTCTTCCTAGTGCGTATGGTCAGTTCATATCGAATTACCACATGCATGGTATGGATAAGAATCTCACTGAATTTCATGGGATGCTCAAGCAGGCTGAGGCGGATCTCAAGAAAGGTGCCAGTCAAGTGTTGATGGTGCAGAATAAGGCTAAGTTCAAGAAGAGTAATTGGACTAAGAAGAAGAAGGCAAAGTCGGGAGGTAAGGCTGAGCACCCGGTCCAAAGCGCTTCCTCAGGGACTAAGCCATCTCCTGCAGCCGGATCCACTTGCTTCTACTGCAAGGTGGATGGCCACTAGAAGAGGAATTGCAGCAAGTATCTTGCTGACAAAGCCAAGAGTGGAGGTGTGACTTCCAGCTCAGGTACGCTTGTCTGCAATGTTATAGACATTTATCTTGCTGACGCACCTGGTAGTTCTTGGGTATATGATACCGGATTAGTTATTCACATCTGCAACTCGTTGCAGGGACTGGTAAGAACTAGGAGCGTGGCGAGAGGCGACGTTGACATTCGTGTCAGCAACAAAGCGAGAGTCGCTGCGTTGGAAGTTGGCACGATGCAACTTCATTTACCTTCCGGATTCTTAATGGAGCTGAATAATTGTTATTATGTTCCAGTGCTTAGTCGAAACATTATTTCTGCCACATGTTTGATGAGACAAGGCTATGAGTCGAATATTAAGAATAATGGTTGTTCTTTATATTTGAATGATATGTTTCACGGCTTTGCACCCGTCCAGGACAGGTTATTTATTTTGAATCTTGATAGTGAATCTGTCTATAACATAAATGTGAAAAGGTTAAAACCAAATGACCTGAATATAACTTACTTTTGGCATTGTCGGTTTGGTCATATAAGTTGGAAACGCATGAAGAGGCTCCATGATGATGGACTCCTAACTTCGTTCGACTTAGAGTTGTTCGAGACATGCGAATCCTGCCTACTCGGCAAGATTACCAAGACACCTTTTGCAAAGAGTTGTGAAAGGGCGTCCGACTTATTGGGACTAGTACATAGTGATGTATGTGGCCCAATGAGCACGACAGCCAGAGGTGGTTATGAGTACTTCATTACATTCACTAATGATTTTAGTAGGTATGGATATATCTACTTGATGAAACATAAGTCGGATGCCTTTGAAAAGTTCAAGGAATTCCAGAATGAGGTACAAAATCAACGCGGCAAGAAAATAAACTTTCTTTGGTTGGACCAAGGAGGCGAGTACATGAGCCATGAGTTTGATGACCATCTGAAGAGTTGTGGAATAGTTCCCCAGCTCACTCCTCCAGGAACACCGTAGGGAAACGGTGTGTCGGAAAGGAGAAATCGGGCCTTGTTGGACATGGTACGATCAATGATGAGTCAGACAGATCTGCCTTTATCATTTTGGGGTTATTGTCTAGAAACTGCAGCGTTCACACTAAACAGAGTACCATCAAAGTCGGTAGAGAAGACACCACATGAGCTGTGGACTGGCAAGAAGCCGAGCTTGTCTTTTCTTAAGATTTGGGGTTGTGAAGCTTTTGTCAAGCGACTTCAGTCGGACAAGCTTACAACTAAGTCGGATAAGTGTATTTTCATAGGATATCCGAGGGAAACCTTGGGTTACTACTTCTACAACCGAGAAGAGGGCAAAGTGTTCGTCGCTTGGAACGGTGTCTTCCTTGAGAAAGAGTTTCTCAGTCGGGGAGTCAGTGGGAGCACGGTGCAACTCAAAGAAATTCGAGAGGTACCGACCAGTAGCAAGTCGGCAAAAGCCTTCGAGGTTGAGCCGGTCGTGGTACCTGAGCCAGAAACAGCACCAACACTGCAAAGATCATCCAGATTGCGAAGTGTTCGTGATGTGTTACTGTTAGACAGTGATGAGCCGACAACTTATTTGGAAGCGATGGTGGGTTCTGATTCTGAGTCATGGCTTGGAGCCATGAGATCCGAGTTAAAGTCCATGGATGAAAATCAAGTTTGGAACTTGGTTGATCTGCCAGACGGTGCAAGACCTGTCGAGTGCAAATGGGTCTTCAAGAAGAAAACTGATATGGATGGAAATGTTTCTATCTATAAAGCACTGCTTGTCGTGAAGGGGTTCCGACAAGTTCAAGGAGTTGACTACGATGAGACTTTCTCTCCCGTGGCGATGCTAAAATCAGTTCGGATCATGTTAGCTATAGCAGCCTATTTCGACTATGAGATATGGCAGATGGATGTCAAGACGGCTTTCCTTAATGGAAATTTAACCGAGGACGTGTATATGATACAGCCCGAGGGTTTTGTCGATCCGGCTAATGCTGACAAGGTATGCAAACTTCGGAAATCCATTTATGGGTTGAAGCAAGCATCTCAGAGTTGGAACATTCGCTTTGATGAGGTAGTCAAATCATTTGGCTTCATCAAGAGTGATCATGATTCTTGTTTATACAAGAAGTTTAGTGGGAGCAAAGTAAACTTTCTGATCTTATATGTGAATGACATATTACTGATTGGAAATGATGTCCAGATGTTGCAAGAGACCAAGGAATCATTGGAAAAGACTTGGGTGAGGCAACTTACATACTAGGAATCCGGATCTATAGAGATAGATCAAGGCGGCTCATTGGATTGAGTCAGAGTACATACTTGGACAAAGTGTTGAAGAAGTTCAACATGGAATCATCTAAGAAGAGGTTCTTACCGATGTCCCATGGTGTAAAACTTAGCAAGACTCAGTGTCCTTCGACAACTAATGAGCAAAGTCGGATGAGTGTGATTCCGTATGCTTCTGTAGTCGGATCCATCATGTACGCTATGATTTGTACTATGCCGGATGTTTCCTATGCTCTAAGTGTTGTGAGCAGGTACCAGGCTGACCCTGGAGAAATCCACTGGGCAGCGGCTAAAAAATCCTCAAGTACTTGAGAAGGACTAAGGATATGTTCCTGGTTTATGGAGGTGAGGATGAACTCGGTGTAAGGGGTTACACGGATGCGAGTTATCTCACTGACTCGGATGATTCTCGTTGGCAATCCGGATATGTGTTTGTGATAAACGGAGGGGCTGTGAGCTGGAAGAGTTCCAAGCAAGAGACGGTGTCTGCGTCTACGACAGAGGCTGAGTATATTGCTGCCTCGGAGGCGGCAAAGGAAGCCGTTTGGATGAGGAATTTCCTCATGGATCTTGGTGTGGTTCAGGGCTCGTCCAGTCCGTTAGACGTGTATTGTGACAACAATGGTGCTATTGCACAAGCCAAGGAACCTAGACAACACCAGAAGAACAAACATATACTCATGCGGTACCACCTTATTAGCCAGTTCGTGGAACAAGGTGATATCAAGTTATCCAAGGTACACACGGATGCAAACATTGCAGATCCGTTGACAAAGCCACTTCCACAGCCGAAGCATGAGGCGCACCTGAGAGCATGGGCATTAGATGCCTAGAAATGTGATGTCGGATGATTGACTCTAGTGCAAGTGGGACACTGTTGGGAATATGCCCTAGAGGCAATCATGTATGATGTTATTCCCAATGTATTCATGAGCTTATGGTCCATGTATGAACTACTGATATGTATCGTTGAATATGTGATTTGATTGTGGAACTGTATATTCATGTTGTTCATACTAATTGTCCTTGGTCATTAAGGTTGTGGTGGACACACAACTTAGACCAATGTGAAAGTCGGCAGATGACTAGGTTCCACTTGTCATGGGCATGGAGATGCTATTCCGACTTACACGGATTCGGCTAAAGAGTTTAGCGAGTCGGACTGACCCATATTGAGATGCAACGAACAAGTCGTCATTTGCATGTCTCAATCAATGTAATCCTTAGACCTGAGGTTATTGCACAATCCTAGTTGAGGATCACCGACTTAGGTTCTGTCAAACGTTGTTCCGTCACTGGGCAGTTATAAAGGCGGAGTTTGGGTCGTCTGAGAATCAAGCTTCGTGATGTAAACAACCGAGATGGGATTTTGCCCCTCTGTCTGGAGAGATATTCTCTGGGCCCTCTCGGAAGATATAATTCGGAAAGAATGGCCATGCATGACTCTGTTAAGTGTTGACCGAGGCAACCGACTAAGAGTTAGTCGGATGAATCACTTATCTCGGATCGAGAAAGAGAGTCGGACTATTTAAGGGATGATGATCATTCGCCTATAGTCCGACAAGGTATATCATGAGGCAAAAGGGACTCAGACGAAAGTCGCATTGGAAGGTATGTCGTCATGACTCTTTGGTACTTGGGAGTTGGCACATTCTGCTAGGAGCCGCTACCAACTGATCGGTCACCAGTGAGACTCGGATCGTGTCCGGGTCACCATGAGCCTGTCGGGTCACACACTTAAGAGCGGGAGCATATTTGGGTTAGACCCAAAAAGGAAACGTGCATAGTCGGTGAGTTGGACTCACAGTGACTAATATAGGCCTTTTAGTGAATGGGCCACAAGTGAGTGGAGCCCACTTTCACTCCCTATATGAGCTGGGGAGCAGGTGCTTAGAGTACAAGGTTAGGTCACTCCATGTGTTGGAAACCCTAGCTCCAGTCCAGTCCTGTCCTGTCACCGCCGTACCGGACCTAGCAGTCCATCACCGGTGCTCCTCCTCGTATGTGTGGATATTGGCGGAGGTGTTGTACGTTCAGCACTTCGACGATCGTGGATCGGAACAGATCGTTAGGACTGCACTGCATCAAGCGACGTGCTTCATCGACTCCGCAACCGTGCGTCTAGTGGTAATTCTCGTGGCCTACTACCTCAGCTAGATCTTGGGATCACCGCGTAGGAAAAAGTTTTGTTTTTCTCTGCGTGGCCTAACATGCAGGACATTCCTGACACTCCTCTTGTATAGCTCGGCATTGATAATCGTGTATACCTTTGCTCTCCTCTAAATTTGCCTCGAAGGCACCTCTTCATTGGGCAAAGTTCCATCCTTCAAGAACTGGAATATGGGCAATGCCCAAGCTGGTATAGCTCGCACTGGAAACACATCCTCGTCAATTTCCATTTGATCCACCGACATAACATCTGCCGGGTCAAGCTGCACAGTCCTCGGGTTCTGCGAAGCAGTCCCCGGGTTTCCTGAACCACTTCCCACATCAATGTCCATGGGCACAGCTTCCGAATCCGGATTTGCCAGGATATAGATTGACTCGGATTCTGGGGATGGCCTGATAGATGGCTTTTTGAGGTGCTCTAGTGCTTCACCCGGTGGGATCGCTTGTCGGGTTGACCCGAGTTTCGACAGTACGTCGGCAGCCTCATTTTCTAGCCGGGGTACATGATGGAACTCGCATCCCTCGAAGTATCCCGATATTTTCTGCACGTGAAATCTATACAGTGCCATGTTTGCATCCAATGCATCACATTGCCCTAAGACTTGTTGAACTACCAGATCCGAGTCACCAAAGCACTGGATCCGACGTATTCCAATTTCTTTTGCCACTTTGAGCCCATGCACCAGTGCTTCATATTCTACAACATTGTTTGAGGCTGTGAAGTGGATCTGCAGCACGTACTTCAGTTGGTCTTTATTTGGAGAGGTGAGCACAACTCCGGCGCCTAACCCGGTTTTCGTTTTTGATCCTTCAAAATGCATTCTCCAGTAGTTCGGATCTGGCAATGGTGGTTCATATTGCATCTCGGCCCAATCCACAAAAAAGTCGGCTACAGCCTGGGACTTGATCGCATCTCTTCTGTCGAATTGTGGAGCATATGGGGCTAGCTCGATTGCCCATTTTGCGATTCGGCCACTTGCATCCTTGTTGCTCATTATCTCAGATATGGGGGCTTCACATATCACTTTGATGGGGTGCTCTTCAAAATAATGCTTCAGCTTCTTTGTTGTCATATACACACCATACGCCATCTTCTGATAGTGAGGATAGTTTTGTTTTGACACTGATACTACCTCACTCAGGTAATAGACTGGCCTTTGCACCGACTTACCCTCTTCGTCGCGCTCTACCACTATCACTGCACTTACAACTCGGTTGGTTGCGTCTACGTAGAGCAACATTGGCTCTTTTGATAGTGGAGAGGCTAATACTGGTGCAGTCGCTGACATTTTCTTCAACTGGATGAAGGCTTCATTTGCCTGCGGCGTCCATACGAATTTGTCCGACTTTTTCATTAGTTGATAGAGAGGCAATGCCTTTTCTCCCAACCGACATACAAAGAGACTTAAGGATGCCAGGCAACCAGTGAACTTCTGGACATCGTTAAGACACTTCGGCAATTCCATTCGCTCTATGGCTCGGATTTTAGTTGGGTTAGCTTCGATACCTCGGCTGCAGACAAGAAATCCGAGTAATTTTCTAGCCGGGACACCGAAGGTACACTTCTCCGGGTTAAGCTTCATTCGAAACCTCCTTAGGTTCGCGAATGTTTGCCTGATACCATCAAGGAGCGTTTTGCTTTCCTTGGTTTTTATAACCACATCGTCCACATACACTTGCACATTTCGACCAATTTGGTCGTGTAAACATTTTTGCATACATCTTTGGTACGTTGCCCCTGCATTACGTAAACCAAAAGGCATGGTGCGATATCAATAAGCCCCATACGGGGTAATAAACACAGTCTTTATTTGATCATTCGGGTTCAGAGGTATCTGGTGGAAACCAGAATATGCGTCTATGAATGACAACAGTTCACACCCAGCAGTAGAATCTATGACCTGATCTATCCTTGGCAGTGGGAATGGATCTTTTGGGCACGCCTTATTCAGGTTCGTGTAATCGATGCACATACGCCATACCACTGCCACATTCGGATCATCTTTCTTCTTCTCCACAAGCACCGGATTAGATAACCAATCCGCATAAAGCACTTCCATGATGAACCCGGCTACAAGGAGCCGAGCTATCTCATCTCCAATCACTTTTCTCCTGTCTTCGGCGAAGCGGCGGAGAGGTTGCTTCACCAGCTTTGCTCTGGGTCTCACATTCAAAGAGTGCTCGGCCAACTCCCTCGGAACACCTTGCAGGTCCTGTGTGGACCAAGCAAAGATATCCCGATTCTCACGGAGGAAGTTGACGAGCTCGCTTTCCTATTTGTCAGTTAACCTGGCACCAATTGTTACGGTGCGCTCTGGGAACAGATCATCAACATGTACTTTCTTTGTATCCTTTGTTGCTTGAAATGAGACACTTCCATGCGGGTTACTTAGCGCCGACATATACTGTTGTGCGGACTGAGCCAATGCCGCTACTTCCTGGATCTTTCATTTTTCTTGTGCAATCACGAGTGACTCGGCCAGGTTAGACCCGGCTGACGCGCACTCAATGGAACGTCGGAAATCCCCGACTATGGTAATTACTCCATTTGGCCCAGGCAACTTCATCTTCAGGTAACTAATGTGAGTACTTGCCATGAATTTGTTCAGGGCTGGCCTGCCGAGTAATGCGTGATATGCTCTTTCTAAGTTCACAACCTCGAACTCCAAATTCTCAATTCGATAGTTATCGGTGGCCATGCGTGACTCGGTTAAGTGTTGACCGAGGCAACCGACTAAGAGTTAGTCGGATGAATCACTTATCTCAGATCGAGAAAGAGAGTTGGACTATTTAAGGGATGACGATCATTCACCTATAGTCTGACAAGGTATATCGTGAGGCAAAAGGGACTCAGACGAAAGTCGCATTGGTAGGTATGTCGGCATGACTCTTTGGTACTTGGTAGTTGGCATGTTCTGCTAGGAGCCGCTACCAACTGATCGGTCACGAGTGAGACTCGGATCGTGTCTGGGTCACCATGAGCCTTTCGGGTCACACACTTAAGAGCGGGAGCATATTTGGGTTGGACCCAAAAAGGAAACGGGCAGAGTTAGTGAGTTGGACTCACAGTGACTAATATAGGCCTTTTAGTGAATGGGCCACAAGTGAGTGGAGCCCACTTTCACTCCCTATATGAGCTGGGGAGCAGGTGCTTAGAGTACAAGGTTAGGTCACTCCATGTGTTGGAAACCCTAGCTCCAGTCCAGTCCTGTCCTGTCGCCGTCGTACCGGACCTAGCAGTCCATCGCCGGTGCTCCTCCTCGTATGTGTGGATATTAGCGGAGGTGTTGTACATTCAGCACTTCGACGATCGTGGATCGGAACGGATCGTCAGGACTGCACTGCATCAAGCGACGTGCTTCATCGACTCCGCAACCGTGCATCTAGTGGTAATTCTCATGGCCTACTACCTCAGCTAGATCTTGGGATCACCGCGTAGGAAAAAGTTTTGTTTTTCTCTACGTGGCCCAACATGCAGGACATCCGTGACACTCCTCTTGTATAGCTCGGCATTGATAATCGTGTAGACCTTTGCTCAAGGGACGCTGGCGTTTTATCGAGCATGGTCAAGGCGAGGTAAAGGCGCGGCATTATGGCGTATTGAATCCGCGGAATCACAGCAGGTAACGGCGTCAAGGGAGGGAGAAGGGGTCGTGCGGGTGAGGACGAAGAGGGCCGGTGGTGGGCTCTGGCGTCAGTGAGAAAAGGAGAGGGAGGATGGGTCCACCGGTCAGCGTCTGTTCGGGTTAGTGTTTAGGTAGGAAAACGTTTCGCTGCGGATAGAGGAGCTGGGCTGGCGCTGGGCCTTAGTGGGCTGCTGGGTTGGGTCGGTCTAATCTTTATTTTTTTTCTTATTCTGAATCTTTTTTCCTTTTCTAATTCTATTTTTCTGTTTTGAATTCCTTTAATTATTTCAAGCACTCATTTGATTTCAAATCTTTGTCAAAATTTGTGTGGATTTAAATACTGATTAGTAGCACATTCTGAAATTAATTTTTGAATAAAAATTTATTCTTTTTGGGGTCTTTTAAATAAATTAAAAGGCCATAGTTTTAAACCAAATAAGTTTTAATAATAATTTCAAACATCAATTCAAATCAAAACCACCACCAAACTTTGTAAAATTTTTAGTTCTGTTTAATAACACAAAACAAAGTCCAAAACAAAATAATTTTATTCTTTTAAGATCTATTAATAATTAAATAAATAGACCTTAGTTATTAATTCAAAATAGGGTTTAATTTATTTTAAAACTCTATTTGAAATCCAAATATTTTCAAAACCAAATCAGTAGGTTTTATTTGAAAATAAAGAATACTTGGAAAGCTTGTTTAAAACAAAATAACATTTTATTTTAGGGTCCATTAACAATTAAATAAATGGGCCTTATTCATTTAATTCAAATAGGATTTGTTTTATTGAAATCTTTATCTTGAAATTTAAAATAAAACCAAAACACTTCAGTAGGTTTCATTTGAGAATATAAAATATTTGGAAAACTTATTTAAAATAATTTAATAAGTTTTGAGGTTTTAATTAAAATAGTAAAACCTTTTATTTAATAAAAATTGGATATTAAATCCTTTATTATTTTATTTAAATAAATCTTTACTATTTTTATCAAAACAAAATGTTTTTACTTCAAAAACATTGGCCAAGGTTTAATTTGGCTTTATAAAATAATCTTTATTTATAAACTTACCTTTTCTTCTTAAAACCAAATCCTTTTATTTAAAGATTCAAAATAGTAATTCCAATTATAAAAACTTTCTTTATTAATTGTTTATCTTTTTAAATCCCTTTAGGATTATTTGTTCACCAATTGGTATGGGTTTTTTGGTAAGGGCTTTATTAGCTTTTGAAATTCAATTTCCTTATCTTATTATATTCATAAGATTTTATTTATGGTTCCAATTTGAGTGAAACCAACTTCTATGGTCTTATAATATTTCTGTTTGTCTTTCTTGATCCTTTGTGAATATTTTGTTGATCCATTTTGATATGGATCAAATCCATAGATTTGGAGATACGTTGGAAAATGATTTTTATTCCATTAGGGTTTAGGGTTTTGGATTTATTTTTCCAAGTGTTTAAATTTCCAGATACATTCATTGAGGAATGCATTTATCTTGATTTGGATTTTTGTTGGATTCAAACTTTTACCAAAGTTTGTTCAAGATGGGATTTTAAGTTTTCCATTTAGAAACAAAAGTTTCTTTTCACCCTGATTTTCAACAAATTTTATTTTGTTTATTTTATTTTTCACATTACAAGATTTGGAAAATCTTGGGATGTGACAGGCTACCACCCTTAAAATAAATCTCGTCCCGAGATTTGGGGAGGCTAGGGGTTACAAGTTGGCTCAAAGCATCTAGGGTACTACCACCCTTAAAAATTTTCCAACTAATTTACATATTGGCCTTCTTGGGATCCTGGGAAAACTTCTCTAAGCAAACATTTGCATTGAGTCCTTTGTTTCCATGCTTGACTCATGGGCCAAGGTTGAGTTTCTCCATAGGCTTGTTCAACTTGTTCTTCATCTTTTCTGGGCAGTTGCTTGCATAATGCCCTGGGTTTTTGCAATTGAAACAGTGGATGTCTTCAAGTTCCTTGCGTAGCTCTTGTGGACAAGTGGCTACATAGTGGCCTAGCTCTTTGCAGTTGGTGCACACTACTTGGCCAATCTCTTTATTCTTCTTGTTCTCTAGGCATCCACTGGAGTAGTGTCCCATTTCCTTACATTTACGACATTGCACAAGGTTCATGTCCTGCTTTTGTTTCTTGGGTTTCTTTGATCCTTTGAATTGGGTTGTCTTGTTTGGAGGTATGAGTGGTCCTTTTCCTTTGGTAGACTTGGATCCTTCTTGTTTCCTTTGTTCCACCATGGAATAGATGGAGCATTGTATAGGAGTATGATTGTTTCCTTCACATAGGTAACAAGTAGCTTGAGAAGTGGGACATTGTCCAATAGGATGTTTCTCTTCACAGTTAGGGCATTGATCTTCATGCTCCTTGGAAGTATGGTCCTTGTCTCCACAAATAATGCAAGCTGGGTCTCCATCTAGAATAACATTCTTGTCATCCTTGTTGTCATACACTCTGTTGGGATAGTTTTCTTCCATGTTGATCATTTGATTAGTCACCTTAAGCATCAGTTGGGATTGTTCTTCCAAAAACTTTTGCAGTGCTGGATCTTTATCACTATTGCTGGCTATGAACTGAGCTGTTAGTTGGTTCAACTGGTGTTGGGTTGCTATGAGCTCTTTCATGTTGTCAGCTTGGTTGGTGTTGGTGTCATCAATCTTGATGTTGGAGTCTCTTGGAGTAGTCATCTGTTTGGGTTGGATTGGGATTAGAATAGGCAACATATTTCTAAGGGTATATTTCTATTCACACACATCACAATTCACACAAGCAAATGTGCAAGCAAACACAAACAAACATTCCACTCAAACAACAAAGTTTCAAGCACATTTTTAGGCAACAAAATATTTTTGTTACACCACATAAGTGGGTGTGTTTTACTTAACTAAAATATGGTGGTCCATCTACATGGTTTACTTGTGATCTTTCCATCCTTCTTGGTTGATTCTTCTTGTATGGGATCAGGGTTTCCTTGGAAAAATTCTTGGTCACAAGACTTCAAAGGTGATGATGGTTCCTTCTAAGTTGTGTTTCCTTAGTCTCCAAATCTTGAGCAAGATTTCCTTGTCTCTCTTGTAGTACTTAGTAGTATCCAAGTTGGAAGTCCTTGGTGAATATGCTGAAGATGTTGAAGTCATTAGAGTTGATGGAGTCCTTTGCACATGGTGTAGTCCTTGGCCATGGGTAGGTTTTTCCATCAAGTTGAAATAGAAGAGATGTAGAGTTGAAACCAAAATGGTTGAGGAAAGAGTTTACAAGATTGTTTGTAAATAAATTTTGGAACAAAATACAACTCCTATTCTTCTAAGGGGTTTTTGTCTAATCCTAGGTTTACAAATCCTACAGGCAACACAATGCTCTGATACCATCTGTAGAGGGTCTCAACCTAATAAGGTAGATTCCTCCTGTGTTTACAATGCTAGTCCCTGGATCAATAGCTAGCATCCATAGTTTAAGATGTAATATCAAGAAACAAAGGTCATAATATAACTTTATAACCAGGAATAACATAATTTTATTACATCTTACATAGCTCATTTGGCTATTACATTACATTGCAGCGGAATAACTATAAGTATGGGTCCTTCATCTTCAAAGTGCCACAGGCAGATGTTGGTTGTAGGCTTTGTAATCCTAATCAATCAATCTTCACTTAAAAACAATCAAACCTGCAACATACAAGTTACAGCCACAAAGGGTCAATACATTTGAATTGTATTGGCAAGTGATACTATGGTATTATAGTGGAGTCTATCATCTATATGCATTTGGCTAAGTGGAGTTGAGGCTTGCATTGCTCAAAATATATTTTTCCTTAACATTTGAAAATACTAAGTTTTTGCTTTGATAAAATCATTTTTCTCAATCAAAGATTGAAGATCCTTTACAAGGCATCTCTCAATCAAAGATTGAAGATTTCAAACAACCCTTGTTCAATCCACAAGTTTTTAACTTAGAAATTTGAATGATGAGATTCTTGATTTCTTCCATGTCTTGATGCTCAAATTGTCCTTTACCAGGGACATGGCTAAGTACTTAGGTTTTACACTCTGTAGAGGTGGTGCACTTTCCCCACAAGACTTGGTTTCCCAAGACAAGATCTTTCAGAAGCCTTCCCTTAGACCAAAATGGACGCGTTCCAACCTATCAAACACTACCACCCTCTGTCCATATGGCTAAGTTCTTGCAACCTATATGATCATGGCAGAGCCCATATTGCCAAGTGGTTGCACTTGAAGCTTCTCAACATTTGACATCTCAAATCTCTTTATTCCTAGGTGGCCATCCACAAGTGAGATACACAAGCCAAGTCCATGGCCTTGTGAACCACTCAACACAAACCATTCCTTCCATTCCACCCAGGTGATTCATTCACTTAGTTGTTTTATTAACAAAACACAAGTCCTTGACTTAGAAATATTTCATAGTGTGAATATAATTCCACCCTTGTTTTCTATTAGCTAAGCTAAGCATGATAGTAATAGGAATCTTAACTTAGGAAATTTCTACTAAGGTTTATCTACTAGGATTTCCCATAGCATAGTTTATACTTAGCAAAAATTCCATGCAAGTCCTACTTGGAATATCACTAATGCATAGTGAAAATAATGGGACAAAGTATGAAGCATCACTTGCCTTTTTGGTAGGGAATGGTGGTTCACTCCTTGATCTTGCTAGTCTCACACTTCTCTAACTTCACTACAAGTCAATCAAGCAAACACAAAATCAACTAACATTCCAAACCAATAATCACTCAAACAAATTCATACACACAAGACAGTGGAAACTAATTCATGCTTGGGAGCATGCACAAGATAGTTTTATTTTTGCAAAGAGGGTCTCTAATGGATTTCTAAACTTTGTATGATCCAAATTGGTCATTTACCAAAGTGGCAAAGTCATTTGCAAAGAGGTTTCACTTCAAAACCATTTTCAAAATAAAGTATCACTTTATGTGGGGTAGAAATATTTTTACTAAGGCACTAACCTATAGGGTTCACCAAATATGTTTTTAAACCATAAAACTTGGTGTTTGGGGTCAGAGAGTTTAAAATAAAACATTTTCCAAAGGTTTTCTTCCAAAACCATTTTTAATAAATAAACCACATTTCTATTTGACTAGAAATGGTTTTAAATTAAAGAATCATTATTTTGTTTCACCAAATACAATTTTGAAATCACAAAGTGTTTCCTATGGTCAGTAGGTTTGATCTAAAACATTTTCCCAAAGTTTTCTTTACAAAAACATTTTCATAACCAAAATCTTTATTTTCATTTGGCTAGAAATGGGCTAAATCAAGTTTTCCATCCTAAACTTTACCAAATACATTTTCCAAACTATGGGTTGGTTCCTAGGGTCAGTAAGGTCACAACAAACCATTTTGCAAAAGTTTTAACCCTAAAATCAATTTTAAACAATTTTTATACTCTAAACAAGCTCACAAAAGAATCTGCAAAACCAAGCAAACTAACAAATACTATTTGCTAAACTAAGGGCATGGTTGGCTAGGTCTTGTTCTCCTGAATCCAACGACATAAAATTTGTAATTTTTGGACGTGTGGATCCAGAGTTATAAGGGTTTGAAGATTGAATCTCAATCAGATTTCAAATCTGTTTTAAACAGGACAGGTGACACGCAGCGTGTTTTAACTGGACGGTACCGGTTCGGTTGGATCACGCGACGACAGCCGTTGGATTTAAGTTAAATCGTGCGGCACGCAGAGGTTACTTACCGCTTCAGTTACGTTCTATTGTGGCCATATGATTACGATCTAACGGTGCTAGGCACACCAGACACAGATGGGCGGCGCTGCGGTGGTTACTGGTGGCGGAGCTGTCGGTCGACGATCGTGTCGATGCTACAGGAGGTGAGGGAGAAAGGGGAGTTGCTCACCGGGCTCAGGAGTTCACGGCGATGCTCAATGTGTTGATGGTTCGACGAGGGGCGCGCAAGGTTGCGGTTAATTGCTCGCCGGAGTTTAGGGTGGCGCCAGGAGCTTCTACTTGACGACGGGGACGGGGCTGCTGTCCACCAGAGGGCAAGAAACAGATGCGGTTAGATGCGGGCGAGTGCACTGAACACAGGCGTATCATCGGAAGGACAAGGGGTGGCCATTTACTACCTGGAGGCTTCGTCGGAGGAAGAGGCAGACGGCGGTGCTGCAGGTCGTCGTCGAAGACGAGGCTACTGGTCACGAAAAGACAACCAGAGGTCAGGGTTAGTTGCGCAAGACCGAGGCGAGTGAGGGAGTGTGAACGAGGAGGCTCGGGGTGGTCAGCGTTTACCGGGGAAGGTCGTCGGAGAGGTTGCAGACGGCGGCGTCGTTCAGAGCTTGTCGTAGCCGACGCTCTAGGGCGCCCGCGGTTGAGAGGAGGGTGCTGGGAGATGCGTCTGGGAGTGGGGAAGCTGCCAACGTGCTCAGGGAGGCTCGGGGCGGTGTCGAGTCGCCGGAATCGGCACCGGACTTCGTCGGAACAGAGGGTGCTCGGGGAGGAAATTGGGGCGGCCTAGGGGCGTGCTTGGGGGACGAGACAGAGGGGAAATGAAGAAGGGACGCTAGCGTTTTATCGAGCATGGTCAAGGCGAGGTAAAGGCGCGGCATTATGGCGTATTGAATCCGCGGAATCACAGCAGGTAACGGCGTCGAGGGAGGAAGAAGGGGTCGTGCGGGTTAGGACGAAGAGGGCCGGTGGTGGGGTCTGGCGTCAGTGAGAAAAGGAGAGGGAGGATGGGTCCACCGGTCAGCGTCTGTTCGGGTTAGTGTTTAGGTAGGAAAACGTTTCGCTGCGGATAGAGGAGCTGGGCTGGCGCTGGGCCTTAGTGGGCTGCTGGGTTGGGTCGGTCTAATCTTTATTTTTTTCTTATTCTGAATCTTTTTCCTTTTCTAATTCTATTTTTCTGTTTTGAATTCCTTTAATTATTTCAAGCACTCATTTGATTTCAAATCTTTGTCAAAATTTGTGTGGATTTAAATACTGATTAGTAGCACATTCTGAAATTAATTTTTGAATAAAACTTTATTCTTTTTGGGGTCTTTTAAATAAATCAAAAGTCCATAGTTTTAAACCAAATAAGTTTTAATAATAATTTCAAACATCAATTCAAATCAAAACCACCACCAAACTTTGTAAAATTTTTAGTTCTGTTTAATAACACAAAACAAAGTCCAAAACAAAATAATTTTATTCTTTTAAGATCTATTAATAATTAAATAAATAGACCTTAGTTATTAATTCAAAATAGGGTTTAATTTATTTTAAAACTCTATTTGAAATCCAAATATTTTCAAAACCAAATCAGTAGGTTTTATTTGAAAATAAAGAATACTTGGAAAGCTTGTTTAAAACAAAATAACATTTTATTTTAGGGTCCATTAACAATTAAATAAATGGGCCTTATTCATTTAATTCAAATAGGATTTTTTTATTGAAATCTTTATCTTGAAATTTAAAATAAAACCAAAACACTTCAGTAGGTTTCATTTGAGAATATAAAATATTTGGAAAACTTATTTAAAATAATTTAATAAGTTTTGAGGTTTTAATTAAAATAGTAAAACCTTTTATTTAATAAAAATTGGATATTAAATCCTTTATTATTTTATTTAAATAAATCTTTAATATTTTTATCAAAACAAAATGTTTTTACTTCAAAAACATTGGCCAAGGTTTAATTTGGCTTTATAAAATAATCTTTATTTATAAACTTACCTTTTCTTCTTAAAACCAAATCCTTTTATTTAAAGATTCAAAATAGTAATTCCAATTATAAAAACTTTCTTTATTAATTGTTTATCTTTTTAAATCCCTTTAGGATTATTTGTTCACCAATTGGTATGGGTTTTTTGGTAAGGGATTTATTAGCTTTGGAAATTCAATTTCCTTATCTTATTATATTCATAAGATTTTATTTATGGTTCCAATTTGAGTGAAACCAACTTCTATGGTCTTATAATATTTCTGTTTGTCTTTCTTGATCCTTTGTGAATATTTTGTTGATCCATTTTGATATGGATCAAATCCATAGATTTGGAGATACTTTGGAAAATGATTTTTATTCCATTAGGGTTTAGGGTTTTGGATTTATTTTTCCAAGTGTTTAAATTTCCAGATACATTCATTGAGGAATGCATTTATCTTGATTTGGATTTTTGTTGGATTCAAACTTTTACCAAAGTTTGTTCAAGATGGGATTTTAAGTTTTCCATTTAGAAACAAAAGTTTCTTTTCACCCTGATTTTCAACAAAATTTATTTTGTTTATTTTATTTTTCACATTACAAGATTTGGAAAATCTTGGGATGTGACAGGCTACCACCCTTAAAATAAATCTCGTCCCGAGATTTGGGGAGGCTAGGGTTACAAGTTGGCTCAAAGCATCTAGGGTACTACCACCCTTAAAAATTTTCCAACTAATTTACATATTGGCCTTCTTGGGATCCTGGGAAAACTTCTCTAAGCAAACATTTGCATTGAGTCCTTTGTTTCCATGCTTGACTCATGGGCCAAGGTTGAGTTTCTCCATAGGCTTGTTCAACTTGTTCTTCATCTTTTCTGGGCAGTTGCTTGCATAATGCCCTGGGTTTTGCAATTGAAACAGTGGATGTCTTCAAGTTCCTTGTGTAGCTCTTGTGGACAAGTGGCTACATAGTGGCCTAGCTCTTTGCAGTTGTTGCACACTACTTGGCCAATCTCTTTATTCTTCTTGTTCTCTGGGCATCCACTGGAGTAGTTTCCCATTTCCTTACATTTACGACATTGCACAAGGTTCATGTCCTGCTTTTGTTTCTTGGGTTTCTTTGATCCTTTGAATTGGGTTGTCTTGTTTGGAGGTATGAGTGGTCCTTTTCCTTTGGTAGACTTGGATCCTTCTTGTTTCCTTTGTTCCACCATGGAATAGATGGGGCATTGTATAGGAGTATGATTGTTTCCTTCACATAGGTAACAAGTAGCTTGAGAAGAGGGACATTGTCCAATAGGATGTTTCTCTTCACAGTTAGGGCATTGATCTTCATGCTCCTTGGAAGTATGGTCCTTGTCTCCACAAATAATGCAAGCTGGGTCTCCATCTAGAATAACATTCTTGTCATCCTTGTTGTCATACACTCTGTTGGGATAGTTTTCTTCCATGTTGATCATTTGATTAGTCACCTTAAGCATCAGTTGGGATTGTTCTTCCAAAAACTTTTGCAGTGCTGGATCTTTATCACTATTGCTGGCTATGAACTGAGTTGTTAGGTGGTTCAACTGGTGTTGGGTTGCTATGAGCTCTTTCATGTTGTCAGCTTGGTTGGTGTTGGTGTCATCAATCTTGATGTTGGAGTCTCTTGGAGTAGTCATCTGTTTGGGTTGGATTGGGATTAGAATAGGCAACATATTTCTAAGGGAATATTTCTATTCACACACATCACAATTCACACAAGCAAATGTGCAAGCAAACACAAACAAACATTCCACTCAAACAACAAAGTTTCAAGCACATTTTTAGGCAACAAAATATTTTTGTTACACCACATAAGTGGGTGTGTTTTACTTAACTAAAATATGGTGGTCCATCTACATGGTTTACTTGTGATCTTTCCATCCTTCTTGGTTGATTCTTCTTGTATGGGATCAGGGTTTCCTTGGAAAAATTCTTGGTCACAAGACTTCAAAGGTGATGATGGTTCCTTCTAAGTTGTGTTTCCTTAGTCTCCAAATCTTGAGCAAGATTTCCTTGTCTCTCTTGTAGTCCTTAGTAGTATCCAAGTTGGAAGTCCTTGGTGAATATGCTAAAGATGTTGAAGTCATTAGAGTTGATGGAGTCCTTTGCACATGGTGTAGTCCTTGGCCATGGGTAGGTTTTTCCATCAAGTTGAAATAGAAGAGATGTAGAGTTGAAACCAAAATGGTTGAGGAAAGAGTTTACAAGATCGTTTGTAAATAAATTTTGGAACAAAATACAACTCCTATTCTTCTAAGGGGTTTTTGTCCAATCCTAGGTTTACAAATCCTACAGGCAACACAATGCTCTGATACCATCTGTAGAGGGTCTCAACCTAATAAGGTAGATTCCTCCTGTGTTTACAATGCTAGTCCCTGGATCAATAGCTAGCATCCACAGTTTAAGATGTAATATCAAGAAACAAAGTTCATAATATAACTTTATAACCAGGAATAACATAATTTTATTACATCTTACATAGCTCATTTGGCTATTACATTACATTGCAGCGGAATAACTATAAGTATGGGTCCTTCATCTTCAAAGTGCCACAGGTAGATGTTGGTTGTAGGCTTTGTAATCCTAATAAATCAATCTTCACTTAAAAACAATCAAACCTGCAACATACAAGTTACAGCCACAAAGGGTCAATACATTTGAATTGTATTGGCAAGTGATACTATGGTAGTACAGTGGAGTCTATCATCTATATGCATTTGGCTAAGTGGAGTTGAGGCTTGCATTGCTCAAAATATATTTTTCCTTAACATTTGAAAATACTAAGTTTTTGCTTTGATAAAATCATTTTTCTCAATCAAAGATTGAAGATCCTTTACAAGGCATCTCTCAATCAAAGATTGAAGATTTCAAACAACCCTTGTTCAATCCACAAGTTTTTAACTTAGAAATTTGAATGATGAGATTCTTGATTTCTTCCATGTCTTGATGCTCAAATTGTCCTTTACCAGGGACATGGCTAAGTACTTAGGTTTTACACTCTGTAGAGGTGGTGCACTTTCCCCACAAGACTTGGTTTCCCAAGACAAGATCTTTCAGAAGCCTTCCCTTAGACCAAAATGGACGCGTTCCAACCTATCAAACACTACCACCCTCTGTCCATATGGCTAAGTTCTTGCAACCTATATGATCATGGCAGAGCCCATATTGCCAAGTGGTTGCACTTGAAGCTTCTCAACATTTGACATCTCAAATCTCTTTATTCCTGGGTGGCCATCCACAAGTGAGATACACAAGCCAAGTCCATGGCCTTGTGAACCACTCAACACAAACCATTCCTTCCATTCCACCCAGGTGATTCATTCACTTAGTTGTTTTATTAACAAAACACAAGTCCTTGACTTAGAAATATTTCATAGTGTGAATATAATTCCACCCTTGCTTTCTATTAGCTAAGCTAAGCATGATAGTAATAGGAATCTTAACTTAGGAAATTTCTACTAAGGTTTATCTACTAGGATTTCCCATAGCATAGTTTATACTAAGCAAAAATTCCATGCAAGTCCTACTTGGAATATCACTAATGCATAGTGAAAATAATGGGACAAAGTATGAAGCATCACTTGCCTTTTTGGTAGGGAATGGTGGTTCACTCCTTGATCTTGCTAGTCTCACACTTCTCTAACTTCACTACAAGTCAATCAAGCAAACACAAAATCAACTAACATTCCAAACCAATAATCACTCAAACAAATTCATACACACAAGACAATGGAAACTAATTCATGCTTGGGAGCATGCACAAGATAGTTTTATTTTTGCAAAGAGGGTCTCTATTGGATTTCTAAACTTTGTATGATCCAAATTGGTCATTTACCAAAGTGGCAAAGTCATTTGCAAATAGGTTTCACTTCAAAACCATTTTCAAAATAAAGTATCACTTTATGTGGGGTAGAAATATTTTTACTAAGGCACTAACCTATAGGGTTCACCAAATATGTTTTTAAACCATAAAACTTGGTGTTTGGGGTCAGAGAGTTTAAAATAAAACATTTTCCAAAGGTTTTATTCCAAAACCATTTTTAATAAATAAACCACATTTCTATTTGACTAGAAATGGTTTTAAATTAAAGAATCATTATTTTGTTTCACCAAATACAATTTTGAAACCACAAAGTGTTTCCTATGGTCAGTAGGTTTGATCTAAAACATTTTCCAAAAGTTTTCTTTACGAAAACATTTTCATAACCAAAATCTTTATTTTCATTTGGCTAGAAATGGGCTAAATCAAGTTTTCCATCCTAAACTTTACCAAATACATTTTCCAAACTATGGGTTGGTTCCTAGGGTCAGTAAGGTCACAACAAACCATTTTGCAAAAGTTTTAACCCTAAAATCAATTTTAAACAATTTTTATACTCTAAACAAGCTCACAAAAGAATCTGCAAAACCAAGCAAACTAACAAATACTATTTGCTAAACTAAGGGCATGGTTGGCTAGGTCTTGTTCTCCTGAATCCAACGACATAAAATTTGTAATTTTTGGACGTGTGGATCCAGAGTTATAAGGGTTTGAAGATTGAATCTCAATCAGATTTCAAATCTGTTTTAAACAGGACAGGTGACACGCAGCGTGTTTTAACTGGACGGTACCGGTTCGGTTGGATCACGCGACGACAGCCGTTGGATTTAAGTTAAATCGTGCGGCGCGCAGAGGTTACTTACCGCTTCAGTTACGTTCTATTGTGGCCATACGATTACGATCTAACGGTGCTAGGCACACCAGACACAGATGGGAGGCGCTGCGGTGGTTACTGGTGGCGGAGCTGTCGGTCGACGATGGTGCCGATGCTACAGGAGGTGAGGGAGAAAGGGGAGTTGCTCACCGGGCTCAGGAGTTCACGGCGATGCTCAATGTGTTGATGGTTCGACGAGGGGCGCGCAAGGTTGCGGTTAATTGCTCGCCGGAGTTTAGGGTGGCGCCAGGAGCTTCGACTTGACGACGGGGACGGGGCTGCTGTCCACCAGAGGGCAAGAAACAGATGCGGTTAGATGCGGGCGAGTGCACTGAACACAGGCGTATCATCGGAAGGACAAGGGGTGGCCATTTACTACCTGGAGGCTTCGTCGGAGGAAGAGGCAGACGGCGGTGCTGCAGGTCGTCGTCGAAGACGAGGCTACTGGTCATGAAAAGACAACCAGAGGTCAGGGTTAGTTGCGCAAGACCGAGGTGAGTGAGGGAGTGTGAACGAGGAGGCTCGGGGTGGTCAGCGTTTACCGGGGGAAGGTCGTCGGAGAGGTTGCAGACGGCGGCGTCGTTCAGAGCTTGTCGTAGCCGACGCTCTAGGGCGCCCGCGGTTGAGAGGAGGGTGCTGGGAGATGCGTCTAGGAGTGGGGAAGCTGCCAACGTGCTCAGGGAGGCTCGGGGCGGTGTCGAGTCGCCGGAATCGGCACCGGACTTCGTCGGAACAGAGGGTGCTCGGGGAGGAAATTGGGGCGGCCTAGGGGCGTGCTTGGGGGACGAGACAGAGGGGAAATGAAGAAGGGACGCTAGCGTTTTATCGAGCATGGTCAAGGCGAGGTAAAGGCGCGGCATTATGGCGTATTGAATCCGCGGAATCACAGCAGGTAACGGCGTCGAGGGAGGAAGAAGGGGTCGTGCGGGTGAGGACGAAGAGGGCCGGTGGTGGGGTCTGGCGTCAGTGAGAAAAGTAGAGGGAGGATGGGTCCACCGGTCAGCGTCTGTTCGGGTTAGTGTTTAGGTAGGAAAACGTTTCGCTGCGGATAGAGGAGCTGGGCTGGCGCTGGGCCTTAGTGGGCTGCTGGGTTGGGTCGGTCTAATCTTTATTTTTTTCTTATTCTGAATCTTTTTCCTTTTCTAATTCTATTTTTCTGTTTTGAATTCCTTTAATTATTTCAAGCACTCATTTGATTTCAAATCTTTGTCAAAATTTGTGTGGATTTAAATACTGATTAGTAGCACATTCTGAAATTAATTTTTGAATAAAACTTTATTCTTTTTGGGGTCTTTTAAATAAATCAAAAGTCCATAGTTTTAAACCAAATAAGTTTTAATAATAATTTCAAACATCAATTCAAATCAAAACCACCACCAAACTTTGTAAAAATTTTAGTTCTGTTTAATAACACAAAACAAAGTCCAAAACAAAATAATTTTATTCTTTTAAGATCTATTAATAATTAAATAAATAGACCTTAGTTATTAATTCAAAATAGGGTTTAATTTATTTTAAAACTCTATTTGAAATCCAAATATTTTCAAAACCAAATCAGTAGGTTTTATTTGAAAATAAAGAATACTTGGAAAGCTTCTTTAAAACAAAATAACATTTTATTTTAGGGTCCATTAACAATTAAATAAATGGGCCTTATTCATTTAATTCAAATAGGATTTGTTTTATTGAAATGTTTATCTTGAAATTTAAAATAAAACCAAAACACTTCAGTAGGTTTCATTTGAGAATATAAAATATTTGGAAAACTTATTTAAAATAATTTAATAAGTTTTGAGGTTTTAATTAAAATAGTAAAACCTTTTATTTAATAAAAATTGGATATTAAATCCTTTATTATTTTATTTAAATAAATCTTTAATATTTTTATCAAAACAAAATGTTTTTACATCAAAAACATTGTCCAAGGTTTAATTTGGCTTTATAAAATAATCTTTATTTATAAACTTACCTTTTCTTCTTAAAACCAAATCCTTTTATTTAAAGATTCAAAATAGTAATTCCAATTATAAAAACTTTCTTTATTAATTGTTTATCTTTTTAAATCCCTTTAGGATTATTTGTTCACCAATTGGTATGGGTTTTTTGGTAAGGGATTTATTAGCTTTGGAAATTCAATTTCCTTATCTTATTATATTCATAAGATTTTATTTATGGTTCCAATTTGAGTGAAACCAACTTCTATGGTCTTATAATATTTCTGTTTGTCTTTCTTGATCCTTTGTGAATATTTTGTTGATCCATTTTGATATGGATCAAATCCATAGATTTGGAGATACTTTGGAAAATGATTTTTATTCCATTAGGGTTTAGGGTTTTGGATTTATTTTTCCAAGTGTTTAAATTTCCAGATACATTCATTGAGGAATGCATTTATCTTGATTTGGATTTTTGTTGGATTCAAACTTTTACCAAAGTTTGTTCAAGATGGGATTTTAAGTTTTCCATTTAGAAACAAAAGTTTCTTTTCACCCTGATTTTCAACAAAATTTATTTTGTTTATTTTATTTTTCACATTACAAGATTTGGAAAATCTTGGGATGTGACAGGCTACCACCCTTAAAATAAATCTCGTCCCGAGATTTGGGGAGGCTAGGGTTACAAGTTGGCTCAAAGCATCTAGGTTACTACCACCCTTAAAAATTTTCCAACTAATTTACATATTGGCCTTCTTGGGATCCTGGGAAAACTTCTCTAAGCAAACATTTGCATTGAGTCCTTTGTTTCCATGCTTGACTCATGGGCCAAGGTCGAGTTTCTCCATAGGCTTGTTCAACTTGTTCTTCATCTTTTCTGGGCAGTTGCTTGCATAATGCCCTGGGTTTTGCAATTGAAACAGTGGATGTCTTCAAGTTCCTTGTGTAGCTCTTGTGGACAAGTGGCTACATAGTGGCCTAGCTCTTTGCAGTTGTTGCACACTACTTGGCCAATCTCTTTATTCTTCTTGTTCTCTGGGCATCCACTGGAGTAGTTTCCCATTTCCTTACATTTACGACATTGCACAAGGTTCATGTCCTGCTTTTGTTTCTTGGGTTTCTTTGATCCTTTGAATTGGGTTGTCTTGTTTGGAGGTATGAGTGGTCCTTTTCCTTTGGTAGACTTGGATCCTTCTTGTTTCCTTTGTTCCACCATGGAATAGATGGGGCATTGTATAGGAGTATGATTGTTTCCTTCACATAGGTAACAAGTAGCTTGAGAAGTGGGACATTGTCCAATAGGATGTTTCTCTTCACAGTTAGGGCATTGATCTTCATGCTCCTTGGAAGTATGGTCCTTGTCTCCACAAATAATGCAAGCTGGGTCTCCATCTAGAATAACATTCTTGTCATCCTTGTTGTCATACACTCTGTTGGGATAGTTTTCTTCCATGTTGATCATTTGATTAGTCACCTTAAGCATCAGTTGGGATTGTTCTTCCAAAAACTTTTGCAGTGCTGGATCTTTATCACTATTGCTGGCTATGAACTGAGTTGTTAGGTGGTTCAACTGGTGTTGGGTTGCTATGAGCTCTTTCATGTTGTCAGCTTGGTTGGTGTTGGTGTCATCAATCTTGATGTTGGAGTCTCTTGGAGTAGTCATCTGTTTGGGTTGGATTGGGATTAGAATAGGCAACATATTTCTAAGGGAATATTTCTATTCACACACATCACAATTCACACAAGCAAATGTGCAAGCAAACACAAACAAACATTCCACTCAAACAACAAAGTTTCAAGCACATTTTTAGGCAACAAAATATTTTTGTTACACCACATAAGTGGGTGTGTTTTACTTAACTAAAATATGGTGGTCCATCTACATGGTTTACTTGTGATCTTTCCATCCTTCTTGGTTGATTCTTCTTGTATGGGATCAGGGTTTCCTTGGAAAAATTCTTGGTCACAAGACTTCAAAGGTGATGATGGTTCCTTCTAAGTTGTGTTTCCTTAGTCTCCAAATCTTGAGCAAGATTTCCTTGTCTCTCTTGTAGTCCTTAGTAGTATCCAAGTTGGAAGTCCTTGGTGAATATGCTAAAGATGTTGAAGTCATTAGAGTTGATGGAGTCCTTTGCACATGGTGTAGTCCTTGGCCATGGGTAGGTTTTTCCATCAAGTTGAAATAGAAGAGATGTAGAGTTGAAACCAAAATGGTTGAGGAAAGAGTTTACAAGATCGTTTGTAAATAAATTTTGGAACAAAATACAACTCCTATTCTTCTAAGGGGTTTTTGTCCAATCCTAGGTTTACAAATCCTACAGGCAACACAATGCTCTGATACCATCTGTTGAGGGTCTCAACCTAATAAGGTAGATTCCTCCTGTGTTTACAATGCTAGTCCCTGGATCAATAGCTAGCATCCACAGTTTAAGATGTAATATCAAGAAACAAAGGTCATAATATAACTTTATAACCAGGAATAACATAATTTTATTACATCTTACATAGCTCATTTGGCTATTACATTACATTGCAGCGGAATAACTATAAGTATGGGTCCTTCATCTTCAAAGTGCCACATGCAGATGTTGGTTGTAGGCTTTGTAATCCTAATCAATCAATCTTCACTTAAAAACAATCAAACCTGCAACATACAAGTTACAGCCACAAAGGGTCAATACATTTGAATTGTATTGGCAAGTGATACTATGGTAGTATAGTGGAGTCTATCATCTATATGCATTTGGCTAAGTGGAGTTGAGGCTTGCATTGCTCAAAATATATTTTTCCTTAACACTTGAAAATACTAAGTTTTTGCTTTGATAAAATCATTTTTCTCAATCAAAGATTGAAGATCCTTTACAAGGCATCTCTCAATCAAAGATTGAAGATTTCAAACAACCCTTGTTCAATCCACAAGTTTTTAACTTAGAAATTTGAATGATGAGATTCTTGATTTCTTCCATGTCTTGATGCTCAAATTGTCCTTTACCAGGGACATGGCTAAGTACTTAGGTTTTACACTCTGTAGAGGTGGTGCACTTTCCCCACAAGACTTGGTTTCCCAAGACAAGATCTTTCAGAAGCCTTCCCTTAGACCAAAATGGACGCGTTCCAACCTATCAAACACTACCACCCTCTGTCCATATGGCTAAGTTCTTGCAACCTATATGATCATGGCAGAGCCCATATTGCCAAGTGGTTGCACTTGAAGCTTCTCAACATTTGACATCTCAAATCTCTTTATTCCTGGGTGGCCATCCACAAGTGAGATACACAAGCCAAGTCCATGGCCTTGTGAACCACTCAACACAAACCATTCCTTCCATTCCACCCAGGTGATTCATTCACTTAGTTGTTTTATTAACAAAACACAAGTCCTTGACTTAGAAATATTTCATAGTGTGAATATAATTCCACCCTTGTTTTCTATTAGCTAAGCTAAGCATGATAGTAATAGGAATCTTAACTTAGGAAATTTCTACTAAGGTTTATCTACTAGGATTTCCCATAGCATAGTTTATACTTAGCAAAAATTCCATGAAAGTCCTACTTGGAATATCACTAATGCATAGTGAAAATAATGGGACAAAGTATGAAGCATCACTTGCCTTTTTGGTAGGGAATGGTGGTTCACTCCTTGATCTTGCTAGTCTCACACTTCTCTAACTTCACTACAAGTCAATCAAGCAAACACAAAATCAACTAACATTCCAAACCAATAATCACTCAAACAAATTCATACACACAAGACAATGGAAACTAATTCATGCTTGGGAGCATGCACAAGATAGTTTTATTTTTGCAAAGAGGGTATCTATTAGATTTCTAAACTTTGTATGATCCAAATTGGTCATTTACCAAAGTGGCAAAGTCATTTGCAAAGAGGTTTCACTTCAAAACCATTTTCAAAATAAAGTATCACTTTATGTGGGGTAGAAATATTTTTACTAAGGCACTAACCTATAGGGTTCACCAAATATGTTTTTAAACCATAAAACTTGGTGTTTGGGGTCAGAGAGTTTAAAATAAAACATTTTCCAAAGGTTTTCTTCCAAAACCATTTTTAATAAATAAACCACATTTCTATTTGACTAGAAATGGTTTTAAATTAAAGAATCATTATTTTGTTTCACCAAATACAATTTTGAAACCACAAAGTGTTTCCTATGGTCAGTAGGTTTGATCTAAAACATTTTCCCAAAGTTTTCTTTACAAAAACATTTTCATAACCAAAATCTTTATTTTCATTTGGCTAGAAATGGGCTAAATCAAGTTTTCCATCCTAAACTTTACCAAATACATTTTCCAAACTATGGGTTGGTTCCTAGGGTCAGTAAGGTCACAAAAAACCATTTTGCAAAAGTTTTAACCCTAAAATCAATTTTAAACAATTTTTATACTCTAAACAAGCTCACAAAAGAATCTGCAAAAACAAGCAAACTAACAAATACTATTTGCTAAACTAAGGGCATGGTTGGCTAGGTCTTGTTCTCCTGAATCCAACGACATAAAATTTGTAATTTTTGGACATGTGGATCCAGAGTTATAAGGGTTTGAAGATTGAATCTCAATCAGATTTCAAATCTGTTTTAAACAGGACAGGTGACACGCAGCGTGTTTTCACTGGACGGTACCGGTTCGGTTGGATCACGCGACGACAACCGTTGGATTTAAGTTAAATCGTGCGGCGCGCAGAGGTTACTTACCGCTTCAGTTACGTTCTATTGTGGCCATACGATTACGATCTAACGGTGCTAGGCACACCAGACACAGATGGGCGGCGCTGCGGTGGTTACTGGTGGCGGAGCTGTCAGTCGACGATGGTGCCGATGCTACAGGAGGTGAGGGAGAAAGGGGAGTTGCTCACCGGGCTCAGGAGTTCACGGCGATGCTCAATGTGTTGATGGTTCGACGAGGGGCGCGCAAGGTTGCGGTTAATTGCTCGCCGGAGTTTAGGGTGGCGCCAGGAGCTTCTACTTGACGACGGGGACGGGGCTGCTGTCCACCAGAGGGCAAGAAACAGATGCGGTTAGATGCGGACGAGTGCACTGAACACAAGCGTATCATCGGAAGGACAAGGGGTGGCCATTTACTACCTGGAGGCTTCGTCGGAGGAAGAGGCAGACGGCGGTGCTGCAGGTCGTCGTCGAAGACGAGGCTACTGGTCACGAAAAGACAACCAGAGGTCAGGGTTAGTTGCGCAAGACCGAGGCGAGTGAGGGAGTGTGAACGAGGAGGCTCGGGGCGGTCAGCGTTTACCGGGGGAAGGTCGTCGGAGAGGTTGCAGACGGCGGCGTCGTTCAGAGCTTGTCGTAGCCGACGCTCTAGGGCGCCCGCGGTTGAGAGGAGGGTGCTGGGAGATGCGTCTGGGAGTGGGGAAGCTGCCAGCGTGCTCAGGGAGGCTCGGGGCGGTGTCGAGTCGCCGGAATCAGCACCGGACTTCGTCGGAACAGAGGGTGCTCGGGGAGGAAATTGGGGCGGCCTAGGGGCGTGCTTGGGGGAGGAGACAGAGGGGAAATGAAGAAGGGACGCTGGCGTTTTATCGAGCATGGTCAAGGCGAGGTAAAGGCGCGGCATTATGGCGTATTGAATCCGCGGAATCACAACAGGTAACAGCGTCGAGGGAGGGAGAAGGGGTCGTGCGGGTGAGGACGAAGAGGGCCGGTGGTGGGGTCTGGCGTCAGTGAGAAAAGGAGAAGGAGGATGGGTCCACCGGTCAGCGTCTGTTCGGGTTAGTGTTTTGGTAGGAAAACGTTTCGCTGCGGATAGAGGAGCTGGGCTGGCGCTGGGCCTTAGTGGGCTGCTGGGTTGGGTCGGTCTAATCTTTATTTTTTTCTTATTCTGAATCTTTTTCCTTTTCTAATTCTATTTTTCTGTTTTGAATTCCTTTAATTATTTCAAGCACTCATTTGATTTCAAATCTTTGTCAAAATTTGTGTGGATTTAAATACTGATTAGTAGCACATTCTGAAATTAATTTTTGAATAAAACTTTATTCTTTTTGGGGTCTTTTAAATAAATCAAAAGGCCATAGTTTTAAACCAAATAAGTTTTAATAATAATTTCAAACATCAATTCAAATCAAAACCACCACCAAACTTTGTAAATTTTTTAGTTCTGTTTAATAACACAAAACAAAGTCCAAAACAAAATAATTTTATTATTTTAAGATCTATTAATAATTAAATAAATAGACCTTAGTTATTAATTCAAAATAGGGTTTAATTTATTTTAAAACTCTATTTGAAATCCAAATATTTTCAAAACCAAATCAGTAGGTTTTATTTGAAAATAAAGAATACTTGGAAAGCTTGTTTAAAACAAAATAACATTTTATTTTAGGGTCCATTAACAATTAAATAAATGGGCCTTATTCATTTAATTCAAATAGGATTTGTTTTATTGAAATCTTTATCTTGAAATTTAAAATAAAACCAAAACACTTCAGTAGGTTTCATTTGAGAATATAAAATATTTGGAAAACTTATTTAAAATAATTTAATAAGTTTTGAGGTTTTAATTAAAATAGTAAAACCTTTTATTTAATAATAATTGGATATTAAATCCTTTATTATTTTATTTAAATAAATCTTTACTATTTTTATCAAAACATAATGTTTTTACTTCAAAAACATTGGCCAAGGTTTAATTTGGCTTTATAAAATAATCTTTATTTATAAACTTACCTTTTCTTCTTAAAACCAAATCCTTTTATTTAAAGATTCAAAATAGTAATTCCAATTATAAAAACTTTCTTTATTAATTGTTTATCTTTTTAATCCCTTTAGGATTTTTTGTTCACCAATTGGTATGGGTTTTTTGGTAAGGGCTTTATTAGCTTTGGAAATTCAATTTCCTTATCTTATTATATTCATAAGATTTTATTTATGGTTCCAATTTGAGTGAAACCAACTTCTATGGTCTTATAATATTTCTGTTTGTCTTTCTTGATCCTTTATGAATATTTTGTTGATCCATTTTGATATGGATCAAATCCATAGATTTGGAGATACTTTGGAAAATGATTTTTATTCCATTAGGGTTTAGGGTTTTGGATTTATTTTTCCAAGTGTTTAAATTTCCAGATACATTCATTGAGGAATGCATTTATCTTGATTTGGATTTTTGTTGGATTCAAACTTTTACCAAAGTTTGTTCAAGATGGGATTTTAAGTTTTCCATTTAGAAACAAAAGTTTCTTTTCACCCTGATTTTCAACAAAATTTATTTTGTTTATTTTATTTTTCACATTACAAGATTTGGAAAATCTTGGGATGTGACAGGCAATGCTCAAGCTGGTATAGCTCGCACTGGAAACACATCCTCGTCAATTTCCATTTGATCCACCGACATAACCTCTGCCGGGTCAAGCTGCGCAGTCCCCGGGTTCTGCGAAGCAGTCCCCGGGTTTCCTGAACCACTTCCCACATCAATGTCCATGGGCACAGCTTCCGACTCCGGATGTGCCATGATATAGATTGACTCGGATTCTAGGGATGGCCTGATAGATGGCTTTTTGAGATGCTCTAGTGCTACACCCGGTGGGATCGCTTGTCGGGTTGGCCCGAGTTTCGATAGTATGTCGGCAGCCTCATTTTCTAGCCGGGGTACATGATGGAACTCGCATCCCTCAAAGTATCCCGATATTTTCTGCACATGAAATCTATACAGTGCCATGTTTGCATCCAATGCATCACATTGCCCTAAGACTTGTTGAACTACCAGATCCGAGTCACCAAAGCACTGGATCCGACGTATTCCAATTTCTTTTGCCACTTTGAGCCCATGCACCAGTGCTTCATATTCTGCAACATTGTTTGATGCTGCAAAGTGGATCTGCAGCACGTACTTCAGTTGGTCTTTCTTTGGAGAGGTGAGCACAACTCCGGCGCCTAACCCGGTTTTCATTTTTGATCCTTCAAAATGCATTCTCCAGTAGTTCGGATCTGGCAATGGTGGTTCATATTGCATCTCGGCCCAATCCACGAAAAAGTCGGCTATAGCCTGGGACTTGATCGCATCTCGTCTGTCGAATTGTGGAGCATATGGGGCTAGCTCAATTGCCCATTTTGCGATTCGGCTGCTTGCATCCTTGTTGCTCATTATCTCAGATATGGGGGCTTCACATATCACTTTGATGGGGTGCTCTTCAAAATAATGCTTCAGCTTCTTTGCTGCCATATACACACCATACGCCATCTTCTGATAGTGAGGATAGTTTTGTTTTGACACTGATAATACCTCACTCAGGTAATAGACTGGCCTTTGCACCGACTTACCCTGTTCGTCGCGCTCTACCACTATCACTACACTTACAACTCGGTTGGTTGCGGCTACGTAGAGCAACATTGGCTCTTTTGATAGTGGAGAGGCTGATACTGGTGCAGTCGCTAACATTTTCTTCAACTGGATGAAGGCTTCATTTGCCTGTGGCGTCCATACGAATTTGTCCGACTTTTTCATTAGTTGATAGAGAGGTAATGCCTTTTCTCCCAACCGACATACAAACCGACTTAAGGATGCCAGGCAACCAGTGAACTTCTGGACATCGTTAAGACACTTCGGCTATTCCATTCGCTCTATGGCTCGGATTTTAGTTGGGTTAGCTTCGATACCTCGGCTGCAGACAAGAAATCCGAGTAATTTTCTAGCCGGGACACCGAAGGTACACTTCTCCGGGTTAAGCTTCATTCGAAACCTCCTTAGGTTCGCGAATGTTTGCCTGATACCATCAAGGAGCGTTTTGCTTTCCTTGGTTTTTATAACCACATCGTCCACATACACTTGCACATTTCGACCAATTTGGTCGTGTAAACATTTTTGCATACATCTTTGGTACGTTGCCCCTGCATTACGTAAACCAAAAGGCATGGTGCGATATCAATAAGCCCCATACGGGGTAATAAATGCAGTCTTTATTTGATCATTCGGGTTCAGAGGTATCTGGTGGAAACCAGAATATGCGTCTATGAATGACAACAGTTCACACCCAGCAGTAGAATCTATGACCTGATCTATCCTTGGCAGTGGGAATGGATCTTTTGGGCACACCTTATTCAGGTTCGTGTAATCGATGCACATACGCCATACCACTGCCACATTCGGATCATCTTTCTTCTTCTCCACAAGCACCGGATTAGATAACCAATCCGCATAAAGCACTTCCATGATGAACCCGGCTACAAGGAGCCGAGCTATCTCATCTCCAATCAATTTTCTCCTGTCTTCGGCGAAGCGGCGGAGAGGTTGCTTCACCAGCTTTGCTCCGGGTCTCACACTCAAAGAGTGCTCGGCCAACTCCCTCGGAACACCTTGCAGGTCCTGTGTGGACCAAGCAAAGATATCCCGATTCTCACGGAGGAAGTTGACGAGGTCGCTTTCCTATTTGTCAGTTAACCTGGCACCAATTGTTACGGTGCGCTCTGGGAACAGATCATCAACAGGTACTTTCTTTGTATCCTTTGTTGCTTGAAATGAGACACTTCCATGCGGGTTACTTAGCGCCGGCATATACTGCTGTGCGGACTGAGCCAATTCCGCTACTTCCTGGATCTTTCTTTTTTCTTGTGCAAAAATCACGAGTGACTCGGCCAGGTTAGACCCGGCTGACGCGCACTCAATGGAACGTCGGAAATCCCCGACTATGGTAATTACTCCATTTGGCCCAGGCAACTTCATCTTCAGGTAACTGATGTGAGTACTTGCCATGAATTTGTTTAGGGCTGGCCTGCCGAGTAATGCGTGATATGCGCTTTCTAAGTTCACAACCTCGAACTCCAAATTCTCAGTTCGACAGTTATGAACTCCAACCTCGAATTTGGAAATGAGGATCAACAAAGTGTCAGCCGAGGTTGTGAACTCCAACCTCGAACCCGGACTTTGCCAATGGGTTCACAGGAGATACCAGGTACAATGCCATGGAAAGTTGTCCTCGTAGCTTGGAGCATGTTCTCTGAGATACCCAACTTGCGCATTGTATCCACGTACATAATATTGATGCTGCTGCCATTGCCTATCAGCACCTTAGAGCATCTCACATTGATATTTGGCCCGATGAACGTTGGGTCCAGCACTAATGCATACGAACTAGGACTCGGCATGAGCTTGGGATGGTCCTTGATACTCCATGTAATTTCCTGATCCGACCAAGGCATGTATCTCGTCACCGTCGGCATAACCGCATTCACTTCCATATGTCGGTGTTGCAAGCTCTTTCTATCCGTTTCCTCCGTGGTAAACACACAGTAACTCTGGTGATGCTCTCTGTATGCATTTCTCCCATCATTGCTGGGGTACCATTGATCTGGTTGATGCTGGTTTTCCACCTGATGCACTGCATCCCTTCTCTCATGATTCTCATACCTCGGCGGAGGTGGTGGTAACATTAACTGTTGCGTCTTTGCTCCGGAGAGCAACTGCTGCCGAGGTAACTCCTGCCGAGGTTGATCATTCCGAGGTGCCTGAGCATTCCCCGAGCCACTTTGCTCTATCTTCCTCATCCATTCACATTGCTGGGTGGTATGACCCGCCGGGTTACTCGGATTTGGCGCGTGAAATTTGCACGGCTGATCCAACATTGCCTCATACGTATACCTCGGCCGGTCTTTCTTTTCTTTCCACTATCTCTTTTGCTCGGGCGTCCAAGTTTTCTTGCCATCATTTCTTGGAGTCCACTATTGCCCTCCAGTTTTCTGACGCTGATTACTTCCTGCACCGGGTTGATCTTGATTTACAGCAGCAACTTGTTGCAAACTGTACCTATAATCCGGTCTATCATCTCTTCTCTTACCCTGGTAATCATTTCGTCGGGATGATCCGGCTCCATCTCGCTGGTAGTACTCCTCATTTGACTCGTTTGACATAAGCCGGGGTTGAGTCGGATCACCCAAAGCATACGAATCAGCAATCCAGATTGTCTCTGCCAGCGTAGTTGGCATATCTCTTTGTAACCTTTGCCACAGCATGCTTGCATATCTACACCCTTGTGCAAACCAAGCTATGGCCTGAGACTCAATCACGCCTTCACATGAGTTTCTCACGTTACACTAGTGGGTTAGGAACTCCCGGTCTGTTTCATTTGGTCTCTGCTTGCACATTGCTAGGGTCTGTGGCCTATTCGGCCTCTGATACGTGCTCGAGAAGTTACTGACGAACATTTCTTCAAAATCTAGCCAGCAATTGATACTACCGGATGGTAAATTGTTGAGACATACCCTCACTGGCCCCTCCAGCATCTGAGGTACGTATCTCACTGCCCATCTCAAATTGCCTGTCGCAATTTTCACTGTCGTTGCATAGTTGATCAACCAATCCTCCGGCTTGGTGCTGCCATCATATGTTTTCGTGCCTCTGGGTAATTGGAAGTTAGGTACCGGAGGCTCTTTCATGATCCGGGGCCCAAAGCACGATGGACCTGAAGGACCTTGCCCCTCAATTTGTTCTGACCTATAGAGCCGATCTAGCTTTAACCTGGTGTCGTCAGGCATCAAGTTCCTGCTTCCCAACCTTGACCCTATCACATGATGATCCGGCCTATGGTATCCTGCATTCACCATTTCCGAATCACCGTCGTTGTATCTGTCTTGCTCTTGTTGAGCGCAATTTTGCCGCATACCCTGGCCGGCATTCTGCTCTTGCCGAGGTACACTGCGTTGCTGCTGTTGCCGAGGTGGGTTTTGCCCTGCAACCACCGAGTTACGTTGCCCGGCGTTGCCGTTTTCAGCGTTTCTCTGACCGGCATAGCCTTGGTCGCGGTTACCTCGGCCAGCTTCACCTCGGCTGACACTTTGTCGATCCTCATTTCCCTGTACTGCTTTTCCTTTCCCTGCCCTTGCCGGGTCATATGGAACTATCTGTTTGTTTCTCCTTGCCGAGGTTACCACTTCCACTCTTCTAGGGCCACCATGAGGTGATGATGCAGCCCCAGCGGATTTCTCTGGGTTTCCCACTGCTGAATAAACGACCTTGGAAACCCCAGCTCTTGCCGGGTGAGCCCTGAGCAACTCCTCATTCTGCCTGTTAGCGATCCGAACTAACTCGTTGACCCTCTCCTGCTGTCTTTGCCGGGCTTCACCCGTCAAACCTTCTAACCGGATGCAACCGCATCCGCTGCTCTGAGGTTCTTTGCCGGGGTGCTGTACTTCGGCAACCCCATAGACAAGAGGTTCTCTGATTCCTCAACTCTAGTATCACCCTCTTTGTTCATCTCACTGATGAGGTTCCTCCCTTTTACTTTTACAGCATCTACCTTATTTTCTCTTGCGTACTCACGCAGCGTCATGTTCAATGACTGCTGAGCCGCGGCAATCTTTTTCGCTCCCTCTAATATTTTTTGCCTAGTTTCCTCTAACTCGGCATGTGCCTGAGCCAGATCTACCACAGGTGCTATGGGGCTTGCCAAGCTATCTATCGCCTGCTGCAGCACGTTCTTTGGCCTCTCTAGCAGAGGACCTCTACTTTTTCTAGGCGCCTTGGGTGTTACCTCCGGATCTGGTGCCGGGTCTTTGCTCGCACCAACGCCAGGCGCTGTCATCATTATCTCAGCGCGGTTAGGGGAGCGAGTGATACGTGCACCGTGAGCCGCGCTAAGGGGTGGCTCGCCTCCCTTGACGACGTGTCGCGGGTGAACGCAAGACACATCGACGCCGATGTAGATCTTGTGGGAACCAAGCTTGATGAAGAGGCCATTGCACAGTGGAGGTCGCCTACCGAAGCTACCAGCGTTGTCACTGACGTAATCCAGCGCTCCAAAGCGCTGAACGAGCCCAGAGACGACGTGCTCGCCATTGTCGATGATGCTTCCCGTCCGGATCTTCATTCCTGCTAGCGCCGCTAGCCCCACGGTGGGCGCCAACTGTCATGGTGGTGTCACGACAGATGCCATGGATAGGCTAAAGGTGGGGCCAATATGCACTAGAGGTATCCAGGGAGGGATAGTGTGGTGATTCCACACACAGATGCATTGTATTCTCCAAGTGCACAAGGTTTACAGATGCTCCTTGAGCTGTATTGGGGAGAGGAGGAATAAGAAGCTCTCTTACTCTCACCACTACCTATCTCTCAATGAACCAACTACTAAGGTGCCAGCCAGCCCCAACTACAGAGGCCCTAGTGCCCCTTATAAAGGGGAGGCTAGGTCTCCAGTTAGGGCATACGTGGAGGCATATTCCTGGGAATATGCCTCTTCCCCAAAATAGCAAACTGACCGGGTCACCTTTTGCCATCGTAAGCCATGAAGAGGCTACGTAAGCCTCCGCGGCACCAGCGTCAGCGGACATAGGCTGCGTCACCCTTGTCGGCCACGCCTTGCTGGTCCCTCCCTCTGTTCGCTTCACTCATGCTCCTATGCACAGAGGTCACCCTTTAACCAGCGAGATACCTTCCTTCTCTTACAAGCCTGATATAACCCGGATCATGCCTGGTTAATCCGGCCCCGTGGGTACCTGCATACAAGTTACAAAAATCCTGCCGGCATACGATATACGTCGGCCGGGACACAGTTAGGTGGACATCCTCTGGTCCGGGTTACTCCGTAAGTCGGCCTGCCTTGAGGTGACTCGGCCAGCATACGCTTTGACCTTGCCGTACCTCGGCTAACTCGGCCTCTATACCCCGGCGTGACCCTACCCAGGGGTATCCCCCCAACAGTGTTCTTTTCACAAGTCACATATGGACCCACTATAGTCATTACTTGTGTGTTCTTATACTAAAACCAGCACTAGAGTCATTGCATGTGTGTTCTTTCCACAAACCACATATGGATTCACATGTGTTCACTGCATGTGTGTTCTTTCCACAAACCACTTATGGATCCACCAGTGTTCACTGCATGTGTGTTCCTGACATGAACCACATATGGATCCACCAGTGTTAACTTCATGTGTGTTCCTGACATGAACCACATATGGACCCACTAGAGTCATTGCATGTGTGTTCTTTTCACAAACCACATATGGATCCACTAGTGTTCACTGCATGTGTGTTCTTTCCACAAACCACTTATGGATCCACTAGTGTTCATTGCATGTGTGTTCTTTTCCACAAACCACTTATGGATCAACCAGTGGTCATTGCATGTATGTTCTTTTCACAAACCACATGTGGACCCACTAGAGTCATTACATGTGTGTTCTTATACTAAAACCAGCACTAGACTCATTGCATGTGTGTTCTTTTCACAAACCACACATGGATCCACCAGTGTCATTGCATGTGTGTTCTTTACACAAACCACACATGGATCAACCAGTGGTCATTGCATGTGTGTTCTTTTCCACAAACCACATATGGATCCATTAGAGTCATTGCATGTGTGTTATTTCCACAAACCACACATGGATCAACCAATGGCATTGCATGTGTGTTCTTTCCACAAACCACACATGGATCAACCAGTGTCATTGCATGTGTGTTCTTTCCACAAATCACATATGGACCCACTAGAGTCATTGCTTGTGTGTTCTTATACTAAAACCAGCACTAGAGTCATTGCATGTGTGTTCTTTTCACAAACAACATATGGATCCACCAGTGTTCACTGCATGTGTGTTCTTTCCACAAACCACTTATGGATCCACCAGTGTTCATTGCATGTGTGTTCTTTTCCACAAACTACATATGGATCAACCAATGGTCATTGCATGTGTGTTCTTTTCACAAACCACATATGGACCCACTAGAGTCATTGCATGTGTGTTCTTATACTAAAACTAGCAGTAGAGTCATTGCATGTGTGTTCTTTCCACAAACCACACATGGATCAACCAGTGTCATTGTATGTGTGTTCTTTCCACAAACCACATATGGATCAACAAGTGGTCATTGCATGTGTGTTCTTTTCACAAACCACATATGGACCTACTAGAGTCATTGCATGTGTGTTCTTTTCCACAAACCACATATGGATCCATTAGAGTCATTGCATGTGTGTTCTTTCCACCCAGGATGCTTTCGCCGTTACTCCTACCACGAGCTCCCGCTCCACGAGCTCGCGTGCCCGCACGACGCGTCCTCCTGCATGGAGCCGGGCTGCAACTACACTGGCCCGCCGGCAGAGCTTGTCGTCCACCTTGCAGAGGGGCACTTGATCGAACTGATTAGGATCTCGTACGGGCAAGCCCAACTTCTCCAAGAGCAGGTGCCATTCACTGACTTGGCATGCCGCCGGCTAATTTTCCAGGGGAGGGGGAACGGCTCTGTTTTCGTCCTGACCATCACTGTCGGTGTTCTGGGAACCAGAGCCGGGCCCACCGTCATGTGTGCCATATGCGTCAGGTCGGTCTCGTGCGCCTGGCCCGTATACACGGTGCGCATGTGGGTGAACGCCCAGCCGCTATCGTCGGATAGAATTCTTGTGCTAGCCGAGGCGCCGAGCTGCCCGACGCCGCGGGAGGTGGAGTATGTGGACCTAAGGTCGATCCTATACGTTCCATATGAGTAACTTGTCGGTGCTGGACCGAACAGGCAGATGCATTTCTACATTTGTATCGAGAAGACCGACAGGGAAATGTAGTACTTGTGTTGTTGTTACTGTTAGACTTAAACGATGCTTATCAAGTGCTTAGAGCATACGTGTTGTGTGAATGTACCCCAGTTGTAGTTTTCAGTACTCCTTAATAATTCGACGAGTTATTATATTGGTCCAATCTTCTTGCTGTTGTCACATTGCAAAGTCCGCTTTCTCTGGACAGACCGGCAATACCGTGTGCTCCCGCTCCCACATGTCAGTGTCACGTGTTCCGAGGGCCCACCTGCCAGTGTCACGCCTCCCTCCTCTTCCTTCCCCTCGAAGCCACTGTTCCAACTTCTCTTCCATCCTGCCACTCCCGTCCGATGGTTGTAATCTGATTTTTGTTGGATTGTTTACAAGTAATCTACGTTGATAATGCAACATGCAAATGGCACAAACACAATTTCTAAAGTGGAAGCACTCACACGCTGCTATTGCACATATTTCTCAATATAGCTCGACAAACCCATTACAATAATTGTACTTGCATTAAACATAACCGAAATTGCAACCATCCTAAACAACATCTAAACCCATATCACAACACTGTCGTCGTAGTCCACCTCGATTGGTGACACCGCCGTGCCCTTACCAGCGACATCCACTCCCGCCCGTGGCTTGCCCTTCGCCAAGGAGGGAACAATGGCGTTCTACACAGCTTCGTCCCCGTCATCCTTGATACGTCCATAACGTATCTATAATTTTTTATGGTTTTATGCTAATAATATGCTTTTGACACTCCTTTTTGTATAAAGTTTATGATTTATTTGGACTAACCTACAAATAGTTGCAAAAGTGCACAATGTTCTTGTTTTACACTTTGATGTGTAGGAATTACCAACAATACAAGTGGAAACCTTTTTGGAGTCAAATTGGGATGTTTCCAGAAATCTATCTTAGAACTCTTTTTGAAGATGGTCACGTTTCGGGTCGAAGACGGTGTCAAACGGAAAACTCTTCAACTACAAAGTTGTTGGAAATTTCGCGACAAACGTTCTGGACATAAAATTTATCTGATTCCGAGTCCGGGTGGGCCTTTTAGGCCCGATTTACTGCAGCCCGAGATGGGGTGATGGGAATCCGAGAAGCTATATAAAAGGAGGAAACCTAATTCGCCCAGGGCATCTCCACCCACGAATTTGCAGCCACCAAATCCATGTTTTTGTCTCTGGGCTAAGGGGCGATGCTCCCCCATGATATCGACGACGGGGAAGGAGTCCCCCGCGCCGCCGCCTGCGCCGCCGCCGCCCTCTTCACCATCTTCACCGCCATATCTATCACCTAATCCTCCTAGTATGCAGTGGTTCATCCTCCCACACACCTCTGTACCGTCCTATGTAAACATGATGTTTGATGCTATAAATTATAATCCTATGATCTATGTCATGTTTGCGTAGTTTCTTTATTCTTAGATTGAATGGTTGAATGTTTTTGATTCATTAGAGTTGTATGTTGATATGGTACAGTCCTTTGGTGTCCATTATATTTGTGCACGCATAGATTAAACATCATAGGGTTTGTAGTATGTATAAGAGGAAGGGGGAAGTTTTGTCGGAGTGACAGAAACTTGAGGACGCGAACCGGAACGTTGCACGTATGGGAGTAAGAGGACCATTAAACTTAAGGTTATGATTGGGGAAACCTTAATGTATTGATTAGTGCTTACAGATTTTTGCTAACAATCCAATCATATAGTACATGTAATTCCAAGTAGTGAAGCGCATGTATATTTAGCCTCTCCCACATAGAAAACTGCATCGAAGACAATGAACCCGATCTATTTGCTATTTAAACTTGGACAAAGCCACCACAATTACCACCACTATTCCACACTCATGGTTCTGTTAGTTTAGTGTGTTTTATTGCTGTAGCAACTAGCTTTACTTTCTTGTTATTTATTATCATGCAAAGCTATCTCTATTACTCGTATTGTTGCTCTAGTTTAATTTCCTAGATAATACAAACATTTAGTGTGCGCAGAGTTGTATCAGTGGTTGATAGAACTTGAGAGAATATTTATCCTACCTTTAGCTCCTCGTTGGGTTCGACACTCTTACTTATCGAAAAGGCTACACACGATCCCCTAAACTTGTGGGTTATCAACACCTTTTCTGGCGCTGTTGCCGGGGAGCAATAGCGTGTGGGTGAATATTATCGTGTGCACTTGTTTGCTTTATCTCTAATTAGGTTTTACTTTCAATTTTAAGTTGTTCTCTATCTTAGTATGGATATGGAATGCGAATTACAAAAAAAAATAGTTGTACTTGTTACATAAAAACATTTTAAAAAAGGAAAGTGATTGGAAAGATAAGTAATGGTTAAGTGGGGGTCGACCTTGAACACTTGTGTTCATGCCTATGAAACCAAAACAAATCTTTCCATGGAAGATTTTCAGTTAAAAATTTGTAGGAATACATGAAGCCTTGAAAAAGAAAGATATTTCTGGTATTGATCTTAATGCTTATTCATTCGAAAATACTTGAATCTTGATCCTATGCCTAACTTAAAGGAATTAAATAAAAGTACTTATTGGGAGATAACCCAAAAGTTTTAGTTGAGTCTTGGAAGTTAGTGCTTCAGTAATAACCTCTCCTTATCATTTTTATTTGCTTTTTGTGCCAAGAGTAACCTCTAATGAGAGAGAAGTAATGCTTGGGAAAGTTGCTGTCCCGAAACAGATTTTTGTGCTTCGCTGTAAAAATTCATGTAAAATCTCTATACGTCGGTTTGAGATGTAATTTTTTGTGCTTCTTCCTCAGGTTGTTATCCAAATTTCTTTAGTTCAACACTTTTCTATTTGAGCAACAGAAGGTCTTCGATAAAATTGGTTTCTATCGGCTGGTCCGTTTTGACAGATTTCTGCCATTATTTGTATTTGCTTCTTGTTGATTCCTTTTTGGGTTCTCTTTGGGGAATTGAGATTTTTAAGGAAAGTGCTACAGTAGCTTGTGTTTTAATGGAAGTTTTATTGGTGTTGAAACTGAACCCAAAGTTTTATTATCTTGAAGAATGGACTAAAACTCAAGCTTGGGGATGCCACCCCGTTTCACCCCAAGAAATATCCAAGAAGTACAAGCGTCAAAGCTTGGGGATGCCCAAGGCATCCCCTTCTTCATCAATAAAAATCTCAGGTTCTTCCAAACACTTCATTTTTATTGTTTCATGCACAATTGTGTTGTTCTTGGAGTGTCTTCATTTTTGTTTTTGGTTTTCGTTTGCTTGGTTTGCTTAGTTTGCTTTAATAAATTGGTTGGACCCCCTTTTTCAGACATTAGTTTTCAAATAAGTGTGGTTTGGATTGGAAAAGAGTAGGAAAAGTTCATGCTTAAGTGGTAAAAGAAGCTCGTTTTTTACGGTGGCCTATGCTTTGTCATGTCATGCTTGATATTGTTTTGGGTTTATGCTTAGTGATTTTTGCTGTAGCATGACATGTTATAAACAATTGAGATTGCTTAATGTGCCTTGAAAGAATCATGCGTTGTTTTAGCATATTAAAGCATAGTATTGTGGTATTCCCTTTTGATGCTTTATTTGGGTTGACTTGGCGCATGCGCACACCATGTTATGACTATCCCAAGTCACCATAGCCTTTATGATCCTTTAGTTTTTGACTTGTAATATCACTTTATGCTTTAATTAATGATGTTTTGTCGCTTTGCATGATTATGGCCATTATTGCTCTTTTAGTTGGTCGCTCCCAGTCTTTTGCTAGCCTCCATAACCAAGTATGAGTTCCACTCATGCATCCAACTCCAAATAAAACCAAGTTATCTCAAAGAGTCCACCATACCTACCTATTAGCATTTGCCATTCCAAGTATATTCATGCTTTTATCTACCTTCCGAATTAAACTTGTTATGATAAAACTAGTGATTAAAGCTCTCACGAACTTGATGGCACACTTTACTTTTCTTGCCCCTAATAAACTTGAACCATTGTGTCATCTATGTTGTATATGCTTGCACTTATATGTTGGGGATTAGCAGAACCATGTTGTCATGGGGAACGCTTTCAACATTGCACTTGTACATTGTACCTAGTTGATATCATGCTCTTTTGTCTATGGATGTCATCAGTGTGAAATGAAAGGGGAGCTTGTAAGTCCATGGAGTTATGTATGTATGTTAGAGAAACGCCTGGGCCGCCGGTCTAATCCATGCCTAATCATGGTGGAAACCTGCAGCGTAACCATAATGAGCAATCTATGAAGCATTCTTCTTATACAAAAGAGATAGAGATTGAGAAAAAAGAAAAAAAGAGATGAGAAAAGAGGAAAGAGAGAAAGAGAGAAAAAAACACCATTTTCCCATGGTAAATAAGAGGATTGGTGAGATGCTTGTTGTATGCTTGTCTTGTCATTTTGATATGGGGATTCTTCCGCATCATCGGGCAAGGGGTACCCCGTTGGCGGTTCTCTATGATACACATGTACTTACTATGACAAGAACCTACCGGTAACTAAACTTGAGTAGCATGAGGAGCGGCCCTCGTATTCACGGGACATGAGATTTCCAACTTATACTTTGTCAAGTATATACTCCATAGTTTGTTCACTTTAACCTTAATCACTTCAAGATGCTTATGATAGGGGCAATGAGAGCTGAAAGCTAATAAGTACCATAATTTTTGGAAGCTCTTTATGAGACTTGAATCCCTGCTTCCTTCTATGAAGGTTTTCTTCCATTTTTATATTGAGTCTCCACCTTCTATCTTTATGCACCAATTAAGAGAGCATAGTTGTCATTCTTAGTTCTATGTGCATTGTCCCAGGACTTGTTGATTGATGCATAACTTTGATATTGCTTGTTCCTAAACTATTTGTATCTAGTCACCCTTATGAACTTTGAAGGTGTCCTATGCATTTATGTTTTGCTACTCTATGAGGGATAAGCTGAATACCATTCTCATTATGCTTTCTTTATGTGAAACAAACAAACGTCTTGCAAAGCATTGTTATCCATCAATCTTTTGTTCGTGCATTTTCATGTTACAACATAGTTACTATGTCTTATTGTTAGAACTCTATCTTTCATGATTCATGTTTAGAGTACCTTAATCCCAACTATTACAATAATCATGATCAAGATTGTGTTGTCTGCATGTCACCTCAAAAATTATATTGTTTTGATCGTTTACGTACTCGAGGACGAGCAGGAACTAAGCTTGGGGATGTTGATACATCCATAACGTATCTATAATTTTTGATGGTTTTATGCTAATAATATGCTTTTGACACTTCTTCTTGTATAAAGTTTATGATTTATTTGGACTAACCTTGTTGCAAAAGTTCACAATGTTCTTGTTTTACACTTTGATGTGTAGGAATTACCAAGAATACAAGTGGAAACCTTGTTGGAGTCAAATTGGGATTTTTCCAGAAATATGTCTTAGAACTCTTTTTGAAGATGGTCACGTTTCGGGTCGAAGGCGGCGTCAAACGAAAAAAAATTAACTACAAAGTTGTTGGAAATTTCGCGAAAAACGTTCTGAATATAAAATTTAGCTGATTCTGAGTCTGGACGGGCGTTTTAGGCCCGATTTACTGCAGCCCAAGATGGGGTGACGAGAATCCGACAAGCTATATAAAAGGAGGAAACCTAATTCGCCCAGGGCATCTCCACCCACGAATTTGCAGCCACCAAATCCACGTTTTTGTCTCCCTCATGGATCCCATCTCCATGGGGGAGGGCTCCCAAGAAGCCATGAAGGAAGGGGGCTAAGGGGCCATGCTCTCCCATGATACCGGCGACGGGGAAGGAGTCCCCTGCGCTGCCGCCTGCGCCGCCGCCACCCTCTTCACCATCTTCACTGCCATATCCATCACCTAATCCTCCTAGTATGCAGTGGTTCATCCTCCCACACACCTCTGTACCGTCCTATGTAAACATGGTGTTTGATGCTATAAACCTATGATCTATGTCTTGTTTGCATAGTTTCTTTGTTCTTAGATTGAATGGTTGAACGTTTTTGGTTCATTAGAGTTATATGTTGATATGGTACAGTCCTTTGGTGTCCATTATATTTGTGCGCGCATGGATTAAACATCATAGGGTTTGTAGTATGTGTAAGAGGAAGGGGGAAGTTCTGCTGGAGTGACAGAAACCTGAGGACGCGAACCAGAACGTTGCACATATGAAAGTAAGAGGACCATTAAACTTAAGCCTATGGTTGGGGAAACCTTAATGCATTGATTAGTAATTGAAGTTTATGGAATTGGATGGACTGGTGTCTTTGGATATTATCTGTCCTACTTATGATCTTCCAATTGAACACACTAGTATTTTATGGATTCTTTCCCCGGTAGTGTAGTCATCTCCAAAAGGGATGATACATATTTCTATGTCCTAGGATGCGCTGTTCGTGAACGGATGTTTGCTAACAATCCAATCATAAAGTACATGTAATTCCAAGTAGTGAAGCGTATGTATATTTAGCCTCTCCCACATAGAAAACTGCATCGAAGACAATGAACCCGATCTATTCGCTATTTAAACTTGGACAAAGCCACCACAATTACCACCACTATTCCACACTCATGGTTCTGTTTGTTTAGTGTATTTTATTGTTTTAGCAACTAGATTTACTTTGTTGTTATTTATTATCATGCAAAGCTATCTCTATTACTCGTATTGTTTCTCTAGTTTTATTTCCTAGATAATGCAAACGTTTAGTGTGTGTAGATTTGTATCAATGGTTGATAGAACTTGAGAGAATATGTATCCTACCTTTAGCTCCTTGTTGGGTTCGACACTCTTACTTATCGAAAAGGCTACACACGATCCCCTATACTTGTGGGTTATCAGTCCTCCACATTGGAATCGACAATGACGAAGGTGATGGGGTTGGCGTGGACCGAGCGCCGTCGCGCCTTGCGGCTCCTGCTCGAGCTCGACGCCGCATCAGTCCTTCTACAGGTAGGAGGGGCCGAGATGGCATATGTAGCATCGTCACTCCTCTCAAGAAACCATGGCCATTTGATACTGCGGCGGTAGGATCTTGGGGTGGATCCGCTGCGGCGAGCCCTACCGGAAGCGGTGGAGCGGATGGATCTACGGGCACGAGCCATGACAAGTTCCTAGGAGGGAGTAAGATTGTGGGCTAGGCGTGTCTGGTTCCTGAGCAAGGCCTCCCAGTGATATATCTACACGGGCAAGGTGCCAAAAAAATTCGTCCAATGCACGCGAGAGGGCTTTTGAACCACGAAGGCGCGTGGTTTGGTTGACAAGTCCACACGCTAGGTCCCCCACCTGTCAGCCGATTGTGGACGGTAGGATTCTGCCCGAGTTATTAAGTAGGGATAAATCACGCTTCACCACTACCCTGACATCCAAAGGCTCCTCTTTCCTCTACCCTCGCTCCCCTCGCTCATGGCTCGCAGCTCGTGCAGTTCATCTCGGGCGGAATCAGGGTCGGCTCAACGCCGTCAAGAAGGTGCCCCCATCAGGTACCGGAGGGTGCCCTACGATTACTACCCCAATATGCTGTGTTTGTGAAGTGAGAAGATGCCGAGATGGATTTCATGGACCGACGAAAATACTGCAGGAAAATTCAGCAACTACAGCATCAGAGCGGTAAGTTTCTACTGTAGGTACAATGGTAACCCGGATCCGAAAAGCTAATGTAATTCTTTTTTTTGTTTCCTTCGATCTACCACACAGGAAGGGAGGGGGACTGGCTATGACAAGTTTGTGTGGATCGAAAAGCCACTGACAGGTTTTCACAAAGAGCTTGTTCAGGATCTGCGTGATGCTGTGTGGGACAAGAAAGAGGAGATTCGTGCGATGGAGCGAGAGATCCAGGAGCTTCACCAGGTGTAGGGGAGGCAGGGGCAAGGAGGTGGTGAGACAGACGGGCTCAAGATTAGGCCAGATAGTGGAAACAATTTCCTCATTATCTGGGCATTATCTGTTGCATTTGCAGTTTATGTTCCCATGTCGTTGTCCAGCAGCTAAAATAAGTTGCTGCTTCGTGGATTATAGCAGCCAGCTTAAGAAATTGTTTTTCAGCCCAGAAACTTATCATAAGTGTAATGCCAATAGCAGGGATTTATTAAGTGCCTATAAATAATTCATGTATGTGCCACTAACACCCATCGATTTTGGAGAGGATTTAACCGCTCAGCTATCGCGATTGTTCAGATAGTAGTGACACAGTCACAATTTTGGATTCAACTAGTGGCCTCAGTCGTATCCAATCCTAAAGTCGCAATACATTTTACTCCGAGTACGGGAGGCAGATTGTTTCGCCCGACAAGTTCCACGCACACAGCTCCAGAGTTTAACCGAACTACATATATAGGTTCAAGTTCAATACATCATTAGGCTGCTACACTGCTAGCCCTCTTTCTCTGCTTGGGTGCCAACTTTCTTCCTCTTTCCTTCACGTCCACTAGCTTCTTCATCTCCTGCCTTCTTCCTCTTCCTGGGTGCCAATTTTCTTACCTTCACGTACCCTGCATCTCCGGGCCGAGGGAAGTGAGGCCAATCAGCACCAGAATCTTGTCCGGCATCATCACTCCACTCGTTTTGGTTTTCTTCCCGCAGCAAAATCACTAAGTCGGTTGTCTTGTTTCTTACCTTGCGCTTCCTATAAAAAAACAGTACATGGATTACTACCTTATATCTACAGACTATAAACAATTTTTTGTGTGAATGTACCATCTCATACCTAGGTTTGGGAGCATTAAGTGGACATCCAGCTGCTCTATGGCCTATAAGATGGCAGGTCTTGCATCTGTTTTTGCCCTTCTTTGTAGCACAGAAAGTCGAACTCTTCTCGAGAAAATTCTTAAACCTATTCACCTGGGGCCTTCCTCTGCCCCATTTTGTAACTGGCTGCCAAAGCTCGAAAGACAGTTGGACTTGAGGCCACTGAGATGGGCATGTACATGGCTCGACGGAGCCAGCGTACGCAGCTCTGAACTTTTCCATAGAGTAGTAGTCTGACAAATACTGATCCAAATGTGGTAGAGTTCTTTTCTTCACCAAGAAGGCCAAGGCGTGGTCGCAAGGTTTCCCGGTATGCTGCCACTCTAAGCAGGTGCATTCTCGCAGCTGGATGTTCACAACATCCCTGTTTCCACTCTTGGACATATCGACCACCTCACAGCTTCTGCTGGTTGACGGGAGAACCTTAAGATGAGCAAGTCCTCGGCTTCTCTTGTGCAGTTGCTGTACAACTGGCGGTAGCATATGTCCTCTAAGTCTCCTACCGATCTCTCTCCTTATATTTAACAACTTTATGATCATACCACGTATGTTGTCCATCAAGATATGAACAGGACGCACTTTTACGTCCTTCTACCAGTTATTCAGGCATTCTGCAAGGTTGTTGTTTATGTAATCAACTTTGATGTCAGGGTTGAATTGACTCCTCTTCCATAGTTGTGAATGATGGATGGCTAAGTACTCTAGAAGTTCAGGGGCTTCGGCAAAAATCTTGCTCATGAAATATTCGCTGCTACTAGGTTTGTAAACTCTAGCAGCAGCAAACATGTAACGAAATATGTTGCCTGCATAGTGTGAGTACAAGTTGAGCATCATATGGGCATGGCATTCTCTACCTTCAGATCGCGGGAAAACCTCCTTCACTGCATTCGTCAGCACTTTGCATGCATCCGTGGATATAGCCAATGGATCCATGTGGCCTATTAATCTCCTGAGTTGCCTCATAAACCAGACCCAATTTTCCTCCGTTTCTGTTTCAAACAGCCCGAATGCCACTGGGAACATCCAGTTGTGACCATCAAGTGGTGTGGCAGATGGCAGGCAACCTTTCCATTTGCCAGTTAGGACACTGTTGTCTACACTCAGATATGGCCTACAGGCGTCCTTGAATCCCTGGATGCAAGGTTTAAGCGCCATGAAAAATCTTTTGAAATATATTTTACCACCTTCTGATTCGGTGTCAATCTCCACAACACTCCCCGGACACCTAGCTTGTACCTCCGCCTTGAAGTTGTACAGCATCCTGAAGCTATTGGTCCAATCCCCGTGGAAGACCCCCAGAGCTTTCTCTTTACCTTTCCAAACTGTGTAATACGGAAGGACAATGTTGTATTTAGAACCGAGGCTAGTCTGAATATTCTTCGCGGTCTCCTTAGGGTTATCCTTTAGTATGGACATAGATTGCATAGCCACCCACTCCATTTCAGCCATTGAGGATTTCAGTTTGCTGCCTGTCGGACACATGTGTGGAGGGCCCATTTTGTTCACCTGCAACACAGATTCATTTAAAAGATAAGCGGAGTCGACTAGTTGTCAGAAAGATATCGCACATCAATTGTAGTTATAGAGTGAAAAGAGAGAGAGAGTTCTAATGGTTTTTTGCATTCATTGCCCCAGTACCCTAATTGCATTCGACGCAGGTAAGGCTCTTGTTGTGATTCTCCATGGACAATGTACCTTGGCCCGTCCATTCATCCACGTTAACTTGCAAACGGCCTCATACCTCTAGGCAGTGTTCTTCAGTCGATAAACGTTGAACTCCCCCTTGATACAAAAATGCCGGAACGACATCCTGAACTCATGCATGCTCCTGAACTCGGTGCCGACCGAAATTATAGGATACTCGTGGTCATGTTTCATTTATTCTACTTCAACACCCAAATCATTGACTGGAATACCAGTCTCATCGTTAAGTTCCTCGTCTATTTCATCATCACTAGATTCTTGATCCTCTACAGTGCCTTCTTCTTCATCTGATTTAGAATCCTCGCCATCGTCTCTAATGCCTAGTATTGCACACATCATAATGACTCCCATGGATGGGGCTGCACCATCGTCTCCACCCGGATGGACTGGAACATTGCCCCAATCCACCTCACCGGCAACTCTGTTTTCTCCAAGACACTCGGTTGGTTCTGCTGCAACCACATGGGGTGGTCTTACGTTTGCACGCATCCCAGGTACTTCATTGGACAAACAGCAGTGAGAATCAATTTCATCCGTGTACAGAACCCTCTTGCCCTTCTTGCGTACATCCTCCTTCTTGATGTAATCTTTCCTGATGGTATTAGTAGGGCTTGACATCCGCGTTCCATTCCCCATCGAACTAGGCTTTTTGCTGCCGCTCATGGGTGTGATCTCCTTACTGCCTCCCCTCACGGGTGTTGGCTCCAGGGTGCTGGCATTATTGCCTGACCTCTGCGGCGTGTTCTTCTTCGAATTAGCCCTTTTGCTGCTACTATTGGGCGTGTTCTCCTCCGTGCTGGCATTATTGCCTGACCTCAGCGGCGTGTTCCGCTCCAAATTAGCCCTTTTGCTGCTACTATTGGGTGTCTTCTCCTTCGTGCTGGCATTATTGACTGACCTCAGCGGCGTGTTCCACTCCAAATTAGCCCTTTTGCTGCTACTATTGGGCGTGTTCTCCTTCGTGCTGGCATAATTCCCTGACAGCGGCGTGTTCCGCTCCAAATTAGTATTTTTTTCTGCTCCCACTAGGTGTGGTAGCCTCCGTGCTGGCCATCTTCGCCTCTTTGCTACCACTCCTGGGAGTGTTCACCATCGTGCTAGCCCTCCTAGCGGTTTTGCTGCTACCGTTCGGTGTGGCATTTTGACTGGATCTCAGGGGTATACTCTGTGGCGTGGTGCCTTTTGTCGTGCGACTCTTGGGCGTCCTCTTCTCTGGCGTGGTCTCCTTCGTGGCGTTCTTCTTCGAGGTGCCCTTTCTGGGGATGCTCTTCCTTCTCCTCTTTATGATGCTCCTCTGTAAGACTCTCCTCTGTTCGAAGCTACCCTCAGTCGCACCAGCCCCAATGATGCCATGGATCAGGTCACGCATGCCTTCTAAAAGTCCATCATCTCTATTGTCGAGTTCCAATTCCTCTCCAACTGTGAGCACTATCAAGTGGAAGTAAACTTCACCTCTATAATGTTTCCTTGTAAACGGTATGACTAAATCCCTGGTATCTTTCACTTCGATAGCCTTTTTGCTCCTGTAACCATAATATAACAAACGTGCTTCCTGGGAGGACCCCCACAGCACCTTCACACGTAACGATGCCATCAGGTAAGATAACTCTACCACTTCAGGGTCGTATCTGCCAAGGATTACATCAAACTCGTCATAGAATTTTTCTGTGCCATCATCTAATTTTGCAGTATAATCCGTGACACCGATACGTACGATTACTTTGCCATCATCAGGTTCTTCAGGATAGAAACCTCTGAGAGGTCCGAGAGATGGAGCGGCACCATCAGACCCAGCCCCAATGCCACCGTCGCCATCACCAGCGTCATCGTTAGCTGGATCAACCTCGGTGGAAGTACCAGGACCAAGAGCAAGGCGAGGGCCCTTAGTAGCGGGAGCTACATTACATGGTGGACAGGCAGGGCCCCTTCTAACGGCAGCCACAATAGGATCAGCTGCTGCCATGCCACATCGACAATCAGGAGCAGTTCCCACAACATCAGTGTTTCGAGTGCTAGTAGAGTCCAGACCATGAGCTGGCTCTAGACCAGCAGCTCGCTGAACCCGAGCACGGGTTCGAGAGGAGACAAGGCATCAGTCTTTGCAACAATAGTGGGGCAGCCTCCGGATTCCTTAGTTTGCTCAACAGCGGCAGGTATTGGGTCAACAGCGTCCAGATCAACAACAACACGAGGACGACCAGTACCAGCAGATTCCAGAGCACGGGTTCGCACAACTTGAGGATGGTTTCGAGGAGGAGCAGCACAAAAGGCGGCGGTCTTGGCAACAACAGCGGGGCAGCGTTCGGAAGCCTTAGTTTGCTCAACAGCGGCATGGATTGGGTGAGCAGCAGCCGCAGCAACACAGGCACAGGGACGGGGACGACCAGTACCAGTAGATTCTAGAGCAGAGTTTTCCACAACGGCAATACGGGGACTCCTACAAGGAGGTTGCCTGACAGAAGCATGTTGCGGTCGAGGAACCACATTTTTCTCAACAACAGCAGGGGTTTGAGTTAGACCTCCCTATCCAATAATAGCTGGGCGACTCCCAGTAGCAGGAGCTTCCTCATCCAGTATGTTACACACCAGCATAACCATGCGAAGCCTAACATGCTGTTTCATCAACCCAATTAGCTGACTGTCACACGCTATAGGAACCTTGAAACCTCGTTCATCAACGATGTTGAACCGTGCAGTTTGCTCTGGCCTCATTTCAGAAAGTTCACGCACAGCAGCAACCAAACCAGGGATAGTGCATAACTGCACAGGCGCTACTTCCATCTTCAGATTCTGAGCTTGTTTCCACGTGCTCTTCCCATGTGCTAATTTAATGAGGTAGCCACAGATGGCCACCAGAACCGTGTATTTGGGTTCAACAGAGATCCTAGTTGACAGAAAATTGGAGACAAAAAATAAGAATTGTTTGTCAGCGTCGTGCTAGCAAATAATTCTATGTTCGATATATCTCTGTAATGCCAATAGCCAGCTAGCAGTTATAGGTAGTGCGAATAGCAAAGAGAAGAGTAGCTCACCCGCAATTAAGCCAGAAGTACTTCTTCCTCGGCAAATGGATCTGCCATCCTTCGTGCTGCTCAGCTCGTTCGCGGTAGAGGAGATCTAGATCATCGCAATGGCTAGCACGGCATTCGGCATTAGAGCTCGGTAGCAGCGAGTAGGCGCAGCAACTTGGCACCGGAAGTCAAATGCCCGAAGAGATCATTCTGGTTGGAGAGGGGATTTCGACGCCGCCGGTGCTAGGGTTCATGCGAAAGTAGGGATGGAGTGGATTTGTGAATTTGGTCAATGCCGCATTGGCGCTCGCGTCACGGAAATATTACTGACATGAGGGTCCCGACCGTCTACTTCACAGGGTAGTTTCATGGCATGTTTGGATTTGGTAGGGGTGAGATGAGTTTGCATCGAAATGGCCCCTCTCGGTAGTTGGCGGCCCAACATTTCAAAACGCGGCAACTTCAGGCAACTTAGGTACCGCGGTGCACTCACCCGCGAACTTTGGTACCAATCCCGGTAGCCCCATACATAGGAAGGCAAAAGAAGTGCAACATAAAAACTTTTAGCATAAAACGAGGAAACTTGATATTATTGAGATGCATAAGAATAGTCTTCCCTCTCCAATAATAACTTTCAGTATCATGCATAAATTTAATGGTATAACTATCACAAGAACCATGGTAGCAATGATCACTTATCCTAACAGAAAACACAGGAACACTAGCTCTCATAACACTTCTTTGTGAAACAATATTAAAAGTATCCTTACAGAGGATAGTGTGTCCATCTTCTACATATTTAGTGACAAAATCTTCCACATTTTCTATTATAGGTTCATCATTTTGTTCATCAGGTTCAACAGCTTTATTTGTACTTCCATTAACCATATTAGCTATCATAGAATGTTCCTTTATCTTAACTGGGAAAGGTATTTTCTCAATGTAAGGTTCGGGTAAAGCATGATTAGCAGTATAAACTTCAGTATTTCTTGTAGGAGCACACTTAGCAACATCTTTATATGGTTCATGATACTTATTCCACTTATTTTTAGGAACTTCTATATAGGAAGCAAAAGCCTTAAAGTAAGTTGCAATAGCTTGAGAGTCTAGACCATAAGAATTTTTAATATTTTGAAAGTCATCAGTTCCCATAAAAGATTCAATGCATTCATAATCATAATTTATACCTAACTTTCTTCCTTTGTCATCCTCCCATGCTTCAGCATTATCTTGGATACGGTCCAAAAGATCCCATTTAGCTTCTTCTTCCATGCGAGTGAATGATCCAGCAAAAGAGGCATCCAATAAATCCTTATCATGAAGAGAAAGCCTTGCATAAAATTTATTGATACTAATATTGTTGGGGAGCTCATGAATGGGACATTTGAGCATTAGTAACTTCAATCTCCCCCAAGCTTGAGATGTACTCTCTCCATCAAGAGGCCAAAAATTGTATATTTGATTCCAATCTTTATGAATCTCATTAGGAGGATAAAACTTTGAATAAAAGAGAGGTACTATTTCCTCCCATTTAAGAGCTTGACCATTCTTCAGCAGCTTATACCATTCTTCAGCTCTTCCTTTTAGTGATAATGAGAATAACTTCTTCTTAACTTGATCTGAAGTAATACCTGCACACTTAAACAACCCGCATAATTCATGTATAAAGAGAAAATGATCACTAGGATGGACAGTTCCATCTCCAACATAATAGTTATCCATAACACGATCAATAATTCTTGTAGAAATTTTAAAAGTATCATTTTCAGCAGGTGGTGGTTCATCTACTACCTTAGCAGTGGTAGTAGCATTACGAAATAAGAAACTCAGCGAATTATCCATATTGAAAGTAAGCAACTAGCAGAAGTAAACAATACTCACAGTAGAAGTTTCCTTTACCAGTTCCACTCTCCAATAACTCTAAGTGTTGTGTGGGTCAGCCTGTGCTAATGTACCAACCTTCCTAGGACTAATACATACTTGTGATTATACCCCTTGCAAGCATCCACAAGTACAAGAAAGTAATTAAGGTAGAAACCTAACCACAGCTTTAAACTCTAAGACCCTGATGTCCCTTGTGCAATGGTTTCCTAACGGGGGTTCAGGTTTCTGTCACTCCGGCAACCCCTATGATTAGTAGCCAAATACACAATGCATTCCCCTAGGCCCATATAGGTGAAGTGTCATGTAGTCGACGTTCACATGACACCACTAGAAGAAATACACCACAACTTAAATATCAAACCATTGAATCTTTCTCAACACAATTCCACTACTAACAACATGACTTCTCCCATGTCCTCAAGAAAAAAACAAACTACTCACAAGACATCATATGGATCATGATCAGAGATGAAATAATGATGTGTAACAATCTGAACATAAATGATAATTCAATGGTTCACTCAATAGCATCAACTACAAAGAGTAATCAACACCGGGAAAGTTTCCCCTAAGAACTATGCAAGATTCAACACAATTGTTACCACGGTATGAGGTGGTGATGATGGTGCTGATGGAGATGATGGTGATGATGATGATGATCCCGATGAAGTCCAACTTGATGGTGGTGTTGATGGCGACGATCTCCCCTCTCCGGGAAGGAATTCCCTCGGCAGAATTCTGTCTGCCGGAGAGATATTTCTCTCTCGGTGTTTTCCGCCCCGCAGAGGCGGCGGAATCTTTCTATGGTCGCTCCCCGAGTATTAGGGTTTCGAAAGGATAATATACGCCAGAGGGGAGAGCCAGGGGTGGACCAGGGCGGCCACACCACCTGGTGGCGTGGCCTAGGGTGGCTCGCGCCAGGGGGTGGTGTGGGCCCCCTGTGGCCCATCTCCACTTCCCCTTCTGGCTTTCTTCGTCTTCTAGAAAAATAGGATTTTCCATATATTTTCCCAGATTTTCTGATCTTCGCAAATTTTGCCTCCAAACAGCACCTTTTCCATCAGAATCCTGACTATAGCGGACCATGCTCCAAAAGTCATCAACCATGCAAAAATAGATGAAATAACTTAAGTATCATCTCTTAATATGAAATATATTAATGAATAACAGTAAATTATGATATAGAATAGTGATGCAAAATGGACGTATCAAGTTGCCCAACATATGTATCAAAAATGCTATATTTGGGTATGCATTGGTATTCTCACGGGCCTGCGTTAAAATTAAAAGTCGGAATACTCCTATGACCGTTATGAAAAATTATTATACCGAAAAGGGAAACCTTGGTAATGGTCACGAGTGTCCTTCCTAGCCTACACGGTCTCGATTGAACATATACCACTCTTTTGGCATGGTCTCGTTACTAAGAAATATATTTTCTATGAGCTCAACAATCGAAGTTTGCACTTGAGAGACTTTAATAGATGGCATGAGTGGGCAGCATTGGAAAACTCTATTTCTATTTATGATTGACAACTAACCGTGTTTAGCTTTGCCTTATACAAATAAAAATACAAAAATACAATAAAGTGCATATAGAAGGATCACAAGTTTACTTGCAAGCTAGATTTAACTTTGACATGGGCCATGGAAGTTTTTGACTAATCTCTAGTGGTTTGGAATAATATAACTGAGCTTATATTGCCTTGCATGATTATGTGCTCTCTTTCTTTGAGCTTGCAAGAAAAATAAGGATACGGTGCATTGATTTCCAATGATAAGCAAGATCACATCCATTAAGTTATTGATCCCTTTTGCTCGAGGACGAGCAAGATCTAGCTTGGGGAAGTTGATGGTTGTGATAATACAACACATTTTAGAAATATAAATTGTGTCATTTGCCTATCATTTCATGCTCCATCTAACTATTGCTATGCCTGATATGCATGATTACTTGTTTTTATTAAATTCAATATGAGCTTTGCACATTTAGTACTTTAGGTAGAATTTTATCCCTATTTCTTGTCTTTGACATGTGTGTAGGTGTTGATGATAATTATGGATAAAACAAAGGCAAAAGAAACAAAGAGAGCATAGTATGGAGGAGCTGCAGGGACCAGACTTAGCCATTTGAGGTGTTGGAAAAGTGAATTTTTCCAACTTCTCAAAATAAATATCCAAGACCATAGGGTTGTAGCCCTTGATTTTATGAAATAAACGAGCCCAAGAACATGCAAAATGGAGTTTGTATGAAGAAATGGCGACCAAAATACTAAAGAATACCGAAGGTTTAATGACCAACTAAACGGCGGGAGCAAAAATTCTGGCCATATAGCTGCCGCCGTATAGTTGCCAAAAAGGTCACGAGATTTCGCCCTTCGGAAGCTCTAGAACCTTCCCTAAGTCATATGAAGGTATTGGGGGAAACCTAGGGCACCCCCAAGGCCTATATAAAGGAGGGAGGAGTCAAAGAAGAGAGGACGAAGCCACCATACACCATATACAAGATCTAGATCCCATCTACCGCCTCCAGGGCGGCGGCCTACCGTCGTGCTGCCTCCATAGCCTCTATAGCTCTACCAAGATCTAGATCTCCATCAACACCATCAAGCCATCCAAGCAAGAAGAGGAGGAGAAGGAGGACGCCGCCATCACCATGCCGATGCGACCATCACCGCGTCGTCATCACCATCTCCATCGCCGCTACTCCTTCATCCTTCCCTATCATGATCTTTGTGATGGGTTGTAACATGGCTTGAACCACCTTTTATTAATGTTATGATGATTTGAGTAATTAAAGTGTGGTGTGTTCTTGTTAATTAATATGTTTGTGCTTTCTCTTTACATTGTTCTATTTATAATATTATTCTAGTGATTGGAGACGTCCAATCCATTGTTGAGGAATTTACTAGGGATTCACGGAGTGTCACAGAACTTATCATTAGAATAGTTATTACAAAACATCTTAACTTCATTTATCGTAGCAAATTATAATAGGCTATTTCCAAACCACGGTTTGGGTGCGAACGTGGTTGCATTGACAACATGGTTGCGGGGTCATGTTCGCCAAGCTCCCATTGGGACAAACTCTTTAAATATTTGCTGCTACAAGTACTGCAATAACCCTGTTATTGATGCACGAACCCAGTCATGAGCACTGCGCCGCCCCTATGCTAACCTGACCGCTAACCCTAACCCTAATCCTAACTCTAAATTGTCGCTCGGCTCGATTAGAGGAGAGGGGCCTACCTAGGAATGTCGATGTTGGCGGTGGTTGGTGGTGGCGGTAGAGGTCGGTGGTGGTGGCACGTGAAGCGCATCTACGCGTGCAGACGGAGAAGCGGAGGAGCATGGCGGCCGGATGGTGATGAAGAGGGGGAGGCCCGTGGCATAGTAGGGCATCCTAGCGGCGTCGTGGATGTCTCTGCTTCGGATCCTCCTGCTCGATCTAAGTGAGATGGGATTTGGGAGAGAAGGGCGACGTGGGTTATATGGCAAGGGCCTTTAGTCGTGGGTCATGCTAAGACCGAGGACTAAAGGACCTTTAGTCTCAGGTCGTGGCATGACCATGGACTAAAGGGCCTTTCGAAAATTATTTTAAATTTTGTGGTATAAATTCTGTTCCCACCTTATTGCATATTAATATATATAGCATATCAAAATATTCATAATAGAAATATCTACATAATAAAAATATAATTTATTTTTTATAAAAAATCAATTATTTAATATGGTAAATCATTTTTAAAAGGGTTTTTATATGATGTTTCTTTAGAGATCTAATGCAAGTTGTAGCGAGGCTCATCCCCTATCTTCTTGCCCGTTGGTTTGACATAATTCCCAGAATTCCGTCAAGATCACTCATGATATATATAGGTACAGTGTTGCGAATTGCTTGACCCCAAAGTGACAGACGGGATATCTTGTGACTAGCACACTTGCTTAGGAGTACAGTTGTCCATAGAACTTAATGCCTTTGCTCTGGTTTATCTTGATTGGTCTTGTTACCTTGATACACTATTCTCTTACGAGAAGACCATGTCCGAAAAAGGTGTGGACAATTGAGTTGTCTAGTTTCCACTTACCAACGGTGGGATACAACGGTATATGAGGGGCCGCTACAATATTATTTAACAGTTATTTCATAAGCACTTATCATGCACACCGGTATACACAACATTACTTGAGAAATCATAGCATTAATATTTCATCTCATTGCATTCACCTCTTTTCAGTTTTACTTTTGTTCTAGTTTCCTTCCAGCCCTAGTAGTAGTTATTACAAAACATCTTAAATTCATTTATTCTAGCAACTTATAGAATAGGCTATTTCCAAACCACGGTTTGGGTGCGAACGTGGTCGCATTGACAACGTGGCTGCAGGGTCATGTTCGTCGAGCTCCCATCGGGATAAACTCTTTAAATATTTGCTGCTACAAGTACTGCAATAACCCTGTTATTGGTGCGGGAACTCAGTCATCAAATTGACGTTGTTGCCGGGGAGCAAAGCAGTCGGTTATCTACTATCACATAGTTTATTTTAGTTTGTTGCTATTATCTTACTACTTTCTTTTATATTGAAAACAATAAAAAATTACAAAACCAAAAATTTATAAAAATTGTTGCTACTAATCATGTCTTCCGAAATAAAAAAATTCAAGTGATAATACAAGCATTGGAGGAGATAAAGGATTCAAGTTCATCAAGCCTTGTTGCTAGACATGAGCTGATGAAGAAATGATGTACCAATTGGAAAGGAATTCATTATGGTTGCGTGCTAATGATGTATCTTATAGCACAATTTGTATAACAGATGACCAACTTAATTTTTAATGTAAGTGTTCCAACAATCCTACTCTAGAAAATTATAATAGAGATAAATCCTATGCTAGTTTGGAAGTACTAGAATACTTTCTTTTCAAAGGTGCATCTGAACTGGTATTTAGACTAGGAAGTATTGATGTTGAAAGTGAAGCACTTGATAGAGTTTTTAGTCTAGTATACCTCATATTCCTCTTTTGCGACAATAATTTAAGTAATAATGCATTGGTGTTATATTATTTGAAGCGGTCTAAAACCGCCATGGAGAAAGATAACCTTTTGCAGGACTCAGTAAAGAGCGAAGAGGAAAAGGAGCACAAGGAGGAAGAACGGATTAATCACCCGCTCACACCTTCGACTCCTACTTTTGATTCTATCATTGCTATTAAAACACTAGTCGATGAAAAGGAGGAACAAAAAGGTGAGGTTGACAAAGAGAGACACACTACAACTTTTGTGTGTGATGCCTCTCACTCTAGTAGTGATTTTTATGATGCTAAAACTATTGATAATTGTTTTATGGAGGTCTTGTGCCTAGACACTCATATGGAGAGCATTAATAATAATGAACTAGAGATAGAACCTTGCTATACTAACATGCAGGTCCTGAACTCCCTTCTATGAAGGAAGAATACTATGAAGTGTTCCCCTACACGGGCAACCAAGGTAAAGATTTAAGAATTTTATATGAATCTCAAATCCTCTCATTGCAGCTATACACGGAGGCATGTTCACCAAGCTTGGTGCATCAACACTCGCTTGATAGCGAGAACTTGTTCATCTACATGATGCCGATGCACCGTAAGCGGGTACGACTCTGACCGAACTCTACTTCAATATGCTCCAAGCTGGTATGTATAACCTCACCGCGAGTCGATATCCCTTGGGATCCAGGTTGGTAATGTATGGAGCATCCTAGCCTAGTTTTATGGCTTTAAAGAGAGCGCTTCTCGGGAGGCAACCCGAAAGTTACTAGGTGTCTTTCTTACATTTGTGTCTTGAGTCTAGTTACATTCATGTTATATTGGCACTTTTATTCTTCGCATGTCTTGCTATTAGAGTAATCTTGTTGAAGTTTTCAAAAGGTAGAAATTATTGTTACTATGTGTTGCATAAACTCGATTGTACTTAAATCCTGTTTTATACATGCTAATTGGTCGAAAATTTAATCTGTCATTTTTCTATCAAAGCATGGTGTTTCACTAAGTTTCCGGTTAAGAAAGAATTTTCGAAGAAACAGGTAAATTTTGGCGACTCCAGAAGGTTTAACAACCAACTATACGGCGGGATTAAAAACTCCGGCCATATAGTTGTGCTCGTATAGTTATCGATGCCTTCATCAAAATTCATTTCTAGGGTATAGAAGGTTTAACGACCAACTATATGGCGGGACCTTTTTGGTTCGGCCGTGTAGTTGTCGCCGTATAGATATTGATACCTACTTAGAATTCTTAATTCAGATTACTGGACGTCTGACGACCAACTATACGACGGGAAATATTTTTCCGGCCGTATAGTTCCAGTCGTATAGTTGGTACGTCCACAAAACCGCTATGGAAAGGTAACCCCGGTATCAAAATTTTGATATACTTTCTCCCTACTTCTTCTAAAAAACCTTGAAACTCCACATGGGATCTTCTCCCTTGATCGAGGGGGAGCCGAATATCTGCAAGCAATAAAAGTTCTACCTAAGAAACTTCCTAGACTATAATTCTCTATAGAAGTTCATGTTTACTTTTTATTTTCGTTTTATCGGTGGGGTAAACGAACTATGTTCGTATACAAAACCGATGCATTTTATTTTGTGTGTTATTTTCGTAGGGACTTGAACCTTGTGTGATGATGTGTACGGTAGTTCCAACCATGCAAACACTCGCACGAGCCAGTTGGTTACTTCAATTCAACATGGCTACCTATTCATGTCTGGTAAAACCTTCCAACTCAAACCTCTTTTAAATAAGCACATAGGGGCTGCACACTCATGTTTCATATTTTGTCTCACTTACACTTCATCACAATCTAGGAGAAGCGCACTTCTAGAATTAGTTTGTTGACTTAAACATGGTGTTTAGGTTGATGAAATGACTCAGTGGGACTTGTATTTTTTTTCACTTGTGAGCTAAACCCGTGTCTTCAAAAACACAAATGTCTTTCTAGTCTTTTTCCTACCAGATTCTTAAGGAAGGCATTCACCGGATCATGAAACATTCTTCGAAGCAAAGGTTCTTTGTCCATCAAAGTAGAGATTAAAAGCACCTCAATGGTAAAGTGTGTCACCCTTGCTTTAACTTAAGCTTGGGGACATAACCACTTATTATACTCTCTTTTGATAACTGCATTTTCTCTTTTGTTTTCATGATCTTCTCAAATTGGTATTCTTAGCTCGGGGAGGTTATTTTGCATGCATAGAGTCTTGTGCAAAGTTCTTTATCTTAAAAAGTTTTCATGATATTAGATATCCCTCTGTTTTTGAATGCTTGCTTAGGTGAGTTTTTGTTCATATTTATATAAGGGATATACTTGCTCATGTTAGGCACCATAAGGGACAAGCCATAGCTTTGATGCATCTTGTTCAACTTTAATCTAGCTTGTGAAAAATATTGTGATACTCTAAATATACATTGCCATGTTCTCTACATTTTGAAAAGAAAAGAAAATATAATAAAGAAGTTCTTCGAAACTTGCTAGTTGTCACTGTTCAGAATTGTCTTAAGTGAATGGTTATAGAGTAGCACGACCCCATAGTGTTGGAAATGATGGTCTTAATAGATGCTTATTGAGTGAGTTGTCAAATAAAAAATGATGTTTCAAAGTTTCGAGATTACATATGCCAAAATTTTGTCTTGGAAATCAAAGTGAGATATTGCTTTATGCGTGTCTTGTGCCACTGTCGCACAACATGGAATGCTAACAACTCCGCTGGCCTTTGGACAATCCAAAAAGAGTAAACTCTTGGAGTTTGGCTATGAGTTACCCAACATATGTAGCAAAAATGCTATATTTGGGTATGCATTGGTATTCTCATGGGCCTATGTTAAAATTAAAAGTCAGAATACTCCTATGACCGTTATGAAAAAACATTATACTGAAAAGGGAAACCTTGGTAATGGTCACGAGTGTCCTTCCTAGCCTACACGGTCTCGATTGAACATATACCACTCTTTTGGCATGGTCTCGTTAGTAAGAAATATATTTTCTATGAGATCAACTATTGAAGTTTTCACTTGAGAGACTTTAATAGATGGCATGAGTGGGCAGCATTGGAAAACTCTATTTCTATTTATGATTGACAACTAACCGTGTTTAGCTTTGCCTTATACAAATAAAAATACAAAAATACAATAAAGTGCATATAGAAGGATCACAAGTTTACTTGCAAGCTAGATTTAACTTTGACATGGGCCATAGAAGTTTTTGACTAATCTCTAGTGGTTTGGAATAATATAACTGAGCTTATATTGCCTTGCATGATTATGTGCTCTCTTGCTTTGAGCTTGCAGGAAAAATAAGGATACGGTGCATTGATTTCCAATGATAAGAAAGATCACATCCATTAAGTTATTGATCCCTTTTGCTCGAGGATGAGCAAGATCTAGCTTGGGGAAGTTGATGGCTGTGATAATACAACACATTTTAGAAATATAAATTGTGTCATTTGCCTATCATATCATGCTCCATGTAACTATTGCTATGCCTGATATGCATGATTACCTGTTTTTATTAAATTCAATATGAGCTTTGCACATTTAGTACTTTAGGTAGAATTTTATCCCTCTTTCTTGCCTTTGACATGTGTGTAGGTGTTGATGATAATTATGGATAAAACAAAGGCAAAAGAAACAAAGAGAGCATAGTATGGAGGAGCTGCAGGGACCAGACTTAGCCATTTGAGGTGTTGGAAAAGTGAATTTTTCCAACTTCTCAAAATAAATATCCAAGACCATAGGGTTGTAGCCCTTGATTTTATGAAATAAACGAGCCCAAGAACATGCAAAATGGAGTTTGTATGAAGAAATGGCGACCAAAATACTAAAGAATACCGAAGGTTTAATGACCAACTAAACGGCGGGAGCAAAAATTCTGGCCATATAGCTGCCGCCGTATAGTTGCCAAAAAGGTCACGAGATTTCGCCCTTCGGAAGCTCTAGAACCTTCCCTAAGTCATATGAAGGTATTGGGGGAAACCTAGGGCACCCCCAAGGCCTATATAAAGGAGGGAGGAGTCAAAGAAGAGAGGACGAAGCCACCATACACCATATACAAGATCTAGATCCCATCTACCGCCTCCAGGGCGGCGGCCTACCGTCGTGCTGCCTCCATAGCCTCTATAGCTCTACCAAGATCTAGATCTCCATCAACACCATCAAGCCATCCAAGCAAGAAGAGGAGGAGAAGGAGGACGCCGCCATCACCATGCCGATGCGACCATCACCGCGTCGTCATCACCATCTCCATCGCCGCTACTCCTTCATCCTTCCCCATCATGATCTTCATGATGGGTTGTAACATGGCTTGAACCACCTTTTATTAATGTTATGATGATTTGAGTAATTAAAGTGTGGTGTGTTCTTGTTAATTAATATGTTTGTGCTTTCTCTTTACATTGTTCTATTTATAATATTATTCTAGTGATTGGAGACGTCCAATCCATTGTTGAGGAATTTACTAGGGATTCACGGAGTGTAACAAAACTTATCATTAGTCTCTGCTCTTCCATGGGTAGAACTCATAGGCTATTTGCAGTAAGTGATTTGCGGAGGCAATAGCAGCTTAGGATGCACCGCCCAGAATTCCCTCAAGATCACTCATGATATAGATATATATAGTGTTGTGAATTGCTTGACCCCAAAGTGACAGACGGGATATCTTGTGACTAGCACACTTGCTTAGGAGTACGGTTGTCCATAGAACTTAATGCCTTTGCTGTGGTTTACCTTGATTGGTCTTGTTACCTTAATACACTATTCTCTTACGAGAAGACCCATGTCCGAAGAGGGTGTGGACAATTGAGTTGTCTAGTTGCCACTTACCAACGGTGGGAGTCAACGGTATATGAGGGACCACCACAATTATAGTTAACAGCTATTCCATAAGCACTTATCATGCACTTATCATGCACACCGGTATACACAACATTACTAATATTTCATCTCATTGTATTCACCTCTTTTTAGTTTTATTTTTGTTCTAGTTTTCTTCCAGTCCTAGTAGTAGTTATTACAAAACATCTTAAATTCATTTATCCTAGCAACTTATAGAATAGGCTATTTCCAAACCACGGTTTGGGTGCGAACGTGGTTGCATTGACAACGTGGTTGCGGGGTCATGTTCGCCGAGCTCCCATTGGGACAAACTCTTTAAATATTTGCTGCTACAAGTACTGCAATAACCCTGTTATTGGTGCAGGAACCCAGTCATCAGCGCCGCGTCGCCCCTACGCTAACTTGACCGCTCACCCTAACCCTAACCCTAACCCTAACCCTAACTCTAAATTTTCACTCGGCTCGATTAGAGGAGAGGGGGCCTACCTGGGAATGGCGATGATGGCGGTGGTTGGTGGTGGCGGTGGAGGCCGGTGGTGGTGGCACGTGAAGCGCATCTACGCATGCAGACGGAGAAGAGGAGGTGCGTGGCGGCCGGATGGCGATGAAGAGGGGGAGGTCCGTGGCATAGTAGGGCATCCTAGCGGCGTCGTGGATGTCTCTGCTTTGGATCCTCCTGCTCGATCTAAGTGAGATGGGATTTAGGAGAGAAGGGTGGTGTGGGTTATATGGCAGGGGCCTTTAGTCGTGGCTCATGCTATGACCGAGGACTAAAGGACCTTTAGTCTTGGGTTGTGGCATGACACTAGGCTAAAGGTGTGACCTTTAGCCCCAGGTCATGCCACGACCCGAGACTAAAGATATTTGGCAGCAGCCCATAAGCTGCGCGCCAACCGTCCACCTTTAGTCCCAGGTCATGGCATGACCGTGGACTAAAGGGCCTTTCGAAAATTATTTTAAATTTTTTGGTATAAATTCTGGTTCCCACCTTATTGTACATTAATATATATAGCATATCAAAATATATGTAATAAAAATATATATAGCATATCAAAATATTCATAATATAAATATCTACCTAATAAAAATATAATTTATTTTTTATAAAAAATCAATTATTTAATATGGTAAATCATTTTTAAAAGGGTTTTTAAATGGTAAATCATAAAAGGGTTTTTAAATGGTAAATCTTTTTAAATAATGAATAATAATTTCTGGACTCCAAGACATTGATTGCCATGTTGAGATACACATGATCTAATGCTCATGACTTTTTGAAAAAAGGAAAACTTTGTAGGAAGTGGGTCCAGTTTGAACTACAGGTACATGATCTAAGCTTGATTTTTAGAAAAAATCATTTTTAGACGCACAATATGATGTTTCTTCAGCGATCTAATGCAAGTTATAGCGAGGCTCATCCCTTATCTTCTTGCCCACCGGTTTGACCATAACTTGAAATGGAAAAATTTGGAAACAGACATAAGAAATCAAAAAATGGTCCGAACAATGTAAATCCTCCGCATGGTGTCATATTATGTGACATAGTTGCAAGGAGAAATACCAAACTTGGTATATTGATTGCATCTCAAAAAATCCTTCTCAAAATGAGCTATCATGTTCGAGGTTTCATAGCTTTCGGTCCAAATGTATAGTGTTATGGCCAGAATCGAGTAATAGTTTGTGATAGTGTGCCCATATTGTGCACATATGTTTATATTGGGATGGAGAACAATGTTTCAGGAGGAAGTTTTCTTTTTCGTCACATGAAAAAGCCATTTTTCATTTTACGAGTGCTAAAAAGGGGCACTTTGTGAAGCAACCACGAAAGGGCTAATTCTAAATGATACCACCCCATTTTTCAAAAATACTAGACCGCCTTACATGGACTATGTCCTAACCGGGGTATCTCAAACCTTTCTGTCCATCCCGGGTGAAAAAGACAAATGTATGTTGAATCGGTAGGAAGTGGTTCCAGTTTGAACTACATGTACATGATCTAATGCTCATGATTTTTCGAAAAAAATTAATTTTAGACTCACAATATGATGTTTCTTCGGAGATCTAATGCAAGTTTTAGCGAGGCTCATCCCCTATTTTCATGCCCGCCGGTTTGACCATAGTTTGAAGGGATTTCTATTTTCGTGCCCTCGGTTTATTAATTGTACTCAGTTTTCACCAGCCGCTTAGTTCTTCCTCACTTTTGCCCATCTCCTTGTTGGAAACTCTCACATGGTCTAAAACTCGCCATCCATTAGCCTTGCTGTTATGTTCTGACAAGTGGGGCCGCATTCAGTCGGGTCCCGTAGTGGACCCTCGCCGTTACGTGCTGACGAGTAGGGTCGCGTTCTGTCGGGTCCCGTAGTGTACCCTCGCCGTTACATGCTGATAAGTGGATCCGTATTCAGTCGATTCCCATTGTGGCCACCTCTCTCAGCTTATCCAGATTAGCATCGGACCCATAGCTTATCCACATGAGCGCCGGACCCACAGCTTATCCACGTGAGCGCCGAACCCACAGCTTACCTTTGGAAGATGGGACCCCGAGCCAGCCCCGCGCCCGTGCCCATGCCGTTGCTTTATTTTCATATAGTGAAATGTAATGCATATACAAAAATTATACACCTTTGAACTCTTTTAAATCGCACTTAGGACATGATAATGTTGTGCTAATAAAATCCTGATCATTTATCATTTCTATGAAGTAAAATATAATGCATAAACTTGTGTATACAAAAATTGCACACCTTTGAACTCTTTGAAATCACACTTAATACGTGATAATGTTGTGCTAAGAAAATCTTGAGAGATTGCCATTTTCATAGAGTGGAATGTAATACACAAACTTGCATATGCGAAAATTATAAACCTTTGAACACTTTTAAATCACACTTAATACATGACAATGATGTGCTAACAAGATTTTAAAAGATTATTATTTTCTCCCCCCATTTTCATAGAGTGGAATGTAATGCATAAACTTGCATATACGAAGTTTATACACCTTTGAACTCTTTGAAATTGCACTTAATACGTGATAATGTTGTGCTAAGAAAATCTTCAGAGATTATCATTTCCATGGAGTGAAATATAATGCATAAACTTGCGTATAAAAAAATTATACACCTTTGAACTCTTTGAAATCGCACTTAATACGTGATAATGTTGTGCTAACAAAATCTTGAGAGATTATCATTTCCATGGAGTGAAATATAATGCATAAACTTGCGTATACAAAAATTATACACCTTTGAACTCTTTGAAATCGCACTTAATACGTGATAATGTTGTTCTAAGAAAATCTTGAGAGATTACCATTTCCATGGAGTGCAATATAATGCATAAACTTGAGTTTACAAAAATTATACACCTTTGAACTCTTTGAAATCGCACTTAATACGTGATAATGTTGTGCTAAGAAAATCTTGAGAGATTACCATTTCCATGGAGTGAAATATAATGCATAAACTTGCATACACAAAAATTATACACCTTTGAACTCTTTGAAATCGCACTCACTTAGGTCATGATAATGTTGTGCTAATAAAATTCTGATCATTTATCATTTCCATGGAGTGAAATGTAATGCATAAACTTGCGTATATGAAAATTATACACATTTGAACTCTTTGAAATCGCACTTAATACGTGATAATATTGTGCTAAGAAAATCTTGAGAGATTATCATTTTGATAGAGTGGAATATAATGCACAAATTATACACCTTCGAACACGTTCCCTTCAAATTATATTCAAGTTCATTTGTTTATGGAGTTAAAGTACCGATGGCATACTTGTTATTTTGCATGGATAGAGGGGTGCCCCACGACAGATATAGGGGTTATCCTGTCCGCTAGATCATAGAGGATCAACGGTTGGTGGGAATGATCCGTGTGACAACTGTCTCGACCAATCAGAGCATAGCAGCGAAGATGAGCACATGTGCGGGAGATGGATACAAAGAGAGCGCAAAACTAAGTAGCACTTAAGAACCAAGGGCAAAACGGAGTAGAACTTAAAAACCAAGGGCAAGACTGACAAAGGGAATCAAATAGAAAATAGAAAAGGATTTACAAAATGGAAAATGCATCTTTTATACAATAAAATACATCTTGGCATACATCAAACTATTTGCAATTCCAATATACACCAGTTTGACAATTATTGCCTCATTCAGACAAACAATTTTTTGGGGAGGGATGTTTTGGGAAGAGGCTTGAGTAGAAAGCCATGAACCTTCATAGATAGTAGGTAATTTGAGAAGTGGTGATTTAGGTTAAAACTTGGTTTATTTACATTTCTTATGGTGGCAGGTCACATAATAAGACTCCCTGGGTAGATGCCACGGTGTTTTGCTCTTTTTGAATTTGTTGTGCATAAAATGACTCAATTAGCTAGCTAAAACCTATTCGTTGACTCTCTGGTGACCAGCCACCGGAGGGTAAAACTGAGTATATTGCACACGACAGTGTTAGTACTAGAGGGCAAAACTGAGTAAAACCAAACTGCCAGTGTTACACTCGAGGGCAAAACTAAGTACAACTGAATCGCTAGGGTTAGACATGAGGGAAAAAACGTGACACACGGTACGCGTGTGCGGTGCACAGGGCAGTAGCAGACACGCGTGGCCGTGCACGGTGCAGTAGCATATGCGGTGCACGGTAGTGCAACGAAACGTCGCTTCCCTTCTCCTTTAATAGAGGCATCCCCACTCTTACTCATCACTCACTCAACCGTCTCCATTGTCCCATCACCTTCTGCAAACCCCCAAGAAAACCCCAACCACGCCGGTGATGGAGAAGAACAGCGCGGTGGCCATCGGCGCCTCCAAGGCCATCGGCGAGGAGGCCCCTGTCCCCGTATAGGCCCCCGTCCCCATCCCCACATCCTCCGTAGCCTTCGGCGAGAAGGCCCCCGCCGGTCTCGGGCAGATCCCGCATGGCTGGGACCCCTACGAGGAGGTTGTCTACATAAGGCCGGAGAACCCCTATGACACCAGCATCGCCAACCCATGGTCGGAGGTAACCTGGGTTTTCTTCCCTTCCCTTGTTCTTCCCCCATTCCCATCGTTGGATGCTAGATCGTATGTTATTAGGGCTCGGCTGTTCGTATTTTTACAGTAGCTAATCCTCTTGTGTTAGATCTCGTATTTTGATGAATCTCCCTGTTCGTAGTTGGGGTCAGTATTTGATTTGGTTTGAGATTTAGGGAATAATCAGGAGATCTCAATCGGTTAATTTATGCAAATAATCAAAGTATCTCAATCATGTCCTTATTGCACTGTACTGTTTTTTTCCAACGAGAGGATAGCAGCGACATCCGCAGCGACGACGAGTCCAAGGACACCAAGACTCGTCATGTGCTGGGGAGGCTGAAGTCCGGTCAGTAAAACAACTTCTTCGCCGGTGACGTGTACAAGTGCCCCTTCTGCCCCACCAGGAGGCTCCGCGCCATGGACTTCAACTCCCTCATGAAGCATGCCGAGGATGTGAGGACCTGCGGTGAGTCCATGAACATCCACGGCTTCATAGCCAAGCACCAGGCGCTCGGTCTTCACCTCCGCAACCTCCAAAAGGTGGCTATCGAGGAGGATCGCATGCCCCCGATCAAGCCCAAGGCGCCCAAGGTCAAGGGACTGGGCAGCAAGAAGTGGAGGAGGCGCCAGGGAAGGAGGCGCCAGGGGAGGAGGCGGAGGCCCTCTTGGCAGAGGCCATGAGGGGCCACTGATCTGCTGTTGTTGCGGCTGCTGTAAAGCAGCTTCTTTTGTCTTGTCTGTGTTGAACTTGTCAACTTCTGCTACTGAGGAGCCTAATTGTCAAACCTCATTAAGTACCTTACTATATAACCTATATTAGTTGCTTTATCTACATCTGCTCTGTTTACTGAATTTATTTATGGTGCTAGTTAGTTTTGCTGCTCTAGATTTGCTATTAGACACGAGGCCAGAAGTAACAATGATTGAAGAGATAAGCTGTTCTAGATTCGCTACTTTTTTGGACAAAAAAACACAACTGTTAGCGAGAGAGGGGGGAAAGGCGCTCTTAAAAAGGCCAACCATAAAAATAACAAAAAAACTTCCAATTTAGGCGACAGTGCGCACATAACCACCAAACGCGCCCCACATGGTCCCACATCACGTCCCCCATAATCAGCGAGAGACGGATGACTGGTCCGCCATGTATCATGGCCCCACCTGTCAACATGTAACGGTCGGGGCAACATAACGTAATGCTCAACGCAGGACCCGCCCAACGTGGTCCCACCGGTCAGCATGTAACGGTCAAGCCTTTGACCTGACGGCATCCACCCGTCCGAGTGTATGTGAGGGTTTCGGAATGGTAGGAGAGGAAAACTGAGTACAACTAACGAACCAGGAGCACGAAAATATAAATCCCTAGTTTGAAATGAGAAGATTTGGAAACGGGCATAAGAAATTTAAAAATTGTCTGACAATGTAAATCCTTCGCGTGGTGTCATATTATGTGACATCGTTGCAAGAAAAATACCAAACTTGGTATATTGATTGCATCTCGAAAAATCCTTCTCAAAATGAACTATCATGTTTGAGGTTTCATGGCTTTTGGTCCAAATGTACGATGTTATGGTCAGAATCGAGGCATAGTTTGTGATAGTGTGCCCATATTGATTGCATCTCAAAAACCACCAAATGCATAATGCAAAATACATATAGTCACTTGTTTCCTAATATGCCTTGCTTATGATCATGTCGGCCGTAACCATGGAGTATCTCCATCATTTAATAGGATGCTTGGGTCAGTGTTCACTGTGAAGGGTGGAATTTAATCAAACTTATTATAATATTCTGATATGTCTTTCTTGTCCTCCACTCCCACAATGTTTCTTTTCCCTGAAAGAACTATGTGGCGCTTTGGCTCATCGTATGATGTATCCATTTGCTTATTTTTTCTTTTTATCGGTTTGGTAGACATGTCCTTCACATAGAAAACCTGAGCCACATCATTGGCTAGGATGAATGGTTCATCTGCGAACCCAAGATTGTTGAGATCCACTATTTTCATTCCATACTTCTTATCTACCTGAACCAGGTCTCACCAAAGGACCAAATTTATATAATGTCATCTCATTTGATAATTATGTGTGGAGATGATACATGCAAATACACACGGACCTAAAAGCATTAGATCTAGAGATCAGATTTACCACAAGCAACACGTATAAAAACACCAGAAATCCATAGATGTTAAATGAGCAAGTATCACCTAGATTATTGACTCTATGCAAGTGGTAGACTGAAGGGAATATGCCCGAGAGGCAATAATAAAAAGGTTATTATCTTATTCCATGTTTATGATAAATATTTATTTATCATGATATAATTGTATTAACCGTAAATTTTAATACATGTGTGTGTAATAAACAAACCAGAGTTCCTAGTAATGCCTCTCATTTAACTAGCTTGCTGATTAACCGATGATCAAGGTTTCCTGATCATGAAAATGGATATTATTAATAACGGTATCATATCATTAGAAGAATGATATGATGAACATACACCCAAAGTAGGTATATCAATATTGTCTAGTCATTAAAGTTCACATTGTTATATCAAACACATACGAAGTAACCTTGATCCTCAAACCAAGAGATTATGTCAATCACTAACTCTAGAGGAGTGCTTAGATGGCATCAAATGTCACACTATAACAGGGTGGCTATAAAGTTTTGTTGGGTACTTAGAAAGTATTAGTAGAGGCTCCTGAATCAAGCATGGGATTTTCCATCCATATGATAGAGATATACCCTGGGCCCTGTCGGTGATTTCAAATCAACAATAATTGCACGCATGTGACTAGACACAAGGATGTTGTATCACGGAATGAGTAAAGAGTACTTGTGTGTAACGAGATAGAACTAAGGTATGGTTGATACTGATGGTCAGATCTCGGGCAAGTAAAATTTTGTGAGGCAAAAGGAATTGGGTACCACATTAATGGTTCACGTGATCACAAGAGTCATCATTGAATGTATGGAGTCACTAAGGATCTCTAGGTCCTGTTGTTGTCTATTGATTGGCGAGGTGTCTTAATCATGTTTGCATTATTCGCAAACTATAGGGTGACACACTTAAGGTACACCAACACTAATGGGCAGATATATTATATGAGTGAAAGATTTGGAAAGTGCTGAAATTTTTTTGAGGAGTATCGAAATTGTTTTGGGGCAAATCACTGAAATGTGTTTTAGATGCAATATCAGAAAAAGGCAAAGGTTTTTATGTTAATGTTTTTTAATTAAAGTAATTGACAAATATTAATACAAATAAATAATTTTTTTATTTAATGATAGTTTGCATTTAATTTAGTGGAAATTAATGGCAAAGTGAGTGGACTTGAAATTTATGTGAGTGGGACGAGTGGAGCCTCCACTCACATGAATGAGGGGAGAGGTGGGGGAACTTCATGGCCCATGCGCCATGACCCTCCTCCCTATATAAGGAGGGGTGGTGCTCCTATCCTCACACACCAATCCTTGTGAAGGATCTCTCCTCCCTCCCTCTAGTGGTTCCCATTATCATCGGATTAGCGAAGATCATGTTCAAGTAGTTTCTCTAGTGGATCTTCTGCTCCGCTACATCAAGGGCACGGATGTTTTTTGCAAGACGGACCTGTGCCCGAGCACGGATGCACTGCTAGTTTGTGGTTTTCTACAACCCGATCTTGAGATCGTAAAGTGATCATATACATCACCCACAAAATTAGATTTCATACAAATCTTTTGGTCTTCGAGGGTGATTTTTTCTGGATAACCCCTTACTCGTTACTATAATATACTAGATTAGATCTTGGCATAATTAGGTGTTCATATCGTAGGATTTTTTTACTTTCTATGATGCGAACCCTTCAGGTGGACGACACACATGAGTTGCTAATCTCAATCATATGGAGTATATGGATGTCCCGAACAGAGATCTTCCTAGAGAGTGGGATAGGCTCCTTCCCAAGAAGAAGAAGAAGAAGAAAGGGTCAAGCCTATAGTGGAAACCTTGCAAGGAGAAAGTTGGCCAAAAACTCTAGGGAGGTTTTGCTCGAACCACAAAGTAGTTCTTGCAGGCATACAACCTCATGATGGGAATCGTCAGGGATCTCGACACGCATTATGACCTTCATGTGCCCAAGAATAAGGAGAAGAAATAAAGACGTGAAACAACAATCTAAGCCTCGGGGAGTTTCACCTAGTACTTTATGATTTTTAGTTTATCATATTGCATTTAGTTATCGTTTTAGTATGGGGGTGTTTTTATCTTTTCTATATTTTATGTTAGTTTATGCAAGCTCTTAGAGCATTATCATGTATCTTTGGTTGAGTGGTTTAAATGAAAATATAGATATAGTGTCATCCATGGTTCCATTATTTGGAGATTTATGGATAACACTCATGCAAATGTCCACACCATGTTTAGATGTTTCAGTTACATCTTGCCTTAAAATAAATTAACTTGAGCATATTGTACAAGCATAGAATTAATCTCAATAAATTAAGGGAAAGTAAATGAATGACTCAAAGAAAGTCATTGCTGGATGAAAAATAAATTTGGATTTTGGAGGAGAGATGTGGTCTTGTAGGATAAAAATCTAGGAAGAGATGCTAACAAGGAGGCATGACATACTCTTGTTATGGTTAGTAACCAAAGGGTAAATTGATGTTATGGGTCTTTTAATACATATTCCCTAATGGAAAGTGAATGAAAGGAAGGCACATGAGGTTTCAGTCAGCCATGGAATGATAAAGTTAAAGGTGAAAAACCTCCTTATATTTTGATGTTTTAGGGACTTTCTAGACACCAATTAATTCAGGAAAAATACCACGGAAGTTTTTCATCGAAACAAAGACATTGGGTACTGGAAACACACGAGAGGAGCCACGAGGCCCAAAAGAGGCCAGGTGGAACGACCCACACCCTAGAACACACCACCTGGGCCCTTTCATTCGTCGAGTGTCATATCGGCTCCTTGATGCGTCCAAAATTGAAGCATATTTACCTTTTGTTTTTGCATAAATAGAGTAGGGAATTTTGTATTTCACTGCACCTACGCACACTATTTTGTTCTTGTTTCAACAGAATCCCAAATCATGGAGTCATATATGAACATATCAATTAGAGCTGTCATATTATGTAATTATATGATATTTCTAAGTGATAAAAGTCATTTTATGAATTTTCCTTCGCACCCGGAAGAATACCAATTGAAGGGGAGGCATCAGTATGGTTAACGACCACTGGTACGGGCAGAGCCCGCCCTACCGTCCGCCTGTACCATGCGCCATCGCGACCGTCGCGTCAAATACTTCTCCCTAGCAAAGACGAGAGGGAGATCCGACATTCACAGCCACCAAAAACCACAAAACACCACATCCGAGAGGGATCTAAAGGAGGAACTTGGCTGGGGTAAAATCCAGGCTGCTTCACGGATCATTGGAGGACAACACATCATCCCCTTCATCATCAATCGCTACATCTCCATTACCACCATCACTCCCATCTTTCATCTATTAGATCTCTTTGTAATTCCAGATCCAATTGTGGTTTGCATTAGATCTACCATCGTACTTTTATCCATTCATTTGATTATGATGATGTTGTTGATTGCTTCCATGAGTGAGTAGTTCCTTTGTTCTTGGGGAGATGGAGAAACCCTAGCACCATTATGAACTTGTAATAAAGATGATCTATTCTTGTGTCCGTATGACTTGCTTGTCTATGATATAATTATGATTTGTGTTTGATCTCTCTATTTAGATGATATGTGAATTCAACCACATATCATTTGCCTTCGGGACTAAAGGGAGGGAGAAATCCTTTGGACAGGTCTTGGAAGCGTACCCGGAATGCCCTGTGACAGATTTGTGTCGGCTCGTAACCTACATGGTCAAAGGAGGATTAAAGAGATACTCCCTAAGCTAATTATGATATCCATGGGGAAACCCTTAATTGTGGTGGTTTGTATGGGTGATTGCTCTCAGACATCACAGTGGTTATTTAGAGGTGACCTCACACTTGGCTCAACAAAGTGGTTTCCTACAAGCCTTGTAGTTAACATCTTATTATGGGGCTCACTCCACACATATCATGACACAAGAAGTATGTTATCTTGGTTGCACATAACAATAATACTATGATAGTGGTGTATCCTACATCCCCAAGGATGTTTTAGCCCTATTGATTTCAACCATGCTTTCACATAAACTTGTTACTTATTTTCTTTTTACTTGTTTTAATTACTTATCTGCAAACAACCATAAACCTTTCAAACACCCTTTACTTGAGATCAAAGACAGCTTACAAGTATACTTTGGTAGAGAGTAACGATGGGCATAAAGACCTTTACCAATAGCTCTCTGTGGGTTCGATATCTTTACTTCGAAACTAGCTACAATTGGTCTGTGCATTTGCAGTCATCAAGCTATTTTCTGGCGCTGTTGCTGGGGAGCTAAACGCTTTTGGTCTTTGTTCTTAGTTACTTAGTTTACTCATTGTTTTACTAAAGTTGTTTACTAGTTTCAGGTGAGCACCATGACTGCACTCGGACTGATTAATCAGCTCAATGCTATTAAATACCTCGGGAAGTTTAATAGAGAACTAGTTAAAGAATTCCTAAGTGGGAGCGAACCAGAATACGAGGTCAACCCTCATTTTATTGCTATTATTAAATAGAAAACTTTTGTAGGAGATGATCCCAGTGAGGATCCTTACAATCATTTAATGCATTTTACTGAGCTATGTTGGACTCTTAAATTGAGAGGCTATTCTGATGATGAATTGAAACTTAAATTGTTTATCCAATCTCTAACCAACACTACTTTGGCTTGGTTTAGAATTTGCCCTGCAGAGAAAATTGATACCTAGGAAAAACTCAAACGAGAATTTGTGTTTTGATTCTTTCCCAAGGTAAAAGTTGCTGAAGTAAGAAGGGTGATTACAAACTTCAAAAAACGCCCAGGTGAAGGTTTGGTAAGAGCCTACAAAAGGTTAAAGTCTCTACTTCATAAATGTCCCATCATGATTTACCTGAATGGTACATTTTTCATATCTTCTATGGGGGACTTAATCAAGAAACTGAACATGAGCTTGACACGAATTCAGGAGGTTCTTTCATGGAGTTAACTATAAATAAAGATTGGGAACTTTTAGAACGAATTCGCCGTAATAGAGTAACATGGGGATTTTATTGATGGGTTCGTAGCATGGAAAACAAAAAAATTCTACCGCAAGAACGAACAAAACCCAGATCTAATCTAGATAAAAGCCAAGATCTAATCTATTAGACATGTGCAACGAGATAGATCTGCACTAACCCTTGTAGATCCGAAAGCCTTTTGCGAGATCGGAGCTCGTGGTTGATGTAGACGATCACTTGCCAATCTCAAGATCGAGTAGACGATCCTTCCGGCGCCGCGTTCCGGCAGCGCTTCCGCAGTCGATCACACGTGCGGAGTCGATGCAGAGCTTCCTCTCTCCGTTCCAGCGAGCAGCAGAGGTAGTAGATCTCTCCACGGAATCCCAGCAGCACGATGGCGTGGTGGTGGTGGTGGAGTAGAGAATTCTGCAGGGCTTCGCCTAAGCCTGAGCAGAAGGAAGGAGGAGGAGAGAGGCGGCTAGGGCAAGAGTGGAGGGGCAAGGGGGTGGCGCCTCCACCCCTCTATTTATAGAGGGAGGGGTGCGGCCTAGGGTTCCCACCTAGGCCCGCCTCCTAGGGCCGGCGCACAAGGGGGACTTGGGGGAGTTTCCTTCCCTCCCAAGTTTCCCCTTTTTCTTTCTTGGTTTTCAAGTAAACTCCATAGAAATTTCTAGAACCTTCCGGAACATTCCGAAACCTTCTAGAACCCCCATATAAACACTCCGGGACATTTCCAAACTTAGAAAATGATCTCCATTATATGAATCATATTCTCTGGACAATTCCGGATCTCCTCGTGATGTCTCAGATCCAATCCGAGACTCCAAACAACATTCGGTCTCCAACGCACATTCCATATCTACCTAAACAACATCGAACCTTAAGTGTGTCACCCTACGGTTCGTGAATATGCAGACATGATGGAGACACCTCTCCGATCAATAACCATCAGCGGGATCTGGAGATCCATAACAGCTCCCACATACTCAACGATGACTTCGTGATCGATAGAACCATTAACATACGAAACCAATTCCCTTTGTCACGCGATACTATACTTATCCGAGGTTTGATCGTTGGTATCTCCATACCTAGTTCTACCTTGTTACTAATAAGTACTCTTTACTCGTTCCATGTTATGTCATCCCTTGTGACCTAGTCACATGCTTGCAAGCTAACTAGATGACATTCCACCGAGAGGGCCCAGAGCATATCTATCCGTCATATGGATGGACAAATCCCAATCTTGGTCCATGCGCTTCAACACATACTTTCAGAATACCCAATGACACCTTTATAACCACCCAGTTACGATGCGGTGTTTGATGTCATCAAAGTACCCATCCGGTGATGGTGATTAATATAACCTCATGGTCGAAGGATTAGGTTACTATGCATTTGAAAGCTTATAGCAATACGAACTTAATGACTTGATCTTATGCTACACTTACTATGGGTGTGTGTCCATCACATCATTCTCCTAATGATATAACCTTTTTATTAATGACATCCAATGTCCATGATCAGGAAACCATGATCATCAATTAATCAACAAGCTAGTTCAACAAGAGGCTTACTAGGGACTCTTTTATGTTTACAAAACACACATGTATTAGTGTTTCCTTATAATACAATTATAGCATGGGATGCAAACATTCATCATAAACACAAAGATATAATAATAACCACTTTTATTATTGCCTCTTGGGCATATCTCCAACAGTATCTCACTTGCACTAGAGTCAATAATCTAGATTACATGGTAATATACCTAACACCCATGGCATTCTGGTGTTGGTCATGCTTTGCTCTAGGGAGAGGTTTAGTCAACGGATCTGCCACATTCAAATCAGTGTGTACTTTGCAGATCTTTATGTCACCATCTCGGACATACTCGCGAATAGCATGGAAATGTAGCTTGATGTGCTTCAGCTTGCTATGTGACCTTGGCTCCTGTGCATTAGCTATGGCACCTGTGTTGTCACAGTAGATGGCCATCGGGTCCAACACACTAGGAACCACGCCAAGTTCAGTAATGAACTCCTTCATCCATATGGCTTCTTGTGCAGCCTCCGAAGTAGCTATGTATTCCGATTCAGTTGAAGATTTTGCCACAACGCTTTGCTTGGCACTCCTCCAGCTCACTGCAGCACCATTCAAAATAAATACGTATCCAGACTGTGACTTCGAGTCATTTGGATCGGTGTTCCAACAAGCATCAGTGTAACTATTTACAACAAGTTGTTCATCACCTCCATAAGAAAGAACCATATCCTTAGTCCTATTTAGGTACTTTAGGATATTCTTGACCGCTGTCCAGTGCTCCATTCCAGGATCACTTTGATATCTGCTAGTCAAACTAACAGCATGTGTTATATCCGGTCTTATACACAGCATGGCATACATGATAGAACCTATGGCCGAGGCATAGGGAATATTATTCATCTTCTCTCTATCTTCTGCCGTAGCTGGACTTTGAGTCTTACTCAAGGTCTTACCTGACAACATGGGCACGAACCCTTTCTTGCTCTCTTCCATTCTAAACTTCTTTAGAACTTTGTCCAAGTATGTACTTTGTGAAAGCGCTATTAGGAGTCTTGATCTATCTCTATAAATCTTGATGCCTAGAATATATGCCGCTTCGCCAAGATCCTTCATTGAAAAACTATTATTCAAATAGGCTTTGACACTATTAAGAAGTTCTATATCATTCCCAATCAACAATATGTCATCTACATATAGTACTAGGAATGCTACAGAGCTCCAACTCACTTTCTTGTAAATACAAGCTTCTCCATAAGTTTGTATAAATCCAAAGTTTTTGATTACTTTATCAAAACGTTGATTCCAACTCCGGGATGCTTGCTTCAGTCCATAAATGGAGTGCTGAAGTTTGCATACCTTGTCAGCATCTTTAGGATCGACAAAACCCTTGGGTTGTACCATATACAACTCTTCCTCAATGTCACCATTGAGGAACGCCATTTTGACATCCATCTGCCAAATCTCATAATCGAAATATGCAGCAATTGTTAACAAAATCCTCACAGACTTTAGCTTTGCTACTGGTGAGAATGTCTCATCATAGTCAACTCCTTGAATTTGTCGGAACCCTTTCGCGACAAGTCGAGCTTTATAGACGGTAACATTACCATCAACATCTGTTTTTCTTTTGAAAATCCATTTGTTCTCGACAGCCTTACGGCCATCCGGTAAGTCCACCAAAGTCCATACTTGGTTTTCGTACATGGATCCCATTTAGGATTTCATGGCTTCTAGCCATTTGTCGGAATCTGGGCTCACCATAGCTTCTTCATACGTCGCAGGGTCATCAGTGTTATCCACCAACATGACGTTCAAGGCAGGGTCATACCAATCAGGAGTGGTACAAACCCTCGTTGACCTGCGAGGTTCAGCAGCAACTTCGTTCGAAGTTTCATGATCACCATCATTAGCTTCCTCTCCAATTGGTGCAGGCGGCACAAAAACATCTTCCAGTGCTGCGCTACTCTCAACTCCGAGAGAAGGTTCAATAACCTCGTCGAGTTCTACTTTCCTTCCAATCACTTCCTTCGAGAGAAACTCCTTCTCAAGAAAGGATCCATTCTTGGCAACGAAAACTTTGCCTTCGGATCTATGATAGAAGGTATACCCAATTATTTCTTTAGGGTATCCTATGAAGACGCATCTCTCCGCTTTGGGTTCAAGCTTATCAGGTTGTAACTTCTTTACATATGCTTCGCAACCCCAAACTTTAATGAACGACAGTTTAGGTTTCTTTCCAAACCACAATTCGTACGGTGTCGTTTCAACAGATTTAGATGGTGCCCTATTTAAAGTGAATGCGGCTGTCTCTAATGCATAGCCCCAAAACGATGGCGGTAAATCTGTAAGAGACATCATAGACCGAACCATATCTAAGAGAGTTCGATTACGATGTTCGGACACACCATTACGCTGTGGTGTTCCCGGCGGTGAAAATTGCGAAAGTATTCCACATTTCTTTAAATGCATGCCAAACTCATAACTTAGATATTCACCTCCGCGGTCAGAACACAGAAACTTAATCTTCTTGTTACGATGATTTTCCACTTCACTTTGAAATTCCTTAAACTTCTCGAAAGTTTTGGACTTATGTTTCATAAACTAGACATACCCATATCTACTTAAGTCATCCGTGAAAGTGAGAACATAACGATAATCACCACACGATGCTACACTCATTGGACCGCACACATCGGTATGTATTTATTCCAATAAGTCTGTAGCTCGCTCCATTATTCCAGAGAATGGAGTCTTAGTCATTTTTCCCATTAGACATGCTTCGCATCTTTCAAGTGATTCAAAATCAAGTGATTCAAGAAGTCCATCAGAATGGAGTTTCTTCATACGCTTCACTCCAATGTGACCAAGACGACAGTGCCACATGTATGTAGAATTATCATTCAATTTTGTTCATTTAGCATTTATGTTGTGAACATGTGTATCACTACTATCGAGATTCAGTAAGAATAAACCATTCATCTTCGGTGCATTACCATAAAAGATATTACTCATATAAATCGAACAACCTTTATTCTCGGACTTAAAAGAGTAACCGTCTCGCAATAAACAAGATCCAGATATAATGTTCATGCTTAACGTAGGCACCAAATAACAATTATTCAAATTTAAAACTAATCCCGAAGGTAGATGTAGAGGGAGCGTGCCGACGGCGATCACATCAACCTTGGAGCCATTTCCAACGCGCATCATCACCTCATCTCTCACCAGTCTTCGCTTATTCCGCAGCTCCTGTTTCGAGTTATAAATATGAGCAACCGAACCAGTATCAAATACCCAGGCACTACTACGATTACTAGTAAGATACACATCAATAACATATATATCGAATATACCTTTCTTCTTGATGTTGCCGTTCTTCAGATCAGCCAGGTACTTGGGGCAGTTACGCTTCCAGTGACCAGCACCTTTGCAGTAGAAGCATTCAGTTTTAGGCTTAGGACCAGCCTTGGGCTTCTTAGCAGGTGCGGCGGCTTTCTTGCCGTCCTTCTTGAAGTTGCCCTTGTTCTTAGGCTTGCCCTGTTTCTTGAAATTGGTGGTCTTATTGACCATCAACACTTGGTGCTCCTTCTTGATCTCCACTTCAGCAGTTTTCAGCATGGATGATAGTTCAGGCAACGTCTTGTTCAGGCAATGCATATTGTAGTTCATCACAAAGTTCTTGTAACTCGGTGGCAGTGATTGGAGGACATGGTGAATCCCTAACTCATTAGGAATCGTTATCCCCAACTCTTGGAGCTTGTTTGCGTGCCCAGACATGGTGAGCACGTGCTCGCTAATGGAGCTTCCCTCTTCCATCTTACAGTTAAAGAACTTTTCGGAGGCCTCATAGCTCTCCACGGTCGCGTGAGTCTCAAAAATGAGCTTGAGCTCCTTAATGATCTCGAACGGGTCATGGTGCTCAAAGCGCTTCTAAGCTCCGTTTCTAAACCATACAGGATGGCACACTGAACTATGGAGTAATGATTTTTCCGAGTGGCGTAAACATTCTTTACGTCATCGGTGGCATCTTCTGCAGGTGGGTCACCTAGCGGTGCTTCGAGCACATAGGTCAACTGACCAGCCCTGAGGACAATCTTCAGTCCATGGAGCCAGTCCGTGAAGTTGCTTCCATTGTTCTTAAGCTTTTCTTTCTCTAGGAACGCATTGAAATTGATGGAGAGGTTCGCCATAATCTACAACAAATTTGCAAGTAGTTTAGACTAAGTTTATGATAAATTGAGTTCAAATTTTAATTCTTAATTAACTAGGTGAACTCCCACTCAAAACAACATCCCTCACATTGTCTTGGTGATTACACGAACCAAGTCCACTACACCAAGTCCGATCTTCACGAGAGAAGATGTAGTTTCATCGGGAACAATCTTCATGTTCATCATATCATTTATATGATTCATGCTCTACCTTTCAGTATTCCCTGTTCCGATACCATGTCTATACATGCTAGGCTTGTCAAGATTAACCTTAGTTTCCGCATGTGCAAATCTGGCTTGCACCCGTTGTATGCACACGTATAATCTATCACATTCGATCATCACGAGATGCTTCGAAACGACGAGTCCTAGCAATGGTGCCAACTAAGGACAAACACTTTATTACTTGATATTTAGTGAGAGGGATCATCTTATAATGCTACCGTCGCGATCTAAGCAATACAAGATGCATAAAGGATTAACATCACATGCAATTCATAATTAGTGTGATATGATATGGCCCTTTCTTCTTATGCCTTTGATCTCCATCTCCAAAGCACGGACATGATCTCCATCATCACCAGCATTGCGTCAAGGTCAGTGGCGCCGCTTCATGGTTGTCCATCATCACTAGCAACTATTACAACTACTTGGAATAAAGCTATTATAAGATGAATAGACACGCATGTCTTAACAGAATTAAAGACAACCATTAGGCTCCTGCCGGTTGCCATATTACAACAAGGATCATTGCATACATCAAATATAATCACAATCACATGATGGCCATATCACATCACAAAACCCTTGCAAAAACAAGTTAGACGCCTCTAATTTTCTTTGCATGTTTTACGTGGTTTGGGGCTTTCGAATAAGAACGGATCTTACCTACGAAACTGAACCACAACGCTGATACAAGTGCTATCAAGTGCAAAGTGTAGATTGGATCTATACTATGGTGGGAGAGACAGACACCCGCAAAGCCACTTGTGCAAAGCAAGTTACACGTCAAGCGTGGAGCAAGTCTCATGTGCGATGACATGTAAGGTTAGCCCGAGCCGCTTCATCCCACCATACCGCAAGATGCAAAGTACACAAAGCAAAAGACGGCACGAGCACCAACGCCCACAAAACCATTGTGTTCTACTCGTGCAATAGATCTACGCATAGACACGGCTCTGATACCACTGATGGGTTCGTAGCATGGAAAACAAAAAATTCTACCGCAAGAACAAACAAAACCCAGATCTAATCTAGATAAAAGCCAAGATCTAATCTATTAGACATGTGCAATGAGATAGATCTGCACTAACCCTTGTAGATCCGAAAGCCTTGTGCGAGATCGGATCTCGTGGTTGATGTAGACGATCACTTGCCGATCTCAAGATCGAGTAGACGATCCTTCCAGCGCCGCGTTCCGACAGCGCTTCCACAGTCGGTCACACGTGCGGAGTCGATGCAGAGCTTCCTCTCCCCGTTCCAGCGAGCAGCGGAGGTAGTAGATCTCTCCACAGAATCCCAGCAGAACGACGGCGTGGTGGTGGTGGTGGAGTAGAAAATTCTGCAGGGCTTTGCCTAAGCCTGAGCAGAAGGAAGGAGGAGGAGAGAGGCGGCTAGGGCAAGAGTGGAGGGGCAAGGGGGGGTGGCGCCTCCACCCCTCTATTTATAGAGGGAGGGGTGCGGCCTAGGGTTCCCACCCCTAGGCCCACCTCCTAGGGCCAGCGCACAAGGGGGACTTGGGGGAGTTTCCTTCCCCCCAAGTTTCCCCTTTTTCTTTCTTGGTTTTCAAGTAAACTCCATAGAAATTTCTAGAACCTTCCGGAACGTTTCGAAACCTTCTAGAACCCCCATATAAACACTCCGGGACATTTCCGAACTTAGAAAATGATCTCCATTATATGAATCTTATTCTCCGGACAATTCCGGATCTCCTCGTGATGTCTCAGATCCAATCCGAGACTCCGAACAACATCCGGTCTCCAACGCACATTCCATATCTACCTAAACAGCATCGAACCTTAAGTGTGTCACCCTACGGTTCGTGAATATGCAGACATGATGGAGACACCTCTCCGATCAATAACCATCAGCAGGATCTGGAGATCCATAACAGCTCCCACATACTCAACGATGACTTCATGATCGATAGAACCATTAACATACGAAACCAATTCCCTTTGTCACGCGATACTCTACTTATCCGAGGTTTGATTGTTGGTATCTCCATACCTAGTTCTACCTCGTTACTAATAAGTACTCTTTACTCGTTCCATGTTATGTCATCCCTTGTGACCTAGTCACATGCTTGCAAGCTAACTAGATGACATTCCACCGAGAGGGCCCAGAGCATATCTATCCGTCATATGGATGGACAAATCCCAATCTTGATCCATGCGCTTCAACACATACTTTCAGAATACCCAATGGCACCTTTATAACCACCCGGTTACGAAGCGGTGTTTGATGTCATCAAAGTACCCATCTGGTGATGCTGATTAACATAACCTCATGGTCAAAGCATTAGGTTACTATGCATTTGAAAGCTTATAGCAATACGAACTTAATGACTTGATCTTATGCTACACTTACTATGGGTGTGTGTCCATCACATCATTCTCCTAATGATATAGCCTTATTATTAATGACATCCAATGTCCATGATCAGGAAACCATGATCATCAATTAATCAATAAGCTAGTTCAACAAGAGGCTTACTAGGGACTCTTTTATGTTTACAAAACACACATGTATTAGTGTTTCCTTATAATACAATTATAGCATGGGATGCAAACATTCATCATAAACACAAAGATATAATAATGACCACTTTTATTATTGCCTCTTGGGCATATCTCCAACATTGATTTAGGAGGCAAAGGAGGCATAGAAATTGAATATGATTGTCTCAGTTCTTATAAAGACTCCGGTAAGGTAAAAGAAACTGCTAATGAACTGCAACTTGATGATATTATCTTGCAAATCCTTCAGTCTTTTACAGAACATATTGAAGCTCCAAATAAGGGAGGTACCCCCATCATATGTTTTCTCACCCGAGCTAGTTGTAGAAGATCTAATAATCATGGCCCCTGTCGAGCCAATAAGGGAGGTACCCCCATATGTTGAACCCTTTCCTTTTCCAAGGATGGTGAGAAAACATATGATGGCTCAGCAACTAGAGGATCAACGCAAAGAGGAAGAATTATTTCTCAAGGAGCTGGAAGAAGAAACACAAATAAGGAAAACTGAAGAAGAGCGCGTACAAGAGGCAGAGGCATCAATAAAGGAAGACATTTTAACCAGGTTTGCATATTGCAACGTGATTGAGCTAGATACCAAAGCTTCGCAATTTGTTGAAGGAAAGGTAAAATCTAAAGAAGTGGGTAAGCCTATCCTCCCATGCACTTTTGGAGGAACTTCCTATTATGGCCTTTGTGATATTGGTATGGCTGTTAATGTTATCCCTTTTAATTTTTATTTGGAATTTTTAAAATGAATTAGCTCCAGCTGAATTGGAAGATAGGGATATGACTATAATGCTTGCAGATAAAACTCTCAGAGTCCCTATGGGAATAATTAGGGACATACCAATATGTATTGGACCTTACAAATATCCTATTGATTTTGTGCTTATTGATATGCCCACTGACGTTTATTGTCACATCATTTTTGGAAGAACTTTTCTAAATACCGCAGGAGCAAACATAGACTGCAAGAAGTAAACTGTGTCTCTCAAGTTTGGTGAAGAGAAAATAGAATTTCATTTCTCCAAATTTGACCATAAGTCGCCTATTGAATAATTAGATGAGATGAGTATGAACGTGAGGAAGAAGGTAATATTGTAAATTTAGCCTCAATAGTCATCGAGACTCCCGATGATGATCGAGCAAGAAGTTTAGTCAATAATAATAATATTCTTCAAGACTTAGAAAAAGCAGAAATAGATAACTATCTTAACTCCACACCTGAGGTGGACATCAAGATCAATCAAAAATATGAAGAACCCATAAGGAAAGAAGATGATGCCCTTCCTCCTCCAATTATTAAAACATTGCCAAGGGAACTAAAATATAGGTTTCTTGATGAGACAAATAATTTTCCTGTTATTGTAAGTGCTAACCTTGTAGAGAAAGAGGAGGAAAACTTAATGAAGGTTCTCTGCATGCATCGAAATGCTCTTGGGTATTCGATGAGTGACTTGAAGGGGATTAGTCACTCGATAGCCACCCGTAGAATATTCATGTAAGAAGAACCTCAGCCGGTTGTGGACTTTCAACGACGTCTTAAACCTCACATGAAAGAGGAGGTAAGAAAATAAATAATATGTTTGTTGGATGCAGGCATTATCTTTCATGTGGAGGAGAGTGAATGGGTATTTCATGTTCATTGTGTTCCAAAGAAAGGTGGGTTTACTATTGTAGAAAATGAACATAACGAATTGGTACCTACTAGGACTGTTGTTGGACACAGGATGTGCACCTACTATAGGAAACTTAATAAGGAAACTTGGAAGGAACATTATCCTTTACCGTTTATAGATCAAACTTTAGAAAGTCTTGCTATGCATTCTCATTTTTGCTACTTAGATGGTTATTCCAGTTTTTCCCAAATTGATGTGCACCCTGATGATCAACTAAAAACTACTTTTATTTGTCCTTATGGCCTTTATGCTTATCATCATATGCCTTTTGGTCTTTGCAACGCTCCTGCCACTTTTCAAAGATACATGACTGCTATTTTTGCTGATTATGTTGAAAGTATTATAGAAGTATTCATGGACGATTTCTCTGTTTATGGAACTTCCTTTAATCATTGTCTCCATAATCTTCATAATGTTTTGTAGAAATGTGAATACACTAACTTAGTCTTGAACTGGGAGAAATGTCATTTCATGGTTCAAGAAGACATAGTACTTGGTCACAAAGTCTCAGTAAGGGCATAAAGTCAATAAGGCAAAGATTGAAGCAAAAGAAAGGTTAGCCCCTCCTCGAGATATTAAAGGTATAAGAAGCTTCTTAGGTCATGTGGGATTTTATAGAAGATTTGTTAAGAATTTTTCAAAAACTGCTAGACCATTAACTAACCTTCTTCAAAAGGATGTTCGTTTTAATTTTGATGAAAAGTGTCTTACTTCTTCCAACATATTAAAACGAGCCCTCCTTGAAGCTCCCATTATAAAACCACCTAATTGGAAGAAACCTTTTGAGCTATTTTGTGAAGCTAGTCATGAAGCTGTAGGAGCAATTCTTTGTCAGTACGATGGTGATGACCTTAATATCATTCATCATGCTAGTCACACCTTAAAAGGGGCCCAAAAGAACTATCCTATGGCACAAAAAGTATTCTTAGTTGTAGCCTTCTCTTGTGATAAATTTAGATCTTATATCATGGACTACAAAGTTAGAGTACACACTACTTAAAGGAAATCATAGAAAGGACCAATGTTAAGCCAAGAATGATCCGTTGGACTCTACTTTTGCAAGAATTTGATTTACAGATCCTACAAAGGAAGGAAGAGATGGAAGAAACATTCATGTACACTCAAGAATTTTCTCATCCTAAGGAGGTGTCATCCGTGTATATACCTGTGGGAACCACACTACCAAAAAGGAAGTTCCCTATTTCTTCTTGCAATAGTTTTGGTGATTTTCTATGACCTGTTTTATTCAAAGAGCAGAAGAAAAGAAACTCAAATGATACCATATTCCCTCGATGATCATAGCTTATGAAATCCTAAACACATCTTTGTTCTGGATGATTTTCTGTTATTTCTTTTTGCATATTTGATTTCCTCTTGTTTTCCTCAGTTCATTGTCGGTATTACAAGATCGGTATGGGCGGGCCATACGACCAGATTTGTCCGTACCGCTGGTTTATAAGACCGCAGGTGCCTCGGCCTCGTTTTCGCATAATCGGTATGACCGCACCGTATGGGCGCAGCCCCCCCGTACGGTCGGTCGTTATCTATTCTGTGACCGCCTACCGATTTTTGTTTATTACCTAAACAAAATAAAAAAATGAAATTGAACCGTCATGAAGTCGGTACAGACGGGCAGTACGGGCGGAACCCGGCCATACTACTTAGTCGGTTGACTTGTTACCCACTTCAACTCGTGGCATTTTTGGAAACGACCCGGTACGGGCGCGCCATACGGGCGTCCGCCGTACCGTCTGGTCGATCCGACCCAAATTTCTTGCTTTTGCACTTATTTGTTTCCATATTTGTTAAGATTCTTTTCTTGGGTGACCCTTTTTCTCCCAGTATGAATTTTACCCTGCACCAACCCTTTATAAGTCCCCCATAAGGGCTCTATCCTTGTGTTGATAATACAGATCTTATCCACGATCTACTTCTTCCTCGTAAACTCTTCGGAACCATGTCCTCGATATGGAGTACCCTTCAAGAGAAGGAAGATCTCCATGGATCATCTTCGAGGATTACGGAGGAAGACAAAGTTGTTGTACCAGAAGAGAAGAAATTAGAAGATGAGGATGGATTCAAGCTGATGGAAACACTAAAGGATGGGCGCAAGGTGTTTAGCCTGGGCATTGAAAAAGAAGGCGACTTTGATGAAGTTCAACTTGATTTAGAAGGAGATGGGGAGCTTTTCTTGAAGAAGGTGAAGAGACAAGGGGAGGAGATTCAAGCCTCCTTGGACAAGCTTGATTGTCGCATCAAGAAGATTGAGGTAAAATCTCCAGGATCTTCTAAAAAATTGAACTATTGCGTCGCTACCTGGATCAGATGGACTTGAAGATAATGAAAGGACTCGAGGCAAATCTCAACATCAGCCTCAGACCCATTAACACCCAGAAGCAAACAATAGAGATGTACAAGGCTCTTGTTGAGCAGTTGGAGAAAGTCAATGAGCAACGCCGGATCCGTATCTTGATCTTGGAGACATCAAACAAAATGCTCCGCGCAAGTCTTCGTGATTCCAGAGTTTCTCCACCTGCAAATTAGAGGAGTATGACACGGTATTGAATAATCACAAGGGATTATTTGATCCACCTGTCTTGATTCCAAGCTTGGGGGATCTGTGAGGACCTTGTAATCTATCTTACAGTTTTCGCATGTTTACTTTGCCGCATGCATGGTTAGGTTTAAATTTCAAAATTTGCATTAGTTGCATCAACTTCGAGTTCCCTTTGTTCAAGAGAAGAATTATATCTATTGAGCTATGAGACTTTATGATAATTGAAGTTGTGTTTAATTCATGATTATTATATTAGATGATTGAGCTAGGTTGAGTGTTATGATACTTGTAGAGCTATCATAAATTTAGGGACTTCCACACCAACAAAAGTATTGATTAAGTTATGAGAAGAAGAATTCTGGTAGCATATTATAATTAAGAGTTTCTGAAAGCCATGGAAGTAGTGAGCATGATCAAATAGTTGTGTTGAAAAGACAAAGAGAAAAAGGAATAAGTAAAAGTGACATAAGTATCAAAAGAAAAGAAGAAAGCAGCTATCAAAGGTATTAAACATGGAAAAAAGGGGGAAGACAAAATGATCATGAATCTTCACTACTAAATTTAGTGCTCTATATCTTTAAACTTTGTGATTATATGATATGTTGAATCACGTAGCTTCTTGTAATTTCACTAATACTGAAAAAGGTGTGGAAGCCTCTAAGTTATGTAATGTGTAAGGGTATGGTAATACCCCCAATGTATCTCTACATCCAACATTGTAGTTCTGCTTCAATTCCTACCTCATTTATTGTAACGACTCGTGTCTTATGAACATGATAATCTTGTCCATAAGCCACCATCTTTCTCATGGACGAGCAAGATCCTAGCTTGGGGGAGTTGATGCGTCCAAAATTGAAGCATATTTACCTTTTGTTTTTGCATAAATAGAGTAGGGATTTTTGTATTTCACTGCCCCTACACGTGCTTTTTTGTTCTTGTTTCAACAGGATCCCAAATCATGGAGTCATATATGAACATATCAATTAGAGTTGTCATATTGTATAATTATATGATATTTCTAAGTGATAAAAGTCATTTTATGAATTTGCCTTCGCACCCGGAAGAATATCAATCGAAGGGGAGGCATCAGTATGGTTAATGACCACTGGTACGGGCAGAGCCCGCCCGTACCATCCACCCGTACCAGGCGCCATTGCGACCACCTCGTCAAATACTTCTCCCTAGCAAAGACGAGAGGGAGATCCGACATTCACAGCCACCAGAAACCACAAAACACCACATCCGAGAGGGATCTGAATGAGGAACTTGGCTGGGGTAAAATCCCGGCTACTTGATGGATCATTGGAGGACAACGCATCATCCCCTTCATCATCAACCACTACATCTCCATTACCACCATCACTCCCATCTTTCATCTATTAGATCTCTTTGTAATTCTAGATCCAATTGTGGTTTGCATTAGATCTACCATCGTACTTTTATCCATTCATTTGATTATGATGACATTGTTGATTGCTTCCATGAGTGAGTAGTTCCTTTGTTCTTGGGGAGATGGAGAAAACCTAGCACCATTATGAACTTGTAATAAAGATGATCCATTCTTGTGTCCGTATGACTTGCTTATCTATGATATAATTATGATTTGTGTTTGATTTCTCTCTTTAGATGATATGTGAAGTCGACCACATATCATTTGCCCGTGGGACTAAAGAGACGGAGAAATACTTTGGATGTGTCTTGGAAGCGTACCCGTTGGCGTCGACTCATAACCTGCACGATCAAAGGAGGATTAAAGAGAGACTCCCTAAGCTAATTACGATATCCATGGGGAAACCCTTAATTGCGGTGGTTTGTATGGGTGATTGCTCTCAGACATCGTAGTGGTTATTTAGAGGTGACCTCACAATTTGCTCAACAAAGTGGCTTCCTACGAGCCTTGTAGTGAACATCTTATGATGGGGTTCTCTCCACACATATCATGACATAAGAAGTATGTTATTTCGGTTGCACATAACAATAATACTATGCTAGTGGTGTATCCTATATCCCCGAGGACGTTTTAGCCCTATTGAGTTCAACCCCTCTTTCACATAAACTTGTTACTTATTTTCTTTTTACTTGTTTTAATTACTTTTCTACAAATTGTGGGGTTCCCTGGATTTATCATCCGAGAAATCCTTGTTATGCACATATCCATGTTTCCATGATTAGTGAGCTGTGGAACATAACTGACAAGTATCATTACATTATCCAAAACTTAATGAATACAAGACTTACATAATCACTATTATGGCTACATAATCTTCAGTAGCGGATCTTCATCAAACGCAGAGCCCATTCATGCCTTAACCTACAGGCAACTGACTGGGAAGACGGCCTAGCTCGTATAGACATCATCGACACCAATATGCTTCGTGCTTCTGAAAGTCTGGCCAAGTAAATAGCCAGGGACAATGCCAGTGAGTACTTTGAATGTACTCGCAAACCACCAAGATAAGGTAAACAAGATAATGCAGTTTGGCTATGGCGAGATAGCTCTATCTAGGGTTGTTTTTGAAAAGCCTAGATTTCTCTTGTAGATATGGCATCTCTATATATTTGTTGAAAAAGAGTTTTGAAAACATGCCTCCATTTTATAAATCCGGATATCTCCATATCCTTGTTGAAAACCTTTTTGAAATCAGTTTTGGATAAAACCCCTTTGTAACATCTTTGTGGTCAAACCAAAGCCATTACTCTCAGGTCCTCTCATGACCTCCATACATTCATCCATCTTTCCAAAACCACCATTTGGGTACTCCTAGCCATCACCTTTCCAACCGTCCTTGACCATGGACATGGCTATTCGAATAGATTATACTCTGCAGAGTTGGTCCACTTTACCAACAAGAATCAATACATCCACCGAAATACAACCATGGCCTACTACACACGGTAGATGGGGGTTCGGATAATCAAACCTAACCTTTCATTTGTCATCCATAGCAAAAGCGGTTGTTCCTTTTGGATTTGTTCTCCCCGACAACGAGTATGTGGCGCCCCACACCATAGTCCTGCCTTCCGTACACGTGTATACCCAAACCATAGCTTGGAGTATACCTTAATTTGGTGACTCCACTTCCTTCTGTACTACCTAAGTCATACCGTCTGCGGGAGACCCAATTCTTGCACCGGCATTCTTGATGAAGCAAGATGCAGGACCCAGATCCATAGATCTGTTATAGAGCTGGCCCGGAGTTCAAGGGATTTCTCCCAATTAGCAGTGTACAAGCTGCCTCGGCTAAAGACAAAAAACTACGAGCTAAGCTCTAGCTCCTGGGGTAATGTGGTTGCACGGATAAATCGTTCTGGTAAAGGCATAGAACATCCCTTCTCTTTCTCTTGTACATTTTCTCATTTCTCATCATCACCACTTCTTTAGTTAAAACATCTGCTTGGAAACGATGCCTCTTCCCAATGGTTTTACAAAGCATTTTCAAAACATTTGTAGTAGGGTAAATCCCAAAATAATTTATTCATCAAAAATCTGTGGTTTCCAATGGGGTAGGATGCTAATCATCATAACCTCGATCTAAAGGGGTAAATGGTAGGTTTACATCAGGGTGGGTGCCATGAGGGACACCAAGTAATAACTTGGAGGAGCCAAGTCATTAGCGCAGTATTTATAAAAAAAGACATGCTGATGGTAATGCAATTTATAAAGGAGATGCAAAACAGGTAATAAAAGGAGTAGGGTATGTATCGGAGTTCGGGAAGGGTGGCTTGCCTGTGACCAGCGGGATGTCCCTGGACTTCTTCTTAAGATAACCAAGAATACCAATACCAATAATAATAAGATCTCTTCTTCTCGTCGTCAAACAATCGTAACTATCACCATCATCGAACACACATGCAAACAAATAGTACCACATTCAATACAAGACATACAAGCATCAAATCATAGATCAAACAATGGACAATACAAGTTTAGAATTTAGTAGGTTTTGAGTAGTTGGATTTAGGCAAGTGGAAATGCTCGAAGAGCAATAGTGGGTGTTCTTTAATGGAGTGGGAGGCCAAATCTACTTACTTAAGGGTTTTTATACCGAGGTCATGTTCTGTATGATTTCAATATGTGAGGATGATATCACCAGATAGTTATTGATCCAATGAAACCAACAAAAGTGGTTTCACTAATTTATCAATTTCCATTGATTTATAATGAATTTTCTTGTGGGAAATATTCTAGTTTTAGGAGATAATTCCCCAGAAGAGTTATGTGAGTCAAAAAATTATTTCCTTGGGTGTTTGTGTATATTTTTATGTACTAATTCACTGAGAGTCGGAATCATGTCAAAATATTGAACAGAATGCCCTCAGGAAATTCCCAAAGTCAGTTCTTTAGTTGTTTTGTCTTTTTCACCAGATTAATTCTACAGAAGATTTTTATATGATTCGAAAGTCACATGTTATGTAATTTTAATACCTTCCTATAGAAATTTGAATCACTATTTTTGGATATACAGAACTACTGGGGTGATTTATTTAGTGAAACTACCCTAGACAAAGATTTTTAATTCGCCAAAATTAAACAGAGCCTCAATAAAATTTGATCTCCTGAATTTTGATAGGCCTGAGTGTACCACATCACAGAGAGTTGAAATGAGGTCAAATTAACCTATTTTTTGGCCTAGGGAATTTTCTGAAGTATAATCTGAATACATTTTGTTATTTTTGTTTCCGTGGGTATACAATGAGTTTTGGCATGGGACTAAGGCTAATGGGTAGGCATATTTAATACATACTAGAGGGAGTTGGTTTCACTCCAGTTGGTTGAGTGTAACTCCCGAAGGATTTTATTCCTTGAAAAAGGCTATGTTTTGGTATTTTAATTTCCAGGAAATAACTAAAAGAGATAATGACTTGAGACTAGATCTGCATGTTAGACAAAACATGTGTTTACATGTGTAAAAATGAATCTGGGCATGTTAACGTATTTCACATTTTGTTTTTGATTTGAAACCAGCCAGTATATTTCAGGATTGGATTTTTAAACAGAAAAGAAAAGGGGGTACAGGTGGATGGGCCGGGATCTGAGGAGATCTGGGCCGCACCACGGACATGCTGGCCCAACTCGGCACTCAGTGTGCGGAGGGCGGGTTTGAAGGCTGCCAGGCGGGCCCCGGCTATCATAGGGCACGGACGGCGAAGCGGTACCGAGGCGCTTGGGCAATCCGATTAGAGGGCGAATCGATGGCGCCAAGTCGTCGTCCTCCTTTTCTCTAGGGCGGCGGGGAGCTAACCCTAGTTGGGGAGAGAATCAGCACAGGGGCTCACTAGAGGGGTGGATAGGCACTGGGAGGTGGCGGAGGTGGAGCGGTGCTCGACGGTGATTTCGAAGAGGGGTGGCACGGTGGGTTTTTCTTCTGGAAGGGTCCTCGCGCAGGTACCATGATGACGTCGTCCTTCGGAGTTCACCGGGGTTGCTCCCAGGGACGCTGCATGTTGAAAACAAGGGCATGGTCATCTGCAGAAGAGCAAGGGGAGTTCGAGGGAGTGACATGTAGAGAGAGAAGAGCAAGAGAGGGAGAGCTATGCTCAGTTCTTGAGCAATGGCCGAAGGGCCATTCTTACCTTCTCTCGGGCAGGAAAAGGTAGGGGAGGAGGGAGTGGAGTACAGAGGAGGTGAGATGGGAGGAGTGGGGGAAAATTAGCCAGGAAGGGGTGCTGGGGTGGCCTATGGGTTTATAAACCAAAGAGGGGTGGTGTTTGATGGACTAGGTCCATTTTGAGCATGGAGGAGGGTGCTGCTCGAGGGTTGGTCAAGCTGGGCGGTGGTGAGGAGGGTGTGGGGTCTAGGCCACGACCAGAGAGGGGCTTAGAGGGTGTTGCAGCTGCTGTGGCAATGAAGGTGGAGATACCCTTTTATGCCAAGATCTCCTCCTCTCCTTGTTTTAAGCACAAAAGCCAAAATGAGGGCTACAGTGATCATGCTACAGCACCACACAATTAGTGGGGTGTATGAGTGTTGTGGTGGGGTGTATGAGTGTTGTGGTGGTGGATGGTGGAGGTTTGGTGGGGTTTGAAGGTACATATTTGAATAACTTCAATTGTTGGGCAAATAGATGGTTGTGGAGCAAGTCTAAGGAATTGTGTTTGGCAGGATGGGTAAATGGTACTGGTGGATATATTATGTCAAGGTACCTCTCTATGACTTAATTGAGATTTATTGGATGATTTTTAGTCCACTTTATATCATATATTCAAAAAGTGCAGAAGTGGTTTATAGAAGCTCTTTTGATATCTTTACATTGAACAAGGGTGGTTTTTGATGTGAGATGGTTCCAAATACCATACCACACATTGCTAAATTATCTTGGAATTTATTTAGAAGAGAAAATATTTTAAGCTATTATTTCTTGTTTCTGCCATTTAAGAAAAGGGGAAAAACAAATAATAAAGAATACCAAAAATATTTATTTTTGAGATGGGAAGGTATGATATGATATATAGGCATCAAGTGTGCCTAAATATGTGGGTGTCTTTTGGAGGAAAACAATATTTCCTTTATTGATGGTGGTTTTGAGATTTTTGTAAAAGAAAGGATTTAATTGTCTTTGGCCAAAACAATTATTGATATTATTTTATAAATCTTTATATCTAGGGTAGATTATGTATACATGTTGTATCTACCAATCGTAAGCTTGGGTTTTGTAATTCCAACTTGATTTGGAAGGAAAGCAAGAGATTTAGGATCTTAGGCATTATTATTTTTATACCTTTAAAACATGGTTGGATCTTGGAGCTCCATTCTCCTGTGTGGCATGGGCTAGATGTATGGATATACCAAGTTGAGTAGATCACCATGGTACAATAGTTTGAGCTTGATCATGCTTGAGTTCTCCAAGAATTGATCTCAAACTTTGAATAAAATAAGGGTGCCAAAGCAGATTATCAAATAGGCTTCAAAACATTGTGGGTTTTTGGAGCACAAGGTTCCATTTGGAACAAGTGAAGTAGGTATTGCAAGACCTTTATTAGTAGAACACACTCATGCAAAGAGTTGGTCCCAAGAAGGTAGGATGAAGGTGTGAGCTTCTGACCAAGTAGGCTAGTTGATAAGATTTGCAGGAAATATTATTTTCTTGCCTGCAAAACTATCAAGAACAAGTGGGTTAGAGGATGGTCTATCCAAGGGAAAGAGTGGTCCCTGGTATTCCTTACGATGGTATACAATATGGTTCAAGTGCATTTCCAAAAATGAACAAGTGTTGAGAAAGAGAGGTATTCAAAAAAGTGATGTTGAAACAGTTTCCAGACTTGGTCAAATTTGGGAATTTTGAGGAATTTGACTAGAGTACAAGAGGGGGATGCTTTGGAGAGGATACAAGTTTCCAAATCATCATCAAGTATAGGGTGATGAAGTGTAGATGGAGTAGGAGAGATCCATGCTTGATATTGGTCTTCCTGGACTTGGGAACTTCTAGAAGGGATCACTTCAGAAAAGATCTGGTTAAGGGTTTTAGATGATCACCTAGTGGCTATAGATCAGATCCAACTTGGTTAAGTTGCTTAGGGTTGAGACTCTTGGATTAGTTGGATGATATATGATGAGTTCCTAGGGTAGCTCATTCTATTCCCTAAGCAAACAAGTCAAACAGCAGATCAAGGCAATCCATCTTTCAATCAAATCAAACTACTACTTGGGTTACCAACAAGCCTAGCTTGGTGTAAGCATGGGTATGTTGAAAGGTTGGAGTTTGAATAAGATGAGGTTCCTTGGTATTTCTACCAAGAGTAGGATTCAAAAGCTTATAAAAAGGTTTTGGAAAATCCTAGAGATAAGAGTAGTTGGAAGTCCTGTTTGGTAAACATAGGGAGATTATATCATATAGATCTCCATAATTTTGTTAATAGAAGCTACTAAACTAGTTTGTTTTGCAAAGGCATCTTGACTCAGGTTTTGAAATGCCAGAACATTTGAGAATATACAAAGTGAGCCAAGACAGTTTTGTTAGATAGCTTTTGTAAACTGATGGTGAGGTAAGGAGTAGGTCATACATTACACAGCCAGATGCATAAGCATCACAAGCAAGCAACCAAACACTGCATCATTAAACAAGAAAAAGTTTTTGTTCCCCCTGATTTTTGCATTCTGGACAACTAATCAGGGTTGCTGAATTTGGGATGTTACACAAACAACCATAAACCTTTCAAACACCATTTACTTGAGATCAAAGACAGCTTACAAGTATACTTTGGTAGAGAGTAACGAGGGGCATAAATACCATTACCAATAGCTCTCTGTGGGTTTGATATCTTTACTTTGAAACTAGCTACAATTGGTCTGTGCACTTGTAGTCATCACTCCTCCTTTTACACACGCCTCTGTCTAGCTAAAAAAACCTATGCCATAGTTTCCCATGATTTATAAAGAAGGCGGTAGAGGCGAAAGTCTTCTCCTACTCTGCGAGAGGGAAAATCCTACTGCTTTGAGACTACCGGAGAGGGGGAAATCGAAGCCTTCATCACCACCAACTCCTTCTTGGCATAGGGGATTCTCTCCATCACCATATCCATCACCACCAACATCAACACCATCTCCATCTCAAAATCGACATCATCCACCTCATATTTTGTGGAAGGTTGAAACCTAGATACTGTTTAAGTGATGTGTGCATGCTTGTGCTTGGAAACTTGTCATTGTTTTGTTTTGGAGTTATAATTTCAGATTGTGCTGCAATCCATATGACACTAATCCATGCCATGTTTAACTGTTGTGAGTAGTTCCCCATGTTCCTGAGGGCATAGGATGAATTGGCTATGATTACCATATAGTATGTAATGGGTATTTGATCAAGTTTAATATTTTATGTGGTTCTATGATGGTAATAAGTGAATCTATTATTCATACTACTTCACCTTTATGGGCTCATAGGGCTGCACCTTAGTGTAATAAAGAGAGTAGGGAGGGGCAGAATGATAGAAATCGTGTCCTAGCACTTTGAGTTGCATTAGGGGGTTCTTGATCGGACCTTAGAACTTTAAGAAATGGTTGGACATTTATGTCTTAATGAATCCTTTGTTTTGCACATGAAAATGGTTTTAGGACCAATCATTATGGGTGCACTTGCACATGTATATGACTGCACCTATTTTAGGCTCTATCCAACGAGAATAAGATTTGACAAGATGCTTACCGTGCTTGTTTTAGAAACCCTTATGCTAAGTAAATTCATGCTGCCCCCAGGAAAGTTTGTCACATATAAGTACACACACTTGAGCTTGTCCTTTTGTTGGATAGAGGATTGAGCTTTCTTTGGAGAAGAGCATTCACATTCTTGCAATTTACTTTACATCAATTTTTTTGGAAAAACATAAACCTCAAAACCCAAAACTCCTACACGTTTTACTATTTTACTTGTTAAACATTGCTAACCAATACATTTAGCTCCTCGTGGGTTCGACAAGCTTTCCTATATTGAAAGGTACTACAATAGATCTCCTGCACTTGAGAGACATCATACATCAAAGATGAACTAAAGTGTGTTGAAGTACTATCAATTTGTGATCTTCCACAACCCATGCCACGAAATCGTGGACCGTGTTCTCATGACCGCACACGCAAAACTTGCGGCTTGTATCCTTCGTCCTCATATTGTCACATACCACATAGCGACATGGTGGTAAACCGCACTTGCAAATCTGGTCCATCTGTGAGTCAACTCCGTTCCAATCCGGGTCATAGATATCCTCAGATACATTAGGGCGGAACTTCGAAAGTAAAACAGCCATGTATACATGTGTGATATCAAAAATCAACAATTGCAAATGAGATCGAGATAACCCCAAATCATATCTCGATCAAACAATAGCAAGCGTTGTGCGATGGAATCAAAATTATTAAGCACATATAATCGATGCACGTACCGACATCTCGCAATCAAGCTCTCTAGTCGATGTCTGCTGAAGCTATCATCGGGTACCACCACAGTCTCCGTTGTCATCGCTTGAAAGATGAAAATTTGTCCCAAGGGAGGTTTCAGAGACGTGAGCTAGATATAAAAAAGGCTCGGCTCGGTGGTGGGCCAGGACACTCAACGACATAGACCAAACTAGTCAGCGGGATATGCTTGACCGTTCTCTAGTGTGGGACTAGCATCTAATGACACTTGCAATGGGCGACTCACAACACTATGAGTCCATCCATCAACTACGCCAGTGAAATGCGTTGTAACATCCCAAAACTTTAATCCAAGTGATCAAGATCAAATCTACCAATTTAGGGTTAACAAAAACTTTTTCTATTAAAAACGTTTAAGCATTCATATGTATTTGCATTTAAAATAGGAGTTGTTTTAAATGCCATGATTGAGTGATCTATTGGTTGTAAAATAACTCTAAGGTAAATTACACATCATCTAGATCATCCCCAAGCAAATCCCAAAGAAAAAGAAATCAAAAAGAATTAAATAAGGAAATGGTCACTTTTGCCATTTTAATCACCTAGCCCACTTTGGCTATTCCTAGCACTCAAATTCAAACAGAAACAATTGTGGATCTTTGCACCCCTTGCTAGTACAAGTAGTGATGTGCCAAGGCCCACTTTGTGATCTTCCAAAAACTTTCAAACTATAATTTTAAATGACAATTGAAAATTGAATCTAGTTCATATATATAGATCACACTTTTCAAAAACCACTCAAATGAATTCCATTTAACAAATCCTAGCAACCACGGTCTACCAAGCATCAGATACAAAGCACCCACCAAAAATCTTCACAAAATTCAAATAAAAGTTTCATGTGGCCATTTTGTCGAACAGTTGGTAGGCAAAAAAATACTGGCCTAACTAATACTGTTGCCAATTGGTTTCGTGTCCCCCATTCGACCCTCTCTATTCTTCCCTGTCTCCCCTCGTTCCAACCAAGCAATCAAGGAGCTACCCCTAAGTCTGGATCAGCAGTGGCGTGCCGCCCCAATTTGGTCATCGTCGGCCAAGCATGGACAACACGCCAGAGACACCGCCACGCCAAACCAGCTTGCCCGCTAGCTCCGCCCAACCCTACCGCACTCCCCTGTCCACCCCACGGCCAAAGCCAGCCCCTGGACCACCTCCACTCGCTCGCGCCCATGCCTCTCTGCGTCGCGCCAGAGCACGCCAGAGCGCTCTCGCTACCAGCACACCACAGAACGCGCCTTGACACCAGACCGCGCACACAGCTCCACCTTGACCACACCAACCCACTAGACACGGCCGTGCATCGCCGCGTGACCCACAGTCACCAGGAGCACCGTCGAGCATCGCCTCTGTCCCTCAGAGCGCGGGAAGCTCCCGACCGTTAGCCACCGCCCCTAGCCACGCCATTACATTGTAGATGACCGCCAGCAGACCGCCTACCGTCCGCCTACCTCGCCCACGCTGGTAGCCCCCTGTGCCGTCATCACCGACGAGCTCCGCCCACACCCTTCGGTCCTCTCGTCGAGCCTATATAAGGAGGTCAACCCCAGCCTCAATCGCCACACCATTCCACTCCCCTCTCTCCACTGATCGTTTCCCCTCTCTTGCCGGAGCCGCTCGAACCGCCCATCGCTGGAATTCCACCGGAGGTAGCCGCTGCAGAGGAGGAGAAGTCCCCGTCGATTTCATCCACCTCAGCCCCTCCCGCGACCTCGCCTGAGTCCGCCGTCGTCGTCCAGTTTGTTTGCCCGCATCGCCGCACTAGCTGGAGCCTTGGTATGCCCCCACTGTACCCCCACTGACCGCGCTAGGGTTCAGTCTCGCCGGCGACGTGTCCGTCGTCGACAATGACTGTGAGCCGTTAGATCTAGCTCTAATCATGTGGTCCTTATCACCCGTACCGCTTCGCGTTTAATGAGTCACTGATAGGCGGGACCTCCCTGTCAGCAGCCCTCAGTGCCACCGAGTGTACACGGGCCGGCCCATTTAGTTTCCTGTGCTGACCTAGTAATTCAAATATAGGCTTTTTAGAAGTAAACTTAATTCTGTGCCTTAGTTCAAAAATCAATTTAGGGAGTTGTACAAATCCAAACTGAGTGATTCCAATTTTGTTGGAAAGATAATTAAAAAATCTATCAAAGACCGTTGGACTTAAATCATTTAGAGTTAGAGATCTCTCCTAGTAAAAATAACAAGACAGAAGCTTTTGCACATTCAAACATTTTTCTAAAATCAACCATAATAGCTTTTGAGTTGATTCCAACTCTCAAAAATCACATTTAACCATACCTATCTGAATATGTAATAATATTAAGGTTTGCATGCAGTGACTTTGGACTAGTACCAAAATAATGCTATTTAGGCATTTCTAGTCACTTTAAATCATTAAATATTAAACTTAAACTTATTAAAATATGATCCAACCTTTAAATCACATTCCCATATGTTAGAATATGTGGTGATGACATGTGTCCACATGATCCCATATTTTAATTGGATAATATTAAATCTTAGTTAATCTCAATGAGTAGAAATTACTTTTCTCAAATAAAATAAATGAAACTAGTGCATTAAACCTTGTGATGTTTGTGATGATACTAGATCATCAAATGTGTGCTTTAGTGTGCTAAGTAGACTATTTAAGTATTGTTTGGTGATTGTGTATTCCGTATGTATTTATAGACGATAGTACCGACCAAGTCTACGAGGAGGAGGAGTTCTACCAAGAAGAGGAGGAAGAGAATTTCAACCACTTCACCGACCAAGGCAAGCTATTGTTAGCAAGCTAGCATTATACCAATTAGAAATGCAAGAAAATCCTTGCAAGCTAGATAACCTAAGCAAAGGCATTATGCATGCTTTGGTTATACCCTTTTTGACTTATACCTACTCCAAGTTTTAATTACAAGCTTTACTTCCTTTATCTTACTAAAGTCCTTTACTTGTTTAAAGGTAGCATAAAGAGTATAAAACTTGACCCATCTAGTTAGACTTAGATGTCATTCTATGGCATGAGATTGAGATTAGCATCCCACATTAGTGAACACTCTTAACTTAGTAGTTTGGAGCTAAACCAAAACTTGATTCACTTTAGATGGGAATACTTGGTAAAGATGATTTGTGAAAACCTTGGAATGATGAGTCATTCTATTGATATGTTTTGACATGTGTTGAGAAACGCAAATGGTTTATGATGATGAAAATGTTGAGGCATGAGCCTTAGCCTTTTTACAAAACTGATGGTTGGGTTCGGATGCGATACCATTCCAATTTTACTGTACAACCACAATACCTGAATTGGATAAGGCTTAGCTAGAAGTTTATATGCATTAGTATTAGTTCCCTCGCGGGAGAGGTTTGAGATAAGGCTACCTCTCAATGTTGTCCACCTATGCAGTGCCCAGGATGGCAGATGGTCATGGCTGGGAGGCCATGCTCATAGGAGAGGTGCTTATACTAGATTGTGTAAAGGAAAGGTTATGTTTGATTATCTGCATACTAAGTATGATGATTCAGGGTTATCCCTGATAGATGTATCGAATCTTGTGGTGAAAGTGTACCACCTCTGCAGAGTGTCAAACTATTCGAATAGCTGTGTCTGCGGTTATGGACAGTTGGAGTGGCCATACTATTCTGTTGTCAGATGTTTTCAAAACAACTTATGAAATGAATTGTGACATGACTTGACCACAAAAGAGTTGTGACTATGACAACTAAGTTCCCACTTAGGTGTTTTCAAACTTTATTTTATCTTTCTTTGTTTCTAAACTCAGCTTATGTTTCAAACTTAACTTTACGAATGAACTCAGAGTTAGCATTCCTACTAGAATCATCCTATTTGTTAGTGGTAGTTTGCGAGTACTTAAAGAGTACTCATGGCTTTGTCCCTAGCTATTTCTATGGCCAGACTATGAGGAGGACTACCCTGAAGGAGGACAGCGGGACGGCTACGACAACTAGGATCATCTCCCATCGTCAGCATTGCCTGTGAATCTGAAGATGGACCCCACCGCTACGCTATTTATTCCGCTACTTGATTTTACTAAGACTGGATCATGAGATCCTTTATTTGTGTAAGACCTTATTATGGTTTGTAATGGATGATGTACTATGATATCCAATCTGTTATGTCTCGCAAAAATGGTAATCCTGGGATTGCAAGGTATGGCATAACAGGCATCTAGGATTAAAAATCTGGGTGTTGACATGCGTCAGCCTCCACGACCACCTACCACGGTCTAAATATGTGCTGGCATCTCGTTTGCCATGGCGTAGGCTTGGACGCCACCTAAAATTGCTTCGCATGAATTCTCATCCACCGGGAAAAATATCGCATGTACCTTTTGCTTATGTTGTACAAAAAAGTGTTAGGCATGTCGTATTTTTGTAGTGGCGGTGGGCGAGGTGGAGGCAAATCGGTGGAGGCCCTCTAATCAACAATGAAGCACTGCTTCTATAAGCCGATTGGCCCGCAATTGTTGCAAGGGAGATGCAATCTGCTACTTGTACTATACGGTGGTGATACTAGTGATGGTTAACGGTGATACCAGCAGTGGTCATTGGTACTACGACACGCAGGAAATAGTGCTCCCATCGGTGGGCAGCACTATTCGATTGTGCTACCAATAGTGACCACTTTTGCTGCAACGAGTAGGCGACGGTGCTACCAACGGCGAGCAATGATGGAGTTGTGACATGCAGTTGTGATTCTGGCCATGGTCGCTAGGGCTACAAAATAAGTTATGCGTACTACAAATGGTGCCCGCCTTACTTACGAACAGAGGACGATGGTGATGCAAGCGAAGATCGGTTGTGGTGCAATGAGCTTCAAGCTGCGTGCGGAGAGATGCCAATGAACACTGTTGATGCTACAAAATCATTGTAATGTTGTGACCAAGATCTTATCCAATCATGAGGCCTATGCTGCAATGTGCTCCTCGCCGGCGTCTTCAGGAAAGAGCTGCACCTAACGTCCAAGCCCCGCTTCGAGTGAAAGGGTGGTGGTGTGGTGTACTTGTGTCAGTGCTCCTGTGAGCGGGTGGTTGGAGGTGGGGATTTTTTTGCTGTGGATAAGGAAAAAGACATGTGTCAAGTAGTATATCCAGGCGATCGGTCCTCGTAGGTCACTCTGTAAGTGGGCATGCTAGCGGCTACCCACCAGTTGGCCCACCTGTGCCACTTAAACTAATGGGATTGTGGCTACTGTCTGTTTAAATTCGTAATATTAAGTGGCATCCGTTTTCCTACTTAAAACACGCCAACTACACCATGTAGACTATATACATAGGAAAGAGCAGTCTCCTGCTAGCTTCATCACACAAATGCACACTACACAGGACACAGCTAGCTTGATCACACAAATACGCAATAGGCATTCTGAGTTTATATAGTCAACTGCTTCTAATAACCAAAGATGAACACAAGAAACGATGGAGCAAACATCTTTGAATTACACACATTCTTTTCCTTTTTATCTAGATCTGCTAAACAAATCGCCAAGAATGGTTTAACATCCTAGTAAATCCTGCAACTAACTTTTACTTCTTTTGAGGTAATTCAACATGAGTTACTCTGATTTCCAATTAGGAGCCTAGTCGCAAACACAGCCTGCTAGGCATGTAGTCTGTTACCTGAAACAAGGTGCATAGCATCATAATAAGATTAACTACAGAAACTTAACACAGCCTCTTATGTTAACTATAGAAACTTAACAGAAACTCCTACTAGAATCATCCTATTTGTTAGTGGTAGTTTGTGAGTACTTAAAGAGTACCCATGGCTTTCGTCCATGGCTATTCCTATGGCCAGACTATGAGGAGGACTACCCTGAAGGAGGACAGCAGGATGGCTACGACAACTAGGATCATCTTCCATCGTCAGCATTGCATGTGACTCTGAAGATGGACCCCACCGCTACGCTATTTATTCTGCTACTTGATTGTACTAAGACTGGATCATGAGATCCTTTATTTGTGTAAGACCTTATTATGATTTGTAATGGATGATGTACTGTGATATCCAATCTATTATGTCTCGCAAAAATGGTAATCCTGGGATTGCGAGGTATGGCATAACAGGCATCTGGGGTTAAAAATCTGGGTGTTGACAAGTTGGTATCAGAGCCATCCTGACCATAGGAGACCCTAGTTACAATGGACGTCCGAACAAAAACTTAGTTTCAAAAACCAAGTGAGTATTTGTGAAAACTATTTCCTCTCTTACCCTTGGGGATTCTTTCTCTCAAAAAAATTCATGTTCCTCCAAATTCTTACATTACTACATAAAACTTTGACACACTTGATCACTTCACTAACTCTCTCATCCTAAATTCTTATAGATGGAAGCCCAATATAGCAAGTTCTACCAGTTGGGCAACGAAGGCCAACTGATCTTCGAGAGGGATCTTGATGCACTGTCTGAGTTCTTGGAGCGTCCTCATCCGGAATTCCTTGGAGCTCAACTCCCGGGTCCACCAGGAGGAGATTTACAATGGCTAGTAACTACTGATCTGCGAGGAAAGATAGAAGCACCAGTATCTGGGAGGATTCAGTTCTCCGTGAGAGAGAACAACTATCTAGATGGATTAGCCTGGGCAATGCATGAAGCTCTCGCACGTCTGTGTGCCCTGAGTGTCAACCTAATCCAAGGAACCCGCTTTGTTCACTATGCAAGGCGTGATTCCATGGGAATGCCGCTAGAGATGCCAAGTCACCCAATACTAAAGCATCAAGTGGAGAACCTCGACTTCCTACTGTACGACAGACAGAAGGAGCTAGACAATGCTAGAGAGGTCGCCAACAAAATCCTCGCCCTTGCCGCCCAGAAGGCCCAGACTTTCTCCCTGCTAGTCCAGGATCGTCAGTATCTTCGCCGTCAATGTGCAAAGTGAAGGAAATATGCCCTAGAGGCAATCATAGAGATGATTGTATTTCATGTGTATCCATGAGTTATTATAATGTTCCTTGAATATCCATATACCAGGAAACTTGTATTGATTGGCAATTATGTGAATTGTTTGTGAAACTCTTTACTTGTATGGTTATCTAATAATTGTCCCTAGTCGGAGTTCATGTGAGGATACACGTGAATATTAGACTAGCACATCGATTGGTTGATGACTATGTTTCGCAAGTCATAGACATGGAGATGTCAAACCAATGATGTGGACACATGTTATGAACATGGGGCTGGACTGACCCAACTTGAGACTAGCAATAATACTTGCAGCTCTCTCTACACATCGTGTACGTTTTGTCCTTAGACCTGAGATTGTCGCATGTACTTGAGATGTGGATCGACCTACTTTGGGGCTATCAAACACTACTCCGTAACTGGGTAGTTATAAAGGTAGCTTTCGGGTTTGTCCTGATACATGTTGCAAGGCATCGGTCAATCAAGATGGGATTTGCCCCTCTCTACTTGAGAGAGATATCTCTGGGCCCCTCGAGTGATCGGATCCAGAAATGCATGGTCGTGCTACATATGGTTAAGAGTTAACCTAGTAAAGGGCTTCCGAATCACAGTATCGAGAAAGAGAGGTCAGCTTGGAGCTAGACCAAATAACGTGAGGCAAAGGGAAAGACATGTACTCAACCTTGTGATGGTTCGTCCGAATGATCTTTATATGCGTTTAGGAGTTGGCACGTCTTGCTAGAGGCCGCTACCAACTATTGACAGAGTAAGTGTACTCGTGTCATGTCTATACGTATATGAACCTATAGGGTCACACACTTTAGGGGCTGGAAGCCTAATGAGGATTGGATCCGAATTAGACCAGGCTTAGGCTGCTAATGGACTGCTAATGTAGAAGCCCACCAGGGATGCCTATATAAGAGAGAGTGAGGCAAGCTGAATAGGGTTGAGCATTCCACCCAGCCGCCACTCCTCTTCTGCCTGTGTTGCATGTGCAGACCTAGCAGTCTGGCGTGTGACGGCTTCCACTCCAGACGTGTGGATACCTCGTGTGGCGCCCCGCAAAACCACTACTAGAAAATCGCGTTGTTTTTGTGCATTGCATCTTCATGACCCCATGCTCATGTCATCATGCCATATTGCATTTGAGCATCGTCATGTCATCATGCATTTGTTTGTCTAAAACTATTTTCTAAAAGCCTAGTTTTGTTTTCTAAAATATCCCCGTCTTTATTCAAATCAAAACTCTAGTCTTTCCCGAGTCTTTTATTTGTCTAAAAACTATTTACAAAAGTCTATTTTTAAATTAAAATAAAAGTTTATATTATTTTGGGAGGCAGCCAGCCAGGCCCGAAAGCCCGGCCGGCCACCTCCAAACCCTAACAAAAACGACCCACTTAAACCAGACCAAAACCCTATCCACCTACCCCTTTTTCCTCCCTCCCTCTCTCCTTTTTCAGCCGCCGCCTACGCCTGCTTTTCCCGCCCACTCCCTGCCTCTCTTTCCGCGCCAGCCTTCCACCTCAGCCCTCCGGCCACCTTATTCCCACCACTCCCTAATCGCCACTTCACCGCCGCCTACACCACCTTCCCCATCCACCTGATCCACACCCGCGCGCAGCACACAACACAACGCACGACACGCACACGTCCCCAACCACCTGGGCGCACTCCCCTGCCCACTCCCGTGCCCGGCCCCACCACCATCTCCCGCTCCCCCCGATGGAATCCCACACCGCCCCGCTCTCTGCCCCGCATCCCCACCTACCCCGACCCCGCTTTTCCCTTCCTCCTCCTCCTCCGCGCGTCCCCGCTCGCCTCGCCCCGATGCCGAGCTCCGGCCGTGCCGTCGCAGGACCCCGCCGGCCACCTGCGCCTCTCGCGGCCACCTCCTCGTCGACCGCCAACCGCCGCCATCTGCGTCTCTCCCTGCCTCGACCTCACCGGAGACCAGCGGCCACCACGCCGAGTAGCTCGCCGCCGTCCAGGTGCCCCGCCGCCCCGTCTATTCCACCTCGCCAGCCGTCCCTGTGTCCTCCTCCTCCCGCGGATCCTGCCTTCAACGCTCCTCCACCCCGCCGCCTCCGGCCCGGCCCCGGCCGCCCCTGGTGCCCCTCTGCGCGACCCCGCGCCCAGGGACCCCTCCGGCCGCGCGCGCCCTTCCTCATTGTGGGCCCCGCCTCCTCGTCAACCGCCGACCGCCCAAGCCGTCCATGTTCGCTTCAGGCATGCCGCCTCTACTCCGCCAGTAACAGTTGCAGCCCGCCGCGGCGCGCCTCGCGTGGTCGCCCCCGAGGTTCTTCATCGGCTTCACTGCTCCGGCCGCAGCCACATCCGCCACCAGGGACGCCGCCCCATGTCAAGCTCCAACTCGCCCTATCCTCCTTTTGCTCACGTTTGCCTATTGTATGTGCCCTGCTTACTTGTGTGTTGGGGCTAGCGAGGAGATGGCATGGATGTTTGATGTTGCCTTTGTCCGTGTTGGTGAGGTGTTGATACGGGTGTGTCCCTGATGAGATGACAAACATGCTATCTCTGCTTTGGTATCGGCAAGATCTGCTGCACATATTCAACAATCCAAAGATGGTCCACATAGAACGCGATAACGCTGGATCAACAAGATCTCCTTTACGGACACCCGAAGCCGAGAACCCCGACAAGATCGACCTCGCGACGACAAGATCTTCCCGGACCCGAAGACCCCGAGTCCTTCGTCATGGATCTGATTGAAGCGACCCCTAAGATCGAACCCAGGAACGCCAAGCTCTCCTTCCCATTTTCAAAGACCGATCAGGGACGCCAAGATCTACTGCCTGGACGCCATGACCTTCACGGATCCGATGCCCGAGAACCCGGAACGACAAGCGCTTCATCTCGGATACGCCAAGTACTTCACCCCGGATGCTAAGACCGACTCGATGGCGCGGACCCGACAAGATCTTCACGACGACAAGATCGACACTGACCCGGGCGAATCCGATGCGCCCCTGACGCCAAACCAAGTCCTTCTTCCCGGAACGCCAAGCTCTCCTTCCGTTGTCCGAGACCGATCCTGTCGAACCGAACCCCCGGACCCAAGATCTTCCGAACCCAGATGTGTGAACCTTTTCCGAGCCCCTATTTTATAAATTCTATATATAAAACCTGTTGCATATTAATTGTTCATCTCACATGCATATCATAAACATGCTGGATCTTCTGCCGTAGTGTTAAATAATGCATCCAGTGTTTCTTCTAGTGTTTGCTTCTTCGCGAATTAGGCCGATGAGTTGATGCGAGTACCGACAAGTTCTCCAGATATGATCCGTCGGTAGTGTTTCCTAGGCGAGCATCTCTTCCCCTTCTACCTATTTTGCATTTATAGTCTTTATTTTCCTCCTGTTGATCTATTGATATCCGTGTCGCGATGCTTTAGTGTTCCGTACCAGTTATATCCCGTGCAGCCTTCTATATTGCCTTGGACACCTCCTAATACCTGTGTTTGGTAGATAGCTGGCCTTGCGAGTCGTAGTTGCGTGCTCAGGTGCGATCTCGTGTTGTCAAGTACCACAGTTGTTGGAATGCTGGCAGATGTTTATGGTGGAGATGATCATGTCTTTAAATACAACTATTAAAATGCTAGCTATAACTAATGCAGAGGCATCGGTGGGCAATAGATGCTATTTGGTTCTTCCATGCTCACTTGTGTCCCGTAGGACCCCGAGTACTTGATACCTGTTCCTTGATTTTTCGCACTATCCACATCCGGGAGGCCGTGGACCCTCCTGAGCCAGAGCTTGATTCATTTCTATCTCTTGGGGCCACAAAGTAGTTTGGGGCTTTATTACTATCCTGTACTTATGCCATGCTTTACCGCTTTATTTAAGATTGTGCGTGGAGCACCTGTACTGTTTAGGATTGCGGAGTGTTTTCGCGGTATCGACAAGCCCAATCACACTTTCGGGTTCCCAGTCGTTTACAGCCATTGGCGCAAACCTTGGGTCCGTCTCGGAGCCGGCCAACTTCATTGCGGGTAGCTTAATGGGGTGGCCCTCTGAAATATTTATGAATCCTGTGATCGCTTTGTCGTGAATGCCTCGTTGGGTTTTGATTTGGTTTTTCCGAGGTTGATCGAGTGTGTGTTGCTATTTGTGCACCCTTGCAGGGTAAAACTTTCTGAAAGCCGTGTCCACGGTTATGGACGACTTGGAGCACAGTATCTCGACCATAGACAAGCATAACTAAAGTAGTGATATAAATTTGACTTACTATATCTGACTAGTGATCAGCTTCACTATAACAGAATGGATATTAAAAATGCCAACCACGGGTGGACCTGGGTTGTTTTGTTATATCTGCCTAGTAAGTATTGCAACTCCAATGGAATGTGATAAAAGTGCCAACAACTGCTGGGTTTTGGGATTCCTCAGGACAATTATATCTGACTAGTAAATGTTCTAACTACAACGGAATGGTGATTAAAACTGCCCACTACTTATGCTATCAGGATGACTCCTGCTATCTATATCTGATTAGTAATTGTTGCAACTATAACGGAATGAGTAAAATTGCCAACTATGTGAGTTCCTTGGTCCGACTTCCTCATTTGGTCTCGAGGGGGAAATACCAGGATGGGTTTGTTTGGTGTTAGCTTCAGGTTGGATCCGAATAGGTCTTTCTTATCCCTCTCGGATAACCGCCAGTTGTATCGAGTCTCTATAGGTTGTTTAGTGCCGCTGTGCTGCCGCTTTAGCCCACCACACCTATGTAGGCGAGAGCCGCCGAATTCTAGCCTCGTCGTATACTGGCCTCAGTACTGACGCTCCTCCTTTTCCTTTGCCCTTTGTCGGCACCCCCTTTTGTTTTAGCAGGTTTGAGGTCGACGTCGTTAGCAGGGTTACCCTTCCGGCTTGGCCTGGGCAGGGTTATGGACGCCATTGGTTATTCTTCAGGGCTCTTAGCCCCATTTGCATCTTGTCCATACTCGGACGTTGTATCGTTTTCAAGGTGATTTGGGTCTTTGTATTGTATATCTGTATTCTTGACTCGCTGAGTCGATGTTGTATATATATCTGTTCTGTGGGTCCCATCGAGGAATGTTGTGTAATGTTATTACTTTGTTTTCCACCCGCACGAAAGTGCCTGGTGGGCGTCCTTGAATCGTTTCTATGCGGGTTTGGCGGAAAGGGCTAAAACTTGCATAGGGCCGATTCGAGGGTGTTACACCTCGGAGGTGCTGCAGCTGTAGCACTTGGACGAGCCGCGCATAGGGGAGATGCTCGTGGGACGAGGACGAGGAGGAGACGTAGAACATCTACACTGCCCCGACGTGCTTCATCGAGTTCCGCAACTGTGCGCCTAGTGGTAATCCCGTGATTTATGACAATAGTATTCCTGGTTGACGCGGTAGAAAATTTTGATTTTACGCTAGTGTAGCCTACCCGTTTCCCTATAGTGGTATCAGAGCCGATGTTGTTTAGTCATAGGTTTGGGAAGTTTGCATATGGTGATATGTATATTGATATGGATGATATGATCGTCTGTATGGCGGTGGTTCTGGATTGATCTATGATCTTACTTTCCGTGATCGTGATTCTATGGTCGTCGAAAGACTTACCCCTACCGGTCGGTTTTCGCCATCGGGGTAGACAGTGACACATAAATCCTTTTGAATCACGCGAAGATCAATATGATTGATTGAATCGGGAATTAGATCTGAATCGACGTACCGTGATCAAAGGAGTTTGGTTGAATCGGAACAATGGTCGGTTTATGGTAAATTTGATTTGCCGATCAAAATACTTAAAGAAAATTGTATAGATTTGATCTCTCATTTTTCACAAATGTCCGGACTCCCGGAGATACCGCGAGGGGCGCTGCCCCTTCGAACCCCACAAGGGGAGACCCCCTAGACCCCCCTTAATCGTAGCCCCCTTTTGGTATCACGTTAAGGTCCATAGGTGCTACGATTTCACATGATCCGGTAGAATGTGATTCTATGCATAACTTGTTTTTGCAGGATTTATGTGATCAGTATGGCCCAAAAATGTATGTGATGCATGTATATATTTTTCATGACCTGCGTGTCGTGAGTAGGGCAACACGGCTGGAGCCATATGTGTTGTCAATTATTGTAATAGCCTGCGTGCCAACTTGTGATGATCCCATTACCATGTCATTTTGATTACTAGCTATTAGGAGTAATAGCTTGTATTAGTTCTTGGAGAACTCATCACTTGGAGGATGGCTCGCATAGAGCATGAAGATGGAGATCATCATGGTGGACAGGTTCTATGGCGATGGAGATCACCATGAGAAAAATGGGCCATATTGTATCACATCTATGTGAATGCTATTCTTATCGTTTTACTACTATGCATGCTTAGATGATAGAAGTAGAACGATCCCTCACAAAGTTTAAGTTAAACCATGCCCTCCCAACCAAACCTTGCACCATCCTATGCCATGTACAATCATTGGTGGGTCTATGAAATTAGGGTGCCGCGGTTTTCCTTGGCTGGATGGGTTTGTATCGGATACCTACACGCATAAGGGTTGGTGAGCTTAACAAGGTCATCTTAACAGTTAAGGACCTTGGGGCATAAAGGTTGGGCGCCTAGTTTTGACATAGAGATGTCACCCAACAACAAGAGTCATATGTGATATGATTAGCAAGATTGCTTACCGATTTACCTTGTCTTCTAGCAGTGATGCTAAAGCTCACTAGTCGACTTGTTAATTGTGGATCTTGAATCACTTAGTATCAATAGAGGGATGTTGATTTAAGTGGGAGTATATGCTATTAAATTGTTTAATATGTTTTAGTCTTTCATGGTTACGTGGCTTAGTATTTTGCATATTTTTGTTGTAGATCAATGGCACCGAACAATTCATCACCGTTTCCTTTGCGTTCGATTCTTGAAAAGGATAAACTAAATGGAACAAACTATTCGGACTGGGTCCATAACCTGAGAATTGTTCTCAGGGCTGAGAAAAAGGAAACTGTTCTAGATACCCCAATCCCAGATGAACCTACTGATAATGCAACTGCTGCCCTTAAGAATGCCTACAAGAAAGCATGTGATGAATCTCTTGAGGTTAGTTGTCTTATGCTTGCATGCATGGAACCTCATCTTCAAAAGCAGTTTGAGGATCAGGAAGCATACGATATGATCGTTGCGCTTAAGGACATGTTCCAGACTCGGGTTGGGACTGAGAGGTACAATGTCGCTAAGTCCTTTGTGGAATGCAAGCTGGCAGAGGGAGCAGCTGTAGGCCCCCATGTGATCAAAATGGTTGGTTACAGTCAGACTTTGGAAAAGCTTGGTTTTCCATTAGGCCAAGAGTTGGCCACTGATTTCATTTTGGCATCTCTTCCATCTAGCTATGGGCATTTCATTTCGAACTACCATATGCATGGGGTGGAGAGGGGCCTTAATGAATTATGTGGGATGCTGAAAAAAACAAAATGTGACATTAAGAAGTGTGTAGGGAATAGCCATGTGATGGCTATGCAGGACAAGCCTAGCTTCAAGAAAAAGGGCACTTCTTGGCAGAAGAAGAAGGGCAAGGCTAAGGATACGATCCCTAAGCCAAACCCTGCACCCAAGCAAAAGGCTGGACCTGCAGAAGACACTGAGTGTTTCTTTTGTCATGAATATGGCCATTGGAAGAGAAACTGCAGCAAGTACCAGGCTTCTTTGAAGAAGGGTGGAAGTAAGAGTACTTCCCACTCAGGTACGCTTGTTATAAATGTTGTGGACATTTTTCTCGTAGATTCTTATGTTAACTCTTGGGTATTTGATACCGGATCGGTTGCTCATATTTGCAATTCGATGTAGGGGCTAATAAGAACTAGAGAAGTGCAAGAAGGCGAAGTGGATTTTCGCGTCGGAAATAAAGCAAGGGTTGCTGCATTGTTCGTCGGCGTCATGCAACTTCACCTTCCGTCAGGATTTATTATGGAGTTAAATAATTGTTATTACATTCCTAGTATGGGTCGAAACATTTTATCACCTTCATGTTTGATGAGGGATGGTTATTCATTCGCGAGTACAAACAATGGTTCTGTAATCTCTAAGAATGCTATGTGTGTGGCTGATGCTCCCATTGTGAATGGGTTATTTATTTTAAATCTTGATAATGCATGTGTTTACAATGTTAGTGCTAAAAGGCTTCGGCGAAATGATTTGAGTCCTACCTATTTATGGCATTGTCGTTTGGGGCATATAAGTGAAAAGCGCATGAAGAAGCTCCATGGTGATGGTCTTTTAACTTCGTTTGATTTTGAATCATGCGAGACATGTCAAGCTTGTTTACTTGGAAAGATGACCAAGACGCCTTTTACGGGGTTTCCTGAGAGAGCGACAGACTTGTTGGAAGTCATACATACTGATGTATGTGGACCAATGAGCACGACAGCCAAAGGAGGATATCACTACTTCATTACTTTCACTAATGATTTCAGTAGATATGGCTATGTCTACTTGATGAAGCATAAGTCTGAAACTTTTGAAAAGTTCAAAGAGTTTCAGAATGAGGTAGAGAATCAACGTGGCAAGAAAATAAAGGCATTGCGATCTGATCGCGGAGGTGAATATTTGAGTCTCGAGTTTAGCAATCATCTTAAGAGTTGCAGAATTGTTCCACAGCTCACGCCGCCCCGAACACCTCAAAGAAACAGGGTCTTTGAACGGCGTAATCGAACTTTGTTAGACATGGTTCGATCGATGATGAGCCAGTCGGATTTACAATTATCATTTTGGGGTTACGCACTAGAAACAATAGCTTTTACACTAAACAGGGTACCGTCTAAATCCGTAGTTAAGACACCATATGAGATGTGGACTGGAAAGAATCCCAGTTTGTCTTTTCTAAAGATTTGGGGTTGTGATGCATTTGTCAAGCGACTTCAGTCGGACAAGCTAACACCCAAATCGGATAAGTGCATTTTTGTGGGATACCCAAGGGAAACCTTAGGGTATTACTTCTACAACCGAGAAGAGGGCAAAGTGTTTGTCGCTCGTAGCGGTGTTTTCCTAGAGAAAGAGTTTCTCACAAAGGGAACGAGTGGAAGGTCGATGCGACTTGAAGAAGTTCAAGATGAGCCAGTCGGGGATGCTTCTACGAGTGATGCTATTGTAGCAGAACAAGTTGAGGAACCCGTGGCAATAGAAGCACCACAGCCACGAAGGTCGGCGAGGCTCCGCGAAGCGCGATAGTTATTATTGTTAGACAATGATGAGCCTGTGACCTATGCAGAAGAGATGGTGGACCCAGACTCTGAGAAATGGCTGATTGCCATGAGATCCGAGATAGAGTCCATGGGAGACAATCAAGTTTGGAACTTGGTTGACCTGCCTGATGGTTTTAAAGCCATCGAGTGCAAGTGGATCTATAAGAAGATTGATATGGATGGAAATGTTCACATCCATAAAGCTCGACTTGTTGCAAAAGCTTTTCGACAAGTTCAAGGAGTTGACTACAACGAGACTTTCTCGCCCGTAGCGATGCTTAAATCTATACGGATCATTCTAGCCATTGCTGCATATTTCGATTATGAGATATGGCAGATGGACATCAAGACGGCTTTCTTAAATGGAATCCTTACTGAGGACGTGTATATGATGCAGCCCGAAGGTTTTGTCGATCCAAACAATGTTGGAAAGGTATGCAAACTTCAAAAGTCTATTTATGGGCTGAAGCAAGCATCTCGGAGTTGGAACATTCGATTTGATGAAGTTGTAAAGGAGTTTGGCTTCATAAAAAACGAACAAGAACCTTGTGTGTATAAGAAATAAAATGGGAAATCACTTGTGTTTCTAATCTTATATGTGGATGACATATTACTGATTGGAAATGACATTCCTATGGTCGAGTCTGTTAAGACCTCATTGAAAAATAGTTTTTCTATAAAGGACTTGGGAGAAGCGGCATATATTCTAGGCATCAAGATCTATAGAGATAGATCAAGGAGGCTAATTGGATTAAGCCAGAGTACATACATTGACAAAGTGTTGAAACGGTTCAGCATGGAAGAGGCTAAGAAGGGGTTCTTGCCCATGTCTCACGGCATTAAACTTAGCAAGACTCAGTGTCCTTCGACCACTGATGAGCGCGAGCGCATGAGTAGGGTTCCATATTCTTCGGCTATTGGATCCATCATGTATGCGATGACATGTACTCGCCCAGATGTTTCCTATGCTCTAAGTGTTACGAGCAGATACCAGGCTGATCCAGGTGAGAGTCACTAGACAGCGGTAAAGAATATCCTTAAGTACTTGAGAAGGACTAAGGATATGTTCCTAGTTTATGGAGATGAGGTTGAACTCAGTGTAAAGGGTTACACAGATGCGAGTTACCTTAACGACTCAGATGACTTGAAATCACAATCAGGTTATGTGTTTGTCATGAATGGTGGTGCTGTGAGCTGGAAAAGTTCCAAGCAAGACACAGTGGCCTCCTCTTCAACAGAAGCTGGATATATTGCTGCCTCAGAGGCTACAAAGGAAGCTGTTTGGATTAGGAATTTCCTGATCGCTCTTGGTGTGGTTCAGGGCTTGTCCAATCCCTTGGACGTTTATTGTGACAACAATGGTGCTATTGCACAAGCCAAGGAACCTAGACAGCACCAGAAGAACAAACATATTCGCATGCGTTACCATCTGATTCGTGAGTTAATTGATGATGGTAGTGTCATGTTATGCAAAATACATACGGACTCAAATGTTGCTGATCCCTTGACTAAGCCACTCCCGTAGCCTGCGCATGAAGCGCACACAAGAGCAATAGGTATTAGATACTATCTAGATTAACTCTAGTGCAAGTGGGAGACTGAAGGAAATATTCCCTAGAGGCAATCATAGAGATGATTGTATTTCATGTGTATCCATGAGTTATTATAATGTTCCTTGAATATCCATATACCAGGCAACTTGTATTGATTGGCAATTATGTGAATTGTTTGTGAAACTTTTTACTTGTATGGTTATCTAATAATTGTCCCTGGTCGGAGTTCATGTGAGGACACACGTGAATATTAGACTAGCACATCGATTGGTTGATGACTATGTTTCGCAAGTCATAGACATGGAGATGTCAAACCAATGATGTGGACACATGTTATGAACATGGGGTTGGACTGACCCAACTTGAGACTAGCAATAATACTTGCAGCTCTCTCTACACATCGTGTACGTTTTCTCCTTAGACCTGAGATTGTCGCATGTACTTGAGATGTGGATCGACCTACTTTGGGGCTATCAAACACTACTCCGTAACTGGGTAGTTATAAAGGTAGCTTTCAGGTTTGTCCTGATACATGTTGCAAGGAATCGGTCAATCAAGATGGGATTTGCCCCTCTCTACTTGAGAGAGATATCTCTGGGCCCCTCGAGTGATCGGATCCAGAAATGCATGGTCGTGCTACATATGGTTAAGAGTTAACCTAGTAAAGGGATTCCGAATCACAGTATCGAGAAAGAGAGGTCAGCTTGGAGCTAGACCAAATATCGTGAGGCAAAGGGAAAGACATGTACTCAACCTTGTGATGGTTCGTCTGAATGATCTTTATATGCGTTTAGGAGTTGGCACGTCTTGCTAGAGGCCGCTACCAACTATTGACAGAGTAAGTGTACTCGTGGCATGTCTATACGTATATGAACGTATAGGGTCACACACTTTAGGGGCTGGAAGCCTAATGAGGATTGGATCCGAATTAGACCAGGCTTAGGCTACTAATGGGCTGCTAATGTAGAAGCCCGCCAAGGATGCCTATATAAGAGAGAGTGAGGCGAGCTGAATAGGGTTGAGCATTCCACCCACCGCCACTCCTCTTCCGCCTTTGTTGCGCGTGCAGACCTAGCAGTCTGCGTGTGACGGCTTCCACTCCGGACGTGTGGATACCTCGGAGGTGCTGCAGTTGTAGCACTTGGACGAGCCGCGCATAGGGGAGCTGCTCGTGGGACGAGGACGAGGAGACATAGAACATCTACACTGCCCCGACGTGCTTCATCGAGTTCCGTAACTGCGCGTCTAGTGGTAATCCCGTGATCTATGACAATAGTATTCCTGGTTGACGCGGTAGAAAATTTTGATTTTACGCTAGTGTAGCCTACCCGTTTCCCTACACAAAGAAGGATTGCACCATCGACCGTCTTCGCAAGAAGGTGGCCGACCTCGAGAAGACCATCAAGGAGCAAGAAGCTCAGCTTGCAGCAAAAGAAGAAGAAGGGGAAGGTGAAGATATCCAAGGGGATATTGACTCCTACCTCAGCAATGATGATGACTATCTAGAGGAGGATGCCGTGGACTTCTACACCGATGATGATGACTCCAACTTCATCGATGATGAGTAGATGCACTAGAGCACTATCATAGAGTGAGGAGTATCAGTCCCATTGTATCGTAGCTTACAGAATGGTTCTTAAAACCATCTATTTTCCTTTGATGTTGTGGTGTGTGTGTTTGTATCGTGTGCTTGCTTGAATGAATGAAAAGAAGTTAGTTGCAAAACCTGAGTCAAACTCAAAGTTTTAGCTGTGAAATCAAAACCATGAACCTTAGAACTTTCCCTCTTACCCCTTTATCTATCTCAATCCTCAGATGACTCGTGGAAACCAAGGAGGGAGCAGCTCATCGCAAGACCCAATGTTGCATCGCAGACCGTGAAGCCAGTAGGGCAGAGTGCCAAGCTAATCTAGCAACACTGCAGCAGATCGCCCAGATGGCTCACAACAATCAGAACCATGGAAATCAGGATCATCATGGATCCAAACTCAAAAACTTCCAGAATACCAATCCCCCAATCTTTAGCCAGTCTAAAAACCCACTGGATGTTGATGATTGGTTGCAGACAATGGAGAACAACTTAGAAGTAGCAGGAGTGGATGCCAATGAGAAAGTTCTTTTTGCCACCCACTATTTGGCAGGAGATGCAAGAGCATGGTGGAATAGCACCCGCATAATGAACCATGGTCAAGTGATGACATGGGAAGCCTTCAAAATCAAGTTCAGCCGCACCCACGTGTCGCAGGGTCTAGTCACCCGAATGAGGGATGAATTCAGAGAGTTGAAGCAGGGCAGAATGACTGTAGTGGAGTACCGTGACAAATTCTTGTCTCTAGCCAGGTATGCACCTGATGAGATCAACACGGAGGCCAAGAAGAAAGAGAGATTCCTGAACAGACTGCATGATGAGATGTAGACTGTCCTCGTCAACATCCGTTTTGAGGATCTCGAAGAGCTAGTCGACTCTGCCATTCAGATGGAAGGGAAGATTAATCAAGCAAACGACAACCGCAAACGTCGTATGATGCACCAAGCTGGATGCAACAGTCACCAGAAGTACCGTCCCAACCCTTCTGCGGGATATGCACCAAGGAACAACCGACCCCCAATGTCTCGCCCAAGCTACCCCAACCGTAGCGGAGGAAATGTGAAGTCCGGATGAAACAACAATCACCCCGGCAACACAAGCAATTTCAACCGTGCACCTCCCAAGAGCAACAACAACAACAACAACAATAACAACAACAACAACACTACACCAAGAACTGGAAGCAATGTTGTGCCCGTGGCAGCAAAAGACAAGTCTCAAATCACTTGTTTCGAGTGTGGAGTGAAGGGTCACTATTCCAATGAGTGCCCCAAGAAGATTGCTGCCACTTCCAATGTGAATGCCCCAGCTCAACAGCAGCGTTGTGTTCAACCAGGAAGGAGATTCGCCCCAACCGCAACGGCCGTCTCTTCCACATGAACACCGAAGAAGCCCAAGAAGCGTCAGATGTAGTGTTGGGTATGTTTTCTGTCAACTCAGTTTTAGCAAGAGTGTTGTTTGATTCTAGAGCATCGCACTCATTTGTCACCGAAAAATTTGCATGCACTAGTAAGATTCACCCAACCAACTTGAAGCATGTCATGATAGTTTAAATCCTCGGTTCAACTACAAAAGCTAGAAAAAATTGCAAAGTTGTGCCTATCAGAATACATGGGATAGATTTTTTTTGCCAATCTAATAGTACTTGGGACCAAAGGTTTGGAAGTAGTACTAGGAATGGATTGGATGTCAAAGCATAAAGGATTGATTGACTGTGCCAAGAAAGCCATCACCATGACCAGTAGCTCTGGAGTATCAGTAGAGCATATATCTGAAACCTTGCCCCGTCAATTCAAGTGTAACAAGAGTCTAGCCCTACCCACCATTGACCAAGTCCAAGTAGTCTATGAATACCCCAACGTATTCATAGAAGAATTGCCCGGTATGCCCCCGGATAGGGATATTGAGTTCATTATTGAACTAATCCCTAGAACCGGACCCATAGCCTAGAGACCCTATAGTATGAACCCCTCAGAGTTAGTGGAATTGAAGAAGCAGCTGGATGCTATGTTGGCAACATGCTTGATTCAACCAAGTGCATCGCCATGGAGATCGCCAGTATTATTCGTCGACAAGAAAGATGGAGGCAACCGTTTGTGCATAGATTACAGGAAGCTGAATGACGTCACAATCAAGAACAAGTACCCTTTGCCAAAGATAGAGGATCTATTTGATCAGTTGACTGGAGCAAATGTGTTCTCTAAGATCGATCTTAGGACTGGTTAGCACCAACTTAAGATTCGTGCAACGGATATTCCGAAAACCGCCTTTACTACTCGTTATGGATTATACGAGTATACGGTCGTGTCTTTTGGATTAACCAATGCCCCTGCTTATTTCATGAATCTCATGAATAAGATCTTTATGAATTTTCTAGATAAGTTTGTCATGGTGTTTATCGACGATATCCTTATATACTCCAAGTCAGAAGAAGAGCATGAGCAACATCTGAGAATCATCCTTGAAACCCTTAGAGAGCATTGATTGTATGCCAAGTTCAGCAAATGTGAGTTTTGGCTGAAGGAAGTAGGATTCCTAGGACATATTGTGTCTGCCGGAGGAGTCGCTGTTGATCCCGCCAAGATCAAAGATGTCGAAGAATGGGAAGCCCCAACCACTCAAACCCAAGTTCGTGCATTTCTCGGATTAGCGGGATATTACCGCAAGTTTGTTGAAGGGTTTTCAAGCATCGCCAGACCCATGACCCAATTATTGAAGAAGGACAAAAAGTTTGAATGGACCGACAAATGTGAAGCAAGTTTCCAAGAGCTAAAGAAGAGATTGATCTCAACCCCAATATTGATCATGCCAGATATCAAGAAGCCGTTTGATGTGTATTGTGATGCATCCAAGATTGGTCTCGGATGTGTATTGATGCAAGAAGGCAAAGTCATCGTGTATCTGTCTCGACAACTGAAGCAGCATGAGCAGAACTATCCTACCCATGATCTTGAGTTAGCAGCCGTAGTTTTGGCATTGAAGACATGGTGTCATTATCTTATGGGTAATCGCTGTGAGATTTACTGAGATCACAAAAGCTTGAAGTATATTTTCACTCAGAAGGAGCTGAATATGAGGCAAAGGAGATGGATAGAGTTAATCAAGGATTATGACCTTGACATTCACTATCACCCTGGCAAAGCCAATGTGGTAGCGGATGCTCTTAGCAGATTGCCGTGTAGGCTAAACACCATGATCAAGGAGAAGCAGCCAAGTTTGTATGAGGAGTTGGAGCAGTTTAGAACTGAGCTAGTTAGCAAAGGATTTTTAGCTAGCATTGAACTTCAACCCACTTTGATTAGCCAAATCAAGGAAGCCCAGAAGGGAAATGAAAGTATCGATGGAATCAAACGTCGTATTGGTACAGGAAAGGTATCTGGATTCACCGAAGATGAAGAAGGAGTTATGTGGTACAAAGGCCATATTTGTGTGCCAGCAGATTCAGAATTGAAGCAGGTTATCATGCAAGAAGCTCATGATACTCTTTATTCTATCCACCCCGGAGGAACAAAGATGTATCAAGATTTGAAAGAGCAATTCTGGTGGCACAAGATGAAGAGAGAAATCGGAAGCTACATCGCCAAGTGTGCTATCTATCAAAGAGTCAAAGCGGAACATCAGAGACCCGCAGGACTGTTGCAACCCTTGCAGATTCCGGAATGGAAATGGGATTCTGTTGGAATGGACTTTATCACCAGTTTACCTACTTCTAGTAGGGGAAATGACTCAATCTGGGTCATTGTTGATAGACTATCCAAAGTAGCTCATTTTATACCTGTCAAGACAACCTACCAGAGTTCGAAGCTAGCAGAGTTGTACATTGCTAGAATTGTCAGTTTGCATGGAACCCCCAAGACCATAGTGTCGGATCGAGGAACCCAATTTACCTCGAGATTTTGGCAGAAAGTCTAAGAAGGATTAGGAACCAAGTTGAATCTCAGCACAGCTTATCACCCGCAAACCGATGGACAGACTAAAAGAGTCAACCAAATCCTAGAAGATATGTTGAGAGCTTGTGTGTTAGAGTATGGATCAAAATGGGAAGATTGTCTGCCTTTTGCAGAATTCTCCTATAACAACAGTTATCAAGCCAGTTTGCAAATGGCACCATTTGAATTCCTATACAGAAGAAAGTGTCGTACCCCTTTAAATTGGTCGCAAGTAGGAGAGAGTCAGATTTTTGGAGCCGACATTCTCCGAGAAGCCGAAGAGAAGGTTCACAAAGTCCGTGAGCACCTCAAGACCACCCAATCTAGACAGAAGAGTTATGCTGACAAGAGAAGGAGAGACCTAACTTTCAAAGTCGGAGATTTTGTGTATCTCAAGGTTTTGCCATTGAAGGGAACCCAACACTTTAGTCTGAAAGGAAAGTTAGCCCCCAGATATATCGGACCTTTCAAGATTCTGAACCGCCGAGGAGAAGTATCTTATCAACTGGAACTGCCAGAGGAGATGTCCGCCATCCACAATGTGTTCCATATCTCGTTACTTCGCAAATGCTTAGAAGTGCCAGAGAAGACTGAAGTTTTCAAGAACATCGATCACCGAGTTGTTGATATCAACAAGGATCTGATGTATCGTCAAGTGCCCATCTGTATCTTGGAGGAAGCCTATAGAACCACCAGCACTAGGAGTATCAAGTTTCTCAAGATTCAATGGAGCAACCATACCAAAGAAGAAGCCACTTGGGAGCGAGAAGATTACATTAGGACTGAGTTCCCAGATCTCTTTAGTTCCTAGTTTTCTTTCTTAAATCTCGGGACGAGATTTTTTTTAAGGGGGGAAGGTTTGTAACATCTCAAAACTTTAATCCAAGTGATCAAGATCAAATCTACCCAATTTAGGGTTAACAAAAACTTTTTCTATTAAAAACCTTTAAGCATTCATATGTATGTGCATTTAAAATAGGAGTTGTTTGAAATGCGATGATTGAGTGATCTATTGGTTGTAAAATTACTCTAAGGTGAATTACACATCATCTAGATCATCCCCAAGAAAATCCCAAAGAAAAAGAAATCAAAAAGAATTAAATAAGGAAATGGTCACTTTTGCCATTTTAATCACCTAGCCCACTTTGGCTATTCCTAGCACTCAAATTCAAACAGAAACAATTGTGGATCTTTGCACCCCTTGCTAGTACAAGTAGGGATGTGCCAAGGCAGAAAAATACTGGCCTAACTATAATTTTAAATGACAATTGAAAAATACAAGATCTTTGCACCCACTTTGTGATCTTCCAAAAACTTTCAAACTATAATTTTAAATGACAATTGAAAATTGAATCTAGTTCATATGTATAGATCACACTTTTTCAAAAACCACTCAAATGAATTCCATTTAACAAATCCTAGCAACCACAGTCTACCAAGCATCAGATCAAAGAACCCACCAAAAATCTTCACAAAATTCAAATAAAAGTTTCATGCGGCCATTTTGTCGAACAGTTGGCAGGCACAAAAATACTAGCCTAACTAATATTGTTGCCAATTGGTTTCTTGTCCCCCATTCGACCATCTCTACTCTTCTCTGTCTCCCCTCGTTCCAACCAATTCATCAAGGAGCTACCCCTAAGCCAGGATTAGCAGTGGTGTGCCGCCCCAATTTGGTCGTCGCCGGCCAAGCATGGACAACACGCCAGAGACACCGCTGTGCCAAACTAGCTTGCCCGCTAGCTCCGCCCAACCCTACCGCACTCCCCTGTCCATCCCATGGCCAAAGCCAGCCCCTGGACCACCTCCACTCGCTCGCGCCCATGCCTCTCTGCGCCGCGCCAGAGCACGCCAGAGCGCTCTCGCCGCCAGCACGCCACAGACCGCGCCTCGACACCAGACCATGCACGCAGCTCTGCCTTGAGCACACCAACCCGCCAGACACGGCCGTGCACGCCGCGCGACCCACAGTCGCCAGGAGCACCGTCGAGCACCGCCTCTGTCCCTTAGAGCGCGGGAAGCTCCTGACCGTTAGCCACCACCCCTGGCCACGCCATTATGCCGTAGATGACCGCCAATAGACCGCCCATCGTCCGCCTACCTCGCCCACGCCGGTAGCCCCCTTGTGCCGTCGTCACCGACGAGATCCGCCCACACCCTTCGGTCCTCTCGTCGAGCCTATATAAGGAAGCCACCCCAGCCTCAATCGCCACACCATTCCACTCCCCTCTCTCCACTGATCATTTCCCCTCTCTCTCCAGAGCCGCTCGAACCGCCCATCGCCGGAATTCCGCCGGAGGTAGCCGCTGCAGAGGAGGAGAAATCTTCATCGATTTCGTCCACCTCAGCCCCTGCAGCGACCTCGCCTGAGTCTGTCGTCGTCCAGTTCGTTTGCCCGCATCGCTGCACTAGCTGGAGCCCTGGTATGCCCCCACCGTACCCCCACTGACCGCGCTAGGGTTCAGTCTCGTCGGCGACGTGTCCGTCGTTGACGACGACCGTGAGTCGTTAGATCTAGCTCTAATCGTGTGGTCCTTATCGCCCCGTACCGTTTCGCGTTTAATGAGTCACTAACAGGCGAGACCCCCATGTCAGCAGCCCTCAGCGCCGTGGAGTGTACACGGGCCGGCCCATTTAGTTTCCTGCGCTGACCCAGTAATTCAAATATAGGTTTTTCTTTTTAGAAGTAAACTTAATTCTCTCCCTTAGTTCAAAAATCAATTCAGGGAGTTGTACAAATCCAAACTGAGTGATTCCAATTTTCTTGGAAAGATAATTAAAAACTCTATCCAAGACGGTTGGATTTAAATCATTTAGAGTTAGAGATCTCTCCTAGTAAAAATAACAAGACAGAAGCTTTTGCACATTCAAACATTTTTCTAAAATCAACCATAATAGCTTTTGAGTTGATTCCAACTCTCAAAAATCACATTTAACCATACCTATCTGAATATATAATAATATTAAGGTTTGCATGCAGTGACTTTGGACTAGTACCAAAATAATGCTATTTAGGCATTTCTAGTCACTTTAAATCATTAAATATTAAACTTAAACTTATTAAAATATGATCCAATTTTTAAATTGCATTCCCATATGTTAGAATATATGGTGATGACATGTGCCCACATGATCCCATATTTTAATTGGAGAATATTAAATCTTAGTTAATTTCTATGAGTAGAAATTACTTTTCTCAAATAAAATAAATGAAACTAGTGCATTAAACCTTGTGATGTTTGTGATGATACTAGATCATCAAATGTGTGCCTTACTGTGCTAAGTAGACTAGTTAATTATTGTTTGGTGATTGTGTATTCCGTATGTATTTATAAACGATAGTACCGACCAAGTCTACGAGGAGGAAGAGTTCTACCAAGAAGAGGAGGAAGAGAATTTCAACCACTGCACCAACCAAGGCAAGCTATTGTTAGCAAGCTAGCATTATACCAATTAGCAATTCAAGCAAATCCTTGCAAGCTAGATAACCTAAGCAAAGGCATTATGCATGCTTTGGTTATACCCTTTTTGACTTATACCTACTCCAAGTTTTAATTACAAGCTTTACTTCCTTTACCTTACTAAAGTCCTTTACTTGTTTAAAGGTAGCATAAAGAGTATAAAACTTGACCCATCTAGTTAGACTTAGATGTCATTCTATGGCATGACATTGAGATTAGCATCCCACATTAGTGAACACGCTTAACTTAGTAGTTTGGAGCTAAACCAAAACTTGATTCACTTTAGATGGGAATACTTGGTAAAGATGATTTATGAAAACCTTGGAATGATGAGTCATTCTATTGAGATGTTTTGACATGTATTGAGAAACACAAATGGTTTATGATGATGAAAATGTTGAGGCATGAGCCTTAGCCTTTTTACAAAACTGATGGTTGGGTTCGGATGCGATACCATTCCAATTTTACCGTACAACCACAATACCTGAATTGGGTAAGGCTTAGCCGGAAGTTTATATGCATTAGTATTAGTTCCCTCGCCAGAGAGGTTTGAGCTGAGGCTACCTCTCAATGTTGTCCACCTATGTAGTGCCCAGGATGACAGATGGTCATGGCTGGATGGCCATGCTCATAGGAGAGGTGCTTATACTAGAGTGTGTAAAGGAAAGGTTATGTTTGATTATCTGCATACTAAGTATGATGATTCAGGGTTATCCCTGACAGATGTATCGAATCTTGTGGTGAAAGTGTACCACCTCTGCAGAGTGTTAAACTATTCGAATAGCCGCGTCCACGGTTATGGACAGTTGGAGTGGCCATACTGTTCCGTTGTCAGATGTTTTCAAAACAACTTATGAAATGAATTATGACATGACTTGACCACAACAGAGTTGTGACTATGACAACTAAGTTCCCACTTAGGTGTTTTCAAACTTTATTTTATCTTTCTTTGTTTCTGAACTCAGCTTAGGTTTCAAACTTAACTTTATGAATGAACTCAGAGTTAGCATTTCTACTAGAATCATCCTATTTGTTAGTGGTAGTTTGCGAGTACTTAAAAGAGTACTCATGGCTTTTGTCCCTGGCTATTCCTATGGCCAGACTATGAGGAGGACTACCCTGAAGGAGGACAGCAGGACGGCTACGACAACTAGGATCATCTCCCATCATCAGCATTGCCTCTGACTCTGAAGATGGACCCTACCGCTACGCTATTTATTCCGCTACTTGATTGTACTAAGACTGGATCATGATATCCTTTATTTGTGTAAGACCTTATTATGGTTTGTAATGGATGATGTACTGTGATATCTAATCTGTTATGTCTCGCAAAAATGGTAATCCTGGGATTGCGAGGTATGGCATAACAGGCATCTGGGATTAAAAATCCGGGTGTTGACATGCGTCAGCCTCCACGGCCACCTACCACGGTGTAATTATGTGCTGGCATCGCGTTTGCCACGGCGTATGCTTGGACGCCGCCTAAAATTGCTTCACATGAATTCTCATCCACCGGGAAAAAAATATCGCATGTACCTTTTGCTTATGTTGTACAAAAAAGTGTCAGGCATGTCGTATTTTTTAGTGGCGGTAGGCGAGGTGGAGGAAAATCGGTGGAGGCCCTCTGATCAACAATGTGGCACCGCTTCCATAAGCCGATTGGCCCGCAATTGTTGCAAGGGACATGCAATCTGCTACTTGTACTATACGGTGGTGATACTAGTGATGTTTAACGGTGATACCAGCAGTGGTCATTGGTACTACGACACGCAGGAAATAGTGCTCCCATCGGTGGGCAGCACTATTCGATTGTGCTACCAATAGTGACCACTTTTGCTGCAATGAGTAGGCGACGGTGCTACCAACGGCGAGCAACGACGGAGTTGTGACATGCAATTGTGATTCTGGTCATGGTCGCTAGGGCTACAAAATAAGTTCCGCGTTGCTACAAATGGTGCACGCCTTACTTACGAACAGAGGACGATGGTGCTGCAAGCGAAGATCGGTTGTGGTGCAATGAGCTTCAAGCTGCGTGCGGAGAGATGCCAATGAACACTGTTGATGCTACAAAATCATTGTAATGTTGTGACCAACATCTTATCCAATCATGAGGCCTATGCTGCAATGTGCTCCTCGCCGGCGGCTTCAGGAAAGAGTTGCACCTAACATCCAAGCCCCGCTTCGAGTGAAAGGGTGGTGGTGCGGTGGACTTGTGTCAGTGCTCCTGCGGGCGGGTGGTTGGAGGTGGAGATTTTTTTGCTATCGATAAGGAAAAAGACATGTGTCAAGTAGTATATGCAGGCGATCGATCCTCGTAGGTCACTCTGTAAGTGGGCATGCTAGCGACTACCCACCAGTTGGCCCACCTGTGCCGCTTAAACTAATGGGGTTGTGGCTACTGTCTGTTTAAATTCGTAATATTAAGTGGCATCCGTTTGCCTACTTAAAACACGCCAACTACACCATGTAGACTTTATACATAGGAAAGAGCAGTCTGCTGCTAGCTTCATCACACAAATGCACACTACACAGGACAGAGCTAGCTTGATCACACAAATACGTAATAGGCATTCTAAGTTTATATAGTCAGTTGCTTCTAATAACCAAAGATGAACACAAGAAACGATAGAGCAAACATCTTTGAATTACACACATTCTTTTCCTTTTTATCTAGATCTACTAAACAAATCGCCAAGAATGTTTTAACATCCTAGTAAATCCTGCAACTAACTTTTACTTCTTTTGAGGTAATTCAACATGAGTTACTCTGATTTCCAATTAGGAGCCTGGTCGCAAACATAACCTGCTAGGCATGTAGTCTGTTACCTGAAACAAGGTGCATAGCATCATAATGAGATTAACTACAGAAACTTAACACAGCCTCTTCTATTAACTGTAGAAACTTAACACAAACTCTTTTGTAATCAAATTACAAAAATCTAAGAAGAAAAGAATAATTTATTTTCTAAGTCTGTACAAGTCTATACACTAACAAATTTGAAGTGAAACTCCTCAGTTTTCTCTATCTACTCCCCTGTTACTACTTGTACAAATATACACACATTTTCTTGTACACCCCAACACACTAAAGTGTGAAAAATGCAAGCAAAGTCAGAAAAATAATCTAAAATAGTGAAGTCTCAAGGATAGTAATTACAAGATTGTCTCTCCCATTACCTGGGCTGAAGATAGCATGGGAAGATCCAATCATCTAGATTATGAAACCACATATGATGTGCTTGCTTCGGAAGAACCTGCAACATCTCCAAGTTAATATATACCACATGATACATATTTATGCAACAAATATTTTCTAAAATAAGTAATTACTTATTGGATTAATTGAATCTCCAAAGCACATCAATGCTTCAACTGTTTCAGGCGCTAGGGTACTTCTGTGATCAGTAATAACTCTTCCACAGATGCTAAACGCGGACTTCAAAGCTGGAACAGCTAGCACATCACGAACAATTCTTGCAAGCGTTGGATACCTTGCAGAGTTCACCCCCCACCAATTTAGGATATCAAAGTCTGATGTACGAGGATGGAAGTCCTCATCTAGGTACCGTTGTAGCTCATTATGGCTTCCAACTTTCTTAATCTTTACATATTCGTCCCAATATGAAAGGATAGTATCAGCCACAACTTTCTCGCCATTTGGTTCTTGTGACAAGAAATCGACATTATCTTTGACTTCAACTGCATATTCTACAAATAGGATTTTGATAGAAACCTTCACTTCTTGGATGTGCTTATTACATCAACTCCAAAATATTGCTTAATTCGAAACTCAACATGCTCCATTTTAAACCTTGGATCGAGTATCACAGGTATGCAGTTTGTCAAGTATGACTCCATAAAGTACTTATGAAATGTCTTCTTCATTTCATTCACCATGCTTCTTATTGTACCATTTTGCTCTTCTCTTGTTCATATAGGATTACTTTCACACTCTAGGTTACGAGAAAGTACATATTTGATGTTGGGTAATTTAAACCTAAAATGACAATGGTGGCGTGGCAGTATACCTTAAGGAGCTGACAAATGTCTTCAACCATTTTCCATTCCTCGGCTGAAGGACTAAATGTATAACTTGTCGGTACTTGTTTCTCTAAGGTCTTAAATACTTTTCTAAATGGCAGTGTGGACTCGAGCATAAGGAATGTCGAGTTCCACCTTGAAGACACATCAGGTGTAGGTTGGTGTTTGCATTTTATTCCAACTTGTGTAACCATTTTGGAAAATTGTTCTTTTCTGGCATGGGAACTCCTAAATTACTTTACACTCTCTCTAATATTGATTCATGGCTTTCAATCCATCTTGCACTACCAAGTTTAGCACACAAGCGAAACACCGAACGTTGTAAAAGTTTCCCTTCATGATAGATAATGCCTCGATCTACAAGATTTTTCCTTAGATGACTAATCATTTTGGTGTTAACTTCTGCATTATCCATTGTGAAGCTAAATATTTTGTCCTTAATGTTCCAATCGCTTAGACTCTTCAGTACAACATCAAACATATTCCAAGCATCGTGCCAGGTGAAGGGAGGGGTGAGAAGGGGATGATGCGGTGTGCCGGCAGAGATAGCGGACCGCACGTTACTGCGCGTGGAAGTTACGACTCGAGTTGTGGGTGTCCATTTAGCGAATTAACTAGGCTTCGGCTGGCAGCCTGTGGTCAGCCGTTTCCACTTACAGGGTGACTCGTAGGGCGCTCAACATGCCTCATATCCCAAGTACGTAGGAGCAAAGCGAGTAAGATGGAAAACCAGAAGTGTATTGTTGCAGTTTCTTCAGACGTTATATTTTTACATTCCATAAATTCTTTTTATGAAGAAAATACATAAGTGCAAGTTGGACTAAATACATGAAATGTGCTGGATGTCGGGCCTCGCAACAATTGTGAATGTGCTTGTGGGGGGCCCAACTTAAAGAAAATAATCAGTTAGAAATGAGTGGAGATTCATGCCCGAGCTCTCTTGTCGCCCTGTTATTCAAAAAAAATCAAAAAGTATATTTGTAATCTTTTAAAAATTGAATTTTTTTATTCTGCGGTAATCAATGATATATCTCATAAACATGCAAAATATCAATTTTAAATACTTTGTATTCTAAACTATATAAAAATGATAAAAGTGTGGATATGTGCATATTTAAACTCATCATATTTTGTTATTTTTGTGTAACACATAAAAAAAACTTCGTGTTGCGATTTTGTATGTTTGTGGCATACATTGACTACGTTCAGAGTTAACTTTAGATTATTTTGAAATTTTAAATACTTTTGAATTTTTAAAATAAGGGGAGAACTGGACCACGAGAGCCAATGACACTTTCTGTTGGAACTTGGAAGTCATGATGCTTGTATATCATTGACTATCTCAGAACTTTCTTGTGTTTCCTACTATCTCTACGCGTGTTTTAGTACGTAGATACATACGAATTTAAACAATCTGCGATAGTTAATACGAATATACTACTTTGTTGATTTCCCTGCCTCAACTTATTGAGGAGAGCCCTCTCTCGAGCATGTCAACAATACACGTCATGGGCATGCAAAATATCAATTTTAAATACTTTGTATTCTACACTATAAAAATGAGAAAAGTGTGGACCTGCGTATGCACATTTTCAAATCCCCAAATTTAATCAGATTTTTTTCATTTTTGTGTAACCCATGATACAAAGAATTTCGTGTTGTGTTTGTGGTATACATTGACTGTGTTCAGAGTTAATTTTAGATCATTTTGAAATTTTAAATATTTTTTATTTTTTAAAATAAAGGGAGCACTACATCTCAGAGCCAAGACACTTTTCTGTTGGAACTTGGAAGTCAAATGATGCTTCTTGTATTGCTCGTTTCTCGAAATAATAGCCGCATGATCTTTCTGTTCAGTTTAAGACAAACAGAGGATTTTTTTTTTTTTTGCTACGGAAGAAACAAAAACCTTGATCTTCCAGCCTCGAGGCCTTTCTAACGAAAATTATCCCCCACCGTCAATTTTTTGAAGGAAGGACAGTGGCACGCACAACAATGGTAGTGCTGGTGAAATGAATGCATTTGGGACTCCATAATAAATCGTGCCACCAACCGGCGTCGTAGCCAACTAGCTAGCCATGGTGGAGATTTGCACTCACACTCAAGCTCTACCACACTCTCCCTAGTTCCCTACCAATGATGCGCCGCTGCTTCACTTCCACTCGCTTCTGCCATGTGCACACCACCTCCTCGTCCTACTACGCACTGACACGCTGAGAAATCTCGCACAGGCCGGGAGGAGGTACCATGCGCGCGCTTCGGCCGCCGCCGCCGCCGGGCGGTTCGCCGGCACCGGCGCCCTCTCCGTCCCAGTACCTGCCACCCACGCCGTCCCCGCAAGCGGCATTCCAGGGCGGCCTCATCAGCTCGCCGCCTTCTCCCTCTGCGGTGTCATCGCCGGGACCGGCACCCGTGCCCGCGCCGGCGCCGGAGCCGAATGGGGAGCTAGCGTTCACGGGCGCGCGGCGAGGCGAGGCAGGCGGCATGAGCCCGCCGCTCATCGCGATGCTGGCGGTGGTCGGGGCGGCGCTGCTGGTGGTGCTGTACGCGCGGCTGGCCCGGCGCGTGTTCCGGACCGTCCGGCGGCGGTGGCGCGGCTGGCGGCGGCGGCGGCGGCTGCTGCTCATCACGCTCACGGGCGGCAGCGGCTCCTCCCCGGCGAACGACTCCTTCGCGTCCTTCACCACCTACGACAACTTCTACCACACCTTCTCGCCCTACGGCCTGGACGACGCCGCCATCAAGTCGCTGCCCTCGGCGCAGTTCCTCAAGGCGGAGGCGGCGCGCGCGAGCGCCGGCGCCCGCGACTGCGCCGTGTGCCTGCTGGAGTTCGCCGACGGCGACGAGCTCCGCGCGCTGCCGCTGTGCGCGCACGCCTTCCACGCCGACTGCATCGACGTCTGGCTCCGCGCGCACGCCTCATGCCCGCTCTGCCGCGCCGCCGTCGCGCTCCCGGCCCCCGTCGCCTCCCCGATCCGCTCCGCGCGCCGCGTGCGCCCCAGCCTCGACGACCTCCTCTTCTTCCACCCCGTTCCGCCGGCTCCTGCCCCTGACAGCGCGCTGCCGGAGATCATGCCAGCCAGCCCTGATCGGCAGCTCAACCCGCGGGACTTCTTCCTCAAGCGCTCCTACTCGTTCGGCTTCGAACGGAACATCACCACGGAGGCCGCGTCCACGGCATCCCCTACCTGGCGCTACCGCCTGGGCGGCGGCGGTGGAGACGGCGCCAGCGGCCGCGGCCGAAGCTTCTGGAGCAAGCGCTGGCCGTCCCCGTTCGGCGGTGTCGGGGGCTCCGCCGCAGCACGCGTCTTCTCGTTCCGCTCCGCGGCCGCCGGAAAGTCCTCCCCCTTCGCCCGCCGCCGCGCTGTCGCACCCGCAGGAGGAGCAGGAGCCGGATTCTTCATGTCCCTCGGCCTCTCCTCCGAGCCCCCAAACATCCTCGCTGCGGGGAGACGGAGCAACCGCGCGTCCAGCCGGCTCCGGTGCGGGGACCCCGAGGCGCTGCTCTCGCCGGACCGCCTCAGCCGCTGACCCCCAAGAAAAGAAAACCACCCACCGGCGGTGACTCCACGGCGGCCGGATGACGTGACCAGACCTCGCGCGCAGTGGTGGGCCTGCGTGCGAGCGTGGACAGAGCGGGGGGCAGCGGCAGTAATGGCGCGTTTAATGCGCGGCCTGCCGAGGTTTTAATGGCGGGAGGACGAGGAGTGTCCTTTTCTGCGCAGGCCTCCATCAGTTTGAAATTCGTCAACTGAAATTTTGACCAAATTGCTGGTATACCGCGCGGTCGCTGTGGAAAACCAAATCAGTTCGGTGGCCGTCCGATCAGAAAACGAACGGCTCGCGGGTGACCATGGCGATGGGCCGGAGCGTTGGTTTTCTTGCCGGACAGCTCACTGGAGGGTAGTACTGAAGTTGTTTTCTGCTGGTGGGAATTCAGTTATACTGTGCTTTGAATTACGATGTTGTTCATCCAATCTGTTGTACTCCTATATATGTTCACAGATATTTGCTGTTATTTGATTAAATTGTCACGTATGAAGGCAGTGATTCCTTTGATGAGGAAGGATATTTTTCTCCCAGCTTATAGTGATCTCTTTAGTCAAAAACCATTAAAGATGTATATCTACGAGGTAACAAAACCAAATAAATTCACTATGATACTCTACTATGAATGCATGATTTAAGTAAACTACTCCCTCTGTCCCAAAATAAGTGACGTGAGTTTGTCTAGATTCGCATGTATCTAGACATGTTTTAGTATATAGATATATCCAAATCTAGACAAACCTAAGTCACTTATTTTGAGACGGAGGGAGTACTTGTTTTGTAGACTGCAGTGTTGTTATTCTACTTCACCATGTTTTGTTGTTTTATCCTGGCTAATGATTGGAAATTTGTTTTCCTCGGATTCCACATATTCATAGTCTTTTCTCTCAAATACTTGTGTGGTTTCTTGATAGATTTCGGAAAGTTCATATAAATGAGTTTTGATAATTCTAGAAAACAAAGGAATTCTTATGGGTAATGCACACATTGTAGAAAACACCTATAATATGTAAGATCATCTTTTACCATTGAGGGGGTTTGGAAGGTAGAAGTTAAAACATATATGAACATAAAAACGAAGGAATTGAGATGTCTTTCTAGATTCCCGTGGGGAGTAAAACCACATGAAAACATCCAAATGTTGTTTCGAGATGAAAGGAACGAGCGACCCCCCGAAAAAATAGCCGACGTGACTCCCGCCTCCCTACCTCTAGCCACCCCCTCCTTCCCTTCCCCGTCGTTGCAGTTAGTCGCCGTCGGCTAGGCCCACGCGGTGCCGACAGTGGCAGCTCCCTGTCGTTCCCCTCTCCCGGCTTGCCACGCACAAGGGTCCCTAGCAGCGGGTGGTGCTCGCCTGGCGGCTATGGCTCCGTTTTGGTTGAGGGGGGACGAAGTAGGGCATCGATGACCTGGAAGAACCTCTGCAATGTGGCAAAGCAGCGGTGCCGCGCCAGTTCGAGGGTGGTCAACCCCTGGCCGCCCCAGATATGGGCCTAGGTAGACCTCTCTGGGTTGCAATGGGCCGACCTGCTGGCAACAACGGCGGTGCGTTCAACGATGGTGGTGATGGTGTGCTCAAGATTAGGGATGGTGGCGACTGTAGCCATCCTGCTACAGTGTGGTGATGGGCTTTATGGGCCTGATCTAGGCTCGGTCAGACCCTACTCGAACTGGTGTGCCTTCGTTGGGGATTTATGGGCCCGGTGGGATCCAAATGGGACTGGTGTGTCATGTTGCCGTGTTTGATCGACTACTAGGTTGTTCCCTCACGTGCGCCCCCGGTACTGCTGGCCTCGACTCTACACACCATTCCCCTCTGACGTGCAGGATTCGTGATGGTAGCCTCGGCGAGATGACGATGGTGGCTTCGTGATCGTAGTGGCACATGCTGGTGGGTGGCAAGTTTGATGGTGGTGAGGCTCTTGTGCCTCAGATCGTTCGGTGGTTGTGGATGGGGTTTTTACGGGAGAAATCCTTGTCGGCTCAACCAACACCAACGCGGTGCCACCTTCGGGTGGCACCATTCCTTCCTAGAGGGGTTGTGGCTATCCTATGTCCATTTCTCTCTATGTGATGGGGAAACCCTAGGATCAATTGGCTCGGGCAACAACGTCTCGCTTTTCTTCATGAAGGTGCTGCTTGGCACTTGACGATTCGATGCTAGAAGCGTAGTGGAACATCTTCGAAATACACAGCGTCCGCGAGTCACCATCGTTTAGTTGATCCTCCTTAGTCTCAATTTTGTTATTTTTAGTTTCTTTTGGGCATGTTTTTGTTGTTGGCTTGCTTCCTTGACATTTTCTTCGTTTCAAAACTATCAATAATTATATGGTGTGGTTTCTATATTAATATAGCGGGGCAAAAGCCTGTTTCGAAGAGGTAAAACCACGTGAAAACATCCAAATGGATGTCCTGCAAGAAAATGACCTTGTAATCCTACGCACAAAGCTATGAATACATAAGCTGATATCTCATATTTTGCTTGCCTCCAAAATTTCTATGGAATAGCTCATCATGGGAAATCAAAGGAATCTTAGAATTATATATATATTGTGTATAGTAATCATATCCTCCAAAATTGCTACATTTTTTTCTTTGTTCCCAATGGGGCCTTAGGGGCGATCGAGCAAGAATTTCAACAAATATAGCCTAGGTTAAATGTAGGCCGGTATTCCAAAAATTGATATGTTTTTTCACTTCAAGCAAATCAGGAAAAATGTTATATGTTGATCCAAATTCTACAAAGTAAAGGCCAACTTCTGACGGAGCGGAGCGAGGCCCGTCGCCGGAGGCTTGGGCCGATACGGATCATCAAAGACTAGGTTTCCACCGTTATATAAACCTCTTGTAAGCCGCCGGCTGGGACAAGTTGCATCTGTGAAATCCCCGGTGTTGTGTAAACACTCCTATTATAGTGGAGTTTCGCTGGCTGGCGCCCGTGGTTTTTTCCTCTCTTTGTTGGAGAGGTTTTCCACGTTAAATCTCTGTCCCCTTGTTGTGATTCCTTTATTGTTCTTTGTTATTTGATTGTCGCAAAGCTAACAAGTGGTATCAGAGCCCCATGTTCTAATCTAGGGTTTGCGACATGTCGTCATTGAAGTTCGATCTATCGCAGCTGGACTACTCCACAAGATTCTGCTTGTGGCAGGTGAAGATGCAGGCGATTCTCGCCCAAACTTCAGATCTGGATGAAGCGCTGGAAGGATTCGGGATAGATGATGCTAAGAGCTGGTCTGACGAAGAGAAGCGGAAGGACCGTAAGGCTTTGTCTATGATTCAACTTCATCTGTCCAATAATATTTTGCAGGAAGTTTTGGCAGAGAAATCTGCTGCTGCTCTTTGGACGAAACTGGAATCGATCTGCATGTCAAAGGATCTAACCGGTAAGATGCATGTGAAGATGAAGTTGTTCTCGCATAGATTGCAGGAAGGTGGATCGGTAATGAATCACTTATCTCTTTTCAGAGAGATTATTTCTGATTTGCAATCTATGGAAGTAAAATATGATGATGAGGATCTAGCTCTATTACTCTTATGCTCGCTGCCTAGTTCTTATACACACTTTCATGATACAATGTTGTTGAGCCGTGATAAAATAACCCTTGATGAAGTACAATATGCCCTCAAACAGAGGGAAAAGATGAAAACTATGGTGCAGGCAGATGGCATGTCATCCAAGGCTGAAGCTCTGCAGGTTCGTGGCAGGACCGAGCAGAGATCTAACAACTATGGCAACCGAGATAAGAGCAAAGATGGCAGAAGTCGTTCGAAGTCCAAGGGAAAGGACAAGTTCTGCAGGTATTGTAAGAAATCTAATCATGTTATTGATGATTGTTGGAAGCTACAGAATAAGGAGAAAAGGAACGGTACTTACCAACCGAAAGATAAGGATCAAGGTACTAGTAAGGCTGCTATTATTTCTGGTGATAGTTCTGACGGTGAATGTTTGGACGTTTTTGCTGCTTATGCATCTCGTGATGATGAATGGATACTTGATACTGTATGTTCATTTCATATTTGATGTAACAAAGATTGGTTCAGTTCATATGAGTCTATGCAGACTGGAGATTTTATACGTGTGGAGAATGACAACCCATGCCATATTGTCGGAGTTGGATCTGTTAAGATCAGGACACATGATGGCATGACGTGTACGTTGAATAAGGTGAAGCACATACCAAGCATGGCCAGAAATCTGATCTCCCTGAGTACCATGGACGTTGATGGATACAAGTACGCCGGTGGGCGTAGGTTGTTGAAGGTATCAAAAGGTTCTCTTATTCACATGATAGGTGATATGAATTCTGCTAAATTGTATGTTCTTAGAGGTGGCACTTTGCCTGGTATTGCTGCTGATGTTACTTATAATGGTTCTGATGATTGTGGTAAAACAAATCTATGGCATATGCGTCATGGGTATATGAGTGAATATGGCATGGCGGGTTGGTTAAGAGAGAACTGATTGATGATTGCAACTTGGGTAAGTTCGAGTTCTGTGAGCACTGCGTTTTTGGTAAGCATAAAAGAGTTAAATTCAATGCTTCTGTTCATACCACCAAAGGCATTTTAGATTATGTGCATGCTGATGTATGGGGCCTTCTCGTAAGACATCTATTGATGGTGCTAATTACATGCTTACTATTATTGATGACTACTCAAGAAAAGTGTGGCCATATTTTCTGAAACATAAATCTGATGTTTTTGACGCTTTTAAGAAGTGGAAAGTTATGGTAGAAAAACAAACTGAAAAGAAGGTAAAGGTACTACGTACTGACAATGGTATGGAATTCTGTTCTAATGAGTTTGAGGAGTTTTGCAGTAATGATGGTATGATCAGGCACCACACCATCCCTTACACTCCTCGGCAGAATGGCGTGGCTGAGCACATGAACAAAACCATCATCTCGAGGGCTCGCTGTATGTTGTCCAATGCAGGTATGCATAGACGTTTCTGGGCTAAAGCAGCCAATACAGCGTGCTACCTCATCAACAAATCACCTTGTATTTCACTTGAAAAGAAAACTCCTTTTGAGGTATGGTCAGGTTCGCATGCTGATTATTCACAATTGAGAGTTTTTGGTTGCACTGCTTATGCTCACGTTGATAATGGAAAGTTAGAGCCTAGAGCTGTTAAGTGCATGTTCCTTGGTTATGGTTCAGGAGTTAAGGCATATAAACTATGGAATCCTGAAACTAAAAAGATTTTGTTAAGTAGGAACGTTGTTTTCAATGAATCTGTTATGTATCATGACAGCTTGCCATCAGATCCCTCTCCTGTTGCTATTGGAGAGGAGGGAGTTCGTGTGCAGGTGGAGCACCTGCAGGAATCTGTTGATAATAATGTTGGCGTTGATGATACTCATGAGGAAAATATTGATGATGATGTTGTTCGGCACTCACCTACTATTTTGCAGCAGCCACAAGAATCTATTGCTGTTGATAGACCGAGGCGTAACATAGTTCCACCTCGTTGATGACCCACAAGTATAGGGGGTGTATCGCAGTATTTTCGATAAGAGTGTCGAACCCAACGAGGAGCAGAAGGTGCTGGCTAGTGGCTTGGAGCAGGAATTCTCTGTAAATACTTAGCAAACGGATTTTTAGGGTTTTTTCATAATGCAAGCAAATAAAGTACGAGTAAATAAAAGATATTAAGAATAAATGCAGCAAGTGGCCCAATCCTTTCTTTAGCAAAGGACAAGCCGGTTGTATTACTTAAGATGATCAAACGTTCTCGAGGACACATGGGAATACAGTCAAGTGCTTTCGCTTCATATAGTTGATTAATCTTCTTTAGTTTGCTAAGTCTTGTGTGGGTGAACCTGTGCTAATGTACCGACCTTCCTAGGACTAATACATACTTGTGATTATACCCCTTGCAAGCATCCGCAAGTACAAGAAAGTAATTAAGGTAGAAACCTAACCACAACTTTAAACTCTAAGACCCTGACGTCCCTTGTGCAATGGTTTCCTAATGGGGGTTCAGGTTTCTGTCACTCCGGCAACCCCTACGATTAGTAGCCAAATACACAATGCATTCCCCTAGGCCCATATAAGTGAAGTGTAATGTAGTCGATGTTCACATGACACCACTAGAAGAAGTACATCACAACTTAAATATCAAACTATTGAATCTTTCTCAACACAATTCCACTACTAACAACATGACTTCTCCCATGTCCTCAAGAACAAAATGAACTACTCACAAGAAATCATATGGATCATGATCAGAGATGGAATAATGATGTATAACAATCTGAATATAAACAATAATTCAATGGTTCCACTCAATAGCATCAACTACAAAGAGTAATCAACACCGGGAAAGTTTCCCCTAAGATCTATGCAAGATTCAACCCAATTGTTATAGCGGTATGGAGGTGGTGATGATGGTGCTGGTGGAGATGATGGTTGTGATGATGATGATGATCCCGATGAAGTCCAGCTTGATGGTGGTGTTGATGGCGACGATGTCCCCTCTCTGGAAAGGAATTCCCTCGGTAGAATTTTGTCTGCCGGAGAGATTTTTCTCTCTCGGTGTTTTCCGCCCCGCAGAGGCGGCGGAATCTTTCTGTGGTCGCTCCCCGAGTCTTAGGGTTTCGGGAGGATAATATATGCCAGAGGGGAGAGCTAGGGGTGGACCAGGGAGGCCACACCACCTGGTGGCGCAGCCTAGGCTGGCCTGCGCCAGGGGGGGTGTGGGCCCCCTGTGGCCCATCTCAGCCTCCCCTTCTGGCTTTCTTCATCTTCTAGGAAAATGGGATTTTCCATGTATTTTCCCGGATTTTCTGATCTTCGCGAATTTTGCCTCCAAACAGCACCTTTTCCATCAGAATCCTGACTGCAGCGGTCCATGCTCCAAAATTCATCAACCATGCAAAAACAGATGAAATAACATAAGTATCATCCCTTAATATGAAATATATCAATGAATAACAGTAAATTATGATATAGAATAGTGATGCAAAATGGACGTATCAACTCCCCCCAAGCTTAGACTTCGCTTGTCCCCAAGCGAAACTGAACTCAATAAACATGACCTCAGGTTTATGGAGTGAGCAGTCGATAAAATAATACGGACAAGAAGCATCACATTCATCTATACATAAATCATAATAGAAGACAACTCACTATTATATAACTCAACTTGCAATAAGTAAAAGATACATAAAGTAAATCATAATTGGTAATGGAAAACTTAGCTCTTGGTCGAAGAATAGTTGATAATTTGCTGGAGTTCACAAATAACTTATTTTCAATGATAGCTTTCAAAGTAGTAGACACTAAGATAAGAGCAAAGTGCAAAACGAGTAACATAAGAAACATGATTGAATAAATCATCATATGAATGAATGAAACACAACAACTCAAAATGCTTGTTGAGGTAGAAGGGAATAGGTTTACTGACTCTACTAAAAGTTAAAAGAAAGGCCCTTCACAGAGGGAAGCAGGGATTTCAAGTTTAAAGAGCTTCCAAAAATTATGGTACTTATTAGCTTTCAGCTCTCATTACCCCTATCATAGGCATCTTTAGGTGATTAAGGTTAAAGTGACACAACTAAGATGATATGCTTGACAAGTTATAAGTTGAAATTCATGCCCCTTACTTACGAGTACCGAACCTCATGCTACTCAACTTCAGTCACAAGTAAGCTCTTGTCATTGTAAATACATATGTACCATAAAGAACCGCCAACGGGGTACCCCTTACACATGATACAGGAGCTATCCCATAATCAAAATGACAAGGCAAGCAGACAATGAGCATCTCAATGATCCTTTTATTTGCTATTTGCATAGGTTTTTATTGAGGATGCTTCATAGAGTGCTCATTATGGTTATGCTGCAAGTTTCCACCATGATTAGGAATGGCTTAGGCTAGCGGCCCAGGCGTTTCTCTAACACACATATAAACTCCATGATCTTACAAGTTCCCCTTTTATTTCACACCACCGGGATCTATAGGTAAAAGAATCATGATATCAACGGAATATAAGTGCAAAGTTGAAAGCGTTCCCCATGATACATGGTTCTGCTAACTTCAACTTATAAAGCGCAAGCATATACACAACAAAGATGGACACAATGGTTCAAGTTTATTAATTGCAAGAAAGTAAAGTGTGCCATCAAGTTCATGAGAGCTTTAATCACTAATTTTCACATAACAAGTTTAATTTGGAAGGTAGATAAAAACAAGAATTTACTTGGAATAGCAATAGTGCTAATAGGTAGGTATGGTGGACACAAATGGCATAGGTTTTGGTTTAAGGATTGGATGCACGAGAAGCATTCCCTCTCAGTACAAGTTTTTGGCTAGCAAGGCTAGGTAGCAAGCTTAAGAGTTGAAGGAAAAAAACAAGCATACAAGTGATAAAAACAAACATGCAATCTTCCTTGGAAGCACAAAAGATCTTAACTAGAGAATACTAAACTTATTAGCAAATCAAGAAAGAAAGATGATGAAAATAATTTTTTCTTTAAAGGTACTTTTATCTTTTTCATTCAACTCTCAAAAATAGTGTTGCTACTGACCGAGCCAGGTTTGCCAAAACCAACTAAATTAACTCAATGATCCCAAAGTGATACCAATACTAACAACAAGATCAATCATATAACCACGAATTGAAAACTAATATAAGATATGCAAAATAGTAAATGATAGAACTTCTCATTAATATTCCATAACGGCAACTCACACCAAGGGATGCATATCTAACGAGAGAGGGGATACTTCCATAATGCAAACCATCCTACATGATAACTTCTCTATTCATGATATGACTCTACTAAAAAGGTAAAAAGATAGAAGATAGTGATGTGATACCGTGGCACTCCCCCAAGCTTGGAACAAACTAAGGGGATGCCAAAACCTGATGACGAATTACTCCTTCGGTGGTGGTGGTATCCTCTCGTCATCGTTCGATTTACAGGGTAAGGGCTCCCCATCAACAAAGGACATCATGGTCTCCAGCATCCTGAAACTTGCAGCAACACTTATTCGTTTAAACCTAACCTTGTACTCATAGTTTTGATTTTGAACGTCGTAGAGCTGTGCTTGCAGTTGGTTGGTTGTTTGGCAGAGTGAGAGGACTTCATCCTTGAGCTCAGCGGTCTCCTTTTGGTGCTCGGCGATGAGTTCGGAACAAATCTTATGGATAATATCCACTTCGCGCTCCACCATCTTCTTGTACCTAAAGACTTCTTGCTCCAGTGCTTCCATCCTGTCTTCTAGACTTCCTTCACCTTTAGGGCCTTGAACCTCCTTTATCTGTACCTCTCCATCTTCAACTCTCTCATGTATGGGTTGATGATATCCGCAGAGGAATCTTCCTTGGCTGATCCAAAGGAAGACATTGTGGCTCCAAATCTAGGACTCTACCTGTCAGAAACAGATCAAAACGAAAACACGACGAGAACAAGATATACGAACCTCGGGGGATCCGGGGGATTATATATTATGAAGTTTCACAATAAGAGGAAGGTACTAGGAGAAAACGGGTTGGAGACGGAGTTCGAGGTGGCCACACCACCTGGTGGAGCGGCCAGGGGTGGGCCTGCGCCACAGGGTGGTGTGAGCCACCCTGGCTCCGTTTCTGTCCCTCTTTCACTTCGTAGCTTTCCTTGTTGGATAAAAACTGCAAAAATATAACTAGACAAATCTTTCATGAAACTTTTCTTACCAGCACTATTACCTATTCCAAAATGGACTCTACAGGTCTCTGAATTTGGTCTTGGATAAATTTTTCTGGAGTTATAACTTGAAAAGCATCAACATCTTCATTATAAGAATCTCCAGCAATGTAGTGCTTAAGTCGCTGCCCATTCACCACTTGTGTAGTGTTATTTTTTAAATAAGAAATTTTTATTGCTCATGAACGGTACACTTCTTCAATAACAAAAGGTCCTTCCCATTTTGACAGTAGTTTTCCTGCAAAAAATCTGAGACGAGACCTATACAATAGAACTTTCTCACCAACATGGAATTCTCTCTTAAGTATTCGCTTGTCATGCCATCTTTTAACTTTTTTCGTAAAGAGTCTAGCATTCTCATATGCTTCACTCCTCCATTCATCCAAAGAACTTAATGATGGGTTCGTAGCATGGAAAACAAAAAATTTCTACCGCAGGAACGAACAAAACCCAGATCTAATCTAGATAAAAGCCAAGATCTAATCTATTAGACATGTGCAACGAGATAGATCTGTACTAACCCTTGTAGATCGGAAAACCTTGTGCGAGATCGGATCTCGTGGTTGATGTATACGATCACTTGCCGATCTCAAGATCGAGTAGACGATCCTTCTGGCGCCGCGTTCCGGCAGCGCTTCCGCAGTTGGTCACACGTGCGGAGTCGAAGCAGACCTTCCTCTCCCCGTTCCAGCGAGCAGCAGAGGTAGTAGATCTCTCCACGGAATCCCAGCAGCACGACGGCGTGGTGGTGGTGGAGTAGAGAATTCTGCAGGGCTTCGCCTAAGCTAGAGCAGATGGAAGGAGGAGGAGAGAGGCGGCTAGGGTTTGGAGTGGGAGGGGCAAAGGGGGGTGGTGCCTCCACCCCTCTATATATAGAGGGAGGGGTGCGGCCTAGGGTTCCCACCCCTAGGCCCACCCCCTAGGGCCGGCGCACAAGGGATCTTGGGGGGAGAGTCCTTCCCTCCCAAGTTTCCCTTACTTACCCTCCAAGTTTCCCTTTATCCTTTCTTGGTTTTCAAGTAAACTCCAAAAAATCTTCTAGAACCTTCCGGAACATTCTGAAACCTTCTAGAATCCCCATATAAACACTCTGGAACATTTCCTAACTTAGAAAACGATCCCCATTATATGAATCTTATTCCCCGGACAATTCTGGATCTCCTCGTGATGTCCTGGATCCAATCTGAGACTACGAACAACATTCGGTCTCCAACGCACATTCCATATCTACTTAAAACAACTTCGAACCTTAAGTGTGTCACCCTACGGTTCGTGAATATGCAGACATGATGGAGACACCTTTCCGATCAATAACCATCAGCGGGATCTGGAGATCCATAACGGCTCCCACATGCTCAACGATGACTTCGTGATCGATAGAACCATTAACATACGAAACCAATTCCCTTTGTCACACGATACTCTACTTATCCGAGGCTTGATCGTCGGTATCTCCATACCTAGTTCTACCTCGTTACTGATAAGTACTCTTTACTCGTTCCATGTTATGTCATCCCTTGTGACCCAGTCACATGCTTTCAAGCTAACTAGATGACATTCCACCGAGAGGGCCCAGAGCATATCTATCCGTCATATGGATGGACACATCCCAATCTTGGTCCATGCACTTCAACACATACTTTCAGAATACCCAATGACACCTTTATAACCACCCAGTTACGAAGCGGTGTTTGATGTCATCAAAGTACCCATCCAGTGATGGTGATTAACATAACCTCATGGTCAAAGGATTAGGTTACTATGCATTTGAAAGCTTGTAGCAATACGAACTAAATGACTTGATCTTATGCTACACTTACTATGGGTGTGTGTGTCCATCACATCATTCTCCTAATGATATGAACTTGTTATTAATGACATCCAATGTCCATGATCAGGAAACCATGATCATCTATTAATCAACAAGCTAGTTCAACAAGAGGCTTACTAGGGACTCTTTTATGTTTACAAAACACACATGTATTAGTGTTTCCTTATAATACAATTATAGCATGGGATGCAAACATTCATCATAAACACAAAGATATAATAATAACCACTTTTATTATTGCCTCTTGGGAATATCTCCAATAGTCTCCCACTTGCACTAGAGTCAATAATCTAGATTACATGGTAATATACCTAACACCCATGGCATTCTGGTGTTGGTCATGCTTTGCTCTAGGGAGAGGTTTAGTCAACGGATCTACCACATTCGGATCAGTGTGTACTTTGCAAATCTTTATGTCACCATCTCGGACATACTCGTGAATAGCATGGAAACGTAGCTTGATGTGCTTCAGCTTGCTATGTCACCTTGGCTCCTGTGCATTAGCTATGGCACGTGTGTTGTCACAGTAGATGGCCATCGGGTCCAACGCACTAGGAACCACGCCAAGTTCAGTAATGAACTCCATCATCCATATGGCTTCTTGTGCAGCCTCCGAAGCAGCTATGTATTCCGATTCAGTTGAAGATTTCGCCACAACGCTTTGCTTGGCACTCCTCCAGCTCACTGCAGCACCATTCAAAATAAATACGTATCTAGACCGTGACTTCGAGTCATCTAGATCGGTGTTCCAACTAGCATCAGTGTAACTGTTTACAACAAGTTGTTCATCGCCTCCATAAGAAAGAACCATATCCTTAGTCCTATTTAGGTACTTTAGGATATTCTTGACCGCTATCTAGTGCTCCATTCCAGGATCACTTTGATATCTGCTAGTCAAACTAACAACATGTGCTATATCCGGTCTTGTACACAGCATGGCATACATGATAGAACCTATGGCCGAGGCATAGGGAATATTATTCATCTTCTCTCTATCTTCTGCCGTAGCTGGACTTTGAGTCTTACTCAAGGTCTTACCTGACAACATGGGCACGAACCCTTTCTTGCTCTCTTCCATTCTAAACTTCTTTAGAACTTTGTCCAAGTATGTACTTTGTGAAAGCGCTATTAGGCGTCTTGATCTATCTCTATAAATCTTGATGCCTAGAATATATGCCGCTTCGCCAAGATCCTTCATTGAAAAACTATTATTCAAATAGGCTTTGACACTATTAAGAAGTTCTATATCATTCCCAATCAACAATATGTCATCTACATATAGTACTAGGAATGCTACAGAGCTCCCACTCACTTTCTTGTAAATACAAGCTTCTCCATAAGTTTGTATAAATCCAAAGTTTTTGATTACTTTATCAAAACGTTGATTCCAACTCCGGGATGCTTGCTTCAGTCCATAAATGGAGCGCTGAAGTTTGCATACCTTGTCAGCATCTTTAGGATCGACAAAACCCTTGGGTTGTACCATATACAACTCTTCCTCAATGTCACCATTAAGGAACACCGTTTTGACATCCATCTGCCAAATCTCATAATCAAAATATGCAGCAATTGCTAACAAAATCCTCACAGACTTTAGCTTCGCTACTGGTGAGAATGTCTCATCGTAGTCAACTCCTTGAATTTGTCGGAACCCTTTCGCGACAAGTCGAGCTTTATAGACGGTAACATTACCATCAACATCTGTTTTTCTTTTGAAAATCCATTTGTTCTCGACAGCCTTATGGCCATCCGGTAAGTCCACCAAAGTCCATACTTGGTTTTCATACATGGATCCCATTTCAGATTTCATGGCTTCTAGCCATTTGTCGGAATCTGGGCTCACCATAGCTTCTTCATACGTCGTAGGGTCATCAGTGTTGTCCACCAACATGACGTTCAAGGCACGGTCATACCAATCAGGAGTGGTACGAACCCTCGTTGACCTGCGAGGTTCAGCAGCAACTTCGTTCGAAGTTTCATGATCACCATCATTAGCTTCCTCTCCAATTGGTGTAGGCGGCACAAAAACATCTTCTGGTGTTGCCCTACTCTCAACTCCGAGAGAAGGTTCAATAACCTCGTCGAGTTCTACTTTCCTTCCAGTCAATTCCTTCGAGAGAAACTCCTTCTCAAGAAAGGATCCATTCTTGGCAACGAAAACTTTGCCTTCGGATCTATGATAGAAGGTATACCCAATTGTTTCTTTTGGGTATCCTATGAAGACGCATTTCTCCACTTTGGGTTCAAGCTTATCAGGTTGTAACTTCTTTACATATGCTTCGCAACCCCAAACTTTAAGGAACGACAACTTAGGTTTCTTTCCAAACCACAATTCGTACGGTGTCGTTTCAACGGATTTAGATGGTGCCCTATTTAAAGTGAATGCGGTTGTCTCTAATGCATAGCCCCAAAACGACAACGGTAAATCTTTAAGAGACATCATAGACCGAACCATATCTAAGAGAGTTCGATTACGATGTTCGGACACACCATTACGTTGTGGTGTTCCCGGCGGTGTCAACTGCGAAAGTATTCCACATTTCTTTAAATGCATGCCAAACTCATAACTTAGATATTCACCTCCTCGATCAGAACGCAGAAACTTAATCTTCTTGTTACGATGATTTTCCACTTCACTTTGAAATTCCTTAAACTTCTCGAAAGTTTCGGACTTATGTTTCATAAAGTAGACATACCAATATCTACTTAAGTCATCCGTGAAAGTGAGAACATAACGATATCCACCACGCGATGCTACACTCATTGGACCGCACACATCGGTATGTATTATTTCCAATAAGTATGTAGCTCGCTCCATTATTCCAGAGAATGGAGTCTTAGTCATTTTACCCATTAGACATGCTTCGCATCTTTCAAGTGATTAAAAATCAAGTGATTCAAGAAGTCCATCAGAATGGAGCTTCTTCATACGCTTCACTCCAATGTGACCAAGACGACAATGCCACATGTATGTAGAATTATCATTCAATTTTGTTCGTTTAGCATCTATGTTGTGAACTTGTGTATCACTACTATCGAGATTCAGTAAGAATAAACCATTCATCTCAGGTGCATTACCATAAAAGATATTACTCATATAAATCGAACAACCTTTATTCTCAGACTTAAAAGAGTAACCGTCTCGCAATAAACAAGATCTGGATATAATGTTCATGCTTAACGCAGGCACCAAATAACAATTATTCAAATTTAAAACTAATCCCGAAGGTAGATGCAGAGGGAGTGTGCCGACGGCGATAACATCAACCTTGGAGCCATTTTCAACGCGCATCGTCACCTCGTCTCTCGCCAGTCTTCGCTTATTCCGTAGCTCCTGTTTCGAGTTACAAATATGAGCAACCGAACCAGTATCAAATACCTAGGCACTACTACGATTACTAGTAAGATACACATCAATAACATGTATATCGAATATACCTTTCTTCTTGATGTTGCCATTCTTCAGATCCGCCAAGTACTTGGGGTAGTTACGCTTCCAGTGACCGGCACCCTTGTAGTAGAAGCATTCAGTTTCAGGCTTAGGACCAGCCTTGGGCTTCTTAGCAGGTGCGGAAGCTTTCTTACCGTCCTTCTTGAAGTTGCCCTTGTTCTTAGGCTTGCCATGTTTCTTGAAATTGGTGGTCTTATTGACCATCAACACTTGGTGCTCCTTCTTGATCTCCACTTCAGCAGTTTTCAGCATGGACGATAGTTCAGGCAACGTCTTGTTCATGCAGTGCATATTGTAGTTCATCACAAAGTTCTTATAACTCGGTGGCAGTGATTGGAGGACACGGTGAATCCCTAACTCATTAGGAATCATTATCCCCAACTCTTGGAGCTTGTTTGCGTGCCCAGACATGGTGAGCACGTGCTCGCTAACGGAGCTACCCTCTTCCATCTTACAGTTAAAGAACTTTTCGGAGGCCTCATAGCTCTCCACGGCCGAGTGAGTCTCAAAAATGAGCTTGAGCTCCTTAATGATCTTGAACAGGTCGTGATGCTCAAAGCGCTTTTGAAGCTTCGATTCTAAACCGTACAGGATGGCACACTGAACTATGGAGTAATGATTTTTCCGAGTGGCGTAAACATTCTTTACGTCATCGGTGGCATCTTCTGTAGGTGGGTCACCTAGCGGTGCTTCGAGCACATAGGTCAACTGACCAGCCCTGAGGACAATCTTCAGTCCACGGAGCCAGTCCGTGAAGTTGCTTCCATTGTTCTTAAGCTTTTCTTTCTCTAGGAACGCATTGAAATTGATGGAGAGGTTCGCCATAATCTACAACAAATTTGCAAGTAGTTTAGACTAAGTTTATGATAAATTGAGTTCAATTTTAATTCTTAAATTAACTAGGTGAACTCCCACTCAAAACAACATCCCTCACATTGTCTTATGATTACATGAACCAAGTCCACTACACCAAGTCCGATCTTCACGAGATAAGATGTAGTTTCATCGGCGAACAATCTTCATGTTCATCATATCATTCATATGATTCATGCTCTACCTTTCGGTATTCCGTGTTCCGAGACCATGTATGTACATGCTAGGCTCGTCAAGATTAACCTTAGTTTCTACATGTGCAAATCTGGCTTGCACCCGTTGTATGCACACGTAGAATCTATCACATCCGATCATCACGAGATGCTTCGAAACGACGAGTCTTAGCAACAGTGCCAACTAAGGACGAACACTTTATTACTTGATATTTAGTGAGAGGGATCATCTTATAATGCTGTCGTGATCTAAGCAATACAAGATGCATAAAGGATTAACATCACAGGCAATTCATAATTAGTGTGATATGATATGGCTCCTTTCTTCTTGTGCCTTTGATCTCCATCTCCAAAGCACGAACATGATCTCCATCATCACCAGCATTGCGTCAAGGTCAGTGGCGCCGCTTCATGGTTGTCCATCATCACCAGCAACTATTACAACTACTTGGAATAAAGCTATTACAAGATGAATATACTCGCAGGTCTTAACAGAATTAAAGACAACCATTAGGCTCCTGCCGGTTGCCATATTACAACAAGGATCATTGCATACATCAAATATAATCACAATCACATGATGGCCATATCACATCACAAAACCCCTGCAAAAACAAGTTAGACGCCTCTAATTTTCTTTGCATGTTTACGTGGTTTGGGGCTTTCGAATAAGAACGGATCTTACCTACGAAACTGAAACCACAACATTGATACAAGTGCTATCAAGTGCAAAGTGTAAATTGGATCTATACTATGGTGAGAGAGACAGACACCCGCAAAGCCACTTGTGCAAAGCAAGTTACACGTCAAGCGTGGAGCAAGTCTCATGTGCGATAAAATGTAAGGTTAGCCCGAGCCGCTTCATCCCACCATACCAGAAGATGCAAAGTACACAAAGCAAAAGACGGCACGAGCACCAACGCCCACAAAACCATTGTGTTCTACTCGTGCAACATATCTATGCATAGACACGACTCTGATACCACTGATGGGTTCGTAGCATGGAAAACAAAAAAATTCTACCGCAGGAATGAACAAAACCCAGATCTAATCTAGATAAAAGCCAAGATCTAATCTATTAGACATGTGCAACGAGATAGATCTGTACTAACCCTTGTAGATCCGAAAACCTTGTGCGATATCGGATCTCGTGGTTGATGTAGACGATCACTTGCCGATCTCAAGATCGAGTAGACGATCCTTCCGGCGCCGCGTTCCGGCAGCGCTTCCGCAGTCGGTCACACGTGCGGAGTCGAAGCAGACCTTCCTCTCCCCGTTCCAGTGAGCAGCGGAGGTAGTAGATCTCTCCACAGAATCCCAGCAGCACGACGGCGTGGTGGTGGTGGAGTAGAGAATTCTGCAGGGCTTCGCCTAAGCCAGAGCAGATGGAAGGAGGAGGAGAGAGGCGGCTAGAGTTTGGAGTGGGAGGGGCAAAGGGGGGTGGCGCCTCCACCCCTCTATATATAGAGGGAAGGGTGCAACCTAGGGTTCCCACCCCTAGGCCCACCCCCTAGGGCCGGCGCACAAGGGAGATTGGGGGGAGAGTCCTTCCCCCCCAAGTTTCCCTTACTTACCCTCCAAGTTTCCCTTTATCCTTTCTTGGTTTTCAAGTAAACTCCAAAAAATCTTCTAGAACCTTCCGGAACATTCCGAAACCTTCTAGAATCCCCATATAAACACTTCGGAACATTTCCTAACTTAGAAAACGATCCCCATTATATGAATCTTATTCCCCGGACAATTCCGGATCTCCTCGTGACGTCCCAGATCCAATCTGATACTCCGAACAACATTCGGTCTCCAACGCACATTCCATATCTACTTAAAACAACTTCGAACCTTAAGTGTGTCACCCTACAGTTTGTGAATATGCAGACATGATGGAGACACCTTTCCGATCAATAACCATCAGCGGAATCTGGAGATCCATAACGGCTCCCACATACTCAACGATGACTTTGTGATCGATAGAACCATTAACATACGAAACCAATTCCCTTTGTCACGCGATACTCTACTTATCCGAGGTTTGATCGTCGGTATCTCCATACCTAGTTCTACCTCGTTACTGATAAGTACTCTTTACTCGTTCCATGTTATGTCATCCCTTGTGACCTAGTCACATGCTTGCAAGCTAACTAGATGACATTTCACCGAGAGGGCCTAGAGCATATCTATCTGTCATATGGATGGACACATCCCAATCTTTGTCCATGCGCTTCAACACATACTTTCAGAATACCCAATGACACCTTTATAACCACCCAGTTATGAAGCGGTGTTTGATGTCATCAAAGTACCCATCCGGTAATGGTGATTAACATAACCTCATGGTCGAAGGATTAGGTTACTATGCATTTGAAAGCTTGTAGCAATACGAACTAAATGACTTGACCTTATGCTACACTTACTATGGGTGTGTGTGTCCATCACATCATTCTCCTAATGATATGACCTTGTTATTAATGACATCCAATGTCCATGATCAGGAAACCATGATCATCTATTAATCAACAAGCTAGTTCAACAAGAGGCTTGCTAGGGACTCTTTTATGTTTACAAAACACACATGTATTAGTGTTTCCTTATAATACAATTATAGCATGGGATATAAACACAAAGATATAATAATAACCACTTTTATTATTGCCTCTTGGGCATATCTCCAACACTTAAGTCAAATAATCTTTTTTCACCAGCAAGCTTACAATCTCTATTAAGTTCTTTAACAACCCAATAAGCTTTGTGTTCTAATTCTAAAGGTAGGTGACAAGCTTTCCCATAAACCATTTTATAAGGAGACATACCCATAGGTTTTTTTAGGCAGTCCTATAAGCCCATAAAGCATCATTCAACTTTTTAGCCCAGTTTTTTCTAGATCTATTAACAGTCTTTTGCAAGATGGATTTAATTTCTCTATTTGATAACTCTACTTGCCCACTAGTTTGGGGGTGATAAGCTGAAGCGATTCTATGATTAACATCATATTTAGAAAGGGTCTTTCTAAAACCACCATGAATGAAATGAGAACCTCCATCAATCATGAGATACCTAGGCACTCTAAACCTAGGAAAGATAACATCCTTAAGCATTTTTAGAGAGGTCTCCCCGTCAGCACTTTTCGTAGGTATGGCTTCTACCCACTTAGTAACATAATCAACTGCAACAAGAATATGAGTATAACCTTTTGAGGGAGGAAAAGGACCCATAAAGTCAAATCCCCAGCAATCAATGGGTTCAATAACTAGAGAGTAGTTCATAGGCATTTCATTGCGTCTAGAAATATTACCAACACACTGCCACTCATCACAAGATAAAACAAATTTTCTTGCATCTTTAAAAAGGGTAAGCCAGTAGAAACCTGATTGTAGCACCTTTTGCGCAGTTCTATCTCCCGCATGATGTCCTCCATAGGTACTACCATGACATTTCCGCAATATCTCCTTTTGTTCGTATTCTGGAACACATCTTTGCATAATACCATCCACTCCTTCTTTATATAAATGTGGGTCATCCCAAAAATAATGCCTCAAATCGTATAAGAACTTCCTTCTTTACTGAGCTGTGAAAGTTGGAGGCAAATACTTGCAGACAATAAAGTTAGCATAATCGGCATACCAAGGGCTCCCTCGCGAGCTTACCCCTACTGCAGCCAATTGTTCATTTGGGAAACTATCATTAACAGGCATAGGATCAAAAGAGATGTTTTCCAATCGAGATAAATTATCAGCTACCGGATTTTCAGCACCTTTCTTGTCTACAATATGTAGGTCAAATTCATGTAAGAGTAGCACCCATCTAATAAGCCTAGGCTTAGCATCTTTCTTCGTCATAAGGTACTTAATAGGGCATGATCAGTATGAATGGTAACTTTTGAATCTACAATATAAGGTCTAAACTTATCACAAGCAAAGATGATGGCTAGGAATTCTTTTTCAGTAGTAGCATAATTCCTTTGAGCAGCATCAAGATTCTTACTAGCATAATGGATAACATTTAACTCTCTATCAATTTGTTGCCCAAGGACAACACCTACAACAAAATCACTAGCATCACACATTATTTCAAAGGGTAAGCTCCAATCAGGTGGTTGAACGATAGGGGCTATAGTTAAAGCCTTCTTTAGAGTTTCAAAAGCTTCCTTACAATCATCGTCAAAGACAAAGGGTACATATTTTTGAAGAAGATTAGTGAGGGGTTTTGATATCTTAGAGAAATCTTTAATAAACCTTCTATAGAAACCAGCGTGGCCAAGGATACTACAAATACCTTTGATGTCTCTTGGACAGGGCATTTTCTCAATTGCCTTTCTTACCACTTCCTTCATCTTAGGATTTAGACGTCGTTGGTGCTCTACTACTGGCTTTGCATCTGGTTCTATATTGATAGCATGCTAACATATAGTAGGAGAAATCCCTTTTAAATCATCCAGAGTATAGCCCATATCCCCTCGGTGTTTCTTCAAAACCTCCAATAATCGTTCCTCTTCCTTCCCTGAAAGTTTAGAGCTAATAATAACATGATATATCTTTTTATCATCAATGTAAGCATATTTAAGATCGTCGGGGAGAGGTTTTAGATCGAAGACCGGATCCTTTTTAGGTGGCAACGTGGTACCCAAGTCTTCTACAGGCAAGTTGTGCTTAAGCATCTTAGGTTGACGACAGAGAATCTCGTCAATCTCATTTCTTTCTTCCATGAAGATTTCACTTTCATGATCCTCCATAAATTGCTACAAAGCATTGTTAGGAGCAAGAGATATAGAAGCGAGTTGTTCAACTCTAAAATCCTCATTATGGGTTTCATTTTCACAAGGTTATTTAGTAAATTTTGAAAAATTAAACTCATAAGATTCCCCATCAAACTTAGTCAAGATGTTCTCCCTTTTGCAATCTATAATAGCTCCACAAGTACTCAGGAAAGGTCTACCAAAAATGATGGGATAACTTTTGCTAGCAGCTAAACCAAGTACTAGAAAATCAGCAGGATATTTAATCTTACCACAAAGAACTTCTACATCCCGCACAATGCCAATTGGAGATATGGTCTCTCTATTAGCAAGGTGAATAACCACATCAATCTCTTCCAACTCGCAGGGACTGATTTCATGCATAATTTCTTTGTAAAGCTCATAAGGAATAGCACTTGAACTTGCACCAATATCACATAAACCATAATAGCAATGATCACCAATTCTAACAGAAAGCACAGGGACAATAGACTTTTTAGCTTTATTAGGATGTGAGACAATATTAGAAGCATACTCACAAAATACTATGTGTCCATCTTCTATACTTTTAGTGACAAGGTCTTTCACAATTGCTACAACAGGTTCAATGTTTATTTGTTCATCAGGTTTTACAGTTCTCTTTGCACTTTTAGTGATTACACTAGTTATCATAGGATGATCCTTTACCTTATCCGGGAAGGGTATTTTTTCGATATAAGGTTCAGGTAAGATGTGATCGATAGTGTAAAACTCAGTACTCCCAACAGGAACACAGTCAACAATATATTTATAAGGTGCATGGTACTTGCTCCATTCCTTTTTTGGAATTTCAATATAAGAAGCAAAAGCCTTAAAACAATTTGTAATAACTTGTAAATTAAGACCATAAGCATTACTAACATTTTGACAATCATCAGTTCCCATAAAAGATTCAATGCATTCATAATCATAATTTATACCTGACTTTCTTCCTTTGTCATTCTCCCATACTTCAGCATTATCTTGAATACGGTCCAGAAGATCCCATTTAGCTTCTTCTTTCATGCGAGTGAATGATCCAGCACAAGAAGCATCCAATAAATCCTTATCATGAAGAGAAAGCCTTGCATAAAAGTTATTGATAATAATATTGTTGGGGAGCTCATGAATGGGACATTTGAGCATTAGTAACTTCAATCTCCCCCAAGCTTGAGCTGTACTCTCTCCATCAAGAGGCCAAAAGTTGTATATTTGATTCCGATCTTTATGAATATCACTAGGAGGATAAAACTTTGAATAAAAGAGAGGTACTATTTCCTCCCATTCAAGAGATTGGTCATTCTTCAGCAGCTTATACCATTCTTCAGCTCTTCCTTTCAGTGAAAATGAGAATAACTTCTTCTTGACTTGATCTGTAGTAATACCTGCACACTTGAACAACCCGCATAATTTGTGTATAAAGAGTAAATGATCACCGAGATGGACAGTTCCATCCCCAACATAGTAGTTATCTATAACACGATCAATAATTCTTGTAGGTATTTTAAAAGTATCATTCTCAGCAGGTGGTGGTTCATCTACTACCTTAGCAGTGGTAGTAGCATTACGAAATAAGAAACTCAGCAAATTATCCATATTGAAAATAAAGCAACTAACAGAAATAAACAATACTCACAGTAGAGGTTTCCTTTACTAGTGCTTCACTCCCCGGCAACGACGCCAGAAAATAGTCTTGATGACCCACATGTATAGGGGGTGTATCGCAGTATTTTCGATTAGTAAGAGTGTCGAACCCAACGAGGAGAAGAAGGTGCTGGCTAGTGGCTTGGAGTAGGAATTCTCTGTAAATACTTAGCAAACGGATTTTTAGGGGTTTTTGATAATGCAAGTAAATAAAGTACGTGTAAATAAAATACAATAAGAATAAATGCAGCAAGTGGCCCAATCCTTTCTTTAGCAAAGGACAAGCCAGTTGTATTACTTAAGATGACCAAACGTTCTCGAGGACACATGGGAATACCATCAAGTGCTTTAGCTTCATATAGTTGATTAATCTTCTTTAGATTGCTAAGTGTTGTGTGGGTGAACCTGTGCTAATGTACCGACCTTCTAGGACTAATACATACTTGTGATTATACCCCTTGCAAGCATCCGCAAGTACAAGAAAGTAATTAAGGTAGAAACCTAACCATAACTTTAAACTCTAAGACCCTAACATCCCTTGTGCAATGGTTTCCTAACGAGGGTTCAGGTTTCTGTCACTCCGGCAACCCCTACGATTAGTAGCCAAATACACAATGCATTCCCCTAGGCCCATATAGGTGAAGTGTCATGTATTCGACGTTCACATGACACCACTACAAGAAGTACACCACAACTTAAATACCAAACTATTGAATCTTTCTCAACACAATTCCACTACTAACAACATGACTTCTCCCATGCCCTCAAGAACAAAACGAACTACTCGCAAGACATCATATGGATCATGATCAGAGATGGAATAATGATGTATAACAATCTGAACATAAACAATAATTCAATGGTTCCACTCAATAGCATCAACTACAAAGAGTAATCAACACCGGGAAAGTTTCCCCTAAGAACTATGCAATATTCAACCCAATTGTTACAGCGGTATGGAGGTGGTGATGATGGTGCTGGAGGAGATGATGGTGGTGATGATGATGATCCCGATGAAGTCCAGCTTGATGGTGGTGTTGATGATGACAATCTCCCCTCTCTGGGCAGGAATTCCCCCGGTAGAATTCTGTCTGCCGGAGAGATCTTTCTCTCTCGGTGTTTTCCGCCCCTCAGAGATGGCGGAATCTTTCTGTGGTCGCTCCTCGAGTCTTAGGGTTTCGGGAGGATAATATACGCCAGAGGGGAGAGCCAGGGGTGGACCAGGGCGGCCACACCACCTGGTGGCGTGGCCTAGGCTGGCCCGCGCCAGGGGGTAGTGTGGGCCCCCTGTGGCCCATCTCAGCCTCCCCTTTTGGCTTTCTTCGTCTTCTAGGAAAATAGGATTTTCCATGTATTTTCTCGGATTTTCTGATCTTCGCGAATTTTGCCTCCAAACAACACCTTTTCCATCAGAATCCTGACTGCAGCGGTCCATGCTCCAAAAGTCATCAACCATGCAAAAACAGATGAAATAACATAAGTATCATCCCCTAATATGAAATATATCAATGAATAATAGTAAATTATGATATAGAATAGTGATGCAAAATGGACGTATCACTCGTCGTTTAATTGAAGAGTGTAATCTTACTCATTATGCTCTGAGTTGTGCTGAACAGGTGGAGCATGATACGGAACCTGCTACATACAATGAGGCTGTTGCATCTGTTGACCGCGAGAAGTGGGTTTCTGCTATGCAAGAAGAGATGAAATCACTTGATAAGAATGGCACATGGGAAGTTATGCTCTTGCCTAAAGAGAAGAAGGCCGTCCGCTATAAGTGGATATACAAGAGAAAGAAAGGTTTGTCTCCTAATGAGCCTCCAAGGTTTAAGGCAAGGTTAGTAGCAAAAGGTTTCAGCCAGATTCTAGGTATTGATTATAATGATGTTTTCTCTCTAGCTGTGAAGCATAGTTCTATCCATGCTTTCTTTGGTATTGTTGCTATGCATGATCTTGAGGTTGAGCAGCTAGATGTAAAGACTGCTTTTCTGCATGGTGAATTGGAGGAGATTTACATGGACCAACCTAAAGGGTTCATAGTTCCTAGAAAAGAGGATTTTGTGTGCAAATTGAAGAGGTCGCTTTATGGTTTGAAGCAATCTCCAAGACAGTAGTATAAAAGGTTTGATTCATTTATGATCTCACAAGGTTTTAAGAGGTTTCAGTTTGATAGTTGTGTTTACATAAAGTTTGTTAATGGATCACCTATTTACTTGCTGCTATATGTTGATGATATGTTAATTGTTGCTAAGAGCATGAAAGAAATCACTACTTTGAAGGCACACCTAAGTAGTGAATTTGAGATGAAAGATCTTGGTGATGCTAAGAAAATCCTAGGTATGGAAATTAAACGGGACAGAAAGTCTAGGTTGTTGTTTCTTAGTCAGCAAAGTTACGTTGAGAAAGTTCTTCAATATTTTAATATACATGATGCAAAGTCAGTTGGTACTCCTGTTGCTCCTCATTTTAAATTGTTAGCATTGCAATGTCCTAGTTCTGATGAAGATATTGAGTACATGTCTCGAGTTCCTTATTCTAGTGCTGTTGGTTCCTTGATGTATGCCATGGTTTGTTCTCGCCCTGATTTATCATATGCTATGAGTTTGGTGAGTCGTTACATGGCTAATCCTGGTAAAGAACATTGGAAAGTTGTTCAGTGGATTTTCAGGTACCTCCGTGGCACATCGAATGCTTGCTTGAAGTTTGGCAAGACTGATGAGGGACTCGCAGGCTATGTGGATTCAGATTTTGCTGCCGACTTGGATAAGAGGAGGTCCCTCACAGGTTATGTGTTCACGGTAGGTGAATGTGCCGTGAGTTGGAAGGCAACGCTGCAACCAGTTGTTGCTTTATCTACAACCGAAGCAGAATATATGGCTATTGCTGAAGCTTGCAAAGAGTCTGTTTGGTTGAAAGGTTTGTATGCTGAGCTTTGTCAGGGTGATTCTTGCATTAACCTGTTCTGTACAGTCAAAGTGCTATTTACCTTACTAAGGATCAGATGTTCCATGAGAGAACAAAGCACATTGATATCAAGTACCATTATGTTCGTGATGTTGTTGCACAAGGTACACTAAAGGTATGCAAGATAAGCACTCATGATAATCCTGCTGATATGATGACAAAACATGTTCATGTTGCTAAGTTTGAGCTATTCTCAAGCTTAGTTGGTATAACTGCTTAGCCCAAGTGGATGTTGGCTCCGAAAGTGTTTTCTTTGTTTGTTCAGGGAGATGATTACTATTGATGCTACAAGAAGGAATTTGTCTCAAGGTGGAGTTTGTTATATGTTGATCCAAATTCTACAAAGTAAAGGCCAACTTCTGACGGAGCGGAGCGAGGCCCGTCGCCGGAGGCTTGGGCCGATGCGGTTGGGTAATGCACACATTGTAGAATACTTGTGTGGTTTCTTGGTAGATTTCAAAAAGTTCATATAAATGAGTTTTGATAATTCTAGAAAACAAAGAAATTCTTATGGGTAATGCACACATTGTAGAAAACACTTATAATAGGTAAGATCATCTTTTACCATTGAGGGGGTTTGGAAGGCAGAAGTTAAAACATATATGAACATAAAAACTGAAGGAATTGAGATGTCTTTCTAGATTCCCGTGGGGAGTAAAACCACATGAAAACATCCAACTGTTGTTTCGAGATGAAAGGAACGAGCGACCCCCAAAAAATAGCCCACGTGACTCCTGCCGCTCTACCTCTAACCACCCCCTCCTTCCCTTCCCCATCGTTGCCGTTAGTCGCTGCTGGCTAGGCCCACGCGATGCCAACAGTGGCAGCTCCCTGTCGTTCCCCTCTCCCGGCTTGCCGCGCACAAGGGTCCCTAGCAGCGGGTGGTGCTCCCCTGGCGGCTATGTCTCCGTTTTGGTTGAGGAGGGATGAAGTGGGGCATCGATGACCTGGAAGAACCTCAGCGATGTGGCAAAGCAGCGGCGCCGCGCCAGTTCGAGGGTGGTCAACCCCTCTGGGTTGCGATGGGCCGACCTGCTGGCAACAACGGAGGTGCATTCAACGATGGTGGTGATGGTGTGCTCAAGATTAGGGATGGCGACAACTGTAGCCATCCTGCTACAGTGTGGTGATGGGCTTTATGGGCCTGATCTAGGCTCGGTCAGACCCTACTCGAACTGGTGTGCCTTCGTGGGGGCTTTATGGGCCCGGTGGGATCCAAATGGGACTGGTGTGTCATGTTGCCGTGTTTGATCGACTACTAGGTTGTTCCCTCACGCGCGCCCCAGTACTGCTGGCCTGGACTCTACACACCATTCCCCTCTGACGTGCAGGACTCGTGATGGTAGCCTCGGCGAGACGACGATGGTGGCTTCGTGATTGTAGTGGCGCATGTTGGTGGGTGGCAAGTTTGATGGTGGTGAGGCTCTTGTGCCTCGGATCGTTTGGTGGTTGTGGATGGGGTTTTTATGGGAGAAATCCTTGTTGGCTCGACCAACACCAACGTGGTGCCACCTTCGGATGGCACCATTCCTTCCTAGAGGGGTCGTGGCTATCCTATGTCCATTTCTCTCTATGTGATGGGGGAACCCTAGGATCAGTTGGCTCGGGCAACAACGTCTCGCTTTTCTTCATGAAGGTGCTGCTTGGCACTTGACGATTCGATGCTAGAAGCGTAGTGGAGCATCTTCGGAATACACAGCGGCCGCGAGTCACCATCGTTTAGTTGATCCTCCTTAGTCTCAATTTTGTTATTTTTCGTTTCTTTTGCGCATGTTTTTGTTGCTGGATTGCTGCCTTGACATTTTCTTCATTTCAAAACTATCAATAATCATATGGTGTGGTTTCTATATTAATATAGTGGGGCGAAAGCCTATTTCGAAGAGGTAAAACCACGTGAAAACATCCAAATGGATGTCGTGGAAGAAAATGACCCTGTAATCCTAGGCACAAAGCTATGAATACATAAGGTGAGATCTCATATTTTGCTTGCCTCCAAAATTTCTATGGAATAGCTCATCATGGGAAATCAAAGGAATCTTAGAATTATATATATATTGTGTATAGTAATCATATCCTCCAAAATTGCTACATTTTTTCTTTGTTCCCAATGGGGCCTTAGGGGCGATCGAGCGAAAATTTCAACAAATGTAGCCCAGGTTAAATGTAGGCCGGTATTCCAAAAATTGATATGTTTTTTCACTTCAAGCAAATCAGGAAAAATGTTATATGTTGATTCAAATTCTATAAAGTAAAGGCCAATTTCTGACGGAGCGGAGCGAGGCCCATCGCCGGAGGCTTGGGCCAATAGGGATTGTCAAAGACCTAGGTTTAAACCGTTATATAAACCTCTTGTAAGCTGCCAGCTGGGACAAGTTGCATCTGTGAAATCCCCGGTGTTGTGTAAACACTCCCCGTTATAGTGAAGTTTCACTGGCTGGCGCCCGTGATTTCTTCCTCTCTTTGTTGGAGAGGTTTTTCACGTTAAATCTGTGTCCCCTTGCTATGATTTCTTTATCGTTCTTCGTTATTTGATTGTCGCAAAGCTAACAAAAAATGGGGAAGACGACTTCGTGGGTGTGAAGTGTTAGAGTATGATACGTACACGATTATTGTGGTAGGTAGGATAGTTAGGATTCTAGCCTAACTCGTCTTGTACTCCAAGTTGATCCCTGTACGCCTATATATTCTCGCCCATGAGGCTTAATAATATATTCATCATATTTCGCCAAACTCATACTCTTTCATGGTATCAGCCTAAATCGATCTCAAACCCTAGCTTCCGCCGCGCTGTCCCTGGGGAGATCGATCTCCATGATCTCCGCTGGGGGCTGCGCAACCCATATACAGGGTTCGTCCGCCGATCCGTGATCGGCTGTCCTGTAAGTCTTTTTCTCCGATCTCTTGATCGGCTTTCTTTTTGGTTTACCGATCTTAGATCGGATTGAGTCGCCCACTGCCGTCGTCATCGGCACGCCTCTACTCCGACCATCGGCATCAAGGATCTACATCGCGTCCGTGCACCTGCCCCCTCTGCTGTTGCGCCTGCCTCGGCAGGCTGCCGCGCACCACGGACGGCTGCTACGCCCTCCTCAGGAGGCTACCACGGCCGCCCCCCTCGGATCCTCTTCGTCGTCATCGTCTAGAACTTTACCGACAACGTCGCCATCAAATCCGATCTACGTGTCGTCCACGCCATGGCGCATACGGTGCACCGTCGGTCTGATCAACCGATCATGCGCATGTCTACGCCAAGAACGTCCCCGAGCACGCGCCTACCACCGATCGAGCTATGGGCTGCCACTGTGTGCCTGTGTCGCCCCGTCGGGCCGCAGCGCCACCGTCTTTGGTCCACGCTACCAGCTTCCAATGCGCCTTCTTTGGCATGTATGTTGCTGGTGGTCTCCCAACCGCTGCACCAACTTGCGCCCTGCAGCTATGCCGCCCCCTCGGGTCGTAGCGTGGCTACACGCAGTCTACTTCGCCGTCCTCGTGCATCGACGGCCTTGACTTTCACCGTGCCATCTCCTACGGCGCGGATCGCCGCCGTCTGCACATGGTCTTCGTCACGTCGTCGGGTATTCCTCGCCTACTTCGAGCACCGCCACCGCGCTTCACATGGTAACCTGCAGGGCGCCCTCTCGCCATCGTAGGTCCCGCCGACTACCCCATCACCACTCTAGGCATCCATCATGACTAACTCAGGTCGTCGTTGGTTTCGCCGCCTTCTACGTCTTCATCCACTACAACTTCACCGCCAGCGTCATCGCCTCATCCCCTACTACACCACCTGCTACTCTACTGCGACAACCGCGAACAACGCCGACATCTCTCCCTTAGCCGCTCTACGCTTCGCAACCGCTCTGGAGGCTTCCTCTGCTAGTCTTTCTGACATGGCAACAAGTTCATGATGGTCCCTGCCCCCGCACGCCTGGTACTGGCAACACCGGGAGTGCCTTCGTCCCCGATGTGTTCCCGAGTCTGGCAAACTCGGATCGGCGTCTCGTCTTCATTGGCTTCAACAACGTCTTTTTTGGTATCGACCCCTCTACAACTGCCTCGACCGCATCACCGACGAGTTCTTCTTTGCATACTCGGTTCTGGCAAAACCAGAGTGTGCGTTCGTCCCCGACGTGCGCCTAGTTCTGGCAAAACTATGGCCGCACCTCGTCCTCGACGGCTCGGACTGCATCGACTTCGGCATCGACACCCTCAACGACTGCCTCGACATGTCTCCGTCATCCTCCTCGCGCACTATGCGCATGCGGCTTCACGTGCGGCTACCTCGACATGGGCATCCCCGACCACGACATCGACCACGATGACCCATCGCACGGCTACCTCAACCATGGCACCACCTCACGCTCCTGGCTCCCTCGTTATCGGCATAAGGGCTACCACCTCGCTTGAGCATCACCAGCTTCCTCTGCAGTTCAAGCTACCGTGATGCGACACTGTCCAAGACGTCTCCGCTACGATTGCGGGGGAATGTCAGCCTACTGCATGCTACTTCAGTTTATATCTAGTCTGACCATCCGCGACGTTTCGGTTGTTCACGACGCTACCCCTGTGACTGCGGGATGATGTTAGAGTATGATACGTACACGGTTATTGTGGTAGTTTATGATAGTTAGGATTCTAGCCTAACTCGTCTTGTACTTCAAGTTGATGCATGTACGCCTATATATACTCGCCCATGAGGCTCAATAATATATCCATCATATTCCGCCAAACTCATACTCTTTCACGAAGAGCCTAGGTTCTCATGGACCCGATCTACGACACACACCCGGATGGGGAAGACGACTTCGTGGACTGGTGGATGCAGGCGTCACGTTCTACCCCTCGAGCTCTTCGCAAAGGGACTTCCTCCCTCATCATGCTGACAGCGTGGTGGATTTGGAAGCTGAGGAATGCGGTGGTGTTCGACAACACGGCACCTAACCTGGGTGGTCTTCTGGATACAATTCGTTCTGAGGCTAGGGCTTGGGCGGCTGCTGGAGCGATTGGCCTACGTGCCTTGATCCTCACGGCCCTGCAGATCTAGTGGGTAGAGTTGTATCGGGTGTTGGCTCTTGATGAGCATGTGTATATGTTGTACCATAATCTCTTTTTTTCTATCAATGAATCGAAACGCAAGGTTTTTACGTTTTCGCGAAAAAAACAGGAAAAATGTATAGAAGTACATATAGATGTTTAACATGTACGTAAATTTTTTGAAATAATAAAGTTTTCATTTTTTTGTGGGTAAAAGTTTTCATTTGTGACCCTATACAAAAAAGATAAATGTGAAGACCAAAAATAAAATTTTAATGCCTATTTAGAACCATATTTTATGATTTTTTGTAGCTTAAATTACACCGTACTCGTCCATGCAAAAAGTTCAGATTTGTAGTAAGTCCCAATATACAACTTCATCTTTCTTCATTTTTTATGAAACGTATCAAAGGCTTGCCGACCTTGCATGAGTTCGCAACAAAAGGGTTCAGAAGACAAAACCTGCACGACCTCTGCGTCACGGCACAGTCGAGTTTTTAATCCGCCCGGCGAGGCACGCGCCGGTGAGGCGTACGGACGGGTCTGGCCGTGGGCCCGCGTGGCAGTTAGAGTTCCGGATCTGGGGCCGCGCGTGGAAGCGCGATGTGCGGGGAGGCGTTAATCGGGCTGTCGCGAAAAGAGATGTGGGCCGGTTCGTCGACAGGGTGGACCAGGCCCCCCAGCCGTCCCGTCCGGTCCGTCCCATGAGGTGGCCCAGCTCCAGCTCAGTTTTGGTTGTGCACTGCGGCTGCCATTAATTCCACGCATAGTCACCCTGACTAGCTCTACTGAAAAAAAAGGGATTCCTCCTGTTGCATGAGCGGGAGAAATAACTAGGACCGCGTTCGCATCCATCGAGCTCACGTCGGGAGTGAATACTGTTGCAAAGTTGTTTCCTGCACTTGCTAATTGCTAAACACAATAAAGTTTTTTTTGAGTTTCAGCACTTTATTGATCAAACATAATCAATGCACCGTTTGTCCGGATGTAATCCGGAGTGATCAGCTCTACGAGCAAGAGTATGTGCTGAATTATTACACAAACAATTAATATGACGAAAATTCGATGATGACAGAGCAGAGGTGATGGTCTTGATGTCCTCCACCACCATGCCGATCAGGGAATGATCCCGAGCAAAGGAGTTGAAGCGTTGTATCACCGAGAGGCAATCCGAAAGCACCACGATCCTGTCTAGGCCTTCTTCTCGAGTGAGGGAGACTGCACGCCTCAGGGCAAGTGCTTCTGCAAGTTCCGGCGTTGTAACTGAATTAAGAACCTGGCTGCAAGCAGCAAGGAAGTTTTCGATGTGGCTTCTGATTACGACGTCGACCCCCATCTGAGATGAAGAAGACAACAAGGCTGCATCAACATTGATAACTGCCACGCCGCTCGGTTTCATTGACCATTGTCGAGGTGACGCTGTAGTCTCACGCCGTTGAGAGGCAGGAGGTTTGAACAGATGCAGCAGGATCGAGTTGATGTATGCTTTGATTTGCTCCGCAAGAAGTTATGATGCTTCCGTTTCTCCTCGTTGCGAGCAGCATTCCTAGCATCCCACATGTGCCAGAATGTAACAGCCAAAGTAACTGCACCACGATTGTGAGCCCTAGCCAAAAACTCTATGAGCCAGTGTTTTATAGAGACAATCGAGACGGACTAGGAAAGCCGATTTGACCGCTCGCCAGACTTCACATGCATAGGGGCAAAATAGCAAAGTGTACTCCACCCGCTCCTCTCTGTTGCAGAATAGTCAAGCGTCGGACGCAGGAATGTGGCGATGGCGGAGCTAGTGACCGCTTGGCAGGCAGTCATGGGCAAAGCACCACAGGGTAATCTTCATCTTCCCTGGCGCATGAATACTCCACAGCTTCTTCTAGAAGGACGCTTCATCGGTCGTGTCCATTGCAAGACCACGCCCTCACTTACTCCTCTGCTCAACGAATTTTGACATATGCGCCAAGTTATAGGCAAACTTCACTGTGTATATCCCAAGGCGATCATGTGGCCAAGATGCAAAATCAGCTCCCTTAATTCTGCTGAGCGGAATACCCAAAATCTTCAGAGCAATAGCATCAGTTAAGAGAGATTTGACCACATCATCATCCCAGTCACCATTGTCAGGGTCTAGTAACAGATCCCCCGTAGCCCTGTAGTTAGCGGGATCAGAGTTGACACTTTCTCCAGTGGTACGTCAGGTATCCAATTATCAACCAGGATTTTCGTGGTTTGGCCATCTCCAATCCCCCATCTAATTCCTTGAGCAACCAAGTCCTTTCCCGCCTGAATGTTGTGCCAGGTCGCTGAAGACGAACACGGTCGAGCAGCATTCCAGAAATCCAAATTGGAGAAATAGCGCACCTTTAACACCCGGGCACAGAGAGAATCTGGTTCAGTGATTAGGCGCCACACTTGTTTACCTAGCATAGTCTGTTTAAAAAGATGCAGATCGCGGAATCCCATGCCGCCAAGCAACATTGATGTTGACAGCCATTCCTAAGAGCACCGGTGTAGTTTATTCTATCCATTCCCCACACCCCACCAAAAATCAGCAATTGTCTTGCCCAGCGCTAGGCAAGTCGCCACCGGCAGCAGGAAGCACAACTTGACGTATGTGGGAAGCGCCTGAATGATGGCTTTGAGGAAAACCTCCTTACCGACGCGAGAGAGAGGCCTTCTAGAGCAACCACTCAAACGTTTGCAAGCCTTATCAGGTAGAAAGTCGAAGGTGCCAATAGGAGCTTGCCCAACATCCATAGGCATTCCCAAGTATGCCTCTTGTAAAGCTTCATTGTGAACACTGATACGTCCATTTTGCATCACTATTCTATGTCTTAATTCACTATTATTTATTGATATATTTCGTATTGAGAGGTGATACTTATGTTATTTCATCTGTTTTTGCATGGTTGATGACTTTTGGAGCATGGACCGCTGCAGTCAGAATTCTGATGGAAAAGATGCTATTTGGAGGCAAAATTTACGAAGATCAGAAAATCCGGGAAAATATACAAAAAATCCTATTTTTCCATAAGACTAAGGATGCCAGAAGACGGAGTGGAGATGGGCCACAGGGGGCCCACACCACCCCCTGGCGCGGGCAGCCCTAGGCCGCACCAGCAGGTGGTGTGGCCACCCTGGCCCACCTCTGGCTCTCCCCTCTAGCGTATATCATTCTCCCAAAACCCTAAGACTCGGGGAGCGATCACAGAAAGATTCCGCTTCCTCTGCAGGGCAGAAAACACCAAGAGAGAAAGATCTCTCCGGCAGACAGATTTTTGCCGGGGGGAATTCCTTCCCGGAGAGGGAAGATGGTCGCCATCAACACCACCATCAAGCTGGACTTCATCGGGATCATCATCATCATCATCACCACCATCATCACCATCAGCACCATCATCACCATCTCCATATTGCTGTAACAATTGAGTTGAATCTTGCATAGTTCATAGGGGAAACTTTCTCGGTGTTGATTATTCTTTGTAGTTGATGCTATTGAGTGAACCATTGAATTATTGTTTATGTTCAGATTGTTATACATCATTATTCCATCTCTGATCATGATCCATATGATGTCTTGTGAGTAGTTCGTTTTGTTCTTGAGGACATGGGAGAAGTCATGTTGTTAGTAGTGGAGTTGTGTTGAGAAAGATTCAATAGTTTGATATTTAAGTTGTGGTGTACTTCTTCTAGTGGTGTCATGTGAACGTCGACTACATGACACTTCACCTATATGGGCCTAGGGGAACGCATTGTGTATTTGGCTACTAATCGTAGGGGTTGCCGGAGTGACAGAAACCTGAACCCCCGTTAGGAAACCATTGCACAAGGGACGTAAGGGTCTTAGAGTTTAAAGCTGTGGTTAGGTTTCTACCTTAATTACTTTCTTGTATTTACGGATGTTTGCAAGGGGTATAATCACAAGTATGTATTAGTCTTGGATGGGGCGGTACATTAGCACAGGTTCACCCACACAACACTTAGCAAGCTAAAGAAGATTAATCAACTATATGAAGCGAAAGCACTTGACAGTCTTCCCATGTATACACGAGAACATTTGGTCATCTTAAGTAATACAACCGGCTTGTACTTTGCTGCATAAAGGATTGGGCCACTTGCTTCATTTATTTCTACTGTCTTTTATTTACTCGTACTTCGTTTACTTGCTTTATCAAAACCCCCTAAAATCTGTTTACTAAGTATTTGAAGAGAATTCCTGATCCATACCACTAGACAACACCTTCTTCTCCTCGTTGGGTTCGACACTTTTACTTATCGAAAATACTGGGATACACCCCCTATACTTGTGGGTCATCAAGACTATTTTCTGGCGCCGTTGCCGGGGAGTGAAGCGCTATTGGAGAGTGGAACTGGTAAAGGAAACTTCTACTGTGAGTATTGTTTACTTCTGCTAGTCGCTTTTTTTCGTTATGGATAATTCGCTGAGTTTCTTATTTGGTAATGCTACTACCACTGCTAAGGTAGTAGATAAGCCACCACTTGCTGAGAATGATGTTTTCAAAATACCTACAAGAATTATTGATCGTATTATGGATAACTACTATGATGGGGATGGAACTATCCATCCCGGTGATCATTTGCTTTTTATACACGAATTATGCGGGTTGTTCAAGTGTGCAGGTATTACTACAGATCAAGTCAAGAAGAAGTTATTCTCATTATCACTAAAAGGAAGAGCTGAGGAATGGTATAAGCTGTTGAAGAATGGTCAAGCTCTGGAATGGGAGGAAATAGTGCCTCTCTTTTATTCAAAGTTTTATCCTCCTAGTGAGATTCATAAAGATCGGGACCAAATATACAACTTTTGGCCTCTTGATGGAGAGAGTACAGCCCAAGCTTGGGGGAGATTGAAGTTACTAATGCTCAAATGTCCCATTCATGAGCTCCCCAACAATATTATTATCAATAACTTTTATGCAAGGCTCCCTCTACATGACAAGGATTTATTGGATGCTTCTTGTGCTGGATCATTCACTCGCATGGAAGAAGAAGCTAAATGGGATCTTCCGGACCATATTCAAGACAATGCTGAAGCTTGGGAGAATGATAAAGGTAGAAAGTCAGGTATAAATTATGATTATGAATGCATTGAATCTTTTATGGGAACTGATGACTTTCAAAATATTAAAAATGCTTATGGTCTAGACTCTCAAGTTATTGCTTCTTATTTTAAGGCTTTTGCTTCCTATATTGAAGTGCCTAAAAAGAAGTGGAATAAGTATCATGAACCTTATAAAGATATTGCTAAGAGTGTTACTGCAAGAAATACTGAAGTTTATACTGCTAATCATGTTTTACCTAAACCTTACATTGAGAAAATGCCTTTCCCAGTTAAGATAAAGGAACATTCTATGATAGCTAGTACGGTTAATGAAAGTGCAAATAAAGCTGTTGAACCTGATAAACAAATGGTTGATGAACCTATAATAGTAAATGTGAAAGACTTTGTCACTAAATATGAAAAAGAGGGACACACTATCCTTTGTAAGGATACCTCTAATATTGTTTCACAAAGTAGTGTTATGAGAGCTAGTATTCCTGTATTTTCTGTTAGAATAAGTGATTATTGCTATGATGGCCCTTGTGATAGTTATATTGTTAAGTTTATGTATGATACTGAAAGTTATTATGAAAGAGGAAAAAGTGTTCTTATGCATCTCAATAATATCAAGTTTCCTCGTTTTATGCTGAAAGTTTTTATGTTGCACTTCTTTTGCCTTCTTATGCAAGTAGCCTCTGGTTTCAACAACTTGTTTGTTTACAAAATCCCCTTGCATAGGAAGTGGGTTAGACTTAAACGTGTGTATTTTTGTTTCTTAATGCTCTTTTGGTTTCAATTCATATTCCTATGTGAGCGTCTTCAAAATTATCATGCCCATCTTAATGGCTATAAAGAAAGAGCTTTATGGGAGACAACCCAATTTGTTTTTGCTTTCAGTTTGTTTGTGTTTCTTTGAGTCTTGGAAGTTATTACTTTGGTAGTAACCTCTCCTTATCCATTTTTTGGGTTTCTGTGTCAAGATCAACTTCTAATGAGAGAGAAGTAAGATTTGGGGAAGATGCTGTCCCGAAACAGATTTTTGTGCTTCACCGTAAACATTCGTGAGAGATATCTGTATGTCGGATTGAGCTATAATTTTTTGTGCTTCTGTCCCAGGTTGTTATTTAACTTTCGTTAGTTTTTCACTTTTTGATTTGAGCAACAGAAGATTTTCTAAAAAAATGATCTTTACCTGCTGGTCTGTTTTGACAGATTTTGCCACTCTTGCATTTGCTTCTTTAATCGATTTCCTTTTTGAATTCTTTTTGGGTTTTCGAAAGGAGTTGCTACAGTAGCTTATGTTTTGATGGTTTTCAGTTGAAGTTGAACTCAAAAGGTTTTATCACTTCACTTATACTAATGGTGCTAATGAGAACTGTGTGGAGTTTTGTGTGAAAGAAATTTCCAGGTAGTGGAGATAATGGTGTAATAAGGAAGAGAAGGGTTTTATGACTCAAGTAATAAGTGTATGAAGATGAAGATATCAATGATATTCAAGTGGTGACTCTGGAAGAATCTACTAGATACCAAATTTAGAAACCTGCAGAGCCCACTTTAATAGGTAACAGTTCTCGTAAGAAAAGTTCCGCGAAAATACTATCCAACTATATTTTTGCAGTTTTTAGTCAATAAGGAAAGCTACGAAGCGAAAAAGGGACAAAAACAGAGCCAGGGTGGCTCACACCACCCTGTGGCGCGGGCCCACCCCTGGCCGCGCCACCAAGTGGTGAGTCCACCCCGGACTCCGCCTCCGACTCGTTTTCTCCCAGTACCTTCCTTTCGATATGAAACTTCGTAATATATAACCCCCCGGATCCCCCGAGGTTCGTATATCGTGTTTTCGCCATGTTTTTGTTTCGATCTGTTTCTACCAGGACATACTCTTTGAAAGTTTAGAAGCACAATGGTGTCCGCCAAGGATAAAGGGAAGGAGCCTATGGAGGAAGACCTCCAAGACCCCAAGCAAGGGTTGGTACCTTTAATCACTTGTCCTGCATCAACGAAAGCCCTACGAGTCACTAAAGAGTTCTGCGATAAGTACCAGGACTTGAAGAGGAAGGTGGACATGCTTCAATGGGAGAGTAATAGGCTTCGCAAGATGCTGGAAGATTTCCTCACGTCAACTAAGAGCATAATACCACCACCAGCGAAGGAGTAATTCGTCATCAGGTTTTGCATCCCCTTAGTTTGTTCCAAGCTTGGGGGAGTGCCACGGTATCACATCACTATCTTCTATCTTTTTACCTTATTAGTAGAGTCATATCATGAATAGAGAAGTTATTATGTAGTATGGTTTGCATTATGGAAGTGTCCCCTCTCTCGTTAGATGTGTATCCCTTGGTGTGAGTTGCCGTTATGGAATATTAATGAGAAGTTCTATCATTCACTCTTTTTCATAGCTTATATTAGTTTTCAATTCGTGGTTATATGATTGATCTTGTTAGTATTGGTATCACTTTGGGATCATTGAGTTAATTTAGTTGGTTTTGGTAAACCTGGCTCGGTCAGTAGCAACACTATTTTTGAGAGTTGAATGAAAAAGGTAAAAGTACTCTAAAGAAAAATAATTTCATCATCTTTCTTTCTTGATTTGCTCATAAGTTTAGTATTCTCTAGTTAAGATCTTTTGTGCTTCCAAGGAAGATTGCATGTTTGTCTTTATCACTTGTATGTTTGGTTGTTTCCTTCAACTCTTGTACTTGCTACCCAGCCTTGCTAGCCAAAAACCTGTACTGAGAGGGAATTCTTCTCGTGCATCCACTCCTTTAAACCAAAACCTTTGCCATATGTGTCCACCATACCTACCTATTAGCATTATTGCTATTCCAAGTAAATTCTTGTTTTATCTATCTCCCAAATTAAACTTGTTATGTGAAAAGTAGCGATTAAAGCTCTCACGAACTTGATGGCACACTTTACTTTCTTGCACTTAATAAACTTGAACCATTGTGCTCACCTATGTTGCGTATATGCTTCGCTTTGTAAGTTGTGAATTAGCAGAACCATGCTGTCATGGGGAACGCTTTCAACATTGCACTGGTACTTTGTACCTAGTTGATATCATGTTCTTTTGCCTATGGATGTCATCGGTGTGAAATGAAAGGAGAGCTTGTAAGTCCATGGAGTTATGCATATGTGTTAGAGAAACACCTGGGCCGCTTGTCTAATCCATGCTGACATGGTGGAAACCTGCAGCGTAATCATAACGAGTATCTATGAAGCATTCTTCTTATAAAAAAAGAGATAGAGATTGAGAAAAAGAGAAAAGAAAAAAAAAGATATTATGAAAAGAGGAAAGAGATAAAAAAGCACCATATTCCCATGGTAAATAAGAAGATTGCTGAGATACTTGTTGTCTGCTTGCCTTGTCATTTTGATATGGGGGTTCTTCCGTATCATCGGGCAAGGGGTACCCTGTTGGTGGTTCTCTATGATACACATATGCTTACGATGACAAGAACTTACCGGTGACTAAACTTGAGTAGCATGAGGAGCGGCCCTCGTATTCAAGGGACATGAGATTCTCAATTTACAACTTGTCAATGCATATCCTCATATTTGATCACTTTAACCTTAATCACCTAAAGATGCCTATGATAGGGGCAATGAGAGATGAAAGCTAGTAAGTATCATAATTTTTGGGAGCTCTTTATGAGACTTGCAATCCCCATTTCCCTCCGTGAAGGGCCTTTCTTTTACTTTGTAGTTGAGTCATTAAACCTACTCCCTTCTATCTCAGCAAGTATTTTGAGTTGTTGTGTTTCATTCATTCATATGATGATTTATTCACTCATGTTTCTTATGTTCCTTGTTTTACACATTGCTCTTATCTTGATGTTTACTACTTTGAAAGCTATCATTGAAAACAAGTTATTTGTGAAATCCAGCAAATTATCAACTATTCTTCGACCAAGAGCTAAGTTTGCCATTACCAATTATGATTCACTTTATGTATCTTTATTGTGTTTCCTTTACTCATTACAAGTTGAGTTATATAATAGTGAGTTGTCTTCTATTATGATCTGTGTATTTAATGAATGTGATGCTTCTTGTCCGTATTCTTTTATCGACTCTTCACTCCATAAACCTGAGGCCATGTTTATTAAGCTCAGTTTCGCTTGGGGACAAGCGAAGTCTAAGCTTGGGGGGAGTTGATACGTCCATTTTGCATCACTATTCTATGTCGTAATTCACTATTATTCATTGATATATTTCGTATTGAGAGGTGATACTTATGTTATTTCATCTGTTTTTGCATGGTTGATCACTTTTGGAGCATGGACCACTACAGTCAGGATTCTGATGGAAAATGTGATGTTTGGAGGCAAAATTCGTGAAGATCAGAAAATCTGGGAAAATATACGGAAAATCCTATTTTTCCAGAAGACTAAGGATGCCAGAAGACGGAGTGGATATGGGCCACAAGGGGCCCACACCACCCCTGGCGTGGGCATCCCTAGGCCGCGCCAACAGGTGGTGTGGCCGCCCTGGCCCACCTCTGGCTCTCCCCTCTAGCGTATATCATCCTCCCGAAACCCTAAGACTCGGGGAGCGATCATAGAAAGATTCCGCCGCCTCTGCAGGGCGGAAACACCGAGAGAGAAAGATCTCTCCGGCAGACAGATTACTGCCGGGAGGAATTCCTTCCCGGAGAGGGAAGATCGTCGCCATCAACACCACCATCAAGCTAGACTTCATTGGGATCATCATCATCACCACCATCATCACCATCAGCACCATCATTACCATCTCCATATTGATGTAACAATTGAGTTGAATCTTGCATAGTTCATAGGGGAAACTTTCCCGGTGTTGATTACTCTTTGTAGTTGATGCTATTGAGTGAACCATTGAATTATTGTTTATGTTCAGATTGTTATACATCATTATTCCATCTCTGATCAAGATCCATATTATGTCTTGTGAGTAGTTCGTTTTGTTCTTGAGGACATGGGAGAAGTCATGTTGTTAGTAATGGAGTTGTGTTGAGAAAGATTCAATAGTTTGATATTTAAGTTGTGGTGTACTTCTTCTAGTGGTGTCATGTGAACGTCGACTACATGACACTTCACCTACATGGGACTAGGGGAATGCATTGTGTATTTGGCTACTAATCGTAGGGGTTGCCGGAGTGACAGAAACCTGAACCCCTGTTAGGAAACCATTGCACAAGGGACGTAAGGGTCTTAGAGTTCAAAGTCGTGGTTAGGTTTCTACCTTAATTACTTTCTTGTACTTACGGATGTTTGCAAGGGGTATAATCACAAGTATGTATTAGTCCTAGGAAGGTCAGTACATTAGCACAGGTTCACCCACACAACACTTAGCAAGCTAAAGAAGATTAATCAACTATATGAAGCGAAAGCACTTGACAGTCTTCCCATGTGTCCTCGAGAACGTTTGGTCATCTTAAGTAATACAACCGGCTTGTCCTTTGCTACATAAAGGATTGGGCCACTTGCTGCATTTATTTCTACTGTCTTTTATTTACTCATACTTCGTTTACTTGCTTTATCAAAAACTCCTAAAAATCCGTTTGCTAAGTATTTGCAGAGAATTCCTGATCCATACCACTAGCCAGCACCTTCTGCTCCTCGTTGGGTTCGACACTCTTACTTATCGAAAATACTGCGATACACCCCCTATACTTGTGGATCATCAAACACCAAGTTGCTGCATGACACATCTTTTGATGGACAACTCACACTTATTCCCGAAGAAGATATTTGATTTGTCCAAATTAATTTTCTGCCTAGTCCCGTCACAATACAATTTCAAAGTAGACTGAAGAGCTGCTACACTGTTCTGGTCACTTCAAACAAAAAATATAGTATCGTCAGTGAAGAGAAGGTGGGAGATTGGTGAGCCTTGTCATCCATTGTAGATCCCTTGGAGCTCTCCCTCCCTCTCCCGCTGATGAATCAAGCAAGAAAGCCCCTCCGTACATAATAAAAATAAGTGAGGTCTTAAGGATCACCTTGCCTAATACCGCGTGTCGTACCACTAGGTTTGTGAACTCACCATTGCCTTGACAGCATACCTCACCATGGTCACACATCTCATAATAGAAGTAATCCAGGCTTGAACAAATCCAAGTTTAAGCAAACAGCCATGAAGATAACTCCATTCCACTCTATCATAAGCCTTCATCATATCAATCTTTAGAGCAAAGTAGGGTCTCTTGGAACACTACATGACGTATGTGGGAAGCGCCTGAATGATGGCTTTGAGGAAAACCTCCTTACCGGCGCGAGAGAGAGGCCTTCTAGAGCAACCACTCAAACGTTTCTAGGCCTTGTCAGGTAGAAAGTCGAAGGTGCCAATAGGAGCTTTCCCAACATCCATAGGCATTCCCAAGTATGTCTCTTGTAAAGCTTCATTGTGAACACCAAGTTGCTGCATGACACATCTTTTGATGGACAACTCACACTTGTTCCCGAAGAAGATATTTGATTTGTCCAAATTAATTTTCTGCCTAGACCCGTCACAATACAATTTCAAAGTAGACCGAAGAGCTGCTACACTGTTCTGGTCACTTCAAACAAAAAATATACTATCGTCAGCGAAGAGAAGGTGGGAGATTGGTGGGCCTTGTCGTCCATTGTAGATCCCTTGGAGCTCTCCCTCCCTCTCCCGTTGATGAATCAAGCAAGAAAGCCCCTCCGTACATAATAAAAATAAGTGAGGGCTTATAGGATCACCTTGCCTAATACCGCATGTCAGTACCACTAGGTTTGTGAACTCGGCATTGCCTTGACAGCTGATACATTGCAAATGTATCTAAATTTTTTGATGTTCAATGCTTGGTTTTATCCACTTTCTTGTGTTTTGTTCCAACTTTGGAGTACTTTTCATATGATTTCTTGGACTAACCTATTAACAAGAGCCATAGTGCCAGCTGCCTGTTTTCTGCTGTTTTTGGTTCCAGGAAAGTCAGAAAATGAATATTCTTGGAATTGGACGGGACAAAAGCCAAAGTGCCTATTTTTCCGGAAGGGATCAAGTGCCAGAATACGAGACGGAGAGGGACCAGGGGGCCACCACACCACCTGGCCGTGCGGCCCAGCCTGGCCCGCGCCAGGGGGTGGTGAGGCCAGCCCTGGCACCCACTCGGCCTCTCCTTCCGCCTATAAGTTGCCTTCGGGACGAAAACCCTAAGTACCGGATCAAAAATCCACGAAAGAGTCTGTAGTCGCCGTCATCTCCATCCCTAGATCGGGAGGGATCTGAAGCTCTTCTCGGCACCCTACTGGAGAGGGGAATTCACCCTGGAGGCCTTCTTCATCACCATGCAAGCCTCCGGTGTGATGCGTGAGTAGTTCATCCTTGGACTACGGATCCATGTAGTAGCTAGATGGCTGGTTTCTCCTCCTTTGTGCTTTCATGTTTAGATCTTGTGAGCTCCGTTCATGATCAAGATCATCTATTTGTAATTCATACATGTTGTGTTTGCGGGGATCCGATGGATATTGAGATGCCATTTTAGATTGATTATTGATTCTATCATGTCTTTGTTATTTGAGATCTTGCACGCTTTCCGTTGTTAGTAGCTATCTTGGCCAAGTAGATGCTAGCAACTCCAAGAGTTAGTATTTATGCTCGATAGTGGGTTCATGCCTCTGGTAATCTAGGGAAGTGACAGAAATCTCTAAGGTACTAGATGTGCTGTTTCTACTAGGGAGAAAACAACAATCCTTTATTCATAGAACAATCATATTGTTTACTTTACACGCAGTTCGTAAAGCAATAATCTGTTGCTTGCAACTTAATACTAGAGGGGGTTCGGATGATAACCTGAAGGTGGATTATTAGTCATAGATGCAGTTGGATGGCGGTCTATGTATTATGTTGTAATGCCCAATCAAGTCTCAAAGGAGTCAAGATGATTAGTATATGCATGTATTGCTTTCTCGGTGTTTGTCAATTGCCCCGCTGTAATTTGTTTACCCAGCATGTTATCTATCTAAGGAGAGCCACCTCTAGTGAACTATGGATCCCGGTCCTTTTCTTTACATACAATCTATAAACTATTTCTGCTTTGTGTTTACTTTCTGCAAACTTTTACTTCTTTCCATTCGATACGTTTAATCCTTTGTTTTCCGCAAAACACGGTGAGATTGACAACCTCATCACAAGTTGGGGACAAAGTTCTGTTGTTGTGTTGTGCAGGTCTCCATGTTGCTACTAGCACCGGTAGTGCGCCCTGCCAAAGCTCAGCTAGTAACACCTTTGGGGTGTTTCCTTGTTCCTACTGGTTCAATTAAACCTTGGTTTCATAACTGAGGGAAACTTGCTGCTGTGCTCATCATACCTTCCTCTTGGGGTTCCCAACGAGCTCTACATCAACCACGAGCCATCAACACTTTTCTGGGCGCCGTGCATTGAGCCATCAAGCATTTTTTTTGGCGCCGTTGCCTGGGAGTCAAGGACATCTTCACAAGGGGAGTCCCTCATAACCAATCTCTTTACTTTGTTGTTTTTGTTTTGCTTAGTTTCTTTTTTGCTTTGTTTGCTTGTTTTGTTCTTCAAAAACAAAAAAAATTAGTTCTACTTGTTTGCTTTCTTATTTGAAAACCCAAAAAAATGACTACTCTTGAAAACACTAAGTTGTGTGACTTCACTAGCACCAACAACAATGATTTTATGAGCACTCCCATTGCTCCACCTGTGGCTGAAAATACTTTCTTTGAGATAAAACCTGCTTTGCTCAACCTTGTTATGAGAGAACAATTTTCTGGTATTGGTAATGAAGATGCTGCTTCCCGTCTAAATAACTTTGTTGAACTTTGTGAGATGCAAAAGCATAGGGATATAGATGGTGATATTATTAAACTGAAATTTTTTCCTTTCTCTTTGAGAGGAAAAGCTAAAGAGTGGTTGAATTCCTTAACTAGGAATAGTATTGATTCTTGGACTAAGTGCAAAGATGCTTTTATTGGAAAATACTATCCTCCTACTAAGATTATATCCATGAGAAGTGAAATAATGAAGTTTAAACAACTTGATAATGAACATGTTGCTCAAGCTTGGGAAAGAATGAAATCTTTGGTAAAGAATTGTCCCACTCATGGACTGACTGCTTGGATGATCATCCAAACTTTTTATGCAGGATTGAACTATTCTTCAAGGAACCTATTGGATTCAGCTGCTGGAGGTACCTTTATGACCATCACTTTGGGTGCTACAACAAAACTTCTAGACAATGTGATGGTTAATTATTCTGAATGGCATACTGAGAGAGCTCCACAAGGTAAGAAGGTAAATTCTGTTGAGGAAACCTCCTCCTTGAGTGATAAGATTGATATGATTATCTCTATGCTAGTTAATGGGAAAACCCATATTGAACCAAATAATGTTCCTTTAGCCTCTTTGGTTGCTCAAGAAGAGCAAGTTGATGTGAACTTCATAAGAAATAACAACTTTGGCAACAATGCTTATGGAAATCCTTACAACAATAATAAGAGTGCTCCCTCTGAACATGAAGTTATGCTTAAAGAGTTTATTAGTAAACAAACTGCTTTCAATAAAACTATTGAGGAAAAACTCTCTAATGCTGAAAGAAATATAGCATCTTTGGCTAAAGCTCAATCTTCTTTGAATAAAATGGCTGCTAAACCTAAAACTAATGAGAATCCCTTTGCAGCTACTAATGCCATACAAGTAAGAATTGATGAAAATGGTAGACTATTAGCTGAATTACATGCTAAGTGGGAAAGAGAAGATAAAATTGCTAGAAACATTAGTGTTTCTATATTACCACCACTAGTGTTGAGGCTAGTAATAGTTATACTACTTTAGATGATAAAGTTGATTTTGATCTTGATGGTTGCAACATCTCTGAAGTTATTAAGTTCCTACAAAAGCTTGCTAAAAGTCCTAATGCTAGTGCTATGAATATGGCCTTTACGAAACACATTACCGATGCTCTCATAAAGATTAAGGAAGAAAAGATGAAACATAAAGCTTCTATTCCTATAAAACAAGAAGATGGTTGGGAACCCATCATTAATATGGAAGTGAATGACTTTGATTTCAAAGCTTTGTGTGATCTTGATAGTAGTGTTTCTATTATGCCTAGAAGGATTTATGATATGCTTGATTTGCCTCCTCTTGAAGATTGTTATTTGAATGTCCCACTTGATGATAATGCTAAAAAGAAACTCATGGAGAGTCTTAATGATGTTATTATTATGGTTAACGATTCCTATGTCCCCGTTGATTTCTATGTTTTTGATGTTGAATATAATGCTTCTTGTCCTATTACTTTGGGAAGACCTTTTCTTAGAACTGTTGGTGCCATCATTGATATGAAAGAAGGCACCATTAAATATCAACTCCCACTCAAGAAAGGTATAGAACACTTCCCTAAAAAGAGAGAAAAGTTTTCTTTTGCCTCTCCTATGAAAACAAAATTTGGTCTTAATGCTTCTTCATTTGAGAACACTTGATTCTTTCTTTGCTTCTAATGCCTAACTTAAAGGCGTTAAAGAAAAGTACTTGTTGAGAGATAACCCAAGAGTTTTAGATGAGTCTTGCAAGTTATTACCTCTGTAATAACCTCTCCTTATCCTTTTTATTTGCTTTTTGTGCCAAGAGTAACCTCTAATGAGAGAGAAGTAATGATTGGGAAAGTTGTTGTCCCGAAACAGATTTTTGTGCTTCACCGTAAAAATTCCTGACAGAGATCTGTATGTCGGGTTGAGCTGTAATTTTTTGTGCTTCTGACCCAGGTTGTTATCTAACTTTCGTTAGTTCAAGACGTTTTGATTTGAGCAACATAAGATCTTCCAAAAAATTCGTCTTTACCTGCTGGTCTGTTTTGACAGATTTCTGCCATTTTCTGCATTTGCTTCTTATTGGTTCCTTCTTGAGTTCTTTTGGGGAATTGAGATTTTTGAGGGAAGTGCTACAGTAGCTAGTATTCTAATGGAAGTTTATTTGGTGTTATAACTGAACCTTGAGACTTATTTATCTTAAGTGCACTAATGTTTCTAATAAGATTGTGTGAAGTTTTGTATGAAGGAAAAATTTCAGGTGTATGGAAAGAACGAGTAATGAGATAAATGATGGACTAAAGCTCAAGCTTGGGGATGCCACGTGTGTCATCCCAAGAAATATCCAAGAAGTACAAGCGTCAAAGCTTGGGGATGCCCAAGGCATTCCCCTTCTTCATCAATAAAAATTCCAGGTTTCTTCCAAACGCTTCATTTTTATTGTTTAATGCACAGTTGTGTTTTTCTTGGAGCGTCTTCTTTTTCGTTTTTGTTTTGGTTTTAGTTTGCTTGGTTTTCTTAGTTTTCTGAATAAGTTGGTTGGACCCCCTCTTTCACACTTTGGTTTGCAAATAGTTTGGTTTGGTTTGGAAAAGAGTAGGAAAGTTCATACTTATGTGGTAAAAAGAGCTCGTTTTTGACTGTGGCCTATGCTTTGTCATGCCATGCTTGATATTGTTTTGGCTTTATGCTTAGTATTCTTTGATGTAGCATGACTTGTTATAAACAATTGAGATTGCTTAGTGTGCCTTGGATGAATCATGCGTTGTTTTAGCATATTAAAGCATAGTATAGTGGTATTGTCCTTTGATGCTTTATTTGGGTTGACTTGGCACATGTTCACACCATGTTATGACTATCACAAGTCACCATAAGCCTTTATGATCCTTTAGTCTTCAACTTGTAGTATCACTTTATGCTTTGATCAATGATGTTTTGTCGCTCTGCATGATTATGGCCATTATTGCTCTCTTAGTTTGTCGCTCCCAGTCTTTTGCTAGCCTCCACAACCAAGTATGAGTTCCACTCATGCATCCAACTCCCTAAACCAAGTTATTCCAAAGAGTCCACCATACCTACCTACTAGCTTATGCTATTCCAAGTATATTCATGGTTTTGTTTACCTTCCTCTTGTTATGAGAAAACTAGTGATTAAAGCTCTCACGAACTTGATGGCACACCTTACTTTACTTGCCCTTAATAAACTTGAACCATTGTGTTGTCTATGTTGTATATCCTTGCACTTATTTGTTGGGAATTAGCAGAACCATGCTTTCATGGGGAACGCTTTCAACATTGCACTTGGTACTTGTACCTAGTTGATATCATGCTCTTTTGTATATGGATGTCGTCGGTGTGAAATGAAAGGGGAGCTTGTAAGTCCATGGAGTTATGTATATGTGTTAGAGAAACGCCTGGGCCGCTGGTCTAATCCATGCTGACATGGTGGAAACCTACAGCGTAACCATACTGAGCTGTCTATGAAGCATTCTTCTTATAAAAAAAGAGTCCTATATTGAGAAAAAAGAGAAAAAGAAAAAAAGAGATACTATGGAAAGAGGAAAGAGAGAAAAAAGCACCATATTCCCATGGTAAATAAGAAGAGTGCTGAGATGCTTGTTGTCTGCTTGCCTTGTCATTTTGATATGGGGATTCTTCCGTATCATCGAGCAAGGGGTACCCCGTTGGCGGTTCTCAATGATGCACATGTACGTACAATGACAAGAACTTACCGGTGACTAAACTTGAGTAGCATGAGGAGCGACCCTCGTATACAAGGGACATGAGATTTCTGACTTATACTTTGTCAAGCATGTACACCATAGTTTGTTCACTTTAACCTTAATCACTTCAAGATGCTTATGATAGGGGCAATGAGAGCTGAAAGCTTTAAGTACCATAATTTTTGGAAGCTCTTTATGAGACTTGAATCCCTACTTCCTTTTACAAAAGGCCTTTCTTCCACCATTATATTGAGTCTCCACCTTCTATCTTTATGCACCTACTTTGAGAGCATAGTGGCCATTCTTAGTTTTATGTGCATTGTCCCAAGACTAGTTGATTGATGCATAACTTGTTATTGCTTGTTTGAAACTATTGTATCTAGTCACTCTTATGAACTTTGAAGGTGTCCTATGCATTTATATTTGCTACTCTATTGAGGGACAAGCTGAATACTATTATTCTATGTTTTCTTTATGTGAAACAAACAAATGTCTTGCAAAGCATGTTATTCATGAATCTTTTGTTTGTGCCCTTTCATGTTGCATCATAGTTTCTTTGCTTATTGCTAGAACTTTGTCTTTCATGTTATGATTGAAGTACAAAGATCCCAGCTTTGAATGTTTTACAAATACTTTGATCAAGTCTTTGATCGTGCATGTCACCTCAAAAATTATTTATTTTTATCACTTATTTACTCGAGGACGAGCAGGAGTTAAGCTTGGGGATGTTGATACATTGCAAATGTATCTATAATTTTTGATGTTCCATGCTTGGTTTTATCCACTTTCTTGTGTTTTGTTCCAACTTTGGAGTACTTTTCATATGATTTCTTGGACTAACCTATTAACAAGAGCCACAGTGCCAGCTGCCTGTTTTCTGCTGTTTTTGGTTCCAGGAAGTCAGAAAATGAATATTCTCGGAATTGGACGGGACAAAAGCCAAAGTGCCTATTTTTCCGGTAGGGATCAAGTGCCAGAATACGAGACGGAGAGGGACCAGGGGGCCACCACACCACCTGGCCGCGCGGCCCATCCTGGCCCGCGCCAGGGGGTGGTGAGGCCAGCCCTAGCACCCCTTCGTCCTCTCCTTCCGCCTATAAGTTGCCTTCGGGACGAAAACCCTAAGTACCCGATCAAAAATCCACGAAAGAGTCTGTAGCCGCCGTCATCTCCATCCCTAGATCGGGAGGGATCTGAAGATCTTCCCGGCACCCTGCCGGAGAGGGGAATTCACCCTGGAGGCCTTCTTCATCACCATGCAAGCCTCCGGTGTGATGCGTGAGTAGTTCATCCTTGGACTACGGATCCATGTAGTAGCTAGATGGCTGGTTTCTCCTCCTTTGTGCTTTCATATTTAGATCTTGTGAGCTCCGTTCATGATCAAGATCATCTATTTGTAATTCATACATGTTGTGTTTGCGGGGATCCGATGGATATTGAGATTCCATTTTAGATTGATTATTGATTCTATCATGTCTTTGTTATTTGAGATCTTGCACGCTTTCCGTTGTTAGTAGCTATCTTGGCCAAGTAGATGCTAGCAACTCCAAGAGTTAGTATTTATGCTCGATAGTGGGTTCATGCCTCTGGTAATCTAGGGAAGTGACAGAAATCTCTAAGGTACTAGATGTGTTGTTGCTACTAGGGAGAAAACAACAATCCTTTGTTCATAGAACAATCGTATTGTTTACTTTACACGCAGTTCGTAAAGCAATAATCTGTTGCTTGCAACTTAATACTGGAGGGGGTTCGGATGATAACCTGAAGGTGGATTATTAGTCATAGATGCAGTTGGATGGCGGTCTATGTATTATGTTGTAATGCCCAATCAAGTCTCAAAGGAGTCAAGATGATTAGTATATGCATGTATTGCTTTCTCGGTGTTTGTCAATTGCCCCGCTGTAATTTGTCTACCCAGCATGTTATCTATCTAAGGAGAGCCACCTCTAGTGAACTATGGATCCTGGTCCTTTTCTTTACATACAATCTATAAACTGTTTCTGCTTTGTGTTTACTTTCTGCAAACTTTTACTTCTTTCCATTCGATATGTTTAATCCTTTGTTTTCCGCAAAACACGGTGAGATTGACAACCTCATCGCAAGTTGGGGACAAAGTTCTGTGGTTGTGTTGTGCAGGTCTCCACGTTGCTACTAGCACCGGTAGTGCGCCCTGCCAAAGCTCAGCTAGTAACACCTTTGGGGTGTTTCCTTGCTCCTACTGGTTCGATTAAACCTTGGTTTCATAACTGAGGGAAACTTGCTGCTGTGCTCATCATACCTTCCTCTTGGGGTTCCCAACGAGCTCTACATCAACCACGAGCCATCAACACTTTTCTGGGCGCCGTGCATTGAGCCATCAATAGCATACCTCACCATGGTCACACATCTCATAATAGAAGTAATCCAGGCTTGAGCAAATCCAAGTTTAAGCAAACAGCCATGAAGATAACTCCATTTCACCCTATCATAAGCCTTCATCATATCAATCTTTAGAGCAAAGTAGGGTCTCTTGGAACACTGCTTCCAAATAATGTGAAGGCATTCGTAAGCAATAATAGCATTATCAGTGATCAATATTCCCAGCATAAAGGCACTTTGCTTCTCTGAAATAATCACAGGCAGAATAAGCTTCAGCCGGTTAGCCGTCACCTTAGATGCAATCTTGTACAGGACGTTGCAGAGACTAATTGGTCGAAAGTTTTTAAGATTATCTAGGTTATTTACCTTTGGAATGAGGACAATTATGGAATCACATAGACCCTCTGGTATTGTGTCCCCCTCCAAAAAACCTCGCACCGCCATACAAATATCTGCCTTGAAGAACTCCGAGTGGGTCTGGTAGAATAGAGCAGGGAATCCGTCAGGACCAGGGGCCTTAGTTGGCCCCATTTGGAAAAGGGTAGATTTAATCTCCTCATCCGAATATGGTTTACAGAGTTCAAAATTCATCTCCTCTGTAACCTTCTCTGGAATAGCATCAAGCACCACTCCGTGATTGTCGCAGGGTTTAGAGGAGAATAGCGAGTCATAGAATTCCTCCACCCGAACCTTGATCTCACCTGGATTAGAGCACCTGGATCCATCCGCCTGTATCAAGGACTTTATCTTGTTTGTACGCCTTCTCATGGATGCCCGTGCATGAAAGAACAATGTGTTGCAGTTGCCCTCCTTGAGCCACTCAACGCACGAGCGTTGCTTAGCCATTATCTCCTCATGCTCAAAGTGCTCACAAAATTCTTTCTCAATCTCCCTGGCTTCAGACTCTGTACTATCCCAAGGCGTCAAACGCAAGCATTTCAAACGCCTTTAAATTTATTGATCTTCTTCCGAACCTCACCAAAGGAATCCTTGCTCCATTGGGCCAGCAACATCGCTACCCGCTGTAGGGTGGAGCAGGTGGCTTGCAATGACATCGTCCCAACTGAGATATCCTTCTAGGCCTGCTCAAGAACCTGGACGTAATCTGGGACCCATATCTAGGTTGCCTCATAACGGAACCCTTGCTAAATCGGCTTGTTAATCACTATGTCCCGAAAATTCTTCAGACTAATAACAATGGCATAATGGTCAGAGGTCGTCATAATAACATTCTCCACCTGACAGTCGTCAAATAAACGAGTGAACTCCTCATTGTTCACCGCACGATCAAGCCGCACCCTTATGTTGCTATCATTCTCCTGCTTATTAGTCCATGTGAACTTAGGACTGGAGTACCCTAGGTGGGATAGACCGTAGTCATCAAGGCAGTCCTTGAATAATCGCATTTGCGCCTTAGAGAGATCACTAGAGCCATAGTGCTCATCTTGGCAAAGAGCCTCATTGAAATCCTTGTAGCAGATCCACGACCCAGTCTAGCTAGAGCAGAGTGAGCGTAAGAGATCCCAGAATTTGTGCCGCTTCTATCTATAGGGTTCACCGTAAACAAAGGTAGCCTACCACGATGGGCCTCCCTCTGCTGAAATAATCACATCAATGCAGCGTGAGTTGCATCCCTTCAACAAAACAGAAAAGGGTTGCTTCCAGAATAACACCAGGCCACCACTTTGGCAACACTACTCACACCCAGGCTATTTGTGTATCCTAAGGACCACATGAAATTCTGGGCTTTGTTGTCCTTCATATTTGTTTCTGACAGAAAAAGGACATCAGGTCGGTATTTCTTGACGAACCATTTGAGCTCTCCCACTGTCGAGTCTGACCCGAGGCCTAAAAAATTCCACCCTGTAAGACTCAATGCAAGTGGCGGGGCTGGTCACACCTTCGCCTGATCCGCCGATCGAGATGTTTTGCCGTTCTTAGGCTTCTTATTAGAATCCTCACTGGGAGAGCCACCACTATTCACAGATATCACCACATAATCTCCATTTTGGTTGTTGTCCTCAATATTGGTCGGGGAATTGGCGATAGTGAGCGGAACAGACTTCTTAGGGATATACATTTGTTTCATCTTCTGCACTGTAGTTTGCCCACCCGCAACACGCATCTCCTGCCCCTTAGCTGCTTGAGCATTCTTCCTCGCACACGGCTTGCGCTTCACACGCGGCGTGACATCATCTTTCTTTTCTTTACTTGGGGGTTGTGAACTAGAGCCTTGACCCGATTGGGCATTATGCCCAAAGAAGGAGTGATCCCTCCACTTCATCTCCGGAACACATAACCTCTCGCTATTCTAGGGTGGAAGGTCATTGTCATCTCTGCTCACCGGATTGGGACAAGTGATCGAAGAGTGACCCAGCAATCCACACGAAAAGCACTACAATGGCAATTTCTCATAAGTAATCTCATAATAGAAAGTTTTGTTCAGACTTGGTGATTCGACCGCCACACACCGCATGAAGGGTTCTATGATATCAACCTTAATCCTAACACGGAGGTAATCCCCCTAGGCCCTTCCTTTTTCATCCACATCCACACTCTGCATAGTGCCAATCATACCGGCAAGACCTCCTCCCTTTCTAAATTCACCAGAGTGAGAGGTAGTCCATGGATCCCAACCCACATAAAAAGACAATCAAAGACTGTATCCACCGACCTCACCTTAGGATCAAACTCCTTTAAGAGAATGACATTCCTACTAGCGAGCCATGGTGATCCATTGATTACATGTTGCATATCAGCCTTCGAATCAAACTCAGCGAGGAACAGATTCTTGCCACACTAACGAACCATCAAACCCTTAGGGTTCCCTCATGCAGACCTAATGATCGTCGCAGTGGTATTTATATGCCAAGTATTCGGTGCAAGAACCTTACCCGCCAATGCCCACTCTAGAAATCCTCTCACCTACTCATTTGTTGCCTCGACAACAAAAGTTTTTGACTCCTTGGATGTGAGTTTGAGTCTGCCCATCATTGCTGTCACGCCGTCACTGGCGTTCGACTCCGAGATCTCCGCTTCTTTCTCCTTTCCAGTAGAACTTCCTAGCCCCGCCGCAGACTGATCCAAATTGGACCTACCCACCGCCGCTTTTCCGTCCCCCACCATCACGAACTGCCTATCATCCCTCCCCACACACCGCCGAGATCTAATCCATTCGCCACCAAGGGTGGGTAGTAGACCAGGTCTACCCCTTAATCACCCCGAACATGGTTGAGAAGGGAGTCAACAATAGATGTGATAGGAGGAGATCCGAGAGAGGGCAATCTCACCATGGGTGGAAGGAAAACAAGAGAGATGCACCGCCGAGGGAATCTCGGGAGCAGCAAACCAAGCCACGAAACCCTAGAATCGCCTATCGCTAGAGTAGAGAGGCAAACCCTAGGAAAACTGGCACGATATCGAACAAGTGTTAATAGTTGATTGATGTACACACTAAAGTTGTTAAATGGAAGAATAATACTCAATGGAACGGAGTTCCACTTTTGTCTAAATAAGAGTTGCAAATAGGTAAGAAAGCAATTACAAAACAGTTATACATGTGAATGGATCACCAACAAGACCCTAGCTACCAACATATTTGGCAGTAAAATGCCACGAGCTCGAATCATCTCCAAGAGGCTTTATACATAGTAACATTAGTCACGGCCAAGAGACACCTTAAAGAGGATTGCATTTTTGTAGAATCCTTATGAATGGAATTTGAAATTTCTGAATCTTCACCACTTGAAATTTTGTCCCTGGCAAAATCATGTTCTATACCTACACACAAAGGCTCTCCCATTTACACATCGACCATACCATAGGGGCACTCCAAGTTCGGTAGACGTGGGTGAAGACATTATACTGAGTCCTCGGACGTACGTCATAGTGATTTCGAGTCACTAATCGTATGGGATCACCATATGGGAGGGCCCACATATGAGTCCTTCAAAGTAACTTTGAAGTATGTCAAAGAATTCGGAATCGTCGAGACAACGCAAAATAAAACCACATGAGGGCGTAACCATGAGAACATGCCCTTACTTGCTCCATGTCGATGTTGAAGATCTGATGCATCCCGTCCTACTGACGCTCCTACATCTACACCACCAAGTCCCCCAAGTGGACCCATGACTCGTGCCCGAGCAAAACTCCTACAAGCTAAGGTGAACTCGCTCCTCTCCTCGTGCCAATTTGATACATCCTTGGATGGTGTGCTACTTCATTCAACTACTCTATGCATCATCAGGTACGAAGCCCCAACACAACACCAAGCACCCAAGGATGGAGAACAAGGAGCAGGGCGTGAGGCGCAAGCTGCTGGAGCTACTCAGACCAGAGTCTCCGGTCTACGCACACCGGAGTCTCCGGTTCGCCAAAGTCTCCGGCTTGAAGACCCTAGAGTCTCCGGCCCACCTCCGGTCTGACCCCTAAATCGAGCTCGAGGATAGTCCGTGTGCCCCTCCGGAGATGGACCGGAGACCGACCGGAATCTCTGGCCCAGACCGGAGTCTCCGGTCCACCACACCGGAGTCTCTGGGCCGAGCGTTGCTAGGCATGTAAAAGGTCTTTGGGCCTTCGGTGCATGTACCCCTTCGTCCGTCCAGAACTTATCTATTATCCCTAAAGTACACCTGACTTTGTGGCTAGCCTATATATAGTCCCCCACCTCTATTGTAAACCCTAGGCATGATATTTGGAATTAGTGGAAACCCCTTATGGATCTATCTAGTTCTTGCCTCATGCTCCTTTGACCAAGCAGCACCAAATATCCCAAACCTTGTTGGAGTTTGCATTGTGTCTCCGTGTTGTACAAGGCCTAGGCATCGAAGTCCCTTTGTCTAGACGTCAAGATCTCACCGAGTCTCCCTATTCATGGTGCCGGTTTGAGAGAGTCCTGCGCCTGACGCCGATCCTAGGGATTGCACTGGACCGGTCACCGCCGGCTTGAGCTATTGGTGTATATCGTGGTTTTTCGTGAGTGTGTTCATCGTGTTCTTCATGCGTGGGTTCGTCGTGTTCATCTGCCTCTCCTTCCCCCGCACTCCACCCTCGTTTTGAAAGGGATTTGTGAAATATCAGGCCACCCTAGAGATTTTCCCTCAACATATTGGTATCAAGAGCTTCGTTGCTCACGAATTCCCCCACAATTTTTCCTTCTATCCACCAAAAAATCGAAAATCCCCAAAAAAATTAGCCCAAATTTGCCTTTGGATCAATCTCTTGATTTGGAGTGTTATTTGTGGTTTTGATCCGATCAAATCTTGTCTTAGGTATTGGTCCAACTTTATCCTGTGTTTTCCCAGCCCAATTTGGCTATTTTTCGTGGATTTGAGGACCCAAGATGTGGATTTCCGCTCAAGAACACGAGTAGTTCAAGCTCTGCCTTCAGACCAGAGTTTCCGGACTAGCAGACCGGAGTCCCCGTCCTGAACACACCGGAATCTCTGGCCTAGAACGGAATTTCCGGACCGAGACCCTGGAGTCTCCGGCCCTGATGCCTGATTTTGACAATTTTGCCTCTTATCTTGCATTGGCTACTTCCCTTTTGTTTGTTTGTGCTTGTGTGCATGTCATCAACTAACAACAAGCTACCGTATCAACAACTTCTGCGTTCATCGACACCATGGCCCACGAACATCATCCCGCACCACCAACGTCAAGTTCATCATCACCAACAAAGGTATAGCTTGCATCACCTTGTTAACCCCTATCTTCCTTTGTGTGTACCTATCCCACGAGAGTGGCTCATCTTGTGTTTGCTTGAGCATTGTGCATTTGTCCTTGGATAGTGAGAGTGAAAGAGCAATAGCAAGTGTGACTAGGTAGCATCAAGGTAGAGCAAAAAAAAGATAAAAAGCAAAAGAAAAAGAAAAATAGTCTCCCATAGCAAAAGAGAGTCTCAAAGCTTGTAAGCAAGAGAGAAAGAAGAGCGCCCAAGGCAAGTGCACAAATCCGTTGCTCATTTTTCTTTTTTGCGAACGAGCCATGGTCTCTCCTTGCATTGGCACGACAAAGAGCGTAGTCTTTGTTAGGACATTTTGTTTGCTCATTTTCATAGTCGTGTCAATCCCAACAATCTCCATGTGTGTGTATATAGTCATAGGTTTCTGTCACCCTTTTGAGTTGTTGACCTTCGCCTTTGACTTGAATTTTGTTGGATTTTACCCATTTTGACTATCCCTTTTCTTTTGGTTGGTTCTTTGGCATTCCACAACCCTAACCTACCACCAACAAGCTTTTGAGAGTTAGTTCTTTCTTTAGTGTGATATTTCTTTGCAATTCCACTTTGCACGCTTATAGCTCTTACTTGTGGTTACTAGTTCGGTGCAATCCCCAAGGTGAGGTACAAGGCTAACACTACCATATTCCACTTCCATATACAATCCTTGTGTGTTTTGCATGATGGATAGGCACGGTGAATCAATCCAACAACCTTCACAAGAAGAAGAACATGGACCGTACATGACGCACGGAAGCCACTTCATCTTATGACAAGAGTTCCATGATCGTTGCCAAGCTCTTGAGACACGACAAGATGAACAATTTGGCGAGACGCAAGCCGAGTTCAAGAACATCGACAACCGCTTCGATGGCCTCGAAAGGAAAATGCACGCAATGCATCATAACTTTGGCCATAAAAATGAAGCACTCCAACGATCCGTCATTGGAACGAATGACAAGCTTTGTCTCCTCAACGATGGAATGGCAAGACCGCGTTCACATGCATCAAGCTCATCAAGCTCTTTGTGTCGTCATGCTCCTCTAATGACCCACAAGTATAGGGGGTGTATCGCAGTATTTTCAATAAGTAAGAGTGTCGAACCCAACGAGGAGCAGAAGGTGCTGGCTAGTGGTATGGATTAGGAATTCTCTGCCAATACGTAGCAAACGGATTTTTAGGGTTTTTTGATAAAGCAAGCAAACAAAGTACAAGTAAATAAAAGACAGTAGGAATAAATGTAGCAAGTGGCCCAATCCATTATGCAGCAAAGGACAAGCCGGTTGTATTACTTAAGATGACCAAACGTTCTCGAGGACACATGGGAAGACTGTCAAGTGCTTTCGCTTCATATAGTTGATTAATCTTCTTTAGCTTGCTAAGTGTTGTGTGGGTGAACCTGTGCTAATGTACCGCCCCATCCAAGACTAATACATACTTGTGATTATACCCCATGCAAACATCCGTAAGTACAAGAAAGTAATTAAGGTAGAAACCTAACCACAGCTTTAAACTCTAAGAACCTTACGTCCCTTGTGCAATGGTTTCCTAACGGGGGTTCAGCTTTCTGTCACTCCGGCAACCCCTACGATTAGTAGCCAAATACACAATGCATTCCCCTAGGCCCATATAGGTGAAGTGTCATGTAGTCGATGTTCACATGACACCACTATAAGAAGTACACCATAACTTAAATAACAATCTATTGAATCTTTCTCAATGCAACTCCACTACTAACAACAAGATTTCTCCCATGTCCGCAAGAACAAAATGAACTACTCACAAGACATCATATGGATCATCACCAGAGATGGAATAATGATGTATAACAATCTGAACATAAACAATAATTCAATAGTTCACTCAATAGCATCAACTACAAAGAGTAATCAACACCGGGAAAGATTCCCCTATGAACTATGCAAGATTCAACGCAATTGTTACAGCAATATGGAGATGGTGATGAGGGTGCTGATGGTGATGATGGTGGTGGTGATGATGATGATGATCCCGATGAAGTCCAGCTTGATGGTGGTGTTGATGGCGACGATCTCCCCTCTCCGGGAAGGAATTCCCCCGGTAGAAATCTGTCTACCGGAAAGATCTTTTTCTCTCGGTGTTTTCTGCCCCGCAGAGGCGGCGGAATCTTTCTGTGGTCGCTCCCGAGTCTAGGGTTTCGGGAGGATGATATACGCCAGAGGGGAGAGGCTGGAGTGGGCCAGGGCGGCCACACCACCTCTAGGCGCGACCTAGGGCTGCCCGCGCCATGGGGTGTCTCCACTCCATCTTCTGGCATCCTTAGTCTTCTGGAAAAATAGGATTTTCCGTATATTTTCCCGGATTTTCTGATCTTCGTGAATTTTGCCTCCAAATAGCACCTTTTCCATCAGAATCTTGACTGCAGCGGTCCATGCTCCAAAAGTCATCAACCATGCAAAAACAGATGAAATAACATAAGTATCACCTCTCAATATGAAATATATCAATGAATAATACTGAATTAAGACATAGAATAGTGATGCAAAATGGACGTATCAACTCCCCCCAAGCTTAGACTTCGCTTGTCCCCAAGCGAAACTGAGCTTAATAAACATGGCCTAAGGTTTATGGAGTGAAGAGTCGATACAAGAATACGGACAAGAAGCATCACATTCATCAAATACACAGATCATAATATAAGACAACTCACTATTATATAACTCAACTTGTAATGAGTAAAGGAAACACAATAAAGATACATAAAGTGAATCATAATTGGTAATGGCAAACTTAGCTCTTGGTCGAAGAATAGTTGATAATTTGCTGGATTTCACAAATAACTTGTTTTCAATGATAGCTTTCAAAGTAGTAAACATCAAGATAAGAGCAATGTGCAAAACAAGGAACATAAGAAACATGAGTGAATAAATCATCATATGAATGAATGAAACACAAGAACTCAAAATACTTGCTGAGATAGAAGGGAGTAGGTTTACTGACTCAACTACAAAGTAAAAGAAAGGCCCTTCAAAGAGGGAAGCAGGGATTGTAAGTCTCATAAAGAGCTCCCAAAAATTATGATACTTACTAGCTTTCAGCTCTCATTGCCCCTACATAGGCATCTTTAGGTGATTAAGGTTAAAGTGACACAACTAAGAGGATATGCTTGACAAGTTATAAGTTGAAATCTCATGCCCCTTACTTATGAGTACCGATCCTCATGCTACTCAACTTCAGTCACGAGCAAGCTCTTGTCATTGTAAATACATGCGTATCATTGAGAACCGCCAACGGGGTACCCCTTGCACATGACACAGGAGCTATCCCATAATAAAAATGACAAGGCAAGCAGACAATGAGCATCTCAGCGATCTTTTTATTTGCTATTTGCATAGGTTTTTATTGAGGATGCTTCATAGAATGCTCACTATAGTTATGCTGCAAGTTTCCACCATGATTAGGCATGGCTTAGGCTAGCGGCCCAGGCGTTTCTCTAACACACATATAAACTCCATGATCTTACAAGTTCCACTTTTATTTCACACCGCTGGGATCCATAAGCAAAAGAACATGATATCAACTAGGTACAAAGTACCAAATGAAGTGTTGAAAGCGGTCCCCATGATACATGGTTCGGCTAACTTCAACTCATAAAGCGCAAGCATATACGCAACAAAGAAGGACCCAATGGTTCAAGTTTATTAAATGCAAGAAAGTAAAGTGTGCCATCAAGTTCGTGAGAGCTTTAATCACTAATTTTCACATAACAAGTTTAATTTGGGAGGTAGATAAAACAAGAATTTACTTGGAATAGCAATAATGCTACTAGGTAGGTATGGTGGACACACATGGCAAAGGTTTTGGTTTAAATGAGGTGGATGCACGAGAAGAATACCCTCTCAGTACAGGTTTTTGGCTAGCAAGGCTGGGTAGCAAGTATAAGAGTTGAAGGAAACAAACATACAAGTGATAAAGAAAAACATGCAATCTTCCTTGGAAGCACAAAAGATCTTAACTAGAGAATACTAAACTTATTAGCAAATCAAGAAAGATGATGAAATAATTTTTTCTTTAAAGGTACTTTTATCTTTTTCATTCAACTCTCAAAAATAGTGTTGCTACTGACCGAGCCAGGTTTGCCAAAACCAACTAAATTAACTCAATGATCCCAAAGTATACCAATACTAACAACAAGATCAATCATATAACCACGAATTGAAAACTAATATAAGCTATGAAAAAGAGTGAATGATAGAACTTCTCATTAATATTCCATAACGGCAACTCACACCAAGGGATACACATCTAACGAGAGAGGGGACACTTCCATAATGCAAACCATACTACATAATAACTCCTCTATTCATGATATGACTCTACTAAAAAGGTAAAAAGATAGAAGATAGTGATGTGATACCGCGGCACTCCCCCAAGCTTGGAACAAACCAAGGGGATGCCAAACCTGATGACGAATTACTCCTTTGGTGGTGGTGGTATCCTCTCAATGAGCTCTCTGATAAGTTTCCCCAAGTCCTCAATCTCGAAGGTGAGATTACGAATAAGCTGCGAGTTTTGCTCAATGCGGCTCATGATCATGTCGGGTTGAGAATTCCAGCTCTTGCTATTCTTTCCCCACTCTTCCTCCTTGAAGTCTTCTTTTCCTGCATGGCTAGAATGAGGCAAATCCCAATTGGAGGGTAATTTCTCCTTGGGCATATTCTGGTATTGATGCTCATGGATAAGGGTATGGAAAGGATTACTGGTGCGTGGAGGAAGTGAACGTGGAGCTAAACTGTGACGAGGAGCTTCCCCCCCAGTCTGCATCCGTGCCGTCCTTCTGATCCTAGCAGGGTTCACCACCACTCCAATGCTTGCAATGGTAGTGTTTGTGTGCGGATGTTGGCCTTGCTCCTCTTCACCTTCACTCTTGATCTCCTTCTTCCCGGGGTCTTGGAGGTCTTCCTCCATAGGCTCCTTCCCTTTATCCTTGGCGGACACCATTGTGCTTCTAAACCTTCAAAGATCATGTCCTGGCAGAAACAGATCGAAACAAAAACACGACAAAAACACGATATACGGACCTCGGGGGATCCGGGGGGTTATATATTACGAAGTTTCATATCAAAAGGAAGGTACTGGGAGAAAACGAGTCGGAGGCGGAGTCCGGGGCGGACTCACCACCTAGTGGCGCGGCCAGGGTGGGCCCGTTCCACAGGTTGGTGTGAGCCACCCTGGCTCCGTTTCCGTCCCTTTTTCGCTTCGTAGCTTTCCTTATCGACTGAAAACTACAAAAATATAGTTGGATTGTATTTTCGCGGAACTTTTATTACCAAAACTGTTACCTAGTTGGAAACGGACTCTGCAGGTCTCTGAATTTTGTATCTAGTAGATTCTTCCAGAGTCATGTCTTGAATATCAATATCTTCATCTTCATACACTTATTACTTGAGTCATAAAACCCTTCTTTTCCTTATTACACCATTATCTCCACTTCCTGGAAATTTCTTTCACACAAAACTTCACACAGTTCTCATTAGCAACATTAGTATAAGTGAAGTGATAAAACCTTTTGAGTCCAACTTCAACTGAAAACCATCAAAACATAAGCTACTGTAGCAACTCCTTCCGAAAACCCAAAAAGAATTCAAAAAGGAAATCGAATAAAGAAGCAGATGCAAGAGTGGCAAAATTTGTCAAAACAGACCAGCAGATAAAGATCAATTTTTTCGAAAATCTTATGTTGCTCAAATCAAAAAGTGTAAAACTAACGAAAGTTAAGTAACAACCTGGGTCAGAAGCTCAAAAAATTACATCTCAATCCGATAGACAGAGGTCTGTGACGAATTTTTACGGTGAAGCACAAAAATCTGTTTCGGGACAGCAACTTCCCCAAATCTTACTTCTCTCTCATTAGAGGTTGATCTTGACACAAAAACCAAACAAAATGGATAAGGAGCGGTTATTACCGAAGTAATAACTTCCAAGACTCAAAGAAACAAAAACAAACTAAAAGCAAAAACAAATTGGGTTGTCTCCCATAAAGCTCTTTCTTTATAGCCATTAAGATGGGCATGATAATTTTGAAGAAGCTCTCATAGGGATATGAATTGAAGTGAAAGAGAGCATTAAGAAGCAAAAACACACACACGTTTAAGTCTAACCCACTTCCTATGCAAGGGAATTTTGTAAACAAACAAGTTATTGAAACCAGAGGCTTCTTGCATAAGAAGGCAAAACAAGTGTAACATAAAAACTTTCAGCATAAAACGAGGAAACTTGATATTATTGAGATACATAAGAAAACTTTTCCCTCTCTCATAGTAGCTTTCAGTATCATGCATAAACTTAACAATATAGATATCACAAGAACCATCATAGCAATGGTCACTTATTCTAATAGAAAACACAGGAATACTAGCTCTCATAACACTACTATGTGAAACAATATTAGAGGTATCCTTACAAAGGATAGGGTGTCCCTCTTTTTCATATTTAGTAACAAAGTCTTTCACATTTGCTATTATAGGTTCATCAACCATTTGTTTATCAGGTTCAGCAGCTTTTCTTGTACTTTCATTAACCATACTAGCTATCATAGAATGGTCCTTAATCCTAACTGGGAAAGGCATTTTCTCAATATAAGGTTCGGGTAAAACATGATTAGCAGTATAAATTTCAGTATTTCTTGAAGGAACACTCTTAGAAATATCTTTATAAGGTTCATGATACTTATCCCACTTCTTTTTAGGCACTTCAATATAGGAAGCAAAAGCCTTAAAATAATAAGCACTAGCTTGAGAGTCTAGACCATAAGCATTTTTAATATTTTGAAAGTCATCAGTTCCCATAAAAGATTCAATGCATTCATAATCATAATTTATACCTGACTTTCTACCTTTGTCATTCTCCCAAGCTTAAGCATTGTCTTGAATACGGTCCAGAAGATCCCATTTAGCTTCTTCTTCCATGCGAGTGAATGATCCAACACAAGAAGCATCCAATAAATATTTATCATGTAGAGGGAGCCTTGCATAAAAGTTATTGATAATAATATTGTTGGGGAGCTCATGAATGGGACATTTGAGCATTAGTAACTTCAATCTCCCCCAAGCTTGATCTGTACTCTCTCCATCAAGAGGCCAAAAGTTGTATATTTGATTCCGATCTTTATGAATCTCACTAGGAGGATAAAACTTTGAATAAAAGAGAGGCACTATTTCCTCCCATTCCAGAGCTTGACCATTTTTCAGCAGCTTATACCATTCCTCAGCTCTTCCTTTCAGCGATAATGAGAATAACTTCTTCTTAACTTGATCTGTAGTAATGCCTACACACTTGAACAACCCGCATAATTCGTGTATAAAGAGCAAATGATCACCGGGATGGACAGTTCCATCCCCAACATAGTAGTTATCCATAACACGATCGATAATTCTTGTAGGTGTTTTAAAAACATCATTCTCAGCAGGTGGTGGTTTATCTACTACCTTAGTAGTGGTAGTAGCATTACCAAATAAGAAACTCAGCGAATTATCCATAACGAAAATAAAGCAACTAACAGAAGTAAACAATACTCATAGTAGAAGTTTCCTTTACTAGTTCCACTCTCCAATAGCGCTTCATTCCCCGGCAACGGCACCAGAAAATAGTCTTGATGACCCACAAGTATAGGGGGTGTATCACAGTATTTTCGATATGTAAGAGTGTCGAACCCAACGAGGAGCAGAAGGTGCTGGCTAGTGGTATGGATCAGGAATTCTCTGCAAATACTTAGCAAACAGATTTTTAGGGGTTTTTGATAAAGCAAGCAAACAAAGTACAAGTAAATAAAAGACAGTAGGAATAAATGCAGCAAGTGGCCCAATCCTTTATGCAGCAAAAGACAAGCCGGTTGTATTACTTAAGATGACCAAACGTTCTCGAGGACACATGGGAAGACTGTCAAGTGTTTTTCGCTTCATATAGTTGATTAATCTTCTTTAGCTTGCTAAGTGTTGTGTGGGTGAACCTGTGCTAATGTACTGCCCCATCCAAGACTAATACATACTTGTGATTATACCCCTTGCAAACATCTGTAAGTACAAGAAAGTAATTAAGATAGAAACCTAACCACAACTTTAAACTCTAAGACCCTTACGTCCCTTGTGCAATGGTTTCCTAACGAGGGTTCAGGTTTCTGTCACTCCGGCAACCCCTACGATTAGTAGCCAAATACACAATGCATTCCCCTAGGCCCATATAGGTGAAGTGTCATGTAGTCGACGTTCACATGACACCACTAGAAGAAGTACACCACAACTTAAATAACAATCTATTGAATCTTTCTCAACGCAACTCCACTACTAACAACAAGACTTCTCCCATGTCCTCAAGAACAAAACGAACTACTCACAAGACATCATATGGATAATGATCAAACATGGAATAATGATGTATAACAATCTGAACATAAACAATAATTCAATGGTTCACTCAATAGCATCAACTACAAAGAGTAATCAACACCGGGAAAGATTCCCCTATGAACTATGCAAGATTCAACGCAATTGTTACAGCAATATGGAGATGGTGATGAGGGTGCTGATGGTGATGATGGTGGTGGTGATGATGATGATGATCCCGATGAAGTCCAGCTTGATGGTGGTGTTGATGGCGACGATCTCCCCTCTCCGGGAAGGAATTCCCCCGGTAGAAATCTGTCTGCCGGAGAGATCTTTTTCTCTCGGTGTTTTCCGCCCCGCAGAGGCGGCGGAATCTTTCTGTGGTTTCTCCCCGAGTCTTAGGGTTTTGGGAGGATGATATACGCCAGAGGGGAGAGGCTGGAGTGGACCAGGGCGGCCACACCACCTCCAGGCGTGGCCTAGGGCTGCCCGCGCCATGGGGTGGTGTGGGCCCCATGTGGCCCATCTCCACTCCATCTTTTGGCATCCTTAGTCTTCTGGAAAAATAGGATTTTCCGTATATTTTCCCGGATTTTCTGATCTTCGTGAATTTTGCGTCCAAACAGCACCTTTTCCATCAGAATCCTGATTGCAGCGGTTCATGCTCCAAAAGTCATCAACCATGCAAAAACAGATGAAATAACATAAGTATCACCTCTCAATATGAAATATATCAATGAATAATAGTGAATTAAGACATAGAATAGTGATGCAAAATGGACGTATCATCCTCTTAAACAAGACCTTCATCCAGGTGCTCCAAGACGCAATGATGCCCCCGTGGTTGAAGATGGAAGTTCTTTGAACTATGTACCTTCCCACGACACGCCACAACGTCAAGCTATGATGGTGATTTCTATTCAAGGCCTCAAGCATGACGTGAAGCACACCATCATCATGCAAGGGCACTAGTGATCCAACAATCACAACCACATTAAGAACCATGAGTGGAACCTCGAGTCCTACCTCAACTACATCGCCATCGTCACCGTGACGTTCTGGCAACTACAAGTGATGACTCCAACTTGGAGGATCAAGATCGCCATCGTCATGAAGCTCTCCAAGATCCTCGTATTTGTCATCACCGTCATGAACATCCACACCGACACCATGGTCACCATGATGAGCCTCCTCCACATCACCAAGACTTGGAACGTCAAGTGGTACATGTTGAGCGACGCCCACCACGTCATGAGGCTCAAGACCATGATCTTTGTCGTGAGGCCCATGCGCCTAATCCACATCACCAACTAAGGAACGAGCCTCCTCTCCGTCATCAACTGCGTCATGAGGCTCCACATCCTCGACACCATCATGAGGCCCAAGTGCCTTAACCCTATCAACAACTGCGCCAAGAGCAAGAGCAAGCTCCACAAGAACAACATCAAGAGCAAGCTCCTCAACAAGGTCGCAAGAATCAAGTTCCACCTCCTCAACCGCAAGCATATCATCAAGGTCACCAACCTCGTCATAATGACTGCAATGATGAAGAAACCTTCGGCAAGCTCAAGTTCACAATGCCCAAGTTTACCGGTTCCAATGACCCCGAAGAATACCTCTCATGGGCACTCAAAGTCGATAAGATCTTCCGCATGCACAATTATATCAATGAGAAGATGGTCGCCATGGCTTCGCTTGAGTTTGATGATTACGCCAACCTTTGGTGGGAACAAGTTCAAGTTGCTCGTGATGCAAGACAAGAGCCACCAATCACAACTTGGCATGCCATGAAGGCTCATATGAGATCCCGCTTTGTCCCAGCGCACTACACGCGCGACCTCTTCAACAACCTTCAATCGCTTCGTCAAGGGACAAATACCGTGGAAGAGTAATTCAAGGAAATGGAGCTCAACATGATCTGCGCCAACACTGAAGAGCGCAAGGAGCAAACTATGGCATGTTTCCTTATTGGCTTGAACCACCCAATCAAGCGCATCATCGAGTTCCAAACATACAACAACATGGTTGAGCTTGTGCGCATTGCAACAAAGGCCGAACGTCAAGTGCAGGAGGACATCGAGTACAACAAGCCCAAAACATATTTCACCTACAAGCAAGCTTCAACCGCTATGCCAACAACCTTCAATGGAAGCTCCTAAGGTACCTCCAAGCCTTTCTTCAAGCCCACACTTCCTCAAGGAAAACTGCCCCCAAGTGGCAAACAAGCAAAGAGTGATACACCTTTCAATGGTGAATGCTACAAGTGTGGAGGCAAGGGACACAAGTCGGATGAGTGTGGAAACAAGAAATTTTTGTTCATCCATGACAATGGCGATGAAGAGCACTTGAGTGAAGATGAATTTTATGCCCGAGTCAAGGAAGCAATGGCAAGGCAATGAGTGGAAGATGACCAAGAACTACTCATGTGTGAACATGACGCAAGTCCATCGCTTGTCGTCACAAGAATCTTGACCACTCAAGCACAAGAGCATGAAGACCAACGCTCAAATATCTTCCAAACACGAGACAACATCAATGGAAAATCTATCAAAGTGATCATCGATGGAGGGAGTTGCCACAACCTTGCTAGCACCGAGTTGTGTGAGAAGCTCAACCTCACCCTCCATCCGCACAAGCACACCTACCATGTGCAATGGCTAAGTGACCAAGGGTCCATGAAGATCAAACATACCGTGTCGGTAACCTTCACCATTGGTCCTTACAAAGACACGGTGGAGTGCGATGTTGTTCCCATGACGGTTTTCCACATGTTACTTGGTCAACCATGGCAATTCAACAAGGCTACTCTACATGATGGCCGCACCAATGTGTACACCTTCAAATGGCTCAACAAAACATGTGTTTTGCAACCAATGACTCCTAGCCAAATAATTGCGGACAATGCAAAGGATTTAGCCAGGGCGCAAAGCACAACACCTCCTTGTGAGGAGCGGTGAGCGAGAGAACCACCTCATAGTGAGTGAGATCCACAAGCCAAACTCGAGTGAAAAAAAAGAGTTTTCTCCTTGCCACCAAAAGTGAGATGAGAGATGTGCGGAACAACCCATCCGTCTTGCACTATGTCCTCATTTGCAAGGGACTAGCGCAAGGAACTAGCACAAGGAACTAATGAATTAACCAATGTTCCTCCATCTTTTGACGATTGTTTTGCAGGAATTCAAGGATGTGTTCCCCGAAGAGCTCCCACATGGACTACCTCCTCTTCGTGGCATCGAACATCACATTGATCTCATCCCTGGCGCACCACTTCCAAATCGTGCCGCTTACTGCACGAACCCGGAGGAGATAAAGGATATTGAACGTCAAATCAACCAACTCATTTCCAAAGGTTTGATCCAAGTTAGCACTAGTCCAAGTGCGGTACCCGTGATTCTTGTTCCAGAAACGGATGATACGTTGCGGTTATGCATGGACTGCCGTCTAATCAATGCTATCATCATGCGCTATCGACATCCCATACCACGTCTCGATGACATGCTTGATGAGTTGTGTGGAGCCACTATTTTTTCAAAAATTGATCTTCGTAGTGGTTACCATCAAATACACATGGCTAAAGGTGATGAGTGGAAAACCGCCTTCAAGACCAAACTTGGTCTCTATGAATGGTTGGTTTGTCCTTTGGCTTATCTAATGCCCCATCCACCTTCATGCGCCTCATGAATCATATTTTGTGTTATCTCATTGGCAAGAGTGTTGTTGTCTATTTCGATGATATACTTGTTTATAGCAAGTCGCTTGAGGACCATGTTACACATGTCAAGGAAGTTTTGCAAATCCTTCGACATGAAAAGCTATATGCTAATCTTCCCAAGTGCACTTTTGCTAAAGACAAGTTAATTTTTCTTGGATTTGTATTTTCTTCGAAGGGCATTGAAGTTGATGTTTCCAAGGTAAAGGACATACGAGATTGGCCCATCCCAACAAATGTAAGTGAACTCCAAAGTTTTCATGGGTTGGCTGGTTTCTATCGTTGCTTTGTGAAAGACTTTTCGACCATTGCTTGCCCTCTCAACGAGTTGACAAAAAATAATGTCACCTTCATGTGGGGCAAAGAACAACAAAAAGCTTTTGATGAACTTAAAAAGAGGCTCACTAAAGAACCTCTTCTTGCGTTACCGGATTTCACAAAAACTTTTGAGATAGAGTGTGACACTAGCGGTATTGGCATTGGAGGAGTCCTTATGCAAAATGGACATCCTATAGCCTACCATAGTGAGAAATTTGATGGTGCTCGCCTTAATTATCCGATTTATGACAAGGAGCTTTTTGCCTTAGTTCGTGTTCTTCAAGTTTGGCAACACTACCTATGGCATAAAGAATTTATCATACATTCCCACCATGAGTCATTGAAATATCTCAAGGGCCAAGCCAACTTGAGTAAGAGACACGCTAAGTGGGTTGAGTTTATGGAGTCTTTTCTGTACATTGTCAAGTATAAGAAGGGCAAAGACAATGTAGTCGCGGACGCTTTGTCTTGCAAGAACACAAGCCTTCTTACGAGACTTGAAATCAACATGTTGGGTCTTGAGGAAATGAAAACTTTGTATGCTTCTGACCCGTTCTTTGAACCAATTTTCGCAAAGTGCTCCATTGACAAAGGAGTTGATGATTTCTATTTGCATAAGGGCTTTCTATTTAACCAAAATAAGCTTTGCATTCCAAAGTCGTCTCTCCAACTTTTGCTTCTCCAAGAATCTCATGGTGTAGGCCTCATGGGTCACTTTGGCCGTGACAAGACATTGAACATGCTCTCCACTCACTACTTTTGGCCCAAGATGAATCGCGACGTGGAGCGCTGCGTTCAACGATGCACGACATGTGTTCAAGCTAAGTCACAAGCTAACCCTAATGGTCTTTATAATGCCATTGCCTATTCCTCATACACCTTGGTCCGACATTAGCATGGATTTTGTGTTAGGATTGCCTAGATCTAAGCATTGTCATTATTCTATATCTGTTGTCGTGGATCACTTTTCCAAAATGGCACACTTCATACCATGCCATAAGACCGACGATGCTTCACATGTTGCAAACTTGTTTTTCAGGGAAATCGTCCGCCTTCATGGCATGCCAAGAACAATTGTCTCCGACCGCGACGTCAAATTCATGAGCTACTTATGGAAGACCCTCATTGCCAAGCTCGGCGTCAAGCTCCTCTTTTCATCCGCATCGCATCCTCAAACCGATGGCCAAACCAAAGTTGTCAACCGAAGCCTCGGGACTCTCTGATACGTCCATCTTGCATCACTATTCTATATCATAATTCACTGTTATTCATTGATATATTTCATATTAAGAGATGATACTTATGTTATTTCATCTATTTTTGCATGGTTAATGACTTTTGGAGGATGGACCGCTGTAGTCAGGATTCTGATGGAAAAGGTGCTGTTTGGAGGCAAAATTCGCGAATATCAGAAAATTCGGGAAAATATACGGAAAATCATATTTTTCCAGAAAAGGTGTTGTTTGGAAGGAAGCCAGAAGAGGGAGTGGAGATGGGCCACAGGGGGCCCACACCACCCCTGGCGCGGGCCACCCTAGGCCGCGCCACCAGGTGGTGTGGCCGCCCTGGCCCACCTCTGGCTCTCCCCTCTGGCGTATATATTCCTCCTGAAACCCTAAGACTCAGGGAGTGACCACAGAAAGATTTTGCCGCCTCTGCGGGGCGGAAAACACCGAGAGAGAAAGATCTCTCCAGCAGACAAATTTCTGTTAGGGGAATTCCTTCCCGGAGAGGGGAGATCATCGCCATTAACACCATCATCAAGCTGGACCTCATCAGGATCATCATCATCATCACCATCATCATCACCATCAGCACCCTCATCACCATCTCCATATTGCTGTAACAATTGCGTCGAATCTTGCATAGTTCATAGGGGAAACTTTCTCGGTGTTGATTACTCTTTGTAGTTGATGCTATTGAGTGGAACCATTGAATTATTGTTTATGTTCAGATTGTTATACATCATTATTCCATCTCTGATCATGATCCATATGATGTCTTGTGAGTAGTTCGTTTTGTTCTTGAGAACATGGGAGAAGTCATGTTGTTACTAGTGGAGTTGTGTTGAGAAAGATTCAATAGTTTGATATTTAAGTTGTGGTGTACTTCTTCTGTGGTGTCATGTGAACGTCGACTACATGACACTTCACCTATATGGGCCTAGGGGAATGCATTGTGTATTTGGCTACTAATCGTAGGGCTTGCCAGAGTGACAGAAACCTGAACCCCCGTTAGGAAACCATTGCACAAGGGACGTAAGGGTCTTAGAGTTTAAAGCTGTGGTTAGGTTTCTACCTTAATTACTTTCTTGTACTTATGGATGTTTGCAAGGGGTATAATCACAATTACGTATTAGTCCTAGGAAGGTCGGTACATTAGCACAGGTTCACCCACACAACACTTAGCAAGCTAAAGAAGATTAATCAACTATATGAAGCAAAAGCACTTGCCAGTCTTCCCATGTGTCCTTGAGAACGTTTGGTCATCTTAAGTAATACAACCGGCTTGTCCTTTGCTGCATAAAGGATTGGGCCACTTGCTGCATTTGTTCTTACTGTCTTTTATTTACTCGTACTTTATTTACTTGCTTTATCAAAAAAACCTAAAAATCCGTTTGCTAAGTATTTGCAGAGAATTCCTAATCCATACCACTAGCCAGCACCTTCTGCTCCTCGTTGGGTTCGACACTCTTACTTATCGAAAATACTGCATTACACCCCCTATACTTGTGGGTCATCAAGACTATTTTCGGGCGTCGTTGCCCGGGAGTGAAGCGCTATTGGAGAGTGTAACTGGTAAAGGAAACTTCTACTATGAGTATTGTTTACTTCTGTTAGTTGCCTTATTGTCAATATCGATAATTCGCTGAGTTTCTTATTTCGTAATGCTACTACCACTTCTAAGGTAGTAGATGAACCACTACCTGCTGAGAATGATACTTTTAAAATACCTACGAGAATTATTGATCGTGTTATGGATAACTACTATGTTGGAGATGGAACTGTCCATCCCTGTGATCATTTACTCTTTATACATGAATTATGCGGGTTGTTCAAGTGTGCAGGTATTACTACAGATCAAGTCAAGAAGAAGTTATTCTCATTATCACTGAAAGGAAGAGCTGAGGAATGGTATAAGATGTTGAAGAATGGTCAAGCTCTTGAATGGGAGGAAATAGTGCCTCTCTTTTATTCAAAGTTTTATCCTCCTAGTGAGATTCATAAAGATCGGAATCAAATATATAACATTTAGCCTCTTGATGGAGACAGTACAACTCAAGCTTGGGGGAGATTGAAGTTACTAATGCTCAAATGCCCTATTCATGAGCTCCCCAACAATATTATTATCAATAACTTTTATGCAAGGCTTTCTCTTCATGATAAGGATTTATTGGATGCTTCTTGTGCTGGATCATTCACTCGCATGGAATAAGAAGCTAAATGGGATCTTCTGGACCGAATTCAAGACAATGCTGAAGCATGGGAGAATGACAAAGGAAGAAAGTCAGGTATAAATTATGATTATGAATGCATTGAATCTTTTATGGGAACTAATGATTTTCAAAATATTAAAAATGCTTATGGTCTAGACTCTCAAGCTATTGCAACTTATTTTAAGGCTTTTGCTTCCTACATTTAAGTGCCTAAAAAGAAGTGGAATACGTATCATGAACCTTATAAAGATGTTGCTAAGAGTGTTCCTGCAAGAAATACTGAAGTTTATACTGCTAATCATGTTTTACCTGAACCTTACATTGAGAAAATCCCTTTCCTAGTTAAGATAAAGGAACATTCTATGATAGCTAGTATGGTTAATGAAAGTACAAATAAAGCTATTGAACCTGATAAACAAATGGATGATGAACCTATAATAGCAAATGTGAAAGACTTTGTCATTAAATATGTAGAAGAGGGACACATTATCCTTGGTAAGGATACCTCTAATATTATTTCACAGAGTAGTGTTATGAGAGCTAGTGTTCCTGTGCTTTCCGTTAGGATAAGTGATCATTGTTACGATGGCCCTTGCGATAGTTATATTGTTAATTTTATGCATGGTACTGAAAGTTACTAGGAGAGAGGGAAAAGTGTTCTTATGTATCTCAATAATATCAAGATTCCTTGTTTTATGCTGAATTTTTTATGTTGCACTTCTTTTACCTTCCTATGCTCGCAGTTTATGGTTTCAACAACTTGTTTGTTTACAAAATTCCCTTGCATAGGAAGTGGTTTAGACTTAAACATGTGTATTTTTGCTTCTTAATGCTCTCTTTCGCTTTAATTCATATTCTTATGTGTGAGCAGCATTGAAATTATCATGCCCATCTTAATGACTATAAAGAAAGAGCTTTTTGGGAGACAACCCAGTCTATTTTTGCTTTCAGTTTGTTTTTGTTTTTTTGAGTCTTGGAAGTTATTACTTCGGTAATAACCACTCCTTATCCTTTTTGTTTGGTTATTATGTCAAGATCAACCTCTAATGAGAGAGAAGTAAGATTTGGGGAAGTTGCTGTCCCTAAACAGATTTTTGTGCTTCACCATAAAAATTCGTGAGAGATATCTGTATGTCGGATTGAGCTGTAATTTTTTTTGATTCTGCCCCACGTAGTTATTTAACTTTCTTTAGTTTTGCACTTTTTGATTTGAGCAACAGAAGATTTTCGAAAAAATTGATCTTTACCTGCTGGTCTGTTTTGACAGATTTTGCCACTCTTGCATTTGCTTCTTTAATCGATTTCCTTTTTGAATTATTTTTGGGTTTTCGGAAGGAGTTGCTACAGTAGCTATTGTTTTGATGGTTTTCAGTTGAAATTGGACTCAAAATGTTTTATCACTTCACTTATACTAATGTTCCTAATGAGAACTGTGTAAAGTTTTGTGTGAAAGAAATTTCCAGGTTAGTGGAGAAAATGGTGTAATAAAAAAAAGAAAGGTTCCATGACTCAAGCAATATGAGTATGAAGATGAAGCTATTGATGTTATTCAAGTGGTGACTCTGGAAGAATCTGCTAAAAAACAAATTCAGAGACCTGTAGAGTCCGTTTTCGAATAGGTAACAGTTCTGGTAAGAAAAGTTTCGCGAAAGATCTGTCCAGTTATATTTTTGCAGTTTTTAGCCAACAAGGAAAGATACGAAGCGGAAGAGGGACGGAAACGGAGCCAGGGTGGCTCACACCACCCTATGGCGCAGGCCCACCCCTGGCCACGCCATCAGGTAGTGTGGCCACCTCGGACCCCGTCTTCGACCCGTTTTCTCCCAGTACCTTCCTTAATATATAATCCCCCGGATCCCCCGAGGTTCATATATCGTGTTCTCGTTGTGTTTTCGTTTCGATCTATTTCTGCCAGGAACTATGTTTGAAAGTTTAGAAGCACAATGGTGTCCACCAAGGATAAGGGAAAGGAGCCTATGGAGGAAGATCTCCAAGACCCCGGTCAGGAGGAGGAGGAGATCAAGAGTGAAGATGAAAAGGAGCAAGGCCAACATCCGCACACCGGCACTACCATTGCAAGCATTGGAGTGGTGACAAAGCCTGCCAGGGTTAGAAGGACTGCACAGATGCAGACTGGAGGGAAAACTCCTCGTCACTTTTTGGATCCACGGTCACTTCCTCCACGCACCAAGAATCCTTTCCATACCCTTATCCATGAGCATCAGTACCAGAATATGCCCAAGGAGAAACTACCCACCAATTGGGATTTGCCTCGTTCTAGCCAAGCAGGAAAAGAAGACTTCAAGGAGGAAGAGTGGGGAAAGAATCACAATAGCTAGAATTCTCAACCCGACATGATCATGAACCGGATTGAGCAAAACTCACAGCTGATTCGTAATCTCACCTTCGAGATCGAGGACTTGGGGAAACTAATCAAAGATCTCATCGAGAGAATACCACCACCACCAAAGGAGTAATTCGTCATCAGGTTTGGCATCCCCTTGGTTTGTTCCAAGCTTGGGGGAGTGCCACGGTATCACATCACTATCTTCTATCTTTTTACCTTTTTAGTAGAGTCATATCATGAATAGAGAAGTTATTATGTAGGATGGTTTGCATTATGGAAGTGTCCCCTCTCTCATTAGATATGTATCCCTTGGTGTGAGTTGCCGTTATGGATTATTAATGAGAAGTTCTATCATTTACTCTTTTGCATAGCTTATATTAGTTTTCAATTCATGGTTATATGATTGATCTTGTTATTAGTATTGGTAGCACTTTGGGATCATTGAGTTAATTTAGTTGGTTTTGGCAAACCTGGCTCGGTCAGTAGCAACACTATTTTTGAGAGTTGAATGAAAAAGGATAAAAGTACTCTAAAGAAATATAAATTCATCATCTTTCTTTCTTGATTTGCTCATAAGTCTAGTATTCTCTAGTTAAGATCTTTTGTGCTTCCAAGGAAGATTGCATGTTTGTCTCTATCACTTGTATGTTTGTTTGTTTGTTTCCTTCAACTCTTATACTTGCTATCCAGCCTTGCTAGCCAAAAACCTGTACTGAGAGGGAATTCTTCTCGTGCATCCACTTCCTTTAATACAAACCCATGCCATTTGTGTCCACCATACCTACCTAGTAGCATTATTGCTATTCCAAGTAAATTCTTGTTTTTATCTACCTTCCAAATTAAACTTGTTATGTGAAAATTAGTGATTAAAGCTCTCACGAACTTGATGGCACACTTTACTTTCTTGTACTTAATAAACTTGAACCATTGTGCCCATCTATGTTGCGTATATGCTTGTGCTTTGTAAGTTGTGAATTAGCAGAACCATGCTGTCATGGGGAACGCTTTCAAAATTGCACTGGTACTTTGTACTTAGTTGATATCATGTTCTTTTGTCTATGGATGTTGTCGGTGTGAAATGAAAGGGGAGCTTGTAAGTCCATGGAGTTATGCATGTGTGTTAGAGAAACGTCTGGGCCGCTGGTCTAATCCATGCTGACATGGTGGAAACCTGCAGCGTAACCATAACAAGCATCTATGAAGCATTCTTCTTATAAAAAAAGAGTCTGATATTGAGAAAAAAGAGAAAAAGGAAAAAGAGATTATGAAAAAGAGGAAAGAGAGAAAAAAGCACCATATTCCCATGGTAAATAAGAAGATTGTTGAGATACTTGTTGTCTGCTTGCCTTGTCATTTTGATATGGGGATTCTTCCGTATCATCGGGCAAGGGGTACCCCGTTGGCGGTTCTCTATGATACACATGTGCTTACGATGACAAGAACTTACCGGTGACTAAACCTTAGTAGCATGAGGAGCGGCCCTAGTATTCAGGGACATGAGATTCTCAATTTAAAACTTGTCAACGCATATCCTCATATTTGATCACTTTAGCCTTAACCACCTAAAGATGCATATGATAGGGGCAATGAGAGCTGAAAGCTAATAAGTATCATAATTTTTGGAAGCTCTTTATGAAACTTGAAATCCCTGCTTCCCTCTGTGAAGGGCCTTTCTTTTACTTTTTTTGTTGAGTCAGTAAACCTATTCCCTTCTATCTCAGCAAGTATTTTGAGTTGTTGTGTTTCATTCATTCATATGATGATTTATTCAATCATGTTTCTTATGTTCCTTGTTTTGCACATTGCTCTTATCTTGGTGATTAATACTTTGAAAGCTATCAATGAAAACCAGTTATTTGTGAACTCCAGCAAATTATCAACGATTCTTCGACCAAGAGCTAAGTTTGCCATTACCAATTATGATTTACTTCATGTATCTTTATTGTGTTTCCTTTACTTATTGCAATTAAGTTATATAATAGTGAGTTGTCTTCTATTATGATCTATGTATTGATGAATGTGATGCATCATGTCCGTATTCTTTTATCGACTTTTCACTCCATAAACCTGAGGCCATGTTTATTGAGCTCAGTTTCGCTTGGGGACAAGCGAAGTCTAAGCTTGGGGGGAGTTGATACGTCCATCTTGCATCACTATTCTATATCATAATTCACTGTTATTCATTGATATATTTCATATTAAGAGATGATACTTATGTTATTTCATCTATTTTTGCATGGTTGATGACTTTTGGAGGATGGACCGCTGCAGTCAGGATTCTGATGGAAAAGGTGCTGTTTGGAGGCAAAATTCGCGAAGATCAGAAAATCTGGGAAAATATACGGAAAATCCTATTTTTCCAGAAGACGAAGGAAGCCATAAGAGGAAGTGGAGATGGGCCATAGGGGGCCCACACCACCCCCTGGCGCGGGCCACCCTAGGCCGCGCCACCAGGTGGTGTGGCCGCCCTGGCCCACCTCTGGCTCTCCCCTCTAGCGTATATATTCCTCCTGAAACCCTAAGACTCAGGGAGTGACCACAGAAAGATTTTGCTGCCTCTGCGGGGCGGAAAACACCGAGAGAGAAAGATCTCTCCAGCAGACAGATTTCTGTTAGGGGAATTCCTTCCCGGAGAGGGGAGATCATCGCCATTAACACCATCATCAAGCTGGACCTCATCGGGATCATCATCATCATCATCATCACCACCATCATCACCATCAGCACCCTCATCACCATCTCCATATTGTTGTAACAATTGCGTCGAATCTTGCATAGTTCATAGGGGAAACTTTCTCGGTGTTGATTACTCTTTGTAGTTGATGCTATTGAGTGGAACCATTGAATTATTGTTTATGTTCAGATTGTTATACATCATTATTCCATCTCTGATCATGATCCATATGATGTCTTGTGAGTAGTTCGTTTTGTTCTTGAGAACATGGGAGAAGTCATGTTGTTACTAGTGGAGTTGTGTTGAGAAAGATTCAATAGTTTGATATTTAAGTTGTGGTGTACTTCTTCTAGTGGTGTCATGTGAACGTCGACTACATGACACTTCACCTATATGGGCCTAGGGGAATGCATTGTGTATTTGGCTACTAATCGTAGGGCTTGCCGGAGTGACATAAACCTGAACCCCCGTTAGGAAACCATTGCACAAGGGACGTAAGGGTCTTAGAGTTTAAAGCTGTGGTTAGGTTTCTACCTTAATTACTTTCTTGTACTTATGGATGTTTGCAAGGGGTATAATCACAATTATGTATTAGTCCTAGGAAGGTCGGTACATTAGCACAGGTTCACCCACACAACACTTAGCCAGCTAAAGAAGATTAATCAACTATATGAAGCAAAAGCACTTGACAGTCTTCCCATGTGTCCTCGAGAACGTTTGGTCATCTTAAGTAATACAACCGGCTTGTCCTTTGCTGCATAAAGGATTGGGCCACTTGTTGCATTTGTTCTTACTGTCTTTTATTTACTCGTACTTTATTTACTTGCTTTATCAAAAACCCCTAAAAATCCGTTTGCTAAGTATTTGCAGAGAATTCCTGATCCATACCACTAGCCAGCACCTTCTACTCCTCGTTCGGTTCGACACTCTTACTTATCGAAAATACTGCGATACCCCCCTATACTTGTGGGTCATCACTCTCCTCCGTGTGTTGATCAAGAAAAACCTAAAGGACTGGGAGGAATGCATTCCACACGCCGAATTTGCCTACAACTGTGCCAAGCACTCAACAACCAAGAAGAGTCCCTTCATGATCGTCTATGGTTTCGAGCCCCTCACCATGCTAGACATCCTACCACTACCTCTCCATGAGCGCACCAACATGGATGTTGAGAAGCGCGCACAAGCTATGAAGAGGCTTCATGAAGAAACTAGAGCTACTATCGAACACCAAGTCCTTCGCCAAGCTTCAAGGTTAAACAAGGAAAAGAAGGAGATGATTTTTAAAGAAGGTGACCTTGTGTGGATACACTTGAGCAAGGACCGCTTTCCTAAGGAACGAGTTCCCAAGCACAAACCAAGAGGATATGGTCCCTTCAAGGCCCTCAAGAGAATCAACAACAATGCCTACATCATCGACATTCCAACCTCCAAGTGCCTTACAAGCAACACATTCAATGTCAAGCACCTCTCGCCCTACCATGGAGATGTTCAATATGATACCCATGAAGAGTCGAGGACGACTCTTTCCCAGGGGGTGGGGGAGCTGATGAAGTCCGTCCTACAGACGCTCCTACATCTACACCACCAAGTCCCCCAAGTGGACCCATGACTCGTGCCCGAGCCAAACTCCTACAAGCTAAGGTGAACTCGCTCCTCTCCTCGTGCCAATTTGATGCATCCTTGGATGGCGTGCTACTTCATTCAACTACTCTATGCATCATCAGGTACGAAGCCCCAACACAACACCAAGCACCCAAGGATGGAGAACAAGGAGCAGGGCGTGAGGCAGAAGCTGTTGGAGCTGCTCAGACCAGAGTCTCCGGTCTGCGCACACCGGAGTCTCCGACCTGAAGACCCCAGAGTCTCCGGCCCACCTCCGGTCTGACCCTCGAATCGAGCTCGAGGACAGTCTGTGTGCCCCTCCGAAGATGAACCGGAGACCGACTAGAATCTCCCGCCCAGACTGGAGTCTCTGGTCCACCACACCGGAGTCTTCAGACCGAGCATCGCCAGGCATGGAAGAGGCCTTTGGTCCTTCGGCCCATGTACCCCTTAGTCCGTCCAGAACTTATCTATTATCCCTAAAGTACCCCTGACCTTGTGGCTGGCCTATATATAGTCCCCCACCTCTATTGTAAACCCTATACATGATATTTGGAATTAGTGGAAACCCCTTGTGGATCTATCTAGTTCTTGCCTCATGCTCCTTTGACCAAGGAGCACCAAATATCCCAAACCTCGTTGGAGTTTGCATTGTGCCTCCATGTTGTACAAGGCCTAGGCATCAGAGTCCCTTTGCCTAGACGTCAAGATCTCACCGAGTCTCCCTACTCGTTGTTCCGGTTCGAGAGAGAGTCCTCCGCTCGACGCCGATCCTAGTGATTGCGCCAGATCAGTCACCGCCGACATGAGATATTGGTGTGTATTGTGGTTTTGCATGAGTGTGTTCTTCATGCGTGGGTTCGTCGTGTTCATCTGCCTCTCCTTCCCCCGCACTCCACCCTCGTTTCGAAAGGGATTCGTGAAAGATCGGCCACCCTAGAGGTTTGCCCTCAACAAGTCCCTCCATTACCAGAAAGGTGGTAAAGGGAGTTATTTCTATGTAACCACATCTCTATTGTCACAATATCGCTTGCTTGGACACAAAAACTTAGAAAGCATAAGAAACAAACAACAAACTAAGTATAAATAGGCATTGTCTGCCAGCCACCAAACTTGGTGACTTAAGAGAACGATCATATGTAGGGGAACTTACTATCCCTAAATATGATACTTCCTCTCATCCATAACATATGCAGCTGATTTACTGAATCAACAACACTTATTATAAATCGGAGGGAGTACCTAAAAAACTCCATGCCTCTTGGGAAGACTTAGTTGAAGATTAAGAAACAAAGTTCTTTTTAGGAATAATGTCAATAAAGTTGAAATACAATATTTTCTCCATTCTATCTCATGGTGCCGTATGGTAACCGATTATGTGTACTACTAGTATTTTCTTGAAATAGGCTTTTGCCCCGCTTTATAAATAAAGCCAAACGGCGGAACCGATACATAGTGATGAGAAATTCCTCTTACACGCAAATCAAAGACAAACAACAAAAACAAAAAAGCAAAGAGTTTGCCACTGAAGAAGCTGTAATACTAAGGAAACCTAAAGCGACACGATGACGCTCCCAAGGAGGTCATGGTGCAACAAGCACCGCCGTCGCCGAGACCATAGAGGTCTAAGGTTTTCACCCGGAGCCCTAATGTGGAGAGGGTAAAAACAGCAACGCCCTCAAGAGGGTCACGACACACCCAGGTGTCGCCGTCGTTAGCGCCAGAGCACTAGGATTCGCCCGAAAAAACCCTAGACACACCTAGTACCTTGGACTACAAGATGTCCCCGAGTCGAGCTTCCAACATGCGATCTGGGCATTAGCCATGCCAAGGAGCCGCCAACATCAGGATCCCTCGATGCCCTCTCCTTGCCACCCTCATGGCGCCAAGAGACGACCATCACCACTGCCACGTCACCCGTTGTCGAGCCGACCATGCAGACCACCTTCTGGGGCCGTCCCTCCCGGCATCCGCGAATTCACGCTCGTGAAGAGAAGTCCATCGCGTGACCTTGAGTTGGAGTCGGGGTATGAAGGTAGCAATCGGAGGGTGGTAGCAGCATAACCACCTCGAGGACGTCCTTGACCATCATCGACAGGTGCCGACCGTACGCATCAGCATGGACACACCAGGCTCTGCATGGCCCAGGTTGTGCCTGTAAAGTCCCCGTGATACGTTGCTAATGTATCCATAATTTTTGATGTTCCATGCTTGGTTTTATCTACTTTCTTATGTTTTGTCTACACTTTGGAGTACTTTTTATACACTTTCTTGGAATAACCTATTAAGAAGATGCCACAATGCCAGCTGCCTGTTTTCTGTTGTTTTTGGTTCCAAGAAAGTCAGAAAATGAATATTCTCGGAATTGGACGGGACAAAAGCCAAAGTCAGTTTTTCACCGAGGGGGGCACGGAGCCAGAATACAAGACGGAGAGGGGCCAGGAGGCCGCCACACCACCTGGCTGTGCGGCCAAGCCTGGCCCGCGCCAGGGGTGGTCTGGCTACCTCAGGCACCCCCTCGGCCTCCCCTTTCGCCTATAAGAGGCCTCTAATATAGAAACCTTAAGTCCCCGATCAAAATTCCACGAAAGAGTCTGTAGCCACCGTCATCTCCATCGCTATATCGGGAGGGATCTGAAGCTCTTCCCGGCACCCTGCCGGAGGGGAGAATTCACCCTAGAGGCCTTCTTCATCACCATGCAAGCCTCCGGTATGATGCGTGAGTAGTTCATCTTTGGACTACGGGTCCATGTAGTAGCTAGATGGTTGATTCTCCTCCTTTGTGCTATCATGTTTAGATCTTTTGAGCTCTGTTCATGATCAAGATCATCTATTTGTAATCCTACATGTTGTGTTTGCGGGGATCCGATGGATATTAAGATGCTATTTCAGAATGATTATTGATTCTATCATGTCTTTATTATTTGTAATCTTGCATGCTTTCCGTTGTTAGTAGCTATCTTGGCCAAGTAGATGCTAGCAACTCCAAGAGTTAGTATTTATGCTCGATAGTGGGTTCATGCCTCTAGTAATCTGGGGAAGTGACAGAAATATCTAAGGTACTAGATGTGCTGTTGCTACTAGGGAGAAAACAGCAATCCTTTATTCATAGAACAATCGTATTGTTTACTTTACACACAATACGTAATGCAATTATCTGTTGCTTGCAACTTAATACTGGAGGGGGTTCGGATGATAACCTGAAGGTGGATTATTAGTCATAGATGCAGTTGGATTACGGTCTATGTATAATGTTGTAATGCCCAATCAAATCTCAAAGGAGTCAAGATGAGTAGTATATGCATGTATGCTTTCTCGATGTTTGTCAATTACCCCACTGTAATTTGTTCACCCAACATGTCATCTATCTTAAGGAGAGCCACCAATAGTGAACTATGGACCCCGGTCCTTTCTTTTATCATCAATCTACAATTGTTTACTGCTTTTTGTTTACTTTCTGCAAACTATTACTTTCTTCCACACAATACATTTAATCCTTTGTTTTTAGCAAAACCGGTGAGATTGACAACCTCACTGTAAGTTGGGGGCAGAGTTCTGTTGTTGTGTTGTGCAGGTTTCCACGTTGCTGCTAGCACCGGTGGTGCGCCCTGCCAAAGGCTAGCTAGCAACACCTTGGAGGTGTTTCCTTGCTCCTACTGAATTGATAACCTTGGTTTCATGACTGAGGGAAAACTTGTTGTTGTGCTCATCATACCTTCGTCTTGGGGTTCCCCAACGAGCTCGATATTTTGGGCCATCACCCCGTCACTGTGCTGCTACACGTAGGCTGCTGCAACCGCTACCCTCCCATTCTGAGCTGCACCACGTGTGTATCTGCCTCGCAGCCACCAGATTTGTGCCCGCCCTCGGGATCTGGCGCCCCAACCAGGACGGGTAGGGGAATGATCCCCTCCTCCCACCATAGGCAAGAGGGGCCATGAGTACTAGTAGCCCATGGCCATGGCGGTTGTAGCCCACAAATATCAGATCGGGCCCTCCCGGGCCCAGATCTAGCCCGCGTCTCCCAGACACAAGGGCCTCATCGCTTCACTCCACTGCCTTGTGTCGCTCCGGACAAGTTCCCGCCACCCTCACCGCCGCCCGAACGTCGCCGCCGCGGTCAGAACCACCTCCACCAGGCCGGGCTTGGCAAAACAAGGTGCACCGCCGCTATGGGTCCTGACCCGTGCAGGAAGCCACCGCCACCGGCACCGCCCGGGCTTTGCCAGACGGTGTTCGCCGGTGGCAGCGGAGAGGTGGGGAGGAGGTGAGGGTTGTTTGATGGCAGAGGGGGTGCCCGTCCATCGCCTGCGGGAAGCGACAGACTGTGCCGAAGCGTTTTTTGGTGAACAACCTCATAGCAAAGTTCCAATGGCTGTTGAACAACAGATTACTCTGCACCTCTATTTCTGTTACAGCTAGACCTAGTTGTTAGGGTAGTTGCTACTCCATCACCCGCACGCTCCTGCGTGGGCCTCTGCGTGGCCACAACCCCTTCTCTCTCGGCACACACGTTGTACCTCTATATGTATCTTGCCTGTGATCAATACATGTCGATGATTGCATTCCGTTTATCTTCTTGGTATCAGATCACAGTCCTCAACAATGGCCGACATCCCCATGTCTTCTTCCTCAGACCCAACTCCTGTTCTCACCCCCACCTCCGGCCAACCTATCAACCCCACAGACCCCAACCTGTCAACCCCAATCCCACAACGCTCCGTGATGCCTCGGGCTCCGGCAACCCCTCAAACCTCTGATGCTTTCAATCTAGACAACCTCACTGATGCCCTCTCCATCGCCGCCTCTGCCGGCGTGCCACCGGGCTTTTCCACCCTGCCCTTTCTGCAACCCATCTCCCACCCCATCCTCGGCATCCACATCACAACCTACGTCAAGTTCACCGTCACCACCACCGGGGCCTACTACTCCAAATGGCGGCAGATCCTCACCTCCGTTCTCACCATGTACAAGGCTCTCGACCACATCACCGAGGGCGTCGCGCCGGTGGCTCCTGATGACACCTGGCAGGCGGTGGACATCCACATCTCGCTATGGTTCATGGTGAACCTCAATGACAACCTGCATCGCCTTGTCCAAGGCGCCGACGGCCGCGTGTGCACGACCTGGATGCGGCTCCAACGCTTCTTCCTCGACCAGAGCGCGTCACAGGACCTCTACGTCAGCAAGGCATTCCACAACTGCCCACGCGGCGACCTCTCCATGTCCGACTACGCCAGCAAACTCCAGGGCCTCGCGGACGATCTGGCTGCCATCGGCCACCCCGTCGACGACCGTGATCTCACGGTTGCGTTCCTCAATGGCGTCGGTGGAAAATTCAAACTCCAGGCCGAAATCATGAAGAACGCCCTGCCCTCCTTTGCTGATGCCTGCTCTCGCCTCCAGCTTGCGGAGCTCTCCACCGACACGCCCCAGGCGCTCGCCGGGGCGCAAGCCATGGCGGTTCATGGCGGTGACTGATGGGTTCGTAGCATGGAAAACAAAAAATTCCTATCGCAAGAACGAACAAAACCCAGATCTAATCTAGATAAAAGCCAAGATCTAATCTATTAGATATGTGCAACGATATAGATCTGTACTAACCCTCGTAGATCCGAAAGCGTTACGAGATTAGATCTCAGGGTTGATGTAGTCGATCACTTGCCGATCTCAAGATCGTGTGGACGATCCTTCCGGCGCCGCGTTCCGGCAGCGCTTCCGCAGTCGGTCACACGTGCGGAGTCGAAGCAGACCTTCCTCTCCCCGTTCCAGCGAGCAGCGGAGGTAGTAGATCTTCTCCATGAAATCCCAGCAGCATGACGGTGTGGTGGTGGTGGTGGAGTAGAGATTTCTGCAGGGCTTCGCCTAAGCCGGAGCAAAGCGAAGGAGGAGGAGAGAGGCGGCGGCTAGGGTTTGTTATGGGAGAGGTGTAGGAGGGGGCGCCCCCTCCCCTCTATTTAAAGGAGGGAGGCGCGCCATGGGAGGGGGAGTCCTAGTAGGACTCCCCTCCTTGGCCAGCGGGTTGGGAAGGGGGGAGGAGTCCTCCTCCCCCACGAATCCGTGTCTAGCCCCCACAAGGTTTCCTTGACCCTTTCTTGGTTTTCAAGCAAACACCAAGAACTCTTCTAGAACCTTCCAGAACATTCCGAAACCTTCTAGAATCTCCATACAAACACTCCGGAACATTTCCTAACTTAGAAAATGATCCCCAATATATGAATCTTATTCTCCGGACAATTCCGGATCTCCTCGTGATGTCCTGGATCCAATCCGAGACTCCTAACAACATTCGGTCTCCAACGCATATTCCATATCTACTTAAAACAACTTCGAACCTTAAGTGTGTCACCCTACGGTTCGTGAATATGCAGACATGATGAAGACACCTCTCCGATCAATAACCATCAGTGGGATCTGGAGATCCATAACGGCTCCCACATACTCAACGATGACTTTGTGATCGATAGAACCATTAACATACGAAACCAATTCCCTTTGTCACGCGATATTCTACTTATCCGAGGTTTGATCGTCGGTATCTCCATACCTAGTTCAACCTCGTTACTGATAAGTACTCTTTACTCGTTCCATGTTATGTCATCCCTTGTGACCTAGTCACATGCTTGCAAGCTAACTAGATGACATTCCACCGAGAGGGCCCAGAGCATATCTATCCGTCATATGGATGGACAAATCCCAATCTTGGTCCATGCGCTTCAACACATACTTTCAGAATACCCAATGACACCTTTATAACCACCCAGTTACGAAGCGGTGTTTGATGTCATCAAAGTACCCATCCGATGATGGTGATTAACATAACCTCATGGTCGAAGGATTAGGTTACTATGCATTTGAAAGCTTACAACAATACGAACTTAATGACTTGATCTTATGCTACGCTTACTATGGGTGTGTGTCCATCACATCATTCTCCTAATGATATGATCTTGTTATTAACGACATCCAATGCCCATGATCAAGAAACCATGATCATCCATTAATCAACAAGCTAGTTTAACAAGAGGCTTACTAGGGACTCTTTTATGTTTACAAAACACACAAGTATTAATGTTTCCGGTTAATACAATTATAGCATGGGCTGTAAACATTTATCATAAACATAAAGATATAATAATAACCACTTTATTATTGCCTCTTGGGCATATCTCCAACAGTGACCACGGTGGCCCCTCCTCCGCCGCCAACCAACCACGCTACGCGGGTGTCAGTCCCAATTATCGTGGCAAGAACCCGATCCCTGGCTACGTCCACGGGCAAGGCGCCCCCGGCGGCGGCGGGCGTGGGCGCGGTCGCAACTCTCCTGGCGGTCGCGGCGGCGGTGACCAGGGATATGGACGCAGCGGTGGCCAACACCCGTGGGTGGGCTACTTCGCCCCCGTGGGCACACCATTCCCCACACGTGCGCCATGGATCGTTCCCAACGCCTCTGGCATCCTCGGTCCCCGGCCTGGTGTACAGACGCAAGCATACCCGGTGATGTACTCCCCGACTCCTCCTGCTGCCGCCCATGTCGCGTCCACAACACCGACGTATCCACCCCACCAACCTGCTCCGCACGCAGCATTACCATGCGCCAGCATGGGACTACAATGCCATGTACCAGTCTGCCCCGAGCTACGGCAACGCCTTTCCCACGCACGGCGGCGAATGGGTGATAGACTCCGGCGCCACTACACACGTCACCGGCAACCCAGGTACCTTGACCTCTTCTCATCCCTCGTTAGACGCAAATTCTCGTCATATCGTTGTAGGCAACAGGTCACGTCTTCCTGTTGTTGCCACCGGCACAGCTCACCTTGCTTCTCACCCATTCTTTCTCAACAACGTCCTCGTCTCCCCACATCTCATTCAGAATCTCATTAGTACTCGCCAGTTCACTAAAGATAATTTGTGTTCCGTTGAATTTGACCCATTTGGCTTCTCCTTGAAGGATCTAGCAACCAAGGCGGTCCTCCATAGGTCCAATAGCTCCGGCGACCTCTACCCGTTCTTCAGCAACAACGGCGCCTCTCCATCCTCAGCTCTCAGTGTCACACATGACCTGTGGCATCGACGGCTCGGTCACCCTAGCTCTGCCGCTTTAGCTCATTTGCCCCTAGAATTTCTTTCACAATGTAAAAAGCAAGTTCCCACGCCTACGTTGTGTGATGCTTGCCAATTAGGAAAGCATAAGCGTCTACCTTTTTCAATTTCTCACTCTCGTGCCTCGACACCATTTGATCTTGTTCACTGCGATCTGTGGACCTCCCCTGTTACTAGCTGCTCTGGCTATAAATATTATCTTGTCGTCCTGGATGATTACTCTCATTTCTCCTGGGTTTTTCCGCTACACGCCAAGTCCGACACGTGCGACACCTTGCTGCGTTTTCTCTCCTTTGTCACGACTCAATTCCACACCATCCTTCGCTGCCTCCAATGCGACAACGGTGGTGAGTTTCTCACCACTGGCCTACGCACATACCTCTCGTCCCACGGTGTAGCCTTGCGCATCTCCTGTCCCTACACTTCTCCGCAGAATGGCCGAGCTGAACGTATGCTCCGAACTACCAACGACGTCGTCCGCACGCTCCTCTTCCAGGCCAAAATGCCGCCCTCCTTTTGGGTCGAGGCACTCCACACCACCAACCACCTTTTCAACATACGCCCCTCTCGAGCTATCCACCACTCCACCCCATATTTTCTTCTCCACGACGTTCATCCCTCCTATGACCATTTGCGGACCTTTGGGTGTCTTTGCTACCCCAATCTCACTCCCACGATCGAACACAAACTCTCGCCGCGATCCACACGCTGTGTCCTCCTTGGCTACCCGAGAGAACACAAGGGCTACAGGTGCTTCGGTCTCACCACACGCAAAGTTATCATCTCGCGCCACGTTGTTTTTGACGAGAATACCTTTCCCTTCGCATCTACCACACCATCTCCACCACACCCCACGGTCACAGACGATCCCATCCCCAGCCCACCGGCACCGACCAGCTCGGACCCGATCCTCCTCGACCCGCGTATCCAATCATTGCCTTGTCCCCCACCTACCTCGGTTTCTCCGCAGACCAGCCCGCGCCCACCTCCTCTCCTACCAACCCATGCCCCACTACCCGAATCCCCCTCGACTGCGCTGCCTCCAACACGCCTCGCTCCCCCGATCAGCTCCCCCACCTCGTGCTCCGCCCGTTCCCGCTCTTTGTTGTCCCCTACAACAGATTACTCTGCACCTCTATTTCTGTTACAGCTAGACCTAGTCGTCATGGTAGTTGCTACTCCATCGCCCGCACGCTCCTGCGTGGGCCTCTGCGTGGCCACAACCCCTTCTCTCTCGGCACACACGTTGTACCTCTATATGTACCCTGCCTGTGATCAATACATGTCGATGATTGCATTCCATTTATCTTCTATGGTTACTAGTACTTCTAGGTTGGCAAAAGGTTCAGTCTAAAATGTCTGGATAGATGAACCACTGATGTGATCATACCTCTTTTGGTTTCAGATGTAACACTTATATTTTCCAATGGAAGAAAGAGGTGCAAGTAATTATGAAATCAGATCTAGTAAAATCTGTGTAATATTATATTAGCCGTAGGATCTTGTGCGCAGATCCAATCTAAGCCATCCAGTTTTCCTCCTCTTCTACTCCAGCCGGCCCGCCGGCGCGCACAAATCCATATTCCCCGCGATCCGGTTCCAATCGAGAGCACGGTTCCCCTGCCGCCATGGTGATCTCCGCCCCTCTCTGCAACGGCGTACTGCCCTTCCCCGCCGTCACCAGGGGCTCCTCTGCGCGATCTGGGAGGCGGAGGCTGGTCCTCGCCTCTGTGTGCCGCTCCGGCCAGACCGCTGCCGCGGCGACAGACGCGGCCCTGCTAGCCGATGCTGCCCGCGTCAGCAGGAGGAGGTACTCTTAATTTTCTATAATCAGTTTTGTTCAAAGACCGTACCAACTATTCGAACAAGTAGAGATGTGTTATTATTAGCTAGTAAAGCATGCGATTGCATTTAGTTGTTTAGCCCAATGCTTTGATGACGTGGTTAATCATTTTGGGCACGAGGTTGCAAGAGCGCACTTAAGCACAGACAATTCTGAATTTGATGTTCATGATGTATCTACAAGCTAGCTCGAAATGATTTTTGTAACGATAGTTTTGCCATTGTCACATACTGACATGAACTGAAGGTGTGAATATTGCTGTGGCATGTCACCCTTTTATTGCTTGTGGTGTGCGGTGTTCATCTTGGTGAATGATGTTGCTCCTTGTATTCAACAGGTGTGAATGCTTTGATCTCCATCAGCAGATAGTTCCTTTCGCTGAATCATGGGCTAGGCAGAAGTCCATTGTTACGAGGAGGAAAGGGTTGGTAGACAGCAATGAAGATCACTTGGACACTTTAATCACGCTTCAACATCCACCGGTTTATACATTGGGAACCGGCAGCAGCGAGGAGTACCTCCACTTCGATGTGAATGATTCTCCTTTTGAGATTCATCGCATTGACCGCGGTGGGGAGGTGACATATCATGGTCCTGGGCAGGTATTTATTTGTTATAAGTTTGCTGTATCATTTGTCTGAAAATGCAGTTCTCCTTGTTGTAATGTCGTTCCAGTGGTGTGTTTCTTAATCTGCCTACCGTTTCCTGTTTATTTTTCTGCTTCAGGGTAGGCAAATCTAAAATAACTATTGCCTCAAATGAAAGTCATGAATTAAGTCAATCAACCAACAAGGTTTTCCTTAATCTTATTTACTAGATCAAGCTATGAGCATTTTGAAATAAGAACAAAAGTCCAGTCAGAATACTGCACAAAGTCTCAGTTCTTTTTGAATTTCTCATGTCGCTTAACGGTTCATATTTTTCTTACAATCAACTATTTTGCTTCCTTTAGCTTGTTATGTACCCGATTCTCAACTTGCGGTATCACGAGTTGGACCTTCACTGGTACCTTCGGTCACTTGAAGATGTGATCATCCGTGCCCTTCAGTCCGCATTTTCTATTAAGGCCTCAACGGTAGAAGGCCTCACTGGTGTTTGGGTTGGTATGTCGCTGTCCTTTCAGATACTGCAAAGTGTTTTATCATGTTATCACTTTATCTTTTCTTAACTTGTACTCTATTTCCTCTTCAGGGGATCAGAAAGTCGCAGCTATTGGAATTAAGTGCTCACGATATATAGTATACCATGGTCTAGCACTGAATGTCACAACTGATTTAACCTCTTTTGAGCGCATCGTTCCCTGTGGCATAAAGGGCCGCCGCGTTGGGAGCATAAAGGAGATATTGCAAATGGCTTCCAACGGAAGAGAACTTAATGATGCAGAACTGATGGATATAGCTCATGAGTGGCTGGTCAAAGAGTTTGCTGAGTTTTTCCAGCTCTCTCTAGAACCCAGCCCTGACATGTATCTTCAGCCAGATAACATTATCAATTAACTGCAGAATATATATATTACTTCAAGAGTACTGGAACCACATTTTACCGAAGAAGTCAGGAACAAATACAAGCGTATTATAGCAGAGTCGTGCTTTATTCAAAAGTGCAAGCTCCTTCAATCCGACAGTTGAAGGGCTCGATCCCGTGTGCGTCGTGACTTCAGGCCTTTGCTTCACCTGCAAAATTCAGTCACAAGAAGCGTCTCAGCAAATCCGGCAGTTGCTATGCCTGGACAGACGAGAGAAATTCAAGCAAGAGCACATGACCGACCTTCTTTGGTTGTCGAAGTCGAGCCTTCTTCCACCTTCGCGTCGACGCCCGGCCACTCCTTGCAGGCGCAGTGCTTCCCTTTCTCGATGCCGTCGTAGACGGACTTGACGTGTTGGCCGCACCCCTTCCAGGTGAACTTGCCGCACTTGTCGCACTCCACCTTGTAGCACATCTTGTAGTATTCTTCTTCTTGTTCAGATGCTCCCGGAACTCTCCCCTGTTGGTAAGTGCAGTTTTTTGCTGTTGTGGACTAGCTGGTGCCTCCTTCCGGTCTCCATGGATCCAGCATTTATAGGGACTACCAGGTGTGTGTGTGTGTGGATAAGTTCTATGTGGTCCAGCGCTATTGGTGGAGGAAACAAAGTTGTGATAAGTTGTGTAGCTTTCAGCCTATAAAAACCAGAGGCGTCTCCAATGCTGTGGGCTGTGGCAAAAACAAGTCCGTGTGCTCTTGCGTCAATCTTGTCGAAATGATCGAAGTTTGTAGAACAAGTCTCTGCTCTTGTGCTAATCTTGTTGAAATCATCTGACCAAAGTTTGTGAAACAAGTTATTTTCCTTGTGCTAATCAGCTTGTTGCACTGGTCACCCCAAAGCTGCTATCTTTACGATGCTATCGATAATTTTGCCCCTTCAGAATGTGAGGAGGTGTTCCTGTGCTGAATTGACGTGTTGATGCTAGTGCGACATGTGTAAACTGTACATCAATCTTTCATCATGGAACACTTCAGCCCAACAAGAAAAATGTTTGCTACTCCAGATCACATTTGGTTACTTTGAATGTGGGAGAGCGAGTCCAGTTAGCGGCTTAGCTAGGCAAAGCGTGGCATGGAGCCGTTGGTCGACTGCGAGCTCTGGTCGCTGGCCCAGACCTCCTGCACCGACATGGGCGACCGGGCTTTCTTTGCGGCGTTGAGCACCCCGTCGGCGGCAACTGGGTCTGTGATGCCAGAATCCGGGGCGGCGTCCCTGATCCGGCACAGCTCGTCGGCCACCTCGCTCATGCACGGCCGGACGTCCTTGTCGAAGGCCAGGCACCGGAACGCGAGCTCGCTGACGTGCCTGACCGACTCCATGACCCACTCCTCCTCGCCTTGGCGGAGGATCGCCGGGTCGACGATCTCCTCGACCCTCCCCTTGCCGATCCTGTCGAGCGCGAGGGAGGCGAGGTTGACCTCGCTGGGCGGCCGGCCGAAGTCGACGACCCTCATGGCGGTGATGAGCTCGAGCAGCACGACGCCGAAGCTGTAGACGTCGCTCTTGTCGGAGAGGTGGAAGCTCTGGTGGTAGTCCGGGTCGACGTACCCCGGCGTGCCCTGCGGCGCGGTGGAGACGTGCGAGCGCGAGGCGTCCTCGGGGCCGACGCCGCCGCGGGAGAGGCCGAAGTCGGCGAGCTTGGCGCGGAGGTCGGCGCCGAGGAGGATGTTGCCGGACTTGACGTCGCGGTGGAAGATGGGCGGGCGCGCCGCGTGCAGGTAGGCGACGGCGGCGGCCGTGCCCGCCGCGACGCCGAGGCGCGCGCGCCAGGGCAGCGTGGCCCCGCCTTCGCCTTCGCCGCCGTGGTGGAGGTGGTGCGCGAGCGTGCCGTTGGGGACGAGCTCGTAGACGAGGATGTGCTCGCCGCGGTCGAGGCAGCAGCCGAGGAGACGGACCAGGTTCGGGTGGCTCAGCGAGGAGATGAGCCGGATCTCGTTGAGGAGCAGCGCCACCGCCCGGCCCCCGTCGTCGTCGTCGTCGTGGCGGCACCGCAGGCGCTTGATGGCCACGAGCGGCGCCGCGGTCGAGCTCGGCGGGAGCCTGCCGACGTAGACCGTGCCGTAGGCGCCCGTGCCGAGGCGGTGCGTGTGGGAGAAGGAGTTTGTCGCGCGCGCCACCTCGCTGTACGAGTACACCGGCACGCCGCTCGACGTAGCCGCCTCCGACAGTAGCCGCATCGCCGCGAGCCTGCTTTTGCCGGACCGGCCCTTGCCGCCCGAGCGCCGCCGCCGTCGGACCATGCAGAGCAGGAGGAGCACGCCGGCCGTCGCCGCCACGCCCACCACGACACCTGCTATTGATGATGCACAGCCTAGTTAGTTGTATATAGATCATCTGGTTAAAACAACTTCGATGATCAGACACTAATTAATTTTATTTTAACCTTTGGTTAGCAGATTTGTCCTTCATAAAAAGGATTTTCTAGATTTGTTAAAATTTAAATTCACTTTCACACTAAAACGTGTCTAGATTTATTCAAATCTAAACAAATTTGCGATATCCTTTTTAGGACAAAGAAAGTAGTAAAAAAAACTTTTATGACCCCAAATGCAGTTAGCTAGTGAATGTGAATCCACATATGTCTTAGTCAAACAATGCATACTGCAGAATTCTCCGAAGCGAATGCAACTTTTCTTTCACATTTTTCCTCTCAACTTTTCTAGTACTATCTGTTTCAAGCTAGCCTGGTCAGCAGTCAAGCCAGGCCAGCGTGCATGCCGGCTATTCCATGCATGGGACCGACCAACGGTCTTGGCTAAAGCATCTTGACTCAACGCAAGTGTCGTACACGTAACAAGTGCGTAACGACCAGGTCAGAAAATATTTCTTACGTACCTCCGACTATGGCACCCACATTCTTCTTAGAACCCGGATGAACTGCACAAAGAAAAAGGAAGAAGAGAAAACGTTGCATCAGTACGCGTACCTGTCATGGTTAATAATATTCAGGGTCTATCAAAGAGTTCCCTGGGGTTTGACACTTTGACTCAAACCCATGCCACCATCTATACTCACTAGGATAAGCCGACAACCAAAGGCTACGCTGGCGGCTATATATGGGAGACGTCGGCATATTGAAAATATTTTTATAAATCGTTCCATTGATATATATCATATTTAATATTCAGGGGTCCGAGAGTTTGGATGCAGCTATTTATTGCACTGGGGTTACTGTTTGTCAAATCCATGTCACCATCTTTGAATAGATCTCTTGTTTAGAGCACTAGAGAAGTCTACACGTGTGAAACCTGAACAATGGCGACCAACTATACGTGATACCATTTGGATGTACAAAAGTGTATTTTGATTGTCAAAGCTTGTGTTTTTACCAGGACTTAGCTCAATACACATATGTTACTATGTACTATGTATGGGTTATTATATTGGGTTAGAAGAGCAGATTATTTACAAGAGTTCCACAAGGCTGCTACGGCTGAAACAAAGCAACCGGCCACAATCGACAACGATCTCTATGGTATTATATGCTCTAGTCTACCAATACCCACCATCTTCCATTTCAACGCTGAAATCTTGGTATTCTTATTCCCGTCACGTAGAACTAAAGACTTCCTTGAAATTGAGTTTCTATTTCAACGTACAAAATTCTGCTTCCTCCGGTCTATATTATTGTTCTCAGCTTTATTTAGATTCGGATGTATCTAGTTAAGTATTTAGACTAGATACATTCAAATCTAGACAAAATTGAGAACAATAATATGGATCGAAGGGAGTAGTGAAAATCGTCAGGTAAATTTTAGTTTATTGGTTACACTCTAGGAGTAACTTGTGTGCTGATGGTTGAATTTTGGCCTATAGATAGAAAATATGACTAAGATTTAAGTACAGTAATAATAAATCTTTTAAGAAAGTAGCCCTCTACTTGAGTTGCCAAAGTGTGAACCAGAAGATTGGTTAAGCCACGCATGATTGACGACAGGGACGACTTGTGGGTGCAGCTGACGTGGCGCACAGTCGCGCCTGGCCCCACCCACAACCACAACACGAGATCTCTTGTGGGCTGAACCCTGTGGCGTACGTGCAGCGGAAAACTTTGGAAGCACTACTTGCTCACGACGAGTGACTCACCTTTGAGGTAGCATCCGTCGCCGGCGGCGTAGCCGTCGCCGTCCATCCCTTCCACGCACGAGCACCGATGCCCTTCAGCCCCGGTCGGAGTTTGTACGTCGGAGCACGTCGCGTTTGCCGCGCACCGCTCGCCGCTGGCAGCGCACGTCCCGTTGAGCCACCATCCGAGCTCAGCCATGCTGAACTCCAGCGACGTCGTCCCCTCCGCCGTCTCCATGTACACCGCGGAAGTCAACACGTCTTCGCACTTAGAACTCTCCGCCTTCGCCCACCGCAAGAAAGCGCCCGGGTCCGTGCCGTTCAGTGCGGCGGAAGAGACGCACGCCACGGCCGCGGAGCTGCCGGTGTCGTTGCCGTTCTCGCCGCACTGCGCCGTGCGGAGCAGGCTGGACATGACGCTCGCCGGCACGGTGCACACGGACACGTTGGCCCAGTGGCAGCCGCCGCGGAGGAATAGCCCGGTGCGGGACGAGACGTCGTAGTTGGCGCTAGAGATGGATCTCCTGGCGTCTGGCACGCTACGGTTGCACGACACCGGGAAGGCGATGACGACGGTGGAGATGGTGGAGTTGAGGGCGATGACGCGGTACGAGGTGCCGTTGTCTACTCCTGATTTGTGTGGGAGGATCGGCGTGGAGGTGTTGGTGTCGCAGGACAGCGGGATGGGGCAGCCGGCGGAGAAGCCGAAAGGGTAGGGGACGGGGGTGGCGCCGCCGCACCGGCGCTGACACCCGCCGGAATCCGCGGCGGTGGTGTAGCAGCTAGTTTCATGGTGGAGTAACACAAGGAGCACGACCAAGAACAGGCGGTGCATCGCTTGGTACGTACTTGGAGATTGTACACAAGGACGAGAGGATAGAGAGGGAGAGAGATTTTGGTTGGTGGTGTAGTTGCCTGATGAAATGAACCGGCTGTAGGTAGGCTTGACAAAATGGTCAAGGAAAACAGTCTTGAATACTGTTAATATTTTATTTTTCTCTTCAAACGATTTTTCAGTTGATGCTCCTTTGACTACTATCACTGGCACTCAATTCAAGTGGGCCTTATAATATGTATAATAGAAAAGATGTTTTGCTATGATATGCACGATCTCGACTGTCGATTTTTATCCAACAGAAATTGGATAGGTGCACACATTTTAGTAGTTGTGTGCACAGCTAGAAGATAACTATTTTGCTGGCACCTTAGAAAATACTAATCTACCTTTAATATAACACAATGAAGATTCTAAAACTTGAATATTGTTAATATTTTGTTTTTTATAAAAACTATTTTCAGTTGATGAACTTTTGACTATTTTAATTATCACTTATATGTAGTGGGCCTTATGTACAATGCAAGGAGTTCAAAACAATACATCGGTTTGTATTAAGTACTAGTGCTTATTTGTACTACATAGATGCCTAGCTAAGCGACTCTCCTACAAAAATAAGCATTGGTGCTTATAAAAATTCTTGGTTTATTTCTCTAAGCACCTCTCTCAGCACCTTGCATTGTACATGCACACATGCCTAGTACGAGTACATTCCATAACAGAGAAGGTTTGCTTACTTATTATATCCATAGTATATAAGTATTTATTTCCAAGATCTTGAGCTTTGATTTTTATCCAATAGAAATCGAGTAGTTGCACGTTTTATTAGTTGTGTGCACAGCTACAAATAATTATTATCCAAACAACTGAGAGAAAATATACTATTCATGCGAGTGGTATATGAGTGGTGGCGGTGCACAATTGACATAGGAGATGTTCTTAAGGAATTGCTATGCCTGGTCGTATACACCAAAATCCGTCAAATTTCGAAGATTTTATGTACAAGCTTGCCTTAAATAGATTTTTGTGTTCACACACCGCCGTTAGTTGAATCTGCTCTGTGCTTTATTTGTAAAAAAAGGTATAACCCTAGCCTCTAATTCAATTCACTAGTAGAAAAAACTTATTAGTGGTGTTCGGAAAAAGAGGTTAGTGGCATGTGGCATGAACGTCACTAGTAAAATTAGTACTGGTGGCGTTCGGTCTATACGCTACCACTATCATCTAGATCTGTGGCATTTAAATGTATCAAAACGTCACAAATAGTTTTTTCTAAAAAGACTTTTTATTTGAATTTAGAAGGAATTAATAACAATTATATATCATGTACTTGCAATTATATATGATGAACTGCATATTCATAAACAATAATAGTAAAACACAAATAGTAGAATATTATTAAAATTCGATTAGACAGTACCACATAATTGAAGTTCAACCAGGTAGCATCACTAACGGTCTAGCTACTCTAAGTTAATCCACTACTACAGATAATAGTCATCAGGGCCCGATCATATCACTGTGACTGTTCCATCATTAGCTTCACAAAGACACAATCAAAGCGTCCCACCAACATGAAATCTACACACTTGGGCTAGTACTTCCCAAGTAGGGCAATCAAAAAAGTTTCTACCGTCTTCATTTATGATAACAACAGTGAAGATCTCGCCGGTCTCTAAGACCATGTCCGCCGTACCTATGGCATCCTCATTTTTGCGTAGGTTGATCTTCTCCAAAACTTCAAGCCTGAATGCACATGGTTTGTATTGTGTAATACCAATAGTTAGAAAATAACTAATAGAGTGTGACAATATAAATTAACAACTTAGCAACAACATATTTGATTATCACATACCATCCTAGCTACAAAGTTCTCTGAAAGAACAATCTATTTTGCCTGATAGTGTTGGCGTGTTACTCCCTCCGTTCCTTAATATAAGGTGTATAGATTTTTATGAAAAATTTCATAGAGAATTCCGAGATTTGTTCCTCTGATTTAGGAGGCAATTAATCCGATCAGGAGAGAGAGGATGCCCAGATTTTGTATGTTCCCTCTATATCACGTCAATCACCTGGGGTATTCACGTCCGAAAGCAACAAAATTTTCCCTCCCAGCCTGTGCGCTAATATTCGTGCAAAAAAACTATACACCTTATATTAAAGAATGGAGGGAGTATTATTTGTGTGCGTCCCTAACTGTAACACCCCTAGTTCTACTAATAGTAATTAAGGTTTTGATTTTGTGCATCATAAGCATAACATGCATTCTTTAAGAATATTAAAAGTGTTGCATTTTTAAGATGAAGAGCAAAACAAAAAAAACTAAATCTCTATTTGCTTCTCTAAGTAATTCTTCTCAAAATGGTTTCATATTTTGAAATCAAAAAGTATACGGAGCCCAAATGGATTATAAGGGCCCCTTTAGTATTTCAAAATGTTACAAAGTTCTGGTAATTTTAAAATGTACAAAATATATTTTAATTTGAAAATACAAACAAAGAGAAACAGAAAAACAAAAAGGTTTCTGGACAAAACCTGCTACTAAACCTAATTGGACCGTAGCCCATATCTTTCTCCTCTATCTGCCGCCCGGCGTGCCGTAGCAGCCCTTCTTCGCTTGCTTTGCCATGGCCCACCCCGGCCCATTTGTAGCCCGCTCTGGCCCGGTACCCTTTCGCTCCTTCCCCGCATCGTCTTTCTCCTCGCCGGTGGATGCAGCGAAGCTGCTCGCTGTCTCCGTCCTCCGCTATTGTCGCGTCAAGATTCGTGCCGCTGCCCGCCGTCGTCTACAAAGCCACTCCTCACCACAGCAGAGAACCCTAGCTATGCCCGTTTTCCCTTCTTCCTCCTCTTCTGCCTAGCAAAACCTAACCCTAGCCTCTGACCTTGTCGGAGCCCCACCGTATCTGGCCACCCAAAGCCACATCGAGGCCATCATTAGAACCGCGTCGTCACCCTCGTTCTCCTCCTCGAAGCACACAATCTAGGATTGCCCCAAACGAGTCAATTGAGCCTCAACGATTTCGGCGCCGTACGACCCCTTGGCCTCACTGACACCACCATAGCTCTCCTGGTGAGATCCTGAGCACGACAGTGCTCCCTATCGTCTGCCTCTGGCCCGGAACCTCTCTGCCGCCATGGCCCTTTTCCGCCGCTGCAACACCTCGTTGGTGGTGCCGCTTCGGTGACCAAAAGGGAGCGGCGCCACCACTATTCTGCCTGCCTTGCTCCCCTCTCTCCAACACACGCATCCTCGCATCTAGGAGCGCTCGGAATCGGTGGATTTGAGTTTGACCTGGGAGCTCGTCATGGATGACGTCAGCATGATGTCGTGCCTGCGTCATATTTTCTTTTCTTTTTCTTTTGTCAATTTCTGTAATTCTTTTCTGTAATTGTTTAAACGCTGACATGTGGATCCACTCTGTAAGTAATATAAACATTTTCATAAATTTTTAATGATCAATAATAACGTAAAATTATTTCCAATAGGTAATTATTTTATAATATTCCAAAAATGATTTAAATTGAATTAAAAATGGAGAAATTCATAACTAATTCATTTTAAATCATAAATATATATATAATATATCAAAATGATTAGAAAAATAAGATCTATACAATAACATTATAATCATGCACTTAAACAACTTCAACTAAGAAATTTGTTAAAAAACAATAGCAACCCAGTAGGTGCATTTGGAGTTCTTCTGGAAATGCCATTTATAGGGCGTTTCGACCCCAATTAAATTAGTGATCATATTTAGTGTTCCATTTTAGTATACTTTAACTTGCCATATCATTATTCTTGCTTGAGCATTTAATCGATGTCATGTGTTGATTGTTTCCCTTTCTTTCTAGTGTTTTTATTCTTCCCGGTAGAATACGATAGCGATATCAAGATCGAAGACCAAAATCAACACCATCGAAGATCGAAGATCAATACTTGACCAGCTATAATCAAGTCAAGTACAAGGGTTCCGAAGATCTTTAGTTGGGTATCAACAGGCAAAGGCAAACATAGCCCCACACAAGATATAATCCTATGTTTTAAGTACTTCAATTCTTGCCATGTGCATACGATTCTAAAGTCTTCTATCGATAGATACAGTAATCATATCTGATGCATGTTCTCTTTGTAGCCTATATTTCCTAATCCACTGCTCCAAGAATAACTAGGGTTTTGCTTTTGAGCTTCGCTAGAGCTATTTATATATGTTATGCTTAGTCATGCTTAGCTATTACCGCTGGTCCATCCGGTTGATGAATCGGAGCTACGAATGAACCTAGTATGACATGATGACGTGGTATGATCAGAGATGTAAGTTTAACATGTTAAGTCTTGTATGGTAGGTCACGGTGGGTTGTGGTTTTTACAGTCTCATACTTGCCACCACTAGGACCTTAGTTCTTGCCTCTTGAATCAAGATGAGCGTACAACCACAGGGGGCCCAGAAACCCCATTGACAAACTAACTTTCCTAGTAGATTCAATGAGTCACATAGTTCGGGCGTTCCATTTAACATATGCATTCTGGTTATTCTCGAAGGTGATGAAGGAGGTGCATTCATGGCAGGTAGGTAAGCGTGGCAGGGAACGGGAGAGGCACGACCTCTGTAATCTTGAACCCTGTTCACATCTCTAGGAACCGACTTTGGGACTTGACTCATTACGGCGACATCTCCTTAGGGTGTGACTCATGGTCTCAGCGAAAGCAAGGTAAAGGCCGTGGTCAACCACCCTCTACCGGCCTTCCAAGGAAGAGGACTAAAACGTTGGCATTAAGATTTGGTTGGTACATGTGAGTAAATTTGTACACCCCTACATGGTATTAATCTTTTTAAAAATCCGTGTCCATGGTTATGGACGACTTGGGAACGACATGATGATCATATAGAATTATAACCTAATCATAAAACTTGGCACATAAGTAAGGTGTGCTTAAGGATGCTTCTTCTGGGATTGAGGGGGTGATCCTAGTTGGTAGGTTCAGCTGATAAAGTTTCGGTGGATATGAAAGATGACCAAAGCTACATAATTTGCTCTCTTATCCACTTTCAAATGATCTGATTAGTCGACTTCTATTCCTCCTTGTTTTATAAACAAAGATAATTTATGCAAAGTAACTTCACTAGTCATAAGTCTTGCGGAGTACACCTTGTACTCAACCTTGCTTTGTTGATACTTTTGCTGCAGAGTAAGTGTTATCATAAAAGATGAGTTCGTTACGGCAACGACATCGACGAGTAGCTTGGGGTTCCCAGGCGGTAGCCTGGAATCTACGGATTGGGACGTCATCGTTATGCTTCAGGCCTCTTAGGCCATTTGTTAAGTTTGCGATACTTAATAGCATAATTTTCCTTCTGTTGTTTGATGTTTGCGGTCAGTGACCTCAGCTCGTAATATTTTGGTTCTCTGCTCAGCTATGAACTTGGTGTAATAATTTTGTGTCGTAGGGTCACTGTAATGCTATCAATTTTTTTTATATACGCTTCCGAGATTTAGCTTAGGCTTATGATCAGACGAAGATCTAGGATTTGTCTAGCCTTAACTTTTGGGTGTCACGCTAACAAATTGACCGCTATAAGGATTTTCCTATCAGTGATTGATGCACATAATTTTTTACTCAGTTCATCATTTAAAAGTATGCTTTATCTTCTTGAATGCTTCAACGTGAAAGAATTATGATAAGCACTTCTTAGCAATTCGTAACGAGTTTCTTGAAGCCCTAACTATATAAATCATCAATCCTAGCTAGCTCCATCATCCTATGATCTATCTTGCAACTCGTCACTAGTCAATAAGATGCTGCCCTATGCTATCAATCAAATCACGCATGTGGGAACCACCTTTTTATAGAGCACTCTGTTCGTTTCTCAAGTAATTCTAACTCTTGTGATAAGTTAAAATTTTAAACTTTGACCAACTTCATTGAGAAAATTCACTATGGGAATCAGTCCGGAGACCGACGGCATTTGCTACACCGACGGCTAGAAATCAGGCCTGTCGGCGTAGCTCCAGAGACGCCCATGCGAACAGTAAACCGTCGGCCTATATAAGCCGTTGGCGTATCGTCTGCTAGGCCAAGGGCCACCGTCGACGTATAAAAGCCATCGGCGTATCGTCTATTAGGACGAGGGCGGCCATGGGCATAGAATAGGCTGTCAGCATTTCTTTCGTCCACGTGTACCCGGCGAGCCCACAGGTAACGGAGGCACGACACCATCATGGCTAGGACGATGGCCAGACTATCGGCTTAGCTCCTTTTCTAGTTTTATCCATCCAAATTCCATTCACTAAGTTGTATTTACATTTTAATCTAAAAAAGTTGTATTTACATTTTCTTTATCACATAAAATAAGTTTGTTACTCCCTCCGTTCCATTCTATAGTGCCTATATTTCTGGCACATAAATTAAGAAATATATGTGGAGAGAAAATTAAAATAGTTTTGGGTGGGATTTCTCGTGGCTAATTGACGTGATAAAATAGAGGAGTTTGTGGGAGACATAAAATGCTATATACTTTATATAAACTTCCCAAAAATTTATCTAGACGAGTTGTGTAACGTAATATATTTTATATTTTGGAATTTTTCTTAAAAAATTATAGGCACTATAAAATGGAACGGAGGGAGTATTTTTTATCACACAAAATAAGTTTGATATTTTATTTATCACATAAAATAAGTTGTATTAACATTGTTTTGATCGTTTTTGAATTTTTTATGGCCGTTTCAAATTGCAGTCAAAACGATGGGCATGAAGGTTCTTAGCTAGGGATGGCACCTTGCAAAACTATGAGTAGATCTCTGATAAAATAGCATATTGTGAATCTAAAAATGACTTTTTGCAAAAAAATCATGATAAAAAATCATGTACCTGTAGTTTAAATCAGACCCACTTCGTACCGATTCGGTAGGAATTTGTCTTTTTGATCAGAGGTGCATGGAAAGCTTTTAGATATCCTAATTGGGACATTGTCCATGGAAGGTGGTCTAGTACTTTTGAAAAATGGGGTGGTACCATTTTGCAACTTTTATTTGGTGGTTGCTTCACAAAACACCCTGTTTTGGCACTCTGATAATGAAAAATGGCTTTTTTGTACGACGAAAAGGAAAATTTCCTCCTGCAACATTGTAATTGTACACCATTCCAAGATACACAAGTATGTAGAACATGGGAAGATTATCACAAACAATGCCATGAATCTAGCCAAACATTGGTCATTTGGCCCAAAAGCCATGAAACTTCACACATAATAGGTCATTTTCGTGAACAATTTTCCAAGATATTTACAATATTACAAGTTTGTTATTTTCTCCGGATACTATGTCATGTAAAATGATATAACGCGAAGGTTTTACATTGTTTTGATCGTTTTTGAAATTTTTATGCACATATCAAATTATGATCAAAACGGCGGGCATAAAGGTTCTTAGATAGGGGTGGCACCTTGCGAAACTATGAGTAGGTCTCTGATAAAATAGCGAATCTAAAAGTGATTGTTGCAAAAAAAACATGATCAAAAAATCATGTACCTGTAGTTCAAATCGGACCCACTTCCCGCCGATTCGATAATAATTTTTCTTTTTAACCAGAGGTGCATGGAAACCTTTAGATACTCCAGTTGGGATATTGTCCATGCAAGGTGGTCTAGTATTTTTTGAAAAATTGGGTGGTACCATTTTTCAACTTTTATTTGGTGGTTGCTTTACAAAATACCCCGTTTCTGGAACTCGGAAAATGGAAAATTGATTTTTTGTGCGAAAAAAGGAAAACTTTCTCCTGCAATATTGTCCACCATTACAAGATACACAGGCATGCATAACATGGGCACATTATCACAAAATATGCCGTGAATCTGGCCATAACAATGGTTATTTGGCCTGAAAGCCATGAAACTTCGTACATGATAGGTCATTTCTATGACCAATTTTCCAACATATTTGCAATATTACAAGTTTGTTATTTTTCCCAGATACTATGTCATGTAAAATGATGTAAGACGATGGTTTTACATTGTTTTGACCATTTTTCAATTTTTTATGCCCATTTCATATTGCGGTCACAACGACGGGCATTAAGGTTCTTAGCTAGAGGTGACACCTTGCGAAACTATGCGTGGATCTCTGATGAAATAGCATATTGTGAATCTAAAAATGATTCTGGCAAAAAATCATGGTCAAAAAATCATGTACCTATAGTTCAAGTCGGACCCACTTCCTACCGATTCGGCAGGAATTTGTCTTTTTGATCAGAGGTGCATGGAAAGCTTTTAGATACCCTAGTTAAGACATTGTGCGTAGAAGGTGGTCTAGTATTTTGGAAAATAGGGTGGAACCATTTTGCAACTTTTATTTGGTGTTTGCTTCACAAAATACCTCGTTTTTGGTACTCGGAAAATGGAAAATGGCTTTTTTTGTACGAAAAGGAAAACTTTCTCCTACAATATTGTTCACCATTACAAGATGCACAAGTGTGCACAATATGGGCACAATATCACAAACTATGCAGTGAATATAACATAGTTGGTATTTTCTCCTTGCTAAGGTTTCGATTAGGGAGGCTTCACACCTCTCTACTTGGTATTTTCTCCTAGACACTACTTGTTGTTATCTTTCCAATAAATCTGATTTTATCTTCTTTCGAGTTTGGATGAGAAAGTTACGGCGTTTCTGGTTCTATGTTCAAAACCCCACCGAAGAAACACAAATCAAGCTGAAAATGTAATATGGTTTACCTAGAGGGGGGTGAATAGGTTTCTACAAAATTGTTTGTAATCATTTGCAAGTTTTAGGCTTTGCGGAATATAAGCATGGCTAAATGTAAACTAGGTGAGGCAACCTAGATGATGATACAATATACTTCAAACACGAACGCTATCACAAAGTAAACAACACAAGTAAGAGATCGGTTAAGGAATAACCGAAGCACACGGAGATGAAGATGTATTCTCGTGTTCAGTCCCTTTGGGAAGGGGGCTATGTCATGTTGGATAGGTGTGAGGTTCCACGAAGGATTACCCAATGCCAGAAAGGCTCACCTTCTTCTATAAGCCTATCCCATGAAGGAATAGCTCACTTACTCGTGGTAGACTTGAAGGTAGTCTCCAAACCCTCACAAACTTTCCACGGAGCAAATCACAAGCCGAATGCCTCCGAGTGACCCTAGACGCCTAGGGTTTCCCACAAACACAAGAGTAACAAGCTAACTCGATGAACTCAAGGGGGCATGAACTTTGTGTTGGTGGAAACGTAGATCGGGACCTCCTCTTGCTCTCTACCAAAGGGATTTGGAATTGGTTGGGTAGAATGGGAGATCCTCAAGAAATTTTCTGTTTCAACAAAGAGAGAGAGAGCTTCAAGAATGAATATTAACTAGAATGCCTAACCTACTCAAGGTGTAAGAAGGGGTATTTATACCCAAGGGATAAATCTAGCCGTTTAGAGCAATTCTGCACGAATCCAGCTTTATGTTCGGTAACACTAGCTCACAGACCGAACGGCTTGGTTCCCAGGCCGGATGACAGGAACTCAAGCAGAAATGCTTTCGGTCCCTGGTTCCGGATAGACCCGGCATTGACAACCGGCAATCCTGGTTCAGAGTCGGTTTTCTGGCGCTAACACTAGACCACATGGTTTGGGAGCCGGTTCAACCGGCTTGCAAACTGGATCCTATAGAAGTGCTTTGAAAGGTAGATCTCCCTCTCCTCTCTCTTTGGTGATGGGACAAGTGGGTGTATAGGATGTGTGTATGGCTTAGAAATTCATCCCCAACAAGCTCATCGAGAAAACCCCTCTTAATAGTGTGGAGTTCCTAAAGACTCAAGTTACATAAAAGGCAAAACTCCAGCACAAAGCTTTGTTATCGAAATGGGGGGGGGGTCTCCGATGATCTTCCAACACATCATCAGACTAAAACCTATGTAAGACACTAGTAGGTAACATTAGTCCGCTCTAACTACAGTGTCATTGTCAACCAAAAATAGTAGAGGGTAAAATACCCTTTCAATCTCCCCCTTTTTGGTTGGCGATGACAAACCGAGCTAGAGTTTGCAAAGATATCATAAAGAGCTATTAACAGAGTAATTTCATAAATACATGCGTAAAGCTCCCCCATAAAGTATGCACTTGGTTGAATTTGCGTTTGAATGCAAAGTGCACCTAAATAGTATATGGAAAGCTTCCCACATGTGTTCATGAAGGCAAGCATGACATGACAATATATAAAGCATGGATATCTAAATAGAGCTAGACAAATAATAGCAATACACATAGTCATAGCACAATAGAGATATCCATGGTTTCACACACATAGCACAAACTTGTCCATTAGACGAGAGAAGAGCAAATAGTTCAAGCGAGAAAAAGGGAAAGCACAATGCCATAAGAAGCAATGAGAAAGCGAGGGGCATTGTACTAACGGCGAACCCCGGAAAACCCCAACAAGGAACCCGTAGATATCTAATAGAACTCTACTCTTCTCCCCCATTGGCATCAAAACACCAAAAAGGAAGAGAAGTAGAGTGATGCTAACGTATCCCAACTAGAAGAACGTATGTGGCGGAGGAGGGTCAACGTGGGCGTCTTCATCTTCGTGGATCTCCTCTTCTTCATCATGATCATCAGCATCAGAACCGTGAGGAGCAATAGAGGAACCACTGGGACCAACAGGACGGAACTGCCCAGGGAAGTAGCCATAGAACATAGCATCATCAATCAGTGACATCTCATAGTTAACATAGGGAACATGAGTCATCTCAGGACCATCAGGTGGAGGAGTGACTTTCTGGGTCACGAGAAACTCATTGTGCCTACGCCGATTCTCTTGGCTCATCTCGTGAGCCTTGTGGCTCACATCATAGGAGGAACAACACATCTAAAACAACCTCTTGAAGAATGTGGCACCACCACCCTTGTGCCTTGGGTGATAAGAAGACTCACCAAAAGGATGACGAGAACCAGCCCTAGTAGCAAAGTGAGGACGAGGGTCGTGAATAGCCTTGGTGCACAACTCACGAGGCCTCTGTAGGGGTTCGCATATGAAAACAATAAATTTTACCCTGCGCCCCTAAACCCCTTTTGTTGCCAGGACCTATCTATTAGTAATGCAGTAATGGGAGGGGATTTTCATGAACTTACCCTTGAAGACCGAAAAGCGTTGTCAATGCTCGGGAGAGCGTGGTTGATGTAGATGAGCCGAAGCTGACCTCAAGGTCTTGTTGAAGTCCTCGCGCTCCTGTGGCTCCAACGACTTCTAGTGCCTCAAATGTTGCACCTCGCAGGGAGTTACATGCATCCAGTGCCTGGCGATGACTCCCGCTTCCCCAATCCAGCAGCAATTGCGGAAGTACAGCTCCTGGATCTGAATCCCGCAGCGCGGTGGCGCTCTACGGTGAAGATGTCTCTCGTTTGTGCAGTCCGAACTTAGAACCACAGTCACGAGAGGGAGATAGAGAGAGAAAATATTAATTGGAGGTCTCCCCCAGAGTGAGAAAACCTTTATCGAATATTGTGTTGTATTTATTTGGTCAAAATACCGCACTATATATAGGGGGAGAGGAGGCACTCCCTCCCTCAAAGTCCCGGGGTGGGACTAAACAAGGGAGGATGTGGGGGGAGGCACCGCCAGCCACCCCACCATGGGCCTCATGTGGGGGCTGGCCCAATAGGGGTGCCGGCCACCCCCTTGGCCCCTCCTAGGGATGCGACCTCTCTTGGGCCCTTTCCCCTCCGGGATTTGGCCCATTAAGCCTTTTGACCATTTAATTTATTTTCTCTTTTATTAAATAATTATGAATAAATGATTAAATCAATATTTAACATTCATTCACATATTATTCAATCTCCGTGGCTATGGAGCACCTTCCACCTCCACTCCGGACATCCTTCGAACTTACCAAAACCCTTCTGGTTTTCTCTCTTCTCTTTCTTCGGTGATTCTACCGATCTTGTAAACACTCTCTAAGCATCACCAAGCCCTTAAGCGTGATACCCCACGGTTCTAGAACACTCCAGACATGGTCGGGACTCTCTTGGACCAATGATCAACAGAGGGACCTGGATGGCCATGTGACCCCTGTGCATTCCACGAAATCTTTCGTTGTTTGAACCATGAACATCTGTCATATTCATTTTGTCTCTTGATACTTGCATTATCCAAGATCTGATAAATGACATCACCATGTCGGGTTATATGTTGTTACCGACTAACGCTACTTGACTCGTTCCGACAAGTGATATCCCTGTGATTAAATCACACATTGTGCAACTATTGGATATAACTTCTCTAAGTGGGCCCTCGAGTATCTTTCCGTCATGCGGATGGACAAATCTCGCTCTTGATGTATAATGCCTCTACTGAATACCTGAACACACCTTTATGATCACCATTTAACTGTGTGATGTTTCATGCTATCAAAGTACCCTCAGGAGACAATGATTGATATAGCCTCACGGTATAAGAAATAGTCCACTAGGTCTATTCTAATCATCATAACTTGAACTTCATGACATGATTGGGTCATGATGTTTAGGTTGGGTATTATTTCATCATCTCATTCTCACAATGAGGTGACTCCATTTCCAACCTTGATCATCTATTGACTAATGGACCAGTGACTAGAGTATCACCGGGAACCCCTTATATATCACACATGTATTGACGTTTCCTTTCAATACAGTTATAGCATGATATAAAACTTAATCATAAACTTTATGAAATATGATAATAATCCTTATTACTATTTGTCTCTAGGGCATATTTCCAACAGCCACATCTCAGGAACATCAACTGACTGACCACAGAGAGAAAGAGTAAGCACCTCCTATTCCACATGTTCGCCCACCATCACGCCGGGAGGCACAACCTTGTTGAGCAGCTTTTGCACATACACATAGAAGGTGGGGGTCATCCTGTCGAAAGCAGCCCACCGCAACTCACAGCACACGAATTCACAACCATCAATCTTCCTTAGCCAGTCGGGGTGACAGTAGTGTAGAAGATTGGAGAAGTACCCATGATAGTTTGTAGCATCTCCAACTCAGGGAACAAGCGACTAACAAAAGATGCTGGCCAAGTGTGATAATAGAAATACATGCAAGTAATGCATGGAGGAGCCCACTCAGAATCACTAGGATAGCATAAAGCGAGAGTTTCAGCGGACTTGACCTTCTCACTATGAATGCGAAAGCCACCTCCCTTGCTAGCATAACCCATAACTTCAACCAAATTATCATAGGTGTCACAAAAACGCCGCATGCCAGTCATCCAAGACATAGTGCGCTTAGCATCATCATGAAAATAGACTGTGCAAAAGAACTGCTGGATATACTTAGGGTAGTAGTCCTCCTTGAGGCACACAAGGTCAAACAAATCCATCTGCTTCAGAGCGTCATCAATAAAATGATAATCTGAGGCTGCATACATGTTGAACCACTCGACATTGAAAGCAGCAATATGAACACAGAGAGTGACCTTGAACTGAGTGTAAATCTGATCCTAGATCAAAGCTTGAGTCTTAGTCCAAAACTTCTTGTCAGGGCCAATATAGGTACAAGTCTTGAAACGTTAGAGATTCTTCTTGCGAAGAGTCTGGTACAGAGCAATCTCCATATTCTTCAGATTTTGAGTAGGCACATCTTCCTCCTCAGCATCCACTACAACATACTTACCCCTGTTGTCCTTGATTTTGATGCGAGCAGAATGAGTGCATCCCTTACCCTCATCTTAAACAGACTGTCTGGCCTAACGATTCCTCTTCCCCCTGATAGTTTCCTCAAGCACATCCCCATCCTCACTCTCATAGGCATCATCTTCACCTGTGAAAAATATAGAGAGGTTGGGGAGCAGAAAGATAAGGATACATGCCACATGGAAAACATGAGGAAAAACTTGGATTTGAGCAAGTGCATAGTGAAAATGAACATTGCAGAAAGATACGATGTTAGGGCTGGTTGGACTGGCTCCAGGACCGGATGGTCTGGTGGCAACGCCAGTGGACCGAGAACAAACCGAATGGTCCGGTGTCCGAGCCGGTGGACCGGAGTTAGACCGGACAATCTGGTTGTAGGGCCGATTCAATCGGAGCAGGTACTGAATCTCACGGGGAGATGCAATACCCCATCTATGCAATGTATAAATTTACCAATGACTCCAAAAACATGCACAAATACAAATTTAATAGGAAGTGTAGGCCATGGTTTGACGTGGGTAGCATACAAGAACAATGGTGGAACCCTAACTTGTCAAATCCAACAAGGTGTATAACAAAACATGGGGATTTGGGAAGCACAAGAGTGGGAGCAAAGGATTACCCGAAGACATGGATTCCCTTGGAGGAAAACACCAATGAGCCCTTGACGAGGAAGAACACAAAAATGCTCCCGAACCACCGCGAGATGTAGAAATTCCTTCTATGGAGAGCCTCCAAAGGACCTTCTACACGATTTAGTGGCCTCTAGTCTATGGATCCTAGGGGTGGAACCACCCTAGGAGAGGATGGGAGGGAGGGAGGGGCAACAATGGAGTGAGGAGGGGTCGGGGAAGTGAAAAGGTAACTGGTGGAGGGGTGGGATCAGGCAAGGAAGAAGAAGGAGGAGAAAATTCTCAGACCCAGTCTGGGAGCCTTATTAAATCCTTATTACTATTTGTCTCCAGGGCATATTTCTAGCAGCCTCATCTCAGAAACATCAACTGACTGACCACAGAGAGAAAGAGTAAGCACCTCCTGTTCCACACGCTCACCCACCATCACGCCGGGAGGCACAACCTTGTTGAGAAGCTTTTGCACATACACACAGAAGGTGGGGGTCATCCTGTCGAAATCAGCCCACCGCAACTCACAGTACACAGAGTCACAACCATCAATCTTCCTCAGCTAGTTAGGGTGATAGTAGTGCAGAAGATTGGAGAAGTACCCATGATAGTTTGTAACATCTCCAACTCGGAGAACAAGGGACAAACGGAAGATGCTGGCCAAGGTGTGATAATAGAAATACATGCCAGTAATGCACGGAGGAGCCCACTCAGAATCACTAGGATAGCATAAAATAAGAGTTTCAACGGACTTGACCTTCTCACTATGAATGCGAAAGCCACCTCCCTTGCTAGCATAACCCATAACTTCAATCAAATCACCATAAGTGCCACGAAACCACCGCATACCAGTCATCCAAGACATAGTGTGCTTAGCATCATCATGAAAATAGACTATGCAAAAGAACTGCCGGATATACTCACGGTAGTAGTCTTTCTTGGATCATATATTATGTTAAGTTGCCATCATGGTTTTCCAAGACAGAACCTATGTCTTCAACATTGTGGATGAGGATCATCCTTTTCTTTCTTTCAACCATTGATGTTTCACTTAATGCTATTCCTAATATGAATGACCAAGGACCAGTCCTTAATCAATTCCTATTCCGAAAACCTTTTCAGAATCCCTTTTAGGAATACTACATCATATCGTAATTACTTACTTTCAACTTCTAATTCTTATAAATCATTATTTATTTGTACTTGCGCTTTTATTCTTAATGTGTCGTATACACACTTAAGAATCACTCTTTTAGCTGCCACTCAAAACATGTTCCCAACATACTTGAGTTCGATACTTATATTGCTCCCACTAAAAAATATGTCATTCACATATTGTTTTAGGAAGACTTTCATAGCTCCCACTCAACTTCATGCAAATTGCATATCCACTCACTAATTTTTGAACACCTTCAAAATACTTTGATCAATTATCAAACTGAGAGATTTATTATGAGATATTAGTACCTTACTAGTATTAAATCCACTAGACTTTTAGCACATTTGAATCAAATTCATTTGAATTTGTCTAATACATTATTCATGACAAATTGTGCCTTTGTCATTCACCTTTCCTTCATGACTTTGTAGTCATTTTGGAAAATTCAAGTAACTCATTACTTGTTAAGATTCAACAATAAATTGCTTTCTAATCTTAAATGAATTTAGCCTCTAGGATTTCTCACAATTTAGTTCACCATTATTTCCTTAGTAGTTCGTAGGTATGTCAAATTCTGGCAATATGACAAATGATTCACAAATGTCTCCATACGGGATATGGGGGTACATTTTGAATCCTACTTCATGTAGTGAAAACACTAGTGGGGGAAAACACAATGATCATTATCATTGAATCTTTCCTTTGTGAAGAGAATTGTTCAGGAACGCTTTCTGTTGTGCTTCTCAACACTATGATGCAGGGTTTTGAATCCTCATCATGTTTTCCACTATCTTCCAAAAGCTCCTTATTCGAGAACAAAGACTTTCTCGAAAAGTACCAAAACTTTAAGCAATACTAGTTTTGCCTTTATTTTGGTTCTAGCCATGGAATTCGTATTCATAATTTCCAATGAATACTCTACAAGGACTTATCCGCTATCGTTTTGGTTATATCAAATAACCCCAAAACTTTTACGACGATCCATACAAGATATGGCATCGATCTCATGAATTCAGATGGTTCACTATATATATATACTAATTGAGTGCTAACTATTTCTAACTAATGGCCTTTACATCTACACTACAATGATTTATTCGGTGCCATCTATTCACCCACTTGATAATTAATATCATATTGTGATGCTTTGCATTTTGACATTTCAAACGCATTGCATTCCACAATTTTCTTTATACCAATCTTATAATGTTGAATTTCATTACTATAGATCAAATCATAGTAATTAGATTCTCTTTTATCTTTATACCCTACATATGCTGAAATTCTTTAATCATACCAAATATTTTCATGCTCATGTTTCCTTTGGTAAACTTCTTTACACAATTTTGAACAATCATATAATGATAATCACCATTTTGTTGAAATACAATACATCGAATATGTATTCATTTTCAACAATTCATCAAAAACTTTGTATTCATGCAATACACGGTGTTTAAGTTATCTTTGCCAAACTTAGGCATGATTCATATATGACAAGAAAACAAATGTCTTTCACATATTATCAATATAACTTTGAATTTAAATAATGGTTTCATTCAGTAATGAATATATCATTAAGTTGGGTAACTTTCAAGGCATTTTCAATATTTTACAAATGTTCATGTATTATCAATTAGTTTCATAACGAGGATAGTTCACACATAATCGAACAAGATATGAACACAAATACAAATCATTCATAAAAGTGGAACAACTATTTGTTACAAGCTCATATGAATAACCGTCTCACAAACTATGAACATACTAAAGAAGTTCACAATCCATCGATTACAATAACTATCCAAAAACATAAACTAAGTGATAAATGTCCAGGGAGAGTGTCGTTGGCCATCATCATGCTCGCCATCAACATGCAACGTCACCTCCTCTCCAGCAAGAAACTCTCATGCAAAAGGACCTGTTTTCAACAAAACAGAATAAGTATCAAATACTTTAACACTGCAATATGTGTTTGCAAGATTATAACATTTATAAAACTATATATCAAATATATACCTTCGTCACCGATGACCTCTCCGGTGATTGGTTCAACCTTTACGTTTCTGAAACGTAATATGAAATCCTGGAAATCCAATGTTTTTGTATCACTACTCATGATGCTACTCCAGACATGTCCTTCGTAGCTGGGAGGCAACGATACAAGTAACACGCCTATCACAAATGACTCAGTCATCCAGTGGTCCACGAAGTAAACCAGTATCATGTGTGCATCAAGCATGCGCTCCAAGTGACTCTTCAGACAAGTGTGTTCCTCCATCTTTATGGAAAGGAACTCTCCAAACAGCTCTTGCTTCCACATGCACACATGGCTTATTGATGAATGCAAGTGCACAGATTGTTTGTAGCTAGTTTCGAAATAAAGATATCGATCCCACAGGGAGAAGGAGTCTGAAGTCCAATAACTCTTGAAATAAGTATTACAATAGAACTGCTAGATAAAGTTCTAAGTGACAAGATAAAATGCGAGTATTGTGTAAAAAGATGTTTTTGGGTTTTGGGTATAAGAGCAATAATAAAGTAAAGTAAAACAACAGAGTACAGAAAGTAAGTATCGCGTATGTAAGAGATATTGGAACTGCAGTAGGGAAAAATTGTTCTCAGGGAGTAGCGGATACACCACTAGTATTATAAGGGTCTAAGATAAAGATTATCATCATGAACATTCTCAACTATGTCTGTGTGGGAGGAACTCCGTAATTGGACAAATAGGCAACAACTGCTGCTCACAACATCCTCATAACCACAGTAGTCAGCAATCGACATCAACCGAATTACTGCACTATTAAGGTACGTAATTCCGTAGGACGTATCCCATGGCATGGATAGTGTTCCGTGAGTTTCCTTGGTTCCCAAGTTGATACGTAAGGGATGTCAACAGCTTTATAGTCACTGTAAGTGCTAGCACACCTCCATCTACCAACCAGTAGTTTCCTCCATCGAGTCCTCACGAGAGGCAAATATTGAGAGGTCGACTTCTCTCAACATCAAGATGTAGAAAATCTAACACATGGTCACAGCGATGAATATCATAATAGACTTTATCTTATTTCAATCTCATACTAGGGTTTCTCCATCTCCCCAAGAACTAATGATCTACTCAGACATAGAGGCAATCAACATCATAGCAATGGTACTGGAAACTATCATAGATGAATAGTACTTGTATAAATCCACAACGAGTACAGGAATTACAACAAGATCTAGACAATATGTAGACGGGATGGATGGAGATGGTGGTGATGCAACGATGGATGATGAAGATCGATGCCTTAGCCTCCCGGATCTGCACAGGGCGAAGATGGATCCCTTGTGGAGGAGTTCCCCCTCCAGATGCCTTCTGGATGTGAGGTTTCTGCAATTTTTGGGTGTTCTGTATGTCATCTCCCCGAACCAATTGCATGGGGTGAAACTATTTGACGAGGCGGAGGTGGCGCCAACTATACGGCTGGACTATACGGTCAGAAAATTGCTCCGATCGTATTTAAATGATGCAAACTTTATTGCTAGTTTGAACTAATACAAAAATAGTAATAAAAACTTATAGGATAGATTACAAGGTCTTAAAGATCTCCCCAAGCTTGGAATCAAGCCAGGCGGGATCAAATAATCCCTTGCAATTATTTGATACCGTGATTGTTGTAGATCACTGTGGCGCCATGGCACGCAGTATATTCTCCTCGTGCGCCGCCTGAGGAGGAGGGATTGATTGACAAGTTCCAATTCTTTAACACACAACTTATAGAATAGATTGTTCCTCTCCAGCACCTTCACTTGTTCTTTAATAAACTCATTGTTATCCTGAAGTGTTTGTAGCGCCTTAAGACTCATAGAAAAACCTGCTTCGATTGTCCGCTTGATATCTTCATCTAGTTTATCAAGATAAATTCGCAACAATCGAAGGTGTTTAGGTGTCCCTGGCTTCTCCTTGTCCAACTCTTCAATCTTTAGCTCCAGGGCCTTCAAATCCCTCTTCCGACACCCATGGTCGGTGTCGAGGAACTCTATAGGGATGGTCTTGATCTCCTTGCCTTGCTCGCTATTGCTCCCGATCTCCATAGGAGATTTTCTTCTTGACCTCTGATGTCTACGCACTTCTATTCTTGTAGACAGTTGTTGGGCCTCCAAGTGCAGAGGTTTGTAGAACAACACCAAGTTTCCCTTAAGTGGATCACCCAAGGTTTATCGAACTCAGGGAGGAAGTGGTCAAAGGTATTCCTCTCAAGCAACCCTGCAATCAAGATACAAGAAGTCTCTTGTGTCCCCAACACACCCAATACACTTGTCAGGTGTATAGGTGCACTAGTTCGGCAAAGAGATAGTAAAATACAAGTTGTATGGATATAAGACAATGGTGCCAAAAAATACTTTGATGGCGTGGAAGAGACTAAAGGCAAACTGAAATAAAGATGGCAGCAAGCAAACATGTAACAGATGTAGTTGCAAACGGTGTTTCAATGTTTAGAAACAAGGCCTAGGGATCATACTTCCACTAGTGAACACTCTCATATAAATATCTTCTCTTTATGATACTACTCTGAACTACTCTTTGGTTGGACACTCTAATCCATGGTAGGACTATAACAACACACCTCAAAGTTCGCTATTCCCATCTAGATAACCCCACACTATCACCTTGGGCACTAGATGGTTCCAACAAACACCACAATTTCATAGAGACATCCAACTCCAAATATAACTCATAACAAGTATTTGTAATCTCTAGCCTAAGTGCCACCATGGTGTGCACGCTATCACTTTCACACACATGGGGAGAGCCAGAGATCTATTAAAGCACTTGAGTATCAAGGTAGATCTACTTGATTACAAAGCTCATGATCACAATATGATCACGCATAGAGAGAGAGATGAACACATAGCTACCGGTAGAACCCTTAGCCTCGAGGAAGAACTACTCCCTCATCATCATGGGAATCAGGAACGGTGATGGATATGGTGGTGGAGATCGATGGAGATGGCTCCGGGGGCACTTCCCCATCCCGGCAGGGTGTCGGAACAGAGACTTTTTGTCCCCCGAATCTCCCCTTCGGTGGCGGCAGCGCTGCAGAACCTTTTGTGGCTGGAGGCTGCCCCCTTTAGGGTTTTCGTCCCAGGGGCTTCTTGTAGGCGAAGAGGCAAGGTCGGTGGGCAGCCATGGGTCCCACACCATGCCCTGGCGTGGCCTAGGACTGCCTGCGCCAAGGGGAGGGGGGTGTGCCTACCCTGTGGCCCCCTTCGTCTCTCCTTCAGACTCCATGTGTCTTCCGGTAAAATATTGACTTTGGCTTTTGTTCCGTCCAATTTCGAGAATATTGATTTTCTGACTTTCCTGGAACCAAAAACAGAAGAAAACATGCAACTGGCACTATGGCATCTTGTTAATAGGTTAGTATCATAAAATGTATAAAATTATCTCAAAATGTAGACAAAACATAAGAAAGTAGGTATAAACCAAGCATGGAACATCAAAAATTATAGATACGTTTGCAACGTATCAACCTCTATCCCTTGGTTGAGAGCCCTCGCGTGTGAATAAGAGGTAGATTGGTTGGTGGAGATTATGGTTAGAGAGAGAGAGACAATGGTAGTATATAAGGGGGGGTCAGAGGTCGATAAAACTCGCGAGAAACACCAAATTGTCTCCCAAGAAAAGAATCTGAACAAAACAGGGAAAGAAATCACGGATTTGGAAGTGTCCTGCCGCGTAACGACCAACTATACGGGCGCGGCTCGTATAGCTCTAGCCGTATAGTTGGTTCCGAGAAGATATTTCCAAATATCTCGAGTCTAGGTCGATTAAATCACGACTAGGAATCGACAATAACTTTTTTTAGATGAATAAATGAAAGATCAAACGAAAAAGTGTCTCAGAGTTTAACGACCAACTATACGGCCAGAATTTTTGGTTCCGGTCGTATAGTTGCGACCATATAGATACAAACACCGAAAATCAAAAGTGTCTGAGAGTTTAATGACCAACTATACGGCCGAATTTTTTTGCTCTGGTCGTATAGTTGCGACCGTATAGATACAAACACCTAAAGAAAAACCATCTGAGAGTTTAACGACCAACTATACGGCCGGAATTTTTGGCTCCGGTCGTATAGTTGCAACTGTATAGGCTCAGATAGCGAAAATAATTCACGAAGATGATACAAAGAGTTTAACGACCAACTATACGGTGGGAGCTTCCTCTCCGGTTGTATAGCTCCGCCGGTATAGTTGGTAAAACCCCTCTAAAACTTCAGAAAAACACAAGAAGTTCAAAGGCAGAATTTTCAAAAGTAAAAGTTGTGAAAACAAATCACTTATTTGGGTAAGAACACTTACCTTGCACTTACCATTGTTTATTCGGGGATGAAAAGTTCCTCCCACAACAAAGACTTCTTCTCTTTTGGAGGAATTGACCTTAGTTCATTGGAAAATTCTCGTAAAATAAAATCACCAGGACTACAGTTCCTCTCAATAAGATTGGTGTCTTCGGGGCAATCATCGACACTGCATCCAACATCTTTATTTCTTGCCTCTGCATGATCTATAACTCAAATTCTTGAAGTGAAAGAATCCAACGGATCAGTCTTGGCTTATGATCTTTCCTTTCAAGGAGTTCTTTTAAGCCATCACGATCCGTGTGAACTCTTACATATGCATCAACTATATAGGAATGGAATTTATCACAAGAGAAAAATACAACAAAAAGTTCCTTTTCTTCCTCAGGGTAGTTCTTTTGAGAACAATTTAGAGTTCTACTAGCATGATGTATAATATTAAATCTACGACCAATATGTTGTCCTAGAGTTACTCCTACAACATCATCACTAGCTTCACATATTAAGTCAAAGGTTGTATCCCAGATAGGTGGTTTAATGATGGGAGCATGAGATAAAGAATTTTTGAGTCTATCAAAGGCTTAAATACACTTATCATCAAAATTAAATCTCATTCCCTTTTGTAGGAGGTTTGTCAAAGGTTTAGATATTCCAGAGAAATTTCTAATTAACCTTCTATAAAAACCCACATGACCAAGAAAACTTATTATACCTTTAATATCCCTAGGTTGTGACATTCTCTCTATTGCCTCAACCTTAGCTCTATCAACTTTAATTCCCTTACCTGATACCTGGTGTCCAAGGACTTTACCTTGTTTGACCATAAAATGGCATTTCTCCCAGTTTAGAACAAGATTAGTTTCTTCACAATGCTGCAAAACTCTTTTGCGATTATCCAAGCTACTTGTAAATTCCATAAACAGAAAAATCATCCATTAATACTTCCATTATAAGTTCTATAAAATCCACAAAGATAGCAGTCATACATCATTGAAAAGTAGCTGGAGCATTACATAAACCAAAAGACATATGTCGGTAAGCATGTAAACTGTAAGGACTAATGAAAGTTGTTTTAAGTTGGTCATCTGGATGAACAGTTATTTGAGAAAAACTAGAGTACCCGTGCAAGTAGAAAAAATGAGTATGGTTTTCTAACCTTTCTAAGTTTGATCTATGAATGGTAATGGATAGTGATCTTTCCTAGTCTCTTTATTTAGTTTCCTGAAGTCTAGGCACATCCTATGCCCAACAACGGTTCTAGTAGGTATCAATTCATTGTTTTCATTAGGAACAACAGTAAAACCGCCCTTCTTAGGAACACAGTGAATAGGACTTACCCATTCACTCTCTTTAACATGATAGATTATACATGCGTCCAATACGCATACAATTTATTTTCTTACCACTTCCTTCATTTCAGACTTCAATCTTCTATTAAATTCTACAACTGGTTTAGCACCTTCTTCCAGGAATATTCGATGGACAGCTATCATGGGACTGATGCCCTTCAAGTCATCCATTGAGTACCCAAAGGCCTGAACGACGCTCCTTAAGTATCTTCATGAGTTCTTGTTCTTCTTCTCTTGAAAGTTTAGCACTAATAATAACTAGAAATTTATTTGTATCATCTAAAAACCTATATTTAAGATTTTCTGGTAGAGTCTTCAATTTTGGGGGTGGAAGTTCTTCGTCCCCTCTCTTTTCTGGCTCTTCAAAAGCCTCATCGGTTGGAGGTCCCAAAATGGGAAGTGAATCGAATTCATATTCTAGTTCTCCTAGGGACTTGTCCTCCATAACTATTCCTTCATAATTTGGATTTTCATCTATTTCTTCTTCTTGATTACTAAAGAAAAGAGCCGCCATTTCCTCAATAGTTCTCTCTTCTTCTTCTTGTATTTGTGGAGGCCTGTCTTTAAATTTGGAAAAATGGAATTTATTTTCTATTCCCCCAAGCTTAAGAGACACAATCTCCTTCTTGAAATTAACATAGGCACCTATATCACCCAAAAAGTTCCTTCCAAATATAATTGGGCAAAGAGTGTCAGTTAGCATATCAATAACTACAAAACCAATAGGAAAGTTTTTGTTGTCAATTGTGACAGTTGCATCTTCAACTACTCCCATTGGAATTCTAAGGTTTTTATTGGCTAACATAATTGTATATAAGTATTTTCAATTGTAGCCGGTTCTATTTCTTCTTTTATTTCTAAGTATAAGTCATAAGATATAACATTAACTTCGGTGCCAAGATCACATAAACCGTAATGCGAGGTTTCTTTAAATATGCAGGGAAGAATAGGCTTACCCACATCTTTTACCTTTGTTTTACCTTCAACCAATATGGAAGCCTCTTCATCAAGTTCAACTATGTTACAATGTGCGTACATAGCTGTAATTGCTTCCTTGGTTACCTCTTCATCTTTGGTTTCTTCCAGATGTTCCACTTCTTCTGGCATGCTTTCATCCTCCTTCTTCAAAAATATGCTTTTGTGCAGCGTTAGGGAAAGGCATTTCATATATTGGTTCTACGGAGGACAGTGTTGCTTTATCTTCTTTCTTCCTTTCAGGTTTGGGTGGTGGATCATACTTGACTAGACCCTCCTTTGGAGCTTTGATATGTTCTGTAAAAGCTTTAACAACTTGCAACACAAGATCTAAATCCAAATAAAGTTCTTCAGATAATTCTTTAACATGGCCTTTTTATTGTAATCATGAATACAATCATGCTCTCTTTCTACACCTCCTTCGCTTCCTAGACCAAAATTTCATGAAACTCTATGATCACGAATTCTATTAACTAAAGCCCAAGCTTTAGGTATAGGAAGATTCATAAAGGCTCCTTCCGCGAAAGAGTCTAGTTCAATTTTATTAGGTTCAATTAAACCGCCATAATAGATATGTAGTAAATACCATTCAGGAAAATCATGATTAGGACATAGTCATAGTAAATCTTTAAATCTAATATAAGATATTACTAGTCCTTCATTAGCACGATTCTTCCAAGTCATTATAAGACGTCTGATTCCAAAAGATTTTGATAATGGATAATATTTTGATAGAAATTCACAGGCTAGATTATCCCAGGTAGTATGGCTTTAGGGGGTAGAGATCTATACCATGAGAGAGCTGTACTTGTCAAAGTCTGACTAAAAAGTTTAACCCTTACCTCATCAGCTGTATATCCCGTCAATAGAAAAATGCCACATATATCTTTGAAACATGCAATATGCTCATATGGATCAAGATCTTCTTCATCTCCAGTAAATTGCTTCTTATGTAGAATACTAAGTAGTAGAGGATTTATTTCAAACCCCCTTGTCTTCACATTGGAGTTGTCTCTTTTATAAATATCATAGGGCTCCCAAAGTGGTTGAGTGGGTTAGAACTAGTCATATGCTCAAACTCCATCATATTGGTGGAAACCTGTAACTCAAAACAAAATTTAGCAAGCCAAAAATAAATAAGCAAAAACTAAAAGACCTACAACGCTTAGCTCCCCGGCAACAACGCTAGAAAATAGCTTGATGACTACAAGTGCACAGATCATTTGTAGCTAGTTTCGAAATAAAGATATCGATCCCATAGGGAGTAGGAGTCTAAAGTCTAATAACTCTTGAAATAAGTATTACAATAGAAATGCTAGATAAAGTTCTAAGTGACAAGATAAAATGCGAGTATTGTGTAAAAAGGTGTTTTTGGGTTTTGGGTATAAGATCAATAATAAAGTAAAGTAAAACAACTGAGTACAGAAAGTAAGTATCGCGTATGTAAGAGAGATTGGAATTGCAGTAGGGAAAAAGTGTTCTCACGGAGTAGCAGATACACCACTAGCATTATAAGGGTCTAAGATAAAGATTATCATCATGAACATTCTCAACTATGTATGTGTGGGAGGAACTCCGTAATTGGACAAATAGGCAGCAACCGCTGCTCACATCATCCTCATAACCACATTAGTCAGCAATCGACATCAATCGAATTACTGCGCTATTAAGGAACGTAATCTCGTAGGACGTATCCCATGGCATGGATAGTGTTCCGTGAGTTTCCTAGGTTCCCAAGTTGATACGTAAGGGGTGCCAATAGCTTTATAGTCACTGTAAGTGCTAGCACACATCCGTCTACCAACTAGTAGTTTCCTCCATCGAGTCCCCACGAGAGGCAAATATTGAGAGGTCGACTTCTCTCAACATCAAGATGTATAAAATCTAACTCATGGTCACAACGATGAATATCCTAATAGACTATCTTATTTCAATGTCATACTAGGGTTTCTCCATCTCGCCAAGAACTAATGATCTACTCAGACATGGAGGTAATCAACATCATAGAAATTGTAATGGAAACTATCATAGATGAATAGTACTTGTATAAATCCACAACGAGTACGGAATTACAACAAGATCTAGACAAGATGTAGACGGGATGGATGGAGATGGTGGTGATGAAGTGGTGTATGATGAAGATCGATGCCTTAGCCTCCCGGATCTGCGAAGGGCGAAGATGGATCCCTTGTGGAGGAGTTCCCCCTCCAGATGCCTTCAGGAGGTGAGGTTTCTGCGATTTCTGGGTGTTCTGTATTATGTCTCCCCAAACCAATTGCATGGGGTGAAACTATTTGACGAGGAGGAGGCGGCGCCAACTATACGGCCGGACTATATGGTCGGAAAATTGCTCCGGTCGTATAGTTGGTCATTGGACTCTCTGCCTCCCTTGTTCGCTTCTACTTTTCTTCTGGTATAATTAATATTTCCCAAATAAGAGATTTACGTTGTTTTTTACTCCTTTTCTCCAAAGTACAGCTGCTCCAAGAATTGTATCCATTGGATCCATCATCTGTCCCAATCCTGGTGAAAACAAACATAAAATGTGCGCGCGAGCGCCGTAAAATACCAAGATCCTACATCTACAATGCAAAATAATAATGTAAAACATGATGCAAATATGCACTCATCACTTATGAACTCTGCTCTCAGCTGATCCACCATCGAATAGGGATCAAGATCACCCATGAGCGGATGAAGTTCATCCACCATCCCGTAACGCATTATTATATGAATGTAAGTGGACATCTCTTGATGATAATAGCGGTCTGCCTGCTCTCGTGGGGTCTCATAGCCATCAGGCTCGGCCAATTCCATCATGCGGCTGTTTGGCCTGGAACATAGAAAACAAAAAATTTCCTACGATGAGAACTACACGCCAAGATCTATGTACTAGGTATAGAGCAACGGGTGGACATACATCCAACGAGAACTTACCCTCGAAGACAACGAGTTTTGTTAACGAGTAGGAACTCGTGGTTGATGTAGTCGTACACTTTCTGATCTCAAGATCGTGAGGAAGTCCGAGCAGGTCCGGCTCCAGCACGTCCTTTAGATCCAGCTCCAGCACCACCAAGTCCAGCACCGCAAAGCAGTGGTGCATCCATGATCGCACACACGTTCGGTACCCCAACAACCTCCGTCCCTCGCTCTAGCAAAGCAGCGGAAGCAGCAAATCCTTTCCAGATAAAGCCACCAGGAACATGTATCTCGCTAATCCGAGACCATGGGGGAATAATACTAGAGGGGGAGAGAGATCCTTCACGAGGAGGTGTGAGGAAGAAGGGGAGTGAGGGGGGCCTTTTATAGGAGGAGGGGGGTGCCCCTCCTTCATGGCCGGTGCATGGGGGAGGTGACCCTTCACCTCCTCCATTCATGTGGTGGTAACCCCTCCACATTAAAATGCCCCTTCACATTCTCTTTTAAAGTCTCCACTTTAAATGCATTAAATTTCTCCAAATTTAATGCTCTCTCATTTAATAAAACTCTTTTATTATTTTTTATTCAGAATTTTGTTAATTAATTTAATTAACAAACGTTCACATAAAACCCCCTGCAAAATTTCAATATTACATGAAGAACCAATTTCAGTAATTTCACCCGAAACAGTTTTGGTGTCTATTGAAATAATTCCAGCGCTTTCTTAAATCTTTATCTGAAACATATTTGCTCCAAATGGTGTCGGTATCCCTTAAGTGTGTCACCCTATGGTTCATGAATAATGCAGACATGATTGAGACCCCTCTCAGATCAATAATCAGAAGCGGGACCTAGAGATCCATACTGACTCCTACACATTCAACGATGACTTCTGTGATCGTGAGAACCTTTAACGCTAGTAACTAAATCCCTTTGTCTCGCGATATATTACATGTCCGAGATTTGATCATCGGTATCTCCATACCTAGTTTGATCTCGTTGCCGACATGCACTCTTTTCTCGTTCCCGTGATATAACATTCTAGTGATCACATCACTTGCTTGCAAGCTATTTCAATGTGATATCACCGAGAGGGCCTAGAGTATATCTATCCGTCATCGGGATGGACAAATCCCACTCTTGATCCATGAGCCTCAACATAACACCTTCATAGCACTGAACCCACCTTTATAGTCACCCTGTTATGGTGTGACGTTTGATGTTATTAAGATACTCTTCCGGTGTTAGCAGTTAACATGATCTCGTGGTCTAAGGATAAAGATTACTTCGTATGATGTTATAGCAATATAAACATAATGACTTGATCGTAATGCTATACTTCGGATGAATGTTCATCACATCATTCCACCAATGTTGTGACCTCGTTATTAACAACATCCAATGTCCATGATCAGGAAACCTTGATCATCTTGTTAATCAACGAGCTAGTCTATAAGAGAGGCATAACTAGGAACCCTTTTTGTTTATTAAACACACATGTATTGATGTTTCCGATCAATACAATTATAGCATGCAAAATAAACATTTATCATAAACATGGAATAAGATAATAACCACTTTATTATTGCCTCTCGGGCATATTCCCTTCAGTGGCGTATGTAATCTACCACATGATTCCTAGTAAGGAGATCATTTAGGCGCACAAGCCAACTAGGGAAGTTGGATCCATGAAGTGTAAGTTTCTCACCAACTACCCACTCCTCAACGTCAAAGTAAGCTTCACGGTGAGCCATCTCTACATTTATAATTGCAAAAGGAATTTAGACTAAGTTAATAATTAAATGAGTTAAATAATAACTCCACTAAAAACACCTATCCCCAGAAGGGTTCTAGTGATTACACGATCCCTTTTCCCCACATCTCCCCTGATCTTCATAGCCATCAATGTGGGTGCTAGGGTGGATGCCTAAACGTCGATCACATCATTCATGCGACTCATGCTCGATCTTTCGACCATCCGTGTTCCGAAGCCATGTCTACACATGCTAGGCTCACCAACTCAACCTTAGTTTATTCGCTATGCAACATGGCCTACACCCACTGCATGTGAACATAGATATGTCTAACTCCCGATCGTCATGGCATGCCTCATGCCGAAGAACTTTCTTGGTGGTGCACAGTAAGAGAGAACACAATCATTGGTATTTTAATTAGGGATCATATTTGGGTACTGTCGAGTATCTAATACTAGCACACAATAAGATATACAAATAATACCATTGAATGTAAATGCGATGTGATATGGTCCTTCACGTCGTGATCTCCATCCGGCGTCACTAGATTTTAGTGCTAGGGTTCCGGTGCCGTAGGCACTAGGGTACCAGTGCCTCTAGCATGGTAGTCCATCATCTCCATGATTATCTACTACTACTTCGTAACATAAGGTAATTACTTTACCTTTGCCATAACCATATCACAAAGCAACGCCCCTGCAAAACAAAGTTAGACACCTCTACTTTATCTTTGCATGTTTTACGTGGCTGAATGGGCTTTCACATAAGAACCGTTCTTACCTACGAACTTTCACCACAATGTTGATCGAGTAGTTGTCTCTACTACACCCCTTTCGATGCCCTCCGTTGCAAATGGTATACCAACTAATGCGAGAGATACAGACACCCCCAAATCCACTTTATACGGTACAAGCCGTATGTCAAGCGTGGACCAGACTCGCGAATGAATGCGTGAAGCCGGTTGGGGGCCGCTTCATCAAGCATTACTGCGGTATACACAAGTACATGTGTGAGGGTAATAACTAAAAGATCAACGCCCATACGCAACATCTCGTGTGTTCTACCCGTACTAGCAATACTACGCATAGATCTGGCTCTGATACCATGGTAGGGGTTTGCGTATGAAAACAATAAATTTTACCCTACGCCCCTAAACCCCTTTTGTTGCCAGGACCTACCTATTAGTAATGCAGTAATGGGAGGGGCTTTTCGCGAACTTACCCTTGAAGACCGAAAAGCATTGTCAACGCTCGGGAGAGCATGGTTGATGTAGACGAGCCAAAGCTAACCTCAAGGTCGTGTTAAAGTCCTCGTGCTCCTGCGGCTCCAACGACTTCTAGTGCCTCAAATGTTGCACCTCACAGGGAGTTACATGCATCCGGTGCCTGGCAATGACTCCCGCTTCCCCGATCCTGCAGCAGTTGCGGAAGTAGAGCTCCTGGATCCGAATCCCGCAATGTGACGGCGCTCCACGGTGAAGATGTCTCTCGTTTGCGCAGTCCGAACTTGGGACCATGGTCACGAGAGAGAGAGAGAGAGAGAGAGAGAGAGAGAGAGAGAGAGAGAATATCAATTGGAGATCTCCCCCAAAGTAAGGAAACCTTTATTGAATATTGTGTTGTATTTATTTGGTCAAAATACCCCACTATATATAGGGGGAGAGGAGGCACTCCCTCCCTCAAAGTCCCGGGGTGGAACTAAACAAGGGAGGAGGTGGGGGGAGGCGCTGCCGGCCACCGCACCATGGGCCCCACATGGGGGCTGGCCCACTGATGTCTACGCACTTCTATTCTTGTAGACAGTTGTTGGGCCTCCAAGTGCAGAGGTTTGTAGAACAGCAGCAAGTTTTCCCTTAAGTAGATCACCCAAGGTTTATCGAACTCAGGGAGGAAGTGTTCAAAGGTATCCCCTCTCAAGCAATCCTACAATCAAGATACAAGAAGTCCCATGTGTCCCCAACACACCCAATACACATGTCAGGTGTATAGGTGCACTAGTTCGGCGAAGAGATAGTGAAATACAAGTGGTATAGATAATTATAAGTGGTAACGGTGATAGAAGATAGCTTGATGGCGTGGAAAAGACTAAAGTGAAACTGAAATAAAGATGGAAGCAAGCAAACATATAATAGATCTAATAGCAAACGGTGTTTCAGTGCTTAGAAACAAGTCCTAGGGATCATACTTTCACTAGTGAACACTCTCATATAAATATCTTCTCTTTATGATACTACTCTTAACTACTCTCCTATTGGACACTCTAATCCATGGTAGGGCTATAACATCACACCTCAAAGTAAGCCTTTCCCATCTAGATAACCCCACACTGTCACCTTGAGCACTACATGAGTCCAACAAACACCACAATTTCATAAAGACATCCAACTCCAAATATAACTCATAACAAGTATTTGTGATCTCTAGCCTAAGTGCCACCATGGTGTGCACACTGTCACTTTCACACACATGGGGAGAGAAGAGATCTATTAAAGCACTTGAGTAGGAAGGTAGATCTATAGATTACAAGCTCATGATCTCAATAAGATCATGCATAGAGAGAGAGATGAACACATAGCTACCGGTAGAAACCTTACCCTCGAGAGAGAACTACTCCCTCCTCATCATGGGAATCAGCAATGGTGATGGAGATGGTAGTGGAGATCGATGGAGATGGCTCCGAGGGCATTTCCCCGTCCCGGCAGGGTGCCGGAACAGAGACTTTCTATCCCCCGAATCTCCCCTTTGGTGGTGGCGGTGCTGCGGAACTTTTCGTGGCTGGAGGCTAGATTATTTAGGGTTTTGGTATCGAGAGGCTCTTATAGGCGAAAGAGGCAAGGTCGGTGGCTGGCCAGGGGGCCCACACCATGCCCTGGCGTGGCCTAGGGTTGCCCGTGCCAAGGGGGTGTGGCGACCCTGTGGCCCCTCTCCGACTCTCCTTCTGGCTCCGTGAGTCTTTCGGGAAAATAGTAACTTTGGCTTTTGTCCTGTCCAATTCCGAGAATATTCATTTTCTCACTTCCTGGAACCAAAAACAGCAGAAAATAGGCAGCTGGCACTGTGGCTCTTGTTAATAGGTTAGTCCAAGAAATCATATGAAAAGTACTCCAAAGTGTGGACAAAACATAAGAAAGTAGATAAAACTAAGCATGGAACATCAAAAATTATAGATACATTTGCAATGTATCACCCACTAGGGGAGCTGGCCACCCCTTGGCCCCTCCTAGGGATGCGGCCCCCTCTTGGGCCCTTTCCCCTCCGGGATTGGGCCCATTAAGCCTTTTGACCATTTAATTGATTTTCTCTTTTACTAAATAATGATGAATAAATGATTAAATCAATATTTAACATTCATTCACATATTATTCAATCTCTGTGGCTATGGAACACCTTCCACCTCCACTCCGGACGTCCTTCGGACTTACCGAAACCCTTTAGGTTTTCTCTCTTCTCTTTCTTCGGTGATTCTACCGATCCTGTAAACAGTCTATAAGCATCACCAAGACCTTAAGCATGATACCCCACAGTTCGGGAACACTCCATACATGGTCGGGACTCTCCCGGACCAATGATCAACAAAGGGAACTAGATGGCCATGTGACCCCTGTGCATTCCAGAAAATCTTTCGTTGTTTGAACCATGAACGTCGTGTCATATTCCTTTTGTCTCTCGATGCTTGCATTGCCCGCGATCTGATCAATGAGATCACCATGTTGGGTTCAATCTCGTTACCGACTAATGCTACTTGAATCATTCTGACAAGCGATATCCCTGTGATCAAATCACAAGCTGCGCAGCTATTGGATATAACTTCTTTGAGTGGGCCCTCGAGTATCTTTCCATCACGCGGATGGACAAATCCCGCTCTTGACGTATAATGCCTCTACTATTCTTCTGAATACCTGAACACACCTTTATGATCACTGTTTAATCATGTTACATTTGATGCTATCAAAGTACCCTCGAGAGACAGTGATTGATATAGCCTCACGGTCTAAGAAATTATCCACTAGGTCTATTCTAATCATCATAACTTGAACTTCGTGACATGATTGGGTCACGATGTTTAGGTTGGGTATTAGTTCATCATCTCATTCTCACAATGAGGTGACTCCATTTCCAACTATCATAAATGCCACATGATTAGGAAACCTTGATCATCTGTTGACCAATGAACCAGTGACTAGAGTATCACCATGAACCCCTGGTTGTTTATATATCGCATGTGTATTAACATTTCCTTTCAATATAGTTATAGCTTGATATAAAACTTAATCATAAACTTTATGAAATATGATAATAATCCTTATTACTATCTGTCTCTAGGGCATATTTCTAGCAGCCTCATCTTAGGAACATCAACTGACTGACCACAGAGAGAAAGGGTAAGCACCTCCTGTTCCACATGTTCGCCCACCATCACGCCGGGAGGCACAACCTTGTTGAGCAGCTTTTGCACATACACATAGAAGGTGGGGGTCATCCTGTCGAAAGCAGCCCACCGCAGCTCATAGTACACGAATTCACAACCATCAATCTTCCTTAGCCAGTCGGGGTGACAGTAGTGTAGAAGATTGGAGAAGTACCCATGATAGTTTGTAACATATCCAACTCGGGGAACAAGCGACTAACAAAAGATGCTGGCCAAGAGTGATAATAGAAATACATGCAAGTAATGCACGGAGGAGCCCACTCAGAATCACTGGGATAGCATAAAGCGAGAGTTTCAGCAGACTTGACCTTCTCACTATGAATGCGAAAGCCACCTCCCTTGCTAGCATAACCCATAACTTCAACCAAATTATCATAGGTGGCACGAAACCACCGCATGCCAGTCATCCAAGACATAGTGCGCTTAGAATCATCATGAAAATAGACTGTGCAAAAGAACTGCTGGATATACTTAGGGTAGTAGTCCTCCTTGAGACACACAAGGTCAAACAAATCCATCTTCTTCAGAGCGTCATCAATAAAATGATAATCTGAGGCTGCATACATGTTGAACCACTCGACATTGAAAGTAGCAATATTACCACAGAGAGTGACCTTGAACTGAGTGTAAATCTGATCCCAGATCAAAGCTTGAGTCTCAGTCCAAAACTTCTTGTCAGGGCCAATATAGGTACAAGTCTTGAAACATTAGGGATTCTTCTTGCGAAGAGTCCGGTACAGAGCAATCTCCATATTCTTCATATTTTGAGTAGGCACATCTTCCTCCTCAGCATCCACTGCAACATACTTACCCCTGTTGTCCTTGATTTTGATGCGAGCAAAATGAGTGCATCCCTTACCCTCATCTTAAACAGACTGTCTGGCCTAACGATTCCTCTTCCCCCTGGCAGTTTCCTCAAGCACATCCCCATCCTCACTCTCATAGGCACCATCTTCACGTGTGAAAAAGATAGAGAGGTTGGGGAGCAGAAAGATAAGGATACATGCCACATGGAAAACATGAGGAAAAACTTGGATTTGAGCAAGTGCATGGTGAAAATGAACATTGCAGAGAGATACGATGTCAGGGCTGGTTGGACTGGCTCCAGGACCGGATGGTCTGGTGGCAACGCCAGTGGACCAAGAACAAACCGAATGGTCCGGTGTCCGAGCCGGTGGACCGGAGTTAGACCGGACAGTCTGGTTGTAGGGCCGATTCAATCGGAGCAGGTACTGAATCTCACGGGGAGATGCAATACCCCATCTATGCAATGTATAAATTTACCAATGACTCCAAAATCATGCACAAATACAAATTTAACAGGAAGTGTAGGCCATGGTTTGACGTGGGTAGCATACAAGAACAATGGTGGAACCCTAACTTATCAAATCCAACAAGGTGTATAACAAAACATGGGGATTTGAGAAGCACAAGAGTGGGAGCAAAGGTTTACCCGAAGACATGGATTCCCTTGGAGGAAAACACCAATGATCCCTTGAGGAGGAAGAACACAAAAATGCTCCCGAACCTCCGCGAGATGTAGAAATTCCTTCTATGGAGAGCCTCCAAAGGACCTTCTACACGATTTAGTGGCCTCTAGTCTATGGATCCTAGGGGTGGAACCACCCTAGGAGAGGATGGGAGGGAGGGAGGGGCAACAATGGAGTGAGGAGGGGCCGGGGAAGTGAAAAGGTAACTGGTGGAGGGGTGGGATCAGGCAAGGAAGAAGGAGGAGAAAATTCTCAGACCCAGTCTGGGAGCCAGTTCAACCGAGATGCAAACCGGTCGTTCCCTAGGACAGATAACCGAACTTAAAAACGAATATGAGTATGGAGAGATCGCGGGTGAAGATTCGGTGGCAAGTCCAGTCAACCGGCTCTAGGACCAGAGCGCTCGGTCTAGGCCGGGCTGACTACCAAAGTTCAACCAGGACTTCTCTATTTATAGATTCAGGTAGACTCGGTTCAGATCTGGCCCGTGCACCGACGGTTCGGTCCTACAGCCGGTCAGACCGGGCCATAGACCGGAAAACCCAGAAAAACTCCATTTTTTTTTCAAAAAACAGATTTTTTTGAGTATGGCATATGCATGTAGAAGAAGATAGTAGACTCCAAAGGCGTAGAGTAAGCCGGTGATCTAGGCATGCCTACTGGAAAAGAACCAAGTTCAAACACACAACAACAACAATAGGCATGATTCGAGAATATCAAGAGCCAAAAGAGAAGCAGATGATTGGCGGGGGATTTATCCCCTATGTTTAAGCACACATGTCATGGCACCTCAAAGATAAATGCTTGGACCCATATCATGGCACGAGATCAATTAATATCGCACACAATGTATGCATCAAAACCAAGACATGGTAGGATGACTATCCCATATGTGTTGCGCAACTAGGCTACATAGAAGTTAAGAGCAAGAATATAATGCAAGAAGTAAATCAATTCAAGTTCTTAGGATCTAGAATACCGAGTTCTCGCCTCAACATGACAAAACGGGCTTCATCCAAAGGTTTCATGAAAATATCCATCAGTTGGAACATCATTCCCACATGAGTGAGATTGATGTCACCATTTGCGACATGGTCACGCAGGAAGTGGTGGCGGATGTCAATATGTTTGGTGCGTCAATGTTGGATGAGGTTATTGGCGATCTTTATTGCACTTTCATTGTCACATAGAAGAGGCACCATACGAAGAGACACACCATAGTATTTCAAGGTTTGCTTCATCCATAACAATTGAGCAGAACCAGATGCCGCAGAAATGTATTTGGCTTTGACGGTGGGGAGGGCAGTGGATTTTTGTTTCTTGGATGACCAACTCACCAACAACCGGCCAAGAAATTGGCAAGCCCAGAGGTCGACTTCCGGTCAACCTTATCACCGGCGCAATTGGAATCCAGATATCCAACAAGCTCAAAGGTTAACCCCTTTGGATTCCAAAGCTTGAGTGTAGGAGTGAGAACAAGGTACCTAAAAATCTGTTTGACCACCATCAAATGGTACTCCTTGGGAGCAGATTGAAAACAAGCACACATTCCAACACTTAACATGATATCCAGCCTAGAAGCACAAAGGTAGAGCAAGGAACCAATCATGGAGCGATATACCTTTTGGTACACGTCCTTCTCACCTTCTCCAAGACCATGTTTCCCATTGAGAGGCATGGGTGTCTTCATGCGGTTGGCATTGGTCATCTCAAACTTCGCGACATGTCCTTCACATACTTGTCTTGGGAGATGAAGGTACCTTAAGCAAGTTGCTTCACAACGAAGCCTAGGAAATACATCAACTCCCCCATCATGGACATCCTAAATTTCTTGGTCATTAACTTGGCAAAAGCTTTGTTATGTGATTCATTATCTCCACCAAAGATAATAGCATCAACATAAATTTGAACAATGAATGAGCCACCCCCTTTAACCTGTTTGGTGAAAAGGGTGGAATCGACCTTACCCACGCTAAATCCATCCATGAGTAAGAAATCCCTAAGGTGCTCATACCAAGCACGAGGAGCTTGATTTAGTCCGTAGAGATCCTTATGGAGTAGGTACACTTGGTTGGGGTAGCGTGTATTTTTGAAACCTGGGGGTTGAGCTACATATGCAACCTCTTTCAAGGGACCATTAAGAAATGCACTTTTAACATCCATTTGATAAAGCTTGAAGTTGTGAAAAGATGCATATGCAAGCAAGAGAAGAATAGCTTCAAGGCAAGCAACGGGCACAAAGGTGTCCACATAGTCAATACCTTCTATCTGGGCATACCCTTGCGCCACTAACCTTGCTTTGTTTCTTGTGAAGGTTCTGTTCTCATCTTGCTTATCCTTGAACACCCACTTGGTCCCAATGAAATTGATGCGATGATACTTAGGCCTCTCCACAAGAGACCAAACTTCATTGTGGGTGAAGCACTTGAGTTCTTCTTGCATGGCAATGACCCAATCCGGATCCTCCAAAGCTTCATGGACCTTGAGTGGCTCAAAGTTGGACACAAATGCATGATGGCCACAAAAAGGTAGTGAGATGCTTCTTCTTGTTGCGAGTCTCGATCCCTCTTGATATGCTTCCAAGTATATTATTGACTTCGATCCCACTTTCAATAGAGGCAGACTTCATCTTCCAGATTGTGCCTTCATGATCAACAAATTCATCTTTTTATGGTCTTTGATCATTGACAACTTCTTGAGCTTGACCTTGATTTTGAGGAACTTGTTCATCATCTTGGTATTGCTTAACGGGCTGAGGGCTTGGTTCTTGTTATTCGGTTTGCGAGAGTTGTTCGTCTTGTGGTGAACTTGATGGTTCAACTTGAGTAGAGCTAGGATCTTCTTGAGTTGGGATTGATCCGCACCCATCAACTTCTTGATCATGGATATGATATAAAAATATGCCCAATTCCCAGCAACTTGATGACTTGCGAAGAATCTCCATCACCTACAACATGTGAAACAACTTGCCCCTCTTGGGGGCCATTATTCTCCAAAAACTCCACAACACAAGATACTTCAACACAACCATTGGTTTTGTTGTAGTACCTATAGTCATGTGAGTTTTCCGCATAACCAACAAAGATACCCTATATAGTTCTATATTTGAATTTACCGCGCTTTTCTTTCTTGTTCTTGACGAGGCACTTACACCCAAAGACACCGCGGTAGATATGGATTCTCCCCAAAAGTTATGGGGTGACTTGAACTCACTCAACATTGTTCTTGCCATCTCGATGATAGTCCAGTTCGTCCTTTCAACAACACCATTTTGTTGAGGGGTATATGGAGCCGAGAATTCATGCTTGATTCCCTCATCTTGAATGAACTCTTGCGTGTAGTTCTTGAATTCAGTTCCATTGTTGGTCCTAATGGTCTTGATCTCCACTTCATGGGTACGTTGGGCTTGCTTGGCGAAGATTATAAAGTATGTGTAGGTCTCATCCTTTGTCTTGAAGAGGAAAACCCAAGTGTACCTTGAATAGTCATCAATGATGACAACACCATACTTTCTTCCACCAAGAGTATCATATGTTGATGACCCAAAGAGATCCAAATGGAGAAGCTCCAAAGGTCTTAAAGTGTCCACCTTGGATATTGATGGATGACTCTTCCCACGTTGCTTCCTAGAGATGCAAGCACTACTCACACGATCCTTCTCAAAACACACACCGGTTAGTCCAACAATATGCTCACCCTTTAGGAGTCATTTAAGATTTCTCATGTTGAAGTGGCCAAGGTGGTGATGCCAAAGCCATCCCTCGTTAATCTTGGCCATTAGACATGTGGAAAGAGTTTGGTTATCTTGCGAGAGATCGACCATGTAAAGGTCGTATTCCACATATCCAACAAGGACCAACTTGAGATTATCACTCCTAAAGACTTTCACAAATGTTCTCGAAAAATAGGAATCATAACCGGAATCTACAATATGTTTAATTGAAAGCAACACGTTGTAGCCAAGGTTCTCAACAAGCATGACAGTCTCTAGGGTCAATGCCTTGGAGACCACCAACTTGCCGTAACCTAGTACCTTTCCTTTAGATTTGTCCCCAAAAGTGATGCTTGACGTTGAATTGACATCATGAATTAATTTGTTAAGCACACTTCTACCTCCAGTCATATGATTGGTGCATCCACAATCAAACACCCACTTTGATCCACCGGAGGAATATCCCTACAAAATCAATTCTTTGATTTAGGAACCCATTTAGTAATGGGTCCGCTAGCATTAACAATAAGATCTTTTGGTACCCAAATGGAGTACCACCTATAAGCATAATCATTGGAGGGCCAATGTATTTGGCATACACATCTCCTTGGGTGCCCTTACATAGCACGTAGGATGGATTAGATTTCCCCGCAAACTTGTGATTGGGGTTGCCCCTTGTGGTTCCCCCATTCACAACATTCTTCTTTACTTGGTCAACCCCCTTGTTCCCTTCTCGAACAAAGTTGATATTCTTAGGTGGGTTAGCACCATTCTTGTTGTTTTTAGGGTCAAACCCCATACCTTGCCTTAGGGTTCTCACCGTTTGGTAAGCAAGAATATCGTCAAGAATCTTGCCCCTAGAGGTAGTTGTGAGACGCTCCTTCTCAAGTTGTTCCTTCAACTTCTTGTCTTCCTCAAGGAGACAATCCTGATCCAATGTATAGTTAGACGCACACGTAATATTCTCAACAATGATTGGATCCTTCAATGTACTAATGACCCACAAGTATAGGGGGTATATCACAGTATTTTCGAGGGAAGTGAAACCCAATTTATTGATTCGACACAAGGGGAGCCAAAGAATATTTATAAGACTTAACAACTGAGTTGTGAATTCAGATGCACCTAGAAACAATCTTGCTCACAGCAGTTTATCAGTAGCAACAGTTTTGTAGTAGCAATAGTAAAGTAATAGCAGTAGTAAAAAGTAAAGACAGTAGTAACAATTGCAGTAAACAGTAGGATTAAAGCACGGTAGGCACATGGATGGATGGACGGGCGTTGCATGGACAACAAAATTCATATAGCAATCAGAACATAGGGCATTTGCAGATAAATAAGATAAAGCATCCAAGTACTAAAGAATCCTAGGCATGTGTTCCATATATAGTCATACGTGCTCGCAATGAGAACTTGCACAACATCTTTTGTCCTGCCAGCCCATTTGCAGCGGGGCCTCAAGGGAACTACTGGCAATTAAGGTGCTCCTTTTAATAGAGCACCGTAGCAAAGCATTAACACTCCATGAACACATGTGATCCTCACATCAAAGCCATTCCCTCCGGTTATCCCAATTTCTGTCACTTCGGGGCCTTTGGTTCCGAACAACAACGTGTGTATACAACTTGCAGGTAAGACCATAAACAATACTATCATAATGAATCAATAACATGTTCAGATCTGAAATCATGGCACTCGGGCCCTAGTGACAAGCATTAAGCATAACAAGTTGCAACAAAGTCAAAAAGCACTAATAAAATATACTAGGCACCATCCATGCCCTAACAATCCGATGCCATTACATGAACGATCTCATCCAATCCCTACCATCCCCATAGCCTACAACGGGGGATTACTCACTCATAGATGGGGGAAACATGGATTCTTGGTGGAGAAGCGATGGTGATGATGATGGCGATGATCTCCTCCAATTCCCCATCCTGGCAGGGTGCCAGAACGGAGTTTCTGGTTCCGAATCATGGAATCTGGTGGTGGCGGCACAGCGGAACTCTTTCTGGAAAAACGTTGAAACCCCCTTGGTTTTTAGGTTAGGAGGCAACTTATAGGCAAAGAGGGAGGCCGAGGGGGTGCCTGGGGCGGCCAGACCACCCCCTGGTGCGGCTAGGCCTAGCCCGCGTGGCCAGGTGGTGTGTCCAGGCCCCAGCCCGTCTCCGTCTCGTATTCTGGCTCCTAGTATCCCTAGTGAAAAACTGACTTTGGCTTTTGTCCCATCCAATTCCGAGAATATTCATTTTCTGACTTTCAACCAAAAACAGCAGAAAACAGGCAGCTGGCACTGTGGCTCTTGTTAATAGGTTAGTCCAAGAAATCATATGAAAAGTACTCCAAAGTGTGTACAAAACATAAGAAAGTAGATAAAACCAAGCATGGAACATCAAAAATTATGGATACGTATCAACATCCCCAAGCTTAACTCCTGCTCGTCCTCGAGTAGGTAAGTGATAAAAAGAAAGAATAATTTTTGAGGTGACATGCACCATCATAAACTTGATCAAAGTATTTGTAAAACATTCATATATGGGATCATAATACTTCAACATAACATGAAAGATAAAGTTCTAATAATAAGACAAAGCAACTATGTTGCAACATGAAAAGGCACAAACAAAAAATTCATGAATAACAATGCTTTGCAAGACGTTTGTTTGTTTCACATAAAGAAAACATAGCATAGTGGCATTCAGCTTGTCCCTCATAGAGTAGCAAACATAAATGCATAGGACACCTTCAAAGTTCATAAGAGTGTCTAGATACAAATAGTTAAAACAAGCAATATCAAAGCTATGCATCAATCAACAAGTCTTGGGACAATGCACATAGAACTAAGAATGGCCACTATGCTCTCAAAGTAGGTGCATAAAGATAGAAGGTGGAGACTCAACATAAAAGTAAAATAAAGGCCTTCAAAGAAGGAAGTAGAAACTCAAGTTTCATAAAGAGCTTCCAAAAATTATGGTACTTATTAGCTTTCAGCTCTCATTGCCCCTATCATAAGCATCTTGAAGGTGATTAAGTTTAAAGTGACACAACTAAGAGGTTATGCTTGACAAGTTATAAGCCGAAATCTCATGCCCCTTACTTACGAAGACCGAACCTCATGCTACTCAACTTTAGTCACAAGTAAGCTCTTGTCATTGTAAGTACATATGTATCATAGAGAACCACCAACGGGGTACCCCTTGCACATGATACATGAGCTATCCCATAATCAAAATGACAAGGCAAGCAGACAATGAGCATCTCAGCGATCTTTTTATTTATTATTTGCATAGGTTTTTATTGAGGATGCTTCATAGAATGCTCATTATGGTTATGCTGCAAGTTTCCACCATGATTAGGCATGGCTTAGGCTAGCGGCCCAGGCGTTTCTCTAACACAAATACAAACTCCATGATCTTACAAGTTCCCCTTTTATTTCACACCGCCGGGATCCATAAGCAAAAGAACATGATATCAATCGGGTACAAAGTACAAGTGCAATGTTGAAAGCGTTCCCCATGATACATGGTTCTGCTAACTTCAACTTATAAAGCGCAAGCATATACGCAACAAAGATGGATGCAATGGTTCAAGTTTATTAAATGCAAGAAAAGTAAAGTGTGCCATCAAGTTCGTGAGAGCTTTAATCACTAGTTTTCTCATAACAAGTTTAATTCGGAAGATAGATAAAAACATGAATATACTTGGAACAGCATATGCTAATAGGTAGGTATGGTGGACACTTTTTGCAATATTTGGTTTTAGGGAGTTGGAAACACGAGTAAAGCTTATACTCAGTGCAGGTGAAGGCTAGCAATAGTAAGGGAGCGACCAACTAAGAGAGCAATAATGGCCATAATCATGCAGAGCGACAAAACATCATTAATCAAAGCATAAAGTGATACTACAAGTTGAAAACTAAAGGATCATAAAGGCTATGGTGACTTGGTATAGTCATAACATGGTGTGACCATGCGCCAAGTCAACCCAAATAAAGCAATAAAGGAGAATACCACAATACTATGCTTTAATATGCTAAAACAACGCATGATTCTTCCAAGGCACATTAAGCAATCTCAATTGTTTATAACATGTCATGGTACATCAAAGAATGCTAAGCATAAAGTCAAAACAATATCAAGCATGGCATGATAAAGCATAGGCCACAGTCAAAAACAAGCTCTCTTTACAACTTAAGCATGAACTTTCCTACTCTTTTCCAATCCAAACCAAACTATTTGAAAACCAATGCATGAAAGAGGGGGTCCAACCAATTTATTCAGAAAACTAAGGAAACAAAGCAAACGAAAAACTGAAACAAAACGAAAAAGAAGATGCTCCAAGAACAACACAACTGTGCATAAAACAATAAAAATGAAGTGTTTGGAAGAAACCTGGGATTTTTATTGATGAAGAAGGGGATGCCTTGGGCATCCCCAAGCTTTGACGCTTGTACTTCTTGGATGTTTCTTGGGGTGACACGCGTGGCATCCCCAAGCTTGAGCTTTAGTCCATCCTTCATCTCATTACTCATTCCTTCCATACACCTGAAATTTTTCCTTCATACAAAACTTCACACAATCTTTATTAGCAATATTAGTGCACTCAAGATAAATAAGTATTAAGGTTCAGTTCTAACACCAATAAACTTACATTAGAACACTAGATACTGTAGCACTTCCCCTCAAAAAGCTTAATTCCCCAAAAGAACTCAAAAAGGAACCAACAAGAAGCAAATGCAGAAAATGGCAGAAATCTGTCAAAACAGATCAGCAGGTAAAGACGATTTTTTCGAAGAACTTATGTTGCTCAAATCAAAAAGTGTTGAAGTAACGAAAGTTAGATAACAACCTGGGGAAGAAGCAAAAAAATTCACGCCTCAAAAGGACGTACAGAGATTTTACACAAATTTTTACGGTGAAGCACAGAAATCTGTTTCGGGACAACAACTTTCCCAATCATTACTTCTGTCTCATTAGAGGTTACTCTTGGCACAAAAAGCAAAAAAAAGGATAAGGAGAGATTATTACAAAGGTAATAACTTCCAAGACTCATCTAAAACTTTTGGGTTATCTCCCAATAAGTACTTTTCTTTAACGCCTTTAAGTTAGGCATGATAGTTTGAGAGGATGCTCACATAAGAAATATGAATTGAAGTAAAAGAGAGCATCAAGAAGCAAATTCAAAACACATTTAACTATAACCCACTTCCTATGCATAGGAATCCTGTATGCAAATAAATTGGCAAAGAACAAAGTGACAGGCATAGGAAGATAAAACAAGAGTAACTTCAAAACTTTTAGCACGTAGAGAGGTGTTTCAATACCATGAAAACTTCTACAACCATATTTTCCTCTCTCATAATATTTTTTAGTAGCCTCATGAATAAACTCAACAATATAACTATCACATAAATCATGCTTTTCATGTTCTACAAAAAAATAATTTTTATCAAGCTCAAAAATAGTGGGATTAAAACCTTCAAACCCACTTTTAACAATTCTATAATAAGATGACTGATCATTTAATATAGGACCATTGTATAGAGCTTTATCATAAACAATTTCTAAACAAAACTCTTTAGTACCATGCATCTCGAAGTTAGGCACAAATAAAGGATTATCATAGATAACATGAGCATAACATTCATCCTCCTTTGGTAAGCATGAGGGACAATCAAATAAAGTAAGGGATAAAGAGTTACTCTCATTAGAAGGTAGGCATGGGTAGCTAATCCATTCTTCCTCCTTTTGTTCATCACTCTCCTCCTCTTTTTCATCTAATGAGCTTTCAGGTTCATCAATTTCTTCTTCCATAAGATCCTGCATGGCATTAGTCTCTTCCATTTGTGGAAAGCATCTATTAATATATTCAAGAATATAGCCATTTTCTTCCCTGTAATTATCAAAGGAAAATTTAAGTATATCATAAACCTCATATTTATAAGGTGAATCATCAATATTTTCAAGCAAACTAGCAAGTTCAAATGCACCCTTCCAAGCAATAAATTCCTCAATTTGTTCCACATCATAAAAGTCATAATTTTCTTTAACATAAGAAGATATGGTAACATCATCATTATACTCACATTGAAAAGGGAGGTGTTTGTACCTCCTATAGCAACAAGATTTATCAAAGCAATAAGTAACATTATAAGTAGAGCACACGTTTATAGCAATGGTATACAATTTATCAATTTGTTCCCATACGTGTTTCCCTTTTTGTGACAAGCGGTGTTTGTTATAATAATATTTTGTTCTTCCATGAACCCACCTTGCCAATAAGATTCAGTTTCAAAGAAACCAACCATTGATATAAATCATGATAAAGCAAGACAATAACAGACTAACGAAAATAACAACTAGAGTAGGAACTAATTTTTTTGTATTTTTGATAAAGAAACAAGCAAACAAGGCGGAAATAAACTAAGCAAAACAAAAATAACAAAGTAAAGAGATTGGTTATGATTATGCTTGAACAATAGTGATTCCAAGTGGACTTGATAAATAAAGCTATGCTCCCCGGCAACGGCGCCAAAAAATAGTCTTGATGACCCACAAGTATAGGGGGGGTATCGCAGTATTTTTGAGGGAAGTGAAACCTAATTTATTGATTCGACACAAGGGGAGCCAAACAATATTTATAAGCCTTAACAACTGAGTTGTCAATTCAGCTGCACCTGGAAACAATCTTGCTCACAGCAGTTTATCAGTAGCAACAGTTTTGTAGTAGCAATAGTAAAGTAATAGAAGTAGTAAAAGTAAAGATAGTAGTAACAATTGCAGTAAATAGTAGGATTAAAGCACGATAGGCACATGGATGGATGGATGGGCGTTGCATGGACAAGACAATTCATATAGCAATCAGAACATAGGGCATTTGCAGATAAATAAGATAAAGCATCCAAGTACTAAATAATCCTAGGCATGTGTTCCATATATAGTCATACATGCTCGCAATGAGAACTTGCACAACATCTTTTGTCCTGCCAACCCATTTGCAGCGGGGCCTCAAGGGAACTACTGGCAATTAAGGTGCTCCTTTTAATAGAGCACCGAAGCAAAGCATTAACACTCCATGAACACATGTGATCCTCACATCAAAGCCATTCCCTCCGGTTATCCCGATTTCTGTCACTTCAGGGCCTTTGGTTCCGGACAACAACGTGTGTATACAACTTGCAGGTAAGACCATAAACAATACTATCATAATGAATCAATAACATGTTAAGATCTGAAATCATGGCACTCGGGCCCTAGTGACAAGCATTAAGCATAACAAGTTGCAACAAAGTCAAAAAGCACTAATAAAAGATACTAGGCACCATGCCCTAACAATCCGATGCCATTACATGAACGATCTCATCCAATCCCTACCATCCCCATAGCCTACAGTGGGGGATTACTCACTCATAGATGGGGGAAACATGGATGGTCGATGGAGAAGCGATGATGATGATGATGGCGATGATCTCCTCCAATTCCCCGTCCCAGCAGGGTGCCAAAACGGAGTTTCTGGTTCCGAATCACGGAATTTGGTGGTGGCGGCACAGCGGAACTCTTTCTGGAAAAACGTCGAGCCCCCCTTGGTTTTTAGGTCAGGAGGCAACTTATAGGCGAAGAGCGAGGCCGAGGGGGTGCCTGGGGCGGCCAAACCACCCCCTGGCGCAGCCAGGCCTAGCCCGCACGGCCACGTGGTGTGGCCAGGCCCCAGCCCCTCTCCGTCTCGTATTCTGGCTCCTGGTGTCCCTCGGTGAAAAACTGACTTTGGCTTTTGTCCCATCCAATTCCGAGAATATTCATTTTCTGACTTTCCTGGAACCAAAAATAGCAGAAAACAATTAGCTGGCACTGTGGCTCTTGTTAATAGGTTAGTCCAAGAAATCATATGAAAAGTACTCCAAAGTGTGGACAAAACATAAGAAAGTAGATAAAACCAAGCATGGAACATCAAAAATTATGGATACGTTTGCAACGTATCATGTACCAAGAGCCTTTTCATAGGATACTCGAAGTTGATCATGATTCTCCCCAAGTTTTATGATCTCACACTTGACAAGCAAATTAGCTTTCTCAAGGTCCTCAAGGTCATTGGTGAGAGAAGCATGAGATCTCTCAAGTTCCTTCTTTCAAGCATCAAGCTATTGGGACAAGGTAATATCCCTATCTAGGGAATCCACATCTTTTTCCTTATCAAGTTCATAGATTTCAATTCATTGTTTAAGAAGTGAAGTGATATTCTTTTCCTTGCTTAGCTCTTGCTCAAGGTGATTGAATCTCCATTTCTCATCATCAATATGAAATTCCAAGCTATCAATGGTCTTGTAACGTGAGTTTACAAGGTCCATTAATTGCTTGAATCTAGCACGAGCGTTGCTAGGAAGAGACTTCATGATTTTATACATTTCTTATACATAGTTTTCATCAAACTCATCATTGTCACTATCATTGGTACTAACATGATCATCCAAGATGCTAGAGAGAGATAGAGGAGACGAGATTACCTTGGTGCACTTTGCCATAAGGAAAGAGCCGACGACCTTGGGAGTAGGAGATTCATCGAAGTAGTCCTTGATATAGTCATAGGTGAGTAGTGACCCGGGTTCAGTGTAAACCAAAATAGGCTCACGAAACACCTTCTCCTCGTCCCCACACTCCTCATCACATGTGTCCTTGGAGCTTCTTGCCATAAGGCAAGTACCGATGACCTTGGGAGTAGTGGATTCATTGGCGTAGTCCTTGGTGTAGTCGTATGTGAAGAGTGACCCAGGTTTGGCAAAAGCCAAGCCGACCACTCCCACAACCTTCTCCTCATCTTCCCTTTCTGCATCGGATAAGTATTCTTGGTCTAGGAAGCCTTTTACATCATGTTTCTTGTTCCTCTTGTATCTTTCATTGATGGGGTTTGGCTTCAATCTTGGCTTGGCGCCCTCTTCATACTTGGGCTTGTCAAGTATCTTTTCATATGGTAACTTGTCAGCAAAGTGATCTGACTCATCACAACTATAGCAAGTCCTCTTCTTCTCACTTGGTCCGGTTGAACTTCTCCTTCTTCAGAACTTCAAGTTCTTGGTGAAGAGTGCAAGTTGAGAGAGAATATCATCAACTCCATCACTATCATTCTCTTCTTCACTTGCAACATCTTCTTGCACATGGTTGGCCTTTAGTGCTAGAGAATGACAAGACCTAATAGCATGGTTGATCTCCTTGGCCTTTTGTCCTTCATCCGCCAAGTTATCCATGGTAACAAGATATGATACTAGATCATCAGGAGAGAAATGGCCAGCTGAATCTAGGAGTTCCAAGTTCAAGGCAAGCTTCTTGTTGGTGGCTACAATCATAGAGATAATCTTGGACTTGATGAGATCATCATTCAAGTTGAGCCCATCATCATACTTGTCACAACCAAGATCACTAATCTTCACACAGAGGGAAAAAAGTCTCTTGTATGCTTCCGTGATGGACTCACCATCATGGTTCATGAACATGTTCATATCCGACTTAGCAACTTCATACTTGGACTTTTGGATAAGACACGTTCCCTCTTGGAGGATGAAAATCATATCCCAAAGATCCTTTGCGGTATGGATGTCACTAATGTGATCATGGATAGTGCGGTGGATGGCACTCCTTATCTTGTCACAAGCCATTGCATTTAGTTGACGGTCATAGTACTCTCCTAGAGTGAGGTTGTCGGCATCTTGTGGATAGAAGCATTTGCACACAATCTCCCAAAGCTCCACACTGCAGCTGTGAAGATGAGGTTCCATAGTAGCTTTTCAATGAGAGAAGTGAGTTCCATCATAATGAGGTGCGGGACCCGAACCATTAATATGAGGCATGATGTTATTTTTCTTCGGATATATATACAAAGGATTAGGAGGCATGGAGACTTTTGTCTGGTCACTCTCATTAGAGGACTCATTCATCGTCTCCTTACCAGTGTCCATCGTCCTCCCATGAGGTACTACCGAAGGTCCAGCAAGGATGACCCCCTCGCCCATCCCCGTAAAACGTCCTTCAAGGAAACTTATTCAAGCATGGAGATCGGAATCCGCCTTAGCCTTTTCACGGGAACTTTTGGCAAAGAGTTCACGAAGCTCCTTGACCAAATAAGTCTTGTCCTTCTCATCATCGGAGAAAACCAACTTTTCTCTTAGACGATAAAGCCCTTAGAAGAGCCATTCGCTCTGATACAGATTGAAAGTGTAAGATGGTTTACCTAGAGGCAGGGTGAATAGGTTTGTACAAAATTCTTTGTAATCTTTTGAAAGTTTTAGGCTTTGCAGAATATAAGTGTGCCTAAATGCAAACTAGGTGAGGCAACCTAGATGATGATATAAGATACTTCAAGCATGAAGGCTAGCACAAGTAAACAACACACGTAAGAGATTTCTTAAGGAATAACCGAAGCACGTGGAGACGAAGATGTATTCCCGTGTTCACTCCCTTTGGGAAGGGGGCCACATCACGTTGGATAGGTGTGAGGTTCCATGAGGGATTCCCCAACGCCACGAAGGCTCACCTTCTTCTCTGAGCTATCCCATGAAGGAATAGCTCACTTACTCGTGGTAGACTTTAAGGTAGTCTCCAAATCCTCATAAACTTTCCACGGAGCAAATCACAAGCCGAATGCCTCCGGGCGACCCTAGCCGCATAGGGTTTTCCACAAACCCAAGAGTAACAATCTAACTCGATAAACTCAACAGAGAATGAAATTTGGCTTGGTGAAAACATAGATAGGGACCTCCTCTTGCTTTCTACCAAAGGGATTTTTTGATGGGTATAATGGGAGATTGATACATTGCAAATGTATCTATAATTTTTGATGTTCCATGCTTGGTTTTATCTACTTTCTTGTGTTTTGTCCACACTTTGGAGTACTTTTCATATGATTTCTTGGACTAACCTATTAACAATATGCCACAGTGCCAGTTGCCTGTTTTCTGCTGTTTTTGGTTCCAGGAAAGTCAGAAAATGAATATTCCCGGAATTGGACGGGACAAAAGCCAAAGTTCCTATTTTTCCGGAAGACTCACAGAGCCAGAAGGAGAGTCGGAGAGGGGCCACAGGGTGGCCACACCCCCCCAGGCGCGGGTACCCCCAGGCCACGCCAGGGCATGGTGTGGGCCCCCTGGCGGGCCACCGACCTTGCCTCCTTCGCCTATATATTCCTCCTGAGGCAAAAACCCTAAATCATCAATCAGAAATCCACGAAAAGTTCCACAGCGCCGCCACCACCAAAGGGGATATTCGGGGGACAGAAAGTCTCTGTTCCGGCACCCTGCCGGGACGGGGAAGTGCCCCCAGAGCCATCTCCATCGATCTCCACCGCCATCTCCATCACCATTGCTGATTCCCATGATGAGGAGGGAGTAGTTCTCTCTCGAGACTAAGGGTTCTACCGGTAGCTATGTGTTCATCTCTCTCTCTATGCATGATCTTATTGAGATCATGAGCTGGTAATCTATAGATCTACCTTGCTACTCAAGTGCTTTAATAGATCTCTACCCTCCCCATGTGTGTGAAGTTGACAGTGTGCACACCATGGTGGCACTTAGGCTAGAGATTACAAATACTTATTATGAGTAATATTTGGAGTTGGATTTCTTTATGAAATTGTGGTGTTTGTTTGAACCATCTAGTGCTCAAGGTGACAGTGTGGGTTTTCTAGATGGGAAAGATGAACTTTGAGGTGTGATGTTATAGCCCTACCATCGATTAGAGTGTTCAACTGGAGAGTAGTTAAGAGTAGTATCATAAAGAAGAATATATTTATATGAGAGTGTTCACTAGTGAAAGTATGATCCCTAGGCCTTGTTTCTAAGCACTGAAACACCGTTTGCTATTAGATCTATTACATGTTTGCTTGCTTCCATCTTTATTTCAGTTTGCCTTTAGTCTTTTCCACGCCTTCAAGCTATTTTATAGCACCGTTATCTTATATCCATACCACTTGTATTTCACTATCTCTTCGCTGAACTAGTGCACCTATACACCTGACAAGTGTATTGGGTGTGTTGGGGACACAAGAGACTTCTTGTATCTTGATTGCAGGGTTGCTTGAGAGGGGATACCTTTGACCACTTCCTCCCTGAGTTCGATAAACCTTGGGTGATCCACTTAAGGGAAAACTTGCTGCTGTTCTACAAACCTCTGCACTTGGAGGGCCAACAACTGTCTACAAGAATAGAAGTGCGTAGACATCAGAGATCCTCAAGAATTTTTGTGTTTCAAAAATGGGGGGGGGAGAGAGATTCAAGAATGAATATGAACTGGAATTCCTAACCTACTCAAGGTGGAAGAAGAGGTATTTATAGCCCAGGGAGAAATCTAGTTGTTTAGAGCAATTCTGCACGAAACTAGTTTTAAGTTTGGTTGCACCATCTCACAGATCGGACGGCCCGGTTCCCAGGCCAGATGACCGGAACTCAACTGGAAATGCTTTCTGTCCCCGGTTCTAGATGGACTCGGTATTGACAACCAGCAATCCCGGTTCAGAGTTGATTTTCCGGACCTGACATCGGACCACCTGGTCTGGGAGCTGGTTCAACTAGCTTGCAAACCAGATCCTTCAGAAGTGCTTTGAAAGGTCAATCTCCCTCTCATCTCTCTTTGGTGATGGGACAAGTGGGTGTATAGGATGTGTGTATGGATTAGGAATTCATCCCCAACAAGATCATCGAGAAAACCCTCTTAATAGTATGGAGTTTATAAAGACTCAAGTTACCTAAAAAGGCAAAACTCTGGCACAAAGCTTTGTTATCGAGATGGGGGGTCTCCGACGATCTTCCAACATGCCATCAGACTAAAACCTGTGTAAGACACTAGTAGGTAACATTAGTCCGCTCTAACTGCAGTGTCATTGTCAACCAAAAACAATAGAGGGTAAAATACCCTTTCACGAGCCAATTACAGGAGAGGAAACAACTACCCACGGATCACCCCTCCGAATTTATCAGCTGTCCATTCCGTCAAGATCCAACCCCCGACCTCTCTCTCCTAAAGCACCCTTATATCTCTCTCCTTATCTCTCCCCCTCTACCACACAAGCCACAGACGCCACCCGACACTGTCTCCATCGCCCATCCCCTCTCCTCCTCCCCCAAATTCTGTGCGTGACCGAAGCACCGACGAGCGGAGCAGCGACCTTCCACCTGAGCACCACCGGAGGCATCGTCCAGCGCACCCGCGTCGCACTTCCTAACGGCGGCGACCACCACCTGCGTAATCCTGGTGAGCGGGCTGCCCCCAGGGACGGTGCCTGCGGTACGCGCTAGTGCCGGTGACGAATAGCGAGACGACGAGCACGCTGAGCAGGGACATGATGGCGTAGTCGAGCCGCCAGCGCGATGGAGAGCACACACACAGAGGCAACGTCCGCCCGCACTGAGTTGTCGCCCACCTGCACGACGGCGTCCACCTGCCCCTGAGTGTCGTCCACCTGCTGGCCGCTGGCGGCGTGCTCTAGTGCTGCTGTTGCTGCTGATGCGGTGCGACGGCACCGCCGCTCGGCCATTTTTTTAATTTTTGTAGACAGATACACCGACCGCATTGCCGTCGGCATAGCACCGCTGAACCATTGACGATGTCTATCACGCCTCTCGCACCGACGGTCGAGATACGCCGACGGCTAGCTAGCACCGTCGACCTAGCTAGGAGACGCCGATGGTCTAGGCTACCTGACGGTTAGGGAGGTATGCCACGCGATCTAACCCGACGCCTAGATGCTAACAGCGCACGCTGTCGGTGTGCGTAGGTGTAAGCCGACGGCTTTTTCAGCTATGCCGATGACAAAAGCCCTCGGCCTCTTGCTTGATTCCCGTAGTGTTTAGCAACTACTACATTTCAAGACAGATCTGGTGATACCAAATTAGTATCATAAATGTTGTTACTTCTTCTCAATAAAATTAATCAAACCGTAGAATATTTGATTTAAGACACTAAAAGTAATATTTTTTTAGATCAGATAGAGTACGTAGTAGTGGAGTCATTCGAGCATGCATGACCTTATCCACGAGGACTACTAGGAAAACAACTATAGATAGACGAGCTATTCTATGGCGCATATACAGAACCATGCGCTACAGAAAAATGTCGGCAGCGCACACCAGAGAATGCGCCATAGAAACTTGCACAATTCTATGGCGTATTTCAGAAAACATGCACCACAGAAATTATGTGGGACCCGCCACCAGGGTGGGGCGACAAAATTTCTGTGGCGCATATAGACATATGCACCACAGAAATAATAAGTTATGTGGTGCATATGTCAATATTCGCCAGAAAGAGGAGACGGGCTCCACCACAAAATCTTTTTGACACACTTTCTGTGGTGCATATGGCGATATGCGTCACATAAATGTTTGGTTTTTGTGGTGCATATCCTCACATGTGCCATAAAAAGTTTACACGGGTCCCACCATGGAAAGTGCACAACCTTATTCTGTGGCGCATATAGCAATATGCTCCACATAAATCTGAACTTCTGTGGCGCATAACTGCAATATGCGCCACAGAATAAGGCGTCCAGATCCATGTGCAAATAGGTGGCATCTCACCCCTCTCTATCCACCATCACCCATTTCCCATCTCTTCTTCCCTTCTCCACACCCAGCTCGTCTTTGTGGCGCCCTGGTAAAACCACTACTAGAAAATCGCGGTGTTTTTGTGCATTGTATCATCATGACTGCATGCTCATGTCATCATGCCACCTTGCATTTGAGCATCGTCATCATCTTGCATGGTTTGTTTAAAAACTATTTTCGAAAAATCTGTTTTCGTTTTCTAAACGCCCCGTCTTTATTCAAACACAAAACCTGGGTCTCCGGAATATTTTGTTTTGTCTAACCACGGTTTGCAAAAGCCCCGTTTTAAATAAATAAAATTTTAAATTGTTTTTAGGAGGCAGCCCGCCAGGCTCGAAAGCCCAGCTGGCCACCTCTAGATAAAATCCTAGCTACCCCAAATCTTTTCCTACCTAATCCTAATCTGCCCAGCCCCCCTCCACCTCACCCCAACCTATCCCTTGGCGCCACATCAGCCTGGCCCTCTCTCCATCCAATGAACCACCGCCACCTACCCCGCGGGCCCCACCCCGGGATGGACAGGCGCGCCACCACTCCTACCTGCAGCCCACCACCTCAGCCGCCTGCCCCACTCCCCACCTTTTCCCTCCTGCCCTGCCGCCTCTCTCTCTTCCTCTCTCTCTCTCTCTCTCTCTCTCTCTCTCACCGCCTGCCACCTCCTCACCTGGCCCACCACCTGGGCCGCTCCTCACACGCACACAGCACCTGCACACACGCACACAGCGCGCAGCAGCCAACACTGTGTGGCCCCACCCTGCAGCCCCACGACCGCTCACCCACCCCGCAACCCCCGTCGCTCGCCCAACCACCTCGCAACCCATCCCCCTCGATCGATGATGCCGCCGCCGCCAGAGATCCATCTCGGGCCGCCTCTCCCCTGCTTCCCTCGCCTTCCTCACCTCTGAGCACGCTGCCGAGCCGCGGTCTCCTCTCCCCGGCCCTCTGCTATCTCCCCGCAACCGTCGCCACCCTCCCGCTCGCCTCCTCTCGCAAGCTTGCCTTGCTGCCAGCCCCCTCCCGACCGGCTGCGGGCCTCCCCTTCCTCTCCTCCATCCTCTGCTGTTCTCGGGAGCCTTCCAAGCTCGTCGCCGGCCCCTTCTCCTCCTCGTTCACCGCCGTTGCAAGCCCCACCATCGTCGGCCTCTGCCACGACCCCCAGGCTCCACCGCCATCTCGCACCAGGCCGCCTCCCCGAGGCCTCCTTCTGCACGCCACGGATCCCCTCTGAGCGGCCGCCTTCCCCCTTGATTCCATGGCGCGCCGCCCCCCTCGTCTCTCTACACCGCCGGGACCCCCTGCTTCGAGCCGCCAACCACCGGTCCACCTCGCCTTCCGCCTCATGTCACCTACCTCGCCACCATGCCCTCCCTGCAGGCGTGTGGCCGCCGTCGCGCGCCCGTGTCCATCGCCTCTGCACCGTCCGCGGCCGGATCTCCTCCGTGTCCCAAGTACCATAGCAAGCCCCACCACCACATGTTCTGTTCCTCTTGAGCCGTGTTCGTGCGCTACCCCTGCAGGGACCTTCGCTCTGTTTCCACGATGCTTTTGGAATTGATGTGTGTTGGAGATAATACATGTGGATAAACGGTGGCGACCTAGTTGGTGTGGCATCACCGTCCCCGGTTTTCACCAAGATGGGTTGCCAAGATCTCCTTCACGGACCCCGATGACCCCATGATCTCCGCTGCAGAACAACAAGGCCTTCGGAGTGGAATCAACAAGATCTACCGCCGGACTCCAAGCACTCCTTCATGGATCCGACGACCTGAAGCTCTCCCTCACGGATTCGAAGACCGACCCCGGCGTCCGAAGACCAAACCTGAACCACATCGAACCCAGATCGCCGACGCCAAGAGCTACCACGACATTGACCTGACAAGTCAAGATCGCCGGCATGACAACTCAAGACCGAGTTCTTCACGAATCGCCAAGACCCCGATCCACGGACCCGATGGTCGAAGCCCCAAGACCGTACCCTGGGGGTCGACCGGAGCTTCTTTAGGGATGCCAAGATCCTCGACCCGATGATGCGACAAGATCTACCTCCGTTATCCGAGAACGATCCCGCCGAGACCGAACCCAGATCCGGACCCTGAGAACCGACCCTGAACCCCTCGGAGCCCAAGTTCGCCGAACCCTAATGTGATTCCCTATCCGAGACCCCATTATTTTTATAATATGACATTATCAACTGTCGCATATTAAATTGTTCATGCATGCATACTTGTCTGTGGTTTGGGGGCATTATGCCAATTCATCTCATAATTAAATATGGAGTCTATATGCGGGATATCTTTGTCTTATTGCGGACTCCATTTAAATTGGCATAGCGAACCGAAGCCATGTTTTGTCTTGCTAATCCAACATTTAATTTGCGGGGTAGATAAATAACATGAACCATGTAATAAATTGTCGGGACCCCGGTTCCGCTTAATATGGCCTAAATGCATCGCACCTTTGCCATGTCATACATCATACATGCATCATGTCCGATTTTCTACCGTAGTATTAAATAGTCCATCCGGTGTTTCTTCTAGTGCTTTGCTTCTTCACGGATTAGGCTGATGAGTGGATGCGAGTGTTGACCCGATCTTCGGATGAACCTTCGGCAATGTTTTTCAGGAGGGCATCTCCCCCTTTCTACCTATCTTACTTTTGTAGCATTTATTCCCTCCTGTTGATCTATTGCTATCTATGTCGCGATGCTCTAGTTTTCGTACCTGTGATATCCCTTGCAGCCTTATATTGCCTTGGACACATCCTATTACTTGTTGATTGGTAGATAGTTGGACTTGCGCGTCGTAGTCGCTTGCTCAAGTGCTGTTGCGTGTCGTCAAGTACCACAGTTGTTGGAGTATTGCCGCATGTTTAAGGTTGGAGATGATCATGGCTTTAATCACTGTTTAACAACTAAAATTGAAAGTAGGTAAATGCAGAGGCACCGGTGGGTAATAGACAATATTTTGGATTTTAACCGCTCACTGGTGTCCCGTAGGACCCCGAGTTCTTGACACCTGTTTCGAGATCGAGCGCGCTAACCACAAGTGGGGTGTGTGGGCACCCCCATCGATTAGTACCTGATTTCAAAGTATTGTACTGGGGGCCACAAAGTAGTTTGGAGCTTTATTACTATCCTGTACTTATGCCATGCTTTACTGCTTTATTTAAGATTGTGCGTGGAGCACCTGTACTGTTTAGGATTGCGGAGTGTTTTTGCGGTATCGACAAGCCCAGTCATGCTTTCGGGTTCCCAGTCGTTTACAGCCACTGACGCAAACCCTGGGTCCGTTCCGGAGCCGGCCAACTTCGTTGCGGGTAGCTTAGTGGGGTGGCCCCCATGTACTTGCTTTGGGTCTGGGAAACGTCATGACTTAGGCCCCGCCGACATACCGATGGGTGTATGTTAACTGATCTGGCAAAAAGGGTCGAAGTGCGTGTGGATACTTTGGTGCACCCCTGCAGGGTTAAATCTTTTCGAAAAGCCGTGTCCACGATTATGGACGACTTGGAGCACAGTTCTCGATCATAGACAACTATAACTAAAGTTTACTGTTATAATTTGACTTGTATCCGGTATGACTAGTAATCAACTTCACTACAACGGAATGGCTAAATAAAAGTACCAACAACTGCTGGTTTTGGGATATCTCATGCTAATTGTATCTGACTAGTAAGTGTTGCAACTACAATGGAATGGTTGACTAAAACTGCCCACTGCTTATTATATCAGGATGACTATCTATACCTGACTAGTAATTGCTGCAACGATAACTGAATAAATAAAACTGCCAACGGTGTGAGTTCCTCGGTTGACTTCCTCGTTTGGTCTCGAGGGGAAACACCAGGATGGGTATGTTTGGTGGTAGTATCAGGTTGGTTCCGAATAGGTCTTTCTTACCCTCTCTGATAGCCGCTATTTGTATCGAGTCTCTATAGGTTGTTTAGTGCATGCCGCGCTGCCGCTTCAGTCCACCATACCTATGTAGGCGAGGACCGCCGAATTCTAGTCTCGCCGTGTACTGGCCTCAGTACTGACCGCTCTCTTTTTTTTCCCTTTGCCCTTTGCCAGCACCCCTTTGTTTTTAGCAGGTTTGAGATCGACGTCGTTAGCAGGGTTACCCTTCCGGCTTGGCCTGGGCAGGGTTATGGACGCCATTGGTTATTCTTCAGGGCTCTTAGCTCAATTTGCATCTTGTCCGTATTCGGATGCTGTATTGTTTTCAAGGTGATTTGGATCTTTGTACTGTAAATCTGTATTCTTGACTCTTTGAGTCGCTGTTGTATATATATGTTTTGTGGGTTCCATCGAGGACTATTGTGTAATGATATTACTTCGTTTTCCACCCGCACGCAAGTGCCTGGTGGGCACCTTTGAATCGTTTCTATGCGGGTTTGGCGGAAAGCGCTGAAACTTGCATAGGGCCGATTCTGAGGGTGTTACAGAGTGGTATCAGAGCTCAGCAGTTGCGATACCCCACAAGTCCAGCCTGTAGGATAACCTAGCTAACGGCCGAAGTAGGGTGTCAAAGCTATTTTTGCAAAATCAGTTGGATAGTTCTGATTAGGTCTGATTTTACTCCTTACCCTCTGCTGCTCTCCTCTCACCTCTGCGTGTTTTGAATCCGCTCTCGTCTCTCTCTTCGAGTCCAGGATTTCTCGTGGTTGGGTTCCATCGTACCTTCAGGGTTTCGCTTCGTCCTTTGGTAACGGTGTTGCTACATCTGGTCTTCATGCTATCCGAGGAATCCTTCGTCTGGTGGACTTCTCTTTGTTCCTTCTCGTGCCTTCCGGTGTTTTCCGACGCGACGACATCATCTATGCCAGATCCGATGCAGAGTGTACATCACTCCTTTGTTTCTGAACCTCGATTGTTGAGATCTTCGGTCTGATTCCGAGAATGGTTGCACGCTTTCTACTGATTGTGCAGAGTAATAGTTTGGGTGCGTGATGGATTGGCCCCCATGCCGACTACTCACTCTATTCGCTTGTGTACATTGAAGTGGATGAGATTGCATCGGTTCTCTCTTTCTATCGAAGTTAGCGGTGGATTGATTGGTTGATACCTCTACCTTTGCCTTTGTTTCCCGGAGTGTTCTCTCGACGATCACGGACAACGACCTCTTGTTAGTGGTGTCGCGAGGATCTACACGAAGCGAGAAGACGCAGATCGCCGACCTTCCTTCCGGTACCATGAGGCGGATCTCGAGGGCGAGATCCATTGTTAGTGGTGTCGAATTGTGGCGCCCCGCTAAAACCACTACTAGAAAATCGCGGTGTTTTTGTGCATTGTATCATCATGACTGCATGCTCATGTCATCATGCCACCTTGCATTTGAGCATCGTCATCATCTTGCATGGTTTGTTTAAAAACTATTTTCGAAAAATCTGTTTTCGTTTTCTAAACGCCCCGTCTTTATTTAAACACAAAACCTGGGTCTCCGGAATATTTTGTTTTGTCTAACCACGATTTGCAAAAGCCCCGTTTTAAATAAATAAAATTTTAAATTGTTTTTAGGAGGCAGCCCGCCAGGCTCGAAAGCCCAGCTGGCCACCTCCAGATAAAATCCTAGCTACCCCAAATCTTTTCCTACCTAATCCTAATCTGCCCAGCCCCCCTCCACCTCACCCCAACCTATCCCTTGGCGCCACATCAGCCTGGCCCTCTCTCCATCCAATCAACCACCGCCACCTACCCCGCGGGCCCCACCCCGGGATGGACAGGCGCGCCACCACTCCTACCTGCAGCCCACCACCTCAGCCGCCTGCCCCACTCCCCACCTTTTCCCTCCTGCCCTGCCGCCTCTCTCTCTTCCTCTCTCTCTCTCTCTCTCACCGCCTGCCACCTCCTCACCTGGCCCACCACCTGGGCCGCTCCTCACACGCACACAGCACCTGCACACACGCACACAGCGCGCAGCAGCCAACACTGTGTGGCCCCACCCTGCAGCCCCACGACCGCTCACCCACCCCGCAACCCCCGTCGCTCACCCAACCACCTCGCAACCCATCCCCCTCGATCGATGATGCCGCCGCCGCCAGAGATCCATCTCGGGCCGCCTCTCCCCTGCTTCCCTCACCTTCCTCGCCTCTGAGCACGCTGCCGAGCCACGGTCTCCTCTCCCCGGCCCTCTGCTATCTCCCCGCAACCGTCGCCACCCTCCCGCTCGCCTCCTCTCGCAAGCTTGCCTTGCTGCCAGCCCCCTCCCGACCGGCTGTGGGCCTCCCCTTCCTCTCCTCCATCCTCTGCTATTCTCGGGAGCCTTCCAAGCTCGTCGCCGGCCCCTTCGCCTCCTCGTTCGCCGCCGTTGCAAGCCCCACCATCGTCGGCCTCTGCCACGACCCCCAGGCTCCACCGCCATCTCGCACCAGGCCGCCTCCCCGAGGCCTCCTTCTGCACGCCACGGATCCCCTCTGAGCGGCCGCCTTCCCCCTTGATTCCATGGCGCGCCGCCCCCCTCGTCTCTCTACACCGCCGGGACCCCCTGCTTCGAGCCGCCAACCATCGGTCCACCTCGCCTGCCGCCTCATGTCACCTACCTCGCCACCATGCCCTCCCTGCAGGCGTGTGGCCGCCGTCGCGCGCCCGTGTCCATCGCCTCTGCACCGTCCACGGCCGGATCTCCTCCGTGTCCCAAGTACCATAGCAAGCCCCACCACCACATGTTCTGTTCCTCTTGAGCCGTGTTCGTGCGCTACCCCTGCAGGGACCTTCGCTCTGTTTCCACGATGCTTTTGGAATTGATGTGTGTTGGAGATAATACATGTGGATAAACGGTGGCGACCTAGTTGGTGTGGCATCACCGTCCCCGGTTTTCACCAAGATGGGTTGCCAAGATCTCCTTCACGGACCCCGATGACCCCATGATCTCCGCTGCAGAACAACAAGGCCTTCGGAGTGGAATCAACAAGATCTACCGCCGGACTCCAAGCACTCCTTCATGGATCCGACGACCCGAAGATCTCCCTCACGGATTCGAAGACCGACCCCGCCGTCCGAAGACCAAACCTGAACCACATCGAACCCAGATCGCCGACGCCAGGAGCTGCCACGACATCGACCTGACAAGTCAAGATCGCCGGCATGACAACTCAAGACCGAGTTCTTCACGAATCGCCAAGACCCCGATCCACGGACCCGATGGTCGAAGCCCCAAGACCGTACCCTGGGGGTCGACCGGAGCTTCTTTAGGGATGCCAAGATCCTTGACCCGATGATGCGACAAGATCTACCTCCGTTATCCGAGAACGATCCCGCCGAGACCGAACCCAGATCCGGACCCTGAGAACCGACCCTGAACCCCTCGGAGCCCAAGTTCGCCGAACCCTAATGTGATTCCCTATCCGAGACCCCATTATTTTTATAATATGACATTATCAACTGTCGCATATTAAATTGTTCATGCATGCATACTTGTCTGTGGTTTGGGGGCATTATGCCAATTCATCTCATAATTAAATATGGAGTCTATATGCGGGATATCTTTGTCTTATTGCGGACTCCATTTAAATTGGCATAGCGAACCGAAGCCATGTTTTGTCTTGCTAATCCAACATTTAATTTGCGGGGTAGATAAATAACATGAACCATGTAATAAATTGTCGGGACCCCGGTTCCGCTTAATATGGCCTAAATGCATCGCACCTTTGCCATGTCATACATCATACATGCATCATGCCCGATTTTCTACCGTGGTATTAAATAGTCCATCCGGTGTTTCTTCTAGTGCTTTGCTTCTTCACGGATTAGGCCGATGAGTGGATGCGAGTGTCGACCCGATCTTCGGATGAACCTTCGGCAATGTTTTTCAGGCGAGCATCTCCCCCTTTCTACCTATCTTACTTTTGTAGCATTTATTCCCTCCTGTTGATCTATTGCTATCTATGTCGCGATGCTCTAGTTTTCGTACCCGTGATATCCCTTGCAGCCTTATATTGCCTTGGACACATCCTATTACCTGTTGATTGGTAGATAGTTGGACTTGCGCGTCGTAGTCGCTTGCTCAAGTGTTGTTGCGTGTCGTCAAGTACCACAGTTGTTGGAGTATTGCCGCATGTTTAAGGTTGGAGATGATCATGGATTTAATCACTGTTTAACAACTAAAATTGAAAGTAGGTAAATGCAGAGGCACCGGTGGGTAATAGACAATATTTTGGATTTTAACCGCTCACTGGTGTCCCGTAGGACCCCGAGTTCTTGACACCTGTTCCGAGATCGAGCGCGCTAACCACAAGTGGGGTGTGTGGGCACCCCCATCGATTAGTACCTGATTTCAAAGTATTGTACTGGGGGCCACAAAGTAGTTTGGAGCTTTATTACTATCCTGTACTTATGCCATGCTTTACTGCTTTATTTAAGATTGTGCGTGGAGCACCTGTACTGTTTAGGATTGCGGAGTGTTTTTGCGGTATCGACAAGCCCAGTCACGCTTTCGGGTTCCCAGTCGTTTACAGCCACTGACGCAAACCCTGGGTCCGTTCCGGAGCCGGCCAACTTCGTTGCGGGTAGCTTAGTGGGGTGGCCCCCATGTACTTGCTTTGGGTCTGGGAAACGTCATGACTTAGGCCCCGCCGACATACCGATGGGTGTATGTTAACTGATCTGGCAAAAAGGGTCGAAGTGCGTGTGGATACTTTGGTGCACCCCTGCAGGGTTAAATCTTTTCGAAAAGCCGTGTCCGCGGTTATGGACGACTTGGAGCACAGTTCTCGATCATAGACAACTATAACTAAAGTTTACTGTTATAATTTGACTTGTATCCGGTATGACTAGTAATCAACTTCACTACAACGGAATGGCTAAATAAAAGTACCAACAACTGCTGGTTTTGGGATATCTCATGCTAATTGTATCTGACTAGTAAGTGTTGCAACTACAATGGAATGGTTAACTAAAACTGCCCACTGCTTATTATATCAGGATGACTATCTATACCTGACTAGTAATTGCTGCAACGATAACTGAATAAATAAAACTGCCAACGGTGTGAGTTCCTCGGTTGACTTCCTCGTTTGGTCTCGAGGGGAAACACCAGGATGGGTATGTTTGGTGGTAGTATCAGGTTGGTTCCGAATAGGTCTTTCTTACCCTCTCTGATAGCCGCTATTTGTATCGAGTCTCTATAGGTTGTTAATGCATGCCGCGCTGCCGCTTCAGTCCACCATACCTATGTAGGCGAGGACCGCCGAATTCTAGTCTCGCCGTGTACTGGCCTCAGTACTGACCGCTCTCTTTTTTTTCCCTTTGCCCTTTGCCGACACCCCTTTGTTTTTAGCAGGTTTGAGATCGACGTCGTTAGCAGGGTTACCCTTCCGGCTTGGCCTGGGCAGGGTTATGGACGCCATTGGTTATTCTTCAGGGCTCTTAGCTCAATTTGCATCTTGTCCGTACTCGGACGCTGTATTGTTTTCAAGGTGATTTGGATCTTTGTACTGTAAATCTGTATTCTTGACTCTTTGAGTCGCTATTGTATATATATGTTTTGTGGGTTCCATCGAGGACTATTGTGTAATGATATTACTTCGTTTTCCACCCGCACGTAAGTGCCTGGTGGGCACATTTGAATCGTTTCTATGCGGGTTTGGCGGAAAGCGCTGAAACTTGCATAGGGCCGATTCTGAGGGTGTTACAGTCTTCCTCGTCCCTCCCACCTCATTTTGCCCATAGTTTCTCCATTTTCTTATAACTGAACCTACTTTAGTTCATAGATTGGTAAGGGGAAGCCTGAAGGGAATATGCCCAAGAGGCAATAATAAAGTGGTTATTATCTTATTCCATGTTTATGATAAATGTTTATTTTGCATGCTATAAATTGTATTAATTGGAAACATTAATACATGTGTGATTAATAAACAAGTAGAAGGTTCCTAGTTATGCCTCTCTTATAAACTAGCTCGTTGATTAATAAGATGATCAAGATTTCCTGATCATGGACATTGGATGTTGTTAATAACGAGGTCACAACATTGGTGGAATGATGTGATGAACATTCATCCGAAGTATAGCATTATGATCAAAGTCGTTGTGTCTAAATGTTATGTGCATATACTAGTATGATTCATAAGATGATCATTGGATGATAGTAAAGATATTATTATGAGTTCTGGAAGAACTAAGAATATATCATGTATAAGTGACAAATAGTTAAAAGTAGTTCATTGTAATGTGTTACATTGATACTAGTTTTGTCATAAGATACAAACTAAATTTATCTCAATTTAAACTATGGGTTGCATAATGTAATGGAAAGGAGGTTCCATGATGGATTTGGATGAGTTCCAAAGTTGATACATTGTGACAGATACTACAACAAAAGGCTAAGTATATGACTGCTATACTAGTAACAAGGGAGGGAATTTGGTTAAGTAGTTTGTTATCAAACTAGGTGTGGTTCATAGTGGGCTAGTACTATGAAGATATATTGTGCGGCAATTATATCAACATGTTTTAACCCAAAGGAACTAAAGGTATCACCAAAGTACTAAATTTATACAATGCTATCTCATTAGAGAATGAGTGATGCGTAGAGACGCAAAGACATGCAAATACACACGAACCTGAAAGTGTCAGATCCAGATATTATGTTAACCACTAGAAAACGTGTATATACAACACTAGAAAGCCATAGGTATTGAATACACAAGTTTTTCAAACTAGATTATTGACTCTAGTGCAAGTGGGAGATTGAAGGGAATATGCCCGAGAGGCAATAATAAAGTGGTTATTATCTTATTCCATGTTTATGATAAATGTTTATTTTTCATGCTATAATTGTATTAGTTGGAAACGTTAATACATGTGTGCTTAATAAACAAATAGAAGGTTCCTAGTTATGCCTCTCTTATAAACTAGCTCCTTGTTTAACAAGATGATCAAGGTTTCCTGATCATGGACATTGTATGTTGTTAATAACGAGGTCACAACATTGGTGGAATGATGTGATGAACATTCATCCGAAGTATAGCATTACAATCAAAGACATTGTGTTTATATTTCTATAACATCATACAAAGTAATCTTAGTCCTTAGACCATGAGGTCATGTCAATCACTAACACTAGAAGAGTATCTTGATAACATCAAATGTTACACCATGATAGGGTGACTATAAAGGTGGGTTCAGTGCTACGAAGGTATTATGTAGAGGTTCATGGATCAAGAGTGGGATTTGTCCATCCTAATCACGGATAGATATACTCTGGGCCCTCTTGGTGATATCACATTGAGATAGCATGCAAGCAAGTGATGTGATCACTAGAATGTTATATCACGGGAACAAGAAAAGAGTGCATGTCAGCAATGAGACCAAACTAGGTATGGAGATACCGATGATCGAATCTCGGACATGTAATATATCATGAGACAAAGGGATTTAGTTACAACGTTAAAGGTTCATACGATCACTAGAGTCATTGATGAATGTGTGGGAGAAAGTACGGATCTCTAGGTCCCGCTGCTGATTATTGATCGGAGAAGGGTCTCGATCATGTCTGCATTATTCGTGAACCGTAGGGTGACACACTTAAGGGATACTAACACCATTTGGAGCAAATATGTTTCAAATAAAGATTTAAGAAAGCGCTGGAATCATTTCGATGGAAACCGGAATTGTTTCAGGTGAAATTGCAGAAACTCATCCTGCATATGATATTGAAATGTTGCAGGGGTGTTATGTGACTGTTTGTTAATTAAAGTAATTACAAAATTCTGAATAAAATAAATAAAAGAGTTTTATTAAATGAGAGTTTGCATTAAATTTGGTGGAAATTTAATGGAGGTGAGTGGAATTTTGAGTGGGAGGCTAATTATGTGAGTGGGAGCTCCACCCACATGAATGTGGAAGAGGTGGGGGAACCTCCCTTGGATGCTAGCCATGGTGAGGGGCTGCCCCCCTATTCCTATAAAAGCCCCCCACTCACTCCTCTCATCTCACACCTCCTCGTGAAGGATCTCTACCCCCTCTAGAAATTATTCCCATGGTCTCGGATTAGCGAGATACATGTTCCCGGTGGCTTTATCCGGAAAGGAGTTGCTTCTTCCGCTGCTTTGCTGGAGCGAGGGACGGAGGTTATCGGGGTACCATACGTGTGTGCGATCACGGATGCACATCTTCTTTGCGGTGCTGGACTTGTTGGTGCTAGACCTGCTGGACTTGCTGGTGCTAGACCTTTTGGACTTGCTGGTGCTAGACCTGCTAGACTTGCTGGACTTCATCATAATCTTGAAATCAGCAAGTGTACGACTATATCAACCATGAAATCAGTTTTGTTAACAATTCTTTGTCGCTCTTCAAGGGTATGTTCTCTATGGATGTATATCCACCCATTGCTTGTATCTACGTAGATAGATCTTGGTGCTTAGTAGTTCCCATCGTAGGATTTTTTGTTTTCTATGCTGCCAACCCAACGGTGGGATCAGAGACTAAGCTATGCATAGATGCTTTGCACGGGTAGAACACACATGAGTATGTGGGCGTTGATGATCATGTTATTACATATTCTATGTATTTTGGATATTGGTGACATAGTGGGATGAAGTGGCCCAGACTAACTTTACATATCCTCGCACATGAGACCTTTTCCACGCTTGACATGCAACTAGTCTTGCATAAGTGGATAGAGGGTGTATGTCTCTCCTACTATAGTAAATATCTGATTTACAATGAGTTTCTAATAATTTGATTATCATCGTTGTGGTTCCATGTTCGTAGGTATGAACGGTTCTACCTTCGCAAGCCTTAAGCCACGTAAAACTTGCAATTGATAAATTAGAGGCGTCTAGTTTAGATTGTTGCTGGGCAAGTGTCATGGTATGGTAATGTTATAATTTGTAGTATGTATTGATACTCTTGGAAATTATAACATAAAAAAGTTTAAGTTCCATAGACCTTGGCCTTACACATATAGGAATGATGAAGATCATACCATGATGCACAAGATAGTGATCAAGTGCATGAACCATATCATATCACTTTTTTGCATATGATGTTTGTTTGCATCTTATATTGCTTGTTTGGCGTTTTAGTAGCATTATAAGATGATCCCTCATTTAGATATCAAGATAAAAATGTGTTCTTCCTTAAGTACGCACTGTTTTATGTTTTGTCGCTTCAAGACATCACGTGATGATTGGGTGTACTTGAATCCACATTCGTATAACGGGTGTAAGATAGTTTTACACACGCGAGTACTAGGGTTCTTACTTGGCGAGCCTAGCATGTATAGATATGGCCTCGGAACATGGACCGAAAGGTTAAACATGAGTCATATGGTAGATATGATGCCCATATAGATGCTCGCCTTTGAAGCTACACCAACTCACATGATGATCGGACTTGGTGTAGTGGATTTGGTTCATGTAATCACCGAAACAACTCGAGGGATGTTGGTTTTGAGTGGGAGTTCATTTCTAATTTGGATTAGTCAAACCCAATTTATCATAAACTAAATCAAAGTGAATTTGCATAATTTGTAGTCATTGGCATCCGTTTACTACCTTGCGCTTAGTTTTAATTGAGATAATAAAACTATAGAATTCTAGATATTTACTTTACAAACTGGTATCGTATTGTTTTAAGTGTCAATTTAAAGTTTAGAAGCCCTATTGCAAACTTTCAGCAAACTCTATTTACTCCATGAAGTTTAATAAGTTGTATTAAATCAAGAGTAATAATTCCAGTGTTAGTATCTAAAGTATCATGTTTGCCTCCATGATTCTTGATATTCAAAAGTTGTTTTAATATCAAGGTTATCTAGGAGCTAAAAGAATTGTTTCAGAAACCATCATGTGTGGAAGATATTGTGATATCTGAAACAATGTTTATGTTGAAATATGATAGAGTATAATTTGGCAAAATACACGTTCTCATATTGTATGAGAATTTGCGAAGGTTAGAGACACTAGGCGCCCTAATCTCCGAAAAAGGTTTTGGGAACTAACATTATACTCACGATTCGTCCTTATAGGCTATAGTAGCTTGATCATGAAAGTTGTCATGATAAGGATGAATAGAAGATGTAGGTAAAATGTTTACTACACTAAAAGATAACTAAAGAATGGATTTTTGAAAGAACGCCAAACATTTGATGATGGTGATATACTTCAAAGTGCAAGTCCAAAGGTAGTAGTATTTGACTATACATGCTTTGGACTATGTGTCATATGTATGGCACCACTGTTGATGTTGATAGATTCTTTTAAAAGGAAAAGGAAATGCTGAAAGAGAATCTATAAAATATTTGGCAGAAAAGAAAAGACTAGAAATGTCCAGCTAAGGTATATAGATGATATACATGTTATGGTTGTATTATTTGCTTGTTAAACAATGTGGTTCTTGGATATTGGATACCGAATTGGTTAGTGTGAAGTGTCATACAAGAACAACCCAATTCATGAACTACAATGGCCTAAGTAGCTAGCAAGAGAATTTGTGATGATGTTCATCAAAAATAAATAAAGTGTTATTGTGTTTCTCGTTGACATCAAAGCTTACCTTCAAGATTTGTTTAAATAATTGTCATTTTGTTCTGGTATTATGAGAATAATGGTTGTTCAAATAATTACTGTTTTCCATAGAAGACGGATGAACTTTTACAAGTCTAGTTGGAGAAATCATGTCCATAAAAACTAATGCTAAAACGTCGCAAGACAAATGATTGAAAGATCACTTATGAAGTGACATCGCCGTTTAAATTATATTGGAAAGAAAACATGAAGAAAATCCATGTTGATGGATTTTTGGAGTCTTTGATTTTGATCAAGTAACGCTTGTGAGACTTTCCTCGAGATAATTGAAACTCTTTTCATAGGCCAAAGAGGAACAAGTGACTAAATTATTGGACACTGTGCATGTTGATGTATATAGTCCATTAGGTGTAGCCATGTATAGTGGATCTTTCGACTTCATATGCTTTCTCCGAAAATTTGAGTGCATATATCTGTATATTTACTTAATAAGGAAGAAGTATGAAACATTTGAAAATTGTTCAAAGACTTTCAAGATGAAGTGGAAAATCATTGTAACAAGAAAATAAAGAGTTTATGATTCGATCATAAAGGAAGATATTTGAGTTACATGTTTAGTAAAACACCTAAGATTTGAGGAATTGTTCCATGGATTTGCATTTCCCGATAAACCATTGGAGTATGGTATGTTCGAGAGATCAAATCGAACCTTGTTTGACATGGTAAGATCAAAGGTGTCATTTATAAAACTACCATTATGTTTAAATGATTAAAGCTTTAGAGACTACAACTTTTATACTAAAAAGAGCACCATCGTGATCCATTGAAATGACACCATAAAGTTTATGGTTTGGGACAAAACCCGAGTTGTCTTTTCTTAAATTTTGGTATGCTATGCATAAGTAAAATATTTACAACCAAAGTTGGATAAGCACGTCTTTGTAGGTTATCCCGAAGAATTTGTTGGGTATTCCTCCGTCACACCAAAGAAAAAAGAGTTTATCGCTTGGAACATGAAGTTTCTTAAATAAGGATTTTTTTCACAAAAGTTAAGTGGGAGGACAATAGAACGTTGATTAGGTTGATGAACCTAATAAACATGTGCTAAATAGCGCAGTGCCGGAAAGTGTCCCAGAGGCAGCTAAAATGCTCATGGCTCCCGTGATTACAAAGCTTATGATCTCGTAGATTAGAGTTCCCATTTGAACCGTATGCATCGACTAACAATCAAATAGTGAGATTTGATAAACAAGTCATTATTGTTTTGACAATCATGAACCGACTGCATGCAAAGCAGCGATGATTGGACCTGACTCCATAAAATGACTAGAAGTCATAAAATCCGTGATAGTTTCCATACACGAGAAATCAAGTTTTTGAACTTGTGGAAGACCCTTCGGAAAGGCATGAAGCCTATCTGTCATATTTAGATCTATAATAAATAGACATAGATGTTTGACATCTATTAAATAGTCGACATGTCAGAAAGGATTTTACGAAATTGTTCAAGGAGTTGACTATGACAAGATTTGATCTTTCATAGTGATATTTAGTCTTGACAGATTAATGTAGCAACCACTACATATAATTCGGTGTATGGTAGTTAAACAAACAAAACAATATTCTTCTAATAGAATGGTTACCTAGGACGTGTACATGACACAGTCCGAAGAGTTTTGTTAATCCAAAGGATGCTAAAAAGGCATGCAAACTTCAATGGTTGAAGTGAGCATAGCGGAGTTGGAATCTTCACTGTGATGAAAATGTTAAAAGAGTTTAATTTCATCGGAGACAATGAAGATGCTTGCATTTGCAAGAAATTAAGTGGGAGAGTTGAGAAATATTTCTAATACATTATGTAGAAGACATGGTGTTGATTAGAAATGATGTATCTTTTATCGACACAAGTTAAGAATTTCATTAAAATTGGATTTCGATGAAAGACTTGGGCAAAACCGGAATATTTGGCATCAATGTTTATATGGATAGATTGAGGCGCTAATATGGTTGTGCCAGACGTACATATATGAAATATCGAAAGGGTTCAATATGGAAACTACAATAAAGGTTCTTGTTGCATGGAAATGATTGAATCAAGGTTCAAGTGTTTTGACACTTGGTGAGTGAAATCACAGGAATATTTTGATCAATCATGTATACCATGATATGTACATATCCAAAAATGTCCTATGCTCTAAATGTTATGTGCATATACTAGTATGATTCATAAGATGATCATTGGATGATAGTAAAGATATTATTATGAGTTCTGGAAGAACTAAGAATATATCATGTATAAGTGACAAATAGTTAAAAGTATTTCATTGTAATGTGTTACATTGATACTAGTTTTGTCATAAGATACAAACTAAATTTATCTCAATTTAAACTATGGGTTGCATAATGTAATGGAAAGGAGGTTCCATGATGGATTTGGATGAGTTCCAAAGTTGATACATTGTGACAGATACTACAACAAAAGGCTAAGTATATGACTGCTATACTAGTAACAAGGGAGGGAATTTGGTTAAGTAGTTTGTTATCAAACTAGGTGTGGTTCATAGTGGGCTAGTACTATGAAGATATATTGTGCGGCAATTATATCAACATGTTTTAACCCAAAGGAACTAAAGGTATCACCAAAGTACTAAATTTATACAATGCTATCTCATTAGAGAATGAGTGATGCGTAGAGACGCAAAGACATGCAAATACACACGAACCTGAAAGTGTCAGATCCAGATATTATGTTAACCACTAGAAAACGTGTATATACAACACTAGAAAGCCATAGGTATTGAATACACAAGTTTTTCAAACTAGATTATTGACTCTAGTGCAAGTGGGAGATTGAAGGGAATATGCCCGAGAGGCAATAATAAAGTGGTTATTATCTTATTCCATGTTTATGATAAATGTTTATTTTTCATGCTATAATTGTATTAGTTGGAAACATTAATACATGTGTGCTTAATAAACAAATAGAAGGTTCCTAGTTATGCCTCTCTTATAAACTAGCTCCTTGTTTAACAAGATGATCAAGGTTTCCTGATCATGGACATTGTATGTTGTTAATAACGAGGTCACAACATTGGTGGAATGATGTGATGAACATTCATCCGAAGTATAGCATTACAATCAAAGACATTGTGTTTATATTTCTATAACATCATACAAAGTAATCTTAGTCCTTAGACCATGAGATCATGTCAATCACTAACACTAGAAGAGTATCTTAATAACATCTAACGTCACACCGTGACAGGGTGACTATAAAGTTGGGTTCAGCGCTACGAAGGTATTATGTAGAGGGTCATGGATCAAGAGTGGGATTTGTCCATCCTGATGATGGATAGATATACTCTGGGCCCTCTCGGTGATATCACACTGAGATAGCTTGCAAGCAAGTGATGTGATCACTAGAATGTTACATCACCGGAACGAGAAAAAAGTGCATGTCAGCAATGAGATCAAACTAGGTATGGAGATACTGATGATCGAATTGCGGACATGTAATATATCACAAGACAAATGGATTTAGTTACGATGTTAAAGGTTCATACGATCACTAGAGTCATCGTTGAATGTGTGGGAGTCAGTACGGATCTCTAGGTCCCGCTGCTGATTATTGATCGGAGAAGGGTCTCGATCATGTCTGCATTATTCGCGAACCGTCGCGTGACACACTTAAGGGATACCAACACCATTTGGAGCAAATATGTTTCAGATAAAGATTTAAGAAAGCGCTAGAATCATTTCGATGGAAACCGAAATTGTTTCGAGTGAAATTGCAGAAACTGGTTTTGCATGTGATATTGAAATGTTGCAGGGGGTTTTATGTGAATATTTGTTCATTAAAGTAATTAACAAAATTCTGAATAAAATAAATAAAAGAGTTTTATTAAATGAGAGTTTGCATTAAATTTGGCGGAAATTTAATGGAGGTGAGTGGAATTATGAGTGGGAGGCTAATTATGTGAGTGGGAGCTCTACCCACATGAATATGGAAGAGGTGGGGCACCTCCCTTGGCCACCAGCCATGGTGAGGGGATGCCCCCTCTCCCTATAAAAGGCCCCCACTCCCTCCTCTCATCTCACACCTCCTCGTGAAGGATCTCTCTCCCCCTCTAGAAATTATTCCCCATGGTCTCGGATTAGCGAGATACATGTTCCCGATGGCTTTATTTGGAAAGGAGTTGCTACTTCCACTGCTTTGCTGGAGCGAGGTACGGTGGTTGTCAGGGTACCAGACGTGTGTACGATCACGGATGCACTGTTGCTTTGTAGTGCTGGACTTGCTAGTGCTGGACCTGCTGGACTCGCTAGACTTCATCATGATCTTGAGATCAGCAAGTGTACGACTACATCAACCACGAAATCAGTTTCGTTAACAATGCTTTGTCGCTCTTCAAGGGTATGTTCTCTATGGATGTATATCCACCCGTTGCTTGTATCTAGGTAGATAGATCTTGGTGCTTAGTGGTTCCCATCGTAGGAATTTTTTGTTTTCTATGTTGAGAACCCAACAAAGCCTCCCTCCAACTTGTAGATCTAAAAGACACTTACTTTTCTCTCCCACATCTCTATTTGTTCACTAATTTCCTGTCCACCAACTTGTAGATCTATTTGTCCACACTCTCTCATCGCAGTCTCGTCTCGCTATAATTGAATCTACTAGGTGAGTACTTGTCCATGAATATGCATGTTTTGTAGGTGAAGCTTGTCGCGCGGGCGGTGTGTGCGATGCATGGAGAGACGATGTTTATACATGAAGCTTGTGTGGTGCATGAATGTTTGCATTGGGAGGAAGTTTTTTGTTGTTTGCTTGTTGTTGTCCCGGTGTGGTGCATGGATGTTTGCCAATATGTTGATTCATTTCCATTTCGCAAATTTTTGCACTACCCATTTGTCCTACTTTTAGGAAAGGTCATGCCGAATTTTTCCGGCTACCATGCATGTGTGTGTGTGCATATGGTGTTGTTCTAACCTACTCTTTCTTGTCACCACTGAGGCAACCATGATCGTCACGATGAGAGAAGGTCGAGTTGCTAGGTACAAGAAAGACGTGAAGGAGGATATGATTCTGAACAGCAAGACCATGATAAGGTGTCCATGTAGAACATGCAAACTCTAGCACTGGATCAGCCCTGATTCTGGACAATTGGAGGGTCACCTACTCAGGTGCGGTTTCATGGGCGATCTCAATGAGGCTCCAGTAGGACATGGTGGTCACGAAGACATGGGCGGGCGAGAAGACAAAGAGTCTCCTAGGCATGATCATCATGACGAAGGAGATGCAGGCGGGCATGATCATCATGAAGAAGAAGATGTTGGCAGGCATGATCATCATGAAGAAGGAGATGCCGGTGGACATGATCATCATGAAGGAGATGCCGACGGGCATGATCATCATGAAGAAGGAGAAGACGCGAACACAGATGCTGCAAACTTCGGCCTTGCAGGACCCTCATGTTCAAGAACTGCTCCTCAAGGAGACGAGCAACACCGAAGCTGCAGCCATAGAGCAAGCCAAGCTGGCGCAAATGGAGATAGACGAGATGACTCCATTGTATCCTAGGTGTCGCCCCGAGGATACACGATTGAGTGTAATGCTCAATGCTCTAGAGATGAAGGCCGAACACAAATGGACCAATGTGAGCTTCAACACGAACATGGAATACTGGTACGGCCGACTTCCTAAGGGGAACACATTGCCAACAAGTATCGAGGAGGCCAAGAAAATCATGTGCCCTCTCGACCTAGCACACATTAAATACCACGCCTGCATCAATGATTGCACACTTTATCGAAACGAGTATGCGGAGAGAACGACATGTTCGGTGTGCGACCAAGGACGGTACAAGAGAGGGAACAAGAAAGTTCCTTGAAAAGTGGTATGGTACTTTCCTATCACCTCCAGTCTACAGCGATATTTGATCCTAAGGAAGAAAAGTTCATGCAATGGCACGCGGAAAGGGAGAAACCCGAAGATGATCCGGAGAAGGGCAAGGTCCTAGCACACCCTTCAGACGCTAGCCAGTGGAATGCATTCGATATCGATTTCGAAGAGTTTGGGGGAGATGCAAGGAACGTCAGGCTGGGTATGAGCACCGATGGAGTCAATCCTTTTGGAAACCAGAGTATCATACATAGAACCTGGCCCGTGTTTGTATGGCCGTACAAACTCCCCCCGTGGCTGTGCACGAAGCAAAGGTACATACACATGAGCATTCTTATTCAGGGGCCGAAAAAAGCAGGTATCAATATGCATCTATATCTCGAGCTGTTGAGAGAGGAATTAGCCATGTTGTGGGAGACGCCTGCCTATTGGCCCTGAGAGCCAAGAGCCGTGTTGCTCACGACAGTGCAGGACTATCCTGGTTACGCATATTTATTGTCCCAAGTGAACCACAGCCACAATGCATGTGTCAAGTGCATGGATGAGACACCACATCTCCAGCTACTAAGGGATCCCGGGTCTTCGAAAACCATGTTCCAAGGTACTCGAAAGTGGCTCCACATGGATTATCCGTGGAGAAAATGCGGTGACTGATGGCTCTGAAATATAGCCATCTACGTCCACATTTAAACTGGATATTACTCATATTTTTGACGAAATATCTCTCTAAACCCTGTCAGTAATGCTAATATTCAGAGGGGTATGCAATCCTTTCTTTTATATTTTTCCTATGCAAATAATGTCGTTTAAAGGAGGGGATCACTACATTAAAGTCAAATATACAAGATTTCCAACAAACAGAAGAAACTAGGAGCCATAAAGCGGAGGCAGACGCTTTAACAACCAACTATACGACCAACTATACGACCAGAGCAAATATTCCGGCCGTATAGCTCTGATCGAATAGTTGGCGCCGCCACTGTTAGGTCAAACAGAACAACTTTCATAAAGGGACCCCTATATAAAGAAGCCTCGAGCGACGATAAAACAAGCTAAACCTCGCCAAAAAGTCTCTGCCATAGATCACCAGCCGCCTCCAGATCTCCAAACCCTTCTCCATCTCCATAGCCATATTCCACCACTTGTAATAGTAGATCTCTTCTCCAACTGGCAACATTGTAAGACTATTGCTATCAATCTTATGATTTTCATTACAATGTTTGTGATTGTTGATCTCATCTCTATGTGTGAGTAATTCTCCTTGGGCTAAGGGCTTCGGCCTAGCCATGTAGCAATTGTGCATGTTATTTATCATGGATGGGATCGTGTATTAGTTTGTATGACATTATGATTATTGTATCCTCTCTTGCCTCAATCCAAGGACTTGTTAGGTACCCAAGACCCCGAGGGTTGAGCCAGGTATAGGGAGTATGAGTGATGACTGATCTACAGGTTAGGAACCCCAGTGACAGAAGGGGTAGTACGACTGTATGTGAGGGAGTTGCTTGGGATTAACGGTGACATCACTATGCATATCATTAGTTCTCTTTCTTCCATGGATGAGACTAGTAGGTTATTGCTATAAGCGGTTGCGGAGGCAATAGCAATTTTGGATGCACTGCCCACATATAATTTATCTTGCTCTAACAAGTACATGCATACTTTATTTTTATCTTTTATTCCCATCAGATGTTTTGCACAACTACAGGTGAAACCGAATACCCTAGGCCCTCTCTCTCCATCATCGACAACAACAAAAAGACACAAGCTATTGGTCTGGTAAAAACACAAAAAGAATTCTAGAACTCCTGAAGGACCGTTAAAGTAACTTCACTATGCATTCGCTTCCCGAGGATTCGGTAACCTAGGTCTACTAGGGAAAAAGAAGCTATACTACATCTGTAATCCGGATCGAAGGTATCAGTGACCTGTTCCATGGTAAAGACGATCTCTAAAGAGCTGTGCGTCTGAGAAGCAGCGAAGAAATCGAGGAGCTTTTGAATAATTAGGTAGATTGCCCCGCGCCGGGAAAAAAACGACCGAGGACAAAGCCGCTGCTGGGTGTATGGAAAGCAAGGTCTGTTTTTTGGGACCTGCCGTACTAGAAGGTTCTCCACACGCCCCATAGCCTCGATGTAATGCACATCACGAAGAACGTTACCGGGAGTCTGCTTGGCACTCTACTGAACATGCCGGAGAGGACCAAGGATGGGCCTAAAGAAAGAAAGGACCTTAAATTGCTTGGCATCAAGAAAGATCTTCAGTACCTTGATAGTGATGATGATGATGATCAGACGGAAGGGACTCAAGGTCGCCGCAAAAGAGTTAAGAAGAATGAGGTGGTGCTTCACGCTGCCTGTTTTACTCTGAGTCAGGAGGAGCTCGAGCAGTTTTTTAGGTGCCTCCTAGGAGTGAAAGTTCCTCACGATTACTCGGGGAAGATAAGAAGATATCTAGACATGGCGAAGAAGAGGTTCAGTGGTATGAAGTCTCATGACTGTCACGTGCTGATGATATAGATACTCCCTATTGCAATCCGCGGGATAATGGACGAGCATGTCCGTGAGACGTTGTTTGGCCTCTGCAACTTCTTCGATGTCATATCTAGGAAGTCGATCAGTGTGAAGCAACTTGACAGGCTACAGGAAGAGATCATGGTGATACTATGTGAGCTCGAGATTTACTTCCCGTCCGCATTCTTCGACATCATGGTGCATCTACTTGTACATGTCGTGGATGACATCATCCAGCTCAGGCGGACATTCCTGCACAACATGATGTCGTTTGAAAGGCTAAATGGTGTCATCAAAGGATTCGTTCGCAACAAGTCCTGTCCAGATGGAAGCATAGCCAAGGGCTTTTTGATCTATGAGTGCATCTACTTCTACCAGAATTATCTAACCACCGAGAATGAGGATGTTGGAATACCCACCACGAAGCACCTCGGCAGGCTCGCTGGATATGGTCACCGCGAGGGCTACTGCTCACTGCATGTCGGCATTGTTGGTCGACACACCGACTTTGACAGGGCACACCGAGTCATGTTATAGCACATTGAATTGGTCGGCCCTTGGGTGGAAGAGCACAAAAGCTTAATCGAACAGGAGTACATCCACCAGGGTCGGCCGAGGAAGAAGGGAGATGTAACCAGAGAGCACAACTCCAGCTTCACGAGTTGGTTCAAGAAAAGGCTACTGGACAATCCCCCACATACGGCTTCTACAGAAGATCAAAAACTCATATTCTCCTTTTCGTAGGTCCTAGGGCACAACCTAAGGACCTATCAGTCATACGACATAAAAGGTTACAGATTCTACACACAGGAAAAGGACATGAATAGAGAATATCAAAACTCGGGAGTAACTATGTTATCCTTCACCGATGATGAGACAACTATCATGGAAATATTCTACGGAAGGATCGAGGAGATATGGGAGCTCAACTACTATGGAGAGATCGTACCGATGTTCTATGTTAGATGGGCCAAGAACGTGGAAAAAGAAGGCCGGTTATTCATCACCATGGTTATACCAGATGCCAAATCGGCAAAGGATGCCTCCGCAAAAAATGAGGCTTGGGTACTCGCTGGCCAAGTTGATCAATTCTTTTTATTACCGACCCATCAAAGCCCAACCATGTTGTAGTTAGGAGGGGAAAGAGGAACATCATCGGACTAGAAGGAGCCGCCAACAAGCAAGACTTCGATAAGAACGGTGATCCGAAGATCGAAGAGGAATTTGACAAGTACTTCGACATGCCTACTACTACTATAGTAAGAAGGAAGACCACACTACCTACTAAAGGTTGTCCATTCACAAGAAGAAATGTCAAAGTGCACGGGCTAAAGTATTCAATCGCGACGAAAAAGGGCAAGAAGATTGTGAAGCGACGCTAGCAATTGTGTGACTTTTTTGTGTATCAATTCACATGTGTGTTCACAAATATAAATTAGTTAGATACTAAAACATATAATCGTGATATTCGTGTGGGTATACAAATTCACAGTGACAAGTACACATATATATAATTCGGGGAGGGTTTTTTGAATAAATATGCATGTGTATGTTCTTGCTTAAATATGATGTGTGTATATGTTCTTGCTTTTAAACATATATATATAATTAAAAATATTTTTTTCAAAAAAGGAAAAATAAGTCTGAGACAACTAGGATCCGAACCTGGCTACCCTAGGTTGAGAGCTGGCTAGCAAGACCAGTAGGACATGTATGTGATCTTGTCAAACTACGATGCCGCGCTGTTTTGGACTATGTCCAAAAATTCTGTGGCGCATATCATAGTAATGCGCCACGGAAGTTGAAAATTCTATGGCGCATATTGCAGGAATGCACCACAGAATTTTCACACTTAGCCAAATAACAGGTTCGGCCTCCCCTTAATCCCCCTTCTCTCGATCCATGTCTTCCCCTTTCTCTCGCCCACACGCAAACCCTAGCTACCACCCGACCTCGTTGCCGGAGTCACCGTGGAGGAGGAGGAGAGCCGTCGTGGAGGAGAGCCCCGCCCCGCCTGCGACCTAGGAGGAGGCCCGCCAACACCGTGTTGCAGCCCATGGAGGAGGAGGCCCGCTCCACCTTGCCTGTGACCTAGGAGGAGGAGGGCTGCCCCGCCCATAGCAGGAGAACCACCGCCACCCTCGTCGATGACCACCTCCCCACCGCACAGGTACATCTCTCTGCCCCCAATTTCTTTGATCTCCATGAAGGCAGGAAATTCGGTAGCATATATAGCTTTTGGTGTCGTTCTTGTAGTCTTGCTTGATTTAGTATTCTGATGAATAGAGCCCTAAACTGCAATTTCTTGCTTGATTTAGTATTCCCCGAGTACTAGTTAGCATTGGTACAGAGCAGCGATTGCCGCTTAGCTGGTGAATGGGTGGCTTTGGAAAGGAAGGTGTCGGTTTGCATGATTTCAGTTTTAATCATACCAACTTCTACTTTAAAATATGTTGCACTGTTAGGGTTTAGCCTTTGGACTTTGTAACCCAAGGTTTTGGATCTAGTTGGTAATTTGCAGTTCACTGAAGTAGGGTGTAAACCATGCATCATAACTTACAAGCAAGAATTTACTGCATAGGTCAAGATGGTAGTTATGGAGGTAAAAGGTGCCACTGCAGATGCTTCTCATGTAGTCCTAAGGTTATAATACCAATCTGTATTTTTGTAGAATATGCAATGTACAGTTTGACTCTTATCTCTGCATGGAGGAGATAGTCTTAAGTCTTAAAATACATGTTTATGTGTGAAGTTGTTAGCTTATAGTTCAGTTAAGGAATATAGAATACCTACCTAGTGTAGTAGCATCAGTCTCTCATGTAGTGAACCTGGTGGTTAACTAGTCAAGCAATAGTATATTATAGTGGTCTGAGCGATATACAATAAGAACTGATATTGCTTAGGCTTTCATCTTCGTACTTGCTTCCCAAGTCTTACTATAAATCATGGTAGCTAGTTCTGGTGCAAATGCACAGGCAGTAGAACATAACTGTAGTTGATTGTTTGGTCAGAGTTCAGATGACACCCTCTTGGCTGAGAGTAAGCATCTAAGGAAAATTCCACTTTTATTTTATATTATGCCTTAAATTAATATCATGTCTGACTATAAGAAAAGATTTGACAAATAGTATGGTGAAAATATGTTATTTATCATGCAATTTATCATGCCTTGTTATTAATCCTATATGTCTGCATGCATGCCTCTACTAAAACTTTCTCTATTCCTTCTAGTGAATATTTAATCATCTAGCAAATACTATACATATTATTGTCTGGCTTTTATTTTGGTATGCCAAGTAGCTATTTTGGCTGGGCTGATTCAACACTATGGGCTTGAGATTGAGAGTGGCCAGCGTTGCTTATGATTTGATTGTGTTCTGTGGAAGTGGAACCTATTTTATGTTGTTGTGAACCTAATTTATTGTGTTTTCTGGTTGTGTACCACTAGACCTATTTATGCTCTGGACCATTTTGTCATGTAATATGTCATGCACTGCTGTTTGCCATATTTTTTTGCACTTGGAGTCTCATTTATTCTCTGTCTTTTTTACCAATGGTGGTATGTTAAGAACTTAAGACAAGTTCTAACCATAGATTCTCATGTTCATTTGAGTTGATGATGATCATAGATGCTAGTTAGAAGATCCTAGTTCCTTAGTATGCTATTTGATCATAGATCCTATTTATGTTCACAGTTCAGAGTACTGTATTTGATGATGGATCAATGGGTGTGGTGTTGTTTGAGCTGCTGCTAGTAGCAATCACACCCTCGGCAAGTAACTTGTTTTAATTGTCTGGACAATGTTGTTAGTAGCAGTCCCCAATGTTGGGAATTAACATGATAGATTGGAGTGATATTCAGTACCACTTTTGCAAGGAACACACCATATTAAGATTAAAATTTGTAGTGATATGTTTAGGCAGTAAATTAGTTCATACTTGTAGCTTATGGACATCATCCAAGTTTTTAAAAGGCCCTGTAAAACCAAGCTTTGCCATATTACTGCAAGCATAGTGGGACAAATATGAAAGAAATTGCTAGTTTTACATTCAGTAGTGTTACTGGAGATTTGGGCAAGTACTTGTACAATTTATAACCATGCTTGAACTTAACTTTGAAGTGTAATTGATTCAGCAATGCCATCACTGTTGTTTTAAACTACACTATACTACTGCTGTTTTAAGTGTATACTACTGCTGTTTTAAGTGTATACTTGTGTACCTTTTAAAGATTTTTAAGTTCTTATACATGTATCTATTATACTACTGTGAAGTGATGGTGTACTACTACATGGATGATGGATGCTAGGGTCAATGCATGGGGCTGTCATGTGATGTTGGACTACTATATCTATTATATATATTGCATGTGGACGATGGATGTTGGGGTTAATGCATGGGGCTGTCAATATGGGAATGGTGTGTTTTATCTTGCAGGGATTTCTTCAATTGAGTTACCCATTTCTCCCAAAGTGTCGATTCACTTCCGTTTCGGTTGAGAAATGGGCACTCCTAGGTCAAAATATTAGCAAAGGTCATGCCGAATTTTTTGGTTGAGATTTGTGCTAACTTTTGCCTCTTTTAATAGAGTGCAAACATGTCGGGCAATGACGAGGCCGGCCTTTCTAAGCACATGAGCATCGAAGAACAAGCTAGACATGCCAACAAGTCATTCTGGCGGGTGTCCCAACAACAGGAGGAGGAGGAGGAGGATATGAGGATGACACCACCACCGGAGGAGGAGGCGACCGCCGCCAGAGCTACTAGGGGCAATGATGGAGATGCTGATTACTAGGGGGACGAAGATGACTATGATGAAACTAGTGAAGGAGGCAAGGAGGATGACACCACCGATGGCGGCGCCCGCACGTATGGCGATGAGCGCACGGATGGCGGTAGAGGCAACCCGACATCTATGCAGAATAAGAAGAATAAGGAAAGGAAGGATCAGAAGCCGTAAGTGCTCACCATCGTCTGCGATGAGTTCACAGAAGTCACATAAAGTGGCCAACCCATTGCGCCTGAGGTGTTTGCCAAAGGGTATGTCATGCAACTCGGGTGCATCATCCGGGAAAGCATGTCAATCAACACGAAGTATATCAGACATGCTGCCAATGCAGCTTTGTTCGATAACCTCCTTAAGAAGCTTCACAAGCAATACACATTCCCAGAGTGGTTCAGAAACCTGGAGAGCAAGAACCCAGTGAACAAACTAGCCCTCACGAAGATGAGAAACGCCTTGAGAAGCTGGAAAACCTGGGTAAATAATATCATTGACAAAGGTGAAAGCTGGGAGGTTATTAGTAAGAAAAATCTGATGCTCGACAAAGAGGAATTTAAGATATTCAAGGCGGATATAGCTACCGATAATGCTATAAAATGGACTAACTGGGCAGGAGAATGCGGGAACAGAACATAGGTAACCACCGGCTTGGAAGTGGCGGTTATAGAGGGAAACAACCCATTTGGTACAAGGAGGACGCCGAGCTTGAACGCTTGGGTAAATAAAACCCTGTCTTAAAATCACGGACTTGCAGCTTATTAGGAACTTTGTCTGGGCCTGCTACTACCTAGACCCGATTACAGGGGAGTTTGTCACCGACGATCCGGAGGTGAAGGACTTTGAGAAGGAGCTGGTAAGGAATTTACCGCTAATCTCAAGTCTATTGGGTTCTAATTAAAATAATGAAGCCAAGAATCTAAATGGGTTCACCTTTCCTTGTCTCTACAGGAGAATGAACTGAACGCTCCTGCCGAAGAGTCATCCCAGGATTCGACGGAGCCATGGGACACGGTTTTCAACAGGGCGACGAACGCTTACAAGAGGAGGGACAAGGGGTTGCCGCCGTCCCCAGTTGGACGTGTGTCCGGCTTCAGTATGAGCATGAAGTTTAAGGAGTACTACAAAGAGGATGCCAATAAAAGAAAGGAGAGGAAGAACCAGTCAGCGACTAAGGATAAAGCCGTTGTTGAAGAGCTGAAGATGAAGGTGCAGACACTAGAAGAAAAAGCAGTGGACGAGAAAATAGTGGACAAGTTAGTGGAAGAGAATCTCCACGCGATGATCCCCCCTGAGTTTTTCGAGGTACTAACTGCTTGGAATGCGGGAGATCGACAGGGGCCGATACATCTACCAAGCTTAAGCGGCAGCAACTCGAGCATCAACATTAACGTGTCGCCGAACCTAGTGACTCCGTCGGCCGTCAACGTCGGGACGCAGCCGCTCACTTTGGTCGCACCGACGCCCCCTCCCGCCAAAGATACCAAGGCGCAGCCGACGGCGGTGGTGCTTCGTGAGGTGATGGCTGTGATATACAACACTTTTTAGCAATATAAATTGTGTCATTTTCCTATCATATCATGCTCCATCTAACTATTGCTATGCCTGATATGCATGATTACTTGTTTTTATTAAATTCAATATGAGCTTTGGACATTTAGTAGTTTAGGTAGAATTTTATCCCTCTTCCTTGTCTTTTACATGTGTGTAGGTGTTGATGATGATTATGGACAAAAAAAGGCAAAAGGAACCAAGAGAGCATAGTATGGAGGAGCTGTAGGGACCAGACTTTGGCATTTGAGAGGTTGGAAAAATGAATTTTTCCAACTTCTCAAAATAAATATCCAAGACCGCATGGTTGTAGCCCTCGACGATACAAACTCAACGAGCCCAAGAACACCCAAAACAGAGTTCGTATGAAGAAATGGCGGCCAAAATATACTAAAGGGGACACACGGTTTAACGAGCAACCGGAGCTATTTTTTGGTCGTATAGCTCCGACCGTAGTTGCCAAAAAGGTCGGAAACGACGGGATTTCGCCCTAGAAAAGCTCCAAAACCTTCCCTACGTCATATGACGGTATTGGGGGAACCCTAGGGCACCCCAAGGCCTATATAAAGGAGGGAGGACCCAAGGAAGCCACCATATATGTACACAAGACACCATATACAAGATCTAGATCCCATCTACCGCCTCCACGGTGGCACCGTGCCGCCTCCATAGCCTCTACAGATCCACCAAGATTTAGATCTCCATCAACACCATCAAGCCATCCAAGCAAGAAGAGGAGGAGAAGGAGGACGCCGCCATCACCACACCGATACCACCATCACCGCGCCATCATCACCATCTCCATCGTTGCTACTCCTTCATCATTCTCCATCATGATCTTCGTGATGGGTTGTAACATGGCTTGAACCCTCTTTTATTAATGTTATGATGATTTGAGTAATTGAAGTGTGGTGTGTTCTTGTCAATTAATATGTTTGTGCTTTCTCTTTACATTGTTCTATTCATGATATTATTCTAGTGATTGGAGACGTCCAATCCATTGTTGAGGAATTTACTAGGGATTCACGGAGTTTCACCAAACTTATCATTAGTCTCTACTTGTTCCATGGGCCTGACAAGTCCATGGGTAGAACTAATAGGCTATTTTCTATAAGTGATTTGGGGAGGCAATAGCAGCTTAGGATGCACCGCCCATTTAGATTTAATTTCCTCAAGATCACACATAATATAGATAGGTATAGTGTTGCGAATTGCTTGACCCCAAAGTGACATACGGGATATATTGTTACTAGAAAACTTGCTTAGGAATACGGTTGTCCATAGAACTTAATGCCTTTGATCTGGTTTACCTTGATTGGTCTTGTTACCTAGTTGCCAATTGAGTTGTCTAGTTGCCACTTACCAACGGTGGGAGACAACGATATATGAGGGACCGCCACAATTATAGTTAACAGATATCCCATAAGCACTTATCGGGCACACCGGTATACACAACATTACTTGAGGAATCATAGCGTTAATATTTCATCTCATTGCATTTACCTATTTTTAGTTTTACTTTTGTTCTAGTTTTCTTCCAGTTCTAGTAGTAGTTATTACAAAATATCTTAAATTCATTTATTGTACAAACTTATAGAATAGGCTATTTTCAAACCACAGTTTGGGTGCGTACATGGTCGCATTGACAACGTGACTGCGAGGGTCGTGTTCACCGAGCTCCCATCAGGACAAACTCTTAAATATTTGCCGCTACAGGTACTGCAATAACCCTGTTTTGGTGCAGGAACCCAGCCCATCAAATTGGCACCATTGCCGGAGAGCAAAGCGTTCGGTTATCTACTCGCACATAGTTTATTTCAGTTTGTTGCTATTATCTTACTGCTTTCATTTATATTGAAACAATAAAAAAATTACAAAACCAAAATTTTATAAAAACTATTGCTACTAATCATGTCTTCCGAGATAAATTTTTTTCCAGAGATAATACAAGCATTGGAGGAGATAAAGGATTCAAGTTCATCAAGCCTGGTTGCTAGACATGAGCTGATAAAGAAATTGCTGGACCAATTGGAAAGGCATTCATTAAGGTTGCGTGCTAATGATGGATCTTATTACACAATTTGTATAACAGATGACCACCTTAATTTTCAATGTAAGTGTTCCAACAATTCTACTCTAGCAAATTATAATAGAGATAAATCCTACGCTAGTTTGGAAGTACTAGAATACATTCTTTTCAAAGGTGCATCTGAAATAGTATTTAGACTAGGAAGTATTGATGTTGAAAGTGAAGCACTTGATGGAGTTTTTGATTTAGTATACCTAATATACCTCTTTTGCGATAATAATTTAAGTAATAATACATTGGTATTATATTATTTGAAGTGGTCTAAAACCGCCATTGAGAAAGATAACCTTTTGCAGGATTCACTAAAGAGAGAAGAGGAAACGGAGCACAAGGAGGAAGAACGGATTGATCACCCGCTCACACCTTTGACTCCTACTTTTGATTCTATCATTGCTATTAAAACACTAGTCGATGAAAAGGAGGAACAAAAAGGTGAGGTTGACAAAGAGAGTCACACTACAACTTTTGTTTGTGATGCCTCTCACTCTAGTAGTGATTTTTATGATGCTAAAATTTTTGGTAATTATTCTGCGGAGACCTTGTGCCTAGACACTCATATGGAGAGCATTAATAATAATAAACTAGAGATAGAACCTTGCTATACTAACATGCAGGGTTCTAAACTCCCTGCTATGAAGGAAGAATACTATGAAGTGTTCCCCTACACAGGTAACCAAGGTAAAGATTTAAGAATTCTATATGAATCTCAAATCCTCTCATCGCAGCTATACACAGAGGCATGTTCACCAAGCTTGGTGCATCAACACTCGCTTGAAAGCGAGAACTTGTTCATCTACATGATGCCGATGCACCATAAGCGGGTACGGCTCCGACCAAACTCTACTTCAAGATGCTCCAAGTATGTATGTTCAACCTCACATCGAGTCGATATCCCTTGGGATCCAGGTGGGTAATGTATGGAGCATCCTAGCCTGGCTTTATGGCTTTAAAGAGAGCGCTTCTCGGGAGGCAATCCAGAAGTCATTAGGCGTCTTTCTTAGTTTTGTGTCTCGAGTCTAGTTGCATTCATGTTGCATTGGCACTTTTATTCTTCACATGTCTTGCTATTAGAGTAATCTTGTTGAAGTTTTCAAAAGGTAGAATTTATTGTCACTATATTATGTGTTGCAAAAAGGAAGAGAAAATCAGCTTCAAATGAATCCTTCAATTATATGTATTTGTTGGTCAAAAATTAAAGTTGTTATTTTACCGTCAAAACAAGGTATTTCACTAAGTTACAGGATAAGAAAGAATTCACGAAGAAATAGAAATTTTCTGATGAATACAGAAGGTTTAATGACCAACTATATGGCGGGAATAAAACTTCCGACCGTATAGTTCCGGTTGTATAGATATCTTTGACATCAAATTTTTTTCTTTCATATGTACTGAGAGTTTAACGACCAACTATACGACGGGAATAAAAATTCCGGCCGTCTAGTTCCGGTCGTATAGATATCTATGCATTTGTATATTTTGTTTCCTAGGGACAGACAGTTTGACGACCAACTATACGGTGGGAACATTTTGTTCTGGCCATATAGTTGCACCCATATAGCTGTGCCGCTAGGAGGAAACCCTAAAATTTTGACAGAAGGCCAACTATACGGAGGGAACGCATTGTTCCGGTCATATAGCTGCGCCCGTATAGTTGGGAAAACCCCTCAAACGACAACAGGAAGGTAACCATTGCTCAAAATTTTATTCTTTCTTCTTCCTTCTTCTTCTAAAAACCTCGAAACACCACATGGGAGCTTCTCCCATGTTTTAGAGAAGCCGAGCGTATGTAAACAATAAAGTTCTATCTTAGAAATTCCTTAAGTTGTAATTCTCTTTAGTAGGTTCATGTTTTCTTTTCGTTTTCTTTCTTTAGTTGGGTGAATGGACTTCATTCATACACCAAACCGTTGTCTTTTATTTTGTGTGTAATTTTTGCAGGGACTTGAACCTTGTGTGACGACGTGTACGGTAGTGCCAACCGTGCAAACACTCGCATGATCCACCTGGTTGCTTCAATTCTACGTTTCAATAATCAGTGTCTGGTAAAACCTTCCAACTCGAACCTCTTTTAAATAAGCACATAGGAGATGCACACTCGTGTCTCGTATCCTGTTTCACTTGCACCTCATCACAATCTAGAAGAGGCCACTTCTAGAACTAGTTTGTTGACTTAGGCGTGGTGCTTAGGTTGATGAACCGACTCAGTGGGACTTGTATTTTTATCACTTGTGAGCTAAACCCGTGTCTTCAAAAACAAAAAAATATTTTGTCTTCTTTCTAGTCTTGTTCCTACCAGGTTCTTAAGGAAGGCATACACCGGATCGTGAAGCATTTATTGAAGCAAAGGTTCTTTGTCCATCAAAGTAGAGGTTTAAAGCACCTCAACGGTACAGTGTGCCACCCTTGCTTTAACTAAGCTTGGGGAGGTGTCGTGGAAATGGCCACGGCAGTCACTGCCATAGGCGGCGATTGAGTGTTTCGTGAGGAAGAGTTGGCAGCCATCTGCGGTGCGAGATGGGGGCGGACGCACATGTGTTTACCTAGGTTCGCCCCCCAGAGGGTAAAGACCTACTCCTGCTAGATTAGATTATGAGAGAGCGAGTTACAAGGGTGGCGAGATCGGTGGCTAGGCAGCAAGTCGCTTGAGGGGGTGTATGATGGAACGTAAGTCTCTAAGATACCCTAGGGAGGTTTATATATGAAGCACCTCGCTAGGGTTTACAAGCTGTCTCCGAACAGGATAAGGATCCGGAGACCTTTGACCTAACTCAACTGGGCTTCTGCTGCACCTTTGGGCTTCCAGTCGCCAGTCGCTAGGCCTCTCCTTTCTTCATGGTCCAGTCGTTGTCCTTCAGACGCACTCGCAGGCCCTTTGGCCCAACCGGAATGTTCTGATGAGCATACCCCCTTTGGCATATCCCCATCAGTAGTCCCCGAGGCCGTCGTTGACGTAGGTGCGTGCGTCCTTTTGGTGTTCGAAGTAGGCGAGCCCAATTTGGGCGTCCAGTCGAGTCGGCGACGGACTTTATTAAAAACCGAGGAGAATTTCTCCATAGCCCCATTCGTCACTTCAACGAACGTCATTACTACCCAGTCGTCATTTCGGCGAGAAGAGAGACTGGCGGGTGGCGAGTAGACCACAGGAGTTGAACCGTCAACTTTAGTCAAACTATCCGTTGAAATTTCCAACGGTAACTACGGCGCAATTACCGTGGGTAACGGCCATCCCAATTTTGGCGGGTGATGTTTCCCATATATGGGGAGTGATGGATCAGCTTCGTGATCCTGCCTCACATTCTTCATCCTTCCTCGTTTGCTCTTCCTTCCTGCTTTCTCTCGACTTCCTCTCCCCGCGTCACGCGATTCCACTTCACACTCGATGGCGCCCCCCAAAGGCTCATGGGGAAAATCCAAGTGCACCACGGCCCAGCTGAAGTCCTTTGAGGATGCCGGGGTGCTCCGCAAGGGGAACTGGCGGGTTCCCCCCTCCTCCGAGACCGAGCCGAAATCGCGACCCGACGAGTTCATCTGCTTCACCAGCCAGCTCGAGAGGGGCTTAGGGTGTCCTACTTCACTCTTCTTCCGCCGCTTCTGCGTGTACTACGCGATCAAGCCCTCAGATCTTGGTCCACATAGCATCGAGCAGCTGGCAATCTTCGTCGCCTTCTGCGAGTGCTACCTCGACTCCAGGCCATATTTCTCGCTGTGGCTGGAGCTCTTTCACGGCCGCATCGGGCGCGAGGCGTCCAGCGGCTTGATGCTGGCCGCAGGCGGGGTCACCTTCTAGTTAAAGCCAAAGGCCAACTTCGTCAAGATCCTCTTGCCGAAGAAGGCCGCCAGCGAATGGAAGAAAAGCTGGTTCTACGTCAAGGAGGATACTCCCTCCGGTGAGGTCTCCCTTCCTGAATTCGTCGCCGAGAGGAGCGAGCCCTGCTGACTGGCAACGAAGAAGCTCCCTGAAGATCAACGGATGGCCGTCGTGGAAATGATGGATCAGATCCAGAAGCTGAAGGACCAGGGGTTGATTCCGATCAATCTTTACAATTGCTTGCTCGGGCGACGCCTGGTCCCGCTGGTGGCTCGTCCACTCTGGATGTACAAGTACAGCGGGAAGCATGATCCATCTCGAACCAGCAAGGAGTCGTGGGAGGCCGAAGATTACAAGGCCGCCCTGAAGAAGATCACCGACGCGGAGTTCACGGGCGCGGTGGTCGGGGTCGCCCCGTATACTCCCGTGACGAACGAAGCCCACACAGTAGGTTTTCTTTCCAATCGCTGCATCCGTATCTCAATTTCAGTCTTATCGCTTGGCGTGTTTTGACTCGCAGTGGTTTTCAGCCTTTTCAGGTATTGGAGGGTTGGCTCCCTCAGCTTGAGGAAGAAGTTCCCTAGGAACTGGAGGAAGATTCCGAGGGGGATCCTTCCGATAGCGACAGGGAAGAAGAAGAGGTCCCTCCCCCAGCGCATGTGGCCTGCAAGACCCGAATGCAGAAACAGCGAGAGGTCGAAGTGAGCCGTAGCTTAGACGAGTTCGAAGAAGGCGACGAGATCGCCCAGGAGCAGAGGTCCCGGCGCACCGCTACGCCTTAGAAGCCCCCATGCCGGCCCAAGTCGCCAGCAAAAAGGCCTGCATCACTGGTCAGGTCATCTGTGGTGTTCGGGTCGGACGACGACTCCGACGACGAAGGATCTCCCGAAGTCTCTCACAAGGCCCCAAGGGCCGCAATCCCGACGAAGGGGTTGGAGGGCAAAGACACGGATGCAGTGGCGGAAGTGCCTCTGGCGACGATCGCGCCGTCATCCTCGGGGTCCCAAGCCAAGAAGAGACCGAAGCGGCACTGCCCAAGTCACCACAGACGTCGAAAGCAGCGGCGTCGGAGCCGGAGATCCCGACGACTGTGGCTTCGTCGTTAAGGAAGCCCTCGGTTTCGTGGGCTTCGGATGTCTTCGAGCGGGGGCTCAGCCGCAAGCTGGTCCCGAGTTGGATAAGCCTGCCCATATCAGCACCGGGCTTCGTGTTCTTCCAGTCGCCAAGTAAGTTGTGCTTCCTTGTCCCAATTTGTTTTGCTTCTTTCGTGTCATGGTTGTGTTGATTGGAAGGGCTCGTGCAGGTCCGGGGCTAAGAAGATTGGTCGCCCTTTGGTTGCCAAGATTCCACCGGCCACTGGCACGGGAGAGAGTGGTCTGCCTAAGAAGAGGAAGGCCTCTGAGGATGTCGCGTCTACTGAAGTCGCGAAGAAGCAGAAAGGGGGCGCTGAAGACACCGCGATCGGGGGAAGCGCCGCGGAGCCAGATGCTGTGCCGCTTGTCGAAGAGGGGGCAGCGACGCGGTCAGAGCCAGCACCAGCTGCGTCTGTGCCGGAGGTGCCGGTTCTGGCGGCCAGCGCCCCTGCCAGGGCGTCGACGACATTCCCTCGCTTTATGGCGAGAGGGTTCCCAGGTGTTGCGGATGCGCAGTCTTCGCAGTTCCCGGAAATCATGGACGTGGAGATTGGGGCCGCCGCGGGCACACCTCCTTCACAGTCCCGTCGACTGACGCTGCTGAACTTCACAAGATGCTCGGCGCCGCTATCCAGGTATGTCCAGTCCCCGAATTCCTAGTCGCTGAATTTCAGCGGCTGGGAATTGTTTTTTGTTTTTGTTCCTTCTCTAGTCCCCGAGTTCCTAGTCGCTGAATTTCAGCAGCTGGGAACTGGTTTTTTCTTTTTCTTCCTTCTCCAGTCCCCGAGTTCCTAGTCGCTGAACTGGTTTTTTCTTTTTCTTCCTTCTCTAGTCCCCGAGTTCCTAGTCGCTGAATTTCAGCGGCTGGGAACTGGTTTTTTCTTTTTCTTCCTTCTCCAGTCCCCCAGTTCCTAGTCGCTGAATTTCAGCGGCTGGGAACTGGTTTTTGTTTCTCTCCCTATGCTTATCTAGGCTCTTTGTTTTTCAGGGGTTACAGCGGGAGTCGACTGATCGGCAGGCTGCGCGAGAGCGCCTGGAGCGTGACGTGCGCGAGACACAAGAGGTGAACCAGCGGCTTCAGGAGAGGATCGGTGAGTGTTTGGCGTTGTTCTTCTGTGCTTGTTATGAGCTGGTTTTGTGCAATACTCTGACATCTCCTCTTGCAGATGGTTTCCCGGCTGAGGTCTCCAAGGCCCGTGAGGGGTATGTCCCACTCGCCGAACTGGACGCGGCGAATGGGCGAGTGGCCTCCCTGGTCAAGGAGTTGGAAGATGCTAAGGCGACTTCAATTTCTTCGGAGGAGCGGCGAAGGCTGCCGTCGCTGCCTCTGAGGAGGAACGCAAGGCCACAGACTCCATCATCGTGGGGCTGCATAACGAGCAGGCCGCTTTGGAGAAGCACGTCAAGGAGAATTGCCGCAAGCTTCTTGGTGAGTTTTTTCATTTTCCTTATCATTTTGTCGGGTCTCCGCTTTGGGGGTTTCATTGTTTCACTAACATCTGACTTTCCAGCTGTGGTAGGCCAAAGCGTGACTGCCGTGGTGAATGCAGCCACGGCTTCAGCGTTGTGTGTACAGGCGGCCCTTCAGGGAATGTCTCCCACCGAAGTCATCCCTAGGGGGCTCACGGAGGTGTGGTGCTATCTGGATGAGGTGTCCGCGGTTGTGGAGTGGATGACGCGCTCCGCGTTTAGACGCGGGGCCGCCACAACATTGAGCTTGGGTCTCGCGCATTTCCCGGACGACTTCGATCTGGACGACGTCACGAGTGGCTATCCTTCGGTGACCGGCACGGTGGAGATGTCGGAGGTGCTAAAGCTGACTACGAAGGCCACTCCTTATGCCGATCGTGTCTTGGTGATGGGGGATCTTCTGCCGTACCAGGAGACGGTGTTGGCGCCTGGCAACCTCGAGCCAGAGCACCATGACATGAAGTCGGAGCAACCCTTTCGGTCGTCGTTGGCCAAGTCGCTGACCACGTACCCGGCGAACCCGTGGCGGCCCTTTGTGCGCGTCAAGGGTGGTGGCGCTTCTTCTTCATCAGGACCTATGGAGTAAACAAATGTAATGGTTGTAACAGATGCCAAGTGGCGAATGTTGTATGATGTTTTCATAATTCATGTCGCAGGAACTTGGTCGACTCGTGTTATGATGAAGGAAATATTTTGTTCAACAATTTGAGTGAGTCCCCGAGCACGTCCACCCTTTAATGGGGTATAACTCGATTGTGTAATTCTATGTGTTTGATTTGTTTATGCGTTTGTTTTTATCCCTCACGTCTCCTGAGCGGCGAGTCCCCGAGCGCGAGTAGAGTTTGCTTATGAGCGAGTCCCCGAGCATTGTGCTCGGCCGTATTGGTCGTGATCCTGTTGCGGGTTGTGAATGCGTTGTTTGTAACGCGTCTCCTCCCCTGGCCCGGAGAGCCAGTCGCTTGGCGAGCCCTAGGCAGCTCTCTTACTAGGTGTGTTCCCGAGCCGCGTGGGGTTCCCGTTTTGCGGAGTCCCCGTGCGTGGTACTTAACCATTTGAGTCGCTTTGCTCGAGGGTGGGAGGGACAGGTCGCTGTGGGAAGCGTGTATCGGATGTCTTGGCCCGGTGGACCAGTCGGGCTAGGCGACTCCAATGGCGGCTCCGGGTTGGCGTTTTTCGTGGACGACACAAGGCCCGAACACTTCTGGTGCCCTTGTGCCGCACTACTTTGCCGTGCCGGTCACTCGACCAGAGGTTGACTTCCGTGAGTGGCGTATTGCTTGCATCTACGAGTGCGAGTGGCACAAGAATATGGCGAGTGGTCACAATTTGTGCGATCCGAATGAGTTTCATTTATATGTTCCAACAGAGTACATTGTGTGGTTCTAAGTGTAGAACTTTCTGAGGAGGTTTACATTCCATGGCCTCCCGACCTCCAACTGGCCATCACCCCACTATGTCGATGAGGTAGTAGGCGTCGTTGCCAAGGACTCGGCCTATGGCGAACGGCCCCTCCCATGGGGGGGGAGAGCTTGTGCATGCCCTTCTTGTCCCGGGCCAGTCGTAGGACCAGGTCGCCTTCCTGGAAGGTGCGAGTTCGCACTCAGCGGCTGTGATAATGGCGAAGTCCTTGCTGGTATATGGCGGTGCGGGAGCGAGCCAGGTCGCGTGCTTCGTCAAGTTGATCGACGCTGTCTTGGCGGGCGTTCTTGTTGGCCGCCTCGACGTAGTTGGTGACTCGAGGGGAGTCGTGCTCCAGGTCTGTTGGCATTACGGCCTCGTCGCCATACACCATGAAGAAGGGTGTGAACCCGGTTGATCGGTTGACGGAGGTGCGGACCCCTCATATCATAGAGGGGAGATCGTCGACCCAACATCCTGGGGTGCACTCGAGGGGCACCTGCGGTCGCGGCTTGAGACCGTGGAGGACGCTCTGGTTGGTGCCTTCTGCTTGGCCATTTGACTCCGGGTGAGCGACTGATGCGAGGTCGAGTCGTATGCCGTGCTCCTCACAGAATTCCGCCATGGCCCCCTTGGCGAAGTTGGTGCCATTGTCCATGATGATGTTGTGTGGGTAACCGTACCGGTAGACGAGTTCACGGAGGAACTTGGTAGCCGCCTTGTCGTCGCACTTCTTGATCGGCTTGGCCTCCACCCATTTGGTGAACTTGCCGACTGCGACCATGAGGTGAGTGAAGCCAGATGGGGCCTTCTTGAACAGGCCGACCATGTCCATGCCCCATACGGCGAATGGACACGTGATGGGGATTGTCTTGAGTGCCGAACCAGGAAGGTGCATCTGGTTGGCGTACTTCTGGCATCCAACGCATCTTTGGACGATGTCGGTGGCATCGGTGTGTGCGGTGAGCCAGTAGAAACCGTGCCGCATGGCCTTGGCAACTAGCGACTTGGCGCCAGCGTGATGGCCGCAGTCGCCGGCGTGAATGTCCTGGAGGATCTTGCGACCTTATTTTGGCTGTACGCAGCACTAGAACACGCCGGTCACGTTGCGCTTGTAGAGCTCGCCGTTGATGATGATGAAGGATTTGCAGCGGCGCATGATCATTCGTGCCTCGGTCTCGTTGCTTGGTAGGAGTTTGTGTTCCAGGAAGGCGATGTATGGCGCTGTCCAGTCGCTAGGTTCCACAACCATGGCGACTAAGGCCGGTTCTGGTTGTAGTGGGATCCCGACATCGATCTCCTTCGGTGGGCTGACGGAGGGTTTGTGGATGATGTCAAGGAAGACACCTACTGGTGGTGCCTGTCGAGCCGATCCGATGCAGGAAAGGGCGTCTGCCTCCTCGTTTTTGCGCCTATCGATCCACTCGACGGAATAGCCGTCGAAGTGTCCTCCCAGCTGGTCGACGGCTTGGCGGTACGCTATCATTGTTGGGGAAACAACATCGCATGTCCCGGCCACTTGGCCAGCGACTAGGTCGGAGTCACTGTAGCATCGTAGGCGATTGATATTCTTCTCCTTGGCGGCTCTCATGCCGTGGAGGAGGGCCTCGTATTCCGCCATGTTATTGGTGCAGGGTTTGAAGTTGAGGTGGAGCACGTAGCGGAGCTTGTCTCCTTTGGGGGAGGTCAGTATGACCCCAGCCCCCGCGCCGTCGGTGTTCTTGGAGCCGTCGAAGTGGAGCGACCAGTAGTGGAGGTATGAGAGCTTCTCTGGTATGCGAGGAAATCGGCCAGGGCTTGCGACTTGATCGCTTTTTGGGGCTCGTACTTGATGTTGTGGACGCCGATCTCGACGGCCCACTTGGCGACTCGCATAGTCGCATCGCGATTGCGTATGATGTCTTGCAGGGGCGCGGAGGATACCATCGTGATTGGGTGCTCCTGGAAGTAGTGCGGGAGTCGTCGCTGTGCTCGGAATACCGCGTACACCAGTTTTTGGTATTGCGGGTAGCGCTATCATGAGTCTGTTAAGACTTCACTGATATAGTATACTGGGCGCTGTATGGGGCGCTCCTTTCCCTCTTCCGGTCATTCGACGACCATCATGGCGCTGACGACCCGATTGGAGGCCGCGACGTAGACGAGCATTGGCTTTTTGTCGAGTGGCGCGGTGAGTAGTGGTGCCGCGAGTACCACTTCTTTGAGTGCTTTCAATGCGTTGTCAGCCTCTGTGTCCCATTGGAACGTTGGGTTCTTGCGCATCAGGCGGTATAGGGGCATTGCCTTCTCGCCTAGTCGGGGGATGAAGCGACTGAGAGCTGCGACTCGCCCTACCAACCTTTGGACATCGCGCAGGCACTCGGGTTTCCTGAGTCGCGCGATGGTGTCGATCTTGGTGGGGTTGGCCTCAATGCCTCGCTTGGAGACTACGTACCCCAGAAGTTGTCCGGTGGGTACGCCGAAGGTGCATTTTCCAGGGTTCAGCTTGATGTTGTACCTCCGCAGATTTGCGAAGGTTTCTGCTAGGTTGGCCAGCAGATCGTTCTGGCGGGTGGATTTTACCACCACGTCGTCGATGTAGACGTGGATGTTGCAGCCAATTTGGCTCGCTAGACACTCCTGCATGCACCTCTGGTATGTGGCGCCTGTGTTCTTGAAGCCAAACGTCATGGCCGTGTAGCAGAATGCGCCGAATGGCGTGATGAACGCCGTCTTCTCCTCGTCTTCGACCACCATCTTGATCTGGTTGTAACCAGAGTAGGCGTCGAGAAAACACAGCGACTCAGATCTCGCGGTCGAGTCGATGATCTGATCGATGCGCGGTAGGACGATCTCCTCCTTCGGGAAGGCGCTGTTAAGATTGGTGTAGTCGATACACATTCTCCAGGTGTTGTTCTTTTTGAGAACCAGGACTGGTTTTGCCAGCCACTTGGAGTACTTGATTGGCCGGATGAAGCCTGCGGCTAGCAGGCGCTGGACTTCCTCGGCGATTGCTCGACGGCGCTCTTCATTGAAGGGCCGTAGCGACTGCTTTACTGGTCGCACTTTGGGGTCTACATTGAGTTTGTGCTCAGCAAGTTCCCTCGGGACACCTGTCATGTCAGATGGCTTCCATGCGAAGATGTCGCGGTCCTCATGGAGGAACTCGATGAGCGCGCTTTCCTATGCGGGGCTCATGTGCGCCCCGATGGTGACCGTCTGGCTGGAGTCGCGTAGGACGAGCTCGATGGTGCGGGTGTGCGTGGTCGCCTCGAATGTGGAGTTCGCAGCGATTGGTTTCTTCAGGATGGTGGGATCATCCTTGTTGATGTTGCCTGCGTATTTCGCGAGTTACTCCGCGTGGTTAGTCTCCGCGGCGATGATGGCGTCGGCGAGCTCAGCGCCTTTTTCTTCGCATTCCACGGCTATATCGGGGTCGCCGTGGACAGTGATGATGCCGCTCGGCCCGGGGAGCTTCATCATGTTGTAGGCGTAGTGTGGGGTCTCCATGAACTTTGCGAATGCCTGGCGGCCCAGGACGCAGTGGTAGGGGCTGCCGAAGTTCACCAGCTCGAAGACGATTCTCTCTGTGTGGTAGTTTGCCAGGGTGCCAAAGGTGACTGGCAGCGTCACCTTTCTGATCGTGTACGCCTTCCGACCGGGGACGATGCCGTGGAAGGTCGTCAGTGTTGGCTCGATGGCTACTTCTGGGAGCTGGAGCCTTTTGAAGGTGTCGAGGTACAGGATGTTGATGGAGCTCCCGCCGTCCATCAGCGTCTTGGGCAGCCAGTAGTCGGCCACCTTTGGCCTGACCACCAGGGCGACTCGCGCTGGATATTCGATTCTTGGCGCGTGGTCCTGGCGACTCCAAGTGATGCTCTGCTCGGACCAATTTAGGAAGCAGGGGATGTCGACTTGCGTCACCGCATTGACGGCAACCGCGCGGGCGAGTACCTTCTTCTCACGCTTGGTGCCGAGCCTAGTGAAGGTATGTAGCGACCCGACGGCGGTTCTGAAGCCGCCGCTGTTCCCGTTGTCCCGCGGTTGGTTATTGTTGGGATCCTCCCTCGCGTGTCTCGCCTTCTCGATCTCTTTGAGAGAGTGGCAGTCGGCAGTGGTGTGGGTGGCGGGTTTTCCCTCCCTGCTGTGATAGATGCAGGGCTGATTGAGCAGGGCGGCAGGGTCGAATTTCGGCCTCGTCGTGTTGTTGGCGCGGTAGTTCCCGCTGTCGCGGTAGTTTCCTCCATCGCGGCGGTAGTTCTTGGAGTCGTGTTGGCCGTAGCCGGCGTTGGCGACGAAGTCGACTCGCCCATCGGTCCGGCGCTTGCCGGTGATGCTGGTGTTGCTGTAGCGCATGTCATGTAGGCGCCCACTGTCGTGGATGCTAGTGTGCCGTCTTCCTCCCAACTCGTCGTCGGAGTCTTGGTTGGGGTCCTCCTCCGTGTAGCGCTTGGCGATCTCGAGGAGGTCGGGGATGTTATCAAGCGTCCGGTAGACCCTCTTGATCTTGGTGACCAGAGGTTCGTACCGACACGCGTTCTTGAAGCAATGTATCGCCGTGTCTGGGTGGATGCCGGACGCGTTTATCCACAGTTCTTGCCACCTTTGGATCCACCGGCGGGTCGACTCGCATTGTCCCTGGATGCATTGCTCCAGGTCCTCGGTGGTGGTGGCGCGGGTGTAGGAGCCCTCGAAGTGCCTGACAAAGGCGTCCCGCATTTCTTTCCAGGAATCGATGCTGTCGGCGGGTAGCGTGTTGATCCATTGCCGGGTCGTACCCTCCATCATCAGTGGGAGGTAGCAAGCGGCCAGCAGGTCGGTGTGGCCTGCGATCCCCATTGCCATGAGATATGTGTCCAGCCAAACGGCGGGGTCGTACGTCGGGTCATACTTCTCGATCTCCTTGGGGGCCTTGAAGTTGGTGGGGTATTTTTCCCCGGGGATCATGGGTCCAAAGCATTGTGGCCCGACTCGGCTGAGCGAGCCTCTTGGCTTCGGGTCGCCGCGGTTGGCGAGGGTGTGTCGCAGGTCATAGGGCTGGCGCGACCGCCACGCCTGATTGTTGATGATGTGCGTTCGGGCGTCGAGGTGTTGCCCATTTGCAGCGACGGTGTTGTTCGCAGGTCGCGACTCGTTGGTCGACAACGCGGGTTTGGCGGCTCGTGGTTGGTTCGCCAGGGGTTGGGGTGGTGGGCAAACTATTGCGTTAGCCACTGTGGGGTGGCCGCTGGATGCCGCCCTGCTTGCTGATGAGCGGGAATACATCCGCCCCCGTGGGTCGACTCCCGCGGCCTGTTGCTCGACGGTCTTGACGAGTAGTGCCTTGGCGTACTGGATCTGTAGCGCGTCGTCGCCTTGGACATCGAGGTTGGCGATCGCGGCATCAGCCGCGACGACGTTGTCCATCGGGGTGGAGTATAGTGGTAACCCGTTGGCGTCTCGGGCTTGAGGTGAGATGATGATCCGAGGTTTGTCCGGTGGGGGCGCACGGCCCATGGGTGGTGGAGGGGCCCTAGTCGCCGGTGCCCCGGGTGGTGGTCTCGCGGGGTTGCCTCCTCCTAGCGGCACGTTCTCGCCGTGTTCGCGCTCGACGGCGCGTGTGGGGTCGCCCTCGTCATTGAAGTTCAGGACGCGGCCCGGAACATCAGGGTTCAGGCGGGTCATGATGCGGCGTTGGTGATAGAGTGACAGCTCCTTTGCCGTCTCTCGTTTGAGGCGGTATTTCTCGCGCTCGGCGAGTTTGTTGCGTTGCGCCTCCTGGAGCCGCAGGCGGGCTTGTTCCACCTCCGTGGCTGTTGCGGTCGGCGGGATCGGTGTGGACAACGGATCTGGCAGGGCGGCTGTGCTACCCGCCATATAAATCGCGTTGAAGCGATTGGATCTGGCGCGAAAATCCTCGGGGGATTCCGAGCCGGAGTTGGAGTCGAAGATCCCCAAGATAGAGGGATCCTCGAAATCCTCGGGGTTGGAGACCTATGTGATGGAGTCCTCCCGTGACGCGGCGGTGATGGATCCGTTGACCGAAGCAGGGGTCGTGGAATTGGCGTCGTCGTTCAGGGCGTCGTCGTTGGTGGCGGCGTTAGTCTCGGCCGCATCGCTAGCGGCCGAGTCGTACTCGGTGACGAGGCCCCTGATGGAGCGGACCTGCTCCTCCGAGAGAAGATCACGGTGTGGAGGCGACCCGCCGACGATCATCGTCGCGGCTGGATCGACGGCGCCGGTGAAGCCGACGAAGAGGTTGATGGAGCCGATCGGCATCACCACGGCGTGTGTGACCGGGCGCGACGCCGGGATGTAGCTGCTGGGCAGGATCTGCAAGATCCCGCCGATGGCGATCATACGGCCTATGGCGAGTGGCCGCTTGATCGGCGAATAGGGTCTCGCCGCAGAACTCAGGCCAGTCCCGCTATGCCCCACGGTGGGCGCCACTGTCGTGGAAATAGCCACGGCAGTCGCTGCCATAGGCGGCGATTGAGTGTTTCGTGAGGAAGAGTTGGCGGCCATCTGCGGTGCGAGATGGGGGCGGATGCACATGGGTTTACCCAGGTTCGGCCCCACGGAGGGTAAAGACCTACTCCTGCTAGATTAGATTATGAGAGAGCGAGTTACAAGGGTGGCGAGCTCGGTGGCTAGGCAGCGAGTCGCTTGAGGGGGTGTATGATGGAACGTATGTATCTAAGATACCCTAGGGAGGTTTATATATGAAGCACCTCACTAGGGTTTACAAGCTGCCTCCGAACAGGATAAGGATCCGGAGACCTTTGACCTAACTCGACTGGGCTTCTGCTGCACTTCTGGGCTTCCAGTCGCCAGTCGCTGGGCCTCTCCTTTCTTCATGGTCCAGTCGCTGTCCTTCAGACGCACTCGCAGGCCCTTTGGCCCAACCGGAACGTTCTGCTGAGCATACCCCCTTTGGCATATCCCCATCAGGAGGTAACCAACTCTTATACTCTTTTTTGATAACTGCATTTTCTATGTAGTTTTCATGATCTTCTCAAGTGGATACTTGGAAAATTCTTAGCTTGGGGAGGTTATTTTGCATGCGTAGAGTCATGTGCAAAGTTCTTTATCTTAAAAAGTTTTCATGTTATTGTGTATCCCTCTGTTTTTGAATGCTTGCTTAGGTGAGTTTTTGTTCATATTTATATAAGGGATATACTTGCTCATGTTAGGCCCCATAGGAGACAAGCCATAGCTTTGATGCACCATGTTCAACTTTTATCTAGCTTGTGAAAAATATTGTGATCCTCTAAATATACATTGCTATGTTCTCTACATTTTGAAAAGAAAAAATATAATAAAGAAGTTCTTTGAAACTTGCTAGTTGTCACTGTTTAGAATTGTCTTAAGTGAATGGTTATGGAGTAGCACGACCCCATAGTGCTGCAAATGATGGTCTAAATAGATGATTACTTAGTGAGTTGTCAAATAAGAAATGATGTTTCAAAGTTTCGAGATTACATATGCCAAAATTTTGTCTTGGAAATCAAAGTGAGATATTTCTTTATGCGTGTCTTGCACCACTATCGAACAACATGTGATGCTAACAACTCCGCTGGCCTTTAAACAATCCAAAAAGAGGAAACTCTTGGAGTTTGGCTATGAGTTGCCCAACATATGTAACAAAAATGCTATATTTGGGTATGCATTGGTATTCTCATGGGCATGCGTTAAAAGCAAAAGTCGAAATACTCCTCTGACCGTTATGAGAAATCATTATACCAAAAAGGGAAACCTTGGTAATGGTCACGAGTGTCCTTCCTAGCCTGCATAGTCTCGATTGAACATATACCACTCTTTTGGCATGGTCTCATTAGTAAGAAATATATTTTCTATGACCTCAACAATCGAAGTTTGCACTTGAGAGACTTTAATAGATGGCATGAGTGGACAACATTGGAAAACTCTATTTCTATTTATGATTGACAACGAACCGTGTTCAGCTTTGCCTTATACAAATAAAAATACAATAAAGTGCGTATAGAAGGATCACAAGTTTACTTGCAAGGTAGATTTAACTTTGACATGGGGCATAGAAGTTTTTGACTAATCTCTAGTGGTTTGGAATAATATAACTGAGTTTATATTTCCTTGTATGATTATGTGCTCTCTTACTTTGAGCTTGCAAGAAAAACAAGGATACGATGCATTGATTCTCAATGATAAGCAAGGTCACATCCATTAAGTTATCGATCCCTTTTGCTCGAGGACGAGCAATATATAGCTTGGGGAAGTTGATGGTTGTGGTATACAACACTTTTTAGCAATATGGCATTTGCCTATCATATCATGCTCCATCTAACTATTGTTATGCCTTATATGCTCCATCTAACAATTTGAGAGGTTGGAAAAGTGAAAATTTCCAACTTCTTAAAATAAAGATCACAGACCACAAGGTTGTAGTCCTCAATGATACGAACTCAACGAGCCCAAGAACATCCAAAATGGAGTTCGTATGAAGAAATGTCGGCCAAAATACTAAAGGGGGCACATGGTTTAACGAGCAACTATACGGCCGGAGCTATTTTTTGGTCGTATAGCTCCGCCCGTGTAGTTGCCACAAAGGTCGAAAACGATAGGATTTCGCTCCAAAAAAGCTGCAGAATCTTCCCTAAGTCATATGATGGTATTGGGGGAACCCTAGGGCACCCCCAAGGCCTATATAAAGGAGGGAGGACCCAAAGACGCCACCATATAAACACAAGACACCATAGACAAGATCCAGATCCCATCTACCGCCGTGCTGCCTCCATAGCCTCTACAGCTCCACCAAGATCTAGATCTCCATCAACACCATAAAGCCATCCAACCAAGACAAGGAGGAGAAGGAGGACACAGCCATCACCACACTGACGCCACCATCGCCGCACCATCATCACCATCTCCGTCGCTGCTACTCCTTCATCCTTCCCCATCATGATCTTCGTGATGGGTTGTAACATGGCTTGAACCCTCTTTTATTAATGTTATGATGATTTGAGTAATTGAAGTGTGGTGTGTTTGTTAATTAATATGTTTGTGCTTTCTCTTTACATTGTTCTATTCATGATATTATTCTAGTGATTGGAGACGTCTAATCCATTGTTGAGCAATTTACTAGGGATTTACGGAGTGTCACAAAACTTATCATTAGTCTCTACTCGTTCCATGGGTCGGACAAGTCCGTGGGTAGAACTAATAGGCTATTTGCTATAAGTGATTTATCGAGGCAATAGCATCTTAGGATGCACCACCCATTAAGATTTAATTTCCTCAAGATCACTCATGATATAGATGTTGGGTCCGCAGCATAGAAAACAAAAAATTTCCTACGATGAGAACTATACGCCAAGATCTATCTACTAGATATAGAGCAATGGGTGGACATACATCCATGGAGAACTTACCCTCGAAGACAACGAGTTTTGTTAACGAGTAGGAACTCGTGGTTGATGTAGTCGTACGCTTGCCGATCTCAAGACGTGTGGAAGTCTGAGCGCCGCAAATCAGCAGCGCATCCATCCTCGCACACACGTTCAAGCCACCGGACAACCTCCACCTCCTCACTCCAGCGAATCAGCGGAAGCAGCAACTCCTTCCAGACGCAAGGCCACCGGGAACATGTATCTCACTAATCCGAGACCATGGGGGAATATCTAGAGGGGGAGAGAGATCGTTCACGCGGAGGTGTGTTTTGTGAGAGGGGAGAGGGGGGCTTTATATAGGAGGAAGGGAGACCCCTCCCCTCCCATAGCTGGCGCATGAGGGGGGGGACTCCTCCCCTCCTTCATTCATGTGGTGAACCTCCACTCACATAAACATGGCCTCCACCCAAAATCCCACTCACATGTATTTAATTTCCACCAAATTAAATGCAACTCTGAATTAATAAAACTCTTTTATTTATTTTATTCAAAATTTGATAATTACTTTAATTAACAAACATTCACATAAAACCCCTTGCAACATTTCAATATCACATGCAGAACCACTTTCTGCAATTTCACCCGAAACAATTTCGGTTTCTATCAAAACAATTCCTCTTTCTATCGAAAAATTTCCCTTGCTTTGCAAACCTTTTGTCTGGAACATATGCACTCCTAAATGGTGTCCAGCAACCCTTAAGTGTGTCACCCTACGGTTCGCGAATAATGCAGACATGATTGAGACTCCTCTCAGATCAATAATCAGAAGCGGGACCTGGAGATCCATACTGACTCATGCATATTCAACGATGACTTTTGTGATCGTGAGAACTTTTAACGCACTACAACAAATGTGATTATATATGACGCTCATTCTATGACGATTCAACAAAAAACGTCAGGGATTCATCCAAATTGTGACTTTTTTGTAAAACATGACGTTTTTGTATTGAATTGTCACTGAATGTGCGTCACGGATAATCACATTTGTTTTAGTGACGTCAGCAATTTAATCCCTTTGTCTCATGATATAATACATGTCCGAGATTCGATCATCGGTATCCAAATACCTAGTTTGATCTCGTTACTGACATGCACTCTTTTCTCGTTCCCGTGATATAACATTCTAGTGATCACATCACTTGCTTGCAAGCTATCTTAATGTGAATTCACCGAGAGGGCCCAGAGTATATCTATCCGTCATCGGGATTGACAAATTCCACTCTTTATCCATGAGCCTCAACATAACACCTTCATAGCACTGAACCCACCTTTATAGTCACCCTGTTACGGTGTGATGTTCTACAAAAAAACGTCAGAGTATCTTGATAACATCAAACGTCACACCGTAACAGGGTGACTATAAAGGTGGGTTCAGTGCTATGAAGGTGTTATGTTGAGGCTCATGGATCAAGAGTGGAATTTGTCAATCCTGATGACGGATAGATATACTCTGGGCCCTCTCGGTGATATCACATTAAGATAGCTTGCAAGCAAGTGATGTGATCACTAGAATGTCATATCACGGGAACGAGAAAAGAGTGCATGTCAGTAACAAGATCAAACTAGGTATTTGGATACCGATGATCAAATCTCGGACATGTATTATATCATGAGACAAAGGGATTAAATTGCTGACGTTAAAGGTTCTCACGATCACAGAAGTCATCGTTGAATATGCAGGAGTCAGTATGGATCTCCAGGTCCCGCTTCTGATTATTGATCTAAGAGGAGTCTCAATCATGTCTGCATTATTCGTGAACCGTAGGGTGACACACTTAAGGGTTTCCGGACACCATTTAGGAGCACATATGTTCCAGACAAAAGGTTTGCAAAGCGCAGGAAATGTTTCGATAGAAACAGGAATTGTTTCGATAGAAACCGGAATTGTTTCGGGTGAAATTGCAGAAAGTAGTTCTGCATGTGATATTGAAATGTTGCAAGGGGTTTTATGCGAATGTTTGTTAATTAAATTAATTAACAAAATTCTGAATAAAATAAATAAAAGAGTTTTATTAATTGAGAGTTGCATTTAATTTGGTGGAAATTAAATACATGTGAGTGGGATTTTGGGTGGAGGCCATGTTTATGTGAGTGGAGGTTCACCACATGAATGAAGGAGGGGAGGAGTACCCCCCCTCATGCGCCGGCTATGGGAGGGGAGGGGTCTCCCTCCCTCCTATATAAAGCCCCCTTCTCCCCTCTCACAAACTACACCTCCTCGTGAAGGATCTCTCTCCCCCTCTAGATATTCCCCCATGGTCTCGGATTAGTGAGATACATGTTCCCGATGGCCTTGCGTCTGGAAGGAGTTGCTGCTTCCGCTGATTCGCTAGAGCGAGGAGGTGGAGGTTGTCCGGTGGCTTGAATGTGTGTGCGAGGACGGATGCGCTGCTGATTTGCGGCTCTCGGACTTCCACACGATCTTGAGATCGGCAAGCGTACGACTACATCAACCACGAGTTCCTACTCATTAACAAAACTCGTTGTCTTCGAGGGTAAGTTCTCCATGGATGTATGTCCACCCGTTGCTCTGTATCTAGTAGATAGATCTTGGCGTATAGTTCTCATTGTAGGATTTTTTTGTTTTCTATGTTGTGGACCCAACAGTGGTATCAGAGCCTGATCTATGCGTAGATGCTTTGCACGGGTAGTACACATATGTTTTTAGTTCTCTTCCTGAGCTTCTTCAAAACAGGGTCCTCCACTGCCATCTGCTCATCGGCCGCCTTTCGGGGTGTGTTAGGTCTGAAAACCAATCTCGGTTTCTCCTGTGATGGATCGGCGGTTGGAGGCGTCTCTTGAGAAAAACCATGGTAGACCAGGCGCTGCGTGCATGTATTGGGACGACCAGCTTGATTGTCGCGAGCGGTGAAGGGTTCTTCATCCACAGAAGGCATATACAATACTTTGTCGGCGCCGGTGTTGATAAAGTCATCGACGTCGACCAATTCATCATCATTGTCGTGGTTTCAATCATGTGATGGTGGTGGCGGGGGCGATGGCGGTTGCGGTGCAACGTCTTTGCCTTAGGGCGGCACACACGCTCCCAAGAGTTGTTGGTGATGACTGGTGGTGGCGATGACGACTGGCTTCCGAGGTAGTGGACGGATAATCGAGGTGGCGCCGGTGCGCCCTCCCCCTGCAAGACGAATCTGGGTCTTCTGCCATTTCAAGGGCCAATTGTGGAATTATGCAAGGGTCTTGTCTTCGTCGGCTCCCTGAGGTTGAAAGGGGGGTCCTTGTCGTCGTACACTGGCAACACTCGAGCCAACCTGACCCTCATCACGTCATCATCCATTGGATTATTGTGCGTCGTGCGTCTCGCCGGTTGTATGAGAGTGCCCTTGGCAACATCCTTCAACTCGTCGCCGGCAACTTTAAGCAAGAGTATGCAAGCAGTGTCCTGAGTCAAAAAATTTTGGGCATCATGAGATGGCAGTAGTCATCAAAGGCATAAAGGAGATGACATGCACTAACTAATTAGTTACCTTAGTGCTGGCGTTGATCTCGGCTAATGTAGAGACACGGCCGATCCCGGCGACTGGCCTATCATCTGCATTCTCTCGCTCGTGTGCCTCATGATGGGCTAGGTTCCTGTACCAAAACAGGGTTATTGCAGTACCTGTAGTAGCAAATATTTAAGAGTTTGTCCTGATGGGAGCTCGGCGAACACTACCCTCGTAGCCGCGTTGTCAATGCAACCACGTACGGACCCAAACCGTGGTTTGGAAATAGCCTATTCTATAAGTTGCTAGGATAAATGAATTTAAGATGTTTTGTAATAACTACTACTAGAACTGGAAGAAAACTAGAACAAAAGTAAAACTGAAAATAGGTGAATGCAATGAGATGAAATATTAATGCTATGATTCCTCAAGTAATGTTATGTATACCGGTGTGCATGATAAGTGCTTACGGGATAGCTGTTAACTATAATTGTGGTAGTCCCTCATATATCGTTGTCTCCCACCGTTGGTAAGTGGCAACTAGACAACTCAATTGTCCACATCCTCTCCAGACATGGGTCGTCCGTAAGAGAATAGTATATTAAGGAAACAAGACCAATCAAGGTAAACCAGATCAAAGGCATTAAGTTCTATGGACAACCGTACTCCTAAGCAAGTGTGCTAGTCACAATATATCCCGTATATCACTTTGGGGTCAAGCAATTCACAATACTATACCTATCTATTGAAGGAAATATGCCCTGAGAGGCAATAATAAAGTTGCTATTATGTATTCCTTGTATATGATAGATGTTTATTTTGCATGCTATAATTGTATTGATAGGAAACATCAATACATGTGTGTTTAATAAACAAAAAGGGTTCCTAGTTATGCCTCTCTTATAGACTATCTTGGTGATTAACAAGATGATCAAAGTTTCCTGATCATGGACATTGGATGTTGTTAATAACAAGGTCACAGCATTTGTGAAATGATGTGATGAACACCGGAAGAGTATCTTCATAACATCAAACGTCACACCGTAACAGGGTGACCATAAAGGTGGGTTCAGTGCTATGAAGGTGTTATGTTGAGGCTCATGGATCAAGAGTGGAATTTTTCAATCCCGATGAAGGATAGATATACTCTGGGCCCTCTCGGTGATATCACATTAAGATAGCTTGCAAGCAAGTGATGTGATCACTAGAATGTTATATCACGGGAACGAGAAAAGAGTGCATGTCGGTAACGAGATCAAACTAGGTATTTGGATACCGATGATCGAATCTCGGACATGTATTATATCATGAGACAAAGGGATTAAATTGCTGACGTTAAAGGTTCTCACGATCACAGAAGTCATCGTTGAATATGCAGGAGTCAGTATGGATCTCCAGGTCCCGCTTCTGATTATTAATCTGAGAGGAGTCTCAATCATGTCTGCATTATTCGCGAACCGTAGGGTGACACACTTAAGGGTTGTTGGACACCAATTAGGAGCACATATGTTTCAGACAAAAGGTTTGCAAAGCGCAGGAAATATTTCGATAGAAACAGGAATTGTTTTGATAGAAACCGGAATTGTTTCGTGTGAAATTGCAGAAAGTGGTTCTGCATGTGATATTGAAATGTTGCAAGGGGTTTTATGTGAATGTTTGTTAATTAAAGTAATTAACAAAATTCTGAATAAAATAAATAAAAGAGTTTTATTAATTGAGAGTTGCATTTAATTTGGTGGAAATTAAATACATGTGAGTGGGATTTTGGGTGGAGGCCATGTTTATGTGAGTGGAGGTTCACCACATGAATGAAGGAGGGGAGGAGTCCCCCCTCATGCGCCGGCTATGGGAGGGGAGGGGTCTCCCTCCCTCCTATATAAATCCCCCCTCTCCCCTCTCACAAAACACACCTCCTCGTGAGGGATCTCTCTCCCCCTCTAGATATTCCCCCATGGCCTCGGATTAGCGAGATACATGTTCCCGGTGGCCTTGCGTCTAGAAGGAGTTGCTGCTTCCGCTGATTCGCTGGAGCGAGGAGGTGGAGGTTGTCCGCTGGCTTGAACGTGTGTGCGAGGACGGATGCGCTGCTGATTTACGGCACTCAGACTTCCACACGATCTTGAGATCGGCAAGTGTACGACTACATCAACCACGAGTTCCTACTCGTTAACAAAACTCGTTGTCTTCGAGGGTAAGTTCTCCATGGATGTATGTCCACCTGTTGCTCTGTATCTAGTAGATAGATCTTGGCGTATAGTTCTCATCGTAGGAAATTTTTTGTTTTCTATGTTACGGACCCAACAGTGGTATCAGAGCCTGATCTATGCGTAGGTGCTTTGCACGGGTAGTACACATATGTTTATATGTGGGCGATGATGATCATGTTATTGCATCTTCTATGTACTTTGGATATTGGTGGCATAGTGGGATGAAGCGGCCCGGACCAACCTTACATGTCATCGTACATGAGACCGGTTCCACGACTGACATGCAACTAGTTTTGCATAAGTGGCTAGCGGGTGTCTGTCTCTCCTACTATAGTCAATATATGATTTACAACGAGTTGCTAATAACTTGGTTATCCTCGTTGTGGTTCATGTTCCTAGGTAAGACCGGTTCTATCTCCGAAAGCCCTAAGCCACGTAAAACTTGCAATTGATAAATTAGAGGCGTCTAGTTTAGATCGTTGCTGGGCTAGTGTCTTGATATGGTATTGTTGTAAGAAGATGTATGATAGATACTCTTACAACTCACTTAACGTGTAAGTTCCATAGACCTTGGCCTTACACACAAAGGAATGATAGAGATCATACCACGATGCAAATGATAGAGATCAAATGCATGGACCATATCACCTCACTTCACACATTAGATGTTAGCATCTTATATTGCTAGTTTGGCGCTTTTGGTAGCATTATAAGATGATCCCTCATTTAGATATCAAGATAAAATGTGTTCTTCCTTAAGTATGCAACGTTTTGTGGATCGTGTTTTGAGGTATCACGTGATGATCGGGTGTTCTCGACTCTACGCTTTCATACAACATGTGTAAGACAGTTTTACACACGCGAATACTAAGGTTCTTACTTGACGAGCCTAGCATGTACAGACATGGCCTCGGAACACGGACCGAAAGGTTAAGCATGAGTCATATAGTTGATATGATGCCCATATAGATGCTCGCCTTTGAAGCTACACCGACTCACGTGATGATCGGACTTGGTGTAGTGGATTTGGTTCATGTAATCACCAAAAGGACACGACGGATGTCGTTTATGAGTGGGAGTTCATTAGTAATTTGGATTAGTTGAACTCAATCTATCATAAACTTAGTCTAAATAAACTTTACAAATTCTGTTGTAGATGGCACCACCTGCTTTTAATTTCAATGTGTTCATGGAGAAAGAGAAACTTGCTGCGAATGGTAGCAACTTCACCAACTGGGCTATGAATTTGAGGATTCTCCTCACTGCTGCACAAAAGCAATATGTGCTAGAGGCGCCGTGTAACTACCTCGGTGAATTACGCTCTTAGTTACAAGCCTGGATGAGAGGAAATGGTTAAAATAGTACGGTGGGGCCCAAATGCCACTCACAGGTAGACCTTTCGGCCGTTCTAACCATTTCCAAACATCGGGACAAGAACGAGCGGCGTAATCGGCAGGCGAAGGGATCAACTACATACACAAATGAGTATGTATGCAAGCCACCATACAACAGTCCTCAGAGCCATTCCATCTAAAAGAAATAGAAATATTGCAACGCCATACGGCAAGATCCAAATATCCTAGATAGATATAATAGTTTAGGATATCTCCTCATACATCAAACATCAGAGTATCAGGCGGAAGCGGAAAACAAGATCCGAGTACGGATAAGAAGCAAATCGGCATAAGATGCCCCATAAATAAACACATCCCGCCCATAGATCTCACGGATCCCCGTTCCCGGAATCTCTACACCGAGTGATCGTTGCCAACATCGTCCGTCTCCTCCACCCAGTATCCCTCTTGCGAGTTCACCTGTTCATCTGAATCAAACAATTTATCGTGTGAGACCCTAGGGGTACTCAGCAAGTCTTTATGCCTCTAAAGGGGACACAACCTGGGGTGACGCAATTGCAACAAAAGATAATACCTAACAATTCTAGGGATACTTGCTAACCATCCGCCTAACCAAAGATAGACGGATGTCCGTTAATTAAGAACAACAGTTATAACAGTAGTATTAACAGATCCATCCTCCTCCTCGCTTACCAACGAGGAAGCGGACGAACAACCCCCCATCCGTTTGCAGTTTTATTATCCATTCCATGAGTGTTGCACTATTTACTAGTCAGGTACTTAGTCAAATTAAAAGCGGTACTTTAGTTATACTTGTGTATGATCGAGAAACTGTGCTCCAAGTCGTCCATAACCGCGGACACGGCTTTCAGAAAGTTTTACCCTGCAGGGGTGCACAAATAGCAACACACACTTGATCAACCTCGGAAAAACCAAATCAAAACCCAACGAGGCATTCACGACAAAGCGATCACAGGATTCAGAAATATTTCAGGGGGCCACCCCATTAAGCTACCCGCAACGAAGTTGGCTGGCTCCGAGACGGACTCAAGGTTTGCGTCAATGGCTGTAAACGACTGGGAACCCGAAAGTGTGACTGGGCTTGTCGATACCGCGAAAACACTCCGCAATCCTAAACAGTACAGGTGCTCCACGCACAATCTTAAATAAAGCAGTAAAGCATGGCATAAGTACAGGATAGTAATAAAGCCCCAAACTACTTTGTGTCCCCAAGAAATAAGAATGAATCAAGCTCTGGCTCAGGGGGGTTCATAAGCCTCCCGAATGTGGATAGCGCGAATATTCAAGGAACAGGAATCAAGTACTCGGGGTCCTACGGGACACAAGTGAGCATGAAAAACCAAATAGAAGATATTGCTCACCGGTGCCACTTTCATTAGTTTTCCCATTACTACTCAGGTTAAGTTATTTAGGTATCTCGTTATCCATCAGACACTCACATACCCTACACATGCTGTTCTATGACCCGCATGGCTCAAACAACTCCTGTAGTAATGGCTCATGGGATGGAGGAACAAGCTTCGGTGGGGTTTAAAAGAAAGGCTATGCAGTACTTGGGATTCAGTTTAATGCAATCGCGACTCAATGATGCAAGAATAAGATAGAGGCAATAGGTACTATATGTATGCAAGCATGTGGTAGTGCTTGCCTGGCAGCTCAGTTGAAGCGAGAGAAGGATCTGGGTAGTGCTCCTGGGTTTCTTGATATATCCCCTGCTCAGCGTCTATTCGAAGAAGAACCAAACAAACAAGGGCCAACTTAAATAAAGTGCACAAGCATATGAATAAATGCGACAAGCAAACAATCATGCCATGATGAATGATGCACAATTTGCATGGCAATAAAGTAGCATGGCATGGGTGAGGTGTGGAATACAAGAATAAAGCATTTTATGGAGTTTTAGTCACCTTTTATCCTCAGATAAGTTGCTGTATACTTTATATTTATATGATGCATGCTGCAATTCAGAACATGGAATGCATAAATAGAACGGGCTCGTTGCGCTGATCGATTTAGACATATTATTTGTCAAATTTGGAGTTATAAAACAAAAGTTATTAATTAATTAAGGCAAAGGGCATTTTATTTGTAATTTTGATCAACTCGAAATTTAAAGTGTTCAAAATATATTTTGAATGGCATATTTGAATTCCTCACATTTTTCTGATTCAAAAACATATATCATGTGTATTAAATGGATTTATAATTTAAAAGTTATGTAAAAACAGATTTGTATTTATATTAACCATTTTCTGAAATTGTTTTTATTTATCTAAACAGAAAAGAGCAGGAACTTTTTGCACACAGGCAGAGCTAGACACAGACACCGACGAGTGGGCCATGTGCTGACTCAGGAGCAGGTGGGGCGCAGCGGGCTTTTCTCACCACGGAGTTGTCTAGCCTGAGGGACAGACAAATGGGTCCGGTAGCCACGGGCCCACGTGACAGTGGGTGAGCGAGCAGATGCCACGCGGCAGAGCCAGGGGCCGCGGGTTGTGATCCCCAAACTCACGGTACCTTTTTGTAAAGTTGCCACTGAGGCTGACAGGTGGGGTCCTAAAGGAGTGCGGGTTGCGAGAAAAAAAGGTGGGGGGGGGTATCTGCAAGAATGCCATTGCTACTGTTTTTCTTCTCGCCGTTTCTGACGAAACTGTCGGCGGAAAGTCGCGGCGCGGTGGGGCTCGAACCCGCGACGCTGTGCGTACGCGCAGGCGGCGGTGACCACTGCGGTGGGGTGGGGTTGCTGACAGGGAGTGGCTAGGCGGCTAGATCTTCCTCTGCGACGCCACGGCCTGGAAACCGACTGCAAACGCCGGCGCGCAGAGAGCGTTCGACGGAGAGACCAACGCGACCAGGACACGACTGCGACGGAGAGGATGTCTGGGAGGGTCAGACGCTCACCGCGGGGAGGTTGGTGCAAACGGATCGGGCTGGGACACGGTGGATCAACGGCGATGCAGACGCTCCCGCGGCTAGGGTTTCAGGCGGCGCGTCGGTGTGCAGCTTGGCCTGGGGCTCCTCCTCCTCCACGTCTGCGGGTACAGGGCGATGCAGAGGGACGACTCGTTCTTCCTCGATGCCCAACACCACACCCCCCGCCGTGTAACGTCGAGGAGATGGAGGAGGCCGACGGTGGATGGCAACGGAGGAGAGAGGGGCAGCAGCAAGGGTGGAGAGAAGAAGGGCGAGGCCCTGGGGATCTAGGGATGCAGAGGAGTCGAGGGGAAGGAGATAAAGCAGAGAGGGAGAGGAGAGGTGCCGTGGGGATGTGGTGAAGGGAAAAAGGTGGCTCGGGTGCCACCTTCCCTCCTTATCCTTCTCGAGCATGTGATCGGGCTGGCCGGCAGGTGCAGGGGCAGGGGCAGGGGCTACCAGGTGGGGACCGTGAGGAGAGCTCGGGGTGGGGCTAGCGCAGCAGGAAAAGAGAAAGAGAGAGGAGAGAGGAGGCTCAGGTGTAGCTAGGGTTAGCTAGAGAGGGGTGGCTCGGTTAGGGTTGTTAGGGTTGGGTTAGGTAGCTGGGGTGGTTAGGCTGGTGTAGGGAGGGTGGCCAGGTGGGGCCAGCAAGAGAAAACCCATCAAAACCAAGAGAGAAACAAATGGCTAAAGGTGGTGGTACTCTTGCATGGCCCATGCAAAAATGATAATTGCCATGATTATTCTTGTGAAAACAATAATATTAACATGGCATTATTCTTATGCATTCCCAAAAGTGGAATAAAAGCCAAGCAAAAGAATTTGTAGAAGTAGATCCATCCTATCTCCCATGAGCTATATTAAATACCAAAAGAAAATAAGATACAAGCTCCTGGATAATGGGATGGTGGAATTATAAGGTGGTGAAAGAAAGGGTAGTGGAGTGGAATAAAAGATATGCCCCCAACTCAACTTGGGCATTTAAACAATATATCAATAACCAAATACAATATCAAGAGGCAAATACAACTAACAATGCATGTGAGAGAAGAACCAAAACAAAAAGGGTTTTATATGATGCTCAAATGCAAGGTGGCATGATGACATGAGCATGATATAATTATGATGCAACAATTATATATATGAAGTAGCATATATATAGACTAGGCTAGTAGCATTGCAATTGTTAGACAATTGGGATGCTACACGCCGCTAGGCCCCCCCACCAGCTCCTGATGCGCCTGACGAGGAAAAGAACGTCTATATAACTCGTCAGGAGGACCACAACTTAGTTCATTGCGGCATACTGTATGGGCTAGAGCCAGAACTTGGAAAACGTTTCGAAAATGGCAATGCCTTTGATACCATGGGAGAATTGAAAATGATTTTCGGTGCCCATGTTGTCGTGGAGAGTTATAATGCTTCTGAAAAGTTCTTTAGCTGCATGATGGAAGAAAACAGCTCCGTTAGTGAGCACGTACTCAAAATGTCTGGGTACAACGATAAGCTTGTGTCCTTAGGAATAACGATTCCCATTGACTTAGGCATACATCATGTTCTCCAATCTCTGCCACCTAGCTACAAGAGCTTCGTGATAAACTATAATATGAAGGGCTTGAAGAAGTCTCTTCCCGAGCTTCTGTCAATGCTTAAGACTGCAGAAGTGGAGATTAGGAAAGAACATCAAGTGTTGATGATCAATAAGACCACCGGTTTCAAGAAGGACAAGAAAGGCAAGCACAAGGGAAAGAAGGGCGGCAAATCTGTTGCCGCGCCTGAAAAGAAACCCCGAGCTGGCCCTAAGTCTGACACCGAGTGCTACTATTGCAAGGGGACTGGCCATTGGAAGCGCTGATGGGTTCGTAGCATGAAAAACAAAAAATTTCTACCGCAAGAACGAACAAAACCCAGATCTAATCTAGATAAAAGCCAAGATCTAATCTATTAGACATGTGCAACGAGATAGATCTGTACTAACCCTTGTAGACCCGAAAGCGTTACGAGATCGGATCTCGTGGTTGATGTAGTCGATCACTTGTCGATCTCAAGATCGAGTAGATGATCCTTCCGGCGCCGCATTCCGGCAGCGCTTCCGCAGTCGGTCACACGTGCGGACTCGAAGCAGACCTTCCTCTCCCTGTTCCAGCGAGCAGCGGAGGTAGTAGATCTTCTCCACGGAATCCCAGCAGCACGACGGTGTGGTGGTGGTGGTGGAGTAGAGAATTCTGCAGGGCTTCGCCTAAGCCTGAGCAGAGGGAAGGAGGAGGAGAGAGGCGGCGGCCAGGGTTTGGAGTGGAGGGGGCAAGGGGTGGCGCCCCCACCCCTCTATTTAAAGGAGGGAGGCGCCATGGGAGGGGGAGTCCTAGTAGGACTCCTCTCCCTTTCTTGGCCGGCGGATTGGGAGGGGGGGAGGAGTCCTCCTCCCCCACGACTCCTTGTCTTGCCCCACAAGGACTCCTTGATCCTTTCTTGGTTTTCAAGCAAACTCCAAGAAATCTCCTAGAACCTTCCGGAACATTCTGAAACCTTCTAGAATCCCCATACAAATACTCCGGAACATTTCCTAACTTAGAAAATGATCCCCAATATATGAATCTCATTCTCCGGACAATTCCGGATCTCCTCGTGATGTCCTGGATCCAATCCGAGACTCCGAACAACATTCGGTCTCCAACGCACATTCCATATCTACTTAAAACAACTTCGAACCTTAAGTGTGTCACCCTACGGTTCGTGAACATGCAGACATGATGGAGACACCTCTCCTATCAATAACCATCAGCGGGATCTGGAGATCCATAACGGCTCCCACATACTCAACAATGACTTCGTGATCGATAGAACCATTAACATACGAAACCAATTCCCTTTGTCACGCGATATTCTACTTATCTGAGTTTTGATCGTCGGTATCTCCATACCTAGTTCTACCTCGTTACTGATAAGTACTCTTTACTCGTTCCATGTTATGTCATCCCTTGTGACCTAGTCACATGCTTGCAAGCTAACTAGATGACATTCCACCGAGAGGGCCCAGAGCATATCTATCCGTCATATGGATGGACAAATCCCAATCTTGGTCCATGCGCTTCAACACCTACTTTTAGAATACCCAATGACACATTTATAACCACCCAGTTACGAAGCGGTGTTTGATGTCATCAAAGTACCCATCCGGTGATGGTGATTAACATAACCTCATGGTCGAAGGATTAGGTTACTATGCATTTGAAAGCTTATAACAATACGAACTTAATGACTTGATCTTATGCTACGCTTACTATGGGTGTGTGTCCATCACATCATTCTCCTAATGATATAACCTTGTTATTAAGGACATCCAATGTCCATGATCAGGAAACCATGATCATCATTTAATCAACAAGCTAGTTCCACAAGAGGCTTACTAGGGACTCTTTTATGTTTACAAAAACACACATGTATCAGTGTTTCCTTATAATACAATTATAGCATGGGATGTAAACATTCATCATAAACACAAAGATATAATAATAACCACTTTTATTATTGCCTCTTGGGCATATCTCCAACAGTCTCCCACTTGCACTAGAGTCAATAATCTAGATTACATGGTAATATACCTAACACCCATGGCGTTCTGGTGTTGGTCATGCTTTGCTCTAGGGAGAGGTTTAGTCAACGGATCTGCCACATTCAGATCAGTGTGTACTTTGCAAATCTTTATGTCACCATCTCGGACATACTCGTGAATAGCATGGAAACGTAGCTTGATGTGCTTCAGCTTGCTATGTGACCTTGGCTCCTGTGCATTAGCTATGGCACCTGTGTTGTCACAGTAGATGGCCATCGGGTCCAACGCACTGGGAACCACGCCAAGTTCAGTAATGAACTCCTTCATCCATATGGCTTCTTGTGCAGCCTCCGAAGCAGCTATGTATTCCGATTCAGTTGAAGATTTCGCCACAACTCTTTGCTTGGCACTCCTCCAGCTCACTGCAGCACCATTCAAAATAAATACTTATCCAGACTATGACTTCGAGTCATCTGGATCGGTGTTCCAACTAGCATCAGTGTAACCGTTTACAACAAGCTGTTCATCACCTCCATAAGAAAGAACCATATCCTTAGTCCTATTCAGGTACTTTAGGATATTCTTGACCGCTGTCCAGTGCTCCATTCCAGGATCACTTTGACATCTGCTAGTCAAACTAACAGCATGTGCTATATCCGGTCTTATACACAGTATGGCATACATGATAGAACCTATGGCCGAGGCATAGGGAATATTATTCATCTTTTCTCTATCTTCTGCCATAGCCGGACTTTGAGTCTTACTCAAGGTCTTACCTGACAACATGGGCATGAACCCCTTCTTGCTCTCTTCCATTCTAAACTTCTTTAGAACTTTGTCTAAGTATGTACTTTGTGAAAGCGCTATTAGGCGTCTTGATCTATCTCTATAAATCTTGATGCCTAGAATATATGTCGCTTCACCAAGATCCTTCATTGAAAAACTATTATTCAAATAGGTTTTGACGCTATTAAGAAGTTCTATATCATTCCCAATCAACAATATGTCATCTACATATAGTACTAGGAATGCTACAGAGCTCCCACTCACTTTCTTGTGAATACAAGATTCTCCATAAGTTTGTATAAATCCAAAGTTTTTGATTACTTTATCAAAACGTTGATTCCAACTCCGGGATGCTTGCTTCAGTCCATAAATGGAGCGCTGAAGTTTGCATACCTTGTCAGCATCACTAGGATCGACAAAACCCTTGGGTTGTACCATATACAACTCTTCCTCAATGTCACCATTAAGGAACGACGTTTTGACATCCATCTGCCAAATCTCATAATTGAAATATGCAGCAATTGCTAACAAAATCCTTACAGACTTTAGCTTCGCTACTGGTGAGAAAGTCTCATCATAGTCAACTCCTTGAATTTGTCGGAACCCTTTCGCGACAAGTCGAGCTTTATAGACGATAACATTACCATCAACATCTATTTTTCTTTTGAAAATCCATTTGTTCTCGACAGCCTTACGGCCATCCGGTAAGTCCACCAAGGTCCATACTTGGTTTTCGTACATGGATCCCATCTCAGATTTCATGGCTTCTAGCCATTTGTCGGAATCTAGGCTCACCATAGCTTCTTCATACATCGCAGGGTCATCAGTGTTGTCCACCAACATGACGTTCAAGGCAGAGTCATACCAATCAGGAGTGGTACGAACCCTCGTTGACCTGCGAGGTTCTGCAGTAACTTTGTTTGAAGTTTCATGATCACCATCATGAGCTTCCTCTCCAATTGGTGCAGGCGGCACAAAAACATCTTCCGGTGCTGCGCTACTCTCAACTCCGAGAGAAGGTTCAATAACCTCGTTGAGTTCTACTTTCCTTCCAGTCACTTCCTTCGAAAGAAAATCCTTCTCAAGAAAGGATCCATTCTTGGCAACGAAAACTTTGCCTTCGGATCTATGATAGAAGGTATACCCAATTGTTTCTTTAGGGTATCCCATGAAGACGCATTTCTCCGCTTTGGGTTCAAGCTTATCAGGTTGTAACTTCTTTACATACGCTTCGCAACCCCAAACTTTAAGGAATGACAACTTAGGTTTCTTACCAAACCACAATTCGTACGTCGTTTCAACGGATTTAGATGGTGCCCTATTTAAAGTGAATGCGACTGTCTCTAATGCATAGCCCCAAAACAATAGCGGTAAATCTGTAAGAGACATCATAGACCGAACCATATTTAAGAGAGTTCGATTACGATGTTCGGACACACCATTACGCTGTGGTGTTCCCGACGGTGTCAACTGCGAAAGTATTCCACATTTCTTTAAATGCATGCCAACCTCATAACTTAGATATTCACCTCCGCGGTCAGAACGCAGAAACTTAATCTTCTTGTTATGATGATTTTCCACTTCACTTTGAAATTCCTTAAACTTCTCAAAAGTTTCGGACTTATGTTTCATAAAGTAGACATACCCATATCTACTTAAGTCATCCGTGAAAGTGAGAACATAACGATATCCACCATGCGATGCTACACTCATTGGACCACACACATCGTTATGTATTATTTCCAATAAGTCCGTAGCTCCCTCCATTATTCCAGAAAATGGAGTCTTAGTCATTTTTCCCATTAGACATGCTTCGCATCTTTCAAGTGATTCAAAATCAAGTGATTCAAGAAGTCCATCAGAATGGAGTTTCTTCATACGCTTCACTCCAATGTGACCAAGACGACAGTGCCACATGTATGTAGAATTATCATTCAATTTTATTCGTTTAGCATCTATGTTGTGAACATGTGTATCACTACTATCGAGATTCAATAAGAATAAACCATTCATCTCAGGTGCATTACCATAAAAGATATTACTCATATAAATCGAACAACCTTTATTCTCAGACTTAAAAGAGTAACCGTCTCGCAATAAACAAGATCTAGATATAATGTTCATGCTTAATGCAGGCACCAAATAACAATTATTTAAATTTAAAACTAATCCCGATGGTAGATGTAGAGGGAGCGTGCCGACGATGATCACATCAACCTTGGAGCCATTTCCAACGCGCATCGTCACCTCGTCTCTTGCCAGTCTTCATTTATTCCGCAGCTCCTGTTTCGAGTTACAAATATGAGCAACCGAACCAGTATCAAATACCCAGGCACTACTACGATTACTAGTAAGATACACATCAATAACATGTATATCGAATATACCTTTCTTCTTGATGTTGCCGTTCTTCAGATCCGCCAAGTACTTGGGGCAGTTATGCTTCTAGTGACCACCACCCTTGCAGTAGAAGCATTTAGTTTCAGGCTTAGGACCATCCTTGGGCTTCTTAGCAGGTGCGGCAGCTTTCTTGCCGTCCTTCTTGAAGTTGCTCTTTTTCTTAGGCTTGCCCTGTTTCTTGAAATTGGTGGTCTTATTGACCATCAACACTTGGTTCTCCTTCTTGATCTCCACTTCAGCAGTTTTCAGCATGGACGATAGTTCAGGCAACGTGTTGTTCATGCAGTGCATATTGTAGTTCATCACAAAGTTCTTATAACTCTGTGGCAGTGATTGGAGGACACGGTGAATCCCTAACTCATTAGGAATCGTTATCCCCAACTCTTGGAGCTTGTTTGTGTGCCCAGACATGGTGAGCACGTTCTCGCTAACGGAGCTTCCCTCTTCCATCTTACAGTTAAAGAACTTTTCGGAGGCCTCATAGCTCTCCACGGCCGCGTGAGTCTCAAAAATGAGCTTGAGCTCCTTAATGATCTCGAACAGGTCGTGGTGCTCAAAGCGCTTCTGAAGCTCCGATTCTAATCCGTACAGGATGGCACACTGAACTGTGGAGTATTGATTTTTCCGATTCTAAACCGTACAGGATTGCCTCTTGGGCATTTCTCCAACAAGCGCAACTGCCCCAAGTATTTGGCGGACAAGAAGGCTGGTAAGGCAAACAAAGGTATATGTGATATACATGTTATTGATGTGTACTTGACTAGTACTCGCAGTAGCACCTGGGTATTTGATACGGTGTTCCGAACCTGGATCAGATTGGTACCTACTAGTCAAACTAATAGCATGTGCCACATCCGGTCTTGTACATAGCATGGCATACATTATAGAGCCTATGGCTGAGGCATAGGGTATCTTATCCATTATCTCTCTTTCTTCCGCCGTAGCCGGACTTTGAGTCTTACTCAATGTCTTGCCTTGCAACATAGGTAAGTACCCCTTCTTACTTCCGTCCATATTAAACTTCTTTAATATCTTATCAAGGTATGTACTCTGCGATAGCCCAATTAGGCGTCTTGATCTATCTCTATAGATTTTAATGCCTAATATATATGAAGCTTCACCAAGGTCCTTCATCGAAAATTTGTTGTTTAGATAACTTTTAACACTGTTTAAAAGATCTATATCATTTCCAATCAATAATATGTCATCCACATATAATATCAGAAATGCCACATTGCTCCCACTCACTTTCTTGTAAATACAAGCCTCTCCATAAGTTTGGACAAATCCAAACTCTTTAATCACCTCATCAAAGCGGAGATTCCAACTCCGGGATGCTTGCTTCAGTCCATAGATGGATTGCTGAAGTTTGCACACCTTATCAGCATCCTTAGGATCGACAAAACCCTTAGGTTGTATCATATACAACTCTTCTTCAATATTACCATTGAGGAACACAGTTTTGACATCCATCTGCCATATTTCATAATCGAATTATGCAGCAATTGCTAACATAATCCTAACCGACTTAAGCATCGCTACGGGAGAGAATGTCTCATTGTAGTCAACTCCTTGAATTTGTCGAAACCCCTTTGCGACAAGTCGAGCCTTATAGATGGTTACATTACCATCAGCATCAGTTTTTCTTTTGAAAATCCATTTATTCTCAACGGCCTTTCGATCGTGAGGTAAGTCCACCAAGGTCCAAACCTGGTTTTCGTACATGGATTCTATCTCGGATTTCATGGCTTCTAGCCATTTGTTGGAATTAGGGCTCATCATCGCTTCTTCATACGTCGCAGGGTCATCTATTTCATCAATCATGAAATTCATAACATGATTGCCGTACAGTTCAGGAGCTGCACGTGTCCTGCTTGACCTGCGAGGTTCGGTAGTGTCCTCTTTCGGAGTTTCATGATCAATATCATTAGCTCTCTCTTCATTAGGTGAAGTCAACTCCGAAACAACTTCCGGTGCTACGCTACTCGCCATTTCATGAAGAGAAGGTTCAATAACCTCTTCGAGTTCTACCTTCCGACTACTCACACCTTTCGCGAGAAACTCCTTCTCAAGAAAGGATCCATTCTTTGGCAACAAAGACCTTGCCCTAGGATCTGTGATAGAAGGTATACCCAATCGTTTCCTTAGGGTATCCTATGAAGACGCATTTTTCCGCTTTGGGTTCGAGTTTATCTGGTTGAAGTTTCTTCACATAAACATCGCATCCCCAAACTTTAAGAAATGACAGCTTAGGTTTGTTTCCAAACCATAATTCATACGGTGTCTTTTCAACGGATTTAGATGGCGCCCTATTTAAAGTGAATGCAGCGGTTTCCAGTGCATAACCCCAAAATGACAGTGGCAAGTCAGTCAGAGACATCATAGATCGAACCATATCCAATAAAGTATGATTACGACGTTCTGACACACCATTACATTGTGGTGTTCCAGCAGGCATGAGTTGTGAAACTATTCCACAGTCTTTCATATGTGTGCTAAACTCGTAACTAAGATACTCTCCTCCATGGTCGGACCGCAGAAATTTGATCTTTCTGTTATGATGATTTTCCACTTCATTCTGAAATTCTTTGAACTTTTCAAAGGTTTCAGACTTATGTTTCATCAAATAGATATACCCGTATCTACTCAAATCATCCGTGAAAGTAACAAAATAACGATATCCACCTCGCGCCGACACACTCATTGGTCCACACACATCAGTATGTATGATTTCCAATAAATCTGTCGCCCGTTCCATTGAACCGGAAAACGGCGTTCTAGTCATCTTGCCCATAAGGCATGGATCACATGTATCAAATGATTCAAAATCAAGTGATTCCAAAAGTCCATCCGAATGGAGTTTCTTCATGCGTTTAACGCCAATATGACCTAGACGGCAGTGCCACATATATGCAGATATATCATTATCAAGTTTAATCCTTTTAGCATCAACATTATGAATATGCGTAATACTACTATCGAGATCCAACAGAAATAAACCATTCAACATAGGTGCATGACCATAAAAGATATTATTCATATAAATCGAACAACCATTATTTTCAGACTTAAACGAATAACCACTTTGCATCAAACACGATCCGGATACAATGTTCATGCTTAGTGCAGGCACCAAATAACAATTATTCGGGTTTATAACTAATCCTGATGGCATATGGAGAGGCAGCGTTCCGACGGCGATCACATCAACTCTTGATCCATTGCCGACCCGCATCGTGACCTCATCCCTTGCTAGTTGTCGCTTGTTCCGCAGCCCCTGAACCGAGTTACATATATTAGCAACTGATCCCGTATCAAATACCCAGGTGCTACTGTGAGTACTAGTCAAGTACACATCAATAACATGTATATCACATATACCTTTGTTTGCCTTGCCGGCCTTCTTGTCCGCCAAATACTTGGGGCAGTTGCGCTTCCAATGGCCAGTCCCCTAGCAATAGTAGCACTCGGTGTCAGACTTAGGGCCAGCTCGGGGTTTCTTTTCAGGCGCGGCAACAGATTTGCCGCCCTTATTTCCCTTCTGCTTGCCTTTCTTGTCCTTCTTGAAACCGGTGGTCTTATTGATCATCAACACTTGATGTTCTTTCCTAATCTCCACTTCTGCAGTCTTAAGCATTGACAGAAGCTCGGGAAGAGACTTCTTCATGCCCTGCATATTATAGTTCATCACGAAGCTCTTGTAGCTAGGTGGCAGAGATTGGAGAACACGATGTATGCCTAAGTCAATGGGAATCGTTATTCCCAAGGACACAAGCTTATCGGCGTACCCAGACATTTTGAGTACGTGCTCACTAACGGAGCTGTTCTCTTCCATCATGCAGCTAAAGAACTTTTCAGAAACATTATAACTCTCTACGGAAACATGGGTATCGAAAATCATTTTCAATTCTCCCATAGTATCAAAGGGATTGCCATTTTCGAAACGTTTTCCAAGTTCTGGCTCTAGCCCATACAGTATGCCGCAATGAACTAAGTTGTGGTCCTCCTGACGAGTTATATAGACGTTCTTTTCCTTGTCAGGGGCATCAGGAGCTGGTGGGGGGCCTAGCGGCGCCTCTAGCACATATTGCTTTTGTGCAGTAGTGAGGAGAATCCTCAAATTCATAGCCCAATTGGTGAAGTTGCTACCATTCGCAGCAAGCTTCTCTTTCTCCATGAACACATTGAAAATAAAAGCAGGTGGTGCCATCTACAACAGAATTTGTAAAATATATTTAGACTAAGTTTATGATAGATTGAGTTCAACTAATCCAAATTATTAATGAACTCCCACTCAAAAACGACATCCCTCGTGTCCTTTTGGTGATTACATGAACCAAATCCACTACACCAAGTCCGATCATCACGTGAGTCGGTGTAGATTCAAAGGCGAGCATCTATATGGGCATCATATCAACTATATGACTCATGCTTAACCTTTCGGTCCGTGTTCCGAGGCCATGTATGTACATGCTACGCTCGTCAAGTAAGAACCTTAGTATTTGCGTGTGTAAAACTATCTTACACCCGTTGTATGAAAGCGTAGAGTCGAGAACACCCGATCATCACATGATGCCTCAAAACACGATCCACAAAATGGTGCATACTTAAGGAAGAACACATTTTATCTTGATATCTAAATGTGGGATCATCTTATAATGCTACCAAAAGCGCCAAACTAGCAATATAAGATGCTAACATCTAATGTGTGAAGTGAGGTGATATGGTCCATGCATTTGATCTCTATCATTTGCATCGTGGTATGATCTCTATCATTCCTTTGTGTGTAAGGCCAAGGTCTATGGAACTTACACGTTAAGTGAGTTGTAAGAGTATCTATCATACATCTACTTACAACAATACCATATCAAGACACTATCCCAGCAACGATCTAAACTAGACGCCTCTAATTTATCAATTGCAAGTTTTACGTGGCTTAGGGCTTTGGGAGATAGAACCGGTCTTACCTACGAACATGAACCACAACGAGGATAACCAAGTTATTAGCAACTCGTTGTAAATCAGATATTGACTATAGTAGGAGAGATAGACACCCGCTAGCCACTTATGCAAAACTAGTTGCATGTCAGTCGTGGAACCGGTCTCATGTACGATGACATGTAAGGTTGGTCCGGGCCGCTTCATCCCACTATGCCACCAATATCCAAAGTACATAGAAGATGCAATAACATGATCATCATCGCCCACATATAAACATATGTGTACTACCCGTGCAAAGCACCTACGCATAGATCAGGCTCTGATACCACTGTTGGGTCCGCAACATAGAAAACAAAAAATTTCCTACGATGAGAACTATACGCCAAGATCTATCTACTAGATACAGAGCAACAGGTGGACATACATCCATGGAGAACTTACCCTCGAAGACAACGAGTTTTGTTAACGAGTAGGAACTCGTGGTTGATGTAGTCGTACACTTGCCGATCTCAAGATCGTGTGGAAGTCTGAGTGCCGTAAATCAGCAGCGCATCCGTCCTCGCACACACGTTCAAGCCACCGGACAACCTCCACCTCCTCGCTCCAGCGAATCAGCGGAAACAGCAACTCCTTCTAGACGCAAGGCCACTAGGAACATGTATCTCGCTAATCCGAGACCATGGGGGAATATCTAGAGGGGGAGAGAGATCCCTCACGAGGAGGTGTGTTTTGTGAGAGGGGAGAGGGGGGATTTATATAGGAGGGAGGGAGACCCCTCCCCTCCCATAGCCGGCGCATGAGGGGGGGACTCCTCCCCTCCTTCATTCATGTGGTGAACCTCCACTCACATAAACATGGCCTCCACCCAAAATCCCACTCACATGTATTTAATTTCCACCAAATTAAATGCAACTCTCAATTAATAAAACTCTTTTATTTATTTTATTCAGAATTTTGTTAATTACTTTAATTAACAAACATTCACATAAAACCCCTTGCAACATTTCAATATCACATGCAGAACCACTTTCAGCAATTTCACCCGAAACAATTCCGGTTTCTATCAAAACAATTCCTGTTTCTATCGAAACATTTCCTGCGCTTTGCAAACCTTTTGTCTGAAACATATGTGCTCCTAATTGGTGTCCAACAACCCTTAAGTGTGTCACCCTACGGTTCGCGAATAATGCAGACATGATTGAGACTCCTCTCAGATTAATAATCAGAAGCGGGACCTGGAGATCCATACTGACTCCTGCATATTCAACGATGACTTCTGTGATCGTGAGAACCTTTAACGTCAGCAATTTAATCCCTTTGTCTCATGATATAATACATGTCCGAGATTCGATCATCGGTATCCAAATACCTAGTTTGATCTCGTTACCGACATGCACTCTTTTCTCGTTCCCGTGATATAACATTCTAGTGATCACATCACTTGCTTGCAAGCTATCTTAATGTGATATCACCGAGAGGGCCCAGAGTATATCTATCCTTCATCGCGATTGAAAAATTCCACTCTTGATCCATGAGCCTCAACATAACACCTTCATAGCACTGAACCCACCTTTATGATCACCCTGTTACGGTGTGACGTTTGATGTTATGAAGATACTCTTCCGGTGTTAGCAATTAACATGATCTCATGGTCTAAGGACTAAGACTACTTTGTATGATGCTATAGTAATATAAACATAATGACTTGATCGTAATGCTATACTTCGGATGAATGTTCATCACATCATTTCACAAATGCTGTGACCTTGTTATTAACAACATCCAATGTCCATGATCAGGAAACTTTGATCATCTTGTTAATCAACAAGATAGTCTATAAGAGAGGCATAACTAGGAACCCTTTTTGTTTATTAAACACACATGTATTGATGTTTCCTATCAATACAATTATAGCATGCAAAATAAACATCTATCATATACAAGGAATACATAATAGCAACTTTATTATTGCCTCTCAGGGCATATTTCCTTCAATAGATAGGTATAGTATTGTGAATTGCTTGACCCCAAAGTGATATACGGGATATCTTGTGACTAGCACACTTGCTTAGGAGTACGGTTGTCCATAGAACTTAATGCCTTTGATCTGGTTTACCTTGATTGGTCTTGTTTCCTTAATATACTATTCTCTTACGGACGACCCATGTCTGGAGAGGATGTGGACAATTGAGTTGTCTAGTTGCCACTTACCAACGGTGGGAGACAACGATATATGAGGGACTACCACAATTATAGTTAACAGCTATCCCGTAAGCACTTATCATGCACACCGGTATACATAACATTACTTGAGGAATCATAGCATTAATATTTCATCTCATTGCATTCACCTATTTTCAGTTTTACTTTTGTTCTAGTTTTCTTCCAGTTCTAGTAGTAGTTATTACAAAACATCTTAAATTCATTTATCCTAGCAACTTATAGAATAGGCTATTTCCAAACCACGGTTTGGGTCCGTACGTGGTTGCATTGACAACGCGGCTACGAGGGTAGTGTTCGCCGAGCTCCCATCGGGACAAACTCTTAAATATTTGCTACTACAGGTACTGCAATAACCCTGTTTTGGTACAGGAACCTAGCCCATCATGAGGCACACGAGCGAGAGAATGCAGATGATAGGCCAGTCGCCGGGATCGGCCGTGTCTCTACATTAGCCGAGATCAACGCCAGCACTAAGGTAACTAATTAGTTAGTGCATGTCATCTCCTTTATGCCTTTGATGACTACTGCCATCTCATGATGCCCAAAATGTTTTGACTCAGGACACTGCTTGCATACTCTTGCTTAAAGTTGCCGGCGACGAGTTGAAGGATGTTGCCAAGGGCACTCTCATACAACCGGCGAGACACACGACGCACAACAATCCAATGGATGATGACGTGATGAGGGTCAGGTTGGCTCGAGTGTTGCCAGTGTACGACGACAAGGACCCCCCTTTCAACCTCAGGGAGCCGACGAAGACAAGACCCTTGCATAATGCCACAATTGGCCCTTGAAATGGCAGAAGACCCAAATTCGTCTTGCAGGGGGAGGGCGCATCGGTGCCACCTCGATTATCCGTCCACTACCTCGGAAGCCAGTCGTCATCGCCACCACCAGTCATCACCAACAACTCTTGGGAGCGTGTGTACCGCCCTAAGGCAAAGACGTTGCACCGCAACCGCCATCGCCCCCGCCACCACCATCACATGATTGAAACCACGACAATGATGATGAATTGGTCGACGTCGATGACTTTATCAACACCGGCGCCGACAAAGTATTGTATATGCCTTCTGTGGATGAAGAACCCTTCACCGCTCGCGACAATCAAGCTGGTCGTCCCAGTACATGCACGCAGCGCCTGGTCTACCATGGTTTTTCTCAAGAGACGCCTCCAACCGCCGATCCACCACAGGAGAAACTGAGATTGGTTTTCAGACCTAACACACCCCGAAAGGCGGCCGATGAGCAGATGGCAGTGGAGGACCCTGTTTTGAAGAAGCTCAGGAAGAGAACTAAAAATAAGAATAAGGCTGCGAGCCAACCTCCTCCGAAGAGGATCTGTGCTCAAGAAGGCATCATACCAGCCAGCCAGGATGGCTTGCCCCGAGTGCATGTAGCTGGTGAATCGATATTGACTCCACCGCTGATCCGCGTCGCCTTTGGATCCATGTTAACTTTGCATGAGGGTATCAAGACACTAGAGGGCCTCCTTCTTAAAGACAAAGATCCAAATTACCCTATTTTCACGGCCAAGGTGCCATCGGACATGGGCTTCGTCCATGAAGACCCCGTGGATCTATTCTTCATAGCGTATGAGGACGTCTTCAAGCTATTTCTCTTGAAACGGCTAGACTATAACTTGGTCCGCCTATGCACGCTCAATATGGCGATGAAGATCAAGAGAGAGAGTACCCCGCAAGTTGCGATAGTGGATCCCTACTACATGCGGGACAACCAGTTGGCCGAAGGATCAGAGACACAGACAAAGGCGATGGCGTACCTCGAGAAGTTCATGGTAGACAACAAGAGGAAGGACACACTTCTTTTGCCTTTCTTTCCCGAGTAAGTACACACTCGCTCGCCGCTGTAACTTATGTCTTTCTTATAGATTTCTTCCTTTGCTCTTTTTCCAACATCCCGTTCCAACTGTGTTGCGCAGAAAGAAATACTGCACACTCATCGTCATTGCCCCGAGGTATTCACTAGCCACGTATTTCGACTCGGGGAGTTTGAGGAAGAAGAAAGACTACACCAGAATAAGGGGTGTCCTCAATGAGGCTATCGAGGGCTATGCCAAAAAGGGATGCCCCTTCGCCAATAAGGGGGGTTGTATGAAGGATGGCAGACACATGTTCAAGCACGTTCTCGAGTTTCCCTACGTCAAGCAGCCGGTTACCGGTAGCGCCAAGGAGGCCTTCTACGTCCTCCATCACCTTAAAGGGTTTGTCCGGGATTGCCAGAACCTAACGCTGTCGTCTAGTCTCCAAGGATGGGCCGAAAAGTTGGCGCAAATCGACAACGATGATATTAGAGAAGACTTCTATCGCATCCAACTGAAGTTGTCGGAAATCATCGTTGAAGATGTCAACACAAGAGGGGTGGGAGATCGAAAGAACACCTCCATAAGGAGGGTGACACCAGAACGTGGACTACGAAAGAGGGCTATCTACCATTCCCGAAACCGAGTGAGAAGAAGACTTCATGATCAATGTGTGCCTAGCATGATCGAGTCTATGTATATTCTCGATGGACACGTGTAGTGTGTGTCACATAAACTTTCCTATCTTCATGAGTCTGTGTATCGATGGACGTGTATAGTGTGTCGTAAACTTAACTTTCCTAGCTCGTAACGATCGTTGTTGTTAGACTTAACTATATTGTGGTCGTGTTGTCATTGAACTTATTACTTTTATGACGACCGCGATGCTATCTTTCAGGTTCATGAATCTTTTGCTTTAATTTTTGTGAACATATATGCATGTGAACCCTTTAATTCTTTCCGTTGCATGTTTTACTAATATGCCTTGTCGTCTATAGAGATGGCGACGAGGTGGTATGTGGTGTACAAGGGTTGGGTTCCAGGAGTCTACGAGGAGTGGACGGACTGTCAAAAACAAGTGAACAAGTTCAGCGGCAACAGCTACAAAAGATACGCAACTAGAGAGGAGGCGGTATCCAGGTGGAGGAACCACCTGTGGAAGAAGAACCGGATGAAGATATTGGTCGGGCTCCTGCTCTTGCTCACCGTCATGACAGCTATATTCTATTTGATCCTATTGTAGGCGGTGACAACTTCATTTGTAATGTGAGATGATATGAACTCTGTATTCGGCACTTGTGTAAAAATTCGGCAATTGACACTATATATGTATCTCGATTGGGCTCTAAGTATAATGACATTATACTTGTGTTTGTATTATATGTCGGTTTTCAAGTACTATGTGCAATGTACTGTTTCTACTAATCTATATAAATAATATATAAATACCTGATTATACACCAGAAACGTATACTACTTTGAATACCTGTAATACATTCAGTGACACATATATTAAAGTTCCTGTGGCGCTGGCAATTCTATGGCGCATGGCAGCATATGCGCTACTGAAAAGCTTTCTGTAGCACATATGTAGAAATACGTCACAAAAATCTGAGAATATGCGCCACAGAAATAAATATCAGTGGCGACGTAACAGAATGTGAAAATAGGTGCGCCAGTGATGAGATATTTCCTAGTAGTGCAGAATTCAAATATCCTCTCCTAATCGATTGGGTACCTAGCTAGTTAGTTATCGTAGTGTTCTTATGATGTCTTTGAATTTTCAGTTTGGGTCAATTCTCTAGCATATACTCCAATAAAAACCTGGTCGCGGATCATCCGCGTACTACTAACAGAAAACAAATGGCAGAACCACTAATGCCGCCCAGTGATAGACAGGGCGTCGATCGTCCGCTAGAGGCGTTTAGCAATGATCGAAATTGCCAAAGTGACGTCCCATCCGGCTGCTAGTGATTGTTTTGCTTGCTTCTCGACCACGGATACAGACGACGTTTCACTGTCAACGGATGTAAAACCATTCGCCAACTTGGCAATTAATCCCGTACGTGTTGCGTGAGGGATCTTCTCGCTAGTTAATTAGCAGCACTGCTAGCTTGGTTCACATATACATAATCACGGGCTACATCGAATTTTGCATGCAGGCATTCAGCTCATCTTCCAAGTCTCACGTCTCAGTCGTCTCCACACACCATCTGCGTACGTGCGTCTACCGTACCTTGGCTTGCACCCCACCACAACTTCCACATCAGTCTTGCCAGTTACTCACATAGTAGTACTTTCTCCGTTTCAAAATATAAAATGTTTTAGCTTTATGAAGGAAATATATCTAGACTCCTTTTAGTACGTAGGTTCATCTAGATTTGAAGTGAACCTACATACTAAAAGGGGTCTAGATACACTCCTTTCACAAAGCTAAAACATCTTATATTTTAAAACGGAGGGAGTACTACATAGACCAGCTGGCTAGAAGAAGCTCCACCAACACACCGATGACGCGTATATATAGTTGGGAACGAGAATAGTTTGGGTGATCGACTCCTTCGATCAAGACTTCCTTGCCTCCTCGCGACGACTAATGATTATTTCACCCCATTGCATTAGCCCTTTTGCCGGATTTACGCGTAAACTTTAGAACTTTCCTCGGTTCATATAGGTCCCTCGGGCTTGGACAAACCCGAGTGTTTGCGCTCGATCAAAGATGGATTGAGCGACATGCAAAGCAGCTTTCACTTTCACTTTCACTTTCATCATGGGTCACCAAAGGGCAGGCACGACCGAACAAAATGGAGCACTTGTCGTGGTCAATGAGCTCACTTGTAGCATTGGTCACTTGGTGCACTCGATCTGCTTGTGTAGGCTCCACTTTTGAACAAGATATATATGTGATGTACCTGGAGCCCTTCGAAAAACTTTGATTCGCTCGATTTCAAGGTTCTGCAATTCACCTTGGCAAAGACCATGCAAGGGAGAGAGCGAAGGCCACACGATGGAAAAAACGAATCCAACATAGTTCCATTAAATTTTACTGAATATCAAAATTTTAAAATATGTATAATATTGTTGCAACCATCATGAAATATATTATCAAATTTATGTACGTTTGGTATTGTAGATATTCATAACCTTTTTAATATAGTTGGTCAAATTTTTAAAAATTTAACTTTGATCAAATCTTATGGATCCTATTTTGGGAAGAAGGAAGTATGTTTGTATTACCATTCTTTATGATGAAGCGAAAGCACTCCAAGACAACTAGGCATAATCTGTAATTGATCTCCCAAGAATGAATGTGTTCTGATTAACCGAAATAATACCTCGAGAACTGGCTAAAGTCGATTAGCTAGACACTTGACCACCTCCTCTCATATATGACCGCCCAAAGGATGATAGACATGTAATCTTCAATCCAATGGATCGATTGTATCTCCTCACTTCTAAAGTCCTGATTATAATTGGTAAATCAATTAGGTAGAAATCTGAATGCTCCCAAGTGAAAAGAAAAACTCAAGTAGCTTGTTAGCCATGCCTATTGCTACTCGCTCCATTTCATATTACACTGCCTATTAGGTTTAAGTAAAGTCAAACTTTTTATTGCTTGATTGAATATATACAATTAAATATCAACATGTGTAATACGGATATTAAGCTTGTACTAATATTACTATTGTTTGCCTAATATAATTGGTCAGACTTTGAAAAGTTTGACTCTGATCTTACCTGATATGCTGACTAGTACGAAAGGAAGGGTTTATCAAGCAATAAAATCTTCCTAGCTCCCGTCATGATGATGTCATCGACCCTGCAAATCTTGGGTGGCCTGTACGATACCTCTCTAGACTCGAGTCAATATGGTGACGCATGTAATGATTAGTACCAGCGCTGATGATCGACAGAGCACTCGAGGCATTTTAGGGACATGATGATCGACCGACCAAAGTAACAAGGACAATCACATCCACGCTAGCTGTGGCTGTTGCATCGTGCGCGCAAGCTACTCCTCTATTTTCCTTCTCGATCGGGCCCGGATACACTCGACCTATTCCTGTCAGCGATGTTAAACCTTTCACCAACCGGGCTATCCCGTGTCGCCTAGTGGATCATCTTGCTAGCAAAGTATTACCTTCGTTTCATAATATAAGCCTTTTTAGAAAATTGTTTTACCTAGCTAAAAAGGTTATAGTGTGGAACGGAGGTAGTACTAGCTTTTGGTTTCATAGGAAATTTGAGTTCACTCTCGATAGAGCGCGTACGGCAGGCGACAGACGTAATCCGAGTGTGTAAGAGCATCTGTAACCCACCTAACCGAAAGCCCAAAAGGTTTTAGAGGAGCAAATATAGGATTTCAGCCCCTAAAAATTTCCACCCCTCTCCTATATTTGCTCGGCCGCGCACCGATGAGAAAAAAAACCCAGCAACCACTCACACTCCTGGTGTCGTTCTTCTTCCCACGCATCTCCTTCCACCCAAACTCGCCGGAGATGGACGGATCCAGCCACTGGTGGCCGCCGCCTATCCGCGGTGCCTTTCGGGGCCGTGGCGCATCTCGTGGCCGTAGATCGGAGCCTCGCGACATCCCGCCGCCAGCGGCAGCGGCAGTGGGGGACCTGGGTGGCAGAGATCACCGACGGGAACACCGGCCAACACCATTGGCTGGGCACCTTCCAATCAGCAGGGCAGGCGGCGTGGGCGCACGACATCAAGAACGTCGAGCTCCACGGCAGCGACTGCGGCGAGCTGAACTTCCCTCTCGGCAGTGAGGTGTCGGAGCTCTTCTCCCTCCCAGCCACGGCAACGCTGCGCGAATCGCTCGGGAGGACCGGGAGGCCTGGAAGCGACTCGAGGCCGAGGCAGCCAGCGAGCGGTACATGGCTCGACAACCTCGACAAGTAGGTGGTCACCGACGCTGACCACCGACGCTCGGCGGCATAGCTAGGGTTTCTGTGACGGCCACTGACATCGGCGACCATCCTAGTGTTAGAATCTATGTATGAACTAAGTGTTTTAATTTGATTTTGATGTGTTTTCGTTTTATTGCAATGTAATTGTTGAAATTCCTAGTAGAAGATTTAAATATAGGAGTGCAAATCAAGGGGATCAATTCCCGGGCGGCCGAAGTTTAGAGGAGCAAATTTTTTCTCCTTGATGAACAGTGCGCTGAAATCGGCTCTAAATTTTAGGGGACCGATTACAAATGCTCTAAAATCCACCGAGGCTACCTAAAATTAGCACCCTATTTTGATACAATCATGATCTTAGGAATACACACAATTTGTAGTCACTACATACGATTATTGTCTCATTACGATCAATGGGTTTCTGTACATCAATGTATTCATCGACATGGCACTGAGTGGACCTTATGTTTCAACCACTTAAGCACTCAATAGTGTTAGATAATAAAAAACATTGGGACCAAATTAAAAAATGCAAGCAGAATGCCCACCACACGCTGCCCTTGCTCCTCTCCAGCGTGCCTCCGTGTAGTCCTCACTACGTTGTTTTAGTAACCCTGACTATATGTCCAAAGTGCAAAAATTAGGGGGAATAAAAACTTTTTCTTACTCAGTGGTGAACCAGCTGTTTGCCTGACTGTGCTTATCTTTTGAGTGTGTATTAGTTAAGCTAGTTCCCTACCTCACCCTCACTTGATAAAAGCTATTTAACAAAAGATACGTCTTGGTTTAATTTACATATTATTAAATGTTCTCGCATTTCCAAAATATGAGCCAAGATGTTTTTGCAACCATAAATGTTTTAGTGTCTTCCATTAACAAAACTATGGAGAGCTATATGATACTATCTCCTTATGTTTTCAAGACAGAGCTTTCAAATAATCTTAATTCTAGTCTTTTCAAAATCATTTTTAAAACTTTTGCCTTCCACTCTTGGTAGAAGTACCAAGAGACTCTCACCTTCTTCAAAACTAAAACCCTTCAAAACAGTTCTCTACACCCCAAGCCAAGCTTGATGGTACTCATAGTAGTAGTTTTGAGATTGTTTGATAAGATGAATTGCTTTGACCTGCTGTTTGAATTGCTTGATTAGGAGTTAGTATGAGCTACCCTAGAAGCTCATATTATAATAAAAAAACCATGCCACCTTTAAAAACTCGTGAGAAGATATCATCAAAACCCTGGCAGGACTACCCCCCTGGTTACCAAGATTACTTGTTGGAACCCTAATCAAGACCCTTATCCTTTGATCTAAGGCAATGCACCTATTCTATGCTCGTCCATATATATTACTCTACCATCACCTGCAGTTGCTTTGGATCAAGGAACACTTCCACCACGATTTCCAAGCTTGTCTTGATCTCTAGTCACTACTTTGATCATCTATTTCCTATATCATATTCAATCTTGGGTCACATTCTTTTTGGAGTTCCCAATATAATAGAGACCAACTCAAGACATGGACCTCTTCTACATAACCTATTCTTCAACATACTCCACTTGATTATAAGTTTAGAATCATGCCTCTCATCTAAACCACTACATCTTTTACCCTAGTCAAAAACCCTAAACCAGTCAAAATTTGGCCAAGTATGGAACCTCTATCAGGATCCTATCTTTGAGTCTCAACATATATTAATCTTTGTGCATTTTTGAAATGCATTTGAACCATCTTGTAAACCATCACGAGTACTTTAAAATCCCACTCTTTCCCTTGGCTAAACCCTTCTTGGACCAATTAGTCCTTGATGGTTTTGTAGTCAAGATCATAATCTGTTTCTGCCACCCTTATCAACATGCCTACTTTGGCAGAAGCTCCCAACTCCACCTCAACTTTTCTTGACCAACTCTTGGAATGGTATTGATCTACTAAACCTTGTCTATCAATTCATACCCTCCTTTTTTCCAATGGGAGCTTCGTCCTTCTTAAACCATCCTAGTTTTGAAGGCGAGAGGATAATATGTTTTGACACCCTTATTTTCAACAAAGTTTGGCATCATTTATAAGAGCACTAAATCTTGATCAAGATCAACACTTTATACCATGCTGATCTACATCACTTGATCTATCTATCCATATATCCCATGATCTAAGAGGAGCCCTGGGCCCTTTAATATAACCTAGTTTTGGTGGTATAAAATATTCTAGCCCAAGATCCCTTGTACCACTTTAAATTCTTGTTTTCTTCAAAATCAAGTTTGATTTTCAAAACCCAAGGTTGCAAATGATAGCTACACTATGTGGCCATGTTCTATATTGGACATAAAAAATTAACAAATGCTTTTCCATAATTATTTTGGCCTAAAACAATTTAATGATTTTATTTTACAAAAAAATTTAAAACTCCTTCTATTGAAGAAAGTTTGTTTTTCTATGAAACACTATTTCAACTCTAGGCACATTTGATGCCTATATTATGTTACCTATCCTCCCACTTCAAATTTTTTTGATGAGTTTTATTATTTCTTTTCCCCTTCTTCTTAAATGGCATAAATGCAGATATATATGTTTCAAATACTTTTGTTCCTCAATAAATCTCGGGAAAATTCTCCCATGTGTGATTTGACGTTTAGGATAATCTAACATCAAAAACCCAACTTGACCAACTCAAATATATCAAATGCCCTAAAAATTACAATCAACACTTTTTGAATATTGGATAATAATTGGATCTAAAGACATCTGAAAAATCCCAAATAAATCCAGGACATGTGCCTTGACCTTACTCATCCATCAGTACCATTAAACCACCTTGACAAGATCAAACCTCAAGAATGACATCATGATCATCAAGTATGTCAATTTGAAATTTTGCCAAACCTAACAACTAAACGTCCATCAAATCTTCAACCAACCCCTTCGCTTGACCTCTCCAGCATCACCACCACTCCTCTGGTCGTGTGCACTATAGCACCCTCCCCTCCCTTGTCCTCATGCGCTTGGATGTAAGCGAGGGAGATGCCCTTATCCTTACAAATCTTGATAAAAGTAAATGCAGCAGCAACCAGCCTCTCTCTCCACTCCTCGGTCGCACCAGAGCCCCACACCATCCCTCAATAGTGCCCCATTTCCCAACCAGCAGCCAAGGCCCCTCCCACGCCCTCTCTTGAGCTTAGACCACTGTGGACCAACCCTCTTGGTTATAAGGCCATAGACCACCCCAGCCCCTCTCTCGACCCTCATTCTACACCCCGACCTTCCCTCCCCTCAGTCCCCTGAGAGCTCTCTTCCACTCTGCTGCTAAAGAGGAAGAGGATAACCCCTCTTAGTATTCAAGCTTGCATGCTAGTTTGCAGGTCACTCTAACCTTCCTTGCTTCCTCTCTTTGCATGCATGTGTTCATATCCCCTAGATCTATCCAACCATGCGCTCTTTGTTGCCCAGGACTACCCCCCGTTGATGCTGTGAGGGACCTCTCGAGCATGCTCCTCTAGCGAGATGCGGGATTCGCCATCCCGGAGCCAAAACCTTTGTTGTTGCCCATGCTGGACTCGTCGTAGCGTGCCGCATCACCCTGTCACCCCCTCTTCGTCGGAGACGGCCCGCTGGTGAGCCCCCGAGCCACCCCGCTGACTCTAGTGTTTGCCCTCCTCTGTCTCACGGCTGGAGGAAGGAGATAAGCTGGGGGCGTCGATCTCGACTTGATCAGACGACCCTAGTCACTCCTTACCCCTATGGTGCCCCACGGTGGCTGACGGGCAGGCCCTTCCCTGGCCCTTTGAATGTCGCGCGTGGGCGCTATATGGGCATCCTGGGCACAGTGCGGCCCAGAATCTCTCAGATCTGGCTCGACTTTAGCCTGCTCCCTTTTCTTTTATTGATTTAAATCTAAATCTGTAAGAATACTTGGGTGGTTTAAATTTATATGAAAATGGAAAATAGCTAGAAAGGCTAAGAGCTGATTTTCTACATGTACACCTATGTTTTCCCAACATCCAACATACAACACAAGCCCCTTGCCAAAAATAATTTTTATTATTTTCTAGTATTAAAATTTCTAATTAGTATCATTTTCAGTCCATAAATCACCCAGGTAGTTTCACAGATCCAAATGAGGTGAAACAAGATCCTACTGGTAGGTACTCAACATGCATATCATATGGCCCTTAGTTTTATTCCAAAAATAATTGTGTATCTAGTGTAGCAAAAATAACAAAATAAATTCATATCTAAATTTGAGAATTTCGTTAGGTGGATCAACTATACATTTTGAGTTGATTCCAACTCTTAGTGATGTGGTTCTACAAAACATACCAAACCCCAGGAGATCAGGATTTATTGAACTATAAATGAATTTTAGTGAATTAAACTCTTATGTCTAGGGTTGTTTAACTAGATAAATCATCCCAAGAGTTCTACAACCTTAAAAATAGTGAATACAATTTCTAAAGAATGGTATTTGAAATACCTACTATGTGTCCTTGGTTTCACATTAAAAGAGCCTATAGAATTAATCTAGTAAAAGATACAAAATACTTGTAGAACTGACTTTGGGATTTTCCCAAGGGCATTCTAGTAAATATTTTGAAGTGAAACCAACTCCGAGTGAACCAGTACTCAAATACCTTATTAAACCTAGAAGGAAATAATTATTTGACCTACAGATCTTTCCTGGTGATTTATTCACCTAAACTAGGGTTACTTTCACTAGAAAATTCATAACTAAATAAGGAAAATTGTTAAATTAGTGAAACCACTTCTGGTGGCTTTGTTTTGTCGATATCTATCTGATGATACCATTTTTGTACATTGATATCATACAGAACCTGACCTTGGTCTAAAACCCCGTAATTAAGTAGTAATGGGCATTTAAATCATAAAAAGAGTCCACAAATTCAAATGAGGTAATTCCAATTGCCTTGGACTCCAATGACCAAACCTAATGAAGTATAGTGGTGTATGACTCAATTTGTGTTGCTGTATTATACTAGTGCTTGTTGCCTGGTGTTGATTGTGGTATATTGCTTGTTTGCATGTATGCTCGACGACGATAGTTGCAATTGTGCCGACGACAAGAACAAGGAGTCACCTTATTAGTTATTATTGGATTTATAAGAAGAATTACAGGGACATATTGCTGCTCGTAGGCAAGCCACCTACTTTCTCATAAGCCTTGTCCTACTATTTAACTATGCATGTTTTGTTTTACATACTTATACAAATGCATTGTTTTACTCCATCAATATTTATATCTTGTATTGGTTTGGTTCCTCCAAACCCATACAAATGGTAACACTATGGTACTACCCTTGGAGACACCTATCGATCCCCTAATAAACTAAAGTGGTGGTTTACGCGACACCCCATTGGGAACCCATTTAGCCAACACAAACCTATGTTGGGAACCCGGAAAAGTTTTACAAAAATGTTTTATGGTAAAACCTCAGTAACGATGACTCACCAAGAGGATCTGAGGAAAGAAAATGATTTCTGTTTACAAATGGAACTGATAGAAGGAAAAGGAAAAATGTTTAAAAAAACACACTCGGTTCTTTGCAGCTTAGCTAGAACAACTAAATCGTGCAACCACATTACCCCGGAATGGGACTGGGCCTAACTCGAAGTTATGCTCCGATATGGGATACCTCGCAACTACTTATAAGGGAACATCTCCCTCGAATGTATGATTTGTCCGAGTTAAAGGATCAGTGGTTGGAAACCCTGATCTAGGAAGATGCGAACTGCCTTTGGGAGCAGTCGGACGATACTATGAGCCTCTCATTGAAAGTGCATGTCCCAAGAGGAGGAATGCGCTCCAGTTGGTTTGTGGTACCCAACGTCCTAATGTTGAGAGGAAAAACTCATAGGGTAGGACCCATGTTGGAGTAGGCTTTCTGAGGGTTTTGTTTGATTATCCGAAACCCGTATACTGGTGTATGATGATCCGTGGTTGCTCATGGCGGATGTATCAAATATTGTGGGTAAAGTGTACAACCTTTGTAGTGTGTAAATCTATTTGAATAGTCGTGTCCGCGGTCATGGACGGTTGGATAAACTACTGTAGATAAGTGTTGGTTTTGATTTCAATAAAGATTTCGGAAAAGCAAAGAGGCTTTGGAAATAATTTGACCTTGAAATGGCTGGAAAGGAAGGAAAGAGTTTTGTTCATGGAATGACCGGAAAGAAGGAAAATGGGTAACCCCATCCTAGTGGTTTTCAAATCAAATGTTTTTAATGCTTTCAAATATTTTGTAGAAGTTTTTAACAAAGATATGGAGATGCCATATCTACAATAGAAACTAATTTAGAAAAGAACCCTATTGGAGCCATCCTAATACCACTGCCATATTGCATATCCTGTTATTTTTACTATTAAGGTGGTTTGCGAGTACATTCAAACATACCGACTAGCATTGTCCCTGGCTATTTACTTGTTCAGACTACGAGAAGGATGAAGACGAGGAAAGAATGACATTGATGACTATGTGAACTAGGATGTTCTCCCAGTCATCTCCCTGTAGGTTAAGGCATGACTCGGGCTCTAAGCTTAATGAAGTTCCACTGGTGATGATTGGAGTAGCCAACATGGCTCACTTAAGGTGTAGCCATAATGACATTATTGTACGTCTTGCTCATTATGTTTCGGATGTTGTAATGATACGTGTCAGTTATGTGCCATGACAGACTGATTGCAGGATCATGGCTATATGCATAACAGGGATTCTCGGGTTGCTAGTCTGGGGGTCCTACACCCATCCTTACCTCCATCTGCTCTACTTATTCCTCTGAGAACAAGTCATTCCTCTCTCCTCTCAGTAATCCGACCATTGCTCACCATCGCGTCAGGCAATACCAGCCGGTTTCAATGACTGCGTCGGTTGCGACTGATGTCTATGCACACTTCTATTCTTGTAGACAGTGTTGGGCCTCCAAGTGCAGAGGTTTGTAGAACAGCAGCAAGTTTCCCTTAAGTGGATCACCAAGGTTTATCGAACTCAGGGAGGAAGTGGTCAAAGGTATCCCTCTCAAGCAACCCTGCAATCACGATGCAAGAAGTCTCTTGTGTCCCCAACACACCCAATACACTTGTCAGGTGTATAGGTGCACTAGTTCGGCGAACAGATAGTGAAATACAAGTAATATGGATGATTATAAGTGGTAATTGCAAGATGAAATAAGAGTGGCGGCAAGAAAACATGTAATAGGACTGATTGTAAACGGTGTTTCAATGCTTAGAAACAAGGCCTAGGGATCATACTTTCACTAGTGAACACTCTCATATAAATATCTTCTCTTCATTACGCTACCCTGAACTACTCTCTGGTTAGACGATGTAGGGCTATAACAGCACACCTTAAAGTTCGCATTCCCCATCTAGATAACCCCTCACTATCACCTTGAGCGCTAGATGGTTCCAACAAACACCACAATCTCATAGAGACATCCAACTCAAATTATACTCATGATAAGTATTTCTGTAACCTTATCCAAAGTGCCACACGGTGTGCACACTATCAACTTCACACATGTGGGGATAAGAAGAGATTAATTAAAGCACTTGAGTAGCAGAATAGATCTATTACAAAGCTCATGATCTCAATAAGATCACGCATAGAGAGAGATATGAACACATAGCTACCGGTAGATCCCTTAGCCTAGAAAGAGAACTACTCCCTCCTTATCATGGGAGTCAGCAACGGTGATGGAGATGGCGGTGGAGTTGATGGAGATGGCTCCGGGGCACTTCCCCGTATCAGCGGGGTGCTGGAAATGAGACTTCTGTCCCCCGAATCTCCTCTTCGGTGGCGGCAGTGTTGTGGAACCTTTCGTGGAATTCTGATCTGGTACTTAGGGTTTTCGTCCCGGGGTGAATATATAGGCGAAGGGGCAAGGTCGGTGGAGCTCCAGGGGGCCCACACCCCCTGGTGGCTGATGTCTCCGCACTTCTATTCTTGTAGACAGTTGTTGGGCCTCCAAGTGCAGAGGTTGTAGAACAGTAGTAGGTTTTCCCTTAAGTGGATCACCCAAGGTTTATCAAACTCAGGGAGGAAGTGGTCAAAGGTATCCCCTCTCAAGCAACCCTACAATCAAGATACAAGCAGTCTCTTGTGTCCCCAACACACCCAATACACTTGTGAGGTGTATAGGTGCACTAGTTCGACGAAGAGATAGTAAATACAAGTGGTATGTGTAGCACCCCGGTAAAACCTCTACTAGAAAATCACTTGCTGTTTTCTTTTTGTGTATCATCATGACTGCATGCTCATGCCACCATGCCACATTGCATTTGAGCATCGTCATGTCGTCATGCATTTGTTTGCCTAAAACTATTTTCTAAAAGCTATCTTTGTTTTCTAAATATCCCCTGTCTTTATTTCAAATCAAAACCCCGGGCTTGTCCAAAATATTTTGTTTCGTCTACAATCGGATTTCAAAAGCCCCGTTTTAAATAATTAAATATTTATATTATTTTAGGGGGCAGCCGAACCGGGACGAACCGACCCAGTCGGCCACCCCTAGTAAACAAAACAGAGCAAAAACCAAACCCCAGACCCCTACCTACCCCACACCTGCCTAACTCCCGCCCACACCGACCACCACCCCTCCACCTCACCCTGTCCAATCACAGCTCGCCACCTCACCAGCCCCCCATCTCATCGCCAGCCTGCTGCCTGCACACCACACGCACGCACGCCAGCCCCGCTCCCAACCAACCTATCGCTCCCACCTACCGCCAGCCCTGACCCCTCGACCCCACCATTCTGGCTCGCTCCCACCGACGCTCCTTCCTCCCATCTTCCTCCTTCATCGCACCAGACACTGATCCCCATCCCGCATCCTCACCAGCCACTGCCTCGCCGGCCGGTCACGCCCTCCTCCGTTTCTCCTCGACCCCGCACGCCTCCCACGGCACGCATCCACAGCGCAACCCGACCCCGCTTCCAACCCTGCATCCGCCGTCACCTTGTCCACCTCCTGCATCCGTCACCTCCGTTGTTTTCCCGCCGCCATCGCGGTCTCCTGCGAGCAGCGCCGCCCCACGGCCCCTCCTTCGCGCCTGCCTTCTGCGACCGTCCCTGCCGCCACCTCTCTCTGCTGGTCGCCGCGCCGTGAGTTCCTCCGCCCCACGAGGACCCTGCTCCGGCCGCCTGCGCCGCCTCATGTTGTCGGCCACGCGACCCTTGCCTCCCTCATCCCGGAGCCGTAGAGCACCATCGTCCCTCGCCTGTGCCGCCAGGGGCGCGTGACCCGCTCTGCTGCCGCGCCTCCCTCTCTGTCTTTAGCCTCCTTCCCGGCCCGCGCACAGACCCGATAGAGCCCCTCACTGCGGGGCCCGCGTCACTAGGTCCTCTGTCGTCTAGGCCATCGTATTTTGTCAAACCTTCGCCTCGCCTCCGCTCGTGTCTCGTGCCAGTCGTGCACGGCGCCCCTGGTTTTTAGGTGTAGGTGCGTGTCGTGTGCTGCTTGTGTTTTTCCCCAGGCATAGTGACGTCTCTGCCTCGGTTCAGTTTGCCTAGCCAATCCTCGGTCCTTCGAAGACCCTGAACCCGGAGACCTTCTTCACGAACGCCAAGTTCGTCGTGGCCCCAAGATCTCCTTCCCGGACTCGATGGCCGAGACCCTGAAGCTTGATCCCGAGGATCCGAACCCCGAACATCGAAGACGGAACCCCAAGGCATCCTTCTCGGACACCAAGTTCTTCGACCCCAAACCAAGATGGCCGAGGTCCTTTGTACACTGATCTCGAGTTCCCGAAGACCGACCCCGGTACGCCAAGATCTTCGTCCCGGAACGCCAAGTTCTTCCTCTCGGACATAAAGACCCGAACCCGATGACCGCCAAGATCGCCACCGGAACAACAAGCACTTCACCACGGAACACCGAGTTCGCCTACACGGACACCAAGCATCAAGATCTCCTTCACGGAAAAACGCAAGACCTCCTTCCCGGACTCAAAGACCACGGATGCGACAAGATCTACTTCTGTTGTCCGAGAACGTTCCTCCGAAGACCGACCCCATACCCGTCGAACCCTGGGACCGAACCCGGACCCCCGGAACCCAAGATCTTCCGAACCAGATGTGTGACCCTAAGCCTCCTATTTTTTTATAATATGACATTATCAACTGTCGCATATTAAATTGTTCATGCATGCATACCTGTCTGTGGTTTGGGGGCATTATGCCGATTCGCCTCATAATTAAATATGGAGTGTTTATGCGGAATATTGTTGTCTTATTCCGGACTCCATTTAAATTGGAGTAGCAAACCGATGCCATGTTCTGTCTTGTTAAGACAACATTTAAATTGCGGGGTTGTTAAATAACTTGAACCGTTTAATTAATTGTCGGGACCCCGGTTCCGCTTAATATTGCCTAATTGCACCGCATCTTTACCATGTCATGCATCATACACGCATCATGCCCGTTCTTCTGCGTAGTATTAAATAGTGCATCCGGTGTTTCTTTTAGTGCTTTGCTTCTTCACGGATTAGACCATTGAGTGGATGCGAGTATCGAAAAGTTCTTCGGATATGAACCTTCGGCAGTGTTTCCCAGGCGAGCATCTCCCTCTTTCTACCTATTTTGCTTTTATAGTCTTTATTTCCTCCTGTTGATCTATTGCTATCCGTGTTGCGATGCTTTAGTTTCCGTGCACCATTTATACTCCTTGTAGCCTCTATATTGCCCTGGACACATCCTATTGCCTATTGTTTGATAGATAGTCAGCCTTGCGAGTCGTAGTTGCTTGCTTATGTGTTGCTTGGCGTCGTTGTCATTTCACCGTTGACGGCGAGTTGACACATGATAAATGGTGGAGATGCTTAATGGTGGAGATGATCATGATTTTAAATGCAACTGTTAAAATGCTGGGAATAGATATAACTAATGCAGAGGCATCGGTGGGTAATAGATGTTATTTGGTTATTCCACGCTCACTTGTGTCCCGTAGGACCCCGAGTACTTGATACATGTTCCTTGACTATCGCACTATCCGCATATGGGACCATGAATCCCCTTAGCCAGAGCTTGATTCATTTCTTATTTATTGGAGCCACAAACTAGTTTGGGTTTTATTACTATCCTGTACTTATGCCATGCTTTACCGCTTTATTTACGATTGTGTGTGGAGCACCTGTACTGTTTTGGATCGTGACACATTTTCGCTGTATCGATAAGCCCAGTCACACTTTCGGGTTCCTAGTCGTTTACCGCCGTCCACACAAACCCTGGGTCCATCTCGGAGCCGGCCAACTTCGTCACGGGTAGCTTAGTGGGGTGGCCCTCTAAAATAATTTATTAATCATGTGATTGCTTTCTCGTGAAAGCCTCGTTGGGTTTTGATTTGGTTTTTCCGAGGTTGATTGTGTGTGTTTCTATTTGTGCATCCCTGCAGGGTAAATCTTTCTGAAAGCCTTGTCCGCGGTTATGGACGACTTGGAGCACAGTATCTCTATCATAGACAAGCATAACTAAAATAGTGCTATAAATTAATCAGCTTTACTACAATGGAATGGATAATAAAAGTGCCAACAACTGGTGGAGCTGGGCTGTATCGTGTCATGTTATACCTGCCTAGTAAGTATCGCAACTCCAATGGAATGAAATAAAAGTGCCAACAACTGCTGGGTTTGGGATGTCACATGCTAATTGTATATGACTAGTAAGTACTACAACTACAACTAAATGGTTAACTAAAACTACCCACTACTTATGCTATCAGGATGACTCATGCTATCTATATCTGACTAGTAAGTGCTTCAACTATAGTGGAATGAATAAAACTGCCAACTATGTGAGTTCCTCGGTTTGACTTCCTCGTTTGGTCTTGAGGGGGGAAATACCAGGATGGGTATGATTGGTGTTAGTATAAGGTTGGTTCCAAATAGTTCTTTCTTATCCCTCTCTAATAGCCGACAGTTGAATTGAGTCTCTATAGGTTGTTTAGTGCATGCTTCGCTGCCGCTTTAATCCACCATACCTATGTAGGCGAGAGCCGCCGAATTCTAGCCTCGCCGTGTACTGGCCTCAGTACTGACGCTCCTCTTTTTCCTTTGCCCTTTGTCGGCACCCCTTTTGTTTTAGCAGGTTTGAGATCGACGTCGTTAGCAGGGCTACCCTTCCGGCTTGGCCTTGGCAGGGTTATGGACGCCATTGGTTATTCTTCAGGGCTCTTAGCCCCATTTGCATCTTATCCGTACTCGGATGTTGTATCGTTTTTAAGGTGATTTGGATCTTTGTATTGTATATCTGTATTCTTGACTTAGTGAGTCATTGTTGTATATATATCTGTTCTGTGGGTTCCATCGTGGACTATTGTGTAATGATATTACTTCATTTTCCACCCGCACAAAAGTGCCTGGTGGGCGTCCTTGAACCGTTTCTATGCGGGTTTGGTGGGAAGCGCTAAAATCTGCATAGGGCCAATTCGAGGGTGTTACAGAGTGGTATCAGAGCCCAGCAGTTGCGATACCCCACTAGTCCAGCATGTAGGATAACCTAGCTAACGGCCGAAGTAGAGTGTCAAAACTATTTTTGCAAAATTGGTTGGATAGATCTGACTAGGTCTACTTTTAATCCTTAACCTCTATGCTCTTCTCCTCTTACCTTTGCGTGTTTTAAATCTACTCTCTCATCTTTTCTTCGGGTCCAGGATTTCTCGTGGTTGGGTTTTCGTCGTACCTTCAATGTTTCACTTGTGTCCCGTAGGACCCCGAGTACTTGATACATGTTCCTTGACTATCGCACTATCCGCATATGGGACCATGAATCCCCTTAGCCAGAGCTTGATTCATTTCTTATTTATTGGAGCCACAAACTAGTTTGGGTTTTATTACTATCCTGTACTTATGCCATGCTTTACCGCTTTATTTATGATTGTGCGTGGAGCACCTGTACTGTTTTGGATCGTGACATGTTTTCGCTGTAATGATAAGCCCAGTCACACTTTCGGGTTCCCAGTCGTTTACCGCCGTCCACACAAACCCTGGGTCCATCTCAGAGCCGGCCAACTTCGTCGCGGGTAGCTTAGTGGGGTGGCCCCCTGAAATAATTTATGAATCGTGTGATTGCTTTATCGTGAAAGCCTCGTTGTGTTTTGATTTGGTTTTTCTGAGGTTGATCGTGTGTGTGTTGCTATTTGTGCACCCCTGCAGGGTAAATCTTTCTGAAAGCCGTGTCCGCGGTTATGGACGACTTGGAGCACAGTATCTCGATCATAGACAAGCATAACTAAAGTAGTGCTATAAATTTGACTTAATATGTGACTAGTAATCAGCTTTACTACAATGGAATGGATAATAAAAGTGCCAACAACTGGTGGAGCTGGGCTGTATCGTGTCATGTTATACCTGCCTAGTAAGTATCGCAACTCCAATGGAATGAAATAAAAGTGCCAACAACTGCTGGGTTTGGGATGTCACATGCTAATTGTATATGACTAGTAAGTACTACAACTACAACTAAATGGTTAACTAAAACTACCCACTACTTATGCTATCAGGATGACTCATGCTATCTATATCTGACTAGTAAGTGCTTCAACTATAGTGGAATGAATAAAACTGCCAACTATGTGAGTTCCTCGGTTTGACTTCCTCGTTTGGTCTCGAGGGGGGAAATACCAGGATGGGTATGATTGGTGTTAGTATAAGGTTGGTTCCAAATAGTTCTTTCTTATCCCTCTCTAATAGCCAACAGTTTAATCGAGTCTCTATAGGTTGTTTAGTGCATGCTTCGCTGCCGCTTCAGTCCACCATACCTATGTAGGCGAGAGCCGCTGAATTCTAGCCTCGCCGTGTACTGGCCTAAGTACTGACGCTCCTCTTTTTCCTTTGCCCTTTGTCGGCACCCCTTTTGTTTTAGCAGGTTTGAGATCGACGTCGATAGCAGGATTACTCTTCCGGCTTGGCCTGGGCAGGGTTATGGACGCCATTGGTTATTCTTCAGGGCTCTTAGCCCCATTTGCATCTTATCCATACTCGGATGTTGTATCGTTTTTAAGGTGATTTGGATCTTTATATTGTATATCTATATTCTTGACTCAGTGAGTTGTTGATGTATATATATCTGTTCTATGGGTTCCATCATGGACTATTGTGTCATGATATTACTTCGTTTTCCACCCGCACGAAAGTGCCTGGTGGGCATCCTTGAATTGTTTCTATGCGGGTTTGGTGGGAAGCGCTAAAATCTGCATAGGGACGATTCGAGGGTGTTACAGTATGTATATAAGACAATGGTGCCAGAAAATAGCTTGATGGTGTGGAAGAGACTAAAGGCAAACTTAAATAAAGATGGAAGCAAGCAAACATGTAACAGATCTAGTTGCAAATGGTTCTTCAATGCTTAGAAACAAGGCACAGGGATCATACTTTCACTAGTGAACACTTTGATAGAAATATCTTCTCTTTATGATACTACTCTTAACTACTCTCCGGTTGGACACTCTAATCCATGGTAGGGCTATAACAGCACACCTCAAATTAAGCCTTTCCCATCTAGATAACCCCACACTATCACCTTGAGCACTAGATGGTTCCAACAAACACCACAATTTCATAAAGACATCCAATTCCAAATATAACTCATAACAAGTATTTGTAATCTCTAGCCTAAGTGCCACCATGGTGTGCACGCTATCACTTTCACACACTTGGGGAGAGCAGAGATCTATTAAAGCGCTTGAGTAGCAAGGTAGATCTACTTGATTACAAAGCTCATGATCACAATATGATCATGCATAGAGAGATATGAACACATAGCTACCGGTAGAACCCTTAGACTCATGAAAGAACTACTCCCTCATCATCATGGGAATCAGCAATGGCGATGGAGATGGTGGTGGAGATCGATGGAGATGGCTCCGGGGGCACTTCCCCGTCCCGGCAGGGCGCCGGAACAGAGACTTTCTGTCCCCCGAATCTCCCCTTCGGTGGCGGCGGCGCTGTGGAAATTTTTGTGGCTAGAGGCTGTTCGATTTAGGGTTTTTGCATCGGGAGGCATCTTATGGGTGACGAGGCAAGGTCGGTGGAGTGCCAGGGGGCCCACACCACCTGGTGGCGCGGCCAGGGCTAGCCTGCGCCACCATATGGTGTGCCCTACTCCATCTCTGCTTCGTGTTTCCGTGTTGCTCCGGGAAAATAGGCATATTGGCTTTTGTCCCATCCAATTCCGAGATTAATCATTTTCTGCCTTTTCTGGAACAAAAAACAGAAGAAAACAGGCAACTGGCACTATGACATCTTGTTAATAGGTTAGTCCCGGAAAACATATAAAAATACCTCAAAGTGTGTACAAAACATAAGAAAGTAGATATAAACCAAGCATGGAACATAAAAAATTATATATACGTTAGCAATGTATCAGTGGCATGCCTAGGGCTGGCCGTGCCACCATAGGGTGTGGCCGCCTCCTGGCCCCCCTTTGGCTTCCCTTCGGACTCCATGTTGCGTCGGGTAAAATATTGACTTTGGCTTTTGTCCCGTCCAACTCCGAGAATATTTCCTTACTAACTTTTCTGAAACCAAAAACAGCAGAAAACAGGCAAATGGCATTGTGGCATCTTGTCAATAGGTTAGTTCCAGAAAATGTATAAAAATGCCTCAAAGTGTAGACCGAACATAAGATAATTGATACAAAACAAGCATGGAGAATCAAAAATTATAGATACATTTATGACGTATCAGCGACCTTGAGCCGACCCTCTCTTCTCAGCTCTATCTCCTACCCCAACACTCGCCAGTCCTCTTCTAGCCCTCCAGTCCTACTCCGCTTCGCCACCGCCATGCTCGACCTCATGCTCTGATCTTGGCCTCCCTTTCTCTCCCACTAGAGAGTGTATGTGTCTCCGCCTCTGCCAAGCACAACACGCCACGCCACGCGCGTGGTTGGGAGCGGTCGGCGGCAACACCTCACCAAGCACAACATGCCACACACGCTCTCCTCTCACTCCCGCCCTCTCCTACCACACTACACCACACACGTGGTGGGGAGTGGCCGATGGCGGTGAATCGGGAGACGGGGAGCAATCTGTGGCGGGGGAAATGTCACGTGGGGGAAAAGAGATGATGAGGAAGAAGATGGATGGCCCCTGACCAGTGACCCCCATAGGTCATTCTAACCTATAAGACCATGCACTATGTGTAGCTGGTTCAAAGCAAAAGGTTGTGAGATAAGGAACCACATTTATTTTGCTGCTATGTATGAATTGTATTATACTGTACTGATAGGTTCTTGAACAATTATTTTCTTCTTCTTTCCCTAGCACTGCCCATGAGCATCCTTCTCCATATCCCTATGTCTCAACAATAAAATCATTGTTTTTTGTTTTATCGGCATGAACCGACTTGTTGGTTCGCTTCTTGTGTTGCAAGAAATGAGTCGATACTCCACTATGTATGAAGTCGATTCCTTAAATGAGACCTTCGATTTGCTTTTTCTCACATAGTGCATGGTCTCATTATAAATAGAAAAGTAGGATTACAAAGGACATTTTCACAATAGGCACACATGACACATATCGTTGTTAGTTGATGCGTCCAAAATTGAAGCATATTTACCTCTTGTTTTTGCATAAATAGAGTAGGGATTTTTGTATTTCACTGCGTCCAAAATTGAAGCATATTTACATGACACATATCGTTCTTGTTTCAGCAAGATCCCAAATCATGGAGTCATAGATAAACATATCAATTAGAGCTGTCATATAGTGTAATTATATGATATTTCTAAGTGATAAAAGCCATTTTATGAATTTACCTTCGCACCTGGAAGAATAACAAACAAGGAGGAGGCATCAGTACCGATAACAACGAATGGTACGGTCTGAGCCTGCCCGTACCAGGTGCCATCAAGACCGCCTCATCAAATAGTTTCTCCTAGCGAAAACGAGAGGGAGATCCGACATTCACAGCCACCAGAAACCACAAAACACCACATCCGAAAGGGATCTGAAGGAGGAACTTGGCTGGGGCAAAATCCCAGCTGCTTCATAGATCATTGGAGGACAACACATCATCCCCTTCGCCATCAACTGCTGCATCTTCATCACCACCATTAATCCATCTTTCATCTATTAGATCTCTTTGTAATTCCAGATCCAATCGTGGTTTGCATTAGATCTACACCCGTACTTTAATCCATCCATTTGATTATGATGATGTTGTTGATTGCTTCCCTAAGTGAGTAGTTCCTTTGTTCTTGGGGAGATGGAGAAACCCTAGCACCACTATGAACTTGTAATAAAGATGATATATTCTTGTGTCCATATGACTTGCTTGTCTATGATATAATTATGACTTGTGTTTGATTTCTCTCTTTAGATGATATGTGAAGTCGACCACATATCATTTGCCTTCGGGACTAAAGGGAGGAAGAAACCCTTTGAACGTGTTGTGGAAGCGTACCTGGAGTGCCCCGTGATAGATTGGCGTCGGCTCGTAACCCACACGGTCAAAGGGGTATTAAGAGGGACTCCCTAAGCTAATTACGATATCCATGGGGAAACCATTAATTGCGGTGGCCTGTATGGGTGATTGCTCTCAGGCATTGCAGTGGTTATTTAGAGGTGACCTCACACTTGGCTCAACAAAGGGGCTTCCTACGAGCCTTGTCATGAACATCTTATTATGGGGATCTCTCCATACATATCATGACATAAGAAGTATGTTATCTCGATTACATATAATAATAGTACTATGATGGTGGTGTATCCTACATCCCGAGAATGTTTTAGCCCTATTGAGTTCAACCACGCTTTCGTACAATCTTGTTACTTTTTTTTTACTTGTTTTAATTACTTTTTATGCAAACAACCATAAACAATTCAAACACCCTTTACTTGGAGTCAAAGACAACTTACAATTATTCTTTGGTAAATAGTAATGAGGGGCATAAAGACCTGTACCAATAGCTCTCTGTGGGTTTGATATCTTTACTTCAAAACTAGCTACAATTGATCTGTGCACTTGTAGTCATCAAGCTATTCTCTGGTGCCGTTGCCGGGGAGCTAAGCACTTTTGGTATTTATTCTTAGTTACTCATTTTACTCATTGTTCTACTAAAGTTGTTTACTAGTTTCAGGTAAACACCATGGCTGCACTCGGAAGGATTAATCAGATCGATGCTTCTCAATACCTAAGGAGATTCAATAGAGGATTAGTGAAAGAATTCCTGAGTGGTTGTAACCAGAGTACGAGGTTAACCCTCGTTTTATCACTATTATTAGAGAAAAAACTTTTGCCGGAGATGATCCTGATGTGGATCCTTATAATCATTTAATGCACTTTACTGAGCTATGTTGTACTCTGAAATTGAGAGGCTATTCTGATGATGAATTAAAACTTGAACTGTTTAGCCAATCTCTAACCAACACTGCTTTGTCTTGGTATAGAATTTGCCCTTGCAGAAAAAAATGATACCTGGGAAAAGCTTAAAATAGAATTTGTGTCTCAATTCTTTCCCAAGGTGTAGACTGCTGAGGTACGAAGGGCAATTACAAACTTCAAAAATCGGCCAGGTGAAGGTTTGGTAAGAGCCTACAAAAGGTATAAGTCTATACTTCACAAATGTCCCCATCATGATTTACCAGAATGGTATGTACTACATATTTTTTTATGGAGGACTTAATCAAGAAATTAAACATGAGCTTGACACGAATTCAGGAGGTTCTTTCATGGCGTTAACTATAATAAAAGATTGGGAACTTTTAGAACGAATTCACCATAATAGAGAAACATGGGGATTTAATTTAGGAGGCGAAGGAGGTATAGAAATTGAATATGATTGTCTCAATGCTTATAAAGACTCCGGTAAGGTTAAAAACTGCTAATGAGCTGCAACTTGATGATGATATTGCCTTGCAAATCCTTCATTCTTTTACAGAACATATTGAAGCTCCAAAGAAGGACTGGCTTCATTATACTCTGTCACCTGAGCTAGTTGATGAAGAAGAACCAATAATTATGGCCCCTGTCGAGCCAATGAGGGAGGTGCCTTCATATGTTGAACCCCTTCCTTTTCCGAGGACGGTGAGAAAACACATGATGGCTCAGCAACTTGAGGATCAACAAAAAGAGAAATAATTGTTTCTCAAGGAGATGGAAGAAGAAACACTAATAAGGAAAACCAAGGAAGGAAGTGAGCTAGAGGCAGAGGCATCAACAAAAGAAGATATTCTGACCATGTTTACACACTGCAATGTGATTGAGCTAGATTCCGAAGCCTCGCAATTTGTTGAAGGAAAGGTAAAAGACAAAGAAGTGGGTAAGCCTATCCTTCCAAGCACTTTCGATGGAACTCCCTATTATGGTCTTTGCGATATAGGTACAGCTATTAATGTTATTCCTTTTAACTTGTATTTAAAAATTCAAAATGAATTATCCCCAGCTAAAATGGAAGATATGAATATGACTATAATGCTTGCAGATAAAACTCTAAGAGTCCCTATGGTAATAATTAGGGATGTACCAATATGTATTGGACCCCACAAAAATCCTATTGATTTTGTGCTTATTTATATGCCCACTGACGTTTATTGTCCCATCATCTTTGGAAGGACTTTTCTAAATACCACAGGTGCGAACATAGACGGCAGGAAGCAAATTGTGTCTCTCAAGTTTGGTGAAAAGAAGATGGATTTTTGTTTATCCAAATTTGACCATACACCGGCTATTGAAGAACTAGATGATGATGAGTACGGACATGAGGAAGAAGGTAATATCATAAACTTAGCCTCAATAATTATCGAGACTCCAGATGATGATCTAGCAAGAAGTCTAGTCAACAATAATAACATTCTTGAGGACATAGAAAAAACTGAAATAGACAACTATCTCGACTCCACATCGGAGGTGGACATCGAGATTAATCAAAAATATGAAGAACCTATAAGAAAGGGAGATGAGGCTCTTCCTCCTCCAACCCTTAAAACTCTAGCAAAGGAATTAAAATATAGATTCCTTGATGACACAAGTAATTTCTCTATTATTGTAAGTGTTAACCTCACAAAGAAAGAGGAGGAAAATGTGATGAAGGTTCTCCGAATGCATCGAAATGCTCTTGGGTATTCGATGAGTGACTTAAAGGGGATTAGTCCTTCGATAGCCACTCATAGAATATTCATGGAAGAAGGAGCCCAGCCAGTGGCAGACTTTTAGCGACGTCTTAAACCTCACATGAAAGAGGTTGCAAGAAAAGAAATAATATGTTTGTTGGATGCATGCGTTATCTTTCATGTGGAGGAGAGTGAATGGGTAAGTCCCGTCCATTGTGTTCCAAAGAAAGGTGGGTTTACGGTTGTAGAAAATGAACATAACAAAATGGTACCAACTAGAACTGTTGTTGGCTAGAGAATGTGCATTGACTATAGAAAGCTTAATAAGGAAACCAGGAAGGATCATTACCTTCACCGTTATAGACGAAACTTTAGAAAGGCTTGCCATGCATTCTCATTTTTGCTACTTAGAAGGTTATTCCAGTTTTCCCAAATTGCTGTACACTCTGATGATCAACTTAAAACTACTTTAATTTCTCCTTATGGTCTCTATGCATATCATCGTATGCCTTATGGTCATTGCAATGCTCCTTCCACTTTTCGAAGGTGCATGACCTCTATTTTTTCCGATTATGTTGAAAGTATTATGTAGGTGTTCATGGATGATTTCTCTGTTTATGGAACCTCCTTTAATCATTGCCTCCATAATCTACATAAAGTTTTGCAGAGATGCGACGACACTAACTTAGTCTTGAACTGGGAGAAATGTCATTTCATGGTCCAAGAAGGCATAGTACTCGGCCACAAAGTCTCAGGTAAGGGGATAGAAGTCGATAAGGCAAAGATTGAAGTAATAGAAAGATTACCCCTCCTCGAGATATAAATGGTATAAGAAGCTTTTTGGGTCATGTAGGGTTTTATAGAAGATTCATTAAGAACTTTTCAAAAACTGCTAGACCATTAACTAACCTTCTCCAAAAGGATGTTCATTTTAACTTTCATGGAAAATGTCTTGCTTCTTTCAACATATTAAAACAAACTCTCCTAGAAGCACCAGTTATTAAACCACCTAATTGGAAGAAACCCTTCGAGCTATTTTGTGAAGCTATCCATGAAGCTGTAGGGGCAATTCTTTGCCAGTATGATGGCGATGATCTCAATATCGTTCATCATGCTAGTCACACCTTAAACGGGCCCCAAAAGAACTATCCTATGGCTTAAAAAGAATTCTTTGTTGTAGTCTTTTCTTGTGATAAATTTAGATCTTACATCATGGACTCCAAAGTTAGAGTACATACTAATCGTGTTGGCTTGAAAGAAATGCTGGAAAGGACTGATGTTAATCCAAGAATGACCCGTTGGACTCTACTTCTGCAAGAATTTGATTTACAGATCCTACAAATAAAGGAAGAGGTGGAGCAAGCATTCGCGGATACTCAAGGTGTTCTTCATCCTAAGGAGGTATCATCCGTGTGCATACATGTGGGAACCACACAACCAAAATGGAAGTTTCCTATTTCCCCTTATAAAAGTTTTGGCAATTTTCTACGGCATGTTTTATTCGAAGAGAGGAAGAAAAGAAATTCAAGTGAGACCATATTCCCTCGATGAAACATGACTTATGAAATACTCAACACACTTTTGTTCTGGATAATTTTTGATATTTCTTTTTGCATATTTGAGCTTCTTTTGTTTTTCTGAGTCAACTTCCGGTCTTACGAGATCGGTACGGGCGAACGATACGGCCGGATCCGCCCGTACCGATGGTTGTTAAGCTTGCTGATGCCTCGTTGGTGTTTTCACGGAAGCGACATGGCCGCATGGTACGGGCGCACCCCCATACCGTTGGTCGTTATCAGTTTGGTGACTTTCTTCTTCTATTTTCTCGTTTACGCTTCGTGTCCATAAAAAACTCTGAGGTTGCAAAGTCGGTATGGACGGGTAGTACGGGAGGAACCCGCCTGTACCACTTAGTCAGTTGACCTTTTACCGACGTCGTGTTGTACCGTTTTTGGAAAGGACCCGGTACGGGCGCATCATACAGGCGCCGCTCGTACCGCGTTGGTCGTTACGACCTGGATTTCCTTCTTTTCACTTATTTGTTTCCTTATTTTTTGGGATTCTTTTCTTGGGCGACCCTTTTTATCCCAACTCGAATTTTACCTTGCCTCTAGCCCTTTATGAGTCTCCTAGAAGGGTTCTACCTTTGTGTTGATAATACAGATCTTCTCCATAATCTACTTCTTCCATGAAAACTCTCTAGAACCATGACCTCTACATGGAGCACCCTTCAAGAAAAGGAAGACTCTATGGGTCGTCTTCAAAGGTTACGAAGGGAGATAAAGTTGTTGTATCAGAAGGGAAGAATCTTGAAGAGGAGGATGGATTCAAGCTTATGGAAACAGTAAAAGATGAACGCTAAGTGTTTAGCCTGGGCATTGGAAAAGAAGACGACTTTGACAAGGTTCCACTTGATTTAGAAGGGGATGGAGAGTTCTTCTTGGGAAAGGTGAAGAGACAAGGGAGGAGATTCAAGCCTCCCTAGACAGGCTCGATCATCGCATCAAGAAGATTGAGGTAAAAGCTCCTGGATCTTCTAAACATATTGAATTGTTGCATCGCTACCTGGACCAGATAGACTTGAAGATAATGAAGGGACTTGAGTCAAATCTCAACATCAGCCTCAGATCCATTAACACTTAGAAGCAAACAATAGATATGTACAAAGCTCTTGTTGAGAAGTTGGAGAAGGTCAATGAGCAACGCCGGATCTGTATCTTGATCTTGGAGACATCAAACAAGATGCTCCGTGCAAGTCTTCGTGACTCCGGAGCCTCTCCACCATGAAGCACGCCACAGTATCAAATAATCACAAGGGAATATCTAATCCACCCGGCTTGACAACAAGCTTGGGGATCTATGAGAACGTTGTAATCTATCTTAAGGTTTTTAGCATGTTTACTTTTCCTGCACGCATGGTTAGGTTTAAATTTCCAAATTTGCATTAGTTGCATCAACTTCGAGTTCCCTTTGTTCAAGAGAAGAATTATATCCGTTGAGATATGAGACTTTATGATAATTGAAGTTATGTTTGATTCATGATTATTATATTAGATGATTGAACTAGGTTGAGTGTTATGATACTTGTCAGCTATCATAATTTTAGGGACTTCCACACCTATATAAGTATTGGTTAAGTTAAAAGAAGAAGAGTTCTGGTAGCATATTATGATTAAGGGTTTTCAAAAGCCATTGAAGTAGTGAGCATGATCAAATAGCTTGCTGAAAATAAGAAGAGAAAAAGAGATCAAGGAAAAATATAGACATGTAAGTATATAAAAATAAAAAGAAAGAAGCTATCAAAAGAATCAAGCATATAAAAAGAGAGGAAGAAGTAAAAAATGATCATGAATCTTCACTATTAAACCTAGAGCTACAAACCTGTAAACTCCATGATTATATGATATGTTGAATCACTAGTAGCTTATTATAATTTCATTAATACTAGAAAAAGGGTGTGGAAGCCTCTAAGTTATGTAATGTATAAGGGTATGGCAATTCCCCTGATGTATATTTACATCCGACGTTGTATTCTTGTTTCAATTTTTGCCTCATTTATTGTAATGTCTCATGTCTCATGAATATGATGATCTTGTCCATAAGCCACCATCTTTCTCGGGGACGAGCAAGAACCTAGCTTGGGGGAGTTGATGCGTTCAAAATTTAAGCATATTTACCTCTTGTTTTTGCATAAATTGAGTAGGAATTTTTGTATTTCACTACGCCTACGCGCGCTATTTCGTTCTTGTTTCAACAGAATCCCAAATCATGGAGTCATAATGAACATATCAATTAGAGCTGTCATATTGTGTAATTATATGATATTTCGAAGTGATAAAAGCCATCTTATGAATTTACTTTCGCACTTGGAAGAATAAAAAACAAGGAGGAGGCATCAGTACCATTAACGACCACTGGTACGGGCGGAGCCCACCCGTACCAAGCGCCATTGTGACCGCCTCGTCAAATAGTTTCTCCTGGCAAAGACGAGAGGGATATCCGACATTCACAGCCACCAGAAACCACGAAACACCACATCCGAAAGGGATCTGAAGGAGGAACTTGGCTGGGGCAAAATCCCAGTTGCTTCGCGGATCATTGGAGGACAACGCATCATCCCCTTCACCATCAACCGATGCATCTTCATCACCACCATTAATCCATATTTCATCTATTAGATCTCTTTATAATTCCAGATCCAATCATGGTTTGCATTAGATCTACACCCGTACTTTAATCCATCCATTTGAGTATGATGATGTTGTTGATTGCTTCCATGAGTGAGTAGTTCCTTTGTTCTTGGTGAGATGGAGAAACCCTAGCACCACTATGAACTTGTAATAAAGATGATATATTCTTGTGTCCTTATGACTTGCTTGTCTATGATATAATTATGACTTGTGTTTGATTTCTGCCTTTAGATGATATGTGAAGTCGACCACATATCATTTTCCTTCGGGACTAAAGGGAGGAAGAAACCATTTGAACGTGTTGTGGAAGCATACCCAGAGTGCCCCGTGACAGATTGGCGTCGGCTCGTAACCCACACGGCCAAAGGGGTATTAAGAGGGACTCCCTAAGCTAATTACGATATCCATGGGGAAACCCTTAATTGTGGTGGCCTGTATGGGTGATTGCTCTCAGGAATTGCGGTGGTTATTTAGAGGTGAACTCACACTTGGCTCAACAAAGTGGCTTCCTACGAGCCTTGTCGTGAACATCTTATTATGGGGCTCTTTCCACACATATCATGGCATAATAAGTATGTTTTCTTGATTACATATAATAATAGTACTATATTAGTGGTGTATCCTACATCCCCGAGAACGTTTTAGCCCTATTGACTTCAACCACGCTTTCATACAATCTTGTTACTTGTTTTCTTTTACTTGTTTTAATTACTTTTTCTACAAACAACCATAAACAATTTAAACACCCTTTACTTGGAACCAAAGACAACTTACAAGTATTCTTTGGTAAATAGTAACGAGGGGCATAAAGACCTTTACTAATAGCTCTCTGTGGGTTTGATATCTTTACTTCGAAACTAGCTACAATTGATCTGTGCACTTGCAGTCATCATTAGCTCGGTTGATAATGCGACACTCATCACCTGGTTCAAAAGGCCTTCCTTTGTAGTTCATCTAGATGGTCCCACGTCTCAGCATCCGTAGTCCGCAAGTCGTCTGCCCAACCATTGGTTGTTGCTGCTTCCTGCCTACAACACAGTGGTCCTACCTATCAGGCAAGCTCCTGCCATCCCTCTCGGGCTCTCGACATAGGCGCATACACAACACACCACCCCGGGCCCCACTCCTTAAAAAGTCGCCCCCACCACTCCATCATCCCATCCTTCCCTTGTTGTTCACAACCTTCTAGAAGTAATATAAAGGCCATGTCCTCTCTCCACATCATCTTTCTCGGCGGGCGAGAGAGGCGATGGTGCAGCAGCAGCAGGAGGCGCTGTTGCGGCTAATCTGCGGACGGGACCGAACACTCCGTCGGCTCCAAGGACGCGGAGTCCGTGCTAAGCGGGTACGCCGTCTTGGCCCGCATATTCCGCTCTAGGTGCGTCTTCGACCAGGCCGTGGAGTACGCCAAGAAGCACGCGGCCCATCGTTGCGGCCACGACAATGAGCCGGACATCGATGACTGGGACCACCGCTTCATCGCCCAAGTCGACGACACCGAAATCCTCCACGGCCTCTTCCTGATTCGATATTCCCATCCCATCCTTTCATTCCTTTCCGCTAGTGCTTCATTCTCGCGTTAAGTACCGCTTTGCTTGAGCAATGCTTCAGATTGATCGGTTGGTAGGAAGAAATTAAGATTTATAGGCGTAGTATTTCGTTGGTGTCCACTCCACGCCCGCCATGGTCGAGATCGTCGGTCAATAGGTGTTGCCACCGAGGAGTTGCTCTGTTCCTCAGTTTTGCTTTTAGTTTTATAGATTAAACTATGGTTTGTTGGTTGCTTCAGTCGTGTGGTCTTCTGTTTGTGGAATGGAAGGCATGAACCCGCAAAAAAGAGCATTGTAGATCATCATTTTAGTATTTCGTGTTGGATATAAGTGATCTACAGTAATCCACATGTTTATGTGATCAATCTAAGTCAAATAAGGTCAATTAAAGGGCTGTTAAATACAACCATTGGATGCCCTAATCAGGGGCATCCTGACCGTCCATTTAGAGGTGTTGGTTCCCCTAGAGCATGTGCTATAAATAGGGGCCCTAAGGTTTGAGATGATCACTCTTACGGTGGCTCTCTCTCTCTTTCTCTCCTGCTATCTGGTCAAGCCTAGCACTTAAAGCACTAAGAAGAGCCTCTCACGGTCAGCTCAAGATCATCAGGACTAGCAGATCAACTGGAGGCCATGGCAGGACCTCCAGATCAAGGTACACAGCTCTGATCTTCTCATGTAGGGCTCAATTCTTGAGCTAGATGATCCTAAGGGATTTAACAATACTATCAAAGCCATCTAGCTTCAAGATTGAACCTATCATTATGTTCAGTTATTGGTTTTATGCTAAGCTTGTGATCTTTTGAGCTATCAAGATCATGTTTTGTTGCTCGAGTTGTGTTTATGTTCAAGTTCTTGCTTCAGAACTAAATTAAATTGATGTTTTAGCCATAAATTCACTAAGTCTAAGCCCTAACTAATCAAGAACATGAGCTATGGTTTCTTTTATGCAATTCTTATATGGGTATTTAAGTTTCTAGTGCAAACTCTAACCCTAAATCCCCAATTCACTGATGAACCCTAACCCTAGTTCGTCGAATCTAAGAACCCTAACCCTAATTTCCCAATTACTCAAGAACCCTAACCCTAATTTCCTAAAAATCCCCAAACTGAGGAAACCTAACCCTAATTCTACTGAGATTAATGGCAACATGCACTTACCTAAGGCCCTGTCATCGTTGTTGGCCACATCGGCGTCGGGGTCACCACCTGAGTTGGGAAGGCATGCACGGGGTCGTACCCGAGCGGCCTGCATGGGTTGGTGCTGCAAGGAAGAAATTAAGATTTAGGGAATATATTTCGTTGGTGCCCACTGCACGAGCGCCATGGTTGAGATCGATCAGAAGGTGTCGCCAGAGAGGAGCTGCTCTGTTGCTCGATTTTTTTCTAGTTTTTCCGATTAAACTGTGGTTCATTGGTTTGTTCAGTCAGTAGGGTCTTCTATTTGTGGAATGGAAGGCGTCAAAGTGCGTTGTACATCGATCGTCGTTTTAGTATTTCCATATCTTCTCCACACCTGGTTGAATAGCCTAGTTACATCTCGATCAGCTCTCACATCACTATCTATGTAGATTATTTGTTAATATCTTTCATTCGCATTGCGAACCAAATGCTCAAGAAGTAGTAGGGGCATCACAGTTGTCTGCATTCGACTTCATTTCAGTCTATCGATGTAAACTCTAGAAAATTGAGTAACCTCCATGAAATGAAGAACACAATCCCGGCCTAAGAGCATATCTAATGGAGCCTATAAAAACGCGAACTGTAAACCATGTTTACAGGTCACGGTAAACGACATTATAGTTCGAAAACAGACGGCGCAGAATGGATCCCATAAAACTAGACCTGTAAAATAGCATATTCCTTTTTTATAGAATATTCCTCCTTCCTCGATTGAGAAAACCGCAACACTGTTGGCCGTCGCTGGCCACGCCGCTGCCTGCTACGACCTAGGCCACCAGCCTCTGGCCACATCGCCATGCCCGCTCGTTGCTAGCTAGCTCAGCAAGCGCTACTAGCTTGCTGTAGGGCGTCCTGGAGGTGTCGGCCAGTGATGACCCACAAGTATAGGGGGTGTATCGCAGTATTTTCGATAAGTAAGAGTGTCGAACCCAACGAGGAGCAGAAGGTGCTGGCTAGTGGTATAGATCAGGAATTCTCTGCAAATACTTAGCAAACGGATTTTTAGGGGTTTTTGATAATGCAAGTAAATAAAGTACGAGTAAATAAAAGACAGTAGGAATAAATGCAGCGAGTGGCCCAATCCTTTATTCAGCAAAGGACAAGCCAGTTGTATTACTTAAGATGACCAAACGTTCTCGAGGACACAAGGGAAGACTGTCAAGTGCTTTCGCTTCATATAGTTGATTAATCTTCTTTACCTTGCTAAGTGTTGTGTGGGTGAACCTGTGCTAATGTACCGACCTTCCTAGGACTAATACATACTTGTGATTATATCCCTTGCAAACATCCGTAAGTACAAGAAAGTAATTAAGGTAGAAACCTAACCACAACATTAAACTCTAAGACCCTTACATCCCTTGTGCAATGGTTTCCTAACGTGGGTTCAGGTTTCTGTCACTCCGGCAACCCCTACGATTAGTAGCAAAATACACAATGCATTCCCCAAGGCCCATATAGGTGAAGTGTCATGTAGTCGATGTTCACATGACACCACTAGAAGAAGTACACCACAACTTAAATATCAAACTATTTAATCTTTCTCAACACAACTCCACTACTAACAACATGACTTCTCCCATGTCCTCAAGAACAAAACGAACTACTCATAAGACATCATATGGATCATGATCAGAGATGGAATAATGATGTATAACAATCTGAACATAAACGATAATTCAATGGTTCACTCAATAGCATCAACTACAAAGAGTAATCAACACCGGGAAAGTTTCCCCTAAGAACTATGCAAGATTCAACCCAATTGTTACAGCAATATGGAGATGATGATGAGGGTGTTGATGGTGATGATGGTGGTGATGATGGCGACGATCTCCCCTCTCCGGGAAGAAATTCCCCCTACAGAAATCTGTCTGCCGGAGAGATCTGTCTCTCTTGGTGTTTTCCACCCCGCAGAGGCGGCGGAATCTTTTTGTGGTCGCTCCCTGAGTATTAGGGTTTCAGGAGGAATATATACGCCAGAGGGGAGATCCAGAGGTGGGCCAGGGCGGCCACACCACTTGGTGGCGTGGCCTAGGGTGGCCCGCGCCAGGGGGTGGTGTGGGCCCCCTGTGGCCCATCTCCACTCCTCCTTCTGGCTTCCTTCGTCTTCTGGAAAAATAGGATTTTCTGTATATTTTCCCGGATTTTCTGATCTTCGCGAATTTTGCCTCCAAACAACACCTTTTCCATCAGAATCCTGACTGCAGCGGTCCATGATCCAAAAGTCATCAACCATGCAAAAACAGATGAAAGAACATAAGTATCATCTCTTAATATGAAATATATCAATGAATAACAGTGAATTATGATATAGAATAGTGATGCAAAATGGACGTATCAACTCCCCCAAGCTTATACTTCGCTTGTCCCCAAGCGAAACTGAGCTCAATAAACATGGCCTCAGGTTTATGGAGTGAAGAGTCGATAAAAGAATACGGACCAGAAGCATCACATTCATCAATACATAGATCATAATAGAAGACAACTCACTATTATATAACTTAACTTGCAATAAGTAAAGGAAACACAATAAAGATACATAAAGTAAATCATAATTGGTAATGGCAAACTTAGCTCTTGGTCGAAGAATAGTTGATAATTTGCTGGAGTTCACAAATAACTGATTTTCAATGATATCTTTCAAAGTAGTAATCACCAAGATAAGAGCAATGTGCAAAACAAGGAACATAAGAAACATAATTGAATAAATCATCATATGAATGAATGAAACACAACAACTCAAAATACTTGTTGAGATAGAAGGGAATAGGTTTACTAACTCAACTAAAAAGTAAAAGAAAGGCCCTTCGCCGAGGGAAGCAGGGATTTCAAGTTTCATAAAGAGCTCCCAAAAATTATGATACTTACTAGCTTTCAGCTCTCATTACCCCTATCATAGGCAGCTTTAGGTGGTTAAGGTTAAAGTGATCAAATATGAGGATATGCTTGACAAGTTGTAAATTGAGAATCTCATGTCCCTTGAATTCGAGGGCCGCTCCTCATGCTACTCAAGTTTAGTCACAGGTAAGTTCTTGTCATCGTAAGCACATGTGTATCATAGAGAACCGCCAACGGGGTACCCCTTGCCCGATGATATGGAAGAATCCCCATATCAAAATGACAAGGCAAGCAGACAACAAGCATCTCAGCAATCTTCTTATTTACCATGGGAATATGGTGCTTTTTTCTCTCTTTCCTCTTTTAGTAATCTCTTTTTTTCTTTTTTCTCAATATCGGACTCTTTTTTTATAAGAAGAATGCTTCATAGATGCTCATTATGGTTACGCTGCAGGTTTCCACCATGTCAGCATGGATTAGACCAGCGGCCTAGGCGTTTCTCTAACACACATGCATAACTCCATGGACTTACAAGCTCCCCTTTCATTTCACACCGACGACATCCATGGACAAAAGAACATGATATCAACTAGGTACAAAGTACCAGTGCAATGTTGAAAGCGTTCCCATGACATCATGGTTCTACTAATTCAAAACTTAAAAAGCACAAGCATATACGCAACATAGATGGGCACAATGGTTCAAGTTTATGAAGTGCAAGAAAGTAAAGTGTGCCATCAAGTTCATGAGAGCTTTAATCACTAATTTTCACATAACAAGTTTAATTTGGAAGGTAGATAAAAACATGAATTTACTTGGAATAGCAATAATGCTAATAGGTAGGTATGGTGGACACAAATGGCATGGGTTTGGTTTAAAGGAAGTGGATGCATGAGAAGAAGTCCTCTCAGTACAGGTTTTTGGCTAGCAAGGCTGGGTAGCAAGTATAAGAGTTGAAGGAAACAAACAAACATACAAGTGATAAAGACAAACATGCAATCTTCCTTGGAGGCACAAAAGAACTTAACTAGAGAATACTAAACTTATGAGAAAATCTAGAAAGAAAGATGATGAAATTATATTTCTTTAGAGTACTTTTATCTTTTTACTCAACTCTCAAAAATAGTGTTGCGACTGACCGAGCCAGGTTTGCCAAAACCAACTAAATTAACTTAATGATCCCAAAGTGCTACCAATACTAACAACAAGATCAATCATATAACCATGAATTGAAAACTAATATAAGATGTGCAAAAGAGTGAATGATAGAACTTCTCATTAATATTCCATAACGGCAACTCACACCAAGGGATACATATCTAACGAGAGAGGGGACACTTCCATAATGCAAACCATCCTACATGATAACTTCTATGTTCATGATATGACTCTACTAAAAAGGTAAAAAGATAGAATATAGTGATGTGATACTGCGGCACTCCCCAAAGCTTGGAACAAGCCAAGGGGATGCCAAACCTGATGACGAGTTACTCCTTCGGTGGTGGTGGTAATATTTTCTTAGTTGATGTGAGGAAATCTTCCAGCATCTTGCGAAGCCTATTATTCTCCCATTGAAGCATGTCCACCTTCCTCCTCAAGTCTTGGTACTTATCGCAGAACTCCTTAGTGACTCGTAGGGCTCCCGTTGATGCAGGGCAAGAGACTAAAGGTACCAACCCCTGCTTGGGGTCTTGGAGATCTTCCTCCATAGGCTCCTTCCCTTATCCTTGGCGGACACCATTGTGCGTCCAGGATTTCAAGAATAGTTCCTGGCAGAAACAGATTGAAACAAAAACATGACAAGAACATGATATACGAACCTCGGGGGGTCCGGGGGATTATATATTACAAAGTTTTACAACAAAAGGAAGGTGCTGGGAGAAAACGGGTCGGAGACGGAGTCCGAAGTGGCCACACCACCTGGTGGCGTGGCCAGGGGTGGGCCCGCGCCATAGGGTGGTGTGATCCACCTGGCTCCGTTTCCATCCCTCTTTCGCTTCATAGCTTTCCTTGTTGACTAAAAACTGCAAAATATAGTTGGATAGTATTTTCACGGAACTTTTCTTACCAGAACTGTTACCTATTTGAAAACGGACTCTGTAGGTCTCTGAATTTGGTATTTAGTGGGTTCTTCCGGAGTCACCACTTGAATAACATCAATATCTTCATCTTCATACACTTATTGCTTGAGTCATAAAACCTTTCACTTCCTTATTACACCATTGTCTCCACTACCTGGAAATTTCTTTCACACAAAACTTCACACAGTTCTCATTAGCAACATTAGTATAAGTGAAGTGATAAAACCTTTTGAGTTCAACTTCAACTGAAAACCATCAAAACATAAGCTACTGTAGCAACTCCTTCCGACAACCCAAAAAGAATTCAAAAATAAAATCGAATAAAGAAGCAAATGCAAGAGTGGCAAAATCTGTCAAAACAGACCAGCAGGTAAAGATCATTTTTTCCTAAATACTTCTGTTGCTCAAATCAAAAAGTGCAAAACTAACAAAAGTTAAATAACAACCTGGGGCAGAGGCACAAAAAATTACAGCTCAATCCGACAGACAGAGATCTGTCACAAATTTTTACGGTGAAGCACAAAAATCTGTTTCGGGACAGCAACTTCCCCAAATCTTACTTCTCTCTCATTAGAGGTTGACCTTAACACAAAAACCAAACAAAAAGGATAAGGAGAGGTTATTACCAAAGTAATAACTTCCAAGACTCAAAGAAACAAAAACAAACTGAAAGCAAAAATAAACTGGGTTGTCTCCCAAAAAGCTCTTTCTTTATAGCTATTGAGATGGGCATGATAATTTTGATGATGCTCATATAAGAATATGAATTGAAGTGAAATAGAGCATTAAGAAGCAAAAATACACACATTTAATTCTAATCCACTTCCTATGCAGGGGAATTTTGTAAGCAAACAAGTTGTTGAAATCAGAGGCTACTTGCATAGGAAGGCAAAAGAAGTGCAACATAAAAACTTTCAGCATAAAACGAGGAAACTTGATATTATTGAGATGCATCAGAACACTTTTCCCTCTCTCATAGTAACTTTCAGTATCATGCATAAACTTAACAATATAACTATCACAAGGACCATCGTAGCAATGATCACTTATTCTAACAGAAAACACAGGAATACTAGCTCTCATAACACTACTATGTGAAACAATATTAGAGGTATCCTTACAAAGGATAGTGTGTCCCTCTTCTACATATTTAGTGACAAAGTCTTTCACATTTTCTATTATAGGTTCATCATCCAATTGTTTATCGGGTTTAACAGCTTTATTTATACTTTCATTAAACATACTAGCTATCATAGAGTGTTCCTTTATCTTAATTGGGAAATGCATTTTCTCAATGTAAGGTTCGGGTAACACATGATTAGCAGTATAAACTTTAGTATTTCTTGCAGGAACACTCTTAGCAACATCTTTATAAGGTTCATGATACTTATTCCACTTCTTTTTAGGCACTTCAATATAGGAAGCAAAAGCCTTAAAATAAGAAACAATAGCTTGAGAGTCTAGACCATAAGCATTTTTAATATTTTGAAAGTCATCAGTTCCCATAAAATATTCAATGCATTCATAATCATAATTTATACCTGACTTTCTACCTTTGTCATTCTCCCAAGCTTCAGCACTGTCTTGAATACAGTCCAAAAGATCCCATTTAGCTTCTTCTTCCATGCGAGTGAATGATCCAGCACAAGAAGCATCCAAAAAAATCCTTATCATGAAGAGAAAGCCTTGCATAAAAGTTATTGATAATAATATTGTTGGGGAGCTCATGAATGGGACATTTGAGCATTAGTAACTTCAATCTCCCCCAAGCTTGAGCTGTACTCTCTCCATCAAGAGGCCAAAAGTTATATATTTGATTCCGATCTTTATGAATCTCACTAGGAGGATAAAACTTTGAATAAAAGAGAGGTACTATTTCCTCCCATTCCAGAGCTTGACCATTCTTCAGCAGCTTATACCATTCCTCAGCTCTTCCTTTTAGTGACAATGAGAATAACTTCTTCTTGACTTGATCTATAGTAATACCTGCACACTTATACAACCCGCATAATTCATGTATAAAGAGTAAATGATCACCGGGATGGACAGTTCCATCCCCAACATAGTAGTTATCCATAACATGATCAATAATTCTTGTAGGTATTTTAAAAGTATCATTCTCAGTAGGTGGTGGTTCATCTACTACCTTAGCAGTGGTAGTAGCATTACCAAATAAGAAACTCAGTGAATTATCCATAACAAAAATAAAGCAACTAACAGAAGTAAACAATACTCACAGTAGAAGTTTACTTTACCAGTTCCACTCTCCAATAGCGCTTCACTCCCCGGCAACGGGGCCAGAAAATAGTCTTGATGACCCACAAGTATAGGGGGTGTATCACAGTATTTTCGATAAGTAAGAGTGTCAAACCCAACGAGGAGCAGAAGGTGCTGGCTAGTGGTATGGATCAGGAATTCTCTACAAATACTTAGCAAACGGATTTTTAGGGGTTTTTGATAATACAAGTAAATAAAGTACGAGTAAATAAAAGATAGTAGGAATAAATGCAGCAAGTGGCCCAATCCTTTATTCAGCAAAGGACAAGCCGGTTGTATTACCTAAGGTGACCAAACATTCTCAAGGACACATGGGAAGACTGTCAAGTGCTTTCGCTTCATATAGTTGATTAATCTTCTTTAGCTTGCTAAGTGTTGTGTGGGTGAACCTGTGCTAATGTACCGACCTTCCTAGGACTAATACATACTTGTGATTATACCCCTTGCAAACATCCGTAAGTACAAGAAAGTAATTAAGGTAGAAACCTAACCACAACTTTAAACTCTATGTCCCTTATGCAATGGTTTCCTAATGGGGGTTCAGGTTTCTGTCACTCCGGCAACCCCTACGATTAGTAGCCAAATACATAATGCATTCCCCTAGGCCCATATAGGTGAAGTGTCATGTAGTCGACGTTCACATGACACTACTAGAAGAAGTACACCACAAATTAAATATCAAACTATTGAATCTTTCTCAACACAACTCCACTACTAACAACATGACTTCTCCCATGTCCTCAAGAACAAAACGAACTACTCACAAGACATCATATGGATCATGATCAGAGATGGAATAATTATGTATAACAATCTGATCATAAATGATAATTCAATGGTTCACTCAATAGCATCAACTACAAAGAGTACTCAACACCGAGAAAGTTTCCCCTAAGAACTATGCAAGATTCAACCCAATTGTTACAGCAATATGGAGATGGTGATGAGGGTGCTGATGGTGATGATGGTGGTGATGATGATGATGATCCCGATGAAGTCCAGCTTGATGGTGGTGTTGATGGCAACGATCTCCCCTCTCCGGGAAGAAATTCCCTGGTAGAAATCTGTCTGCCAGAGAGATCTTTCTCTCTCACTGTTTTCTGCCCCGCAGAGGCGGCGGAATCTTTTTGTGGTCGCTCCCCAAGTATTAGGGTTTCAGGAGGAATATATACACCAGAGGGGAGAGCCAGAGGTGGGCCAGGGCGGCCACACCACCTGGTGGCGCGGCCTAGGGTGGCCCGCGCCAGGGGGTGGTGTGGGCCCCCTGTGGCCCATCTCCACTCCTCCTTCTGGCTTCCTTCGTCTTCTGGAAAAATCGGATTTTCTGTATATTTTCCCGGATTTTCTGATCTTCGTGAATTTTGCCCCCAAACAACACCTTTTCCATCAGAATCCTGCAGCGGTCCATGCTCCAAAAGTCATCAACCATGCAAAAACAGATGAAATAACATAAGTATCATCTCTTAATATGAAATATATCAATGAGTAACACTGAATTATGATATAGAATAGTGATGCAAAATGGACGTATCCGCCAGCAGTGGTTGGGCCCCTCCGGGCCTCATATGGGCCTAGGCGTGCTGTCGGCTCCGCTGATGCTGCAGTAGCTCCCTGGAGGTGGAGGTGGAGAGTTGGGTTTCCTAGGGCAGTGAAACTATTGTTGGCTTGCTGCTAAACAGCGGCGAGAGCTTTGCGGGTCCGTTCGGGGCCCGTCCAGGCTAGGAGGCCAAGTGTACTCCTGCTACCGTGTCCGGCCGGCTACTGCTACGGCAGTGGAGGTAGTTCCGTCCCGCACGGCCATGATGCTTCCGCACCTGATCCCTTGTGCTCTCTTAGTCTTGTGTCTAGGCCTCGCGATGGTGTCCACAGTGAGACGGTGATGGTGGCTGATGATTGCAAGTGCACAGGTTGTTTGTAGATAGTTTTGAAATAAAGATATCGATCCCACAGGGAGCAGTAGGCGAAAGACTAAAATGCTTTTAACTAAAACTAAACGTAGTACTTTGAGGAATAACTTTAAGATGCAAGAAAAGTAGAGTTGTTTTGGGGGTTTTGGTTGAACGGGGCAATTTAAAGTAAAGTAAAACTTAATGCAGAAAGTAAGAATCGCGCGTGTAAAAGAACTTGGAACTGCAATAGCGAAAAAAGGCGTTCTTAGGGAGTGGTGGATAGGCCGCTAGCAATTTAGACTAAGCAATCAAGATTATTATAACAAATATTCTCATGATATGTATGTATGTGGGAGGAGCTCCATATATGGACAAATAGGCAGCAACCACTGCTCACATCATCCTTCATAACCATAACTGACAGATAAATGACATCAATCGTATTATCCCGCTATTAAGGGATTTCTCCCATGGCTTGTACATGGCTTTATGAGTTCTCCTTGATTCCCCAAGTTAGTACATAAAGAATGACAACAACTTTATAGTCACGGTAAGTGTTATCATCTCTCCGTCTACCAACAAGTAATCCCCTTCATCGAGTCCCCATAAGAGGCAAATATTAAGGAGGTGCACAACTCCCAACATCAAGATCAAGACAATTAACACATACACATAATGATGTATAATATAATAATCTCTATCTCATCTCAATCATGTGCTAGGGTTTCTCCATCTCCCCAAGAACTAGAGTTCTACTCAAACATGGAGGCAATCAACATCATGGCAATGGTAATGGAAACAATTGCAAATGAATATTTCTTGTGTAAATCCACAACGAGTACGTAAGTTAAAACAAGATCTAGATGGGGTGAAGATGGGATGGATGGAGATGGTGTTGGTGCAGCGGTTGATGAAGATGGAGATCGATGCCTTGGCCTCCCAGATCTATGTAGGGGGAAGATGGATCCCTTGGGCAAGTTCCCCCTCCAGATGCCTTCCAGAGATGAGGTTTCGGCAATTTCTGGGTGTTCTGTATGTCGTCTCTCCGATCTAGTTGCACGGGGTGAAACTATTTGAGGAGGCGGTGGCGGCGCCAACTATACAACCGGAACTATACGGCCGGTAAAAGTATTTTGGTCATATAGTTGGTCGTTGGACCATCTATATGCCTTGAGACTTCGGGTTTTCTTTTGGTGTTATTGATATTTCGCAAATAAGCGTTTTACGTTGTTTTTACTCCTTTTGTCCCCAGTATAACTGCTCCAAGAATTGTGTCCATTGTATCCATCATTTGTCCTGATCCTGGTGAAAATAGACATAAAACATGCACGCGAACACCGTAAAATACCAAGATTCTACATCTACAATGCAAAATAATAATATAAAACATTATGCAAATATGCACTCATCAACTTCCCCAAGCTTAGACTCTTGCTCGTCCCGAGCAAGTTTAGCTTAATGGATGTGATCCTCATATTCATGAAGTTGAGTCGATAAAATAAATAAGGCAGTTGTAGCATGTGTTTATCATATATGATACATGGGAATAAGTTCATGAGTAGTACCTTACTCGAACCATCTGAATAGTATTAGCAGGCTTCCACACCTTAGCATTTAATAGTTCAGAAAAGATCACTCCCAATATGATGTAAAAGTATTCAGTTCAACCGAATGAGTTAGCGAGGTAGTCCCAAGTGTTTTAGGATTAACATATTCACTTGGGATTCAAAATCTCAAGGCGTCTCTTTGTCATACTACAATATAGTGGTGTATGCCTATTTGCTATTTGCACATTCGCTCTTTTTCTTCTTTCTTTTCTTCTCTTTTGTGTATATGCTCACACTTTTGTTTAAGTGTTGTGCAAAAGAAGCTAGCCATACATTCCACTTCATGTAGGAATTTAAAGTTTAACGATCTCAATTACCAAATTCCAATTATATATGAAGCATTTTTATGACTTGAGGATTCTACCTCGACTTGTTCTTACTCTATTTTGATCGCACTTTTTATTTTCCTTTGTTCAAGGATTCTTTTTCAACTTAACTGCATATATAATTTTTCTTTGTAAATCAAACCGTAGACTTACAACATATTGACCAAATTATCTTTATATGTTCCATTAATACCAATGTTGTGGAAGACTCCTATTGCTATCATCAAGTACAAGTAAAATTATACTCAAGCCATTCATATATCCAATAAGACAAGAACAAACTCAATAATGCTCCATGTATGATAATAAACTCGGAATTTCACAAATGGGATCGACTATTCCTTAAGGAAATTTAAACAATGCAAACTTTATTTCTAAATGATGTCTGCAAGAGCATAGATCGTTTGTAGCTAGTTTCAAAGTTCAGATAAGAATGGGTAAGTGTTTATTGATGAAGTCTCTGTCACACCCAAAGTTGTCACAGGTCTTCGAGTGAATTGACTGCAAGTGTTGAAATAAGAATGGGGTTTTTATTAAATGCGATTGATTTAAATAGAACTAAAATGTAAACTTCGGAAATATAAAGCATAAAAGTAAAGAACGACTTTGCTAGTTTGTTGTTTCCTGTAGATGGCGAAAGAAGGCGCGGGGAGATTCAGTTCATGGTGACAAACTGTGCTAGGTGGACGAGTGGTAAATGTAACAATTATAATCTTATAGATATGTGTGTAGGAGAGCAACCCATAATTAGCCAGAACTCCTCTTGGTAGATTTCATCCCAACTTCAATAATCCTACTAGCCTACTACCAAAACCATGGTCAGTCACTAGACGATTAAGACCCTTCAGGTCGCTTAGCGATTAAGCTCCTTGGATCGGACTAATGCAATAAGCACAGTGGTTACTCGTTATCCTCGAGTCAACTAGCTTTCCATTGATATACCCGTGTCATCCGGGGGTCGCCAGTCCACTAGCGAACAAGATCTTATCTTTGTAGAACAAAGTATCATGTTGTTTGGGCCCTTAATTGGACAACAAGCATTAGGCATCCCATAGATAGTCAAGCACACATAATATAGTAATTAGAATCAATCACAAACTAATGGAAAATATATGAAGGCACATCACACCTCACCAAACCCCTACATTTCCCACGCCCAAGGGGATTACTCACACATGAGAGAAGAATGGATCATCAATATAATCAAATAAAGGGAATTCGTCTTTATATTACCGTGGAGATCCACAATAAGAATAGAAAAATATCCAACAAAATTCAAGATGGGAAGAAACAATCTCAAACCCTAGTCTTGCAAGGTGGAGATCCCTCTCTCTCTCAAGTACAAGTAGTGGCTATAGGAGTGTATTGGCTAGGAGGTTAAAGATCATGGAGCAAGATGAAGAACGTCTTCTCCTTCTTCTCCGGATCTCTTCTTTCTCCCTTCTAGATGGTATAGCGGATGCTGTGTTGTGTTTTCGCCCCCTTCCCTTCATGGAAGTTGTCCCTTTTGACAAGACAAAGGCGACGACAACTATACAGCGACAACTATACGGCCAGAAAAATATTCCTGCCATATAGTTGCTCATTAAAGCTTCTGTGAGCTCCCCTCGCGTGCTTCCAAAGTGAGACTTGCTTGTTTTCTCCAAAATATTGTATTTCTCTAGTTAAATCCTTCTGTTGACGTTCAGAACCTAAAACACACATTGAAAACCAAGTTTTCTTCATTACCGAAGTATATGCGTTAGGTAAAGCCAGAAAACGATCAAATCCAGCAGAAAACCATCAATAAAAGCCATAAAAATGTGTAGAATCTCACAGCTATCAACTCCCCCAAGTTTAGATGTTGCTCGCCCTCGAGTGACCAGAAAATAAGGAAGAATAGTGGAGATTCGAAACTGAAAATAAAGGAACTCACAAGTTTGAATTGGTATCAAATTCTTTTCTTCACAATCTCTGTAATCTTAAATATGATCATACAAGTATTCACAAGATTGCATTGAATCCACTTCCAAACCACGTATATCTTGTTAGCAAATAAATCATATGCCCAAGCAAATGTCAAAAGTTTAGCTAGGAAAGTGAGAGAAATTATTTTGGTGCCTCTCTTTGTTGAGAGATGAAAACTTTTTGTTCTTGTTCATTTAACCGATTAAGAGTACTCAAGTTGGCATCAAAACATTTAATTTAAGAACAACTCATCTACTCCCATGTCAAAATTCAAGACTCGCAAAGCACCTTTTTCGTTCTTTTGTCTTTCAAAAACTTCAACTCTTTCATAGAGAAATCATGCCACTATTTTTAACATGTTAATTGGGGTTGTGTTGTGCACTCGTGACCATGCCAATAAATGACGTTGAGCAATCATGGGCCAAAAGAGTACTACAACTTCACTTGGAACGTGAAACCATGAGGAGACTAAAAATTTTACCCGTCATAGCATTGCTGCTACAGATGTTTACATAACTCAATAGCCAAAATCAAGTGATTTCCAACATTTAGATCGTTCGTTGGCCAGCGGAGTTAATAGTTCCCCACGGAGCACGACAAAGTTGTAATGACACATGTAAAGCATTATCTTACGGTAATTATTAGAAAAAGTAGTGGCATAATTTCTACTACTTTGAAGCATCCATTTAATCAAACAATTCAATCAAGGGTACTATCGAGTCTTTTTATATTAAGCTCAAATGGGATCGAGTAGTTCTAAAATCAAATTCTTCGAGCTAAGCATGGACTCAAGTCATCTTTCAGATGCTTTTTCTTGTTGTCAAAATGTAGGAGGTATTTTTGACCAAGTTTATTGCTCAATGTTTCAAAGCTAAAAAGAAGACACTAGCAACAGAATAGAATTTGTAGGATAACAAGATAAGTGGGGAGTGACTCCAGTGCAAGCGAGTAAATAATTGTAGGATCAATTTAAGGTTGCAAAGAGGGTGATGAAATGAATGTGATACCTCCTCTTGCTTGCTTCATTCTCATATTTGAGTTGAACCCCTTTTGTATTTCCATATTGCCAAGTAACCTGAAAATGAGCAATCTCCGAGAGAAACAAAGAAACAAACTTTCAAATAAAGTTACAACTATTTTTTTTGTATTTTCGGTTTAGGAATGCAAAACTGAAAATAAACATGCAAATTTCAATAAAATAAATAAAAAGAAGAAATAAAAAAAATGAATGCAAAGTTTGGAGGTTTTCAAACCTCCCCAAAGCTTAGGCGATTGCCAGGCTCAGTTGTTGCCGTCATTTGGCGGCTGGTGAGGATACTGCTGGTAGAAGTCGGGGAAGTGGGTCATGAAGTGACTGAAGTTGTGAGTCAAAGTGTTCACATCTTCATTCACTTTCTGAAGTGTGGTCAATCTCCCCAACGCGTTGGTTGAGCTGCTGGAATTCCTGATAGGGGACGTAGTCGTACCCCTGCTGTGGCTGGTTGGGCCATGGTTCCCATGCTCCTCCTAGTTGGTGTTGCTGTTGTCCTTCCCAAGAAGGGTCGTGTCCCTGCTCTTCCTCTTGCTCCTGCTCCTGCTCATCCTACTGTCCTCCTTATTCACCTTCCTCTTCATCAAGCTGGAGCTCGGCCAGGATCTCCATCACTTGGTCCTTGGTGAGGATCCAAGCGTCCTTCTCCATGATCGAGAAGGCTTGGGGGCATGGAAACTGAACTTGCTCTCCCTGTGCATCACCAAGATAATTGAATTGATATGCTCGGAGCCTCTGGTTAGCATAAACACCAAGGAAGCCACAAGCAGTAAAATACTTGACGTCCATAAGTTTGGAGCCGTCAACAGGTTCCATAATAGGTAGTACAATATTTAATGCATAGGCAAGGTGGGTTACCAGTCCACCAATGCGAATATCACCTTTGGTCTTGTTGCTCTGGTGGCGAAAGTGTTGGATGAGTAGAGCTGTAGGACTGGGGATTTGCGATGCAGTGGGGAAGATAGCCTTGGTGATCATTGCCATGTCCGCATTGGCCATAGAACCAGTGTCACCTGTTCCCAGCAGTGTGTTGGTGAGGAACAAAGCATAGTAGCGAATGGTTGGGTTCTGAATGGTGGAATCTTCTTTTGATAAAATTGACTACCACCATTAACAGAAATAACCTCCCAAGTCTCTCCACTTGTGACGCTATAGAGGTTAGTAACATTGGGCTCCCTAGTATGAGGGAAGCTGAAGGCATTGCAAAATTGTTTGAAATTTATTTCATAGTGCTCCTGGTTCATGGTGTAGCTTATCGTGCACATGTTACCTTTCTCCCTATGGTTGTCGTAGAAGAAGGCAAGGAACTCACGGGTGAGCTCGGCATAGGTGTCGTGGCTTGCAAAGCCAAGTACCGCCAACCCCGACCTATTGCACATGAGGTTGAAGTCTGCCTTCAACCCTGCCGCAGTGAGAAAGTTGTGGTCGGCCCAACGTGTGGGCAAAACCCTCCTTAATGAGACAATGACCAACTTGGAGTTGCGCGGGGCTCGGGACCTCGAGCTTGTGCCGGCACCCCGTTGGCGCTTGCTCGAACAAAAGAGGTTACCGATTTTTTTCATCATGATGCACTGAAAAATTTCACCATAAAACCTTAGGCATTTAGTTTCTATATGATATATGAACGATTCTACGTGGAAAAAATCAATCCTAACATGTGAAATTAATAGGAAAAACAAAATAAGCTTGATTTCATCCATTAGATCAATGTGAGAGTTGCAACCATGGAAATCTGAAAATAAAGCATGGATAGGGAGAGAAACATACCGATTTGTTGATTCCCCCACTCAAACGAACGAAATCCACAAAGAATCAAGAGTTCTAGGTGGATTTTGAGAGGTTTGGAGAGAGAATATGAGAGAAATAATGAGGAGAGGAGGAAGACCTAGCCACCCCGGTGTGATTTTGTGGTCGCAACGAACTATACGGCCGGAACTATACGGGTGAGTGATGTTGCTCCGCTCGTATAGTTGCGGTGGCGCCGCCAACTAGGGTTTCTTTATACAGAAAACAGCTATACGAGCACAACTATACAGCCAGATCACAATGATCCCACCGTATAGTTGGTCGTTAAACCGTTTGCCTCTCGAGATAAATTTCTAAAACTGGCATCAATATCTATATGACCGGAACTATACGAACGAAATTTTTATTCCCGTCGTATACTTGGTCGTTAAACTCTCGGTACCTTTGGGATGAAATTCTATGAAGGCATCGATATCTATATGACTAGAACTATACGGCCAGAATTTTTATTCCCGCCGTATAGTTGGTCGTTAAACTCTTAGTATCTTTTAGAAATTATTGTACGAAGGCATCGATATCTATATGACCGGAGCTATACGGCCGGAATTTTTATTCCTGCCGTATAGTTGGTCATTAAACTCTTTGTGCCTTCGAGGAGAATTTGTTGATGGCAAAGATAACTATACGACCGGAACTATACGACCAGATTTCTTTATTCCCGCCATATAGTTGGTCGTTAAACCATCAGTAGTCATCAAAAAATTTCTATTTCTTCGAGGATACCTTCTTATCCCATAACTTAGCGAAATACCAAGTTTTTAACAGAAAATTGATAGTAAAATTTGTCGACCAACATTAGCATATTAAAAGCTAAAATTTAGCTTCTGTAAATAGAAAACATAAACTTTTATTCTTATTATTATTCTCTACTCATGCAATTGATCTTTATACTACTTTTTGATAGTTGCATCTTCATGGGTGGTTGAATAACTATTCTCTACTCATCGATGTTTATTCTTATTATTATTCTCTACTCATCTAATCGATGTTTATACTATTCTCTACTCATCCACAAGAATGTCTGTGAAAAAGTGGTGGGAATGGGATGAACTTCTTATTCTCTATTCTACTAAATTGACGAAAATGGATTGACTCCCATTAAGCATTTATTAAGAATGGTTGAATAGCTCAACCTCTTCTCTCTTCTCGAATTCTTACCTTTAGTTGCACCTTATCAATGGCACTTATCACATGAACTTGTTTTGCCGTGGAACATATCTTTCTCCTGCTTCTAGCTTCTTTGGAAAATACCGGGTGATTTCAGCATCATAAACATTGAAGATTATCTTTCCTTCTGCATAATCTACTGACGCACCTGCAGTACTGAGGAAGGGTCTTCCAAGTATTATAGATAATCTTTCATCTTCTGGCATTTCAAGAATAATAAAATCAGTGGGAATAACATGCTTATCTATCCTAAGTAAGACTTCCTCAATTATACCAACGGGTTGTTTAGTGGACTTGTCAGCCATCTGAAAGTGATAGTAGTAGGAGAATACTCCCCTAATCCTAACCTTTTATAGAGGGAGTATGGCATTACACTAACTCCTGCTCCTAGATCACATAAGGCATTGTGAATATCTGTTTTACCTATTGAGCATGACATAGTTGGTATTCCAGGATCTCTAGACTTAGACAACAGCTTTCCGTTAGCAGGATAGCTAGTTACCATGGCAACAATTTCAGTTATTTCTTTCTTTCTACTAAGAATGTCACGAAGGAATTTACTATAAGTAGGAACTTTGATTGCATCCGCAAATGGATTCCAGACAAAGGTCAGTAAGTGCCTTAGTAAAAGAATTATAAATTACCTGATCCAGTGCTTTCTTTTTTTGATCTGGATAAGGAAGTTTTTTCTCAACTGACTTACTCTTGTCATTTACCTTTTGTGGGGGGTCAGGTTCTTTCGTTACTTTCTTTTGTTGTTGCTTATTGCTTTTATTATTTTCTACTACAACAACTTTATCTTCCTTGTTTACTTCTTTATGTTCTCTTGGATCAACCGTCTCTGCTTCGAAGTCATAATGGTCATCCTGTGCATCATTTTGGTCCTCCATGGTTTGATCTTGTGTTTCAGTCTCATCTTGAGGATCCACCAACGTATCATGTTCTTGGCATGCTTCGAGTAAGGATTTTTTCCTTTCGCTCTTTTTCTGCTTCGTATTCTGGTGGTCCTAAGGGTCCTGTAAAAATTGCACTCCCTCTTGGGACAACATTAGTAAATATAGAAATATCTTTATTATCATGAAGAAAAATTTGATAACCAGATGCTATTTGTTCACACTAGGTTTCAATCATACTAAGATACTTGTGAAATAGTTTTATTTCTTGGCCAATCTCATCATAATTTTCAGTGAGTTCCACCAAAATCTTTTTGTGTTTTTGGAAATGCTTATGCAAGTTATTATGAGATTTTACTTGTCGATGTTTGAATTCTTGAAAAACTTTTCTAGTTTCATCTTCTTCAGTTAAAACTTGTAACAAATCCTCTTTGTTTTCCTTAGCAAGTTCAGAAGGTATACCTTTTTCTTTCATAGTTTTGTGTACCTCAGGCATAAGATCAGGAGTTCTCCGAAGTATCCCTTTTTACGGTTGTTGGGGATATGCCAAATGAGTACCCTCATAGCATGTCACCAATCCGCCTAACCTGGGTGGCCCATAGTTGGTAGCAAGGCCTATGGCCTGCTGGGCGGCCTAGTTAGACGGATCCAGAAGGGAGGCCCATGCCGGATAAAGGAAGGCTACGCAGGAGTCACCGACATACTCGGAGCCTTGGAGTGCAAGACACGGAAGACTAGTTAGTATTAGTGTAGGACTCTTTACCTTGTACGGAAAGGACATTTCCTTGTAAACCCTAGGTCTTGGTGCCTTTATAAGCCCGCCTATGGGAGCCTTTAGGGCACAACCTCTTAGATTGCTACGTACAATGTGGAACACCTCGCACAACGAACGTATCTCTGTAACTCGGCGTATTGCCATTATAGTGATTTATAGCAGGAGTAGAGTTCCGCCACCGTTGTGGGACTTGAACCTGGGTAAGCTGTGTTACCTCATACCCGCCAAATCTCCACCTTATCTCACGTCTCTAAACACGCACTGTGAGGACCCCTCCATGGTGTACTCGTTGGCAATACCATGACAGTTGGCGCCCACCGTGGGGAAAGTGGCGCTTCAAGCTCTACACCTGGCAAGGTCCAATCTCATCGCGGGAATCGGTGACACCGTAGCCATCGGACGTGTTATCTTTTCCACAACATCCCGATCATCCCTCTGGGTGAGTTCTGGGTGCCGGCGAAGACGAACCCTACGTGCTGCTCCGTCATCCCCTTTGGAGACATCCACATCTTTATCGGCAAAACCGACTTGGGTCCTAGATCCCAGGAAGTCGAAAACTCGTCAAGCCCCGCACGAACTTCCTATGAGCAGGACACGTTTGCGGAAGGATCTAGGCCATACCTCTCTTTAGAGTATGGTGGCTCGGATCAGGGAAATTCAAGGCCCACCCAAACCGCCCATGTGCAGGATATAAAGGTGGAAGGACCCAGCAAATCCGCTTGGCTTCCCCGAGCGTTAGAGATGCGCAGGTTTCACTTTGTTGGTGTAGTCACCATCTTTGATCTAGCTAGATGGATTCAAAGGGATGGAGAACCTCCCCGTGAATACCTCGCTAGATGGATGAGGGTGAGGGAAACCCTAGAGGGTGACCGCACCGACGAGCTCATATACCACTTCGTGAAAGGGCTCACACCCGAAACACTCCTCCAACATACCCTCCGAAGGCGGCAGGCCGCAGGTCCTCTCACCCTTGGTGAGATGTTCACCATCGTCAACGAATACCCGGACGCTGAGGAGAACACCCAAGCTATGCCTGGTCCGAAAGCTAGAGGAAACAATAACAATGGCCCGCCTCCATCACCCTCCACATCTGACATCGCCAACTCAGACTCCTACCTCGACGCGCTATACGCCGACATCAATATGGATGGCAGTGGCTCGGATGCTAACTCGGAGGAATACGATGCTGTTATGAGGGAGATCGAGCGGGAGATCAAGAAGGAGGAGCGCGCCGAGAAGACCAACACTTCCCACCATGTGATAGTCGCCATTGGGAGCATGATGGAAGAAGATGGACAGGAACCGGAACATGAGAGAGCTCCCCTACACCCGTGATTACCAGAGCAGCAGTAGCCAAGAAGGCCGCCGAGCCTCCGCTCCAGTTAGAGCCATGCCTCCTCCGGTCATCCGCCCGCAACCGGTGCAGGAACTCACCACGGCCCCTAGTACTGCCCGACAATCGAATCAGCCGCCAATGCCCCCGTCAATGTCTACAGCTGGCAACCCACTGGCTACTCCCATCGACAAGGCAATTTACCGCGCACTCCTCATTGAGCCTATCACCGTCGCCCATATCCGGAGCGTTACGGAGCTTGATGAGAAACACGCGGGAATATTAGCGGAGGCCAAGTGTATCGCAGAACAGGGCGCTAAGCTGGACGAAGACATGGCTAAGGCGCAGCAATCCATTAAGGCGGCAAGAGCTATGGAGGCTGAGTACAAGCAATTGCTAATAAAGCAAAAGGCAAAGAAAGTGCCAGCTCACGTCGTCGAAGATCCCGGCGTTCGGCGCAGGTTGGGATATGACGGGTCCAAGCCGACAAAAGCCACCCCCTACATTGACTCAAAAGGGAGGAAAGTCATGCCAACTCCTGCCCTCAACATTGCCGTCACCAAGACCCTCCTGGAGCAGGACAGGTCACCAGAAGCAGTTGCCCAGGTGTACAACCTCATCGCTAAGGCATGCAAGCAATAGGAAAAGGCTACCTCACAGAGGCTTGAGTCCAACCCGGATCTTTGCCAGTCAACCCTGAATAGCCGCAGAAGGACAAAATCTTCCCGTGATGAGGGATCCCACACAGGCTCCATAGAGCGAAGACGGAAGGAGGCACGCAACAGGACTAACACCATCCCCATATCCTCCGATTATGGAGAAAAGGCTCGTCCCCACCAGTCGCACCTCCACCACCATATTGGCGTCACGAGGAACTAGAGTCGTACCACCGTACAAGCATGCCACCGCCAAGGTGTCCCCAGGCCGGTATCATTATACGCGACCATGGTGAGAAGCCCCGGCATGCCGGAGAGCGTAGTGGCAATGGACAAAGGAGCAGGTCCCATAAGGAACCGCCACGTCCGACAAGCAACCGCGACAGGCGTGAAGAGTCGCAGGAGGGCCATAGCAAGAAGGCTAACCCACTGCCTCCACTGCCACCATCGCCACCTAGCAGCCATCATGGTGGATGCACAAATCGCACCATAACTCCCCTCCCCAAGATGGAAAAGGGAAGCAGCCAAAGCCATATGGTGCATGTTCACGGCTGGACAAGATCCAAGAAGCTCGGGAGATCCCATACCTTGGGCCATGTAGTTCTGGACCAGTAATACAAGCCACAACTTACCCCAAGGGCCTCCGGATAGACAAGACCATCAAGCCCTACAACGGCACTGCCAGGCTAGCAACATGGTTGCAGGACTATAGCGAAGCGATTCACATCGCAGGGGAAACCCCAATGTCGCTATCAAGTACCTCCCACTCATGTTGACCGGCACCGCCCGACAATGGATCGACGACTTACCAGAGAAATCAATATGCAATTGGTTGGACATGCATGAAGCGTTCACCAAGAACTTCAAGGGTACTTACAAACGTCCCTGCACCATCGGAGACCTATAGCGGTGTGTGCAAGAAAAGGATGAAACCTCTGATACGTCATAAACGTATCTATAATTTTTGATGCTCCATGCTTGTTTTGTATCAACTTTCTTATGTTTTGTTTACACTTTGAGGTATTTTTATACATTTTATGGAACTAACCTATTGACAAGATGTCGCAGTGACAGTTGCCTGTTTTCTGCTATTTTTGGTTTCAGAAAAGATAGTAAATAAATATTATCAGAATTGGACGAAACAAAAGCCAAAGTTCCTATTTTACCAGAAGACTCACGGAGCCAGAAGATGAGACGAAGAGGGGCCACGAGGGGCCCACACCACCTGGTGACGCGGGCCAGGCCAGGCCACGCCAGGGGGTGGTGTGGCCGCCTCGGTCTCCGCCTCAACCTCTACTTTTGCCTATATAAACCCACCGAGACGAAAACCCTAAGTACCAGATCAGAATTCCACGAAAAGTTCCGCAGCACCGCCACCACCGAAGAGGAGATTCAGGGGACAGAAATCTCTGTTCCGGCACCCTACCGGGATGGGGAAGTGCCCCCGGAGCCATCTCCATCGACTCCACCGCCATCTCCATCGTCGTTGCTGACTCCCATGATGAGGAGGGAGTAGTTCTCTCTCAAGGCTAAGGGCTCTACCGGTAGCTATGTGTTCATCTCTCTCTCTCTATGAGCGATCTTATGAGATCATGGGCTTTGTAATCTATAGATCTATTCTGCTACTCAAGTGTTTTAATTAATCTCTGCTTATCCCCATGTGTGTGAAGTTGACAGTGTGCACACCGTGTGGCACTTTGGCTAAGGTTACAGGAATACTTATCATGAGTATAATTTGAGTTGGATGTCTCTATGAGATTGTGGTGTTTGTTGGAACCATCTAGCGCTCAAGGTGATAGTGAGGGGTTATCTAGATGGGGAATGTAAACTTTAAGGTGTGCTGTTATAGCCCTACATTGTCCAACCAAAGAGTAGTTCAGGGTAGCATAATGAAGAGAAGATATTTATATGAGAGTGTCCACTAGTGAAAGTATGATCCCTAGGCCTTGTTTCTAAGCATTGAAACACCATTTACAATCAGTCCTGTTACATGTTTGCTTGCTGACACTCATATTTCAGATTGCAATTACCACTTATAAGCATCCATATTACTTGTATTTCACTATCTCTTCGCCGAACTAGTGCACCTATACACCTGGCAAGTGTATTGGGTGTGTTGGGGACACAAGAGACTTCTTGTATCTTGATTCTAGGGTTGCTTGAGAGGGATACCTTTGACCACTTCCTCCCTGAGTTCGATAAACCTTGGGGGATCCACTTAAGGGAAACTTGCTGCTATTCTACAAACCTCTACACTTGGAGGCCCAACACTGTCTACAAGAATAGAAGCATGCGTAGACATCAAGCTAGTTTCAGGCGCCGTTGCAGGGGAGGTAAGGTAATAGGTACTCACATCCTCTGGCTACTAAGCTATCTTCTAGTACTGTTGCTAGTGTGTGAGTGCTCGAAGTTATTTCCTTTAGATTCTGCAATTATATCTTTTTGTTTCTTGTTTTTATTTTCACTAGTTAGGCTTAATGGAAAACAACAACAAAATTAGAGAGCTTTATAGTATTTATCTTGAGTTAGGACATGAACTGTTTGACGAGAAAATTAAAAAACCTATGGAACTTTATTTGCATGCTAATAGCAATGTTATTAGCATGAATTCTTTGAACACCATTATTGCTAATGCTATGGAAAATTCTAAGCTTGGGGAAGCTGGTTTTGATGAGCATGATATTTATAGTCCCCCAAGCACGAAGGAGAAAATATACTTTGATGGTACTATACCTCCAATATATGATGATTACAATGATGAATATGATATTTTCAGTCCACCTACTATTGAGGAGAAAGTTAATTCTGATTACAATATGCCTCCTATATCTGATGATTATGGTGATGAGAATAATAATGCTAGCTATTTTGTTGAATTTTCTCCCACTATGATTAATAAGAATGATTATGCTTATAGGAAGAGTAATAATTATTTTATGCATGTGGCTCATGATAAGAATGTTTTATGTGATATTTATATTGTTAATTTTATACATTATGCCACTGAAAGTTATTATGAGAGAGGGAAACATGGTTTTATGTATCTCAACAATATTAAGTTTCCCCTCTTGATGTTGAAAATTTTGAAGTTGCACTTGTTTTGCTTTCCTATCCTTGTTGCTTTATGCTTTCATGACTTATTTCTTTACAAGATTATTTTTCATAGGAAGTGGGTTAGACTTAAATTTGTTCCATATTTGCTTCTTGATGCTCTATTTTACTTCAATTCATATTTCTTATGTGAGCATCATTGAAATTATCATGCCTATCTTAATGGCTATAAAGAAAGATCTTTTGGGAGACAACCCATTATATTTTTTACTTTCAGTTTATTTTCATTTTGTTGAGTCTTGGAAGTTATTACCTCTGTAATAATCTCTCCTTATCCTTTTTGTTTGGTTTTTTTGCCAAGAATAACCTCTAATGAGAGGGAAGTAAGATATGGGGAAGTTACTGTCCTGAAACAGATTTTTGTGCGTCACTGTAAAAAATCGTGAAAAATATCAGTACGTCGGATTGAGTTGTAATGTTTTGTGCTTATGCCACAGGTTATTACCCAACTTCCATTAGTTTTGCACTTTTCGATTTGAGCAACAGAAGAGTTTTAAAAAAATCGGTATTTACCTGCTGGTCTATTTTGATATATTTTTGTCATTATTTGCATTTGCCTCTTAATCGATTTCTTTTGAGTTCTCTTTGATCACTTGAGCTTTTAGAAGGAATTGCTACAGTATCCTGTGTTTTAAATGAAGTTTTACTTGTGTTGAAACTAAACCCAAAGACTTATTATCTTGAATACACTAATGTTGCTAATGAAGATTGTGTGAAGTTTTGTATGAAGGAAATTTTCAAGTGTAGGGAAGAATAATGTGATGAGATGAAGTATGGATAAAAGGTCAAGATTGGGGATGCCACCCATGTCACCCCAAGAAATATTCAATAGGTACAAGCGTTAAAGCTTAGGGATGCCCAAGGCATCCCCGTCTTCATCAATAATCTCATGTCTTCTTTCAAGACACTTTATTTTATTACCTTATGCACTATGTGTTGTTCTTGGAGCATCTTTGTTTTTATTTTTCTTTTGCTTTCTTTTCCGCAATAAGTTGGTTGGATCCCAACGCACTTCTTTTGGAGAGAGACACATTCCGTTATTCATTGCCTAGAACACTCTAGTTTTCACTCTTATTGTTATGTGAGTGTTCTCCTTTACTAGCACTGCGTTTAGCTTTAGTTTTCTTATACTTTTTTCTTAGAACTTTTTAGTTCTTCTTTGTAGATGGGTGATACATACTCTCTGGTATTTATTGATTATTATCTTTGAGAGTTGTTTCAAATAAGTTGATTGGTGATGGAAAAGAGTAGGAAGTTTCATGCTTATAGTGGTACAAAAGGAAGCTTGTTTTGACTGTGACTTAGACTTTATCATGTCATGATAGATGTTGCTTTGACCATATGCTTAGTGATTATTATTGTAGCATGACTTGTTTCAAACAACTGAGATTGCTTAATGTGCCTTAAAATAATTATGCATTGTTTTAGCATACAAAAGCATAATATTGTGGTATTCTCCTTTGATGCTTTATTTGGGTTGACTTGGCACATGCTTACACCATGTTAAGACTATGAACCAGTCACCATAGCCTCTATGATCATTTAGCTTTTGACTTGCAATATCACTTTATGCTTTAATTAATAATGTTTTGTCGCTTTGAATGATTATGGCCATTATTGCTCTCTTAGTTGGTCGCTCCCAGTCTTTTGCTAGCCTCCACCTATACCAAGTGTGAGTTCCACTCATGCATCCAAACTCCAAGAAAACCAAGTTATTCCAAAGAGTCCACTATAAATTCCTATGCATGTTGTGTTTACACCATTCCAAGTATATTCATGTTTTTATCTACCTTCCAAATTAAACTTTTGTTATGTGAAAATTAGTGATTAAAGCTCTCACAAACTTGATGGCACACTTTATTTTCTTTCACTTAATAAACTTGAACCATTGTGTCCATCTATGTTGCTTATATGCTTACGTTTTATAAGTTGTGAATTAGTAGAACCATGTTACCATGGGGAACGCTTTCAACATTGCACTTATTATTCAGTTGATATCATGTTCTTTTGTTTATGGATCCCGGTGGTGTGAAATAAAAGGGGAGCTTGTAAGCTCATGGAGTTTGTATGTGTGTTAGAGAAACTCCTGGGTGGCTAGCCTAAGCCATGCCTAATCATGGTGGAAACTTGCAGCATAACCATAATGAGTATTCTATGAAGCATCCTCAATAAAAACCTATGCAAATAGAAAATAAAAAGATCGTTGAGATGCTCATTGTCTGTTGCCTTGTCATTTTGATATGGGAAAGCTCCTATGTGATGGGGCAAGGGGTACCCCGTTGGCGGTTTTCCATGATACACATGTACTTACAATGACAAGAACTTACTTGTGACTAAAGTTGAGTAGCATGAGGTTCGGTACTCGTAAGCAAGGGGCGTGAGATTTTCAACTTATAACTTGTCAAGCATATCCTCATATTTTTGTCACTTTAACCTTAATCACCTCAAGATGCTTATGATAGGGGCAATAAGAGCTGAAAGATAATAAGTACCATAATTTTTGGAAGCTCTTTATGAAACTTGAAATCCCTGCATCCCTCTGTGTAGGGCCTTTCTTTTTTACTTTTATGTTGAGTCTCCATCTTCTATCTTTATGCACCAATTAAGAGAGCATAGTGGTCATTCTTAGTTTAATGTGCATTGTCCCAAAACTTGTTGATTGATTCATAACTTTGATATTTCTTGTTCTTAAATTATTTGTATCTAGTCACCCTTATGAACTTTGAAGGTGTCCTATGCATTTATGTTTTGCTATGCCATGAGGGACAAGCTGGATAACACTCTTATTATGTTTTCTATATGTGAAACAAACAAACATCTTTCAATGCATTGCTATTCATGATCTTTTGTTTGTACATTTTCATGTTACAACATAGTTGCTATGTCTTATTATTAGAACTATATCTTTCATGTTTATGTTAGAGTACTATGATCCCAGCTATCAATGTTTTACAATACCTTGATCAAGATTGTGATGGTGCATGTCACCTCAAAAATTATTCTTTTTATCACTTACCTACTTGAGGACGAGCAGGAGTTAAGCTTGGGGATGCTTGATACGTCATAAACGTATCTATAATTTTTGATGCTCCATTCTTGTTGTGTATCAACTTTCTTATGTTTTGTTTAAACTTTGAGGTATTTTTATACATTTTATGGAACTAACCTATTGACAAGATGCCGCAGTGCCAGTTGCCTGTTTTCTGCTGTTTTTGGTTTCAGAAAAGCTAGTAAAGAAATATTCTCGGAATTGAACGAAACAAAAGCCGAAGTTCCTATTTTACCAGAAGACTCACAGAGCCAGAAGACGAGACGGAGAAGGCCACGAGGGGCCCACACCACCTGGTGGCACGGGCCAGGCCAGGCCGCGCCAGGGGGTGGTGTGGCCGCCTCGTTCTGCGCCTCGACCTCTCCTTTCGCCTATATAAACCCCCCGAGATGAAAACCCTAAGTACCAGATCAGAATTCCACGAAAAGTTCCTTAGCACCGCCACCACCGAAGAGGAGATTCGAGGGACAAAAGTCTCTATTCCGGCACCCTGCTAGGATAGGGAAGTGCCCCCGGAGCCATCTCCATCGACTCCACCGCCATCTCCATCGTTGTTGCTGACTCCCATGATGAGGAGGGAGTAGTTCTCTCTCGAGGCTAAGGGCTCTACCGGTATCTATGCATTCATCTCTCTCTCTATGCGTGATCTTATAAGATCATGAGCTTTGTAATCTATACATCTATTCTGCTACTCAAGTGCTTTAATTAATCTCTACTTATCCCCACGTGTGTGAAGTTGCTAGTGTGCACACCGTGTGGCACTTTGGCTAAGGTTACAGGAATACTTATCATGAGTATAATTTGAGTTGGATGTCTCTATGAGATTGTGGTGTTTGTTGGAACCATCTAGTGCTCAAGGTGACATTGAGGGGTTATCTAGATGGGGAATACGAACTTTAAGGTGTGCTGTTATAGCCCTACATTGTCCAACCGGAGTGTAGTTCAGGGTAGCATAATGAAGAGAATATATTTATATGAGAGTGTCCACTAGTGAAAGTATGATCCCTAGGCCTTGTTTCTAATTATTGAAACACTGTTTACAATTAGTCATGTTGCATGTTTGCTTGCTGCCACTCTTATTTCAGATTGCAATTCGCACTTATAATCATCCATATTACTTGTATTTCACTATCTCTTCGCTGAACTAGTGCACCTATACACCTGACAAGTGTATTGGGTGTGTTGGGGACACAAGAGACTTCTTGTATCTTGATTTCAGGGTTGCTTGAGAGGGATACCTTTGACCACTTCCTCCCTGAGTTCGATAAACCTTGGGTGATCCACTTAAGGGAAACTTGCTGTTGTTCTACAAACCTCCGCACTTGGAGGCCCAACACTGTCTACAATAATAGAAGCGTGCGTAGACATCAATCTCTCGTGGCTACCTCTCTCGCTGGCTGGATATGAAAAATTCATGCGTAGGGGTGCACAATCAGACCGCTATGGCCACCTTCGTCGATGGTCTGGAAAAGGGAACTTTGCTCCGCCATAAGTTGAAGCGCAAGCAAGACAACAATGAGCTCATCCTCAATGCAATGATCGCCATGGCTAGCGAGTTCGCCGCTGCTGATGACGACGCGTGCAGATCACTGCCGGCAATAGCAATCCCTACCCAGGCCTAAAAAAACAACAATAATAAGCGGAAAAATCCGCTCGAAGAGAAGCAAGTAGCTGACATGGTCGTCGCAACGTTCACTAGCAGAGGCGGAGGCGGACAACGTGGACGTGGCCGGGGGGCTAGGAGTGCCACCAGAGGATTGATACTACATCCTCAGTGCCCACGTTCCTCAAACATACAAAGAGTACCGTGATATGCCGTGTTTTGTCCACCTTGACAGAACTGGCAAGGCCACCCACACCAATAGCCAATGCAAATTTGTCAATGACCTCAAGGAGGACCTTGAGTCCGACTACAAGCGAAGTCGGAAGAACAGACCCTGCAGAAAGGGCAAAGGGAAGAAGACCGAGGAAGAACCCAAGGAATCAAGCGATATGGATGAAGACGTGAACCCAAAATCTTCCGACAAGGGAGAGGATAAAGGGATTAATCCCTTTGAAAAGAAGGCTCCATGTTACCATACATTCCTTGGCACCCCCACCGTCCGGTCCTAGAAAATCTCTCTGAGGATACTGATGGCTACCCTCCCTCTGGTTCCCCAATACGTTAGGTGGTCGGAAGATCCAATTACTTGGGATAGGAAGGATCACCCAGAGTATCCCAACAGAGAACCAGTATGCCATGGTTATCAATCTTTTTGATTGAAGGCACAGAGTTCACCAAGTGCCTCGTGGATAGTGGAAGTAGCATCAACATCATGTACCTGGATACACTGTACAAGATGAACTTGACGGAGACCCATCTAAGGAAGAGCAACACAGTTTTCCATGGGGTTGTCCCTGGCCGACAAGCCAATTCCCTGGGCTGCATCACTCTTCCGGTCGCTTTTGGCGATGTGAACAACTACCACCAAGAATGCATGACCTTTGAGGTGGTGCCTTTCAAGAGCGTGTACAACGTCATGTTTGGGCACAACATCTTCCACTCCTTCCTCGCAAGGTCATGCTTTGTCTAGAACAAGCTCAAGATTCCCGGACCAAATGGCGTCATCACCGTTGATGGAAGCTTCACCAAGGCACGGGAGTGCAAGCTCAGTGAGGCCGCCTTCGTCGAAGCAGTCCTCTACGGTGAGGAGTTCAAGGAGATCTAGAACCAGGTCTATGCCTCGGAGATGCCGCCTTCGAAGAAGCAGATCACTATTGTCGAACCCGCATTCAAGGCCGCCATCAAGACCAAGCCGATGGAGCTTGTTGAAGGAGATTCATCCAAGACCACCGCCATTGGCACAAACCTGGATCCCAAATAGGAAAGCGCGCTCGTCGAGTTCCTCCATCAGAATAGGGACATCTTTGCCTAGCAACCTACCGACATGAAAGGTGTACCTAGGGAACTTGCCGAGCACGGCTTGAATATTGATCCTAATGCCAAACCGGTGAAGCAACCTCTACGATGCTTTGGTGATGAAAGACGAAGGGCTATAGGCAAAGAAATAGCTAGGTTACTTAAGGCTGGCTTTATCCGAGAAGTTATTCACACCCGATGGGTGGCAAATCCTGTACTTGTCCCCAAAAAGGGAACCAATGAATTAAGAATGTGTGTTGATTACACCGACTTGAACAAAGCATGTCCGAAGGATCCATTTTCTTTGCCTCGCATTGACCAAGTCATTGATTCGACGGCTGGCTTGGAACTTCTGTGTTTTCTCGATGCCTACTCAGGATACCACCAGATCCGGATGTGAAAGTCGGACTAATTGGCCACTTTGTTCACCACACCCTATGCCACGTATTGCTAGGTAGCGATGCCCTTTGGGTTAAAAAACGCTGGTGCCACCTACCAACGGACAATGCAACGTTGCCTACATGACCAAATAGGTCACAACATACACGCTTACGTGGACGACATCATGGTAATGTCAAAGAAATCAAATGATCTTATCACTAACTTGCAGGAAACCTTCGACAATCTCCAGAAATACAACATGATGCTGAACCCCAAGAAGTGCGTCTTTGGGGTACCCTCCGACAAACTGTTGGGCTTCATCATTTTGCATCACAGAATTGAGGTGATCCCGGAGAAAATCAAGGCCATCCTTGACATCAAACGTCCGACATGCCTGAGGGACATACAAAGGCTCATAGGCTGCGTTGCAACAGTAAGCTGGTTCATCAGCCGACTTGGCGAGAAGGCTATGCCGCTCTACAAGTTGCTCATAAAGGCAGACAAATTCACATGGACGGATGAGGCTAACGCTGCAGTTCAGGAGTTGAAGAGAATACTCTCGTCCCCACCAATACTCGCAGCACCAGTGTCAAGGGAGCCCATGTTGGTTTACATTGCGGCAACCAACCGAGTAATCAACATCGTCATCATGGTGGAGCGCAAGGAGCCAACACATGAGTATGGAGTTCAGCGGCCCGTTTACTATGTAAGCGAGGTCTTGACGGAATCCAAACAGTGTTACCCGCACTACTAGAAGATAGCTTATGGAGTTTTCCTTGCTTCGCGCAAGCTGAGGCATTATTTCCAAATGCACCCTATCACACTGGTGAGCAAAGCTCCATTGTCCGACATCATTAAAAACATCGATGCTACAGGGAGAGTGGCAAAGTGGGGCATTGAATTTGCTTCCTTTGGTATCACCTACAAGAGACGCGACATTATCAAATCACAAGCATTGGCGGATTTTCTTGCAGATTAGACAGAACTGCCAGAAGACACTCCTATGCTAGAGCCAGAATATTGGGTCATGCACTTTGACAGATCAAAGTTACTCAACAGCTCGGGGGCTGGTGTATTATTGCAATCACCAATAGGAGAAAAGGTGCAATACGTCCTTCAAACTCACTTCAATGAGTATGAGGCCCTCATTCACGGACTTCGCGTAGCCAAAGATATTGGCATCAAACGCATAGTTTGCTGTGGAGATTCCGACTTGGCTGCCCAGCAAGTAATTGGCACCTGGAACACGCGGAACCCTATGATGGCGGCATATCGAGACGAAGTAGACAAAATAGCCAAGTGCTTCGATGGCTACGAAGTCAAGTACGTCAAAAGGGAGGAGAATGAGGCGGCAGATCTACTGTCAAAGCTTGGATTAGCTCGTCGACCAATTCTGCCAGGCGTTTTCCTGGAACATTTACGGACCCCATCCATGAAGGGAGCGGAACCCGACAACCCGGATAGAGTGGACTCATTTGTTAATACAGTAATAGTGACCTCTCCGGCTTGGAAGAAACCGTTCATGGACTATCTACAAGACGGAACTTTGCCCGCCGACGAAGTCAAAAGCCAGCAAATAGTACAAAGAGCAAATGGCTATGCCATCATTGACGACCAACTCTACAAAAGAAGTACCACAGGAGTTTTCCTTTGATGCGTCTCCTAGCAGCAAGGTATCGAAATCCTTAGGGAAATACATCTCGGAGATTGCGGGCACCATGCCGCTCCCCGATCATTGGTGGCTGAGGACTTCCGACAAGGATTCTACTGGCTAACTGCCAAGGCGGACGCCGACAAGTTGGTACAAACATGCATTGGGTGTCAGTTCTATGCAAGACAACCAAGTGTTCCAGCTGAAGATTTGCGAACAATACCAATAACTTAGTTGTTTGCAGTCTAGGGGCTGGACATGGTCGGGCCTTTGCAGACAACATGCCTTGGGCTAGTAGCAGTGGATAAATTCACAAAATGGATTGAAGCTAAACCCATTAGAAATCTTGATGGGGCAACAACCCTAAAATTTGTCCGGGATCTAGTGGTGAGATTTGGTCTCTCACATAGCATCATCACCGACAATGGCAGAAATCTATCTCTGGCAGAAGTTGAGGACTACTGTCATGAAAAAGGCATCCGCCTTGACCTAGCATATGTGGCACACCCACAATCAAATTGGCAAGTTTAAAGGGCCAATGGACTAATTCTGCACGGAATCAAGCCACGCTTAGAGGCACCGCTACATAGAGCAGCTGGAGCCTGGGCAGAGGAGTTACCATCTATCTTGTGGAGTTTACGAACAACACCCAACAGATCCATCGGCTTGACTCCTTTCTTCATGGTTTATGCAGCATAGTTGTCCTCCCATCAGACATCCTCCATGACGCACCAAGAGTTTCTGCCTACAAGGAGGATGACGCTGAAGAATCCAGACGCCTATTTGTTGACCTACTTGAAGATGAGCACGTGCTAACATGCCAGAGATCCGCCATCTACCAGCAGAAGCTACATGGCTACCATACTTGTCGCGTAAGGCATCGCTTGTTTAAAGAAGGGGATCTGGTGCTTAGACTCAAGTAGGAGAAATCACACAAACTATCCCCGCCTTGGGAAGGACCGTTCGTCATAAGGAAAGCATTTCTAAATGGTTCCTATTACCTAGTCGATATTTGCGAGTTGAAAGATAGGCCAAAAAATCGCAAGCACAAGCAACGTGACTTCGATGATGATTAACCGGAGACAGATCGGCCATGGAACATAGCACATCTATGTCCCTTTTACACTTAGGACATTTATATTATGTAATAAGTTTCTTATATGATCAATGAAATAAAGCATTTGGTTCACTCATATTCTTTGAGTCTTTTACCTCCTTTAGTTGTTCATTTTTGGATCATATAAACCCTTTATGCGCAAGTTTGCACTTGCACTTGTGAAAATTCCGCCTACGGGGGTTAGCTTAAGTTTTTTGGTCTACACGTTTTCTGAAGTTTTTATGTGGATTCCGGAGTAGTGACTTCTCGGCACTCAAAGCCGGGGATTTTGCTCTTAGGTTCTTGACGGTGCTATTAAGCATCCTCACCAGAGGACATAGTTCTGTGTTGTGAGTCTTCCATCTCACGAAAGGTCAAGCATATGAACCAGAATAATGGATAAGCCAACACTTGCTTAAAAAATATATACATGCTGGAAACAGATAAGTAAAAGGAAACTTGAGTACAAGTTTTTCCGCCTTAACAAAACATAAGTTTTTTCTGCATACACATTGCAGAGATACATTTAATACAAACATTGTTTTTATGGCTCTGCTGCAGGGGGCTTCGTGGTGGCATCGTCAAGAGAGCCAGGCCGGGAGAGCTCATCGAACTCGGAAGGAGATGGGCTAGACTCAGACGAAGCCATGTCTTCATCAAGGATCTCAACGGACACGAAGAAATCTACGTTGACCATCTTGGTGATCCTGGTGTCGAAGCGGGCAAGGGAATTCCAAATAGCATCGCTATCGATTTCCCTCCCTTCCTCATCCATATTGGGAAAGTCGGAGGTCACTAGGTCGATGTCGGCGTTGTCATAGTGCGCCTTGACCAGAGATAGAGACATCCTAGCACCAACCCGGATGCAAGAGGCCTTCTAGTCCTTGACCTTCTCAGGAGCTCGGCGCAGGATCTCCACGTACTTGGCCGCTGAGTCTGCCGTCTTGATGTTAATCCCTGGAGGCTGGGCTATCTCCTTGGCATGGGTGATGGCGGTGATGACGACATTGTGGGCAAGAATCATGCGTTCTGGAGCACGCTCACCCAAGTTGGCTAAGCCAATGGGAGTTGTGGTTTGCACAAGAACAAGGTCCATGAGCACACACAAATTGAATGATTATCCAATAGTACAGAAATGACCAAGACGGAGAAAGGTTACCAACGATGCTCGTTTCCACTTGCTTGCATGTCTCCGCCAAGACGTCGCGCTCCTTCTGGACTATCTTGTACATCTCAAGGTTCCTAGCAATCTGCTCTTTGGCAGCCTGGTTCTACTCCTGAGTTGCACAATTTTATCCTTAAGGCGCTGCATCTCGGTGTTAGCAGACTCTTGCAGCACCTTCATCGTTGCCTCATGGCCCTTGACGGCATCGGCCAGGTCCTTCTTCAAAATTTTATTCTCATCATTGAGCTCCTGGATATGCTTGGATTACTCGATGATGCTCTTGGCCTTGGCAATGGCTTCCATAAGACGGAAATCAAAAAAGTGTTATAAGAAGATGGAAGAAATTAATCCATGAGGAAAAGCAAGGAGTTGTTACAAGAAACAAACTCTGGCTATTTTTGATCTATTGCTTCAGGAAGGCTGGTTTACCTTATTCAAGGTCCAGTTCCTCCCGCAGAGCAGCAAACCTCTCATTGGCGACTATCCTCCGTTTATTCTCATTCTGCACAAGATGTTAACATGCTTAGTTTCTCTAGAGCATCTAGTCAGAACTATACAAGTTTCAACTAAACGCTCGAGGGCTATAGTATAAGATTTTAAAATAAGCTAGTTTCTCTAGAGCATCTAGTCGGAACTATCCAGTTTCAACTAAACGCTGGGGGGATACACGGACAAGTTCTACATAGTTCTTTGGAGCACTCGGGCCAAAACTATTAATTTTTTGCCTAAGAGCTCGGGGGCTATAGTGCGATACATTACAAATCAAAATAAGTGAAGTTCAAAAGTCTTATGATGGCAATGACCCTAAGATTGTTGGCCACATGAGCATAGGAAACATGGAAGGTCCGGGCATTGTTATAAATCATGTTGGCCTTCAAGATGAGGTCATCCAAGCAAAACGTCTGAGGAGTCGCAGCCAATGGAGAAGTTGAAGCCAAAGGCATGGATGATGCCCTAGCCGTCTCTTGCATCTTCAAGATAGATGGTGGCTCGGAGGCTCCCGCCTGCACCGTTGCTTTCGCCTCCATCTCTTCCACCACTTGCTTCCCTTTCTCGGTGGCATCCTTAGCCGGAGCTTCAGCACTTTGGAGGAAACACTTTCCTATGTCGCCTAGACGCTGGGGACCACGTCTGCCTCGATAGAGCCTGGGATATCAAGGATTGGATTGACATCTGTCTCCATGGCAGAGATCTCAGGGATGATGGGAGACAAAGGCCCAGCAGGGTCAGTAGAAGGCTTGGCGACAGGAGTGGGGGAGCAGTAGAAGGAGAGGACTTGGCGGCCACGTCCCTGGTTAGCATTTCATGAATGTTTTTTGACCATCCAACATCTTTGGAGGATCGCTTCAAACTAACACCGGCTTTCCTCCTGAAACATGCGAAGTATAAGTATAAGAGTTGAAAAAAGGTATGAGCTGAAAAGCATAAGTCGGAGAATGAGAACACTTACTCCATGGCAGGAGCCTTGGTGAGGGGAATGCTGGTGGATTTCTTCTTCTTCTCTGCCTATCAGGTGGCAGTGGGTCGTTTGGAGACTCCACTCTCCGATTTCTTCTTCTTGGCCTCGACATCAGCGTTAGAGGTGGAGCTCTTCCGCTTTCGTGCTTCCGGAAATGGTTGATCCTTGGAGGCATCATCATCGGACACCACCTAGATATCCTTCAGCTTAGGATCATAGACCTAAGAGGCCATTTGATCCGCCGCCAAGGTTGCTAGATGGGATACAAGGGAGTGTTAGATTGACAACTTCAAGTCGGAAAAACCTTAGAGAATGTAACAAGCAACAAAGGAAACAAGAAGCTACCTCTGGGCACTTGCCGCAATCAAACATGTCGTATGTGATCTTGAAGCCGCGCTTCCTGTCCTTCACCTTGACAATGTCTTTAAGCCGGAGTTTGATGGAGTCAGTAGAGAAGTTATCCCGCGAAATTCGCATGGGATCCCTCCTATCTTGAGTGTATTTACACATCAACTCAGCGTGGTGCTGCAGAGGCCGGATCTGCCTAATGAACCAGCACATGGCAAGATCCAAGCCCATCAGACCTCCGTCTATGAGCCACTCAATCTGCCTTACGGTGCGATTGGCTTTGTTGTGGGAGGGAAGGGAGGCTAGGGTTCGCCATGCGGGCACCTTGGTGGCAACTCCATTGCCGAAGTCGGGATAAGTCTCAAGGCGGTCAGGCAGAGGAATATCTGGGCCATAGAAGTACGTGCACTGCTAGTTCTTGCATGACTCATGCCCTACGATGTCGGGGAAGCGCCGGCTAGGCTGGATCTTGAAGCTAATGGTTCTGCAGATCCGCAATTCGTCCTTGGACTCTACAGACTCTCTCTCGACGGTAAATAAGTACATGAATAGATCTAACCTAGGTTTAATGACTAGGAATCCTTCGCACAAGGCTATGAAGTTCCTAAGGACTAAGATCTATTGGGAGAGAGATTGTGGGGAAGTAATCGGAAGTGCCGAAGGACGTCAAAGAAGAAGTCGGAGACTGGCAGGCTTACGCCTCATGCCAGCTGAGCCTTGAGGTATACCTACGGCTTAGGGAGAAGGAACCATCTCGCCGGTCGGGGCCGCCCGCCAGGCCAACTCCTTCGCCGCGGGGAGATACCCTTCGGCGACCAACTCCTGCAGATCTTTGGCAGAGAGGTCAAAGCCCCTCCACACCCCCTTTTGGGAGTCAATATCTTATTCTGTAGCTTCAGGCGCCGCTCGTTCTTGGTCATCACCGGTGGTTTCCACGACGGCGTTGACAGGGACAACCACCCCCTCCGGCGGGACAGTCACTCCCTAGGATGCCTCTAAAGTAGCCTCGGGGGCCACTGCCATCGAGGGAATGGAGCTGCTGGAAGCCATTATGACGGGGGAATAGGTGGAGGAGAGAAGGGCTCTGGCTAGGGTTTTCGCAGAAGAGCTCAAACATTCACGTGGCTGGAGGAAGACGAAGACTTGGAAGCGAATGAGGGTGAAAAAGAAATAAATTGACCATGGTGAAAATATATAGACCTCGCGTCAAGATTCATGCAAAGGGATCTAATGGATGGAACGTTGCCGACGTGGAAGCGAACGTGCGCGGTAATTTTGTCATGTCCTCTGTATTTGCTGCTCCACCGTTTTGGATTTTGCGCGCGTGAAAATAGCTGATGATTAATTCTCTATTTCTGTGAGTTTCGAGGTAGCGTAGGCTGTACCCTACGTCATCCTCCTGACAATTGCAGTGAAGGGTCACGTCCAAAGATTCCATCAAAGACGGAGATTGTCTAACTCTGGAAACAAAGACTCAAGGAATCTCTGACTACATTGCGAAGCCGGAGAGGATTGCAGGGTTCTTTGGGAGACCTTTGAGATAATTCTTGACGAATTGTTGGCATCACTTAGATGGGATATGCAAAGATCAGTGGGCAAGATAACGCAAGATTTCAAAGTCCTCCGGGGGATACTATTGGGGATATGTGATACATTGCAAATGTATCTATAATTTTTGATGTTCCATGCTTGGTTTTATCTACTTTCTTATGCTTTGTCCACACTTTGGAGTACTTTTCATATGATTTCTTGGACTAACCTATTCACAAGAGCCATAGTGCCAGTTGCCTGTTTTCTGCTGTTTTTGGTTCCAGGAAGTCAGAAAATGAATATTCTCGGAATTGGATGGGACAAAACCAAAGTCGCTATTTTACCAGAAGACATCTGGAGCCAGAATATGAGACGGAGAGGAGCCAGGGGCGGCCACACCATCTGGCCACGCGAGCCAGGCCTGGCCGTGCCAGGGGGTGGTGTGGTCAGCCCAGGCACCCCCTCGGCCTCTCCTTCCGCCTATATATTGCCTCTGATACGGAAACCCTAAGTACCTGATCAAAATTCGACGAAAGAGTCTGTAGCTACCATCATCTCCATCCCTAGATCGGGAGGTATCTGAAGCTCTTCCCGGCACCCTACCGGAGAGGGGAATTCACCCTAGAGTCCTTCTTCATCACCATGCAAGCCTCCGGTGTTATGCGTGAGTAGTTCATCTCTGGACTACGGTTCCATGTAGTAGCAAGATGGCTGGTTCTCCTCCTTTGTGCTTTCATGTCTAGATCTTGTGAGCTCCGTTCATGATCAAGATCATCTGCATGTTGTGTTTGCGGGGATCCGATGGATATTGAGATGGTATTTTAGATTGATTATTGATTTTATCATGTCTTTGTTACTTGTGATCTTGCATGCTTTCGGTTGTTAGTAGCTATCTTTGCCAAGTAGATGATAGCAACTCCAAGAGTTAGTATTTATGCTCGATAGTGGGTTCATGCCTCTGGTAATCTGGGAAGTGACAAAAATATCTAAGGTACTAGATGTGTTGTTGCTACTAGGGAGAAAACAACAATCCTTTGTTCATAGAATAATCGTATTATTTACATTACACGCAATTCGTAAAGCAATAATCTGTTGCTTGCAACTTAATACTGGAGGGGGTTCAGATGATAACCTGAAGGTGGATTATTAGTCATAGATGCAGTTGGATGGCGGTCTATGTATAATGCTGTAATGCCCAATCAAGTCTCAAAGGAGTCAAGATGATTAGTATATGCTTGTATGCTTTCTCTATGTTTGTCAATTGCCCCGCTGTAATTTGTTCACCCAGCATGTTATCTATCTTAAGGAGAGCCACCTCTAGTGAACTATGGACCCCGGTCCTTTCTTTTACATACAATCTACAAACTATTTACTACTTTGTGTTTACTTTCTGCAAACTATTACTTCCTTCCATTCGATATGTTTAATCCTTTGTTTTCAGCAAAACCGGTGAGATTCACAACCTCATCGCAAGTTGGGGAAAGAGTTCTGTGGTTGTGTTGTGCAGGTGTCCACGTTGCTGCTGGCACCGGTAGTGCGCCCTGCCAACGTTCAGCTAGCTACACCTTTGGGGTGTTTCCTTGCTTCTACTGGATTGATAACCTTGGTTTCGTACTAAGGGAAAACTTACTGCTGTGCTCATCATACCTTCCTCTTGGGGTTCCTGAACGAGCTCGTTAATACAAGAGTCAGCAAGTACTTTTTCTGGCGCCGTTGCCGGGGAGTCAAGGACATCTTCACAAGGGGAGTCCCTCATAACCAATCTCTTTACTTTGTTGTTTTTGTTTTTCTTAGTTTAATTTTGTTTTGTTATCTTGTTTCTTTATCAAAAACATAAAAAAATTAGTTCTACAAGTTTGCTTTCTTTATTAAAAACATACAAAAATTAAGTCTCATTTAGTTGTTACCTCTTCCTTAGTTCACCATGTTGATCCCTAAATTCACCTTGAAAGACCTTTCAATAGGTAGTGGTTCTTTAATTGGAAAAGATAATATTGAAAAATTCTTTAATCATGTTAGTAAGCATGAGGATATTGAGGATAGATCCCTTGCAGAACTTGCTCCAAACTATGAGATTGCTGCAGCTTCTTTAGTTCACATGCTGGAAGCTAGGTTTGTTAACCTTAACCCCTTAATGCAAATAATGTTTCTTAAACTTAAAAAAATTTATGACTCTGAGAAGAGAGATTTTATTCTTGAAACTTTGCTTAAGGAATTCTATGATGTAGCCAAGGAAGCTAGAAAAGTATTTGGACGTTTCAATATGCTAGGCTCATGTATAGATGTTGTTGGTACACAAGAAAAGATGAACAAAACTGAACCTAATGGGGAGGAAACTAAGATACCAATACCCTTGAAACTGGTAGCAATACATGAAGCCATAGAAAAGAATCTTGATTGGATTGTTCCCGAAAACCCATTTGATGAAAACAGTGAGCCTAAGAGCATTGAGAGAGGATCCTCTAGAACTTATTTGGATGATATACCTTGCCTTGTTGAAGATATTTCTGGTATTGATCCTAATGCTTCTTCATTTGAGAACACTTGATTCTTTTTCTTGCTTCTTATGCCTAACTTAAAGGCGTTAAAGAAAAGTACTTATTGGGAGATAACCCAAAAGTTTTAGATGAGTCTTGGAAGTTATTACTTCAGTAATAACCGCTCCTTATCCTTTTTATTTGCCTTTTGTGCCAAGAGTAACCTCTAATTAGAGAGAAGTAATGATTGGGAAAGTTGCTGTCCCGAAACAGATTTCTGTGCTTCACCGTAAAAATTCGTGTAAAATCTCTGTACGTCCTTTTGAGGCGTGAATTTTTTTGCTTCTGCCCCAGGTTGTTATCTAACTTTCGTTAGTTCAACATTTTTTGATTTGAGAAACATAAGGTCTTCGAAAAAATCGTATTTACCAGCTGGTCTGTTTTGACAGATTTCTGCCATTTTCTGCATTTGCTTCTTATTGGTTCCTTTTTGAGTTCTTTTGGGGAATTGAGATTTTTGAGGAAAGTGCTACAGTATATAGTGTTATAATGGAAGTTTTATTTGTGTTGGAACTGAACCTAAAGACCTATTATCTTGAGTGCACTAATGTTGCTAATAAAGATTGTGTGAAGTTTTGTATGAAGGAAAAATTCCAGGTGTATGGAAGGAATGAGTAATGAGATGAAGGATGGACTAAAGCTCAAGCTTGAGGATGCCACGCGTGTCACCCCAAGAAATATCCAAGAAGTACAAGTGTCAAAGCTTGAGGATGCCCAATGCATCCCCTTCTTCATCAATAAAAATCCCAGGTTTCTTCCAAACGCTTCATTTTTATTGTTTCATGCACAGTTGTGTTGTTCTTGGAGTGTCTTCTTTTTCGTTTTCATTTTGGTTTTTTGTTTGCTTTGTTTGCTTAGTTTGCTGAATAAATTGGTTGGACCCCCTCTTTCATACATTGGTTTTCAAATAGTTTGGTTTGGTTTGGAAAAGAGTAGGAAAGTTCATGCTTAAGTGGTAAAGAGAGCTTGTTTTTGACTGTGGCCTATGCTTTGTCATGCCATGCTTGATATTTATTTGGCTTTATGCTTAGTATTCTTTGCTGTAGCATTACTTGTTATAAACAATTGATATTGTTTAATGTGCCTTGGATGAATCATGCGTTGTTTTAGCATATTAAAGCATAGTATTGTGATATTCTCCTTTGATGCTTTATTTGGGTTGACTTGGCGCATGCTCACACCATGTTATGACTATCCAAAGTCACCATAAACCTTTATGACCCTTTAGTTTTCAACTTGTAGTATCACTTTATGCTTTGATCAATGATGTTTTGTCGCTCTGCATGATTATAACCATTATTGCTCTCTTAGTTTGTCGCACCCAGTCTTTTGCTAGCCTCCGCAACCAAGTATGAGTTCCACTCATGCATCCAACTCCCTAAACCAAGTTATTCCAAAGTGTCCACCATACCTACCTACTAGCTTATTCTATTCCAAGCATATTCATGTTTTTGTTTACCTTCCAAATTAAACTTGTTATGAGAAAACTAGTGATTAAAGCTCTCACGAACTTGATGGCACACTTTACTTTTCTTGCCCTTAATAAACTTGAACCATTGTGTCATCTATGTTGTATATGCTTGCACTTATTTGTTGGGGATTAGCAAAACCATGCTGTCATGGGGAACGCTTTCAACATTGCACTGGTACATAGTACCTAGTTGATATCATGCTCTTTTGTATATGGATGTCGTCGGTGTGAAATGAAAGGGGAGCTTGTAAGTCCATGGAGTTATGTATATGTGTTAGCGAAACGCCTGGGCCGCTGGTCTAATCCATGCTGACATGGTGGAAACCTGCAGCATAACCATAATGAGCTGTCTATGAAGCATTCTTCTTATAAAAAAAGAGTCCTATATTGAGAAAAAAAGAAAAAAAGAGATTCTGAAAAGAGGAAAGAGAGAAAAAGGCACTATATTCCCATGGTAAATAAGAAGATTGCTAAGATGCTCGTTGTCTGCTTGCCTTGTCATTTTGATATGGGGATTCTTCCGTATCATCGGGCAAGGGGTACCCCATTGGTGGTTCTCTATGATACACATATACTTACGATGACAAGAACTTACCGGTGACTAAACTTGAGTAGCATGAGGAGAGGCCCTCGTATTCAAGGGATATGAGATTTCTAACTTATACTTCGTCAAGCATGTACACCATAGTTTGTTCACTTTAAACTTAATCACTTCAAGATGCTTATGATAGGGGCAATGAGAGATGAAAGCTAATAAGTACCGTAATTTTTGGAAGCTCTTTATGAAACTTGAATCCCTACTTCCTTCTATGACGACCTTTCTTTTACTTTTATGTTGACTCTCCACCTTCTATCTTTATGCACCTATTGAGAGAGCATAGTGGCCATTCTTAGTTCTATGTGCATTGTCCCAAGACTTGTTGATCGATGCATCACTTTGATATTGCTTGTTCTTAAACTAATTGTATTTAGTCACCCTTATAAACTTTGAAGGTGTCCTATGCATTTATGTTTGCTACTCTATGAGGGACAAGTTGAATGCCACTATGTTATGTTTTCTTTATGTGAAACAAACAAACGTCTTGCAAAGCATTGTTATTCATGAATCTTTTGTTTATGCCTTTTCATGTTGCAACATAGTTGCTATGTCTTATTTCTAGAACTTTATCCTTCATTCTATGTTGAAGTACTATGATCCCAGCTATCAATGTTTTACAAATACTTTGATCAAGTTTATGATGGTGCATGCCACCTAAAAAATTATTCTTTCTTTTTATCACTTATCTACTTGAGGACGAGCAGGAGTTAAGCTTGGGGATGTTGATACATTGCGAATGTATCTATAATTTTTGATGTTCCATGCTTGGTTTTATCTACTTTCTTATGCTTTGTCCACACTTTGGAGTACTTTTCGTATGATTTCTTGGACTAACCTATTAACAAGAGCCATAGTGCCAGTTGCATGTTTTCTGCTGTTTTTGGTTCTAGGAAGTCAGAAAATGAATATTCTCGGAATTGGACGGGACAAAAGCCAAAGTCGCTATTTTACCGGAAGACATCTAGAGCTAGAATACGAGATGGAGAGGAGCTAGGGGGCGGCTGCGCCAGGGAGTGGTGTGGCCAGCCCAGGCACCCCCTCGGCCTCTCCTTTCGCCTATATATTGCCTCTGATACGGAAACCCTAAGTACCCGATCAAAATTCCACGAAAGAGTCTGTAGCCGCTGTCATCTGCATCCCTAGATCGGGAGGGATCTGAAGCTCTTCCCGGCACCCTGCCGGAGAGGGGAATTCACCCTGGAGGCCTTCTTCATCACCATGCAAGCCTCCGGTGTGATGCGTGAGTAGTTCATCTCTGGACTACGGGTCCATGTAGTAGCTAGATGGCTGGTTCTCCTCCTTTGTGCTTTCATGTCTAGATCTTGTGAGCTCCGTTCATGATCAAAATCATCTATTTGTAATTCTGCATGTTGTGTTTGCAGGGATCCGATGGATATTGAGATGGTATTTCAGATTGATTATTGATTTTATCATGTCTTTGTTATTTGTGATCTTGCATGCTTTCCGTTGTTAGTAGCTATCTTGGCCAAGTAGATGCAAGCAACTCCAAGAGTTAGTATTTATGCTCGATAGTGGGTTCATGCCTCTAGTAATCTGGGGAAGTGATAGAAATCTCTGAGGTACTAGATGTGTTGTTGCTACTAGGGAGAAAACAACAATCCTTTGTTCATAGACCAATCGTATTGTTTACATTACACGCAATTCGTAAAGAAATAATATGTTGCTTGCAACTTAATACTGGAGGGGGTTCGGATGATAACCTGAAGGTGGATTATTAGTCATAGATGAAGTTGGATGGCGGTGTATGTATAATGTTGTAATGCCCAATCAAGTCTCAAAGGAGTCAAGATGATTAGTATATGCTTGTATGCTTTCTCGATGTTTGTCAATTGCCCCACTATAATTTGTTCACCCAGCATGTTATCTATCTTAAGGAGAGCCACCTATAGTGAACTATGGACCCCGGTCCTTTCTTTTACATACAATCTACAAACTGTTTACTGCTTTGTGTTTACTTTTTGCAAACTATTACTTCCTTCCATTCGATATGTTTAATCCTTTGTTTTTAGCAAAACCGGTGAGATTGACAACCTCATCGCAAGTTGGGGACAGAGTTCTCTGGTTGTGTTGTGCAGGTCTCCACGTTGGTGCTAGCACCGGTAGTGCGCCCTGCCAACGTTCAGCTAGCTACACCTTTGGGGTGTTTCCTTGCTCTTACTGGATTGAGAACCTTGGTTTCGTACTGAGGGAAAACTTACTGTTGTGCTCATCATACCTTCCTCTCGGGGTTCCCCAACGAGCTCGTTAATACACGAGTCAACAATATGCCAAATGAGTACCCTCATAGCATGTCACCAATCCGCCTAACCTGGGTGGCCCATAGTTGGTAGCAAGGCCTATGGCCTGCTGGGCGGCCTAGTTAGACAGATCCAGAAGGGAGGCCCATGCCGGATAAAGGAAGGCTACGCAGGAGTCACCGACATACTCGGAGCCTTGGAGTGCAAGACACGGAAGACTAGTTAGTATTAGTGTAGGACTCTTTACCTTGTTCGGAAAGGACATTTCCTTGTAAACCCTAGGTCTTGGCGCCTTTATAAGCCGGCATGTGGGAGCCTTTAGGGCACAACCTCTTAGATTGCAACGTACAACGTGCAACACCTCGCATAGCGAACCTATCTCTGTAACTCGGTGTATTGCCATTATAGTGATTTATAGCAGGAGTAGAGTTCTGCCACCGTTGTGGGACTTAAACCTAAGTAAGCTGTGTTACCTCGTACCCTCCAACTCTCCGCCTTACCCATGTCTCTAAACACACACTGTGAGGAACCCTCCATGGCGTACTTGTCGGCAATACCATGACACCGGCTTAGTGCCAAAATCAGGATTATATAAAGAATCATTCTTAGCCCTAGTAGACATTAATTCCAAACATTCTTTAATAGTTAAAGTATTTATCGATCCTCCTGCTGAGAAGTCAAGAAATTCTCTACATTGAGTATTGAGACCATGGTAAAATAAATGGCAAATTGTTAGTTCAGAATAGCCATGATAAGGAATACTATTGATCATTCCAAAGAATCTTTCCCAGGCTTGTGGGTAGTTTTCTCCCACATTCTAACTAAAGTTGCCTATGTTCTTTCTTAGTTCAGTTACCTTTTTAAAAGGATTAAACATGTTTATGAATTTAGTAATGCAGTTTTCCTAGTATTTAATGTAACAGCGAGGGAGAGAGTATAACCAGTCTAGAGGTTTACCTTTAAGAGACCATCGAAATAATTTAAGACAAGAGAAGTCTCTGGGCAAACCTTTTGGTCCGAGCGAGGTTATCAGATCGTCGAATTCCCTAATGTGTCTTCCTAGGTCTTCATCTTCCCTTCCACTGAAAGCTTTCTCCTGCAAAATTTTAATGATTCCACCATCAAATTAATATTCTCTAACTCCAAGATTAGGGAACTCTATTGGTTGTTTAAGAAATTCAGAACTTGGAGGACTATATTCCCTGAGTGTTTTCTCAGGTTTCAAAGGAGTTGTCCTGTAAATAGACATGATTTCCGTAATATCACTCAGGTTTTCAACTTCAACTTTATTTGATGTTAAAAGTTTTTCAATAATTTCTTCGTGCCTCTGAGCAGGCACGTGCTCAATATAATCCGGTAGGTAGGTCCTACCAGAGCGTGTAGACCCTCTATTTCCTAAGGAGAACATTTTGTAGTAGCAACACCTGAAATGTCAAAAGACAAACACTTAGCGCTTAGCTCCCCGGCAATGGCGCTAGAAAATAGCTTGATGTTTGCAAGAGCATAGATCGTTTGTAGGTAGTTTGGAAGTTCAGATATCAATCCCACAGGGAGCCCAAAGGTAAGTGTTTATTGATGAAGTCTCTGTCACACTCGGAGTTGTCACAGGTCTTCGAGTGAATTGGCTGCAAGTGTTGAAATAAGAATGGGGTTTTGATTAAATGCGATAGATTTAAATAGAACTAAAATGTAAACTTCAGAAATATAAAGCATAAAAGTAAAGAACGACTTTGCTTGTTTGTTGTTTCCTATAGATGGCGAAAGAAGGCGCGGGGAGATTTAGTTCATGGTGATAGTGATTGTGCCAGGTGGACGAGTGGTAAATGTAACAATTATAATCTTATAGATATATGTGTAGGCGAGTAACCAATAATTAGCCAGAACTCCTCTTGGTAGATTTCATCCCAACTTTAATAATCCTGCTAGCCTGTTACCAAAACCATGGCCAGTCACTAGACGATTAAGACCCTTCAGGTCGCTTAGCGATTAAGTTCCTTGGATCGGACTAATGCAATAACAACAGTGGTTACTCATTATCCTCGAGTCAACTAGCTTTCCATTGATATCCCCGTGTCACTCGGGGGTTGCCGTTCCACTAGCGAATAAGATCTTATCTATGTAGAAGAAAGTATCATGTTGTGTGGGCCCTTAATTGGACAAAAAGCATTAGGGATCCCACAGATAGTCAAGCACACATAATATAGTAATTAGAATCAATCACAAACTAATGGAAAATATATGTAGGCACATCACATCTCACCAATCCCCTACATCTCCCACGCCCAAGGGGATTACTCACACATGAGAGAAGATCGAATCATCAATATAATTAAATAAAGGGAATGTGTCTTTATATTACCTTGGAGATCCACAATAAGAATAGAAAAATATCCAACACAATTCAAGATGGGAAGAAACAATATCAAACCCTAGTCTAGCAAGGTGGAGATCCCTCTCTCTCCAAAGTACAAGTAGTGGCTATGGGGGTGTATTGGCTAGGAGGTTGAAGATCGTGGAGCGAGATGAAGAACGTCTTCTCCTTCTTCTCCGGATCTCTTTTTTCTCCCTTCTAGATGGTATGGCGGCTGTTGTGTTGTGTTTTCGCCCCTTCCCTTCATGGAAGTTGCCCCTTTTGACAAGACAGGCGGCGGCAACTATACTGCGGGAACTATACGGCCAGAAAAATATTCATGCCGTACGTATAGTTGCTCGTTAAAGCTTCTGTGATCTCCCCTCGCGTGCTTCCAAAGTGAGACTTGCTTGTTTTCTCCAGAATATTGTATTTCTTTAGGTAAATCCTTCTATTGACGTTCATAACCTGAAACACACATTAAAAATCAAGTTTTCTTTGTTACCGAAGTATTAGCGTTAGGTAAAGCCAGAAAACGATCAAATCCGGGAGAAAACCATCAATAAAAGCCATCAAAAATGTGTCGAATCTCACAGCTATCACTAAACTTGAACTAATGCAAAACTAAAATAGTAATATAAAACTTATAAGATAGATTACAAGGTCTTAAAGATCTCCCCAAGCTTAGAATCAAGCCAGGCGGGATCAAATAACTCCTTGTTGGTACCTATTCCTCCTCCTGGGTAGGAAGTGTATTGCCTTCTTCATGTGTGTTTCAAACCTTAGCCATGCTTACGAGGCAAATGCTGAGCTCAGACATGTCGTATTGAAACTTCAAAATTTTCTTCTGGAGGAATTTCTTCTCATCTGTCAACTCAAAAACAGTTTTTATCAAGAAACCGACTCTACCATTGATGTCATCGACCTTTTTCTCAAGGTCTTTGCTCATCATCCAGTAGGAGTCAATCCCTTCTCCAATTGTTTTGACACATGCACTAGAAGCTTTTTCCAACTCATAGATCTTATCATGAATCTCATCTTGCCGCACCTTCTTAGGTTTAACAGGCGACGGACCGAGAGCAGATTTATAATAGGATCCTATGTTGTGACGATAGGGATTAGGGAGATACTCATCCTTGCTCTTTCCCCGCTCCACTTGCTGATGTCTGCTAGTGCACATATCGTTTGTACCTAGTTTTGAAGTATAGATATCAATCCCATAGGGAGCCCAAAGTTAAGTGTTTATGGGTGAAGTCTCTGTCACACCCAAAGTTGTCACAGGTTTCGAGTGAATTGACTGCATGTGTGGAAATAAGAATGGGGTTTTGATTAAATGAGATGTATTTAAATAGAACTAAAATGTAAACTTCAGAAATATAAAGCATAAAAGTAAAGAATGACTTGGTTGTTTCTTGTTTCCTGCAGATGGCAAAAGAAGGCGCAGGGAGATTCAGTTCATGGTGATAGTGACTGTGCCAGGTGGACGAATGATAAGTGTAACAATTATAATCTTATAAATATATGTGTAGGCGAGCAACCCATAATTAGTCGGAACTCCTCTTGGTAGATTTCATACCAACTTCAATAATTCTACTAGCCTATTACCAAAACCATGGTCAGACAGTAGACGATTAAGACCCTTCAGGTCACTTAGTGATTAAGCTCCTTGGATCGGACTAATGCAATAAGCACCATGCTTTCTATTTATCCTCGAGTCTACTAGATTTCCATTGATATCCCTGTGTCACCCGAGGGTCGCCGGTCTGCTAGCGAACAAGATCTTATCTATGGAGAACAAAGCATCACGTTGTCTGGGCCCTTAATTGGACAACAAGCATTAGGCATCCCACAGATAGTCAAGCACACATAATATAATAATGAGAATCAATCACAAACTAATGGAAAATATGAAGGCACATCACATCTCACCAATCCCCTACATCTCCCACGCCCAAGGGAATTACTCACACATGAGAGCAGAATGGATCATCGATATAATAAAATAAAGGGAATTCGTCTTTATATTACCGTGGAGATCCACAATTAGAATAGAAAAATATCCAACACAATTCATGATGGGAAGAAACAATCTCAAACCCTAGTCTTGCAAGGTGAATATCCCTCTCTCTCTCTGAAGTACAAGTAGTGGCTATGGGGGTGTATTGGCTAGGAGGTCGAAGATCGTGGAGCGAGATGAAGAACGTCTTCCCCTTCTTCTCTGGATCTCCTCTTTCTCCCTTCTAGATGGTATGGCAGCTACTGTGTTGTGTTTTCGTTCTTGGTCCCTTCATGGAAGTTGTCCCTTTTGACAAGACAGAGGCGGCGGCAACTATACGATGGGAACTATACGGCCAGAAAAATATTCCCGCCATATAGTTGCTCGTTAAAGCTTCTGTAAGCTCCCTCGAGTGCTTCCAAAGAGAGACTTGCTTGTTTTCTCCAGAATATTTTGTTTCTCTAGTTAAAACCTTCTGTTGACATTTAGAACCTAAAACATACATTAAAAACCAAGTTTTCTTTGCTACCGAAGTATTAGCATTAGGTAAAGCTAGAAAGCAATCAAATCCAGGAGAAACCCATCAATAAAAGTCATCGAAAATGTGTCGAATCTCACAGCTATCAACTCCCCCAAGCTTAGATGTTGCTCGCCCTCGAGTGACAAGGAAATAAGGAAGAATAGCGGAGATTCGAGACTCAAAATAAAAGAACTTACAAGTTTGAATTGGCATCAAATTCTTTTCTTCATAATCCCTGCAATCTTAAACATGATCATACAAGTATTCATAAGATTTCTCTGAGTCCACTTCCTAACCACATATATCTTGTTAGCAAATAAATCATATGTCCAGGCTAGTGTCAAAAGTTTAGCTAGGAAAGTGAGACAAATTTTTTGGTGTCTCTCTTCGTCGAGAGATGAAAACTTTTTGTTCTTGTTTGTTTAATCAATTAAGAGTACTCAAGTTGGCACCAAAACATTTAATTTAAGAACAACTCGTCTACTCCCATGTCAAAATTTCGAGACTCTCAAGGCACCTTTTTCTTTCTTTTGTCTTTCAAAAACTTTAGCTATTTCATAGAGAAATCATGCCACTATTTTTAACATGTTAATTGGGGATGTGTTGTGCACTCGTGACCATGCCAATAAATAATGTTGAGCAATAATGGGCCATAGGAGTACTACATCTTCACTTGGAACATGAAACCGTGAGGATACTAAAAATTTTACCCATCATAGCATTGCTGCTACAGACATTTACATAACTCAATAGCCGAAATCAAGTAGTTTTCCACATTTAGATCGTTCGTTGGCCAGCAGAGTTAATAGTTCCCCATGAAGCATGACAGAGTTGTAATGACACGTGTAAAGCATTATCTTACGAAAATTATTAGAACAAGTAGTGTAATAATTTGTACTACTTTGAAGCATCCATTTAATCAAACAATTTCAATCAAGGGTACTATCGAGTCTTTTTATATTAAGCTCAAATGGGATCGAGTAGTTCTAAAATCAAATTCTTCGAGCTAAGCATGGACTCAAGTCATCTTTCAGATGCTTTTTCTTGTTGTAAAAATGTAGGAAGTATTTTTAACCAAGTTCATTGCTCAATGTTTCAAAGCTAAAAAGAAGACACTAGCAACGGAATAGAATTTGTAGGATAAAAAGCTAAGTGGGGAGTGACTCCAGTGCAAGCGAGTAAATAATTGTAGGATCAATTTAAGGTTGCAAAGAGGGTGATGAAAGGAATGTAATACCTCCTTTTGCTTGCTTCATTCTCATATTTTAGTCAAACACCTTTTGTATTTCCATATTGCCAAGTAACCTGAAATTGAGCAATCTCCGAGAGAAACAAAGGAACAAACTTGCAAATAAAGTTACAACTAATTTTTTTGTATTTTCGGTTTAGGAATGCAAAACTGAAAATAAACCTACAAATTCGGAGAAATAAAATAAATCAAAATAAGAAATAAAAACATGAATGCAAAGTTTGGAGGTTTTCAAACCTCCCCCAAGCTTAGGCTATTTCCAGGCTCAGTTGTTGCCGTCATTTGGCGGCTGGTGCGGATACTGCTGGTAGTAGTCGGGGAAGTGGGTCATGAAGTAACTGAAGTTTTGAGTCAAAGTACTCACATCTTCATTGACTTCCTAAAGAGTGTGGTTGATCTCCCCAATGCGCTGGTTGAGTTGCTGGAATTCCTGATAAGGGACGTAGATATACCCCTATTGTGGCTGGTTGGGCCACGGGTCCCAAGCTCCTCCTTGTTGCTGTTGCGGTTGTCCCTCCCAAGCAGGGTCGTGCCCCTGCTCGTCCTCATGCTCCTGCTCATCCTCATCCTGCTGTCCTCCTTCTTCATCTTCCTCTTCATCGGGCTGGAGTTCGGCCATGATCTACATCACTTGGTCCTTGGTGAGGATCCAAGTGTCCTTCTCCACAATCGAGAAGGCTTGGGGACAGTGCAACGGAACTTGCTCACCCTGTGCATCACCAAGATAACTGAATTGATATGCCCGGAGCCTCCGGTTAGCATGGTAAACACCAAGGAAGCCACAAGCAGTTCAATACTTGACGTCCATAAGCTTGGGACCATCAACAGATTGCATACCAGGTAATGTAATATGTAATGCATGGGCAAGGCGGGTTACCAATCCACCAATGCGAATATCACCTTTGGTCTTGTTGCTTTGGTGGCGAAAGTGTTAAATGAGTACAGCTGTGATGACCCACAAGTATAGGGGGTGTATTGCAGTACTTTCGATAAGTAAGAGTGTCGAACCCAACGAGGAGCAGAAGGTGTTGACGAGTGGCTTGGAGCAGGAATTCTCTGTAAATACTTAGCAAACGGATTTTTAGGGGTTTTTGATAATGCAGGTAAATAAAGTACGAGTAAATAAAAGACCATAAGAATAAATCCAGAAAGTGGCCCAATCCTTTCTTTAGCAAAGGACAAGCCGGTTGTATTACTTAAGATGACCAAACGTTCTCTAGGACACACGGGAATATCGTCAAGTGCTTTCGCTTCATATAGTTGATTAATGTTCTTTAGTTTGCTAATTGTTGTGTGGGTGAACCTGTGCTAATGTACCGACCTTCCTAGGACTAATACATACTTGTGATTATACCCCTTCCAAGCATCCGCAAGTACAAGAAAGTAATTAAGGTAGAAACCTAACCACGGCTTTAAACTCTAAGACCCTGACGTCCCTTATGCAAGGGTTTCCTAACGGGGGTTCAGGTTTCTGTCACTCCGATAACCCCTAGATTAGTAGCCAAATACACAATGCATTCCCCTAGGCCCATATAGGTGAAGTTTCATGTAGTCGATGTTCACATAACACCACTAGAAGAAATACACCACAACTTAAATATCAAACTATTGAATCTTCCTCAACACAATTACACTACTAACAACATGACTTCTCCCATGTCCTCAAGAACATAACGAACTACTCACAAGACATCATATGGATCATGATCAGAGATGAAATAATGATGTGTAACAATCTTAACATAATCAATAATTCAATGGTTCACTCAATAGCATCAACTACAAGGAGTAGTCAACACCGGGAAAGTTTCACCTAAGAACTATGCAAGATTCAACCCAATTATTACAGCGGTATGAGGTGGTGATGATGGTGCTGGTGCAGATGATGGTGGTGATGATGATGATGATGATGATGATGATGATCCCAATGAAGTCCAGCTTGATGGTGGTGTTGATGGCGACGATCTCCCCTCTCTAGGAAGGAATTCCTATGGAACTTGAGTTAGGACATGAAGTGTTTGAAGAGAAAATTAAAAAACCTATGGAACTTTATTTGCATGCTAATATCAATGTTGTTAGTATGAATTCTTTGGACACCATTATTTCTAATGCTATGGAAAAGTCTAAGCTTGGGGAAGCTAGTTTTTATGAAAATGATCTTTTTAGTTCCCTAGCTTTGGAAGATAGCTATTCTATTGCTTATGATGATACCAAACCTCCAATATATGATGATTACAATGATGAATATGATATTTTCAGTCCACCTACTATTGAGGAGGAAATTAATTATGACTACAATATGCCTCCTATATTTGATGATTATGGTGATGAGAATAATAATGATAGCTATTTTGTAGAATTTGCTCCCATTACAATTAATAAGAATGACTATGTTTACGAGGGGAGTATTAATTCTTTTATGCATGTGGCTCATGATAAGAATGTTTTATGTGATAGTTATATTGTTAATTTTATTCATGATGCTACTGAAAGTTATTATGAGAGAGGAAAATATGGTTTTATGTATCTCAACAATATTAAGTTTCCCCTCTTTATGTTGAAAGTCTTGAAGTTGCACTTGTTTTGCTTTACTATGCTTGTTGCTTTGTGCTTTCATGACTTGTTTCTTTACAAGATTCCTATGCATAGGAAGTGGGTTAGAATTAAATGTGTTTTGAATTTGCTTCTTGATGCTCTCTTTTACTTCAATTCATATTTCTTATGTGAGCATCTTCTCAAACTATCATGCCTAACTTAAAGGCGTTAAAGAAAAGTACTTATTGGGAGATAACCCAAAAGTTTTAGTTGAGTCTTGGAAGTTATTGCTTCAGTAATAACCTCTCCTTATCATTTTTTTGTGGTTTTTTTGCCAAGAGTAACCTCTAATGAGAGAGAAGTAAGACTTGGGAAAGTTGCTGTCCCGAAACAGATTTTTCAGCTTCGCTGTAAAAATTCGTGTAAAATCTCTGTACGTCGGTTTGAGCTCTAATTTTTTGTGCTCCTACCCCAGGTTGTTATCCAACTTTCGTTATTTAACACTTTTCGAGTTGATCAACCTAAGGTCTTCGAAAAAATCGGTTTCTATTTGCTGGTATGTTTTGACAGATTTCTGCCATTATTTGCATTTGCCTCTTAATCTCTTTCTCTTTGAGTTCTCTTTGATAATTTGAACTTTTTAAAGGAAGTGCTACAGTAGCTTGTGTTCTAATGGAAGTTTTACTTATGTTGAAACTGAACCAAAAGACTTATTATCTTGAGTACGCTAATGTTGCTAATGAAGATTGTGTGAAGTTTTGTATGAAGGAAATTTTCAGGTGTAGGAAAAGAATGATGTAATGAGATGAAGAATGGACTAAAGCTCAATCTTGGGGGTGCCACCCGTGTCATCCCAAGAAATATCCAATAGGTACAAGCGTCAAAGCTTGGGGATGCCCAAGGCATCCCCTTCTTCATCAATAAAAATCTCAGGTCTTTCTAGACACTTCGTTTTTATTGTTTCATGCACAGTTATGTTGTTCTTGGAGCGTCTTTGTTTTTTTTTTAGTTTTCTTTTGCTTATTTTGCTTGAATAAGTTGGTTGGATACCAACACACTTCTTTTGGAGAGGGAGACACCTCGTTATTCATTGCCTAGAACACTCTAGTTTTCACCCTTATTGTTGTACGAGTGTTCTCCTTTGCTAGAACTGCGTTTAGCTTTAGTTTCCGATTGGTGTTGGAAAAGAGTAGAAAGTTTCATGCTTAAGTGGTAAAAGGAGCTTCTTTTTGATTGTGGCATATGCTTTGTCATGTCATGCTTGTTATTGTTTTGGCTTTATGCTTAGTGATCTTTGCTGTAGCATGACATGTTATAAACAATTGAGATTGCTTAATGTGCATTGAAAGAATCATGCGTTGTTTTAGCATATTAAAGCATAGTATTGTGGTATTCTCCTTTGATGCTTTATTTGGGTTGACTTGGCGCATGCTCACACCATGTTAAGACTATACCAAGTCACCATAGCCTCTATGATCCTTTAGTTTTTGACTTGTAATATCACTTTATGCTTTAGTTAATGATGTTTTGTCGCTTTGCATGATTATGGCCATTATTGCTCTCTTAGTTGGTCGCTCCCAGTCTTTGGCTAGCCTCCATACCAAGTATGAGTTCCACTCATGCATCCAACTTCAAATAAAACCAAGTTATTCCAAAGAGTCCACCATACCTACCTATTAGCATTTGCTATTTCAAGTATATTCTTGTTTTATCTATCTTCCAAATTAAACTTGTTATGAGAAAACTTGTGATTAAAGCTCTCATGAACTTGATGGCACAGTTTAATTTTCTTGCCCTTAATAAATTTGAACCATTGTGTCGTCTATGTTGTATATGCTTTCACTTATATGCTGGGGATTAGCAGAACCATGATGTCATAGGGAACGCTTTCAACATTGCACTTGTACTTTGTAACTAGTTGATATCATTCTCTTTTGTCTATGGATGTCGTTAGTGTGAAATGAAAGGGGAGCTTGTAAGTCCATGGAGTTATGTATGTGTGTTAGAGAAACGCCTGGGCCGCCGGTCTAATCCATGCCTAATCATGGTGGAAACCTGTAGCATAACCATAATGAGCTGTCTATGAAGCATTCTTCTTATGAAAAAAGAGTCAGATATTGAGAAAAAAAGAGAAAAAGGAAAAAAAGATATGAGAAAAGAGGAAAGAGAAAAAAGCACCATTTTCCCATGGTAAATAAGAAGATTAATGAGATGCTCGTTGTCTGCTTGCCTTGTCATTTTGATATGGGGATTCTTCGGTATCATCAGGCAAGGGATACCCCGTTGGTGGTTCTCTATGATACACATGTACTTAGTATGACAAGAACTTACCGGTAACTAAAATTGAGTAGCATGAGGAGCGGCCCTCGTATTCAAGGGACATGAGATTTCCAACTTATACTTTGTCAAGCATATACTAAATATTTTGTTCACTTTAACCTTAATCACTTCAAGATGCTTATGATAGGGGCAATGAGAGCTGAAAGCTAATAAGTACCATAATTTTTGGAAGCTCTTTATGAAACTTGAATCCCTACTTCCTTCTATGACGGCCTTTCTTTTACTTTTATGTTGAGTCTCCACCTTCTATCTTTATGCACCTATTGAGAGAGCATAGTGGCCATTCTTAGTTCTATGTGCATTGTCCCAAGACTTGTTGATTGATGCATCACTTTGATATTGCTTGTTCTTAAACTAATTGTATCTAGTCACCCTTATAAACTTTGAAGGTGTCCTATGCATTTATGTTTGCTACTCTATGAGGGACAAGCTGAATGCCACTATGCTATGTTTTCTTTATGTGAAACAAAAAAACGTCTTGCAAAGCATTGTTATTCATGAATCTTTTGTTTATGCCTTTTCATGTTGCAACATAGTTGCTATGTCTTATTGCTAGAACTTTATCCTTCATGCTATGTTGAAGTACTATGATCCCAGCTATCAATGTTTTACAAATACTTTGATCAAGTTTATGATGGTGCATGCCACCTAAAAAATTATTCTGTCTTTTTATCACTTACCTACTCGAGGACGAGCAGGAGTTAAGCTTGGGGATGTTGATACGTTTCAAATGTATCTATAATTTTTGAAGTTCCATGCTTGTTTAATATTTACTTTAATATGTTTTGTCCACACTTTGGAGTATTTTTATACACTTTCCTGGACTAACCTATTACCAAGATGCCACAGTGCCAGTTGCCTGTTTTCTTCTGTTTTTGGTTCCAGAAAAGGCCGAAAATGAATATGCCCGGAATTGGACGGGACAAAAGCCAATATGCCTATTTTTCCCGGAGCAACACGGAAACACGAAACAGAGACAAAGTAGGGCACCAGGGTGGGCACACCATATGGTGGCGCGGGCTAGCCCTGGCCGCGGTGCTCTATTAAAAGGAGCACCTTAATTTCGTTTAGTTTTCTTTTCTGTTGTTTGTTGCTTGCATGTTAGAGTGTCTTAGAACTTCTGAAGTTCTAGCCTTGTTTTGCCTTTGCATCATTCCAAAAAAAAATATGTCAGAAAATCATTCTGTTATGCCTGAAAATTGCCCAAAAATAAAGTGTCTCAAAAAAATCCAGAAAATTCATATTAAATTTTTACGTGAAAAAAGGGGCAGAGAAGTGCCTGGAAGGTACCAGGGGGGCCCACCAGGCAGGCACACCACCTGGTGGCGCGGCCAGCCCAGGGGCGCGCCTGGCCATGGTGTGGGCCACCCCTGGCCCTCCACTCACTCTCTCACTTGCCACTTTCTTCTCTCTCCCAAGTAAACGCCAGTTCATTGCTCGATCGCGTTCTTGCTGTGCTTACCCTCGATTTTTTGATCTCCTTGCTCAGCCCATCTTTGCTTCTGAAATTTGGAGCATTTGTTCTCCGGTATGTGACTCCTCCGCTTGTCCAAGTAGATTTCTGTTTAGTGGTTTATATCTTGAGTATTTTGCTGCTATAGGTGACAGGTTATGAGAGCTTGTAAGCTTGTTCAATGCTTAGAGATTTAGTTTTGATGCATTATTAGGCCTCTACAAGTCCCTATGAGTAGTGCCCTTCATTATATATTCACTTTGCAATCACTTGTTTAATTGATGTTTAAATTTCAGAATAGAAGATGACTGAGCATCAACTCAACCAACATGAACTGATGGTGCCTGAGGTTATGAAGATTCACCGAGAGGAGGAAGTTTTTCCTTCCATCTATCCATGCTCCGAATTCATGAGAGCTGCAAGAATTTCCCAGGACTTCCATACTTTGGTTGCTAATGCAGGATTGGAGCACTTTTTGGAAGATGAACCTTGTCAATTTGTGAAACTAACGATGTCTGTAGTACAGGACTTTCAATTTAGTTACTCTTTGGCTAACCCCATGGTCCACTACAAAATATACAATATAGCTGTCGACCTTTCTCTCGATGATTTTTTTGCAGCTATTAAGGTACCTCAGTGGGGATCATGTGGAAGGATTAAAGAGCGACCTGCACCACCCATGGACTTGTACACAGAGATTTGCCAAGGGAGCAGCTTCTCGAAGGAGAGCGGGAAAATCCGTAACATTCATCTCCCTTCTATTCGCTACTTTGCTTACTTTATTGCTAAGTGTGTTCTTGGTAGAAAACTACCAATAAGTTATCTTCATATGATCTAGCATTCATCTCTGTTGCTCTTAAACGAGATAGGACTTACAACTTGGGTGCTTTGATAGCGTTCCGCCTTGCTGCTAACCACGAGAAAAGTGGAATTTGTGGAGGCCTCATTGCTTCTCGTTTATTAGCATTGCATGGTTTAGTGCCTCATCATCTAGACCTACAGTTTCCCATAGAAAGGCTTGATATTAATTCCATGATACAACATAAATTTGTTTCTTCTTGGGCTAGTTTGAGTGAGTTGTCTTATGAAATAACCTTTCTCAAAGTTGGTTGGAGAAGGAGCAAGTCCGAGCATGTTTCTCTTTTGCCTGCACCTGTTTTGTTTAACCTTGATAACAGGGTAGGATGATCCCTCATGGAGGAGGAGTTTGATATGTACTTGGGAGAGCTCTCTCAGCAGGAGCAGAATACTAGAAGGGAGGTCACAGATGATTCGGTCCAGCCCTCGAATGAGGGGGAGTCTTCATATCAGCAGCCTACCTATAATTTGGGAGCTTCTTCTTCTTCCCAAGGGCCTAACTACGATCATTCTTACAATGACCCGCCTGCTTGGAACCCTTACTCATGTTTGGATTGACACCCACTTAGGCCAAAAGCCTAAGCTTGGGGGATGTACACCGACATCACACTCATCTCCATATCATTTTGTATCGGTACTTTGTATATTCATGTTTCGTTCTCTTTTTAGTTTTTGTTCTTTCTTTGCTTTTTCTTTCTAAAACACAAAAAGACCAAAAATATTTTTGTTGTTTCTCTTTGTTTGTTTCTTCTTCTTTTTGCCTTGGTTTTCTTTTCCCTTTTTGCTTTGTTTGAACTATTCAAAAAACCCAAAAAGATTTTTCTTTACTTGTTCTTACTTTTTGGTTCTTGTTTCTAAAAATAAAAAACACCAAAAATATTTGTTGTTCTTCTTTGGTTTTGTGAGTTTGTTGCAGGGGTCAGCAGTTCTCAGTGGGATTTGGTTTCATATTATTATTCAAGCCACACAAGTGAAGGGAAATAATGAGGATTAATGACAACTTGAGGTGTGGTAAGAGGCTGGTAACAAACTCTATTTGTTTTCATTTTTGTACATATACTCATCATTGTGGGCATGCTTAGCCTATTCGTGTAGGGTGTATGTTATTTATGGATGCTTAGTAGTTTTTGCTATCTTATGATTAGCTCCAGCTCGCTAATAGTTTGTAGCATGTCATATGAATGTTTGCTTGCATTACTCTATTCATAACTTGGTATGACACTGTGGTATCCTCCTCTGAATGTTTCATTTGAATTGACTTGGCACATGCTCACGCATGCATATGACTGAAATAATCAGTTAAGCCTCGATGAATTATTTTGCCTTGAGGGTCTTGAATCACTTTCATGCCATGATTAGTCATGTTTTGTTGCAAGCATGATTATGACAGTTATTTATCTCTCGTTTGTCGCTCCCTTACTATTGCTAGCCTTCACTTACACTGAGTATGTTGTACTCGTGTTTCCAACTCCCTAAAACCAAATATTGCCAAAAGTGTCCACCATACCTACCTATTAGCATCATTTGTTATCCCGTGCATATTCAATGTGCCTTGTTTTCTTCCAAATAAAATGTTTGCTTGTTATGAGAAAGTTAGTTAGTAAAGCTCTCACAAACTTGATGGCACACTTTATTTCTTGCACTTAATAAACCTGAACCATTGTGACTGTCCATGAAAGTTATATGCTTGCAAATTATAGGTTGGGGATTAGCAGAACCGTGCTGTCACGGGGAACGCTTTCAACACCTGTAAATATATACCCAGTTGATATCATGCTCTTTTGTTTGTGGATGTCGTCGGTGTGAAATAAAAGGGGAGCTTGTAAGTCCATGGAGTTATGTATGTGTGTTAGAGAAACGCCTGGGCTGCCGGTCTAATCCATGCCTAATCATGGTGGAAACCTACAGCGTAACCATAATGGGTATCTATGAAGCATTCTTCTTATAAAAAAAGAGATAGCTAATGGCCCAAATATATCGAGCTCGTTGGGGAACCCCAAGAGGAAGGTATGATGAGCACAGCAGCAAGTTTTCCCTCAGTATGAAACCAAGGTTATCAATCAAGTAGGAGCAAGGAAACACCCCAAAGGTGTAGCTAGCTGAATGTTGGCAGGGCGGACTACCGGTGCCAGCAGCAACGTGGAGACCTGCACAACACAACCACAGAACTTTGCCCCCAACTTGCGATGAGGTTGTCAATCTCACCGGTTTTGCTGAAAATAAAGGATTAAACATATCGAATGGAAGGAAGTAATAGTTTGCAGAAAGTAAACACAAAGCAGTAAACAGTTTGTAGATTGAATGTAGAAGAAAGGATCCGGGTCCATAGTTCACTAGAGGTGGCTCTCCTTAAGATAGATAACATGCTGGGTGAACAAATTACAGCGGGGCAACTGACAAACATCGAGAAAGCATACAAGCATATACTAATCATCTTGACTCCTTTGAGACTTGATTGGGCATTACAACATTATACATAGACCGCCCTCCAACTGCATCTATGACTAATAATCCACCTTCAGGTTATCATCCGAACCCCCTCCAGTATTAAGTTGCAAGCAATAGATTATTGCTTTACGAACTGCGTGTAAAGTAAACAATATGATTGTTCTATGAACAAAGGATTGTTGTTTCCTCCCTAGTAGCAACAACACATCTAGTACCTTAGAGATTTATGTCACTTCCCCAGATTACCAGAGGCATGAACCCACTATCGAGCATAAATACTAACTCTTGGAGTTGCTAGCATCTACTTGGCCAAGATAGCTACTAACAACGGAAAGCATGCAAGATCACAAATAACAAAGACATGATAGAATCAATAATCAATCTGAAATAGCATCTCAATATCCATCGGATCCCCGCAAACACAACATGTATGGATTACAAATAGATGATCTTGACCATGAACGGAGCTCACAAGATCTAGACATGAAAGCACAAAGGAGGAGAACCAGCCATCTAGCTACTACATGGACCGGTAATCCAGAGATGAACTACTCACGCATCACACCGAAGGCTTGCATGATGATGAAGAAGGCCTCCAGGGTGAATTCCCCTCTCCGGCAGGGTGCCGGGAAGAGCTTCAAATCCCTCCCAATCTAGGGATGGAGATGACGGTGGCTAAAGACTCTTTCGTGAATTTTTGATCGGGTACTTAGGGTTTTGGTATCGGAGGCAATATATAGGCAGAAGGAGAGGCCGAGGGGGTGCTCGGGTCGGCCAGACCACCCCCTGGCGTGGGCCAGGCCTGGCCGCGTGGCCAGGTGGTGTGGCCGGGCCCCAGCCCCTCTCTGTCTTGTATTCTGGCTCCAGATGTGTTCCGGTAAAATAGCAACTTTGGCTTTTGTCCCGTCCAATTCCGAGAATATTCATTTTTTGACTTCCTGGAACCAAAAATAGCAGAAAACAGGCAGCTGGCACTTTGGCTCTTGTTAATAGGTTAGTCCAAGAAATCATATCAGAAGTACTCCAGAGTGTGGACAAAACACAAGAAAGTAGATAAAACCAAGCATGGAACAACAAAAATTATAGATACATTTGCAATGTATCAACATCCCCAAGCCTAACTCCAGCTCGTCCTCGAGTAGGTAAGTGATAAAAAGAAAGAATAATTTTTGAGGTCACATGCACCATCATAAACTTGATCAAAGTATTTGTAAAACATTCAAAGCTAGGATCATAGTACTTCAATCATAACATGAAAGACAAAGTTCTAGCAATAAGACAAAGAAACTATGATGCAACATGAAAAGGCACAAACAAAAGATTCATGAATAACAATGCTTTGCAAGACGTTTGTTTGTTTCACATAAAGAAAACATAGCATAATAGTATTCAGCTTGTCCCTCATAGCGTAACAAATATAAATGCATAGGACACCTTCAAAGTTCATAACAGTGACTAGATACAAATAGTTTAAAACAAGCAATGTCAAGGTATGCATCAATCAACTAGTCTTAGGACAATGCACATAGAACTAAGAATGGCCACTATACTCTCAAAGTAGGTGCATAAAGGTAGAAGGTGGACATTCAATATAATGGTGGAAGAAAGGCATTCATAGAAGGAAGCAGGGATTCAAGTCTCATAAAGAGCTTCCAAAAATTATGGAACTTATAGCTTTCACCTCTCATTGCCCCTATCATAAGCATCTTGAAGTGATTAAGGTTAAAGTGAACAAACTATGGTGTACATGCTTGACGAAGTATAAGTTAGAAATCTCATGTCCCTTGAATACGAGGTCCGCTCCTCATGCTACTCAAGTTTAGTCACCGGTAAGTTCTTGTCATCGTAAGTACATGTGTATCATAGAGAACCGCCAACGGGGTACCCCTTGCCCGATGATACGGAAGAATCCCCATATCAAAATGACAAGGCAAGCAGACAACGAGCATCTCAGCAATCTTCTAATTTACCATGGGAATATGGTGCTTTTTTATCTCTTTCCTCTTTTCATAATCTCTTTTTTTTCTTTTGTTTTCTCTTTTTTATCAATATAGGACTCTTTTTTTATAAGAAGAATGCTTCATAGACAGCTCATTATGGTTACGCTGTAGGTTTCCACCATGTCAACATGGATTAGACCAGCAGCCCAGGCGTTTCTCTAACACATATACATAACTCCATGGACTTACAAGCTCCCCTTTCATTTCACACCGACGACATCCATAGACAAAAGAGGGTGATATCAACTAGGTACAAAGTACCCGTGCAATGTTGAAAGCGTTCCCCATGACAACATGGTTCTGCTAATCCCCAACAAATAAGTGCAAGCATATACAACATAGACGACACAATGGTTCAAGTTTATTAAGGGCAAGAAAAGTAAAGTGTGTCATCAAGTTCGTGAGAGATTTAATCACTAGTTTTCTCATAACAAGTTTAATTTGGAAGGTAAACAAAAACATGAATATACTTGGAATAACATATGCTAGTAGGTAGGTATGGTGGACTCTTTGGAATAACTTGGTTTAGGGAGTTGGATGCATGAGTGGAACTCATACTTGGTTACGGAGGCTAGCAAAAGACTGGGAGCGACAAACTAAGAGAGGAATAATGGCCATAATCATGCAGAGCGACAAAACATCATTGATCAAAGCATAAAGTGATACTACAAGTTGAAAACTAAAGGATCATAAAGGCTTATGGTGACTTAGGATAGTCATAACATGGTGTGAGCATGCGCCAAGTCAACCCAAATAAAGCATCAAAGGAGAATACCACTATACTATGCTTTAATATGCTAAAACGACGCATGATTCATCCAAGGCACATTAAGTAATCTCAATTGTTTATAACAAGTCATGCTACAACAAAGAATACTAAGCATAAAGCCAAAACAATATCAAACATGGCATGACAAAGCATAGGCCACAGTCAAAAACAAGCTCTCTTTACCACTTAAGCATGAACTTTCCTACTCTTTTCCAAACCAAACCAAACTATTTGAAAACCAATGTATGAAAGAGGGGGTCCAACCAATTTATTCATCAAACTAAACAAACCAAGCAAATTAAAAACCAAACCAAAAACGAAAAAGAAGACGCTCCAAGAACAACAGAACTGTGCATGAAACAATAAAAATGAAGCGTTTGGAAGAAACCTAGGATTTTTATTGATGAAGAAGGGGATGCCTTGGGCATCCCCAAGCTTTGACGCTTGTACTTCTTCGATATTTCTTGGGGTGACATGTGTGGCATCCCCAATCTTGAGCTTTAGTCCATCCTTCATCTCATTACTCATTCCTTCCATACACCTGAAATTTTTCCTTCATACAAAACTTCACACAATCTTTATTAGCAACATTAGAGCACTCAAGATAATAAGTATTTAGGTTCAGTTCTAACACCAATAAAACTTCCATTAAAACACTAGCTACTGTAGCACTTCCCTCAAAAATCTCAATTCTCCAAAAGAACTCAAAAAGGAACCAACAAGAAGCAAATGCAGAAAATGGCAGAAATCTGTCAAAACAGACCAGTAGGTAAAGATGATTTTTTTAGAAGACCTTGTCTTGCTCAAATCAAAAAGTGTTGATCTAACGAAAGTTATATAACAACCTGGGGAAGAAGCATAAAAATTCACGCCTCAAAAGGACATACAGAGATTTTACACGAATATTTATGGTGAAGCATAGAAATCTGTTTCGGGACAGCAACTTTCCCAATCATTACTTCTCTCTCATTAGAGGTTACTCTTGGCACAAAAAGCAAATAAAAAGGATAAGGAGCGGTTATTACTGAAGTAATAAATTCCAAGACTCATCTAAAACTTTTTGGTTATCTCCCAATAAGTACTTTTCTTTAACGTCTTTAAGTTAGACATAAGAAGCAAGAAAAAGAATCAAGTGTTCTCAAATGATGAAGCATTAAGAGCAAATTTTGTTTTCATAGGAGAGGCAAAATAAATCTTCTCTCTCTTCTTAGGTAAGTGTTCTATACCTTTCTTGAGTGGGAGTTGATATTTAATGGTGCCTTCTTTCATATCAATAATGGCACCAACAGTTCAAAGAAAAGGTCTTCCCAAAGTAATAGGACAAGAAGCATTGCATTCAGCATCCAAAACATAGAAATCAACAGGGACATAGGCATTGTTAACCATAATAAGAACATCATTAAGACTCCCCATGAGTTTCTTTTTAGCATTATCATCAAGTGGGACATTCAAATAACAATCTTCAAGTGGTGGCAAATCAAGCATATCATAAATCCTTCTAGGCATAATAGAAACACTACTATCAAGATCACATAAAGCTTTGAAATCAAAATCATTCACTTTCATATTAATGATGGGTTTCCAACCATCTTCTTGTTTTATGGGAATAGAAGGTTTATGTTTCATCTTTTCTTCTTTAATCTTTATGAGAGCATCAGTAATGTGTTTTGTAAAGGCCATGTTCATAGCACTAGCATTAGGACTTTTAGCAAGCTTTTGTAGGAACTTAATAACTTCAGAGATATTGCAACCATCAAGATCAAAATCAAAATTATCATCTAGAGTGGTAGAACTATTACTAGCCTTAACACTAGTGGTGGTGATAGTAGAAACACTAATGTTTCTAGCAATTTCATCTTCTCTTTCCCACTTAGCATGTATTTCAGCTAATAGTCTAAGATTTTCATCAATTCTTACTTGTATGGCATCAGTAGCTGCAAAGCGATTATCATTAGTTTCAGGTTTAGCAGCCATTTTATTCAAAGAAGATTGAGATTCAGCCAAAGATGCTATATTTCTTTCAGCATTAGAGAGTTTTTCCTCAATAGTTTTATTGAAAGCAGTTTGTTTACTAATAAAGTCTTTAAGCATAACTTCAAGTTCAGAGGGAGCACTCCTATTGTTGTTGTAAGAATTTCCATAAGCATTACCATTGTTGGGAGGATATGGCTTATAATTGTTGTTACAAAATTATTCCTATAAGCATTATTGCCAAAATTGTTATTTCTTATGAAGTTCACATCAACTTGCTCTTCTTGAGCAACCAAAGAAGCTAAAGGAACATTATTTGGATCAATATGGGCTTTTCCATTAACGAGCATAGACATAATAACATCAATCTTATCACTCAAGGAGGAGGTCTCTTCAACAGAATTTACCTTCTTACCTTGTGGAGATCTCTCAGTATGCCATTCAGAGTAGTTAACCATCATATTATCCAGAAGCTCTGTTGCAGCACCCAAAGTAATGGTCATAAAGGTACCTCCAGCAGCAGAATCCAATAGGTTCCTTGAAGAATAGTTCAATCCTGCATAAAAAGTTTGGATAATCATCCAAGTAGTCAGTCCATGAGTGGGAAAATTCTTTACCAAAGATTTTATTCTTTCCCAAGCTTGAGCAACATGTTCATTATCAGATTGTTTAAACTTCATTATTTCACTTCTCATAGATATAATCTTAGCAGGAGGATAGTATTTCCCAATGAAAGCATCTTTGCATTTAGTCCAAGAATCAATATTATTCCTAGTAAGGAATTCAACCATTCTTTAGCTTTTCTTCTCAAAGAGAAAGGAAACAATTTAAGCTTAATAATATCACCATCTATATCCCTATCCTTTTGCATCTCACAAAGTTCAACAAAGTTATTTAGATGGGCAGCAGCATCTTCATTACCAATACCAGAAAATTGTTCTCTCATAACAAGATTGAGTAAAGCAGGTTTTATCTCAAAGAAAGTAGCTTCAAGAATAGGTGGGGCAATATGTGTGCTCATAAAATGCTTGTTGTTGGTGCTAGTGAAGTCACACAACTTAGTGTTTTCAAGAGTAGTCATTTTTTTGTGTTTTTAATAAAGAAAGCAAACTTGTAAAACTATTTTTTTTTTGTGTTTTTGATAAAGAAACAAGCAAAAAAAAGCAAAAGAAAACTAAGCAAAACAAAAATAACAAAGTAAAGAGATTAGTTATGAGGGACTCCCCTTGTGAAGATGTCCTTGACTCCCTGGCAACTGCGCCAGAAAAATAGCTTGATGGCCCAAATATATCGAGCTTGTTGGGGAACCCCAAGAGGAAGGTATGATGAGCACAGCAACAAGTTTTCCCTCAGTATGAAACCAAGGTTATCAATCCGGTAGGAGCAAGGAAACACCCCAAAGGTGTAGCTAGCTGAACGTTGGCAGGGCACACTACCGGTGTCAGCAACAACGTGGAGACCTGCACAACACAACCACAGAACTTTGCCCCCAACTTGCGATGAGGTTGTCAATCTCACTGGTTTTGCTGAAAACAAAGGATTAAACATATCAAATGGAAGGAAGTAATAGTTTGCGGAAAGTAAACACAAAGCAGTAAACAGTTTGTAGATTGAATGCAAAAGAAAGGACCGGGGTCCATAGTTCACTAGAGGTGGCTCTCCTTAAGATAGATAACATGCTGGGTGAACAAATTACAGCGGGGCAATTGACAAACATCGAGAAAGCATACAAGCATATACTAATCATCTTGACTCCCTTGAGACTTGATTGGGCATTACAACATTATACATAGACCGCCATCCAACTGCATCTATGACTACTAATCCACCTTCAGGTTATCATCCGAACCCCCTCCAGTATTAAGTTGCAAGCAACATATTATTGCTTTATGAATTGCGTGTAAAGTAAAAAATACGATTGTTCTATGAACAAAGGATTGTTGTTTTCTCCCTAGTAGCAACAACACATCTAGTACCTTAGAGATTTCTGTCACTTCCCCAGATTACCAGAGGCATGAACCCACTATCGAGCATAAATACTAACTCTTGGAGTTGCTAGCATCTCCTTGGCCAAGATAGCTACTAACAACGGAAAGCATGCAATATCACCAATAACAAAGACATGATAGAATTAATAATCAATCTGAAATAGCATCTCAATATCCATCGGATCCCCGCAAACACAACATGTATGGATTACAAATAGATGATCTTGATCATGAACGGAGCTCACAAGATCTAGACATGAAAGCACAAAGGAGCAGAACCAGCCATCTAGCTACTACATGGACCTATAGTCCAGAGATGAACTACTCACGCATCACACCGGAGGCTTGCATGATGATGAAGAAGGCCTCAAGTGTGAATTCCCCTCTCCGGCAGGGTGCCAGGAAGAGCTTCAGATCCCTCCCGGTCTAGGGATGGAGATGACAGCGGCTACAGACTCTTTCGTGGATTTTTGATCGGGTACTTAGGGTTTTGGTATCGGAGGCAATTTATAGATGGAAGGAGAGGCCGAAGGGGTGCTAGGGTCGGCCAGACCACCCCTGGCGCGGGCCAGGCCTGGCCGCGCGACCAAGTGGTGTGGCTGGGCCCCAGCCCCTCTCCGTCTTGTATTCTGGCTCCAGATGTGTTCTGGTAAAATATCAACTTTGGCTTTTGTCCCGTCCAATTCCGAGAATATTCATTTTCTGACTTCCTGGAACCAAAAACAACAGAAAACAGGTAGCTGGCACTGTGGCTCTTGTTAATAGGTTAGTCCAAGAAATCATATGAAAAGTACTCCAAAGTGTGGACAAAACACAAGAAAGTAGATAAAACCAAGCATGAACATCAAAAATTATAGATACATTTGCAATGTATCAGTAGATATTGAGAAAAAGAAAAAATGATATGATAAAAGAGGAAAGAGAGAAAAAAGCCCCATTTTCCCATGGTAAATAAGAAGATTGCTGAGATACTTGTTGTCTGCTTGCCTTGTCATTTTGATATGGGGATTCTTCTGTATCATCAGGCAAGGGGTACCCCGTTGGCGGTTCTCTATGATACGCACGCATTTACGATGACAAGAACTTAACGGTAACTAAAGTTGAGTAGCATGAGGAGCAGCCCTCGTACTCAAGGGACATGAGATTTCCAGTTTATAGTCTGTCAAGCATATAACTCAGATTGAACCTCACTTTCACCTTAACAATATTAAAGATGCTTATGATAGGGGCAATGAGAGCTCAAAGCTAACGAGTACCATACTTTCAGCATTTGGAAGCCTTTCAAACTATTCAAAACCTTTTCATTTCCTTGTTGAGTCAACACCTATTCTATGAGCACTTTCTTGAGAGCATAGTTGTCATTCTTAGTATAATATGCTTGTATCATTACTAGATTAATTGTGTTGTGACTTTGATGCTTGTATCTTTGATATCTTTACTTCTAGTCTTCACTTGAACTTCAGAGGTGCCTTGGCATTCACAATCAAAGGCAAGCGAGATACCACTCTATCATACCTTGTTATGAGCATTGTAATGTTGCTTATGTTTATGCTTCATACTACTTATTATTTTTGAGTTGGAATCTCCTCATAGGTTGCAATGCCTATTAAGTAACTTAGTTGCATGCTCCTTATTATGAATTGTCTAAGTAGTTGATCACATGATGAGAATATATACATCATATGAAGCAAATGTGTTCGTGAAAGTTTCTTTTATCACACTCAGTTTTCAACTGAATTTCTTGAGGACAAGCAATAAGCTAAGCTTGGGGGGAGTTCATACGTCCACAACGTATCTACTTTCCCGAACACTTTTGCTATTGTTTCTCCTCTAAACTTGTGTGATTTGGATGCAACTAACACGGACTGATGCTGTTTTCGGCAGAATTACCTTGGTGTCTATTTTTTGTGCAGAAAATCAACTATCAGGAAAAATCCCGGATAATATGTCAAAAATCCTATTTCGCCAGAAGACTCACGGAGCCAGAATACGAGACGGAGTTGGGCTAGGCCCAGGCCACACCACCTGGCCGCGAGGGCTAGGCCTGGCCGTGCCAGGGGGTGGTCTGGCCGCCCCAGACACCCCCTCGGTCTCCCTCTTCGCCTATAAGTGGCCTTCTGACCTAAAAACTCGGGGGTTCGATGTTTTTCCAGAAAGAGTTCCGCTACGCCGCCACCACCAGATTCCGCGATTCGGAACCAGAAACTCCATTTTAGCACCCTGCCGGGACCGGGAATTGGAGGAGATCATCGCCATCATCATCACCACCGCTTCTCCATCGACCATCCATGTTTCCCCCATCTATGAGTGAGTAATCCCCCGATGTAGGCTATGGGGATGGTAGGGATTGGATGAGATCGTTCATGTAATGGCATCAGATTGTTAGGGCAAGGTGCCTAGTATCTACTATTAGTGATTTTTGACTTTGTTGCGACTTGTTATGCTTAATGCTTGTCACTAGGGCCCGAGTGCCATGATTTCAGATCTGAACATGTTATTGATTCATTATGATAGTATTGTTTATGGCCTTGCCTGCAAGTTGTATACACACATTGTTGTCCAGAACCAAAGGCCCCGAAGTGACAGAAATCGGGATAACGGGAGGGAATGGCTTTGATGTGAGGATCACATGTATTCACGGAGTGTTAATGCTTTGCTCCGGTGCTCTATTAAAAGGAGCACCTTAATTTCCAGTAGTTCCCTTGAGGCCCCGCTGCAAACAGGCTGGCAGGACAAAAGATGTTGTGCAAGTTCTCATTGCGAGCACGTATGACTATATATGGAACACATGCCTAGGATTATCTAGTACTTGGATGCTTTATCTTATTTATCTGCAAATGCCCTATGTTCTGATTGCCATGTGAATTGTCTTGTCCATGAAACGTCGTCCATCCATCCCTGTGCCTACCCCGCTCCAATCCTACTGTTTACTGCAATTGCTACTACTGTCTTTACTTTACTACTGCCGTTACTTTACTATTCCTACTACAAAACTATTGATACTGATAAACTGCTGTGAGCAAGATTGTTTCTAGGTGCACCTGAATTGACAACTCAGTTGTTAAGGCTTATAAATATTCTTTGGCTCCCCTTGTGTCGAATCAATAAATTGGGTTTCACTTCCCTCGAAAATACTGCGATACACCCCCTATACTTGTGGGTCATCAGCGCTCCACGGTGAAGATGTCTCTCGTTTGCGCAGTCCGAACTTGGGACCACGATCACGATCACGATCACGAGAGAGAGAGAGAGAGAGAGAGAGAGAGAGAGAGAGAGAGAGAGAGAGAGAGAGAGAGAGAGAGAATATCAATTGTAGGTCTCCCCAAAAGTGAGGAAACCTTTATTAAATATTGTGTGTATTTATCTGGACAAATTCCCCCACTATATATAGGGGGAGGGGAGGTACTACCTCCCTCAAAGTCCTGGGGTGGGACTAAAGGAGAGGAGAGGGGGAGGGGTGGCGCCGCTATCCACCCCCATGATCCCCGCTCGGGGGTGGGGGCTGTCCCACGAGGGCACCGGCCACCTCCTCTGGCCCTTCTCCCTCTTGCCTTTCCCTAATGGGCCCTCTTCCCTCCGAAATTGGCCCATTAAGCCTTTTGACCTTTAAATTGAATTTCTCTTTTATTAAATAATTATGAATAAATGATTAAATCAATATTTAACATTCATTCATATATTATTCAATCTCCATGGTTATGGAACACCTTCCACCTCCACTCCGGACATCCTGCGGACTTATCGAAACCCTTCCGGTTTTCTCTCTACTATTCTTCGACGATTCTTCCGATCCTATAAACACTCTCTAAGCATCATCAAACCCTTAAGCGTGATACCCTATGGTTCGGGAACACTCCAGACATGGTCGGGACACTCCCGGACCAATGATCGACAGAGGGACGTGGATGGCCATGTGACCCCTGTGCGTTCCACGAAGATCTTTCGTCGTTTGAATCGGGACAGTCATGTCTTATTACCTTTTTCTCTCGATACTTGCATTGCCCGAGATCTGATCAATGACATCACCATGTCGTGTTCAATCTCGTTACCGAACAATGCTACTTGACTCGTTTCGACAAGTGATATCCCTGTGATCAAACCACACATTGCGCAACTATTGGATATAACTTCTCCGAGTGGGCCCTTGAGTATCTTTCTGTCACGTGGACAGACAAATCCCGCTCTTGACATATATTGCCTCTATGGTTTCCTCCGAGTACCTAAACACACCTTTATAACCACTATACTACCAAGTGGCGCTTGATGGTATCTAAGCACTCTCAGGAGGCAATGATTGATATAGCCTCATAGTCTAAGGAATAGTCTATGAGGATCCATTTCTAATCATCGTAACTTGAACTTTGTGACATGATCAGGTCACGATGTTTAGGTTGGGTATTGGTTCATCATCTCATTCACAGAATGAGTTGACTCCATTTCCAACTGGCATAAATGCCACATGATCAAGAAACTTGATCATCTATTGACCAATGAACCTGCGGCGACCCCGGATTTTCACCCGAGATTACCCAATTATGCCAACCACCACGATCCCATGATCAGTGCATCGTGGAGCATAACCGACGTGATATCAAAGTACACACATCCATTACAGTATGGTACAATAAGTCTTACAATAATAGTCTTACAACTTTGCCTCCATGGGCACAAATAGATAATAGTAGCGGTACTAATTAACGCGGAGGACCCGAGTCAAGCCATAGCCCAACAGGTTCCTGACTCGGAGAAATGCCCTAGTTTGCGAAGTCGCTGTCGTACCCTCCATCGTCTCCTTCATCATGCTCATAATCTGACCAAGTTGATAGCCAGGGAACATTGCCAGTGAGTACCTTGAATGTACTCACAAACCACCATACAAGGAAGAACAAAGAGTATGCAATATGGCTTTGGATAGGATAGCTCCAAAAGAGGCTATTTGTGAAATCTCTTAGAGATATACTCTCAACTCTACCACTTGTTGTTTACAAAACTTTTTTTAAGGGTAAAATAGTTAGGAAAAACTTTAGCTACTAGGATGGGGTCAACCATGTTATCCACTTTCACCATGGCCATCCCATGGCCAACACCTCCACTAGGTCCGACCATCCCATGGCTCATTCTCCATGCCCTTCGACCATCCCATGGCCGAGTCTCTTTTTAGAAAACCCTTTTTATAAACCAAAACCAGCATCGCTACGCTGCAACCTTTCCAACCGTCCATGACCGTGGACGCGGCTATTCGAATAGATTATACTCTGCAGAGGTTGTACACTTTCCCCACAAGATCCGATACATCCGCCATGAATAGGCGCGGATCGTCATACACTAGTATGCGAGTTTCGGATAACCGGACGAGACCTTCGGGATAATCCCCTCTTAACACAAGCGCCTGCCCTATGGATGTTATTCCCCTCAAAAAGGGACGTCGGGTACCGAAGACCAACCGGAGCGCTTTTTCCACTTCTCGAGTGTGTGCTTTCAATGAGGGGCGCATAGTAACACGTGGAGGCCAGCAGACCCTTCGTTCCTTCTCCAGGTCGATGTCCCACATGGACCTTTATCGGAGAAGGCCCACCCTCTAGGGATCCCCGATCCTCTGTAGTAGTTACGAGGCACTTGTATCAGAGAGAACCACTTTCGGGTCAAGCCCCTTCCCATATAGGGGTAGTGTGGTTGCACGGGGTAGTTGTTCGGGCAAAACTACATAGAACCAGGTGCGTTTTCAAAAACAGTTTTTCCTCCAACTTCATCTTCGGTACCTCCACTTGTGGATCAGATCCAAAACTCATTTTAAAAGCTCCTCGGCAAGTCCCACTTGCCAAGGTTTTCTGTCAAAACTTTTATAAAAACCTTCCTTGCCTTCGGGTTCCCAACCTAGAGTTTTTGGTTAGGCTAAACAGGGGTTTCCAAGGGGTTGTGGTATATTAGACCACCTTAACTACTAGGGTAGGAGTAGGTAATACCAAGGGGGAGTACTTAGACAGTACCATAGGCATAAGTTTGGTGGAGCCAAACTAATACCATAATAATAATATAGCAAGTAAAAACAATGCAGTAGTAGAGTAAATAAAACGAAGTGCATGAAAATAAAGATGGGACAAGTCTCATGAACTTGTAGGTGGCTTGCCTTGGGTGGCAGCTTGTTCCTGGTCCTCTTCCTCAAAATCTTCCCAAGTACCTTCCTCAAACTCGTCCTCGTTCGTATCTATCGTCGAAAAAGGGGAAATATAATCAACCACCACACCAATCATCATCCAAAGCACAAACAATGCAATCAGTACAGAACAGATGCACAACCAAACCAACCCAACCACACACAAGTAGATACTGATCCTAGCAGTACAAAACCATTGGAAACAAACAAAAAGATTAAGTCAAACTTAAATGGTGAATTTAGTGGTAAAGACTAGATTATTATTCGAACAGAAGATCTGACCAAAACTAGTTGTTGAATAGTGACCACAATGTATATTTCTAAGTAGCCACAGAAAATACAAAGCCAACCCCACTGGTTTCATATTTTTCTCAAAAAAGGGTTGATTTTTAATAAATAAAATACTGAAAACAGTGTATAAACTAGTACTAAAATCCCTAGGGCAGAATTACAGAGCCAAAGATTATGCCCTTCTAGGAATAAGTAGTACTAACAGAGGCATAACTCCGGGAGTTGGTTTCATCTAAAAATTAGCTTCACAACAACCTCTGGGAATTAATTAAGAACCCTATGTCCTTATCTTGGAAAAATAAGAATAGAGGCTACACACCACCAAAATGGATGGTTCAAGTTTTGTTCAGTAGGCAACTTCTCATGCAGGACTTAGAAATTGGTTTCACACTTTTCTGAGCTCCATAACTAAAGATACAATTTAAATACTCAAAACAGATAGATTTTTCCATAATAATTCTCAGTAAAAACACATACATGCTTTTGACTAGCTACCAGTGACATGCAAAGGACAAATACTAGGGCTACTCTACAAATTTTGAACCAAGCCAAAACACTGAACAAATATTATTCGGTGGAAATAAAGCTACAGAACAATTTCTAGTAATTAATTTATCCTAAAAGAAAATAAAAAGGGGGCAGTGCAGAGGCTGGGTCATGGCCCGCTAGGAAGCTGGGTCGGCCCGCGTACACGGTGGCCTGCGCGGGAGGGCAGGGATTCAAATCCCACCATGGGGGCCCGCGTGTCATAGGCACGGAGGGGCGAATCAGTATTGGGCGATGCTAGCCGTTGGATCTTAAACGAATCTTACGGCCAGGGCTTTGTCGTCCTCGCTGGGCTCAACACCGACAAGGGGAAACCCTAGCAGGCTGGCGGGCGGCGGGGAGGCTTACCCTGGGGCGGAGATGGGTCGGCGGCGGTGTGGATCGAACCGGTCGAGGACGAGGCGTCGAACGAGGTACGGTACAGCGGCTCCGGGTGACTGGAAGCGTTGCGCCAGCAGCGACGCGGCTCGGAACTCTCGGCCTCCTCGCAGCTCCGGCGTGCCTGTCGACAAGAACAGCCAGAGAAGAGGGGGATTAGGGCCGGTTTTGTGAGGTGAGTGCAGTGGAAAGGGAGCATGGAGGAGAGGTAGAGCATGGACGATGGAACCTTCTCTTTCATCGTCGGCACCAAGACAGAGAGAAACGACAGAGGAAGAGGAGAGGGCGAGAGGCTCTGCCTCCGCTCTACGGTGGTGTTGGGGACCTCTGGGAGCAAAATGAGGAGTGGAAGGAGCGTGCGAGGGGTGAGGGAGCTATTTAATGGGCAGGGCTAGACCACGGTGCACCGGGTGCACGGCGAGGCGGTGTGGTCGCAAGGGGAGCCCTGGGTTGGCCAGGAGGGGCGATGGCAACGCCATGGGGTGACCTGGGGACGGTCTTTCCTCGGGGGCTGGCCAGGCCTACAGGAGAGTGAGAGGGAGGTGGTCGTTGCATGCTGCCGGCAGGCTGTTCGACGGAACAACACGGGCTGCAGCGTGCTGTCTGCTCGGCTAGGGTCTGGGGAGTAGGAGGGGTAGGGGTGCAGTAGGGTGGCGAGGCTCTCTTCTATCCACCTCATGTTTTTGCACCGGGAGAGGAAGAGAGCGTGCGAGGCAGAGGGTTTTCTGCTGAGGTGGGCGCCGGGGTTGGGGGTTGCTGGGCACACGGGAGAGAGAGAGGTAGGGTGGAGAGGGTGCCTGGGAAGTTGGATCTGTCCGAGTAGGGCCAGATGTGACTTAAGGGAGGGAGAGACTGCTGGTTTTCGAGGCTTGGCAAGATCTGCTAGGATCTCCCTTGTCTCTCTCCTTTGAAGTGTGCTGGCGCGTGCATGTGACTTGGGTGAGTGCAAGGTGGTCACTGGGGTGGTGCGGCATCATGCCAGGGTCAGAGAGGGGGTGTAGCACGGGCAAGAGAGAGGGAGAGGGTTTTGGGGTGATCTTGTGCCACATTGATGAGGTGGCCATTTTGGAATCTTGCCATTTCGAGCTAGGGCCACTAATTACAGTGGGGAAGGAATGGTAGTGTAGAGGGTGACTTGGTGATCAAGCTCAGGCCTTGGTTGATCCTTGGATCACAGCCAGATGTTTACTATGATCTTCCAAACTTGGGATAAAATAAGGTGGTCATTCCCTAAGTGGCAACTAGTGAGGTAAACACTCACATGCAAGAAGCTTGGGCTTGTGGTTTAACCAGGACTAAGGTGTGGTTCTCAAGTACTCATAGCATAGTACCACATGGTACTCTTGCATGGTAGAAGGGGTGAGGGATTTATTCAAACCAAGGCTCCAAAGTTGGAACAAAACTAGATTCCTATGTCTTAGCCAAATTCTTAGCTTGTGGGGTGACTAACTAATATGACCCTTGGTGGTCATGCAAGCATGTAGACTAGCAAACAACACTACCAAAGCAACACACATGATCAAGCAATCTAATAGAGCTAGTCTTATATGCAAACAATTAGTAAAAGTTTTATTTCCCCCTAATTTTCTAGCTTCTTAACCCTCAACAAACAAGGATGCAGAAAATGGGATGTTACAGAACCAGTGGCTAGAGTTTCACTGGGAACCCCTGGTTATTTATATATCACACGTGTATTGATGTTTCCACTCAATACAGTTATAGCATGATACAAAACTTAATTATAAACTTTATGAAATATGATAATAGTCCTTATCACTATTTGTCTCTAGCGCATATTTCCAACATGGTCATCATGTGCATCATTTTGGTCCTCCTTGGTTTGATCTTGTGTTTCAGTTTCATCTCGAGGATCCACCAATGTATCATCTTCTTGGCTTGCTTTGAGCAAGGCCTTTTCCTTTCGCTCTTTTTCAGCTTCATATTCCGGTGGTCCTAAGGGTCCTATAACAACTGCACCCCTTCTTGTGAGAACATTAGTAGAAACAGGAATATCTTTATCATCATGAAGAAAAATTTGATAACCAGATGCTATTTGTTCACAGTGGGTTTCAATCATACTAAGATACTTGTGAAATAATTTTATTTCTTGTCCAATCTCATCATAATTTTCCATGGGTTCTGCCAAAATCTTTTTTGTGTTTTTGAAAGTGCTTATGCAAGTTATTATGAGATTTTACTTGTCGATGTTTTATTCTTGAAAAACTTTTCTAGTTTCATCTCCTTCAATTAAAACTTGTAACAACTCTACTTTGTTTTCCTTAACAAGTTCAGAAGGTATACCTTTTTCTTTCATTGTTTTTTGTACCTCAGGCATAAGATCAGGAGTTATCTAAAGTATCCCTTTTTCCAGCTTAGTGCGAAAATCAGGATTATATAAATAATCATTCTTTGCCCTATTAGACATCAATTCCAAACATTCTTTAATAGTTAAAGTATTTATCGATCCTCCTGCTGAGAAGTCAAGCAACTCTCTACATTGAGTATTTAGACTGTGGTAAAATAAATGGCAAATAGTTGATTCAGAATAGCCATGATTAGGAATATTGTTGATCATTCCAAAGAATCTTTCCTAGGCTTGTGGGTAGTTTTCTCCCACGTTCTGACTAAAGTTGCCTATATTCTTTCTTAGTTCAGTTACCTTTTTAAAAGGATTAAACCTGTTTATGAATCTAACAATGTAGTTTTCCCAACATTTAATGTAATGGCGAGGGAGAGAATATAACCAGTCTAGAGCTTTACCTTTTAGAGACCATCAAAATAATTTTAGACGAGAGAAGTCTCTTAGCAAACGTTTTGGTCCAAGTGATGTTATCACATCATTGTACTCTCTAATATGTCTTCCCTGGTCTTCATCTTCCCTTCCACTGAAAGCTTTTTCCTGCAAAATTTTAATAATTCCACCATCAAATCGATATTCTCCAACTCCAGGATTAGGGAATTCTATTGGTTGTTTAAGAAATTCATAACTTGGAGCACTATATTCTCTGAGAGTTTTCTCAGGTTTCATAGGAGTTGTCCTGTAGATAGACATGATTTCTATAATATCACTCAGGTTTTCAACTTCAACTTTATTTGATCTTAAAAGTTTTTCAATAATTTCTTCGTGCCTTTGGGTAGGCACGCGCTCAATATAATCCGGTAGATAGGTCCTACCAGAGCGTGTAGACCCTTTGTCTCCTAGGGAGAACATTTTGTAGTAGCAACACCGGAAATGTCAAAAGACAAACACTTAGTGCTTAGCTCCTCGGCAACGGCGCCAGAAAATAGCATGATGTCTGCAAGTGCACAGATCGTTTGTAGCTAGTTTCAAAGTATAGATATCGATCCCACAGGGAGCCCAAAGGTAAGTGTTTATGGGTGAAGTCTATGTCACACCCGAAGTTGTCATAGGTCTTCGAGTGAATTGACTGCAAGTTTTGAAATAAGAATGGGGTTTTTATTAAATGAGATGTATTTAAATAGAACTAAAATGTAAACTTCAGAAATATAAAGCATAAAAGTAAAGAACGACTTGGATGTTTGTTCTTTCCTGTAGATGGCAAAAGAAGGCGCGGGGAGATTTAGTTCATAGTGATAGTGACTGTGCTAGGTGGACGAATGATAACTGTAACAATTATAATCTTATAAATATATGTGTAGGCGAGCAACCCATAATTAGTCAGAACTCCTCTTGGTAGATTTCATCCAACTTCAATAATCCTACTAGCCTATTACCAAACCATGGTCAGACACTAGACGATTAAGACCCTTTAGGTCACTTAGCGATTAAGCTCCTTGGATCGGACTAATGCAATAAGCACAGTGGTTTCTCATTATCCTCGAGTCTACTAGTTTTCCATCGATATCCCCGTGTCACCCGAGGGTCGCCGGTCTACTAGCGAACAAGATCTTATCTATGTAGAACAAAGCATCATGTTGTCTGGGCCCTTAATTGGACAACAAGCATTAGGCATCCCACATATAGTCAAGCACACACAATATAATAATGAGAATCAATCACAAACTAATGGAAAATATGAAGGCAGATCACATCTCACCAATCCCCTACATCTCCCACGCCCAAGGGAATTACTCACACATGAGAGAAGAACGGATCATTGATATAATCAAATAAAGGGAATTCATCTTGATATTACCATGGAGATCCACAAGAAGAATAGAAAAATATCCAACACAATTCAAGATGGCAAGAAACAATCTCAACCCCTAGTCTTGCAAAGTGAAGATCCCTCTCTCTCTCAAGTACAAGTGGTGGCTATGGGGGTGTATTGGCTAGGAGGTCGAAGATCATGGAGCGAGATGAAGAACGTCTTCCGCTTCTTCTCCAGATCTCCTTTTTTCTCCCTTCTAGATGGTATGGTGGCTATTGTGTTGTGTTTTCGTTCTTGGTCCCTTCATGGAAGTTGTCCCTTTTGACAGGACAGAGGCGGCGACAACTATACGTCGGGAACTATATGACTAGAAAAATATTCCCATCGTATAGTTGCTCGTTAAAGCTTCTATAAGCTCCCCTCGAGTGCTTCCAAAGAGAGACTTGCTTGTTTTCTCTAGAATATTGTGTTTCTCTAGTTAAAAACTTCTGTTGACATTCAGAACCTGAAACACACATTAAAAACCAAGTTTTCTTCACTACCGAAGTATTAGCGTTAGGTAAAGCTAGAAAACGATCAAATCTAGGAGAAAACCATCAATAAAAGCCATCAAAAATGTATCGAATCTCACAGCTATCACTTGCATCATCATCTCCATCCTTTGCGGGAACATGTCCTCCCAATTTGGGAGAGGCTTGATCTCCGGGCTGGATGATGACGATGATCCTTTAGGTTCTACTTCTTCGATCCTCTTCACGGCCTTCTCTTCTTTCTTCCTCTAGATCTTGTTGACATGGAAGAACTGCATGGCTTCGCTGCACGGATGTTGTTAGAAGGGGCTTGTATAGGGATGGCGAGGATTTTTCGAGGCTAGAGGTTGTAGCTCTCCGAAAACTTAATGAAAATGTTTAGATGCGATCAGCTTTAAAAGGGAAGGTCAAAAACCCTAGCCGCCATTCGTAATGAGCAACTATACAGGTGCGGCCCGTATAGATCTCGCCGTATAGTTATGAACCACCTATATATTACATCTACGGTGGAACCAATTATACGTCCAGAAATATACGGGTGGAAATTTTTATTCCCGCCATATAGTTGGTCGTTAAACCTTCTGTACTCCGAATAATTTTTTTGGAGATGGCTTGATATCTATATGACCACAGCTATACGGGAAAAAATTTTATTCCCGTCGTATAGTTGGTCGTTAAACTATCATTACCTAGAAAAGAGTTTTGTCAAAGGCATCGATATCTATACGACGATGACTATACGGGTGGAATTTTAATCCCCATCATATAGTTGGTCGTTAAACTATTAGTACCTTTCGTGGACGGAAGGGGTGATGTCAAAACAACTATATGACCGCAGCTATACTGCCGGAACTTTTATTCCCACCGTATAGCTGGTCGTTAAACCCTCTGGATCCACCAAAAATTTCCTGCTTCTCCAAAGATTCTTTATTAATCTGAAACTTAACGAAATATCAAGTTTTGATAGAAAAATGACAGCTTAAATTTTTGACCAATTTTGGCATTATCAATCTTCCTTCTTCTGTGCTAGAGCAACAAATGTTCCTTATTTAACAGAATGCTCAATTAAAACTTAATTTTTTAAAGATTTACTCAAACCTTTACTTCACATGGGTTGCCTCCCATGAAGCGCTCTTTCATGGTCAATAGCGTGACCGTAGTGTTGCTCATTCCGTCTTGAGTCCATTCTTCTTGCAGTTGCCATTCCTTGTATATCTTTGCTTAATCACTTCTTCTGGTATGATCACTTGTATGGTGACTGCACTTATATCTTCCATTACTCGATAATTCTTCAAGCGTTGTCCATTTACCACCCATGAAAGAGAGGGTGTTTTTCCCTGGAGCTTCACTGCTCTCGATGAATAAGCTTCTTCAACTATATATGGGCCTTCCCACTTTGATCTAAGCTTCCCTGGAAACAACTTAAGACGAGAATTATAGAGCAACACTTTGTCTCCATTTTTAAAGGTCTTATTCTCTATTTTTCTATCATGCCATCTTTTCACTTTTTATTTAAACAATCTAGCATTCTCATAGGCCTCACTTCAAAACTCATCTAAAGCATGAATATCTAATAAAAAAAAATTCCTTGCTACTTTAAGATCATAATTTAGGTTCTTGGTTGCCCAAAAAGCTTTGTGTTCCAATTATAAAGGTAAATGGCATGCCTTTCCATACACCATCTTATAAGGTGTCATACCTATTGGATTTTTAAACGCAGTACGGTATGCCCATAGAGTGTCATTTAACTTGTATGACCAATCTTTTCTTGATTTGTCCATCGTCTTCTCGAGTATGGTCTTTAATTCTCTATTAGAGAGTTCCACTTGACCACTCGTTTGAGGATGATATGGTGAAGCAACACGGTGAGTTACTCCATATTTGCTGATGATTTTCCAAAAATATCCTTCCATAAAATGAGAACCACCGTCAGTGATTAAAAATCTAGGAACTCCAAACCTAGGGAATATAGTGTCCTTGATCATCTTCACTGAGGCGGTTGCATCTGCATGGCTTGCTGGAATAGCTTCAACCCACTTAGTGACATAATCGATAGCAACAAGAATATGAGTGTAACCATTTGATTCTATAAAAGGTCCCATGTAATCCATTCCCCATACATCAAAGGGTTCGATTATAATACTATAATTCATTGCCATCTCTTGTCTCCTACCTATATTACCTCTTCTTTGGCAAGCATCACAGTGTTCTACATACTTGTGTGCGTCCTTGAGCAAGGTGGGCCAATAGAATCCGGACTGAAGTACCTTCATTACAGTTCGCGTACCTGCATGATGTCCTCCATACGGGTTGTCATGACAAGCTTCCAATATTGCATTCATTTCATGGTTAGAAACACACTTCTAAATCATTCTATCAGGTCCATGACGATAAAGATACGGATCATCCCAAAAGTAATATTTAAGATCATTAAAGAATTTCATCCTTTGATTTCTTGTCATACCAGGAGGTATAAATTTTGCTGCAAGATACTTAGCATAATCTTCATACCACGGATCAGCAATTTCAACATTTTCTAAATATTCTCCCAGAAATTACTCATTTATAGGTACGGGGTTAGTAATTATTCCCTCCATCCAAGATAGATGATCTGCTACCGGATTATCCTTACCCCTCCTATCTACTATTTACAAATCATATTATTGTAGTAATAAAACCCACCTAATCAACCTGGGCTTCGCATCCTTTTTCACAAGAAGGTGATGCAAAGCTTGGTGATCCGTATGAACTATTACCTTAGAATTAATGATGTAAGATCTAAATTTGTCGCAAACAAAAATTATTAAGAGGTTTACTAGCATAATAAATAACATTTAAATTCTTTTCATCTCGCTATCCTAACACAGCCCCTAAAGCATAGTCACTAGCATCACACATGATTTCAAAAGGTTCATCCCATTTTGGAGATTGCATGATAGGTGCTGAAACTAATTTGTTTTTAAGGTTCTCAAAAGCTGCAATGCAGTCATGATCTAAGTAGAATGGAGTTTCTTTCTCAAGGTGAGAGGCATAGCTATTTTAGCAAAATATTTTATAAAACGCTTATAAAAACCTGCATGTCCCTGAAACATTTTTAAGTTTTTAATGTCCTGAGGTATTGGAAGATTTTCTATAGCATTTATATTAGTTTTATCTATTTCTATTCCCTTCTCTGAAACCTTATGCCCAAAAACTTTACCTTCTCTTTCCATGAAATGACATTGTTCCCAATTCAAAACTAAATTTGATTGCCTGCATCTCTGCAAGACTTTGGTTAGATTGTAGACGCAATTATCAAAGGTTGTTCCACAAACAACAAAATCATTTGTTAGAACTTCCATAGTCTTCTCAACAAAATCATCAAAGGTTTTTAAAACACATTCTTGAAAAAGTCGTTGCTTCCTTACATAAGCCAAACGGAATTAATCTATAAGCATATGTGTTATAAGGGCAAGTGAAAGTTGTTTTCTCTTGATTTTATGGTTGTATGGCAATTTGAGAATATCCAGAATAACCATCAAGAAAACAGAAATAAGAATTATTACTAAGTCTTTCTAAAAATTTATCCATGAATGGTATAGGTTTATGATTTTCTGTGTCTCGTGGTTTAGCTTCCTAAAATCAATGCACATACGATATCCAACGATAGGTCTTACAGGAACTAGCTCACCATCCTCATTCATAGCAGCATCAAGACCACCTTGTCTTGGTATGCAATGATCTGGGCTAACCCACTTACTATCAAAAATAGGATATATTATGCCAGCATCTAATAAGCGTATAACCTGTTTTCTTACTACTTCCTTCATTTTCAGATTAAGCCTTCTTTGTGTATCCATTACAGGTTCAGCATCATCAAGCATGGTAATCTTATGTGTTACAATAGATGGATCTATTTCTTTAATATCACTTAGAGTATATTGATACATTGCAAATGTTCTATAATTTTTGATGTTCCATGCTTGTTTTATCCACTTTCTTGTGTTTTGTTCCAACTTTGGAGTACTTTTATTATGATTTCTTGGACTAACCTATTAACAAGAGCCACAGTGCCAGCTGCCTGTTTTCTGTTGTTTTTGGTTCCAGAAAAGTCAGAAAATGAATATTCTTAGAATTGGACGGGACAAAAGCCAAAGTGCCTATTTTTCCGGAAGGGATCAAGTGCCAGAATACGAGAAAGAGAAGAGATGGGGGCCGGCCACACCACCTGGCCGCGCGGCTAGGCCTGGCCCGCACCAGGGGGTGGTCTGGCCGACCCCAGCACCCCCCTCGGCCTCTCCTTCCGCCTATAAGTTGCCCTCGGGACGAAAACCCTAGGTACCCGATCAAAAATCCACGAAAGAGTCTATAGCCGCCGTCATCTCCATCCCTAGATCGGGCGGATCTGAAGCTCTTCCTGGCACCCTGCCAAAGAGGGGAATTCACCCTAGAGGCCTTCTTCATCACCATGCAAGCCTCCGGTGTGATGCGTGAGTAGTTCATCCTTGGACTACGGATCCATGTAGTAGCTAGATGGCTGGTTTCTCCTCCTTTGTGCTTTCATGTTTAGATTTTGTGAGCTCCGTTCATGATCAAGATCATCTATTTGTAATTCATACATGTTGTGTTTGCGGGGATCCGATGGATATTGAGATGCTATTTCAGATTGATTATTGATTCTATCATGTCTTTGTTATTTGTGATCTTGCATGCTTTCCGTTGTTAGTAGCTATCTTGGCCAAGTAGATGCTAGCAACTCCAAGAGTTATTATTTATGCTCGATAGTGGGTTCATGCCTCTGGTAATCTGGGGAAGTGACAGAAATCTCTAAGGTACTAGATGTGTTGTTGCCACTAGGGAGAAAACAACGATCTTTTGTTCATAGAACAATTGTATTGTTTACCTTACACGCAGTTCGTAAAGCAATAATCTGTTGCTTGCAACTTAATACTGGAGGGGGTTCGGATGATAACCTGAAGGTGGATTATTAGTCATAGATGCAGTTGGATGGCGGTCTATGTATTATGTTGTATTGCCCAATCAAGTCTCAAAGGAGTCCAGATGATTAGTATATGCATGTATTGCTTTCTCGGTGTTTGTCAATTGCCCCGCTGTAATTTGTTCACCCAGCATGTTATCTATCTAAGGAGAGCCACCTCTAGTGAACTATGGATCCCGGTCCTTTACTTTACATACAATCTACAATCTTTTACTGCTTTGTGTTTACTTTCTGCAAACTTTTACTTCTTTCCATTCGATACGTTTAATGCTTTGTTTTCCGCAAAACACGGTGAGATTGACAACCTCATCGCAAGTTGGGGACAAAGTTTTGTGGTTGTGTTGTGCAGGTCTCCACGTTGCTACTAGCACCGGTAGTGCGCCCTGCCAAAGCTCAGCTAGTAACACCTTTGAGGTGTTTCCTTGCTCCTACTGGTTTGATTAAACCTTGGTTTCATAACTGAGGGAAACTTGCTGCCGTGCTCATCATACCTTCCTCTTGGGGTTCCCAACGAGCTCTACATCAACACCACGCACCAAGCACTTTTCTGGGCGCCGTGTATTGAGCCATCATATATTCAAAGGCTTCATGATGCTTAACCAAGACCGAAATGAGTTTATTTTTTTCATTTTCTGATAGATTTTTGCTAATAATAACAGGACATTTATTTTCATTATCTAAAAACTCATACCTCATATCGTCTGGAAATTGTTTCAATTCAATTGGTGGAGGTTCTTCATCTCCTTTTCTTACCAGTTCTTCATAGTCATGTGGATTTTGTGCTTCCGGAACTGAATCAAGGTAATCATCCATGTCTTCTCTCTCCTCATCATCTGGTGCTTCCTCCCAATTAATTAGGCTCCTATCTAATTCATCTTGTGGAGTACTGGAATGAATTGTGGCCAGCTCGGCAATCGTTTTCTCTTCCTTGATATCTTCCACTTCATATGGCCTCTTGTTTAGTTTGGCGAAGTGGAATGTCATTTCCTCTTCTCCAAACATCAGTGAAATAGTCTCCTTCTTATTATCAACTCGAGCTTTGGTTATGGAAACAAAAGGCCTCCCTAAAAGAATAGGACAAAAAGAATCTCGAGGCATATCAATAATATGAAAACCAAGGGGGTACATGAGTGATCCAATAAATACATAGATATTTCTGATTACACCTTCCGGTTTTATATTGGTCCTATTAGACAATTTAATAGTAGTATCTACTAGTTACACATCTGGATTATTTAAATTGTAGCGAAGTTCCTCATAAAGTGATGAAGGCATAATATTTATAGTGGAAATTGGCTCACAAATTCCGTATAAGAAAGTTTCTCCACAATATATAGGAGTCATAGGTTTAGAAGTTCTGTTACCTCATACCTTACCTTCATGAACTCTGAAGTTTCAAGGTCTAGCATAACCACTTCATTGTCCACTATTCGTGCTTCCATAAGATCTTTTAATATAACATTATTTATATTGGTAGCTTCTGGATTCTTTTCTGGTTTCTTTAATCTCTTTTTGCCTTTTCTTGATATTCTCTTGAATAGGTGTTGAGGAGAAATCTTCCATTAGCGCTCTTGCATGCTTCTTTTCTTCGAGGGGTTTATGGGGTTCCCATTCTGTAGGTACCTATAAATGCCCTGCATAATTCTCAATAATTTTCTTTGCTGAGTAAGGATCAATACTGAGGGTTTTAATCATTGCACAAGTCCTTTCATCTGCAAGGAAATCGTTAACACAAGCATATTCAGAAAGACTATTTGTAATGTACCCCTTATTTTTAAGATTTTCTGTTGCCTCCCTCATTTTTATTATTAATTTCCAAGCTTCATCATAGGTATAAGATAGAAAACTGCCATTAGAAGCAGTGTCTAGATTCATTCTATTTTCAATATTAACCCCTCCATAAAAATTGTGAGTGATTAACCAATCAGGCAAACAATGATGGGGGCAATTATCTAGGTAGCTTTTGTACCTTAGATATCCTTCATACAAACCCTCATCAGGATTATTTTTCAAACTGATAATAATACCTCTCATCATGTGATCTTTGCTTTTCGAGTAATATTTTGATAGGAAATTTGTTGTCAATTCCGTCCAAGTCCTTGGTGCTTTTGCACAAAAAGATCTATACCAGTTGCAAACATTATTAGAGAGAGTTTGTCTAAACAACTGGGTTTTAACCATATCAAGATTATAGTCATCGAATATAAAGGAACTGAGAACATCATCAAAGAATTGTGAGTGTCCATATGGACTCTCTTCATTGGTTCCTGCAAATTTCTTAGAGTGCAGTAGTTCAAATAATAAAGGGTGGATCTCAATTCCGTCTAGATTTATGCTTTTATTGACAGTTATAAAAGCATCCATGGGCGAACCCATTTTCCTTACTGCCTCAAGCTGGATTAAATGCTGAGTGTTGTCCATTGTTGCGGTCCTGCAACTTAAATTAAAAATTAGTACAATGAAAGTAAATAACTAAAAGTAAAGTGACTTATAGTGCTAAGCTCCCCAGCAACAGCGCCAGAAAATAGCTTGATGGCTGCAAGTGCACAGATCGTTTGTAGATAGTTTCGAAATAAAGATATTGATCCCACAGGGAGCAGTAGGAGAAAGACTAAAATGCTTTTAACTAAAACTAAACGTAGTACTTTAAGGAATAACTTTAAGATGCAAGAAACGTAGAGTTGTTTTTGGGTTTTTGGTGGAATGAGGCAATTTAAAGTAAAGTAAAACTTAATGCGGAAAGTAAGAATCGCGTGTGTAAAAGAACTTGGAGCTGCAATAGGGAAAAGGCGTTCTCAGGGAGTGGTGGATACACCGCTAGCAATTTAGACTAAGCAATTCAAGATTATTATAATAAATAATCTCATGATATGTATGTATGTGGGAGGAGCTCCATATATGGACAAATAGGCAGCAACCACTGCTAACATCATCCTTCATAACCACAACTAATAGATAAACGACATCAATCGTATTATCCTGCTATTAAGGAATTTCTCCCGTGGCTTGGACATGGCTTTATGAGTTCTCCTTAATTCCCCAAGTTAGTATGTAAATAATGACAACAGCTTTATAGTCACAGTAAGTGATATCATCTCTCCGTCTACCAACAAGTAATCCCCTTCATCGAGTCCCCACAAGAGGAAAATATTAAGGAGGTGCACAACTCCCAACATCAATATGAAGACAATTAACACATACACATAATGATGTATAACATAATAATCTCTATCTCATCTCAATCATGTGTTAGGGTTTCTCCATCTCCCCAAGAACTAGAGATCTACTCAGACATGGGGGCAATCAACAGCATGGCAATGGTAATAGAAACAATTGTAAATGAATAGTTCTTGTATAAATCCACAACAAGTACGAAAATTACAACAAGATGTAGATGGGGTGAAGATGGGATGGATGGAGATGGTGGTGGTGCAGCGGTTGATGAAAATGGAGATCGATGCCTTGGCCTCCCAGATCTGCGTAGGGCGAAGATGGATCCCTTGGGCAAGTTCCCCCTCCAGATGCCTTTCAAAGGTGAGGTTTCGGTGATTTCTGGGTGTTCTGTATGTCGTCTCTCCGATCCAGTTGCACGGGGTGAAACTATTTGAGGAGGCGATGGCGGCGCCAACTATACGGCCGGAAAAAGTATTCCAGTCGTATAGTTGTTCGTTGGACCATCTGTATGCCTTGATTGCTTCGGGTTTTCTTCTAGTGTTATTGATATTTCCTAAATAAGCATTTTATGTTATTTTTGACTCCTTTTCTCCCGAGTACAACTGCTCCAAGAATTGTGTCCATTGTATCCATCATCTATCCTGATCCTGGTGAAAATAGACATAAAACATGCGCGCGAGCACCATAAAATACCAAGATCCTACATCTACAATGCAAAATAATAATATGAAACATGATGCAAATATGCACTCATCAGTGGCGTTTGTTAGATTTATATGAGTTGCGGTCCATGTAGTCTAATAACTCCTGAAATCTCAAGGCCCATCTACTATGGTGGCTTGGTAGCCCTGTGGGAGACAATGTTTAGTCCCACATTGCTAGTTGCGAGAGAGTTGGACTAGCTTATAAGGTGAGCTGTTTCACTCCCACTAAGTGACTAAGAGGAGAAGGAGTCCATGCGCACTCCTCCTAGTCCACCACCCACCTCGCCTCGCCCGCACACGCGACGCGTTTCGTGAACCGAGTTCGAGTTAGAAACTCATTTTGTGCAAGACTAAATTTGTGCACAGTGCACCACCTATTGGGTACATGTCAACATTTTTGTGCATGTTTGACACATGTCCTAGTCTTCCACCATGTGGCAACTTGGTCGGCTCACTGATACGTCGTAAACGTATCTATAATTTTTGATGTTCCATGCTTGTTTAGTATCTACTTTCTTATGTTATGTTCATACTTTGAGGTATTTTTATACATTTTCTGGAACTAACCTATTAACAAGATGCCACAGTGCTAGTTGCTTGTTTTCTGCTGTTTTTGGTTTCAGAAAAGATAGTAAGGAAATATTCTCGGAATTGGACGAAACAAAAGCTGAAGTTCCTATTTTTTCCGACGTGACACGGAGTCCAAAGGGGAGATGGAGGGGAGCCAGGGGCAGGCACACCCTAGGGTGGCGTGGGTCTCCCGTGGCCGCGCCACCAGGGTTGTGGACACCCTGGCCCACCTCTGACATCGCCTCTTCGCCTATATATCCCCCCCCCTCGGGACAAAAACCCTAGGTACTAGATCAAAATTCCACGAAAAGTTCCGCAGCACTGCCGCCACCGAAGAGGATATTCGGGGGACAGAAGTCTCTATTCCGACACCCTGCCGGGACGGGTAAGTTCCCCCGGAGCCATCTCCATGAACTCCACCGCCATCTCCATCGGCGTTGCTGACTCCCATGATGAGGAAGGACTAGTTATCTCTCGAGGCTAAGGGCTCTACAAGTAGCTATGTGTTCATCTCTCCCTCTCTATGCGTGATCTTATTGAAATCATGAGCTTTGTAATATAGATCTATTATGCTACTCAAGTGCTTTAATTAATCTCTGCTATCCCCACGTGTGCAAAGTTGATAGTGTGAACATCGTGTGGCACTTAGGCTAAGGTTATATAAATACTTATCATGAGTATAATTTGAGTTGGGTGTCTCTATGAGATTGTGGTGTTTGTTGGAACCATCTAGAGCTCAAGGTGACAGTGAGGTGTTATCTAGATGGGGAATGCAAAATTTAAGGTGTGTTGTTATAGCCCTACATCGTCCAACCGGAGAGTAGTTCAGGGTAGCATCATAAAGAGAAGATATTTATATGAGAGTGTCCACTGGTGAAAGTATGATCCCTAGGCCTTGTTTCTAAGCATTGAAACACCATTTACAATCAGTTCGGTTACATGTTTGCTTGCTACCACTCTTATTTCAGATTGCAATTACCACTTATAATCATCCATATTACTTGTATTTCACTATCTCTTCACCGAACTAGTGCACCTATACACCTGACAAGTGTATTGGGTGTGTTGGGGACACAAGAGACTTCTTGTATCTTGATTGCAGGGTTGCTTGAGAGGGATACCTTTGACCACTTCCTCCCTGAGTTCGATAAACCTTGGGTGATCCACTTAAGGGAAACTTGATGTTGTTCTACAAACCTCTGCACTTGCAGGCCCAACACTGTCTACAAAAATAGAAGCGTGTGTAGACATCAAGCTATTTTCTGGCGTCGTTGGTAGGGAGGTAAGGTAAAAGGTACTTACATCTTCTAGTTACTAAGCTATCTTCTAGTACGGTTGCTGGTGTGTGAGTGCTCAAAGTTATTTCCTTTAGATTCTGCAATTATATCTTTTGTTTCTTGTTTTTATTTTCACTAGTTAGGCTTAATGGAAAACAACAACAAAATTAGAGAGCTTTATAGTATTTATCTTGAGTTAGAACATGAAGTGTTTGAAGAGAAAATTAAAAAACCTATGGAACTTTATTTGCATGCTAATAGCAATGTTATTAGAATGAATTCTCTGAACACCATTATTGCTAATGCTATGGAAAAGTCTAAGCTTGGTGAAGCTGGTTTTGATGAGCATGATATTTTTAGTCCCCCAAGCATGGAGGAGAAAATTTACTTTCATAATACTATGCCTCCAATATATGATGATTACAATGATGAATATGATATTTTAAGTCCACCTACTATTGATGATAAAATTAATTATGATTACAATATGCCTCCTATATTTGATGATTATGGTGACGAGACTAATAATTAAAGCTATTTTGTTGAATTTTCTCCCACTACGATTAATAAGAATGACTATGCTTATAGGGAGAGTAATAATTATTTTATGCATGTGGCTCATGATAAGAATGTTTTATGTGATATTTATATTGTTAAAATTTTATTCATGATGCTACTGAAAGTTATTATGAGAGAGGGAAATATGGTTTTATGTATCTCAACAATATTAAGTTTCTCTCTTTATGTTAAAGATTTTGAAGTTGCACTTGTTTTGCTTTCCTATCCTTGTTGCTTTGTGATTTCATGACTTGTTTATTTACAAGATTATTTTTCATAGGAAGTGGGTTAGACTTAAATTTGTTCCATATTTGCTTCTTGATGCTTTCTTTTACTTCAATTCATATTTCTTATGTGAGCATCATCGAAATTATCATGCCTATCTTAATGGCTATAAAGAGCTTTTGGGAGACAACCCATTTTATTTTTACTTTCAGTTTATTTTTGTTTTGTTGAGTCTTGGAAGTTATTTCCTCTGTAATAACCTCTCCTTATCATTTTTATGTGGTTTTTGTGCTAAGAATAACCTCTAATGAGAGAGAAGTAAGACTTGGGAAAGTTGTTGTCCTGAAACAGATTTATGTGCGTCACTGTAAAAAAATCGTGAAAAATCACAGTACGTCGGATTGAGCTATAAATTTTTGTGCTTATGCCCCAGGTTATTATCCAACTTTAGTTAGTTTAGCACTTTTCGATTTGAGCAACAGAATGTCTTCAAGAAAAATCCTTTTTTTACCTGCTGGTCTGTTTTGACAGATTTGTGCCTTTATTTGCATCTCCGCTTAATCTCTTTCTCTTTGAGTTCTCTTTGATCACTTGAACTTTTAAAAGGAATTGTTACAGTAGCTTGTGTTTTAATGGAAGTTTTACTTGTGTTGAAACTGAACCTAAAGACTTATTATCTTGAATACACTAATGTTGCTAACGAAGATTGTGTGAAGTTTTGTATGAAGGAAATTTTAAAGTGTAGGGAAGAATAATGTGATAATATGAAGTATGGACAAAATCTCAAGCTTGGGGATGCCACCCGTGTCACCCCAAGAAATATTCAAGAATTACAAGCGTCAAAGCTTGGGGATGCCCAAGGCATCCCCTTCTTCATCAGTAAAAATCTCAGGTTTCTTCCAAACACTTCATTTTTATTGTATCGTGCACAATTGTGTTGTTCTTGGAGCGTCTTTGTTTTTGTTTTTAGTTTTATTTTGCTTAGCTTTCTTGAATAAATTGGTTGGACCCCCGCATTCATACATAGTTTCAAATAAGTTGATTTGGATTGGAAAAGAGTAGGAAAGATCATGCTTATAAGTGGTACAAAAAGGAGCTTCTTTTGACTGTGGCCTAGGCTTTGTCATGTCATGTTTGATATTGCTTTGACTTTATCCTTAGTGATTATTGTTTTAGCATGAATTGTTACAAAAAATTGATATTGGTTAATGTGCCTTGAAAGAATCATGCGTTGTTTTAGCATATAAAAGCATAATATTGTGGTATTCTCCTTTGATGCTTTATTTGGGTTGACTTGGCGCATGTTCACACCATGTTAAGACTATACCAAGTCACCATAGCCTCTATGATCATTTAGTTTTCGACTTGTAATATCACTTTATGCTTTAATTAATAATGTTTTGTCGCTTTGCATGAATATGGCCATTATTGCTCTCTTAGTTGGTCGCTCCCAATCTTTTGCTAGCCTCCACATGTACCAAGTATGAGTTTAACTCATGCATCCAACTCCAAATAAAACCAAGTTATTCCAAAGAGTCCACCATACCTACCTATTAGCATTATTGCTATTCCAAGTATATTCATGTTTTTATCTACCTTCTGAATTAAACTTGTTATGTGAAAATTAGTGATTAAAGCTCTCACAAACTTGATGGCACACTTTACTTTCTTGCACTTAATAAACTTGAACCATTGTGCCCATCTATGTTGCTTATATGCTTGCACTTTGTAAGTTTTGAATTAGCATAACCATGTTATCATGGGGAACACTTTCAACATTGCACTTTATTTAGTTGATATCATATTCTTTTGCTTACGGACCCCGGAGGTGTGAAATAAAAGGGGAGCTTGTAAGCTCATGGAGTTTGTATATGTGTGAGAGAAACACCTGGGCAGCTATCCTAAGGCATGCCTAATCATGGTGGAAACTTGCAGCATAACCATAGTGAGCAATCTGTGAAGCATCCTCAATAACCTATGCAAATAGGAAATAAAAAGATCGCTGAGATGCTCATTGTCTGTTGCCTTGTCATTTTGATATGGGAAAGCTCATGTATCATGGGGCAAGGGGTACCCCGTTGGCGGTTGTCTATGATACACATGTACTTACAATGACAAGAACTTACTCGTGAATAAAGTTGAGTAGCATGAGGTTCGGTACTCGTAAGCAAGGGGCATGAGATTTTCAACTTATAACTTGTCAGGCATATCCTCATATTTGTTCACTTTAACCTTAATCACCTAAAGATGCTTATGATAGGGGCAATGAGAGCTGAAAGCTAATAAGTACCATAATTTTCAGAAGCTCTTTATGAGACTTGAATCCCTGCTTCCTTCTATGAAGGCCTTTCTTTTACTTTTATGTTGAGTCTCCATATTCTATCTTTATGAGACTTGTTTCCTCCCTCTCCCTCCCATGATTCTTGCATCTATTTGAGGGAAAAGAGAGAGGAGATCTAGATCCACAATCCCACCAATCCATCTCTCCTCTAAGTGAGAGGAATGCTTTGGGATCTAGATCTTAGAGACTTTTGTGGTTTTACTCGAGTGTTCTTCCTCTCTCATTCCCCAAATAGATTTTGTAACTTTGGTGGAATTTGGGAGTGAAGGACTTGCCATTGCATTAGGTGCACGGTTTGAGTTCTGTTGGGTCCGCAACATAGAAAACAAAAAAAAATCCTACAATGAGAACTATACGCCAAGATCTATCTACCAGATACAGAGCAACGGGTGGACATACATCCATGGAGAACTTACCCTCGAAGACAACAAGTTCTATTAACGAGTAGGAACTCGTGGTTGATGTAGTCGTACGCTTGCCGATCTCAAGATTGTGTGGAAGTCCGAGCGCCGCAAATCAGCAGCGCATCCGTCCTCGCACACACGTTCAAGCCCCCGGACAACCTCCACCTCCTCGCTCCAGCGAATCAGCGGAAGCAGCAACTCCTTCCAGACGCAAGGCCACCGGGAACATGTATCTCGCTAATCCGAGACCATGGGGGAATATCTAGAGGGGGAGAGAGATCCTTCACGAGGAGGTGTGGTTTGTGAGAGGGGAGAGGGGGGCTTTATATAGGAGGGAGGGAGACCCCTCCCCTCCCATAGCCACCGCATGAGGGGGGGACTCCTCCCCTCCTTCATTCATGTGGTGAACCTCCACTCACATAAACATGGCCTCCACCCAAAATCCCACTCACATGTATTTAATTTCCACCAAATTAAATGCAACTCTCAATTAATAAAACTCTTTTATTTATTTTATTCAGAATTTTGTTAATTACTTTAATTAACATTCACCTAAAACCCCTTGCAACATTTCAATATCACATGCAGAACTACTTTCTGCAATTTCACCCGAAACAATTCCTGTTTCTATCGAAACATTTCCTGCGCTTTGCAAACCTTTTGTCTGGAACATATGTGCTCCTAAATGGTGTACGGCAACCCTTAAGTGTGTCACCCTACGGTTCGCGAGTAATGCAGACATGATTGAGACTCCTCTCAGATCAATAATCAGAAGCGGGACCTGGAGATCCATACTGACTCCTGCATATTCAACGATGACTTCTGTGATCGTGAGAACCTTTAACGTCAGAAATTTAATCCCTTTGTCTCATGATATAATACATGTCCGAGATTCGATCATCGGTATCCAAATACCTAGTTTGATCTCGTTACTGACATGCACTCTTTTCTCGTTCCCGTGATATAACATTCTAGTGATCACATCACTTGCTTGCAAGTTATCTTAATGTGATATCACCGAGAGGGCCCAGAGTATATCTATCCGTCATTGGGATTGACAAATTCCACTCTTGATCCATGAGACTCAACATAACACCTGCATAGCACTGAACCCACCTTTATAGTCACCCTCTTACGGTGTGACGTTTGATGTTATCAAGATACTCTTCCGGTGTTAGCAATTAACATGATCTCATGGTCTAAGGACTAAGACTACTTTGTATGATGTTATAGAAATATAAACATAATGACTTGATCGTAATGCTATACTTCGGATGAATGTTCATCACATCATTTCACAAATGTTGTGACCTTGTTATTAACAACATCCAATGTCCATGATCAGGAAACCTTGATCATCTTGTTAATCAACAACCTAGTCTATAAGAGAGGCATAACTAGGAACCCTTTTTGTTTATTTAACACACATGTATTGATGTTTCCTATCAATACAATTATAGCATGCAAAATAAACATCTATCACATACAAGGAATACATAATAACAACTTTATTATTGCCTCTCAGGGCATATTTCCTTCAGTCTCCCACTTGCACTAGAGACAATAATCTAGTTTATATAGTGATAAATCTAACACCCATGGAGTTCTGGTGTTGATCATGTTTTGCCCTAGGGAGTACTTTAGTCAACGGATCTGCTACACTCAGGTCCGTGTGCACTTTACAAATCTTTATATCTCCATCCTTGACATGCTCGCGGATGGAGTGAAAACGGCGCTTAATATGCTTGGAATTCTTGTGAGACCTTGGTTCCTTGGCGTTGGCTATGGCTCCATTATTGTCACAATAGATCACCATTGGGTCCAACGCACTAGGAACCACACCTAGTTCCATTATGAACTCCTTCATCCAAACTGCTTCCTGCGCTGCTTCTAAAGCAGCAACATATTCTGCCTCCGTTGTTGATCCAGCCACCACAGGTTGTTTGGAACTCCTCCAACTAACTGCTGCTCTGTTCAAGAGAAATACGTATCCGGATTGAGACTTAGAGTCATCCGGATTAGTGTCAAAGCTAGCATCGACATAACACTTAGCGACTAACTCTTCTTCACCTCCGTATACAAGAAACATATCCTTAGTTCTTCTCAAGTACTTAAGGATATTCTTGACCGCTATCCAGTGTTCCGAACCTGGATCAGATTGGTACCTACTAGTCAAACTAATAGCATGTGCCACATCCGGTCTTGTACATAGCATGGCATACATTATAGAGCCTATGGCTGAGGCATAGGGGATCTTATACATTATCTCTCTTTCTTCCGCCGTAGCCGGACTTTGAGTCTTACTCAATGTCTTGCCTTGCAACATAGGTAAGTACCCCTTCTTACTTCCGTCCTTATTAAACTTCTTTAATATCTTATCAAGGTATGTACTCTGCGATAGCCCAATTAGGCGTCTTGATCTATCTCTATAGATTTTAATGCCTAATATATATGAAGCTTCACCAAGGTCCTTCATCGAAAATTTGCTGTTTAGATAACTTTTAACATTGTTTAAAAGATCTATATCATTTCCAATCAATAATATGTCATCCACATATAATATCAGAAATGCCACATTTCTCCCACTCACTTTCTTGTAAATACAAGCCTCTCCATAAGTTTGGACAAATCCAAACTCTTTGATCACCTCATCAAAGCGGAGATTCCAACTCCGGGATGCTTCCTTCAGTCCATAGATGGATCGCTGAAGTTTGCACACCTTATTAGCATCCTTAGGATCGACAAAACCCTTAGGTTGTATCATATACAACTCTTCTTCAATATTACCATTGAGGAACGCAGTTTTGACATCCATCTGCCATATTTCATAATCGAAATATGCAGCAATTGCTAACATAATCCTAACCGACTTAAGCATCGCTACGGGAGGGAATGTCTCATCATAGTCAACTCCTTGAATTTGTCGAAACCCCTTTGCGACAAGTCGAGCCTTATAGATGGTTACATTACCATCAGCATCAGTTTTTCTTTTGAAAATCCATTTATTCTCAACGGCCTTTCGATCATGAGGTAAGTCCACCAAGGTCCAAACCTGGTTTTCGTACATGGATTCCATCTCGGATTTCATGGCTTCTAGCCATTTGTTGGAATCAGGGCTCATCATCGCTTCTTCATACGTCATAGGGTCATCTATTTCATCAATCATGAAATTCATAACAGGATTGCCATACAGTTCAGGAGCTGCACATGTCCTGCTTGACCTGCGAGGTTCGGTAGTGTCCTCTTTCGGAGTTTCATGATCAATATCATTAGCTCTCTCTTCATTAGGTTAAGTCAACTCCGAAATAACTTCCGGTGCTGCGCTACTCGCCATTTCATGAAGAGAAGGTTCAATAACCTCTTCGAGTTCTACCTTCCAACTACTCACACCTTTCGTGAGAAACTCCTTCTCAAGAAAGGATCCATTCTTGGCAACAAAGACCTTGCCCTCGGATCTGTGATAGAAGGTATACCCAATCGTTTCCTTAGGGTATCCTATGAAGACGCATTTTTCTGCTTTGGGTTCGAGTTTATCCGGTTGAAGTTTCTTCACATAAACATCGCATCCCCAAACTTTAAGAAATGACAGCTTAGGTTTGTTTCCAAACCATAATTCATACGGTGTCTTTTCAACGGATTTAGATGGTGCCCTATTTAAAGTGAATGCAGCGGTTTCCAGTGCATAACCCCAAAATGACAGTGGCAAGTCAGTCAGAGACATCATAGATCGAACCATATCCAATAAAGTACGATTACGATGTTCTGACACACCATTACGTTGTGGTGTTCCGGCAGGCGTGAGTTGTGAAACTATTCCACAGTCTTTCATATGTGTGCTAAACTCGTAACTAAGATACTCTCCTCCACGGTCGGACCGCAGAAATTTGATCTTTCTGTTACGATGATTTTCCACTTCATTCTGAAATTCTTTGAACTTTTCAAAGGTTTCAGACTTATGTTTCATCAAATAGATATACCCATATCTACTCAAATCATCCGTGAAAGTAACAAAATAACGATATCCACCTCGCGCCGACACACTCATTGGTCCACACACATCAGTATGTATGATTTCCAATAAATCTGTCGCCCGTTCCATTGAACCGGAAAACGACGTTCTAGTCATCTTGCCCATAAGGCATGGCTCACATGTATCAAATGATTCAAAATCAAGTGATTCCAAAATTCCATCAGAATGGAGTTTCTTCATGCGTTTAACGCCAATATGACCTAGACGGCAGTGCCACATATATGCAGATATATGATTATCAAGTTTAATCCTTTTAGCATCAACATTATGAATATGTGTAATACTACTATCGAGATCCAACAGAAACAAACCATTCAACACAGGTGCATGACCATAAAAGATATTATTCATATAAATCGAAGAACCATTGTTTTCAGACTTAAACCAATAACCACTTTGCATCAAACACGATCCGGATACAATGTTCATGCTCAGTGCAGGCACCAAATAACAATTATTCAGGTTTATAACTAATCCCGACGGCATATGGAGAGGTAGCATTCCGACGGCGATCACATCAACTCTTGATCCATTGCTGACCCGCAACGTGACCTCATCCCTTGCTAGCTGTCGCTTGTTCCGCAGCCCCTGAACCGAGTTACATATATTAGCAACTGATCCGGTATCAAATACCCAGGTGCTACTGCGAGTACTAGTCAAGTACACATCAATAACATGTATATCACATATACATTTGTTTGCCTTATCGGCCTTCTTGTCCGCCAAATACTTGGGGCAGTTGCGCTTCCAATGGCCAGTCCCGTTGCAATAGTAGCACTCGGTGTCAGACTTAGGGCCAGCTCGGGGATTCTTTTCAGGCGCGGCAACAGATTTGCCGCCCTTCTTTCCCTTCTGCTTGCCTTTCTTGTCCTTCTTGAAACCGGTGGTCTTATTGATCATCAACACTTGATGTTCTTTCCTAATCTCCACTTCTGCAGTCTTAAGCATTGACAGAAGCTCGGGAAGAGACTTCTTCATGCCCTGCATATTATAGTTCATCACGAAGCTCTTGTAGCTAGGTGGTAGAGATTGGAGAACACGATGTATGCCTAAGTCAATGGGAATCGTTATTCCCAAGGACACAAGCTTATCGCGTACCCAGACATTTTGAGTACGTGCTCACTAACGGAGCTGTTTTCTTCCATCATGCAGCTAAAGAACTTTTCAAAAGCATTATAACTCTCTACGGCAGCATGGGTACCGAAAATCATTTTCAATTCTCCCATGGTATCAAAGGCATTGCCATTTTCGAAATGTTTTCGAAGTTCTGGCTCTAGCCCATACAGTATGCCGCAATGAACTAAGTTGTGGTCCTCCTGACGAGTTATATAGGCGTTCTTTTCCTCGTCAGGGGCATCAGGAGCTGGTGGGGGGCCTAGCGGCGCCTCTAGCACATATTGCTTTTGTGCAGCAGTGAGGAGAATCCTCAAATTCATAGCCCAGTTGGTGAAGTTGCTACCATTCGCAGCAAGTTTCTCTTTCTCCATGAACACATTGAAATTAAAAGCAGGTGGTGCCATCTATAACAGAATTTGTAAAGTTTATTTAGACTAAATTTATGATAGATTGAGTTCAACTAATCCAAATTACTAATGAACTCCCACTCAAAAACGACATCCCTCGTGTCCTTTTGGTGATTACATGAACCAAATCCACTACACCAAGTCCGATCATCACGTGAGTCGGTGTAGCTTCAAAGGCGAGCATCTATATGGGCATCATATCAACTATATGACTCATGCTTAACCTTTCGGTCCGTGTTCCGAGGCCATGTCTGTACATGCTAGGCTCGTCAAGTAAGAACCTTAGTATTCGCGTGTGTAAAACTGTCTTACACCCGTTGTATGAAAGCGTAGAGTCGAGAACACCCGATCATCACGTGATGCCTCAAAACACGATGCATAGAACGGTGCATACTTAAGGAAGAACACATTTTATCTTGATATCTAAATGAGGGATCATCTTATAATGCTACCAAAAGTGCCAAACTAGCAATATAAGATGCTAATATCTAATGTGTGAAGTGAGGTGATATGGTCCATGCATTTGATCTCTATCATTTGCATCGTGGTATGATCTCTATCATTCCTTTGTGTGTAAGGGCAAGGTCTATGGAACTTACACGTTAAGTGAGTTGTAAGAGTATCTATCACACATCTACTTACAACAATACCATATCAAGACACTAGCCCAGCAACGATCTAAACTAGACGCCTCTAATTTATCAATTGCAAGTTTTACGTGGCTTAGGGCTTTCGGAGATAGAACTGGTCTTACCTACGAACATGAACCACAACGAGGATAACCAAGTTATTAGCAACTCGTTGTAAATCAGATATTGACTATAGTAGGAGAGACAGACACCCGCTAGCCACTTATGCAAAACTAGTTGCATGTCAGTCGTGGAACCGGTCTCATGTACGATGACATGTAAGGTTGGTCCGGGCCGCTTCATCCCACTATGCCACCAATATCCAAAGTACATAGAAGATGCAATAACATGATCATCATCGCCCACATATAAACATATGTGTACTACCTGTGCAAAGCATCTACGCATAGATCAGGCTCTGATACCATTGTTGGGTCCGCAGCATAGAAAACAAAAAATTCCTACGATGAGAAATATACGCCAAGATCTATCTACCAGATACAGAGCAACGGGTGGACATACATCCATGGAGAACTTACCCTCGAAGACAATGAGTTTTGTTAACGAGTAGGAACTCGTGGTTGATGTAGTCGTACGCTTGCCGATCTCAAGATCGTGTGGAAGTCCGAGCGCCGCAAATCAGCAGCGTATCCGTCCTCGCACACACGTTCAAGCCACCGGACAACCTCCACCTCCTCGCTCCAGCGAATCAGCGGAAGCAGCAACTCCTTCCAGACGCAAGGCCACCGGGAACATGTATCTCGCTAATCCGAGACCATGGGGGAATATCTAGAGGGGGAGAGAGATCCTTCACGAGGAGGTGTGGTTTGTGAGAGGGGAGAGGGGGATTTATATAGGAGGGAGGGAGACCCCTCCCCTCCCATAGCTGGCGCATGAGCGGGGGGACTCCTCCCCTCCTTAATTCATGTGGTGAACCTCCACTCACATAAACATGGCCTCCACCCAAAATCCCACTCACATGTATTTAATTTCCACCAAATTAAATGCAACTCTCAATTAATAAAACTCTTTTATTTATTTTATTCAGAATTTTGTTAATTACTTTAATTAACAAACATTCACATAAAACCCCTAGCAAAATTTCAATATCACATGCAAAACTACTTTCTGCAATTTCACCCGAAACAATTCCGGTTTCTATCGAAACAATTCCTGTTTCTATCAAAACATTTCCTGCGCTTTGCAAACCTTTTTTCTAGAACATATGTGCTCCTAAATGGTGTTCGGCAACCCTTAAGTGTTTCACCCTACGATTCGCGAATAATGCAGACATGATTGAGACTCCTCTCAGATCAATAATCAGAAGCGGGACCTGGAGATCCATACTGACTCCTGCATATTCAACGATGACTTCTGTGATCGTGAGAACCTTTAATGTCAGCAATTTAATCCCTTTGTCTCATGATATAATACATGTCCGAGATTCGATCATCGGTATCCAAATACCTAGTTTGATCTCGTTACTGACATGCACTCTTTTCTCGTTCCCGTGATATAACATTCTAGTGATCACATCACTTACTTGCAAGCTATCTTAATGTGATATCACCGAGAGGGCCCAGAGTATATCTATTCGTCATCGGGATTGACAAATTCCACTCTTGATCCATGAGCCTCAACATAACACCTTCATAGCACTGAACCCACCTTTATAGTCACCCTGTTACAGTGTGACGTTTGATGTTATCAAGATACTCTTCCAGTGTTAGCAATTAACATGATCTCATGGTCTAAGGACTAAGACTACTTTGTATGATGTTATAGCAGTATAAACATAATGACTTGATCGTAATGCTATACTTCGGATGAATGTTCATCACATCATTTCACAAATGTTGTGACCTTGTTATTAACAACATCCAATGTCCATGATCAGGAAACCTTGATCATCTTGTTAATCAACAAGCTAGTCTATAAGAGAGGCATAACTAGGAACCCTTTTTGTTTATTTAACACACATGTCTTGATGTTTCCTATTAATACAATTATAGCATGCAAAATAAACATCTATCACATACAAGGAATACATAATAACAACTTTATTATTGCCTCTCAGGGCATATTTCCTTCAAGTTCTCCTCGAAGGATTTGGTTGGTGAAATCAAGAAGCTTGTTACTCTTGGGTTCTTGGAACCCTAGACGGTTGGGTGGCCTTTGTGGCGTGTTCTTGGGGCCTTCAATTAAGTTGTGAAGATCTCCCCAAGTTTGCGGCCTTGGTGGTGATTATTGGGAGCCTCCAATTAAGTTGTGGAGATTGCCCCAATCTTTACGGGTTTGGTGACCACCCTCAAGTGTCCCATAGTGGATCGGATGCTTGTTGTGTGGTGGGTGCTCGGGAGAATAGGGTGAGACCTCTTGTGGCGCTGGTGGTCTTAGTACCGCCCACCCCTCCAACGAGACGTACTCCCTTGTTAGGAGGAACTTGGTAAAACATCGCCATCCCCGCGTGCCTCGGTTATCTGTATACCCGAGCTCTTTACTTATGCACTTTACATTGTGATAGCCTTCGTGCTTGAAGTAATCTATTTTGCTATCACATTGTTGTTTATCTAGCTTACCATAAGTTGTTGGTGCACATAGGTGAACCATGGTATATATAGGCTTTGTGCTTGACAAAAGAAAATGCTAGTTTTATTCAGCCTTTGTTAATCCCATCTTGTAAAAGTTTTTAACCGCCTATTCACCCCCTCTAGGCGGCATCCGTGATCTTTCACACTAGTTCATGCTAGATTTATAGATCTACTAGATGTAGTTGTTTGGCTGGATGTGTTTAGATCTGCTAGTGCTTACTTGATGTTGATTTCGGTAATTAATCTCATACGAAAATTGCCTAATAATCCAACATTCCAAAAACCTTATCTATTTAGGCAATTTTCGCCATCTTCCTTTGTTGCTTCGCTAAAACTAAGCCCTTTTACGGGTGCTCATTTTAAGAGATGGCAAGGGAAAACCCTCTTGTGGCTCACTGCTATCGGCATAGAAAAGTTGCAGATGGCACTCCCAGAGGTTCGCTTACTCTTGAAGAAGAGAGAGCGTTCAGGGAAGCCACTTTACTTTTTGTGGGCTCCATACTCAGTGTGCTTGGAGACAAGTTGGTTGATGCATATATGCATATTCGTGATACCAAGAAACTATGGGATGCGCTGGACCCTAAGTCCGGTGTTGCCGATGCCGGTGGTGAACTGTATGCACTGGAGCAGCTCAATGACTACAAGATGGCTGAAACCGATCTGTAGTAGAACATGCTCATGAGCTACAGATCATGGCAAATGAACTCAAACTCCTCAAGTGTGTGCTCCCGGACAATTTTGTCGCAGGATGCATTGTCTTTCAGCTTCCCCCTTCATGGAGGAACTTTGCCACTTCTCTGAAACAATAGAGGCATGATCTCTCTATTGAGTACCTCATTGGCTCTCTGGATGTTGAAGAGAAGGCGAGGGCAAAGTACAAACACACAAATGGAACCGAGGGACATTCTGCTACCAATATGGTATAGAAAAATGCCCACAAGTGCAAGGGAAATAACAAAGTCTGCCAGGCTACCAAGTTCAAGAAGAAGGGGCAGCATAAGGAAAAGAAAGAACCTTGTTGGGTGTGTGGAGAGAATGGCCATTGGGATCATCGTTGTCCATAGAGGAAAGGAAAGAAAGGTCAAGCTAGATAGAGTTTTAAATCTGTCAACATGGTCAATGGAAATACTGATGCAGGAACTTCAGGTTCTAGGTACAGTAATTTATTACCTATTGTTCTTTCAGTATTTCAATCCACAGAATGGTGGGTTGATACGGGTGCCAATGTTCATGTGTGTGCTAACATTTCCATGTTCACCTCTTACCAGGCTCGAGATTCCTCAGTCATGATGGGAAATGGGTTACATGCTACTGTTCTTGGTGCTAGCAGGGTAGATCTGAAGTTTACTTTGGGCAAGATCGTGCAATTGAAGAATGTGCAGCATGTCCCTTCTATCAAGAAGAATCTCGTAGTGGATCCCGTCTTATGAAAGATGGGTTTAAGTTTGTATTTGAGTCCAATAAAGTTGTATTGTCTAAGTGTGGAACCTTTGTTGGAAAAGGCTATAAATGCAAAGGCATGTTCCGTTTTTCATTGGTAGACTTTTGTGATGATGTAGTGAACCATGTATGCACTACTAGTAATGAGACTAATTTTTGGCATTTCACGACTTTGTCATATTAATTTCGGCCGTATGTCGTGGCTTGCTGGTATGAGTTTAATTATGAAATTCACTATTGTCAAAAGCTCTAAGTGCCATGCTTGTGTGCAAGCAAAGAAGCCTCGTAAGCCTCACAGGCCTGCAGAGGAAAGAAACTTGGCACCTCTAGAGCTCATACATTCAGATCTATGTGAAATGAATGGTGTGTTGACAACTGGTGGAAAGAAATATTCCATGACTTTGATCGATGATTCTACTAGGTATATCTCTTGATAACTAAAGACGAGGATTTAGATTTCTTTAAAATCTATAAGGCAGAAGTTGAAAATCAACTTGAGAGAAAGATCAAAAGAATTCAGTCTAATCCTGGTGGAGAGTACTTTTATAATGAGTTCAATTTATTCTATTGGGAACATGGTATTAAACATGAGAGGGAGCCTCCCAATTCCCCTCAATCCAATGGGATTGCTGAGAGGAAAAATCGATCTCTAATACATTTGGTTAACGCCATGTTAGACACTGCCAGTTTATCCAAGGCATGGTGAGGGGAGGCTATATTGACTTCATGTCATATCCTAAACTGTGTTACAACTAAGAATAAAGAGATTACCCCATTGGAAGAATGGGAAAAGAAAAGGTTGACACTCTCGTACTTACAAACTTGGGGTTGTTTGGCAAAAGTCAACGTGCCAATCAACAAGAAGCGTAAGCTTGGACCAAAAACTATGGATTATGTCTTTATTGGACATGCGTCTCACCACATTGCTTACATATTTCTTGTGGTGAAATCTTAAGTGGATGCCATGTGTGTCGGTACCATTTTTGAATCAAGAGATGCTACATTCTTTGAGGATATATTTCCTATGAGAGATATGCCTAGCATATCTAATATGGAATATGATCCAATTTCTGAACCTGAAACTCCTATGGATACTGGTGAATAATCAGATGATGAGGGTTCAGATTTGGATGAGGATGGCAATGAAGCTCCCAAAAGGAGCAAGAGACAAAGGATCGCAAGGTCTTTTGGTGATGATTTCATTGTGTACCTAGTGGATGACACTCCCACTAATATTCCAGAAGCTTTTGCATCTCCGAATGCAGACTACTGGAAAGAAGCGGTTCAAAGAGAGATGTTCCATCTTGGCTAATGGAACACAGGAGATATCTGAACGTCCGTATGGGTGTAAACCTATAGGATGTAAATAGGTATTTAAAAAGAAGCTTAGGGATGATGGTACAGTACAAAGCTCGAGTTGTGGCTAAAGGCTATACCCAAAAAGAAGGCGAAGATTTCTTTGATACTTACTCACTTGTGGCTAGATTGACCACAATTCGAGTACTACTATCACTGGCTGCCTCTCGTGGTCTTCTCGTTCATTAAATGGACATTAAGACAACTTTCCTAAATGGAGAGTTGGATGAGGAAATTTACATGGAACATCCTGATGGTTTTGTACTAGAAGGTCAAGAAATAAACGTGTGTAAATTGGAGAAATCTTTGTATGGCCTCAAACAAGCTCCCAAGCAATGGCATGAGAAGTTTGAAAGAACTTTAACATATGTGGGCTTTGTTGTAAATGAAGACGACAAATGTGTGTACTGCCACCATGGTGGGGGCGAGGGAGTCTTCATATGTTTGTATGTTGATGACATATTAAATTTTTGAGACAAGTCTCAAAGTGATTAATGATGTTAAAACCTTTTTGTCTAAATGTTTTGAGATGAAGGATCTTGGAGAAGCTGATGTTATCCTAAACATCAAGCCACTGAGAGATGAGAATAATGGGATTACACTTGTGCAATCACATTATGTGGAGAAGGTGTTGAGCAGATTTGGATCCCGTCCTACAGAAGAAATAATCCCAACACATGCATTTTTGCTGAAATCTAGTGGTTTCAAGGTCCAAATATCTCAAATTTCATTCAAATCGGAACCCACTCATTGCACCAGAGTCAAGAGTAACCTGAAATAGAAATACTTTGCCAGAATTCGAGCATGCACATTTTTTGTTAGATCATAGGGCCTGATTCCACTTTTTGTTGAAAAGGGAAATGATAGTAGTACATCCAATGTTGTAACCTTGTATGGTTCATGCTATACGATCCAAGCATCCAACTGAACATTTTTCCTAGAATCAAACAAATGAACTCCATTTTACTTTCGACGAAAAGAAATCATTGTTGGACCGCATGAATTTCGCAAAAATCCATGCTTCAAGGCAATATTGTTTCGGTAAATGATTTCCTTTACCCAATAGATCGAATAATTGGATTGGCCGGGTCCCTCCTTCTCTAATCTAGCTTAGAACCTCCAAGCTTGCTTCTTCCCTCATTTGTCCTCCACCATCACACATGTCTTCCCTTTCATCTCCTTGATTGTGCTTCCCCTCTTCCATCCACCTTATCCCCCAATCTATTGGCACGTCGCTATGGAGCCTTGAGGTGGCGCTCAATCTATGTCCCTCTTCCCTCTTCCACGATAGTGATTGACACAAAGGTTCTTTGTGGTGCCAAGCACAAGGAAGATGGTGGGATGTAGGTCGATCGGGCCCAGACAAGACAACTTCGTGCCAGATGAGCCCAAGTTGGTCCCTCCATGGTTGATGGTGGATGCATAGTGACTTGAGACTTTTTTGTGTAGTTATATGTTGTTTCGACATGATGTGAGAGTGTACATAGTTTGCTACATGCACACTCTCATTTCTTATGCAGTGACATTCATGTATGTCTCAACAAATTATGATGGAGTTTGTCTTATCGTTCTTTTCATTGTATCCTTATGTCACACATTTTTCCTTTTTTTGCTACATGTGTTGTCTGAGACTTCAAATGGACGTTGAGCTACATGTACTCCTTTATTTTTTAAATTATTTCATTTTTTTAACTGTCTAAAAAGACCATGATCTAGCCAATCATGTATACTACAAACATGCAAAATCAATACAAACTACTTTGCATTTTAGTCAACACAACAATTGATAAAAGTGTGGATCATTTTTTTTGAGATCTAAAAGTGTGGATGACATAGGCATGACCTATCGGGTCCTTGTGATTAACTATCCTAGGCATATAAAGGCCTACGGCCCATGAAGCCCATGAAGAATAAGGAAAAGTCTAGGAAGCATCTGATGGACAATAGCGTATCTTGGAAATTAAAAAAGAGATATGAACCGACATAATATTAGTGTTGTAATTGTAACTTTTAAAACTAAGTTCCCGAAACTCAGCTTCAATTCCTTTTTTCCTTTCATTGTCAACATTATACCCGATACTCAGGGCTCTGCCAATTGAGCGACACAAATTATGGCTATGCCATGAAAACACAATGCTTTGGCCTGAATAGCTGCCTCAACCCTAGGGCATCGGGCAAACGAAAGGGTCTCGCATAAAGAAACTGTGCATCAAACAAACATACAGAAGCAAAGGTTTACGGGCGGATGAATAATGGAGATCTATGTTGATCGTTACACCTTCAGAAAGAGAAGCTGATACTTTGAGCCTATGCTCTGGTACAACCACCCGAACATAGCCTCGGTGGCTACTCCCTTTGGGAGCGCTGGTCACGCATCCGATAAATTTTTAAAGATTTGGATTAATCAAGGCCTAAGTCGAGTACCTCCTCAGTTGGAAACATTACTCTAAGCCTATGCTCCGGTGCAAGCACCCGAACATAGCCTCGGGGGCAACTCCCATCGGAGTGCTGGCCACGCACCCAATAAAAAAATATTCTTCAACGAAGTCGACAAAAAACAACACGCATAGAAAGACCTGAGTAGAGAGCCTCCTCGGATGAAGATCATCGTCAAGCATCGAAAGAACACCTGATAACAAATAGCATAAATCCTTCAAAAAAATAAAAAACCTATGAGCATTACATAACTGTATCCTCAAATGGTTACTCCCATAGGGAGCACTCATATCATGATGATGAAACGAAGCTGACAACTTCATCAATTTCAATAGCCAAACAACGCAGTCAACAAAAATTCAAAAAAATCCTCAAACCACGTCCGCCACGATAACATGTCTGAATGCCGTGTCCACGACATAAAGATAAGACCCCAGGATCTGTCATGTGAGGCCTGATAACCGCACACGAATGCACTCTGCTAGTATGTTATCTGTATCCACGATACGATGAAAAATCCTGATGGACATGTTGGGTACCCAAAATAAAGCACTGGAATTCAGTATTCGATAAGACCTCAGCAGCCCAAACTGAATTATGCTAGCAAATACCAAGTTCAAGCCCAGGGACTTGAATTTGATGTAGATTCATGGTGTTTTTGCCCAAGAGAAATTAACTGATTCCCAATCCGTAGGATGTATCAGACCCGTTGTACCAAATCCCTATGATACCAAATATAGGAAACGATAAATTATTTACTTACAGAAATCTTTGGTTCATAGCTAAAATTAAGTTTGAGACTCAACCCGAATCAACAATTCGGATGGAGTCTCAGGGGCTACTAACATAGGCATGACCTATCGGGTCCTCGTGATTTACTACCCTAGGCATATAAAGGCCTACAGCCCATGAAGAATAAGGAAAAGTCCAAGAAACATTCAACGGACAATAGTGTATCTTGGCAATCAAGAAAGAGATAGGAACTGACATAATATTAATGTTGTAAGTGTAACTTATAACCTATCTATGCATGGCTTCGAGACCTAGCCTATTATATAAAGTCTGAGAGGATCCAATGCAGAGGTACCAAAGCTTTGAGCAATCTGTAATCATACTCTCCGCAATAATCAGACGATCTCGACTCCCTTGTTTTTCTGATCAGCCAACGAAATCCCCAGCGTTCTCTTTTTTACGAAACCCTAAGTCCATAATCATGGGCATTGCCAAGATTACCCCTTGTTAGTGGATCTTAGTATAGTGAATAGGGCATATTTGAAAATTATAAAATCTTTGACATCAAAAATCCTTGCCTCTACTACACTACCGCAACCGTATAGATGGTTGCAGTAGTGTAGTTGAGCACAAATCTATTTTTCATCCGTGATTTTCGGGTTGTACTTGCTCGGTGTAATTCCATGTCTGTACATAAGGTGGATTATGTAAAAATTTCCTGTAGATGTAGTGTTACTCCTCACCTACCCAGGTCCTCCTAGGCTCCTCGGAAGCCATCTTCGAACTTCCTTCACAATGCACGTCGATGTCACCCTCATGCAGCAGCCGCCATAGGCCGCGTTTCCCACCCTTTCGCTAGAACCGCAATGGCCGCAGACGCACACAATAGACAACATGACACAATCACATCCGATAGTTACACAGGGTACCCTAAACGATGTTGAACATTACCAGGGGGTCATAGTAAGTAAAAAACTATCATGGGTTGAAAGACTGTGAACTAAATTGTTGGGATATTTATAGGTAGAAGAACCAGTACCAATTGAGTTTAATGTTATACTTAATCCAGCACGACTTTTTTCAATGCCGCTACACAAAGAGGCTTCGAGGCATGATCAAAAATTGGCTTGGCCTACCTTCTATTAGCATCTCCGATTGGACAACAGAGCTATCCATTGGCTATTGGTGGACCGACATGTCAAGGAAACACATCCCAAACCGCAAGGCCATGGTGTCCCTCACTATGCTCACCTCATGGACGATTTGGAATAAAAGAAATGCAAAACTTCTCTGCAATAAATCTGCCTATGCATCTATCTTACTAAATATCATCATGAATGAGGGAAAGTTTGGGTCACCGAGGGTTCCAAACAATTAAGTTTTGTAATATCGCGAGAGTAGTCCCGTGGTTTTTTTATTTGTTTGCTCAAACTTCTTGCCATAACTCTCTCCTTATTTAATGGATAAGACAACGTCTTTTGACGAAGGATTGTTTTCATGATCCCACGTCAGTCTCACTTTTGAAGATCGAACAAGAGCTTATTTGTTAGACAAACTGCCAAGGTCAGCAGGTTTGGATCAAAGAGACAATAATGATCATAAAGGATTTCTCTTAGATTTTATTCATGTTGTGATCAAAAGATCGTACAAGTGTTTGCAAGATGGATCGCCATGGGTTTATAAAGATACCTAATGAGAATATGTGAGTCTAGGGTTTATGACTTAAAAACTAGTGTTGAAAATGTGATCCAAATTAATAACAGGCTAACTTTTGTGCATGCCATATGCACCGCTCAGTCTTCCCCTTCATATACGCCAAGTTAATTATCTCGATGGCCCATCTGTTAAGCGAATCGAAGCCCTCTTCTCCGCCACCCATCGTAGATGACCCCCTTGTCTCCGATTTGCGCCTGACCTCTCCGAACTTCTCTTAACCTTCAAGCTCAGCAAATGGTTCTCATGGAACTCTTAGTTCGTCCCTGCGTGCTCCGAAGCCCCTGCCTCCTATCGCCCTTGATGGCTCCAAAAATAGCCATCTTCCACCGTGTTTAAATATTTTTTTTAGTCAAGTAATTGACAAGAAACTCTCAATCCTTGCCACTAATGACTAATAATTGCAAAGATATGCAAAACCTTACTTTGAATTGTGTTGTGCAAGAAATCACGCTTTTTAATGTGAAATCAGGAGTGATAATGAAGGTTTTTGAGGAAGTCCACACGACCAAGTAATTGTGCAGTCAATTCTAGGCATCAGAAGCTGTAAGGACCACTGGTACGGGCAGGGCTCGCTCATACCCTATGGCGGAGGCTCCGTCTCGTCAAAGCCTACAACTTTCATGAAGACGCTTATTTTGAGGTCTTAGCCACCGTGCAGAAGGCTGCCATTTCCAGATTGCATCACAACACCACCAAAGGAGATCCACGCCATTGTTCATCCATCCATCATCCATCCCCTCCATTATCCATAGTCACTGCTTTATACTTTAGATCTCCTTGTGATTTAGCGACCATTGTAAGAATATTAGATTTCAATCTAAGTATTTTGCACAATGTTTTTCTATCCTTGACCTTATTGTTATGAGTGAGTAGTCCACATGGGCCGTGGATTGGGGAGTAATCTCGCAGCAATTATGTGCATCTAATTCATGGGAGCATTGTGTATTGTTTGAAATAGCTATTTGTATCTTTTGTTTCTTTGTATCTTGTCTCGATCTGTGGACTTGTAGGTACCCCAAGATCCTATAGATTGATAAAGGCTTAAGGTGAGATACTTGGCTAGCGGCAATCTCATAGAAACCCTAGTGTCAGAAATGGTAGTACGGTCTTCACTTAGCGCCCCATTCGGGATCACAACAACATCACCACTTAATGCTTTGATTTGTGTTTTACACTTAATAATCGTTTGTAGCCCGTTGCTTCGTGGTGCACTCGGTTGGATTAAAAGACTTGCTATGCTCGCTGCATCATGCAGGCTCTAGTATATTAGGATGTGTTTCCCACAAGAGATTATCACTATTAAAACTTTACACATGACTATGCTTATTATTATCTTTTATCCCATATGATATGCAGCTGTAGGTGGATCTTCAACCCTGGCCTATCTCCATCCATTGATTAAACCCACTATAAAAGTAAACTAAATTGGTCTTGTAAACAAAGGTAAAATGAAGAAACAAAGTCTTGTAGACGTGTCCTTTTTATTTCCTTTTAGCATTGCTTTTCAAGGTTCGATTTAACCTAGGTCTTACGGAAAAAGCTATTATACTACATCCGTGAATCTGGATCGAAGGTATCGACCCTTTTTCTGGCGCCGTTGCCGAGGAAGAAATTTCTCTATCCTGGTGAGGTCACTAGAGACCTTGTTTTTAGTTTTATTATTGTTTGTTGTTTATTCTTGTTATTAGTTTACTTTCTAGTTATCTATTTGAAAACCTAAAAAAATTAGTTACTTGTTATTTGTTTTCTTTACTTAATAAATACCAAACTATAAAGAGCCATGGATCAAAAGGGACTTGGGGAGTATGCTACTCCTACTGATGATTTTATGCATGCACCTACCACTCAGCCCGTTGTTGATGTGGAAGCATATGAAATTAAGCCTAAACTTTTAAGTTTGGTTTAGCAAAACCAATTTGGAGGCTCATCTTCTAAGGATTCAGGTTTGCACTTAAATACTTTTACTAAAATTTGCGACATGATGCGTATAAGGATGTAGATCCAAATGCTATTAAATTAATGTTGTTTCCTTTCTGTCTTAGTGGAAAGGCTAAGAACTGGTTGCTAGCTCTACCTAAGGGCAGTATTAAATATTGGGAGGAATGCACTAATATGCTTATGAATAAATTCCCCCCAGCTAAAACTATGCAACTTAGATCCAACATTACAAGCTTTAGACAAGAAGATCAAGAGTCACTAGTGCTTGCATGGGAAAGGATGAAAGAAGCCGTAATGAACTGTCCTAGTCATGGGATGGAAGAATGGCTTATACTACATTTATTTTATAATGGCCTTAACCCAATGTCTAAGTATATGCGTGTTGCAAAGAAATTACTTGACGATATGCATGACAACCATGCCCAATGGCATGTGGAGAGAGCCTCGAAAAGAGTGAGTTCAATCACCGAGGTAAACAATGAAGAGTTTACATCTAAGACAGATGAGTTACTCAACATAGTAAAGGGTAAGGAAGATTCCCAGGTTAATGCTATCGCTACTGATGTTAATGATATTAATTTTATAGCTCGCACTCCTTATAATCCTGCACAGACAAACCAAAATTATGCTTCTAATTTTCAAAAACATTATTCTAATCATGTAGGAACTCCTTACAATAATTATGATAATCATAATAGAGAAAATCATGGCAATCTCTCGTTTGAGCAAACCGTTAGAACTTTTATGCAAGCTCAGATCAAGCAAAATAATATGCTCATTAAAATTACGGAGAACCATGAGAGTAGTATAGGAAAATTATCTAACCAAGCCATTCCAATTAGAAATGATGTGTAGGCTCTACAGGAAAGGACCGTGGAGGCTCAATTGGGCAAGGTAGTGGAGAGTTAAGCTCTCATACTAGAAAAGTTTGCTAGAAAGCCTGAGCCAAATCCGGTAGAAGCCCTCAAGATGATGAGGGTGGTATCAAATGAAGAGAAGCCTAAAGAGCTAGATTATAGCAATGTACCAACACCGGAATATACCAAGGAAGATCTGCTGGAAATATGCCCTAGAGACAAATAGTGATAAGGACTATCATATTTCATAAAGTTTATGATAAAGTTTTGTATCATGCTATAATTGTATTGAGTGGAAACATCAATACACGTGTGATATATAAACAACCAGGGGTTCCCACTGAAACTCTAGTCACTGGTTCATTGGTCAATAGATGATCAAGTTTCCTGATCATGTGGCATTTATGCCAATTGGAAATGGAGTCAAATCATTATAAGAATGAGATGATGAACCAATAACCAACCTAAACATCGTGACCCAGTCATTTCACGAAGTTCAAGTTACGATGATTAGAAATGGATCCTCGTAGACTATTCCTTAGACCATGAGGCTATATCAATCACTGTCTCCCGAGAGTGCTTAGATAGCATCAAGCGCCACTTGGTAATACAGTGGTTATAAAGGTATGTTCAGGTAATCAGAGGAAACCGTAGAGGCAATATATGTCAAGAGCGGGATTTGTCCGTCCATGTGACGGGAAGATACTCAAGGGCCCACTCGGAGAAGTCATATCCAATAGTTGTGCAGTGTGTGATTTGATCACAGGGATATCACTTGTCGGAACAAGTCAAGTAGCATTGTTCGATAATGAGATTGAACACGACATGGTGATGCCATTGATCAGATCTCGGGCAATGAAAGTATCGAGAGACAAAGGGAATAAGACACGAGCATCCCGGTTCAAATGACGAAAGATCTTCGTGGAACGCACAGGGGTCACATGGCAATCCAGGTCCCTCTGTCAAGCATTGGTCCAGGAGTGTCCCGACCGCATGTCTGGAGTGTTCCCGAACTGTAGGGTATCACGCTTAAGGGTTTGATGATGCTTAGGGAGTGTTTATAGGATCGGAAGAATCGCCGAAGAATAGTAGAGAGAAAACCGGAAGGGTTTCGGTAAGTCCGGAGGATGTCCGGACTGGAGATGGAAGGTGTTCCATAGCCACGGAGATTAAATAATATATGAATGAATGTTAAATATTGATTTAATCATTTATTCATAATTATTTAATAAAATAGAAAATCAATTTAAAGGTCAAAAGGCTTAATGGGCTAATTCTGGAGGGAAGAGGGCCCATTAGGGAAAGGTAAGAGGGGAGAAGGGGCAAGAGGGTGGCCAACTGGGCCAAGCCATCCACCCCCCCCCCGCACGGGACCCACTAGGGCCGGTCGGCGGCTGCCCCCTCTCCCTCTCCTTTAGTCCCACCCTAGGACTTTGAGGGAGGTAGTACCTCCCCTCCCCCTATATATAGTGGGGGTATTTGGCCAGATAAATACACACAATATTCAATAAAGGTTTCCTCACTTTTGGGGAGACCTACAATTGATATTCTCTCTCTCTCATGCCCGTGCTCCCAAGTTTGGACTGTGCGAACAAGAGACATCTTCACCGCGGAGCGATGTCGCGCTGCAGGATTTGGATCCAGGAGCTCTACTTCCGCAACTACTGCTGGATCGGGGAAGCGGGAGTCATCGTCACGCACCGGACGTGTGTAACTCCGTGTGAGGTGTCACACTTGAGGCACTCAAGTCATTGGAGCCACAGGAGCGCAAGGACTTCATCACGACCTTGAGGTCAGCTTTGGCTCATCTACATCAACCACGCTCTCCTAAGCGTTGACAACGCTTTTCGGTCTTCAAGGGTAAGTTCACGAAAATCCCCTCCCGTTACTGTATTACTAATAGATAGGTCCTAGAAACATCAGGGGTTTAGGGGCGTAGGGTAAAAATTTATTGTTTTCATGTGTGGAACCCCTATAGTGGTATCAGAGCTAGATCTATGCGTAGTAATGCTAGTACGGCTAGAACACACGAGATGTAGCATGTGGGTGTTGATCTTTTAGTTGTTACCCTCCCACGTGTACTTGTGTATACCGCCGTAATTCTTGATGAAGCGGCCCCCAACCAACTTTACGCGTTCATTCGCGAGACTAGTCCATGCTTGACATACGGCTTGTACCGTATAAAGTGGCTTAGGGTGTGTCTGTCTCTCTCGCATTAGTTGGTATGCCATTTGCAACGGAGGGCCCCGAAAGGGGTGTAGTAGAGACAACTACTTGATCAGCGTTGTGCTAAAAGTTCATAGGTAAGAATGGTTCTTGTGCGAAAGCCCATTCAGCCACGTAAAACATGCAAAGATAAAGTAGAGGCATCTAACTTTGTTTTGCAGGGTGCATCACTTTGTGATATGGTTGTGGCAAAGGTAAAGTAATTACCTTATGTTACGTAGTAGTAGATAGTCACGGAGGTGACAGACTACCACCCCGTAAAGACATAGGTACCCTGGTGTCTACGTCGTCGGAACCCTGGCGCCGGAATACGGTGACGACGGATGGAGATCACGACGTTAAGGACCATATCACATCACATTTACATTCAATGCTATTGTTTGTATATCTTATTGTGTGCTAGTGTTAGATACTCGACGGTAGCCTAATAAGATGATCCCTATTAAAATAATCAATGATTGTGTTCCCCCTTAGAGTGCACCACCAAGAAAGTTCTTCGGTATGAGACATGCCGTGACGATCGGCTGTCAGACATATCTATGTTCGCATACAGTGGGTGTAAGCCATGTTGCACAGCGAATACACTAAGGTTGAGTTGGCGATCCTATCATGTGTAGACATGGCCTCACAACACGGATGGTCGAAAGATCGAGCACGAGTCGCATGAATGATGTGACCGACACGGTGTCCACCCTAGCACCCACATTGATGGCCGTGACGGTCGGTGGAGATGTGGGGAAAAGGGGTCGTGTTATCACTAGGAACCCTTCATGGGATAGGTGTTTCTGAGTGGAGTTATTATTAACTCATTTAAATATAAACTTAGTCTAAATTCCTTTTGCAATTATAAATGTAGAAAAGGTTCCCCCTGATGCCACCTTTCATGTTGACGATTGCTTGGTTAGAAGGAGAGAAGCTTAGGCTAGACAGATCAAACTTCTCTATGTGGGTTGCGCGTCTCCACGTTCTCCTTAGCGAGAATGACGTGGTCGACTACATACTCGACGAGATGGATTTGGATCAGCCCATTAACCTAGAGACCCTAGAGCAGCGGGAAGACCGCTATCACCGTCGGGAGATGGCCTCCTTATTTCAGTTACAATGCGTTTCGTAATGGTGGACGAGCTGTGGCATGTCGTGGGTAATGTCAACCCTCGTATGGCAATGCTACAGCTTAGGACACATTTCGTGGAACAAGCACGCATATGGGAGCATGAGCTGATGGGAGACTTCCTCTCCATTAAGATGGAGGAGAACTCATCGCTTGACGACCACTTGGAGCACATGCATGATGTCTACATGAGGCCCGCATACTTCCTGGATAGCTAGATGACGGGATCTTTTGCAAATGGCGTTGTTCTGCGGTCGCTGCCAGCAAGCTACCAAGCACAAGTCAGGACTTGCATTATGAGAGGCGACGCGAAAACACTGGATTTCCACAGGTTCATATCACATCACAGGAATGTGATGGTTAAACCTCTTGTCACTGAGGTCATCAATGACAAAGGTATATATTTGATATACAATTTTATAAATGTTATAATCTTGCAAACACATTTGCAGTGTTAAGTATATTTGATACTTGTTCTATTTTACTGAAAACAGGTCCTTCTGCATGAGAGGTGTTTGCTAGAGAGGAGGTGACATTACGTGTTGATGGTGAGCATGATTATGATGGCCAACGACACTCTCCCTCAACATTTACCATTTAGTTTATGTTTTGGATAGTTATTGTAATCAAAAGATTGTGAACTTATTTAGTGCGCCTCACACTTACTGAGACGGTTATTCATATGAGCTTGTAACAAATTGTTGTTCCACTTTTATGAATGATCTCTATTTGCGTTCATATCTTGTTTGATTATATGTGAATTATCCTGGTTGTTTGAAACTAATTGATAATGCATGAACATTTGTAAAATATTGAAATGCCTTAAAATACCCAACTTAATGATATGTTCATTAATGAATGAAATCATTGCTTAAATTCAAAGTTATGTGATAATATGTGAAAGACATTCGATTTCTTGTCACATATAAATCATGCCTAAGTTCGGCAATATAACTTAAACACCGGGTATTACTTGAATACAAAGTGTTTTAATGAATTGTTAAAAGTAAATACATATTCGATGTATTATGTTTTGACAGAATGGTAATTATCATTATATGATTGTTTAAATGTGTAAAGAACTTTACCAAAGGAAACATAAGTATGAAACTATTTGATATGATCAAAGTGTTTCATCAACAAAGGGTATGAATATAAAAGAGAATCTAATTACTACAATTTGATCAATAGTAATGAAATTCGACTTGATAAGAATGGCATAAAATAAAATTGTGAAATGCAATGCATTTGAAATGTCAAAATGCAAAGCATCACAATATGATATTAGATATCAAAATGGGTGAATAGATGGCGCCAAAATAAATCGTTGTAGTGTAGATGTAGAGACCATTAGTTAGAAATAGTTAGCACTCAATTAGAATATATAGTGAACCATTTGAATTCGTGAAAGCGGCTCCATATCTAGTATGGGTCATCGTGAAAGTTTAGGGGTTATTCGATATAACCAAAACAATAGCGAATAAGTCCTTGTAGAGTATTGATTGGAAACTTTGAATACGAAATCCATAGCTGAAACCAAAAGAAAAGCAAATTTCGTATTGCTTGGATTTTGGTACATTTTTTAGAAAGTTCGCATTTAGTGATATTTCTCGATTATGAAGCAAATGGAAGATAGTGAAAAACACGATGAGGTTTCTAAACCCTGCATCAGAGTGTTGAGAAGCGCAACGGAAAACGTTCCTGGACGATTCTCTTCACGAAGGAAAGAATCAATAATAATGATCACTGTGTTTTCCCCACTAGTGATTTCACTACATGAAGTAGGATTCAAAATGTAACCTATATCTTGTATGGAGACATTTGTGAATCATTTGTCATGATTACCAGAATATGACATACTTACGAACTACTAAGAAAATAATGGTAAACTAGAATTATGAGAAATCCTAAAAGAAAAAATCACTTGAGATTAGAAAGCAATTCGTTGTTGAATCTCACAAGTAAAAGGGGTTACTTGAATTTTCCCAAATGACTGCAACGCCATAGTGGAAAAGGGGGTGAATGACAAAAGCACAATTTGTCAAGCATTGGACGAATTCAAATGAATTTGATTCAAGTGTGCTGAATGTCTAGTGGATTTAAAACTAGTAAAAGTACTAGTATATCATAGTAAATATCCAAGTTTGATATTTTATCAAAGGATTTTGAAGTTGTTCAGAATAGTGAGTGGATATGCAATTTGCATGAAATTGAGTGGGAGCTATGAAAGTCTTCCTAAAACAATAAGTGAATGCCATATTTTTGAGTGGGAGCAATATAAGTCTCAAATTCAAATAGGTAGGAACATAGTTTGAGTAAGAGTAGTGACTCCTACCCAAATATGTTGGGAACATATTTTGAGTGGGAGCTTATAGGAGTGATTCTTAAGTGTGTTAACAATAAAAGCGCAAGTACTGATAAATAATGATTTATAAGGTGTAGAAGTTGATAATAAGTGTATTATGATATTGTGTAGTATTCCTTAAGGGATTCTAAAAAGGGTTTCAGAATAGAAGTTAATTAAGGAACTAGTCCTTAATAACACAAGTTAGGAATAATATTAAGTTTAAAAATCAATGGTTGAAAGAAAGAAAAGGATGAGCATCATCCACTATGTTGAGACATATGTTCTATCTTAAAAAACCATGATGGTAACTTAACATAATATATGATCCAATAAGGAACGTTTAAAAGGTGATTAAGTTTGAATCACGGAACATTGATCTAGGTTTGTCCGCGGTGTCTAATAGAGAACTGTAGACATATTTTCCAAATCCATAAAGGATGAAATATCTTAAAACATAAAGGGTTATGTTATAAGGGAATATGTTGGAAACTCCTGTAATACCGATTAGAGTCAAGTAGGAAGCGAGGTGAACAAAAACATCGAAAGTTGCACAGGGTGCACTCGTGTTTCGATGAATACATTTATAATAATAGATAAGGGTACCATCTAAAGTGTTGTATAATGTTATGGCGAGGCTAGTTCGCTTTTAACGTAGAATGATGTGTCCCAGGGCATAGTGCCCATGAGAAAGCCCTCGAGTTGATCTAAAGTCACTGTAGGCTCCTAGAATCAGGCCTCGTTCTGCTGCCATAGCGACGATGCATACCCACAGATGTTATCATGTGATGATAAAGTATTAATGTCAATCAAGGTGACATTAGTAAGTTGCAAAGAATTTGGGACTGTAAAGTACATAGCCAAGACTCAACCTCTTCCATCAGCAAGCATGTTCAGGGTACCGAATATATGGTGCCAACGATTAAGAACAAATACAGCTAGTTTATTTGTACTCTAGTGTAAGTGGGAGACTGTTGGAAATATGCCCTAGAGACAAATAGTGATAAGGACTATTATCATATTTCATAAAGTTTATGATTAAGTTTTGTATCATGCTATAACTGTATTGAGTGGAAACATCAATACACATGTGATATATAAACAACCAGGGGTTCCCAGTGAAACTCTAGTCACTGGTTCATTGGTCAACAGATGTTCAAGTTTACTGATCATGTAGCATTTATGCCAGTTGGAAATGGAGTCAACTCATTCTGAGAATGATATGATGAACCAATACCCAACCTAAACATCATGACCCGATCATGTCACGAAGTTCAAGTTATGATGATTATAAATGGACCTCGTAGACTATTCCTTAGACCATGAGGCTATATCAATCACTGTCTCCCGAGAGTGCTTAGATAGCATCAAGCGCCACTTGGTAATAAAGTGGTTATAAAGGTGTGTTCAGGTACTCGGAGGAAACCATAGAGGCAATATATGTCAAGAGCGGGATTTATATGTCCACGTTACGGAAAGATACTCAAGGGCCCACTCAGAGAAGTTATATCCAATTGAAGGAAATATGCCCTGAGAGGCAATAATAAAGTTGTTATTATGTATTCCTTGTATGTGATAGATGTTTATTTTGCATGCTATAATTGTATTGATATGAAACATCAATACATGTGTGTTAAATAAACAAAAAGGGTTCCTAGTTATGCCTCTCTTATAGACTAGCTTGTTGATTAACAAGATGATCAAGGTTTCCTGATCATGGACATTGGATGTTGTTAATAACAAGGTCACCGCATTTGTGAAATGATGTGATGAACATTCATCCGAAGTATAGCATTACGATCAAGTCATTATGTTTATATTGCTATAACATCATACAAAGTAGTCTTAGTCCTTAGACTATGAGATCATGTTAATTGCTAACACCGGAAGAGTATCTTGATAACATCAAACGTCACACCGTAACAGGGTGACTATAAAGGTGGGTTCAGTGCTATGAAGGTGTTATGTTGGGGCTCATGGATCAAGAGTGGAATTTTTAAATCCTGATGACGGATAGATATACTCTGGGCCCTCTCGGTGATATCACATTAAGATAGCTTGCAAGCAAGTGATGTGATCACTAGAATGTTATATCACGGGAACGAGAAAAGAGTATATGTTAGTAACGAGATCAAACTAGGTATTTGGATACCGATGATCGAATCTCGGACATGTATTATATCATGAGACAAAGGGATAAAATTGCTGGCGTTAAAGGTTCTCACGATCACAGAAGTCATCGTTGAATATGCAGGAGTCAGTATGGATCTCTAGGTCCCGCTTCTGATTATTGATCTGAGAGGAGTCTCAATCATGTCTGCATTATTCGCGAACCATAGGGTGACACACTTAAGAGTTGTCGGACACCATTTAGGAGCACATATGTTCCAGACAAAAGGTTTGCAAAGCGCGGGAAATGTTTCGATAGAAACAGGAATTGTTTCGATAGAAACCGGAATTATTTCGGGTGAAATTGCAGAAAGTAGTTCTGCATGTGATATTGAAATGTTGCAAGGGGTTTTATGTGAATGTTTGTTAATTAAAGTAATTAACAAAATTCTGAATAAAATAAATAAAAGAGTTTTATTAATTGAGAGTTGCATTTAATTTGGTGGAAATTAAATACATGTGAGTGGGATTTTGGGTGGAGGCCATGTTTATGTGAGTGGAGGCTCACCACATGAATGAAGGAGGGGAGGAGTCCCCCCCCCCTCATGTGCCGTCTATGGGAGGGGAGGGGTCTCCCTCCCTCCTATATAAAGCCCCCCTCTCCCCTCTCACAAACCACACCTCCTCGTGAAGGATCTCTCTCCCCCTCTAGATATTCCCCATGGTCTCGGATTAGCGAGATACATGTTCCCGGTGGCCTTGCGTCTGGAAGGAGTTGCTGCTTCTGCTGATTCGCTGGAGCGAGGAGGTGGAGGTTTTCCGGTGGCTTGAACGTGTGTGCGAGGACGGATGCGCTGCTGATTTGCGGCGCTCGGACTTCCACACGATCTTGAGATCGGCAAGCGTACGACTACATCAACCACGAGTTCCTACTTGTTAACAAAACTCATTGTCTTCGAGGGTAAGTTCTCCATGGATGTATGTCCACCCGTTGCTCTGTATCTGGTAGATAGATCTTGGCGTATAGTTCTCATCGTAGGAAATTTTTTTGTTTTCTATGTTGCGGACCCAACAGTAGTATCAGAGCCTGATCTATGAGTAGATGCTTTGCACGGGTAGTACACATATGTTTATATGTGGGCGATGATGATCATGTTATTGCATCTTCTATGTACTTTGGATATTTGTGGCATAGTGGGATGAAGCGGCCCGAACCAACCTTACATGCCATCGTACATGAGACCGGTTCCACTACTGACATGCAACTAGTTTGCATAAGTGGCTAGCGGGTGTCTGTCTCTCCTACTATAGTCAATATCTGATTTACAACGAGTTACTAATAACTTGGTTATCCTCGTTGTGGTTCATGTTCGTAGGTAAGACCGGTTCTATCTCTGAAAGCCCTAAGTCACGTAAAACTTGCAATTGATAAATTAGAGGCGTCTAGTTTAGATCGTTGCTGGGCTAGTGTCTTGATATGGTATTGTTGTAAGTAGATGTATGATAGATACTCTTACAACTCACTTAACGTGTAAGTTCCATAGACCTTGCCCTTACACACAAAGGAATGATAGAGATCATACCACGATGCAAATGATAGAGATCAAATGCATGGACCATATCACCTCACTTCACACATTAGATGTTAGCATATTATATTGCTAGTTTGGCGCTTTTGGTAGCATTATAAGATGATCCCTCATTTAGATATCAAGATAAAATGTGTTCTTCCTTAAGTATGCACCATTTTGTGGATCGTGTTTTGAGGCATCAGGTGATGATCGGGTGTTCTCGACTCTACGCTTTCATACAACGGGTGTAAGACAGTTTTACACACGCGAATACTAAGGTTCTTACTTGACGAGCCTAGCATGTACAGACATGGCCTCGGAACACGGACCGAAAGGTTAAGCATGAGTCATATAGTTGATATGATGCCCATATAGATGCTCGCCTTTGAAGCTACACCGACTCACGTGATGATCGGACTTGGTGTAGTGGATTTGGTTCATGTAATCACCAAAAGGCCACGAGGGATGTCGTTTTTGAGTGGGAGTTCATTAGTAATTTGGATTAGTTGAACTCAATCTATCATAAACTTAGTTTAAATAAACTTTACAAATTCTATTGTAGATGGCACCACCTGCTTTTAATTTCAATGTGTTCATGGAGAAAGAGAAACTTGCTACGAATGGTAGCAACTTCACCAACTGGGCTATGAATTTGAGGATTCTCCTCACTGCTGCACAAAAGCAATATGTGCTAGAGGCGCCGCTAGGCCCCCCACCAGCTTCTGATGCCCCTGACGAGGAAAAGAACATCTATATAACTCGTCAGGAGGACCACAACTTAGTTCATTGCGGCATACTGTATGGGATAGAGCCAGAACTTCGAAAACGTTTCGAAAATGGCAATGCCTTTGATACCATGGGAGAATTGAAAATGATTTTCGGTACCCATGCAGCCGTAGAGAGTTATAATGCTTCTGAAAAGTTCTTTAGTTGCATGATGGAAGAAAACAACTCCGTTAGTGAGCACGTACTCAAAATGTCTGGGTACGCCGATAAGCTTGTGTCCTTGGGAATAACGATTCCCATTGACTTAGGCATACATCATGTTCTCCAATCTCTGCCACCTAGCTACAAGAGCTTCGTGATGAACTATAATATGCAGGGCATGAAGAAGTCTCTTCCCGAGCTTCTGTCAATGCTTAAGACTGCAGAAATGGAGATTAGGAAAGAACATCAAGTGTTGATGATCAATAAGACCACCGGTTTCAAGAAGGACAAGAAAGGCAAGCAAAAGGGAAAGAAGGGCGGCAAATCTGTTGCCGCGCCTGAAAAGAAACCCCGAGCTGGCCCTAAGTCTGACACCGAGTGCTACTATTGCAAGGGGACTAGCCATTGGAAGCGCAACTGCCCCAAGTATTTGGCGGACAAGAAGGCCGGCAAGGCAAACAAAGGTATATGTGATATACATGTTATTGATGTGTACTTGACTAGTACCCGCAGTAGCACCTGGGTATTTGATACGGGATCGGTTGCTAATATATGTAACTCGGTTCAGGGGCTGCGGAACAAGCGACAGCTAGCAAGGGATGAGATTACGATGCGGGTCGACAATGGATCAAGAGTTGATGTGATCGCCGTCGGAACGCTGCCTCTCCATATGCCGTCGGGATTAGTTATAAACCTGAATAATTGTTATTTGGTGCCTGCACTGAGCATGAACATTGTATCCGGATCGTGTTTGATGCAAAGTGGTTATTCGTTTAAGTCTGATAACAATGGTTGTTCGATTTATATGAATAATATCTTTTATGGTCATGCACCTGTGTTGAATGGTTTATTTCTGTTGGATCTCGATAGTAGTATTACGCATATTCATAATGTTGATGCTAAAAGGATTAAACTTGATAATGATATATCTGCATATATGTGGCACTGCCGTCTAGGTCATATTGGTGTTAAACGCATGAAAAACTCCATTCTGATGGACTTTTGGAATCACTTGATTTTGAATCATTTGATACATGTGAGCCATGCCTTATGGGCAAGATGACTAGAATGCCGTTTTCCGGTTCAATGGAACGGGCGACAGATTTATTGAAAATCATACATAATGATGTGTGTGGACCAATGAGTGTGTCGGCGCAAGGTGGATATCGTTATTTTGTTACTTTCACGGATGATTTGAGTAGATATGGGTATATCTATTTGATGAAACATAAGTCTGAAACCTTTGAAAAGTTCAAAGAATTTCAGAATGAAGTGGAAAATCATCATAACAGAAAGATCAAATTTCGGCGGTCCGACCGTGGAAGAGAGTATCTTAGTTACGAGTTTAGCACACATATGAAAGACTGTGGAATAGTTTCACAACTCACGCCTGCCGGAACACCACAACGCAATGGTGTGTCAGAACGTCATAATCGTACTTTATTGGATATGGTTCGATCTATGATGTCTCTGACTGACTTTCCACTGTCATTTTGGGGTTATGCACTAGAAACCGCTGCATTCACTTTAAATAGGGCACCATCTAAATCCGTTGAAAAGACACCGTATGAATTATGGTTTGGAAACAAACCTAAGCTGTCATTTCTTAAAGTTTGGGGATGCGATGTTTATATGAAGAAACTTCAACCGGATAAACTCGAACCCAAAGCGGAAAAATGCGTCTTCATAGGATACCCTAAGGAAACGATTGGGTATGCCTTCTATCACAGATCCGAGGACAAGGTCTTTGTTGCCAAGAATGGATCCTTTCTTGAGAAGGAGTTTCTCGCGAAAGGTGTGAGTAGTCGGAAGGTAGAACTCGAAGAGGTTATTGAACCTTCTCTTCATGAAATGGCGAGTAGTGCAGCACCGGAAGTTGTTTCGGAGTTGACTTCACCAAATGAAGAGAGAGCTAATGATATTGATCATGAAACTCCGAAAGAGGACACTACCGAACCTCGCAGGTCAAGCAGGACACGTGCAGCTCCAGAACTGTACGGCAATCCTGTTATGAATTTCATGATTGATGAAATAGATGACCCTGTGACGTATGAAGAAGCGATGATGAGCCCTGATTCCAACAAATGGCTAGAAGCCATGAAATCCGAGATGGAATCCATGTATGAAAATCAGGTTTGGACCTTGGTGGACTTACCTCACGATCGAAAGGCCGTTGAGAATAAATGGATTTTCAAAAGAAAAACTGATGCTGATGGTAATGTAACCATCTATAAGGCTCGACTTGTCGCAAAGGGGTTTCGACAAATTCAAGGAGTTGACTACAATGAGACATTCTCTCCTGTAGCGATGCTTAAGTCGGTTAGGATTATGTTAGCAATTGCTGCATATTTCGATTATGAAATATGGCAGATGGATGTCAAAACTGCGTTCCTCAATGGTAATATTGAAGAAGAGTTGTATATGATACAACCTAAGGGTTTTGTCGATCCTAAGGATGCTGATATGGTGTGCAAACTTCAGCGATCCATCTATGGACTGAAGCTGGAATCTCCGCTTTGATGAGGTGATCAAAGAGTTTGGATTTGTCCAAACTTATGGAGAGGCCTGTATTTACAAGAAAGTGAGTGGGAGAAATGTGGCATTTCTGATATTATATGTGGATGACATATTATTGATTGGAAATGATATAGATCTTTTAAACAATGTTAAAAGTTATCTAAACAGCAAATTTTCGATGAAGGACCTTGGTGAAGCTTCATATATATTAGGCATTAAAATCTATAGAGATAGATCAAGACGCCTAATTGGGCTATCGCAGAGTACATACCTTGATAAGATATTAAAGAAGTTTAATATGGACGGAAGTAAGAAGGGGTACTTACCTATGTGGCAAGGCAAGACATTGAGTAAGACTCAAAGTCCGGCTACGGCGGAAGAAAGAGAGAGAATGGATAAGATCCCATATGCCTCAGCCATCGGCTCTATAATGTATGCCATGCTATGTACAAGACCGGATGTGGCACATGCTATTAGTTTGACTAGTAGGTACCAATCTGATCCAGGTTCGGGACACTGGATAGCGGTCAAGAATATCCTTAAGTACTTGAGAAGAACTAAGGATATGTTTCTTGTATACGGATGTGAAGAAGAGCTAGTCACTAAGTGTTATGTCGATGCTATCTTTGACACTAATCCGGATGACTCTAAGTCTCAATCCGGATACGTATTTCTCTTGAACGGAGCAGCAGTTAGTTGGAGGAGTTCCAAACAACCTGTGGTGGCTGGATCAACAACGGAGGCGGAATATGTTGCTGCTTTAGAAGCAGCGCAGGAAGCGGTTTGGATGAAGGAGTTCATAACGGAACTAGGTGTGGTTCCTAGTGCGTTGGACCCAATGGTGATCTATTGTGACAATAATGGAGCCATAGCCAAACGCCAAGGAACCAAGGTCTCACAAGAATTCCAAGCATATTAAGCGTCGTTTTCACTCCATCCGCGAGCATGTCAAGGATAGAGATATAAAGATTTGTAAAGTGCACACGGACCTGAATGTAGCAGATCCCTCGACTAAAGTACTCCCTAGGGAAAAACATGATCAACACCAGAACTCCATGGGTGTTAGATTTATCACTATATAAACTAGATTATTGTCTCTAGTGCAAGTGGGAGACTGAAGGAAATATGTCCTGAGAGGCAATAATAAAGTTGTTATTATGTATTCCTAGTATGTGATAGATGTTTATTTTGAATGCTATAATTGTATTGATAGGAAACATCAATACATGTGTGTTAAATAAACAAAAAGGGTTCCTAGTTATGCCTCTCTTATAGACTAGCTTGTTGATTAACAAGATGATCAAGGTTTCCTGATCATGGACATTGGATGTTGTTAATAACAAGGTCACAACATTTGTGAAATGATGTGATGAACATTCATCCGAAGTATAGCATTACGATCAAGTCATTATGTTTATATTGCTATAACATCATACAAAGTAGTCTTAGTCCTTAGACCATGAGATCATGTTAATTGCTAACACCGGAAGAGTATCTTGATAACATCAAACGTCACACCGTAACAGGGTGACTATAAAGGTGGGTTCAGTGCTATGAAGGTGTTATGTTGAGGCTCATGGATCAAGAGTGGAATTTTTCAATCCCGATGATGGATAGATATACTCTGGGCCCTCTCGGTGATATCACATTAAGATAGCTTGCAAGCAAGTGATGTGATCACTAGAATGTTATATCACGGGAACGAGAAAAGAGTGCATGTTAGTAACGAGATCAAACTAGGTATTTGGATACCGATGATCGAATCTCGGACATGTATTATATCATGAGACAAAGGGATTAAATTGCTGACGTTAAAGGTTCTCACGATCACAGAAGTCATCGTTGAATATGCAGGAGTCAGTATGGATCTCCAGGTCCCGCTTCTGATTATTGATCTGAGAGGAGTCTCAATCATGTCTGCATTATTCGCGAACCGTAGGGTGACACACTTAAGGGTTGCCGGACACCATTTAGGAGCACATATGTTCCAGACAAAAGGTTTGCAAAGCGCAGGAAATGTTTCGATAGAAACAGGAATTGTTTCGATAGAAACCGGAATTGTTTCGGGTGAAATTGTAGAAAGTACTTCTGCATATGATATTGAAATGTTGCAAGGGGTTTTATGTGAATGTTTGTTAATTAAAGTAATTAACAAAATTCTGAATAAAATAAATAAAAGAGTTTTATTAATTGAGAGTTGCATTTAATTTGGTGGAAATTAAATACACGTGAGTGGGATTTTGGGTGGAGGCCATGTTTATGTGAGTGGAGGCTCACCACAGGAATGAAGGAGGGGAGGAGTCCCCCCCTCATGCGCCGGCTATGGGAGGGGAGGGGTCTCCCTCCCTCCTATATAAAGCCCCCCTCTCCCCTCTCACAAACCACACCTCCTCGTGAAGGATCTCTCTCCCCCTCTAGATATTCCCCCATGGTCTCGGATTAGCGAGATACATGTTCCCGTTGGCCTTGCATCTGGAAGGAGTTGCTGCTTCCGCTGATTCGCTGGAGCGAGGAGGTGGAGGTTGTCCGGTGGCTTGAACGTGTGTGCGAGGACGGATGCGTTGTTGATTTGCGGCGCTCGGACTTCCACACGATCTTGAGATCGGCAAGCGTACGACTACATCAACCACGAGTTCCTACTCGTTAACAAAACTCGTTGTCTTCGAGGGTAAGTTCTCCATGGATGTATGTCCACCCGTTGCTCTGTATCTGGTAGATAGATCTTGGCGTATAGTTCTCATCGTAGGAATTTTTTTTGTTTTCTATGCTGCGGACCCAACACCAATAGCTGTGTAGCGTGTGATTTGATCACAGGGATATCACTTGTCGGAACGAGTCAAGTAGCATTGTTCAGTAACAAGATTGAACACGACATGGTGATGTCATTGATCAGATCTTGGGCAATGCAAGTATCAAGAGACAAAGGGAATAAGACACGACCGTCCCGGTTCAAACGACGAAAGATCTTCATGGAACGCACAGGGGTCACATGGCCATCCAGGTCCCTTGGTCGGTCATTGGTCCGGGAGTGTCCCAACCATGTCTGGAGTGTTCCCAAACCGTAGGGTGTCACGCTTAATGGTTTGATGATGCTTAGAGAGTGTTTATAGGATCGAAAGAATCGCCGAAGAATAGTAGAGAGAAAACCGGAAGGGTTTCGGTAAGTCCGGAGGATGTCCAGAGTGGAGATGGAAGGTGTTCCATAGCCCCTCTCCGTCTCGTATTCTGGCTCTAGGTGTCCCTCGGTGAAAATCTAACTTTGGAATTTGTCCCGTCCAATTTCGAGAATATTCATTTTCTGACTTTCCTGGAACCAAAAACAGCAGAAAACAAGCAGCTGCCACTATGGCTCTTGTTAATAGGTTAGTCAAAGAAATCATATGAAAAGTACTCCAAAGTGTGGACAAAACACAAGAAAGTAGATAAAACCAAGCATGGAACATCAAAAATTATGGATACGTTAGCAACGTATCAACATCCCCAAGCTTAACTCCTTCTCGTCCTCGAGTAGGTAAGTGATAAAAAGAAAGAATGATGTTTGAGGTGACATGCACCATCATAAACTTGATCAAAGTATTTGTAAAACATTGATAGCTGGGATCATAGTACTTCAATCATAACATGAAAGACAAAGTTCTAGCAAGAAGACAAAGAAACTATGTTGCAACATGAAAAGGCACAAACAAAATATTCATGAATAACAATGCTTTGCAAGATGTTTGTTTGTTTCACATAAAGAAAACATAGCATAGTAGTATTCAGCTTGTCCCTCATAGAGTAGCAAACATAAATGCACAGGACACCTTCAAAGTTCATAAGAGTGACTAGATACGAATAGTTTAAAACAAGCAATATCAAAGTTATGCATCAATCAACAAGTCTTGGGACAATGCACATAGAACTAAGAATAGCCACTGATGTCTACGCACTTCTATTCTTGTAGACAGTTGTTGGGCCTCCAAGTGCAGAGGTTTGTAGGACAGCAGCAAGTTTTCCCTTAAGTGGATTACCCAAGGTTTATCGAACTCAGGGAGGAAGTGGTCAAAGGTGTTCCCTCTCAAGCAACCCTGCAATCGAGATACAAGAAGTCCCTTGTGTCCCCAACACACCCAATACACTTGTCAGGTGTATAGGTGCACTAGTTCGGTGAAGAGATAGTGAAATACAAGTGGTATGGATAATTATATGTGGTAACGGTGCTAGAGAATAGCTTGATGGCATGGAAAAGACTAAAGTAAAACTAAAATAAAGATGGAAGCAAGCAAACATGTAACAGATCTAGTAGCAAACGGTGTTTCAATGCTTAGAAACAAGGCCTAGGGATCATACTTTCACTAGTGAACAATGTCATATAAATATATTATCTTCATGATACTACTCTTAACTACTCTCCGATTGGACACTCTAATCCATGGTAGGGCTATAACAGCAATAGTCACGGAGATTGAATAATATATGAATGAATGTTAGATATTGATTTAGTCATTTATTCATAATTATTTAATAAAAGAGAAAATCAATTTAAAGGTCAAAAGGCTTAATGGGCCAATTCCGGAGGGAAGAGGGCCCATTAGGGAAAGGTAAGAGGGGAGAAGGGGCAAGGGGGTGGCTAGCTAGGCCAAGCCCCCTGCCAACTCGTGTACTAACGAGCTCATTGGGGACCCCAAGAGGAAGGTATGATGAGCACAACAGTAAGTTTCCCTCAGTTTTGAAACCAAGGTTATCAATCCAGTAGGAGCAAGGAAACACCCCAAAGTTGTAGCTAGTTGAACTTTGGCAGGGCGCACTACCGGTGCCAACAACAACGTGGAGACCTACACAACGCAACCACACAACTCTGTCCCCAACTTGCGATGAGGTTGTTAATCTCACTGGTTTTGCTGAAAACAAAGAATTAAACGTATCGAGTGGAAGAAATTAATAGTTTGCAGAAAGTAAACACAAAGCAGTAAATAGTTGATTGTAGATTGATAGTAAAAGAAAGGACCGGGGTCCATAGTTAACTAGAGGTGGCTCTCCTTAAGATAGATAACATGTTGGGTGAACAAATTACAGTGGGGCAATCGACAAACATCGAGAAAGCATACAAGCATATATTACTCATCTTGACTCCTTTGAGATTCGATTGGGCATTACAACATTATAAATAGACCGTAATCCAACTTCATCTATGACTAATAATCCACCTTCAGGTTATCATCCGAACCCCCTCCAGTATTAAGTTGCAAGCAAAAGATTATTGCTTTACGAACTGCGTGTAAAGTAAACAATACAATTGTTCTATGAACAAAGGATCGTTGTTTTCTCCCTAGTAGCAACAGCACATCTAGTACCTTAGAGATTTCTGTCACTTCCCCAGATTACCAGAGGCATGAACCCACTATCGAGCATAAATACTAACTCTTGGAGTTGCTAGAATCTACTTGGCCAAGATAGCTACTAACAACGGAAAGCATGCAAGATCACAAATAACAAAGACATGATAGAATCAATAATCAATCTGAAATAGCATCTCAATATCCATCGGATCCCCACAAACACAACATGCAGAATTACAAATATATGATCTTGATCATGAACGGAGCTCACAAGATCTAAACATGATAGCACAAAAAAGGAGAACCAGCCATCTAGCTACTACATGGACCCGTAGTCCAGAGATGGACTACTCACGCATCACACCGGAGGCTTGCATGGTGATGAAGAAGGCCTCCAGGGTGAATTCCCCTCCCTGACAGGGTGCCGTGAAGAGCTTCAGATCCCTCCCGATCTAGGGATGGAGATGACCGAGGCTACAGACTCTTTCGTGGAATTTTGATCGGGCACTTAGGGTTTCTGTATCAGAGGCAACTTATAGGCGGAAGGAGAGGCCGAGGGGGTGCCTGGGGCGGCTAGACCACCTCCTGACGCAAGCCAGGCCTGGCCGCGCGACCGGGTGGTGTGGCCGGGCCCTAGCCCCTCTCCGTCTCGTATTCTGGCTCTAGGTGTCCCTCGGTGAAAATCTAACTTTGGAATTTGTCCCGTCCAATTTCGAGAATATTCATTTTCTGACTTTCCTGGAACCAAAAACAGCAGAAAACAAGCAGCTGCCACTATGGCTCTTGTTAATAGGTTAGTCAAAGAAATCATATGAAAAGTACTCCAAAGTGTGGACAAAACACAAGAAAGTAGATAAAACCAAGCATGGAACATCAAAAATTATGGATACGTTAGCAACATATCAACATCCCCAAGCTTAACTCCTTCTCGTCCTCGAGTAGGTAAGTGATAAAAAGAAAGAATAATGTTTGAGGTGACATGCACCATCATAAACTTGATCAAAGTATTTGTAAAACATTGATAGCTGGGATCATAGTACTTCAATCATAACATGAAAGACAAAGTTCTATCAAGAAGACAAAGAAACTATGTTGCAACATGAAAAGGCACAAACAAAATATTCATGAATAACAATGCTTTGCAAGATGTTTGTTTGTTTCACATAAAGAAAACATAGCATAGTAGTATTCAGCTTGTCCCTCATAGAGTAGCAAACATAAATGCACAGGACACCTTCAAAGTTCATAAGAGTGACTAGATACGAATAGTTTAAAACAAGCAATATCAAAGTTATGCATCAATCAACAAGTCTTGGGACAATGCACATAGAACTAAGAATAGCCACTGATGTCTACGCACTTCTATTCTTGTAGACAGTTGTTGGGCCTCCAAGTGCAGAGGTTTGTAGGACAGCAGCAAGTTTTCCCTTAAGTGGATTACCCAAGGTTTATCGAACTCAGGGAGGAAGTGGTCAAAGGTATTCCCTCTGAAGCAACCCTGCAATCGAGATACAAGAAGTCCCTTGTGTCCCCAACACACCCAATACACTTGTCAGGTGTATAGGTGCACTAGTTCGGCGAAGAGATAGTGAAATACAAGTGGTATGGATAATTATAAGTGGTAACGGTGCTAGAGAATAGCTTGATGGCGTGGAAAAGACTAAAGTAAAACCGAAATAAAGATGGAAGCAAACAAACATGTAACAGATCTAGTAGCAAACGGTGTTTCAATGCTGAGAAACAAGGCCTAGGGATCATACTTTCACTAGTGAACACTCTCATATAAATATATTATCTTCATGATACTACTCTTAACTACACTCCGGTTGGACACTCTAATCCATGGTAGGGCTATAATAGCACACCTCAAAGTTCATCTTTGCCATCTAGATAACCCCACACTATCACCTTGAGTACTAGATGAGTCCAACAAACACCACAATTTCATAGAGACATCCAACTCCAAATATAACTCACAACAAGTATTTGTAATCTCTATCCTAAGTGCCACCATGGTGTGCACGCTGTCACTTTCACACACATGGAGAGAGCAGAGATCTATTAAAGCACTTGAGTAGTGTAACACCCTCGAATCGACCCTATGCAAGTTTTAGCGCTTCCCGCCAAACCCGCATAGAAACAATTCAAGGACGCCCACCAGGCACTTTCATGCGGGTGGAGAACGAAGTAATACCATTACACAACAGTCCTCGATGGGACCCACAGAACAGATATATATACAACATGACTCCAAGAGTCAAGAATACAGATATAGTATACAAAGATCCAAATCACCTTCAAAACGATAGAGCGTCCGACTACGGACAAGATGCAAATGGGGCTAAGAGCCCTGAAGAATATCCAATGGCGTCCATAACCCTGCCCAGGCCAAGCCGGAAGGGTAACCCTGCTAACGACGTCGATCTCAAACCTGCTAAAACAAAAGGGGTGCCGACAAAGGGCAAAAGGAAAAGAGGAGCGTCAGTACTGAGGCCAGTACACGGCGAGGCTAGAATTCGGCGGCTCTTGCCTATATAGGTATGATGGGCTGAAGCGGCAGCGCAGCGGCACTAAACAACCTATAGAGACTCGGTATCACTGGCGGCTATTAGAGAGGGATAAGAAAGACCTATTCGGATCCAACCTAAAGCAAACACCAAACAAACCCATCCTGATATTTCCCCCTCGAGACCAAACGAGGAAGTCGGACCAAGGAACTCACACAGTTGGCAGTTTTATTCATTCCATTATAGTTGCCGCACTTACTAGTCAGATATAGATATCATGAGTCATCCTGATAGCATAAGTAGTGGGCAGTTTTAATCACCATTCCGTTGTAGTTGGAATATTTACTAGTCAGATATAATTGTCCTGAGGAATCCCAAAACCCAGCAGTTGTTGGCACTTTTATTTCATTCCATTGGAGTTGCAATACTTACTAGACAGGTATAGTATGACACAGATCATCACATATCCACCAGTTGTTGGCATTTTTATTATCCATTCCATTGTAGTGAAGCTAATTACTAGTCACATATTAAGTCAAATTTATAACACTACTTTAGTTATGCTTGTCTATGATCGAGATACTGTGCTCCAAGTCGTCCATAACCGCGGACACGGCTTTCAGAAAGATTTACCCTGCAGGGGTGCACAAATAGCAACACACACTCGATCAACCTCGGAAAAACCAACTCAAAACCCAACGAGGCTTTCACGGCAAAGCAATCACAGGATTCATAAAATATTTCAAGGGGCCACCCCACTAAGGTACCCGCAACGAAGTTGGCCGGCTCCGGAACGAACCCAGGGTTTGCGACGACGGTTGTAAACGACTGGGAACCCGAAAGTGTGACTGGACTTGTCGATACCGCGAAAACGTGGCGCGGTCCAAAACAGTACAGGTGCTCCACGCACAATCTTAAATAAAGCAGTAAAACATGGCATAAGTACAGGATAGTGATAAAGCCCCAAACTACTTTGTGGCCCCAAGAAATAGAAATGAATCAAGCTCTGGCTCAGGGGGGTCCATAAGGCCTCCTGGATGTGGATAGTGCGAATAGTCAAGGAACAGGTATCAAGTACTCGGGGTCCTACGGAACACAAGTGAGCGTGGAAGAACCAAATAACATCTATTGTCCACCGATGCCTCTGCATTAGTTCTATCTAGCATTTTAATAGTTGTATTTAAAGTCATGATCATCTCCACCAGTAAGCATCTCCACCAAAAACATCTGCCAGCATACCAACAACTGTGGTACTCGACAACACGAGATCGCACCTGAGCAAGCAACTACGACTCGCAAGGCCAGCTATCTACCAAACACAGGTAATAGGAGGTGTCCAAGGCAATATAGAGGTTGCACGGGATATAACTGGTGCACGGAAACTAAAGCATCACGACACGGGTAGTAGTAGATCAACAGGAGAAAATAAAGACTATAAATGCAAAATAGGTAGAAGAGGGAGAGATGATCGCCTGGGAAACACTGCCAAAGGATCATATCCGAAGAACTTGTCGATACTCGCATCCACTCATCGGTCTAATCCGCGAAGAAGCAAACACTAGCAGAAACACCGGATGCAATATTTAATACTACGGCAAAAGATTCGGCATGCTTATGATATGATGCATGGCATGGCACAGATGCGGTGCAACTAGGCAATATTAAGCGGAACCGGGGTCCCGACAATTAATTACACGGTTCAAGTTATTTAAAACCCCCGCAATTTAAATGATGTATTAACAAGACAAAACATGGCATCAGTTCGCTAAACCAATTTAAATGGAGTCCGGAATAAGACAAAGATATCCCGCATAAATGCTTCATATTTAATTATGAGGTGAATCGGCATAATGCCCCCAAATATCAACGCTATGTATGCGAGATGAATTATTTAATTTGAAACTAGTTGTATGATAATTATACAAAATAAGGTAGGGCATGGGTCTCACGATTAGGATCGAAGAGGCGAGAAAATAGGCTTCAAGTTGAAGTTGAAGTGCCGGAAGGAGTCAATGTCGTGAAAGTAGTCGATGTCGGGAAGAACTTGTTGGAGGGGTGTTGGTGTCGGACGGCACGATCCGATGCGATCCGGCGGAATAGAGCCAACTAGACAAAGAAAAACTTGGTTGACAACTGAATAGATAGGACATATTAAAACAACAGAAGTCCAAGCCAGAACTCTTAATGACCTTTCGTCGAACACCTGAGGGGTAGCAGCACGGACAGAGCCAAACGACCGAGCGCGCGCTGACCTGGGAAATGGTGTTGCGCTCGATGGAGTGCAGCGCTGCTGCTGCGGTCGAAGAGGCATGCAAAGAGCGCCCAGGATTCTGCAGATGCGTGTGGCGGCGACGTGATCTTGCGCGGCTGGATGCGCACACCGGATCCAGGCTCACTCCCGTGCATAGCAAAGCAGACGGTTCGAGCGTGGTCCTCCTGGCGCGCGTGGACCAAGGAATCGGCGAGCTGGTGATGGGTGGAAGGCTCCAAGCGAATGGCGCACGAGGGCCAAGGCGGCGGGCCGGTGGTAGCGATGGAAGCTCTCAACAGGGGACAAGGGGCAGGTGGTACGCGGTGTACAAGGCCAAGAGTGCCTCTGGTCAGCACACGCACAAAATCTGGGCAAACACATCGAGGAGGTAATCGATTTGCTTGGGCAAGCCAGCTCGATTGATTTACTTGCAATTAGTGAGCTGCTTGCTGGGCATTAGAAATTGAATAAAAAGGCACGAGTCTGCTACAAGATTTGGAACGGAAAAATTTTGAGGAGAAAAAAAAATAGGGAAAGGTAGAGGACATTGGACATATTTAGATCTCAGACTTGGGGCTAGAGTTCAGCGAGGAAGACTGAGTGGATTGGGATATTTATATAGTCCAAAATAGACTAGATAGGACTAGTTTTAGACTAAAACTTTAGACAGGCTTTTTGCCTAATTTTATTTTTAGAAAAATAAGAAAATCTTTATGGTCACGTAATGGACCGGAAAAATATTGTTTTAATTTAAAATAATAAAGAAAGATGACGGCTTAATATATATTAGACCGTACGGATATTTTAGAAAAACAAAATACGGTGTTTAATAAAAAATACTTTTGTGTTTGGAAAAATGCAAGAAAATATGCATGATGACATGACGATGCTCAAATGCAATGTAGCATGATGACACGACCATGCGGTCATGATGATGCAATGCATAAAAACACAGCGATTTTCTAGTAGTGGTTTTAGCGGGGCGCCACAATTCGACAGCACTAACAATGGATCTCGCCCTCGAGATCCGCCTCATGGTACAGGAAAGAAGATCGACGATCAGATTCTTCATGCTTCGTAGATCCTCGCGACACCACTAACAAGGATTCTTACTCCATCTTCAAATCGGCGACACCACCAACAAGGTGTCGTTGTCCGTGATCGTCGAGAGAACACTCCGTGAACAAAGGGCGAAGGTGGAGGTATCAACAAATAAAGCCACCTCTAGCTTCCGCGGATGGAGTAAAAATTGCTGGATCCATCGATTCAATATACAAAATCGAATGATAAGAGTAGTCGGATGGTGATCAGTCCATCGCGCACCCAAACCATTACTTTGTACATGAATAGGAGAATTGTGCAATCAACTCTCAGAATCAGACTGAAGATCTCGACAAGCGAGGTTCGGAAACAAAGGAGTGATGCAGACTCTGCATCGGATCTGGCATAGATGACGTCTTCGCATTGAAACCACCGGAAGGCAACAAAGACAAGTCCAACAGATGAAGGATTCCTCGGATAGCACGAAGACCGGATGTAGAAACACCGTTACCAACAGAGGAAGCGAAACCCTGAAGGTACGATGGGAACCCAACCACGAGAAATCCTGGACTCGAAGAAAAGACAAGAGAACAGATCCAAAACACGCAGAGGTAAGAGGAGAACAGTAGAGGGATAAGGAGTAAAAGCAGACCTAATCAGATCTATCCAAACGATTTTGCAAAATAGTTTTGACACTCTACTTCGGCCGTTAGCTAGGTTATCCTACAGGCTGGACAAGTGGGGTATCGTAACTGCTGGGCTCTGATACCACTCTGTAACACCCTCGAATCGACCCTATGCAAGTTTAGCGCTTCCCGCCAAACCCGCATAGAAACGATTCAAGGACGCCCACCAGGCACTTTCATGCGGGTGGAGAACGAAGTAATACCATTACACAACAGTCCTCGATGGGACCCACAGAACAGATATATATACAACATGACTCCAAGAGTCAAGAATACAGATATAGTATACAAAGATCCAAATCACCTTGAAAACGATAGAGCGTCCGACTACGGACAAGATGCAAATGGGGCTAAGAGCCCTGAAGAATATCCAATGGCGTCCATAACCCTGCCCAGGCCAAGCCGGAAGGGTAACCCTGCTAACGACGTCGATCTCAAACCTGCTAAAACAAAAGGGGTGCCGACAAAGGGCAAAAGGAAAAGAGGAGCGTCAGTACTGAGGCCAGTACACGGCGAGGCTAGAATTCGGCGGCTCTTGCCTATATAGGTATGATGGGCTGAAGCGGCAGCGCAGCGGCACTAAACAACCTATAGAGACTCGGTATCACTGGCGGCTATTAGAGAGGGATAAAAAAGACCTATTCGGATCCAACCTAAAGCAAATACCAAACAAACCCATCCTGATATTTCCCCCTCGAGACCAAACGAGGAAGTCGGACCAAGGAACTCACACAGTTGGCAGTTTTATTCATTCCATTATAGTTGCCGCACTTACTAGTCAGATATAGATATCATGAGTCATCCTGATAGCATAAGTAGTGGGCAGTTTTAATCACCATTCCGTTGTAGTTGGAACATTTACTAGTCAGATATAATTGTCCTGAGGAATCCCAAAATCCTTGGCACTTTTATTTCATTCCATTGGAGTTGCAATACTTACTAGACAGGTATAGTATGACACAGATCATCACAGATCCACCAGTTGTTGGCATTTTTATTATCCATTCCATTGTAGTGAAGCTAATTACTAGTCACATATTAAGTCAAATTTATAACACTACTTTAGTTATGCTTGTCTATGATCGAGATACTGTGCTCCAAGTCGTCCATAACCGCGGACACGGCTTTCAGAAAGATTTACCCTGCAGGGGTGCACAAATAGCAACACACACTCGATCAACCTCGGAAAAACCAACTCAAAACCCAACGAGGCTTTCACGGCAAAGCAATCACAGGATTCATAAAATATTTCAAGGGGCCACCCCACTAAGGTACCCGCAACGAAGTTGGCCGGCTCCGGAACGAACCCAGGGTTTGCGACGACGGTTGTAAACGACTGGGAACCCGAAAGTGTGACTGGACTTGTTGATACCGCAAAAACGTGGCGCGGTCCAAAACAGTACAGGTGCTCCACGCACAATCTTAAATAAAGCAGTAAAACATGGCATAAGTACAGGATAGTAATAAAGCCCCAAACTACTTTGTGGCCCCAAGAAATAGAAATGAATCAAGCTCTGGCTCAGGGGGGGTCCATAAGGCCTCCTGGATGTGGATAGTGCGAATAGTCAAGGAACAGGTATCAAGTACTCGGGGTCCTACGGAACACAAGTGAGCGTGGAAGCACCAAATAACATCTATTGTCCACCGATGCCTCTGCATTAGTTCTATCTAGCATTTTAATAGTTGTATTTAAAGTCATGATCATCTCCACCAGTAAGCATCTCCACCAAAAACATCTGCCAGCATACCAACAACTGTGGTACTCGACAACACGAGATCGCACCTGAGCAAGCAATTACGACTCGCAAGGCCAGCTATCTACCAAACACAGGTAATAGGAGGTGTCCAAGGCAATATAGAGGTTGCATGGGATATAACTGGTGCACGGAAACTAAAGCATCACGACACGGGTAGCAGTAGATCAACAGGAGGAAATAAAGACTATAAATGCAAAATAGGTAGAAGAGGGAGAGATGATCGCCTGGGAAACACTGCCAAAGGATCATATCCGAAGAACTTGTCGATACTCGCATCCACTCATCGGTCTAATCCGCGAAGAAGCAAACACTAGCAGAAACACCGGATGCAATATTTAATACTACGGCAAAAGATTCAGCATGCTTAAGATATGATGCATGGCATGGCACAGATGCGGTGCAACTAGGCAATATTAAGCGGAACCGGGGTCCCGACAATTAATTACACGGTTCAAGTTATTTAGAACCCCCGCAATTTAAATGATGTATTAACAAGACAAAACATGGCATCAGTTCGCTAAACCAATTTAAATGGAGTCCGGAATAAGACAAAGATATCCCGCATAAATGCTCCATATTTAATTATGAGGTGAATCGGCATAATGCCCCCAAATATCAACGCTATGTATGCGAGATGAATTATTTAATTTGAAACTAGTTGTATGATAATTATACAAAATAAGGTAGGGCATGGGTCTCACGATTAGGATCGGAGAGGCGAGAAAATAGGCTTAAAGTTGAAGTTGAAGTGCCGGAAGGAGTCAATGTCGTGAAAGTAGCCGATGTCGGGAAGAACTTGTTGGAGGGGTGTTGGTGTCGGACGGCACGATCCGATGCGATCCGGCGGAATAGAGCCAACTAGACAAAGAAAAACTTGGTTGACAACTGAATAGATAGGACATATTAAAACAACAGAAGTCCAAGCCAGAACTCTTAATGACCTTTCGTCGAATACCTGAGGGGTAGCAGCACGGACAGAGCCAAACGACCGAGCGCGCGCTGACCTGGGAATTAGTGTTGCGCTCGATGGAGTGCGGCGCTGCTGCTGCGGTCGAAGAGGCATGCAAAGAGCGCCCAGGATTCTGCAGATGCGTGTGGCGGCGACGTGATCTTGCGCGGCTGGATTCGCACACCGGATCCAGGCTCACTCCCGTGCATAGCAAAGCAGACGGTTCGAGTGTGGTCCTCCTGGCGCGCGTGGACCAAGGAATCGGCGAGCTGGTGATGGGTGGAAGGCTCCAAGCGAATGGCGCACGAGGGCCAAGGCGGCGGGCCGGTGGTAGCGATGGAAGCTCTCAACAGGGGACAAGGGGCAGGTGGTACGCGGTGTACAAGGCCAATAGTGCCTCTGGTCAGCACACGCGCAAAATCTGGGCAAACACATCGAGGAGGTAATCGATTTGCTTGGGCAAGCCAGCTCGATTGATTTACTTGCAAGTAGTGAGCTGCTTGCTGGGCATCAGAACTTTTTGTGGATTTCTGATTGACTCTTTAGGGTTTATGCATTGGGAGACTCTTATAGGCGAGAGGGGAGACCGAGGGGGTGCCGGAGGGGCCCACACCACCCCCTGGCACGGCCTGGCTTGGCCCGTGCCACCAGGTGGTGTGGCCAGCCCCTGGCCCCTCTCCGTCTTGTCTTCTGGCTCCGTGAGTCTTCCGATAAAATAGGAACTTTGGCTTTTGTCCCGTCCAATTCCGAGAATATTGATTTTCTAAATTTCCTGGAACCAAAAACAGCAGAAAACAGGCAACTAGCACTATGGCATCTTGTTAATAGGTTAGTCTAAGAAATCATATGAAAAGTACTCCAAAGTGTGGACAAAATACAAGAAAGTAGATAAAACCAAGCATGGAACATCAAAAATTATAGATACATTTGCAATGTATCAACATTCCCAAGCTTAACTCCTGCTCGTCCTCGAGTAGGTAAGTGATAAAAATAAAGAATAATTTTTGAGGTGACATGCACCATCATAAACTTGATGAAAGTATTTGTAAAACATTGATAGCTGGGAACATAGTACTTCAATCATAACATGGAAGACAAAGTTCTAACAATAAGGCAAAGCAACTGTGTTGCAACATGAAAAGGCACAAACAAAAGATTCATGAATAACAATGCTTTGCAAGACGTTTGTTTGTTTCACATAAAGTAAACATAGCATAGTGGCATTCAGCTTGTCCCTCATAGAGAAGCAAACATAAATGCATAGGACACCTTCAAAGTTCATAAGAGTGACTAGATACAAATAGTTTAAAACAAGCCATATCAAAGCTATGCATCAATCAACAAGTCTTGGGACAATGCACATAGAACTAAGAATGGCCACTATGCTCTCAAAGTAGGTGCATAAAGATAGAAGGTGGAGACTCAACATAAAAGTAAAAGAAAGGCCTTCATAGAAGGAAGTAGGGATTCAAGTCTCATAAAGAGCTTCCAAAAATTCTGGTACTTAATAGCTTTCAGCTCTCATTGCCCCTATCATAAGCATCTTGAAGTGATTAAGGTTAAAGTGAACAAACTATGGTGTACATGCTTGACGAAGTATAAGTTAGAAATCTCACGTCCCTTCAATACGAGGGTCGCTCCTCATGCTACTCAAGTTTAGTCACCGGTAAGTTCTTGTCATCGTAAGTACATGTGTATCATAGAGAACCGCCAACGGGGTACCCCTTACCCGATAATACGGAAGAATCCCCATATCAAAATGACAAGGCAAGCAGACAACGAGCATCTCAGCAATCTTCTTATTTACCATGGGAATATGGTGCTTTTTTCTCTCTTTCCTCTTTTCATAATCTCTTTTTTTCTTTTTCTCTTTTTTCTCAATATAGGACTCTTTTTTTATAAGAAGAATGCTTCATAGACAGCTCATTATGGTTACGCTGCAGGTTTCCACCATGTCAGCATGGATTAGACCAGTGGCCTAGGCGTTTCTCTAACACATATACATAACTCCATGGACTTACAAGCTCCCCTTTCATTTCACACCGACAACATCCATAGACAAAAGAGCATGATATCAACTAGGTACAAGTACCCATCAATGTTGAAAGCGTTCCCCATGACAGTATGGTTCTGCTAATCCCCAACAAATAAGTGCAAGAATATACAACATAGACGACACAATGGTTCAAGTTTATTAAGGGTAATAAAAATAAAGTGTGCCATCAAGTTTGTGAGAGCTTTAATCACTAGTTTTCTCATAACAAGTTTAATTCGGAAGGTAAACAAAAACATGAATATACTTATAATAGCATAAGCTAATAGGTAGGTATGGTGGACTCTTTGGAATAACTTGGTTTAGGGAGTTGGATGCATGAGTGGAACTCATACTTGGTTGTGGAGGCTAGCAAAAGACTGGGAGCGACAAACTAAGAGAGCAATAATGGCCATAATCATGCAGAGTGACAAAACATCATTGATCAAAGCATAAAGTGATACTACAAGTTGAAGACTAAAGTATCATAAAGGCTTATGGTGACTTGAGATAGTCATAACATGGTGTGAGCATGCGCCAAGTCAACCCAAATAAAGCATCAAAGGAGAATACCACAATACTATGCTTTAATATGCTAAAACAACGCATGATTCATCCAACGCACATTAAGAAATCTCAATTGTTTATAACAAGTCATGCTACAGCAAAGAATACTAAGCATAAAGCCAAAACAATATCAAGCATGGCATGACAGAGCATAGGCCACAGTCAAAAACAAGCTCTCTTTAACACTTAAGCATAAACTTTCCTACTCTTTTCCAAACCAAACCAAACTATTTGAAAACCAATGTATGAAAGAGGTGGTCCAACCAATTTATTCATAAAACTAAGCAAACAAAAGCAAACAAAAAACCAAAACAAAAACAAAAAAGAAGATGCTCCAAGAACAACACAACTGTGCATGAAACAATAAAAATGAAGCGTTTGGAAGAAACCTGGGATTTTTATTGATGAAGAGGGGATGCCTTGGGCATCCCCAAGCTTTGACGCTTGTACTTCTTGGATATTTCTTGGGGTGACACGTGTGGCATCCCCAAGCTTGAGCTTTAGTCCATCCTTCATCCCATTACTCATTCTTTCCATACACCTGAATTTTTTCCTTCATACAAAACTCCACACAATCTTTATTAGCAACATTAGTGCACTCAAGATAATAAGTCTTTAGGTTCAGTTCTAACACTAATAAAACTTCCATTAAAAACTAGCTACTGTAGCACTTCCCTCAAAAAGCTCAATTCCCCAAAAGAACTCAAAAAGGAACCAACAAGAAGCAAATGCAAAAAATGGCAGAAATCTGTCAAAACAGACCAGCAGGTAAACACGAATTTTTTCGAAGACCTTGTGTTGCTCAAATCAAAAAGTGTTGAACTAACGAAAGTTAGATAACAACCTGGGTCAGAATCACAAAAATTGACGCATCAAAAAGGCGTACAAAGATTTTACACGAATTTTTACGGTGAAGCACAGAAATCTGTTTCGGGACAGCAACTTTCTCAATTATTACTTCTCTCTCATTAGAGGTTACTCTTGGCACAAAAAGAAAATAAAAAGGATAAGGAGCAGTTATTACAGAAGTAATAACTTCCAAGACTCATCTAAAACTTTTGGGTTATCTTCTAATAAGTACTTTTCTTTAACGCCTTTAAGTTAGGCATGATAGTTTGAGAAGATGCTCACATAGGAAATATGAATTGAAGTAAAAGAGAGCATCAAGAAGAAAATTCAAAACACATTTAAATCTAACCCACTTCCTATGCATAGTAATTTTGTAAAGAAACAAGTCATGGAAGCACGAAGCAACAAGCATAGGAAAGCAAAACAAGTGCGACTTCAAGACTTTCAACATAAAGAGGGGAAACCTAATATTATTGAGATGCATAAAACCATGTTTCCCTCTCTCATAATAACTTTCAGTAGCATCATGAATAAAATTAACATTATAACTATCACATAAAACATTCTTATCATGAGCCACATGCATAAAAGAATTAATACTCCCCACATAAACATAGTCATTCTTATTAATTGTAGTGGGAGCAAATTCAACAAAATAGCTATCATTATTATTCTCATCACCATAATCATCAAATATAGGAGACATATTGTAATCATAATTAATTTCCTCCTCAATAGTAGGTGGACTGAAAATATCATAATCATCATTGCAATCATCATATATTGGAGGTATAGAATCATCATAAGCAATAGAATAGTTATCTTCCCAAGTGTGTTCATTTGTAAACATATCATCATTGGAAGGATCATGGTTAGCACTAATAGTATAGCAATTATTAATATCATCATTTTCAGAATTGGTACCAAAGAGATTTTCAATATCAAAAGAAGTGTGATTTTCCCAATCATGATCACTACTATAGGTAACAGGCATAGGAACATCATCGAGTTCAGACTCATCAAAAACTATAATAGGAGCAACATGTTTAGGGGAAAATACCGTTTCCTCTCTCCTTTTACTCCTCCTTTTCTTCTTTATCTTCTTCTCTTTAGGAGGGAGAGGCTTGAAAGGAAGCTTCTCCATATACCCTGGTTCATTGTTAAAGACAATAGAAGAAACTTTGGAGGATTCCTTCTTTTCATTAATAAGATCAAAACACATATTAGTCTTGTCATATTTTGGTAAAACCTCATCTTCTATAATATTTTGTATGTAAGTATTTGTGTGACAATTATCAACACAATAAAGATGGCAACCTTGCAGGACACTATTCATATCAAAAGCATTCATATCTACCAAACAAGTTTTTCTTGATAATTCTTCACACCCCAAAAATAATGTAAGTTCATCATGCTAATTAGGAGTGATCATCTCATCACAATATAAACTTGTAGTACTCAGTGGATTAGAGGGGCTATTATTATGGCCTGAGCATTGAAAATTGAAATGACCCACTTCAAAGCAAAGTTCACAAATAAAAGGATAAAGGGCACAAACTTTTTTACCAAGATCATTTAAAGCCCTATACCACATTCTAGTTTTTTCATTCCTGTGGGTGATACAATATTCTTCTTCAATTTGATTATTCTCACAAGGTCTATGTATTCCACAAAAATTAACATGCTTATAAGAAATAGTACTTTCAGAGGTTTGAGCATGTTTATTGCTATCTTTAACAACAATTTCATTTTCCATGCAAGTGTCTTTAAAAGGCTCATGATACATGTACCACTTTTCTTTAGGAGCATTAATATGAGAAGCAAAGGTTTTAAAACAATCAATGAGAATTTGAGGATCAAGACCATATTTAGCACTAAGCTCTCGAAAATCAGCAGTTTCAGCGAAAGACTTAATGCAATCATACTCATAGTTTATACCTGGTTCTTTACCTTTGTTGTTATCCCAATCTTTGGTATTGCTTTGAATTGTTTCAAGAATATCCCACTTAGCTTTCACCTCCTTACTCATGAAGGATCCCTCTAAACAAGTATCTAGATACTCCTTGTAATGTCCTGAAAGCCTTGCATAGAAATTATTAATAACAATATTACCAGGAGCTCATGAATGGGACATTTGAGCATTAGTGACTTCGAACTCCCCCATGCTTGGGAAATACTTTCTCCATCATGAGGATGAAAATTATAAATGTAATTCCTATCTTTATGAATTTCATGAGGAGTATAAAATTTAGAGTAAAAGAGAGATTCAAGTTCCTTCCACTCCAAATGATGAGGATCATCTAGTAGCTAATACCACTCCCTTGCTTTGCCCTTAAGTGAAATAGGGAATAGATTCCTCTTAACTTGGTTCATTGAAATACCTTCACACTTGAACAACTCGCATAATTCATGTATAAAGAGTAAATGATCACCAAGATGGACAGTTCCATCTCCAAAATAGCAGTTATTCATAACACGTTCAATAATTTTTATAGGTATTTTAAAAGGGATGCTTTTAGTATGTGGATTTAAAATATCACAAGTATCGTTAGAATTACCACATATGGGAGATAAAGTATCATCAAAGCAACTTTTCTTCTTTAAAGCTGGGGAACTAAAAAGATCATTTTCAAAAAAAAAATCCCCAAGCTTAGACGTTTCCATAGCATTAGTAATAAAGGTGTTCAAAAGATTCATACTAATAACATTGCTATTAGCATGCAAAGAAAGTTCCATGGGTTTTTAATTTTCTTTTCAGACAATTCAAGTTCTAACTTAGGAAAAATACTAAAAAGCTCTCTAATTTTTTTTGTTTTCCATTAAGCCTAACTAGTGAAAACAAGAAACAAAAAGACAAAATTATAGAATCTAAAGGAAATAACTTCGAGCACTCACACCGGAGGATGTGAGTACCTTTTACCTTACCTCCCAGGCAACGGCGCTAGAAAATAGCTTGATGTCTACGCACTTCTATTCTTGTAGACAGTTGTTGGGCCTCCAAGTGTAGAGGTTTGTAGGATAGCAGCAAGTTTTCCCTTAAGTGGATTACCCAAGGTTTATCGAACTCAGGGAGGAAGTGGTCAAAGGTATTCCCTCTCAAGCAACCCTGCAATCAAGATACAAGAAGTCTCTTGTGTCCCCAACACACCCAATACACTTGTCAGGTGTATAGGTGCACTAGTTCGGTGAAGAGATAGTGAAATACAAGTGGTATGGATAATTATATGTGGTAACGGTGCTAGAGAATAGCTTGATGGCATGGAAAAGACTAAAGTAAAACTAAAATAAAGATGGAAGCAAGCAAACATGTAACAGATCTAGTAGCAAACGGTGTTTCAATGCTTAGAAACAAGGCCTAGGGATCATACTTTCACTAGTGAACAATGTCATATAAATATATTATCTTCATGATACTACTCTTAACTACTCTCTGATTGGACACTCTAATCCATGGTAGGGCTATAACAGCACACCTCAAAGTTCATCTTTGCCATCTAGATAACCCCACACTGTCACCTTGAGTACTAGATGAGTCCAACAAACACCACAATTTCATAGAGACATCCAACTCCAAATATAACTCATAACAAGTATTTGTAATCTCTAGCCTAAGTGCCACCATGGTGTGCACGCTGTCACTTCCACACACATGGGGAGAGCAGAGATCTATTAAAGCACTTGAGTAGCAAGGTAGATCTATAGATTACAAGCTCATGATCTCAATAAGATCATGCATAGAGAGAGATGAACACATAGCTATCGGTAGAACCCTTAGCATCGAGAGAGAACTACTCCCTCCTCATCATGGGAATCAGCAACGGTGATGCAGATGGCGGTGGAGATCGATGGAGATGGCTCCGGGGGCACTTCCCCGTCCCAGCAGGGTGCTAGAACAGAGACTTTCTGTCCCCCGAATCTCCCTTTCGGTGGCGGCGGAGCTGTGGAACTTTTTGTGGATTTCTGATTGACTCTTTAGGGTTTATGCATCGGGAGGCTCTTATAGGCGAGAGGGGAGACCGAGGGGGTGCCGGAGGGGCCCACACCACCCCCTGGCGCGGCCTGGCTTGGCCCGCGCCACCAGGTGGTGTGGCCAGCCCCTGGCCCCTCTCCGTCTCGTCTTCTGGCTCCGTGAGTCTTCCGATAAAATAGGAACTTTGGCTTTTGTCCCGTCCAATTCCGAGAATATTGATTTTCTGACTTTCCTGGAACCAAAAACAGCAGAAAACAGGCAACTAGCACTGTGGCATCTTGTTAATAGGTTAGTCCAAGAAATCATATGAAAAGTACTCCAAAGTGTGGACAAAACACAAGAAGGTAGATAAAACCAAGCATGGAACATCAAAAATTATAGATACATTTGCAATGTATCAGCCACTATGCTCTCAAAGTAGGTGCATAAAGATAGAAGGTGGAGACTCAACATAAAAGTAAAAGAAAGGCCTTCATATAAGGAAGTAGGGATTCAAGTCTCATAAAGAGCTTCCAAAAATTATGGTACTTAATAGCTTTCAGCTCTCATTGCTTCTATCATAAGCATCTTGAAGTGATTAAGGTTAAAGTAAACAAACTATGGTGTATATGCTTGACGAAGTATAAGTTGGACATCTCATGTCCCTTGAATATGAGGGCCGCTCCTCATGCTACTCAAGTTTAGTCACCGGTAAGTTCTTGTCATCTTAAGTACATGTGTATCATAGAGAACCTCCAACGGGGTACCCCTTGCCCGATGATACGGAAGAATCCCCACATCAAAATGACAAGGCAGGTAGACAACGAGCATCTCAGCAATCTTCTTATTTACCATGGGAATATGGTGCTTTTTTCTCTCTTTCCTCTTTTCTCATATTTTGTTCTTTTTCTCTTTTTTCTCAATATCTGACTATTTTTTATAACACGAATGCTTCATAGATAGCTCATTATGGTTACGCTGCAGGTTTCCACCATGACAGCATGGATTAGACCAGCGGCCCAGGCGTTTCTCTAGCACATATACATAACTCCATGGACTTACAAGCTCCCCTTTCATTTCACACCGACGACATCCATAGACAAAAGAGCATGATATCAACTAGGTACAAAGTACAAGTGCAATGTTGAAAGCGTTCCCCATGACAGCATGGTTCTTCTAATCCCCAACAAATAAGTGCAAGCATATACAACATAGACGACACAATCGTTCAAGTTTATTAAGGGCAAGAAAAGTAAAGTGTGCCATCAAGTTCGTGAGAGCTTTAATCACTACTTTTCTCATAACAAGTTTAATTTGGAAGGTAGATAAAAACATGAATATACTTGGAATAGCATATGCTAGTAGGTAGGTATGGTGGACTCTCTAGAATAACTTGGTTTTAGGAGTTGGATGCATGAGTGGAACTCATACTTGGTTACGGAGGCTAGCTAAAGACTGGGAGCGACAAACTAAGAGAGCAATAATAGCCATAATAATGCAGAGCGACAAAACATCATTGATCAAAGCATAAAGTGATACTACAAGTTGAAAACTAAAGGATCATAAAGGCTATGGTGACTTGGGATAGTCATAACATGGTGTGAGCATGTGCCAAGTCAACCCAAATAAAAAATCAAAGGAGAATACCACAATACTATGCTTTAATATGCTAAAACAATGCATGATTCTTCAAAGGCACATTAAGCAATATAAATTGTTTATAACAAGTCATGCTATAGCAAAGAATAATAAGCATAAAGCCAAAACAATATCGAGCATGGCATGACAAAGCATAGGCCACAGTCAAACACAAGCTCTCTTTACCACTTAAGCATGAACTTTCCTATTCTTTTTCCAAACCAAATCAAACTATTTGAAAACCAATGTATGAAGGAGGGGGTCCAACCAATTTATTCAGAAAACTAAGCAAACAAAACAAACGAAAAACCAAAACGAAAACGAAAAAGAAGACGCTCCAAGAACAACACAACTGTGCATGAAACAATAAAAATGAAGTGTTTGGGACAAACCTTGGATTTTTATTGATGAAGAGGAGAATGCCTTGGGCATCTGATGCACTCGACTTTCAACGTAGAGCTCGTTGGGAACCCCAAGAGGAAGGTATGATGAGCACAGCAGTAAGTTTTCCCTCAGTTATGAAACCAAGGTTTAATCGAACCAGTAGGACAAGGAAACACCCCGAAGGTGTTACTAGCTGAGCTTTGGCAGGGCGCACTACCGGTGCTAGTAGCAACATGGAGACCTGCACAACACAACCACAGAACTTTGTCCCCAACTTGCGATGAGGTTGTCAATCTCACCGTGTTTTGCGGAAAACAAAGGATTAAACGTATTGAATGGAAAGAAGTAAAAGTTTGCAGAAAAGTAAACACAAAGCAGTAAAAGATTGTAGATTGTATATAAAAGACAAGGACCGGGATCCATAGTTCACTAGAGGTGGCTCTCCTTAGATAGATAACATGCTGGGTGAACAAATTACAGTGGGGCAATTGACAAACACCGAGAAAGCAATACATGCATATACTAATCATCTTGACTCCTTTGAGACTTGATTGGGCATTACAACATAATACATAGACCGCCATCCAACTACATCTATGACTAACAATCCAGCTTCAGGTTATCATCCGAACCCCCTCCAGTATTAAGTTGCAAGCAAAAGATTATTGCTTTACGAACTGCGTGTAAAGTAAACAATACAATTGTTCTATGAACAAAGGATCGTTGTTTTCTCCCTAGTAGCAACAGCACATCTAGTACCTTAGAGATTTCTGTCACTTCCCCAGATTACCAGAGGCATGAACCCACTATCGAGCATAAATACTAACTCTTGGAGTTGCTAGCATCTACTTGGCCAAGATAGCTACTAACAACGGAAAACATGCAAGATCTCAAATAACAAAGACATGATAGAATCAATAATCAATCTGAAATAGCATCTCAATATCCATCGGATCCCCGCAAACACAAGATGTATGAATTACAAATATATGATCTTGATCATGAACGGAGCTCACAAGATCTAAACATGAAAGCACAAAGGAGGAGAGACCAGCCATCTAGCTACTACATGGTTCTGTAGTCCAAGGATGAACTACTCACACATCACACCGGAGGCTTGCATGGTGATGAAGAAGGCCTCCAGGGTGAATCCCCTCTCTGGCAGGGTGCCGGGAAGAGCTTCAGATCCCTCCCGATCTAGGGATGGAGATGACGGTGGCTACAGACTCTTTCGTGGATTTTTGATCGGGTACCTAGGGTTTTCGTCCCGAGGGCAACTTATAGGCGGAAGGAGAGGCCGAGGGGGTGCTGGGGTCGGCCAGACCACCCCCTGGCATGGGCCAAGCCAGGCCGCGTGGCCAGGTGGTGTGGCTGGCCCCTGGCCCCTCTCCGTCTCGTATTCTGACACTTGATCCCTTCCAGAAAAATAGGCACTTTGGCTTTTGTCCCGTCCAATTCCGAGAATATTCATTTTCTGACTTTCCTGGAACCAAAAACAGCAGAAAACATGCAGCTGGCACTGTGGCTCTTGTTAATAGGTTAGTCCAAGAAATCATATGAAAAGTACTCCAAAGTTGGAACAAAACACAAGAAAGTGGATAAAACCAAGCATGGAACATCAAAAATTATAGATACATTTGCAATGTATCAACATCCCCAAGCTTAACTCCTGCTCGTCCTCGAGTAGGTAAGTGATAAAAAGAAATAATTTTTGAGGTGACATGCACCATCAAAGACTTGATCAAAGTACTTCAATCATAACATGAAAGACAAAGTTCTAGCAATAAGCAAAGAGACTATGATGCAACATGAAAAGGCACAAACAAAAGATTCATGAATAACAATGCTTTGCAAGACGTTTGTTTGTTTCACATAAAGAAAACATAGCATAAAAGTATTCAGCTTGTCCCTCAATAGAGTAGAAAATATAAATGCATAGGACACCTTCAAAGTTCATAAGAGTGACTAGATACAATAGTTTAAAACAAGCAATATCAAGTTATGCATCAATCAACTAGTCTTGGGACAATGCACATAGAACTAAGAATGGCCACTATGCTCTCAAAGTAGGTGCATAAAGATAGAAGGTGGAGACTCAATATAATGGTGGAAGAAAAGCCTTTTGTAAAAGGAAGTAGGGATTCAAGTGTCATAAAGAGCTTCCAAAAATTATGGTACTTAAAGCTTTCAGCTCTCATTGCCCCTATCATAAGCATCTTTAAGGTGATTAAGGTTAAAGTGACACAACTAAGAGGATATGCCTGACAAGTTATAAACCGAAATCTCATGCCCCTTACGAAGACCGATCCTCATGCTACTCAACTTCAGTCACGATTAAGCTCTTGTCATTGTAAGTATATGTGTATCATTAAGAACCGCCAACGGGGTACCCCTTGCACATGATATGGGAGCTTTCCCATAATCAAAATGACAAGGCAAGCAGACAATGAGCATCTCAGCGATCTTTTTATTTGCTATTTGCATAGTTTTTTATTGAGGATGCTTCATAGAGTGCTCATTATGGTGATGCTGCAAGTTTCCACCATGATTAGGCATGGCTTAGGCTAGCGGCCCAGGTGTTTCTCTAACACACATACAAACTCCATGGTCTTACAAGTTCCACTTTTATTTCACACCGCCGGGATCCGTAAGCAAAAGAACATGATATCAACTGGGTACAAAGTATAAGTGCAATGTTGAAAGCGTTCCCCATGAAACATGGTTCTGCTAATTTCAACTTATAAAGCGCAAGCATATACGCAACAAAGAAGGACCCAATGGTTCAAGTTTATTAGAGGCAATAAAGTAAAGTGTGCCATCAAGTTCGTGAGAGCTTTAATCACTAGTTTTCTCATAACAAGTGAAAGGTAGACAAAAGCATGAATATATTAGGAATATCATAAGCTAGTAGGTAGGTATGGTGGACTCTTTGGAATAACTTGGTTTAGGGAGTTGGATGCATGAGTGGAACTCATACTTTGTTGTGGAGGCTAGCAAAAGACTGGGAGCGACAAACTAAGAGAGCAATAATGGCCATAATCATGCAAAGCGACAAAACATCATTGATCAAAGCATAAAGTGATACTACAAGTTGAAAACTAAAGGATCATAAAGGCTATGGTGACTTGAGATAGTCATAACATGGTGTAAGCATGTGCCAAGTCAACCCAAATAAAGCATCAAAGGAGAATACCACTATACTATGCTTTAATATGCTAAAACAACGCATGATTCATCCAAGGCACATTAAGGAATCTCAATTGTTCATAACAAGTCATGCTACAACAAAGAATACTAAGCATAAAGCCAAAACAATATCAAGCATGGCATGACAAAGCATAGCCACAGTAAAAAACGAGCTCTTTTTACCACATAAGCATGAACTTTCCTACTCTTTTCCAAACCAAACCAAACTATTTGCAAACCAATGTATGAAAGAGGGGGTCCAACCAACTTATTCAGAGAACTAAGCAAACCAAAGCAAACGAAAACCAAAACAAAAACGAAAAAGAAGACGCTCCAAGAAAAACACAACTGTGCATGAAACAATAAAAATGAAGCGTTTGGAAGAAACCTGGAATTTTTATTGATGAAGAAGGGGATGCCTTGGGCATCCCCAAGCTTTGACGCTTGTACTGCTTGGATATTTCTTGGGGTGACATGTGTGGCAGCCCCAAGCTTGAGCTTTAGTCCATCCTTCATCTCATTACTCATTCCTTCCATACACCTGAAATTTTTTCTTCATACAAAACTTCACACAATCTCATTAGCAACATTAGTGCACTTAAGATAAATAAGTCTCAAGGTTCAGTTATAACACCAAATAAACTTCCATTAGAACACTAGCTACTTTAGCACTTCCCTCAAAAAGCTCAATTCCCCAAAAGAACTCAAGAAGGAACCGACAAGAAGCAAATGCAGAAAATGGCAGAAATCTGTCAAAACAGACCACCAGGTAAAGACGAATTTTTTTGAAGACCTTCTGTTGCTCCAATCAAAAAGTGTTGAACTAACGAAAGTTAGATAACAACCTGGGGCAGAAGGACAAAACATTACAGCTAAATCCGACATACAGAGCTCTCTCAGGAATTTTTACGGTGAAGCACATAAATCTGTTTCGGGACAGCAACTTTTCCAATCATTACTTCACTCCCATTAGAGGTTACTCTTGGCTCAAAAGGCAAATAAAAAGGATAAGGAGAGGGTATTACAGAGGTAATAACTTCCAAGACTCATCTAAAACTCTTGGGTTATCTCTCAACAAGTACTTTTCTTTAACGCCTTTAAGTTAGGCATGAAAATTTGAGAAGATGCTCTCATAGGAAATATGAATTGAAGTAAAAGAGAGAATCAAGAAGCAAATTCAAAACACATTTAAGTCTAACCCACTTCCTATGCATAGGAATCTTTTATGCAAATAAATGCACAAATAACAAAGTGACAGGCATAGGAAGATAAAACAAAAGTAAATTCAAAACTTTTAGCACATAGAGAGGTGTTTCATTACCATAAAAACTTCTACAACCATATTTTCCTCTCATAATAATTTTCAGTAGCCTCATGAATAAACTAAACAATATAACTATCACATAAGGCATGCTTTTCATGATCTACAAGCACTAGAGCTTTATTATAAACATTTTCAAAAGAATCCTCGGGAACATAACATTCACCCTCCTTTGATAAGCATGGGGGACAATCAAATAATGTGAGGGATATAGAGTTACTCTCATTAGAAGGTAGGCATGGGTAGATCCATTCTTCCTCCTTTTGTCCATCACTCTCCTCCTCTTTTCCATCTAATGAGCTTTTAGGTTCAGCAATTTCTTCTTCCATGGAGGTTGTAGCAGGCGGTGGTTCATCTATTACCTTGGCAGTCATAATACTGTTCCCAAATAGGAAACTGGGTGAGCTATCCATAATGAAATAGTGATTGGAGCAGAGCTAGTCATAAAGGCAACTTAAGAAAGGAACTACTTTTTTTTGTGTTTTTGAAATAAGAAAGCAAACAAGTAAAACTAATTTTTTTGTGTTTTTTGAAGAACAAAACAAGCAAACAAAGCAAAAAGAAAACTAAGCAAAACAAAAACAACAAAGTAAAGAGATTGGTTATGAGGGACTCCCATTGTGAAGATGTCCTTGACTCCCCGGCAACAGCACCAGAAAAGATCTTGATGCACTCGACTTTCAACGTAGAGCTCGTTGGGAACCCCAAGAGGAAGGTATGATGAGCACAGCAGTAAGTTTTCACTCAGTTATGAAACCAAGGTTTAATCGAACCAGTAGGAGCAAGGAAACACCCTAAAGGTGTTACTAGCTAAGCTTTGGCAGGGCGCACTACCGGTGCTAGTAGCAACGTGGAGACCTGCACAACACAACCACAGAACTTTGTCCCCAACTTGCGATGAGGTTGTCAATCTCACCATGTTTTGCGGAAAACAAAGGATTAAACGTATCAAATGGAAAGAAGTAAAAGTTTGCAGAAAAGTAAACACAAAGTAGTAAAATATTGTAGATTGTATATAAAAGACAAGGACCGGGATCCATAGTTCACTAGAGGTGGCTCTCCTTAGATAGATAACATGCTGGGTGAACAAATTACAGCGGGGCAATTGACAAACATTGATAAAGCAATACATGCATATACTAATCATCTTGACTCCTTTGAGACTTGATTGGGCATTACAACATAATACATAGACCGCCATCCAACTGCATCTATGACTAATAATCCACCTTCAGGTTATCATCCGAACCCCCTCCAGTATTAAGTTGCAAGCAACATATTATTGCTTTACGAACTGCGTGTAAAGTAAACAATACAATTGTTCTATGAACAAAGGATCGTTGTTTTCTCCCTAGTAGCAACAGCACATCTAGTACCTTAGAGATTTCTGTCACTTCCCCAGATTACCAGAGGCATGAACCCACTATCGAGCATAAATAATAACTCTTGGAGTTGCTAGCATCTACTTGGCCAAGATAGCTACTAACAAAGGAAAGCATGCAAGATCTCAAATAACAAAGACATGATAGAATCAATAATCAATCTGAAATAGCATCTCAATATCCATCGGATCCCCGCAAACACAACATGTATAAATTACAAATAGATGATATTGATCATGAAAGGAGCTCACAAGATCTAAACATGAAAGCACAAAGGAGGAGAGACCAGCCATCTAGCTACTAAATGGATCTGTAGTCCAAGGATGAACTACTCACGCATCACACCGGAGGCTTGCACGGTGATGAAGAAGGCCTCCAGGGTGAATTCCCCTCTCCGGCAGGGTGCCGGGAAGAGCTTTAGATCCCTCCCGGTCTAGGGATGGAGATGACGGCGGCTACAGACTCTTTCGTGGATTTTTGATCGGGTACCTAGGGTTTTCGTCCCGAGGGCAACTTATAGGCGGAAGGAGAGGCCGAGGGGGTACTAGGGTCGGCCAGACCACCCACTGGCGCGGGCCAAGCCTGGCCGCGCGGCCAGGTGGTGTGGCCGGCCCCTGGCCCCTCTCCGTCTCATATTCTGGCACTTGATCCCTTTCGGAAAAATAGGCACTTTGGCTTTTGTCCCGTCCAATTCCGACAATATTCATTTTCTGACTTTCCTGGAACCAAAAACAGTAGAAAACAGGCAGCTGACACTGTGGCTCTTGTTAATAGGTTAGTCCAAGAAATCATATGAAAAGTACTCCAAAGTTGAAACAAAACACAAGAAAGTGGATAAAACCAAGCATGGAACATCGAAAATTATAGATACATTTGCAATGTATTAGCATCCCCAAGCTTTGACGCTTGTACTTCTTGGATATTTATTGGGGTGACACGTGTGGCATCCCCAAGCTTGAGCTTTAGTCCATCCTTCTTCTCATTACTCATTCCTTCCATACACCTGAAATTTTTCCTTCATACAAAACTTCACACAATCTTTATTACCAACATTAGTGCACTCAAGATAATAAGTCTTCAGGTTCAGTTCTAACACTAATAAAACTTCTACTAAAACACAAGCTACTGTATCACTTCCCTCAAAAATCTCAATTCCCCAAAAGAACTCAAAAAGGAACCAACAAGAAGCAAATGCAGAAAATGGCAGAAATCTGTCAAAACAGACCAGCAGGCAAAGACGAATTTTTTCGAAGACCTTCTGTTGCTCAAATCGAAAAGTGTTGAACTAACGAAATTTAGATAACAACCTGGGGCAGAAGCACAAAAATTTACGCCTCAAAAGGACGTACAGATATTTTACACGAATTTTTCCGGTGAAGCACAGAAATCTGTTTCGGGACAGCAACTTTCCCAATCATTACTTCTCTCTTATTAGATGTTACTCTTGGCACAAAAAGAAAATAAAAAGGATAAGGAGAGGTTATTACTGAAGTAATAACTTCCAAGACCCACCTAAAAACTTTTGGGTTATCTCCCAATAAGTACTTTTCTTTAACGCCTTTAAGTTAGGCATAAGAAGCAAGAAAAAGGATCAAGTGTTCTCAAATGAAGAAGCATTAAGAGCAAATTTTGTTTTCATAGGATAGGCAAAATAAATCTTCTCTCTCTTCTTAGGGAAGTGTTCTATACCTTTCTTGAGTGGGAGTTGATATTTAATGGTGCCTTCTTTCATATCAATAAGGCTATGGCACCAACAGTTCTAAGAAAAGGTCTTCCCAAACTAATAGGACAAGAAGCATTGCATTCAACATCCAAAACATAGAAATCAACGGGGACATAGGCATTGTTAACCATAATAAGAACATCATTAATACTCCCCATGAGTTTCTATTTAGCATTATCATCAAGTGGGACATTCAAATAACAATCTTCAAGTGGTGACAAATCAAGCATATCATAAATCCTTCTAGGCATAATAGAAACACTACTATCAAGATCACATAAAGCTTTGAAATCAAAATCATTCACTTTCATATTAATGATGGGTTCCCAACCATCTTCTTGTTTTATAGGAATAGAAGCTTTATGTTTCATCTTTTCTTCTTTAATCTTTATGAGAGCATCAGTAATGTGTTTTGTAAAGGACATATTCATAGCACTAGCATTAGGAATTTTAGCAAGCTTTTGTAGGAACTTAATAACTTCAGAGATATTGCAACCATCAAGATCAAAATCATAATTATTATCTAAAGTAGTAGAGCTATTACTAGCCTCAACACTAGTGGTAGTGATAGTAGAAACACTAATGTTTCTAGCAATTTCATCTTTTCTTTCCCACTTAGCATGCAATTCAGCTAATAGTCTAACATTTTCATCAATTCTTACTTGTATGGCATTAGTAGCTGTAAAGGAATTATCAATAGTTTCAGGTTTAGTAACCATTTTATTCAAAGAAGATTGAGCTTCAGCCAGTGATGCTATATTTCTTTCAGCATTAGAGATTTTTCCACAATAGTTTTATTGAATGCAGTTTGTTTACTAATAAAGTCTTTAAGCATAACCTCAATTTCAGAGGGAGCACTCTTATTGTTGTTGTAGCAATTTCCATAAGCATTACCATTGTTGGGAGGATATGGCTTATAATTGTTGTTACCAAAATTATTCATGTAGGCATTGTTGCTAAAATTATTATTTCTTATAAAGTTCACATCAACTTGCTCTTCTTGAGCAACCAAAGAAGCTAAGGGAACATTATTTGGATCAATATGGGCTTTCCCATTAATAAGCATAGACATAATAACATCAATCTTATCACTCAAGGAGGAGGTTTCCTCAACAGAATTTACCTTCTTACCTTGTGGAGCTCTTTCAGTATGCCATTCGGAGTAGTTAACCATCATATTATCCAGAAGCTTTGTTGCAGCACCCAAAGTAATGGTCATAAAGGTACCTCTAGCGGCAGAATCCAATAGATTTCTTGAAGAATAGTTCAATCCTGCATAAAAAGTTTGGATAATCATCCAAGCAGTCAGTCCATGAGTGGGACAATTCTTTACCAAAGATTTCATCCTTTTCTAAGCTTGAGCAACATGTTCATTATCAGATTGTTTAAACTTCATTATTTCACTTCTCATAGATATAATCTTAGCAGGAGGATAGTATTTTCCAATGAAAGCATCTTTGCATTTAGTCCAAGAATCAATACTATTCCTAGTTAAGGAATTCAACCATTCTTTAGCTTTTCCTCTCAAAGAGAAAGGAAACAATTTAAGCTTAATAATATCTCCATCTATATCCCTATGCTTTTGCATCTCACAAAGTTCAACAAAGTTATTTAGATGGGCAGCAGCATCTTCATTACCAATACCAGAAAATTGTTCTCTCATAACAAGATTGAGTAAAGAAGGTTTTATTTCAAAGAAAGTAGCTTCAGGAACACATCGAGCAATAGGTGTGCTCATAAAATCATTGTTGTTGGTGCTAGTGAAGTCACACAACTTAGTGTTTTCAAGAGTAGTCATTTTTTTGTGTTTTTGATAAAGAAAGCAAACTTGTAAAACTATATTTTTGTGTGTTTTTGATAAAGAAACAAGCAAACAAAGCAAAAGTAAACTAAGAAAAACAAAAATAGCAAAGTAAAGAGATTGGTTATGAGGGACTCCCCTTGTAAAGATGTCCTTGACTCCCCGGCAGCGGCGCCAGAAAAATACTTGCCGACTCGTGTACTAACGAGCTCGTTGGGGAACCCCAAGAGGAAGGTATGATGAGCACAGCAGTAAGTTTCCCTTAGTTATGAAACCAAGGTTATCAATCCAGTAGGAGCAAGGAAACACCCCAAAGGTGTAGCTAGTTGAACTTTGGCAGGGCGCACTACCGGTGCCAGCAGCAACGTGGAGACGTGCACAACACAACCACACAACTCTGTCCCCAACTTGCGATGAGGTTGTCAATCTCACCGGTTTTGCTGAAAACAGAGGATTAAACGTATCGAGTGGAAGAAAGTAATAGTTTGCAGAAAGTAAACACAAAGCAGTAAACAGTTGATTGTAGATTGATAGTAAAACATCGAGAAAGCATACAAGCATATACTACTCATCTTGACTCCTTTGAGATTCGATTGGGCATTACAACATTATACATAGACCATAATCCAACTGCATCTATGACTAATAATCCACCTTCAGGTTATCATCCGAACCCCCTCCAGTATTAAGTTGCAAGCAACGGATAATTGCATTACGAATTGCATGTAAAGTAAACAATACGATTGTTCTATGAACAAAGGATTGTTGTTTTCTCCCTAGTAGCAACAGCACATCTAGTACCTTAGAGATTTTTGTCACTTCCCCAGATTACTAGAGGCATGAACCCACTATCGAGCATAAATACTAACTCTTGGAGTTGCTAGCATCTACTTGGCCAAGATAGCTACTAACAATGGAAAGCATGCAAGATCACAAATAACAAAGACATGATAGAATCAATAATCAATCTGAAATAGCATCTCAATATCCATCGTATCCCCGTGAACACAACATGCAGAATTACAAATAGATGAACTTGATCATGAACGGAGCTCACAAGATCTAAACATGATAGAACAAAGGAGGAGAACCAGCCATCTAGCTACTACATGGACCCGTAGTCCAGAGATGGACTACTCACCCATCACACTGGAGGCTTGCATGATGATGAAGAAGGCCTCTAGGGTGAATTCCCCTCTTTGGCAGGGTGCCAGGAAGAGCTTCAGATCCCTCCCGATCTAGGGATGGAGATGACGGCGGCTACAGACTCTTTTGTGGATTTTTGATCGGGCACTTAGGGTTTATATATCGGAGGCAACTTATAGGCGGAAAAAGAGGCCGAGGGGGTGCCTGGGGTGGCCAGACCACCCCCTGGCGTAGGCCAGGCCTGGCCGTGCGGCCAGGTGGTGTGGCCGGGCCCCAGCCCCTCTCCGTCTCGTATTCTGGCTCCATGTGTCCCTCGGTGAAAAACTGACTTTGGCTTTTGTCCCGTCCAATTCCGCGAATATTCATTTTCTGACTTTCCTGGAACCAAAAACAGCAGAAAATAGGCAGCTGGCATTGTGGCTCTTGTTAATAGGTTAGTCCAAGAAATTATATGAAAAGTACTCCAAAGTGTGGACAAAACACAAGAAAGTAGATAAAACCAAGCATGGAACATCAAAAATTATGGTTACATTAGCAACATATCCCCCCCGCGCGAGGCCCACTAGGGCCGGCCGGTGGCTGCCCCCCTCTCCCTCTCCTTTAGTCCCACCCCGGGACTTTGAGGAAGGTAGTACCTCCCCTCCCCCTATATATAGTGGGGGGTATTTGGCCAGATAAATACACACAATATTCAATAAAGGTTTCCTCACTTTTTGGAAGACCTCCAATTGATATTCTCTCTCTCGTGACCATGGTCCCTAGTTCGGACTACGCGAACGAGAGACATCTTCACCGCGGAGCGCCGTCGCGCTGCGGGATTCGGATTCAGGATCTCTACTTCCACAATTGTTGCTGGATCAGGGAAGCGGGAGTCATCGTTAGGCACCGGACGTGTGTAACTCCCCGCGAGGTGTCACACTTGAGGCACTTAAGTCGTTGGAGCCACAGGAGCGCAAGGACTTCATCACGACCTTGAGGTCGGCTTCGACTCGTCTACATCAACCACACTCTCCTGAGCATTGACAATGCTTTTCGGTCTTCAAGGGTAAGTTCACGAAAAGCCCCTCCCGATACTGTATTACTAATAGACAGGTGATACATTGCAAATGTATAATTTTTGATGTTCCATGCTTGGTTTTATCCACTTTCTTGTGTTTTGTTCCAAATTTGGAGTACTTTTCATATGATTTCTTGGACTAACCTATTAACAAGAGCCACAGTGCCAGCTGCCTATTTTCTGCTGTTTTTGGTTCCAGGAAAGTCAGAAATGAATATTCTCGGAATTGGACGGGACAAAAGCCAAAGTGCCTATTTTTCCGGAAGTCATGAAGTGCCAGAATACAAGACGGAGAAGGGCCAGAGGCCGGCCAAACCACCTGGCCGCGCGGCCAAGCTAGGCCCACGCCAGAGGGTGGTGTGGTGGCCCCTGGCACCCCCTCGGTCTCCCCTTCTGACTATAAGATGCCCTCGGGGCGCAAACCCTAAGTACCCGATCAAAAATCCACGAAAGAGTCTGTAGCCGCCATCATCTCCATCCCTAGATCGGGAGGGATCTGAAGCTCTTCCCGGCACCCTGCCGGAGAGGGGAATTCACCCTGGAGGCCTTCTTCATCACCATGCAAGCCTCTGGTGTGATGCGTGAGTAGTTCATCCTTGGACTATGGATCCATGTAGTAGCTAGATGGCTGGTTCTCCTCCTTTGTGCTTTCATGTTTAGATCTTGTGAGCTCCGTTCATGATCAAGATCATCTATTTGTAATTCTGCATGTTGTGTTTGCAGGGATCCGATGGATATTGAGATGCTATTTCAGATTGATTATTGATTCTATCATGTCTTTGTTATTTGCGATCTTGCATGCTTTCCGTTGTTAGTAGCTATCTTGGCCAAGTAGATACTAGCAACTCCAAGAGTTAGTATTTATGCTCGATAGTGGGTTCATGTCTCTGGTAATCTGGGGAAGTGACAGAAATCTCAAAGGTACTAGATGTGTTGTTGCTACTAGGGATAAAACAACAATCCTTTGTTCATAGAACAATCGTATTGTTTACTTTACATGCAATTCATAAAGCAATAATCTGTTGCTTGCAACTTAATACTGGAGGGGGTTCGGATGATAACATGAAGGTGGATTATTAGTCATAGATGCAGTTGGATGGCGGTCTATGTATAATGTTGTAATGCCCAATCAAGTTCCAAAGGAGTCAGGATGATTAGTATATGCATGTATTGCTTTCTCGATGTTTGTCAATTGCCCCGCTGTAATTTGTTCACCCAGCATGTTATCTATCTTAAGGAGAGCCACCTCTAGTGAACTATGGATCCCGGTCATTTTTCTTTACATACAATCTATAAACTGTTTCTGCTTTGTGTTTAATTTCTGCAAACTTTTACTTCTTTCCATTCGATACGTTTAATCCTTTGTTTTTAGCAAAACACGGTGAGATTGACAACCTCATCGCAAGTTGGGGACATAGTTCTGTGGTTGTGTTGTGCAGGTCTCCACGTTGCTACTAGCACCGGTAGTGCGCCCTGCCAAGGCTCAGCTAGCAACACCTTTGGGGTGTTTCCTTGCTCCTACTGGTTCGATTAAACCTTGGTTTCATAACTGAGGTAAACTTGATACTGTGCTCATCATACCTTCCTCTTGGGGTTCCCAATGAGCTCTACATCAACCATGCTCCAGCATTTTTCTGGCGCCATACATAGAGCCATCAAGCATTTTTCTGGCGCCGTTGTCGGGGAGTTAAGGACATCTTCACAAGGGGAGTCCCTCATAACCAATCTCTTTACTTTGTTATTTTTGTTTTGCTTAGTTTCTTTTTGCTTTGTTTGCTTGTTTCTTTTTCAAAAACACAAAAAAATTAGTTTTACTAGTGCGCTTTCTTATGTGAAAAACACAAAAAATTATGTCCCCTTTAGTTGTTACCTCTCCCTTAGCTCACCATGTTGATCCCTACTTTCACCCTGAAAGACCTTTCAATTGGTACTGGTTCTATAATTGGCAAAGATAATATTGAAGAATTCTTTAATCATGTTAGCAGACATGAAGATACTGAGGATAGATCCCTTGCAGAACTTGCTCCAAACTATGAGATTGCTGCAGCCTCTTTAATTCACATGTTAGAAGCTAGGTTTGTTAACCTCAACCCCTTAATGCAAGTAATGTTTCTTAAGCTTAAAGAAATTGAAGACCCTGAAAAGAGGGATTTTATTCTAGAAACTTTGTTTAAGGAGTTCTATGATGTTGCCAAGGAAGCTAGGAAAGTCTTTGAACGTTTCAATATGCTAGGATCATGTGTAGATGTTATTGGTACGTGAGAAAAGATGAACAAAACCGAACCTAATGGGGAGGAACCTAAGATACCAATACCCTTCAAACTAGTAGCAATACATGATGCCATAGAAAAGAATCTTGATTGGATTGTCCCTGCAAACCCTTTTGATGAGAATAGTGAACCTAAGAGCATTGAGAGAGGATCCTCTAGAACTTATTTGGATGATATATCTTGCCTTGTTGAAAATATTTCTGGTATAGATCTTAATGCTTCTTCATTTGAGAACACTTGATTCTTTTTCTTGCTTCTTATGCCTAACTTAAAGGCGTAAAAGAACAGTACTTATTGGGAGATAACCCAAAAGTTTTAGATGAGTCTCGGAAATTTAACTGCTCCTTATCCTTTTTATTTGCTTTTTGTGCCAAGAGTAACCTCTAATGAGAGAGAAGTAATGATTGGGAAAGTTGTTGTCCCGAAACAGATTTCTATGCTTGACCGTAAAAATTTGTGTAAAATCTCTGAACGTCTTTTTGAGGCGTGAATTTTTGTGCTTTTGCCCCGGGTTGTTATCTAACTTTCTTTAGTTCAGAACTTTTTGATTTTAGCCACAGAAGGTCTTCGAAAAAATTCGTCTTTACTTGTTGGTCTGTTTGGACAGATTTCTGCCATTTTCTGCATTTGCTTCTTGTTAGTTCCTTTTTGAGTTCTTTTGGGGAATTGAGCTTTTTGAGGGAAGTTCTACAGTAGCTAGTGTTCTAATGGAAGTTTATTTGGTGTTAGAACTGAACCTTAAGACTTATTTATCTTGAGTGCACTAATGTTGCTAATAAAGATTGTGTGAAGTTTTGTATGAAGGAAAATTTTCAGGTGTATGGAAGGAATGAGTAATGAGATGAAGGATGGACTAAAGCTCAAGCTTGGGGATGCCACGTGTGTCACCCCAAGAAATATCCAAGAGGTACAAGCATCAAATCTTGGGTATGCCCAAGGCATCCCCCTCTTCATCAATAAAAATCCCAGGTTTCTTCCAAACGCTTCATTTTTATTGTTTCATGCACAGTTGTGTTTTTCTTGGAGCGTCTTCTTTTTCGTTTTCGTTTTGGTTTTTCATTTTCTTGGTTTTCTTAGTTTTCTGAATAAATTGTTTGGACCCCCTCTTTCATACATTGGTTTGCAAATATTTTGGTTTGGTTTGGAAAAGAGTAGGAAAGTTCATCCTTTTATGGTAGAAAGAGCTCGTTTTTGACTGTGGCCTATGCTTTGTCATGCCATGCTTGATATTGTTTTGGCTTTATGCTTAGTATTCTTTGCTGTAGCATGAATTGTTATAAACAATTGAGATTGCTTAATGTGCCTTGGATGAATCATGCGTTGTTTTAGCATATTAAAGCATAGTATAGTGGTATTCTCCTTTTATGCTTTATTTGGGTTGACTTGGCACATGCTCACACCATGTTATGACTATCTCAAGTCACCATAGCCTTTATAATCCTTTAGTTTTCAACTTGTAGTATCACTTTATGCTTTGATCAATGATGTTTTATCGCTCTGCATGATTATGGCCATTATTACTCTCTTAGTTTGTCGCTCCTAGTCTTTTGCTAGCCTCCACAACAAAGTATGAGTTCCACTCATGCATCCAACTCCCTAAACCAAGTTATTCCAAAGAGTCCACCATACCTACCTACTAGCTTATGCTATTCCAAGTATATTCATGCTTTTGTATACCTTCCAAATTAAACTTGTTATGATAAAACTAGTGATTAAAGCTCTCACGAACTTGATGGCACACTTTAATTTACTGACCTTAATAAACTTGAACCATTGTGTCTTCTATGTTGTATATGCTTGCACTTATTTGTTGGGAATTAGCAGAACCATGCTTTCACGAGGAACGCTTTCAACATTGCACTTGGTACTTGTACCTAGTTGATATCATGCTCTTTTGTATATGGATGTCATCGGTGTAAAATGAAAGGGGAGCTTGTAAGTCCATGGAGTTATGTATATGTGTTAGAGAAACGCCTGGGCCGCTGGTCTAATCCATGCTAACATGGTGGAAACCTGCAGCGTAACCATAATGAGCTGTCTATGAAGCATTCTTCTTATAAAAAAGAGTCCTATATTGAGAAAAAAAAGAGAAAAATAAAAAAAGAGATACTATGAAAAGAGGAAAGAGAGAAAAAAGCACCATATTCCCATGGTAAATAAGAAGAATGCTGAGATGCTCGTTGTCTACTTGCCTTGTCATTTTGATATGGGGATTCTTCCATATCATCGGGCAAGGGGTACCTCATTGGTGGTTCTCTATGATACACATGTACTTACGATGACAAGAACTTACAGGTGACTAAACTTGAGTAGCATGAGGAGCGGCCCTCGTATACAAGGGACATGAGATTTCTGACTTATACTTCGTCAAGCATGTACACCATAGTTTGTTCACTTTAACCTTAATCACTTCAAGATGCTTATGATAGGGGCAATGAGAGCTGAAAGCTATTAAGTACCATAATTTTTGGAAGCTCTTTATGAGACTTGAATCCCTACTTCCTTCTATGAAGGCCTTTCTTCCACCATTATATTGAGTCTCCACTTTCTATCTTTATGCACCTACTTTGAGAGCATAGTGGCCATTCTTAGTTCTATGTGCATTGTCCCAAGACTAGTTGATTGATGCATAACTTGATATTGCTTGTTTTTAACTATTTGTATCTAGTCACTCTTATGAACTTTGAAGGTTCATATGCATTTATATTTCCTACTCTATGAGGGACAAGCTGAATACTATTATGCTATGTTTTCTTTATGTGACAAACAAACGTCTTGCAAAGCCTTGTTATTCATGAATCTTTTGTTTGTGCCTTTTCATGTTGCATCATAGTTTCTTTGTCTTATTGCTAGAACCTTGTCTTTCATGTTATGATTGAAGTACTATGATCCCAGCTTTGAATGTTTTACAAATACTTTGATCAAGTCTTTGATGGTGCATGTCACCTCAAAAATTATTCTTTCTTTTTATCACTTACCTACTCGAGGAAGAGCAAGAGTTAAGCTTGGGGATGTTATACATTGCAAATGTATCTATAATTTTTGATGTTCCATGCTTGGTTTTATCCACTTTCTTGTGTTTTGTTCCAACTTTGGAGTACTTTTCATATGATTTCTTGGACTAACCTATTAACAAGAGCCACAGTGCCAACTGTCTGTTTTCTGCTGTTTTTGGTTCCAGGAAAGTCAGAAAATGAATATTCTCGGAATTGGACGGGACGAAAGCCAAAGTGCCTATTTTTCTAGAAGTCATCAAGTGCCAGAATACGAGACGGAGAAGGGCCAGAGGCCAGCCACACCACCTGGCCGCGCAGCCAGGCTGGGCCCGTGCCAGGGGTGGTGTGGTGGCCCCTGGCACCCCCTCGGTCTCCCCTTCCAACTATAAGATGCCCTCGGGACGTATACCCTAAGTGCCCGATCAAAAATCCATGAAAGAGTTTGTAGCCACCGTCATCTCCATCCCTAGATCGGGAGGGATCTGAAGCTCTTCCCGGCACCCTGCCGGAGAGGGGAATTCACCCTCGAGGCCTTCTTCATCACCATGCAAGCCTCCGGTGTGATGCGTGAGTAGTTCATCCTTGGACTACGGATCCATGTAGTAGCTAGATGGCTGGTTCTCCTCCTTTGTGCTTTCATGTTTAAATCTTGTGAGCTCCGTTCATGATCAAGATCATCTATTTGTAATTCTGCATGTTGTGTTTGCGGGGATCCAATGGATATTGAGATGCTATTTCAGATTGATTATTGATTCTATCATGTCTTTGTTATTTGTGATCTTGCATGCTTTCCGTTGTTAGTAGCTATCTTGGCCAAGTAGATGCTAGCAACTCCAAGAGTTAGTATTTATGCTCGATAGTGGGTTCATGCCTCTGGTAATCTGGGGAAGTGACAAAAATCTCTAAGGTACTAGATGTGTTGTTGCTACTAGGGAGAAAACAACAATCCTTTGTTCATAGAACAATCATATTGTTTACTTTACACGCAATTCGTAAAGCAATAATCTGTTGCTTGCAACTTAATACTGGAGGGGGTTCGGATGATAACCTGAAGGTGGATTATTAGTCATAGATGCAGTTGGATGGTGGTCTATGTATAATGTTGTAATGCCCAATCAAGTTCCAAAGGAGTCAAGATGATTAGTATATGCATGTATTGCTTTCTCGATGTTTGTCAATTGCCCCGCTGTAATTTGTTCACCCACCATGTTATCTATCTTAAGGAGAGCCACCTCTAGTGAACTATGGATCCCGGTCCTTTTTCTTTACATATAATCTATAAACTGTTTCCGCTTTGTGTTTACTTTCTGCAAACTTTTACTTCTTTCCATTCGATACGTTTAATCCTTTGTTTTCAGCAAAACACAGTGAGATTGACAACCTCATCGCAAGTTGGGGACAAAGTTCTGTGGTTGTGTTGTGCAGGTCTCCACGTTGCTACTAGCACCGGTAGTGCGCCCTGCCAAGGCTTAGCTAGCAACACCTTTGGGGTGTTTCCTTGCTCCTACTGGTTCGATTAAACCTTGGTTTCATAACTGAGGGAAACTTGCTGCTGTGCTCATCATACCTTCCTCTTGGGGTTCCCAACGAGCTCTACATCAACCACGCTCCAGCATTTTTCTGGTGCCATACACAGAGCTATCAACAGGTCCTGGAAACATTAGGGGTTCAGGGGTGTAGGGTAAAAAAATACTGTTTTCATGCGCGAAACCCCTACAAGATCTACTAAAGATGATCACCGTAAATAATCCCGACATGAACAAGGTAATGATGCTATGTACCAACAATTTATTCAACAGGTAGCATATAAAGTTCGAGATTTAGAGATGGAGCATAAGAGACTAGCTGATAAGCTTACTCCTAAGCTATATGATATGTTTGAACCTACTATTAAAATTAGGGTTGTGGTCAATGAGATATCCGCACTTTGTGATCTTGGTGCAAGTGTCTCAACGATTTCTAAAAGCCTATTTGACAAGTTAAACTTGGGGCCATTTGTAACTACTGAATTAAGATTCCAGCTAGCGGATTCAACTTATAAACAAGTTGTCGGGATAAAGGAAAATATAGTTGTTAAAATTAAAGGTAGTCATGTGCTTATTGATCTTGTTATTATGGACATGCCTGAAGATCCTGTAGAACCTATAATACTAGGCATGCCTTTCCTAAGAACTATTAAAGCACTAATCAATTTACATGAAGGGCAGGGCCGGCACTGAGTTGGTGCAACCGGTGCGGCTGCACAGGGCCTATGGTCGCTGGGGGGCCACCTAACCAGGCACGTAGAAAAGTTGACCCAATCAAAAGAAGCCAGGGCTTTTGGAAACGCACGCACAGGGAGTGGCCGCATTGACTTCGTTCTCCTCTCGACCTTTCTGATGTCCATCCAAGCTCGTCTCCTCGTTCTCCTCTCCTGTTCCCCAATTACTGTCGATGAAGGGGCATCTCTCTACCTTCGAGATTCTAGCCGTTCTAATGGAATTAATGGAGGAGTAGGAGATCATAATTCATTAATTCCACATAAATCCTCCTCGATTTGAACAGTACAATCCTATCCTATATAAATATTTTTCAGGTTTGTTTCTTCTTGTTCATCCGATCCGATTAGATTCATTCCCAATTCTTGATCCCCAATCCTCATAGGCTTAAGAGATAAAAAGTTGAAGAAAGGAGCAAATCTAAGGAAAACGGCCAGACTAGCGGCAATAGTAGTCAGCAAGGCAGGGCCTGTGCGATGGCGGCACCCGGCGGTCAGCAGCAAGGCGAGCCCGTAGTGGCACTCCAGTGGCAGTTGAAGCCTATTTGAAGGCAGCGATAAGCAGCAGTGAGCAACGACTAAACCTTCATCCTTGTTCGAGGTGCATTTGTTTTAACTTTTAGTTTCACCTACTCCCTCTGACCCGTATTAATTGACTCGAATTTGTCTAAATACATATTATGTTGATATATTCGTATCTAGACAAATCTAAGTCAACTAATGAGTCAGAGGGAGTACTATTTAAGGAGTGGGAGTTGTAGATTAAGCCGAAGTGCAAGATGTGAAGCGCAGGCACGAGCCCATCATTTCCTTTGACAAAAATGGAATATTGTCACAAATAAAATCCTTCCTTTCATGGTCTGCATTAATAATTTAGAAAGAATTATGTTAAATATTTAAGTTGCTATTGAAATATGAAGAAACATCCTAATTATTTGTGTATAAAGGCCCCGTTTTTTGTCTTGTACCAGGCCCCTTACATGTCAGGGCTGGCCCTGATGAAGGGAATATGAGAATAGGACTATCATCTAGATATCCTTTTATAGTCCACTTCCCTAGGAAGAACAAGGCAAATCCTAATGATGACGATGGTATAATTACTTTGAAAGCCAATTACTTTTAAGTGGGTGTTCTACTCATTAAACCAAAATGATCACCATCTGGGTCAAGCTAATTGACCTTAACTAGAAGCGCTTTATTGGAGGCAACCCATGTGAAATAAAGTTTTTTTACTCTTGTGTTAGTTTTGTTTGATTGTTTTTGTTTCATTTTTTATTTTAATAAAGAGTTGCCAAGAAGACCTTTGGAGAAAGGAGAAGAAATAAGCTAATCCTTGATCTTTTATTTTTACTAACACATGGCCTAAAAAGTATTGCCGATTTTTATGAAGTCTATTTGTTGTTAGTTTGTCCTTTGATAAGATGTGTAAAGACGCACGAAGCTACTAATCAAATTCTTTGAGTTTTTAAGCTCACTAGCCGCATAAAGACTAGTGGTATGGCCGGAAGGGACCATACCATGCGCCCATATCACCTCGAGACATCGGAAAATATAAAATTTGATTTTTCCCACAGGACACAGGGGTCGTAACGACCACTAGTATGGTCGGACACGCCTGTATCACGCGCCCGTACCGTACCCTCGAGCAAAACATCATATTTCAAGCAAAGGTACTGAACGCATAACGACCAGTAGTATGGGCGCATGAGACTGTACCGCGTGCCTGTATCGAGTGCACCGTCGGAAGGGATTTGTCACCCCCAAGGTATGTCACCCGATACGGGCGGGCTCCGGCCATACCGCCTGCCCATACCATGTACGCGGCCTCCATAACACCACGAGGAGGTAACCTAAAAATCCCCAAAACACAAATTTTCTCTTTCTTCTTCCTCCAAACTCCAAACCACCTTCACCGGATCTTCAAATTTACTCAATCTTTCTTCATTTCCTCGTACCCAATCGATCTAAGCTATGATTCTCCTCCAATCCCCAACTTATTTGTACCAAAGCTTCACTTAATCTTTCATCATTGTCAATCTAGACTTAGGTCTTGTTCTTGATCTAATCTTGATATTGAGCATGCTTAGTATTATTTTAGAGGAGTTTATTTTGTAACTAGTGTAGAGGATCACATATGCTATGTTTCTATTGGACAATTTTTTTAATTAGCAATCTTTTTTTTATTTTGTATTAGATGAATATGAGGAGCCGTACACATGTGATGGCTGCGGAACCTTCCGCATCACCCGTTGATACATTGACCCCTGAGTCACTTGGTATCGAGTTCATCGAGGAGTTTCAGCTGAACCATTTTGACCGTCTCAAGCTCCGAGAAATCAAGTCCACTAAGTGGGCGTGTCCCTATATCCTGAACCAACTTGGCATTCATGTTGATTTTGATTTACTTTGCAACAACGTTGGTTTGTATGATTTTGTCATCACGATGTCGCCACATACTACCGCTTGACGCTTGAGTTCCTCAGCACCTTGATGCATATGGTGTGCTCTCACTATTGTTCCGAGGAGCAAATGCCTAGATTTGATCGCATAAACTTCCATCTTATGAACTGTGAGTACTCCTCGACACTCGTCCAATGGGCTCAATGTTTTGGATTTTCCAACAACACCACCGACATACACTTCACTACCTTTGTTTTAAATCCTGCACCTTGGCAGTACTTTAATTTAATGAGAATTTGTGGAAACACACCCAAGGGGAACCAAATTGATCATCCTGCTATTCGCTATTTGTTTTATGTTATTGCTAACACCTTGTAGGCACGTGGTGAGTTTACTAGAGTCAATGAGGAGGACATGATGGTCCTCGTAAAAGCTACTATTATTAATTGTAACTTAACGCCAAATTTGGGCTCCTTCTTGTGTTTTACCTTAAGAATCAAGCTCTGCAATGTCGAGGACCCATATGCGGTGGAGGTGTTGTGACCGTTCTTGCACGCATGCTTCACATCAACCTAGGTAACATCCAACCGTTGATAGGAAGTAACTGTCTCGGTTTTTCTACTCTAAGAGCATGTGGTATGATTTCTAGAACTAATGGTAGATACTTCTTTGATATACCTAGAGCAGATCACTTGATCCTAGCTCCTTTGCCTAATGGCCTATTCTCTATCGAGGATGGACATTTGCATTTTGATGTGCAGGTTGAGGCAAGTCTACCCCATCAAGAAATACCCGCAGGTGGAGGAGGAGGAGATGAAGAAGTAGAACAAGAGGGATCCAAACAAGAAGTGTTGCCACCAAACTACTACACCACCTATGAAGATATTTATGCGTTTGAAGGAAACATCCAAAACATGAACAACCTCTTCATCAACCTTCGAGATGCTTCTGCGAACCTCACAACCCAATTCCATGATTGGAGCAGCCAATGGAACATGGGAGATTATCCATCGCCACCACAATAAGCAACAAAAAGGCTTGCAAAAGCCTAAGCTTGGGGATGTGTTCCCTCGGCAATTTTATTTGTGTAACAACAAGGTTGTACTCTAGCTCCTTAGGAGCTTTGAAACACTCGTGTTGGCTTGCTCCAACACTTTGCTTTTGTTGGAAATATGCCCTAGAGACAAATAATAATATATATTATTATCATATTTCATAAAGTTTATGATTAAGTTTTATATCATGCTATAACTGTATTAAAGGAAACGTCAATACACGCGTGATATATAAACAACCAGGAGTTTCCGGTGAATCTCTAGTCACTGGTTCATTGGTCAACAGATGATCAAGGTTTCCTGATCATGTGGCATTTATGCCAGTTGACAATGGAGTCACCTCATTACGAGAATGAGATGATGAGTTATACCCAACATAAGCATCGTGAGCCGATCATGTCACGAAGTTCAAGTTACGATGATTAGAATAGACCTAGTGTCCTATTTCTTAGACCGTGAGGCCATATCAATCACTGTCACCCGAGAATACTTAGATAGCATCAAACGTCATTTGCGGGAGCGATGATCATAAAGGCATGTTCAGGTATTCGGAGGAACATGTAGAGGCATTATGCGTCAAGAGCGAGATTTGTCCATCCATGTGACGGAAAGATACTACAGGGCCCACTCGGAGAAGTTATATCTAATAGTTGTGCAACGTGTGATTTGATCACGGGGATATCACTTATCGGGAATGAGTCAAATAGCATTTGTTAGTAACGAGATTGAACACGACATGGTGATGTCATTGATCAGATCTCGGACAATGCAAGTATCGAAGATACAAAAGGAATATGACACGACGTTCATGGTTCAGTGATGAAAGATATGTGGAATGCATAGGGGTCATCATCGGCATCCAGGTCCCGCTAATGATCATTGGTACGAGAAGGGTCTCAACCATGTCTGGAGTGTTCCAGAACCATGGGGTATCACGCTTAAGGTCTTGATGATGCTCAAAGAGCGTTTTGGTATCGGCAGAATCACCGAAGAAAATAAAGAGAGAACCGGAAGGGTTTCGGTAAGTTTGGAGGATGTCCAGAGTGGAGGTGGAAGGAGTTCCATAACCACAGGGATTAAATAATATTTAAGTAAATGTTAAACATTGATTTAACATTTATTTATAATTATTTAATAAAATAAAAATGAATTAAAAGGTTAAATACCTAATTGGGCCAAAATCCGGAGGGAAAAGGGCCCATGAGGGAAAGACCAAAGGGAGGAAGGAGGAGGGGTTGCGGGGTGGGCCAAGTCACCCCGTGTGGGGCCCACTTGGGCCCTATCCGGTGATGGCCAAGCCTCTCCTTTGTTTAGTACCACATGGCTAAGGCAATTAACTATGTGGGGGTTTTTCCCCTATATATTGTGAGGTATTTTGACAATTTAAATACACAATAATGAATAAAAGGTTTCCTATCTTTTGGGGAGACCTCCAATTGATACTCGCTCTCTCTCTCTCCCGTGATCATGGTCCCAAGTCTAGATCGCGCGAGCAGGCGTCTTCTTCACCACGAAGCACCGTCGTGTTGCGGGATTCAGATCCAGAAGCTCTACTTCCGCAACCGCTGCTGGATCGGAGGAGCAGGAGTCATCGTCAGACACCAGACGTGTGTAACTCTCTCGGAGGTGCAACACTTGGGTCACTAGGAGTCGTTGGAGCCGCAGGAGCCGTAAGGACTTCAAAGGGACGCCGAGGTCGGCTTCGGTACGACTACATCAGCCATGCTCTCCCGAGCATTGACAATGTTTTCGGTATTCAAGGGTAAGTTCGCTAAAAGCCCCTCACGTTACTATATTACTAATAGATAGGTCCTGGCATTAGGGTTCTTGGCAAAGGGAAAATTTATTGTTTTCATGCGCGAACCCCTACAACTTTTCTGTTTGCTTTTTTTAGTTTGCTTTTGTTTTTGTTTGTTTTTCTTTTCTTAGTACCTCGCTTGGTTGCAAGTTATTTTCTATTATTTAATCCCTATCCTCAAAAATACAAAAGGATTTTTCCATTTTTCCTTTTCTGTAAATGTGGATTCACACTTTGCCTCTTTGCTTTAATATTATTATGGGAGTAATTGTGCTTGAGTTTTGAAGGAACACATCCCTATAAGGAAGAGGATAATAAAGTCACTTATGAGAGGTATGTCCTATGTCACCTATTTTTCAAGTTTGAGTTGTTTTCTTAGTTGGTTGATTTGCTAAGATGCCATGCTAGTGGGACTAATTTAATATAGTTAGAGCAAAGATTTTTATTGGTATGATGATTAGTTGTGGAAGCTTTTCCTCTAGTTCTTTTAGCTAACCGAGTCTTGCCTTGGAAATAATATTGCCAAAGAAGTACAATAAGAAAAAGTATGAAATTTATGACTTGTTTGATGAATGATTGTCTTGAGAGTATACCCTTGAAGATACTTAACCCCATAGATGTTTTGATAGTCTTGACATCACTCTTAAAAGGAGTTATTTGATTGAAATGAAGTCTAGTGGTAATTGTGATGCATTCCAAAGCTAACCTTGTGGATGAAACCATGGTACTAGCATAAAAAAGAGTAGAGAAAAGAGAAAAAGTTCTATGTTTCTCATACACATTGGGATGCCAACAACTTCGCTAGCTTTTGAACGATCTATGGTATAACCCCGGATTTCGGCTATGAGTTGATGGCATGAGTGGCATGCGTGTCAATATATGGGCAAAAGTATTGGTATTCTCAAAGTTTGTGCAAGCACTTATAAAATAAGCAGTCAATCTTTCTTGAAAGAGGAATAAAAAGAGAAAGAAAAAAGATATGTATGAATATCCACATAACAATTCCTTGGCATGGTCTCGTTACTATTTTGTAAATTTTCTTGAAAGACAATGATTGGATTAGAAGTGTTTTTGATAGACTTGATTTATTGATGTTGGTGTAAATAAGACACTTCACTATTATACTACTTAGGACATGAACTCTCTTACTCAATTATGCTATTAAAATATCCTAGTGTTCCTTGGCAAGCTGAGAGTTAACTAGAAGAATTGGATTGATTGTTACACTTCTAGTTATTTATACTTATATTAAACTCTACTTTGATTGCCTTGACTTACCGAATCTTGTATAGTATTCTTGTCATCTCTCTAACTTTGATAAGCCTTTGAAATGGATGAATTGCTGAACGCATATGACTACCAACCGTAAGTGAATTCTTATTCTTGTTGTTTCAAGTTTAAACGCTGAATTCCTTATAGTTCTTTTGTTTCTTCTTGCTTGAGGGCGATCAAGGTTTGAGATTTGGGGAGGTTGATGGCTCCAAAAATAGCCATCTTCCACCACGTTTAAACATTGTTTTTAGTCAGGCAATTGATAAGAAACTCTCAATCCTTGCCCCTAATGACTAATAATTGCAAAGATATGCAAAAGCTTACTTTGAATTATGTTGTGCAGGAAATCAAGATTTTAATGCGAAATCAGGAGTCATAATGAAGGTTTTTGAGGAAGTCCACATAACCAAGTAATTGTGGAGTCAATTCTGAAGGAAATATGCCCTGAGAGGCAATAATAAAATTGTTATTATATATTCCTTATACATGATAGATGTTTATTTTACATGCTAGAATTGTATTGATTCGGAAACATCAATACATGTGTGTTTAATAAACAAAAAGGGTTCCTGGTCATGCCTCTCTTATAGACTAGCTTGTTGATTAACAAGATGATCAACGTTTTCTGATCATGGACATTGGATGTTGTTAATAACAAGGTCACACCATTGGTGGAATGATGTGATGAACATTCATCCGAAGTATAGCATTACGATCAAGTCATTATGTTTATATTTCTATAACATCATACGAAGTAATGTTTATCCTTAGACCATGAGATCATGTTAATTGCTGACACCGGAAGAGTATCTTGATAACATCAAACGTCACACCATAATAGGGTGACTATAAAGATGGGTTCAGTACTACGAAGGTGTTATGTTGAGGCTCATGGATCAAGAGTGGAATTTGTCAATCCAGATGATGGATAGATATACTCTGGGCCCTCTCGCTGATATCACATTAGGATAGCTTGCAAGCAAGTGATGTGATCACTAGAATGTTATATCACGGGAACGAGAAAAGAGTGCATGTCGGTAACGAGATCAAACTAGGTATGGAGATACCGATGATCGAATCTCGGACATGTAATATATCGAGAGACAAAGGGATTTAGTTACAAGTGTTAAAGGTTCTCACGATCATAGAAGTCATTGTTGAATGTGTAGGAGTCAGTACGGATCTCCAGGTCCCGCTGCTGATTATTGATCGGAGAAGGGTCTCGATCATGTCTACATTATTCGCGATCCGTAGGGTGGCACACTTAAGGGTTCTGTCGATCCTAAGGATGCTAATAAGGTATGCAAACTTCAGCGATCCATCTATGGACTGAAGCAAGCATCACGGAGTTGGAATCTCCGCTTTGATGAGGTGATCAAAGAGTTTGGATTTGTCCAAACTTATGGAGAGGCTTGTATTTACAAGAAAGTGAGTGGGAGCAATGTGGCATTTCTGATATTATATGTGGATGACATATTATTGATTATAAATGATATAGATCTTTTAAACAGTGTTAAAAGTTATCTAAACAGCAAATTTTCAATGAAAGACCTTGGTGAAGCGTCATATATATTAGGCATTAAAATCTATAGAGATAGATCAAGGCGCCTAATTGGGCTATCGCAGAGTACATACCTTGATAAGATATTAAAACAGTTTAATATGGACGAAACTAAGAAGGGGTTCTTACCTATGTTACAAGGCAAGACATTGAGTAAGACTCAAAGTCCGGCTACGGCGGAAGAAAGAGAGATGATGGATAAGATCCCCTATCCCTCGGCCATAGGCTCTATTATGTATGCCATGCTATGTACAAGACCAGATGTGGCACATGCTATTAGTTTGACTAGTAGAGTACCAATATGATCTAGGTTCGGAACACTGGATAGCGGTAAAGAACATCCTCGAGTACTTGAGAAGAACTAAGGATATGTTTCTTATATACGGAGGTGAAGAAGAGCTAGTCGCTAAGTGTTATGTCGATGCTAGCTTTGACACCGATCCGGATGACTCTAAGTCTCAATCCGGATACGTATTTCTCTTGAACGGAGCAGCAGTTAGTTGGAGGAGTTCCAAACAACCTATGGTGGCTGGATCAACGACGGAGGCGAAATATGTTGCTGCTTCAGAAGCGGCGCAGGAAGCAGTTTGGATGAAAGAGTTCATTACGGAACTAGGTGTGGTTCCCAGTGCGTTGGACCCGATGGTGATCTATTGTGACAACAATGGAGCCATAGACAACGCAAAGGAACCGAGGTCTCACAAGAATTCCAAACATATTAAGCGCCGGTTTCACTCCATCTGCGAGCATGTCAAGGATGGAGATATAAAGATTTGTAAAGTACACACGGACCTAAATGTAGTATATCCATTGACTAAAGTTCTCCCTAGGGCAAAACATGATCAACACCAGAACTCCATGGGTGTTAGATTTATCACTATGTGAACTAGATTATTGTCTCTAGTGCAAGTGGGAGACTGAAGGAAATATGCCTTGAGAGGCAATAATAAAGTTGTTATTATATATTCCTTATACATGATAGATGTTTATTTTACATGCTAGAATTGTATTGATTCGGAAACATCAATACATGTGTGTTTAATAAACAAAAAGGGTTCCTAGTCATGCCTCTCTTATAGACTAGCTTGTTGATTAACAAGATGATCAAGGTTTCCTGATCATGGACATTGGATGTTGTTAATAACAAGGTCACACCATTGGTGGAATGATGTGATGAACATTCATCCGAAGTATAGCATTACGATCAAGTCATTATGTTTATATTGCTATAACATCATACGAAGTAATCTTTATCCTTAGACCATGCGATCATGTTAATTGCTGACACCAGAAGAGTATCTTGATAACATCAAACGTCACACCGTAACAGGGTGACTATAAAGATGGGTTCAGTACTACGAAGGTGTTATGTTGAGGCTCATGGATCAAGAGTGGAATTTGTCAATCTAGATGACGGATAGATATACTCTGGGCCCTCTCGGTGATATCACATTAGGATAGCTTGCAAGCAAGTGATGTGATCACTAGAATATTATATCACGGGAACGAGAAAAGAGTGCATGTCGGTAACGAGATCAAACTAGGTATGGAGATACCGATGATCGAATCTCGGACATGTAATATATCGAGAGACAAAGGGATTTAGTTACAAGCGTTAAAGGTTCTCACGATCACAGAAGTCATCGTTGAATGTGTAGGAGTCAATACGGATCTCCAGGTCCCGCTGCTGATTATTGATCGGAGAAGGGTCTCGATCATGTCTGCATTATTCGTGAACCGTAGGGTGGCACACTTAAGAGTTACCGGACACCATTTTGGAGCACATATGTTTCAGACGAAAGAAATGCAAAGTGCAGGAATTGTTTCAATAGAAACCAGAAATTATTTCGGGTGAAATTGCAGAAGGTGGTTCTGCATGTGATATTAAAATATTGCAAGGGGCTATATGTGAATGTTTGTTAATTAAAGTAATTAACAAAATTCTGAATAAATTTAATAAAAATAGTTTTATTAAATGAGAGAGCATTAAATTTGGAGAAATTTAATGCATTTAAAGTGGAGACTTTAAAAGGGAATGTGAAGAGGCATTTTAATGTGGAGGGGTTACCACCACATGAATGGGGGAGGTGAGGGGTCACCCCCCCATGCGCCGGCCATGGAGAGAGGGGGCACCCCCTCCTCCTATAAAAGGCCACCCATTCCCTCCTTCATCCTCACACCTCCTTGTGAAGGATCTCTCTCCCCCTATAGAATTATTCCCCCATGGTCTCGGATTAGCGAGATACATGTTCCCGGTGGCATTTCGTCTGGAAGGAGTTGCTGCTTCCGCTGGATCGCTGGAGCGAGGAGGTGGAGGTTGTCAGGTGGCTTGAACGTGTGTGCGAGTGCGGATGCGCTGCTGAGTTGTGGCGCTCGGACTTCCTCACGATCTTGAGATCGGCAAGTGTACGACTACATCAACCAGGAGTTCCTACTCGTTAACAAAGCTCGTTGTCTACGAGGGTAAGTTCTCGTTGGATGTATGTCCACCCGTTGCTTTGTACCTAGTAGATAGATCTTGGCGTGTAGTTCACACCGTAGGAATTTTTTTTGTTTTCTATGCTGCGGACCCAACAGTGGTATCAGAGCCTGATCTATGCGTAGGTGCTTAGCACGGGTAGTACACATATGTTGATATGTGGGCGATGATGATCATGTTATTGCATCTTCTATGTATTTTGGATATTGGTGGCATAGTGGGATGAAGCGGCCCGGACCAACCTTACATGTCATCGTACATGAGACCGGTTCCACGACTGACATGCAACTTGTTTTGCATAAGTGGCTGGCGGGTGTCTGTCTCTCCTAGTATAGTCAATATCTGATTTACAACGAGTTGCTAATAACTTAGTTATCCTCGTTGTGGTTCATGTTTTTAGGTGAGAACGGTTCTATCTCCGAAAGCCCTAAGCCACGTAAAACTTGCAATTGATAAATTAGAGGCGTCTAGTTTAGATCGTTGCTAGGCTAGTGTATTGATATGGTATTGTTGTAAGTAGATGTATGGTAGATACTCTTACAAGACACTCAACATGTAAGTTCCATAGACCTTGGCCTTACACACAAAGGAATGATAGAGATCATACCACGATGCAAGTGATAGAGATCAAATGCATGGACCATATCATCTCAGTTTATACATTAGATGTTAGCATCTTATACTGCTAGTTTGGCACGTTTGGTAGCATTATAAGATGATCCCTCATTTAGATATCAAGATAAAAATGTGTTCTTCCTTGAGTATGCACCGTTCTATGGATCGTGTTTCGAGACATCACGTGATGATCGGGTGTACTCGAATCTACGCTTTCATAGGAACGGGTGTAAGCCAGTTTTACACACGCGAATACTAAGGTTCTTACTTGGCGAGCCTAGCATGTACAGACATGGCCTCGGAACATGGACCGAAAGGTTAAGCATGAGTCATATGGTTGATATGATGCCCATATAGATGCTTGCCTTTGAAGCTATATCAACTCACGTGATGATCGGACTTGGTGTAGTGGATTTGGTTCATGTAATCACCAAAAGGACACGAGGGATGTCGTTTTTGAGTGGGAGTTCATTAGTAATTTGGATTAGTTGAACTCAATCTATCATAAACTTAGTCTAAATAAACTTTACAAATTTTGTTGTAGATGGCACCACCTGCTTTTAATTTTAATGTGTTCATGGAGAAAGAGAAACTTGCTGCGAATGGTAGCAACTTCACCAACTGGGCTATGAATTTGAGGATTCTCCTCACTGCTGCACAAAAGCAATATGTGCTAGAGGTGCCGCTAGCCCCCCCCCACCAGCTCCTGATGCCCCTGATGAGGAAAAGAATGTCTATGTGACTCGTCAGGAGGACCACAACTTAGTTCATTGCGGCATACTGTATGGGCTAGAGCCAGAACTTCGAAGGCGTTTCGAAAATGGCAATGCCTTTGATACCATGGGAGAATTGAAAATAATTTTCGATACCCATGCTGCCGTAGAGAGTTATAATGCTACAGAAAAGTTCTTTAGCTGCATGATGGAGGAAAACAGCTCCATTAGTGAGCACGTACTCAAAATGTCTGGGTACGCCGATAAGCTTGTGTCCTTGCGAATAACGATTCCCATTGACTTAGGCATACATCGTGTTCTCCAATCTCTGCCACCTAGCTACAAGAGCTTTGTGATGAACTATAATATGCAGAGCATGAAGAAGTATCTTCCCGAGCTTCTATCAATGCTTAAGACTGCAGAAGTGGAGATTAGGAAAGAACATCAAGTGTTGATGATCAATAGGACCACCGGTTTCAAGAAGGACAAGAAAGGCAAGCACAAGAGAAAGAAGGGTGGCAAGTCTATTGCCACGCCTGAAAAGAAACCCCGGGCTGGCCCTAAGTCTAACACCGAGTGCTACTATTGCAAGGGGAATGGCCATTGGAAGCGCAACTGCCCCAAGTATTTGGCGGACAAGAAGTCCAGCAAGGCAAACAAAGGTATATGTGATATACATGTTATTGATGTGTACTTGACTAGTACTCGCAGTAGCACCTGGGTATTTGATACCGGATCGGTTGCTAATATATGTAACTCGGTTCAGGGGCTACGGAACAAGCGACAACTAGCAAGGGATGAGGTCAGGATGCGGGTCGGCAATGGATCAAGAGTTGATGTGATCGCCGTCGGGACGCTACCTCTCCATTTGCCATCGGGATTAGTTATAAACCTAAATAATTGTTATTTGGTGCCTGCACTTAGCATGAACATTGTATCTGGATCGTGTTTGATGCAAAGTAGTCATTCCTTTAAATCTAAAAACAATGGTTGTTCGATTTATAAGAATGATATCTTTTATTGTCATGCACCTATGTTGAATGGTTTATTTTTGTTGGATCTCGATAGTAATATTACGCACATTCATAATGTTAATTCTAAAAAGATTAAACTTGATGATGATATGTCTACATATATGTGGCACTGCCGTCTAGGTCATATTGGCGTTAAACGCATGAAGAAACTCCATTCTGATGGACTTTTGGAATCACTTGATTTTGAATCATTTGATACATGTGAGCCATGCCTTATGGGCAAGATGACTAGAACGCCGTTTTCCGGTTCAATGGAACAGGCGACGGATCTATTGGAAATCATACATACTGATGTACGTGGACCAATGAGTGTATCGGCGCGAGGTGGATATCGTTATTTTGTTACTTTCACGGATGATTTGAGTAGATACGGGTATATCTATTTGATAAAACACAAGTCTGAAACTTTTGAAAAGTTCAAGGAATTTCAGAATGAAGTGGAAAATTATCGTAATAGAAAGATCAAATTTCTACGGTCTGACCGTGGAGGAGAGTATCTAAGTTACGAGTTTAGCACACACATGAAAGAGTGTGGAATAATTTCACAACTCACGCCTGCCGGAACACCACAACGTAATGGTGTGTCGGAACATCGTAATCGTACCTTATTGGATATGGTTCAATCTATGATGTCTCTGACTGACTTACCTCTGTCATTTTGGGGTTATGCACTGGAAATAGCTGCATTCACTTTAAATCGGGCACCATCTAAATCCGTTGAAACGACACCGTATGAATTATGGTTTGGAAACAAACCTAAGCTGTCATTTCTTAAGGTTTGGGATGCGATGTTTATGTGAAGAAAATTCAACCGGATAAACTCGAACCCAAAGCGGAAAAATGCGTCTTCATAGGATACCCTAAGGAAACAATTGGGTATACCTTCTATCACAGATCCGAGGGCAAGGTTTTTGTTGCCAAGAATGGATCCTTTCTTGAGAAGGAGTTTCTCGCGAAAGGTGTGAGTAGTCGGAAGGTAGAACTCGAAGAGGTTATTGAACCTTCTCTTCATGGAATGGCGAGTGGCGCAACACCGTAAGTTGTTTCGGAGTTGACTTCACCTGATGAAGAGAGAGCTAATGATAATGATCATGAAACTCCGAAAGAGGACACTACCGAACCTCGCAGGTCAAGCAGGACACGTGCAGCTCCTAAACTGTACGGCAATCCTGTTGTGAATTTCATGGTTGATGAAATGGATGACCCTGCGACGTATGAAGAAGCGATGATGAGCCCGGATTCCAACAAATGGCTAGAAGCCATGAAATCCGAGATGGAATCCATGTACGAGAACCAAGTTTGGAACTTGGTGGACTTACCTCACGACCGAAAGGCCGTTGAGAATAAATGGATTTTCAAAAGAAAAACTGATGCTGATGGTAATGTGACCATCTATAAGGCTCGACTTGTCACAAAGGGGTTTCGACAAATTCAAGGAGTTGACTACGATGAGACATTCTCTCCCGTAGCGATCCTTAAGTCGGTTAGGATTATGTTAGCAATTGCTGCATATTTCGATTATGAAATATGGCAGATGGATGTCAAAACTGCGTTCCTCAATGGTAAGATTGAAGAAGAGTTGTATATGATACAACCTAAGGGTTTTGTCGATCCTAAGGATGCTAATATGGTATGCAAACTTCAGCAATCCATCTATGGACTGAAGCAAGCATCACGGAGTTGGAATCTCCGCTTTGATGAGGTGATCAAAGAGTTTGGATTTGTCCAAACTTATGGAGAGGCTTGTATTTACAAGAAAGTGAGTGGGAGCAATGTGGCATTTCTGATATTATATGTGGATGACATATTATTGATTGGAAATGATATAGATCTTTTAAACAGTGTTAAAAGTTATCTAAACAGCAAATTTTCAATGAAAGACCTTGGTGAAGCATCATATATATTAGGCATTAAAATCTATAGAGATAGATCAAGGCGCCTAATTGGGCTATCGCAGAGTACATACCTTGATAAGATATTAAAGAAGTTTAATATGGACGAAAGTAAGAAGGGGTTCTTACCTATGTTACAAGGCAAGACATTGAGTAAGACTCAAAGTCCGGCTACGGCGGAATAAAGAGAGATGATGGATAAGATCCCCTATGCCTCGGCCATAGGCTCTATTATGTATGCCATGCTATGTACAAGACCGGATGTGGCACATGCTATTAGTTTGACTAGTAGGTACCAATCTGATCCAGGTTCGGAACACTAGATAGCGGTAAAGAACATCCTCAAGTACTTGAGAAGAACTAAGGATATGTTTCTTATATAGGGAGGTGAAGAAGAGCTAGTCGCTAAGTGTTATGTCGATGCTAGCTTTGACACCGATTCGGATGACTCTAAGTCTCAATCTGGATACGTATTTCTCTTGAACGGAGCAGCAGTTAGTTGGAGGAGTTCCAAACAACCTGTGGTGGCTGGATCAACGACGGAGGCGGAATATGTTGCTGCGTCAGAAGCGGCGCAGGAAGCAGTTTGGATGAAAGAGTTCATTACGGAACTGGATGTGGTTCCTAGTGCGTTGGACCCGATGGTGATCTATTGTGACAACAATGGAGCCATAGCCAACGCAAAGGAACCGAGGTCTCACAAGAATTCCAAACATATTAAGCGCCAGTTTCACTCCATCCGCGAGCATGTCAAGGATGGTGATATAAAGATTTGTAAAGTACACACGGACGTAAATGTAGCAGATCCGTTGACTAAAGTTCTCCCTAGGGCAAAACATGATCAACACCAGAACTCCATGGGTGTTAGATTTATCACTATGTGAACTAGATTATTATCTCTAGTGCAAGTGGGAGACTGAAGGAAATATGCCCTGAGAGGCAATAATAAAGTTGTTATTATATATTCCTTATACATGATAGATGTTTATTTTACATGCTAGAATTGTATTGATTCGGAAACATCAATACATGTGTGTTTAATAAACAAAAAGGGTTCCTAGTCATGCCTCTCTTATAGACTAGCTTGTTGATTAACAAGATGATCAAGGTTTCCTGATCATGGACATTGGATGTTGTTAATAACAAGGTCACACCATTGGTGGAATGATGTGATGAACATTCATCCGAAGTATAGCATTACGATCAAGTCATTATGTTTATATTGCTATAACATCATACGAAGTAATCTTTATCCTTAGACCATGCGATCATGTTAATTGCTGACACCGGAAGAGTATCTTGATAACATCAAACGTCACACCGTAACAGGGTGACTATAAAGATGGGTTCAGTACTACGAAGGTGTTATGTTGAGGATCATGGATCAAGAGTGGAATTTGTCAATCCAAATGACGGATAGATATACTCTGGGCCCTCTTGGTGATATCACATTAGAATAGCTTGCAAGCAAGTGATGTGATCACTAGAATATTATATCAGGGGAACAAGAAAAGAGTGCATGTCAGTAACAAGATCAAACTAGGTATGGAGATACCGATGGTCGAATCTCGGACATGTAATATATCGAGAGACAAAGGGATTTAGTTACAAGCGTTAAAGGTTCTCACGATCATAGAAGTCATCGTTGAATGTGTAGGAGTCAGTACAGATCTCCAGGTCCCGCTGCTGATTATTGATCGAAGAAGGGTCTCGATCATGTCTGCATTATTCACGAACCGTAGGGTGGCACACTTAAGAGTTACCGGACACCATTTTGGAGCACATATGTTTCAAACGAAAGAATTGCAAAGTGGAGGAATTGTTTCAATAGAAACCGGAAATTATTTCGGGTGAAATTGCAGAAGGTGGTTCTACATGTGATATTGAAATATTGCAAGGGGTTATATGTGAATATTTGTTAATTAAAGTAATTAACAAAATTCTGAATAAATTTAATAAAAAGATTTTTATTAAATGAGAGAGCATTAAATTTGGAGAAATTTAATGCATTTAAAGTGGAGGCTTTAAAATGGAATGTGAAGAGGCATTTTAATGTGGAGGGGTTACCACCACATGAATGGGGGAGGTGAGGGGTCACCCCCCATGCGCCGGCCATGGAGAGAGGGGCACCCCCTCCTCCTATAAAAGGCCACCCATTCCCTCCTTCATCCTCACACCTCCTTGTGAAGGATCTCTCTCCCCCTCTAGAATTATTCCCCCATGGTCTCGGATTAGCGAGATACATGTTCTCGGTCGCATTTCGTCGGGAAGGAGTTGCTGCTTCCACTGGATCGCTGGAGCGAGGAGGTGGAGGTTGTCCGGTGGCTTGAACGTGTGTGCGAGTGCGGATGCGCTGCTGAGTTGTGGCGCTCAGACTTCCTCGCGGTCTTGAGATCGGCAAGTGTACGACTACATCAACCACGAGTTCCTACTCGTTAACAAAGCTCGTTGTCTACGAGGGTAAGTTCTCGTTGGATGTATGTCCACCCGTTGCTTTGTACCTAGTAGATAGATCTTGACATGTAGTTCACACCGTAGGAATTTTTTTTGTTTTCTATGCTGCGGACCCAACAAATTCTAGGCGTCAGAAGCCGTAACGACCACTGGTATGGGCAGGACCCGCCCGTACCGTCCGCCTGTACCATGTGGTGGTGGCTCCGTCTCGTCAAACCCTGCAACTTTTGTGAAGACCACCATTTCTAGATTGCATCACAACACCACCAAAGGAGATCCGCGCCATTATTCATCCATTGTTCATCCATCCATCATCCATCCCCTCGATTAGCCATAGCCATTGCTTTATACTTTAGATCTCCTTGTGATTCAGCGACTAGTGTCAGAATATTTGATTTCAATCTAAGTATTTTTCACAATGTTTTCTATCCTTGATCTTATTGTTATGAGTGAGTAGTCCTCACGGGCTGTGGGTTGGGGAGAAACCTCGCAGCGATTATGCGCATCTAATTCATGAGAGTATTGTATTTTGTTTGCAATTGAGATTTGTATCTTTTGTTTCTTTGTCTCTTGTCTCGATATGTGGACTTGTAGGTACCCAAGATCCCATAGATTGATAAAAGCTTGAGGTGAGATACTTGACTAGCGGCGATCTCATAGGAACCCAGTGACAGAAAGAGTAGTATGGTATTCTCTTAGCGCCCCATTCGGGATCATAACAACATCACCACTTAATGCTTTGATCTGTGTTTTACACTTAATAATCTTTTGTAGCCCGTTGCTTCGTAGTGCACTCTGTTGGATTAAAAGACTTTGCTATGCCCACTACATCACATGGGCTCTAGTATATTAGGATGTGTGGCCCACAAGAGATTATCACTATTAAAACTTTACACATGATTGTGCTTATTATTATCTTTTATCCCATATGATATGCAGATGCAAGTGGATCTTCAACCCTGGCCTATCTCCATCCATTGATTAAACCCACTATAAAAGTAAACTAGATTGGTCCGATAAACAAAGGTAAAACAAAGAAACAAAGTCTTGTAGATGTGTCCTTTTAATTTCCTTTTAGCATTGTTTTCCAAGGTTCGATTAACCCTAGGTCTTCTAGGGAAAAAGCTATTATACTATATCCGTGAATCCGGATCGAAGGTATCATCCCTCGTCTGCCACCACGAGATGCACCGGTAGAGGTGATGGACGGGGAGAAAGCTTACTTCTAGCACAACAACACGGTGTCGCCGCATCTCGCAGCTTCCATATGTCGTCTCCATCGTTTGAGCATAATCGTGGGGGTCAGAAATTGTAACGATTGTAGGCTCTAGAGCGACAACGGTAGATGTGATGGACGTGGAGAAGCCAGGGATGGGTTGCATAGGAATTGGGGTGGCGAAGAGAGTCAGGGTGCTATCGGGAGGGCCACCACAGCGCCACCAATGGTGGTGGTCTCGAGGAAATTCCAGTCTCGGGGAGAGATATGACCTCATTAGAATTTTTTATATTTTTTGGAATATTTTTGTGTTCTTAATGTGGCTCACAAGTGGGACCTATGTCCACATCAGCAACTTCCCTAGGTCGGTTGCCACCTCAGCCATGACAAACAGGTTCCACCTGTCAGTTTTCCTGTTAATTCTGCATTCGATTTGATTATGGTGTTTTTCGTGACAAGTGACATCCGAGTAAGAGCATCTCCACTCACGTTCCCAGGGCGATTTTTACATCCGGACGGTGAAATTTCACCCAGTCGTGTTCCCAAGGCGCTGAATTGGTCTGAATTTGGCCCAACTTTCATACGGCGTTCCTACACCGAACCCGGGGCACTAAGAACCACCTAGGAACACCGGACGTAGCGAAAAAACGGGTGGGCCAACCCTGTCGGCGACTCAAGGCCGTGTTCCCGCCTTTCTTCTCCATTCCCCGCCATAGCACCCGCTAGTTCCCCGAGATCCCGCCTACCATGCCGCCCAAGGGTTTCATCAAACCCCGATCCACCATCGGCGTGCCAAAGGAGAAGAAGCCGAGGAGGCCAAGGAAGCCAACGCTGAGGCTGGACGGCTTCGCGGATGCCAAGTGGGTGCAGGAGTTCCGGTGGAGGAAGATCGAAATAGACAGCTGCAAGGATAGGACGGCGAGGTCGGAGATGAGGGAAGCGCTTGAGGCTTCGGAGCGCGCCGCGCGCACGATGATGTCACGCCCGACGCTGATGGCCGCCTCGCAGTACACCGCGCACTAGGGGAGCCAGCCAAACGTCGGGTCTCCAGCCGGGTTCTCACCGATCTCACCGGCTATGTTCCAGGAGAGCCAGGCGAACCCGCGCCAGAGGTTCTCGTCCTCCCCCGAGTTCGACAGCGGGTTCAACCCGAACGTGCTCTTCCCCTGGCCTGCACCTCGTCCTTCGGCCTTCAACCTCGACATCAACATCCCCTACACCAGCTCTCCGGCGTACGTAGGCTCATCATCGGCCATGCGACGAGGTCCTCTTCCGTTCGTCGGCAGCAGCTCCTCGCCCAACAACTTCGGCGAATAGGAAGCCTGCAACGTGTTCGGCGGAATGGCGGGCGACGCCTACATGTCAGACATGATCGCCTCCGGTTCTGCAGTGACCGACTTCTTCACTGAAGACCATTCTCGGACCGTCGCCGAACATGGCCTCGAGTCCCAGGATTTCGGTGAAGAGTACGCCTTGGCCGAGGCCGAGGCCGACGTCGACCAGACGCAAGCCAAAGGGCAAGGGCAAGAAGAAGGCGAGGACGACGGAGCCCCGCGTCAAGTGGATGACGCTTGAGGACCTTTGCCTGGCTGAAGCATGGATGTCGGTGAGCATGGACCCCATTATAGGCGCAAACCAAAACTCGAATAATTACTGGAAGCGTGTGAAGTTGGCGTTCGATGAGCGTAGCCTCATGGACCTAAAGTTCAACAAGATCCACATGGAGCGTGACGATAAGGCCATGACCAATCACTAGGGACTCATACAGCAGGCGTGCAGCAAGTGGCACAGCATTTTGGAAGAGATCGGGCACACACCAGTCAGCGACAAAAGCATGGATAACAAGGTAGTTCGCCGACCTCAAGCTTAAAACTATGCCGACTTGATGCATGTCCTGACACACTTCGCGTTGTCTGTGCAGCTCGTCCATACGCTCGGCATATACAAGGACGACACCGGCACGGAGTTCAAGTTCCACCACGTGTTCGACAAGATTCAGAACTGCCCGAAATGGGCAGACACTCATGTGAGCCTGGCCAAGAACAAGGACGACGTGTACAAACTGGAGGCTCTCCCCAGCTATCGACGAAGGTAGGCCGGAAGTCGGCCAGAAGAAGGCGAAGATGCTAAAAGCTACAGGACCTCCCGCCGAGCGGCTCCACTCGTCGATCGAGAAGTGCATCGCCGACTCCAAGGCCCATGCCGTCAAGATGGAGGAGAAGACCGATGAGAGGTGGACGCAGCTGCTGCAGAACCAAGACAGGAAGCTCGACCTCCTCAAGGCGAACTTTGCTGGCAAGAAGAGGAACACAGACCTCCAGTTCCTGTTGGGCGGCGAAGACACCTCGGCGATGAGCCCCCAAGTCAACGCCTGGTACATGGCGCGCCGCGCTGCCATTCTCGACGAGGACGTCCTTGCCAACATGCCGACTCATGCGCCTATCATTTCGGCCACCACTCCTTCGCTGAGCTCTGCCTCCACCTCCTCCTATCTGTCGGCTGCCCCTGTCCTGATCGAGGAGCCCATCCCCGTCGCACCTGACACACCGGAGGAGGCCATCCCCATCGATGAATGATTGCCGATCTTCATTCTGTTTTGTAATAAATTGTTTGCCGAATCTTTTTGGACGTATTTCTGTCGAACACCTTTGGACGTATTTCTGTCGAACACCTTTGGACGAGATTTCGCCGACGGAACAAAAAATATTCAAATGTGTCGCTGATTTTGCGTCGTCTAGAAACCATGCCCGATAACGCGAGTGGGAGAACGGCCATTTCCAGGCCGAAAGTACGTTCGTCGGAGGTGCTCTAAAATATGATGGATTTTTGACATGAAAACTCGAACTCTTTTTTTTGAACCTGGAGAGGCCCCGAAGGGCCTGGATGCCATCTAAAAGTGTAAACGGTGCGCCTCCTGGTCGCCTCCACGTTAATCAGATTTAACTGTCCGTTGATCTCTCCTTCTAGCAAATCATAGCCATTAATTGGGTTTTCGCCACGTCGTATAAAAGACAGCCCAGCTTAGAACCCTAACACCCAATCCCCGGACTCCTAAATCCACGAACCGCCGCCTCGCCTCCTCACCTTCACCCCTGCTCGCATGCCGACAGCCGAGAGCCTGCTCGCGCCCCTCCCGTTCCTTCTTTCTTCTCCCATCGCCGTCGGCAGAATCAGCGCACCGGGCCGCTAAGACGGATGTTGCTCGCGGTCGTCTTCAACAGGCACAACGGCTGGCTGCCCGTCGCTCGAGCTACCATCACGGCATCTCGTCACCTAGAGGATTGGCCACTAGTACGGGGATGTGCCCGATCTCCTATGCGACTTGACGCCGAGGAGGACCACGGGCTCCCTCAGCCATGCCGCTTGCTCGTGCCAGCACCAACAGTATTGGGGCACATCTTCATTGTCATGAGGACGCCGGCCAGCAGGGCGGCTATAGCTGCATAATCTCATCCGCCTCTTCTTCATCAAGGAGGACGCCATCCAGCAGCGCAACATCATCGCCTGATCTGGCGAGAAGGAGGTCGTTGGACTCTAACATCTTCAGCTCAAGTTGTTCCTGTTCAAGGTTTCCTCTAATTTATTCACCCTTCAACTTTCCTAGATGCAATCGTAACATAGAAACACATTTTGTTCTGTCACATGCTGATGTAGAAGCACATACTAACACCATTATCATTTGATTACTCAGAGCTAGGAGTTATTTATAAGATGATTGGTTGGACCGTTTTAGCAGGCAGTGCACAGAGTCATTTCAACCATAATTAAGGTAAAGAAGGATGGAGAAGTTTCGATTCTCAGTAGAGTCATTTCAATCCATCTATTCGATTTTCATGCAGAATTTTGTTACAAATAACTAAGTTATAATTTGATTGATTGTCTGGAAAATGAATAGTGATCTTAGAGCAATCTGGCTTGAACTATACGAGTTATTCGGCGAATAAAATCATCTCCTAGCTTGTATATGCTAATTAGATTTTTTGCAGATTATATGCCATTTTTATTATATGTATACATCTTGATTGCATGATCGGATGTCCTTCAATGCTCTGCGCCTATTCTATTTCTCCCAATTTTTTTTGTGTAGCGGCCTCTAAATAATAAGAATGTTATATATAATTGAAATGAGTGTGGCAAAGACCAAAATATTGGATTGCCATTGTGTGTATTGATCTGCGTGGTATCACTAAGTATGCTTGGTTGCCTTTCTGTGTATGATTTTCTTTCCTAGGTTGCCTCTGAAGTTATTTTCGCCATCTATGTCCCTCTATGTCAGGTTCACCCTTTTTCCTGCTACAAAGATCACCAGCATACATGTTACCTCATTTGGCCTTGTTTTATTTATGTGAATCTCTTTGTAGTTATTTGAATTGGTTCTTCGCTAATTAGGCAAACCATCATACTAAAACTTACCATATGGATGTTTCCACTGTAGGTTGGTTTTTTTGGATGTCATCTGAACTGTTCTCATGCCGGTTCACCACTGCTGTAGTACTATGCCGCAACATCCAGCAAGGTCGACATCTTTCTCTTCTGATTGTATTGATTTTGTGCCATCACTAGACCTTGACGACACATGCTCGACCTACATCTCTCTCATGGTACCCCAGGAAGGTTTGGTACGGCAGAAGCATGTGGTGTAAGAGGTGAGAGTCATGGCGCTAGCACGGTGTTGCATGGTAAATGCACATATATTTACTTCCTCGATTTATCTTTGCTGCTGTTGAGTGTTTTACCTAGGTTGCTTTGAGTGTCAAGTGTGAATGACCTTGCTGGTATTGGATTTGACGAGGAGGTTTCTGGTGTCATCTCTATTGGTGTGGATTTTCCTTCCTTTTTCTAACAGGTTTATTGAGTTCTTCGAAGAATTCACCATTATTTTTGCATCCCGGTTGTTGTTCTTCTTCGATCATTTGTCTTGTGTCAACACGGAGTTGCAAACCTTTGCTAGTGTTGGTTCTTAACTCGATTGCTACACTTCTCAAATCTCTTGAAGACACCATGTGATGGTGTCGTGTGTACTGACATACTGTACACTTTATGTGCATAGAAAAAATCTTGAGGGCTCTATGTTGTTTTCTAGGTGCCCATATAAGATACTAAGGTAAAATGTTGTCATTTATTTCTAAAAATTCATTTCTGTTATGCATTGGAAAATGAGTGATCTATTTTCCTCTCTTATGCCTAAATTTCTTTGCAGCAGATGTTGGCATTTTTGGGTCATCGCACCTGAGCATCGCGCAAGTATGAACCGCAGAAGCCATGGCTTTGTATACTGGGAACCTGCTGACACCAACAAACCAGTTGTTTGCTCACACTTATTTGTGCTACCTGTAGTTTTTGTTTTTCTTAAATGTGGTTTGTTCCTCTGTAGTGGAGCGTTTGCACTACTAAATTCAAAGTAGTTAGATTTATGCTAAATTGCACATTTTTCCACGTAGGCTTGCTACTATAAACTTTGTGTACATTACTACTGAAATTACTCTACTTATCATTTGTGACTGATATAGATCTCCACAAGTACTACTGGTCATGAGAACGTTTTACTTATTGATTAACCATGTTGATCTACATAATATTTTACCCGGTGATTCATTTAGAAAGAAGGGGTCGCCCCAAATGATATATTAGTTTGCAAGGTTGAATTGTGACATCCACCAATGCTTTGTTGCCGGCGTAGAACTTAGGATGGTTCTTTGCTTGCAGGTACTTGCACTAAAAGTGGATATGGATTAATTTCATTCTGTCACAAAAAAATACAATTTATAAACACATTATCATTTTTCACCTATTTTTTCTAAACGTTATACAAAAAAAAACACTGTGAGAGCTACGGGGTCGTGCACCAAGGCGCACCCCTAAATCTAGTATATTAAACTGCGGTGCAGCACCAACATATTACAGGGTACCCAAAGAAAAGCAAAAACACAAAACAGACCCCGAAATTAACAGAAAGGACCCGAAAAGATTTCTGCCAAACACGATCATGCCCTTTGCCACCGCCGGAGATCTGAGAGCTGGAATTGTGACCTTCTGCTCTGGTGTCGGGGATGCAACCACTTGGAACCGAGGGGAAGTTGGGCGCCACGACGAGCTCATGAAGGGGCCTCCACTTGGAGGTTGTAGCAAAGCCGGATTTAGCCGCCGGCTTGGAAGAAGACCACCATATGGTCATCAGATTCAGCCACCAAATAGGGGGAGCCGAGATTGGAATCCACAAGATCATGGCATCACTACTCCAAAGCAGCTTGAGACAAGGATGAAAGGCTCCTCCTGGCCGCATCCACCCATCGCCACCATGGCGCCTTGAAGGGGACAACAAGGCTTTGCCCGCATCCGAGTTCCATCTGCCAACAAAACGAGCTTCCAACCACCGCTCCAGAGAAACCGATCCGCCGTTGAACTCCACGCTCCCACCACGAGCTGGAGGGGGCAGACAAAGAAGATAGCAGCAGCAGATGCTCAAGACCTAGACCTCAGACAGACTCCCGCGCCAACGACGCGTAGCAGAGGAAGGCCAGCAGCACTGCACCACCTCCTCGCCACCACGGCCGGCCATGAGGCACGATTCAACACCCTCTGCACCCTCAATCCTCCCCCCTCGTTACCACAGCCGGCCAGGAGAGGATCACGCACACAACACCTCAGCCACACGCAAGGACACCCGGCTTTATTTGCGGAGACCGTGGCGCCTTCGTCACCGCCATGCTTCCACCATAGAAGCAATACCAGCAATCAGAGGAACCCAACATCCTGGATCTCGCCGTAAAGATCCAAAAGTCAGCTCCAAGACACTACTAAGAGACAACAACTACTCCTAAATCTAGAACTACAACCGGCACCTCCACTTAGCCAACCCTCGCCGGCAACGCCGATGAGGGCGGCCTTGGTTTGGGCCAGAGCTTCAGGAGAGCTCCTCAAGCTACTGTAGCAGGCTGAGAGAGGGGAGGGGGAGAAATGACAGCTTTGGATGCATTTTACAACTCGAGCTCAGTAGCCAGCACGTCACTTTCCCGACACCGGTTGAACCATGGAGATCCGTTGGAAGTAAGTACGTACCGTCACCGTCCCATATGCCCCACCTGCCTACCTACACCACCGTGAGCCGTACGTGTCAATCAATCCCCACGTTCCAGGCTTCCAGCTTTCGAAGGAACACAACTCTTGTAAAGCCGAGACTAGAAATATTCAAAGCTGGCTGGCCCGTCTGAGTTCGTTTACACGTCAAACTCGCCGTCGGGCGCCCTCACCTTCCGCATCCCCCCTTTCTCCCCTTCCTACTCCTTCTCCCCCAACCCCCTCGCCTCGCAGATCTCGCCGCGCTCACCATTTCCTCCCCGCTCCTCTCCTCCCCAGACGCCGACGCCGACGCTCGCTGCGTTTCGGCGGGAGTATCCGCGCCCGTCTCCCAGGAGAGAGATAGAGAGCCGGAGGGGCCTGCGCCTCCCCGACGGCTCCCCTGCTCCGAGCGTGAGGGAGAGGTACGGGCTGTCGATCCTCGGTGAGCGCCTTTGCTCCACTGGATTTCCGCTTCGCCTCCGAGGCGATTTCGATCGCGGGCTGGGAGGGCGGCGAGATCCCATTCCTCCGAGGCTGATCCGCTGTCTGTCACGCAGGGTTCGCTCGAAGACGCAGGCGCCTCTGTGACAGCGTGCGCGCGCGCAGAGGGTGCGGGTCGGCGGCGAGATGAAGGGCGCATCGTCCATCCCCGCGGTCGCCATCATGCCTTCGCCGCTCTTCCTCTGGCGCTTCAAGGTAAGCCTTAGCTTAGCAGCAAGCATTTCAACTCCCGTACTCTCTGGTTCTATAGTGTGCTGTGGCCACCAGTGTGCACATTGACTGTGTCGGCCATGTTTGTAGGAAGTGAACTAGTACCCTCTTCCGGCTGTATCCTCTTGGAGAGATACGCCTTGTGTTGGTCATGGTTACCATGTGAAATCGAGAATTGTGGGGAAACAAAGTGCTAAGCCCAACCACATGTTGTCTCCCTCTTTGCATGCCTTAATTTGCTAAATCTTCCAATAGCGAGCAAATCATGCCACATTTAGAACTCTCTGCTGGTCTAGGATGTGCCTTCGTTTTCCGTGATACTAGAACCGTAGGCCCGCTGTGATGTTAGTGCCTTGATATTTTCACATGACATGTTCAGGAAACACCTTCTCATTTCGTCATCGAAGATGAAATGGCCTTTTAGCGTAGCCATTTTTAGTTGTACCGAAAGTACCCTGTTCACTTGATTTCTCATCTGTCTGTTCTGCATTCTGCTTCTCAAATTGCTTATGAATCTGTACCTCTTCCAGGTTATATTGTTTCTCCTATGGGGCCTATGCTGTTGCAAGGTCAGTGGTACTCTATACTTCATCACTTTCGTAATGTATGCACTGACCTTAATGTGGTGTTGTAATCGGTTATGCTCTTGCAACTGCAGATAGGGTGGGACTCGGTTATGAGAATGAGTGCTGATCTGAGAGACTTATTTCTATACGAGGCTTTCTTGTACTATAATCCTCTCCTACTGGTGGTGAGTTTCTCTGTTATTGTACATGTGGCAGACTCCACAGAAATTAAGTCATTCCTGTAATTATGCCTTTGTGTTTCTGTTGTAGGCACTAATGATTTGGTTGTGGGGAGTAAATTTATGGGTTTTCGCACAATCGTCAGTAAATTATGCAAGAGTGTTCGATCTTTCACAGACACATTTATCATACCGAGAAATATGGAGGGTAGGCCTATTTCTCTTCTTTGCATATCCATTTGATCTCTTGTTTGAATGCATTTGTACAAACGTGCCTATCTATAGCCCATGAGCTTAGTGGACTGGTGATCCATATGTTAGGACAACTCCAACGCGCTACCCGCAAACGGACAACCATTTTGACCGTTTCAGTCCGTTAGCGGGGAGGGGAGGACAAAAAAGGGTCATGCGTCCCGCCCGATTCTGTGCGTGACCCCAACGAGGTATCCCAGCGCATACGGACAGAATGAATAGGGCCATGTGTCATAGAAAGGAGCCGTCCCTGCCTAGCCTGCCGTCGACGAAGCCTCGCCGGAGCCAGCACGTGCGCCTCGCCAGAGCCCAGGACGGCCGCGTCGCCGAAGCTCGCGTCACCGGAACCGCCGTTGTCGGAGCCTAGAACGGCCGTGTTGCTGGAGCCCGCCCACGGACGAGCTGGCCTCTCCATGTCTCCACTCCTCCATGGCGCCGCTCCATGGCTCTACTCTGGGAGGGACTGCGTGGCTGCGGCCATCTGGAGGCACAGATGAGCGGGGTGGCGGCCATCTGGAGGTGGGGAATGGCAGCCAGAGGGTAGGGATGACGCACGCGCTGGTCGCTGGAGCCCAGGACGTCCGCGTTGCCAGAGCCCGACACGCCCGTGGCGCTGCCCGAGGCGCGGAGAGGACGGGTCACAGATGAGAAGGGGAGGATGTGCGGGCTAGGGAGGCCGGCGGCGGCGGTCCAGTGGCCGACGAGCTCCTGTTCCGGCCTAAGGAGGCCGGCGGCGGCGTGCTCCGGCGACGTGAACTCCGGCGACGGCGCAAGATGGATGGTGGCGGCGGTGCGAGTTGGTTGGGAGGAGGAGAGGAAATAGGATAGGAAGTGGCTGCCATGTGGGCCAAAGGCGGTGGTGGGAGGACAGGCCCGGAGCATCCGAGCGGTCTGGTTCCCCACAATCATGACCCAAGTTTAGGGAAGAAATGCGCCGGTCTGGCCCAAAAAACGGACAAACTCAGATTTGCGGTGGGCTGTTGGGTGCATGCATTTGTCCAGACGGACCGAATCGGACGCGGGCTGTCTGGATGCGGGCGGCCGTTGGAAATGGCCTTATGTGCTGCATGCACAGTGATCCATATGTTATGTGCTGTCTGCATTCTTAAGCAATGTCTGCAGTGTATATGGTTGTTATGGCAGTTTCTGAATTCTTAGGTAAAAAGTCCCTAGTCCTTCACACATTCGTGTGGCACAACAATAGATTTAGTTAGTTCTGGGTTCATTATATTTTTGCAGTGCAATTGTACATAACATTTTCAAAGAAACCAGGTTTATCTTGCTTCTATGTAAGTAATATGTGGTTCATACTTTAGTTTCTTGATGAAAATGCCTCACTGGGGTTAATTATTCTCCAGAATACTCTAGTCTGCACCTGTTGCACTTTCTACAGTCAAGTACCCATCGGCCCTCTTTCTGAACTTGACTCTCTTTTCTTTAACCTCTATTTTGTTTTCCTGTCCATATTCTTTTATATTGATATTGTAATGCAAAATTTCTCATATTACTTGTACTCTTGTAGATTGTTCTGCTAAAGTAACACTTTTTCCTTTCCATTGGCAGTGTGCTACTTGGCTGACATTAATTGTTCCAACAAGTATGACGGCTTACCTGTATTTGTATTCACATGGGGAAGTGTCCCTTGCTGCATCTCAACCAGTGTAATATCTTAAGCCCATTAAGTCGATTATTCTATGATTTGCTCATGGGACCTGTTGTTGCATACATTATTCTTGGTTATACTTGTGGTAGTATCAGTAATCGAATTCGTGCAAAAATATACCCAGGGAACAGTATAATAATAAGATATTGTTGGCATCATAAAGTGAGTCTCATTGAGTATCTCTGAATCTGTTCTTCCAATCGATCAATTGAAACTTATATCCTCATAAGATCAGAGGGGTAGTTTATTTCATTATACAATTTGATAACACTGAATGTTAAGCCAATTGCCTCTTTTACCCTTAAAGTAAAATCTATTTCCTCAAGCGAATAAGTGGGATGAGTACACTAGTAATATATCTTAAGCACAATCAATTAATGTACTGTATGTGCACACTTACAAACTGCTGGTTTCTTTGTAGTATTGAAATGTATTTAAAGTTCTCCATGATGCACCATCCACTTACTCCTGCTTTCCCAAGTTAGAAACAAAAACATCATGCATTATATTCTACTCTGATGGATTACTTTTCAAATGCTGGGTTATAAAATTGACATATTGTTCTGCCTTCCTGCAGGTTCTTTTGTATGCTATCCTTCTGATGATCCTCCTTTCTCCTTTCGATATGTTTTACTTATCATCACGTTTTTTCTTTCTGAGGACCACGTGGCGCATAATACTTCCATTGCAAGTAAGTTGTACAATTTGTTAGTAATGTTAAATAGGTTTTGCTTTTAGCTATGATACAACCAAACAAAAAAAATTAGTCTGTGGTGGCTACATGATTGTTCTTTACTGCAGAGCCAGTAAACCAGATCAATTGATATTTTGCAATCATTTAATGTGCCCTTGTTCTGCAGGCAATTACATTCCCTGACTTCTTTATGGCGGATATTTTTACATCCATGTCAAAGGTACAGTCATTTTTTTGGCAGAAAGTTTGCAGTGTTTGGAGTCTTAGCGTATCGTCACTGTTTTAGATGGTAGTAGAATGTGGTTTTTATGCTTAATACTACATTATTTTCTGTTCCTAGCTACATGAGCACGTGTGATGTACTATTTCATAGTTTTATAGAGAACTGTTTATAACTTGTGGGTTTTCCTAAGTGAACATATTCAGTTTGATCTTTCTACCATTTTGCTTAATTGTTGCATTGCTTGACAGGTGTTTTCAGATTTGGAACGTTCAGGTTGTCGTATGGTCCATCGTCAGGTTAGTGTCTTTCTCTTCCTCTGTTTCTGCTCACATTTTGTCGTCAGCAGTCTCCAATTTTCTGGCAATGAACACAATGTGAAAACTAATCTTGTTCCTCTATAATGCCCTTGTTATTGTGATATTTTACAGGTTGCGACAATTGCTTGGTTTGAAGCAGATTCGATTTGTGGTAGCCACTCTGTAGCTATTCCACTAGTGCTGGTACTCCCTTATTTGTGCCGTTTCTTCCAGTGTCTTAGACAGTACAAGGATACAAAGGAGAAGACTTGTCTTCTGAACGGTATTTACACCACCATATGTCAGCTCTAATTGTTTATTTCTTTCTTTGATGCCGTAGATGTTTAAAATGTTAGAATAGCACAGCCTATAGTTTGTGATTGTAACTTACGAACCTATTCCTGGAATATCACTTACCAACATCTTTGTACCAAATGCAGCACTCAAGTACTCGACAGCAGTCCCTGTGATTTTCTTATCTGCTCTCAAGTATCACGTATTCCCTGACATGTGGATTAGCTTCTACCGCCCCCTCTGGCTTATTTCTAGTGTTGTGAATTCTCTGTATTCGTTCTACTGGGATATAAATCGAGACTGGGACTTGAGGTGCCATTCTCTACAAAATATCTTTTCTATCCTATGGAGATGTCTTTGCATTTCTCAGCTGTTGCTAATGGAATTTTCTCTATCACTGCAGCATTTTAACCAGGATTTTCATGTTCAAGAACCCAAGTGTATTGACTAACCTTCTTTACGGCAGGAGCTGGGTACAAACTGGAACACGTACATGCTTTTAGCTACTACTTCACCTTTATAGCTTTTTCACTAATCCTTCCATGTTGCCCCTACAGGTATATTACTGGGTGTTAGGTAGCAATCTCGTTCTCCGCTGTACGTGGACATACAAGCTTTCGGCGCATCTTCGGCACAACTACCTGACAGTGTTTGCGATAACCGCCTTGGAGATGGTGAGGCGGTTCCAGTGGGTATTTTTCCGCGTTGAGAACGAGTGGAACAAGATGACAGCCAAGCAGAATTTTGAAATGTCATCTGACATGCTGCCTTCGGAAGGAGATCGGCTACTGGATTCTAATAGTCATAAAGTGTGACCTGCATTAGCAATAGTATTATTACAGTGCGATCCTCACCCATAATATATCTAGAGCTCAAAAGGTCCAAGTATACAAGATAGGTTTCCACACAGAAAGAAATTGTTGGCACATGTGCCACCTGTAACACAGTTGAATCCCCACATGAGGTGCTTGTCGACACATGAAACAATGAGAGCAATACCAAGATATTTATTTAATTCCTTACATCTAAACGATCTGCATGTCAAATACGTACTGCTGTGCCTAGATTTGAATTAACAAAGCCAATAATGGTTACAGAGCCAATAACGGTGAAAGGATACAAAGTGCTGAACCCAGCTTACAAAACAAACGACACGCCCATGCACACTACCAAAGAAGCTACCACCGGGAACCGACCCATGCTGCCCACAGACCGAAAAGCAGCACCAAGGGAGCAGAACGAGGGGAGCGGTAAGGGGCAAGCCTTGCCGAAGGTCGCCAAACGAAGAGTCACCTCCGCCATAGGACCATCGGAGAGCCGCGTGCTGTGAGCTCCCAGACGGTGTCTTCAAGAAGAGTACGACACCAGAGTGCCGCCACCGCCCGATCCGAGGGTCTTGGGTTTTCACCCAGAGGAAGCAGGGGAATGGAGATTAGCCACGCAGTGCCTTTAGGAAGAGAACGGTGTCCGCGGACGTCGCCGCCGTGGCCCAGAGGGGCAAAGGTTTCCCCTTGGAAAAATAACCACCTACTAGGACTCCAAAGCGGCATCTTCAAGAAGATCACGGGCATCTTCAAGAAGATCACGACGCCAAAGCGCCACTGCCGCCCGATCCGAGGATCCTGGGTTTTCACCCGGAGCACAAGCCACGTCACGCGGCTCACCAGCACCACGTCGTCCCTACGACCATGGTAAACGGCTAGCACCAGAACCCCTGGCACGCCCGCCAACCAAAAGGCTCACAACCGTCCAGGGCCACCGTCCCGGGACCCAAGCTAAGCACACCGTGACTGAGGAAGAGCTGGGATCACTGTCGAAAGATCCCTGGATACCGGCGAGACGAGGGAGGAAGGTGCCCTTTCCAGATCAACGACCATCGGCCCCCATGGCCAGTGGCGTTATGGATCTGGGGCTGAGGTTGGGCACGAAAAGGGGCCCGGAGCCCCTGCTCCGGCCCGAGATCGATCGAGGCGATCAGGAGCGGCCGCCCTGCCCATCCTCCGCCAGTCACCCGACCCACGCCAGCAGGCTGCGCGCGCCCTGCAGCAGCACGCCCCACCCTCCATCACTAGAGGGCCCGCCTCGCTCACGTCGCCTGCCGCCATCGCCGCACCAGAGCGCCGCCATCGCCGCGAGCACCCCACGCACACGCAGCCACGTCCCCGCCAGCCGCAGCGATCCTGCGCGAGGGGAAAAGGTGGCCCCGCCGCCGGCAACGCCCCAGAGCTTAGCCCGGAGAGGCCCTCCGGCGGCGGCGAGGGAGAGGGGTAGGTGGGGAGAGGGGCGACAACACGATCTAGGGTTTGCCCTGTCCGTCGTGGGAGCGGGCACAGCGAACAACTTCTATTGTCACTATCGTCGAGTTTGATGCTTTATCCACATGCTCTCCTTGCAAGTTGCAACAATGTAAATGCATCCATGTGTAAATCATCTTGTCCAAGTGGGACGAACTGTTTTATTCATCGTCTGAGTGTTCGAAGCAGCACAGCACATTCTCAAGTAATGGAAACAATCCCTTGTAGCAGACGAGATAATGGCTGGGGCCGGATCGGTTACCCACTGAAACAACCAAGAAATTTTGATAATTTGATGGCAACCAGTGCACGTATGTTTAAACCTAGTTGAAGTCTAAATAAAATTCGCAAGATGGAATCAAGGACGAATTGCCTCCGTAGCATAGTGGTAGTGCGTTCCCTTCGTAAGGGAAAGGTCGTGAGTTCGATCCTCACCGGGGGCTCTATCATTTTATAATGGAGTTCTTTTTACCTCTTTAATATGGCCGCTGAAGGGCTTGCTAAGCTGGTCAGACAGGCACAATTATCACCATTATAGGTCTAGTTCCTTATTTGATTGATAAAAAAATTTCTATTTTACAATATACTGATGATACTATTTGTTGGTACAAGATGATATGGAAAAAGTTGTTCATCTAAAATATGATTTTTTATTTGTTCGAAGGCACATCTGGTTTAAAAATTAATTCTAGTAAGAGTAAAATCCTGGCGGTGATTGATAAAAGAATCTCTATTTTACAATATGCTGATGATACTATTTGTTGGTACAAGATGATATGAAACAAGTTGTTCATCTAAAATATGATTCTTTATTTGTTCGAAGGCACATCTGGTTTAAAAATTAATTCTAGTAAGAGTAAAATCCTGGCGGTGATTGATAAAAGAATCTCTATTTTACAATATGCTGATGATACTATTTGTTGGTACAAGATGATATGAAACAAGTTGTTCATCTAAAATATGATTCTTTATTTGTTCGAAGGCACATCTGATTTAAAAATTAATTGTAGTAAGAGTAAAATCCTGGCGGTGATTGAGGATGAAGATAAAGGTTTGTTGTATGCTGATATGTTTGGATGTAGACCAAGTTGTTGGCCATTTAAATATTTAGGGGTCCCTATGTGTAGATCTAGGTTACATGTTGTTGATTTGTCCTCCTTGTATGATAAATTGAGGTAAAACTTGATGGATGGGTTGGACACTCCTCATCGATTGGTGAGAGGCGGACTCTCATTCAATTCTCCTTGAGTAGTTTACTCATTTATCACGTGCCCATTTACATGTTGTCAGACTTCAACTTGAAGGATTTTACTAAAATTATCAGAAGATTCTACAATAAGAAGTATTACATGGTAAAGTGGAGTATGATTTGTAGACCTATGAAGAAAGGAGGTTAGGGATAAAAAACTTGAAACTATCTAAGATCTTCCTTCTCTGCAAATGGTGGTGGAATGATGTAGCCCGATCTACGGTCGTTACCACATCAAGATCTCCAACTTATATCAAGTCGTCATGGACTCCAAAGGTGAATCCGTTCCTCTATGCGAGCCCATTTCCTACCCTATCGAATGGTATACTACTTAATACTCCATCCCATATTCATGATAGGTTCATACCGACAAGTACAGAGGCAAGGGAGGAAGCCCAGAGCACCAAGCCCGACAAGACGCAGACTTGGAAGAGAAGACGGAAGAAGCAACAGCTGAGACACCGGAGTCTCCGGCCCTGAAGACCAGAATCTCCGGACCGTCACCCCGGAATCTCCGGTGTTGTCTCCGGACCGAGACTTGGGACAGTCTGAACCCCACTCCGAAGACAACACCGGAGATAGACCAGAGTCTCCGGACCACACCGGAGTCTCCGGCCCTTGACATCGGAATCTCCGGTGTCCACGATGCCATGCATGTTAAGGCCTTTGGGCCTTTGGCCCATGTAACCCCAAATTCATCCAGACTTTACCCTTTTATGCCCAAAGTACCCCTGAACTAGTGGCTGGCCTATAAATAGTGCCCCACCCCCTCATGTAACCCTAGGCATAGATGATAGACTAAAGACAACCCCCTTTGCGGAATCTCTAGTTTTGCCTCATCCCCTTACCCAAGGGGACCGACTATCATCACCACCTCGTTGAAGTTTGCCACGCTCCCTCGGTGTACAAGGCCTACGTATGCAAGTGCGTGAGCGTAGTTGTCAAGACCCTCTCCAAGGTGTTCTTCCCTCTCCGCTTGGGATCGAGGGAGCACATTGACCGATCTTTCCTTGTGAGGATTCTATCGGACCGGTGGCCACCTGCAAGAGCAATCGGCCTTGTATTGTGTGAGTTTTGTGTGTGTTCATCGTGTTCTTCGCGAGGTGTGCGTCCACTTCCGCTACTTTCTCCATTCCCCTAGTTTCCCCATCGATTTGACCATGAGATCCGTGAAGATCGGGCCACCCACGAGGTCACCCCTTAACATCTGGTATCAGCAGCTTTTGGTTGCCATGAATTTCTCATCGATTTGGTTTTCCCCCCATAAATTCGAAAAATTCCACAAAAATAGCCCCAAATCATGTTTTGGATTGATCTAAGATTTGAATGAGTTTTGGCAGGTTTTGATCCATAGATTACTTGCTAAACTTGTTGATCTACCTTCCCCTGCGTTTCCATAGCCTAATTCCTTGATTTATCCCATCAATTTGAGGTTTTGGTTCAAATTTTTCCGTCCAAAACACATCCTGTTCGAGTTCTTGACATGAAGAAATCGACCGAACCAGAGTATCCGGCCCAGGACCGGAGTTTCCGGTGTGAGTGACTCCATACCGGAGTCTCCGGACCCCCAGACCGGAGTTTTCGCCCCACCTACAGACAGAAAAACTACTTTACGGTTTTGAGCAGAACTTTTGCATCTAAACTCGGATTTTGGTGTTCTTTAGCTCGTTTAGAAGAGGACAAAGAGATCTACATTATAATCCAAGTGGTTCATGATATCTACTCCATCCAAATTCCATGAGAAAGGCGGAATCCACCAATAAAGGGTGAAGATCGGCGATGAAAGGTATACACATTCCGTGACTTCTCCCCACTTGCTTTACTTTGTGAGCTACACTATCTTGGCGATAAACAAACACCCATTGAGACTAGTTCCTCCTATGATTGCTTGGGCTATGCACATTTGATCTCTTGTATAATTCCGAGCAAAAGTTGTGAGCGCGCTATCTCATATAGTTATATTATATAGTTGTTGGCACAAGGAAGATGCAAGTGAAAAATAAAAGAAAAAATAGAAAAAGAAAAGGAAGAAAAAGAAAGAAACAAACAAGTGCCTCATAGAATAGGAAGCGCAAGCTCGATGAACATCAAATAGGTGGTACTTATTGTGCATATCTTGTAGCCCACCAATTTTGTGCAATCGAACTAGCGTCTCTCCTTGTACTTGTGCGACATGAGCTTATAGTCTTCGCTAGGTAATAATTTGGTTCTTAGCTCACTTTCTCCGTCGCACAAGTCCCATTTATCCCACCGTGTTTGTTTCCTTGTACATAATTCCTATATCTTGTGGGTTAACTTGTTTTGTTTGGTGATCATCATGGTTCTTTAGTTGCCATTACAACATCTTGATTTTGGATTGTTTCTTGACATGCCACCTTCCATACCCATCCACCTTAAGCTTTGTGTGAGTGTGTTTTTCAGTGGTTAGTCGGTTTTGGTGTTTCGCGTGAACTTCACTTTACTTGGTTTTGATTGCTCTCAAGTGTGGCCACTTGCACGATACTATCTTCCAAGGTAAAGTAAGGTTTGACGTTGCATCCCTAACCCCCTACCACTTCCATATACACCACCCGGTCTTGTGAATCATGTCTAGGGACTCTGGAACCAAGGATGATATCTATGAAGAATCCATGATGAGCCACCATGACTATGACTCCACAAGTATACATGACATGATGGAGCACTACACCAACAATGGCTCCGCATGCTTTGAGGACTCGGAATACTACACCTACGATGACTCCACATGCATGGAAGACATGGAGCACGCCATCAACTATGGCTCCTTAAGCATGGAAGACTTGGAGCTCTACATCGATAGTGGCTCCTCATGCATGGAGCACTACACCAACAATGGCTTCACATGCTTGGGTGATATGGAGTACTCAACGACGACTCCCCAAGCATGGCCGACTTCGAGTGCTACAACAATGATGACTCAACAAGCATGGAGGACATGGCGAACTTCACAAACTTCAAGGGCTTTTCCATGATCCATGAAGAATACCTCCACCGCTTGGAGATGGAAGACTACCATGCCAAGCAAGAGGAGACGCATCATCAAGAAACCATGACCTTCAAGGCCAAAGCGTGCCACACCAAAGGGTGATGGCTCAATGCACGGCGCCCATAAAATGTGTTGATGGCTCGTGGTTAATGTAGAGCTCGTTGGGAACCCCAAGAGGAAGGTATGATGAGCACAGCAGCAAGTTTCCCTCAGTTATGAAACCAAGGTTTAATCGAACCAGTAGGAGCAAGGAAACACCCCAAAGGTGTTACTAGCTGAGCTTTGGCAGGGCGCACTACCGGTGCTAGTAGCAATGTGGAGACCTGCACAACACAACCATAGAACTTTGTCCCCAACTTGCGATGAGGTTGTCAATCTCACCGTGTTTTGCGGAAAACAAAGGATTAAACGTATCGAATGGAAAGAAGTAATAGTTTGCAGAAAGTAAACACAAAGCAGTAAAAGATTGTAGATTCAATATAAAAGACAAAGGACCGGGATCCATAGTTCACTAGAGGTGGCTCTCCTTATATAGATAACATGCTGGGTGAACAAATTACAACGGGGCAATTGACAAACACCGAGAAAGCAATACATGCATATACTAATCATCTTGACTCCTCTGAGACTTGATTGGGCATTACAACATAATACATAGATCGCCATCCAACTGCATCTATGACTAATAATCCACCTTTAGGTTATCATCCGAACCCCCTCCAGTATTAAGTTGCAAGCAACAGATTATTGCTTTATGAACTGCGTGTAAAGTAAACAATACGATTGTTCTATGAACAAAGGATTGTTATTTTCTCCCTAGTAGCAATAACACATCTAGTACCTTAGAGATTTCTGTCGCTTCCCCAGATTACCAGAGGCATGAACCCACTATCGAGCATAAATACTAACTCTTGGAGTTGCTAGCATCTACTTGGCCAAGATAGCTACTAACAATGGAAAGCATGCATGATCTCAAATAACAAAGACATGATAGAATCAATAAATCAATCTGAAATAGCATCTCAATATCCATCGAATCCCCGCAAACACAACATGTATGAATTACAAATAGATGATCTTGATCATGAATGGAGCTCACAAGATCTAAACATGAAAGCACAAAGGAGGAGAAACTAGCCATCTAGCTACTACATGGATCCGTAGTCCAAGGATGAACTACTCACGCATCACACTGGAGGCTTGCATGGTGATGAAGAAGGCCTCCAGGGTGAATTCCCCTCTCCGGCAGGGTGCCGGGAAGAGCTTCAGATCCCTCCCGATCTAGGGATGGAGATGACGGCGGCTATAGACTCTTTCGTGGATTTTTGATCGGGTACTTAGGGTTTTCGTCCCGAGGGAAATATATAGGCGGAAGGAGAGGCCGAGGGGGTGCCGGGAGCGGCCACACCACCCCCTTGCGTGGGCCAGGCCTGGCCGCGCAGCCAGGTTATGTGGTGGCTCCCTGACCCTTCTCCGTCTCGTATTCTGGCACTTGATCCCTTCCATAAAAATAGGAACTTTGGCTTTTGTCCCGTCCAATTCCGATAATATTCATTTTCTGACTTTCCTGGAACCAAAAACAGCAGAAAACAGGCAGCTGGCACTGTGGCTCTTGTTAATAGGTTAGTCCAAGAAATCATATGAAAAGTACTCCAAAGTTGGAACAAAACAGAAGAAAGTGGAAAAAACCAAGCATGGAACATCAAAAATTATAGATACATTTGCAATGTATCAACATCCCCAAGATTAACTCCTGCTCGTCCTCGAGTAGGTAAGTGATAATTTTTTTTTGAGGTGACATGCACCATCAAAGACTTGATCAAAGTATTTGCAAAACATTCAAAGCTAAGATCATAGTACTTCAATCATAACATGAAAGACAAAGTTCTAGCAATAAGCAAAGAAACTATGATGCAACATGAAAAGGCACAAACAAAAGATTCATGAATAACAATACTTTGCAAGACGTTTGTTTGTTTCACATAAAGAAAACATAGCATAATAGTATTCAGCTTGTCCCTCAATAGAGTAGCAAATATAAATTCATAGGACACCTTCAAAGTTCATAAGAGTGACTAGATACAATAGTTTAAAAAAGCAATATCAAGGTATGCATCAATCAACTAGTCTTGGGACAATGCACATAGAGCTAAGAATGGCCACTATGCTCTCAAAGTAGGTGCATAAAGATAGAAGGTGGAGACTCAATATAATGGTGGAAGAAAGGCCTTTTGTAAAAGGGAGTAGGGATTCAAGTCTCATAAAGAGCTTCCAAAAATTATAGTACTTATAGCTTTCAGCTCTCATTACCCCTATCATAAGCATATTGAAGTGATTAAGGTTAAAGTGAACAAACTATGGTGTACATGCTTGACGAAGTATAAGTAAGAAATCTCACGTCCCTTGTATACGAGGGCCGCTCCTCATGCTACTCAAGTTTAGTCACCGGTAAGTTCTTGTCATTGTAAGTACATGTGTATCATTGAGAACTGCCAATGAGGTACCCCTTGCCCGATGATACAGAAGAATCCCCATATCAAATTGACAAGGCAAGCAGACAACGAGCATCTCAGCATTCTTCTTATTTACCATGGGAATATGGTGCTTTTTTCTCTAGTAACTCTTTTTTTTCTTTTCTCTTTTTTTCTTCAATATAGGACTCTTTTTTTTATAAGAAGAATGCTTCATAGACAGCTCATTATGGTTACGCTGCAGGTTTCCACCATGTCAGCATGGATTAGACCAGCGGCCCAGGCGTTTCTCTAACACATATACATAACTCCATGGACTTACAAGCTCCCCTTTCATTTCACACCGACGACATCCATATACAAACGAGCATGATATAAACTAGGTACAAGTACCAAGTGCAATGTTGAAAGCGTTCCCCATGAAAGCATGGTTCTGCTAATTCCCAACAAATAAGTGCAAGCATATACAACATAGAAGACACAATGGTTCAAGTTTATTAAGGGCAAGTAAAGTAAAGTGTGCCATCAAGTTCGTGAGAGATTTAATCACTAGTTTTCTCATAACAAGTGGAAGGTAAACAAAAGCATGAATATACTTGGAATAGCATAAGCTAGTAGTGGATATGGTGGACTCTTTGGAATAACTTGGTTTAGTGAGTTGGATGCATGAGTGGAACTCATACTTTGTTGTGGAGGCTAGCAAAAGACTGGGAGCGACAAACTAAGAGAGCAATAATGGCCATAATCATGCAGAGCGACAAAACATCATTGATCAAAGCATAAAGTGATACTACAAGTTGAAAACTAAAGGATCATAAAGGCTATGGTGACTTGAGATAGTCATAACATGGTGTGAGCATGTGCCAAGTCAACCCAAATAAAGCATCAAAGGAGAATACCACTATACTATGCTTTAATATGCTAAAACAACGCATGATTCATCCAAGGCACATTAAGCAATCTCAATTGTTTATAACAAGTCATGCTACAACAAAGAATACTAAGCATAAAGCCAAAACAATATCAAGCATGGCATGACAAAGCATAGGCCACAGTCAAAAACGAGCTCTTTTTACCACACAGGCATGAACTTTCCTACTCTTTTCCAAACCAAACCAAACTATTTGAAAACCAATGTATGAAAGAGGGGGTCCAACCAATTTATTCAGAAAACCAAGAAAACCAAAGCAAATGAAAACCAAAACGAAAACGAAAAAAGAATACGCTCCAAGAAAAACACAACTGTGCATGAAACAATAAAAATGAAGCGTTTGGAAGAAACCTGGGATTTTTATTGATGAAGAAGGGGATGCCTTGGGCATCCCCAAGCTTTGACGCTTGTACTTCTTGGATGTTTATTGGGGTGACACGCATGGCATCCCCAAGCTTGAGCTTTAGTACATCCTTCATCTCATTACTCATTCCTTCCATACACCTGAAAATTTTCCTTCATATAAAACTTCACACAATCTCATTAGCACCATTAGTGCACTTAAGATAAATAAGTCTCAAGGTTCAGGTCTAACACCAAATAAACTTCCATTAGAACACTAGCTACTGTAGCACTTCCCCCAAAAAGCTCAATTCCCCAAAAGAACTCAAGAAGGAACCCACAAGAAGCAAATGCAGAAAATGGCAGAAATCTGTCAAAACAGACCAGCAGGTAAAGATGAATTTTTTAGAGGACCTTCTGTTGCTCAAATCAAAAAGTGTTGAACTAACGAAAGTTAGATAACAACCTGGGGCAGAAGAACGAACAATTACAGCTCAATCTGACATATAGAGCTCTCGCAGGAATTTTTACGGTGAAGCACAAAAATCTGTTTCAGGACAGCAACTTTCCCAATCATTACTTCACTCTCATTAGAGGTTACTCTTGGCACAAAAAGCAAATAAAAAGGATAAGGAGAGGTTATTACTGAAGTAATAACTTCCAAGACTTATCTAAAACTTTTGGGTTATCTCCCAATAAGTACTTTTCTTTAACGCCTTTAAGTTAGGCATAAGAAGCAAAGAAAGAATCAAGTGTTCTCAAATGAAGAAGCATTAAAAGCCACTTTCTTGCCCTTACCTCTCTTATTCTTAGACTTGGGGAAAATATGATTGTTTGGTGGAGAAGAAAGGTACATGGTCCCCTTTCCCACATCTATTATTGCTCCAAGAAGTTCCAATAGGGATCTTCCAAGTGTAATTTGTCCTTTTCCTGCACATTCAATAACAAGATAATCAGTAGAAATCATTTTCCCAAGGATCTTTGTAAACACTACTTCATCTATTCCAATAGGAAATAAGGTAGCATTATTAGCAAGAGATATTTCTTTTCCTCCTTCAGTAATCCCCCAAAGATTCAAAGATTCATAAATATCTTTGGGCATAAGACAAAATTCAGACATGATATCGTAGCGGGCTTGAAAAGTTTCAATGTTTATCTCAATCTTTACTGTAGGGAGCCACTTTGATGGTTCAGAGTTTATTGGAACATAATTGTGATGCTGCCTAAGCGTATTATAGCGACTTTCTAAGCAAGTACTGCTAGCCTCAAGAGTGTTCAACCTAGCAAATATTTTTACGAAAGAAATATCAGTTTGGCTAGGCATAGTGTAAGTGAGGATCAATTTCTTTATAGCATTAATACCATCATCCTCATTACATTGGAGGAAATCTCCTCCCACAATAGCATCTAAAGCATATCTATAGCAAAGAGCAATCCCAAGGTAAAAACTGCTAAGGAACAAGCTTTGAGTCATTTTAGGCTCAGTTTTTTCATGTAGATCAGAGATTCTAGACCAAGCTTCCTTAAAACTTTCCTCAATTCCTTGTTTAAAAGTGAAAATCATTTCCTCGGGTGATATAGTGACAGGAGCAAGGCTAGACATAATGAGATAGGAACTATTTTTTTTTTGAGTTTTTGAAAGAACAAAACAAGCAAACAAAGCAAAAAGAAAACTAAGCAAAACAAAAACAACAAAGTAAAGAGATTAGTTATGAGGGACTCCCCTTGTGAAGATGTCCTTGACTCCCCGGCAACGGCGCCAGAAAATCGCTTGATGGCTCAATGCATGGCGCCCAGAAAATGTGTTGATGGCTCGTGGTTGATGTAGAGCTCGTTGGGAACCCCAAGGTATGGTGAGCACATCAGCAAGTTTCCCTCAATTGTGAAACCAAGGTTTAATCGAACCAGTAGGAGCAAGGAAACACCCCAAAGGTGTTACTAGCTGAGCTTTGGCAGGGCGCACTACCGATGCTAGTAGCAACGTGGAGACCCGCACAACACAACCACAGAACTTTGTCCCCAACTTGCGATGAGGTTGTCAATCTCACCGTGTTTTGCGGAAAACAAAGGATTAAACGCATCGAATGGAAATAAGTAATAGTTTGCAGAAAGTAAACACAAAGCAGTAAAAGGTTGTAGATTCAATATAAAAGACAAAGGACCGGGATCCATAGTTCACTAGAGGTGGCTCTCCTTAGATAGATAACATGCTGGGTGAACAAATTACAGCGGGGCAATTGACAAACACCGAGAAAGCAATACATGCATATACTAATCATCTTGACTCCTCTGAGACTTGATTGGGCATTACAACATAATACATAGACCGCCATCCAACTACATCTATGACTAATAATCCACCTTCAGGTTATCATCCGAACCCCCTCCAGTATTAAGTTGCAAGCAACAGATTATTGCTTTACGAACTGCGTGTAAAGTAAACAATACAATTGTTCTATGAACAAAGGATTGTTGTTTTCTCCCTAGTAGCAACAACACATCTAGTACCTTAGAGATTTCTGTCACTTCCCCAGATTACTAGAGGCATGAACCCACTATCGAGCATAAATACTAACTCTCGGAGTTGCTATCATCTACTTGGACAAGATAGCTACTAACAACAGAAAGCATGCAAGATCTCAAATAACAAAGACATGATAGAATCAATAATCAATCTGAAATAGCATCTGAATATCTATCGGATCCCCGCAAACACAACATGTATGAATTACACATAGATGATCTTGATCATGAACGGAGCTCACAAGATCTAAACATGAAAGCACAAAGGAGGAGAAACCATCCATCTAGCTACTACATGGATCCGTAGTCCAAGGATGAACTACTCACGCATCACACCGGAGGCTTGCATGGTGATAAAGAAGGCCTCCAGGGTGAATTCCCCTCTTCGCCAGGGTACCGGGAAGAGCTTCAGATCCCTCCCGATCTAGGGATGGAGATGACGGTGGCTACAGACTCTTTCGTGGATTTTTGATCGGGTACTTAGGGTTTTCGTCCCGTGGGTAATATATAGGCGGAAGGAGAGGCCAAGGGGGTGCCGGGAGCGGCCACACCACCCCTGGCGCGTGCCAGGCCTGGCCGCGCGGCCAGGTGGTGTGGTGGCTCCCTGGCCCTTCTCCGTCTCGTATCCTAGCACTTGATCCCTTCTGGAAAAATAGGCACTTTGGCTTTTGTCTTGTCCAATTCCGAGAATATTCATTTTCTGACTTTCCTAGAACCAAAAAGAGCAGAAAACAGGCAGATGGCACTGTGGCTCTTGTTAATAGGTTAGTCCAAGAAATCATATGAAAAGTACTCCAAAGTTGGAACAAAACACAAGAAAGTGGAAAAAACCAAGCATGGAACATCAAAAATTATAGATACATTTGCAATGTATCAAAGGGCACCACCTACTTCGATGATCTACCTCTAAGGCTTCAAGCGCCACCACCTACATGGCATCAAGGGCCACCATATTTAAGGCGGCAAGCGCCATCATCTCAAAGGCGTCAAGTGCCACCATCTCCAAGGCGCCAAGCACCAACACTGCCAGTGCAACCTATTGCAAGAAAAGTGGCGCCCAAACATCATCTTCCACATGAGGTGCCACAACACAAGAATCTTCATCAACATACATCCTCTCGTGATCATCGCCAAAATCAAGAGGATACAAGACATCGTCCAAGGCATCTTCGCCACCTCGAGAGCGCCAAGGTCCAACACCTATTGGAGAAGTTGAAAAGCGACCTCGTCACATTCAAGAGGGACATGGACGACAACCTTGCCAAATTTGACGAGTAAAGCTCTCGAAGGCGCCACCTACATTAACCTTCGACAATGCACTCTAATGACCTCCGTCGACACCATAATAAGGCACCTTCCACTACTCATGCCACCACCAAAATGGCACCAAGAGCAAGCCTTCTTCCACACCATCAAGCTTCAACGCCAAGAATTGACGTCCTAGATGACGCATGCAACCTCATGGATGAGGAGGATGAACAACTCTACTTCACCAAGTTGGATGAGTACGTCCAGAGGATGTCTACATAAGGCAAGGTGGCCACGGACAAGGAGGCGCATGGAGTTGAGAAAACCAAGCCTATGCCCATATGCTTGAGTGATGACGTGGTACCAATCTCATGTGAGTATGAGAGCCACTTAGCCCACTTGAGTGAGAACAAGAGTGAGATGAGTGACTCCAGCATATGTGAGATTGAGTGCTTCCACTTGGAGGGCATTAGTGATACACCGAGTGAGTTGAGAGTGGTAGTTGATAGGTCATGTGAGACCACTTTGATTTCTAACAACTTACCCTCTACCTCTAGTGTGTTTTCTCATGATGTGCTTGGTTACATGAATCAAGAAGCACCAAGCTTGGAGATGATGATGCCTCCAACCAAGAAGATGTACATGGTGGATGAAGATGATGCCATCCCCATAGATGATGAAGAAGTCGCCCACATGGAGGCCAATACTACCACAACACCCACTTCATATGATAGGTATGAACAAGGTAAAAATACGGGTGTTGCTGATGCCATGATCCCACTAGTGGGCATGATGATTTGTGATTATTTGCATGCTATGGATGATATTTGTGACATTACATATGAATCATTGATATTTCCATGTGATACTTTGCCTTTTCATAAAGTTTAGCATGTGAAATTATTTGACTGTGATGATGTTGCCATAGACATGCCATGCTCTAAACGTTACATTGATGATATCATTGCTTGCACTTTGTTGAACAATTGCTCTTTCCAATGCTTTGCTTGCAATGATGATCAAAATGGTACCCCTCGGACCATGCTTTGTCATGGATGTTTTACAATTTCTCCTGTTGCTTGCAATAAGATGAATACTTGCTATTTCACTTGTTTTGCTTGCAACAATAATTCTCATATGATTTTTATTGAGATGCCACCCATAGATTTCTCAAATTTTGGAGATTTTGATGAATGCCATGATAATCATATTCCCCACTTGCATACTCACCATGCATATATTATACACTCAATTGACAATAATGGTGTGCACAAGAAGAGATATGTAATGATGGATGATGTATTTCTCTACCATGCACAGACGTTTTTCCTTTTATCTATGATGTGTGTAGGTACCCGCATGATAACGTCAACCTCGGTTGAGTACGAGTTGACAAAAAGAGCTCTAGAGAGCATCCCCCAAGTGAGTTCAAGATCGAACCTAGCTCTGATACCTTTTGCATGCTTTGCATATTTAATGTTGACAAATTGCTCTTTCATATGGTTTGATTGCAAGCATGTTGATGGTATTCTTTCACCTTGTGACAATCGTGTTTCTTTGCTATTGGATATTGATGCTTTGTGTGTTGCAACAAAAATGTTGAACAATTTCTCTTTCCAATGTTTTGTGTGCAACCATATTGCCATTATGAGCATGTATTGTCATGAGAGCTTCTAAGTATCTCGTATTATTGTTGCAACAAACATAAGGACCACTTGCTCTTTCATATTGTTTATTTGCAAACATGTTGATTTTTCTTCTGCTCGTGATACACATGCTTTCATGATCTTTGCTTTAGATGATTTGTGTGTGGCATCCAACATATTGAACAATTTATCTTTCCAATGGTTGGTTTGCACACATAATGATGTTGTTTTGGATATCGTTACTCATGTGTTTTTGATGAATTCTTCTAGATTTGCATTAAAGATATTGATCAATATTTTAGTCAATTGCTTTGAGTGCCACACTAAGACGTTATATGGAGTCTTTGAGTTTCCACATTTGGATGATGTTCAAACGATTTCCATGCACTTTGACCTTGCATATGCATCCCGTTTGCTATACTTGAGTTGTGTTAATTGTGTTGTGAACAAGAATGGACATGCCACAAATGACATGCTCCTCTATCACACACAAACAAATGTTGCTTGGTGACATATGTATGAATACTCAGGTACCTATGATTTGCTATCCTGGTTGTATAAAGGCTCACGACCCATGAAGATTCAAGATGGTTGCCCAAAGAAGCAACCGATTACGGTGACCCAACATACCACTGCATGTGTAGTATACTATAGTCGTTGACATGACATCCATAGAACACCGTTTTGTAAATATCACATCCCTCAGAGTGGTACAACAAAAACATTGTGGGTCCAAATTACAAACATACACACTTCATTATTATTACAATACCAGAAGTTTGAGACTTCAAGTAATTCAAACTTACAAACCAAATAACTTATTTAATAAGTTCAGCGGAAGAACGAAAGACACAACGGTAATAAAGACGTGAGCTCAACAACTCATTCTATAGGATTCGTGCTGCTCGGCTCCACCTAGATAACTACACTCCAGCCTGACAACTACTCTGACTCGTTGTCTTCAGCTCCATAGTGTATCCCGTAGTCCACCCCTTCGATTCCACCGGACAGATCCGGCTCTTCATAGTAGACGTTGTTTTGGACCTCTGTAACATACACTTGGTCATCCTTCTGGCCCTCAAAGTCTGACAAGGGGTTCAATGGAAGAGTGAATAACAGTGTTACCCAGCAAGTTCACTATATGCAAGGTGGGAAGTTTGATGCTCTAACTACCACCTCGGACTATAAGTCCTTGGTACTATGCTGTTTTGGTAAACGTTTCTTCAAAGATTGATTTTAATATCAAAAACTATGCCCATCAGCCTTCACAGGTTGACTAGAACTTCATGGAGTTCCTTTCCTGCCGCGTTTGTAGCTAATTTTCGGAACAGGGAGTAACATGTCACAATTCCTACACTCTGCAGAGGTGCATTACTTTACCCACAAGAGACCAAATCCTTGTTGCACAACCGGGCGTACTTTCCCGTCCACAATTGCGTGATGTGGGGCCCAGTAGATGATCCAAGCCAATCACTGCCCCCTTCATGACCCCACATGTCCCCTTGGTGTACGCCATGCCCACATCCTGAATTACGACAATGGTTGGTACAGACCGTTAGATTCCAGAACTATCGTGGGGCATTGAGGGTTCCCACCCATATGCTGCATATCCTCTACGAATTACCAATTAATGCACGCTACGAGGATAACAACCACGACATGGCCATCCGAATGCATGCGAGAGGAAGAAGATACAACTGACTTCTTCGTCCCATTCCATATCTCATAGTTAACGCGTAATATACGGCGCTAGAATCACTAATGTCATGGGTTATTAAGCCCTAGTTGTTCGACCATTGGAATCTTAGATTCCATTGTCATTCTTAGTATTTATCATCACTTAGGATGATAATAGCATTCATTTGTTTGGGAAAATATTTATTTTCTGTCTCTTTTAGAATATAGGTGATAACACACAATTTTCAAATACTTTCATAAAGACTCTTCAAAGGACATGAGCAAGTGATGAACTTGCCTTGTGATTGCAAGGTAGTGAAGTTGGATACTTCCACTTGACCTTGAGCTCCGTTTTCTACAGAAAACCATTATTGCCCGGTAAGGACAATATTTAAAGAATCAATATGCAATGCATAGTAATGTCATGCCATGATTTGTTTTCTTTCTTCTTTGCGTGTTTTACCCACCTTGTAAAGGTTTTAAGTTTCTTTTAATTAGTAAAAGAAAAGTATTACTTAATAATTATTAAATTCCTATAATTTTGATATTTAGCATTTTTATAATAATTAGTATTATTCTAAGAGTTTAAAAATGAATTTATTTAAGTTTTAACTCTTTTAAATATTTAATTAGAATTCCTTTAAGGAAATAAAACTTTATTTTTAACACACTTGATTTACTTTTCAAAAATATAAACTAGTATTTTTCTATAATAGTACTTCCTTTTAGAATCTTAAAAATGAATTTTATTCAATTTTGAGTGTTTTGTAAATTTTTATAAAATTCTAGAAGGTATAGATACCATTATAATAATAGATCTATATTTAATCACTTAAAATTACTATCTATTATTTTATTCGATAGAGGATATTTTGTGATTTCATAAATATATTATTTGTATTTTTAGGATTTTTATTTATTTTTCTAGAGCCTAATTTATCTCAGGGATATATTGGTAATTAAGTATTTTATATAAGTCCTTCTTTTGAAACACGGGCCGGGCCATCCCATTGGGCCAGGAACGACCCGACCCGCTAGGGCTGGATAAATGCCCCTGGGTAGTACTGGGTTGCCCATACCCTGCCTAGTACCACTCACTCGCTCGCTCTCCTCTCTCTTCTCTCTCACGCGACATCCTCCCTGGCCGCTCGATGTCGCCGCTGCCGCGGGTGATTCCGGCCACCCCAGGCCACCGTCTCCATTGCCGCGGTGCAAGACGACATGGACGATGCTGCTGCTCGACGTTGTCCCGCTCGATCTGGCGCTGGTGCTCTTCGCTGGTCGCGCTGACCCCCACCTCGTGGCTAGGGTTTGGGGTCCGCTGTGCTCTGGCGCTCCCTCGATGACGCTGTGGTGCTCGTGGTGCCGCTCCTCCATATCCACCACCGTGTGCGCACACGTGGGTTGCAGCGCCCCCATGGGGTGCTCCCCATGCCACCACCTCTCTGCCGCCGACCTCCTCTCTGCTTCCTCTTCGATAATATTACGAGGACCTCGAGTAAGTGATCTAATCTCCTCTCTATGCTCTACCTTGCCTCTATACCATGCCATGTGTTCACTTGCGATGGATTTCCCCATTTAGGGTTCATCCCTAAATTCCTAGGGTTCATACCCTCTGCAATGGTGATTTAGCATAGCTCTAGGGTTAATCTTGCCTATGCTAATTCTTTGATGTTGATCTACTGTTAGTGTAGTGTCAATCTTTGTTGAGCATGTTTGTTACTCTGTTCTCTATCAGAGAACACTCTGCTGATCATAATTTTGTTACTCTGTTCTTTTTCATAAAATTCTCTGTGAAAGCATGATCAAATTAATGTGGATACCTAAGTTGTTGTGGTTGTGGATTTACTCCTATGGAGTTAAGTTGGGATTGCTCTCTGTACTGATACTTGGTTAATTACTTACTTGTGAAGTACTTATATGTTTAGTCTCAGGATTTAATCCTGTTACTGTGTAAATCTAGTGCTAGTTTCTGCTCTGTGATGAATAAAAAGATGATTTATTAATAGATGATTCCTATATGCTTGTAGGAAAGTGATTAAACTTATTGGCTTATGTACAGTGTGGCCTAGTGTAGACAGTGTTGATCTTTACTGTCTTTTCTAAAATAAAGTGTCTATTTATGATTCCTAAATCATTTAGGAAGATGATTATGTTTTTTGAAGAGGATATGCTTGAGCTTGTAATCAAGTAGATATGAACCTGCTAGGTACATAGGTGCTACCCTTCTGGGAACGTGCCTAGTACCAACAGCTGTGATGTGTATCTATCTAATTAAGGATAGATCACAGGGTCAGTGATGCTAGTCTGAGACCTTGCATGTGCAAAAATACATGCTTTATCTGGCTGTTTTATTATTTGCTGTATAATATGTCCACTTATCATGTGCTTGCAAGAAAATGAATGTGTAAGATGGAAACTAATTAGATCAAAATGTTTGGATATACCATGGTAGCCTTGTACTGATGTTGCATTCTACTTCTGGCTTGTGGTAGCCCTGGATTTGTTTTCGCTTCCTCTTGGCCTGGTCTTGATCCTCCTGATGATGTTGCTCCTGTGTGACCTTGCTATCCACCTAGTACCAACCCTCCTCAAGTCACCATCTTTGCTCGTGATCTCCTGGGTTTTCTATGGTGGAAAATGGCTTGATCTAGTGATATGGTTTCAAGATCTGGTGATGTTCTTGGATGTGCTGGTGACAAACTATGGTTGGGCTCTCTCTCTGTGAAGTGGATAGCAAAGCTTGCTTTGCTCCTACGCTATTGTGATTTAAGCAGCCCCTTTGCTCTCTGCCGCTGACACCTCAATGCATGCATTTAGGTGTGTGAGTTGCTTCACTATTTGCTTTGTCTATGGATGAGATCAAGTAACTATGGTTTTAACTTCCCCATCCTTTTACTATTACTTATCCTAGTGAAACTTACTACTTTTCTATTTGGCTTATAATATGGCACTGGAACTACTTGCTTAAAAGAACAGATACTACACTTTGGTGAAACTTGCCCCTTCCAATTACTCTATGATGTAATATGAATAGTGCAACTCACTGTTCAACACTAAGAGTAAAAATAATCCACTAATATTTTGTTTCTATTTGAGTGGTTTATCTTATTTTGCAGGAACAAGGTCTGGATGCTCAAGATTTAGTATAGGAGTAGATAAATAGTGTAGGTTCCCATTGTAATCTTATTTATTTTTTCTCTATAAAGAATCTTGTAATAGTATTCCTTTGATTTAATACTGACTCATTTTATTGGACTATATTCCTTGTAATTTTCTGTCTAGTTGTAAATATCTCCATTTGTAATCTCATTATGGAATAAGAAAAGAATAAGAATTCATTTCTTATTTGAAGTTCCTTGTCTTAAATTCATATTTCTGTTTAATATATAATCAAACAATGTTAATACATCCTTTTGGAAAACCACTTTATGATTCTAACTTCTAATTTTCAAATATTATTCAAATGATTTGAATTTCAAATTTGAATTCAAAATATTCCCCCCAAAACACAATAATGCCTAAAGGTCATGTCAAAATTTGTAGCAATCACTTCAGAGAGCTATTCCTACCTCTAGATAGTGAAAGAAACTCTGATCTCTTTAGGTTTTTGTTTGGCGAAAAATTTACCCTGTTTTTACAAATGAGTGCATGCATATGCACAAATTCCTATTTTGTACCCTTCGTTGGTTCCTAAATGCGGGGGTGTTACAAATTTCCCCCCTTAAATTAAAATTCGTCCCGAAATTTGCTGATGTGTACCTGAATAGTTCTGGATATGCTTCTCTTAAGTCATCCTCTTTCTCCCGTGTGGCCTCTCGCTCCGGGTGATGTTTCCATTGTACTTTGTAGTATTTGATTTCCCTATTTCTCAACCTTTTCCAGTTCTCTTCTAGAATTTTACAAGGTTTCTCCACGTAAGTCAAATCTTCTTGTAACTCAATTTCTTGGTGTGTAATTGCATCATCGGGAACTTTAAGGCATTTCCGTAATTGTGACACATGGAAAACATTATGAACTTGAGCCAATCTTTTTGGTAACTGAAGATCATAAGCTATTGTTCTGTTCTGACTTAGTATCTTGAATGGTCCGATATATCTTGGACTCAGTTTTCCTTTGACTCCGAATATCTCAACTCCCTTCATTGGACTTACTTTGAGATATACCATATCCCCCACTTCTAGATGCCATGATCTCCGACTTTGATCAACATAACTCTTCTGTCGATTTTGAGCTATCTTCAATTGATCTCTAATAATATCGATGATATCTTGCTTCTCCTTGATATAATCTGGTGAAAATTCCTTGCTACTACCCGGTTCATACCAACATATTGGTGATCTACATCTTCTCCCATAAAGTACTTGATATGGTCCTGCTTTCAGACTACTTTGATAGCTATTGTTGTAAGAAAATTCTGCCAATGGTAGAAGATCTTCCCACGAACCTCCAAAATCTAATGCACAAGCTCTAAGCATGTCCTCCAAGATTTGATTGGTTCTTTCTATTTGGCCTTCAGTTTCGGCATGATAGGCTATGCTGAAATCCAACTCCGAGCCAAGTGCTTCATGTAATTGTTTCCAAAATGCTAAAGTAAACATAGATCCTCTATCTGATACAATCTTCTTGGGTACTCCATGCTTACTTACTATCTCTTTGACATAGATTTCTACTAACTTCTCGGCATTATCTTTTTGATTTACCGGGATAAAATGTGCACTTTTAGTGAATCTATCCACAATCACCCATATCATAGCCTTCTGCTTCGGTGTCATAGGTAATCCTGTGATAAAATCCATACCAATTTCTTCCCATTTTCATTCCAGAATTTCTAAAGGTTGTAATGGTCCTGCTGGACTTTGATATTCTAATTTTACCCTTTGACAAGTATGGCATTCAGATACATACTTTGCAATATCCCTTTTTATATTATTCCACCAGAATAATTCCTTAAGATCCATGTACATCTTTGTACTTCCTGGATGAATTGAATATGGTGTTTCATGTGCTTCTCGGAGTATTACCTCTCTGATCTCCGGTACATCTGGTACACAAAGACGGTTTTGGAACCATAAAGATCCATAATCTCCTAGGTGAAAAACTGATTTTTGTCCTTCGGAAATTCTTCTGATTTCTTCAGAAATAAATGGATCATCAAGTTGATGTCGATAAATCTCATGACGAAGATCACTTATTTGCTCTTCTACAACCCTCATGGTAGCTAAGCCTACACGAACTTCTGTCCTTAAGAATTGTATTTCTAACCTTTCCAAATCCATTTGCAACTCTTTTGGTAATTCTCTATTAATGGGTTAAGTATCCGTACTCTTCCGACTTAAAGCATATGCTACTACATTGGCCTTTCCTGGAGTATAGTTAATTGTAAGATCATAATCCTTGATCAACTCCAGCCATCTTTTCTACCTCATATTCAGCTCCTTCTGAGTAAAGAAATATTTAAGACTCTTATGATCCGTGTATAGTTCACACCTTGCTCCATAGAGAAAATGTCTCCATCCCTTTAAAGCAAAGACCACTGCTGCTAACTCCAAATCATGTGTTGGGTAATTGACTTCATGAGGTTTGAGTTGTCTAGACCCATAAGCAATTACTTTGCGATCTTGCATTAGCACACATCCTAGTCCTTCTTTGGATGCGTCACAATATATTGTGTAATCTTTTCCGGTTTCCGGTATAGCTAAGATTGGTGCGGTTGTTAATCTGGTTTTCAATTCCTGAAAACTTGCTTCGCACTTCTCATCCCATATGAATGGTGCATTTTTTCTTAGCAATTTGGTCATTAGTCCAGCTATCTTGGAAAAACCTTCAATGAATCTCTGATAATAGCCTGCCATGCCTAAAAAACCTTGGATTTTTTTCACATTAGTTGGTGCATTCCATTCCAATACTGATTGAACTTTGGACGGATTCACCGCAATTCCATCCTTACTGATCACATGACCAAGAAATTCTACCTTGTCCAACCAAAATTCACACTTGCTGAATTTAGCATACAGCTTATGTTCTCTCAAGATTTGTAAGGATATTCTCAAATGATCAGCATGCTCTTCTTTATCCTTGGAATATATCAAAATATCATCAATAAACACTATGATAAACTTATCCAGATAAGGAATGAAGATTTTTTTCATCAGGTTCATGAATATTGTTGGTGCATTGGTTAATCCGAAAGGTACGACGAGGTACTCATGATGTCCATACCTTGACACAAATGTTGGTTTTGGAACATCTTTAGGTTTGATTTTTATCTGATGGTACCCTGATCTTAGATCAATCTTGGAAAACAATCTAGCTCCTTTGACTTGATCAAACAGATCTTGGATTCTTAATGGATATTTGTTCTTGATGGTAACATTGTTGAGATTTCTGTAATCACCACACATTCTTCGTCCTCCATCTATTTTATCCACAAAAATTACTGGAGTTCCGCATGGGGATACACTTTCCTGAATAAATCCTTTTTTGGATAACTCATCAATTTGCTCCTTAAGCTCTTTTAATTCTTTTGGTCCCATCTTGTACGGTGCTTGGGCTATTGGTGCTGTACCAGGTATCAGGTCAATAGTGAACTCTATTTCTCGACGAGGTGGCATTCCTGGCAACTTTGCGAGAAAAACATCTTGAAATTCCTTCACAACATAAATATCTTCCAATTTGACCTCTTTCATTGAGTTCAACTGCAGATCTACCATGATATGACTATGTTTATCTGCCTGATAGACTATACTTCCTCCACTTGGAGACTTGATTGAGAGAGTTTTATCTTCACAATTGATCTGAGCCCCATACTCATTCATCCAATCCATTCCCAACACTACTGCTATTCCCCTTAATGGAATAACATAAAGATCCGCATAACAGGTTTAACCACAAATCAAGATAACTTGGTTTAATTTTATGTTTCTAACTACCACAATCCCTCCAGCGGTAACTACATTCATAGGTTTTTCTAACAGTGCCCTTGTAATCTAAAACTTATCACAAAATTTTTCAGATATGAATGAAGTAGTTGCACCCGTATCAAATAGAACTTTTCCAGGATTTGTGAGAATATTGAGCGTACCTATCACTGCTTGATCCGAGTTATCCACCTCGTCCAAGGTTACGCAATTCAGCTTTCTAGTAGGTCTGCCTCTCTTGCCATTGTCGTTCTTGCCATAGCTTCCACCTCTGTTAGGTTGTCCACCTCCGCCTCTTGCTTGACCACTTCTAGTTGTAGGCCAACCACCTGGTAGTTTACTTGGGCAATCAGTCTTGATGTGCCTCTTCTGACCACAACCATAGCATATGATTACTGGCTTCTTACATTCCCTTTGGAAATGCCTCCTAGGGTTGGACTGACCTCCACTGCTATTGTTGTTAGTATTGTTGTTGTTATTGAAGGGTCGATTCCTGGGTTTGAACTCTAATACATTGCAAATGTATCTATAATTTTTGATGTTCCATGCTTGGTTTTATCTACTTTCTTGTGTTTTATCCACACTTTGGAGTACTTTTCATATGATTTCTTAGACTAACCTATTAACAAGAGCCGCAGTGCCAGCTGCCTGTTTTCTGCTGTTTTTGGTTCCAGGAAGTCAGAAAATGAATATTCTCGGAATTGGACGGGACAAAAGCCAAAGTCACTATTTTACCGGAAGATATCTGGAGCCAGAATACGAGACGGAGAGGGGCTGGGGCCTGGCCACACTACCTGGCCACACGGCCAGGCCTGGTCCGCGCCAGCGGGTGGTCTGGCCGACCCCAACACCCCCTCGGCCTCTCCTTCCGCCTATATATTTCCCTCGGAACGAAAACCCTAAGTACCCGATCAAAATTCCACGAAAGAGTCTGTAGCCGCCGTCATCTCCATCCCTAGATCGGGAGGAATTTGAAGCTCTTCCCGGCACCCTGCCGGAGAGGGGAATTCACCTTGGAGGCCTTCTTTATCATCATGCAAGCCTCCGGTGTGATGCGTGAGTAGTTCATCTCTGGACTACGGGTCCATGTAGTAGCTAGATGGCTGGTTCTCCTCCTTTGTGCTTTCATGTCTAGATCTTGTGAGCTCCGTTCATGATCAAGATCATCTATTTGTAATTCTGCATGTTGTGTTTGTGGGGATCAAATGGATATTGAGATGCTATTTCAGATTGATTATTTATTCTATCATGTCTTTGTTATTTGTGATCTCGCATGCTTTCCGTTGTTAGTAGCTATCTTGGCCAAGTAGATGCTAGCAACTCCAAGAGTTAGTATTTATGCTCGATAGTGGGTTCATGCCTCTGGTAATCTGGGGAAGTGACATAAATTTCTAAGGTACTAGATGTGCTATTGCTACTAGGGAGAAAACAACAATCCTTTGTTCATAGAACAATCATATTGTTTACTTTACACACAATTCTTAAAGCAATAATCTGTTGCTTGCAACTTAATACTGGAGGGGGTTCGGATGATAACCTGAAGGTGGATTATTAGTCATAGATGAAGTTGGATGGCGGTCTATATATAATGTTGTAATGCCCAATCAAGTCTCAAAGGAGTCAAGATGATTAGTATATGCTTGTATGCTTTCTCGATGTTTGTCAATTGCCCCGCTGTAATTTGTTCACCCAGCATGTTATCTATCTTAAGGAGAGCCACCTCTAGTGAACTATGGACCTCGGTCCTTTCTTTTACATACAATCTACAAACTGTTTACTGCTTTGTGTTTACTTTCTGCAAACTATTACTTCCTTCCATTCGATACGTTTAATCCTTTATTTTCAGCAAAACCGGTGAGATTGACAACCTCATCGCAAGTTGGGGACAGAGTTCTATGGTTGTGTTGTGCAGGTCTCCACGTTGCTGCTGGCACCGGTAGTGCGCCCTGCCAACGTTCAACTAGCTACACCTTTGGGGTGTTTCCTTGCTCCTACTGGATTGATAACCTTGGTTTCGTACCGAGGGAAAACTTATTTCTGTGCTCATCATACCTTCCTCTTGGGGTTCCCCAACGAGCTCATTAATACACAAGTCAGCAAACTCCAAATTGGGTTTAGGCTTACTTGCTTGGATCCTCTTGGTTTCGTTCTTTGCTCTTTTCCTTTGGTCCTCTTGGACATTCTTGTAATCAACCTCAAATGTGATAGCTGCATCAAGTAACTTTTGAAAAGTTGTTTTATTGGCCAACCTCAGTTGCATCTTCACAAATGGATTTAAACCATGTAGGAAACATTTCTTCCTCTTTTCCTCAGTGCTCACTTCATCCTTAGCATAGCGAGATAGTTGACTGAACTACCGGATGTACTTCATGACACTGGTATATCCCTGTGAAGTTCTTCGAACTCCATGCGCTTCAACTCCATCACACTTTCCGAAACAAGATACTCACGGAATCTCTGCTTAAACTCCTCCCAGGTATACTATCTTCCCGGGGTTGCATTGCTAACGTACTAATTCTCCCACCATGATGATGCAGGTCCAGTTAAGAGATGTGTTGCATACCTCAACTTTTCCTCCTCGTTGCATCCTATAGTTTTCAACTTTCTCTCTGTAGCTGCTAGCCAATCCTCTGCATCCATGGGCTCAAGGGTTGATGCAAAAGGTAAAAGGCCTTGCATTCTGAAAGTCATAAAGACTTACACCATGTCCTTCAGGTCCCTCTGATGTCCCACTCGATCCACTAATACCTCCATGAACTTCTTCTAGGACTCTTGCATCATTTGCATGTACTGCATGAAATTCTGCTCCATCAACAACCTCATTGGTGGTGGTGGTAAATTTGCCTGCATTCTGGCGTCTTCATCCGCCCTTTCCTTAGTTTCGTCCTCCATGTGCTGCTGTTTGATCTCGTCCTCTACACCCGTTTCCATACCCCCCTAGTCCTGTAACATAAAGCAAACGCTCATAATTACATCATGCATATGTGTTCTGAGCTCAACTTCATGCACAGAACTAGTAACACAATGGAAAACAAGATCCAAATAAGAACCAAATATGCATTTCACATATTACACATTACAAACAACATAGTTAGTACAACGTCCTTACAAGCCCATACCATTTAGGTATTACAAACTCATGTGGATGCTATCCCACTTATTTATTTACATCAAGTGCTTAAACTCTAACTTCCATATCACCACTGGAATACTCCTCCTCAAGTGTCATGCTCCCCAGAAGCTGCGACGTTCATCGTACATTCACGGAGTACAACCGTGCTGACGTGAAGTACGACGCACCGTCTGTGGAACGACTTGCCTCTTTGATGGATGATACTCAGTATCAGAAGTATCCGGACTTGACACATCATCCAGCTGAAGTGTGTCCATACCTTCCAACTCATCTGAGGTATCTTCAGATACATCCTCATCACTGATAACCCACAAGTATAGGGGATCGTGTGTAGCCTTTTCGATAAGTATGAGTGTCGAACCCAACGAGGAGCTAAAGGTAGGATAAATGTTCTCTCAAGTTCTCTCAACCACTGATACAACTCTATGCACACTAAACATTTGCATTATCTAGGAAATAAAACTAGAGCAACAATACGAGTAATAGAGATAGCTTTGCATGATAATAAATAACAAGAAAGTAAAGCTAGTTGCTGCAGCAATAAAATACATTAAACTAACCAAACCATGAGTGTGGAATAGTGGTGGTAATTGTGGTGGCTTTGTCCAAGTTTAAATAGCGAATAGATCAGGTTCATTGTCTTCGATGCAGTTTTCTATGTGGGAGAGGCTAAATATACATGCGCTTAACTACTTGGAATTACATGTACTATATGATTGAATTGTTAGCAAACATCCGTAAGTACTAATCAATGCATTAAGGTTTCCCCAACCATAGCCTTAAGTTTAATGGTCCTCTTACTCCCATACGTGCAATGTTCCGGTTCGCGTCCTCAGGTTTCTGTCACTCCGGCAGAACTCCCCCTTCCTTTTACACATACTACAAACCCTATGATGTTTAATCCATGCACGCACAAATATAATGGACACCAAAGGATTGTGCCATATCTACATACAACTCTAATGAACCAAAGACGTTCAACCATTCAATCTAAGAACAAAGAAACTACGCAAACATGACATAGATCATAGGACTATAACTTATAGCATCAAAAACCATGTTTACATAGGATGGTACAAAGGTGTGTGGGATGATGAACCACTGCATACTAGGAGGATTAGGTGATGGAGATGGCGGTGAAGATGGTGAAGAAGGCGGCGCGGGGGACTCCTTCCCTGCTGCCGGTATCATGGGGGAGCACCGCTCCTTAGCCCCTTCCTTCATGGCTTCTTGGGAGCCCTCTCCCATGGAGACGGGATCCATGGGGGAGGCAAAAATGTGGCTTTGGTGGCTGCAAATTCGTGGGTGGAGATGCCTTGGGCGAATTAGGTTTCCTCTCTTTATATAGCTTCTCGGATTCCCGTCACCACATCTTGGGCTGCAGTAAATCGGGCCTAGAAGACCCGTCCGGACTCGGAATCAGCTAAATTTTATGTGCATAACGTTTGTCGTGAAATTTCCAACAACTTTGTAGTTGAATAGTTTTCTGTTTAACGTCGTCCTCGACCCGAAACGTGACCATCTTTAAAAAGAGTTCTGAGACAGATTTCTGAAAAAATCCCTATTTGACTCCAACAAGGTTTCCACTTGTATTCTTGGTAATTCCTACACATCCAAGTGTAAAACAAGAACATTGTGCACTTTTGCAACTATTAGTAGGTTAGTCCAAATAAATCATAAACTTTATACAAAAAGGAGTGTCAAAAGCATATTATTAGCATAAAACCATCAAAAATTATAGATACGTTATGGACGTATCAATCACTGTCTTCTTCAATCACCTCTTGCATCTCTACTCCTGCGTTATCAACAAAATATTCCGCTTCCGGTGCTCCCCAAGTACTCTGCTAGGTACGATAGTCCTCAGGTATAATTGGATAGTGCATGTTATCTGGAGTAGGATAATGTTCTGGTGACTCAAACACCCTTTCTTCAGGATCTTCCTCATCAGAATCTACATCCTCCATGTGGACATCCCTTCCATCAACATAATAAGATCTCACTCCCATGCGACTAGTTTGCCTGATATTACCAACAAAATCTTCCACAGGAATAGGATTCCTGGCAGATCCATCCATCGATTTGTACCTCCATCCTTCGGAGTTTGCAATAGGTAGTTCCGAGTCCTTGGTTCCCCAAGAATTCTGTGGTACTGGATGACTAGTGCCCTCATCGGGATATCTAGTGGGTTCTGGCATAGGTGAATAAGGATATGGTGTAAAAGATGCCGGATCTATAGGTATATCCTTAAAAGTTAGGCTAACCCTACCCACTGCTTCGTTCTCTAGTTTAGATGCTAACTTCTCCCTTCATTCAGGATTAGTTAAATCCTCTAGCATATCAATCTGATCCTCTATAATAACCTGATGTGTCTTATACAAAGACCCAACCATCAGTCGATACAGATCCATAAACTTGGAAGCTAGTTTTGGATGCTTCTTTACTAAAGTAAGATGATCCGGTACTGGCTCCTCGTCTATAGAGTCATGAGGCATTACAGAATATGTGCTTCCCGCTAGCTCTTCTGCTTTGTCCTCCCGGACATTCGCCTCTAGAATATCAACATGATATGCTGCTAGATGACTTCTACCTTCACCCATGGGTAAATCGTGATATAAACCAAGATTTGTTGGTAGTTCGATGCTAACACGATATTTGGCTAACATTCGCCCATCATGGTATGCCATGGTATTAACTGGAATATTAGTTGTGCAACCAAAGACCCTCAGAAGTTCTCGAAGCTGTTCAGTTAAAGTCCCCTGATAGTCATCAAGAGTTCCTTCTTTCCTTGCCAAAGTCTGTTTTGGAAACTTTGGTGCCATTTTAACTGTATAGAAATCATTCATAATTAGTAACCATTAATTTTACCGATGCATCATAATAAAGAATTATCGCACTAAAAAATATAACGAAATATTCCCAATTGAATATTCATCATATTATCTAGAGAACTCTTCACCGTTGCCCTAAGACTCCTATAGGTAGTTCCCTTTACTAGGTTTCCAACCTAAGGTCAAAGCAATTGCTCTGATACTAGCTGCGGTGACCCAGTATACCACTGCATGTATAGTATACTATAGTCGTTGATATAACATCCACATAACACCATTCTGTAAATATCACATCCCTCAGAGTGGTACAACAGAAACATTGCGGGTCCAAAATACAAACATACACACTTCATTATTATTACAATACCAGAAGTTCGAGACTTCAAGTAATTCAAACTTACAAACCAAATAACTTATTTAATAAGTTCAACAGAAGAACGAAAGACACAACAGTAATAAAGACGTGAGCTCAACATCTTATTCTATAGGATTCGTGCTGCTCGACTCCACCTAGATAACTACACTCTAGCCTGACAACTACTCTGACTCGTTGTCTTCAGCTCCATAGTGTATCCCGTAGTCCACCCCTTCGATTCCACCAGATAGACCCGGCTCTTCATAGTAGACGTCGTTCTGGACCTCCGTAGCATACACCTAGTCATCCTTATGGCCCTCAAAGTCTAGCAAGGGATTCAAAGGAAAGAGTGAATAACAACGTTACCCAGCAAGTTCACTATATGCAAGGTGGGAAGTTTGATCCTATAACTACCACCTCGGACTATAAGTCCTTGGTACTATGCAGTTTTGGTAAATGTTCCTTCAAAGATTGATTTTAATATAAAAAACTATGCCCATCAGCCTTCACAGGTTGACCAGAACTTCATGGAGTTCCTTTCCTGCCGCATTCCTAGCTCCTTCCCGGAACAGGGAGTAACATGTCACAATTCTTACAATCTGCAAAGGTGCGTTACTTTACCCACAAGAGACCAAATCCTTGTTGCACAACCGGGCGTACTTTCTCATTCACAATTCCGTGACGTGGGGCGCAGTAGATGATCCAAGCCAATCACTACCCCCTTCGCGACCCCACATGTCCCCTTGGTGTACGCCATGCCCACATATTGAATTACAGCAATGGTTGGTTTAGACCGTCAGATGCCAGAACTATCGTGGGATGTTGAGGGTTCCCACCCATATGCTGCATATCCTCTATGAATTACCAATTAATGCATGCTACGAGGATAACAGCCACGACCGGGCCATCCAGATGCATGCGAGAGGAAGAAGATATAGCTGACTTCTCCGTCCCATTCCAAATCTCATGGTTAACGCGTAATATGCGGCACTAGAATCACTGATGTCATGGATTATTAAGTCCTAGTTGTTCGACCATTGGAATCTTAGATTCCATTGTCATTCTTAGTATTTATCATCACTTTGGATGATAATAACATTCATTTATTTGGGAAAATATCTATTTTCTGTCTCTTGTAGAATATAGGTGATAACGCACAATTTTCAAATACTTTCATAAAGACTCTTCAAAGGACATGAGAAAGTGATGTACTTGCCTTGTGATTGCAAGGTAGTGAAGTCGGATACTTCCACTTAACCTTGAGCTCCGGTTTCTATAGAAAACCATTATTGCCCGGTAAGGACAATATTTAAAGAAGCAATATGCAATGCATAGTAATGTCATGCCATGATTTGTTTTCTTTCTTCTTTGCGTGTTTTACACACCTTGTAAAGGTTTTAAGTTTCTTTTAATTAATAAAAGAAAAGCAATACTTAAGAATTATTAAATGTCTATAATTTTGATATTTAGCATTTTTATAATAATTAGTATTATTCTAAGAGTTTAAAAATTAATTTATTTAAAAATTAATTTATTTAATTTTTAACTCTTTTAAATATTTAATTAAAATTCTTTTAAGGAAATAAAACTTTATTTTTAACACACTTGATTTACTTTTCAAAAATATAAACTAGTATTTTTCTATAATAGTACTTCCTTTTAGAATCTTAAAAATGAATTTTATTCAATTTTGAGTGTTCTGTAAATTTTTATAAAATTCCAGAAGGTATAGATACCATTATAATAATAGATCTATATTTAATCACTTAAAATTACTATCTATTATTTTTATTGGATATCATATTTTTGTGATTTCATAAATATATTATTTGTATTTGTAGGAACTTTATTTATTTTTCTAGAACCTAATTTATCTCAGGGATATATTTGTAATTAAGTATTTTATATAAGTCCTTCTTTTAAAACACGGGTCCCGCTAGGGCTGGACAAATGCCCCTGCGTAGTACTGGGCTGCCCATACCCGACCTAGTACCACTCACACGCTCGCTCTCCTCTCTCTTCTCTCTCGAGCGACCCCCTCTTTGGCCGCTCGATGCCGCCGCCATCGCGGGTGATTCCGGCCGCCCCAGGTTGTCGCGTCCGTTGACACGGTGCAAGACGGCATGGACGATGCCGCTGCTCGACATTTTCCCACTCGATCTAGCGCTGGCGATCTCCGCTGGCCGCGCTGACCCCCACCTCGTGGCTAGGGTTTGGGGTCCACCGTGCTCTAGTGCTCCCTTGATGACGCTGTGGTGCTTATGGCGCCGCTCCTCCATGTCCGCCACCGTGTATGCACACGCAGGTTGCAGCGCCCCCTCGGGGTGCTCCCCATGCCGCCACCTCTCTGCCACCGACCTCCTCTCTGCTTCCTCTTCGATAATATTACGAGGAACTCGAGTAAGTGATCTAATCTCCTCTCTATGATCTACCTTGCCTCTATACCATGCCATGTGGTCACTTGCGATGGATTTCCCCATTTAGGGTTCATCCCTAAATTCCTAGGGTTCATACCCCCTGCAATGGTGATTTACATAGCTCTAGGGTTAATCTTGCCTATGCTAATCCTTTGATGTTGATCTACTATTAGTGTAGTGTCAATCTCTGTTGAGCTAGTTTGTTACTCTATTCTCTATCAGAGAACACTCTGCTGATCATACTTTTGTTACTCTGTTCTCTGTCATAAAATTCTGTGTGAAAGCATGATCAGATTAATGTGGATACCTAAGTTGTTGTGGCTATGGATTTACTCCTATGGAGTTAAGTTGGGATCGCTTTCTGTACTGATACTTGGTTAATTACTTACTTATGAAGTACTAATATGTTCAGTCTCAGGATTTAATCATGTTACTATGTGAATCTAGTGCTAGTTTCTGCGCTGTGATGAATAAGAAGATGATTTATTAATAGATGATTCATATATGCTTGTAGGGAAAGTGATTAAACTTATTGGATTCTGTACAGTGTGGCCTAGTGATAGACAATGTTGATCTTTAGTGTCTTTTCTAAAATAAAGTGTATATTTATGATTCCTAAATCATTTAGGAAGATGATTATCTTTGTTGAAGAGGATATGCTTGAGCTTGTCCTCAAGCAGATATGAACCTGCTAGGTAGAGAGGTGCTACCCTTTTGGGAACATGCCCTGTACCAGCAGTTGTGATGTGTATCTATCTAATTAAAAATATAACATAGGGTCAGTGATGCTGGTGTGAGACCTTGCCTGTGCAAAAACACATGCTTTATCTAGTTGTTTATTATTTCTTGTCTAATATGTCCACTTATCATGTGCTTGCAAGAAAATGAATGTGTAAGATGGAAACTAGTTAGATCAATTTTTTTGGATATACCCTGGTAGCCTCTTACTGATGTTGCCTTCTACTTTTGGCTTGTGGTAGCCCTGGATTTGTTTTGGCTTCCTCTTGGCCTGGTCTTGCTCCTCCTGATGATGTTGCTCCTATGTGACCTTGCTGTTCACCTAGTACCACCCCCTCCTCAAGTCACCATCTTTGCTGGTGATCTCATGGGTTTTCTGTGGTGGAAAATGGCTTGATCTAGTGATATGGTTTCAAGATCTGGTGATGTTCTTAGATGTGCTAGTGACAAACTGTGGCTAGGCTCTCTCTGCAAAGTGGATAGCAAAGCTTGCTTTGCTCCTACACTATTGTGATTTAAGTTGCCCCTTTGCTCTCTACCGCTGACACCTCAATGCATGCATTTAGGTGTGTGAGCTGCTTCACTATTTGCTTTGGCTGTGGATGAGATTAAGTAACTATGGTTTAAATTTCCCCATCCTTTTACTATTTCTTATCCTGGTGAAACTTACCACTTTTCTATTTGGCTTATAATATGGCACTGGAGCTACTTGCTTAAAAGAACAAATACTACACTTTGGTGAAACCTGCCCCTTCCAATTACTCTATGATGTGATATGAATAGTACAACTCACTATTCAACACTGAGAGTAAATATAATCCACTAATCTTTTGTTTTTATTTGAGTGGTTTATCTTATTTTGCAGGAATAAGGTCTGGATGCTCAAGATTTAGTATAGGAGTAGATAAATAGTGTAGGTTCCCATTGTAATGTTATTTATTTTTTCTTTATAAAGAATCTTGTAATAGTATTCCTTTGATTTAATAAAGACTCATTTTATTGGACTATATTCCTTGTAATTTTTTGTCTGGTTGTAAATATCTCCATTTGCAATCTCATTATGGAATAAAGAAAAGAATAAGAATTCATTTCTTATTTGAAGTTCCTTGTCTTAAATTCAAATTATTGTTTAATATATAATCAAACAATGTTAATACATCCTTTTGGAAAACCACTTTATGATTCTAACTTCTAATTTTCAAATATTATTCAAATGATTTGAATTGCAAATTTGAATTCAAAATATTCCCCCAAAACATAATAATGCCTAAAGGTCATGTCAAAATTTGTAGCAATCACTTCAGAGAGCTATTCCTACCTCTAGATAGTGAAAGAAACTCTGATCTCTTTAGGTTTTTGTTTGGCGAAAAATTTACCCCGATTTTACACATGAATGCATGCATATGCACAGATTCCTATTTCTACCCTTCGCCTAAATGCTGGGGTGTTACACCGATGAAAGCCTTAGTTATATTAGGAAAGAAAATAGGAACAAACATTATGTTGGAGTTATAATCAAACATATGTAACTTATCCGTATACAACTTTGAGACCCGGCCTATTATATATAGGATGGGAGAAGCCTAGGAGGAGATATAAAAAAACCCAAGCAATCTGTAATAGTGCTGTTCATCAATCAATCAGGCGACTTCGACTCCCTTGTTTGCCTGACATCTGACGAAATCCCTAGCATTCTCTTTTCTGCAAAACTCTAAGTCCATCACCATGGGTATTGTCGAGGTTACCCCTTGTCAATTGGCGCCGTCTATGGGAAACCTAAACGTTGGAGTCATGTATTCTGCAGACCCCTCTTCATCAAGCAGCAACCCAACGGAAGCGGCACCACGCCCGCCCACCCCTGTTTTGGTACCCCCCAACGGCGGATCCGACCTCATCATCAGAAGTTTCCACTTTCAAGTGAAGGATCTCAAAGAAATGCACCTCTCGGCCCCGATCTCATTGGGACCATCGGTCGAAAAATCCACGCCTAAGGCGATAGCTGCGCCTTTCGTCGAACAATCCTTGGAAACCACGGTCGAGGCGGAGAAGGCCGACGATAATAATGAAAAGAAAGCAGACCTAGGGGACCTTCATAGTTTGTCAAACCACCAGCCAACCACACCACGAGGATCAAGCTCAACAAACACGAAACCCAAGGAAAGTGGTGAAAGTATCAACTCCGGAATTAGAATAGCTGAGATCTACCCAGAACAAAAATTACTGGACTTCACTGGTCCCCTAGACATTGACTCCTTTGGATCTAACAACGACGTCACTAGTCCATACATAACATGCCACCAAGTGTGTGTGATCATGGGGACCCTTCAACACATCGCGACTCTAACAGTAACCCTATTTTTAACCCCGACGATATTCTATCGGATGACAATGTAGGAAATCATAGCAACAAAGGGAACCATGGAAACAAAGGAGACCCGATGGACAACCGCATAGTCCAAGGAGGAGGAGAACCACGTGGAGGAGAGAGGCAAAATCTTGGGCTAGTAGCGGAAGCATGGCAAAAAGCAAGGGCAACAATTTCAGGTGTCGTTCCAATGACAACTGATGCCGCACCCAAAGATTTACTAGCATACCAATACCTGCTTCATCACAAAAAAAGAGAGACTTTCGAACGATGCAAAGGCAACTCGACAAAAGAAAAAGGCTAGCCAATGAATCTATCATGCGATGGGCACAACTAAGCTCTACCCAAGGACCAGGAAGCATAACTGGAGGAGTACCGCCAAGAAGGGGAACATCCCGATTGCAGAACATCCCTGAAGCTGAACAAAACAAACCGACCCGCGACCTTGATCTGTCGTTTATGTCAGTAGATCAAATAGGGCACATGAAAGCAAAAACAGCCAAGGCAACAATTGTGGCTACACAAACGTACCTCCTCACAACTCAACCCGCACCGGACGATCCCCATGCGGCTCTTCATCGTTCGGATTTAATGAATGTCAGCATGGTAGGAGCATCTCTTCCACAAGTAGAATAGGGAATCACACACCAACCCGACAGATCCCCACGCCATCGCAGCAGCCCTCGGTAGGTGGGGCACACCCAAAGATCACGGTCACCACATCGGGTGCACTTCTCAGGATCCGAACCGCGAAACAACACAAGAAATGACAACACACAACACATGAATGATGGATTAAGGGATGAGAGCTCTAGCCGAAGATACCATAACAACGACAGTGAAGATGACTACGAGTTATGCAGAGCGTGCCATTTTCCCCAATGGATTCGTAAAACATCAGTACCCAAGGACTTTAAACTTCCACATGACCGCCAAAAGTACGATGGACTACAGGAACCTGAATCATGGCTAGCAGACTACTTGGCCACCTTCAAACTACAAGGCGGCTCCACAGCCACCGTGATGCAAAGTTTGTAGCCGCACTTAACCGGCGCCGCATGGTCATGGCTTAGACAACTACCCGAAGATTCAGTCGGTAGCTAGAATGATCTCGAAGACAAGTTCATCCGACACTTTCACTCCACATTTAAACGACCCGTATCTCTGGAGCAATTACGGCCGTGCAAACAGAAACATGGAGAATCAATAAGAGTCTTCATTCATCGATGGAACATTATCAAGAACTCAGACGAAGCCATATCCGACGAAAGGGCGATCGACGCCTTCAACGACGGCCTCCACCGTCGAGAGTTCATAGAAGAACTAGGACGGGTCAAACCCAAAACAATCTCACAACTAATGGACATAGCAAATCTCTAGGCTGATGGAGATGACACGTTGCATAACAAACGAGCACGTTCACCCGAAGAAGACAAGGATAAATGAAGCAATGATAGAATACGAAATAACAACGACGGACATGCGGGACCAAGTTATGTCGCAACTAGTTTCTCGGGAGAGAGCAATCGCAGGAACAATGATTACAATAGCGGGCACCACAATAGCAGGGACGATGTAGGAGGAGGCCAATCAACATAGTGGTATCAGCCAAGAGCTCAGGACCCACCTATGTCCGCAATGCAAATGCTGGAAGGACCCTGTAGTATGCACTTTTATGTCGACTCAGCGGGCAAAAGATGATCCAACCATCTAATGAAAGATTGCCGAACGCTTTTGAAGATGCAAGAGCTATGCAACGCAAATACAACCAAAGCAGTAAACCGAGGATACACCACTACGCCTAGCACGTTAGCCATCGGCGTACCACCACCGCTGGTACACCAGCCAGCAGGGCAACTACAAAACACAACATAACAAGGTAGTGAATACCCTAGGTCAAAATCTAATTACAAGATTCAGAAAGGTCGCCCATCCAACAGGATCCAAAATCTAATTACAAGACAGATCAACATTGTAGAGATGGCTCCACAGCCACACCTAAATATCTTCAATGGCCAGAACAAGAAATCACATTCAGCAGAGCTGATCACCCACTTAGAGTACCATGACCGGGTCATTCAACCTTGATAGTTGAAGCACAAGTAGGAGGATTCAACATGAGCAAAGTTTTCATGGATGCAGGAAGCCGCATAAATTTGATTTACGCCAAGACACTAAGAGAAATGAACTACTCTTTGGTGAATCTAGCACCAACAGAAACATCCTTCCACGATATAGTACTAGGTAAAACCGAAATTCCTCTCAGGTAAAATATTTCTTGATGTTGTATTTGGATCCAAAGAAAAATTCAGGTAAGAAAAGCTCGAGTTCGAAGTCATGGACTGCCCTTCACACGATCCTGGGACGTCCAGCTTTTGCGTGATTCATGGCAATCCTGCATTATGCATATTTGGTTATGAAAATGCCGGCACCAAAAGGAATCATAACAATCAAGGGAAGCTTCACACAAACCGACAATTGCGATCGGGAGTTCAACAAAATTTCTGAATCTTTCAGAATGGCAACTGAGTTTGAGCAGCTAAAAACATCAACAACCGCAGAGCCTCTGGAAATAGCGCGCGTCAATCTTGATCAGGCTTTTGACACGCAAAAGACACAAAGGAAGTACATATCCATCCTACCGACCCGAAGAAGATGACATTTGTGGCTTCCAATCTTGGTCCCGCATAGGAAAGCGCGCTCATCGATTTCCTCCGTGAGCACTGGGAGGTCTTCGCATGGATACCTTCGGACATGCCGGGAATTCCCAGGGAACTCGCTGAGCATGCACTAAACTTGGATCCAAAGGCGAAGCCAGTGAAACAGCCGCTTCGTCACTTTGCAAAGCCAAAACGTAAAGCCATTAGAAAAGAACTCCATCGCCTTACTGATGCCAACTACATTAAAGAATTAAAGAAAGTAGAGTGGGTTGCAAACTCATTATGCGTCCCAAAGAAAAATATAAAGGAGCTGCGGTTGTGCATCGATTTCACTGCGCTGAACAAACATTGTCCAAAGGATCACTTCCCACTGCCACGAATTGATCAAATAATCGATGCAACCGTGGGTGCGAACGTCTTTCCTTCCTGGACGCGTATTTAGGATACCACCAAATTCGTATGAAGGAGGAAGATCAGGAGAAAACAACATTTATCATGCCCTATGGTGTATTCTGCTATACAACAATGCCCTTTGGATTCAAAAACGCCGGGGCAACATATCAGCGGATGATGTAGAGCTGCCTAGGAAACCAAATCGTCACAAACTTACAAGCATATATCAACGATGTTATCGTTACAACAAAGCAATGATCTTCGCTTATTAAAGATCTCCAAGAAACATTTGAGAACCTTGACAGATTTTGCACCAAACTCAACCCGACAAAGTGCTCCTTTGGAGTTCCAGCAGGGAAACTCCTCGGATACCTCGTATCAGCAAGAGGAATTGAAGCCAATGCCGAGAAAATACAGACGATTCTAACAATGAAAAAGCTAATGAATCTTTGGGGCGTGCAGCAGCTGGCTGGACAAGTCGCAACACTCAGCCATTTTATTGCTCGTTTAGAACAAAAAGCACTACCATTCTACGCTCTTATGAGGAAATCATATAAATTCGAGTGGACAGACGAAGCCCAATGCACCTTTGAAGATCTCAAAAGGACACTTTTGACATCTCAAGTCTTCATGTCTCCGTGCGAGAAAGAGCCATTACTTCTTTACATTGCCGCCACAAATCAGGTGGTCAGCACGGTTCTAGTCGTAGAATGACCCGAAGAAGGGAAAACTCCTGGTGTTCAAAGGCCAGTTTCTTTCTTGAGAGAGGTCCTCTCACCATGCAAACAAAGGTACCCGCATTATCAAAAGCTAGCGTATGGAGTGTTTATGACAGCACGGAAGTTACGCCATTATTTTTTGGAACACCTGATCATAGTGGTCAATGAAGCACCTCTGTCCAATATCCTCAATAATCCAGAAGCAACTAGACGTGTCTCTCTATGGGGCATTGAGCTCTCCCCTCAAGATATCATGTACGAAAAGTGTAAAGCAATTAAATTACAAGTTCTGCCTGATTTTATCACTGAATGGACTGAACTACAATGTGCGGGCCTACCTGACCTTTCGAGCACATGGACAATGTACTTTGATGGATCGAAAAGAACGGAAGGAGCAGGGGCAGGGGTCATACTAGTATCACCACAAGGTGACAAAATGAGATATATACTCCGGATGAGCTTCGCAAATGCGTCCAATAACGAAGCTAAATACAAGGCCTTGTTGCATGGTATGCGTATGGCTAAAGCTTGTGGTGCAACTTGCCTCAAAATATTTGGTGATTCTAATCTCGTGGCACAGAAAGCAATGAACAAGTCCGACACCATCAGTCATAACATGATTGCGTATTGCGATCTGTATAGCATTATGGAGGCTCAGTTTGATGGATGCGAAGTATCACACACAGGAAGAGCAAGCAATGAGGAAGCCGACAATCTAGAAAACATCTGGTCCCTATGCCTACCAGTGCCACCCGAGTTTTTTTGGGAGGAAATAACTGAGCGTTCTATCAAGGCTAAAAGAGTTTCTAAGGTCATAGCACTCAAGATAAGAAAAAAGATTAAGCCACAAAAGGACTCGGGGGCTCCACCAGCTAGCATGAGTACAGAGGAAGTCATCGACAAAGAACCAGAAGTTGATGAAGTCATGATAATAGAGCCTACATGGATGCAACCATACATAGCATATATGACTCGAGGAGAGTTACCCAAAGATGTGACAGAAGCTCGGCGAATCACTAGAAGATCAAAAGCCTTCAGAATCATTAAAGGAGAGTTGTACAAAAGAAGTATTTTGGGTGTGCTACAACGATGTGTCACACCCGACGAAGGAAAAATTATACTCAAGGATATACAAGAAGGAGTATGTGGCCATCACGCTAGCAGTCGAGCAATTGCCGCCAAAGCATTTAGGGCAGTATTCTATTGGTTCACAGCAATACAAGATGCAAAATATATAGTCAGAACTTGCGAGGCATGTCAGCGATTCACAACAAAGCTTGGTGCACCTGCTGCTGAGTTAAACCCAATACCTCTTGATTGGCCTTTCGCTCAATGGGGTTTGATATGGTAGGTAAACTTCACAAGTCATCTCTAGGAGGATATGTCTTTTTGCTAGTAGCAATTGACAAATTTACTAAATAGATTGAAGAATGCTTGTCACCAGTCAGGACGGAACTTTGGCTGTGAACTTTATCATATCCATAGTATTCCAATTTGGCATGCTAAACAACATCATCATAGATAATGGAACTAATTTTACTTCCATTAGTTTAAGGAATACTACGAGGAGATGGGTATCAAAGTAAGCTATGCCTCAATAGCCCACCCACAAACCAATGGGCAAGTGGAGAAAGCAAACGGCCTAGTAAATGCTGGCCTCAAGAAGAGATTACTAGCACCACTCAACAGGGCAAAAGGAGCATGGGTTGATGAGTTACCATTTGTTTTGTGGAGTTTGCGTATTACTCCAAATAATTCGACATAAGAAACACCCTTCTTTCTGGTCCACGGTGCTGAAGCCGTCCTTCCAGTCGAAGTATCACACAAATCTCCACGGGTAGCTACATATGATGAAGAGGCATCAAGAGAAGCACTTGAAGACGACATTGATGCACTTGATGAAGCCCGAGACACCGCCCTACAAAGAGCTACTATATATCAACAAAACTTGGCAACTACTGAAATGGATCGTATGGGCACCTAGAGGGGGGTGAATAGGTGCTACACCAATTTTTTAATACTTTTTCAATTTTAGGCTTAGCACAAAGGGTAAATTATCTAGATCAACTAATAGGTGGAATTTTCCCTATATGCAAACCTATCTACTAGCGAGTAAAGAGCGAGTGGAAGAGGAACGGGTAAACCGAAGTGAAGCACGCAGAGACACATGATTTGTTTGACCACAGTTCCTTCCTTGTTAAGGGAAGTACATCTGCATTGGAGGGGTGGGCGGTACTAAGACCACCACGCCACAAAAGGCCTCACCCTGTTCTTCGATGGTTATTGCCACCAAAGGCCTGAACCGCCTTTCCACTATAGGTACCCTTCGAGGCGGGCACCGGCGCCTTTACACAACTAGCGGGGCAGCAATTCCACAACAACTTGGAGGCTCCCGAAATGAAAACAAGCTGCCACAAGAACAAAGTTATCAAATACAATAAACAAGATCTAGGTATTGACAAGAATACTAGATCAGGGATTTCTCCAAGTGAATGGAGAGGAGTTGAAGCGCTTGATTCTTGATGATGATTATGAACTTCTCCTCCTTCAATTCCCCCAAAGATCAAGACCTTCAGGTGGTTGAAGTGGGAGATCGAGAATGAGAGCTCTTGCACAATGTCTGGACAATTTCGAATGAATCAAGAGTTCTGAACGTTGGGGAAGAAAGGATATTTATACCCCCTTCAGAAACCAGCCATTGGACACTTTGGGGGCCGGATTATCCGGCCTGGGGAAAACACCGCCCCAGACTCGGAATATCCGGCAGATAATCCGCCCCCTATCTGAGCATCGCGCCGAGCTTGCCCTTGATCAACTTCTGGGGGCCGGATTATCCGGCCCATGCGACAGCCGGATTATCCGGCCTGGGGAGGAAAAACCGCCCCAGTTCAGATTTTCCGGGAGAAAATCCAACCAGATACCAAGCGACGCGCCTTAGCTCCTTTATCTCGAAAACTGGGGCCCGAATTATCCGGCCCATGCGATGGCCGGATTATCCGGCCTGGGGAGGAAAAACCGCCCTAGTTCGGATTTTTCGGGAGAAAATACGACCAGATACCGAGCGACGTGCCTTGGCTCTCTTTGAGAAATGAGGTAGGCCAGATTATCCGGCCCTTGGTGGGGCGGATTATCCGCCCCCCCTCAAAGCTTCCTGCACACTTAGCGCACATGAATAATCTCCACAGTATTGTTATCTAACACGCAAAACATAGGAAAACATGAAATGTTCTTTCAATCTCCCCCTTTTTGGTGTTAGATGACAATACCAGGATTTGCAGGAGAAAGTCACAGGACAAACAGTAGTAACTATGAAAGAGACTCCCCCTCAATGTGCATAATAGATTTTTGCATTGGAATACAAATGCACACAAATAGGTGAGTCTATTCCATAGACATATGAGCAACAAAAACATACCACCGAAGTAGAGGAAAGACATCCTTGACATAAGTCACAAATATTACCGGATAACCAATATGAGCGCCTTCCGTGATAAACCTCCAGCAATAGGATATGAATAGATAGATCCATAAGCATAATCCATGATATGAAATCCATAGGCATAATCCAGACAACCACATAAAGTCTCAACCAACAACAAATCACAAATTTAAAGTTCAACGCTAAATGGGCATAAGCAATAAAATGACGAATAAAAAGTGCAAGTGCTTATGCCCGACCCATGCAAATCCACGGACACCCTAATAGAACTACTTCTCCCCCTTTGGCATCGAGACACCAAAAAGGGAGAAGAGCGATGCTAGCGCCCCATAGGATCACTCGTAGTCCTCATCCTCGTCCTCTTCCTCGTCTTCATTCTCATCCTCATCCTCATCTTCAAGCTCCTCAGTGTCACCTTCCTCATCCTCATCATCAGCAGCAGGCGCAAAGGGGAACAAGTGACGCTCCAGCTCACCATAGTTCAACCCGGAGGAAGAGTTCCACCGAGCATATGGAGTGGGAGGTGTAGGAGCCAGAGGATCACCCGAAGCACTGGACACATGGTGGAGAATGAGCTGTTGGGAGTGAGCCAACTCAAGGCGCTGCTTGTATGCCTCGTACTAACCCTTGCATGATGGGGATATGCCGAAGGGGGTATGCCCAGCAGGACGTTCTGATCAGGCCGAAAGGCCTGCGAGTGCGTCCGAAAGACGGCGACTGGACTACGAAGGAAGGAAAGGCCCATCGACTGGCGACTAGAAGCCCAGGAGCGTAGCAGAAGCCCAGTCGGACTAGGTCAAAGGTCTCCGGATCCTTATCTTGTTCAGGGATAACTTGTAAACCCTAGCGAGGTGCTTCATATATAAACCTCCCTAGGGTATCCTAGAGACTTACGTTCCATCATACACCCCCTCAAGCGACTCGTTGCCTAGCCGCCGAGCTCGCCACCCCTGTAACTCGCTCTCACATAATCTAATCTAGCAGGAGTAGGTCTTTACCCTCCGGGGGGCTGAACCTGGGTAAACCCATGTGAATCCGCCCCCATATCGCACCGCAGAAGGCTGCCAACTCTTCCTCACGAAACACTCAATCGCTGCTAGTGGCAGTGACTGCCGTGGCCATTTCCACGACAGTGGCACCCACCGGTCGCATGATCGCCATCGGCGGGATCTTGCAGATCCTGCCCAACAGCTGCATCCCGGTGTCACGTCCGGTCACTCACGCCGTGGTGATGCCGGTCGGCGCCATCAACCTCTTCGTCGGCTTCACCGGCACGGTCGATCCAGCCGTGACAGTGATCGTCGGCGGGTCGCCTCCACACCGCGATCTGCTTTCGGAGGAGCAGGTCCGCTCCATCAGGGGCCTCGTCACCGAGTACGACTCGGCCGCTAGCGATGCGGTCGAGACTAACGCCGCCACCAATGACGACGCCCTAAACGACGACGCTGACTCCGCGACCCCTGCATCGGTCGACGGATCCAGCACCGCCGCATCACGGGAGGACTCCATCACGCGAGTCTCCAACCCAGAGGACTTCGAGGACCCCTCCATCCCGGGGATCCTCGACTCTGATTCCGGCTCGGAATCCCTCGAGGATTTTCGCGCCAGATCCAATCGCTTCAATGCGATCTACATGGCAGGCAGCACGACCGCCCCGCCAGATCCGTTCTCCATGCCGATCCCGCCAACCGCGACGGCCACGGAGGTGGAGCAAGCCCGCTTGCGGCTCGCGGAGGCGCAACGCAACGAACTCGCCGAGCGCGAGAAATACCGCCTCGAACGAGAGACGGCACGAGAGCTATCGCTCTATCACCAGCGCCGCATCAGGACCCGCCTGGACTCCAACGCTTAGGGCCGCGTCCTTAACTTCAACGACAAAGGCGATCCCACACGCGTCGCCGAGCGCGAATACTGCGAGAACACGCCGCCAGGCGGGAGCAACCCCGCAAGACCACCACCTAGTGCGCCGGCGATTGGGGCCCCTCCATCACCCATGGGTCGCGCGCCCCCGCCAGACCAACCGTGGATCATCATCTCGCCGCAAGCCCATGACGCCAACGGGCTACCACTATACTCCACCCCGATGGACAACGTCGTCGCAGCGGAAGCCGCGATCGCCAACCTCGACGTCCAAGGCGACGGTGCACTACAGATCCAGTACGCCAAGGCCCTACTCGTCAGGGCCGTCGAGCAACAAGACGCGGGAGTCGATCCGCGGGGGCGGATGTACTCCCGCTCGTCAGCAAGCAGGGAGACATCAAGCGGCCACCCCACCGTGGCTAACACATTAGTTTGCCCACCACCCTAGCCCCTGGCGAACCAACCATGGGCCACCAATCCTGCGTTGTCAACCAACGAGCCGCGACCGGCGAACAACACGGTCGCTGCCAATGGGCAGCCCCTGGATGCCCGAATGAACATCATCAACAATCAGGCGTGGCGGTCGCGCTAGCCCTACGACCTGCAGCACACCCTCACCAACCACGGCGACCTGGAGCCAAGAGGCTCGCTTAGCCGAGTCGGGCCGCAATGCTTTGGACCAATGATTCGCGGGGAAAAATACCCCGCCAACTTCAAGGCCCCCAAGGAGATCGAGAAGTACGACCCGACGTACGACCCCGCTGTTTGGCTGGACACATACCTCATGGAAATGGGGATCGCAGGCCACACCGACCTGCTCGCTGCTCACTACCTCCCCCTGATGATGGAGGGTGTGACCCGGCAGTGGATCAACACGCTCCCCGTCGACAGCATCGACTCCTGGGAAGAAGTGCGGGACACCTTGGTCAAGCACTTCGAGGGCTCCCACACCCGCGCCACCACCATAGAGGACCTGTAGCGATGCATCCAGGGACAACGCGAGTCAACTCGCCGGTGGATCCAAAGATGGCAAGAACTATGGATAAACGCCTCCAGCATCCACCCAGACATGGTGATACACTACTTCAAGAATGCGTGCCGGTATGAACCCCTGGTCGCCAAGATCAAGAGGGTCTACCGGACGCTCGACAACATCCCCGACCTCCTCGAGATCGCCAAGCGCTATGCGGAGGAAGACCCCAACCAATACTCTGACGACGAGTTGGGAGGACGACGCCGCACTAGCATCCACGACAGCGGGAGCCTACGCGACATGCGCTACAGCAGCACCCGCATCACCGGCAAGCGCCGCACAGACGGGCGAGTCGACTTCGTTGCCAACACTGGCTACAGCCAGCACGACTCTAAGAACTACCGCCGCGATGGAGAAAACTACCGCGGCAGCGGGAACTACCGCGCCAACAACATGAGGAGGCTGAAATTCGACCCCGCCGCCTTGCTCAATCAGCCCTGCATCTATCATAGCAGGGAGGGAAAACCCGCCACCCACACCACCGTCGATTGCCACTCTCTCAAAGAGATTGAGAAGGCGAGACGAGCAAGGGAAGACCCCAACAATAACCCACCTCGGGACAACGGGAATGGCGGCGGCTTCGGCACTGCCGTCGGCTCGCTACATACCTTCACCGCACTTGGCACCAAGCACGAGAAGAAGGTGCTCGCCCGCGCGGTCGCTGTTAATGCGGTGACGCAAGTCGACATCCCTCGCTTCCTAAACTGGTCCGAGCAGAGCATCACCTGGAGTCGCCAGGACCATGCGCCAAGGATCGAATACCCAGGGCGAGTCGCCCTGGTAGTCAGGCCCAAGGTGTCCGATTACTGGCTGCCCAAGACGTTAATGGACGGTGGGAGCTCCATCAATATCTTGTACCTCGACACGTTCAAAAGGCTCCAGCTCCCAGAAGCAGCCATCGAGCCAACACTAACGACCTTCCACGGCATCGTCCCCGGTCGGAAGGCGTACCCGATCGGGAAGGTGATGCTGCCAGTCACCTTCGGCACTCCAGCAAACTATCGCACGGAGAGGATCGTCTTTGAAGCTGGTGAACTTCCGCAGCCCCTACCACTGCGTCCTGGGCCGCCAGGCATTCGCAAAGTTCATGGCGACCCCACACTACGCCTACAACATGATGAAGCTCCCCGGGCCAAGCGGCATCATCACCGTCCACGGCGACCCAGACATGGCCGTGGAATGCAAAGACATGGGCGCCGAGCTCGCCGACGCCATCATCGCCGCGGAGACCAACCACGCGGAGGAGCTCGCGAAATACGAGGGCAACATCAACAAGGATGACCCCACCATCCTGAAGAAACCAACCGCTACGAACTCCACGTTCGAGGCGACCACGCACACCCACACCGTCGAGCTCGTCCCAGGTGACTCCAGCCATACGGTCACCATTGGGGCGCACATGAGCCCCGCATAGGAAAGCACGCTCATCGGGTTCCTCCGTGAGAACCGCGACATCTTTGCATGGAAGACATCTAACATGCCAGGTGTCCCGAGGTAGCTCGCTGAGCACAAACTCAACGCCAACCCCAAAGTGCGACCAGTAAAGCAGTCGCTACGGCCCTTCAATGAAGAGCGCCGTCGAGCAATCACCGAGGAAGTTTAGCGCCTGCTAGCCACATGCTTCATCCGACCAATCAAGTACTCCAAGTGGCTGGCAAACCCAGTCCTGGTTCTAAAAAAGAACAACACATGGAGAATGTGCATTGACTACACCAACCTCAACAGCGCCTGTCTGAAGAAGGAGTTCGTCCTACCGCGGATCGATCAGATCATCGATTCGACCGTGGGACCGGAGTCGCTGTGCTTTCTCGACGCTTACTCTGGTTATAACCAGATCAAGATGGCAGTCGAGGACGAGGAGAAGACGGCGTTCATAACGCCATTCGGCGCATTCTGCTACACGGCCATGATGTTCGGCCTCAAGAATGCAGGTGCCACATACCAGAGGTGCATGCAGGAGTGTCTAGCGAGCCAAATTGGCCGCAACATTCACGTCTACCTCGACGACATGGTGGTAAAATCCACCCGCTAGGATGATATGCTCGTCGACCTAGCTGAAACCTTCGCAAATTTGTGGAGGTACAACATCAAGCTGAACCCCGGAAAATGCACCTTCGGTGTTCCCACCGGACAACTCCTGGGTTATGTCGTCTCCAAGTGAGGCATCGAAGCCAACCCCACCAAGATCGACACCATCGCGCGACTCAGGAAACCCGAGTGCCTGCGCGACATCCAAAATTTGGCAGGGCGAGTCGCGGCCCTCAGTCGCTTCATCCCCCGACTAGGCGAGAAGGCAATGCCCCTCTACCGCCTGATGCGCAAGAACCCCGCGTTCCAATGGGACGCGGAGGCTGATGACGTGCTCAAAGCACTCAAAGAAGTGCTACTCGCGGAACCACTACTCGCCGCGCCACTCGACAAGGAGCCAATGCTCGTTTATGTCACAGCCTCTACTCGAGTCGTCAGCACCGTGATGGTCGTCGAACGACCGGAAGAGGGCAAGGAGCGTTTACTACATCAGCTCCGCTTAGTACATCGCCCCGTTTACTACATCAGCGAAGTCCTAACGGACTCACGACAGCGCTACCCGCAATACCAAAAACTGGTGTACGCGGTATTCCGGGCACAACGGCGACTCCCACACTACTTCCAGGAGCACCCAATTACGATGGTCTCCTCCGCGCCCCTGCAGGACATCATACGCAATCGCGAGGCAACCGGGTGAGTCGCCAAGTGGGCCGTCGAAATCAGCATCCACAACATCAAGTACGAGCCCCGCAAAGCGATCAAGTCACAAGCCTTGGCTGATTTTCTCGCAGACTGGGAAGAAGCACAGCAGCCAGAGAAGCTCCCATACCTCCACTACTGGTCGCTCCACTTTGACGGCTCCAAGAACGCCGACGGCGCAGGGGCTGGGGTCATCCTGACCTCCCCCAAAGGAGACAAGCTCCGCTACGTGCTCCACCTCAACTTCAAGCCCTGCACCAACAACATGGCAGAATATGAGGCCCTCCTTCACGGCATGAGAGCCTCCAAGGAGATGAACGTCAACCGGCTACGATGCTATGGCGACTCTGACCTAGTCGCCGGCCAAGTCGTCGGGATGTGCGACACCGTCTTCCCAATGATGATAGCATACCGCCAAGCCGTCGATCAGTTGGGAGGACACTTCGACGGCTACTCCGTCGAGTGGATCGACAGGCGCAAAAACAAGGAGGCAGACGCCCTCTCCCGCATCGGATCGACCCGACAAGCGCCACCAGTAGGCGTCTTCCTTGACATCTTCCACAAACCATCGGCCAGCCCACCAAAAGAGATCGACGTCGGGATCCCACTCCAACCAGAAGCCCTAGTCACCATGGTTGTGGAACCTAGCGACTGGACAGCACCATACGTCGCCTTCCTGGAACACAAACTCCTACCGAGCAATGAGACAGAGGCGCGAATGATCGTGCGCCGCTACAAATCCTTCGTCATCATCAACGACGAGCTCCACAAGCGCAGCGTGACTGGCGTGTTCCAGCGCTACGTATAGCCAGAAGAAGGCCGCAAGATCCTCCAGGACATTCACGCCGGCGACTGCGGCCATCACGCTGGCGCCAAGTCGCTAGTCGCCAAGGCAATGCGGCACGGTTTCTACTGGCTCACCACGCTCGCTGACGCCACCAACATCGTCCAACGATGTGTCGGGTGCCAGAAATACGCCAACCAGACGCACCTCCCTGGCTCGGCACTCAAGACAATCCCCATCACGTGGCCATTCGCCGTATGGGGCATGGACATGGTAGGCCTGTTCAAGAAGGCCTCGTCTGGCTTCACTCACCTCCTGGTCGCAGTCGACAAGTTCACCAAATGGGTCGATGCCAAGCCGATAAAAAAGTGCGATGGCAAGACGGCCACCAAGTTCCTACACGAACTCATCTACCGGTACGGCTACCCGCACAGCATTATAACAGACAACGGCGCCAACTTTGCCAAAGGGGCCATGGCAGAATTCTGTGAAGAACATGGCATCCGACTCGACCTCGCATCAGTCGCTCATCCGGAATCAAATGGCCAAGCAGAGCGCGCCAATCAGAGCGTCCTCCACGGGCTCAAGCCACGACTGCAGGTGCCCCTCGAGCGCACCCCAGGATGCTGGGTCGACGAGCTCCCCTCCGTGATATGGGGGATTCGCACCTCCGTCAACCGACCAACCGGGTTCACGCCCTTCTTCACGGTGTATGGCGCTGAGGCCGTAATGCCAACCGACCTGGAGCATGACTCACCTCGAGTCGCCATCTACGTCGAGGCGGCCAACGAGGTCGCCCGCCAAGACAGCATCGATCAACTCGACGAGGCACGCGACCTGGCTCTCTCCCGCACCACCATATACCAGCAAGGACTCCGCCGCTATCACAGCAGCCGAGTGCGGACTCGCACCTTCTAGGAAGGCGACCTGGTCCTGCGACTTGCCCAGGACAAGAAGGGCATGCACAAGCTCTCCCCCCATGGGAGGGGCCATTCGCCATAGGCCGGGTCCTTGGGAACGATGCCTACTACCTCATCGACATACGGGGCGATGGCCAATTGGAGGTCGGGAGGCCATGGAATATAAACCTCCTCAGGAAGTTCTATACCTAGAACCTCACACTGTACTCCATCGGAATATATAATGAAATTAATTCAGATCACACAAATTGTGTCCACTCGCCATATTCGTGTGCCACTCGCACTCGTACATACTAGCAATACGCTACTCACGGAAGTCAACCTCTGGTCGAGCGACCGGCACAGCTAAGTAGTGTGATACAAGGGCACCAGAAATATTCGGGCCTTGGGTCGTCCACGAAAAACGCCAACCCGGAGCCGCCATTAGAGTCGCCTAGCCCGACTGGCCCGTCGGGCCAAGACATCCGGTACACGCTTCTCACAACGATCTGTCCCTCCCACCCTCGTGCAAAGCGACTCGAACGGTTAAGTACCACGCACGGGGACTCCGCAAAACGGGAACCACCACACGGCTCGGGAATACACCAAGTAAGAGAGCTGCCTAGGGCTCGCCAAGCGACTAGCTCTCCGGGCCAAGGGAGGAGACGCGTTACCAACAACGCACACACAACCTTCAATAGGAGCATGACCAATACGATCGGGCATCACGCTTGGGGACTCGCTCATACGTCAGTCCTACCTGCGCTCGGGGACTCGCCACCCAGAAGACGCAAGGGATAAAAACAATGCATAAATAAAACAAATACACAAAAGTACACAATCGAGTTATACCCCATTAAAGGGCGGACGCGCTCCGGGACTCGCTCAATCAAAAAAATTCTTAAACAAAACACAACACACATTCCTAATCACAACACGAGTCGATCGACTCCCCGTGGCATACATTGCAAAAATACCTTACAGCATTCGCCACTTGGCATACATTACAACTTGGACAATTACATTGTTTACTCCACAGGCCCTAATGAAGAAGTAGCGCCACCCCCCCTTGACGCGCACAAAAGGCTGCCACGGGTTCGTCGGGTACGTTGTCAGCGACTTTGACAACGACGACCAGAAGGGTTGCTCCGACTTCATGTCGCGGTGCTCTGGCTCGGGGTCGCCAGGCGCCAACATCGTCTCCTGATACGGCAGCAAATCCCCCATCGCCAGGACATGATCGGCATAAGGGGTGGCCTTCGCGGTCAGCCTCAGCACCTCTGACATCTCCACTATGCCAGTCGCTGACGGATAGCCACTCGTCACATCGTTAAGGTTGAAATCGTCGGGGAAATGGGCGAGACCCAAGCTCAATGCTGTGGTGGCCCCGCGGCTGAATGCCGAGCACGTCATCCATTCCACAATGGCAGGCACCTCTTCCAGATAGCACCACACCTCTGTAAGCCCCCCTAGGATGACTTCGGTGGGAGACACGCCCTGAAGAGCCGCCTGGACGCACAACGCCGAGGCCGTGGCCGCATTCACCACGGCAGTCACGCACTGCGAGGCGTTGTAAGTTTGCACCACCGGGTCGCTTTGGCCTACCACAGCTGCAAAATCAGATGTCAGTGAATAATGAAACCCCCAAAGAGGGGACTCGACAAAAGGGTAAAGCAAAGATAGAGACTCACCAAGGAGTTTGCGGCAGTTCTCCTTGACGTGCTTCTCCAAGGCAGTTTGCTCGTTGTGCAGCCCCACGATGATGGAGTTCGTGGCTTTGTGTTCTTCTTCAGCTGCGGCGACGGCAGCCTTTGCCTATTCCTCCAAAGAAATTGAGGCCGCCTTAGCCTCCTCCAAGTCCTTGACCAGGGAGGCTATTCGCCCATTCGCCGCGTCTAGTTCGGCGACTGGGACATACCCCTCACGGACCTTGGAGATCTCAGCCGGGAAACCATCTGCAAGTGAAGAAATCAGAGTATTGCACACAACCAACTCACACCAGGGAAAGAAGAATAAAGAAAAACAGATACTCACCAATAGTCTCCTGAAGCCACCGGTTCACCTCTTGTGCCTCGCGCAAGTCATGCTCCAAGCGCTCTCTTGTGGCCTGGCGATCGGTCGACTCCCTTTGCAGTCCCTGCAAACAAAGAACCCACCTAAGCATCTGACAAAACAAAATCCAGTTCCCAGCCGCTGAAATTCACTGACCAGGAACTCGGGGACTGGAGAAGGAGGAAAAAGAAACTCAATTCCTAGCCGCCGAAATTCAGCGACTAGGAATTCGGGGACTGGAAAGGAGCAAGAGGTTCAGTTCCCAGACGCTCACATTCAGCGACCAGGAACTCGGGGACTGGACATACCTGAATAGCAGAGCCGAGCATCTTGTGAAGTTCCCCGGCGTCAGTCGACGGGATCGTGAAGGAAGTCCTCCCGCGGCGGGACCTAATGTCCGCATCCACGACTTCTGGATTCTGCGGAGGCTGTGTGTCCGCCACACCTGGAAACCCTCTCGCCATGAAACGTGGGAACGTCGCCGACGCTCTGGCAGGGGCGCTGGTTGCTGGGGCTAGCGCCTCCGGCATGGACGCAGCCACTACTAGTTCCGATCACGTCGCCATCACTTTTTCAGCGACTGGCGCAGTAGCTGACTCTGCGGCGCTGCCCTTGGTCGCAACATCATCGGCGCCCCCTTTTGCTTCTTCGCAACCTCGACGGTCGCCACATCATCGGTGGCCTTCCTCTTCTTGGGCGGGTCGCCCTCTCCCACGTCGGTGGTCGGTGGAATCTTAGCCACCGAAGGACGCCCAATCTTCTTAGCCCCCGACCTGCGCGAGCCCCCTTAGTTACAACAACGACAATACAAAAGGAGCAAGGTAAATTGGGATGAGGGAGCGCTACTTACTTGGCGACCGGAAGGACGCAAAGCCCGGTGCTAATGTGGGCGGGCTTGTCCAACTCGGGACCCAGCTTACGGCTGAGCCCCCTCTCGAAGACGTCTGAAGCCCACGAAACCGAGAGCTTCCTTGACGATGAAGCTGTAGTCGCCGGGATCTCCGGCTCCGACACGGCCACCCTTGACGGCTGTGGCGACTTGGACGCCATCATCTCAGCCGCTTCTCGGCCTGGAACCCCCGAGGTCGTCGGCACAATCGCCACCAGGGGAACCTCTACTACCACCTTCGTGTCCTCGCCCCCTAACCCCTTCGTTGGGGCTGTGTCCCTTGGGGCCTTGTGCGAGACTTCAGGAGAACCTTCATCGTCGGAATCGTCATCCGACTCGAACACCACCGCCGACTTGGCCGGTGACGTGGGCCTTTTCGCTGGCGACTTGGGCCGGCGCGCGGGCTTCGACGGCGTAGCGGTGCGTCGGGACGTCTGCTCCTGCGCGACCTCGTCGCCTTCGTTGTGCTCGTCCAGGCTACGGCTCGCTTCGACTTCATGCTGTCTCTGCATCCGGGTCTTGCGAGCCACAGGAGCTGGGGGAGGTACCTCTTCCTCCTCCCCGTCGCTGTCGGAAGGATCCCCCTCGGAGTCCTCCTCCAGTTCCTGGGGAACCTCTTCATCAAGCGGAGGGAGCCAGCCCTCCAACACCTGAAAAAGCTGAGAGCCACCACGAGTCAGAAACACCAAGCGGGGAGACTGAAATTGAGACACAGACGTAGCAATTGGAAAGAGAACTTACTGTGGGGGATTCATTCTTCACAGGAGTGTACGGGGCGACCCCGACCGCCACGCTGGTGAACTCCGTGTCGGTGATCTTCTTTAGGGCGGCCTTGTAGTCCTCGGCCTCCCACGACTCCTTGCTGATCCGAGATGGTTCATGCTTCCCACTGTATTCATACATCCAGTGCGGTCGGGCCGCTAGCGGAACCAGGTGCCGCCCGAGCCAGCAGTTGTAGAGGTTGATCGGAATCAACCCCTGGCCCTTCAGCTTCTGGATCTGGTCCATCATTTCCGTGACGGCCATCCGCTGATCCTCGGGAAGCTTCTTCGATGCCAACCGGCAGGGCTCGCTCCTCTCGGCGACGAACTCGGGAAGAGCCACTTCGCTGGAGAGAGTGGCTTCCTTGACATAGAACCAGCTCTTCTTCCACTCGCTGGCGGCCTTCTTCGGCAAGAGGAGCTTGACGAAATTGGCCTTCGGCTTCAGTTGAAACGTGACTCCGCCTGTGGGAAGCATCAAGCCGCTGGACGCCTCGCGCCCGATGCGGCCATGGAAGAGCTCCAGCCATAGCGGGAAATACGACCTGCAGCCAAGGTAACATTCGTAGAAGGCGACAAAGATCGCCAGCCGCTCGATGATGTGCGGACCAAGATCCGATGGCTTGATCACGTAATACGCGCGGAAGCGGCGGAAAAAGAGAGAGGTGGGGAACCCCAGACCCCTCTCAAGATGACTGGGGAAGCAGATGAACTCGCCGGGTCGTGGCTTCGGCTCGGTCTCGGAGGAGGGGGGAACCCGCCATTTCCCCCTTGCGGAGCACTCCGGCGTCTTCAAAAGATCTAAGCTGGGCCGTGGTGCACTTGGATTTCCCCCATGAGCCTTTAGGAGGCGCCATTGGGTAGGATGTGGAATCGCGTGATGCGGAAAGAACAAGTTGGAAGGACGCGGGCAGGAAGATTGGAGGAAGGAAGAACGAATGAGGAAGAGTGAAGAATGCGAAGAAGGACTGCAGAACTGAACCATCACTCCCCTTATATGGGAAACGCCACCCGCCAAAATCGGGGTAGCTGTTTCCCGCGGTAATTACGCCGTAGTTACCGTTGGAAATTCCAACGGATAGTTTGACCAGGTTTGACGGTCCAACTCCTTTAATACACCCGCCACTCGCTAGTCTTTCCACTCGCTGAGACGACGACTGGGCGGCGGTGACATTCATTGAGACGGCGAGTGGAAACATGGGGAAATTCTCCTTGGTTCTAATGGAGTCCATCACCGACTTGACTGGACGCCCAAATTGGGCTCGCCTACCCCGACCGCCAAAAGGACGCTCGCGCCTACATCAACGATGGCCTCGGGGACTACTGATGGGGATATGCCGAAGGGGGTATTCCTAGCAGGATGTTCTGATCGGGCCGAAAGGCCTGCGAGTGCGTCCGAAAGACGGCGACTAGACTACAAAGGAAGGAAAGGCCCAGCGACTGGCGACTAGAAGCCCAGGAGCATAGCAGAAGCCCAGTCGGACTAGGTCAAAGGTCTCCGGATCCTTATCTTGTTCGGGGATAACTTGTAAACCCTAGCGAGGTGCTTCATATATAAACCTCCCTAGGGTATCCTGGAGACTTACGTTCCATCATACACCCCCTCAAGCGACTCGCTGCCTAGCCGCCGAGCTCGCCACCCCTGTAACTCGCTCTCTCATAATCTAATCTAGCAGGAGTAGGTCTTTACCCTCCGGGGGGCCGAACCTGGGTAAACCCATGTGCATCCGCTCCCATCTCGCACCACAGATGGCCGCCAACTCTTCCTCATGAAACTCTCAATCCCTGCTAGTGGCAGCGACTGCCGTGGCCATTTCCACGACATTGCGCGTGTCCACTCCCATGCACAGAATGTTACGCTGGATCCAGTTCAGCTGCTTGATCTCACGGGCAACAGGAGGCACTGGGGAGCCATGAGATGGTGCAGCTCCAGCCTCTCAGCCACAAATATCGCATCCACAAGATGATCCTTCTCCAAAGCATCAGCAAGTACCAGTGGGTGCATATGTTGGGTTCGCAGCATAGAAAACAAAAATTTTCCTACGGTGTGAACTACACGCCAAGATATATCTACTAGGTACAAAGCAAATGGGTGGACATACATCCATAGAGAACTTAACCTCGAAGACAACGAGCTTTGTTAACGAGTAGGAACTCGTGGTTGATGTAGTCGTACACTTGCCAATCTCAAGATCGTGAGGAAGTCCGAGCGCCACAACTCAGCAGCGCATCTGCACTCGCACACACGTTCAAGCCACCGGACAACCTCCACCTCCTCGCTCCAGCGATCCAGCGGAAGCAGCAACTCCTTCCAGACGAAATGCCATCGGGAACATGTATCTCGCTAATCCGAGACCATGGGGGAATAATTCTAGAGGGGGAGAGAGATCCTTCATAAGGAGGTGTGTGGATGAAGGAGGGAATGGGTGGCCTTTTATAGGAGGAGGAGGGTGCCCCCTCTCTCCATGGCCGGTGCATGGGGGGGGGGGGTGACCCCTCACCTCCCCCATTCATGTGGTGGTAACTCCCCCACATTAAAATGCCTCTTCACATTCCCTTTTAAAGTCTCCACTTTAAATGCATTAAGTTTCTCCAAATTTAATGCTCTCTCATTTAATAAAACTCTTTTATTAAATTTATTCAGAATTTTGTTAATTACTTTAATTAACAAACATTCACATATAGCCCCTTGCAATATTTCAATATCACATGCAGAACCACCTTCTGCAATTTCACCCGAAACAATTTCCGGTTTCTATTGAAACAATTCCTGCGCTTAGCAATTCTTTTGTATGAAACATATGTGCTCCAAAATGGTGTCCGGTAACTCTTAAGTGTGCCACCCTACGGTTCACGAATAATGCAGACATGATCGAGACCCTTCTCCGATCAATAATCAGCAGCGGGACCTGGAGATCCGTACTGACTCCTACACATTCAACGATGACTCCTGTGATCGTGAGAACCTTTAACGCTTGTAACTAAATCCCTTTGTCTCTCGATATATTACATGTCCGAGATTCGATCATCGGTATCTCCATACCTAGTTTGATCTCGTTACCGACATGCACTCTTTTCTCGTTCCCGTGATATAACATTATAGTGATCACATCACTTGCTTGCAAGCTATCCTAATGTGATATCACCGAGAGGGCCCAGAGTATATCTATCCGTCATCTGGATTGACAAATTCCACTCTTGATCCATGAGCCTCAACATAACACCTTCGTAGCACTGAACCCATCTTTATAGTCACCCTGTTACGGTGTGACGTTTGATGTTATCAAGATACTCTTCCGGTGTTAGCAGTTAACATGATCTCATGGTCTAAGGATAAAGATTACTTCGTATGATGTTATAGCAATATAAACACAATGACTTGATCGTAATGCTATACTTCGGATGAATGTTCATCACATCATTCCACTAATGGTGTGACCTTGTTATTAACAACATCTAATGTCCATGATCAGGAAACCTTGATCATCCTGTTAATCAACAAGCTAGTCTATAAGAGAGGCATGACTAGGAACCCTTTTTGTTTATTAAACACACATGTATTGATGTTTCCTATCAATAGAATTATAGCATGTAAAATAAACATCTATCATGTATAAGGAATATATAATAACAACTTTATTATTGCCTCTTAGGGCATATTTCCTTCAGTCTCCCACTTGCACTAGAGACAATAATCTAGTTCACATGGTGATAAATCTAACACCCATGGAGTTCTGGTGTTGATCATGTTTTGCCCTAGGGAGTACTTTAGTCAACGGATCTGCTACATTCAGGTCCGTGTGCACTTTACAAATGTTTATATCTCCATCCTTGACATGCTCGCGGATGGAGTGAAACCGGCGCTTAATATGCTTGGAATTCTTGTGAGACCTTGGTTCCTTTGTGTTGGCTATGGCTCCAATGTTGTCACAATAGGTCACCATCGGGTCCAACGCACTGGGAACCACACCCAGTTCCGTTATGAACTCCTTCATCCAAACCGCTTCCTGCGCTGCTTCTGAAGCAGCAACATATTCCGCCTCCGTTGTTGATTCAGCTACCACAGGTTGTTTGGAACTCCTCCAACTAACTTCTGCTCCGTTCAAGAGAAATACGTTTCCGGATTGAGTCTTAGAGTCATCCGGATCAGTGTCAAAGCTAGCATCGACGTAACACTTAGTGACTAGCTCTTCTTCACCTCCGTATATAAGAAACATATCCTTAGTTCTTCTCAAGTACTTAAGGATATTCTTGACCGCTATCCAGTGTTCCGAACCTGGATCAGATTGGTACCTACTAGTCAAATTAATAGCATGTGCCACATCCGGTCTTGTACATAGCAAGGCATACATTATAGAGCCTATGGCTGAGGCATAGGGGATCCTATCCATTATCTCTCTTTCTTCCGCCGTAGCCGGACTTTGAGTCTTACTCAATTTCTTGCCTTGCAACATAGGTAAGAACCCCTTCTTACTTTCGTCCATATTAAACTTCTTTAATATCTTATCAAGGTATGTACTCTGCGATAGCCCAATTAGGCGTCGTGATCTATCTCTATAGATTTTAATGCCTAATATATATGACGCTTCACCAAGGTCTTTCATTGAAAATGTGTTGTTTAGATAACTTTTAACACTGTTTAAAAGATCTAAATCATTTCCAATCAATAATATGTCATCCACATATAATATCAGAAATGCCACATTGCTCCCACTCACTTTCTTGTAAATACAAGCCTCTCCATAAGTTTGGACAAATCCAAACTCTTTGATCACCTCATCAAAGCGGAGATTCCAACTTCGTGACGCTTGCTTCAGATGGATCGCTGAAGTTTGCACACCTTATTAGCATCCTTAGGATCGAGAAAACCCTTAGGTTGTATCATATACAACTCTTCTTCAATCTTACCATTGAGGAACGCAGTTTTGACATCCATCTGCCATATTTCATAATCGAAATATGCAGCAATTGCTAACATAATCCTAACCGACTTAAGCATCGCTACGGGAGAGAATGTCTCATCGTAGTCAACTCCTTGAATTTGTCGAAACCCCTTTGCGACAAGTCGAGCCTTATAGATGGTCACATTACCATCAGCATCAGTTTTCCTTTTGAAAATCCATTTATTCTCAACGGCCTTTCGGTTGTGAGGTAAGTCCACCAAGTTCCAAACTTGGTTCTCGTACATGGATTCCATCTCGGATTTCATGGCTTCTAGCCATTTGTTGGAATCCGGGCTCATCATCGCTTCTTCATATGTCGCAGGGTCATCCATTTCATCAACCATGAAATTTACAACAGGATTGCCGTACAGTTCAGGAGCTGCACGTGTCCTGCTTGACCTGCGAGGTTCGGTAGTGTCCTCTTTCGGAGTTTCATGATCATTATCATTAGCTCTCTCTTCATTAGGTGAAGTCAACTCCGAAACAACTTCTGGTGCTGCGCCACTCGCCATTCCATGAAGAGAAGGTTCAATAACCTCTTCGAGTTCTACCTTCCGACTACTCACACCTTTCACGAGAAACTCCTTCTCAAGAAAGGATCCATTCTTGGCAACAAAAACCTTGCCCTCGGATCTGTGATAGAAGGTATACCCAATCGTTTCCTTAGGGTATCCTATGAAGACACATTTTTCTGCTTTGGGTTCGAGTTTATCCGGTTGAAGTTTCTTCACATAAACATCACATCCCCAAACCTGAAGAAATGACAGCTTAGGTTTGTTTCCAAACCATAATTCATACGGTGTCGTTTCAACGGATTTAGATGGTGCCCGATTTAAAGTGAATGCAGCTGTTTCCAGTGCATAACCCCAAAATGACAGTGGCAAGTCAGTCAGAGACATCATAGATCGAACCATATCCAATAAAGTACGATTACGACGTTCTGACACACCATTACGTTGTGGTGTTCCGGCAGGCGTGAGTTGTGAAAATATTCCACAGTCTTTCATATGTGTGCTAAACTCGTAACTAAGATACTCTCCTCCACGGTCGGACCACAGAAATTTGATCTTTCTGTTATGATGATTTTCCACTTCATTCTAAAATTCTTTGAACTTTTCAAAAGTTTCAGACTTGTGTTTCATCAAATAGATATACCCATATCTACTCAAATCATCCGTGAAAGTAACAAAATAACGATATCCACCTCACGCCGACACACTCATTGGTCCACACACATCAGTATGTATGATTTCCAATAGATCTGTCGCCCGTTCCATTGAACCGAAAACGGCGTTCTAGTCAACTTGCCCATAAGGCATGGCTCACATGTATCAAATGATTCAAAATCAAGTGATTCCAAAAGTCCATCAGAATGGAGTTTCTTCATGCGTTTAACGCCAATATGACCTAGACGGCAGTGCCACATATATGTAGATATATCATTATCAAGTTTAATTCTTTTAGCATCAACATTATGAATATGCGTAATACTACTATCGAGATCCAACAGAAATAAACCATTCAACATAGGTGCATGACCATAAAAGATATTATTCATATAAATCGAACAACCATTGTTTTCAAACTTAAATGAATAACCACTTTGTATCAAACACAATCCGGATACAATGTTCATGCTTAGTGCAGGCACCAAATAACAATTATTTAGGTTTACAACTAATCCCGATGGCATATGGAGAGGCAGCGTTCCGACGGCGATCACATCAACTCTTGATCCATTGCCGAGCCGCATTGTGACCTCGTCCCTTGCTAGTTGTCGCTTGTTCCGCAGCCCCTGAACCGAGTTACATATATTAGCAACTGATCCGGTATCAAATACCTAGGTGCTACTGCGAGTACTAGTCAAGTACACATCAATAACATGTATATCACATATACCTTTGTTTGCCTTGCCGGACTTCTTGTCCGCCAAATACTTGGGGCAGTTGCGCTTCCAATGGCTAGTCCCCTTGCAATAGTAGCACTCGGTGTTAGACTTAGGGCCAACTCGGGGTTTCTTTTCAGGCGTGGCAACAGACTTGCCACCCTTCTTTCCCTTGTGCTTGCCTTTCTTGACCTTCTTGAAACCGGTGGTCCTATTGATCATCAACACTTGATGTTCTTTCCTAATCTCCACTTCTGCAGTCTTAAGCATTGACAGAAGTTCGGGAAGAGACTTCTTCATGCCCTGCATATTATAGTTCATCATGAAGCTCTTGTAGCTAGGTGGAAGAGATTGGAGAACACGATGTATGCCTAAGTCAATGGGAATCGTTATTCCCAAGGACACAAGCTTATCGGTGTACCCAGACATTTTGAGTACATGCTCACTAACGGAGATGTTTTCCTCCATCATGCAGCTAAAGAACTTTTCTGTAGCATTATAACTCTCTACGGCAGCATGGGTATCGAAAATCATTTTCAATTCTCCCATGGTATCAAAGGCATTGCCATTTTCGAAACGCTTTCGAAGTTCTGGCTCTAGCCCATATAGTATGTCGCAATGAACTAAGTTGTGGTCCTCCTGACGAGTTATATAGACGTTCTTTTCGTCGTCAGGGGGCATCAGGAGCTGGTGGGGGGCCTAGCGGCGCATCTAGCACATATTGCTTTTGTGCAGCAGTGAGGAGAATCCTCAAATTCATAGCCCAGTTTGTGAAGTTGCTACCATTCGCAGCAAGTTTCTCTTTCTCCATGAACACATTGAAATTAAAAGCAGGTGGTGCCATCTACAACAGAATTTGTAAAGTATATTTAGACTAAGTTTATGATAGATTGAGTTCAACTAATCCAAATTACTAATGAACTCCCACTCAAAAACGACATCCCTCGTGTCCTTTTGGTGATTACATGAACCAAATCCACTACACCAAGTCCGATCATCACGTGAGTCGGTGTAGCTTCAAAGGCGAGCATCTATATGGGCATCATATCAACTATATGACTCATGCTTAACCTTTCGGTCCGTGTTTCGAGGCCATGTCTATACATGCTAGGCTCGTCAAGTAAGAACCTTAGTATTTGCGTGTGTAAAACTGTCTTACACCCGTTGTATGAGAGCGTAGAGTTGAGAACACCCGATCATCACGTGATGCCTCAAAACACGATCCACAAAACGGTGCATACTTAAGGAAGAACACATTTTATCTTGATATCTAAATGAGGGATCATCTTATAATGCTACCAAACGCGCCATACTAGCAGTATAAGATGCTACCATCTAATGTGTGAAGTGAGGTGATATGGTCCATGCATTTGATCTCTATCATTTGCATCGTGGTATGATCTCTATCATTCCTTTGTGTGTAAGGCCAAGGTCTATGGAACTTACACGTTAAGTGAGTTGTAAGAGTATCTATCATACATCTACTTACAACAATACCATATCAAAACACTAGCCCCGCAATGATCTAAACTAGACGCCTCTAATTTATCAATTGCAAGTTTTACGTGGCTTAGGTCTTTCGGAGATAGAACCTGTCTAACCTACGAACATGAACCACAACAAGGATAACCAAGTTATTAGAAACTCGTTGTAAATCAGATATTGACTATAGTAGGAGAGACAGACACCCGCCAGCCACTTATGCAAAACAAGTTGCATGTCAGTCGTGGAACCGGTCTCATGTACGATGACATGTAAGGTTGGTCCGGGCCGCTTCATCCCACTATGCCACCAATATCCAAAGTACATAGAAGATGCAATAACATGATCATCATCGCCCACATATCAACCATATGTGTACTACCCGTGCTAAGCGCCTACGCATAGATCAGGCTCTGATACCACTGTTGGGTCCGCAGCATAGAAAACAAAAAAATTCCTACGGTGTGAACTACACGCCAAGATCTATCTACTAGGTACAAAGCAAACGTGTGGACATACATCCATAGAGAACTTACCCTCGAAGACAACGAGCTTTGTTAACGAGTAGGAACTTGTGGTTGATGTAGTCGTACACTTGCCGATCTCAAGATCATGAGGAAGTCCGAGCGCCGCAACTCAGCAGCGCATCCGCACTCGCACACATGTTCAAGCCACCGGACAACCTCCACCTCCTCGCTCCAGTGATCCAGCAGAAGCAGCAACTCCTTCCAGACGAAATGCCACCGGGAACATGTATCTCGCTAATCCGAGACCATGGGGAATAATTCTAGAGGGGGAGAGAGATCCTTCACAAGGAGGTGTGTGGATGAAGGAGGGAATGGGTGGCATTTTATAGGAGGAGGGGGGGTGCCCCCTCTCTCCATGGCCGGCGCATGGGGGGGTGACCCCTCACCTCCCCCATTCATGTGGTGGTAACTCCCCCACATTAAAATGCCTCTTCACATTCCCTTTTAAAGTCTCCACTTTAAATGCATAAATCTTCTCCAAATTTAATGCTCTCTCATTTAATAAAACTCTTTTATTAAATTTATTCAGAGTTTTGTTAATTACTTTAATTAACAAATATTCACATATAGCCCCTTGCAATATTTCAATATCACATGCAGAACAACCTTCTGCAATTTCACCCGAAACAATTTCTGGTTTCTATTGAAACAATTCCTGCGCTTTGCAATTCTTTCGTCTGAAACATATGTGCTCCAAAATGGTGTCCGGTAACTCTTAAGTGTGCCACCCTATGGTTCGCGAATAATGCAGACATGATCGAGACCCTTCTCCGATCAATAATCAGCAGCGGGACCTGGAGATCCGTACTGACTCCTACACATTCAACGATGACTCCTGTGATCGTGAGAACCTTTAACGCTTGTAACTAAATCCCTTTGTCTCTCGATATATTACATGTCCGAGATTCGATCATCGGTATCTCCATACCTAGTTTGATCTCGTTACCGACATGCACTCTTTTCTTGTTCCCGTGATATAACATTCTAGTGATCACATCACTTGCTTGCAAGCTATCCTAATGTGATATCACCGAGAGGGCCCAGAGTATATCTATCCGTCATCTGGATTGACAAATTCCACTCTTGATCCATGAGCCTCAACATAACACCTTCGTAGCACTGAACCCATCTTTATAGTCACCCTGTTACGGTGTGACGTTTGATGTTATCAAGATACTCTTCCGGTGTTAGCAGTTAACATGATCTCATGGTCTAAGGATAAAGATTACTTCGTATGATGTTATAGCAATATAAACACAATGACTTGATCGTAATGCTATACTTCGGATGAATGTTCATCACATCATTCCACTAATGGTGTGACCTTGTTATTAACAACATCCAATGTCCATGATCAGGAAACCTTGATCATCTTGTTAATCAACAAGCTAGTCTATAAGAGAGGCATGACTAGGAACCCTTTTTGTTTATTAAACGCACATGTATTGATGTTTCCTATCAATACAATTCTAGCATGTAAAATAAACATCTATCATGTATAAGGAATATATAATACAAACTTTATTATTGCCTCTCAGGGCATATTTCCTTCAGCATAGGCCTAATGTTCAGCCTGACATACACATCTTCATAGATTCCCTTCTGTTCTGCACACCAGAAACGAGTATCCCTTAGCTCATCATCACGAGGCAGCTCAGCAAACAAGTCATGGTGATGGACGGAGGAATAGGTGACCGCATCCAAAGTCCTGTTGTTGATCTTGGGCTCCTTGCCCTTCCTCTTGGACACCCCCTTCCTAGTCCTCTTAGCTTGTTCAGCCATGCGCTTCTCCTTGTTCTTTCTCCTCCTCAACTCAACTTCGTCCACCAAGTTACCTTGACCGTCGTCCCGAAAGTATTTGGCGCGGGGGCGGCGCTTATAGGTCTTGGGAACACTGGAACCACCTGTGAGGAGAATAAGGGCGATAGCAAGGGGATAAGCATACACACAAGTCCAGGAGAGAGCATGGAAAAAGTAGTCAAAAATTTCATAGGACAAATCTACCCAATGCATACTCATTGGAGGAAGAACGCGGAGGAGAAGGTACCCGAAGGCGCGGAGAAGAAGATCCGGGGAGGCCCAAAAAATCCGGTGGCCGGAGAGGCTCCGGGGAGGGTGGGGGACTGCAGGTGTAACATCCCAAAACTTTAATCCAAGCTTATCAAGATCAAATCATCCAAAAATAGGGTTAACAAAAACTTTTCCAAAATTAAAATGAAAGCATTCATATGTGTGTGCATTTAAAATAGGAGTTGTTTGAATTGCCATGATTGAATAATCCAATGCTTGTAAAATGTTTCTTAGGTGATTTAAACATCATCTACATCATTCCCAAACTTTTCCTAAAGAAAATCAAATAAAAAAGAATTAAAAAGGAGGAATGGTAATTTTGGCAAATTTAACTCTCATGCCTACTTTGGCTATTCCTAGTACTCAAAACTTAACAGAAACAATTCTTGATCTTTGCACCCCTTGCTAGTACACATAATGAGGTACCAAGGCCCACCTTTTGATCTGCTAAAAACCTTCTGTTAACTATTTTAAATAATAGTTTAAAATTGAATCTAAAGCATATGCATAGATCACCCCTATTTCAAAAACCATCTATTTGAGCTCCATTTTCAAAACCCTTGCAACCAGAGACTACCTATCACTAGTGGAGATCACTCAAAAATTTTGAAACCAAAATTCAAATCTTTCTTTCATGCGGCCATTTCATCAAACACTTGACATGCATAATCTCTACTCTAATCCTAGCTCACTGTTTACTACAGGGTTTTGCCCCCAATTGATCCCCATTTAATCCCCTTGTCCCCCCTTGATCTAACCAGAGCCTAACCAGCATCTCCCCTACCCCCTAGCTGCACTGCCATGCCATGCCGAGCACCACCTCGCCGGCCGATAGTGCACTCGCAGCAACAGCCCTCTCCAACCCCTCTCGCCATGTCTAGTACACTGCCAGTGGTCCACCTCCACCGCCCAACCAGCCCCAGGCCAGAGACAGAGAGCAGAGCGGCCAGGAACCGCCGTGCCCGGAGCTTGTCGAGCATGCCGACGCCGCCCCCAGAGCGCGTTCTGTCCCTGCTCGCACAGACCACCCCTTGGCCACAACCCGCGCCCGCCGCTCCGCCACGACCTGGAGAACACCCCAGACATCCCCGTTCGCCGCCCAAATCCTCACAGCCACCGCTCGCCGTGGACACCGCCGCTTCGGCCGCGCAGAGCGCCACCTCGCCCAGACCGCGTGCCACCGCCCCTACGGCCACATTCAATTCCTAGAGCACTGCCAGGGGACCGCCCATCGATCTCCACCCTCAGCCATGCCTCTACCCCGCTGTAGCCTTGTCGCCGGAGTCGACTGCCCATCCCGCTCGGTCTCACCGTCAGGCCTATAAAAGGAGCCCTCCCCAACCTCTTCTCTCCACACCATTCCACTCCCCTCACCTCTCTGAACCTCACCCACCTCTAGCCGGAGCAAGTGGAGCAGCAGCTCGCCGGAATTGGAGCCGGAGCACCCGCGGCAGGAGGAGAAGGGCGCCGTTGATTGCGACCACCCCAAGCTCCGCCGCAACCGTGCCTTGCCTCGCCGTCATCTTCCATGTCGTTTGCCCGCCTTGCCGACCCTGCTGGAGCCCTGGTACGCCCCTAGTAGACCCCCGCCGAGCCGCTAGGGTTCGAGCTCGCCGGCGGCCTGTTCGTCGTTGACGACGACCCTCATCCGTTGATCTCGCTTCTAATCCTACGGCCCACAGCGCGCGTACCATTTCGCGTGTTAAGTGCCGCTGACAAGTGGGACCCCGCTGTCAGCTGAGGCCCGTGCCGCGGAGCGCCACTGGGCCGGCCCATTCCTTTTCCCGCGCTAGCCCATCGATTCAAATCTGGAATTTTCTTTTTAGTTAAATCTAGTTTCTGTCCTCTAGTTTAAAAATCAATTCAGAGAGTTTTAGAAATCCAAATTGCATGAAAACAATTTTCTCTGAAAGGTATTAAAATGATCTATCCAATCCCGTTGGATTTAATTTAATTAGAGTTATAGATCTCTCCTAATAAAAATAAGAAGACATAAGCTTTTGCAACTTGCAAATTTTTTATAAAATCAACCAAGTGAGCTTTTGAGTTGATTCCAACTCTCAAAAATCAACCATGTAATAATATTAAGGTTGACATGTAGTGACTTTGGACTAGTACCAAAAGAATGCTATATAGGCATTTCTAGTCACTTTAAATCATTAAATAATGAACTTAAACCAAAGTAATATTGATCCAACCCTTAAATCTCATTCCCACATGTTAGAATATGTGGTGATGACATGTGTCAACATGATCCCATGTTTTAAGTGGTGAATATTAAATGTCGGTTAATTTTTCAATGGGTAGAAATTACTTTTTCTAAAATAAAAAGAAAGAAGCAATTGAAATTAAACTTGTGATGATAATAGATCATCAATTGTGTGTCTTAGAATACTATCTAGCCTAGTTAAGTATTTGTTTGGTGATTGTGCACTCCCTATGTATTTATAGACGCTAGTACCGACCAAGCTTTCGAGGAGGAGGAGTTCTACCAAGAAGAAGAAGAAAACTTCAACCACTTCACCAACCAAGGCAAGCTATTGTTAGAAAGCTAGAATTAAGCTAGATGAATGAGCAAGGATGCTTTAGGAATGCTTTGATCACACCCCTTTTTAACTATTAGTACCCCAAGTCTTACTTGCAAGTTTTACTCCCCTTAGTATGCAAAGTTCCTTACTTATTTTGAAGGTAGCATAAAAAGTATAAAACTTGACCTACTTAGAAACCTTTAGATGTCATTCTATGGCATGAGCTTGATCCCATCCTTCCACCTTAGTGAACACTCTTAGCTTAGTATTATAGAGTAGATCAAAAACTTGAGTCACTTTAGATGGGAACACTTGGTGAAAATGAATAATGAAAACCTTGGAATGATGAGTCATTCTATTGAGATGTTTTGACATGTGTTGAGAAACACAACTGGTTTATGATGATGAAAATGATGAGGCATGAGCCTTAACCCTTTTATAAAACTGATGGTTGGATTCGGATGCGATACCATTCCAAATTTACCGTACAACCACATTACCTGAATTGGGTAAGGCTTAGCTAGAAATTTATATACATTAGTATTAGTTCCCTCACGGGAGAGGTTTGAGCTGAGGCTACCTCTCATGATGTCCACCTATGCAGTGCCCAAGATGACTGATGGTCATGGTTGGGAGGCCATGCTCATAGGAGAGGTGCTTATACTAGGGTGTGTAAAGGGAAGGTTATGTTTGATTATCTGCATACTAAGTATGATGATTCAGGGTTATCCCTGATAGATGTATCGAATTTTGTGGTGAAAGTGTACCACCTCTGTAGAGTGTCAAACTATTCGAATAGCCACGTCCGCGGTTATGGACAGTTGGAATGGCCATACTGTTTCGTTGTCAGATGTTTTCTAAATAACTTGAAATGAATGATGAACTTTGACTTGACCACAACAGGGTTGTGTTGATGATAATAGCTTCCCAACTTAAGTGATTCTAGAACTTTACTTTATCTTTCTTTGCTTCTAAACTCAGCTTAGGTTTCAAACTTAACTTGATAGTTAAACTTAGATTTAGCACTTTGACTTAGAACTATAGTACCTGTTAATAGTAGTTTGCGAGTACTTAAAGAGTACTCATGGCTTTTGTCCCTGGCTATTATCATGGCCAGACTATGAAGGAGATTATCAAGATGATGGTCAGTAGGACAGCTATGGTAACTAGGACTATCTGCCTTCGTCAGCATTGCCTGTGCCCCTGAAGATGGACCCCACCGCTACGCTTATCTTTTATTTTCCGCTGCTTGTTGTATTAAAGACTGGATCATGAGATCCTTATTTGTGTAAAACCTTATGTATGGTTTGTAATGGATGATGTACTGTGATATCCAATCCGTTATGTCTCGCAAAAATGGTAATCCTGGGATTGCGAGGTATGGCATAACGGGCATCTAGGATTAAAAATCCGGGTGTTGACAGCAGGCGGCGGCTGAGGAGGAGGAGAGGGTTGGGGGAGAAGTGTTGCTCGTTATGAGCCCTTCCCCCGATCCCTGCCCTTTAAGACGAAATCCCCCAGGGCCGGATTATCCGGCCTACACTTGGGCCGGATTATCCGGCCTCAAATCTGGAATTCTATTGTACACAGAACCAGGCCCGCGTGTCCCCAAACAACACCCCCACAAGGTGTAGAAGGGACTTGTGTGCTAGAATAGATGGCTTAGGGATAGGGAAGGGCTTAGGATTAAGAGAGCCAAACTGAGATGGTACTAGATACTCAAAATTGCAAAATCCAAATCAAATAAAAGCCAAGATTGAGTGTGATTCCCATAAGAACAAGAGATAGCAAAGAACATCCAAAAAGAGCCAATTCTCCTCAAGGGAGAGGGCGGTGGCCGAAGCCACCTTGTTGGAGTGTATGGTGTGACACCGCGAAGATATATCTTGGGTTCACGACCAATACTTATCAATAATCTCACATATCACAACATGATATTAAGAGAAATGATTTATCTTGCTATTGGCATTATGGGGGGAGGGTTAGCCCAATGAGTTAGGACCACACTCCCCCTATATCCATGCCCACACCTAGACCAAAGAAGGATTGAGATGAACGAGTGAGTGCATGGGTAATCAAGACAAGCTCCTAGAATCAATGATATTTAGCTCATTCCTCAAGTAGCAGAATCTTGCTTCATCAAGTGGCTTTGTAAAGATATCCGCAAGTTGGTTCTTCGTGCTCACAAAAGATAGATCAATATCTCCGCGAGCAACATGGTCTCGAATAAAATGATTCCGAATCTCAATATGCTTCGTTCTAGTGTGCTGAACAGGATTGTACGCAATTTTGATTACACTTTCATTATCACATAAAAGAGGCACTTTGTCACAATTGACATCGTATTCCTTTAAAGTTTGCCTCATCCATAATAATTGAGTGCAAGCGCTAGCAGCAGCAACATATTCAGCTTCAGCGGTGGAGAGAGATATACAATTCTGCTTTTTAGAGGACCAACATACAAGAGATCTTCCCAAGAATTGACAAGCTCCAGAAGTGGATTTCCAATCATCCTTATCACCAGCCCAATCTGAGTCAGTATAACCACATAGAGAGAAATTGGAGCCCTTGGGATACCAGAGACCAAAGTTAGGGGAATGAACCAAATATTGAAAGATCGTCTTGACCGCCACTAAGTGGCTTTCTTTAGGAGCTGCTTGATACCTTGCACACACTTCCACACTCAACATGATATCGGGCCTAGATGCGCAGAGATAAAGAAGAGAGCCGATCATGGACCGGTATACCTTTTGGTCCACATCTTTACCATGTGGGTTAAGTTCAAGATGACATTTTGTTTGCTTCAGAGTGGCGACCCCATTTAGATCCGTCATCTTGAATCTCTTGAGCATGTCTTGGATGTACTTTGCTTGATTAATAAAAGTTCCTTCTCTAAGTTGCTTGATCTTGAATCCAAGAAAGAACCGTAACTCCCCCATCATAGACATCTCAAACCTGTCAGTCATAAGCTTTGAAAATTCATCATTAAAAGCCTTATTAGTAGAACCAAAGATGATATCGTCTACATATAGTTGGCATACGAAGAGCTCCCCCTTAACCTTCTTAGTAAAAAGAGTGGGATCGATTTGCCCAACTTCGAAGCCACGATCTAACAAAAGCTCTTTAAGGTGCTCATACCACGCACGTGGGGCTTGTTTAAGGCCATAGAGTGCCTTATCGTGTTTGTAGACATGGTTCAGAAAGTTAGGATCCTCAAAACCTGGGGGTTGCTTTACATATACCAACTCATGTAGAGGAACGTTAAGGAAGGCACTCTTGACATCCATTTGCTGCAACTTAAAATTGTTATGGGCAGCATAAGCAAGAAGGATACGGATGGACTCAAGGCGAGCCACTGGAGCATAGGTCTCACCAAAGTCAATGCCCTCAACTTGGGAGTAACCTTGTGCCACAAGTCTTGCCTTGTTCCTCACAAGAATGCCATTCTCGTCTTGCTTGTTTTTGAATATCCACTTGGTGCCGATAACATTGCGGCAATCTTGGGGTTTCTCCACGAGTTTACAGACTTTGTTGCACTCTAAATTATTCAATTCTTCATGCATAGCAACAACCCAGTCTAGATCTTCAAGTGCTTCAAAGACCTTCTTAGGTTCCACCATAGAGATATGACCTTGATGCTCACCAAAACTGTCCAATTCTCTTCTTGTAGATACCCTTCGTCGAAGATCACCAACAACCTTGTCGAGGGTGTGACCCCTCAACTCAAGGTTACAATCAGCCCGAGCCTTGCGACGAAGTTCAATAAGTTTGTTGTCTCTTGGAGGAGTAGATTCATCACTTGAATCTTCATTCGAAGCATTTACTCGACCTTGATCAGGAACAGGAATATCAGCAGCAGGTGGTGATGACGCGTGCCTTTGAGGTGAGACAGTACCGTTTCAGGAAGCTGCTGAACTAGAGAGTCAGGGCCGGATAATCCGGCCGATGGAGAGGCCGGATCGCGTGCCTTTGAGGTGAGACAGTACCGTATCAGGAAGCTGCTGAACTAGAGAGTCAGGGCCGGATAATCCGGCCGATGGAGAGGCCGGATAATCCGGCCTGGGAGTATTTGTAGCAATATCATCAGGAAGCCTGGGGCTTGCTAAACTGGTGAGGGGCTGGATAATCCGAGGCTTACCGGAAAATCCGGCCTGGACCTTGCGTTGATATCTTCACCACCAGGAGCAAAATGGTCAGCTGGAGCGGGGTGGCCGGATAATCCGGTGTCGACCGGAAAATCCGGCCTGGAGCTTTCTGGAACATCTTGACCTTCAGCAGTTGATGGAGATGTTGTAGAGGTTGCCCCCGTGGTTGGAACATGTTGAGTATGTGTAGATGAGGGCTCTATATGAGTAGAGCATTGTCCTTCCCGGTCCGCCACAAGGGGTTCCTCAATGGGGCGGAAAAATCCCACGCCCATTCTTCTTATAGCATCTTGGGGTATTTCAACATCTGCATCACAAACACCAACTTGCTCCGCACGGGAACCGTCATTTTCCTCGAACCACACTACAAGATTCTACAACAGTTCCGGAGAGCTTATTGTAGACTCTATAAGTGTGTGATTCGGCACCATAACCAACAAAAATACCTTCTAAAGCCTTAGATTCAAACTTAGATAAACGAACTCCTTTGATAAGAAAGAAACACTTACACCCGAATACCCGAAAGTATGAGATGTTTGGCTTGTTATCGGTAAGTATTTCATACGGAGTCTTGTCCAAGATCTTACGGAGGTATAATCGGTTGGATGAATGACAAGCAGTAGAGATTGCATCATCCCAGAAGTTATATGGAGATTTAAATTCGGCTAACATTGATCTTGCCATATCCATTAGAGTTTGATTCTTCCTCTCGGCTACACCATTTTGTTGAGGGGTGTACGCAGCGGAATATTGATGTCTTATCCCCTCTTAACTTAGGAACTCATTTAAGGTGTAGTTCTTGAATTCAGAGCCATTATCACTTCTTATAGCCAGAATGGGGACGTTGTGTTGACGTTGAACCTCGTTGGTGAAGTCGATGACAGTTTGTTGAGTTTCGCTCTTCAACTTGAAGAAATAAACCCAAGTGTATCTTGAGTAATCATCAACAATCACTAGACAACACTTCTTCCCACCGAGGCTTGCATGAGATGGAGGTCCGAAGAGGTCCACATGAAGGAGCTCCAAAATCCTTTTTGAACAGATAATAGTTTTCCTTCGATGAGGTGAGTCATGCATTTTCCCTTCAACACACGCCGTGCAAACACGATCTTTGGCAAATGAGACATTTTCTTTTAGTCCAAGAATGTGGCCACCCTTGTGGAGACTTTGCAAAGTTCTCATATTGACGTGGGCTAGTCGGCGATGCCATAGCCAACCCGCGTCAGCCTTTCCAAAAAGACACATCGGGCCTGTAGTGGTTTTCCCCGAAAAGTCCACCACATATAGGTCGTTTTCGACATATCCCACAAAAGCGACTTTTAGAGACTTGCTCCACAAGAGTACCACCAAATCAGCATCAATATAAACTGCAAAGCCCATCTTACCAAGGGCGCGAACTGAAAGTAAGTTGTACCCGAGGGTGTCAATAAGCATGGCGTCCACGCGAGAGATATCGTGAGCCACCACAACTTTGCCGAGACCCAATACCTCAGATTTTGACTTGTCACCATAGGAGACGGTTATGTGATCAAGGTTTGGCCGCATCTCCGTGATGATCTCCTTGCTTTCGGTCATATGACTCGTGCAACCGCTATCGAGTACCCATTTAGAACCATCGGAAGCATAGCCCTGCAAGAAAATTACTTCTTGGTTTTAGGTACCCATTTTTCAATGGGTCCTCGCATGTTAGTAACAAGGGTCTTGGGAACCCAAATAGACCAAGGAATGTAACAATCATAAGGGCCTACATAACTAGCATAAACATCACCATAATAATCACAATATAGTTCAAAGTTAGGATTGTTGATCCCTGCAAAACCATCATAATTAGTCTTGTCATTGGTAATGTTGCTAGTCTTTGGTTGAGCAGTCTTGCTGTTCTTCTTCTTCTTGTTTTTCTTGCTCTTTGTCTTGGGTATGTAACCAAGACCTTCTTTACTATTGTTTGTCCTTTGCCTGCTCAGTATCTCATCAATAACCCCTTTACCTTTGTGTTGAGAACTTCTTGCAAGGTCTTCTTTTCCAGAGGATGAAGTGGAGGTACTTGGCACATCATACCGTTTCAATTGAGTTTGGAGCTGGTCATGAGACTCATTTAAAGTAGAATGATCACTCTTCAATGCCTTGTGAGCAATGTTAAGATTATCAAACTTCTCCAAAAGTCTAGCATGAACAGCCCCAAAGTCAATATTTTCTTTCTTTAGTTTCTTTACCTTGGCAAGAGCATGGTCACGTTCTTTAATGAGCTGAGCTACAGCTTCTTCTTGTGACTCCTCAAAGGATTCGAGTCTCTCTTCCAACGATACTCGAGCTTCCTCTTCTTCTTCCAAGACATTCTTCAAAGAAGCTATCTCCAAGGCATCTTCTCTTTCAATTCTGCCCTTTTCTTCAAGAAGATCTTCGGCTTGAGCAAGTTGACTCATAAGAGCATCAAAATGGAGTTTGTGCTCACCTTGTAGGTTAGTGAAAAAGGTATCCGAAGCAATAACTTCTTCTTCCATTTTAAGACTGTCATGATCATCCATATCCAAAATTATGTTAGTCTTAGGAAATGAAGAGCTAGAAGTTGATACCTCGGACCCTCTTGCCATTAGGCAAGTGGCGTTATTGTTGATGAAGTTCTCATTTGGTGAGTCGAAGAGGGATGAGGGAGTCGATGTGGTGGCTATAGCAGCCACCTCGCGGGAACTATCATCATCCTCTTCATGTTCACTTGCGGAGGAGTATTCCTCTTGAGCTACCAAGACAATCTTGGGTTGCTTATTGAAAGGGCCATTCTTCTTAATAAAAGTCTTCTTCTTAGGTGCTTTAGATTTCTCTTTAAGAATGAGCCTGCCACCATTGTCTTCTCTATTTTGATAAGGACACTCGGCTACAAAGTGCATTCTATCTCCACAGTTGAAGCAAGTTCTCAATCTTGGGCCACTTTCTCTTCTTCCATTTGACCCGTTCTTGCGCTCAAGTTTAGACTTGGCTTTGGCAGGGTCCTTCCAAAAATTCCTTGCATAAAATGTCATGTACTCACCATGAGCACGTTTGACCTCATCGGGGCAGTCCATGGATACCCCCTCAAAAGCTCCTTCATCTTCCTCTTGCTCAACAACATTGGCTTTGAGAGCCACATTGACACCCTTTTGCATTCCAATGGCCCGAGCACGGGCATCTTCAGCATTCTTTGCTGCCACTTTGAATGACGCCATTTCTTGCATGACTTCGTTGGATGTCATTTGATGATAGTTATGTCTACCTTGCAGGCTCTTCAAGTCTATTGGCTCAAAAGGCATTAAGGCACTCACATATTTCCTTTTTATCCATGCATCATCAATGTGAGTGGCCCCATGCTTTCGAAACGTTGTTGCGATGCCCTTGAGTCTTATATACATGTCCTCATTGTTTTCACCATCCAACATGTAGAATCCCTCAGCTTCATTACTAAGGGCATCATACCTGTTTCTTCTCATGCTTTCATTTCCAACGAAGAGATCCATAAGAGCATCCCAAGCTTCTTTAGTTGTGTTGAGATGTTCAATGTGTGGCATGTCCTTGGGACCCACAACCAGTTGTATCATGTGGAGAGCGGTGGCATTCCACTGGCTGTCCACAACTTCTCTTCTTGTTAGGTTGGTTTGATCTCCAATATGAAGACCCTCTTCAATAATCCTCCACAATTCAATAGAGGAGCTGCAAACATGAGATTTCATTAGGAATTGCCATTGATTAAAGGAGGATGCAGTGAGCTTGGGTGGGTCACCCCTATTGTTTATATGAGGATGAGGGATAGGTGGGTCGGGGGAATATACGTGGCGAACCTCACTATATTCCTCCTTACCACTTCCCTTCTTGGAGGTGGAACCATTAAGTTTTTCACCTTCCACATCATCATCCTTGGATCCGGTGTTACCCTTTTCCTTAGATGATGGTGTGGCAGCCTCAGAGGAGGATGGAGATGGGGCTATGGATGATGTAAGGCGAGCAATCATTTGATTCATCTCCTCCATCTTGGCCTCAAAGGATTTCAACAAGGTTGTTTCCAACGACTTGAGATCATCCATTGTGACCTTATCCACACCCTCATTTCCATCATCCTTGGTACCCATACTACTCTTAGGCGGTTAAGCCCGAATTAAGAGCCGGGGCTCTGATACCAATTGAAATGGATCGTATGGCACCTAGAGGGGGGGTGAATAGGTGCTACACCAATTTTTTAATACTTTTTCAATTTTAGGCTTAGCACAAAGGGTAAATTCTCTAGATCAACTAATAGGTGGAATTTTCTCTATATGCAAACCTATCTACTAGCGAGTAAAGAGCGAGTGGAAGAGGAACGGGTAAACTGAAGTGAAGCACGCGGAGACACAGGATTTGTTTGACCACAGTTCCTTCCTTGTTAACGGAAGTACGTCTGCGTTGGAGGGGTGGGCGGTACTAAGACCACCACGCCACAAAAGGCCTCACCCTGTTCTCCGATGGTTCTCGCCACCAAAGGCCTGAACCACCTTTCCACTATAGGTACCCTTCGAGGCAGGCACCGGCGCCTTTACACAACTAGCGGGGCAACAACTCCACAACAACTTGGAGGCTCCTGAAATGACAACAAGCTGCCACAAGAACAAAGTTATCAAATACAATAAACAAGATCTAGGTATTGACAAGAATACTAGATCAGGGATTTCTCCAAGTGAATGGAGAGGAGTTGAAGTGCTTGATTCTTGATGATGATGATGAACTTCTCCTCCTTCAATTCTCCCAAAGATCAAGACCTTCGAGTGGTTGAAGTGGGAGATCGAGAATGAGAGCTCTTGCACAATGTCTGGACAATTTCGAATGAATCAAGAGTTCTGAATGTTGGGAAAGAAAGGATATTTATACCCCCTTCAGAAACCAGCCGTTGGACACTTTGGGGGCCGGATTATCCGGCCTAGGGAAAACACCACCCTAGACTCGGAATATCCGGCAGATAATCCGCCCCTATCTGAGCATCACGCCGAGCTTGCCCTTGATCAACTTCTGGGGGCCGGATTATCCGGCCCATGCGACAGCCGGATTATCCGGCCTGGGAGGAAAAACCGCCCCAGTTCGTATTTTCCGGGAGAAAATCTGACCGGATACCGAGCGACGCGCCTTAGCTCCGTTTGCTCGAAAACTGGGGGTCGGATTATCCGTCCCATGCGACGGCCGGATTATTCGGCCTGGGAAGGAAAAACCGCCCCAGTTCGGATTTTTCGGGAGAAAATTCGACCGGATACCGAGCGACGTGCCTTGGCTCTCTTTGAGCAATGAGGTAGGACGGATTATCTGGCCCTTAGTGGGGCGGATTATCCGGCCCCCCTCAAAGCTTCCTGCACACTTAGCGCACATGAATAATCTCCACATTATTGTTATCTAACACGCAAAACATAGGAAAACATGAAATGTTCTTTCAATTACCACAACCGACGGTTGTGCCCTAGGTCCTTTGTTGTAGGGGACCTAGTTCTTCGCCTCAAACAAGACGGTCACTGTAAACTGGAGTCTCCTTGGGAAGGACCTTACATTGTCACAGAAGTTATTCTCGGAGGAGTGTATTAGCTATAAGACAAGAAGACAGGGGTCAAGTACTCCAATCCATGGAACATCGCACCTCTACGGCGCTTCTATGCTTAAGAATTTATGTTTTCTCGCAATATTGATTACAATAAGGCCTATGGCCAGGCTTCTTAGCCAGAATATTTATCCCAACAGCTAGGAAGCAATCCGCAAAGTAGTGTATCGTTGGTTTCAGCATATAAATAAAAGATAAGTTCTTCATACTTTGAGTCTTTACTTACACCTTTTTTGCCATCAAGATAGGGGATATCTATGCTTACTTTTTTGATAGATCTAACAAGCAATTATAAGTCTATGTCCAGATACAGGCATCTAAACATAGCCTCGGGGGCTACTCCCATCGGGAGCGCTAGTGCGCACCCGATATGAATCAAATTATGTATACAATATCAACACAATTGTCACATAAACCTATGAGTTTTACTTTAATGTATCCTCAAAAAGGTTACTCCCATCGGGAGCTTTTATAAATTATTAAAACAAAAAGTATGATAAAATTCAGAAATTCTAGTAGCCAAACAAGGCAGCCGACAAAAGTCAAATAAAAAATTGGATCGCACCAGACATGACAAAATTCCGAATCCCATATCCAAAAACATGAAGGTAAGACCCCGGGATTCGTCCTGTGTTGCCTAGTAATCGCACAAGAATGCCCTCTGCCAGTAAAATATCCGTATCAACAATACTATGAAAATCCCGATGGACGCATTGGGTACCCGATAAAATAGAACTGGGATTCGGTATTCGGTAAGACCTCAGCGTCTCGAACTGAATTACGCCATTATAATTCCAAATTCAGGCCTAGGGACTTGAATTTGATGTAGGTCAACATTTTTCCCAGGAGCAATTAACTGATTCCCAATCCGTCGGAAGCATTAGTCTTGTTGAACCAAATCCCTACAAAAACTTAAAAAACAAAAGATGACAATGCAAAGAAAGAAAATATCTTTGAGACTCGACCAGAATCTACGGTTCAGGTAGAGTCTCAAGGGTTACTGACATAGGTATGAATACTCGGGTGCCTATGATTTGATACCCTGGCTGTATAAAGGCTCACGGCCCATGAAGATTCAAGATGGTGGCCCAAAGAAGCAACGGATGAAAGCCTTAGTTATATTAAGGAAAGGAAATATGAACCAAAGTTATGTTGGAATTGTAATCAAACATATGTAACTTACCCGTATACAACTTTGAGACCCATCCTATTATATATAGGATGGGAGAAGCCTAGGTGGAGATATAAAATAACCAAGAAATCTGTAATAGTGCTATTCATCAAGTAATCAGGCAACTTTGACTCCCTTGTTTGCCTGACATCCGATGAAATCCCTAGCATTCTCTTTTTTGCAAAACCCTAAGTCCATCACCATGGGAATTGCCAAGGTTACCCCTTGTCACTTGGTCTTTGTTGTGTGAAGGTACAATGTCTTCCATGTCAACCTCTATGGACCAAGAGTTGACAAGACGAACCGTAGAGAGTTACCTATGGCTGCCCTTCAACGAGCCATCTCTACATCCTAAGGTGACTTCCTTCTACTTGAGGAATCATGCTATCATCTTCATGAATGTGGCATCCCGCAAAACCACTACTAGAAAATCGCGTTGTTTTTGTGCATTGCATCATCATGACCGCATGCTCATGTCATCATGCCACATTGCATTTGAGCATCGTCTTCATCTTGCAATTGCTTGCATAAAACTATTTGCGGAAAAACCTGTTTGTGTTTTCTAAACGCCCCATCTGTATTCAAACGCAAAACCCGGGTCACCGGAATATTTTGTTTTGTTCGCTATCGGGTTGCAAAGGCCCCATTTTAAATAAATAAAACATTTCAATATTTTTAGTGGGGCAGTCGAACGGGCCGATTCGACCCGAACGACCACCCCAGAAATAAAATCGGTCCACCCCAAAATCCCTAGTCTACCCACCCCTCCAGCCACCTCACCCCCACCAATCCCTGGCTGCCACCTCACCCTCTCCCTCCCCTCTACCCAATCCCGGGCCACCACCTGCCCACTCCCTCTCTCTCTCACCTCACCCTCCCCCTCTCTTCACCCAGCCGGCCCACACACCCACCACACACCGACCCACCCAGCCCCAACCAACCGACCCCACCACATGCGGCCCACCCCGCCTGTCCCCATCCTCCCTCTCCCCCACGCGTTCTTCTCCCCCGCACGCGCCCTCTCCCTCCTCCCACCTCACCGGCGCCGCGCCCGGCCGTCCGCCTCCGGCCCCTCCACCGAGCTCCTCCGGCCTCCTGGCCCGCGACCCCGTCCGCCGGCAGCCGCCGCTCGCCCCGACCCCGCGCCTCTCCTCGGCTCTGCCCCGAGCGCCGCCCCTCCGGCCAACCTCGCCTCCGTGCCGCCGTTCCCGCCCGCGAGTCCCGCCGGCCTCCTCTCCAACCTCGCCTCCACCGCCCCGCCCTCTGCCGGTGCCCAGCGCCCTCTGCCCCTCCGCCTTCCGCCCAGCCCGCGGCCGCCTCGCCCCCTCGGCCTCCACCGCACGCCCCACCGCCTGCTCTCCCCCAACCCCGACCTCCACCGCCGCCCCGGCCCTCCTCTCGGCCCGCTCCCGCCGCGTCGTGGCCCAGGACGCCGCCGACCTCGTCTGCCCTGGCACCCCCTCGCGTGGCCGTGCTCCCCGACCTCGAGCCTGCATCATCGACCTCGGCCCCGCCTCGGCGCGGCCGCCAACCTCGCACGGCGTCGGTATCCCTGGCGTCGCCCGCTTCCCGGCGCCAGCTCGCGTCGTGCGCCTGCGGACGTCCGCCTCCTCGCTGCCTCGCTGTGGTGTCGCCTGGTGTCGTTCGTCGGGCCCCGAGCCGCGAGCCCGCGCGCATTCCTTCTGGTTCTGTACCCCAGCTAGCTATTTTGTGCTAGCTAGATTGTGTACTTGGTCACCGTCCTCAACAGGTTTCTATGGTGGCCGTCAGTTGGCGATGCGTTTGATACGAAGACCCGTTCCCGGATTCCAATTGTCGAGCCCGAACCCGTGGAAACCGAAGACCGATCCCGGAGCCCGACCCCGGCGACCACACATGCGACAAGACCTTCGTCCCGGACGCGGAATCGAGAACCCGAACGCCAAGACCGCCACACAGAACCCGATCCTGGACGCCAAGTTCTTCTTCCCGAACGACAAGACCGACACGAGTCGAAAATCGGGGAACCATGCAAGACCACGGCGCCGGAACCGGAAACCGAACCTCGACACGCCAAGTTCGCCGAGACCCCGAACCCGAGGGCCTTCGACACGGAACGCCAAGATCTACTCCGTTATCCGAGAACGAACCCTGAGGCCGAACCCCGAACCCCGGAACCCCAAGCTCGTCGAACCCTCTAAAGTGTGAACCCCTTCCCGAAACCCTATTTTATAATATAAAAAAACTTGTTGCATATTAAGTTGTTCATCTCGCATGCATATCATGTGGTTTGGGGGCCTTATGCCGATTCACCCTATAATTAAATATGGGGCCCATATGCGGGCAAATCTAGTCTCATATTGGCCTCATTTAAACTTGTGAAGCGAACCGGTGATATATTTTGCCTTGTTAAACAACATTTAAATTGCGGGGTGTCTAAACAACTTGAACCATATATTTAATTGTCGGGACCCCGGTTCCGCTTAACATGACCTAATTGCATCGCACCTTTGCCATGTCATACATCATACATGCATCATGCCGATCTTTTGACGTAGTATTAAATATTGCATCCGGTGTTTATTCTAGTGTTTTGCTTCTTCGCGGATAAGGCCGTTGAGTTGATGCGAGTGTCGACCCGATCTTCGGTTGAACCTTCGACAATGTTTTTAGGCGAGCATCTCCCCCCTTTCTACCTATCTTACATATATAGTATTTATTCCCTCCTGTTGATCTATTGCTATCTGTGTTGCGATGCTCTAGTTTCCGTACCCGTGGAATCCCTTACAGCCGTATATTGCCTTGGACACATCCTATTACCTGTTGTTTGGTAGATAGCTGGACTTGCGCGTCGTAGTCGCTTGCTCAAGTGCTGTTGCGCGTCGCCAATAACCACAGTGTTGGAGTAATTGCCGCATGTTGATGTTGGAGATGATCATGGCTTTACTTTTCGTTCACTTTAATTACTGTTTAACAACTAAAATTGAAGTAAGTAAGCAGAGGCATCGGTGGGTGATAGATAATGTTGGTTTCCGACCGCCCACTTGTGTCCCGTAGGACCCCGAGTTCTTGACACCTGTTCCGAGATCGAGCGCGCTAACCACAGGTGGGGAGATATGGGCCCCCCATTGATTATTACCTGATTTCAAAGTATTGTACTGGGGGCCACAAACTAGTTTGAGGTTTTATTTACTATCCTGTACTTATGCCATGCTTTACTGCTTTATTTAAATTGTGCGATGGATAGCACACTGTACTGTTTAGGAAGCGGAGTGTTTTCGCGGTATCGACAGTCCCAGTTTTGGGATTTGCTGTCGTTTACAGCCACTGACGCAAACCTTGAGTCCGTCTCGGAGACCGGCCGACTTCGTTGCGGGTAGACTTAGTGGGGTGGCCCCCCGTGCTTGCTTTGGGTCTAGGAAACGTCATGACTTAGGCCCCGCCGACATACCGATGGGTGTATGTTAATTGATCTGGCAAAAAGGGTCGAAGTGCGTGTGGATACTTTGGTGCACCCCTGCAGGGTTAAATCTTTTCGAGAAGCCGTGTCCGCGGTTATGGACGACTTGGAGCACAGGTCTCGATCATAGACAACTATAACTAAAGTTTACTGTTATAAATTGACTTGTATCCGATATGACTAGTAATCAGCTTCACTACAACGGAATGGCTAAATAAAAGTACCAACAACTGCTGGGTTTTGGGGTTATCTCATGCTAATTGTATCTGACTAGTAAGTGTTGGAACTATAACGGAATGGTTAACTAAAAGTGCCCACTGCTTATTCTATCAGGATGACTATCTATACCTGACTAGTAATTGCTGCAACGATAACTGAATAAATAAAACTGCCAACAGTGTGAGTTCCTCGGTTGACTTCCTCGTTTGGACTTGAGGGGGAAACACCAGGATGGGTTTTGTCTGATGGTAGAATCATGTTGGTTCCGAATAGGTCTTTCTTATCCCTCTTTGATAGCCGCCAGTTGTATCGAGTCTCTATAGGTTGTTTAGTGCATGCTGCCGCTGCCGCTTCAGTCCACCATACCTATGTAGGCGAGGACCGCCGAATTCTAGCCTCGCCGTGTACTGGCCTCAGTACTGACCGCTCTCTCTTTTCCTTTGCCCTTTGACGGCACCCCTTTGTTTAAGCAGGTTTTGAGATCGACGTCGTTAGCAGGGTTACCCTTCCGGCTTGGCCTGGGCAGGGGTATGGACGCCATTGGTTATTCTTCAGGACTCTTAGCCCCATTTGCATCTTGTCCGTAGCTGGACGCTCTATCGTTTTCAAGGTGATTTGGATCTTTGTATATTATATCTGTATTCTTGACTTTTTGAGTCGTTGTTGTATATATCTGTTCTGTGGGTCCCATCGAGGACTGTTGTGTAATGTTATTACTTCGTTTTCCACCCGCACGAAAGTGCCTGGTGGGCACCTTTGAATCGTTTCTATGCGGGTTTTGGCGGGTTTCGCTAAAACTTGCATAGGTCCGATTCTGAGGGTGTTACAGAGTGGTATCAGAGCTCAGCAGTTGCGATACCCCACAAGTCCAGCCTGTAGGATAACCTAGCTAACGGCCGAAGTAGAGTGTCAAAACTATTTTTGCAAAAACGGTTGGATAGTTCTGGATACGTCTGATTTTACTTCTTACCCCTCTGCTATTCTCCTCTTATCTCGACGTGTTTTGAATCTGCTCTTTTCTCTTGCTTCGAGTCCAGGACTTCTCGTGGTGGGGTTTTCCGTCGTATCTTTAGGGCTTCGCTTCCTCCTTCGGAAACGGTGTTGCTACATCTGGTCTTCATGCTATCCGAGGAATCCTTCGTCTGGTGGACTTCTCTTTGTTCCTTCTCGTGCCTTCCGGTGTTTTCCGACGCGACGACATCATCTACGCCAGATCCGATGCAGAGTCTGCATCACTCCTTTGTTTCCGAACCTCGCTTGTCAAGATCTTCAGTCTGATTCCGAGAGTTGGTTGCATAATTCGCCTATTCGTGTGCAGAGTAATGGTTTGGGTGCGCGATGGACTGATCACCATCCGACTACTCTTATCATTCGCTCTTGTACATCGAATCAGTGGATCCATCAATTTTACTCCGTCCACGGAAGTTAGGGGTGGCTTTATTTGTTGATACCTCTACCTTCGACCTGTTGTTCCCGGAGTGCTCCTGCGACGATCACGGACAACAACCTCTTGTTAGTGGTGTCGCGAGGATCTACACGGTGCGAGAAGACGCAGATCGCCGACCTCCCTTCCGGTACCATGAGGCGGATCTCGAGGGCGAGATCCATTGTTAGTGGTGTCGAATTGTGGCATCCCGCAAAACCACTACTAGAAAATCGCGTTGTTTTTGTGCATTGCATCATCATGACCGCATGCTCATGTCATCATGCCACATTGCATTTGAGCATCGTCTTCATCTTGCAATTGCTTGCATAAAACTATTTGCGGAAAAACCTGTTTGTGTTTTCTAAACGCCCCGTCTGTATTCAAAAGCAAAACCCGGGTCACCGGAATATTTTGTTTTGTTCGCTATCGGGTTGCAAAGGCCCCGTTTTAAATAAATAAAACATTTCATTATTTTTAGTGGGGCAGTCGAACGGGCCGATTCGACCCGAACGACCACCCCAGAAATAAAATCGGTCCACCCCAAAATCCCTAGTCTACCCAACCTAGTCTACCCACCCCTCCAGCCACCTCACCCCCACCAATCCCTGGCTGCCACCTCACCCTCTCCCTCCCCTCTACCCAATCCCGGGCCGCCACCTGCCCACTCCCTCTCTCTCTCACCTCACCCTCCCCCTCTCTTCACCCAGCCGGCCCACACACCCACCACACACCGACCCACCCAGCCCCAACCAACCGACCCCACCACACGCGGCCCACCCCGCCTGTCCCCATCCTCCCTCTCCCCCACGCGTTCTTCTCCCCCGCACGCGCCCTCTCCCTCCTCCCACCTCACCGGCGCCGCGCCCGACCGTCCGCCTCCGGCCCCTCCACCGAGCTCCTCCGGCCCCCTGGCCCGCGACCCCGTCCGCCGGCAGCCGCCGCTCGCCCCGACCCCGCGCCTCTCCTCGGCTCTGCCCCGAGCGCCGCCCCTCCGGCCAACCTCGCCTCCGTGCCGCCGTTCCCGCCCGCGAGTCCCGCCGGCCTCCTCTCCAACCTCGCCTCCACCGCCCCGCCCTCTGCCGGCGCCCAGCGCCCTCTGCCCCTCCGCCTTCCGCCCAGCCCGCGGCCGCCTCGCCCCCTCGGCCTCCACCGCACGCCCCACCGCCTGCTCTCCCCCAACCCCGACCTCCACCGCCGCCCCGGCCCTCCTCTCGGCCTGCTCCCGCCGCGTCGTGGCCCAGGACGCCGCCGACCTCGTCTGCCCTGGCACCCCCTCGCGTGGCCGTGCTCCCCGACCTCGAGCCTGCATCATCGACCTCGGCCCCGCCTCCGCGCGGCCGCCAACCTCGCACGGCGTCGGTATCCCTGGCGTCACCCGCTTCCCGGCGCCAGCTCGCGTCGTGCGCCTGCGGATGTCCGCCTCCTTGCTGCCTCGCTGTGGTGTCGCCTGGCGTCGTTCGTCGGGCCCCGAGCCACGAGCCCGCGCGCATTCCTTCTGGTTCTGTACCCCAGCTAGCTATTTTGTGCTAGCTAGATTGTGTACTTGGTCACCGTCCTCAACAGGTTTCTGTGGTGGCCGTCAGTTGGCGATGCGTTTGATACGAAGACCCGTTCCCGGATTCCAATTGTCGAGCCCGAACCCGTGGAAACCGAAGACCGATCCCGGAGCCCGACCCTGGCGACCACACATGCGACAAGACCTTCGTCCCGGACGCGGAATCGAGAACCCGAACGCCAAGACCGCCACACGGAACCTGATCCTGGACGCCAAGTTCTTCTTCCCGAACGACAAGACCGACACGAGTCGAAAACCGGGGAACCATGCAAGACCACGGCGCCGGAACCGGAAACCGAACCTCGACACGCCAAGTTCGCCGAGACCCCGAACCCGAGGGCCTTCGACACGGAACGTCAAGATCTACTCCGTTATCCGAGAACGAACCCTGAGGCCGAACCCCGAACCCCGGAACCCCAAGCTCGTCGAACCCTCTAAAGTGTGAACCCCTTCCCGAAACCCTATTTTATAATATAAAAAAACTTGTTGCATATTAAGTTGTTCATCTCGCATGCATATCATGTGGTTTTGGGGCCTTATGCCGATTCACCCTATAATTAAATATGGGGCCCATATGCGGGCAAATCTAGTCTCATATTGGCCTCATTTAAACTTGTGAAGCGAACCGGTGATATATTTTGCCTTGTTAAACAACATTTAAATTGCGGGGTGTCTAAACAACTTGAACCATATATTTAATTGTCGGGACCCCGGTTCCGCTTAACATGACCTAATTGCATCGCACCTTTGCCATGTCATACATCATACATGCATCATGCCGATCTTTTGCCGTAGTATTAAATATTGCATCCGGTGTTTATTCTAGTGTTTTGCTTCTTCGCGGATAAGGCCGTTGAGTTGATGCGAGTGTCGACCCGATCTTCGGTTGAACCTTCGACAATGTTTTCAGGCGAGCATCTCCCCCCTTTCTACCTATCTTACATATATAGTATTTATTCCCTCCTGTTGATCTATTGCTATCTGTGTTGCGATGCTCTAGTTTCCGTACCCGTGGAATCCCTTACAGCCGTATATTGCCTTGGACACATCCTATTACCTGTTGTTTGGTAGATAGCTGGACTTGCGCGTCGTAGTCGCTTGCTCAAGTGCTGTTGCGCGTCGCCAATAACCACAGTGTTGGAGTAATTGCCGCATGTTGATGTTGGAGATGATCATGGCTTTACTTTTCGTTCACTTTAATTACTGTTTAACAACTAAAATTGAAGTAAGTAAGCAGAGGCATCGGTGGGTGATAGATAATGTTGGTTTCCGACCGCCCACTTGTGTCCCGTAGGACCCCGAGTTCTTGACACCTGTTCCGAGATCGAGCACGCTAACCACAGGTGGGGAGATATGGGCCCCCCATTGATTATTACCTGATTTCAAAGTATTGTACTAGGGGCCACAAACTAGTTTGAGGTTTTATTTACTATCCTGTACTTATGCCATGCTTTACTGCTTTATTTAAATTGTGCGATGGATAGCACACTGTACTGTTTAGGAAGCGGAGTGTTTTCGCGGTATCGACAGTCCCAGTTTTGGGATTTGCTGTCGTTTACAGCCACTGACGCAAACCTTGAGTCCGTCTCGGAGACCGGCCGACTTCGTTGCGGGTAGACTTAGTGGGGTGGCCCCCCGTGCTTGCTTTGGGTCTAGGAAATGTCATGACTTAGGCCCCGCCGACATACCGATGGGTGTATGTTAATTGATCTGGCAAAAAGGGTCGAAGTGCGTGTGGATACTTTGGTGCACCCCTGCAGGGTTAAATCTTTTCGAGAAGCCGTGTCCGCGGTTATGGACGACTTGGAGCACAGGTCTCGATCATAGACAACTATAACTAAAGTTTACTGTTATAAATTGACTTGTATCCGATATGACTAGTAATCAGCTTCACTGCAACGGAATGGCTAAATAAAAGTACCAACAACTGCTGGGTTTTGGGGTTATCTCATGCTAATTGTATCTGACTAGTAAGTGTTGGAACTATAACGGAATGGTTAACTAAAAGTGCCCACTGCTTATTCTATCAGGATGACTATCTATACCTGACTAGTAATTGCTGCAACGATAACTGAATAAATAAAACTGCCAACAGTGTGAGTTCCTCGGTTGACTTCCTCGTTTGGACTCGAGGGGGAAACACCAGGATGGGTTTTGTCTGATGGTAGAATCATGTTGGTTCCGAATAGGTCTTTCTTATCCCTCTTTGATAGCCGCCAGTTGTATCGAGTCTCTATAGGTTGTTTAGTGCATGCTGCCGCTGCCGCTTCAGTCCACCATACCTATGTAGGCGAGGACCGCCGAATTCTAGCCTCGCCGTGTACTGGCCTCAGTACTGACCGCTCTCTCTTTTCCTTTGCCCTTTGTCGGCACCCCTTTGTTTAAGCAGGTTTTGAGATCAACGTCGTTAGCAGGGTTACCCTTCCGGCTTGGCCTGGGCAGGGTTATGGACGCCATTGGTTATTCTTCAGGGCTCTTAGCCCCATTTGCATCTTGTCCGTAGCTGGACGCTCTATCGTTTTCAAGGTGATTTGGATCTTTGTATATTATATCTGTATTCTTGACTTTTTGAGTCGCTGTTGTATATATCTGTTCTGTGGGTCCCATCGAGGACTGTTGTGTAATGTTATTACTTCGTTTTCCACCCGCACGAAAGTGCCTGGTGGGCACCTTTGAATCGTTTCTATGCGGGTTTTGGCGGGTTTCGCTAAAACTTGCATAGGTCCGATTCTGAGGGTGTTACAATGAATTGGCTACTCTTTAAGTGTTGCTTCACTTTTGTTGTGAGCTTTGTAGGCTTCATGGAAAGTGAAGCAACATTAAACTGTTGTCAATTCAATCTTCCCGCGGATGACTATATGGTGAACCCCGGGATCAAGAAGGTCTCTCGACATCCTCTTCTTAGTGATGAGCATGAAGAGTCGAGGACGACTCTTTTTGAAGGAGGGAGCTGATGTAGCTCGACCTATGATCGTTACCACATCAAGAGTCTCCAACTTATACCAAGTCGTCATGGACACAAAAGGTGAATCCGTTCCTCTATGTGAGCTAACTTACTACCCTATCGAATGACATACTACTTCATACTCCGTCCCATATTCATGATAGGTTTATACCGATAGGTATAGAGGCTTGGAAGAGAATACGGAAGCAACAGCGGTTGAGACACTGGATTCTCCGGCCCTGAAGACCGGAATCTCTAGACCGTCACCCTAGAATCTCTAGCTGGACTCCGGACCAACCTATGGACCGAGGCCTGGGACAGTCTGAACCCCACTCTAGAGATGACACCGGAGATAGACCGGAGTATCCATACCACACCGGAGTCTCCGACCCTTGACACTGGAATCTCCGGTGTCCACGATGCTAGGCATATTAAAGCCTTTGGGCCTTTGGCCCATGTAACCCCAAATTTGTCCAGACTATACCATTTTATGCCCAAAGTACCCCTGAGCTACTGGCTGGCCTATAAATAGTGCCCCACCCCCTCATGTAACCCTAGGCATAGATGATAGACTAAAGACAACCCCTTTGTTGAATCTCTAGTTTTGCCTCATCCCCTTACCCAAGGGGACCGACTATCATCACCACCTCATTGGAGTTTGCATCACGCCTCCCTCATTGTACAAGGCCTACGTTTGCGATTGCATGAGCATAGTTGTCAAGACCCTATACAAGGTGTTCTTCCCTCTCCACTTGGAATCGAGGGAGCACGTTGACCGATCTTTCTTTGCGAGGATTTTATCGGACCGGTGGCCACCGACAGGAGCAATCGACATTGTATTGTGTGAGTTTTGCGTGTGTTCATCGTGTTCTTCATGAGGTGTGCGTCCGCTTCCCCTACTTTCTCCCAATCCCCTCGCTTCCCCATCGATTTACCACGAGATCCGTGAAGATCGGGCCACCCACGAGGTCACCTCTTAGCATGGAAGCTTGAGAATAATCAAGGCTGCTGAAGGGCTTGCCTCCCCTAAATGATCCGCATATCAAATACTCTCCCGTCCCAAAATAAGTGACTTGGGTTTGTCTAAATTCACATGTATCTATATATTAAAACATGTCTAGATACATCACATGCTCAAGTAATGGAAACAATTCCTTGTAGTACATGGTCAAATAATGGAAATAATTCCTTCTAGTAGCAAAAGAGATAGTTTCCTGTATTTTGGATAGAAATGAAGTGATTTTTCTCTCTTCCCATTACACAACAGTAAACTTAGCACACGCCGTGCAGTCTAGGCATTTGACCAGAAAATAAACCGTTATTCCTTGCATTCCATGCCAAAAAAGTGATTTAGTACATAGTGAACTAGTATCACTCCTACAACAAATACACAAGCTAGAACAAAATACATCGGGATGTACACCACGGAGACGCCGATGATGGAGAATGAGAAGGTCGACCTATCACGGGATACTGTTTCTGCAACTACGTCAATGAGAACGCATTGTCGAGCCAGGCCACTGGCTGCTCGTAGTTGCCATCCGCCTGCGGAGCCGCCTGCTGCAGGACGAGGAGGGAGCGCAACATGTCCTAGAGGCCGGTTGGCGCGTCTTAGGTGCTAGATGTGGCGAAGCACGGCATCCTTATCTAATGCAGCCCTCGCGCTGGGCCCGAGCTAGTGTAGGTACAACCGGCTCATCACCCGCGTGTCGCCGTAATCTCCCTCGTTGTGCATCGCGCGGCCAGAGAAGAAGGGGGACTCTTGGACATCCTGAACTCCATGGCAGGCATGATCGATGGATCGGTTCTAATTTGTAAGAACTCAGAGAACTTAGAGAACACCTGGCCAACGGGCTGGCCCGGCACGCGTCGGCCCGTGTAGCTTGCAGGACGGGTCGGGCCAGCATGGGGCCTGCCTCCCAGGCCCGGGCATGGCACTAGCGCCAAATGGTCCGGCCCGTGGCACGTTAGGCATGCGGGTCTGTTAGTAGTTTTCTGCAAGCCGATTCAAAACTGCCCTTAACAATAGTCAGACTCCTACTATAACAACAAAGTTCTTGTGGCCTATTGGTTAAGCGCGGGTTGGGAAGGCGGGAGGTCTTGAGTTCGACCCCTAGTGAAGAATTTTTTCCTACTCGTCCATGGACTCTGACTATGAGGAGATGTTCGCCATGCTGTTGGAGGAAGAAACCGCCGCGGGCGCCGAGGATGAAGAGCATATGCAAATCTTCGGCTGCCTGGCCAGACTGTACAGGAAGAGCAGAGCCGAAGCATGGAGGCTCGGCAAAGGGACGTCGGAAGTGCAAGGAAAGGCAGCGGATAAAGGGCTACTGCATATGTTGACATTGACTACTTCGTCGACAACCCGTTGCATGAAGAGTTCGTGTTTCATCGCCATTTCAGGATGAGCCAGAAACTCTTCCTCGAGATCATGTATGCCATCTGGGTGTTCGATCCCTACTTCATATGCAAGAAGAACTGCACTGGCATGGTAGGGCTTTCCTCACCACACAAGTGCACACTGGTGATGAGGCTGCTTGCATACGGAGCTCCGAGGGACATAGCCGATGACTATCTACGGATGGCCAAGTCCATCGCCCTTGATTGTTTGAACAAATTCTGTAGAGCAGCGGTGGCAGTGTTTGGGCCACTATACTTGAGATCACCCACTCAATGAAATAAGAGGATTTCCTGGAATGCTTGGAAGCATCGACTGCATGCATTGGCAATGGAAAAACTATCCATTTGCTTGGCAGAGAATATACAAAGACCACCAAGGAGGTTGCAGTGTGATACTCAAGCTTTAATGCTTGTACTTCTTGGATATTTCTTGGGGTGACACGCATGGCATACCCAAGCTTGAGCTTTAGTCCATCCTTCATCTTATTACTCATTCCTTCCATACACCTAAAAATTTTCCTTCATACAAAACTTCACACAATCTTTATTAGCAACATTAGTACACTAAAGATAATAAGTCTTTAGGTTCAGTTCTAACACCAATAAAACTTCCAATTAAATACTATCTACTGTAGCACTTCCCTCAAAAAGCTCAGTTCCCCAAAAGAACTCAAAAAGGAACCAACAAGAAGCAAATGCAGAAAACGGCAGAAATCTGTCAAAACAGACCAGCAGGTAAAGATTAATTTTTTAGAAGACCTTCTTTTGCTCAAATCTAAAAGTGTTGAACTAAAGAAAGTTAGATAACAACCTGTGGCATCAGCATAAAAATTATGCCTCAAAAGTATGTACAGAGATTTTACACGAATTTTTACAGTGAAGCACAGAAATCTGTTTCGGGATAGCAACTTTCCCAATCATTACTTCTCTCTCATTAGAGGTTACTCTTGGCACAAAAAGCAAATAAAAAGGATAAGGAGCGTTTATTAAAGAGGTAATAACTTCCAAGACTCATCTAAAACTTTTGGGTTATCTCCCAATAAGTACTTTTCTTTAACGCCTTTAAGTTAGGCATAAAAACAAGAAAAAGGATCAAGTGTTTGAAGAAGCATTAAAACCAAATTTCTTGCCCTTACCTCTCTTACTTTTATTCTTAACCTTGGGGAACTTGTGAATGCTTGGTGGAGAAACAAAGCGCATGGTGCCCTTTTCCACATCTATTATTGCTCCAAGGAGTTTCAGTAGGGATCTTCCAAGTGTGATTTGTCCTTTTCCTACACATTCAATAACAAGATAATCAGTAGAAACCATTTTCCCTAAGATCTTTGTAAACACTCCTTCAGCTATTCCAATGGGTAATATTGTGGCATTATTATTTTCTTCTCCTCCTTCAAAAAGCCCCCAAAGATTCAAAGATTCATAGATATCTTTGGGCATAAGACAAAATTCAGACATGATATCACAGCGAGCATGAAAAGTTTCATTGTTTATAGCAATCTTTACTGTGGGAAGCCATTCTGAGGGTTCAGAATTTATTGGAACATAGTTATGATGCTCTCTAAGCGTATTATAGCAATCTTTCAAACTAGCAGTGCTGGTCTCAAGAGTATTCAATCTAGCAAATATGTTTACGAAAGAAGAATCAGATTTGCTAGGCAAGTTGTAAGTAAAGACCAATTTCTTTATGGCATTAACAACATCATCCTCATTGCATTGGAGGAAATCTCCTCCCACAACAGCATCTAAAGCATATCTATAGCAAAGAGCAATTCCAAGGTAAAAACATCTAAGGAACAAGCTTTGAGTCATTTTAGGCTCGGTTTTTTTCAAGTAAATCAGAGATTCTAGACCAAGCTTCTTTAAAACTCTCTTCGATTCCTTGTTTAAAAGTGAAAATAATTTCCTCAGGTGACATAGTGATTGGAGCAATGCTAGACATAATAGCAACTTAAGATAAGACCTATTTTTTGTGTGTTTTCAATAAAGAAAGCAAACTTGTAAAACTATTTTTTGTGTGTCTTTGATAAAGAAACAAGCAAACAAAGCAAAAGTAAACTAAGCAAAATAAAAAAACAAAGTAAAGAGATTGGTTATGAGGGACTCCCCTTGTGAAGATGTCCTTGACTCCTTGGCAACAGCGCCAGAAAAATACTAGCTGACTCGTGTATTAACGAGCTCGTTGGGGAACCCCAAGAGGAAGGTATGATGAGCAAAACAGTAAGTTTCCCTCAGTTATGAAACCAAGGTTATCAATCCAGTAGGAGCAAGGAAACACCCCAAAGGTGTAGCTAGCTGAACTTTGGCAGGGCGCACTACCGGTGCCAGCAGCAACATGGAGACCTGCACAACACAACCACAGAACTCTATCCCCAACTTACGATGAGGTTGTCAAACTCACCGGTTTTGCTGAAAGCAAAGGATTAAACGCATCGAGTGGAAGAAAGTAATAGTTTGCAGAAAGTAAACACAAAGAAGTAAACAATTGATTGTAGATTGAAAGTAAAAGAAAGGACCGGGGTTCGTAGTTCACTAGAGGTGGCTCTCCTTAAGATAGATAACATGTTGGGTGAACAAAATACAGCGGGGCAATTGAAAAACATCGAGAAAACATACAAGCATATACTACTCATCTTGACTCCTTTGAGATTTGATTGGGCATTACAACATTATACATAGACCGCCATCCAATTGCATCTATGACTAATAATCCACCTTCAGCTTATCATCCGAAACCCCTCCAGTATTAAGTTACAAGCAACAGATAATTGCATTACAAATTGTGTGTAAAGTAAACAATACGATTGTTCTGTGAATAAAGGATTGTTGTTTTCTCCCTAGTAGCAACAGCACATCTAGTACCTTAGAGATTTCTGTCACTTCCCAAGATTACCAGAGGCATGAACCCACTATCGAGCATAAATACTAACTCTTGGAGTTGCTAGCATCTACTTGGCCAAGATAGCTACTAACAACGGAAAGCATGCAAGATCACAAATAACAAAGACCTGATAGAATCAATAATCAATCTTAAATAGCATCTCAATATCCATCGGATCCCCGCAAACACAACATACAGAATTACAAATAGATGATCTTGATCATGAACGGAGCTCACAAGATCTAAACATGATAGCACAAAGGAGGAGAACCAGCCATCTACTTACCACATGGACCCGTAGTCCAGAGATGAACTACTCACGCATCACACCAGAGGCTTGCATGATGATGAAGAAGGCCTCCAGGGTGAATTCCCCTCTCCGGCAAGGTGCCGGGAAGAGCTTCAGATCCCTCCCGATCTAGGGATGGAGATGATGGTGGCTATAGACTCTTTCATGGAATTTTGATCGGGTACTTAGGGTTTATGTATCAGAGGCAATATATGGGCGGAAGGAGAGGCCGAGGGGGTGCCTGGGGCGGCCATACCACCCCTGGCGCGGGTCAGGCCTGGCCGCGCGGCCAGGTGGTGTGGCCGGGCCCCAGCCCCTCTCTGTCTCGTATTCTGGCTCCAGGTGTCCCTCGGTGAAAAACTGACTTTGGCTTTTGTCCCGTCCAATTCCGAGAATATTCATTTTCTGACTTTCCTGGAACCAAAAACAGCAGAAAACAGGCAGCTGGCAATGTGGCTCTTGTTAATAGGTTAGTCCAAGAAATCATATGAAAAGTACTCCAAATTGTGGATAAAACATAAAAAACTAGATAAAACCAAGCATGGAACATCAAAAATTATAGATACATTTGCAATGTATCAACATCCCCAAGCTTAACTCCTGCTCGTCCTCGAGTAGGTAAGTGATAAAAAGAAAGAATAATTTTTGAGATGACATGCACCATCATAAACTTGATCAAAGTATTTGTAAAACATTCAAAGCTAGGATCATAGTACTTCAATCATAACATGAAAGACAAAGTTCTAGCAATAAGACAAAGAAACTATGTTGTAACATGAAAAGGCACAAACAAAATATTAATGAATAACAATGCTTTGCAAGACGTTTGTTTGTTTCACATAAAGAAAACATAGCATAGTAGCATTCGGCTTGTCCCTCATAGAGTAGCAAACAATAATGCATAGGACACCTTCAAAGTTCATAAGAGTGACTAGATACAAATAGTTTAAAACAAGCAATATCAAAGTTATGCATCAATCAATAAGTCTTGGGACAATGCACATAGAACTAAGAATGGCCACTATGCTCTCAAAAAGTAGGTGGAGACTCAATATGTCAACACCTAGATTTTTAATCCCAGATGCCTGTTATGCCATACATCGCTATCCTATGATTACCATTTTTGCGAGACATAACAGATTGGATATCACAGTACATCATCCATTACAAACCATAATAAGGTCTTACACAAATAAAGGATCTCATGATCGAGTCTTAATACAATCAAGTAGCAGAATCTTTCAGGGATAACCCTGAATCATCATACTTAGTATGCAGATAATCAAACATAACCTTTCCTTTACACACTATAGTATAAGCACCTCTCCTATGAGCTTGGCCTCTCAGCCATGACCATCTGTCATCCTGGGCACTACATAGGTGGACAACATTGAGAGGTAGCCTCAGCTCAAACCTCTCCCGCGAGGGAACTAATACTAATGCATATAAACTTCCGGCTAAGCCTTACCCAATTCAGGTATTGTGGTTGTACGGTAAAATTAGAATGGTATCGCATCCGAACCTAACCATCAATTTTTGTAAAAGGGCTAAGGCTCATGCCTTAACATTTTCATCATCATCATAAATCATTTGTGTTTCTCAACACATGTCAAAACATCTCCATAGAATGACTCATCATTCCAAGGTTTTCACAAGTCATTTTCACCAAGTATTCCCATCTAAAGTGATCAAGTTTTGGTTGATCTCTAAGCTACTAAGTTAAGAGTGTTCACTAATGTGGGATGCTAATATCAATCTCATGCCATAGAATGACATATAAGTCTAACTAGATAGGTCAAGTTTTATACTTTTTATGCTATATATAAAAAAAGTAAAGAACTGTGGTAAAGTAAAGGAAGTAAAGCTTGTAAATAAAACTTGGAGTAGGTAATAGTCAAAAGTATAACCAAAGCATGCCTAATGCATTTGCTTAGGTTATCTAGCTTGCAAGGTTTAGCTTGCATTGTTAATGATGGCTGGCAAGTGTTATCTTGCATTTTTAACTTGTATAATGCTAGCTTGCTAACAATAGCTTGCCAGTAATAGCTTGCCTTGGTTGGTGCACTGGTTGAAATTCTCTTCCTCCTCCTCTTGGTAGAACTCCTCCTTCTCGAAGACTTGGTCGGTACTATCGTCTATAAATGCATACGGAATACACAATCACCAAACAATACATAACTAGTCTACTTAGCACACTAAGACACACATTAAATGATCTAGTATCATCACAAACATCACACGGTTTAATGAACTAGCTTCATTTATTTTATTTGAGAAAAGTAATTTCTACTCATTGAAATTAACTAAGATTTAATATTCTCCATTTAAAATATGGGATCATGTGGACACATGTCATCACCACATATTCTAACATATGGGAATGTGATTTAAGGGTTGGATCACATTTTAATAAGTTTAAGTTTAATAATTGATGATTTAAAGTGACTAGAAATGCCTATATAGCATTATTTTGGTACTAGTCCCAAGTCACTGCATGCAAACCTTAATATTATTACATAATCAGATAGATATGGTTAAATGTGATTTTGAGAGTTGGAATCAACTCAAAAACTATTATGGTTGATTTTAGAAAAATGTTTGAATCTGCAAAAGCTTTTGTCTTGTTATTTTATCTAGGAGAGATCTATAACTCTAAATGATTTAAATTCAACGGGCTTGGATAGAGATTTTCATTAGATTTCCAACAAAATTGGAATCACTCAATTTGGACTTGTATAACTCTCTGAATTGATTTTCAAACTAAGGGACAGAACTAAGTTTCAGCTAAAAAGGAAAAATCTAAATTTGAATTAACTGGGTCGCGCGGGAACACTCACGGGCCGGCCCAGATTCACTCCACGGTGTTGAGGACTGCTGACAGGGGGGTCCCGCCTGTCAGTGGCTCATTACACGTGAAGCGGTATGGGGCGAGATGGACCGTAGGATTAGAATGCAGATCTACGGCTGGGGCTTATCGTCGACGACGGACTCGTCACCGGCGAGGCTGGACCCTAGTGGCTCGGTGGGGGTGCAGTGGGGATGTACCGGGGCTCCAGCTAGTGTGGCAAGGCGGGCAAACGAACGAGACGATGACGGCGGGCTCAGGCAAAGTCTCGGTAGAGGCTGGGTTGGACGAAATCAATGGCAGCGTCTCCTCCTCTGTTGCGGCTGTCTCCAGTTCGATTGCGGCGACTGGCTTGTCGAGCTGCTCCGGCGAGAGGTGGCGAAGGACTGGTGGTGAGAGGGGAGTTGAATGGTGTGGCGATTGAGGCTGGGGAAGGCCTCCTTATATAGGCTCGAGGAGGGGACCGAGGGGGCGACGACGAGATCATCGGTGACGATGATACAGGGTGCTATCGGCATGGGCGGCATAGGCAGACGGTGGCTTGCCTCCTGGCAGTCCTCTACGGCTTTATGGCGATGCTAGGGGCGGTGGCTAAAGGTCGGGAGCGTCGTGCGCTCTGGGAGACAGGGGCGATGCTCGACGCGGTTCCCGGCTAGTGTGGGTCGCTTGGCGGGATATGACCGTGTCTGGCGGGTCGAGGTGGTCAAGGCGAAGCGGCGCGCACGGTCTGGTGTCGAGGCGCGGCGTGTGGCATGCTGGCGGTGATGACGCTCTGGCGTGCTCTGGCACGACCCAGAGAGGAAAGTGCGAGGCTTGTCCTCAGTGTTCCAGGGCGTGGCAGTGGTCGTGGGATGGACTCTCAACGGTGGTGAGGTCACGCCTTGCTTCCTGGAGCGGCGGACAGGGGCTGGCGGTCTACTGTGGCGTTGGCAAGGTTGGCCGGCAATCATGTCCTCGGTGCGGCATGTCACTGGAGCTAGGGACTAGAGGATGGGCTGGTTGCTGCTTGGTTAGATCAAAGAGGGACAGAGGGATTAAATGGGGTGAAATTGGGTGGCAAAACCCTGTATAAACAGTGAGCCTAATCTAGAGTGTGATCAGTGCCTACCAAGTGTTTGACAACATGGCCGAAAGAAAATAAGTTTGGAATTTTGAAATGAATTTTTGTGGAGTGGTTTGTCACATGCTTAAACATCTGTGGTTGCTAGGATTTCTCAAATGGAAATCATTTGAGTGGTTTTTGAAAAAGTGTGATCTAGACATATGAACTAGATTCCATTTTGAAATGTCATTTAAAATTAGAGTTTGAATGTTTTTGGGAGATCACAAAGTGGGCCTTGGCACATCACTACTTTTACTAGCAAGGGGTGAAAATATCCACAATTTTTTCTGTTGGAATTTGAGTGCTAGGAATACCCAAAGTGGGCTAGGTGATGAAAATGGCAAAAGTGACCATTTCCTTATTTAATTCTTTTTGATTTCTTTTTCTTTGGTTTTTGCTTGCGAATGGTCTAGATGATGTGACATTCATCTTAGAACCATTTTACAACCATTAGAACAAACAATAATGGCATTTCAAACAACTCCTATTTTAAATGCACACACATATGAATGCTTAAAGATTTTTAATGGAAAAGGTTTTTGTTAACACTAAATTGGGTAGTTTGGATCTTGATTAACCTTGATTAAATATTTGGGATGTTACAAACCTTCCCCCCTAAAAAAATCTCCTCCCGAGATTTAAGAAAGAAAACTAGGAACTAAAGAGAGCTGGGAACTCAGTCCTAATGTAATCTTCTCGCTCCCAAGTGGCTTCTTCTTCGGTATGGTTGCTCCATTGGATCTTGAGAAATTTGATACTCCGGGTCCTGGTGGTTCTGTAGGCTTCCTCCAAGATACGGATGGGCACTTCACGATACGTCAGATCCTTGTTGATATCAACAGCTCGGTGATCGATGTTCTTGAAAACTTCGGTCTTCTTCGGCACTTCTAGGCATTTGCAAAGTAACGAGATATGGAACACATTGTGGATGGCTGACATCTCCTCTGGCAGTTACAGTTGATAAGATACTTCTCCTCGGTGGTTCAGAATCTCGAAGGGTCCAATATATCTGGGGGCTAACTTTCCTTTCAAACTAAAACATTGGGTTCCCTTCAATGGTGAAACCTTAAGATACACAAAATATCCGACATTGAAAGTCAGGTCTCTCCTTCTCTTGTCAGCATAACTCTTATGTCTAGATTGGGCTGTCTTGAGGTGCTCACGGACTTTGTGAACCTTCTATTCGGCTTCTTGGAGAATGTCGGGTCCGAAATTCTGACTCTCTCCTACTTGCAACCAATTCAAAGGGGTACGACACTTTCTTCCATATAAGAACTCAAATGGTGCCATTTGCAAACTGGCTTGATAACTGTTGTTATATGAGAATTCTGCGAAAGGCAGACAATCTTCCCATTTTGATCCATATTCTAACACACAAGCTCTCAACATATCCTCTAGGATTTGGTTCACTCTTTCAGTCTGTCCATCGGTTTGTGAGTGATAAGCTGTGCTAAAATTCAACTTGGTTCCTAATCCTTCTTGGACTTTCTGCCAAAATCTCGAGGTAAATTGGGTTCCTCGATCTAATACTATGGTCTTGGGGGTTCCATGCAAACTGATGATTCTAGCAATGTATAACTCTGCTAGCTTCGAACTCTGGTAGGTTGTCTTGACAGGTATAAAATGAGCTGCCTTGGACAGTCTATCAATGATGACCCAAATTGAGTCATTTCCCCTACTAGAAATAGGCAAACTAGTGATAAAGTCCATTCCGACAGAATCCCATTTCCATTCCAGAATCTGCAATGGTTGCAACAGTCCTGTGGGTCTCTGATGTTCTGCTTTGACTCTCTGACAGATATCACACTTGGAGATGTAGCTTCCGATTTCTCTCTTCATCTTGTGCCACCAAAATTGCTCCTTTAGATCCTGATGCATCTTCGTTCCTCCAGGGTGGATAGAATAAAGAGTATCATGAGGTTCTTGCATGATAACTCGCTTTAGCTCCGAATCTGCTGGCACACATATACGTCCTTTGTACCACAAAACTCCTTCTTCGTCTTCGGTGAATCTAGGTACCTTTCCTATACCAATACGACGCTTGATTCCGTCAATACTTTCATTTCCTTCTGGGCTTCCTTGATTTGGCTAATCAAAGTGGGTTGAAGTTCAATGCTAGCTAAAAATCCTTTGCTAACTAGCTCAGTTCTAAACTTCTCCAACTCCTCATACAAACTTGGTTGCTTCTCCTTGAACATGGTGTTTAGCCTACACGGCAATCTGCTGAGAGCATCCGCTACCACATTGGCTTTGCTGGGGTGATAGTGAATGTCAAGGTCATAATCCTTGATTAACTCTATCCATCTCCTTTGCCTCATATTCAGCTCCTTGAGTGAAAATATACTTCAAGCTTTTGTGATCTGAGTAAATCTCACAGTGATTACCCATAAGATAATGACGCCATGTCTTCAATGCCAAAACTACGGCTGCTAACTCAAGATCATGGGTAGGGTAGTTCTGCTCATGTTGCTTTAGTTGTCGAGACAGATATGCTATGACTTTTCCTTCTTGCATCAATACACATCTAAGACCAATCTTGGATGCATCACAATACACATCAAATGGCTTCTTGATATCTGGCATGATCAATATTGGGGCTGAAATCAATCTCCTTTTGAGCTCTTGGAAACTTGCTTCACATTTGTCGGTCCATTCAAACTTCTTGTCCTTCTTCAACAATTGGGTCATGGGTCTGGTGATGCTCGAGAATCCTTCTACGAACTTGCGGTAATATCCCGCTAATCCGAGAAATGCACGGACTTGAGTTTGAGTGGTTGGGGCTTCCCATTCTTCGACATCTTTGATCTTGGTGGGATCAACAGCGAATCCTCTGGCAGACACAATATGTCCTAGGAATCCTACTTCTTTCAGCCAAAACTCACATTTGCTTAACTTGGCATACAATCGATGCTCTCTAAGGGTTTCAAGGATAATTCTCAGATGTTGCTCATGCTCTTCTTCTGACTTAGAGTAGATAAGGATATCGTCGATAAACACAACGACAAACTTATCTAGAAAATCCATAAAGATCTTATTCATGAGGTTCATGAAATAAGCAGGGGCATTGGTTAATCCAGAATACATGACCATATACTCGTATAATCCATAACGAGTAGTAAAGGCGATCTTTGGAATATCCGTTGCACGAATCTTAAGTTGGTGATAACTAGTCCTAAGATCAATCTTAGAGAACACATTTGCTCCAGTCAACTGATCAAATAGATCCTCTATCTTTGGCAAAGGGTACTTGTTTTTGATGGTGACGTTATTCAGCTTCTTGTAATCTATGCACAAACGGTTGCCTCCATCTTTCTTGTCGACGAATAACACTGGCGATCTCCATGGCGATGCGCTTGGTTGAATCAAGCATGTTGCCAACATAGCATCCAACTGCTTCTTCAATTCCACTAACTCTGAGGGGTTCATACTATAGGGTCTCTGGGCTATGGGTCCGGTTCCGGGGATTAGTTCAATAATGAACTCAATATCCCTATCCAGGGGCATACCTGGCAATTCATCTGGCAATACATCGGGGTATTCACAGACTACTCTAACTTGGTCAATGGTGGGTAGGGCTAGACTCTTGTTGCACTTGAATTGACGGGGCAAGGTTTCAGATATATGCTCTACTGAGACTCTAGAGCTATTGGTCATGGTGATGGCTTTCTTGGCACAGTTAATCAATCCTTTATGCTTTGACATCCAATCCATTCCTAGTACTACTTCCAATCCTTTGGTTCCAAGTACTATTAGATTGGCGTAAAAATCTATCCCATGTATTCTGATAGGCACAACTTTGCAAATTTTTCTAGCTTTTGTAGTTGAACCAGGAATTTGAACTATCATGACATGCTTAAAGTTGGTTGGGTGAATCTTACTATTGCATGCAAATTCTTCGGTGACAAATGAGTGTGATGCTCCAGAATCAAACAACACTCTTGCTAAAACTGAGTTGACAGAAAACATACCCAGCACTACATCTGGCGCTTCTTGGGATTCTTAAGAGACGGCCGTTGTGGTTGTGAGGGTTCCCTGGGGCGAATCTTCTTCCTGGTTGAACACGACGCTGCTGTTGAGCTAGGGCATTCACATTGGCAGTGGCGGCAATCTTCTTGGGGCACTCATTTTAGTAGTGACCCTTCACTCCACACTCGAAACAAGGAATCTGAGACTTGTCTTTCGCTGCCACGGGCACAACATTGCTTCCAGTTCTGGGTGCGGTGTTGTTGTTGTTGTTGTTCTTGGGAGGTGCACGGTTGAAATTGCTAGAGTTGCTGGGGTGATTGTTGTTTCCTCCGGACTTCACATTTCCTCCGCTACGGTTGGGGTAGCTTGGGCGAGACATTGGGGGTCAATTGTTCCGCGGGGCATATCCGGCAGACGGGTTGGGACGGTACTTCTGGTGACTGTTGGATCCAGTTTGGTGCATCATCCGACGTTTGCGGTTGTAATTTGCTTGATTAATCTTCCCCTCCATCTGAATGGCAGAGTCAACTAGCTCTTCGAGGTCCTCGAAACGGATGTTGACGAGGATAGTCTGCATCTCATCATGCAGTCCGTTCAGGAATCTCTCTTTCTTCTTGGCCTCCGAGTTGATCTCATCAGGTGCATACCTGGCAAGGGACAAGAATCTGTCACGCTACTCCATTACAGTCATTCTGCCTTGCTTTAATTCTCTGAATTCATCTCTCATTCTAGTGACTAGACCCTGCGGCACGTGGGTGCGGCTGAACTTGATTTTGAAGGCTTCCCATGTCATCACTTGACCATGGTTCATTGTGAGGGTGTTGTTCCACCATGCTATTGCATCTCCTACCAAATAGTGGGTGGCAAAAAGAACTTTCTCGTTGGCATCCACTTCGGCTACTTCTAAGTTGTTCTCCATTATCTGCAACCAGTCATCATCATCCAGTGGGTTCTCCGAAGTGCTAAAGATTGGGGGATTAGTATTCTGGAAGTTTTTGAGTTTGGATCCATGATGATCCTGATTTCCATGGTTCTGATTGTTGTGAGTGATACATTGCAAATGTATCTATAATTTTTGATGTTCCATGCTTGGTTTTATCCACTTTCTTGTGTTTTGTCCACACTTTGGAGTACTTTTCATATGATTTCTTGGACTAACCTATTAACAAGAGCCACAGTGTCAGCTGCCTGTTTTCTGCTGTTTTTGGTTCCAGGAAAGTCAGAAAATGAATATTCTCGGAATTGGACGGGACAAAAGCCAAAGTGCCTATTTTTCTGGAAGATATCAGATGCCAGAATACGATACGGAGAAGGGCTAGGGGTGGACACACCACCTGGCCGCGCGGCCAGGCCTGGCCTGCACCAGGGGGTGGTCTGGCCGACCCCAGCACCCCCTCGGCCTCTCCTTCCGACTATAAGATGCCCTCGAGACGAAAACCCTAGGTACCCGATCAACAAATCCACGAAAGAGTCTGTAGCCGCCGTCATCTCCATCCCTAGATCGGGAGGGATCTGAAGGTGTTCCTGGCACCCTGCCGGAGAGGGGAATTCACCCTGGAGGCCTTATTCATCATAATGCAAGCCTCCGGTGTGATGCGTGAGTAGTTCATCTCTGGACTACGGGTCCATGTAGTAGCTAGATGGCTGGTTTTCCTCCTTTGTGCTTTTATGTTTAGATCTTGTGAGCTCCGTTCATGATCAAGATCATCTATTTGTAATTCTGCATGTTGTGTTTGCGGGGATCCGATGTATATTGAGATGCTATTTCAGATTGATTATTGATTCTATCATGTCTTTGTTATTGTGATCTTGCATGCTTTCTGTTGTTAGTAGCTATCTATGCCAAGTAGATGCTAGCAACTCCAAGAGTTAGTATTTATGCTCGACAGTGGGTTCATGCCTCTGGTAATCTGGGGAAGTGACAGAAATCTCTAAGGTACTATATGTGCTATTGCTACTAGGGATAAAACAACAATCCTTTGTTCATAGAACAATCGTATTGTTTACTTTACACGCAATTCGTAAAGCAATAATCTGTTGCTTGCAACTTAGTACTGGAAGGGGTTCGGATGATAAGCTGAAGGTGGATTATTAGTCATAGATGCAGTTGGATGGCGGTCTATGTATAATGCTGTAATGCCCAATCGAAACTCAAAGGAGTCAAGATGAGTAGTATATGCTTCTATGCTTTCTCGATGTTTGTCAATTGACCCGCTGTAATTTGTTCACCCAACATGTTATCTATCTTAAGGAGAGCCACCTCTAGTGAACTATGGACCCCGGTACTTTCTTTTACATACAATCTACAAACTGTTTACTGCTTTGTGTTTACTTTCTGCAAACTATTACTTCCTCACATTCGATATGTTTAATACTTTGTTTTCAGAAAAACCGGTGAGATTGACAACCTCCTCGCAAGTTGGGGGCAAAGTTCTGTGGTTGTGTTGTGCAAGTCTCCACGTTGCTACTAGCACCGGTAGTGCGCCCAGCCAAGGCTTCACTAGCAACACCTTTGGGGTGTTTCCTTGCTCTTACTGGTTCGATTAAACCTTGGTTTCATAACTAAGGGAAACTTGCTGTTGTGCTCATCATACCTTCCTCTTGGGGTTCCCCAACGAGCTCTACATCAACACTGAGCCATCAAGCATTTTTCTGGCGCCGTTGCCGGGGAGTCAAGGACATCTTCACAAGGGGAGTCCCTCATAACCAATCTCTTTACTTTGTTATTTTTGTTTTGCTTAGTTTCTTTTTGCTTTGTTTGCTTGTTTCTTTATCAAAAACACACAAAAAATTTAGTTTTACTAGTTTGCTTTCTTTATCAAAAACACACAAAAAATTAAGTCTCCTTTAGTTGTTGCCTCTTCCTTAGCTCACCATGTTTATCCCTAAATTCACCCTAAAAGATCTTTCAATTGGTAGTGGTTCTATAATTGGGAAAGATAATATTGAAGAATTCTTTAATCATGTTAGTAAGCATGAAGATACTGAGGATAGATCCCTTGCAGAACTTGCTCCAAACTATGAGATTGCTGCAGCTTCTTTAATTCACATGTTAGAAGCTAGGTTTGTTAACCTCAACCCCTTAATGCAAGTAATGTTTCTTAAGCTTAAAGAAATTGAGGACCCTGAAAAGAGGGATTTTAATCTAGAAACTTTGTTTAAGGAATTCTATGATGTTGCCAAGGAAGCTAGAAAAGTCTTTGAATGTTTCAATATGCTAGGCTCATTTGTAGATGTTGTTGGTACACGAGAAAATATGAACAAAACTGAACCTAATGGGGAGGAAACTAAGATACCAATACCCTTTAAACTGGTAGCAATACATGAAGCCATAGAAAAGAATCTCGATTGGATTGTTCCTGAAAACCCTTTTGATGAAAATAGTGAATCCAAGAGCATTGAGAGAGGATCCTCTAGGACTTATTTGGATGATATACCTTGCCTTGTTGAAGATATTTCTGGTATTGATCTTAATGCTTCTTCATTTGAGAACACTTGATTCTTCTTGCTTCTTATGCCTAACTTCAAGGCGTTAAAGAAAAGTACTTATTGGGAGATAACCCAAAAATTTTAGATGAGTCTTGGAAGTTATTACTTTAGTAATAACCGCTCCTTATCCTTTTTATTTGCTTTTTATGCCAAGAGTAACCTTTAATGAGAGAGAAGTAATGATTGGGAAAGTTGCTGTCCCGAAACAGATTTCTGTGCTTCACCGTAAAAATTCGTGTAAAATCTCTGAACGTATTTTTGAGGCGTGAATTTTTGTGTTTCTGCCCCAGGTTGTTATATAACTTTCGTTAGTTCAACACTTTTTTATTTGAGCAACATAAGGTCTTCGAAAAAATTCGTCTTTACCTTCTGGTCTGTTTTGACAGATTTCTGCCATTTTCTGCATTTGCTTCTTGTTGGTTCCTGTTTGAGTTCTTTTGGGGAATTGAGCTTTATGAGAGAAGTGCTTCAGTAGCTAGTGTTCTAATGGAAGTTTATTGGTCTTAGAACTGAACCTTAAGACCTATTATCTTGAGTGCACTATTGTTGCTAATAAAGATTGTGTGAAGTTTTGTATGAAGGAAAAATTTTAGGTGTATGGAAGGAATGAGTAATGAGATGAAGAATGGACTAAAGCTCAAGCTTGGGGATGCCACACATGTCACCCCAAGAAATATCCAAGAATTACAAGCGTCAAATCTTGGGAATGCCCAAGGCATCCCCTTCTTCATCAACAAAAATCCTAGGTTTCTTCCAAACGCTTCATTTTTATTGTTTCACGCCCAGTTGTGTTGTTCTTGGAGCGTCTTCTTTTTTGTTTTCATTTGGTTTTTCGTTTGCTTGGTTTGCTTAGTTTTCTGAATAAATTGGTTAGACCCCCTCTTTCATACATTGGTTTGCAAATAGTTTGGTTTGGTTTGGAAAAGAGTAGGAAAGTTCATGCTTATGTGGTAAAAAGAGCTCGTTTTTGACTGTTGCCTACACTCTATCATGCCATGCTTGGTATTGTTTTGGCTTTATGCTTAGTATTATTTGCTGTAGCATGACTTGTTATAAACAATTGAGATTGCTTAATGTGCTGGATGAATCATGCGTTGTTTTAGCATATTAAAGCATAGTATAGTGGCATTCTCCTTTGATGCTTTATTTGGGTTGACTTGGCGCATGCTCACACCATGTTATGACTATCTAAAGTCACCATAGCCTTTATGATCCTTTAGTTTTCAACTTGTAGTATCACTTTATGCTTTGATCAATGATGTTTTGTCGCTCTGCATGATTATGGCCATTATTGCTCTCTTAGTTTGACGCTCCTAGTCTTTTGCTAGCCTCCACAACCAAGTATGAGTTCCACTCATGCATCCAAATCACTAAAGCAAGTTATTCCAAAGAGCCCACCATACCTACCTACTAGCTTAAGCTATTCCAAGTATATTCATGCTTTTGTTTACCTTCCAAATTAAACTTGTTATGAGAAAACTAGTGATTAAAGCTCTCACGAACTTGATGGCACACTTTACTTTTCTTGCCCTTAATAAACTTGAACCATTGTGTCGTCTATGTTGTATATGTTTGCACTTATTTGTTGGGAATTAGCAGAACCATGCTGTCATGGGGAACGCTTTCAACATTGCACTTGGTACTTGTACCTAGTTGATATCATGCTCTTTTTTATATGGATGTCGTCGGTGTGAAATGAAAGGGGAGCTTGTAAGTTCATGGAGTTATGTATATGTGTTAGAGAAACGCCTGGGCCGCTGGTCTAGTCCATGCTGACATGGTGGAAACCTGTAGCGTAACCATAATGAGCTGTTTATGAAGCATTCTTCTTATAAAAAAGAGTCCTATATTGAGAAAAAAAGAGAAAAAGAAAAAAAAAGATTATGAAAAGAGGAAAGAGAGAACAAAGCACCATATTCCCATGGTAAATAAGAAGATTGCTGAGATGCTCGTTGTCTGCTTGCCTTGTCATTTTGATATGGGGATTCTTCCGTATCATCGGGCAAGGGGTACCCCGTTGGCGGTTCTCTATGATACACATGTACTTACGATGACAAGAACTTACCAGTGACTAAACTTGAGTAGCATGAGGAGCGACCCTCGTATTCAAGGGACATGAGATTACCAACTTATACTTCGTCAAGCATATACACCATAGTTTGTTAACTTTAACCTTAATCACTTCAAGATGCTTATGATAGGGGCAATGAGAGATGAAAGCTATTAAGTACCATAATTTTTGGAAGCTCTTTATGAAACTTGAATCTCTACTTCCTTTTATGAAGGCCTTTCTTCCACCATCATATTTTGTCTCCACCTTCTACCTTTATGCACCTACTTTGAGAGCATAGTGGCCATTCTTAGTTCTATGTGCATTGTCCCAAGACTAGTTGATTGATGCATAACTTGATATTGCTTGTTTTAAACTATTTGTATCTAGTCACTCTTATGAACTTTGAAGGCGTCCTATGCAGTTATATTTGCTACTCTATGAAGGACAAGCTGAATACTATTATGCTATGTTTTTGTTATGTGAAACAAACAAACGTCTTGCAAAGCATTGTTATTCATGAATCTTTTGTTTGTGCCTTTTCATGTTGCATCATAGTTTCTTTGTCTTATTGCTAGAACTTTGTCTTTCATGTTATGATTGAAGTACTATGATCCCAGCTTTGAATGTTTTGCAAATACTTTGATCAAGTCTTTGATGGTGCATGTCACCTCAAAAATTATTCTTTCTTTTTATCACTTACCTACTCGAGGACGAGCAGGAGTTAAGCTTGGGGATGTTGATACATTGCAAATGTATCTATAATTTTTGATGTTCCATGCTTGGTTTTATCCACTTTCTTGTGTTTTGTCCACACTTTGGAGTACTTTTCATATGATTTCTTGCACTAACCTATTAACAAGAGCCACATTGCCATCTGCATGTTTTCTGCTGTTTTTGGTTCCAGGAAAGTCAGAAAATGAATATTCTCGGAATTGGATGGGACAAAATCCAAAGTGCCTATTTTTCCGGAAGTCATCACATGCTAGAATACGAGACAGAGAAGGGCTGGGGGGCCGGCCACACCACCTGGCCGCACGGCCAGGCCTGGCCCGCGCTAGGGGGTGGTCTGGCCGACCCCAGCACCCCCTCGGCTCTCCTTCCGCCTATAAGATGCCCTCGGGATGAAAACCCTAGGTACCCAATCAAAAAATCCACGAAAGAGCCTGTAGCCGCCGTCATCTCCATCCCTAGATCGGGAGGGATCTGAAGCTCTTCCCGGCACCCTGCCGGAGAGGGGAATTCACCCTGGAGGCCTTCTTCATCATCATGCAAGCCTCCGGTGTGATGCGTGAGTAGTTCATCTCTGGACTACGGATCCATGTAGTAGCTAGATGGCTGGTTTTCCGCCTTTGTTCTTTCATGTTTAGATCTTGTGAGCTCCATTCATGATCAAGATCATCTATTCGTAATTCTGCATGTTGTGTTTGCGGGGATCCGATGTATATTGAGATGCTATTTCAGATTGATTATTGATTCTATCATGTCTTTGTTATTGTGATCTTGCATGCTTTCTGTTGTTAGTAGCTATCTATGCCAAGTAGATGCTAGCAACTCCAAGAGTTAGTATTTATGCTCGATAGTGGGTTGATGCCTCTGGTAATCTGGGGAAGTGACAGAAATCTCTAAGGTACTAGATGTGTTGTTGCTACTAGGGAGAAAACAACAATCCTTTGTTCATAGAACAATCGTATTGTTTAATTTACACGCAATTCATAAAGAAATAATCTGTTGCTTGCAACTTAATACTGGAGGGGGTTCGGATGATAACCTGAAGGTGGATTATTAGTCATAGATGAAGTTGGATGGTGGTCCATGTATAATGTTGTAATGCCAATCAAGTTCCAAAGGAGTCAAGATGATTAGTATATGCATGTATTTCTTTCTCGATGTTTGTCAATTGCCCCGCTGTAATTTGTTCACCCAGCATGTTATCTATCTTAAGGAGAGCCACCTCTAGTGAACTATGGATCTCGGTCCTTTCTTTTATATACAATCTATAAACTGTTTACTGCTTTGTGTTTACTTTCTGCAAACTATTACTTCCTCCCATTTGATACGTTTAATCCTTTGTTTTTAGCAAAACCAGTGAGATTGATAACCTCATCGCAAGTTGGGGACAAAGTTCTGTGGTTGTGTTGTGCAGGTCTCCACGTTTCTACTAGCACCGGTAGTGCGCCCTGCTAAGGCTCAGCTAGCAACACCTTTGGGGTGTTTCCTTGCTCCTACTGGTTCAATTAAACCTTGGTTTCATAACTGAGGGAAACTTGCTGTTGTGCTCATCATACCTTCCTCTTGGGGTTCCCCAACGAGCTCTACATCAACACTGAGCCATCAGTGAGCCATCTAGGCGATCTTCTACAGTGTTGCTAGATTAGCTTGGCGCTCTGCCTACTAGCTTCACGGTCTGCAATGAGAGTATGCAGAATGAGAGTCTTGCGATGAGCTGCTCCCTCCTTTGTTTCCACGAGTCATCTGAAGATTGAGGTAGATAAAGGGGTAAGAGGGAAAGTTCTAAGGTTCATGGTTTTGGTTTCAAAGCTAAAACTTTGCGTTTGACTCAGGTTTTGCAACTAACTTCTTTTCATTCATTCAAGCAAAGCACAAACACACACACCACAACATCAAAGGAAAACAGATGGTTTTAAGAACCATTCTGCAAGCTACGATACAATGGGACCGATACTTCTCACTCTACGATAGTGCTCTAGTGAATCTACTCATCATCGATGAAGTCGGAGTCATCATCGTCGGTGTAGAAGTCGATGGCATCATCCTCCAGATAGTCATCATCATTGCTGAGGTAGGAGTCAATATACCCTTGGATATCTTCACCTTCCTCTTCTTCTTCTTTTGATGCAAGCTGAGCTTCTTGCTCCTTGATGGTCTTCTCGAGCTCGGCTACCTTCTTGCGAAGACGGTCGATGGTGCAACCCTTCTTTGCATGTTGACGGTGAAGAGACTAACGATCCTTGACTAGCAGCAAGAAAGTCTAGGCCTTCTGGGCGGCAATGGCGAGGTTGTGGTTGGCGAACTCTCTAGCATTGTCCAACTCCTTCTGTCTGTCGTACAGTAGGAAGTCGAGGTTCTCCACTTGACACTTCAATATTGGGTGACTTGGCATCTCTAGAGGCATTCCCATGGAATCACGCCTTGCATAGTGAACAAAGCGGGTTCCTTGGATTAGGTTGACACTCTAGGCACATAGACAAGCGAGAGCTTCATGCATTGCCCTGGCTAATCCATCTAGCCAGTTGTTCTCTCTCACGGAGAACTGAATCCTCTCGGGCATTGGTGCCTCTATCTTGCCTCGAAGATCAGCAGTTACTAGCCATTGTAAATCTCCTCCTTGGGGTCCAGGGAGTTGAGCTCCAAGGAATTTCGGATGAGGACGCTCCAAGTACTAAGATAGTCAATCAAGATCCCTCTCGAAGATCAGTTGGCCTCCGTTGCCCAACTGGTAGAACTTGTTGTATTGAGCTTTCATCTGTAACAATTTAGGATGAGAAAGTTAGTGGAGTGATCAAGTGTGTCAAAGTTTTATGTAGTAATGTAAGAATTTGGAGGAACATGAATTTTTTTGAGAGAAAGAATGCCAAGGATAAGAGAGGAAATAGTTTTCATAAATACTCACTTTAGTTTTTGAAACTAAGTTTTTGTTCGTACGTTCATTCTAACTAGGGTCTCCTATGGTCAACTTGGCTCGGATACCAACTTGTCAACACCCGGATTTTTAATCCCATATGCCTGTTATGCCATACATCGCAATCCCGGGATTACCATTTTTGCGAGACATAATAGATTGGATATCACAGTACATCATCCATTACAAACCATAATAAGGTCTTACACAAATAAAGGATCTCATGATCCAGTCTTAATATAATCAAGTAGCAGAATAGATAGCATAGCGGTGGGGTCCATCTTCAGTGTCACAGGCAATGCTGACGACGGGAGATGATCCTAGTTGTTGTAGCCGTCCTGCTATCCTCCTTCAGGGTAGTCCTCCTCATAGTCTGGCCACGGGAATAGCCAGGAACAAAAGCCATGAGTACTCTTTAAGTACTCGCAAACTACCACTAACCAGTAAGATAGTGCTAGTAGGTATGCTAAGTTCTAAGCTTACTTGTAAAGTTAAGTTTGAAATCTAAGCTGAGTTCAGAAACAAAGAAATATAAATTAAAGTTGAAAACACCTAATTGGGAGCTTAGTTGTCATAGTCACAACTTTTTTATGGTCAAGTCATGTCACAATTCATTTCATAAGTCATTTTGAAAACATCTGACAACGTAACAGTATGGCCACTCCAACTATCCATAACCACGGACATGGCTATTCGAATAGTTTGACACTCTGCAGTGGTGGTACACTTTCACCACAAAGTTCGATACATCTGTCAGGGATAACCCTGAATCATCATACTTAGTATGCAGATAATCAAACATAACCTTTCCTTTACACACTCTAGTGTAAGCACCTCTCCTATGAGCTTGGCCTCCCAGCCATGACCATCTGTCATCCTAGGCACTACATAGGTGGACAACATTGAGAGGTAGCCTCAACTCAAACGTCTCCCGCGAGGGATCTAATACTAATGCATATAAACTTCTGGCTAAGCCTTACCCCATTCAGGTATTGTGGTTGTACGGTAAAATTGGAATGGTATCGCATCCGAACCCAACCATCAGTTTTTGTAAAAGGGCTAAGGCTCATGCCTTAACATTTTCATCATCATCATAAACCATTTGTGTTTCTCAACACATGTCAAAACATCTCGATAGAATGACTCATCATTCCAAGGTTTTCACAAGTCATTTTCACCAAGTATTCCCATCTAAAGTGATCAAGTTTTGGTTGAGCTCTAAGCTACTAAGTTAAGAGTGTTCACTAATGTGGGATTCTAATATCAATCTCATGCCATAGAATGACATCTAAGTCTAACTAGATAGGTCAAGTTTTATACTCTTTATGCTATCTATAAACAAAGTAAAGAACTTTGGTAAAGTAAAGGAAGTAAAGCTTGTAAATAAAACTTGGAGTAGGTAATAGTCAAAAGTATAACCAAAGCATGCCTAATGCATTTGCTTAGGTTATCTAGCTTGCAAGGTTTAGCTTGCATTGTTAATGATGGCTTGCAAGTGTTATCTTGCATTTTTAACTTGTATAATGCTAGCTTGCTAACAATAGCTTGCCAGTAATAGCTTGCCTTGGTTGGTGCACTGGTTGAAATTCTCTTCCTCCTCCTCTTGGTAGAACTCCTCCTTCTCGAAGACTTGGTCGGTACTATCGTCTATAAATACATACGGAATACACAATCACCAAATAATACATAACTAGTCTACTTAGCACACTAAGACACACATTAAATGATCTAGTATCATCACAAACATCACACGGTTTAATGAACTAGCTTCATTTATTTTATTTGAGAAAAGTAATTTCTACTCATTGAAATTAACTAAGATTTAATATTCTCCATTTAAAATATGGGATCATGTGGACACTTATCATCACCACATATTCTAACATATGGGAATGTGATTTAAGGGTTGGATCATATTTTAATAAGTTTAAGTTTAATAATTAATGATTTAAAGTGACTAGAAATGCCTATATAGCATTATTTTGGTACTAGTCCAAAGTCACTGCATGCAAACCTTAATATTATTACATAATCAGATAGGTATGGTTAAATGTGATTTTTGAGAGTTGGAATCAACTCAAAACCTATTATGGTTGATTTTAGAAAAATGTTTGAATGTGCAGAAGCTTCTCTCTTGTTATTTTATCTTGGAGAGATCTATAACTCTAAATGATTTAAATCCAACGGGCTTGGATAGAGATTTTCATTAGCTTTCCAACAAAATTGGAATACCTCAATTTGGATTTGTATAACTTCCTAAATTGATTTTCAAACTAAGGGACAAAACTAAGTTTCAGCTAAAAAGGAAAAATCTAAATTTGAATTAACTAGGTCGCGCGGGAACACTAACGGGCCGGCCCAGATTCACTCCACGGCGCTGAGGACTGCTGACAGGGGGGTCCCGCTTGTCAGTGGCTCATTACATGTGAAGCGGTACGGGGGAGATGGACTGTAGGATTAGAATGCAGATCTACGGCTGGGGCTTATCGTCGACGACGGACTCGTCGGAGGCGAGGCTGAACCCTAGCAGCTCGGTGGGGGTGCAGTGGGGACGTACCGGGGCTCCAGCTAGTGCGGCGAGGCGGGCAAACGAACGAGACGACGACGGCGGGCTCAGGCGAAGTCGCGGCAGATGCTGGGGTGGACGAAATCAACGGCAGCGTCTTCTCCTCCACTGCGGCTGTCTCCGGCTCAATTCCGGTGACTGGATGCTCGAGCTGCTCCAGCGAGAGGTGGGGAAGGACTGGTGGTGAGAGGGGAGTTGAATGGTGTGGCGATTGAGGCTGGGGAAGGCCTCCATATATAGGCTCGAGGAGGGGACCGAGGGGGCAATGGCGAGCTCGTCGGTGATGACGATACAGGGTGCTATCGACATGGGTGGCATAGGCGGACGGTGGCTTGCCTCCTGGCGGTCCTCTATGGCTTTATGGCGATGCTAGGGGTGGTGGCTAACGGTCGGGAGCGTCGTGCGCTCTGGGAGACAGGAGTGGTGCTCGACTCGGTTCCCGGCGAGTGTGGGTGGCGCGGCGGGGTACGGCCGTATCTGATGGGTCGAGGTGGTCAAGGCGGAGCGGCGCGCGCGGTCTGGTGTCGAGGTGCGGCGTGTGGCGTGCTGGCGGTGATGGCGCTCTGGCGTGCCCTGGCGCGGCAAAGAGAGGCAAGTGCGGGGCTAGTCCTCGGTGGTCCAGGGCGTGGTAGTGGTTGTGGGGTGGATCATGGACGGCGGGGAGGTCACGCCTTGCTTCCTGGAGCAGCGGAGAGGGGCTGGTGGTCTGCTGTGGTGTTGGCAAGGTTGGCCGGCGATCATGTCCTCGGTGCGGCGTGTCACTGTCGCTAGGGACTAGGGGATGGGCTGGTTGCTGCTTGGTTAGATCAAAGAGGGACAGAGGGATTAAATGGGGTGAACTTGGGTGGCAAAACCCTGTAGAAATAGTGAGCCTAATCTAGAGTGTGATCAGTGCCTGCCAAGTGTTTGACAAAATGGCCAAAAGAAAATAAGTTTGGAATTTTGAAATGGATTTTGGTGGAGTGGTTTGTCACATGCTTAAACATCTGTGGTTGCTAGGATTTGTCAAATGGAAATCATTTGAGTGGTTTCTGAAAAAGTGTGATCTAGACATATGAACTAGATTCCAGTTTGAATGTTTTTGGGAGATCACAAAGTGGGCCTTGGCACATCACTACTTGTACTAGCAAGGGGTGCAAAGATCCACAATTGTTTCTGTTGGAATTTGAGTGCTAGGAATACCCAAAGTGGGCTAGGTGATGAAAATGGCAAAAGTGACCATTTCCTTTATTTAATTCTTTTTTTATTTCTTTTTCTTTGGTTTTTGCTTCAGAATGGTCTAGATGATGTGACATTCATCTTAGAACCACTTTACAACCATTAGAACAAACAATAATGGCATTTCAAATAACTCCTATTTTAAATGCACACACATATGAATGCTTAAAGATTTTTAATGGAAAAAGTTTTTGTTAACCCTAAATTGGGTAGTTTGGATCTTGATTAACCTTGATTAAATATTTGGGATGTTACAAACCTTCCCCCCTAAAAAAATCTCGTCCCGAGATTTAAGAAAGAAAACTAGGAACTAAAGAGAGCTGGGAACTCAGTCCTAATGTAATCTTCTCGCTCCCAAGTGGCTTCTTCTTCGGTATGGTTGCTCCATTGGATCTTGAGAAATTTGATACTCCGGGTCCTGGTGGTTCTGTAGGCTTCCTCCAAGATACGGATGGGCACTTCACGATACGTCAGATCCTTGTTGATATCAACAGCTCGGTGATCGATGTTCTTGAAAACTTCGGTCTTCTCCGGCACTTCTAGGCATTTGCGAAGTAACGAGATATGGAACACATTGTGGATGGCTGACATCTCCTCTGGCAGTTCCAGTTGATAAGATACTTCTCCTCGGTGGTTCAGAATCTTGAAGGGTCCAATATATCTGGGGGCTAGCTTTCCTTTCAAACTAAAATATTGGGTTCCCTTCAATGGTGAAACCTTGAGATACACAAAATATCCGACATTGAAAGTTAGGTCTCTCCTTCTCTTGTCAGCATAACTCTTATGTCTGGATTGGGCTGTCTTGAGGTGCTCACGGACTTTGTGAACCTTCTCTTCGGCTTCTCGGAGAATGTCGGGTCCGAAATTCTGACTCTCTCCTACTTGTAACCAATTCAAAGGGGTACGACACTTTCTTCCATATAATAACTCAAATGGTGCCATTTGCAAACTGGCTTGATAACTGTTGTTATATGAGAATTCTGCGAAAGGCAGACAATCTTCCCATTTTGATCCATATTCTAACACACAAGCTCTCAACATATCCTCTAGGATTTGGTTCACTCTTTCAGTCTGTCCATCGGTTTGCGAGTGATAAGCTGTGCTAAAATTCAACTTGGTTCCTAATCCTTCTTGGACTTTCTGCCAAAATCTCGAGGTAAATTGGGTTCCTCGATCTGATACTATGGTCTTGGGGGTTCCACGCAAACTGATGATTCTAGCAATGTACAACTCTGCTAGCTTTGAACTCTGGTAGGTTGTCTTGACAGGTATAAAATGAGCTACCTTGGACAGTCTATCAATGATGACCCAGATTGAGTCATTTCCCCTACTAGAAGTAGGAAAACCGGTGATAAAGTCCATTCCGACTGAATCCCATTTCCATTCCGGAATCTGCAATGGTTGCAACAGTCCTGTGGGTCTCTGATGTTCCGCTTTGACTCTCTGACATATATCACACTTGGCGATGTAGGTTCCGATTTCTCTCTTCATCTTGTGCCACCAAAATTGCTCCTTTAGATCCATTTTCAAATGTCATTTAAAATTAGAGTTTGAATGTTTTTGGGAGATCACAAAGCGGGCCTTGGCACATCACTACTTGTACTAGCAAGGGGTGCAAAGATCCACAATTGTTTCTATTGGAATTTGAGTGCTAGGAATACCCAAAGTGGGCTAGGTGATGAAAATGGCAAAAGTGACCATTTCCTTTATTTAATTCTTTTTTATTTCTTTTTCTTTGGTTTTTGCTTGGGAATGATCTAGACGATGTGACATTCATCTTAGAACCATTGTACAACCATTAGAACAAACAATAATGGCATTTCAAACAACTCCTATTTTAAATGCACACACATATGAATGCTTAAAGATTTTTAATGGAAAAAGTTTTTGTTAACCCTAAATTGGGTAGTTTGGATCTTGATTAAAGATTTGGGATGTTACACAATATAAAAGTGGAAAAAGGCCTTCATAAAAGGAAGTAGAGATTCAAGTTTCATAAAGAGCTTCCAAAAATTATGGTACTTAATAGCTTTCATCTCTCATTGCTCCTATCATAAGCATCTTGAAGTGATTAAGGTTAAAGTTAACAAACTATGTTGTATATACTTGACGAAGTATAAGTTGGTAATCTCATGTCCCTTGAATACGAGGGTCGCTCCTCATGCTACTCAAGTTTAGTCACTGGTAAGTTCTTGTCATCGTAAGTACATGTGTATCATAGAGAACCGCCAAAGGGGTACCCCTTGCTCGATGATACGGAAGAATCCCCATATCAAAATGACAAGGCAATCAGACAACGAGCATCTCAGCAATCTTCTTATTTACCATGGGAATATGGTGCTTTTTTCTCTCTTTCCTCTTTTCATAATCTTTTTTTTTCTTTTTTTCTTTTTTCTCAATATGTGACTCTTTTTTATAAGAAGAATGCTTCATAGACAGCTCATTATGGTTACGCTGCAGGTTTCCACCATGTCAGCATGGATTAGACCAGCGGCCTAGGCGTTTCTCTGACACATATACATAACTCCATTGACTTACAAGCTCCCCTTTCATTTCACACCGACGACATCCATAGACAAAAGATCATGATATCAACTAGGTATAGAGTACAAGTGCAATGTTGAAAGCATTCCCCATGACAACATGGTTCTACTAATCCCCAACAAATAAGTGCAAACATATACAACATAGACGACACAATGGTTCAAGTTTATTAAGGGCAAGAAAAGTAAAGTGTGCCATCAAGTTGAGAGGTTTAACCACTAGTTTTGTCATAACAAGTTTAATACGGAAGGTAGATAAAAACATGAATATACTTGGAATAGCATATGCTAGTAGGTAGGTATGGTGGACTCTTTGGAATAACTTGGTTTTAGGAGTTGGATGCATGAGTGGAACTCATACTTGGTTGTGGAGGCTAGCAAAAGACTGGGAGCGGCAAACTAAGAGAGCAATAATGGCCATAATCATGTAGAGCGACAAAACATCGTTGATCAAAGCATCACGTGATACTACAAGTTCAAAACTAAAGGATCATAAAGGCTATGGTGACTTGGGATAGTCATAACATGGTGTGAGCATGCGCCAAGTCAACCCAAATAAAGCATCAAAGGAGAATACCATAATACTATGCTTTAATATGCTAAAACAACGCATGCTTCTTCCAAGGCACATTAAGCAATCTCAATTGTTTATAACAAGTCATGCTACAGCAAAGAATACTAAGCATAAAGCTAAAAAAATATCAAGCATGGCATGACAAAGGATAGGCCATAGTCAAAACAAGCTCTCTTTAGCACTTAACCATGAACTTTCCTACTCTTTTCCAATCCAAACCAAACTATTTGAAAACCAATGTATGAAAGAGGGGGTCCAACAAATTTAATCAGAAAACTAAGCAACCCAAGCAAATGAAAAACCAAAGCGAAAACAAAAAATAAGACGCTCCAAGAACAACACAATTGTGCATGAAACAATAAAAATGAAGCGTTTGGAAGAAACCTGGGATTTTTATTGATGCAACGGGGGATGCCTTGGGCATCCCCAAGCTTTGACGCTTGTACTTCTTGGATATTTCATGGGGTGACACGCGTGCCATCCCCAAGCTTGAGCTTTAGTCCATCCTTCATCTTATTACTCATTCCTTCCATACACCTAAAATTTTTCCTTCATACAAAACTCCACACAATCTTTATTAGCAACATTAGTGCACTCAAGATAATAAGTCTTTAGGTTCAGTTCCAACACCAATAAAACTTAAATTAAAACACTAGCTACTGTAGCTTTTCCCTCAAAAAGCTCAATTCCCCAAAAGAACTCAAAAAGGAACCAACAAGAAGCAAATGCAAAAAATGGCAGAAATCTGTCAAAACAGACCAGCAGGTAAAGACGAATTTTTTCGAAGACCTTCTGTTGCTCAAATCGCAAAGTGTTGAACTAACGAAAGTTAGATAACAACCTGGGACAGAATCACAAAAATTCACGCCTCAAAAGACATACAGAGATTTTACACGATTTTTTACTGTGAAGCACAGAAATCTGTTTCGGGACAGCAACTTTCCCAATCATTACTTCTCTCTCATTAGAGGTTACTCTTGGCACAAAAAGCAAATAAAAAGGATAAGGAGCGGTTATTACAGAGGTAATAACTTCCAGGACTCATCTAAAACTTTTGGGTTATCTCCCAATAAGCACTTTTCTTTAACGCCTTTAAGTTAGGCATAAGAAGCAAAAAAAGGATCAAGTGTTCTCAAATGAAGAAGCATTAAGATTAATACCAGAAATATCTTCAACAAGGCAAGGTATCTCGTGCAAATAAGTTCTAGAGGATCCTTTCTCAATGCTCTTTGGTTCACTATTTTCATCAAACGGGTTTTCAGGAACAATCCAATCAAGATTCTTTTCTATGGCTTCATGCATTGCTACTAGTTTAAAGGGTATTGGTATCTTAGTTTCCTCCCCATTAGGCTCAGTTTTGTTCATATTTTCTCATGTACCAATAACATCTACACATGAGCCTAGCATATTGAAACGTTCAAAGACTTTTCTAGCTTCCTTGGCAACATCATAGAATTCCTTAAGCAAGGTTTCTAGAATAAAATCCCTCTTTTTAGGGTCCTCAATTTCTTTAAGTTTAAGAAACATTACTTGCATTAAGGGGTTAAGGTTAACAAACCTATCTTCCAACATGTGAACTAAATAAGTTGCAGCAATTTCATAGTTTGGAGCAAGTTCTGCAAGGGATCTATCCTCAATACCCTCATTTTTACTAACATGATTAAAGAATTCTTCAATATTATCTTTTCCAATAATAGAGCCACTACCTATTGAAAGGTCTTTCAGGGCAAATTTAGGGATCAACATGGTGAGCTAAGGAAGAGGTAACAACTATAGAAAGACATAATTTTTTTGTGTTTTTTATAAAGAAAGCAAACTTGTAAAACTATTTTTTTTGTGTTTTTGAAAAAGAAACAAACAAAAAAAATGAAAGTAAACTAAGCAAAACAAAAATAACAAAGTAAAGAGATTGGTTGTGAGGGACTCCCCTTGTGAAGATGTCCTTGACTCCCCGGCAACGGCGCCAGAAAAATACTTGCTGACTCGTGTATTAACGAGCTCGTTGGGGAACCCCAAGAGGAAGGTATGATGAGCACAGTAGTAAGTTTCCCTCAGTTATGAAACCAAGGTTATCAATCCAGTAGGAGCAAGGAAACACCCCAAAGGTGTAGCTAGCTGAACTTTGCTGGGCGCACTACCGGTGCCAGCAAGCAACGTGGAGACCTGCACAACACAACCACAGAACTCTGTCCCCAACTTACGATGAGGTTGTCAATCTCACCAGTTTTGCTGAAAACAAAGGATTAAACATATCGAGTGGAAGAAAGTAATAGTTTGTAGAAAGTAAACACAAAGCAGTAAACAGTTGATTGTAGATTGATGATAAAAGAAAGGACCGGGGGTCCATAGTTCACTAGAGGTGGCTCTCCTTAAGATAGATAACATGTTGGGTGAACAAATTACAGCGGGGCAATTGACAAACATCGAGAAAGCATACAAGCATATACTACTCATCTTGACTCCTTTGAGATTCGATTGGGCATTACAACATTATACATAGACCGCCATCCAACTGCATCTATGAGTAATAATCCACCTTCAGGTTATCATCCGAACCCCCTCCAGTATTAAGTTGCAAGCAACTGATAATTGCATTACGAATTGCGTGTAAAGTAAACAATACGATTGTTCTATGAACAAAGGATTGTTGTTTTATCCCTAGTAGCAACAGCACATCTAGTACCTTAGAGATTTCTATCACTTCCCCAGATTAACAGAGGCATGAACCCACTATCGAGCATAAATACTAACTCTTGGAGTTGCTAGCATCTACTTGGCCAAGATAGCTACTAACAACGAAAAGCATGCAAGATCACAAATAACAAAGACATGATAGAATCAATAATCAATCTGAAATAGTATCTCAATATCCATCGGATCCCCGCAAACACAACATGCAGAATTACAAATAGATGATCTTGATCATGAACGGAGCTTACAATATCTAAACATGATAGCACAAAGGAGGAGAACCAGCCATCTAGCTACTACATGGACCCGTAGTCTAGAGATGAACTACTCACGCATCACACCGGAGGCTTGCATGGTGATGAAGAAGGCCTCCAGGGTGAATTCCCCTCTCCGGCAGGGTGCCGGGAAGAGCTTCAGATCCCTCCTGATCTAGGGATGGAGATGACGGCGGCTACATACTCTTTCATGGAATTTTGATCAGGTACTTAGGGTTTCCGTATCAGAGGCAATATATAGGCGGAAGGAGAGGCCGAGATGGTGCCTGTGGCGGCCAGACCACCCCCTGGCTCGGGCTAGGCCTGGTCGTCCGGCCAGGTGGTGTGGCCGGGCCCCAGCCCCTCTCCGTCTCGTATTCTGGCTCCAGGTGTCCCTCGGTGAAAAACTAACTTTGGCTTTTGTCCCGTCCAATTCCGAGAATATTCATTTTCTAACTTTCCTGGAACCAAAAACAACAGAAAACAGGCAGCTGGCACTGTGGCTCTTGTTAATAGGTTAGTCCAAGAAATCATATGAAAAGTACTCCAAAGTGTGGACAAAACATAAGAAAGTAGATAAAACCAAGCATGGAACATCAAAAATTATAGATACATTTGCAATGTATCAATCGTATCTAATCTAGGGCTTGGAGTTTGTGATGAGTTCTTTGGAATGTGTTGTACTTTTATATTAGCTTTACACATGTGCTTCTTGTTAAGGCTGGTGAGAGTGTGTGAAACAATATGTAAGTATAACAAGTAGTATACAATACTAAAGCATTCGAATGGAGCATGTAACTAAAAGATTACTTAAGCAAGATTGTTAAACAATTAAAGTTCTTATAGAAATGCTTAAGGATTTCTTTAATGTTTCTTAAAAGAATAACTTTTGAGGAAAATGTTACCTTTACAAAGGAAAAGCATTTAAACTTGAGGTTAACACTTTTAGGGTTTCTTGTTAGCTATAAGTATTTAAGAAGGAGACAATTATTTTTTGAATAGACATTCCACTAACAAGTGGAGACTCTTAACACTTCATGAAGGTGAAATAAAAGTATTATGCCTTTATGGAAGTGGTGTTCTCTTGATTTATTAAGTGAATAGAATCACTTACTTATTATATAATTAATACTTATTTCTATAAACATGGGAATGGTATCATGTTAAATACTTAAAGACTTTGTTTAGCTTTTAAAATTGATTTCCAAACTTGTAAAAGAATTAGTACTGAAATCTTGATGATTTTATAATTGATAAAATATTTTTGGAGAGTAAGATTTACTTAATTCTAAATGGTAGTTTTAGTAAGTACAACTTGAATTTGTTAGCCCTATCTTAACTTCACTTAAACATAACTTGCACTTGTTATTACACTTTTAGACTTTAAAAAAATAATGGTAAAGGCAATAGTAAAGATTTATATATTTTTAAGGAATTAAAATAAAATAAAAGGGTTTTAATAAGATTTATTAGATCTTTACCTTTTATTTCTTCAATTATGAAAGATGATATTTTTAAGGTGTAGATTTTATTTTATGATCATTTTGGTATATTATATGTATTTTTGTGCTTTTTAAATAATAAGATATGATTTTTATAAGTTTTATCCCTTTATAAACACTTAATAAATAATAAATATTAGCTAGGTGATACAGAAATGTATAAAACAAGTTTATAAATTTATATTTTGTTTTTCTAAGACTTTTGAGGTATTATACTTATTTTTGGGAATTTTAAATAATAGAACATATATTTTAAAAGATTAATCCTTAATAGATTATTTATTATTAATAATAAATATCTTATTTAAATTGGAAAATAAAATATCATTATAGGTTTATATTGTAGAGTTTATTTTTCTGAACATGTTGATATATTATATGGATTTTTTTGAATTATAAAACAAAAGATATTGATTTAATAAGATTTAATTATTTTATTAAATTTCTGGAAACTAATTATATTTAAATTTATTAGGTTTTATCTATGATCTAAACAGGAACATACTTTTCTCACTGAGTCCTAATCTAGCCAGACCCACTGACCCATGGGGTCAAGGCCATGTCGGCATGCCATGTTGGCGTGGACCGGTTCAAACCTGTTGACTGGGCTAGGGGTGACGCAAGCATGATGACACGGTGACGTCAGTGATGGCCGGAGCTCACTGGTCGGGCAAGCACAAGTCGCTGGAGAGCGCGCGGGGCAAAATGGAAGGGAGCGCTTGACGGAGGGCATCAAGGCGAACCTAGGAGTGGCGTCGCCCCGCCCCCTTTTTGGTCACCGGAGGTACTCTGGCGACCCTCTTTTGCGGCGGCCGACAACGGTGTACGGCGCTACAACGATCCAGACTACTACAGAGCAAGAGAGGCATGGGAGGATGCAGGAGATCACCACGAACGTCGTGAAGAGTCGGTGAGGCCGAGGGTGGTTAGGAGACAGTGAATCGATGGCAATGGCCATGACGGCTGACGGAAGGTCAATCTCAATTCCGCACGACTCACGGCACGCCAGCTCTCGTGCTTGGTCCAAGGTGAACGAGGACACGACGGTGCTACTAGTGGTGGCTTCGACGAGGCATGGGGCGATCTGGAACAGTGACCTTATCCTCCCCCTGGCGACGGTGATCCATCGCGGCGGTTAATCCTCGCTGACGCCGGTGACTGGCATCGGGGAAGACGACGCGAAACGGTACGCGGGCCTGGGCCGATGTTGGGCCGACGTGGAGTGAGCGGGCAGCGGCGGCTGGAGCACGCCGGCGACAGTTAGCACGCACGGTTACTGGGTTATGGGCCAAAGCTGCAGCGCTGGATTTCTTTTTCTATTTCGATTTTCTATTTTCTATTTTTTTACAAACCATTTCAAATATGAATTTCCTCAAGGATTTAAATATCCAGAGAATTTATAAGTCAAGAATAGTATTGTATAAATCAAGTATGACTCTCTTCTCCTGATTTCTATATTCATAATTATATGAAAGGTCCTTTTCATTAGGAGATATTAATAAGGATTAGGGTTTTAGGAATTTAGGAATTTTGTTTCTTATAATACAATTTCATAAAAATGATTCTGCTTTTACTTGATAAATATAATGGTAAGGATTTAAAATGATTAATGATATCTATAGGACTTTATTCATACTTAGCCTCATAAAGGAATTATATATATATATACATTATAAGATCTTAATCCTTGTGGTTCATGATAGGGTGATTTAAGTTTCATGGTTCTCCCTATTGGGTGATTTTACCAAATCCAATTCTACTTGTTTTGTAGTGCTTAGGATTACCACAGAACAATCTTGGTTAGGTCAGTATGAATCAATAACAATCATTGATGGAGAAATACTAAGATTTATTCAAATATAGGTATATAGGTTTTGAGAGTATTTAATAACTCATATTCAATTAGATATTTGAATGATTATTAAGGCTATAGATGAAGATTTAGGTTTAAAGATACTGCATCTCCATCTATGATTAGGTTGATTTCCCCTCTTAGAGTGAGATATTGGAATTGCTTCCTAGAGTACTCTTGTTAATTCATGGGTCTAGGTTTCTATGAGGGTTTAAGACAATAAGGTGGACAGGGCTTCCATCTATAAACACTCATCTGGTTCTCTAATTATCTCTTGGGGGCTTTAGTTGTCCAAGAGGTATTGTTCAAAGTTTACCTAGGAATAGTAAATGGTTCCACTATCCATTTGATTCTAGGGTTTTGAATAATGAGGTAGACATGGTTCTATCATGGTTTGATGTACTATTGGTTAAAGGTTTCTCAAGCACTCCTACCTTAATACCTTACTAAGCTTATCTTTAGACAAGGAATTCTTTTCCTAAATATACTCCATATATCTTTCTTATATTATTCACAAAGATCACATCTTCCTGAATAAGTCAAATATCTGACTCCACCATATCAATCATCATATGATGACATGGTCATGTCACTTCAACATTACTCCTTCTTCATTCTTCTAGTGTATATAACTTCCATTTCTAAACTACTCTTGAGGAAGTCATTCAGCTAATTAGTTCTAACTTCTAACTCCACCTATTAATTCCTTTAATTCCATCTTGCAACTGCCACCAAGGGTTGCAAGACTACAATCCTCACAAAGGATATCAATCCTATGGAATAGGTATGGTGCTACTCTCCATAATACAAGTTTGTTCTTGTATTAGCTTGGTTAAGCTACTGCGCCTTCAACTACTCCATAACACTCCTATTATATACTTTATCATACTCTAACTTGACTTCTCAGGATCAAGCTAGATGATTCATCTTACTAGGGCTTTGCCTAATTTAGTATACTCACAACTCTTCTTAAATACCTAATCACCTATTCTCAAGTGATTTGAGGGTGATGGCTTCCATACTTTGATCATAATAAGCTTAGGCTTCTAATTGTCTGATCAAGATCTATTATCCACTAAGTAGTAAACTTGTACTAGTCTTTCTATAAGGCTTATATTGCTAAGGAAACTTACTTGAAGTTTATACCCACTTGGCTTAACAAGATTATTATTTGATACACAAATACTACTAGCTTTCTCATGGCTCCTCAATTACTAGCTTAACTCTTAGGTTTAGGTACTTCTTCTAGTTAACTCATGAATGAGTTATCTCCTCCAACCTCAGATGGTTTGATCTCCATCAAGCATCACATTCCATTGATGATGGCATACTCTACCCTACTAGTTCCTTCTTCTTATTAATCTACTTAAGGTCTTTGTAAGTTCAATATAACAGGTCAAAGCTAAAAGTCAACAAGTTCTAGGTCAGGAATTGATCACTCAATATTGATGATCAATTGACACTAGGCCTTAACTATTTAGGAATTTCATATGTTAATATGACGACAAGGGCATGTGATGAATGGTCTTGGCTTAACTTCTATTTCCTCTCTATTTGATAAGAGTTAATGTTTAAGAACTACCATGGTGCTCATGGTAGAATAACTATATCGAGCAAGTATATCAAGGTTCAGTTATGGGGTTTTCTTTACTTAAGTTATATACTTGACTTGGGGTTTAGGGTTTGTGGTAGATAATACCTTGATATCAGCTTTAGAATATTAAGTATTCATCCTTGAGTTGTTGTATGGAATACCAGGTAATGATCTCTAGAAGATCTAGTACTCCTTAGTAGTGTGTTGTGACTTAGTTTCATTACATTTGATCTATCCTTAGATCAAATTATATTACCCAAAGATAAGGTTTTAGCAAAGGTCATATTGAGACTTATCGTAGTCAACTTGATGATCCACTTCAGTCCCACCAAGTTAAGAGAAGCTTCAATCTCTTTGACAAGTTTTATTTAAAAGCGCGAAAATTATTCGGAATTTTTATGCATGAATGCAATGCACACACCTTATCTCAGCTTATTTCTAAGCTCTAATGCTGGGGTGTTACATAACACATAGTTTGTTGTAATTTGTGTTTCAAAGTTTGCTGAACTATGTTGTGTTTCATTTTATGCCAACTATACCGTGAACAATGCTTTGTATTCATTTTTATGCCGAGCTATGTGATCAAAACTATGTTTGTGTGAATTTGAGCCGAACTGTGGTGAAATGTCGCTAAATTAGCCAAAAGTTTGTCTACCTGGAACGCGAGTGGAAAATCGACCATTTCCCAAGCTGAAAGTTGCATCCATCTGACGATTTTTAACTCCGAATTTTGGTTTGGGAACATCCGACGAGTGGAGGTGCTCTTAGTTTGTTTGCAGAATGAGCGTCTCTGGGAGCTCAATTATGTTACTCTCTCCGACCCATATTAGTTGACTTAGATTTATCTAGATACGAATGTATCTAGTCAAAGTTTTAGTGCTAGATACACCCATGTCTAGACAAATTTGAATTATAATATGGGTCGAAAGGAGTACTTACTTCGGTCCATATTAATGGTTTAATTTTGTCTAGATACGAATATATTTAATTTAAATATTTAATTTGATACACGTGAATTTAGATAAAGTCGAGGACTGTTAGTATGTACCGGAGGGAGTAGTGAGAGGACATGGTTTCTCGCGTTCTGTTTTTACACATGCATGGTAGTGAGAGATGACTTTGCGGAGCACATTCGAGTGCCTGCTTTACCGCAAATCAATTTAATTAATCCGACGCAAAGAGGGTGATGACACGATCGAGTAGGTATGTTGATGACGATCCAGAATTAGATTTCAGTTTGTGCGCTGGCTTTGCCGGTTTCGGTCTCGAAGGAAAGCCATTAGCGCGGGTGACAGCGGTGAAAGGCTAGAATTTGTTCTGGATGCATCCAGAACCTGTTTGGTAACCAGGCATTTCTGCTGCTACGCCAGTGAAAACCATCGAGCGAGCGACGTCACTGTACACCCACAGCTCGCCATGGCTTCCTACAAAAGATTGTGCAGCAAATTTGTAAATTAAAGACTTGTAGTTTGGCCAGGTCAATCAATTGGGGGAAGATCGAGCTACTGTAATATTTTAAACAATGCGGCTACTACACTATATATGGTTTCATTTGAAGAGAAGAGAGTATAATTTCGAATCGAATCTCTTGTCTAGAATTGGGCACTGCTAGAATTTAGAATCAAAACGTAGAGAAGCAAAGCAACCCACCCGACCAAAACGTAGATTGGTCGGTGACTGCAGCAGTACGGCAACTGCTGCGGCGCAGTAAAACTTGGGGAAGACGACACAGTAAAACTGCACGATGGTATCAAGTGCACCGCATGCAGATGCAGCGGCACAACAGCAGCAGCCTATCCTATCCTATCCGGTGTCGGTCATGGTTTCTGACGCAACCATAGCGGCAATGGTTTGCCCACCGAAAAAACCAAGAAAAATGGAATCCAAAACGAAATGGAGCCCTCCCTTGGGAGGGACACAGAGGAATGATTTTCACCTCTCCCGTTTCTTGGAGAAAACGAAGTGATTTTTCTCGTGTCACAACATTAAATTTAGTACACAGTCATGCAGGGTCTAGTCATTTGTTATTCCTTTTGCATCCATGCAAAAATAAGTGATTTACATACTCTCCCTCAATCCATATTACTTATCGTTATAATAAGTATATCTAGCACACTCTTGCTTGGGTACACCCCCAGGGAATAACCGGTTTTTCCGTGGTTATGTGCTTGTTCTGGATTCGGTCAGTTTGTTTTAATCCGTATGCGTGACCCATATGCGTACTTTGCTGAGTAAAATACGGAGAGCGAATGATCGGTCCACATGAAAGAACTGTCGGCCCGTCCACATCCTCTTTCTCGTCCAAATCTTCTCCGATCTACTGCGGCTACACGAGAGGAGGCCACCTCTTGTTCTCCTTCTGTCTGCGTCTTACGGTTTGTCTAGAAGATGCGGTTCGATCAAGATCGAAGACGCACGACGCAGGTGGTATCAACGACGAGCCAGATACCGCACGGGAGCGGCAAATCTTTTTTCACTACCCACGACATGTACGTAACACCTTAGATACGCATACCGGTAAAAAAAAATACCGGCCTAGACCGGTAAGCCGGTTTTCCAATCAAAATTTTCCTTTTGAGATACCCAAGCAAGCCTCTATTTAACACTAAAACATGTCTAGATATATCTATTTTATCGACAAGTAATATGGAAGAGGGAGTAGTAGTTTGGACTTTGGAGCACTCCTACAACAAATACACAAGCACAGCAATCACTAGAATGTACACCACGGGGATCGGAGACGCCGGAGAGGGAGAAAGAACAAGGTCCTGTCGGGGCGCTACTGTTTCCGCGCGCGGCTAGGGCGACGAGAAGGCGTCGTCGAGCCAGGCCGCCGCCCGCTCGCCGTCGCCGTCCGGCTCCGACGCCGCGGCCTGCTGCACGACGAGGAGCGAGCGCAGCGTGTCCTGGAGGCGGTTGGCGCGCCTCCGGTGCCGGATGCGGCGGAGCACGGCGTCCTTCTCCAGCGCTCCCGTGCCAGGCCCTGGCCTGTGCAGGTACAGCCGGCTCGTGACACCTGCCACCGCGTCGCCGTCGCCGTCGCCGTGCTCTCCCTTCGATGGGGGGCTCTTGGACACCCTGGATTCCATGGTAAGATGGACGGATGGATCTGACGACAGTCTTGTGTTCGAGCTACTCGGTTCTTGGGACTTGTAGAAAGAGTGGGTGATGAGTGATGAGCGAGGAGCGTGAGTGTGGCGAAGTTGTGCGTATTTATAGAGGATTCGGGGAGCTCGATCATTGTGTCTGTCTGTAGTTTAATTAAGCTAGAAACAGGTAGCTGGAGGACATGGTTTCACTCGTGCCAGGGCCGTTTGTTTTGCTTTTTTTTTTTTTTGCACCGGTCACTGTTCACAGTTACAGATGGTGATGCGAAGATGACTTGCCGAGCACATGGGGATTCCAGTGACTGCTTTACACAAATCACTGCAAATTAATTAGTGATCTGATGGAAAGAGTATGCCACGAGTAGGTATGTCGATGACGACCCAAATATAGATATAGATAATTAGTTCGTGCCCCAGCTTTGCCGGTTTCGGTCTAAAATCAATAAAGCTAAATTAACAGTTTATTAGAGAGAGAGAGAGAAGGGACAAATGGGCTGGTAACACAAGTCCTCGTGATTGACTAGGCGTGACAGTGAAAGGTTGGAATTTATTCCCTTTGCGTCGGCCAAAACCACCTCTTTTAGGTCGATCGACGTCACCGTACACCCACAGCTCGCCATAGCTTCCTAGGAAAGATCGTACACATCTGGTAAATTAAAATACTTCTAGGCCTTGGCCAAGTCAATTAATTAGGGGGAAATGATTGAGCTACTACAAGTATTTTATTCCCTTCAACCCATATTAGTTGACTCAGATTTGTCTAGGTACGGATGTATGGATACATCCGTATCTAGAAAAATTCAAGTCAACTAATATATGTCGAAAGGAGTACAATATTTTTGGCAATGCGGTTTCTACAAGTATTTTACTACCGCTAGTACTACAAGTAGTAGACGTGATGGTTTTAGTTACAGAGATGAAGTACTCCCTCTGTTCCAAAATATATGATCTTTTAGCTTGTGAAGTGAATGTATCTACACCACTTTTAGTGTGTAGGACTCCGAATCTATACTACAAAAGAGGTCTAGATATATTAGTTTTATAAAGCTAAAACATCTTATATTTTAAAACGGAGAGAGTAATTTCGAATCAAGTATTGTCTAGAACTGGGCACATAGCAAAGTAACCCAGACCAAAACATGGATTTGTCGGTAAGAGCATCTCCACTCGTAACCCTCATACGGGGCTCCGGTGCGGCACGTTTTTGTCCCATATGGGGGCTGCCAGCGCGAAATCGGAAATGGTATACGGGGCTCCGGTGCGGCACGTTTTTGTCCCATATGGGGGCTGCCAGCGCGAAATCGGAAATGGTGGGCGCCGTCTTCCCAGCCGTGCCCCAGAAGTAAACACATATTTTAATAAAATAATATTTAAATAGGGAAAATCTAATTTTATTATAAAATAAAAATAAAAAACTTGTAGTACTCGTCCTCGTGGTCGTCGTAGGAGTCGTCGTCTCGTCGTCTCGGCGCGCGCTCTGGCCTCGGTGGCGTTGGCCGGCCACGATCGCACCACATGGGGACCGGTGCCCCCAATGGCTGCAGCGTTCGTCGTCGCCTCCGCCGCGCGCACGATAGGCCTCCTCCTCCTTCCGCCACCAGGTGTCCCCCGGCGGCGTCGGTTCGAGCGACGCGCAAATGGCCACACGCTGGCCTAGAAATTCTTCCAGGTCGCCGGGACGCCTCTGCTGGCGTGTCGCCACGGCGTATTCCGGAGGGACCACCCACTCCGGTCGAGGCTCCGGCTGAGGCTCCGGCCGAGCCTCCAGCATCCGGTCGAGGCGTAGCATCACGCGCAGGGCAAGAGGATCCCAGAACACCACGCGACCTCCGCCCTTTTTCCGCTTGAAGTGCGGGTACCGAAGGCGGGGATAGTCGCCCGCCATTATGTGGTCCATCACGCCGGCAAGAGTCCGGGTGCCCCACCATAGCCTGCGGCCCTCCTCGTTGTTGTTGACAGGCGGCGGACCGTCCCCCTCATACATGGCGAGCTGCCGCTCGCGACGGTTCGCGAAGAAGGCGTTCCAGGTGGCGGCGTTGTCGGGGTCCTAGTTGGTGTCCAACCGCTACTCCGGCGTGAGCTCGTCGTAGTAGTGGTTGGTGATGGCCAACCGGCGAGAAGCACCTTGAGGGACGCGCGGGACCGGCACGCCACCGGCGCTCAACCTCCAGCCCGGAGGGCACCCGTACCCCGGCGGGCAGGGAGTGGGAGGCGCACAGCGCCTCCACCTCGGCGTATGTTAGTGTGGGGAGATTAGAGGATGCCATTGCGTGTAGATCTGAGCTATGGCAATGGCGGCCGTGGCTTATTTAGCCAGAAATGGCGGGAAGTTGATGCGGGAAGCGGTGGAACTAGCGGGAAGCGGCGGAACTGGCGGGAAGGGCGCCGTGTTGCCGCCGAAGGGCGTGGCTTGACAGGGCAATATTTTATTTCCCTCCGACACCCCCGCTTGCCTCCTTATAGATAGGGTTTCGTCTAGGGCTATCGGGTTAATAATTAGATCGTGTTGGCGAAAATTGTAAAATAATGACCGCGGCTGGACGCATTTTTTAGCGCCGGCGGCCCTATAAAACATGCGAGAAAAGACGCAGTAAAATTGCAAAAGGTAATCAGGTGCACGCATGCAGAGGCTCAGCAGGGGCAACATATCATGTCCGTTCTGACCCACAGAGACTACATTAGGTCCGTGTCACGTCGCTGATGGTTTCTGATGAATTGCTGCTGATGCTGCGGCTGCAGATGATACTGATATATAGCCACCGGCTAGATACTACCTCCGTCCCTGCAAAGTTCAATCAAGTTTTTTTTTAAATATTAATATTTATAATATAAAATTATATTTTTTTTTCCAAAATTGCATCGATCTATTAATAATCATCAACAATAGTACAAAGAGGCCTAAGAGTAATAAAAATTACAAGTAGGCCGATGGACCACCTAGCGACGACTACAAACACTAGCGCGAGACGAAGGCGCGCCTCCGTCCTCGCCCCTCCATCACCGGAGCCGGGCAAAACTTGTCGTAATAGAGCTTGTTGTAGTAGACAGACGGAAAGCCGTCGTGCTAAGGCCCAAAGAACCAGCGCACTAGAACAGCAACCGTCGCTAATGATGAAATCTGTAGATTGGAAGAGACTGACCTGAAATTACACCAACTAACACGAAAACCAACCAGATCCGAGGAGATCGGTCGGACACACGACTCCACGCGCCCTCCGTTAGCGCTAGACGCACCACCGGAACGAGGATAGGACGGGGAGGACATTATTCTGACTTCAAGATGTAGCCATCGCCTCACCATCCTGAAGAAGACACAAAAAAGCAGACTAAACGAAGAACGAAAAACCTCCCGCCAGCGAGAGCCGTTATCCGCTACACCTCCAAGGCCCTAAGGCCACCGGAGGTGGAACGGACCGACGACGTTGCCGGCGGAGGGAAGGGAACCCTAAATGGGTCTTGAGCAGCCGCCGCCTAAAAATCATATCCTTTAATACACCATTTTCACATCATATTATCTATATAATAATTCTTGCTAGTTTTTATAAAAATTATAGTCAAACTTGTCGTAGTCCGATTTTTCAAAAAAAATGTAAGGCTTAACCTTTGGGACGAAGGTAGCAGTGGCCACGAGTAGCCAAAGAGTAGGTCGTAGGTAAAAAAAATGAAAGACTTTAGAAAAAAAAAATTCGAAGGGAATCTCTAGCAGGCCTGGTCGAACACAGCGTTGTCCAAACGTGAAGGACGCAGCCTAGTGGCGAGATCCAAACAGACTAAGTGCAACGTAATTTTGGGTCGGCTTTGCAGCAAGCTGTACAATGCCAGTCCGACGTGTTGCCCTTTGGCCTGTAACATCCCAGCATTAGATCTTAGAAATAAGCTGAATAAAGGGTATGCATTGTGTTTATGCTTAGAAAATTCGAATAATTTTCACGCTTTTAAATAAAACTTGTCAAAGAGATTGAAACTTCTCTTAACTTGGTAGAACTGAAGTAGATCATCAAGTTGACTGTGATAAGTTTTAATATGACCTTTGATAAACCCTTATCTTTAGGTAATATAATTTAATCTAAGGGTAGATCAAATATAATAAAACTAAGTCACAACACACTACTTAATAAGGAGTACTTGATCTTCTAGAGATCATTACATGATATTCTATACAACAACTCAAGGATGAATATTTAATATTCTAAAGCTAATATCAAGGTATTATCTACCACAAACCCTGAATACCTAGTTAAGTATATAACTAGGTAAAGAAATTCCATAATTAAACCTTGATATAATTGCTTGCCATAGCTATTCCTATCATGAGCATCATGGTAGTTCTTACACATTAACTCTTATTACAAATAGAGTAGAAAAGAAAGTCAAACCAAGACCATTCACCATATATCTTTATTGTCATATTAAAAGATGACATTCCTATTTAACCAAGTCCTATAGTTATTGATCATCAATGTGTGTGATCAATTCTTGACCTAGAACTTATTGAGTCATAGCCTTTGACCTATTATAATAACCTTCCAAAGACTTAAGTAAATTAATAAGGAGAAGGAACTAGTTATGGTGAAGTATGCTGTAACATCCCAAAACTTCAATCCAAGTTTATCAAAGATCCAATCATCCAAAAATAGGGTTAACAAAAAACTTTTCCATTTTTAAAATGAAAGCATTCATATTGTGTGCATTTAAATAGGAGTTGTTTGAATTGCCATGATTAAGTGATCCAATGCTTGTAAAATGTTTCTTAGATGAGTTAAACATCATCTACATCATTCCCAAAAAATTTCTAAAGAAAATCAAATCAAAAAGATTTAAAATGGAGAAATGGTCATTTTGCCAAAATTAACTCCCATGTCTACTTTGGCTATTCCTAGTACTCAAAAATTAACAGAATCAATTCTTGATCTTTGCACCCCTTGCTAGTACACATAATGAGGTATCAAGGCCCACATTTTGATCTTCTAAAAACCTTCTGTAAACTATTTTAAATAACAGTTCAAAATTGAATCTTTATCATATGGGAAGATCTCACTTTTTCAAAAACCACTCAAACAAGCTCAACTTTCAAAACCCAAGCATCTGCAGACTCACCAGCACCAACTTAGCACACCCACCAAAAATCTTTTCAAAATTCAAAACTTGAGTTCTTGCGGCCATTTCATCGAACAGGTGGCAGACACAAATCAAACAAAAACCAAACACTATTATGAGCAGTGATTGAAGCCTAACTTGTTCCCTCTCTAGCTCACAACCATCTCAGTAGATCAGCTAGCAAGTTAAACCAAGCACTAGACTCACTGTAAGCTGGGCAATGACATCAATAGTGAACAGCCGAAGCTCACCATGCCACCCCAGTGGAGACAGCAAGCTAGGAGGAGATTTAGCCGTGCCAACCTTGTCTAGGAGGCAGCCCACCGTCCACCGCCACTCCCTGTCCAGCGCCCGAACCCTGCCAACCCCTGGACCAGACGCACGGACCGCGTCCAGCCCGCCAGCAACCATGCCGAGCATGCGCTAGAGCGCCACCCTCGACCGACGCCCACAGACCGCCCGCCGCCCTCGCCGCTTGCATACATGATCGCCACCGACCCAGGAGACCGCCAGACATCCCCGTTCGCCGCCCCATGACGCACATCCACCGCTTGTCGTCGAAGACGCCGCCTCTGCCGCGCAGAGCATCGTGTGTTCCAGACCAAACCGCACCGCCCCACGTCTCACCACCGTGTCGTTGAGCATCGCCAGGGAGCACCGCACCGCCCCCTACCGTTGCCCATGCCGATAGCCATCTGTACCATCGACCACGACGAGCTCACCGTGCGCCCCGTCGGTCCCCTCTCGCCACTATAAATAGAGGCCACCCCCAGCCGATTTGAGCACACCATCTCACTCACCACCTCTCACACTCACTCCCCACCGCCACCCGGAGCCGCTCGAGCATCAGAGCGCCGGAATTGCAGCCGGAGCCGCCGCCTCGGGAGGAGAAGGGCGCCGTTGATCCAGGCCGCCACAGGAGAAGCTGCCGGTACCAGGAGGTTCGCCGTTGTCGACTTCGTCGTTCGCCCGCCTCGCCGACCCTCGCCTGAACCCCGGTGAGCCCCCAACGACCCCCACTGGCCGCGCTAGGGTTCTGTCTCGCCGGTGTTGCCCAACGTCGACGATGACCCTCAGCCGTTGGATTAGAACCAGATCGCACGGCCACCGTTCGCCCATACCGCTTCGCACCCCCCTTGTGCCACTGACGGGTGGGGTCCTCGCTTAAGTCAGCCCGCGACGCCGCGCGGAGCGCAGTGGGCCAGCCCATTTCGTTCCCGCGCGCGTTGAAAATTCAAATTAGGATTTTTCTTTTTAGTTAGAATATAGTTTCTGTCTTGTGTTTCAAAAATCAATTCTGTGAGTTTGACAAATCCAAATTGCATAAAACTAATTTTGTCTAAAAGGTATTGAAATGCTCTATCCAAGCCCGTTGGATTTAGTTCAATTAGATTTATAGATCTCTCCTAATAAAAATGAGAAGACAGAAGCTTTTACAACTTGCAACATTTTTATAAAATCAACCAAGTCAGCTTTTGAGTTGATTCCAACTCTCAAAAATCACATTTCATCATATCTATCCAAATATGTAATAATATTACGGTTTACATGCAGTGACTTTGGACTAGTACCAAAATAATGCTATATAGGCATTTCTAGTCACTTTAAATCATTGGATAATAAACTTAAACTAAAGTAATATTGATCCAACCTTTAAATCTCATTCCCACCTGTGGAATATGTGGTGAGGACATGTGTCCACATGATCTCATATTTTGGTGGTGAATATTAAATTTTAGTTAACATTTCAATGAGTAGAAATTACTTTTCTAAAATAAAAAGATTAAAACTATTGAATTAAAACTTGTAATGTTTGTGATGATAATAGATCATCAATTGTGTGCTTTAGAATGCTACTTAGCCTAGTTAAGTATTGTTTGGTGATTGTGCACTCCCTATGTATTTCTAGACGATAGCACCGACCAAACTCTCGAGGAGGAGGAGTTCTACCAGGAAGAAGAAGAAGAAGACAACTTCAACCACTTTACGAACCAAGGCAAGCCACTATTAGCAGGGCAAGCTAACCCTTGCAAACTTACCTTAGCAAGCTATGGTTAGCAAGCTAGAATAAACTAGATGGTTTAGCAAAGATGCCTTAAGCATGCTTTAATCACACCCGTTTTCACTATTAATGCCCCAAGTCTCATGGACAAGTTTTACCCCACCTTAGATTATACAAAGTTCTTTAATTAATTTTGAAGGTAGCATAAAGAGTATAAAACTTGACCTAATTAGAAACGCTTAGATGTCATTCTATGGTATAAGATTGATCCCACCTTTCCACCTTAGTGAACACTCTTAACCTAGTGTTTTAGAATAGATTAAACTTGAGTCACTTTAGAGGGAGACACTTGGTGAAAATGAGTTATGAAAACCTTGTAATGATGAGTCATTCTATTGAGAAGTTTTGACATGTGTTGATAAACACAATTGGTTTATGATGGTGAAAATGATGAGGCATGAGCCTTAACCCTTTTTGATAAAACTGATGGTTGGATTCGGATGCGATACCATTCCAAATTTACCGTACAACCACATTACCTGAATTGGGTAAGGTTTAGTTGGAAATTTATATGCATTAGTATTAGTTCCCTCACGGGAGAGGTTTGAGATGAGGCTACCTCTTAATGTTGTCCACCTATGCAGTGCCCAAGATGACTGATGGTCATGGTTGGGAGGCCATGCTCATAGGAGAGGTGCTTATACTAGGGTGTGTAAAGGGAAGGTTATGTTTGATTATCTGCATACTAAGTATGATGATTCAGGGTTATCCCTGACAGATGTATCGAATCTTGTGGTGAAAGTGTACCACCTCTGCAGAGTGTCAAACTATTCGAATAGCCGCGTCCGCAGTTATGGACAATTGGAATGGCCATACTGTTTCGTTGTCAGATGTTTTCTAAAGACCTTGAAATGAATGATGAACCTTGACTTGACCACAACAGTGTTGTGTAGATGAAATTAGCTTCCCAACTTAAGTGATTCTAGACTTTTATTTTATCTTTTCTTGTTTCAGAACTCAGTTTAGGTTTCAAACTTAACTTGATAGTTATTCTTTCATTTCAGTACTTTAACTTAGAATCATAACCCTTGCTAGTAGTAGTTTGCCAGTACTTAAAGAGTACTCATGGCTTTTGTCCCTGGCTATTATCATGGCCAGACTATGAAGGAGATTATCAAGATGATGGTCAGCAGGACGGCCATGATAACTAGGACTATCTGCCTTCGTCAGCATTGCCTGTGCCCCTGAAGATGGACCCCACCGCTACGCTATCGTTTATTTCCACTGCTTGTTGTATTAAAGACTGGATCATGAGATCCTTATTTGTGTAAAACCTTATGTATGGTTTGTAATGGATGATGTACTATGATATCCAATCCGTTATGTCTCGCAAAAATGGTAATCCTGGGATTGCGAGGTATGGCATAACGGGCATCTGGGATTAAAAATCCGGGTGTTGACATATGCCATCATCAATGAAATGAGATACTTAGTAGAGACCAAACCATATGATGTTGGAGGAGATAGTTCATTCATGAGTTAACTAGAAGAAGTATTTAAACCTAAGAAGTAATTAGTGATCCTGGAGCTATAAGGAAGCTAATAGTATTAGAATATCCAATGGTAATCTTATTAATCCAAGTGGGTATAAACTTCAAGTAAATTTCCTTAGCAATATAAGCCTTATAGAAAGACTAGTACAAGTTTACTACTTAGTGAATAATAGATCTTGATCAGACAATTAAAAGCCCAAGCTTTGTTTGATCAAAGGATGGTGGTCATTATTCTCAAGTCACTTGAGAATAGATGACTGGATAATAAAGAAGTGAGGTGAGTATACCAAATTAGGTAAAGCCCTAGTAAGCTGAATCATCTAGCTCGGTCATGAGAAGTTAAGCTAGAGTTTGATGAAGTATATAATATGAGTTGAATGGAGTAGTTGGAGGCATGGTAGTTTAACCAAGCTAATACAAGAATAAACTTGTATTGTGCAGAGTAGTAGCATACCTATTCCAGAGAATTGATATCACATGTGATATAGAGAAGAGTGTAATCTAGCAAGCTTTAGAAGTAGATGCAAGGTAAATATGAAGGAGTTTCTAGAATGAAGTTAGTACTAACTACTTTGATGGATTCAGTAAGGGTAGTGTATAAATGGAAGTTGTATATATATACTAGGAGAAGAATGAAGGAGTAATGTTGAAGTGGCATGACCATGTCATCATATGATGATTGATATGGTGGAGTCAGATAATTGACTTATTCAATAAGATGTGATCTTTGTGAATAAAATAAGAGAGAGAAATAGAGTATATTTAGGAAAGGAATTCCTTATCTCAAGATAAGCTTAGTGAGGTATTAAGGTAAGGATTCTTTAGAACCTTTAATCAACAATATATCAAGCCATGACATAACCATGTCTACCTCTTTGGCTAAAACCCCAGAATTAAGTTAGTAGTTAAAACAATTCCTAGTTTTAGGCAGCCAATGGATAGTATCTCTTAGTCAAATAAAATGTCTAAGAGATAAGTAGGATACCAGTTGAGAGTTTATGGAAGAAATCATTGTCCATCTGATTGTCTTAAACCCTAATAGAGACCTACTCTCATAGGATTATTTAGATCACATTATGAAAGCAATCCCAATAACCCACTTTAAGTGGAGAGGTTATTCAGGATCACAAAACATGGTGGCAACATGTCTAGCCTTACTAATCATCCATGTCTCTAATTGAATATGAGTTATTAAATCCTCTCAAAACCCATATACCTATATTTGAATAAACTTTAGTATTTCTCTACTAATGATTGTTATTGATTCATAATGACCTAACCAAGATTGTTCTGTGGTAATCCTAAGCACTACAAAGCAAGTAGAATTGGATTTGGTAAAATCACCAAAAAGGAAGAACCATGGAATTCAAATCACTATATTCTAAACTACAAGGTTTAATGCATTACATTGTACATGTATTAATGAGACTACAAATGAATATAATTATATCACTCACTATTTTAAATCCTTATTATAATAAGTATCATGGAATAAACAAACTCATTTTTATAAGATTTTCTTTAGAAGAAACAAATTCACAAAACCCTAATTGTATTTACTTTACTAAATAAAAAGACCTTTCATACATTCATAAATTTCGAAAAGATAAAGAAAAAATAAAGAGAAGATTAGTAGAATGAATCTCTAAACCATTTGGAATATTCCACCAGAACTTTGAGGAATTAAACCTTTAAAGAAATCAAATTTGAAATAAAATTGTAAATAGAAAAGAAAACAGAAAATGAAATTGAAAAAGAGAAAGAGAGATGCAGTCAGCAGACTCGGCCCATGGCCCGAAATGCTTCCATGTTATTCGTCACCGCGTGCGTATCTCGCAACGTTTCGCTCACTTTTCCAAATCCCATCCAGCCCAAGCCCAGGTAATGGTTCGTCGTCGTCTTCTTCGACGTCACAAGCAGCTCGCTGGAGCGCCTCACCGTCGCCCGATGTTGTCTGCCGCCATTAGCAAAAATTGAACCGCCATGATGCTCGCCGACGCCCTAGACCTCGATGATAAGATCAGCCATGCTCTCCTCTATCCATCCATACTAGTCTTATCCTCTCTGGAGCAAACCCCTCTTCCTCACCTCGAAACCCTAGCCGCTGGTGGTTGTTGTTCTGGTCGTTTCCGATCGGCCCTCGCCTCGAGGAGACCATTGATGGAACCATCGTGCTGCCCTCGTTCATCTCGTGGAAGAAATTGGCTGCACGTGTCCTTAATCGAGCTCCACGATCTCGTCTTCCTGAGCTCCGACCACCGTCGAATCAACGTCGTCCGACCTCACCTTGCCTCACTGTCACTTTCTTCATATTCCTGGTAAGTTCCTGAACACCATGGCCATGTCCGATTTGCCGCTAGCTCACCATAGTGACCTACCCGCGTACGTCCGAACCACACCGCTGTATGAGCTCGTCGCCGATCATCTCCTGATGGCTATTTGCTAGGACCTCCACCACTATAAGGTTCCCCATCGAACCCTCTTTCCAGCACACCCTACCGCGTGTGCTAGGGCGCCGTAGTTCGCCGCCAGCGACCGCAAACCGGCGGCGGTGGTCGTGCTTGCGTCAACACGACGCCACGCCCACATCATCCTCGTCACGCCAGCCAGTTTGACCAGTCATGCTCACGTGGCACCCGACGTGGCCCTGGCCCCACTGGTTAGTGGTTGTGGCTAGGGTGTGTATCGGTATAAAAAGTAATTCCTGTTTAGGAAATAGGTTAAATATTATAAATTCGATTATAAATAAATTCTAGGAATTTAAGAAAATGGTTAAATCTTATAAATTCAATATCTTTTGTTTTACAATTCAAAAAAATATATACAATATATCAAAATGCTCAAAAATTAAAATCTATAATTTAACTTTATTATCAAACATTATTGTGTTAACTATTTAAATAATTATTATTTAATAAACATTTTATAAGTAGTAATACTTTGAAAATTCTTATTTTAATATTGGTAACTAATAAAAATATAAAGCTTATTTTGTACATTTTTGTGATATTTCATTAAATTTTTACTATTTATTTAGTATTTATGAAGTGATAAAACTTATAAAAATCATATTTTATTATTTAAAAATCACAAAAATACATATAATATACTAAAATGATCATAAAAATAAATTCTACACATTAAAAATATCATATTTCTTAATTGAAGTCTAATACAAGGTAAAGGTCTAGTAAATCTTATTTTAACTCTTTTCTTTTATTTTAATTCCTTAGAAATATATAAATCTTTACTGTTGCCTTTACCACTATTTGTTTAAATTTTAAAAATGTAATAACAAGTTCAATTAATGTTTGATGAATTAAAATTAAGTGTATTCTAATTTTTTCCATTATAAAATCATCAAAGTGGTATATTGCTTATCAAAAAGATATTATGCATCTATAAAATCATCAAGAGATTAATTACCAATTCTTTTACAAATTGGGAAAACTAGTCAATGGTTTAAACCAAGTTTTTAAATAGTTTAAGTAATGCCCTATCTATGCTTACAAAATATGAGCATTAATAAGAAAGTAATTATATTCACTTATAACTTTAATAAAACACCACATCATCCAAGTAATAATACTTAAACTTTAACTTTAACTTTGTGGAATGTTAAGAATTCAACCATCTATAATGTGGTGCCTTATTCAAAACATGTAAATCTTCACCACTTATGCTATGATTGTTTAGTGAGTTTTCCTCTTTAATAATCTTAACTAATAAGAAAACCTTAAAGTGTTAGCCTTAAAGATTAAATACTTTTTACTTTGTAAAGTAATATTTTCCCCAAAAGTTATTCTTTTAAGAAACATTAAAAGTAATCTTAAGCATGTCTATAAATACTTTAATTGATTAATAATCTTGCTTAGGAAATATTTTAGATACCGTGATCCATTCGAGTGCTTTAGTATTGCATACTATATGTTGTATCTACATATTGTTTCACACACTCTCACAAGCCATAACAAGAAGCACATGTATGAAACTAGTATAAAAGTACAACACATTCTTAAGAACTCATCACCAGTTTCCAAACCCTAGGTCAGATACGATTAGTCCGGGGATTCACGTTTATCAAATTGCATTACATTACTTATGCATTGTTGCATCTTGCTTCCTTAAACATTAGTCCTTACCAGACCAATGATGTTGTTTACAGAATTTGGATCTTCTAGTGTTTGAAGACCATGAGTGCATAATCTTGCAATCACAAGAGGCAAGTTCACAACTTGCTCATGTCCTTTGATTATTTTCTATCAAATGTTTGTAACTCAAATGTTGTCATCATTTGCATTTCAAAAATGTCAAAAAAAATACTATTTTCATAATAATATGATTATGGATTATTTACCAAGTGATAATAATCTATTGATACAGTTCCAGTGGTAAAGGAACATAATACCTAGGACTTAACAACCAATGTCGCCAGTGAATCTAGCGCCGTATATTACGCGTCAACCATGAGATTTGGAATGGGACGAAGAAGTCAACTGTATCTTCTTCCTCTTGCATGCATCCAAATGGCCAGGTCGTGGCTGTTATCCTTGTAGCGTGCATTTTTTGATAATTCGTAGAGGATATGCAACATATGGGTGGGAGCCCTCAACGTCCCACGATAGTTCTGGCATCTGACGGTCTGTACTAACCATTGTTGTAATTCAAGATGTGGGTATGGCGTACACCAAGGGGACATGCAGGGTCGTGAAGGGGGCAGTGATTGGCTTGGATCTTAGCTTGGGCCTCAAACCATGGAAGTTTAAACGGGGATATACTCCCGGCCATGCAACAAAGCTTAAGGTCTCTTGTGGGAAAAGTGACGCACCTCTGCAGAGTGTAAGAATTGTGACATGTTACTCCCTGTTCAGAGAAGGAGCTACGAACGTGGCAGGAAAGGAACCCCACGAAGGTTCCGGTCAACCTGTGAAGGCTGTCGTACATAGTTTTCAGAATAAAAGCAACCTTTGAAGAAATGTTTACAAAAACCTGCATTTCCTATGACCTTTGGTCTATGGCTGTAGAGATGGTGCATCATACACTCCTTTTTAGTGAATTTACTGAGTACGCTCGTACTCAACCATACCTTCTTAACCCTTGCTAGGTTTTAAGCCATTGAAGACAACGTCAACATCAATTTATGCTCAAGAAACCATCATCGACATCTCAAGTTCTTCAATAAAGTCTATGAAGTCGAAATATACATCAGCTGAAGTGAAGATGAAGTTCCTGATTAGATAGGAGTAGATACTCTAGCCATAAAACCTACTTCTATAGAGCATTGCATTAGTAGCAATTGCAAGCCAAATAGTTTAGGTGTTAGTCTTTTAGCCAGATAGTTCAGAATTATTATTTGTGATTCTTCATTGTAAGAAGTTCTTTCTCTCTCTTTAACCTAGAGTGTTCTCTGGATCTTCTATAAAGAGTCGAGTTGTAATCTATAGTCATGTCTTGGACCTGTTGTGTTTCTGTTGTACCACTCTAAGGGATGTAATACTAGTGAACGGTGTTTCATTGGTGTTATGTCAATGACTATAGTGTACTACATCATGCAGTGGTATGCTGGGTCACCGCAGCTGGTATCAGAGCATATGCTTTGACTGTAGGATTAAAACCCTTTTAGGAAGATCTGTAGGTTGGATAGTGACTATAGGAGCCATCTTATCTAAACCAAGAATGGTGATGGATATCCACTTGAGGATAAACCTTGTCACACTTAAGTTGGATGTTTTTACCATATTTCTTAAGGACTAGTTATCTATTTTCTCTAGAGAATTGTCATTCGGGTGTAGCTCTAAATAGGTATAACACCACAAAGATATATTAAGTAAGTTAAAATATCAAAGAAGATTATGACCAAGATTAGTATATCATGTGGAGTAGTATTAGTGATGGATTCTATATTTAGAACCCCTGTGAAGTAGCGGAATATTACCACTAGTTGATACCACCATACCATACAGGGTAGACCATTAGAGCATGTATAGATACAACTGGAAGTAAACCATGTGGCATTCACTTGAGAATTCCAAGTGATGGAGTAGAATTTTGTTAAGAATCATTAATAGTAAGCTAAGAAGAAGAGTCGTCATGGTGATATTAGCTCTTTAATCATGATGACTAGGTAAATCTTAACAAGTTCGTGGTGAGAATAGCTCCGAGACCATGATAAGTATGTAATTAGGACAAGTACTTAGTAACAAATCTTGTAACAATAGTAAGTAAAGTGTTGGGTCCGCAGCATAGAAAACAAAAAATTTCCTACGGTGTGAACTACATGCCAAGGTCTATCTACTAGGTACAAATCAACGGGTGGACATACATCCAACAAGAACTTACCCTCGTAGACAACGAGCTTTGTTAACGAGTAGGAACTCGTGGTTGATGTAGTCGTACACTTGCTGATCTCAAGATCGTGAGGAAGTCCGAGCGCCGCAACTTAGCAGCGCATCCGCACTCGCACACACGTTCAAGCCACCGGACAACCTCCACCTCCTCGCTCCAGTGATCCAGCGGAAGCAGCAACTCCTTCTAGACGAAATGCCACGGGGAACATGTATCTCGCTAATCCGAGACCATGGGGGAATAATTCTAGAGGGGTAGAGAGATCCTTCACAAGGAGGTGTGAGGATGAAGGAGGGAATGGGTGGCCTTTTATAGGAGGAGGGGGTGCCCCCTCTCTCCATGGCCGGCGCATGGGGGGTGACCCCTCACCTCCCCCATTCATGTGGTCGTAACTCCTCCACATTAAAATGCCTCTTCACATTCCCTTTTAAAGTCTCCACTTTAAATGCATTAAATTTCTCCAAATTTAATGCTCTCTCATTTAATAAAACTCTTTTATTAAATTTATTTAGAATTTTCTTAATTACTTTAATTAACAAACATTCACATATAGCCCCTTGCAATATTTCAATATCACATGCAGAACCACCTTCTACAATTTCACCCGAAACAATTTCCGGTTTCTATTGAAACAATTCCTGCGCTTTGCAATTCTTTCGTCTGAAACATATGTGCTCCAAAATGGTGTCCGGTAACTATTAAGTGTGCCACCCTACGATTAGCGAATAATGCAGACATGATCGAGACCCTTCTCCGATCAATAATCAGCAGCGGGACCTGGAGATCCGTACTGACTCCTACACATTCAACGATGACTTCTGTGATCGTGAGAACCTTTAACGCTTGTAACTAAATCCCTTTGTCTCTCGATATATTACATGTCCGAGATTCGATCATCGGTATCTCCATACCTAGTTTGATCTCGTTACCGACATGCACTCTTTTCTCGTTCCCGTGATATAACATTCTAGTGATCACATCACTTGCTTGCAAGCTATCCTAATGTGATATCACCGAGAGGGCCCAGAGTATATCTATCTGTCATCTGGATTGACAAATTCCACACTTGATCCATGAGCCTCAACATAACACCTTCGTAGTACTAAACCCATCTTTATAGTCACCCTGTTACAGTGTGACGTTTTATGTTATCAAGATACTCTTCCGGTGTCAGCAATTAACATGATCTCATGGTCTAAGGATAAAGATTACTTCGTATGATGTTATAGCAATATAAAAATAATGACTTGATCGTAATGCTATACTTCGGATGAATGTTCATCACACCATTCCACCAATGGTGTGACCTTGTTATTAACAACATCCAATGTCCATGATCAGGAAACCTTGATCATCTTGTTAATCAACAAGCTAGTCTATAAGAGAGGCATGACTAGGAACCCTTTTTGTTTATTAAACACACATGTATTGATGTTTCCGAATCAATATAATTCTAGCATGTAAAATAAACATCTATCATGTATAAGGAATACATAATAACAACTTTATTATTTCCTCTCAGGGCATATTTCCTTCAGTCTCCCACTTGCACTAGAGATAATAATCTAGTTCACATAGTGATAAATCTAACACCCATGGAGTTCTGGTGTTGATCATGTTTTACCCTAGGGAGAACTTTAGTCAACGGATCTGCTACATTTAGGTCCGTGTGTACTTTACAAATCTTTATATCTCCATCCTTGACATGCTCGCGGATGGAGTGAAACCGGCGCTTAATATGTTTGGAATTCTTGTGAGACCTCGGTTCCTTTGCATTGGCTATGGCTCCATTGTTGTCACAATAGATCACCATCGGGTCCAACGCACTAGGAACCAGACCCAGTTCTGTAATGAACTCTTTCATCCAAACTGCTTCCTGCGCCGCTTCTGAAGCAGCAACATATTCCGGCTCCGTCGTTGATCTAGCCACCACAGGTTGTTTGGAACTCCTCCAACTAACTGCTGCTCCGTTCAAGAGAAATACGTATCCGGATTGAGACTTAGAGTCATCCGGATCGGTGTCAAAGCTAGCATCGACATAACACTTAGCGACTAGCTCTTCTTCACCTCCGTATATAAGAAACATATCCTTAGTTCTTCTCAAGTACTTGAGGATGTTCTTTACTACTATCCAGTGTTCCGAACCTGGATCAGATTGGTACCTACTAGTCAAACTAATAGCATGTGCCACATCCGGTCTTGTACATAGCATGGCATACATAATAGAGCCTATGGCCGAGGCATAGGATCTTATCCATCATCTCTCTTTCTTCCGTCGTAGCTGGACTTTGAGTCTTACTCAATGTCTTGCCTTGCAACATAGGTAAGAACCCCTTCTTACTTTCGTCCATATTAAACTTCTTTAATATCTTATCAAGGTATGTACTCTGCGATAGCCCAATTAGGCGCCTTGATCTATCTCTATAGATTTTAATGCCTAATATATATGACGCTTCACGAAGGTCTTTCATTGAAAATTTGCTGTTTAGATAACTTTTAACACTGTTTAAAAGATCTATATCATTTCCAATCAATAATATGTCATCCACATATAATATCAGAAATGCCACATTGCTCCCACTAACTTTCTTGTAAATACAAGCCTCTCCATAAGTTTGGACAAATCCAAACTCTTTGATCACCTCATCAAAGCAGAGATTCCAACTCTGTGATGCTTGCTCCAGTCCATAGATGGATCGCTGAAGTTTGCATACCTTATTAGCATCCTTAGGATCGACAAAACCCTTAGGTTGTATCATATACAACTCTTCTTCAATCTTACCATTGAGGAACACAGTTTTGACATCCATCTGCCATCTTTCATAATTGAAATATGCAGCAATTGCTAACATAATCCTAACCGACTTAACCATCGCTACGGGAGAGAATGTCTCATCGTAGTCAACTCCTTGAATTTTTCGAAATCCCTTTGTGACAAGTCGAGCCTTATAGATGGTCACATTACCATCAGCATCAGTTTTTCTTTTGAAAATCCATTTATTCTCAACAGCCTTTCAGTTGTGAGGTAAGTCCACCAAGTTCCAAACTTGGTTCTCGTACATGGATTCCATCTCGGATTTCATGGCTTCTAGCCATTTGTTGGAATCCGGGCTCATCATCGCTTCTTCATACGTCGCAGGGTCATCCATTTCATCAACCATGAAATTCACAATAGGATTGTTGTACAGTTCAGGAGCTGCACGGGTCCTGCTTGACCTGCGAGGTTTGGTAGTGTCCTCTTTCGAAGTTTCATGATCATTATCATTAGCTCTCTCTTCATCAGGTGAAGTCAACTCCGAAACAACTTCCGGTGCTGCGCCACTCGCCATTCCATGAAGAGAAGGTTCAATAACCTCTTCGAGTTCTACCTTCCGACTACTCACACCTTTCGCGAGAAACTCCTCAAGAAAGGATCGATTCTTGGCAACAAAAACCTTGCCCTCGGATCTATGATAGAAGGTATACCCAATTGTTTCCTTAGGGTATCCTATGAAGACGCATTTTTCTGCTTTGGGTTCGAGTTTATCCGGTTGAAGTTTCTTCACATAAACATCGCATCCCCAAACCTTAAGAAATGACAGCTTAGGTTTGTTTCCAAACCATAATTCATACGGTGTCATTTCAACGGATTTAGATGGTGCCCGATTTAAAGTGAATGCAGCTGTTTCCAGTGCATAACCCCAAAATGACAGAGGTAAGTCAGTCAGAGACATCATAGATCGAACCATATCCAATAAGGTACGATTACGACATTCCGACGCACCATTACATTGTGGTGTTCCGGCAGGCGTGAGTTGTGAAAGTATTCCACACTCTTTCATGTGTGTGCTAAACTCGTAACTTAGATACTCTCCTCCACGGTCAGACCGTAGAAATTTGATCTTTCTATTACGATGATTTTCCACTTCATTCTGAAATTCCTTGAACTTTTCAAAAGTTTCAGACTTGTGTTTCATCAAATAGATATACCTGTTTCTACTCAAATCATCTGTGAAAGTAACAAAATAACGATATCCACCTCACGCCGACACACTCATTGGTCCACACACATCAGTATGTATGATTTCCAATAGATCTGTCGCCCATTCCATTGAACCGGAAAACGGCGTTCTAGTCATCTTGCCCATAAGGTGCTCACATGTATCAAATGATTCAAAATCAAGTGATTCCAAAAGTCCATCAGAATGGAGTTTCTTCATGCGTTTAACGCCAATATGACCTAGACGGCAGTGCCACATATATGTAGACATATCATCATCAAGTTTAATCTTTTTAGCATTAACATTATGAATGTGCGTAATATTACTATCGAGATCCAACAGAAATAAACCATTCAACATAGGTGCATGACCATAAAAGATATCATTCTTATAAATCGAACAACCATTGTTTTCAGATTTAAAGGAATGGCCACTTTGCATCAAACACGATCCAGATACAATGTTCATGCTCAGTGCAGACACCAAATAACAATTATTTAGGTTTATAACTAATCCCGATGGCAAATGGAGAGGTAGCGTCCCGACGGCGATCACATCAACTTTTGATCCATTGCCGACCCGCATCCTGACTTCATCCCTTGCTAGTTGTTGCTTGTTCCGTAGCCCCTGAACCGAGTTACATATATTAGCAACCGATCCGGTATCAAATACCCAGGTGCTACTGTGAGTACTAGTCAAGTACACATCAATAACATGTATATCACATATACCTTTGTTTGCCTTGCTGGACTTCTTGTCCGCCAAATACTTGGGGTAGTTGCGCTTCCAATGGCCATTCCCCTTGCAATAGTAGCACTCGGTGTCTGACTTAGGGCCAGCCCGGGGTTTCTTTTCAGGCGTGGCAACAGACTTGCCACCCTTCTTTCCCTTGTGCTTGCCTTTCTTGTCCTTCTTGAAACCGGTGGTCCTATTGATCATCAACACTTGATGTTCTTTCCTAATCTCCACTTCTGCAGTCTTAAGCATTGACAGAAGCTCGGGAAGAGACTTCTTCATGCCCTGCATATTATAGTTCATCACGAAGCTCTTGTAGCTAGGTGGCAAAGATTGGAGAACACGATGTATGCCTAAGTCAATGGGAATTGTTATTCCCAAGGACACAAGCTCATCGGCGTACCCAGACATTTTGAGTACGTGCTCACTAACGGAGCTGTTTTCCTCCATCATGCAGCTAAAGAACTTTTCTGTAGCATTATAACTCTCTACAGCAGCATGGGTATCGAAAATCATTTTCAATTCTCCCATGGTATCAAAGCATTGCCATTTTCGAAACGCTTTCGAAGTTCTGGCACTAGCCCATACAGTATGCCGTAATGAACTAAGTTGTGGTCCTCCTGACGAGTCACATAGACATTCTTTTCCTCGTCAGGGGCATCAGGAGGTGGGGGGGCCTAGCGGCGCATCTAGCACATATTGCTTTTTTGCAGCAGTGAGGAGAATCCTCAAATTCATAGCCTAGTTGGTGAAGTTGCTACCATTCGCAGCAAGTTTCTCTTTCTCCATAAACACATTGAAATTAAAAGCAGGTGGTGCCATCTACAACAGAATTTGTAAACTTTATTTAGACTAAGTTTATGATAGATTGAGTTCAACTAATACAAATTACTAATGAACTCCCACTCAAAAACGACACCCCTCGTGTCCTTTTGGTGATTACATGAACCAAATCCACTACACCAAGTCCGATCATCACGTGAGTTGATATAGCTTCAAAGGCGAGCATCTATATGGGCATCATATCAACCATATGACTCATGCTTAACCTTTCGGTCCATGTTCCGAGGCCATGTCTGTACATGCTAGGCTTGCCAAGTAAGAACCTTAGTATTCGCGTGTGTAAAACTGTCTTACACCCATTCCTATGAAAGCGTAGATTCGAGTACACCCGATCATCACGTGATGTCTCGAAACACGATCCATAGAACGGTGCATACTCAAGGAAGAACACATTTTTATCTTGATATCTAAATGAGGGATCATCTTATAATGCTACCAAACGCGCCAAACTAGCAGTATAAGATGCTAACATCTAATGTGTAAAGTGAGATGATATGGTCCATGCATTTGATCTCTATCACTTGCATCGTGGTATGATCTCTATCATTCCTTTGTGTGTAAGGCCAAGGTCTATGGAACTTACACGTTGACTGTGTTGTAAGAGTATCTACCGTACATCTACTTACAACAATACCATATCAATACACTAGCCCAGCAACGATCTAAACTAGACGCCTCTAATTTATCAATTGCAAGTTTTACGTGGCTTAGGGCTTTCGGAGATAGAACCGGTCTTACCTACGAACATTAACCACAACAAGGATAACTAAGTTATTAGCAACTCGTTGTAAATCAGATATTTGACTATAGTAGGAGAGACAGACACCCGCCAGCCACTTATGCAAAACAAGTTGCATGTCAGTCGTGGAACCGGTCTCATGTACGATGACATGTAAGGTTGGTCCGCGCCGCTTCATCCCACTATGCCACCAATATCCAAAATACATAGAAGATGCAATAACATGATCATCATCGCCCACATATCAACATATGTGTACTACCCGTGCTAAGCACCTACGCATAGATCAGGCTCTGATACCACTGTTGGGTCCGCAGCTTAGAAAACAAAAAATTTCCAACGGTGTGAACTACACGCCAAGATCTATCTACTAGGTACAAAGCAACGGGGGACATACATCCAACGAGAACTTACCCTCGTAGACAACGAGCTTTGTTAATGAGTAGGAACTCGTGGTTGATGTAGTCGTACACTTGCCGATCTCAAGATCGTGAGGAAGTCCGAGCGCCGCAACTCAGCAGCGCATCCGCACTCGCACACACGTTCAAGCCACCGGATAACCTCCACCTCCTCGCTCCAGCGATCCAGCGGAAGCAGCAACTCCTTCCAAACGAAATGCCACCGGGAACATGTATCTCGCTAATCCGAGACCATGGGGGAATAATTCTAGAGGGGGAGAGAGATCCTTCACAAGGAGGTGTGAGGATGAAGGAGCGAATGGTGGCCTTTTATAGGAGGAGGGGGTGCCCCCTCTCTCCATGGCCGGCGCATGGGGGGTGACCCCTCACCTCCCCCATTCATGTGGTGGTAACCCCTCCACATTAAAATGCCTCTTCACATTCCCTTTTAAAGTCTCCACTTTAAATGCATTAAATTTCTCCAAATTTAATGCTCTCTCATTTAATAAAACTATTTTTATTAAATTTATTCATAATTTTCTTAATTACTTTAATTAACAAACATTCACATATAGCCCGTTGCAATATTTCAATATCACATGTAGAACCACCTTCTACAATTTCACCCGAAACAATTTCCGGTTTCTATTGAAACAATTCCTGCGCTTTGCAATTCTTTCGTCTAAAACATATGTGCTCCAAAATGGTGTCCAGTAACTCTTAAGTGTGCCAACCAACGGTTCGCGAATAATGCAGACATGATCGAGACCCTTCTCCGATCAATAATCAGCAGCGAAACCTGGAGATCCGTACTGACTCCTACACATTCAACGATGACTTCTGTGATCGTGAGAACCTTTAACGCTTGTAACTAAATCCCTTTGTCTCTCGATATATTACATGTCCGAGATTCGATCATCGGTATCTCCATACCTAGTTTGACCTCGTTACCGACATGCACTCTTTTCTCGTTCCCGTGATATAACATTCTAGTGATCACATCACTTGCTTGCAAGCTATCCTAATGTGATATCACGAGAGGACCCAGAGTATATCTATCCGTCATATGGATTGACAAATTCCACTCTTGATCCATGAGCCTCAACATAACACCTTCGTAGTACTAAACCCATCTTTATAGTCACCCTGTTATGGTGTGACGTTTGATGTTATCAAGATACTCTTCCGGTGTTAGCAATTAACATGATCTCATGGTCTAAGGATAAATATTACTTTGTATGATGTTATAGCAATATAAACATAATGACTTGATCATAATGCTATACTTCGGATGAATGTTCATCACATCATTCCACCAATGGTGTGACCTTGTTATTAACAACATCCAATGTCCATGATCAGGAAACCTTGATCATCTTGTTAATTAACAAGCTAGTTTATAAGAGAGGCATGACTAGGAACCCTTTTTGTTTATTAAACACACATGTATTGATGTTTCCGAATCAATACAATTCTAGCATGTAAAATAAACATCTATCATGTATAAGGAATATATAATAACAACTTTATTATTGCCTCTCAGGGCATATTTCCTTCATAAAGAACAGTGTCGGTCTATGATATAAGTCATAGGTATTTTAACATTACGATAATTTTAGGATTAAGATAGTGAATATAATTTTGTTAGTAGTTTTGAGAGATCATGTGAGAATACTTTACGATCAAATAGGAAATTGGTAGTCTTTAGTAGTCCCGAAAGAAAAGTAAGAGGTTAGTCAAAACCAAAGTGAGACCACTTTGCTCAAAATTATCCTATTGCAACTGAGCAATTTGGGTAAATATTGGGACAAAGAGTAGTTTAACCCCTAAGTGCTAAGTATCACAAAGTAAACCTATACTAAGAGGTGTCATATACTACACAAATAAGCCTGTATTTTAGAGGTATTATACTCAACTACTATATTACGGGCTTAGAATGATGTGAGTTATATGTACCACATCTGGATTTCTTGGTTTTTCTTGGATCTTCTTGATTGACTAGATCTGTGCATGAAGTTTGACTTGATGTGCAAATGCATGTTGCACGATCAAGTTATTACTTAATGTTATAGACATAAATAGAAAAGGGAATTCGTGTAAGGGAGTGATAAGTTCCGAAGATCAAGATGAAGGCTTGCACGAAGAAGGAAGCTCAATATAAAGTGTATCAACACTATTTTGAAGGATGGATCAATCCCAACTCCCTATGAACTGGCAATAATAAGGATTATTAGGGCAAAAAAGGTGTGGAGCAACATGAAGGAATGAACTTAAGTTCACTCAAGATAGGTGATGTTGCTAAGAAGCTAATGAAGTAGTTGTACCTAGTTCATGGAAGTATCATGAATCAGTGCAAAGAAGAAGTCTTTGAATAAGGGTGGTATTCAAGCTCTGACAATTCAGAGAGAATGCCAATAAGAAGTCAAAAACCCGTAGGGTAATTCATACACCTAGAATAATCCACAGCTAGGTATCCGTAGCTGGTATCCAAGCAGTTTAGCGACTTAGGTCATCTTTGTATAGTTTAAAGAGTATAAAACTTGGCCTAAGTTAAGAAATACATAAAGAAGTATAGTATTTAAGCTAATGACTTTCGAGATGTTTTCGCGACATCGGATTTACTGGTAAGAAATAATGTCTAAGAAGATAAAAGTAAGACAAGTAACGTTGGAAGGTTCATTTCGGAGATCCACAATTGTGTGGGTGTACCGCAGATTCTTTCGTGAGACCTTATATAGGTAAGATATAAGTTGGACAAAGACCAATATCTTAACTATTGGGTATTATACATGAAGTTTAGAGACCATTAGGAAATCCCAAGGGGGAGAGTAAAAAATAAACCCTGAAGTGTTGTTGTCAAATTTTCCGACTAAAGGTTGGAAAAGAAGTACTAAGTCATGATGGGAGTAAGCCTTATTCTCATAAGGTTATAAGAATCCATCATTGTAAAGTATCTCCAAGAGTATGTTCGGATGAAATATTGAAGGAGATATGATAAATTAAACCTAGAGGACTAGTTTTAAAAGAAACCACTCGTAAGTTGTCCTTTAGAGTAAAGAGAGTACTCCAAAAATAGACCGGTATAACATAATCGGAAAACCATATTGGAATGGACAAAATGTGTCCACAACCAATTCTAAATAAAACTGTAAGGACATAATCAAAGAAATTATAGTAAAAGAAACCATAGGATAAATTAGAAGTGATAATGGATATTGTCAAGGATGAAGAGGATTCAACGAAAAAGATCTGGATACGGGATACCACAATTATCCCCAATTGTGATCACAATGGAATTTGAGAAATGTCGTGATCAATACAAGTCAACTCCTCATTCTGAGACGTAAGAGAGTACGAACTTCAGGGATGAAGTTTATTTTAAGGGGGGAGTCTATAACACCCCAACATTAGAGCTTAGAAATAAGTTGAACACAGGTGTGTGCATTGCATTCATGCGTAGAAAATCCGAATAATTTTCACGCTTTTAAATAAAACTTGTCAAAGAGATTGAAGCTTCTCTTAACTTGGTGGAGCTGAAGTAGATCATCAAGTTGACTGTGATAAGTTTCAATATGACCTTTGCTAAACCCTTATCTTTGGTTAATATAAATTTGATCTAAGGGTAGATCAAATGTAATAAAACTAAGTCACAACACACTACTTAATAAGGAGTACTTGATCTTCTAGAGATCATTACATGATATTCCATACAACAACTCAAGGATGAATACTTAATATTCTAAAGCTGATATCAAGGTATTATCTACCACAAACCTTGAATACCTAGTTAAGTATATAACTAGGTAAATAAATTCCATAATTAAACCATGATATAATTGCTTGCCATAGCTATTCCTATCATGAGCATCATGGTAGTTCTTACACATTAACTCTTATTACAAATAGAGTAGAAAAGGAAGTCAAACCAAGACCATTCACCATATATCTTTATTGTCATATTAAAAGATGACATTCCTATTTAACCAAGTCCTATAGTTATTGATCATCAATGTGTGTGATCCATTCTTGACCTAGCACTTATTGACTCATAGCCTTTGACCTATTATAATAACCTTCCAAAGACCTAAGTAAATTAATAAGGAGAAGGAACTAGTTATGGTGAAGTATGCCATCATCAATGAAATGAGATCCTTAGTAGAGACCAAACCATCTGATGTTGGAGGAGATAGTTCATTCATGAGTTAACTAGAAGAAGTATTTCAACCCAAGAAGTAATTAGTGATCCTGGAGCTATAAGGAAGCTAGTAGTATTAGAATATCCAATGGTAATCTTGTTAATCCAAGTGGGTATAAACTTCAAGTAAATTTCCTTAGCAATATAAGCCTTATAGAAAGACTAGTACAAGTTTACTACTTAGTGAATAATAGATCTTGATCAGACAATTAAAAGCCTAAGCTTTGTTTGATCAAAGGATGGTGGTCATTATTCTCAAGTCACTTGAGAATAGATGACTGGATAATGAAGAAGTGAGGTGAGTATACCAAATTAGGTAAAGCCCTAGTAAGCTGAATCATCTAGCTTGGTCATGAGAAGTTAAGCTAGAATTTGATGAAGTATATAATATGAGTTGAATGGAGTAGTTGGAGGCATAGTAGTTTAACCAAGCTAATACAAGAGAAAACTTGTATTGTGGAGAGTAGTAGCTGATGACCAACTAGTATCGCAGTATTTTCGAGGGAAGTGAAACCCAATTTATTGATTCGACACAAGGGGAGACAAAGAATATTTATAAGCCTTAACAACTGAGTTGTCAATTCAGCTGCACCTGGAAACAATCTTGCTCACAACAGTTTATCAGTAGCAACAGTTTTGTAGTAGGAATAGTAAATTAGTAGCAGTAGTAAAGTAAAGATAGCAGTAACAATAGCAGTAAATAGTAAGATTCGAGTGCGGTAGGCATAGGGATGGATGGACGGGCGTTGCATGGACAAGACAATTCACATAGCTATCAGAACATAGGGCAATTGCAGATAAATCAGATAAAGCATCCAATTACTAGATAATCCTAGGCATGTGTTCCATATATAGTCATACATGGTCGCAATGAGAACTTGCACAACATCTTTTGTCCTACCAGCCCGTTTGCAGCGGGGCCTCAAGGGAACTACTGGCAATTAAGGTGTTCCTTTTAATAGAGCACGAGAGCAAAGCATTAACACTCCGTGAACACATGTGATCCTCACATCAAAGCCATTCCCTCCGCTTATCCCGATTTCTGTCACTTCGGGGCCATTGGTTCCGGACAACAACGTGTGTATACAACTTGCAGATAAGACCATAAACAATACTATCATAATGAATCAATAACATGTTCAGATCTGAAATCATGGCACTCGGGCCCTAGTAACAAGCATTAAGCATAACAAGTCGCAACAAAGTCATAAAGCACTAATAGAAGATACTAGGCACCATGCCCTAACATCTGATGCCATTACATGAACGATCTCATCCAATCCCTACCATCCCCATAGCCTACAGCGGGGGATTACTCACTCATAAATGGGGGAAACATGGATGGTCGATGGAGAAGCGATGGTGATGATGGTGGCGATGATCTCCTCCAATTCCCCGTCCCGGCGGGGTGCCAGAATGGAGTTTCTGATGCTGTTTCATGGAATCTGGTGGTGGCGGCGGAGCGGAACTCCTTCTGGAAAAACGTTGACCCCCCTGAGTTTTTAGGTCAGAAGGCATCTTATAGGCGAAGAGGGAGACCGAGGGGTGTCTGGGGCGGCCAGACCACCCCCTGGCGTGGCCAGGCCCAGCCCGCGTGGCCAGGTGGTGTAGCTGGGCCCCAGCCCCACTCCATCTCATATTCTAGCTCCGGGAGTCTTCTGGTGAAATAGGATTTTTGGCTTTTGTCCCGTCCAATTCCGAGAATATTCATTCTCTAACTTTCCTGGAACCAAAAACAGCAGAAAACAAGCAGCTGTCACTGTGGCTCTTGTTAATAGGTTAGTCCAAGAAATCATATGAAAAGTACTCCCAAGTGTGGACAAAACATAAGAAACTAGATAAAACCAAGCATGGAACATCAAAAATTATAGATAAATTTGCAATGTATCAACATCCCCAAGCTTAACTCCTGCTCGTCCTCGAGTAGGTAAGTGATAAAAAGAAAGAATATTTTTTGAGGTGACATGCACCATCATAAACTTGATCAAAGGATTTGTAAAACATTCAAAGATGGGATCATAGTACTTCAATCATAACATGAAAGACAAAGGTCTAGCAATAAGACAAAGAAACTATGATGCAACATGAAAAGGCACAAACAAAAGATTCATGAATAACAATGCTTTGCAAGACGTTTGTTTGTTTCACATAAAGAAAACATAGTATAGTGGCATTCAGCTTGTCCCTCCTGGAGTAGCAAACATAAATGCATAAGTGATGTCTACGCACTTCTATTCTTGTAGACAGTTGTTGGGCCTCCAAGTGCAGAGGTTTGTAGAACAGCAGCAAGTTTTCCCTTAAGTGGATCACCCAAGGTTTATCGAACTCAGGGAGGAAGTGTTCAAAGGTATCCCCTCTCAAGTAATCCTGCAATCAAGATACAAGAAGTCTCTTGTGTCCCCAACACACCCAATACACTTGTCAGGTGTATAGGTGCACTAGTTCGGCGAAGAGATAGTGAAATACAAGTGGTATGGATAATTATAAGCGGTAACGGTGATAGAAAATAACTTGATGGCGTGGAAGAGACTAAAGGCAAACTGAAATAAAGATGGAAGCAAGCAAACATGTAACAGATCTAATTGCAAACGGTGTATCAATGCTTAGAAACAAGGCCTAGGGATCATACTTTCACTAGTGAACACTCTCATATAAATATATTTTCTTCATGATACTACTTTTAGCTACTCTCCGGTTGGACACTCTAATCCATGGTAGGGCTATAACAGCACACCTCAAAGTAAGCCTTTCCCATCTAGATAACCCCACACTGTCACCTTGAGCTCTAGATGGTTCCAACAAACACCAAAATTTCATAGAAACATCCAACTCCAAATATAACTCATAACAAGTATTTGTAATCTCTAGCCTAAGTGCCACCATGGTCTGCACGCTGTCACTTTCACACACATGGGGAGAGCAGAGATCTATTAAAGCACTTGAGTAGCAAGGTAGATTTATAGATTACAAGCTCATCATCACAATATGATCATGCATAGAGAGAGATGAACACATAGCTACCGGTAGAACCCTTAGCCTCGAGAGAGAACTAATCCCTCCTCATCATGGAAATCAGCAACGGTGATGGAGATGGCGGTGGAGATCGATGGAGATGGCTCCGGGGGCACTTCCCCATCCCGGCAGGGTGCCGGAACAGAGACTTTCTGTCCCCCGAATCTCCCCTTCGGTGGCGGTGGCACTGCGGAACTTTTCGTGGATTTCTGATTGATGATTTAGGGTTTCTGCCTCGGAAGGCTCTTATAGGTGAGAGAGGCAAGGTTGATGGCCGGCTAGGGGCCCACACCACCTGGTGGCGTGGCTAGGGCTAGCCCATGCCTAGGGGGTGTGGCCAGGCCCTGGCCCTCCTCCGTCTCGTATTCTGGCTCTGTGAGTCTTCCGGTAAAATAGGAACTTTGGCTTTTGTCCCGTACAATTCTGAGAATATTCATTTTCTGACTTTCCTGGAACCAAAAACAGCAGAAAACAGGCAACTGGCACTGTGGCATCTTGTTAATAGGTTAGTCCAAGAAATCATATGAAAGGTACTCCAAAGTGTGGACAAAACATAAGAAAGTAAATAAAACCAAGCATGGAACATCAAAAATTATAGATACATTTGCAATGTATCAATAGGACACCTTCAAAGTTCATAAGAGTGACTAGATACAAATAGTTTAAAACAAGCAATATCAAGGTATGCATCAATCAACAAGTCTTGGGACAATGCACATAGAACTACGAATGGCCACTATGTTCTCAAAGTAAGTGCATAAAGGTAGAAGGTGGAGACTCAACATAAAAGTAAACGAAAGGCCTTCATAGAAGGAAGTAGGGATTCAAGTCTCATAAAGAGCTTCCACAAATTATGGTACTTTTTAGCTTTCAGCTCTCATTGCCCCTATCATAAGCATCTTGAAGTGATTAAGGTTAAAGTGAACAAACTATGGTGTATATGCTTGACGAAGTATAAGTTGGAAATATCATGTCCCTTGAATACGAGGGCCGCTCCTCATGCTACTCAAGTTTAGTTACCGGTAAGTTCTTGTCATAGTAAGTACATGTGTATCATAGAGAACCGCCAACGGGGTACCCCTTGCTCGATGATATGGAAGAATCCCCATATCAAAATGACAAGGCAAGCAGACAACGAGCATCTCAGTAATCTTCTTATTTACCATGGGAATATGGTGCTTTTTTCTCTCTTTCCTCTTTTCATAATCTCTTTTTTTCTTTTTCTCTTTTTTCTCAATATAGGACTCTTTTTTTGTAAGAGGAATGCTTCATATACAGCTCATTATGGTTACACTGCAGGTTTCCATCATGTCAGCATGGATTAGACCAGCGGCCCAGGCGTTTATCTAACACATATACATAACTCCATGGACTTACAAGCTCCCCTTTCATTTCACACCGATGACATCCATAGACAAAAGAGCATGATATCAACTAGGTACAAAGTACCCGTGCAATGTTCAAAGCGTTCCCCATGACAGCATGGTTCTGCTAATCCCCAACAAATAAGTACAAGCATATACAACATAGACGACACAATGGTTCAAGTTTATTAAGGGCAAGAAAAGTAAAGTGTGCCATCAAGTTCGTGAGAGCTTTAATCACTAGTTTTCTCATAACAAGTTTAATTTGGAAGGTAAAAAAAATATGAATATACTTGGAATAGCATAAGCTAATAGGTAGGTATGGTGGACACTTTGGAATAACTTGGTTTAAGGAGTTGGATGCATGAGTGGAACTCATACTTGGTTGTGGAGGCTGGCAAAAGACTGGGAGCGACAAACTAAGAGAGCAATAATGGCCATAATCATGTAGAGCGACAAAACATCATTGATCAAAGCATAAAGTGATACTACAAGTTGAAAACTAAAGGATCATAAAGGCTATGGTGACTTTGGATAGTCATAACATGGTGTGAGCATGTGCCAAGTCAACCTAAATAAATCATCAAGGGAGAATACCACAATACTATGCTTTAATATGCTAAAACGACACATGATTCATCCAAGGCACATTAAGCAATCTCAATTGTTTATAACAAGTCATGCTACAGCAAAGAATACTAAGCATAAAGCCAAAACAATATCAAGCATGGCATGACAAAGCATAGGCCACAGTCAAAAACAAGCTCTCTTTACCACTTAAGCGTGAACTTTTCCTACTCTTTTCCAATGCAAACCAAACTATTTGAAAACCAATGCATGAAAAAGGAGGTCCAACCAATTTATTCAGCAAACTAAGAAAACAAAGCAAACGAAAAACCAAAACGAAAAAAAAGAAGACGCTCCAAGAACAACACAACTCTGCATGAAACAATAAAAATGAAGTGTTTGGAAGAAACCTAAGATTTTTATTGATGAAGAAGGGGATGCCTTGGGCATTCCCAAGCTTTGACGCTTGTACTTCTTGGATATTTCTTGGGGTGACACGCGTGGCATCCCCAAGCTTGAGCTTTAGTCCATCCTTCATCTCATTACTCATTCCTTCCATACAACTGAAAATTTTCCTTCATACAAAACTTCACACAATCTTTATTAGCAACATTAGTGCACTCAAGATAATAGGTCTTTACGTTCAGTTATAACACCAATAAAACTTCCACTAAAACACAAGCTACTGTAGCACTTCCCTCAAAAAGCTCAATTCCCAAAAAGAACTCAAAACGGAACCAACGAGAAGCAAATGCAGAAAATGGCAGAAATCTGTCAAAACAGACCAGCAGGTAAAGACGAATTTTTTCGAAGACCTTCTCTTGCTCAAATCAAAAAGTGTTGAACTAATGAAAGTTAGATAACAACCTGGGTAAGAAGCACAAAAATTAATGCCTCAAAAGGACATGCAGAGATTTTACACGAAGTTTTACGGTAAAGCACAGAAATTTGTTTCGGGACAGCAACTTTCCTAATCATTACTTCTCTCTCATTAGAGGTTACTCTTGGCACAAAAAGCAAATAAAAAGGATAAGGAGCGGTTATTACTGAAGTAATAACTTCCAAGACTCATCTAAAACTTTTGGGTTATTTCCCAATAAGTACTTTTCTTTAACGCCTTTAAGTTAGGCATAAAAATAAAAGTAAACAAAGATAATCATGGTGAAAACATTGTTTTGTTCATTGAAATCCTTTTGTTAACAAGGTTGATCAGGTCTTGTTACCAAAACAATTTTATATGAAACAAAACTTTGTGTTCCACTAATGATTATGTTGCCTCAACCTTGATAGCAATGGTCCCAATCATAATAGTTTCATATTTTTCTCTTGGTATGGGACAATATATTTCTCCAATTTGAATGCCCTCAACATGTTCAATTGAATTCAAACCATAAGTCCTATCAATCTTCTTGGGGAAATAGACAGTATGTTCCTTGTCATTAACATTGAAGGTCACCTTTCCTTGATTACAATTAATAACAGCTACTGCAGTATTAAGAAAAGGTCTCCCAAGAATAATAGACATATTATCATCTTCATGCATTTCAAGCACAACAAAATCAGTTAATATCAAGCAATTGAGCCACCTGAACAGGTACATCCTCACATATACCAACAGGAATAGTGGTAGATTTAGCAGCCATTTGCAAAGATATATCAGTTGGTATTAATTTTTCCAGTTGAAGTCTCTTATAGAGAGAAAGGCATAACACTAACTCTAGCTCCCAAATCACATAAAGCAGTTCTAACATAACTATTTTTAATAGAGCAAGGAATAGTTGGAATCCCTAGGTCTCCAAGTTTCTTTGGAACCTTACCATTAAAGGAATAATTAGCAAGCAAAGTAGAAATTTCTTCATTAGGGATCTTCCTTTTATTCGAGACAATATCCTACATATACTTTGAGTAAGGAGGCAATTTAATAGCATCAGTCAAAGGAATTTGCAGGAATAAAAGTTTCATCCACTCACAAAACTTATTATAGTGTTCATCTTCCTTTGACTTGTGTTTCTTATCAGGGAAAGGCATAGGTTTTTGGACTCAAGGCTCTCTTTCACTACCATGTTTCTTAGAAATAAAATCTTCTTTAGTGTATTTAGTATTCTTAGTGTTCTTTTCAGGTTCTTCTTCAACTTTTTCTTCATTAGGAACATCATTTTCATCATTACCACTTTCGGTTTCAGCATCAGAGACAGATATACTATTGATCTCTAGCAGGTTCAGAGGGTTCTACAATTGTTTTATGCTTCTTTTTTCTTTTCTTACGAGTAGTACCACTATTTTTTAGCTTGTTGAGAATCCTGCTCAATTCTTTTGGGATGCCCCTCAGGATATAGAGGATCCTGGGTAGCAGCACCACTTCTAGTTCTAATTTCATAAGCATGTTTTTCTTTAGCAGCGTTAATTAGCAAGTCTTTTTGCACTTTAATGAGTTGATCTATTTGAGTTTGAACCATTTGAAAGTGTTTAACAATAATTTTAACATCATTAGAGGTTCTTTCCACAATATCTTTCAACTCAACAATAGCTCTAGTGTTTTCCATTAGATGATTTTGCACCCTTTTATTAAAATTATCTTGCTTAACAATAAAGATATCGAATTCTTCTAAGCATTGATTAGGAGGTTTAGAGTAAGGGATATCACCTTCATCAAAGTGTTGGAGAGAGTGTACCTCAATAGTGGATGAGTAGGGGATAGGCTTACATAGTTCTTCTATAGGAGGTAAATTCTTGACATCTGCAGCTTTAATTCCCTTCTCCTTAAGACATTTCTTAGCTTCCTTCATCACTTCATCATTTAATTCAATAACTCCCCTCTTCTTTGATATTAGAATAGGTACAGGAATAGTTGATTCAGGTATGATTACTTCAGGTATAGCTGGTTCAGGAGGAGTCCAGTCTTCATAATTCTTCCTTATTTTAGCCATTAATTCCTCATCTTCCTTGGGAGTCCTATTCCTGGAAACACAATCAGCACAACTATCTGGGTATGTACTAGATTCTTCAGTTAGTCCATTATAAAATATATCAAGAAGCTCATTCTTAGGTAATGGACTTCCAGCCTTTGTATGAATCAAAGCACAAAACCTTGCCCGTGATTCAGGCAATATCTCTTTTTCTCCCTGTTTAAAATCAAAAAGTTCCTGCAAAATAGCATGTCTAGCACTTGGAGGAAAATATTTCTGCAGGAAATTACTAATCAAGCAATCAGGGCTATCAATAGATCTAGGAGGTAAATTACTAAACCAAGTTTTAGCTTCTCCTTTTAGTGAAAAGGGGAAAATCTTAGCAACAAAGTAAGTATGCATCTTAATATCATCAGAAAACAAGCCACTCATGGTAGAAAGTTCATTCATATGTGCTACCGCACTTTCATTCTTAGTCCCACAAAAAGGTTCTTTCTCAACAATAGCTATGTAAGATAGATCAAGAGAGAAATCATAATCTTTATCTTTAATGTTTATGGGAGAAGCAGCAAACTTAGCAATAGGAGACAATTTGGGTCTAATAGTACGCCTCTCAAGGAGACACTTAGCAGCGCTCCTATCATGGGTGTTTTTACATTCCTTAATAAATTCATCGGTCATCTCAACATAGCCGTCTTCGATATCATAGCTCTCACTAGACTCAGGTGAACTAACAGGTGTAGTAGTGTCTTCATTAGGAGTTTCAGTATTTCCAGCTATAGTTCTAGCAATAGTAGCATCTAGGAAAGGACCTAATGAACCACTCTTATCAAGCACAGTAGAAGCAGCATCATAAGTATCAGAAGTTTCAGATTCAGCAATAGTAGCAGTGTGTGTAGCATGTGTATGTGGTGGTGTAACGAGCTTACTCATAACAGATGGTGAATCAAGAGCAACAGAGGTGTTCAGAACTGTACCTCTTCTTGTAGTGGATGGTAAAATAGGAACCTTGCCATCACGAGACTTACCCATGATGGATGGATAGCAGCGAACAATAGAGAATCCAAGTGAACTTGATAAATAAATCTATGCTCCCCGGCAACGGCGCCAGAAAATAGTCTTGATGACCCACAAGTATAGGGGGTGTATCGCAGTATTTTCGAGGGAAGTGAAACCCAATTTATTGATTCGACACAAGGGGAGCCAAAGAATATTTATAAGCCTTAACAACTGAGTTGTCAATTCAGCTGCACCTGGAAACAATCTTGCTCACAACAGTTTATCAGTAGCAACAGTTTTGTAGTAGGAATAGTAAAGTAGCAGCAGTAGTAAAGTAAAGACAGCAGTAACAATAGCAGTAAACAGTAGGATTCGAGTGCGGTAGGCATAGGGATGGATGGATGGGTGTTGCATGGACAAGACAATTCACATAGCAATCAGAACATAGGGCAATTGCAGAGAAATAAGATAAAGCATCCAAGTACTAGATAATCCTAGGCATGTGTTCCATATATAGTCATACGTGCTCGCAATGAGAACTTACACAACATCTTTTGTCCTGCCAGCCCGTTTGCAGCGGGGCCTCAAGGGAACTACTGGCAATTAAGGTGCTCCTTTTAATACAGCACCAGAGCAAAGCATTAACACTCCATGAACACATGTGATCCTCACATCAAAGCCATTCCCTCCGCTTATCCCGATTTCTGTCACTTCGGGGCCATTGGTTCCGGACAACAACGTGTGTATACAACTTGCAGATAAGACCATAAACAATACTATCATAATGAATCAATAACATGTTCAGATCTGAAATCATGGCACTCGGGCCCTAGTGACAAGCATTAAGCATTTAGAAGTCGCAACAAAGTCATAAAGCACTTATATTAGATACTAGGCACCATGCCCTAACAATCAGATGCCATTACATGAACGATCTCATCCAATCCCTACCATCCCCATAGCCTACAGCGGGGGATTACTCACTCATAGATGGGGGAAACATGGATGGTCGATGGAGAAGCGATGGTGATGATGATGGCGATGATCTCCTCCAATTCCCCGTCCCGGCAGGGTGCCAGAACGTAGTTTCTGGTGCTGTTTCATGGAATCTGGTGGTGGCTGTGGAGCGGAACTCCTTCTGGAAAAACATCGAACCCCCCTGAGTTTTTAGGTCAGAAGGCATCTTATAGGTGAAGAGGGAGACCGAGGGGGTGTCTTGGGCGGCCAGACCACCCCCTGGCGTGGCCAGGCCCAGCCTGCGCGGCCAGGTGGTGTGGCTGGGACCCAGCCCCACTCCCTCTCATATTCTGGCTCCGGGAGTCTTCTGGTGAAATAGGATTTTTGGCTTTTGTCTCGTCCAATTTCGAGAATATTTATTTTCTGACTTTCCTCGAACCAAAAACAACAGAAAACAGGCAGCTGGCACTATGGCTCTTGTTAATAGGTTAGTCCAAGAAATCATATGAAAAGTACTCCAAAGTGTGGACAAAACATAAGAAAGTAGATAAAACCAAGCATGGAACATCAAAAATTATAGAACCATTTGCAATGTATCTGTAGCATACCTATTCTAAAGAATTCATATCACATGTGATATAGAGAAGAGTGTAATCTGGCAAGCTTTAGAAGTAGATGTAAGGTAAATATGAAGGAGTTTCTGGAATGAAGTTAGTACTAACTACTTTGATGGATTTAGTAAGGGTAGTGTATAAATGGAAGTTGTATATATATATATACTAGGAGAAGAATGAAGGAGTAATGTTGAAGTGGCATGACCATGTCATCATATGATGATTGATATGGTGGAGTCAGATAATTGACTTATTCAGTAAGATGTGATCTTTGTGAATAAAATAAGAGAGAGAAATAGAGTATATTTAGGAAAGGAATTCCTTATCTCAAGATAAGCTTAGTGAGGTATTAAGGTAAGGATTCTTTAGAACCTTTAACCAACAATATATCAAGCCATGACAGAACCATGTCTACCTCTTTATCTAAAACCCCAGAATTAAGTTAGTAATTAAAACAAATCCTAGTTTTAGATAGCCAATGGATAGTATCTCTTAGTTAAATAAAATGTCTAAGAGATAAGTAGGATACCAATTGAGAGTTTATGGAAGAAAGCATTGTCCATCTGATTGTCTTAAACCCTAATAGAGACCTACTCTCATAGGAGTATTAAGATCACATTATGAAAGCAATCCCAATAACTCACTTTAAGTGGAGAGGTTATTCAGGATCAGAAAACATGGTGGCAACATGTCTATCCTTACTAATCATCCATGTCTCTCATTGAATATGAGTTATTAAATCCTCTCAAAACCCATATACCTATATTTGAATAAACTTTAGTATTTCTCTACTAATGATTGTTATTGATTCATAATGACCTAACCAAGATTATTCTATGGTAATCCTAAGCACTACAAAGCAAGTAGAATTGGATTTGGTAAAATCACCAAATAGGGAGAATCATGGAATTCAAATCACCATATTATAAACCACAAGGTTTAATGCATTACATTGTATATGTATTAATGAGACTACGAATGAATATAATTATATCACTCACTATTTTAAATCCTTATTATAATAAGTATCATGGAATAAACAAAGTCATTTTTATAAGATTTTCTTTAGAAGAAACAAATTCACAAAACCCTAATTGTATTTACTTCACTAAATAAAAAGGCCTTTCATATATTCATAAATTTCGAAAAGATAAAGAAAAAATAAAGAGAAGATTAGTAGAATGAATATCTAAACCATTTGGAATATTCCACCAGAACTTTGAGGAATTAAACCTTTAAATAAATCAAATTTGAAAAAAAATTGTAAATAGAAAAGCAAACAGAAAATGAAATTGAAAAAGAGAAAGAGAGACGCAGTCAGCAGACTCGGCCAACGACCCAAAATGCTTCCACATTATCCGTTGCTGCGTGCGTATCTCCCAACATTTCACTCACTTTTCCAAAGCCCATCCAGCCCAAGCCCAGGTAACGGTTTGTCGTCGTCTTCTTCGACGTCACAAGCAGCTCGCTGGAGCACCTCGCCGTCGCCCGATGTCGCCCGCCGCCGTCAGCAAAAATTGAACTGCCACGATGCTCGCCGACGCCCCATATCTCGATGATAAGATCGGTCACAGCTCTCCTCTATCCATCCATACCAGTCTTATCCTCTCACTCTCTGGAGCAAACCCCTCTTCCTCACCTGAAACCCTAGACGCTGGTGGTTGTTGTTCCGGCCGTTTCCGATCGCCCCTCGCCTCGAGGAGACCACCGACGGAACCACCGTGCTGCCCTCGTTCATCTCGTGGAAGGAATTGGCCGCACATGTCCTTAATCGAGCTCCACGATCTCGTCTTCAGGAGCTCTGACCACCGTCGAATCAACGCTGTCCGACCTTACCTTTCCTCAGCGTCACTTTCTTCGTATTCTTGGTAATTGAACACCATGGCCCTGTCCGATTCGCCGCTAGCTCACCATAGTGACCTACCCGCGTACGTCTGAACCGTGTTGTCGTATGAGCTCGTCGCCGATCATCTCCTGATGGCTATTTGCTACGACCGCCACCACTATAAGGTTCCCCATCGAACCCTCTTTCCAGCGCACCCTACCACGTGTGCTAGGGTGCCATAGTTCACCACCGCGACCACAAACCGGTGGTGGTGGCCGTGCTTGCGTCAGCACGATGCCACGCCCACGTCATCCTGGTCCCGCCAGCCAGTTTGACTAGTCTTGCTCACGTGGCACCCGACGTGGCCCTGACCCCACTTGTTAGTGGTTGTGGCTAGGGTGTGTATCAGTATAAAAAGTAACTCATGTTTAGGAAATAGGTTAAATATTATAAATTCGATTATAAATAAATTCCAGGAATTTAAGAAAATGGTTAAATCTTATAAATTCAATATCTTTTGTTTTACAATTCAAAAAAATATATACAATATATCAAAATGCTCAGAAAAATAAAATCTATAATTTAACTTTATTATTAAACATTATTGTGTTAACTATTTAAATAATTATTATTTAATAAATATTTTACAAGTAGTAATATTTTGAAAATTCATATTTTAATATTGGTAAATAATAAAAATATAAATAATATATCAAAATTCTTAGAAAAACTAAATATACATTTATAAGCTTATTTTGTACATTTTTGTGATATTTAATTAAATTTTTACTATTTATTTAGTATTTATGAAGTGATACAACTTATAAAAAATCATATTTTATTATTTAAAAATCACAAAAATACATATAATATACCAAAATGATCATAAAAATAAATTCTACACATTAAAAATATCATATTTCTTAATTGAAGTCTAATACAAGGTAAAGGTCTAGTAAATCTTTTTTAACTCTTTTCTTTTATTTTAATTCCTTAAAAATATATAAATCTTTACTATTGCTTTTACCACTATTTGTTTAAAGTTTAAAAATGTAATAACAAGTTCAATTAATGTTTGATGAATTAAAATTAAGTGTATTCTAATTTTGTCCATTATAAAATCATCAAAGTAGTATATTGCTTATCAAAAAGATATTATGCATCTATAAAATCATCAAGAGATTAATTACCAATTCTTTTACGAAATGGGAAAACTACTCAATGGTTTAAACCAAGTTTTTAAATAGTTTAAGTAATGCCCTATCTATGCTTATAAAATATGAGCATTAATAAGAACGTAATAATATTCACTTATAACTTTAATAAAACACCACCTCATCCAAGTAATAATACTTAAACTTTAACTTTGTGGAATGTTAAGAAGTCAACCATCTACAATGTGGTGCCTTATTAAAAACATGTAAATTTTCACCACTTATGCTATGATTGTTTAGTGTAGTAATGTTTTCCTCTTTAATAATCTTAGCTAATAAGAAAACCTTAAAGTGTTAGCATTAAAGATTAAATACTTTTTACTTTGTAAAGTAATATTTTCCCCAAAAGTTATTCTTTTAAGAAACATTAAAAGTAATCCTTAAGCATATCTATAAAGACTTTAATTGATTAATAATCTTGCTTAGGAAATATTTTAGATACCGTTATCCATTTGAGTGCTTTAGTATTGCATACTATATGTTGTATCTACATATTGTTTCACACACTCTCACAAGCCATAACAAGAAGCACATGTGTGAAACTGGTATAAAAGTACAACACATTCTTAAGAACTCATCACCAGTTTCCAAACCCTAGGTCAGATACGATTAGTCCGGGGATTCGCGTTTATCAAATTACATTACATTACTTATGCATTGTTGCATCTTGCTTCTTTAAACATTAGTCCTTACCAGACCAATGATGTTGTTTACAGAATTTGGATATTCTAGTGTCTGAATACCATGAGTGCATAATCTTGCAATCACAAGAGGCAAGTTCACAACTTGCTCATGTCCTTTGATTATTTTCTATTAAATGCTTGTAACTCAAATGTTGTCATCATCTACATTTCAAAAAGGACAGAAAATACTATTTTCATAATAATATGATTATGGATTATTTACCAAGTGGTAATAATCTATTGATACAGTTCCAGTGGTAAAGGAACATAATACCTAGGACTTAACAACCAATGTCGCCAGTGAATCTAGCGTCGTATATTACGCGTCAACCATGAGATTTGGAATGGGACGGAGAAGTCAGCTGTATCTTCTTCCTCTCGCATGCACCCGGATGGCCAGGTCATGGCTGTTATCCTCGTAGCGTGCATTTATTGGTAATTCGTAGAGGATATGCAGCATATGGGTGGGAGCCCTCAACATCCCATGATAGTTCTGGCATCTGATGGTTTGTACTAACCAATGCCGTAATTCAAGATGTGTGGCATACACCAAGGGGACACATGGGGTCACGAAGGGGGCAATGATTGGCTTGGATCTTAGGTTGGGCCTCAAACCATGGAAGTTTGAATGGGGATATACTCCCGGTCGTGCAACAAAGCTTAAGGTCTCTTGTGAGAAAAGTGACGCACCTTTGCAGAGTGTAAGAATTGTGACATGTTACTCCCTGTTCTGGTCAAGGAAGGAGCTACGAACATGGCAGGAAAGGAACCCCACGAAGGTTCTGGTCAACCTGTGAAGGCTGTCGGACATAGTTTTCAGAATAAAAGCAACCTTTGAAGAAATGTTTAAGAAAACCTGCATCGCCTACGACCTTTGGTCTATGGCTGTAGAGATAGTGCATCATACACTCCTTTTTAGTGAACTTGCTGAGTACGCTCGTACTCAACCGTACCTTCTTAACCCTTGCTATGTTTTAATTCGTTGAATACGACATCAACATCAATTTCTGCTCAAGAAATCATCATCAACAGTTCAAGTTCTTCAATAAAGTCTATGAAGTCAAAATATACATCAGCTAAAGTGAAGATGAAGTTCCTGATTAGATAGGAGTAGATACTCTAGCCATAAAACCTACTTCTATAGAGCATTGCATTAGTAGCAATTGCAAGCCAAATAGTTTAGGTGTTAGTCTTTTAGCGAGATAGTTCGGAATTATTATTTCTTGTTCTTCTTTGTAAGAAGTTCTTTCTCTCTATTTAACCTAGAGTGTTCTCTAGATCTTTTGTAAAGAGTCGAGTTGTAATCTATAGTCATGTCTTGGACCTGCTGTGTTTCTGTTGTACCACTCTGAGGGATGTAATACTAGTGAACGGTGTTTCATTGGTGTTATGGCAACGACTATAGTGTACTACATCATGCAGTGGTATGCTAGGTCACCGTATGTCCTCTACCAGTCCGCCGGCTAGTGGCTCAACACCACACTATCTCAATTCCACTTTCATATCAAATTTTGCCGGTGCTAAATCCCTAACCAGCAATGGAGGATGTCGTCATCGCCGCTCCCCCCCACCCCAACAAAGATGTCACCAAGGCCAAAGGGAAGGCCCTAATTATGCTGAAGGATCTAACGATAGAGGAGTCGCAAGAGGAGAGCATGAAGCGCGCCGACCGAAGAGAAGCGTCCAAGGCACGGCGACCGAGCATCGCAGAAGCGAACCATTCGAGCTTGTCATCGTCCTTCAGGCCAAGGCCAGCGTCGAGGTCACGGCCAAAGGGCTCGCCTCCTAGGCCCTTCTATACATGAAAAAGGAGATGATCACCGAAGCCTTAACCCTGGATGGCGACGACGTCATCGCCAGAGCATCATCAACAAGCTCAGCGTCATCCGTGTGCACATGACCGCCTCTTCGCTCTCGGTCGCATGCCACATCAGTGGAGCGGGCTGCACTCTCGTTCTGCATGTCCAAGTGCTCTCCTGATCGATGTCGTCATTGTCGATCGTGTCGGTGGCGGAAGAGCCTACCGTCAACCTCAAAAGCACCAAGAGCCGGTGAGCTGACGCATGACCATAGGAATGGTCCATGCCGGATCCCGATAGCGAACATGCCAGCGCCCATCATGTGCGATGATTTACCGCACCAGGTGTCGATTAGGGAGGACGAGGATGGGTACAAGGTCATATTGCACTAGATGGTCAATGAGGCAAAATCTCTAGATGACGAGCCTAAAGGAAGACACTCAACAAACTATGGTCAATATCAATGGTGATCCATTAATTGGGCGTGCTGCCAATCCTTTGTATGCCGATGGAAGGAGGCAATGGATGTTGATATGCTGATGCTGATGAAGCCGGGCCTATCGATGGCGCAATGCAAAATAATAAGAGCTAAAGGACTGTGTCTACATTGTTTGCGATACATGGATGATAATTGGACAAGATCCAATTTGCGGTGCCGAAGAAAAGGATCAACATATTGGTGGAGGATGGTCAAGTACTTCCATTAGTGCAATAAGTTCAAGCTCTACCCCCATCCATAGTGATAAAAATGACCTCTATCTTCAAAAGATATGAGGTTTCATCAATGCGGAGTGCAACAAATTTTGTGGTGCCCATGAGCACATGGAGGCTCGTCCCATGAGCGACATCGACGTTGGGGACATGGTCGTATCTTGTCCATTTTGGTTCACATATATTGCGCATGTAGTATATTATGTGGATTCTCATTATTTTGTGTAGGTACCCCAAACTATGGATTACTTCAAAGAGAAGTATGACAGCAAGCCATTCATGTTGATCCATTGTCGAATGATGATCAATAAATGTCTGAAATAGAAAGGAGCTATGCACTTTATCAAAAGATTCTTGATGGCTCGAAAAAGTGTGGGAGTGAATCATTGGTCATCGAACTTGACGAAGATGGACCAAGCATGGGTAGCCTAGGCAATGGTCGTGTCGTTCGGCCAAGGGGCCACAAGTCCACCAAGCATGATCTAAATCGCCAAGCCACATCACTTGCATTGCAAGAGAAATTGAAGGGATTGATAAAGAGGAGGCAAATGTCAAGAGGAAGGAGATGCGACACAAGGAGAAAGAGGCTACCATTGAAAGCTTCTTTGACCTCACAAAGAGAACTCTTGAGATTGAAGAGGCCAATGCTAGGTAAAGAGTATGGAAGCCAAGGCCAAACTCATGGCCGAGGAGGACAAAATCATCGTGTTAGACATGAGAATCTTGAATCCGGCTCAAAGGGCTTGGTTTAAAAAAAATCAAAATGACATCCGTGAGCTCTAAGCGTGATCTCTTCGATGATATATCTTATTTTGGGCATTACGTATGAAACTTATGTTCGCACTATGATTTGATATTATGGTGTGTGAACTCAGTGATATGCTAATTAGTGGTAATTTATTTGCTAGTGAATTTATTGTTGTCGTCTTTCATACGTAACATTTGAGAAAAACTAGCCAAAATGGCCTGGGCGGACCAACTAGGTCGTGCCACAGTGGCACCCCCACCGAAAACTGGCCAAGGCCAGACAACGGCCATTTCCTTGTCTGAGGCTCGACCCATACAAACCAAATCGGATACATCTCATATACAGAATGGGATGTCCCGCTGGAGATGCCTCGACCGAACCATTTCAAACACGAAACGTGGTTGTTTTGGTCTGTCTAGTCCGTTTGGGTCTTGTACAAATGCTTAGGTGCCAAGATAGCGGCGATTTACAAAGCGTAGTGCAAAGTTGTGCCGAGAAAGCCCAAAAGCTAGGTAAAAAAATTGCAGATACTTTTTGCTTGTGCCGTTCAAGAAAAAACCGCCACGTGAGAGGGGTTATTTTGTAGTGATAGAAAGTCTCGCTTATTGTTTGATTTGTTTGCAGACTCATTTTTTATTGGTAAGTGCAATGTTATTGTATTAATTAGTTTCCACATTCCTTTTTGACTAGTTGGCATGCAATGTTACCTACTCTTACTATAAATAGTGGGACGATTAGAAATAAAAATAACTTTAGGCTGGTCATAGTGAGTAGTATCAAATGCTAGTATCATGCGTTTGGTATCGGTGCATAATATTATCTATAATGCATGTAGTATCATCATAGTTATTAACCTAAATGCAAAATTTTGTATAAGACCTATTTGACATTAGTATTTCTAGTTTTTCTAGGCATGAGCAATTAGGAGAGTTGTTACTTTTATTGCAGATTGTCAATGCAATGTATTAATTATTAGCATTAGATCATACAATCATTAACACAAAAATAATAATATAATGTTTTTTGTCCACATATTTTCCTTTTAAACATAAGGCCTTAGACCGGCTTTAAATTAATAAAGCCACCAACGGCACATACAAACGTGCTTACAAACAGCACGCAGGAACGTGTCGAGGAGAGCTTGGGGATCCAGGAAGGCAGCGAGAGCTTGGGGAGGCCACCGGAACGTGTCGACGACCACACCCACTGGGCAAAGCTAGATCCACCCTCCACCGTCTCCGCCTTCGGAAAGAGATCCCTTGTCCCTCGCCCTGGATCGATGGGTACCATACCGTCGGAGGTAAAGGAGTTCCCCAAGAACACAGCGGACCAGAGGGAGCTAGACTACCACATGGGATGCCATCAAATACGCCAGGGAGCTTCACCGAGACCACCACCATCGCCGGAGCAACCACCACACAGTGGCGGAGGCAGGAAAATTGTTTGTGTGTGTGGGGGGGGGGGGGGGGCGAACAAAGAAGAGAACTCACAAATGGCCAAAAAATCCAAAAACTGGGACAAAATCATACCAAAATATATGATTTTCATTGATTATATCACCAAAATATACAATCTCATATTACTGAAATGAAAAAATCTAGACAACATGAGATGGAGCAACTAACACTTTTCAATTGAAGTCCACTCGTCGTGGTGCTTCATCAAACTGATCAATAATTGCATTCGTCGATATTCCAATAGCAATCTCCTTTTCAATGTATATCACCAAGCAATCTCTTAGGAATCCATCTTCTATTCTATTTTGAAGCCTTGTTTTCACAAGTTTTATGGCTGAGAATGCACGTTCAGTGGTTGCGGTTGAGACCGGCAAAGTAAGAACAAGGCGAATCAATCTGTTCAATAAAATGAGACAATGGGTTAGTATTTTTGGTAATGATTACATCAACTAGTATATCAGCAAAGAACAATATATACCTGTCAATCAAGTGGTAATCATCATTTTTTTCGGTTGTCGCAAGTTGTTGACAAAGCTCTGATATAGTTGTCAAATTCTGAAACTTTGGGTTTGTAGGTATATCATGCTTATAATCAGGGGCGGATCCACCATCCCTCTAGCCCGGGCAGTCGCCCAGGCTTGTCGACGCGTGACGCCTTGTATTTCTTGAGTGTCTGTGGCGATTTTGTTCGAAAAAATGGTGTTTTAGACATGTTTGCCCAGGCTTTCAGTATCTTCTAGGTCCGCCACTACTCATAATGCTGCAACTGACATCTCAGATTCTCCATCTCTTGTTCTTCAAAATCAGCAGGATAGAATTTTGAAGCTAGAGAACACACTATATTAATGTCAAATGAACTGAATGAGTTTCTAGGGTCCAACGAAGTGCACATAATGAGAAGCTCTGTTACTTGTTTGTTGAATCTGCAATTCAACTCTTGTAATTGCTGATCCACAACAACCATGAAAATATCACACCGATAATGGTGCTCAACCATACTCTCATCTTCAGCACGAGAATTAATTAAATCTACATAAAACTCACCAAAGTCTGGTGTTTTAGCTCCATGTTTCACACAAAAGGATAGCACATCAGCTTTAAGCTTGCTCCAATCATTATCTCTTAGCTTTTGAATCAACACTTTGGTAGTTTTTACGTCATCCATGGCATTCACAATATCTTGAGATTTAATTGCAGCTTCTCACATAACAAATTTGTGATTCCCATAAGTTCTTTCAATTACATGTAGAATGAAAATGAAGTCAAAAGACATCATCATCTTAACGACACCATTAGCCTTTGCTCGTGCTGAAGCAGTGGAAATGGAGCGACAGAACATCAAACCAGCACCTGCTAGACAACATGGGGAAAAAGCTTTGCCGAACAGAGCAAGTCGCCACGGTCACCTCAAATCGCCATTCTTCACCCACCTTTGCAGTTCCCAAGACAACACCTTCAGGAAGGGGTCTGACTAGGTCTGACGTTGTAACGCCGCCGCCGTCCGCAAGGAGAACACAAGGCTTTCGCCCATGCAGAGGAGGGTAGTGAGAGTGGTACCTCGACGAGGCCTTCAAGAAGGAGTGTGGCGCCGACGGCGTTGTTCTCGTCATGGTTGGCCAAAGGTTTCCCCCGGTACCACCAGCCTGCACCACCTACCTACCTAACACCTAAATCTGGCGGCCGAAACCACGGAGCTCCAGATCTGCCAGGGGACGAACAAACCAAGGAAGAGGAGGCTTCATCTTCAACTCTGGCAACCGGTCCGGCGGTACAGACCGGTGTCGCGACCCTCGACCTCCGTCACCTCGCCGCCCGCGCGGCCGAGAGCGACAGCCAACACGCAACCATGGCCGCCGCCCGCCGCAGGGCCGACGCCGTCCACACCCGCCCAGGGCCACCGCCCTGGCTCCCAGAGCCCCCACCGAGTCGGCCGCCGGTAGGGAGAGCCCACCTGTCTCCAGCCCCATATAACATCTACGTAATTAATTTGGCAAATCATTTCTACACGGATAAACTCAGCTATCCTTGCATCCATGCAATGATTCAGTGCTGCAATTAAGCAATAACAGAGACGCAAGTCCTCTAAAAATAAATACAGACAACACTACAACAGACACAGGTACACATCACGCGCATCTACGGTGACGAGAAGGCGTCGTCGAGCCAGCCCGCCGGCCTCTCGCCGTCGCCGTCCGGCTCCGGCACCGCCACCTGCTGCTTCTGCAGGACGAGGAGCGACCGCAGCGTGTCCCGGAGGCGGTTGGCGCGCCTCCTGTGCCGGATGCGGCGGAGCACGGCGTCCTTCTCCAGCGCCCCCGCGCCGGGCCCGGGCCTGTGCAGGTACAGCCGGCTCGTGACACCAGCCGCCGCGTCGCCGTCTCCCTCGTCGTGCGCCGCCGTGGGCGGGGGCGGGGACGATGGGGGGCTCCTGGACATCCTTGACTCCATGGCAAGATCGATGGATGGATCTGACGATGGTCTTGTGTTGCAACTAGTAATGTAAATCTTGAGAACTCGAGAGCTTTAAGCTTAGTTTGTGTGCAGAATGTGGGAGTGAGGGGAGTGTAAATGGTGGTGAGGTGGAGCGTATTTATAGATCGTTTCCGTCGGTCAGCTCAGTACATTCTTTCTTGCATAGAAACAGGTAGCTGGAGGACATGGTTTCACTTCACGTTCAGGGCCGTTTGTTTTGCTTTTTTGTTTATCATTATGCACGAGTGACTGCTCACTTGCGCGGTGAGCCGTGAGATGGGACGACTCAAGTGCCCGCTTTTTTTTTTTTAAACAACCGGCACGAGGACGACCTATTTTATTAGAAGAGGAAAATCCGGACACACTACAAAGAGGCATGTTTAGATTATAGTGAAAACATGCCAAAACCACTGAACCCATACAACCAGTTTATAAGGGAAATTGGCGAAAACCGAACAACTCAACGCCACACACCGACCCCGAAGCCGCGCACCGCGCGAGCCGACGACACTTCTGCCCAAGCAAGAAGGGTCGCCACTCAAGCAGAGAGATCCGGAGCCGCCGCTCCGGCGTCCACACCGGTCCCGAGACTGCGCACACTAGCTAGAGCCAAAACACCCCAAACGCAACACACCGGCTCTGAGGCCGCGCACCACACGAGCCGTCGACACTTCCGCCCAAGCAAGAAGGGAAGCCACTCAAAGCGGAAGGGTCCGGAGCCGCCGCTCCGACGTCCACACCGGTCCCGAGACCGCGCATCCGCCTGGCCGGTGAAGCAGCAGACAAACAAAGCAGGTTAAACAAAGCCGAGAGGAGTACCAGATCTCCAAGGCATCGCCCCCAAAGGGGAGGCGACGATGACGTCGCCGATGCCCGCTCTAGCAAAAGCCAAAGCTTAGGTTTTCACCCGGAGAGCCTGAGACTTGAAACGACGAGGGAGGTGACGGAGCTCCTCGACGATGCCTCCAACGAGGGGAGCGACGTCCGAGAACGCCGACATCGCCGGCCTCGAACTAAGTCGATGCAGTGCTTTCGCGCGGAGTTCACCAAGCCCAGGTCATAGGAGCCTATCCACCGGGACAAAGCAGCCAAGCCCGCTTGCAGTGCGACACCGCCAAGGCCACCACCACCGGACCGCCGAAACAGGAGGTGGAAAGCCCGACGACCCACCACCGGTAGCACCGCACCACACGGAGACAATACCAGCTCGAGGACGAGGGCTCCTCCCAGCACCATGCTGGCAGGAGCGCCACCCAAAGGCGGCAGCAACACCACCTCCAAAACCGGCCATCGCGCCGCTCCACGTAGCCACGCTGGCCGCCAGCCTCCTGCACGAGCCCACGCCCGCGTCGCGGGGAACCACCAAAGCCCGGGGACGCCGCCCCAGCAACCGCATGCCGGTAAGCAGGCACCGGCCGCCCCTGCTGCCCACGCAGTCAGGGAGCAGCTGGCCTGAGGCGGGAGAGGCGCCGTCGCGTTCCGAGGCCGCCGCCCCGGCATCCACACCCAACAGCCGCCGCCGAGAAACGCCGTTGGCCCGCCTTGTCGGCGCCGCTCACCCCACATACGAGCCAGCCCAACAGCGTCTAGAGCCAGCCCTCGCGTCGCCCCTCACCTACAGCCGCCGACGGAGCCGCTGCTCTTCCTGCACCTCGCCGCCGCTTGTCGCCCCCCGGCCCAGCTTGGGCCCGGGACGGCCCTCGCAGCCAACTGCCCACCGCTGCTGCGGCGCGCCGCCTCCTGCCGCGGAGCGCTCCCGCGCCTCTCCTCTACCGCCTGCAGAAACCGCGCCGCCAAGATCACTCACATATTTGTTTAAATGTGGATATATCTAAACACTATTTAGTAGTCACTCCATTTTATAATAGTCCCTCCGACCCATATTAGTTGACTTGGATTTATCTAAATTCGGATGTATCTACTACTAAAACATGTCTAGATACATCCGAATCTATTCGAGTCAACTAATATAGGTCGGAAGGAGTACTATATAAGATGTTTAAGCTTTATGAAATGAGTGTATCTAAACTTCTTTCGGTGTGTAGGTTAAAAAAGATCAAGATACAATCACAAAGCTCAAACATTTTATATCATGAAACGGAGGATACATCGAATTCAGATAAATTTTCGACATCTATCTATTTTAACAGGGAGGGGTAGTAATCTGACGCAAAGTGGGTGATGACACAACTTAATTAGGTATGCATGTGTCGCGGAGCACATTCGTGCGCCAGCTTTTGCCGGTTTCGGTCTGGAAAGGCTACAAGTCGTCGAAGCCTTTGATGCTTCAGACGGTGTGGAATCCATTAGTTCGGTCCATGATGGATTCAGTTAACGAGAATACGAGATGCTGCAATTTCGAATCGAATCGCTTTCGTCAGGACCTGGACACGTGGCAGAGTAGCAGCACAGGTAACCCACCGTCCACATCTTGGATTGGTCGGCGACTGCAGCCAGGGACCTCCTATCGCACGCTGTAGTAAAGTTAACTTGGGGGAAACAACGAAGGTAAAAAATGTAGGACGACGGAATCAAATACTCGCATGCAGCGGCAGCGGCAGCCACCTCTCTCATAAAGTTGGAGCGGCGGTCTGGAAAGTGGTCTTGGTGGATAGGTTTCGGTGGGATTCTGTCAAAGTCCAATTCTTAGTTCATTTGTCAAATTCTAGTTTAAAATTATACTCAAAATCTGAACAAAAATCAGGCAAAAGAAGTAAAAGTGAGATTTTGATGAGATCCCAATTAACATCCTAGTTTTCACACAAAATGTTACGGTTGGCATATGTGCTACCGGCTGTAACTCTTGAATCTTATAGGAGGTTTTTGTTGACACACAAACTTTTAGGAGGTATATATATTTTTAGTACCACAGCTTGCACTATGAAAACGTTTTAGTCCCACATCTTGTAAAATGAGCAATATTAGTCCCACACCTTGCAATTCGAGAGTATTTTAGTCCAATCATTTGAATTTCTATGATTTTGACCAATTTCGTCCACTCGTAGGTCGAAATTAATTCTAGAGTTGAAATGTGTCATCGTAATTTTTAAAATGATCCCTATGTGTTTCTCTCTACCCGTTGATACCTTGGTACGACCTGACAGGCGGGCCCACGTGACAGTGATCAGATAATAAAATATCTAGTTGTAGTGGCAAGAGTCGAACTCACGACCTGCGCAGTTGATTTACTAGATGTCTGCCAATACAGCGCACGCAGACATTTCTTAAGTAGAACGGAACGTTCTTATAATTAATTTCAGGCTTACTCGTCTACACGGTGACGTGTTGTGCTCGCCTCCTAGTACACACGAGTTACATACCTGTCGCGCAACAGGCTAGCTGGCTTTGGCTGGCTCACAGCCTCACACGGACATGAAGCACACAAAAAAGAGTTATGATAATAGTGCACATACGAGTGAAGTGAAGCTTTATTGATTGAGTGTGTACATCCAGGTTACATGTAAGCCTTATCTTGGACACTCAAAAATACATGTTCTAATGTTGGAAAATTTATACTCCCTCTGATCCGTATTAATGTTTTTATCTTTGTCTACATTCGAATGTATGTAGTCATGTTTTAGTACTAGATACATCCGAATCTAGATAAATCCGAGAATATTAATTTGGATCGGAGGGAATAGAAGAAATACAAATTTTTAATCAAGTAATTTATGTTCTAGGCTCTATAGAAAAGACAAAATTAGAGTAAACGGTGCACCTTCAAATCTTGTTAGACTTTTTTTGTGTGTAGGCCCAGTACAAATCAATGAAATTTTACACACTAAAATCTTATATCATTGTCCATATGTACGTATATTTAAAGGCGTTTTTGATACTTTGAATTGTATTTTTTAAAATGTTAAAATAAAGCCTCCACATAGCCCGAGTTTCAAAATAAAGGCCTCTACACATGACGCATAAGATTATGCTAAGAGTGCAAGTGAGCATTTTTACGTGTGCGTGCGCTTATAGTATAAAAATAGTACCGTCCTACTGATCAATAATTGTTATCATTCAACGTAGTGGCTTGTGGAGGTGAGTAGCAGTGTAAAGGTCACAAGTTCGATTCACTACCCTACTAGAGTTTTATCTATTTTGTACGTCTACTCATAGATGGACCCGCATGCTGGTTAGCACCGAGGACACCTGTGTCATAGAAAAATACACAGGAATCATTTAAAAATATTATGTCATAGGTCGACGAATTTGGTCAAAATTGATCAAACTCAACGAAATTCGATTAAATTGGACTAAAATGCTTTTAGGATACAAGTTGCGGGACTAGTGTTGATCACTTTGCAAGATGTGAGACTAAAACGTTCACACGCTACAAGATGTGAGACTAAAAGTGTATATAGCTCAACTTTTAGTACTAGTATTTACTTTACATCTTGACAAGAACTATTTGGGCATCTACGGATATCCACATATAAGTTTTGATGCATCTAAGGATATAATTTTACCCAGAGGTAATGGTATTCGTATGAATATATGGACACACTTTTATAGTCACCAATGATATTCATATTTTACTCGTCAAGTCGTGCGTAAGACATGTGTATAGTCTTATAACCGTTGGTATACCCATACCCATGTGGATCTTACCCGTGAAGTTTCTACCTATGGAACCAAATAGCCTTGTAGCCTTGTGTAAAAAAATAGCCTTGTAGTGCAAGGCGAAGTAGATTGTGATCTCTAAATTTTGATAATTTTGTATATGTATAATTTTATGCCCATTAAACTCCGATCCATATTAATTGCCGCTACAAGGGTGATCAAAATTTAACTCCCGACCAGTTGGCCGGAGGCAGGCGCACAGGTGATGCATGAACCTTTTGGGAGTTTAACTCCCGACCAGTTGGTCGGAGGCAGACCCAGGGTGAAGCATGGCGAGTGCTTGTCGGTGGTTCAAACACCGACGAGCGCTTGTCGGGAGTTAAACTTTCGACGGGTGCTGGTCGGTGTTTGAGACCCCGAGGTCGCGCTAGTTTCGAAATTAACAATTTCGTGCATTATTCGTAAAATTGATTAAATAATTTGTATTATTTTAGAAAAAAATAGCCCTAACTAATCTAGTACTAAATCGTTTGAGCACAATCTAGACTCAGTTATTCATTGCATCTACTTACGAAACAACTATTCCAACTATTCCCTCCGTCCCAAAATATATTTTGTGAAACGAGTGTATCGACAACTATTCCCTCCGTCCAAAAATATATTTTGTGAAACGAGTGTATTGAAGTCTGTCTGTTATGTTAATGTATAGGTCCACTCCGAATCTAAACACTAAAATATGTTTAGATACAATTTTGTGAAACGTGTATCGAGGCGACTTTTAATATAAAGATTCACTCCGAATCTAAACACTACAATGTGCCTAGCTAGATGCATTATTTTCATAAATCTAAAACATCCAATATTTTTAGGAACGGAGTAAGTGATATAAACATACTGATTGAGTACAGTATTACAAATAGGCAAGCTCAAATCCTCTAAAATAATGGACTACACACAACAAACAGAAGCGCACACACATCATGCCCATCTCCTTCGCATGCTGTAGTTCCCGGTCAGCGTCCAACGTGGGTGACGCAGACGGAGAGGGGCACTGTTCCCGAGGCTACGGCGACGAGAAGGCGTCGTCGAGCCACTCCGCCGGCCGCTCCCCGTCGCGTTCCGGCTCGGGAGCGGCCTGCTGCTGCTGGACGAGGAGGGAGCGCAACGTGTCCCGAAGGCGGTTGGCGCGCCTCCTGTGCCGGATGCGATGGAGCACGTCGTCCTTCTCCAGCGCCCCCGCGCCGGGGCCGGGCCTGTGCAGGTACAGCCGTCTCGTCACGCCCGCCGCCGGGTGGCCGTGCTCTGCCTCGTCGTGGGCCGCCCGAGGCGGAGACGAAGGGCCGCTCCTGGACATCCTGGACTCCATGGCAAGATCGATCTTGTGATCTCGCGCGCCATGGCTTCTTAGAAAAGATTGTTTACCTCATCGTAATTTAAAGACCTGTATTTAGTTCGGCCAAGTCAGTTAACTAGGGGAAAGGAAATGATTCTGCACGTAACAGTTCGGCTGTAGGGGCACGATATTTTACACCTGATGGTTGGTTTCAGTTAAAGAGATGCAAAATAATTTCGAATCAAACCACTTGCCACGATCAGCTGGACACGTGGCGAAGTAGCAGCACCGTCTAACTCGCCATCCAAATCTTGGATTGGTCGGTGGCTGCAGCCAGGGACCTCCTGTTGCGGGCGACAGTAAAACTTGGGGGAAACGACACAGTAAATTTTTTACGTACTGGAATCAAGTGCACACGTTCCTATCCTAACGCGTTCTGACAGCGGGAGACTGTCGGCGAAGGTATCTAGTGTCACATGCTCGCTGCTGCGGCAGCTGCCGGTGATGTAGCCACCGATCAGAGTAAACTTTAACTCATAAATCATGTTTTTAGATGAAAGACGTAGTAAGATGCCGAGTAAACAACTTATACAAGCATAAGGTGCCGAGTAAGCAACTTGCAACCATCAAGGGAAATAGGCAAACACAAGAAAAAGAAAAAGAGATTCGGAAATTCAATTCGGCTGTGCAAATGAACCATTGTTACAGAGCACATTTCAAAATGTAAAAAAAAAATAGAAAAATATATATACATCTAGACATTATATGTTTCTACACAATTTTTCAGGAAAAAAAGAACATTTTTTGTTACCCACGCAAAAAAGATAAATTTCGGTGCTGCAACATGACTATTCAGGGACATATTTTTTTGTTCTTTTTAAACAAGCCACATAAAACATTCATTTTCCTAAAAGACTTGTGTATCAACATGGAATGTTCAGATGTACATGCAATTTTTTTGTTCATTCTTTTTACGTTTTAAATTTTGTTTATTATGTATTTTTCATAATAGATGCATTTGCGCGTGAGCCACCTCCAAAGAGATTCAGCTTGAAGTGGTCGAAGCCTTTTCACATGATCGAAGCACCTAGACAACGGCAACATCATGATCTTGCGGCAAAGCAACCGTCAACCAGGTGAAACACGTCCTCATTTTTTTGCTCTACCATGGCAGGTACAACGAGGCATTTAACGTTTAAATAGAGATGTCAGGAAAGAAACCCCGAAGGTTTTGAAGGTTTCCACTGAGTTTTCATGTTTCCTTTATCGATGCATAAAGAAGAGTCTAACGTTTACAGAACACGTAGCGCTTGCGCTAGGAGTACAAAATAGCGCTCCTAGCGGCAAACACCGGTCCAGATCTGACTTCTTAAGCACCTGCGCAAGCGCTTAGCAATGGGCATGTTTTGAGAAGCGGCGGACCTCACACTACAGGAATCGAACGCTACGCCGAGGGCAGATAGCTGTCGGCGTAGCCTGCTAAACCGTCGGCGTAGGCTATGCCGACGGCAACCCTCGGCGTAGCTCCTTGGCGACGCTGCTCCTCGGCGGCGACGACGCGGCGCTCGGCATAGCTGGAAAACCCTCGGCGTAGCCTACCCTGACGGCGCCGTCGGCGTACTCGCCGTCGGCAGAGAGCCCCAACGCCGTGACACGACGAGGTAACGGCGAGCCGCTACGCCGACGGCCTGGCCGTCGGCATAGATGGACACGTGCCAGCGCTGCGCCGTCCCAGTCGCGGAGCTACGCCGACGGCCTCCCCCTCGGCGTACACGTGCCACGTGTTGCCCCCTCACAGCGCCCAGGTCTGGACCTATGCCGACGGCCTAGCCCTCGGCGTAGCCCTGACCATTTGGTCACACGCAGGGAGCTACGCCGACGGCCTGGCCCTCGGCGTAGGACTAGCCTAGATTTTTTTTCTGCTTAATTTCACAGCAATGACAACAGTAATTATTAACATCAATATTTAACAGCAATTAACTCATCCAAAGCATCAATATTTAACAGCAATAATCATTAACATCATTCAAGCATAATCACATCATTCAAGCATCATCATATCATTCAAACTTCATCATATCCTTGATGTATACAAGACGACATCCATACTACTCTTGAGGAGACGGGGTGAACCCCTGATCTCTCCTGGTGAGAATAGGCGACGCCCGACGAGGTTGCCGTGCAGTAGAAGCAGCAGAAGAACCAGCAGGCGAGGGAGTTGTCGGCGAAGCACCACCAACAGAACGACCAGGCGAAGGACCATCGGGGTGGGTGGGTGTGATCATCCGATGGCTACCCGGCGAGGCATGACCAAAGTGCTCGTTCTCGGAATGTCTCGCCCTCTACATGTTCCCTACATGTTAGCAATTTGTGAGGCAAAGTAAAGCGGTAACCGGTGGTTTGGCAAAGAACTTACCGGCGATGATCCGTAGTATGTCCGACGGAAACTTTCCCTCGATGGAAGGAATAGCGTCGGTCCTAGCATGGGAGGTATGGGCCCTAAATTAACACTCTGTCCCGCTTGCATAGCCACAATCACCGCCTACAAGATAGTTTAGATGTCAGGCCCTAAAGCACCAAACTAGAAAAGTGGAACTTTTATGTTTTGCAAAAGTAAAGGTACCACACTTACATTTACGTACTATGTGTAGACCATACTCGCAACCTAATGCTGCTGAAAGGCCACCTCATATTCGTCATGAGCGACATCGTAGGCTGCCTCGAACTCAGGCTACAATTTCAAATACAATGAATCTCGTCAACACTTAACCATGCATGAACAAAAGTCGTAAAGATGGGGAAAATAAGGAAACTTACATCATCTCTGTAGGTGGATCGACGAGGCTGGCCACGAGGCGGGATAGGGGGGCCGTCGGTGGGCTGCGTAGCCTTGAGACGCGTGAAGCTCGTGGTGAGGGTAGGCTTGACCTTTTTATTAAGAATCTTGAGACGTCCATGCTCCAATCCGTGCGACGACAAGAGCAATGACTCCTCATCGGTCTCCGTGTTAATGGGGTCATCCACATGCGGGTGACGAGCCTTCACCATCGTGTTGTAGTTCTGCAAGTGTTTCTGGGCATTGCCGAAGAACACGGGAAGCGAGGGCTGAGGCTTCGAGAGATCGGGCTTCTTGAGCCGCATCTTCTCATAAACGGCGACGCCATGAATCACCTCTCCGGGTAGTGCCTCGTCCACCTGCGTCACGAAAAGAAATGCTATGCATATCAAGTAGGAAGATGACGGGAAATAAATGTAGGGCGTTCCATGTGTATACATACCATCTTCTCCTTAAAGCGGTCAAAGTTGCGGTTTCCCGTGCAGTGTGTTCCACCATCGCCTCGGTTATCCGCGTTCCGCCTCGACAAGGCTGCAAACTCCTCGTCTGCTTTGAGCCACCTCGTCCTAATAAGCTCCTCCCATGCGTCTCGATGCGGCTCAGCCCAATCGGGGACAACCTGAAAATGCAATACTCAACTCCACATAATGCAATGGCAACTTAGCAGCAATGTAGAATCTCATGAAATTTTACTCACCGACATGTACTCTTCTGGAGTCATCGAGTAGTCGGGATTAGGATTTTTACCGACAATGTCCTCCTTCTTGACCCTCACGCCCCTTTCAGCCCAGAAGTGACTAGCGACCGTGACCTTTTGGTTGTACCACACCTGTGGTGTCAACTTCACACAAGCCCCAAGCAAAGTCCTGTCCGCCTTCTCCTGTTGCTCCTCATCCACACGATAAAAGCACTTCAATCATGCATAAAAACAATTGTGAGAGTCATGAGTTAGCACGGTGGGGTCATCAACTATGAACGAAACTCGAGAAATTAGTCTTACCCAAAACTTGGTGATCACAGAATCAGCAGCTGTCGGAAAGCCCGGGATAATGGTAGCCTGGTAGTCCACCCAAGTAGTGGCTAGCCTCCTGACGCCCTCGGGAGAAGTGTACCAGCCCGGCCAGAACTTCCTAATCAGAGCTCCAATCATGCTATTAGGAAGCCGGGCCTTGCTCCCCGCGGGAAATGTCCAATTGCTGCACAATAATCAAACATTAGTACACATGCCAAATTATTTATCACTAACAAGAAGTTACATGTTTAAAATTCCAAATTAGTACACTTACTCAAGGCCATCTGGAATAATAAGGGCTTTCGCCTCCTGGGTCCTAGGCTCAAACCTCTCGCCAGGGACTTTCGATTCCACAATTTCTTCCACGACCCCTGCACCACCAACTCACGTGTAGGGTCCGCCTCCTTCCTAGACTCCGCCTCCGCCTCTGCCTCCTCTCTAGACTCCGCCTCTGCCTCCTCTCTAGACGGCCCCTCCCCCTCCTCCGTAAGGAACAACTCAGGAGCCACGTCGCCAGAAGCGGAGGGTGGTGGGTCAAAGTCCACGCCTCCTCCCCCGCCACCTCGTCCTCCTCGACCTTGACCTCGTCCTCCTCCAGCACCGCCAAGATCGGGGTAACGCGGATTGGGAGTTGGTTGTCTCCCACTCCATGTAGCATTTTTCTTGCGCCGTTGTAGCGCCTTAAGCAAAGACGACGAGCTAGCCTTGCCACTGCTCATATTGTTCAATCACCTGAATTGAGTAAGAGAAAATAATTTAGCACAAAGACATCATAAAATATAGAAACTAATCATAAAATGCATTGAAAAATAATAGAATGCATTGAGAAATAATAGAATGCATTAAGAAAACAAACAAGCACAAAGACATAATAGAATGCATTGAAAAATAATAGAATGCATTGAAAAATAAATACTCACTATCATTCTCATTCTCGTTCTCATTCCCATTCTCATTCTCACTATCACTATCTTTTGAGTAAAAAGCTGGAGCCTCATCAAAGGATGGAGGCTCATCATCGTTGTCATTCTCTACTGACTCACCCCGAGTTTCTGCATTGTTCTCGAGGTCCTCAAGATCAACATGTTCTAACTCAAAGTGCCCAAAGTCCTCTTGCTCTTGATAGAAAATTCCCTCGTATGTTACAGGGTCAATGTTGTTGTAATCGTCCTCGGAGGGAATCGGTAGGCCACCATGTGGCGATACCTGGAACACGACTTCCCAGCCCTTGAGTTCCGCTTTCTGGCATGGGTAGGACAAAATAATAAACTTGGTTGGCTTGGTGAGCCACAACAAAGACGTCGACTCTGCTATAGGTGGTTGAAGGCCTAACTTCAACTAACCCAATGGAAGGGGTACTTCTCAGTCCACCCCTTGGGTCAAACCAGTGGCACTTGAACACAACAAGATTGAGTTGTACGTTCGTACGATTGAAGGTCAGCTAGTATACATTCTCTAACCTTCCATAGTAATCAAGGGTATCGGCTCCTCTGGTGAAGACCCCTGTATTTACCGTTTTTGCATTCGGTCGGCCCTTCTGGTGCGTCTCTGTATGGAAGCGAAACCCGTTCACATTATACTTCTCATACTTCATGACCTCACGGTTAAAACCCTAGGAAACACATTTCAACTCATCTGCCATCTCAACATTGGGATCAACTCCCTACAAGTACAATTTAAAGTTGTTGTGTTCATTATATTAGTTACGTAGAATAATAAGGGTAAGAGGGACAGGTTAGAAATTAATTTTTCCATGAACAAGGACACAAAGTTTTTTTATTTCCGGGAGCACCCTCTTTAAGTAGAATGTCCAACTCCAAGGGAGAGGGATCCGTCGTTCCCGACCACTGTTCATCCGTGAATTCACTAAGGAGGAGAAAATAAGCATTAGACCGAGATCGAGAAGTAAATTATTCACTATTTTACCTTATGAAATCGACCACTTCCTTCATGTTCATAAGCACATAGAGCATTATGCAATCCTTCTCTTCCTTCGGTAAGCGGTATTTTAGTCCTTTACCGGCCTTGCCACCGGGAAATTGGAATAGTTCGAGCTTGGGGTCATTCTTGGGCTGGTCGACATTGTAACGAGAGACCGGGTTATGCATAGTGGGAACATCATCAGGCCAGTAGGTTGTCGCGGCGTCTGCCATCTCCCGAAGGCATGTTGCCTTAGCTATGCATGCTTCAATCTTGGCTTTGTTTCCAGTTATCTTTCGAATATACTTAAACTCTCTCTCAATACAAAACTGCCAACGAAATTGCATCGGGCCACCCAAGAGTACCTCGTTCGCGAAGTGCACAATGAGATGCGCCATCGGAGTAAAGAAGCCTGGCGGAAAGATCATCTCCAAATTTCATAGCAACTCCGACACTTGAACACGCAGCTTCTCAATAACCAAGGGACATACCTGCTTAGCATAGAGCATGCGGAAGAAATGGCTCAACTCCACAAGCACTCGCCAGACTTTCTCGGGGAGATACCCTCGAACCATCACCGGCATCAGTCGCTCTATCCATATATGATAGTCGTGACTCTTGAGTCTAGTGACTTGTCCCGTTGAAAGATTGACTCCCTTACTTATATTCGAACAATAACCATCAGGGAACATCACAACATATTTGAGCCACCTGAATGCCTCCTTCTTTTGGACACTATCAAGGCAGAAGTAGGCATGTAGCTTGAACCAATTCTTTCGACGGCCGGTAGGAGGCTGCATGTGCAATCTCTTCCTATCACAGAGCTTCTCAACATCGACTCTAGCCTTGACATTATCCTTTGACTTCCCAGGAATGTTCAGGACTGTGTGAAAAAGAGACTCCCCGGCATTCTTTTCGGTGTGCATCACATCGATGTTATGGGGAAGTTCGAGGTCCTTGTAATACACGAGATTCGTTAAGGCTGCCACGTGAGTCCAGTTGTGTGTTACACCATATCACGCAAATTGATGGCCAGTTCCCAGCGCCGCAGGCACGAGAGCACGTATCTCGGCATCAACAGCTACACCATCGAACTTTGGTACCTCTTTTACTTCATGCACAACTTTGCCCTTCTTGAAGTTCTTCATGTCTTCTCTGAACGAATGCTTTCTTTTGAGGTACTGTCGATTCGTGTCAAACACAACATACTTGCGACCCGACTTTAGCCAAAGAAACTCAAGTATGTGCCTGCACACTGGGCATGGCCACTTACCAGCTGTACACCATCCGCATGTTAGGGCGTACCCGGGCATGTCATGCATGGTATACTGCAACCAAACTTTCATCAAGAAGTTTCTCTTTGATGCTCGGTCGTATGTCAATGTCCCGTGTATCCAGAAGTGGTTCAAATCATCCACAATCGGTTGCATGTAGACACTCAAATTCTTCCCTGGGTACTCGGGCCCTGGAATGATAAGCGACAGAAACATGGTCTTTCGTTGCATTAATACTCCGGGAGGGAGATTGAACGGAATAAAAAACACTGGCCAGCAGCTGTACGCGGTCGTCGACAAACCATATGGGTTGAAGCCATCTGTTGCTATCGCAATTCTGACATTCCGAGCCTCTTCTACCCACCGAGGGTATTTGTCATCGAAGTTCTTCCATGCCTTACCATCAGATGGATGTCCCATCTTCTTCCGTTCGTGCTCGTCCTCGTATCTCTTCCCCTTCTTGTGCCACGTCATCTGTTTGGAAGTATCCTCACTCAAGTAAAGCCACTGGATTCTTTTTATGAATGGGAGGTACCGAAGAATCTTTGTAGCAACATTCGACTGCCTCATCTGACCATCTTTTCCCTTTACCTCATCATACCTAGAGGCCCCACAAATGGAGCAGTACTTGTCATCCGCGAACTGTTTCCAAAACAAAATGCAACCTTTTGGACAACAATCTATCTTTTTGTAATCCATGTTGAGCTCGTTCATGAGTCTCTTTGTTTCGTGAAAGGTTTTAGACAGACAATGCCCTTCGGGCAACATGTTACCACATGTTCTCAGGTTAGCTTCAAAGTGAGCACGGGTGGCGGAGTGCTGGCATTTGTCGGCTAGACATTGAGAGATAGCATCGACTGAGAAATCTTTGCACCCTCGTATAGAGGCCTCTTAGACGCTACCATCATATCAAGGAAGGCCTTCGCGGTTGGCTCTGGTTCCTCCGGTTCTGGCGGTTCATCCCGTGGAGGTGGCGAATCCAGCTGGTCGGCATCGATGAGATCATCTAGCAAGTTTCTAATCCCATCGTGCTCATTGCCATTGATCTGCTGCCGCATAACCTCACCTCTGTCACGTTCGTACCAAGCAAAGTCGACCTGCACGACATAGTGAGGCATGCACCCATCTTGCAGAAGGTGTCTATACATCTCATCCTTTCCCTGACGATGACGCTTATTTATTGCAACGAGCGCAGGGACAAAGTGCCCGAACGATTGCCTTCGAACCATGCGCTAACTCATTCAGTAACAAATGAGTGTTCCGTGTCCACTCTTCTGTTTTATTAGTCGCACTAATACGGCCACTGTACATCCACCCATTATCAGCCATCCTCTTCTGCTTTGTTGGGAACCAAACAACAAATATAGCATTTTGTATCAAACAGGAGATTAAATGCTTCATATTTTTACGCATGCATCAACCTACATGTCTAATAGGAAAAGAGGGTCCTAACCAACCGCTGGATCCATAGATTGGGTAAGTTCTCCCTGGCTCTACCCCGATCCGAGCAGAATTTCGGCAACACCTCCCCGCTGCTCTCCCGATACACGTCTTGACAAAAAGCCGAGAGAATGTACATCCGGAGAACAACGAGGAGGCGTTGCCGAAATCCTGTCTCGGATCGAGGTAGAGCTAGGGAGAACCTTACCCAACTACGAATCCGCCGACTGCCCGATAAAACCCGTAAGCGTTACGGTTATTAATATGCGAGACCACTAATGCATATTAATCCGCATAACGCTTACGGCCGGGAATACGCCTAGGTAACGCGACTTGACTTGGTGATCTAACACGAAAATAAACCTAGGTACAAGAGAGGCGAACGGATTCTCACCCTCGAAGCGTGATCAAATCGTCGAAGATGATCTGGGACCCCGCCGTTGAAACACTCCCCTCGCTCAGCCTCCGATAACTGCAAAAACATGAAAAGATTGTGAAATATCCAACAAATGCCATTATTGTTTCATCTACAAATAAAGGCACACATGCCATTATTGTCTAATCTACAATGAGAGACTAATATTTTCAACAAAATGCACATATGCCATTATTGTTTCATTATTGTCTCATCTACAATATACAATAGTTACATCTAAAAATTAACATAATACTAACAATACACCTAAATAACTATAACTAAGTACATCTAACAATACACCTAAAATTAACTACACCTAACAATACTAACAATACACCTACATAACTACACCTAAAATTAACAATACTAACAATATGCAATGGGGGGAGGGTGCATGCTCGGTGGAGCGAGGCCGGAGCTAGGGGCAGGGAGGGAGGGGCCGGCACGATGGTGCCTTGGGGGAGGGGCTGCTGCCTTGGGAAGGGGCGGAGCAGTGGAGGCAACAAGGGGAGGGAGGGGCTACCAGCGGCGGTGCCTTGGGGGAGGGAGGGACTAGCGGTGGCGGTGGATCGCGGGAGGGAGGGGGTGGGGCAGCGGTGGCTCGGGGGAGGGAGGGGACGGCAGCGGCGGTGGCTCAGGGGAGGGAGGATGTGGTGGAAGCTTGGGGGAGGAATGGGCTGGCGGCGGGAATGGGGGATGGGGAGGAGGATGTGAGGGGATGGTGGAGGAGCAGGATGGGGCGGCGGTGGCGGCAACCCCGAGCTCGTGGAGCGGCAGCGGGGTCGGGGGCGGGCTCGGGCTCAGGGAGGGTGGGGATGGACGAGTGGCCGGGTGGGCCGCATCGTAGCTGAATATACGGATAGGGCTACGCTGAGGGCAACCGTCGGCGTAGCTAGGGATTTTTGGGGTTAGAGCTACACCGACGGCACCGTCGGTGTAGCTTAGATTTTTTTAGTTTCGCACGATCTAGTCAGCGTCGTAGCTGACTATATGGATAGGGCTACGTCGACGGCAACCGTCGGCGTACCTAGGGGTTAGAGCTACGAAGACGGCCAACGTCGGCGTAGCTTTTGACATTTTTTTCTTTTATATTTTCTTCAATTTCAATCTATTTAATTAAATATATTTACTAATTTAAATACTTTACTAATTCCTAGGGGCACATGCAAGTTTTCATGTGATTCCGACGCTCCAGTGGTCTTCCTCCGGTGAAACCCTAGACCGGGTCCCCGGATCATATACCCCTATAGCTATCAACGTACGAGGGTAGCCCAGTGGACCTCTCTACTTATTTTGGTTTGTTTAGGACATATGTACATGGAGAGACAAAGTTGGGCCAACTTTGCCACATTCTAGGCCCCGGTTATGACGCGGCAGGAGTTTCCACGTACCTTGGCTCTAGCGGTCTTCCTCCGGCGAAACCCTAGACCGGGGCCCCCGGATCGTCTACCCCTATAGCTTACTCCGTACGAGGGTAGCCCGGTGGACCTCTCTACTTTTTTGGTTTCTTTAGGACATCTGTACATGGAGAGCCAAGGTTGGGCCAACTTTGCCACATTCTAGGCCCCGGTTGTGACGCAGTAGGAGTTTCCACGCACAGATCCGGGATTTTACTAAGTGTTAACGCATGTCCAGGAAGGGGGTCACACCTAGAGCCTACACATGGCACCTACCAACGTTGCACCAGTCTCACACACATATCCTAGGGGCACATGCAAGTTTTCATGTGATTCCGTCGCTCCGGCGGTCTTCCTCCGGTGAAACCCTAGACCGGGGGCCCCGGATCATCTACCCCTATAGCTATCTCCGTACGAGGGTGGCCCGGTGGACCTCTCTACTTGTTTTGGTTTGTTTAGGACATATGTACATGGAGTGCCAAGGTTGGGCCAACTTTGCCACATTCTAGGCCACGGTTGTGACGCGGCGGGAGTTTCCACGTACACATCCGAGATTTTACTAAGTGTTAACGCATGTCCGGAAAGGGGGTCACACCTGGGGCCTACAGATGGCACCTACCAATCTTGCACCACTCTCACACACATATCCTAGGGGCACATGCAAGTTTTCATGTGATTCCGACGCTCCACGGTCTTCCTCCGGTGAAACCCTATACCGGGGGCCCGAGATCATCTACCCCTATAGCTTACTCCGTACGAGGGTAGCCCGGTGGACCTCTCTACTTGTTTTGGTTTCTTTAGGACATCTGTACATGGAGAGCCAAGGTTGGGCCAACTTTGCCACATTCTAGGCCCCGGTTGTGACGCGGTAGGAGTTTCCACGTATAGATCCGGGATTTTACTAAGTGTTAACGCATGTCCAGGAAGGGGGTCATACCTAGGGCCTACACATGGCACCTACCAACGTTGCACCACTGTCACACACATATCCTAGGGGCACATGCAAGTTTTCATGTGATTCCGTCGCTCTGGTGGTGTTTCTCCGGCGAAACCCTAGATCGGGGGCCTCAGATCGTCTACCCTTATAGCTTTCTCCGTACGAGGGTAGAACGGTCGACCTCTCTACTTGTTTTGGTTTGTTTAGGACATATGTACATGGAGAGCCAAGGTTGGGCCAACTTTTCCACATTATAGGCCGGTTGTGACGCGGCGGGAGTTTCCACGTACACATCCGGGATTTTACTAAGTGTTAACGCATGTCAGGGAAGGGGGTCACACCTGGGGCCTACACATGGCACCTACCAACCTTGAACCACTCTCACACACATATCCTAGGGGCACATGAAAGTTTTCATGTGATTCCGACGCTCCGGCGGTCTTCCTCCGGCGAAACCCTAGACCGGGGGCCCTAGATCGTCTACCCCTATAGCTTTCTTCGTACGAGGGTAGCCCGGTGGACCTCTCTACTTGTTTTTGTTTTTTTAGTACATGTACATGGAGAGCCAAGGTTGTGCCAACTTTGCCACATTCTAGTCCCCGGTTGTGACGCTGCGGGAGTTTCCACGTACACATCCGGGATTTTACTAAGTGTTAACGCATGTCCGGGTAGGGGGGCACACCTGGGGCCTAAACATGGCACCTAACAACCTTGGACCACTCTCAGACACATATCCTAGGGGCACATGCAAGTTTTCATGTGATTCCGACGCTCCGGCGGTCTTCCTCCGGCGAAACCCTAGACCGGGGCCCCGGATCGTCTACCCCTATAGCTTTCTCTGTATGAGGGTAGCCCGGTGGACCTCTCTACTTGTTTTGGTTTGTTTAGGACATATGTACATGGAGTGCCAAGGTTGGGCCAACTTTGCCACATTCTAGGCCCCGGTTGTGACGCGGCGGGAGTTTCCACGTACACATCCGAGATTTTACTAAGTGTTAACGCATGTCTGGAAAGGGGGTCACACCTGGGGCCTACAGATGGCACCTACCAACCTTGCACCACTCTCACACACATATCCTAGGGGCACATGCAAGTTTTCATGTGATTCTGACGCTCCGACGGTCTTCCTCCGGTGAAACCCTATACCGGGGGCCCGAGATCGTCTACCCCTATAGCTTACTCCGTACGAGGGTAGCCCGGTGGACCTCTCTACTTGTTTTGGTTTCTTTAGGACATCTGCACATGGAGAGCCAAGGTTGGGCCAACTTTGCCAAATTCTAGGCCCCGGTTGTGACGCGGTAGGAGTTTCCACGCACAGATCCGGGATTTTACTAAGTTTTAACGCATGTCCAGGAAGGGGGTCACACCTAGGGCCTACACATGGCACCTACCAACGTTGCACCACTCTCACGCACATATCCTAGGGGCACATGCAAGTTTTCATGTGATTCCGTCGCTCCGGCGATCTTCCTCCGGTGAAACCCTAGACCAGGGGCCCCGGATCATCTACCCCTATAGCTATCTCCGTACAAGGGTAGCCCGGTGGACCTCTCTACTTGTTTTGGTTTGTTTAGGACATATGTACATGGAGAGCCAAGGTTGGGCCAACTTTTCCACATTCTAGGCCCCGGTTGTGATGCGGCGGGAGTTTCCACGTACAGATCCGGGGTTTTACTAAGTGTTAACGCATGTCCGGGAAGGGGGTCATACCTGGGGCCTACACATGGGACCTACCAACCTTGCACCACTGTCACACACATATCCTAGGGGCACATGCAAGTTTTCATGTGATTCCGACGCTCCAACGGTCTTCCTCCGGCGAAACCCTACACCGGGGCCCCGGATCGTCTACCCCTATAGCTTTCTCCGTACGAGGGTAGCCCGGTGGACCTCTCTACTTGTTTTGGTTTGTTTAGGACATATCTACATGGAGAGCAAAGGTTGGGCCAACTTTGCCACATTCTATGCCCCGGTTGTGACACGGCGGGAGTTTCCACGTACACATCCGGGATTTTACTAAGTGTTAACGCATGTCCGGGAAGGGTTCACACCTGGGGCCTGCACATGGCACCTACCAACGTTGCACCAGTCTCACACACATATCCTAGGGGCACATGCAAGTTTTCATGCGATTCCGATGCTCAGGTGGTCTTTCTCCGGCGAAACCCTAGATCGGGGGCCTCAGATCGTCTACCCCTATAGCTTTCTCCGTACGAGGGTAGACTGGTCGACCTCTCTACTTGTTTTGGTTTGTTTAGGACATATGTACATGGAGAGCCAAGGTTGGGCCAACTTTTCCACATTCTAGGCCCCGGTTGTGACGCGGCGGGAGTTTCCACGTACAAATCCGGGATTTTACTAAGTGTTAACGCATGTCCGGGAAGGGGGTCACACCTGGGTCCTACACATGGCACCTACCAACCTTGCACCACTCTCACACACATATCCTAGGGGCACATGAAAGTTTTCATGTGATTCCGACGCTCCGGCGGTCTTCCTCTGGCGAAACCCTAGACCAGGGGCCCCAGATCGTCTACCCCTATAGCTTTCTCCGTACGAGGGTAGCCCGGTGTACCTCTCTACTTGTTTTGGTTTTTTTAGTACATATGTACATGGAGAGCCAAGGTTGTGCCAACTTTGCCACATTCTAGGCCCCGGTTGTGACGCTGCGGGAGTTTCCACGTACACATCCGGGATTTTACTAAGTGTTAACGCATGTCCGGGTAGGGGGTCACACCTGGGGCCTACACATGGCACCTACCAACCTTGCACCACTCTCACACACATATCCTAGGGGCACTTTCAAGTTTTCATGCGATTCCGATGCTCCGGTGGTCTTTCTCCGGTGAAACCCTAGATCGGGGGCCTCAGATCGTCTACCCCTATAGCTTTCTCCGTACGAGGGTAGACCGGTCGACCTCTCTACTTGTTTTGGTTTGTTTAGGACATATGTACATGGAGAGCCAAGGTTGGGCCAACTTTTCCACATTCTAGGCCGGCTGTGACGAGGCGGGAGTTTCCACGTACAAATCCGGGATTTTACTAAGTGTTAACGCATGTCCGGGAAGGGGGTCACACCTGGGGCCTACACATGGCACCTACCAACCTTGCACCACTCTCACACACATATCCTAGGGGCACATGAAAGTTTTCATGTGATTCCGACGCTCCGGCGCTCTTCCTCCGGCGAAACCCTAGACCGGGGGCCCCAGATCGTCTACCCCTATAGCTTTCTCCGTATGAGGGTAGCCCGGTGGACCTCTCTACTTGTTTTGGTTTTTTTAGTACATATGTACATGGAGAGCCAAGGTTGTGCCAACTTTGCCACATTCTAGGCCCCGGTTGTGACGCTGCGGGAGTTTCCACGTACACATCCGGGATTTTACTAAGTGTTAACGCATGTCCGGGTAGGGGGTCACACCTGGGGCCTACACATGGCACCTAATAACCTTGTACCACTCTCAGACACATATCCTAGGGGCACATGCAAGTTTTCATGTGATTCCGACTCTCCGGCGGTCTTCCTCCGGCGAAACCCTAGACCGGGGCCCCGGATCGTCTACCCCTATAGCTTTCTCCATATGAGGGTAGCCCGGTGGACCTCTCTACTTGTTTTGGTTTGTTTATAACATATGTACATGGAGTGCCAAGGTTGGGCCAACTTTGCCACATTCTAGGCCCCGGTTGTGACGCGGCGGGAGTTTCCACGTACACATCCGAGATTTTACTAAGTGTTAACGCATGTCCGGAAAGGGGGTCACACCTGGGGCCTACAGATGGCACCTACCAATCTTGCACCACTCTCACACACATATCCTAGGGGCACATGCAAGTTTTCATGTGATTCCGACGCTCCACGGTCTTCCTCCGGTGAAACCCTATACCGGGGGCCCGAGATCATCTACCCCTATAGCTTACTCCGTACGAGGGTAGCCCGGTGGACCTCTCTACTTGTTTTGGTTTCTTTAGGACATCTGTACATGGAGAGCCAAGGTTGGGCCAACTTTGCCACATTCTAGGCCCCGGTTGTGACGCGGTAGGAGTTTCCACGTACAGATCCGGGATTTTACTAAGTGTTAACGCATGTCCAGGAAGGGGGTCACACTTAGGGCCTACACATGGCACCTACCAACGTTGCACCACTATCACACACATATCCTAGGGGCACATGCAAGTTTTCTTGTGATTCCGTCGCTCCGGTGGTGTTTCTCCGGCGAAACCCTAGATTGGGGGCCTCAGATCGTCTACCCCTATAGCTTTCTCCATACGAGGGTAGAACGGTCGACCTCTCTACTTGTTTTGGTTTGTTTAGGACATATGTACATGGAGAGCCAAGGTTGGGCCAACTTTTCCACATTCTAGGCCGGTTGTGACGCGGCGGGAGTTTCCACGTACACATCCGGGATTTTACTAAGTGTTAACGCATGTCAGGGAAGGGGGTCATACCTGGGGCCTACACATGGCACCTACCAACCTTGCACCACTCTCACACACATATCCTAGGGGCACATGAAAGTTTTCATGTGATTTCGACGCTCCGGCGGTCTTCCTCCGGCGAAACCCTAGACCGGGGCCCCGGATCGTCTACCCCTATAGCTTTCTCCGTACGAGGGTAGCCCGGTGGACCTCTCTACTTGTTTTTGTTTTTTTAGTACATATGTACATGGAGAGCCAAGGTTGTGCCAACTTTGCCACATTCTAGGCCCTGGTTGTGACGCTGCGGGAGTTTCCACGTACACATCCGGGATTTTACTAAGTGTTAACGCATGTCCGGGTAGGGGGTCACACCTGGGGCCTACACATGGCACCTAACAACCTTGTACCACTCTCAGACACATATCCTAGGGGCACATGCAAGTTTTCATGTGATTCCGACGCTCCGGCGGTCTTCCTCCGGCGAAACCCTAGACCGGGGCCCCGGATCGTCTGCCCCTATAGCTTTCTCCATATGAGGGTAGCTCGGTGGACCTCTCTACTTGTTTTGGTTTGTTTAGGACATATGTACATGGAGTGCCAAGGTTGGGCCAACTTTGCCACATTCTTGGCCCCGGTTGGGACGCGGCGGGACTTTCCACGTACACATCCGAGATTTTACTAAGTGTTAACGCATGTCCGGAAAGGGGGTCACACCTGGGGCCTACAGATGGCACCTACCAACCTTGCACCACTGTCACACACATATCCTAGGGGCACATGCAAGTTTTCATGTGATTCTGACGCTCCGACGGTCTTCCTCCGGTGAAACCCTATACCGGGGGCCCGAGATCGTCTACCCCTATAGCTTACTCCGTACGAGGGTAGTCCGGTGGACCTCTCTACTTGTTTTGGTTTCTTTAGGACATCTGTACATGGAGAGCCAAGGTTGGGCCAACTTTGCCAAATTCTAGGCCCCGGTTGTGACGCGGTAGGAGTTTCCACGCACAGATCCGGGATTTTACTAAGTGTTAACGCATGTCCAGGAAGGGGGTCACACCTAGGGCCTACACATGGCACCTACCAACGTGGCACCACTCTCACACACATATCCTAGGGTCACATGCAAGTTTTCATGTGATTCCGTCGCTCCGGCGATCTTCCTCCGGTGAAACCCTAGACCAGGGGCCCCGGATCATCTACCCCTATAGCTATCTCCGTACAAGGGTAGCCCGATGGACCTCTCTACTTGTTTTGGTTTGTTTAGGACATATGTACATGGAGAGCCAAGGTTGGGACAACTTTTCCACATTCTAGTCCCCGGTTGTGACGCGGCGGGAGTTTCCACGTACAGATCCGGGATTTTACTAAGTGTTAACGCATGTCCGGGAAGGGGGTCATACCTGGGGCCTACACATGGCACTTACCAACCTTGCACCACTGTCACACACATATCCTAGGGGCACATGCAAGTTTTCATGTGATTCCGATGCTCCAACGGTCTTCCTCCGGCGAAACCCTATACCGGGGCCCCGGATCGTCTACCCCTATAGCTTTCTCCGTACGAGGGTAGCCCGGTGGACCTCTCTACTTGTTTTGGTTTGTTTAGGACATATCTACATGGAGAGCAAAGGTTGGGCCAACTTTGTCACATTCTAGGCCCCGGTTGTGACACGGCGGGAGTTTCCACGTACACATCCGGGATTTTACTAAGTGTTAACGCATGTCCGGGAAGGGTTCACACCTGGGGCCTGCACATGGCACCTACCAACGTTGCACCAATCTCACACACATATCCTAGGGGCACATGCAAGTTTTCATGCAATTCCGATGCTCAGGTGGTCTTTCTCCGGCGAAACCCTAGATCGGGGGCCTCAGATCGTCTACCCCTATAGCTTTCTCCGTACGAGGGTAGACCGGTCGACCTCTCTACTTGTTTTGGTTTGTTTAGGACATATGTACATGGATAGCCAAGGTTGGGCCAACTTTTCCACATTCTAGGCCCCGGTTGTGACGCGGCGGGAGTTTCCACGTACAAATCCGGGAGTTTACTAAGTGTTAACGCATGTCCGGGAAGGGGGTCACACCTGGGGCCTACACATGGCACCTACCAACCTTTCACCACTCTCACACACATATCCTAGGGGCACATGAAAGTTTTCATGTGATTCCGACGCTCCGGCGGTCTTCCTCCGGCGAAACCCTAGACCAGGGCCCCAGACCGTCTACCCCTATAGATTTCTCCGTACGAGGGTAGCCCGGTGGACCTCTCTACTTGTTTTGGTTTTTTTAGTACATATGTACATGGAGAGCCAAGGTTGTGCTAACTTTGCCACATTCTAGGCCCCGGTTGTGACGCTGCGGGAGTTTCCACGTACACATCCGGGATTTTACTAAGTGTTAACGCATGTCCGGGTAGGGGGTCACACCTAGGGCCTACACATGGCACCTACCAACCTTGCACCACTCTCACACAAATATCCTAGGGGCACTTTCAAGTTTTCATGCGATTCCGATGCTCCGGTGGTCTTTCTCCGGTGAAACCCTAGATCGGGGGCCTCAGATCGTCTACCCCTATAGCTTAATCTGTACGAGGGTAGACTGGTCGACCTCTCTACTTGTTTTGGTTTGTTTAGGACATATGTACATGGAGAGCCAAGGTTGGGCCAATTTTCCACATTCTAGGCCGGTTGTGACGCGTCGGGAGTTTCCACGTACAAATCCGGGATTTTACTAAGTGTTAACGCATGTCCGGGAAGGGGGTCACACCTGGGGCCTACACATGGCACCTACCAACCTTGCACCACTCTCACACACATATCCTAGGGGCACATGAAAGTTTTCAAGTGATTCCGACGCTCCGGCGCTCTTCCTCCGGCGAAACCCTAGACCGGGGGCCCCAGATCGTCTACCCCTATAGCTTTCTCCGTACGAGGGTAGCCCGGTGTACCTCTCTACTTGTTTTGGTTTTTTAGTACATATGTACATGGAGAGCCAAGGTTGTGCCAACTTTGCCACATTCTAGGCCCCGGTTGTGACGCTGCAGGAGTTTCCACGTACACATCCGGGATTTTACTAAGTGTTAACGCATGTCCGGGTAGGGGGTCACACCTGGGGCCTACACATGGCACCTAATAACCTTGGACCACTCTCAGACACAAATCCTAGGGGCACATGCAAGTTTTCATGTGATTCCGACTCTCCGGCGGTCTTCCTCCGGCGAAACCCTAGACCGGGGCCCCGGATCGTCTACCCCTATAGCTTTCTCCGTATGAAGGTAGCCCGTGGACCTCTATACTTGTTTTGGTTTGTTTAGGACATATGTACATGGAGTGCCAAGGTTGGGCCAACTTTGCCACATTCTAGGCCCCGGTTGTGACGCGGCGGGAGTTTCCACGTACACATCCGAGATTTTACTAAGTGTTAACGCATGTCAGGAAAGGGGGTCACACCTGGGGCCTACAGATGGCACCTACCAATCTTGCACCACTCTCACACACATATCCTAGGGGCACATGCAGGTTTTCATGTGATTCCGACGCTCCACGGTCTTCCTCCGGTGAAACCCTATACCGGGGGCCCGAGATCATCTACCCCTATAGCTTACTCCGTACGAGGGTAGCCCGGTGGACCTCTCTACTTGTTTTGGTTTCTTTAGGACATCTGTACATGGAGAGCCAAGGTTGGGCCAACTTTTCCACATTCTAGGCCCCGGTTGTGACGCGGTAGGAGTTTCCACGTACAGATCCGGGATTTTACTAAGTGTTAACGCATGTCCAGGAAGGGGGTCACACCTAGGGCCTACACATGGAACCTACCAACGTTGCACCACTCTCACACACATATCCTAGGGGCACATGCAAGTTTTCATGTGATTCCATCGCTCCGGTGGTGTTTCTCCGGCGAAACCCTAGATCGGGGGCCTCAGATCGTCTACCCCTATAGCTTTCTCCGTACGAGGGTAGAACGGTCGACCTCTCTACTTGTTTTGGTTTGTTTAGGACATATGTACATGGAGAGCCAAGGTTGGGCCAACTTTTCCACATTCTAGGCCCCGGTTGTGACGCGGCGGGAGTTTCCACGTACAGATCCGGGATTTTACTAAGTGTTAACGCATTTCCGGAAAGGGGGTCATACCTGGGGCCTACACATGGCACCTACCAAGCTTTCACCACTGTCACACACATATCCTAGGGGCACATGCAAGTTTTCATGTGATTCCGACGCTCCAACGGTCTTCCTCCGGCGAAACCCTAGACCGGGGCCCCGGATCGTCTACCCCTATAGCTTTCTCCGTACGAGGGTAGCCCGGTGGAACTCTCTACTTGTTTTGGTTTTTTTAGGACATATCTACATGGAGAGCAAAGGTTGGGCCAACTTTGCCACACTCTAGGCCCCGGTTGTGACACGGCGGGAGTTTCCACGTACACATCCGGGATTTTACTAAGTGTTAACGCATGTCCGGGAAGGGGGTCACACCTGGGGCCTACACATGGCACCTACCAACCTTGCACCACTCTCACACACATATCCTAGGGGCACTTTCAAGTTTCCTTGCGATTCCGATGCTCCGGTGGTCTTTCTCCGATGAAACCCTAGATCGGGGGCCTCAGATCGTCTACCCCTATAGCTTTCTCCGTACGAGGGTAGACCGGTCGACCTCTCTACTTGTTTTGGTTTGTTTAGGACATATGTACATGGAGAGCCAAGGTTGGGCCAACTTTTCCACATTCTAGGCCGGTTGTGAAAGGCGGGAGTTTCCACGTACAAATCCGGGATTTTACTAAGTGTTAACGCATGTCCGGGAAGGGGTTCACACCTGGGGCCTACACATGGCACCTACCAACCTTGCACCACTCTCACACACATATCCTAGGGGCACATTAAAGTTTTCATGTGATTCCGACGCTCCGGCGGTCTTCCTCCGGCGGAACCCTAGACCGGGAGCCCCAGATCGTCTACCCCTATTGCTTTCTCCGTACGAGGGTAGCCCGGTGGACCTCTCTACTTGTTTTGGTTTTTTTAGTACATATGTACATGGAGAGCCAAGGTTGTGCCAACTTTGCCACATTCTAGGCCCCGGTTGTGACGCTACGGGAGTTTCCACGTACACATCCGGGATTTTACTAAGTGTTAACACATGTCCGAGAAGGGGGTCACAACTGGGGCCTACTCCTGGCACCTAACAACCTTGCACCACTCTCACACACACATCTTAGGGGCAGATGCAAGTTTTCATGTCATTCCGACGCTCCGACGCTCTTCCTCCGACGAAACCCTAGACCAGGGCCCATGGATCATCTACCCCTATAGCTTTCTCCGTATGAGTGTATCCCGGTGGACCTCTCTACTTTTTTTGGTTTGTTTAGAACATATGTACATGGAGAGCCAAGGTTGGGCCAACTTTGCCACATTCTAGGCCCCGGTTGTGACGCGGCAGGAGTTTCCACGTACACATTCGGGATTTTACTAAGTGTTAACGCATGCCCGAGAAGGGGGTCACACCTGGGGCCTACACATGGCACCTACCAACCACGCACCACTCTCACACACATATCCTAGGGGCACATGCAAGTTTTCATGTGATTCCGACGCTCCGACGGTGTTCCTTCGGTGAAACCCTAGACCGGGGGCCCCGGATCGTCTACGCCTATAGCTTTCTCCGTACGAGGGTAGCCCGGTGGACCTCTCTACTTGTTTTGGTTTGTTTAGGACATATGTACATGAAGAGATCGAAGGTTGGGCCAACTTTTCCACATTCTAGGCCCCGGTTGTGACGCGACGTGAGTTTCCACGTACACATCCGGGATTTTACTAAGTATTAACGCATGTCCGGGAAGGGGGTCACACCTGGGGCCTACACAAGGCACCTACCAACCGTTCACCACTCTCACACACATATCCTAGGGGCACATGCAAGTTTCACGTGATTCTGACACTCCGGTGGTCTTTCTCTAGCGAAACCCTAGACAGAGGGCCCCAGATCGTCTACCCCTATAGCTTTCTCCGTACGAGGGTAGCCCGGTGGACCTCTCTACTTGTTTTGGTTTGTTTAGGACATATGTACATGGAGAGCCAAGGTTGGGCCAACTTTGCCACATTCTAGGCCCCGGTTGTGACGCGGCGGGAGTTTCCACGTATAGATCCGGGATTTTACTAAGTGTTAACGCATGTCCGGGAAGGGGGTCACACCTGGGGCCTACACATGGCACCTAACAACCTTGCACCACTCTCACACACATATCCTAGGGGCACATGCAAGTATTCATGTGATTCTGACGCTCCAGCGGTCTTCCTCCGGCGAAACCCTAGACCAGGGCCCCAGATCATCTACCCCTATAGCTTTCTCCGTACGAGGATAGCCCGGTGGACCTCTCTACTTGTTTTGGTTTGTTTAGGACATATCTACATGGAGATCAAAGGTTGGGACAACTTTGCCACATTATAGGCCCCGGTTGTGACACGGTGGGAGTTTCCACGTACACATCCGGGATTTTACTAAGTGTTAACGCATGTCCGGGAAGGGGGTCACACCTGGGGCCTACACATGGAACCTACCAACCTTGCACCACTTTCACACACATATCCTAGGGGTATATGCAAGTTTTCATGTGATTCCGATGCTCCGGTGGTCTTCCTCCGGCGAAACCCTAGATCGGGGGCCTCAGATCGCCTACCCCTATAGGTTTCTCCGTACGAGGGTAGACCGGTCGACCTCTCTACTTGTTTTGGTTTGTTTAGGACATATGTACATGGAGAGCCAAGGTTGGGCCAACATTTCCACATTCTTGGCAGGTTGTGACGCGGCGGGAGTTTCCACGTACAGATCCGGGATTTTACTAAGTGTTAACGCATGTTCGGGAAGAGGGTCACACCTAGGGCCTACACATGGCACCTAACAACCTTGCACCACTATCACACACATATCCTTGGGGCACATGCAAGTTTTCATGTGATTCCGACGCTTCGGCGGTCTTCCTCCGGCGAAACCCTAGACCGGGGGCCCCAGATCGTCTACCCCTATAGCTTTCTCCGTACGAGGGTAGCCCGGTGGACCTCTCTACTTGTTTTGGTTTGTTTAGGGCATATGTACATGGAGAGCCAAGGTTGGGCCTACTTTGCCACATTCTAGGCCTCGGTTGTGACGATGCGGGAGTTTCCACTTACACATCCGGGATTTTCCTAAGTGTTAACGCATGTCCGGGAAGGGGGTCACACCTGGGGCCTACACCTGGCACCTAACAACCTTGCACCACTCTCACACACATATCTTAGGGGCACATGCAAGTTTTCATGTGATTCCGACGCTCCGACGCTCTTTCTCCGGCGAAACCCTAGACCGGGGCCCCGGATCGTCTACCCCTATAGCTTTCTCCGTATGAGGGTATCCCGGTGGACCTCTCTACTTGTTTTGGTTTGTTTAGGACATATGTACATGGAGAGCCAAGGTTGGGCCAACTTTGCCACATTCTAGGCCCCGGTTGTGACGCGACAGGAGTTTCCACGTACACATACGGGATTTTACTAAGTGTTAACGCATGCCCGAGAAGGGGGTCACACCTGGGGCCTACACATGGCAACTACCAACCTTGCACCACTCTCACACACATATCCTAGGGGCACATGAAAGTTTTCATGTGATTCCGACGCTCCGGCGGTCTTCCTCCGGCGGAACCCTAGACCGGGAGCCCCAGATCGTCTACCCCTATTGCTTTCTTCGTACGAGGGTAGCCCGGTGGACCTCTCTACTTGTTTTGGTTTTTTTAGTACATATGTACATGGAGAGCCAAGGTTGTGCCAACTTTGCCACATTCTAGGCCCCGGTTGTGACGCTGCGGGAGTTTCCACGTACACATCCGGGATTTTACTAAGTGTTAACGCATGTCCGAGAAGGGGGTCACAACTGGGGCCTACTCCTGGCACCTAACAACCTTGCACCACTCTCACACACACATCTTAGGGGCAGATGCAAGTTTTCATGTGATTCCGACACTCCGACGCTCTTCCTCCGGCGAAACCCTAGACCGGGGCCCATGCATCATCTACCCCTATAGCTTTCTCCGTATGAGGGTATCCAGGTGGACCTCTCTACTTGTTTTGGTTTGTTTAGGACATATGTACATGGAGAGCCAAGGTTGGGCCAACTTTGCCACATTCTAGGCCCCGGTTATGACGCGGCGGGAGTTTCCACGTACAAATCCGGGATTTTACTAAGTGTTAACGCATGTCCGGGAAGGGGGTCACACCTAGGGCCTACACATGGCACCTACCAACCGTGCAACACTCTCACACACATATCCAAGGGGCACATGGAAGTTTTCATATGATTCCGACGCTCCAGCGGTCTTCCTCCGGCGAAACCCTAGACCGGGGGCCCCGGATCGTCTACCCTATAGCTTTCTCCGTACGAGGGTAGCCCGGTGGACCTCTCTACTTGTTTTGGTTGGTTTAGGACATCTGTACATGGAGATCCAAGGGTGGGCCAACTTTGCCACATTCTAGGCCCCGGTTGTGACGCGGCGGGAGTTTCCACGTACAAATCCGGGATTTTACTAAGTGTTAACGCATGTCCGGGAAGGGGGTCACACCTAGGGCCTACACATGGCACCTACCAACCGTGCAACACTCTCACACACATATCCAAGGGGCACATGGAAGTTTTCATATGATTCCGACGCTCCAGCGGTCTTCCTCCGGCGAAACCCTAGACCGGGGGCCCCGGATCGTCTACCCTATAGCTTTCTCCGTACGAGGGTAGCCCGGTGGACCTCTCTACTTGTTTTGGTTGGTTTAGGACATCTGTACATGGATATCCAAGGTTGGGCCAACTTTGCCAGATTCTAGGCCCCGGTTGTGACGCGGTGGGAGTTTGCACGTATAGATCCGGAATTTTACTAAGTGTTAACGCATGTCCGGGAAGGGGGTCACACATGGGGCCTACACAGGGCACCTACTAACCTTGCACCACTCTCACACACATATACTAGGGGAACATGCAAGTTTTCATGTGATTCCGATGCTCTGGCGGTCTTCCTCTGGCGAAACCCTAGACCGGGTCCCCGGATCGTCTACCCCTATAGCTATCTCCGTACGAGGGTAGCCCGGTGGACCTCTCTACTGGTTTTGGTTTGTTTAGGACATATGTACATGGATATCCAAGGTTGGGCCAACTTCGCCACATTCTAGGCCCCGATTGTGACGCGGCGGGAGTTTCCACGTACACATCCGGGATTTTACTAAGTGTTAACGCATGTCCGGGTAGGGGGTCACACCTGGGGCCTACACATGGCACCTAACAACCTTGAACCACTCTCAGACACATATCCTAGGGGCACATGCAAGTTTTCATGTGATTCTGATGCTCCGGCGGTCTTCCTCCGGCGAAACCCTAGACCGGGGCCCCGGATCGTCTACCCCTATAGCTTTCTCCATATGAGGGTAGCCCGGTGGACCTCTCTACTTGTTTTGGTTTGTTTAGGACATATGTACATGGAGTTCCAAAGTTGGGCCAACTTTGCCACATTCTAGGCCCCGGTTGTGACGCGGCGGGAGTTTCCACGTACACATCCGGGATTTTACTCAGTGTTAACGCATGTCCGGAAAGGGGGTCACACCTGGGGCCTACAGATGGAACCTACCAACCTTGCACCACTCTCACACACATATCCTAGGGGCACATGCAAGTTTTCATGTGATTCCGACGCTCTGACGGTCTTCCTCCAGTGAAACCCTATACCCGGGGCCCGAGATCGTCTACCCCTATAGCTATCTCCGTACGAGGGTAGCCCGGTGGATCTCTCTACTTGGTTTGGTTTGTTTAGGACATATGTACATGAAGAGCAAAGGTTGGGCCAACTTTGCCACATTCTAGGCCCTGGTTGTGACGCGGCGGGAGTTTCCACGTACAGATCTAGGATTTTACTAATTGTTAACGCATGTCCGAGAAGGGGGTCACACCTGGGACCTACACATGGCACCTACCAACCTTGAACCACTCTCACACACATATCCTAGGGGCACATGCAAGTTTTCATGTGATTTCGACGCTCCGGCGGTCTTCCTCCGGCAAAACCCTAGACCGGGGCCCCCGGATCGTCTACCCCTATAGCTTTCTCCGTACGAGGGTAGCCCAGTGGACATCTCTACTTGTTTTGGTTTGTTTAGGACATATGTACATGGAGAGCAAAGGTTGGGCCAACTTTGCCACATTCTAGGCCCCGGTTGTGACGAGAATATTATTTTGCGGCCTGAAAGTTGGGGCGCCCAGGCAACGCGGTACCCAAGTTCCCTGAAATCAGCCGGGATGACTATAGTTGGTGTGCCAAATACTCAGAGGGTCTTTTTGGCACAAATTCAACTTCACGTTTCAATACAAAAAATCAGGCTAACGGCCGTCAAGTTGCCCCCATCAGTTCTCGCTATTATGTCGCTCCCGTCGCTTAGGTGTCAATTAGGCTTGCAGCGTTGGTGCCTGCATCCATTACGCGTCTTCTTCTTCCCCGGAGCGGCAATCTGTGGGGCGTCACAAGCATGGCGCGGAGCTAGGACATGGACGAACCTGCTCAGCCCAGCTCTCCTCCCTATAGGCTTGCAGCGTTGGCGCCTGCATCCATTACGCGTCTTCTTCTTCCCTGGAGCGGCAATTTGTGGTCGCGGCCATGGCGCAGAGCTGGGACATGACGAACCTGCTCGGCCCTCCTCTCCTCCCCATCCCGAGTCGGAGCTTGCCCTGACCATGGACGCACCCATGGCATGGTGCGGGGACGAGAATTGGTTCCTAGTGAGATCTATCACCGTGTCAATCATGCTCGGTTCTGTTTTCCTCCTCTAGAATCCGAGCTCGCCGTCGCCGTGGTTGCACCCGCACCAATTCTGCCACCTCTGCCGAGGTCTCTATGGTAGCTCAAGTTCTGGCATGCTGGACCTGTAAGCGAATTCGGAGCTGGGCGGCGGCAACCCGTTGTTGAACCTGCAAGGAATTTGCTGAAGACTACGTGCCGCTCCAAGGTCTTCGGCTGATGCCTTCGGCTTCTGCCAACGTCCACCACCGATGTGAGATCATTTAGTTACTTCAATACAAAATTTCTACCAATTTAACTTGTTGATGTATTCCTTGACAATTATAATATAATCGAGCACTAGAAATATTTTGTAGTGTGCATGAGCATGATCAGTAATATAACTGAACACTAGAAATTTTAAGGCACTCCATATAAAGGAGTAGATTAATATAGAAGGTTCACTAGAGATACCACGGATATATTATCTTATATGCCACACACAGGTAATAATTAACTAAAAGAAAATAAAAGCAGGGGCGGCAGCAGGAGGCCGGGAAACGGGGACGCCTAGCAGGGCAGGGGTTTATCAGCAGGAGGCAGCGACAGCCTAGAAGATGGGATACATGCCAGTCCTGACATACTCCCGAAGGAATTTGTCGTAGGCTACGTGCTGTGCCAAGGTAATCAGCCTATGGCTTCTGCCTCCGCCTCTGCCAATGCCCTCCATGTGCTGGATCATGCTGTTGAGGTCCACGTTGATTGCTCTGCCACAGAATGGGCAAAACAGTCTCCCCGTACGGTGGAAACGGATTAGCCCACACCGTAACCGCCTCAGCACATAGTGCCTCATGTTGTCTCTGGATACCATGCTATCGTCCACTTCATCATCATCCTCCTGTTGATTTTTAAGAACATAACTTAGAACTCATACATATGATTAAATTGTATTACAACTCAAGAATTGACAGCATGTATATGTATGAGAATATATCCGTGGATATCAAAGATAAAGCATCTCAGCAATAGTTTGATCGATTCATATATCATTTCATCTCAACACAATGACAAATAATTGCATCAGATTGAATGTAGGATAAATCTAGGGGCCTCATAAGTTTCTTCAGGGATGGAGTCAGTGAACCAAGTAACAATTGCACAACCTGTAATGTTGTTGTACATCGCCCCAGGTTCACTAACTCATCTCTGAAAAAATCCGACACCAATGTGTCTGCCTCTCTTTTGGGACAAATTTGAATCATTGGCCACAATAAGAATTTGAAATGTAATCGTACAAAACATTATTCAGGGATATACATAGTCAGGTACAAAAACAAGCCTAAATATTGTAATTATAAATAAAAAACTAAACAATTAATCTTCAGGTACATGTTAAAAATACTTATGATCAAAACCATTCATATACATATGCATCATACCAATCATTAAAAGATCAGAAACAATTCAAGGATCATATATGTAGTTCCATATGAGAATAAATCTAGGGCCTCATAATTTGTTTCAGAGATGGAGTTGGCAAACCAAAGTACCAACAACACAACCTATATTGTTTATGTGCATTGCTGCCTCAGGTTCACCAACCCATCCCTAAAACACGACACTATCGTACGTGTCTCCCCTTGAACTCGTTTGGGGCAAATTTCAATCATCGGCCTCGGTGATAAACTAAAATGTAATTCTTATACACTATGAATGCATGGAATAGATAATTCGAATATCATAGTTCTATGAATGTAGAATAAAGATTGCAGCCTCATAAGTTTCTACAGGGATGGCATAAGCGAACCAAGTAACACTTGCACAGCTTATATTGATCTTGTACATGGCCCCAGGTTCGCTAACTCATCCCTGAAAAAATCTGACACCAATGTGTCTGCCTCTCTTTGGGGCAAATTTGAATCATTGGCCACAATAAGAAATTGAAATGTAATCGTACAAAACAATATTCAGGGATATACATAGTCAGGTACAAAAACAAGCCTAAATATTGTAATTATAAATCAAAAACCAAACAATTAATCTTCAAGAACATGTTAAAAATACTTATGATTAAAACCATTCATATACATATGCATCATACCGATCATTAAAAGATCAGAAACAAATCAAGGATCATATATGTAGTTCCATATGAGAATAAATCAAGGGCCTCATAATTTGTTTCAGAGATGGAGTTGGAGAACCAAAGTACCAACAACACAACCTATATTATTTGTGTGCATTGCTGCCTCAGGTTCACCAACCCATCCCTAAAACACGACACCATCATACGTGTCTCCCCTTGAACTCTTTTGGGGCAAATTTGAATCTTCGGCCTCGATGACAAACTAAAATGTAATTCTTATACACTATGAATGCATGGAATAGATAATTCAAATATCATAGTTCTATGAATGTAGAATAAAGCTTGCGGCCTCATAAGTTTCTACAGAGATGGCGTAAGCGAACCAAGTAACAATTGCACAGCTTATATTGATCTTGTACATGGCCCCAGGTTCGCTCACTCATCCCTGAAAAAATCTAACACCAATGCGTCTGCCTCTCTTTGGGGCAAATTTGAATCATTGGCCACAATAAGAAATTGAAATGTAATCGTACAAAACAATATTCAGGGATAAACATATGCATCATACAACGCATTCATAGATCATAAACAATACAAATATGATATATATAGGTTCCATATGAGAAAAAAATTAGGGCCTCATTTTTTTCCGTGATGGAGTCGGAGAAGCAAAATACCAATAGCACAACCTATATTGTTTATGTGCATTGCTGCCTGAGGTTCACTAACCATCCCTAAGAAAACGACACCATCAGATGCCCTTGCACTATTTTGGGGCAAAATTGAATCATTGGGCTCAGAAAGGAATATAAATGTAATGTTATAGGCCTGATGTGTATCGAAATCAACACTCAACTAGCAAACTCAACTAGATGGCAGATGAGCAGATTGGGGTTTTGTGACTAGATGGAAGATGCATCAATCGATTGATCAAACCATATATATACTACCCTACTTCAAGAGCAAAAGAATCTGTACATGATTGAGCAAATCCTATGTATGAACAGTGAAAATTGCGGCTGCGACTAGAGAAGCTAGCAATGTAGTACCTCAGACTCCTCATCAGGGACCTCCTCCTCGAACTCATCATTCTCCACGATTGTGTCTAAGATTTCTTGTACGGTGATGGGGTCATTGATGTAGAGCACCGGATTGCCTCCCCCTGCCGCCTGCCCCCCATCCAGATCCGCCGCTGGCACCACGACATTGTCGGCCACCTGCTGCTCGGCGACGACGGCTACTACCTGCTGCTCGGCAGCGACGGCTACCACCTGCTGCTCAGCGGTGATGGCTACTGGCTGGACGGATGAGCTCGCACCCTCGACGGCGTGGCGATGAGCGGCATTCATGCCCGGAGAAGACGCCTCCGCCTGCTTGGCAATGACCGAGCCATCTGCTGCTGCGCCTTCAACTGGCTTCATCTCCGGCTCGTCTCCATGCGTTGGCTTCATGGCGCACCAAGGGAAGGAGGTAGTGCAAGCGATGGAGTTTCGGCGCACGCGGTAGGTGTAGATTGGGGTCTTGGGACTAGACAGACTGGGGGAAAATGACACGAGCTCATGGAAGAAGAAGGTCGAGGGGGGTTATAATCACCGGACCGTTTGTAGTCCTCGAGTGGACACGTGTGGTGGGCAGGGGGCTACCACGATCTCCACCCTTTTTTTGGGTTCCCTTTTTTTTGAAACAGCCATGATCTCCACTTTAGAGCTGCATTGAAAACACGCTCATGGCAGACCTCAATTCCACTACATGCAAGTGGTGCGGAACCAATTTCTAGCAATGTTAGATCTACTCGAGGGGGCCCTTGACTCATGGAAGTTACTAGCAGTACGGCCCAGTTGGAAGTGAGATTGAGAGCGCTGCATAAAAATGGGATATGTCTTATTAAAATCAAGTGGCAATAAATTGCTGCGTCCCGTCGACAACCGTGCACTCGATGACCCTGTTTCCCTGTGCATGTGTTGTATTAGAAGTAGTAGGCTTTTCAAACTTGATTAAACTTGACATGACCGCTCGACGACTTTTTCCATGGACGTCATCGTGTTCCTTCCTGTAGAAGTCTCGCTGAGGGAGACGTCTGTGCTGTATCACGCTGTACTGTGAAGGGCACGACGTGTGCAACGATCATTGTTGGATCGCACAGAATCAACGGTTGGTGCACACAATCCGCATGAAAACTGTGACAACCAATCAGGGACTAGCAGACAGGGTGAGCACAGGTTTGGGATTCTACGAAACATAGAGAGAGGGGGGCAAAACTAAGTAGTACCACATAAAACCAAGGGCAAAACTGAGTAGTATAAAAATGGAAAATGTCTTGTACAATGAAATACATCATGGCATACATCGAATTATGCCAAGATAGATCCACTAGAGTTCATTGGATGTGTGTTCGTCCCATAAACCATACATGGATCCACCTGTGTGATTACATGTCTGCTCTTTTCATTAACCACAGTTAGAGTCATTGCATGTCTGTTCTTTTCACAAACCAGGTATTGGCATTGCATGGTTGTCATTGCATGTGTGTTCTTCTCATGAACCACACATGGATCCACCCAGTGTGATTGCATGTCTGTTCTTTTCACAAACCACATATGGATCCACCAGTGTTATTGCAGGTCTATTCTTTTCATGAACTACACCTAGTGTCATTGCATGACTTGAAGGAAATATGCCCTGAGAGGCAATAATAAAGTTGTTATTATGTATTCCTTATATATGATAGATGTTTATTTTGCATGCTAGAATTGTATTGATCGGAAACATCAATACATGTGTGTTTAATAAACAAAAAGGATTCCTAGTTATGCCTCTCTTATAGACTAGCTTGTTGATTAACAAGATGATCAAGATTTCCTGATCATGGACATTGGATGTTGTTAATAACAAGGTCACACCATTGGTGGAATGATGTGATGAACATTCATCCGAAGTATAGCATTACGATAAAGTCATTATGTGTATATTGCTATAACATCATACGAAGTAATCTTTATCCTTAGACCATGAGATCATGTTAATTGCTAACACCTGAAGAGTATCTTGATAACATCAAACGTCACAACGTAACAGGGTGACTATAAAGATGGGTTCAGTACTACTAAGGTGTTATCTTGAGGCTCATGGATCAAGAGTGGAATTTTTCAATCCTGATGACGGATAGATATACTCTGGGCCCTCTTGGTGATATCACATTGAGATAGCTTGCAAGCAAGTGATGTGATCACTAGAATGTTATATCACGGGAACGAGAAAAGAGTGCATGTTGGTAACGAGATCAAACTAGGTATTTGGATACCGATGATCGAATCTCAGACATGTATTATATCAAGAGACAAAGGGATTTAGTTACAAGCGTTAAAGGTTCTCACGATCACAGAAGTCATCGTTGAATATGCAGGAGTCAGTATGGATCTCCAGGTCCCGCTTCTCACTATTGATCTGAGAGGAGTCTCAATCATGTCTGCATTATTCACGAACCGTAGGGTGACACACTTAAGAGTTACCGGACACCATTTTGGAGCACATATGTTTCAGACGAAAGAATTGCAAAGCGCAGGAATTGTTTCGATAGAAACCGGAAATTGTTTCTGGTGAAATTGCAGAAAGTGGTTCTGCATGTGATATTGAAATATTGCAAGGGGCTATATGTGAATGTTTGTTAATTAAAGTAATTAACAAAATTCTGAATAAATTTAATAAAAGAGTTTTATTAAATGAGAGAGCATTAAACTTGAAGAATTTTAATGCATTTAAAGTTGGGACTTTAAAGGGGAATGTGAAGAGGCATTTTAATGTGGAGGGGTTACCACCACATGAATGTGGGAGGTGAGGCGTCACCCCCCATGCGCCGGCCATGGAGAGAGGGGGTACCCCCTCCTCCTATAAAAGGCCACCCTCTTCCTCCTTCTTCCTCACACCTCCTTGTGAAGGATATCTCTCCCCCTCTAGAATTATTCCCCCATGGTCTCAGATTAGCGAGATACATGTTCCCGGTGGCATTTCATCTGGAAGGAGTTGCTGCTTCCGCTGGATCGCTAGAGCGAGGAGGTGGAGGTTGTCCGGTGGCTTGAACGTGTGTGCGAGTACGGATGCGCTGCTGAGTTGCGGCGCTCAGATTTCCACCTGATCTTGAGATCAGCAAGTGTACGACTACATCAACCACGAGTTCCTACTCGTTAACAAAACTCGTTGTCCTTGAGGGTAACTTCTCGTTGGATGTATGTCCACCCGTTGCTTTGTACCTAGTAGATAGATCTTGGCGTGTAGTTCTCATCGTAGGAAAAATTTTGTTTTCTATGCTGCGGACCCAACAGTGGTATCAGAGCCTGATCTATGCGTAGGTGCTTTGCACGGGTAGTACACATATGTTTATATGTGGGCGATGATGATCATGTTATTGCATCTTCTATGCATTTTGGATATTGGTGGCATAGTGGGATGAAGCGGCCCGGACCAACCTTACATGTCATCGTACATGAGACCGGTTCCACGATGCAAGTGATAGAGATCAAATGCATGGACCATATTATCTCACTTTACACATTAGATGTTAGCATCTTATACTGCTAATTTGGCGCTTTCTGTAGCATTGTAAGATGATCCCTGATACATTGCAAATGTATCTATAAGTTTTGATGCTCCATGCTTGGTTTTATCCACTTTCTTGTGTTTTGTCCACACTTTGGAGTACTTTTCATCTGATTTCTTGGACTAACCTATTAACAAGAGCCACAGTGCCAGCTGCCTGTTTTCTGCTGTTTTTGGTTCCAAGAAAGTTGGAAAATGAATATTCTCGGAATTGGACAGGACAAAAGCCAAAGTGCCTATTTTTCCAGAAGACTCCAGGAGCCAGAATACGAGACGGAAGAGGGCCAGGGGCATGCCACACCCCCCAGGCGCGGGCTGGGCCTGGCTGCGCTAGGGCATGGTGTGGTGGCCCCAGGCACCCCCTCGGTCTCCCTCTTCACCTATAAGAAGCCTTCTGACCTAAAAACTCCGGGGGGTTTGACGTTTTTCCAGAAGGAGTTCCGCTCCACCACCACCACCAGATTCCATGAAACAGCACCAGAAACTCTGTTCTGGCACCCTGCCGGGATGGGGAATTGGAGGAGATCATCGCCATCATCATCACCATCGCTTCTCCATCGACCATCCATGTTTCCCCCATCTATGAGTGAGTAATCCCCCGTTGCAGGCTATGGGGATGGTAGGGATTGGATGAGATCGTTCATGTAATGGCATCAGATTGTTAGGGCATGGTGCCTAGTATCTTTTAATAGTGCTTTATGACTTTTTTGCGACTTGTTGTGCTTAATGCTTATCACTAGGGCCCGAGTGCCATGATTTTAGATCTGAACATGTTATTGATTCATTATGATAGTATTGTTTTTGGTCTTATCTGCAAGTTGTATATACACGTTGTTGTCTGGAACCTATGGCCCCGAAGTGACAGAAATCAGGATAACCGGAAGGGAATGGCTTTGATGTGAGGATCACATGTGTTCACGGAGTGTTAATGCTTTGCTTCGGTGCTCTATTAAAAGGAGCACCTTAATTGGCAGTAGTTCCCTAGAGGCCCCGCTGCAAACGGGTTGGCAGGACAAAAGAAGTTGTGCAAGTTCTCATTGCGAGCACGTATGACTATATATGGAACACATGCCTAGGATTATCTAGTACTTGGATGCTTTATCTTATTTATCTGCAATTGCCCTATGTTCTGATTGCTATATGAATTGTCTTGTCCATGCAACGCCCGTCCAGCCATCCCTATGCCTACCGCACTCGAATCCCACTGTTTACTGCTTTTGTTACTACTGTCTTTGCTTTACTACTGCTGTTACTTTACTATTCCTACTACAAAACTGTTGCTACTGATAAACTGCTGTGAGCAAGATTGTTTTCAGGTGCAGCTGAATTGACAACTCAGTTGTTAAGGCTGATAAATATTCTTTGGCTCCCCTTGTGTCGAATCAATAAATTGGGTTTCACTTCCCTCGAAAAAACTGCGATACACCCGTATACTTGTGGGTCATCAAGACTATTTTCTGGCGCTGTTGCCGGGGAGCATAGCTTTATTTATCAAGTCCACTTGGATTCACTATTGTTCAAGCTAAGTTTATTTTCTCCTTGTTTGCTTGTTTCTTTATCAAAAATACAAAAAAGTAGTTCCTTCTCTAGTTGTTATTTTTGTTGGTCTGTTATTGTCTTGCCTTATCATGCTTGTTGTCAATGGTTGGTTTCTTTGAAACTAAAGCTTATTGGCAAGGTGGGTTCACGGAAGATCAAAAATATTATTATAAGGAACACCGCTTGTCACAAAAAGGGAAACACTTATGGGAACAAATTGATAGATTGTATACCATTGCTAGAAACGTGTGCTCTACTTATAATGTTACTTATTGATGTGATGAATCTTGTTGCAGAAAGAGGTATAAACACCTCCCTTTTCAATGTGAGTATAATGATAATGATACCATATCTTCCTATTCTAAAGGAATTTATGACTTTTATGATGCGGAACAAATTGAAGAATTTATTGCTTGGAAGGGTGCTTTTGAACTTGCTAGTTTGCTTGAAAATATTGATGATTCACCTTACAAATATGAGGTTTATGGTATACTTAAATTTTGCTTTGATGATTACAAGGATGAAAATGGCTCTATTCTTGAGTATTTCAATAGATGCTCTCCACAAATGTAAGAGACTAATGCCTTGCAGGATCCTATGGAAGAAGAAATTGATGAACCTAAAATCTCATTAGATGAAAAAGAGGAGGAGAGTGATGAACAAAAGGAGGAAGAATGGATTAGCTACCCATGCCTACCTTCTAATGAGAGTAACTCTTTATCCCTTACATTATTTGATTGTCCCCCATGCTTACTAAAGAAGGATGAATGTTATGTTCCTAAGGATTCTTTTGAATATGTTTATGATAAAGCTCTAGTGCTTGTAGATCATCAAAAGCATGCTTTATGTGATAGTTATATTGTTGAGTTTATTCATGAGGCTACTGAAAATTATTTTGAGAGGAAAATATTGTGGTAGAAGTTTTCCTGGTATTGAAACACCTCTCTATGTGCTAAAAGTTTTGAAGTCACTCTTGTTTTATCTTCTGATGCCTGTCACTTTGTTCTTTGCGAATTTATTTGCATACACGATTCCTATGCATAGGAAGTGGGTTAGACTTAAATGTGTTTTGAATTTGCTTCTTGATGCTCTCTTTTACTTCAACTCATATTTCTTATGAGAGCATCCTCTCAAACTTTTTATGCCTGAAGATGATATTATGTCTATTATTCTTGGGAGACCTTTTCTTAAATACTGCAGGAGCTGTTATTTATTGTAATCAAGGGAAGGTGACCTTCAATGTTAATGACAAGGAACATACTGTCTATTTCCCCAAGAAGATTGAAAGGACTTATGGTTTGAATTCAATTAAACATATTGAGGGCATTCAAGTTGGAGAAATATATTGTCCCATACCAAGAGAAAAATTTGAAACTATTATGATTGGGACCATTGCTATCAAGGTTGAGGTAACATAATCATTAGTGGAATACAAAGTATTGTCTCATATGAAATTGTTTTGGTAACAAGACCTGATCAACCTTGTTAACAAAAGGATTTCATTGAACAAAACAATGTTTTCACCGTGATTATCTCCGCTTACTTCTATTCTATCCATTTTAGTTTTTGCTTATGCCTAACTTAAAGGCTTTTAAGAAAAGTACTTATTGGGAGATAACCCAAAAGTTTTAGATGAGTCTTGGAAGTTATTACTTCAGTAATAACCGCTTCTTATCCTTTTTATTTGCTTTTTGTGCCAAGAGTAACCTCTAATGAGAGAGAAGTAGTGATTGAGAAAGTTGCTGTCCCGAAACAGATTTCTGTGCTTCACCGTAAAAATTCGTGTAAAATCTCTCAACGTCTTTTTGAGGCGTGAATATTTGTGCTTCTGTCCCAGGTTGTTATCTAACTTTCGTTAGTTCAACACTTTTTGATTTGAGAAACAGAAGGTCTTCGAAAAAATTAGTCTTTACCTGCTGGTCTGTTTTGACAGATTTCTGCCATTTTCTGCATTTGCTTCTTGTTGGTTCCTTTTTGAGTTCTTTTGGGGAATTGAGATTTTTGAGGGAAGTGCTACAGTATCTAGTGTTCTAATGGAAGTTTATTGGTGTTAGAACTGAATCTTAAGACTTATTTATCTTGAGTGCACTAATGTTGCTAATAAAGATTGTGTGAAGTTTTGTATGAAGGAAAATTTTCAGGTGTATGGAAGGAATGAGTAATGAGATGAAGGATGGACTAAAGCTCAAGCTTGGGGATGCCACGCATGTCACCCAAGAAATCTCCAAGAAGTACAAGCGTCAAAGCTTGGGGATGTCCCCTTCTTCATCAATAAAAATCCCAGGTTTCTTCCAAACGCTTCATTTTTATTGTTTCATGCACAGTTGTGTTGTTCTTGGAGCGTCTTCTTTTTCGTTTTTCGTTTTGGTTTTTGTTTGCTTGGTTTGTTTAGTTTGCTGAATAAATTGGTTGGACCCCCTCTTTCATACATTGGTTTTCGAATAGTTTGGTTTGGTTTGGAAAAGAGTAGGAAAACTCATGCTTAAGTGGTAAAGAGAGTTTGTTTTTGACTGTGGCCTATGCTTTGTCATGCCATGCTTGATATTGTTCTGGCTTTATGCTTAGTATTCTTTGCTGTAGCATGACTTGTTATAAACAATTGAGATTGCTTAATGTGCCTTGGATGAATCATGCGTTGTTTTAGCATATTAAAGCATAGTATAGTGGTATTCTCCTTTGATGCTTTATTTGGGTTGACTTGGCACATGCTCACACCATGTTATGACTATCTCAAGTCAATATAGCCTTTATGATCCTTTAGTTTTCAACTTGTAGTATCACTTTATGCTTTGATCAATGATGTTTTGTCGCTCTGCATGATTATGGCCATTATTGCTCTCTTAGTTTGTCGCTCCCAGTCTTTTGCTAGCCTCCACAACAAAGTATGAGTTCCACTCATGCATCCAACTCCCTAAACCAAGTTATTTCAAAGAGTCCACCATACCTACCTATTAGCTTATGCTATTCCAAGTATATTCATGCTTTTGTTTACCTTCCAAATTAAACTTGTTATGAGAAAACTAGTGATTAAAGCTCTCACAAACTTGATGGCACACTTTACTTTTCTTGCCCTTAATAAACTTGAACCATTGTGTCTTCTATGTTGTATATGCTTGCACTTATTTGTTGGGAATTAGCAGAACCATGCTTTCATGGGGAACGCTTTCAACATTGCACTTGGTACTTGTACCTAGTTGATATCATGCTCTTTTGTATATGGATGTCATTGGTGTGAAATGAAAGGGGAGCTTGTAAGTCCATGGAGTTATGTATATGTGTTAGAGAAACGCCTGGGCCGCTGGTCTAATCCATGCTGACATGGTGGAAACCTGCAGTGTAACCATAATGAGCTGTCTATGAAGCATTCTTCTTATAAAAAAAAGAGTCCTATATTGAGAAAAAAAGAGAAAAGAGGAAAAAAAGAGATACTATGAAAAGAGGAAAGAGAGAAAAAGGCACCATATTCCCATGGTAAATAAGAAGAATGCTGAGATGCTCGTTGTCTGCTTGCCTTGTCATTTTGATATGGAGATTCTTCCGTATCATCGGGCAAGGGGTACCCCGTTGGCGGTTCTCTATGATACACATATACTTATGATGACAATAACTTACCGGTGACTAAACTTGAGTATCATGAGGAGCGACCCTCGTATACAAGGGTCATGAGATTTCTGACTTATACTTCGTCAAGCATGTACACCATAGTTTGTTCACTTTAACCTTAATCACTTCAAGATGCTTATGATAGGGGCAATGAGAGCTGAAAGCTATAAGTACCATAATTTTTGGAAGCTCTTTATGAGACTTGAATCCCTACTTCCTTTTATAAAAAGGCCTTTCTTCCACCATTATATTGAGTCTCCACCTTCTATGTTTATGCACCTACTTTGAGAGCATAGTGGCCATTCTTAGTTCTATGTGCATTGTCCCAAGACTTGTTGATTGATGCATACCTTGATATTGCTTGTTTTAAACTATTTGTATCTAGTCACTCTTGTAAACTTCGAAGGTGTCCTATGCATTTATGTTTGCTACTCTATGAGGGACAAGCTGAGTGCCACTTTGCTATGTTTTCTTTATGTGAAACAAACAAACGTCTTGCAAATCATTGTTATTCATGAATCTTTTGTTTGTCATGTTGCATCAAAGTTTCTTTGTCTTATTGCTAGAACTTTGTCTTTCATGTTATGATTAAAGTACTATGATCCCAGCTTTGAATGTTTTACAAGTACTTTGGTCAAGTCTTTGATGGTGCATGTCACCTCAAAAATTATTCTTTCTTTTTATCACTTACCTACTCGAGGACGAGCTGGAGTTAAGCTTGGGGATGTTGATACATTGCAAATGTATCTATAATTTTTGATGCTCCATGCTTGGTTTTATCCACTTTCTTGTGTTTTGTCCACACTTTGGAGTACTTTTCATATGATTTCTTGGACTAACCTATTAACAAGAGCCATAGTGCCAGCTGCCTGTTTTCTGTTGTTTTTGGTTCTAGGAAAGTCAAAAAATGAATATTCTCGGAATTGGACAGGACAAAAGACAAAGTGCCTATTTTTCCAGAAGACTCCAGGAGCCAGAATACGAGACGGAGGAGGGCCAGGGGCTGGCCACCCCCCCAGGCGCGGGCTAGGCCTGGCCGCGCCAGGGCATGGTGTGGTGGCCCCAGGCACCCCCTCGGTCTCCCTCTTCGCCTATAAGAAGCCTTCTGACCTAAAAACTCCGGGGGTTCGACGTTTTTCCAGAAGGAGTTCCGCTCCCCCGCCACCACCAGATTCCACGAAATAGCACCAGAAACTCTGTTCTGGCACCCTACCGAGACGGGGAATTGGAGGAGATCATCGCGATCATCATCACCATCGCTTCTCCATCGACCATCCATGTTCCCCCCATCTATGAGTGAGTAATCCCCCGCTGTAGGCTATGGGGATGGTAGGGATTGGATGAGATCATTCATGTAATGGCATCAAATTGTTAGGGCATGGTGCCTAGTATCTTTTATTAGTGCTTTATGACTTTGTTGCGACTTGTTGTGCTTAATGCTTGTCACTAGGGCCCGAGTGCCATGATTTCAGATCTGAACATGTTATTGATTCATTATGATAGTATTGTTTTTGGTCTTATCTGCAAGTTGTATACACACGTTGTTGTCCGGAACCTATGGCCCCGAAGTGACAGAAATCGGGATAACCGGAAGGGAATGGCTTTGATGTGAGGATCACATGTATTCATAGAGTGTTAATGCTTTGCTCCGGTGCTCTATTAAAAGGAGCACCTTAATTGCCAGTAGTTCCCTAGAGGCCCCGCTGCAAACGGGCTGTCAGGACAAAAGATGTTGTGCAAGTTCTCATTGCGAGCACGTATTACTATATATGGAACACATGCCTAGGATTGTCTAGTACTTGGATGCTTTATCTTATGTATCTGCAATTGCCCTATGTTCTGATTGCTATATGAATTGTCTTGTCCATGCAACGCCCGTCCATCCATCCCTATGCCTACCGCACTCGAATCCCACTGTTTACTGCTTTTGTTACTACTATCTTTGCTTTACTACTGCTGTTACTTTACTATTCCTACTACAAAACTGTTGCTACTGATAAACTTCTATGAGCAAGATTGTTTACAGGTGCAGCTGAATTGACAACTCAGTTGTTAAGGCTGATAAATATTCTTTGGCTCCCCTTGTGTCGAATCAATAAATTGGGTTTCACTTCCCTCAAAAATACTGCGATACACCCCCTATACTTGTGGGTCATCAATCCCTCATTTAGATATCAAGATAAAAATATGTTCTTCCTTAAGTATGCAACGTTCTCTGGATCGTGTTTTGAGACATCAAGTGATGATCGGGTGTACTCGAATCTACGCTTTCATAGGAACGGGTGTAAGACAGTTTTACACACGCGAATACTAAGGTTCTTACTTGGCGAGCCTAGCATGTACAAACATGGCCTCGGAACACAGACCGAAAGGTTAAGCATGAGTCAGATAGTTGATATGATGCCCATATAGATGCTCGCCTTTGAAGCTACATCAGCTCACGTGATGATCGGACTTGGTGTAGTGGATTTGGTTCATGTAATCACCAAAAGGACACGAGGGATGTCGTTTTTGAGTGGGAGTTTATTAGTAATTTGGATTAGTTGAACTCAATCTATCATAAACTTAGTCTAAATAAACTTTACAAATTCTAATGTAGATGGCACCACCTGCTTTTAATTTTAATGTGTTCATGGAGAAAGAGAAACTTGCTGCGAATGGTAGCAACTTCACCAACTGGGCTATGAACTTGAGGATTCTCCTCACTGCTGCACAAAAGCAATATGTGCTAGATGCGCCGCTAGGCCCCCCACCAGCTCCTGATGCCCCTGACGAGGAAAAGAATGTCTATGTGACTTGTCAGGAGGACCATAACTTAGTTCATTGCGGCATACTGTATGGGCTAGAGCCAGAACTTCGAAAGCGGTTCGAAAATGGCAATGCCTTTGATACCATGGGAGAATTGAAAATGATTTTCGATACCCATGCTTCCGTAGAGAGTTATAATGCTACTGAAAAGTTCTTTAGCTGCATGATGGAGGAGAACAGCTCCGTTAGTGAGCATGTACTCAAAATGTCTGGGTACGCCGATAAGCTTGTGTCCTTGGGAATAACAATTCCCATTGACTTGGGCATACATCATGTTATCCAATATCTGCCACCTAGCTACAAGAGCTTCGTGATGAACTATAATATGCAGGGCATGAAGAAGACTCTTCCCGAGCTTCTGTCAATGCTTAAGACTGCAGAAGTGGAGATTAGGAAAGAACATCAAGTGTTGATGATCAATAGGACCACCGGTTTCAAGAAGGACAAGAAAGACAAGCACAAGGGAAATAAGGGTGGCAAATCTGTTGCCGCGCCTGAAAAGAAACCCCGAGCTGGCCCTAAGTCCAATACCGAGTGCTACTATTGCAAGGGGACTGGCCATTGGAAGCGCAACTGCCCAAAGTATTTGGCGGACAAGAAGTCCGGCAAGGCAAACAAAGGTATATGTGATATACATGTTATTGATGTGTACTTGACTAGTACTCGTAGTAGCACCTGGGTATTTGATACGGGATCGGTTGCTAATATATGTAACTCGGTTCAGGGGCTACAGAACAAGAGACAACTAGCAAGGGATGAGGTCAGGATGCGGGTCGGCAATGGATCAAAAGTTGATGTGATCGCCGTTGGGACGCTACCTCTCCATATGCCATCAGGATTAGTTATAAACCTAAATAATTGTTATTTGGTGCCTGCACTGAGCATGAACATTGTATCCGGATCGTGTTTGATGCAAAGTGGTCATTCCTTTAAATCTGAAAACAATGGTTGTTCGATTTATAAGAATGATATCTTTTATGGTCATGCGCCTATGTTGAATGGTTTATTTCTGATGGATCTCGATAGTAATATTACGCACATTCATAATGTTAATGCTAAAAAAGATTAAACTTGATAATGATATATCTGCATATATGTGGCACTGCTGTCGAGGTCATATTGGTGTTAAACGCATGAAGAAACTCCATTCTGATGGACTTTTGGAATCACTTGATTTTGAATCATTTGATACATGTGAGCCATGCCTTATGGGCAAGATGACTAGAACGCCGTTTTTCGGTTCAATGGAACGGGCGATAGATTTATTGTAAATCATACATACTGATGTGTGTGGACCAATGAGTGTGTCGGCGCGAGGTGGATATCGTTATTTTGTTACTTTCACGGATGATTTGAGTAGATATGGGTATATCTATTTGATGAAACACAAGTCTGAAACTTTTGAAAAGTTCAAGGAATTTCAGAATGAAGTGGAAAATCATCATAATAAAAAGATCAAATTTCTACGGTCTGACCTTGGAGGAGAGTATCTAAGTTAAGAGTTTAGCACACACATGAAAGAGTGTGGAATAGTTTCACAACTCATGCCTACCGGAACACCACAACGTAATGGTGTGTCGGAACGTCGTAATCGTACCTTATTGGATATGGTTTGATCTATGATGTCTCTGACTGACTTGCCACTGTCATTTTGGGGTTATGCACTGGAAACATCTGCATTCACTTTAAATCGGGCACCATCTAAATCCGTTGAAATGACACCGTATGTATTATGGTTTGGAAACAAACCTAAGTTGTCATTTCTTAAAGTTTGGGGATGTGATGTTTATGTGAAGAAACTTCAGCCGGATAAACTCGAACCCAAAGCGGAAAAATGCGTCTTCATAGGATACCCTAAGGAAACGATTGGGTATACCTTCTATCACAGATCCGAGGGCAAGGTTTTTGTTGCCAAGAATGGATCCTTTCTTGAGAAGGAGTTTCTCGTGAAAGGTGTGAGTAGTCGGAAGGTAGAACTCGAAGAGGTTATTGAACCTTCTCTTCATGAAATGGCGAGTAGCGCAGCACCGGAAGTTGTTTCGGAGTTGAATTCACCTAATGAAGAGAGAGCTAATGATATTGATCATGAAACTCCGAAAGAGGACACTACCGAACCTCGCAGGTCAAGCAGGACACGTGCAGCTCCTGATCTGTACGGCAATCCTGTTGTGAATTTCATGGTTGATGAAATGGATGACCCTGTGACGTATGAAGAAGCGATGATGAGCCTGGATTCAAACAAATGGCTAGAAGCCATGAAATCCGAGATGGAATCCATGTACGAGAACCAAGTTTGGACCTTGGTGGACTTACCTCACGATCAAAAGGGCGTTGAGAATAAATGGATTTTTAAAAGAAAAACTGATGCTGATGGTAATGTGACCATATGTAAGGATCAACTTGTCACAAAGGGGTTTCGACAAATTCAAGGAGTTGACTACGATGAGACATTCTCTCCCGTAGCGATGCTTAAGTCGGTTAGGATTATGTTAGCAATTGTTGCATATGAAATATGGCAGATGGATGTCAAAACTGCGTTCCTCAATGGTAATATTGATTAAGAGTTGTATATGATACAACCTAAGGGTTTTGTCGATCCTAAGGATGCTAATAAGGTATGCAAACTTCAGCGATCCATCTATGGACTGAAGCAAGCATCCCGGAGTTGGAATCTCCGCTTTGATGAGGTGATCAAAGAGTTTGGATTTGTCCAAACTTATGGAGAGGCTTGTATTTACAAGAAAGTGAGTGGGAGCAATCTGGCATTCCTGATATTATATGTGCATGACATATTATTGATTGGAAATGATATAGATCTTTTAAACAGTGTTAAAAGTTATCTAAACAACAAATTTTCGATGAAAGACCTTGGTGAAGCGTCATATATATTAGGCATTAAAATCTATAGAGATAGATCAAGGCGCCTAATTGGGCTATTGCAGAGTACATACCTTGATAAGATATTAAAGAAGTTTAATATGGATGAAAGTAAGAAGGGGTTCTTACCTATGTTGCAAGGCAATACATTGAGTAAGACTCAAAGTCCGGCTACGGCGGAAGAAAGAGAGATGATGGATAAGATCCCCTATGCCTCGGCCATAGGCTCTATTATGTATGCCATGCTATGTACAAGACCGGATGTGGCACATGATATTAGTTTGACTAGTAGGTACCAATCTGATCCAGGTTCGGAACACTGGATAGCGGTCAAGAACATCCTCAAGTACTTGAGAAGAACTAGGGATATGTTTCTTATATACGGAGGTGAAGAAGAGCTAGTCGCTAAGTGTTATGTCGATGCTAGCTTTGACACCGATTCGGATGACTCTAAGTCTCAATCCGGATACGTATTTCTCTTGAACGGAGCAGCAGTTAGTTGGAGGAGTTCCAAACAACCTGTGGTGGCTAGATCAATGACGGAGGCGGAATATGTTGCTGCTTCAGAAGCGACACAGGAAGCTGTTTGGATGAAAGAGTTCATTACGGAACTAGGTGTGGTTCCTAGTGCGTTGGGCCCGATGGTGATCTATTGTGACAACAATGGAGCCATAGCCAACGCAAAGGAACCAAGGTCTCACAAGAATTCCAAGCATATTAAGCGCCGGTTTCACTCCATCCGCGAGCATGTCAAGGATGGAGATATAAAGATTTGTAAAGTACACACGGACCTAAATGTAGCAGATCCGTTGACTAAATCTCTCCCTGGGGTAAAACATGATCAACACCAAAACTCCATGGGTGTTAGATTTATCACTATGTGAACTAGATTATTGTCTCTAGTGCAAGTGGGAGACTGAAGGAAATATGCCCTGAGAGGCAATAATAAAGTTGTTATTATGTATTCCTTATATATGATAGATGTTTATTTTGCATGCTAGAATTGTATTGATCGGAAACATCAATACATGTGTGTTTAATAAACAAAAAGGGTTCCTAGTTATGCCTCTCTTATAGACTAGCTTGTTGATTAACAAGATGATCAAGGTTTCCTGATCATGGACATTGGATGTTGTTAATAACAAGGTCACACCATTGGTGGAATGATGTGATGAACATTCATCCGAAGTATATCCTTACGATCAAGTCATTATGTTTATATTGCTATAACATCATACGAAGTAATCTTTATCCTTAGACCATGAGATCATGTTAATTGCTAACACCTGAAGAGTATCTTGATAACATCAAACGTCACACCGTAATAGGGTGACTGTAAATATGGGTTCAGTAATACGAAGGTGTTATGTTGAGGCTCATGGATCAAGAGTGGAATTTGTCAATCCAGATGACAGATAGATATACTCTGGGCCCTCTCGGTGATATCACATTGAGATAGCTTGCAAGCAAGTGATGTGATCACTAGAATGTTATATCACGGGAATGAGAAATGAGTGCATGTCGGTAACAAGATCAAACTAGGTATTTGGATACCGATGATCGAATCTCGAACATGTATTATATCGACAAAGGGATTTCGTTACAAGCGTTAAAGGTTCTCATGATCACAGAAGTCATCGTTGAATATGCAGGAGTCAGTATGGATCTCCAGGTCCCGCTTCTGACTATTAATCTAAGAGGAGTCTCAATCATGTCTGCATTATTCACTAACCGTAGGGTGACACACTTAAGAGTTACCGGACACCATTTTGGAGCACATATGTTTCAGACGAAAGAATTGCAAAGCACAGGAATTGTTTCGATAGAAACCGGAAATTGTTTTGGGTGAAATTGCAGAAACTGGTTCTGCATGTGATATTGAAATATTGCAAGGGGCTATATGTGAATGTTTGTTAATTAAAGTAATTAACAAAATTATGAATAAATTTAATAAAAGAGTTTTATTAAATAAGAGAGCATTAAACTTGGAGAATTTTAATGCATTTAAAGTAGGGACTTTAAAGGGGAATGTGAAGAGGCATTTTAATGTGGAGGGGTTACCACCTAATGAATGGGGGAGGTGAGGGGTCACCCCCATGCCCCGGCCATGGAGAGAGGGGATACCCCCCTCCTCCTATAAAAGGCCACCCTCTTCCTCCTTCTTCCTCACACCTCCTTGTGAAGGATCTCTCTCCCCCTCTAGAATTATTCCCCCATGGTCTCGGATTAGCGAGATACATGTTCCCAAGTTGCATTTTGTCTGGAAGGATTTGCTGCTTCCGCTGGATCGCTGGAGCAAGGAGGTGGAGGTTGTCCGGTGGCTTGAACATGTGTGCAAGTATGGATGCGCTGCTGAGTTGCGGCGCTCGGACTTCCACTCAATCTTGAGATGGGCAAGAGTACGAGTACATCAACCACGAGTTCCTACTCGTTAACAAAACTCGTTGTCTTCTAGGGTAAGTTCTCGTTGGATGTATGTCCACCCGTTTCTTTGTACCTAGTAGATAGATCTTGGCGTGTAGTTCTCATCGTAGGAATTTTTTTGTTTTCTATGCTGCAGACCCAACATGTCTGTTCCTCTAAACAAACCACATAAGGATCCACCGGTGTCATTGCATGTCTGTTATTTTCATGAACCACACATGGATCCACCAGTGTCATTGCATGTGTGTTCTTTTCATGAACCACAGCTAGAGCCATGCATGTGTGTTCTTCTAAACAAACCACCCATGGATCCACCTAGTGTGATTGCATGTCTCTTCTTTTCACAAACCACACATGGATCCACCAGTGTCATTGCATGTGTGTTCTTTTCATGAACCACAGCTAGAGTCATTGCATGTCTGTTCTTTCCACAAACCACACATGGATCCACCTAGTGTCATTGCATGTCCGTTCCTCTAAACAAACCGCATAAGGATCCACCAGTGTCATTGCATGTCTGTTCTTCTCATGAACCACAGCCAGTGTCATTGCATGTCTGTTCTTCTCACAAACCACATAAGGATCCACCCGTGTCATTGGATGTGTGTTCTTCTCATGAACCACACATGGATCCACCTAGTGTAATTGCATGTTTGTTCTTTTCATGAACCACATCTAGAGTCATTGCATGTCTGTGCTTTCCACAAACCTCATATAGATCAACCAGTGTCATTGTATGTCTGTTCTTTTCACGAACCACACCCAGTGTCATTGCATGTCCGTTCCTCTAAACAAACCACACATGGATCCACCTAGTGTCATTGCATGTCTGTTCTTTTCACAAACCACACATGGATCCACCAGTGTCATTGCATGTGTGTTCTTTTCATGAACCTCAGCTAGAGTGATTGCATGTGTGTTCTTCTAAACAAACCACATAAGGATCCACCAGTGTCATTGCATGTGTGTTCTTCTCATGAACCACACCCAGTGTCATTGGATGTGTGTTCTTCTCATGAACCATACATGGATCCACAAGTGTCCTTGCATGTCTGTTCTTTTCATGAACCACACCTAGTGCCATTGCATGTCTGTTCCTCTAAACAAACCACATAAGGATCCAGCAGTGTCATTGCATGTCTGTTCTTTTCATGAACCACACATGGATCCACCAGTGTCATTGCATGTGTGTTCTTTTCATGAACCATAGCTAGAGTCATTGCATGTGTGTTCTTCTAAACAAACCACACATGGATCCACCTAGTGTGATTGCATGTCTATTATTTTCACAAACCACACATGGATCCACCAATGTCATTGCATGTGTATTCTTATCAAGAACCACAGCCAGTGTCATTGCATGTCTGTTCTTCTCACAAACCACATAAGGATCCACCAGTGTCATTGCATGTTTTTTCTTCTAAACAAACCACAAAAGGATCCCCAAGTGTCATTGCATGTGTGTTCTTTTCATGAACCACAACTAGAGTCATTGCATCTGTGTTCTTCTAAACAAACCACATAAGGATCCACCAGTGTCATTGCATGTTTGTTCTTTTCATGAACCACACCCAGTATCATTGCATGTCTGTTCCTCTAAACAAACCACATAAGGATCCACCAGTGTCATTGCATGTCTGTTCTTTTCATGAACCACACATGGATCCACCAGTGTCATTGTATGTGTGTTCTTTTCATGAACCACACCTATAGTCATTGCATGTGTGTTCTTCTAAACAAACCACACATGGATCCACCTAGTGTGATTACATGTCTGTTCTTTTCACAAACCACACATCGATCCACCAGTGTCATTGCATGTGTGTTCTTTTCATGAACCACAGCTAGAGTCATTGCATGTCTGTTCTTTCCACAAACCATACATGGATCCACCTAGTGTGATTGCATGTATGTTCTTTTCACAAACCACACATGGATCCACCGGTGTCATTGCATGTGTGTTCTTCTCATGAACCACAACCAGTGTCATTGCATGTCTGTTCTTCTCACAAACCACATAAGGATCCACCAGTGTCATTGCCTGTGTGTTCTTATAAACCAACCACATAAGGATCCACCAGTGTCATTGCATGTGTGTTCTTTTCATGAACCACAGCTAGAGTCATTGCATGTGTGTTCTTCTAAACAAACCACATAAGGATCCACTAGTGTCATTGCATGTCTGTTTTTTCATGAACCACACGTAGTGTCATTGCATGTCTGTTCCTCTAAACAAACCACACATGGATCCACCTAGAGTCATTGCATGTCAGTTCTTTTCACAAACCACACATAGATCCACCAATGTCATTGCATGCGTGTTCTTTTGATGAACCACACCCAGTGTCATTGCATGTGTGTTCTTCTAAACAAACCACATAAGGATCCACTAGTGTCATTGCATGTGTGTTCTTCTCATGAACCACACCTAGTGTCATTGCATGTGTGTTCTTCTCATGAACCACACATGGATACACCAGTGTCATCGCATGTGTGTTCTTTTCATGAACCACAGCTAGAGTCATTGCATGTGTGTTCTTCTAGACAAACCACATAAGGATCCACCGGTGTCATTGCATGTGTGTGATTGCATGTCTCTTCTTTTGACAAACCACACATGGATCCACCAGTGTCATTGCATGTGTGTTCTTTTCATGAACCACAGCTAGAGTCATTGCATGTCTGTTCTTTCCACAAACCACACATGGATCCACCTAGTGTCATTGCATGTCCGTTCCTCTAAACAAACCGCATAAGGATCCACCAGTGTCATTGCATGTCTGTTCTTCTCATGAACCACAGCCAATGTCATTGCATGTCTGTTCTTCTCACAAACCACATAAGGATCCACCCGTGTCATTGGATGTGTGTTCTTCTCATGAACCACACATGGATCCACCTAGTGTAATTGCATGTTTGTTCTTTTCATGAACCACATCTAGAGTCATTGCATGTCTGTGCTTTCCACAAACCTCATATAGATCCACCAGTGTCATTGTATGTCTGTTCTTTTCACGAACCGCACCCAGTGTCATTGCATGTCCGTTCCTCTAAACAAACCACACATGGATCTACCTAGTGTCATTGCATGTCTGTTCTTTTCACAAACCACACATGGATCCACCAGTGTCATTGCATGTGTGTTCTTTTCATGAACCTCAGCTAGAGTCATTGCATGTGTGTTCTTCTAAACAAACCACATAAGGATCCACCAGTGTCATTGCATGTGTGTTCTTCTCATGAACCACACCCAGTGTCATTGGATGTGTTTTCTTCTCATGAACCATACATGGATCCACAAGTGTCCTTGAATGTCTGTTCTTTTCATGAACCACACCTAGTGCCATTGCATGTCTGCTCCTCTAAACAAACCACATAAGGATCCAGCAGTGTCATTGCATGTCTGTTCTTTTCATGAACCACACATGGATCCACCAGTGTCATTGCATGTGTGTTCTTTTCATGAACCATAGCTAGAGTCATTGCATGTGTGTTCTTCTAAACAAACCACACATGGATCCACCTAGTGTGATTGCATGTCTATTCTTTTCACAAACCACACATAGATCCACCAATGTCATTGTATGTCTGTTCTTTCCACAAACCACACATAGATCCACCTAGTGTGAATGCATGTCTATTCTTTTCACAAACCACACATGGATCCACCAGTGTCATTGCATGTGTGTTCTTATCAAGAACCATAGCCAGTGTCATTGCATGTCTGTTCTTCTCACAAACCACATAAGGATCCACCAGTGTCATTGCATGTTTTTTCTTCTAAACAAACCACATAAGAATCCCCAAGTGTCATTGCATGTGTGTTCTTTTCATGAACCACAACTAGAGTCATTGCATCTGTGTTCTTCTAAACAAACCACATAAGGATCCACCAGTGTCATTGCATGTTTGTTCTTTTCATGAACCACACCCAGTGTCATTGCATGTCTGTTCCTCTAAACAAACCACATAAGGATCCACCAGTGTCATTGCATGTCTGTTCTTTTCATGAACCACACATGGATCCACCAGTGTCATTGTATGTGTGTTCTTTTCATGAACCACAGCTATAGTCATTGCATGTGTGTTCTTCTAAACAAACCACACATGGATCCACCTAGTGTGATTACATGTCTGTTCTTTTCACAAATCACACATCGATCCACCAGTGTCATTGCATGTGTGTTCTTTTCATGAACCACAGCTAGAGTCATTGCATGTCTGTTCTTTCCACAAACCATACATGGATCCACCTAGTGTGATTGCATGTATGTTCTTTTCACAAACCACACATGGATCCACCGGTGTCATTGCATGTGTGTTCTTCTCATGAACCACAACCAGTGTCATTGCATGTCTGTTCTTCTCACAAACCACATAAGGATCCACCAGTGTCATTGCCTGTGTGTTCTTATAAACCAACCACATAAGGATCCACCAGTGTCATTGCATGTGTGTTCTTTTCATGAACCACAGCTAGAGTCATTGCATGTGTGTTCTTCTAAACAAACCACATAAGGATCCACTAGTGTCATTGCATGTCTGTTTTTTCATGAACCACACACAGTGTCATTGCATGTCTGTTCCTCTAAACAAACCACACATGGATCCACCTAGAGTCATTGCATGTCAGTTCTTTTCACAAACCACACATAGATCCACCAATGTCATTGCATGCGTGTTCTTTTGATGAACCACACCCAGTGTCATTGCATGTGTGTTCTTCTAAACAAACCACATAAGGATCCACTAGTGTCATTGCATGTGTGTTCTTCTCATGAACCACACCTAGTGTCATTGCATGTGTGTTCTTCTCATGAACCACACATGGATACACCAGTGTCATTGCATGTGTGTTCTTTTCATGAACCACAGCTAGAGTCATTGCATGTGTGTTCTTCTAGACAAACCACATAAGGATCCACTAGTGTCATTGCATGTCTGCTCTTTTCATGAACCACACATGGATCCACCAGTGTAATTGCATGTGTGTTCTTTTCATGAAGCACAGCTAGAGCCATGGATGTGTGTTCTTCTAAACAAACCACCCATGGATCCACCTGGTGTGATTGCATGTCTCTTCTTTTCACAAACCACACATGGATCCACTAGTGTCATTGCATGTGTGTTCTTTTCATGAACCACAGCTAGAGTCATTGCATGTCTGTTCTTTCCACAAACCACACATGGATCCACCTAGTGTCATTGCATGTCCGTTCCTCTAAACAAACCGCATAAGGATCCACCGGTGTCATTGCATGCCTGTTCTTCTCATGAACCACAGCCAGTGTCATTGCATGTCTGTTCTTCTCACAAACCACATAAGGATCCACCCGTGTCATTGGATGTGTGTTCTTCTCATGAACCACACATGGATCCACCTAGTGTAATTGCATGTTTATTCTTTTCATGAACCACATCTAGATTCATTGCATGTCTGTGCTTTCCACAAACCTCATATAGATCCACCAGTGTCATTGTATGTCTGTTCTTTTCACGAACCACACCCAGTGTCATTGCATGTCCGTTCCTCTAAACAAACCACACATGGATCCACCTAGTGTCATTGCATGTCTGTTCTTTTCACAAACCACACATGGATCCACCAGTGTCATTGCATGTGTGTTCTTTTCATGAACCTCAGCTAGAGTCATTGCATGTGTGTTCTTCTAAACAAACCACATAAGGATCCACCAGTGTCATTGCATGTGTGTTCTTCTCATGAACCACACCCAGTGTCATTGGATGTGTGTTCTTCTCATGAACCATACATGGATCCACAAGTGTCCTTGCATGTCTATTCTTTTCATGAACCACACCTAGTGCCATTGCATGTCTGTTCCTCTAAACAAACCACATAAGGATCCAGCAGTGTCATTGCATGTCTGTTCTTTTCATGAACCACACATGGATCCACCAGTGTCATTGCATGTGTGTTCTTTTCATGAACCATAGCTAGAGTCATTGCATGTGTGTTCTTCTAAACAAACCACACATGGATCCACCTAGTGTGATTGCATGTCTATTCTTTTCACAAACCACACATAGATCAACCAGTGTCATTGCATGTGTGTTCTTTTCATGAACCACAACTAGAGTCATTGTATGTCTGTTCTTTCCACAAACCACACATGGATCCACCTAGTGTGAATGCATGTCTATTCTTTTCACAAACCACACATGGATCCACCAGTGTCATTGCATGTGTGTTATTATCAAGAACCACAGCCAGTGTCATTGCATGTCTGTTCTTCTCACAAACCACATAAGGATCCACCAGTGTCATTGCATGTTTTTCCTTCTAAACAAACCACATAAGGATCCCCAAGTGTCATTGCATGTGTGTTCTTTTCATGAACCACAACTAGAGTCATTGCATCTGTGTTCTTCTAAACAAACCACATAAGGATCCACCAGTGTCATTGCATGTTTGTTCTTTTCATGAACCACACCTAGTGTCATTGCATGTCTGTTCCTCTAAACAAACCACATAAGGATCCACCAGTGTCATTGCATGTGTGTTCTTTTCATGAAACACACATGGATCCACCAGTGTCATTGTATGTGTGTTCTTTTCATGAACCACAGCTATAGTCATTGCATGTGTGTTCTTCTAAACAAACCACACATGGATCCACCTAGTGTGATTACATGTCTGTTCTTTTCACAAACCACACATCGATCCACCAGTGTCATTGCATGTGTGTTCTTTTCATGAACCACAGCTAGAGTCATTGCATGTCTGTTCTTTCCGCAAACCATACATGGATCCACCTAGTGTGATTCCATGTATGTTCTTTTCACAAACCACACATGGATCCACCGGTGTCATTGCATGTGTGTTCTTCTCATGAACCACAACCAGTGTCATTGCATGTCTGTTCTTCTCACAAACCACATAAGGATCCACCAGTGTCATTGCCTGTGTGTTCTTATAAACCAACCACATAAGGATCCACCAGTGTCATTGCATGTGTGTTCTTTTCATGAACCACGGCTAGAGTCATTGCATGTGTGTTCTTCTAAACAAACCACATAAGGATCCACTAGTGTCATTGCATGTCTGTTTTTTCATGAACCACACGCAGTGTCATTGCATGTCTGTTCCTCTAAACAAACCACACATGGATCCACCTAGAGTCATTGCATGTCAGTTCTTTTCACAAACCACACATAGATCCACCAATGTAATTGCATGCGTGTTCTTTTGATGAACCACACCCAGTGTCATTGCATGTGTGTTCTTCTAAACAAACCACATAAGGATCCACTAGTGTCATTGCATGTGTGTTCTTCTCATGAACCACGCCCAGTGTCATTGCATGTGTGTTCTTCTCATGAACCACACATGGATACACCAGTGTCATTGCATGTGTGTTCTTTTCATGAACCACAACTAGAGTCATTGCATGTGTGTTCTTCTAGACAAACCACATAAGGATCCACTAGTGTCATTGCATGTGTGTTCTTCTCATGAACCACACCTAGTGTCATTGCATGTGTGTTCTTCTCATGAACCATACATGGATACACATGTGTCATTGCATGTGTGTTTTTTCATGAACCACAGCTAGAGTCATTGCATGTGTGTTCTTCTAAACAAACCACATAAGGATCCACCAGTGTCATTGCATGTGTGTTCTTCTCATGAACCACACCCACTGTCATTGCATGTGTGTTCTTCCCATGAACCACACATGGATACACCAGTGTCATTACATGTGTGTTATTTTCATGAACCACAACTAGAGTCATTGCATGTGTGTTCTTGTAAACAAACTACATAAGGATCCACCAGTGTCATTGCATGTGTGTTCTTTTCATGAACCACAGCTAGAGTCATTGCATGTGAGTTCTTCTAAACAAACCACATAAGGATACACATGTGTCATTGCATGTCTGTTCTTTTCATGAACCACACCCAGTGTCATTGCATGTGCGTTCTTCTGGACAAACCACATAAGGATTCACCAGTGTCATTGCATGTCAGTTCTTTTCATGAACCACACATGGATCGACCAGTGTCATTGCATGTGTGTTCTTTTCATGAACCACAGCTAGATTCATTGCATGTGTGTTCTTCTAAACAAACCACACATGGATCCACCTAGTGTGATTGCATGTTTGTTCTTTTCACAAACCACACATGGATCCACCAGTGTCATTGCATGTGTGTTCTTTTCATGAACCACACCTAGAGTCATTGCATGTGTATTCTTCTAAACAAACCACACATGGATCCACCTAGTGTGATTGCATGTCTGTTCTTTTCACAAACCACACATGGATCCACCAGTGTCATTGCATGTGTGTTCTTTTCATGAACCACAGCTGGAGTCATTGCATATCTGTTCTTTCCACAAACCATACATGGATCCACCTAGTGTGATTGCATGTCTGTTCTTTTCACAAACTACACATGGATCCACCAGTGTCATTGCATGTGTTTTCTTCTCATGAACCACAACTAGTGTCATTGCATGTCTGTTCTTCTCACAAACCACATAAGGATCCACCAGTGTCATTGCATGTGTGTTCTTCTAAATAAACCACATAAGGATCCACCAGTGTCATTGCATGCTTGTTCTTTTCATGGTCCAAACGCAGTATCATTGCATGTGTGTTCTTCTAAACAAACCACATAAGGATCCACCAGTGTCATTGCATGTCTGTTCTTTTCATGAACCACACCCAGTGTCATTGCATGTGTGTTCTTCTAGACAAACCACATAAGGATCCACCAGTGTCATTGCATGTCTGTTCTTTTCATGAACCACATAAGGATCCACCAGTGTCATTGGATGTGTGTTCTTCTCATGAACCACACATGGATCCACCAGTGTCATTGGATGTTTGTTCTTTTCATGAATGATAGCTAGAGTCATTGCATGTCTGTTACTTCCATAAACCACATATGGATCCACCAGTGTTATTGCATGTCTATTCTTTTCATGAACCACAGCTAGAATCATTGCATGTCAGTTCTTTTCATGAACCACACATTGATCCACCAGTGTCATTGCATGTCTGTTCTTCTCATGAACCACACATGGATCCACTAGTGTCATTGCATGTATGTTATTATCAAGAACCACAGCCAGTGTCATTGCATGTCTGTTCTTCTCACAAACCACATAAGGATCCACCAGTGTCATTGCATGTTTTTCCTTCTAAACAAACCACATAAGGATCCCCAAGTGTCATTGCATGTGTGTTATTTTCATGAACCACAACTAGAGTCATTGCATCTGTGTTCTTCTAAACAAACCACATAAGGATCCACCAGTGTCATTGCATGTTTGTTCTTTTCATGAACCACACCTAGTGTCATTGCATGTCTGTTCCTCTAAACAAACCACATAAGGATCCACCAGTGTCATTGCATGTGTGTTCTTTTCATGAAACACACATGGATCCACCAGTGTCATTGTATGTGTGTTCTTTTCATGAACCACAACTATAGTCATTGCATGTGTGTTCTTCTAAACAAACCACACATGGATCCACCTAGTGTGATTACATGTCTGTTCTTTTCACAAACCACACATCGATCCACCAGTGTCATTGCATGTGTGTTCTTTTCATGAACCACAACTAGAGTCATTGCATGTCTGTTCTTTCCGCAAACCATACATGGATCCACCTAGTGTGATTGCATGTATGTTCTTTTCACAAACCACACATGGATCCACCGGTGTCATTGCATGTGTGTTCTTCTCATGAACCACAACTAGGTTAAATTGCATGTCTGTTCTTCTCACAAACCACATAAGGATCCACCAGTGTCATTGCCTGTGTGTTCTTATAAACCAACCACATAAGGATCCACCAGTGTCATTGCATGTGTGTTCTTTTCATGAACCACGGCTAGAGTCATTGCATGTGTGTTCTTCTAAACAAACCACATAAGGATCCACTAGTGTCATTGCATGTCTGTTTTTTCATGAACCACACGCAGTGTCATTGCATGTCTGTTCCTCTAAACAAACCACACATGGATCCACCTAGAGTCATTGCATGTCAGTTCTTTTCACAAACCACACATAGATCCACCAATGTCATTGCATGCGTGTTCTTTTGATGAACCACACCCAGTGTCATTGCATGTGTGTTCTTCTAAACAAACCACATAAGGATCCACCAGTGTCATTGCATGTGTGTTCTTCTCATGAACCACACATGGATACACCAGTGTCATTACATGTGTGTTATTTTCATGAACCACAACTAGAGTCATTGCATGTGTGTTCTTGTAAACAAACTACATAAGGATCCACCAGTGTCATTGCATGTGTGTTCTTTTCATGAACCACAGCTAGAGTCATTGCATGTGAGTTCTTCTAAACAAACCACATAAGGATACACATGTGTCATTGCATGTCTGTTCTTTTCATGAACCACACCCAGTGTCATTGCATGTGCGTTCTTCTGGACAAACCACATAAGGATTCACCAGTGTCATTGCATGTCAGTTCTTTTCATGAACCACACATGGATCGACCAGTGTCATTGCATGTGTGTTCTTTTCATGAACCACAGCTAGATTCATTGCATGTGTGTTCTTCTAAACAAACCACACATGGATCCACCTAGTGTGATTGCATGTTTGTTCTTTTCACAAACCACACATGGATCCACCAGTGTCATTGCATGTGTGTTCTTTTCATGAACCACACCTAGAGTCATTGCATGTGTATTCTTCTAAACAAACCACACATGGATCCACCTAGTGTGATTGCATGTCTGTTCTTTTCACAAACCACACATGGATCCACCAGTGTCATTGCATGTGTGTTCTTTTCATGAACCACAGCTGGAGTCATTGCATATCTGTTCTTTCCACAAACCATACATGGATCCACCTAGTGTGATTGCATGTCTGTTCTTTTCACAAACTACACATGGATCCACCAGTGTCATTGCATGTGTTTTCTTCTCATGAACCACAACTAGTGTCATTGCATGTCTGTTCTTCTCACAAACCACATAAGGATCCACCAGTGTCATTGCATGTGTGTTCTTCTAAACAAACCACATAAGGATCCACCAGTGTCATTGCATGCTTGTTCTTTTCATGGTCCAAACGCAGTATCATTGCATGTGTGTTCTTCTAAACAAACCACATAAGGATCCACCAGTGTCATTGCATGTCTGTTCTTTTCATGAACCACACCCAGTGTCATTGCATGTGTGTTCTTCTAGACAAACCACATAAGGATCCACCAGTGTCATTGCATGTCTGTTCTTTTCATGAACCACATAAGGATCCACCAGTGTCATTGGATGTGTGTTCTTCTCATGAACCACACATGGATCCACCAGTGTCATTGGATGTTTGTTCTTTTCATGAATGATAGCTAGAGTCATTGCATGTCTGTTACTTCCATAAACCACATATGGATCCACCAGTGTTATTGCATGTCTATTCTTTTCATGAACCACAGCTAGAATCATTGCATGTCAGTTCTTTTCATGAACCACACATCGATCCACCAGTGTCATTGCATGTCTGTTCTTCTCATGAACCACACATGGATCCACTAGTGTCATTGCATGTATGTTATTATCAAGAACCACAGCCAGTGTCATTGCATGTCTGTTCTTCTCACAAACCACATAAGGATCCACCAGTGTCATTGCATGTTTTTCCTTCTAAACAAACCACATAAGGATCCCCAAGTGTCATTGCATGTGTGTTCTTTTCATGAACCACAACTAGAGTCATTGCATCTGTGTTCTTCTAAACAAACCACATAAGGATCCACCAGTGTCATTGCATGTTTGTTCTTTTCATGAACCACACCTAGTGTCATTGCATGTCTGTTCCTCTAAACAAACCACATAAGGATCCACCAGTGTCATTGCATGTGTGTTCTTTTCATGAAACACACATGGATCCACCAGTGTCATTGTATGTGTGTTCTTTTCATGAACCACAACTATAGTCATTGCATGTGTGTTCTTCTAAACAAACCACACATGGATCCACCTAGTGTGATTACATGTCTGTTCTTTTCACAAACCACACATCGATCCACCAGTGTCATTGCATGTGTGTTCTTTTCATGAACCACAACTAGAGTCATTGCATGTCTGTTCTTTCCGCAAACCATACATGGATCCACCTAGTGTGATTGCATGTATGTTCTTTTCACAAACCACACATGGATCCACCGGTGTCATTGCATGTGTGTTCTTCTCATGAACCACAACTAGGTTAAATTGCATGTCTGTTCTTCTCACAAACCACATAAGGATCCACCAGTGTCATTGCCTGTGTGTTCTTATAAACCAACCACATAAGGATCCACCAGTGTCATTGCATGTGTGTTCTTTTCATGAACCACGGCTAGAGTCATTGCATGTGTGTTCTTCTAAACAAACCACATAAGGATCCACTAGTGTCATTGCATGTCTGTTTTTTCATGAACCACACGCAGTGTCATTGCATGTCTGTTCCTCTAAACAAACCACACATGGATCCACCTAGAGTCATTGCATGTCAGTTCTTTTCACAAACCACACATAGATCCACCAATGTCATTGCATGCGTGTTCTTTTGATGAACCACACCCAGTGTCATTGCATGTGTGTTCTTCTAAACAAACCACATAAGGATCCACTAGTGTCATTGCATGTGTGTTCTTCTCATGAACCACGCCCAGTGTCATTGCATGTGTGTTCTTCTCATGAACCACACATGGATACACCAGTGTCATTGCATGTGTGTTCTTTTCATGAACCACAACTAGAGTCATTGCATGTGTGTTCTTCTAGACAAACCACATAAGGATCCACTAGTGTCATTGCATGTCTGTTCTTCTCATGAACCACACCTAGTGTCATTGCATGTGTGTTCTTCTCATGAACCATACATGGATACACATGTGTCATTGCATGTGTGTTTTTTCATGAACCACAACTAGAGTCATTGCATGTGTGTTCTTCTAAACAAACCACATAAGGATCCACCAGTGTCATTGCATGTGTGTTCTTCTCATGAACCACACCCACTGTCATTGCATGTGTGTTCTTCTCATGAACCACACATGGATACACTAGTGTCATTGCATGTGTGTTATTTTCATGAACCACAACTAGAGTCATTGCATGTGTGTTCTTGTAAACAAACTACATAAGGATCCACCAGTGTCATTGCATGTGTATTCTTTTCATAAACCACAGCTAGAGTCATTGCATGTGAGTTCTTCTAAACAAACCACATAAGGATCCACATGTGTCATTGCATGTCTGTTCTTTTCATGAACCACACCCGGTGTCATTGCATGTGTGTTCTTCTGGACAAACCACATAAGGATTCACCAGTGTCATTGCATGTCAGTTCTTTTCATGAACAACACATGGATCGACCAGTGTCATTGCATGTGTGTTCTTTTCATGAACCACAGCTAGAGTCATTGCATGTGTGTTCTTCTAAACAAACCACACATGGATCCACCTAGTGTGATTGCATGTTTGTTCTTTTCACAAACCACACATGGATCCACCAGTGTCATTGCATGTGTGTTCTTTTCATGAACCACACCTAGAGTCATTGCATGTGTGTTCTTCTAAACAAACCACACATGGATCCACCTAGTGTGATTGCATGTCTGTTCTTTTCACAAACCACACATGGATCCACCAGTGTCAAGGCATGTGTGTTCTTTTCATGAACCACAGCTGGAGTCATTGCATATCTGTTCTTTCCACAAACCATACATGGATCCACCTAGTGTGATTGCATGTCTGTTCTTTTCACAAACTACACATGGATCCACCAGTGTCATTGCATGTGTTTTCTTCTCATGAACCACAACTAGTGTCATTGCATGTCTGTTCTTCTCACAAACCACATAAGGATCCACCAGTGTCATTGCATGTGTGTTCTTCTAAACAAACCACATAAGGATCCACCAGTGTCATTGCATGCTTGTTCTTTTCATGGTCCAAACGCAGTATCATTGCATGTGTGTTCTTCTAAACAAACCACATAAGGATCCACCAGTGTCATTGCATGTCTGTTCTTTTCATGAACCACACCCAGTGTCATTGCATGTGTGTTATTCTAGACAAACCACATAAGGATCCACCAGTGTCATTGCATGTCTGTTCTTTTCATGAACCACATAAGGATCCACCAGTGTCATTGGATGTGTGTTCTTCTCATGAACCACACATGGATCCACCAGTGTCATTGGATGTTTGTTCTTTTCATGAATGATAGCTAGAGTCAATGCATGTCTGTTACTTCCATAAACCACATATGGATCCACCAGTGTTATTGCATGTCTATTCTTTTCATGAACCACAGCTAGAATCATTGCATGTCAGTTCTTTTCATGAACCACACATCGATCCACCAGTGTCATTGCATGTCTGTTCTTCTCATGAACCACACATGGATCCACTAGTGTCATTGCATGTATGTTATTTTCATGAACCTCACCAAGTGCCATTGCATGTGTGTTCCTCTAAACAAACCACATAAGGATCCACCAGTGTCATTGCATGTCTGTTCTTTTCATGAACCACACATGGATCCACCAGTGTCATTGCATGTCTGTTCTTTTCACAAACCATATAAGGATCCACCAGTGGCATTGCATGTTTGTTCTTCTCATGAACCACATAAGGATCCACCAGTGTCATTGGATGTGTGTTCTTCTCATGAACCACACATGGATCCACCCGTGTCATTGCATGTCTGTCCTTTTCATGAACCACACCCAGTGTCATTGCATGTTTGTTCCTCAAAAAACCAACATAAGGATCCACCAGTGTCATTGCATGTCAGTTCTTTTCATGAACCACACATGGATCCACCAGTGTCATTGCATGTTTGTTATTTTCATGAACCACAACTAGAGTCATTGCATGTGTGTTCTTCTAAACAAACCACACATGGATCCACCTAGTGTGATTGCATGTCTGTTCTTTTCATAAACCACACATGGATCCACCAGTGTCATTGCATGTGTGTTCTTTTCATGAACCACATCTCGAGTCATTGCATGTCTGTTCTTGACACAAACCACACATGGATCCACCTAGTGTGATTGCATGTCTGTTCTTCTAAACAAACCACATACGGACCCCCTAGTGTCATTGCATATGTGTTCTTTTCATGAACCACAGCTAGAGTCATTGCATGTGTGTTTTTCAAAACAAACCACATAAGGATCCACCAGTGTCATTGCATGTCTGTTCTTTTCATGAACCACACCTAGTGTCATTGCATGTATGTTCCTCTAAACAAACCACACATGGATCCACCTAGAGTCATTGCATGTTAGTTCTTTTGACAAACCACTCATGGATCCACCAGTGTCATTGCATGTGTGTTCTCTTCATGAATCACAGCTAGAGTCATTGCATGTGTGTTCTTCTAAACAAACCACATAAGGATCCAGCAGTGTCATTGCATGTGTGTTCTTCTCATGAACCACACCCAGTGTCATTGCATGTCTGTTCTTCTCATGAACCACACATGGATACACCAGTGTCATTGCATGTGTGTTCATTTCATGAACCACAGCTAGAGTCATTGCATGTGTGTTCTTCTAAACAAACCACATAAGTATCCACAAGTGTCATTGGATGTGTGTTATTCTCATGAACCACACATGGATCCACCAGTGTCATTGCTTGTCTATTCTTTTATGAACCACGCCCAGTGTCATTGCATGTCTGTTCCTCTAAACAAACCACATAAGGATCCACCAGTGTCATTGCATATCTGTTCTTTTCATGAACCACACATGGATCCACCAGTGTCATTACATGTGTGTTCTTTTCATGAACCACAGCTAGAGTCATTGCATGTGTGTTCTTCTAAACAAATCACACATGGATCCACGTAGTGTGATTGCATGTCTGTTCTTTTGATAAATCACACATGGATACACAAGTGTCATTGCATGTGTGTTCTTTTCATGAACGACAGCTAGATTCATTGCATGTGTGTTCTTCTAAACAAACCACATAAAGATTCACCAGTGTCATTGCATGTTTGTTCTTCTCATGAACCACATAAGGATCCACCAGTGTCATTGCATGTCTGTTCTTTTCACAAACCACACAAGGATCCACCAGTGTCATTGCATTTTTGTTCTTTTCATGAACGACATAAGGATCCACCAGTGTCATTGGATGTGTGTTCTTCTCATGAACCACACATGTATCCACCAGTGTCATTGCATGTCTGTTCTTTTCATGAACCACACCTAGTGTCATTGCATGTCTGTTCCTCTAAACAAACCACATAAGGATCCACCAGTGTCATTGCATGTCTGTTCTTTTCATGAACCATACATGGATCCACCAATGTCATTGCATGTGTGTTCTTTTCATGAACCACTGCTAGAGTCATTGCATGTGTTTTCTTTTAAACAAACCACACATGGATCCAACTAGTGTGATTGCATGCCTGTTGTTTTCACAAACCACACATGGATACACCAGTGTCATTGCATGTGTGTTCTTTTCATGAACCACAACTAGAGTCATTGCATGTCTGTTCTTTCCACAAACCACACATGGATCCACCTAGTGTGATTGCATGTCTTTTCTTCTCACAAACCACACATGGATCCACCAGTGTCATTGCATGTTTGTTCTTCTAAACAAGCCATATAAGGATCCCCCAGTGTCATTGCATATGTGTTCTTTTCATGAACCACAACTAGAGTCATTGCATGTGTGTTCTTCTAAACAAACCACACATGGATCCACCTAGAGTCATTGCATGTTAGTTCTTTTCACAAATCACACATGGATCCACTAGTGTCATTGCATGTGTGTTCTTTTCATGAACCACACCCAGTGTCATTGCATGTGTGTTCTACTAAACAAACCACATAAGGATCCACCAGTGTCATTGCATGTGTGTTCTTCTCATGAACCACATCCAGTATCATTGCATGTGTGTTCTTCTCATGAACCACACATGGATACACCAGTGTCATTGCATGTGTGTTGTTTTCATGGACCACAGCTAGAGTCATTGCATGTGTGTTCTTCTAAACAAACCACGTAAGAATCCACCAGTGTCATTGCATGTATATTCTTCTTATGAACCACACCCAGTGTCATTGCATATGTGTTCTTCTCATGAACCACACAAGTGTCATTGCATGTGTGTTCTTCTCATGAACCACACATGGATACACCAGTGTTATTGCATGTGTGTTCTTTTCATGAACCACAGCTAGAGTCATTGCATGTGTGTTCTTCTAAACAAACCACATAAGGATCCACCAGTGCCATTGCATGTCTGTTCTTTTCATGAACCACACCCAGTGTCATTGCATGTCTATTCCTCTAATCAAACCACACATGGATCTACCTAGAGTCATTGCATGTCAGTTTTTTTCACAAACCACACATGGATCCACCAGTGTCATTGCATGTTTGTTCTTTTCATGAACCACAGCTAGAGTCATTGCATGTGTGTTCTTCTAAACAAACCACACATGGATCCACGTAGTGTGATTGCATGTCTGTTCTTTTGACAAACCACACATGGATACACTAGTGTCATTGCATGTGTGTTCTTTTCCTTGAACGACAACTAGAGTCATTGCATGTGTGTTCTTCTAAACAAACCACATAAGGATCCACCAGGGTCATTGCATGTTTGTTCTTCTCATGAACCACATAAGGATCCACCAGTGTCATTGCATGTCTGTTCTTTTCACAAACCACATAAGGATCCACCAGTGTCATTGCATGTCTGTTCTTTTCATGAGCCACATAAGGATCCACCAGTGTCATTGGATGTGTGTTCTTCTCATGAACCACACATGTATCTACCAGTGTAATGGCATGCCCGTTCTTTTCATGAACCACACCCACCGTCATTGCATGTCTCTTCCTCTAAACAAACCACATAAGGATCCACCAGTGTCATTGCATGTCTATTCTTTTCATGAACCACACATGGATCCACCAGTGTCATTGCATCTGTGTTCTTTTCATGAACTACAACTAGAGTCATTGCATGTGTGTTCTTTTAAACAAACCACATATGGATCCACCAGTGTCATTGCATGTTTGTTCTCCTCTTGAACCACATAAGGATCCACCAGTGTCATTGGATGTCTGTTCTTTTCACACCCAGTGTCATTGCATGTCTGTTCCTCTAAACAAGCCACATAAGGATCCACTAGTGTCATTGCATGTCTGTTATTTTCATGAACCACACATGGATCCACCAGTGTCATTGCCTGTGAGTTCTTTTCATGAACCACACCCAGTGTCATTGCATGTCTGTTCTTTTCATGAATGACACATGGATCCACCAGTGTCATTGCCTGTGTGTTCTTTTCATGAACCACACCTAGAGTCATTGCATTTGTGTTCTTCTAAACAAACCACACATGGATCCACCTAGTGTGATTGCATGTCTGTTCTTTTAACAAACCACACATGGATACACCAGTGTCATTCCATGTTTGTTCTTCTCATGAACCACAGCCAGTGTCATTGCATGTCTGTTCTTCTCACCAACCACATAAGGATCCACCAGTGTCATTGCATGTCTGTTCTTCTAAACAAACCACATAAGGATCCACTAGTGTCATTGCATGTGTGTTCTTTTCATTAACGACACCTAGAGTCATTGCATGTGTGTTCTTCTAAACAAACCACATAAGGATCCACCAGTGTCATTGCATGTCTACTCTTTTCATGAACCACACCTAGTGTCATTGCATGTATGTTCCTCTAAACAAACCACACATGGATCCACCTAGAGTCATTGCATGTTAGTTCTTTTCACAAATCACACATGGATCCACTAGTGTCATTGCATGTGTGTTCTTTTCATGAACCACACCCAGTGTCATTGCATGTGCGTTCTTCTAAACAAACCACATAAGGATCCACCAGTGTCATTGCAGGTGTGTTCTTCTCATGAACCACACCCAGTGTCATTGCATGTGTGTTCTTCTCATGAACCACACACGGATACACCAGTGTCATTGCATGTGTGTTGTTTTCATGAACCACAGCTAGAGTCATTGCATGTGTGTTCTTCTAAACAAACCACATAAGGATCCACCAGTGTCATTGCATGTGTGTTCTTCTTATGAACCACACCCAGTGTCATTGCATGTGTGTTCTTCTCATGAACCACACATGGATACACCAGTGTCATTGCATGTGTGTTCTTCTCATGAACCACACCTAGAGTCATTGCATGTGTGTTCTTCTAAAAAAACCACATAAGGATCCACCAGTGTCATTGCATGTGTGTTCTTTTCATGAACCACAGCTAGAGTCATTACATGTGTGTTCGTCTAAACAAACCACATAAGGATCCACCAGTGTCATTGCATGTGTGTTCTTCTCATGAACCACACATGGATCCACCAGTGTCATTGCATGTCTGTTCTTCTAATGAACCACAGCTAGAGTCAGTTCATGTCTGTTACTTCCACAAACCACATATGGATCCACCAGTGTCATTGCATGTATGTTCTTTTCATGAACCACAACTATAGTCATTGCATGTGTGTTCTTCTCATGAACCACACATGGATCCACCCAGTGTGATTGCATGTATGTTCTTTTCACAAACCACATAAGGATACACCCGTGTCGTTGCATGTGTGTTCTTCTCATGAACCACAGCTAGAGTCATTGCATGTCTGTTCTTCTCACAAACCACATAAGGATACACCAGTGTCATTGCATGTGTGTTCTTCTCATGAACCACAGCTAGAGTCATTGCATGTCTGTTCTTCTCACAAACCACATAAGGATCCACCAGTGTCATTGCATGTCTATTCTTTTCATGAACCACACATGGATCCACTAGTGTCATTGCATGTGTGTTCTTCTCATGAACCACACAAGTGTCATTGCATGTGTGTTCTTCTCATGCACCACACATGGATACACCAGTGTCATTGCATGTGTGTTCTTTTCATGAACCACAGCTAGAGTCATTGCATGTGTGTTCTTCTAAACAAACCACATAAGGATCCACCCGTGTCATTGCATGTCTGTTCTTTCAATGAACCACACCCAGTGTCATTGCATGTCTGTTCCTCTAATCAAACCACACATGGATCTACCTAGAGTCATTGGATGTCAGTTTTTTTCACAAACCACACATGGATCCACCAGTGTCATTGCATGTTTGTTCTTTTCATGAACCACAGCTAGAGTCATTGTGTGTGTTCTTCTAAACAAACCACACATGGATCCACGTAGTGTAATTGCATGTCTGTTCTTTTGACAAACCATACATGGATACACCAGTGTCATTGCATGTGTGTTCTTTTGCTTGAACGACAACTAGAGTCATTGCATGTGTGTTCTTATCATGAACCACATAAGGATCCACCAGTGTCATTGCATGTGTGTTCTTCTCATGAACCACATAAGGATCCACCAGTGTCATTGCATGTCTGTTCTTTTCACAAACCACATAAGGATCCACCAGTGTCATTGCATGTCTGTTCTTTTCATGAACCACATAAGGATCCACCAGTGTCATTGGATGTGTGTTCTTCTCATGAACCACACATGTATCTACCAGTGTCATGGCATGTCCGTTCTTTTCATGAACCACACCCACCGTCATTGCATGTCTCTTCCTCTAAACAAACCACATAAGGATCCACCAGTGTCATTGCATGTCTATTCTTTTCATGAACCACACATGGATCCACCAGTGTCATTGCATGTGTGTTCTTTTCATGAACCACAACTAGAGTCATTGCATGTGTGTTCTTCTAAACAAACCACACATGGATCCACCTAGTGTGATTGCATGTCTGTTCTTTTCACAAACCACACATGGATACACCAGTGTCATTGCATGTGTGTTCTTTTCATGAACGACATCTAGAGTCATTGCATGTGTGTTATTTTAAACAAACCACATAAGGATCCACCAGTGTCATTGCATGTTTGTTCTCCTCATGAACCACATAAGGATTCACCAGTGTCATTGCATGTCTGTTCTTTTCATGAACCACACCCAGTGTCATTGCATGTCTGTTCCTCTAAACAAACCACATAAGGATCCACCAGTGTCATTGCATGTCTGTTTTTTTCATGAACCACACATGGATCCACCAGTGTCATTGCCTGTGAGTTCTTTTCATGAACCACACCCAGTGTCATTGCATGTCTGTTCTTTTCATGGACCACAGCTAGAGTCATTGCATGTGTGTTCTACTAAACAAACCACATAAGGATCCACCAGTGTCATTGCATGTGTGTTCTTCTTATGAACCACACCCAGTGTCATTGCATGTGTGTTCTTCTCATGAACCACACAAGTGTCATTGCATGTGTGTTCTTCTCATGAACCACACATGGATACACCAGTGTCATTGCATGTGTGTTCTTTTCATGAACCACAGCTAGAGTCATTGCATGTGTGTTCTTCTAAACAAACCACATAAGGATCCACCAGTGTCATTGCATGTCTGTTCTTTTCATGAACCACACCCAGTGTCATTGCATGTCTGTTCCTCTAATCAAACCACACATGGATCTACCTAGAGTCATTGCATGTCAGTTTTTTTACAAACCACACATGGATCCACCAGTGTCATTGCATGTTTGTTCTTTTCATGAACCACAACTAGAGTCATTGCATGTGTGTTCTTCTAAACAAACCACACATGGATCCACGTAGTGTGATTGCATGTCTGTTCTTTTGACAAACCACACATGGATACACCAGTGTCATTGCATGTGTGTTCTTTTCCTTGAACGACAACTAGAGTCATTGCATGTGTGTTCTTCTAAACAAACCACATAAGGATCCACCAGGGTCATTGCATGTTTGTTCTTCTCATGAACCACATCAGGATTCACCAGTGTCATTGCATGTCTGTTCTTTTCACAAACCACATAAGGATCCACCAGTGTCATTGCATGTCTGTGCTTTTCATGAGCCACATAAGGATCCACCAGTGTCATTGGATGTGTGTTCTTCTCATGAACCACACATGTATCTACCAGTGTCATGGCATGCCAGTTCTTTTCATGAACCACACCCACCGTCATTGCATGTCTCTTCCTCTAAACAAACCACATAAGGATCCACCAGTCTCATTGCATGTCTATTCTTTTCATGAACCACACATGGATCCACCAGTGTCATTGCATGTGTGTTCTTTTCATGAACCACAACTAGAGTCATTGCATGTGTGTTCTTCTAAACAAACCACACATGGATCCACCTAGTGTGATTGCATGTCTGTTCTTTTCACAAACCACACATGGATACACCAGTGTCATTGCATGTGTGTTCTTTTGATGAACGACATCTATAGTCATTGCATGTGTGTTCTTTTAAACAAACCACATAAGGATCCACCAGTGTCATTGCATGTTTGTTCTCCTCTTGAACCACATAAGGATCCACCAGTGTCATTGGATGTCTGTTCTTTTCATGAACCACACCCAGTGTCATTGCATGTATGTTCCTCTAAACAAGCCACATAAGGATCCACCAGTGTCATTGCATGTCTGTTCTTTTCATGAACCACACATGGATCCACCAGTGTCATTGCCTGTGAGTTCTTTTCATGAACCACACCCAGTGTCATTGCATGTCTGTTCTTTTCATGAACGACACATGGATCCACCAGTGTCATTGCATGTGTGTTCTTTTCATGAACCACACCTAGAGTCATTGCATGTGTGTTCTTCTAAACAAACCACACATGGATCCACCTAGTGTGATTGCATGTCTGTTCTTTTGACAAACCACACATGGATACACCAGTGTCATTCCATGTGTGTTCTTCTCATGAACCACAGCCAGTGTCATTGCATGTCTGTTCTTCTCACCAACCACATAAGGATCCACCAGTGTCATTGCATGTCTGTTCTTCTAAACAAACCACATAAGGATCCACTAGAGTCATTGCATGTGTGTTCTTTTCATGAACCACACCTAGAGTCATTGCATGTGTGTTCTTCTAAACTAACCACATAAGGATCCACCAGTGTCATTGCATGTCTACTCTTTTCATGAACCACACCTAGTGTCATTGCATGTATGTTCCTCTAAACAAAACACACATAGATCCACCTAGAGTCATTGCATGTTAGTTCTTTTCACAAATCACACATGGATCCACTAGTGTCATTGCATGTGTGTTCTTTTCATGAACCACACCCAGTGTCATTGCATGTGTGTTCTTCTAAACAAACCACATAAGGATCCACCAGTGTCATTGCATGTGTGTTCTTCTCATGAACCACACCCAGTGTCATTGCATGTGTGTTCTTCTCATGAACCACACATGGATACACCAGTGTCATTGCATGTGTTGTTTTCATGAACCACAGCTAGAGTCATTGCATGTGTGTTCTTCTAAACAAACCACATAAGGATCCACCAGTGTCATTGCATGTGTGTTCTTCTTATGAACCACACCCAGTGTCATTGCATGTGTGTTCTTCTCATGAACCACACATGGATACACCAGTGTCATTGCATGTGTGTTCTTCTCATGAACCACACCTAGAGTCATTACATGTGTGTTCTTCTAAAAAACACATAAGGATCCACCAGTGTCATTGCATGTGTGTTCTTTTCATGAACCACAGCTAGAGTCATTACATGTGTGTTCGTCTAAACAAACCACATAAGGATCCACCAGTGTCATTGCATGTGTGTTCTTCTCATGAACCACACATGGATCCACCAGTGTCATTGCATGTCTGTTCTTCTAATGAACCACAGCTAGAGTCAGTTCATGTCTGTTACTTCCACAAACCACATATGGATCCACCAGTGTCATTGCATGTATGTTCTTTTCATGAACCACAACTATAGTCATTGCATGTGTGTTCTTCTCATGAACCACACATGGATCCACCCAGTGTGATTGCATGTATGTTCTTTTCACAAACCACATAAGGATACACCCGTGTCGTTGCATGTGTGTTCTTCTCATGAACCACAGCTAGAGTCATTGCATGTCTGTTCTTCTCACAAACCACATAAGGATACACCAGTGTCATTGCATGTGTGTTCTTCTCATGAACCACAGCTAGAGTCATTGCATGTCTGTTCTTCTCACAAACCACATAAGGATCCACCAGTGTCATTGCATGTCTATTCTTTTCATGAACCACACATGGATCCACTAGTGTCATTGCATGTGTGTTCTTCTCATGAACCACACAAGTGTCATTGCATGTGTGTTCTTCTCATGCACCACACATGGATACACCAGTGTCATTGCATGTGTGTTCTTTTCATGAACCACAGCTAGAGTCATTGCATGTGTGTTCTTCTAAACAAACCACATAAGGATCCACCCGTGTCATTGCATGTCTGTTCTTTCAATGAACCACACCCAGTGTCATTGCATGTCTGTTCCTCTAATCAAACCACACATGGATCTACCTAGAGTCATTGGATGTCAGTTTTTTTCACAAACCACACATGGATCCACCAGTGTCATTGCATGTTTGTTCTTTTCATGAACCACAGCTAGAGTCATTGTGTGTGTTCTTCTAAACAAACCACACATGGATCCACGTAGTGTAATTGCATGTCTGTTCTTTTGACAAACCATACATGGATACACCAGTGTCATTGCATGTGTGTTCTTTTGCTTGAACGACAACTAGAGTCATTGCATGTGTGTTCTTATCATGAACCACATAAGGATCCACCAGTGTCATTGCATGTGTGTTCTTCTCATGAACCACATAAGGATCCACCAGTGTCATTGCATGTCTGTTCTTTTCACAAACCACATAAGGATCCACCAGTGTCATTGCATGTCTGTTCTTTTCATGAACCACATAAGGATCCACCAGTGTCATTGGATGTGTGTTCTTCTCATGAACCACACATGTATCTACCAGTGTCATGGCATGTCCGTTCTTTTCATGAACCACACCCACCGTCATTGCATGTCTCTTCCTCTAAACAAACCACATAAGGATCCACCAGTGTCATTGCATGTCTATTCTTTTCATGAACCACACATGGATCCACCAGTGTCATTGCATGTGTGTTCTTTTCATGAACCACAACTAGAGTCATTGCATGTGTGTTCTTCTAAACAAACCACACATGGATCCACCTAGTGTGATTGCATGTCTGTTCTTTTCACAAACCACACATGGATACACCAGTGTCATTGCATGTGTGTTCTTTTCATGAACGACATCTAGAGTCATTGCATGTGTGTTATTTTAAACAAACCACATAAGGATCCACCAGTGTCATTGCATGTTTGTTCTCCTCATGAACCACATAAGGATTCACCAGTGTCATTGCATGTCTGTTCTTTTCATGAACCACACCCAGTGTCATTGCATGTCTGTTCCTCTAAACAAACCACATAAGGATCCACCAGTGTCATTGCATGTCTGTTTTTTTCATGAACCACACATGGATCCACCAGTGTCATTGCCTGTGAGTTCTTTTCATGAACCACACCCAGTGTCATTGCATGTCTGTTCTTTTCATGGACCACAGCTAGAGTCATTGCATGTGTGTTCTACTAAACAAACCACATAAGGATCCACCAGTGTCATTGCATGTGTGTTCTTCTTATGAACCACACCCAGTGTCATTGCATGTGTGTTCTTCTCATGAACCACACAAGTGTCATTGCATGTGTGTTCTTCTCATGAACCACACATGGATACACCAGTGTCATTGCATGTGTGTTCTTTTCATGAACCACAGCTAGAGTCATTGCATGTGTGTTCTTCTAAACAAACCACATAAGGATCCACCAGTGTCATTGCATGTCTGTTCTTTTCATGAACCACACCCAGTGTCATTGCATGTCTGTTCCTCTAATCAAACCACACATGGATCTACCTAGAGTCATTGCATGTCAGTTTTTTTACAAACCACACATGGATCCACCAGTGTCATTGCATGTTTGTTCTTTTCATGAACCACAACTAGAGTCATTGCATGTGTGTTCTTCTAAACAAACCACACATGGATCCACGTAGTGTGATTGCATGTCTGTTCTTTTGACAAACCACACATGGATACACCAGTGTCATTGCATGTGTGTTCTTTTCCTTGAACGACAACTAGAGTCATTGCATGTGTGTTCTTCTAAACAAACCACATAAGGATCCACCAGGGTCATTGCATGTTTGTTCTTCTCATGAACCACATCAGGATTCACCAGTGTCATTGCATGTCTGTTCTTTTCACAAACCACATAAGGATCCACCAGTGTCATTGCATGTCTGTGCTTTTCATGAGCCACATAAGGATCCACCAGTGTCATTGGATGTGTGTTCTTCTCATGAACCACACATGTATCTACCAGTGTCATGGCATGCCAGTTCTTTTCATGAACCACACCCACCGTCATTGCATGTCTCTTCCTCTAAACAAACCACATAAGGATCCACCAGTCTCATTGCATGTCTATTCTTTTCATGAACCACACATGGATCCACCAGTGTCATTGCATGTGTGTTCTTTTCATGAACCACAACTAGAGTCATTGCATGTGTGTTCTTCTAAACAAACCACACATGGATCCACCTAGTGTGATTGCATGTCTGTTCTTTTCACAAACCACACATGGATACACCAGTGTCATTGCATGTGTGTTCTTTTGATGAACGACATCTATAGTCATTGCATGTGTGTTCTTTTAAACAAACCACATAAGGATCCACCAGTGTCATTGCATGTTTGTTCTCCTCTTGAACCACATAAGGATCCACCAGTGTCATTGGATGTCTGTTCTTTTCATGAACCACACCCAGTGTCATTGCATGTATGTTCCTCTAAACAAGCCACATAAGGATCCACCAGTGTCATTGCATGTCTGTTCTTTTCATGAACCACACATGGATCCACCAGTGTCATTGCCTGTGAGTTCTTTTCATGAACCACACCCAGTGTCATTGCATGTCTGTTCTTTTCATGAACGACACATGGATCCACCAGTGTCATTGCATGTGTGTTCTTTTCATGAACCACACCTAGAGTCATTGCATGTGTGTTCTTCTAAACAAACCACACATGGATCCACCTAGTGTGATTGCATGTCTGTTCTTTTGACAAACCACACATGGATACACCAGTGTCATTCCATGTGTGTTCTTCTCATGAACCACAGCCAGTGTCATTGCATGTCTGTTCTTCTCACCAACCACATAAGGATCCACCAGTGTCATTGCATGTCTGTTCTTCTAAACAAACCACATAAGGATCCACTAGAGTCATTGCATGTGTGTTCTTTTCATGAACCACACCTAGAGTCATTGCATGTGTGTTCTTCTAAACTAACCACATAAGGATCCACCAGTGTCATTGCATGTCTACTCTTTTCATGAACCACACCTAGTGTCATTGCATGTATGTTCCTCTAAACAAAACACACATAGATCCACCTAGAGTCATTGCATGTTAGTTCTTTTCACAAATCACACATGGATCCACTAGTGTCATTGCATGTGTGTTCTTTTCATGAACCACACCCAGTGTCATTGCATGTGTGTTCTTCTAAACAAACCACATAAGGATCCACCAGTGTCATTGCATGTGTGTTCTTCTCATGAACCACACCCAGTGTCATTGCATGTGTGTTCTTCTCATGAACCACACATGGATACACCAGTGTCATTGCATGTGTTGTTTTCATGAACCACAGCTAGAGTCATTGCATGTGTGTTCTTCTAAACAAACCACATAAGGATCCACCAGTGTCATTGCATGTGTGTTCTTCTTATGAACCACACCCAGTGTCATTGCATGTGTGTTCTTCTCATGAACCACACATGGATACACCAGTGTCATTGCATGTGTGTTCTTCTCATGAACCACACCTAGAGTCATTACATGTGTGTTCTTCTAAAAAACACATAAGGATCCACCAGTGTCATTGCATGTGTGTTCTTTTCATGAAGCACAGCTAAAGTCATTACATGTGTGTTCTTCTAAACAAACCACATAAGGATCCACCAGTGTCATTGCATGTGTGTTGTTTTCATGAACCACACATGGATCCACTACTGTCATTGCATGTGTGTTCTTCTCATGAACCACACAAGTGTCATTGCATGTGTGTTCTTCTCATGAACCACACATGGATACACCAGTGTCATTGCATGTGTGTTCTTTTCATGAACCACAGCTAGAGTCATTGCATGTGTGTTCTTCTAAACAAACGACATAAGGATCCACCAGTGTCATTGCATGTGTGTTCTTCTTATGAACCACACCCAGTGTCATTGCATGTGTGTTCTTCTCATGAACCACACATGGATACACCAGTGTTATTGCATGTGTGTTCTTTTCATGAACCACACCTAGAGTCATTGCATGTGTGTTCTTCTAAAAAAACCACATAAGGATCCACCAGTGTCATTGCATGTGTGTTCTTTTCATGAACCACAGCTAGAGTCATTACATGTGTGTTCGTCTAAACAAACCACATAAGGATCCACCAGTATCATTGCATGTGTGTTCTTCTCATGAACCACACATGGATCCACCAGTGTCATTGCATGTCTGTTCTTCTAATGAACCACAGCTAGAGTCAGTTCATGTCTGTTACTTCCACAAACCACATATGGATCCACCAGTGTCATTGCATGTATGTTCTTCTAATGAACCACAGCTAGAGTCAGTTCATGTCTGTTACTTCCACAAACCACATATGGGTAAAACATGATCAACACCAAAACTACATGGGTGTTAGATTTATCACTATGTGAACTAGATTATTGTCTCTAGTGCAAGTGGGAGACTGAAGGAAATATGCCCTGAGAGGCAATAATAAAGTTGTTATTATGTATTCCTTATATATGATAGATGTTTATTTTGCATGCTAGAATTGTATTGATCGGAAACATCAATACATGTGTGTTTAATAAACAAAAAGGGTTCCTAGTTATGCCTCTCTTATAGACTAGCTTGTTGATTAACAAGATGATCAAGGTTTCCTGATCATGGACATTGGATGTTGTTAATAACAAGGTCACACCATTGGTGGAATGATGTGATGAACATTCATCCGAAGTATATCCTTACGATCAAGTCATTATGTTTATATTGCTATAACATCATACGAAGTAATCTTTATCCTTAGACCATGAGATCATGTTAATTGCTAACACCTGAAGAGTATCTTGATAACATCAAACGTCACACCGTAATAGGGTGACTATAAATATGGGTTCAGTAATACGAAGGTGTTATGTTGAGACTCATGGATCAAGAGTGGAATTTGTCAATCCCGATGACAGATAGATATACTCTGGGCCCTCTCGGTGATATCACATTGAGATAGCTTGCAAGCAAGTGATGTGATCACTAGAATGTTATATCACGGGAACGAGAAATGAGTGCATGTCGGTAACAAGATCAAACTAGGTATTTGGATTCCCGATGATCGAATCTCGAACATGTATTATATCGACAAAGGGATTTCGTTACAAGCGTTAAAGGTTCTCATGATCACAGAAGTCATCGTTGAATATGCAGGAGTCAGTATGGATCTCCAGGTCCCGCTTCTGACTATTAATCTAAGAGGAGTCTCAATCATGTCTGCATTATTCACGAACCGTAGGGTGACACACTTAAGAGTTACCGGACACCATTTTGGAGCACATATGTTTCAGACGAAAGAATTGCAAAGCACAGGAATTGTTTCGATAGAAACCGGAAATTGTTTCGGGTGAAATTGCAGAAACTGGTTCTGCATGTGATATTGAAATATTGCAAGGGGCTATATGTGAATGTTTGTTAATTAAATTAATTAACAAAATTATGAATAAATTTAATAAAAGAGTTTTATTAAATAAGAGAGCATTAAACTTGGAGAATTTTAATGCATTTAAAGTAGGGACTTTAAAGGGGAATGTGAAGAGGCATTTTAATGTGGAGGGGTTACCACATAATGAATGGGGGAGGTGAGGGGTCACCCCCCATGCCCCGGCCATGGAGAGAGGGGATACCCCCCTCCTCCTATAAAAGGCCACCCTCTTCCTCCTTCTTCCTCAAACCTCCTTGTGAAGGATCTCTCTCCCCCTCTAGAATTATTCCCCCATGGTCTCGGATTAGCGAGATACATGTTCCCGGTGGCATTTTGTCTAGAAGGAGTTGCTGCTTCCGCTGGATCGCTGGAGCAAGGAGGTGGAGGTTGTCCGGTGGCTTGAACATGTGTGCAAGTATGGATGCGCTGCTGAGTTGCGGCGCTCGGACTTCCACTCAATCTTGATATGGGAAAGAGTACGAGTACATCAACCACGAGTTCCTACTCGTTAACAAAACTCGTTGTCTTCTAGGGTAAGTTCTCGTTGGATGTATGTCCACCCGTTTCTTTGTACCTAGTAGATAGATCTTGGCGTGTAGTTCTCATCGTAGGAATTTTTTTGTTTTCTATGCTGCAGACCCAACATGTCTGTTCCTCTAAACAAACCACATAAGGATCCACCGGTGTCATTGCATGTCTGTTCTTTTCATGAACCACACATGGATCCACCAGTGTCATTTCATGTGTGTTCTTTTCATGAACCACAGCTAGAGCCATGCATGTGTGTTCTTCTAAACAAACCACCCATGGATCCACCTAGTGTGATTGCATGTCTCTTCTTTTCACAAACCACACATGGATCCACCAGTGTCATTGCATGTGTGTTCTTTTCATGAACCACAGCTAGAGTCATTGCATGTCTGTTCTTTCCACAAACCACACATGGATCCACCTAGTGTCATTGCATGTCCGTTCCTCTAAACAAACCGCATAAGGATCCACCAGTGTCATTGCATGTCTGTTCTTCTCATGAACCACAGCCAGTGTCATTGCATGTCTGTTCTTCTCACAAACCACATAAGGATCCACCCGTGTCATTGGATGTGTGTTCTTTTCATGAACCACACATGGATCCACCTAGTGTAATTGCATGTTTGTTCTTTTCATGAACCACATCTAGAGTCATTGCATGTCTGTGCTTTCCACAAACCTCATATAGATCCACCAGTGTCATTGTATGTCTGTTCTTTTCACGAACCACACCCAGTGTCATTGCATGTCCGTTCCTCTAAACAAACCACACATGGATCCACCTAGTGTCATTGCATGTCTGTATTTTTCACAAACCACACATGGATCCACCAGTGTCATTGCATGTGTGTTCTTTTCATGAACCTCAGCTAGAATCATTGCATGTGTGTTCTTCAAAACAAACCACATAAGGATCCACCAGTGTCATTGCATGTGTGTTCTTCTCATGAACCACACCCAGTGTCATTGGATGTGTGTTCTTCTCATGAACCATACATGGATCCACAAGTGTCCTTGCATGTATGTTCTTTTCATGAACCACACCTAGTGCCATTGCATGTCTGTTCCTCTAAACAAACCACATAAGGATCCAGCAGTGTCATTGCATGTCTGTTCTTTTCATGAACCACACATGGATCCACCAGTGTCATTGCATGTGTGTTCTTTTCATGAACCATAGCTAGAGTCATTGCATGTGTGTTCTTCTAAACAAACCACACATGGATCCACCTAGTGTGATTGCATGTCTATTCTTTTCACAAACCACACATAGATCCACCAGTGTCATTGCATGTGTGTTCTTTTCATGAACCACAACTAGAGTCATTGTATGTCTGTTCTTTCCACAAACCACACATGGATCCACCTAGTGTGAATGCATGTCTATTCTTTTCACAAACCACACATGGATCCACCAGTGTCATTGCATGTGTGTTCTTATCAAGAACCACAGCCAGTGTCATTGCATGTCTGTTCTTCTCACAAACCACATAAGGATCCACCAGTGTCATTGCATGTTTTTCCTTCTAAAAAAACCACATAAGGATCCCCAAGTGTCATTGCATGTGTGTTCTTTTCATGAACCACAACTAGAGTCATTGCATCTGTGTTCTTCTAAACAAACCACATAAGGATCCACTAGTGTCATTGCATGTTTGTTCTTTTCATGAACCACACCCAGTGTCATTGCATGTCTGTTCCTCTAAACAAACCACATAAGGATCCACCAGTGTCATTGCATGTCTGTTCTTTTCATGAAACACACATGGATCCACCAGTGTCATTGTATGTGTGTTCTTTTCATGAACCACAGCTATAGTCATTGCATGTGTGATCTTCTAAACAAACCACACATGGATCCACCTAGTGTGATTACATGTCTGTTCTTTTCACAAACCACACATCGATCCACCAGTGTCATTGCATGTGTGTTCTTTTCATGAACCACAGCTAGAGTCATTGCATGTCTGTTCTTTCCACAAACCATACATGGATCCACCTAGTGTGATTGCATGTATGTTCTTTTCACAAACCACACATGGATCCACCGGTGTCATTGCATGTGTGTTCTTCTCATGAACCACAACCAGTGTCATTGCATGTCTGTTCTTCTCACAAACCACATAAGGATCCACCAGTGTCATTGCCTGTGTGTTCTTATAAACCAACCACATAAGGATCCACCAGTGTCATTGCATGTGTGTTCTTTTCATGAACCACAGCTAGAGTCATTGCATGTGTGTTCTTCTAAATAAACCACATAAGGATCCACTAGTGTCATTGCATGTCTGTTTTTTCATGAACCACACGCAGTGTCATTGCATGTCTGTTCCTCTAAACAAACCACACATGGATCCACCTAGAGTCATTGCATGTCAGTTCTTTTCACAAACCACACATAGATCCACCAATGTCATTGCATGCGTGTTCTTTTGATGAACCACACCCAGTGTCATTGCATGTGTGTTCTTCTAAACAAACCACATAAGGATCCACTAGTGTCATTGCATGTGTGTTCTTCTCATGAACCACGCCCAGTGTCATTGCATGTGTGTTCTTCTCATGAACCACACATGGATACACTAGTGTCATTGCATGTGTGTTCTTTTCATGAACCACAGCTAGAGTCATTGCATGTGTGTTCTTCTAGACAAACCACATAAGGATCCACTAGTGTCATTGCATGTGTGTTCTTCTCATGAACCACACCTAGTGTCATTGCATGTGTGTTCTTCTCATGAACCACACCTAGTGTCATTGCATGTGTGTTCTTCTCATGAACCATACATGGATACACAAGTGTCATTGCATGTGTGTTTTTTCATGAACCACAGCTAGAGTCATTGCATGTGTGTTCTTCTAAACAAACCACATAAGGATCCACCAGTGTCATTGCATGTGTGTTCTTCTCATGAACCACACCCACTGTCATTGCATGTGTGTTCTTCTCATGAACCACACATGGATACACCAGTGTCATTGCATGTGTGTTATTTTCATGAACCACAACTAGAGTCATTGCATGTGTGTTCTTGTAAACAAACTACATAAGGATCCACCAGTGTCATTGCATGTGTGTTCTTTTCATGAACCACAGCTAGAGTCATTGCATGTGTGTTCTTCTAAACAAACCACATAAGGATCCACATGTGTCATTGCATGTCTGTTCTTTTCATGAACCACACCCAGTGTCATTGAATGTGTGTTCTTCTGGACAAACCACATAAGGATCCACCAGTGTCATTGCATGTCAGTTCTTTTCATGAACCACACATCGATCGACCAGTGTCATTGCATGTGTGTTCTTTTCATGAACCACAGCTAGAGTCATTGCATGTGTGTTCTTCTAAACAAACCACACATGGATCCACCTAGTGTGATTGCATGTTTGTTCTTTTCACAAACCACACATGGATCCACCAGTGTCATTGCATGTGTGTTCTTTTCATGAACCACACCTAGAGTCATTGCATGTGTGTTATTCTAAACAAACCACACATGGATCCACCTAGTGTGATTGCATGTCTGTTCTTTTCACAAACCACACATGGATCCACCAGTGTCATTGCATGTGTGTTCTTTTCATGAACCACAGCTGGAGTCATTGCATATCTGTTCTTTCCACAAACCATACATGGATCCACCTAGTGTGATTGCATGTATGTTCTTTTCACAAACTACACATGGATCCACCAGTGTCATTGCATGTGTTTTCTTCTCATGAACCACAACTAGTGTCATTGCATGTCAGTTCTTCTCACAAACCACATAAGGATCCACCAGTGTCATTGCATGTGTGTTCTTCTAAACAAACCACATAAGGATCCACCAGTGTCATTGCATGCTTGTTCTTTTCATGGGCCAAACGCAGTGTCATTGCATGTGTGTTCTTCTAAACAAACCACATAAGGATCCACCAGTGTCATTGCATGTCTGTTCTTTTCATGAACCACACCCAGTGTCATTGCATGTGTGTTCTTCTAGACAAACCACATAAGGATCCACCAGTGTCATTGCATGTCTGTTCTTTTCATGAACCACATAAGGATCCACCCGTGTCATTGGATGTGTGTTCTTCTCATGAACCACACATGGATCCACCAGTGTCATTGGATGTTTGTTCTTTTCAAGAATCATAGCTAGAGTCATTGCATGTCTGTTACTTCCATAAACCACATATGGATCCACCAGTGTTATTGCATGTCTATTCTTTTCATGAACCACAGCTAGAATCATTGCATGTCAGTTCTTTTCATGAACCACACAACGATCCACCAGTGTCATTGCATGTCTGTTCTTCTCATGAACCACACATGGATCCACTAGTGTCATTGCATGTATGTTATTTTCATGAACCTCACCAAGTGTCATTGCATGTGTGTTCCTCTAAACAAACCACATAAGGATCCACCAGTGTCATTGCATGTCTGTTCTTTTCATGAACCACACATGGATCCACCAGTGTCATTGCATGTCTGTTCTTTTCACAAACCATATAAGGATCCACCAGTGGCATTGCATGTTTGTTCTTCTCATGAACCACATAAGGATCCACCAGTGTCATTGGATGTGTGTTCTTCTCATGAACCACACATGGATCCACCCGTGTCATTGCATGTCTGTCCTTTTCATGAACCACACCCAGTGTCATTGCATGTTTGTTCCTCAAAAAACCAACATAAGGATGCACCAGTGTCATTGCATGTCAGTTCTTTTCATGAACCACACATGGATCCACCAGTGTCATTGCATGTTTGTTATTTTCATGAACCACAACTAGAGTCATTGCATGTGTGTTCTTCTAAACAAACCACACATGGATCCACCTAGTATGATTGCATGTCTGTTCTTTTTAGAAACCACACATGGATCCACCAGTGTCATTGCATGTGTGTTCTTTTCATGAACCACATCTCGAGTCATTGCATGTCTGTTCTGGCCACAAACCACACATGGATCCACCTAGTGTGATTGCATGTCTGTTCTTCTAAACAAACCACATACGGACCCCCTAGTGTCATTGCATATGTGTTCTTTTCATGAACCACAGCTAGAGTCATTGCATGTGTGTTTTTCAAAACAAACCACATAAGGATCCACCAGTGTCATTGCATGTCTGTTCTTTTCATGAACCACACCTAGTGTCATTGCATGTCTGTTCCTCTAAACAAACCACACATGGATCCACCTAGAGTCATTGCATGTTAGTTCTTTTGACAAACCACTCATGGATCCACCAGTGTCATTCCATGTGTGTTCTCTTCATGAATCACAGCTAGAGTCATTGCATGTGTGTTCTTCTAAACAAACCACATAAGGATCCACCAGTGTCATTGCATGTGTGTTCTTCTCATGAACCACACCCAGTGTCATTGCATGTCTGTTCTTCTCATGAACCACACATGGATACACCAGTGTCATTGCATGTGTGTTCTTTTCATGAACCACAGCTAGAGTCATTGCATGTGTGTTCTTCTAAACAAACCACATAAGTATCCACAAGTGTCATTGGATGTGTGTTATTCTCATGAACCACACAGGGATCCACCAGTGTCATTGCTTGTCTATTATTTTATGAACCACGCCCAGTGTCATTGCATGTCTGTTCCTCTAAACAAACCACATAAGGATCCACCAGTGTCATTGCATATCTGTTCTTTTCATGAACCACACATGGATCCACCAGTGTCATTACATGTGTGTTCTTTTCATGAACCACAGCTAGAGTCATTGCATGTGTGTTCTTCTAAACAAATCACACATGGATCCACGTAGTGTGATTGCATGTCTGTTCTTTTGATAAACCACACATGGATACACAAGTGTCATTGCATGTGTGTTCTTTTCATGAACGACAGCTAGATTCATTGCATGTGTGTTCTTCTAAACAAACCACATAAAGATTCACCAGTGTCATTGCATGTTTGTTCTTCTAATGAACCACATAAGGATCCACCAGTGTCATTGCATGTCTGTTCTTTTCACAAACCACACAAGGATCCACCAGTGTCATTGCATTTTTGTTCTTTTCATGAACCACATAAGGATCCACCAGTGTCATTGGATGTGTGTTCTTCTCATGAACCACACATGTATCCACCAGTGTCATTGCATGTCTGTTCTTTTCATGAACTACACCTAGTGTCATTGCATGTCTGTTCCTCTAAACAAACCACATAAGGATCCACCAGTGTCATTGCATGTCTGTTCTTTTCATGAACCATACATGGATCCACCAATGTCATTGCATGTGTGTTCTTTTCATGAACCACAGCTAGAGTCATTGCATGTGTTTTCTTTTAAACAAACCACACATGGATCCACCTAGTGTGATTGCATGCCTGTTCTTTTCACAAACCACACATGGATACACCAGTGTCATTGCATGTGTGTTCTTTTAATGAAACACAACTAGAGTCATTGCATGTCTGTTCTTTCCACAAACCACACATGGATCCACCTAGTGTGATTGCATGTCTTTTCTTTTCACAAACCACACATGGATCCACCAGTGTCATTGCATGTGTGTTCTTCTCATGAACCAGATCCAGTGTCATTGCATGTCTGTTCTTCTCACAAACAACATAAGGATCCACCAATGGCATTGCATGTCTGTTCTTCTAAACAAGCCACATAAGGATCCCCCAGTGTCATTGCATATGTGTTCTTTTCATGAACCACAGCTAGAGTCATTGCATGTGTGTTCTTCTAAACAAGCCACACATGGATCCACCTAGAGTCATTGCATGTTAGTTCTTTTCACAAATCACACATGGATCCACTAGTGTCATTGCATGTGTGTTCTTTTCATGAACCACACCCAGTGTCATTGCATGTGTGTTCTTCTAAAAAAACCACATAAGGATCCACCAGTGTCATTGCATGTGTGTTCTTCTCATGAACCACACCCAGTATCATTGCATGTGTGTTCTTCTCATGAACCACACATGGATACACCAGTGTCATTGCATGTGTGTTGTTTTGATGGACCACAGCTAGAGTCATTGCATGTGTGTTCTTCTAAACAAACCACATAAGGATCCACCAGTGTCATTGCATGTATGTTCTTCTTATGAACCACACCCAGTGTCATTGCATGTGTGTTCTTCTCATGAACCACACAAGTGTCATTGCATGTGTGTTCTTCTCATGAACCACACATGGATACACCAGTGTCATTGCATGTGTGTTCTTTTCATGAACCACAGCTAGAGTCATTGCATGTGTGTTCTTCTAAACAAACCACATAAGGATCCACCAGTGTCATTGCATGTCTGTTCTTTTCATGAACCACACCCCCAGTGTCATTGCATGTATGTTCCTCTAATCAAACCACACATGGATCTACCTAGAGTCATTGCATGTCAGTTTTCTTCACAAACCACACATGGATCCACCAGTGTCATTGCATGTTTGTTCTTTTCATAAACCACAGCTAGAGTCATTGCATGTGTGTTCTTCTAAACAAACCACACATGGATCCACGTAGTGTGATTGCATGTCTGTTCTTTTGACAAACCACACATGGATACACTAGTGTCATTGCATGTGTGTTCTTTTCCTTGAACGACAACTAGAGTCATTGCATGTGTGTTCTTCTAAACAAACCACATAAGGATCCACCAGGGTCATTGCATGTTTGTTCTACTCATGAACCACATAAGGATCCACCAGTGTCATTGCATGTCTGTTCTTTTCACAAACCACATAAGGATCCACCAGTGTCATTGCATGTCTGTTCTTTTCATGAGCCACATAAGGATCCAACAGTGTCATTGGATGTGTGTTCTTCTCATGAACCACACATGTATCTACCAGTGTCATGGCATGCCCGTTCTTTTCATGAACCACACCCACTGTCATTGCATGTCTCTTCCTCTAAACAAACCACATAAGGATCCACCAGTGTCATTGCATGTCTATTCTTTTCATGAACCACACATGGATCCACCAGTGTCATTGCATGTGTGTTCTTTTCATGAACCACAACTAGAGTCATTGCATGTGTGTTCTTCTAAACAAACCACACATGGATCCACCTAGTTTGATTGCATGTCTGTTCTTTTGACAAACCAGACATGGATACACCAGTGTCATTGCATGTGTGTTCTTTTGCTTGAACGACAACTAGAGTCATTGCATGTGTGTTCTTCTCATGAACCACATAAGGATCCACCAGTGTCATTGCATGTGTGTTCTTCTCATGAACCACATAAGGATCCACCAGTGTCATTGCATGTCTCTTCTTTTCACAAACCACATAAGGATCCACCAGTGTCATTGCATGTCTGTTCTTTTCATGAACCACATAAGGATCCACCAGTGTCATTGGATGTGTGTTCTTCTCATGAACCACACATGTATCTACCAGTGTCATGGCATGTCCGTTCTTTTCATGAACCACACCCACCGTCATTGCATGTCTCTTCCTCTAAACAAACCACATAAGGATCCACCAGTGTCATTTCATGTCTATTCTTTTCATGAACCACACATGGATCCACCAGTGTCATTGCATGTGTGTTCTTTTCATGAACCACAACTAGAGTCATTGCATGTGTGTTCTTCTAAAGAAACAACACATGGATCCACCTAGTGTGATTGCATGTCTGTTCTTTTCACAAACCACACATGGATACACCAGTGTCATTGCATGTGTGTTCTTTTCATGAACGACATCTAGTGTCATTTCATGTGTGTTCTTTTAAACAAACCACATAAGGATCCACCAGTGTCATTGCATGTTTGTTCTCCTCATGACCCACATAAGGATTCACCAGTGTCATTGCATGTCTGTTCTTTTCATGAACCACACCCAGTGTCATTGCATGTCTGTTCCTCTAAACAAACCACATAAGGATCCACCAGTGTCATCGCATGTCTGTTCTTTTCATGAACCACACATGGATCCACCAGTGTCATTGCCTGTGAGTTCTTTTCATGAACCACACCCAGTGTCATTGCATGTCTGTTCTTTTCATGGACCACAGCTAGAGTCATTGCATGTGTGTTCTACTAAACAAACCACATAAGGATCCACCAGTGTCATTGCATTTGTGTTCTTCTTATGAACCACACCCAGTGTCATTTCATGTGTGTTCTTCTCATGAACCACACAAGTGACATTGCATGTGTGTTCTTCTCATGAACCACCCATGGATACACCAGTGTCATTGCATGTGTGTTCTTTTCATGAACCACAGCTAGAGTCATTGCATGTGTGTTCTTCTAAACAAACCACATAAGGATCCACCAGTGTCATTGCATGTCTGTTCTTTTCATGAACCACACCCAGTGTCATTGCATGTCTGTTCCTCTAATCAAACCACACATGGATCTACCTAGAGTCATTGCATGTCAGTTTTTTTCACAAACCACACATGGATCCACCAGTGTCATTGCATGTGTGTTCTTTTCATGAACCACAGCTAGAGTCATTGCATGTGTGTTCTTCTAAACAAACCACACATGGATCCACGTAGTGTGATTGCATGTCTGTTCTTTTGACAAACCACACATGGATACACCAGTGTCATTGCATGTGTGTTCTTTTCCTTGAACGACAACTAGAGTCATTGCATGTCTGTTCTTTTCATGAACTACACCTAGTGTCATTGCATGTCTGTTCCTCTAAACAAACCACATAAGGATCCACCAGTGTCATTGCATGTCTGTTCTTTTCATGAACCATACATGGATCCACCAATGTCATTGCATGTGTGTTCTTTTCATGAACCACAGCTAGAGTCATTGCATGTGTTTTCTTTTAAACAAACCACACATGGATCCAACTAGTGTGATTGCATGCCTGTTCTTTTCACAAACCACACATGGATACACCAGTGTCATTGCATGTGTGTTCTTTTAATGAAACACAACTAGAGTCATTGCATGTCTGTTCTTTCCACAAACCACACATGGATCCACCTAGTGTGATTGCATGTCTTTTCTTTTCACAAACCACACATGGATCCACCAGTGTCATTGCATGTGTGTTCTTCTCATGAACCAGATCCAGTGTCATTGCATGTCTGTTCTTCTCACAAACAACATAAGGATCCACCAATGTCATTGCATGTCTGTTCTTCTAAACAAGCCACATAAGGATCCCCCAGTGTCATTGCATATGTGTTCTTTTCATGAACCACAGCTAGAGTCATTGCATGTGTGTTCTTCTAAACAAGCCACACATGGATCCACCTAGAGTCATTGCATGTTAGTTCTTTTCACAAATCAGACATGGATCCACTAGTGTCATTGCATGTGTGTTCTTTTCATGAACCACACCCAGTGTCATTGCATGTGTGTTCTTCTAAAAAAAACACATAAGGATCCACCAGTGTCATTGCATGTGTGTTCTTCTCATGAACCACACCCAGTATCATTGCATGTGTGTTCTTCTCATGAACCACACATGGATACACCAGTGTCATTGCATGTGTGTTGTTTTGATGGACCACAGCTAGAGTCATTGCATGTGTGTTCTTCTAAACAAACCACATAAGGATCCACCAGTGTCATTGCATGTATGTTCTTCTTATGAACCACACCCAGTGTCATTGCATGTGTGTTCTTCTCATGAACCACACAAGTGTCATTGCATGTGTGTTCTTCTCATGAACCACACATGGATACACCAGTGTCATTGCATGTGTGTTCTTTTCATGAACCACAGCTAGAGTCATTGCATGTGTGTTCTTCTAAACAAACCACATAAGGATCCACCAGTGTCATTGCATGTCTGTTCTTTTCATGAACCACACCCAGTGTCATTGCATGTATGTTCCTCTAATCAAACCACACATGGATCTACCTAGAGTCATTGCATGTCAGTTTTTTTCACAAACCACACATGGATCCACCAGTGTCATTGCATGTTTGTTCTTTTCATAAACCACAGCTAGAGTCATTGCATGTGTGTTCTTCTAAACAAACCACACATGGATCCACGTAGTGTGATTGCATGTCTATTCTTTTGACAAACCACACATGGATACACTAGTGTCATTGCATGTGTGTTCTTTTCCTTGAACGACAACTAGAGTCATTGCATGTGTGTTCTTCTAAACAAACCACATAAGGATCCACCAGGGTCATTGCATGTTTGTTCTACTCATGAACCACATAAGGATCCACCAGTGTCATTGCATGTCTGTTCTTTTCACAAACCACATAAGGATCCACCAGTGTCATTGCATGTCTGTTCTTTTCATGAGCCACATAAGGATCCAACAGTGTCATTGGATGTGTGTTCTTCTCATGAACCACACATGTATCTACCAGTGTCATGGCATGCCCGTTCTTTTCATGAACCACACCCACTGTCATTGCATGTCTCTTCCTCTAAACAAACCACATAAGGATCCACCAGTGTCATTGCATGTCTATTCTTTTCATGAACCACGCATGGATCCACCAGTGTCATTGCATGTGTGTTCTTTTCATGAACCACAACTAGAGTCATTGCATGTGTGTTCTTCTAAACAAACCACACATGGATCCACCTAGTTTGATTGCATGTCTGTTCTTTTGACAAACCATACATGGATACACCAGTGTCATTGCATGTGTGTTCTTTTGCTTGAACGACAACTAGAGTCATTGCATGTGTGTTCTTCTCATGAACCACATAAGGATCCACCAGTGTCATTGCATGTGTGTTCTTCTCATGAACCACATAAGGATCCACCAGTGTCATTGCATGTCTCTTCTTTTCACAAACCACATAAGGATCCACCAGTGTCATTGCATGTCTGTTCTTTTCATGAACCACATAAGGATCCACCAGTGTCATTGGATGTGTGTTCTTCTCATGAACCACACATGTATCTACCAGTGTCATGGCATGTCCGTTCTTTTCATGAACCACACCCACCGTCATTGCATGTCTCTTCCTCTAAACAAACCACATAAGGATCCACCAGTGTCATTTCATGTCTATTCTTTTCATGAACCACACATGGATCCACCAGTGTCATTGCATGTGTGTTCTTTTCATGAACCACAACTAGAGTCATTGCATGTGTGTTCTTCTAAAGAAACAACACATGGATCCACCTAGTGTGATTGCATGTCTGTTCTTTTCACAAACCACACATGGATACACCAGTGTCATTGCATGTGTGTTCTTTTCATGAACGACATCTAGTGTCATTTCATGTGTGTTCTTTTAAACAAACCACATAAGGATCCACCAGTGTCATTGCATGTTTGTTCTCCTCATGAACCACATAAGGATTCACCAGTGTCATTGCATGTCTGTTCTTTTCATGAACCACACCCAGTGTCATTGCATGTCTGTTCCTCTAAACAAACCACATAAGGATCCACCAGTGTCATTGCATGTCTGTTCTTTTCATGAACCACACATGGATCCACCAGTGTCATTGCCTGTGAGTTCTTTTCATGAACCACACCCAGTGTCATTGCATGTCTGTTCTTTTCATGGACCACAGCTAGAGTCATTGCATGTGTGTTCTACTAAACAAACCACATAAGGATCCACCAGTGTCATTGCATTTGTGTTCTTCTTATGAACCACACCCAGTGTCATTTCATGTGTGTTCTTCTCATGAACCACACAAGTGTCATTGCATGTGTGTTCTTCTCATGAACCACCCATGGATACACCAGTGTCATTGCATGTGTGTTCTTTTCATGAACCACAGCTAGAGTCATTGCATGTGTGTTCTTCTAAACAAACCACATAAGGATCCACCAGTGTCATTGCATGTCTGTTCTTTTCATGAACCACACCCAGTGTCATTGCATGTCTGTTCCTCTAATCAAACCACACATGGATCTACCTAGAGTCATTGCATGTCAGTTTTTTTCACAAACCACACATGGATCCACCAGTGTCATTGCATGTGTGTTCTTTTCATGAACCACAGCTAGAGTCATTGCATGTGTGTTCTTCTAAACAAACCACACATGGATCCACGTAGTGTGATTGCATGTCTGTTCTTTTGACAAACCACACATGGATACACCAGTGTCATTGCATGTGTGTTCTTTTCCTTGAACGACAACTAGAGTCATTGCATGTGTGTTCTTCTAAACAAACCACATAAGGATCCACCAGGGTCATTGCATGTTTGTTCTTCTCATGAACCACATAAGGATCCACCAGTGTAATTGCATGTCTGTTCTTTTCACAAACCACATAAGGATCCACCAGTGTCATTGCATGTCTGTTCTTTTCATGAGCCACATAAGGATCCACCAGTGTCATTGGATGTGTGTTCCTCTCATGAACCACACATGTATCTACAAGTGTCATGGCATGCCCGTTCTTTTCATGAACCACACCCACTGTCATTGCATGTCTCTTCCTCTAAACAAACCACATAAGGATCCACCAGTGTCATTGCATGTCTATTCTTTTCATGAACCACACATGGATCCACCAGTGTCATTGCATGTGTGTTCTTTTCATGAACCACAACTAGAGTCATTGCATGTGTGTTCTTCTAAACAAACCACACATGGATCCACCTAGTGTGATTGCATGTCTGTTCTTTTGACAAACCATACATGGATACACCAGTGTCATTGCATGTGTGTTCTTTTGCTTGAACGACAACTAGAGTCATTGCATGTGTGTTCTTCTCATGAACCACATAAGGATCCACCAGTGTCATTGCATGTGTGTTCTTCTCATGAACCACATAAGGATCCACCAGTGTCATTGCATGTCTCTTCTTTTCACAAACCACATAAGGATCCACCAGTGTCATTGCATGTCTGTTCTTTTCATGAACCACATAAGGATCCACCAGTGTCATTGGATGTGTGTTCTTCTCATGAACCACACATGTATCTACCAGTGTCATGGCATGTCCGTTCTTTTCATGAACCACACCCACTGTCATTGCATGTCTCTTCCTCTAAACAAACCACATAAGGATCCACCAGTGTCATTTCATGTCTATTCTTTTCATGAACCACACATGGATCCACCAGTGTCATTGCATGTGTGTTCTTTTCATGAACCACAACTAGAGTCATTGCATGTGTGTTCTTCTAAACAAACAACACATGGATCCACCTAGTGTGATTGCATGTCTGTTCTTTTCACAAACCACACATGGATACACCAGTGTCATTGCATGTGTGTTCTTTTCATGAACGACATCTAGTGTCATTTCATGTGTGTTCTTTTAAACAAACCACATAAGGATCCACCAGTGTCATTGCATGTTTGTTCTCCTCATGAACCACATAAGGATTCACCAGTGTCATTGCATGTCTGTTCTTTTCATGAACCACACCCAGTGTCATTGCATGTCTGTTCCTCTAAACAAACCACATAAGGATCCACCAGTGTCATTGCATGTCTGTTCTTTTCATGAACCACACATGGATCCACCAGTGTCATTGCCTGTGAAATCTTTTCATGAACCACACCCAGTGTCATTTCATGTCTGTTCTTTTCATGGACCACAGCTAGAGTCATTGCATGTGTGTTCTACTAAACAAACCACATAAGGATCCACCAGTGTCATTGCATTTGTGTTCTTCTTATGAACCACACCCAGTGTCATTGCATGTGTGTTCTTCTCATGAACCACACAAGTGTCATCGCATGTGTGTTCTTCTCATGAACCACACATGGATACACCAGTGTCATTGCATGTGTGTTCTTTTCATGAACCATAGCTAGAGTCATTGCATGTGTGTTCTTCTAAACAAACCACATAAGGATCCACCAATGTCATTGCATGTCTGTTCTTTTCATGAACCACACCCAGTGTCATTGCATGTCTGTTCCTCTAATCAAACCACACATGGATCTACCTAGAGTCATTGCATGTCAGTTTTTTTCACAAACTACACATGGATCCACCAGTGTCATTGCATGTGTGTTCTTTTCATGAACCACAGCTAGAGTCATTGCATGTGTGTTCTTCTAAACAAACCACACATGGATCCACGTAGTGTGATTGCATGTCTGTTCTTTTGACAAACCACACATGGATACACCAGTGTCATTGCATGTGTGTTCTTTTCCTTGAATGACAACTAGAGTCATTGCATGTGTGTTCTTCTAAACAAACCACATAAGGATCCACCAGGGTCATTGCATGTTTGTTCTTCTCTTGAACCACATAAGGATCCACCAGTGTCATTGCATGTCTGTTCTTTTCACAAACCACATAAGGATCCACCAGTGTCATTGCATGTCTGTTCTTTTCATGAGCCACATAAGGATCCACCAGTGTCATTGGATGTGTGTTCTTCTCATGAACCACACATGTATCTACCAGTGTCATGGCATGCCCGTTCTTTTCATGAACCACACCCACGAGCATTGCATGTCTCTTCCTCTAAACAAACCACATAAGGATCCACCAGTGTCATTGCATGTCTATTCTTTTCATGAACCACACATGGATCCACTAGTGTCATTGCATGTGTGTTCTTTTCATGAACCACAACTAGAGTCATTGCATGTGTGTTCTTCTAAACAAACCACACATGGATCCACCTAGTGTGATTGCATGTCTGTTCTTTTGACAAACCATACATGGATACACTAGTGTCATTGCATGTGTGTTCTTTTGCTTGAACGACAACTAGATTCATTGCATGTGTGTTCTTCTCATGAACCACATAAGGATCCACCAGTGTCATTGCATGTGTGTTCTTCTCATGAACCACATAAGGATCCACCAGTGTCATTGCATGTCTGTTCTTTTCACAAACCACATAAGGATCCACCAGTTTCATTGCATGTCTGTTCTTTTCATGAACCACATAAGGATCCACCAGTGTCATTGGATGTGTGTTCTTCTCATGAACCACACATGTATCTACCAGTGTCATGGCATATCCGTTCTTTTCATGAACCACACCCACCGTCATTGGATGTCTCTTCCTCTAAACAAACCACATAAGGATCCACCAGTGTCATTGCATGTCTATTCTTTTCATGAACCACACATGGATCCACCAGTGTCATTGCATGTGTGTTCTTTTCATGAACCACAACTAGAGTCATTGCATGTGTGTTCTTCTAAACAAACCACACATGGATCCACCTAGTGTGATTGCATGTCTGTTCTTTTCACAAACCACACATGGATACACCAGTGTCAGTGCATGTGTGTTCTTTTCGTGAACGACATCTAGAGTCATTTCATGTGTGTTCTTTTAAACAAACCACATAAGGATCCACCAGTGTCATTGCATGTTTGTTCTCCTCATGAACCACATAAGGATTCACCAGTGTCATTGCATGTCTGTTCTTTTCATGAACCACACCCAGTGTCATTGCATGTCTGTTCCTCTAAACAAACCACATAAGGATCCACCAGTGTCATTGCATGTCTGTTCTTTTCATGAACCACACATGGATCCACCAGTGTCATTGCCTGTGAGTTCTTTTCATGAACCACACCTAGTGTCATTGCATGTATGTTCTTTTCATGGACCACAGCTAGAGTCATTGCATGTGTGTTCTACTAAACAAACCACATAAGGATCCACCAGTGTCATTGCATTTGTGTTCTTCTTATGAACCACACCCAGTGTCATTGCATGTGTGTTCTTCTCATGAACCACACAAGTGTCATTGCATGTGTGTTCTTTTCATGAACCACAACTAGAGTCATTGCATGTGTGTTCTTCTAAACAAACCACACATGGATCCATGTAGTGTGATTGCATGGCTGTTCTTTTGACAAACCACACATGGATACACCAGTGTCATTGCATGTGTGTTCTTTTCCTTGAACAACAACTAGAGTCATTGCATGTGTGTTCTTCTAAACAAACCACATAAGGATCCACCAGGGTCATTGCATGTTTGTTCTTCTCATGAACCACATAAGGATCCACCAGTGACATTGCATGTCTGTTCTTTTCACAAACCACATAAGGATCCACCAGTGTCATTGCATGTCTGTTCTTTTCATGAGCCACATAAGGATCCACCAGTGTCATTGGATGTGTGTTCTTCTCATGAACCACACATGTATCTACCAGTGTCATGGCATGCCTGTTCTTTTCATGAACCACACCCACTGTCATTGCATGTCTCTTCCTCTAAACAAACCACATAAGGATCCACCAGTGTCATTGCATGTCTATTCTTTTCATGAACCACACATGGATCCACTAGTGTCATTGCATGTGTGTTCTTTTCATGAACCACAACTAGAGTCATTGCATGTGTGTTCTTCTAAACAAACCACACATGGATCCACCTAGTGTGATTGCATGTCTGTGCTTTTCACAAACCACACATGGATACACCAGTGTCATTGCATGTGTGTTCTTTTGATGAACGACATCTAGAGTCATTGCATGTGTGTTCTTTTAAACAAACCACATAAGGATCCACCAGTGTCATTGCATGTTTGTTCTCCTCTTGAACCACATAAGGATCCACCAGTGTCATTGCATGTCTGTTCTTTTCATGAACCACACCCAATGTCATTGCATGTCTGTTCCTCTAAACAAGCCACATAAGGATCCACCAGTGTCATTGCATGTTTGTTCTTTTCATGAACCACACATGGATCCACCAGTGTCATTGCCTGTGAGTTCTTTTCATGAACCACACCCAGTGTCATTGCATGTCTGTTCTTTTCATGAACGACACATGGATCCACCAGTGTCATTGCATGTGTGTTCTTTTCATGAACCACACCTAGAGTCATTGCATGTGTGTTCTTCTAAACAAACCACACATGGATCCACCTAGTGTGATTGCATGTCTGTTCTTTTGACAAACCACACATGGATACACCAGTGTCATTCCATGTGTGTTCTTCTCATGAACCACAGCTAGTGTCATTGCATGTCTGTTCTTCTCACCAACCACATAAGGATCCACCAGTGTCATTGCATGTCTGTTCTTCTAAACAAACCACATAAGGATCCACTTGTGTCATTGCATGTGTGTTCTTTTCATGAACCACACCTAGAGTCATTGCATGTGTGTTCTTCTAAACAAACCACATAAGGATCCACCAGTGTCATTGCATGCCTACTCTTTTCATGAACCACACCTAGTGTCATTGCATGTATGTTCCTCTAAACAAACCACACATGGATCCACCTAGAGTCATTGCATGTTAGTTCTTTTCACAAATCACACATGGATCCACTAGTGTCATTGCATATGTGTTCTTTTCATGAACCACACCTAGTGTCATTGCATGCGTGTTCTTCTAAACAAACCACATAAGGATCCACCAGTGTCATTGCATGTGTGTTCTTCTCATGAACAACACCCAGTGTCATTGCATGTGTGTTCTTCTCATGAACCACACATGGATACACCACTGTCATTGCATGTGTGTTGTTTTCATGAACCACAGCTAGAGTCATTGCATGTGTGTTCTTCTAAACAAACCACATAAGGATCCACCAGTGTCATTGCATGTGTGTTCTTCTTATGAACCACACCCAGTGTCATTGCATGTGTGTTCTTCTCATGAACCACACATGGATACACCAGTGTCATTGCATGTGTGTTCTTCTCATGAACCACACCTAGAGTCATTACATGTGTGTTCTTCTAAAAAACACATAAGGATCCACCAGTGTCATTGTATGTGTGTTCTTTTAATGAAGCACAGCTAGAGTCATTACATGTGTGTTCTTCTAAACAAACCACATAAGGATCCACCAGTGTCATTGCATGTGTGTTCTTTTCATGAACCACACATGGATCCACTAGTGTCATTGCATGTGTGTTCTTCTCATGAACCACACAAGTGTCATTCCATGTGTGTTCTTCTCATGAACCACACATGGATACACCAGTGTCATTGCATGTGTGTTCTTTTCATGAACCACAGCTAGAGTCATTGCATGTGTGTTCTTCTAAACAAACCACATAAGGATCCACCAGTGTCATTGCATGTGTGTTCTTCTTATGAACCACACCCAGTGTCATTGCATGTGTGTTCTTCTCATGAACCACACATGGATACACTAGTGTTATTGCATGTGTGTTCTTTTCATGAACCACACCTAGAGTCATTGCATGTGTGTTCTTCTAAAAAAACCACATAAGGATCCACCAGTGTCATTGCATGTGTGTTCTTTTCATGAACCACAGCTAGAGTCATTACATGTGTGTTCGTCTAAACAAACCACATAAGGATCCACCAGTGTCATTGCATGTGTGTTCTTCTCATGAACCACACATGGATCCACCAGTGTCATTGCATGTCTGTTCTTCTAATGAACCACAGCTAGAGTCAGTTCATGTCTGTTACTTCCACAAACCACATATGGATCCACCAGTGTCATTGCATGTATGTTCTTTTCATGAACCACAACTATAGTCATTGCATGTGTGTTCTTCTCATGAACCACACATGGATCCACCCAGTGTGATTGCATGTCTGTTCTTTTCACAAACCACATAAGGATACACCCGTGTCATTGCATGTGTGTTCTTCTCATGAACCACAGCTAGAGTCATTACATGTCTGTTCTTCTCACAAACCACATAAGGATACACCAGTGTCATTGCATGTGTGTTCTTCTCATGAACCACAGCTAGAGTCATTGCATGTCTGTTCTTCTCACAAACCACATAAGGATCCACCAATGTCATTGCATGTCTGTTCTTTTCATGAACCACACATGGATCCACTAGTGTCATTGCATGTGTGTTCTTCTCATGAACCACACAAGTGTCATTGCATGTGTGTTCTTCTCATGAACCACACATGGATACACCAGTGTCATTGCATGTGTGTTCTTTTCATGAACCACAGCTAGAGTCATTGCATGTGTGTTCTTCTAAACAAACCACATAAGGATCCACCCGTGTCATTGCATGTCTGTTCTTTCAATGAACCACACCCAGTGTCATTGCATGTCGGTTCCTCTAATCAAACCACACATGGATCTACCTAGAGTCATTGCATGTCAGTTTTTTTCACAAACCACACATGGATCCACCAGTGTCATTGCATGTTTGTTCTTTTCATGAACCACAACTAGAGTCATTGTGTGTGTTCTTCTAAACAAACCACACATGGATCCACGTAGTGTGATTGCATGTCTGTTCTTTTGACAAACCATACATGGATACACCAGTGTCATTGCATGTGTGTTCTTTTGCTTGAAGGACAACTAGAGTCATTGCATGTGTGTTCTTCTCATGAACCACATAAGGATCCACCAGTGTCATTGCATGTGTGTTCTTCTCATGAACCACATAAGGATCCACCAGTGTCATTGCATGTCTGTTCTTTTCACAAACCACATAAGGATCCACCAGTGTCATTGCATGTCTGTTCTTTTCATGAACCACATAAGGATCCACCAGTGTCATTGGATGTGTGTTCTTCTCATGAACCACACATGTATCTACCAGTGTCATGGCATGTCTGTTCTTTTCATGAACCACACCCACCGTCATTGCATGTCTCTTCCTCTAAACAAACCACATAAGGATCCACCAGTGTCATTGCATGTCTATTCTTTTCATGAACCACACATGGATCCACCAGTGTCATTGCATGTGTGTTCTTTTCATGAACCACAACTAGAGTCATTGCATGTGTGTTCTTCTAAACAAACCACACATGGATCCACCTAGTGTGATTGCATGTCTGTTCTTTTCACAAACCACACATGGATACACCAGTGTCATTGCATGTGTGTTCTTTTGATGAACGACATCTAGAGTCATTGCATGTGTGTTCTTTTAAACAAACCACATAAGGATCCACCAGTGTCATTGCATGTTTGTTCTCCTCATGAACCACATAAGGATTCACCAGTGTCATTGCATGTCTGTTCTTTTCATGAACCACACCCAGTGTCATTGCATGTCTGTTCCTCTAAACAAACCACATAAGGATCCACCAGTGTCATTGCATGTCTATTCTTTTCATGAACCACACATGGATCCACCAGTGTCATTGCATGTGTGTTCTTTTCATGAACCACAGCTAGAGTCATTACATGTGTGTTCGTCTAAACAAACCACATAAGGATCCACCAGTGTCATTGCATGTGTGTTCTTCTCATGAACCACACATGGATCCACCAGTGTCATTGCATGTCTGTTATTCTAATGAACCACAGCTAGAGTCAGTTCATGTCTGTTACTTCCACAAAGCACATATGGATCCACCAGTGTCATTGCATGTATGTTCTTTTCATGAACCACAACTATAGTCATTGGATGTGTGTTCTTCTCATGAACCACACATGGATCCACCCAGTGTGATTGCATGTCTGTTCTTTTCACAAACCACATAAGGATACACCCGTGTCATTGCATGTGTGTTCTTCTCATGAACCACAGCTAGAGTCATTGCATGTCTGTTCTTCTCACAAACCACATAAGGATACACCAGTGTCATTGCATGTGTGTTCTTCTCATGAACCTCAGCTAGAGTCATTGCATGTCTGTTCTTCTCACAAACCACATAAGGATCCACCAATGTCATTGCATGTCTGTTCTTTTCATGAACCACACATGGATCCACTAGTGTCATTGCATGTGTGTTCTTCTCATGAACCACACAAGTGTCATTGCATGTGTGTTCTTCTCATGAACCACACATGGATACACCAGTGTCATTGCATGTGTGTTCTTTTCATGAACCACAGCTAGAGTCATTGCATGTGTGTTCTTCTAAACAAACCACATAAGGATCCACCCGTGTCATTGCATGTCTATTCTTTCAATGAACCACACCCAGTGTCATTGCATGTCTGTTCCTCTAATCAAACCACACATGGATCTACCTAGAGTCATTGCATGTCAGTTTTTTTCACAAACCAGACATGGATCCACCAGTGTCATTGCATGTTTGTTCTTTTCATGAACCACAACTAGAGTAATTGTGTGTGTTCTTCTAAACAAACCACACATGGATCCACGTAGTGTGATTGCATGTCTGTTCTTTTGACAAACCATACATGGATACACCAGTGTCATTGCATGTGTGTTCTTTTGCTTGAAGGACAACTAGAGTCATTGCATGTGTGTTCTTCTCATGAACCACATAAGGATCCACCAGTGTCATTGCATGTGTGTTCTTCTCATGAACCACATAAGGATCCACCAGTGTCATTGCATGTCTGTTCTTTTCACAAACCACATAAGGATCCACCAGTGTCATTGCATGTCTGTTCTTTTCATGAACCACATAAGGATCCACCAGTGTCATTGGATGTGTGTTCTTCTCATGAACCACACATGTATCTACCAGTGTCATGGCATGTCCGTTCTTTTCATGAACCACACCCACCGTCATTGCATGTCTCTTCCTCTAAACAAACCACATAAGGATCCACCAGTGTCATTGCATGTCTATTCTTTTCATGAACCACACATGGATCCACCAGTGTCATTGCATGTGTGTTCTTTTCATGAACCACAACTAGAGTCATTGCATGTGTGTTCTTCTAAACAAACCACACATGGATCCACCTAGTGTGATTGCATGTCTGTTCTTTTCACAAACCACACATGGATACACCAGTGTCATTGCATGTGTGTTCTTTTGATGAACGACATCTAGAGTCATTGCATGTGTGTTCTTTTAAACAAACCACATAAGGATCCACCAGTGTCATTGCATGTTTGTTCTCCTCATGAACCACATAAGGATTCACCAGTGTCATTGCATGTCTGTTCTTTTCATGAACCACACCCAGTGTCATTGCATGTCTGTTCCTCTAAACAAACCACATAAGGATCCACCAGTGTCATTGCATGTCTGTTCTTTTCATGAACCACACATGGATCCACCAGTGTCATTGCCTGTGAGTTCTTTTCATGAACCACACCCAGTGTCATTGCATGTCTGTTCTTTTCATGAACGACACATGGATCCACCAGTGTCATTGCATGTGTGTTCTTTTCATGACCCACACCTAGAGTCATTGCATGAGTGTTCTTCTAAACAAACCACACATGGATCCACCTAGTGTGATTGCATGTCTATTCTTTTGACAAACCACACATGGATACACCAGTGTCATTACATGTGTGTTATTCTCATGAACCACAGCCAGTGTCATTGCATGTCTGTTCTTCTCACCAACCACATAAGGATCCACCAGTGTCATTGCATGTCTGTTCTTCTAAACAAACCACATAAGGATCCACCAGTGTCATTGCATGTGTGTTCTTTTCATGAACCACACCTAGAGCCATTGCATGTGTGTTCTTCTAAACAAACCACATAAGGATCCACCAGTGTCATTGCATGTGTGTTCTTCTTATGAACCACACCTAGTGTCATTGCATGTGTGTTCTTCTCATGAACCACACATGGATACACCAGTGTCATTGCATGTGTGTTCTTCTCATGAACCACACCTAGAGTCATTACATGTGTGTTCTTCTAAAAAACACATAAGGATCCACCAGTGTCATTGTATGTGTGTTCTTTTCATGAAGCACAGCTAGAGTCATTACATGTGTGTTCTTCTAAACAAACCACATAAGGATCCACCAGTGTCATTGCATGTGTGTTCTTTTCATGAACCACACATGGATCCACTAGTGTCATTGCATGTATGTTCTTCTCATGAACCACACAAGTGTCATTGCATGTGTGTTCTTCTCATGAACCACACATGGATACACCAGTGTCATTGCATGTGTGTTCTTTTCATGAACCACAGCTAGAGTCATTGCATGTGTGTTCTTCTAAACAAACCACATAAGGATCCACCAGTGTCATTGCATGTGTGTTCTTCTTATGAACCACACCCAGTGTCATTGCATGTGTGTTCTTCTCATGAACCACACATAGATACACTAGTGTTATTGCATGTGTGTTCTTTTCATGAACCACACCTAGAGTCATTGCATGTGTGTTCTTCTAAAAAAACCACATAAGGATCCACCAGTGTCATTGCATGTGTGTTCTTTTCATGAACCACAGCTAGAGTCATTACATGTGTGTTTGTCTAAACAAACCACATAAGGATCCACCAGTGTCATTGCATGTGTGTTCTTCTCATGAACCACACATGGATCCACCAGTGTCATTGCATGTCTGTTCTTCTAATGAACCACAGCTAGAGTCAGTTCATGTCTGTTAGTTCCACAAACCACATATGGATCCACCAGTGTCATTGCATGTATGTTCTTTTCATGAACCACAACTATAGTCATTGCATGTGTGTTCTTCTCATGAACCACACATGGATCCACCCAGTGTGATTGCATGTCTGTTCTTTTCACAAACCACATAAGGATACACCCGTGTCATTGCATGTGTGTTCTTCTCATGAACCACAGCTAGAGTCATTGCATGTCTGTTCTTCTCACAAACCACATAATGATTCACCAGTGTCATTGCATGTGTGTTCTTCTCATGAACCACAGCTAGAGTCATTGCATGTCTGTTCTTCTCACAAACCACATAAGGATCCACCAATGTCATTGCATGTCTGTTCTTTTCATGAACCATACATGGATCCACTAGTGTCATTGCATGTGTGTTCTTCTCATGAACCACACAAGTGTCATTGCATGTGTGTTCTTCTCATGAACCACACATGGATACACCAGTGTCATTGCATGTGTGTTCTTTTCATGAACCACAGCTAGAGTCATTGCATGTGTGTTCTTCTAAACAAACCACATAAGGATCCACCCGTGTCATTGCATGTCTGTTCTTTCAATGAACCACACCCAGTGTCATTGCATGTCTGTTCCTCTAATCAAACCACACATGGATCTACCTAGAGTCATTGCATGTCAGTTTTTTTCACAAACCACACATGGATCCACCAGTGTCATTGCATGTTTGTTCTTTTCATGAACCACAACTAGAGTAATTGTGTGTGTTCTTCTAAACAAACCACACATGGATCCACGTAGTGTGATTGCATGTCTGTTCTTTTGACAAACCATACATGGATACACCAGTGTCATTGCATGTGTGTTCTTTTGCTTGAAAGACAACTAGAGTCATTGCATGTGTGTTCTTCTCATGAACCACATAAGGATCCACCAGTGTCATTGCATGTGTGTTCTTCTCATGAACCACATAAGGATCCACCAGTGTCATTGCATGTCTGTTCTTTTCACAAACCACATAAGGATCCACCAGTGTCATTGCATGTCTGTTCTTTTCATGAACCACATAAGGATCCACCAGTGTCATTGGATGTGTGTTCTTCTCATGAACCACACATGTATCTACCAGTGTCATGGCATGTCCGTTCTTTTCATGAACCACACCCACCGTCATTGCATGTCTCTTCCTCTAAACAAACCACATAAGGATCCACCAGTGTCATTGCATGTCTATTCTTTTCATGAACCACACATGGATCCACCAGTGTCATTGCATGTGTGTTCTTTTCATGAACCACAACTAGAGTCATTGCATGTGTGTTCTTCTAAACAAACCACACATGGATCCACCTAGTGTGATTGCATGTCTGTTCTTTTCACAAACCACACATGGATACACCAGTGTCATTGCATGTGTGTTCTTTTCATGAACGACATCTAGAGTCATTGCATGTTTGTTCTTTTAAACAAACCACATAAGGATCCACCAGTGTCATTGCATGTTTGTTCTCCTCATGAACCACATAAGGATTCACCAGTGTCATTGCATGTCTGTTCTTTTCATGAACCACACCCAGTGTCATTGCATGTCTGTTCCTCTAAACAAACCACATAAGGATCCACCAGTGTCATTGCATGTCTGTTCTTTTCATGAACCACACATGGATCCACCAGTGTCATTGCCTGTGAGTTCTTTTCATGAACCACACCCAGTGTCATTGCATGTCTGTTCTTTTCATGAACGACACATGGATCCACCAGTGTCATTGCATGTGTGTTCTTTTCATGACCCACACCTAGAGTCATTGCATGAGTGTTCTTCTAAACAAACCACACATGGATCCACCTAGTGTGATTGCATGTCTGTTCTTTTGACAAACCACACATGGATACACCAGTGTCATTACATGTGTGTTATTCTCATGAACCACAGCCCGTGTCATTGCATGTCTGATCTTCTCACCAACCACATAAGGATCCACCAGTGTCATTGCATGTCTGTTCTTCTAAACAAACCACATAAGGATCCACCAGTGTCATTGCATGTGTGTTCTTTTCATGAACCACACCTAGAGCCATTGCATGTGTGTTCTTCTAAACAAACCACATAAGGATCCACCAGTGTCATTGCATGTCTACTCTTTTCATGAACCACACCTAGTGTCATTGCATGTATGTTCCTCTAAACAAACCACACATGGATCCACCTAGAGTCATTGCATGTTAGTTCTTTTCACAAATCACACATGGATCCACTAGTGTCATTGCATGTGTGTTCTTTTCATGAACCACACCCAGTGTCATTGCATGTGTGTTCTTCTAAACAAACCACATAAGGATCCACCAGTGTCATTGCATGTGTGTTCTTCTCATGAACCACACCCAGTTTCATTGCATGTGTGTTCTTCTCATGAACCACACCCAGTGTCATTGCATGTGTGTTCTTCTCATGAACCACACATGGATACACCAGTGTCATTGCATGTGTGTTGTTTTCATGAACCACAACTAGAGTCATTGCATGTGTGTTCTTCTAAACAAACCACATAAGGATCCACCAGTGTCATTGCATGTGTGTTCTTCTTATGAACCACACCAAGTGTCATTGCATGTGTGTTCTTCTCATGAACCACACATGGATACACCAGTGTCATTGCATGTGTGTTCTTCTCATGAACCACGCCTAGAGTCATTGCATGTGTGTTCTTCTAAAAAAACACATAAGGATCCACCAGTGTCATTGCATGTGTGTTCTTTTCATGAAGCACAGCTAGAGTCATTACATGTGTGTTCTTCTAAACAAACCACATAAGGATCCACCAGTGTCATTGCATGTCTGTTCTTTTCATGAACCGCACATGGATCCACTAGTGTCATTGCATGTGTGTTCTTCTCATGAACCACACAAGTGTCATTGCATGTGTGTTCTTCTCATGAACCACACATGGATACACCAGTGTCATTGCATGTGTGTTCTTTTCATGAACCACAACTAGAGTCATTGCATGTGTGTTCTTCTAAACAAACCACATAAGGATCCACCAGTGTCATTGCATGTGTGTTCTTCTTATGAACCACACCTAGTGTCATTGCATGTGTGTTCTTCTCATGAACCACACATGGATACACTAGTGTCATTGCATGTGTGTTCTTTTCATGAACCACACCTAGAGTCATTGCATGTGTGTTCTTCTAAAAAAACCACATAAGGATCCACCAGTGTCATTGCATGTGTGTTCTTTTCATGAACCATAGCTAGAGTCATTACATGTGTGTTCTTCTAAACAAACCACATAAGGATCCACCAGTGTCATTGCATGTGTGTTCTTCTCATGAACCACCCATGGATCCACCAGTGTCATTGCATGTCTGTTCTTCTAATGAACCACAGCTAGAGTCAGTTCATGTCTGTTACTTCCACAAACCACATATGGATCCACTAGTGTCATTGCATGTATGTTCTTTTCATGAACCACAACTATAGTCATTGCATGTGTGTTCTTCTCATGAACCACACATGGATCCATCTAGTGTGATTACATGTCTGTTCTTTTCACAAACCACATAAGGATACACCCGTGTCATTGCATGTGTGTTCTTCTCATGAACCATAGCTAGAGTCATTGCATGTATGTTCTTCTCACAAACCACATAAGGATACACCAGTGTCATTGCATGTGTGTTCTTCTCATGAACCATACCTAGAGTCATTGCATGTGTGTTCTTCTAAACAAACCACACATGGATCCACCTAGTGTGATTGCATGTGTGTTCTTCTCATGAACCACACCCAGTTTCATTGCATGTGTGTTCTTCTCATGAACCACACCCAGTGTCATTGCATGTGTGTTCTTCTCATGAACCACACATGGATACACCAGTGTCATTGCATGTGTGTTGTTTTCATGAACCACAACTAGAGTCATTGCATGTGTGTTCTTATAAACAAACCACATAAGGATCCACCAGTGTCATTGCATGTGTGTTCTTCTTATGAACCACACCCAGTGTCATTGCATGTGTGTTCTTCTCATGAACCACACATGGATACACCAGTGTCATTGCATGTGTGTTCTTCTCATAAACCACACCTAGAGTCATTGCATGTGTGTTCTTCTAAAAAAACACATAAGGATCCACCAGTGTCATTGCATGTGTGTTCTTTTCATGAAGCACAACTAGAGTCATTACATGTGTGTTCTTCTAAACAAACCACATAAGGATCCACCAGTGTCATTGCATGTCTGTTCTTTTCATGAACCGCACATGGATCCACTAGTGTCATTGCATGTGTGTTCTTCTCATGAACCACACAAGTGTCATTCCATGTGTGTTCTTCTCATGAACCACACATGGATACACCAGTGTCATTGCATGTGTGTTCTTTTCATGAACCACAGCTAGAGTCATTGCATGTGTGTTCTTCTAAACAAACCACATAAGGATCCACCAGTGTCATTGCATGTGTGTTCTTCTTATGAACCACACCCAGTGTCATTGCATGTGTGTTCTTCTCATGAACCACACATGGATACACTAGTGTTATTGCATGTGTGTTCTTTTCATGAACCACACCTAGAGTCATTGCATGTGTGTTCTTCTAAAAAAACCACATAAGGATCCACCAGTGTCATTGCATGTGTGTTCTTTTCATGAACCACAGCTAGAGTCATTACATGTGTGTTCGTCTAAACAAACCACATAAGGATCCACCAGTGTCATTGCATGTGTGTTCTTCTCATGAACCACACATGGATCCACCAGTGTCATTGCATGTCTGTTCTTCTAATGAACCACAGCTAGAGTCAGTTCATGTCTGTTACTTCCACAAACCACATATGGATCCACCAGTGTCATTGCATGTATGTTCTTTTCATGAACCACAACTATAGTCATTGCATGTGTGTTCTTCTCATGAACCACACATGGATCCACCCAGTGTGATTGCATGTCTGTTCTTTTCACAAACCACATAAGGATACACCCATGTCATTGCATGTGTGTTCTTCTCATGAACCACAGCTAGAGTCATTACATGTCTGTTCTTCTCACAAACCACATAAGGATACACCAGTGTCATTGCATGTGTGTTCTTCTCATGAACCACAGCTAGAGTCATTGCATGTCTGTTCTTCTCACAAACCACATAAGGATCCACCAATGTCATTGCATGTCTGTTCTTTTCATGAACCACACATGGATCCACTAGTGTCATTGCATGTGTGTTCTTCTCATGAACCACACAAGTGTCATTGCATGTGTGTTCTTCTCATGAACCACACATGGATACACCAGTGTCATTGCATGTGTGTTCTTTTCATGAACCACAGCTAGAGTCATTGCATGTGTGTTCTTCTAAACAAACCACATAAGGATCCACCCGTGTCATTGCATGTCTGTTCTTTCAATGAACCACACCCAGTGTCATTGCATGTCGGTTCCTCTAATCAAACCACACATGGATCTACCTAGAGTCATTGCATGTCAGTTTTTTTCACAAACCACACATGGATCCACCAGTGTCATTGCATGTTTGTTCTTTTCATGAACCACAACTAGAGTCATTGTGTGTGTTCTTCTAAACAAACCACACATGGATCCACGTAGTGTGATTGCATGTCTGTTCTTTTGACAAACCATACATGGATACACCAGTGTCATTGCATGTGTGTTCTTTTGCTTGAAGGACAACTAGAGTCATTGCATGTGTGTTCTTCTCATGAACCACATAAGGATCCACCAGTGTCATTGCATGTGTGTTCTTCTCATGAACCACATAAGGATCCACCAGTGTCATTGCATGTCTGTTCTTTTCACAAACCACATAAGGATCCACCAGTGTCATTGCATGTCTGTTCTTTTCATGAACCACATAAGGATCCACCAGTGTCATTGGATGTGTGTTCTTCTCATGAACCACACATGTATCTACCAGTGTCATGGCATGTCCGTTCTTTTCATGAACCACACCCACCGTCATTGCATGTCTCTTCCTCTAAACAAACCACATAAGGATCCACCAGTGTCATTGCATGTCTATTCTTTTCATGAACCACACATGGATCCACCAGTGTCATTGCATGTGTGTTCTTTTCATGAACCACAACTAGAGTCATTGCATGTGTGTTCTTCTAAACAAACCACACATGGATCCACCTAGTGTGATTGCATGTCTGTTCTTTTCACAAACCACACATGGATACACCAGTGTCATTGCATGTGTGTTCTTTTGATGAACGAAATCTAGAGTCATTGCATGTGTGTTCTTTTAAACAAACCACATAAGGATCCACCAGTGTCATTGCATGTTTGTTCTCCTCATGAACCACAAAAGGATTCACCAGTGTCATTGCATGTCTGTTCTTTTCATGAACCACACCCAGTGTCATTGCATGTCTGTTCCTCTAAACAAACCACATAAGGATCCACCAGTGTCATTGCATGTCTGTTCTTTTCATGAACCACACATGGATCCACCAGTGTCATTGCATGTGTGTTCTTTTCATGAACCACAGCTAGAGTCATTACATGTGTGTTCGTCTAAACAAACCACATAAGGATCCACCAGTGTCATTGCATGTGTGTTCTTCTCATGAACCACACATGGATCCACCAGTGTCATTGCATGTCTGTTATTCTAATGAACCACAGCTAGAGTCAGTTCATGTCTGTTACTTCCACAAACCACATATGGATCCACCAGTGTCATTGCATGTATGTTCTTTTCATGAACCACAACTATAGTCATTGCATGTGTGTTCTTCTCATGAACCACACATGGATCCACCCAGTGTGATTGCATGTCTGTTCTTTTCACAAACCACATAAGGATACACCCGTGTCATTGCATGTGTGTTCTTCTCATGAACCACAGCTAGAGTCATTGCATGTCTGTTCTTCTCACAAACCACATAAGGATACACCAGTGTCATTGCATGTGTGTTCTTCTCATGAACCTCAGCTAGAGTCATTGCATGTCTGTTCTTCTCACAAACCACATAAGGATCCACCAATGTCATTGCATGTCTGTTCTTTTCATGAACCACACATGGATCCACTAGTGTCATTGCATGTGTGTTCTTCTCATGAACCACACAAGTGTCATTGCATGTGTGTTCTTCTCATGAACCACACATGGATACACCAGTGTCATTGCATGTGTGTTCTTTTCATGAACCACAGCTAGAGTCATTGCATGTGTGTTCTTCTAAACAAACCACATAAGGATCCACCCGTGTCATTGCATGTCTGTTCTTTCAATGAACCACACCCAGTGTCATTGCATGTCTGTTCCTCTAATCAAACCACACATGGATCTACCTAGAGTCATTGCATGTCAGTTTTTTTCACAAACCAGACATGGATCCACTAGTGTCATTGCATGTTTGTTCTTTTCATGAACCACAACTAGAGTAATTGTGTGTGTTCTTCTAAACAAACCACACATGGATCCACGTAGTGTGATTGCATGTCTGTTCTTTTGACACACTATACATGGATACACCAGTGTCATTGCATGTGTGTTCTTTTGCTTGAAGGACAACTAGAGTCATTGCATGTGTGTTCTTCTCATGAACCACATAAGGATCCACCAGTGTCATTGCATGTGTGTTCTTCTCATGAACCACATAAGGATCCACCAGTGTCATTGCATGTCTGTTCTTTTCACAAACCACATAAGGATCCACCAGTGTCATTGCATGTCTGTTCTTTTCATGAACCACATAAGGATCCACCAGTGTCATTGGATGTGTGTTCTTCTCATGAACCACACATGTATCTACCAGTGTCATGGCATGTCCGTTCTTTTCATGAACCACACCCACCGTCATTGCATGTCTCTTCCTCTAAACAAACCACATAAGGATCCACCAGTGTCATTGCATGTCTATTCTTTTCATGAACCACACATGGATCCACCAGTGTCATTGCATGTGTGTTCTTTTCATGAACCACAACTAGAGTCATTGCATGTGTGTTCTTCTAAACAAACCACACATGGATCCACCTAGTGTGATTGCATGTCTGTTCTTTTCACAAACCACACATGGATACACCAGTGTCATTGCATGTGTGTTCTTTTGATGAACGACATCTAGAGTCATTGCATGTGTGTTCTTTTAAACAAACCACATAAGGATCCACCAGTGTCATTGCATGTTTGTTCTCCTCATGAACCACATAAGGATTCACCAGTGTCATTGCATGTCTGTTCTTTTCATGAACCACACCCAGTGTCATTGCATGTCTGTTCCTCTAAACAAACCACATAAGGATCCACCAGTGTCATTGCATGTCTGTTCTTTTCATGAACCACACATGGATCCACCAGTGTCATTGCCTGTGAGTTCTTTTCATGAACCACACCCAGTGTCATTGCATGTCTGTTCTTTTCATGAACGACACATGGATCCACCAGTGTCATTGCATGTGTGTTCTTTTCATGACCCACACCTAGAGTCATTGCATGAGTGTTCTTCTAAACAAACCACACATGGATCCACCTAGTGTGATTGCATGTCTGTTCTTTTGACAAACCACACATGGATACACCAGTGTCATTACATGTGTGTTATTCTCATGAACCACAGCCAGTGTCATTGCATGTCTGTTCTTCTCACCAACCACATAAGGATCCACCAGTGTCATTGCATGTCTGTTCTTCTAAACAAACCACATAAGGATCCACCAGTGTCATTGCATGTGTGTTCTTTTCATGAACCACACCTAGAGCCATTGCATGTGTGTTCTTCTAAACAAACCACATAAGGATCCACCAGTGTCATTGCATGTGTGTTCTTCTTATGAACCACACCTAGTGTCATTGCATGTGTGTTCTTCTCATGAACCACACATGGATACACCAGTGTCATTGCATGTGTGTTCTTCTCATGAACCACACCTAGAGTCATTACATGTGTGTTCTTCTAAAAAACACATAAGGATCCACCAGTGTCATTGTATGTGTGTTCTTTTCATGAAGCACAGCTAGAGTCATTACATGTGTGTTCTTCTAAACAAACCACATAAGGATCCACCAGTGTCATTGCATGTGTGTTCTTTTCATGAACCACACATGGATCCACTAGTGTCATTGCATGTATGTTCTTCTCATGAACCACACAAGTGTCATTGCATGTGTGTTCTTCTCATGAACCACACATGGATACACCAGTGTCATTGCATGTGTGTTCTTTTCATGAACCACAGCTAGAGTCATTGCATGTGTGTTCTTCTAAACAAACCACATAAGGATCCACCAGTGTCATTGCATGTGTGTTCTTCTTATGAACCACACCCAGTGTCATTGCATGTGTGTTCTTCTCATGAACCACACATAGATACACTAGTGTTATTGCATGTGTGTTCTTTTCATGAACCACACCTAGAGTCATTGCATGTGTGTTCTTCTAAAAAAAACCACATAAGGATCCACCAGTGTCATTGCATGTGTGTTCTTTTCATGAACCACAGCTAGAGTCATTACATGTGTGTTCGTCTAAACAAACCACATAAGGATCCACCAGTGTCATTGCATGTGTGTTCTTCTCATGAACCACACATGGATCCACCAGTGTCATTGCATGTCTGTTCTTCTAATGAACCACAGCTAGACTCAGTTCATGTATGTTACTTCCACAAACCACATATGGATCCACCAGTGTCATTGCATGTATGTTCTTTTCATGAACCACAACTATAGTCATTGCATGTGTGTTCTTCTCATGAACCACACATGGATCCACCCAGTGTGATTGCATGTCTGTTCTTTTCACAAACCACATAAGGATACACCCATGTCATTGCATGTGTGTTCTTCTCATGAACCACAGCTAGAGTCATTACATGTCTGTTCTTCTCACAAACCACATAAGGATACACCAGTGTCATTGCATGTGTGTTCTTCTCATGAACCACAGCTAGAGTCATTGCATGTCTGTTCTTCTCACAAACCACATAAGGATCCACCAATGTCATTGCATGTCTGTTCTTTTCATGAACCACACATGGATCCACTAGTGTCATTGCATGTGTGTTCTTCTCATGAACCACACAAGTGTCATTGCATGTGTGTTCTTCTCATGAACCACACATGGATACACCAGTGTCATTGCATGTGTGTTCTTTTCATGAACCACAGCTAGAGTCATTGCATGTGTGTTCTTCTAAACAAACCACATAAGGATCCACCCGTGTCATTGCATGTCTGTTCTTTCAATGAACCACACCCAGTGTCATTGCATGTCGGTTCCTCTAATCAAACCACACATGGATCTACCTAGAGTCATTGCATGTCAGTTTTTTTCACAAACCACACATGGATCCACCAGTGTCATTGCATGTTTGTTCTTTTCATGAACCACAACTAGAGTCATTGTGTGTGTTCTTCTAAACAAACCACACATGGATCCACGTAGTGTGATTGCATGTCTGTTCTTTTGACAAACCATACATGGATACACCAGTGTCATTGCATGTGTGTTCTTTTGCTTGAAGGACAACTAGAGTCATTGCATGTGTGTTCTTCTCATGAACCACATAAGGATCCACCAGTGTCATTGCATGTGTGTTCTTCTCATGAACCACATAAGGATCCACCAGTGTCATTGCATGTCTGTTCTTTTCACAAACCACATAAGGATCCACCAGTGTCATTGCATGTCTGTTCTTTTCATGAACCACATAAGGATCCACCAGTGTCATTGGATGTGTGTTCTTCTCATGAACCACACATGTATCTACCAGTGTCATGGCATGTCCGTTCTTTTCATGAACCACACCCACCGTCATTGCATGTCTCTTCCTCTAAACAAACCACATAAGGATCCACCAGTGTCATTGCATGTCTATTCTTTTCATGAACCACACATGGATCCACCAGTGTCATTGCATGTGTGTTCTTTTCATGAACCACAACTAGAGTCATTGCATGTGTGTTCTTCTAAACAAACCACACATGGATCCACGTAGTGTGATTGCATGTCTGTTCTTTTCACAAACCACACATGGATACACCAGTGTCATTGCATGTGTGTTCTTTTGATGAACGACATCTAGAGTCATTGCATGTGTGTTCTTTTAAACAAACCACATAAGGATCCACCAGTGTCATTGCATGTTTGTTCTCCTCATGAACCACAAAAGGATTCACCAGTGTCATTGCATGTCTGTTCTTTTCATGAACCACACCCAGTGTCATTGCATGTCTGTTCCTCTAAACAAACCACATAAGGATCCACCAGTGTCATTGCATGTCTGTTCTTTTCATGAACCACACATGGATCCACCAGTGTCATTGCATGTGTGTTGTTTTCATGAACCACAGCTAGAGTCATTACATGTGTGTTCGTCTAAACAAACCACATAAGGATCCACCAGTGTCATTGCATGTGTGTTCTTCTCATGAACCACACATGGATCCACCAGTGTCATTGCATGTCTGTTATTCTAATGAACCACAGCTAGAGTCAGTTCATGTCTGTTACTTCCACAAACCACATATGGATCCACCAGTGTCATTGCATGTATGTTCTTTTCATGAACCACAACTATAGTCATTGCATGTGTGTTCTTCTCATGAACCACACATGGATCCACCCAGTGTGATTGCATGTCTGTTCTTTTCACAAACCACATAAGGATACACCCGTGTCATTGCATGTGTGTTCTTCTCATGAACCACAGCTAGAGTCATTGCATGTCTGTTCTTCTCACAAACCACATAAGGATACACCAGTGTCATTGCATGTGTGTTCTTCTCATGAACCTCAGCTAGAGTCATTGCATGTCTGTTCTTCTCACAAACCACATAAGGATCCACCAATGTCATTGCATGTCTGTTCTTTTCATGAACCACACATGGATCCACTAGTGTCATTGCATGTGTGTTCTTCTCATGAACCACACAAGTGTCATTGCATGTGTGTTCTTCTCATGAACCACACATGGATACACCAGTGTCATTGCATGTGTGTTCTTTTCATGAACCACAGCTAGAGTCATTGCATGTGTGTTCTTCTAAACAAACCACATAAGGATCCACCCGTGTCATTGCATGTCTGTTCTTTCAATGAACCACACCCAGTGTCATTGCATGTCTGTTCCTCTAATCAAACCACACATGGATCTACCTAGAGTCATTGCATGTCAGTTTTTTTCACAAACCAGACATGGATCCACTAGTGTCATTGCATGTTTGTTCTTTTCATGAACCACAACTAGAGTAATTGTGTGTGTTCTTCTAAACAAACCACACATGGATCCACGTAGTGTGATTGCATGTCTGTTCTTTTGACAAACCATACATGGATACACCAGTGTCATTGCATGTGTGTTCTTTTGCTTGAAGGACAACTAGAGTCATTGCATGTGTGTTCTTCTCATGAACCACATAAGGATCCACCAGTGTCATTGCATGTGTGTTCTTCTCATGAACCACATAAGGATCCACCAGTGTCATTGCATGTCTGTTCTTTTCACAAACCACATAAGGATCCACCAGTGTCATTGCATGTCTGTTCTTTTCATGAACCACATAAGGATCCACCAGTGTCATTGGATGTGTGTTCTTCTCATGAACCACACATGTATCTACCAGTGTCATGGCATGTCCGTTCTTTTCATGAACCACACCCACCGTCATTGCATGTCTCTTCCTCTAAACAAACCACATAAGGATCCACCAGTGTCATTGCATGTCTATTCTTTTCATGAACCACACATGGATCCACCAGTGTCATTGCATGTGTGTTCTTTTCATGAACCACAACTAGAGTCATTGCATGTGTGTTCTTCTAAACAAACCACACATGGATCCACCTAGTGTGATTGCATGTCTGTTCTTTTCACAAACCACACATGGATACACCAGTGTCATTGCATGTGTGTTCTTTTGATGAACGACATCTAGAGTCATTGCATGTGTGTTCTTTTAAACAAACCACATAAGGATCCACCAGTGTCATTGCATGTTTGTTCTCCTCATGAACCACATAAGGATTCACCAGTGTCATTGCATGTCTGTTCTTTTCATGAACCACACCCAGTGTCATTGCATGTCTGTTCCTCTAAACAAACCACATAAGGATCCACCAGTGTCATTGCATGTCTGTTCTTTTCATGAACCACACATGGATCCACCAGTGTCATTGCCTGTGAGTTCTTTTCATGAACCACACCCAGTGTCATTGCATGTCTGTTCTTTTCATGAACGACACATGGATCCACCAGTGTCATTGCATGTGTGTTCTTTTCATGACCCACACCTAGAGTCATTGCATGAGTGTTCTTCTAAACAAACCACACATGGATCCACCTAGTGTGATTGCATGTCTGTTCTTTTGACAAACCACACATGGATACACCAGTGTCATTACATGTGTGTTATTCTCATGAACCACAGCCAGTGTCATTGCATGTCTGTTCTTCTCACCAACCACATAAGGATCCACCAGTGTCATTGCATGTCTGTTCTTCTAAACAAACCACATAAGGATCCACCAGTGTCATTGCATGTGTGTTCTTTTCATGAACCACACCTAGAGCCATTGCATGTGTGTTCTTCTAAACAAACCACATAAGGATCCACCAGTGTCATTGCATGTGTGTTCTTCTTATGAACCACACCTAGTGTCATTGCATGTGTGTTCTTCTCATGAACCACACATGGATACACCAGTGTCATTGCATGTGTGTTCTTCTCATGAACCACACCTAGAGTCATTACATGTGTGTTCTTCTAAAAAACACATAAGGATCCACCAGTGTCATTGTATGTGTGTTCTTTTCATGAAGCACAGCTAGAGTCATTACATGTGTGTTCTTCTAAACAAACCACATAAGGATCCACCAGTGTCATTGCATGTGTGTTCTTTTCATGAACCACACATGGATCCACTAGTGTCATTGCATGTATGTTCTTCTCATGAACCACACAAGTGTCATTGCATGTGTGTTCTTCTCATGAACCACACATGGATACACCAGTGTCATTGCATGTGTGTTCTTTTCATGAACCACAGCTAGAGTCATTGCATGTGTGTTCTTCTAAACAAACCACATAAGGATCCACCAGTGTCATTGCATGTGTGTTCTTCTTATGAACCACACCCAGTGTCATTGCATGTGTGTTCTTCTCATGAACCACACATAGATACACTAGTGTTATTGCATGTGTGTTCTTTTCATGAACCACACCTAGAGTCATTGCATGTGTGTTCTTCTAAAAAAAACCACATAAGGATCCACCAGTGTCATTGCATGTGTGTTCTTTTCATGAACCACAGCTAGAGTCATTACATGTGTGTTTGTCTAAACAAACCACATAAGGATCCACCAGTGTCATTGCATGTGTGTTCTTCTCATGAACCACACATGGATCCACCAGTGTCATTGCATGTCTGTTCTTCTAATGAACCACAGCTAGAGTCAGTTCATGTCTGTTAGTTCCACAAACCACATATGGATCCACCAGTGTCATTGCATGTATGTTCTTTTCATGAACCACAACTATAGTCATTGCATATGTGTTCTTCTCATGAACCACACATGGATCCACCCAGTGTGATTGCATGTCTGTTCTTTTCACAAACCACATAAGGATACACCCGTGTCATTGCATGTGTGTTCTTCTCATGAACCACAGCTAGAGTCATTGCATGTCTGTTCTTCTCACAAACCACATAATGATTCACCAGTGTCATTGCATGTGTGTTCTTCTCATGAACCACAGCTAGAGTCATTGCATGTCTGTTCTTCTCACAAACCACATAAGGATCCACCAATGTCATTGCATGTCTGTTCTTTTCATGAACCATACATGGATCCACTAGTGTCATTGCATGTGTGTTCTTCTCATGAACCACACAAGTGTCATTGCATGTGTGTTCTTCTCATGAACCACACATGGATACACCAGTGTCATTGCATGTGTGTTCTTTTCATGAACCACAGCTAGAGTCATTGCATGTGTGTTCTTCTAAACAAAACACATAAGGATCCACCCGTGTCATTGCATGTCTGTTCTTTCAATGAACCACACCCAGTGTCATTGCATGTCTGTTCCTCTAATCAAACCACACATGGATCTACCTAGAGTCATTGCATGTCAGTTTTTTTCACAAACCACACATGGATCCACCAGTGTCATTGCATGTTTGTTCTTTTCATGAACCACAACTAGAGTAATTGTGTGTGTTCTTCTAAACAAACCACACATGGATCCACGTAGTGTGATTGCATGTCTGTTCTTTTGACAAACCATACATGGATACACCAGTGTCATTGCATGTGTGTTCTTTTGCTTGAAGGACAACTAGAGTCATTGCATGTGTGTTCTTCTCATGAACCACATAAGGATCCACCAGTGTCATTGCATGTGTGTTCTTCTCATGAACCACATAAGGATCCACCAGTGTCATTGCATGTCTGTTCTTTTCACAAACCACATAAGGATCCACCAGTGTCATTGCATGTCTGTTCTTTTCATGAACCACATAAGGATCCACCAGTGTCATTGGATGTGTGTTCTTCTCATGAACCACACATGTATCTACCAGTGTCATGGCATGTCCGTTCTTTTCATGAACCACACCCACCGTCATTGCATGTCTCTTCCTCTAAACAAACCACATAAGGATCCACCAGTGTCATTGCATGTCTATTCTTTTCATGAACCACACATGGATCCACCAGTGTCATTGCATGTGTGTTCTTTTCATGAACCACAACTAGAGTCATTGCATGTGTGTTCTTCTAAACAAACCACACATGGATCCACCTAGTGTGATTGCATGTCTGTTCTTTTCACAAACCACACATGGATACACCAGTGTCATTGCATGTGTGTTCTTTTCATGAACGACATCTAGAGTCATTGCATGTTTGTTCTTTTAAACAAACCACATAAGGATCCACCAGTGTCATTGCATGTTTGTTCTCCTCATGAACCACATAAGGATTCACCAGTGTCATTGCATGTCTGTTCTTTTCATGAACCACACCCAGTGTCATTGCATGTCTGTTCCTCTAAACAAACCACATAAGGATCCACCAGTGTCATTGCATGTCTGTTCTTTTCATGAACCACACATGGATCCACCAGTGTCATTGCCTGTGAGTTCTTTTCATGAACCACACCCAGTGTCATTGCATGTCTGTTCTTTTCATGAACGACACATGGATCCACCAGTGTCATTGCATGTGTGTTCTTTTCATGACCCACACCTAGAGTCATTGCATGAGTGTTCTTCTAAACAAACCACACATGGATCCACCTAGTGTGATTGCATGTCTGTTCTTTTGACAAACCACACATGGATACACCAGTGTCATTACATGTGTGTTATTCTCATGAACCACAGCCCGTGTCATTGCATGTCTGATCTTCTCACCAACCACATAAGGATCCACCAGTGTCATTGCATGTCTGTTCTTCTAAACAAACCACATAAGGATCCACCAGTGTCATTGCATGTGTGTTCTTTTCATGAACCACACCTAGAGCCATTGCATGTGTGTTCTTCTAAACAAACCACATAAGGATCCACCAGTGTCATTGCATGTCTACTCTTTTCATGAACCACACCTAGTGTCATTGCATGTATGTTCCTCTAAACAAACCACACATGGATCCACCTAGAGTCATTGCATGTTAGTTCTTTTCACAAATCACACATGGATCCACTAGTGTCATTGCATGTGTGTTCTTTTCATGAACCACACCCAGTGTCATTGCATGTGTGTTCTTCTAAACAAACCACATAAGGATCCACCAGTGTCATTGCATGTGTGTTCTTCTCATGAACCACACCCAGTTTCATTGCATGTGTGTTCTTCTCATGAACCACACCCAGTGTCATTGCATGTGTGTTCTTCTCATGAACCACACATGGATACACCAGTGTCATTGCATGTGTGTTGTTTTCATGAACCACAACTAGAGTCATTGCATGTGTGTTCTTCTAAACAAACCACATAAGGATCCACCAGTGTCATTGCATGTGTGTTCTTCTTATGAACCACACCCAGTGTCATTGCATGTGTGTTCTTCTCATGAACCACACATGGATACACCAGTGTCATTGCATGTGTGTTCTTCTCATGAACCACACCTAGAGTCATTGCATGTGTGTTCTTCTAAAAAAACACATAAGGATCCACCAGTGTCATTGCATGTGTGTTCTTTTCATGAAGCACAGCTAGAGTCATTACATGTGTGTTCTTCTAAACAAACCACATAAGGATCCACCAGTGTCATTGCATGTCTGTTCTTTTCATGAACCGCACATGGATCCACTAGTGTCATTGCATGTGTGTTCTTCTCATGAACCACACAAGCGTCATTGCATGTGTGTTCTTCTCATGAACCACACATGGATACACCAGTGTCATTGCATGTGTGTTCTTTTCATGAACCACAACTAGAGTCATTGCATGTGTGTTCTTCTAAACAAACCACATAAGGATCCACCAGTGTCATTGCATGTGTGTTCTTCTTATGAACCACACCCAGTGTCATTGCATGTGTGTTCTTCTCATGAACCACACATGGATACACCAGTGTTATTGCATGTGTGTTCTTTTCATGAACCACACCTAGAGTCATTGCATGTGTGTTCTTCTAAAAAAAACACATAAGGATCCACCAGTGTCATTGCATGTGTGTTCTTTTCATGAACCACAGCTAGAGTCATTACATGTGTGTTCGTCTAAACAAACCACATAAGGATCCACCAGTGTCATTGCATGTGTGTTCTTCTCATGAACCACACATGGATCCACTAGTGTCATTGCATGTCTGTTCTTCTAATGAACCACAGCTAGAGTCAGTTCATGTCTGTTACTTCCACAAACCACATATGGATCCACTAGTGTCATTGCATGTATGTTCTTTTCATGAACCACAACTATAGTCATTGCATGTGTGTTCTTCTCATGAACCACACATGGATCCATCTAGTGTGATTACATGTCTGTTCTTTTCACAAACCACATAAGGATACACCCGTGTCATTGCATGTGTGTTCTTCTCATGAACCATAGCTAGAGTCATTGCATGTATGTTCTTCTCACAAACCACATAAGGATACACCAGTGTCATTGCATGTGTGTTCTTCTCATGAACCATACCTAGAGTCATTGCATGTGTGTTCTTCTAAACAAACCACACATGGATCCACCTAGTGTGATTGCATGTCTGTTCTTTTCACAAACCACACATGGATACACCAGTGTCATTGCATGTGTGTTCTTTTCATGAACGACATCTAGAGTCATTGCATGTGTGTTCTTTTAAACAAACCACATAAGGATCCACCAGTGTCATTGCATGTTTGTTCTCCTCATGAACCACATAAGGATTCACCAGTGTCATTGCATGTCTGTTCTTTTCATGAACCACACCCAGTGTCATTGCATGTCTGTTCCTCTAAACAAACCACATAAGGATCCACCAGTGTCATTGCATGTCTGTTCTTTTCATGAACCACACATGGATCCACCAGTGTCATTGCCTGTGAGTTCTTTTCATGAACCACACCCAGTGTCATTGCATGTCTGTTCTTTTCATGGACCACAGCTAGAGTCATTGCATGTGTGTTCTACTAAACAAACCACATAAGGATCCACCAGTGTCATTGCATGTGTGTTCTTATTATGAACCACACCCAGTGTCATTACATGTGTGTTCTTCTCATGAACCACACAAGTGTCATTGCATGTGTGTTCTTCTCATGAACCACACATGGATACACCAGTGTCATTGCATGTGTCTTCTTTTCATGAACCACAGCTAGAGTCATTGCATGTGTGTTCTTCTCATAAACCACACCTAGAGTCATTACATGTGTGTTCTTCTAGAAAACACATAAGGATCCACCAGTGTGATTGTATGTGTGTTCTTTTCATGAAGCACAACTAGAGTCATTACATGTGTGTTCTTCTAAACAAACCACATAAGGATCCACCAGTGTCATTGCATGTGTGTTCTTTTCATGAACCACACATGGATCCACTAGTGTCATTGCATGTGTGTTCTTCTCATGAACCACACAAGCGTCATTGCATGTGTGTTCTTCTCATGAACCACACATGGATACACCAGTGTCATTGCATGTGTGTTCTTTTCATGAACCACAACTAGAGTCATTGCATGTGTGTTCTTCTAAACAAACCACATAAGGATCCACCAGTGTCATTGCATGTGTGTTCTTCTTATGAACCACACCCAGTGTCATTGCATGTGTGTTCTTCTCATGAACCACACATGGATACACCAGTGTTATTGCATGTGTGTTCTTTTCATGAACCACACCTAGAGTCATTGCATGTGTGTTCTTCTAAAAAAAACACATAAGGATCCACCAGTGTCATTGCATGTGTGTTCTTTTCATGAACCACAGCTAGAGTCATTACATGTGTGTTCGTCTAAACAAACCACATAAGGATCCACCAGTGTCATTGCATGTGTGTTCTTCTCATGAACCACACATGGATCCACCAGTGTCATTGCATGTCTGTTCTTCTAATGAACCACAGCTAGAGTCAGTTCATGTCTGTTACTTCCACAAACCACATATGGATCCACTAGTGTCATTGCATGTATGTTCTTTTCATGAACCACAACTATAGTCATTGCATGTGTGTTCTTCTCATGAACCACACATGGATCCATCTAGTGTGATTACATGTCTGTTCTTTTCACAAACCACATAAGGATACACCCGTGTCATTGCATGTGTGTTCTTCTCATGAACCATAGCTAGAGTCATTGCATGTATGTTCTTCTCACAAACCACATAAGGATACACCAGTGTCATTGCATGTGTGTTCTTCTCATGAACCATACCTAGAGTCATTGCATGTGTGTTCTTCTAAACAAACCACACATGGATCCACCTAGTGTGATTGCATGTCTGTTCTTTTCACAAACCACACATGGATACACCAGTGTCATTGCATGTGTGTTCTTTTCATGAACGACATCTAGAGTCATTGCATGTGTGTTCTTTTAAACAAACCACATAAGGATCCACCAGTGTCATTGCATGTTTGTTCTCCTCATGAACCACATAAGGATTCACCAGTGTCATTGCATGTCTGTTCTTTTCATGAACCACACCCAGTGTCATTGCATGTCTGTTCCTCTAAACAAACCACATAAGGATCCACCAGTGTCATTGCATGTCTGTTCTTTTCATGAACCACACATGGATCCACCAGTGTCATTGCCTGTGAGTTCTTTTCATGAACCACACCCAGTGTCATTGCATGTCTGTTCTTTTCATGGACCACATCTAGAGTCATTGCATGTGTGTTCTACTAAACAAACCACATAAGGATCCACCAGTGTCATTGCATGTGTGTTCTTATTATGAACCACACCCAGTGTCATTACATGTGTGTTCTTCTCATGAACCACACAAGTGTCATTGCATGTGTGTTCTTCTCATGAACCACACATGGATACACCAGTGTCATTGCATGTGTCTTCTTTTCATGAACCACAGCTAGAGTCATTGCATGTGTGTTCTTCTCATAAACCACACCTAGAGTCATTACATGTGTGTTCTTCTAGAAAACACATAAGGATCCACCAGTGTGATTGTATGTGTGTTCTTTTCATGAAGCACAACTAGAGTCATTACATGTGTGTTCTTCTAAACAAACCACATAAGGATCCACCAGTGTCATTGCATGTGTGTTCTTTTCATGAACCACACATGGATCCACTAGTGTCATTGCATGTGTGTTCTTCTCATGAACCACACAAGCGTCATTGCATGTGTGTTCTTCTCATGAACCACACATGGATACACCAGTGTCATTGCATGTGTGTTCTTTTCATGAACCACAGCTAGAGTCATTGCATGTGTGTTCTTCTAAACAAACCACATAAGGATCCACCAGTGTCATTGCATGTGTGTTCTTCTTATGAACCACACCCAGTGTCATTGCATGTGTGTTCTTCTCATGAACCACACATGGATACACCAGTGTTATTGCATGTGTGTTCTTTTCATGAACCACACCTAGAGTCATTGCATGTGTGTTCTTCTAAAAAAAACACATAAGGATCCACCAGTGTCATTGCATGTGTGTTCTTTTCATGAACCACAGCTAGAGTCATTACATGTGTGTTCGTCTAAACAAACCACATAAGGATCCACCAGTGTCATTGCATGTGTGTTCTTCTCATGAACCACACATGGATCCACCAGTGTCATTGCATGTCTGTTCTTCTAATGAACCACAACTAGAGTCAGTTCATGTCTGTTACTTCCACAAACCACATATGGATCCACCAGTGTCATTGCATGTATGTTCTTTTCATGAACCACAAATATAGTCATTGCATGTGTGTTCTTCTCATGAACCACACATGGATCCACCCAGTGTGATTGCATGTCTGTTCTTTTCACAAACCACATGAGGATACACCCGTGTCATTGCATGTGTGTTCTTCTCATGAACCACAGCTAGAGTCATTGCATGTCTGTTCTTCTCACAAACCACATAAGGATACACCAGTGTCATTGCATGTGTGTTCTTCTCATGAACCACAGCTAGAGTCATTGCATGTCTGTTCTTCTCACAAACCACATAAGGATCCACCAATGTCATTGCATGTCTGTTCTTTTCATGAACCACACATGGATCCACTAGTGTCATTGCATGTGTGTTCTTCTCATGAACCACACAAGTGTCATTGCATGTGTGTTCTTCTCATGAACCACACATGGATACACCAGTGTCATTGCATGTGTGTTCTTTTCATGAACCACAGCTAGAGTCATTGCATGTGTGTTCTTCTAAACAAACCACATAAGGATCCACCCATGTCATTGCATGTCTGTTCTTTCAATGAACCACACCCAGTGTCATTGCATGTCTGTTCCTCTAATCAAACCACACATGGATCTAGCTAGAGTCATTGCATGTCAGTTTTTTTCACAAACCACACATGGATTCACCAGTGTCATTGCATGTTTGTTCTTTTCATGAACCACAGCTAGAGTCATTGTGTGTGTTCTTCTAAACAAACCACACATGGATCCACGTAGTGTGATTGCATGTCTGTTCTTTTAACAAACCATACATGGATACACCAGTGTCATTGCATGTGTGTTCTTTTGCTTGAACGACAACTAGAGTCATTGCATGTGTGTTCTTCTCATGAACCACATAAGGATCCACCAGTGTCATTGCATGTGTGTTCTTCTCATGAACCACATAAGGATCCACCAGTGTCATTGCATGTCTGTTCTTTTCACAAACCACATAAGGATCCACCAGTGTCATTGCATGTCTGTTCTTTTCATGAACCACATAAGGATCCACCAGTGTCATTGGATGTGTGTTCTTCTCATGAACCACACATGTATCTACCAGTGTCATGGCATGTCCGTTCTTTTCATGAACCACACCCACCGTCATTGCATGTCTCTTCCTCTAAACAAACCACATAAGGATCCACCAGTGTCATTGCATGTCTATTCTTTTCATGAACCACACATGGATCCACCAGTGTCATTGCATGTGTGTTCTTTTCATGAACCACAACTAGAGTCATTGCATGTGTGTTCTTCCAAACAAACCACACATGGATCCACCTAGTGTGATTGCATGTCTGTTCTTTTCACAAACCACACATGGATACACCAGTGTCATTGCATGTGTGTTCTTTTCATGAACGACAGCTAGAGTCATTGCATGTGTGTTCTTTTAAACAAACCACATAAGGATCCACCAGTGTCATTGCATGTTTGTTCTCCTCATGAACCACATAAGGATTCACCAGTGTCATTGCATGTCTGTTCTTTTCATGAACCACACCCAGTGTCATTGCATGTCTGTTCCTCTAAACAAACCACATAAGGATCCACCAGTGTCATTGCATGTCTGTTCTTTTCATGAACCACACATGGATCCACCAATGTCATTGCCTGTGAGTTCTTTTCATGAACCACACCCAGTGTCATTGCATGTCTGTTCTTTTCATGAACGACACATGGATCCACCAGTGTCATTGCATGTGTGTTCTTTTCATGACCCACACCTAGAGTCATTGCATGAGTGTTCTTCTAAACAAACCACACATGGATCCACCTAGTGTGATTGCATGTCTGTTCTTTTGAAAAACCACACATGGATACACCAGTGTCATTACATGTGTGTTATTCTCATGAACCACAGCCCATGTCATTGCATGTCTGATCTTCTCACCAACCACATAAGGATCCACCAGTGTCATTGCATGTCTGTTCTTCTAAACAAACCACATAAGGATCCACCAGTGTCATTGCATGTGTGTTCTTTTCATGAACCACACCTAGAGCCATTGCATGTGTGTTCTTCTAAACAAACCACATAAGGATCCACCAGTGTCATTGCATGTCTACTCTTTTCATGAACCACACCTAGTGTCATTGCATGTATGTTCCTCTAAACAAACCACACATGGATCCACCTAGAGTCATTGCATGTTAGTTCTTTTCACAAATCACACATGGATCCACTAGTGTCATTGCATGTGTGTTCTTTTCATGAACCACACCCAGTGTCATTGCATGTGTGTTCTTCTAAACAAACCACATAAGGATCCACCAGTGTCATTGCATGTGTGTTCTTCTCATGAACCACACCCAGTGTCATTGCATGTGTGTTCTTCTCATGAACCACACATGGATACACCAGTGTCATTGCATGTGTGTTGTTTTCATGAACCACAGCTAGAGTCATTGCATGTGTGTTCTTCTAAACAAACCACATAAGGATCCACCAGTGTCATTGCATGTGTGTTCTTCTTATGAACCACACCCAGTGTCATTGCATGTGTGTTCTTCTCATGAACCACACATGGATACACCAGTGTCATTGCATGTGTGTTATTCTCATGAACCACACCTAGAGTCATTGCATGTGTGTTCTTCTAAAAAAACACATAAGGATCCACCAGTGTCATTGCATGTGTGTTCTTTTCATGAAGCACAGCTAGAGTCATCACATGTGTGTTCTTCTAAACAAACCACATAAGGATCCACCAGTGTCATTGCATGTCTGTTCTTTTCATGAACCGCACATGGATCCACTAGTGTCATTGCATGTGTGTTCTTCTCATGAACCACATAAGTGTCATTGCATGTGTGTTCTTCTCATGAACCACACATGGATACACCAGTGTCATTGCATGTGTGTTCTTTTCATGAACCACAGCTAGAGTCATTGCATGTGTGTTCTTCTAAACAAACCACATAAGGATCCACCAGTGTCATTGCATGTGTGTTCTTCTTATGAACCACACCTAGTGTCATTGCATGTGTGTTCTTCTCATGAACCACACATGGATACACCAGTGTCATTGCATGTGTGTTCTTCTCATGAACCATAGCTAGAGTCATTGCATGTCTGTTCTTCTCAAAAACCACATAAGGATCCACCGGTGTCATTGGATGTGTGTTCTTCTCATGAACCATGCATGGATCCACCAGTGTCATTGCATGTCTGCTCTTTTGATTAACCACAGTTAGAGTCGTTGCATGTGTGTTCTTTTCACAAACCACATATGGATCAACCAATGGTATTGCATGTGTGTTCTTTTCACAAATCACATATGGATCCACCCAGTGTGATTGCATGTGTGTTGTTTTCACAAACCACATATGGATCCACCAGTGTCATTGCATGCCTGCTCTTTTCACAAACCACATATGGATCCTAATTAACCTTAGGAGAGCCCTAACCTTAGCCCCCCAATGGGTGGCCGTTAGACCGAGTCTTCTAGAAGGCATGCCCTAACACAGTTGTTCTGCTTGCCGATTGTTACATATCGTTTGATCGGGGCGCTTGGACGATTGGGATGGTCTTTGTGAGAGCGATCCGCGAGTAGGATGTTCTGTGGCATGATTGGCCATGCTTGCTCTGGACAAACTGGCAACACCGGGCGCTCCCCTGTTGCGAGTGTCACGACTCACGAGTTCAGTGGGCCATATCCTAGTGTCACGTCCCCATTACTTCTCTTCCTTCCCCTCGAAGCCACTTTCCCCACTTCACTCCCATCCCGCCGTAAACGCAAGCCGACGGCGCCTCCATCCCAATCCCCTCTCCGGCAGCCACCCCCCTCCCTTCTCGCCATGGGTTCAAGGGGAGACGGCAAGGAAACGCGTCGTGACGACAGGGACGGTGATTTCGATGTGAGTTGTCTCATCTCTATCTCTATCATCTGTGGCCAGTTATCTATTTTTTGAGCTAGATCTAATCTGTTTACTCGTGCGCGTATGATCTGTTAGGCCAACCAGACGATGTATGACTCCGACTATCACGGTTTAGCGGATGAAGACAGTCCTCTGCTATGTAAACATGGATATGTGCCCGCTAAATTTGTAGTGTTCGAAGGACGAAATGCAGGCAGGAAGTTTCTACGGTGTCAAGGACATCGTGCAATGATGCAAGGTGGAAGTTGCGATGTTGTCAAATGGGTAGATCCAGAGTGGCCCCAATCAATGCAGAAAACGCTAGACAAACTATGGGAAATGACTTTTGAGTTGAAATAATCCGTATTCAGCTCACTTATTGATAGTGTTGAGATGAAGCTATAGAAACCAGTTGACACGACCAAGCATAAGCGAGATCTCAGGTGGGTGCAAGACAAGGTTAGCGAAGTCGAGAAGGAGAGGGACGCGGTGTTGGCCCTGAAGGCTAAAGCAGAGCAAGAACTGACTAAAGCAAGGAATGATCTTCACCAGGCCAAAGTCCTACAGTTCACAACTATGAGTATTGACAAGTGCATGGGAAAAATGCAGAGAAACAATTGAAGCTGTGCAAGGAAGATGCTAAAAGGAAGGAGCAGACGATTCGATCCTTGCTCTCGCAGGAAGATGCGCATCGGGCTAAGATTAGGAAGATCAATGAGATGTGTGATAACTAGTTCTATTTAGATTAAGCTCCAGGCCTTTTTAAGTTGTAATAGTTGTACTTGTTGACCTAGCAGTATAAACTATTGGCCTCGGAGTCCTGGGAGGAAAAACATTGGTCGCCCGTTAATCTGTCTTAAACCTGCATTACTTTCTTTTGTCTGACGAATGCCCCTTGGATATTCTGCCCATCGCTTCGTTGTCCGCGTGTACAAATAGGAGGCGCCACAGCGCGTCGCTTCGTTGTCGATCCCCTCGTCCTCTCCAATCTCCATCGCGCCGTCACTTTGTCGTCCATCCCCTCGGTCCCTCTCCAATCTCCACCGCACCGCCATGGAGATGCCCGCGCTGAACTTCTACGAGGCGATGATGTTCGTGCACTTCGACATCCTCGTGTCGCTGGCAGCGATGGTGCCCCACAGATGGCACATCAGCTATGCAGGGGTGCCAGTGGATCCGCTCCCTGGCCGAGCCGAGATGGAGAGCGAAATCGCGGCGCGCTGCCGCTAGATGCCCGCGTGGAAGAGGGTGCTGCCCCGGTACGTGGCGGTCAGCCCGTACTGGCCAACACTATTCAAGAAGGGGAAAAAGGCCAAGATTGGCAACCGCATCGTTGACGGGCGCGTGGTGCACCGGGATCTCCGCAACCGAGAAGGACGGGAGAGGTTCTGGTCCATCCCTGGACGGACCAAGTACACCGTCATCGCCGCCGCTCGCCGCAAAGAGGTGCTCCGTCTCGCGAACAATGCAGAAATCATGGAGGTTCCGTCCGACGATGATGAGGAAGCCGGCGGCTCGGAGTACAGTGGCAGCGAAAGTGAAATTGTTGACTAGTGGTTGAATTAATGTAGGATGTGAAATTGCACCTTTGTTTAGAAGAATTTGTGGTTGAATTAATGAAATGCCTCGATTTAGATCTCTGTCTCGATTAATTTGTAGAAGAATTTGTGATTTTGATCAATTTCTGCCTCGATTTAGATCTCTGTCCCGGATTGGGAACGTGACCGTGGACCAAAGACCCCTTTTCTACTAGTGTATTCCTACATTGGTGGTTTGTTTAAACGTCATCTGCGTGGATTGTGCCGCATCCAAATGACAATTTATAAAGTGGAAGCACGTACACCCGGTTACTGGAGATCCGGGAGCTTCGCCAGATGCAGGGGATGCAGGAGCAGAGAGGCGGTGAGATAGATGGGCTCAAGATTAGGCCAGAAAGTGGTACCAATTTCCTCCTCATCTAGGCATTATCGGTGAGAACATTGTTCTTTATGTTGCCACGTCATTGTGCAGCATCTGAAATAAGTTGCTGCTTCATGGAGTGTGGCAACTTAAATAATTTATTTCTGTGCCACTTACATTCCGTCATATTTGGAGACCTCCTGCCCCTCAGCAATTGTGGAACCGGTGCTGCATGTTTTCAGATAGTAGTGGCACAATCATAATTTCGGATTCAACTACTGACTCAGGCGTTTCCAAACCCTAAGTCGCGGTACATTTTACTCAGAGAACATGGGTATATTGTTTCTCCCAGCAACGTGCCACACACAGAGCTCCAGAATTTAACAGAATTACATATATAGGTTCAAGTTCAACACATTACTATGCATCTTCATTGCCAGCAGCCTTGTTCCGCAGCATGGGTGCCAAGCCTTCATGTCCACTGGCTTCTTCATTTCCTACCTTCTTCCTCTTCCTCGGTGCCAATTTTGTTAGCTTCACGTACTCTGCATCGCCGGGACAATGGGCACCAGAATCGTGTCCAGCATCATATTTCCACTCGTTTTTAATTTCTTCGGGAAGCAAAATGACTGACCCGACAGTCATGTTTCTAACCTTGCGGCGCTTCCTGTCAAAGAAACAAGATTGTTGCATAACTGCCCAATATTTACAGAGTAAATAAAACAAAAATTACAATTCAACACCAACATGTGAACCCCAAGCAACCTTTTCTTACCAGGAGCTAATTGGGTTCGAGCAACCACCATGTCCAAGAATAGAAGGGCGACTCTCAGTTGCAGCAGCTTCCACATCTAGTACATCACAGCTCAAACATGCAAGCCGAAGCATACCTTTTCATCAACCTAATTAGCTGACTGTCACATGTTAGAGGAACCATGATGCCACGTCCATCCATGAAGCTGAATTTTGCAGTCTGCTTTGTCCATAATTCATCATGATTACGCAGAGCAGCAACCATATCAGATATAGTGCAGATCTGCGCAGGCGCTTCTTCCATCGTGATACAATGGTGTCCATACCACTTTCCCTTAGAGTCGTACCTGAAGAGGACCACCGTAACCAGGTAAGGGGGGTCCGCGGAGATCCCACTTGACAGAAAACAGTGGACAAATTATGTTTGTCAGTGTTGGCTAACAAACAATTTGAGGTTCAGTAGCCAGCTAGCAGTTATAATTAGTGCGAATAGAAAAGAGAAGGGTAGCTCACCTGTTTGTAGCTATAACTTCTTCTTCGTTGGTAGTAGGATCTGCCATCCTCCAAGCTGCTCGGCTCGTCGGCGGCGGAGGCGGGCTAGAGCCTCAAAGTGGCGGCTACGACATGCGCCATTGGAGCTCGGGATCAGTGACTGGGCGTAGCAACTGGGCGCAACAACTTGGCACCGAAAGTCAAATGTCCGAAGGGATCATCCTGCCTGGAGGGTGGATTCCGACGCCACTGGTGCTACTCGATTTGCCTAAGAGGTTGCCGCGTTGGCACTCGCGTCAGGGATAGATGACCGACATGAGGGTCCTGACCATCTACTTCACGGGGTAGTTTAACCGAATGTTTGAATTTGGCAGGGGTGAGATGAGTTTGCCTCGAAATGGACCCTCTCAGTAGTTGGCGGCCCAACATTTCGAAACGCGGCAACTTCAAGCAACTTAGGTACCGCCATGCGCTGGCCTGCGAACTTTGGTACCGCGGACGAATATGCCCGGTTGTGACGCGGCGGGAGTTTCCACGTACAGATCCAGGATTTTACTAAGTGTTAACGCATGTCCGAGAAGGGGGTCACACCTGGGGCCTACACCTGGCACCTAACAACCTTAGACCACTCTCACACACATATCCTAGGGGCACATGCAAGTTTTCATGTGATTCCGACGCTCTGGCGGTCTTCCTCCGGCGAAACCCTAAACCGGGACCCCGAATCATCTACCCCTATAGCTTTCTCCATACGAGGGTAGCCCGGCGGACCTCTCTACTTGTTTTGGTTTGTTTAGGACATATGTACATGGATAGCCAAGGTTGGGCCAACTTTGCCACATTCTAGGCCCCGGTTGTGACGCGGCGGGAGTTTCCATGTACAGATCCGGGATTTTACTAAGTGTTAACGCATGTCCGGAAGGGGGTCACACCTAGGGCCTACACATGGCACCTACCAACCTTGCACCACTCTCACACACATATCCTAGGGGCACATGCAAGTTTTCATGTGATTCTGACGATCCGGCGGTCCTCCTCCGGCGAAACCCTAGACCGGGGGCCCCAGATCATCTACCCCTATAGCTATCTCCGTACGAGGGTAGCCCGGTGGACCTATCTACTTATTTTGGTTTTTTAGGACATATGTACATGAAGAGCAAAGGTTGGGCCAACTTTACCACATTCTAGGCCCCGGTTGTGACGCGGCGGGAGTTTCCACGTACAAATCCGGGATTTTTTTAAGTGTTAACGCATGTCTGGGAAGGGGGTCACACCTGGGGTCTACACATGTCACCTACCAACCTTGCACCACTCTCACACACATATCCTAGGGGCACATGCAAGTTTTCATGTGATTCCGACGCTCCGGTGGTCTCCCTCCGGCGAAACCCTAGACCGGGGGCCCCGGTTCATCTACCACTATAGCTATCTCCGTACAAGGGTGGCCCGATGGACCTTTCTACTTGTTTTAGTTTGTTTAGGACATATGTACATGGAGATCCAATTTTGTGCCAACTTTGCCACATTCTAAGCCCCGGTTGTGACGCGGCGGGAGTTTCCACGTACAGATCCGGGATTTTACTAAGTGTTAACGTATGTCCGGCAAGGGTTTCACACCTGGGGCCTACACATGGCACCTACCAACCTTTCACCACTATCACACACATATTATAGGGGCACATGCAAGTTTTCATGTGATTTCGATGCTCTGGCGGTCTTCCTCCGGCGAAACCCTAGACCGGGGGCCCCGAATCGTCTAGCCCTATAGCTCTCTCCGTACGAGGGTAGCCCGGTGGACCTCTCTACTTGTTTTGATTTGTTTAGGACATATGTACATGGAAAGCAAAGGTTGGGCCAGCTTTTCCAAATTCTAGGCCCCGATTGTGATGCGGCGGGAGTTTGCACATACAGATCCAGGATTTTACTAAGTGTTAACGCATGTCCGGGAAGGGGGTCACACCTAGGGCCTACACATGGCACCTACCAACCTTGCACCACTCTCACACACATATCATAGGGGCACATGAAAGTTTTCATGTGATTCCGATGCTCCGGTGGTCTTCCTCCGGCAAAACCCTAGACCGGGGGCCCCGGATTGTCTACCCCTATAGATTTCTCCATACGAGGGAAGCCCCGTGGACCTCTCTACTTGTTTTGGTTTGTTTAGGACATATGTACATGGAGAGCGAAGGTTGGGCCAACTTTGGCACATTCTAGGCCCAGGTTGTGATGCGGCGGGAGTTTCCACATACAGATCCAGGATTTTACTAAGTGTTAGCGCATGTCCGAGAAGGGGGTCACACCTAGGGCCTACACATGGCACCTACCAACCTTGCACAACTCTCACACACATATCCTACGGGCACATGAAAGTTTTCATATGATTCCGATGCTCCAGTGGTCTTCCTCCGGCAAAACCCTAGACCGGGGGCCCTGGATTGTCTACCCCTATAGATTTCTCCATACGAGGGAAGCCCGGTGGACCTCTCTACTTGTTTTGGTTTGTTTAGGACATATGTACATGGAGAGCGAAGGTTGGGCCAACTTTGCCACATTCTAGGCCCCGGTTGTGACGCGGCGAGAGTTTCCACATACAGATCCGGGATTTTACTAAGTGTTAACGCATGTCCGAGAAGAGGCTCACACCTGGCGCCTACACATGACATCTACCAACCTTGCACCACTCTTACACACATATCCTAGGGGCACATGCAAGTTTCCATGTGATTCCGATGCTCCGGCGGTCTTCCTCCGGCGAAACCCTAGACCAGGGGCCCCGGATCGTCTACCCCTATAGCTATCTCCGTACGAGGGTAGCTAGGTGGACCTCTCTACTTGTTTTGGTTGTTTAGGACATATGTACATGGAGAACCAAGGTAGGGCCAACTTTGCCACATTATAGGCCTCGGTTGTGACGCGGCGGGAGTTTCCACGTACAAATCCGGGATTTATCTAAGTGTTAACGCATGTCCGGGAAAGGGGTCATACCTGTGGCCTACACATGGCACCTAAAAAACTTGGACCACTCTCACACACATATCCTAACGCACATGCAAGTTTTCATGTGATTCCGATGCTCCGGCGGTCTTCCTCCGGTGAAACCCTAGACCGGGGCCCCCGGATCATCAACCCCTATAGCTTTCTCCGTACGAGGGTAGCCTGGTGTACCTCTCTACTTGTTTTGCTTTGTTTAGGACATATGTACATGGAGAGCCAAGGTTGGGCCAACTTTGGCATATTCTAGGCCCTGGTTGTGACGCGGCGGGAGTTTCCACGTACATATCCGGGATTTTACCAAGTGTTAACGCATGTCCGGGAAGGGAGTCACACCTAGGTCCTACACATGGCACCTACCAACCTTGCACCACTGTCACACACATATCCTAGGGGCACATGCAAGTTTTCATGTGATTCCGACGCTCCGGCGGCCTTCCTCCGGCGAAACCCTAGACCGGGGCCCTCGGATCGTCTACCCTATAGCTTTCTCCGTACGAGGGTAGCCTGGTGGACCTCTCTACTTGTTTTGGTTTGTTTAGGACATATGTACATGGAGAGCAAAGGTTGGGCCAACTTTGCCACATTCTAGGCCCCGGTTGTGACGCGGCGGGAGTTTCCACGTACACATCGAGGATTTTACTAAGTGTTAACGCATGTCCGAGAAGGGGGTCACACCTGGGGCCTACACATGGCACCTACCAACCTTGCACCACTCTCACACACATATCCTAGGGACACTTTCAAGTTTTCATGCGATTCCGATGCTCCAGCGGTCTGTCGGGGGCCCCGGATCGTCTACCCCTATAGCTATCTCCGTACGAGGGTAGCCTGGTGGACCTCTCTACTTGTTTTGGTTTGTTTAGGACATATGTACATGGAGAGCCAAGGTCCACATTCTAGTCCTTGGTTGTGACATGGCGGGAGTTTCCATGTACAATTCCGGGATTTTACTAAGTGTTAACGCATGTCCGGGAAGGGGGTCACACCTGGAGCCTACACATGGCACCTACCAACCTTGCACCACTCTCACACACATATCCTAGGGGCACATGCAAGTTTTCATGTGATTCCGACGCTCCGGCGGTCTTCCTCCGACGAAACCCTAGACCAGGGCCCCTGGATCGTCTAGCCCTATAGCTTTCTCCGTAGGAGGGTAGCCTGGTGGACCTCTCTACTTGTTTTGGTTTGTTTAGGACATATGTACATGGAGAGCCAAGGTTGGGCCAACTTTGCCATATTCTAGGCCCCGGTTGTGACGTGGCGGGAGTTTCCACGTACAGATCCAGGATTTTACTAAGTGTTAACGCATGTCCGGGAAGGGGGTCACACCTGGGTCCTACACATGGCACCTACCAACCTTGCAACACTCTCACACACATATCCTAGGGGCACATGCAAGTTTGCATGTGATTCCGACGCTCCGGCGGTCTTCCTCCGGCAAAACCCTAGACCGGGGCCCCAGATCGTCTACCCCTATAGCTTTCTAATTACGAGGGTAGCCCGGTGGACCTCTCTACTTGTTTTGGTTTGTTTAGGACATATTTACATGGAGAGTAAAGGTTGGGTGATGGCTCTGTGTATGGTGGCAGAAAAATGCTGGAGTGTGGTTGATGTAGAGCTCGTTGGGAACCCCAAGAGGAAGGTATGATGAGCACAGCAGCAAGTTTCCCTCAGTTATGAAACCAAGGTTTAATCGAACCAGTAGGAGCAAGGAAACACCCCAAAGGTGTTACTAGCTGAGCTTTGGCAGGGCACACTACCGGTGCTAGTAGCAACGTGGAGACCTGCACAACACAACCAGAGAACTTTGTCCCCAACTTGCGATGAGGTTGTCAATCTCACCGTGTTTTGCGGAAAACAAAGGATTAAACGTATCGAATGGAAAGAAGTAAAAGTTTGCAGAAAGTAAACACAAAGCAGTAAAAGTTTATAGATTGTATGTAAAGAAAAGGACCGGGATCCATAGTTCACTAGAGGTGGCTCTCCTTAAGATAGATAACATGCTGGGTGAATAAATTACAGCGGGGCAATTGACAAACATAGAGAAAGCAATACATGCATATACTAATCATCTTGACTCCTTTGAGACTTGATTGGGCATTAAAACATTATACATAGACCGCCATCCAACTGCATCTATGACTAATAATCCACCTTCAGGTTATCATCAAACCCCCTCCAGTATTAAGTTGCAAGCAACAGATTATTTCTTTACGAACTGCGTGTAAAGTAAACAATACGATTGTTCTATGAACAAAGGATTGTTGTTTTCTCCCTAGTAGCAACAGCACATCTAGTACCTTAGAGATTTCTGTCACTTCCCCAGATTACCAGAGGCATGAACCCACTATCAAGCATAAATACTAACTCTTGGAGTTGCTAGCATCTACTTGGCCAAGATAGCTACTAACAACGGAAAGCATGCAAGATCACAAATAACAAAGACATGATAGAATCAATAATCAATCTGAAATAGCATCTCAATATCCATCAGATCCCCGCAAACACAACATGTATGATTACAAATAGATAATCTTGATCCTGAACGGAGCTCACAAGATCTAAACATGGAAGCAAAAAGGAGGAGAACCATCCATCTAGATACTACATGGATCCGTAGTCCATGGATGAACTACTCACGCATCACACCGGAGGCTTGCATGATGATGAAGGCCTCTAGGGTGAATTCCCCTCTCCGGCAGGGTGCCGAGAAGAGCTTCAGATCCCTCCCAATCTAGGGATGGAGATGACGGCGGCTACAGACTCTTTCGTGGATTTTTGATCGGGCCCTTAGGGTTTTCGTCCCGAGGGCATCTTATAGGCGGAAGGGGAGGCCGAGGGGGTGCCAGGGGCCACCACACCACCCCCTGGCGTGGGCCAAGCCTGGCCACGTGGCCAGGTGGTGTGGCCGGCCTCTGGCCCCTCTCCGTCTCATATTCTGGCATCTGATGACTTCCGGAAAAATAGGCACTTTGGCTTTTGTCCCGTCCAATTCCGAGAATATTCATTTTCTGACTTTCCTGGAACCAAAAACAGCAGAAAACAGGTAGCTGGCACCGTGGCTCTTGTTAATAGGTTAGTCCAAGAAATCATATGAAAAGTACTCCAAAGTTGGAACAAAACACAAGAAAGTGGATAAAACCAAGCATGGAACATCAAAAATTATAGATACATTTGCAATGTATCATTGGGCCAACTTTGCCACATTCTAGGCCCCGGTTGTGAGCGGCGGGAGTTTCTACGTACAAATCTAGGATTTTACTAAGTGTTAACGCATGTCCGGGAAGGGGGTCACACCTGGGGCCTACACATGGCACCTACCAACGTTGCACCACTCTCACACACACATCCTAGGGGCACATGCAAGTTTTCATGTGATTCCGACGCTCCGACGGTCTTCCTTTGGTGAAACCTTAGACTGGGGGCCCCGGATCGTCTACCCCTATAGCTTTCTTCGTACGAGGGTATCCCGGTGGACCTCTCTACTTGTTTTTGTTTGTTTAGGACATATGTACATGGAGAGCAAAGGTTGGGCCAACTTTGCCACATTCTAGGCCCCGGTTGTGACGCGGCGGGAGTTTCCACGTATAGATCCAGGATTTTACTAAGAGTTAATGCATGTCCGGGAAGGGGGTCACACCTGGGGCCTACACCTGGCACCTAACAACCTTGCACCACTCTCACACACATATCTTAGGGGCACATGCAAGTTTTCATGTGATTCCGATGCTCTGGCGCTCTTCCTCTGGCGAAACCCTAGACCCGGGCCCCCGGATCGTCTACCCCTATAGCTTTCTCCGTATGAGGGTATCCCGGTGGACCTGTCTACTTGTTTTGGTTTGTATAGGACATATGTACATGGAGAGCCAAGGTTTGGCCAACTTTGCCACATTCTAGGCCATGGTTGTGACATGGCGGGAGTTTCCACGTACAGATCCGGAATTTTAGTAAGTGTTAACGCATGTCCGGGAAGGGGGTCACACCTAGGGCCTACGCATGGCACCTACCAACCTTGCATCACTCTCACACACATATCCTAGGGGCACATGCAAGTTTTCATGTGATTCCGACCCTCCAGCAAAACCCTAGACCGGGGGCCCTGGATCGTCTACCCCTATAGCTATCTCCGTACGAGGGTAGCCCGGTGGACCTATCTACTTGTTTTGGCTTGTTTAGGACATATGTACATGAAGAGAAAAGGTTGGGCCAACTTTGCCACATTCTAGGCCCCGGTTGTGACGCGGCGGGAGTTTCCACGTACATATCCGGGATTTTACTAAGTGTTAACGCATGTCCGGGAAGGGGATCACACCTGGGGCCTACACATGGCACCTACCAACCTTGCACCACTCTCACACACATATCCTAGGGGCACATGCAAGTTTTCATGTGATTCCGATGCTCCGGCGGTCTTCCTCCGGCGAAACCCTAGACCAGGGGCCCCGGATCGTCTACCCCTATAGCTATCTCCGTACGAGGGTAGGCCGGTGGACCTCTCTACTTGTTTTGGTTTGTTTAGGACATATGTACATGGAGAGCCAAGGTTGGGCCAACTTTGCCACATTCTAGGCCCCGATTGTGACGCGGCGGGAGTTTCCACGTACACATCCCGGATTTTACTAAGTGTTAACGCATGTCCGAGAAGGGGGTCACACCTGGGGCCTACACATGGCACCTACCAACCTTGCACCACTCTCATACACATATCCTAGGGGCACATGCAAGTTTTCATGTGATTCCAACGCTCTGGCGGTCTTCCTCCGGCGAAACCCTAGACCGGGGGCCTCGGATCGTCTACCCCTATAGCTTTCTCCGTACGAGGGTAGCCCGGTGGACCTCTCTACTTGTTTTGGTTTGTCTAGGACATATGTACATGGAGAGCCAAGGTTGGGCCAACTTTGCCACATTCTAGGCCCCAGTTGTGATGCGGCGGGAGTTTCCACGTACACATCCGGGATTTTACTAAGTGTTAACGCATGTCGTGGTGGTGTCACGGCAGATGCCATGGATAGGCTAAAGGTGGGGACTAAATGCACTAGGGGAATACAGGGAGGGACAGTGTGGTGATTCCACACACAGTTGCTTTGTATTTGATTCACTTCCACAATTTACAAGTGCTCCTTGAGCTGTATTGGGGAGAGGAGGAAGAAGAAACTCTCTTACTCTCACCACTAGCTGGCCCTCAGGAACACACTAGTAAAACACAAACCTCTAGCGATCAATCCTTTCTACAAAGGCCCTAGCCCTCCTTATATAGGGGTGGCTAGGTCTCCAATTAGGGCATACACGGAGGAATATTCCAGGGAATATGCCTCTTCCCAAAATAGTAAGCCGACCGGGTCACTTTAGCCCAGCGTCATCCCTATAGAGGCTACGTGAGCCTCTGCGGCGCCTGCGTCATCCGACATTGGCATCGTCACCCTTGTCGGCCATGCCTCGATGGTCCTGGCCTCTGTCCGCTTCGCTCACGCTCTGCGTACAGTGGTCACCCTTTGACCAGCGAGATACCTTCCTTCTCTTACAAGCTTGATATAACCTGGATGGCACCTAGTTGATCCGGCCACACCTGTACCTGCATACGAGTTAGATACATCTTACCAACATATGACATAAGTTGGCTGAGACCCAGTTAGGTGGACATCCCTTGGTCCGGGTTACTCCGTGATTCGGCCTGCCTTGAGGTGACTCGGCCAGCACCTGCTTTGACCTTGCTGTACCTCGGCTAACTTGGCCTTTATACCCCGGCGTGACCCTACCCGGGGGTATCCCCCCAACATTAGTCCCCGAAGCTGGTGCGGTCTTAACTGCCTTAGCCGCTAAGGCCACAGCAGGTTCAATTTTACAGAGCCTTTTGCTCCTTTTCCGAGTTATCTCATAGTCCGGATTTCATAGTTTTACTTTTCCTTGGCACATTCCGAGTCTTCACTTGCTGGCCGGGTCACCTCATACTCATCCGGGTCATTTTTCCTTCTCTTGTACGCTTCCCCACGTGGAGGCTAATCATTACTTTGCCTCATTTTAAGGGCTTGCGCCAGTAACCGCCGCAGTTATTGTTAGATATTACTGTAGCACACGTCACATCGTGCTTGCCTCCTTGTTAACTGTATCTCACGTCATGGGATCTCCTGTGCCCTGTGGCCCTTCCTGTGGCTCATCTCTCATTGGCTGATCCGGGACATACACGGCTACACCGTGTGGCCTATCTGCACAGCGCGATCCCACTACCCCTTAAGGGCGTGGTTAAATAGGGGAGGGGCGCGCCCCTTGGGTCTTTTCGCCACTCTCGCGCCCCTCTGCCTCTTCTTCTTCCTCTTTCTCTCCAGCGACAGCGCCGCCGCCACCGCACCTGCTTAGTCGCGCCGCCGCCGCACCGTATCCTCACGTACCAGCGTCGCCGCCACCTCCGCGCATCTCTTCCGCCACGGGTCCTCGCTAGTCCAGGCCACTGACCCCACCGCCGCTAGCGCCAGTGAGGACAGTAACCTCGAGATGACAGAGGAGGAGCTCGACGTCGCGGAGCAGGAAATGGAGGAGCATGCGGGGAACACCGACCGTGGCGCTTGGGCTGGGTCTTGGGTTTGCTAGGATGATCTTGACTGGCTGTACCGCACCCGGCGTATGCCGGAGGGCGTCATCGCGCGTCTTGACGCTGTGGAGCTTTCCCCCTCACCCAATCCGGGTGAGTATGTGGTATTCCTCTCCCACTTCCAACGTGGGTTCGGTCTCCCTGTTAGCGATTTTTTCCACGACTGGGTTAACACGTATGAGCTTCAGCCGCATCATCTTACGGCTAACGCCATCACCTCTCTCTGCCTTCGCTTCCACCATCGAAGGCTACGCCGGACTATGGCCCACAAAGGAGCTCTGGATCCGGTTCTTTGGCCTCTGCCAGAACGTGATTACGAATATAGAGCTTAATCCGGAGGACAAGCATCTCACGTAGTTCGTTGCAGCTTCTATCTCGCCTCGGAAACAGTCCATTTTCCCCCGAGTCACGGGGCTTGACTCCTGTAAAAGCTGGGCCCGAACCTTCTTTTATGTCAGAAATGGCACAACTGAAGATCTGATCCGGCTGCGCCCCTACGCTCCGGGTCCTCCTAATCCGGATCTGTGGGACAAGGTTCCCAAGAAGCCCACTGTCCTGGCGAACCAAGTCAACAAAAGGTTCTAGGAGCTGAAGGATCTGGGATTGCGCAACGAGGACGCAATGATCACATTCGTCCGCAACCGGATCTCCCCCCTCCAGAAACGTACACATAAACTTTGCCACAGGAGCTGGGGCCGTGACCCCAACCGGACCTCCTCATTCGAGTTGAGAAACACCAAGATCTACTGCCGGGTCAAGGCCCTCTTCACCACCAACAAGAAATTCTCTGCTGAGTGGACATGGGGGATCGAACATTTCTGCCGAGATAGGCTTCCCCCTCGGTAAGTCTCGTGCCCCAAACATTTTCCGAATTAAATCATATGTCGGTTTTTGTTGTTAGGTTTGATCCCTTTGCCTTTTCTTTCCCTTAGATGTTTCTTCAGCAAACTATTGAGGATGGTTCCGAACCTTCTCTTAAATGGGCGCCTGGTCGAGATGCCTCGGACGAGGAGGAACCGGATTAGGAGATGTTCCTGCCGATGGCTGATGCGACCAAGCGACACACCGGTAAACTCTCTTCCATTAGAGATTGGCCTGACGATGAAGATGAATCCGACGCTGAGATGATGGAGGCATTTGACGCTATCCCCCTGTCTTACGCTTTTCCGACATCAGCTAACCCTGGTGGGCAGATCCATGAAGATCCTCCCCTTGCCATGGGTGAGCCTGTCCCGGTCGCATCGAAGAAACAGGGGGCCGCATCTGCCTCTTCCTCTGGACCTTCCAAGCCAACAAAAAGGCGTAAGAAGTCCGCAGACAAAGCTGCCACCAAGTCCACGACCAAGGCCGTAGCCCGGAGAGCTCGTAAGCCAAAGGATCCCTTGACCTCAGATGAGTAAGTCATTTCTCCCTTTGCTATTCTTTTGTTCTTCCTTTGGTAAAGTTTCTCATCATTCATGATCTGATTCGGCAGGGCCGCGGTGGAGGTTCTGCAGAGTGGATCCGGCATAGCCTCGCCGCTCCGACATACCCCTTCTTCCCCTCGTGGCAACGATTCACGCCCGTTGAGCCCCATTCAGGAGGGTTCAGCGGCTGCTCCGGGTTCTAGCCCACCTCGTCAAGAGGAGGGCAACCTTGGAACAGGGGGAAGCGGTTCTGGCGAGGCTACAGTTGCTCCTTCTTTGGCACAGCCGCAACCAGCCACCACCGAGCTTCCTTCAGCACCCCAGCCGAAACAGAAATCAGCACCAGCATCAGCTCCAGCACCAACAGCAACAGCAAAAGCGCCAGCAACAGCACCAAGCCCCTCCGCCTTGTCCGAGTCTTCCAAGACTCGACGAGAAGGCACCAGCAGTACCAAGGCTAGCACCAAGGCAGCTCCCAAGGGCAAATCCGCTGCAGCAACTTCAACTTCTCAGCAGCAGCCCAAGGGCAAAAAGGCTCCTGACACTGCCAAGGCATCGTAAATCGAGGCTGGACAGCGTACACTTGCGTCCATGCTTTCGAAGAAGACCCCACTGACAACGGACACCTCTGCCGGCTCAGCTGATGCGCAACTTGTTTTGCAAACTAGCCCTGCGGTTGCCCAGGTTGAACGGAGGGAAGCCCATGCCAAGGGTCTGTTTGTGCCCCACATGCTCAGTGGCGAACATTATCCTTCGACCTTAATCGAGTTCGTAAACAACTGGAACAAGGCATAGTTCGTCCAAAATGATGATCTCCCGGAGAAATTCGGGCCCGCCGAGTTTGCTGCCCAAATGAATACCGCTGCTAAGGCAATTAACCTTGTAGGTCGGATGATGGAGGTACGTTATTTTGCCTTTTCCTTAACATGCAGTAGATATTAGTGATATAGCCATTAGTCCCCGAGCCTCCGGGGGAGTAACTTGTTACTCAGCCGGATGCTCCTTAGAGAACTAACGTAGCTCCTTAATAACTTCGAATATGCACACACCTAGAGCCGGGTTAAGTTCCACTTGGCCCGGGTCTTGTACACTTCGAATATGCACACACCTAGAGCCGGGTTAAGTTCCACTTGGCCCGGATCTTGTACACTTCGAATATGCACACACCTAGAGCCGGGTTAAGTTCCACTTGGCCCGGATTTTGTACACTTCAAATATGCACACACCTAGAGCCGGGTTAAGTTCCACTTGGCCCGGATTTTGTACACTTCGAACATGCACACACCTAGAGCCGGGTTAAGTTCCACTTGGCCCGGATTTTGTACATTTCGAATATGCACACACCTAGAGCCGGGTTAAGTTCTACTTGGCCTGGATTTTGTACACTTCGAATATGCACACACCTAGAGCCGGGTTAAGTTCCACTTGGCCCGGATTTTGTACACTTCGAATATGCACATGACTAAGTTATCCTTTTGTACTCTTTTCAGGTGACCACCAATCGCCGGAGCGCTGAGTTTCAACATCTCTTGGATACTCACAAGATGCTGCGTGCAAAGCACACCACTCTTCTCGCCGAATACGAGAAAAGGGGTAAGTTTTCTCCTTGGCATTTTTCCCATTTCTCTTCGTCTTTTTCTGCCAAACTAATATGATATTCGGATTGTGTAGCCGGAGTGGAAGCTGAGAACATCCTTATGAGAAAAAATCTGGATCAGATAAAGGGTAAGTCATTTTGCTTAATCTCTCGCTGCGCCTTATCTTCTTTTCTTCTTGGCTCGGCAAATATTCATACCTCGGCTTTGCCGGGTCAACAAACTATTTCACCATCTCTTGAAGATAGTGTGCCCGTGCCTGATATGATGCTGCATTTTCTCAAACAAGCAGGGCAGCATCAGGCCGAACTCAAGAAGAAAGATGATGAGATTGCCCTCCTCCAAACTAAAGATGATGAAATTGCCAAGCTTAAGGCAGACATGAAGAAGCTCAAGGCGTAGCACAAGTCCAAACTGGAGAAAGCAGGACAAGACTTTACTAAAGAGCACGAGCGCCTCAACCTCCAGATCGCCAAGGACCAAGAACTGCTTAAGGAGGCCGACGTTGAGCTTGAGTCGGCGAATGCTGAGCTTGGGCAACTCCGGGAGAGGCGTGACAAGTGTACCAAGGAGCTGACCCGGATCCACAGCCACATTTCTCGTAAGTTCTTTTTCTTCAGCTGTCATGAATCTCTCCGGGTCAATCTTCCTCACTTATTTCACACAAATTTCCAGAGGGCAATGCCATTGCAACTACTGATGTTGCCAAGTTCTGCCAGAAGAGGGGTACCCCCATTGCTCCTGGCGTTGAAGAAATTCCTTATGACATGGAGGACTTGCTAGTCAGCTTGTCTTCTCGTGTCGAAATTGTGAAGAACTATGGCAAGGATATCCTGGACGTGGCAATCCGAATCTTCAATGCCTTTTGGCCTAAAGAAGATACTCCGGAGGGAGCCACTGCTCTTATTGCCAGGCTTATGGAGTGCGAGACTCAGCTTGATCTTTGGAGGGAATCTACCGGACGCGCCGGAGCTGAAATCGTTCTCCACTACGTGCTTACATGGTATGAGAAGATCAACCTCAATCTCCTTGAGCGCATGCGCACCGGATCAAGGTGGTCCAATGACCCGGATTGGATAGCTCGGCGCAAGGCTTGCGCCCATATCCTCATCCAATACACCCCCATTCATCAATGGAACGAGGGACCAAGCTTCCTAGGCACCGCTGAGGACGAAAATGCTGAAGATGATTCGGGTGAGGACGAAGAGGACGAAGCTTTGGACGTCGAGGAAGATGAAGATGACGTTGAAGCCGAAGCTGGAGCTGCACCCGCTGGCGCCGAATTACCTCCTCCCGCTGCTCCTTGATTAGAAACACTTTGAATTTCATCAGATCCCCGGTATGCCGGGTGCAATTGTATCAAGCACATAAGTGATATCTTGCTACTAAGTTTTTGTGCCGGATTAACTTGGGCGTAGTCCCCAAGTTTCATTTTCTTGTTCCTCCAATTTTTTGGCTCGGCTCGTGTCTACCTTGGTTCGGTTTTATGACTTACGAGTCCCAGCTTCAAAAATTGACTTAACAATACTTGGAGACTCTAGGATTAGCTCAAAATAATTCAGCGTAGTAAACATAAAATAAGCATAAGGTTAGTCTGAAAAACAAACGTCGGCTCGATTAAGTTCCTTTCCTTAGTCGTTTTTCATGTGTTACGCAATTCCAAACTTGTTCTCTTGCTTGCCATGAAGCCAAATCTTATTGGACAGCAGCAAGTCGAAGAGTTAGGTTTTTGGTGCTCACACACTACTAATCCGGCTTAAGTAGAAGCAACTTACGCCAGCTGACGTATAAATAATAAATACCGAAGACAACAAATATTATCAAGGCAGTCCCCGAGTTCTGCTCGAGGTGCCAACATTTCATTGATAAGCTCATTGCCGGCATACATACCGACATATGAGAGATTCGGATACACACACTTCTTTGCTAAGTGTAGAATGGTCGAAGTAGAGATACTTTCCATGGACGCTTAGATTCCTCGCCGGACCTGTCCGCCTTGTTCTTCTCCTGTGGTTTTGCATTGATGAGATAATATGAGTCATTGTGTAATGCTTTGCTCACAATGAATGGCCCTTCCCATGGGGGAGATAGCTTATGCATGCTAGCAGTACGTTGTACCAATCGGAGTACCAGATCACCTTCCCGGAAGACTCGGGGGTTTACTTTCCGGCTATGATAGCGTCGGAGATTTTGCTGATATATGGCGGATCTGGACAATGCCAATTCTCTTGCTTCTTCCAGCAGATCAACATCATTTTGCCGGGCTTCTTGCACTTCGGCTTCTGTGTATTGGGTGACCCTAGGCGAGTCATGCTCTATGTCGGCTGGTAATACAGCTTCTGTCCCATATACCAGAAAGAATGGTGTATAGCCTGTTGATCGATTCGGAGTTGTTCTTAAACTCCACAGTACCGCTGGTAGTTCTTCTATCTAGCACCCCGCTGATCTTTGTAGCGGCTCAATGAGCCGGGGTTTTATCCCGGATAATACTAATCCGTTGGATCTTTCCACTTGTCCGTTCGATGCGGGGTGGGCTACCGAGGCAACATCCAGCCGGATCTTCTTATCTCGGCAGAATCGTGCAAATGCTCCTTCAGCAAAATTTGTGCCATTATCTGTTATGATACTGTGAGGATAACCGTATCTCAAGATGATATCCTTGAGGAATGTCACGGCGGTAGCTCCATCACACTTTCTTATTAGCTTCACCTCAATCCATTTTGTAAATTTGTCAACCATGACCAAGATATGGGTCATATTTCCCCTTGCTGGTTTGAATGGGCTAACCATATCCAAACACCATACGGCAAACGGCCAGGTGATTGGTATGGTCTTGAGCTCCGACATTGGCATATGTGTCTTTGTAGAATATGTTTAACAGCCATTGCATTTTCTCACCAAATCTTCTGCTTGTTCCAAGGCACTTGGCTAGTAGAATCCATGCCGGAAAGCTTTTGCCACCAACGCTCTAGACGAGGCATGATGCCCACATTCTCCTTGATGTATATCTCGGAGGATGTCAAGCCCTTCTTCCGGGTCAACACATTGCTGGAGAACGCTTGTCACACTCCTTTTGTATAGCTCGTAATTGATGATCATGTATGCTTTTGCTCTCCTCTGAGTTTGCCTGGAAAGCACTTCCTCATCGGGTAAGGTTCCATCTTTCAGGAATTGAAATATGGGCAGTGCCCAATCTGGTACAGCTCGTGCTGGGAACACATCCTCATCAATTTCCATCTGATCCACCAGCATAACCTCGGCCGGATCGCGCTGCGCAGTCCCCGGGTCTTGCGAAGCAGTCCTCGGGTTTGCCGAGGCAGTCCCCGGGTTTCGCGAACCACTTCCCACGTCAATGTCCATGGGCACAGCTCCAGACTCCGGATCTTCCTGGACGTAGATTGAGTCGGTTTCTAGGGACGACCTGATGGATGGTTTTCTGAGGTGTTCTAATGCTACACCCGGTGGAATTGCTTGTCGGGTTTATCCGAGCTTCGACAATACGTCGGTAGCCTCATTTTCCACCTAGGGTACATGGTGAAACTCGCATCCCTCAAAGTACCCAAATATCTTTTGCACATGGAATCTGTATAATGCCATGTTTGGATCAAGAGCATCCCATAGCCCTGAAACTTGCTGAACTACAAAATCCGAGTCGCCAAAACATTGGATCCGACGTATTCCAATTTATTTTGCCACTTTGAGCCCATGTACAAGTGCCTCATATTTGGCGACGTTGTTTGATGCTGCGAAATAGATCTGCAGCACATACTTCAGCTGGTCGTTCTTGGGCGAGGTAAGCACAACTCTGGCGCCTAACCCGGTTTTTGTTTTTGACCCATCAAAGTGCATTCTCCAGTAGTTCTGATCTGGCAATGGTGGCTCATATTGCACCTCGGCCCAATCCACAAAAAAGTCGGCCACAGCCTGAGACTTGATTGCTTCTCTTCTGTCATACTGTGGCGCATAAGGGGCTAGCTCAATTGCCCATTTTGCAATCCTGCCACTTGCATCCTTGTTACTCATTATCTCGGATATGGGAGCTTCACATATTACTTTGATGGGGTGCTCTTCAAAATAGTGTTTTAGCTTCTTAGCCGACATGTACACACCATATGCCACTTTCTGATAGTGCGGATAATTTTGCTTCGATGCGGATAATACCTCGCTTAGGTAATACACTGGCCTTTGCACTGACTTACCCTCTTTATTGCGCTCTACCACAATTACTACACTTACAACTCGGTTTGTTGCGGCTATATAGAGCAACATTGGCTCCTTTGATAGTGGAGAGGCTAACACTGGTGCAGTGGCTAACATCTTCTTTAATTGGATAAAGGCTTCATTGGCCTGTGGCGTCCAAATGAACTTGTTCGACTTTTTCATCAGTTGATAGAGAGGCAGTGCCTTTTCTCCCAACCGACATACAAACCGACTTAAGGATGCCAGGCAACCAGTGAACTTCTGGACATCATTAAGGCACTTCGGCAGTTCCATTCGCTCTATGGCCCGGATTTTAGTTGGATTGACTTCGATACCTCGGCTGGAGACAAGAAATCCGAGTAATTTTCTAGCCGGGACACCGAAGGTGCATTTTTCCGGGTTAAGCTTCATTCGGAACCTCCTTAGGTTCGCGAATGTCTGCCTGATATCGTCAAGGAGCGTTTTGCTTTCCTTAGTCTTGATAACAACATCATCCACATATACCTGCACATTTTGACCAATTTGGTCGTGTAAACACTTCTGCATACATCTTTGGTGCGTTGCCCCTGCATTACGTAAGCCAAATGGCATGGTGCGATAGCAATAAGCCCCATACGAGGTGATAAACGCAGTCTTTATTTGATCACTTGGGTTCAGAGGTATCTGGTGGAAACTAGAATATGCATCAATGAATGACAATAGTTCACACCCAGCAGTGGAATCTATGACTTGGTCTATCCTTGGCAGTGGGAATGGATCTTTCGGACACGCCTTATTCAGGTTCGTATAATCGATACACATGCGCCAAACCACTGCCACGTTCGGATCGTCCTTCTTCTTCTCCACCAGCACCGGATTAGACAGCCAATCCGGGTATAGCACTTCCATGATAAATCCTGCTGCTAGCAGCCGAGCTATCTCATCTCCTATGACCTTTCTCTTGTCTTCGGCAAAGTGGCAGAGAGGTTGCTTCACCGGCTTTGCTCCGGGTCTCACATTCAAAGAGTGCTCGTCCAACTCCCTCGGAACACCTTGCAAGTCCTGTGTGGACCAAGCAAAAATATCCCGATTCTCACGGAGGAAGTTGACGAGCTCGCTTTCCTATTTGTCATTCAACCCGGCACCAATTGTTACGGTGCGCTCTGGGAACATATCATCAACAGGCACTTTCTTGGTATCCTTCATCGCTTGAAATGACACAGTTCCATGCGGGTTACTCAGTGCCGGCATATACTGCTGCGCGGACTGAGCCAGTGCCGCCACTTCCTGTATCTTTCTTTTCTCTTGCGCAATCATGAGTGACTCGGCTAGGTTAGACCCGGCTGATGCACACTCAATGGAACATCAGAAATCTCCAGCTATGGTAATTACTCCATCTGGCCCGGGCAACTTCATCTTCAAGTAACTGATGTGACAACTCACCATGAACTTGTTTAGTGCTGGCTTGCCGAGTAACGCGTGATACGCACTTTCTAAGTTCACCACTTCAAACTCCAAATTCTCAGTTCGGCAGTTATCTCGCGTGCCGAATAACACATCGACTCGGACTTTGCCAATGGGCTCACAGGATATGCCTGGCACAATACCATGAAACGTTGTTCTGGTATCCTGGAGCATGTTCTCCGAGATACCCAACTTGCGCATTGTATCCGCATACATGATATTGATGCTGCCATTGTCTATCAGCACCTTAGTAAATCTCACATTGATATTTGTCCCTATGAATGTTGGGTCTAGCACTAACGCATACGAACCGGGGCTAGGCATAAGCTTGGGGTGATCCTTGATACTCCAGGTGATTTCCTGATCCGACCAAGGCATATACCTCGTCACTGCGGGCATTACCGCATTCACCTCCATATGTCGGTGCTGCAAACTCTTTCTATCTGTTTCCTCTGTGGTAAACACACAGTAACTCTGGTGATGCTCTCTGTATTCATTTCTCCCCTCATTTCCGGGATACCTCTAATCTGGCTGAGGTTGGTTTTCCACTTGATGCACTGCATCCCTTCTCTCATGGTTTTCATACCTCGGCCGAGGGGGAGGCAACATTAACTGTTGCGTGTTTGCTCCGGAGAGCAATTGCTGCCGGGGTAACTCCTGCCGAGGTTGATCATTCCGAGGTGCCTGAGCATTCCCTGAACCACTTTGTTCTATCTTCCTCATCCACTCACATTGCCGAGTCGTGTGACCCACCAGGTTACTCGGATTTGGCGTGTGAAATTTACACAGCTGATCCAGCATTGCCTCATAGGTATACCTTGGGCGGTCCTTCTTTTCTTGCCACTGTTTCTTCTGCTTTGGCGTCCAAGTTTTCTTGCCATCATTTCTTGGAGTCCATTGTTGCCCTCCAGTTTTCTTACGTTGATTATTCCCTACCCCGGGCTGATCCTGATTCATAGCAGCAACTTGTTGCGAACTGTATCTGTAATCCGGTCTATCATCTCTTCTCTTACCCCGGTAATCATTTCGCCGGGATGATCCGGCTCCATCTCTCTGGTAGTACTCCTCATTTGACTCGTTTGACACAAGCCTAGGTTGAGTCGGATCATCCAATGCATATGAATCTGCAATCCGGATTGTCTCTGCCAGCATAGTTGGCATATCCCTTTGTAGCCTTTGCCACAACATGCTCGCATATCTACACCCTTGTGCAAACCAAGCTATTGCCTATGACTCGATCACACCCTCATATGAGTTTCGCACTGTGCACCACCGGGTTAGGAACTCTCGGTCCGTCTCATTCGGTCTCTGCTTGCACATTACTAGGGTCTGTGGCCTATTCGGCCTCTGATACGTTCTCGAGAAGTTACTTACAAACATTTTCTCAAAGTCAATCAAACATTTGATACTTCCGGGTGGCAAATTGTTTAGCCATACCCTTGCTGGCCCCTCCAGCATTTGAGGTACGTATCTCACAGCCCATCTCAAGTTGCCCGTAGCAATTTTTACAGCCGTAGCATAGTTGATCAACCAATCCTCCGGCTTTGTGCTACCGTCATATGTTTTTGTGCCTCTGGGTAACTAAAAGTTTGGTACCGGAGGCTCCTTCATGATCCGGGGCCCAAAAAACGCCGGACCCGGAGGACCTTGACATTCAATTTGCTCCGACCTATAAAGCCGATCCAGCTTCAACCTGGCATCGTCAGGCATCAAGTCCCTGCTCCCCAATCTTGACCCTATCACATGATAGTCCAGCCTTGGGTATCCTGCGTTCACCATTTCCGAATCACCATCATTATATCTGTCTTAAGCTCGTGGAGCACCTCTCTGTTGCATACCTCGGCCGACACTTTGCTCTTGCCTTGGTATATTCCGCTGCTGCGGTTGCCCTGCTCCCGCCGAGTTGCGCTATCCGGCATTGCCGTTTACAGCATTTCCTTGACCGGCATTGCCTTGGTCGCGGTTACCTCGGCTAGCCTCACCTCGGCTGACACTTCGTCGATCATCATTTGCCTGCACTGCTTTTCCTTTCCTTGCCCTTGCCGGGTCATATGGGACTATCTGCTTATTCCTCCCGGCCGAGGTTACTACCTCTTCTCTCCTAGGACCACCATGAGGAGACGATGCGGCTCTAGCGGATTTCTCCAGGTTGCCCACCGCCGAATGAATGATCTTGGAGGCCCCAGCTCTTTCTGGGTTAGCCCTGAGCAATTCCTCATTTTGCCTATTTGCGATCCGAACCAACTCATTAACCCTATCTTGCTGTCTCTGACGGGCTTCACTTGTCAGACCTTCCAACTCGGATGCAGCAGCATCTGCTGCTCTGAGGTTTTTTGCTGGGGTACTATACTTCGGTAGCCCCACGGACAAACAGTTTTCTGATTTCTCAATCCTAGTATCACCTTCTTTGTTCATTTCACTCATGAGGTTTCTCCCCTTCACTTTTACAGCATCTACCTTATTTGCCTTCGCGTACTCATGCAGTGTCATGTTCAACGACTGCTGAGCCGCGGCTATCTTTTTCGCACCCTCTAGTATTTTTTGCCTTGTCTCCTCTAGCTCGGCCTATGCGTGAGCCGGATCTACTACTGCTGCTACTGGGTTTGCCAAGCTATCCATCGCCTGCTGCAGCACATTCTCTGGCCTCTCTAGAGGAGGACCTCTACTTTTTATTGGTGCCTTGGGCGTTACCTCCGGATCTGGTGCCGGATCCTTGCTTGCGCCAGCGCCTGGTGCAGTCATCATCACCTCGGCGCGGTCCGGGGAGCGAGTGATACGCGCCCCGCAGGCTGCGCTAAGGGGTGGCTCGCCTCCTTCGACGACATGCCACGGGTGAACGCATGACACATCGACAGCAACGTAGATCTTGTGCACGCCGAGCTTGACGAAGAGGCCGTTGCACGGAAGAGGACGCTTGCCGAAGAAGCCAGCGTTGTCGCTGACAAAATCCAGCGCTGCAAAGCGCTGAACGAGCCTGGAGACGATGCGTTCGCCGGTGCCGATGAAGTTTCCCGTCCGGATCTTCACCCCTTCTAGCGCCGCTAGCCCCACGGTGGGCGCCAACTGTCGTGGTGGTGTCACGGCAGATGCCATGGATAGGCTAAAGGTGGGGACTAAATGCACTAGGGGAATCCAGGAAGGGAAAGTGTGGTGATTCCACACACAGTTGCTTTGTATTTGATTCACTTCCACAGTTTACAAGTGGTCCTTGAGCTGTATTGGGGAGAGGAGGATGAAGAAACTCTCTTACTCTCACCACTAGCTGGCCCTCAGGAACACACTAGTAAAACACAACCCTCTAGCGATCAACCCTTTCTATAGAGGCCCTAGCCCTCCTTATATAGGGGTGGCTAGGTCTCCAATTAGGGCATACGTGGAGGCATGGAATCTGCCTCTTCCCAAAATAGTAAGCCGACCGGGTCACTTTAGCCCAGCGTCATCCCTGCAGAGGCTACGTGCGCCTCTGCGGCGCCTGCGTCATCCGACATTGGCATCGTCACCCTTGTCGGCCATGCCTCGGTGGTACTGGCCTCTGTCCGCTTCGCTCACTCTCTGCGTACAATGGTCACCCTTTGACCAGCGAGATACCTTCCTTATCTTACAAGCTTGATATAACACGGATCGCACCTAGTTGATCCGGCCACACCTGTACCTGCATATGAGTTAGATACATCTTACCGACATACGACATAAGTCGGCTGAGACCCAGTTAGGTGGACATCCCCTGGTCTGGGTTACTCCGTGATTCAGCCTGCCTTGAGGTGACTCGGCCAGCACCTGCTTTGACCTTGCCGTACCTCGCCTAACTTGGCCTTTAAACCCCGACGTGACCCTACCCGGGGGTATCCCCCAACAACACATGTCCGAGAAGGGGGTCACACCTAGGGCCTACACATGGCACCTACCAACCTTGCACCACTCTCACACACATACCCTAGGGGCACATGCATGTTTTCGTGCGATTCTGACGCTCCGGCGGTCTTCCTCTGGCGAAAACCTAGACCGGGGCCCCCGGATCGTCTACCCCTATAGCTTTCTCCGTACGAGGGTAGCCCGGTGGACCTATCTACTTGTTTTAGTTTGTTTAGGACATATGTACATGGAGATACAAGGTTGGGCCAACTTTGCCACATTATAGGCCCCGGTTGTGACGCGGCGGGAGTTTCCACGTATAGATCCGGGATTTTACTAAGTGTTAACGCATGTCCGGGAAGGGGGTCACACCTGGGGCCTACACAGGGCACCTACCAACCTTGCACCACTCTCACACACATATCCTAGGGGCACATGCAAGTTTTCATGTGATTCCGATGCTCCGGCGGTCTTCCTCTGGTGAAACCCTAGAACGGGGGCCCCGGATCGTCTACCCCTATAGCTTTCTCCGTACGAGGGTAGCCCACCTCTCTACTTGTTTTGGTTTGTTTAGGACATATGTACATGGATAGCCAAGGTTGGGCCAACTTTGCCACATTCTAGGCCCCGGTTGTGATGCGGCGGGAGTTTCCACGTACATATCCGGGATTTTACTAAGTGTTAACGCATGTCCGGGAAGGGGGTCACACCTAGGGCCTACACATGGCACCTACCAACCTTGCACCACTCTGACACATATATCCTAGGGGCACATGCAAGTTTTCATGTGATTTCGACGCTCCGGCGGTCTTCCTCCGGCGAAACCCTAGACAGAGGGCCCCGGATCGTCTACCCCGGTGGACCTCTCTACTTTTTTTGGTTTGTTTAGGACATATGTACATGGAGAGCAAAGGTTGGGCCAACTTTGCCACATTCTAGGCCCCGGCTGTGACGCGGCGGGAGTTTCCACGTACAGATCCGGGATTTTACTAAGTGTTAACGCATGTCCGGGAAGGGGGTCACACCTGGGGCCTACATATGGCACCTACCAACCTTGCACCACTCTCACACACATATCCTAGGGGCACATGCAAGTTTTCATGTGATTCCGACGCTCCGGCGGTCTTCCTCCGGCGAAACCCTAGACCGGGGGCCCGGATCGTCTACCCCTATAGATTTCTCCGTACGAGGGTAGCCCGGTGGACCTCTCTACTTGTTTTGGTTTGTTTAGGACATATGTACATGGATATCCAAGGTTGGGCCAACTTTGCCACATTCTAGGCCCCGGTTGTGATGCGGTGGGAGTTTCCATGTACAGATCCAGTATTTTACTAAGTGTTAACGCATGTCCGGTAAGGGGGTTACACCTGGGGCCTACACATGGCACATACCAACCTTGCACCACTCTCACACACATATCCTAGGGGCACATGCAAGTTTTCATGTGATTCCGACGCTCCGGCGCTCTTCCTCCGGCGAAACCCTAGACAGAGGGCCCCGAATCGTCTACCCCTATAGCTTTCTCCGTACGAGGGTAGCCCGGTGGACCTCTCTACTTGTTTTGGTTTGTTTAGGACATATGTACATGGAGAGAAAAGATTGGGCCAATTTTGCCACATTCTAGGCCTTGGTTGTGACGCGGTGGGAGTTTCCACGTATAGATCCAGGATTTTACTAAGTGTTAACGCATGTCCGATGGACCTAGGCTCGACCCAAGAAAACCTAGGCTCGACCCATGTATATCTGGTGGGTTAGGTTTGTTTAGCTTAAATACCGCACCTCTCTCATTCCACTCCGCTGCCTCCTCCTCCTGCCCAAAGCAGCCGCCGCCACCCGAAGCCACTGCCCGCCTGAAGCCGCCGCCACCCAGAGCTCCTCACCGGCTCGAAGACGCCGCCACCCGAGGCCGCCCGCCGTCGCCGCCCACAGGTAATCTCCAAGCCCTTTTTTGGTTAATTAGATGTGTTTCATAGCAACCACACTTAGAAATTTGTTCTTTCGTTCAAATGCATACTTTAGGATGCCCAACCCGCGTGCTCGTCCTCAACTCGGTGGCAACGCTGGAGGACTGCTGGGCTCCATCGGGGCTGGGGATGTCTGAGCCTGGGCTCCGCCGGGCTGGCACTAGGAGGTGCCACCTTCTAGGAACCGTAGCTTGGTGAGGAATTCGGGTCCCGTTGTCGACCCGGAGCTTCTTTGGTGGAGGTCGCATGGTCCAGAAGCGGTTCAGAGGGAGCCGGCCCCCGAGGAGGTGGTACGGAGGCGTGTCAGGGAGGAGGACGAGCACGTCCGCCGCTATATGTATGTGTTGGAGGTCAGGTTCTCCAATACATGGCAGTTCTTCAGGGATCTCACTCGAGCTATGCTCGTGTGATGGTTCCTTCTCTCTGGGTGTCCACCGCCCGCGGCTCAGTACCCGGTCGTCGGCGTCCAGTTTGATTGAGTGAGATGTAAAAGGTGATATTATCGAATTTTTAGTAGAAAACTATGTCGAGAACTTGAATAAGATAACTAATATCTTGATTGTGGATGCTGAATATGATGATTCGCAACATCAATTCATGTGGGCGTGGAGACAGCTATTCTCACGATAAGAATCCCTCCAATTAAGAAAATATAGACAATATTTAAATAATTGGTTATAATAAATAAGCACAAATGAAATGCAAAAATAATAATAATTAGAAGGAGCTACGCTAACGGCCACACTCGGCGTAGGCCAGCAGGAAAACCAGGAAAGAGGAAAGAAAACGGCCATAGCTAGGCCGAGGGTAGCCGTCGGCGTAGCTATGACGCCGTCACGGGCCGGCGGACGTGGGCCTTGTTACGCCGAGGGCGTTTATACGCCGACGACTGCCCTAGCTGGGCCTACGCTGACGGTCACCGGGCGGAGCTGGCCTAGGCTGGGCCTACGCCGACGGCCCCAACTTTTGACCGTCGGTGTAGCGTGAGGCCGTCGGCGAAGCTGTCCATTCCTGTAGTGTCAGCCCCATATGTGAACCAAATATTCCCTCCCCTTCGTATAAGTTTTCATACTGGTCTATATGTTATATATACAGACGATGTGTTACCAGTGTACATATATTGCCAATTCTTTTCTCTCCAACGGAAGCTTATATTGGCATGTTGATTTTAGTTGGTACTAGGGGTTGAAGTTACACCACTAATAATGATTATATAAAGTAGGATATTTAGAGCTATATATATCCCTACAAGATAAAACCGGATATATTGACTACCACACAAGAGTAAAATCATTTTAGAAAAACCGAATAATACAAATATAATTCCATATTTTTATCATGTCATACAATGAGCATAGAAAATAATCCAAAGCGCAAAAGAGTTTTCTCATAATGAGTCTTAGGTCATGTTCTTTCATCTTCTAGAAGGGCTTAGTCCGCCTATCGGATATTGCGAGTTTACTTGTGCATGTTTATTTGTGGAGGTCTTATACGGTCTACAATGTTGTTATTAGCCTTCGGCGATCGTAGATTTATTTAGTGATACTTAAACACATGTTCTTTGATCTTTCACCCATGTACTTTATCTTATTGCATGCACGAGTCCGATTTATACGGAAACATCATTTTTGTAGGTTAAGCAAGCATTTGACTGAACTTTTACATGTCCATAATTCTCCCATAAGGTTTTATGATCTTATCTACCAGCTTTTATCCAGCTTGAAGTCTTCGAAGCCCTCCACCGGGATCGAAACACGATACAAGACAACGCCAACATGACCTTGAGGTGAAAAAACTGCCCTCGTTAGCTGCAGGTGAGGTGCCGAATCATTGTTTCTCCACATGCGAACTAGTAAATATCACCCCGTCTTGATGATGATTTTGGTACTGACCATGTTTTATATGTATGGTTGGTGTGTTACCAACGTATATGTATGACCAACTCCTTTTCTCCAAACAAAACTTATATTGGTATGTACTACCTCTGTTTTAAAATATAAAATATTTTGCTAGGCTCAAACAACCTACCCCAAAATATATTTTGAAACAAACTATGCCCCAAAGAGTTGTGGGTGCTCATTATATTTTAAAGAGTGAGACAAGCGTGCTTAACATAAATAAAAGGTAACAAATTAGTCAATTTTTTGTATAAATGAAACATACTCCGACCTTTTCTTACAAGAACCAGCTCATGGCTACTTAGGCGCGGTGTGCAACATTGTTTGATTGAGTGTGGAAAGTGTTGATAATTTCAATTGCAGAAACAAAACTTGTCTTTTAGTCTTACAAGCAATTAAAATATCACTCATCCAAAACAATGTAACACAAACCAGTTTCATGAAGAAGCACATCTACTGTGCCACCTGCTCCACAACTGCTTTTACTCGCGCCACCTTGAACTCCGAGGTTGTGTTTTAGATTGATGTGGCTTCTGAATGAGGATATTCAAATGTATGGATAATCAACATTCTTTAGTGATTGTTCCACGAAGAAATATAAAATAGATGACCAGATAACATTTGAGTAGGTGTGGTTGGAGATAATTCCAAACGGAGGAAATGACTGGAGAGATCATGTGTATGAGAAAGCTATGACTTTTGAGAGTGGAACGGACCAACCAGCCATGATCGCTAGAAGATCCATGAAGGACCTAAGGTATTGTTATATTTTTTGTAACAAATGATACTTAATAATAATTGATGGTTGCGTGTGCATCAGTCAAAAGAGCTAGATTCGGACCGCTAATTAAACCAGGAGCGTGTTGTTAAACAGTTAAGTCAATTATCTTTTTATGTAAAAAAAGTGTATTGTTCATATGCTCCCTGCATTTTCTTTATCTGACACTAGCCTCAGGAGTATCTGTTTTAAAACACTAGTCGTTCGAGGTAACTACAATTAATCGACCAAACATTTGTAAACCATACACTACACCTACTTTAAGGTTTTTTGCAACTATGTTTATGTCCTCTATAAACATGTTTGTAGACACTTTTCGCACTACCTTTTGCAAAAAAGTTCTCCCTAATAGTATAGATTTTGCATCAGCTTTTTATTAAGATTAGTTGGCACAGACCAAGCTATATAAAACTACTAGATGCTAAAAAAAGACTGCTCTTAAAATTATCAAGTTTACATAAACCATGTAAAACTAGTATGTATTTTGCATCATGGGTTTGTTAGCGATAGAGCAACACGGTAACATGAGTTTGTCACAACAAGTTGTAAGTGTACCAGCTATTTTGTATTTTTTTGGGTGCACTACTGGCTACCATGTTATTGTACTTAAGCTTGAATGACATAGTTCTATTCATTGAATAGCTCGCTCCTTGTTAAATCCGCCAACTCTCTGTCCAATTGAGCCCTTGCCATGTGCCCTATCTAATGTCTTATTTTAGATGAGGATCGGAATGCATCTTCCTACTTTGCATCTCCCATTGATCGATCTTTTCACCAATCCCCTTGTTTAGATTATTCGTTGTTTGCTTCTACTGTAAGCATGGGAGGCCGTGTGAAGTTTACAAAGAACATTTTGTTCAATAATAACAACACTAGAAAAACATCATACTCATTAGATATTTGATGAAAATGTAAAAATATCTCTAGTTTCATCCCTTGCTAGAGGAACTGACCTCAACAATAGTAGAATATGAGCTCAGCCTTGCTAATGCCTTTCTCCTTCCTCTTAATACAAACAAGAAAAAAACTATAAAATTAAAGTTTGGCACATGTGACATTAGCCTCCCTCTCTAGGATGGTGAACTGATGGGGAAGTAATAAGTTGATTAATTCTTGCGGAGTCAACTTGGGAGTGATAAGTAGCTTTAGAAATATGTGTGTGTGTGCGTCTGTGCGTGTCTTCTATGCTATTATTTTAAATATTTCGAAGTCATCAATTATATGTTCTGTGCACATCTATTTAACTCATGATTGTTCTGAGAGAAACCCTTTTAGTGTGGGTGTGAAATAAAATTGATCTATGCATTTACCACGAGTGTCTTTTTCCTCAAGGTGCATTGAGTTATACACAAACTTTACAAGTTTCAATAGAGATACACAGTACATGTGTCTCTTTGTGGATAAAGATCATGAAATAGCATGTGTACATGTTTATGTGGGAAGGTATGTTCATTTGCGAGTCTGTACAAAAAGAAACATGATTGTCTAATCTAGCAAGAACTGCATGTTCTCCTTTTTTTGCACAAAACAAAACCACTACAGGAAAGAACTGAGACGCCGACGGCCGGATGCCGTCGGCACAGGCTATGCCGACGGGGGCCGTCGTCGTACTCCCCTCGGCGTAGCTCCTGGTCGGCACAGCGCCGTGGCTGTCGGCACAGCGCCGTGGCCGTCGGCACAACCCCTCCCTCTCGGCATAGCTCCTCGCAGCGGGCTCAGCGTGTCAGGCAACGGCCGTCTCTGCTAACGGCCATGTCCTAGAGCTATGCCGACGGCTAGGCCGTCGGCACAGCCCTCTCTACTACGCCGACGGCCAGGCCGTGGGCACAGCCTAAACTATTTTTTAAAAAAATATTTTTTCTTAAACAAATTTTTAATTTTATTTTAATCTTTGAATTGTTTGACTCGTTAATCTCTCGTTTTGATTATTTTTAACACTATTTATACTTAATAATTGATTAAATTGCAATCTTAGTCAAACTTCTCAGTCGGTCACACGTCCTAACACTACTCCAGCTCCAGCACGCTTAACTTTCTCGTTCCTTCAGAATCTCTTTCCGCAAAGCAATTTACACATTGTTGTCAATACTATAATATCAATCCTATTAACTCTTATATCATCATGTCACATGGTTGTATTTTTTGAAATTATAAGCAATTATTTAATGCCCGTTTTAAACTATATATAATGTTTTATGTTTGTCAATACTATGATATCAATCCTCTCTACCACGCGAAGGTTTCACATTGTTTGGATCTTTTTGAATTTCTAATGCCCGTTTTAAACTATAGATAATGTTTTATGTTTCACTTAATTTTTGTTTACAAATGTGTAATATTTGAGTGCAGATAGATAGACTTATTTTTCGCAAATTATGATATATTATTTGTTTTTTCTGAATTAGAATGATTTAGTTATGATTTTTCAAAAATTAATGAGGTAAATGGAAAAAAATCTGGAGGCCTACGCCGACGGCACTGACCAAATATTTTTTTTCCAAAGAGCTGTGCCGATGGCCAGGCCATCGGCACAGCCTGGCTACCTAATGTCGTTTCCATCGCCGTGTCTGATCTGGGGCTATGCCGAGGGATGTACCTACGCCGAGGGCCACCGTCGGCACAACCCTCTCTACTACGCCGACGGCCACGCTACGCCGAGGACTACCCTCGGCAGCATCATCTACGCCGACAGCCGTCCCTACACCGACGGTCGGGCTGGTCGGCTGGCCGGGGGAGGCAGCTACGCTGACGGCCTCGACATTTGGCCGTCGGCGTAGCCGGCCAGCCGTCGGCGCTCAGTTCTTTCCTGTAGTGAACTGGGCTTATTTTTTCACAGAGCTTTGTGCACATTTTTATTTCACAATGGTCATGTAATTAAGAATATTAATCTTCATCTTTTTTGGATTTCATTATCCTGGTCCCAAAATCAACTTCAAACTATTATCAGTAATAGTTCATCTTACATGCCCATTCATAAGGTCTTCGTAAATATATTTAATTGAGACTCAAGGCCGTTAGCTTCCATATAATTCTATCAGGTCCATGATATAATTGTACCATTATTAGCCTTTGGCCCAAGTGTGGTCAGGTTATCCACTTATTACTCGATAGCCTTTTCTTCGCAATTTATGGAATTCGAAAATCCCACTAAAGATAAAGTGTTTATGTGGTTTCTTAATAATAAAGTCTTATTGACAAAATATAACTTAGCAAAAATGAATTGAGTTAGATGTACGAAATGTTGCTTCTACGGGTGTAGAAGAAAGTTGAACATTTATTTATCTCATGCCCTTTTGCTAGTCTCCTATGGCGCATAGTGGACTTTACTTATGATTTTCCTCCTGCAACTAATATCACCAATATGTTTGGAAATTGGTCGAATGAAGTTGGCAAAAAAACTGAAGTTAGAATTCGCATAGGATGGTGTATTGGATGCATCTATGGGAACTCCTTCCTCCACCGGAGCAACGGGTTATTATGGTTACTGGATGTAGCCTACAAGCAACGGTTGTACATGATATGTTGTACCAGGATAACTAGCAGTATATTAAATGACTACATGATGTTTAGTTGCTATATGTTTTTTTACATTTCGCTGGTTGATTCTTGTTTGAACTTTGAGAGATCCTTGAATTGTAATAACTTTTGAATTCTAGGCAATTAGGTAAAGGCCGTGTGCATCACATGATGCAAAGCCTGAGGTTTTACTCCCCTTTTAAAAAATAATTCATCTTACATGCATTCTACCAACCACTCTCACGCACTCATCACTAATAAAATATACCTAGGTTCATTCTTAGGCATGAAAGGCAACCAACATTTTTTATAATTTACTGTTTATGGTAATTCTCAGAGTGATTAGGTAAAAAATAATTCCTTGCTTGACTTTCTCTTTCTCATCATGTAAAAAGTTGTTAGAGAAACTTGGAGTAATTGTCATGCAATGTCATATGTGATATGACTTATGTCACCTTATGTTGCAAAATGTGTCATGTAGCTAAAGAGGGATTGCAAGAGACTTCTTTGCGTTGATCAAGATGGTAATGTAACAATAGATTTTCATTTAGGATAACTTCTGTATGAAACTAATTAAAGAAAGTGAAATGTAGTTGCACAAAACAAGTATCGGTTATGTTCTCTTGTCTAACTTTACAACATTTTTCCCAAGATCGTTTCATAATTTTGGGCGCCTGATTCATAATTAAGCACATAATCAAATGTGGCTAAATATTATACAATCTGGTCACTTTATTCCTCATAGAATTCTCAGCTAAATTTATTGTACCATACAGACCAGGTGTATAGATCCTTGAAAAGGTTTTCATCCATATATATAACACTTCCTCCTCCCATAATTTAAACTAGTTCTGGACCGCTCCATCCGATAATACTGACCTTGTGTCTAGTCAAGAATCTATCATGATTATGTCCTTCACACTCAAACAACATGTAATTTTTTTTCCTCAAGCTACACACATAGACATAGAAGGTATCGAAAAGTTCTAACAACTTATGTCATCCTGAAGCAATTTTGAGTAGCGACACTTCAAAGACGTCATGTACTAATTTTGTATACTGCTATGCAACTTCCGAGGTCTTCATATCACTCGTGTGCTCGATAATAGAGACACATGGCTGTCTACTCTATTTGTTCTAGAAAATACAGAATATGCTTCCACAAAACCTTATAGCCAATTCAATGACACATTGCATATTTTTTCAACCATATTGGAATACTCACAATGATTTTGTATTTAATAAATAAAAAGGTCCATCATTTTTGCAGTTTATCCCATGGGCTACATATTGGATCTGTATGTGCTCCTTTCTTCAACCAGAGTGTTAGAGTATTAGGTATATACGGTTGTTATGGTAGTTTAGATAGAGTTAAGATCTGTTTACGTACAGTCCTAACATGACTCGTACTCCAAGATAATCCTCTGTACGCGTATATATACTCGCCCATGAGGCCCAATAATATATCCAACATATTCCGCCAATATTTCTCTCTATCCTTCTACATTGTATCAGCCTAACCACGATTCAACTACCCTAGCCACCGCCCTCCCTCCCCAGGCGCCGCCGGCTCCCCCGCCACCAAACCTAGTGCTGCCGCCCGCCATGGCGTCGCGCTAGCCGCCGCACACGCTTCCGCGTAGCGCCATCCCCGGGGAGGTCGATCTCCATGATCTCCGCCGGGGGCCGCGCAACCCGTACGCAGGGTTCGTCCGCCGATCCGTGATCGGCTACCCTGTAAGTTTATTTTTCCGATCCCTTGATCGTTTTTTTTGGTTTACCGATCTGTTGGATCCGCAGCATAGAAAACAAAAAATTTCCTACGGTGTGAACTACACGCCAAGATCTATCTACTAGGTACAAAGCAACGGGTGGACATACATCCAACGAGAACTTACCCTCGTAGACAACGAGCTTTGTTAACGAGTAGAAACTCGTGGTTGATGTAGTCGTACACTTGCCGATCTCAAGATCGTGAGGAAGTCTGAGCGCCGCAACTCAGTAGCGCATCCGCACTCGCACACACGTTCAAGCCACCGGACAACCTCCACCTCCTCGCTCCAGCGATCCAGCGGAAGCAGCAACTCCTTCCAGACGAAATGCCACCGGGAACATGTATCTCGCTAATCCGAGACCATGGGGGAATAATTCTAGAGGGGGAGAGAGATCCTTCACAAGGAGGTGTGAGGATGAAGGAGGAAATGGGTGGCCTTTTATAGGAGGAGGGGGGTTCCCCCTCTCTCCATGGCCGGCGCATGGGGGGGTGACCCCTCACCTCCCCCATTCATGTGGTGGTAACCCCTCCACATTAAAATGCCTCTTCACATTCCCTTTTAAAGTCTCCACTTTAAATGCATTAAATTTCTCCAAATTTAATGCTCTCTCATTTAATAAAACTCTTTTTATTAAATTTATTCAGAATTTTGTTAATTACTTTAATTAACAAACATTCACATATAGCCCCTTGCAATATTTCAATATCACATGCAGAACCACCTTCTGCAATTTCACCCGAAACAATTTCCTATTTCTATTGAAACAATTCCTGCGCTTTGCAATTCTTTCGTCTGAAACATATGTGCTCCAAAATGGTGTTCGGTAACTCTTAAGTGTGCCACCCTATGGTTCGCGAATAATGCAGACATGATCGAGACCCTTCTCCGATCAATAATCAGCAGCGAGACCTGGAGATCCGTACTGACTCCTACACATTCAACGATGACTCCTGTGATCGTGAGAACCTTTAAATCTTGTAACTAAATCCCTTTGTCTCTCGATATATTATATGTCCGAGATTCGATCATCAGTATCTCCATACCTAGTTTGATCTCGTTACCGACATGCACTCTTTTCTCGTTTCCGTGATATAACATTCTAGTGATCACATCACTTGCTTGCAAGCTATCCTAATGTGATATCACCGAAAGGGCCCAGAGTATATCTATCCGTCATCTGGATTGACAAATTCCATTCTTGATCCATGAGCCTCAACATAACATCTTTGTAGTACTGAACCCATCTTTATAGTCACCCTGTTACGGTGAGACGTTTGATGTTATCAAGATACTCTTCCGGTATTAGCAATTAACATGATCTCATGGTCTAAGGATAAAGATTACTTCGTATGATGTTATAGCAATATAAACATAATGACTTGATTGTAATTCTATACTTCGGATGAATGTTCATCACATTATTCCACCAATGGTGTGACCTTGTTATTAACAACATCCAATGTCCATGATCAGGAAACCTTGATCATCCTGTTAATCAACAAGCTAGTCTATAAGAGAGGCATGAGTAGGAACCCTTTTTGTTTATTAAACACACATGTATTGATGTTTCCGAATCAATACATTTCTAGCATGTAAAATAAACATCTATCATGTGTAAGGAATATATAATAACAACTTTATTATTGCCTCTCAGGGCATATTTCCTTCAGCCTCCCACTTGCACTAGAGACAATAATCTAGTTCACATAGTGATAAATCTAACACCCATGGAGTTCTGGTGTTCATCATGTTTTGCCCTAGGGAGAACTTTAGTCAACGGATCTGCTACATTCAGGTCCGTGTGTACTTTACAAATATTTATATCTCCATCCTTGACATGCTCGTGGATGGAGTGAAACCGGCGCTTAATATGTTTGGAATTCTTGTGAGACCTTGGTTCCTTTGCGTTGGCTATGGCTCCATTGTTGTCACAATAGATCACCATCGGGTCCAACGCACTGGGAACCACACCCAGTTCCGTAATGAACTCTTTCATCCAAACTGCCTCCTGTGCCGCTTCTGAAGCAACAACATATTCCGCCTCCGTTGTTGATCCAGCCACCACAGGTTGTTTGGAACTCCTCCAACTAACTGATGCTCCGTTCAAGAGAAATACGTATCCGGATTGAGACTTAGAGTCATCTGGATCGGTGTCAAAGCTAGCATCGACATAACACTTAGCGACTAGCTCTTCTTCACATCCGTATATGAGAAACATATCCTTAGTTCTTCTCAAGTACTTGAGGATGTTCTTTACCGCTATCCAGTGTTCCGAACCTGGATCCGATTGGTACCTACTAGTCAAACTAATAGCATGTGCCACATCCGGTCTTGTACATAGCATGGCATACATAATAGAGCCTATGGCCGAGGCATAGGGGATCTTATCCATCATCTCTCTTTCTTACGCCGTAGCCGGACTTTGAGTCTTACTCAATGTCTTGCCTTGCAACATAGGTAAGAACCCTTTCTTACTTTCGTCCATATTAAACTTCTTTAATATCTTATCAAGGTATGTACTCTGCGATAGCCCAATTAGGCGCCTTGATCTATCTCTATAGATTTCAATGCCTAATATATATGACGCTTCACCAAGGTCGTTCATCGAAAATTTGCTGTTTAGATAACTTTTAACACTGTTTATAAGATCTATATCATTTCCAATCAATAATATGTCATCCACATATAATATCAGAAATGCCACATTGCTCCCACTCACTTTCTTGTAAATACAAGCCTCTCCATAAGTTTGGACAAATCCAAACTCTTTGATCACCTCATCAAAGCGGAGATTCCAACTTCGTGATGCTTGCTTCCGTCCATAGATGGATCGCTGAAGTTTGCACACCTTATTAGCATCCTTAGGATCGACAAAACCCTTAGGTTATATCATATACAACTCTTCTTCAATCTTACCATTGAGGAACGCAGTTTTGACATCCATCTGCCATATTTCATAATCGAAATATGCAGCAATTGCTAACATAATCCTAACCGATTTAAGCATCGCTACGGGAGAGAATGTCTCATCATAGTCTACTCCTTGAATTTGTCGAAACCCCTTTGCGACAAGTCGAGCCTTATAGATGGTCACATTACCATCAGCATCAGTTTTCCTTTTGAAAATCTATTTATTCTCAACGGCCTTTCGGTCGTGAGGTAAGTCCACCAAGTTCCAAACTTGGTTCTCGTACATGGATTCCATCTCGGATTTCATGGCTTCTAGCCATTTGTTGGAATTCGGGCTCATCATCGCTTCTTCATACGTCGCAGGGTCATCCATTTCATCAACCATGAAATTCACAACAGGATTGCCGTACAGTTCAGGAGCTGCATGTGTCTTGCTTGACCTGCGAGGTTCGGTAGTGTCCTCTTTCGGAGTTTCATGATCATTATCATTAGCTCTCTCTTCATCAGGTGAAGTCAACTCCGAAACAACTTCCGGTGCTGCGCCACTCGCCATTCCATGAAGAGAAGGTTCAATAACCTCTTCGAGTTCTACCTTCCGACTACTCACACCTTTCGCGAGAAACTCCTTCTCAAGAAAGGATCCATTCTTGGCAACAAAAACCTTGCCCTCGGATCTGTGATAGAAGGTATACCCAATTGTTTCCTTAGGGTATCCTATGAAGACGCATTTTTCCGCTTTGGGTTCGAGTTTATCCGGTTGAAGTTTCTTCACATAAACATCGCATCCCCAAACCTTAAGAAATGACAGCTTAGGTTTGTTTCCAAACCATAATTCAAACAGTGTCATTTCAACGGATTTAGATGGTGCCCGATTTAAAGTGAATGCAGCTGTTTCCAATGCATAACCCCAAAATGACAGAGGTAAGTCAGTCAGAGACATCATAGATCGAACCATATCCAATAAGGTACGATTACGACGTTCCGACACACCATTACGTTGTGGTGTTTCGGTAGGCGTGAGTTGTGAAACTATTCCACACTTTTTCATGTGTGTGCTAAACTCGTAACTTAGATACTCTCCTCCACGGTCAGACCGTAGAAACTTGATCTTTCTATTACGATGATTTTCCACTTTATTCTGAAATTCCTTGAACTTTTTAAAAGTTTCAGACTTGTGTTTCATGAAAATAGATATACCCGTATCTACTCAAATCATCCGTGAAAGTAACAAAATAACGATATCCACCTCGCGCCGACACACTCATTGGTCCACACACATCAGTATGTATGATCTCCAACAGATTTGTCGCCCATTCCATTGAACCCGAAAACGGCGTTCTAGTCATCTTGCCCATAAGGCATGGCTCACATGTATCAAATGATTCAAAATCAAGTGATTCCAAAAGTCCATCAGAATGGAGTTTCTTCATGCGTTTAACGCCAATATGACCTAGACGGCAGTGCCACATATATGTAGACATATCATCATCAAGTTTAATCTTTTTAGCATTAACATTATGAATGTGCATAATATTACTATTGAGATCCAATAGAAATAAACCATTCAACATAGGTGCATGACCATAAAAGATATCATTCTTATAAATCGAACAACCATTGTTCTCAGATTTAAAGGAATGACCACTTTGCATCAAACACGATCCAGATACAATGTTCATGCTCAGTGTAGGCACCAAATAACAATTATTTAGGTTTATAACTAATCCCGATGGCAAATGGAGAGGTAGCGTCCCGACGGCGATCACATCAACTCTTGATCCATTGCCGACCCACATCCTGACCTCATCCCTTGCTAGTTGTCGCTTGTTCCGTAGCCCCTGAACCGAGTTACATATATTAGCAATCGATCCGGTATCAAATACCCAGGTTCTACTGTGAGTACTAGTCAAGTACACATCAATAACATGTATATCACATATACCTTTGTTTGCCTTGCTGGACTTCTTGTCCGCCAAATACTTTGGGCAGTTGCGCTTCCAATGGCCAGTCCCCTTACAATAGTAGCACTCGGTGTCAGACTTAGGGCCAGCCTGGGGTTTCTTTTCAGGCGTGGCAACAGACTTGCCACCCTTCTTTCCCTTGTGCTTGATTTCCTGTCCTTCTTGAAACCGGTGGTCCTATTGATCATCAACACTTGATGTTCTTTCCTAATCTCCACTTCTGCAGTCTTAAGCATTGACAGAAGCTCAGGAAGAGACTTCTTCATGCCCTGCATATTATAGTTCATCACGAAGATCTTGTAGCTAGGTGGCAGAGATTGGAGAACACGATGTATGCCTAAGTCAATGGGAATCGTTATTCCCAAGGACACAAGCTTATCGGCGTACCCAGACATTTTGAGTACGTGCTCACTAACGGAGCTGTTTTCCTCCATCATGCAGTTAAAGAACTTTTCTGTAGCATTATAACTCTCTACGGCAGCATGGGTATCGAAAATCATTTTCAATTCTCCCATGGTATCAAAGGCATTGCCATTTTCGAAACGCTTTCGAAGTTCTGGCTCTAGCCCATACAGTATGCCGCAATGAACTAAGTTGTGGTCCTCCTAACAAGTCACATATATATTCTTTTCCTCGTCAGGGGCATCAGGAGCTGGTGGGGGGCCTAGCGGCGCATCTAGCACATATTGCTTTTGTGCAGCAGCGAGGAGAATCCTCAAATTCATAGCCCAGTTGGTGAAGTTGCTATCATTCGCAGCAAGTTTCTCTTTCTCCATGAACACATTGAAATTAAAAGCAGGTGGTGCCATCTACAACATAATCTGTAAAGTTTATTTAGACTAAGTTTATGATAGATTGAGTTCAACTAATCCAAATTACTAATGAACTCCCACTCAAAAACGACATCCCTCGTGTCCTTTTGGTGATTACATGAACCAAATCCACTATACCAAGTCTGATCATCACGTGAGTTGACAACGTTTCAAAGGCGAGCATCTATATGGGCATCATATCAACCATATGACTCATGCTTAACCTTTCGGTCCGTGTTCCGAGGCCATGCCTGTACATGCTAGGCTCGCCAAGTAAGAACCTTAGTATTCGCGTGTGTAAAACTGTTTTACACCCGTTCCTATGAAAGCGTAGATTCGAGTACACCCGATCATCACGTGATGTCTCGAAACACGATCCATAGAACGGTTCATACTCAAGGAAGAACACATTTTTATCTTGATATCTAAAAGAGGGATCATCTTATAATGCTATCAAACGCGCCAAACTAGCAGTATAAGATGCTAACATCTAATGTGTAAAGTGAGATGATATGGTCCATGCATTTGATCTCTATCACTTGCATCGTGGTATGATCTCTATCATTTTGTGTGTAAGGCCAAGGTCCATGGAACTTACACGTTGAGTGTGTTGTAAGAGTATCCACCATACATATACTTACAACAATACCATATCAATACACTAGCCCAGCAACGATCTAAACTAGATGCCTCTAATTTATCAATTGCAAGTTTTACGTGGCTTAGAGCTTTCGGAGATAGAACCGTTCTTACCTACGAACATGAACCACAACGAGGATAACTAAGTTATTAGCAACTCGTTGTAAATTAGATATTGACTATAGTAGGAGAGACAGACACCCGCCAGCCACTTATGCAAAACAAGTTGCATGTCAGTCGTGGAACCGGTCTCATGTACGATGACATGTAAAGTTGGTCCGAGCCGCTTCATCCCACTATGCCACCAATATCCAAAATACATAGAAGATGCAATAACATGATCATCATCGCCCATATATCAATCATATGTGTACTACCCGTGCTAAGCACCTACACATAGATCAGGCTCTGATACCACTGTTGGGTCCGCAGCATAGAAAACAAAAAATTTCCTATGGTGTGAACTACACGCCAAGATCTATCTACTAGGTACAAAGCAACGGGTGGACATACATCCAACAAGAACTTACCCTCGTAGACAACGAGCTTTGTTAATGAGTAGGAACTCATGGTTGATATAGTCGTACACTTGCCGATCTCAAGATCATGAGGAAGTCCGAGCGCCGCAACTCAGCAGCGCATCCGCACTCGCGCACACGTTCAAGCCACCGGAAAACCTCCACCTCCTCGTTCCAGCAATCTAGCGGAAGCAGCAACTCCTTCCAGACGAAATGCCACCAGGAACATGTATCTCGCTAATCCGAGACCATGGGGTAATAATTCTAGAGGGGGAGAGAGATCCTTCACAAGGAGGTGTGAGGATGAAGGAAGGCATGGGTGGCCTTTTATAGGAGGAGGGGGGGTGCCCCCTCTCTCCATGGCCAGCGCATGGGGGGTGACCCCTCACCTCCCCCATTCATGTGGTGGTAACCCCTCCACATTAAAATGCCTCTTCATATTCCTTTTTAAAGTCTCCACTTTAAATGCATTAAATTTCTCCAAATTTAATGCTGTCTCATTTAATAAAACTCTTTTTATTAAATTTATTCAGAATTTTGTTAATTACTTTAATTAACAAACATTCACATATAGCCCCTTGCAATAGTTTAATATCACATGCAGAACCACCTTCTGCAATTTCACCCGAAACAATTTCCTGTTTCTATTGAAACAATTCCTGCGCTTTGCAATTCTTTTGTCTGAAACATATGTGCTCCAAAATGGTGTCCGGTAATTCTTAAGTGTGCCACCCTACGGTTCGCGAATAATGCAGACATGATCGAGACCCTTCTCCGATCAATAATCAGCAGCGGGACCTGGAGATCCGTACTGACTCCTACACATTCAACGATGACTCCTGTGATCGTGAGAACCTTTAATGCTTGTAACTAAATCCCTTTGTCTCTCGATATATTACATGTCCGAGATTCGATCATCGGTATCTCCATACCTAGTTTGATCTTGTTACCGACATGCACTCTTTTCTCTTTCCCGTGATATAACATTGTAGTGATCACATCACTTACTTGCAAGCTATCCTAATGTGATATCACCGAGAGGGCCCAGAGTATATATATCCGTCATCTGGATTGACAAATTCCATTCTTGATCCATGAGCCTCAACATAACATCTTCGTAGTACTGAACCCATCTTTATAGTCACCCTGTTACGGTGTGACGTTTGATGTTATCAAGATACTCTTCCGGTGTTAGCAATTAACATGATCTCATGGTCTAAGGATAAAGATTACTTCGTATGATGTTATAGCAATATAAACATAATGACTTGATCGTAATGCTATACTTCGGATGAATGTTCATCACATTATTCCACCAATGGTGTGACCTTGTTATTAACAACATCCAATGTCCATGATCAGGAAACCTCGATCATCCTGTTAATCAACAAGCTAGTCTATAAGAGAGGCATGATTAGGAACCCTTTTTGTTTATTAAACACACATGTATTGATGTTTCTGAATCAATACATTTATAGCATGTAAAATAAACATCTATCATGTATAAGGAATATATAATAACAACTTTATTATTGCCTCTCAGGGCATATTTCCTTCACGATCTTATATCGGATTGAGTCGCCCACCGCTGTCGTTATTGCTGCTCCTCTACTCCGACCATCGGCATCGAGGATCTACACCGCGTCCGTGCGTCTGCCCCCTCCGCTGCTGCGCCTGCCTTGGCAGGCTGTCACGCACCGCGGACGGCTGCTACGCCTTCCTCGGAAGGCTACCGCGGCCGCCCCCCTCGGATCCTCTTCGTCGTCATCGTCCGGAACTTCACCGACAACGCCGCTATAGAATCCGATCTACGCGTCGTCCACGCCATGGCGCATACGGTGCATTGTCGGTCTGATCAACCGATCCCGCGCCTGTCTATGCCAAGCACGTCCCCGAGCACGCGCCTATCGCCGATTGAGTTACGGGCTGCCGCTGTGTCACCTCGTCGGGCCGCAGCGCCGCCGCCTGTGGTCCACACTACCGGCTTCCAACGCGCCTTCCTTGGCGCGTACGTCGCTGGTGGTCTCCCAGCCGTTGCACCGACTTGGGCCCTGCAGCTATGCCGCTCCCTCGGGTCGTAGCGTGGCTGCAGGCAGTCTACTTCGCCGTCCTCATGCATCGACGGCCTCTGCTTTCACCGTACCATCTGCTACAGCGCGGATCGCCGCCGTCTGCACATGGTCTTCGTCACGTCGTCGGGTCTTCCTCGCCTACTTCGAGCATCGCCGCCGCGCTTCACAAGGTAACCTGCAGGGCGCCCTCTCGCGGTTGTAGGTCCCACCGACTACCCCATCGCTACTCCAGGCATCCAGCATGACTACCCCGGGTTGTCGCTATTTTCGCTGCCTTCTACGTCTTCGTCCACTACAACTTCGCCGCTAGCATCATCCCCGACTACACCACCTGCTACTCTACTCTGACAACCGCAGACAGCGCCGACATCTCTCCCTTCGCTGCTCTGCGCGTCGCAACCGCTCTGGAGGCTTCCTCTGCTAGTCTTTCTAACATGGTGGCAAGTTCATGATGGTCCCTGCCCCCGCACGCCTGGTACTGGCAACACTGGGAGTGCCTTCGTCCCCGACGCATTCCCGAGTCTGGCAAGCTTGGATCGGCGCCTCATCTTCATCAGCTTCAACAACGTCTTCTTCGACATCGACCCCTCTACGACTGCCTCGACCGCGTCACCGACAAGTTCTTCTTTGCATACTGGGTTCTGGCAAAACCGGAGTGTGCGTTCGTCCCTGACGTGCGCCTAGTTCTGGCAAAACTATGGCCGCACCTCGTCCTCGACGGCTCGGCATGCATCGGCTTCGGCATCGACACCCTCGACGACTGCCTCGACGCGTCTTCGTCATCCTCCTCGCGCACTATGCACATGCGGCTTCACGTGCGGCTACCTCGACACCGGCATCCCCGACCACGACATCGACCACGGCGACCCCTCGCACGGCTACTTCGACCACGGCACCGCCCAACGCTCTCGGCTCCCTCGACATTGGCACAAGGGCTACCACCTTACTTGAGCATCATCAGCTTCCTCTACAGTCCAAGCAACCGCGACACGACACCGTCCACGACGTTCCCAGTTGTTCACGACGCTACCGCTACGACTGTGGGGGGATGTTAGAGTATTAGGTATATACGATTGTTATGGTAGTTTAGATAGAGCTAGGATCTGTTTACGTACAGTCCTAACTTGACTTGTACTCCAAGATAATCCTCTGTACGCCTATATATACTCACCCATGAGGCTCAATAATATATCCAACATATTCCGCCAATATCTCTCTCTCTATCCTTCTACACAGAGGAGTAGTGGTAGACACTGTATTCTGGGTGTAGTGCAGCCATATGAAGATGGTAGCATAAGAGGCCTGTTAGTCACGTCACATGTTCATTGTATAGGCACCATGTTCCCTTTTCATGTTTTCAAATGGTTGATATGTATCGATCCTTTGTGATCCTTGAGCAAACTTCGATGAACAAACTGAAATAATGAAATAAAAGGGCCACATGCATCAATTGGTGCAGAGGAAAGGGCTTCCCCTTTCAAAAACAATGTTGCGGAGATGTGATACTCAAGAGATACCGCTACTGATTACACCACGAGATTTCAGAAAAAAACATTTATTTTCCTACATCTGCCAAGAATTATTGCAACGCGAAGGTTGTAGATGCGGCTACGTGGCATTCTTCGTAGTAATGGAGGAGTGATGAAAGAATGAAATAAAGTGCGGTTTCTTCTAATAATGAAGTTATATATTTCATTATTATGTAACTGGCTTTGATTGGTTCCTAACAACAAATGTATGGTAGTATAACAATCCAAAATGGAGACATCGGGCCATAAAAGGAATAACAACGCGTGTATGTACACTATTAGTTCATGAGTGTTATTACGGTCAAATCCTGGATATACACAACATGAATATACATCTATAACTCGGTTAGGAAGTACTCTCTTTTCATAATATAGGATGATATTTCATTCAATATATGAGGACATTGGATGTAATATCATCTTATACTATGGGATGAATTGAGTACTTGCATCAACCGCGAGTCTAGCTCTCCATGTACATACTGCGCAGTAGTGAATGCAAGGTGCATATGTATCACATACATGCATACGGTGACACATGATATTTAGGATCGATAAGCATAAATATTTTTTCTTCGAATAATCCATGAGAACAAAAGTCTAGAGATGAATGCTTCGGAAGTCATGTAAAAAAACATGTCATCTACCATGTATTGATTATGTTCCAAAATCCTAGCTGAGTACTATATATGATGGATGAGTATCCTAGCTCTCTCTCTCTCTCTCTCTCTCTCTCTCTCTATACACACGATAGGTCCTAAACCGATATGTTTTCTTTTCCCGAACTTTTTTACTTGATCTGCATTCCCATTATGTTTCATTGTAGTTAACTTACATGGTAGGAATGAAAGGCAACGGGAAGTTTATAATGCACCTGATACAATTCACTAGTACTTTTGGACAACCAGACATCAGACTCACCAGGACCATGTGTGCTAGTCTTACTTCAGTTCTATCGTGGATAAGCTACCAGTAATCCTTTGGTTTCCATAGTGGATGCGCCACTGCTCGCTTGGAATTGGATCCCGGTAGTGGGCAGTTACGGTAGGATCCTCTTTGGGGGAAAACCAGGTACTTTCGAGGTTTGTGAGGATGGCAAAGGGGACATATTGTGACGGCCGTTTGGTTCATCAACGGATCAATGGCTTCAAATGGGAAACATTGTTGTCTATGGGCCTGCAGATCCTCCCTATCTAGTTGTCATTAGGGAGATTTTAACCCGATTTCTCGATCATTCGGACACGATTAATTCCAATATCGATTAGGGTTTAGTCGATGTGTTAAATGATTGTAGTAGATATGTGTCTCCATGAAATCAGAAGAAGTGGGTCCCAATTTACTTGGACCGTTAAACAAATTAAGCCGACGAGATGTGCTTGGAAAGGTACTGGTTTCTCTGGAGTGAGAGGATAAGTTCCATCTCTGCTCCATCCAGGGTAACCTATGTCCCGTCTCTGATCATTGTCCTCTTATCCTTAGCTACGAAGATTGAAGAAGGTCCACTAAGTAAAACAGAATGTTCTTCTTTGAATATAATAGCTGGAGTTCCTAGAGTTCCCATTAATTGTTTCACAGCCAAGTCACTTCTCTATGAAACCCGTTGACTCCAAGGCAATCTTGATTGTTCACCGAAAGCAAAAAAGATTGCCTTCTCTACCTAAATCAAGGCCCTTGACTCCAAGGCAGACTCTGTGGGTTTATCAACACCAGAATGATGCTCCCCTTACTCCCTTGAAAATGCATTGTATGCGTTCTGTGTTGTGAAGGGATTTACTGGCAGCATCATGTGGTATACAACAATGGATGAATGAAGGTGCCATCAAAGCTGGCACATTTATGAAAGGAACCTCAATGCATCACTGAACTTAGTGGGAACACATCTCTCTCCTCAACGATCGTGCATGCCCATGGTCGCCGCTCATCACCGACAGCGGCAGTCATGCCCTAAGCCGGAGAACGGGAGAGACGGTGGATTCTAGATTTTGGTTGGGAAGGACGAATAGCATGATTCTGAGACAGTATGGGGTTGTTTTGTAAATGTGCCATCAGCCCACACTGGCTAAAGCGCATCCTCCTGTCCAGTAGCGGACCTAAAAATATTTTGAAGCCCGGACAAACAGTAGAAATGAAGGCATAAAATACAATTTTTAGTCAAATTTAGATGCAAATAGGCTTTGCCGGCGGCCGGAAGCCTGGGCACGTGCCCGGGCTGGAGGGGCGCTGCGTCCGCCACTGCTCCTGTCGCTTTGTTTCACATCCAATGGTCCATAGGGTCAGGTGCATCAGGCAGCCTGTGACCCATCCAAGGTATCGTATATGAACGACATAACCAGTATTGCGACTTATCGACATCTTTTCACGCGTTCTTCATTCGGTCTGCTCCGATCGCTGATGAGATCATATTATAACTTGTATTTCTAAGGTTCAAAAAAAATTGTATTTCTTCGCAAGCATGAAGGCACAACAGAGTTTGCAACGATATGTGCAAAAATCATGCGTTTTAGTGTATATATACATACATATGTCGACAAAAGTTGAGTCAATTAATCTGAAACAGAGGGAATACTTTCTATGGTTTCTTGTTATGGAAATTGGAAGATATCCCCTAATATGAGTAGCAGTACTCTCAGAGGAACCGAGAGGGTTGGCACTTTCCTCCACTGCAATTTGTTCTCTGGCTTATAACCCCAAAGTATCATGATCTAAACAAAAACTGTGAGGTAGTATCTGAAACGAAAGGTACTCTATATGTAACAGGAGTCTTATATGCACACAAAGTTGTACAAGATGTCAATAATAAAACATCTTTACCCTAAAGAAAAATCTAATACTCAAGTATTCACTCATGCAGACGGGCATCAATTGTCTCCCCTATTTTGCAGATGTTTTTTCCAACAACTTCTCGTACAATCTGGTACACCTATTTTCCCAATAAAATCAATTATTGGCTATGTACGATAAGTCATCACCATAGGTCCAATTAATCGGGGCGAACTTATTATGGATCCATCCAGTCCTGCTCACCTAACTGACTGTGCTAATTCTATGTAAGATGGAGATGCCTATATATGTAGATCATATTCTCGTTCTCGTTCTGATAACCAGGTGCTCGATCGGAATGCGACGAACCGTCATCTCCAAATACAATACCTTCATGTGTATGATTTTCAAATCTAAGTTACTCATAGCAATGGAAGGTGTCGGGCATTTTGCAACAACATCCGTTCGATCGGACACTAACCTATAATAGCTTCAGTAGTAACTTGTTTATTTGCAGGGAAGGGTGGATCATGAACAACCTGCTACCTGCTATGTTCTCCGTGTTAATCTTATTCTTGGTAGATTACTGGAGAGTTCTGGACCAACAGTCCAGCAGGGAAATACTAGCTATGTGGAATTTTAATTTAGGAAGAAACAATGAAGTCACACGCCATGCAAAATACATGGCTCCAAACGCAGGTGTACCAGGCTAGATTGCTCTTGATAAATCATTATGATTGATTACATGTCAGTTGAATGATCTAGGCCCCAATGTAGTCTTCCTGCACAATGAAAGCTTTATTGATCTCAACGTCACACCAGCCACATGATTTTACACTCCAAACCCTACCTCCCTCAGTTATTGGGTCCGGCCCATGTCTCCCCCTCTAAAAATGTTAGAATTTAAAATATATTTTATTATGAAAAATATTCAAAATTGGAAAATGTTTGAATTTGTAAAATATTCAAATTTAGAAAATGCTCAAAAATTTGTAAAAGTGCTCTAAAAACCGAAACCAGGAAAAACCTGGAAGAAACCGGAACCAGATAAACCAAAATTTGAAAGAAAAACCGGGAAAGAAAACGTGAAGTAAGACCAACTCGCGTTAATGGGCCGGCCCAACGCATGCGCCGTGTGGGCGCAGCCCTAGATAGCGCCCGCGTTGAGCATTGTATAGGAATTGCCCAATTTATACTACTCCAAAAAATCGGTGCCGCAAAGAAAAAAAAACGGTACACGGGCCGTAGACGTCCGCGGCTCAAAAGGCCTCCACGGGCCCAAGAGAGTCCAAATAGCTCTGGCCGTGCTATCGTTCACGAAAAAATATTCCTAAACCTAAATCGAGTGGTACAGGATTCACCTAGTGAGATGGAGAGGATGGCTACATCCTACTTTAAATCAGTTTATAAAACAGACCCATCTGTCCAGCCTTCTTTGGTGATTAATTTATTTACTAATTTTTGACAGATGAGGTAAATGAGAGTCTTTGTCGGCCTTTTACAGAGGAGGAGATTTCTGATGCTATTTTTCAGAACCTTTCCTTGAAGGCGCCAGGTCCAGACGGATTCCCAGTACGTTTCTATCAATGTAACTGGAATGTTCTAAAAGTGGAAATTATACAGACTGCTATGAAGTTTTTTGACACTGGAGTGATGCCGGTGGGTATTAATGATACATCTATAGTGCTGATACCAAAGTTGGATAATCCTGTGGAGTTCAAGGATTTTAGACCGATAAGCTTTTGTAATGTCTTATACAAGATTATCTCAAAGTGCTTGGTAAATCGTCTAAGGCCTATCTTGGGAGATATTGTTTATGAAAACAAGAGTGCTTTTGTTTCTGGACGTCTTATCACGGATAATGATCTTCTGGGTTTTGAGTGTTTGCACTATATGGAGCACGGGACCTTGTCACATAACCCTCTTTGTGCCTATAAAGTAGACTTATCTAAGGGCGTATGATCGAGTTGATTGGGTTTTTCTAGAGGAAGTAATGCATAAGATGGGCTTCGCTCGTCGCTGGATACAATGGATAATGTTGTGTGTGACCACGGCGAGGTATTCCATAAAAGTTAATGGAGCCATATTAGAAGCGTTCTCCCCCAGAAGAGGACTCAGGCAAGGTGATCCACTATCGCTGTTCTTGTTTCTGTTTGTTGCTGATGGTCTCTCTGCTTTGTTGCAAACAAAGATTAGTACAGGAGGAATATGTCCCATTAAGGTGTGTAGAAGGGCGCCGGGGTGTCCCACCTTATTTTTGTGGATGATACACTTTTATTCTTCAAGGCCGATGAAGGCCAAGCGGGACGTCTGAGGCATGCTATTGAGACATATGAAGTGGCGACGGGCAGTTGATTAATCATGATAAATGCTCGATTCTTTTCAGTAAAGATTGTGATGCGGAGACACAAGTTAGTGTCCGCGGTATTTTGAATATTCAAAATCAGAATTTACATGATATTTCAGCCTTATGTTAGTCAATATGAAGATGTAGAAATGACATGGTTTTTAACAACACGAGATCATTTTCATTTTTTTGGGTTATTTATATGATGGTGCATTGAGTTCATCTATGGGCACTCCTTCTCCGCCGGAGCAGCGGGTTATTATGGTAACTAGATGCAGCCTACATGCAACGGTTGTCCATGATATACTGTACCGGTCTGGCTAGCAGTATATTAATCGACTACATGATGTTTAGTTGATATATACTTTTTTACTTTTCGCTGGTTGATTCATGTTTCAACTTTGAGGGATCCTTGAATTATAATAATTTTTGAATTCTAGACAATTAGTAAAAGGCCGTGTGCATCACATGATGCAAAGCCAAATAATTCATCTTACATGCATTCTACAAACCACTCTCACGCACCCATCGCTAATTAAATATACCTAGGTTCATTATTAGGCGTGAAAGCAACCAACATTTTTTATCATTTAGTGTTTATGGTAATTGTTGGAGTGATTAGGTCAAAAATGATTCCTTGTTTGAATATCTCTTTCTCGTCATGTAAAAAGTTGTTAGAGAAACTTCGAGTAATTTTCATGCAATGTCGTATGTGATATGACTTATGTCACCTTATGTTGCAAAATATGTCATGTAGCTAACGCGGGATTGCAAGCGACTTCTTTGCGTTGATTAAGATGTTAATGTAACAATAGATTTTCATTTAGGATAACTTGTGTATGAAACTAATTAAAAAAGGTTAAATGTAGTTGCACAAAACAAGTATCGATAATGTTCTCTTGCCTAACTTTGAAACTTTTTGCCCGAGATCGTTTCATAATTTTGGGCATCTGATTCATAATTAAGCACATAATCAAATGTGGCTAAATATTATACAATCAGGTCAATTTATTCCTCATAGAATTCTCAGCTAAATTTATTGTACCATACACACTGAATAATGGACCATGTGTATAGATCCTTGAAAAGGTTTTCACACATATTTATCACATTTCCTTCTCCCATAATTTAAACTAGTTCCGGACCGCTCCTTCCGATAATACTGACCTTGTGTCCAGTCAAGAATCTATCCTGATTTTGTCCTTTACACTCAAACAACATGTCATTTATTATCCCCCCCCCCCCTTAAGCTACACACATAGGCATGGAAGGTATCGAAAAGTTTCCAACAACTTATGTCTTCTTGAAGCAATTTTGAGTAGCGAGACTTCAAAGACGCCATGTACTGATTTTGTCTACTGCTATGCAACTTCCAAGGTCCTCATATCACTCGTGTGCTCGATAACAGAGACAAATGGTTGTGTACTGTATTTGTTCTAGAAAATACAGAATATGCTAGTCAATTCGATGACACATTGCATATTGTTTCACCCAAATCCCAGCAACTACATCTAAGATGCTTAGTTCTCATATATTCATTCAATGCTCTTTGCCCAAACTTCATAACACACAGGTAAAAATACAAATAGTTCTCGATATCATACAAATTCACACACTTGTTACGCCACGCGTGCCACCGACTTAGCTCTCGTGCATACACTTGTTATCTCACTTCTCCTCACGAACTAGCTACTCGATCATCCATTTATGATTTTACCATATATTTGATGCATGGAAGTCGTCGGGTAATTTATAGCTATAAATAATTGAGAAGACCTTGAACAAAGACGAATTGGCAAGGCAATATGATTGTTTTGTAATCCGGATGAAACAATATCATACATTTTTATCTTGTCCTTTGGCCAAAATTCTTAGGTGTATTGTTCATATCACCTTTAACATATCAACTCCAACTAATATAGCGAACATGTTCGGTAATTGGTTGCATGGGGTGAATAAAAAAGATAGAGTTTCAATCCGCGTGGGAATTTGTGCTTTACTTTGGGGCATTTGGAACACTCACAATGATTTTCTGTTTAATGAATCAAAAGGTCCATCATTTTTGCAGGTTATCCCATAGGCTACATATATATTGGATCTGTATGTGCTCCTTTCTTCAGCCACACGAGCAGCGACAGACACTGGATTCTGGGTGCAACCGTATGAAGATGGTAGCATAGGATTTATTTAACCAGTGCACTTGGAGGCCTGTTAGTCACATCATGTGTTTATTGTAAAGGCACCATGTCCCTTTTCATGTTTTCAAATGGTTGATATATGTATCGATACTTTGTGATCCTGAGCAAACTTCGATGAACAAACTGAAATAAAAGGCCACATGCATCGATTGATGGAGAGGCCAGGGCTTTCCCTTTCAAAAAAATATTGAGGAGACATGATACTCAAGAGACACCGCTACTAATTGCACCACGAGATTTGATAAAGCATTTCTTTTTCCACATCTGCCAAGAATTTTTCCACATTTGCCAAGAGACACATATGTATAGTCACATGTATATACGCATACGGTGACACAAGTATGATGATAAGCATAAATATGTTTTCTTCGAATAAACCATCGGAATAAAAGTCTAGAAATGAATGCTTCGGAAGGAAACCGGTACAATGCTTCTGAGTCTGAAACTAAGTCATGGAACAAAAACATGTCCCATGTATTGATTATGTCCCAAAAGCCTAGCTGGGTACTATATACGGACGAGTATCCTAGTTGTACCCATATATATACATTGCTAACTCTCCCTCCTGGCCACGTGATAGGTCTAAGATTCTCTCTCTTTTTTTCCGAACTTTTCCACCTTATCTGCATTCCCATTACATTTTATTATTGTATAGTAGTGTAGTTAACTTACATGGTAGGAATGAAAGGAAACAGGAAGTTTATACTGCATCTGATACAATCCACTACTAACTTTAGACAACCAGATCGCAGGCTGACCTGGACCGCGTGTGCTAGTCTTACTTCGGTTCTATCGTGGATACTCTACCATTGATCTTAATGTTTCCATAGTGGATGGGATGGTGCTCGCTTGGAATTCGATCCCGGCAGTGGGCAGCTATGGTAGGATCCTCATCGGGGCAAAACCATGTACTTTTGAGGTTGGTAAAATTGGTAAAGGAGACATATTGCACCGGCCCTTTGGTTCATCAACTGATCAATGGATTTAAATGGGAACCATTGTTGTCTATAGGCCTGCGGAGGACTCCCCAACTAGTAGTCACTGGGAAGATTTGAACATGATTCACGATCAGATCACATGGACAAGATTAATTCCAATATGGATTAGGGTTTAGCCGATGTGTTCAATGATTGGATAGTAGATATGCGTCTCCATGAAGTCAATGAAATCATAGGAAGTGGGTCCCATTTTACTTGGATCGTTGAACAACTTAAGCCGAGAAGATGTGCTTGGAAAGGTACTTGTTTCTCTGGAGTGAGAGGGCAAGTTCCATCTCTGCTCACTCTATGCTGACCCATGTCTCGGCTCCGATCATTGTTCTCTTATTCTTAGCTATGAAGAAGGTTCGCTCGGTAAAACAGAGTATTCTTGTTTGAAAATAATAGCTGGAGTTCCTAGAGTTCCCACTAATTGTTTCACAACCAGGTCACTTCTCTACGAAACCCGTTGACTCCAAGGCAATCTTGATTGTTCACCGAAAGCAAAAAAGATTGCCTTCTCTACCTAGATCAAAGCCCTTGACTCCAAGGCAGACTCTATAGGTTTATTAACACCAGAATGATGCTCCCCTTACTCCCTTGAAAATGCATTTTATGGGTTCTATGTTGTGAAGAGATTTCTGCCAGCATCATGTGGTATACAACAATGGATGAAGGAAGGTGCCATCAAAGCTGGCACATTTATGAAAGGAAACTCAATGCATCACTGAACTTAGTGGGAACACATCCCTCTCCTCAACGATCGTGCATGCCCATGGTCGCCGCTCATCATCGACGGCGGCAGTCATGCCCTATACCGTGCATGCCCTAAGCCGGAGATCGGGAGAGACGGTGGATTCTAGATTTTGGTTGGGAAGGACGAATCGCATGTGAGACAGTATGGGGTCGTTTTGTAAATGTGCCATCAGCCCACACTGGCTAAAGCGCATCCTCCTGTCGCTTTGTTTCACATCCAATGGTCCATAGGATCAGGTGCATCAGGCAGCCTGTGACCCATCCACGGTATCGTATATGAATGACATAACCAGTATTGCGACTTATCGACATCTTTTCACGCGTTCCTCATTCGGTCTGCTCCGATCGTTGATGAGATCATATTATAACTTGTATTTCTAAGTTAAAAAAAAAACTTGTATTTCTTCGCAAGCATGAAGGCCCAACAGAGTTTGCAACGATATGTGCAAAAATCATGCGTTTTAGTGTATATATACATACATATGTAGACAAAGTTGAGTCAATTAATCTGAGACAGAGGGAATACTTTCTATGGTTTCTTGTTATGGAAATTGGAAGATATCCCCTAATATGAGTAGCAGTACTCTCAGAGGAACCGAGAGGGTTGGCACTCTCCTCCACTGCAATTTGTTCTCTGGCTTATAACCCAAAGTATCATGATCTAAACAAAAACTGTGAGGTAGTATCTTAAACGAAAGGTACTCTATATGTAACAGGAGTCTTATATGCACACAAAGTTGTACAAGATGTCAATAATAAAACATCTTTACCTTCAAGAAAAATCTAATACTCAAGTATTCACTCATGCAGACGGGCATAAATTGTCTCCCCTATTTTGCACATGATTTTTCCAACAACTTCTAGTACAATCTGGTACACCTATTTTCCCAATAAAATCCAATTATTGACTGTGTACGATAAGTCATCACCATAGGTCCAATTAATCGGGCGAACTTATTATGGATCCATCCAGTCCTGCTCACCTAACTGACTCTGCTAATTCTATGTATGATGGAGATGCCTATATATGTAGATCATACTCTCGTTCTCCTTCTGATAACCAGGTGCTCGATCGGCATGCGACGATCAATACAATACCTTCATGTGGATGATTTTCAAATCTAAGTTACTCATAGCAATGGAAGGTGTCGGGCATTTTGCAAGAACATCCGTTTGATCAGACAGTAACCTATAATAGCTTCACCAGTAACTTGTTTATTTGCAGGGAAGGGTGGATTATGAACAACCTGCTACCTGCTATGTTGTCCGTGTTAATCTTATTCTTGGTCGATTATTGGAGAGTTCTGGACCAACGGTTCAGCAGCGACATACTAGCTATGTGGAATTTTAATTTAGGAAGAAACAATGAAGTCACACACCATGGAAAATACATTGCTCCAACGCAGATGTAGCAGGCTAGATGCTCTTCATAAATCATTATGATTGATTACATATGACTTGAATGATCTAGGCCCCAATATAGTTCTTTCTGCACAATGAAAGCTTTTATTGATCTTGACGTCACATCGAGTGATCCATCCACATGAGTTTACGCTTCAAACCCTACCTATGCAGATGCACACAACCGTGCAAGTTTCACGACACAATGAAACATGATTGGTGAATTACAGTAAAATAATGTGTATCAGTAACAATTAAAGTATTACAGAAATGCTACAGGTGTCATATAGGATTTGCAGCCTTCACCATATTCAACTAGAAATAGTATCTAGTTCTCTGCACTTCAAATCATTTTCTACCACTAAGGAGGACAGGAAAAGGAAACTTTGTGTAGCACCCTAAGATTTTTTGTTCACTTGAGCACAATCCAGACTCAATTATTCATTGCATCTATGAAACAACTATTTCCTATGCTCGAAAATATAAGTTTTTTTGGCTTTTGTGAAACGAGTGTATCTAGACGCCTTTTAATATATAGGCTCACTCCGAACCTACACAATAAAATGTGTCTAGATACATTATTTTTATAAATCTAAAATATTTTATATTTAGAACGGAGTAAGTGATATGAACATACTGATTGAGTACTAGTAGTACAGAATTACAAATACGCAAGCTCAAATCCTCTAAAATAATGGACTACGCAACAAACAGAAGCACACACATCATGCTCATCTACTTCGCATGCGGATGTTCCCGGTCACCGTCCAACATGGGTGACGCAGACGGAGAGGGGCACTGTTCCCGCGGCTACGGCGACGAGAAGGCGTCGACGAGCCACTCCGCCGGCCGCTCCCCGTCGCGTTCTGGCTGGGGAGCGGCCTGCTGCTGCTGGACGAGGAGCGAGCGCAGGGTGTCCCAAAGGCGGTTGGCGCGCCTCCGGTGCCGGATGCGGCGGAGCACGGCGTCCTTCTCCAGCGCCCCCGCGCCGGGCCCGGGCCTGTGCAGGTACAGCCGTCTCGTGACACCCGCCGCCGCGTCGCCGTGCTCTACCTCGTCGTGGGCCGCCGGAGGTGGAGACGAAGGGCCGCTCCTGGACATCCTGGACTCCATGGCAAGATTGATCTAGTGGCGAGAAGCAGGCAGCTCCTTCGGCTTGTGTTGAATCTAATTTCTTGACTTGATGAGAGCTTCGCGTGCAGAGCTGAGTGAGGGGAGTGAAGGGGTGGAGATGGAGATTTTTAGATGGTTTCGAGGAGTATTATATGTTGGGCCATGTCCCTCCACATGGAGGTGTGTTGGCAGCCTGTTCGTATCCAACGGCTGAGGTGCTCCTTGGGAGAGGAGTAGAAAAGAAAACCCTAGCCACCCTTGGTGGCTGTGTGTCTCAACCAGAGAGTGAGCAAGTGTGAGAATCAAGCCAACGTGGCTGCTGCTGAGAGAGAGTGAGAGAACACACAAGAACACGACAACCTAGTGAGAAGAGAGGAAGAAGGAGAGGTGATTTCTGTCAAGATTTCTGAGATCTGACCGGTCTGTCTTTAAGCTGGTGTTTGGAGGATCAAACGTGCTTGGATTGGCTCCAAACTTAGTGAGCTCGTTCCTTGCTTTGAATACTTCGATCTGGTTAGCTGGCTTGAGGTTTGGATCAGTGTAGCTTCAGATTTGGAAGCGGTTTATTCAGTTCGGACTTCTGCAGTTTTAGCATAGAGAAGGTTTGGTAGACGAATAGTTTGGGCAAGCAAACGGTACCCGATTGACCTAAATTTGTTTGTATATTGGGTACTCGTATGTCAGCTTGTCTACCAAGTTTGGTGCTGATTGGATCTACAGTTTAAGAGCAGTTTGCTGATTACCGGAGGGGACAGAAACTGAGATACTCTGCTTTGCTGTAATCTTTCTCTCAAGTGGGTGTTGTTGTTGTTGCTAGTTGTCAACGTGCTGAGTGTGTTGTACATCTCTAGATGTTCTAGAGAAGACTTTGTATCCAGGTTGCTTATAGTGAAGCTCGCATGGACCGGTTGGTCCACACTCGTGGTTTTTTCCTCCTCACCTTGAGGAGGTTTTTCCACGTAAATCCTGGTGTCATCTGTGCATGTGCATGTTGTTTTATTTCCGCTGCATATCTGTTGATTGAAACTATTCTTAGAGTTCACAGCAAGGCAGAGCGGGGAGGTTGTGTGTCCTATCCCTCTTTCTCCACCCAACAAAGTGGTATCAAGAGCCGAGGCTCAATTTTGTATTCAGTTTCAGCGCAAGGTTTGTTTTGGACTGATTGTATTTGCTTGTGGTGAAAGATGGAAGTGAATACCAACATAAATGATTTCTTTGAATGGTACAAATTATCAATCTTGGAAGTGCAAGATGAAGGACTTGTTATATGTGAAGGATTACTAGATGCCGGTATTCTCCACTGAGATGCCCAGTGATATGAAAGAAGATCAATGGGAGGTACTTCATCTCCAAGCTTGTGGGTTCATCCGACAATGGGTGGATGACAATGTTTTGAACCATATCATTGAAGAGACACATGCACATACCTTATGGCAGAAATTGGAGGAGCTATATGCCCGCAAAGAAGGTACCAACAGGATGTTCTTGATCAATAAATTGATGGGTTTGAGGTACAAGTAGGGCACTCCAATTGCAGATCATGTAAATGATTTTCAGGGCATTATAAATCAGCTATCTTCAATGGGAATTACATTTGAAGATGAAGTGTGAGCCTTGCTACTACTTGGCTCATTACCGGACACTTGGGAGACCTTTAAGGTCACAGTGTGCATTTCAGCACCTAATGGAGTTATCACTTGGAACCTTGTGAAGACCAAGGTACTAAATGAAGAGTCCAGAAAAATTGCTGATAAGGACGGTTCTTCCTCACATTCTAAAATATTAGTGACCGAGTCACGGGGGAGAAGCAAGAGTAAAGGTTCGAGTAAAGGAGGAGAAAGAAGTAGAAGAAAATCAAGAGGCAAAGACAAGTATGCTGGTGTTATATGCCATCACTGCCGTGAGAAGGGCCACATCATGTGGCATTGTGAACAATGGAAGAACGACAAAAAGAAAAAGAAGAAAGTTCAGAAACATACCGATAGTGACAGTGAAAGTGAGGGAGGACGAATTGCTACGGTAGAGGAAATCATGTTTCTCATGCATGAAGAACATGATGGCATTAGTGTTTCCACCATTGAGGAGAGGATCACTGTAGTTTCTAATGATACCATCAACTTTGCAGATGGTGATGAGATGACTTGGATTACAGACAGCGGTGCTACCATACATGCTACATCTCGTAGAGAGCTCTTCACCAACTACACAGCAGGTGATTTTGGTGTTGTGAAGATGGGAAATAATGATAGAGCAAAGATCATTGGAAGAAGAGATGTGCACTTGGAGACTGAAAATGGTACGACACTAGTCCTCAAGTGGATAAGGCATGTTGAGGCCCTTCAGCTCAACATTATCTCAGTTGGATTGCTTGATAGAGATGGGTCAACAACTGAGGTGCTCCTTGGGAGAGGAGTAGAAAAGAAAACCCTAGCCACCCTTGGTGGCTGTGTGTCTCAATCAGAGAGTGAGCAAGTGTGAGAAGCAAGCCAACGTGGCTGCTGCTGAGAGAGAGTGAGAGAATATACAAGAACACCACAACCTAGTGAGAAGAGAGGAAGAAGAAGGAGAGGTGATTTCTGTCCAGATTTCTGAGATCTGACCGGTATGTCTTCAAGCTGGTGTTTGGAGGCTCAAACATGCTTGGATTGGCTCTAAACTTAGTGAGCTCGTTCCTTGCTTTGAGTACTTCGATATGGTTAGTTGGCTTGAGGTTTGGGTCAGTGTAGCTTCAGATTTGGAAGCAGTTTATTCAGTTCAGACTGCTGCAGTTTCAGCATAGAGCAGGTTTGGTAGACGAACAGTTTGGGCAGGCAAACAGTGTCCGATTGACCTAAAATTTGGTTTGTATGTTGGGTTTAAGAGCAGTTTGCTGATTACCAGAGGGAATAGAAACTGAGATACTCTGCTTTGTTGTAATCTTTCTCTCAAGTGGTTGTTGTTGTTATTGCCGGTTGGCAACGTGCTGAGTGTGTTGTACATCTCTAGATGTTCTAGAGAAGACTCTGTACCCAGGTTGCTCATAGTGAAGCTCGTGTGGACCGGTTGGTCCACACCCGTGGTTTTTTCCTCCTCACCTTGAGGAGGTTTTCCCACGTAAATCCTTGTGCCACCTGTGCATGTGCTCGTTGTTTTATTTCCGCTGCATATCTGTTGATTGAAACTATCCTCGGAGTTCATCGCAAGGCAGAGCGGGGAGGTTGTGTGTCCTATCCCTCTTCCTCCACCCAACATTATACTCGTAGGAAATAGATAGCTGGAGGACATGGTGCTCTTCACGTGTCAGTGCGGTTTGCTTTGTTTGTTTAGCTGCTCCTATGACTGCTCGCAGAATCACAGATGTTGCTCGGTGACTTGTCGAGCACATTCCAGTGGCCGCTTTATGCAAAATCACGACAGGTTAATTAGTACTCTGACACAATTCGGGTGATGACACGAGTAGGTACGTCGACGATGAGCCAAAATTAGGTTTTAGTTCGTGCCCTGCATTCGCCGGTTTCGGTCCGAAATCCAATCAGCTCAGCTACTCCCTCGGTCTTGAATTAGATCTCATATTTGTCAAGTTTCGCATGTAGTTAGACACGTTTTAGTATAATATCCAGTATCTAATTCGAGATGGAGGAAGTAGTAATAACACAAGTCCTCTGTGAGTGACTAGGAGTGACAGTTGGTTACGGCCTATTCCCTCTGGTTAGGTAAGACTGGTCATAGTGGGAGTACCGTGGCGCCCCGCCAAAACCACTACTAGAAAATCGCGGTGTTTTTGTGCATTGCGTCATCATGACCGCATGCTCATGTCATCATGCCACATTGCATTTGAGCATCGTCATGTCATCTTGTATTTGTTTGCATAAAACTATCTTCGAAAAATCTATTTTTGTCTTCTGAATGCCCCGTCTTTATTCAAATCAAAACCCGGATCTTCGGAATATTTTGCTTTGACTACCAACGGTTTTCAAAAGCCCTGTTTTAAATATTAAAATATTTATTTTATTTTAGGGGCAGCCGTACCGGGCCGATCCGACCCAGTCGGCCACCCCCAGTACAAAACCTAGCGATCTAAACCTTTTTCCTACCTAACCCTAACCTACCCAGTCCCCAGCCACATCACCCCGACCAATCACCTGCCGCCACCTCATCACTCCTTTCCCCCCATCCAATCCCAGCCCACCACTCCCTGCCACCTGAGAACCACCCCACCCGCTGACCTGGCCACAGCCCCACTCCCCTGGCCGCCCGACCCGCCCACCACTGCTGGCCCCACCACCTGCCCCTGACCGCTCCCCTCGTGTCCCGCGCCCACCTGGCCCACGCACACCACACACGCAAACGCCACGCACGCCCCGCTCTCTCCGTCGGCCTCCTCGCGCCGGCCTCCCTCCTCGTCGCCCCTCCGGCACCGCCCTTCCCCGCTAGCGACCACCTCCGCCGCCTCCTCTGCTCGCGAGCGGACCCGGAGCCGGCCGCTGCCTCTGTCCGCCGCCATCCGCCTGTGCTCGCCTCGGGCCGCCACCGTCCCGCGCCTCTCCCCGCCGCCGCTTCCTCTCCTCCTTGCCCCGCCGCCCTTCCTCTCCTCCTTGTCCCGCCGCGCGAGCCAGGGCCTCACCGGCCGAGGTCCCGCCGCCAACCACCGCGCTCGCCCCGCTCCTCTCTCCCTCCTTCCCCATCGTTTCCTCCCCGCCTCGAGCTCCAGCCTCCCCGCCGTCGTTCCGCCCCGAGCCCGGCCGGCCCGCGCTGCCGCCTCGCGGGATCCCCTCCTCGGCCCGCGCCGCTCCCCTCGCCGCGCCCCGTGTCACCTCCATCTCCCGAGCCGCCGCTGGCCGTCTTCCACAGCGGCGCAGTACCGCTGCCCTAAGCGCCTCTGCCTCGCCGGCACAGCGCCAGCCGTCGCCGCGGCATCGTCTCCCCTGCTGACCTTGACCTCCTGCTGTTCGACCTGTCTCCAAGTGTGCCCGCGCGTGGACGCCCCTGCTGCTCGAGCTCGACCTCACCTGGCGCTGCCACCCGTTTCCAGCATGACCACACCTTGCCCAGTTCGGCCCGTTTCTCGCGCTGCAACCAAGGGCGGGAGGTGTTGTCGTTGCCCATATGATGTTGGTTTGGGGATGTTGGTAGATAAATCAGCTGGTGACAAGGCACCCCAGATCCTCTACATGGAACCCGAAGTTAAAGAGACGCATCCCGATGTCTTCGACATGGCTCCGACGTACCTGAAGATCCTCGAATCCGAAGACCTTCGACACGGAAACCCCAAGTTCTTCCTCTCGTATCCGAAGACGCCGAGACCCGGACGCCAAGATCTCCGCCGTGAGACGACAAGACCGACGTCATGGCCCGACGACCGCGGATGCGATGGGATCGTCTCTCAGACGCCAAGTTCTTCGACCCCGGGGACCGATCCATCGGCACGCCAAGCCCTTCTTCCGAACCCGAGTTCTTCGTCACAGGCGTCAAGATCTTCTTCCCGGACTCGAAGACCCCGGTACCCGATCCACTCAAGTCCGCCATCGACGACAAGATCGGCACCGACCAGGGCGGATCCGATGTGCCCCCAACGCCAACCAAGTTCTTCTTCTCGGATGCGACAAGATCGACTTCCGTTGTCCGAGACCGATCTCGTCGAGCCGTTCTTCCGTCGAACCCTGAGACCGACCCCGAACCCCTCGGAGCCCAAGTTCGCCGAACCCTAATGTGATTCCTCATCCGAGACCCCATTATTTTTATAATATGACATTATCAACTGATGCATATTAAATTGTTCATGCATGCATACTTGTCTGTGGTTTGGGGGCATTAAGCCAATTCATCTCATAATTAAATATGGAGTCTATATGCGGGATATCCTTGTCTTATTCCGGACTCCATTTAAATTGGCATAGCGAACCGAAGCCATGTTTTGCCTGTTAATACAACATTTAAATTGCGGGGGTTCTAAACAACTTGAACCTATTAATTGGATGTCGGGACCCCGGTTCCTCTTAATATTTCCTAATTGCATCGCACCTTTGCCATGTCATACATCATACATGCATCATGCCCGATTTTCTACCGTAGTATTAAATAGTGCATCCGGTGTTTCTTCTAGTGTTTTGCTTCTTCGCGGATTAGGCCGTTGAGTTGATGCGAGTGTCGACCTGATCTTCGGATGAACCTTCGGCAATGTTTTCAGGCGAGCATTCTCCCCCTTTCTACCTATCTTACTTTTATAGTCTTTATTCCCCCCTGTTGATCTATTGCTATCTGTGTTGCGATGCTCTAGCTTTCGTACCCGTGATAACCCTTGCAGCCTTATATTGCCTTGGACACATCCTATTACCTGTTGATTGGTAGATAGTTGGACTTGCGCGTCGTAGTCGCTTGCTCAAGTGCTGTTGCGTGTCGTCCAGTACCTCAGTTGTTGGAGTGTTGCCGCATGTTTAATGTTGGAGATGATCATGGCTTTAATTACTGTTTAAGAACTAAAATTGAAAGTAGGTAAATGCAGAGGCACAGGTGGGCAATAGATGTTATTTGATTGTTAACCGTCCACTTGTGTCCCGTAGGACCCCGAGTTCTTGACACCTGTTCCGAGATCGAGCGCGCTAACCACAGGTGGGGTGTATGGGCACCCCCATCGATTAGTACCTGATTCCAAGTACTGTACTGGGGGCCACAAACTAGTTTGAGGTTTTATTTACTATCCTGTACTTATGCCATGCTTTAATGCTTTATTTAAATTGTGCGAGGTACTGCACACTGTACTGTTTAGGAAAGCGGAGTGTTTTCGCGGTATCGACAAGCCCAGTCTCACTTTCGGGTTCCCAGTCGTTTACAGCCACTGACGCAAACCCTGAGTCCGTCTCGGAGACCGGCCGACTTCGTTGCGGGTAGCTTAGTGGGGTGGCCCCCATGTACTTGCTTTGGGTCTGGGAAACGTCATGACTTAGGCCCCGCCGACATACCGATGGGTGTATGTTAACTGATCTGGCAAAAAGGGTCGAAGTGCGTGTGGATACTTTGGTGCACCCCTGCAGGGTTAAATCTTTTCGAAAAGCTGTGTCCGCGGTTATGGACGACTTGGAGCACAGTTCTCGATCATAGACAACTATAACTAAAGTTACTGTTATAAATTGACTTGTATCCGATACCTGACTAGTAATCAGCTTCACTGCAACGGAATGGCTAAATAAAAGTGCCAACAACTGCTGGGTTTGGGATATCTCATGCTAATCGTATATTTGACTAGTAAGTGTTGCAACTACAACGGAATGGTTAACTAAAATTGCCCACTGCTTATTATATCTGGATAACTATCTATACCTGACTAGTAATTGCTGCAACGATAACTGAATAACTAAAACTGCCAACGGTGTGAGTTCCTCGGTTGACTTCCTCGTTTGGTCTCGAGGGGGAATACCAGGATGGGTATGCTTGGTGATAGTTTCAGGTTGGATCTGGATAGGTCTTTCTTATCCCTCTCCGATAGCCGACAGTTATATCGAGTCTCTATAGGTTGTTTAGTGCATGCTGCGCTGCCGCTTCAGTCCACCATACCTATGTAGGCGAGGACCGCCGAATTCTAGTCTCGCCGTGTACTGGCCTCAGTACTGACCGCTCTCTCTTTTTCCTTTGCCCTTTGTCGGCACCCCTTTTGTTTAAGCAGGTTTTGAGATCGACGTCGTTAGCAGGGTTACCCTTCCGGCTTGGCCTGGGCAGGGTTATGGACGCCATTGGTTATTCTTCAGGGCTCTTAGCTCAATTTGCATCTTGTCCGTACTCGGACGCTGTATCGTTTTCAAGGTGATTTGGATCTTTGTTCTGAATATCTGTATTCTTGACTCATGGAGTCGTGGTTGTATATACATGTGTTGTGGGTTCCATCGTGGACTAATGTGTAATGATATTACTTCGTTTTCCACCCGCACGCAAGTGCCTGGTGGGCACCTTTGAATCGTTTCTATGCGGGTTTGGCGGGAATCGCTAAAACTTGCATAGGGATGATTCTGAGGGTGTTACAGAGTGGTATCAGAGCTCAGCAGTTACGATACCCCACAAGTCCAGCCTGTAGGATAACCTAGCTAACGGCCGAAGTAGAGTGTCAAAACTATTTTTACAAAATCGGTTGGATAGTTCTGATTAGGTCTGATTTTACTCCTTACCCCTCTGCTGCTCTCCTCTCACCTCTGCGTGTTTTGAATCCGCTCTCTTCTCTCTCTTCGAGTCCAGGATTTCTCGTGGTTGGGTTCCATCGTACCTTCAGGGTTTCGCTTCCTCCTTTGGTAACGGTGTTGCTACATCTGGTCTTCATGCTATCCGAGGAATCCTTCGTCTGGTGGACTTCTCTTTGTTCCTTCTCGTGCCTTCCGGTGTTTTCCGACGCGACGACATCATCTACGCAAGATCCGATGCAGAGTCTGCATCACTCCTTTGTTTCTGAACCTCGATTGTCGAGATCTTCAGTCTGATTCCGAGAATGGTTGCACGCTTTTCTACTGATTGTGCGGAGTAATAGTTTGGGTGCGTGATGGATTGGCCCCCATGCCGACTACCCCTTCTATTCGCTTTTGTACATTGAAGTGGATGAGAATGCATCGGTTCCCTCTTTCTATCGAAGCTAGAGGTGGCTTTATTTGTTGATACCTCTACCTTCGACCTTTTGTTCCCGGAGTGTTCTCTCGACGATCACGGACAACGACCTCTTGTTAGTGGTGTCGCGAGGACCTACACGAAGTGAGAAGACGCAGATCGCCGACCTTCCTTCCGGTACCATGAGGCGGATCTCGAGGGCGAGATCCATTGTTAGTGGTGTCGAATTGTGGCGCCCCGCCAAAACCACTACTAGAAAATCGCGGTGTTTTTGTGCATTGCGTCATCATGACCGCATGCTCATGTCATCATGCCACATTGCATTTGAGCATCGTCATGTCATCTTGTATTTGTTTGCATAAAACTATCTTCGAAAAATCTATTTTTGTCTTCTGAATGCCCCGTCTTTATTCAAATCAAAACCCGGGTCTCCGGAATATTTTGCTTTGACTACCAACGGTTTTCAAAAGCCCTGTTTTAAATATTAAAATATTTATTTTATTTTAGGGGCAGCCGTACCGGGCCGATCCGACCCAGTCGGCCACCCCCAGTACAAAACCTAGCTATCTAAACCTTTTTCCTACCTAACCCTAACCTACCCAGTCCCCAGCCACATCACCCCGACCAATCACCTGCCGCCACCTCATCACTCCTTTTCCCCCATCCAATCCCAGCCCACCACTCCCTGCCACCTGAGAACCACCCCACCTGCTGACCTGGCCACAGCCCCACTCCCCTGGCCGCCCGACCCGCCCACCACTGATGGCCCCACCACCTGCCCCTGACCGCTCCCCTCGTGTCCCGCGCCCACCTGGCCCACGCACACCACACACGCAAACGCCACGCACGCCCTGCTCTCTCCGTCGGCCTCCTCGCGCCGGCCTCCCTCCTCGTCGCCCCTCCGGCACCGCCCTTCCCCGCTAGCGACCACCTCCGCCGCCTCCTCTGCTCGCGAGCGGACCCGGAGCCGGCCGCTGCCTCTGTCCGCCGCCATCCGCCTGTGCTCGCCTCGGGCCGCCACCGTCCCGCGCCTCTCCCCGCCGCCGCTTCCTCTCCTCCTTGCCCCGCCGCCCTTCCTCTCCTCCTTGTCCCGCCGCGCGAGCCAGGGCCTCACCGGCCGAGGTCCCGCCACCAACCACCGCGCTCGCCCCGCTCCTCTCTCCCTCCTTCCCCATCGTTTCCTCCCCGCCTCGAGCTCCGGCCTCCCCGCCGTCGTTCCGCCCCGAGCCCGGCCGGACCGCGCTGCCGCCTCGCGGGATCCCCTCCTCGGCCCGCGCCCCGTGTCACCTCCATCTCCCGAGCCGCCGCTGGCCGTCTTCCACAGCGGCGCAGTACCGCTGCCCTAAGCGCCTCTGCCTCGCCGGCACAGCGCCAGCCGTCGCCCGGGCGTCGTCTCCCCTGCTGGCCTTGACCTCCTGCTGTTCGACCTGTCTCCAAGTGTGCCCGCGCGTGGACGCCCCTGCTGCTCGAGCTCGACCTCATCTGGCGCTGCCACCCGTTTCCAGCATGACCACACCTTGCCCAGTTCGGCCCGTTTCTCGCGCTGCAACCAAGGGCGGGAGGTGCTGTCGTTGCCCATATGATGTTGGTTTGGGGATGTTGGTAGATAAATCAGCTAGTGACAAGGCACCCCCGATCCTCTACATGGAACCCGAAGTTAAAGAGACGCATCCCGATGTCTTCGACATGGCTCCGACGTACCTGAAGATCCTCGAATCCGAAGACCTTCGACACGGAAACCCCAAGTTCTTCCTCTCGTATCCGAAGACGCCGAGACCCGGACGCCAAGATCTCCGCCATGAGACGACAAGACCGACGTCATGGCCCGACGACCGCGGATGCGATGGGATCGTCTCTCGGACGCCAAGTTCTTCGACCCTGGGGACCGATCCATCGGCACGCCAAGCCCTTCTTCCGAACCCGAGTTCTTCGTCACAGGCGTCAAGATCTTCTTCCCGGACTCGAAGACCCCGATACCCGATCCACTCAAGTCCGCCATCGACGACAAGATCGGCACCGACCAGGGCGGATCCGATGTGCCCCCGACGCCAACCAAGTTCTTCTTCTCGGATGCGACAAGATCGACTTCCGTTGTCCGAGACCGATCTCGTCGAGCCGTTCTTCCGTCGAACCCTGAGACCGACCCCGAACCCCTCGGAGCCCAAGTTCGCCGAACCCTAATGTGATTCCTCATCCGAGACCCCATTATTTTTATAATATGACATTATCAACTGATGCATATTAAATTGTTCATGCATGCATACTTGTCTGTGGTTTGGGGGCATTAAGCCAATTCATCTCATAATTAAATATGGAGTCTATATGCGGGATATCCTTGTCTTATTCCGGACTCCATTTAAATTGGCATAGCGAACCGAAGCCATGTTTTGCCTGTTAATACAACATTTAAATTGCGGGGGTTCTAAACAACTTGAACCTATTAATTGGATGTCGGGACCCCGGTTCCTCTTAATATTGCCTAATTGCATCGCACCTTTGCCATGTCATACATCATACATGCATCATGCCCGATTTTCTACCGTAGTATTAAATAGTGCATCCGGTGTTTCTTCTAGTGTTTTGCTTCTTCGCGGATTAGGCCGTTGAGTTGATGCGAGTGTCGACCCGATCTTCGGATGAACCTTCGGCAATGTTTTTAGGCGAGCATTCTCCCCCTTTCTACCTATCTTACTTTTATAGTCTTTATTCCCCCCTGTTGATCTATTGCTATCTGTGTTGCGATGCTCTAGCTTTCGTACCCGTGATAACCCTTGCAGCCTTATATTGCCTTGGACACATCCTATTACCTGTTGATTGGTAGATAGTTGGACTTGCGCGTCGTAGTCGCTTGCTCAAGTGCTGTTGCGTGTCGTCCAGTACCTCAGTTGTTGGAGTGTTGCCGCATGTTTAATGTTGGAGATGATCATGGCTTTAATTACTGTTTAAGAACTAAAATTGAAAGTAGGTAAATGCAGAGGCACAGGTGGGCAATAGATGTTATTTGATTGTTAACCGTCCACTTGTGTCCCGTAGGACCCCGAGTTCTTGACACCTGTTCCGAGATCGAGCGCGCTAACCACAGGTGGGGTGTATGGGCACCCCCATCGATTAGTACCTGATTCCAAGTACTGTACTGGGGGCCACAAACTAGTTTGAGGTTTTATTTACTATCCTGTACTTATGCCATGCTTTAATGCTTTATTTAAATTGTGCGAGGTACTACACACTGTACTGTTTAGGAAAGCGGAGTGTTTTTGCGGTATCGACAAGCCCAGTCTCACTTTCGGGTTCCCAGTCGTTTACAGCCACTGACACAAACCCTGAGTCCGTCTCGGAGACCGGCCGACTTCGTTGCGGGTAGCTTAGTGGGGTGGCCCCCATGTACTTGCTTTGGGTCTGGGAAACGTCATGACTTAGGCCCCGCCGACATACCGATGGGTGTATGTTAACTGATCTGGCAAAAAGGGTCAAAGTGCGTGTGGATACTTTGGTGCACCCCTGCAGGGTTAAATCTTTTCGAAAAGCCGTGTCCGCGGTTATGGACGACTTGGAGCATAGTTCTCGATCATAGACAACTATAACTAAAGTTACTGTTATAAATTGACTTGTATCCGATACCTGACTAGTAATCAGCTTCACTGCAACGGAATGGCTAAATAAAAGTGCCAACAACTGCTGGGTTTGGGATATCTCATGCTAATCGTATATTTGACTAGTAAGTGTTGCAACTATAACGGAATGGTTAACTAAAAGTGCCCACTGCTTATTATATCTGGATAACTATCTATACCTGACTAGTAATTACTGCAACGATAACTGAATAACTAAAACTGCCAACGGTGTGAGTTCCTCGGTTGACTTCCTCGTTTGGTCTCGAGGGGGAATACCAGGATGGGTATGCTTGGTGATAGTTTCAGGTTGGATCCGGATAGGTCTTTCTTATCCCTCTCCGATAGCCGACAGTTATATCGAGTCTCTATAGGTTGTTTAGTGCATGCTGCGCTGCCGCTTCAGTCCACCATACCTATGTAGGCGAGGACCGCCGAATTCTAGTCTCGCCGTGTACTGGCCTCAGTACTGACCGCTCTCTCTTTTTCCTTTGCCCTTTGTCGGCACCCCTTTTGTTTAAGCAGGTTTTGAGATCGACGTCGTTAGCAGGGTTACCCTTCCGGCTTGGCCTGGGCAGGGTTATGGACGCCATTGGTTATTCTTCAGGGCTCTTAGCTCAATTTGCATCTTGTCCGTACTCGGACGCTGTATCGTTTTCAAGGTGATTTGGATCTTTGTTCTGAATATCTGTATTCTTGACTCATGGAGTCGTGGTTGTATATATATGTGCTGTGGGTTCTATCGTGGACTAATGTGTAATGATATTACTTCGTTTTCCACCCGCACGCAAGTGCCTGGTGGGCACCTTTGAATCGTTTCTATGCGGGTTTGGCGGGAATCGCTAAAACTTGCATAGGGCCGATTCTGAGGGTGTTACAAGTATCATATTACTAGTATCATGCATATGATACTAGCATATGATACTATCTCTATAGTGCATGGTATCATATGATAGTATCATCCTAGCACTAAATTTAATAATCTATAGATTCTCAATACAAATTTGTGTACAAGCTTTAGACTAGCCCTAATGAGGGTATCATAGGTGGTATCATGGATTACATGCATGCAAAATGCTTAGGTGTCACTGCAATTAATGATGAAAGAGATCACGTTGGTAGCATAGGTAGATACGGTATTATAGCACATGAAACTAGAAAAAATAATCTCAAATAAATCTTGTACACAATTTTACCTTGAGATTCTACAAAACAATAAATACACTAAGACTATGGCACTACTACATGATACTATGCATTGTGGAGATGGTATCATATAGTAGTGTCATATACATGATACTACTATATGATACTCCCCATTGTGACTAGTCTTACTCGCATTAGGATTTCTACTTTTACGTGTTATGATACGGTATCTACCAATAATAGTCTAATCATCTCTTTCTTCATTAATTATTGTGCCACATTGCCAATATGGCATGCATGATACTACTCCTACTTAGGTTGGTCATAGTGGTAGTATCATACTACTAGTATCATGATACTAGTAGTATGATACTATCTCCATAGTCCATGGTATCATATGGTAGTATGATACTAGTACTATATTTAATGATTTATAGAATCTCAATGCAAAATTGTGTACAAGATTTATTTGCATAAATATTTTCTAATTTTACGTGCTATGATACGGTATCTACCTATGATACTCTAATCATCTCTTTCTTCATTAATTGTTGTGCCAGATGAGATTTTTACGACATGCATGATACTCCCACTAGGACCAGTCTTATAATACTCCCACTATGATTAGCCTAAGAACACATCTCTAGGAAAATACAAACAGCGAAAACCACCTTTAGTCCGAGCGAGGTCACTGTGCAGATGCTTTCTTAGAAAAGACAAGGAAATCTACAGTACCGCACGCGGTTCAAATCGCTAATAGATCGAGAATTGGTTACCTTTTATATAGAGTTGTGCTATTGAGCGAACGTGAGGATTTTAGCCCCCGACGTGAACGCATCTGGTACCGGACGATCAAGATCCGACGATACAGAAAGTTGCCAGGAAAAACACAAAAGAAAAAGACAAAGTTGCTGGGGCCCAACTGTCATATGGCCTGGCAACTTACTTGGAGGATCTCGTGCGCGGGGGGAGCGAACTTGCCCTCGTTAGATATATGGTTTATATACTTCCTCCAATCCAAATTAGTTGAACTAGTCATTAACCTGTGCAACTACATGGGCTAGTTAGTCTAAATAGCATGTAATCATTGATGAAAATTTCATTATATCCAAAATTTATAATAGGATGTCAAATGGGTGCATCACCGTAGACTGCAAACGCCGTAGAAACACTTCCTATTTCGAGATATCTCTCAAAAAGTAGTGTTTACAAATTTCATTGTATTTATTTTTACCTTATAGGACACTAATTACATAAGATTTTACAAAAAGTCCCAAGGATAACCGTGCCAGTAGGCAGTGTTACAATACATGCAATAAGCCAATAGGGTTTACAATTTGTGATAACTCCACCGTATTTTCACCAAAACATAATTCCTATTTCCCAACTGATATACTAAAATATGTATTGATTACTCACACATGTGAAATATTTCTAGACATTTAAACATAATGTAGCCTTTCAATTCTAGAATTTATTGAGTACAACTATAGAAGTTATGTGTGGGATAATAGGAGATGTTGACCATCAAATTTAGTGTCCTCTCCCAGCTGATTGTTGTTTGTGTACTTTATTCATCTTTCTAGAGCAACTTCATCCTGGAAATTGCTTTCTAGTAGAGACAATTCAAAGAAATACGTGGGAGAATGATTGGGTAGGTAAAATTATGTGTTGATCATACTATGTAAAAATAAATGAAGATGAGAAAAGAAAACAATGTGTCAATGATGCTAAGGTACAAACTAAAACAAAACATCACTCTAATGTATCAGTTCATCACTTGTATTATGTTTATTGAGATAGTTTATTATATAGGAATTGTTGATTAATATCCTTAATTATCAACATCGCATTTCTGCATGTGAGCCCTAATTTCGGAATTGCATTCACAATATGCCTGGAAAGGTGTGTCTTTGTAGTTGGCATGGGTCCTTAGTACACTCACTGGAAGCAACAAATTAAACAATGTCTGGAAGGCTGGGTCTTTGCAGTAGATATGGATGTTTAATATACTAAGTGGAAGCAATAGATGCAATAAGAAGCTCACCACTACAAACAAAAGGAGAAGCTGAGTACTACATGAGTAACAACTTTTTAATTTAAATGGGGTTGTTATGGATAAGAAAGAGGTCATTATAACAACAACTTATGTCATATTGTCTCCCTATCAAACAATCGGTTAAACTGATATTCTTGTGAGATAGTAGGAACAGAGATCCTTTTTGGTAAATTTGAAACGAATTATATCCATACATTTTTGAAGTGGAGAGGTAGTCCGATCTACAGAAGCATACAAATTTTATTTCTATTGCTAATAATGAGAAAAATATGTACAATACTAAATTACCTATATATCGAAAAACATGTTATTTTTATAATAATCCATTACATTGAGCAGATACTCTAGCAGCTACCTAAAAAAATACGACCATACACTAGTGGAAACGAGGCCTTTGGTTGAGCCTAGAAATGGGCTTTAACACCGGTTCTTCTACGAACCGGTGTTAAAGGGGGGGCCTGTACCAGCGTGGCCCGTGCAGCAAAAAGGAGCCCCCCTTTAACACCGGTTCGTGGCACGAACCGGTGTTAAAGGCCCCTGCACCAGTGGCCCGCGTAGCCCCCCCCTTTAACACCGGTTCGTGGCTTGAACCGGTGTTAAAGGGGAGGCTATATAAGACACCGCAGCCCACACCCCACTCTTCCATTTTTTCACTATCTCATTTTGGAGCCTAGCAAGAGGGTGTGAAGTGTGCTAGTTTGTGTTTTCTTCGTATGCACAAGAGGTGTTCGGTGAAATGCCCGAGAGCTCAAAATAAGTTTTCTCGTTGCTCTTTCCTTCTCGGTCGAGGTCGGCAACTATCCTTTCATGTGTCATTGATGTACTATATATATAAATGGTCATCTCCCTATTATTTTTTGATATATACTATATATTAATGCAGATGAACCGGCAATGGATGTACGGTGACCGCCGCACTTCCAAGTACATTACGGGCCTCCAAAATTTAATCGTTGTGGCTAATGCAAACCGTGGTCACAATGGTTTTATGTGCTGTCCGTGTGTTCACTGTCAGAACAAGAAAGACTACTCAAATACCAGAACCATTCACGCCCACCTGCTTCGATCCGGTTTCATGCCCGGCTATAATTGTTGGACCAAGCACGGAGAAAAAGGGGTTGTGATGGAAGACAACGAAGAAGAAGAGGATGATGACAACTATCATAATATGTATCCTGAATATGATGATACTGCAATGGGGGTAGATAATGAAGATCAAGAGGCAGCAGATGGGCCCGCTGATGACGATCTTGGTCGGGCCATTACTGATGCAAAGGAAGAATGTGAAACTAAAAAGGAGAAGGAGAAGCTGGAGCAGATGTTAAAGGATCACAAAACATTGTTGTACCCAACTTGCGAAGATGGCCACAAAAAGCTAGGTACCACACTGGATTTGATGCAATGGAAGGCAGAGAACGGTGTGACTAACAGCGCATTTTCAAAGTTGTTGGTAAAAATGAAGAATCTTCTTCCAAGAAATAATGAGTTGCCTGACAGTACATACCAAGCAAAGAAGGTTGTCTGCCCTCTAGGATTAGACGTGCAGAAGATACATGCCTACATTAATGACTGCATCCTCTACCGCGGTGAGAAGTACGAGAATTTGGATGCATGCCCGGTATGCACTGCACTGCGGTATAAGATCAGACGAGACGATCCTGGCGATGTTGAGGGCGAGGCCCCTAGGAAGAAGGTTCCTGCCAAGGTTATGTGGTATGCTCCTATAATACCACGGTTAAAACGTCTCTTCAGAAATAAAGAGCATGCCAAGTTGTTGCGATGGAACATGGAAGACCGTAAGAAAGACGCGATGTTGAGACACCCCGCTGATGGGTCACAGTGGAGAAAAGTCGAGCGAGAGTACCCGGACTTCGCACGTGACGCAAGGAACTTAAGGTTTGGTCTAAGTACAGATGGCATGAATCCTTTTGGTGAGCAGAGCTGCAGTCACAACACCTGGCCTGTGACTCTATGTATCTATAACCTTCCTCCTTGGTTGTGTATGAAGAGGAAGTTCATTATGATGCCAGTGCTCATCCAAGGCCCGAGGCAACCCGGCAACGACATTGATGTGTACCTAAGGCCATTAGTTGAAGAACTTTTACAACTATGGGCCAAACCAGGTGTACGTATGTGGGATGAGCACAAAGGGGAGCCATATGACCTACGAGCATTGCTTTTCGTAACCATCAATGATTGGCCTGCTCTTAGTAACATTTCAGGGCAGACAAACAAGGGATACAATGCATGCACACACTGTTTAGATGAGACTGAAAGTGTATATTTGTATAAATATAAGAAGGTTGTGTACCTAGGGTATCGTCGATTTCTTCCGAACCTGCATCCAGTAAGAAAGAAAGGCAAGCATTTCAAACGTCTGGCAGAACCCCGGAGGAAGCCTGTCCTTCGTACCGGTGAGGAGGTATTTGGTATGGTCAAGGACCTAGAAGTAATCTTTGGAAAAGGTCCTGGCAGTCTATCTGTTCCGAATGACGATGCCGGACACGCGCCCATGTGGAAGAAGCAATCTATATTTTGGGACCTACCCTATTGGAAAGTCTTAGAGGTCCGCTCTTCAATCGACGTGATGCACGTGATGAAGAATGTTTGCGTGAACCTGCTAGGCTTCCTAGGAGTGTATGGGAAGACAAAAGATACACCGGAAGCACGGCAGGACCAGCAACGTCTGAAAGACCCTGAAGAGCCTATGCATCCTGAGAACAAGAAGGGTAAACGATGCCACTTAACTCCTGCCAGCTACGCTCTTACTAAAGCAGAGAAGGAAATCTTTTTTGAATGCCTGAGCAGTATCAAGGTCCCGTCTGGCTTCTCGTAGAATATAAAGGGAATAATAAATATGGCAGAGAAAAAATTCCAAAAACTGAAGTCTCATGACTGCCACGTGATTATGACACAATTGCTTCCGATTGCATTGAGGGGCTTCTACCTGAAAATGTTCGAGTACCCATTGTGAAGCTATGTGCATTCCTCAATGCAATATCTCAGAAGGTAATCGATCCAGAAAGCCTACCAGGGTTACAGACAGATGTGGCCCAATGTCTTGTCAGCTTTGAGTTGGTGTTCCCACCATCCTTCTTCAATATTATGACGCATCTCCTGGTTCACCTAGTAGAAGAGATTGCCATTCTCGGTCCTGTATTTCTACACAATATGTTCCCCTTTGAGAGGTACATGGGAGTCTTAAAGAAATATGTTCATAAGCGTGCTAGGCCAGAAGGAAGCATCTCCAAGGGCTATGTAACAGAGGAGGTCATTGAGTTCTGTGTTGATTTTATTCCTGACCTTAAGGCGATTGGTGTTCCAGAATCACGACATGAGGGGAGACTGCGTGGAAAAGGCACCCTAGGATGTAAAGCAATGATATGTAGGGACGGGCATTCTCTTAATCAAGCACACTACACGGTTTTACAAAGATCTATCTTGGTTGCCCCGTATATCAATGAACACAAGAATTTAATACGCCTCAAACACCCGGGGCAGTCTGATGAATGGATTATAAGTGAACACATGGCGAGTTTTGGAGACTGGCTGCAAAGAGTTCTCATGAATAACACCACTGTTGGGGATCAGCTGTACTTGTTGGCCAGGACACCATCTGGGGGAGGCTTATTTGGGAGAGCCTTATCTGGGGGGTGGCTAACCTTTAGTACTAGTTGGTGGGTGCAACCGGGACTAAAGGTGGTTTTTGTGTCATCTAACAAAACTGTCGGTGGGATAAGGACGCGTGGGTAACCTTTAGTACCGGGTGGGGGCTCAAACCGGGACTAAAGCTGTCGGTAGGATAAGGACGCGTGGGTGGACTACACTGCTCGATGTAGCGCACAACGCCCTGTCGGAGAAAGAAGACAAAGTAGAAGCGGCGCCGTGCCTATAAAAGGAGCATCGATACGCCATGGCAAGCAACTCAACAAGCCAACATGGATGGAGAGTTTCATCGCCATGGATGGAGGAAAGGGTTGGGAAATCTCCCGTGGCGGAACTTCTCGAAGATGCCCTTGGTGCACACGCCCTATGGCATCTTTGGAAGTTCTTCCTCGGAAAATATTTTCCTGCTAGCCCGTGAAAGACTACATCTCCGCCTCCCTGGGGTTAGAGGTATGGTGGAAGCCATGGGATAGAGTGGAGAGAGGCGGCATATATGAGTGTAGATGTGTTATGGCAACAACCAAGCCAACATGGATGGAGAGTTTCATCCCCATGGATGGAGGAAATATTTTCCCGCCATTTTTCTTCCCACCATTTTTCTTCCCGCCATTTTTTCCCGCCATTTTTCTTCCCGCTATTTTTTCCCGCTAGTTCTTCCCGCTAGTTCTTCCCGCCAGTTCTTCACTATATATATATATGTAGGGTTGGCCTCCATTGTCATTGCACATCTCTAGACTCATATCTGTAACCTCATCACTCTTTCCCATGGCTTCCACCGTAGCACTAACTCCCAGGGAGGCGGAGGCGCTTTGCGCCTCGAACTACCCCTGCCCGCCGGGCTACTGTGTCCCCGTCGGCTGGATGCTGAGCGCCGGAGGCGTGCCGGTTCCTCCTGTCCCTCTAGGTGTGGCGCGCCGGATGGCCATCACGAACCACTACTACTTCGAGCTCACGCCGGAGCAGGGGAGGAATCCCAGATGGCATCCCGACTATTTCCCTACTTGGGAAGCCTTCTTCATGGATCGGCGTGAGAGGGCGCTCGCCAGGCACGAGGAGGACGGCCCACCTCCTCCGAACTTCAATGAGGCCAGCCGTCGGCTATGGTGGCGCGGTCGGACTCTCCAGAGCGTCATGGCCTATGACACTGCCGCCGACTCTAACCCCCGTCTGCGCTACCCTCAAGTCCAGCCCACGCGTACTCAGCCTTCAAGGTTCAATTACGGCGACCCCGACGACGACAACGATGACGGCGGCGGCGAGTACGACGACTACAGTGGCGAGTATTACAGGTGTAGGCAGGAGCATGACTAAATCACTCCAACATTCCGAAACAAGTTCAGCCGATTGTTACTTAATCTGGCCATGTATCTTAATTTTCAGTTCTTTTATGTATCTTAATTTTCAGTCGTGCTTTATGTAACTTACTATTAGTTGCATTCTGTATTTTAATTCCAGTTCTATCTCCTTCACAAAATGACCTATCTCATTCGAGCTTTCTTGGCTTTTGGGTCAAATGACCAATGTTATGGCTATAATCAAGGCATAGTTTGTGATAATATGGCCATATTGTGCATACATGTGCATCATGGCATGGCAAACAATGTTGCAAGAGGAAGTTTTCCTTTTTATCGCACCAAAAAGGCATTTTCCATTTTCCGAGCATAAAAAACGGACGGTTTTGTGAAGCAACCACCAAATGGCTAATTCAAAAAACCACCACCGCATTTTACAAAAATACTAGACCACCTTATATGGACAATGTACCAACAGGAGATCTGAAACCTTTCCGTCCACCTCTGGTGAAAAAGACAAATTCCTGCCGAATCGACAGGAAGTGGGTCAGATATGAACTACAGGTACATGATACGATGCTCATGATTTTTTACAAAAATCATTTTTAGGTTCACAATATGCTATTTTATAAAAAATCCAATGCAAGTTGAGCGAGGCTTTGTCAGATTCAAGTGTATACAAAAGATGCGGCATTTAAATATCCAATCAATTCAAAAATGTTAATACAAAATAAAATATGATTTTCTCTAATAAAATAGGGTTAGATTCCTTTTTAGATGCTTAATATTTCTTATGTTCAAAGTTTTAGGATTTGACAATTTATTTTTGTTTGAATTGAATAATCAAAATTTAAATGTAAGTGTTTTAATCATTTTGAAAATTTTCATCTAAAAGTAAATATAAAATGTTTTTACATGAATGGATAGATATTATTTTTCTGAAAATTATAATATATTATTCATATTTTTCTGAGTTGAAATGAATAAGATATGAATTTTCTAAATTCATATCCTATTTTTTGAATTATAAATGCCCCCACCCATTTAATGCATGAAATAAATGCCCCCCCTTTAACACCGGTTCCAGCCACGAACCGGTGTTAAAGGGGGGGTGCATTTATTTTGTTTCGTGCCTGCACCCCCCTTTAACACCGGATCGTGGCTGGAACCGGTGTTAAAGGGGGGGGCGAAACGAATCCCCCCCTTTAACACCGGTTCCAGCCACGAACCGGTGTTAAAGGGGGAGGGGTTATAACGCGCGCGCCACCCCTTCCTTCTTCCCCCAGCCAGATCGATTTCCCCCAGCCGGTCGCCGTCGCCATCCCGCGGGAGCGCCGGCCACTCCAGCCGCCGCCGCCACTCCAGCCGCCTCGCGTGTGCCCCCGGCCAAAGGTACACACCGCCGCCCCTCCCCTTCGCTCCCCCGTCCGCAGGTCGAGGCGCTTATTCAGGGGCAGCAGCGCGAACGGTGCAGGTCGAGGCGCTAGGGAGGCCGGACGCCGGAGCCAGACACCGCTAGCGCTAGGGCAGCTGGCGTGGAGGTCGTGGCGAGGGCGACTAGCAGGAGGTCACAGCGGCAGTGACGGCGGCGGCCTGGAAGAGCTGGCCGTGGGTCACGCTGCCGGCGTGGAGATCGCAGCGGAGGTGTATACGATGGCGAAGTCGGCGGCCATTTTAGTTAATTAGGGATTTAGTTAATTAGGGATTTAGTTAATTAGGGATGGCGAAGTCGGCGGCCATTTTAGTTAGGGATTTTAATTAATTAGGGATTTAGTTAATTAGGGATTTTAGTAGTGATTTAGTTAGGGATTTTAGTAGTGATTTAGTTAGTGATTTAGTTAGGGATTTTAGTAGTGATTTAGTTAGGGATTTTAGTTAGGGATTTTAGTTAGGGATTTTAGTAGTGATTTAGTTAGGGATTTTAGTTAGTTTATTATTAGGGCTTAGGGTTTTATTAGGGATTGGGGTTTATTAGGGATTAGGTTTAGTTAGAATACTTAGTTAATGAGGTTTAGTTTAGTTAGTGATAGGTTTACGGTTATTGTTATTAGGGCAATATATACTTAGTGATTTAGTTACTGTTTATGTTTTATGATTGTTTATTGCTATTATTTAGTTATGCCGCGTCCATCTCGTCCGAGCCTACTGGACTCCGTCGGGGATGTCCGAGTCTGGGCTCCGCCGGGTTGGCACTGGGAGGTGCTACCTGTCGGGACTCGTACCTTGGTGAGGAATCCAGGTATCATCGTCGACCCGGAGCTTCTTTGGTGGCGTCCACGAGGTCCAGGAGAGGTGCAGAGGGAGCCAGCCCCCGAGGAGGTGGTACGTCGTCGTATTAGGGAGGAGGACGAGCATGTACGGCGATACATGTATCTTTTAGAGACTAGGTTCTCCAATATCTGGCAGGTTCACAGATCTCACCCGAGCTATTCTCCGGTGATGGTTCCTCTTCTGTGGCTGCAGAGCTCCCGCATCACAGAACGCGGCAACCGCGTTCGCTAGTTTATCTTAATAATGTACTTTATCTTATACTTTATCCTATAATGCACCCGAGCTATTCTCCGGTGATGTATTAATAATGTACTTTATATTATACTTTATCCTATAATGCAACCGAGCTATTCTCCGGTGATGTATTAATAATGTACTTTATCTTATACTTTATCTTATAATGCACCCGAGCTATTCTCTGGTGATGTATTAATAATGTACTTTATCTTATATTATTGTACTTTATCTTAATCACTAAGTACTGTATCCGAGTTGTCGCGTATGAATCCAAGTCCACTTGAATGTTTACTCTCTTACTCTAAATAATATTATTGTTTTAGAAACTATGGATCCACTTAGTAGAAACCTTGAAGAAGAAGAAATAATGGAGAACATTATCGATGAGGACACCTCACAATATCTAGACTTGGAGGGACATGATGACAACTCAAGTAGTCATGGAGAAGATGAAGACTCCGGTGAACGCAATTTAGTGATTACAAAATCCGGCGAGGTATATGCATTGATTAAGCCTCTGCTGACTTCCACCAACAATCTTCTTCTACATGTATTAATTAACGCTTCTTTCTTCTTTTAGCCCTCTGGATCGACCAGCCAGCAACCATCTTCTTCTACGAAAAAGAGCAAGCGAGGCACGAGACATCGGTTGAAAGATCGTGCAAAGTTCATGATCGAAGCAGTCCGTGTTGATGGCAGGCCGATGGAGCCCAAGAAGGCCGCAGACAAATTTGTACGTCAGGATGGAGTTGTTGTTAGGGACCAAATCCCAATCATAATTGAATATTGGAATAAGCCAAAGAAGGGCGACTGTACCTTTGTCGATGAAAGATCCAAAGAAACGCTTTGGAATTCGCTGTTGGTAAATTTCACCCTTCCGCCAGAGGAGGATGAAAACAAACCGGTTATAAAGGAAAAGGTCAAAGAGTGGACTCTAAAGAAGATGGCTGTTGCTTTCCGCAACTGAAAGACAAAATTGAACAAATTTGTCAAAGCTCGCGAGACTCCAGATTTCAAAGACGCATATTATGCGAAGATAAGACCTCACTGGCGCGAATTTGTGGCATACAAGAAAGGTGCTATAGCTACAAAGAGGTCAGAAACCAATACGCTAAATGCCCAGAAGAAGGAATATCACCAGAGGACAGGGTCAGGTGGCTACATATCTCAGAGGCCTAAGTGGAAGGAAGCTGAGAAGGCCCTGCGTGACAGAGGGATCACACCCCAGACACATGGGTGGGAACTACGTGCAAAGAATTGGTTCTACGGAATCGGGGCAAGGTTGGACCCAGAAACAGGATTGTATCTTCCCAACCCGCCTCCTTGCCAAACCCGTCACTGAACTCATCACGACATACGAGGAAACAGCCGCCAGGACCTTCCATCCCGATAGAGAGAATGACCAGCTCACACGCGCCATCGGTAAAAAAGAACACCCTGGACATGCACGAGGCACAGGGGGTATGACGTGGAAGGATGGGTTTGCCGAGTGGAGCGACTCTTACAGATGGCGCGGCAGAAAAGAAAAAGAGCGTACAGAGCGGATGACACAGATAGAACATGCACTTGTGGCGCTGAAGGCGCAAGTGAATGCACAACAGAGCCGTCAAGCCACCGGCCCATCTCAGCAGCACGAAGAGCCTGCATTGGAAGCTGCCGGCGGCCCAGACTCTGCGCGGAAAAGCAGCATGGCTTCCACGGAGAACGTGCAGCCCACGCTTGAAATGGCGGGTCCTCGATACCCCGTGGATGAGATCATGGAGAGCGAACATGCTGAGCTGCATGTGAGATTAATGGGCTTATCCATTAAGGTGGCTGTCGGCTATGCCTTACCTCCTGTAGCTGGTGGAACTCACCACTGCCGACCGATTCCAGATGGCTATGCTATTGTTGGGGTGGATGAGGTTGTGAAGGAATATGAGGAAGCACAGCTTGACCATGCTACATGTGAAGGGGAAACTCAACTCAAATTTGCAGTGAAAACAACCATTCCTTGAAAGAAGGAACACATCGTGCTTCCAAATTGGAGGCCACTGGCACCCACGCCGTCTCCGCAGCGTCAGCAGTCTGAGCCGCTTCAGCCATCTCCTGCGCGGCAGCCATCTCCGGCGCTTCAGCCATCTCCTGCGCGGCAGCCATCTCCGGGCGCGCCAGCCATCTCCTGCCCGTCAGCCATCTCCGGCACTTCAGACATCTCCTCAGCGTAAGCGGAAGAGCACTGCCACGAAGAGCATCACTAGCACTGCCAGAAAGAGTTCAAAAAACTACGTCCCGCAGCCTTCCGCCAAGCCATTGCCGGTTTTACCGTGGAATCGCAGCGACGAGGAGACCAATAGGATCTCGGAAGAAGAGGTCAAGAAATTCTTTGCACCTAGACGGGCCGAGCCAAAGGAGAAAATAGATCCGGCGGTGGTGGAGAAGTTTTACAAAAATCTTTTGAAACCTGAAACCCCACTTGTGCCGGACTACGAGCGCCAGATTTTGAAGGCGGATGCAAGGCGCCGTAGGGAGACTGAAAGTAGAAGTCGTGCGGCACCCCAGAAAACAGTTCCCATGCTCGGAGAGCAGGAAAACCAATCATGCGCCCCGCTCCAAGTGTTCGACACACGGGACGCTCCTCCTGTAAATGATTACGAGGCAGAGCTACAAAGAAAGGCCAATGAGATGGGGATGACTTACATTGCATACTTGAACATCATGGGAGACAACTTGCCCAAATGCGATGCCAACCCCATACAGCCATGGAAGTATGGGAAGAATCTCGTCAAGAAAGAGGATCCCAAGAATCTACCAACAAAGATGCGAAGATTGCACAAGTGGTACCTTGATTTCTGCAAGACGAGAAAGGAAGAATGGATCACGGCGCATATAAGAGATCAGATTTTCTTGTGCGGAGACGACGAGATCGCCTTCAACATTCAAGACTTGCATTTTCTATTCAATCAGAAGGAACACGACAAAGCTGCCATCAGCCTTTATTGTGTGTAAGTACTATTTCTGTATTTTCTATCTCATCTCATTCACTTCATTAATTGCATGTATATATATGCTCACCATATATGTATATATTATTATGCAGGAAAAAGGTTATGGAATGTATAAAAGGAGGACCTTTTGACATTGGGTTCGTTGACCCAAATAGAGTTCATGAAGAAGTGGTAAGAACCAAACCCGGGCAAACAGAAGATTTATTGCTAAGGTCTTTACTGAGACAACAAACCAAAAGGGAAATACTATTGCCTTACAACTTCTCGTGAGTACTGTTACCCTCTCTTGTACACATTCTGTTTCGGCTTACTCGATGTTAAGTGTAACTGATGATGAGTTATGCATGCGTAGGTTCCACTTTATTCTGCTAGTCATTCAACCTGACTCAGGAAAAGTCCTTGTCATGGACTCGTTACGAAAAGAAAAAGAGCTATGAGCAGACTTTAGAGAGATGCTCCAGAGGTAATTTCAATCATATTATCGCACTAGATCGGCAACTTTCGTGACAACAAGTAATTAATTACTCCTTTATCCATTTTCTTTGCCGGACAGGGTTTGGAAAAGGTTCACGGGCAGGACCGTGGGTGAATGGTCAGAAGAACTAAAATTTGTAGACCAAAATGTAAGTAATACTAGCTAGCTAGGTCTGTGTATCTCTTTGATTGTGCTTCCAATTCCATTATATCATGCTTTATTGATTATTATTTTGATTGAACTCTCTATTCTCGTAAAGTGCGCACATCAGGGACACGACAATAACTTATGTGAGTACTATGTTTGCGAGTTCATTCGCAACACGATATGTGCGACGGGCCAAGCCGCACTAGAACAACTTAGAGTAAGTAAACAAAGTACACAACATTATTTTATTACCATCAACTGTGTTGAGTTTTATTCTTATATATATATTGATCCCATTCTTCATATATATTCAGATCGAACGAATGCGGGACCAACTCCTACCATTTGACCGCATACGAGCCATTCAAGAGGAATTGGCGGGGTTCATACTTGATGAGGTCATCACGCCTGGCGGAGAACTCTTTAGATATCCACCAAAATGAACGTTGTATATATGCTTGAACGTGTTTGTCTTGTACTTGATGCTTCAACGTTTACGGAGAATACCACACAATGACGATGTTGTGTATAATAATAGTTGCTTAATTATTCATGTACTCGTATGTACCGATGACGATGTATGTGTATACCGCTCCCGATCGATTCCCCCTCCCCCCCTCCCCATCCCTGCCGCGCCGCAGAAATACGCCCAGAACGGGGCAGGGGCAGAACTCTGCCGCGGCAGAGATTTAGGCCGTTTTCCTGCCGCGGCAGAGATTTATCTCCTTTTCCTGCCGCGGCACAGAACCTTTAACACCGGTTCGTGTTACGAACCGGTGTTAAAGGGGGGGCCCTGAGCCCTACGGCAGCCCCACGTGCGCCACCCTTTAACACCGGTTCGTATAAGAACCGGTGTTAAAGGGGGGGCCCCTCTAACACCGAACCCTCAACAGCGGTTCTACAACCGCTGTTAGAGGGCCCTCCAAACCGGTGTTAGAGGGGGGTGTGTGTGCACTAGTGATAGGAAATATAGCATGCACAGAAATAAGCCACCATGCAAGAAATGACCTATAGAGTCTGCGAGGCATTTACCTTAGCAGGAGCAGCTTCCTAAACAAATCGCACTTGAGAAAATAGATCATGCACACATGTAATTATCCAAATATTACCTATAAAGAAGGCATGCAAGCCATTAAGTGTATGGGAGAAAATTATTTGACCAACGACGAACATAATATCTGAGAATATGTATAAAATCACTTTATTTATTTTTTCTGCGTCCATCAATGAATCAGCTTTTGCTTGGTATATGATATCAATGCATTCATAACTTTAATTTTTTTTCATCCCATGCATCAACCTACTCTCAAAAAATCAGTTAAAAACATTGATTAGTGCAATATCAATATAGAGCAGATGCTCATTGTCTGTTGAACAGGAAAACTATTTTTGCAAAAACTCTCAAATAATGAAGTTGATGTCATAATAATATTGTTGTTAGGATACCATGCCGCCCATGTGCTAAATCATAAATCTTGGTATTTATTCAGATTGTATGGGAGAATAATATTATATTAAAATGACCAAAATGAATCAAATAATAATAAGTCCATATACTACATAAACATACTTAATTAGGACTGGTATTAGGTCTAGAACTGTAGGTCATTCATGGATTAACTAAGTCGGATGATGGCATTCATTGCTTAGACAAAGATCAAAACCAAGGAAATTATTTCTCGAACTAATTTACTTGTTATTTTGACCAAGCAATAGCTAATGGTTGCATGGGAGGAAAACTCCTATTCTGAAAAAACATCATTAAACTTCAAAAACAATGGCATGTGCAGTCTTAATAGGGAAATGAAACTCAAATGAAGAGAACTTGACGCTGCCTAGTTGGCTAGCGTGGTGCATATGCACCCAGTTTGTCAAGAAATTGAAAGCCTAGTCTGGTTTTCAATATGATATCTCATGAACAACCCAAAGTGTGAGGTGACCTTCATGCTTGAAACTGCAATAATTACCTGCAACCCATATCTATATGATGTGTCGACGAATGGAGCAGATCGTAACACCAGTATTGTAACTAAGGGAGCCACAGCTCTCACCGTCTTAAATTTTCACCAGATTGAGAAATCTTCTAAACTATCATGTACACGGATTAGATGGTTATATCAAACAAATTGAGGCGCCTGGTCTAAGAAAAAAATCAATATTCCTTAAGAACACGGGGCTGACCATGGGGCATTTCTTGGCATCATCATCTTGCCGGGATAAAGATGGCATGTGCGCCTGCAACTGGTGGTTGAATAATATCGGAGAGAAAACAATGGATGTCATAGTTGGTAGTGGAATCGCACCCCAGAAGCAACTCTTTCAGGATCCCTCCAGTGCTATACCATCCCGTGGGAGAATTATAGACCTACAACACTGAATGTATTCCTTCTACATCCGAAGAGCAGACAATCTAAGGGTGAGCAGTTACTTCCTGCCTCGCCGACCATTACGACTGATTAATTGCCGTCAAATTGTCGCTCGTATACAATCTGCTCTGGTGCATTAACCAACAACAGACTGCCCAATTGATTCAATGACTGTCCTAAAAATATAGGGGATTCAAAGTTTGGAGAAGAAGGTGGATCGGGTACCTGGGATGGCTCGATTCGGTCTCGTCTTACTTAAGATTTTGATAAATAACTCCCGCAGGATCACCAGCACTACAATATCATCGTGGGAGAGATCCTAAGATTCATCTAGTGGACTGCAGCATGGTCAGCACAAAGAATACAATCCGGGAGAGGAAAAGGTTAGAGAAGGAAGGGGATTAGGGAAGCACCAGGATACCTTATCGGATCCTTCCTTTTTTACTGAAGTTGATGATCCCATGGAGAGAGGCGAGGCGGCGTGACAGGCGATGAGGAAGGGAGGCGGTGGGCGCGCTGGACGACACGTGAGATTTTTCTCTCGGCATACCGTGAGAGTTTTTTTTTTTCGAGAAACACGGTACAATCGTAGACCACTCACAGCACGTACATGCACCCACCCTACGAACGCACACACGCACATCCTATCCCTCTGAGCACCTCCGGGAGACTAAGCCGGCAGATCGGGTCTTGAGATTGACGACGGGAACGTTTCGTTGTCGACGGAAACGTCGCCTCCCACTAAAAGAATATTCCACCATTAATGCAACACACAGTGTTAAACCTGTGGTTTGAACTCTGGTGGGCTGGGGGTACAACCACCCTCCCAGCCACCCAACCACGGATTGGTTTGCATACCGCGAGAGAGTTGCAGAGGATACATCGAGAAGTCTGCGGGTTGGAAAAGGCATGCGCCTCGTGAGACGCTAATCTAACGGCGATTGTGAGACAATAATCTTGGATCGGACGGATAATTATTCGAGTTTCCTAGAATTAACGTAGAGTTTTATACGGTGCCTCCAATTAGTAAATATATAAGATATAAGATTGGTTTTGCCTATGTATTTAGCACTAAAAGAAGTCTAGATTCATTTAAATCTAGACAAATCTGAGTCAACTAATTTTGATCGGAGGAAATACTACCTTCGTTCCAAAGTTTAAGACTTATTTTTTACCTCATAGTAATTTAAAGACATGTAGTTCGGCCAAGTCAATTAACTAGGGGAAAGGAAATGATTGTACACTTAACAGTTCGGCTGTAGAAGCACGATATTTTACACCTGACGGTTTCAGTTAAAGAGCTGCAATAGTTTCGAAACAAACCACTTGCCATGACCAGCTGGACACGTGACGAAGTACCAGCACCGTTTAACCCACCATCCAAATGTTGGATTGGTCGGTGACTGCAGACAGGGACCTCCTGTTGCGGGCGGCAGTAAAACTTGGGGGGAACGACACAGTAAAAAAATGCAACGGTGGAATCAATTGCACGCATTCCTATCCTGTAGTAGTTCTGACCTCGAGAGACTGTCGGTGAAGGCATATGCTCGCTGCAGCGGCAGCTGTCGGTGATTTAGCCACCGACCAGAGTGGAGGCCAAGTGCTTGGACTTCAAATTTTACTAACTCATAATAAATCATGTTTTAGATGAATGACGTTAAGTCTGACTTTAGATTATAATACTAATATAAACACTAAAACAGCAGTCAGCAGGTATAATAAGGTGCCGAGTAAACGACTTACAGGCATCAAGAGAAATAGGCAAACACAAAGAAAGGAGAAAAAAAAGGAGTTTCAGCTTGAAGTGGTCGAAGCCTTTTCACGCGATCGAGGCACCTAGACAACGGCAACAACATGATCTTGCGGCTAAGCAACCGTCAACCAGGTGAAACACGTCCAGGTTTTTTTTTTCTCCACGAGGGCAAGTACAACGAGAGGCGTTTAACGTTTAATTAGGGGTATCAGGAAAAGAAACACCGAAGGTTTTGAAGGTTTCCACTGAGTTCTCATGTTTTCTTTTATTGATGCATACAGAAGAGTCTAACGTTTAGGTCGCGTTTGTCGGCCTAGTCCGACAGTACTGAGATGGGCAGTGCTAGGCTGAGACAGCCTCTGGACTAGATTTTGCAGCCCGTTTGGTAGCCTGCATACACTTTTTTGCATGACTGGAGAACACATGTCCATTTGTTTGGTGGACTGCATTTGCCCAATAAGAACAGAAACACGTATGCTTGGTTACAACCTGTGCACTCGCTGTGATAACCTCCCACATTGGAGTGGTGAGCATACCCACAAGCAGTTCATCAGAATCACAGCACACAGACAATTGCAGTTCATCACAATCACAATCATAACCCACAGATGATACACAAGCGAGCATAACACTGAAGTAGTACTCCACTGGATTGGAAAGGAGATCTACCGGGTAACTCTGTGACAAAACAAAATTCTGTTACTTAAGAAGCGCAGAAAATCTTCAAAAATGCAAACATGAATTGAGCAATGCATCACAACCTTCAACAGATCCATCTGCCTGCCGTTCTCCATCCTGAAAGATGAGGTGTCCGGACACCATTTGACGCCGTCCAAACCCTACAACTTGAGCACAAGAGCCCACTTCCTCTTCCACTTCCTCGTATGGTTGTACACCTGAGTTGGGGTGACATGCTTTGCAGTGAAGTCAAGCACATCGTTGCATATACGCTGCAGGTAAACCTCCTTGAATCCCTGTCACACCTAATCTCTTCTTTGACGAACTCACAAAGCATGTTCATAACGAACAGAGATAGATAAGCCTCCCACACCATTGGTTTCAGTGTGTACATGTATATCTAATACTACATCACACTACGTCTAAGATCTATGAGCAACACAGATAACACTAACACAAACGCTGGTCCTGCCATCTATGTACAGCTAGCCCAAGGTGAGAGGTTTCTTACTGCAGCTTCCAAAGGATGCATCACAGAGGTAGGGGAAGAAGGAGCTGCCGGTATGCCGACCGTGGCCATGGTCCATGGAGTTGCCGCCACGCCGACCATCGCCTCGGTCGACTTTGTTGATGGCAAGCTCACCGTGGCCGCCTTCACCGGAGTAGCCGGAAGGACAGCTGAAGACTGGCTCCGGGTGAAGCAGGACGGCCAACTGACGCCGTGTTCGCCACCGAAGATGGAAGGACCAGTGTCCTCGTGCTGGATGCAAATGAATCGAATGACATCGATCTAGATCTGATGGGTGAAAAACTCGACGGGAGGTGGAATGGTGGATTTGGATTTTGGGGGAAGAACACCACCGTCTCTTAATAGGGTGGGGAGCAGGAGGGTGGTGAGCGAATTCCTCCCGCCGGAATTTTGCGGTCGCAGCCTCCCGCCATCTCCCTGCCTACACGAGCTCCGATGTTGTGTTCCCCCATTTGCACGCAGCGAGGCTGGCTCTGGGGAAACGGCCGAATCGAGCGTTGTCCCCGGGCCTTGCTGACGGGTGCTTTGAAGTTCGGACTGATGCGGGCCAAAAGGGCATGTGGGTAACCAATTGGCCCATTTTCGTTCCCGCTCGGCTTGGCTGCACCATCTGCGAGCTACCAAACACGCCCTTACAGAACACGTAGCGCTTGCGCTAGGAGTACAAAATACTACTCCTAGCGCCAAACACTAGTCTAGATCTGACTTCTTAAGCGCATGCGTAAGCGCTTAGCAATGTGCATGTCCTGAGAGGCGACGGACCTTTTGTCCCAGTTTGTAAGAGGCTTTAGTCCCGGTTGCCTAACCGGAACGGGGAAATCGAGACTAAAGCCCCAACCCTTTAGTCCCAGTTGGGCTGCGAACCGGGACGTAAGGGCAATCCACGTGGCCGCTCGCTGGGGCGAGGAGGGAGGGACATTCGTCCCAGTTCGTATCACGAACCAGGATCTATGTGTCTCTACCACGGTAGGATTTTTTGGCACTTTTTATGCCGCGGCAGAGAATTCATTTTGTATATTTTCATTTATTTTATTTCTCCTTTATCTATTTTCTTTTTATTTTATGTTTTGCACAGAGCAATGAAGGAACCATTATATTACACAACATCTCCTGATTATATTACACAGCAAGTATCAAACATATTACATTCATGCATATATAGAATATAAAATCTTTTATGATACCTATTACATTATCATCATCTTTCGATAGTATTCTCCTTTTGGATCTAGGACCTCTGCTTCTAAGAATCCTGAAATTTTCTCTTGGATTGCTTGCACGTGATCCTTTGGTACAAGATGGTCCCACAACCATTCGATCTAATTTACAAAAGGAGTCAACATATATGAATGAAACTAAACATAAATGATGGTAATAAAATAAAATTTTAAATATTGTTTACGTACTTGAAGTTGTTCTAAATTTTTGCCCTTCTCACATGTCGTCTGACGAATGAACTCGCAAACATAGTATCCACATAAATTATTTCCATTTGCCTGCCTCAGACACTTTACGAGAACAAAGTTCAATCAAAATAATGATAATTAAGCATGATAATGGTATCGGAACTAGAATCAAAGAGATGCGCGGATCTAGCTAGTAGTACTTACATTTAGTGGCTTAAATGTAAGATCCTCTTTCTAGACACCCTTAGCCTTGTTGGTGAACCGTTTCCAAGCGCTGTCCGGCAAAAAAATGAATAAAAGGAGTTATTAATTACTTGATATCAGTAAATGAACGAAAGTTGCCGATATAGTGTCATAATGACCGAAATTACCGCTGGTGCATTTCCTGTTGTTCGACCACTTCTAAAGGGGTTTACGTTTCTAGTCCATGACTTGTGCTACTCCATTGCTAGGTTAAATGATTAGCAGAATAAAATGGAATCTGCGTATGCATAACTCATCGATTATACACTTAACATCGAGTAAGCGAAATAGAATATCTACAAGACAATAACACTCACTTGAAGTTGTAAGGTAATAGTATTTTCCTTTTGGTTTCTTGAAACCTTAACACCATTACAATTTTATCCTTTGTGTCCTTGGATTTAAGTTTCACAGTAAATTCATGAACCCAATATGGGTCATGTAACATCCCAAAACTTCAATCCAAGGTTATTAAGATTCAAATCATCAAAATTTAGAGTTAACAAAAACTTTTCTAATTAAAATTATTAAAGCACTCATATGGGTGTGCATTTAAATATGAGTTGTTTTGAATTGCCATGATTAAGTGATCCATTGCTTGTAAAATGATTCTTAGGTGAAATAAACATCATCTAGATCATTCCCAAACAAATCCCAAAGAAAAACAAATCAAAATGAATAAAAAAAAGAAATGGTCATTTGTGCCATGTTAACTACCATGCCTACTTTGGCTATTCCTAGAACTCAATACTTAACAGAAATAAATATGGATCTTTGCACCCCTTGCTAGTACATATAATGATGTACCAAGGCCCGCTTTGTGATCTGCCAAAAACTTTCAAGCACTAATTTTAAATGGCATTTGAAAATTGAATGTAGTTCATATGGGAAGATCCCACTTATTCAAAAACCACTCAAATGAGCTCCATTTTGAAAACCCAAGCAACTACAGAGGCTTAAGCATGTGTCTAGCAAACCCACCAAAATTCATCCAAAAATTCAAAAACTTTTCTCATGCGGCCATTGTGTCGAACAGGTGGCATGCAGAAAATAATCTGCCTAACTAATACTGTTTGCACTTAAGCCATTGTCCCCCATTTGACCTCCCCTGCACTCCATTGTCCCCCCTGAGTCCAACCAAGCCAGCACCAGCCTACCCCTAAGCCGCAGCAGCAGTGGAGCGCCGCCACTTTATGGTCGCCGCTGGCCGATCATGGATAGAGCGCCACAGACCGCACCGCGCCATTCCAGCGCCACCACTAGCTCCGCCTAACCCTACTTGGCTGGCCCATTTTCCTTCCCGCGCTAGCCCAGCAATTCAAATTTAGATTTTTCTATTTAGGTTTGAACTTAGTTCTGTCCCCTAGTTTGAAAATCATTTCAGAGAGATTTACAAATCCAAATGGAGTAATTTAAATTGTGTTAGAAAGATACTGAAAAGATCTATCCAAGCCCGTTGGATTTAATTCAATTATAGTTAGAGATCTCTCCTAGTAAAAATAACAAGATAAAAGCTTTTGCACACTCAAACATTTTTCTAAAATCAACCATGTTAGATTTTGAGTTGATTCCAACTCTCAAAAATCACATTTAACCATACCTATCTGAATATGTAATAATATTAGGGTTTACATGCAGTAACTTTGGACAAGTACCAAAATAATGCTATATAGGCATTTCTAGTCACTTTAAATCATTAAATAATAAACTTAAACCTAAGTAAATGTGATCCAACCCTTAAATCACATCCCCACATGTTAGAATATGTGGTGATGACATGTGTCCACATGATCCCGTATTTTAAGTGGTGAATATTAAATCTTAGTTATTTTTCAATGAGTAGAAATTACTTTTCTTAAATAAAAAGAAGGAAGCTAGTTAATAAAACTTGTGATGCTTGTGATGATAATAGATCATCAAATGTGTGCCTTAGAGCGCTAATTAGACTAGTTAAGCATTGTTTGGTGATTGTGTACTCCGTATGTATTTATAGACGATATTACCGACCAAGCTTTCGAGGAGGAGGAGTTCTATCAAGAGGAGGAAGAAAACTTCAACCACTGCACTGCACAAGGCAAGCCATCATTAACAATGCAAGCTAACCCTTGCAAATATAATGCTTAGCAAGCTAGAATTAAGCTAGATGATTTGAGCAAAGATGCTTTAGGCATGCTTTGATGATACCACTTTGACTATTACTTACCGCAAGTATTATTTTTCAAGCTTTACTTCCTTTACTTTACCAAGTCCCTTACTTGTTTTGAAGGTAGCATAAAAAGTATAAAACTTGACCTATTTAGATAACTTTAGATGTCATTCTATGGTATGAGATTGATCTCATCTTCCACCTTAGTGAACACTCTTAACTTAGTAGCTTAGAGCTAGATCAAACTTGAGTCACTTTAGATGGGAACACTTGGTGAAAATGAATTATGAAAACCTTGGAATGATGAGTCATTCTATTGAGATGTTTTAACATGTGTTGAGAAACACAAATGGTTTATGATGATTAAAATGTTGAGGCATGAGCCTTAACCCTTTTACAAAACTGATGGTTGGATTCGGATGCGATACCATTCCAAATTTACCGTACAACCACAATACCTGAATTGGATAAGGCTTAGCCGGAAGTTTATATGCATTAGTATTAGTTCCCTCGCGGGAGAGGTTTGAGCAGAGGCTACCTCTCAATGTTGTCCACCTATGCAGTGCCCAAGATGACAGATGGTCATGGTTGGGAGGCCATGCTCATAGGAGAGGTGCTTATACTAGGGTGTGTAAAGGAAAGGTTATGTTTGATTATCTGCATACTAAGTATGATGATTCAGGGTTATCCCTGACAGATGTATCGAATCTTGTGGTAAAAGTGTACCACCTCTGCAGAGTGTCAAACTATTCGAATAGCCGCGTCCGCGGTTATGGACAGTTGGAGTGGCCATACTGTTTCGTTGTCAGATGTTTTCAAAATGACTTATGAAATGAATGATGAATCTTGACTTGACCACAACAGGGTTGTGACTATGACACTAGCTTCCCAACTTAAGTGATTTTAGGACTTTATTTTATCTTTCTTTGTTTCTGAACTCAGCTTAGGTTTCAAACTTAACTTCATAGTTAAACTTAGAGTTAGCACTTTACATTAGAACTATACTAATTGCTAGTGGTAGTTTGCGAGTACTTAAAGAGTACTCATGGCTTTTGTCCCTGGCTATTCTCATGGCCAGACTATGAATGAGACTACCAAGATGATGGCCAGTAGGACGGCTATGATAACTAGGACTATCTGCCTTCGTCAGCATTGCCTGTGCCCTTGAAGATGGACCCCACCGCTACGCTTATCTTCTATTCCGCTGCTTGTTGTATTAAGACTGGATCATGAGATCCTTATTTGTGTAAGACCTTATTTATGGTTTGTAATGGATGATGTACTGTGATATCCAATCTGTTATGTCTCGCAAAAATGGTAATCCTGGGATTGCGATGAATGACATAACAGGCATCTGGGATTAAAAATCCGGGCGTTGACAGGTCAATGAACCCAATGTCATAGATCTGTCCTCTTTTGCATTCAAGAATCTTCAGTCTGCATAATATAGTGAGTATGATTATACATGCGATAAACAAGCTGAGCTAACTAGAGACTTAATTACAGAAATAATACTTACAGACAATAGACACCGACGATCGATTTGTTGAGGGCGTCTTGATTGTAAAACTGATGTAGTTAAGAAAATTCAATCAGTATCTGGGCATCTCCATACCCGTAATGCTCGTTTTGAACTCCCAGCACTATCCAGTTTGCCCCTTCCTTTTTGGCTATCATGTACTAATTATGCAATCTTCGCATTTTTGTTGGTAGATAGTTGACGTCCTCAGGTCTGACGAGAGGTTTCCTGTACTGGTATTTGTATGCTTCCTCAGCCACGAGGAACTCTAACTGGTCTACATATTCAGCAATAGTCAAACCATAAGCAGCGGCCTGATGTCTACGCACTTCTATTCTTGTAGACAGTTGTGGGGCCTCCAAGTGCAGAGGTTTGTAGAACAGCAGCAAGTTTTCCCTTAAGTGGATCACCCAAGGTTTATCGAACTCATGGAGGAAGTGGTCAAAGGTATCCCCTCTCAAGCAACCCTGCAATCAAGATACAAGAAGTCTCTTGTGTCCCCAACACACCCAATACACTTGTCAGGTGTATAGGTGCACTAGTTCGATGAAGAGATAGTGAAATACAAGTGGTATAGATAATTATAAGTGGTAACGGTGATAGAAAATAGCTTGAAGGCGTGGAAGAGACTAAAGGCAAACTGAAATAAAGATGGAAGCAAGAAAACATGTAACAGATCTAGTTGCAAACGGTGTTTCAATGTTTAGAAACAAGGCCTAGGGATCATACTTTCACTAGTGAACACTCTCATATAAATATATTCTTCTTTATGATACTACGCTGAACTACTCTCCGGTTGAACACTCTAATCGATGGTAGGGCTATAACAGCACTACTCAAAGTAAGCCTTTCCCATCTAGATAACCCCTCACTGTCACCTTGAGTACTAGATGAGTCCAACAAACACCACAATTTCATAAAGACATCCAACTCCAAATATAACTCATAACAAGTATTTGACATCTCTAGCCTAAGTGCCACCATGGTGTGCACGCTGTCACTTTCACACACATGGGGAGAGCAGAGATCTATTAAGCACTTGAGTAGCAAGGTAGATCTACTTGATTACAAAGCTCATGATCACAATATGGTCATGCATAGAGAGAGAAGAACACATAGCTACCGGTAGAACCCTTAGCCTCGAGAGAGAACTACTCCCTCCTCATCATGGGAATCAGCAACGGTGATGGAGATGGTGGTGGAGATCGATGGAGATGGCTCCGGGGGCACTTCCTCGTCCCGGAAGGGTGCCGGAACAGAGACTTTCTATCCCGCGAATCTCCCCTTCGGTGGCAGCGGTGCTGCGGAACTTTTCGTGGCTAGAGGATTGATCATTTAGGGTTTATGCATCGGGAGGCTTCCTATAGGCGAAGAGGCAAGGTCGGTGGCCGGCCAGGGGGCTCACACCATGCCCTGGCGCGGCCTGGGCTGGCCCGCGCCAAGGGGGGTGTGGCCACCTTGTGGCCCCTCTCCGACTCTCCTTCTGGCTTCGTGAGTCTTCCGGGAAAATAGTAACTTTGGCTTTTGTCCCGTCCAATTCCAAGAATATTCATTTTCTGACTTTCCTGGAACCAAAAACAGCAAGAAACAGGCAACTGGCACTGTGGCATCTTGTTAATAGGTTAGTCCAAGAAATCATATGAAAAGTACTCCAAAGTTGGAACAAAACACAAGAAAGTATATAAAACCAAGCATGGAACATCAAAAATTATGGATACATTTGCAATGTATCAACATCCCCAAGCTTAACTCCTGCTCGTCCTCGAGTAGGTAAGTGATAAAAAGAAAGAATAATTTTTGAGGTGACATGCACCATCATAAACTTGATCAAAGTATTTGTAAAACATTCAAAGCTGGGATCATAGTACTTCAATCATAACATAAAAGACAAAGTTCTAGCAATAAGAGAAAGAAACTATGTTGCAACATGAAAAGGCACAAACAAAAGATTCATGAATAACAATGCTTTGCAAGACGTTTGTTTGTTTCACATAAAGAAAACATAGCATAGTGGCATCCAACTTGTCCCTCATAGAGCAGCAAATATAAATGCATAGGTCACCTTCAAAGTTTACAAGAGTGACTAGATACAAATAGTTTAAAACAAGCAATATCAAGGTATGCATCAATCAAGAACTAAGAAAGGCCACTATGCTCTCAAAGTAGGTGCATAAAGATAGAAGGTGGAGACTCAATATAATGGTGGAAGAAAAGCCTTCATAGAAGGAAGCAGGGATTCAAGTCTCATAAAGAGCTTCCAAAAACTATGTTACTTATAGCTTTCATCTCTCATTGCCCCTATCATAAGCATCTTGAAGGTGATTAAGGTTAAAGTGAACAAACTATGGTGTACATGCTTGAGGAGTATAAGTTAGAAATCTCATGTCCCTTGAATACGAGGGCCACTCCTCATGCTAGTCAAGTGTAGTCACTGGTAAGTTCTTTTCATCGTAAGTACAAGTGTATCATAGAGAACCGCCAACGGGGTATCCCTTGCCCGATGATACGGAAGAATCCCCATATCAAAATGACAAGGCAAGCAGACAACAAGCATCTCAGCAATCTTCTTATTTACCATGGGAATATCGTGCTTTTTTCTCTCTTTCCTCTTTTCATAATCTTTTTTTTCTCTGTTTCTCTTTTTTTTCTCAATATAGGACTCTTTTTTTATAAGAAGAATGCTTCATAGACAGCTCATTATGGTTAGGCTGCAGGTTTCCACCATGTCAGCATGGATTAGACCATCGGCCCAGGTGTTTTTCTAACACATATACATAACTCCATGGACTTACAAGCTTCTCTTTCATTTCACACCGACGACATCCATATACAAAAGAGCATGATATCAACTAGGTACAAGTACCAAGTGCAATGTTGAAAGCGTTCCCCATGACAACATGGTTCTGCTAATTCCCAACAAATAAGTGCAAGCATATACAACATAGACGACACAATGGTTCAAGTTTATTAAGGGCAAGAAAAGTAAAGTGTGCCATCAAGTTCGTGAGAGCTTTAATCACTAGTTTTTTCATAACAAGTTTAATTTGGAAGGTAAAAAAAATCATGAATATACTTGGAATAGCATAAGCTAGTAGGTAGGTATGGTGGACTCTTTGGAATAACTTGGTTTAAGGAGTTGGATGCATGAGTGGAACTCATACTTGGTTGTGGAGGCTAGCAAAAGACTGGGAGTGACAAACTAAGAGAGCAATAATGGCCATAATCATGCAGAGCGACAAAACATCATTGATCAAAGCATAAAGTGATACTACTAGTTGAAAACTAAAGGATCATAAAGGCTTATGGTGAGTTGGGATAGTCATAACATGGTGTGAGCATGCGCCAAGTCAACCCAAATAAAGCATCAAAGGAGAATACCACAATACTATGCTTTAATATACTAAAACAACGCATGATTCTTCAAAGGCAGATTAAGGAATCTCAATTGTTTATAACAAGTCATGCTACAAAAAAGAATACTAAGCATAAAACAATATCCGTATGGCATGACAAAGCATAAGCCACAGTCAAAAACAAGCTCTCTTTAACACTTAAGCATGAACTTCCCTACTCTTTTCCAAACCAAACCAAACTATTTGAGAACCAATGTATGAAAGAGGGGGCCCAACCAATTTATTCAGCAAACCAAGCAAACAAAAAACCAAAACAAAAACGAAAAAGAAGACGCTCCAAGAACAACACAACTGTGCATGAAATAATAAAAATGAAGTGTTTGGAAGAAACCTGGGATTTTTATTGATGAAGAGGGGGATGCCTTGGGCATCCCCAAGCTTTGAGGCTTGTACTTCTTGGATATTTCTTGGGGTGACACGCGTGGCATCCCCAAGCTTGAGCCTTAGTCCATCCTTCATCTCATTACTCATTCCTTCCATACACCTGAAATTTTTCCTTCATACAAAACTTCACACAATCTTTATTAGCAACATTAGTGCACTCAAGATAATAGGTCTTTAGGTTCAGTTATAACACCAATAAAACTTCCATTAAAACACAAGCTACTGTAGCACTTCCCTCAAAAAGCTCAATTCCCCAAAAGAACTCAAAAAGGAACCAACAAGAAGCAAATGCAGAAAATGGCAGAAATCTGTCAAAACAGACCAATAGGTAAAGACGAATTTGTTCGAAGACCTTCTGTTGCTCAAATCAAAAAGTGCTGAACTTACGAAAGTTTGATAACAACCTGGGTCAGAAGCACAAAAATTCACGCCTCAAAAGGACGTAGATATATTTTACACGAATTTTTACGGTGTAGCACAGAAATCTGTTTCGGGACAGCAACTTTCCCAATCATTACTTCTCTCTCATTAGAGGTTACTCTTGGCACAAAAAGCAAATAAAAATGATACGGAGTGGTTATTACTGAGGTAATTACTGAGGTAATAACTTCCAATACTCATCTAAAACTTTTGGTTTATCTCCCAACAAGTACTTTTCTTTAACGCCTTTAAGTTAGGCATGATAGTTTGAGAAGATGCTCACATAAGACATATGAATGGAAGTAAAAGAGAGCATCAAGAAGCAAATTCAAAGCACATTTAAGTCTAACACACTTCCTATGCATAGGAATCTTGTAAAGAAACAAGTCATGAAAGCACAAAGCAACAAGCATAGGAAAGCAAAGCAAGTGCAACTTCAAGACTTTCAACATAAAGAGGGGAAACCTAATATTATTGAGATGCATAAAACCGTGTTTCCCTCTCTCATAATAACTTTCAGTAGCATCATGAATAAAATTAACAATATAACTATCACATAAAACATTCTTATCATGAGCCACATGCATAAAAGAATTAATACTCCCCACATAAACATAGTCATTCTTATTGATTGTAGTGGGAGCAAATTCAACAAAATAGCTATCATTATTATTTTCATCACCATAATCATCAAATATAGGAGGCATATTGTAATCATAATCAATTTTCTCCTCAATAGTAGGTGGACTGAAAATATCATATTCATCATTGTAATCATCATATATTGGAGGCATAGTATCATCAAAGTAAATTTTCTCCTCCATGCTTGGGGGGCTAAAAATATCATGCTCATCAAAACTAGCTTCCCCAAGCTAAGAATTTTCCATAGCATTAGCAATAATGGTGTTCAAAGAATTCATACTAATAACATTGCTATTAGCATGCAAATAAAGTTCCATAGGTTTTTTAATTTTTCTTCAAACACTTCATGTCCTAACTCAAGATAAAGACTATAAAGCTCTCTAATTTTGTTGTTGTTTTCCATTAAGCCTAACTAGTGAAAACAAGAAACAAAAAGACAAAATTGCATAATCTAAAGGAAATAACTTCGAGCACTCACACAGGAGGATGTGAGTACCTTTTACCCTACCTCCCCGGCAACGGCACCAGAAAATAGGCGTTTGCCGTGGGAGGTTCTTCTTCTTTAATCCTCCGGTGTGAATACCTTTTACCTTACCTCCTTGGCAACAGCGCCAGAAAATAGCTTGATGTCTACGCACTTCTATTCTTGTAGACAGTTGTTGGGCATCCAAGTGTAGAGGTTTGTAGAACAGTAGCAAGTTTTCCCTTAAGTGGATCACCCAAGGTTTATCGAACTCAGGGAGGAAGTGGTCAAAGGTATCCCCTCTCAAGCAACCCTGCAATCAAGATACAAGAAGTCTCTTGTGTCCCCAACACACCCAATACACTTGTCAGGTGTATAGGTGCACTAGTTCGGCGAAGAGATAGTGAAATACAAGTGGTATAGATAATTATAAGTGGTAACGGTGATAGAAAATAGCTTGAAGGCATGGAAGATACTAAAGGCAAACTGAAATAAATATGGAATCAAGCAAACATGTAGCAGATCTAGTTGCAAACGGTGTTTCAATGTTTAGAAACAAGGCCTAGGGATCATACTTTCACTAGTGAACACTCTCATATAAATATATTCTTCTTTATGATACTATGATGAACTACTCTCCGGTTGAACACTCTAATCGATGGTAGGGCTATAACAACACTCCTCAAAGTAAGCCTTTCCCATCTAGATAACCCCACACTGTCACCTTGAGTACTAGATGAGTCCAACAAACACCACAATTTCATAAAGACATCCAACTCCAAATATAACTCATAACAAGTATTTGACATCTCTAGCCTAAGTGCCACCATGGTGTGCACGCTGTCACTTTCACACACATGGGGAGAGCAGAGATCTATTAAGCACTTGAGTAGCAAGGTAGATCTACTTGATTACAAAGCTCATGATCACAATATGATCACGCATAGAGAGAGAGATGAACACATAGCTACCTGTAGAACCCTTAGCCTCGAGAGAGAACTACTCCCTCCTCATCATGGGAATCAGCAACGGTGATGGAGATGGTGGTGGAGATCGATGGAGATGGCTCCGGGGGCACTTCCCCATCCCGGCAGGGTGCCGGAACTGAGACTTTCTGTCGCCCGAATCTCTCATTCGGTGGCGGCGGCGCTGCGGAACTTTTCGTGGCTAGAGGATTGATCATTTAGGGTTTATTCATCAGGAGGCTTCTTATAGGCGAAGAGGCAAGGTCGGTGGCCGGCCAGGGGGCCCACACCATGCCCTGGCATGGCCTGGGCTGGCCCGCGCCAAGGGGGGTGTGGCCACCCTGTGGCCGCTCTCCGACTCTCCTTCTAGCTCCGTGAGTCTTCGGGAAAATAGTAACTTTGGCTTTTGTCCCGTCCAATTCCGAGAATATTCATTTTCTGACTTTCCTGGAACCAAAAATAGCAGAAAACAGGCAACTGGCACTGTGTCATATTGTTAATAGGTTAGTCCAAGAAATCATATGAAAAGTACTCCAAAGTTGGAACAAAACACAAGAAAGTAGATAAAACCAAGCATGGAACATCAAAAATTATGGATACATTTGCAATGTATCACGGCCGCATCTCCGTACAGTGCAACAATTTCTGGATCATACTGCTTGTCCGCACCTTTGCTTGACTCCACCCTTGTACCAGAAATCACCTTGAGCGGGGGGCACGATTGGTGTTTATGTAAACCGATCTAGGGAATTTAATTCCCGCTTGTACTACTGCTCTTCGACCGCACCATTGACTGATGTGACTTGAGAATAGAGCGGTCATAGTCCGATGGCAGCTTTGGCTCGGGTTGATGAAGGGTCTTAAACATTTTCTACACTTTCCCTTTTTCTTCTGTGGTGTTGGGGAACTCTGGCTTTTTCAGCCGCTTGAGGTTATCAAACCACTGTTGCTTTTCTGCCTTTGCAATCACCGTATTCTCCTCTTCAGTATAGTCATAAGGTCTCATGGGAGGAACCTTTGGTACTTTTGGGAGGGGCTCTAGTCGATGTTTTGGTGATCGGTTACTCTTCCACTTTTGGCCCTGAGCCTTAGTGGGCTTAGACGGCTGATGCAGCAATGAAGACGGCTTCGCTAGAGAAAGGGCCTCTTGTGGCGGAGACGGATGCGCTGGAGAAAGGGTATGTTGTGGCGGAGACGACGCCTGACGAGGCGATGACAAAGATGACTGATGCGCTAGAGATGGGTGAGGTTGCGATGAAGATGGAGTGTTCTGAGGAGTCTATGTCCTTGGCGTTCGATTTGGAAGCATGATGCGTTCCTTTCGCCATAGAATGGTGATGTTTTTTGCTTCTCCCAGTTCAGTCACATCCCCTTCACCTGTAGGGTAGTCAAGCTTGAGATGCGTGAATCCGTTCATAACTTCATCCACCCTGGCAATAGCGTAGCCCTGTGGAATCGGACAACAATGGTAAGTTGGTACTGGTCCAACTAATGGAAAGGCATAGCCAACCGCCACCTTCATGGTTATGTTCACAACTTTCACATGTAGCTCACAATGTGTCATCTCTATGATATCATCCACTGGGTAGCAAAGAGGAGCCATCACCGGTGCACCGTCAGCATCATCACCCGAGAGCTCCGTGGAAGCCACGCTGCTTTTTTGATTAGTGGATGGGCCGGTGGCAGCTTCGTCTACCACGTGCCGCTGAGATGGGCTGGCATTACCTTGATAGCTAAGTGCGTCAAGTTGATCCTGTTGCTGCTTTAATTGTTCTTCGATGTTGCGCATCCGGTCTGCCTGCTTCATAACTTCAATTTCATCCCTTTCCTTTCTCCTTTGACAACTTCTATCGGGATATTTCTTCCTATCGATAGGAAACCCAAGTTTCCATGGTTTGGAGCCTTCTGTGCCTCGTGTTCGTCCCTCGTGTTCCTTGTTCCCAAGGGCGAGTGTGAGCTCGTCATTCTCTCTATCAGGAATGAACGCCCCCTCTTCAACAACCTTTACTGCATTTCTAATTTCTTCGATGGGTATGGGAGTTTCTTTATGTCTCATGCTCTATATGCACTTCCCTTCTGAGTCCAACGTGCCCCCATGCCCATAAAACCAATTCCTCACCTGTTCGATCCAATTATATGGCTCTGGAGTGATCCCTTTAGCAAGTAGATCGGCCTCGAGTTTCTCCCACTTAGGGATGCTAGCCTTGTAGCCACCTTGCCCCATAGTATGGTGATACTGCTTTTTAGCAGCATTCTTCTTATTCATTTTACACCTTTTCTTAGCTGGATCCGATGTCTTGTACACCACAAATTCAGCCCAGTAGTTTTTTAGCTTCTCATACGCTCCAATGAATTTTGGGGTCTTCTCTTGCACGACATAGTCAAGGTGCAATCTTTTCTTCCAGTTGTTGAATAGTTGGGCCATCTTCTTCAGAGCCCACTGATGACCCACAAGTATAGGGGATCGCAACAGTCTTCGAGGGAAGTAAAACCCAATTTATTGATTTGACACAAGGGGAGCCAAAGAATATTTATAAGCCTTAACAACTAAGTTGTATTTTAAAAAACTTTCTGTCCTATAAAATAATTATTCAAACTATTAAATTTACCGAGGATGATCTCCCTCGGCGATGTAGCGCATCACACCGGCGATAGTCCGATTCACCCACCACAGGCGACGACCGGCTGTGTTGTGGTTCACCAGGGGCAGGCCATCACCCTCGTACCTGGCGAGCTCCATTTCCTGCCGGTTAGCAAAGAAGGCATTCCAGGTGTCGTAGTTGTCGGGATTCCAATGGGGTTCCATCCATTGCTCTTGCGTGAGATCTAGGTAGAAGTGGTTCATGATGGCCGCCTAGCGGGCGAAACCTTAAGGCACAGGAGGGATATCAACTCCTCCAACGCTCAGCATCCAGTCAGCGGGCAGCCGGTAGCCCGGCAGGCATGGGCAGCTAGAGGCGCAGAGCGCCTCGGTCTCCTCGAGTATCAGAATGACCCAGTATGCGGTGTCCATTGTTGTGAGAGAGGAAGGTATGTATATGTGGATAGTCATGGCGTGGTCGGCCTAGATATAGAGGGAAAGGGCAGGAAAACATGGAGGGAAGCGGTGGGAAATGGTGGAAAATATCTTTAGTCCCGGTTAGTGACTCCAACTAGGACTAAAAGGCCCGATTAGAGGAAAAGGCAGGAAAACATAGCAGGAAATGGTTGGAAATATCTTTAGTCCTGGTTAGTGGCTCCAACTGGGACTAAAAGACCCGGTTAGAGGGAAAGGGCGGGAAAACATAGCGGGAAGCGGTGGGAAATGGTTGGAAATAACTTTAGTCCCGGCTAGTGGCTCCAACTGGGATTAAAAGTCCCGGTTAGAGGGAAAGGGCGGGAAAACATAGCGAGAAGCGGTGGGAAATGGATGGAAATAAAACTTCCTCCTGCAACATTGTTCGCCATCCCAAGATGCACATGCATGCACAATATGGGCACAGTATCACAAACTATGCCTCGATTCTGCACATATCACTGGTCATTTGGACCGAAAACCATGAAACCTCGAACATGATAGGTCATTTTGAGAAGGTTTTTTGAGACATAATCAATATACCAATTTTGGTATTTTTCCTTGCCACTATGTCACATAATATGACACCACGTGAAGGATTTATATTGTTCGGACTGTTTTTGAATTTCATTTGCCCGTTTCAAAGTTAACCCGTTTCAAACTATCGTCGAAACGGCGGGCATAAAGATAGGGGCGAGCATCTCTAAACTTGCATTGGATCTTTGAAGAAATATCACATTGTGAGTCTAAAAATAATTTTTTTTTCAAAAAAATCATGAGCATTAGATCATGTACATGTAGTTCAAACTGGTCCCACTTCCTACTGATTCGGCAGACATTTGTCTTTTTCTCCAAGGGTGGACAGAAAGGTTTTAAAATCCGCAGTAGGAACATTGTTCATGTAAGGTGGTCTAGTATTTTTGAAAAACAGGGTGGTAGCATTTTTTTATTTAATGTTTGGTGTTGCTTCACAAAACGCCTCGATTTTGGCACTCGGAAAATAGAAAATGGCTTTTCCATGCAAAGAAAAATAAAACTTCCTCGTGCAACATTATTCGCCATCACAAGATGCACATGCATGCACAATATGGGCACAGTATCACAAACTATGCCTCGATTCTGTACATAACACTGGTCATTTGGACCGAAAGCCATCAAACCTCGAACATGATAGGTCATTTTGTGAACATTTTTTTGAGACATAATCAATATACCGAGTTTGGTATTTTTCCTTGCAACTATGTCACATAATATGACACCACGCGAAGGATTTACATTGTTCGGACTGTTCTTGAATTTCGTATGCCTGTTTCAAAGTTCACCCGTTTCAAACTACAAGTATACAATGGCGACCATGAAGATAGGGGTGAGCATCTCTAAACTTGGTTAGGGAAGTGGATGTACAACCCAACCACCCAGGTCCAAGTCCTCACAGACGCAGATTTGGGTTCTTATTATTTAAAACACAAAGTCGCTGTAGGGCTTCCCCTACCGCATTCCTTTCAAAAAAAATCATCACTAAACTTGCATAGGATCTCTGAAGAAACATCACATTGTGAGTCTAAAAATATTTTTTTTCAAAAAATCATGAGCATTAGATCATGTACCTGTAGTTCAAACTAGACCCATTTCCTAACGATTTGGCAGACATTTGTATTTTTCTCCAGGGGTGGACAGAAAGGTTTTAAAATCCCCGGTTGGGACATTGTTCATGTAAGGTGGTCTAGTATTTTTTTAAAATGGGGTGGTAGCATTTTTTTATTTAACGTTTGGTGTTGCTTCACAAAATGCCATGATTTTGGCACTCAGAAAATAGAAAATGGCTTTTCCATGCAAATAAAAATAAAACTTCCTCCTGCAACATTGTTCGCCATCCCAAGATGCACATGCATGCACAATATGGGCACAATATCACAAACTATGCCTCGATTCTGCACACAACACTAGTCATTTGGACCGAAAGCCATGAAACCTCGAATATGATAGGTCATTTTGTGAAGATTGTTTTGAGACATAATCAATATACCAAGTTTGGTATTTTTCCTTGCAACTATGTCACATAATATGACACCACGCGAAGGATTTACATTGTTCGGACCGTTTTTGAATTTCGTATGCCTGTTTCAAAGTTTGCCCGTTTCAAACTACAGATACACAATTTGAGGCCAGAAAGATTTGAACTAGAGGTACACAATATGAGGCCATGAACCCATCTTGGCATATGTCCCTTGCTTATGATCGCTTCGGCCATAACCATGGAGCATCTTCCTTACTTAACAGGATGCTCGGGTCAGTTTTCACTTTGAAGGGTGGAATTTCATCAAACTTATTATAATCTTCTGACATGTCTGTCTTGTCCTCGACTCACACGGTATTTCTTTTCCCTGAAAGAACTATGTGACGCTTTGGATCATCGTGTGATGTATTCGTTCCCTTATTTTTTTTCTTTTTTCAGTATGGAGGACATGTCCTTCACATAGAAAACATGAGCCACATCATTGGCTAGGACGAATGGTTCGTCTCTGTAATCAACATTGTTGAGATCCACAGTTGTCATTCCGTACAACTGGTCTACCTTTACCCCTTCTCCATTCAGGTTGATCTATTTGCACCAAAACAAAGGGACCTTAAAAGAAACTCCATAGTCAAGTTCCCATATCTCCTCTATGTAACCATAGTATGTGTCCTTTTGCCCATGTCGTCGGTTGCACCAAAGCGGACGCCATTGTTTTGGTTGGTGCTCTTTTTATCTTGGGCGATCGTGTAAAACGTATTCCTATTTATCTCGTACCCTTGGAAATTTAGTATAGTAGAAGATGGTGACCCGACCAACAAGTAGAGCTAATATCCCACAGTGATGTCATTCATGAGATGTGTTCTCAACCAACTGCCGAAAGTCTTCATGTGTTCATCTCTAATCCAGGAGTCAGGCTTTCCCCGGGTTGTTGGAGCGTACAATATTCTTGTGTTCCCCAATATACGGAGCTGCCAAGGTGGAATGATGTAGAACCGTGTAGTGTGCTTGAGTAAAAGATTGTCCGTCCCTACATATCATTGCTTTCTTTCCCAGCGTGCCTTTTCCACTCAGTCTCCCCTCATACCGCGATTTAGGAACACCAATCGGCTTAAGGTCAGGAATAAAGTCAACACAGAACTCAATGGCCTCTGTTCCATAGCCCATGGATATGCTTCCTTATGGCCTAGCACGGTTATGAACATATTTATTTAACACTCCCATGAACCTCTCAAAGGGGAACATATTGTGTAGAAATACAGGACCGAGAATGGAAATCTCTTCGACTAGGTGAACGAGAAGATGTGTCATAATATTGACGAAGGATGGTGGGAACACCAACTCAAAACTAACAAGACATTGGACCACATCCTTCTATAACCTTGTCAGAATATCTTGATTGATCACCTTCTGAGATATTGCATTGAGGAATGCACATAGCTTCACAATGGGTACTTGAACATTTTCTGATAGAAGCCCCCTCAATGCAATCAAAAGCAACAACGTCATAATCACATGACAGTCATGAGACTTCAGGTTTTGGAATTTTTTATCTACCATATTTATTATCCCCTTTATATTAGATGAGAAGCCACACGACACCTTGATACTGTAAAGGACTTCAAAAAAGATTTCCTTCTCTGCTTTCATAAGAGCGTAGCTGGCAGGACTTAAGTGACGCCCTTTATCCGTCTTGTTCTGTGGATGCATGTTCCGTGGGTCTTTCATACGTTGTTGGTCCTCCCGTGCTTCTGGTGTATCTTTTGTCTTCCTATACATGCCTAGGAAGCCTAGCAGGTTCATGCAAAGATTCTTCGTCACGTGCATCACGTCGATTGAAGAGCGGACACATAGGACTTTCCAACAGGGTAGCTCCCAAAATATAGATTTCTTCTTCCACATGGGCATGTGTCCGGTAGCGACGTCGTTCGGAATAGATTGACCGCTAGGACCCTTTCCAAACATTACTTCTATGTCCTTGACCATACCAAATACATCATCACGAGTAGGGAGGTCAGGATTCTTCCGATGATCTGCCTCACCTTTAAAATGCTTGCCTTTCTTTCTTGCTTGATGATTGGTCGGAAGAAATCGACGATTCTCCAGGTACACAACCTTCTTACATTTATGCAAATATGTAGCTTCAGTATCATCTAAATAGTGTGTGCATGCCTAGTATCCCTTGTTTGTCTGTCGTGAAAGGTTACTGAGAGCAGACCAATCATTGATGGTTACGAAAAGCAGCGCTCGTAGGTCAAATGGCTCCTGTTTGCGCTCATCCCACACACGTACACCTGGTTTTCCCCACAACTGTAAGAGTTCTTCAACTAATGGCCTTAGGTACACATAAATGTCGCTGCCGAGTTTCTTCGGGCCTTGCATGAGCACTGGCATCATAATGAACTTACACTTCATGCACAACCAAGGAGGAAGGTTGTAGATACATAGAGTCATAGTCCAGGTGTTGTGACTGCAGCTCTACTCCCAAAAGTATTCATGCCATCTGTACTTAGACCAAACCATAAGTTCCTCACGTCACCTGCAAAGTCCAGGAACTCTCTCTCGATTTTTCTCCACTGCGACCCATTAGCGGGGTGTCTCAACTTCCCGTATTTCTTACGGTCTTCATTGTGCCATCGCAACAACCTAGCATTATCTTTGTTTCTGAACAGCCGATTCAACATTGGTATTATAGGAGCATACCACATAACCTTAGCAGGAACCCTCTTCCTGGGGGGCTCGTCATCGCCATCAACATCAACAGGGTCATCTCGTCTGATCTTATACCATAGTGTAGTGCATACTAGACATTTATCTAGATCTCGTACTCCTCACCGCAGTAGAGGATGCAGTCATTAATGCATGCATGTATCTTCTGCACATCTAATCCTAGAGGGCAGAGAGTCTTCTTTGCTGCGTACGTACTCTCGGGAAATTTGTTATCCTTTGGAAGCTTTGGCTTCATTATTTTCAGTAACTTCTGAAATCCCTTGTCAGATAAACCAGTCTCTGTCTTCCATTTCAGCAATTCCAGTGTTGTACCGAGCCTTGTGCTGCCATCCTTGCAATTTTGGGTACAACAATTTTTTGTGATATTCTAACAGACCCTCCAACTTCAACTTCTCCTTTTCTATTTCACAGTCTCGATTTACATCAGAAATAACCTGACCAAGATCATCAGCAGGCTCATCTGATGCTCTTTCTTCACCTCCTTCTTCATTTTATTCCATTGTAGTATCACCGTATTTAGGAAACATAGGACAATAGTTGTCATCATCCTCTTCTTCTTTATTGTCTTCCATCATAACCCCTCTTTCTCCATGCTTGGTCCAGCAATTATAACTGGGCATGAAACCTCTCCGAACCAGGTGGCCGCGAATAATTTTCGAGGAAGAGTACTCCTTGATGTTCCGACATTGAACATATGGACAACACATAAAACCATTCTTTTTGTTTGCCTTAGCCACATCGATAAATTTATCCACGCGTTGAATGTACATGGATTCACGTCGGTCATGGTACATCCATCCCCGCCGGTTCATCCGCATCATATAATTAAGTTTACCATTATTGCAGGACATCATGAATAGTGAAATGGCCACTTTACATCGATACACGCATTGTACCAATGACAGATGAAAGGATAAGGTTGCTCACCTCGATCGTGGGGGGAAAAGAAAGAGGAGAAAGCATAAGTGTGGCTAAGGGCACCTCATATCATTTTTGTTTTGTGGGAAATCAAGCGGCATCATTCTCTCAGGCATTTCATCGAACACCTAATGTGCATAGGAAAAAAACTAGCACACACACACCTCACACTTTCCACCAAGAAAAATCAGAGGGAGGGGCTGGTTGGGGCAGTGTAGTTATAAGGAGGATTATTCGTCCCGGTTCATATTACGAACCGGGACTAAAGGTGTGCGGTGGGTCACGTGTCTAGCGCATGACCTTTGGTCCCGGTTCGTAATACCAACCGGGGCGAATAGTCCCTTACGAACCGGGATGTATGCCCCGGCTCCCGTGCGATGCTCGGGTCACTCGAACCGGGACAAATGCGAGCATTAGTCCCGGTTCGTGGTGGAACCGGAACAAAAGGTGTGGGCCGCTTCGAAAGAAAGCTAGTTTTTCTACTAGCATATGTGAACAAAATATCCCATCATTGTTAGAACTTTGTATTTCATGTTATGATTGAAGTACTATGATCCCAGCCTTGAATGTTTTACAAATACTTTGAGCAAGTCTTTAATGGTGCATGTCACCTCAAAAATTATTCTTTGTTTTTATCACTTACCTACTCGAGGACGAGCAGGAGTTAAGCTTGGGGATGTTGATACATTGCAAATGTATCTATAATTTTTGATGTTCCATGCTTGGTTTTATCCACTTTCTTGTGTTTTGTTCCAACTTTGGAGTACTTTTGATATGATTTCTTGGATTAACCTATTAACAAGAGCCATAGTGCCAGCTACCTGTTTTCTGCTATTTTTGGTTCCAGGAAAGTTAGAAAATGAATATTCTCGAAATTGGAAGGGACAAAAGCCAAAGTGCTTATTTTTCTGGAAGTCATCATATGCCAGAGTACGAGACGGAGAGGGGCCAGGGGCCACCACACCACCTGGCCACGCGGCCCAGCCTGGCCCATGCCAGGGGGTGGTGAGGCCAGCCCTGGCACCCCCTCGGCCTCCCCTTCCGTCTATAAGATACCCTCGGGACGTAAACCCTAAGTACCCAATAAAAAATCCACGAAAGAGTCTGTAGCCGCCGTCATGTCCATCCCTAGATAGGGAGAGATCTGAAGCTCTTCCCGGCACCCTGTCGAAGAGGGGAATTCACCCTGGAGGCCTTCTTCATCACCATGCAAGCCTCCGGTGTGATGCGTGAGTAGTTCATCCTTGGACTACGGATCCATGTAGTAGCTAGATGGCTAGTTGTCCTCCTTTGTGCTTTCATGTCTAGATCTTGTGAGCTCCATTCATGATCAAGATCATCTATTTGTAATTCTGCATGTTGTGTTTGTGGGGATCCAATGGATATTGAGATGCTATTTCAGATTGATTATAGATTCTATCATGTCTTTGTTATTTGTGATCTTGCATGCTTTCCGTTGTTAGTAGCTATCTTGGCCAAGTAGATGCTAGCAACTCCAAGAGTTAGTATTTATGCTCGATAGTGGGTTCATGCCTCTGGTAATCTGGGGAAGTAACAGAAATCTCTAAGGTACTAGATGTGCTGTTGCTACTAGGGAGAAAACAAAAATCCTTTGTTCATAGAACAATCATATTGTTAACTTTACACGTAGTTCGTAAAGCAATAATCTGTTGCTTGCAACTTAATACTAGAGGGGGTTCAGATGATAAACTGAAGGTGGATTATTAGTCATAGATGCAGTTGGATGGCGGTCTATGTATAATGTTGTAATGCCCAATCAAGTCTCAAAGGAGTCAAGATGATTAGTATATGCATGTATTGGTTTCTCGATTTGTCAATTGCCCCGTTGTAATTTGTTCACCCAGCATGTTATCTATCTAAGGAGAGCCACCTCTAGTGAACTATGGATCCCGGTCCTTGTCTTTTACATTCAATCTACAAACTGTGTACTTCTTTGTTTTTACTTTCTGCAAACTTTTACTTCTTTCCATTCGATATGTTTAATCCTTTGTTTACCGCAAAATACGGTGAGATTGACAACCTCATCGCAAGTTGTGGACAAAGTTCTGTGGTTGTTTTGTGCAGGTCTCCACATTGCTACTAGCACCGGTAGTGCGCCCTGCCAAAGCTCAGCTAGTAACACCTTTGGGGTGTTTCCTTGCTCCTACTGGTTCGATTAAACCTTGGTTTCATACTAAGGGAAACTTGCTGCTGTGCTCATCATACCTTCCTCATGGGGTTTCCAACGAGCTCTACATCAACACCGCACCAGCACTTTTCTGGGCGCCATACACAGAGCCATCAAGCATTTTTCTGGCGCCGTTGCCGGGGAGTCAAGGACATCTTCACAAGGGGAGTCCCTCATAACCAATCTCTTTACTTTGTTATTTTTGTTTTGCTTAGTTTCTTTTTGCTTTGTTTGCTTGTTTTGTTACTCAAAAACACAAAAAAAATAGTTTTACAAGTTTGCTTTCTTACTCAAAACCCCCAAAAAATGACTACTCTTGAAAACATTAAGTTGTGTGACTTCACTAGCACCAACAATAATGATTTTATGAGCACACCTATTGCTCCACCTGTGCCTAAAGATATTTTCTTTGAGATAAAACCTTCTTTACTCAATCTTGTTATGAGAGAACAATTTTCTGGTATTGGTAATGAAGATGTTGCTTCCCATCTAAATAACTTTGTTGAACTTTGTAAGATGCAAAAGCATAGGGATGTAGATGGTGATATTATTAAGCTAAAATTGTTTCCTTTCTCTTTGATAGGAAAAGCTAAAGAATGGTTGAATTCCTTAACTAGGAATAGTATTGACTCTTGTACTAAGTGCAAAGATGCTTTCATTGGAAAGTACTATCCTCCTTCTAAGATTATATCTATGAGAAGTGAAATAATAAAGTTTAAACAATCTGATAATGAACATGTTGCTCAAGCTTGGGAAAGAATGAAATCTTTGGTAAAGAATTGTCCCACTCATGGACTGACTGCTTGGATGATCATCCAAACCTTTTATGCAGGATTGAACTATTCTTCAAGGAACCTATTGGACTTTGCTGCTGGAGGTACCTTTATGACCATTACTTTGGGTGCTGCAACGAAACTTCTAGACAATATGATGGTTAATTATTCCGAATGGCATACTGAGAGAGCTCCACAAGGTAGGAAGGTAAATTCTGTTGAGGAAACCTCCTCCTTGAGTGATAAGATTGATATTATTATGTCTATGCTTGTTAATGGGAAAGCCCATATTGATCCAAATAATGTTCCTTTAGCCTCTTTGGTTGCTCAAGAAGAGCAAGTTGATGTGAACTTCATAAGAAATAACAATTTTGGCAAAAATGCTTATGGTAATAACAATTATAGGCCCTACCCTCCTAATAATACTTATGGCTATAGTGGTAAACCTGGATTACCTAGTGAAGGAAGAATTTTAGAAGTTGAAAGAGCCACTAAAAACTTCATGCAAATGCAATATGAGCAAAATAAACTATTCACTAAAACTATGGAGGAACAATCAACCATTTTGAAGAACATTATCCATCAACTTGAGAGTCTAAATAGGCAAATTCCTAGTTTACAACTGAAACTCTCTAATGCTGAAAGAAATATATCATCTTTGTCTGAAGCTCAATCCTCTTTGATCAATAAAATGGCTGCTAAACCTGAAACTAATGATAATCCCTTTGCAGCTGCTAATGCTATACAAGTAAGAATTGATGAAAATGTTAGACTATTAGCTGAATTACATGCTAAGTGGGAAAGAGAAGATGAAATTGCTAGAAACATTAGTGTTTCAACTATTATCACCACTAGTGTTGAGGCTAGTAATAGTTCTACTAATTTAGATGATAAGTATGATTTTGATCTTGATGGTTGCAATATCTCTGAAGTTATTAAGTTCCTACAAAAGCTTGCTAAAAGTCCTAATGCTAGTGCGATGAACATGTCCTTTACAAAACACATTACTGATGCTCTCATAAAGATTAAAGAAGAAAAGATGAAACATAAAGCTTCTATTCCTATAAAACAAGAAGATGGTTGGGAACCCATCATTAATATGAAAGTGAATGACTTTGATTTCAAAGCTTTATGTGATCTTGATAGTAGTGTTTCTATTATGCCTAGAAGGATTTATGATATGCTTGATTTGCCTCCACTTCAAGATTGTTATTTGAATGTCCCACTTGATGATAATGCTAGAAAGAAACTCATGGGGAGTCTTAATGATGTTCTTATTATGGTTAACAATGCTGATGTCCCCGTTGATTTCTATGTTTTGGATGTTGAATACAATGCTTCTTGTCCTATTACTTTGGGAAGACCTTTTCTTAGAACTGTTGGTGCCATTATTGACATGAAAGAAGGCACCATTAAATATCAACTCCCACTCAAGAAAGGTATATAACACTTCCATAAGAAGAGAGAGAATATCTCTTTTGCTTCTCCTATGAAAACAAAATTTGGTCTTAATGCTTCTTCATTTGAGAACACTTGATTCTTTCTTACTTCTTATGCCTAACTTAAAGGCGTTAAAAAAAGTACTTATTGGGAGATAACCCAAAAGTTTTAGATGAGTCTTGGAAGTTATTACTTCAGTAATAACCGCTCCTTATCCTTTGTATTTGCTTTTTGTCCCAAGAGTAACCTCTAATGAGAGAGAAGTAATGATTGGGAAAGTTGCTGTCCCGAAACAGATTTCTGTGCTTCACCGTCCAAATTTGTGTAAAATCTCTGAACGTATTTTTGAGGCATGAATTTTGGTGCTTCTGCCCCAGGTTGTTATATAACTTTCGTTAGTTCAACACTTTTTGATTTGAGCAACATAAGGTCTTCGAAAAAATTCGTCCTTACCTGCTGGTCTGTTTTGACAGATTTCTGCCATTTTCTGCATTTCCTTCTTGTTGGTTCCTTCTTGAGTTCTTTTGGGGATTTGAGCTTTTTGAGGGAAGTGCTACAGTATCCAGTGTTCTAATGGAAGTTTATTTGGTGTTAGAACTGAACCTTAAGACCTTTTATCTTGAGTGCACTAATGTTGCTAATGAGATTGTGTGAAGTTTTTTATGAAGGAAAATTTTCAGGTGTATGGAAGGAATGAGTAACGAGATGAAGGATGGACGAAAGCTCAAGCTTGGGGATGCCACGCGTGTCACCCTAAGAAATATCCAAGAAGTACAAGTGTCAAAGCTTGGGGATGCCTGGGCATCCCCTTCTTCATCAATAAAAATTCCAGGTTTCTTCCAAACGCTTCATTGTTATTATTTCATGCACAGTTGTGTTGTTCTTAGAGCATCTTCCTTTTTGTTTTAGTTTTGGTGTTTTGTTTCCTTGGTTTTCTTAGTTTTCTAAATAAATTGGTTGGACCCCATCTTTCATACATTGGTTTGCAAATAGTTTGGTTTGGTTTGGAAAAGAGTAGGAAAGTTCATGCTTATTTGGTAAAAAGAGCTTGTTTTTGACTGTGGCCTATGCTTTGTCATGCCATGCTTGATATTGTTTTGGCTTTATGCTTAGTATTCTTTGCTGTAGCATGACTTGTTATAAACAATTGAGATTGCTTAATGTGCCTTGGATGAATCATGCATTGTTTTAGCATATTAAGGCATAGTATAGTGGTATTCTCCTTTGATGCTTTATTTGGGTTGACTTGGCGCATGCTCACACCATGTTATGACTATCCAAAGTCACCATAGCCTTTATGATCCTTTAGTTTTCAACTTGTAGTATCACTTTATGCTTTGATCAATGATGTTTTGTCGCTCTACATGATTATGGACATTATTGCTCTCTTAGTTTGTCACTCCCAATCTTTTGCTAGCCTCCACAACAAAGTATGAGTTCCACTCATGCATCCAACTCCCTAAACCAAGTTATTCCAAAGAGTCCACCATACCTACCTACTAGCTTATGCTATTCCAAGTATATTCATGCTTTTGTTTACCTTCCAAATTAAACTTGTTATGAGAAAACTAGTGATTAAAGCTCTCACGAACTTGATGGCACACTTTACTTTTCTTGCCCTTAATAAACTTGAACCATTGTGTCGTCTATGTTGTATATGCTTGCACTTATTTGTTGGGAATTATCAGAACCATGCTTTCATGGGGAATGCTTTCAACATTGCACATGGTACTTGTACCTAGTTGATATCATTCTCTTTTGTATATGGGTGTCGTCGGTGTGAAATGAAAGGGGAGCTTGTAAGTCCATGGAGTTATGTATATGTGTTAGAGAAACGCCTGGGCCGCTGGTCTAATCCATGCTGACATGGTGGAAACCTGCAGCGTAACCATAATGAGCTATCTATGGAGCATTCTTCTTATATAAAAAAGAGTCCTATATTGAGAAAAAAGAGAAAAAGAAAAAAAAAGATTATGAAAAGAGGAAAGAGAGAAAAAAGCACCATATTCCCATGGTAAATAAGAAGATTGCTGAGATGCTCGTTGTCTGCTTGCCTTGCCATTTGATATGGGGATTCTTCCGTATCATCGAGCAAGGGGTACCCTGTTGGCGGTTCTCTATGATACACATGTACTTACAATGACAAGAACTTACCGGTGACTAAACTTGAGTAGCATGAGGAGCGATCCTCATATTCAAGGGACATGAGATTTCTAACTTATACTTCATCAAGCATGTACACCATAGTTTGTTCACTTTAACCTTAATCACTTCAAGATGCTTATGATAGGGGAAATGAGAGCTGAAAGCTATAAGTACCATAATTTTTGGAAGCTCTTTATGAGACTTGAATCCCTACTTCCTTTTTTTGAAGGCCTTTCTTCCACCATTATATTGAGTCTCCACCTTCTACCTTTATGCACCTACTTTGGGAGCATAGTGGCCATTCTTAGTTCTATGCGCATTGTCCCAAGACTAGTTGATTGATGCATAACTTGATATTGCTTGTTTTAAACTATTTGTATCTAGTCACTCTTATGAACTTTGAAGGTGTCCTATGCATTTATATTTTCTACTCTATGAGGGACAAGTTGAATACTATTATGCTATATTTTCTTTATGTGAAACAAACAAACATCTTGCAAAGCATTGTTATTCATGAATCTTTTGTTTGTGCCTTTTCATGTTACATCATAGTTTCCTTGTCTTATTGCTAGAACCTTGTCTTTCATGTTATGATTGAAGTATTATGATCCCAGCTTTGAATGTTTTACAAATACATTGATCAAGTCTTTGATGGTGCATGTCACCTCAAAAATTATTCTTTCTTTTTATCACTTACCTACTCAAGGACGAGCAGGAGTTAAGCTTGGGGATGTTGATACATTGCAAATGTATCTATAATTTTTGATGTTCCATGCTTGTTTTATCCACTTTCTTGTGTTTTGTCCACACTTTGGAGTACTATTCATATGATTTCTTGGACTAACCTATTAACAAGAGCCACAGTGCCAGCTGCCTGTTTTCTGCTATTTTTGGTTCCAGGAAAGTCAGAAAATGAATATTCTCGGAATTGGACGGGACAAAAGCCAAAGTGCCTATTTTTTCGGAAGTCATCAGATGCCAGAATACGAGACGTAGAAGGGCTGGGGGCTGGTCACACCACCTGGCCGCGTGACCAGGCTAGGCCCGCACGAGGGGGTGGTTTGGCCGACCCCAGCACCCCCTCGGCCTCTCCTTCCACCTATATATTGCCCTCGGGACGAAAACCCTAAGTACCCGATCAAAAATCCACGAAAGAGTCAGTAGGCGCCGTCATCTCCATCCCTAGATCGGGAGGGATCTGAAACTCTTCCCGGCACCCTGCCGGAGTGGGGAATTCACCCTGGAGGCCTTCTTCATCATCATGCAAGCCTCCGGTGTCATGCGTGAGTAGTTCATCTTTGGACTACGGGTCCATGTAGTAGCTAGATGGCTGGTTATCCTCCTTTGTGCTTTCATGTTTAGATCTTGTGAGCTCCGTTCACGATCAAGATCATCTATTTGTAATTCTGCATGTTGTGTTTGCGGGGATCCGATGGATATTGAGATGCTATTTCAGATTGATTATTGATTCTATCATGTCTTTGTTATTTGTGATCTTGCATGCTTTCCGTTGTTAGTAGCTATCTTGGCCAAGTAGATGCTAGCAACTCCAAGAGTTAGTATTTATGCTCGATAGTGGGTTCATGCCTCTGGTAATCTGGGGAAATGACAGAAATCTCTAAGGTACTAGATGTGTTGTTGCTACTAGGGAGAAAACAACAATCCTTTGTTCATAGAACAATCGTATTGTTTACTTTACACGCAATTCATAAAGCAATAATCTGTTGCTTGCAACTTAATACTGGAGGGGGTTTGGATGATAACCTGAAGGTGGATTATTAGTCATAGATGCAGTTGGATGATGGTCTATGTATAATGTTGTAATGCCCAACCGAATCTCAAAGGAGTCAAGATGATTAGTATATGCATGTATTGCTTTCTTGATGTTTGTCAATTTCCCCACTGTAATTTGTTCACCCAGCATGTTAACTTTCTTAAGGAGAGCCACCTCTAGTGAACTATGGACCCCGGTCCTTTCTTTTACATACAATCTATAAATTGTTTACTTCTGTGTGTTTACTTTCTGCAAACTATTACTTCCTCCCATTCGATACGTTTAATCCTTTGTTTTCAGCAAAACCGGTGAGATTGACAACCTCATCGCAAGTTGGGGACAGAGTTCTGTGGTTGTGTTGTGCAAGTATCCACGTTGCTACTAGCACCGGTAGTGCGTCCTGCCAAGGCTCAGCTAGCAACACCTTTGGGGTGTTTCCTTGCTTCTACTGGTTCGATTAAACCTTGGTTTCATAACTAAGGGAAAACTTGTTGCTGTGCTTATCATACCTTCCTCTTGGGGTTCCCCAACGAGCTTGTTAATGCACGAGCCAACAAGAAATTCGCTGCCTCCCTCTCACCAAAATGGGATGAATCTTCTCATGTAGCTTTTTTTATTTAGGGCGCAGCAAAGCCAATCTAACTTAGTACCATCAAACTAAGGGAACCTCTAATTTCCTCTTCTTTCCTTGAATTGCTTGCCAAAGCCAATACTCCTGCATGGAAATTCAATCCCTCACTCTTATGGTTTTCCTTAACAATATCAACCTCTGGGGGTGAAGGTATGAGTTGTGAGATTGGACTCGCTTCGAAGGCTAGCCTATCAAGGAGGTATGGATCACTTTAAATTAACGTCTTGGCCATTAGATTTATGAACGTCATGACTCAGTTGGTTTGGGTCGAGTTAAAAAGCGAGAAGACTCGTTGCTGGAACCTAGAGCACTGACGATTGCTTTTTTCTGACCTTCTACCGAGTAATTCCATACCTTCCACCCAATTTCCCAGAGATTGTTTTTCCATTCAAGGGATCATAGGAGACATAGTGATAGTTAGCATTGTCGGTTCTCCCAAGTGCAGTCGGGGTTTCGCGATGTTGCAATTTGACCTTATCATGTGGGAGCACACCTCAGTTTTCCATTCATCATTATAGATAACCTAGGATACAGATTCGATTCCCGAGGAGATAAACATATCGTCTTGTTCCTTTGTTGCTCATACCTCTAGGAATAGCTCTAGTGTATCCTATGGTTAAAGAGAGAAATATTTATCGGAAGCGGCTGTTAAGGGGGTAAGTGCACTCGTACTAATGGGGGTGAAATTACTTGGATTTCTTTGCTTTGCCTAGTCTGCCTTCGCTTCGTGGAGTTGAGGAGAAGATCAAATGGCTCAGTCGGAAGGGTCATTGGGTCACCTTTGGTAGCTAAAGCTAAAGTTGTAGAGAGCTGGGAGAAAAAGCAAATTCCATGAATATGGATAAGAAGAAGTCTTTGGGCTAGAGCGCACTAAAGAAGGCGAAAGTTCTGACTTGCCAGCGTTGGGAGGTATTTTCTCTCCTCTAGCTTTGTGCAAGCCTTTTGAATCGATAGTAGATTGGGCTTCATAGCTACTTTCATTCTAAAGAAGAATATTAGTCAATATGCAGTTCAACTTTTTTTTGCCATTTTCAAATAAAAATGCATTACAGAATGAAAACAGTGGATCTCTCGACAATCTTGGGTACACAGACGAACCATTCGTCCTGGCCAATGGATTAGTCATAATCATATCTAGCCCTATAGTACACAGCTTCAGGGTCATATTCCGAATCATCTTTGTCGTTGTTGCTATGGCATATTCCGGGGATCCTCAGCCCTTCCTCGTCTTGTGCACGGGGGAACCGGGGACCATCAACCATCGCATATTCCGAGGGCACCTTACACTCCGGTCTCGGATTCACGACGCGCGGGGAGGGGGCTCCCGAATTACAACGCTGCTACGCTTGTGGCCTTCACCACCGCCACCCTTCTTGTGGCTTTGCAGCGGGTGCAAGTGCGGGTACCATAGGCGAGGATGATCTCCCTCGGCGATGTAGTGCATCACACTGGCGATAGTCCGGTTTGCCCACCATAGGCAATGACCGGCTGCATTGTGGTTCACCGGGGGCGGGCCATCACCCTCATACCTGGCAAGCTCCCTTTCCTGCCGGTTAGCGAAGAAGGCATTCCAGGTGTCGTAGTTGTCGGGATCCCAATAGGGATCCATCCACTGCTCTAGCGTGAGGTCTAGGTAGAAGTTATTCGTGATGGCCGTCAGGCGGGCGGAACCTTGAGGCACAGGAGGGATAGGAACTCCTCCAACGCTCAACATCCAGTCAGCGGGCAGCCGGTAGCCCAGTGGGCATGGGTAGCTAGAGGCACATAGCGCCTTGACATGTCCATTTTGCATCGCTATTCTATATCATAATTCACTTTTATTCATTGATATATTTCATATTAAGAGGTGATACTTATGTTATTTCATCTGATTTTGCATAGTTGATGACTTTTGGAGCATGGACCACTGCAGTCAGGATTCTGATGGAAAAGGTGCTATTTGGAGGCAAAATTCGTGAAGATCAGAAAATCCGGGAAAATATATGGAAAATCCTGTTTTTCCAGAAGATGAAGGAGGCCAGAGGGGGGCTGGAGATGGGCCACAGGGGGCCCACACCACCCCCTGGCGCAGGCCAGCCTAGGCCGCACCACCAGGTGGTGTGTCCGCCCTGGTCTACCCCTGGCACTCCCCTCTAGCGTATATTATCCTCCCGAAACCCTAAGACTCAGGGTGAAACCATAGAAAGATTCTGCCGCCTCTGCGGGGCGGAAAACACCGAAAGAGAAAGATCTCTCTGGCAGACAGAATTCTACCAGGGGAATTCCTTCCCGGAGAGGGGAGATCGTTTCCATCAACACACCATCAAGCCGGACTTCATCGGGATCATCATCATCATCACCACCACCATCATCACCATCAGCACCCTCACCACCATCTCCATATTGCTGTAACAATTGCGTTGAATCTTGCAGAGTTCTTAGGGGAAACTTTCCCGGTGTTGATTACTCTTTGTAGTTGATGCTATTGAGTGAACCATTGAATTGTTGTTTATGTTCAGATTGTTATACATCATTACTCCATCTCTGATCATGATCCATATGATGTCTTGTGAGTAGTTCGTTTTGTCTTGAGGACATGGGAGAAGTCATGTTGTTAGTAGTGGAATTGTGTTGAGAAAGATTCAATAGTTTAATATTTAAGTTGTGGTGTACTTCTTCTAGTGGTGTCATGTGAACGTCGACTACATGACACTTCACCTATATGGGTGTAGGGGAATGCATTGTGTATTTGTCTACTAATCGTAGGGGTTGCCAGAGTGACAGAAACCTGAACCCCCATTAGAAAACCATTGCACAAGGGACGTAAGGGTCTTAGAGTTTAAAGCTGTGGTTAGGTTTCTACCTTAATTACTTTCTTGTACTTACGGATGTTTGCAAGGGGTATAATCACAAGTATGTATTAGTCCTAGGAAGGTCGGTACATTAGCACAGGTTCACCCACACAACACTTAGCAAGCTAAAGAAGATTAACCAACTATATGAAGCGAAAGCACTTGACAGTCTTCCCATGTGTCCTCGAGAACGTTTGGTCATCTTAAGTAATACAAGCGGCTTGTCCTTTGATACATAAAGGATTGGGCCACTTGCTGCATTTATTCCTACTGTATTTTATTTACTCGTACTTTATTTACTTGCTTTATCAAAAACCCCTAAAAATCCGTTTGCTAAGTAATTGCAGAGAATTCCTGATCCATACTACTAGCCAACACCTTCTGCTCCTTGTTGGGTTCGACACTCTTACTTATCAAAAATACTGCGATACACCCCCTATACTTGTGGGTCATCAAGACTATTTTCTGGCGCTATTGCCGGGGAGTGAAGCGCTATTGGAAAGTGGAACTGGTAGAGGAAACTTCTACTGTTAGTATTGTTTATTTCAGTTAGTTGCTTTATTTTCGTTATGGATAGTTCGCTGAGTTTCTTATTTGGTAATGCTACTACCACTGCTAAGGTAGTAGATAAGCCACCACCTGCTGAGAATGATGCTTTCAAAATACCTACAAGAATTATTGATCGTGTTATGGATAACTACTATGTTCGGGATGGAACCGTCCATCCCGGTGATCATTTACTCTTTATACACGAATTATGCGGGTTGTTGAAGTGTGCAGGTATTACTGAAAGGAAGAGCTGAGGACTGGTATAAGCTGCTGAAGAATGGTCAAGCTCTGGAATGGGAGGAAATAGTACCTCTCTTTTATTCAAAGTTTTATCCTCCTAGTGAGATTCATAAAGATCGGAATCAAATATACAACTTTTGGCCTCTTGATGGAGAGAGTACAGCTCAAGCTTTAGGGAGATTGAAGTTACTAATGCTCAAATGTCCCATTCGTGAGCTCCCCAACAATATTATTATTAATAACTTTTATGTAAGGCTCCCTCTACATGATAAGGATTTACTGGATGCTTCTTGTGCTGGATCATTTACTCGCATGGAAGAAGAAGAAGCTAAATGGGATCTTCTGGACCGTATTCAAGATAATGCTGAAGCTTGGGAGAATGACAAAGGTAAAAAGTCAGGTATAAATTACGATTATGAATGCATTGAATCTTTTATGGGAACTGATGACTTTCAAAATATTAAAAATGCTTATGGTCTAGACTCTCAAGCTATTGCGTCTTATTTTAAGGCTTTTGCTTCCTATATTAAAGTGCGTAAAAAGAAGTGGAATAAGTATCATGAACCTTATAAAGTTGTTGTTAAGAGTGATCCTGCAAGAAATACTGAAGTTTATACTGCTAATCATGTTCTACCTAAACCTTACATTGAGAAAATGCCTTTCCTAGTTAAGATAAAGGAACATTTTATGATAGCTAGTATGGTTGATGAAAGTATGAATGAAGATGTTGAACCTGATAAAAAAATGGTTGATGAACCTATAATAGCAAATGTGAAAGACTTTTTCACTAAATATGAAGAAGAGGGACACACTATCCTTTGTAAGGATACCTCTAATATTGTTTCACATAGTAGTGTTATGAGAGCTAGTATTCCTGTGTTTTCTGTTAGAATAAGTGATTATTGCTACAATGGTCCTTGTGATAGTTATATTGTTAAGTTTATGCATGATACTGAAAGTTATTATGAGAGAGGAAAAAGTGTTCTTATGTATCTCAATAATATCAAGTTTCCCCGTTTTATGCTGAAAGTTTTTATGTTGCACTTCTTTTGCCTTCCTATGCTAGTAGCCTCTGGTTTCAACAACTTGTTTGTTTACAAAATTCCCTTGCATAGGAAGTGTGTTAGACTTAAATGTGTGTATTTTTGCTTCTTAATGCTCTCTTTCACTTCAATTCATATTCCTATGTGAGCATCTTCAAAATTATCATGCCCATCTTAATGGCTATAAAGAAAGAGCTTTTTGGGAGACAACCCAATTTGTTTTTGCTTTCAGTTTGTTTGTGTTTCTTTGAGTCTTGGAAGTTATTACTTCGGTAATAACCTCTCCTTATCCGTTTTGTTTGGTTTTTGTGTCAAGATCAACCTCTAATGAGAGAGAAGTAAGATTTGGGGAAGTTGCTGTCCCGAAACAGATTTTCGTGCTTCACCGTAAACATTTGTGAGAGATCTCTGTATGTCGGATTGAGCTGTAATTTTTTTTGCTTATGACCCAGGTTGTTATTTAACTTTCGTTAGTTTGACACTTTTTGATTTGAGCAACAGAAGATTTTCAAAAAAATTGATCTTTACCTGCTGGGCTGTTTTGATAGATTTTGCCACTCTTGCATTTGCTTCTTTAATCAATTTCCTTTTTGAATTCTTTTTGGGTTTTCGGAAGGAGTTGCTACAGTAGCTTATGTTTTGATGTTTTTCAGTTGAAGTTGGACTCAAAAGGTTTTATCACTTCATATATACTAATGTTGCTAATGAGAACTGTGTGAAGTTTTGTGTGAAAGAAATTTCCAGGTAGTGGAGATAATGGTGTAATTACGAAGTGAAAGGTTTTATGACTCAAGTAATAAGTGTATGAAGATGAAGATATTGATGTTATTCAAGTGAAGACTCTGGAAAAATCTATTAGATACCAAATTCAGAGACCTGCAGACTCCGTTTTCAAATAGGTAACAGTTCTGGTAAGAAAAGTTCCGCGAAAATACTATCCAACTATATTTTTGCAGTTTTCAGACAATAAGGAAAGTTATGAAGCGAAAAAGGGACAGAAACGGATCTAGGGTGGCTCACACCACCCTGTGGCACGGGCCCACCCCTGGCCACGCCACCAGGTGGTGTGGCCACTCCGGACTCCGTCTCCGACCCGTCTTCTACTAGTACCTTCCTTTTGTTGTGAAACTTCGTAATATATAATCCCCCAGATCCCCCGATGTTCGTATATAGTGTTTTCGTTTCGATCTATTTCTGCCAGGACATACTCTTTGAAGGTTTAGAAGCACAATGGTGTCCGCCAAGGATAAAGGGAAGGAACCTATGGAGGAAGACCTCCAAGACCCCAGGAAGGAGAAGGAGATCAAGAGTGAAGGTGAAGAGGAGGCAAAGCACACCCGGCACTACCATTGCAAGCATTGGAGTGGTGGTGAACCCTGCCAGGATCAGAAGGACCGCACAGATGCAGACTGGGGGGAAAACTCCTCGTCACTTCTTGGCTCCACGGTCACTTCCTCCATGCACCAAGAATCCTTTCCATACCCTTATCCATGAGCATCAATACCAGAATATGCCCAGAGGGAAATTACACTCCAATTGGGATTTGCCTCGTTCTAGCCATGTAGGAAAAGAAGACTTCAAGGAGGAAGAGTGGGGAAAGAATAGCAAGAGCTGGAATTCTCAACCCGACATGATCATGAGCCGCATTGAGCAAAACTCACAGCTGATTCGTAATCTCACCTTCGAGATCGAGGACTTGGGGAAATTGATCAAAGAGCTCAGCGAGAGGATACCACCACCACCAAAGGAGTAATTCGTCATTAGGTTTGGCACCCCCTTGGTTTGTTCCAAGCTTGGGGGAGTGCTGCGGTATCATATCACTATGTTCTATCTTTTTACCTTATTAGTAGAGTCATATCATGAATAGAGAAGTTATCATGTAGGATGGTTTGCATTATGAAAGTGTCCCCTCTCTCGTTAGATATGTATCCCTTGGTGTGAGTTGCCGTTATGGTTTAATAATGAGAAGTTCTATCATTTACTCTTTTGCATAGCTTACATTAGTTTTCAATTCATGGTTATATGATTGATCTTGTTGTTAGTATTGGTATCACTTTGGGATCATGGAGTTAATTTAGTTGGTTTTGGCAAACCTGGCTCGGTCAGTAGCAACACTATTTTTGAGAGTTGAAAGAAAAGATAAAAGTACTCTAAACAAAAATTATTTCATCATCTTTCTTTCTTGATTTGCTCATAAGTCTAGTATTATCCAGTTAAGATCTTTTGTGCTTCCAAGGAAGATTCCATGTTCGTTTTTATCACTCGTATGTTTGTTTGTTTCCTTCAACTCTTATACTTGCTACCCAGCCTTGCTAGCCAAAAACCTATACTGAGAGGGAATTCTTCTCGTGCATCCATTCCTTAAACCAAAACCCATGCCATTTGTGTCCACCATACCTACCTATTAGCACTATTGCTATTCCAAGTAAATTCTTGTTTTATCTACCTCCCAAATTAAACTTGTTATGTGAAAAGTAGTGATTAAATCTCTCACGAACTTGATGGCAAACTTTACTTTCTTGCATTTAATAAACTTGAACCATTGGGTCCTTATTTGTTGCGTATATGCTTGCGCTTTATGAGTTGAAGTTAGCAGAACCATGTATCATGGGGAACGCTTTCAACATTGCACTGGTACTTTGTACCTAGTTGATATCATGTTCTTTTTCTTATGGATCCCGGCGGTGTGAAATAAAATTGGAACTTGTAAGATCATGGAGTTTATATGTGTGTTAGAGAAACGCCTGGGCCGCTAGCCTCAGCCATGCCTAATCATGGTGGAAACTTGCAGCATAACTATAGTGAGCATTCTATGAAGCATCCTCAATAAAAACCTATGCAAATAGCAAATAAAAAGATCACTGAGATGCTCACTGTCTGCTTGCCTTGTCATTTTGATTATGGGATAGCTCGTTGTCAGGGGGATGATCCCCGGGCACCCCACCCAAATAAGAAACAGGACAGTCGGATCCCTTCCGGCTGACCAGATGCAGCCGGACAGGGTAGGACAAGCCGGCTACCACCCAGTAGCCGGATCATGAAGAGGCAGCCGAATACGATGACATAGCCAGATCCAATCAGAGGGACAGGACGACGTGCGTATCAGTGCACGGTATGCCCTGTACGACGACAAGACGGGCAACCACCCGCCCATACCGAAGACTTGGCATGGCTGACGCGGGAACAGTGGCATGTGCTGACGACGGGCTCGCACGGCGTCCACTGTGCCTACGACATCCATACCGCTCATACATCGATGTGACATACCATGCCGGGTACTGTAGATGACTAGTCGGCTGGGACCCGCCTGTGGGGCCCGCCAGTCGGACTAGCCAGTGAGACCCTTGCCTCTCTTCCTATATAAGGAGAGGGAGGGCCTCAGTAGAAAGGGTTGGTCTCAGTTCATTTAAAGGAGTAGCTAAAGAATACATCTCAAGGAGCACTTGTAGTTCGTGTATTCCACATAGTCAGATCCGGCAGGAGTAGGGGCTTTACCTCACCACAAGGGCCCCGAACCTGGGTACTTCTTGCGTCCCGCTACGCTTGCTCGTATCCAATCTCGCCTGCGGACGCCGTCGATAGCTTTCCTGCTAGTCCCCACACCTCTATCTAACCTTTTTAGGTACTGCCGTTCCCAATACAACGATAGTTGGCGCCCACCGTGGGGCTAATGGCTTCGACCGGAGTCACCTTCCGCACGGGACCCCGCACTTCAGCCGGTGAGCGCGTGGCCTCCGGCCTGGTGCTCACGCTCGGCAAGTTCGACTGCATCATCGACAACGCCTCCTGCTTCGCCGGAACTTCCTTCCCGGCAAACGGCACCGTTCTGCTATTCGGCGATCTCCCCGTCTACATCGCCACCGTCCCGGAGCGTTTCCCTAGGGAAATCATCTTATTCGCGGGGCCGCCATGCTCAAGCGGCGGCACCTCTGCCGCACCTCGCGGCGTGGAGGTCATGATGGCTGGATCCAGCTCGCAGCCCCGCCGGCCGCGGGAGCGAGGCATGGACGAGGTCGGAACTTCCGCTCCCCTGCAGCCTCGGAACCCGGTCGAGGATGCCATTGATCGGCTCCTGACGCCGGTTAACCTTGGGGACAACCCGGAGGAGGCGGAGGACAACTTCACCATGGAGAGACAGATCCTCCTCCAGGAGGCCATGGAGCTGGCAGCAGCCCGCAAGCAACTGGATATCGCTAGACGCGAGTACGACCGCGCGCACGGCCTCACTCCGGCTACCGGGGAGCCGAGCTGGCACGGCCAGGTACGACGTCGGGGCGGTGAGCTAGGCGGCAGGATGGAGAAGGACGGAGAACCAGATCCCGCGCCTGCTCCTACACGGCCCACCTATAGCATGCCCATCAAGAACTTGCACGCGACGCGAGCCGCGGCAGAAGAACTACCCAGCCTGGAGGGCGAGGAGCGAGCCCGCCAACACGCTCGCGTCCAGGAGCTCCTCCGCATCGCGGACGAGCAGGCCGGCGTCAACCGGCAGACGCAGAAGGACCTTAGCTACTCCAGAGGAAGCAGGCTACCCGCCAATAGCAGGGGCGCACCGCGCGACACCCAGCAGGCGTCCTCCCCTCAGCCGGCTAGGGCCCGCAGCAGGTGTCGCAGCTCCGGCAACAAGGACCAGCCACGCCAGGAGCAGACGGTCAACAACAACCCGCCACCTCCCCCACCAGCCGGAGCACCCAGACCAGCCGGTTCCCGCCTCTCGGGCCGGGTGGGCGCGCCCAACCCAGATTGTCCGGATTCCCGCGACCGCATCGAGCTGCTCGTTCAAGCGCGCGTCACGGAGGAGGAAGATTCTACCGGACCAGTTTGTTTCGGACCCCGCATCCGGAACAAGCCATTTCGGATAAATTCTCCCTGCCCAGGGACACCCCCAAGTACGACAACAGCATGAAACCGGAAGACTGGCTGACCGACTACGCCACGGCAGTCAGCATCGCCCACGGGAATAAGCGCGCAGCCGTGCGCTACATCCCTCTCATGCTAACCGGGTCGGCAAGGACCTGGCTCAATAGCCTCACGCCCAACAGCATCAACACCTGGCCTGATTTTGAGAAGGTGTTCGTCCGCAACTTCAACGGCATGTATAAGCGCCCAGGGCGCCCGCGCGACCTGGCCTTGTGCGTCTAGGGCGACCGCGAGACCGACTGCAAGTACCTCGCCAAGTGGACGGAGCTCCGCAACACTTGCGAGGGCATCCTGGAGAGCCAAGCCATCGGTTTCTTCATCGAAGGATGCCGAGAGGGCACCATGCTTCGCCACCGGCTACTGTGTGACGAGCCGAAGACGATGGCGGAGCTCATGACGGTTGTCGACCAGTACGCCACGGCGGACGCCGCCATGAAGAAGACCCTCCGAGTAAACGCGGAAGGCCGTCCGACTCCCACGGAGCCGGATCGCGACCGTCCGAGCAATCCGGCTGGTGAAGCCGGATCCTCCAGACGCCACGGCAACGACAACCGGTTCCACGGGGACCGCCAGGACAGGCAACAGAAGCCTCGCTACCACGCGCGGCAGGTCAATGCTGTAGAGGGTGCGCCCGACGCACCAGCTAATGACACAAGAAGGCAGAAGCCCAGGCTCACCTTCGACCAGATGATTGACGGCCCGTGCAAGTGGCATAGCGGTCCCTTCAAACCGGCTACGCACACCACCCGGAACTGCAGCTGGACTCGCCAGCTAAAGGACTAGGGCAACCAACCTCGTCTCCCGCCTCCCCCACCGGGTGGACCCCCACCACCGGCTAGGGGAGCCGGTAATGATGGTAACAGCGGCAACGGCGGCAACAACAACAACGGCTACCCCCAGCCGCATGCCGCCTACCACATCTTCGAGATGGAGCAGGACGACAAGCACAGCCACAGGCGACGCTCCAAGGAGGTCAACGCCATCGTCTCTCCGGTCCCCCAATACCTGAACTGGTCGGAAACCCCCATCACCTGGAGCCGGGCAGATCAGCCTGAGCATCTGCCGACTCCCAGGGGATACGCCATGGTGCTCGACACCCTCATCGTCTCCAACGCGCGCACCTGCCGATTCTCGCGCGTCCTCATCGACGGAGGCAGCAGCCTCAACCTCCTCTACCATTCCTTGCTGGAGAAGCTGGGCATTCACGAAAGCGACCTGCGCCCGACTACCACGACGTTCCACGGCGTACTGCCGGGGCCAGCCTGCGCTCCGCTGGGAAAAATCCAGCTGGACGTCATCTTCGGGACCGAGGAGAACTTCCGCCGTGAACCAATCTGGTTCGAGGTGGTAAATTTGACGAGCTCCTACCACGCTCTCCTCGGGCGCCCCGCCCTCGCCAAGTTCATGGCCATCCCCCACTACGCATACCTCAAGACGAAGATGCCAGGACCCCACGGCGTGATCACCGTCGCCGGATGCTTCAGGCGATAGATGGAGTGCGCCTCAGCCGGTTCCAAACTAGCAGAGGCCCTCATCATAGCCGAAGAAAAGCGCGCGATCATGCGCAATGTGGCCATGGCCCAGCAGGACATCCCGGCTAGCAACAAACCGGCTGGAGAAGGAGCCTTCCAACCGGCAAAGGAGACGAAGAGGATCCTGCTCGACCCCTCCGACCCGACTAAGTTCGTCACCATTGGTGCCGGCTTAGACAGCAAATAGGAAGGCGCGCTCGTCGACTTCCTCCGTGAGAATCCGGACATCATCGCAAGGTCTCCCAAAGACATGCCAGGTGTGCCGAGGGAGTTCGCCGAGCACTCACTTCATGTGCGTCCGGATGCCAAGCCGGTCAAGCAACCTCTGCGCCGGTTCACAGAAGAGAAGAGAAAGATAATCGGTGACGAGATCACCCGGCTCCTCGCAGCCGGGTTCATCATGGAAGTATACCACCCGGACTGGCTGGCGAATCCAGTCTTAGTGTTGAAAAAGAACAAGACCTGGCGCATGTGTATCAACTACACCAGCCTGAACAAGGCGTGCCCGAAAGACCCCTTCGGCTTGCCCCATATCGATCAAGTCATCGATTCCATGGCCGGCTGTGATTTGTTGTCTTTTCTAGATTGTTATTCCGGGTACAATCAGATCCGGCTAAACCCGGATGATCAGATTAAGACATCATTTATCACCCCCTACGGGGCTTTCTGCTATGTAACCATGCCTTTCGGCCTAAAGAACGCAGGCGCCACCTATCAGCGATGCATGTAGAAATGTTTGCACTCGCAGATAGGCCGAAACGTGCACGCTTACATTGATGACGTAGTCATCAAAACCAAGGAGAAGCGCACCCTCCTCGAAGATCTAAGAGAGACATTCGACAACCTCCGCTAGTACCAGATGAAGCTGAACCCGGAAAAGTGTGTCTTCGGAGTACCATCCGGCCAGCTACTCAGTTTCCTCTAACTCAATGAGGCATCGAGGCAAATCCGGAGAAGATTGCGGCCATCAAGAGGATGCAGCCACCCAAGAACCTGCTTGGAGTCCAGAAGTTCACCGGATGCCTGGCTTCCCTCAGTCGTTTCGTCAGCCGGCTAGGGGAGAAGGCACTTCCGTTGTACCAGCTGATGAAAAAGACAGACAAGTTCTCCTAGACTTCGCAAGACGACACCGCGTTTCACGACCTCAAGCGCATGCTGTCCACAGCGCCGGTTCTAGCCACGCCGGCTAGCAAGGAGCCGATGTTGCTCTATATAGCAGCCACCAGCCGGGTCGTCAGCGTCGTCCTGGTGGTGGATCGCCCCGAGGAAGGCAAGGCTCAGCCGGTTCAGAGACCCGTCTACTACCTCAGCGATGTTCTCTCCCTCTCCAAGCAGAACTACCCCCACTACCAAAAGATGTGCTACGGCGTGTACCTGGCATGCAAGAAGCTCAAGCACTACTTCTAGGAGCACCCGATCAAGGTCGTGTGCACTACACCCCTTTCGGAAATCATCGGCAACAAGGACGCCAAAGGCCGGGTCGCCAAATGGGCCATCGAGCTCGCCGCCTACTCCATCCAGTACGACCCCGGCTCACGATCAAGTCACAGGCGATGGCGGACTTCCTCGTCGACTGGGCCGAGACCTAGTATCTCCCATCGGTTCCGGATTCGGACCATTGGAGGATGCACTTCGATGGGTCGAAGATGCTCGGGGGCTTGGGAGCCGGCATCGTGCTCACCTCGCCCAAGGGAGACCGGCTGGAGTACGTGTTGCAGATCCACTTCAAGGCCTCCAACAACGTAGCCGAATACGAGGCACTGGCGCACGGGCTCCGGCTGGCCAAGGAAATCGGCGTCAACCGGATCCTGTGCTTTGGCGATTCGGACTTGGTGGTACAACAGGTGTACGGGGAATGGGACGCCAGAGATGCCAACATGGCCCTCTACCGGTTCCACATCCAGAAGCTCAGCTCCTCCTTCGACGGGTGCGAATTTCATCACGTCCCCCGCACCAACAACGAGGCAGCCGACGCGCTCTCCAAGATAAGGTCCACCAGGCAGGCCATCCCACCAGGGGTCTCCCTGGAGCATCTGCGCAAGCCATCCATCAACCCGTCGCCGGAATCAGATTCCATCACCTGGGCGGGAAGCGTTCCGGCGGTCGGGGCAGCGGAAGCGGAGCCGGCAGAACCACCAAGGAAGAAAAATCGTGCCAACTCCGGCCAGGCGGTGCCCTCCGGCTCGCAGGACCCGGGGCCGGCCGACTCGCCCGATGGCTCGGGGGCTACCGTCCCGGATATCCCACCCGAACGGCCCACCGACACCCGTCAGCCGGAGGACAGGAGCGTCCTCGTCATCCGGGAAGTGCCATCCTGGGCACAGCCCTTCATGAACTACATCACCAACAGCGAACTCCCGGACGACGAGGTGGAGGCTAGACAAATCCGATGCCGCACGCATACATACACCATCATAAACGGCGAGCTATACAAGTGCAGTGTATCCGGTATCTTCCAAAGATGTGTCGATGTAGACACAGGCTACCGGCTACTCAAGGACATCCACCAGGGCGAGTGTGGGCACCACGCTTCGTCAAGGGCGATAGTCGCCAAGGCGTTTCGCCATGGCTTCTATTGACCCACTGCCCTCGAGGATGCCGAGTAGCTGGTCCGCGCGTGCAATGGGTGCCAACGCTTCGGGCAGCTCAGGCACATGCCAACCTCGGTGCTCAAGACCATACCGATCACCCGGCCCTTCGCGGTTTGGGGCCTCGACATGGTCGGGCCCTTCAAGCGAGCTCGCGCGGGAATGACCCACCTGCTGGTAGCGGTGGACAAGTTCACAAAGTGGATCGAGGCCAAGCCTATCCGGAAGCTGGATGGGGCGACGGTTGTTACCTTCTTCACCGACATCATCAACCGCTTCGGCTACCCCAATAGCATCATCACCGACAATGGCACGAACTTCGCCAAGGGGGCCTTCGCCCGGTTCTGCAGCAACAAGGGCATCCGGCTAGACCTCGCCTCCGTTGCACATCCGCAGTCCAATGGGCAGGTCGAACGAGCAAACAGCTTGGTGCTAGCCGGCATCAAACCACGTCTCATCGAGCCGTTGGAGCGGTCACCCGGATGCTGGGTCGAAGAACTTCCGGCTATGCTGTGGAGCCTCCGCACCACACCGAATAGGTCAACCGGCTACACGCCATTCTTCCTGGTCTACGGATCGGAAGCCGTCCTCTCCGCCGACATCGAATTCGACTCCCCCCGCAAGCTCCTCTATGACGAGCAGGCCAACAAGGAGGCGCGGGAGGACGGGGTAGATCTCCTGGAGGAGGCCCGCGAGCTAGCCCTGTCCAGATCTGCCCTGTACCAGCAGCGACTACGCCGCTACCATTCCAGCCGGATTCGCGCAGTCGCATTCCGCGAGGGCGACCTGGTTCTCCGGCTGGTGCAAGACACAAAGGGCATGCACAAGTTATCACCACCCTGGGAGGGCGCCTTCATCATCAGCCGAGCGTTGCCCAACGACTCTTAGTACCTCATCGACGCACAGCAGCCGCGCAAGAACAAGATGGACAAATCGGACGAGGAGACCGAATGTCCTTGGAACGCGACCCTGCTGCGCCCGTTTTACACCTAGTCGCCAGACAGTGTATGTATCCCGAAAACCTCATAAATGAAAATGCGGACTCCCACGAGAATCTCGGGGGCTCCTTCTAGAAATGTGTGCGTACCTGTTCTTCGATTAAAATTTTCCGGCTCCGGCAACCCCTACCCGGGGCTTGCCGGCTGGCCCGGCCTGTTAAGCCAACAAACCAGCTGAGTAGTGTGCGATGATGTCAGAGGCCCACTCTTCGTCTCAGCTACAGACCGCAACCCGGCTGTCCGGCTAGCAAGAGAAAAAGCCCGAGGCATCCCACATGAAAAATGGGGAAGAGGCGTGACAGATCGGGCGTCCCGGCCCCGCAACTAGCTCAAACCAATCCAGCTGCTAAGACGCTAGTACCGTGCGTAATGTACTGTCAGCTCCCTTCGATTCCGGCTGCAGACCGCAACCCGGCTATCCGGCAAGGACGCAGCAAAAACAGCAGAACACACAAGAAAGCGACTAAGTGCCTAGAAAGGAGCAAGCCAGTTTTTAAAAAATAAGCTGTTTTCCGGCTACGATTTGACAGACTAACCTATTAACCTATGAAGATGTATGTGTATGCATATGTGCGTTCTTGTCCGACTACTTCGAGTCGGAATTCAGGAGAAGGAAAGAAGATTCGAAGCCCTTGCCTTCATCAAGCGCTCCGAATCTCGGGGGCTACACCCACTAGGTGCGCTCGCGCGCCCCCAGTAGAATCTTGTAGTTCCTGGCCGACTAAGGGCGTTTAGCCGGCCGTTCGGAGCCTAGGTGAGGGCAAGGGCAGGAGCAATAAAAGACAAGAAAGATTCGAAGCACCTGGCTACGCTAGCTACTCCGAATCTCGGGGGCTACACCCAGTGGGTGCGCTCGCGCGCCCCCACTGGAATGTTAGTTCCCCCGGCTGAAGGCGTCCAGCCGACGAAAGCAGCCGACTGGGGCGAGGCCAGTCGGATAAAGTTAGAAGAACGGGGAAGAACAAGGAAGATTCTAAGCACCTGGCTATGCCAACTACTCCGAATCTCGGGGGCTACACCCAGTGGGTGCGCTGGCGCGTCCCCACTGGAGGTGTAGTTCGTCCGGCTAAAAGTGTGTAGCCGGACTAGGTCAGCCGGGCAAAGTGAGCCGGCAAAGATATCAAAAGATAATTCAAGACACAAGTGAAGGAAGACTCAAGAATTCAATATTAACAAGCAAAAGGGAGACGAGGCTCCCGAGAGTTACCCGGCATCAAAGATAGCCGGTACAGATAGACAAGTTTCACGATAATCTAAAACAAGACAAATACACCCGGCATCCCGGGGCGACAGCTAAACGGCAGGGCCTTTGCCGTGGGGGTGTTCCTAGCCGGCAGATGCTAGAGGCGGGGGAGGAGCCGCAGTGCTCGTTCGGCTCCGGCGCTGGTGGGCGGAGGCACCGAGGGCTCCGCATCCGGAGTGTCAGGGGACTCCGAGTCGGTGAGCACCTCGTCCGGATCCACGTATTCGGCGATCTTGATGGCGGACCCGCGAAGCTCCGGATGGGCTTGGCGGATGGCGGCAAGATCGGCTCCGGCGCGGAAGCCCCCGTCGATCTTCTCGACGCGAGCATCCTTGTACCAGGAAAGCATCAGCGCCAGGGCCATCTCCGCTCCACCCCGCGCCGCCAGATCCCGCAGCCGGTCCACCTTCGCTGTGGCCTCTCCCACCTTCGCTACCAGCTGCGCCATCGTCTCCGGAACCGGAGCCTCCGGCCACATAAAGGAGAAGATGTCCCGCGCCGCCTGACGAAGCTTCGCGGCCTCCTCGCAAAGAAGGACGACGAGCTCCTGAGCCATCGGCTGCGCTCCCGGCCAGTTCTCCTGCAGCCGGTTGTAGGCCAGCAGGTCTATGCCGGGGTAAAAGGCTCTCAGAAAAGAGGAGTCAAATCCGGCTACCGGATCCGGAAAGAAAATAAGGCGGAAGAAAGAACTCACCTTTGGCAGTGTGGCCGAGTTGCATCAGCTCCTCCACCAGCGCCTTCTCCTTGACCGCTAGCCGTTTTATCTCCTTCTCTTGGTCCATGTTCTAGGCCTCGAGAAGGGAGAAGGCTTCGGCCCGGCTAGCGAGCGAGGCGTCGCGCTCCTTGACTGTAGCCTCCAAGCCGTCTACTCGCGCGTGTCAGTCCTTGTTCTGCAAGCGCAGTGTGGAGTTGGACCTGCTCAGCCGGTCGTTCGCTTTCTTCAAGTGATCGATCTTGCGCTGGGTGCACACGAGGACAACTGCAACGAAGCCGACTATTAAAAAAAAGAGCCAGACGGATAAGGCGAACTTACTCTGGGAGGTCCCGTTGGCAGCAGCAAGATTCTGCTCTAGGGTCCGGTTCCCACCGGCTGTGGCCTCAAGCAGCCGGATCTCCTTCACCGCCAGCTCGAGCGTGGCGGCAAGATCCGACAGCGAAGCAACAGAAGAGGTGTCGTCGTCCACGGCATTGACGGCCAAGGACTCCTTCGCCGCAAGCACCGCTGTTTGCCACTCCTCCCCGAGATCCTCGTCGAAGTCGTCGTCGCCAACCACGACAAGCTCCTTGCCAGTAGCCCCCCACGTGCCCGCGGAGGAACCTTCCGGCTGGGAGCGATTCGCTTCCGGCTGGGGACCCTTCGGCTGGGAGGGGCAGCCGGCTCAGCTTGAGGAGGAGAAGGAGCCTGTGCCTCAGAGGAAGGGGAGGCGCCGGTTGGATCAGTCGAGGCGCGAGGCGGCGACCCGGCTGGCGTCCGAGCCAGGCTCGTGGCACCGAAAGAAACCAGTGCACTAAAGGGAAAGAGGAAAAGACAAGAGCAAAACACGCTAAAGTCAGAAAAGTAAGGACAAGGACAAACAAATAGAAAGCACCGAGGGATGGGGGAGAAAAACGTACCCCGGCACGACCGGGGGCGGCCCTTTCTTCTGGCCAAGATGGCTTGGTGGCAGGGCGCTAGTCTGGCCCCTCTTCAGAGCCGGCTCCTCTGCCGCAGGCCGGCGGGAGCCGGAATGGCTGGAGCCGCTCCCGCCTGCTTCGCCGTCTGTTGCGGAGCGCGTCACCGGCTCCGCAGTCGGCCCGGCCTCCTCCTCCTCGTGCACCTCCGCGTCCGGGACGGCGACCGGCTCGTCGTTCCGGTTGGGGAAGGCATCGCCGTCCCCATCTGATTCCTTGCCGAATCGCCGAGCACGCGGCTCGGGCAAGTCCGGCGCGAACACCTTGAGAGGAGCGTCGCCCTCCTCGCAAAGGATGCAGGCGAAGATCTGGCGAATCCAAAAGGTCAGCCGGACAGAACAAGGAGATAACACAGAGGGAATAAGCAAAATTCCGGCTACAAGAACTTACCCGGGGCGCGTGGTTCTCCCGGCTCTAGGGCAGCCGCTCCTTGCTGATCGTCCACAACCACTCCTTCAAGTTGTGGTAGCGGGGATCGCGGCGCGACAGCCGGGTCGGGTCCAGCCGGCCGGAGTAGAAGCACATCTTGTGCGCCCGCTGCTGCAGCGGCATCATCAGCCGGGACATCCAGCTAAGAGTGATGTCCCGACCGGTTAACTAGCAGGTGACAAGGGAGCGCATGCGTGCCAGCATCGCGTCCGTCTCCGCCTTGTCGCCGTTGATCTTCAGATCCTAGTGCTGCCGGCTGGACTCGACGTCTTGGAAGGCTGGCAGGTTTATCCGGTCGACGCCGTTGACGTTCTTGACATAAAAATACGACTGCTGCCACAGCCGTACCGTGTCCTGGAGCAAGAACTTCGGGTAGCCGGATTGGGCGCGGGAGTATATGGAGGCGCCGCCGCAGACGACTAGCGGGCCCTTCGTGTACTGCACCTGTGGCCGAACTCGGAAGAGCGGGCAGAAGAGCCCAAGATCCGGCTGGATCTCGAGGTAACTCTCGCAGAACGCCATGAAGTGTGCCAGCGTTCCGATGGCGTTGGCGCCGAGGTGGTGGAGGCGGAGGTCGAAGAAGGACAGAAAAGTCAGAAAGAAGGGGTGGAGCGGCAGCGCAAACCCGCGCGCCAGGTGCAAGAGGAAGATAACACGCCCCCCTCCACTGGATGCGGCTACACTTTCCCCACCGGCGCCAACCGCACCGCCACCTCCTCCACCGGTGGGAGGACGCGGGTCGCGCGATACTTTGCGATCTGATCCTCGGTGACGGAGGAGCCGCACCAGGCTCCGCGGTCAGCAACCATTTCCGGCTGAGGAGAAGGGGCGGCAACGGAGGAGTGACGGTGGCCCGTAACATCGACGACGGCGAGCGGGCAGCGCAGAAGGCAAGAGCGCAGGAGCAGCAGCACGCGAGAAGGAGATAAAGATTGCAGCGGGGGAGCGAAGGAAAAGAACTGCCTCCCCCGCGGTGTCCCTTTAAAGGGTCGGAAGGGTAACCATCGGCGGGGCCACATGGCGCGCATCCGGGCATCCCACATCCCAACCGCCGCCTAGATCTCGTGTGCCAGGACAGGATGCGCAGAAGATCCTGGAGCGAGAACCGAAGCGCCGGACAAGCAGTTCCCTGAGGCGACGTGCGACGGGACGTTACGCTGCCCGCCGCAGAGCAATGATGGCGCGTGCGCGTGTGGCCGGCGTCAGCACTGACGTCATGGGTAGCGCAACCGCCAGGCTCAGCCAAATGAAAATTCGAAAAGCAAGAAGGAGTGCGCGCACTTTTCGCCCGAGGGCGGAATCCACATGCACTCGGGGGCTAGTGTCAGAGGGATGATCCCCGGGCACCCCACCCGAATAAGAAATAGGATAGTTGGATCCCTTCCGCCTAATACGACGACGTAGCCGGATCCAATCAGAGGGACAGGACGACGTGCGTATCAGTGCACGGTACGCCCTGTACGACGACAAGACGGGCAACCACCCACCCATACCAAAGACTTGGCGTGGCTGACGTGGGAACAGTGGCCTATGCTGACGACGGGCTCGCACGACGTCCACTGTGCCTATGACAGCCATACCTCTCATACACCGATGTGACATACCATGCCGCGTACTGTAGATGACTAGTCGACTGGGACCCGCCTGTGGGGCCCGCCAGTCGGACTAGCCAGTGAGACCCTTGCCTCTCTTCCTATATAAGGAGAGGGAGGGCCTCAGTAGAAAGGGTTGGTCTCAGTTCATTTAAAGCAGTAGCTAAAGAATACAGCTCAAGGAGCACTTGTAGTTCGTGTATTCCACATAGTCAGATCCGGCAGGAGTAGGGGCTTTACCTCACCACGAGGGCCCCGAAACTAGGTACTTCTTGCATCCCGCTACGCTCGCTCGTATCCAATCTCTCCTACGGACACCGTCGATAGCTTTCCTGCTAGTCCCCACACCTCTATCTAACCTTTTTAGGCACTGCCGTTCCCAATACAACGACACTCGTGTGTCATGTGCAAGGGGTACCCTGTTGGCGGTTCTCAATGATACACATGTATTTACAATGACAAGAGCTTACTCGTGACTGAAGTTGAGTAGCATGAGGTTCGGTACTCATAAGTAAGGGGCATAAGATTTCAACTTATAACTTGTCCCGGTGGCAGCGACAATGCTCATGGCTCACGTGATTACAAAGGGTGTGATCTCGGAGATTAGAGTTCCTATTGAACCATGTGGGTCGGTAAGAATCAAATAGTGTGATTTGATAAGAAAGTCATTATTGTTTTGACAATGATGAACCGACTACATGCAAAGAAGCGATGATGGAATACACGAGAAATCAAGTTTCTGAACTTGGAAGACCCTCCGGAATGGCGTGAAGCCTATCGGTCGTGATTGGATCTATAAAGAAATAAGACATGGATGTTTAACATCTATGAAATAGTTGACATGTCGGAAAGAATTTTACGACAATGTTCAAGGAGTTGACTATGACAAGATTTGATCTTTCATAGTGATATTTAGTCTTGACGGATTAATGTAGCAACCACTACATATAATTTGATGTATGATAGTTGAACAAACAAAACAATGTTCTTCTAATAGAATGGTTAGCTAGGATGTGTACAAGACAGGGTCCGATGGGTTTTGTTAATTCAAAGGGTGCTAAAAGGGCATGCAAACTTCAATAGTTGAAGTAAGCATAGCGGAGTCGGAATCTTCACCATGATGAAATTGTTAAAAGAGTTTAAATTCATCGGAGATGATGAAGATGCTTGCATTTGTAAGAAATTAAGTGGGAGCACTAAGACATATTTCTAATACATTATGTAGAGGACATATTGTTGATTGGAAAGGATGTATCTTGTATTGACACAAGTTAAGAATTTCATGAAAATAAGATTTCGATGAAAGACTTGGGCAAAACCGGAATATTAGGCATCAATATCTATATGGATAGATTGAGGCGCTAATATGGTTGTGCCAGACATACATATATGAGACATTGAAAGGGTTCAATATGCAAACAACAAGAAAGGTTCTTGCTGCATGGAAAGGATTGTATCAAGATTCAAGTGTTCCAACACTTGGTGAGTAAAATCACATGAAGATTTTGATCGATTATACCGTGATATGTACATATCCAGAAAGTCCTATGCTCTAAATGTTATGAGCACATACCAGAATGATCCATAAGATGATCATTGGACAATAGTAAAGATATTCTTATGAGCTTTGGAAGAACTAAGAATATATCATGTATAAGTGACAAATAGTTAAAGGTAGTTCATTGTAAAGTGTTACATTGATACTATTTTTGTCACAAGAAACAAATTAAATTTATCTCAATTTAGACTATGGGTGGCACAATATAATGGAAAGGATGTTCCATGATGGATTTGGATGAGTTCCAAAGTTGACACATTGTGACGGATACTACAACAAAAGGGCTAAGTATATGACTGCTATAGTAGCAGCATAGGAGGGCATTTGTGTTAAGTAGTTTGTTATCAAACTAGGTGTGGTTCAAAGTGGGCTAATACTATGAAGATATATTGTGTGACAATAATATCAACATATTTTAACCCGAACGAACTAAAGGTCTCACCAGAGGACCAAATTTGTATAATGCCATCTCATTTGAGAATGAGTGATGCGTAGAGACGCAAAGGCATGCAAATACACACAGACCTGAAACTGTCAGATCCGGAGATTATGTTAACCACTAGCAATCGCGTATATGCAACACCAGAAAGCCATAGGTGTTCAATACGCAAAGTTTTTCAAACTAGATTATTGACTCTAGTGCAAGTGGGAGACTGAAGGGAATATGCCCGAGAGGCAATAATAAAGTGGTTATTGTCTTATTCCATGTTTATGATAAATGTTTATTTTGCATGATGTAATTGTATTGATCAGAAACATCAATACATGTGTGTTTAATAAACAAAAAGGGTTCCTAGTTATGCCTCTCTTATAGACTAGCTTGTTGATTAACAAGATGATCAAGGTTTCCTGATCATAGTCATTGGATGTTGTTAATAACAAGGTCACAACATTAGTTGAATGATGTGATGAACATTCATCCGAAGTATAGCATTACGATCAAAGTCATTATGTTTATATTTCTATAACATCATACGAAGTAATCTTTATCCTTAGACCATGAGATCATGTTAATTGCTAACACCGGAAGAGTATCTTGATAACATCAAACGTCACACCGTAACAGGGTGACTATAAAGATGGGTTCAGTGATATGAAGGTGTTATGTTGAGGCTCATGGATCAAGAGTGGAATTTGTCAATCCCGATGACGGATAGATATACACTGGGCCCTCTCGGTGATATCACATTAAGATAGCTTGCAAGCAAGTGATGTGATCACTAGAATGTTATATCACGGGAACGAGAAAAGAGTGCTTGTCGGCAATGAGATCAAACTAGGTATGGAGATACCGATGATCGAATCTCGGACATGTAATATATCGCGAGACAAAGGGATTTAGTTACAAGCTTTAAAGGTTCTCACGATCATAGAAGTCATCGTTGAATATGCAGGAGTCACTATGGATCTCCAGGTCTCGCTTCTGATTATTGATCTGAGAGGAGTCTCAATCATGTCTGCATTATTCGCGAACCGTAGGGTGACACACTTAAGAGTTACCGGACACCATTTTGGAGCACATATGTTTCAGATGAAAGAATTGCAAAGCGCAGGAATTGTTTCGATAGAAACCAGAAATTATTTCGGGTGAAATTGCAGAAAGTGGTTCTGCATGTGATACTGAAATATTGCAAGGGGTTATATGTGAATGTTTGTTAATTAAAGTAATTAACAAAATTCTAAATAAATTTAATAAAAGAGTTTTATTAAATGAGAGAGCATTAAACTTGGAGAATTTTAATGCATTTCAAGTAGGGGCTTTAAAGGGGAATGTGAAGAGGCATTTTAATGTGGAGGGGTTACCACCACATGAATGGGGGAGGTGAGGAGTCACCCCCCATGCGCCGGCCATGAAGAGGAGGGGCACCCCCCTCCTCCTATAAAAGGCCCCCTCTTCCTCCTTCCTCACACCTGCTTGTGAAGGATCTCTCTCCCCCTCTAGAATTATTCCCCCAGGGTCTCGGATTAGCGAGATACATGTTCCCGGTGGCATTTCGTCTGGAAGGAGTTGCTGCTTCCACTGGATCACTGGAGCGGGGAGGTGGAGGTTGTCCGGTGGCTTGAACGTGTGTGCGAGTACGGATGCACTGATGAGTTGCGACGCTCGAACTTCCTCACGATCTTGAGATCGGCAAGTGTATGACTATATCAACCACGAGTTCCTACTCGTTATCAAAACTCGTTGTCTTCGAGGGTTAGTTCTCGTTTGATGTATGTCCACCTGTTGCTATGTACCTAGTAGATAGATCTTGGCGTGTAGTTCTCATCATAGGAATTTTTTTGTTTTCTATGCTGCGGACCCAACAGTGGTATCAGAGCCTGATCTATGCGTAGGTGCTTTGCACGGGTAGAACACATAAGAGTATGTGGGCGGTGATGATTGATGTCTACGCACTTCTATTCTTGTAGATAGTTGTTGGGCCTCCAAGTGCAGAGGTTTGTAGAACAGCAGCAAGTTTTCCCTTAAGTGGATCACCCAAGGTTTATCGAACTTAGGGAGGAAGTGTTCAAAGGTATCCCCTCTCAAGCAACCCTGCAATCAAAATACAAGAAGTCTCTTGTGTCCCCAACACACCCAATACACTTGTCAGGTGTATAGGTGCACTAGTTCGGTGAAGAGATAGTGAAATACAAGTGATATGGATAATTATAAGTGGTAATGGCGATAGAAAATAACTTGATGGCGTGTGGTTGACGTGGTAAAAGACTAAAGGAAAACTGAAATAAAGAAGGAAGCAAGCAAACATGTAACAGATCTAATTGCAAACGGTGTTTCAATGCTAAGAAACAAGGCCTAGGGATCATACTTTCACTGGTGAACACTCTCATATATATATATTATCTTCATGATTCTACTCTTAACTACTCGCCGGTTGAACACTCTAATCAACGGTAGGGCTATAACAGCACACCTCAAAGTAAGCCTTTCCCATCTAGAAAACCCCACACTATCACCTTGAGTACTAGATAGGTTCAACAAACACCACAATTTCATAAAGACATCCAAATCCAAATATAACTCATAACAAGTATTTGTAATCTCTAGCCTAAGTGCCACCATGGTGTCCACGCTATCACTTTCACACACATGGGGAGAGTAGAGATCTATTAAAGCACTTGAGTAGCAAGGTAGATCTATAGATTACAAGCTCATGATCTCAATAAGATATGCATAGAGAGAGAGATGAACACATAGCTACCGGTAGAACCCTTAGCCTCGAGAGAGAACTACTCCCTCCTCATCATGGGAATCAGCAATGGTGGTGGAGATCGATGGAGATGGCTCCGGGGGCACGTCCCCGTCCCGGCAGGGTGCCGGAATAGAGACTTTCTGTCCCCCGAATCTCCCCTACGGTGGCGGCGGCACTACGGAACTTTTCGTGGATTTCTGATTGACCATCTAGGGTTTTGGTATCGGGAGGCTCTTATAGGCGAAGGAGGCAAGGTCGGTGGCCGGCCAGGGGGCCCACACCATGCCCTGGCGCGGCTTGGGCTGGCCCGTGCCAAGGGGTGGTGTGGCCACCCTATGGCCCCTCTCCGACTCTCCTTTTGGCTCCGTGAGTCTTCCGGTAAAATAGGAACTTTGGCTTTTGTCCTGTCCAATTCTGAGAATATTCATTTTCTGACTTCCTGGAATCAAAAACAGCAGAAAACAGGCAACTGGCACTCTGGCATCTTGTTAATAGGTTAGTCCAAGAAATCATATGAAAAGTACTCCAAAGTTGGAACAAAACACAAGAAAGTGGATAAAACCAAGCATGGAACATAAAAAATTATAGATACATTTGCAATGTATCAATGATCATGTTATTGCTTCTTATATGTACTTTGGATATTGGTGGCATAGTGGGATGAAGCGGCCCGGACCAACCTTACATGTCATCCTACATGAGACCGGTTCCACGACTGACATACAACTTGTTTTGCATAAGTGGCTGGCGGTTGTCTGTCTCTCCTACTATAGTCAATATATGATTTACAACGAGTTGCTAATAACTTATTTATCCTCATTGTGGTTCATGTTTGTAGGTGAGAACGGTTCTATCTCCGAAAGCCCTAAGCCACGTAAAACTTGCAATTGATAAATTAGAGGCGTCTAGTTTAGATCGTTGCTGGGCTAGTGTATTGATATGGTATTGTTGTAAGTAGATGTATGATAGATACTCTTACAACACACTCAACTTGTAAGTTCCATATACCTTGGCCTTACACACAAAGGAATGATAGAGATCATGCCACGATGCAAATGATAGAGATCAAATGCATGAACCATATCATCTCACTTTACACATTAGATGTTAGCATCTTATACTGCTAGTTTGGCGCTTTCTGTAGCATTGTAAGATGATCCCTCATTTAGATATCAAGATAAAAATGTGTTCTTCCTTAAGTATGCACCGTTCTGTGGATCGTGTTTCGAGACATCACGTGATGATCGGGTGTACTCGAATCTACGCTTTCATAGGAACGGGTGTAAGACAGTTTTACACATGCGAGTACTAAGGTTCTTACTTGGCGAGCCTAGCATGTACAGACATGGCCTCGGAACACGGACCGAAAGGTTAAGCATGAGTCATATAGTTGATATGATGCCCATATAGATGCTCGCCTTTGAAGCTACATCAACTCACGTGATGATTGGACTTGGTGTAGTGGATTTGGTTCATGTAATCACCAAAAGGACACGAGGGATGTCATTTTTGAGTGGGAGTTTATTTCTAATTTGGATTAGTAGAACTCAATTTGTCATAAAATAAATCAAAGTGAATTTGCATAATTTGTTGTAGTCATTGGCATCTGTTCACTACCTTATGCTTAGTTTTAATTGAGATAATAGAACTATATAATTCTGGATATTTACTTTACGAACTGGTATCGTATTGTTTTGAATGTCAATTTAAAGTTTAAAAGTCCTATTGCAAACTTTCAGCAAACTCTGTTTACTCCATGAAGTTTAATAAGTAGTATTAAATCAAGAGTAAGAATTCCAATGTTAGTATCTAAAGTATCATGTTTGCCTCCATGATTATTGATATTCAAAAGTTGTTTTAATATCAAGATTATCTAGGAGCTGAAAAATTATTTCAGAAACCATCATGTGTGGAAGATATTGTGATATCTGAAACAATGTTTTTGGTTGCATAATGATAGAGTATAATTTAGCAAAATACATATTCTCATATTGTATGAGAATTTGTGAAGGATGGAGATGCTAGGCATCTGAATCTCCCAAAAGGTTTCGGGAACTAACATTATACTCGTGATTCTTCCTTGTAGGCTATAGTAGCTTGATCATGAAAGTTGTCATGATAAGGATGAATAGAAGATGTAAGTAAAATGTTTACTACACTGATAGATTACTAAAGAATGGATTTTTTGAAAGAATGCCAAACATTTGATGATGGTGATCCACTTCAAAGTGCAAGTCCAAAGCTATTAGTATTTGACTATATACAAGCTTTGTACCATGTGTCATGTGAATGACACCACTATTATGTTGATAGATTCTTTTTAAAAGAAAACGAATGGCTGAAAGAGAATCTATAAAATATTTGGCAGAAAAGAAAAAGTTGGAAATGTCCAACTTAGGTATATAGAAGATATACATGTTATGGTTGTATTCCTTGCTTGTTAAACAATGTGGTTCTTAGGTATTGAATACCGGTATTGAATACCGGTATTGGATACCGAATTGGTTGGTATGAAGTGTCATACAGGACAACGCAATTCATGAACTACAATGGCCTGAGTAACTAGCAAGAGAATAAGTGATGATGTTCATCGAAAACAAATAAAGTGTTATTGTGTTTTCGTTGTCGTCAAACCTAGCCTTCAAGATTTGTTTTAATAATTGTTATTTTGTTCCGGTATTACGAGAACAATGGTTGTTCAAATAATTACCATATTCCATAAAGGATGGATGAACTTTTACAAGTCTAGTTGGAGAAATCACATCCATAAACACTATTGCTAAAATGTCACAAGACAAATGATTGAAAGATCACTTATGAAGTGACATTGCTGTTTAAATTATATTGGAAAGAAAACATGAAGAAACTCCATGTTGATGGAATTTTGGAGTCTTTTGATTTTGATCAATTGACGCTGGTGAAACTTTCCTCGAGATAATTGAAAGTTCGTCCATAGGCCAAAGAGGAACGGATGACTAACTTATTGGATATTATGCATGTTTATGTATATAGTTCATTATGTGTAGCCATATGTGATGGATCCTTTTACTTCATATGCTTTCTCCAGAAATTTGAGTGAATATATTTATATATTTACTTAATAAGGAAGAAGTATGAAACATTTGAAAATTGTTCAAAGACTTTCAAGTTGAAGTGAAAAATCATTGTAACAAGAAAATAAAGAGTTTATGATTCGATCATAAAGGAAGATATTTGAGTTACATGTTTAGCAAAACATCTAAGATATGAGGAATTGTTCCATGATTTGTGTTTCCCGATAAACCATAGGAGTATGGCAAATTCGAGAGATGAAATCAAACCATGTTTGACATGGTAAGATCAAGGGTGTCGTTTATAAAACTGCCATTATGTTTTAAGGATTGAAGCTTTAGAGACTACTGCTATTTACACTGAAAAGAGCACCATCGTGATCCGTTGAAATGACACCATATAAGTTATGGTTTGGCATAAAACCCGAATTGTCTTTTCTTAAATTTTGGTATGCTATGCATAAGTAAATTGTTTACAACCAAAGTCGGATAAGCACGTCTTTGTAGGTTATCCCAAAGAATTTGTTGGGAATTTCTCTATAACACCAAGGACAAAAGAGTTTGTTACTTGGAACGTCAAGTTTCTAGAGAAGGAATTTTTTGCAAAAAGTTAAGTGGGAGGACAATAGAACTTTGATAAGGTTGTTGAACCTTAGCTATATGTGCTAAGTAGCGCAGTGCCGGAAAGTGTCCCGGTGGTGGCGACAATGCTCATGGCTCACGTGATTACAAAGGGTGTGATCTCGGAGATTAGAGTTCCTATTGAACCGTGTGGGTCGGTAAGAATCAAATAGTGTGATTTGATAAGAAAGTCGTTATTGTTTTGACAATGATGAACCGACTACATGCAAAGAAGCGATGATGGGCCCTGACTCCATAAAATGACTAGAAGTCATAGAATCTGTGATAGTATCCATACACGAGAAATCAAGTTTCTAAACTTGGAAGACCCTCCGGAAAGGCGTGAAGCCTATCGGTCGTGATTGGATCTATAAAGAAATAAGACATGGATGTTTAACATCTATGAAATAGTCGACATGTCGGAAAGAAGTTTACGACAATGTTCAAGGAGTTGACTATGACAAGATTTGATCTTTCATAGTGATATTTAGTCTTGACGGATTAATGTAGCAACCACTACATATAATTTGACGTATGGTAGTTGAACAAACAAAACAATGTTCTTCTAATAGAATGGTTAGCTAGGACGTGTACAAGACACGGTCCGGAGGGTTTTGTTAATTCAAAGGGTGCTAAAAGGGCATGCAAACTTCAATAGTTGAAGTAAGCATAGCGGAGTCGGAATCTTCACCATGATGAAATTGTTAAAAGAGTTTAAATTCATCGGAGATGATGAAGATGCTTGCATTTGCAAGAAATTAAGTGGGAGCACTGAGACATATTTCTAATACATTATGTAGAGGACATATTGTTGATTGGAAAGGATGTATCTTGTATTGACACAAGTTAAGAATTTCATTAAAGTAAGATTTCGATGAAAGACTTGGGAAAAACCGTAATATTAGGCATCAATATCTATATGGATAGATTGAGGCGCTAATATGGTTGTGCCAGACATACATATATGAGATATTGAAAGGGTTCAATATGGAAACAACAAGAAAGTTTCTTGCTGCATGGAAAGGATTGTATCAAGATTCAAGTGTTCCAACACTTGGTGAGTAAAATCACATGAAGATTTTGATCGATTATACCGTGATATGTACATATCCAAAAAGTCCTATGCTCTAAATGTTATGATCACATACCAGAATGATCCATAAGATGATCATTGGACAATAGTAAAGCTATTCTTATGAGCTTTGGAAGAACTAAGAATATATCATGTATAAGTGACAAATAGTTAAAGGTAGTTCATTGTAAAGTGTTACATTGATACTAGTTTTGTCACAAGATACAAATTAAATTTATCTCAATTTAGACTATGGGTGACACAATATAATGGAAAGGATGTTCCATGATGGATTTGGATGAGTTCCAAAGTTGAGACATTGTGACGGATACTACAACAAAAGGGCTAAGTATATGACTGCTGTAGTAGCAGCATAGGAGGGCATTTGTGTTAAGTAGTTTGTTATCAAACTAGGTGTAGTTCAAAGTGGGATAATACTATGAAGATATATTGTGTGACAATAATATCAACATATTTTAACCCGAACGAACTAAAGGTCTCACCAGAGGACCAAATTTATATAATGCCATCTCATTTGAGAATGAGTGATGCGTAGAGACGCAAAGGCATGCAAATACACACAGACCTGAAACTGTCAGATCCGGAGATTATGTTAACCACTAGCAATCGCGTATATGCAACACCAGAAAGCCATAGGTGTTCAATACGCAAAGTTTTTCAAACTAGATTATTGACTCTAGTGCAAGTGGGAGACTGAAGGGAATATGCCCGAGAGGCAATAAGAAAGTGGTTATTATCTTATTCCATGTTTATGATAAATTTTTATTTTGCATGCTATAATTGTATTAATCGGAAACATCAATACATGTGTGTTTAATAAACAAAAAGGGTTCCTAGTTATGCCTCGCTTATAGACTAGCTTGTTGATTAACAAGATGATCAAGGTTTCCTGATCATAGACATTGGATGTTGTTAATAACAAGGTCACAACATTAGTTGAATGATGTGATGAACATTCATCCAAAGTATAGCATTACGATCAAAGTCATTATGTTTATATTGCTATAACATCATACGAAGTAATCTTTATCCTTAGACCATGAGATCATGTTAATTGCTAACACCGGAAGAGTATCTTGATAACATCAAACGTCACACCATAACAGGGTGACTATAAAGATGGGTTCAGTACTATGAAGGTATTATGTTGAGGCTAATGGATCAAGAGTGTAATTTGTCAATCCCGATGACGGATAGATATACTCTGGGCCCTCTCGGTGATATCACACTAAGATAGCTTGCAAGCAAGTGATGTGATCACTAGAATGTTATATCACGGGAACGAGAAAAGAGTGCATGTCGGCAACGAGATCAAACTAGGTATGGAGATACCAATGATCGAATCTCGGACATGTAATATATCTCGAGAGAAAGGGATTTAGTTACAAGCGTTAAAGGTTCTCACGATCACAGAAGTCATCGTTGAATATGCAGGAGTCAGTATGGATCTCCAGGTCCCGCTTCTGATTATTGATCTGAGAGGACTCTCAATCATGTCTGCATTATTCGCGAACCGTAGGGTGACACACTTAAGAGTTACCGGACACCATTTTGGAGCACATATGTTTCAGACGAAAGAATTGCAAAGCGCAGGAATTGTTTCGATAGAAACCAGAAATTGTTTCGGGTGAAATTGCAGAAAGTGGTTCTGCATGTGATATTGAAATATTGCAAGGGGTTATATGTGAATGTTTGTTTATTAAAGTAATTAACAAAATTCTAAATAAATTTAATAAAAGAGTTTTATTAAATGAGAGAGCATTAAACTTTGAGAATTTTAATGCATTTAAAGTTGGGACTTTAAAGGGGAATGTGAAGAGGCATTTTAATGTGGAGGGGTTACCACCACATGAATGAGGGAGGTGAGGAGTCACCCCCCATGCGGCGGCCATGAAGAGAAGGGGAACCCCCTCCTCCTATAAAAGGCCCCCCTTTTCCTCCTTCTTCCTCACACCTCCTTGCGAAGGATCTCTCTCCCTCTAGAATTATTCCCCCATGGTCTCGAATTAGCGAGATACATGTTCCCGGTGGCATTTCGTCTGGAAGGAGTTGCTGCTTCTGCTGGATCACTGGAGTGAAGAGGTGGAGGTTGTCCGGTGGCTTGAACGTGTGTGCGAGTACGGATGCGCTGCTGAGTTGCAGCGCTCGGACTTCCTCACGATCTTGAGATCGGCAAGTGTGCGACCACATCAACCACGAGTTCCTACTCGTTAACAAAACTCGTTGTCTTCGAGGGTAAGTTCTCGTTGGATGTATGTCTACCCGTTGCTATGTACCTAGTAGATAAATCTTGGTGTGTAGTTCTCATCGTAGGAAATTTTTTGTTTTCTATTCTGGGGACCCAACAGTTTCTACCTTAATCACTTTCTTGTACTTACGGATGTTTGCAAGGGGTATAATCACAAGTATGTATTAGTCCTAGGAAGGTCGGTACATTAGCACAGGTTCACCCACACAACACTTAGCAAGTTAAAGAAGATTAGCCAACTATATTAAGAGAAAGCACTTGACAGTCTTCCCATGTGTCCTCGAGAACGTTTGGTCATCTTAAGTAATACAACCGGCTTGTCCTTTGCTACATAAAGGATTGGGCTATTTGCTGCATTTATTCCTACTATCTTTTATTTACTCGTACTTTATTTACTTGCTTTATCAAAACCCCCTAAAAATCTGTTTGCTAAGTATTTGTAGAGAATTCCTGATCCATACCACTAGCCAGCACCTTCTGCTCCTCGTTGGGTTCGACACTCTTATTTATCGAAAACACTGTGAGACACCCCCTATACTTGTGGGTCATCACACCTCGGTCTCCTCGAGTATCAGAATGGCACAGTATGTGGTGTCCATTGTTGTGAGAGAGGAAGGTGCGGATATGTGGATAGCCATGGTGTGGTCAGCCTAGATATAGAGGGAAAGGGCGGGAAAACATGGCGAGAAGCGGTGGGAAATGGCAGGAAATATCTTTAGTCCCGGTTAGTGGCTCCAACTGGGACTAAAAGGCCAGGTTAGAGGGAAAGGCGGGAAATCATAGCGGGAAGTGGTGGGAAATGGCTGGAAATATCTTTAGTCCCGGTTAGTGGCTCCAACTGGGACTAAAAGGCCCGGTTAGAGGGAAAGGGCGGGAAAACATAGCGGGAAGTGGTGGGAAATGGCTGGAAATATCTTTAGTCCCGGTTAGTGGCTCCAACTAGGACTAAAAAACCCGGTTAGAGGGAAAGGGCAGGAAAACATAGCGGGAAGCAGTGGGAACTGGCTGGAAATAAAGCTTCCTCCTACAACATTGTTTGACATCCCAAGATGCACATGCATGCACAATATGGGCACAGTATCATAAACTATGCCTCGATTCTGCACATAACACTGGTCATTTGGACCGAAAGCCATGAAACCTCGAACATGATAAGTCATTTTTGTGAAGGTTTTTTGGAGGCATAATCAATATACCGAGTTTGGTATTTTTCCTTGCAACTATGTCACATAATGTGACACCACGCAAAGGATTTACATTGTTCGGACCATTTTTGAATTTCGTATGCCCGTTTCAAAGTTTACCAGTTTCAAACTATGGTCAAAACGGCGGGCATGAAAATAGGGGGTGAGCATCTCTAAACTTGCATTGGATCTCTGAAGAAACATCACATTGTGAGTTTAAAAATGATATCTTCAAAAAATCATGAGCATTATATCATGTACCTTTAGTTCAAACTAGACCCACTTCCTGCCGATTCGGCAGACATTTGTCTTTTTCTCAAGGGGTGGATGGAAAGGTTTTAAAATCCCTGGTTGGGACATTGCTCATGTAAGGTGGTCTAGTATTTTTGAAATATGGGGTGGTAGCATGTTTTTATTTAACGTTTGGTGTTGCTTCACAAAATGCCCTGATTTTGGCACTCGGAAAATAGAAAATGGCTTTTCCATGCAAAAAAATAAAACTTCCTCCTGCAACATTGTTCGCCATCCCAAGATGCACATGCATGCACAATATGGGCACAGTATCACAAACTATGCCTTGATTATGCACATAACACTGGTCATTTGGACCAAAAGCCATGAAACCTCAAACATGATAGGTCATTTTGTGAAGGTTTTTTGAGACATAATCAATATACCGAGTTTGGTATTTTTCCTTACAATCGTGTCACATAGTATGACACCATGCGAAGGATTTACATTATTCGGACCATTTTTGAATTTCGTATGCCCATTTCAAAGTTTACCCATTTCAAACTACATGTACAAAATTTGAGGCCGGAAAGATTTGAACTAGAGGTACACAATATGTGGCCATGATCCCATCTTGGTGTATGTCCCTTGCTTATGATCACTTTGGCCGTAACCATGGAGCGTCTTCTTTACTTAATGGGATGCTCGGGTCAGTTTTCATTGTAAAGGGCGGAATTTCATCAAACTTATTATAATATTCTGACATGTTTATCTTGTCCTCAACTCCCATGATGTTTCTTTCCGTGAAAGAACTATGTGATGCTTTGGCTCATCGTGTGTTGTATTCGTTTCCTTTTTTTTTCTTTTTTCGGTATGGAGGACATGTCCTTCACATAGAAAACCTAAGCCACATCATTAGCTAGGACGAATGGTTCGTCTCTGTAACCAAGATTGTTGAGATCCACTATTGTCATTCCATACAGCTGGTCTACCTTTCCCGTTCTCCATTTAGATTGATCCATTTGCACCAAAACAAAGGGACCTTAAAAGAAACTCCATAGTCAAGTTCCCATATCTCCTCTATGTAACCACAGTATGTGTCCGTTTGCCCATTCTCGTCAGTTGCATCAAAGGGAACATCACTATTTTGGTTGGTGCTCTTTTTATCTTGGGCGATTGTGTAAAATGTATTCCCATTTATATCGTACCCTTGGAAATTCAATATAGTAGAAGATGGTGACCCGGCCAACAAGTAGAGATGATCTCCAATAGTGGTGTCATTCATGATATGTGTTCTCAACCAACTTCCGAAAGTCTTCATGTGTTCATTTCTAATCCTGGAGTCAGGCTTTCCTGGACTGTTGGAGCGTACAATATTCTTGTGTTCCCCGATATACAAAGCTTCCAAGGTGGAATTCTATAGAACCGTGTAGTGTGCTTGAGTGAACGATTGTTCGTCCCTACATATCATTGCTTTGTTTACCAGCATGCCTTTTCCACTCAGTCTCCCCTCATGCCGTGATTCAGGAACACCAACCGGCTTGAGGTCAGGAATAAAGTCAACACAGAACTCAATGACCTCCTCCGTTCCATAGCCCTTGGAGATGCTTCTGTCTGGCCTAGCACGGTTATGAACATATTTCTTTAACACTCCCATGAACCTCTCAAAGGGGAACATATTGTGTAGAAAAACAGGACCGAGAATGGAAATCTCTTCGACTAGGTTAACCAGAAGATGCGTCATAATATTGAAGAAGGATGGTAGGAACACCAACTCAAAACTAACAAGACATTGGACCACATCCTTCTGTAACCTTGTCATAGGAGTCAATATGATTAGTATATGCATGTATGCTTTCTCGATGTCTATCAATTGCGCCGCTGTAATTTGTTCACCCAACATGACATCTATCTTAAGGAGAATCACCTCTAGTGAACTATGGACCCCGGTCCATTATTTTACCATCAATCTACAATCTACTATTTACTGTTTACTGTTTACTTTCTGCAAGCAATTACTATCTTCCACACAATATGTTTTATCCTTTGTTTTTAGCAAAACTGGTGAGATTGACAACCTCACTGTAAGTTGGGGGCAAAGTTCTGTGGTTGTGTTGTGTAGGATTCCAAGTTGGAAACAACACCTTGGAGGTGTTTCCTTGCTCCTACTGGTTCGATAACCTTGGTTTCATAACTGAGGGGAAACTTGCTGCTGTACTCATCATACCTTCCTCTTGAGGTTTCCCAATGAGCTCGATATATTTTGAGCCATCACCTGTGACTAGCAGTATGGCAATATGTCCCTGGGCTTCTTCTTTGAAAACCGTAATAATAATAACCATCTTCTTTGGGTCTTCGATATAATCGCAACTATCATCGGCAGGGATCATACATGCAAGCAAGCAAGCCCACAATTAATACAAGGCATATAAGCAATCATTTCCATACAACACAAAAAATGCACAAGTCATATCTATTCAGTAGGTTTTGTTAATCTTGAGTTCATAGTAACTGGAATTACTTTATCTGCATTTATGAGGCTTCTTTTATGAATTAAGTGTCTTATACCACTTAGGATTAAGGGGTTTAAGGCCAAAGATTGGTTCTCTATGATACTATTGTAAAAAATGATATTAACAGATGGGTATTGAAATAACGAAGCCACCAAATGTGGTTTCATGAATTTACAATTTTCTTTATTTAGTTATGAGTTTTCTAGTGGAAATAATCCTTGTTTTGGTGAATAAATCACCATAAAATATATGTAGCTCAAATAAATTTGACCTCTGAGTTTTTTGTAGATATTGTTGTTTATGATTTTTGGGAGCTGGTTTAACTCCAAGATAATTACCAGAATACCCTTGGAAAATTTCCAAATTCAGTTCTACAAGGACATTATCCTTTTACCATATTTGTTTTATAGGTCCAAGCAGTATGAGACCAAGGGAATTGGATAGGCATTGCAAATACCTCTCTGTAGAATTTGGGTTTGCTATTTTCGGAGTTGTAGAGATTTTGTTGTTGATTTATTTAGTGAAACTATGGCATGTAGTAGTATTTAATTCACTTATATTCCTAGGATGCTCAATAAATCCGGAGCTCCTCGGGTTTTGTATATCGTGGTGGACCATGCCATTTACAGGTGGAATAAACTCAAAATGTGTGGAAGGTTTACCTTGAGAAATTGTCAAAGTCATTTATGGATGCATGTTGTAGTTTTCACTTCTTTCGTTCTCCAAATCTATTTCAGTTGAATCCAAAATCATAGGAAAGGTATAAAGAATACCTTTCCAAATAAATTGGATTTATTTTATTTGGAGCTATACATCTACATATGTGGATTTATAAGTGGTTTTACCCATTTAATTGAGTTAAATTCCCAGAGGATTTATAGAATAGATCTTGTAGTGAAACTAGTGGCATTGGGTAGATCTATCGATTTAGATTCTAGAAAAATTTGAATCACCTCATTTACACACATGGGTATTTTTCTATTGAATTAAAGCTAAACAAGTATTATTTAAAAGATTAAGGATTACTCAGTAAAAATATGGCCCCGGGCCTAAGCCAACTGTGCCAAGCAACATAGTGATGGGCCGGCCTACTTCGCATCCGCGCGGACGTGCGGGAGCCCGCGAATTTGAAGCTGAGGGAATGACACAGGGGGCCCGGGGCCACTTACTCTCCCGCGCCGAACCGGTAAGTAACCATTGATCTAGAGCTATATGCCCATGAGTAGGGGCCACGATAGTGCAGATCATTGATAACGAAAGAGGGATGGTGACTTCTGCTCCGGCCGCCGCGACGCCATGCCTGAAGGTGGCAAGCTCGCTGCCGGGCGCTCCTGATTACTCCCGCATGTGTGCATGGCACTGGAGGCGCCAGCGCAACAAGACGAACTTCCAGGTACTCTCCTCGGTCAACAAGGATGGCTAGAAGGGTGGTTCCATAGAGGTCTACGGCGGACGGGACATGGTGCTTTGCTATCCGAACTACCATTGCCAACTCTAAAGAAAGGTCTGCCTTGTGCTCGGTTGAAGTAGATTCTTCTTTCCTCTCAAAAAAACCCTTCCCAAACTGTCATCGGAGTCGACATCTCGAGGGTTCCTGAGAGAAATTGAAAGCGGGGTGATATGGAGTGGAACACGCCTAGGGGTAGAAAAGGGAGACCATGGGGTGGTATGCAGCTACCTGGCAACGTGGGGGTGGCCACGATAGGGTTTCAGATGGAGGCGAGGGAGGAGGGCTCCAGAGGAGCTGGGCCTTGGCCGGGAGTCGATTAAGGGTAAGTGTGGTCTAGTGCATGTGGGAGTTAGGCTTGGGGTGTTCTTTAATAGCCGAAACATCGGGCTACTAAGGACGGTGTCCACAGTGATCATGGCAAGGCCGTGGGCAAGGAACCAACAAGGAAATTGGGCTTCTAGGAGGTGTTGCGGTGGTATGACGATGCTACAGGTGAGGGGATGGGTCAGGGGGAGGCCGGTGCTCGATGTCCCGCTCGAATAAGAGGATGTCTAGAGGGAGCATGCCAGGTGTTCGACGGCTGCTTGGGCAATATGGGGAGCGAGAGCACAGGCAGTAGAGGGAGTTATTTCTCCCTGCTTTCAGGGAGACACTTAGACAAAATGTGTCGACATCCTATTGTAGCAGCACGGGCAAATAAGAAAGATTTTGGAAATGACCATGTCCATGTCGTTCTAGGGAAGGAAGAGAGGAGGGAAAACATGGGGCTAGTCCTAGAGGATGATAAATAAGTCCTGGGACCTCTAGACACTATGTTTGATCAGAGGGGAGGGTAGAGAGGGAGTGGTGCAATAACATTAGGATTTAAAATGCAAGATATGGCAAGATCCTTTGTCTATCCCATATCCAAACATAAGAAGACAAGGAGAGAGAGGGGTGAGCTATAGTGCCCATCTATATTGTCGCGATCTGAGAGGAGTGTGGCTATTGTGGTGACCATTTGGACAGGTTTGGTGAGGGTTGGAGGAGTTTTCTTAGTGGCTTTTGCTATGATCAAAGTTGACTACAAGTAGGATAGTGTATAACATTCAAAAAGGTTAAACATGACCAGGTGAACCAATGGTTTTAGGATGTAGGTAGGATCAAGACCTACCTAGGATAATTCTTTGGGATTTTTCATATGATTTTAGATCCATTTATTATCCAAAATTCAAAAGGTGATGAATCTGTTTTAAGGATTTGTTTTGATATTTTTGAACAGGGCAAGGATGATTTTCGATGTGAGATGATTCTAAACATCAAACAACACATTGAAGAATTTTCCCAAGATTTATTGAGTAAGAAAAGTATTTAAAACATTTCTTTTCTTCTTTCTGCCATTTAAGAAAATAGGCAAAAATAATTATTAAAACTCTTCAAAAGTATTTTTTTAAGTGGGAAGATAGGGATCATTGTATAGGCTTCAGATGTGCCCAAAGTTGGAGAAGTATTTTGGAGAAAGGCAAAGTTTCTTTTATAGAGATTTTTTGAGTTTTTGTAAAAGAAAGGAATTAAATATTTTTTGGGTCACAAAAATTATGGATAACTTTTGATAAATTTTTTATTAACAAAGTAGATTATGTACACATGATGTATCAATCATTTTCCACTTTGGTTTTTGAAAATCAAACTTGATTTTGAAGGAAAGCAAGAGATAAAGGATCTTAGGCATGAGTACATTTATACCATCAAAACCTTGTTGGATCTTTGAGTTCAGAGCTCCCCTTGGGTCATGGGCTAGATGGATAGATAGACCGAGTTATGTAGATCACCATGGTATGGGGATTATGGTTGATCATGGTTGAGCTTTCCTAGGATTGATGCTAAAGTTGGCTGAAAATAAGGATGTCAAAAGAGATTATTATTTAGCTTCAAAAGCCATGCGGGTTCGCACAAAGCTCCAATTGAGACAAGTGAAGTATGGATGGGTATACCTTCATAACTAGAACACAATAATGCAAATATTTGGTTCAAATAAGGTAACATGGAGACGTGAACTTCTGCCAATGTAGGCATGTTGGTAAGTTTTGTAGAAAACATTAATTTCTTGCCTGCAAAACCATCAAGAACAAGTGGGTTAAAAGATGGTCTAGCCAAGGACAAGTGTGGTCCTTTGGAGTCTTTAAGATGTTTTATAAAATTCTGCAAGTTCATTTCCAAAAATACACAAGGGTTGAGAATGAGGGAGTCTCAAAGAGGTGATATTGGTAACAGTTTTCCAGATTTAACATTTTTGGTAGATTTATGGTTTTTGACTAGAATACAAGAGGGGGCGATTTTGAGAGGATGCTAGGTTGAAAAATCATTATCAAGTGGATGAGGTTGTAGTGTAGATTGGGTAGAAGGGATCCATTCTTATAATTGGTCTTCATTGACTTAGAAGTTACTAGAAAGGATTAGCCCTAAATGGATCTAGTTAAGGGTTTAGATTGTCACCTTAGTCACTAGAGAGCAGATCCAGCTTTGGGAGTTTGCTCAGGGTTTGTGTTTCTTAACTTAGTTGGTTCCTAGAGGATGAGCTCCTAGGGTAGCTCATACTACACCTAAGCAAACAAGTCAAACAACAGATCAAGGCAATTCATCTTACGGCAAATCAAACTACTACTAGGGTTACCCTCAAGCCTAGCTTGAGGTGAGGATGGGGATTTTGAAGAGGTTCGAGTTTGGATAAGGTAAGGGTCCTCGGTACCTCTACCAAGAATAGTATTTAAAATCTTTATAAAAGGTTTTGGAAAAACCTAGAGGTAAGGGTAGTTGAAGTTCTGTCTTGAAAACATAAGGAGATTATCATATAGATCTCCATAATTTTAATAATAGAAGGTAGAAAAATAGTTGTTGTTGCAAAGGCATCTTAGCTCAGGTTTTTGAAATGCTATAATATTTGAGTATATGTGAAATAAACCAAGACAGTTTTGTTAAATAGCTTTTGTCAAATGAGGTTGAGGTAAGGAGTATATCATCTAATACATAGTCAGATGCATAAACACGACAACCAAGCAAGCAAACACTGCATCACTAATCAAGAAAAAAATTTTATTCCCCCTGATTTTTGTATTCTAGACAACTAATCAGGATTGCTGAAAGTGGGTGTTACAGTACTTGTACACTATCGATCATTGAGGAATACTTAGGCTTAGAGGGTGGTCCCCCTTTCTCGCCCTTCAACACAACATAGGTCATCGAAAAGATCTCGGGCGACTCACCAAAGCATGAAAGCCAGTTAGAAAATGGATTCATATTTGAAGAATGCCTAACCACATGGATAAGCTCACATTAAACCTGTCAATTTTGTATTAATGTTGGGTTTACCTAACCACTCAATCAAGAAAAAGATAAGAAACAAGTTCATTGATCCGATCGATCAATTCAATAGGTCTTTTCCTAGCATCCGCAGATGCCAGTTATTAGGGAATCTGACGTTATTCCCATTTCGATTATTTTTTAGTTCCCCGACCAGTTTGCTTGCTCACTAGAAGAGTCAAGCGAGAGCAGCTAGTTTAGAAGGAAAAGGACACCAGGGGCTTACAACTCATTTAAAGGTAGTCAACAAAACGAACCACCAATCCCCATTATGATGCTCTAATAAAATAGTTCCAAAATATAGAGGTTTCTGAACTTTTTGATGCTTGTCCTTTTCTACTTAGTTGAACAGATCACTTTAGAAAATCGTATAAAAATGAAGCAAGAAAATGGATGCGCTAACGCCTTAAAACTCCGCCTTCAAAAAATCGTATAAAAATCATGCAAGAAAATAGATGCGCTAACGCCTTAGTTTCGCGCTAAAAAATCCTTGCTTCTCTTCTGTCTTGGAAAAGTAAGGAAGAGAGGTGGAAAGTGTCAAATCGACATCTCCCCTTCCCCTCATCTCTGTCAACTAGAAAGTTAGTAAGTAAGCGATCGACAAAAGACAACCGGTCTTGCTTGGATGAAAACATGTCATAAGGGGGACTCATCTCACTTGATTTGTTCCATCGCACCCGCACTATTCCTAGATTTTTTTTCGTTTCTATTTTAAAAAAAAGGTTGAAATAATTTCGTATGGAAAGAAATATGTGTCGGGTCCCACCCACACCTTCATTCTTTTCCTCCTCTGCTTATTGATGTTACAATCGTATCTTATGCATTCTCTCCTGACGACTCGGCTTCGGCTCAAGGCCCTAGAGGGAGAGTATCATTATTGAGTTGAAAGGCCCACTACTTCTTCATTCATGGCTTATTGATTTGATTGATCCCCCTTTTGTATTCATTTGACCTAAGGTGAGGTTGGAACACGAGTTTACATATCATGGGGGTTTACAGGAGATCCCAGAGACTTGCTCGGAAAGGTTGCTATACCAAACATTATCACTTAATTACAAAGACAGAAATCTAGTAGTCACTAGAATTACTATAGTAGTCCGTCTGGCTACTCTTTCTTAAATCATTACTCTTCAGTCTCCCATGCTCTAGCAATTGCGCTCCCTAGACCACAACCATTTAGTTAGGTAGGGACAATTAATCCATAGTTATGGGAATAACGGAATGCATGGGGATAAATAAAATAGATCCCTAGAGAAGAGAAGCAAATGTATAATCCAAGACCTGTAAAGCCACACACAGCAGATATCGATCCATCTTTTGATATAGGATACTCAATTGAGGATGGATGTTATTTCACTACCACTAGTTGACCACCAATAGTAGTTGTGAAACCAATAGCTCTAGATTGTTAGAGCCGGACTTGATTCTTTTCTAGTCAATCAAGATCATATCATAGATAGTCTTGCTTACTATCTCATCCATAAGGAAGATGAGGTTGATGGTCGACTTCTATATTAAGGATAGACTTTGGCCTAATTTATTAGTTTTCACTAACCCTAGATCCTTTCCCTTGATAAAAAATCAATTCTATCCTCTCGAGCTCCATTGTGTACTATTTACTTAAAAAATAAACAACCCAACACAAATTAGGTTCGGGACGAATAGAACTGACTATGTCGAGTTAAGAGCATTTTCATTACTATGGAAAATGGACATGAGACCGGATAAACACTGTGGCCCTGCTGCATCTATCTATATAAGATAATCCCTCGACCTCAACCGACTCCCAAATCTCAATTTCTTTGGCTCTCTCTCGCCCTCCCTTTCGCCTCGTGCGCCGTCCAATCCAAGCCAATCCCAAATCCCAACTCGTTTTTTAGAAAACGAAAAGCAAGTAGAAAAGATAGGTGTAAAACCTATGATTCTGCTTTCGAGAACTTAAAAATAAGGCAAAAAGCACCATACTAGTAGTAGGAGATACCATAGTGACTTGGCTTTGGGGTGGTTTCTCCGTGGATAATGCCACCTTAAATCGTTTTTTAGTCTTCATCATTTACTCCCCCTTATTTTAGTATGCGACAGTCTTCTTCATCTGGCCGCATTGCATCAATATGGATCAAATAATCCATTGGTGTACATTCTGAGATAGATAAAACTGCTTCTTACCCTTATTTTTATGTAAAGGATCTTGTAGGTTGGGTAGCTTATGCTATCTTTTTTCCATTTGGATTTTTTTGCTTCTAATGGCGCATAGTAGACTTTACTTATGATCTTCCTCCTATAACTAATATCACCAATATGTTTGGAAATTGGTCAAATGGCGTTGACAAAAAATCTAAAGTTAGAATTCGCATAGGTGTTTCAGCCTTATGTTGGTCAATATGAACATGTAGAAACGACGTGGTTTTTAACAACACGAGAACTTTTTCATTTTTCGCAGGTTATTTATATGATGGTGCATTGAGTGCATCTATGGGCACTCCTTCCTCCGCCGGAGCAGCGGGTTATTATGGTAACTAGATGCAACCTACATGCAACAGTTGTCCATGATAACTGTACGGGCAGGATAGTAGTATATTAATCGACTACATGATGTTTAGTTGCTATATAATTTTTTATTTTTCGCTGGTTGATTCTTGTTTCAACTTTGAGAGATCCTTGAATTGTAACTTTTGAATTCTAGACAATTAGTAAAAGGCCGTGTGCATGACATGATTCGAAGCCTCGGGTTTTACTCCCCTTTTATGAAATAATCCATCTTACATGCATTCTACCAACCACTCTCACACACTCATCGCTAATTAAATATACCTAGGTTCATTATTAGGCATGAAAGGCAACCAACATTTTTTATAATTTAGTGTTTATGGATATTGTCGGAGTGATTAGGTCAAAAAGAATTCCTTGCTTGAATATCTCTTTCTCGTCATGTAAAAAGTTGTTATAGAAACTTTGAGTAATTTTCATGCAATTCCATATGTGATATCACTTATGTCACCTTATGTTGCAAAATATGTCATGTAGCTAAAGCGGGATTGCAAGCGACTTCTTTTCGTTGATCAAGATGTTAATGTAACAATAGATTTTCATTTAGGATAACTTGTGTATGAAACTAATTAAAAAAGGTTAAATGTAGTTGCACAAAACAAGTATCGATAATGTTCTCTTGCCTAACTTTGCAACTTTTTGCCCAAGATTGTTTCATAATTTTGGGCATCTGATTCATAATTAAGAACATAATCAAATGCGGCTAAATATTATACAACTGGTCACTTATTCCTCATAGAATTCTCACCTAACGTTATTGTACCATACACACTGAATAATGGACCATGTGTATAGATCCTTGAAAAGGTTTTCACCCATATATCACATTTCCTCCACCCATAATTTAAACTAGTTCCGGACTCCTGATAATACTGACCTTGTGTCCGGTCAAGAATCTATCATGATTTTGTCCTTCACACTCAAAGAACATGTCATTTTTTCCCTCAACCTACACACATAGGCATGGAAGGTATCAAAAAGTTTCCAACAACTTATGTCATCTTGAAGCAATTTGGAGTAGCGAGACTTCAAAGACGTCATGTGATTTTGTCTACTGCTAAGCAACTTCCAAGGTCCTCATATCACTCGTGTGCTCGATAACAGAGACAAATGGTTGTGTACTCTATTTGTTTTAGAAAATACAGAATATGCTTCCACAAAACCTTATAGTCAATTCGATGACACATTGCATATTGTTTCACCCAAATCCCAGCAACTACATCTAACATGCTTAGTTCTACTATATTCACTCAATGCTCTTTGACCAAACTTCATAACACACGGGTAAAAAATACAAATAGTTCTCGCTGTCATACGAATTCACACACTTGTTACGCATGCGTGCTCCTGACTTATCTCTCGTGCATACACTTGTTATCTCACTTCTCACAAACTAGCTACTCGATCATCCATTTACGATTTTACGATATATCTGATGCATGGAAGTCGTCAGGTAATTTGTAGCTATAAATAATTGAGAAGACCTTGAACAAAGAGGAATTGGCAAGGCAATATGATTGTTTTGTAATCAGGATGAAACAATACCATACATTTTTATCTTGTCCTTTGGCCAAAATTCTTAGGCGTATTATGCATATCACCTTTAACATATCAACTCCAACTAATATAGCGAACATGTTCGGTAATTGGTTGCATGGGGTAAATAAAAAGATAGAGTTTCAATCCGCGTGGAAATTTGTGCTTTACTTTGGGGCATTTGGAACACTCACAATGAGTTTGTGTTTAATAAATCAAAAGGTCTATCCTTTTTGCAGGTTATCCCACGGGCTACATATATATTGGATCTGTATGTGCTCCTTTCTTCAGCCACAGGAGCAGCGGCAGACACTGGATTCTGGGTGCAGCCGTACGAAGATGGTAGCATAGGATTTGTTTAACCAATGTGCTTGGAGGCCCGTTAGTCAGATCATGTGTTGATTGTAAAGGCACCATGTTCTCTTTTTATGTTTTTAAATGGTTGATATATGTATCGATACTTTGTGATCCTTGAGCAAACTTCGATGAACAAACTGAAATAAAATGCCACATGCATCGATTGATGCTGAGGCCAGGGCTTCCCCTTTTAAAAAAAATATTAAGGAGCCATGATACTCAAGAGACATCGCTACTAATTGCACCACGAGATTTGGTAAAAAAATATTTATTTTTCCACATCTGTCAAGAATTATTGCAACCCGAAGGCTGCAGGTGCAGCTGCATGGTATTGTTCGCAGTAATGGAGGAGTGAAATAAAGTGAGGATTCTTCTAACCATGAAGTTAAATATTTCATTATTATGTTTTTTAGAAACACAGTACAATCATAGACGCTCACAACATGTGCATGCACTCACCCCTATGAACACACACGCGCACACTCTACCCCTATGAGAAGATCGGGTATTGATATTGACAAAGTCAACACGAGCGTCTCGATATCGACGGGGACGTCTCCTCCCACTGAAAGAATATTCAGCCTTTAGTGCAACACACAGTGTCAAACCTGGGGTTTAAACTCTGGTGGGCTGGGTGTACAACCACCCTCCTGGCCACCCAACCACAGGTTGGTTTGCTCATTATTATGTATTTGACTTTGATTAGTTTGTAACAACAAATGTATGGTAGTATAACCATCAAAAAATGGAGACATCAGGCCATAAAAGAAACAACATCCGCAACATCTCTACATATACACTGTTAGTTCATGAGTCCATGATAGGTAGGTTTATTACGGTCAAATCCTAAATATACATAACGTGAATATAAATCTATAAATCGGTTAGGAAGTACTGTCGTTCCATAATAAATGATGACATTACATTCAGTATATAATATCATGCTATATTATGGGATGAACTGAGTACTTACATCATCCGCGAGTCTAGTTCTGCCTGTGCGCGTGCAGTAGTGCATGCAAGGGGCATATGTATAGTCACATGTATACACGCATACGTGACACAGGTATGATCGATAAGCATAAATATATTTTCTTTGAATAAGCCATTGGAAAAGTCTAGAAATGAATGCTTTGGAAGGAAACTGGTACGATGCTACTGAGTCTGAAACTAAGTCATGGAATAAAAGTATGTCATCTACCATTGTACTATTGATTATGTCCCAAAAAGCCTAGCTGAGTACTATATATGGTTAAGTATCCTACCTCTACCCATATATATACATTGCTAGCTCTCCCTCCCAGCCACACGATAGGTCCTAAGCCGATCTCTTTTCTTTTTCCCGAACTTCTTCACTTGATCTGCATTCCCATTACGTTTCATTGTACTCCCTCCGACCCATATTATTATTCTCAACTTTGTCTAGATTTGGATATACCTAGTTAAGAATTTAGACTAGATGCATTTGTATCTAGACAAAATTGAGAACGTTAATATGGACCGGAGGGAGTAGTTAACTTACATGGTAGGAATGAAAGGCAACGGGAAGTTTATAATGCACCTGATACAATCCACTACTAACTTTCGACAACCAGATCGCAGGCTGACCTGGACCGCGTGTGCTAGTCTTACTTCGGTTCTATCGTGGATATGCTGCCATTGATCTTATGGTTTCCATAGTGGATGGGCTGCTGCTAGCTTCGAATTCGATCCCGATGATGGGCAGTTATGATAGGATCCTCATTGGGGGAAAACATGTACTTTCGAGGTTGGTGAAATTGGTTAAGGGGACGAACTATGGCTTTAGATGGGAACCATTGTTGTCTATGGTCATGCAGATCACTCCCTATCTAGTGGTCATTGGGAAGATTTTAATCTGATCCACGATCACGGGACAAGATTAATTCCAATATCGATAAGAGTTTAGTCGATGTGTTCAATGATCGGACAGTGTAGATATGTGTCTCCATGAAATCCAAAGAAGTGTGTCCCATTTTACTTGGACCATTAAACAACTTAAGCCGACGAGATGTTCTTGGAAAGGGACTTGTTTCTATGGAGTGAGAGGGCAAGTTCCATCTATGCTCCCTCCAGGCTGACCGATGTCTCGGCTCTGATCATGGTCCTCTTATCCTTAGCTATGAAGAAGGTTCGCTCAGTAAAACAGAATGTTCTTCTTTGAAAACAATAGCTGGAGTACCTAGAATTCCCTCTAATTGTTTCACAACCAGGTCACTTCTCTACGAAACCCGTAGACTCCAAGGCAGTCTCTAGCGATTTTGACCCGGGATAGCCAGAAAGGGAAGGTGTTTGGCTTAATAATCCCCCAAGTCAACTCTTCTTGGTGATTTGAAAAAGTTGATGCCGTCTTTTAAACTTATATATTATATTCTATACTAAATAAAGAATCCAATTGATCAGATAAGTAGGACGATCTTGCTTTTCTTCGTGGCACAAAGCTAGGCCTAAAACCAGCTGCTATAAAAGCTATGCTTGTCAATCGAGTAGGTGATTTTGGATTAGCTCTTGGGGTTTTTGGTTTTTTACTCTCTTTCAAACGGTAGACTTTTCAACCATTTTTGCTTGTGCTAGTGCTCACAAAAATGAATGGATTTTTTACAATATGAGATTGAATGCCATAACTCTCATTTGTATTTTACTTTTTATTGGTTCTGTTGGGATCCTTCTCTACCTAGATCAATGCCCTTGACTCTAGGACAGACTCCGTGGGTTTATCAACACCAGAATGATGTTCCCCTTAGTCCATTGAAAATGCATTGTATTTGTTCTATGTTGTGAACATATTTACTGGCAGCATCATGTGGTGTACAAAACTGGATGAATGAAGGTGACTTCAATGCCGACACATTTATGAAAGGAACCTCAATGTGTCACTGAATTTAGTGGGAACACATCACTCTCCTCAATGACCGTGCATGCCCATGGTCACCGCTCATCACCGACGGTGGCAGTCAGTCATGCCCTAGAACGTGCATGCCCTAAGCCGGAGATCGGGAAAGACGGTGGGATTCTAGATTTTGGTTGGGAAGGACGATTCATATGATTCTGAGATAGTATGGAGTCGTTTTGTAAATGTGCCATCAGCCCACGCTGGCTAAAGCGCATCCCCATGTCGCTTCGTTACACATCCAATGGTCCATAGGGTCAGGCGCATTGGGTATCATGTGACCCATCCACGGTTATGGTATATCAAGGACATAACCAGTAATGTGACTTATCGACATCTTTTCACGTGTTGCTCATTCCGTCTGCTTCGATTGCTGATGATATTAGATTATAAGTTGTATTTCTAAGGTTCGAAAAAACTTGTATTTCTTCGCAAGAAGGAAGGCACAACAGAGTTTGCAACGATATGCGCAAAAATCATGCGTTTTAGTGTATATATACATACAATGTAGACAAAAGTTGAGTCAATTAATCTGAAACAGAGGGTATACTTTCTATGGTTTCTTGTTATGGAAATTGGAAGATATCCCCTAATATGAGTAGTAGTAGGCTTAGAGGAACCGAGAGGGTTGGCACTCTCATCCACTGCAATGTGTTCTCTGGCTTATAACCCCAAAGTATCATGATCCAAACTGAAACTGTGAGGTAGTATCAGGTACTCTGTATGTAACAGGAGTCTTATATGCACACAAAGTTGTACAAGATGTCAATAATAAAACATCTTTACCCGCAAAAAAATCTAATACTCAAGTATTCACTCATGTAGACGGGCATCAATTGTCTCCCCTATTGTGCACATGATTTTTCCAACAACTTCTAGTACAATCTGGAGCACCTATTTTCCCAATAAAATTCAATTATTGGCTATGTACGATAAGTCATCACCATAGGTCCAATTAATCAGGCCAACTTATTATGGATCCAGTCCTGCTCACCTAACTGGCTGTGCTATTTTTTTTTTTTTGAGAATAATCAGGCTGCTCTTTATTAATCACCGGCCTCCAGTACCAAAATGTTCATTACAGCACTAGGGGGAGTACCCACCCAGAAATCACTAATTTTATTACTACAGCCTGCTTTCGCTAGACGGTGTGCAACCTCGATCGACGAACATGGGCAACCGAGACAACCTCAAACTCGCTAAGCAGAGCTTTGATGTCCTCGACCAAAGGTCCCTGAGCTGAACGATCCCGTTCTCCGCTTCTCAGTTTTGACACAGCACCAGCACAATCTGTTTCCAAGATAATCTTCACTGAGCCCATTTCCTTTGCTAGCATTATTGCACATCGACAAGCCAAGAGCTCCGAAGTCTCAGGATCACTCACATGGTGGAAAAAATGGCTCGCTCCAGCTATGGGAGCACCATGATGGTCGCGAATAATCACTCCACCGCCTCCATGATTGTCATCCCGGGAGAAAGCTCCATCCGCGTTTACCTTATGCCAGCCTAGCGGTGGTGGTTGCCAGTGCTCCACCTCCTGGGGATTGCTCATCGAATCCGCAGTTCGAATTTGCCGCCACTCCTCCGAGAGGGCCAGGATACGACGGGCCGTCCAGCCAGGATCCTCAATCAAGGCTTCATCCCGCGCATCATTCCGCACAAGCCAGAGATGGTACAACGTCATCATACCCACAGTCAGCTCCTTCTCGTCCACTCTCCCCATCCATTCTAGCAACCAAGTCTATAACTCACCCGGTGTTCTGGTATCAGCCGGGGGTGAGCACAAGTCCATCAGCGTATGGGTCCGTATATACTCCCAGGTTTGAACTGAATGGGGACAGAGCCAAAATCTGTGAATAATAGATTCCTCTCTATTGCATGCGACACAGCGCACTCCACCTTTTATATTCCTTCTCTTCAGTTCTTCACCAATAGCCAGCCCATTTTTTGCCAATCTCCAGCAATGTATTTTAACTTTCCCTAGTACATTAGCTGACCACAAAGACAGCCAGCCCCGGTGCTCGCTACAATTGAAAGATGAACTCGCTGCACCTGCTGACATACTTTTAAGGTGCTGTTTGAGGTGATATGCCGATCTGACACTGAATAACCCATTCTTGGTGTAGTTCCATGCCAAGTAGTCATCAGTTCCGGCGCGACCCACTGGGATTTTCAGTATATCATCGACATCACCCTCAAAAAATGTCTCATTTAGCTTATCAAAGTTCCATCCTCCACCGTCAGGCAACAACAGCTCGCTAACTTTCTCAACCTCCTTGTCTGGCTTGTGACCTAGGGGGCGTTTTAGAGAGGATCTTGGAATCCAGTTTTGATTCCAAACATCAATTTTAGTACCATCACCCACCCGCCAGATCAGACCTTCTTTTAACAATTCTCTCCCATGCAAGATACTTTTCCAAGTGTACGATGCTCTCTTTGGGCATTCTGCAGTCAGAAACCCGCCCTCTTTGAAATATCTCGCCCGGAGAACTCGAGCACAAAGGGAATCTGGTGCCGCCACCAAACGTCATGCTTGCTTAGCCAACAGTGCTTGGTTAAAATTACTGTATTCTCTAAACCCCATCCCACCGCTACGCTTGGGAACACACATACGATCCCAACTTATCTAGTGAACTCTTTTCTTCCCTTTATTATCCCCCCACCAAAACCCAGACGAAATTGATCTCAGTTCTTTGCACTGTCCCTTTGTCAACTGGAAACACCCCATGGTGTAAGTTGAGACTGATTGCAGAATCAATTTCACCAACACCTCTTTGCCAGCCTTAGATAAGCCTTGTCCTTTCAACCCTGCCACTTTCCCTCTCGTACGATCAGATAGATGCTTGAAAGCTCCGTATTTGGATCGGCCTACCACCGTTGGCAAGCCCAAATATCTCTCCAAGAGCGCTTCGCACTGTAACCCGATTGTATGCTTCAGAGAAGCTCTCAATGTCGTCGTGCTTCCCTTGCCAAAATATATAGATGATTTCTGTAGATTGACACGCTGCCCTGAACTTTCCTCATATTGCTGCAGGATTCTTTTGAGAGCCTCTGCGTTGCCACTAGTAGCCTTCAAAAAAACAATGCTATCATCTGCAAATAACAAATGCGTCACCGTCGGTCCTCCTCTGCCAAAACTAACTCCTGACACCTCCTTTTCACCCTGTGCTTGCCGTAGTAGCGCTGAGAAACCCTCTACACAGAAGAGGAATAAGTAGGGTGACAGCGGGTCCCCTTGTCTTAAACCCCTGGAAGGGCGGAAGGGCTCCGACAAGCAGCCATTTAGTTTAACCGAGAAAGTAACAGTGTGGACACATCTCATGATCATCGAGCACCAAGCGTGTGAAAAAACCCATCTTGAGCATCACCTTTTCCAGGAAGAGCCACTCTACGCGGTCGTAGGCCTTCATCATATCAAGCTTGACAGCACACAAAGGCTTTTTCCTCTTCCTCGTTCTGATTGCATGTGTGCATTCATATGCAATGAACACATTATCTGTAATTAATCTACCCGGGACAAAAGCACTTTGCTCCTCCGAGATCAAAATAGGAAGGATTTTCTTCAGCCTGTTCGCCATCACCTTTGAAGCTATCTTGTAGAGCACGTTGCACAAGCTAATGGGGCGGAACTGAGTGAGCAACTCAGGCGAGCTGATCTTGGGGATCAAAACCAAAATGGTGTTGTTGAAATCTGTCGGACACTCTTTTCCCTCCAAAAAATCCCGTACAGCTTGATAGACAGATGTTTTTAAAAAAGACCAGTGTCTTTGATAAAAGAGGGCTGGAAGCCCATCCGGCCCCGGGGCCTTTGTGGGGCCCATCTGAAACAGGGCCTCCGAGATTTCTTTGTCAGTAAAAGCTGCAGTCAACGACCGGTTCATGTCTTCACTCACGGTCTCGTTGATCAGGTCCAACACCTGGCCACCTTCATCAAATCCTTCTGACGAAAAAAGTGTATGATAAAAGGCCCGTGCCATTTCACACATCCCATCGTTTGTTTTGCATAAGGATCCATCATCCCGACGAAGGCCACAGACAGTATTTTTGCGTCGTCGATGCGAGGCCCTATTTTGGAAGAACTTCGTGTTTTTATCGCCTGCCTTAAGCCATTCCTGTCGTGACCTTTGCCTGTACATCACCTCTTCCTTGTCGTAAACCTCGTGTAGCTGTTTTTCTAACGCAAGAACTTCTGGAGATGTGCCTTGCATCATCGCAGCAGCTCGGGCTGTCTCAAGCTGCGCACGTAATCTTTTTATTTCAACTGTGACCGAGCCAAATTCCGCAAAGCTCCATCTCTTTATATCAGAAGAGACCTCATGGAGCTGTCTCCATAGGTCGTTCAAACCATGAGCGTGTGTTGATCGATTTTCCCAAGCCAACTTAACCATCTCATCATAACCTTCATGTTTCAGCCACATCTCCTCGAACATAAAGCCCCTAGAAGAAGGTAGATTATACCTCGGTGGTTCATCAGCGATACGGATCAAGATAGCCATGTGATCTGATTCCTCGGTCACAATATGTTCCACCAAAGTCAGAGGGTACAATTCAAGGAACGACGCTGTCGCCGTCCCCCTGTCCAAACGCACTTGAATATTGGCCCCCTCCTCCCTTTTGTTGTTCCATGTGTAATCATATCCTTTGTACCCCAGGTCCATGAGGTCACACTCAGCCAGACAATCTCGGAAAGCATCCATTTGTGCTTGATTTCTTGGGTTGCCCCCTAGTTGTTCATGCTGGAACAAGATCTCATTAAAATCCCCGGCGCACAGCCACGGTAGATCATCCTGTGATTTCAAATACCGCAATGCCTCCCAAGTTTTACACCGCAATTCTGAGTGTGGCTCTCCGTAGATGCCACTGAAACGCCAACACTTTCCATTATATGTAATTTTAGCATCAATATAGTATTGACACCAAGGCCTGACATGAACCTCCACCTCATCTTTCCACCAAAGAGCCAACCCCCCACTCCTTCCCTGACAGTCCACTCCCACACCATTTGAGAAACCTAGACTCCATTTTAATTTGTCCATATCTTTTGCCTTTTTCTTTGTCTCACACAAAAACACCACCCCAGGATTGTAGGACATGCAAAGATCCCGCAGTTCGCCTACTGCCGCGTCCAACCCCAAGCCACGACAGTTGAGGCCGAGAATATTCATTGTTCTCGGCGGCCCTGCGCCGCAGGGTCCGCCGCTGGGTCTTGAAGCCTGTCAAAAATAGAGGTGGTACGCTGTCTTTTCCCGGCTGATTCCACGTTCTCCTCTCCCACAACTTGCACCGAAACCCGCTGCCAGACCTGCTTGGTTCTTTTCTTCCTGCTCTTCTCACCCGGAGGAATACTCTGGTCAACACAGTCATTGGTAGGTGCTTGCTTCCGAGGTCTCCTAGTATAGGTCCCCCCCTTGTACTTCTTTGGTGCTTCGGTAACATTTTCTAAGCCAGTGCGCTGCTCACGAGCCCCCGCCCAGTGGCGTTTATCGGGGCTGGACACCTCACCACTATCTCGCCTTTGCTCATACCCACCTGTGCGGGACGAGCCGGAGTAACCAAAGTCACGAGACAGATTTCTTCTTGGAGGTAAATCTCTTATTGACCCACCACCACGCTGCAAATTTTTTGAATCAGAGGAGCGATTGTTGTACCTCCCGGAAGACACAGACGGCCGGGCAGACTGTGACGGCCTCTGGTTGCGTCTTGGTGATGCCCGCAACCATTCCCCCCACTGTTTCACCTCATCGTTCTCAGCTGAACAAGTATTCTCAGAATGAACCAGACAGCCGCAGTTAAAGCAGAAGTGAGGCACCTTCTCATACTTTAAATCAAACCACTTTCCTTCGATCTCATCTTCAGATTCCCTTAGAGTAACACCACGCAGCAGTGGCTGATCAACTCTAACCGAGACGCGGATTCTCAAAGCCTTACCCCATGCCAACCCTCCTTCATCTACCTCCACAGATACAAACTTGCCAATCCATCCTCCAATCAACTCCCCGTAGACCCTGTTCATCATGTCCATCTGGAGATCCAGAACATTGACCCATATATCCATGGAGTCAAACACCATATCAGAAGGGCGAATGGATCCGTCGTAGTTCTTCAGGAGTACAACATTGAAATCGAACTGCCACGGACCACTTCTCATTGCATGTCGTCAATCTCCTTCTGAGTTGAAGCGGACCAAGAAACGGTTACCTCCGAGATCTCTAAATTGCGCCGGGCCGTGCAGCCCCCACGCACGATGCATTGCCTTCTCCAGGGCCCCGATCACCAGATTGTGAGGGGAGCAAACCTTTCCCACCGCCGCCCAGCGGGGACGAGGGACGTTTACCGGATCGACGCCCTTGATAACCAGCCCCGTGGCTTCATTGTCAGACAACAGCAACTCACCCATCCTCGCTGACAGCCCTGCTGCGAGATCCTCCCCCCCCCCCCCCCCCCCCCCCCCCTTCGCCGGAGATCGCGATGGCGCTCGGGACGAGCCGCCGCCTCGCGGGGCAGAGCGAGATGGAGACGCCATGCAGAACCCAACCCCTTGCCCTCCACGAGCATCAAGGCGTGGAAACTGAAAAATGCACCGTCGCACGGGACTTCTCTCGCCGTCGAGATCAGTACCGCCACCGCACACACCACCCACGCGAAGAAACCCTAGCCTACTACGATCGCCTCCCGATCGCCTCTAGAGTGTCTATTGGACGTGGTGGACCCGCCCGCCCGACAACAATCCAACTTGACTGGTCCCATCCGACAAGCCAAGAGCTCCGAAGTCTCAGGTTCACTCACATGGTGGAAATTGTATGTATGATGGAGATGCCTATATATGTAGATCATACTCTCGTTCTTGTTCTGCTAACCAGGTGCTCGGTCGGCATGCGACGATCCGTCATCTCCAAATACAATACCTTCATATGTATGATTCTCAAATCTAAGTTACTCATAGCAATGGAAGGTGTCGGGCATTTTGCAACAACATCCGTTTGATCGGACAGTAACCTATAATAGCTTCACCAGTAACTTGTTTATTTGCAGGGAAGGGTGGATCGTGAACAACCTGCTACCTGCTATGTTGTTAGTCTTAATCTTATTCTTGCTAGATTTTTGGACAATTCTGGACCAACAGTCCAGCAGGGACATACTAGCTATGTGGAATTTTAATTTAGGAAGAAACAATGAAGTCGCACACCATGAAAAATACATGGCTCGAACGCAGGTGTACCAGGCTAGATGCTCTTCACAAATCGTTATGATTGATTACATATCACTTGAGTTATCTAGGCCCCACTATAGTCTTTCTGCACAATGAAACCTGTATTGATCTCAACGTCACATCGAGTGATCCAGATGAGTTTACACTTCAAACCCTACACTAGCACGGACGCGTTACTTAGAGATGTCAACTTCACATAGACCTCAGCCAGTTTCTCGTCCGGCTCAAGCGCATAGCTTCTAAGAGCAAACCACCTGAGCCGGGTTTTTTTGTAGCTCTAAGATACGATGCCCCAGACGGTGCAAAAAGTAAAATGCCACAAACATGTACGAGTTGGAGACGGCCAGTATTTCTGACTGCTTGCAAGAACTGCTCAACCTCAGACGGCCTATACTAGGAATCGTCTCCAATAGTCAAACGACCTGAGTCAGATTCTAACATAGACCATCTCCAGAGACCGTCTCTAGTGTGTGTAAACCATTTTAAATAGTAGTATGCTAATTTAAACTCGATCATAGCTGGCATGACACGTAATCATGATTTAGCATCCAGATAGATAGATTAACTCAAGAACTTATAGCAGCCAGTCAAAAGAAGACCATTATGTTAACAATTAACATTAGCCCACTAGTTGGGAAAATCCAATATTTAGCCATTACTTTATGACAGTGCATACAATGTGGAGTCCATACATCGAAGAAGCATAATTAGTACTCGAGTAGTTATGGGCCACCCGGTGGAAGTTTCTAAACCAGAATATATACCTCTTCATTATCTATTTCATCAAAGCAAAAAAAGGACAATGCTATCCTGCTTTAAGTTGAAGCTTCTCACAACCTTTTCCCATCCATTCGTCAAGATTGCATTTGACCCACCAGCTCCCATCTTTATCATAATCATCTTTGGCTTCTTGCTCTTCATTTGCCAAACATGGACATCAATTGGTTCATCAAGACGATTTTTTAGATATTTTCTTGTGAACTCAGCTCCAAATATCTACGCAAGTACAAGGAGTTGAAGAATTAGCATGCTTTGATTACTGGAAGTATTTAAATATCACATGGTAGCTTGTTGATCACGTGTTCAAGAATATATCATCTTACCAACTTGCACCTCTTTTCCACGACAGATGAATAGGGCAACCTGTAGACGTAGTACTTGATTTTTGGTGGAAATTCAGGTTCACAACAGTCTAAAAGAAAGTCTACATGAACTTCTTTCAGATACATGTCGTTTCCAAAAAGACTATGCTTATCAAAATCAGTGTTCCCCTTATGTTGAGGTCCAGATGCAATAACACATACAAATTTCAATGCGGTAGAATATTCCCGTGTCTATAGTCTAAACACATACAAATTTAAAATAGATGACTGAAATTTTGATGTTCTTTGATACCTCTAAGCTCAAGCCTCTCAGTGGGCTCTTCTGATGACTGGAATTTAAAATTGCTAGAGCTAATGGCAACACTGTCATTGCTACAAAGCACCCTTGCAAGATCACTGCAGGTTCCCATTGTTAAATAGATACAAACATTGAGCATTTTAATACAATCAAATATAATAATGAATTAGACTAAAAACACAAACATAGTTCTTGTTGTCATACATTAATAAAAAGCATACACAACCAAAGAATTTGAAATTCATCGAATAAACAAGATGCAAGAAGACTAATAAAGTGATAATTAAATCCATATTGCTAGAAGGGCTACGAACGATGAGGAATTAATAAAGAATTGCAGATTTTGAGATGTATACAAGGTGGGACAGATAGAGGTAGGTTGGGGGAGGCTCTCCCGACGCCGCCACCATGTCTCTACAGCTTGGAAACCCTAAACTCTAAATTCGACAAGCAAAATGGCAAATTTCATGCCAAAATTCCTAAACTGAAGCTCTACATTAGGGTTTTGGGGGTTTGGTTTTCACGCATACCTACCTGGATGACGTACGGGTCCTAGCAGGCGAGGGAGAGCATCTGCACTACAGGGGACTAGAGGCGGTGGGGAGGAGAGGAAAGGGATCGGAGGCGGCAGTGGTGGAGGGAGCCGACAGTGGCGGTGGTGGATAGTGGGGGCCAAGTACTAACCTAAGCGGTCGGGGAACAAAAAATGTGGCACGTATCTGAAATATTTTCAGATCTTTGCCGCCAAGTACTAACCTCAGACGGCTGCGAACGGAAAACATCTCTAACAACATAGAGATGAAACTAGCTAGCTATAGCCAAAGTTGGTTCAGACAATAATCTAGTAAACAATATTATTAAGGTCACACAGCATGCTCCTTCGAGTATCACTCCTATGAGTCCGAGTCTGATAGGGATGCCAGATTATTGATGATGTCGATGACAAATATCATATGCAGGTCCCTGCGCATGGTGGTCAACCTCGCAGTGATGAGTATGGCTTGCTCAATCTGGAGATGCTCGATTTGGAGGAAGTTAGTCCACGCGTCAATGGTGAAGGTGATGCGGCCATCAAAATCCGTCTTGTACTCAATGGTGCTGATGCCACCTCATGCTCCAACGTGTAATCGAACCAAGCCATCTTCAGGGATATTAAGATGATAAATCATGTCCTTAGGTAATTTCTATGATGCAAATGTAAGATGATTCAATGTTACACGTGACCATTATCACAAGTAATATATATAGTAGATCAATATGTATAGCTTCATTGACATGATATACTTACCATAAGGCGCCTCTCGACATTCGTCTTCGTCAAGCGGGTGACAAATGGCACCCTAATAATGGAATTACTTGGAGGGATGATTCGTTGGATATGATCATTCTCACCGTCGGTAAGTTTCCATCTCTGGGAGATAATTGGAGATAACTGATCTATAGACGGTTCCTCATCTTCTTCCTCTTCTTTGCCATCTTCTTCCTCTTAGCCAACATTGTTTAGATAGATGATAGTTATCCTCGGTCTAACTCCTTGCAAGGAAAATCACACCAACTGACGATCTCCGGTGAGATGGTTATCATCAATGAACTGACACCACCCTCTACCTCCCAATCGAGTTCTAGATGGCCCTTTTTGCACTTCAATCGTGTATGTCCACCCACAAGTTCGGAATTGCACTATATCTCCTGTGAGTTTATTGAAATGTTCCCTTGCATTGCATGTGACAGTATGTGCACCAAAATCACACATTAAATTAACGGTGTTAATATGCTGGCAGGTATGAGATGAATTTAAGTTGTACGAGTGTCGGCGAATATACCACTGATTTCTCGAAATAACCAGGTACGAGATGAACAATAAATAGTGAGCCAGTTAACAAGATTCTTTCCTTATAGTGAGTCTTGCAAAGATGGCACATTGCCATATATCTTGTCGTAGGGGAGGGGGGTCGGCGTTGATGCATGGCGGCGGCCTTGTTCTAGACTTAGGGGTGGCAGGAGGGGGAGCTGGATCTGGAAGAGAGGAGGCCGACATGTGGGGGATTTATCGATATTAAATGGAAGGAGGTATTCTATAGGAGGCATCCCATAAAAATAACCGTCTCTACCTTAGCAATATATTTGGGTACTCCGCATATATGTGGACCCTCCGGATTTTAGTGATCCTAACATTTCAGAATTATTGAGAACAAAAAGGCAAAGAATGGTGGTCATACATGCGTACTAGTATTAAATTAAGTCCTAAGATTAAATTAGGTTCATGCATTGAAAAAATATATATGCTGTAGTACAAACCTTGGATCTTATCCTGAAAGGTATGATAACTCCTAGTATTCATGCGCTTGTTGCATAGCAATAAGGTGCAAGTGTTTAGAAATCGACTAATTCCAATGTTTAATCACGATGTGAGATCATTTGGTTACTTAAATATGAATTTAGCATCAATTTAAACTTTTTTGACCAATTTAAGCTTTTTTCATGATTTCGGTGTAGTCAAAACTCCAGATATATTTGGACACTCTAGATTTTGATAATTCTAAAACTTGCGAATTATATTCAGAACCAAAAGGCAGGGGAGGTGAATATATTACAAACATAGTTTTTCAAGCATAGTTCCTACGTTAGATCTAGCTAAACAAAATAACGATGCAGGTCTTCCTTGGAGGGTCCAGCGAATTTTCATCACGAACAAGACAATGCAGTATTCCCTCATTTTCGACCTCACAAAAACTAGTGAACCACCTTCAAGTTGGTTCATGTTGCAGAAGATGTTTTAACCATTGGAGAACACTGTCCGGTTCAATCTACCACGCAATATAGTGTACTGACCAGTAACTATATCATTAACGCCATAATCAGGAAACAAAGATGTACCATTCTTTGGGATGTTGTAACCAAGTGAAAAGCTTGATGACATGACCTGAAATGATGAAATAATTAAAACACATTAGTAATTATAAACACACAAGTAAAATTGAAACTATGTCCTTATAGATAGAATAACTCACAAAGGTGTTGTTATTTAAATTAAGTGCACTGAGACTTGTAACATAGTACTGCATGTCATACAGATGGAAAGAATTATCCTCATGATGCAGCCGGCATATTCTGCTTACATCATTCAGCATCTCAAAAGTAATGGCATACATGTCTTCCATGGTAATTAGATTCATATGTGTGAAGACACTCCTGTAGAAAATACCTCTAATGTAGAGATCCACAAATGGCATCCTAAATCCTGTAAAATTCAATTACCATTAAAAGGAGAAATAATGTAGGGATCCATAAATGGCAATATTAATATACATACATTTGATAGAGAAAAGACACATACCATTGATACAATTATTTGTAACATACACATGATACAATTATTTTCTAGTAGGAAAATTTAATACTAACCAAATAAATATAATGATGTTGGATCACTACAACCTATATACAAAACATAAATGCATGTACTCATGTGTGGCTTATCATATCCAAACAGAGATGCATATACCATAGAAACAGACCGTACCATTGATTGATGCTTCTAATTGCTTAAACAAAAATATTGCCACTACTCCTAAACTATTTAAATTGTCTTTGTAACATACACATGGTATAATTATTTTCTAGTAGGAAAAATTAATACTAACTAAATAAATATGATGATGTGGATCACTACAATCTATATAGAAAACATAAATGCATGTACTCATGTGTGGCTTATCATATCCAGACAGAGATGCTTATATGGTAGAAATAGAAAACAATTGATTGATGTTTCTCTAGCAAATTATGAAGGAAACAGAGATGCATATATGGCTTATCACTCCTAAAATCTAAAGGAAACTTTTCAAGATATGCTCATTGATGTTTCTAATTCCTCAAACAACAAAAACTCAAATTCCTAGCTACCAAGGATCGGAACAATAATTTTAGTTCATACATAGGCATGCTAATTAACTGATAGTGAAGGAATTTGTAGATAGATTGAGCCTAAAATGACTGACCACTGCTTCCCGAAAGTTAGGCTGGTTCAGGACGATGGTGAAGGACTCTGAAGTCCTATTTGAACGGCTACAGTTATGCCTTAGATGTCTGCATACACGACAAATTTTTATCACCGCGGCTTGGTTATGCGCACTAAAAAAAGAAATGATCAAAGAAAAGATTTAAAACGAACCGAAAATCCCATTTGTATAGTAAACAGAGTGGGGAAAAACAGAGCAAGAAAATCTCATTTGAACATATCTGGAGAAGCGTCTGAGCAATCTGTCCAACTCGAGCTCTATGTATGAACAAGCGCATGCATATAATTAGACTAAATCTAGAAAAAGAAATCAAATAGAAAGAAGAGTAGAGAGGGAGAACCTGCAGCGGGAGTTCCTACGTACTGTGCCTCTGGAACTGACCATTGAGTGCACATATTCAGTTTGCCTCGAGTGTAGATCTAGGAGGCGATGAAACCCTAACTACTTTCCGGTGACCACTCTTAGAGGCGGTTGTTATTTTCATCCTTCTGGGGTGCACTCGCGGGGGCTGCACGTGGCAGGAAAACCAGTTGTGTCGTAATTGCACGTGTCAGGCAACCAAATAGAGGTGGCTTGTAAAAATAGCCGGCTCACCGCTTCGAGTATTAGAGACGATTGAGTTTTCCCACCGTCTAAGGTCATACACTGAGACGTTTGTTTTTATTATTCGCCTCACACCGGACCTTTTTTGAGTCAGCTACGGTAAACAACTGCTTTGAATACTAGTAGAGGTGGTCGTCTTGAAACAACCGGCGAGGGTGACGAACAAAGGCGGGTTTTTTCGTACTTGGGGCAAACTGTCTAAGTGCACAGTCTCTAAGTAACGAGTTTGTACTAGTGCTACCTATGCAGACACATGATTGGTGAATAAAACATGATTGGTGAATTATAGTAAAATAATCTACTAGAAACAATTAAAGTATCGGTGTTACTCGGAAGCTGAAAATCCTTGTTGGAACCAACAGAATTAGAGAAATGCTACAGGTAGCATACATGATTTGCAGCTTTCATCATGTTCAAACAGAAATAGTATCTAGTTCTCTGCACTTTAAATCATTTTCTACCACTATGGAGGATAGGAAATGGAACACTATAGCACCCTAAGATTTGTTGTCCACATGAACAGCTGATTATTCACTTCAAACAGTGACCTAGTACAAAGCAACATTGAGCAGGTTCCTTCTAGATGATGGCAACAAAATGGGGACTTGTATATAAAGTTCTAAACGACCATGCCATGGCAGTAGCACAAGTAACATGGGAAAATATAGCCATTGACCTGTCGCTGGCATGTAGACAAACAATCGGACAGATACACCATGTAGCACGGGCAGCTTATGATCGTAAGCACACCTACCAGCCATGAGTATTAGCACTATTATAAGGGGTTTGCTCCAGTACTATCCCTCCCACCTAAACTCGTACAAATACACCACGTATACATATGAATCCGTATCCATATCGAGTATTACCTATGTATTAGGACACATATCAGGATCTGTAGATACACGCATTCCCACACAGCAGACCCGACTCCTCTACAACGCCGATCGCCATAGTCAGCGGCCATTCATCATCACCGCCGCCGCCGTCGGCCACCGCCGTCACCGTCGACCATCTCACAACCGTCCTCGACGCCGGCTATTGTCGCTTCCTCGTCGACCGTCCACGCCGGTGTAGGTAGGACCACCGCCCTTTGCTGATGGCGGTGCGTCATATCGTCGTGGTAGCTAGGTCACCGGACTGTCCGACTACCACTGAGCCGGTATGTCCGGCAGCGCCAGGCAGTCCGGTGCCCTTTTAGCCGGTTTGTCCGGTACATCGGTTTTTCTACAGACCTCCCTTATGCCATCTTTTACTCAACAAAATCCATTTTTTCAACTTACTTTTCGTTTGTCCTAAATATAGATATTTATTTTCTATGTGAAATGATTTTATATAGATATTTATTTTCTGATGTTGCCATGTAGTTTTCAGAGAGATGGGGGACTCTAGCTCAACCTGGAATGACAACGATAATGGTTACACAAGCGATGAGGATTCTAGTTCGGAGAACAGATCCAGAACCTATGAAAATGTACCTCTCGATAACGGCCAGTTTAGTGGTCATAATAATAGGCGGAACGATCTCGGGTCACTGGCATACTTAGAAAACATGAGTGAAATATGTTGAATATTTTCGTTATGTAGGTGGTTGCTGGTGGTCACGAATGGAACCAGTCAAATGACATCCTACATTCTCTGTTTTTCGTTATGTAGGTGGTTGCCGGTGGTCACGACAAGGAAGAATATTCATACTTGGAAGTTGGTTTTGATGAATATAGCACTGAAACACTGTATCATGATGAATCTAGCTTAGAAAAGAGGAGCGAGATTTGTGCATACTTTCACTATAGCAAGCAATGAATGTTAACAATGAAATGGCATCTTATAGTGGTTATCTGTCTTTACCTATGTAGGTGATATCTGGTGCTCACAATAAGAATGAACATCACGGGCACCTAGACACGGAATTTGTGAGTAACGAAGATAAGAAATTTTCAGTGGACAATCACTAGAAAATATTGGACATGACATTTGATTCCGAACCAGTGGCTTTTGTTTGGTACAACATCTATGCAAGAGAGCATGGCTTCAGTATCAGAAAGGATATTTTGAAATGAGGGAAAGGTCCTAGGAAAGAAATATGGTTAAGACGGTATGTTTGTTCCAGGTCAGGGAAATGTCTGGAGAAACTCTTAACAGGAAGGCCGCGGCCGTAGGCTCAGACTCCAGACTGCTTGTAATTGCAATGACCATCTCAGCGTGAAGCGTGATATTTCCCGTGGAGTCTGGGTTGTCAAAAGCTTTGACAACAATCACAATCATGTATTGGCTAGTCCGGACAAAGTATCGTCTCTTCGGTCTCATAGAAAGATTAAACCGTACTAGAGAGCTGAGATACTGTCATTGGAAGCCGCTGGGTTGAGAAAAGTGTGATCATGAGACACTTCCTCAGGAGACACGACTATGGTGATGTAGGCTTCATTTCTAGATATATGTACAACATGTGTGGTAGGGAGAAGAGGAAGCTTATTGCGAATTATGATTCTACAACAACCCTTGGTATTATGGCCACCAGGAAGAACAATGATCCTAGTTTCTTTTTTGACTACGATGTAGATGATGAAGGACGGCTGAAGTGCTTGTTCTGCTGTGATTCTCAGTCACATCGGGACTATCAGGACTTCTGCGACATGGTGGTGTTTGACAGCACCTACAAGATGAACTGGTATGGTATGTACTTAATTCCTTTCATAAGACTAAACAATCACCGTAAGAGTATGGTTTTCGCGTGCGCCATCGTGTCAAACGAGAAGGAAGATGCATATGCTTGACTGCTTCTGACATTCCTAAAAGCAATGTATTAGAAGAATCCCAAAGGTATTATCACAGATAGCGATGTCGTAATGATAAGAGCTATTCAGAATGTCCTTCCAGATGTGTGGCACCGTATATGTATGTGGAACATCGAGAAAAACATGAAGAAACATCTTTTTCATAAGTCACTTAAGTAGTTTCGTCCATTCTTATACTACGTTACTTCAGAAGCCGTCTTTGAGCAAAGATGGAGTGTGTTTGTTCGCAAGTGGCAGACAAATTCAACCCAGGAATGGTTTAAAAGGATGTACAACAAGGAGAGAATTTGGGTCGCCGCGTACCTGGTCGGTGGATATTTCTTTGGTATGAAAAGCAACCAGAGGAGTTAGAGTTTGAACTCATGTCTTCACCTTCACCTGGATTTTGGTATGAGCCTAGTCGACATGATTATGCATTATGAGAATGCTATTGCTCGCATCCGTGTGATCAAGGCGGAAGATGATTGCATCTCTCCCAGAGTTTACCGATGGCAGTAACTGAATCCAAGGTGGTTGTGGTTGCACTTGCCAATGTCTTTACTCTGGAAAACTTCTACATCTTGCAGCGAGATGTTAATAAGATTGGTGACCTCGAGGTTTATTACGAAATTTTTGGTTTGGGGAGCTTCAAACAGCTAATGGTGGAATGGAACAATAGCACAAAGTACATGTTTGAAGTTGATTATACTCCTAATAACTCGCATGAGACAATATGGTGCAGCTGTCGAAGAATGGATCGTAAGGGGCTTCCATGCAAGAATATTATTTTACAGTGAAGAACCTCTAATTTCCTGGAATACCAGATTGTTGTGTTCTTCATCGATTCTCCAAAATGGCAAGAAACGAATTGCCGGCGAGGAGCATGAGTGATTTGTTCACATACGGTTGGACAGGGGCAGAGAAGCGAAAAAGATATGATGAGCTTAATACGGTAGCGACAGAAGTTATGGATGTGGCATCCGATGATCCAAATATGTACAATGAATTTATAGAATATATGAAGGACCTACTAGCAAGGAAGCATGCCAAAAAGGATGAACCGCGTGATCACAGAGCCTTCATGGAGAAAGATGCATTTGGCTTTCAAGTAAACCTATTTCCAGTTGCTGACCCTGGTAAGGTTACCATGAAAGACGCACCTAAAACACAAATGGTAAAAATGGGGAGAATCGCCTAGTAATAAAAAAATGGTAGACCACTAGCGTCCGACGAGCGAAAAAACAGAAAAACCGAAAACATGGGTGCGACGCTTGTGGTGATATGGATCATAACAAGCAGAATAAAAAGTTATGCAAACTACATCCAAAGTAAGTATGTTTGCATTTTTACACTACTTGCTAGGTTGATTCAATAATTTTATAATTTGTTTTGCATGTGCTTAGCTATTCCATTTTCTAATGCAGGTATGTGGCGGAAGAAAACAATTAGAAGTGCACCTTAACTCGTCGATGCCAGAAACAAAAGTTCACATGTTTCTATGTTAGGGAATTGTAATCGACAAACCATCTCAGATTATTATTAATGATATGTTCGTTTTTCTATATTTTTTTATATATGCTCATATGCTGAAAATAACTATAGAAGTAAAAATTTAGGGAGAAATTTAAGAAATCATGTGCCATCATCGGCCTGTCCGATGTTCTAGTCGGCCTGTCCGGCTAGGGAATTTGCCCGCTATCCGGTATTTTCACCGGACACTCCGGTAGACGCTGACGGAAAGACCGATTCAGGACAGGAAAATAGACAGGAGAAAAATCTATTCGTCAGACAAGTGACCGGACAGATAAGACGTCCTGTTCGGCACCTCCAGCTCGACAGGGTAGGAGCACCGGTTTGTCTAGCTACGGACGTCGTACTGTCTGGCGCCTCCAATTATGCAATGAAGTTTTACACCGGCCTGTCTGGCCATACTAGCCGGCATGTCCGGTACCTCCAGATCGACAGGGAAGAGGACTGCCGGCCTTTCTAGCCTCAGCCGCCAGATTTTCTGTCCACTCCAGTTCCACAGAAAAATGTTTTGCCGGCATATCCGGTAGCTGCAGCCGGCATGTCCGGCACTTCCAGTCTCACGAAGAATCTTCGCAGAGATGAACGCATAAGTGAGCAAAAGTAAACAATCTTTGCATAAGTGAACAAAGTAAACAATCTTTGCAAACTTCGAGATTCACACTAAACAAACTTTCCAAAAGTGAACACAATAAACTTTGCAAGAATTAACAAAATGAGGATTCACAACACATTTTCACAAACTTGGACAACATGGAATCCAACAAACTTCAGGAACATAGAATCCAACAAACATAGTCTTACACACAAACTAGAATGACATGAAATCCAACAAACATAGTCTTACACATAGGAAATAGATAGCCAAGTTTCGCATGCCATTAATAATCAAAGATTGAGCAAGGCATGCAACTTCAGACATATTACTTTGCTAAACTACCACTTAGATGCGCTTTAACTTGCCCCATCACCATCGTGACCACCACCATGTTCATCACTTGCATCACCATCTTGATCACTTGGTTCATTATCAAAGTACTCCTCGTAGCCTTTAGTGGGAAACATTTACTTTGGATGAGTGGTGCTTGATGATGCAACCACTTCATCGTCACTAACCTCACCACCAAGTTCTCGAACTTGAGCCTTGTACTTGTTCATTTTATCTCAATCATCTGACTTCACATTGTCCATCTCGTGGGCATTGGATTTGTAAATCCCAAAATTCAAATGTTGAGTTTTTACCGTGAATTTCTCGAACTTGGAAGGCATTGGAGAAGGAACACTAGCAACGGGCTTCTTCTTGAAGGTTCGGGTGACGGCAACAGTCTTATTGGCTCCTACAATTTGCGGAGTCCAGTCTTTGTGCTTGGTATCTTTGAAGATCTTATGAGGAAACTTTGCATCAATGAGCACTTGGATATAGGGTGCATATGGGCAACTCCTATCTTGAAGATAAGAGGCAAAGCGGATTTGTTCATAAAGAAAATCATCCAAATCAAACATCTTGGTACGATGAGTGTGCATCCGAACCAAGAGGTTGATATGTCCATTTTGCATCACTATTATATGTCTTAATTCACTATTATTCATTGATATATTTCGTATTGAGAGGTGATACTTATGTTATTTCATCTATTTTTGCATGGTTGATGACTTTTGGAGCATGGACCGCCGCTGTTTGGAGGCAAAATTCGCGAAGATCAGAAAATCCGGGAAAATATACGGAAAATCCTATTTTTCCAGAAGACTCAGGATGCCAGAAAATGGAGTGGAGGTGGGCCATAGGGGGCCCACACCACCCCATGGCGCGGGCAGGCCTAGGCCACGCCTGGGAGTGGTGTGGCCACCCTGGCCCACTCCAGCCTCTCCCCTCTAGCGTATATCATCCCCACAAAACCCTAAGACTCGGGGAGCGACCACAGAAAGATTCCGCCGCCTCTGTGGGGCGGAAAACACCGAGAGATAAAGATCTCTCCGGCAGACAGATTTCTGCCGGGAGAATTCCTTCCCGGAGAGGGGAGATCGTCGCCATCAACACCACCATCAAGCTGGACTTCATCAGGATCATCATCATCATCATCACCACCATCATCACCATCAGCACCCTCATCATCATCTCCATATTGCTGTAACAATTGCGTTGAATCTTGCATAGTTCATAGGGGAAACTTTCCCGGTGTTGATTACTCTTTGTAGTTGATGCTATTGACTGAACCATTGAATTATTGTTTATGTTCAGATTGTTATACATCATTATTCCATCTCTGATCATGATCCATATGATGTCTTGTGAGTAGTTCGTTTTGTTCTTGAGGACATGGGAGAAGTCTTGTTGTTAGTAGTGGAGTTACGTTGAGAAAGATTCAATAGATTGTTATTTAAGTTGTTGTGTACTTCTTCTAGTGGTGTCATGTGAACGTCGACTACATGACACTTCACCTATATTGGCCTAGGGGAATGCATTGTGTATTTGGCTACTAATCGTAGGGGTTGCCGGAGTGACAGAAACCTGAACCCCCGTTAGGAAACCATTGCACAAGGGACGTAATGGTCTTAGAGTTTAAAGCTGTGGTTAGGTTTCTACCTTAATTACTTTCTTGTACTTACGGATGTTTGCCAGGGGTATAATCACAAGTATGTATTAGTCTTGGATGGGGCGGTACATTAGCACAGGTTCACCCACACAACACTTAGCAAGCTAAAGAAGATTAATCAACTATATGAAGCGAAAGCACTTGACAGTCTTCCCATGTGTCCTCGAGAACATTTGGTCATCTTAAGTAATACAACCGGCTTGTCCTTTGCTGCATAAAGGATTGGGCCACTTGCTGCATTTATTCCTACTGTCTTTTATTTACTCGTAGTTTGTTTAATTGCTATATCAAAAACCCCTAAAAATCCATTTGCTAAGTATTTGCAGAGAATTCCTGATCCATACCACTAGCCAGCACCTTCTGCTCCTCGTTGGGTTCGACACTCTTACTTATTGAAAATACTGCGATACACCCCCTATACTTGTGGGTCATCAAGACTATTTTCTGGCGCCGTTGCCGGGGAGTGAAGCGCTATTGGAGAGTGGAACTGGTAAAGGAAACTTCTACTGTGAGTATTGTTTACTTCTGTTAGTTGCTTTATTTTCGTTATGGATAATTCGCTGAGTTTCTTATTTGGTAATGCTACTACCACTGCTAAGGTAGTAGATAAGCCACCACCTGCTGAGAATGATGTTTTCAAAATACCTACAAAAATTATTGATCGTGTTATGGATAACTATTATGTTGGGGATGGAACTGTCCATCCTGGTGATCATTTACTCTTTATACACGAATTATGCGGGTTGTTCAAGTGTGCAGGTATTACTACAGATCAAGTTAAGAAGAAGTTTTTCTCATTATCACTGAAAGGAAGAGCTAAGGAATGGTATAAGCTGCTGAAGAATGGTCAAGCTATGGAATGGAAGGAAATAGTGCCTCTCTTTTATTCAAAGTTTTATCCTCCTAGTGAGATTCATAAAGATCGGAATCAAATATACAACTTTTGGCCTCTTGATGGAGAGAGTACAGCTCAAGCTTGGGGGAGATTGAAGTTACTAATGCTCAAATGTCCCATTCATGAGCTCCTCAACAATATTATTATCAATAACTTTTATGCAAGGCTCCCTCTACATGATAAGGATTTATTGGATGCTTCTTGTGCTGGATCATTCACTCGCATGGAAGAAGAAGCCAAATGGGACCTCCTAGACCGTATTCAAGACAATGCTGAACCCTGGGAGAATGACAAAGGTAGAAAGTCAGGTATAAATTATGATTATGAATGCATTGAATCTTTTATGGGAACCGATGACTTTCAAAATATTAAAAATGCTTATGGTCTAGACTCTCAAGCTATTGCTTCTAATTTTAAGGCTTTTGCTTCTTACATTGAAGTGCCTAAAAAGAAGTGGAATAAGTATCATGAACCCTATAAAGATGTTGTTAAGAGTGTTCCTGCAAGAAATACTGAAGTTTATATTACTAATCATGTCTTACCTGAGCCTTACATTGAAAAAATGCCTTTCCCAGTCAAGGTAAAGGAACATTCCATGATAGCTAGTATGGTTAATGAAAGTACAAATAAAGCTGTTGAACCTGATAAACAAATGGTTGATGAACCTATAATAGCAAATGTGAAAGACTTTGTCACTAAGTATGAGGAAGAGGGACACACTATCCATTGTAAGGATACCTCTAATATTGTTTCACATAGTAGTGTTATGAGAGCTAGTATTCCTGTGTTTTCTGTTAGAATAAGTGATCATTGCTATAATATTCCTTGTGATAGCTATATTGTTAAGTTTATGCATGATACTGAAAGTTACTATGAGAGAGGGAAAAGTGTTCTTATGTATCTCAATAATATCAAGTTTCCTCGTTTTACGCTGAAAGTTTTTATGTTGAACTTCTTTTGCCTTCTTATGCAAGTTGCCTTTGGTTTTAACAACTTGTTTGTTTACAAAATCCCCTTGCATAGGAAGTGGGTTAGACTTAAATGCGTGTGTGTTTTTCCTTCTTAATGCTCTCTTTCACTTCAATTCATATCCCTATGAGAGCTTCTTCAAAATTATCATGCCCATCTTAATGGCTATAAAGAAAGAGCTTTATGAGAGACAACCCAATTTGTTTTTGCTTTCAGTTTGTTTTTGTTTCTTTGAGTCTTGGAAGTTATTACTTCGGTAATAACCGCTCCTTATCTGTTTTGTTTGGTTTTTGTGTCAATATCAACCTCTAATGAGAGAGAAGTAAGATTTGGGGAAGTTGCTGTCCCGAAACAGATTTTTGTGCTTCACCATAAAAATTCGTGAGAGATCTCTGTATGTCGGATTGAGCAGTAATTTTTTGTGCTTCTGCCCCAGGTTGTTATTTAACTTTCATTAGTTCTGAACTTTTTGATTTGAGCAACAGAAGATTTTAGAAAAAATTGATCTTTATCTGCTGGTCTGTTTTGACAGATTTAGCCACTCTTGCATTTGCTTCTTTATTCGATTTCCTTTTTGAATTATTTTTGAGTTTTCGGAAGGAGTTGCTACAGTAGCCTATGTTTTGATGGTTTTCAGTTGAAGTTGGACTCAAAAGGTTCTATCACTTCACTTATACTAATGTTGCTAATGAGAATTGTGTGAAGTTTTGTGTAAAAGAAATTTCCAGGAAGTGGAGATAATGGTGTAATAAGGAAGAGAAGGGTTTCATGACTCAAGTAATAACTGTATGAAGATGAAGATATCAATAATATTCAAGTGGTGACTTCGAAAGAATCCACTAAATACCAAATTCAGAGACCTACAGAGTCCGTTTCCAACTAGGTAACAGTTCTGGTAATAAAAGTTCCGCGAAAATACAATCCAACTATATTTTTGTAGTTTTCAGTCAATAAGGAAAGCTACGAAGCGAAAAAGGGACGGAAACGGAGCCAGGGTGGCTCACACCACCCTGTGGCGCGGGCCCTCCCCTGGCCGCGCCACCAGGTGGTGAGTCCACCCAGGACTCCGCCTCCGACTCGTTTTCTCCCAGTACCTTCCTTTTGATGTGAAACTTCGTAACATATAACCCCCCGGATCTTCTGAGGTTCGTATATTGTGTTTTCGTCGTGTTTTTGTTTCGACCTGTTTCTGTCAGGACATACACTTTCAGAGCTTAGAAGCACAATGGTGTCTGCCAAGGATAAAGGAAAGGAGCCTATGGAGAAAGACCCCCAAGACCCCGGGAAGGAGAAGGAGATCAAGCGTGAAGGTGAAGAGGATCAAGGCCAACACCCGCACACCGGCACTACCATTGCAAGCAATGGAGTGGTGGAAAATCCAGCCATTGGAGGGAAGCCTCCTCATCACCGTTCAGATCCCTGGTCACTTCCTCCATGCACCAAGAATCCTTTCCATACCCTTATCCATGAGCATCAATACCAGAATATGCCCAAGGGGAAATTACCCTCCAATTGGGATTTGCCTCGTTCTAGCCATGCAGGAAAAGAAGACTTCAAGGAGGAAGAGTAGGGAAAGAATAGCAAGAGCTGGAATTCTGAACACGACATGATCATGAGCCGTATTGAGCAAAATTCATAGTTGATTCGTAATCTCACCTTCGAGATTGAGTACTTGGGGAAACTGATCAAGGAGCTCATCAAGAGGATACCACCACCACCTAAGGAGTAATTCGTCATCAGGTTTGGCATCCCCTTGGTTTATTCCAAGCTTGGGGGAGTGCCACGGTATCATATCACTATCTTCTATCTTTTTACCTTATTAGTAGAGTCATATCATGAATAGAGGAGTTATTTATAGTATGGTTTGCATTATGGAAGTGTCCCCTCTCCCATTAGATATGTATCCCTTGGTGTGAGTTTCCGTTATGGAATATTAATGGGAAGTTCTATCATTCACCCTTTTGCTTAGCTTATATTAGTTTTCAATTCGTGGTTATATGATTGATCTTGTTGTTAGTATTGGTATCGCTTTGGGATCATTGAGTTAATTTAGTTGGTTTTGGCAAACCTGGCTCGGTCAGTAACAACACCTTTTTGAGAGTTGAAAAGAAAAAGATAGTAGTACTCTAAAGAAAAATAATTTCATCATCTTTCTTTCTTGATTTGCTCATAAGTTTAGTATTCTCTAGTTAAGATCTTTTGTGCTTCCAAGGAAGATTGCATGTTTGTCTTTATCATTTGTATCTTTGTTTGTTTCCTTCAACTCTTATACTTGCTACCCAGCCTTGCTAGCCAAAAACCTGTACTGAGAGGGTATTCTTCTCGTGCATCCACCTCCTTTAAACCAAAACCTTTGCCATTTGTGTCCACCATACGTACCTAGTAGCATTATTGCTATTCCAAGTCAATTCCTGTTTTATCTACCTCCCAAATTAAACTTGTTATGTGAAAATTAGTGATTAAAGCTCTCACGAACTTGATGGCACACTTTACTTTCTTGCATTCAATAAACTTGAACCATTGGGTCCTTCTTTGTTGCGTATATGCTTGCGCTTTATGAGTTGAAGTTAGCTGAACTATGTATCATGGGGACCGCTTTCAACACCTCATTGGTACTTGTACCTAGTTGATATCATGTTCTTTTGCTTATGGATCCCGGTGGTGTGAAATAAAAGTGGAACTTGTAAGATCATGGAGTTTATATGTGTGTTAGAGAAACGCCTGGGCCGCTAGCCTAAGCCATGCTTAATCATGGTGGAAACTTGCAGCATAACTATAGTGAACATTCTATGAAGCATCCTCAATAAAAACCTATGCAAATAGCAAATAAAAAGATCGCTGAGATGCTCACTGTCTGCTTGCCTTGTCATTTTGATTATGGGATAGCTCCTGTGTCATGTGCAAGGGGTACCCCGTTGGCGGTTCTCGATGATACGCATGTATTTACAATGACAAGAGCTTGCTCGTGACTGAAGTTGAGTAGCATGAGGATCGGTACTCATAAGTAAGGGGCATGAGATTTCAACTTATAACTTGTCAAGCATATCCTCTTAGTTGTGTCACTTTAACCTTAAATCACCTAAAGATGCCTATGATAGGGGCAATGAGAGCTGAAAGCTAGTAAGTATCATAATTTTTGGGAGCTCTTTATGAGACTTGAAATCCCTGCTACCCTCTTTGAAGGGCCTTTCTTTTACTTTGTAGTTGAGTCAGTAAACCTATTCCCTTCTATCTCGGCAAGTATTTTGAGTTGTTGTGTTTCATTCATTCATATGGTGATTTATTCAATCATGTTTCTTATGTTCCTTGCTTTGCACATTGCTCTTATCTTGTTGTTTACTACTTTGAAAGCTATCATTGAAAAACCAGCTATTTGTGAACTCCAGCAAATTATCAACTATTCTTCGACCAAGAGCTAAGTTTGCCATTACCAATTATGATTCACTTTATGTATCTTTATTGTGTTTCCTTTACTCATTACAAGTTGAGTTATATAATAGTGAGTTGTCTTCTATTATGATCTATGTATTTGATGAATATGATGCTTCTTGTCCGTATTCTTTTATCGACTCGTCACTCCATAAACCCGAGGCCATGTTTATTGAGCTCAGATTCGCTTGGGGACAAGCAAAGTCTAAGCTTGGGGGGAGTTGATACGTCCATTTTGCATCACTATTTTATGTCTTAATTCACTATTATTCATTGATATATTTCGTATTGAGAGGTGATACTTATGTTATTTCATCTATTTTTGCATTGTCGGTGACTTTTGGAGCATGGACCGTTGTAGTCAGGATTCTGATGGAAAAGGTGCTGTTTGGAGGCAAAATTCGCGAAGATCAGAAAATCCGGGAAAATATACGGGAAATCCTATTTTTCCAGAAGACTGAGGATGTCAGAAGATGGAGTGGAGGTGGGCCATAGGGGGCCCACACCACCCCATGGCGCAGGCAGGCCTAGGCCGCGCCTGGGAGTGGTGTGGCCACCCTGGCCCACTCCATCCTCTCCCCTCTGGCGTATATCATCCCCACGAAACCCTAAGACTCAGGGAGCAACCACAGAAAGATTTTGCCGCCTCTTCGGGGCGGAAAAAACCAAGATAGAAAGATCTCTCCGGCAGACAGATTTCTATCGAGGGAATTCCTTCCCGGAGAGGGGAGATCGTCGCCATCAACACCACCATCAAGCTGGACTTCATCGGGATCATCATCATCACCACCACCACCATCATCAGCAGCAGCACCCTCATCACCATCTCCATATTGCTGTAACAATTGCGTTGAATCTTGCATAGTTCATAGGGGAAACTTTCCCGGTGTTGATTACTCTTCATAGTTGATGCTATTGAGTGAACCATTAAATTATTGTTTATGTTTATATTGTTATACATCATTATTCCATCTCTGATAATGATCCATATGATGTCTTGTGAGTAGTTCGTTTTGTTCTTGAGGACATGGGAGAAGTCTTGTTGTTAGTAGTGGAGTTACGTTGAGAAAGATTCAATAGATTGTTATTTAAGTTGTTGTGTACTTCTTCTAGTGGTGTCATGTGAACGTCGACTACATGACACTTCACCTATATTGGCCTAGGGGAATGCATTGTGTATTTGGCTACTAATCGTAGGGGTTGCCGGAGTGACAGAAACCTGAACCCCTGTTAGGAAACCATTGCACAAGGGACGTAATGGTCTTAGAGTTTAAAGCTGTGGTTAGGTTTCTACCTTAATTACTTTCTTGTACTTACGAATGTTTGCCAGGGGTATAATCACAAGTATGTATTAGTCTTGGATGGGGCGGTACATTAGCACAGGTTCACCCACACAACACTTAGCAAGCTAAAGAAGATTAATCGACTATATGAAGCGAAAGCACTTGACAGTCTTCCCATGTGTCCTCGAGAATGTTTGATCATCTATAGAAATACAACCGGCTTGTCCTTTGCTGCATAAAGGATTGGGCCACTTGCTGCATTTATTCCTACTGTCTTTTATTTACTCGTACTTTGTTTACTTGCTTTATCGAAAACCCCTAAAAATCCGTTTGCTAAGTATTTGTAGAGAATTCCTGAATCATACCACTAGCCAGCACCTTCTGCTCCTCGTTGGGTTTGACACTCTTACTTATCGAAAATACTGCAATACACCCCCTACACTTGTGGGTCATCAGAGGTCAATGGCAAAGTTCCTCACCTTATCCCTATCATGAATCTTGGGAACAAGCGCCTTGGTGATGACCTTATGCAGGAATTTATATTTTGGCTCAAGTAGAGACGTGCGATGTGCATTATCTAATGTAACCACAACATCCGAATGAAAAAGAGGACGAAGAGAATCACCAATCATTGAACCACCCGTGCTTGAAATGGAATGGATCTTATATAGACCAGCATCCGTAGGAATGTTGAGTAGATTGGCAAATTCTTCGAAGGACATACTGCACTGCTTTGACTCGATAGTCCATACTAGTGTCCTCGCCTCATTCATAAGAAACTGACAAGTGGAATAGAATTGCAGTACTGATTATTCACTCCAGTCAGATATTAGTGTAATAATGCCATGCAGCCCCATAGCATCAATGGTCTCCACACAGCCCGGGAATTGTTCCCTATTCTTATCAATGGCTTTCATAGATATCTTGGTGCACACGATACCAAAACCTTGGATCCGTAGCAGTTTTGCATCCCACCAGATGATCAATTTTTCTCTCAGCCATGTAATCCACCTTTGACATTTTCTTCCAGTTTTGAACTTTGTAGTTCTTTCTTTTCTTTGGCCTCCTTTTCTCAAGGACAAGACCATCAGGCACGGGCATGCCACGAGGCTTAATGGAACAAGGAGGAGCACGAGAAACCGGCTTCTTACTTGCAGCGGTTGTACGCGTAGATCGATGTTTTGGAACAACCTCAAGTACAACCTGCACCTCATCGTCTTCGACATCCTCTTCCTCACTTTCATTCCCTCCTTGCTGCCACTGTTATCCTCTCCATCCCTTCCATTGGTATCCTCATCCTCCCTATCACTTCCATTGTTATCCTCCTCATCAGGATAACCACTCCCACTTTGCCCTTCATCTCCAACATTGGCGCGCTTGCGGGCTCGTCCTCTTTCCTCGCTATCCGAAGACCCTTGACGATGAGCACCTAATAAAAAAAGAGTAAAGATCCATTGTAAGAAACTCACGTGAATGCATATAAAATGAAGAGGACAACAAAGTGCAGACATAGTGCTTGATTGACAACACAGAAAATAAGAACAAAATAGGAAGAGTTGCTAAAACAAGCCTATTTTAATAAAGCACCATTATAATTTATAATTTCTAGACCTTTTCACTCAATTGGACAAGATATGAAAGAATGTTAACCTCCTCTACATAATATTTTTCTTATTATGAATACCACAAAGTACCAAAGTTTACATTTTCATGAACACTAGGTAATGATGCTAAAAAATATCTAGTGGATAAAGAAGATTATATAAGCAAAATTGTATCCAAGCAATATTATAGTAGAGAACAACATATATGGTCATTCTTTAACACATACTATCAAAATAATGCATCATAATGCAACGGCAATATATACTTCACAAAGTATATTAAAGATCTTTGAGAAACTTCCCTTACAACAAATCATTTGAAAGAAATATACAAACTAGTGAACATGGTCGAAGTTCCAATCGAACAACTACAGCTTGATAAGGAGGAGGAAACATACTAGTGTTTAGACCATCTCGAGCCGGTCCAACATTCTTAGTGTGCGCCATGGCCTCCACCTAGCTTCGGTGATGAAGAACCCTAGCCGCCCCCCTCGATTAGATCCAATAAGTGTTATGAGAACAATACGGGTTGGTGATGACCCACAAGTATAGGGGGTGTATCGCAGTATTTTTGATAAGTAAGAGTGTCGAACCCAACGAGGAGCAGAAGGTGTTGATAAGTGGTATGGATCAGGAATTCTTTGTAAATACTTAGCAAACGGATTTTTAGGGGTTGTTGATAATGCAGATAAATAAAGTGCGGGTAAATGAAAGAGAATAATAATAAATGCAGCAAGTGGCCCAATCCTTTCTTTAACAAAGGACAAGCCGATTGTATTACTTAAGATGACCAAATGTTCTCGAGGACACATGGGAATATCTTCAAGTGCTTTCGCTTCATATAGTTGATTAATCTTCTTTAGTTGGATAAGTGTTGTGTGGGTGAACCTGTGCTAATGTACTAACCTTCCTAGGACTAATACATACTTGTGATTATACCCCTTGTAAGCATCCGCAAGTACAAGAAAGTAATTAATATAGAAACCTAACCACAACTTTAAACTCTGAGATCCTACACTCCCTTGTGCAAAGGTTTCCTAATGGGGGTTCAGGTTTTTGTCACTCCAGCAACCCCTACGATTAGTAGCCAAATACACAATGCATTCCACTAGGCCCATAAAGGTGAAGTGTCATGTAGTCGGTGTTCACATGACAACACTAGAAGAATAACACCACAACTTAATTATCAAATCATTGAATCTTTCTGAACACAATTCCACTACTAACAACATGATTTCTCCCATGTCCTCAAGAACTAAACGAACTACTCACAAGACATCATATGGATCAAGATCAGAGATGAAATAATGATAAGTTACAATCTGAACATAAACGATAATTCAATGGTTCCACTCAATAGCATCAACTACAACAAGTAATCAACACCGGGAAAGTTTCCCATAAGAACTATGCAAGATTCAACCCAATTGTTACAGCGGTATGGAGTGGTGATGCTGGTGCTGGTGGAGATGATGGTGGTGATGATGATGATCCTGATGAAGTCCAGCTTGATGATGGTGTTGATGGCGACGATCTCCCCTCTCCAGGAAGGAATTTCCTCGGCAGATTTCTGTCTGCTGGAGAGCTCTTTCTCTCTCTATAGTTTTCTGCCCCGCAGAGACGGCGTAATCTTTCGGTGGTTGCTCCCTGAGTCTTAGGGTTTCAGGAGGATTATATACGCCAAAGAGCAGAGCCAGAGGTGGGCCAGGGTGGCCACACCACCTGGTGGCGTGACCAAGGGTGGCCTGTGCCGGGGGTGGTGTGGGCCCCCTGTGGCCCATCTCTGCTCCCCCTTCTGGCATCCTTAGTCTTTTGGAAAAATAGGATTTTCCGTATATTTTCCGAGATTTTCTTATCTTCGCGAATTTCGCCTCCAAACTATGCCTTTTCCATCAGAATCCTGACTTCAGCGGTCCATCCTCCAAAAGTCATCAACCATGCAAAATAGATGAAATAACATAAGTATCACCTCTTAATATGAAATATATCAGTGAATAACAGTAAATTATGATATAGAATAGTGATGCAAAATGGACGTATCAACTCCTTCCAAGCTTCGAATTCTCTTGTCCCCATGCAAAAACTGAGCTCAATAAACATGACCTCAGGTTTATGGAGTGAAGTGTCGATAAAAGAATACGGACAAGAAGTATCACATTCATCAATACACAAATCATAATACTACCTCTGTCCCAAGGCTTAAGGCATATAGCTTTTTTCAAAAGTCAAACCAACCAATGTTTGACCAAGTTTTTAGAGAAAAATATTAATATTTACACTACGTAATCCATACCCTTTCATACATCATGAAACATATTTTCACATGGTATCTATATAATATAATATTTCTTGATTGTTTTTTCTAAAATTTTGGTTAAACTTTACATGGCTTGACTTTTCAAAAAAGTTATATGCCTTAAGCCTTGGGATGGAGGGAGTAGAAGACAACTCACTATTATATAACTTAACTTGCAATAGGTAAAGGAAACACAATAAATATACACAAAGTAAATCATAAGTGGTAATGGCAAACTTTGTTCTTGGTCAAAGAACGGTTAACAATTTGCAGGAGTTTAAACATAATGGGGTTTTCAATGATAGCTTTCAAAGTAATATTCACTAAGATAAGAGCAGTATGCAAAACAAGGAACATAAGAAACATGATTGAATAAATCATTATATGAATGAATGAAACACAACAACTCAAAATACTTGCCGATATAGAAAGTAATAGGTTTACTGACTCAACTAAAAAGTAAAAGATAGGCCCTTTGTAGAGGGAAGCAGGGATTTCAAGTTTCATAAAGAGCTTCCAAAAATTATGGTACTTATTAGCTTTTAGCTCTCATTGCCCTATCATAAGCATCTTTAGGTGATTAAGGTTAAAGTGATCAAATATGAGGATATGCTCGACAAGTTGTAACCTGAAAATCTCATGCCCCTTACTTACGAAGACCGTTCCTCATGCTACTCAACTTTAGTCACAAGTAAGTTCTTGTCATTGTAACTACATGTGTATCATAGAGAACCGCCAATGGGGTACCCCTTGACCGATGATACGGACGAATCCCCATATCAAAATGACAAGGCAAGCAGACAATGAGCATCTCAGCAATCCTTTTATTTCCTATTTGCATAGGTTCTCTTTTTTTCTTTTTTTCTTTCCTATTTGCATAGGTCTTTCTTTTTTTTATAAAGAGGATGCTTCATAGATTGTTCACTATGGTTATGCTGCAGGTTTCCACCATGATTAGGCATGGCTTAGACTAGCCACCCAGGCGTTTCTCTAACACATATACGAACTCCATGAGCCTTACAAGATCCCCATTCATTTCACGCCGTCGAGATCCATAAGCAAAAGAACATGATATCAACTAAATAAAGTGCAATGTTGAAAGCGTTCCCCATGATAACATGGTTCTGCTAATTCACAACTTACAAAACGCAAGCATATACGCAACATAGATGGGCACAATGGTTCAAGTTTATTAAGTTCAAGAAAAGTAAAGTGTGCCATCAAGTTCGTGAGAGCTTTAATCACTAATTTTCACATAACAAGTTTAATTTGGAAGGTAGATAAAAACATGAATTTACTTGGAATAGCAATAATGCTAATAGGTAGGTATGGTGGACACAAATGGCATAGGTTTTGGTTTAAGGATTGGATGCACGAGAAGCATTCCCTCTCAGTACAGGTTTTTGGCTAGGAAGGCTGGGTATCAAGCATAAGAGTTGAAGGAAACAAACTAACATACAAGTGATAAAGACAAACACGCAATCTTCCTTGGAAGCACAAAAGATCTTAACTAGAGAATACTAAGCTTATGAGCCAATCAAGAAAGAAAGATGATGAAATTATATTTCTTAAGAGTACTTTTATCTTTTTCATTCAATTCTCAAATAGTGTTGCTCCTTGACCAGCCAGGTTTGCCAAAACCAACTAAATTTACTTAATGATCCCAAACTGATACCAATACTATCAATAAGATCCATCATATAACAGAAATTGCAAACTAAAGTAAGATATGCAAAAGAGTAAATGATAGAACTTCTCATTAATACTCCATAACGGCAACTCGCACCAAGGGATATATAGATAACTAACAAGAGGGGAGACACTTCCATAATGCAAACCATCCTATATGATAACTTCTCTATTCATGATATGACTCTACTGAAAAGGTAAAAAAGATAGAAGATAATGATGTGATACTGCGGCACTCCCCCAAGCTTGGAACAAACCAAGGGGATGCCAAAACCCGATGACAAATTACTCCTTCGGTGGTGGTGGTGTTCTCTCGATGAGCTTTTCAATCAATTTCCTCAAGTCCTCAATCTCCAAGGTGAGAGTACGAATCAACTCTGAGTTGTGCTCAATGCGGTTCATGATCATGTCGAGCTATGAATCCCAGCTCTTGCGATTCTTTCCCCACTCTTCCTCCTTGAAGTATTCTTTTCCTACATGGTTAGAACGAGGAATATCCCAATTGGAGGGTAATTTTTCCTTGGGCATATTTTGGAATTGGTGCTCATGAATAAGGGTATGGAAGGGATTCTTGGTGCATGGAGGAGGTGACCATGAAGCCAAGCAATGACGCGGAACTTTCCCTCCAGTGGACATCTGTGCAGTCCTTTTGAACCTCGCAGGATTTGCCACCATTCCAGTGCTTGCAATGGTGGTGCTGGTGTGCGGATGCTGGTCTTCCTTTGCCTCCTTTTCAACTTCACTCTCGATCTCCTCCTCCTGCTCAGAGTCTTGGAGATGCTCTTCCGCAGGCTCCTTGCCTTTATCGTTGGTGGAGACCATTGTGCTTCTAAACTTTAAGAATAGTTCTTGGCAGAAACAGATTGAAATGAAAACATGACGAGAACACGATATACGAACCTCGGGGGATCTGGGGGATTATATATTATGAAGTTTTACATTGAAAGGAAAGTACTGGGAGAGAACGGGTCGGAGACGGGCTTCGGGGTGGCCACACCCCCTGGTGGCGTGGCCAGGTGGGCCTGCGCCACGGGGTGGTGTGAGCCACCCGGGCTCTGTTTCCGTCCCTCTTTATACTCATTGCTTTCCATGTTAGATAAAAACTACAAAATTATAAATTGACAGATTTTTTGTGGACCTTTCTTACCAGAACTGTTACCTATTCGAAAACGGACTCTGCAGGTCTCTGAATTTGGTTTTTTTAATAAATTTTTCCGGATTCACCACTTGAATAACATCAATATCTTCATCTTCATATGCATATTGCTTGAGTCATTTAACCATTCACCATCTTATTACACCATTTTCTCCTACAACCTGGAAATTTCTTTCACACAAAAATTCACACAATTCTCATAAGCAACATTAGTGCATGCGAGATAATAAACCTTTTAAGTTCAATTTCAACTGAAATCCATCAAAACATAAGCTACTGAAACAACTCCTCTCGAAATCCCAAAAAGTAATTCAAAAAGGAAATCGATTTAAGAGGCAAATGCAAGAATGGCAAAAATCTGTAAAAACAGACCAGCGGGTAAAGATCAATTTTTTCGAAAATCTTCTGTTGCTCAAATCAAAAAGGGCAAAACTAACTAAAGTTAAATAATAACCTGGGGCATGCACACACAAAAATTACAGATCAGTACGACGTTCTGAGATTTTCAACGATTTTTTATAATGACGCACAAAAATCTGTTTTAGGACAGCAACTTCCCCAAAATCTTACTTCTCTCTCATTAGAGGTTGATCTTAACACAAAAACCAAACAAAACGATAAGGAGAGGTTATTGCAAGCAATAACTTCCAAGACTCAAATAAACAAAAACAAACTGAAAGCAAAAATATATTGGGTTGTCTCCCAAAAATCTCTTTCTTTAGAGCCATTAAGATGGGCATGATAATTTCAATGATGCTCACATAACAATATGAATTGAAGTAAAAGAGAGCATCAAGAAGCAAAAATGCACATGTTTAAGTCTAACCCACTTCCTATGCAAGGGAATTTTGTAAGAAAATAAATTATTGATACCAAAGGCTGCTAGCATAGGAAGGCAAAACAAATGTAACATAAAGACTTTCAGCATAAAGGGAGGAAACTTAATATTATTGAGATGCATAAGAACACTTTTCCCTATCTCATAGTAACTTTCAGTATCGTGCATAAATTTAATGATATAACTATCACCTGAACTATTGTAGCAATGGTCACTTATTCTAACAGAAAACATAGGAACACTAGCTCTCATAATACTACTTTGTGAAATAATATTAGAGGTATCCTTGCAGAGGATAGTGTGTCCATCTCTTACATATTTAGTGACAAAGTCTTTCTCATTTTCTATTACAGATTCAACAACTTTATTTGTACTTTCATTAACCATACTAGCTACCATAGAATGTTCCTTTACCTTAACTAAGAAAGGCATTTTCTCAATGTAAGGTTCAGGTAAAATATGATCAATAGTATGAACCTCAGTATTTCTAGCAGGAACGCAATTAGCAATATCTTTATATGGCTCATGATACTTATTCCATTTCTTTTTAGGAATTTCAATATAAGAAGCAAAAGCCTTAAAATAATTTGCAATACTTTGAGAATCAAGACCATAAGCATTACTAATATTATGAAAGTCAACAGTTCCCATAAAAGATTTAATGCATTCATAATCATAATTTATACCTGACTTTCTTCCTTTATCATTCTCCCATGCTTCAGCATTATCTTGAATATGGTCTAGAAGATCCCATTTAGCTTCTTCTTCCATGCATGTAAATGATCCAGCACAAGAAGCATCCAATAGATCCTTATCATGAAGGGAAATTCTTGCATAAAAGTTATTTATAATAATATTGTTAGGGAGCTCATGAATAGGACATTTGAGCATTAGTAACTTCAATCTCCCCCAAGCTTTAGTTGTACTCTCTCCATCAAGAGGCCAAAAGTTGTATATTTGATTCCCGTCTTTATGAATCTCACTAGGAGGATAAAATTTAGAATAAAAGAGAGGTACTACTTCCTCCCATTCAAGAGCTTGACCATTCTTCAGCAGCTTGTACCATTCCTCAGCTCTTCCTTTCACTGATAATGAGAATAACTTCTTCTTGACTTGATCTGTTGTAATACCTGCACACTTGAACAACCAGCATAATTCGTGTATAAAGAGCAAATGATCACCGGGATGGATAGTTCCATCTCCAAAATAATAGTTATCCATAACACGATCAACAATTCTTGTAGGTATTTTAAAGATATCATTTTCAGCAGGTGGTGGTTCATCTACTACCTTAGCAGTGGTAGTAGCATTACGAAATAAGAAACTAAGTGAATTATCCATATTGAAATAATGTAACTGATAGAAATAAACAATACTCATAGTAGAAGTTTCCTTTTCTAGTACCACTCTTCAATAGCGCTTCACTCCCTGGCAACGGCGCCAGAAAATAGTCTTGATGACCCACAAGTATAGGGGGTGTATCGCAGTATTTTCGATAAGTAAGAGTGTTGAACCCAACAAGGAGGAGAAGGTGTTGACAAGTGGTATGGATCTGGAATTCTCTATAAATACTTAGCAAACGGATTTTTAGGGGTTTTTGATAATGCAGATAAATAAAATGCGAGTAAATGAAAGACAATAATAATAAATGCAGCAAGTGGCCCAATCCTTTCTTTAACAAAGGACAAGCCGGTTGTATTACTTAAGATGACCAAACATTCTCAAGGACACATGGGAATATCGTCAAGTGCTTTCGCTTCATATAGTTGATTAATCTCCTTTAGCTTGCTAAGTGTTGTGTGGGTGAACCTGTGCTAATGTAATGACCTTCCTAGGACTAATACATACTTGTGATTATACCCCTTGCAAGCATCCACAAGTACAAGAAAGTAATTAAGATAGAAACATAACAACAGCTTTAAACTCTGAGATCCTACACTCCCTTATGCAAAGGTTTCCTAACGGGGGTTCAGGTTTCTATCACTCTGGCAACCCCTATGATTAGTTGCCAAATACACAATGCATTCCCCTAGGCCCATAAAGGTGAAGTGTCATGTAGTCGACGTTCACATGACACCACTAGAAGAATAACACCACAACTTAATTATCAAACCATTGAATCTTGCTCAACACAATTCCACTACTAACAACATGACTTCTCCCATGTCCTCAAGAACTAAACGAACTACTCACAAGACATCATATGGATCAAGATTAGAGATGAAATAATGATAAGTAACAATCTGAACATAAATGATAATTCAATGGTTCCACTCAATAGAATCAACTACAACAAGTAATCAACACTGGGGAAGTTTCCCCTAAGAACTATGCAAGATTCAACCCAATTGTTATAGCGGTATGGAGTGGTGATGATGGTGCTGGTGGAGATGATGGTGGTGATGATGATTATGATGATCCCGATGAAGTCCAGCTTGATGACGGTGTTGATGGCGACGATCTCCCCTCTCCGGGAAGGAATTTCCCCGGAATATTTTTGCCTGTCGGAGAGCTCTTTCTCTCTCTGCAGTTTTCGCCCCGCAGAGGCGGCAAAATCTTTCTGTGGTTGCTCCCCGAGTCTTAGGGTTTCGGGAGGATTATATATGCCAAAGAGCAGAGCTAGAGGTGGGCCAGGGTGGCCATACCACCTGGTGGCGTGGCTAAGGGTTGCCCCCGCTACGGGGTGGTGTGGGCCCCCTGTGGCCCATCTCCGCTCCCCCTTCTGGCATCCTTCGTCTTCTAGAAAAATAGGATTTTCCATATATTTTCTGGGATTTTCTGATCTTCGCGAATTTCGCCTCCAAACTGAGCCTTTTCCATCAAAATCCTGACTTCAGCGGTCCATCCTCCAAAAGTCATCAACCATGCAAAAATAGATGAAATAACATAAGTATCATCTCTTAATATGAAATATATCAATGATAACAGTAAATTATGATATAGAATAGTGATACAAAATGGACGTATCAGTTGGTAGAGTAGTAAATCGGGGTTATAGGATGGATTTAGTTGGAGAGAAACAAGCAGATACAGAGGGAATCGCTCCCGGTTGGTCGGGCGGAGAGCAACGTCGGCCAGGACAACCGCCTTGGTGTGGAGGAGACTGATGTGCCTCCCTCGTGGGCCCCTAAAGTAGTATCGAACCGTTTAATGGATAGTCCAGTGATATGAGCCAAACAGTCCGGCGTCTAAAGCAAACCACTCAAACCCTCCACCAGACAGTCTAGCCCTGATTGCCAGACCGTCCGGTGACCAAAGAACCGTGTAATTTTCTGTCGTACTATCCGGCGGAAAGGACGAGACAATCCAACCAAAAAAGTAGCCCACCCGGATCCATAAACCAGTGGCACCGGGCCCACATGACAAAGAGCAGAATGTAACACACAGTATTCTCAGAAGGATATCGACACATAGCAACCAACTTGGTATATAAGCAGGTCGACAAGCAACTCAGCTGACGAGGTGGGAGTAAACTGCATCATTTGTCACCCTTACGCCGCACCGGGTATGAAATAGGCTGAAAAAGTCCACGCGCACCGGCCTGTGAGCAAATTTCTTGGGCCAGACACCGAACAATCTGACGAGAACATGACCAAATAGTCCGGCGTGCACACAACCAGATAGCTTGGCACGTGAGACACCAGACCGTATGGCACAAAGTTGTACTTGCATTTTTTGCAACAGATTACATACACTTGACAAGTACATGTTCCCTAGCATGTTGAAAAAGTTTGGGTTAATTTTGTGATTGTCGAAAAAATGATAAATTTACAAAGGAAGGGTTTAGGCTCACCTGAGCCAGTATTTCTCAGAATGTGATTTTTTGACCTTCATGAAATAATTCAATTTTTTTACACATGCTACCGTACACAAACATAGTCTATACACATATTTTTTACAACATTCCGAATATTATTGAATTTCTAGCGGCCCGGTCAAAGTTAGGTCAGAATCTCGGCATCCGCTAGGGCTGCCAATGGGTTATATCTTTGTGATCTGAGATTATATCCATGAAAAAACATGACATCCTCTACCTAAAAGTGATTTCCAAAAAAATCCATGAGCAATATTTCTAGTGTCCACAGTTCAAATGTACCGAAGTCATGTCAACTTTGACAAAACTTTGACCGGATAGAAAACCACATCCATCTAGTCTTTTACATGCAACCATCTGGTCAGATCTGCCTCTAGTGTCCCCTACTAATCCCACACGATGTTATTTCATGCACTTGGATGTACATTCTAGTAGATGCTTCAGAAAAAACGTCGTTTTCACGATTATAAGATAGAAAAGGTGTTTTTTACTTTAAAATACTAGAAATAAACTTGCCAAGGCGGTTTGACATGACAAGAAACACATGTCTACCAATTTTGAGATCATTCCAACAAAGTCTCCAATGGAGATTCCCCCTTATATAAGTCTGAAACCTTCGTTTTTAGGTGACAACACATGCCTACGAAGGGGGACACATGCACTTGGGTACTAGGTTTGTATCTTTCAAGATAACACCACACTTTCATACATGTGTTAGGGCCACATGCAAGTTTTGGTGGTATTCTGATGCCCTGTAGCGTGGTTTGCTCCGAAACCCTAATCCATGGGCCTCGGATCTCCTACCTCCTAGATAATCTTCTAACAGGGGTAGCCCGGTGTAGCTCTCTCTTGGATTGTGTTTTTAGGTTATAGGATGATGTGAAACCATTTTCGGTCAAAATATGTGGCAATATCCTACCTGGTTTCATCGAAACAAGGAGATTCCCCCTTATATAAATCCGGAACCTTCATTTTTAGGTGACAACGCATGCCTAGGAAGGGGGACAAATGCACTTGGGGACTAGGTTTTCTATCTTTCAACATAACACCACACTTTCATACATGTGTTAGGGCCACATGCAATTTTTGGTGGTATTCCGATTCCCCGAAGCGTGGTTTGCTTCGAAACCCTGATCTATGTGGGCCTCGCATCATCTACCCCCTAGATGTTCTTTTGATAGTGGTATCCAGGTGTATCTTTGTCTTAGTTTGGGTTTGTTTAGGTCATAGGATGATGTGAAACCATGTTGGGTCACAAGTTGTGGCAATATCCTACCCGGTTTCACCGAAACAGGGAGTTTCTCCCTTATATAAGTCTGGAACCTTCATTTTTAGGTGACAGCACATGTCTGCGAAGGGGGAAACATGCACTTGGGGACTATGTTTTATATATTTCAACATAACACCACACTTTCATACATGTGTTAGGGCCATATGTAAGTTTTGGTGGTATTCCAATGCCCCAAGCACGGTGTGCTCCGAAACGCTGATCTGTGGGCCTCGGATTTTCTACCCCCTAGATGTTCTTCTGAGAGGGGTAGCCCAGTGTAGCTCTCTCTTGGATTATGTTTGTTTAGGTCATAGGATGATGTGAAACCATGTTCGGTCACAATCTGTGTCAATATCCTACTGATGACTGCAAGTGTACAGATCGTTTGTAGCTAGTTTTGAAATAAAGATATTGATCCCACAAGGAGTAGGAGTCTGAAGTCTAGTAACTCTTGAAGTAAATATTGCAATAAAAATGCTAAATAAAGTTCTAAGTGACAAGATAAATTGCGAGTATTATGTAGAAAGGTGTTTTTGGGTTTTTGGTATAAGAGAAACAATAAATAAAGTAAAACAACTGAACATAGAAAGTAAGTATCGCGTGTGTAAGAGAAATTGGAGCTGCAATAGGGAAAAGTGTTCTCAGGGAGTAGCGGATACACCACTAGTATTATAAGGATCTAAGATAAAGATTATCATCATGAACATTCTCAACTATGTATGTGTGGGAGGAACTCCGTATTTAGACAAATAGGCAGCAACCGCTGCTCACATCATCCTCATAACCACAGCAGTCAGAAGTCGACATCAATCGAATTACGGTGCTATTAAGGGACGTAATCTCGTAGGACGTATCCCATGGCATGGATAGTGTTCCGTGAGTTTTCTCGGTTTCCCAAGTTGATACATAAGGAGTACCAACAGCTTTATAGTCATTGTAAGTGCTAACACACCTCCATCTAGCAACAAGTAGTTCCCTCCATCAAGTCCCCATGAGAGGCAAATATTGAGAGGTCGACTTCTCTCAACATCAAGATGAAGACAATCTAACACATGGTCACAGCGATGAATATCATAATAAACTTCATCTTATTTCAATCTCATACTAGGGTTTCTCCATCTCCCCAAGAACTAAATATCTACTCAGACATGGAGGCAATCAACATCATGGCAATGGTAATGGAAACAATCATAGATGAATAGTACTTGTATAAATCCACAATGAGTATGGAAATTACAACAAGATATAGACAAGATGTAGATGGGATGGATGGAGATGTGGTGATGCAGCGGTGGATGATGAAGATCGATGCCTTAGCCTCGCGGATCTGCGCAGGGCGAAAATAGATCCCTGGTGGATGAGTTCCCCCTCCAGATGCCTTCTGGAGGTGAGGTTTCAGCGATTTCTGGGTTTTCTATAGGTCGTCTCCTCGATCCAGTTGCACAGCATGAAACTATTTGAGGAGGTGGAGGCGGCACCAACTATACGGCGGGAACTATACGCCCAGAAAAAGTATTCCCACCATATAGTTGGTCGTTAAACCGTTTGCCTCCTTTGTTTGCTTCAGGTTTTCTTCTGGTATTATTAATATTTTCCAAATAAGCGATTTACGTTATTTTTGTCTCCTTTTCTCCTTAGTACAACTTCTCCAAGAATTGTGTCCATTGGATCCATCATTTGTCATGATCTTGGTGAAAACAGACATAAAACATGCACGTGAACACCGTAAAATACCAAGATCCTACATCTATAGTGCAAAATAATAATATAAAACATGATGCAAATATGCACGCATCAACTTCCCCAAGCTTAGGCGCTTGCTTGTCCCGAGCAAGTTTTATCTTAATGGATGTGATCCTCATATTCATGAAGCTGAGTCGATAAAATAAATGAGGCAGATGCAGCTTGTGATTATCATATATGATACATAGGAATGATTTCATGAATAGTACCTTACTCAAACAATCTGAATAGTATTAGCAGGCTTCCACACCATAGTGATAAATAGTTCACAAGAGATGAATCTCAACATAATGTAAAAGTATCCGGTTCAACTAAATGAGTTAGCGAGGTAGTCCCAAGTGTTTTAGGATCAACGTATTCACTTGGGATTCAAAATCTCAAAAGTGTCTCTTTGTCATACTACAATATGATGTTGTATCCCTATTTCCTCTTTGCACATTCGCTCTTTTTCTTCTTTTCTTTTTCTTTGTATGTATATGCTCACACTTTTGTTTAAGTGTTGTGCAAAGGAGCTAGCCATATGTTCCACTTCATGTAGGAATCAAAGTTTAACGATCTAAATTATCAAATTCCAATTGTATATGAAGCATTTTTATGACTTGAAGATTCTACCTCGACTTGATCTCACTCTAATTTGATAGCACTTTTATTTCCCCTTGTTCAAGGTTTCTCTTTCAGCTTAACTACATAGATAATTTGTTTTTGTAAATCAAACCATAGACTTACAACATATTGACCAAATCATCTTTATATGTTCCATTAATACCAATTGTGTGGAAGACTCATATTGCTATCATCAAGTGCAAGTAAAATTATACTCAAAGCATTCATATATCCGATAGGACAAACTCAAACTCAATATTGCTCCATGTATAATAATAAACTCGAAATTTCATAAAAGGGATCGACTATTCCTGAAGGAAATTCTAATGATGCAAACTTTTTCTAGTTTGAACTAATGCAAGACTAAAATAGTAATATAAAACTTATAGGATAGATTACAAAGTCTTAAAGATCTCCCCAAGCTTGAAATCAAGCTAGGCGGGATCAAATAATCCCTTGTGATTATTTGATACCGTGATTATTGTAGATCACTGAGGCGCCATGGCACGCGGTATCTTCTCTTTACGGGCTAGCCTAAGACGGAGGGATTGATTGACAACTTCTAATTCTTTAACACGCAGCTTGTAGGAAATATTATTCTGAAGTGTTATCCTGAAGTGTTTGTAGTGCCTTAAGACTCGTAGAAAAACCTACTTCAGTTGTCTGCTTGATATCTTCATCAAGTTTGTCAAGATAAATTCCCAGCAACCGAAGATGTTTGGGTGTCCCTGGTGTCTCCCTGTCCATCTCTTCAATCTTCAGTTCAAGGGCCTTCAAATCCCTCTTCCGGCGTGCATTGTCGGTGTCGAGGAACTCCATAGGGATGGTCTTGATCTCCTTGCCTTGCTCGCTATTGCTCCCGATCTCCATCGGGGCCTTTCTTCTTGGCTTCTATCCCTTGGTTGCCTATCCTCATGTGTGAATAAGAGGTGGATTGGTTTCTGGAGATTATGAATAGAGAGAGACAATGGCAGTATATAAGGGGATCAGATGTCGGTAAAACTCGCGAGAAACACCAAATTATTGCCCAAGAAAAGAATCTTAATGAAACAGGGAAAGAAATCACGGATTTGGAAGAGTCCTGCCGCGTAATGACCAACTATACGGCCAGAATTTTAGCTTTGGTCGTATAGTTGCGATCGTATAGATACAGACACAAAAAAATCAAAAGCGTCTAAGAGTTTAACGACCAACTATACAGCCTGAATTTTTATTCCCTTTGTATAGTTGCGATCGTATAGATACAGACATCAAAAATCAAAAGTGTCTGAGAGTTTAACGACCAACTATACAGCCGGAATTTTGGCTCCGGTCGTATAGTTGCGACCGTATAGGTCCAGACACCGAAAACAATTTTACCAAGATGATAGAGAGTTTAACGACCAACTATACGGCAGGAGATTTTTCTCCGGTCGTATAGTTGTACCCGTATAGTTGGTAAAAACCCTCAAAAACTTCAGAAAAACACGAGGAATTCAAAGGCAAAATTTTCAGAAGTAAAATCAGTGAAAACAAATTACTTATTTGAGTAAGAACACTTACCTCGAACTTACCGTTTACTAATTCGGGGATGAAAAGCTCCTCTAGCAACAAAGACTTCTTCTTTTTTGAGGAATTAACCCTAGTTCATTGAATAATTCTTGTAAACAAAAATCACCGGGACTAAAGTTCCTCTCAACAAGGTTGGTGTCTTGTTGGGCGAACATGGACACTACATCCAACATCTTTATTTCTTTCCTCTGCATAATCTGCAACTCAAATTCTTGAAGTGAAAGAATCCAATGGATCAGTCTTGGCTTATGGTCTTTCCTCTCAAGGAGTTCTTTTAAACCATCACGATCCGTATGAACTCTTACCTTTGCATCAACTATATAAGAACGAAATTTATCACAAGAGAAAAATACAGCAAATAGTTTCCTTTCCTCCTTAGGATAATTCTTTTGAGTAGCATTACGAGTTCTACTAGAATGATATATAATATTAAATCTGCGAACAATGTGTTGTCCCAGAGTTACTCCTACAGCATCATCACTGGTTTCACATATTAAGCCAAAAGTCGTATCCCAGATAGGTGGTTTAATGATAGGAGCATGGGATAAAGCATTTTGAGTCTATCAAAGGCTTCAAGACATTTATCATCAAAGTTAAATCTTACTCCCTTTTGCAGGAGGTTAGTCAAAGGTTTAGATATTCCCGAGAAATTTCTAATGAACCTTCTATAAAAAACCACATGACCAAGGAAACTTCTTATACCTTTAATGTCCCTAGGTTGTGGCATTCTTTTTATGGCCTCAGCGTTAGCTCTATCCACTTCAATTCCCTTACCAGATACCTTGTGTCCAAGGACTATACCTTCTTTGACCATAAAATGGCACTTCTCCCAGTTTAGAACAAGATTGGTTTCTTCGCAACATTGCAAAACTCTTTTGAGATTATCCAAGCAACTAGTAAACAAAGTTCCATAGACAAAAAAGTCATCCATAAATACTTCCATTATCAGTTCTATAAAATCCACAAAAATAGCAGTCATGCATCTTTGAAAAGTAGCCAGAGCATTACATAAACCAAAAGGCATACATCGGTAAGCATGTAAACCATAGGTACTAACGAAAGTTGTTTTAAGTTGATCATCCGGATGAACAGCTATTTGAGAAAAACCAGAATATCCGTCCAGATAGCAAAAATGTGTGTGGTTTGCTAACCTTTCTAAAGTTTGATCTATGAACGGTAAAGGATAGTGCTCTTTCCTAGTTTTTTTATTTAATTTCCTGAAGTCTATGCAAATCTTATGCCCAACAATAGTTCTAGTAGGTATCAACACATTGTTTTCATTAGGAACAACAGTAAAACCACCCTTCTTAGGGACATAGTGAACAGGACTTACCCATTCACTTTCTTTAACATGATAGATTATACCTACATCCAGTAGGCGTACAATTTCTTTTCTTACTACTTCCTTCATTTCAAGCTTCAATCTTTTATTATATTCCGTGACTGGTATAGCACCTTCTTCCATGAATATTCGATGGACAGCTATCATGGGACTAATGCCCTTCAAATCATCCATTGAGTACCTAAAGGCCTTGCGATGCTCCTTAAGTATTTTCAGGAGTTCTTCTTCTTTTCTTGAAAGTTTAGCACTAATAATAATAGGAAATTTATTTGTATCATCTAAAAACCTGTATTTAAGATTATCTGGCAGAGTCTTCACCTCTGGGGGTGGTAATTCCTCATCCCCTCTCTTTTTTGGCTCTTCAAAAGCCTCATCAGTTGGAGGTCCCATAATGGGAAGTGAATCAAATTCATCTTCTAGTTCTTCTAGGGACTTGTCCTTCATAACTATTTCTTCATAATTTGAGTCTTCATTTATTTCTTCTTCTTGATTACTAAAGAAAAGAGCCGTCATTTCCTCAATAGTTTTCTCTTCCTCTTCTTCTTGTATTTGTGGAGGACTATCCTTAAATTTGGAAAAGTGGAATTCCTTTTCCGCTCCCCCAAGCTTAAGAGACACAATCTCCTTTTTGAAATTAACATAGGCACCTATATCACTCAAAAAGTTTCTTCCAAATATAATTGGGCAAAGAGTGTTAGCTGGCATATAAACAACTACAAAGTCGATAGGAAAGTTTTTGTTACCAATTATGACAGTTGCATCTTCAACTACTCCCGTTGGAATTCTAAGATTTTTATTAGCTAACATAATTGTCATATCAGTATTTTTAATTGTAGCTGGTTCTATTTCTTTTTTTATTTCTAAGTAGAAATCATAAGATATAACATTAACTTAGGTGCCAAGATCGCATAAACCGTAATGCGAGGTTTTTTTAAATATGCAGGGAAGAATAGGCTTACCCACATCTTTAACCTTTGTTTTACCTTCAACCAATACGGAAGTCTCTTCATCAAGTTCAACTATGTTACAATATGCGTACATAGCCATAATCGCTTCCTTGGTTACCTCTTCATCTTTGGTTTCTTCTAGATGTTCCACGACTTCTGGTATACTTTCTTCTTCCTTCTTATCATGTACTACTTTAACCTGTTCATATTCAAGAATATGCTTTTGTGCAGTGTTAGGGAAAGGCATCTCGTGTATTGGTTCTAGGGAGGCCAGTGTTGCTTCAACTTCTATCTTCTTCTCCTGTTCAGGTGGCGGATCATACTTGACCAAACCCTCTTTTGGAGCTTTGATATGTTCTGTAAAAGCTTTTACAACTTGCAACACAAGATCTGAATCCAAGTAAAGTTCTTAAGATAATTCTTTAACATGGCCTTTTTTATTATAGTCATGAATACAATCATGCTCTATTTCTATGCCTCCTTCACTTCCTAGACCAAAATTCCATGAAACTCTATGATCACGAATTCTTTTAAGTAAAGCCCAAGCTTTAGGTATAGGAAGATTCATAAAGGCTCCTTCAGCGAAAGAGTCTAGTTCAATTTTATTAGGTTCAATTAAACCGCCATAAAAGATATGCAATAAATACCATTCAGGCAAATCATGATGAGGACATAGACGTAGTAAGTCTTTAAATCTAATGTAAGCTCTTACTAGTCCTTCGTTAGAACGGTTCCTCCAAGTCATTATAAGACGCCTGATTCCAAAAGATTTTGATAATGGATAATATTTTGCTAGAAATTCATAGGCTAGATTATCCCAATTAGTAGTGGCTTTAGGGGGTAGATATCTATACCATGAGAGAGTTGTACTAGTCAAAGTCTGACTAAAAAGTTTAACTCTTACCTCATTAGCAGTATATCCCGTTAATTGAAAAGTGCCACATATATCTTTGAAACATGCAATATGCTCATATGGATCAGGATCTTCTTCATCTCTAGTAAATTTCTTCTTGTGTAGAATACCAAGTAGTAGAGGATTTATTTTAAACCCCCTGTCTTCTCATTGGAGTTGTCCCTTTTATAAATATCATAGGGCTTCCCAAACTGGCTGAGTAGGCTAGCACTAGTCATATGCTCAAACTCCATCATGTTGGTGGAAACCTGTAACTCAAAACAAAACTTAGCAAGACAAAAATAAATAAGCAAAAACTAAAAGACCTACAGCTCTTAGCTCCCTGGCAACAGCGTCGGAAAATAGCTTCTGCAAGTGCACAGACCATTCGTAGCTAGTTTCGAAATAAAGATATCGATCCCACAGGGAGCAGGAGTCTGAAGTATAATAACTCTTGAAGTAAATATTACAATAGAAATGCTAAATAAAGTTCTAAGTGACAAGATAAAATGCGAGTATTATGTAGAAAGATGTTTTTGGGTTTTTGGTATAAGAGCAATAATAAATAAAGTAAGACAACTGAACATAGAAAGTAAGTATTGTGTGTGTAAGAGAAACTGGAACTGCAATAGGGAAAAACGTTCTCAGGGAGTAGCGGATACACCACTAGCATTATATGGAGCTAAGATAAAGATTATCATCATGAACATTGTCAACTATGTATGTGTGGGAGGAACTCCGTATTTGGACAAATAGGCAGCAACCACTACTCACATCATCCTCAAAACCACAACAGTCAGCAATCGACATCAATCGAATTACTATTCTATTAAGGGACGTAATCCCGTAGGACATATCCCATGGCATGGATAGTGTTCTATGAGTTTCCTCGGTTTCCCAAGTTGATACGTAAGGAGTGCCAATAGATTTATAGTCACTGTAAGTGCTAACACACCTCCGTCTACCAACAAGTAGTTCCCTCCATTAGTCCCCATGAGAGGCAAATATTGAGAGGTCAACTTCTCTCAACATCAATATGAAGACAATCTAACACATGGTCACAACAATGAATATCATAATAAACTTTATCTTATTTCAATCTCATACTAGGGTTTCTCCATTTCCCCAAGAACTAAAGATCTACTTAGACATGGAGGCAATCAACATCATGGCAATGGTAATGGAAACAATCATAGATGAATAGTACTTGTATAAATCCACAACGAGTATGAAAATTACAACAAGATCTAGACAAGATGTGGATGGGATGGATGGAGATGGTGGTGATGTAGCGGTGGATGATGAAGATCGCTGCCTTAGCCTCCTAGATCTGCGCAGGGCGAAAATGGATCCCTGGTGGATGAGTTTCCCCTCTAGATGCCTTCTGTGGGTGAGGTTTTGCCGATTTCTGGGTGTTCTGTATGTCGTATCCCTGATCCAGTTGCACGGGGTGAAACTATTTGAGGACACGGAGGCAGCGCCAGCTATACGACGGGAACTATACGACCGAAAAAGGTATTCCCGCTGTATAGTTGGTTGTTAAACCATATGCCTCCTTTGTTCGCTTCGGATTTTCTTCTGGTATTATTAAAATTTCCCAAATAAGTGATTTACGTTGTTTTTTACTCCTTTTCTCCTCAGTACAACTGCTCCAAAAATTGTGTCCATTGGGTCCATCATATGTCCTGATCCTGGTGAAAACAGACATAAAACATGCACGCGAATGCCGTAAAATACCAAGATCCTACATCTACAGTGCAAAATAATAATATAAAACATGATGCAAATATGCACTCATCACCTACCAGGTTTCACCTAGGGGGATTCCCCCTTATATAAGTCCGGAACCTTCATTTTTAGGTAACAACGCATGCCTGCGAAGGGGTACACATGCACTCGGGGACTAGGTTTTATATATTTCAACATAACACCACACTTCCACACATGTGTTAGGTCCACATGCAAGTTTTGGTGGTATTCCGATGCCCCGAAGCACGGTTTGCTCCAAAACCCTGATTTGTGGGCCTCGCATCATCTACCCCCTAGATGTTCTTATGACAGGGGTAGCCCGGTGTATATTTGTATTGGTTTGTGTTTTTAGGTCATATGATTATGTTAAACCATGTTGGGTCACAAGTTGTGGCAATATCCTACCTGGTTTCATCGAAACAAGGAGATTCCCCCTTATATAAGTCTGGAACTTTTGTTTTTAGGTGACAGTGCATTCCTGTGAAGGGGTACACATGCACTTGGGGACTAGGTTTTATATCTTTCAACATAACATCACACTTTCATACATGTTTTAGGGATACATGCAAGTTTTGGTGGTATTCCGATGCTCTGAAGCGCGTTTTGCTCCGAAACCCTCATTTGCGGGCCTCGCATCGTCTACCCCTAGATTTTCTTCTGACAGGGGTAGCCCAGTGTAGCTTTGTCTTGGTTTGTGTTTTTTTAGGTCACAGGATGATGTGAAACCATGTTGGATCACAAGCTGTGGCAATATCCTACCCGGTTTCACCGAAACAGGGGTTTCCCCCTTATATAAGTCTGAAACCTTCATTTTTAGGTGGCAGCGCATGCCTACGAAGGAGGACACAGGCAATTGGGGACTAGGTTTTGTATCTTTCAACATAAAACCACACTTTAACACATGTGTTAGGGACACATGCAAGTTTTGGTGGTATTCCGATGCCCGGTAGCGCGGTTTGCTCTGAAACCCTAATCTGTGGGCCTCACATCATCTACCCCATAGATGTTCTTATGATAGGGGTATACCGGAATAGCACTCTCTTCGTTTGTGTTTTTTTAGGTCATAGGATTATGTGAAACCATGTTGGATCACAAGTTGTGGCAATATCCTACTCAGTTTCACCGAAACAGGGAGTTTCCCCATTATATAAGTACGGAACCTTCATTTTTAGGTTAGAATCTCGGCGTCTGCTAGGGCTGCCAAGGGTTGTATCTTTGTGATCTGAGATTATATCCACGAAGAAACATGACATCCTCTACCTAAAAGTGATTTTAAAAAAACATGAGCCACATTTCTAGTGTCCAGGTTCAAATTTACAGAAGTCATGTCAACTTTGACCAAACTTTGACCGAACGAAAAACCACATCCATCTAGTCTTTCACATGCAACCATATGGTCAGATGTGCATCTAGTGTCGCGTACTAATCCCACACGGTGTTACTTCACGCACTTGGATGTACATTGCAGTAGATGTTTCACAAAAAAAACACCATTTTCATGATTATAAAATAGAAAAGGTGTTTTTTCCTTAAACAAACTAGAAATAAACTTGCCAAGGCGGTTTGAGATGACAAGACATCCATGTCTACCAATTTTGAGATCATTCCGACAAACACAAGATAGGGTTGTATAATTCGCTAGAATTAGGGTGATAGGGAAGAGATGTTGTTAGACGGCCGACGGACTGTCCGACTTGAAAGTGGACGGACTGTCCGGCGTATAAAAATGGTTGGCGCCACTTGTGGGCCTAGATCTGGCCCAATTCAATCCAACTGGGCGCTACACAGTTTTCTGAACAGCTGCCGAATACTCTGGCCCCTAGACACCACGCGGCCACGCTGCCTTCTGCTATATATATTCGTGGGATTTCTCTTCTCCCCCTCATCTACGTCAAAACCCTAGGTCATGTTGGTCGCCTCCTCCTAGGATTTTCTCTTCTCCTTTGACTTTGACGCATATTTTGATCGCCGCATTGGTTGGAAGAAAGGTGCATGCTTCGGTTCATTCGTCTCAACGCGCCTAGTCGACGCAAGACGCTGCGCCGAGTAGCTACTCTCCTAGAAAACTGGCCTTGTCTTACTAAACCTTCTACACATCCGTACCATCCTACGAGGTATGTATTCCACTTTAATGCTATGGTTAATCAAAGCTAGGCCTTAATCAATGCTAGATTTCATCATTCGTAGGGTTTATGTTCATCGATCTCATGCGTATATCAAAAGCACTAGTGGTAAAAAAGTAGGGTTCATCATTGTTAGGGTTCTTATTGCTATGGGTCGTGCTCACCAATCCTACAACGGATCAAACTCGAGAAAATCTAGGGTTTCAGTCCGTTGCATATGACACACATACTTGCTGGTCTGTCCGGCTTTCTGCACGACGGCCTGTCTGGCACACACCCAGACCTGTCCAGCGCACTACATATCGGCCAGTCCGGTGCTCTTTTCTGGACAGTATGGTTCCCTAGACCGGATAGTCCGATGTTGTGCATGACAGCCTGTGCATGTCTTTATTATCAGAATTTCATTGCCCTTTTTGATCATACTGTATTAAAACAATCTTTATGTTTCTTTGCTAATCTACAGGATGGAAGATAACTTTGATGTAATCCCTTGCTCGGTTGAAAAGTGGCATGGTCTCGTAGATCAAATGATGAACCGACAACAAAGTGCACTTAAGGAACGGGACTCAACTATATGCTGGATATTCCATCGATAAGGATGTGTTGGTCTGCTGAAGTATCTAATTCATGGATTTGATCCAACAAAAGAAACATTCATGGTGAATGATAAGAATGTTGAAATTGTTCCTACTAATGGGGATATCTATACCATATTTGGTTTAGAATACCAGGGTTTGGACCCTTCATCCATAGTCGCTGAAGAGGGGATGGAAGCAAGGTTACAGGTACCAACACACTGGTTAAATCCGTAAACAGGAAATATCATCATTGATGACTTAATAAATGATATCATGGTTCGTGGAGCCCACGATGACGAGTTTTTCCAAAAGACCATACTGGTGCTCAACGACATGGTCATTGTGTTGTTCTCTGCCCACATTATTCCGAAGTCAATGTATGCACGGGTACAAGATCTTGGACGAGTTCCAAAATTAAATTGGAACAACTTTACACTACGGTTCACTATGAAGGCACTAAAGGACTATAAACGTGGAAAAGCAATAAGGCACTGGCCAAAGGGAAATTTGGTGGCACTACAGGTACACTGTAATATTGAATTACTTTTTCACGACAACTATTTATTAACCAGATTTCATATATTTTCTCCTGCAGTACATGTATTTCGAGAAAATAAAACACACTTCTGCTATGGGCTTTGACCCATTTCTTTGTATGACCCCACTCATGAGGAATTGGACGGAGAAACAAGTGAAGAAAAGAGACGATGATGACATGACATATGGCCATGGGAAGGGCAATGTAAGAGATTCATTATTGTCTGTATTTGTTTGAGTAACTCATGTTCAATAATAATAAATTAACTTTTAACATACAGGTTGACAACGATATTACTCTTGAGTATAGATGCTCAAAACTAAACAAAGCGAATGGTTTCGGAAGAGAAACAACTAGTTTAAAAAAGGGCTCTTCAAAACAACACAAAATAGCTGATGATACTATTCTTATCCGTAAGCAGTTGGGTATTATGCTAGAATTATGCGTCGAGGTAAAACGCAAATTTTGTATGTATCATTCGTTTTGCACATGTCATGACATGTTAACTATTTTTTATTATAGAGACTTATGAAATTATTCAATAAGGAGGGTATCATTTATAAACCTCTCGCTAGAAGCGCGTCCGAAGGGGACATCAAGAACAGAAGAAAGAGAGCTTATTCACCAAAAAAATCATGTCTGTTACCGAAGAGGGTACTGGTGATAATGTTGTTAAGGAGAAGGATGTTGGCGAGGATGTTGCCAAGAAGGACAAGCTCGATGTTGCAAATGGAAACAAGGGTGCCAAAGACGATCCTATCCTAATTATAAATAGCAATCCTTCTCCTGCTAGACCGTCGTCATATTTATCATCAGCTGCGTTTGCGACTGCAAGGTAAAAATTTCCTCCGAAGCAGAGGCGTTTTGCTAGAAAAAAAGGTGCGGTCCATTTTCTTGTCTGAAAAGGGAAGCAAGCTTCAAATCCGTGGAGGGAAAGCGACAAAGTGTAAGTTTATACGTTACGAATTTTCACTTATCAAATTTTAAGTGATGTTTGCATCCTAAAGCCAACTCATTACGTGCTGCATGCTGATTTCTTTGATGCGAAAGATGCGCTGCTCAAGGCAAATGATTTCATAGAAGAACATATAGAAGCAATTATGGTGTTGGTAGCGGAATTATCACGGTGTCCACGACGGTGTGTAAAAAAAATCATGTTTGAAGAAACGTATTGATTATAGAAAAAGTTAAACCAATCATAGCCCATGACTGGCTCAGGGGCGATGTACGCACAAGCCTTCATTGTTTTAAAACCCGCTTGCATTAGAAAACAACTATCTCGATTACATGGCTAATTAATATTACATACATATTACTTTTACAGGTCATCAATGCTTATATGCAACACTTGTCTCTTCGGCTTCTAGATGATCATTTCTTGGCCACCTTATAGATGTCAAAATGGCTCATAGACAGACAATCGGGGGGTAAAGACCATCATCCACCCGGTCACCCCCAGATTGAAATAGAGAAGAACAATATAGTTGAAAGTTGCATTTTTGAGTATTTTAATAGACTGAAGGTAAGTGCAAGCACATGCAATGGTACTTATAATTCACTCCATGTAATTTTAAACATACTCATAATTTATTATTGTAGTTCTACTTCACCGTACATGTTGGTTGGAATCATTGGGTCACTGTCGTGATGCATACGTCAAAGGAAGAATTTCAAGTCCTAGATTCACTATATAAACTAGACATTTACATGTCTACATTTGAAGCTTTGGTATGTTCTCATCACCACTCACTACTCATATTTTTTTCAAAGATCCAAAATTCCTTATGACGTAGCAAAGGCAAGATCGTACGATAACACTTTTCCTGATCCTTCCAACTAGCCTATAAAACAATACGGCTTGCCAAGGCAAGGGATGGGTGAGTAAAAATTGTAATTTCACATCATTGTGGTATTAGTATATAGTGAATCGTTATTTTGAACCGGTTTTGTGAAAGAAAATCGTGTGGACTTTGGGTCCTCAAGTGTATGTAGGAATGGAACGGTGACGAGTTCAGAAACACTATTATACAGGTACATCAAAAAGATTTCTTACATGTCGAACAATCAGATCATATCAATAACATCTTGATTCACTTGTGCAATTATTTTCCAGACTGTCTTTGACTCGACTAGGGAAGTTGTGCTAACGGAAATAATCTTATCACCTGCAAACGAGTTGGACAACATCAACCATAATCTGGTTAGACTCAAGCGCCACGAAGATGATTATTAGAACCAAGACCTTAGGATATGGTCAGGTTTTCGTCCCAAAGAAGGTTTCCAGACCGTGTTCAACACTTGGTTCTTTTCATTTTCTATGTAACCAAGGTCGCCTAGATCTGACACTAGGGAGTGGTGCTTGAGGCGTTGCTCAAGAAGTCGACTCTGCTAGACATGTGCATGTGTCTGGGCAGGCCTGGAGTTGCGGCAGGAGGTGTGTGGATGCGGGTGTGACTAGTGGGTGGTTCTCTAGCCGTGGTGTGGAGCTCGTGAGAGTGTGAGGAGGTTTGGATGTTGCCGAGGCTGCGGCTCCGAGGTCTTGCAGTGGTGTGGAGCTGATGAAGGCTGTAGGGGTGTGGCCAGATCTGGCTATATCTAGGATGACGGTTGCAGGTGGTCCAGCCTCGGGCTCGACGAAGGATAGCGAGTCAGATTCAGGCTATTGCCTTGTCCTTGGCGGTTAGCCAGCCGGAAGCTGACCGAGGCCAGCGATGGTGACAACTACGGGCACCGCTTCCTCTTGAAGGCATCACCTAGGTGAGGTTTCGCCATTCTTGCCAGGGGAATCTATGAGCAAATCCCTAGATCTTTCATAATCGGTCTATGGCTGCTCTTTTGTGTTGTCTTCCCTCTTGGGGGCATCTATTTGGAGCTCCTTAGGCCGGAGGGACTAGTGGATGTTGGTGGTGTTGGTGTCGCGAGTTGCATGGCAATGATGACAATGGTGAAAGGATCTGGGTCACGGCATGTCCTTCGTCACCGGCTATCCCTGCCGTGATGGTGAAGTCGGAGCTGTGGTCGCTGGGCGACTTGTGGAAACAATGCCACTTGATCGACTGTGTGGATTTCGTCTGTGCAAGGTTTATAGCAGCTTTATCCTCTAAAGGTCACTGCTGAAGTCGGAGCTGCCTACTCCTCGACGCACTTGGGGTCGATTGTTTGGCATGGGCGGACATGGGCCCCGACGTCCTTTGCGATGAGGGTCTCGTTGGTGGGTGATACATTACAAATGTATCTATAACTTTTTATGTTCCATGCTTGGTTTTATCCACTTTCTTGTGTTTTGTCCACACTTTGGAGTACTTTTCATATGATTTCTTGGACTAACCTATTAACAAGAGCCACAGTGCTAGCTGCCTGTTTTCCGTTGTTTTTGGTTCCAGGAAAGTCAGAAAATAAATATTCTCGGAATTGGACGGGACAAAAGCCAAAGTGCCTATTTTTCCGGAAGTCATCAGATGCAGAATACGAGATGGAGAGGAGCCAGGGGGCACCACACCACCTGGCTGCGCGGCCAGGCTTGGCCCACGCCAGGGGGTGGTGTGGCCAGCCCAGGTACCCCCTCGGCCTCTCCTTCCGCCTATAAGATGCCCTCGGGACGAAAACCCTAAGTACCCGATAAAAAATCCACGAAAGAGTCTGTAGCCGTTGTCATCTCCATCCCTAGATCGGGAGGGATATGAAGCTCTTCTCGGCACCCTGCCGGAGAGGGGAATTCACCCTGGAGGCCTTCTTCATCACCATGCAAGCCTCCGGTGTGATGCGTTAGTAGTTCATCTCTGGACTACGGGTCCATGTAGTAGCTAGATAGCTGGTTCTCCTCCTTTGTGCTTTCATGTTTAGATCTTGTGAGCTCCGTTCATGATCAAGATCATCTATTTGTAATTCTGCATGTTGTGTTTATGGGGATCCGATGGAAATTGAGATGCTATTTCGGATTGATCTGTAATTTTTTGTGCTTCTGCCCCAGTTTGTTATTTAACTTTCGTTAGTTTTGCACTTTTTGATTTGAGCAACAGAAGATTTTCGAAAAAATTGATCTTTACATGATGGTCTATTTTGACAGATTTTTGCCACTCTTGCATTTGCTTCTTTATTCGATTTCCTTTTTGAATTCTTTTTGGGTTTTCGGAAGGAGTTGCTTCAGTAGCTTATGTTTTGATGGTTTTAAGTTGAAGTTGGCCTCAAAAGGTTTTACCACTTCACTTATACTAATATTGCTAATAAGAACTGTGTGAAGTTTTGTGTGAAAGGAATTTCCAGGAAGTGGAGACAATGGTGTAATAAGGAAGAGAAGGGTTTTATGACTCAAGTAATAAGTGTATGAAGATGAAGATATCGATGATATTCAAGTGATGACTCCGAAAGAATCTACTAGATACCAAATTCAGAGACCTGTAGAGTCTGTTTTCAAATAGGTAACAGTTCTGGTAAGAAAAGTTCCGCAAAAATACTATCCAACTATATTTTTGCAGTATTCAGTCAATAAGGAAAGTTACGAAGCGAAAAAGGGACGGAAACAGAGCCAGGGTGGCTCACACCACCCTGTGGCGCAGGCCCACCCCTGGTCGCGCCACCAGGTGGTGAGGCCACCCAGGACTCCGCCTCCGACTCGTTTTCTTCTAGTACCTTCCTTTTGATATGAAACTTCGTAATATATAACCCCTTGGATCCCCCGAGGTCCGTATATCGTGTTTTCGTCGTGTTTTTGTTTCGACTTGTTTCTATCAGGACATACTCTTTGAAAGCTTAGAAGCACAATGGTGTCTGCCAAGGATAAAGGGAAGGAGCCTATGAAGGAAGACCTCCAAGACCCCGGGAAGGAGAAGGAGATCAAGAGTGAAGGTGAAGAGGAGCAAGGCCAACATCCGCACACCAACACTACTATTGCAATCATTGGAGTGGTGACGAAACCTTCTAGGGTTAGAAGTACGGCACGGATGCAGACTGGGGGCAAAGTTGTAACACCCTCGAATCGGCCCTATGCAAGTTTCAGTGCTTCCCGCCAAACCCGCATAGAAACGATTCAAGGACGCCCACCAGGCACTTTCGTGCGGGTGGAAAACGAAGTAATACCATTACACATTAGTCCATGATGGAACCCACAGAACATATATGTACAACAATGACTCCATGAGTCAAGAATACAGATATACTATACAAAGATTCAAATCACCTTGAAAACGATAGAGCGTCCGACTACGGACAAGAGGCAAATGGGGCTAAGAGCCCTGAAGAATAACCAATGGTGTCCATAACCCTGCCCAGGCCAAGCCGGAAGGGTAACCCTGCTAACGACGTCGATCTCGAACCTGCTAAAACAAAAGGGGTGCCGACAAAGGGCAAAGGAAAAAGAGGAGCGTCAGTACTGAGGCCAGTACACGGAGAGGCTAGAATTCGGCGGCTCTCGCCTACATATGTATGGTGGACTGAAGCGGCAGCACAACAGCACTAAACAACCTATAGAGACTCAATAAAACTGGCGGCTATTAGAGAGGGATAAGAAAGACCTATCCGGATCCAACCTGAAGCTAACACCAGACAAACCCATCCTGGTACTTCCCCCTCGAGACCAAACGAGGAAGGCGGACCAAGGAACTCACATAGTTGGCAATTTTACTCATTCCATTATAGTTGCAGCACTTACTAATCAGATATTGATAGCATGAGTCATCATGAAGCATAAGTAGTGGGCAGTTTTAATTAACATTCCGTTGTAGTTGGAACATTTACTAGTCAGATATAATTGTCCCGGGGAATCCCAAAACCCAGCAGTTGTTGGCACTTTTATCACATTCCATTGGAGTTGCAATACTTACTAGGAAGCTATATCAGGACACAATACAAACCAGATCCACCAGTTGTTGGCATTTTTAATATCCATTCCGTTATAGTGAAGCTGATTACTAGTCACATATTAAGTCAAATCTATAGCTCTACTTTAGTTATGCTTGTCTATGATCGAGATACTGTGCTCCAAGTCGTCCATAACCGTGGACACGGCTTTCAGAAAGATTTACCCTGCAGGGGTGCACAAATAGCAACACACACACGATCAACCTCAGAAAAACCAACTCAAAACCCAACGAGGCTTTCACGACAAAGCAATCACAGGATTCATAAAATATTTCAGGGGGCCACCCCACTAAGCTACCCGCAACGAAGTTGGCCGGCTCCGGAACGGACCCAGGGTTTGCGAGAACGACTGTAAACGACTGGGAACCCGAAAGTGTGACTGGGCTTGTCGATACCGCAAAATCGTGCCGCGATCCAAAACAGTACAGGTGCTCCACGCACAATCGTAAATAAAGCAGTAAAGCATGGCATAGGTACAGGATAGTAATAAAGCCCCAAACTACTTGTGGCCCCAAGAAATAAGAAATGACTCAAGCTCTGGCTAAAGGGGATTCATAGAGTCTCCCGTATGTGGATAGTGCGAATAGTCAAGGAACAGGTATCAGGTACTCGGGGCCTACGGGACACAAGTGGACATAAAAACCAAATAGCATATATTGCCCATCGGTGCCTCTTTCATTAGTTATCCCAGCAATTTAATAGTTGTATTTAAAGTCATGATCATATCCACCATTAAGCATCTCCACAATAAACATCTGCCAACATACCAACAAATGTGGTACTCGACAACACGAGATCGCACCTGAGCAAGCAACTACGACTCGCAAGGCCAGCTATCTACCAAACAACAGGTATTAGGAGGTGTTCATGGCAATATAGAGGCTGCACGGGATATAACTGGTGCACGGAAACTAAAGCATCGTGACACGGATAGCAATAGATCAACAGGAGGAAATAAAGACTATAAATGCAAGATAGGTAGAAAGGGGGAGAGATGCTCGCCTGGGAAACACTGCCAGAGATTCATCCAAAGAACCTGTCGATAGTCGCATCCACTCATCGGCCTAGTCCACGAAGAAGCAAACACTAGAAGAAACACCGGATGCAATATTTAATGCTACGACAGAAGAATCGTTATGTTCATGGTATGATGCATGGCATGGAAAAAGTGCGGTGCAATTAGGCAGTATTAAGTGGAACCGGGGTCCCGACAATTAATTATGGGGTTCAAGTTATTTGTCTACCCCGCAAATTAAATGTTGTATTAACAGGGCGAAACATGGCATCGGTTCACTACGCCAATTTAAATGGAGTCCAGAATAAGAAAAAGGTATCCCGCATATCGACTCCATATTTAATTATGGGGTGAATTGGCATAATGCCCCCAAACAACAGACAGGTATGCATGCATGAACAATTTAATATGCGACAGTTGATAATGTCATATTATAAAAATAGGGGCTTAGGGTCACACATCTGGGTTCAGAAGATCTTGGGTTCCGGGGGTCCGGGGTTCGACAGGGTTCGACGGGGATCGGATCGACGGGATCGTTCTCGGACAACGGAAGGAGAGCTTGGCGTTCCAGAAAGAAGGACTTTGTTTGGCGTCAGGGGCGCATCGGAATTGCCCTGGTCGGTGTCGATCTTGTCGTCGCGAAGATCTTGTCGAATCCACGTATCGGGTCAGTCTTGGCATCCTGGGTGAAGTACTTGTCGTTCCCGTGGCGATCTTGGCGTTCTTCAGGTTCGGGTCTTGGCGTCTAAGAGGAAGTACTTGGTGGTCCTGAGAAGAAGGCCTTGTCGCATCCGATGGATCGGTCCTCAGGGTCGAAGAACTTGGCGCGCCAGGGTTCGGTCTTCGGATCTTGGTCGGGTCGCCGGTAGATCTTGGCGGGGTTCTATGCACTCGTCACGGGGTCGGTCTTCGGGTCATCGGCCCATGTGGAAGAACTTGGCGGTCTCCGGAGTCCGAGAACGGGTCTTGTCGAAACTTGGCGTTGATCTGTACTTGGAAGATCTTGGCGACATCGTGATATGGTTTTTCCACGGGAGATGCTTCAGCGGATCGAACCCATACATGCAGGACAAAGAACGTTTGGTGACAAGATGCTGGCTGCAAGAAACAAACGACCTGTAACAACAGGGATACTCATGCGGCTTCCACGCTCGGAACACAGGGGTGCAGCCCGAGGCTGCCTAGGATGCTGGTCTGCACGAAGGGAGGCGAAGGAACGGTGCTCGTGAGGGGGTCTGGTGGTGGCGGCCCGAGGCGCTCGCAAGAGGGCGCCGCGACGGCGGCGGAAGGCGAGGCCGGCGCCTGGCAACAGAGGCGACGCGGTGAGCTCGGGGCGGAGCGACGAGGAGGCGCTCGCGGGGCTCGGGCGGGCCGGCGGAAGGTGGGCTCGCCGGAGGAGACGCGCTGGGGGCAACGAGGAGGCCGAGGTCGTAGGAGAGGAAACCCGCGAGGTGGCGGCGCGGCCAGACCGGGCCGTGCTCCGGCGAGACAGGGCGCTGGCGGCAGGGCTAGGAACAGCGGCGTCTAGGGCGGCGCTCGCGCGGGACCTGGCGGTGAAGAGCCAGGCCGGTGCGGCGAACGACAGCGTCGATGGCGCGGGGTCGTGGCGGCTCCTGCTGTGGGGGAGGAAGGTGGCGCAGGGGCTAGGGCTTGGTCGATGACGGGCGGCCGCCGTGGCGGTTGTTGAGGAGGTGCGGTGCAGCCGGCGACGAGGCCCGCGGCAGAGAGCTTGTCGGCGGACGACCTGGGGAGGAGAAGGCAGGGTCGCGGACGACGGGGCGGAGGCGGGAGACGCAGGGGGAGGAGGGGCGCCAGGGAGCGATGCGGGGCATGGGACGCGGAGTGGTGGGGCCGGGGCATGGGGATCGGGGTGGGTTGTCCATCCCAGGAGAGGTGGGGAGGAGCGTGCGTGGTAGGGCCAAGGGGTGGGGTCGGGTTCCTAACGCTGTCGGGGGTGTTTGGAGCGGGGCTGGCGGGGTGTGCAGGTGCTGTGCTGTGGGGCCAGGTGGGAGCAGGCGTGTGGGGCGAGTGGAGGGAGATAGCGGGTGCGGCTGGGGGAGTTGGTGGCTGGTGGCGACGCGACCGGTGGGCCCATGCGGTAGGTGGAGGGCGACAGTGTAGGTGGAGGCCTGAGCGGGAGTTGGTGGGGGTGTGCGTGCCCATGTGGCGGCGGTTGGGAGGGAAAAAGGAAGGAGGAGGGGTTAGGCGGCTAGGGTTTGGTCTGGTTAGATGGGCTGGGGTTGTAGGCCGGCTGGCGGGGCCTTTTGTCCTGGCCGGCTGTCTCCCCCTAAAAAGATTTTATTATTTTATTTTTATTTTTAGAGAGGCTTTTATAAATAGTTTCTAGACAAATAAAAGGCCTAGAAAAGACCAGAGTTTTTATTTGAAATTAAGACACGGGATATTTAGAAAACAAAACTAGGCTGTTAGAAAATAGTTTTAAACAAACATATGCATGATGATGACGATGCTCAAATGCAATGTGGCATGATGACAGGAGAATGCAGTCATAATGATGCAATGCACAAAAACACAGGGATTTTCTAGTAGTGGTTTTAGCGGGGTGCTACAAAAGTTCCCCATCACAGTTTGGCTCCAAGGTCACTTCCTCCACACACCAAGAATCCCTTCCATACCTTCATCCATAACCATGCAGGAAAAGAAGACTCCAAGAGGAAAGAACGGAAAAAGAATCACAAGAGCTGGGATCCACAAACTGAAATGATCACAAGCCGTATTGAGCACAACTCGGAGTTGATTCGTACTCTCATGTTCGAGATTGAGGACTTGGGGAAACTGATCAGAGAGCTCATCGAGAGGATAGCACCACCACCTAAGGAGTAATTCGTCATCAGGTTTGGCATCCCCTTGGTTTGTTCCAAGCTTGGGGGAGTGCCGCGGTATCACATCACTATCTTCTATCTTTTTACCTTATTATTAGAGTCATATCATGAATAGAGGAGTTATTATGTAGTATGGTTTGCATTATGGAAATGTCCCCTCTCTTGTTAGATATGTATCCCTTAGTGTGAGTTGCCGTTATGGAATATTAATGAGAAGTCCTATCATTCACTCTTTTGCATAGCTTATATTAGTTTCCAATTCGTGGTTATATGATTGATCTTGTTGTTAGTATTGGTAGCACTCTGGGATCATTGAGTTAATTTAGTTGGTTTTGGCAAACCTGGCTCGGTCAGTAGCACCACTATTTTTGAGAGTTGAATGAAAAAGACAAAAGTACCTTTAAAGAAATATAATTTCCTCATCTTTCTTTCTTGATTTGCTCATAAGTCTAGTATTCTCTAGTTAAGATCTTTTGTGCTTCCAAGGAAGATTGCATGTTTGTCTTTATCACTTGTATGTTTGTTTGTTTCCTTCAACTCGTGTACTCGCTACCCAGCCTTGCTAACCAAAAACATGTACTGAGAGGACCTCTTCTCGTGCATCCACCTCCTTTAAACCAAAACCTTTGCCATTTGTGTCCACCATATGTACCTATTAGCATTATTGCTATTCCAAGTAAATTCTTGTTTTATCTAGCTCCCAAATTAAACTTGTTATGTGAAAATTAGTGATTAAAGCTCTCATGAACTGGATGGCACACTTTACTTTCTTGCACTTAATAAACTTGAACCATTGTGCTCACCTATGTTGCATATATGCTTGCGCTTTGTAAGTTGTGAATTAGCAGAACCATGTTGTCATGGGGAACGCTTTCAACATTGCACTAGTACTTTGTACCAAGTTGATATCATGTTCTTTTGTCTATGGATGTCGTCAGTGTGAAATGAATGGGGAGCTTGTAAGTCCATGGAGTTATGCATGTGTGTTAGAGAAACGCCTGGGCTGCTGGTCTAATCCATGCTGACATGGTGGAAACCTGCAGCATAACCATAACGAGTATCTATGAAGCATTCTTCTTATAAAAATAGAGAGATAGAGATTGAGAAAAAGAGAAAAGAAAAAAAAGAGGTTATGAAAAGAGGAAAGAGAGAAAAAAGGCGCCATATTCCCATGGTAAATAAGAAGATTGCTGAGATACTTGTTGTCTGCTTGCCTTGTCATTTTGATATGGGAATTCTTCCGTATCATCGGGCAAGGGGTACCCCGTTGGCGGTTCTCAATGATACACATATGCTTACGATGACAAGAACTTACCGGTGACTAAACTTGAGTAGCATGAGGAGCGGCCCTCGTATTCAAGGGACATGAGATTCTCAACTTACAACTTGTCAATGCATATCCTCATATTTGATCACTTTAACCTTAATCAACTAAAGATGCCTATGATAGGGGCAATGAGAGCTGAAAGCTAGTAAGTATCATAATTTTTGGGAGCTCTTTATGAGACTTGCAATCCCTGCTTCCCTCTTTGAAGGGCCTTTCTTTTACTTTTTAGTTGAGTCAGTAAACCTATCCCTTCTATCTCAGCAATTATTTTGAGTTGTTGTGTTTCATTCATTCATATGATGATTTATTCACTCATGTTTCTTATGTTCCTTGTTTTGCACATTGCTCTTATCTTGATGTTTACTACTTTGAAAGCTATCATCGAAAACCAGCTATTTGTGAACTCTAGCAAATTATCAAATATTCTTCGACCAAGAGCTAAGTTTGCCATTACCAATTATGATTCACTTTATGTATCTTTATTGTGTTTCCTTTACTCATTACAAGTTGAGTTATATAATAGTGAGTTGTCTTCTATTATGATCTATGTATTTGATGAATGTTATGCTTCTTGTCTATATTCTTTTATCGACTCTTCACTCCATAAACCTGAGGCCATGTTTATTGAGCTCAGTTTCGCTTGGGGACAAGCGAAGTCTAAGCTTGGGGGAGTTGATACGTCCATTTTGCATCACTATTCTATGTCTTAATTCACTATTATTCATTGATATATTTCATATTGAGAGGTGATACTTATGTTATTTCATCTGTTTTTTGCATGGTTGATGACTTTTGGAGCATGGACCACTGCAGTCAGGATTCTGATGGAAAAGGTGCTGTTTGGAGGCAAAATTCACGAAGATCAGAAAATCCAGGAAAATATACAGAAAATCCTATTTTTCCAGAAGACTAAGGATGCCAGAAGATGGAGTGGAGATGGGCCACAGGGGGCTCACACCACCCCATGGCACGGGCAGGCCTAGGCCGTGCCTGGAGGTGGTGTGGCCACCCTGGCCCACTCCAGCCTCTCCCCTCTGGCATATATCATCCTCCCAAAATCCTAAGACTCGGGGAGGGACCACAGAAAGATTTCGCCGCCTCTACGGGGCGGAAAACACCGAGAGAGAAAGATCTCTCCGGCAGACAGATTTCTGCCAGGGGAATTCCTTCCCGGAGAGGGGAGATCATCGCCATCAACACCACCATCAAGCTGGACTTCATCCGGATCATCATCATCACCACCATCATCACCATCAGCACCATCATCACCATCTCCATATTGCTGTAACAATTGTGTTGAATCTTGCATAGTTCATAGGGGAAACTTTCCCGGTGTTGATTACTCTTTGTAGTTGATGCTATTGAGTGAACCATTGAATTATTGTTTATGTTCAGATTGTTATACATCATTATTCCATATCTGATCATGATCCATATGATGTCTTGTGAGTAGTTCGTTTGTTCTTGAGGACATGGGAGAAGTCATGTTGTTAGTAGTGGAGTTGAGTTGAGAGAGATTCAATAGATTGTTATTTAAGTTGTGGTGTACTTCTTATAGTGGTGTCATGTGAACGTCGACTAAATGACACTTCACCTATATGGGCCTAGGGGAATGCATTGTGTATTTGGCTACTAATCGTAGGGGTTGCCGGAGTGACAAAAACCTGAACCCCCGTTAGGAAACCATTGCACAAGGGACGTAAGGGTCTTAGAGTTTAAAGCTGTGGTTAGGTTTCTACCTTAATTACATTCTTGTACTTACGGATGTTTGCAAGGGGTATAATCACAAGTATGTATTAGTCTTGGATGGGGCGGTACATTAGCACAGGTTCACCCACACAACACTTAGCAAGCTAAAGAAGATTTATCAACTATATGAAGCGAAAGCACTTGACAGTCTTCCCATGTGTCCTCGAGAACGTTTGGTCATCTTAAGTAATACAACCAGCTTGTCCTTTGCTGCATAAAGGATTGGGCCACTTGCTGCATTTATTCCTACTGTCTTTTATTTACTCGTAGTTTGTTTAATTGCTATATCAAAAAACCCTAAAAATCCGTTTGCTAAGTATTTGCAGAGAATTCCTGATCCATACCACTAGCCAGCACCTTCTTCTCCTCGTTGGGTTCGACACTCTTACTTATCGAAAATACTGCGATACACCCCCTATACTTGTGGGTCATCAAGGGGGTTCGGATGATAACCTGAAGGTGGATTATTAGTCATAGATGCAATTGGATGGCGGTCTATGTATAATGTTGTAATGCCCAATCAAGTTCCAAAGGAGTCAAGATGATTAGTATATGCATGTATTGCTTTCTCGATGTTTGTCAATTGCCCCACTATAATTTATTCACCCAGCATGTTATCTATCTTAAGGAGAGCCACCTCTAGTGAATTATGGATCCTGGTCCTTGTCTTTTACATACAATCTACAAATTGTTTACTGCTTTGTGTTTACTTTCTGCAAATTATTACTTTCTTCCATTCGATACGTTTAATCCTTTGTTTTCAGCAAAACATGGTGAGATTGACAACCTCATCGCAAGTTGGGGACAATGTTTTGTGGTTGTGTTGTGCAGGTCTCCATGTTGCTACTAGCACCGGTAGTTCGCCCTACCAAGGCTCAGCTAGCAACACCTTTGGCGTGTTTCCTTGCTAACCAAGCCTCTCCCCTCTGCCGTATATCATCCTCCTGAAACCAGTAGGAGCAAGGAAACACCCCAAAGGTGTTACTAGCTGAGCTTTGGCAGGGCGCACTACCGGTGCTAGTAGCAACGTGGAGACCTGCACAACACAACCACAGAACTTTGTCCCCAACTTGCGATGAGGTTGTCAATCTCACCGTGTTTTGTGGAAAACAAAGGATTAAACGTATCGAATGGAAAGAAGTCAAAGTTTGCAGAAAGTAAACACAAAGCAGTATACAGTTTATAGATTGTATGTAAAGAAAGAAGACCGGGATCCATAGTTCACTAGAGGTGGCTCTCCTTAGATAGATAACATGCTGGGTGAACAAATTACAGCGGGGCAATTGACAAACACCGAGAAAGCAATACATGCATATACTAATCATCTTGACTCCTTTGAGACCTTATTGGGCATTACAACATTATACATAGACCGCCATCCAACTGCATCTATGACTAATAATCCACCTTCAGGTTATCATCCGAACCCCCTCTAGTATTAAGTTGCAAGCAACAGATTATTGCTTTACGAACTGCGTGTAAAGTAAACAATATGATTGTTCTATGAACAAAGGATTTTTGTTTTCTCCCTAGTAGCAACAGCACATCTAGTGCCTTAGAGATTTCTGTCACTTCCCCAGATTACCAGAGGCATGAACTCACTATCGAGCATAAATACTAACTCTTGGAGTTGCTAGCATCTACTTGGCCAAGATAGCTACTAACAACAGAAAGCATGCAAGATCACAAATAACAAAGACATGATAGAATCAATAATCAATCTGAAATAGCATCTCAATATCCATCGGATCCCCGTAAACACAACATGCAGAATTACAAATAGATGATCTTGATCATGAACGGAGCTCACAAGATCTAGACATGAAAGCACAAAGGAGGAGAACCAGCCATCTAGCTACTACATGGATCCGTAGTCCAAGGATGAACTACTCACGCATCACACCGGAGGCTTGCATGGTGATGAAGAAGGCCTCTAGGGTGAATTCCCCTCTCCGGCAGGATGCCGGGAAGAGGTTCAGATCCCTCCCGATCTAGGGATGGAGATGACGGCGGCTATAGACTCTTTCGTGGATTTTTGATCGGGAACTTAGGGTTTTCGTCCCGAGGGTAATATATAGGCAGAAGGATAGGCCGAGGGGGTGCCTGGGCTGGCCACACCACCCCCTGGCACGGGCCAGGCCTGGCCGCGCGGCCAGGTTGTGTGGCCGCCCTCTGGCCCCTCTCCGTCTCGTATTCTGGCACTTGATGACTTCCAGAAAAATAGGCACTTTGGCTTTTGTCCCGTCCAATTTCGAGAATATTCATTTTCTGACTTTCCTGGAACCAAAAACAGCAGAAAACAGGCAGTTGGCACTATGGCTCTTGTTAATAGGTTAGTCCAAGAAATCATATGAAAAGTACTCCAAAGTTGGAACAAAACACAAGAAAGTGGATAAAACCAAGCATGGAACATCAAAAATTGTAGATACATTTGCAATATATCAACATCCCCAAGCTTAACTCCTGCTTGTCCTCGAGTAGGTAAGTGATAAAAAGAAAGAATAATTTTTGAGGTGACATGCACCATCAAAGACTTGATCAAGGTATTTGCAAAACATTCAAAGCTGGGATCATAGTACTTCAATCATAACATGAAAGAAAAAGTTCTAGCAATAAGAAAAGAAACTATGATGCAACATGAAAAGGCAAAAACAAAAGATTTATGAATAACAATGCTTTGCAAGACATTTGTTTGTTTCACATAAAGAAAACATAGCATAATAGCATTCAGCCTTTCCCTCAATAGAGTAGCAAATATAAATGCATAGCACACCTTCAAAGTTCATAAGAGTGACTAGATACAATTGTTTAAAACAAGCAATATCAAGTTATGCATCAATCAACTAGTCTTGGGACAATGCACATAGAACTAAGAATGGCCACTATGCTCTCAAAGTAGGTGCATAAAGATAGAAGGTGGAGACTCAATATAACGGTGGAAGAAAGGCCTTTGTAAAAGGAAGTAGGGATTCAAGTCTCATAAAGAGCTTCCAAAAATTATGGTACTTATAGCTTTCAGCTCTCATTGCCCCTATCATAAGCATCTTTAAGGTGATTAAGGTTAAAGTGACACAACTAAGAGGATATGCTTGACAAGTTATAAACCGAAATCTCATGCCCCTTACTTACGAAGACCGATCCTCATGCTACTCAACTTCAGTCATGGGTAAGCTCTTATCATTGTAAGTATATGTGTATCATTAAGAACTACCAACGGGGTACCCCTTGCACATGATACGGGAGCTTTCCCATAATCAAAATGACAAGGCAAGCAGACAATGAGCATCTCAGTGATCTTTTTATTTGCTATTTGCATAGGTTTTTATTGAGGATGCTTCATAGAGTGCTCATTATGGTGATGCTGCAAGTTTCCACCATGATTAGGCATGGCTTAGGCTAGCGGCCTAGGCGTTTCTCTAACACACATACAAACTCCATGATCTTACAAGTTCCACTTTTATTTCACACCGCCGGGATCCGTAAGCAAAAGAACATGATATCAACGGGGTACAAAGTACAAGTGCAATGTTGAAAGAATTCCCCATGAAACATGGTTCTGCTAATTTCAACTTATAAAGCGCAAGCATATACGCAACAAAGAAGGACACAATGGTTCAAGTTTATTAGAGGCAATAAAGTAAAGTGTGCCATCAAGTTCGTGAGAGCTTTAATCACTAGTTTTCTCATAACAAGTTTAATTTGGAAGGTAAACAAAAGCATGAATATACTTGGAATAGCATAAGCTAGTAGGTAGGTATGGTGGACTCTTTAGAATAACTTGGTTTAGGGAGTTGGATGCATGAGTGGAACTCATACTTTGTTGTGGAGGCTAGCAAAAGACTGGGAGCGGCAAACTAAGAGAGCAATAATGGCCATAATCATGCAGAGCGACAAAACATCATTGATCAAATCATAAAGTGATACTACAAGTTGAAAACTAAAGGATCATAAAGGCTATGGTGACTTGAGATAGTCATAACATGGTGTGAGCATGTGCCAAGTCAACCCAAATAAAGCATCAAAGGAGAATACCACTATACTATGCTTTAATATGCTAAAACAACGCATGATTCATCCAAGGCACATTAAGCAATCTCAATTGTTCATAACAAGTAATTCTACAGCAAAGAATACTAAGCATAAAGCCAAAACAATATCAAGCATGGCATGACAAAGCATAGGCCATAGTCAAAAACGAGCTCTTTTTACCACATTAGCATGAAATTTCCTACTCTTTTCCAAACCAAGCCAAACTATTTGCAAACCAATGTATGAAAGAGGGGGTCCAACTAATTTATTCAGGAAACTAAGCAAACCAAAGAAAATGAAAAACCAAAACGAAAGCAAAAAAGAAGACGCTCCAAGAACAACACAACTGTGCATGAAACAATAAAAATGAAGCGTTTGGAAGAAACCTGGAATTTTTATTGATGAAGAAGGGGATGCCTTGGGCATCCCCAAGCTTTAACGCTTGTACTTCTTGGATATTTCTTGGGGTGACACGCGTGGCATCCCCAAGCTTGAGCTTTAGTCCATCCTTCATCTCATTGCTCGTTCCTTCCATACACCTGAAAATTTTCCTTCATACAAAACTTCACACAATCTTATTAGCAACATTAGTGCACTCAAGATAAATAAGTCTCAAGGTTCAGTTCTAACACCAAATAAACTTCCATTAGAACACTCTCTACTGTAGCACTTACCTCAAAAAGCTCAATTTCCCAAAAGAACTCAAGAAGGAACCAACAACAAGCAAATGCAGAAAATGGCAGAAATCTGTCAAAACAGACCAGCAGGTAAAGACGAATTTTTTCGAATACCTTCTGTTGCTCAAATCAAAAAGTGTCGAACTAACAAAAGTTAGACAACAACCTGGGGCAGAAGCACAAAAACTTACAGCTCAATCTGACATACAGATCTCTCTCACGAATTTTTACGGTGAAGCACAAAAATCTGTTTCGGGACAGCAACTTTCCCAATCATTACTTCTCTCTCATTAGAGGTTACTCTTGGCACAAAAAGCAAATAAAAAGGATAAGGAGCGGTTATTACAGAGGTAATAACTTCCAAGTCTCATCTAAAACTTTTGGGTTATCTCCCAATAAGTACTTTTCTTTAACGCATTTAAGTTAGGCATAAGAACCAAAGAAAGAATCAAGTGTTCTCAAATGAAGAAGCATTAAGACCAAATTTTGTTTTCATAGGAGAAGCAAAAGAAATCTTTTCTCTCTTTTTAGGGAAGTGTTCTATACCTTTATTGAGTGGGAGTTGATATTTAATGGTGCCTTCTTTCATATCAATGATGGCACCAACAGTTCTAAGAAAAGGTCTTCCCAAAGTAATAGGACAAGAAGCATTGTATTCAACATCCAAAACATAGAAATCAACAGGGACATAGGAATTGTTAACCATAATAAGAACATCATTAAGACTCTCCATGAATTTCTTTTTAGCATTATCATCAAGTGGGATATTCAAATAAGAATATTCAAGAGGAGGTGTAACAACCTCGGACCCTACGCTCTAAGTTCAAGCCTAGATGAACCAAAAGTGGTTAAGGGATTTTACAGCGGGGGCCCAGGGCCACCCACATGTAGGCCCGTCGACCGCCCTAACTACTTCCAAAAACATCAGGACAAGAGCGAGCGGCGTAGGCAACAGGCGAAGAGATCAAATACATACACAAGTGAGTATGTATGCAAGCTACCTTACAACAGTTCTCAGAGCCATACCATCTAAAAGAAATAGAAATATTGCAACGCCATACGTCAAGATCCAAATATCCTAGATGGAGATAATATTTTAGGATAGCTCCCCATACATCAATCAACAGAGTATCAAGCGGAAGCGGGAAACAAGATCCGAGTACGGATAAGAGACAAATCGGCATAAGATGCCACATAAATAAGCACATTCCGCCCATAGATCTCTCGGATCCCCATCCCCGGAATCTCTACATCGAGTGATCGTTGCCAACATCATCTCTTTCCTCCACCCAGTATCCATCTTGCGAATACACCTGTTCATCTGAATCAAACAATTTATCGTGTGAGACCCTAGGGGTACTCACCAAGTATTTATGCCTCTAAAGGGGACATATACCTGGGGTGACGCAATTGCAGCAAAATATAATAACTAACAAGTCTATAGATACTCGCTAACCATCCACTTAACCAATGATAGGCGGATGTCCGTTAATTAGAAACAATAGTTATAACAATATAAAGTAACAGATCCATCCTCCTTCTCGCTTACCAACGAGAAAGCGGACGAACAACCCATCCGTTGGCGGTTTTATTAATCATTCCATGAACATTGCTCTAATTACTAGTCAGATATTTAGTCAAATTAAAGACGGTACTTTAGTTATACTTGTCTATGATTGAGAAACTGTGCTCCAGTCGTCCATAACTGCGGACACGGCTTTTAGAAAGATTTACCCTGCAGGGGTGCACAAATAGCAACACACACACGCTCAACCTCGTAAAAACCAAATCAAAACCCAACGAGGCCTTCACGACAAAGCACTCACAGGATTCATAAAATATTTTAGGGGGCCACCCCACTAAGCTACCCGCGACGAAGTTGGCCGGCTCTGAGACGGACCCAGGGTTTGTGTGGATGGCGGTAAACGACTGGGAACCCGAAAGTGTGACTGGGCTTGTCGATACAGCGAAAACGTGTCACGATCCAAAACAGTACAGGTGCTCCACGCACGATCGTAAATAAAATAGTAAAGCATGGTATAGGTACAACATAGTAATAAAGCCCCAAACTAATTGTGGCCCCAAGAAATAAAGTGCGAATCAAGCTCAGGCAAAAGGGGATCCATAGAGTCTCCCGTATGTGGATGGTGCGAATAGTCAAGGAACAGGAATCAAGCGCTTGGGGTCCTATGGGACACAAGTGAGTATGAAAAACCAAATAACAGATATTGCCCACCCGTGCCTCTTTCATTAGTTATCCCATTACTACTCAGGTTAAGTTGTTTAGGTACCTCGTTAACCATCAGACACTCACATACCCTACACATGTTGTTCTACGACTCGCATGGCTTAAACAACTCATGCAGTAGTGGCTCATGGGATGGAGGAACAAGCTCGGTGGGGTTTAAAAGTAAAGGCTATGCAGTATTTGGGATTCAATTTAATGCAATCATGACTCCATGATGCAGGAATAAGATAGAAGCAATAGGTACTATATGTATGCAAGCATGTGGTAGTGCTTGCCTGGCAGCTCAGTTGAAGCGAGAGATTGATCTGGGTAGTACTCCTGGGATTCCTGATAATTCCCCTGCTCAGCGTCTATTCGAAAGAAGAACCAAACAAACAAGGGCCAACATAAATAAAGTGCATAAGCATATAAATAAAATGCGACAAGCAACCAAGCATGCCATGATGAATGATGCACAATTTACATGGCAATAATGTAGCATGCCAAGGGTGAGGTTTGGGGACAAGAATAATCATTTTACTAATTATTTGGTCAAGTTTTATTACCATAAATAGTTCTGATTATTTAATATTTATGAGATGCATGCTGCAATTCATATCATGGAATGCATAATCATAACGGGCTCGTCGCACTGATCGATTTAGACATATTATTTGTCAAATTTGGAATTACAGAATTAAAGTTATTAATTTATCGAGATAAAGGCATTTATTGCAAATTTAATCATCCCAAAAATTTAAATTAGTCAAACATTATTTTGGATGGCATATTTGAAACCCTCATGTTTTTCTGATTCAAAAACATATATTATTTGTCAAATTTGGAATTATCAACTAAAAGTTATTTAAAACTGGATTTAAAAACATTTAGACAAATTTTGAAATTGATTTTTATAAAACTGAAAAGCTCACGGACTTTTTGCACACAGGCAGAAGTCAGACACAGACGTAGACAGGTGGGGCCGCGTTGAGCTGGCGAAAAACGCGCGCGGCAAGCTTTTCTCACCGCGGGGTTGTCCAGCCAGTGAGATTGACAGGTGGGGTCGGCGGTTCGCGGGGCCACGCACGGGCGCGTGAACAGGGCGCGGCCACGTGGCGCAGATGGGGAGTGCAGGTTGAGGCGGTGATTACTGCGGTGCCTTTTTGTAAAAAGCCCACAGAGACAGACAAGTGGGACCTAGTGGAGCACGGGTTGAGCAGCAAAAGAAGCAGGGGGTATTTGAAAAATTCCCCCCGCGTACTGTTTTTCTTCTCTGCCTCCTAACCTGACGGAACTGACAGTGGAGGACACCGGCGCGGCGGGGGATCGAACCTGCGATCTAGCGCGCGCGCAGGCGGCAGCTACCACTGCGGCTGGGGGGGTTGCTGATGAGAAACGACGGCACGGCCAAATAACTCTACTGTGGCGCAACGGCTGAAGACAACTGCGAGCGCGGTGCACCGAGAGCGTTCGACAGATTGATCTACACGTCCAGGAAGCAACGACGAGCGGGAGGATGTCTGGGAGACTCAGGAGCTCACCAGGGGTTTGCTAGAGGGGTTGGATCGGGCCGGGGAGCAGGGGATCGCCGGGGGAGTTGATGATCTGGGGCTAGGGTTTCTTGTCGGCTCGAGGTTGTGCAGCAGGTGCTGGGCCTCCTCTTTGTCGGCATGGACAGGGGTGACGTAGGTGCTCCACTGGTTCTTCCCCAACACCCAGTCGCCACGCCCGCCTCCTAGCTATGGTGGTAGCGGTGGATGTCGATGATGGGTGGTCGGAGATGGAAGAGAGGGGTAGCAGAGGTAGATGGGGGAAGGGGCTACGGCGGCAGGGCCCTGGGATCTGGGGGACCGATTCTAGGCACGAGAGGGAGAAATATAAGGACGGAGGGAGGGAGAGATGCACATGGGGGCTCGGGTGGGAAAAAGGTGGTGGTGGCCACCTTTCTCTTCTCCCTCTCTCACGTGTGCTGCGAGGCTCGGGAGGCCAGGGGAGGCTGCAATGCTGGGGCCAGATGGGCAGCATAGGGTGGCTCGGGTGGGGCTTGCTTGGCAGCGAGGGGAGAGAGAAAAAGGAAGAGGGGGTTGGGGTTCGGCTAGGCTAGCAAGAGGGGTTGATGTCGAGCAAGAGGGGGTGGCTCGGGCTAGATGGCTAGGTTAGGGTTGGGCCGAGCCAAACCACCAGGTGTGGCCTCGGTTTGGGAGAGGGGATAAGGGGTGAGTGGAGCTAGGGTTAGAGATAGTTAGGGTGTATAAGTGGTATTTGATTTGATTCAAATGAATATGACTCAAACCAATAAAACTCCATCTATTCAAAGGCAAGAGATAGAAAAAGTGGTGACATTGCATGGGGTGTTGAGTGTGGAGTAAGTGAGGTAGGAGTAGGGTTTTGGGGTATGAGAGAAAGGATTTTGGTTAAGAAGGAAAAGATACATATACAACATGTAATATAAGCATGCCATGATGCTTAACAAAACCAAGTGTAGATGCCGCTAGGATGGTGGAGTTCAAACATCTTGAGCCATCTTAACTTAATTCCAAAGAAACCATGCTCCACTCAAAAATCAAAGAAAATGGCCAAAAAAGAGAGTGTATGATGATCTTGCATGGCCCATGCATAAATAGTAAATGCATTCTCTAGTAGTGAAAACCACTAGAATAACTCATGGCATTTATATAAGCAAGGTTTCAAGAATTTGAATATGGGCCAACAAATGGTAAGGAAGCTTGTTTACCACATGTACTAAATACAAGATCATGCATGGATATAAGGTGGCCAAGCTTGTGTGTATGTGCCACTAGCCAACATGAACCACAATAGTATTCCTCCATGAGCTTATATTCAAATTTAAACCATATGGAAGCTTGCCAAGGATTCCACTCACATAGCATGCAAAGGTGGCTATATGGCTCTCCACATATCAATAATGTGAGAACAACATGATGCATATATGGGAGCATGTGGAATTGTAAGTGGATCCATCCCAAACCACATGAGCTAGAGGTAAAACCAAATAAATTGCAAGGCTCACATATAGTGGGATGGTGGAATAATGGGGTGGTGGAAAAGTTAAGGTGGTGACAAAGAAAGGTGGTGGAGTTAAAAGAGAGATGCCCCCAACTCAACTTGGGCATGAGCAATTCATCAAGAAGCAAATACATTTTATTAAGAACCAAATACAATTGATAAATGCATATGAGACAAAAACCAAATGAAAAGAGTTTTATATGATGCTCAAATGCAATGTGGCATGATGACATGAGCATGATATAATTATGATGCAACAATTATATGTAGGAATGTAGCATATTATTATTAGACCATGTAGCATTACAGATGTTAGACAGATAGGATGCTACAGGAGGCAAATCAAGCATATCATAAATCCTTCTAGGCATAATAGAAACACTACTATCAAGATCACATAAAGCTTTGAAATCAAAGTCATTCACTTTCATATTAATGATGGGTTCCCAACCATCTTCTTGTTTTATAGGAATAGAAGCTTTATGTTTCATCTTTTCTTCTTTAATCTTCATGAGAGCGTCCGTAATGTGTTTTGTAAAAGCCATGTTCATAGCACTAGCATTAGGACTTTTAGCAAGCTTTTGTAGGAACTTAATAACTTCAGAGATGTTGCAACCATCAAGATCAAAATCAACTTTATCATCTAAAGTAGTAAAACTATTACTAGCCTCAACACTAGTGGTGGTAATAGTAGAAGCACTAATGTTTCTAGCAATTTCATCTTCTGTTTCCCACTTAGCATGTAATTCAGCTAATAGTCTAACATTTTCATCAATTCTTACTTGTATAGCATTAGTGGCTGCAAAGGGATTCTCATTAATTTCAGGTTTAGTAGCCATTTTATTCAAAGAAGATTGAGCTTCAGCTAAAGATCTTATATTTCTTTCAGCATTAGAGAGTTTTTCCTCAATAGTTTTATTGAAGGCAGTTTGTTTACTAATAAACTCTTTAAGCATAACTTCAAGTTCAGAGGGAGCACTCTTATTATTGTTGTAAGAATTTCCATAAGCATTACCATTGTTGGGAGGATATGGCTTATAATTGTTGTTACCAAAATTGTTCCTATAAGCATTATTGCCAAATTTATTATTTCTTATGAAGTTCACATCAACTTGCTCTTCTTGAGCAACCAAAGAAGCTAAAGGAACATTATTTGGATCAATATGGGCTTTCCCATCAACAAGCATAGACATAATAATATCAATTTTCTCACTCAAGGAGGAGGTTTCCTCAACAGAATTTACCTTCTTACCTTGTGGAGCTCTCTCAGTATGCCATTCAGAATAATTAACCATCATATTGTCCAGAAGTTTTGTTGCAGCACCCAAAGTGATGGTCATAAAGGTACCTCCAGCAGCAGAATCCAATAGGTTCCTTGAAGAATAGTTCAATCCTGCATAAAAAGTTTGGATGATCATCCAAGCAGTCAGTCCATGAGTGGGACAATTCTTTACCAAAGATTTCATTCTTTCCCAAGCTTGAGCAACATACTCATTATCAAGTTGTTTAAACTTCATTATTTCACTTCTCATCGATATAATCTTAGCAGGAGGATAGTATTTTCCAATAAAAGCATCTTTGCACTTAGTCCAAGAATCAATACTATTCCTAGTTAAGGAATTCAACCATTCTTTAGCTTTTCCTCTCAAACAGAAAGGAAATAATTTCAGCTTAATAATATCACCATATATATCCCTATGCTTTTGCATCTCACTAAGTTCAACGAAGTTATTTAGATGGGAAGCAGCATCTTCATTACCAATACCAAAAAATTGTTCTCTCATAACAAGATTGAGCAAAGCAGGTTTTATCTCAAAGAAAGTATTTTCAGCCACAGATGGAGCAATAGGTGTGCTCATAAAATCATTGTTGTTGGTGCTAGTGAAGTCACAGAACTTAGTGTTTTCAAGGGTAGTCATTTTTTTGGGTTTTCAAATAAGAAAGCAAACTAGTAGAACTAATTTTTTTGTGTTTTTGAAGAACAAAACAAGCAAACAAAGCAAAAAGAAACTAAGCAAAACAAAAACAACAAAGTAAAGAGATTGGCTATGAGGGACTCCCCTTGTGAAGATGTCCTTGACTCCCCGGCAACGGCGCCAGAAAATCGCTTGATGGCTCAATGCATGGTGCCCAGAAAATTTCTTGATGGCGGTGTTGATGTAGAGCTCGTTGGGAACCCCAAGAGGAAGGTATGATGAGCACAGCAGCAAGTTTCCCTCAGTTATGAAACCAAGGTTTAATCGAACCAGTAGGAGCAAGGAAACACCCCAAAGGTGTTACTAGCTGAGCTTTGGCAGGGCACACTACCGGTGCTAGTAGCAACGTGGAGACCTGCACAACACAACCACAGAACTTTGTCCCCAACTTGCGATGAGGTTGTCAATCTCACCGTGTTTTGTGGAAAACAAAGGATTAAACGTATCGAATGGAAAGAAGTCAAAGTTTGCAGAAAGTAAACACAAAGCAGTAAACAGTTTATAGATTGTATGTAAAGAAAGAGGACCGAGATCCATAGTTCACTAGAGGTGGCTCTCCTTAGATAGATAACATGATGGGTGAACAAACTACAGCGGGGCAATTGACAAACACCGAGAAAACTGCATCTATGACTAATAATCCACCTTCAGGTTATCATCCAAACCCTTCAGGTTATCATCCAAACTAAGCATCTTGACTCCTTTGAGACTTGATTAGGCATTACAACATTATACATAGACCGCCATCCAACTGCATCTATGACTAATAATCCACCTTCAGGTTATCATCCAAACCCCCTCCAGTATTAAGTTGCAAGCAACAGATTATTGCTTTACGAACTGCGTGTAAAGTAAACAATACGATTGTTCTATGAACAAAGGATTGTTGTTTTCTCCCTAGTAGCAACAGCACATCTAGTACCTTAGAGATTTCTGTCACTTCCCCAGATTACCAGAGGCATGAACCCACTATCGAGCATAAATACTAACTCTTGGAGTTGCTATCATCTACTTGGCCAAGATAGCTACTAACAATGGAAAGCATGCAAGATCACAAATAACAAAGACATGATAGAACCAATAATCAATCTGAAATAGCATCTCAGTATCCATCAGATCCCCGCAAACACAACATGTAGAATTACAAATAGATGATCTTGATCATGAACGGAGCTCATAAGATCTAGACATGAAAGCACAAAGGAGGAGAACCAGCCATCTAGCTACTACATGGATCCGTAGTCCAAGGATGAACTACTCACGCATCACACCGGAGTCTTGCATGGTGATGAAGAAGGCCTCCAGGGTGAATTCCCCTCTCTGGCAGGGTGCCGGGAAGAGCTTCAGATCCCTCCCGATCTAGGGATGGAGATGACGGCGGCTACAGACTCTTTCGTGGATTTTTGATCGGGCACTTAGGGTTTTCGTCCCGAGGGCAATATATAGGCGGAAGGAGAGGTCGAGGGGGTGCCTGGGCTAGCCACACCACCCCCTAGCGCAGGTTAGGCCTAGCCGCGCGGCCAGGTGGTGTGGACGCCCTCTAGCCCCTCTCCGTCTCGTATTCTGGCACTTGATGACTTCCAGAAAAATAGGCACTTTGGCTTTTGTCCCGTCCAATTCCAAGAATATTCATTTTCTGACTTTCCTGGAACCAAAAACAGCAGAAAACAGGCAGCTGGCACTGTGGCTCTTGTTAATAGGTTAGTCCAAGAAATCATATGAAAAGTACTCCAAAGTTGGAACAAAACACAAGAAAGTGGATAAAACCAAGCATGGAACATCAAAAATTGTTGATACATTTGCAATGTATCACTCTCTGGCAGACAGATTTCTGCCGGGGGAATTCCTTCCCGGAGAGGGGAGATCATCGCCATCAACACCACCATCAAGCTGGACTTCATCGGGATCATCATCATCATCACCACCATCATGATCAGCACCCTCATCACCATCTCCATATTGCTGTAACAATTGCGTTGAATCTTGCATAGTTCATAGGGGAAACTTTCGCGGTGTTGATTACTCTTTGTAGTTAATGCTATTGAGTGAACCATTGAATTATTGTTTATGTTCAGATTTTTATACATCATTATTCCATCTCTGATCATGATCTATATGATGTCTTGTGAGTAGTTCGTTTTGTTCTTGAGGACATGGGAGAAGTCTTGTTGTTAGTAGTGGAGTTGCGTTGAGAAAGATTCAATAGATTGTTATTTAAGTTGTGGTGTACTTCTTCTAGTGGTGTCATGTGAATGTCGACTACATGACACTTCACCTATATGGTCCTAGGGGAATGCATTGTGTATTTGGCTACTAATCGTAGGGGTTGCCAGAGTGATAGAAACCTTAACCCCCGTTAGGAAACCATTGCACAAGGGACGTAAGGGTCTTAGAGTTTAAAGTTGTGGTTTGGTTTCTACCTTAATTACTTTCTTGTACTTACGGATGTTTGCAAGGGGTATAATCACAAGTATGTATTAGTCTTGGATGGGGCGGTACATTAGCACAGGTTCACCCACACAACACTTAGCAAGCTAAAGAAGATTAATCAACTATATGAAGCGAAAGCACTTGACAGTCTTCCCATGTGTCCTCGAGAACGTTTGGTCATCTTAAGTAATACAACCGGCTTGTCCTTTGCTGCATAAAGGATTGGGCCACTTGATGCATTTATTCCTATTGTCTTTTATTTACTCGTACTTTGCTTACTTGCTATATCAAAAAACCCTAAAAATCCGTTTGCTAAGTATTTGCAGAGAATTCCTGATCCATACCACTAGCCAGCACCTTCTGCTCCTCGTTGGGTTTGACACTCTTACTTATGGAAAATACTGCGATAGACCCCCTATACTTGTGGGTCATCAGTATTATTAAGCTTAAATTGTTTCCTTTCTCTTTGAGAGGAAAAGCTAAAGAATGGTTGAATTCCTTAACTAGAAATAGTATTGATTCTTGGACTAAATGCAAAGGTGCTTTCATTAGAAAATACTATCCTCCTGCTAAGATTATATCTATGAGAAGTGAACTAATGAAGTTTAAACAATCTGATAATGAACATGTTGGTCAAGCTTGGGAAAGAATGAAATCTTTCGTAAAGAATTGTCCCACTCATGGACTGACTGCTTGGATGATTATCCAAACCTTTTATGCAGGGTTGAACTATTCTTGAAGAAATATATTGGACTCTACTGCTGGAGGAACCTTTATGACCATTACTTTGGGTGCTGCAACAAAGCTTCTGGATAATATGATGGTTAATTTTTCCGAATATCACACTAAAAGAGCTCCACAAGGTAAGAAGGTAAATTCTGTTGAAGAAACCTCCTCATTAAGTGATTAAATTGATGTTATTATGTCTATGCTTGTTAATGGGAAAGCTCATATTGATCCAAATCATGTTCCGTTAGCCTCTTTGGTTGGTCAAGAAGAGCAAGTTGATGTGACCTTTATAAGAAATAATAATTTTAGCAACAATGCCTACAGGAATAATTTTGGTAATAATAATTATAGGCCATATCTTCCCAACAATGGTAATGCTTATGGAAATTCCTACAAAAATAATAGGAGTGCACCCTCTGAACTTGAAGTTATGCTTAAAGATTTTATTAGTAAACAAACTGCTTTCAATAAAACTATTGAGGAAAAACTCTCTAATGCTGAAAGAAATATAGCATCATTAGCTGAAGCACAATCTTCTTTGAATAAAATGGCTGCTAAACCTGAAACTATTGATAATCCCTTTGCTGCTACTAATACCATACAAGTTAGAATTGATGAAAATGTTAGATTATTAGCTAAATTGCATGCTAAGTGGGAGAGAGAAGATGAAATTGCTAGAAACATTAGTGTTTCTACTATCAATACCACTAGTGTTGAAGCTAGTAATAGCTCTACTACTTTAGATGAAAATTATGATTTTGATCTTGATGGTTGCAACATCTCTGAAGTTATTAAGTTCCTACAAAAGCTTGCTAAAAGTCCTAATGCTAGTGCTATGAATATGACCTTTACAAAACACATTACGGATGCTCTCATAAAAAATAAAGAAGAAAAGATGAAACATAAAGCTTCTATTCCTATGAAAAAAGAAGATGGTTGGGAACCCATCATTAATATGAAAGTGAATGATTTTGATTTCAAAGCTTTATGTGATCTTGATAGTAGTGTTTCTATTATGCCTAGAAGGATTTATGATATGCTTGATTTGCCACCACTTGAAGATTGTTATTTGAATGTCCCACTTGATGATAATGCTAAAAAGAAACTAATGGGGAGTATTAATGATGTTCTTATTATGGTTAACAATGCCTATGTCCCTTTGATTTCTATGTTTTGGATGTCGAATGCAATTCTTCTTGTCCTATTACTTTGGGAAGACCTTTTCTTAGAACTGTTGGTGCCATTATTGATAGGAAAGAAGGCCCCATTAAATATCAACTCCCACTCAAGAAAGGTATAGAACACTTCCCTAAGAAGAGAGAGAAGATTTCTTTTGCCTCTCCTATGAAAACAAAATTTGCTCTTAATGCTTCTTCATTTGAGAACACTTGATTCTTTTTCTTGCTTCTTATGCCTAACTTAAAAGCGTTAAAGAAAAGTACTTATTAGGAGATAACCCAAAAGTTTTAGATTAGTCTTAGAAGTTATTACTTCTGTAATAACCGCTCCTTATCCTTTTTATTTGCTTTTTGTGCCAAGAGTAAACTCTAATGAGAGAGAAGTAATGATTGGGAAAGTTGCTATCCCGAAACATATTTCTGTTCTTCACCGTAAAAATTCGTGTAAACTCTCTGTACGTTGGTTTGAGGCGTGAATTTTTGTGCTTATGCCCCAGGTTGTTATCTAACTTTCGTTAGTTCAATATATTTTGATTTGAGCAATAGAAGGTCTTCGAAAAAATTGGTTTTTACTTGCTGGTCTGTTTTGACAGATTTCTGCCATTATTTGCATTTGCTTCTTGTTGGTTCCTTTTTGAGTTCTTTTGTGGAATTGAGCTTTTTGAGGGAAGTGCTACAGTATCTTGTGTTTTAATGGAAGTTTTATTGGTTTTGAAACTGAACCAAAGACTTATTATCTTGAGTGCACTAATGTTGCTAATAAAGATTGTGTGAAGTTTTGTATGAAGGAAAATTTTCAGGTGTATGGAAGGAATGATGTAATGAGATGAAGAATGGACTAAAGCTCAAGCTTGGGGATGTCACCCCGTGTCACCCCAAGAAATATTCAAGAGGTACAAGCGTCAAAGCTTGGGGATGCCCAAGGCATCCCCTTCTTCATCAATAAAAATTCCAGGTTTCTTCCAAACACTTCATTTTTATTGTTTCATGCACAGTTGTGTTGTTCTTGGAGCGTCTTCTTTTTCGTTTTCTTTTTGGTTTTTCGTTTTCTTGGTTTTCTTAGTTTGCTGAATAAATTGGTTGGACCCCCTCTTTCATGCATTGGTTTTCAAATAATTTGGTTTGGATTGGAAAAGAGTAGGAAAGTTCATGCTTAAGTGGTAAAGAGAGCTTGTTTTTGACTGTGGCCTATGCTTTGTCATGCCATGCTTGATATTGTTTTGGCTTTATGCTTAGTGATCTTAGCTATAGGATGAAATGTTATAAACAATTGAGATTGCTTAATGTGCCTTAGAAGAATCATGCGTTGTTTTAGCATATTAAAGCATAGTATTGTGGTATTCTCCTTTGATTCTTTACTTGGGTTGACTTGGTGCATGCTCGCACCATGTTATGACTATCCCAAGTCACCATATCCTTTATGATCCTTTAGTTTTTGACTTGTAATATCACTTTATGCTTTAATCAATGATGTTTTGTCGCTCTGCATGATTATGGCCATTATTACTCTCTTAGTTGGTCGCTCCTAGTCTTTTGCTAGCCTCCGTAACCAAGTATGAGTTCCACTCATGCATCCAACTCCTAAAACCAAGTTATTCCAAAGACTCCACCATACCTACCTATTAGCATTTTCTATTCCAAGTATATTCATGTTTTTTTCTACCTTCCGAATTAAACTTGCTATGAGAAAACTAGTGATTAAAGCTCTCACGAACTTGATGGCACACTTTACATTTCTTTCCCTTAATAAACTTGAACCATTGTGTCGTTTATGTTGTATATGCTTGCACTTATATGTTGGGGGTTAGCAGAACCATGTTGTCATGGGGAACGCTTTCAACATTGCACTTGTATTTTGTACCTAGTTGATATCATGCTCTTTTGTCTATGGATGTCGTCAGTGTGAAATGAAAGGGGAGCTTGTAAGTCCATGGAGTTATGTATGTGTGTTAGAGAAACGCCTGGGCCGTCGGTCTAATCCATGATGTCATGGTGGAAACCTGCAGCGTAACCATAATGAGTTGTCTATGAAACATTCTTCTTATAAAAAAGAGTCAGATATTGAGAAAAGAGAAAAAAAAGATATGAGAAAAGAGGAAAGAGAGAAAAAGCACCATTTTCCCATGGTAAATAAGAAGATTACTGAGATGCTTGTTATCTACTTTCCTTGTCATTTTGATATGGGGATTCTTCCGTATCATCGGGCAAGGGGTACCCCGTTGGCGGTTCTCTACGATACACATGTACTTACTATGACAAGAACTTACCGGTAACTAAACTTGAGTAGCATGAGGAGCGGCCCTCGTATTCAAGGGACATGAGATTTCCAACTTATACTTTGTCAAGCATATACTCCATAGTTTGTTCACTTTAACCTTAATCACTTCAAGATGCTTATGATAGGGGCAATGAGAGCTGAAATCTAGTAAGTAACATAATTTTTGGAAGCTCTTTATGAAACTTGAATCTCTGCTTCCTTATATGAAAGCCTTTCTTTTACTTTTATGTTGAGTCTCCACCTTCTATCTTTATGCACCTACTTTGAGAGCATAGTGGCCATTCTTAGTTCTATGTGCATTGTCCCAAGACTTGTTGATTGATGCATAACTTTGATATTGCTTGTTCTTAAACTATTTGTATCTAGTCACTCTTATGAACTTTGAAGGTGTCCTATGTATTTATGTTTGCTACTCTATGAGGGATAAGCAGAATACCACTATGCTATGTTTTCTTTATGTGAAACAAACAAACGTCTTGCAAAGCATTGTTATTCATGAATCTTTTGTTTATGCCTTTTCATGTTAAAACATAGTTGCTATGTCTTATTGTTAGAACTTTGTATTTCATGCTATGTTGAAGTACTATGATCCCAAATATCCATGTTTTACAAATACTTTGATCAAGTTTATGATGGTGCATGTCACCTCAAAAATTATTCTTTCTTTTTATCACTTACCTACTCGAGGATGAGCAGGAGTTAAGCTTGGGGATGTTGATACGTTGCTAACGTATCCATAACTTTTGATATTCCATGCTTGGTTTTATCTACTTTCTTATGGTTTGTCCCAACTTTGGAGTACTTTTTATACACTTTCTTGGACTAACCTATTAACAAGATGCCACAGTGCCAGCTGCCTGTTTTCTGCTGTTTTTGGTTCCAGGAAAGTCAGAAAATGAATATTCTCGGAATTGGACGGGACAAAAGCCAAAGTCAGTTTTTCACCCAGGGGGACACGGAGCCAGAATACGAGACGGAGAGGGGCCATAGGGCCGCCACACCACCTAGTCGCACGGCCAGGCCTGGCCTGCGCCAGGGGTGGTGTGGCCGCCTAGGGCACCCCCTCGGCCTCCCCTTTCGCCTATAAGATGCCTCCGATACAGAAACCCTAAGGACCCAATCAAAAATCCATGAAAGAGTCTGTAGCTGCCATCATCTGCATCCCTAGATCGGGAGGGATCTGAAGCTCTTCCCGGCACCCTATCGGAGGGGAGAATTCACCCTGGAGGCCTTCTTCATCATCATGCAAGCCTTCGGTGTGATGTGTGAGTAGTTCATCCTTGGACTACGGGTCCATGTAGTAGCTAGATGGCTGGTTCTTCTCCTTTGTGCTATCATGTTTAGATCTTGTGATCTTCGTTGATGGTCAAGATCATCTATTTGTAATCCTACATGTTGTGTTTGCGAGGATCCGATGGATATTGAGATGCTATTTCATATTGATTATTGATTCTATCATGTATTTGTTATTTGTGATCTTGCATGCTTTCCGTTGTTAGTAGCTATCTTGGCCAAGTATATGCTAGCAACTCCAAGAGTTAGTATTTATGCTCGATAGTGGGTTCATGCCTCTAGTAATCTGGGGAAGTGACAGAAATCTCTAAGGTACTAGATGTGTTGTTGCTACTAGGGAGAAAATAGCAATCCTTTGTTCATAGAACAATCGTATTGTTTACTTTACACGCAATGCGTAATGCAATTATCTATTGCTTGCAACTTAATACTGGAGGGGGTTCGGATGGTAACTTGAAGGTGGATTATTAGTCATAGATTCAGTTGGATTACGGTCTATGTATAATGTTGTAATGCCCAATCAAATCTCAAAGAAGTCAAGATGATTAGTATATGCATGTATGCTTTCTCGATGTTTGTCAATTGCCCCGTTGTAATTTATTCACCCAACATGTCATCTATCTTAAGGAGAACCACCACTAGTGAACTATGGACCCCGGTCCTTTCTTTTACCATCAATCTACAAATGTTTACTGCTTTCTATTTACTTTCTGCAAGCTTTTACTTTCTTCCACACAATACGTATAATCCTTTGTTTTCCGCAAAACCGGTGAAATTGACAACCTCACTGTAAGTTGGGGGCAAAGTTCTGTGGTTGTGTTGTGCAGGATTCCAAGTTGGCAACAACACCTTGGAGGTGTTTCCTTTCTCCTACTGGTTCGATAACCTTGGTTTTATAACTGAGGGAAAACTTGTTGTTGTACTCATCATACCTTCCTCTTGGGGTTCCCCAACGAGCTCGATATATTTTGGGCCATCACATTTTCTTCACAAAACTAAAACATCTTATATTTTGAAATGGATGGAGTACATGCATTGTATCCACTTTTCTCTACAGTTTCACTAGCAACAGGACGTGACCGCTATGTTGGAATACCATAAATTACACATGGTAAATATAAAACTCTCTTGACATTTACTAGTTCCTTGTTTCTTACCTTGAATATTGTTAAGGTGCAAGAAGACTATAAAAGACAAGTAATCATCTCTGCTCTCAAATAAAGTTTAATAAAATAAACCTAATAAATTTATAATCCCGTATATTGATCATTGTAAATTTTGATCTAAATTAGGAATTTGTACTACTCTTTTGCAAATGCACTTACTGTGAGCGGAGTGTGGGTTGATTTCGACCAAACACGAGAGCATCTGCAATGGGATAAAAAATTGTGCTTGCGCAAAAAAAACATTTTTAAGGGCACAAGAGGTGCTCTAGCATATGCCCAAAACTGTAACACGCCAAAAAAGTTAGTCACGTAAAAAATGGCATGGTGCTCTGCGGCACCACAACCTCGCGCCAAAAATATCTTGCCCCTACACGACCACCAACCGCCTCATGAAATTTCCACCCATCACACCGCGCACGACCTCTCTGCCCATACACTGATTCCCACTGACACCGCCCCGCCCTAGCCCCTCCTATCGTAGATTTAGTCGATTCATGTCATCACCGACATCTACCGAGCCGTTTCCGACTCTATTTAAGGGCCCCCACCCAACCCTAGTCATCGCCGCTCAGTGTGGCCCCATGTTGCCACGTCCGGAGCGCCATTGGCTTCCTAGGTGTCCGCCTGTAACATAGATGGTGAACTACACGGCCAAAATCACGTTCGGCGAACAACATGTGTGGTTGGGTACCTTAGATTTGCCGCACGAGGCTGCACACACGTTTGACACTGCGACGTGGAGGTTCGACCATCCGCAGCACCAAATGAATTTCCTAGAGATTGGAAGTCGGGTCAAGGCATAGATGCTAGCTCTAGATATCTTCCTTGTGTCATAGGAGGAGAAGAAGAAACACCGATGGGAAATGTGGTAGCTTGTTGTTGCCGAGACCAATGAGATGGCCATGGAGAGGTACAAGGAGGCACATCCCAAGGAGGTCCAAAATCAGTTTGATTTCTATGCTCAGAGGGACGCGGGGAGAAAGACGGAGAGGGATGAGATGAAGAGGAGGAAGGACAAGATGGTGGCGCTGCTAAACAGTGTCGGACCCTCGATAGTCAAGGTGGATGACAAAGACAATAGATGGTTTTACCCATTTATCATTAGTAGCAGTGGTGATGAGTAGAGTAGTATGTATGATGTAGAGTAGTTTCGATGATGTAGTGTAGGTCGATGGTCATCGGTTATCGGTGTCAATGGTCATCGGTTACCGAACTTTCGATGTTTATGTTCGAATGTAGTTCGAAATGTGTTTTTGAAGGGGATCCGCAGCAGAAAACAAAAAAATTCCTACGTTGGTACCCAAAAAACTATCTAGGATCTATCTATGTAGTAATGCAGTAACGGCCAATGCATAGAGAATACATACCTTGTAGACTGTACGTGGTTAACGTTCCGAGGGGAACGTGTTTAATGTAGTCGTACTCGTAGCCGACCTCAAGGTCGCGAAGCTCCTCGTAGGTCACCCCTTGCTCCTTCTTCATCGTGCAGCAGCTCCGGCTCACGACATTTAAGCGCCTCAAGTGTTGCGCCTCGTGTCTTCGTACACATCCGGTGCATGATGAGAACTCTGGCTCCCCGATCCGGCCAGGAGTGCGGAAGTTGATATCCGGCTAGGAATCCCTGCAGCGCAACAGCGTACTGCAGGTGTGCCTCGTTCGCACAGCCCAGACTTGGGGCCATGGTCACAAGGTATAGAGAGAGGGAGGGAGAAAGTCACTAAAAGACTTCTCAAATTATATGTTTAATCCGACCCATGGGCACCCCTTTATATAGGCGGAGGGGGTGTGCCCTCTCCATTAGGTTAGCCATGTGGGACTATTAGTAAAAGAAAAGGCAGCAGGATTTTCGTCCATCCGGATGGGCCAAAATCCAGACCAAGAGGAAAAAGGGGACCAGGAGCCAGCACAGCAGCCGGGTGGCTTGTGAGGCCGGGTGGGCCGCTAGTGCCCCCCGCGGCCCAGCGCAGCTGCTGCTGCTGCCAGCGCCTGGGTGGGCCGGCGCTCACCCGCGGCCCAGCAAGCCAGCGAGGCGAGGCGGCCAGCCCGGGTGGGCCGGATCCCACCAGCGGCCCAGCGGCGAGGCGAGGGGAGAGGCGGCCCGGGGTGGGCCGGTCTGTCGACCGCGGCCCATCCGTGTGTGGCGCGTCACCCAGCTACTCGCGGCCCTATGCGGCGTCTGTTATCCGTCGCCCACGTGGGCTGCAGCTGTTTTTCTTTTTCCTTTCCTTTTTCTACAGCTTTTCTTCTTACCCTCCGGGGATTTGGCCTAATATGAAAGTTTCTTTTATAAATATTAATTTAAATATTATTTAGAATATATTAATTCACAATTAACATATAATAAATATATATTTAAATTCCCATTTATCCGAAAACACTTTTCCGGGCTTTTTCTTTATTCTTTCTCCGAACAACTTCGGATCTCTCTATGGAACATTTCCGTCTTTCTCTTTCTCTACTGTGATTCCGTCTTACAAATGATCGCTCTTATCATACCCTTAAGTGTATCCTCTCATGGCTCGGGAATGCTCTAGACATGATCTGTATCAATGATTAACAGAGGGACCAGGGATATCCATGTGACCCCTATGCATTTCTGATGACAATGTCGTTTGAACCGCTGAATGTAGCATCCAATTCCTTTTGTTTCTTGATACGACTTGTTCAAGATCCGATCATTGGTATCACATACCTTGTTTAATCTCGTTCACAACTAGTTCTGTTTCTTGTTACCGTGGTATTACATCCCCGTGACCGAGTCACATGTTGCAGTATTTATGGATGTAAACTCACCAAGCCAGCCGTATGTATCTTTTACTCATCATGTGGGTGAACAAATCCCGGTCTTGCAGTCACATGTCATCTAATGTTCCTTTGAAATACCCAACGTACACCTTTATGGCCACCGTTTTACCAGATGACGGTTGATGCAGTCTAAGCAGTCTTGGGAAACAGTGAGTAATATGAGATTACGGTCTAAGGAAAAGGAGTCTAGGTATAGTTGTTGCAACAATGAACTATATGACTTAATCATGTTGCAATCCTTCGAACAATGTCCATCACATCATTCTCTAATGATATGACCCTGTTGTCAATTGGCATAAATGCCCATGATCTTGAAACCTAGATCATCCTTATGACCAACGAACTAGTATGAATAGAGGCTACTAGGGACTTGGTTGTTTCATACCACACCTGTACCAATATTTCTACTTGGCATAGTTATAACACAATATGAAACTATTATAAACTAATTAAGATATGACAATAAAAACCTATTTATTATTTGCCTCTAGGGCATATCTCCTTCAGTCTCCCACTTGCACTAGAGAACAAATAATCCAGCTCGTATTTTACTCATATAAACCATATACCATATGTGTTTATAGATCATGCATGCTCATGGGAAACGACATGTCCATGTTCTGTTTTACCAGATCATTATGTCTTTTGCAAATCGTTAATGTCTTCCTAATTTTGACATTCACACCATTATCGTATAATGGGTCGAAGCATTTTTTTGCAACAAAGTGAGACTTTGTTTCTAGTGTTTATAATGACGGTCGTTTTCACTGTTGTCATCTAAACTTCGAAACACACTTTGCTATCCTTTGTGTATATACTATAGTCATGGCAGCAGAACGAGGCCGGATTCTAGGGGCTTACAATGACTTTAGATCAACCTCGAGGGCTTTCTCATGGGCACTGGGCCCTGGGACACATCATTCTACGTTAAAAGGGAACTAGCCCTGCCTAACATTATACATCACATCAGATGGAACCTTTATACTTATATATCTATGTAGATCCTAGTGCATGAAATGCAACTATGCCACTTACTTTGCTTCTTGCCATTTAAGTACAAACTTAATTCTGGTTCAGTGATCAACTCAGGAATCACTTAAGGGCACGTTCTTACAGTTAATACTTTGTCCTACCAACCAGAACCTCGGGTCATTTTTTGTCGAGTATACAACATGGTTATATGGAAGAACCTATGACTGAGGCATAGGAGATGCAACGCATCTCTTTCTTTCAACCATAGTTGCAATACTAACTCAATGCTTCATATAGTAAGAACTACTTTCCTACATTGTTCCATTCTGAGCTTCTTAAGAATCTTGTCTTAGGACATTCTGAACATCTTTCAGAATCTTGTCTTGGACATTCTGAACATCTTTCAGAATCAACTCCAGGAAGCATTCGACATACAGTGTTTATTAAACTCACTAATCTATCTCAATAGATTTTCTTGTTTAATAACTTCAACTTCATCCTTATTTACCTATCTAAATGTTATTAACACCAATCACATCATTCATATATGTCGTCCACATATCCCAGAATGATTTCACGCTCCCACTCAAATATGACATTCATGTTTGAGATCCAGGGATTTCACTTAGCTCCCACTCAAAATATGTCAGCTACATATTATGAATTAGCCAAGCTGGTTTGCTCCCACTCAAATCTAGGTCCTCTCAACAATCTTGGACATTCCAAAATTTCTTGATCATCATCAAATCGAGAATTCCACTAACGAGATTTCAATGACCATTCATTTCTCGTACTTAGGTCCATCACGCTTCTTTGTAATTCGTAGGTATGTCTCGTTCAAAACATGACAAGTGAATCAACAATATAATTCCACAAACTTGTAGAATATATAGTTGAATCCTACTTTCTTTAGTAAAAGTATTTACTTCAAACTTTATGATCATTATCAACAGTTTCTCCTCTATTTGTAGAGTTCGGTTTCATAAGACAAATTTCGCTGCGTCATTCAACAATACGGAGGTAAGGTCAAATACCTTGTTTTGATCTTTTACTTTCTTCCACCTGTATCTTCATCAAGATACGTCAACTTTGGACAACAACAGGTTTGCCCCTTTTGTGGATGATGCATTCATAGCTTCCTAAGAATGCTCTACAAAGACTTGTTTATTCGCCACGATTTCGACTTATCGAAATCTCTAGAAACTCGAACTTGCCATAACACTTATGGTGTTGTTTCCACGAATCTTTAGGTGTTCCTTTGTATTTCAATTGAGTGTTTGCTTATTTTGATATCTAATTCTAAACGATAACTATAACCCTGATAAGAGATAATATTATACCATATGTATCTAATACATATTGATTATGATCTTTAGACATTTCAATCCAGTTTGAATTCGTCCAATTTATCATAATTTGTGAAACATCTTTCACAAGTCCCTTTTATGCTAAACTTAACTTGAATACTTTAGTCATGTCAATGAAATCGAAGAGACTTGTTAATTCAATATCCTCTGTGTTGTGAACTCATTTGAACAATTCAAATCGTTTCAAACTTATGTTTTGTTAAGTAAATACACTTATTCACTTATGTCCACAATTAACTAATGATTTCCACTATTTGTTGAAAATATGATACATCACTATGTATAAGATTCAACATTTCTTCGCATATCACCGTTTTACCAGAATGCGGAATTTTAGTCATTCTGCCAAGAGCATGGTTTTGCAAAGTCTCTAGATTAAGCATCTAGGACCCCCGATCTTCACTAAGAACATGCAATAACCAAAATGGCTTAAACTATAGTGTCATTTCATTATTAATATTTGGATATATTTTAGCATTCTAATCCTTTATAAATGTTTAAACCATTATCATTAACATAGTGATGAGAATAACTTATTTATAATCATAATGTGATCGTAAGGTATTGTTCATAAGAATAGTACAAAGTGGCTTGTAACTTGTTCATATGAATAATCGTCTCGCCAAAAGCAAGACACACAAACTAGGATTACAAAATTATATTCAAGTCTACTAATCCAAATGACAAACTTTGAGGGAAGAGGTGATGTCGGCCATCAACTGTTTTGCTTGCCGTCATCAAGTAATGTTGCCTCAAAAATCAGCAATTCTCAAGCAGATCCTCATGTTCTCACAAAACGGGACAAGTATAAAATACTTTGCAAACTGCAACGAGTTTTGCAAGAACCACATTTATAATTTGTATATCTTACATATACCTTTTCATCCATGACCTCCATTGTAATCAAGCCCTTCCAAGAGTTCTCAACTCTAATGCAAGATCACTAAGTGTTTTTCCAAATATTCCTTTTCATCCATGATGGAGGAAAACCCATCCAACAGCTCATACTCTATGTGCCTTATTCTGTAGAATACAAAATGTAGCCCAACTCTCCATCGAATGGAGAATGACTTATTGGATGATTATGCAGAATACACAAACATTCTGGAGTCATCGAATTATCTCCTAATGGTTATTGTATCAAGAAGAGAAGATCACCTTTTTACGAGGATATCCCTCAGGCGTGGGTATTAATCTATGAAGTTGGACCCTTGCTAAGTCTCATATTAAGCAATATATTCCCATGGTCGCAAAGGACCTCAACGGGATAGGCCAAAATCTACTAAGATATTTGCAAATAGCCATCTAGACTAAGTTCATAATAAGAGATCAATTTATAATTGGTCTCCACTAAAAATGTCATCTCCTGGACGATTTTCGTGATCGCATGATCCCTATCCTCTGCACCTCCCCCGATCGTCACAGCCATCAGCGCAGCATCAAAGGTAGACATTCCCTAATGTCAATCACATCATCCATGTGACTCATGCTCGATCTTTCGATCTCTTGTGTTCTGAGGCCATGTCTGCACATGCTAGGCTCGCCAAATCTAACTTGTGTGTATTCGCTGTGCAACATGGCTTACACCCATTGTATGCGAACGTAGATATGTCTGACCCCTACTCACCGTGGGGCGCCTCATAACGAAGAACTTTCTTGGTGGTGCACACACAAGGGGAACACAGAACATTGGAATTCAATAGGGATTATCTTATTTGCTACTATTGAGTATCTAAATACTATCACACAATAAAATGTAAAACAGATATCAACATCATATGTATAATGTGATATGATATGATATGGTCCTTCTTCTTGTGCCTTGATCTCCATCAAGCGCTCCGGCATGATCTCCATCTTGCATTGGTTTGACGCCAAGTCCATGACGCCTCCACCAGGTCGTCCATCGAAACGATGACTATTACTATACTACTTAGTAACAGAAAAGTAAACTATTTTACCTTCGCAATGACCAATGCCATATCATAATCACAGCCCCCTGCAAAATAAATTTAGATGCCTCTACTTTATCTATTGCAAGTTTTACATGGTTGTTAGGGCTTTCGCAATAGAACCGTTTCTAATCTACGAACTTTCCAACCACAACACGGATCCAACATTTGTCTCTACTACACCCCTTTCGGGGCCCTCCGTTGTAAATGCTATATCAACTATCGAATGAGAGATAGACACCCGCTAGCCACTTATATGGTACAAACCATATGTTGAGCGTGGAACCAGTCTCGCGTATGAATACGCATAAGGTCGGTCCGGGCCGCTTCATCAAACAATACCGCGATATAAACAAGTACATGTTAGAGGGTAACAACTAAGGGATCAATGCCCGCACAAAACTTGTGCGTACTGGCCGTATAACACTCCTACGCATAGATCGGCTCTGATACCACTGAAGGGGATCCGCAGCAAAAACAAAAAAAATCCTACGTTGGTACCCCAAAAACTGCCTAAGATAAATCTATGTAGTAATGCAGTAATGGCCAATGCGTAGAGAATACATACCCTTGTATACCGTACGCAGTTAACGTTCCGAGGGGAACATGGTTGATATAGTCGTACTCGTAGCTGACCTCAAGGTCGTGAAGCTCCTCGCAGGTCACCCCTAGCTCCTTCTTCATCGTGCAACATCTCCGGCTCACGACATTTAAGTGCTCCAAGTGTTGTGCCTCGTGTCTTCGTACACATCCGGTGCACGATGAGACCTCCGGCTCCCCGATCCCGCCGGGAGTGCGGAAGTTGATATCCCGCTAGGAATCCCTGCAGCGTAACGGCGTACTGTAGGTGTGCCTCGTTCGCACAGCCTAGACTTGGGGCCATGGTCACAAGGTATAGAGAGAGGGAGGGAGAAAGTCAACTAAAAGACTTCTCAAATTGTGTGTTTAATCCTACCCATGAGCACCCCTTTATATAGGAGGAGGGGGTGTGCCCTCCCCATTAGGTTAGCCATATGGGAATATTAGTAAAAGAAAAGGCAGTAGGATTTTCGTCCATCCGGATGGGCCAAAATCCAGCCCAAGAGGAAAAAGGGGAGCAGCAGCCAGCACAGCAGCCGGATGGCTCACGAGGCTGATGGGCCGCTAGCAACCCCCGCGGCCCAGCGCAGCAGCTGCTACCGCTAGCGCCCAGGTGGGCCGGCGCTCACCCGCGGCCCAGCAAGCCAATGAGGCGAGGCGGCCAGCCCAGGTAGGCCGGATCCCACCAGCGTCGAGGCGAGGGGAGAGGCGGCCCGGGGTGGGCCGGTCTGTCGACCGTGGCCCGTCCGCGTGTGGCACGTCACCCAGCTACTCGCAGCCCTGTGCGGCGTCTGTTATCAGCCGCCCACATGGGTTGCAGTTGTTTTTCTTTTTCCTTTCCTTTTTCTACAGCTTTTCTTCTTAGGCTATTTCCCTCCGGGGATTTGGACTAATATGAAAGTTGCTTTTATAAATCTTAATTTAAATAGTATTTATAATATATTAATTCACAATTAACATATAATAAATATATATTTAAATTCCCATTTATCCGAAAACACTTTTCCGGGCTTTTTCTTTATTCTTTCTCCGAACAACTTTGGATCTCTCTGCGGAACATTTCCGCCTTTCTCTTTCTCTACTATGATTCCGTCTTACGAATGATCACTCTCATCATACCCTTAATTGTATCCTCTCACGGCTCGGGAATGCTCTAGACATGATCTGTATCAATGATCAACAGAGGGACCAGGGATATCCATGTGACCTCTATGCATTCCTAATGACAATGTCGTTTGAACCACTAAATGTAGCATCCAATTCCTTTTATTTCTTGATACAACTTGTCCGAGATCCAATCATTGGTATCATATACCTTGTTCAATCTCGTTCACAACAAGTTCTGTTTTCTTGTTACCGTGATATTACATCCCCGTGACTGAGTCACATGTTGCAACATATATGGATGTAATCTCACCAAGCCGGCCGTATGTATCTTTTACCCGTCATGTGGGTGAACAAATCCCGGTCTTGTAGTCACATGTCATCTACTGTTCCTTTGGAATACCCAACGTACACCTTTATGGCCACCATATTACCATATGACGGTTGATGCAGTCTAAGCAGCCTCGAGAAACAGTGAGTAATATGAGCTCATGGTCTAAGGAAAGGGAGTCTAGGTATAGCTGTTGCATCAATGAACTATATGACTTGATCGTGTTGCAATCCTTCGAGGAATGTCCATCACGTCATTCTCTAATGATATGACCCCGTTGTCAATTGGCATAAATACTCATGATCTTGAAACCCAGATCATCCTCATGACCAACGAATTAGTATGAATAGAGGTTACTAGGGACTTGGTTGTTTCATACCACACCTGTACCAATGTTTCTACTTGGCACAGTTATAGCACAATATGAAACTATTATAAAATAATTGAGATATGACAATAAAAACCTATTTATTATTTGCCTCTAGGGCATATCTCCTTCAGTTTTAATGTAGTTCAAAGTATGCTAGTGGTTCCCTATGTTAGGACATCCGAAATCTCACTAATGACCTATTTTACATCATTTGAAATGGCAACAACAGTTCCATGCCCTAAAACTAAAAATGTGGTGTCCAAAAACTAAAATGGTTGCCCTATTTTAGGGAATCTATTGGAGATGATCTAAGGTTCCTTAAGTGAAAGTGTCAGTGAAGAACTCATATGACCATTCATGTTCTATCAAATGGCTCTGATTTTCGTACTAGTTGAGTTGAGCTTAGTCTAGTGTGCTCAAACTGGACTCATTTGTAGCCAACTAGCAATAAGTGTAATGCCACGAGGAGTGGCTTGGTGGGAGTCACAACACAATTGATGTGCGTTCAAGCATCAAGGCATAGTTGAAATTTTTTTGATGAAGAAAATATATTAATATCAAAATAATACCAACTACACCCAGCCTCTACAACAACATAATATCAAATAGACATCAAGGATGCACACAGCTAAAAAAGAAATAAAACAAAAAAATACCAAAGACATAATACCACACCAAAGCAATCAGACACTCGTAGTAGCACGAACAAACCACCAACATTGGCGACACCTGGACTCCATGAAAGGTTCACCAAAGCGACACCTCCAGGAAGGTAATAGTGCACAAGCGTCATCATCTCCTGGTGTAACCATAAAGTGAGAACCAGGGTTTTCATCCTAGAGAATGTCCAAACTCCAAACAATACCTTCAACAAGGGAACAACTAGAGAACCTCCATTGCCAGGTACAACCAATGAAGATCGGACCTAGGGTTCTCACCCTAGAAATTAAGGCATGGTGGTCAAACTACGTGTCGCTTCCCCCACTTGCCGAGAACATTGATGGAGCTCCAATCGTCCATCTCACCATCGTCACACACAAGGTTTTGATGTGGGCAATGCCACGCTACTGAACCGCATGCGTTTAGCTAGTAGTGAAGCGCCATCTTCACCCATCCTATACTAGAACACCCTAGGACAATGAATCTCGATTTAAAATGAGCATGTGATAGCTGTGAGATTTGACGTATTTTTGATGGTTTTCATTGATGGTTTTCCTATGGATTTAATCGTTTTCTAGCTTTACCTAACGCTAATACTTCGGTAGCGAAGAAAACTTGGTTTTTAATGTGTGTTTCAGGTTCTGAACGTCAACAGAAGGTTTTAACTAGAGAAACACAATATTCAGACGAAAACAAGCAAGTCGCTCTTTGGAAGCAATCGAGGGAAGCATACAGAGGATTTAACGAGCAACTATACGGCGGGAAGCATACAAAGGCTTTACCTTGCAAGACTAGGGTTTGAGATTGTTTCTTCCTATCTTGAATTGTGTTGGATTACTTGTCTATCTTTATTATGTATCTCCACGGGAATATCGAGATGAACTCCCTTTATTTAATTATATCAATGATGCTTTCTTCTCTCATGTGTGAGTAAGTTCCTTGGGCGTGGGAGATGTAAGGGATTGGTGAGATGTGATGTGCCTTCATATATTTTCCATTAGTTTGTGATATATTTTAATTACTATATTATGTGTGCTTGACTATCTGTGGGATGCCTAGTGCTTGTTGTCCAATTAAGGGCCCAGACAACATGATACTTTGTTCTACATGGATAGGATCTTGTTCTCTAGCAGACCGGCGACCCCCGAGTGACACGGGGATATCAATGGAAAACTAGTAAACTCGAGGATAACGAGGAACCACCAAGCTTATTACATTAGTCCGATCTAAGGAGCTTAATAAATAAGCCACCTGAAGGGTCTTAATCGTCTAGTGTTTGACCATGGTTTTGGTAACAGACTAGTAGGATTATTGAATTTGGGACGAAATCTACCAAGAGGAGTTCCGGCTAATTATGGGTTGCTCGCCTACACATTTATTTATAAGAATATAATTTTTACACTTATCATTTGTCCATCTGGCACAATCACTATCACCATGAACTGTATCTCCCCGCGCCTTCTTTGTCATCTGCAGGAAACAACAAACAACCGAACCATTCTTTACTTTTATGCTTTTTATTTCTAAAGTTTACATTCTAAAGTTTTATTTAAATACACCCGGTTTAATCCGAATTCTATTCTCATTTCAACACTTGTAGTCAATTCACTTGAAGACATCTGACAACTTTGGGTGTGATACAGACTTCACCCATAGACACTTACCTTTGGGCTCCCTGTGGGATCGTTATCTATACTTCGAAACTAGCTACAAACAATCTGTGCACTTACATACTGATACGTCCATTTTGCATCACTATTCTATGTCTTAATTCACTATTATTCATTGATATATTTCGTATTGAGAGGTGATACTTATGTTATTTCATCTATTTTTGCATGGTTGATGACTTTTGGAGCATGGACCACTGCAGTCAGGATTCTGATGGAAAAGGTGCTGTTTGGAGGAAAAATTCGCGAAGATCAAAAAATCCGGGAAAATATATGGAAAATCCTATTTTTCTAGAAGACTAAGGATGCCAGAAGATGGAGTGGAGGTGGGCCACAGGGGGCCCACACCAACCCATGGCGCGGGCAGGCCTAGGTCGCGCCTGGAGGTGGTGTGGCCACCCTGGCCCACTCCAGCCTCTCCCCTCTAGCGTATATCAACCTCCCGAAACCCTAAGACTCGAGGAGGGACCACAGAAATATTCCGCCGCCTTTGCGGGGCGGAAAACACCAAGAGAGAAAGATCTCTCCGGCAGACAGATTTCTGCCGGGGGAATTCCTTCCCGGAGAGGGAAGATCGTCGCCATCAACACCACCATCAAGATGGACTTCATCGGGATCATCATCACCATCATCATCACCATCAGCACCCTCATCACCATCTCCATATTGTTGTAACAAGTGGTTGAATCTTGCTATAGTTCATAGGGGAAACTTTCCCGGTGTTGATTACTCTTTGTAGTTGATGCTATTGAGTGAACCATTGAATTATTGTTTATGTTCAGATTGTTATACATCATTATTCCATCTCTGATCATGATCCATATGATGTCTTGTGAGTAGTTCGTTTTGTTCTTGAGGACATGGGAGAAGTCTTGTTGTTAGTAGTGGAGTTGTGTTGAGAAAGATTCAATAGATTGTTATTTAAGTTGTGGTGTACTTCTTCTAGTGGTGTCATGTGAACGTCGACTACATGACACTTCACCTACATGGGCCTAGGGGACTGCATTGTGTATTTGGCTACTAATCGTAGGGGTTGCCGGAGTGACAGAAACCTGAACCCCCATTAGGAAACCATTGAACAAGGGACGTAAGGGTCTTAGAGTTTAAAGTTGTGGTTAGGTTTCTACCTTAATTACTTTCTTGTACTTACGGATGTTTGCAAGGGGTATAATCACAAGTATGTATTAGTCTTGGATGGGGCGGTACATTATCACAGGTTCACCCACACAACACTTAGCAAGCTAAAGAAGATTAATCAACTATATGAAGCGAAAGCACTTGACAGTCTTCCCATATGTCCTCAAGAACGTTTGGTCATCTATAGAAATACAACCGGCTTGTCCTTTGTTGCATAAAGGATTGGGCCACTTGCTGCATTTATTCCTACTGCCTTTTATTTACTCGTACTTTGTTTACTTGCTTTATCAAAAACCCCTAAAAATCCGTTTGCTAAGTATTTGCAGAGAATTCCTGATCCATACCACTAGCCAGCACCTTCTGCTCCTCGTTGGGTTCGACACTCTTACTTATCGAAAATACTGCGATACACCCCCTATACTTGTGGGTCATCACATACATCAAGCTATTTTCTAGCACCATTGCCGGGAATCTAAGCGCTAAGTGTTTGTCTCTTGACATTTCAGGTGTTACTACTACAAAATGTTCTCCTTAGGAGACAAAGGTTCTACACGCTTTGGTAGGACCTATTTACCAGATTATATTGAGCGCGCGCCTGCTCAACGACGCGAGGAAATTATTGAAAATCTTTTAAGATCAAATAAAGTTGAAGTTAAAGTTGAAAACCTGAGTGATATTATGGAAATCATGTCTATTTACAGGACAACTCCCAACAAACCTGAGAAAACTCTCAGAGAATATAGTGCTCCAAGTTCTGAATTTCTTAAACAACCAATAGAATTCCCTAATCCTGGAGTTAGAGAATATCGATTTGATGGTGGAATTATTAAAAATTTACAGGAAAAAGCTTTCAGTGGGAGGGAAGATGAAGACCCAGGAAGACATCTTAGAGAGTTTGACGATGTGATAACATCATTTGGACCAAAAGGTTTGCCAAGAGATTTCTCTCGTCTAAAATTATTTCGTTGGTCTCTTAAAGGTAAGGCTCTAGACTGGTTATATTCTCTCCCTCGTCATTACATTAAATGTTGGGGAAACTGCATTGTTAAATTCATAAACAGGTTTAACCCTTTTAAAAAGGTAACTGAAATTAGAAAGAATATAGACAACTTTAGTCAGAACGTGGGAGAAAACTACCCACAAGCCTGGGATAGATTCTTTGGAATGATCAATAGTATTCCTAATCATGGATATTCTGAATCAACTATTTGCCATTTATTTTACCACGATCTTAATACTCAATGTAGAGAGTTGCTTGACTTCTCAGCAGGAGGATCAATAAATACTTTAACTATTAAAGAATGTTTGGAATTGATGTCTACTAGGGATAAGAATGATTCCTTATATAATCCTGATTTCGGCACTAAGCTAGAAAAAGGGATACTTTGGATAACTCCTGATCATATGCCTGAAGTACGCAAAACAATGAAATAAAAAGGTATACCTTCTGAACTTGTTAAGGAAAACAAAGTAGACTTGTTACAAGTTCTCACTAAATAAGATGAAACTAGGAAAGTTTTTCAAGAATTAAAACATCAACAAGAAAAATCTCATAATAACCTGCATAAGCACTTTCAAAAACATAAAAAGATTTTGGTTGAACTCATGGAAAATTATGATGAGATTGGCCAAGAAATAAAATTATTTCACAAGTATCTTAGTATGATTGAAACCTAGTGTGAACAAATAGCATCTGGTTATCAAATTTTTCTTTGAGATGATATAGATATTCCTGTTTCTACTAATGTTGTTACAAGAAGAGGTGCAGTTGTTACAGGACCATTAAGACCACCAGAATATGAAGCCGAAAAAGATCGAAGGGGAAAAGGCCTTACTCAAAGCAAGCCAAGAAGATGATACACTGGTGGATCCTCAAGATGAAACTGCTCAAGAAACACAAGATCAAACCAAGGAGGGCCAATATGATGCACGGGATGACCATTATGACTCTGATGCAGAGACGGTTGATCCAACAGAAGAAAAAGAGATAAGCAATGAAGATGAAGTTGTTGTAGTAGAAAATAAGATAAGAGATAAGCAACAACTAAAGAAATCAACAAAAGAGCCTGACCCCCACAAAAGGTAAAAGACAAGAATAAGAAAGGTGAGCAAAAGCTTCCTTATCCAGATCAAAAAAAGAAAGCACCAGATCAAGTAATTTATGATTCTTTTACAAAGGCACTTGGTGACCTTCGTTTGGAAATTCCATTTGCGGATGCAATCAAAGTTCCTACCTATTCTAAATTCCTCTGTGATATTCTTAGTAGAAAGAAAGAGATAACTGAAACTGTTGCCATGGTGACTAGTTATCCTGCTAATGGGAAGCTATTGTCTAAATCGGGAGATCCTGAAATACCAACTATTTCATGCTCAATAGGAAAAACTGATATTCACAATGCCTTGTGTGATTTAGGTGCATGAGTTAGTGTAATGCCATACTCCCTCTATAAAAGGTTAGGATTAGGGGAGTATTCCCCTACTACTATCACTTTACAGATGGCTGATAAGTCCACTAAACAACCCATTGGTATGATTGAGGATGTCCTACTTAGAATAGATGAGCATGTTATTCCCACTGATTTTATTATTCTTGATATGCCAGAAGATGAAAAATTATCCATAATACTTGGAAGACCTTTCCTTAGTACTGCAGAAGCATCAGTTGATTGTGCTGAGGGAAAAATAATCTTCAATGTTTATGATGCTAAAATCATCCGGTATTTTCCAAATAAGCTAGAAGCAGGAGGAAGATATGTTCCACCAGCAAAATGAGTTCATGTGGTAAGTGCCTTCGATAAAGGGCAACCCAACGTAAGAATTCGAGAACATAGAAGGGGTTGAATTATTCAACCATTCTTAATAAAATGCCTAATGGGAGTCAACCCATCACTTTAATAAAATAAACTAAAGAATAAAAAGTTCATCGCATTTCTACAACTTTTTCACAGACATTCTTGCGTAAGCACGCCCATGAAGATGCATCTGTCAAAAAGTAGTAGAAACATCCATTAAACAAGTGTAGAATAAGTATAAAAATAAAGTTTGAGACTTATATACAAAGACTAGCTCCATCATTTAGTCTAGACTAAAATGAAAATCTCTAGTTGAGGAGAAGAAATTAGGTTGTACTAAAATTTTGTTCTTTATATGTTGATCTTGGTCGACAGTTTCCACTACCATTTTTCTGTCAAAAATAAGGTATTTCACTAAGTTTCGGGGTAAGAAGGTATTCTCGAAGAAATAGAAATTTTTTGATGACTACTAATGGTTTAACGATCAACTATACGGCGCGAATGAAAATTCTGGCCGTATAGATATCTTTACCATCAACAAATTTTCTTTCGAAGAAACAGAGAAATTAACAACCAACTATACAACGGGAATAAAAATTCCGGTTGTATAGCTCCGGCGTATAGATATCGGTGCCTTTGCACAATTTTTTCCCAAAAGTACTGATGGTTTAACGACCAACTATACGGCGGGAATGAAAATTCCAGCCATATAGTTCCGGCCGTATAGATATCGATGCCTGTTTTAGAAAAATTAACTCGAGGGTACAGACGGTTTAATGACCAACTATACGGCGGGATCATTATGATATGGCCGTATAGTTGCGTTCGTATAGCTGTGTTCTGCATAAAGAAACCCTAGTTGGCGGCACCGCTGCAACTATATGGTGGGAACTATATATCCCGCTCGTATAGTTCCGGTCGTATATTTCGGCACGACCTCATAATCGCGCCAGGACGGCTGGGTTTTTCTCCCTCGTCACCTTTTCTCTCATATTGTCTCTCCAAACCTCTCAAACCCATCTAGAACTCTTGATTCTTCGCGGATTTTGTTCGTTTGAGTGGGGGAATCAACATCGATATGTTTTGCTCCCTATCCATGCTTTATTTTCAGAATTCCATGGTTGAAACTCTCACATTGATTTAGTGGATGAAGTCAAGCTTAATTCGTTTTTCCTATTGATTTCTCACGTTATGATTGAATTTTTCGACGTAATTCATGTACAAACTATATCCCTAAGGTTTTATGGTGAAATTTTATAGTGCATCAAGATGAAAAAAATCGGTAACATCTTTCGTTCGAGCAAGCGCCAACATGGCGAGGGCTCGGGGGTTTGAGCTAGGCATAAACCCAAGTTGGCCATAGTTTCATCGAGGAGGGTGATGCCCACATGTTAGGCCGACCATAGCTTTCTCACCACGGTGGAGTTGAAGGCGGACTTTGACCTCATATGTAATAAGGCGGGGCTAACAATACTCGGCTACGCAAGCCACAACACCTACGCTGAGCTTACCTATGAGTTCCTTGCCTCCTTCTACGACGGCCACAGGGAGAAAGGTACTGCATGCACAGTGAGATTCACCATGAACAGGCAGCACTATGAAATAACTTTTGAAGAATTTTGTGATGCTTTCGGCTTCCCTCACATTGGGGAGTCAATTGTTACTAACTTCTATAGCGTCACAAGTGGAGAAACTTGGGAGGTTATTTCTGTCAATGGTGGCAAGGAATTCTACCAGAAGAAGATGTCCACCATTCAGAACCCAACCATTCACTACTACGCCTTGTTCCTCGCCAACACACTGCTAGGAAGAGGAGATACCGGTTCCATGGCTAATGCGGACATGGCAATGATCACCAAGGCACTCTTTCCCACTGCATCGCAAAGCCCAATCTCGCGGCTATACTCATCCATCACCTTCGCCACCAAAGCAACAAGACGAAAGGTGACATTCGCATTAGTGAATTGGTAACCAAACTTGCCCATGCATTAAATATTACATTACCTATTATGTAACTTGTTGACGGCTCCAAACTCATGGACATCAAATATTTGACTACTTGTGGCTTCCTTGGTGTTTACCAAGCTAACCAGAGGCTCCGACCATATCAATTTAGTTACATTGGTAATGCACAGGGTGAACAGGTTCCGTTGCCTTGTCCATAAGCCTTCTCGATTGTGGAGAAGGACACTTGGATCCTCACCAAGGATGAAGTGATGGAGATCATGGCTGAACTCTAGCCTGATCAAGAGGAGGATGAAGAAGGAGGGTAGCAGGATGAGGGTGAGCAAGAGAAGGAGCATGAGGATGATCAGGGATACAACCTTGCTTGGGAGGGACAGCAGCAGTAGCATGGGGGAGCCTGGGACCCATGGCCTAATCAGCCACAACAGGGGTTCAACTACGTCCCCTATCAAGAATTTCAGCAGCTTAGCCAGCGTGTTGGGGAGATTGACCACACTCTTCAAGGAGTGAATGAAGATGCGAGTGCCTGAACTCACAACTTCAGTCACTTCATGACCCACTTCCCCGACTACTACCAGCAGTATCCGCAACAACTAATCCTGGCAACAGTCTAAGCTTGGGGGAGGTTTTAAAACCTCCAAACTTTGCATTCATATTTTATTTTCTTCTTTTGATTTATTTCTTTAAAATTGCATGTTTACTTTCAGTTTGCATTCCTAAACCAAAAACAAAAAAAATAGTTGTAGCCTTATTTGCAAATGTATTTCTTTGTTTCTCTCGGAGATTGCTCAATTTCAGGTGACTTGGCAATAGGGAAATGTAGAGGGGATTCGGCTCAAGTACAGGAATGAAGCAAGCAAGAGGAGGTATCGTGTTCCTTTCATCACCTTTTCTGTAACTTTAAATTGACCCTACAATTATTCACTCGCTTGCACTTGAGTCACTCCCCACTCAGCTTGTTATCCTATAAATTCTATTCCTTTGCCAAGTGTCTCCTTTTTAGCTTTGAAATAATAAGCAATGAATTTGGTTAAAAATATTTCCTACATTTTTACAACAACAAAAAGCATCCAAAGATGACTCTAGTCCAATGTTAGCCCAAAGAATTTGATTTTAGAACTACTCCATCCATTTGAGCTTAATGTAAATAGACTCGATAGTACCCTTGAATGAAATTGTTTGATAAAACGGATCCTTCGAAGTAGTAGAGATTGTGCCACTGCTTTTTCTAATAATTACCGTAAGATATTGCTTTACGTGTGTCATTACAACACTGTCATGCTCCATGGAGAACTATTAACTCCACTGGCTAACGAACGATGTGGGAACCACTTGATTTCGGCTAATGAGTTATGTAAACGTCTATAGCAGCAATTCTATGACGGGTAAAATTTTAGTCTCCTCGTGGTTTCACGTTCCAAGTGAAGTTGTAGTACTCCTCTGACCCATTATTGCTCAATAATTATTTATCAGCATGGTCACGAGTGCACAACACAGTCCCAATTAACATGTTAAGAATAGTGACATGATTTCTCTATGAAAAAGCTGAAGTTTTGGAAAGGCAAGGAAAGGAAAAAAGGTGTTTTGAGAGTCTTGAAATTTTAACATTGGAATAGATGAGTTGTTCTTAAATTGAATGTTTTGGTGCCAATTTGAGTACTCTAATTGATTAAAGAAACAAGAGCAAAAAGTTTTTATCTCTCAACAAAGAGAGACACTAAAAGAATTTGTTTCACTTTCCTAGCTAAAATTTTGAAACTTGCTCGGGCATATGATTTATTTGCTAGCAAGACATACGTGGTGAGGAAATGGACTCAGTGCAATCTTGTGAATACTTGTATGATCATGTTTAAGATTGCAGGGATTGTGAAGAAAACAATTTGACACCAATTTGAGCTCGTAAGTTCATTTATTTGAGTCTCGAATCTCCACTATTTTTCCTTATTTTCTTGTCACTCGAGGGTGAGCAACATCCAAGCTTGGGGGAGTTGATATATGTGAGATTCGACACATTTTTGATGGTTTTCATTGATGGTTTTCCTCTCGATTTAATCATTTTCTAGCTTTACCTAACGCTAATACTTCGATAGTGAAGAAAACTTGGTTTTTAATGTGTGTTTTCGGTTCTGAACATCAACAGAAGGTTTTAACTAGAGAAACACAATATTCAAGCGAAAACAAGCAAGTCGCTCTTTGGAAGCAATCGAGGGAAGCATACAGAGTCTTTAACGAGCAACTATACGACGGGAACATTTTTCCAGACGTATAGTTCCCGCCTCCGTCTTGTCAAAAGGGACAACTTCCATGAAGAGGCCAGACACGAAAACACAACACAGCAGCCACCATCCCTTCCAGAGAGGAGAAAGAAGAGATCCGGAGAAGGAGGAGAAGACGTTCTTCATCTCGCTCCACGATCTTTAACCTCCTAGCCAACACACCCCCATAGCCATTACTTGTACTTGAGAGAGAGAGAGAGATCTTCACCTTGCAAGACTAGGGTTTGAGATTGTTTCTTCCTATCTTAAATTGTGTTGGATTACTTGTCTATCTTTATTGTGGATCTCCACGGTAATATCGAGATGAACTCCCTTTATTTAATTATATCAATGATGCTTTCTTCTCTCATGTGTGAGTAAGTTCCTTAGGCGTGGGAGATGTAAGGTATTGGTGAGATGTGATGTGCCTTCATGTATTTTCCATTAGTTTGTGATCGATTTTAATTACTATATTATGTGTGCTTGACTATCTGTGGGATGCCTAATGCTTGGTGTCCAATTAAGGGCCCAGACAACATGATACTTTGTTCTACATGGATAGGATCTTGTTCGCTAGTAGATCGGCGACCCCCGAGTGACACGGGGATATCAATGGAAAACTAGTAGACTCGAGGATAACGAGGAACCACCGAGCTTATTGCATTAGTCCGGTCCAAGGAGCTTAATCACTAAGCGACCCGAAGGGTCTTAATCGTCTAGTGTTTGACCATGGTTTTGGTAATAAACTAGTAGAATTATTGAAGTTGGGACGAAATCTACCAAGAGGAGTTCCGGCTAATTATGGGTTGCTCGCCTACATATATATTTATAAGAATATAATTGTTACACTTATCATTCATCCACCTGGCACAGTCACTATCACCATGAACTGTATCTCCCCGCGCCTTCTTTTTCATCTATAGGAAACAACAAACAACCGAACCGTTCTTTACTTTTATGCTTTTTATTTCTGAAGTTTACATTTTAAAGTTTTATTTAAATACACCTAGTTTAATCCTAATTCTATTCTCATTTCAACACTTGCAGTCAATTCACTCGAAGACATGTGACAATTTTGGGTGTGACAGAGACTTCACCCATAAACACTTACCTTTGGGCTCCCTATGGGATCAATATCTATACTTAGAAACTAGCTATAAACGATCTGTGCACTTGTAGACATCAGCATGGGAGATAGAACCTCTAGAATCCAATCTTCTTCCAACATGAAACCTTTGATTCCCGGTGTCAACACCTTGGTCATCTAGGCCATGGAGGTGCCAATGTTGATGAACTCAAAGTGCAGACAACATGCGGCTGAGACCTGAGTCACAAATTCACACAATCTTAATGAATTCAAAGTACTGACATCATGTGACTGATAGTCACCAATTCACTCGAACATATGATCATGTCACTTGCCCAAACATTTGAAATACCACATGATTTGTATTCCATATAATTAGCATGCATAACATAAGTAAAAGATGGCATGTTAAGGTGAAAATCTGAAACCTATTTGAACTATAGTTTCAACTCTCCGGGAGATTTTGTTAAGGCAAAAACTATTAATGGTATGCATATTATATTGTGCTCTGTAGCTACGGGTTACACACTCTCTGGTTATAGAAATTTCAGATGTTTCTGCCAAAGAAATCACTACATTAAATGAATAGAGAACTCTTGGCTAAAGCAGCAGAACTACAAGTACAAGCTTCTTTCATCCAATTATATTTCCATATTGTGGATGTTTTTCAAGATGGGAACAGAGCATCTACGGACTAGGGCATCATCTGAATATAATAGTATGTTTTCTTTCTGCAACAAAGGAAATAAATAGTATTATAAGACTTAAGAAAGTATTTTTAGCGAGAATAAAATTCCATCAGATGTTCTAATGGGAAGCATGTTCTAGATGCAACACCTCAATTATATTTGCAGAAAAAATAACAGGATCAAAATAGTAATATGCAGTTTTCAAAAGTTTCAACATGCCATTGGATATTGAATGATACAATTTGCCTACTAGGTTTATTTGGTAGTGGCAATGAACTAACTATATGTACTCCTATATAAATTATATAAGTAAGCAAAACATTAACTAAAAACAACATTGAAGTGTGACATATCATTTATTTGTACCTTTCCAGTCACACTGACGAAAGATATTGATGTATAAAGTCAAGCTCACATCGACATCAATCTTTCTATAATGCTTGCAAATAGTCCGATCTTGATCAAAATCTACAAATAAAAAAGAATAATGTTAGGTATGAAATTGTTATATATATACAAAAGCAAAGGCGCAAGAAAGACCTGAACCACACACTTGCCTCGCCCATGTGAAGGTATGCTATGTATAATTGAGTTGTATTATAAATATAACTTTAAATGCTTTTCTAGTCAACTAATAAAATTTGTCTATGTTCTACTTGTTTCTACTAATAGCATGGGCGACCCCTCTATGGACATGTTTTTGGTATCCTATAGCTGGATGAACCTAACTATGATGTATGTATAATCAGCTTTGTTTTCCATAATTTTTATTGGGTTTTATAGAATTGTGCAGTCTAACAACATTATAAAGAAGTAATCCATCTGTCTTAAGATAGATGTCAGGAATTTATCAAAATTTAGAAGTATTTATATACTAAATAGTGTCTAGATTCATCTAATTTTTGACAAATCTGCGGCATCTATTTTGAGACGGAGAGAGTACTTCCATTCTACCATCAACACATTGATAAGAAAAATCTCTCTGAACTTGTGAGGCTCAAATGTTGTATTGTACCATTCAATGCACTCGTTTGCTAAAACCTACAATCTACAAACAAAATCATATAAGATGCAAAAATAATTTGCGAGGGGGGCCGTCTAGGAAGGTGGTGAGGGCGTCATTCAGGGAGGTGATGGTGCTGCCGGACGGCGTCTGATGCGGTGCCGACATAAGGTAGTGAAGCCGCTGATCATGTCGATTGAGGGTGTTATTAGTTTCCTGTTTTTAGTTTCTTGAGCTATGATGTGGGCTAGGGTTTCCTAATTTCCTCAGCGGGTGAGTGTTTTCGTTCATGTAATTGCTAAATGCACATGGAGACCTGATTAGGCTAGGTCCAGTTGTTGGATTCTCTTTAGTGGGTCAAACATGTAGTTATGATATGTCTGATGCGGGTGTGCAGTGAAGTTCTTGTTTGTCATTTATAAGTATTAAAGATGCTTGCTTCAATATAGCTACTTAATTAAAAAAAAGTTACCAAAAAGGGGACCCACTAACATGTGACATAGTGGCACTATTTCCCTAGTATAGTTGGGTTGGATATGTCGTTACCCCCTATCGGCACATGGGTCATGAAAACCTGGTCAACATCAGTACTAGCGGACAAACAATCTCAAAGTAAATTCAATAGTAGCAGGACCGTGCACAACTGTCATGTTGGGGCCATACTCGAACATCGAGATGGTAGCACGTACTCCCTCCGTCTCAATTTACTCAGCGTTCTAGGTTTAGTCAAAATCAAACTTTATAAATTTTGATTGTATATATCAAAAAAATGCTAATATCTAAAATATGTAATAAATATAATTAGACTCACCATAAAACATACTTTTATATTGTATGCAATTGATTTTATAAATATTGGTATTTTATAGAATATGCTTAGACAAGTTTTAATATGTTTGACTTTGACCAAACCTAGAATGCAGAGTAATTTGGGACAGAGGGAGTATGAGACAAAGATTTAGACATGTTCAGGCCCCGCGAACAATATCCAATAACAACCCTACTTCCTGCTTGTGGTGGCTTGTATTATCTGTCATATGCTTCGAAAGTCTCGAGGTAAAATTTGATCTCGTCTATGGTGGGTTGTACCATTGTAGTATGTGTGACATCAAAGGGAATTTTTCTGTTCACTTATATATGTATATAATGCACTTCTATGGTTTCTTGTAATGTAATTAACATGACAAACATTAAGTGATGCTCAGTGGTTCATCCTAATGTTCCATTTGTAAAGCATCCATTTGTGGTATGTTACCATGTCAATGTAGAAGATATAGCATCACCAATGTATGCATGGAATGCTAAGAGGTATATGTATGCATATATGTATTACATTGTATTAGTACATAATTCAGTTAAACAAGAGTATGAATAGCTTAAGTTATATCTGAGTTTCTGAACAGATATACAACTACTATGGTTCCGCATTATATTAAATACTGATAATTTTCTATTGGATATGTGAGCATGTATTTTGTGATGTTTTGATCTATGAGCACATGTGGAATTGTGATAATTTGAACGAATATATATATGTGATATTTTGATCTATGAAGTGTATAATAATTGTTTGAGACGAATCTTGCAAATCATTTTTACGCTTGAGCAATTTTTGCATTGATAAATCTGCCAAATACTTTGTGGCCCTCGTTTTGATTTTACATGTTCTTAAGTGCCAATGACACAGTATTTTTATTTTAGAATTTAGTATTGATGATGCTCTTAAATTATTTTCTTGCTCACGTCTAAGATAATCACAACAAAAAAGTTACATAGTGCATCTCACACAATTACGGTCTAGGGTATTACAAACATTTAACAGGAGAGTTCGGAGAATAAGCTCAAACGATAGAAGCCGAAAAAAAGCGGACAATAGTATCTCAAGGGCCATTTTCCAGCATAGACTTAGGCCATTTCTGAAGAAGTCTAGAATGATATGTGGAGCAGTCGGTGGCCGATCAAATGTGCTTGATCAAATCACATGTGTTCTTCACTGTGATATAGCGACCGGTGGTTGTCTCATATTAGTGCAGTTTTGGTGGAAATATTCCTAAACTTTTCATTTCTATAAATAATTGTGATCCACACATATGAAGAGAATATGTGACGATGTGTTTCAATGGATCACTTGGTTAGCATATATATATATATATATATATGTTGGAATTATGCCCTAGAGACAATAATAAAGATGTTATTATTATAATTCTTGTTCATGATAAAGTTTATATTCCATGCTAGAATTGTATTAAGCGAAAACATTAATACTTGTGTGGTTTGTGAACATCACCGTGTCCCTAGTACGCCTCTATGGACTAGCTCATTGATCAATGATGGTTAAGGTTTCCTAACCATAGACATGAGTTGTCAATTGATAATGAGATCATATCATTGGGAGAATGATATGGTGGACAGACCCAAACTAAGCGAAGCAATTAGATCGTGTCATTGTGTTCATCTTTGCGAAGCTTTTCCTATGTCAAGTATTGTATTCCTTAGACCATGAGATAATACAACTCCCTGGTATCGGAAGAAAGCTTTGAGGTCATCAAACGTCATCCTATGAGAGGGTGATCATAAAGGTGTCTCTCAGGTGATCGGAAAGTATCTGTTGGGTTGTATGTATCGAGATGGGATTTGTCCCTCCCAAGTCAGAGAGATATACTTCGGGCCCACTCGGTAATCGATATCAACACCGCTTGCAAGCATGTGGTTAAGGAGTTAATCACAAAGTGATATCGGATTACGGAACGAGTAAAGTACTTACTGTGAACGAGATTGAACTAGGTATGACGATACCGACGATCGAATCTCGGGCAGGTAAAATATCGCGAGACGAAGGGAATATATATATGGGATTGATTGAATCCTGGCATCGTGGTTCATCCGATATGATCGTCGATGAATGTGTGGGAGTCAATATGGGTGCCCAGACCCCGCTGTTGATTATTGATAGAAGATCATGTCTGCATATTCTCGAACCCGCAGGGTCACACACTTAACGTGTCTTGACGCTAGGATAGATTGGATACTTGGTTTATGAATTTTTGTTCGGAGTCTCGGATGGGATCCGGGACATCACGAGAGGTTCCGGAGTGGTCCGGAGAATAAGATTCATATAAGGCAGTGCAGTTTTTGGAGTTCGGAATTGTTCCGGATTAATCGGTATTGTACCGGAAGCTTCTAGAACCTTCCGGAAGGGGGCCAACGTGGTCCCACCTTCCGGGAGGGGGCATGGGCCTATGAGGGAGTGTCCTGGCCACATTGGGCCAGGGGCACAAGGCCCCATAGGGCCCAGCCGATCCTAGATAAGTTTAAACTCGTTTAAACTAGAGATAGGATTTCTAGATAAGGGAGAGTTTAAATTGTTTAAACTAGAGATAGGATTTCTAGATAAGGGAGAGTTTAAATTGTTTAAACTAGAGATAGGATTTCTAGATAAGGGAGAGTTTAAATTGTTTAAACTAGAGATAGGCTTGGATGATGGGCAAGGGCTGGCCGCACCCCCCCTCTATATATAGAGGGCTGGTGCGCCCCCTCCCCCCCAACCACACATCTTCCTCCAAACCCTAGTTGCCCTGCTGCCCTCCTCTCTCCCTCCCGACTGTTTGTGGGCGAAGCCTTGCTGCAGAAATTCTCCACCATATACACCACGCCGTCGTGTTGTAGATCCAATCCATCTCTCCGCCATACTTGCTGGTCCGAGGAAGGAGGAGACGTCGAGGTGCTGCACGTGTGCATCTCACGGAGGCACCGCCACTTGTGGTGCTAGATCGGATCGGATCGCGAGGAGGAGAAGCGAGTACGACTACATCACCCACGTTCCGACGAACGTTCCGCTGCGCGAATCTTCAAGGGTATGAAGATCTAATCCAATCTCTCTCGTTGTTTGCATCTCCTAGATTAGATCTTGGCTTTCCCTCTGTTCGCTTCCGTAGAAAATTTTGATTTACTATGCTGCGAAACCCTTTAGTGGTATCAGAGCTAGATCTATGCGTAGATGTGTTTCACGAGTAGAACGCAACATGGTTGTTGCGGGCGTTGATGTTTTCTGTTGCAAGCCTCTTGTTTGTGTTCTTCTTATGACGCGGGATAGTGAGATTGAAGCGGTCCAGGCCAACCTTACGCGACGTCGTTCGCGAGACCGGCTCTGCACTTGACGTGTGGCTTGTACCATACATGCGGCTGGTGGATGTCAGTTTCTCTCACTATAGTTGTCATGGGATTAACACCGGAGTTTGGCAACCATAATATCACCGTTGTGGCTTTCCGTAGGTAAGAATCGTTCTTAGCATCTACTCCCATAAGCCACGTAAAACATGCAACAACAAAGTAGAGACGTCTAACTTGTTTTTGCAGGGAGTGTTTTCTGTGATATGGTATGGCCCAAGATGTGATGTGTATAATGTATGCGATGATCATGTTTTGTAATGTTTCACGACTTGCATGTCGATGAGTACACAACCGACAGGAGCCATATGGTTGTCTTTATAATTGTGTATGACCTGCGAGTCAACTTCTTATACGCCATGTAATAGCTTTACTTTATCGCTAAGTAGTTAGCAATAGTTGTAGTCGCTAATCGTGGTGGAGGCAATCATGGTGGAGTGATGGAGATCATGCCGGCACGCACAAGATGGAGATCATTGCGCGAAGATTGGCTATACCATGTCACATAAAGTTATATGCATGTGATGTTTATCCTTTTATGTATCTTATTATGCTTAGATCGCGACGGTAGCATTATAAGATGATTCCTCACTTAAAGATCAAGATAAAACTGTGTTCTCCCCAAGTATGCACCGTTGCGAAAGTTCGTCGTGTCCAAGCATCACGTGATGATCGGGTGCTATAGACTCTACGCTCACATACAACGGGTGCAAGCCAGTTTTGCACACGCGGAAATACTTGGGTTTTACTTGACGAGCCTAGCATGTACAGACATGGCCTCGGAACACATGAACCGAAAGGTTAAGCATGAGTCATATGAATGATATGATCGACACTTCGTTGTCCACCATTGAAACCACATCTCTTCTCGTGATGATCGGATTAGGTGTGGTGAATTTGGATCGTGTTCACTAAACAACTTGAGGGATGTTGAATTTAGTGGGAGTTCATCTAGTAATTTGATTAAAAGTTGAACTAGTTATCATGAACATAGTCTAATTTGTACTTGCAAATACTGTAGATCACATGGCCAAGTCCAACTTCAACTTCAACGTTTTTGCTGAGAAAGAAAAGCTTAGAAACAATGGGTCTAACTTCACCAACTGGTTCCGCAATCTAAGAACCATTCTGTCTGGCGGACAAAAGGACTATGTCCTTGAGAAAGCGTTAGGTAACCCCCCTGCTGCAACTGCGCCGGCTGATGAGAAAGCTGTCTATCAGTCGCGCAAAGATGATTATGGTGTGATTAAGAGCACCATGTTGTTTGCTATGGAACCGGAACTTCAAAATCGTTTTGAAAACTATCCCGGGCCCTTTGAGATTCTCGAGGAGCTGAAAACCATGTTTCAGACTCAGGCCCGTTCTGAGAGATATGAGATCTCTGAGAAGTTCTTTAACTGCAAGATGGAGGAAGGGAGTTCCGTTAGTGAGCACGCCATTAAGATGTCGGGCTACACTCAACGCCTTGAGCAACTGGACTGCAAGATTCCAGAGGAGCTCAAGATTGACAGGGTTCTGCAATCACTCCCTCCCAGCTACAAAAGTTTTGTAGTGACTCATAATCAGATTGGTTCCACTGATACGATCACCGAGCTCTTCGCAAAGCTGAAGGCTGCGGAGGTGGACATCAAGAAGGATAATCATGTGTTGATGGTCAACAAGCCCTCCTTTAAGAAAGGTAAAGGTGCAAAGAAGCCCTTCAAGAAAGGCGGCGGCAAGCGCGTTGCCCCTGCTGAGAAGAAGCTCAAGTCTGGACCTAAGCCGGACACTGAGTGCTTCTATTGCAAGGACAAGGGTCACTGGAAGCGCAACTGTCCGAAGTACTTAGCGGACAAGAAGGCTGGCACCATCAAAGGTATATTTGATATACATGTTATTGATGTTTTCCTTACTAGCCCTCGTTGTAGTGCCTGGGTATTTGATACTGGTTCAGTTGCTAATATTTGTAACTCGAAACAGGAGCTACGAAATAGACGGCGGCTTGCGAGGGATGAGGTGACGATGCGCGTTGGCAACGGATCAAGAGTTGATGTGATGGCCGTCGGCACGCTCTCCTTAGTTTTACCTTCGGGATTAGTTTTAAACCTTAATAAATGTTATTATGTGCCTGCGTTGAGCATGAACATTATTTCTGGATCGTGTTTATTGCAAGACGGTTATTCATCTAAATCGGAGAATAATGGTTGTTCTATTTATATGAGTAACATCTTTTATGGTCATGCACCTCTTATGAATGGTTTATTTCTTCTAAATCTCGAAAGGGATGAAACACACATCCATAACATTGAGGCTAAGAGATGCAAAGTAGATAGTGATAATACTACTTATTTGTGGCACTGTCGTCTAGGTCATATTGGTGTAAAGCGCATGAAGAAACTCCATTCTGATGGACTTTTGGAGTCTCTTGATTTTGAATCATTTGACACATGCGAACCATGCCTCATGGGCAAGATGATCAAAACCCCGTTCTCCGGTATGATGGAGCGAGCAATGGACTTGTTGGAAATCATACATACCGATGTATGCGGACCGATGAGTGTTTCGACACGCGGTGGATATCGCTATTTTCTCACTTTTACCGATGACTTAAGTAGATATGGGTATATCTATTTAATGAAACATAAATCTGAAACATTTGAAAAGTTCAAGGAATTTCAGAATGAAGTGGAGAACCATCGTAACAAAAAGATTAAGTTTCTACGATCCGATCGTGGGGGCGAGTATTTGAGTTATGATTTTCCCATGCATCTTAAAGCAAGCGGAATTGTTTCGCAACTCACGCCACCCGGAACACCACAGCGCAATGGTGTGTCTGAACGCCGGAATCGAACCCTATTAGATATGGTCCGATCGATGATGTCTCTTACTGATTTACCGTTATCATTTTGGGGTTATGCATTAGAAACCGCTGCATTCACTTTAAATAGGGCTCCATCTAAATCCGTTGAGACGACATCGTATAAACTGTGGTTTGGTGCTAAACCTAAGTTGTCGTTTCTTAAAGTTTGGGGATGCGAAGCTTACGTCAAGAAGTTGATGCCGGACAAGCTCGAACCCAAAGCGGAGAAATGCGTCTTCATAGGATACCCTAAGGAAACTATTGGGTATACCTTCTATCACAGAACCGAAGGCAAAGTGTTTGTCGCAAAGAACGGTTCCTTTCTTGAGAAGGAGTTTCTCTCGAAAGAAGTGAGTGGGAGGAAAGTAGAGCTAGACGAGGTTATTGAACCTTCTCTTGAATTGGAGAGTAGCGCAGCACCTGAAATTGTTCCAGTGCCGCCTGCACCAACAATAGAGGAAGCTAATGACAAGGATCATGAATCTTCGGACGATGCTGCTACTGAACGTCGCAGGTCGACAAGGTCGCGTGCCCCTCCTGAGTGGTATGGCAACCCTGTCTTGACTGTCTTGTTAGTAGAAGACAGTGAACCTACGAACTATGAGGAAGCGATGATGAGCCCAGACTCTGAGAAATGGCTAGAAGCCATGAAATCCGAATTGGGATCCATGAGCGAAAACCAAGTATGGACTTTGGTGGACCCTCCTAGCGACCGAAAGGCCGTTGAGTGCAAATGGATCTTCAAGAAGAAAACGGACGCGGATGGTAATGTTACCGTCTATAAAGCACGGCTTGTTGCGAAAGGTTTTCGACAAGTTCAAGGTGTTGACTACGATGAGACTTTCTCTCCCGTAGCGATGTTTAAGTCCATTCGGATTTTATTAGCAATTGCTGCGTTTCATGATTATGAAATATGGCAAATGGATGTCAAGACTGCTTTCCTCATGGCAACATTGATGAAGAGTTGTATATGATGCAACCCGAAAGTTTTGTTGATCCTAAGGATGCTGATAAAGTATGCAAACTTCAGCGTTCCATTTATGGACTGAAGCAAGCATCTCGGAGTTGGAACCTTCGTTTTGATCAAGTGATCAAGAGCTTTGGATTTGTTCCAAATTGCTACGAAGCTTGCATCTACAAGAAAGTGAGTGGGAGCTCGGTGACGTTTCTGGTACTATATGTGGATGACATATTGATTATTGGAAATGACATCAACATGCTTAACGATGTGAAGAGTTATTTGAACAAGTGTTTTTCAATGAAAGACCTAGGTGAAGCTGCTTATATATTGGGCATCAAAATCTATAGAGATAGACAAAGACGCCTAATAGCTTTAAGCCAGAGTACATACCTAGACAAAGTTCTGAAAAGGTTCAGAATGGATAAGGCATTGAAAGGTTCAGTGCCTATGTTGTCAGGTAAGATATTGAGCAAGGCTCAGTGTCCAGCTACGGTAAATGATAGGGAAGCTATGAGCAAAGTGCCTTATGCCTCGGCCATAGGTTCCATCATGTATGCCATGCTGTGTACTAGACCGGATGTGTCCAATGCTCTTAGTTTGACGAGCAGATATCAAAGTGATCCAGGAGTGGAACACTGGACAGCCGTGAAGAACATCCTAAGGTACCTGAATAGGACTAAAGAAATGTTCTTAGTCTATGGGGGTGATGAACAGCTTGTCGTAAAAGGTTACGTCGATGCTAGTTTCGACACCGACAAGGATGATTCTAAATCTCAGACAGGATACGTGTATATTTTGAATGGAGGAGCTGTGAGCTGGAGAAGCTGCAAGCAAAGCGTGATCGCGGGATCTACAGTAGAAGCGGAATACATGGCTGCTGCAGAAGCGTCAAGTGAAGGAGTTTGGATCAAAAACTTCATCACTGAGCTTGGCGTGGTTCCCAGTGCATTGGACCCACTGGAGATATTGTGTGACAACACTGGCGCCATAGCACTCGCTAAGGAACCAAGATATCATCCAAAGACCAAGCATATCAACCGCAAGTTTCATATAATCCGAGATTATATAGCAGATGGAGATCTGAAGATCAGCAAAGTACATACAGATCTGAATGTCGCAGATCCATTGACTAAACCTCTTCCACGTGTAAAACATGATCAGCACCTCAGTGCCATGGGTGTGAGATTGTTGCCAAATGTAAACTAGATTATTGACTCTAGTGCAAGTGGGAGACTGTTGGAATTATGCCCTAGAGGCAATAATAAAGATGTTATTATTATAATTCTTGTTCATGATAAAGTTTATATTCCATGCTAGAATTGTATTAAGCGGAAACATTAATACTTGTGTGGTTTGTGAACATCACCGTGTCCCTAGTACGCCTCTATGGACTAGCTCATTGATCAATGATGGTTAAGGTTTCCTCACCATAGACATGAGTTGTCGATTGATAATGAGATCATATCATTGGGAGAATGATATGGTGGACAGACCCAAACTAAGCGAAGCAATTAGATCGTGTCATGGTGTTCATCTTTGCGAAGCTTTTCCTATGTCAAATATTGTATTCCTTAGACCATGAGATAATACAACTCCCTGGTATCGGAAGAAAGCTTTGATGTCATCAAACGTCATCCTATGAGAGGGTGATCATAAAGGTGTCTCTCAGGTGATCGGAAAGTATCTGTTGGGTTGTATGTATCGAGATGGGATTTGTCCCTCTCAAGTCGGAGAGATATACTTCGGGCCCACTCGGTAATCGATATCAACACCGCTTGTAAGCATGTGGTTAAGGAGTTAATCACAAAGTGATATCGGATTACGGAACGAGTAAAGTACTTGCTGTGAACGAGATTGAACTAGGTATGACGATACCGACGATCGAATCTCGGGCAGGTAAAATATCGCGAGACGAAGGGAATATATATATGGGATTGATTGAATCCTGGCATCGTGGTTCATCCGATATGATCATCGATGAATGTGTGGGAGTCAATATGGGTGCCCAGACCCCGCTGTTGATTATTGATAGAAGATCATGTCTGCATATTCTCGAACCCGCAGGGTCACACACTTAACGTGTCTCGACGCTAGGATAGATTGGATACTTGGTTTATGAATTTTTGTTCGGAGTCTCGGATGGGATCCGGGACATCATGAGAGGTTCCGGAGTGGTCCGGAGAATAAGATTCATATAAGGCAGTGCAGTTTTTGGAGTTCGGAATTGTTCCGGATTAATCAGTATTGTACCGGAAGCTTCTAGAACCTTCCGGAAGGGGGCCAACGTGGTCCCACCTTCCGGGAGGGGGCATGGGCCTATGAGGGAGTGTCCTGGCCGCATTGGGCCAGGGGCACAAGGCCCCATAGGGCCCAGCCGATCCTAGATAAGTTTAAACTCGTTTAAACTAGAGATAGAATTTCTAGATAAGGGAGAGTTTAAATTGTTTAAACTAGAGATAGGATTTCTAGATAAGGGAGAGTTTAAATTGTTTAAACTAGAGATAGGATTTCTAGATAAGGGAGAGTTTAAATTGTTTAAACTAGAGATAGGCTTGGAGGATGGGCAAGGGCTGGCCGCACCCCCCCTCTATATATAGAGGGTTGGTGCGCCCCTCCCCCCCAACCACACATCTTCCTCCAAACCCTAGTTGCCCTGCTGCCCTCCTCTCTCCCTCCCGACTGTTTGTGGGCGAAGCCCTGCTGCAGAAATTCTCCACCATATACACCACACCGTCGTGTTGTAGATCCAATCCATCTCTCCGCCATACTTGCTGGTCCGAGGAAGGAGGAGACGTCGAGGTGCTGCACGTGTGCATCTCACGGAGGCACCGCCACTTGTGGTGCTAGATCGGATCGGATCGCGAGGAGGAGAAGCGAGTACGACTACATCACCCACGTTCCGACGAACGTTCCGCTGCGCGAATCTTCAAGGGTATGAAGATCTAATCCAATATCTCTCGTTGTTTGCATCTCCTAGATTAGATCTTGGCTTTCCCTCTATTCGCTTCCGCAGAAAATTTTGATTTACTATGCTGCAAAACCCTTCAATATATAGGAAAACCTCTCATATACTACCTTACGGAAGTATTTGTAATACTTTATCTATTTGAGTATGTTCATATACTATATCTAAGATACTTACAAGCAAGTTAGGTGAAAAAATTGTAAGTGCACCCATAGTTTGAACTATATATGTAAAATACCGTCATATTTGTACGTACAAAAGAAGTATGTGAATAAAAATTAGATACTACCAAAAAAATAATATATATACTGCCCAAATATTTTTATATACTTCATACTACGCGTACATACCTTTCAGTATGGTAGATACTGCCTATATAGTGTGAAACACGTGTGGGTGTAGTTACACCCGGGTGTAGTATGAATTTGTCCTATATATATATATAGTTTCATATGGGAGTATATAAGACATGGGTGTAACTACACCCGGGAGTAAGAAGGATTTTTCCCATATATATATATATATATATATATATATATATATATATATATACACACGCGACGGGACTATTCAGAAACACCCTCTTAAGAACCACCTACTTTTTGAAAACTATCTCGTCATTCTCGCCACCGCGCCTTCATCCCCGCGCGCTGGAGGCCTCCTCTGCCCCCGTGCCCACCGGCCACCCTCCTCCTCCATGCCCTCCTCCCGCGCGCTGCAGGGCCTCCTCCGTCCCCGCGCCGCAGGCCTCCTCCGTCCCGCGCCGCCGGCCACCCTCCTCCCCACGCGCCGCCAGCTTCCTCCACCCCAGGCGTCCTCCGGCCCGCGCCACCGGCCACCCTCCTCCGCACGTGCCGCTAGCATCCTCCGCCCTAGGCACCGTCCAGCCCGCATGCCACCGCGCCCTCCTCCCCGCAGGCCTCCTCCGCCCCGCTCCGTCGGTCACCTTCCTCCCCGCGTGCCACCACTGCCCCTTCCTCCGGGATCCCCATGGTTGAGCAGGTCTCGTATGCTAACGCGAAGAGACATGCCGGATCCTCCCGTTTTTGTTCATAGGCGCTTGATTGGGTATCCTCCACTGCCGCCTTGAGTTGTGGCTGGAGCAAGAGCGTGCGGACACAGGTTCGAGGCAGATTGTCATCTTCATGTTTGCTGCATCAAGAGGCACAAAATTTTTTTCTTTCATATTTCGTCACTCTATCTTGTCTCTCACACTGAATATCCAAATGTCAGTGATGTCTTATACATAGCAGTCAGTGCTTGTCTCAAATAGTTAACTATCATGCAAGGAAAAGTTAACTTTTTAAAATACAGTGAAATTAGCTTTCATAAAGAGCCATGAGGGTTAACTTTCTTAAATATGAAAGTTAACTTTCTTAAAAATGGAAGTTGACTTTCAGAAAAACATGGCAGTTCAGTCTTATTAACCATATGGGAGCTAAATTTAATAAAGACTACAGGAATTAACTTTCTTAAAGTTAGAAGTTAATCCGACTGAAAAACGCATAAGTTAGCTCTTAGAAAAGGAAGTTGACATTCTAAGCGATAGGAGTTAAGTCCATAGAACCTCTAAGTTCACTTCCTTTGTAGCGTGAAATTCAAAAAAGGCTCATGTTTAGTTAAAGAAATACATTAGTCGAAAGTTAACTTGCACACACAGAGAAGTTAAGAGGGATTCCTTAATAGTTAACTTTTTTTGATATAATGGAAAGTTAACTTCTCACTAAAACCGTAGAATTTAAGCTTTTTAAAAAGATTAAACAAAAGTTAACATGGAAAGAAAATAGAAGTTAACTTATATTCATGGATAAATAGAAGTTAACAATCAGAGCAACCCCAGCACCCCCCTCCCCCCGAGCGGAAGTTAACATGGAAATAAACGGAAGTTAACTCGTGTTCACGGGAAACTACGAACAAAAGACCGCACGTAGCGCAAAGGATTTATATCGCGACAGGAAGTTAACTAACATGTATCTGGAACTTAGCATGCAGGTTAAAATTAGTTTACTTACTCTGTTTTTTACAGGCGGAAATCCTACCTAATAAAGTGATTTCTACGTGCTTCGATTGTCCAAACTGACCCCCTCCTCGAGTAATTAAAGTAATATGAACTTAATTTTACTCTAACTTGCCTCCTTGTCCATCTGAACATCGAGAACATGTCAATTTCAAACAATTGAGTGTAGACGAGCATCTCTAGTTTTAAATATATTTAAAATTGATTAAAAATCGTAAGGAATTTGAAAAAACTTTCTAAATAAAAAAGTTGCGCAATGTTCACAGTTTTCCAACGGTATATCACACGCATCAATCGGACAAAGGTTTGAAAATAAGACACAAGATACTGTACAAAATATGAAAAGTCCACGAAAATGAAGTTTGATATATTCAAAATTAACTAAAAAACATAAGAAATTTGTAAAAACATTACAAAGCAAAAAGTTGCGCAATTTTCATACGGTTCCAATGGTATATCACATGCATCATTCCGATGAGCGGTTTGAAAATTACGTCCAAAATACAGTACAGTGACAGAGAAGTTCGTGAAAATACTGTTTAGTATATTTAAAATTATTTTATAATTGTATCGAATTTGGAAAAAATTTATTTACAGAAAACATGCAAAATTTCCAGAGCTTTTCAACGGTATATCGCATGCATCATTTTGATAAGTGGTTCAAAAACTGCGAGCAATATTCAGTCTGCAAAAACACGAAATATATGTAGGATGTTTCGTCAGGAAGTTAACAGCATTGAAAGTGGGAGTTAACTTGTACACACGGGGGGAGTTAAGTTCGCGGAAGTTAACTTACACATATGAAAATTAACATTCATTATTACTGCTACAAATTAGAAGTTAACTTTGAAAGAAAACGAAGTTAACTCGTGTTCGCCTGAAAGTTAATAGAGGGTTCCTGGTGTTCGCGTGAAAGGTAGCAGGGGTTCCTGAATAGTTATTCAAGAATATATATAGCTCTTGTTAACTTTCTGAATAACTATTTAAGAACCGATTCCTGAACAACTATTCAGAAACCCCTTGTTTTCTTTCATGCGAATAGAAGGAATGTCTTGTTAACTTCCATGCGGACAGGAGTTAACTTCTTTTTTTTACAAGCTAACTTCTAGTCTGTAGTAGTGATAATGAACGTTAACTTCCGTCTGTGCAAGTTAACTTTCGTGAAGTTCTTAACTCTCATGTGTGTGCAAGTTAACTCCCCCTCTCTGTGCTAGTTAACTTCCTGACGGAGTACTTATTTTCTTTTTTACGTGAACACCGGAAACCCTTGTTAACTTCCACATGAACACGAGTTAACTTATTTTTTCTTTTTAAGTTAACTTTCAGTCTGTAGCAGTAATATATAGATGTTAACTTTCACATGTGCTATTTAACTTCTGCGACCATCTTTAACTTTTCTATGTGTACAAGTTAACTCCGTCTTCTATGCTAGTTAACTTTCTGACGGAGCACCTTTTTTGTGTTTTTTGCTTGTGCAACTTAACTTCCATGACCCTCATTAACTTCTCTGTTTGTGCAAGTTAACTTTCGCCCGATGCACTTCTTAACTTCTGCGGCCCTTATTAACTTCCCTGTAAATGCAAGTTAACTTTTAGGGAGGAGGCACCGGTGGTGTGTCTCGTAACTTCTGCATGGAGGAGGCGGAGGAGGCCGGTGGCGCGCGCGGAGGAGGCCTGCAGGAAGGAGGGCGCGACGGCGCGTAGGCCGGAGGGCGCCCGAGGCGGAGGAGGTGGCGGCGCGCGGGGTAGGAGGATGGGCCCTGACGATGCGGGAGAGGAGAGAAGGTAGTTAGGGTTGGGGGTTGCTGAATAAGCTTATTTTGGAACCTCTTAAGGGGGTGTTTCTGAATATATATATATATACATATATATATAGAGAGAGAGAGTCGCGCTCTAAATAGTTATTCTACACCCACCCTCTATCTTTTGAACCGTATATTATTTTTACGTCACGTAAATTTTGTCTTACATCATAAGTCGGGAAGAATATAAGAAAATTTAGAAATGACATAATGTTTTTGTTTACATGCCGTAAAAAAATATGACTAAAATACTTATTTTTGGTGTTTTTTACACTATAATGACTCATAAACTCTATTTTTTGTCGATTTTTTTGGTTGTGATGAATATATGAACATAATTATTCATATACAAAACATAATTTTTTTAATTTAATAACGTAAAAATATGTTGGGTGCAAAATAATTATTTTACTCCCTGGGTGCATAATAGGGTTTTATATAGAAACCCTATTCAGCACCCAGGGTGCAGAATAGTTATTTGACACCCCACATATTTTTATGTTCTCATGTTCAGAAATTTATGTTTTGTATACTAATAATTATGTTCATATTTATCAGAAACACACAAAAATCGACATAAAAATACAATTTATGAGTTATTATAGTGTAAAAAATATAGAAAATACGTATTTTACATCGTATTTTTATACGCCATATAAATAAAAAAATTTACGACATGTCTAAATTTTCTTATGTTCTTCTTGACTTCCGAGATAAGAGAAAATTTACGTGATATAAAAATCATGTATGGTTTGAAAGATAGAGGGTGGGTCAAGAATAACTGTTCTACACCGTGGATGTCAAATAGCGTCACTCTCTATTTGACACTCAGGGTATAGAATAGTTATTCTTCACCCATCCTCTATCTTTCAAGCCGTATATGATTTTTACGTCACGTAAATTTTCTCTTATTTCGGAAGTCAAGAAAAACATAAGAAAATTTAGACATGTCGTAAAAAAAATCGTTTACATGCAGTATAAAAAAACGACATAAAATACAATTTTTCTATGTATTTTACACTATAATGACTCATAAATCATATTTTTATATTGATTTTTTTTACGTTTCTAATGAACATAAACATAATTATTAGTATATAAAACATAAATTTCTATATGTAAGAACATAAAAATATGTGGGGTGCAAAATAATTATTCTACATCTTGGATGCTGAATATGGTTTATAAGAGTGGCGCTATTTGATACCCAGGGTGTAGAATAGTTATTCTTCACCCACTCTCTATCTTTCAAACCATAATGATTTTTACGTTATGTAGATTTTTTTCTTACCTCAGAAGTCAAGAAGAACATAAGAAAATTTAGACATGTCGTAAAAAAATTGTTTGCATATCGTATAAAAATACGATATAAAATACATATTTTCTATATATTTTACACTATAATGACTCAAAAATTGTATTTTTATGTCGATTTTTTTGCATTTCTAATAAATATGAACATAATTATTAGCATACAAAACATAAATTTCTGAATATGAGAATATAAAAATATATGAGGTGCAAAATAACTATTCTGCACCCTGGGTGTTGAATAGGGTTTCTATATATATATATATATATATAGAGAGAGAGAGAGTCGTGCTATTTGACTCCCAGGGTGTAGAATAGTTATTCTACACCAATAGTTATTCTACACACACCCTCTATCTTTTGAACCGTATATTATTTTTACGTCATGTAAATTTTGTCTTACATCATAAGTCGAGAAGAACATAAGAAAATTTAGAAATGACATAATTTTTTCTTTACATGCCGTATAAAAATATGACGTAAAATACTTATTTTTGGTGTTTTTACACTATAATGACTCATAACCTCTATTTTTTTATTGATTTTTTTGGTTGTGGTGAATATATGAATATAATTATTCATATACAAAACATAATTTTTTTAATCTAATAACGTAAAAATATGTTGGGTGCAAAATAACTATTCTGCTCCCTGGGTGCAGAATAGGATTTCTATATATATATATATATATATAGAAAAAATAGTTCTTACTCCTGGGTGTAGTTACACCCACGTCTCATATACTACCATATGAAAGTATACGTGATACTTTATCGGTTTGAGTATGTTCATATACTACATCTAAGTTACTTCAAATCAAATTACATGAAAAAAATGCAAGTGGAGCCATAGTTTGCACTATATTTCTAAAATACCCTTTATATTTATACGTAAAATAAGAGTATGTAAAAAACTTATACATACTATCTCAAAAGTAGTATATATACTACCAAATAGTTTTATAATATTTCATACTACACGTACATACTCTTCGGTATGACAGATACTACCTAGATGGTGAGAAACACACGTGGATGTAGTTACACCTGGGAATAGTATGAATATGTCATATATATATACACGATATGTCTAAATTTTATTACGTTATTCTTGACTTTCGAGGTAAAAAAAATTACGTGCCGTAAAAATCATGTACGGTTTAAAAGATAGAGGGTGGATGGAGAATAACTATTCAGCGCCACTTTATAGCGCTATTTGACTTCTAAACCGTGTATTATTTTTACGTCACATAAAGTTTCTCTGATCTCGGAAGTTGAGAAGAACATAAAAAAATTTAGACATGTCATAAAAAAATTAGTTTACATGCCTATAAAAATACGACGTAAAATACGTATTTTCTATGTTTTTTAACTATAATGACTCATAAATCGTGTTTTTATATCGATTTTTTTTACGTTTCTAATGAACATGAACATAATTATTAGCATACAAAACATAAATTTCTATATATGAGAACATAAAAATATATAGGGTACAAAATAACTATTCTATACCCTGGGTGCTGAATAGGGTTTCGTACACACACGCATGACAGTTAATGGTCTATATTCTTCCATTGCTAGCTAGGATAGTAACCGGTAAGGCAGGTGAGCAGGACTCTATCCTAATTGAAGTGACAAAATTGTACAATGATGATTAGTACTCCATTCGTTTTAAAATATAAAATGTTTTAGCTTTGTGAAAAGAGTGTATCTAGATTCTTTTTAGTGTATAGGTTCATTAAGATTTAGAGTGAACTTATACACTAAAAAAGGTCTAGATACACTTTTTTCACAAAGCTAAAACATCTTATATTTTGAAATGGAGGGAGTAGTCATTATTGTGAAACTATGTCATTTGAAAATAAATGTTAATGAAATATGTTGAGGACATTATCCAGATGCTCGTTATTGAACTCTTAAATTAGTTAAAAAGGAACCAATGCCTGTGCCCGAGACACTTCCTGGCACACAGAAGGTCTCCATCTCCGTGAAGCTTTAGCCGAGGCTGATGGGGCTTCAAGAGTTCAGGTACAACCCATTTCACTAGCTCCCATAAGGCCATAATAACGAGTCTTAACAAATACTATAACAGAGAACACGAGAGTAAAATTACTTATTTCTGAATTTCAGTTTCCAAAAGTGGCAAGTCAATACATTTTTGCCAGTTGATCTTCTATATAGTTACAATGTCATATTTATTTACAAGCAAATCTCGAGTGGTTTGGTAGACCATCACAAGTTCACAATCTACAAAAAAAGTTGCAAAAAACATGACCGAGGCCAGAACAAGCCTTCAGTACATGTTAACTCCAATAGATACACGTCATTACTCCAGGAACCCTACAAAATTGGTACAAAGAAGGCATAGATACATCGGAACAGAATACACGCCGTGGCCAATAAATACATGTGTGTGTATAGTATATACTCTATCTATGCACATAAACTCGCCAGTGGGGAATTATCTTATCAGTCTCCTTGCCTGCAAATATATTGCAGGTTGATGCTTTCATCTGTTTTCTGGAGTCTGTCCCCTTGGCTGAAGCATTGATGATATGGCTCGTAACCTGTCCGTGACCTCGGTGAATGATGGGCGGAAATCAGGATTGGCTAACCAACATTGCTCCATCAATTTTCGCCATTCAGGATCACAGGTTTCAGGTATTTGAGGCCGGAGAGAGTTGTTGACGATACCCCCTTCTCATAAGAAAGAATGCACATGTTACTTAGAATTTGATAGCGTGAATTGATGAGGGATTCTGTCTTTTGACATAATAAAGGTACTCAAAACAAGAGGTGTATAGTTTAAGTATATAGTTTCAAGTATACCTATGATGGCGCCACAATGCATATTCGCGTATGGTTCCTCACCAGTCAAGATCTCCCATAAGACTATCCCGAAAGAGAACACATCCACCTATATGTATGCAGTAGTTACATATCAGGCACAACACTGTTGTACATGCAAACAGTGATCTGCAGTCTGATGAAAGACTTTACCTTCTCAGACACTCGGCTGCTACTTCCATTCAGCAGCTCCGGTGCCATCCAGGGTAGGGTGCCCCGTACACCACCAGAAACCAAAGTGTTGCGCTTAATTCTTGACAATCCAAAGTCCCCAACCTGAGGATGGTTGCAGATTATTAATTGAACGGTCCACTGACATCAGAATTGAAGGAAAAAACTAAGGTGCCACTTTGCTGTTCATTGGCATAAACACAACTTTCTAATAACTTAGCCCCGACGCTTCAGGTGGTTTTAAAGCTACCTTGCAGATTGGCCTCTGAGGATCTCTCATGTTAACGAGCAAGTTGTCACATTTCAAATCAAAATGGACTATGCTTTTGGAGTGCAAATATTCCATCCCGAATGCCGCATCCATAGCAATGATGAGCTTTTTCCGACGATCAAGCATTCTGCAGAGATCCAGTAAACGTGACATAACAGCGACACTGAGCAGAGTGGAAGGCACTGAACAGAAACATACACAACTCACCTGTCCTTCCTTACAAGAACATTCCTTAGTGATCCATTCACCATGAATTCTGCCACGGTTGCTAATGTTCCCCCTGTTCCATCAGGAACCACACCATAGAAAGCAACAACATTTGGATGATGTACCTTTGAAAGAATTTGCGCCTCCCTCCAAAAATCTTTGGTCTGTAAAAATAAGGTTGGCATTATACTCGTGAAATAAAATAATATGCATGTACTCTGTCAATAAAGTTTCAATTCCAGATATTATATCAGTAGACAGGATGCTTAAACATGAATCCCTCATCAGTAGACATGATGCTTAAACGTGGCAAAAGTGTGTCACGTGCAGAAAACTAACTGTTACAACTTACAAATTTCTGTTAGGTCTTTAGTTGTTACTTAATTTTCTAATGACTAAAAAATACTAATGTATATGTTACTCACAAGTTTTTCTTGCTCAGATGATCTCCCGGCGAAACAGCTTTTTTTGATACGTTTGATAGCAACATCAGTCCCTCGCCACTTTCCATGGTATACTGTTCCAAACGTGCCAGATCCCAATTCACGTAGCTCCTCAAGGTCAGCATTTCTTATGATCTGATCATAAGAATCAAAATGACTATATGCTGCTATGATTTGCATGTTATATGGATAAAAAGAATGCAAGTATGAAGCATGTAGCCATCTTGCTCGAAAGAGTACTACAAATTGCTAAACAAATGTAGAGTGTGAGAGGTGTACCTGTAAGCCATACATGCTGGCTTCAAGTTCAGCAATCTCAGCATCACTCATGAGCCCATCTGCAGCTCCTTTATCATCATAATCCTAATATTTGGAATGACAAATATGATATGATTCGGGTAAGAAAAACATGATATGCTCAACCAATCATATGGCATTAATGGCAAGCTCAATATATAAGATCGAACATACCTCGTTAGCTAACTCTGGCACATTGCTCCGAGCATCATCATCCTTCTTTGGTGAAAGAATGACATGCTGCCATTCTTCACCTGCTACTTCAACCTGAGGAATTGGTCTGGGTGATGGAATGCCTGAAGGCATATTATCAGTCATGCCCTCAACTATAATAAGCGCCTCCGTTTGAACATTACTTGGTACTCTGTCCTTCAGATTCATGTTCTCACTATTGATGGCATGATCATACCCAGTTACTCCTGCATCAGTGCGGGTGATATTGCGCTGATCAAGAAGAGAAACCTCTCCCCTTGAAATCCCATCCTTGAAAGTGTCATCGCCATACATATTTACAGTAAGATCAGCATTAATTGGCCCAATATGCGGGGAGGTGGCCAAACCAGAGCTATGCACTAATGACTGGTCAAAAATTCCGTTCTGATATACACCGGATGCCCCATTTTCCACTGATCTCCGTGTTACAAAAGCTTCAAAAGGGTCTACAGGAAGCAGTATGTGGGGTCCAGGAGTAACTTTATCATTGCCAAGCACACAACTAGCAGTTCCATAACTTGTAACAACACGCCCTGGATTCACTTTCTCTATGTGAAATCCACGATCTGCATTCTCTGTTAGAAATCCATTAGAGCATCCATCAAGAAGATGTAAATGGGAATTATCAGTAGCAAGCATCGATGTCAGACCTGAGCTTTCCAGAGCATCTAATTCATTTGAAGACAACCTTGCATCCCATGCACGGTTCAAACTGAACCCTGTATCAACATAAGTGCACTGGGGAGCCACACTAGGACCTGTGTTATTCTGATGATAAAACAGGTCCTGCTGTTTAACAACAGAGCCACCATTTTGACATGTTTGTACCATATTACTAGACATACTATCATGTTGGTAATATGCTGCTGCCTCCAAACTGGCTGAACCAGTAACACCTTGATTATACCGCTGATCAATATGATTGGAAACAAGGTAATTTGGCTCATCTGTTTGAGCAATCTCAGGTGGCTTAACACATACAAGGTCTGGCCTAGTCCCACTTATTGTTCTCTCCAGCTCATTAGCTTGACATATTTTCTGGGAAAACGATGGTGGTATGTATGAATCAAATGTTAATGACAAACTGGATGCAAGCCCTTCAGTGCGATCGGTCAGCAAAGGGTCGGAGAAGGCATGAGGCATGCCATGAATTTGACCAGTGTATTCATGCAGTCCAGAAACCCAACTAGCATTGTCCGGATGCATGAACACCTTTTCAGAATAAAAGGGCCTTTCCATTGGAGTAAACATATCATAGTTCATATGTGAACTCAAGTCACTCTCATTTCGAGGTATACCCAAATCTTTAACCTGCCTTTGAGTTTGAAGATGGTGGGCAAAAGATCCAATTCCAACACCCGTGTCTGCATAATTTTGTTTCTTATCTTGATGGTCCGGAAGCACGGTTTTCAGATTTGATCCATTGAAAACTTCATTTTTGTTCTCATGTTCTTGGTTCATTGTTGGTGTGTCTCCAGACATCCGCAGCCTAGACTGTTTTGTGGTCCTCTGCCGATTTAAGCTTGGGGAGGAGGTCGCTACTGACTCAGCCACCATTTGTTGTGAGTATGGAGCAAGAAAAAACTGAGAGGGGGACTCGTTCGAGGCTGTTCCAGCCAAAGCTGTACCGCCACTCTCTATATCTGTTTGACAGACAGTTGAGTCTCTGCAAGGGAGTAGGGAATCATCTAACTGTTGGCTCAACTGGCCCACCAAATTGTTGCCACTAGTGCTCTGCTTCAGATTGTTCACAGCAACAACAAAATTATATTCTGGCTCACTCTCTAAGCTTCTTGCACTCAATGATGAATCCTCACACTCAGTTAGGGAGACGAGAAATATCCGAAGCCTCGTTGAGCCATTGGCCTTTTCAAGGCTGCAGTATTCTTCCATCATATTCTGAAGATCCTCATCACAAGACAGAGAGATCAGAGCATCAAGGTCCTCGTCGGGAAGCTGATACTTTATGATATGAGGCTGACTGTAGATTGAGAGGGTTTTATGCACAAGTTCCTTCCATGAGAAGTTTCTGGATATTGATACAAGTCGTGTTTCCCCACCAACATATCTGAGCACCCCATCACTAGGCCTCGGCAGGATTTTCCCACCAAAGCTGCACATGAATTTCACTTTTCCCGCATGAGGGCTTTCGCTGGTAGAAGACGTATCTTGCAGACTGTCACCTGAACTCTCAGCCGGTTTAAGTCCATTCTCGAAGGATAAGTTCCTGATACGTACCAAATTTATCGGATCCATATCACATTTCAGAGGCAAACCAGGAGCAAGGTTCCCAGAGTCAAACCTGCCAAGACCAAGAATTGTAGTGAGATCCTGGTAGACCACATCCAAGTTCTTCTGGTTACTGGACCCAATCTGGCTGTTCATCAGAATCAAAGCAAAGGAATCGTGGCTGTTTATGCTGGAAGGTCCTCCTCCTCTAATAGCACACTACTGCTGCTATATCTTGAAATGCTGAACAATTCATCATCCCTTAATAACACAAAAAGTGGTTTCACCTAATGTAGAGCCTGGTTTCATTATTTGTCGAGCAAGGCAGATTTCTGCCATAAATCAAGAAAGAAATACAGTGAACATCTTTCTTGACGATCTGATCCCCACAGCAAAAGATAAACAGGACGGGTCCAAATTGGATTGCAATATTACATAAGTGATCAATCATTACGGACCAAACAAGAAGAATCAAATTAGTTCAGTACGATCGTATTGCTCACAGCCACATAAAATCAAGAAAAGATCCTCACATGAACAGAACAGAACAAACAGAACAGGACGTAACGTATCACTGCTACAGCAATCAAAATCAAGCTAGGGGTGGTCCAAAAAAAATCAAGCTAGGGTTCCTCACCGCAAGGGGTCGATCAGCGCGAGGCCGCCTCTCGCCGAGCGAGCGACCACGCCTCGCCGGCGGCGAGGTCCTCGCGGCGGCAAATGGGGCCACCGGACGCCGATCTCGCCGACAAGGCGGGGCCCGCGCGCATTAGCGGATTGTCGCGGCGGGGGCGTGGCTAGGGGACGAAGAGCAAAATCGGCTAGGAATTTTTGGTGGTGGAGGGAGGAGGAAAGGGGGCGGAGAGGAACGCGGCAGCAGGTGCCAGCGAGAACGAAACGGAACGCCAAATAGGACACGGGAGGGGGACGGGACGGAAAGGAGCTCGGGTTCCGGCTGCACCTGGTTTGCTTGGATTTGCCGGCAAAGCGAGGTAATATCTGGGGCGGCTCCCCGGTCGCTGTTCAATGGCCGACCTGTGTTCCTCCCCACTTCAACTTTTATATTTTTCAAAATAAATAATGTTATGAAATAGTATATTTTTTAAATAGGCACACAAATCAATGTTAATTAAATACTGATACATATCGGTTGTTTAAGAAAATGTTATGATTCACCCGAAGGATCACGGTCCTCCGGTTCTCACGTGACACATACACCTCCTTCCAAACAGGCTTACGTCCCATTTTATAAATAAAACAACATCCAGTTACACAGCAAAGATCCAACACAACACATACCGGCCGGATAACGATGGCAGTGGGTAGGTATCCTTTACCCGACTTAGTACAAAAAATAAACTAAGTTTTGGCAAAACACACTTTTGAGAAAACTAGTTCATTTGTTTGAACTAGGCTAAACTAGAGGGTACCCTAAAGGTTTCAAAGTTCCATCTCTATGGCCGGAGCCAACGAAAAGTAGAGAGAACATGAAAATCTATTTATTGGTTATCAATAAACAAGGAAAGCATAGCCCCACCATAATATAATCCTATGATTTCAGAGTATTTTAATTATTGCCATACTGCATATGATTCCAAAGTCATTTATTGATCGGTAGAGTAATCCTATCTAATGCATGTTCCTTTGTAGCCTATATTCTTGATCCACTGCTCCTAGCATAACTAGGGTTTGGCTTGTGAGCGTTGCTAGAGCTATTATATCTGTTGTTCTTAACCATGCTTAGTTGTTACTATTGGTCCATTCGGTGGATGAATGAGAGCTCCGAATGAACCTAGTATGATAGGATGATGTGGTATGATCAAAGATGTAAGTTTAACATGCTAATGCTTGTATGGGAGTTCACGTTGGGTTGTGGTTTTTTAGTCCCATACTTGCCACCACTAGGACCTGAGTTACTTGCATCTTGAATCAAGATGAGTGTACACCCACACGGGGGCTAGAAACCCCCTCGAACAACTAACTTGCCTAGTAGATTCCATGAGTCACATAGTTCGGGCGTTCCATTTGGCATATGCACTTTGGATGTTCTGATGAAGGAGGTGAAGGAAGGTGCATTCATAACAAGTAGGGAGTGGATGGGAACAAGAAATCCATGGCCTTCGTAATCTTGGTCCATGCGCACATCCCTAGGTACCTACTTTGGTACCTGACCCATTACAACACCATATCCTTAGGGTGTGACTCATACTCTCAGTGATAGCGAGGTAAAGGTCGTGGTCAACTACCCTCTATCGTCCTTCCAAGGAAGATGGCTAATAATCTGGCATGAAGAGTCTGTTGGTGACGAGGGTTTAACTCATCAATGCCCATTGTTATGGACTTGGGTTTTGGAGAAGGAGGGAGCGCTGGAGACATCTATCGGCTAGCAAACAAGCACACATGAGACAAAGGATTTACCCAGGTTCAGGCCTCGTAGAGGTCCCTACTCCTGCTTGTCTGCTCGTGGAATTATTGAGGGAGTCAAAAGTTACAACGGTGCGCAGATGCAATCTGGCGGGGGTTTGTGGAAGCTAGGATTGCGTGTGTCCTCCTCGTCGCCCCCTCCTAGCCCTTATATAGATAGGCTAGGTCTCGGGTAGCAGGTCGAATCGGTTACAAGTTAGGGTTTTCCCTTTCAAACTTTCTATCTTCAGCTTTCTCTTGATCTTCAAGCAATCGAGAGTCCGCAGGTTACTCGAGTCCTTCTATCTGGGCCTTGGCAACACCGTGGGCCTATACGTATTTGGACCGTATATACCAAGTTCGAGTACCTGCAGGGTATACCCATGTCAGTAGCCCCCGAGTGTCTAGTGGAATCACAGATTCGACTGGAGACTTTTTTGAAGTCTTCGAGTGCCTGAATGAGCACATTTTTGACTGCCTTTATTTATGTCATAGGGATTGTTGATATACGTGCCTGATATAACCGAAGTATCGGTATCAGTTAACCACCTTAGGGTGAAACAACGCAATCTACTCAAATTCGAGTTCCCGGACTCGAATCCGGAAAAGTGCTGGTGTAATTCGACTCAGGCCGCGGAGGTCTTACAGGAATCGAATTCCAGTTATATGGGTATGAGCACTTGACGCGTCCGTCAAGGCATGTTCATCGTGCCTGTAGGCACGGATATGTTTCTGGTAGTGCGCAGTTAAATGCGTTGCCAGGCCTTATTCAGGTCTTACCTTCACGCCGTAGGCGTGGCATCCGAATTTTATCATCGCGGAGACGATTCGAGCGTCCCAGGAGACGTAGTCTCTTTGTAGGGAAAATTTGTGAGGCGGTGTCGCCAAAGGTTGCGAGTGTGGATGTCATCAATACACAGTTTTTGTGCAAATAATTATAGGGTGCGCGACCAGCGCTCCCTATGGGAGTAGCCCCCGAGTGCCTGGTTGAGTCGAAGACTCAGGCAGGGACTAAAAAACTTTTGCGACTGTTGTCGTCTTTTTGCTTACTTGTTTCAGTCGATGACTCAGGCAGGGACCAAAAAACTTTCACGACTGCTGTCGTCTTTTGCCTGCTTGTTTCAGTCGAATTTGTTTCCGGCGCTCCCTATGGGAGTAACCCATGTCCATAGTCGAACTGTGTTTCGAGTGGTTGGGTTTGCTTTTGTGATTGTCCATGTTCCTACAACAAGAAAAAGAAAAGTCGTAGGGTGCGCGGCCAGCGCTCCCTATGGGAGTAGCCCTCGAGTGCTTGATGGAGTTGAAGACTCCAGCAAGGACTAAAAATAGTCGAAGTTTTCCACTGCGTAGCCTTGGTGACGTCAGTGCTGACGCTTGTATGGCCTTGGTTGCCCGCGTGAGCGAGTTTGACGGGACGTGACGAGCGGTGGGTCCCACTTTCTGACTTTGATTTGACTAGGCGTGCGTAATCTTATTTTTAACTGCGCCTCCTCGATTTCCGCGCGTAATGGTAGTAGTGGGGGGACGGTTTGCGCTTCCTCTTCTCCACGTGTCCAACACGATGCGCGCCACGCGTCTAATAGGGTTTTTGTCAACCGTTGGATTGCATCTTCCAGGGGTTAAATAGCGACGCTGCGGTGGTAATTTTTCATCTGCACTTTTTCGTCCTCGCTGCCATTGCCATTGCTGCTGTTCTTCTGCTTTCCTGCGCTCGTCTCCTTCACAGCGCTGGACCACCTCTGTTTGTTTCCAAGTTACTTTTTGCGCTCTCATCGCCGCCGCGCAATGGGGAAAAAGAAAGGAGGTGCTGGCGCTGATTCCGCGGCCACCGTCGCTGCGACGAAGAAGAAGGGTGTCTCTGCTGCTGCGGGCACCAGTGCTGCCGCCGGCGAGAAGAAGAAGGTCGCGGGCACCCGCGTGACCAATGGCGCATGGAGCCCCTCTATCATCAAGGCGTCGGATCTCCGTCTTCTTTGCCAAGATGGAGTTATCTCTGCGGCAGTCGCCGATGCGCGCGCCCCCAGCGGTGAGACCATTCCTGTGCCTCCCGCTGGTTTTCGAGTGATGTTTCTTGCATTCGTCATTCGTGGTCTCTTCTTGCCTCTCCACCCCTTTCTTAGGGGTCTTCTTTGCTTCTACGGGCTCCAGCTCCATCAGCTGTCCCCAAATTCGATTCTCCACATCACCTGTTTCATTATTCTTTGCGAGTGCTGGCTCGGATCGAGCCACACTTTGGTCTTTTCAAGCGCCTGTTTAAATTGAAGCGTCAGTCCGCCTCTGGCTCTTTAGTTTACGACGTAGGTGGCTGCGGTATCCATGTCGACCCATCTGCCACCTACTTCGACATCAAGCTTACCAAGTCCGTCCAGGGATGGAGGGACAAATGGTTCTATGTTCGCGACCAAAAGGCCAAGGACGAGCACTTTGGACTCGCGCCTTTCGATCCCGTGACTCCCTGCAAGAAGATGCGTTCTTGGAAGAACGTGATCATGCCTTCCGAACTCGCGGAGACAGACGTGCTATATCAACACGTCTGCAACCTCGAGAGTCGCATAGGCGCAGAAGAGGGAGGTTGTGCCCTTGTTAGGACTTGGCTGTGTCGTCGCGTCCAGCCTCTCCAGGCCAGGGTCCATCCCATGTTTCAATGGGGTGGCGCTGATGATGCCACTCGCGTGTCTGCTGATGGCATGTCCGCGAGTGAGGTAGATAAGAGGGTGCGACTGGTCACGAAGTACACCCTCAAAGATGTGCTTCCGAACGAGCCAGTCGTTCCTCCTTTCGATGCTTCGAATCCTCCTCCTGAGGTACAGTTGTGCTACGCAGTAGCTTATTTTCGCGATTGCGTTTTCTGTTGCTTACCTGTTATGTTTGCTGATCTTTACTATTTGTATGTAGGATTGGGCGGTGTCGCCTTGTATGCCTCCCCTCCCTGAGGGGATTATTCCTCGTGAAGCTTTGGAAGAGGACGAGTCTGAGTCGACTGTCCCTTCTGATGTTGAAGAGGAAGCCCCCGAGTCTGAGAGCCCGGATACTCGCAAGCGTTCACGTAGCAGGGACTCTGACGCGTCGACTCCTTCAACTCCAGGAGGCGCGGAGTCGCCAATTCCAGCTATTCCTGTGAGGGCTATGGCACCGTCTTCTCGCAAGAAGATGCGATTGCCCAAGGAGTCTTCGTCAGAATCGGCGGCTGCCACGTTTGATCTTGACAACTTTACCTGGTAAGTTTGTTGGGTCATTCATTCTTTTCTGTTTTCTTTTTGTTGGTTTTTGCCCTAGAGTTTGCCCTTTTCTCAATGTGGACTTTGTCTTGTAGTCAAGAGGCGTCGTCATCTTCTGGCGACATCGAGTTTTTGAAGGAATCAGAAGTCGCAACTTCAAGGGCCAAGGTAGAGGTCGAGCGCGCTCCTTCTCCTCCGGCGGCGGCCCACTCCGGGCACAATTCTTCGAGCTCTCCTCACGTAGGGGAGCATCGAGTAGTTGCTCGGATGACGGTTCAGAAAACTTCTTCGGAGTCGCTGGAGGACCATGTAAGTATATCTTTCCTTCTTTTTTAATGTGGTAGTCAATGCCTTCTGCTGCCCTCTGTTGACTCCTTGTTTTGTGCGACAGCTCCTTGTAAAGGAAGCCGCGCAGGTGGCGGAGCAGGTGATGGCGATGGATCACCAGCATGCGATGCTGGAGACGCGCCACCGCGTGGTCGAGAGTGAGTGTTCTATACTTATTCTTTTTGTCTTCTCTCTGTTTTGGTATAATCGGCTGACAGCCAATTATTGACTGCCATGTAGCTGAGCATAACGCTTTACTACGCGACGTCGCCACGTTGGAGAAGACACTAGCCGCAGCTGTGTGAAGGGGCGCGACGAGGCAATCGCGGCTCGTGATGATGCCCAGAAGCGCGAAGAGGATCTGCGTGCCTCCTTTGCGGCCAGGGAGAAGTTGTTCGAAGAGCAACTGTTCTCAATCGCCAAGGCCCTCTCAGGTACCTTTACTGGTAGATATTTTATTGATGTTCTTCTCTGCATCTGGAGTGCCGGTGGCACTAGAAGTTTGATCCATGTGTGTATTTTGGTGTAGATGCTGGCGACTTGAGTTTTGATCCGCAAGCCCTTTGTCGCGATGACGCTCTGGCGGGCGCGGTGTCTGCGGTCGAAGATCGTAGCGCCGCTGTCCAAAATACGTTGTCCAAGGCCAAGGTTACCCTGAGTCGCCTCCGGGAGGAGTTGATGCCGAAGGCGGAGCTGGTCGACAATGTGGAAGAGCTGGTGGAGTCGCTCGCTGGGGGTGTTCCTGCCACGTATAAGAACTCCCTCCGCGTAGCTGGCGCGACCATGTCACTTGCCATGGTGCAAGCCCACGGAGTCGAAGTAGATCCTTCTGCGGTGTCGAAGACGATGCCTGTTGGCGCGGATGGTCAGCGGGTAGTATTCGCTCCCTTTGCGACTGCTTGTGCCAAATATGGCCATTCCTTGATAAATACTGTTGCCAAGTATTCGGAGGAGCTCAATCGTGCGAAGAAGGCGGCGAAAGCTTCGGCCTCAGGGGCCGGGGGAAAGTCAGTGGCATCTGATACTGCCACGTACTTGATGAAACCCCCGAGGCCATCGAAGTCGAAGAAGCCAGCTACTTCGTAGTTAGTTTCTTGTAATAGTTGATGAATTGCCCTTTTGATTGGAGAACATGCCTGTTGGCGAGTGTGTTTGTGGATACTTTATGCTGATCCTGAATGCATCTGTTACTTTTGACTTTTGAGTTGGTCGCCTTATTTGCTTCCGGCTTGATTTTTGGTAGGGTACATCAAGTGGTCCTGTGGGGGGAACCCCGGACTCGCCATCTCTTGAGGATGCAATGGCACCACCACGCTCCAGGGTAGAGGAGCTGTCATTGCTTTCGCGACTTCGTGATCGCGTTAAGCAACTGGAGCATGAGTTGCCCGTGATCCGCGATAGCGCGGACGTGTGGAAGTCAAAGGCTGAAAAAGCCGCCGCCCGCGAGCAATATCTGCTTGGCGAGGTGACGCAGCTGGGCGACCAGTTTAAGTGTTAGTTTGCTCATCCTCGTCTTTTCCTTTGTAGTTAATCGCAATGGTACGTTGTACTCATGCTGTTGATGCTGCTTCGTGTAGTTGTTAGCGCACGCCATCCGCAGGAGGAGAGGGATAGGATTGCCATCCGCCTTCATGATCTCACCCAGGAGCAACTTCAGGAGAGTGGATACTTCTGGGTAGATCATGATCGTGCAACTGCATTGGCGACCCTGCAGGATCGCGCCTCGCAAGTGCTGCTCTTTCTAAAGAAGTCGCAGTCATGTTTGAAGAACGTCTATCAGGCGATGTTCCCGCTGGATGATACTCCATCAAGCCTGCTGGCTCTCCTGACCAAATTTCAAGATATGTCCACGGTTCGCGAGTGCGTGAGGCAGCAGTTGGTGGCTGGTGCCAAAGCTGCCCTCTCCATGGTGCGTTTGCACAGGCCTGACTTGGATGTCGCCGCCATTGCCTCTGGGCCACCGGTGCCACCAGCAGGATCTTCCTGGAACATGGTGCCGCACTATCAGGCGGTGGACCGTCCAGCCGAGGAGGTCGTCGACTTCTTCGAGGAACAGACTAATATTCTTCTATTGCAAGGGTAGCCAAATATGTATCCTGCACATAAGTGTACTAGTGTTGTAAAGCTCATATATATTTGTAGATAATTTACTGTTGAATTGTACGAATAGCTTTATAAGCGTGGGGTGCGTTGCACTTATGCGAGTCCTTTTCGTTAGCCTGGCCATCTTTGTATCTCGTTCCCTTGTCAGCCTGTCAGGTGCGTTGCAGCTGGGTTGAGTTTGTGTTAAGGGGTTTGATTGATGTGCCAGCTACTCAGGATGTCGCGTTTTTGTTCGAAGAACATATGTGTATAGGGTGGCGTAGCCCCCGAGTATGAAAATTGACAAAGTAAAGAAGGGCACAGAGTTTCGGGGCACTTAGCTTTTATTTATTCGAAGAATAGTATGAGGTACAATGTGCGGCTAAGTAGTCTTGGCTGAATAGCCTTATTTGCGATGTAAAAGTAAAGAAAAACGACTAAGGGTAGAAGCGTCGCAGTTGTGCGACGTTCCAAGGGTTGGAGTGTGCGACTCCTGTCTCTAAATCTTGAAGGCGATAGGCGCCACCTGGGATTACTTCTGTAATCACGTACGGTCCTTCCCAGGGGGATTCGAGCTTGAGATGCCCCTGCTGCTTCAGTCGCAGGACCAGGTCACCTTCGACGAAGGATCTGGGGCGAATCCTTCTACTGTGGTAGTTGCGCAGGTTCTGCTGGTAGATCGTGGATCTTGCTGCGGCGATTTCTCTTGACTCGTCGAGGAGATCGACAGAGTCTTCGAGTGCAAGAGATGACTCTTGTTTGCTGTAAGCGACTACACGCGACGCCTTGTATCGCACTTCGGCGGGTAGTACTGCTTCTGCTCCGTGCACCATAAAGAATGGTGTGTAGCCTATGGTGCTGTTTGGAGTTGTTCGTAGACTCCAGAGTATGGATTGGAGCTCATCTGGCCAGCAACCCGCGGCTTGCTCGAGTGGTCGAAGGAGTCGCTTCTTGATGCCGCTGCAGACGAGCCCGTTTTCTTTTTCCACCTGACCGTTGGTCTATGGATGCACGACGGAGGCATAACTGATGTTGATCCCCAGGTTTCTGCAGAATTCTTGGAACACCTTGGATGTGAACTTCGTCCCGTTGTTAGTGATGATGTTGTGCGGCACGCCGAAGCGGTAGACAATGGATTCGAAGAACTTGACCGCGTTGTGCCCTGATTGCTTGGTCACTGGCATGGCCTTGATCCATTTGGTGAATTTGTCGACTGCGACCAAGAGGTAGACGTAGCCTCCTTGCGAGGACCTTGGGAGCTTGCCCATCATGTCAAGCCCCCATTGTGCGAAGGGCCAGGCCAATGGAATGGCCATAGTTATGTGCCTGGTGCGTGTGGCTTGTCCGCGAATCGCTGACAAGCGTTGCATTTTTGGACTATATCCTTGGCGTCACGCATGGCCGTGGGCCAGTAAAATCCAGCTCGTAGAGCTTTGGCAACGAGGGCGCGACTGCCGGCGTGGTGCCCGCAGGTCCCTTCATGGATGTCGAGGAGGACTGCTCTTCCATCGGCTAGGGAGACGCATCGTTGTAATATGCCTATGATGCTGCGTTTATACAGTTCGCCGTTGATAACGGCGAATGCCTTGGAGCGTCGCGCAATGTGTCGTGCGTCTGTCGGGTCGTCCGGTAGGCGCTTGCTGAGGAGATACGTAATGTACGGATGTGTCCAGGATTGTTCGATCATCATGACGCTCATTGGTACCTCGAGTCCTGTGTCAAGCTCCAAGTCATCGAGTGTCATTGGCTCATTGGGTAGCATAGCCTCTGAGTCTGTTGCTGCGCTTGTTTTCTTCTCTGTGGCCTTTGACTTGATGGAGCGTTCGCATATGCGCTCGATAAATACCCCAGGTGGTATGGGTGCGCAAGTGGAGCCTATGTTGGCGAGTGCGTCCGCCTCCTCATTGCTTTCGCGACCTATGTGTCGCAACTCGCAACCATCGAAGTCTCCTTCAAGTGTGTCGTAGAGGTCACGGTATGCGATCATGTTGTCGTTCAGTGCGTCGCACTCGTGCATTGTTTGGTTGACGACCAGCTTGGAGTCGCCATATATGATTAGCCTCTTTGCGCCGCAGGCTTTTGCCATCCTCATCCCGTGCAACAGGGCCTCGTATTCATCCTTGTTGTTTGAGGCTGTGAACTGCATTCGCAGGATGTATTTCAGCTTGTCCCCTTGAGGTGATGCCAGTATGACACCTGCTCCTGCTCCATCTTTCCTCTTGGACCCATCGAAGTGCATTGTCCAGAGGTAGGACATATCTGGCTTGTCCGGGAGTTGGTTTTCCATCCAATGCACGAGGAAGTCAGGGAGAACTTGCGATTTGATTGCGTCGCGCTTTTCGTATGTGATGTCTCGTGGAGACAGTTCGATTCCCCAAAGCGTGAATCGCCCTGTGGCATCAGGGTTATTGAGGATATGTCCCAATGGGGCGTCGTTGACTACCACGATTGGGTGTTCCTGGAAGTAATGGCGCAGTCACCGGGCGGTCATAAAGACGCCATACGCCAGCTTCTGGTAGTGCGGGTACCGCTGTTTTGTTGGCGTGAGGACCTCGCTGAGGTAGTATACCGGGCGTTGTACGCCGTGGACCTTGTTTTCCTCGGCCCGCTCGACGACGAGCACTGTGCTAACCACTTGGTTGGTAGCGGAGATGTACAACAATAGTGGTTCCCTTTCTCATGGAGTCACCAATACTGGCGAGGTGGATAGCAGGCACTTGAGGTCTTCGAATGCTTCTTGCGCTTCATTGGTCCACTCAAATTTGTCAGCTTTGCGGAGGAGTTGATAGAAGGGCAGCGCCTTTTCTCCCATTCGACTGATAAATCAACTGAGGGCCGCGATTCGTTCGGCTAGTTGCTGAACGCCTCTTATGTTGTTTGGCTTCTCCATGGCTAGTATGGCCTTTATCTTTTTCAGGTTTGCCTCAATCCCTCTCGCGGAGATGAGATACCCGAGCAGCTGCCCAGATGGTACGCCGAAGGCGCATTTGTCCGGATTGAGCTTTATCCGGTAACGATCGAGATTGGCGAAGGTTTCGTGCAAGTCATCGATTAGAGAGGCTTCTTCCTTGGTTTTGATTACTATGTCGTCGAGATAGACTTGGATATTGCGACCTAGTTGCTCCTTGAGGCAAGCCTGCATGCACCGCTGGTATGTGGCTCTCGCGTTTTTTAGCCCGAAGGGCATTGTGTTGTAGCAGAACACACCGAAGGGCGTTGTAAACGCGGTCTTCTCCTAGTCTTCCCCCTTCATTTGAATTTTGTTATAGCCTGAGTAGGCATCGAGGAAGCAGAGGCGCTCGCATCCAGCGGTGGAGTCGATGATTTGATCGATCCGTGGTAGCGGGAAGTGATATTTTGGGTAGTGCTTGTTTAAAGAAGTGAAGTCCACGCACATCCGTAGGATATCCGTGTCCTTTTTGGGTACCAGCACCGTGTTGGCGAGCCAAGTGCTTTCTTTGATCTCGCGTATGAATTTGGCCTCGAGGAGTCTGTTGATCTCCATTCCGACTGCCTGCGCTCGTGGCTCAGACAGTCGTCTGATTGTTTGCTTGACTGGCCATGCGTCGGGGTTGACGTTGAGTGCGTGCTCGGCGAATTCCCTGGGAACTCCTGGCATGTCCGCAGGACACCAGGCGAAAATTTCCCAGTGCTCACAGAGGAATTCGACGAGCGCGAGTTCCTATGCGGGACTCAAGTTGTTGGTGATGAGGGCCGTTTAAGCGGGATATGATGGATGGACCTACACCTTCTTTGTGTGCACAGATGAGTCGAAGGAGAAGTCAGGTGAGCTTGGCCTACTCAGGGGGGGCAGACTGTTGTCTGTCGTTTCCTTCAATTGCGCGAGCTCCTCCTGCATGCCGAAGGACTGGGAGATTCTGTTGAATTCCCTATTGCAACTGTCAGATCGCTCGAAGCTCCCGTTGATCGTGATGACGCCATTGGGACCTGGCATTTTCATCTGCAGGTAGGCGTAGTGGGGTACCGCCATGAACCTAGCGAACACGACGCGTCCGAGGATGCAGTGGTATTGTGAGGGCCAGTCGACAACCTCAAAGTCGATGCGCTCGTGCCGGAAGTTCCTTGGCGTGCCGAATATGACGTCGAGGTTGATTTTGCCCAGGGGGTATACGCCTTTCCCTGGGACGATGTCGTGGAACGTTGTGTCCGATGCCTCCAAGCAGGTTAAAGGGATCCTCATTGCTCGCAAGGTACTCACGAATATGAGGTTGATGCCGCTTCCGCCATCCATGAAGACGCGACTCATGTCAAAGCCTCCAATTTGTGCCTCGAGTACGAGAGGGCAATGACCTGGGCGAGGTACTTGAGGCGGGTGGTCGCGTTTGTCGAAGGTAATGCACGACTCACTGCCACTGAGGTACTCAGTGGTGGATGGTGGCGAGTGCGTGGCCAAGTTGACTTGGCGAGTGATGGCCTTCTGCACCCTATTGGAGGGGCGCCCCTTTTGGATCATCATGGTACCCATGGCCCGTGGGTATGGTTCGCCTCCGTGGTGCTGGTCCGGTGCAGCTCCGTTCGGGGGTGGCCCAGGTGGTGGTGGTGGTGCGCCATGTGCCACGGCGCCTGGAGCGGCTCCGTAGCCTCTTTCGACTGCATTGCGGTTCATCCGAACCAATCCCTCATGTAGCTTGAGGAACTCGCGGCAGTCCTTGAGGAGGTGGCTGGACTTTCTCTTGCCATCGTGCTTGTCGATGTAGAAGTGTACCGTGCATGGCCCGGACAGTTTGTCCTTGATGGAGGTTGCGGGTGCTTCATCGCGAGTGCGGCGTTGCCACACTTGCGTGGTTTTCCCGGAGTCGCGGTATCCGCTGCTGCGGTATCCGCTGCTACGGTTATCGTCGCGTCTATCGGCGTAGCCGGTTGCGACCATGTTGACGTCAGCGCGATCGTCATAGACGCGCGTGCGATGCTTACTCCGGCGGTCGCGTCTTCGTTCGAGTTCTGCCTCCTCATCAGAGTGAACGCGATTCTTCACTGAATCTTCTCCATTAGCCCACCGATTCATGATCTCCATCAGGTGGTCGATGGTCTGGGGATTTGAGCGGCCTAGCTCCTCCCTGAGTTCCATGCGGCGGACGCCACCGTTGAATGCATCAATCGCGCGGTCTTCCGAGATGTTCTCCGCGGAGTTCTTGATGATGGACCACCTTTGGATGTAAGAGCGCAGCGATTCGCCAGATCTTTGCTGGCAGCATCTCAGTTCTTCGATTGAGGCGGGGCGTTTATACGTGCCCTTAAAGTTGCGCACGAAGCTGTAGACTAGCTCATCCTAGCTGCGAATGGATCCGCGTGGGAGGTTATTGAGCCATGCCCGGGCGGCGCCCTGGAGCTGTAGCTGCAAGCATTGCATGGCAGTACTTCGACTTCCTCCATGTAGCCTGATGGAGGAGATGTGATCATCCAGCCAAATCTTGGGGTCCTGCAGACCGTCAAACTTCGGGTTCTCCGATGGGAGTTTGAACCCTTTAGGCATTCGCGTTTGCCTGAAGGATCTGCTGAAGCATCTGGCGTCGTAGAGCTCCCCATCTTCTTCTTCCGAGTCAGTCGACCGAGCACGTCGTGCCCTTGACTTGTCGATCTTGCGCTGCGTGAGTTCATCGCGTGCATTGTAGTCGTGATCGTGTCACCGTGAGCGGCGGCGCCGAGACAGGTCATGACTGTCATCGCTAGACGAGGGCGAGGAGTAGCGCTTTGCTAACGCTTTGCCCTTTTTGGGTCTGGTACCGGTTCCTTGTCAAGGGCGGCCTCGATTAGCCCCAGGCCCGCGATCGTAGATCAGTGCATGGCCGTTCGGGGATCTCCAGCTGGTGGCTGGTTATTGAGAAGGTACATGGTGGCCGCTGTCACCGCGGCCTGCGGTGTCCTGGGAACCACGTTGTCTCTCGTGTCGACTGTGATAGAGCCGAAGTCGAGGACTTTCGCGGCGTCTATGAGTTCTTGTTCGGTGAGGTGAGCCATTCGCGATTGCCTTTTCCTGGCGAGGTGCTCGTTGCCTCTTGAGGAGGATCCTCCGTAGGAGGAGAGCCCAACGCGACGAAGGCTCGACTCGTCCGCCGCCTTTTTACGTGCCTCAAGTTGCGTGATTGCTTGTTTTGGCGCTTGAATTCCTCTTTTAGGAGCCAGTGGTAGCCCATCCGTAGTTCCTGCAGGGACCCGAAGGGTAGAGGTGCACCTCGTAGGGCTTCACGGCAGCGATCCCACTCTTGCTCGTTGAGCCTGATCACGACGCGTTCGCCGATTTGCTCGTTGATCATGCTATGAGGTTCGACTGCTCTTCCGTTGCCACTGTTACCGCCGTTGCCGGTGTTGGGTGGGTCGGTGCCGTTGCCGGTGTTACCATCGTTGCCGCGATTGGGTGGATCGGTGCCGTTGCCGGTGTTGCCACCGTTACCGCGGTTGGCGGAGGTGTCACCCGTGTTGATGACGGCGCACATGAAGTGATTTGGGAAGCTGTTGCTTCCACAACTTTCAGATCCGGAACCGTAGGTTCCATCTTCAGTGGCCAGATCGCTTAGATTAGAGTCGCGACTGCTGTCGCTGACCATGTTCCCAACTGCCACCGGAGCATTGAGCTCACTGAGGGTGCCGATCGATGGAGGGAACCATGATGCTGGGGCAATCGCCGGTGCCGTCGGCTGATCGGGCATGCGAAGCGTGCTCCGACCAACTTGGAAGCGGAAGCTCCTAATCACCAGGCTGATTCCGTCGCCCACGGACTCGAAGGCCGGGCGAGTAGCCGGCGTGTGGACGGTGAATTCAAAGGCGCCGAAAAGCTGGCGAATCTCCGTTGTTGCAGCGTTGTAGATCGCGTTTGATGGGGCCGAAGAAGCCGCAACATCAGCACTCCCAATTCCCACAGACGACGCCAATTGACGAGGGTTTAACTCATCAATGCCCATTGTTATGGACTTGGGTTTTGGAGAAGGAGGGAGCCCTGGAGACATCTATCGGCTAGCAAACAAGCACACAGGGGACAAAGGATTTACCCAGGTTCAGGCCTCGTAGAGGTCCCTACTCCTGCTTGTCTGCTCGTGGAATTATTGAGGGAGTTGAAAGTTACAACGGTGCGCAGATGCAATCTGGCGGGGGTTTGTGGAATCTAGGATTGCGTGTGTCCTCCTCGCCGCCCCCTCCTAGCCCTTATATAGATAGGCTAGGTCTCGGGTAGCAGGTCGAGTCGGTTACAAGTTAGGGTTTTTCCCTTTCAAACTTTCTATCTTCAGCTTTCTCTTGATCTTCAAGCAATCGAGAGTCCTCAGGTTACTCGAGTCCTTCTATATTGGCCTTGGCGACACCGTGGGCCTATACGTATTTGGACCGTATATACCAAGTTTGAGTACTTGCAGGGTATACCCATGTCAGTTGGTATGTGTGGGTAAAGTTGTATTCCCCTACAGGGTGTTAATCTTTCTAAAAAGCTACGTCCACGGTTATGGACGAGTTGAGAACGAACGTGATGATCATAGAGAAGAATAACCTAATAGTAAAACTTGGCAAGTAAAGTGTGTTTAAGGATGCTTCCTCAGGGTTCGAGGGGGTGATCCTAGTTGGTAGGTTGTGCTAATAAAGATTTGGTGGATATCAAAAGATGATCAAAGCTAGAGATATCGCTCTCTTAAGCCCTTTTGAAATGATTTGTTTAGTCGAGCTTCTATTCCTTCCTCGATTACAAATAAAGATAGCTTTAGGCAAAGTAACTCCACTAGCCATAAGTCTAGCGGAGTACACCCTATACTCATCCTTGCTTTGTTGATACTTTTGCTACATAGTAAGTGTTCCCATAGAAGATGAGTTTGTTACAACATCGACATCAACGAGTTGCTTGGGGTTCCCAGGTGGCAGTCTAGGATCTATGGATTGGGAAATCATCATTATGCTTCAGGCCTCTTGGGCCATTTGTTAGGTTTGCTATATTTAATATCATAATTTGCTTTCTGTTGTTTGATGTTTGTGGTTAGTGACATCTGCTTGTAATATTTTGCTTCTTCACTCAGTTATGAGCTTGTACATCTTTTGAGTTGTAGGGTCACTGTAATGCTACTAATTCGTTCACTGTAATATCTCTAGATTGAGGTTAGGCTCATTTCAGATGAAGGTCTAGGAATTGTCTAGCCCCGATCATGGGGTTGTCGTAGGCATTGGTATCATAGTAGTATCATCTATAAGAAAACCTTTTTATTTTTCGATGTTGAGTATTGAGTTTGTGAAAACTATTTGAAAGCTTAAAAGTATTTGCAAAAACTCTAGTATGCTTCTTTTTACTACTTATCTAGTATCACTTTAATTCTGGGTCACCTTACCTTGTGTTGTTTTCAAAGATTTTACTATCTCGTCTAGTCTTTCAAAGCTTAGATGCCTCTTGGTCATGATGTTCTTGACTAGTTGACCTAGTGTTGAGTTATCTAGAGTCTGTGTGCGTGTTTTTTTGTCCCCCTTTGTTCTTCTTTAGCTAAGAGATTTGTTTCCATCATGATCTCTCTATCTTATGGGCCCACAACAATGTTCATGGTCCCACAACGTCCTATTCTAGGCATCAAGGTTTCCTTTCACCTTGTGTGCCTCCTTTTCATTTGTTTGGGGTACTTTGGAAGTCATTTATTCTTTTGGAAGATACCTCGTGATTACTACCTTGTATTATCTTATGTGATACTAAGATAATAGTTACTCCTTTCTCTGGGGTCTAACCCTTGGACTTGAATCGAAGATCCCTGATTGTGCTGAATTCTGGTGTCATGAATCTTGTACATGAAGTTGACCTTTAACCCAAGATCCATTTTGTTGATCCCTGTTGTTAATGTTTAAACATTACTTCAGGATGGCTAGCACCTTCTTCTGTAGCCTTCAAGCTTGTGGTTATTGTCGTGATTAAATTGCAACTACTAAGGACTTCCTCTACCACATGTTATGGAAGATGTTCTTTAGTGGAACCAAATAGATCACGACAATAGTGCTCCTAGTGAGTCCCATCTCTATATTCATGACTCTGCCACTCCTCCCTTTTCTGCATGGGTTTTCGGAACATTGATAATCTATGCATACACATCTCGGGATTTTATCCTAAGCATGTTCCTTCTCCTTATTGTTTTCGACCTTTGTATACCAGTTGGTAGACAAGTAGTAAACATGCATTGGTGTATTTTGATGCAATATAATTTGCTGGTCCGTCTATACATACCATTTGGGATGTTAGGAGAAACAAACTCTAGTGCCTCGTCCATTTTCAAGACCAGTTCGAAGTGTTGTAATCCGCAGATTAAGAGGGGTAATTTTCTTCTATTATGTTCTGCCTTAGAGTATCACACTCCTTTATAATAAGAGGTCGTGATGAGTTTCATTACCCTCTTAAGTAAGTGATGCTCTTACACATTTTACCACCCTTCCTCTGAGTTGTCAAACTCATGAATGATATGCATGTGTGTAATGATGTGTCCATCAGAGATTCTTAGGAATTCTTATTGATTTGAACTCTAAGGACAATTGTGTCATTCTTGCGTGATTAGTTAACCCTATCACTAAGCAAAGTTTGACTGTGTTGCCTAGTCTATTGTTTGAGAAAACATGTTCGGGCAAAGAGTTAGGGTTTTGCATAAATTCTCGAGACCACATCATTTGCTTTGAAAGAAAGCTTCCCTCTTGACCTTCGTGACAGGTGGTTTGTGATATTCTAGACATCTTCCTAGAAGCATTTCCTTATTGCCAAATGACCGTGTTATCTAGTTCTAGAGTAAGTTGTTTTCTTAAACCACTCCTTTCTCCAGGGATTTGTACCAGATACCCCTGAACTAGTTGGTTGATCTCAAAACAACAACTTGGAGAGTTGTAAGACAGAAGTTCTATACGATTTTCTTTTTTAAAGGGATGTGTAGTTTTTTTCGTGTTGAAGCAAGATAGTATCTCCTTTGTGGATATGTTATCTTCCCTGCCTTTGATTCGATTCAGGCTATTGTCAAATCAAACTCGGTTCAAGGACTATCTTGATGATGTTTCCACTCGTGATGTTCCAAATGGGTGCATCATCTTGTCCTTTGGTCTGACCAATATTGTTGACTTGTTCATACAACATATGAGTCCATCTTCGGGGAGTATCTCGATAAGTTTATTGTTGAGCCCATCGATGGCATCCTTATCTTCTCCATGCTAGACTAGATTCATATGGAACAATTAGCATCGATATTAGGAACTTTTGAGAACCGTCTTCATGTCATCTCGAAGTATGCATTCTGGATACTAGAAGTGACCTTCTCTGGTTCATGTGCAAATGTTGAAATATGTCCTCGTGGATTCGAGTAGAGTTAGTCAAGCATGTGCAAAGTATTCTTGATATGGTTGGTTGTTACCTTCATATTTAGAGAAGTTCCTCTAAGCACACTAAGCCACCGACTGATTTGTTAATGGAAAATAATAAGTCCTAAAAAACATCAATATCGTCTTTAATGTTCCCAATAAGGATTCAGTTGTGTTTCATTGAAAATAGTTCATGTGAGGGAAGTTGTCTCTTGGCAAGTTGTTAATACATGGAATCCGCAATCTAGCTCATTCTTTTGGAGCTTGAGATTGTAGTCTATTACTTGAAAATCTTGTAACTTTACCTATGTGGTAAATGCTGCACACTTTCTATTCAGACATGGTGAGTCTGAAGTATCTCTCCACCTAACCAAATCTAAATCTTAAACAGATATGATGGTTGCTGTTCCTCAAAGTTTTGACATAGTTTTGTTTGAAAATCCAAAAGATTGATGTGGTTGACACAATTAGCCGAAAGACCTTCTATCATATTCTCTTGATTCGGCAATAACAACCACTCTTCACGAGGCTTCTTCTATGACTTGTTCTAGTAGTTGTGCTTATGGTTTCCTTTGTCTCCAAAGTTTGACCTATACTTGATGACTGATTAAAGGCTTGTCAGAAGTTTTATATTAGTATCTCAAACATCAAGGAGAACATTTAGAGTTATTAAATGTCTCCCGGTCGATCCTCTAGTGTTTGAAGAGCGGCTATGCTTTTGGTAATCGGAAGTTTCTCTTGTTACATGTTTCTTGTGGCTCTTATGAGTGCTCCTCACAAAAAAACCTTCTATCATGATATTTTGTTGAACCAAAGATTGACCCTTCTATGTCAAAAGTAGTGCAATAGCTTGGTTTTGTTGGTCTCTATCTCTCCTGCCTGTTAAGCTCTACTTAAGCTCTCTAGTAGAGGTTTACCTCTCGAAATCTATGGTCATGTTCCATTTTTTGGAAATCCTTCTTCCTAAGAAGTTTAAATTCTTCTAAAATTCCCTGGTCTCAGTCCTTATGATGATCAGTTAAGTGTCAACTTGAAACCTTATCCTTTTATTCCTCTTATACCTTGATGTGTTTCATGTTTGTTAGCTAAAGATATGTTTGTGAAACATCTATCCATGAGTTGACCATGAGATACTCAGTTTGTTGTTTTGTGTCATTCCCTCTCTTCCTTAGAGTGAGTAGCAACCTTGAAGGAAAAATGAAGCGTTTCATTCATTCAATCATGGTGGTATGGATAAACCTCTTCGAGAAGATCGTTGAAGATTATTGTAACCCTATGTCGTTCTCTCTTCCTATCCTAGAATCTCGGGACGAGATTCTTTTAAGGGGGATAGATCTATTACAACCCTAGTTATATTAGTTTCTCTAATTAGGGTTTGTGTGCATTAGCATGAGCATCATCTAATTTTGCAAGTTAAAATGCAACAAGAAAAGAAACAACACATAACCCTAAACCCTAATCCACCCCTTTCTTTGCAATTCATTCAAAAATGGTTTTTCATTTCAAAATTTTGGAGCCCCAATTGACTAAAAGGGCCCCTGAATGTTTTCCAACTTATTTAGAAAACCTCTAGTTTTTTAAAACAATTCAAAATAGAAAATAATTTGAATATGCAAAGGAGAGAAGGAAAATAGAAATAGAAAAATGTTTTGTAGAAAGAAAAACAAAATTCTAACCTAACTAGGCCAGCCTAGACCTTCTCCCACACTAACTACCGCCCGGCGTACAGCCTGCAACCCTGCTTGCAGCCCACCCGACCCAATACCCCTTTGATCCTCCCGTCGTCGTCTTCCTCTAGGAAGAGACACTGTATGGTGTCGTTGTCCTCGCCTTCGATCTTCCCCTCCATGATTCCCGCCGCCGCCAAGCTTTAGGATATGGATAAGAAGCACCGGGACCTCCTCTCTCGTGCTCATCCACTTCCCCTCTCTTTCCTAACCTCTCTCTTCCCCTCCTCGTGGAGCTAAACCCTAGCTCATCGGACCATGCATTTCACCGTTGTTCTAAGAAGTCCCAAGCCTAGATGAGCATGACCAGAGCTTCGCCTCGCCACCCTATTCCTCCTCTTCCATGCGTGCAAGATCTAGAGCCCATAATCAACTGAACCTAGTCATTGTTCCCTACGCTGGTGATTTCTACGCACTTCTATTCTTGTAGACAGTTGTTGGGCCTCCAAGTGCAGAGGTTTGTAGAACAGCAGCAAGTTTCCCTTAAGTGGATCACCCAAGGTTTATCGAACTCAGGGAGGAAGTGGTCAAAGGTATCCCTCTCAAGCAACCCTGTAATCAAGATACAAGAAGTCTCTTGTGTCCCCAACACACCCAATACACTTGTCAGGTGTATAGGTGCACTAGTTCGGCGAAGAGATAGTGAAATACAAGTGGTATGGATAATTATAAGTGGTAACGGTGCCAGAAAATAGCTTGCTGGCGTGTGGTTGACGTGGGGAAAGACTAAAGGCAAACTGAAATAAAGATAGAAGCAAGCAAACATGTAATAGATCTAATAGCAAACGGTGTTTCAGTGCTTACAAACAAGGCGTAGGGATCATACTTTCACTAGTTAACACTCTCATATAAATATCTTCTCTTTATGATACTACTCTTAACTACTATCCGGTTGGACACTCTAATCATTGGTACGGCTATAACAGCACACCTCAAAGTTCATCTTTCCCATCTAGAAAACCCCACACTGTCACCTTGAGCACTAGATGGTTCAAAAAAACACCACAATTTCATAAAGACATCCAACTCCAAATAAAACTCATAACAAGTATTTGTAATCTCTAGCCTAAGTGCCACCATGGTGTGCACACTGTCAACTTCACACACATAGGGAGAGCAGAGATCTATTAAAGCACTTGAGTAGCAAGGTAGATCTATAGATTACAAGCTCATGATCTCAATAAGATCATGCATAGAGAGAGATATGGACACATAGCTACCGGTAGAACCCTTAGCCTCGAGAGAGAACTACTCCCTCCTCATCATGGGAATCAGCAACGGTGATGGAGATGGTGGTGGAGATCGATGGAGATGGCTCCGGCGGCACTTCCCTGTCCCGACAGGGTTCCGGAATAGAGACTTTCTGTCCCCCGAATCTCCCCTTCGGTGGTGGCGGCGCTGTGGAACTTTTCGTGGCTGGAGGCTTAACGATTTAGGGTTTTTGCATCGGGAGGCATCTTATAGGCAAAGAGGCAAGGTCGGTGGGCAGCCAGGGGGCCCACACCATGCCCTGGAGCGGCCAAGGGGGACCCGCGCCTAGGGGAGGTTTGGCCACCATGTGGCCCCCCTTTGTCTCTCCTTCCGGCTTCATGAATCTTCTGGGAAAATAACGACTTTGGCTTTTGTCCTGTCCAATTCCGAGAATATTCATTTTCTGACTTTCTGGAACCAAAAATAGCAGAGAACAGGCAACTGGCACTGTGGGTCTTGTTAATAGGTTAGTCCAAGAAATCATATGAAAAGTACTCCAAAGTGTGGACAAACCATAAGAAAGTAGATAAAACCAACATTGGAACATCAAAAATTATGGATATGTTAGCAACGTATCAATATCCCCAAGCTTAACTCCTGCTCGTCCTCGAGTAGGTAAGTGATAAAAAGAAAGAATAATTTTTGAGGTGACATGCACCATCATAAACTTGATCAAAGTATTTGTAAAACATTGATAGCTGGGATCATAGTACTTCAATCATAACATGAAAGATAAAGTTCTAACAATAAGACAAAGCAACTATGTTGCAACATGAAAAGGCACAAACAAAAGATTCATGAATAACAATGCTTTGCAAGACGTTTGTTTGTTTCACATAAAGAAAACATAGCATAGTGGCATTCGGCTTGTCCCTCATAGAGTAGCAAAGATAAATGCATAGGACACCTTCAAAGTTCATAAGAGTGACTAGATACAAATAGTTTTAAAACAAGCAATATCAAAGCTATGCATGAATCAACAAGTCTTGGGACAATGCACATAGAACTAAGAATGACCACTATGCTCTCAAAGTAGGTGCATAAAGATAGAAGGTGGAGACTCAACATAAAAGTAAAAGAAAGGCCTTCATAGAAGGAAGTAGGGATTCAAGTCTCATAAAGAGCTTCCAAAAATTATGGTACTTATTAGCTTTCAGCTCTCATTGCCCCTATCATAAGCATCTTGAAGGTGATTAAGGTTAAAGTGACACAACTAAGAGGATATGCTTGACAAGTTATAAGCCGTAATCTCATGCCCCTTACTTACGAAGACTGAACCTCATGCTACTCAACTTTAGTCACAAGTAAGCTCTTGTCATTGTAAGAACCGCCAACGGGGTACCCCTTGCACATGACATAGGAGCTATCCCATAATCAGAATGACAAGGCAAGCAGACAATGAGCATCTCATCGATCTTTTTATTTGCTATTTGCATAGGTTTTTATTGAGGATGCTTCATAGAGTGCTCTGATGGCTCTGTGTATGGCGCCAGAAAAATGCTGGAGCGGTGTTGATGTAGAGCTCGTTGGGAACCCCAAGAGGAAGGTATGATGAGCACAGCAACAAGTTTCCCTCAGTATGAAACCAAGGTTTAATCGAACCAGTAGGAGCAAGGAAACACCACAAAGGTGTTACTAGCTAAGCTTTGGCAGGGCGCACTATCGGTGCTAGTAGAAACGTGGAGACCTGGACGACACAACCACAGAACTTTGTCCCCAACTTGCGATGAGGTTGTCAATCTCACCGTGTTTTGCGGAAAACAAAGGATTAAACGTATCGAATGGAAAGAAGTAATAGTTTGCAGAAAGTAAACACAAAGTAGTAACAATTTTGTAGATTGAATGTAAAATTCAAGGACCAGGATCCATAGTTCAGTAGAGGTGGCTCTCCTTAAGATAGATAACATGCTGGGTGAACAAATTACAGCGGGGCAATTGACAAACATCGAGAAAGCAATACATGCATATACTAATCATCTTGACTCCCTTGAGACTTTATTGGGCATTACAACATTATACATAGACCGCCATCCAACTGCATCTATGACTAATAATCCACCTTCAGGTTATCATCCGAACCCCCTCCAGTATTAAGTTGCAAGCAACAGATTATTGCTTTACGAACTGCGTGTAAAGTAAACAATACGATTGTTCTATGAACAAAGGATTGTTGTTTTCTCCCTAGTAGCAACAACACATCTAGTACCTTAGAGATTTCTGTCGCTTCCCCAGATTACCAAAGGCATGAACCCACTATCTAGCATAAATACTAACTCTTGGAGTTGCTAGCATCTACTTGGCCAAGATAGCTACTAACAACGGAAAGCATGCAAGATCACAAATAACAAAGACATGATAGAATCAATAATCAATCTGAAATAGCATCTCAATATCCATCGGATCCCCACAAACACAACATGTATGATTACAAATAGATGATCTTGATCATGAACGGAGCTCACAAGATCTAGACATGAAAGCACAAAGGAGGAGAACCAGCCATCTAGCTACTACATGGATCCGTAGTCCAAGGATGAACTACTCACACATCACACCGGAGTCTTGCATGGTGATGAAGAAGGCCTCTAGGGTGAATTCCCCTCTCCGGCAGGGTGCCGGGAAGAGCTTCAGATCCCTCCCAATCTAGGGATGGATATGACGGCGGCTACAGACTCTTTCATGGATTTTTGATCGGGTACTTAGGGTTTTCGTCCCGAGGGCATCTTATATGCGGAAGGGGAGGCCGAGGGGGTGCCAGGGGCCACCACACTACCCCCTGGCGCGGGCCAAGCCTGGCCGCGCGGCCAGGTGGTGTGGCCGGCCTCTGGCCCCTCTCCGTCTCATATTCTGGCATCTGATGACTTCCGGAAAAATAGGCACTTTGGCTTTTGTCCCGTCCAATTCCGAGAATATTCATTTTCTGACTTTCCTGGAACCAAAAACAGCAGAAAACAGGTAGCTGGCACTGTGGCTCTTGTTAATAGGTTAGTCCAAAATCATATGAAAAGTACTCCAAAGTGTGGACAAAACACAAGAAAGCGGATAAAACCAAGCATGGAACATAAAAAATTATAGATACATTTGCAATGTATCATGCTCATTATGGTTATGCTGCAAGTTTCCACCATGATTAGGCATGGCTTAGGCTAGCGGCCCAGGCGTTTCTCTAACACAAATACAAACTCTATGATCTTAGAAGTTCCCCTTTTATTTCACACCGCCGGGATCCATAAGCAAAAGAACATGATATCAACGGGGTACAAAGTACATGTGCAATGTTGAAAGCGTTCCCCATGATACATGGTTCTGCTAACTTCAACTTATAAAGCACAAGCATGTACGCAACAAAGATGGATGCAATGGTTCAAGTTTATTAAATGCAAGAAAAGTAAAGTGTGCCATCAAGTTCGTGAGAGCTTTAATCACTAGTTTTCTCATAACAAGTTTAATTTGGAAGGTAAACAAAAGCATGAATATACTTGGAATAGCATAAGCTAGTAGGTAGGTATGGTGGAATCTTTGGAATAACTTGGTTTAGGAAGTTGGATGCATGAGTGGAACTCATACTTTGTGGTGGAGGCTAGCAAAAGACTGGGAGCGACAAACTAAGAGAGCAATAATGGCCATAATCATGTAGAGCGACAAAACATCATTGATCAAAGCATAAAGTGATACTACAAGTTGAAAAAATAAAGGATCATAAAGGTTATGGTGACTTTGAATAGTCATAACATGGTGTGAGCATGCGCCAAGTCAACCCAAATAAAGCATCAAAGGAGAATACCACTATGCTATGCTTTAATATGCTAAAACAACGCATGATTCATCCAAGGCACATTAAGCAATCTCAATTGTTTATAACAAGTCATGCTACAGAAAAGAATACTAAGCATAAAGCCAAAACAATATCAAGCATGGCATGACAGAGCATAGGCCACAGTCAAAAACGAGCTCTTTTTACCACATAAGAATGAACTTTCCTTCTCTTTTCCAAACCAAACCAAACTATTTGCAAACCAATCTATGAAAGAGGGGGTCCAACCAATTTATTCAGAAAACTAAGCAAACAAAAGAAAATGAAAAACCAAAATGAAAACGAAAAAGAAGATGCTCCAAGAATAACACAACTGTGTATGAAACAATAAAAATGAAGCGTTTGGAAGAAACCTGGAATTTTTATTGATGAAGAAGGGGATGCCTTGGGCATCCCCAAGATTTGACGCTGGTAATTCTTGGATATTTCTTGGGGTGACACGCGTGGCATCCCCAAGCTTGAGCTTTAGTCCATTCTTCATCTCATTACTCATTCCTTCCATACACCTGAAATTTTTCCTTCATACAAAACTTCACACAATCTTTATTAGCAACATTAGTGCACTCAAGATAATAAGTCTTTAGGTTCAGTTCTAACACCAATAAAACTTGCATTAAAACACTATCTACTGTAGCACTTCCCTCAAAAATCTCAATTCCCCAAAAGAACTCAAAAAGGAACCAACAAGAAGCAAATGCAAAAAATGGCAGAAATCTGTCAAAACAGACCAGCAGGTAAAGACGAATTTTTTCGAAGACCTTATGTTTCTCAAATAAAAAAGTGTTGAACTAAAGAAAGTTAGATAACAACCTAGGTCAGAAGCACAAAAATTCACGCATCAAAAGGACATACAGAGAGTTTACACGAATTTTTACGGTGAAGCATAGAAATCTGTTTCAGGACAACAACTTTCCCAATCATTACTTCTCTCTCATTAGAGGTTACTCTTGACACAAAAATAAAATAAAAAGGATAAAGAGCGGTTATTACTGAAGTAATAACTTCCAATACTCATCTAAAACTTTTGGGTTATCTCCCAATAAGTACTTTTCTTTAACGCCTTTAAGTTAGGCTTGATAGTTTGAGAAGATGCTCACATAAGAAATATGAATTGAAGTAGAAGAGAGCATCAAGAAGCAAATTAAAAACACATTTAAGTCTAACCCACTTCCTATGCATAGGAATCTTGTAAAGAAACAAGTCATGAAAACACAAAGAAACAATCATAGGAAAGCAAAACAAGTGCAACTTCAAGACTTTCAACATAAAGAGGGGAAACTTAATATTGTTGAGATACATAAAACCATGTTTCCCTCTCTCATAATAAATTTCAGTAGCATCATAAATAAAATTAACAATATAACTATCATATGAAACATTATTATCATGAGCCACATGGATAAAATAATTATTACTCTCCACATAAGCATAGTCATTCTTATTAATTGTGGTGGGAGAAAATTCAAGAAAATAGCTATCATAATTATTCTGATCACCATAATCATCAAATATAGGAGGCATATTGTAGTCATAATTAATTTCCTCCTCAATAGTAGGTGGACTGAAAATATCATATTCATCATTGTAATCATCATATATTGGAGGTATAGTATCATCAAAGTAAATTTTCTCCTCTATGCTTGGGGGACTAAAAATATCATGCTCATCAAAACTAGCTTCCCCAAGCTTAGACTTTTCCATAGCATTAGCAATAATGGTGTTCAAAGAATTCATACTAATAACATTGCTATTAGCACGCAAATAAAGTTTCATAGGTTTTTTAATTTTCTCTTCAAACACTTCATGTCCTAACTCAAGATAAATACTATAAAGCTCTCTAATTTTGTTGTTGTTTTCCATTAAGCCTAACTAGTGAAAATAAAAACAAGAAACAAAAAGACAAAATTGCAGAATCTAAAGGAAATAACTTCAAGCACTCACACCGGAGGATGTGAGTACCTTTTACCTTACCTCCCCGGCAACGGCGCCAGAAAATAGCTTGATGTCTACGCACTTCTATTCTTGTAGACAATTGTTGGGCCTCCAAGTGCAGAGGTTTGTAGAATAGCAGAAAGTTTTCCTTAAGTGGATCACCCAAGGTTTATCGAACTCAGGGAGGAAGTGGTCAAAGGTATCCCTCTCAAGCAACCCTGCAATCAAGATACAAGAAGTCTCTTGTGTCCCCAACACACCCAATACACTTGTCAGGTGTATAGGTGCACTAGTTCAGCGAAGAGATAGTGAAATACAAGTGGCATAGATAATTATAAGTGGTAACGGTGCCAGAAAATAGCTTGCTGGCGTGTGGTTGACGTGGGAAAAGACTAAAGACAAACTGAAATAAAGATAGAAGCAAGCAAGCATGTAATAGATCTAATAGCAAATGGTGTTTGAGTGCTTAGAAACAAGGCCTAGGGATCATACTTTCACTAGTGAACACTCTCATATAAATATCTTCTCTTTATGATACTACTCTTAACTACTCTCCGGTTGGACACTCTAATCATTGGTAGGGCTATAACAACACACCTCAAAGTTCATCTTTCCCATCTAGAAAACCCCACACTGTCACCTTGAGCACTAGATGGTTCAAACAAACACCACAATTTCATAAATACATCCAACTCCAAATATAATTCATAACAAGTATGTGTAATCTCTAGCCTAAGTGCCACTATGGTGTGCACACTGTCAACTTCACACACATGGGGAGAGCAGAGATGTATTAAAGCACTTGAGTAGCAAGGTAGATCTATAGATTACAAGCTCATGATCTCAATACGATCATGCATAGAGAGAGATGAACACATAGCTACCGGTATAACCCTTAGCCTCGAGAGAGAACTACTCCCTCCTTATCATGGGAATCAGCAACAGTGATGGAGATGGTGGTGGAGATCGATGGAGATGGCTCCGGGGGCACTTCCCCGTCCCGGCAGGGTGCCGGAACAGAGACTTTTTGTCCCCCGAATCTCCCCTTCGTTGGCGGCAACATTGTGGAACTTTTCGTAGATGGAGGCTTGAGGATTTAGGGTTTTTGCATCGGGAGGCATCTTATAGGTGAAGAGGCAAGGTCGGTGGGCAGCCAGGGGGCCCACACCATGCCCTGGCGTGGCCAAGGGGGACCCGCGCCTAGGGGTGGTTTGGCCACCCTGTGGCCCCCCTTCGTCTCTCCTTCTGGTTCCGTGAATCTTCCAGGAAAATAACGACTTTGGCTTTTGTCCAGTCCAATTCCGAGAATATTGATTTTCTGACTTTCTGGAACCAAAAACAGCAGAAAACAAGCAACTGGCACTGTGGCTCTTGTTAATAGGTTAGTCCAAGAAATCATATGAAATGTACTCCAAAGTATGGACAAAACATAAGAAAGTAGATAAAACCAAGCATGGAACATCAACAATTATTGATACGTTAGCAACGTATCAGCTGGCCATTATCGCTCCCTGCCGTTTGAGCCCACCTCAAGCCTCACCATCGCCTCCTTCAGCACTGTGATGAGCCTCTAGTCCTCGTGTACCCTTTCCTCTTCCTCCCCCGCGCGCCGGACCCCCCTCTGCGTCTAGCACCCAAGATCGCCGATGCAGTCACCGATCGTCGGCAGGCTTCTAGTGACCCTCCCGTAGCGGCGCCGCTAGATTCTGATCCGCCTTGTCCTCCTTGTTCGAATCAGCCCCCTCTCGCTTCCTAGTTCATCATCCTCCGTCGTCCCTGGTGACCATCCGACATGGTCTTCAGCGATCCGCGTGGCACCCATGTGGCGTCTATGTGGAGCCACATGTACCTGACGTGGACGCTAGCAACCTTTGCCAGCGTGTCAGCTAAGGTGGACCTAGGCCCCACCTGTCATCCTCAGCAGTTGGGTTTAGTACGGTGAAAAATGCTTCGGTGATGATGCTGACATCAACATGACATCAGCCTGGCATAATAAATCTATTTAATTGTTTTTTCAGGATTTTTAGAAATTGATTAAATCTTATAAATTCAATATATTTTATTCTGTTTATGAGGAAAATAGAAATAATATATCAAAATGATTATAAAAATAAGATCTAAACTTTAGTATCATAATCAACCATTGTTAAGCAACTTTAATTAACAAGTTTATTAGAAGAACGAAATAACCCCCATAGGTGTTTTCGGGGTTTCTCCTGAATTAGGGTTTATATCCCTTGTAAGATATTTAACATTGTCAATAATGTATTAGGGGTTCATTTCAATACTATTTAACTTGTCATATCATCATACTTGCTTGAGCATTGCTTTAATTCCATGTGTTGATTGTTTCTCTCTCTTTCTGGTATTTTGCATCTTCCCAGTAGAATATGAGATCGAGTCTAAGATTGAAGTCAGAGATCAACACCATAGAAGATCAAAGATTAATACTTGACCAACCATGATCAGGTCAAGTACAAGGCTTCTGAAGATCTGTTTATTGGTTATCAATAAATAAGGCAATCAAAGCCCCACCATGATATAATCTTATGATTTTAGAGTATTTCAATTTGCCATATTGCATACGATTCTAAAATATTTTATTGATAGATAGAGTAATCCTATTTGATGCATGTTACTTTGTAGCCTATATTCCTGATCCACTGCTCCTAGCATAACTAGGGTTTGTCCCTTGAGCGTTGCTAGATCTATTATATCTGTTGTTCTTAGCCATGCTTAGCTGTTATTGTTGGTCCATTTGGTGGATGAATCAGAGCTCCGAATGAACCTAGTATGGTAGGATGACGTGGTATGATCAGAGATGTAAGTTTAACATGCTAAGGCTTGTATGGGAGTCCATGCCGAGTTGCGGTTTTTGCAGTTCCATACTTGCCAACCCGAGTTCTTGGCTCTTGAACCAAGATGAGCATACAGCCACACGAGGGCCTAGAAAAGCCCTCGACCAACTAGCTTGTCTAGTAGATTCCATGAGTCACATAGTTTAGGCGTTCACATTTGGAATATGTAATTTGGATGTTTTCATGAACGAGGTAAAGGCGGTGCATTCATAACAGGTTGGGTGTGGCCAGGAACAAGCAAGGCATGGCCTTTATAATCTTGTTCCCTACGCACATCCCTAGGGAACGACTTTGGTACTTGACCCATTACGGCGGCATCTCCTTAGGGTGTGACCCATGTTTTCGGCAACAACAAGGTAAAGGTCGTGGTCAACCACCCTCTGCTGCCTTCCAAGGAAGAGGGCTAATGATATGGCATGAAGAGTCAGTTGGTATGTGTGGTAAAGTTGTACACCCATGTAGGGTTTTAATCTTTTTGAAAAGTTCTATCCATAGTTATGGACGAGTTGGAAATGAATGTGATGATCATAGAGAAGAATAACCTAATCATAAAACTTGGTTAGTAAAGTGTGTTGAAGGATGCTTCCTCAGGGTTCGAGGGGGTGATCCTAGTTGGTAGGTTTAGCTGATAAAGATTTGGTGGATAACAATAGATGATCAAAGCTAGAGATATCTATATCCTATCCCCTTTTGAAATGATCTGTTTAGTCGAGCTCCTACTCCTTCCTCGTTTACAAATAAAGATAGCTTTATGCAAAGTAACTCCACCATCCATAAGTTTTAAGGAGTACACCCTATACTCAGCCTTTCTTTGTTGATACTTTTGTTGCAGATTAAGTGTTTCCATAGAAGATGAGTTTTTACGGCATCAACATTGACGAGTAGCTTGGGGTTCCTAGGTGGAAGTCTAGGATTCATGGATTGGGACATCATCATTATGCTTTAGGACTCTTACGCCATTTGTTAAGTTTCCTATATTTGATACCATAATTTACCTTTCGTTGTTTGATGTTTGTGGTCAGTGACCTCTGCTTGTAATAATTTGCTTCTTCGCTCAGTTATGATCTTATACATCTTTTTAGTTGTAGGGTCATTGTAATGTTACCGATTCGTTCATTGTAAGCTCTCGAGATTGAGGTTAGGATCATTTTAGATGGTGGTCTAGGATTTGTATAGCTCTGATCCTGGGGGTGTCACAGCCTAACCCTCCTAAGGAGATAGCCAAGCAAATAGCCATAAAGCATGCTTTTGTCCTGTAGAAACTGTTGTGATATAGAAAAAGGAGTACTACGTGGTTAAGGACCATCTGGCTTCACATACAGACGCTAGGTCTAGTCACCATAGGGATCAAGCCCCTCCACATCATATTCAAAGGGATACTCCTAGGCATGGAGGTGGGCAGGGCAGTTGAAGTAAAGATCCGCCAGTAGTATCAAGTAATGTGTGTGGAAGACGATACAAGTAGCAGGACACCCGCGAAGACACAAGAAGCTTCCGACTTACACGAGATTCTTGACACGAACTGTGCTAAGCGGCAATCTACATCTAACCACGACTCGCATGAAACGTCAAAACAACATCATGATGGTATTCGATTGGGGCTAAGGTGCTTTGAGGCTCATGTTTTGGTAGAAAATTCCCTTAGAAATTCAAACCTCCAAGGGATGTCTCAAATACGAAGGCAAGGTTAATCCGGCTACATGGTTTGAGGAATACCATATTGCTATGTCAATCCAAGACGTCAATGACATGATCCTCACTCGCTATTTTTCCCTGATGTTAACCAGTGTCGCTCGTACTTGGATCTTGAACCTTCCAGCCAAGATCACTACGTCCTGGAACAAGATGAAAAGCAAGTTCACCGAAATTTTGAAGGCACATATAGACGTCCGGCTTCACATAGACATCGAGAATTACGTTCAGTGAGAACGTGAATCTACAAGGAAATATCTATCTTGTTGGGCTGAATTTTTTAATTTGACCTCAGGATTTAGTTAGGAGGAAAATTGCATATCGTTTGAAAGGACTTGTAGGTACATGGCTCTCAAGGATCAATTGGCTCGAGAAAATCCAAGGAAAATCTGTGACCTAATGGCTATTGCCACCAAGTTCCCAGAATCCGATCGTACGAAAGACGATTCAGAAGATGATATTGGCTACAAGCCAAATAACAATAACGAGAAGGGCAACCACAACCCACCCAAAAATAACCCGTCCAAGAACAACAAGCGCAAAGGCGAAGAAGGCTCAGACCTCATTGCCAACACAAGCAAAGGAGTCGGCAAGTCAACATTCAATAAATCACGAGAGAAATGTCAATACACCATAGAAGTAATGGAATGGCATCCATGTAAGTTACATTGATCTGATACAAAAAAGTCAAATCAACTTCGAAGGGATTGTTTACTTTGGAAGAAAGGCCCTGCGGCTCAAACGAGCAAAACCAAAAACGACGAAGATTATTCATACCATCAATACGAAGCTATCTTCTATGTTTTCCATACGGAATGTGGTGGTGAAGACAAAACCAAAGAAGAGGTGTTGCACATCTTCACCACCATCGATCCTAAAGAAGATAAATAGTTTGATAGGGCCATCCACGTGATGGTTCTGACCATCACAAACTTCGTTTGATGGTACGAGCAGAACATGTCATGGACAAGGGCCGATCATCCTATAGTATTGGAGGTGAAGGGCATCATAGTAGAAAACACAATTTTTTCTTAGCTAGCGCAACACCATTGCAAGGATCTATCTAGGAGTAATGTTGTAACGGAGAAGTTTCAGTAACATACCCTTTTGGACCGAAAGATGTTAATGTACCGAGGGGAACATGGCTGATGTAGTCGTACTCGTAGCTGACCTTCAGGTCGCGAAGATCCTCGCAAGTCACCCTAGTCCTTGCAGGACAACCCAGGTGCCACAAGTGGCAGCACCTCCATGGTTTCACACACATCCGATGTACGACGACGATCTCCGGTTCTCTGATCCATGTCGAGAGTGCAGAAGTAGATCTTCTGGATGGAATCCTCGCGGCACAACGACGTGCTGCAGTTGGGTCATCTCTTTATGTATAGTTCTTCTAGGAACCCGTGCCATCAAAAAAGGCAATGAGAGCGCGATTCCCTAAGGAAAATGTCTTAGAGAATTTTTTGTGTTATTTTCCCACCCATAGGACCCTCCTTATATAGGGGAAGGGGATGTGCCCTTCCCAAGGGCTCCGCCATGTGGGACTAAAAGAGGAAATAGGGGAGAGGGGTGGTGGCCGGCAGTGGAGTCCATGGTCCCAACGCGCGCCACAAGGCCCACCCGCCCCTCCTTCCTAGGGCGGTGTCCTCCCTCATGGGCCTTTCCCCCGGGAGGGCCCAATAAGGTGGGCTGCCCCAAAAATCCCAATTTGAATATTTATTAAATATATATAAATAGTATTAATTCCATTAATTAATATATTTACATGTTTTTAATTGGGATTTATATTTTTGTGCTCTCGGTTCGTTAGTTATACTCAGTTTCCCCAGCCGCTTAGCTTTTCCTCACTTTCTCCTCCCTCTATTCTGAAACCCTCATAGGCGCTCGGACGGGGGGATGCCGTCTGGTCAAAGGCTTGACCGTTACATGCTGACCAGTGGGACCGCGTTGGGGCGGGTCGTGCATTGAGCGTTACGTTACATTGCCTCGACCGTTACATGCTAATAGGTGGGTCCGCATTGGGACGGGTCTTGCATACGTGGTGAAGGGTGGGGCCGCATGGAGACACGTCGGACATGCCATTCTCGCTCAACCAAAGCATTCGCTTCCCCTGAGCCTGGAACAGCTTCCACACCGCCCTCCGCTCCCTCGCCGTCGTGCCCTCCTACCTTATGTCGTCCTCGGCTGCCGAGCCGCCCCCTCCCCCTAGCCACAGAGCCCACTCCACCTCCGGCTCCGCTCCCGCCCCCGCTAGATCTACCCCTTCCGCGGAACAGTATGCAATGCCGGCTAGTGTACCGGTCCTCCCCATCGAGGTCAGAGAAGATTGGGTGGAATCGGGGGGATCTCGCATTGATTCTATCTGGGTAAGCATTGTTTCCCTTTGTGGATTTATTATGGGCAGTATTTGAGCGTGAATCGCTGGTGCTTAGCTAACCGCCTTGCTTTTCAAATAGGATTGATCCATCGATGGCATTTCGGCTGGCGGTTAGACTTGATACTAGCATAATTCGTGGTTGTGAACAATATCTCTCTAGATTTTACTTCCCAGTGGTGGTTGCAACCTCCATAACTCTCAGAGATTCGAAAGATAAAATATATTCTAAATTCCCCTAGAGCAATGGCGATTTAGTTAATTTACAATATTTCAACATTAGCGAGCAAATATTGCTCCCACTAACTAGCGAAGCTGATTTGGTAATGCTTTTCTTTTTGAATGCTGCTGAACGTTTTGGTCAAATTCGTCTCCATGTGCAACCTAAAGTTGAACATACGGGAAAGAGGGTTAAAGCATCATCTGGTGGTCAGGCATCATGTGTCTCTGCTATCTCTGCTAATAGTGTGCGCCCCCGCGCTCCTTGTAGGTCCACAACAGTACCATTTGTTCGTACTACGAGTGTAAGACAAATCGCTCGTGTGGCTGATGTGGAGGATGAAGCAGATCCTGACGAGGCAACGCCTCCACTAGATGATGAGAATGAGTTGATGTTTCCTGAATTGGTAGATAGATTCAGTAAACAGGCACTAGAGGCTCAATACACGGAGGAAATGGCCCATGGTTCCAGATTTGATGACACTAATGACGAAGAGAATGAGGAGAACAATGACAATCTCGTTTTAGCCGAGTACGATGGTGAGGACTTGCCAGTAATTGAGTGGGACAGGAATGATCCTAAGATTTCAGAAGGCACCACATTGAAACGATGCGTGACTATCGTAATGCCCTTACTACATATTGCATCCACACCAATAATGATTATGATGTTATTAAGAGTGAGCTAGCAAGGTTCACAGTGAAGTGCCCATACAAGAGGTGTAGGTGGAGGATGCATGCATCCACTATGCTCAGGAGCAGTTTGGTTCAGGTATTACAACCAGTTGTGTATTTTAGATCATTGTGTAGAGTTTGTTAACTGTACCTGACATTTTCATTATGTTTCAGATAAAAAGTAACCGGTTCGAACATTCTTGTCCACCTCAAGGGGGACAGCCAAAGGACAAAACAAAACTAGCAAAGAATAGGTGTTGGCAAATGCAATCATGGATTGGATGAGAGCGAACCCATCACTTGGTGCAACAACGCTCATAAAAGAAGTTTCTGAAAAGTTTAATATTACAATACCTTACATGACGATGTTATATGCAAAGGAAATGGCTCTTGATAGGATCAATGGTCCATGGAATGAAAGTTTGTAGTTTCTTTACAGCTTCAAAGCTGAAGTGGATATGGCTAGTCCAGGTAGTGTTGTACAGATAGACATGCATAAAGTTCAGTACAAAATAAGAGGAAAGACAAAGGAGAAGGAGTGTGTTAGAAGGGATTTTGTTTGTTTCAAAGCTTGCTGGCAAGGGTTTCTGGATGGTTGCAGGCCTTATTTGGCCGTGGATGCAATAGCTCTTCAAGGCAGATTTAAAGGATAGCTAGTAGCTGCTACTGCAGTTGATGGCCACAATTGGATGTTCCCTGTTGCTTTTGGAGTTTTGGAGATTGAGTCAGAGGAAAGTTGGACCTGGTTTTTGGAGAAATTGCATGACCTTGTAGGTCATCCACCAGGACTTACTATTTGTCATGGTCTAGAACACGGTAGTGCCATCGGGGATGGCATGAAGGGGACAATCATGATGCTATCGGTGGCTACTCGCAACAGGTTGGGCACAGATACTGCAAACACAGCGATGTACCTAGGTTCGGAGCCCTCTTGGCGAGGTAAAGCTCCTACTCGTGCAAGGATCTACTATCAAGGGGCGAACGCCCAATACATATGCTCCTTGAGCTGTTTTCCTGGCTACCCCTTGCTAGAAGAAGAAGGAACTACTCAACTTGTCCAATGTGGGGAACTTCTAACTTGTAATTGTCTACCTAGAACCCTAGAACTACCCCCCCTTATATACTGGTTGAGGAGGCAGTTTACAAGATGGGTTCTAGGGTTTACTGTTTGGATCTAGGCCTTACAAAGTGGGCCGGCTGGACAGGGACAAACGGTAGGCCCGGGTCAAATCAAGCCTCCAGTACAGGGAAGGACAGCGCTACAGTGTCCAGCGCCCCTGCTTTACTCGTCATCCGGCTCTTTCTCTGTCAGCCGGCTCTTTATGCGTAAGCCGGAGCTTTACTCATCAGCCCTTGCTTTCCTCGTCAGCCTCCAGCTTTGGCACTTTTGTCCGGTAGCGCCAGCCAGGCTAGCCAGCCTGTCCGGTCAGAGGTGCGCTCAGTGGGGAGCGTCATCCCCACCGTACCATGGCTAGCAGATCTGAGGCGGCCGGCTAGGAGCAGCCTCCCAGTCGGTTCTTCTGGCCACCTGGCTAGACGGGCCAGCTGGGGAAACTTGGATGCGGACTGGGTGGAGAATTCCACCCGGCTGTGGTTCCTTGTTCTGGGTCCAGACGGCTAGAGCTCCTTGGAGCTGGTCGGTTGGTCCCGTCTTGGCCTACCCGAGGGTCATCCCCCCGACACTAGTCCTCGAGCACGTTACGACTTCGCCCCGTAGAGAAGTTCTTGCGTGCTCATTTGAAATGATTGATGATGCAGGGGCCTTGTCGTTTTTATTTTGTATCATAGTTTTTGTCTTGTAGTCTTTGTCTGGTACCGGCTTGAGATTCTTCGTCGTTTCCTGGCTAGGGTTTACCGGCTAGAGAGCCGATGGCTCCACCCACAGGGTGTGAGTGGTGATCTTCTGGACCGGCTGCCGCACCCGGTCGAGTGAGAGATCACCAATTTGCTGACGTCACTGCTCGCGTCAGCCGCGCCTTCCATTTTTGGCACGCATCGCATCAGTTTGACCTCTTGGTTTGCCGCGGTAGTTTTTGGTAACTGCACGCACGCCTTCATCATTGCGGTTTCTTGGAGATCGTGGGCGCGGTTTGCCTCCCGAGGTAACGCCTGCGGGATCTTCTGTGCATCTTGTGTGGGCGCACACGATCCGCCTCGAACCGTCGCGTGGAGGTGGGGTAGTTGCTTGCCATGTGGCAGAGAGGGAGGACAACTGCCGCAGTTCTTTTTCTTCGATAAATAGGGTTGCCAGGGAGCGGGGTCTCCTCACATCTTCTTCTTGCACCTGTTGCCCTTGCCCTCCATTGCGCCCTAGCCTTCTTATGCTTTCTTGCGCCGCCGCTTCTTGGTCGCCGATGCTGCTCTTCTCTTGCCGCGATGATGGGCCCCCGCGCTTCCAACACGGCTACCTTCCCCAACAACATGCTGCCGGACATCGCCGGCGGGTGGTGTGGCTCTTATGTCACCGAGGAGCTGGTGCAGAAGTACCAGCGGGGGAGGTTCCTGCCGTCGGAGTGCCTGGTGAAGCACCGCCTCACGCCGGAGGGCGAGCGGGTGCCTAACCCTCAGCCCGACGAGGTCGTCGTTGATACATTACAAATGTATCTATAATCTTTGATGTTCCACGCTTGGTTTTATCCACTTTCTTGTGTTTTGTTCCAACTTTGCATTACTTTTCATATGATTTCTTGGACTAACCTATTAACAAGAGCCACAGTGCCAGCTGCCTGTTTTCTGCTGGTTTTGGTTCCAGGAAAGTCAGAAAATGAATATTCTCGGAATTGGACGGGACAAAAGCCAAAGTGCCTATTTTTTCGGAAGTGATCAAGTGCCAGAATACGAGACGGAGAAGGGCCAGAGGCCGGCCACACCACCTGGCCGCACGGCTAGGCTGGGCCCGCGCCAGGGGGTGGTGTGGTGGCCCCTGGCACCCCCTCGGCCTCCCCTTCTGACTATAAGATGCCCTCGGGACGTAAACCCTAAGTACCCGATCAAAAATCCACGAAAGAGTCTGTAGCCGCCGTCATCTCCATCCCTAGATCGGGAGGGATCTGAAGCTCTTCCCAGCACCCTACCGGAGAAGGGAATTCACCCTGGAGGCCTTCTTCATCACCATGCAAGCCTCCGGCGTGATGCGTGAGTAGTTCATCCTTGGACTACGGATCCATGTAGTAGCTAGATGGCTGGTTTCTCCTCCTTTGTCCTTTCATGTTTAGATCTTATGAGCTCCGTTCATGATCAAGATCATCTATTTGTAATTCATACATGTTGTGTTTGTGGGGATCCGATGGATATTGAGATGCTATGTAAGATTGATTATTGATTCTATCATGTCTTTGTTATTTGAGATCTTGCATGCTTTCCGTTGTTAGTAGCTATCTTGGCCAAGTAGATGCTAGCAACTCCAAGAGTTAGTATTTATGCTCGATAGTGGGTTCATGCCTCTGGTAATCTGGGGAAGTGACAGAAATCTCTAAGGTACTAGATGTGCTGTTGCTACTAGGGAGAAAACAACAATCCTTTGTTCATAGAACAATCGTATTGTTTACTTCACACGCAGTTCATAAAGCTATAATCTGTTGCTTGCAACTTAATACTAGAGGGGGTTCGGATGATAACCTGAAGGTGGATTATTAGTCATAGATGCAGTTGGATGGCGGTCTATGTATTATGTTGTAATGCCCAATCAAGTCTCAAAGGAGTCAAGATGATTAGTATATGCATGTATTTCTTTCTCGGTGTTTGTTAATTGCCCCGCTGTAATTTGTTGTGCAGGTCTCCACGTTGCTACTAGCACCGGTAATGCGCCCTGCCAAAGCTCAGCTAGCAACACCTTTGGGGTGTTTCCTTGCTCCTACTGGTTCGATTAAACCTTGGTTTCATAACTGAGGGAAAACTTACTGCTGTGCTCATCATACCTTCCTCTTGGGGTTCCCAGCGAGCTCTACGTTGAAAGTCGAGCGCGTCAAGGCATTTTCTGGCGCCGTTGCCGGGGAGTCAAGGACATCTTCACAAGGGGAGTCCCTCATAACCAATCTCTTTACTTTGTTGTTTTTGTTTTGCTTAGTTTTCTTTTTGCTTTGTTTGCTTGTTTTGTTCTTCAAAAAACACAAAAAATTAGTTTTACTAGTTTTCTTTCTTATCGGAAAAAACACAAAAAAATTAGTTCCTATCTTGAGTGCCACTATGCCTAGCCAAACTGATATTTCTTTCGCAAAAATATTTGCTAGGTTGAACACTCTTGAGGCTAGCACTACTTGCTTAGAAAGTTGCTATAATACGCTTAGGGAGCATCACAATTATGTTCCAATAAATTCTGAACCATCAAAGTGGCTCCCTACAGTAAAGATTGATATAAACACTGGAACTTTTCAAGCCCGCTGCGATATCATGTATGAATTAATTCTTATGCCCAAAGATATTTATGAATCTTTGAATCTTTGGGGGCTTACTGAAGGAGGAAAAGAAATGTCTCTTACTAATAATGCTACCTTATTTCCTATTGGAATAGCTGAAGGAGTGTTTACAAAGATCCTTGGGAAAATGATTTCTACTGATTATCTTGTTATTAAATGTGTAGGAAAAGGACAAATTACACTTGGAAGGTCCCTATTGGAACTTCTTGGAGCAATAATAGATGTGGTAAAGGGGACCATGCACCTTTCTTCTCCACCAAACAATCATATTTTCCCGAAGGCTAAGAATAAAAGTAAGATAGGTAAGGGCAAGAAAGTTGGTTTTAATGCTTCTTCATTTGAGAACACTTGATTCTTTCTTTGCTTCTTATGCCTAACTTAAAGGCGTTAAAGAAAAGTACTTATTGGGAGATAACCCAAAAGTTTTAGATGAGTCTTGGAAGTTATTACCTTAGTAATAACCGCTCCTTATCCTTTTTATTTGCTTTTTGTGCCAAGAGTAACCTCTAATGAGAGTGAAGTAATGATTGGGAAAGTTGCTGTCCCAAAACAGATTCTTGTGCTTTACCGTAAAAATTCCTGAGAGATCTCTGTATGTTGGATTGAGCTGTAATTTTTTGTGCTTCTGCCCCAGGTTGTTATCTAACTTTCGTTAGTTCAACACCTTTTTGATTTGAGCAACAAAAGGTCTTCTAAAAAATTCGTCTTTACCTGCTGGTCTGTTTTGACAGATTTCTGTCATTTTCTGCATTTGCTTCTTGTGGGTTCCTTCTTGAGTTCTGTTGGGGAATTGAGCTTTCTGAGGGAAGTGCTACAGTAGCTAGTGTTCTAATGGAAGTTTATTTGGTGTTGGAACTGAACCTTAAGACTTATTTATCTTAAGTGCACTAATGTTTCTAATGAGATTGTGTGAAGTTTTGTATGAAGGAAAATTTTCAGGTGTATGGAAGGAATGAGTAATGAGATGAAGGATGGACTAAAGCTCAAGCTTGGGGACGCCACGCGTGTCACCCCAAGAAATATCCAAGAAGTACAAGCATCAAAGATTGGGGGTGCCCAAGGCATCCCCTTCTTCATCAATAAAAATTCCAGGTTTCTTCCAAACGCTTCATTTTTTGTTTCATGCACAGTTGTGTTTTTCTTGGAGCGTCTTCTTTTTCGTTTTCGTTTTCTTTGGTTTGCTTAGTTTTCTGAATAAATTGGTTGGACCCCCTCTTTCATACATTGGTTTGCAAATAGTTTGGTTTGGTTTGGAAAAGAGTAGAAAAGTTCATGCTTATGTGGTAAAAAGATCTCGTTCTTGACTGTGGCCTATGCTTTGTCATGCCATGCTTGATATTGTTTTGGCTTTATGCTTAGTATTCTTTGCTGTAGCATGACTTGTTATAAACAATTGAGATTTCTTAATGTGCCTTGGATGAATCATGCGTTGTTTTAGCATATTAAAGCATAGTATAGTGGTATTCTCCTTTGATGCTTTATTTGGGTTGACTTAGCACATGCTCACACCATGTTATGACTATCTCAAGTCACCATAGCCTTTATGATCCTTTAGTTTTCAACTTGTAGTATCACTTTATGCTTTGATCAATGATGTTTTGTCGCTCTGCATGATTATGGCCATTATTTCTCTCTTAGTTTGTCGCTCCCAGTCTTTTGCTAGCCTCCACAACAAAGTATGAGTTCCACTCATGCATCCAACTCCCTAAACCAAGTTATTCCAAAGAGTCCACCATACCTACCTACTAGCTTATGCTATTCCAAGTATATTCATGCTTTTGTTTACCGTCCACTTGTTATGAGAAAACTAGTGATTAAAGCTCTCACGAACTTGATGGCACACTTTACTTTTTGCCTCTAATAAACTTGAACCATTGTGTCATCTATGTTGTATATGCTTGCACTTATTTGTTGGGAATTAGCAGAACCATGCTTTCATGGGGAACGCTTTCAACATTGCACTTGGTACTTGTACCTAGTTGATATCATGCTCTTTTGTATTTGGATGTCGTCGGTGTGAAATGAAAGGGGAGCTTGTAAGTCCATGGAGTTATGTATATGTGTTAGAGAAACGCCTGGGCCGCTGGTCTAATCCATGCTGACATGGTGGAAACCTGCAGCATAACCATAATGAGCTGTCTATGAAGCATTCTTCTTATAAAAAAAGAGTCCTATATTGAGAAAAAAGAAAAAAAAAGAGATACTATGAAAAGAGGAAAGAGAGAAAAAAAGCACCATATTCCCATGGTAAATAAGAAGAATGCTGAGATGCTTGTTGTCTGCTTGCCTTGTCATTTTGATATGGGGATTCTTTTGTATCATCGGGCAAGGGGTACCCCGTTGGCGGTTCTCTATGATACACATGTACTTACGATGACAAGAACTTACCGGTAACTAAACTTGAGTAGCATGAGGAGCGACCCTCGTCTATAAGGGACATGAGATTTCTGACTTATACTTCGTCAAGCATGTACACCATAGTTTGTTCACTTTAACCTTAATCACTTCAAGATTCTTATGATAGGGGCAATGAGAGCTGAAAGCTATAAGTACCATAATTTTTGGAAGCTCTTTATGAGACTTGAATCCCTACTTCCTTTTACAAAAGGCCTTTCTTTCACCATTATATTGAGTCTCCACCTTCTAATCTTTATGCACTTACTTTGAGAGCATAGTGGCCATTATTAGTTCTATGTGCATTGTCCCAAGACTAGTTGATTGATGCATAACTTGATATTGCTTGTTTTAAACTATTGTATCTAGTCACTCTTATGAACTTTGAAGGTGTCCTATGCATTTATATTTGCTACTCTATTGAGGGACAAGCTAAATACTATTATGCTATGTTTTCTTTATGTGAAACAAACAAACGTCTTGCAAAGCATTGTTATTCATGAATCTTTTGTTTGTGCCTTTTCATGTTGTATCATAGTTTCTTTGCTTATTGCTAGAACTTTGTCTTTCATGTTATGATTGAAGTGCTATGATCCCGGCTTTGAATGTTTTGCAAATACTTTGATCAAGTGTTTGATGGTGCATGTCACCTCAAAAATTATTCTTTCTTTTTATCAGTTAACTACTCGAGGACGAGAAGGAGTTAAGCTTGGGGATGTTGATACATTGCAAATGTATCTATAATTTTTGATGTTCCACGCTTGGTTTTATCCACTTTCTTGTGTTTTGTTCCAACTTTGGAGTACTTTTCATATGATTTCTTGGACTCACCTATTAACAAGAGCCACAGTGCCAGCTGCCTGTTTTCTGCTGTTTTTGGTTCCAGGAAAGTTAGAAAATGAATATTCTCGAAATTGGACGGGACAAAAGCCAAAGTGCCTATTTTTTTGGAAGTGATCAAGTGCCATAATACGAGACGGAGAAGGGCCAGAGGCCGGCCACACCACCTGGCCGCGCGGCCAGGCTGGGCCCGTGCCAGGGGGTGGTGTGGTGGCCCCTGGCACCCCCTCGGCCTCCCCTTCCGACTATAAGATGCCCTCAGGACGTAAACCCTAAGTACCCGATCAAAAATCCATGAAAGAGTCTGTAGCCGCTGTCATCTCCATCCCTAGATCGGGAGGGATCTGAAGCTCTTCCCGGCACCCTGCCGGAGAGGGGAATTCACCCTGGAGGCCTTCTTCATCACCATGCAAGCCTCCGGTGTGATGCGTGAGTAGTTCATCCTTGGACTACGGATCCATGTAGTAGCTAGATGGCTGGTTTCTCCTCCTTTGTGCTTTCATGTTTAGATATTGTGAGCTCCGTTCATGATCAAGATCATCTATTTGTAATTCATACATGTTGTGTTTGCGGGGATCCGATGGATATTGAGATGCTATTTCAGATTGATTATTGATTCTATCATGTCTTTGTTATTTAAGATCTTGCATGCTTTCCGTTGTTAGTAGCTATCTTGGCCAAGTAGATTCTTGCAACTCCAAGAGTTAGTATTTATGCTCAATAGTGGGTTCATGCCTCTGGTAATCTGGGGAAGTGATAGAAATCTCTAAGGTACTAGATGTGCTGTTGCTACTAGGGAGAAAACAACAATCGTTTGTTCATAGAACAATTGTATTGTTTACTTTACACGAAGTTCGTAAAGCAATAATCTGTTGCTTGCAACTTAATACTGGAGGGGGGTTCGGATGATAACCTGAAGGTGGATTATTAGTCATAGATGCAGTTGGATGGCGGTCTATGTATTATGTTGTAATGCCCAATCAAGTCTCAAAGGAGTCAAGATGATTAGTATATGCATGTTTTGCTTTCTCGGTGTTTGTCAATTGCCCCGCTGTAATTTGTTCACCCAACATGTTATCTATCTAAGGAGAGCCACCTCTAGTGAACTATGGATCCCATTCCTCTTTCTTTACATACAATCTATAAACTGTTTCTGCTCTGTGTTTACTTTCTGCAACCTTTACTTATTTCCATTCGATACGTTTAATCTTTTGTTTTCCGCAAAACATGGTGAGATTGACAACCTCATCGCAAGTTGGGGACAAAGTTCTGTGGTTGTGTTGTGCAGGTCTCCATGTTGCTACTAGCACCGGTAGTGCGCCCTGCCAAAGCTCAGCTAGCAACACTTTTGTGGTGTTTCCTTGCTCCTACTGGTTCGATTAAACCTTGGTTTCATAACTGAGGGAAAACTTACTGCTATGCTCATCATACCTTCCTCTTGGGGTTCCCAACGAGCTCTACGTTGAAAGTCGAGCGCATCAGTCGTCTTCCTCACCCACTTCGCTCGTGGCCTCGGGCTGCCGCTGAGGCGGTTCATCTTGGAGCTGCTCGTCTCCTTTGACCTCTAGCTCCACCACCTCGGAGCTAATGTCGTGGCGATGCTAACACATCATGCGGCTTGCTGCGAGGCATATCTTTGCGTCCACCCCAATGCCCCGAATTTCTTGAAGGTTTTCTACTTCAAAGTTCAGGTGGTGGGGAAGGGTGGCCCGCTGACGGAGACAGGCTGCTTCGCCATCTACCCGCGGCCATCACCGGTGATGTTGCGCCTGGAGCTCCCGGACACCGTCAAGCTATGGCAGCGCTCGTATTTCTACGTGCGCAACGCCACCGAGGTGGATTCGATCAAGATTCTGGTCTTTGCGAACGTCCCATCAACCCGGAAGGCCTAGAGCGTCCAGCACTTGGGCGCCCAGGGCGACATTAACCGAATGGCCGCCGGGCTGGCGGTCCTTGTGGAGAAGGAGCGGCTCACCGCCCAGGACATTCTGTTGTCCTGGATGGCGAGTCGCGTGCTCCCGTTGCAGCACCAGTCGCACAAGATGTGCCACCTCTCCGACCATCTGGATCCCACCTGGGTATCCCGGCTGGACGTACCATATGCTGCCCTCTGCGAGTGGCTCGCCACCATCTCGATGAAGGCGCTGGAGGAGGACTGGGAGTTCTCCTGCCGGCCGTACCACCGCGGCCAGCTTCCGCCAAAGGTATGTCTTTCCTCCTCTTTTCCAGGTGGATTTTCCCGAGGGATTCCTGTTTCGTGCCTCTTATCTTCCCTTGTTGAGTAGCTTTTTATGGTGAAGCTAGCGGAGGACGGCATGGGGGACAATGAGCTCCCCAACTTCATTGCAGACCACAAGCCCGCAATGGCTCCGCCGGTGGAGCCGGAGCGGTTCCCCATGCGGGCCGATGAGGGCTGCGAGTTCCCACCCGGTGAGAATTTTTTCCTTGTCCTTGCCTGCTTTGCTCCCGCTGCGCTCTAGCCGCGAACTTGATATTTTGCTTATGCTAGAATAGTCATGCATGGTGAGGATGTGGACCTGGCCGAGGCCGCCGCGCTCAGGGCTAGGAGAAGCATGCCGTCTCGACCAGCACCGCGCCGGCTGGGGGTGACGCCAAGAAGAGTCGCCGCCCCAGAGCCGCAGCCACCATGCCGAGCGTCGCCGGGTAGGTGTTCCTTTACTTCTTATATACTTGTACCGATGGTCTCGCACTCGCTTAGTTCGCCCTTGTCTTTCCCACAGCGAGGCGATGGCTTTGCCCGGCTCCGCGACCGTCGCCACCATGTCCGCCCCTCCGCCTGCCGGGGACGGAGGTGCGCCGGCTGCAACGCCCGAGGCGGCACCTGCTGCGCCGGCTTGGGTCGATGCGGATGCGGCGGAGGTGGTGCCGCCGGCTGCGCCCGTGACGCTGCACAGGGCTGGCGCCATCTCCCGCCTTGCCGAGGCTCTCCTGCCTAGGCATAGTGGTGTGGCCGCGCCGCCCTCTGACCCGACGGCGGGCGCTAACCCCGGCGCCTACCGGGTGGAGGTGCCACCGCCGGAGGTCCCTGCCCAGCCGGCGGGTGGGCCCTCTGCACCCCCGGGGAGCGATAATGACCTTCAGGTCACCGGCTGGACGCCGGCTCGCGCTGCACCGCTGCTGGACGCTGCCTTGGTGCAGCTGTCGGGGACGGTGCCCCTGGCTCTCGACCAGGCCCGCCATCTTGTGGAGGCGCTGGAGCAGGGGCTTGGCCAGGCCAAGGCGCTGGGGGCCTCCGTCGAGGTATGTGTCATTTTGCCGATTTTGATGTTTTTTCTCCGTCTCGCATCGGAGCCGGTTCTTTTGGTTCTTACTTCTCTCTTTTACGCAGAGGGCTCTTGTAGACGCCGCCAAGACCTCGCGCGACCTGGGCCATAAGATTTCTTGTTGTGCCGTGTCTTCCCAATTGCGTGATTTCTCGCGCTTCTTGTTGAACATTAGTTACCCTCCTGCAGCTCTGCTGACGGACCGAGACCATGAGGTGGCCCGGCTGGAGGAGTCCAACAGGGCTCGCTAGGACCAGATCGCCCAGCTGGCTGCACATTAGTAGCTGATGAAGATCAAGGCCGGCCAAGCCAAGAAGGTGGCGGACACCCGGACCAAGGCGCTGAAGAACCTGGAGGTGCTCTATGCAACCCAGGAGGATGCTCTCAAGGTCTCCAAGGCCAAGGACGCAGCGACACTGGGAGAGCTTTGCCAGATCGCCTAGATTGTCGTCAGTAAGTTCTCTCAATCTAGGACAGTACTGCAGTTTTGCCTTCTGCAGCCAACATTGATTATTGTATCTCTTTTCCCGGGTGCAGATCAGTATCCTGAGGTGACTGATCAAGCACTGGCCCGCATTCCCGAGACGGATCCAGAGCGGGATCTCCACCCAGGGAAGCTGGTGGCGGTTGTCAGCGAGGAGGCGAACCAGCTTCGTGATGCCGCTCTCGAGGTCTACGACTATGTCTGGCTTGACACCGCCTAGCTGGACACCATGGATGCCTTGGTCGAGTGGCTTTGGGGTGCTCTGGACCTCATGAACGTGGCTCAGGAGTGGGTGGCTCGTGGCGGCACGGAGATGGTACTGGTGCTGCTGAAGTCCTGGTACCCGAACGTGGATCTGCGGAGCCTTTCCCACGGATTTCGCCAAGGGACCAGCTATGACCAGCTTCGCGCCAAGGTTCCTGACATCCGCTCCTGTGGTGTGAAGATTGGGAGCTTCGTCACGCTGGACCGGGACTTCCGCAACCCGGCTAGCACGGAGCTGTATCACCATAGTACAGATGCGCCGCGCACTGAGGCCCCGGCTACGCCCCAGACCGCCTCGGCCGACATCGCCTCCAGCAGCCAAGCTCCAGCCAATGTCTCCGGCCCTTCTGCCAACCAGTCAGCTTGATCCCGGGTATGCCGAGAGTATTTGTAGATGAAGAACTTGTGTTTTTGCGTTTGTTGAACAATTGTCTCTGTTCTGTTAGTGAACTCTCGTGGGAGCATCACCTCCCTTTGGATATTTGCTCGTGCTTTTTCATTTGCACTTTCTGTTTTGCATTTGCTGCATGCTTGTTTCGGTGTGGGGGCGCGCGAGCGCACCCACAGGGTGTAGTCCTCGAGGTTCGGATCGGCTGGAGAATACAGCCCGGTCGAAGCTCCTTTATGGTGTTGTCTGTTTGCAGGTTTCTGTGTGGGGGCGCGTAAGCACACCCACAGGGTGTAGTCCCCGAGGTTCGGGCCGGCTGGAGAATACAACCGGGTCAAATCACCTTGACCTGCTCTACGGCCACCTAGAAGCTACTAGCCTCCGGCTTGGGTGTTCGTCGTGGAACTTTGGCTCATGCAAAGATGAAAAACAAACAAGTTGTTTGCCTGGTTAAACAGATGGAAGTTGAATTGTAATCTGAGATTCACTAGTCTTGAAATTTTGCTGTTTCACACGAAGCCAATGACTTTGCCCTTTTCTCAGTGAGCATTGGCCAATTTGATGATGTGCCCTTGCCGACTTTGAGCCGGAGTCGAAGGAGTAGCTTAGTAGGCGTACTGCACGACACTTCGGGTTTGGGTCATTAGCCTTGGGCGAGCGAGCGTGACTGAAACGTCCAGACGTCTTTGTTTTCCTCATAACTCTTTCGTGTAGGAGTCTTCAAGCGTTCCGCTCTTGCCGGATCTGTTAGTCGGCTTTCGGTCTATAGCTGGAACCGAAGAGGAAGCCCTAGGAGCCGCGTATAGTACTTTGCCATGTGGATTACACGGTCGTCTAGGCCAACCGGCGAGTCCCCGAGATGGATCACCGGCTCCGGGGTTAGAATAATGCAGTCGGAAAAACCAAATTGTGCAGCATGACTTGCTAATTTATTGTAGAGTCCCCGAGACTATGTCGAGGCTCCCATGCTTGTTCATTACATAAAGGTAAGATACATACACTTCTTGTTCAAGTGTAAAAGGGGCGAAGAAGGCTCGTGTTCCATGGGTGCTCAGTTTCTTCGCCTGAATGGTCCATCTTGTTCTTTTCCGGCTGGCGGGTGTCGATGAGATCGTATGAGTTGTTCTGCAGTGTCCGGCTGATGATGAATGGGCCCTCCCAAGGTGGAGATAACGTGTGCCTCCCCTTGGTGTCTTATACCAGCCTTAGTACCAGATCACCCTCGTAGAATGAAACGCTGCGGATCTGGCTGGAGTGGTAACGACGCAAGTTCTGCTGGTAGATGGCGGATCTGGACAAGGCCAGCTCGCGTGCTTGTTCGAGGAGATCGATGTTGTCCTCTTGTGCTTCCTTGGCTTGCTGCTCTGAGTATAGAAACTTGCGAGGTGCATCGAACTTGATGTCTATTGGCAAGACCGCCTCCGCCTAGTAGACGAGGAAGAAAGGCGTGTAGCCGGTGGGCCGGTTTGGCGTGGTGCAAAGGCTCCAAAGCACAGCCGGTAGATCCTCAATCCAGCAGCCGGGAATTGTATCAGTGGCTCGATCAGCCGGGGCTTGATTCCGGCTAGGACTAGGCCATTTGCTCGCTCACACTGCCCGTTGGACTAGGGGTGTGCCACAGATGCAAGGTCCAGGTGGATGCCCTTGTCTCCGCAAAAGCGTGCGAAAGCTCCCTTGGCGAAATTTTTGTCGTTGTCTATTATGATGTTGTTGGGGTAGCCAAACCATGTGATTATGTCCGTGAAGAACTTGACCACTATTGGTGCATCCAGCTTCTTTATTGGCTTTGCCTCGATCCACTTGGTGAATTTGTCTACCGCCACCAGCAAGTACGTCATGCCAGATCAGGCTATTTTGAAAGGGCCGGCCATGTCCAGCCCCCAGACGGCAAAGGGCCAAGTGATGGGAATCGTCTTGAGTGCCACAGACGAGGTATGTTTCTGCTGGCTGAACCGTTGGCAACCGTTGCATGCCTTGACTATTTGTTCAGCATCTTCGAGCGCCGTGGGCCAGTAGAACCCATGGCAAAATGCCTTTGCCACTATGGCTCGTGACGATGCGTGGTGTCCGCATTCGCCCTAGTGAATGTCAACCAGCAGCCAGATCCCTTCCTCCTGGCTCACGCATTGCTGATAAATGCCCCTAACACTGCGCTCGTAGAGCTTGTTGTTGATGATAGTATATGCGTTGGCTCTGCGCTTCACCTGCCTTGCCTCCACCTCCTCTTCGGGAGCTCTCCTCTAGCTAGGAAATCCATGAAAGCCTTGGCCCATGTTGGGGTTTCCCGGATAGCGCATACCACCTGCATGAGCAGATTCACTTCTGCATGGATAGCTGGGTTGGGCTCGTCTGGAGGCTGGCCGGGTGGAGTAGTGGAGTCGGCAGCCTCTATGCTAGATGCGGCTGTCCCTAGGTGTGGTGATGCAGTCCCCGAGTGTGGTGAGGCCATCGTGGAGGTCTTGGAGCCGGCGGTCCCCGGGTGTGGTGAAGTAGTCCTCGGGTGCGGTGAAGCCGTCGTGGAGGTCTTGGAGCCGGCAGTCCCTGGGTGTGGCGAAGCAGTCCCCGGGTGCGGTGAAGCTGTCGCGGAGGTCCTGGAGCCGGCAGTCCTCGGGTCCGCGTCCAGTATGATGGAGTCGGATTCCGGAGACGGCGTGATTGACGGCTTGGCAAGTGCTCGAGGGAGACTCCAGGTGGAATTGCCTGTCGTGTTGACCCAATGCGGGCGAGTGTGTCCGCGGATTCTTTTTTACTCTGGGGACATGGTGAAACTCACACCCTTCAAAACACGCACATAGCTGTTGTATGAAGAAGCGGTATAGAGCCATGTTTGCGTCCCTAGCGTCCCAATCGCCCGACACTTGCTGCACCACCAGATCCGAGTCGCCGAAGCATAGAATGCGTCGGATGCCGATCTATTTTGCCATCTTGAGGCGGTGGATGAGCGCCTCGTATTCGGTGGCATTGTTGGACGCGCGAAAGTGGATCTGTAGCATGTATTTCCAGCCGGTCTCCTTTGGGAGAGGTGATGAGCACTCCGGCTTCGAGCCCCCCATATGTCTTGGAGCCGTCGAAATGCAACTTCCAATGTGTGGAGTCAGGGCAAGGCGGCAGGTATTGTGTCTCTGCCCAATCAACAAGGAAATCTGCCAAGGCCCGAGACTTGATCGCGTTCTTGGCTCGTACTGTATGTTGTGGGTGGCGAGCTCTATGGCTCATTTTGCCACCCGACCCATGGCATCTCTATTGCCGATGATATCCGAGAGCGGCGCTAGCGCCACCACCCGGATGGAATGTTCTTGGAAGTAGTGCTTCAATTTCTTGGCAGCCATGTACACGTTGTACACCACCTTCTGGTAATGAGGGTAATTCTGCTTCAAGAGCGAGAGTACCTGGTAGTACACTGGTCATTGCACCGGCTGTGCCTTTCCTTATTCCGGCCTCTCCACTACCAACATCACACTAACAACCCTGTTAGTTGTTGCGATGTACATCAACATGGGCTCCTTTGCCGCTGGTGCTGCCAGTATAGGTGGTGAGGTGAGCATGCGGTTGAGGTCACGGAAGGCTTCATCCGCCTGCGACGTCCAGACGAACTTGTCCATCTTCTTCATGAGTTGGTATAGCGGGAGTGCTTTTTCGCCCAGCCGGCTGATGAACCGGCTGAGGGAGGCCAGGCATCTGGTGAACTTCTGGATGTCTCGCAAGTTCTTAGGCGGTTGCATGCGCTCGATTGCGCAAATCTTCTCCGGGTTCGCCTCGATTCCCCGTTCTGATACGAGAAAACCGAGTAGCTGGCCGGCTGGGATGCCAAGCATGCATTTCTTCGGGTTCAACTTCATCTGGAACCGGCGGAGGTTGGTGAATGTTTCCTTCAGATCTTCAAGGAGTGTTTGGTGCTCCTTGGTCTTGACTACTACATCATCAACGTAGGCGTGTACGTTTCTGCCGATCTGAGTTTGCAGGCATTTTTGCATGCAGCGTTGGTACGTTGCCCCAGCGTTCTTTAGTCCAAACGGCATGGTGGTGTAGCAGTAGGATCCATAGGGAGTGATGAATGCTGTCTTTATTTGATCAGCGGGGTTCAACCGGATCTGGTGGTAGCCAGAATACGCGTCCAGAAACGACAACAACTCGCAGCCGACCGTGGAATCGATCACTTGGTCTATCCTTGGCAGGGCGAATGGGTCTTTGGGGCATGCTTTGTTGAGACTGGTGTAATCAACACACATGCGCCAAGTCTTGTTCTTCTTCAGCACCACAGGGTTTGCCAGCCATTCCGGGTGAAAAACCTCCATGATGAATCCGGCTGCGAGCAGCCGGGTTATCTCCTCACCGATGGTTCTTCTTTTCTCTTCCGCGAATCGGCGTAGTGACTGTTTGACCGGCTTTGCATCCGGCCTGACATGTAAAGAGTGCTCGGCGAGCTCCCACGGAACACCTGGCATGTCCATTGGGGACCATGCGAAGATATCCCGATTCTCATGGAGGAAGTCGACGAGCGCGCTTTCCTATTTGCTGTCAAGGCCGTCTCCGACCAGGACGAACTTGTCCGGATCGGCCTCATCCAACAGGATCTTTCTCGTGCCCTTGGATGGCTTGAACTGTGCTTCTCCGACCGGCTTGGGTTCGCCAGCTGGCATGTCCTTCTGCAACGCCGCCACATTTTTCATGATAATGCGCTTCTCTTCCGTGATGATCATGGCCTCTGCTATCTTGGACCCGTCCGTGGCACACTCCACAGACCGCCTATAGAAGCCGGCCACAGTGATGACACCCTTTGGCCCTGGTAGCTTCATCTTGAGGTACACATAGTGCGTTACAGCCATGAACTTGGTGAGCGCCGGGTGCCCCAGGATTGCGTGGTATGCGTTGCAGAGGTTGACCACCTCAAACCAGATGGGCTCGCGGCGGAAGTTATCCTCCGTGCCAAAGATGACATCCAACCGGATCGTTCCGATGGGCGAATGCGACGGGCCCAGAACGGCTCTGTGGAAGGAGGTGCTTGACGGATCCAGCTGCGATTCGCTGATACCGAGCTAGTCTAGCGAGCTGCGGTATAGGAGGTTGATGTTGCTCCCTCCGTCTACGAGGACGCGGGAGAATCTGCAGGAATGCTTCTGGGAGATAATGATAGGGTCCAAAACCATCGCGTAGGTGCCTAGGTGAGGTAGCTCAGCTGGCTGGTCCTTCCGTCTCCATGCAACTTCTTGTTCCGACCTGTTGAGGTACTAGGGGACGGGAGGAACGATTGCGTTCACCTCCGCCTCACGGCATCTCTTGTTGTGCTTGGTCTCCGGCTCCGTCGTGAAGATGTGGTAGTTTCCCACCTGGCGGGGGTAGTTATTATCGTCATCTTCCCTTCGGTGTTGGTTATTGGGATCGCCTGGCGGCCCACCGGCTGGGGGTGGTGGAGCCTGCGCGGCCGGTGTGCCAGCAATTTCCGCCATCTTCTTCATCCAGGTGCACTGGCGTGTGGTATGTGTAGCGGTTTGTTGCCTCCGCTGTGGAACTTGCATGGCCCATCAAGCATTGACTCGATGGTGTACTTGGGCCTCGGAGGCTAGTCATCAGGCATCTGTCTCCGGCTTCCGCCTACAGCTGGATCCTCCTGCACTGCTGCCACCTGCCTGGAACTATATTGGTTATCCGACTGGTCGTCCTTTCTTTTGCCGTGGTGGTTGTCATGCCGCCTGGAGTTATGGCCATTCCCTTCCTGCTGGCTCTGATCCACGGCAATGTCAACGATGATTTGCCCCTAGCCGTCCACCCGGATGGATCTTTTCATTGCCGCGTCAGCGGTGGCCTACTTGTCCGTGATGACCATGGTCTGCGCCATGGTGGTGGGCTCCACCCGGCGAAGCTTGTGCTTGAGCATAGTGTCGTCTCTGCAGCCGTTGACGAAGAAGTCAACCGCCTAGTGCTCGTGCACCCCCTCGCAGGAGTTGTGCATGCTCGTCCATCGGGTGATGTAGGAGCAATCGGATTCGTCCGACCCTTGCACACAAAGAGCAAGCTCGCCGCATTGACCTAGGAACTTGTAGGTGCCAGTGAAGTTGCGGACGAATGCCTGCTCGAAATCAATCCAAGCATTGATGTTGTTATCGGGGAGGCTATTGAGCCATGTCCTGGCCGAGTCGAGGAGCATGAGGGGGGCATAGCGCACAGCCACCCGGCGGTTGCCGTTTGCGATGCCCACCGTAGTGGTGTATTCCACCAGCCAGTCCTCCGGCTTGACTGAGCCTTTGTACTTTGGCGTATCCCTTGGGAGCAAAAATCCCTTTGGAAACGGTTCATTCCGGATTTATGGTCCGAAGCATCTTGGGCCGGCTGGGCTCTCTTCTTCCAGTGCGCGTGACTGGACCAGTAGGTCGATGCGTGTGCGCGCGTCTTGTGGTTCTTCCGGCTTGAGAGGTCCCAGCCGGCCGGATATGCGGGACTTGGGCATCGCTTGGCCTTTTCCGGCTTCGTCGGCTGGCTCGCGGTTTTTGCTAGTAACAGCTACTGCGTCATGGGCGTTGTGCCCATGGCCTGCGGATCCATCGCGTGGGTGGTTGCTCGGCCTTGCTCCATTTGGCGAAGATGCCTTGCTGCCGCCTGCAGCCGGATCCGCCATCCGGCGAACCGGTTAGGTCTTTCTGTTGCCGGCCATGCTGAGCTATGCCTCAGCCTGCTGTTTGTTTGCTGTGACCACGAGGAGATGGACACGTGCCTACTGACGGAGCAGCTCCTTGCCCTCCAGGTGGCTTAGCTCTGCGACTGCCACCTCCGTGGCCCACATTTTTTGGCAGGAGTGCTGTAAACCGGCTGCACCGCGGGCGTATGCGGATCAGCAGCGTGATCCATCTCCGAACCGAGGTTTCGGCCTTGGGGTTGGGCCAGGCGGATGGTGTCGGGTAAAAGGGCGAAGCCGTGCACGATGTTGTACTCGCGCATGGTCGCGTTCATCCGCCGTTGGGTGGCTACCACTTTGCTAGACTTTTCCAGAAGGCTCTGGCGAGTAGCCTCTAGTGCTACCGCAGCTGCAGCTGAATCTGCCTCGATGGGGGTGATGGGGTTGCAGAGGTGCTCGATGGACATGTTGAGCAAGTCCTGGTTCGGGAGGCGCGAGTTAGTGGCGCGACTTTCCCTGTTGTGCTCCAGAGGTGGGCGACGGTTCTCGCCTGAGCCCGCCATCATAACCTCGACGCTGCCACTGGCGACGCACGAAGCGTAGAAACCTGGAGGCACGCCGGATACGGTGACGATCTCGCAAGGGAAGGCCTCGGTGATGGTGGTGATGTAGACGCGATGCTCGCTGAAGTGCATGACGGAGCCGCTGCTTGGGAAGGTTCCCCCGGCGAAACAGGATGCGGTGTCGAGGACGCAGTTGAAGGAGCCGAAACTGAGGACGAGGCCAGAGGCAACTCGCTCACCGGCGATGAGCGGAAGTCCCATGTGAAAGATGACCCCAGCGGAAGCGCTGTGCCCCATGGTGGGCACCAACTGTCGTGGTGTGGAACACGGCAGTGCCATCGGGGATGGCATGGAGGGGACAATCAGGATGCTATCGGTGGCTACTCGCAACGGGTTGGGCATAGATACTGCAAACACAACGATGTACCCAGGTTTGGAGCCCTCTTGGCGAGGTAAAGCTCCTACTCCTACAAGGATCTACTATCAAGGGGCGAACGCCCAATACAGATGCTCCTTGAGCTGTTTTCCTGGCTACCCCTTGCTAGAAGAAGAAGAAGGAACTACTCAACTTGTCCAATGTGGGGAACTTCTAACTTCTAATTGTCTACCTAGAACCCTAGCACTACCCCCCCTTATATACTGGTTGAGGAGGCAGTTTACATGATGGGTTCTAGGGTTTACTGTTTGGATCTAGGCCTTACAAAGTGGGCCGATTGGACAGGGTAAAACGGTAGGCCCGGGTTTAGTCAAGCCTCTAGTACAAGGAAGGACAGTGCTACAGTATCCGCCACCCGTGCTTTACTCGTTAGCCGGCTCTTTCTCCATCAGCCAGCTCTTTATGCGTAAGCTGGAGCTTTACTCGTCAGCCCTTTCTTTCCTCGTCAGCCTCCAGCTTTGGCACTTTTGTCCGGTAGCATCGGCCAGGCTAGCCAGCCTGTCCGGTCAAAGGTGTGCTTAGCGGGAAGCGTCATCCCCACCATACCATGGCCAGTGGATCCGTGGCGGCTGGCTAGGAGCGGCCTCCCAGCCGGTTCTTCTGGCCACCCGGCTAGACGGGCCAGCGGGGGAAACTTGGATGCGGACCGGGTGGAGAATTCCACCCGGCTATGGTTCCTTGTTATGGGTCCAGACGACCAGAGCTCCTTGGAGCCGGTCGGTTGGTCCTGTCTTGGCCTACCCGGGGGTCATCCCCCGACACTATCAACACGGGCGGTTACAAAGGTTTGGAGAAAGCTATAGAAGCTGTATTCCCTGGAGTGGAGCATAGGGAATATATGCGACACTTAGTGCAGAATTTTACAAAGAAACTCAAAGGTAAAGTTTATACTGACAACCTATGGCCAGCTTCATACACATGCAGTTTGAGGAAGCATCTGTATCATTTGGAAGTGTTGTATAAACAAAAACCTGTGGTGAAGGGGTATTTGGATGCATATCATGGAATGGTGTGGTCAAGAAGCTGATTCAATGAAATTTGCAAGGTAGACTATGTAACAAGTAACCTTGTAGAGAGTTTCAATGCAAAGGTCAAGTCATTGAAAGGGCTTATGATATGGGAAATATTTGATAAGATTAGGTTGATGATCATGATAAAGATTGATTTGCGTCAAAGAATTGCATCAACAGTATATGATGGCCATCTCATCCTCCCATCTTTGATTAAGGCTTTGCATGCCAAGGAAAAATAATTGAAGATGAAATGCATTAGAAGAGGAATGGAGGCTGGGGTAACATACACTGACAGTAAAGATAGGCAATAGAGGTATCCAGTGAGTTTGGTTGATAGGACATGCCATTGCAGGCAATGGCAGCTCTGTGGGAAACCCTGCATACGTGCATTGTTTTTTATGGGTGTTGTAGGAGGTGAAGAGGGTGAAGTTGATCAGTACGTGTCAGAGTATTTCTCTGCTGCCAAATTTAGGTCAGCATTGCTCAAAATGTTCTAGCCTTGTTGGGAAAAGACCAATGGATGGAAGTGGATCCAGGCTTCAAGCTATACCCTCCAGTTTTTACTAGACCAGAAGGTAGGCCAAGGAAGAATAGGATGAGAGCTAGTGCAGAGGGTGGTGCACCAACTCGACGATGTAAGTGCAAACGTTGTGGGATCCTAGGGCACATTGCTAAGCTTTGTAAAAATACAGTGGACCCAGCTTATGGAATGGATGATCAGGCGGGAGCAACAAATGCAGATGAGAATGAAGTATTTGAACGAGAGGATAATGAAGCAATGGATACATTGTAGATTGAACCAACAGATCAAGAGGAGATTGAACCAAATGCAGATGAGATTGAACCAAATGCAGGGGAGATTGAACCAATGGATCTAGAGGAGATTTAACCAAATGCAGGGGAGATTAAACCAATGGATCGAGAGGAGATTGAACCAAATGCAGATGAGATTGAACCAAATACAGGGGAGATTGAACCAATGGATCTAGAGGAGATTCAACCAAATGTAGGGGAGATTGAACCAATGGATCGAGAGGAGATTGAACCAAATGCAGATGAGATTGAACCAAATGTAGGGGAGATACAACCAATGGATCGAGAGAATAATAAAGCAATTTATTCATTGGAAGCAGAGTTCAAAAGTAAAGGAATTACACAAGAGGATATTGAAGAAATGATGCCAATGCATTTTGAACCGTATGAACCAATGGATCGAAACATGATTAAACCAATTGTATGACAGACTGAAGCACTTGATTCATTGGATGTAGAGAAAAAGTACAAACGGAAGAAGCTGATGGTGGATTCCACAAATATTCCAGCTAGGATCACCCGGAGCAAGGTGGTGAACCTAGCAAAAAACATTAGGAGCAAGAAAAAAATGAATTTGAATTATTAATTTAAATTGTTAATTTGAATTTGTATGATGAATTTGAACTACTGTCAATGTTTGTATTGAATTCAAACTAGTGTGACGCTCCCAAGTTTGTATGTTGGATAATCCCATAATGTATGTGTTATTGCAAGTTTCTATGGTCATCCACCTAGTTGCTTTGCACTACTCAGTTTTGCCCTCAACATGTGGTCAACACATGGGGTTTAGCTAGTTCATGGCTTAAACCATAGCAAACATTGACCAATTGATCCAAAATTTGACACACTTGTGTATCTTGGATTAGTTTACCATATGAAATTGGAAATTTTGGATTTACTTGTAATCAACCACATTTTTATTTTTCTAAGTGATTAAATTCAAAAAATAGTTTTAGGGTTAGTTTAATTCAAAAAAAAGTCAAAACATAGTGCAACCTTCGCATGGAGTCTTGTTATGTTACCTACAACCTAGCATGAATAATAAAGGAAAAGGAAATAAAGAGGAATGGACTTATCCCCTAAACCAATTCTTAAACCCTTCTTGGAATGAGCTACTAGCTATGAAGATGCATGGATTTCTACTCAATCAACCTCCAAACTAACCCATCCCAAAACATACTTTGTCTAAATGAGGTCAAATTTGGAACACTTGTGTATCTTTGAGTTGGAAACAATATAATGTCGGCCAAGATGGATTATTTTGTTCAAATAACACATTTTCCATTTGTTATGCCAAAAGCTTGAATTTCCCTTAGTCATTTTTTATCTGAGTGCCCTTGTTTTCCTTAGCGCTACTCAGTTTTCCCCTCCCGCTAAAGTTTTCCTCAGTTTTCCTCTCCCGCTAAAGTTTTCCTCACTTTTCCCCTCCCGCTAAATTTTTCCTCACTTTTCCCCTCTCTCATGTCTCAGTTTGGTTGCGCTCTGATTGGTCGAGATGTATGTCACATGGATCTTGGCCAACCACCGTTGGATATATCATGATCCGACAGGCTGGAGGTCTCCCTCTCCCGATGGGCACACCTAACCTTGTATGGCGAGGAGAGCCTGATAGGCTGGATCTCTTTCCCTCACTTTCCCTGTCGCACGTATACTAGCCGCATCAACTAGCGCTCAGTTTGGTTGCGCTCTGATTGGTTGAGATGTATGTCACACGGATCTTGGCCAACCACCATTGGATACATCATGATCCGACAGGCTAGAGGCCTCTCTCTCCCGTTGGGCTACAGAGAGGAGAGCCCGATGGGCTGGATGTCTCTCCCTCCCTTTCCTTGTCACACGTATACCAACCGCATCTTCCTCCCCTCATATCGATATACGGTGTTGCGGCAGTCCAAACGGCGTGTAGCGGCGCTGATCTAAGCGTGGTGATCCAAATCCCGTGCAGCGACACGGATCTAAGTGTGGTGGTCTGAATGGCATGCGGCGGCATGGACCTATGCGTGGGGGTCAGAACGGCTTGCGGTAGCACGACACTGGAACAACGTGCGGCGGTGAGGATCTAACCATCTGAAAATTCTGACTATGTTTGTCTCACTTTTGTTCACATCCTCAGATCCGTTGCTGATGAAAGACACCGATGGAATCCATCATCCGCAACATCAGTGTGACAGTGGTGGTGCCGACAGTGGTCATTGATGCGAAGACGATTGAAGCCATCATCCGCAACATCACTATGATGGCGTAGCTCAAGCCCTCGTGAACCAAAGCTGTGGGAGGCCAGCCGCGGCCACGGCTGGCATGTCGAGGCGCACTTCGACAGTGAAGGCGGGATGTACCTCATGGCCGGATGGGAGCACTTTGCCCGTACTTCTTGGAGTACACATACGGCAGGGAGGGCGGCTAGCTCACCGTCCACTTAAAATTCGGACAAATTTCAGTCAACTAACTTAAATTTGAATAAATTTGATATGTATTTGAGCCGTGAGACCGGTGGATGTGCTCTAAAGCTGATTCATAAGTAGTAGTACTTGCTTTGACAATCTGCGGTGGGCTTGTATAAATTTGATCAAAATATGTATGATTTGAATCAAAATTGATATGTATTTGAGCTGTGAGGACGGTGGATATGCTTTAAAGCTGATTTATAAGTAGTACTCCCTCTGACCTAAATTAGTTGATTTAGATTTGTCTAGATTCGATTGTATCTAGACAAGAATTAGTATTAGATTCATCTGTATCTTTACGAAGTTGAGTGAACTAACTTGGATCGGAGTACTTTCTTTGACAATCTCTGCCACTAATTTGGAACGGGGAATGGATGCTGCTTCCAATGCTGCAAGTCTACATGGTAGCCACGATGGCACTATGGCAGCGACAGAATGGCCAGAACTGATAGGGGCCCAACTTGACCCTCTAGGCATTTGGCACGCCAACTATGGGAAACTAGATCCAATGACAAGCAACTCGGGCCCCGCAATGCATTCTCTCAACAACTTTGGGACCGCTAGAGGCAATGGCAAGCAACTCAGGCCCCACAATGCATTCTCACGACCACTTTGGGACTGCTAAATCCAATGGCAAGCAACTCGGACCCCGCAATGCATTCTCTCGAAAACTTTGGGACCACAAAGTGACTAAATTAGCAGGAACTCACAACCATCCATTGAATAACAATTCTACTCTCTAAATTAGCTATGTATTCAACTAATCATTACATGTGCCACCCTTCACCACAACCGCATGTTGTAACTGCTAGGATGTGGATGACAACTACTAAAAATGCCCACATGAATCTACTATTCTCCTCCCCCTTCACTTGAAGTTCATGTTTTAGATTTTCCACCACTTGATCAGATACGCCAAGATCAACCTCAAGTGTCAACTTCTCTTTGTGAATAAGCTCTGAATTCTTCCTCGACAGTACACTTCAGCTCGAATATCAACAAGTTTTTACAGGCCAATTCATCACCTAACTTGGCAACCATCTACTCCAAATCCATCCTCTGGCTAGACCACATGGTTGATTCATCTTGGTATGCAATGTACCATGGATCATCAGCCTGCATAGCACACTGTAATAATCCCAAAAGAAACCTAATTAAAATCAGTCTGACATGCCATGACAGCCCTTCAAATTCAACAGTACTACAAAGAGAAGGAGCTGCATGCACTTCCGGCGTGGTAGGAGAAGGAGAATGTGGCCACGACATGATCGATTCCCCACCCTCGTCGGTGTACCTGCTACGACCAGACATTGAGGACTAATTTGCACCTGCAATATTGAGGAAATTATGGGAACTGAATCAATTAGGGTGGGTGGAGCAGGAGCGAATGTCTTACCAAGCACTACTTGCAATTTCCACGACTGTTCGTCGAGCTATGGCAGTGGAACCAAATCCCGGTCGTCGTGTGTGACAGACCTGCCTGCGGTCGGTACTGCCTCAATGTACAATGCAGTGGGCGAAACAGGTGCTGGAGCCGTGGTTGAGGTGTAGCGCGGTAGTCCGTCCCATACTGCCGTAAGACGAATTCGGCGACGCGCTGATGCGCCAACGATGGTTGCTCTGTCTTTCGGTGGGATAGGAGCTGCTCGGGGCTGGGGGCTAGGAGCGAGAGGATGAGAGAGAGAAAGACCCGACGTGTCATACACGACCCCACCTGTCAATTTTTGCATATTTGCCAATTTTGCATATCTACCAAACTTTTTCTTTGAAATTTGCATATTTGCTACATGACCACCACATGTCAGTGACACACAAAGTGGCAAATATGCAAGTTGCAAAGTAAAACATGGCAAATATGTAAATCCCCCCTCCAGCCCCACATGACCGCCGCACCGGTCATTGGCTACGACGGCCCCACAGAAAGGCCGCACATAGCGGCCCCATCGTTCTATTGGCTTCGACGGCCCCACAGAATGGCCCCATTTGTCATTGGCTCCATCGTCCACACAATCAGGAAATATGGGGCCAACAAGTCAGCGAGAGATGGATGGCTGGTCTGCTGTGTATCCTGGCCCCACCTATCAGCATGTAATGGCCGAGGCGACGTAACGTAACGCTCAACGCATGACCCGCCCCAACATGGTCCCACTGGTCAGCATGTAACGATCAAGCCTTTGACCTGACGGCATCCCCCCATCAGAGCGCCTGTGAGGGTTTCAAAATAGAGGGAGGGGAAAAGTAAGGAAAAGCTAAGTGGCTAGGGAAAACTGAGTACAACTAACGAACTAGGGGCACGAAAATAGAAATCCCTTTTTAATTCCTCTCTACCTGAAACACTTTTCGGTTCACTCCGGACTCCTTCGGATCCTCTCAGAACGATTCTGGTTCTCTCTTCTTTCCTTCGATGATTCTGGTACAACCAAAATGATCTCCATGCGTCATCGCACCCTTAAGTGTGTTACCCTACAGTTCGGGAACATCACATACATGATCAAGATACATCTCATATCAATTATCATTAGTGGGACCGGGATGACCATAATGACTCCTATGCATTCCATGATTTCATTGTTGTTTGAACAATAAACGCCGAGTCCAATTACCTATGTTACTTCGATACATGACTTGTCTGAGATCTGATCATCAGTATCACTGTACCTTGTTCAACCTTGTTACCTACAAGTACTGCTTTACTCGTTCCCGTGAAATTCCATCCCCGTGACCTAGTAGCATGTTGCAACATTATGGAGGTAATCTCCTCGAGTGGGCCCTATGTATCCTCTTCTCACGCAGGTGAACAAATCCTGAACTTGATGCATAGGCCTCAGCATATCCCTCTGGAATACCCAACATACACCTTTATGATCACCATGTTATGGTGTGATGGTTGATCCAGTCAAAGCAGCCTTGGGTGATAGTGATTAATATGATCTCACAATCAAAGGAGAAGGATACTACGCTTCTAATTATTTTAATGATGAACTATGTGATTTTATCGTGTTGCAATACTTATATGGGTAATGTCCATCACATCATTTACTAATGATATACTTCATTTTCAATTGGCGTAAAAGCTCCATGATCAGGAAATCTTGACAATTAGTTTCCCAATGAAATAGTAAAATAGAGGCTACTAGGGACTCTAGTTTGTTTATATACCACACACGTATCAATGTTTCCACTTGATATAGTCATAGCGCGGTATAAAACTATTATGAACTAAATGAGATATGATAATAAACCTATTTATTGTTTGCCTCTAGGGCATATCTCCTTCAGGAGGATCCTGGATGGCTTGTGCTTGTCATCAACCCGCAGATCCATGGCTTCCGGCTCCCAAAATTCTTGATTGATGGAGGAAGGAGCGTCAATATACTATACACTAACATGTTTCAGCGCATGAAGATCATCAAGACAAGGATGCATCCTTTAAAAACTACCTTCCACAATATATTGCCAGGAAAATCTATTAAGTCGTTAGGATGGGTTGTCTTAACTATTGTTTTCGGATCAGATAATAATTTCCACAAGGAAGTACTATATTTCGAGGTGGTCAATTTCAAGAATCCTTTCCATGCAATTTTTGGACAACCTGTGTTCACGAAGTTCTTGTTTACATACCTCAAGATGAAAATACAAGGCCCCAAAGGGGTAATCACCATCAACTGCAACTTATAAAAAGTTGTAGCCACCGAGATCCACAGCTAGAGGGACAAATGTGTGCTACCACCTGATCCTGAAGCCTCTTGCATTGTAAGATGGATCGAGCGGCTAGTGGAGATGGGGTGGAAGGGCATCTACCTCACAATGTGCTTATTCACTAGGAGGATCTAAGACTTTACCATCGCACCACCATGATCCACAACTACACGAGGGACATGATAGATCCGCAATGGATTTCCATTGACAACTTCTCCAATGATGCTATCAAGATATGGCTTAAATACATGATGTGTATGAAGGACAAGAAGAAGGGTTATATGATTACCCTCAACATCTACACAGAGGGGATATGCCCCAAGGTAATCTTTAGTAAATTATGACATTGTGTTTCTTCAGCCTAGGTTGCTTGTCACCACAAACTAACTATTTTATTAGCCTTGATAGATCAACACTCTGCCTGAGGAGGACTTTACTCCTCAGGTTCATGATGGTAAAGGCAAGGGTGTTCAAGTCCTTTCTAACAATGAATCCTCCAAGATGAAGTTGTTCTGGATCCACGAAAGAATATAGCTCCTTCTGCTGATGCTGAAGCAACCAAGAAGAAGAAGTTGAGAGCGGAATATCCAAGAAGTCCACCGCCATTCTTTAGGCGGAGAAAAGAAAGTTTGATGCACTATCCGACGATGTAGAAGTTGCATCGACAAAGGTGCCAATGACAAAGTAAGCAAATCATGTTCTCATCTATTCGTCTTTCTTTATATGTATTTTCCTTTATCTATACTTTAACTTTGTACATTTCAAGAAGAAACCGAGTGTGCCCCTAAAGCGCATCTCCAAGGATATCCATCTATTTGGCATGCTTGCAACTTCTCCAACTACAACTTTGGTTACTCCTGCTGTAATTGTGCCTCCAAGCTCCGATGGAACTTCTTTTCGTGTCACTCTAGAGGCCTTCGGCATGGACATTGAACGCAAAGATTAGTGTGGTACCTATCATGCATCATATGATGAAGTTATTCCTCCTAGATCTAAGACAACAAAATAGAGCACCTCCACTATGAAGACGGATGACGAAGCTTCAGATGAGGATGTCGTTCCAAAGGGGAAAAAATCAAGGCAGAAGGTTCGTTGGTGAAGAGGCGAGTGGAAGATCCACAACCAGCTCGAACTTTGACAAGCCAAACTCCGACTTCAGCAACTCCAATGCCTTCTGCTCCTACAACATTTTCTGCTAAAGATCTTATCCAGGCGACGAATAGTATAATAGTCGGAGCTCCTATCTTCCAGAAGAGCGCTATTTTGTGCGCCAACACTATGAAGATCATTGCTATCGTAAGTATTTACTCACTTAGGTTTGTTTATATATATCACTTTGTAGCTCTCGAGCGCTAAGGCAGAAAACCCATAGGTTGCCGTCTTTGTGGTCTTAGAGAATTTAGAAAAATTCTAGTAGTGTAGGCCCCGAGTTCCTAGTTGAAAATAGAAATTTCTGACTAGAGACTCCAAGGTAGCTTTTTAAATTGTTATGTTGTAGCCCTCAAGTGTCTAGTTAAAGACCATTTTTTCTAAATAGAAGCTCTATAGTGACTTTAGCGTTTTTTATAGAATGAAATTGCCAAGAAGGAAAGGATGGAGGCATATATCATGAAGCTAAAGAGAAATAATAGCTCAGTGAAGAACTCCTACGACAAGGAGAAGAAGCCGTCAAAATACCGAAGGAAGAATTTCCCAAAGGCAAACATCTGTCTCCTTAGTATTTTCTAGCTCCTTGGTAATTTTATTCATGCCATCTCAATGAATTGTCGATTGCGAATGCTAAAGATATTGTCGAGGTTCAAAAGAACCTTGATACCTTGATCGATGAGAACAAAATTCTCAAGGAGGAGCGTGCTTCCATGATAAAGCAGCACGATGAGCCATCAAGGCCTGCTAGGAATCTTCCAGCAATGAGATCAAAAGGCTACATGTGGAGCTAGATACAATGGCACATAACAATAATGATACTTGCATGCAAGTCCACAAAGGCCAAGAATCCCTCCAGAATCTCCACATAGAGCATGCATGTTTGCTGGAAGAGCGCTCCGCCATCAAGTAACATGTGTGTAAGGGTAATTTCCCCTATGTTTGGTTTTGGTAAGTAATGAGAATCCCTATGGACTAATGGTTTCGTTGAGTTCTATACAAAGGAATATTCCATAGGTAATGCTTGTACTCCATGTGTTGGATTCAAGTATGGATGCCATGAATATAAAGATATACCTTGAGTATTGGCATCAAGGTCATAGATTTGAAGAGAAGAATATGATATGATCAAGAATAAGAAATGAAGATGGAGTTCTTGTGTGGAACTCTATATAGCCATGCTTTAGCTCATGTGTTAAATAATGGATTATCAAGATCTTGTGAGTTTGATCTCAATAGAAGAATTCAAGATATGGCTCTAAGTCGGTGTCATGATAGCTTCATGATTTTGACTAATATTTAGAGCATGCAATCAAATGAAGAATTATTTATGTACCTCAAGATATTGAGATAGAGCATGAGAAGATACATGGTTGACCAATAAAAATAGTGAATATTGAATTCAAGTTGGTCAACACATGAAGCATAAAGAATGTACCACATGGATCTTGCGGTATGGTAGGGATTTTAAATTATGATTCATAAACTAACCCAATATATATCTGCCTTTGCATTTTCTATGTGGGATAGGTATCTTTCCATGGGAATGCATCAATAGTGAAGATTTCATATAGCCCGTGAGAGGATGACATCAAGTGGTTACTATCATCAAGGTTGAGAAGTGCAAGTTCAATATAAGAATATCAAGAAGATCATGTGCTTGAATCTTGTGTCCATATTGGTGATAATGGACATATGAATATGTGCCTTACTGAAGCTATTCCATAGTGGTATATGGGGAGGAAATTATGAGTCTTCACGAAGCAACAATGATCAAGTGAAGTATTCCGTCTTGGATGGACCTTGAAGCATTCTCATCAAGATCAAGTGGGATGCGCAAGGAAAACATATGGCCTTACTAGGTTTTACTTTTACTGGTCTCATGGTGGTTATTGTTAGGAGACCGTGTTATAGGATAGTTAGCCGCACTATCAAGAGGGGCTTTTGGTTGGGTAACTTGATCACATCATCTTACGGAGATCAATACTTTGCATACTTTGAGTCTCCCTAATTTGTTGTTTCTTGGTGTTTCTTTGTGTGAGGTTCTTGATCTTGTTACTAGCTCTTCAACAAGCCCAAGTTCATTGAAACTAGAATTCATATGCATCTTATATTGCGTTAGAGTTTGGAGGTTTTGTTGGTTCTTTAATTAGGGAGATTTCATACCTCTCCTTATTTGGTATTTTACCTCTTGCTCTTTCTTAATATTTCATACCTCGTTGTTAGATAGATCTTGGTCTCAGCTTTTCAAAAATCCCAAGTTTGCTAAAATCGGAGTTCGAACGCAGAAATTATCACTGGTTTTGTAATCACTATTTTTTGTCTGAAAAACCAATGGGCATCCCGGCACCGCCGAAAATGCCGCAGGAACGCTTCGGCTGCCGCTAAAATTTTCTGGTGCCTAATGGTACCTATTATTGACTAGTGTTCTAGTGGGCCGCCGGAATTCTTGGCTGGCACCAGAAGTTTCTGGCCCTGGCGCCAGAAATTTCTAGAATGGCTTCTGGCCTGCTAGTACTAGCGTCGGAACGTTCATGCCTAGGTTTTGGTGTCACCAGACTTACCTCCGGTTTTGCATAGACTGCACAATTTTGGCCCCATTGGTCAGATTTGCTTTTCCTATAAAAGAGGCTTCTTTCCTATTGTTATGTAGGGGTTCTTGATAACGAAATTGACCTCCACTATTGAACCCTTTGGGCTTGCTTACTCTCCCATCCCTCCTATGATTCTTGCATTGTTTTGAGGGCTTTGGAAGAGGAGATCTAGATTTACAATCCCCACCAATGAATTCCTCCTCTACGTGAGGGGAACCCATTGGATCAAGATCTTGGAGTCTTTTGTTAATTTCCACCACTGTTATTCCTCTCTAATTCCTCCCTAGAACTTGTTCCTTTGGTGGGATTTTAGAGTGAAGGATTTGACACCTTTGGTGTTCTTGCTTTGCAAACTTGCATAAGTGTTGATCTCTCTATTTTGATTTGTTCAAGTGAGAGACTGTGAGCTTGTTACTCTTGGAGGTTTACCTCCTAGTTGGCTTGGAGGTTGGTGTCGCAGTGTCCTCTTCATGAAAGGTTGTGAAGAGGCCTAGGCTTCTCCTTCAAGGAGCTTGTGAAGTGGTTGTGGAGCTTTCCATCTCTAGAGTGAAGGAAAATTTAGCCATAAGGAAGTGGTTATTCCTTTGTTAGGATGGACTTAGAGATAAGGTGCCCTCCGTGGTTTGGAGAAATCCTTCATGGGATCTCACACCTCTCCAAACATGACATACCTTACTTGTAAGGGAACACGGGAATACATCTTTGTCTCTGCATTCCTTTGTTAGCTCTATACCCGGGTTTACTTTCCTTGCGATAGACATCGAGCTTGAAGTACTTATATCTTGCTTATCACTTGTGTTATGTATATACCTTGTGTTATCTTGATTAGCTTAACTTGTTGTTGGTGCACTTAGTTGAGCCTAGTGTATTCAGGTTTTGTGCTTGTAAAATAAGCATTAGTTTAACTCCGTATTCTTTCATGCCAAAACCATAATCGTTTTGAAATTTCCTATTCCCCCCTCTAGGCGACATCTCCACCCTTTCAATGTTCTTGGTATATCTTATTACCTTCTTAAGCAAGTTAGAAGAACATAAGTGTATCTTCGCATTGAGTCCCCCCTTTTATTTTATGAAGTTCCCCTTGGCTTAGGCAAATATTCCAGTGGGAAAGGCCCTAGCCGTCCAAGTCTGATACTTCTTGCTAGTGCTTTCTTCGAGTGCATCTTTCCACATATCAAGGAGTTATCATCGGTGTTGTGAATCAATATAAAACCCAGTGATTCTCCCACCAAGTTTGGCGAGATTCTGAGGCTGGCTCCACAAATAATATGCAAGAGACTGGAAATTTTCCTCCATCAGAGCCGGATCTAGGATGGAGGTTGCATTAGTGAAGGCGCATTATAATGATGCAAACATTAGCCTTGTCACTTAAAGCATGCCAAAGGAGGAAGAAGTCGACAATCCCATTGATAGTGAAGCTATATGGAAGTCAATGGCTGGCTTTGATAATCTCGTGGACAACCTAGTGAACACCAATGTCTTGATTCCTGCTATAGCAGTACGAACCTCTCCAACCGCAGCGACACCATCCAACTTGGCTGATGAAGAATCCCAAAGCGGAGAAGATGTTGTTTCCATCTCGAAGCCTAAGGCGGAGAAGGATGATGCTCCAGAGTCACCTATAGAAGATAGTGCAAGAAATGATGCATTAAAACATTCTATGTAAATATTTTTGTATGGAAACTATAAGGCGGTCAAAACTCTGGTTATTATCAGTCCATGTTTATATGTATGATGGTTTATCCCTCTTTCTGGTTTGCATGCTTGAATTTTCATGGGACGAAAAACTCAAAGCATAGAACCTTATGCCAAGGCGATAGCGCTTAGTACTAGAAAAATCAAAAACCTTAGAAGAAAAACTATCGGCTATGAGTGCTAAAAATCCACTACTAGGGAATCCACATACAAACAACAGAAAATGTGTAGGCCAGAAAACTTAAGCTAGCACCAGTAGGAGGAAATCTTGTCACGAGCATGAAGCAGATCACGCAAGGTTTATATAATCAAAAATGAAAACCTAAAGGAGGTAAACTACTTAGAATATGAGTGAATCATTTGCTTTATTTCATTGATTATATAGAGTACATGTTACAAAATAAAATATGCTAAGTATGAAATGGACGTAGTTGTGCTATGTTCCATGGCCATTGTGTCTATAAATATATGTTGTTAGGGTCATCTCTCTTGCGTTTATGACTTTCATCGGGCTTGTTCTCTAACTCGTAGATATCGACGAGTTAGTAAGAACCATTGAGGAACACTTTGCTTATGACAAACAGTCCTCCCCAACGCAAGGATAGTTTGTGTTCTCATCGCTGCTTGAGGTGGAGCACCAAATCCCCTTCTTTAAACGATCAATGGCGAACACGATGACTACGGTAGCGATGCAAGTTCTGCTAGTAGATGATGGATCTTTGTGCTGTTAAAACATGTTCCGCTTTGAGCAGGTCCATAGATAGTTTCCTGGATTCTTCAGTGTCATCTTCATCGTAGGTGGCAACTTGAAGTGAATCGTGGAGTATTTCAGTAGGTAGAACTGCTTCTACTCCATATACCATGAATAACAGGGTAAAGCTGGCAGATCTGTTAGGAGTTTTTCTCAAGCTCAAGAGCACAGATGCCAATTCATCTGCCTAGGCCCTTGCAACATGATGCAACGGTTCCTCTAGGCGGGGCTTTATCCCCTGCAAAACAAGTCCATTGGCCTACTCAACTTGTCCATTGGACTATGGATGTGCCACATATGCCAAGTCAAGGCGGATTCCCTGCCGGTTACAATATTCTTAGAGTTCCCCTTGCTATAGGTTGCTTCCATTGTCAGTGATGATCTTATGTGGAAGGCCAAATCTCACCATGAGATCCTGGACAAACTTTAGGGAAGTTGCCCCTTCAAGCTTTCTGACAGGTTTAGCTTCAATTGATTTTATTAACTTATCCACTACAACTAGCAGATGGGTGAATCCATAGGGTGTCGTCCATAGAGGCCCAACCATGTCAAGCCCCCAGATGCAAACGGCCATATAATAGGTATACTTTGCAATTATTTGGTTGGTACATGTGGTTGCATCGTATATAACTGGCATCTAAGGCGGGTTTCAACTAGCTTATATATGTCTGCCTTGGTGGTTAGCTAGTAAAATCCTTGCCTAAAATATTTCGAAACGAGCGATCTGATAGTGGCATGATGCCTGCAATCACCAAGATGTATTTCCCTTAAAATATCAATGCCTTTTGTTGTTATATGCACTTTAGGGAGATTCCTGTAGTGCTTCGCTTGTAGAGTTGGTTGACCATTGATAATGGTGTAGCTTTTCCATCTAGTACTATCTACCACCTTCCAACTTCGTCAGTCGTTAGTGTTCCATGTTTGAGGTAATATAGGAAGTGTTTTGTCCAAGACGGAGGGATCACCGTAACAGTGTTAACTAGTGAGTCGACATGGTTCAGGTTGTCTAGATAAGCTCCCTAAACGGATGGTACGCGGAGGTGCTCCAGTAATACACCATGTGGGATTTGCTTTCGTGCAACCAAGTTTATAAAGGTATCTATCGCCATATTCTCATATCGTGGCACATATTTGGCTTCGTAGCCATCGAAACACTTGGCCATCTCATCTACTTCGTCACTATATGCCGCCATCGTTGGACTCTAGGCATTCCATGTGCCAGCCACCTACTTGGCAACTAAGTCAAAGTCACCACAGCATATGACGTGTCTTATGCTAATATCCTTGGTGATGTGAAGTCCGTGAAGAAGAGATTCATACTCCACCATGTACAAACCCTTTCCTTTGTCAAAAAAATACTGGACAAAAAGCTTTTCTTTTCTCAGAATAATTGTTGTACAAAGCAGCTGGTACACACTTTAGTCATGTATCATCTATTAGTATCTACAGAGGTGGTGATCACATCCTACCTTCATGCCTCGTATTTGTCGTCTGTCCTGTCGATGAAGCTCAGGAGTAACCCGCTCACGATCCACGTGGCGATGGGGTTGGAACGGATGTTGACATAGGCTACTAGGCGAGAAGCCACGAACCTCCCCACAATTCATAGACTGCTCCTATTCAATGCTCCTACACATCATATTGGTAAGGACTCCGCCTAGGATTTAGATGGTTTTCATATTCGTTTGTGTGGTTTCATGTTAGTCTCTTCCGATCTATGGTTGTCACATTGACATGGTTGTTGCTCTTATACACTAGTCCTTTTTTGGCATTAGTACAATGACTTTCCGTCTATCTATTACTGAAGGAGATATGCCCTAGAGGCAAATAATAAAGGGGTTTATTATCATATCTCATTAGTTTATAATAGTTTTTTATCATGCTATAACTATATCAAGCAAAAACATTGATACAAGTGTGGTATATAAACAAACCAAAGGTCCCTAGTAGCCTCTAGTTAACTAGTTCATTGGGTTGCTGATGATCAAGGTTTCCTGATCATGGTGCATTTATGCCAACTGACAATAAAGTCATATCATCTAGAAATGATGTGATGGACATTACCCACAGATGATTATTGCAACACAATCATGTCACAAAGTTCACAGTTGCAATTTTCAAAACAAAGTCTCCTAATCCTTAGACCGTGAGATCATATTTAATCACTGTCACCCAAGGCTACTTTGACTGCATCAACCGTCATGACCATAAATGGTTGACTATAAAGATGTATGTTGGGTATTCGAGAGGGGCATGTTGAGGCATATGTATCGATATCGGGATTGGTTCTCCTATGTGATGGAAAGATACACTAGGCCTACTCGGTGAATTACATCCATAAGCTGCGCAGCATATGACTAGGTCATGGGGATGGAGTATCACATGAATGAGTAAAACAATACTTGTTGGAAACGAGATTGAACGAGGTATCATGATACCAATGATCAGATCTCGAACAAGTCAGTATCGAAGTAACAAGGGAATTGGATTCGACGGTTATGGTTCAACACGAAGGTGTTTCCTGGAATGCATGGGGGTCATTATGGGCATCCTGGTCCCGCTATTGATCATTGATCTAAGACTATCTCGATCATGGTTGTGCTATTCCCGAACCGTAGGGTAACACACTTAAGGGCACTACGACGCCTTGAGATCGTTCTGTAAGATGGAATCACAAAAGAGAGAAATGAGAAAACCGGAATCATTCCGAATAGGATGCGAAGTTGTTTGAAAGAAGGAAAATACCGAAATGTGTTTCGAATAAATAGCAATTTATATATATTAATTATGAATTAATATATATTAACTAAATATTTTAAATTAATATTTATGGGGAAACTTCCTCTATAGGGCCAAAACCCCATAGAGAATCGACCTAGAGGGAAACCACCCCAAAGGGCAGCTCCGCCCGCTATTGTCACTGGGCCCTGGTCGACCCATGTCTGTAGGTGGGCAGGTGCTAGCGGGTGCCACTGCCAGCAGCCCACCCAGCCACGGCCCACGTGGGCGTGCACCAGTGAGCTGGCATGTGCGCGGGCAGGCAAGCACCGTAGCAGGCCGCCACGCTCTGGCAGACCAGCCCAACACGGGGCGTAAGCTGGCGCAACACCGGCTGGCCCAGGCGCTGGCGGGCCGCGTCCACACGTTGGCCCACCTAGCCGAGCTGCAGTTGCTAGCGTCTGCTGCTAGCCTAGCTGTGGGTTGGCCACCTGGCTGCAGCTGGCCCACCCAGCTGCCCCTCTCCCTTTTTCCTTTGCCTTTTGTTTAGTCCTGCATGGGAGAGCTCTTGGGAAGAGTACCCTCCCATTTACCTATATAAAGAGGCGCCAATGGGTGGGAATAAACACACAGGTTACATGCCAACACACAATATTTCTCTAAGGCAATTTTTCTTAGAGGAATACCTCTCTCTCTCTCGTTTCCTTTATGGTGGCACGGTCCCGGGAAGGACTGTACATGCAAGAGGCAACAACGCTGCGGCACGCTGTTGTGCTATAGTGATTCCGATTAGGAGATATACTTCCACAATCTCGGTAGGGATCGGAGATCCAGGAGTCTTCATCTTGCACCGTACTTGTGCGATACCTCAGGGGTGCTGCCACTTGTGGAACCAGACCATCGTACGAGGATCTGGACAAGGGTAACTTACGAGGAGTTTCGCGACCTTGAGGTCAGACGAGTACGACTACATCATCCATGTTCCTACATGAGCGTTATATGCTTACGGTCTACAAGAGTATGTTACCTATGTCTCCCTCCATTACTGCATTACTTCTTACATAGATCCACGCTAGGTGTGTTCTAGCATAGTAATTTTTTTGTTTTCTTCCATGGAACTGATTCAACTACAACAAGCTCTATTATGAAAAGTTTGTAGCTAACTGCTAGATGACATAGAGGGGTAAGAGCATCTCTAGCAGACACCAAAAATGCATGCCCCGTAAAACACATTTCCAAGCCACAAAAAAAGTGTTTTTCGGGCCCAAAAACGCTCGCGTGGAATTCTATTTCTCGGGTTAGGTTTGCTGAGTCTGTTCTATGCGAGCGTGCATATGAACCGTAAATCATGACTTCATAGTTTTTTCAAACACGAGCAAACAAAGATGTGACAGTTCATAGTTTTACATCATGTTTGCAATCATCCTATCCCACCAAAATAATACGTGGCATCATGGCATCAAGCGTCACCATCACCACCACCACTCGCCAAAGCACCACCATCACCACCACCGCTCGTCGAAGCACCACCACCACCAAGAAGAAGAGCTGGCTGCCCCCTCTCTAAGATCTCGATCCTTGAAATTTTCCATCATTCTAGTTGACATGAATCCATTTTGGTTGAATCCATCATCATTATCTTTCTTTCTCGGCAATGAGCTCCCTCCTAGCCTTATCCTCCTCGATCTTGATTTTCCTCTCCTCCTACTCGGCCTTGCATTTGGCATCTTATCAAATTGCAAGCCACATAGCTTGTTTCATCTCTTGCTTCTCCCTTGGCAAGATCATATTGGCTTCCAAGGTCATGGTGGCCAACAACTCCTTGAACTTCACCATCGCATCAAGTTTGTCACATGTTAGACGTTTGCACAAACACCTCTTGGGTGCCGTTGGAGGAGGGGACGGCAGAGGCCGATGCTCGCCGTGGAGGCAGTGCCTCAGGGTGCGGAGGCACGACTAGAGAGCGACGGTAGCTAGCCGACGTCTTCTTCCGCGCGGGGATGCCCTTCACGCTGGGTTGCTTCCTTGCCTTTTTGGAGCGTGCCCGATGGAGGAGGGTGAGGGAGTGGCCACCGTGGGGGACACCGAGGCCACCGCTCCTCCATGGATCAAGTTGTAACATCTCATAAATATTAAAATGGGGATATCATTTTCCAATCAACCAAAATTAGGGTTAACAAAAGCTTTTACTATTAAAAACTATATGAATGCAAGTGGTGTTTGTTAATGATGTATGAATGCATGTTATGCCATGTTTGTGTGTTATAAATGATGAGAATTGATCTAAAGATCAAAACAATATCATCTAGGTCAAATCCAAACCAAATCAAATCAAAAGAAAATTATAAAGCATATGACCTAATGGTCATTTTTGACAATGTTAACACCTAGCTCACTTGGGGCATCTCTATTAAATGATTTCAAACAGAAACAATTCCATTTCTTTTCTCACCTTGCTAGACCAAGTGACAATGAACACAAGGGAACTTTCAAAACTCACCAGAACATATTCAAATCCATTTGAGGGGATTTTCAAAATTGAATCTAGTGTATGCATCAAGATAGCCATTTTTCAAAAACCATCCAAACTTTCTCCACTTGACCAATCCTTGCAACCAGAGACACTCAAGCTTATTACCAACACACCCACCAAAAAGAATTTGAAAATTCAAATGTTTATCTCTTGCGGCCATTTGATCGAGCACTTAGCAAGCACAGTACAGAGGTACCAACTATACACTGTTTTGATCAATCTTGTGATCATCTCTGTACCACACTAAGCCTCCACTACTCGCCCACGATCACCCTACTACCAGCCCGTGCAATGGAGCCTCTCTCACTCGCCCAATTGACCAGGGCAAAGTGGTACCCCCGAGCATGCCATGCCGTCCAGACATGGACGCGATGCTATATGCTTCGCCGCCCTCGCCCACGACCACTAGGAGATAGGCGTGACCTCACCGCACCCCCAAGTGTACGCCTCGGCCAATGACAGCTAGTGGAGACGCCAGCGCGGCCGTGCCCATTTACTATGTCTGCCATGCTGAGCACACGCCAGAGCGTCGAGCCGTCTCGTGCAACCATGCCGCGCCTCACTATCCCCTTGCATAAATGCCCTCGTCGCGACGTCAGTGACCTCCCAGACATGCCCGTTTGATGCCACGTGACATGTGACCACCGTACACCGTGATGAACACCCGTGGTACCCAAGCAGAGCATGGACGCCCCTGTCCGATTAAGACCGCGCCTCGTCGTTCCACTGTGCGCATGATGATCTCCAAGGTGCACAACATCCACCTACACCCTCAGCCATGCCTGATAGCGCCCTATAGCAACGTCACCGATGAGCCCGAGCCATGCCCCGATGCTCCCTTCATCGGGGTATAAATAGACCCCTCCCCTTGCCTCAAAACACACCCCATTCGACTCACCTGGCCCCCAGCAACCCCTATGACCCATCCCCGGAGCAAGCCAAGGAGTGCAGTGTCGGAATTTCACTGAAGCCTGACACCGCAGTAGTGGAGCGGAGCCAGCGCTAGGATCCGCCCCAGGAGCTGCCGCGACCACCATTCGAACCACCATCGTCGACCAGTTCGTTCGCCCGCATCATCAGACCTAGCTGGAGCCCTGGTAAGCCCTCGATGACCCCTGCCGTAGAGCTAGGGTTGAAATCCCCCGCGTGCTATGCGATGGAGACAATGACGCTGAGCTGTTGATTGCGCTCTAATCGTGCGGCCCAGATTAGCGCGTACCGCTTCGTGTTAGAACAACCGCTGACAGGTGGGGCCAGCGCAAGTGCAGCCTGCTAGGCTCACGCCGTGTAGTTGAGCCAGCCCAATATCGTTCCCGCGCATGTCCAGTAATTCAAATTTAGATTTTTCATTTTATTCCAAAACCCTATTCTATAGTGGATTTCAAAATTGAATTCAAGGAGATTTACTGAACCAAATTGCATGATTCCAATTTTGTTACTCCCTCCGACCCAAATTAATTGACTTGGATTTGCCTATATTCGGATGTATCTAGCACTAAAATATGTCTAGATACATCCGAATCTAGACAAATCAAAGTCAATTAATTTCGATCGGAGGGAGTAGAAAGGAAATGAAAATCTCTAAACACTCCCATTGGACTCAAACAGTTTGAATTTATAGATCACTCATAGTAAAAATAACAAGACAAAGACTTTTCCAACTTCAAACATTTCTCTAAAATCAACCATAAATGCTTTTGAGTTGATTCCAATCGTCAAAAATCACATTTGCCATGCGCTATCTGAATATGTAAAAAATATTTAGTTTTACATGCAGTAGTCATGGGCTCATATTAAAAGAATGGCTATATAGTCATTTCTAGTCATTTTAATAATATTAAATAGCAATATTAAACTTTGTAATATATGCCATCTACTTTAAATCACATTCCCAAGTATTAGAATATGTGGTGATGACATGTGTCAACATGATCCCATATTTTAATTAGAGAATATTAAATCTTAAGTATTTTTCAATGAGTAGAAATTGCACTTCCAAAATAAGATAAATAAGGCCATGTCAATATTTCATGTAGTGATTGAGATGATGCTAGATCATCTAGTGTGAGACTTTGTGTGCTAAACAGAAGTAGTTAAGTATTGTTTGGTGATTGTGTACCTCGTATTTATTTATAGAAGCTAGTTTCAACACGGGCTATGAGGAGGAAGAATTCTACGAAGAAGAAGAGGAGCACTTCGACAACTGTACCAACCAAGGCAAGCTTAACTATGCAAGCTCCACTATGCAAGTTAACCTATGCAAGATGCACTATGCATGCTTTTGTGATGCAACCTTGATTATACCACTCCCAAGTTTTACCTGCAAGCTTTATTCTTTCTCCCTTTACCAAAGTTTCTTAAATAGTTAATTATTGGTGATTAGTGGAAAATAAGCTAGATGCCATCAAGAGCATAGAACTAGGATTAGGTAGTTACACTTGATTAGCACCCCTCAATAGTGATACCCTCATTGATAGTGGCTAGTGCTATACTAATATTGATCACTTTAGATGGGAACACTTGGAGCAAATGATTGTGAAAACCTTGGAATGATGAGTCATTCTATTGAAATGTTTTGACATGGGTTATGAAACCCAATGACTTGAAAATGATGATGAAGGAGGCATGTGCCTTGACTTTGAATAAAAACTGATGGTTGGGTCCGGATGCGATACCATTCCAGCTTTACCGTACAACCACAATACCTGATTTGGGTAGGGCTTAACTGGAAGTTTATATGTCTTAGTATGGGTTCCCTTGCGGAAAAGAGGTTAAGCTGAGGCTACCTCATGACTATGAATGTCCACCTATGTAGTTCCCAGGATGGCGGATGGCCATGGCTAGGAGGCCAAACTCATAGGGAGGTACATGTACTAGGGTGTGTAATTGAAAGGTTAGGACTGATTATCCACATAGCAAGTATGATGATTTAGGGTTATCCCAGATGGATGTATCGAATTTTGTGGTGAAATTGTACCACCTCTGCAGAGTGTCAAACTATTTGAATAGCCGCGTCCGCGGTCGTGGATAGTTGGATTGCCAAACTATTCCGTTGTCAGATGTTTTCAAAATGACTTGTGACTTGAAAGATGACTTTGACTTGACCACAACAGGGTTGTGGAAATGAAAATTAGGTTCCCACTTGAGTAATATAGAGAACTAAAATAGGTCTTTACTACTAAGTACTTCTGAAATAAAACTAGCTTATTGCAAACAAGCCTAGAGCTTAGGATTCCTACTAGAATTGTCTTACTTACATTAGTGATAGTTTCTGAGTACTTTAAGGGTACTCATGGCTTTGTCCCTGGCTATTCCCATGGCCAGACTATGAAGAGGACTATCTGGAGGACGGATAGTAGGATGTCTACGATAACTAGGATCATCTCCCATCGTCAGCATTGCCTGTGACAATGAAGATGGAGTCTCTACTACGTTTATTTCCGCTGCTTTGATGTGTATTAAGACTTGATCATGATATCAACTATTTGTAATACTATTATGGTTTGTAATGGATGATGTATTGTGCTATAAATTCTGTCATGTCTTGCAAAAATGGTATTCCTGGGATTGCGACGTACGGCATAACAGACATCTGGACTTAAAAATCCGAGTGTTCACAAGTTGGTATCAGAGCCATCTTGACCATAGAAGACCTTAGTTAGAATGGACGTCTGAAAAACTTAGTTTCAAAACAAAGGAAGTGAGTATTTATGAAAACCTATTCTCACTCTTATCCTTGAGATTCTTTCAAAAAAGTTCGCATGTTCCTCAAAATTCTTGCAATTCTACATAAAATTTGACACACTTGATCACCTCACTAACTTACTCATCCTAATTGCTTATAGATGGAAGTCAAGTACAACAAGTTCTATCAGCTTGGCAACAGAGGAGAACTCATCTTCGAGAGGGACTTGGGCCAACTAGCGGAGTTTCTTGGACGCCCGCACCCTGAGTTCTATGGAGCGCAACTCAATGATCAGCTAGGAGGAGAACTGCAGTGGTTGATCGCTGCAGATCTGAGAGGAAAGATGGATCCACCCACCTCGGAGAAGATACAGTTCACTTTGAGGGAGAACAACTGGCTGGATGGACTAGCTAGACAAATGCAGGAAGCACTTGCCCGTCTGTGTGCGTAGTATATCAACCAGATCAATGGCACTCGCTTTGCTCACTATGCAAGACGTGAATCCATGGGACTGCCCTTGGCCATGCCAGGACATCCAGAGCTGAAGCATCATGTGGATCACCTCGACTTCATGTTGCACGAGACCTAGGAGTTGGACAATGCCTGTGCCTACGCCAACCAGAATCACACTGTCGCAACAGAGAAGAACCACACCCTCGCCATCCTAGCTAAAGAGCGCAAGACACTTCGTCGCCAGCGTGACAAGAAGGACTGCATCATTGCTCGCCTCCGCTAGAAGGTGGCAACTCTTGAAGAAACCATCCATGACCAAGAAATTCAGCTTGAGGAGAAGGAAGATGAAGGTGAAGATCTTCGTAGGGAGATCACCTCTTACCTCAATGATGATGATGACTATCTGGAGGACATCAACACGGAGTTCCACACCAACGATGAGGACAAGGACTTCCTGGATGACGAAGAACCCACCAGTTCTGATGATGAGTAGTAGAACTAGAGCACTGTCGTAGGTGTGAGTTTGTATCCGGTCCCAATGTATCGTATAATGACAGAATGGTTCCTAAAACCATATGTTTGGTAGTTGTTTGGAATGGTTGTTTGTAATGTGTTGCTTGGAATGAATGAAAAAGAGTTGTGGTTTTCAAACCTTAGCAATACTCAAGTTTAAAGCTTTTTGAACCATACGCTTAAGCCATAGCAATTTCCCTCTTATCTTATGATCTATCTCAATCTTTAGATGACTCATGGCAACCCCGGTGGTAGCAGCTCATCCCAGGATCCGATGCTTGATGCTAGTATCAGATCGAGAAGCCGGTAGAGCTGAGCGTCAAGCCAATCTCGCCACTCTTTAGGAAACCGGGATCACCACGGATCTAAACTCAAGAACTTCCAAAACACTAATCCGCCTATGTTTAGCAAATCTAAAGAGTCCTTAGATGCTGATGACTGGCTGCAATCAATGGAGAACAACTTAAAAGTTGCAGGAGTAGATGCTGCAGAGAAAGTACTGTTTGCGACCCACTATCTAGCAGGTTATGAAGGATCATGGTGGAACAACCCTCGTACAATGAACGAAGGACAGATGATGACTTTGGAGGAATTCAAGATCAAGATCAGTAGGACTCATGTGCCCCTAGGTTTGATCAAGAGGATGAGGGTTGAATTCAGGGAGTTAAAGCAAGGAAGGATGACTGTGGTAGAATATCGTGACAAATTTCTTTCTCTGGCTAGGTCTGCCCCTGATGAGATCGACACCGAGGCAAAGAAGAATGAAAGATTCCTGAATGGCCTGCATGATGAGATGCAGGCAGTGTTAGTCAACATTCCTTTTGATGACCTAGAAGCTCTAGTGGATTCTGCTATCCAGATGGAAGGAAAAATCAATCAAGCCAGTGAAATAGCAAGCGTCGTATGATGCACCAACTTGGACCCCACCATACCCCGGAGTATCGCCCCAGCTCGTCTGAAGGATTTGCATCAAGACCCAATAGGCCAACTATGTCATGTCCGAACTTTCCCAACCGTGGCGAAGGAAACCTGAGGCCTGGAGGCCACAACAAAAACAACACCGGTAACCCCCATAACTTCAACCGTGCACCGCCAAGGTCCACCAACAATAACAACATCAACAATATTACCCCAAGGACTGGAAGCAATAATGTGCCTATTGCCGGGAAGGACAAGTCAATGATAACCTGCTTTGAATGTGGAGTTACGGGTCACTACTCCAATGAGTGCCCCAAGAAGCTTGCTGCAGCCACCAATGTCACTGCACCTGCTCAGCAGCAGCGCTGACGAGGGTTCGACTCGTCAATGCCCATTGTTATGGACTTGGGTTTTGGAGAAGGAGGGAGGGCTGGAGGCATCAATCGGCTAGCAAACAAGCACACAGGGACGCAAGGTTTACCCAGGTTCAGGCCTCGTAGAGGTCCCTACTCCTGCTTGTCTGCTCTTGGAATTATCGAGGGAGTCGAAAGTTACAGGGGTGCGCAGATGCAATCTGGCGATGGTTGTGGAAACTAGGGTTGTGACTGTCCTCCTCGCCGCCCCCTCCTAGCCTTTATATAGATAGGCCAGGTCTCGGGTAGCAGGTCGAGTCGGTTACAGATTAGGCTTCACCCTTTGAACTTTCTATCTTAAGCTTCTTCTTGCCTCGCAAGCAATCGAAGAGTCTGTGGGCCACCCGAATTATTCATTGGGCCTTGGAAATGTCGTGGGCTTCTGCCGTATCTAGACCGCATATGCCAAACTCGACTACCTATAGGGTATACCCATGTCAGTAGCCCCCCGAGTGTCCAGTGGAATCGTAGATTCGACTAGAGACTTTATGAAGTCTTTCGAGTGTATGAGTGAGCATCTTTTCAAGTGTTCTGTTTGTGTCATAGGGATTGTCAATATACGTTCCTAATTTATCTGATGTATCGGTACCAGTTAACTACCTTAGGGCAAAACAACGCAATCTACTCAAACTCGAGTCCCCGGACTCGAGTTCGGAAAAGTGCTGGCGTAATTCGACTCAGGCTGCGGAGGTCTTACATGAGTCAAATTCTAGTGTATAAATGTGAGCACTCGACGCGTCCGTCAAGGCATTTTCATCGTACCTGCAGGCACGGATATATCTCTGGTAGTGTGCAGCAGATGCGTTGCCAGGCCTTATTCAGGTATTATCTTCACGCTGCAAGCGCGGCATCCGAAATTTTTGTCATCACGGAGATGATTCGGGTGTCCCAGGAGAGGTAATCTCTTTGTAGGGAAAATATGGGGTGGAGTCGCCATAGCATTCGAATGTGGATGTTATCGACACATAGTACGATGTACAAATAATCATAGGGTGTGTGGCCAGCGCTCCCTATGAGAGTAGCCCCCGAGTGCCTATTCGAGTCATAGACTCGAGTGGGGACTAAAAACATTTTGTGACTGATGTCGTCTTTGGTTTCTTGTTTCAGTCAAATGTGCTTTCAGTGCTCCCTATGGGAGTAACCCTTAGTTCACAATCAAATCGTTGATTCAAGTGATGGGTTTGTCTTGAATGCTCATACACCTGCATAAAAATTCTTTCGGGTGCGTGGCCAGCGCTCCTGTTAGGAGTAGCCCCCGAGTGCTTGGTTGAGTCGAAGACTCGAGCAAGAACTAAAGTAGTCAAAATCTTCTTCTGCTGGAATCAATAACATCAGTGCTGACGATGTGATGACCTCAGTTGCCCATGTGAGCAGCTTTGACGGGACGTGACAAGCGGTGGGTCCCACTTTTTGACTTCGATTTGACTGGGCGTGCGTAATCTTTTGTTTTAACTACGTCTCCTCGATTTCCGTGCGTAATGGGAGTAGTGGGAGACGGTTCGTGATTCACCTTCACCACGTGTCGATGACGATGTGCGCCACGCATCTAGTAGGGTTTCTGCTGGCCGTTGGATGACATCTGCGAGGAGGTTAAGTAGCAGCGCAGCTGCGGTAATTTTCCCCATCTCTCTTCTTCCTCGTGCTTCCTTCGCCATTGTCGCTTGTTTCTGCTTCCTTGCGCTCGTCCTCTCCATGGCACTGGACCAGCTGCGTGTATTCCCCAGCTACTTCCTTCGTTCTCACCGCCATCGAAAGATGGGCAAGAAGAAAGGAGGCGCTCTCGCTGGATCTGCGGCCACCATTGCTGCCGCTAAGAAGGGAGGCACCACCGCCATGGGCACCAGTGCCACCGGTGTTGGGAAGAAGAAAGGTGCGGGCACCTGCATCACCAATGGCTCTTGGCACACGTCTGTCATCAAGCCTTCCGAGCTGCACACTCTTTGTCAAGATGGAGCGCTTCCTCCTATGGAAGATGATTCTCGAGTGCCTGGCGATGAGGTAATCCCCCGTCCTCATGTGGGTTTTAGAGTGATGTTCCTTGCATCCATCATTCGACGTCTCTCTCTCTCCCTGCATCCGTTTGTTAGGGGTCTTCTCTGCTTCTATGGGCTCCAGCTGCATCAGCTGTCCCCAAATTCGATTCTCCATATCTCTTGTTTCATCACTCTCTGCGAGTGCTGGCTCGGAATCGAGCCGCACTTCGGTCTCTTCAAGAAGCTTTTTAAGCTTAAGCGTCAGTCGGGGTCGGGGTTGGTAGTCTACGATGTAGGAGGCTGCGGAATCCATGTCGACTCCTCCGTCACCTACTTTGACATCAAGCTCACCGCGTCTGTCCAAGGGTGGAGGGACAAGTGGTTCTATGTCCGTGACCAGAAGGCCGACGGAGAGCACTTCGGGCTCACGCCTTTCGATCCCGTGGTAGCTTGCAACAGGAGGCGTTCCTGGAAGAATGTCATGATGCCTGGCGAGTCCAAGGAGACAAAGATGCTGTATCACCGTGTCTGTGACCTCGAAGGCCGCATTGGCAAGGAAGATTGTGGCGCCGCTCTCATTCGCACGTGGTTGCGCCACCGCATCTAGCCTCTGCAGGCTAGAGTCCATCCGATGTTCCGCTAGGTCGGTGTTGGTGATGTCACTCGCATATCTGCTGAGGGCATTTCTGCGGGTGAGGTAGATAGGAGGTTGCGACTAGTGACCAAGTATACCGCCAAGGAGGATCTCCCAGGAGAATCAGTCGTGCCCCCTTTTGATGCCAACAACCCTCCGCCTGAGGTAGAGTTTTTTGTCAAGTAGTTCTATATTTGTTCGATTGGCTACCAAGTGCTTTAATCTGTGCTGATGTTTCTTCTGGATGTAGGACTGGAAAGTGTCTTCCAATTTTCCTCCTCGACCTGAAGGGGTTATCCCTCGCGAAGCGGAGGAAGAGGACGAGTCGGGATCGACCATCCCAATTGAAGACGAGGAGGGAGCCCCCGAGTATAGCGGCCACGACACTCGCAAGCGTTCTCGCAGCAAGGATTCTGATGCTTCTTCACCGACAACACCGGAAGGTCCTTCTGCTGCTGCAGAGGAGCCAATTCCCGCCGTACCTATGTGCGTCATGGCTCCTCCTGCTCAGAAGAAGCTACGACTACCAAAGGAGTCATCGGATGACTCCTTTGACCTCGACGAATTCAACTGGTAAGCTTTTAATGTCCGCAAGTTCGTCTTGCTCTCTTTGGGGTTGCTTTTTGTGAAGTGGTGCTTGGCACGTTTTGCAGTCAAGCATCATCGTTGTCTTCTGATGACGTCCAATTTGTGAAAGAGTCCGGAGTCGCAGACTCCAAGGCCAAGGAGGTGGCTGAATGGTCTCCTTCTCCTCCAGTGGCGGCCCACTCCGGGGCCAATTCTTCGAGTTCTCCACATGCTGGGGAGCACCAGATGGTTGCACGGACGACTGCACGACAGTCATCTTCAGAGTCCCTAGAGGAACATGTGAGTGTCCTTTTTGCTGTTTGGCAATCGAATTTGTTCTTTGGGTTGCCGATGAGTCTTCGTTTTCCTTGGCTTAGCTCATTGTGAAGGAAGTTGCTCGCCTTGAGGAGTAAGTCCTTGCCATGGGTCAACAGCACGCCCTGCTGAACAATCGCCACCGCTCAGTCAAAGGTTTGTTATTTGACTTTGTCTCTTTAATCTCCTTTGCACTGGGATTTGTGGGCTCATATACTTTGCGGTGATCTGGCATTTGCAGGTGAGCATAATGAACTTCTCCGTCGCGTTACGTCCCTCGAGAAGGGGCTTTCTATGGCGGTGAAGAATCGTGACGAGGCAATCGCAGCCTTAGACGAGTCGCGAAAGCGTGAGGAGGACCTGCGCGCTTCTGCTGCTGAGAGGGAGAAGTTGTTCACGAAACAACTTTTCTCGACTGCGAAGGCTCTCTCAGGTACTGTCAGTTGTGTTCTTTCTTATCTCGGGTTTCTTTTTTTTTGTGGTCACACCTTGTATTCTTGAGATGCCGCTGGCCTTAGCTTCGACGCCCAAGACTTGCGTCGTGAGGATGCTTTGGCAGGCGCCATTGCTCTAGTCGAGGACCGCGGTGTTTCCCTTCAGGAGACATTGGGAAAGGCCAAAGGTGTGCTCAGTAGCCTCCGTGAGGACCTGACTCCCAAGGCCAGGCTAATCGACAATCTTGATGACCTGGTGGAATCCTTCGCACGAGGTATTCCCATGGAATTTAGAAACTCTCAGCGGTCTGTCGGTGCCACCATGGCACTCGTGATGGTGCAAGCCCATGGCGTGGAGTTGGATCCCGCCGCGATCTCCCAGGCGATGCCTGTCGACACCGGAGGCCAACAGGTATTGTTTGCTCCCTTCACTAGTAGCTGCAGTAAATATGGGCCTCAGCTTATCGAGATAGTTGCCAGATACTCTGAGGAGCGGCAGCGAGCGAAGGTGGCGAAGACCGCAGCATCTAGGGATACCACCGGCAAGTTCGTGGCATCAGAGACTGCCACGGATGTGATGAAGCCCCCGAAGTCGAAGTCGAAGAAGCAGAATGCTCCCTAGTCGCCATGTGTAATAGTTGTAGCTTAGCCTTTTGTCTGAACCATGATTTTGTGGGGGGTGTTCCCTTGACATTTTATCTGGTTTGAATGTAGTCCTCTGTTTATCGATGTGTGATGAGTCTCATTTTCCTCTTCCTTGATTGTACCTAGGGTCCTTTGAGTGGTCCTCATGATTCTCCTCCCACCGATGAAACCACGACGTAGCCGCGTTTAAAGGTGGGGGAATTGTCATTGCTTCCGCGACTGCGCGACCGCATTAAGCAATTGGAGCATGAGTTGCCCATCATCCGCGGTAGCACAGATGTGTGGAAGTCGAAAGCTGAGAAGGCCACCGCCCATGAGAAGTATCTATTGGAGGAAGTGGCATAGTTGAATGAGTAGTTCAAATGTTACCTTTCTGCCTTCTCATCTTTTCTTTTAGTCAGTCGCGGCGATTCCTTGTCTTCACACTTTGGTGCTTGCTTGGTGTAGTCGTTAGTGCTCGTCATCCACAGGATGAGAAGGACCGGGTGGCCATTCGAATGAACAACCTGACCCAGGAGCAGCTGCAGGTGAGTGGGTATTTTTGGGTGGACCACGATCGTGCAGTCGCGCTGATGACCCTGCAGGATCATTCTTCTCGAGTGCTCCAATGCTTGAAGAAGGCGCAGTCATGTCTTAGGCACATTAATCAGACGATGTTTCCGCTGGCATCGTCCCTTCAAGCCTGTTGGCTCTTCTGGCGAAGTTTCAAGATATAAGTGCGGTACGCGAGTGCGCGCATTAGCAACTGGTCGCAGGTGCGAAGGCTACCCTATCGTTGGTGCGACTGCATCAGCCAGATGTGGACATAGTGGCCGTTGCTGCTAGGCCGCCACCGCCGCCAAAAGGGATGACTTGGAACATGGTGCCAAACTACCAGGCAGTTGATCGGCCGGCAGAGGACATCGTCGACTTCTTTGAAGAGAAGTTGAATGTTCATCTTTTGCAGCAGTAGTGCAGTTTGTATCCTGCACATAGTTGTATGAGTGTTGTAAACTTCGTATGATTATGTTGGGTGTATTTCGTACCCATTTATATGTGAAGAGCTTGCTAGATTGTATATTTTTCAAGTGTATTGTACTCTGTAGTTCCTTTTCGTTAGCCTGACATGTGTTTATCTCAGCACCGTGCCAACCGGTTAGGTGTGTTGCAACTGGGTTGGTATTTATCAAGGGTTCGATTGGTAATGTGTCAGCTACTCAGGATACTGCGATTTGTTCGCAGAACGAAAGTGTAAAGGGTAGCGCAACCCCCGAGTGATGAAATTGCAAGAAAATAGGAAAATACGCAGAGTTTTGGGGCACTTAGCTTTATTTATTCACATAATAGTACAAGGTACAATGTGTGGCTAAGTAGCCTGGCTGAATAGCCTTATTTGTAATGTAAAAAACGACTAGGGGTAGAAACAACACAGCTGCGTGACGTTTCAGGGGTTGGAGTATGCGACTCCGCTCTCGAAATCTTTAAGGTGATAGGCGCCAACTGGGATTACTTTTGTAATCATGTAAGGTCCTTCCCAAGGGGACTCGAGCTTGAGATGCCCTTGTTGCTTCAGTCGCAGGACCAGGTCTCCTTCGACGAAGGATCTGGGGCGTAGCCTTCTGCTATGGTAGTTGCGGAGGCTATGCTGGTAGATCATTGATCTCTCTGCTACTATCTCACGTGCCTCGTCAAGGAGGTTGACGGAGTCTTCGAGTGCAAGAGTTGACTCCTTCTCGATGTATGCAACCACCCGTGGGGCTTTGTAGCGTACTTCTGCGGGTAGCACCGCTTCAGCGCCGTGCACCATGAAGAACAGAGTGTATCCCGTGGCGCTATTTGGAGTTGTACGCAGGCTCCATAGTATGGATTGTAGCTCGTCTGGCCAGCATCCAGCGGCTTGTTCGAGTGGTCAGAGGAGTCGTTTCTTGATTCCACCGCAGACGAGGCCGTTGGCCTTTTCAGCTTGACTGTTGGTATGTGGGTGAGCCACCGAGGCGTAGCTTATGTTGATTCCCACGTTTTTGCAGAATTCCGGGAACTCCTTAGAGGTGAAGTTCGTCCCATTATCCGTGATGATGCTATGTGGCACTCCAAAGTGGTAGATAATTGACTCGAAGAACTTGACAGCGCTGGCCCCTGATTGATTTGTCACCGGCATGGCCTCGATCCACTTGGTGAATTTGTCGACTACGACTAAAAGGTAGACATAACCTCCTCACGAGGACTTTGGGAGTTTGCCGACCATGTCGAGTCCCCATTGTGCGAAGGGCCAAGCCAATGGTATTGGCCTGAGTTCCGCGCTAGGTGCGTGAGGTTTGTCCACGAATCACTAGCAAGCGTTGCAGCGCTGGACGATGTCCTTGGCGTCGCGCATGGCCGTGGGCCAGTAGAATCTAGCTCCCAGAGCTTTGGCAACGAGGGCGCGACTGCCAACATGATGTCCACAGGTGCCTTCATGTATGTCGAGGAGGACGTCCCTTCCGTCCCCGTTGGAGACGCATCGTTGAAGTAACCCTGTAATATTGCGCTTTTACAGTTCGCCGTTGATGAGGGTGAATGCCTTGGATCGTCGTGTGATGTGTCGCGCATCAGTCGGGTCATCTGGCAGCCTCTTGCTGAGTAGATATGTGATGTACGGCTGTGTCCAAGATGACTCGATCATCATGACCCCCATTGGGCCTTCGAGTCCCGTATCGAGCTCCATGTCGTCGAGTGCCATTGGCTCGCTAGGTGGCGTAGCCCCCGAGTCCGTTGACGTGCTTGCTTTCTTCTCTGGAGCCTTGGGCTTGATGGAGCACTCGCAGATGCGCTCGAGGAATACCCCAGGTGGTATGGGGGCGCAGGTGGAGCCAATGTTGGCGAGTAGATCCGCCTCTTCATTGCTTTCATGGCCTACATGTCGCAGTTCGCAGCCATCGAAGTCTCCCTCGAGTGTGTCATAGAGGTCACGATAGGCAATCATGTTGTCGCTCAGTGCGTCGCACTCGTGCATCGTTTGGTTGACCACCAGCTTGGAGTCGCCGTAGATGATGAGCCTCTTGGCACCGCAGGCTTTCGCCATCCGCATCCCGTGTATTAAGGCTTCGTATTCAGCTTCGTTATTGGAGGCGGTGAACTACATTCGCAGAATATATTTCATCTTGTCTCCTTGGGGCGATGTCAGTATGACACCTGCACCAGCTCCGTCCTTTCGCTTGGACCCGTCGAAGTGCATTGTCCAAAGATAGGACACATCTGGCTTGTCGAGGAGCTGGTTCTCCATCCAGTGCACGAGGAAGTCTAGGAGAACTTGCGACTTGATCGCGTCACGCTTCTCATATGTGATGTCTCGTGGAGAAAGTTCGATTCCCCAGAGCGTGACTCGTCCGGTGGCGTCAGGATTATTGAGTATATGCCCAAGCGGGGCGTCATTTACCACCACGATTGGGTGCTCCTAGAAGTAGTGGCGTAGTCGCCTGGCTATCATGAAGACGCCATACGCCAGCTTCTGGTAGTGCGGGTACCGCTGCTTTGTTGGTGTGAGCACCTCTCTGAGGTAGTGTAATGGGCGTTGGACCCCGTGGACCTTATTTTCTTTGGCTCGTTCCACCACGAGCACCGTGATGACCACCTCGTTGGTGGCAGAGATGTAGAGCAGTAGTGGTTCCTTTTCGCGAGGCGTCACCAGTACTAGCGAGGTGGATAGTAGACGCTTGAGATCTTCGAATGCTTCTTGTGCCTCGTCTGTCCACTTGAACTTGTCAGCTTTGCACAGGAGTTGGTAGAAGGGCAGTGCATTTTCGCCCATTCGCCTGATGAATTGACTGAGTGCAGTGATTCGCCTAGATAGCTGCTGGATGCCTTTTACGTTCGTCGGTTTCTCCATGGCCAGTATGGCCTTTATTTTCTTCGGGTTTTCCTCCATCCCTCTCGCAGAGATGAGATACCCGAGTAATTGCCTAGATGGCACGCCGAAGGCGCATTTTTCCGGATTGAACTTGATCCGGTAGCGGTCGAGGTTAGCGAAGGTCTCGCAGAGATCGTCATTTAACGTGGCTTCCTCTTTGGTTTTGATGAAGATGTCATCAACGTAGACTTGGATATTGAGACCAAGTTGGTTCTTGAGGCAAGCATGCATGCACCATTGATAGGTGGCTCATGTGTTTTTAGCCCGAAGGGCATCGTGTTGTAGCAAAACACACCAAAAGGCGTTGTAAACACTGTTTTCTCCTGGTCTTCCTCCTTCATTCGAATCTGATTGTAGCCTGAGTAGGCGTCGAGGAAGCAGAGGCGCTCACATGACACGGTGGAGTCGATGATTTGGTCAATTCGTGGCAACGGGAAGTGATCCTTTGGGTAGTGCTTATTCAAGGAGGTGAAGTCCATGCACATCCGCAGGATATCCGTGTCTTTTTTAGGCACAAGCACTATGTTAGCGAGCCAGGTGCTTTCCTTGATCTCGCGTATGAAGATTGCGTCGAGGAGTCTGTTAATCTCCATTCCGACTGCTTTTGCTCTTGGTTCAGATAGTCGATGTATTGTCTGCTTGACTGGCCTTGCGTCTGGATTCATGTTGAGTGAGTGCTCGGCGAATTCTCTAGGAACCCCTGGCATGTCTGCTGGACACCAGGCGAAGATTTCCCTGTGCTCAGGGAGGAATTCGACGAGCGCGAGTTCCTATGCGGGACTCGAGTTGTTGGCGATGAGGGCCGTCTTGGTCGGGTCCGTTGGGTGGACCTAGACTTTCTTCGTGTGTACCGACGAGTCGAAGGACAGGTCGGGTGAACTTGGCCTACTCAGGGGAGGCAGATTGTTGTCTGTCGACTCCTTCAATCTTGCGAGTTCCTCCTGCATGCTGAAGGACTGGGAGACTTTGTTGAATTCCCTGTCGCAGCTGTCAGACCTCTCGAAGCTTCCATTGATTGTGATGACACCGTTTGGACCTAGCATTTTTATCTGCAGGTAGGCGTAGTGCGGTACTGCCATGAACCTCGCGAACATGACACGTCCAAGGATGCAGTGGTATTGTGAGGGCCAGTCGATGACTTCAAAGTCGATGTGCTCTCGCCGAAAGTTTTGTGGCGTGTCGAAGATGATGTCAAGGTTAATTTTGCCTAGGGGATATACGCCCTTCCCTGGGACGATGTCGTGGAACATCGTGTCTGAAACTTCCAGACAAGTCAGAGGGATCCTCATCGCACGCAAGGTACTCGTGAACATGAGGTTGATGCCTCTTCCGCCGTCCATGAATACGCGACTCATATCGAATCCCCCGATTTGCGCCTCGAGTACGAGGGGACAGTGGCCTGGACGAGGAACTTGGCGCGAGTGGTCGCGCTTGTTGGAGGTGATGCAGGAGTCGCTTCCAGTGAGGTACTCAGTGGTGGAAGGTGGTGAGTTTATCGCCAAATTGACTTGGTGAGTGATTGCCTTCTACACTCGATTGGAGGGACGCCCTTTTTGGATCATCCCCATGTTGCCCACAACTCGTGGGTATGGCTCTCCTCCATGATGCTGGACTAGTGCAGCCGCAGGTGGTGGTGGCCCAGACGGTGGTGGCGGAGCTCCGTGTGCCACAGCGCCTGGGGAAGCTCCATAGCCCCTGTTGATCGCATCGCGATTCATCTAGGCCAGGTCCTCGTGGAGTTTGAGGAACTCGCGGCAATCCTTGAGAAGGTGGCTAGATTTTTTCTTGCTGTCGTGCTTGTCGATGTAGAAGTGCACATTGCATGGTCCGGACAGTTTGTCCTGGATGGCTGTTGCGGGTGCCTGTTCGCGAGTGCGGCGCTGCCACACCTGTGTGGTTTTCCCGCTGTTGTGGTATCCACCGCTGCGATATCCGCTGTTGCGGTTGTCATCGTGTTTGTCAGTGTAGCCGGCTGCGACCATATTGACTTTGTCGCGGTCCTCGTAGACGCGCATTCGACGTTTGCTTCGGCGGTCGCGTCTGCGCCCAAGGTCATCGTCATCGTCGGAGTAGGTGCGGTTTTTCACCGAATCTTCTCCGTCAACCCACCGATTCGCGATTTCCATCAGGTGGTCGATCGTTTTGGGCTTCGAGTGGCCCATCTCCTCCCTGAGCTCTATACGGCAAATGCCGCCATTGAACGCGTCGATTGCATGGTCCTCCGAGATGTTTTCTATGGAGTTCTTGATGATGGACGACCTATGGATGTATGAGCGCAGCGACTCGCCAGACCTTTGTTGGTAGCTTCTCAGTTCTTCAATTGATGCGGTCCTTTTGTAAGTGCCCTTGAAGTTGCGCATGAAACTGTAGACCAGCTCTTCCCGATCGCGAATGGATCTGCGTGGGAGGTTGTTGAGCCATGTGCGGGTGGCGCCCTGCAGCTGTAGCTGCAGGCATTGCATGGCCGTGCTTCGACTCCCGCCATGCAGCCTGACGGAGGATATGTGGTCCTCCAACCCGATTTTCGGGTCCTGCAGGCCGTCAAATTTTGGGTTCTCCGACGGGAGTTTGAACCCCTTAGGCATTCGCTTCTGCCTGATGGCCCTACTGAAGCATCTGGCGCCGCAGAGCTCCATCTCATCTTCTTCCGAGTCAGTCGAACAAGCACGCATTGCCCGCATCTTGTCGACCTTGCACTATGTGATGTCATCATGCGCGTCGTAGTCATGGTCATGTCGCTGTGAGTGACATCGCCGTGATAGATCGTGATTGTCATCACTGGAGGAGTACGAGTAGTAGTATTTGTCCAGAGCCTTGCTTTTCTTCGGCTCTAGTGTTGGTTCTTTATCGAGGGCGGCCTCGATTAGCCCCAGGCCTGCGATCATAGATCGATGCATGGCAGCTCACGGATCTCTAGCCGGTGGCTGGTTGTTGAGGAGGTACATGGTGGCCGTTGTCACCATAGCTTGCAGCGTCTTTGGGAGCACGTTGCCCCGCGTATCCACCATCATAGAGCTGAAGTCGAGGACTTTCGTGGCTTCTACGCGCTCTTGTTCGGTGAGGTGGGCCAGTCGAGATCATCTCTTCTTGGCCAAGTACTCGTTGCAATTGGAGGAGGATCCTCCATGGGAGGAGAGCCCAGCTCGCCGAAGGCTCGACTCGTCCGCCGCCTTTCTGCGCGCCTCGAGTTGCGCGATCACCTGCTACTGGCGCTTGAATTCCTCCTTCAGTAGCCAATGATAGCCCATCAGCATGTCCTGTGGTGTGTTGGGGGTAGAGGATTGCCCCGTAGAGCTTCTCGACAGTGGGCCCACTCGTTGTCGTTGAGTTTGATCAACATACGCTCGCTAGTGTTCTCGTTCGTTGTGAGGTGCGGCTCTCCTCCTATCCCATTATTGGTGGGCGCGCCGTTGGTGGGGCCGCTGTTGGTGGGGCCACCGTTTGCGACTGGTATACCTCCATTGGTCGGTCTAGTGCTCGTTCCAGTGTTTTCATGCTTGACGCCGATGTCGCCCGCGTTGATGACGGCGCACATGAAGTGGTTAGTGAAGTTGTTGCTACCACAACTTTCAGATCCGGAGTCGTAGGCTCCATCTTCTGTGGCCAGGCCACCTAGATCGGATCCATGACTACTATCGTTGTTCGTGCTCCCAGCTGTTGCCGAGGCGTTGAGCTTGCTGAGGGTGCCGATTGGTGGTGGGAACCACGATGCTGGAGCAATCACGGGTGCCGTTGGCTGGTCAGGAACACGAAGCGTGCCCAGCTGACCGACCTGGAAGCGGAATTTCCTGATTGCCAGGCTGATCCCATCGCCCACGGACTCGAAAGCCGGGCGAGTGGCTGGCGTATGGACGGTGAAGTTGAAAGCACCGAAGAGCTGGCGAATCTCCACTGTTGCAGAGTTTTAGATTGCAGTTGACGGGGCTGAAGAAGCCGTGACATCAGCACTCCCAATTCCCACAGACGGCGCCAATTGACGAGGGTTCGACTCGTCAATGCCCATTGTTATGGACTTGGGTTTTGGAGAAGGAGGGAGCGCTGGAGGCATCAATCGGCTAGAAAATAAGCACACATGGACGCAAGGTTTACCCAGGTTTAAGCCTCGTAGAGGTCCCTACTCCTGCTTGTCTACTCTTGGAATTATCGAGGGAGTCAAAAGTTACAAGGGAGCGCAGATGCAATCTGGCGATGGTTGTGGAAAGTAGGGTTGTGATTGTCCTCCTCACCGCTGCCTCCTAGCCTTTATATAGATAGGCTAGGTCTCGGGTAGCAGGTCGAGTCAGTTACAGATTAGGGTTCGCCCTTTGAACTTTCTATCTTAAGCTTCTTCTTGCCTCGCAAGCAATCAGAGAGTCCGTGGTCCACCCAAATTCTTCATTGGGCCTTGGCAATGCCGTGGGCTTCTGCCGTATCTGGACCGCATATGCCAAACTCGAGTACCTGTAGGGTATACCCATGTCAAGCGCCGTGTCCACCCTGAAAAGAGGTTTGCCCCAGGCAACCCGCACAACCGTATCGGCCGTCTATTCCACATGAATGCGGAAGAAGCCCAGGAAGCACCAGATGTCGTGCTGGGTATGTTTTCTATTAACTCGGTACTTGCAAGAGTGTTGTTTGATTCTGGATCATCGCACTCATTTGTTATAGAAGAATTTGGATGCACTAGTAATATTCAAACAACAAATTTGAAGCATGTCATGATACTTCAAATACATGGGTCAACCACCAAAGCTAGAAAAATTTGCAAGGCCGTGCCTATCAGAATACATGGGATATATTTTTATGCCAATTTAATAGTACTTGGAACAAAAGGTTTGGAAGTAGTACTAGGAATGGATTGGATGTCGAAACATCAAGGATTAATAGATTGTGCCAAGAAAGCCATAACCATGACCAGTAGCACCGGAGTATCAGTAGAGCATGTGTCTGAGACGCTGCCATGTCAATTCAAATGCAACAAGAGTTTAATCCAATCAACCCTAGACCAAGTCAAAGTAGTTTGTGAATACCCCGATGTGTTCCCAGATGAATTACCCGGTATGCCCCCAGATCGGGATATCGAGTTTATCATTGAACTAGTTCCTAGAACTGGACCCATAGATCAGAGTCCCTATAGTATGAACCCATCCGAATTAGTGGAGCTCAAGAAGCAACTTGACGACATGTTGAGCAAAGGTATGCTACAACCCAGTGCATCACCGTGGAGATCACCTATTTTGTTTGTGGATAAGAAAGATGGTGCCAACCATTTGTGTACGGATTACCGGAAGCGGAATGATGTCACCATCAAGAACAAGTACCCGCTGTCGAAGATAGAAGATCTATTTGATCACCTGACTGGTGCCAGAGTGTTTTCTAATATTGATCTTAGAACTGGTTATCATCAATTGAAGATCCGTGCAACAGATATCCCAAAGACTACTTTCACTACCAGATATGGATTGTATGAGTACAATGTCATGTCATTTGGATTAACCAATGCCCCCGCTTATTTCATGAACCTCATGAATAAGATTTTTATGAACTTCTTGGATAAGTTTGTCGTTATTTTTATCGATGATATTCTGATCTACTCCAAGTCGGAAGAGGACCATGAGCAGCACCTAAGAACCATCCTTGAAACCCTTAGAGAGCATCAGTTGTGTGCCAAGTTTAGCAAATGTGAGTTCTAGTTAAAGGAAGTAGGATTCCAAGGACATATCTTCTTAGTAGGAGGAGTTGCAGTCGATCCCGCCAAGATTAAGGATGTTGAAGAATGGAAAGCCTCAACCACTCAAACCAAAGTCCGCGCATTTCTTGGATTAGCTGGATATTACCGCAAGTTCGTTGAAGGATTTTCAAGCATCGCAAGGCCGATGACCCAGCTGTTGAAGAAAGACAAGAAGTTTGAATGGACGGACAAATGTGAAGCAAGTTTTCAAGAGCTCAAGAAGAGATTGATTTCAACCCCAATTTTGATCATGCCGGATATCACGAAGCCTTTGATGTATTTTGTGATGCATCCAAGATTGGTCTCGGATGTGTGTTGATGCAGGAAGGCAAAGTAATATCATATATGTCCCGACAACTGAAGCAACATGAGCAGAACTATCCCACCCATGACTTAGAACTGGCAGCCGTAGTTTTAGCCTTGAAGACATGGCGCCATTACCTCATGGGTAACCGCTGTGAGATTTATTCGGATCACAAGAGTCTGGAGTATATTTTCACCCAGAAAGAGCTGAATATGAGGCAATGGAGATGGATAGAGTTGATCAAGGATTATGACCTTGACATTCACTACCACCCTGGCAAGGCCAACGTGGTAGCGGATGCTCTTAGTAGATTGTCGTGTAGATTAAACACCATGATTAAGGAAGATCAGCCTAGTTTGCATGAGGAGTTGGAGAATTTTAGAATGGAGCTAGTTAGCGAAGGATTTCTAGCCAGTATTGAACTTCAACCCACGTTGATCAGTCAGATAAAGGAAGCTCAGAAAGGAAACGCCAGTATCGACGGAATTAAGCACTGTATCGGTACAGGGAAGGTACACGGATTCACCGAAGATGAAGAAGGAATTCTATGGTATAAAGGGCGCATCTGTGTGCCAGCAGATTCAGAGTTGAAGCAAGTCATTTTGTAGAAAGCCCACGATACTCTTTATTATATTCATCCGAGAGGAACAAAGATGTATCAGGATTTAAAGGAGCAATTTTGGTGGCACAAAATGAAGAGAGAAGTTGGAAGCTATATTGCCGAGTGTGATATCTGTCAGAGAGTCAAAGCGGAACACCGGTGACCCGCAGGACTTTTGCAGCCATTGCAAATTCCGGAATGGAAATGGGATTCAGTTGGTATGGATTTCATCACCGGTTTACCTACATCTAGTAGAGGAAATGATTCTATTTGGGTCATAGTAGATAGACTGTCCAAAGTAGCTCATTTCATACCCGTCAAGACCACTTACCAAGGCCCGAAGCTAGCAGAGTTGTATATTGTTAGGATAGTCAGTCTGCACGGAACCCCCAAGACAATTGTGTCAAATCGAGGAACCAAGTTTACCTCGAGGTTTTGGAAGAAATTCAAAGAAGGATTAGGAACCAAACTGAACTTCAGCACCTCTTATCACCCGCAAACTAACGGACAGACGGAAAGAGTAAACCAAATACTAGAAGATATGCTGAGAGCCTGTGTATTAGAATATGGATCTAAATGGGAAGACTGTCTGACTTTCGTAGAATTCTCATACAACAATAGTTATCAAGCTAGTTTGCAAATGGTCGCATTTGAGGTTTTGTATGGAAGGAAGTGTCGTACCCCCTGAATTAGTCGCAAGTAGGAGAGAGTCAGACATTCGAACCCGACATCCTATGAGAAGCCGAAGAGAAGGTTCACAAGATCCGTGAACACCTCAAGACCTCTCAATCCAGATAGAAGAGTTACACTGACAAAAGACGTCGAGACTTGACCTTCAATATCGAAGACTTTGTGTATCTCAAAGTATCACCCTTGAAAGGAATGCAGCGTTTTCAACTTAAAGGGAAGCTTGCACCCAGATATGTCGGACCCTTCAAAATTTTAAGTTGCCGAGGAGAAGTATCCTATCAGCTAGAACTGCCTGAAGTGATGTCAGCCGTTCATGATGTGTTTCATATCTCGTTACTTCGCAAATGCTTGGAAGTTCCGGAGAAGACCGAAGTTTTCAAGAACATAGATCACAAAGTCGTGGATATCAACAAGGATTTAACTTATCGTGAAGTACCCGTTCGTATTTTGGAAGAAGCCTTCATAACCACCCGGACCAAAAGTATCAAGTTTATAAAGATCCAGTGGAGCAACCATACTGAAGAAGAAGCCACCTGGGAGCGAGAAGATTATATTAGGACTGAGTTTCCAAATCTCTTTAGTTCCTAGTTTTTCTTGAATCTCGGGACAAGATTCTATTTAAGGAGGGAAGGTTTGTAACATCTCAAAAATATTAAAAGGGGGATATCATTTTCCAATCAACCAAAATTAGGGTTAACAAAAGCTTATACTATTAAAAACTATATGAATGCAAGTGGTGTTTGTTAATGATGTATGAATGCATGTTATGCCATGTATGTGTGTTATAAATGATGAGAATTGATCTAAAGATCAAAACAATATCATCTAGGTCAAATCCAAACCAAATCAAATCAAAAGAAAATCAAATTATAAAGCATATGACCTAATGGTCATTTTTGACAATGTTAACACCTAGCTCACTTGGGGCATCTCTATTAAATGATTTCAAACAGAAACAAATCCATTTCTTTTCTCACCTTGCTAGACCAAGTGACAATGAACACAAGGGAACTTTCACAACTCACCAGAATATATTCAAATCCATTTGAGGGAATTTTCAAAATTGAATCTAGTGTATGCATCAAGATAGCCATTTTTCAAAAACCATCCAAACTTTCTCCATTTGACCAATCCTTGCAACCAGAGACACTCAAGCTTATGACCAACACACCCACCAAAAAGAATTTGAAAATTCAAATGTTTATCTCCTGTGGCCATTTGATCGAGCACTTAGCAAGCACAGTACAGAGCTACCAACTATACATTGTTTTGATCAATCTTGTTATCATCTCTATACCACACTAAGACTCCACTACTCGCCCACGATCACCCCAGTACCAGCCCATGCAATGCAGCCTCTCTCACTCGCCCAATTGACCAGTGCAAGTGGTTCCCGAGCATGCCATGTTGGCCGGACATGGACGCGACGCTACACGCTTCCCCGCCCTCGCCCATGACCACTAGGAGATAGGCGTGACCTCACCGCACCCCCCAGTGTACGCCTCGGCCAACGACAGCCAGTGGAGACGCTAGCGCAGCCATGCCCATTTACTCTATCCGCCATGCCGAGCGCACGCCAGAGCGCCGAGCCGTCCCACGCAACCATGCCACGCCTCGCTCTCCCCTTGCATAAATGCCCTCGCTGTGATGCCAGCAACCTCCCAGACATGCCGGTTTGACGCTACGCGACCTGTGACCACCATACGCCGTGACGAACACCCGCGGTACCCGAGTAGAGCATGGACACCCTCGTCTGATTAAGACCGCGCCTCGTCGTGCCACTGTGCGCATGATGATCGCCAAGGTGCACCACGTCGACCTACACCCTCAGCCATGCCGATAGCACCCTGTAGCAATGTCGCCGATGAGCCCAAGCCATGCCCCGATGCTCCCCTCGTCGGGGTATAAATAGAACCCTCCCCTTGCCTCAAAACGCACCCCACTCGACTCACCTCTCCCCCAGAAACCCCTCTGACCCATCCTCGGAGCAAGCCGAGGATTGCAGCGCCATAATTTCACCGGAGCCCGCCGGCGCAGTAGTGGAGCAGAGCCAGTGCTAGGAGCCGCCCCAGGAGCTGTCGTGACCACCATTCGAACCGCCGTCGTCGACCAGTTCGTTCGCCTGCATCACCGGACCTAGCTGGAGCCCTGGTAAGCCCCCAACGAACACTGCCATAGAGCTAGGGTTGAAATCCCCCGCGTGCCGTGCGACGGAGACGATGACGCTGAGCCGTTGATCGTGCTCTTATCGTGTAGCCTAGATTAGCGCGTACCGCTTCACGTTAGAACAGCCGCTGACAGGTGGGGCCAGCGCAAGTGCAGCCCGCTGTGCTCGCATGCGTGGTTCTAACAGTTGGGTCGGCCCAATCTCATTCCCACGCGTGTCTGATGGCTCTGTGTATGGCGCCCAGAAAAGTGCTGGTGCGTGGTTGATGTAGAGCTCGTTGGGAACCCCAAGAGGAAGGTATGATGAGCACAGCAGCAAGTTTCCCTCAGTTATGAAACCAAGGTTTAATCGAACCAGTAGGAGTAAGGAAACACCCCAAAGCTGTTAGTAACTGAGCTTTGGCAGGGCGCACTGATGGGTTCATAGCATGGAAAACAAAAAAATTCTACCGCAAGAACGAACAAAACCCAGATCTAATCTAGATAAAAGCCAAGATCTAATCTATTAGACATGTGCAACGAGATAGATCTGTACTAACCCTTGTAGATCTGAAAGCCTTGTGCGAGATCGGATCTCGTGGTTGATGTAGACGATCACTTGTCGATCTCAAGATCGAGTAGACGATCCTTCCGGCGCCGCATTCCGGCAGCGCTTCCACTATCGGTCACACGTGCGGAGTCGAAGCAGACCTTCCTCTCCCTGTTCCAGCGAGCAGCGGAGGCAGTAGATCTCTCCACTGGATCCCAGCAGCACGACGGCGTGGTGGTGGTGGAGTAGAGAATTCTGCAGGGCTTCGCCTAAGCCAAAGAAGATGGAAGGAGGAGGAGAGAGGCGGCTAGGGTTTGGAGTGGGAGGGGGCAAAGGGGGTGGCGCCTCCACCCCTCTATATATAGAGGGAGGGGTGCGGCCTAGGGTTCCCACCCCTAGGCCCACCTCCTAGGGCCGGCGCACAAGGGAGCTTGGGGGGAGAGTCCTTCCCCCCCAAGTTTCCCTTACTTACCCTCCAAGTTTCCCTTTATCCTTTCTTGGTTTTTAAGTAAACTCCAAAAAATCTTCTAGAACCTTCCGAAACATTCTAAAACCTTCTAGAATCCCCATATAAACACTCCGGAACATTTCCTAACTTAGAAAACGATCCCCATTATATGAATCTTATTCCCCGGACAATTCCGGATGTCCTCGTGATGTCTTGGATCCAATCCAAGACTCCGAACAACATTTGGTCTCCAACACACATTCCATATCTACTTAAAACAACTTCGAACCTTAAGTGTGTCACCCTACGGTTCGTGAATATGCAGACATGATGGAGACACCTCTCCGATCAATAACCATCAGCGAGATCTGGAGATCCATAACGGCTCCCACATACTCAACGATGACTTCGTGATCGATAGAACCATTAACATACGAAACCAATTCCCTTTGTCACGCGATACTCTACTTATCCGAGGTTTGATCGTCGGTATCTCCATACCTAGTTCTACCTCGTTACTGATAAGTACTCTTTACTCGTTCCATGTTATGCCATCCCTTGTGACCTAGTCACATGCTTGCAAGCTAACTAGATGACATTCCACCGAGAGGGCCCAGAGCATATCTATCCGTCATATGGATGGACAAATCCCAATCTTGGTCCATGCGCTTCAACACATACTTTCAGAATACCCAATGACACCTTTATAACCACCCAGTTACGAAGCGGTGTTTGATGTCATCAAAGTACCCATCCGGTGATGGTGATTAACATAACCTCATGGTCGAAGGATTAGGTTACTATGCATTTGAAAGCTTGTAGCAATACGAACTTAATGACTTGATCTTATGCTATGCTTACTATGGGTGTGTGTCAATCACATCATTCTCCTAATGATATAACCTTGTTATTAATGACATCCAATGTCCATGATCAGGAAATCATGATCATCAATTAATCAACAAGCTAGTTCAACAAGAGGCTTACTAGGGACTCTTTTATGTTTACAAAACACACATGTATTAGTGTTTCCTTATAATACAATTATAGCATGGGATGCAAACATTCATCATAAACACAAAGATATAATAATAACCACTTTTATTATTGCCTCTGGGCATATCTCTAACACGCACTACCGATGCTAGTAGCAACGTGGAGACCTGCACAACACAACCACAGAACTTTGTCCCCAACTTGCGATGAGGTTGTCAATCTCACCGTGTTTTGCGGAAAACAAAGGATTAAACGTATCGAATGGAAAGAAGTAAAAGTTTGCAGAAAGTAAACACAAAGAAGTAAACAGTTCATAGATTGTATGTAAAGAAAAAGGACCGGGATCCATATATCATAGAGGTGGCTCTCCTTAAGATAGATAACATGCTGGGTGAACAAATTAAAGCGGGGCAATTGACAAACATCGAGAAAGCAATACATGCATATACTAATCAACTTGACTCCTTTGAGATTCGATTGGGCATTACAACATAATACATAGACCGCCATCCAACTGCATCTATGACTAATAATCCACCTTCAGGTTATCATCCGAACCCCCTCTAGTATTAAGTTGCAAGCAACAGATTATTGCTTTACGAACTGCGTGTAAAGTAAACAATACGATTGTTCTATGAACAAAGGATTGTTGTTTTCTCCTAGCAACAGCACATCTAGTACCTTAGAGATTTCTGTCACTTCCCTAGATTACCAGAGGCATGAACCCACTATCGAGCATAAATACTAACTCTTGGAGTTGCTAGCATCTACTTGCCAAGATAGCTACTAACAACGGAATGCATGCAAGATCACAAATAACAAAGACATGATAGAATCAATAATCAATCTGAAATAGCATCTCAATATCCATCAGGTCCCCACAAACACAACATGCAGAATTACAAATAGATGATCTTGATCATGAACGGAGCTCACAAGATCTAGACATGAAAGCACAAAGGAGGAGAAACAGCCATCTAGCTACTACATGGATCCGTAGTCCAAGGATGAACTACTCACGCATCACACCGGAGGCTTGCATGGTGATGAAGAAGGCCTCCAGGGTGAATTCCCCTCTCCGGCAGGGTGCCGGGAAGAGCTTCAGATCCCTCCCGATCTAGGGATGGAGATGACGGCGGCTACAGACTCTTTCGTGGATTTTTTATCGGGCACTTAGGGTTTTTGTCCCGAGGGCAATATATAGGCAGAAGGAGAGGCCGAGGGGGTGCCAGGAGCGTCCACACCACCCCCTGGCGCGGGCTAGGCCTGGCCGCGCGGCCAAGTGGTGTGGCCGGCCCCTGGCCCTTATCCGTCTTGTATTCTGGCACTTGATCCCTTGCGGAAAAATAGGCACTTTGGCTTTTGTCCCGTCCAATTCCGAGAATATTCATTTTCTGACTTTCGTGGAACCAAAAACAGAAGAAAACAGGCAGCTGGTACTGTGGCTCTTGTTAATAGGTTAGTCCAAGAAATCATATGAAAAGTACTCCAAAGTGTGGGCAAAACACAAGAAAGTGGATAAAACCAAGCATGGAACATCAAAAATTATAGATACATTTGCAATGTATCAACGTCCCTAAGCTTAACTCCTGCTCGTCCTCGAGTAGGTAAGTGATAAAAATAAAGAATAATTTTTGAGGTGACATGCACCATCAAAGACTTGATCAAAGTATTTGTAACATCCAAAGTTGGGATCATAGTACTTCAATCATAACATGAAAGACAAAGTTCTAGTAATAAGACAAAGAAACTATGATGCAACATGAAAAGGCACAAACAAAAGATTCATGAATAACAATGCTTTGCAAGACGTTTGTTTGTTTCACATAAAGAAAACATAGCATAATAGCATTTAGCTTGTGCCTCAATAGAGTAGCAAATATAAATGCATAGGACACCTTAAAAGTTCATAAGAGTGACTAGATACAAATAGTTTAAAACAAGCAATATCAAGTTATGCATCAGTCAACTAGTCTTGGGACAATGCACATAGAACTAAGGATGGCCACTATGCTCTCAAAGTAGGTGCATAAAGGTAGAAGATGGAGACTCAATATAATGGTGGAAGAAAGGCCTTTTTATAAAAGGAAGTAGGGATTCAAGTCTCATAAAGAGTTTCCAAAAATTATGGTACTTGTAGCTTTCAGCTCTCATTGCCCCTATCATAAGCATCTTGAAGTGATTAGGGTTAAAGTGAACAAACTATGGTGTATATGCTTGACGAAGTATAAGTCAGAAATCTCATGTCCCTTGTATACGAGGGCCGCTCCTCATGCTACTCAAGTTTAGTCACCGGTAAGTTCTTGTCATTGTAAGTACATGTGTATCATAGAGAACCGCCAACGGGGTACCCCTTGCCTGATGATACGGAAGAATCCCCATATCAAAATGACAAGGCAAGCAGACAACAAGCATCTCAGCAATCTTCTTATTTACCATGGGAATATGGTGCTTTTTTCTCTCTTTCCTCTTTTCATAATCTCATTTTTTTTCTCTTTTTTTCTCAATATAGGACTCTTTTTTTTATAAGAAGAATGCTTCATAGACAGCTCATTATGGTTACGCTGCAGGTTTCCACCATGTCAGCATGGATTAGACCAGCGGCCCAGGCGTTTCTCTAACACATATACATAACTCCATGGACTTACAAGCTCCCCTTTCATTTCACACCGACGACATCCATATACAAAAGAGCATGATATCAACTAGGTACAAGTACCAAGTGCAATGTTGAAAGCGTTCCCCATGAAAGCATGGTTCTGCTAATTCCCAACAAATAAGTGCAAGCATATACAACATAGAAGACACAATGGTTCAAGTTTATTAAGGGCAAGAAAAGTAAAGTGTGCCATCAAGTTCGTGAGAGATTTAATCACTAGTTTTCTCATAACAAGTTTAATTTGGAAGGTAAACAAAAGCATGAATATACTTGGAATAGCATAAGCTAGTAGGTAGGTATGGTGGACTCTTTTGGAATAACTTCGTTTAGGGAGTTGGATGCATGAGTGAAACTCATACTTTGTTGTGGAGGCTAGCAAAAGACTAGGAGCGACAAACTAAGAGAGCAATAATGGCCATAATCATGCAGAGCGACAAAACAACATTGATCAAAGCATAAAGTGATACTACAAGTTGAAAACTAAAGGATCATAAAGGCTATGGTGACTTGAGATAGTCATAACATGGTGTAAGCATGCGCTAAGTCAACCCAAATAAAGCATCAAAGGAGAATACCACTATACTATGCTTTAATATGCTAAAACAACGCATGATTCATCCAAGGCACATTAAGCAATCTCAAATGTTTGTAACAAGTCATGCTACAGCAAACAGTACTAAGCATAAAGCCAAAACAATATCAAGCATGGCATGACAAAGCATAGGCCACAGTCAAAAACGAGCTCTTTTTACCACATAAGCAATGAACTTTCCTACTCTTTTCCAAACCAAACCAAACTATTTGCAAACCAATGTATGAAAGAGGGGGTCCAACCAATTTATTGTAGCATCCCAATTGTCTAACAATTGCAATGCTACTAGCCTAGTCTATATAATGGCTACTTCCTATATATAATTGTTGCATCATAATTATATCATGCTCATGTCATCATGCCACCTTGCATTTGAGCATCATATAAAACCCTTTTCAATTTGGATCTCCTCTCATATGCATCATTAATTGTATTTGCCTCTTGATATTGTATTTGGTTATTGATATATTGTTTAAATGCCCAAGTTGAGTTGGGGGCATATCTTTTATTCCACTCCACCACCCTTTCTTTCACCACCTTATAATTCCACCATCCCATTATCCATGAGCTTGTATTTTATTTTATTTTGGTATTTAATCTAGCTCATGGGAGATAGGATGGATCTGCTTCTACAAATTCTTTTGCTTGGCCTTTATTCCACTTCTTGGGAATGCATAAGAATAATGCCATGCTATTATTTTTGTTTTCACAAGAATTTAATCATGGCATTTAATACCCATGCATGGGCCATGCAAATCTCACCATCTTTCCCTCCTTTGGGTTTTTCATGTATTTTGCAAGTGAAGCATGGATCTTTGAGAGTCCATCTCATGTTGGCCCTATTCTTTTGCTTTTGACTTTAAAAACCTCACCTTCCTCTCCTTTTTCACCTCCATCCAGGCATAATCAAGGGTGATCTAGCTAAGCCCTACCCTAAACCCCCTCTCTCTATTTCTATCTCTAAACCCTACCACCATCATGATCTACTCCAACAATCCTCACTACCATCTCTCTCTCCCTCCTTTTGCTTGATCTTGTTTGATCTTGCTAAAAGCCACCACCACATCACCCTCTCTCTCTAATCCCTCCTCTCTATCCAAAACCCTAACCCTAATCAACTACTCCCTATCACCATCTACCATACCACCCCCCCTCTAGCTAACCCGAGCCACCCCTCTCTAGCTAACCCTATCTACCCACACCTCTCACCCTCCCTCTCTCTACCATGATGACCCCACCTAGCCACCCTACCCCCCCCTAGCCGAGCTACCCTCCTCCCCAACCCTAGCACCAGCCCTAACCCGAGCCACTACCTCCATCCGACCCTAGCTCCATGCCACACCCCTTTCTCTCTCTCTCTATCCCTGCCGTGCTGGCCCCACTTTCCTCTCCTCCCTCCCTGGCCTACCTGGCAGCCTCCATCACCCTCTCCCCTGCCCCTGCCGTCCAGCCCGAGCACGTGAGGAGGAGAGAAAAGGTGGCACCGAGCCACCTTTATCTACCCCCCTGCCACAGCTGGTCTCTCCCCTCTCCCTCCTTTTCCTCCTTCCTCACGACTCTCCTGCATCTCCTAGATCTGTCCAGAGCGCCCTGCCCTCCTCCCCTTCTTCTACACCGACGCCACCAGCAGCCGACGTCGCCTGCTGCCAGCACACCGTCGCCCTCGTCGAACCAGCCGTGCAGCGCGACCGTGAAGCGGCCTGGAAGGACGAGGACCTGTCCCTGCGTCGCCCCGTACCCGCCAGCGAGGAGGAGGAGGCCTGTACACCGCTGCACGCCGAGACGCCCGCCGAAACCCTAGCTCCGCCCGGCCTCTGCTTCCTCGCCGATCCGTCGTCTCCCATCCCGATCCACCTCCGTCGTCCACCCCGCGGTGAGCTCCTCTACCTCCTAGACACGCTCCGCCTCGCCGTACCGTCCTAGCCCCGCCGATCATTTCGTCGAACGCCCACCGTGCGCCGCCGCTCGCTGTGTCTGCACGTGCCCGCGCCGCGTAGTGCCTCAACTAGCCGCGGCCCTCCCTCCTGACACCAACCTCTCCCTAGCCCAGCGGTAGCCGCCGCCTAGCCCGAGCGCTAGGTCCCTAGTTCGAGCCCCGCGCGCCGCGCTCCGCGCGGGCGAACACCGATCGGTCGTCGCGGAGAAGATCCACAGTACGGGCGACCCTTTTGCACTTAACCCCCTGCATCTTTTTCGGCTAAACCCGCGATACGCAGAGCCCCACCAGTCAGCCGCCATGTCCTTTTTACAAAGAGCACCCCGTAGAACCCTAGCCTTAACCCAAGCTCCAGCACACGTTCCACCTGTCAGCCTCTGCCGGTTCACCCACTGGTACGGGGGCCCTCAACCATCGGCCCCACCTGTCATTTGCTGTGGCTAGATAAAGCCGCGGTGAGAAATACCTTTTCTGCGCGCCGTTTCGCCAAGTCAGCCTGGCCCTACATGTCACTGTCTGTGGCTAGGACTGGGCTGAGTAGCAAAAGGTTTTCTGTTTTCTGTTTAAATTTAGAACTTTTCAAATTTGTTTTAAATTCAAATTCAAATCTGTTTTTAAATAACTTTTCAAATATAAATCCAAATAATACATGTAATATATGTTTTGAAATCAGAAAAATGTGAGGAATTCAAATATGCCATTCAAAATAATGTTTGAACACTTTAAATTTCGAGTTGATTAAAATTATAATAAAATGCCCTTTTACTTAATTAATTAATAACTTTTGATTTATAACTCCAAATTTGATAAATGATATGTCTAAAATGATCAGCTCGACGAGACCTTTCTGTTTATGCATTCCATGTTCTGAATTGCAGCATGCATCATATAAATATAAAGTATACAGCAACTTATTTGAGGATAAAAGGTGACTAAAACTCCATAAAATGCTTTATTCTTGTATTTCACACCTCACCCATGTCATGCTACACTATTGCCATGCAAATTGTGCATCATTCATCATGGCATGATTGTTTGCTTGTTGCATTTTATTCATATGCTTGTGCACTTTATTTATGTTGGCCCTTGTTTGTTTGGTTCTTCTTCGAATAGACGCTGAGCAGGGGATATATCAAGAAACCCAGGAGCACTACCCAGATCCATCCCTCGCTTCAACTGAGCTACCAGGCAAGCACTACCACATGCTTGCATACATATAGTACCTATTGCCTCTATCTTATTCTTGCATCATTGAGTCACGATTGCATTAAACTGAATCCCAAGTACTGCATAGCCTTTACATTTAAACCCCACCGAAGCTTGTTCCTCCATCCCATGAGCCATTACTACAGGAGTTGTTTAAGCCATGCGGGTCGTAGAACAGCATGTGTAGGGTATGTGAGTGTCTGATGGATAACGAGGTACCTAAACAACTTAACCTGAGTAGTAATGGGATAACTAATGAAAGTGGCACCGGTGAGCAATATCTGCTATTTGGTTTTTCATGCTCACTTGTGTCCCGTAGGACCCCGAGTACTTGATTCCTGTTCCTTGACTATTCGCACTATCCACATCCGGGAGGCCTATGGACCCCCCTGAGCCAGAGCTTGATTCATTCTTATTTCTTGGGGCCACAAGTAGTTTTGGGCTTTAATACTATCCTGTACTTATGCCATGCTTTACTGCTTTATTTACGATTGTGTGTGGAGCACCTGTACTGTTTAGGATCGTGACACGTTTTCGCTGTATCGACAAGCCCAGTCACACTTTCGGGTTCCCAGTCGTTTACAGCCGTCCACACAAACCTTGAGTCCGTCTCGGAGCCGGCCAACTTCGTTGCGGGTAGCTTAATGGGGTGGCCCCCTGAAATATTTCTGAATCCTGTGATCGCTTTGTCGTGAATGCCTCGTTGGGTTTTGATTTGGTTTTTCCGAGGTTGATCGAGTGTGTGTTGCTATTTGTGCACCCCTGCAGGGTAAAACTTTCTGAAAGCCGTGTCCGCGGTTATGGACGACTTGGAGCACAGTTTCTCGATCATAGACAAGTATAACTAAAGTACCGCTGTTAATTTGACTAAGTACCTAACTAGTAAATAGTGCAACACCCAGGGAATGGATAATAAAACTGCCAACGGATGGGGGGGCTGTTCGTCCGCTTCCTCGTTGGTAAGCGAGGAGGAGGATGGATCTGTTGATATTACCATTATAACTGTTGTTATTAATTCACGGACATCCGTCTATCTTTGGTTAGGCGGATGGTTAGCGAGTATCTATAGAATTGTTAGGGATTATCTTTTGCTGCAATTGCGTCACCCCAGGTTGTGTCCCCTTTAGAGGCATAAAGACTTGCTGAGTACCCCTAGGGTCTCACACGATAAATTGTTTGATTCAGATGAACAGGTAAACTCGCAAGATGGATACTGGGTGGAGAAGACGGACGAGGTGGGCAACGATCATTCGGTGTAGAGATTCCGGGAACGGGGATCCGTGAGATCTGTGGGCGGGATGTGTTTATTTATGGGGCATCTTATGCCGATTTGCTTCTTATCCGTACTCGGATCTTGATTGCCGCTTCCGCCTGTTACTCTGATGGTTGATGTATGAGGAGATATCTTAAACTATTATATCTATCTAGGGTATTTGGATCTTGCCGTATGGCATTGCAATATTTCTATTTATTTTAGATGGGATGGCTCTGAGAACTATTGTATGGTGGCTTGCATACATACTCATTTGTGTATGTAGTTGATCCCTTCGCCTGCCGATTACGCTGCTCGTTCTTGTCCCGATGTTTGGAAATGGTTAGGACGGCCGAAAGGTCTACCTGTGAGTGGCATTTGGCCCCACCGTACTATTTTAACCATTTCCGCTCATCCAGGCTTGTAACTAAGAGCGTAATTCACCGAGGTAGTTACAATTGGTATCAGAGCCATCCCGCCCTTCAGGGTCTCAGCCAAATGGTCGTTGTCAGTCTAGCAAATATTTTTGGTAGCTATGTATACTAGGGAAAAACAAAACGTGAGAGTAGGACTGCTTCCATTTTTCTTCTTAACCACCCACCCACCCTTTTCTGGTAAGGAAGTGTAACGTTTTCAATCCTCTTCTTAAAATTCAAACTAGGATTCACGTGTTCTGGGTTTCCGTAGTACCATAGAAAGTGTGTGTGTGTGTGTAATTCCTTGTCTACCTGTTGCATCCAATTTGTTATCACAATCTGCCTTTGGTTATCAACTGTTGGTACATTCCATACTGACAGGCTTTTGAAAAACCGGCGCGATCTACCCGACTCCTTGTTAACCGGTGCCATCTTCTTAAGGGTGTTCTTCCTTCCAGCATGCTTTCACAGAATGTGGAGTTGCTAATCTCTACCTGATAAGTGATTTTGCGCATCTATTGGTATTTTAATGCCGAAAATGCGGAAAAATTTTCTTTGATACATCTGTGCTTCCACACTCCTTTTCAGTCGTGTGTGAAACATTATCTATCTCCCTTTTATCAGCATGTCCATGCTAACTCATTCTTTTGTCACCGGCGCTTAATCCTGGAGTTTTATTTCATCTCCAATTCTCGTGGGCTAATTACATAACATGTGTCGATCCGATGCTGGTGATTGTAATTTAGTTCTTGGCATAGCTATATGACACTTATCACGAGTGGAATATGGAAAATGCTATCAACACTATCCTCCAAACGGTGACGGTTATCTCCTGTGATTTTGAGTACACCGTGATCATATCTATGCATATTCAAGCATCTTTGGAAATCCAGAGTTTCTCAAGGCACTACGGCGGTCTATCATCTGTCCATCATGCTGCACATCTTTTTGAACTCCATATCTGCAAAATTCTCTTTGAGACGAGGGAATTGCATCTTTTTGTCTCTGATAGCTTTGCTTGAGGTATGAGCTATCATCGGTTCTTATCCAAGATCTCTTTATCTCTGTAACCGGTGATCCGATCGACAATGTGAACCAGGTAACATCTCTTTTTCTTCCGAAGGACCAGATAATCTATTCTTCCAGTGCATCTTCTTCAACACGAACCCGTGCTCTTAATATGGATCTTTCTAAGAGCGTTGAGCTCAGGAAGTGTTCGAGCATTTGTTCGTTTCTCTCGCCTTGTGAACTTGGTATTCTGGGAATATCTTGTTAATCCATGGTGGTATATGTTGATAATATGCTTGCCTATTCCATATCAATGGAAGGACATGGAAGATCATCTGTGTCTCTTTCTCTCAAGCTTCGAGAACACCGCCTGTGTGCAAAGTTCTCAAAGCGTGAATTCTGGCTTCTTGAAGTCACCTATCTCGACCACGTCCTTCTGCTAAATACATTGCTTCAATTCTGGAATTAGCAAGTCCATTGTTAATTCCATCCTCCATCTTCAACCAATCCGGAGTTGTTCCTTGTTGGCAAGTTATCATCGTCGTTCCGCCGTAGATTTCCTCAAAACTGCTAAATCTCTCTCAATCATTTCAAGAAGAACATGGAGTTCTTTCACCTCAGTCTCGTCAAGTAATCTTTGAAACCCTCTCGCTCTATCGTCTATGCTCAATCCACTGGAGGCCATGGAGATTTTTCAGATCTTTTGTAATCCTTATGTTCAAGTTGGTGCTATCTTTTCTGTAGCTATTGAATCTTGCAGTTGTTCTCCATAATCTTCCTTCATATCTTTCCGGTGGCTGGTTACTTATGATATGACGACAACATCATCACCCTTATCTATCTGTGAACCCGGCGAATCGTTTGCATCTATCCTTGTTTTCTAACGAAGTTCCATGAGTTTTTGTCAATACCTCCAGTCTGTTTCGGTAGTTGGGTTGCATGGTTTTCTTATTCATGTGCGGAGTAATGCTTTGAGTGCGGGATGGAGTATCTACCATACCACTACTCTTATCATTCGCTCTTGTACATTGAATTGGTGAATTAATGTGATTTCACTCATTCCACGGAAGTTAGAAGTGGCCTTTATCCCTCGATACTTTTACTTCCGTCTTTGTTTTTCCGGAGTGCTCTCTCGAAGAAAGTAATCAATAATCTCTTGTGGTGGTCTGTCTATTCTAGAGGGAGCAAATCATCAATTATCTGGTGGAAACAGACGCAAACTCTTTTCGGTCCTCGTCTTTCTACCGATGCTCGACATCCCCAAACAAGATGATAGGAAACTATCTCTCTCTTTGTTTCATCAATTCTTTTTCTGTGGTAAAGCCAATTATGGTTGAGGCCATCAGCCGCAAATCTATTGCGTTAGCCTCAAGGCTAAAGAAGGCAATAAGTATATCTACAATAAACTCCAGATCCTCCATATTCTTCGCTTCTCGGGATTCCACCATGATCTGGCTTCACATCCGTCTCTGGAAGTTATATCCGCGCACCTCAATTGCGTGATCCGTTGGGTCTTACCGGCGCAAGAAGAATCTAATCCGACGATGTCTAGCTAAATCTTTCTGTTGATATCAAGGGACTCTATTGTTTGAAGGCAATATTGTTTCCGAACTTCATTTCTCAAATCCGAGAGAAGATACGATGCTATTGTCATAGTGGTTCAAACCTCTCCAACCTAGCTCTTTTTCTTCCAGCGAGATAAAGATTCATCCTCTCTCGTATCAGTAAATCGTTAATCTTAACGGTGTGTCCTTCATTATCCATGATACATCATCTTTTCCTTTTTCTTTCACAAGTGGTTATATTCTTTTATCATGTTTCTTGAGAAAACCGGAGCTATGTCCATCCTATCCTTCGTGTCTCACGACAATCCTTCAACTCTTCTAACCGTTGTTTTTCAAGCAAAACGCAAGACTCGCAACAAGTCTGGCAAGTTTTGCAAGGTGTAGCGGTCGCACCATTCCGTTGTTCATCAACTTGGGAACGTGAGGGTCACCTTCGTTCGAACACCCGCCTCTCCTTGTGTTGTTTTCTTTTTCCTAGGAATCTCGGGGCGAGATTCTTGTTTAGTGGGGGAGAGTTGTAGCATCCCAATTGTCTAACAATTGCAATGCTACTAGCCTAGTCTATATAATGGCTACTTCCTATATATAATTGTTGCATCATAATTATATCATGCTCATGTCATCATGCCACCTTGCATTTGAGCATCATATAAAACCCTTTTCAATTTGGATCTCCTCTCATATGCATCATTAATTGTATTTGCCTCTTGATATTGTATTTGGTTATTGATATATTGTTTAAATGCCCAAGTTGAGTTGGGGGCATATCTTTTATTCCACTCCACCACCCTTTCTTTCACCACCTTATAATTCCACCATCCCATTATCCATGAGCTTGTATTTTATTTTCTTTTGGTATTTAATCTAGCTCATGGGAGATAGGATGGATCTGCTTCTACAAATTCTTTTGCTTGGCCTTTATTCCACTTCTTGGGAATGCATAAGAATAATGCCATGCTATTATTTTTGTTTTCACAAGAATTTAATCATGGCATTTAATACCCATGCATGGGCCATGCAAATCTCACCATCTTTCCCTCCTTTGGGTTTTTCATGTATTTTGCAAGTGAAGCATGGATCTTTGAGAGTCCATCTCATGTTGGCCCTATTCTTTTGCTTTTGACTTTAAAAACCTCACCTTCCTCTTCTTTTTCACCTCCATCCAGGCATAATCAAGGGTGATCTAGCTAAGCCCTACCCTAAACCCCCTCTCTCTATTTCTATCTCTAAACCCTAACACCATCATGATCTACTCCAACAATCCTCACCACCATCTCTCTCTCTCCCTCCTTTTGCTTGATCTTGTTTGATCTTGCTAAAAGCCACCACCACATCACCCTCTCTCTCTAATCCCTCCTCTCTATCCAAAACCCTAACCCTAATCAACTACTCCCTATCACCATCTACCATACCACCCCCCCTCTAGCTAACCCGAGCCACCCCTCTCTAGCTAACCCTAGCTACCCACACCTCTCTCACCCTCCCTCTCTCTACCATGATGACCCCACCTAGCCACCCTACCCCCCTGGCCGAGCTACCCTCCTTCCCAACCCTAGCACCAGCCCTAACCCGAGCCACTACCTCCATCCGACCCTAGCTCCATGCCACACCCCTTTCTCTCTCTCTCTATCCCTGCCGTGCTGGCCCCACTTTCCTCTCCTCCCTCCCTGGCCTACCTGGCAGCCTCCATCACCCTCTCCCCTGCCCCTGCCGTCCAGCCCGAGCACGTGAGGAGGAGAGAAAAGGTGGCACCCGAGCCACCTTTATCTACCCCCCTGCCACAGCTGGTCTCTCCGCTCTCCCTCCTTTTCCTCCTTCCCCACGACTCTCCTGCATCTCCCAGATCTGTCCAGAGCGCCCTGCCCTCCTCCCCTTCTTCTACACCGACGCCACCAGCAGCCGACGTCGCCCGCTGCCAGCACACCGTCGCCCTCGTCGAACCAGTCGTGCAGCGCGACCGTGAAGCGGCCTGGAAGGACGAGGACCTGTCCCTGCGTCGCCCCGTACCCGCCAGCGAGGAGGAGGAGGCCTATACACCGCTGCACGCCGAGACGCCCGCCGAAACCCTAGCTCCGCCCGGCCTCTGCTTCCTCGCCGATCCGTCGTCTCCCAGCCCGATCCACCTCCGTCGTCCACCCCGCGGTGAGCTCCTCTACCTCCTGGACACGCTCCGCCTCGCCGTACCGCCCTAGCCCCGCCGATCGTTTCGTCGAACGCCCACCATGCGCTGTCGCTCGCTGTGTCTGCACGTGCCCGTGCCGCGTAGTGCCTCAACTAGCCGCGGCCCTCCCTCCTGACACCAACCTCTCCCTAGTCCAGCGGTAGCCGCCGCCTAGCCCGAGCGCTAGGTCCCCAATTCGAGCCCCGCGCGCCACGCTCCGTGCGGGCGAACACCGATCGGTCGTCGCGGAGAAGATCCACAGTACGGGCGACCCTTTTGCACTTAACCCCCTGCATCTTTTTCGGCTAAACCCGCGGTACGCAGAGCCCCACCAGTCAGCCGCCCTGTCCTTTTTACAAAGAGCACCCCGTAGAACCCTAGCCTTAACCCGCGCTCCAGCACACGTTCCACCTGTCAGCCTCTGCCGGTTCACCCGCTGGCACGGGGGCCCTCAACCATCGGCCCCACCTGTCATTTGCTGTGGCTAGATAAAGCCGCGGTGAGAAAAACCTTTTCTGCGCGCCGTTTCGCCAAGTCAGCCTGGCCCCACATGTCACTGTCTGTGGGTAGGACTGGGCTGAGTAGCAAAAGGTTTTCTGTTTTCTGTTTAAATTTAGAACTTTTCAAATTTGTTTTAAATTCAAATTCAAATCTGTTTTTAAATAACTTTTCAAATATAAATCCAAATAATACATGTAATATATGTTTTGCAATCAGAAAAATGTGAGGAATTCAAATATGCCATTCAAAATAATGTTTGAACACTTTAAATTTCGAGTTGATTAAAATTACAATAAAATGCCCTTTTACTTAATTAATTAATAACTTTTGATTTATAACTCCAAATTTGATAAATGATATGTCTAAAATGATCAGCTCGACGAGACCTTTCTGTTTATGCATTCCATGTTCTGAATTGCAGCATGCATCATATAAATATAAAGTATACAGCAACTTATTTGAGGATAAAAGGTGACTAAAACTCCATAAAATGCTTTATTCTTGTATTTCACACCTCACCCATGCCATGCTACACTATTGCCATGCAAATTGTGCATCATTCATCATGGCATGATTTTTTGCTTGTCGCATTTTATTCATATGCTTGTGCACTTTATTTATGTTGGCCCTTGTTTGTTTGGTTCTTCTTCGAATAGACGCTGAGCAGGGGATATATCAAGAAACCCAGGAGCACTACCCAGATCCATCCCTCGCTTCAACTGAGCTGCCAGGCAAGCACTACCACATGCTTGCATACATATAGTACCTATTGCCTCTATCTTATTCTTGCATCATTGAGTCGTGATTGCATTAAACTGAATCTCAAGTACTGCATAGCCTTTACATTTAAACCCCACCGAAGCTTGTTCCTCCATCCCATGAGCCATTACTACAGGAGTTGTTTAAGCCATGCGGGTCGTAGAACAGCATGTGTAGGGTATGTGAGTGTCTGATGGATAACGAGGTACCTAAACAACTTAACCTGAGTAGTAATGGGATAACTAATGAAAGTGGCACCGGTGAGCAATATCTGCTATTTGGTTTTTCATGCTCACTTGTGTCCCGTAGGACCCCGAGTACTTGATTCCTGTTCCTTGACTATTCGCACTATCCACATCCGGGAGGCCTATGGACCCCCCTGAGCCAGAGCTTGATTCATTCTTATTTCTTGGGGCCACAAGTAGTTTTGGGCTTTAATACTATCCTGTACTTATGCCATGCTTTACTGCTTTATTTACGATTGTGCGTGGAGCACCTGTACTGTTTAGGATCGTGACACGTTTTCGCTGTATCGACAAGCCCAGTCACACTTTCGGGTTCCCAGTCGTTTACAGCCGTCCACACAAACCTTGAGTCCGTCTCGGAGCCGGCCAACTTCGTTGCGGGTAGCTTAATGGGGTGGCCCCCTGAAATATTTCTGAATCCTGTGATCGCTTTGTCGTGAATGCCTCGTTGGGTTTTGATTTGGTTTTTCCGAGGTTGATCGAGTGTGTGTTGCTATTTGTGCACCCCTGCAGGGTAAAACTTTCTGAAAGCCGTGTCCGCGGTTATGGACGACTTGGAGCACAGTTTCTCGATCATAGACAAGTATAACTAAAGTACCGCTGTTAATTTGACTAAGTACCTAACTAGTAAATAGTGCAACACCCAGGGAATGGATAATAAAACTGCCAACGGATGGGGGGGCTGTTCGTCCGCTTCCTCGTTGGTAAGCGAGGAGGAGGATGGATCTGTTGATATTACCATTATAACTGTTGTTATTAATTCACGGACATCCGTCTATCTTTGGTTAGGCGGATGGTTAGCGAGTATCTATAGAATTGTTAGGGATTATCTTTTGCTGCAATTGCGTCACCCCAGGTTGTGTCCCCTTTAGAGGCATAAAGACTTGCTGAGTACCCCTAGGGTCTCACACGATAAATTGTTTGATTCAGATGAACAGGTAAACTCGCAAGATGGATACTGGGTGGAGAAGACGGACGAGGTGGGCAACGATCATTCGGTGTAGAGATTCCGGGAACGGGGATCCGTGAGATCTATGGGCGGGATGTGTTTATTTATGGGGCATCTTATGCCGATTTGCTTCTTATCCGTACTCGGATCTTGATTGCCGCTTCCGCCTGTTACTCTGATGGTTGATGTATGAGGAGATATCCTAAACTATTATATCTATCTAGGGTATTTGGATCTTGCCGTATGGCGTTGCAATATTTCTATTTCTTTTAGATGGAATGGCTCTGAGAACTATTGTATGGTGGCTTGCATACATACTCATTTGTGTATGTAGTTGATCCCTTCGCCTGCCGATTATGCCGCTCGTTCTTGTCCCGATGTTTGGAAATGGTTAGGACGGCCGAAAGGTCTACCTGTGAGTGGCATTTGGCCCCACCGTACTATTTTAACCATTTCCGCTCATCCAGGCTTGTAACTAAGAGCGTAATTCACCGAGGTAGTTACATTTATTCAGAAAACTAAGCAAACAAAAGCAAACGAAAACCAAAATGAAAATGAAAAAGAAGACGCTCCAAGAACAACACAACTGTGCATGAAACAATAAAAATAAAGCGTTTGGAAGAAACCTGGGATTTTTATTGATGAAGAAGGGGATGCCTTGGGCATCCCCAAGCTTTGATGCTTGTACTTATTGGATATTTCTTGGGGTGACACGTGTGGTATCCCCAAGCTTGAGCTTTAGTCCATCCTTCATCTCATTACTCATTCCTTCCATACATCTGAAATTTTTCCTTCATACAAAACTTCACACAATCTTTATTAGCAACATTAGTGCACTCAAGATAAATAAGTCTTAAGGTTCAGTTCTAACACCAAATAAACTTCCATTAGAACACTAGATACGGTATCACTTCCCTCAAAAATCTCAATTTCCCAAAAGAACTAAAAAAGGAACCAACAAGAAGCAAATGCAGAAAATGGCAGAAATCTGTCAAAACAGACCAGCAGGTAAATATGAATTTTTTCGAAGACATTCTGTTGCTAAAATCAAAAAGTGTTGAACTAACGAAAGTTAGATAACAACCTGGGTCAGAAGCAAAAAAAATCACGCCTCAGAAAGACATTCAGAGATTTTACATTAATTTTTACGGTGAATCACAGAAATCTGTTTCGGGACAGCAACTTTCCCAATCATTACTTCTCTCTCATTAGAGGTTACTCTTGGCACAAAAAGCAAATAAAAAAGATAAGGAGAGGTTATTACTGAAGTAATAACTTCCAAGACTCATCTAAAACTTTTGGGTTATCTCCCAATAAGTACTTTTCTTTAACGCCTTTAAGTTAGGCATAAGAAGCAAAGAAAGAATCAAGTGTTCTCAAATGAAGAAGCATTAAAACCAAATTTTTTGCCCTTACCTCTCTTACTTTTATTTTTAACCTTGGGGAAAATATGATTGTTTGGTGTAGAATAAAGGTGCATGGCCCCCTTTCCCACATCTATTATTGCTCCAAGGAGTTCTAATAGGGACCTTCCAAGTGTAATTTGTCCTTTTCCTGCACATTCAATAACAAGATAATCAGTAGAAATCATTTTCCCAAGGATCTTTGTAAACACTCCTTCAGCTATTACAAAAGGTAATATGGTAGCATTATTAGCAAGAGATATTTCTTTTCCTCCTTTAGTAAGCCCCCAAGTATTCAGAGATTCATAAATATCCTTAGGCATAAGACAAAATTCAGACATGATATCACAGCAGGCTTGAAAAGTTTCAGTGTTTATCTCAATCTTTACTGTAGGGAGCCACTTTGATGGTTCAGAATTTATTGGAACATAATTGTGATGCTCCCTAAGCGTATTATAGCAATCTTTTAAGCTAGTAGTGCTAGTCTCAAGAGTGTTCAACCTAGCAAATATTTTTGCGAAAGAAATATCAGTTTGGCTAGGCAAGTTGTAAGTGAGGATCAATTTCTTTATAGCATTAATAGCATCATCCTCATTACATTGGAGGAAATCTCCTCCCACAACAGCATCTAAAGCATATCTATAGCAAAGAGCAATCCCAAGGTAAAAACTGCTAAGGAACAAGCTTTGAGTCATTTTAGGCTCAGTTTTTTCATGTAGATCAGAGATTCTAGACCAAGCTTCCTTAAAACTTTCCTCTATTCCTTGTTTAACACTGAAAATCATTTCCTCGGGTGACATAGTGACTGGAGCAAGGCTAGACATAGTGGCAACTCAAGATAGGAACTAATTTTTTTTGTGTTTTCAAATAAGAAAGCAAACTAGTAAAACTATTTTTTGTGTGTTTTTGATAAAGAAACAAGCAAACAAAGAAAAAAGAAACTAAGCAAAACAAAAATAACAAAGTAAAGAGATTGGTTATGAGGGACTCCCCTTGTGAAGATGTCCTTGACTCCCTGGCAACGGCGCCAGAAAAATGCTTGATGGCTCTGTGTATGGCACCCAGAAAAGCGCTGGTGCGTGGTTGATGTAGAGCTCGTTGGAAACCCCAAGAGGAAGGTATGATGAGCACAGCAGCAAGTTTCCCTCAGTTATGAAACCAAGGTTTAATCGAACCAGTAGGAGCAAGAAAACACCCCAAAGGTGTTACTAACTGAGCTTTGGCAGGGCGCACTATCGGTGCTAGTAGCAACGTGGAGACCTGCACAACACAACCACAGAACTTTGTCCCCAACTTGCGATGAGGTTGTCAATCTCACCGTGTTTTGCGGAAAACAAAGGATTAAACGTATCGAATGGAAAGAAGTAAAAGTTTGCAGAAAGTAAACACAAAGAAGTAAACAGTTCATAGATTGTATGTAAAGAAAAAGGACCGGGATCCATAGTTCATAGAGGTGGCTCTCCTTAAGATAGATAACATGCTGGGTGAACAAATTAAAGCGGGGCAATTGACAAACATCGAGAAAGCAATACATGCATATACTAATCAACTTGACTCCTTTGAGATTCGATTGGGCATTACAACATAATACATAGACCGCCATCCAACTGCATCTATGACTAATAATCCACCTTCAGGTTATCATCTGAACCCCCTCTAGTATTAAGTTGCAAGCAACAGATTATTGCTTTACGAACTGCGTGTAAAGTAAACAATACGATTGTTCTATGAACAAAGGATTGTTGTTTTCTCCCTAGTAGCAACAGCACATCTAGTACCTTAGAGATTTTTGTCACTTCTCCAGATTACCAGAGTCATGAACCCACTATCGAGCATAAATACTAACTCTTGGAGTTGCTAGCATCTAGTTGGCCAAGATAGCTACTAACAACGGAAAGCATGCAAGATCACAAATAACAAAGACATGATAGAATCAATAATCAATCTGAAATAGCATCTCAATATTCATCGGATCCCCACAAACACAACATGCAGAATTACAAATAGATGATCTTGATCATGAACGGAGCTCACAAGATCTAGACATGAAAGCACAAAGGAGGAGAAACAGCCATCTAGCTACTACATGGATCCGTAGTCCAAGGATGAACTACTCACGCATCACACCGGAGGCTTGCATGGTGATGAAGAAGGCCTCCAGGGTGAATTCCCCTCTCCGGCAGGGTGCCGGGAAGAGCTTCAGATCCCTCCCGATCTAGGGATGGAGATGACGGTGGCTACAGACTCTTTCGTGGATTTTTTATAGGGCACTTAGGGTTTACGTCCCGAGGGCATCTTATAGTCGGAAGGGGAGGCCGAGGGGGTGCCAGGGCTGGCCTCACCACCCCCTGGCACGGGCCAGGCTGGGCCGCGCAGCCAGGTGGTGTGGTGGCCCCCTGGCCCCTCTCCGTCTCGTACTCTGGCATCTGATGACTTCCGAAAAAATAGGCACTTTGGCTTTTGTCCCGTCCAATTCCGAGAATATTCATTTTCTGACTTTCCTGGAACCAAAAACAGCAGAAAACAGGCAGCTAGCACTGTGGCTCTTGTTAATAGGTTAGTCCAAGAAATCATATGAAATGTACTCCAAAGTGTTGGCAAAACACAAGAAAGTGGATAAAACCAAGCATGGAACATCAAAAATTATAGATACATTTGCAATGTATCAGTGTCCAACAATTCAAATTTAGAATTTTCCTTTTATTCCAAAACCCTATTCTATAGTGGATTTCAAAATTGAATTCAAGGAGATTTACTGAACCAAATTGCATGATTCCAATTTTGTTAGAAAGGAAATGAAAATCTCTAAACACTCCCATTGGATTCAAACAGTTTGAATTTATAGATCACCCATAGTAAAAATAACAAGGCAACGACTTTTCCAACTTCAAACATTTCTCTAAAATCAACGATAAATGCTTTTGAGTTGATTCCAATTGTCAAAAATCACACTTGCCATGCTCTATCCGAATATGTAAAAAATATTTAGTTTTACATGCAGTAGTCATGGGCTCATATTAAAATAATGGCTATATAGTCATTTGTAGTCATTTTAATAATATCAAATAGCAATATTAAGCTTTGTAATATATGCCATCTACTTTAAATCACATTTCCAGGTATTAGAATATGTGGTGATGACATGTGTCAACATGATCCCATATTTTAATTGGAGAATATTAAATCTTAAGTATTTTTCAATGAGTAGAAATTGCACTTCCAAAATAAGATAAATAAGGCCATGTCAATATTTCATGTAGTGATTGAGATGATGCTATATCATCTAGTGTTGTGTGTTAAATAGAAGTAGTTAAGTATTGTTTGGTGATTGTGTACCTCGTATTTATTTATAGACGCTAGTTTCAACCCGGGCTACGAGGAGGAAGCATTCTACGAAGAAGAAGAGGAGCACTTCGACAACTGTACCAACCAAGGCAAGCTTAACTATGCAAGCTCCACTATACAAGTTAACCTATGCAAGATGCACTATGCATGCTTTTGTGATGCAACCTTGATTATACCACTCCCAAGTTTTACCTGCAAGCTTTATTCTTTCTCCCTTTACCAAAGTTTCTTAAATAGTTAATTACTGGTGATTAGTGGAAAATAAGCTAGATGCCATCAAGGGCATAGAACTAGGCTTAGGTAGTTACACTTGATTAGCACCCCTCAATAGTGATACCCTCATTGATAGTGGCTAGTGCTAAATTAATATTGATAACTTTAGATGGGAACACTTGGAGCAAATGATTATGAAAACCTTTGGAATGATGAGTCATTCTATTGAAATGTTTTGACATGGGTTATAAAACCCAATGACTTGAAAATGATGATGAAGGAGGCATGTGCCTTGACTTTGAATAAAAACTGATGGTTGGGTTTGGATGCGATACCATTCCAGTTTTACCGTACAACCACAATACCTAATTTGGGTAGGGCTTAACTGGAAGTTTATATGTCTTAATATGGGTTCCCTTGCGGAAAAGAGGTTAAGCTGAGGCTATCTCATGACTATGAATGTCCACCTATGCAGTTCCCGGGATGGCGGATGGCCATGGCTGGGAGGCCAAACTCACAGGGGAGATGCCTGTACTAGGGTGTGTAATTGAAAGATTTGATTATCTGCATACCAAGTATGATGATTCAGGGTTATCCCTGACGGATGTATCGAATTTTGTGGTGAAAGTGTACCACCTCTGTAGAGTGTCAAACTATTCGAATAGCCGCGTCCGTGGTAATGGACAGTTGGATGGTCATACTGTTCCGTTGTTAGATGTTTTCGAAATGACTTGTGACTTGAAAGATTACTTTGACTTGACCACAACAGGGTTGTGGAAATGAAAATTAGGTTCCCACTTGAGTAATCTAGAGAACTAAAATAGGTCTTTACTACTAAGTACTTCTGAAATAAAACTAGCTTATTGCAAACAAGTCTAGAGCTTAGGATTCCTACTAGAATTGTCTTACTTACATTAGTGATAGTTTGCGAGTAATTTAAGAGTACTCATGGCTTTGTCCCTGGCTATTCCCATGGCCAGACTATGAAGAGGACTATTCGGAGGACGGACAGCAGGATGTCTACGATAACTAGGATCATCTCCCATCGTCAACATTGCCTGTGACAATGAAGATGGAGTCTCTACTACGTTTATTTCCGCTGCTTTGATGTGTATTAAGACTTGATCATGAGATCAACTATTTGTAAGACTATTATGGTTTGTAATAGATGATGTACTGTGCTATCAATTCTGTTATGTCTCGTAAAAATGGTATTCCTGGGATTGCGATGTACGGCATAACAGGCATCTGGACTTAAAAATCCGGGTGTTCACACAAGTGGTGTCCCGCGCGATTGTGCTTCCCCCTATCGGAGTCCATCTTGGAAAGCCCCACGTCTATAGGACGCAGAGGCGAAGGCGGCGGCTGAGGGGGTGGGGTCGATTCGGTCGGCGCGGAGGTGGAGGTGGAGGCGGCTATGTCTCTGGTGACAGTAGAGAGGTCGTCCGGCTCCATTGCGGGCGAATCTCGAGCCTGGCGAGACAGGACGGCGGTGGGGAAGGGAGATCTACAGCGGCAGAAGCAGGGAGGTGGGAACTGGCGACGGTGAAACTTCCCTCCCGCCAAACCTACTACACGATACGAGGCACCCTCGTGTCGGCGTCACACCCGTGGATATGGGGGGGTGCGGGGGGGTCTCAGTGGCCCGAGAATTTTTTTCGGATTCGACCGCGTTTTACGATGTCTATTTGGGACACTTTTAGCACGGAATTTCTCTTTTTCTTTTGTACTCCCTCAGTCTCAAAATAGATGTCGCAAATTTGTTTAAAAAGAAAGAAAGATCCTTCTCTTAGCTAAGAGATATCGCTTCAAGTGAAAGATACGACAATTCTGTCCAAATGAACCGAATGACATCTTTCTTTATCACATATCATATTTTGTATACACGCGAGCAATAGTTGCAAAAAAATACGATGGGAGTAATAGATCACGTGGAACATACGAGAACGAGAGACCATCGCACATGCCTACCTCCTCAAATAATAGCTTCGAATAAAACCCACAGAAAGTTTCGAATTCGATCAAACTAAATGTCCTGCGTCATAACGTCCCACGCGAGTCACGGTGGCAGGGTGGCATGTGTGGCCTCCGTTCTCTTGCTTCTTGACCTGGCATTGGCAATTCTCTTGCTGAAAGATGCGGCTCGCTTCAAGATCTCCTGCCGACCAAACGGTGGAGGCAGCTGACACCGAAGTCTGAACCCACTCATCTCGCCTGCTCCATGTACCGTCAGTCCACCTCTCTTATTTAATGAGAGAGATATGTGTGGATCTATCCGCGTCAATTCTGGTGTAAATAATGAGCATCCGTATGAGAGTGTACACGTAACATGTGGTCGTAGACGCGAGTGTACGCCGCCGCAAGATTGCTGTACAAAGATTTTCTTTTGTCAGGAAAATTGCTGTACAGAGCTGGCCACACATTGCGGTCACGTATCATCTATCTGCTGATGTGCCTGCCTGTCTGCCTATCCGTCGTTTCTCCTGTCGATGAAGCTCAGGAGGAACCCACTCACGATCCTCCTGGCGATGGGGTTGGGTATGTGCCGGCACAGCCGGCCGTCAACATAGGCAACCACGCCCGAAGCTGCGAACCTCCCGACAGACCAGAGCCTGCTACGCTTCACCAGGGCTCCTCCTCCGCTGGAAGACTCGCCTTCGTCTTCGCCTCCGGTGGATGGCTGCTTTACCTTGGACGTGATCTCAGCGATGGCCTTGCTGGCTTCCCGGTGCAGCACACGCACTGCGAAGCCCACAAACAGGTGCTCACACAGGGTAAGCACCGTCGGCGCAATCTTCCATTCCTGCAGGCAGTAACAAGTCCAGAATTATCTTCATGCCACATTTTCTCGTCTCTGTCAAATCGTAGTAATCGCTCTACCTTGAGATACCGGTTTCATGTCAAGAGGAAACTTACAGGCTCATTTCGCAGACGACGCCAAGACCTAACTGTATTAGCGTCTCCTTTTAACAATGCCTTGCTCACAAGAAAGCCCTTCACATTTTCCACAATTTCATTTATGAGAGCGCTATTCGGTGGTAGATTTTTTAGGAAAACCTGGAAAGGAGATATGAACAGTAAAAATTAAGCAGCATAAAAATTATTTTGCACATGTGCTCTCTTCGAACAACAAAAGTAAAAGATGATGATCGCATACAGTCCAATAGAAAAAACAAACAGATACAAGGAAATTACCTGGTCATCAACCACCCTGACACGAAGGTATTCTTGCTTATACATGACGTCCAGCATAGCTTGTAGGTACCCTTCAATGTAGAGCTGAGCAGTGGCAGAGGGCATGTGAGAAATGAGCGTTAAACAAAAATACTGTGTCATGACGCAGTAAGTTGTGAACAGAAGCCCTAAGCTTGGAAAGTAAGATACTAGCAGAATAGGAAGAACCTCGTCAAGTCCAGCGCTGTGATCAAGTTTGATCTTTCTGTCTGGACCACCCTCCATTATAGCCTGCCCTAACACAGATGGCTCCATTGCTAACCTCAAGAGACCTTTGTGGAAGCCCGTAACCTACGAAAGAGGAAAACTGATTTATACTTCTACTTTTTATGACTGCAAGGCAGAGGTCCATTGTCCCGTGCAATCATTTATGAGGAAACTGGCAGGAGAGGAGGGATATACGCCTGTACCATGCCATTTAAACCATTTGTTTCTGCTCCTCTCACAACGTTATCTGAAACTTCCGTGATAGCAGCAAAGAGAGCATTTGAACTTGCAGTTTTAACCTACATAAGATCCAACATTACAATAATCCACTGGAGGTCATTGTTGATCCAGCAAGTTTCAGAAGCTCACAGTTTTCCCGAGATCACCAAGGTACCGCTTTGTTCCACCTGATTTCATATTTTTGCTTATAAACTTAAACATGCCTGCACATATGAGGAAAGTCATATAGTATTCTAAAAGAAGCCAAAATAAAATAAAGTCATAAATTTAAGTCTATATCGAGGTACAAAATAGTCTGATGTTTAGATGAAAAAGAAATATATTATTTTTTGAGCGGAAAACTGTAGGGGAGGCCCCGACAGTAAAATTTATTAAAAGGAAAAATATGTACAAGAGAGAGGGGGGGTGTACAGAGGGCGTAGCCCATCGGACAGCTATAAGCTATCTAACCAGCACAGGTCATGCCTCGGAAGAACATGCATGATAATGAGTGAAAAAAAAACTCGAATGAACATCACAGTTATAGATTTGGCAGCAAAAACTTTCAAAATAGGACAGTGACTCTTTTGATCAGTAAAAGTATCTTCTGAAAGAAAACCTTAACCTAGTTTGAAGAAATAACCCCATGATATCATAATAACAATGAAACATTCGCCAAAGATAAAATGACACATCTTACCTATAGTAAGCCCAGGAAGGTTGAGTGAACCATCAGAAGGGTCAAAGAAAACATCAAGAACAGATGAAGCAGAGTCATCAAAAATTGAGGCGAAAGATGGAGGAAGCAGCAAGCTTCCCTTCGTTACATAGATTGCCCTCAGGGCATACCTATCATCAAGTACTCACGATTAGTCACTGTTTAGATGATCAATAACTCAACAGACAACACCATACGAAAAAAAATACAGCCAAATTTTGTAGACAAACAATGTTTGGTGTACCATGAATAGTGCTGGGCACATTTTAGAAATAGCTCACGGAATGTAACCAAAGCATGATTTAGGAGAACACCATTGAGCTCCACTGATGAATTACTTATCTCAGGCACCTAGGAAAAGGTAAAAGAAGAGGATTTAATATACCCAAAACCACAGAGATTTCTTCCAAAATCAGCAAGCTGTCATTTGAACGTAACTCGAGAGTTTTAAAATCAGCAAGGTATCATTGGAACGTAACTCGAGAGCTGCTTTAGAAGTACCTTTATAACGCTGTGCAATAACGCACTCAGAGCCTCTTGAGCAGAGCTGTAAGATGTGCGTGGACTTCCAGGACGAAAGCTTGCGATGATCTTCAGACATCAGATTCATATAAGCAAAATCCAATCAGTAAGTCAACATTGGAAATAGAAAATATAATGTGATAATCAAAAAAGCAAAACAAAATGAAGAGCAAGGCACCTTAATTGGATGTACTTCAAATTGTCTAAAATAAAATTGTGTGCTCGGTGTACCAGTAGGAGCAAGGGATGTTCTCCAAAATGGTACAAGCTTCATTAATGTTCTCTCATCAACTTTCAGATCAATAGGCTGTCACATCGTGTTTTGAGTTAGAGTGCCCTATGATATGGCAGTGTTATAATACTCCCTCCGTCCCAAATTAATTGACTCAACTTTGTTTTAGTGTGTAGATACATGCGGATCTAGGCAAAGCTGAGTCAATTAATTTGGGACGGAGGGAATAGTAAATTAACAAGATGTAAGCACACCCAGTCACATTACCTGTAGAATTATGGAACAATAGTGGACTTGTTTGACACTGGAATTGGTTGAGTTGAGTACAAAAACTATACGAAGAATACTTTCGGTGAGCGCATCACCCTGAAGCTTGTTCATCCTGAGAACCGACCCAAAGGAAGCTCCATCCCACTTTTCATCCACATTTACTGACTGCAAGGTTTTCATGTTTCAGAAAATAGAACAAGTTTTGCTACCACCAATAAATAAACAAAGTTAAATACGCAATTAGCATCAAGTATTAAAGTTCACAAGGATCACTACTTACATAAATTGCAACAGAGATATGCTTGTATCTATCTGTGATAACTGAATCAGCAGATAGATGCTGAAATCTTGCCAATAATATTGTAGAAGGTGATTGGAGCATTTCGTCGCCCTTCAACAAGGAGACATGAAAAGATAAAAGAGATCAAGATTAAATTGCGAACATTACCGATGTATCTTCATGCTCAGGGTGGGTAAACCTAGAACAGAACAAACCTGGCCCTTATCAAGAAGATGGATACACATATAAGAAATTCTAAACTGTGCTTGTGCTATAGGCCGTTGGACTTTCTCAGCTTTGGGATTCTCTGCATGTTCACATATCCGTAGAACTCTTGTTAAACCATCAGCATACACTTCATAGCCTATCTTAAACACCCTCAGTCCAAATGAATCATCAAATCCTTGTTTTCCTGAACTGAGTCCATTACTGAACGAGAAATCCAGATTGAGCCTGCTATTTTGACGCATCTTCAAGAATGGCTTCCATGGACTGATTTTGTCTATTTTAATTTCACGCAGTGCTGGTGTATCTGAGGAAAAGCAATCAGCATGTTAGACATATAATTAAAAAATACAGTGGGCACTAAAAACAGGGGCCTCCAACGGAGAAGGCAGACTCAACGGATCACAAGTGTACAGGGTTTTTACCCATGCTCCGGTACCATGATGAACACAACAAGGGAAATCTATTACATCCATAATGGCTGCATGGGTAAACTAAGGCTCCCTTCTGTTGCCCGATCACTTGTGCTCTTCTCTATATATTCTTTGTATAGTGAGTCCCTTTCTTGTAAATAAACTATCTGGGTCTCCACTACTGTTTTTGCTCAAAAAATGAAAATACGGGCGCATGGGTAAATTCTAGACTAGAGGAGCTGAGACAAGCACGCAAGAAAGCCTAAACACAAGTATCTACTACAGTTGACAGAAGAGATGCCATCAAATAGTGAAAGACCTACAAGACAAGAATTCATGTGACTAACGAGATCCATACACCAACAATGTCTTTTAACAAGCTTTTTACACATGGACTGCAAGTGAATAATTGTGTTGCAAGCACCAGCACACATATATTGCTCTGTATCATCAATATTGTAATTGTGATATATTCCTTTACAGTTGCACAAAATAAAATATGGTCGATTGCTATTGTTTTCCATTGTAGATATAAACCTTCCTTCATAAAATTAAGTTCCACAAATGTCTGTTTACCATCCAAAGGCTAAGTGGTAGAGTATCTGTTTGCTTAGTGCTTTGTACAACATCGATCTTTCAAATTTGTGCTTTGCAGAGGCATGTGAGATTTCAGCAGTGAAGCTTAGTGCAGCACTTAATGGACAGTAATCAGTTTGTAATTACTAATAACTGGCAACATGAGACATCTATCAATAGAGCAATAACTCTTGAGAATTAGGAGATAGGAACTTGCCAACAATGCGCACAACCAACTTGCGGGGTAAACTCAAGTCATCCCATGCATACTGTTCCGAGTCTTGAGGGCGTAACATATCCGATTCATCTGAATCCTAGAAAATCCAGAGAAATTCAAGATCTATCAGTAATATACAATACATTATAATCCTGTTAATACGATATATAGATAGAATTTAGAAATGCACTCATACCTTCTGGAAATACATGATAGATGCTTCATTCAAGCAATTCTCTACCCGATATGGTAGTGCAACCTTTGGTGGCTTAGTGAAGTGTAAAACAAACGATGTATTTTCTTGAACAATATCAACAGAAGCAAACTGTTTCAGCTTCCCATCTTTTAAAGTGTCAGTTTTAATCCCATCTGTTTCCATTTCTTCTGATCTTCTGAACTTCATGAAAAAACGGCCAATTGATGAAACACAAATTGGTCCGGACCAACAATATCCTGTTTCTTTTGGAGAAAACTGGATAAATATGTGCGAATCCTCAGATATATTTTTGTGCTTCTTAAGAAACAAATCGAAGTAGTTTCCTTCTTGCTTTTTTCCAGGTTTCCATGTCTGTAAGGAAGCCCTCTGTTTAGCTTCAATTGTCAATCCATCAATGTCATCCTAGTCAAATGATAACCAAAATCATGAGTACCAGATGAGACTACAATCATGAAACAGTAATATTTGTCAGAGCAAAAGTGAAGCACCTGAACAAGACATTGGCGAACAGCAACTGCAGTAGCAGACTCATTCGAGATAACATATCTTGGCACGATTAATACAACTTGTGATGACACAGGCAAGCCATAAATAACAGGTTGTAAAGACATGCCAAAAGCTGCCATACGATGAGGCAATACATCATCATGAATCTCCAGAAAAAATTCAGTGAAGCCAGATAATGCTTCTAAATCAATAAAAGCTTCTGATCCTTTCTCCTCATGCAGGCTTATTCGCAGTTTATTTGACCTGCCATGTATCAGATTGTCATTTACTCATTTTACATAAACATGTTTGCAGATCTGGCAGAAGGTACACTCGAATGCATACTGCTCTATACTGGCACTACAAAATGAACACTTTCCTGGCTTTCTCGTACTCGCATTTACATGACTAAGATAATCACAGGGGCATAGCATAATGTGGCAATCTGAAAACAGAATATGTGTAATCTTTCTCAATCAGTTAAAATACGTTCATTCACACCTTGAATAACATACAAGAAAAATGAAATATTCATGTGAGATGAGACACCTGCATATCATCCACTGAAGCTATTACGAAGAAAATATTCATTGATTCATGATTCTGGTTTTCTCAGTCTGTTGCAGGAACTACAGTCTACAGGTTGTTAGAACTGAAGATGGAGGGAACTTAAAACCTTGATAGTCAGTTAATGCCTTTTGGCCATGGATCACAATAGTGAATGTCTCTTCAAATATATATACCAATGCCAAAAATAGTATTGTTTGAGTTATAACTATGACAGCACAGAGGTGGCAATCAAAATCATGTCAAGTACTGAAATTATTGACAATTTGCAGAAACACTGATATAAAACCTAGAACTGAATGAATATTGTGCCAGCTCTAATGATTGCCTGTTGTGACAGAACTACTGGATTGCATAAAGGATCACCAAACAAATGAACAAAACTAGGGATGATTGCTTACTTAGAAAACCAGGAGTTCATTGACATTGAGGACAAAATACAACCATTCTGTGGAGGAAGCTCAATATTGTCTTTTCCAGCTTCAGACCTGCAATAAATAAGCACTGTATGAGTAACTCTGTAAGAATACTTACCAATTATTCAGCATTACATTCAGCATCACATACGCAGATAGTGATTTTTTATCGGAAGCTGTGCACCGCAAGGGGTAGTCGCTGGTATTTTGTAGTGTATATCTCGTGAAAAGAGCAACCTGAACAATCAAGAGGATGATTATCAGGTAGATCATTTTTATATGTTTCCAACTTTGCAAGACACACAGTTTCACCAGATATCGCAGGAATAAGAGGAAAAACATAACATAGCCTTATTCTACCTCCAGCAAGCCTTTCTCTTGACGCAATAATCTTAAAGAACAATGAAACTTCCCAGGGACAAATTCTAACTCCAGATCAAGGAATTGAGCCTGAGCTGTCTGCTTTTGCATTCTCTTAACCCAATCACCACTGTTAGCTGCCTTGGACTTTGAACCATATGAATTTAGTGTGACTGAAAAATTAAACATGGCAGGATTCACATGGAAATAAGCACTTGAACCACTTGTAACCATTGCCTGCTTCCCAACGAGGCCAAAATTATCTTCTCTGATATTCTCTGTATTATCACAGTATAAAAGACTCTGTAAACATAGCAGTTTTTGTTTGCTTTCTTCAACAGTTAAATGTTCATAAAATTAGACTTTACCTGGTTGGGAGTCAGTCAGAAGCACATGTATGTCTGTCTGCAAGAAATTGTACACTTGAACAGTCGGGTATATGAAAATTTCTCTCTGCAACTGTAATGCCACCGATGCACTCCTGCCAGACACACGCGTGCCATTTGTAGGCTGCAAAGGCACATCTCTAGCCAGAGTATGAATTAAAAAATGAAGATCCGTTACATGTTGACCATCAACAGAAACAGGGCAACTCAAAGAGTTGAAAGAAGACTTCATAGAATCAATGTTGAAGGCTTTCCTTAAGTTATAATTAAGTTTTTCTATCACACCAGTAATGCGAACTGCTTTTTCGCCGGTTATGTCTTCTGACCATTGCACAAATGTTTCATGGCTCAGATTAGAGTGTTCGGAGATCTCAGGTCTAATCGACAGCATAAAATTTCCTGAAACTCAAGAAGCATAGATTGTACAATAGTTAGAGAAGTGCCATCTGAAGTTCTGAACTACAGGAAGGAAAAAGGAACATATTTCAATAAAAGGTCGCAATCACTAGGAATTGGACTGCATTTAACACAAGACATATAAATAGGTCTAAATTTTATGGTGGTAATGGTAACCAAGTATGTGTTAAGTTCACTAAGAATGGCATGCATGATCCATATCACACTAATCTGTAAATCATATAAATGAAAGTTACTACATACATGCTGGGTTTTTGAAACAGTTCGAATCATTTCGATAATAATCCGTTTGATCTGTTTTGCCAATGTCTACAGTTAGAATTCGTATAGCCCTAATATGTCTTTAGATTTTTTGATAGATATCCTAGGTTTTCTTTAGTATAGTTTTCATTTTCTCATCAGTGCTTGTTTCTAGACTGGATGGACGCCTGCGACACAGAATAAAGGTAAATGCATTACCACAGGCTCATTCATCGAAAATCAAAATCATTGAGACAGGAAACCACTGTCGAGGTCCATTGGACAAGTCATCTAACAAAAACAGATGGACTTTGATGCCTATAATGTGGACAAAGAAAAAATAGTAAATTATATAAATGTTAAGAACTTTTTCTATCCTTCCAATCCTACAATTTTTTCTTACATACCAATTACGTCAAGAGATATTAGACCATGCATAACAGATGATAATATCATGCCAAGAAAGGGTACAGTTACTTGCCAAGAGCTAGAGCCATCAACGCTCTTTTGGATCCTCCAGATAGATCCATCGCGTCAAATACCCCAGTAGATTCATCAACCATGTCACCACTTCTAACTGTGACAAACGCTGCTTCTTCATTAGCTTTTTGTGGCCTCTGAAATCGAAGTTCAAGGGGAAAGTCACTCTTATTATATATCCTCAACAAAGGTTCGACCGAAAGGGATAAACCTTCCTGCAATGAGTCAACATTAGCTATGAGAAACACAATGTATTTGCTAGCTAATATAAAAAACAAAGTATTTGCGTTTCTACCACAGAATTCTGGGACACCTTGACCACAACAAATGGTCCAGAGAAGCGCCTTGAATCTGCAGTACTCAAAGGAACAAAAACATTACAATAAAAATACCATCACCACTCCACAAATAAAACGAAGTGACAGATAGAACCCTAGAACATGCCTTGCCAGATTAGACATCAAAGTTTAACAAAACAATAATACATTAATAGTTATTGCCATAGTGATCTAATTAAGTGAAAGTTCAAAGAGGAGCATGACATACAGTCCCAGCTACCAAATCCAGAAGTCGTTGCATTCAGAATGGATTGGTTGTCATGTAAATCAAAATTTATCAAACAGAGCGTGTATGTAGAGTACAAAAGTGCTCTTGGTGTATAAGTCCATGAGTAAATTTCTTGGAAATACATGCATTAACCCATCTAAGCTGAGATGTGCCACAAGAACATGTCAGGAATGTACCAATATGTGTAAACAAGATATACTTAATTTTCACAATGCTCATTTGAAATAAATATTTTTTGAATGGCAATAATCCTCTAAAGAAGAAAATAGTTCAAAGACCAAGAGTCTTTGAATTAAGCAACACAAGGCTTGGACCTATACCACTCGCAGAACACAAATCCAAATGCCAATGCAGCTGCATTGAACTGCTAATGAATATAGTTGTTGAAAGAAATACCTTTGAGAGATGATACTAGGGTTCTCCATGCGGAGATGCCAGACTCATGGAGAGAAATATTGATTGGAGCAGTTGAAAATGCCCCTTCCTTGAATAAAGAAATAGAAACCGCACTCCGATCATGTGGGCGATTATCATCAACTATTAAGTGCCTGTAGGAGGCGATAAGAAGAATGTTAGGAAATAATAAAATAGAGAAACCACAACAGCATGCAAGGCAAGAAAGTTACAAAGAGTGACAAAGAAAGTCAAGGAGCAATACAATAAGATGAGACGAATCTATTGGCACTTAAGTCGTAGTGTTAGTGGAAAAAAATGGAGTGGAAGCCAGAAAACGTCGTTGCAGAAACAGTGATGGATAATTTAGAGGCAACAAACACTTGGTCAAGAACTGAATGCCTATTTTGAGAATTTGCACAGAAGAGGTTCTAACAATCAGAAAACCAAAATCACAAGCATGCTCTATAAATTTTATGATTAGAAAACCTGGAGGATTATTATAGTCACACATCATTGATTGGTCACAATGTACAAATTGTACACCTTGCTAAGATGCTGAGAATACAAATTATTTAGATAACCAACAAAATGAACAGACCTCAAGAAAACTGAAGTTGATTGTTGCCCAGGAACTATTGCATCCCCATTATTTTGAAAATGACATACAAGTGTCAGCCTTGAGTTGTTCTCTATCTGCAGAAGTAATGGGTAACGCTCATACATCAGTAAACTAGAATAACACTATTGACAAGACATGAAAAATATGAATATCTGAAACAAAGTCCAAAGTATGGTAAGCCCCAAAAGTTAAATATTCATATAGGAAAGTTCAAGTTTAAACCTTGCAGCAGTTAGGAAAAATAGCTGAGTTTCTCACAGCATATGGACCCATCAAGTCTAACTTCCCAACCAAATAAAGCAGCACGTCAACTGAAAGCTCATTTATAAAAATATCCACCTGCAAGATGAAGGAGATCCTAAACCATGCTACAGAAAGAGATATGTCTAGATCAAAAATAAGCATATTAATAAAGCATTGCACCTGTTTTAAATGAAAGAAAAAGCGGAGTGGTGTCCTGCTACGCCTAGTAACTGGATCTTTGTTGAAAAATCTAAATCGGAAGAACACATAGGAGGTGATAGGTGAGATAAGGTTCTCCCTGTATGTATGATAGAAATAAGTCAACTTCCAATCTCCAAACCAACATGGAAGAAAAAACTAAAAAATCTATTAGTCAACATAACAATGACTATTAAGAAACTAGCACATCACATACCACATATCTTTGCGTGCATCATAGTACTGCCCTGAAACTTTGAATGAACTTAGAATCCTGGTCTTGGATGGGTATATTTGTGTGACAACACGGATATCACTTATGCAATTTTGGACAAGTGGAAAAACATCACCAGTATCAGACACTTCATGGGTAATGGTACAAACAATCTTATCAATACTCATGGTTATATGTTTTGAACTTGCACCAGTTTCCAACCTAGCCATTACAGCAGAAGGCAACTCTTCTTCCACATCCAGATAAGAGTTACCATCCAAGTTCGTATTGGGAACAATGAGCCTTGCAACATCAGAGAATAGGAATTCATCAAAAACCTTCAACTTAAATGGATTTCCTGGTTTTTTAACAAACTCCAGTTGCCCATCCACAAATGCAATGCCATAGTTGTTTTTCTTGTTCACAAGGTGGTAGGAACTACTTGAAATAACCTTGCAAGATTTGGCATCATCCTCATCATCCTCAAAACTATCAAACCCGAGAGGTGATGTGCTCCACAGTGAACAAGGCTTGTCAACAAATGAAGAAACTTCAACCAAATCTGATCCTTGAGAGAAACTAAGGGCCAGTTCTTTGCCTTCATCAATTTTTGCACGTAAAGATAGAAGAGAAATATATGGCGTGTCTGATCTCCATCTCTTATGGTGTTTCACCTGAAAATATGATCAATTTTTGTTTACACCCGTGCACATTTCCTATAGCACCGAGTTAGCTGACTTTTACAAGTGAGAAATTCATCACGGAATATAACTACTAATGATTACCCTAAATAATGCGTGTTCACCAGCAAGGGAATAATGGTATGCACCAGCCACTTGATACTTTATTCCAGTGTTTTTGACTGATACATACATCTGTTGATCAAGATCTCGTATAGCCACGATTGCTCCTATTATGGCAGTAATAATACAAGAGTTAGCACACTGAATTTAAGTTATATAAGAATTCGGTTGATGTCATTAATCATAACTACCATCAGGTATAGTATAATCTACATTATCCGGCTGTTCTTGTTGAACGGTGTCACCAATCTGTATTTCCTTCTGAGATGAGGTAGAACTCAGCATTCCTTGAAACGGAGCAAGTAATGATGAGATCATCTGCATAGATCCAGATACAGTTCATTCATAGAAGGAAGTTTTGTTGTATATTGGATGAAACTTAACCCTGCACAACCTTAAATTCCAGTGTAGGATGATATCTGAGCGTAGATTTTGCACTGTGGTGGATAAATTTCCATGTTCCTCGCAGGGAATGTTATTTCCAAAACTGTGTTTTAAGTGGATACAGACAGTATATGTTGGGCAAAAAGTAAATCTGATTAAAATTACCTTCAAAACGGTAGCCATAATTGAATGGAACAAACTACACATAGCTGTAAATGAGGTGCTAGCCTATCGTGACATGCTTCGAGGAACTACAGGATAGGAACAATAGTGATATGCATGCATAGCTGTGGAGTTCCAATGGTGAGCACAAATTTGACCATAACTGTCAAAGTCATTTTTACGAGCTAAAACAGGACTTTTCTTGTACTTTTTTTCTCTTCACTCTTTGGTTGCCACAGGTTTTTGTTGGGTTTCATCTCTAGCCTGCCCCAACTTGCTTGGGACAAAAGGCTTTGTTGTATCTAAAACAGAATGCTAAAGGGGTGTCTCGTAATTTAGCGCTAGCTGTTCCTATAAATAAATTGTGGAGAAAGCACAGAAGAGCAGGAACATCTAGCTAGTATAGGAAAAAGACATAACAAAATCCCAACCACTGTCCAAAAGATGGCAGGTAAGATCGGGAAATCACCTCAATGCTTGATAATGAGATTGACACCTCCAAACCAGAAATAAAACCCATTCCAAACCAATCACCACTTAAACACATCAAATTAGAATCTCCATCCAATTCTTTTTTCTCGATCTTAAGAGAAGTAGAGAAATGGCTGAGGATATAACTCTTATGTGAAGAAAATTCAAGTGATGTGTTGCCTGTTGAACCTTCCACAGAAGAAGTTGAGCTTGAAGGAGCATCACAATCATGGGTAACATTATCCGCTTCGTTAAATGGAAGATATTCCTGAATTTCAGACTGAGACGTAAGAGCAATAGACTTGCTGGATCGAAAACGGGGTGCTGGCACACCTCTATATTGTTCATGGGTAGTCTTGGGCATACTACTAATAGTGGAGATTGAAAGATGCTTCACTTCAAACAACATCTTCATGCCAAAATTCAATAGTTGAAGGTTTGCGTCAACTTCAAGAGTTAATCCCTGATATGTACCTAAGTGCATAGAAAGAAGATTAAATTATCAGGAAAAAAACATTACAACTCTCCCCTGGCTGTACATTTAAGTAAGAATGAAGTTCACTAACTCAGTTACCGGATTCGTCCGCAACAGCGAGTGTTAGAGAAATCCGAGATAAATCAATATCTAGACATTTGACAGCATTAAATGGGAATTCCTCATTTTGCAAATGAGCACCTAAAGACACAGGTGATACTTCCCCTTCTGTATAGGTGTTCCTCACATTAGGGTCAGTTCTTGCAGCGACTGCAGTTACTGAATCTTCGGCTATATTTGAAGTTGCCCACAATGGGAGATCCATAAGCAGCCAAAAGTAAAATTTGCAACAGGAAACAAACTTAGCTAAGAACATTGTTTCAAGAAAGATCAAGCCACCCTGTGAATCGAAATTAACAAGAATGTCTTAGTACTGAAACAACAAGAAAAGATGCTATCTGGGAACAATTGACAGAGAACATCAAACGCTTCATCTCACAAATGTCACAATTATTAAAAGAATGCAGAAATAACATCTGATATTGTACACAAAAAATAATGTTCATATAAAAGAAGTAGCAAAAAACTTCAAAAAGGGTGGTGCACCTGGATTTTGCATTTGAAAATCTTTAGATTATCATGGATCACCATCGAGATCTTCTGTTTGCTCGGATGATTGACTTGAGTTAAATACTTATGAATCCTACTGTCTCCAATATAAACTTCCGTGAATTCAATTTCAATAGAATAGCAAAATCCCCAAGAATCAGAAATGCGACCACTTCTAGATTCATTTTCCATTTCCTCATTGGTCAACCTGTCTTTAGTGGGATCAACACGCAGATGAAAGATGCATTCTGTTATAATGAACTGGTTCTTGTTATATGGTAAACTACTAAGCGCAGTTGTGCATTCAATTTGGTTCTCAATTATCACAGACTGAATTCCAGAGAAACTAACATGGATGCATGTACATTGTCCGTTAAGAAGAAGTTTCAAAGAAGAGGTCCTGATGCAGAACCCAGCACCCAAAGCTAACATATCAAGCAATTCCTGTGTTGATATGCCCTCGAATATGGGTGAGCCACTGATGTAGTTTATGGTATTGTTGACAAAGGCAGCAGGATTTGGGAAAAGTCTACCGCGTGAAGCACTAAAGATGATGTATGTTGATTCCAATTCAAGTTCCACTTCAACCATGAGTTCTGTATGAGAGTCGAATGATGCTTCCTGGGCAATATGATCAACACCGAGATCTCTTGTGCTCCCCATTGTATTTTTATTGCAAAACGATGCTAGCCTTCCAATAAAATCATCAGAATACTTGACATTAACCAAGTCAGAATTCAACGCCACCAACTGCATGCTTTCAACAATCTGCAATGATGACATACTGTTAATGACCACAACAACAGACATGGGATAGGATACTAAGCACATAATTTTTTTACGGTGATGGCAACAGGAAGACTTTTTCATTTGTGATTCATTGTTCATCCAAGTCGTACACATCTTGTATGACTACTCATCTAATAATCCGTAACATAATATCATATGCTAATATGTTTACTTAAAAGATTCTATAAAAGGGCTTAGATTCAATAATGTTGAAAATTATATAACTTGTGCACACACAGACCTGGCAAACTGTAAACAGTTCATCCATGTAGAACAAAACTATACAACCAGCAATTCCTCCTCCTAAGTTCATTGAGAGAACATTTCTGGCCACGAAGAAGGAATGCACATACTTCCTGGAAGGTGTACATATAAAAGGATTGTCAAGAAAAAATTGACAAAACACACTCACTCATGCAAATTGGGGTCAGGAAAACTCATTTTGGATTAAAGAATTAATCGTAAAAATGCTGACTTTCAAGAGTTGAGGAACAATTTCAAACTATATACCAGAAATTAAAAGTATGAATTCTCATATTAGTTGTAACTTCTTGGAGTTAACGCTATTTCACATAACTCTTTACAAAACCTTTTGACTCAATGCCTCATAGCAGAACCCCAAAAATAAAATAAAAAGTTCAGATAATATACTGAACCAAAATACTTTTATATTCATAAGTCCATGCAAATGCAAGATTGAAATGGTACCTGTCTGTTGACAGCTGGAAATTGGCCGACATCGGTCCAAAAACATGACACTGCTGATTGGCTTCTATATTATCTATCAGAAGAGTTAAGCCAGCCAATTTGAAGCGAGCATCCAAGACAATATTCCCTGGATAAACATGTCTTGCACTACTTTCCGCTGCAAGATAAACAGGTTCTTGCACCGCCTTCTCCCAAAATGTATTACGTGATTCTTTGACATGTGAATTAGATCTCAGGGAAGTAGACAGAGATGCTGGCCACATAGCACATTCCACATATGCCAGACTGAGAACTATGCAGGACTTGTCACTCATCTGAGAAAACAGAGGTACAAACTTATTTTTACAATTTTGCAACAAATTATTTTTATCAAAGGATAACCGGATACTGGGACCAGCAACCAGTGCTACAATATGAAGGTTATTTTCTGGAATAGCATCTGACATCACAATATTCATTCTCTGAGTCAATGATCTCAATTTATCACCAAATCCGCTTGTAGGTGTTACACAGGCGCCAGTACTGTTCAAAAGGTCTGGTAACTTTCCGTTCAGCTCTTTCAGCTGCTTGTAGTGCATGAACTGTCTATGCAGCATATAAGTTGACGAAGCACTCTCATAATCCAAATCAAGGTTTAGTTTCCCGACTGTAAATCTACATTGCTGAAACCCACTTGCACTTTTGTAAGGATCGATGACATGTGATTTAAGTTCAAAAATAACAGAAGGCTTTTCATTATGCATCACATCAGATTCATTGTATACAGTGCTAATTACCATCCATTCCCTCCATAGTTCCTCCATACCACTCCCTAGAACAGCAGTAGACGAACCATCACTGTGGGAAAATACATCAGATTGATTTTCAGAAAATGGGTGCATACTGGCAGAATAACTCCAGAGGATCATCTTTGAATCAGTGTCTTCAGCAACCTCTGATATTTTAAAAGATGAATTCCTACTAGGTTTGTTACTATTATCCGCTCGTAACAACTTTGGGACACCAGCAAGGAAAGTTTTCAGTTCCCCAACTACAAAAAACAACGATTGCGTGGTGCAACCAGCTGAGTAAAGTAAGCATGATGATCTGATTACAAGATGCATCGAAGGTAAATCGATGCGGCAACTCTTCCTTCCGTTGTTTAACCATTTTATACTGGTGAAGTGATCAGCAATAGGTAATAAGATTAGGGAGAGCTCCCCAAGGTGGATATTGAGCTGAAAATCCATGTCTGAATCATGAGAAAAGCCAGGAAAAATATTTCCGCCAGATCTATGTGCTTTGTTTCCAGAATCCCTAGCTCTCCAAACTGACCAGAATATGAATAGAAGAAACCTCCATAAACATAAAATAGGAGTGAGGATTTTCATCAAAGAACAAACCAGAAGTGGTTTTGATGATTCTTGCTTGTTCTGTTGCTGTGAAATGGTAAGTTTTGAACGTGCAGCACGACGTGCTCTAGCAATAGCTTCTACAGGAATTTTCTCCTCCAACTCGAGAACATTTACCCAGTGATCTCTGATAGCTCCTAACATTTTCCTGTTCCTTGACACCGTGCTGCAGTTCTTCTTTATAAGCTTGTCAGAGGGATATCCGACTAATGATAGCAGCAACACATAAGCATGAACATAGGACTGCCAGAAAGTAGCACATCTTAAGGCCTTGCTTACAGAAAATCTTCGGCCTACTATTGAGCTGTCAAGCTTTTTCGCGGCAATTTGCCAGAGCTCTCTACCACTCCTAATCCTGTAGTCTTCCTTTTGACTTGTAATATCCAATATTACCATCAACGAAGGAATAGCTTTTGGTGAAACTTTGCAGCACGCGTTAGGAACATGGATGCTAAAAGCAGCAAGTTGGAGATTATTCAGTTTAACACAAGCAGATAAGCCAGTGAAAGATGCAGTGCCATCTGTACGATCATTCTCCTTCAGCATAAACTCAAAATCATCACATTTAACAAGAAGGTGATTCTCCTTCGCAGATGATATAGAAGACCCAACTAATCCTCTGAACAGAGAACTGCGAGAAACAAGCTCCGGACCAAACTGTAAGTCAGTTGCCCTCAATACCAGAACATGGGATTCATCAAGATATCGAACTTGTATTGTGATATCATCAATCCGCACCTGACTACAGTTTAGAAGTACACTGGAAAATACCGAGGCAATCTTATCTTCCAGGGAACTAACTAGACCTTCAATCATCTCATGCAACATTTCACCCTACCAAGTAGTAAACGGCGCAGCTTTTGATCAAAAAAATTAGCAAGCGTGCAGTAACAGAACTTAAAATATGAGTGGCAGTGCTGATTAACACAGAAGGAACTTTGCATAAAGAATATAAGCATGAAGCAGTCTATCTGAATGCCTGATTGGTGTAACCTAAGTTGTTGCCAATACACAAGCACACAGAGCAGGGATCACATTCCACAGTTATGCAATCTGAGCACAGCCTACTTGACATTTACTAGCAACACAGATACACAGACCGGGGGTAACAAAACCCAAAGTGCACAGTGTCAACTTCTTGCTTCAGCAGTTACATTTGTGTTCCACCATAATGCTAGTGTGTGTACATGTTGTTATCACTAAGGCATGTAGAATTCTCACCTTCATCGCAAGAAAAGGGCTGAAAAACTTAAGCATATGCGGGAGTTGGCATGCTAATCTGACCGTGGGAGCTTTGTGATCAACAATTGTTTCTCATTCTACAGAGCTTAGGAATAAACAAAACACTTGTAGCTGGGGGTAACACGAGCGCGAACTTCGCACCTGAGGGTCCATTGATGCAATCACTCTCTTCTTTTCCTTGGAGATCCATTCCCTGATGTCTGGCCGCTGCTTCCGTGGCGCAGGCTCCCTTCAGAATACACAAAAGTAAGAACTGACTCATCACTGAATCAACTAATCCATCCCTTTCGTGATAAGATATTATCATATGAACACAATGCCATGTGAATGGAAACAATTCTAGCAACATCCAGCCAGCGTGATGATAATACATTATGCATACTTCCTCCTCCCACTGTCTCTCCGACACTACAACCACTAATGCACCGCCACGATCGCACGCGGGGTAAGAAACTGAGTACCTGAGGGTGAGAGAGACGTCGACGCCGCGCAGGACGGCAGCGAGCGCGGGGGCGCCCCAGAGCGAGGCAGCGAGCTCGACCTCGGCGACGGCCGCGCGGTCGACCGTCGCGGGGAACGAGTCCGGCGCGTCAAGCGCCGCGGCGCCGAGCTCGAGACCGCGCGCGACGGCGCGGCAGCGCAGCGGGCCCAGCTCTAACCGCAGCTCGTCCGGGTCCGCCGCCAGCCACGGCCGGAGGGCACCGAGCAGCCGCGTACGCGCCGCGTCCGCGAGACCCATCGTTGCGGCGGACGGTCTAGGACTCCATGGTGGAAGCGGAGGATGCGCTGAGGTGATCGGGGTTTCGAGAGGCGGGGGGTGTGTCCGGATTGGAGCGGTTGGGGGTTTGGAGGGGACCGGGGAGGGAGGTTTGCGCTAGCTGCTGGGTTTGTCTCTGTCGCGGAGGTCGGCAGGAAGGGGACAGGTGACACGTATGGTGCTCCCTCCCTGCAGTGTTTTTGCCAACTTATCGTGTTTCGATTATTATTATTTTTTCATGTACAAACATGCAAGTTGCAAGGCCCTACACGTTGTGATATTTTTTTGTTGTGTTTTTTTATTCCCTTTGATCCATTCATTCATTTGTATTTGGATAAAGTTGAAAACATTAATATGGATCGCATGGAGTAATAAGTTTATTACTGCAATTCACTTTGCGTGCATTGCTACGGCCTACACAATGATCTTGCAGCAAGGTGTCCTCCTGGCGGACGAGAAAGAAGAGGACGGGTGGGGGATGAGAGAGGAAACCATAGTGGCGTGTGGAGAGCCGGAGGAGCGGTGGAGATGAAATCAATGGTCGAGCATGATAAAAAAAAATATTAAATAATGTGTCGTATAGTTTACATTTCAAGAAGATTCCATTAAGGTTCGGTATTTCCTTGCTTACGCTCTGCAGTTAATAAGCTTTCTCATTGCAAGACCTAGAAATGCATTGGAATAAGAATGCTATATAAGCACAATAGCAGTTAATAAGCTTTCTCGCTACAAGACCTAAAAAATGCATTGGAACTAAGAATGCTATATAAGCACAATAGCAGTTAATAAGCTTTCTCGCTGCAAGACCTAAAAATGCATTGGAATTAAGAATAAGTACAAAAAACTTAGATAGAGGACATCTATTTCGAGGTGAGAATTAGTTAACTAATTATAGCATTATTAGGTAACTTCAAATGAAAATTTTAGCCTTGTTAGGAAGACTACATGTATAAGACATCTTTACTATTAAATAGGAGTTGGTGATCGTAGGTCATCCTCAAATATCAAATATTAGGGCTATCTAGACCGTTGGATTTGTAGGGGTTCCGCGTATGAAAATAATAAAATTTTACCCTACGCCCCTGAATCCCTGATGTTGCCAGGACCTATCTATTAGTAATGCAATAACGGGAGGAGCTTTTCGCGAACTTACCCTTAAAGACAGAAAAGCATTGTCAACGCTCAGGAGAGCGTGGTTGATGTAGACGAGCCGAAGCCGACCTCAAGGTCGTGATGAAGTCCTTGCGCTCATGCGGCTCCAACGACTTGAGTGCCTCAAGTGTGACACCTCGCGGGGAGTTACACATGTCCGGTGCCTGACGATGACTCCCGCTTCCCCGATCCTGCAGCAGTTGCAGAAGTAGAGCTCCTGAATCTGAATCCCGCAGCGCGACGGCGCTCTGTGTGAAGATGTCTCTCGTTCGCGCAGTCCGAACTTGGGATCACGGTCACAAGAGAGAGAATATCAATTGGAAGTCTCCCCAAAATAGAGGAAACCTTTTATTGAATATTGTGTGTATTTATCTGGCCAAATACCCCCACTATATATAGGGGGGAGGCACTACCTCCCTCAAAGTCCCGGGGTGGGATTAAAGGAGAGGGAGAGGGGGCGCCACCGGCCAGCCCTAGTGGGCCTCGCGCGGGGGGGGGGGGGCTTGGCCCAGCCGGCCACCCCCTTGCCCCTTCTCCCCTCTTGCCTTTCCCTAATGGGCCCTCTTTCCTCCGGAATTGGCCCATTAAGCCTTTTGACCTTTAAATTGATTTTTTCTCTTTTATTAAATAATTATGAATAAGTGATTAAATCAATATTTAACATTCATTCACATATTATTCAATCTCCATGGCTATGGAACACCTTCCACCTCCACTCCGGACATCCTCTAGACTTACCGAAACCCTTCCGGTTTTCTCTCTACTCTTCTTCGACGATTCTACTGATCCTATAAACACTCTCTAAGCATCATCAAACCCTTAAGCGTGATACCCCACGGTTCGGGAACACTCCAGACATGGTCGGGACACTCTCGGGCCAATGATCGATAGAGGGACCTGGATGGCCATGTGACCCCTGCGCATTCCACGAAGATCTTTCGTCTTTTGAACCGGGACAGTCATGTCTTATTCCCTTTGTCTCTCGACACTCGCATTGCCCGAGATCTGATCAATGACATCACCATGTCGTGTTCAATCTCGTTACCAAACAATGCTACTTGACTCGTTCGACAAGTGATATCTCTGTGATCAAATCACACGCTGCGCAGCTATTGGATATAACTTCTGAAGGAAATATGCCCTGAGAGGCAATAATAAAGTTGTTATTATGTATTCCTTATATATGATAGATGTTTATTTTGCATGCTATAATTGTATTGATCGGAAACGTCAATACATGTGTGTTTAATAAACAAAAAGGGTTCCTAGTTATGCCTCTCTTATAGACTAGCTTGTTGATTAACAAGATGATCAAGGTTTCCTGATCATGGACATTGGATGTTGTTAATAACAAGGTCACAACATTTGTGAAATGATGTGATGAACATTCATCCAAAGTATAGCATTACGATCAAGTCATTATGTTTACATTTCTATAACATCATATGAAGTAATCTTTATCCTTAGACCATAAGATCATGTTAATTGCTAACACCGGAAGAGTATCTTGATAACATCAAACGTCACACAGTAACAGGGTGACTATAAAGATGGGTTCAGTGCTACGAAGGTGTTATTGTTGGGTCCGCAGCATAGAAAACAAAAATATTCCTACGATGAGAACTATACGCCAAGATCTATCTACCAGATACAGAGCAACGGGTGGACATACATCCATGGAGAACTTACCCTCGAAGACAACGAGTTTTGTTAACGAGTAGGAACTCGTGGTTGATGTAGTCGTACGCTTGCCGATCTCAAGATCATGTGGAAGTCCGAGCGCCGCAAATCAGCAGCGCATCCGTCCTCGCACACACGTTCAAGCCACCGGACAACCTCCACCTCCTTGCTCCAGCGAATCAGCGGAAGCAGCAACTCCTTCCAGACGCAACGCCACCGGGAACATGTATCTCGCTAATCCGAGACCATGGGGGAATATCTAGAGGGGGAGAGAGATCCTTCACGAGGAGGTGTGGTTTGTGAGAGGGGAGAGGGGGGCTTTATATAGGAGGGATGGAGACCCCTCCCCTCCCATAGCCGGCTCATAAGGGGGGTACTCCTCCCCTCCTTCATTCATGTGGTGAACCTCCACTCACATAAACATGGCCTCCACCCAAAATCCCACTCACATGTATTTAATTTCCACCAAATTAAATGCAACTCTCAATTAATAAAACTCTTTTATTTATTTTATTCAGAATTTTGTTAATTACTTTAATTAACAAACATTCACATAAAACCCCTTGCAACATTTCAATATCACATGCAGAACTACTTTCTGCAATTTCACCCGAAACAATTCCGGTTTCTATTGAAACAATTCCTGTTTCTATCAAAACATTTCCTGCGCTTTGCAAACCTTTTGTCTGGAACATATGTGCTCCTAAATGGTGTCCGGCAACCCTTAAGTGTGTCACCCTACGGTTCGCGAATAATGCAGACATGATTGAGACTCCTCTCAGATCAATAATCAGAAGCGGGACCTGGAGATCCATATTGACTCCTGCATATTCAACGATGACTTCTGTGATCGTGAGAACCTTTAACGTCAGCAATTTAATCCCTTTGTCTCATGATATAATACATGTCCGAGATTCGATCATCGGTATCCAAATACCTAGTTTGATCTCGTTACCGACATGCACTATTTTCTCGTTCCCGTGATATAACATTCTAGTGATCACATCACTTGCTTGCAAGCTATCTTAATGTGATATCACCGAGAGGGCCCAGAGTATATCTATCTGTCATCGGGATTGACAAATTCCACTCTTGATACATGAGCCTCAACATAACACCTTCATAGCACTGAACCCACCTTTATAGTCACCCTGTTACGGTGTGACGTTTGATGTTATCAAGATACTCTTCCGGTGTTAGCAATTAACATGATCTCATGGTCTAAGGACTAAGACTACTTTGTATGATGTTATAGCAATATAAACATAATGACTTGATCGTAATGCTATACTTCGGATGAATGTTCATCACATCATTTCACAAATGTCGTGACCTTGTTATTAACAACATCCAACGTCCATGATCAGGAAACCTTGATCATCTTGTTAATCAACAAGCTAGTCTATAAGAGAGGCATAACTAGGAACCCTTTTTGTTTATTAAACACACATGTATTGATGTTTCCTATCAATACAATTATAGCATGCAAAATAAACATCTATCACATACAAGGAATACATAATAACAACTTTATTATTGCCTCTCGGGGCATATTTCCTTCAGTCTCCCACTTGCACTAGAGACAATAATCTAGTTTATATAGTGATAAATCTAACACCCATGGAGTTCTGGTGTTGATCATGTTTTGCCCTAGGGAGTACTTTAGTCAACGGATCTGCTACATTCAGGTCCGTGTGCACTTTACAAATCTTTATATCTCCATCCTTGACATGCTCGCGGATGGAGTGAAAACGACGCTTAATATGCTTGGAATTCTTGTGAGACCTTGGTTCCTTGGCGTTGGCTATGGCTCCATTATTGTCACAATAGATCACCATTGGGTCCAACGCACTAGGAACCACACCTAGTTCCGTTATGAACTCCTTCATCCAAACCGCTTCCTGCGCTGCTTCTGAAGCAGCAACATATTCCGCCTCTGTTGTTGATCCAGCCACCACAGGTTGTTTGGAACTTCTCCAACTAACTGCTGCTCCGTTCAAGAGAAATACGTATCCGGATTGAGACTTAGAGTCATCCGGATCAGTGTCAAAGCTAGCATCGACATAACACTTAGCGACTAGCTCTTCTTCACCTCCGTATACAAGAAACATATCCTTAGTTCTTCTCAAGTACTTAAGGATATTCTTGACCGCTATCTAGTGTTCTGAACCTGGATCGGATTGGTACCTACTAGTCAAACTAATAGCATGTGCCACATCCGGTCTTGTACATAGCATGGCATACATTATAGAGCCTATGGCTGAGGCATAGGGGGTCTTATCCATTATCTCTCTTTCTTCCACCGTAGCCGGACTTTGAAAGCGTTTCGAAAATGGCAATGCCTTTGATACCATGGGAGAATTGAAAATGATTTTCGATACCCATGCTATCATAGAGAGTTATAATGCTTCAGAAAAGTTCTTTAACTGCATGATGGAGGAGAACAGCTCCGTTAGTGAGCACGTACTCAAAATGTCTGGATACGCCGATAAGCTTGTGTCCTTGGGAATAACGATTCCCATTGACTTAGGCATACATCATGTTCTCCAATCTCTGCCACCTAGCTACAAGAGCTTCGTGATGAACTATAATATGCAGGGCATGAAGAAGTCTCTTTTCGAGCTTCTGTCAATGCTTAAGACTGCAGAAGTGGAGATTAGGAAAGAACATCAAGTGTTGATGATCAATAAAACCACAGGTTTCAAGAAGGACAAGAAAGGCAAGCACAAGGGAAAGAAGGGTGGCAAATCTGTTGCCACACCTGAAAAGAAACCCCGAGCTGGCCCTAAGTCTGACACCGAGTGTTACTATTGCAAGGGGACTGGCCATTAGAAGCGCAATTGCCCCAAGTAATTGGCGGACAAGAAGTCTGGCAAGGCAAACAAAGGTATATGTGATATACATGTTATTGATGTGTACTTGACTAGTACTCGTAGTAGCACCTGGGTATTTGATACGGGATCGGTTGCTAATATATGTAACTCGGTTCAGGGGCTGCGGAACAAGCGACACCTAGCAAGGGATGAGGTCAGGATGCGGGTCGACAATGGATCAAGAGTTGATGTGATCGCCATCGGGACGCTACCTCTCCATATGCCATCGAGATTAGTTATAAATCTAAATAATTGTTATTTGGTGCCTACACTGAGCATGAACATTGTATCCGGATCGTGTTTGATGCAAAGTGGTTATTTCTTTAAACCTGAAAACAATGGTTGTTCGATTTATAAGAATGATATCTTTTATGTTCATGCACCTATGTTGAATGGTTTATTTCTATTGGATCTCGATAGTAGTATTACGCATATTCATAATGTTGATGCTAAAAGGATTAAACTTGATAATGATATATCTGCGTCTATGTGGCACTGCCGTCTAGGTCATATTGGCATTAAACGCATGAAGAAACTCTATTCCGATGGACTTTTGGAATCACTTGATTTTGAATCATTTGATACATGTGAGCCATGCCTTATGGGCAAGATGACTAGAACGCTGTTTTCCGGTTCAATGGAACGGGCGACAGATTTATAGGAAATCATACATACTGATGTATATGGACCAATGAGTGTGTCGGCGCGAGGTGGATATCGTTATTTTGTTACTTTCACGGATGATTTAAGTAGATACGGGTATATCCATTTGATGAAACACAAGTCTGAAACTTTTGAAAAGTTCAAGGAATTTCAGAATGAAGTGGAAAATCATCGTAATAGAAAGATCAAATTTCTTCGGTCCGACCGTGGAGGTGAGTATCTAAGTTACGAGTTTATCACACACATGAAAGAGTGTGGAATAGTTTTACAACTCACGCCTGCCGGAACACCACAATGCAATGGTGTGTCGGAACGTCGTAATCGTAATTTATTGGATATGGTTCGATCTATGATGTCTCTGACTGACTTGCCACTGTCATTTTGGGGTTATGCACTGGAAACAGCTGCATTCACTTTAAATCGGGCACCATCTAAATCCGTTGAAACGACACCGTATGAATTATGGTTTGGAAACAAACCTAAGGTGTCATTTCTTAAAGTTTGGGGATGCGATGTTTATGTGAAGAAACTTCAACCGGATAAACTCGAACCCAAAGCGGAAAAATGCGTCTTCATAGGATACCCTAAGGAAACGATTGGGTATACCTTCTATCACAGATCCGAGGGCAAGGTTTTTGTTGCCAAGAATGGATCCTTTCTTGAGAAGGAGTTTCTCGCGAAAGGTGTGAATAGTCGGAAGGTAAAACTCGAAGAGGTTATTGAACCTTCTCTTCATGAAATGGCAAGTAGCACAGCACCGGAAATTGTTTCGGAGTTGACTTCACCTAATGAAGAGAGAGCTAATGATATTGATCATGAAACTCCGAAAGAGGACACTACCGAACCTCGCGGGTCAAGCAGGACACGTGTAGCTCCTGAACTGTACGGCAATCCTATTATGAATTTCATGGTTGATGAAATGGATGACCCTGTGACGTATGAAGAAGCGATGATGAACCCGTATTCCAACAAATGGCTAGAAGCCATGAAATCCGAGATGGAATCCATGTACGAGAACCAAGTTTGGACCTTGGTGGACTTACCTCACGATCGAAAGGCCATTGAGAATAAATAGATTTTCAAAAGAAAAACTGATGCTGATGGTAATGTGACCATCTATAAGGCTCAACTTGTCGCAAAGGGGTTTCGACAAATTCAAGGAGTTGACTACGATGAGACATTTTCTCCCGTAGTGATGCTTAAGTCGGTTAGGATTATGTTAGCAATTGCTGCATATTTCGATTATGAAATATGGCAGATGGATGTTAAAACTGCGTTCCTCAATGGTAATATTGAAGAAGAGTTGTATATGATACAACCTAAGGGTTTTGTCAATCCTAAGGATGCTAATAAGGTATGCAAACTTCAGCGATCCATCTATGGACTGAAGCAAGCATCCCGGAGTTGGAATCTCCGCTTTGATGAGGTGATCAAAGAGTTTGGATTTGTCCAAACTTATGGAGATTCTTGTATTTACAAGAAAGTGAGTGGGAGCAATGTGGCATTTCTGATATTATATGTGGATGACATAATATTGATTGGAAATGATATAGATCTTTTAAACAGTGTTAAAAGTTATCTAAACAGCAAATTTTCGATGAAAGACCTTGGTGAAGCGTCATATATATTAGGCATTAAAATCTATAGAGATAGATCAAGGCGCCTAAATCAACATATTCTCGACGGATGGGGCATACCCCGAACCGTTTTTCTAGAGTTTAGTGGGGCGAGGCGGCGCATTGGCGATTCCGATCTCCGGTGGCGCGTGGACTGCTCCCTGACCCATACGCGCAGCAAGCTTCATCGGCTATGGCCAGAGAGGAAGCAGCGAACATGGGGGGTGGAGATGGGACGGATGGATCCCAATGGAAGAACGAGGTGTCTGTTGAGTCACTTCTGCGAAACCTCAATCTCACTGAGGCGGAGCGGAAGGTTGTGGTGATGGACGATCTGGAGGACGTCGAGGAGATCAAGAAGGTCGCGGTCGCAGGGAAGGTGTTGGCACCATTTGATTTTCATATCCAGACGATAACAAGTGCCCTCCGTCCGCAATGGGGAAATCCCCGAGGCCTGACCTTTCAGGCTATGGGGAATAATGTGTTTGTGGCTACCCTTGATTCAGAGAGAGACAGGGACACAATCTAGGATGGTGCTCCGTGGATGATCAACAAACATGTTGTTATTCTTGTAGACTTTGAATGGTGCATGAAGCCAGATGAAGTCAAGTTTGATGAACTTCCAATTTGGATCCAGTGTCAAAATTTCCTGTTCAACTGGCTGAACAAGGGCAGATGTGATTTGTTGCGAGACAGATTGGGAGGTTTATTAAGCTAGACACCACAGGAAACAGACGTGGTTGGGGACAGAGTCTAAGGGCCAAAGTATGGATAAATGTTCATGTTCCCCTGCGCCGTGTTATTCTTATTGACTCAAAGCTAAGAAATTCAGTTGATAGTTATGAGGTGCAATACGAGAGATTGCCTTATTTTTGCTTTGCGTGTGGTAAGTTGGGTCACCCGGATACTCTTTGTTCTGATCCACTTCCACGCAAAGTAGATGGCTCATGGGAATATGATGCTACTATCAGGTTTCTTGATATAAAGAAAGCCAATCCGACCTATTCATACAAGCAGAGGGGACCTCATCGTGATGCCTCCTTTAATCCAAGGAAGGAAGAGAGTGGTAGTAACAATCAGGAAAGGGACAAAGGGACCAGGCGTGGTCATTTGGTCCAGAGGTCTGGTACTGGTACTGGTTTTGTAAAAAACACAGTTTTTCAGTTTAATGCCAAATCGAGCGGTACTTATGTTGCAAAGCCAAAGTCTATGGCATTACCTTCCAGCAGCGGAAAGGAATTAGATGATTCTATGCAGGAGGAAGAGACTGATTTGACGGGTTTTAAAAGGATGGCCGTGCTTAGTTCTCCAAGCAAGGTGGGTTCGGTCCCACGCGAACCGAAGAAGCATCGTGCAGATGATACTGTTATGGCTATTAACTCGGCGGAGGCTGGTGCACAGCCCCACCCGGACCAATGAATTGCTATGTTTGAAACTGTCGGGGGCTTGGCAACCCTGAGACAGTTCGTGAACTTCAAGACTTAGTGAAGTTGGAAGCGCCCTCTTTGGTCTTTCTTATTGAGACAAAGATTGATGGTAAACGTGTGGAAGGTGTGGCAAGTTTGCTTGGATTTACTGGCTATCTCACGGTTGACAGCGATGGTCTTAGTGGCGGTTTGGCCCTTTTGTGGTCACGCGAGGTATCCGTTTCTCTCAAGTCAAAATCAGACTCGCATATTGATGTTGATGTGCAAAACACTGTAGGAGACAATTTCTTTTGGCGGTTTACTGGTTTTTATGGTAAGCCGAGGAGGGAGAATAGGAAGGACAGCTGGTATTTGATGAACTGGCTGAGCACACAGAGTGATCGTCCATGGCTTTGTGGAGGCGATTTCAATGAGATAATTGATAATTCAGAGTACTATGGGGCAAATGATAGAGCGGAATGGATGATGAATGGTTTCAAGGAGGCTATTGATAATTGTGGTTTTATTGATCTCGGTTTCCAAGGCATTCCGTACACGTGGGATAATAAGCAAGATGGAGAGGCTAATGTGAAGGTTAGGCTTGATCGGATGCTTTGTTCGAATAGCCTTCTTCAGGAGTACCAGGAAACGATAGTGAGGCACCTACCATCCCCAAAATCAGACCACTGTGTGTTGATTACTAGACTTCGGAAGGTGCAGCCACAAGAGGAGGGTGTACAACGGTTATTCAGATATGAGAATGCATGGGGTAGAGAGGAGTCTTATGAGGAAATTGTTGTGGCAGAATGGTCTAAACAAGACGGCTCAACGCCAGGCTTGGTCGGCGTTGTAGAGAAACTTGATCGCATGCAGAATTGTCTGTGTGACTGGTCTAAAAAGAAGTTTGGTAGTATCAAGAAGAGGCTCAGGAAAACTAGGAGTGATTATGAGTTTGAACGAAGGAATGCACTTTTCCGTGGAGTTTCTCAGCGTGAGAAGGAGCTGGCTAATCAAATCCGTGAGCTATTGTTGAGAGAGGAAATTATGGCCAAGCAAAGGGCAAGAACTGATTGGTTGAAAGAGGGCGATCGGAACACACGTTACTTCCATGCTAGAGCGTCTGTAAGGAAGCATCAAAATAAAATTACAGCGTTGATGGATGATGATGGTGTGTTGCAGGATAATAAAGAGAAGGTCCAGGACATAATTCAAATTTTTTACACAAATCTGTTCAAAGGCCAAGGTGATCTGGACATTAATGTAGTGACAAGTTGTGTGCCTGTGAGGGTTACACATGCTATGAATGTGCAACTGAGCCGACCGTGGGAGCCTGAGGAGGTTGAGAAGGCCCTATTCGGTATGGGGTCATCAAAAGCACCAGGTGCGGATGGATTTATGGCGGGATTTTATCAGCACCATTGGGACTTAGTAAGAGAAGTGGTCACGACTGCAGTGCTGTCCTTTTTGAGTGGGGGAGATATGCCGGATATAATTAATAGGACTATAATTGTCCTAATTCCTAAGGTTAAATCTCCACAGCTTATATCACAATTTCGGCCTATTGCACTCTGTAATGTGTTGTATAAGATCTGTTCAAAAGTGATTGCAAATCGACTTAGGCTAATCCTGGATGAGATTATTTCTGAGGAGCAATCGGCATTTGTGCCTGGCAGATTAATTACGGATAATGTCTTAGTCGCATATGAGAGTATTCATTGCATGCGAAGGAAGAAGGGTAAAGCAGGTTTTTGCGCTGCTAAGCTAGATATGATGAAGGCATATGATAGGGTGGAGTGGCCTTATCTAGAAAGGATGTTGTTGACTCTAGGCTTTTCAGATGCTTAGGTATCACTAATAATGAAGTGTGTCACTTCTGTCAGCCTTGAAGTTAAAATGAATGGTGAGCTACTGCCTAGATTTTTTCCGTCTAGGGGAATTCGGCAGGGAGATCCAATTTCCCCTATCTCTTATTGATTTGTGGGGAAGGTTTGTCATGTCTTCTAAAAAATTATGACAATGGATGGGTGGATAGAGGCTTGAGGGTCAGCTACAAATCTCCATGGGTATCTCACTTGTTATTTGCTGATGATAGCCTCGTGTTCCTGAAGGCAGATATTAGGAGTGCAAGAAGACTGGACAAGATCTTGTCTATCTATGCTCGTGGATCGGGGCAATGTGTTAACAAGCATAAGAGCTCTACTTTTTTCAGCCCGAATTGCTTATTGCCGATCCTTTTGATGATGAGGAAGGTGCTGAGTATTGACCGTGAAGCTCTCTCAGAGAAATATCTTGGATTGCCCACTGCTTCTGGACGCTTGTCGGACAGTAACTTTGAGCATATTTTGGAGAGTGCTAGATCACGAGTTCAGGGATTGTGTCCGAAGTTGGTTTCATATGGAGGTAAAGAACCCTTGATCAAATCAGTTATCCAGTCTCTACCAACCTACTCTATGAGTTGCTTCAAACTCAATAAGGGGTTGTGCTCCAAATTCAGGACGATTGCGTCTAAATTTTGGTGGAGTGGGTCACTTGATAAAAGAGGGATGCGTTGGCAGTCATGGGAGAAAATGGCTGTACCAAAGTGTGCTGGTGGATTGGGTTTTCGGGACTTCGAGATGTTTAATGATGCTATGCTTGGTAAGCAGGCTTGGAGACTGTTGGAGAAGCCTAATAGCTTGTGTGCCAGAGTACTCAAGGGGAGATATTTCCCTAGTTGTGATATTCTCTCGGCTAATTGCCCTGCTAGTGCTTCACGAACATGGAAGGCTATTATAGTTGGACGTGATGTTATGAACCAGGGGCTAATTAAGAGGATTGGGGATGGTCTGTCCACTTCCATTTGGGATGACAGATGGATTCCGGGTATGCCAGCCTTTAAACCTGTGGGACGAAAGACTGATGATGCTAATACACCGATGTTTGTTGCAGATCTTTTGGATGACATGGGGAAGTGGGATGAGCAAAAAATTAGGAAATACTGTTTTCTTGCTGATGTCGATGCTATTCTAAGTATCCAAAGACCTAGAGGGGTCTTTAACGATATATGGTCATGGAGTGAGGAGAAATCGGGTATTTATTCAGTCAGATCATGTTATAGGATGCTTTTGAGGATTTCAAATCAAGATTCAGAGGCTCCTGTTTGTTCGACTACTAACTGTAGTATATTATGGAGGAAACTTTGGAAACTCCAAGTGATCCCAAAAGTCAAGATTTTTTGGTGGCGTGTCCTAAAGGATCTTCTTCCATGTTATAGTGAACTCACAAGGCGCCACATGATGACCTCGTCTACATGTAAGCTTTGTGGAGGTGCGGATGAGTCGTATTCCATGCTATGGTGGGATGTGTTCATGCCAAGGGGTTCTGGAGGGCTCTTGATGAACAAAGGGGAGTTTCTCTCCCGCGGCTGCATTCGAGAAGTTGGGCTTCAGACTACACTACGGATGAGGCCATTCCGAATAATGACAAGGCAGTGTGTATAACTCTGATGTGGTGCATTTGGTCTAGCAGAAACAAATTTGTGCATGGAGAGGAGCAGTTTCAGCCGATCAGGTCTTTGAAGCTGGTTGATGAATTAGTTTCTTCCCTTGATCTGCCTCCAAAGACCGCTATGCCGAAGCCTTGCATACCTCGCTGGAGTCCGCCACCGTCTGACTGGTTTACAGTTAACACTGATGGATCTCTGGATTTTTCAGCTAGGGTGGCTGGAGGGGGTTATGTTATACGTGATAGTACGGGTGCCATGATAGAAGGAGGATGTGCTCGCAACAAATCGGTTGATGACCCTTTTATCAGTGAGCTATTGGCCTGTAGATTAGGCTTAGAGGCTGCTACAAGACTACAGTTGCCTCAAGTCATCTTGCAGACAGACTGTGTAAATCTGGTATCAATGTGGCAAGACGTGAGACAGGTTCGGATGGACCATGTTCACATTCTACAAGAATTAAAGGCTATTAGCCAAACTTTCCAGGCTTTCAAGCTTCTATATTTGAATCGAGCGGCAAATTCTGCGGCTCATATGTGTGCAAAAGAAGCTCTTAGCATAGATTATGATATTTTCTTTGATGTAATTCCTGGCTTCCTGCTTCAAACTATCCAAGCAGAGTGTAATCCTGATTTGTCAGTTTGAATAAAGTGGTTACAAGTCAAAAAAAAGATCAAGGCGCCTAATTGGGCTATCACAGAGTACATACCTTGATAAGATATTAAAGAAGTTTAATATGGACGAAAGTAAGAAGGGGTTCTTACCTATGTTGTAAGGCAAGACATTGAGTAAGACTCAAAGTCCGGCTACGGCGGAAGAAAGAGAGATAATGAATAAGATCCCCTATGCCTCGGCCATAGGCTCTATAATGTATGCCATGCTATGTACAAGACCGGATGTGGCACATGCTATTATTTTGACTAGTAGGTACCAATCTGATCCAGGTTCGGAACACTGGATAGCGGTCAAGAACATCCTCAAGTACTTGAGAAGAACTAGGGATATGTTTCTTACATATGGAGGTGAAGAAGAGCTAGTCGCTAAGTGTTATGTCGATGCTAGCTTTGACACCGATCCAGATGACTCTAAGTCTCAATCTGGATACGTATTTCTCTTGAACGGAGCAGCAATTAGTTGGAGGAGTTCCAAACAACCTGTGGTGGATGGATCAACGATGGAGGAGGAATATGTTGCTGCTTCAAAAGCGGCGCAGGAAGCGGTTTGGATGAAAGAGTTCATTACGGAACTAGGTGTGGTTCCTAGTGCATTGGACCCGATGGTGATCTATTATGACAACAATGGATCCATAGCCAATGCCAAGGAACCGAGGTCTCACAAGAATTCCAAGCATATTAAGCTCCGGTTTTCACTCCATCCGCGAACATGTCAAGGATGGATACATAGAGATTTGTAAAGTATACACGGACCTAAATGTAGCAGATCCGTTGACTAAAGCTCTCCCTAGGGAAAAACATGATCAACACCAGAACTCCATGGGTGTTAGATCTATCACTATGTGAACTAGATTATTGTCTCTAGTGCAAGTGGGAGACTGAAGGAAATATGCCCTGAGAGGCAATAATAAAGTTGTTATTATGTATTCCTTATATATGATAGATGTTTATTTTGCATGCTATAATTGTATTGATCGGAAACGTCAATACATGTGTGTTTAATAAACAAAAAGGGTTCCTAGTTATGCCTCTCTTATAGACTAGCTTGTTGATTAACAAGATGATCAAGGTTTCCTGATTATGGACATTGGATGTTGTTAATAACAAGGTCACAACATTTGTAAAATGATGTGATGAACATTCATCCGAAGTATAGCATTACGATCAAGTCATTATGTTTAAATTGCTATAACATCATACGAAGTAATCTTTATCCTTAGACCATGAGATCATGTTAATTGCTAACACCGGAAGAGTATCTTGATAACATCAAACGTCACACCGTAACAGGGTGACTATAAAGATGGGTTCAGTGCTACGAAGGTGTTATGTTGAGGCTCATGGATCAAGAGTGTAATTTGTCAATCCCGATGACGGATAGATATACTCTAGGCCCTCTCGGTGATATCACATTAAGGTATCTTGAAAGCAAGTGATGTGATCACTAGAATGTTATATCACGGGAACAAGAAAAGAGTGCATGTCGGTAACGAGATCAAACTAGGTATTTGGATACCGATGATCGAATCTCGGACATGTATTATATCATCAGACAAAGGGATTAAATTACAAGCTTTAAAGGTTCTCACGATCACATAAGTCATCGTTGAATATGCAGGAGTCAGTATGGATCTCCAGATCCCGCTTCTGATTATTAATCTGAGAGGAGTCTCAATCATGTCTACATTATTCGCGAACCATAGGGTGACACACTTAAGAGTTACCGGACACCATTTTGGAGCACATATGTTTCAGACGAAAGAATTGCAAAGCGCAGGAATTGTTTCGATAGAAACCGGAAAAAATTTCGGGTGAAATTGCAGAAAGTGGTTCTGCATGTGATATTGAAATATTGCAAGGGGTTATATGTGAATGTTTGTTAATTAAAGTAATTAACAAAATTCTGAATAAATTTAATAAAAGAGTTTTATTAAATGAGAGAACATTAAACTTAGAGAATTTTAATGCATTTAAAGTGGGGACTTTAAAAGGGAATGTGAAGAGGCATTTTAATGTGGAGGGGTTACCACCACATGAATGGGGGAGGTGAGGGGTCACCCCCCATGTGCCAGCCATGGGGAGGGGAAGGCCCCCCTCTTCCTCCTTCTTCCTCACACCTCCTCGTGAAGGATCTCTCTCCCCCTCTAGAATTATTCCCCCATGGTCTCGGATTAGCGAGACACATGTTCCCGGTGGCATTTCGTCTGAAAGGAGTTGCTGCTTCCGCTGGATCGCTGGAGCGAGGAGGTGGAGGTTGTCCGGTGGCTTGAACGTGTGTGCAAGTACGGATGTGCTGCTAAGTTGCAACGCTCGGACTTCCACACGATCTTGAGATCGGCAAGTGTACGACTACATCAACCACGAGTTCCTACTCGTTAACAAAACTCATTGTCTTCGAGGGTAAGTTCTCGATGGATGTATGTCCACCCGTTGCTCTGTACCTAGTAGATAGATCTTGGCGTGTAGTTCTCATCGTAGGAATTTTTTTGTTTTCTATGCTGCGGACCCAACAACTTCTCAGAGTGAGCCCTTGAGTATCTTTCTGTCACGTGGATGGATAAATCCCGCTCTTGGCATATATTGCCTCTACGGTTCCTCCGAATACCTGAACACACCTTTATTGTCACTGTATTACTAAGTGATGTTTGATGCTATCTAAGCATTCTCGGGAGACAGTGATTGATATAGCCTCACGGTCTAAGGAATAGTCTACGAGGATCCATTTCTAATCATCGTAACTTGAACTTCGTGACATGATTGGGTCACGATATTTAGGTTGGGTATTGGTTCATCATCTCATTCTCAGAATGAGTTGACTCCATTTCTAACTAGCATAATGCCACATGATCAGGAAACCTTGATCATTTGTTGACCAATGAACCAGTGACTAGAGTTTCAATGTGAACCCCTAGTTGTTTATATATCACACGTGTATTGATGTTTCCTCTCAATATAGTTATAGCATGATATAAAACTTAATCATAAACTTTATGAAATATGATAATAATCCTTATTATTATTTGTCTCTAGGGAATATTTCCAACAGTCTCCCACTTGCACTAGAGTACAAATAAACTAGCTGCATTTGTTCTTAATCATTGGCACCATATATCCGGTACCCTGAACATGCTTGCTCATGAAAGAGGTTGAGTCTTGGGTCTATACTTTACAGTCCCAAATCCTTTGCAACTTACTAATGTCACCTTGATTGAAATTAATACTTTATTATCACATGATAACATCTTTGTCTATGCATCGTCGCCATGGCAGCACAACGAGGCCGGATTCCAGGAGCCTACAGTGACTTTAGATCAACCTCGAGGGCTTTCTCATGGGCACTGTGCCCTGGGACACATCATTCTACGTTAAAAGCGAACTATCCCCGCCATGACATTATACAACACTTTAGATGGTACCCTTATCTATTATTATAAATGTATTCATCAAAACACGAGTGCACTCTATGCAACTTTCGATGTTTTGTTCACCTCGCTTCCTACTCGACTTTAGTTGGTATTTACAGGAGTTTCCAACATATTCCCTTATAACATAACCCTTTATGCTTTAAGATATGTATTCCTTTATGGATTTGGAAAATATGTCTGCAATTCTCTATTAGACACTATGGACAAACTTAGCTCAACGTTCCGTGATTCAAACTTAATCACTTTTAGAATGTTCCTTATTGGATCATATATTATGTTAAGTTATCATCATGGTTTTCTAAGATAGAACCTATGTCTCAACATAGTGGATGATGATCATCCTTTTCTTTCTTTCAACCATTGATGTTAAACTTAATACTATTCCTAATTTGAGTTATTAAGGACCAGTTCCTTAATTAACTTCTATTTTGAAACCCTTTTCCGAATCCCTTAAGGAATATTACATAATATCATAATACACTTATTATCAACTTCTACCCCTTATAAATCATTATTTATCGATACTTGCGCTTTTATTCTTAACACAGTTAAGAATCACTCCTATAAGCTCCCACTCAAAATATGTTCCTAACATATTTGGGTATGAGTCACTACTCTTACTCAAACTATGTTCCTACATATTTGGATTTGAGACTTATATTGCTCCCACTCAAAAATATGTCATTCACATATTGTTTTAGGAAGACTTTTATAGCTCCCACTCAATTTCATGCAAATTGCATATCCACTCACTATTTTGAACGATTTCAAAATCCTTTGATCAAATATCAATCTTGGAAATTTACTATGAGATACTAGTACTTCACTAGTTTTAAATCCACTAGACATTTAGCACACTTGAATCAAATTCATTTGAATTTGTCCAATACTTGAGAAATTGTGCTTTTGTCATTCACCCCCTTTTCCACTATGGCTTTGCAGTCATTTGGGAAAATTCCAAGTAACTCCTTTACTTTGTAAGATTCAGTAACGAGTTGCTTTCTAATCTCAAGGGAATTTTGCTTCTAGGATTTCTAATAATTCTAGTTTACCATTATTTCCTTAGTAGTTTGTAGGTATGTCATATTCTGGTAATCATGACAAATGATTCACAAATGTCTCCATACAAGATATGGGTTGCATTTTGAATCCTACTTCATGTAGTGAAAACACTAGTGGGGAAAACACAATGATCATTATCATTTATTCTTTTCTTTGTGAAGAGAATCATTCAGGAACACTTTCCGTTGCGATTCTCAATACTCTGATGCAGGGTTTGGAATCCTCATCATGTTTTTCACTATCTTCCATGTGCTCCATAATCGAGAAATATCACTGAATGCGAACTTTCTCAAGAATGCACCAAAATCCAAGCAATACAAGTTTTGCTTATCTTTTGGTTTTAGCTATGGATTCCATATTCAAAGTTTCCAATGAATACTCTACAAGGACTTATTCGCTATTGTTTTGGTTATATCGAATAACCCCAAAACTTTTACGATGATCCATACTTGATATGGAGCCGATCTCACGAATCTAGATGGTTCGTTATATGTTCTAATTCTAATGGTCTCTACATCTACACTACAACGATTTATTTGGCGTTATCTATTCACCCACTTTGATATCTAATATCACATTGTGATTCTTTGCATTTTGACATTTCAAGTGCATTGTATTTCACAATTTCCTTTATGCCATTCTTATAAAGTCGAATTTCATTACTATTGATCAAATCATAGTAATTAGATTCTCTTTTATCTTTAACACCCTTTGTTTGATGAAACACTTTGATCATATCAAATAGTTTCATACTTATGTTTCATCTGGTAAACTTCTTTACACTTTTAAACAATCATATAATGATAATTACCATTTTGTCAAAACACAATACATCGAATATGTATTTACTTTCAACAGTTCATCAAACACTCTGTATTCAAGTAATACACTGTGTTCAAGTTATTTTGCCGAACTTAGGCATGATTTATATGTGACAAGTAATCAAATGACTTTCACATATTATCACATAACTTTGAATTCAAACAATGGTTTCATTCATTAATGAACATATCATTAAGTTGGGTATTTTAAGGCATTTCAATATTTTACAAATGTTCATGTATTATCAATTAGTTTCAAATAACAAGGATAATTCACATATAATCAAACAAGATATGAACACAAATAGAAATCATTCATAAAAGTGAAACAACTGTTTGTTACAAGCTCATATGAATAACCGTCTCACAAAGTGTGAGACACACTAAAGAGGTTCACAATCTTTTGATTACAATAATCATCCTAAACATAAACTAAATGATAAATATCGAGGGAGAGTGTCGTTGGCCATCATCATCATGCTCGCCATTAACACGCAACGTCACCTCCTCTCCAGCAAGCACCTCTATGCAGAAGGACCTGTTTTCAGTAAAACATAACAAGTATCAAATATACTTAACACTGCAAATGTGTTTGCAAGATTATAAAATTTATAAAATTGTATATCAAATATATACCTTTGTCATTGATGACCTCAGCGACAATGGGTTCAACTATCACATTCCTAAGATGTGATATGAACCTGTGGAAATCCTGTGTTTCCGCGTCGCCTCTCATAATGCAAGTCCTGACTTATGCTTGGTAGGTTGGTGGAAGCGACCGCAGCACAACGCCATTTGCAAAAGATCCTGTCATCCAGCTTTCCATGAAGTATGCAGGCCTCATGTACGCATCATGCATGCGCTCCAAGTGGTCGTCAAGCGATGAGTTCTCCATCTTAATGGAGAGGAAGTCTCTCATCAGCTCATGCTCCCATATGCGTGTTTGTTCCATGAAATGTGTCCTAAGCTGTACCATAGTTGCACGAGGGTCAAGATTACCCACGACTGGCCACAACTCATCCACAATCCCGTAGCACATTATAACTGATATGAAGGAGGCCATCTCCCAACGGTAATAGCGGTCTTCCCGCTGCTCTGGGTCTCATAGAAACAGGACTGCTCCAAATCCATCTCATCGAGTATGTACGACCACGTTATTCTCGCTAAGGAGAATGCGGAGACGCGCAACCCATATAGAGAAGTTTGATCCATCTAGCCTGAGCTTCTCTCCTTCTAACCAATCGTCAACAGGAAAGGTAGCATCAGGGAGAACCATTTTCTACATTTATAATTGCAAAAGGAATTTAGACTAAGTTTATAACTAAATGAGTTAATAATAACTCCACTTAGAAACACCTATCTCCTGAAGGGTTCTAGTGATAACACGACTCCTTTCCCCCACATATCCCCCGATCATCATGGCCATCAATGTGAGTTCTAGGGTGGATGCTAAACGCCGGTCACATTATTCATACGACTCGTGCTCGATCTTTTGACCATCCACATTCCGAGGCCACGTCTCTGTAACGTGATAGGCTCGCTAACTCAACCTTAGTGTATTCGCTGTGCAACATGGCTTACACCCACTGTATGCGAACGTAGATATGTCTGACACCCGCTCATCACGGCCTGCCTTAGACCGAAGAACTTTCTTGGTGGTGCACACTAAGGGGGAACACAATCATTGGTAATTTTAAATAGGGATCATCTTATTAGGTTACTGTCGAGTATCTAATACTAGCACACAATAAGATATACAAACAATAACATTGAATTTAAATGTGATGTGATATGGTCCTTCACGTCGTGATCTCTATCTGTCGTCACCAGATTCCGGCGCCAGGGTTCCGGCGCCATAGACACCAGGGTCCGGTATCTTTCCGGCGTGGTAGTCCGTCACCTCCGTGACTATCTACTACTACGTAACATAAGGTAATCACTTTACCTTTGCCACAATCATATCACAAAGCAACGCCCCCTACAAAACAAAGTTAGACACCTCTACTTTATCTTTGCATATTTTACGTGGCTGAATTGGCTTTCGCACAAGAATCGTTCTTACCTACGAACTTTCACCACAACGTTGATCAAGTAGTTTTCTATACTACACCCCTTTCGGGGCCCTCCATTGCAAATGGCATACCAACTAATGCGAGAGAGACAGACACCCTCCTAAGCCACTTTATACGGTACAAGCCATATGTCAAGCATGGACCGGTCTCACGAATGAATGCGTAAAGTCGGTTGGGGCCGCTTCATCAAGCATTACTGCGGTATACACAAGTACACGTGGGAGGGTAACAACTAAAAGATCAAAGCCCATACACTAGATCTCGTGTGTTCTACCCGTACTAGCATTACTACGCATAGATCTAGCTCTGATACCACTGTAGGGGTTCCGCGTATGAAAATAATAAAATTATACCCTACACCCTTGAACCCCTGATGTTGTCAGGACCTATCTATTAGTAATGCAGTAACGGGAGGAGATTTTCGTGAACTTACCCTTGAAGACCGAAAAGCATTGTCAATGCTCAGCAGAGCGTGGTTGATGTAGACAAGCTGAAGCCAACCTCAAGGTCGTGATGAAGTCCTTGCGCTCCCGCGGCTCCAACAACTTGAGTGCCTTAAGTGTGACACCTCGCGGGGAGTTACACACGTCCGGTGCCTAACGATGACTCCCGCTTCCCCGATCCAGCAGCAGTTGCGGAAGTAGAGCTCCTGGATCCGAATCCCGCAGTGCGACATGATCGGGTCATGATGTTTAGGTTGGGTATTGGTTCATCATCTCATTCTCAGAATGAGTTGACTCCATTTCCAACTGGCATAAATGCCACATGATCAGGAAACCTTGATCATCTGTTGACCAATGAACTAGTGATTAGAGTTTCACTAGGAACCCCTGGTTGTTTATATATCACATGTATATTGATGTTTCCTCTCAATGCAGTTATAGCATGATATAAAACTTAATCATAAACTTTATGAAATATGATAATAATCCTTATTATTATTTGTCTCTAGGGCATATTTCCAACAGGATGTCCATCCAATGGTACAATGAACCTCCACAGAACTTGGCTCAGTTAATTACACCTCCCTGCCATTGATAAGTGGAAAGGGCCGATCCAGAACATAAGAGAAAAAACACTGTTGGTATAGGAAAAACTCTGCCGCCCTCACTTCTTCCTCTTATGGCCTGGATCCCGGCCACCGACGGTGCACTCCCATCTACCTCGAAATCCACCAGCGGTGACATACCATCCCTTGCATCTCGAGCAACCGGCTTAGCCGTTCGGAGTAGAAGTGGCGGCGGGCTCACAGCCGACTGGGATACCGCGTGATGAATGGAGAGATGGGGAGGCAGAGGGGATGGATGTTGGTGAGTGATGACGCTAGGGCGAGACATGAAGGGAACGCCAGCCCCTTGTTCTCCAGCTACCGGAGCCGCATCCCTCCTCTCGCTGCTCCATCGTGCTCGCGCGAAGATCCCCCTTCTCCGCCTCCTCTATTCTCCAATTGATCCCCACCCCTGCTCCTCACAAGCTCGTCACGCCGCTGGGTGGCAGGAGGACGATATTGGTACCTATTGGGAGGGTGGAATCCAGGAGGGAGCTGCTAGCCTGGGTGCTCGGCAAGGAAGATCCAACTTCCAATAAAATGGTGTGTAGGTGTTCCCCTCTGGCTTGCTCCCGCTAAACAAGCTCTGAACAAGGTGATTGCTATAGACTATACCTGGCTGCACTTGTGCGGATTATTCTAAGAGCACATGTACGAATTAGCAGCGAGGCTTCAGTGGTCAGTGTTGACTATTTTAAGGACAATCGCAGGTGTTGTATTGTCTATAGCTAGGTTTAGCTGGCGCTCTTGTCGACCATATCTAGTGAATTGATTTTATTTGGCGTGAGATGAATCGCTGCGTACATGCCCAATCCGTTGTGATGTATTCCTTCTGAAAGTGGTGAAGGATTCACAAGTAAATCAAACGGTTCCTGTTCCAGGTTTCTCCCTCACATCTATTTTACATGTGAGTTTTGATCTGACCGATATTTACTACGCACACCAAAGTACGAAGTATAGAGTAATTTTACTCAATCACATTGGCATGTAGAGTTCGGTTCCAGTCAAAAGGAACACAACGCATTATAGAGTTATATCCACCAGAGTGTAGAGTAATTTTACCAAAGTGTGTTGGTATGCAGAGGTTCTTTCCAGTCAAAAGGAACACAATTCCTTGTATTGTGATGGCCAACATTTGTTCTACACTTGATTGATGCTGAAATGCAACCACAACATTTTAATAATTGTTCTTATGCATACCATTATTTTGCTCAAATTAATCTGCCACGGGCAGGGTGATGGGTGAGTCCTCTCTTTTTTGTAAGTTGCTAACTTTGAATAATTGCCACATGTTTGGTTTTGTTTTCCCTTTTCTGGTCAAATTTTTGTGCTTAAAACTGCTTAAGTGTGCACAAATTTGGTATTTTAGCAAAATGCTAAACTGCACGAGGTGGTATATAGTCAATTGCCAGTAGGAAATGGTGTATGACGAAAGTCCCATGGAATAATTAATGCAATGAATAATCTTGTTGGATCTATTAGAACAACAAGAAGGCATCGGTGGGTTCGAGATTCTCGGGAAGGATTCCTCTGGCTTAGAGGAGCCGGCCACACACTCTGTAATACCTCTGAATGAGGTCTATGTAGATCTTAGTATTCTCGCCAAAATCCACATAGAAGCGATTTAAATACTCCCACCAGACACTTTCGTGTGGGTGAGATTTTTAACAAGTAGTTACATCACAATAGTTTACACCAGATCTCATAAGAAAAACATATATACAACAAAGACTCCAACGAGCCAAGAATATAAATGATACAATACAAAGATACAAATCACGAAGAAATCATAATAGTATCCAAGTACAGACAAGACCCAAATTGGACTAAGAGTCCTGAATAATAAGTAAGCGCTCACGACAACCCTGCCCAGGCCAAGCCGGAAGGGTAACCCTACTAACATCGTCGAACACATACCTGTCAAAGCAAAAGGATGTCGGCAAAGGGCAAAGGAAAACATAAACATAGCGGTCGGTACTGAGAATAGTACACAGCGAGTCTTAGAATTCGATGGCTCTCGCCTACATGAGTATGGTGGGCTCAGCGGTAGCAATGCTTACACTATCTAACTTATAGAGACACGCTATAACTTCGGATATTAGAGCAAGATAAGAGAGTGATGTACGGAAACTATAATATATAGCACCAAACATAACAAATTCGAAGATTTCCCCCCTCGAAGACCAGTTAAGAAAGTCCTCTTGCAAAACACACACGTGGCAATTATCCAATTGTTTAGCTGATAAGGCTAGTTAATAGTCATATTATTAGAGGCAAAGCATTAGTGGCGTCGTCTATGATCATGACACTGTACTCCTGAGGCGTCCATAATCATGAACACATGGCTTCTCGTAAAGATTTATCCTACATGGGGTGTACTACTGTACCCAAACACATGTTCAACTCTTCAGGCAAAATATTACGTGTGCCTTCTGAATCTTACAATAAGAACTATCCCATAACTATGCACATATCCAGAGGCATCACCTACTGTGTTTTATCTAGCCAAGAGACACAACGATTCTCAAGGTGACACAACGTTCACAACTACTATGATGGATCGGTATTCAAAAGATAACTTGTAGAGCTCCATCCAATCGCCACCATGTACCGCTTTTATGTACGCAATACCCGGGTGCTCCACTAAAATCATATCATCACCAAGTCTGAAGACATATCATAGTCGCCATGTCTGAGGACATATTATGCATATGCACTAAATGGAAAACCAATTTTGTAACCGTCTGGATATATGAATAGCGCTGGTAGTTGAGGAGGGGATCCCGGAGGCCCCACGTTTGGTTAGCGCGATCAACTCAGAACTGGTATCGCAGAACGAATGGTTCTTAGGTCGTCTCAAGCAGTTCCCAAAGATGGTCCATGTCAGGGTCTTATCATTAGGTGAAGCCATAACCATGACCATAACCAACATCACCAATTTAATTTTCATGGTATCAACCATATATAGGTATCACGGTTCACTTGTATGAGAGCGGGCAACAGACCTAAGCATGCGCTACGACTAGCAAGTCCAACCTATCTACTCAAGCAACATGTGATAGGATAACCAGGGCAACATAGTAGTTGCATGGAATTAAAGGTATGTAAACTAAAGCATCGGCAATAAAGGATAAAGACAAAGAAAGAAAGTACCTATAAATGTAAAATAGGTTGAAGGGGGAGAATGCTCGCTTGGGAGACAAAGTCTGTGACCGAAGTCTTGTCGCAACTCGCATCCACTCATCATCCTATCTGGTGAAGAAGCAAACACTAGAAAGAGCACCTGATGTAATATTTAATACTACCACGAAAGACCCGACATGTTTATGACATGATGCATGATATGACAATATGCGGTCTAAATTAGCAATATTAAGTGGAATCAGGATCTCGATAATTAAATAGGAGGTTCACGTATTTAGCTACCCCGTAAATTAAATGTTGAATTAATAAGGCAAAATATGACATAGATTCGCTACACAAATTTAAATGGAGTCAAGATGAGACAAGAATATCCTGCATATATACTCCATATTTATTTATTAGGTAAACCGACTAAATACCCCCAAACAAGATATGTATGAGAGCATGAATAATTTAATATGCACGAGTTAAATATCATCTTATAAAAATAAGGGTTTAGGGTCACATGTCGGGGTTCGCTGATCTTGGATTCGGAGGGGTTCAAGTTCGGTCTTCGAATATAGGATTGAGGTCTTCGGGTTTGGTCTTTGAATCCATGTAGGAGTGCTCGGTGATCCACGAGGAAGTTCTTGGAGTCCGTGGTGGAGATCTTGTCGAGGTTCTTGGCTTTGATATTTATGGAGGACTTGGTTCTGATGCCCATGGTCCTAGAGTGGCACTGTACCAACATCAGTGTCGGTTCTTCTAGCGCCTCGCCAAAAATCTAGACATCACAACAAACAGTTTCATGGGTGTTTGCTCTTTGTCTTCAATGTTGGCAGAAAGATCACATATGCTAGAGTGTCTTGGCATCGGAAGCAGCGCATACAATACTTCCAAGATCATTGAACTACACCCAACTCATGGGAGGAGACAAAATGGGGACCACAGGCCAGAGGTAGAGCTTGGAGGGAAGCGACCACCTGTTGGTCGTGGCGGCGGGCACACTTGCAGACGGAGATAGGGGCACAGGCTTCCTGGATGCACATCAGAGGACCGCGCGAGTGACACATGGGGATCGTGAGCATCATTGATGAAGCACACCGCAAGGCAGTGAGGTGCGCTGTCGGGATAGAGTCGCAGGGTGGAGGCGCTGCAGCGACAGAGCAGGGGACTTAGGGATGATGTCCAAGACGAGGAGGGGCGGGGAGGAACAGAGAGCGGCGGGGAGGATCTCGGGTGGCGCTCGAGCAAGGCTGGAGGCGACGGGAGCTTGCAGTGGCACGTGTAGCAGGGTGGCCGAGCCAGGACGAGGTCAAGCTCGGCGGCCCTGCAGGGGTCACGAGAGAGAGAGAGAGCCGCGACAAGTGAAGGAGAGCAGGGTGGATGTGGCAGTGCGAGCCAGGATCGAGGGAGGTAGTGCGCGGGAGAGGAACGATGAGGAAGGAGCTCCAGGGGAGAGGCAGCAACGCGGAGTTGGTGAGCGATGAGAGTGGGGCGTCGGTGGAGAGAGGTTGGGGATGGGGGCCCGATGCGGGGAGAGATCCGAGAGGAGACGGGGTCATGTCGGTCGCGTCCCGTGCACGTGTTGCGTGTGTGTAGCATGCGTTACCGTGTCGAGTGCGGTCGGTTGTGTGGGTGCATTGTGTGCGTGTGAGGTGTGGTCGTGGCAAGGGGTGTGTGAGGGAGTTAGGGTTTGGGTGATGGGTGGTAGGTGGCTGCTGGCGGGGCCTTTTTGGTCCTGGCCAGCGGCTGCCTCCCCAGGTTTTATAAAATGTCTTTTATTTATGTATTATTTTTAAAAGACTTTTGAAAAAAATTAGACAAACAAAATATCCAGAAAGATCTAGGTTTTCATTTTAAATGAAGGAGGGGGATAATTAGAAAACAAAATGGGCTTTTAATAAAAACATTTTGAGAGGCAAAAATATGCAAGATCAAAAACACAATAAGATATATCAGGGAAATCCATTTTTTGATGAACTAGAGCTTTTTACGAAGATAACCACAAGATCTAGATCCTCATATGGACAAGATCCAAATAACAACCAAGAAAGATGATGCAAGAATATAAAGTTTTGAATTCTCTCCAAAAGATGCGATCGAGTCACCCACTCAAGAGCCCCTCTTGGTAGTACAATTATCTATCCTAAACCCGGTCTTCCTACTAACAACATGAGACTGGCAAAAGAGAAACCCTATCAAGATCACACCTTTGCCTTGAGCATTCCACTTGAGTTTGATGTAGACCGTCTTGTCCTTCTCAAGATGAAACATCTTTCTTGGTTGCTCTTTCTTGATGAAGACTTGCAAATTGCTCCCCAGACACCATAGGGAGACTTCTTTCTTGAACTTGTCTTTATCAATCCATGATCACCGAGGATGGTAAGCTTCAAGCATGAGATCTACTAGAGATGACGCATCTTGAGCTTGCCCTTCTTCATTCCTTCTTGAGTGTTGATCCATCTTGATTCAACTCTTTGCACTTGTCTCGTTCAACCTTCAAGCTTCTTCTTTCTTCATGATTCCAATAGGCACAAAGCTCTTGGACATTTCTTCTTCTCCTTCTTAATTTCTTCATCTTTCAATCTTGAGACCAACACATGGACCACGCGGTATCAATGGACAAAACTTATAAGTGAAACTCAATTTACATATTAGTCCATAAAGATTGTCATTAATTACCAAAATCACACATGGGACATACATGCCCTTTCAGGGGGCTTCATAATTAGTGGATGGTATGATACATGTTTACAATCGTGGATTGTAAACAAGTCAACCAACCTATCCCTCGAGTGGAGTCCCACTGGTTTTCTTTTCAATCGTGGATTGTGCCCTTGGAGTCATCCTCTGCCCAATGGCCAGTCTTCCAGTGGAACGACGATGGTGAAGAGCTAGCTGTAACACTGAAATTATCTCCGATCATGTGTTGCAGGTTAAACCATTTTTCATATATTTATGTGCTTGTTCAGATATGAGTTATTTGTATGTGTGCAAATAGATAGGAGCGAATTCGATTGATTGTCAAGAATTATCGTGCATCATTTTTTTCTTTTTTGCTATCCGAACGTAAAAAAGTATAATCAGATTTGTTATTTTTTTTAGGGTATTCCAAATTCATTATTGTCTGAAGATTCAGCTATAAGAAAATGTACATTAAAAGAAGAATTATTGAGATTCACTTTCCGTATATGTAAGTACAGTGTGATTTTTATATTGAGTTTGCTATATATTTCAAGGCAATATGCTTGTTCAGACTTACATTACAAGTCATACACTTATGGATACACTTCCTATAGTGAGAGAGACAATAAACTTCTCTGGTATTAGTCAATATCATTGATTTTTTGCTAGCCAGTTATGTGCGTGCGTCTTCCGTTCTATCAAGGCCCTCCAAGCTGAAGTGGTTTTTTGAATTTGAGTTGAATATCCATGAGAGAGATGCAAATTCTATCCTTCCTTTTAAAGATAATTTTCCAGGTGATAACATTTTAATTATTTAGCCACGTTAATATGTTTAATTTCTGAGCTAATAAATATCTTCCTTCGGTTCATCGATATGCACGTCATTACCTGTGTTGATTTATTTTTTTACTCTCGCTTATATTAATTACCTTAGCCTTTGTCATGCAAATCCTTGGAAGTACAGTGCACAAGAGTAGAATTGAAAGAGCATGCTATTCGTAAAAAGATCAGTACAATAACAAGAATTGTGTAGGTTATTTTAGCATGGGTTCTGAACTTTTCAGCCGCAGTGTAGCTACTGTATCATCTGTTTATCGTACCATTCAAAAATACCAATTATCTGTACTCATGATAATTTGTCACTTATCTTATCTTCTGATCAATGAAATGGTGCACAAAATTTTTGTTTCATGAGGATTCAATATTTTGTAGTGACATCGCTAGTTGCAACTTCATTGAAAATTTTGTTCATTTAAGTTTCAAATAAAATATATTCTATAATTGATATTTTGCTATCATACTACCAGTTCTACACCCTAAAAAATTTGTTTAGATAATGGTTATATGTGGTGACCTTATTTGGTTTAAGATACCTTCCATGTACACTTTGATTTGTAATCCACTAATGATAGGTCAATTTTAATATTTATGCATTTTTCATATATATATATAAACATATTATAGTGATAAAAATTTCAAACCATTATAATTGTATTTTTAAATTGATATAGATGTATATCACATGTGCGGGAGAGGAGCACGCGGCTACGGTGATGACCATGCCGCCAACACTCTCGTTCGAGTTGGCCATCGTCACGGAGATAACAACCATGGTTTTGCTAGATTAGTAAGGCTGACGTCTAAACTGAAGTTAGGGATCCGTACATATTTAGGAGGTGAAATACAACTTAGCTTTTTTGATAAAGTTGAAAGATTCAGATTACTTTTAGAGAAATGAAAGGAGGTGAAATTATTAGGAAACACTATGTAACTCTACCTAACTATCATGAGTATAGTAGTAGTCATGTTGGTGCAGAGGAAAAAACCGTTATAATTGTTAATTATATATAATGCATAGATAATTGTACATATTAAGGCAATATTTAATAACGGGAGGGGACCACCGCACATGTAGTGAGAAGACATTAGGAGTATACAAACAAAAACCAAGAGGTATATATGGAAAAATATATGTGGTCGAAATAAAGGAAATTGGGACCACATGGAACAAGTAGGGAGCACCTATACAAATAAAAAATTAAAGAAATTGGGAATGAATCTACAATAGAATTATGTTTATCAGCGTGTTAAAACATTGCTCGATACACGTGATAGTGAGATACAACATGAACAGCTGTCCCCATATATCTATACTTTGTTCCGTAGCAACGCACGGGCATTCAACTAGTATTTATAATAATAGGGCTACCTATTAGTACTAATACAAACTATCAAGAATCCTTGTTATGGTGACAAGGAATCCTTGTTGTGGTGGGCCTGTTACCCATGTTGCTTAAAGACCTAAGCGATGAAGATCACATTACAACACAATGAAAATCATTTCATCCTTTATTCATAACTAAACATCTTGTACAACTCCTTAGTGGCTACCTATCACTACTATGTCCATTATTAGTGGCGAAGTCGGCAACCATTGAATGGGTGTATAGAGTCTCCAAAAAATGAGCTTTCTTACATGGATCTTTATGATTATTTTGATGTATATTGCTCTAAACGTAGCTCAATTCATTTTTCCAAAGATAATGAATGTACATCTGTACATCCATGCCCCTAAGTAGTTCCGTCCATGTCCATTACCGTCGTCTCGATGGTGGCTCATGCTCTTATGTTGCTTGTTGCTTAGTTAGCTTACATGCGAAGGGAGAGAACCCACACCATTATATTAGTGTCAAATGGCACAATCCTACCCCTACGACATAACTCTAGAATTATATATGCACACATATTTTGTCTATATTCTCTACCAGGCTATCCAATCTCTATATATTTCTCACACTTGTCAAAATATCATACTCTATAATTCTCTCTAATTCTAAAGTCATATCTAGACAATGCCACCTTGAGTAACCTTGAAACTTCTCGTATTTTTTCCCTCACGAAACACTCCATAATCTTCTAGACCATTCTTGATGTTTCTAGAATCTTCCAAGTATGCATCATGTTTTTAACAAGATATTACGCATGTATCAATGAATCAAACCGATTAGAAAAAATTGTATGATTTGGTTGGCACCGTAATAGTGTGTTTAAGCTTAGTTATAGTGATTTGTGGCTGCACTTTACGTAGTATGTGATTCACACATTATTAAAAGACATGAATAATAAAAGCACATTGTTAGATTGACATCTCCTATTAAATCCTATGTGAAAGGGCATGTAAGTCCCCATGTGTGGTTTTGGTAATGAATGACAATCTATATGGACTAATGTTTGAATTAAGTTTTACTTGTAAGATTTGTCCATTGGCATTGCTTGGACCATGTGTTGGTTTCAAGGTAGAAGAAATGAAGAATAAGAAACAATATCCAAGGGTTTTAGGCCTATTGGAATCATGTTGAAGAAGATCAAGAGTGTCTTGAAGAAGAAGTTAGATTTCCTCATGTGTATCTTCAAGACATCATCCTTATAAAGTTAGAAGAAATGAAGTGCAAGCTCATGATGCGCCATATCTAGAAGATCACATGCTTGAAGCTTGCCATCCTCGGTGATCATGGATTGATGAAGACAGGTTCAAAGAAGAGGTTTCCCCATGGTGTATGGGGGAGTGATTCGCAAGTTTTCACCAAGCAAGCGCGAGCAAGAGCAATCAAGAAAGGTGTTCCATCTTTAGGAGGACAAGATTGTCTACATCAAGATCAAGTGGAATGCTCAAGGCAAAGGTATGATCTTGATAGGTTTTCTCTTTTGCCGGTGTCATGTTGTTAGTTGGGAGACCAGGTTTAGGATAGATAGTAGTACTATCAAGAGGGGCTCTCCAGTGAGTAACTCGATTGCATCTTTCGAAGAGAGCTCAAATCTTTGCATTCTTGCATCATCTTTCTTGGTTGTTGTTTGGATCTTATCCGTGTGAGGATCTAAAGCCTATGGTTATCTTCATAGCAAGCTATAGTTAATCAAAAATGGATTTCCCTTGAATATCTTATTGCATTTTTGATCTTGCGAGTTTTCTGGCTCCACACCTAGGGAGGTATCTCACACATATATATACTTGATATTTTATCCCTTAGTGGTATGCAATATTTCCAACAAAATTTATCTTGCAGTTTTTTTGGATTCTACACGTTGTTATCTTTCCAACAAAATTTGGTGTCCAACTCTTTTGGATTTTGAATACAAAAGTTATTACAGTTTTAGTTTCAGTTGTTGCTTGGACTGGTAGTACCACCGCTTCACCGGAAGTACCGTTGGGCCATTTTTGGCGTCAGTACTTTTAGATCAGTAACTCATGATTTTCTACCAGTGGTATTTCTATTTTTTTCCCTGGGCGGTAGTTCCGGTGCTCCACCGGTAGTACTGCCAGCGAGTATTTTTCACTGGTAGTACCGGAGGAAGTTCCAGGCAAGTTCCACTCAGCCCGTGTCACCTCGCAGTATGTTTTCTGGTTGGTCATGTTGTTTTACTAGAACTTGGCCAGACGTGGACCAGTAGTACCGGTAGGAAGTTATGTCCCGGATCAGGCGGTACTTCTGGCCAGTACTATTAACTCACTTCTGGGGCTAGAGATCCGTTGGGAGCGGTACTACCACCCGACCACCGAAAGTTCCGACCAGGTACCTAACTGGCCCAAACAGTCAGATCCGAAGAGCCCTTTAAAAGGGGCTTCTTTTCCCCTTCGTGGAGTTAGCTATTTGATTGGTTCTTTGCTCTCTCCTCCATTGTTGACCTTGAAGAGTCTATCCTCTCCCCCTCCCCCTACCATGATTCTTGCATCTTTTTGAGGTATTTGAGAGAGGAGATTTGTATCTACAACCCCACCTAACCAAATCCCTTATTTGTGAAAGAATCCTTGGGATACAGATCTTGGAGAGTTTTGTGTTCTCCTCTTGTGTTCTTCCTATCCTATTCCCACAATAGATTTGTAGCTTTGGTGAAATTTGGGAGTGAAGGACATGCGTTTGCATTTGGTGCATAAGTTTAAGTTCTCCACGGAGATTCAACGAGTTCAAGCTTGTGGGCTTCTTACTCTTGGGTTCTGGGAACCTTAGACGGTTATGTGGTTGTGGTGTGATTCCCTTGGGACCTCCAATTAAGTTGTGGAGCTTCCTCAAGCTAGAGTCCTTAGTGGTAATTCTTGGGAACCTCCAATTGAGTTATGGAGATTTCCTCAAGCTTGTACGAGTTCGGTGACCGCCCTCAAGTGTCTCATAGTGGACCAAGTGTCTACCTTTTGTGGTGGGAACTTGGGAGTATAAGGTGAGCCTTTTGTGGCATCGATGAGTAGTGTGCACTCGCATCTTGGGGTGAGGCCTTGCGTGGAGTTGGGTGAGCATCGAGCCACCACACCTCAGTCAGCCATTCATGGCGTTCAGAGAGCATTGCGCCATCACACCTCTCCAATAGAGACATAGCTTCTTTGAAAGTGAGAATCATTGTGTCCGCTTCCATCAGTTATTTCTATATCCGAGCCCTTTACTTATGCATTTTACATTATGATAGCCATCGTCCTTGAAGTATTCAATCTTGTTATTACCTTGTTACTTGTCTTGCTTAGCATAGGTTGTTGGTGCTGTCGTTGGATTAAAGACAAGTACGCCATGAGGGGGTCGAAGGCGTGAGAAGATGTGGGGTGTGAAACGTGCGGTTGTCCTGGTACGGTGAGCACACAAACATACCTAGGTTCGAATCCGCCTATGGTGGACGGATCCTACTCCTGTTAGCAATCCAGTATATCGACAAAGCCAGAAGTACATACTATAAGAGAGGTTTCGCTTGTGCAAGTTGTGGTTGCTATTATGTTGTTATGTTGGGTGCCCTAAATTCTGGTCCCTAGGATGGCTTATGTACTCATCCGGTCCTAGGGTTACATGAGAGTCCTATCCGGCTACGATACAGAGTCAGTTACATAGTACACATCTTGGACTACAAGTATTCCTATAGGCCTAAGTCGGTAAGTCTTCTGGCATTTCCTATAGCCGGACGGGCCTCCATCTTCTCTCCCTAACTGGGTCGTCCGTGAAGCATAGCTCTAACCCGAAGTGGGACACCCTGGTTAGCGAGTCACAGTGGGTATACCCAGAAAGTATATCCCCAATAGTAGCCCCCGGAAGCCTCCAAGATCCAAAGTCGGATTTCATCATCTAGCTTGATTCTTCTTCGGCTATAGAATCTTGAAGGGTTCCTGAAACTTCAGAACAAAAGGTAGGATCCGAGTCTCAAAACGAGTCAGACCTGTTAATGTCTCATCATTGTTTCCCTGCTCGATTTCAAACTAAGCCAAAATTTGGTCGGTGACGTAACCTGACAACTTTTTAGGTCGTGTCTTGTCACTGACAAATATTCTATCAGGGTGATCATTGGTGGGTCCGCATTGCGTGAAACCGAGGCGCCATTTCAATGCATGCACATAGATCGAGGCAGTGGAGCCTTCGCGAGGAAGTTTCCCCTCCTGTTCCGTGACGCGTGGCTATAAATATGCGTGTTTAAACGCTAATCTCGGTGCATATGGTCATTTATAAGGGATAAAATCTCCTTGTTTTCTTCCACCTTAACTCATGTTCTTCTTTATCTTCGAGAAAACATGCACCCCTCATCTTCCTCCCTCTCCATCCCCAAATCCACGAACGCCGCCCATCCAAGGTCAACCACTAGCGAGATGGCTGACGCATCGGGCTCAGGAGGCGCGGTGTCATTGGTGGCGGCGGATAAGAAGTACCGCAAGGTTTGGATCCTATGTGTACTGGATGATGAAAAGCTTCAATGCATGGAGGAGGAAGGACTTCTCTGCACCGGCGAGTGGCAGAGCGGCTACGACAAACTTCTCCCCGCCCCTCACAACGATGAACGGGTTCATTTTGCAACCCATCTAGATCATGGATTGAGCTTCCCACCGCCAGAGTTCTTCTCTGAGGTGATCTCCTACTACGGCGTCCAGCTCCATAATCTCCCTCCGAATTCCATTCTAGATCTTAGTGTCCATGTCTCTCTTTGTGAGGGATATCTCAGAATTAAATCGAGTCTTCTTTTATTCCAGTACTACTTCGGTACTAGGAAAAATTCTATCACTGTTGGTGTTCCATACAATACCAGAACTCTTAGCCTAGTCCTTAGGAGAGACCAATCTATCCCAAGGTCATAACTAGCAAAGTAGTGAAGAGGTGGCCAACAACTTTCTTTTATCATAAGGATAAGCCGGCTACCGGCAAGCTAGAAAGCTTGCCGTTTTTTTACGTTGCCGCCAACCACCAAGAATCCTAGGATGCGAAGGTGCCAACTCTATCTAAAGATTTGATCCACGCAAAGATGCAGATTGAGTTTCTAATGAAGAACAAGGGTCTGAAGGGATCAGACTTAGTCCACTACTGGCTAACTCGTCGGATACAACCCTTGCAATATCATGGAGACCGACTAATTCATACGGTCACCACTGACAAGAAGGATAGCTTGAAGGTGAGCTCGACCTCGATCCCCCACGGAATACGAGTCTCATGTCAAGTGGTTGATAAAAGAGCGAGTAAACCTGAAAGTCCCGGGAATCTCCATGCATATGTACGCAGTAGAGAAACCCCTGACTCGAGTAAGTTTTCTGACTGGCCCACCTTGCCATTGTTTATTTGTATATGTTTCATTATATCTCAATGCTAAGATATTTGCCGACTTTCAGCTTCCTGACCTCCCTGACTCGGAGCTTGTTCCTATCGAGGGATATCTAATGTCTACGCACGCTTCTATTTTTGTAGACAGTGTTGGGCCTCCAAGTGCAGAGGTTTGTAGAACAGTAGCAAGTTTCCCTTAAGTGGATCACCCAAAGTTTATCAAACTCATGGAGGAAGTGGTCAAATGTATCCCTCTCAAGCAACCCTGCAATCAAGATACAAGAAGTCTCTTGTGTCCCCAACACACCCAATACACTTGTCAGGTGTATAGGTGCACTAGTTCGGTGAAGAGATAGTGAAATACAAGTAATATGGATGATTATAAGTGGTAATTGCAATCTGAAATAAGAGTGGAAACAAGCAAACATGTAACCAAACTAATTGTAAACAGTATTTCAATGCTTAGAAACAAGGCCTAGGGATCATACTTTCACTAGTGGACACTCTCATATAAATATCTTCTCTTCATGATGCTACCCTGAACTACTCTCTGGTTGGACGATGTAGGGCTATAACATCACACCTTAAAGTTCGCATTCCCCATCTAGATAACCCCTCACTGTCACCTTGAGCGCTAGATGGTTCCAACAAACACCACAATCTCATAGAGACATCCAACTCAACAAGTTTTGGGACAATGCACATTAAACTAAGAATGGCCACTATGCTCTCTCAATAGGTGCATAAAGATATAAGATGGAGACTCAACATAAAAGTAAAAGAAAGTCCCTTCATAGAAGGAAACAGGGATTCAAGTCTCATAAAGAGCTTCCAAAAATCATGGTACTTATTAGCTTTCAGCTCTCATTGCCCCTATCATAAGCATATTTTCGTGATTAAGGTTAAAGTAAACAAATATGAGGATATGCTTGACAAGTTTTAAGCTGAAAATCTCATGCCCCTTACTTATGAGTACCGTTCCTCATGCTACTCAAGTTTAGTCATAGGTAATTTCTTATCATTGTAAGTACATGTGTATCATAGAGAACCGCCAACAGGGTACCCCTTGCCCAATGATACGGAAGATTCCCCATATCAAAATGACAAGGCAAGCAGATAATGGGCATATCATCAATCCTTTTATTTCCTATTTACATAGGCCTCTCTTTTTTTCTTTCTCCTTTTTTCCCTATTTGCATAGGTTTTTTATAGAGGATGCTTCATAGATGCTCACTATGGTTACGCTGCAGGTTTCCACCATGATTAGGCATGGCTTAAACCAGTGCTTGTTGGCCCAAAATATATCGAGCTCGTTGGGGAACCCCAAGAGGAAGGTATGATGAGCACAACAACAAGTTTTCCCTCAGTACGAAACCAAGGTTATCAACCCAGTAGGAGCAAGGAAACACCCCAAATGTGTAGCTAGGTGAACGTTGGCAGGGCGCACTACCGGTGCCAGCAGCAACGTGGAGACCCGCACAACACAACCACAGAACTCTGTCCCCAACTTGCGATGAGGTTGTCAATCTCACCGGTTTTGCTGAAAACAAAGGATTAAACGTATCGAATGGAAGGAGGTAATAGTTTGCAAAAAGTAAACACAAAGCAGTAAACAATTTGTAGATTGATTGTAAAAGAAAGGACCGGTGTCCATAGTTCACTAGAGGTGGCTCTCCTTAAGATAGATAACATGCTGGGTGAATAAATTACAGCGGGGCAATTGACAAACATCGAGAAAGCATACAAGCATATACTAATCATCTTGACTCCTTTGAGATTCGATTGGGAATTACAACATTATACATAGACCGTCATCCAACTGCATCTATGACTAATAATCCACCTTCAGGTTATCATCCGAACCCCCTCCAGTATTAAGTTGCAAGCAACAGATTATTGCATTACGAATTGCGTGTAAAGTAAACAATACGATTGTTCTATGAACAAAGGATTGTTGTTTTCTCCCTAGTAGCAACAACACATCTAGTACGTTAGATATTTATGTCACTTCCCCACATTACCAGAGGCATGAACCCACTATCGAGCATAAATACTAACTCTTTGAGTTGCTAGCATCTACTTGGCCAAGATGGCTACTAACAACGGAAAGCATGCAAGATCACAAATAACAAAGACATGATAGAATCAATAATCAATCTGAAATAGCATCTCAATATCCATCGGATCCCCGCAAACATAACATGCAGAATTACAAATAGATGATCTTGATCATGAACGGAGCTCACAAGATCTAGACATGATAGCACAAAGGAGGAGAACCAGCCATCTAGCTACTACATAGACCCGTAGTCCAGAGATGAACTACTCACGCATCACACCGGAGGCTTGCATGATGATGAAGAAGGCCTCCAGGGTGAATTCCCCTCTCCGGCAGGGGGCCGGGAAGAGATTCAGATCCCTCCCGATATAGGGATGGAGATGATGGTGGCTATAGACTCTTTCGTGGAATTTTGATCGGGTACTTAGGGTTTCCATATCAGAGGCAATATATAGGCGGAAGGAGAGGCCGAGGGGGTTCCTGGGGCGACCAGACCACCCCCTGGCGCGGGCCAGGCCTGGCCGCGCGGTGTGGCATCCCGCTAAAACCACTACTATAAAATCGCGTTGTTTTTGTGCATTGCATCGTCATGACCGCATGCTCATGTCATCATGCCACATTGCATTTGAGCATTGTCATCATCATGCACGGTTTTGTCTAAAACTATATTTCGAAAAGTCTGGTTTTGTTTTCTAAACGCCCCGTCTTTTATTCAAATTATAAAAGCGGGGTCTCCGGAATATTTTGTTTTGTCTACCAATGGATTTCAAAAGCCCCGTTTTAAATAATAAAATATTTATTTTATTTTAGGGGGCAGCCAAAACCGGGCCGATCCGACCCAGCTGGCCACCCCCAGTACAAAAACCAGAACCACTCAAACCCTTTTCTACCAAATACCCTACCCCTAATCCTATGCAGCCCCCATCCACCTCACCCTGTCCAATTCCAGGCCGCCACCTCACCGCACCCCCTCCACCTCATCCTCCCACACACACAACACGCACACACACGCCACCTGCCTCCACCCCGTTTCCCCTGTCCACGTGCAGAACCGACCCATCCCACACGCGTCCGACGCGCCCGGCACCATCCCTGGCCGCTCACCAACCCCCGGCCGACCACCTCGATTCCTGCGCGACCGCCTCCACCTGCCGCGCACGCCTCCCCGTACCAGGCCCTACCACTTTCCCATCTCCCGCTCCCTCCTCTCGTCTCGCGTCCCCAACCTCTCGCTGCCGCACTCCACCGCGCGCCCTGCCGCCCGTCCCTCTCGAGTCGGCCCGCCGCCGGGGATGCCCCTCTCTCCTCCTGCTCGCCCGCCGCGTCGCCACGGGTCCCCGCCTCGCCGTCGCCTAGGCCCCGTCCTCCCAAGCACCTCGCCGCCTCTGCTCCACACCTACCACCGCAACCTTCCCCTTCCGCCGCCGCTACCAATGCTGCTTGCCACGCCGGCCAACTCCGCCTCCTCGCCACCCCCCCGCTCCACTTGCGCGCCGCCACCGCATGTCCATCGCCGTCCTCGCCCCTCGCCGCCGGTCATCACCCGCGCTCCCGAGCACCTCGTCCTCGGTCGCTTCCCCCTCGTCGTGGCCTCCCTCCTCCGGTCTCTGCCAGGTCGCCGTCCGAGGCCACCCTGCGGCCGCCGCCCTCAGTCGCGCCCTCCATCCCAGGCCACCACCTCTGGCCGCCGTCGCCGTACTCCCAAGCCGCCGCCCCCTCACCGTCGCTCGCTTCGGCCGCCTCCTCGAACCTCGCGCAGATCCTCGCCGGCCCTGCATCGCCTCCGCCGTACGCTGCCCCTAGCTCCCTACCTTGTAGTGCCTCGCCCTGCCTGCGCACGTCCCCGAGCCCCATCGGCGTCAAGCCCCGAGCAGCCTCCTCCCTGGCCTCGTTCAGGACGTCCGCGCCACCAGTGTCGAACGGTTCGGCTTTCTGATGTTCTGTAGGTGTGTGTGACTCATGTGCTTGTGTACCCGTGCGAACACCTTGGCTATACAAGTACTGATACCTGTTGCCACGTTGCGGACCATGACTTACAAGATCTTTAGGAAGATGTACCTGTCCTGCTTCGGCTTCCCGAGTACCTCGAGCCCGCACGCCGGCAAGACTGATGTTTGGAGATGAACCCGGTGGACTTCAAGAGTGAACTCCATGACCTTCTTCCCGGATCCAAAGGCGGAACCTCGAAGACCCTGAAGATTGTTCCTCGAATGAGTTCTCCATCATGGATGACAAGCTCTCCATCTGGTTTCCAAGACCGATTCCGTCGAACCCCTCGGAACGACAAGTTCTCCATCCCGGGGCGCCAAGACATTCTCCTTCTCGGATCCGATCGCCGAAACCCTGGGGACCGATTCCGCCAAGACCGAACCCCATCGACCCCAAGATCGCCGATACCCTAATGTGATTCCCTTTCCGAGACCCTATTTTTATAATATATAACATACAACTTGTCGCATAATTAAATCTTCATACTTGCATGCATATTGTGGGTGTTTGGGGCTATTTCGATGATTCATCTAAATTAAATATGGAGTCCATCTGCGGGATATATTTGTCTTATTCTGGACTCCATTTAAATTGCATAGCGAACTAATACCATGTTTTTACTTGTTAAGAAAACATTTAAATTACAGGTAGCTAAACAACCCGAACCTTTTAATTAATTGTCAGGACTCCGGTTTCGCTTAATACTGCCTAATTGCACCGCATCTGCATCATATCATAAACATGCCGATTCTTCTGCCGTAGTATTAAATAGTGCATCCGGTGTTTGTTTTAGTGTTGCTTCTTCACGGATTAGGCCGATGAGTGGATGCGAGTATCGACAAGTTCTCCGGATATGAACCTTCGGGAGTGTTTCCCAGGCGAGCATCTCTTCCCCTTCTACCTATTTTGCATTTATAGTCTTTATTTCCTCCTGTTGATCTATTGCTATCCGTGTCGTGATGCTTTAGTTTCCGAACACCAGTTATATCCCGTGCAGCCTCTATATTGCCTTGGACACCTCCTATTACCTATGTTTGGTAGATAGCTGGCCTTGCAAGTCGTAGTTGCTTGATCAGGTGCGATCTCGTGTTGTCAAGTACCACAGTTGTTGGAAGGTTGGCAGATGCTTAATGGTGGAGATGCTTAATGGTGGAGCTGATCATGACTTTAAATACAACTATTAAAATGCTAGATATAACTAATGTAGAGGCATCGGTGGGCAATAGATGTTATTTGGTTCTTCCACGCTCACTTGTGTCCCGTAGGACCCCGAGTACTTGATACATGTTCCTTGCTTTTTCGCACTATCCACATCCGGGAGGCCTTATGGACCCCCCTGAGCCAGAGCTTGATTCATTTCTATTTCTTGGGGCCACAAGTAGTTTGGGGCTTTATTACTATCCTATACTTATGCCATGCTTTACTGCTTTATTTAAGATTGTGCGTGGAGCACCTGTACTGTTTTGGATGCGGAGTGTTTTCGCGGTATCGATAAGCCCAGTCACACTTTCGGGTTCCCAGTCGTTTATAGCCATTGACGCAAACCCTGGGTCTATTCCGGAGCCGGCCAACTTCGTTGCGGGTAGCTTAGTGGGGTGGCCCCCTGAAATATTTTATGATCCTATGGTCGCTTTGTCATGAATGCCTCGTTGGGTTTTGAGTTGGTTTTTCCGAGGTTGATCGAGTGTGTGTTGCTATTTGTGCACCCCTGCAGGGTAAAACTTTCTGAAAGCCGTGTCCGCGGTTATGGATGACTTGGAGCACAGTATCTCGATCATAGACAAGCATAACTAAAGTAGTGCTATAAACTTGACTTAATATATGACTAGTAATCAGATTCAACTATAATAGAATGGATATTAAAAATGCCAACAACTGGTGGATCTGGGTTGTTTGTTATATATGCCTAGTAAGTATTGCAACTCCAATGGAATGTGATAAAAGTGCCAACAACTGCTGGGTTTTGGGATTCCTCAGGACAATTATATCGGACTAGTAAAGGTTCCAACTACCACAGAATGGTAATTAAAACTGCCCACTACTTATGCTTCAGGATGACTCATGCTATCAATATCTGATTAGTAAGTGCTGCAACTATAATGGAATGAATAAAACTGCCAACTGTGTGAGTTCCTTGGTCCGACTTTCTCGTTTGGTCTCGAGGGGGAAATACCAGGATGGGTTTGTTTGGTGTTAGCTTCAGGTTGGATCCGAATAGGTCTTTCTTATCCCTCTCTGATAACCGCTAGTTGTATCAAGTCTCTATAGGTTGTTTAGTGCCGCTGCGCTGCCGCTTCAGCCCACCATACCTATGTAGGCGAGAGCCGCCGAATTATAGCCTCGCCGTGTACTGGCCTCAGTACTGACGCTCCTCTTTTTCCTTCGCCCTTTGTTGGCACCCCCTTTTGTTTTAGCAGGTTTGAGATCGACGTCGTTAGCAGGGTTACCCTTCTGGCTTCGCCTGGGCAGGGTTATGGACGCCATTGGTTATTCTTCAGGGCTCTTAGCCCAAGTTGCTTCTTGTCCGTAGTCGGACGTTGTATCGATTTCAAGGTGATTTGGATCTTTGTATTGTATATCTGTATTCTTGACTCATGGAGTCGTTGTTGTATATATCTGTTCTGTGGGTCCCATCGAGGACTGATGTGTAATGGTATTACTTCGTTTTCCACCCGCACGAAAGTGCCTGGTGGGCGTCCTTGAATCGTTTCTATGCGGGTTTGGCGGAAAGGGCTAAAACTTGCATAGGGCCGATTCGAGGGTGTTAACGCGGCTAGGTGGTGTGGCCAGGCCCCAACCCCTCTCCGTCTCGTATTCTAGATCTAAGTGTCCCCCGGTAAAATAATAACTTTGGCTTTTGTCCCGTCCAATTCCGAGAATATTCATTTTCTGACTTCCTGAAACCAAAAACAGTAGAAAACAGGCATCTGGCACTGTGGCTCTTGTTAATAGGTTAGTCCAAGAAATCATATGAAAAGTACTCCAAAGTGTGGACAAAACACAAGAAAGTAGATAAAACCAAGCATGGAACACCAAAAATTATAGATACATTTGCAGTGTATCAACCAGCCGCCCAGGCGTTTCTCTAACACATATACGAACTCCATGAGCCTTACAAGCCCCCCTTTCATTTCACACCGCCAGGATCCATAAGCAAAAGAATATGATATCAACTAAATAAAGTGCAATGTTGAAAGGGTTCCCCATGATAACATGGTTCTGCTAATTCACAACTTACAAAACGCAAGCATATACGCAACATAGATGGGCACAATGGTTCAAGTTTATTAAGTGCAAGAAAAGTAAAGTGTGCAATCAAGTTCGTGAGAGCTTTAATCAATAATTTTCACATAACAAGTTTAATTCGGAAGGTAGATAAAAACATGAATATACTTGGAATAGAAATAATGCTAATAGATAGGTATGATGGACTCTTTGGAATAACTTGGTTTTATTTGGAGTTGGATGCATGAGTGGAACTCATACTTGGTACTTGTGGAGGCTAGCAAAATACTGAGAGCGACCAACTAAGAGAGCAATAATAGCAATAATCATGCAAAGCGACAAAACATTATTAATTAAAGCATAAAGTGATATTACAAGTCGAAAACTAAATGATCATAGAGGCTATGGTGACTTGGTATAGTCTTAACATGGTGTGAGCATGCGCCAAGTCAACCCAAATAAAGCATCAAAGGAGAATACCAAAATATTATGCTTTTATATGCTAAAACAACACATGATTCTTTAAAGGCACATTAAGCAATCTCAATTATTTATAACAAGTCATGCTACAGCAATAATTACTAAGCATAGAGTCAAAGCAATATCAAACATGACATGATAAAGTCTAAGTCACAGTCAAAACAAGCTTCCTTTTGTACGACTATAAGCATGAAATTTCCTACTCTTTTCCAACACCAATCGAAAACTAAAGCTAAACGGAATGCTAGCAAAGGAGAACACTCACAAAACAATAAGAGTGAAAACTAGAGTGTTCTAGGTAATGAATAACAGGGTGTGTCTCTCTCCAAGAGAAGTGTTTTGGGATCCAACCAACTTATTTTAGCAAACCAAACAAAAGAAAACTAAAAACAAAAACAAAGACGCTCCAAGAACAACACAATTGTGCATGAAACAATAAAAATGAAGTGTTTGGAAGAAACCTGAGATTTTTATTAATGAAGAAGGGGATGCCTTGGGCATCCCCAAGCTTTGACGCTTGTACTTCTTGAATATTTCTTGGGGTGACACGGGTGGCATCCCCAAGCTTGAGCTTTTGTCCATACTTCATCTTCACATTGTTCTTCCCTACACTTTAAAATTTCCTTCATACAAAACTTCACACAATCTTCATTAGCAACATTAGTGCACTTAAGATAATAAGTCTTTAGGTTCAGTTTCAACACAAGTAAAACTTCCATTAAAACACAAGATATTGTAGCAATTCGTTTTAAAAGTTCAAATGATCAAGGAGAACTCAAAGAGAAAGAGATTAAGAGGCAAATGCAAATAATGGCAGAAATCTGTCAAAACAGACCATCAGGTAAAATCCGATTTTTCCGAAGACCTTCTGTTGCTCAAATCGAAAAATGTTAATCTAACAAAAGTTAGATAACAACCTGGGGCAGAAGGACAAAACATTACAGCTCAATCCGACGTACAGAGTTTTTTCACGAATTTTTACAGTGAAGAACAAAAATCCGTTTCGGGACATCAACTTTTCCAAGCATTATTTCTCTCTTATTAGAGGTTATTCTTGGCACAAAAACCACACAAAAATGATAAAGAGAGGTTATTACTGAGGAAATAACTTCCAAGACTCAACAAAAGAAAAATTTATTGACTAAAAATTTGGGTTATCTCCCAATAAGTGCTTTTCTTTAACACCTTTGAGCTAGGCATGATAATTTCGATGATGCTCACAAAAGAAATATGAATTGAAATAAAAGAGAGCATCAAGAAGCAAATATGGAACAAATGTAAGTCTAACCCACTTCCTATGAAAAATAATCTTGTAAAGCAACAAGTCATGCAAGCAAAACAAGTGCAACTTCAAAATTTTCAACATAAAGAGGGGAAACTTAATATTGTTGAGACACATAAAACCATGTTTCCCTCTCTCATAATAACTTTCAGTAGCATCATGAATAAAATTAACAATATAAATATCACATAAAACATTCTTATCATGAGCCACATGCATAAAAGAATTAATGCTCCCCACATAAACATAGTCATTCTTTTTAATTGTAGTGGGAGAAAATTCAACAAAATAGCGATCATTATTATTCTCATCACCATAATCATCAAATATAGGAGGCATATTGTAATCATAATTAATTTTCTCCTAAATAGTAGGTGGACTAAAAATATCATACTCATCATTGTAATCATCATATATCGGAGGTATAGTATCATCAAAGTAAACTTTCTCCTCCATGCTTGGGGGACTAAAAATATCATGCTCATCAAAACAAGATTCCCCAAGCTTAGACATTTCCATAGCATTAGCAATAATGGTGTTCATAGAATTCATACTAATAACATTTCTATTAGTATGCAAATAAAGTTCCATAGGTTTTTTAATTTTCTCTTAAAACACTTCATGTCCTAACTCAAGATAAATACTATAAAGCTCTCTAATTTTGTTGTTGTTTTCCATTAAGCCTAACTAGTGAAAATAAAAACAAGAAACAAATAGATATAATTGCAGAATCTAAAGGAAATAACTTCGAGCACTCACACACCAACAACAGTACTAGAAGATAGCTTAGTAGCCAGAGGATGTGAGTACCTTTTACCTTACCTCCCCGGCAACGGCGCCAGAAAATAGCTTGATGTCTACGCACGCTTCTATTCTTGTAGACAGTGTTGGGCCTCCAATTGAAGATGTTTGCAGAACAGCAGCAAGTTTCCCTTAAGTAGATCACCCAAGGTTTACCGAACTCATGGAGGAAGTGGTCAAAGGTATCCCTCTCAAGCAACCCTGCAATCAAGATACACGAAGTCTCTTGTGTCCCCAACACACCCAATACACTTGTTAGGTGTATAGGTGCACTAGTTCGGCGAAGAGATAGTGAAATACAAGTAATATGGATGATTATAAGTGGTAATTGCAATCTGAAATAAGAGTGGCAGCAAGCAAACTTGTAACTGAACTAATTGTAAACGGTATTTCAATGCTTAGAAATAAGGCCTAGGGATCATACTTTCACTAGTGGACACTCTCATATAAATATATTCTCTTCATGATGCTACCCTGAACTACTCTCTGGTTGGACGATGTAGGGCTATAACAACACACCTTAAAGTTCACATTCCCCATCTAGATAACCCCTCACTGTCACCTTGAGCGCTAGATGGTTCCAACAAACACCATAATCTCATAGAGACATCCAACTCAAATTATACTCATGATAAGTATTTATGTAACCTTAGCCAAAGTGCCACACGGTGTGCACACTGTCAACTTCACACACGTGGGGATAAGCAGAGATTCATTAAAGCACTTGAGTAGCAGAATAGATCTATAGATTACAAAGCTCATGACCTTAATAAGATCATGCATAGAGAGAGATGAACACATAGCTACTTGTAGATCCCTTAGCCTCGAGAGAGAACTACTCCCTCCTCATCATGGGAGTCAGCAACGGTGATGGAGATGGTGGTGGAGTCGATGGAGATGGCTCCGGGGGCACTTCCCTGTCCTAGCAGGGTGCCGGAACAGAGACTTCTATCCCCCGAATCTCCTCTTCGGTGGCGGCGGCGCTGTGAAACTTTTCGTGGATTTCTGATCTCGTCCTTAGGGTTTTCGTCCCGGGGGGAATATATAGGCGAAGAGGCAAGGTCGGTGGATGCCCGAGGGGCCCACACCACCCCCTGGCATGGCCTGGGCTGGCCCAGTGTGGCCACCTCGTGGCCCCTGTCCATATTGTCTTCTGGCTCCATGAGTCTTCTGGTAAAATATTGACTTTGGCTTTTGTCCGGTCCAATTACGATAATATGTCTTTTCTAGCTTTTCTGAAACCAAAAACAGTAGAAAACAGGCAACTGGGACTGTGGCATCTTGTCAATAGGTTAGTTCCAGAAAATGCATAAAAGTATCTCAAAATGTAGACAAATCATAAGATAGTTGATATAAAACAAGCATGGAACATCAAAAATTATAGATACGTTTACAACTTATCAATATCCACTAGAAGATCCAGTTCCTTTGGAAGATGAACAACTTGAAGAACTGCCAGAAGCGCTTATCCGGAAGTGTAAAACTCTGGTTGTTTTGGCTGGCCCGCAGACACTGTCAGTTGTAAAGAAGTAAGTACTTCCGCTAGATATCGTACTATTGTTTGTATTCTTTCCAGGTCATAATGATCTCAGTCTATTACGATCCAGAGCTAAAGCATTGGAAAAAGGAAAGGAAAAACCAGCGGGAACTCTGCACCAGCGGAATTTAACTTTGGTTTCACCCACTGTCACGCCTCTGACTCCCAACCATACGTCATCATCAGCACCAGAAGATATTCCATCGCCACGTGTTGAGGATGTTGAGGCTTGTCCTGATGAACCAGTGAACTTTGTTTTATAAACGGACATCACTATGAGTGACTCGGGAACTGATAAGGGTGAACCCTTGATGGCTCCAAAATTAGCCATCTTCCACCGCGTTTAAACATTGTTTTTGGTCAAGCAATTGACAAGAAACTCTCAATCCTTGCCACTAATGACTAATAATTGCAAAGATATGCAAAACCTTTCTTTGAATTGTGTTGTGCAGGAAATCACACTTTTTAATGCGAAATCAGGAGTCATAATAAAGGTTTTTGAGGAAGTCCACATGGCCAAGTAATTGGGCAGTCATTCCTAGGCGTCAGCAATCTTAACGACCACTGGTATGGGTAGAGCTAGCCTGTACTATCTGTCTGTACCAGGTGGCGTTGGCCTTGTCTTGTCAAACCTTACAACTTTCGTGAAGATCCCTATATATTTTGAGGCTCTAGCCACTGGCCAGAGAGCCGCCATTATCAAATTACATCACAACACCACCAAAGGAGATCCATGCCATTGTTCATCCATTGTTCATAACTTGCGTCATCTATCCCCTCCATTAGCCATAGCCATTTCTTTGTACTTTAGATCTCCTTGTGGTTTGGTGACCACTATAAGAATATTTGATTTCAATCTAAGTATATGTATGATGTTTTATATCTCTGATCTATTTGTTATGAGTGAGTAGTCCTCATGGTCTACGGGTTGGGGAGAAATCTCGCCGCGATTATCTGCATCTAATTCATGGGATTATTGTATTTTGTTTGCAATTGAGATTTGTATCTTTTGTTTCTTTGTCTCTTGTCTCGATCTGTGGACTTGCAGGTACCCAAGATCCCATAGATTGATAAAGGCTTGAGGTGAGATACTTGGCTAGCGGCGATCTCATAGGAACCCTAGTGACAGAAAGGGTAGTACGGTCTTTGCTTAGCAACCCATTCGGGATCACAACAACATCACCACTTAAAGCTTTGATCTATGTTTTACACTTAATAATCGTTTGTAGCCTGTTGCTTTGGTGTGCACTCGGTTAGATTAAAAGACTATTGCTATGCCTGCTGCATCATGGGGGCTCTAGTATATTAGGATGTGTTGCCCACAAGAGATTATCTTCGTTCAAACATTACACATGAATATGCTTATTATTATATTTTATCCCATATGATGTGCAGATGCAGGTGGATCTTCAACCCTGGCCTATGTCCATCCATTGATTTAACCCATTATAAAGTAAACTAGATTAGTCTGGTAAACTAAGGTAAAACAAACAAACAAAGTCTTGTAGATGTGTCCTTTTTATTTCCTTTTAGAATTGCTTTCCAATGTTCGAATAAACCTAGGTCTTCTAGGAAAAAAGCTATTATACTACATCCATGAATCTAGATCGAAGGTATCGGCCCTTTTTCTGGCGCCGCTTCCGAGGAAGCAATTTTCCTATCCTGGTGAGGTCACTAGAGACCTTGTTTTTAGTTTTATTAGTTTGTAGTTTATTTCTTTTTATTAGTTTACTTTGTTTTTATATATTTGAAAACCCCAAAACTTAGTTACTTGTTATTTGTTTTCATTACTTAAAAATTACCAAAAATAAAAGAGCCATGGATCAAAAGTGATTAGGGGAGTATGCTACTCCTACTGATGATTTTATTCATGCATCTATCACTCAGCCGGCTGTTGATGTGGAAACATATGAAATAAAGCCTAACCTTTTAAGTTTGATTCAACAAAACCAATTTGGGGGCTCATCTGCTGAAGATTCAGGTTTGCACTTAAACACTTTCACTAAAATTCGTGACATGATGTGTATTAAGGATGCAGATCCAAATGTTGTTAAATTAAGGTTGTTTCCTTTCTCTCTTAGAGGAAAGGCTAAGGATTTGTTGCTAGCTCTACCAAAGGGCACTATTAAATCGTGGGAGGAATGTACCAATTTGTTTATAACTAAATTTCCCCCTAGCTAAAACTATGCAGCTAAGATCCAACATTACAAGCTTTAGACAAGAAGACCGTGAGCCACTAGCGCTTGCGTGGGAAAGGATGAAAGAAGCCGTAATGAATTTTCCTAGTCATAGGATGGAAGAATGGCTTATATTACATTTGTTTTATAATGGTCTTAACCCAATGTCTAAGTCTATGCTAGATACTGCAGCAGGAGGAACAATCATGGGAAAGCAAGTGAGTGTTGCAAATAAATTACTTGATGATATGCAAGATAATCATGCCCAATGGCATGTGGAAAGAATCCCGAAGAGAGTAAGTTCAATCACCGAGGTAAATAATGAAGAGCTTACATCTAAGGTAGACGAGTTTCTTAGTATAGTAAAAGGTAAAGAAGATACCCAAGTTAATGATATCGCTACCGATATTAATAATGTCAATTTTATAGCTCACACTCCTTTTAATCCTACATGGAAAAATCATTATGCTTCTAATGCTCAAAAACATTATCCTAATCCTACAGGAGCTCCTTACAACAATTACGATAATAATAATGGAGCAAATCATGGAAATCTCTCGTTTGAGCAAACTGTTAGAACCTTTATACAAGCTCCAACCGAGCAAAATAATGGAGAACCATGAAAGTAGTATAGGAAAATTATCTGACTAGGCTGTTGTAATTAGAAATGATGTGCAGGATCTACATGAAAGGACAAATACCATGGAGGCTCGGCTTGGTAAAGTAGCTAAGAGCCAAGCTCTCATACTAGTTTGCTGGAAAACCCGAGCCAAATCTGATAGAAGACCTCAAGATGATGAGGGTGGTAATGATGGCTCAAGATATCTCGAGCTCGTTAGGAACCCCAACAGGAAGGTATGATGAGCACAGCAACAAGTTTCCCTCAGTTATGAAACCAAGGTTATCGAACCAGTAGGATCAAGGAAACAACTCCAAGGTGTCGCTACCAAAACTTGGAATCCTGCACAACACAACCACAGAACTTTGCCCCAACTTATAGTGAGGTTGTTAATCTCACCGGTTTTGCTAAAAACAAAGGATTAAATGTATAGTGTGGAAGATAATTTCTTGTAGAAAGTACAGTAAACACTAAATAGTAGATGGTATATCAATGTTAAAAGAATGGACCGGGGTCCATAGTTCACTAGAGGTGATTATCCTTAAGATAAATAGCATGTTGGGTGAACAAATTACAGCAGGGCAATTGACAGATTTGAGAAAACATACAATGCATATACTAGACATCTTGACTCCTATGAGATTTGATTGGGCATTAAAACATTATACAATAGACCGTAATCCAACCGCATCTATGACTAATAATCCACCTTTAGGTTATCATCTGAACCCCCTCCAGTATTAAGTTGCAAGCAACAGATAATTGCATTAAGAAAAGTGTGTAATGTAAACAATACGATTGTCCCATGGACAAAGGATTGATGTTTTCTCCCTAGTAGCAGCAACACATCTACAACCTTAGAAATTCCTGTCACGTCCCCAGATTACAAGAGGCATGAACCCACTATCGAGCATAAATACTCCCTCTTGGAGTTACAAGCATTTACTTGGCCAAGAGAGTTACTAACAACGGAAAGCATGCAAGATCACAAATAACATAGACATGATAGAATCAATAATCAATCTGAAATAGCATCTCAATATCCATCGGAACCACGCAAACCCAACATGTAAGATTACAAATATATGATCTTGATCATGAACGGAGCTCACAAGATCTAAACATGATATCACAAAGGAGGATAGCCAACCATCTAGCTACTACATGGACCCATAGTACAAGGATGAACTACTCATGCATCACACCGGAGGCAGTCATGGTGATGAAGAAGGCCTCCAGGGTGATCTCTCCCCTCCGGCAGGGTGCCGGGAAGAGCTTTGGATCCCCCGATCAAGGGATGGAGATGGCGGCGGCTATAGACTCTTTCATGGATTTCTGATTGGGTATTTGATCGGGTACTTAGGGTTTTCATCCCGGGAGGCTTTTATAGGCAAAGGGGCAAGGTCAGTGGAGCACCAGGGGGCCCACATGTTGGGTCTGCAGCATAGAAAACAAAATTTTTCCTACGATGAGAACTACACGCCAAGATCTATCTACTAGGTACAAAGCAACGGTGGACATATTCCAACGAGAACTTACCCTCGAAGACAACGAGTTTTGTTAACGAGTAGGAACTTGTGGTTGATGTAGTCGTACACTTTCCGATCTCAAGATCGAGTGGAAGTCCGAGCGTGGCAACTCAGCAGTGCATCCGTACTCGCACACACGTTCAAGCACCGGACAACCTCCACCTCCTCGCTCCAGCGATCCAGCGGAAGAAGCAACTCCTTCCAGACGAAATGCCACCGGGAACATGTATCTCGCTAATCCGAGACCATGGGGGGATAATTCTAGAGGGGGGAGAGATCCTTCACAAGGAGGTGTGTGGAAGAAGGAGGAAGAGGGTGGCCTTTTATAGGAGGAGGGGGGGTACCACCTCTCTCCATGGCCGGCGAATGGGGGGGGTGACCCCTCACCTCCCCCATTCATGTGGTGGTAACCCCTCCACATTAAAATGCCTCTTCACATTCCCCTTTAAAGTCCCTACTTTAAATGCATTAAAATTCTCCAAGTTTAATGCTCTCTCATTTAATAAAACTCTTTTATTAAATTTATTAAGAATTTTTTTAATTACTTTAATTAACAAACATTCACATATAGCCCCTTGCAATATTTCAATATCACATGCAGAACCACTTTCTGCAATTTCACCCGAAACAATTTCCGGTTTCTATCGAAACAATTCCTGCGCTTTGCAATTCTTTCGTCTCAAACATATGTGCTCCAAAATGGTGTCCGGTAAATCTTAAGTATGTCACCCTACGGTTCACAAATAATGCAGACATGATTGAGACTCCTCTCAGATCAATAGTCAGAAGCGGGACCTAGAGATCCATACTGACTCCTGCATATTCAACGATGACTTCTGTGATCGTGAGAACCTTTAATGCTTTTAACTAAATCCCTTTTTCTCTTGATATAATACATGTCCGAGATTCAATCATCGGCATCCAAATACCTAGTTTGATCTCGTTACCGACATGCAATCTTTTCTCGTTCCCGTGATATAACATTCTAGTGATCACATCACTTGCTTGCAAGCTATCTCAATGTGATATCACCGAGAGGGCCCAGAGTATATCTATCCGTCATCGGGATTGACAAATTCCACTCTTGATCCATGAGCCTCAACATAACACCTTCGTAGTACTGAACCCATCTTTATAGTCACCCTGTTACGATGTGACGTTTGATGTTATCAAGATACTCTTCTGGTGTTAGCAATTAACATGATCTCATGGTCTAAGGATAAAGATTACTTCGTATGATGTTATAGCAATATAAACATAATGACTTGATCGTAATGCTATACTTCGGATGAATGTTCATCACATCATTCCACCAATGGTGTGACCTTGTTATTAACAACATCCAATGTCCATGATTAGGAAACCTTGATCATCTTGTTAATCAACAAGCTAGTCTATAAGAGAGGCATAACTAGGAACCCTTTTTGTTTATTAAACACACATGTATTGATGTTTCCGATCAATACAATTCTAGGATGCAAAATAAACATCTATCATATATAAGGAATACATAATAACAACTTTATTATTGCCTCTCAGGGCATATTTCCTTCACCACACTAGGCGGCTGGTTGATACACTGCAAATGTATCTATAATTTTTGGTGTTCCATGCTTGATTTTATCTACTTTCTTATGTTTTGTCCACACTTTGGAGTACTTTTCATATGATTTCTTGGACTAACCTATTAACAAGAGCCATAGTGCCAGCTGCCTGTTTTCTACTGTTTTTGGTTTCAGGAAGTCAGAAAATGAATATTCTCGGAATTGGACAAGACAAAAGCCAAAGTTATTATTTTACCGGGGGACACTTGGAGCCAGAATACGAGACGGAGAGGAGTTGGGGCCTGGCCACACCACCTGGCAGCGCGGCCAGGCCTGGCAGCGCGCCAGGGGGTGGTCTGGTCGCCCAGGCACCCCCTCGGCCTCTCCTTCCGCCTATATATTGCATCTGATATGGAAACCCTAAGTACCCGATAAAAATTCCACGAAAGAGTCTATAGCCGCCGTCATCTCCATCCCTAGATCAGGAGGGATCTGAAGCTCTTCCCCGCACCCTGCCGGAGAGGGTAATTCACCCTGGAGACCTTCTTCATCACCATGCAAGCCTCCGGTGTGATGTGTGAGTAGTTCATCTCTGGACTACGGGTCCATGTAGTAGATAGATGGCTGGTTCTCCTCCTTTGTGCTATCATGTTTAGATCTTGTGAGCTCCGTTCATGATCAAGATCATCTATTTGTAATTCATACATGTTGTGTTTGCGGGGATCCGATGGATATTGAGATGCTATTTTAGATTGATTATTGATTCTATCATGTCTTTCTTATTTGTGATCTTGCATGCTTTCCATTGTTAGTAGCTATCTTGGCCAAGTAGATGCTAGCAACTCCAAGAGTTAGTATTTATGCTCGATAGTGGGTTCATGCCTCTAGTAATCTGGGGAAGTGATAGAAATCTCTAAGGTACTAGATGTACTGTTGCTACTAGGGAGAAATCAACAATCCTTTGTTCATAGAACAATCATATTGTTTACTTTACATGCAATGCGTAATGCAATTATCCGTTGCTTGCAACTTAATACTGGAGGGGGTTCGGATGATAACCTGAAGGTGGATTATTAGTCATAGATGCAATTGGATGGCGGTCTATGTATACTTTTGTAATGCCCAATCAAGTCTCAAAGGAGTCAATATGAGTAGTATATGCTTGTATGCTTTCTCGATGTTTGTCAATTGCCTCGCTGTAATTTGTTCACCCAACATGTCATCTATCTTAAGGAGAGCCACTGCTAGTGAACTATGGACCCAGTCATTTATTTTATCATCAATCTACAATCAACTGTTTACTGCTTTGTGTTTACTTTCTGCAAACTATTATTTTGTTCCACTCGATACATTTAATCCTTTGTTTTCAGCTAAACCGGTGAGATTGACAACCTCATCGCAAGTTGGGGATAGAGTTCTGTGGTTGTGTTGTGCAGGTCTCCACGTTGATGTTGGCGCCGGTAGTGCGCCCTGCCAAAGTTCAGCTAGCAACACCTTTGAGGTGTTTCCTTGCTCCTACTGGATTGATAATCTTGGTTTCATAACTGAGGGAAACTTACGGTTGTCCTCATCATACCTTCCTCTCGGGGTTCCCCAACGAGCTCGTTAGTACACGACTCAGCAATACCCCAAAGTGTGAACAAAACATAAGAAGGTAGATATAAAACAAGCATGGAACATCAATAATTATAGATACGTTTACGACGTATCAGGTAACCAATGAAGAGAAACCTGAAGAGCTAGATTATAGCAACACACTGACACCGGAATATACCGTGGAATATCTACTAAATATGATCACCATGAAGAATCCCGGTATAGAACAAAATAATGATGCTATGTACCAACAATTTATACAACAAGTAGCATCTAAAGTTCGTGAGTTAGAGATGGAGTATAGAAGACTAGATGATAAGCTTCCTGCTAAGCTAGATGATATATTTGAGCCTACTATTAAAGTTAAGTTGGTGTTTAATGAGATATCCGCACTTTGTGATCTTGGTGCGGGCATCTCAACAATTTCTAGAAGCTTATTTGACAAACTAAACTTGGGGCCATTTGTCACTACTGAATTAAGACTCCATCTAGCTGATTCAACTTATAAACAAGCTGTGGAGATAAAAGAAAATATAGTAGTTGAATTAAAGGTAGTCCCGCTCTTATTGATCTTTTTATTATAGACATGCCTGAAGATCCAATAGCACCTATAATTTTAGGCAGGTCATTCCTAAGAACTATTAAGGCTTTAATCAATTTACATGAGGGGAATGTGAGAATAGGGCTACCATCTAGAGACCTTTTATAGTACACTTCCCTAGGAAAAATAAGGCCAATCCTAATGATGATGTTATAATTACTTTAAAATCCAACTATTTTGGAGTGGATATTCCACTTCTTAAACCTAAATGATTGCCATCGGGGTCAAGCTAATTGACCATAACTAGAAGCACTTCATAGGGGGCAACTCATGTGAAATAAAGTTTTTGCTTTTGTGTTAGTATTGTTAGTTTTTGTTTTTGTTTTAATAAAGAATGTTCAAGAGACCTTTGGAGAGAGGAGAAGAAATAAGATAATCCTCGATCTTTTATTTTACTAACACATGGCCTAAGAAGTATTGCTGGAATTTTTATGAAGTATATTTGTTGTTATTTTTTGATAAGATGTGCAAAGACGCATGAAGCTTCTAATCAAATTCTTTGAGTTTTGTAGCTCATAGGCCGTTTAACGACTTGTGGTACGGCCGGATGGGACCGTACCGTGTGCCCGTACAACATCGAACCACAGGAAGGTAGAAATTCTGATTTTTGCCATAGGAAACAGTGCTCTTAACGACCAGTGGTACGGTCGGATGCACTCGTTCCACGCGCCTGTACCGTACCCTCGAGCAAACCATTAGATTTCAACCAAAGATACCGAATGGATAACGAACAGCAGTACGGGTGTGACACCCCCGGGATCAGGGTTAAACAAATCCAGACCTTAGCCTGACATAAGCTTAACCTAGAGCTCGAGGATATCCAGTGAGAAATCAGTAACACAACAGTAACCCTGCGACAGAAAAATTAGTATAGCAAGCTCATAACTGAGCGAAGAACCAAAATATTACAAGCATAGGTCACTGACCACAAACATCAAACAACGAAAGGAAAATTATGCTATGTCGAATGGAATGCCCGAACTATGTGACTCATGGAATCTACTAGGCAAGTTAATCAGCGGAGGGGTTCCCAAGCCCCGTGTGGCTGTATGCTCATCTTGGTCCAAAGGAAAGAACTCAGTTCCTTGTGGTGGCGAGCATGGGACTACAAAAACCACATCCCACCGTGGCCTCCTATACCAGCCTTAGCATGTTTAACCTTTACCACTGATCTTACCTCATCAATATACCCCGTTCTCCTGTCATACTAGATTATTTGCATCTGATACATCTTCTAGATGAACCAGATCTGATAGCTAAGCATGGCTAAGCAAGACACATATAAGCTCTAGCAGTGCACACCGGCCAAACCTAGTTATGCTAGGAGCAGTGGATCGGGTAATATAAGCTCAAGGGAGTAATGCAACAGATAGGATACTCTATCTATCGATAAAAGACCACATTAGAATCATATGCATCATGGCAAGAATGAAATACTTTCGAAATCATAGGATTGTATAATGGTGGGGCTATGCTTTCCTTGTTTGTTAATACCCAGATATAGATCTTCGGAAGCCTTGTACTTGACTTGATTACAGTTGGTCAAGTATTGTTCGTCAATCTTCGATGGTGTTGATATTGGTCTTCGATCTCGATCTCGATATCGTATTCTACGGGGAAGAAGCAAACACTAGAAAGAAAGGAAAACAATCAACACATGTCATCAATGCAATGCTCAAGCAAGGATGATGATATGACAAGTTAATTAGTATTGTACTGAACCCCTAAGACATGCTCGACCATTTTAAACAGGGTCCGAGGGTGCAAACCCTGATACAGGAAAGACTTCGGAATCACCTACGGGGGTTCATTTAGTTCTTCTAATTAAACTTGTGATTAAAGTTGCTGATCAATGCATGATATTGATGCTAAAGTGTAGATCTTGTTTTTCTGAACATTTTGCTGACTTATAAATAATTACTTATTGAATTTATAAGATTTTAACCTTTTCTAAAATTATTAAAACAGTTAAAGGCTTTACTGCGTCACTCTGACGTCAGCACGGGGACGAGGACATTTCTCACTGGGGGCTAGGCTAGCCTTTGTGGCTGACCGGTGGGCCATGGGCCATGTCATCAGCCACGGTGGCAGAGCCTGGTCGACGCCACGTCATCTGGCTGTTGACCGGCGGACGGTGGTCGCTGGCGGCGACAAAAGGCGAGCCAGCACACGCGGATGGTCACGAACGGAAGCGGCAGCCGAGACGAACCTAACTAGGTCGGTGCCGCTAGGTATTGGTCACTAGGGATGTGTTTACGGCGAGCGGCGGCGGCGGAGCTTACATGTCACATGGCGGCACATCGCTACAGGGCGAGAGAGGGACAAGGATGAGGTCCTAGGGGACCACCAGCTCACCGTGGTTTAGATGAAGTGATGGCGAGGAGCGGGGAGGCCATATAGCGTCAGAATCATCGTCGACCATGGCGACCGGAGGCGGTGAAGAATTGCTCGATTAGCTCATCTGCGGTCCTCCCGTCTTATGTGCGTTCGTGGGGCTGGGTAACTCGACGAGGCAAAGCTTCCAGGCTTGACAGTGTGGCTCGAGGAGGCTTCAAATGGCGGCGGCGGGAATCTCTAGCCGAGCTAGGGTTTCGAGGCCTCACGCGGGAAGAGGAGAGAAGCCAAGGGAGAGAGGGGAAGAGGATGAGGCAAGGATGGGCATCGTGGTGTCCTTCTTATCCTCTCCGGTTTGCAGTGGACGGCGGCGTGGATCGACGGTGGAGGCGACGATAGGCAGCAGGTTGCTGTCGTCGACGAAGATGACGAGGGGAGAGGTGGGTGAACCGGTATTGGGCTGGATGGGATGCTCGGGGGCTGCTGGCTCCGTGCGGGTGGGCGGTAGGGAGGGAGAAGAGGGAGTTGGGCCGGCCTATTTGGCTGCTGGCTCTCAATTTTTTCTAGAAAACCTTTTTTTTCTTTTCTGTTTTCTCTTTTGAGTTTGTATTTAAATTTCAAACCTATTTTGGATTATTTCAAAAATACCAGAAGGTTTACAAAGTATACAAAATACTACAGGGAGCCCTTTAATCAATTTGGGCTCTATTGCTTTTGTAGTTCTGAAAATATTCAAAACCTTTTTGAATTGCTTTGGAGAGAGGGGGAAAATAGCTAGGGTTTTAGGGTTTTGCATTTAGTTCTTTTGCATGCAATTTAAAAGATGATGCTCATGAATGCACAAACAAACCCTAATTTAAGATTAGCTAGAACTGGGGTGTTACAGCTCTATCCCCCTTACGAGAATCTCGACCCGAGATTCCAAAGGTAGGAAGAGAGAGAAGGAAACAGTGTCACTCTAAGGATAAGAGGGAAACACACTAAACAACACAAAGAGTATCTCATGGTCAACTCATGATGGAGTGTTCAGAACAACTCTAAGGTGACGAACATGAAACACGTCAAGGTAAGGGAGGAAACAGGAGGAGATGGTTTCAAATTGTTAGATAGACGGTCTTCATAAGGTATGAGACCATGGAGTTTCAGAAGGGTTTAGGCTTCTGAAAAGGAAAGCTTATAATAGGAAGAACATGACCACAAACTTAGAGATATGAACCTCTACTAAATAGCTTAAGTAGAGCTTTCAGTACAGAGATACGGATAACCAAACTGTTGAGCTACTTTTGATACAGAAAGATCACTCTTTCGTTCAGCAGAAGGTTAAAACAGAAAGGTGTTTTGTGGCGAGGACTAGTAAGAGTCACAAGGAACATGTAACAAGAGGAACTACTGATTACCAAAATCATAGTCACTCTTCGAACATGATCGAGGTACGAAGGAAACTCTTTATTCATCCAGGTTTATCAAAATCTTTGCCAAAGATCATGATATCACTTTACTCCACCAGGATGAAGAGGCAAGAAGATTCCTGATGACACGAGGAAAAAGAAACTTCATTCTCAGACTTCAATTACTTGGCTCAACAAATGCTTGCCAACATAACAGGGTCTGGAGGATCGACCGAGAGACATTTAGCAATGCTACTTTAAATGTTCTCCTTGATGTTCAAGAAAGCAGACATCAAGTAAAAGTCAGACTTCGGTTACAAAGGAAACCACAAGCACAACACCTATAATAAATCATAACAGAAGCCTCATGAAGAGTGGTTGTTATTTGCTGATTCAAGAGAATTTAACGATAGGCATTCTGACTAGTTGTGTCAACCATTACATCAATCTTGCCGGATTTACAAAGAGACCTATGTCAAAACCTTGAAGAACACAAACCATCATATCTGCTTGAGATTTAGATTTGGTTAAGTGGAATGATACTTCAGACTCAACATGTCCGAATAGATAGTTTGCAACATTTACTGTAAAGGTAAAGTTACTAGATTCTCAAGACATGGACTACAGTGTTAAGCTCCAATAGACTGAGGTGAATTGCTAGACCCATGTATTAACAACTTGTCAGAAGACAACTGCTTATACATCAAGTACTTACAATGAAACACAAGTGTCAATAAGGAAACATAGACAACTCTAATCGAATCCACGACAACATTTTTCACCATTTGCCTATGAATCGGAGAAGGTTACTTCTAACATCCAGAACGCATACTTCGAGATAACCCGAAGATGGTTCTCAAAAGATCTCCAACGTTGATGCCAAATGTTCCATATGAATCTAGTCTAGCTTGGAGAAGATAAGGATGTTATCGATGGGCTCAGCAACAAACTTATCGTGATACTCCAATTGAATGAACCCATATGTTGTGTGAACATGGCAAAGTATTAGTCAGACCAAAGGATATGAAGATGTACTCAAGTGAAACATCACGAGTAGCAACATCATCAAGATAGTCCTTGGCACTAAGTTTGATTTGACGATAACCCAAATAAAATCAAAGGTAGGGAGGATAACATATCCACGAAGGAAACACTATCTTTCTTCAGCACAAACAGAACTAGACATCCCTTCAAGATGAACTAAGTTAGATAGAACTTTTGTCTTACAACTCTCCAAGTTGTTGTTTAAGCTCAACCAACTAATTCAGGGTATCCAGTATGGATCCTTGGAGACAGGAGTAGTTCAGAGAACTTGCTTTCTCAAGAACTTGACAACACGGTCATGTGGCAACATGATGATACTTCTAGTAGACTTCTAGAATATCACGGACCACCGTTATGTCACTTAGTTCGAGAGGAAACTTGCTTGGTAAGGCAAGAATACATAGTCTTAGAGCTTGGGCACAAGACTAACTCTTTGACTGATGAGAGTATAGCGGACTAACGGACTTGGTAGCACAATCATCCTTTGCTTAGTGATAGGTTAGCCATCACGCTAGGAATGACACAAATGTCCTTGGATTTCAAAGCAATAATGATTGCTAAGAATCTCAGATGGTCACATTATTATTCACACGCATCATTCACGAGCGTGAAAGCTCGAAGGAAGGGTGGGTAAATATGTGTAAGAGCATCACTTCATTAAGAAGGTCATGAAACTCAACATAACCTCTTAGTTTAAAAGGATGTGATGTTCTAAGGTAGAACAGATAGAAGCTAATCAATGCCTCTTGATTTGCGGATTACAACACTTTGACCTGGTCCTAGATATGATGAGGTACTGTAGTTTGTTTCTCCTGACATCCCAAAATGGTTTGTCAGGATGGACCACAAGAGTATCTTGCATCGAAATACATCGATACACACTTACTACTTGGCTACCAACTGGTAGACAAAAGGTCAGAAACAACAAGGAAAAAAAAGAACATGCTCAGGACAGAATCCCAAGATGTGGATGCATATATTATCAATCTTCCAAAAACCAATGCACAGAAGAGGTAAGGTGTGGCAGAGTCACGAATATAGATGCGAGACTGATACGTCCATTTTGTATCACTATTCTATGTCTTAATTCACTATTATTCATTGATATATTTCGTATTGAGAGGTGATACTTATGTTATTTCATCTGTTTTTGCATGGTTGATGACTTTCGGAGCATGAACCGCTGTAGTCAGGATTCTGATGGAAAAGGTGCTGTTTGGAGGCAAAATTCGCGAAGATCGGAAAATCCGGGAAAATATACGGAAAATCCTATTTTTCCAGAAGACTAAGGATGCCAGAAGACGGAGTGGAGATGGGCCATAGGGGGCCAACACCACCCCCTACCGTGGGCATCCCTAGGCCGCGCTAGGAGGTGGTGTGGCCACCCTGGCCCACTCCAGCCTCTCCCCTATGGCGTATATCATCCTCCCGAAACCCTAAGACTCGGGGAGCGACCACAGAAAGATTCCGCCGCCTCTGCGGGGCGGAAAACACCAAGAGAGAAAGATCTCTCCGGCAGACAGATTTCTGCTGGGGGAATTCCTTCCCGGAGAGGGGAGATCGTCGCCATCAACACCACCATCAAGCTGGACTTCATTGGGATCATCATCATCATCACCACCATCATCACCATCAGCACCCTCATCACCATCTCCATATTGCTGTAACAATTGGGTTGAATCTTGCTATAGTTCATAGGGGAAACTTTCCCGGTGTTGATTACTCTTTGTAGTTGATGCTATTGAGTGAACCATTGAATTATTGTTTATGTTCAGATTGTTATACATCATTATTCCATCTCTGATTATGATCCATATGATGTCTTGTGAGTAGTTCGTTTTGTTCTTGAGGACATGGGAGAAGTCATGTTGTTAGTAGTGGAGTTGTGTTGAGAAAGATTCAATAGTTTGATATTTAAGTTGTGGTGTACTTCTTCTAGTGGTGTCATGTGAACATCGACTACATGACACTTCACCTATATAGTCCTAGGGGAATGTGTTGTGTATTTGGCTACTAATCGTAGGGGTTGCCGGAGTGACAGAAACCTGAACCCCCGTTAGGAATCCATTGCACAAGGGACGTAAGGGTCTTAGAGTTTAAAGCTGTGGTTAGGTTTCTACCTTAATTACTTTTGTGTACTTACGGATGTTTGCAAGGGGTATAATCACAAGTACGTATTAGTCTTGGATGGGGCGGTACATTAGCACAGGTTCACCCACACAACACTTAGCAAGCTAGAGAAGATTATTCAACTATATGAAGCGAAAGCACTTGACAGTCTTCCCATGTGTCCTCGAGAACGTTTGGTCATCTTAAGTAATACAACTGGCTTGTCCTTTGCTGCATAAAGGATTGGGCCACTTGCTGCATTTATTCCTACTGTCTTTATTTACTCGTACTTTGTTTACTTGCTTTATCGAAAACCCCTAAAAATCCATTTGCTAAGTATTTGCTGAGAATTCATGATCCATACCACTAGCCAGCACCTTCTGCTCCTTGTTGGGTTCGACACTCTTACTTATTGATAATACTGCGATACGCCCCCTATACTTGTGGGTCATCAAGACTATTTTCTAGCGCCGTTGCCGGGGAGTGAAGCGCTATAGGAGAGTGGAACTGGTAAAGGAAACTTCTACTTTGAGTATTGTTTACTTTTGTTAGTTGCTTTATTTTCGTTGTGGATAATTCTCTGAGTTTCTTATTTGGTAATGCTACTACCACTGCTAAGGTAGTAGATAAGCCACTACCTGCTGAGAATGATGTTTTCAAAATACCTACAAGAATTATTGATCGTGTTATGGATAACTATTATGTTGGGGATGGAACTATCCATCCCGGTGATCATTTACTCTTTATACACGAATTATGCGGGTTGTTCAAGTGTGCAGGTATTACTATAGATCAAGTTAAGAAGAAGCTATTCTCATTATCACTAAAAGGAAGAGCTGAGGAATGGTATAAGCCGCTGAAGAATGGTCAAGCTCTGGAATGGGAGGAAATAGTGCCTCTCTTTTATTCAAAGTTTTATCCTCCTAGTGAGATTCATAAAGATTGGAATCAAATATACAAATTTTGGCCTCTTGATGGAGAGAGTACAGCTCAAGCTTGGGGGAGATTGAAGTTACTAATGCTCAAGTCCCATTCATGAGCTCCCCAACAATATTATTATCAATAACTTTTATGCAAGGCTCCCTCTACATGATAAAGATTTATTGGATGCTGCATGTGCTGGATCATTCACTCGTATGGAAGAAGAAGCTAAATGGGATCTTCTAGACCGTATTCAAGACAATGCTGAAGCTTGGGAGAATGACAAAGGTAGAAAGTCAGGTATAAATTATGATTATGAATGCATTGAATCTTTTATGGGAACTGATGACTTTCAAAATATTAAAAATGCTTATGGTCTAGACTCTCAAGCTATTGCTTCTTATTTTAAGGCTTTTGCTTCTTACATTGAAGTGCCTAAAAAGAAGTGGAATAAGTATCATGAACCTTATAAAGATGTTGCTAAGAGTGTTCCTGCAAGAAATACTGAAGTTTATACTGCTAATCATGTCTTACCTAAACCTTATATTGAGAAAGTGCCTTTTCTAGTTAAGGTAAAGGAACATTCTATGATAGCAAGTATGGTTAATGAAAGTACAAATAAAGCTGTTGAACCTGATAAACATATGGTTGATGAACCTATAATAGAAAGTGTGAAAGACTTAGTCACTAAATATGAAAAAGAGGGACACACTATCCTTTGCAAGGATACCTCTAATATTGTTTCACATAGTAGTGTTATGAGAGCTAGTATTCCTGTGTTTCTGTTAGAATAAGTGATCATTGCTATGATGGTCCTTGTGATAGCTATATTGTTAAGTTTATGCATGATACTGAAAGTTACTATGAGAGAGGGAAAAGTGTTCTTATGCATCTCAATAATATCAAGTTTCCTTGTTTTATGCTGAAAGTTTTTATGTGGCACTTCTTTTGCCTTCTAATGCAAGTTGCCTCTGGTTTCAACAACTTGTTTGTTTACAAAATTCCCTTGCATAGGAAGTGGGTTAGACTTAAATGTGTGTGTGTGTGTTTGCTTCTTAATGCTCTCTTTCACTTCAATTCATATCCCTATGAGAGTTTCTTCAAAATTATAATGCCCATCTTAATGGCTATAAAGAAAGAGCTTTTTGGGACACAACCCAATTTGTTTTTGCTTTCAGTTTGGTTTTTGTTTCTTTGAGTCTTAGAAGTTATTACTTCGGTAATAACCGCTCCTTATCCGTTTTGTTTGGTTTTTGTGTCAAGATCAACATCTAATGAGAGAGAAGTAATATTTGGGGAAGTTGCTGTCCCAAAACAGATTTTTGTGCTTCACCGTAAAAATTCGTGAGAGATCTCTGTATGTCGGATTGAGCTGTAATTTTTGTGCTTCTGCCCCAGGTTGTTATTTAACTTTCGTTAGTTTTGCACTTTTTGATTTGAGCAACAGAAGATTTTCAAAAAATTGATCTTTACCTGCTGGTCTGTTTTGACAGATTTTGCCCCTCTTGCATTTGCCTCTTTATTCGATTTCCTTTTTGAATTCTTTTTGGGTTTTTGGAAGGAGTTGCTACAGTAGCTTATATTTTGATGGTTTTCATTTGAATTTGGACACAAAAGGTTCTATCACTTCACTTATACTAATGTTGCTAATGAGAACTGTGTGAAGTTTTGTGTGAAAGAAATTTTCAGGAAGTGGAGATAATGGTGTAATAAGGAAGATAAGGGTTTATGATTCAAGTAATAAGCGTATGGAGATGAAGATATTGATGTTATTCAAGTGGCGACTCCAGAAGAATCTACTAGATACCAAATTCAGAGACCTGTAGAGTCCGTTTTCAAATAGGTAACAGTTCTGGTAAGAAAAGTTCCGCGAAAATACAATCCAACTATACTTTTGCAGTTTTCAGTCAATAAGGGAAGCTATGAAGCGAAAAAGAGATGAAAACGGAGCCAGGGTGGCTCACACCACCCTATGGCGCGGGCCCTCCCCTGGCCGCGCCACCAGGTGGTGAGTCCAACCCGGACTTCGCCTCCGACTCGTTTTCTCCCAGTACCTTCCTTTCGATATGAAACTTCGTAATATATAACCCCCCGGATCTTCCGAGGTTCGTATATCGTGTTTTCGTCATGTTTTCGTTTCGATCTGTCTCTACCAGGACATACTCTTTGAAATATTTGAAGCACCATGGTGCCCGCCAAGGATAAAGGGAAGGAGCCTATGGAGGAGGATCTTCAAGACCCCAAGAAGGGGATGGTACCTTCAGTCACTTGCCCTGCATCAACAGAAGCCCTATGAGTCACTAAAGAATTCTGCGATAATTACCGAGACTTGAAGAGGAAGGTGGACATGCTTCAATGGGAGAATGATAGGCTTCGTAAGATGCTAGAAGATTTCCTCACGTCAACTAAGAACATAATACCACCACCACCAAAGGAGTAATTCATCATCAGGTTTGGCATCCCCTTGGTTTGTTCCAAGCTTGGGGGAGTGCCGCGGTATCACATCACTTTCTTCTATCATTTTACCTTTTTAGTAGAGTCATATCATGAATAGAGGAGTTATTATGTAGTATGGTTTGCATTATGGAAGTGTCCCCTCTCTCGTTAGATATGTATCCCTTGGTGTGAGTTGCCGTTATGGAATATTAATGAGAAGTTCTATCATTTACTCTTTTGCATAGCTTATATTAGTTTTCAATTCGTGGTTATATGATTGATCTTGTTGTTAGTATTGGTATCACTTTGGGATCATTGAGTTAATTTAGTTGGTTTTGGCAAACCTGGCTCGGTCAGTAGCACACTATTTTTGAGAGTTGAATGAAAAAGATAGAAGTACTCTAGAGAAAAAATAATTTCATCATCTTTCTTTCTTGATTTGCTTATAAGTTTAGTATTCTCTAGTTAAGATCTTTTGTGCTTCCAAGGAAGATTGCATGTTTGTTTTTATCACTTGTATGTTTGGTTGTTTCCTTTAACTCTTATACTTACAACCCAGCCTTGCTATCCAAAAACCTATACTGAGAGGGTATTCTTCTCGTGCATCCACCTCCTTTAAACCAAAACCTTTGCCATTTGTGTCCACCATACCTACCTAGTAGCATTATTGCTATTCCAAGTAAATTCTTGTTTTATCTACCTCCCAAATAAAACTTGTTATGTGAAAATTAGTGATTAAAGCTCTCACGAACTTGATGGCACACTTTACTTTCTTGCACTTAATAAACTTGAACCATTGTGCTTACCTATGTTGCGTATATGCTTGCGCTTTGTAAGTTGTGGATTTGCAGAACCATGCTGTCATGGGGAATACTTTCAACATTGCACTGGTACTTCATACCTAGTTGATATCATGTTCTTTTGTCTATGGATGTCGTCGGTGTGAAATGAAAGGGGGAGCTTGTAAGTCCATGGAGTTATGCATGTGTGTTAGAGAAACGCCTGGGCCACTGGTCTAATCCATGCTGACATGGTGGAAACCTGCAGCGTAACCATAACGAGTATCTATGAAGCATTCTTCTGATAAAAAAAGAGACAGAGATTGAGAAAAAGAGAAAAGAAAAAAAAAGATATTATGAAAAAAGGAAAGAGAGAAAAAAGCACCATATTCCCATGGTAAATAAGAAGATTGCTGAGATACTTGTTGTCTGCTTGCCTTGTCATTTTGATATGGGGATTCTTCCGTATCATCGGGCAAGGGGTACCCCGTTGGCGGTTCTCAATGATACACATATGCTTACGATGACAAGAACTTACCGGTGAATAAACTTGAGTAGCATGAGGAGCAGCCCTCGTATTCAAGGGACATGAGATTCTCAACTTACAACTTGTCAATGCATATCCTCATATTTGATCACTTTAACCTTAATCACCTAAAGATGCCTATGATAGGGCAATGAGAGCTGAAAGCTAGTAAGTATCATAATTTTTGGGAGCTCTTTATGAGACTTGCAATCCCTGCTTCCCTCTTTGAAGGGCCTTTCTTTTACTTTGTAGTTGAGCCAGTAAACCTACTCCCTTCTACCTCAGCAAGTGTTTTGATTTGATGTGTTTCATTCGTTCATATGATGATTTATTCAATCATGTTTCTTATGTTCCTTGCTTTGCACATTGCTCTTATCTTGATGCTTACTACTTTGAAAGCTATCATTGAAAAACCATCTATTTGTGAACTCCAGCAAATTATCAACTATTCTTCGACCAAGAGCTAAGTTTGCCATTACCAATTATGATTCACTTTATGTATCTTTATTGTGTTTCCTTTACTCATTACAAGTTGAGTTATATAATAGTGAGGTGTCTTGTATTATGATCTATGCTTTTGATGAATGTGATGCTTCTTGTCCGTATTCTTTTATCGACTCTTCACTCCATAAACCCGAGGCCATGTTTATTGAGCTCAGTTTTGCTTGAGGACAAGCGAAGTCTAAGCTTGGGGGGAGTTGATACGTCCATTTTGCATCACTATTCTATGTCTTAATTCACTACTATTCATTGATATATTTCATATTGAGAGGTGATACTTATGTTATTTCATCTGTTTTTGCATGGTTGATGACTTTCAGAGCATGCACCGCTGCAGTCAGGATTCTGATGGAAAAGGTGTTGTTTGGAGGCAACATTCACGAAGATTAGAAAATCCAGGAAAATATACGGAAAATCCTATTTTCTAGAACACTAAGGATGCTAGAAGACGGAGTGGAGATGGGCCAGAGGGGGCCCACACCACCGCCTGGCGCGGGCAGCCCTAGGCCGCGCCAGGAGGTGGTGTGGCCACCCTGGCCCACTCCAGCCTCTCCCCGCTAGCGTATATCATCCTCCCGAAACCCTAAGACTCGGAGAGTAACCACAGAAAGATTCCGCCGCCTCTGCGGGGCGAAAAACACCGAGAGAGAAAGATCTCTCCGGCAGACAGATTTCTGCTAGGGAAATTCCTTCCCGGAGAGGGGAGATCGTCGCCATCAACACCACCATCAAGCTGGACTTCATTGGGATCATCATCATCATCATCACCACCATCATCACCATTAGCACCCTCATCACCATCTCCATATTGCTGTAACAATTGGGTTGAATCTTGCTATAGTTCATAGCGGAAACTTTCCTGGTGTTGATTACTCTTTGTAGTTGATGCTATTGAGTGAACAATTGAATTATTGTTTATGTTCAGATTGTTATACATCATTATTCCATCTCTAATCATGATCCATATGATGTCTTGTGAGTAGTTCGTTTTGTTCTTAAGGACATGGGAGAAGTCATGTTGTTAGTACTGGAGTTGTGTTGAGAAAGATTCAATAGTTTGATATTTAAGTTGTGGTGTACTTCTTCTAGTGGTGTCATGTGAACGTCGACTACATGACACTTCACCTATATGGGCCTAGGGGAATGCATTGTGTATTTGGCTACTTATCGTAGGGGTTACCGGAGTGACAGAAACCTGAACCCCCGTTAGGAAACCATTGCACAAGGGACATAAGGGTCTTAGAGTTTAAAGCTGTGGTTAGGTTTCTACCTTAATTACTTTCTTTAACTTACGGATGTTTGCAAGGGGTGTAATCACAAGTATGTATTAGTCTTGGATGGGGCGGTATATTAGCATAGGTTCACCCACACAACACTTAGCAAGCTAGAGAAGATTAATCAACTATATGAAGCGAAAGCACTTGACAGTCTTCCCATGTGTCCTCGAGAACGTTTGGTCATCTTAAGTAATACAACCGGCTTGTCCTTTGCTGCATAAAGGATTGGGCCACTTGCTGCATTTATTCCTACTGTCTTTATTTACTCGTACTTTGTTTACTTGCTTTATCGAAAACCCCTAAAAATCCGTTTGCTAAGTATTTGCAGAGAATTCCTGATCCATACCACTAGCCAACACCTTCTGCTCCTCGTTGGGTTCGACACTCTTACTTATCGAAAATACTGCGATACACCCCCTATACTTGTGGGTCATCAGAGACACATGCGGAGTACTCTTGTCATGATCTATTTGGTTCCATTAAAGAATATCTACCATAGCTAGTGGTAGGGGAAGTCCTTAATTGTCGAGATTTAATCGCGACAATATCCACGAGCTTGAAGGCTATACTAAAGGTACTATCCATCTTGAGGTAATGTTTAAACATTAACAACAGGGGACAACCGAATGGACCTTGGGTTAAAGATCAGCTTCATGTACAAGATTGACAACACCAGAATCCAGTACAATCCGGGATCTTCGGTTCAAGACCAAGGGTTAAAACCCGAGAAAGAAGTAACTACTACTTGAGTGACACAACATACACTGCAAGGTAGCAATCACGAGGTAGATTCCAAGAGAAGAAACGACTTCTGAAGTACCCAAGCAAACAAAAAGGAGGCACATGAGGCAAAAGGAAACTTCGAGGCCTAGAAAGAACACTATGGATCCTACAGTATAATATTGTGGGCCCATAAGGTAGAGAGATCATGATGGAAAGGAATCTCTCAGCTGAAACAGAGCAAAGGGTGCAAGGAATTCACAACACACACAACTCTAGAGAACTCAACACTAGGTCAACTGGTTGAGAAACGACCTGCCCAGAAGGCACCTAAGTTTTGAAAGACTAGAAGAGATATCAAAACTTTTTCAAAGTCAACACAAGATAAGATGACCCAGAGTTAGAGCGGAACTAGGTAAGGAGAAAAAGAAGCATACTAGAGTTTTCACAAATAATTTTCATCTTTGAAATAGATTTCACAAGCGCTAGACTCAACATTGACCAATAGCAAAGTTTTCCTACGGTCGGTACTGCTCTGATACCAAAGTATGTGACACCCCCAGGAGCAGGGTTAAACAAATCCAGACCTTAGCCTGACATAAGCTTAATGTAACACCCTCAGAATCGGCCCTATGCAAGTTTCAGCGCTTCCCGCCAAACCCGCATAGAAACGATTCAAAGGTGCCCACCAAGCACTTGCGTGCGGGTGGAAAATGAAGTAATATCATTACACAATAGTCCTCGATGGAACCCACAAAACATATATATACAACAGCGACTCAAAGAGTCAAGACTACAGATTTACAGTACAAAGATCCAAATCACCTTGAAATCAATACAACGTCCGAGTACGGACAAGATGCAAATTGGGCTAAGAGCCCTGATGAATAACCAATGGCGTCCATAACCCTGGCCAGGCCAAGCCGGAAGGGTAACCCCGCTAACGGCGTCGAGCTCAAACCTGCTAAACAAAAGGGGTGCCGACAAAGGGCAAAGGAAAAAGAGGAGCGTCAGTACTGAGGCCAGTACACGGCGAGACTAGAATTCGGCGGTCCTCGCCTACATAGGTATGGTGGACTGAGCGGCAGCGCGGCATGCACTAAACAACCTATAGAGACTCGAGATAACTGTCGGCTATTAGAGAGGGATAAGAAAGACCTATCCGGAACCAACCTGATTCTACCACCAAACATACCCATCCTGGTATTTCCCCCTCGAGACCAGACGAGGAAATCAACCGAGGAACTCACACCGTTGGCAGTTTTATTTATTCAGTTATCGTTGCAGCAATTACTAGTCAGGTATAGATAGTCATCCTGATATAATAAGCAGTGGGCAGTTTTAGTTAACCATTCCATTGTAGTTGCAACACTTACTAGTCAGATACAACTAGCATGAGATATCCCAAACCCAGCAGTTGTTGGTACTTTTATTTAGCCATTCTGTTGTAGTGGAGCTGGTTACTAGTCATATCGGATACAAGTCAATTTATAACAGTAAACTTTAGTTATAGTTGTCTATGATCGAGAACTGTGCTCCAAGTCGTCCATAACCGCGGACACGGCTTCTCGAAAAGATTAAACCCTGCAGGGGTGCACCAAAGTATCCACACGCACTTCGACCCTTTTTGCCAGATCAGTTAACACACACCCATCGGTATGTCGGCGGGGCCTAAGTCATGACGTTTCCCAGACCCAAAGCAAGTACATGGGGGCCACCCCACTAAGCTACCCGCAACGAAGTTGGCCGGCTCCGGAACGGACCCAGGGTTTGCGTCAGTGGCTGTAAACGACTGGGAACCCGAAAGTGTGACTGGGCTTGTCGATACCGCGAAAACACTCTGCAATCCTAAACAGTACAGGTGCTCCACGCACAATCTTAAATAAAGCAGTAAAGCATGGCATAAGTACAGGATAGTAATAAAGCTCCAAACTACTTTGTGGCCCCCAGTACAATACTTTGAAATCAGGTACTATTCGATGGGGGTGCCCACACACCCCACCTGTGGTTAGCACGCTCGATCTCGGAACAGGTGTCAAGAACTCGGGGTCCTACGGGACACCAGTGAGCGGTTAAAAACCAAATATTGTCTATTACCCACCGGTGCCTCTGCATTTACCTACTTTCAATTTTAGTTGTTAAACGGTAATTAAAACCATGATCATCTCCAACATTAAACATGTGGCAACACTCCAACAACTGTGGTACTTGACGACACGCAACAGCACTTGAGCAAGCGATTACGACGCGCAAGTCCAACTATCTACCAATCAACAGGTAATAGGATGTGTCCAAGGCAATATAAGGCGGCAAGGGATATTACGGTTACGAAAACTAGAGCATCGCAACACAGATAGCAATAGATCAACAGGGGGGGGGGGAATAAATACTATAAAAGTAAGATAGGTAGAAAGGGGGAGGTGCTCGCCTGAAAAAATTGCCGAAGGTTCATCCAAAGGTCGGGGCGAAGCTCACATCAACTCAACGGCCTTATCCGCGAAGAAGCAAAACACTAGAATAAACACCGGATGCACTATTTAATACTACGGCAAAAGATCGGGCATGATGCATGTATGATGTATGACATGGCAAAGGTGCGATGCATTTAGGCCATATCAACGGAATCGGGGTCCCGGCAATATTTAAGTGGTTCAAGTTGTTTAGATACCCCACAATTTAAATGTTGTCTTAACATGGCAAAAGATAGCACAGTTCGCTACACAAATTTAAATGGAGTCCATAATAAGACAAAGATATCCCGTGTATAGACTCCATATTTAATTATGAGATGAATCGGCGTAATGCCCCCAACCCACATGATATGCATGCGAAATGAACCATTAATATGCAACAAGTTTTATATATAGCATTTATAAAATAGGGGCTCGGGAAAAGGTTCACACATGTGGGTCCGGAAGATCTTGGTTCCGGGGGTTCGGGGTCAGACTCAGGGTTTGACGGGGACGGCAAGGTTCGGATACATGATGGAGAACTTGTCGTGTCGCGACGGAGAACTTGGGTTCGGAAGGAGGTCTTGACGTCCCGATGGATCGGTCTCCGGGGTCAAAGAACTTGGCGTCCGAGAGACGATCTTGTCGCATCCGCGGTCGTCGGGTCGTGTCGTCGGTCTTGTCGTTTCACGGCGGAGATCTTGGTGTCCCGGGTCTCGGTGTCTTCGGATCCGAGAGGAAGAACTTGACGTGCCGGGATGAAGAACTTGACGTCCTTCAGTTCCATGTCGACGGTCTTGGTGTCCTAGATGGAGAACTCAGTGTATCCGTGTTGGCGGCCTTGGCGGTTATCGGGTTCGGTCTTCGAATCCGTGTAGATGGTCATGGCGTTTGGGAGTCGATCTTGGTTCAGGGTTTCGGATCTTCGGGAGGGTCGGTCTTCGAACTCCGGGATCGGTCTTCGGATGTCAACATGGGCCGGTCTTGGTGACGATCTTGTCCGATGGGGATCTTGGTTCAACATCATCGCGGTCTTCGGGTCCGAGAGGTAGATCTTGGCGTCCGAGGAGAAGATCATGTCGTTCCGTGACGGTCTTGTTGATGGTACTGAGATGGCAATGAACGCCTTGTCATAGACACGGTCCTGGACAGTATCCTTCGGTGGCACCACACTACATCCACCGCAACTTCACCACATATCGCAACACCACGAGCACCGGAGAGGATCAAAGGCAGGAGCAAGGTCTATGCCATCATACAGATACGTGCAAGTGGACTTGGACAGGGGAGCGACCGGCTCTGCAGAAGGTCGTGGACGACCTCGGAGGCGCGAGACAGAGGCGAGCAGAGACGACGCGCGCTAGGGAGGCGACGCGGCAGGGACGCGGGCCCGGGGTGGCCGGAGATGCAGAGAGGCGAAGGGCGAGGATGCGCGGTCGGCGAGCTCTTCCGCGGGGAGGTCAAGCGTGGCGTAGACAAGACGAGCTCCGCAGCAGCGTGAGCCACGCTGGCTGGAGGGGGGTGACAACCGCAGACGGCGGACGAGCTCGGGGCCGGGGGCGCGGAAAAAAAAGGCGAGGGTGAGGCGCAGGGCCGGGGATCCGAGGAGGCGGCCGGCGAGCAGAGAGAGGCCAGGCGGCGGATGCGCTGGCGACGGAGGCAGGTGGTGGCGATGGCGAGGGAATCCCGCGTGCGGGGGCGACTGGGATGGGGAGCGGCACCGGGGAAGCGGGGCTGTGCGGCGGCGCTCGCCTGGGACGCGAGGAAGAGAGGTTGCCGGCGGCGGGGTGGTGGTGACGGAGAGGGCCGGGCTCGGCCGGAGCGGAGCGGGCCCGAGGCGGTCGTCGGGGTGGAGGCGGAGCTCGGTGAGAGGGCGGGGGAGGACGCGGCCGAGCGGGAGGGAGAGAGGAGCGGCCGCGGGCGTACGCGGGGGGGGGGGGGGGGGGGGGAGAAGAGAGCCAGGGGAGAGAGCGGGGTCGGGGAGGGAATCCCGGGGTGGGGCCCAGCGGCAGAAGCCTGTCGGGAGGAGGGGGCTCCCTCCCGGGCGGTTGGTGTGGAGGCGTGGGGTGTGGGTGGGGCCAGCGGGTGGCTGGCGGCAGGTGGAGTGGGTGGCGGGCAGGGGCCAGGGGTGAGGTGGCGCGTGGTGGTTGGCTGGAGGAGGAAGGAGAGATGAGGTGGCGTGCACCGATTGGTGCAGGTGAGGTGGAGGGGATGAGGTGGAAAACCGTGAGTGGTGGGAGTGAGGTGGAGGGGCTAGGTAGCTAGGCTGGGTAGGTTATCTGGTAGCATAGGTTTCGGGTGTTCTGGGGTAGGTAGGGTTTTTGTCTGGAGGTGGCCGGCTAGACTTTCGGGCCTGGCTGGCTGCCTCCCAAAATAATTTAACTATTTTATTTATTAAAAACAAGGCGTTTGAAAACTGTTGGCAGACAAAACAAAATATTCCGGAGACCCGGGTTTTATGTTTGAATAAAAACGGGGCGTTTAGAAGACAAAACAGATTTTTCGAAGATAGTTTTATGCAAACAAATGCAAGATGACATGACGATGCTCAAATGCAATGTGGCATGATGACATGAGCATGCGGTCATGATGATGCAATGCACAAAAACAACGCGATTTTCTAGTAGTGGTTTTTGCGGGGCGCCACACTTAACCTAGAGCTCGAGGTTATCAAGTGAGAAATCGGTAACACAACAGTAACCCTGCGACACAAAAATTAGTACAGCAAGCTCATAACTAAGCGAAGAATCAAAATATTACAAGCAGAGGTCACTAACCACAAACATCAAACAACGAAAGGAAAATTATGCTATTAAGTATAGCAAACTTAAAAATGGCCTAAGAGGCCTAAAGCATAACGATGACGTCCCAACCCATAGATTCCAGGCTGCCAGCCGGGAACCCCAAGCTACTCGTCAGTGTCGATGTCGTACGGCCGGAACTTGTCTTCATGAGAACACTTACTCTACTACAAAATTATCAACAAAGCAAGGTGAGTACAGGGTGTACTCCGCAAGACTTATGGCTGGTGGGGTTATTTTGCATAAAGCCATCTTTGTTTATAAAATAAGAGAGAGAAGAAGCTCGTCTACTCAGAATATTTTAAAAGGGGATAAGAGAGCAACATCTCCGAAGAATTGATAATCATCTTGATATCCACCAAAGTAATCCTCATCTCACACTAGGATCACCCCCTCGTACCCATGAGGAAGCATCCTTAACAAACATTAGTTGCCAAGTTTTACGATTAGGTTATAGTTCTCTATGATCTTAGAATTCGGTCACCAAGCGTTCATAACTGTGAACACGGGTTTTCGAAAATATTTAACCCTGTAGGGGTGTACAACTTTACCCACACGTATGAACCGACTCTTAATGCCAGAATGTTAGCCCTCTTCCTTGGAAGGCCGGCAGAGGGTGGTTGGCCACTACCTTTACCTTGCTTTCAACGAGACCATGAGTCACGCCCTAAGGATGATTCCGCCGTAACGGGTCAAATCCCGAAGTCAGTCCCTAGAGATGTGAGTCGAGGTTGCTTTATCAGGGGCGCCATCTACCCCAAGCAACCCCGGCCACGCTTACCTACCTGTTATGATGCACCTTCACCCGCCAAATCTTTCAAAACATTTTCTATGCATATGTCGAATGGAACGCCCGAACTATGTGACTCATGGAATATACTAGGCAAGTTAATCAGCGGAGGGGTTCCCAAGCCTCATGTGGCTGTACGCTCATCTTGGTCCAAAGTCAAGAACTCGGTTCCTAGTGGTGGCGAGCATGGGACTACAAAAACCACATCCCACCATGCCCTCCCATACAAGCCTTAGCATGTTTAACCTTTACCACTGATCTTACCTCATCAGTATACCTCGTTCTCCTATCATACTAGATTCTTTGCATTTGATACATCTTTTGGATGAACCAACTCTGATAGCTAAGCACGGCTAAGCAAGACACAGATAAGCTCTAGCAGTGCACTGAAGGAAATATGCCCTAAGAGGCAATAATAAAGTTGTTATTATGTATTCCTTATATATGATGGATGTTTATTTTGCATGCTATAATTGTATTGATCGGAAACGTCAATACATATGTGTTTAATAAACAAAAAGGGTTCATAGTTATGCCTCTCTTATAGACTAGCTTGTTGATTAACAAGATGATCAAGGTTTCCTGATCATGGACATTGGATGTTGTTAATAACAAGGTCACAGCATTTATGAAATGATGTGATGAACATTCATCTCAAGTATAGCATTACGATCAAGTCATTATGTTTACATTGCTATAACATCATACGAAGTAATCTTTATCCTTAGACCATGAGATCATGTTAATTGCTAACACCGGAAGAGTATCTTGATAACATCAAACGTCACACCGTAACGGGGTGACTATAAAGATGGGTTCAGTGCTACGAAGGTGTTATGTTGAGGCTCATGGATCAAGAGTGGAATTTGTCAATCCCGATGACGAATAGATATACTCTAGGACTTCTCGGTGATATCACATTAAGGTAGCTTGCAAGCAAGTGATGTGATCACTAGAATGTTATATCACGGGAACGAGAAAAGAGTGCATGTCGGTAACGAGATCAAACTAGGTATTTGGATACCGATGATCGAATCTCGGACATGTATTATATCATCACACAAAGGGATTAAATTACAAGCTTTAAAGGTTCTCACGATCACATAAGTCATCGTTGAATATGCAGGAGTTAGTATGGATCTCCAGGTCCCACTTCTGATTATTGATCTGAGAGGAGTCTCAATCATGTCTACATTATTCGTGAACCGTAGGGTGACACACTTAAGAGTTACCGGACACCATTTTGGAGCACATATGTTTCAGACGAAAGAATTGCAAAGCGCAGGAATTGTTTCGATAGAAACCGGAAATTTTTTCAGGTGAAATTGCAGAAAGTGGTTCTGCATGTGATATTGAAATATTGAAAGGGGTTATATGTGAATGTTTGTTAATTAAAGTAATTAACAAAATTCTGAATAAATTTAATAAAAGAGTTTTATTAAATGAGAGAGCATTAAACTTAGAGAATTTTAATGCATTTAAAGTGGGGACTTTAAAAGGGAATGTGAAGAGGCATTTTAATGTGGAGGGGTTACCACCACATGAATGGGGGAGGTGAGGGGTCACCCCCCCATGCGCCGGCCATGGGGAGGGGGTACCCACTCCTCCTATAAAAGGCCCCCCTCTTCCTCGTTCCTCACACCTCCTCGTGAAGGATCTCTCTCCCCCTCTAGAATTATTCCCCCATGGTCTCGGATTAGCGAGATACATGTTCCTGGTGGCATTTTGTCTGGAAAGAGTTGCTGCTTCTACTGGATCGCTAGAGCGAGGAGGTGGAGGTTGTCCGGTGGCTTGAACGTGTGTGCGAGTACGGATGCGCTGCTGAGTTGTGGCGCTCGGACTTCCACACGATCCTGAGATCGGCAAGTGTACGACTACATCAACCACGAGTTCCTACTCGTTAACAAAACTCGTTTTCTTCGAGGGTAAGTTCTCGATGGATGTATGTCCACCCGTTGCTCTGTACCTAGTAGATAGATCTTGGCGTGTAGTTCTCATCATACGAAATTTTTTGTTTTCTATGCTGCGGACCCAACAGTGGTATCAGAGCCTGATCTATGCGTAGGTGCTTTGCATGGGTAGTACACATATGTTTATATGTGGGCGATGATGATCATGTTATTGCATCTTCTATGTATTTTGGATATTGGTGGCATAGTGGGATGAAGCGGCCCGGACCAACCTTACATGTCATCATACATGAGACCGGTTCCACGACTGACATGCAACTAGTTTTGCATAAGTGGCTGGCGGGTGTCTGTCTCTCCTACTATAGTCAATATCTGATTTACAACGAGTTGCTAATAACTTGGTTATCCTCGTTGTGGTTAATGTTCATAGGTAAGTGTAACACCCTCGAATCGGCCCTATGCAAGTTTTAGTGCTTTCCGCCAAACCCGCATAGAAACGATTCAAGGACGCCCACCAGGCACTTTCGTGCGGGTGGAAAACGAAGTAATACCATTACACATCAGTCCTCGATGGGACGCACAGAATAGATATATAGAACAACGACTCCATGAGTCAAGAATACAGATATACAATACAAAGATCCAAATCACCTTGAAAACGATAGAGCGTCCGACTACGGACAACATGCAAATGGGGCTAAGAGCCCTGACGAATAACCAATGGCGTCCATAACCCTGCCTAGGCCAAGCCGGAAGGGTAACCCTGCTAACGACGTCGATCTCAAACCTGCTAAAACAAAAGGGGTGCCGACAAAGGGCAAAGGAAAAAGAGGAGCGTCAGTACTGAGGCCAGTACACGGCGAGGCTAGAATTCGGCGGCTCTCGCCTACATAGGTATGGTGGGCTGAAGCGGCAGCGCAACGGCACTAAACAACCTATAGAGACTCAGAAAACTAGCGGCTATTAGAGAGGGGTAAGAAAGACCTATTCGGATCCAACCTGAGACTAACACCAAACATACCCATCCTGGTATTTCCCCTTCGAGACCAAACAAGGAAGTCGGACCAAGGAACTCACACGGTTGGCAGTTTTATTCATTCCATTATAGTTGAAGCTCTTACTAATCAGATATAGATAGCATGAGTCCTCCTAAAGCATAAGTAGTGAGCAGTTTTAGTTAACCTTCAGTTGTAGTTGGAACATTTACTAGTCAGATATAATTGTCCCGAGGAATCCCAAAACCCAGCATTTGTTGGCACTTTTATCACATTCCATTGGAGTTGCAATACTTACTAGACAGGTATAGCATGTCACAAAACAACCCAGACCCACCAGTTGTTGGCATTTTTAATATCCATTCCATTATAGTTGACTCTGATTACTAGTCATATATTAAGTCAAGTTTATAGCACTACTTTAGTTATGCTTGTCTATGATCGAGATACTGTGCTCCAAGTCGTCCATAACCGCGGACACGGCTTTCAGAAAGTTTTACCCTGCAGGGGTGCACAAATAGCAACACACACTCGATCAACCTCGAAAAAACCAAATCAAAACCCAACAAGGCTTTCACGACAAAGCAATCACAGGATTCATAAAATATTTCAGGGGGCCACCCCACTAACCTACCCGCAACGAAGTTGGCCGGCTCCGGAACAGACCCAGGGTTTGCGACGACGGCTGTAAACGACTAGGAACCCAAAAGTGTGACTGGGCTTGTCGATACCGTGAAAACGTGGCGCGATCCAAAACAGTACAGGTGCTCCACGCACAATCGTAAATAAAGCAGTAAAGCATGGCATAAGTACAGGATAGTAATAAAACCCCAAACTAGTTTGTGGCCCCAAGAAATAGAAATGAATCAAGCTCTGGCTCAGGAGGGTCCATAAGGCCTCTCGGATGTGGATAGTGCGAAAAATCAAGGAACAAGTATCAAGTACTCGGGGTCCTACGGGACACAAGTGAGCGTGGAAGAACCAAATAACATCTATTGCCCACCGATGCCTCTGCATTAGTTATATCTAGCATTTTAATATTTGTATTTGAAGTCATGATCATCTCCACCATAAACATCTGCCAGCATTCCAACAACTGTGGTACTCGACAACACGAGATCGCACCTGAGAAAGCAACTACGACTCACAAGGCCAACTATCTACCAAACAACAGGTATTAGGCAGTGTCCATGGCAATATAGAGGCTGCACGGGATATAACTGGTGCACGGAAAACTAAAGCATCGCGACACGGATAGCAATAGATCAACATGAGGAAATAAAGACTATAAAAGCAAAATAGGTAGAAGGGGGAGAGATGCTCGCCTGGGAAACACTACCGAAGGATCATATCCGGAGAACTTGTCGATACTCGCATCAACTCATCGGCCTAATCCACGAAAAAGCAAACACTAGAACAAACACCGGATGCACTATTTAATACTACGGCAAAAGATCCGGCATGATCATGATATGATGCATGGCATGGCAAAAGTGCGGTGCAATTAGGCAGTATTAAGCGAAACCGGGGTCCCGACAATTAATTAAATAATCCATGTTGTTTAGCTACCCCGCAATTTAAATGTTGACTTAACAAGGCAAAACAGGGCATCGGTTCGCTACACCGATTTAAATGGAGCCAATATAAGGCTAGAATAGCCCGCATATGGACTCCATATTTAATTTAGGTGAATTGCTGAAATAGCCCCAAACACCCAAATGTGCATGCAAGGATGAACAATTTAATGCAACTGGTACATATCATTTATTATAAAAATATGGGTCTCGGAAAGGGGATCACACATTAGGGGTCGAAGATCTTGGTGTTCGCAAGGGTCGATGGGGTTCGGTCTCGGCGGGAGGAAGAACTTGGCACTCCAAGGGGTTGACGGGGTTTGTCCTTCGGACGCCATGATCGGTCTTCAGATCGGGCTTCGGGGTCTTCAGGGACGAGGTCTTCGAGGTGCACCGTGTTCATCCCAAAGTGTCGGTGTGTAACTTCTCATGGTCATCGGATGATGTAGGAGACAAACTCGTTCGAGAGGAACCCGGTGGTACCTACTCCTGGGCTAGTGTTGTGGGAACCAGAAGGAGTTTGTGGAGCTGCAACAATCGGTAGCAAGGAGCTGAACATGAGGACATGACCAAACAATGACAACTGAAGGCATAGAAACAAGCACCTTGCAGGTGACCAAACGAGCCTTACGCACGCCCGGACATGCGGCCGAGGATCTGGGAGGGCCCAGCAGGATTTGTAGTCGTAGTAGAACATCCACCAAATGGAGGCCTTGGGTCAACAGGGCAACAAAGCACACAAATGGTGACATTCAAGTGTGGCATGCAAAATAGTGGCATGACCAGAGCGCACGCGAGCCACAAGGACGTCCAGGCCGAGCACATGCGTGGCAAGGCAGGGGCTCTAGCACGCGGGGCCACTAGGGACAGTCCATGGAGGATGGTGGCGGAGGCGGAACGGGGAGCTTGGGTAGGGTGGCGTGGCCGACGCCGGGCAGAAGACCGAGGCGAGGCGGGATATGCTGAGGTCGCCGAGGAGGAGGTTCCCGGCAGCACCATAGAGCGGGAGACGAGGAGGAGGCTGGCGGAATGGGGGCCTGCGGCAGCGCTCTGTGGGGATGACGATGAGGAGGTGTGGCTCCCCAGCAACAAGGAGAGGCATGGCCGGCTCGCGCGAGAGGGCGGGGTCGCTTGGGGATGGAAGCAGTGAGGATGGCGGGCCCGCTGGCGACATCGGCTAGAGGGAGGAGACGAGGTCCATGACGGCTGGGCTACATAGGATCCAAGGCGGCGAGAGAGACGGCAACACGCGCCTGGAAGGGGATGCCGTGAGGGAAGAGGGTGGCGACAGAGGTCGTGCCGCGGGGGAGGAGGAGCACGGCGGGCTGCATAGCACCAGCGGGACGGACCACAAGGTCCACTGGGGCGGCCGGAGGACGACGCGGGCCACTCGCGGGTCCGGTGAGGTCGAGGCCGCGGATCACCCTTGGCGGTGTGGAGGCGGACACCGAGGTGGCGAGGTCGGGGAGGCGGGGCGAGAGATCAAGCGGGACAGAGGGGTTGGTGGATGGCGACCGCATCGGGAGAGATGAGAGCGTGGGGCCACGGGGTGGGCCAGGGGGTAGGGAAGGTGAGACGTGTTGGTGTGGGGATAGGGTGTGCATGCTGCATCGCGTGTGCTGCCGCTTCCTGCTGCGCGCGCGTCGTGTGTACTGCTGCTGGCGGCGGCAGGAGGGAGCTGGTTGCGGCTGGGGGTAGGTAGAGGGTTAGGGTTAGGGTAGGTTAGGGTTTTGGTCTGGTTTTAACTGGGCCGGGGTAGTAGGCCGTTGGCTTGCCGGGCTTTTGGCCTAGCAGGCTGGCGGCCTCCCCCGGTAAAACTTTTCATTTAAAAGATTTTTATTTTTAAAAGATTTTGTAAAAGTTTTTAGGCAAATAAAAGATCCGGATAAGTCCGGGGTTTTGTATTTGAATAAAGACGGGGCTTATTTAGAAAACAAAACCAGGTTTCTTAGAAAATAGTTTTAGACAAAACATATGCATGATGATGACGATGCTCAAATGCAATGTGGCATGATGACATGAGCATGCGGTCATGATGATGCAATGCACAAAAACACCGCGATTTTCTAGTAGTGGTTTTAGCGGGATGCCACAGTAAGAACGGTTCTATCTCCAAAAGCCCTAAGCCACGTAAAACTTGCAATTGATAAATTAGAGGCGTCTAGTTTAGATCGTTGCTGGGCTAGTGTATTAATATGGTATTGTTGTAAGTAGATGTATGATAGATACTCTTACAACACATTCAACGTGTAAGTTCCATAGACCTTGGCCTTACACACAAAGCAATGATAGAGATCATACCTTGATGCAAATGATAGAGATCAAATGCATGGACCATATCATCTCACTTTACACATTAGATGTTAGCATCTTATACTGCTAGTTTGGCGCTTTCTGTAGCATTGTAAGATGATCCCTCATTTAGATATCAAGATAAAAATGTGTTCTTCCTTAAGTATGCACCGTTCTGTGGATCGTGTTTCGAGACATCACGTGATGATCGGGTGTACTCGAATCTACACATTCATAGGAACGGGTGTAAGACAGTTTTACACACGCGAATACTAAGGTTCTTACTTGGCGAGCCTAGCATGTACAAACATGGCCTCGGAACACGGACCGAAAGGTTAATCATGAGTCATATAGTTGATATGATGCCCATATAGATGCTCGCCTTTGAAGCTACATCAACTCACGTGATGATCAGACTTGGTGTAGTGGATTTGGTTCATGTAATCACCAAAAGGACACAAGGGATGTCATTTTTGAGTGGGAGTTAATTAGTAATTTGGATTAGTTGAACTCACTCTATCATAAACTTAGTCTAAATAAACTTTACAAATTCTGTTGTAGATGGCACCACCTGCTTTTAATTTCAATGTGTTCATGGAGAAAGAGAAACTTTCTGCGAATGGTAGCAACTTCACCAACTGGGCTATGAATTTGAGGATTCTCCTCACTGCTGCACAAAAGCAATATGTGCTAGAGGCGCTGCTAGGCCCCCCACAAGCTCCTGATGACCCCGACGAGGAAAAGAATGTCTATATGACTCGTCAGGAGGACCACAACTTAGTTCATTGTGGCATACTGTATGGGCTAGAGCCAGAACTTCGAAAGCGTTTTGAAAATGGCAATGCCTTTGATACCATGGGAGAATTGAAAATGATTTTTGATACCCATGCTGCCATAGAGAGTTATAATGCTTCAGAAAAGTTCTTTAGCTGCATGATGGAGGAGAACAGCTCTGTTAGTGAGCACGTACTCAAAATGTCTGGGTACGCCGATAAGCTTGTGTCCTTGGGAATAACGATTCCCATTGACTTAGGCATACATCGTGTTCTCCAATCTCTGCCACCTAGCTACAAGAGCTTCGTGATGAACTATAATATGCAGGGCATGAAGAAGTCTCTTCCCGAGCTTCTGTCAATGCTTAAGACTGCAGAAGTGGAGATTAGGAAAGAACATCAAGTGTTGATGATCAATAAAACCACAGGTTTCAAGAAGGACAAGAAAGGCAAGCACAAGGGAAACAAGGGTGGCAAATCTGTTGCCACACCTGAAAAGAAACCCCGAGCTGGCCCTAAGTCTGACACCGAGTGTTACTATTGCAAGGGGACTAGCCATTAGAAGCGCAATTGTCCCAAGTAATTGGCGGACAAGAAGTCTGGCAAGGAAAACAAAGGTATATGTGATATACATGTTATTGATGTGTACTTGACTAGTACTCGCAGTAGCACCTGGGTATTTGATACGGGATAGGTTGCTAATATATGTAACTCGGTTCAGGGGCTGCGGAACAAGCGACACCTAGCAAGGTATGAGGTCAGGATGCGGGTCGGCAATGGATCAAGAGTTGATGTGATCATCGTCGGGACGCTACCTCTCCATATTCCATCGGGATTAGTTATAAACCTAAATAATTGTTATTTGGTGCCTACACTGAGCATGAACATTGTATCCGGATCGTGTTTGATGCAAAGTGGTTATTTCTTTAAATCGGAAAACAATGGTTGTTCAATTTATAAGAATGATATCTTTTATGGTCATGCACCTATGTTGAATGGTTTATTTCTATTGGATCTCGATAGTAGTATTACGCATATTCATAATGTTGATGCTAAAAGGATTAAACTTGATAATCATATATCTGCGTATATGTGGCACTTCCGTCTAGGTAATATTGGCGTTAAACGCATGAAGAAACTCCATTCTGATGGACTTTTGGAATCACTTGATTTTGAATCATTTGATACATGTGAGCCATGCCTTATGGGCAAGATGACTAGAACGCCGTTTTCTGGTTCAATGGAACGGCCGATAGATTTATTGGAAATCATACATACTGATGTATGTGGACCAATGAGTGTGTCGGCACGAGGTGGATATCGTTATTTTGTTACTTTCATGGATGATTTTAGTAGATACGGGTATATCTATTTGATGAAACACAAGTCTAAAACTTTTGAAAAGTTCAAGGAATTTCAGAATGAAGTGGAAAATCATCGTAATAGAAAGATCAAATTTCTTCGGTCCGACCATGGAGGTGAGTATCTAAGTTACGAGTTTAGCACACACATGAAAGAGCGTGGAATAGTTTCACAACTCACGCCTGCTGGAACACCACAACATAATGGTGTGTCGGAACATCGTAATCGTACTTTATTGGATATGGTTCGATCTATGATGTCTCTGACTGACTTGCCACTGTCATTTTGGGGTTATGCACTAGAAACAGCTGCATCCACTTTAAATCGGGCACCATCTAAATCCGTTGAAACGACACCGTATGAATTATGGTTTGGAAACAAACCTAAGTTGTCATTTCTTAAAGTTTGGGGATGCGATGTTTATGTGAAGAAACTTCAACCGGATAAACTCGAACCCAAAGCGGAAAAATGCGTCTTCATAGGATACCCTAAGGAAATGATTGGGTATACCTGATGACCCAGAAGTATAGGGGGTGTATCGCAGTATTTTCGATAAGTAAGAGTGTCGAACCCAACGAGGAGCAGAAGGTGCTAGCTAGTGGTATGGATCAGGAATTCTCTGCAAATACTTAGCAAACGGATTTTTAGGGGTTTTTGATAAAGAAAGTAAACAAAGTACGAGTAAATGAAAGACAGTAGGAATAATTGCAGCAAGTGGCCCAATCCTTTATGCAGCAAAGGACAAGCCGGTTGTATTACTTAAGATGACCAAACGTTCTCGAGGACACATGGGAAGACTGTCAAGTGCTTTCGCTTCATATAGCTGATTAATCTTCTTTAGCTTGCTAAGTGTTGTGTGGGTGAACCTGTGCTAATGTACCGCCCCATCCAAGACTAATACATACTTGTGATTATACCCCTTGCAAACATCCGTAAGTACAAGAAAGTAATTAAGGTAGAAACCTAACCACAGCTTTAAACTCTAAGACCCGTACGTCCCTTGTGCAATGGTTACCTAACGGGGGTTCAGGTTTCTGTCACTCCGACAACCCCTACAATTAGTAGCCAAATATACAATGCATTCCCCTAGGCCCATATAGGTGAAGTGTCATGTAGCCGACGTTCACATGACACCACTAGAAGAAGTACACCACAACTTAAATAACAATCTATTGAATCTTTCTCAACACAACTCCACTACTAACAACAAGACTTCTCTCATGTCCTCAAGAACAAAACGAACTACTCACAAGACATCATATGGATCATGATCAGAGATGGAATAATGATGTATAACAATCTGAACATAAACAATAATTCAATGGTTCACTCAATAACATCAACTACAAGGAGTAATCAACACCGGGAAAGTTTCCCCTATGAACTATGCAAGATTCAACACAATTGTTACAACAATATGGAGATGGTGATGAGGGTGCTGATGGTGATGATGGTGGTGATGATGATGATGATCCCGATGAAGTCCATCTTGATGGTGGTGTTGATGGCGACGATCTCCCCCCTCCGGGAAGGAATTCCCCCGGCAGAAATCTGTCTGCCGGAGAGATCTTTCTCTCTCGGTGTTTTCCACCCCGCAGAGGCGGTGGAATCTTTCTATGGTCGCTCCCCGAGTCTTAGGGTTTTGGGAGGATGATCTACGCCAGAGGAGAGAGGCTGGAGTGGGCTAGGGTGGCCACACCACCTCCTGGCGCGGCCTAGGGCTGCCCGCGCCATGGGATGGTGTGGCCCCCCTGTGGCCCATCTCCACTCCATCTTCTGGCATCCTTAGTCTTCTGGAAAAATAGGATTTTCCGTATATTTTCCCAGATTTTCTGATCTTCGCGAATTTTGCCTCCAAACACCACCTTTTCCATCAGAATCCTGACTGCAGCGGTCCATGCTCCAAAAAGTCATCAACCATGCAAAAACAAATGAAATAACATAAGTATCACCTCTCAATACGAAATATATCAATGAATAATAGTGAATTAAAACATAGAATAGTGATGCAAAATGGACGTATCAATACCTTCTATCACAGATCCGAGGGCAAGGTTTTTGTTGCTAAGAATGGATCCTTTCTTGAGAAGGAGTTTCTCAAGAAAGGTGTGAGTAGTCGGAAGGTAGAACTCGAAGAGGTTATTGAACCTTCTCTTCAAGAAATAGCGAGTGGCGAAGCACCGGAAGTTGTTTCGGAGTTGACTTCACCTAATGAAGAGAGAGCTAATGATATTGATCATGAAACTCCGAAAGAGGAAACTACCAAACCTCGCAGGTCAAGCAGGACACGTGTAGCTCCTGAACTGTACGGCAATCCTGTTGTGAATTTCATGGTTGATGAAATGGATGACGCTGCGACGTATGAAGAAGCGATGATGAGCCTGGATTCCAACAAATGGCTAGAAGCCATGAAATCCGAGATGGAATCCATGTACGAGAACCAAGTTTGGACCTTGGTGGACTTACCTCACGATCGAAAGACCGTTGAGAATAAATGGATTTTCAAAAGAAAAACTGATGCTGATGGTAATGTGTCCATCTATAAGGCTCGACTTGTCGCAAAGGGGTTTCGACAAATTCAAGGATTTGACTACGATGAGACATTCTCTCCCGTAGCGATGCTTAAGTCATTTAGGATTATGTTAGCAATTGCTGCATATTTCGATAATGAAATATGGCAGATGGATGTCAAAATTGCGTTCCTCAATGGTAATATTGAAGAAGAGTTGTATATGATACAACCTAAGGGTTTTGTCGATCCTAAGGATGCTAATAAGGTATGCAAACTTCAGCGATCCATCTATGGACTAAAGCAAGCATCCCGGAGTTGGAATCTCCGCTTTGATGAGGTGATCAAAGAGTTTGGATTTGTCCAAACTTATGGAGAGGCTTGTATTTACAAGAAAGTGAGTGGGAGCAATGTGGCATTTCTGATATTATATGTGGATGACATATTATTGATTGGAAATGATATAGATCTTTTAAAAAGTGTTAAAAGTTATCTAAACAACAAATTTTTGATGAAAGACCTTGGTGAAGCATCATATATATTAGGCCTTAAAATCTATAGAGATAGATCAAGGTGCCTAATTGGGCTATCGCAGAGTACATACCTTGATGAGATATTAAAGAAGTTTAATATGGACGGAAGTAAGAAGGGGTTCTTACCTATGTTGCAAGGCAAGACATTGAGTAAGACTCAAAGTCCGGCTACGGCGGAAGAAAGAGAGATAATGGATAAGATCCCCTATGCCTCGGCCATAGGCTCTATAATGTATGCCATGCTATGTACACGATCGGATGTGGCACATGCTATTAGTTTGACTAGTAGGTACCAATCTGATCCAGGTTCGGAACACTGGATAGTGGTCAAGAACATCCTCAAGTACTTGAGAAGAACTAGGGATATGTTTCTTACATACGGAGGTGAAGAAGAGCTAGTCACTAAGTGTTATGTGGATGCTAGCTTTGACACCGATCCGGATGACTCTAAGTCTCAATTCGGATATGTATTTCTCTTGAACAGAGCAGCAGTTAGTTGGAGGAGTTCCAAACAACCTGTGGTGGCTGGATCAACGATGGAGGCGGAATATGTTGCTGCTTCAGAAGCGGCGCAGGAAGCGGTTTGGATGAAAGAGTTCATTACAGAACTAGGTGTGGTTCCTAGTGCATTGGACCTGATGGTGATCTATTATGACAACAATGGAGCCATAGCCAACGCCACGGAACCGAGGTCTCACAAGAATTCCAAGCATATTAAGCGCCAGTTTCACTCCATCCGCGAACATGTCAAGGATGGAGACATAAAGATTTGTAAAGTACACACTGACCTAAATGTAGCAGATCCGTTGACTAAAGCTCTCCCTAGGGCAAAACATGATCAACACCAGAACTCCATGGGTGTTAGATTTATCACTATGTGAACTAGATTATTGTCTCTAGTGCAAGTGGGAGGCTGAAGGAAACATGCCCTAAGAGGCAATAATAAAGTTGTTATTATGTATTCCTTATATATGATGGATGTTTATTTTGCATGCTATAATTGTATTGATCGTAAACATCAATACATGTGTGTTTAATAAACAAAAAGGGTTCCTAGTTATGCCTCTCTTATAGACTAGCTTGTTGATTAACAAGATGATCAAGGTTTCCTGATCATGGACATTGGATGTTGTTAATAACAAGGTCACAACATTTATGAAATGATGTGATGAACATTCATCTCAAGTATAGCATTACGATCAAGTCATTATGTTTACATTGCTATAACATCATACGAAGTAATCTTTATCCTTAGACCATTAGATCATGTTAATTGCTAACACCGGAAGAGTATCTTGATAACATCAAACGTCACACTGTAACAGGGTGACTATAAAGATGGGTTCAGTGCTACGAAGGTGTTATGTTGAGGCTCATGGATCAAGAGTGGAATTTTTCAATCCCGATGACGAATAGATATACTCTGGGCCTTCTCGGTGATATCACATTAAGGTAGCTTGCAAGCAAGTGATGTGATCACTAGAATGTTATATCACGGGAACGAGAAAAGAGTGCATGTCGGTAACGAGATCAAACTAGGTATTTGGATACCGATGATCGAATCTCGGACATGTATTATATCATGAGACAAAGGGATTAAATTACAAGCGTTAAAGGTTCTCACGATCACAGAAGTCATCATTGAATATGCAGGAGTCAGTATGGATCTCCAGGTCCCACTTCTGATTATTGATCTGAGAGGAGTCTCAATCATGTCTGCATTATTCGCGAACCGTAGGGTGACACACTTAATACTTACCTGACACCATTTTGGAGCACATATGTTTCAGACGAAAGAATTGCAAAGCGCAGGAATTGTTTCGATAGAAACCGAAAATTGTTTCGGGTGAAATTGCAGAAAGTGGTTTTGCATGTGATATTGAAATATTGCAAGGGGTTATATGTGAATGTTTGTTAATTAAAGTAATTAAAAAAATTCTGAATAAATTTAATAAAAGAGTTTTATTAAATGAGAGAGCATTAAACTTAGAGAATTTTAATGCGTTTAAAGTGGGGACTTTAAAAGGGAATGTGAAGAGGCATTTTAATGTGGAGGGGTTACCACCGCATGAATGGGGGAGGTGAGGGGTCACCCCCATGCGCCGGCCATGGGGAGGGGGTACCCCCCTCCTCCTATAAAAGGCCCCCCTCTTCCTCCTTCTTCCTCACACCTCCTCGTGAAGGATCTCTCTCCCCCTCTACAATTATTCCCCCATGGTCTCGGATTAGCGAGATACATGTTCCCGGTGGCATTTTGTCTGGAAGGAGTTGCTGCTTCCGCTGGATCGCTGAAGCGAGGAGGTGGAGGTTATTCGGTGGCTTGAACGTGTGTGCGAGTACGGATGCGCTGCTGAGTTGCGGCGCTCAGACTTCCACACGATTTTGAGATCGGCAAGTGTACGACTACATCAACCACAAGTTCCTACTCGTTAACAAAACTCGTTGTCTTCGAGGGTAAGTTCTCGATGGATGTATGTCCACCCGTTGCTCTGTACCTAGTAGATAGATCTTGGCGTGTAGTTCTCATCGTAGGAAATTTTTTGTTTTCTATGCTGCGGACCCAACATGCACACAAGCCAAACCTAGTTATGCTAGGAGCAGTGGATCAGGTAATATAAGCTCAAGGGAGTAATGCAACAGATAGGATACTCTATCTATCGATAAAAGACCATAGTAGAATCGTATGCATCATGGCAAGAATGAAAATACTTTCGAAATCATAGGATTGTATAATGGTGGGGCTATGCTTGCCTTGTTTGTTGATACCCAAATATAGATCTTCGGAAGCCTTGTAATTGACTTGATTACAGTTGGTCAAGTATGGTTCTTCAATCTTCGATGGTGTTGATCTCGGTCTTCGATCTCGATCTCGATATCGTATTCTACAGGGAAGAAGCAAACACCGGAAAGAAAGGAAAACAATCAACACATGGCATCAATGCAATGCTCAAGCAAGGATGATGATATGACAAGTTAATTAGTATTGTAATGAACCCCTAAGACATGCTCGACTATTTTACACAGGGTCCGAGGGTGTAAACCCTGATATAGGAAAGACTTCGGAATCACCTACTGGGGTTCATTTAGTTCTTCTAATTAAACTTGTGATTAAAGTTGCTGATCAATGCATGATATTGATGCTAAAGTGTAGATCTTGTTTTTCTGAACATTTTGATATATTATACACATTTTGCTGACTTATAAATAATTACTTATTGAATTTATAAGATTTTAACCTTTTATGGAATTATTAAAACAATTAAAGGCTTTACTGCGTCACGCTGACGTCAGCGCGAGGACGAGGGGGGCTGGGCTAGCCTCTATGGCTGACCGGTGGGCCATGGGCCACGTTATCGGCCACGGTGGCAGAGCCTGGTCGACGCCACGTCATCTGGCTGTTGACCGACGGACGGTGGTCGCCGGCGGCGACACAGGGCGAGGCAGCCGAGACGAACCTAACTAGGTCGGCGCCGCTAGCTATTGGTCACCGAGGACATGTCTACGGCAAGCGGGGGCGGTGGAGCTTGTAGGTCACACGGCAGCACAACGCTACAGGGCGAGAGAGGGACAAGGATGAGGTCCTAGGGGACCACCAGCTCACCGTGGTTCGGATGGAAGTGACGAAGAGGAGTGGGGAGCCCGTATAGCGTCGGAATCATCGTCGACCGTGGTGACCAGAGGCGGTGAAGAATTGCTCGATTAGCTCATCTGCGGTCCTCCCATCTTGTGTGCGTTGGTGGGGCTGGGTAACTCGACGAGGCAAAGCTTCTAGGATTGACGGTGTGGCTCGAGGTGGCTTCAAATGGCGGCGGCGGGAATCTCTGGCCGGGCTAGGGTTTCAGGGCCTCACGCAGGAAGAGGAGAGAAGCCAAGGGAGAGAGGGGAAGAGGATGAGGCAAGGATGGGGCATCATGGTGTCCTTCTTATCCTCTCCGGTTTGCAGCAGACGGTGGCGAGCGAGCGGCGCGGATCGACGGCAGAGGCGACGACAGGCAGCAGGTTGTTGTCGTCGACAAAGACGACAAGGGGAGAGGAGGGTGAACCGGTATTGGGCCGGATGGGCCGCACAGGGGCTGCTGGCTGCGCGCGGGTGGGCGGCAGGGAGGGAGAAGAAGGAGTTAGGCCGGCTTGTTTGGCTGTTGGCTCTCAAATTTTTCTAGAAAACCTTTTTTCTGTTTTCTCTTTTGAGTTTGTATTTAAATTTCAAACCTGTTTTGGATCATTTCAAAAATACCAGAAGGTTTAAAAAGTATACAAAATACTGCAGGGAGCCCTTTAGTCAATTTGGGCTCTATTGCTTTTGTAGTTCTGAAAATATTCAAAACCCTTTTGAATTGCTTTGGAGAGAGGGGGAAAATAGCTAGTGTTTTAGGGTTTTGCATTTAGTTCTTTTGCATGCAATTTAAAAGATGATGCTCATGAATGAACAAACAAACCCTAATTTAAGATTAGCTAGAACTGGGGTGTTACAACGGGCGCGCGCAACCATACCGCGTGCCTATACCGAGTGCAATGCCAGAAGGGATTCGACGCCCCCAAGGTATTTCACCCGGTACGGGTGGGCTCCGCCTGTACCGCCTGCCCATACCACGTACGCGGCCATCATAACCAGCACAAGGAGGTAACCTAAAAATCCCCAAAACAAATATTTCCCTTTTCCCCTCCAAACTCCAAACCACCTCCATTGGATCTTCAAATTTACTTAATATTTATTCGATTCCTCGCACTCAATCGATCTAAGGTATGATTCTCCTCCGATCCTCAACTTATTTGTACAAAAGCTTCACTCAAATATTTCATCATTGTCAATTTAGACTTAGGTCTTGTTCTTGATTCAATCTTTATATTGAGCATGCTTAGTATTGGTTTAGAGGAGTTTCTTTGTAATTAGTGTAGATAATCACATATGCTATGTTTCTATTGGACTAAACAAATTATTAGCAATTTTTATTTACTTTATCTTATTATTTTTAGATAAACACGAGGAGCCGTACACGTGAGATGGCCGGGGAGTCCTCCGCACCACCCGTTGATACGTTGACCCCCCGAGTCACTTAGTATCGAGTTCATCGAGGAGTTTTAGCTGAACCGTTTCAATCGTCTCAAGCTCCGAGAAATCAAGTCCACCAAGTGGGCGTGTCCCTATATCCTAAACCAACTTGGCATTCATGCTGATTTCAATTTACTTTGCAACAATGTTGGTTTGTATGACTTTGTCTTTCAGGATGTTGCCATATATTGCCGCTTGACGCTTGAGTTCTTCAGCATGTTGATGCATACAGTGGACCCTTACAGTTGTACCGAGGAACAAAGGCCTAGAGTTGATCACATCAAATTCCGCCTTATCAACTATGAGTACATCTTAACACTTGACCAATGGGCTCAATGTTTTGGGTTTGCCAACAACACCACCAATGTGCGCACAACTACTTTTGTTTAAAATCCTTCACCTTGGGAGTACTTTAATTTAATGAGAATTCGTGGAAACACACCCAAGAGAAACCAAATTGATTATCCTGCTATTCGCTATTTATTTTATGTAATTCTTAACACCTTCCAGGCACGTGGTGAGTTTACTAGAGTTAATGAGGAGGACATGTTAATCCTTACAAAGGATGCTATTATTAATTGTAACTTAATGCCAAATTTGGGCGGTCTTCTTGTTTTACCTTAAGCATCAAGCTCTTCAATCCTGAGGACCCATATGCGGAGGGGCAATTGTGACCGTTCTTGCACATGCACTTCACATCCTAGGTAACATCCCACCGTTGATAGGAAGTCACCGTCTCGGTCTCCCTACTCTAAGAGCATGTGGTGTGGTTTATAAAACTCATGATAGATACTTACTTGATATACCTAGAGCGGATCACTTGATCCTGGATCCTTTGCCTAATGGACTATTCTCTATCGAGGATGGACATTTGCGTTTTGACGCGCAGATTGAGGCTAATATACCCCCAACAATAAATACTCATGGGATGAGAAGGAGAAGATGAACAAGTAGAACTAGGAGGACCCGAACAAGATGAGCAACCACCAAACTACTATACCACCTATGAAGATATCTATGCACTCGAAGGAAATATTCAAAACATGAACAACCTCTCCATCAACCTTCGATATGCTACCGCAAGCCTCGCCACCCAGTTCCATGATTGGAGCAGGCAATGGAACATGAGAAACTATCCACCGTCACCACAATGAGCAACAAAAGGGCTTGCAAAAGCCTAAGCTTGGGGATGTGTTCCCCTGACAAATTTATTTGTGTAATAACAAGGTTGTACTCCAGCTCCTTGAGAGCTTTCAAACACTTGTGTTGGCTTGTTCCAACACTTTGATTTTTTCCTTTGCTTTGTAGTTTTCTTTCGTTTTTATTTTGCTTTTGTTTTTGTTTGTTTTTATTTTCTTAAAACCCTTGCTTGGTCGCAAGTTCTTTTCTATTCTTTAATCCCTATCCTCAAAAATACAAAAATATTTTTCCATTCTTCCTTTTCCGTAAATGTGGATTCACACTTTGCCTCTTTGCTTTAATATTATTATGAGAATAATCGTGTTTGAGTTTTGAAAGAATACATCCCTATAAGGAAGACGATCATGAAGTCACTTATGAGAGGTATGTCCTATGTCTCCCACTTTTGAAGTTTGAGTTGTTTATCTCAGATTGGTTGATTTGCTAAGATGCCATGCTTGTGGGAGTAATTTAATATGGTTAGAGTGAAGCTTTTTATCATAATGATGATTAGTTCTTGAAGCTCTTACTCTAGTTCTTTAGCTAACCAAGTCTTGCCTTGGAAATAATATTGCCAAAAAAGTACAATAAGAAAAGTCTGAAATTTATGACTTGTTTAATGAATGATTGTCTTGAAATAATACCCTTGAAGATACTTAACCCCATAGATATTTTGATAGTCTTGACGGCACTCATGGAAGGAGTTCTTTGATTAAAATAAAGTCTAGTGGTAATTGTGATGCATGCCAAATCTAACCTTGTGGATCAAACCGCGGTACTAGCTCAAAAAAAGGAGAAGAGAGACAATTTTGTTTTATGTCTCTAATGCACACCTTTGGGATGCGAACAACTCCGCAAGCTTTTGAATGATATATGGTATAACCCTAGATTTAGGATATGAGGTGACTGGCGTACGTGTCAATATATGAGAAAAAGTATTGGTACTCTCAAAGGTTGTGAAAACACTTGCAAAAGAAACAGCCAGCGATCCTTGAAAGAATAAAAATAAAAAGATATCTATGAGGACCACATAACAAGTCCTTGGCATCATCTCATTACTACTCTACGAATTTCTTGAAAAACAATGATTGGATTAGAAGTGTTTTTGATAGACTTGATTTATTGATGTGGGTGTAAATAAGTCATTTCGTTGTTATGCTACTTAGGACATGAAACTCTCTTACTCATTTATGCTATTTAAACATCCTTATGTTCCTTAGAAAGCTGAGAGTTAATTAGAAGAATTGGATTGATTGCTACACTTCTAGTTATTTATACTTATATTAAACTTTACTTTGAGATTCTTGACTTACCGAAGCTTGTATAGTACTCTTGTCATCTCTCTAACTTTGATAAGCCTCACAAATGAATGAAGTACTAAGCGCATATGACTACCAACTATAAGTGAATTATTATTCTCATTGTTTCAAGTTTAAACGCTAAATTCCTTATAGTTCTTTTGTTTCTTATTGCTTGAGGTCGATCAAGGTTTGAGCTTTGGGGAAGTTGATGGATCCAAAAATTAGCCATCTTCCACCATGTTTAAACATTGTTTTTTTGTCAAGAAATTGACAAGAAACTCTCAATCCTTGCCACTAATGACTAATAATTGCAAAGATATGCAAGCTTAACGACCACTGGTATGGGTAGACCCCGCCCGTATCGTTTGCCCATACCAGGTGGTGTTGGCCTCGTCTCGTCTAACCCTACAATGTTCGTGAAGACGCCTATATATTTTGAGGCTCCAGCCGCCGACTAGAGACCCGCCATTCTCAGATTACATCACAACACCACCAAAGGAGATCCACGCCATTGTTCATCCATTGTTCATCACTTGCATCATCCATCCCCTCCATTAGCCATAGCCATTGCTTTGTACTTTAGATCTCCTAGTAATTTGGCGACCATTGTAAGAATATTTGATTTCAATCTAAGTATTTGTACGATGTTTTCTATCTCCGATCTATTTGTTATGAGTGAGTAGTCCTCTTAGGATGCGGGTTGGGGAGAAACCTCGCAGCGATTATGTGCATCTAATTCATGGGAGTACTGTATTTTGTTTGCAATTGAGATTTGTATCTTTTGTTTCTTTGTCTCTTGTCTCGATCTATGGACTTGTAGGTACCCAAGATCCCATAGATTGATAAAGGCTTGAGGTGAGATACTTGGCTAGCAGCAATATCATAGGAACCCTAGTGACAGAAAGGGTAGTACGGTCTTAGCTTAGCAACCCATTCGGGATCACAACAACATCACCACTTAAAGCTTTGATTTGTGTTTTACACTTAATAATCGTTTGTAGCCCATTGCTTCGGTGTGCACTCGGTTGGATTAAGAGACTACTGCTATTCCCGATGCATCACGGGGGCTCTAGTATATTAGGATGTGTTGCCCACAAGAGATTATCTCCGTTCAAACATTACACATGACTATGCTTATTATTATCTTTTATCCCATATGATGTGCAGTTGCAGGTGGATCTTCAACCCTGGCCTATCTCCATCCATTGATTCAACCCATTATAAAGTAAACTAGATTGGTCTGGTAAACTAAGGTAAAACGAACAAAGTCTTGTAGATGTGTCCTTTTTATTTCCTTTTAGCATTGCTTTCCAAGGTTCGATTAAACCTAGGTGATACGTTGCTAGCGTATCCATAATTTTTGATGTTCCATGCTTGGTTTTTATCTACTTTCTTATGTCTTGTCCACACTTTGGAGTACTTTTTATACACTTTCTTGGAAGAATCATGCGTTGTTTTAGCATATTAAAGCATAGTATTGTGGTATTCTCCTTTGATGCTTTATTTGGGTTGACTCGGCGCATGCTCACACCATGTTATGACTATCCCAAGTCACCATGAGCCTTTATGATCCTTTAGTTTTCGACTTGTAATATCACTTTATGCTTTCATTAATGATGTTTTGTCGCTTTGCATGATTATGGCCATTACTGCTCTCTTAGTTGGTCGCTCCCAGTCTTTTGCTAGCCTCCATAACCAAGTGTGAGTTCCACTCATGCATCCAACTCCTAAAACCAAGTTATGCCAAAGAGTCCACTATACCTACCTATTAGCATTTGTTATTCCAAGTACATTCATGTTTTTATCTACCTTCCGAATTAAACTTGTTATGTGAAAATTAGTGATTAAAGCTCTCACGAACTTGATGACACACTTTACTTTCTTGCATTTAATAAACTTGAACCATTGTGTCCATCTTTGTTGCGTATATGCTTGCTCTTTATAAGTTGGAGTTAGCAGAACCATGTACCATGGGGAACGCTTTCAACATTATACCCCGTTGATATCATGTTCTTTTGCTTATGGATCCCAACGGTGTGAAATAAAAGCGGAACTTGTAAGATCATGGACTTTGTATGTGTGTTAGAGAAACGTCTGGGCCGCTAGCCTAAGCCATGCCTAATCATGGTGGAAACTTGTAGCATAACCATAATGAGCACTCTATGAAGCATCCTTAATAAAAACCTATGCAAATAGCAAATAAAAAGATCGCTGAGATGCTCATTGTCTGCTTGCCTTGTCATTTTGATTATGGGATAACTCCTGTATCATGTGCAAGGGGTACCCCGTTGGTGGTTCTCTATGATACATATGTACTTACAATGACAAGAGCTTACTTGTGACCGAAGTTGAGTAGCATGAGGTTCGGTCTTCGTAAGTAAGGGGCATGAGATTTCAACTTATAACTTGTCAAGTATATCCTCTTAGTTGTGTCACTTTAACCTTAATCACCTAAAGATGCTTATGATAGGGGCAATGAGAGATGAAAGCTAATAAGCACCATAATTTTTGGAAGCTCTTTATGAAACTTGAATCCCTACTTCCTTCCATGAAGTCCTTTCTTTTACTTTTATGTTGAGTCTCCACCTTCTATCTTTATGCACCTATTTTGAGAGCATAGTGGCCATTCTTAGTTCTATGTGCATTGTCCCAAGACTTGTTCATTGATGCATAACTTTGATATTGATCGTTCTAAAACTATTTGTATCTAGTCACTCTTATGAACTTTGAAGGTGTCCTATGCATTTATGTTTGCTACTCTATGAGGGACAAACAGAATGCCACTATGCTATGTTTTCTTTATGTGAAACAAACAAACGTCTTGCAATGAATTGTTATTCATGAATCTTTTGTTTGTGCCTTTTCTTTTACAACATAGTTGTTATGTCTTATTGTTAGAACTTTATCTCTTAAGTCATGTTGAAGTACTATGATCCCAGCTATCAATGTTTTACAAATACTTTGATCAAGTTTATGATGGTGCATGTCACCTCAAAAATTATTCTTTCTTTTTATCACTTACCTACTCGAGGACGAGCAGGAGTTAAGCTTGGGGATGTTGATACGTTGCTAACGTATCCATAATTTTTGATGTTCCATGCTTGGTTTTTATCTACTTTCTTATGTCTTGCCCACACTTTGGAGTACTTTTTATAGACTTTCTTGCACTAACCTATTAACAAGATGGCATAGTGTCAGCTGCCTGTTTTCTGCTGTTTTGGTTCTAGGAAAGTCAGAAAATGAATATTCTCGGAATTGGACGGGACAAAAGCCAAAGTCAGTTTTTCACCGAGGGGGACACGGAGCCGGAATACGAGACGGAGAGGGGCCAGAGGGCTGCCACACCACCTATCCGTGCAGCCAGGCCTGGCCCACACCAGGGGATTGGTGTGGCCGCCTAGGGCACCCCCTCGGCCTCCCCTTTCGCCCGTAAGATGCCTCCGATACAGAAACCCTAAGTACCCGATCAAAATTCCACGAAAGAGTCTGTAGCCGCCATCCTCTCCATCCCTAGATCGGGAGGGATCTAAATCTCTTCCCGGCACCCTGCCAAAGGGGAGAATTCACCCTGGAGGCCTTCTTCATCACCATGCAAGCCTCTAGTGTGATGTGTGAGTAGTTCATCCTTGGACTACGGGTCCATGTAGTATCTAGATGGTTGGTTCTTCTCCTTTGTGCTACCATGTCTAGATCTTGTGAGCTCCATTCATGATCAAGATCATCTATTTGTAATCCTACATGTTGTGTTTGCGGGGATCTGATGGATATTGAGATGCTATTTCAGATTGATTATTGATTCTATCATGTCTTTGTTATTTGTGATCTTGCATGCTCTCAGTTGTTAGTAGACATCTTGGCCGAGTAGATGCTAGCAACTCCAAGAGGGAGTATTTATGCTCGATAGTGGGTTCATGCCTCTAGTAATCTGGGGAAGTGACAGAAATCTCTAAGGTACTAGATGTGATGTTGCTACTAGGGCGAAAACAGCAATCCTTTGTTCATAGAACAATCGTATTGTTTACTTTACACGCAATGCGTAATGCAATTATCTGTTGCTTACAACTTAATACTGGAGGGGGTTCGGATTGATAACCAGAAGCTGGATTATTAGTAATAGATGCAGTTGGATTACGGTCTATGTATAATGTTGTAATTCCCAATCAAATCTCATAGGAGTCAAGATGATTAGTATATGCATGTATGCTTTCTCGATTTTTGTCAATTGCCCCGCTGTAATTTGTTCACCCAACATGTCATCTATCTTAAGGAGAACCACCACTAGTGAACTATGGACCCCGGTCCTTTCCTTTACCATCAATCTACAACTGTTTACTTCTTTCTGTTTACTTTCTGGAAGCTTTTACTTTCTTCCACACAATACGTTTAATCCTTTGTTTTCAGCAAAACCGGTGAGATTGACAACCTCATTGTAAGTTGGGGGCAAAGTTTTGTGGTTGTGTTGTGCAGGATTCCAAGTTGGCAACATCACCTTGGAGGTGTTTCCTTGCTCCTACTAGTCCGATAACCTTGGTTTCATAACTGAGGGAAAACTTGCTGTTGTGCTCATCATACCTTCCTCTTGGGGTTCCCCAACGAGCTCGATATATTTGGGCCATCACTAGGTCTTCTAGGGAAAAAGCTAGTATACTACATCTATGAATACAAATCGAAGGTATCAGCCCTCTAAGGGTAATGATCCCTCAGTTGAAACCTTTGCCGACAATCCCTTGAAGATTACGGGTGCGACCAATCTTGGCCTCACCAAGAAAAGTGCAGAAGAACTTCAGAAGCTTGCCTTGAATTTCCTAGAGACCAGGACTATTACAGCTAAGGGAGAGGCTCAAGAAGCTGAAGATGTGAAGCTTGCCGATCTGCTGGTTCAGGTTCGTCTTTATGACAAAAAGTTAAAGTCTGGTGCAATTCCGGCTCCACCAATAATTCCTTTAACTTTAGCCGAGAAGGTTTCTGCTGAGATCAATAGCAACCTCAACATGTTGCAACATGAGAATTTTGTAAGTCATTTTCCGACTCTTTACTGTATTTATATCATATCCTCTAGCCCCCAGGCATGAAGTTGGATAGAATTAGAAATACAATTTTATTCTTTTATAGGATGCCAAAGAAAGTAGTGTAGCCCCAAGGCTTGTGCTGAAATTTAACATAGTTAGAATAGCAGCCCGAGTCTTAGTAGACTTCTTACTTTGGTTACCATTATGACTTATAGAAAGTTAATGTTTACAACTAGGAATTATTGAAGAACATCTACAACAAGCGGAGAGAGGTGAAGGCTCTCCGACTTGAAAATGTTCAACTTAAGGTTGAGAAGGATGAAGAAGAAAGTAAGTATTTCCGGCTACCTCTTCTCGAAATTTTATGCTATGCTGAATTTTGAATTCGACTAACTTTGTCCTTTTCACTCCAGGCTTGCTGAACCAGTCTTGCAAACTTGTGGAGCAATCTGAGAATTTCAAAGTCTTAGAGTCCGAGAATGCCAGATTGCGGGAGGAACTTCAGAAATTGAGGGCTGACCATGAACGTAGTGTCAATAATATCCTGGAATATAGCAATATGGCCACCGGAGAGCGTGGCCGAGTCATTGCTCGCCAAGACAAAGAAATCTCCGACTTGAAGGTAGAGATGGATAGGAAAAGGGATACCACTCAAGCTCTACAGGATGAACTCCGAAGTCTGCGAGAGGAAAAGACCAAAGTAGATGAATCTATCTTCGTTATGTTTGCTACCATTCCGTCTCCTATTTTGATTTTCTGACTGTTTCTGTCAGATTTTATTAACATTGTTTCTTCCATAGGGCCTCTCAATCTCCTGGATTCGTCTTCGTCTGAGTCCCGCATCAGTCGACTTGTTGTAGTCGGAGATATAATCCATGATTTTTGCCAATCTCTTGAATAGATTGGTGATACCGTTGATCTCTCCAACCTAGACAAGTTATCTGCCTTTGAGGTGTGTGATAAAGCGAAGGACATTCCCCAGCTGGTTGAAGATTGGAAAATGTTGTATGCCCATACAACGGGGAAGAATGCCCTCACCATGGTAATGAGCCACCATGGCAACTTGGAAATTTGGCAAGTTATCAAGGGTTATTCGCCATAGCCATTACTTTGTACTTGAGATCTCCTTGTGATTCAGCGAACATTGTAAGAATATTTGATTTCAATCTAAGTATTGTGCACAATGTTTTCTATCCTTGACCTTATTGTTATGAGTGAGTACTCCTCACGGGTTGCAGGTTGGAGAAAAACCTCGCAGCAATTATGTGCATCTAATATATGGAAGTATTGTGTATTGTTTGAATAATTGATTTGTATCTTTTGTTTCTTTATCTCTTGCCTCAATCTTTGGACTTGTAGGTACCCAAGACCCCCGAGATCGATAAAGACTTGAGGTGAGATACTTGGCTAGCGGCGATCTCATAGGAAACCTAGTGACAAAAAGGGCTATACGATCTTCGCTTAACGACCCATTCGAGATCAACAGCAACATCTCTTCTTGAGGCTTTGATCTGTGTTTTCACTTAATAACTATATATAGCCCGATGCTTCGTGGTGCATTCGTTGGAGCAAAATAATATTGCTATGCATGTGGCTCGTAGGGGCTTTTGTATATTAGGATGTGCTGCCCACAAAAGATTATATCTATTAAAACGTTACAAATGACTATGCCTATTATTATCTTTTACCCCATATGGTGTGCAGATGTAGGTGGATCTTCAACCCTGGCCTATCTCCATCCATTTAATCAACCCACGATATAAAGTAAACTAGATTGGTCTGGTAAATGAAGGTAAAACAAAAAAACCAAGTCTTGTAGACGTGTCCTTTTTAATTCCTTTTAGCATTGTGTCCCAAGGTTCGATTAAACCTAGGTCTACTAGGGAAAAAAGACTATTATACTACATACGTGAATCTGGATCGAAGGTATCAACCCTTTTTCTAGCGCCATTGTCGGGGAAGCAATTTGCTATCCTGGTGAGATCACTAGAGACCTTGTTTTTAGATTTATTTTTTGTTTGTGGTTTATTTCTTGTTAGTAGTTTACTTTCTTGTTATCTATTTGAAAACCCCAAAAAAATTAGTTACTTGTTTATTTGTTTTCCTTTACTTTAAAAATACCAAAAAGAGAAGAACCATGGTTCAAAAGAAACTTGGGGAGTATGCTACTCCTACTGATGATTTTATTCGTGCACCTATTACTCAGCCTACTGTTGATGCGGAAGCATATGCAATTAAGCCTAATCTTTTAAGTTTGGTTCAGTAGAACCAATTTGGAGGCTCATCTTGTGAGGATTTAGGTCTGCACTTAAATACACTTACTAAAATTTGCGACATGATGCGTATTAAGGATGTTGATCCAAATGTTGTTAAATTACATTTGTTTCCTTTCTCTCTAAGAGGAAAGGCTAAGGACTGGTTGCTAGATCTACCTAAGGGCACTATTACATCTTGGGAGGCATGCACTAATCTTTTTATGACTAATTCCCCCCCCCCCCAGCTAAGACTATGTAGCTGAGATCTAACATTACAAGTTTTAGACAAGAAGGTCGAGAGCCACTAGAGCTTGCATGGGATAGGATGAAAGAAGCCATAATGAAATGTTCTAGTCATGGGATGGAAAAGTGGCTTATATTGCATTTATTTTATAATGGTCTTAACCCAATGTCTAAGTCTATGCTAGATACTGCAGTAGGAGGAACAATCATGGGAAACCAAGTGAGTGTTGCAAAGAAATTACTTGATGATATGAAAAACAACCATGCCCAATAGCATGTGGAAAGAACCTCAAAAAGAGTGAATTCGATCACGAGATAAAAATGAAGAGCTTACTGCTAAGGTAGACGAGATACTCAACATAGTAAAGGGTAAGGAAGATACCCAAATTAATGCTATCACTACCGATGTTAATGATGTTCATTTTATAGCTCGTACTCCTTATAATCCTTCTTGTAAGAACCAAAATTTTGCTTCTAATGTTCAAAAACATTATTCTAATCCTAGGAGCTCCTCATAATAATTATGACAATCATAATGGAGCAAATTATGGCAATCTCTCATTTGAACATACTATTAGAACTTTTATGCAAACTCAAACCGAGCAAAATAATATGCTTATTAAAATCACGGAGAACCATGAGACTAGTATTGGTAAGTTATCTAATCAAGCCATTGCAATTAGAAATTATATGCAGGCTCTACAGAAAAGGATAAAGACCATGGAGGCACAATTGGGGAAGGTAGATGAGAGCAAATCTCTCATACTAGAAAAATTCGCTAGAAAGCCCGAGCCAAATCCAATAGAAGACCTCAAGATGATGTTGGTGGAAATGAATGAAGAAGAGCCCGAAGAGCTGGATTATAGCAACACGCCAACACCTTAATAGACCGTGGAAGATCTATTAAAGATGATCATAGTAAAGAATCTCGGTATAGAACAAGGTAATGATGCTATATACCAACAATTTATACAACCAGTAGCATCTAAAGTTCGAGAATTAGAAATGGAGTATAAAAGACTAGTTGATATGCTTCTTGCTAAGCTATATGATATATTTGAAATTAAAATTGGTGTTAATGAGATATCTGCACTTTGTGATCTTGGTGCAAGCGTATCAACAATCTTCAAGAGTATATTTGACAAGTTAAACTTGGGGCCTTTTGCAACCACTAAAATGAGACTCTATCTTGCTAATTCAACTTATAAACAACTTGTTGGGATAAAAGAAAACATAGTTGTTGAAATTAAAGGAAGTCCTGCTCTTATTGATCTTGTTATAGAGGACATTCCTAAAGATCCCATAGCACCTATAATTCTAGGTAGGCCATTCCTGAGAACTATTAAAGCTTTAATCAATCTACATGAAGGTAATGTGAGAATAGGACTACCGTCTAGAGATCCTTTTATAGTCCACTTCCCTAGGAATAAGAAGGCCAAACCTAATAATGATTATGATGGTATAACTACACCGAAAGCCAGTTACTTTGGAGTGGGTGTTCCACTCACAAAACCTAAATGATCACCATCTGGGTCAAGCTAATTGACCTTAACTAGAAGTGCTTCATGGGAGGCAACCCATGTGAAATAAAAGTTTTACTATTGTGTTAGTTTTTTTGTTTTGTTTTTAATAAAGAGTGTTTAAGAAGATCTTTGGAGAGAGGAGAAGAAAATAAGGTAATCCCCAATCTTCTTTTAACTAACACATTGCCTTAAGGTATTTCTGATTTTTATGAAGTCTATTTGTTTTTATGTTGTTAATCACTAAGATGTGTAAAGGCGCACAACGCTACTAATCAAGTTCTACAAGTTTTCTAGCTTATAGGCCGCGTAATGACCACTGGTACGATTGGGGAGACCCCATACCGTGCGCCCGTACCACATCGAAGCTCTGGAAAATAGAAGTGTTGATTTTTACCGTAGGACCGAGTGATCATAACGACCACTGGTATGGCTGGAGGCGGTCGTACAGCCCGCCCGTACCATACCCTCAAGCAAAACATCAACTTTCAAGCAAACATATTGACCGCGTAACGACCAGTAGTACGAGCGCGTGCGACGGTACCGCACGCCCGTACAAGTGTGCCGTCGGAAGGAGTTCTTCGACCCCAAGTTATGCACTCGGTATGGGCAGGCTCCGGCAGTACCACGCTTGGCCGCCATATCATCCTAGGAAGAGGTAACCCTACATTCCCAAAACACAAAACATCTCTTTCTTCTACCTCCAAACTCCAAACCACCTCCATTAGACCTTCAATTTTATTCGATCTTTCTTTGATTCCTCGCACCCAATTGATCTAAGGTATCTTTATCCTCCGATCCCCAAATTATTTGCATCAATAATCTACTCGATCTTTCAACATTATCAATCTAGACTTACGTCTTGTTCTTGAGCTAATCTTGATATTGAGCATGTTTAGTTTTGTTTTTAGAGGAGTTTCTTTTGTAACAAGTGTAGAGGATTGTTTATGCTATGTTTCTATTAAACTAAATTTGTGATTAGCATATTTATTTATTTTGTTTTAGATGAACATGAGGAGCCGTACACGTGTGACGGCTGCAGAACAAGCCGCACCACCCATTGATACGTTGACCCCCGAGTCACTTGGTATCTAGTTCACCGAGGAGTTTTAGCTAAACCATTTCAACCGTATGAAGCTCCGAGAAATCAAGTCGACTAAGTGGGTGTGTCCCTATATCCTGAACCAATTTGGCATTCGCGCTGATTTCAATTTATTATGCAACAATGTTGATTTGTATGACTTTGCTTTTCAGGATGTCGCCACATACCGCCACTTTATGCTTGAGTTTCTCAGCACCTTGACATATTTGGTGTGCTCACACTATTGCCCTGAGGAGCAACTGCCCGGAGTTGATCGCATCAACTTCCATCTTATGAACTTTGAGTACTCCTTGACACTCGACCAATGGGCTCACTACTTTGGGTTTGCCAACAATGCCACCGACATACACTCCACCACCTTTGTTCTCAATCCAACACCCTTGGCTTACTTTAATAGAATGAGAATTCGTGGAAACACAACCAAGGGGAACCAAATTGATCATCTTGTTGTTCATTATTTGTTTTATGTTATTACTAACACCTTGCAGGAACATGGTGAGTTTACTAGAGTCAATGAGGAGGACATGATTAGCCTCGCTAAAACTGTTATTCCTAAATGTAACTTAACGCCAAATTTGGGTGCTCTCCTTTTGTTTTATCTTAAGCCTCAAGATCTGCAATCTCGTGGTCCCATATGTAGAGGATGAGTCATAACCATGCTTGCATGTGCAATCAACGTCAACCTAGGTAACATCCAACCGTTGGCAGGAGATCGACGTCTTGGTTTTTCTACTCTGAGAGCTTGTGGTATGATTTCTAGAACTAATGGTAGATGCTTCCTTGCTATACCTGGCAGATCACTTGATCCTAGCTCCTTTGCCTAATGGTCTATTCTCTATCGAGGAGGGACATTTGCGTTATGACATGTAGGTTGAGGCGAGGAAACTCCAACAAGAAGTACCCGTGGGAGAGGAAGGAGAAGATGAATAAGTAGAACAAGAAGGACCCGAACAAGAAGTGTAACCACCAAATTTCTACACCACCTATGAAGATATTTATCCTCTCGAAGTAAATATCCATGTGGGGCCCCCGGATTAATCATCCGAGAATCCCTGTTATGTATATATCCACGTTCCCATTATCAGTGAGCTGTGGAACATAACTGACAAGTATCATTACAACATCCGAGACATACTGAATTACAAGACTTACATAAATGTCGTTATGGCTATACCATGTTTAGCAGCGGAACATCAGCACGCGCTGATACATTGTAAATGTATCTATAATTTTTGATGTTCCATGCTTGGTTTTATCCACTTTCTTGTGTTTTGTCCACACTTTGGAGTACTTTTCTAATGATTTCTTGGACTAACCTATTAATAAGAGCCATAGTGCCAGCTGCATGTTTTCTGCTATTTTTGGTTCCAGGAAAGTCAGAAAATGAATATTCTCAGAATTGGACGGGACAAAAGCCAAAGTGCCTATTTTTCTAGAAGTCATCATATGCCAGAATATGAGACGGAGAAGGGCTAGGGGCCGGCCACACCACCTGGTCATGCGGCCAGGCCTGGCCCACGCCAGGGGGTGGTCTGGCCGACCCTAGCACCCCTCGGCCTCTCCTTCCGCATATAAGATGCCCTCGGGACGAAAACCCTAAGTACCCGATCAAAATCCACGAAAGAGTCTGTAGCCGTCGTCATCTCCATCCCTAGATCGGGAGGGATCTGAAGCTCTTCCCGGCACCCTGCTAGAGAGGGGAATTCACCCTAGAGGTCTTCTTCATCACCATGCAAGCCTCCGGTGTGATGCGTGAGTAGTTCATCCTTGGACTACGGGTCCATGTAGTAGCTAAATGGCTGGTTCTCCTCCTTTGTGCTTTCATGTCTAGATCTTGTGAGCTCCGTTCATGATCAAGATCATCTATTTGTAATTCTGCATGTTGTGTTTGCAGGGACCCGATGGATATTGAGATGCTATTTCCGATTGATTATTGATTCTATCATGTCTTTGTTATTTGTGATCTTGCATGCTTTCCGTTGTTAGTAGCTATCTTGGCCAAGTAGATGCTAGCAACTCCAAGAGTTAGTATTTATGCTCGATAGTGGGTTCATGCCTCTGGTAATATGGGGAAGTGATAGAAATCTCTAAGGTACTAGATGTGCTGTTGCTACTAGGGAGAAAACAACAATCCTTTGTTCATAGAACAATCGTATTGTTTACTTTACACGCAGTTCGTAAAGCAATAATCTGTTGCTTGCAACTTAATACTGGAGGGGGTTCGGATGATAACCTGAAGGTGGATTATTAGTCATAGATGCAGTTGGATGGCGGTCTATGTATAATGTTGTAATGCCCAATCGAATTCCAAAGGAGTCAAGATGATTAGTATATGCATGTATTGCTTTCTCGATGTTTGTCAATTTCCCCACTGTAATTTGTTCACCCAGCATGTTATCTATCTTAAGGAGAGCCACCTCTAGTGAACTATGGATCCCGGTCCTTTCTTTTACATACAATCTATAAATTGTTTACTGCTTTGTGTTTACTTTCTGCAAACTATTACTTCCTTCCATTCGATACGTTTAATCCTTTGTTTTCAGCAAAACTGGTGAGATCGACAACTGTTGGAGATATGCCCAAGAGGCAATAATAAAAGTGGTTATTATTATATCTTTGTGTTTATGATGAATGTTTGCATCCCATGCTATAATTGTATTATAAGGAAACACTAATACATGTGTGTTTTGTAAACATAAAAGGGTCCCTAGTAAGCCTCTTGTTGAACTAGCTTGTTGATTAATTGATGATCATGGTTTCCTGATCATGGACATTGGATGTCATTAATAACAAGATTATATCATTAGGAGAATGATGTGATGGACACACACCCATAGTAAGCGTAGCATAAGATCAAGTCATTAAGTTCGTATTGCTACAAGCTTTCAATTGCATAGTAACCTAATCCTTCTACCATGAGGTTATGTTAATCACCATCACCGGATGGGTGCTTTGATGACATCAAACATCGCTTCGTAACTGGGTGGTTATAAAGGTGTCATTGGGTATTCTGAAAGTATGTGTTGAAGCGCATGGACCAAGATTAGGATTTGTCCATCCATATGACATATAGATATGCTCTGGGCCCTCTCAGTGGAATGTCATCTAGTTAGCTTGCAAGCATGTGACTAGGTCACAAGGGATGACATAACATGGAACGAGTAAAGAGTGCTTATCAGTAACAAGGTAGAACTAGGTATGGAGATACCGATGATCAAACCTCGGATAAGTAGAGTATCGCATGACAAAGGGAATTGGTTTCGTATGTTAATGGTTCTATCGATCATGAAGTCATCATTGAGTATGTGGGAGCCATTATGGATCTCCAGATCCTGCTGATGGTTATTGATCGGAGAGGTGTCTCCATCATGTCTACATATTCACGAACCGTAGGGTGACACACTTAAGGTTCGAAGTAGTTTTAAGTAGATATGGAATGTGCATTGGAGACCGAATGTTGTTTGGAGTCTCGGATTGGACCCGGAACATCACGAGGAGATCCGGAATTGTTCGGGGAATAAGATTCATATAATGGGGATCATTTTCTAAGTTAGGAAATGTTCCGGAGTGTTTGTATGGGGATTCTAGAAGGTTTCGGAATGTTCCGGAAGGTTCTAGAAGATATTTTGGAGTTTACTTGAAAACCAAGATAGGATAAGGGGAAACTTAAAGGGTAAGTAAAGGAAACTTGGGGGGGAAGGACTCTCCCCCCAAGCCTCCTTGTGCGCCGGCCCTAAGGGGTTGGCCTAGGGGTGGGAACCCTAGGCCGCACCCCTCCCTCTATATATAGAGGGGTGGAGGCGCCACCCCTGGCCCCTCCCCACTCCAAACCCTAGCCGACTCTCTCCTCCTCCTTCCATCTGCTCTGGCTTAGGCGAAGCCCTGCAGAATTCTCTACTCCACCACCACCACGGCGTCGTGCTGCTGGGATTCCATGGAGAGATCTACTACCTCCGCTGCTCGCTGGAACAGGGAGAGGAAGATCTGCTTCGACTCCGCACGTGTGACCGACTGTGGAAGCGCTGCCGGAACGCGGCGCCGGAAGGATCGTCTACTCGATCTTGAGATTGGCAAGTGATCGTCTACATCAACCACGAGATCCGATCTCGCACAAGGCTTTCGGATCTACAAGGGTTAGTACAGATCTATCTCGTTGCACATGTCTAATAGATTAGATCTTGGCTTTTATCTAGATTAGATCTGGGTTTTGTTCGTTCTTGCGGTAGAAATTTTTTGTTTTCCATGCTACGAACCCATCAGTGGTATCAGAGCCGTGTCTATGCATAGATCTATTGCACGAGTAGAACACAATAGTTTTGTGGGCATTGGTGCTCGTGCCGTCTTTTGCTTTGTTTACTTTGCATCTTGCGGTATGGTGGGATGAAGCGGCTCGGGCTAACCTTACATGTCATCGCACATGAGACTTGCTCCACGCTTGACGTGTAACTTGCTTTACACAAGTGGCTTTGCGGGTGTCTGTCTCTCCCACCATAGTATAGATCCAATTTACACTTTGCACTTGATAGCACTTGTATCAACGTTTTGTGGTTCAGTTTCGTAGGTAAGATCCGTTCTTATTCGAAAGCCCCAAACCACATAAAACATGCAAGGAAAATTAGAGGCGTCTAACTTGTTTTTGCAAGGGTTTTGTGATGTGATATGGCCATCATGTGATTGTGATTATATTTGATGTATGCAATGATCCTTGTTGTAATATGGCAACCGGCAGGAGCCTAATGGTTGTCTTTAATTCTGTAAAGACCTGCGTGTCTATTCATCTTGTAATAGCTTTATTCCAAGTAGTTGTAATAGTTGTTGGGTCCGCAGCATAGAAAACAAAAAATTTCCTACGGTGTGAACTATACGCCAAGATCTATCTACTAGGTACAAAGCAAACGGGTGGACATACATCCATAGAGAACTTACCCTCGTAGACAACAAGCTTTGTTAACGAGTAGGAACTCGTGGTTGATGTAGTCGTACACTTGCCGATCTCAAGATCATGAGGAAGTCTGAGCGCCGCAACTCAGCAGCGCATCCGCACTCGCACACACGTTCAAGCCACCGGACAACCTCCACCTCCTTGCTCCAGCGATCCAGCGGAAGCAGCAACTCCTTCCAGACGAAATGCCACCGGGAACATGTATCTCGCTAATCCGAGACCATGGGGGAATAATTCTAGAGGGGGAGAGAGATCCTTCACAAGGAGGTGTGAGGAAGAAGGAGGGAATGGGTGGCCTTTTATAGGAGGAGGGGGGGTGCCCCCTCTCTCCATGGCCAACGCATGGGGGGGTGACCCCTCACCTCCCCCATTCATGTGGTGGTAACTCCTCCACATTAAAATGCCTCTTCACATTCCCTTTTAAAGTCTCCACTTTAAATGCATTAAGTTTCTCCAAATTTAATGCTCTCTCATTTAATAAAATCCTTTTATTAAATTTATTCAGAATTTTGTTAATTACTTTAATTAACAAACATTCACATATATCCCCTTACAATATTTCAATATCACATGCAGAACCACCTTCTGCAATTTCACCCGAAACAATTTCTGGTTTCTATTGAAACAATTCCTGCGCTTTGCAATTCTTTCGTCTGAAACATATGTGCTCCAAAATGGTGTCCGGTAACTCTTAAGTGTGTCACCCTACGGTTCGCGAATAATGCAGACATGATCGAGACCCTTCTCCGATCAATAATCAGCAGCGGGACCTGGAGATCCGTACTGACTCCTACACATTCAACGATGACTCCTGTGATCATGAGAACCTTTAACGCTTGTAACTAAATCCCTTTGTCTCTCGATATATTACATGTCCGAGATTCGATCATCGGTATCTCCATACCTAGTTTGATCTCGTTACCGACATGCACTCTTTTCTCGTTCCCGTGATATAACATTCTAGTGATCACATCACTTGCTTGCAAGCTATCCTAATGTGATATCACTGAGAGGGCCCAGAGTATATCTATCCGTCATCTGGATTGACAAATTCCACTCTTGATCCATGAGCCTCAACGTAACACCTTCGTAGCACTGAACCCATCTTTATAGTCACCCTGTTACGGTGTGACGTTTGATGTTATCAAGATACTCTTCCGGTGTTAGAAATTAATATGATCTCATGGTCTAAGGATAAAGATTACTTCGTATGATGTTATATCAATATAAACACAATGACTTGATCGTAATGCTATACTTCGGATGAATGTTCATCACATCATTCCACCAATGGTGTGACCTTGTTATTAACAACATCCAATGTCCATGATGAGGAAACCTTGATCATCCTGTTAATCAACAAGCTAGTCTATAAGAGAGGCATGACTAGGAACCCTTTTTGTTTATTACACACATGTATTGATGTTTCCTATCAATACAATTATAGCATGTAAAATAAACATCTATCATATACAAGGAATACATAATAACAACTTTATTATTGCCTCTCAGGGCATATTTCCTTCAATAGGTGCTAGTGATGATGGACAACCATGAAGCGGCGCCACTGACCTTGACGCAATGATGGTGATGATGGAGATCATGTCCGTGCTTTGGAGATGGAGATCAAAGGCATAATAAGAAAGGGCCATATCATATCACACTAATTATGAATTGCCTGTGATGTTAATCCTTTATGCATCTTGTATTGCTTAGATCACGACGGTAGCATTATAAGATGATCCCTCTCACTAAATATCAAGTAATAAAGTGTTCGTCCTTAGTTGGCACCGTTGCTAAGACTCGTCTTTTCGAAGCATCTCGTGATGATCGGATGTGATAGATTCTACGTGTGCATACAACGGGTGCAAGCCAGATTTGCACATGCGGAAACTAAGGTTAATCCATACGAGCCTAGCATGTACAGACATGGTCTCGGAACACGGAATACCGAAAGGTAGAGCATGAATCATATAAATGATATGATGAACATGAAGATTGTTCGTCGATGAAACTACATCTTCTCTCGTGAAGATCGGACTTCGTGTAGTGGACTTGGTTCGTGTAATCACTAAGACCATGTGAGGGATGTTGTTTTGAGTGGGAGTTCACCTAGTTAATTTAAGAATTAAAATTGAACTCAATTTATCATAAACTTAGTCTAAACTACTTGCAAATTTGTTGTAGATTATGGCAAACCTCTCCATCAATTTTAATGTGTTCCTAGAGAAAGAAAAGCTTAAGAACAATGGAAGCAACTTCACGGACTGGCTCCATGGTCGGAAGATTGTCCTCAGGGCTGGTCAGTTGACCTATGTGCTCGGAGCACCGCTAGGTGACCCACCTGCCGAAGATGCCACCGATGACGTAAAGAATGTTTACGCCACTCGGAAAAATCATTACTCCACAGTTCAGTGTGCCATCCTGTACGGTTTAGAAACGGAGCTTCAGAAGCGCGTTGAGCACCATGACCCGTTCGAGATCATTAAGGAGCTCAAGCTCATTTTTGAGACTCACGCGGCCGTGGAGAGCTATGAGGCTTCCGAAAAGTTCTTTAACTGTAAGATGGAAGAGGGAAGCTCCGTTAGCGAGCACGTGCTCACCATGTCTGGGCACGCAAACAAGCTCCAAGAGTTGGGGATAACGATTCCTAATGAGTTAGGGATTCACCGTGTCCTCCAATCACTGCCACCGAGTTATAAGAACTTTGTGATGAACTACAATATGCACTGCATGAACAAGACGTTGCCTGAACTACCCTCCATGCTGAAAACTGCTGAAGTGGAGATCAAGAAGGAGCACCAAGTGTTGATGGTCAATAAGACCACCAATTTCAAGAAACAGGGCAAGCCTAAGCACAAGGGAAACTTCAAGAAGGACGGCAAGAAAGCTGCCGCACCTGCCAAGAAGCCCAAGGCTGGTCCTAAGCCTAAAACTGAATGCTTCTACTGCAAGGGTGCTGGTCACTAGAAGCGTAACTGCCCCAAGTACCTGGCGGATCTGAAGAACGGCAACATCAAGAAGAAAGGTATATTTGATATACATGTTATTGATGTGTATCTTACTAGTAATCATAGTAGTGCCTGGGTATTTGATACTGGTTTGGTTGCTCATATTTGTAACTCGAAACAGGAGCTGCGGAATAAACGAAGACTGGCGAGAGACGAGGTGACGATGCACGTTGGAAATGGCTCCAAGGTTGATGTGATCGCCGTCGGCATGCTCCCTCTACATCTACCTTCGGGATTAGTTTTAAATTTGAATAATTGTTATTTGGTGGCTGCGTTAAGCATGAACATTATATCTGGATCTTGTTTATTGTGAGACGGTTACTCTTTTAAGTCTGAGAATAAAGGTTGTTCGATTTATATGAGTAATATCTTTTATGGTAATGCACCTGAGATGAATGGTTTATTCTTATTGAATCTCGATAGTAGTGATACACATGTTCACAACATAGATGCTAAACGAATAAAATTGAATGATAATTCTACATACATGTGGCACTGTCGTCTTGGTCACATTGGAGTGAAGCGTATGAAGAAACTCCATTCTGATGGACTTCTTGAATCACTTGATTTTGAATCACTTGAAAGATGTGAAGCATGTCTAATGGGTAAAATGACTAAGACTCCATTCTCTGGAATAATGGAGCGAGCTACAGACTTATTGGAAATAATACATACCGATGTGTGCGGTCCAATGAGTGTAGCGTCGTGTGGTGGATATCGTTATGTTCTCACTTTCACGGATGACTTAAGTAGATATGGGTATGTCTACTTTATGAAACATAAGTCCGAAACTTTCGAGAAGTTTAAGGAATTTCAAAGTGAAGTGGAAAATCATCGTAACAAGAAGATTAAGTTTCTGCGTTCTGACCGCGGAGGTGAATATATAAGTTATGAGTTTGGCATGCATTTAAAGAAATGTGGAATACTTTCGCAGTTGACACCGCCGGGAACACCACAGCGTAATGGTGTGTCCGAATGTCGTAATCAAACTCTCTTAGATATGGTTCGGTCTATGATGTCTCTTATAGATTTACCGCTATCGTTTTGGGGCTATGCATTAGAGACAGCCGCATTCACTTTAAATAGGGCACCATCTAAATCCATTGAAACAACACCGTATGAATTATGGTTTGGGAAGAAACCTAAGTTGTCGTTCCTTAAAGTTTGGGGTTGCGAAGCGTATGTAAAGAAGTTACAACCTGATAAGCTTGAACCCAAAGCGGAGAAATGCGTCTTCATAGGATACCCTAAAGAAACAATTGGGTATACCTTCTATCATAGATCCGAAGGCAAAGTATTCGTTGCCAAGAATGGATCCTTTCTTGAGAAGGAGTTTCTCTCGAAGGAAGTGACTGGAAGGAAAGTAGAACTCGACGAGGTTATTGAACCTTCTCTCGGAGTTGAGAGTAGCGCAGCACCGGAAGATGTTTTTGTGCTGCCTGCACCAATTGGAGAGGAAGCTCATGATGGTGATCATGAAACTTCGCACGAAGTTGCTGCTGAACCTCGCAGGTCAACGAGGGTTCGTACCACTCCTGATTGGTATGACCCTGCCTTGAACGTCATGTTGGTGGACAACACTGATGACTCTGCGACGTATGAAGAAGCTATGGTGAGCCCAGATTCCGACAACTGGCTAGAAGCCATGAAATCCGAAATGGGATCCATGTACGAAAACCAAGTATGGACTTTGGTGGACTTACCGGATGGCTGTAAGGCTGTCGAGAACAAATGGATTTTCAAAAGAAAAACAGATGTTGATGGTAATGTTACTGTCTATAAAGCTCGACTTGTCGCGAAAGGGTTCCGACAAATTCAAGGAGTTGACTATGATGAGACTTTCTCACCAGTAGCGAAGCTAAAGTCTATGAGGATTTTGTTAGCAATTGTTGCATATTTCGATTATGAGATTTGGCAGATGGATGTCAAAACGACATTCCTTAATGGAGACATTGAGGAAGAGTTGTATATGGTACAACCCAAGGGTTTTGTCGATCCTAAAGATGCTGACAAGGTATGCAAACTTCAGCGCTCCATTTATGGACTGAAGCAAGCATCCCGGAGTTGGAATCAACGTTTTGATAAAGTAATCAAAAACTTTGGATTTATACAAACTTATGGAGAAGCTTGTATTTACAAGAAAGTGAGTGGGAGCTCTGTGGCATTCCTAGTACTATATGTAGATGACATATTATTGATTGGGAATGATATAGAACTTCTTAATAGTGTCAAAGCCTATTTGAATAATAGTTTTTCAATGAAGGATCTTGGCGAAGCGGCATATATTCTAGGCATCAAGATTTATAGAGATAGATCAAGACACCTAATAGCGCTTTCACAAAGTACATACTTGGACAAAGTTCTAAAGAAGTTTAGAATGGAAGAGAGCAAGAAAGGGTTCGTGCCCATGTTGTCAGGTAAGACCTTGAGTAAGACTCAAAGTCCAGCTACGGCAGAAGATAGAGAGAAGATGAATAATATTCCCTATGCCTCGGCCATAGGTTCTATCATGTATGCCATGCTGTGTACAAGACCGGATATAACACATGTTGTTAATTTGACTAGTAGATATCAAAGTGATCCTGGATTGGAGCACTGGACAGCGGTCAAGAATATCCTAAAGTACCTGATTAGGACAAAGGATATGGTTCTTTCTTATGGAGGTGATGAACAGCTTGTTGTAAACAGTTACACTGATGCTAGTTGGAACATCGATCCAGATGACTCGAAGTCACAGCCTGGATACATATTTATTTTGAACGGTGCTGCAGTGAGCTGGAGGAGTGCCAAGCAAAGCGTTGTGGCGAAATCTTCAACTGAATCGGAATACATACCTACTTCGGAGGCTGCACAAGAAGCCATATGGATGAAGGAGTTCATTACTGAACTTGGCGTGGTTCCTAGTGCGTTGGACCCGATGGCCATCTACTGTGACAACACAGGTGCCATAGCTAATGCACAGGAGCCAAGGTCACATAGCAAGCTGAAGCACATCAAGCTACGTTTCCATGCTATTCGCGAGTATGTCCGAGATGGTGACATAAAGATTTGCAAAGTACACACTGATCTGAATATGGCAGATCCGTTGACTAAACCTCTCCCTAGAGCAAAGCATGACCAACACCAGAACGCCATGGGTGTTAGGTATATTACCATGTAATCTAGATTATTGACTCTAGTGCAAGTGGGAGACTATTGGATATATGCCCAAGAGGCAATAATAAAAGTGGTTATTATTATATCTTTGTGTTTATGATGAATGTTTGCATCCCATGCTATAATTGTATTATAAGGAAACACTAATATATGTGTGTTTTGTAAACATAAAAGGGTCCCTAGTAAGCCTCTTGTTGAACTAGCTTGTTGATTAATTGATGACCATGGTTTCCTGATCATGGACATTGGATGTCATTAATAACAAGATTATATCATTAGGAGAATGATGTGATGGACACACACCCATAGTAAGCGTAGCATAAGATCAAGTCATTAAGTTCGTATTGCTACAAGCTTTCAATTGCATAGTAACCTAATCCTTCGACCATGAGGTTATGTTAATCACCATCACCGGATGGGTGCTTTGATGACATCAAACATCGCTTCGTAACTGGGTGGTTATAAAGGTGTCATTGGGTATTCTGAAAGTATGTGTTGAAGCGCATGGACCAAGATTAGGATTTGTCCATCCATATGACATATAGATATGCTCTGGGCCCTCTCAGTGGAATGTCATCTAGTTAGCTTGCAAGCATGTGACTAGGTCACAAGGGATGACATAACATGGAACGAGTAAAGAGTGCTTATCAGTAACAAGGTAGAACTAGGTATGGAGATACCGATGATCAAACCTCGGATAAGTAGAGTATCGCATGACAAAAGGAATTGGTTTCGTATGTTAATGGTTCTATCGATCACGAAGTCATCGTTGAGTATGTGGGAGCCGTTATGGATCTCCAGATCCTGCTGATGGTTATTGATCGGAGAGGTGTCTCCATCATGTCTACATATTCACGAACCGTAGGGTGACACACTTAAGGTTCGAAGTTGCTTTAAGTAGATATGGAATGTGCATTGGAGACCGAATGTTGTTCGGAGTCTCGGATTGGATCCGGGACATCATGAGGAGATCCGGAATTGTCTGAGGAATAAGATTCATATAATGGGGATCATTTTATAAGTTAGGAAATGTTCCGGAGTGTTTGTATGGGGATTCTAGAAGGTTTCGGAATGTTCCGGAAGGTTCTAGAAGATATTTTGGAGTTTCCTTGAAAACCAAGATAGGATAAGGGGAAACTTAAAGGGTAAGTAAAGGAAACTTGGGGGGGAAGGACTCTCCCCCCAAGCCTCCTTGTGCGCCGGCCCTAAGGGGTGGGCCTAGGGGTGGGAACCCTAGGCCGCACCCCTCCCTCTATATATAGAGGGGTAGAGGCGCCACCCCCTGGCCCCTCCCCACTCCAAACCCTAGCCACCTCTCTCCTCCTTCCATCTTCTCTGGCTTAGGCGAAGCCCTGCAGAATTCTCTACTCCACCACCACGCCATCGTGCTGCTGGGATTCCGTGGAGAGATCTACTACCTCCGCTGCTCGCTGGAACAGGGAGAGGAAGGTCTGCTTCGACTCCGCACGTGTGACCGACTGCGGAAGCACTACCGGAACGCGGCGCCGGAAGGATCGTCTACTCGATCTTGAGATCGGCAAGTGATCGTCTACATCAACCACGAGATCCGATCTCGCACAAGGCTTTCGGATCTACAAGGGTTAGTACAGAACTATCTCGTTGCACATGTCTAATAGATTAGATCTTGGGTTTTATCTAGATTAGATCTGGGTTTTGTTCGTTCTTGCGGTAGAAATTTTTTGTTTTCCATGCTACGAACCCATCAACAACCTCATCGCAAGTTGGGGACAGAGTTATGTAGTTGTGTTGTGCAGGTCTCCACGTTGCTGCTGGCACCGGTAGTGCGCCCTACCATCGTTCAGCTAGCTACACCTTTGGGGTGTTTCCTTGCTCCTACTGGATTGATAACCTTGGTTTCGTACTGAGGGAAAACTTGTTGCTGTACTCATCATACCTTCCTCTTGGGGTTCCCCAACGAGCTCGATATATTTTGGGCCATCAAGCATATTTTCTGGCACCGTTGCCCGGGAGTCAAGGACATCTTCACAAGGGGAGTCCCTCATAAACAATCTCTTTACTTTGTTGTTTTTGTTTTGCTTAGTTCCTTTTATCTTTGTTTGCTTGTTTCGTTATCAAAAACACACAAAAAATAGTTTTACTAGTTTGCTTTCTTTATTAAAAACACAAAAAAATTAAGTCTCCTTTAGTTGTCACCTCTTCCTTAACTCACCATGTTGATCCCTAAATTCACCCTAAAAGACCTTTCAATTGGTAGTGGTTCTATAATTGGGAAAGATAATATTGAAGAATTCTTTAATCATGTTAGTAAACATGAGGATACTGAGGATAGATCCCTTGCAGAACTTGCTCTAAACTATGAGATTGCTGTAGCTTCTTTAATTCACATGTTAGAAGCTAGGTTTGTTAACCTCAGCCCCTTAATGCAAGTAATGTTTCTTAATTTTAAAGAAATTGAGGACCCTGAAAAGAGGGATTTTATTCTAGAAACTTTGTTTAAGGAGTTCTATGATGTTGCCAAGGAAGCTAGAAAAGTCTTTGAACATTTCAATATGCTAGGCTCATGTGTAGATGTTGTTGGTACATGAGAAAAGATGAACAAAACTTAACCTAATGGGGAGGAACCTAAGATACCAATACCCTTTAAACTGGTAGGCTCATGTATCTATAACTTTCTTGTGTTTTGTCCACACTTTGGAGTACTTTTCATATGATTTCTTGGACTAACCTATTAACAAGAGCCACAGTGCCAGCTGCCTGTTTTCTGCTGTTTTTTGTTCCAGGAAAGTCAGAAGATGAATATTCTCGGAATTGGTTGGGACAAAAGCCAAAGTGCCTATTTTTCCGGAAGTCATCAGATGCCAGAATACGAGACGGAGAAGGGCTGGGGGCCGGCCACACCACCTGGCCGCGTGGCCAGGCCTGGCCCGCGCCAGGGGGTGGTCTAGCCGACCCCAGCACCCCCTCGGCCTCTCCTTCCGCCTATAAGATGCCCTCGGGACGAAAACCCTAAGTACCCGATCAAAAATCCACGAAAGAGTCTTTAGCCGCCGTCATCTCCATCCCTAGATTGGGAGGGATCTGAAGCTCTTCCCGCCACCCTGTCGGAGAGGGGAATACACCCTAGAGGTCTTATTCATCACCATGCAAGCCTCCGATGTGATGCGTGAGTAGTTCATCCTTGGACTACGGGTCCATGTAGTAGCTAGATGGCTGGTTCTCCTCCTTTGTGCTTTCATGTCTAGATCTTGTGAGCTCCGTTCATGATCAAGATCATCTATTTGTAATTCTGCATGTTGTGTTTGCGGGGATCCGATGGATATTGAGATGCTATTTCAGATTGATTATTGATTCTATCATGTCTTTTGTTATTTGTGATCTTGCATGCTTTTCGTTGTTAGTAGCTATCTTGGCCGAGTAGATGCTAGCAACTCCAAGAGTTAGTATTTATGCTCGATAGTGGGTTCATGCCTCTGGTAATCTGGGGAAGTGACAGAAATCTCTAAGGTACTGGATGTGCTGTTGCTACTAGGGAGAAAACAACAATCCTTTGTTCATAGAACAATCGTATTGTTTACATTACACGCAATTCGTAAAGCAATAATCTGTTGCTTGCAACTTAATACTGGAGGGGGTTCGGAAGATAACCTGAAGGTGGATTATTAGTCATAGATGCAGTTGGATGGCGGTCTATGTATAATGTTGTAATGCCCAATCGAATTCCAAAGGAGTCAAGATGATTAGTATATGCATGTATTGCTTTCTCGATGTTTGTCAATTGCCCCGCTATAATTTGTTCAACCAACATGTTATCTATCTTAAGGAGAGACACCTCGAGTGAACTATGGATCCCGGTCCTTTATTTTACATACAATCTATAAACTGTTTACTGCTTTGTGTTTAGTTTCTGCAAACTATTACTTCCTTCCATTCGATATGTTTAATCCTTTGTTTTTAGCAAAACCGGTGAGATTGACAACCTCATCGCAAGTTGGGGACAGAGTTTTGTGGTTGTGTTGTGCAGGTCTCCACGTTGCTGCTGGCACCGGTAGTGCGCCCTGCCATGGTTCAGCTAGCTACACCTTTGGGGTGTTTACTTGCTCCTACTGGATTGATAACCTTGGTTTCATACTGAGGGAAAACTTGCTGCTGTGCTCATCATACCTTCCTCTTGGGGTTCCCCAACGAGCTCGATATATTCTGGGCCATCAAGCATATTTTCTGGCACCTTTGCCGGGGAGTCAAGGACATCTTCACAAGGGGAGTCCCTCATAACCAATCTCTTTACTTTGTTATTTTTGTTTTGCTTAGTTCCTTTTTTCTTTGTTTGCTTGTTTCTTTATCAAAAACACACAAAAAATTTAGTTTTACTAGTTTGCTTTCTTTATTAAAAACACAAAAAAATTAGGTCTCCTTTAGTTGTCACCTCTTCCTTAGCTCACCATGTTGATCCCTAAATTCACCCTAAAAGACCTTTCAATTGGTAGTGGTTCTATAATTGGGAAAGATAATATTGAAGAATTCTTTAATCATGTTAGTAAACATGAGGATACTGAGGATACATCCCTTGCAGAACTTGCTCTAAACTATGAGATTGCTGCAGCTTCTTTAATTCACATGTTAGAAGCTAGGTTTGTTAACCTCAGCCCCTTAATGCAAGTAATGTTTCTTAATCTTAAAGAAATTGAGGACCCTGAAAAGAGGGATTTTATTCTAGAAACTTTGTTTAAGGAGTTCTATGATGTTGCCAAGGAAGCTAGAAAAGTCTTTGAACATTTCAATATGCTAGGCTCATGTGTAGATGTTGTTGGTACACGAGAAAAGATGAACAAAACCGAACCTAATGGGGAGGAACCTAAGATACCAATACCCTTTAAATTGGTACCAATACATGAAGCCATAGAAAAGAATCTTGATTGGATTGTTCCTGAAAACCCTTTTGATGAAAATAGTGAACCTAAGAGCATTGAGAGAGGATCCTCTAGAACTTATTTGGATGATATACCTTGCCTTGTTGAAAATGTTTCTGGTATTAATCTTAATGCTTCTTCATTTGAGAACACTTGATTCTTCTTGCTTCTTATGCCTAACTTAAAGGCGTTAAAGAAAAGTACTTATTGGGAGATAACCCAAAAGTTTTAGATGAGCCTTGGAAGTTATTACATCAGTATTAACCACTCCTTATCCTTTTTATTTGCTTTTGTGCCAAGAGTAACCTCTAATGAGAGAGAAGTAATGATTGGGAAAGTTGCTGTCCCGAAACAGATTTCTGTGCTTCACCGTAAATATTCGTGTAAAATCTCTGAACGTCTTTTTGAGGCGTGAATTTTTGTGCTTCTGCCCCAGGTTTTTATCATAAAACATTTGGTAAAACTTTTTCGGGGGTCTTCCCATCCTCTAGCTTTGCTTTGGCTAAAATAGGGTCTCCCAAAAGGGGTATGGAGTATTACACCATCTACCATACTAGGAACAAGTAGGTGTCGTCAAGGGGGTTGTACTTAGTAGTACCAACAAGTAATAGTTCGGAGGAGCCAAACCACTACCATATATACATCAACATATAGTAAACAATGTAGTTTTGGTAAAGAGTAGATAAAACATGCATAAGTAAAACGGTAGGACAAGGCTTATGAGCAAGAAGGTGGCTTGCCTGAGATCAGCAGTATGGCATATATATGTCCCTGGACTTCTTGTTAGAATACCATAATAATAATAACCATAAAAACCATCTTCTTCTAATCTCCGAGATAATCGCAACTATCGTCGTCAGGGAGCACACATGCAAACAAACAAAGGTCACTATCAACACCAGGCATACAACCGTCAATACATACAGCAAGCAAACAAATCACACATTACTCAAATCTGTAGGTTTTGGCTAGATTGAGTGGGTTGTAATTGAAATTACTTTAATTACCCTTGTGGTCTTTGTTTTATGATGTATTTGTCCAAATACCACATGTTAAGGGGATTTAGAACTGGGCTTGGGTCTGTATGATATCAATGTGCAAGGATGATACCATCAGGTAGGTATTGACAAAATAAGGCCAACAAAAGTGGTTTCACTATTTTATCACTTTTCTTTAATTTCTTATGAATATTCTTGTGATAAATGCTCTAGTTTTAGGAAATAATTCACCAGAAATGTTCTGTATGTCCAAAAATTATTTCCTTGGGTGGTCAGGTAAGGCTTGATGCACTTGTTCACTGAGAGTTGGAATCATGTCAAAATAATCAACAGGATGCCCTCAGGAAATTCCCAAAGGCAGTTTTAGAGCTGTATTTTCTTTTTCACCAAATTAAAACTACAAAATCGTTTGATTTGATTACAAAGGCACATTGTAGGCATTTGGAATAGCTTTCTATAGAAATTGGAATTACCCAGTTTGGATATCTAGAACTACTAGAGTGATTTTATTAGTGAAATTACCAAGCACAGAACAGATTAATTCACAATAATTCAACTATGGCTTAGAAAAATTATGGGCTCCTGGGATTTGATAAAAATGGATGGAGTTCATCCAGGGGAGTTGGAATTGGGTCAATACCTATCTTGGTTTGTCCTAGAGAAAATCCTAAAGCCAGATGACCATTTTTGTTATTTTTACTATGGGCAAAACAAGAAGCAACTGACTATGGGGACAGGGTTATCTGCAAGGTATGACCAATACATAGCATTAAAAAGTGCATTCACTCCATTTGGATTTTCCAAACTCCCTAAAATAATTTATTAGTGTTTTGGACACTTTCTGGTAAATAAAATACTAGGAAATAATGACATAATATCTGGGCCGGTGGTCTGTACTGCATGTTAGGGGAAACATGCAGGTATATGTGGAAAATTAGATCTGGGCATAATTATTTATTTTCATATTTTATTTTGAATTAAACCAAACTGCTGCTTTTTAGATCTGGAATAAAATGTTTAAATAAGAAGGGAGGCCGGGCTAGGATCTGAAGGAAACAGGCCGTAGTGGGAGGATTCGGCCCATCCGGGCGGAGCACTGCGCGGGACAGGGATTCAAATGGCCTGGCAGGCGGGGCCCGCTGGTCAGCCACCCGGGGCAGCGAAGGGGTAACAGGCATCCTCGACCGTTCGATCAAGTGACCATCGACGACCGAGCGTCATCTTCCAGCTCGCGCCAGCGGCGGCTGGCGGAAACCCTAGAGCGGCTCGGGACGGCAGGGAGCTCACCTTAGGGGCACGGAGATGAGGCGGGGAGGGCACAGGGGGATGCGGTGCTCTGCGCCGGTCCCGGAGATGGGAGGTACGGTGTTGTTTGCTTCCAGGAAGCGTCTCATGTGTGGACGCCCGAAGGGAGCTCGCCGGAGCTTGCCAGAGAGGCTTCGGGGTTGCATGCATGTTGACGGAGCGGTTCCAGGAAGGAGTAGGAGGTACTGGAGAGCACAGGGGTGGTCTTGGTAAGTCTGGAGGCGCTCGGGTTTATCAACCCCGTCATCGGAACTTCATCACGGTCCCAGGGTGGGGGCTGCTGCTCCGTCGGACCTGGGAAAAAGAGAGCAGAGGGGGAGATAGGTTAGATCCAGGGGAGTTAGACAGCAAGCAGTGAGGGAGCTAGGAGGGTCTAGATCGACCGTGCCGGATACCACTCGAAGGAGGCCGAGACGAGTGTTCCTTCTTCTCCATGGCGATGGGGAGCTGGGTGGTGGGATCTAGAGCTTGGGGAAGGTGAGTGAGGAGCAGAGGGAGGAAATGAGGGGCAGATGGAGGTGCGGGGTGGCCTCTGGCCCTTTATCTCGGGTTGGAGTGGCTCATGGTGGGCTAGGACCATGGATGGCTTGGAGGGATGGAGGTGGCCATCCATTGGGTAGCAGGGGTGGTGAAGAGGTGAGGTGGGGCCAAGGACACGACCAGAGAAGAGAGGGGAGAGGTTGCTGCCCAGCTTTTGATGTAAGGAGGGGACACATGGCATAGATGTTCCTCCTTTTAAGGGGTAAAAGGGCATGGGAGAGGGTGATGCTACAGTGTATTTCTACCAGAGGGATGAGAGGTGTGTTGTGCAAGTTTGTTTGACCAAGTTCGTGTAGGTTTGGTGGGTTTTTGATTTGAGGGTTTGCTAACTTGGCAAATTTGATCAAATAGGTGGCTATATTTATTTTTGAAGTGGGAAGATGGGGTATGATATGTGGACCTCAATTGAGCCAAAAGTTGGGGAACAGTTTTGGCAAAAACCAAACTTTCCTTTAGGGAGGAAGTTTTGGAGATTTGGTCTATTAAAGAGATTAATTAGATTTGGAGCCATAATAATTATGGATATTTTTTGATAAATCTTGATGATCAAGGTAGATGATGTATGCAAGGTGTAGCAAGAATTTGCAACCTTGTGATTTGAGAATCAAAGGTGATTTTGGTGAAAAACTAGAGATTAAGGATCTAGGGTAAGATTGTTTTCATGCCACCAAAACCTTGTTGGATCTTGGAGCTCAAAGCTTCCCTTGGGGAATGGGATATATGTATGGATATACCAAGTTATGTAGATCGCCATGGTACATAAGTTTGGGATTGATTATGCTTGAGCTCTCCAAGGATTGTTCCCAAACTTTGAATAAAATAAGCTTGCCAAAGCAGATGATCAACTAGCCTTCAAAGCCTTGTGGGTTTAAGAAGCACAAAGATCCACTTGGAACAAGTGAAGTAGATATTGATAGAACTATATGATTAGAACACAACCATGCAAAGAGTTGGTCCATAGAAGGTTGGATGATGGTGTGAGCTTCTGTCAAAGTAGGCATGTTGACAAGATTTGCAGGAATAGTTATTTTCTTGCCTGCAAAACCATCAAGAACAAGTAGGTTGGAGGATGATCTAACAAAGGGAAAGAGTGGTCCTTGGTAGTCCTTAGGATGTTTAACAAGATGGTTCAGATGCATTTTCAAAAATGCACAAGGGTTGAGAAAGGGAGGCATTCAAAAAGGTGATGTTGGAAATAGTTTTCCAGACTTAGCCAAATTTGGCAGATTTAGGGTTTTTGACTAGAGCAGGAGAGGGGATGTTTTTAATGGGTTGCAAGGTACCCAAGCATCATCAAGTGGGTGACGTTGAAGTGTAGATTGAGTAGAAAGGATCCATGCTTGATATGGGTCTTCATTGAGTTGGAAGCTTCTAGAATTAGATCACTTCAGAGCTGATCTGGTTAAGGGTTTTAGATGATTACTTAGTAGCTAGGGATCAGATCCAGATTGTATTATTGCTTAGGGTTTGGTGAGTTTAAAGTATATTGATCCCAGGTATGAGCTCCTAGAGTGGCTCATATTACTTCCTAAGCAATTAAGTTAGACAGCAGATCAAGGCAATTCATCAGACAGCAGATCAAGGCAACTCATCTTATAAACTAAGCAATCCACCACTGGAGTTACCATCAATCCTAGCTTGAGGTAAGGTTGGGGCATTTTGAAGAGGTTGGATTTTGAGCAAGATGAGAGTCCTTGGTATCTCTACCAAGAGTAGAATTCAAAAGCTTTAAAAGGAGGTTTTAGGAAACCTAGAGATAAGAATGGTTGAAGGTTCTGTCTATAAAATATAAGGAGATTATAATAGGTTGCTCTCCATAGTTTAGGGAAATAGAAGCTACTAAAATAGTTGGTTTGCAAAAGCTTCTTGGCTCAGGTTTTGGAATGCCAGAACATTTGAGAATATGGAAATTAAGCCAAGACAGTTTTAGGAAGTAGCTTTTGTCAACTGGTATGGTCGCGACTCCATCCCGCACTCAAAGCATTACTCTGTACACGAATGGAAGAGTTATGCAACCAACTCTCGGAACTCAGACTGAAGAGCTGGACAAGCGATGTTCAGAAACAAAAGAGGGATGCAGGATCTTTGTTGGATCTGGCGTAGATGAGGTCGTCGTGTTGGAAAACACCAGAAGGCACAAGAAGGAACAAAGAGAAGTCCACCAGATGAAGGATTCCTCAGATATCATGAAGACCGAATGTAGAAGCACCGTTACCAAAGGAGGAAGCGAAACCCTGAAGGTACGACGGAAACCCAACCACGAGAATTCCTAGACTCGAATAAAAGATAAGAGAGCAGATCCAAACACGCAGAGGTAAGAGGAGAATATCATAAGGTAAGGAGTAAAAACAGAGCTAATCAGATCTATCCAACCGATTTTTCAAAATAGTTTTGACACTCTACTTCGGCCGTTAGCTAGGTTATCCTATAGGCTGGACCAGTGGGGTATCGCAACTGCTGAGCTCTGATACCACTTTGTAACACCCTCGAATCGACCCTATGCAAGTTTTAGCGCTTCCCGCCAAACCCGCATAGAAACGATTCAAGGACGCCCACCAGGCACTTGCGTGCGGGTGGAGAACGAAGTAATACCATTACACATTAGTCCACGATGGAACCCACAGAACATATATATACAACAATGACTCCATGAGTCAAGAATACAGATATACTATACAAAGATCCAAATCACCTTGAAAATGATAGAGCGTCTGACTACGGACAGGATGCAAATGGGGCTAAGAGCCCTGAAGAATACCCAATGGCGTCCATAACCCTGCCCAGGCCAAGCCGGAAGGGTAACCCTGCTAACGACGTCGATCTCAAACCTGCTAAAACAAAAGGGGTGCCGACAAAGGGCAAAGGAAAAAAGAGGAGCGTCAATACTGAGGCCAGTACACGGCGAGGCAAGAATTCGGCGGCTCTCGCCTACATAGGTATGGTGGACTGAAGCGGCAGCGCAGCATGCACTAAACAACCTATAGAGACTTGATTAACTGTCGGCTATTAGAGAGAGATAAGAAACAACTATTCGGAACCAACCTTATACTAACACCAATCATACCCATCCTGGTATTCCCCCTCGAGACCAAACGAAGAAGTCAAACCGAGGAACTCACACAGTTGGCAGTTTTATTCATTCTATTATAGTTGCAACACTTACTAGTCAGATATAGATAGCATGAGTCATCCTGTTAGCATAAGTAGTGGGCAGTTTTAGTTAACCATACAGTTGTAGTTGCAGTACTTACTAGTCAGATACAATTAACATGTGACATCCCAAACCCAGCAGTTGTTGGCACTTTTATTTCATTCCATTGGAGTTGTGATACTTACTAGGCAGGTATAACATGACACAATACACCTTGGTTCCACCAGTTGTTGGCACTTTAATTATCCATTCCATTGTAGTGAAGCTGATTACTAGTCACATATTAAGTCAAATTTATAGCACTACTTTAGTTATGCTTGTCTATGATCGAGATACTATGCTCCAAGTCGTCCATAACCGCGGACACGGCTTTCAGAAAGATTTACCCTGCAGGGGTGCACAAATAGCAACACACACACGATCAACCTCGGAAAAACCAAATCAAAACCCAACGAGGCTTTCACGACAAAGCAATCATAGGATTCATAAAATATTTCAGGGGGCCACCCCACTAAGCTACCCGCAACGAAGTTGGCCGGCTCCGAGACGGACCCAGGGTTTGTGACAATGGCTGTAAATGACTTGGAACCCGAAAGTGTGACTGGGCTTGTCGATACCATGAAAACATTCCACATTCCAAAATAGTACAGGTGCTCCACGCACAATCGTAAATAAAGCAGTAAAGCATGGCATAAGTACATGATAGTAATAAATCCCCAAACTACTTTGTGCCCCAATAAATAAGAAATGAATCAAGCTCTGTCTAAGGGGGATTCATAGAGTCTCCCGTATGTGGATAGTGCGAATAGTCAAGGAACAGGTATCAAGTACTCGGGGCCTACGGGACATAAGTGGACATGAAAAACCAAATAGCATATATTACCCATCGGTGCCTCTTTCATTAGTTATCCCAGCAATTTAATAGTTGTATTTAAAGTCATGATCCTCTCCACCGTAAAGCATATGACAATATTCCAACAATTGTGTGGTACTTCACGACACTGGATCACACCTGAGCAAGCGACTACGACTCCCAAGTCCATCTATCTACCAAACAACAGGTAATAGGAGGTGTCCAAGGCAATATAAAGGCTGCACGGAATATATCTGGTACGGAACACTAAAGCATCGCGACACGGATAGCAATAGATCAACAGGAGGAAATAAATACTATAAATGCAAAATAGGTAGAAAGGTGTGAGATCCAGGCACATGGCTTAATAGGATTGATAGGATACCCATATCAACAAGTTGCAACTTCTTTTCTAGAAGCTTATTCGAAAAAGAACTCTAAGGTTAAGCGTGCTTGGCCTAGAGCAATTCTAGGATGGGTGACCGACCGGGAAGTGGGTAACCGGGTGCGCACGAGTGAGGACAAAGTGCGCAGAAAAGACTAGTGTTGGTCTGTGGGGCCAGTCTAGATGTCCTATTAAGCTACCAGGAGTGACACCCCTTAGGCCCAGGAGTGGACGGGGTGTTACAAGTGGTATCAGATCCAACCTCGCAGTTAAACGGGTGTGTGCGGGTCAGTGGCGGGACATGTGGAGCATGGCGCGTGTGGCCCGGAGTGGACACGGCATGGCACATGTGCCGGCACTAGACACACAGGCGCGTGCCAAGAGGGAACATTCCTGGGGTGTGCTTTATCGATGAGGGCATCGATCTTCTAAAAGGGTGGGTGTATGTGAGATCCAGGCACATGGCTTAATAGGATTGATAGGATACCCATATCAACAAGTTGCAACTTCTTTTCCGGAAGCTTATTCGAAAAAGAACTCTAAGGTTAAGCATGCTTGGCCTAGAGCAATTCTAGGATGGGTGACCGACCGGGAAGTGGGTAACCGGGTGCGCACGAGTGAGGACAAAGTGCGCAGAAAAGACTAGTGTTGGTCTGTGGGGCCAGTCTAGATGTCCTATTAAGCTACCAGGAGTGACACCCCCCGGGCGCAGGAGTGGACGGGGTGTTACAAAAGGGGGAGATTGCTCGCCTGGAAAACATAGCCGAAGATACACCAAAGAACTTGTCCATACTCGCATCAACTCATCGGCCTAATCCGCGAAGAAGCAAAGCACTAAAAGAAACACCGGATGCACTATTTAATACTACGGTAGAAGATCAGGCATGATGCATGTATGACATGGCAAAGGGGCGATGCAACTAGGCAATATTAAGCGGAACCGAGGTCCCGACAATTAATTATATGGTTCAAGTTGTTTAGCTACCCCGCAATTTAAATGTTATATTAACAAGGCAAAACATGGCATCGGTTCTCTACACAAATTTAAATGGAGTCCAGAATAAGAGAAAGGTATCCCGCATAAACACCCCATATTTAATTATGAGTGAATCGGCATAATGCCCCCAAACCCCACAATATGCATGCAAGTATGAACCATTATATGAGACATGTGGATATCATATATTATTATAAAAATATGGGTCTCGGGAAAAGGGGCACACATGGGGGACTTGGCGATCTTGGGTTCGAGGGTTTGGTTCGGTGCCTTGGCGGGATCGGTCTTCGAATTCGTGTCAGCGCACTCAGGGTCTTGGTGTCTTCGAGTTCATGAAGAAGATCTCGTCGATCTAGTGTGTCCTCGTACAACTTGTCTTCTCGATCGATCTTGTACACTGGGTATCTCCATCATCTTACTAGTTGTAGTCAAGGGTAGCCGAACTCGACAACATCTGCCGATTGAAGCTGAAACATATCATCCACATCGCCCGAGCACTATACACCCATCTCCTGTCTTCTGTCCTCCATCTGGTCACATGCATACGAACACTAGGTGGCAGCACTCCTGTTGTCTGCTGGAGAGCTCGGGCAGGCACGGCAGAGGCAGCCAAGGCGCTCGAGGGGGACTGCAGGTGGCAGGAGGTCGGCGTCGAGCATGAGGAAAACATCCGAGGCCCTGGAGGCGGCTGGAGGTCGAGGATGACGGTCGCTTCATGGTGAGGTCGCAGGGACCAGCCTGGGACGGTGCCGAGGCCGGGTCTAGGACGGCAAGGCAGTGTGGTCGTCGACGGGCACGATCACGCGCGGTGCTGGGAGAGGGCTGCGGTGCAGGGGCGACCGCGGCGGGATCAGGGAGCACCGGGAGGCGGCCGGAGAAAGCAGGGCGAGGAGAGGTGTCGTCGGATTAAGGACAAGTACGCCATGAGGGGGTCCTCGAGGCGTGCGGAAGAGCGGTGTGTGAGACGTATGGTATTTCGGGACGGTGAGCACACAAGTTTACACAGGTTCGAATCCGCTGGCTTTGGACGAATCCTACTCCTGCTAGCAATCCAGTAATACGGCAGAGCCGGAATATGGGTTACAAGGGTTTCGCATGTGCGAGTTGAGGGTCTAAAGTATTGGGTGTTATCTGGTGCCCTAAAGGCTTTCCCTAGGACGGCTTATATAGATATCCGGCCTAGGGTTTACAAGAGAGAACTATCCGGCTACGACTAAGAGTCTGTTACAGAGTACATCTTGAACTACAAGTAACATTATGGGCCTAAGTCGGTAAGTCTTCTGGGCCTTCCTGTAGCCGGATTGGACTCCGTCTTCTCTCCCTGACTGGGCCACCGTGAAGCAATGCTCTAACCCAAAGTGGGCCACCCTGTTCAGTGAGGAACTATGAGGATACCTGGAAAGTATATCCCCAATAGCAGCCCCCGGAGGCCTCCAAGATCCAAAGTCGGATTTTATCATCGTCTAGCTTGATCTTCGGCTTGTAGAATCTTGAAGGGTTCCTGAAACTTCACAACAAAAAATACGATCCGGGTCTTTCAATTAGTTACTCGGATTTTCCATCTCGCTTTTAAACTAAGTTGGAACTTGGTCTCTAACGCCACCTGACACAAGCATGGTCAAGTCACGTCATCTGACAGACGTTCTGTCAGCACGGCCGTTGGTGGGTCCACGGTTCGCGGAACCGAGGCGCCGTTTCAATGCGTGCGTAGAGATCGAGGCGACGCAATCATCGCGCGGGCCCTTCCCAGTTCTTTCCACGACGCGTGGCGGTTACACTATAGCGTTTGCACGAATCTTGGAGTCGGTAGGTGGATATAAGGGGTTCGGATTTCTTCTTCTCTTTTCCACCAGTCCTTTGCCATTCCTTTCCTCCCAATCTTCCCACGCGCACAGAGCCTCCTCGTCCTCCTCCCACAGAGCTCCTAGCGCCTCCACTTTAAGGTCACTTTTTCCACCGGAGAAAAATGGCTTCATCTTCATCTTCCTCTGGTCTGGCGGCAGCGGCGGCGGCGGCGGAAGCAGCAGCGGAGAAAGAGAGCTTCCGGGGAGTCTGGATCCCCTGCACCCTCGACGAGGCTGACCTCAAGAACGTGGATAAGGAGGGGCTCCTCGCCGTCGGCAACTGGCGGAGCGGCTCCGGTGAGACCATCCCTAATCCGCATGAGGGCGAGCGCGTCCACTTCGGCACCCATCTGGACCGAGGTTTGTCCTTTCCTCCCTCGGAGTTCTTCTCCGAGGTGATTAACCACTATGGAGTTCAACTCCACAATCTTCCTCCCAATTCCCTTCTAGAAATGAGCGCATATGTTGCGCTTTGCGAGGGCTTTCTCGGCATTAGGCCGAGTTTGCTTCTTTTCTAGTACTATTTCCATGTCCGGAGAAATTCTATTACTGCCGGTGTTCCTTATATCACCGGTACCATTAGTTTTTTGGTTAGACGAGACCGGGCATATCCCAAAATTTCTGCCAGTGACTCGGTCAAGCAATGGCTAGTCACTTTTTTCTACCATAGGGATATTCCGGCTCCCGGCAAAGCTACTGCTTTGCCGGCTTTTATCGATGGAGCCGCCACGGCCCAGCCTTCCTAGGACGAGGCTGCTCTGACTCTCACTGGCGATCTGATCCTCGCTAAGAGGCGAATCGAATATCTTATCAAACATAAGGGTTTGAAAGGATCCGACTTAGTCCAATGCTGGGTCTCGCGTTGAATCCAGCCACTTCAGTACCACGGGGATAGACTGATGCATTCCATCACGTCTTCCAAAAAAGACTCTCTCTGCATCAGCCCCAAAGCCTACACCTCTCAAGGCTACATCAGCCAGATCAAGTGGCTGATCAAGGAGCGGATCGAGAGGATGATTCCAGAGATTTCTCTAGATATGCACACGGCGGAAAACCCTGTGGTAGTGGTAAGCTTCTATCAGAATATCTTCTGCGTGTTTCACTTTTCGAGTTATATCGCAGTGCTGATTTGTGTTCTTATTTTCAGCTTGCTGACCTCCCCGAGTCGGAGTTTGCTCCACTCGAAGGATACCCTCCTGAGTTTTCTTAGGAGACAGAAGTAGTCCCATTGCCGGATATTACGCTCAAGAAGCGCAAAGCTCCGACAGTGGCAGTTGGCACAAAGGAGGTGCTAGTCGTGAAGAGGTAATCTTCTATCACAACTTCCGCCTTTGTACCTTTCTCGAATTTCTTTATGAGATGTAATGTTTCCAACTTTACCACATTCTCAGAGCAAAATCAATCATCAAGGGTAAGGGGAAGGTAACTTCTTCGAAGCCCTTGCACCAGACGAAGCTTACAATAGCTTCCCCTGCCGTGGCTCCTCTGACTCCGGCCCCTCAACCTTCTGCAACTCCGACGATCATCCCTTCTCCGGTGATTGCAGAAGATCCGGCTCCTCAAGCGGAGCCGACGATCCTTCGGTCGCATACTGACGTCACCTCGAGTGCGTCAGGTCAAGATAAGGGTGAACCCTCTTCGGGTAATGATCCCTCGGCTAAAGTCTTCGCCGAAAACCTCCTCAACAATCCGGGTCTTGCCAAATTTGGCCTGACCCGGAAATCTGCAGAGGAGATCCAGCAGCTGGCCAGGCAAGTCCTGGACAAAAGCCATCTATCCCCCGAAGAGGAGGCGCAAGAAGCAGAGGACGTCAAGTTCTCTGACCTTCTTGCTCAAGTCCGCCTTCGCGACGAGAAGATCAGGACTGGTGAGCTTCCAACAGCTCTAGTAGTCCCCCTTACCCTCGCCGAGAAGGTGGCAGCTGAAGTGAACGCGGGGTTAAACAAACTCACCCGCGAGCAATATGTACGTCGGAATTCCAACTCTTGTTTTTACATTATGTTATATCATATCCTCTAGCCCCCAAGCATGAAGTAGGATATAGAATCCGAGTTTATGCTTTCATTAGGATGCTAAAGAACGAACTAGTGTAGCCCCCAAGGCTCGTGCTGAGATTTAGTAGAAACTATTAGCCCGAGTCTTAAGTAGCTTTCTGACCTTGGGTATTCTGACTTACATAAAGTATGTTCCTATAACCAGGAATTATTAACCAATGTCTGTGACAAGCGAAGAGAGATCAAAGCTCTCCAGCTTAAAAATGCTGAGCTCAAGGTAGCCAAAGATGAAGCCGAAGGTAAACATTCCGAGATTCAAACCTTGTCCTTTGCTTTTTCAATGTCGAATTTTTTTGAACTGTTGTTCTTTTTTACTTACAGAGTTGGTAAAACAATCCATCTCTATGATTGAAGAGCCCGAGAACCTCAAGACCCTGGTGGTGGAGAACAAAGGACTTCGCCAAGAGCTGGATAAGCTCAAGGCGGATCATGAAACGAGCATAGCTCAAGTCCTAGAATCTTCCTCCAGGGCCACTGAAGAGCGCGATCGCAAGATTGCTGCTCAAGATAAAATTATCTCGGACCTTAGAAATGAGCTTAGCAGAGAGAAGGACATCTCCCAGGCGCTCCGGGATGAACTCTAGAGTCTCCGGGAGGAGAAAACCAAGGTTGACGACGTCATTTTCGGTACGTTCCATCTCTCTTACTTTTCCTTTTTCTTCGACTCTTATCAATGTCGGTTTTTTCTTAACTTTAACTTGTGTATAGGTCGTCTGAACTTGACGGACTCCTCTTCGTCCGAGCCCTGCACTCACCGACTTACCCAAGTCGGTGATCTTCTTCATGACTACCGCCAGTCCCTTGAGGACATTGGCGAGTCTCTCAGGATTCCGGGCATGCCAAGCATGTCAGACTTCCAGGTGCGGGAGAAGGCCAAGGAGATGCTGCAGCTCGTTCGGGACTGGAACATGTCCTACACGTGAACTGCTGTGCAGAATGCTCTCACCATGGTCATGAGCCACCATGGAAACATGGAGATATGGCAAGTGACCAGAGGGTACTGCAAAGTAGATGAAGACGGCCAGGAGCAAGACCTTCAAGCAATCATGCACTCTTGCGGCGGCTATGGGTGCCACGTAGCTGACCTGACCAGCTACAAGGTGCCCTTCTTCACCCGTGTGGATACTCCGCCACCTCCTCCAGAATACGCCGAAGAAGTTTCCGACGATGAACGGACCACCTCGGATCCGGACATCTTGGCACGATATCAAGGCGGAGTAACCAGCGAGTTGGCAGCTCCTTCATCTCCTCCTGCATCATAGACCAAAAAACTATGTATTATTCTGGAAAGAAATGATGTGTTTTATAATTATGAAGTACTATGGCTTTTGCTAGTGCTAAGTTTTTTATCTATTCAGCACTTTTGTTTTAGACTTTTTGCGTGCTTGAAATGTTTGCATAAGCACTTAGAATTTTTTGTCTCTACTTATCGTTTATCTGGCTTTCTGCCTCGTCCCTTTCGTGAGTCGGCTAAACCTTCAGCCGGAAACTTTGCCGAGCAATGGAGCTCAATTGCTAAACCAGTTTAAACTCGGAAACAAAGCCGGCTTCCAGTACCAACAATTCACTACTTGGAAAATACCCGCATCCAGCAATCAGACAAATAACCTAAGTAAAGACTAGAATTTTTTAGAGTTATACCCCAAGGTAGCAGTTTTAGAGTCGGAAATCTAAACCAGAACGAACATGACCATAAAGTACTTTCAAGCATTCTGGGATTTTCGACTATGACATGATCATTTGGAAATAAGATGGTTTAAGAACTTTTCAGAAAAAACTTGAGGTAACCAAAACTTTTATTTCTCACAGAACATGTACAAATGTATGATTACAAAGAAGGATAAACTAAGGATAAAAGGGGCGTAGCTGAGCAATATTCCATGGTCTGTCTAACTCATCCGGATTTGTACTGCCTCCAGCTCTCTTTCTCTTCTTAGTAGCAGGTGTTTCTTTGACTGGCCTCATGTCAATTAAGTAGTACGATCCATTGTGCAATACCCGACTAACTAAAAAGGGCCCTTCCCATACTGGGGAAAGTTTGTGCTTTCTTTGTTGCACAAGCCGAAGAACCAAATCACCTTTATTGAAAGATCTAGTTCGGACTCTCTGGCTATGATACTTGTGTAACTTCTGCTGATAGGCTGTAGATCTCATTTTAGCAACGACGCGAACTTCTTCGACTAAGTCGAGATCATTTTGTCGAGAAATCTCGGCATCCTCTTCAATATACGCGTCCACTCTAGGAGAAGTATGAATTAAATCACTAGGAAGAACTGCTTCTGCGCCATAGACCAAGAAGAAAGGTGTATATCCTGTTGACCTATTCGGAGTTGTTCGCAAACTCCAAATTACAAAGGGTAGTTCCTCTGCCCAAGCCCCTGCAGCACGTCTTAGTGGCGCTTCGAGTCTTGGTTTCAAGCCTTGTAGAATTAAACCATTTGCTCTTTCGACTTGTTCGTTAGCCTGTGGATGTGCAACTGACGCGATGTCAAGTCGGATATTTTGCTCGTCACAGAATTCAGCCAATTCTCCCATGGAAAAATTACTCCCATTGTCCGTGATAATGCTATGTGGATAACCATACCGGATTATGACATCCTCGACAAATCTATTGGCTGTTGCTCCATCACAACTACTGATAGCCTCGATCCACTTTGTGAATTTGTCCACCATCACTAAGAGGTGCGTGAATCCACTTGGTGCTCGTTTAAAAGGTCCTACCATATCAAGCCCCTAGACCGCAACAGGCCATGTTATAGGTATTGTTCATAGCTGATCAGCCGGAACATGAGCTTGCTTGGCGTACTTTTGGCAGCCTTTGCATGTCTTGACTAATCGTTCGGCATCTGCCCGAGCTGTAAGCCAGAAAAATCCATGTCGAAAAGCTTTTGCCACTAAAGATCTAGCTACAGCGTGGTGACCACACTTGCCTTCGTGGATTTCTCTTAAGATTTCCACTCCTTCTTCCAGAGATACACAGCGCTGAAAAACCCTAGAAACACTCCGTTTATGGAGCTCACCTTTAACAATAGTATAGGATTTTGCTCGTCGGACGATTTCTCGGCTCAGCACCTCGTCCTCGGGTAATTTGCCATCTACCAAGTAATCTAGGTAGGGTATAGTCCAGCTGGGAATTACAGCCAGAGCTGCTATTAAAGGTGAGTCGGATTTGGTTGGATATTCCTCATCTACTCTTTTTAACGAGGGAACTTTGAGGTGTTCTAAAAACGCGCCATCCGGAACCTCTTTCCGCGCAGAGCCTATTCGAGATAGTGCGTCTGCTTCCTCGTTTTCTGCTCGAGGGATGTGTTGAACTTCAAACCCTTCGAACGATTTAGATAGATCATCCACAACAGCTTTATATGCTGCCATGTGCTTATTTGCATTACAAATATCCGAGACTTGCTAAGCAACAAGATCTGAATCTCCGTAACATATCAAACGTCGGATGCCAATATCCTTAGCAATCCGGATTCCATGCAGCAGTGCTTCATACTCGGCAATGTTGTTTGTCGCTGTGAAGTGGATCTGCAAACACGTATAAAAGTTTATCTCCTTGGGGTGACTTGAGCACCACGCCAGCCCCCGAGCCTTAGACCCATCAAAAAAGAGGGTCCAATATTCTGACTCAGGGAGGATCATGTTCTCCTTGGTCTCTGTCCAATCAGCGACAAAGTCGGCAAGGATCTGGGATTTGATTGCTGTCCGGGGTTTGTACTCAATATCGAAAGTTGCAAGCTGTATGCCCCATTTAGCGACACGTCCTGTGGCGTCGTTGTTGTTGATTATGTCTCTCATGGGAGCTTTGCTCACCATGATAATTGGATGCTCCTGAAAATAGTGTCGTAACTTACGAGATGCTAGGAAAACACCGTAAGCCAACTTTTGATAGTGCGGATATCTATGTTTTGATTCTGTCAAGACCTCACTGACAAAGTATGTCGGACGCTGCACCAGGTGCTCCTGATTTTCTTCCGGTCTCTCCACCACTATAACTATACTGACAACCTTATTTGTCACAGCAATGTAAAGCAACATCGGTCCCTGAGGTTCCGGTGCCGCAAGGATAGGAGCAGATGAGAGTACTTTCTTCACGTCTTGTAGTGAAGCTTCAGCTTCGTCAGTCCAGACAAAATCCTTGGTCTTCTTTAGGAGTTTGTATAATGGTGCGGCTCTTTCACCAAGCCGGCTTACAAATCGACTGACCGCAGCAATGCAACCAGTTAATCTTTGTACGTCCTTCAGGCGAGTTGGCCTGGAAATATTGAGAATAGCCTTGATCTTGTCGCGGTTCACCTCTATGCCTCTTTGAGACACGATGAAACCTAACAATTTCCCGGCTGGTATTCCAAAGAAACATTTCTTCGGGTTAAGCATGATGTTGTATTTTCGTAGATTGGCGAACGTTTCCTCCAAGTCGGAAATGAGTGTTTCCTTCTTTTTGGACATCACCGTGATATCATCCACGTATGCATGTACATTGCATCTGAGCTGGTCATGGAGGCAACGCTGCATCGTGCGCTGGTACGTAGCTCCTACGTTCTTCAGCCCAAAGGGCATCGTAACAAAACAAAAGGTTCTAAAGGGGGTTATGAATGAAGTTTTGACTTTGTCAGATTCCTTCATCCGGATTTGGTGATAACCGGAATATGCGTCGAGAAAACAGAGGAGTTCCGAGCCTGCCGTAGAATCGATAACTTGATCAATTCTAGGCAAAGCGAACGGATCTTTTGGACAAGCCTTGTTCAAGGCAGTATAATCAACACACATCCTTAAATCAGTGGTGTCCTTTTTAGGGACCATTACAGGATTGGCCAACCACTCAGTGTGGATGACCTCTTCTATGAATCCGGCTAACTCGAGCCGTGCTAGTTCCTTAGATATTGCCTTACGCTTTTTGTCGCCAAGCCGTCGTAAGGACTGTTTGACGGGTTTAGTGTTCGGGTTTACATTTAGAGAGTGCTTGGCAAGTTCCCTAGGTACTCTGGTCATGTCAGATGGCTTCCATGCGAAGATATCTTGATTTGCTTGGAGGAACTTGATGAGCGCGCTTTCCTATGCGCTATCTAGGCCTACGCCTATCTGTGTCACCTTGGAGGGGTCATCTTCCTTCAACGGCGCTTTCTTCGTCTCTTCTGATGCCTTGAACTCCGGATTTGGCTTGGTAACCTCCTTCTTTGTTGCGGGCATCTCGGACGGATCTATGCTCTTCTTGATCTCCTAGTACTCCTGGGCATGCAGCACGGCTTCAGCAAAGGCGGAATTTCCATCCTCGCACTCTCGCGCTTTCTTCGGGTCTCTCCTGATGGTGATCACGCCGTTGGGACCTGGAATTTTCATCATATTGTAAATGTAACATGGACGAGCCATAAAAGCCCAGTAAACCAGACGTCCGAATATAGCATGGTATGCGCTCTTGAACGGGACCACTTTGAAGGAAAGTGCCTCCGTTCGATAATTCTTTGGAGTTCCAAAGGTAACATCCAAAGTGATCTCTCCCAGTGAATTAGCTTGTCTTCCTGGGACAACTCCGTGAAAAATCACAGAGCTATGGTTCAGCTGTGTCTCCGAGATCTTCATCCGGCGTAGCGTTTCGACATAAAGAATATTGATGTTGCTACCACCGTCCATGAGGGTCTTGGAGAAACCATAACCGTCAATAAGTGGGTTGACGATTAAGGCGTATTTTCCTCGCCTGTGTAGCTTAGGCGGATGATCATCGCGGTCAAACGTAATTGCCACTTCTGACCAGTCCAGATACTGGGGGACAGCCGGAACTGTTGCATTGAGCTCGTGTAGAACTGCTTTCTTGACCTTTGCTGGTTGAGATCCGAGGAAGGTGACATAAGTGTCCTTCTTGGTGGGAAAAGTCTTCTTCCCTTCCGACTTGGGATTTGAAGCATCAGCTTCCTCCATGTCAGAATCCTCCTTGGTCTCTTTGTCTTTTTCGGGATTTTTCTTTCCCTTCTTCCGCTTAGCTTTGTAGCCCGCGGTGTCATCTCTTTTGATGTCGTCGTTGAAACGACATTCAGCGTTGGTGTGGGACGAGCCCCCACTGGCGTCTAGGTGATGCACACATGGTTTATTGGCAATGTCGGCCCAAGAGTAGGTTTTGCCTGGTTGTTGTTCTCCTCTACCTTGGACCCTTGATGTCCCACGGCCACACCCGTGGCCTCCACCATGTCCTCCTCGTCCTCCAGACCCGGAAACAGTAGTGACTACTGCTGTTTCCGCGTTGGGTTTTTCTTCCGAGGTGTTTTTGCGCTTCTGAGCTTGTTGCTTTGGTTGTTTTGCCGACTAAGGCACAACTAGGGCATTGAGTAGTCCTTCTGCATCGTCGGCGGCGTCTGCATACTTGCTCGTTGTTTCTATCATCTCTCCCAGATTGGTAACCTTGTCACACTTCAAGCGATGGCGTAGTAAACCAATAGGGAGACCTGCGATGAAAGCTTCAATCGCAGTTTGATCATTTACTCCTTCGCAGGAGTTCTTGGTGTCGATCCATCGTTCGAGGTAACCCCGGCAAGTTTCTCTGGCTTTCTGGGTGCAACGCTGTAGGTCTCCAACCGTACAGGGCCTCCGATATGTGCCTTCGAAATTCCGAAAGAACGCGCTTTGTAAATCATACCAGTTATGGATGGTATTTGCCAGAAGTTCATTGAGCCATGATTGTGCCATCTTCCGCAACATAAGTGGGAGATATCGGGTTGCGACCAGGCTGTTTCCGCCTTTGGCGATGTAGCAAGCTTGGAAGAAATCCTGTAACCAGGTGTCTGGCCGAGCAATGCCATCGTAGGCTTGGATATGTCTTGAGATAGCAAATCCTTCCGGGAATTTTGTAGCTCTGATGCATGGACCGAAGCACTTTGGGCCCACGTACACGTCATTGTTTTCGTAGCGCCGAGCCTCTATGTTGGAGTTAATCCTGTGTCTTGCGTCATTCGGGGATAGAGATCGTCCCGAATGCCGGTTGTGGCTGCGGTGCCATGGAGCTGGACTTCGGCTTCTGCCACCACCTCCTCCGCCATGTCGTCCTCCTTGCCCTCCATGGGATCCGTTGTGATGACTATGTGGTGGAGAAGGTGGAGCAGCTGGATAGTTTCCGGCTGATCGCCGGCCTCGGTCCGGAACGTCATTATTCCGATTCCGGGGAGGGTCTTGACTACGACGAGCCCCCTGCCGGCTTGTACCTGCATGGTTTTCGTCGTTCCTTCGTCCGTCGTTCCCACCATAGTGAGGCTCAGCCGGACGGTTCTCATGTCTAGGAGGCGGCATTCTCTAACGATCCTCCTCCCGACGTTTCTCTTTATCTTCTCCCCTTCGATCCTTAGATTCTCGTCGGGGAGGGTTCGTCGGATTCAGGGCAGCAATGGCGTCTTTATCGGCCACTGGTGCGACATTGCCCCAACCGCGTGTGGTTTTGCGATGTTGTCCTGACAATCCGGTTCTTGAATAATTGTCTTCCTGTCGTTCGAGGCGATAATACTGCTCCTGAACGTAATGGGGTCTAACGTCAGCCCATGCCGGATCTGTGCGACATTGGTCAGCATCTGAGACCAGTTTTTGACTTCCGGACAGGGCGACATTTTGCTGCTCCAGTCCCTTGTTGAGTAGCTTGATACCCAAACATATCTCCTCTGGTCCTGGATTAGCCGATAGAATTTCGCGGGCTGCCACGGTATTTTGTACTAGTGTTGGGTATACCCAATCTCCGTTGCTATCTTTCCATGGTTTTCCCATCTCATCCATAAAAAGGACGGCACGGACACGTGGGAATTGGTTGTCATCTATGTGATGCTTCCATGTCTTCTAATGCAGACGAGACATGTACTCCTTGTTCGACATGCGTTTCTTCTCCACCTCGATGTTTTTGGCTTCATCGAGGAGTTGTTGACGACGCGCTTCTAGGGCTTGCGCCCTTTCATCCAGCTCATCTGCAGTAAGTTCTGCAGCTATAGGGATAGGTGTAGTTAATGCCGCATCGATGAGTTTACGCACACCTTCCGTGATCACGTGTCCATCCACCGATGCTTCTTTCTTCAGCTCGCTTGGGATCAGTGCTTCGTCCGAGTCTTCTTCGTATTCCTCGGCAATTACTTCCTCTGTTAGAGGGTCTTTTGCCGAGGTCTTGTTTTTCTTGTTCTTCTTCTTTGCCTTCTTGGCAGCGCCAGTAGCAAAGATGGATTTGGGCCCGTTTCCCGGAGTCAAGCTCTGATCGGTACTTTCGGACATTTGGACTTCGGGATTGTCTCCGAGGTCCATGTCATCCTGCACTTTGGGAGAGTGTTCCTCGGATCCTTCATCCATGGCTTCTCCTTCTTCTGCAGCTTTGGAGTTATACTCCTCTTCATATTCCGCGAAAAACTTTCGGAAATCTGCTGACGTCATCGACTCATCCGAGGATGCGGGTATGTCGTCGTTTGTTCCAATTGCCTCCAGCACCGAGTCAGCATTTTCTCCAGCATCGGCAGAGCCGGATCTGGATCCCACGTATCCGACGAAGTGCGACGCGTGCTTCCTGAGGTGCCTGTGGCTTTCGCGATCAGCCATATCGAAACTTTTGACGGTCTCGAGGATTGCATCTGCGCTTTCGCCTTGTAGTATCATACGTCGTAGTGTGTACCTTAGGAAAGGTCTGTCTGTTCCAGCATCATCAGAGCCGGAATCAGTGTCGTTGATATGCTCCTCCTGGATTTCGACTTCCACGGGTGGGTCGATCTGGGATTCGGTTCCTCCCGGGAGATCCACTCGAGTTTCGATGTTGGTCGCTAGGTCTTCTTCAGGTTCGGGTTTCTCCACTATCTCCGCAACTGGTGCGGGCTGGGTGGGATTGGGGTTTTCTGAGATCCAGAACTCTGCCGCCTCCGCGGACAAAGGGGACCCAGAAAATTCTTCTGCCTCTATCATCACCGCTAGGGTGGGTTGGGCAGGTTCAGCGAAACCGATGTAAACATCGATCTCGCCAAAAGACATGATTGTATAAGCAGTCACGGCTTCCCTAGATGGAATCCAAGTCTCGTCGAGAACGATGAGAGGGACGTCGCTGGCGTAGAGGATGCGACCGACGTTGATGGTCTCGTCGATTCCGATTCTTGTAGATTCCACTCGGAACACAGATCCGAAGCTCACTTGCCCCACGGTGGGCGCCACCTGTCGTCGGATTGAGGACAAGTACGCGATGAGGGGGTCCTCGAGGCGTGCGGAAGAGAGGGGTGTGAGACGTACGGTATTCCGGGACGGTGAGCACACAAGTTTACCCAAGTTCGAATTCGCCGGCTTTGGACGAATCCTACTCCTGCTAGCAATCCAGTAAACGGCAGAGCCGGAATATGGGTTACAAGGGTTTCGCCTGTGCGAGTTGAGGGTCTAAAGTATTGGGTGTTATCTGGTGCCCTAAAGGCTCTCCCTAGGACGGCTTATATAGATATCCGGCCTAGGTTTTACAAGAGAGATCTATCCGGCTACGACTAAGAGTCTGTTACAGAGTACATCTTGAACTAAAAGTAACATTATGGGCCTAAGTCGGTAAGTCTTCTGGGCCTTCCTGTAGCCGGATTGGACTCCATCTTCTCTCCCTGACTGGGTCGCCCGTGAAGCAATGCTCTAACCCGAAGTGGGCCACCCTGGTCAGTGAGGAACTATGAGGATACCCAGAAATTATATCCCCAACGAGAGGTGCTGGCGGAGCTTGCAGATCTTGCGGTCGAGGAGAGCCAGGCAGCGACGGAGTGGAGGGCGAGGTTGCGGGTCGAGGGAGGTCGCGGCGGTACAACTGCTGCTGCAGAGAGCGGCCGGCGGAGCAGCTTGGCGGCGATGGGAGCTGGGGAAGGTCGCATGGGCGGCCAAAGGTTGCAAGGCTGCGAGCGGCAGGGACGGGAGCGGGCATCCTCCTGGCGGTTGTGCTTAGAGGTGGAGCCTGCGAGCGAGTGGGGCAGAGGAGCGACGGCGCTCGCGAGGGAGGGTTGGGGGTTGGTGGGGAACGCGTTGGGGCGTGGGTTGAGGGGAGAGAGGAGTGGGTCAGGATGGGGGATCGAGGCCACATGGGTCGGTCGGTCGTGGGCTCGTGGCAGGTAGGGAGAGGTTTGGTCTCGCGCGCATGTGTGATGCGTGTGTCCTTGTGTGTGGCACGACGCGGGTTGGGGCGAGGTGGTCTGCAGCGCTGCTGCGTGCGTTGCTACGATGAAACGCGGGGGCGATGCACGCTAGCGATGGGAGCCGGGGCTAGGTAGGGATCGGGCTGGCGGGGTCGTGGCTGCGCGCGCGTGTGTGCATGTGAGGCTGGCGGTGGCGGGGAGGGAGTAGGTAGGATGCTGGGTCTCAGGTAGGTTAGGTTTCTAGGGTTCGGCTTGGGTAGCAACCAGGGTGGTAGGCTGGCTGGCTGGGCCTTTGGGCCTGGCCAGCTATCTCCCCTGTAGAAGATATTTGTTTAGCACATTGGTAAATAGGTTTTTAGACAAACAAAAATATCCGGAAGCGTCCAGGATTTTAATTTGAATAGAGACGAGGCATTTAGAAAATAAAGGTAGGCTTTTAGAAAATAGTTTTACCTAAAAAGATGCATGATGACATGAGCATGCGGTCATGATGATGCACAAAATAAAAATATCACGCAATTTTCTAGTAGTGGTTTTACCGAGGTGCTACAATAACAGATTGGATATCACAGTACATCATCCATTACAAACCATACGTAAGGTCTTACACAAATAAGGATCTCATGATCCAGTCTTAATACAACAAGCAGCGGAATAAATATAAAGCGTAGCGGTGGGGTCCATCTTCAGGGGCACAGGCAATGCTGACGAAGGCAGATAGTCCTAGTTATCATAGCCGTCCTACTGGCCATCATCTTGGTAGTCTCCTTCATAGTCTGGCCATGAGAATAGCTAGGGACAAAAGCCATGAGTACTCTTTAAGTACTCGCAAACTACCACTAACAAGTAGTATAGTTCTAAGTTAAAGTGATAACTCTATGTTTAACTATAAAGTTAAGTTTGAAACCTAAGCTGAGTTCTGAAACAAGAAAGATAAAATAAAGTTCTAGAATCACTTAAGTTGAGAAGCTAGTGTCATAAACACAACCCTATTGTGGTCAAGTCAAGATTCATCATTCATTTCATAAGTTAATTTGAAAACATCTGACAACGAAATAGTATGGCCATTCCAACTGTCCATAACCGCGGACGTGGATATTCAAATAGTTTGACACTCTACAGAGGGGGTACACTTTCACCACCATTTCGATACATCTGTCAGGGATAACCCTGAATCATCATACTTAGTATGCAGATAATCAAACATAACCTTTCCTTTACACACCCTAGTATAAGCACCTCTCCTATGAGCATGGCCTCCCAACCATGACCATTAGTCATCTTGGGCACTGCATTGGTGGACACCATTGAGAGGTAGCCTCAGCTCAAACCTCTCCCGCGAGGGAACTAATACTAATGCATATAAACTTCCAGCTAAGCCTTACCCAATTCAGGTATTGTGGTTGTATGGTAAATTTGGAATGGTATCGCATCCGAATCCAACCATCAGTTTTGTAAAAGGGTTAAGGCTCATGCCTCAACATTTTCATCATCATAAACCATTTGTGTTTCTCAACACATATCAAAACATCTCAATAGAATGACTCATCTTTCCAAGGTTTTCATAATTCCTTTTCACCAAGTATTCCCATCTAAAGTGACTCAAGTTTTTATCTACTCTAAACTACTAAGTTAAGAGTGTTCACTAAGGTGGATAGATGGGATTAATCTCATGCCATAGAATGACATCTAAAGTTATCTAAATAGGTCAAGTTTTATACTCTTTATGCTACCTTCAAGAATAAGTACAGAACTTTGGGTAAAGTAAAGGAAGTAAAGCTTGAAAATAAGACTTGGGGTAAATAGTAGTCAAAGTGGTATAGTCAAAGCATGCCTAAAGCATCTTTGCTAAACCATCTAGTTCAATCCTAGCTTGCTAATAGTAGCTTGCATTGTTAATGATGGATTGCTAAGTATAATACTTGCAAGTGTTAGCTTGCCTTGGTTGGTGCAGTGGTTGAAGTTTTCTTCCTCCTCTTGATAGAACTCCTCCTCCTCGTAAGCTTGGTCGGTACTATCGTCTATAAATACATACGGAGTACACAATCACCAAACAATACTTAACTAATCTAATTAGCACTCTAAGGCACACATTTGATGATCTATTATCATCACAAGCATCACAAGTTTTATTAACTAGTTTCATTCTTTTTATTTTAGAAAAGTAATTTCTACTCATTGAAAAAATGACTAAGATTTAATATTCACCACTTAGAATATGGGATCATGTGGACACATGTCATCTCCACATATTCTAACATGTGGGAATGTGATTTAAGGGTTGGATTACAATTACTTTGGTTTAAGTTCATTATTTAATGATTTAAAGTGACTAGAAATTCCTATATAGCATTATTTTGGTACTAGTCCAAAGTCACTGCATGTAAACCTTAATATTATTACATATTCAGATAGGTATGATGAAATGTGATTTTTGAGAGTTGGAATCAACTCAAAATCTATCATGGTTTATTTTTGGAAAATGTTTGAATGTGCAAAAGCTTCTGTCTTGTTATTTTTACTAGGATAGATCTCTAACTCTAATTGAGTTAAATCCAACGGGCTTGGGTAGATCTTTTCAGTAGCTTTCTAGCAAAATTGGAATCACTCCATTTGGATTTGTATATCTCTCTGAATTGAATTTCAAACTAGGGGACAGAACTAGGTTTAAACTAAAATAGAAAAATCCTAATTCAAACTAAATGGGTCGTGCGGGAAAGCTAACAGGCCAGCCCAGTGACACTACGCGGCGCGGGGCACAGCTGACAGGGGGTCCACCGGTCAGCGGCTCATTACACGTGAAGCGGTACGGGGCGATGTGGGTCGTTAGATTAGAAATAGGATCAACGGTTAGGGCTCGTCGTTGATGACGGAGAGTTCATCGGCGAGGTCTAACCCTAGCGGCTCGGTGGGGGTGCATAGGGGGCATACCAGGGCTCTAGCAACAACGGCGATGGGGCCAAACGGACTGGTGGTCGACGGTGAGCTCAAGGACGGTCAAGGCAGCTCCGGGGGTGGTCACAATCAGCAGCGCCCTTCTCCTCCAGAGGCGGCCTACTCCGGTGAAATTCCGGTGAACGGCTGCTCGCCTTGCTCCGGCTAGAGGTGGGGAATGGTCAGTGAGGTGAGGGGAGGTTAGTGGTGTGCTGCAAATGGCTGGGGGTGCCCTCCTTTTATAGGCTCGACGACGGGACAGCGCGGCATGGCCAGGCGACGGTGGCGACATGGCTACGGGCTGCTAGCGGCATGGCTGCGAGCGGCGATCAACACGCGGTCTCCTAGCGGTGCTCTAGGGCTTTAATGCGGGCTTAGGGGCGGTGGTATGCGGTCGGGCGGAGCTGGCTTTCTGAGCGGCAGAGACGGCGGTGTCCACGGCGAGCGGTGGCTGTGGCGCGTTGGGCGGCGAACGAGCATGTCCGGCGTGCTCCCTGGGTCGTGGCGAAGCGGTGGGCGCGGGCTGCGGTCAAGGGGCAGCGTGTGCATGCATGTCGGGCGCGGCGCTCTAGCGCGTGCTCGACATGGCGCAGAGACCCAGTGCGCGGCGCTCAGCTGGTGGTCCACGGCTTGGCCTGGCTCGGGGAGGGGACAGAGAGTGGTGGTGAGGTCCTGGCTAGCTGCTAGACATGATGAGAGAGAGGGAGGTGGTCTTCTAGGGTGATGGCATGGTCGGCCGTCGAGTTGGTGCTCGGCATGGCTTGGCCTTGCCACTAGGGGGTAGGGGATGGGGTAGTTAGGCCTTGGTTAGGTCATTTGGAGACAGTGGGAGCAAATGGGGGTCAAATGGGGGCAAAACCCTATTGCAAACAGTAAGCTAATTACTAGGTGTAAACTTTGCCTGCCAAGTGTTTGATGAAATGGCCGCAAGAAAATTATTTTTGAATTTTGCAAAGATTTTTGGTGGGTGTGCTAGGACTAAGCTTGAGACTCTGTGGGTGCTTGGGTTTTGAAATTTGAGCTTGTTTGAGTGGTTTTTGAAATAGTGGGATCTTCCCATATGAAATAGATTCAATTTTCAAATGTCAATTAAAATTAGTATTTGAATGTTTTTGGCAGATCACAAAGTGGGCCTTGGTACCTCATTATGTGTACTAGCAAGGGGTGCAAAGATCCATCATTGTTTCTGTTAGGTTTTGAGTACTAGGAATAGCCAAAGTAGGCATGATAGTTAATTTGGCAAAAATGACCATTCACTTCATTTATTCATTTTGAGTTGTTTTTCTTTGGGAAAAGTTTGGGAATGATTTAGATGATGTTTATTTCACCTAAGAATCAGTTTACAATCAATGGATCACGGAACCATGGCAATTCAAACAACTCCTATTTTAAATGCACATACACATGAATGCTTTAATAATTTTGTTTGGAAAAGTTTTTCTTAACCCTAATTTTGATGATTTGGATCTTAATAATCTTGGATTAAAGTTTTGGGATGTTACAAACCTTCCCCCTTAAACAAAATCTCGTCCCGAGATTTACAAAGAAAACTAGGAACTAAAGAGATCTGGGAACTCTGTCCTAATGTAATCTTCGCGCTCCCAAGTGGCTTCCTCCTCGGTATGGTTGCTCCACTGAATCTTGAGAAACTTGATACTTCTGCTCCTGATGGTTCTGTAAGCTTCTTCTAAGATACGGATGGGCACTTCACGATATGTCAGGTCATTGTTGATCCCCGCAGCTCTGTGATCAATGTTCTTGAAAACTTCAGTCTTCTCTGGCACTTCTAGGCCTTTGCGAAGTAACGAGATATTGAACATATTGTGGATGGCTGACATCTCTTCAGGTAGTTCCAGTTGATACGATACTTCTCCTCGACGGTTCAGAATCTTGAATGGCCCGATATATCTGGGGGCTAACTTTCCTTTCAGACTAAAGCGTTGGGTTCCTTTCAATGGTGAAACCTTGAGATATACAAAATCTCCGACATTGAAAGTCAGGTCTCTCCTTCTCTTGTCAGCATAACTCTTTTGTCTGGATTGGGCGGTCTTGAGGTGCTCACGGACTTTGTGAACTTTCTCTTCTGCTTCCCGGAGAATGTCGGGTCCAAAGATCTGACTCTCTCCTACTTGCGACCAATTCAAAGGGGTATGACACTTCCTTCCGTATAGGAATTCAAATGGTGCCATCTGCAAACTAGCTTGATAACTGTTGTTATATGACAATTCTACGAAAGGCAGGCAGTCTTCCCATTTCGATCTATACTCTAACACACAAGCTCTTAACATATCCTCTAGGATCTGGTTGACTCTCTCAGTCTGTCCATCAGTTTGTGGGTGATAAGCGGTACTGAAGTTCAACTTGGTGCCTAATCCTTCCTGCACTTTCTGCCAAAATCTCGAGGTAAACTGGGTTCCTCGATCTGATACTATGGTCTTGGGGGGTTCCATGCAGACTAACAATCCTAGCAATATACAGCTCTACTAACTTCGCACGCTGGTAGGTAGTCTTGACAGGTATAAAGTAAGCTACCTTGGATAGTCTATCAACTATGACCCAAATTGAGTCATTTCCCCTACTAGAAGTAGGTAAACCGGTGATAAAGTCCATTCCTACGGAATCCCATTTCCATTCCGGAATCTGCAATGGTTGCAACAGTCCTATGGGTCTCTGATGCTATGCTTTGACTCTTTGACAGATGTCACATTTGGCGATGTAGCTTCCGATTTCTCTCTTCATCTCGTGCCACCAAAATTGCTCTTTCAAATCTTGATACATCTTCGTTCCTCCGGGGTGGATAGAATAAAGAGTATCATGAGCTTCTTTCATGATAACTTGCTTCAGCTCCAAATCTGCTGGCACACAAATACGTCCTTTGTACCACAGTACTCCTTCTTCGTCTTCAGTGAATCCAGGTATCTTTCCTGTACCAATACGACGTTTGATTCCATCGATACTTTCATTTCCCTTTTGAGCTTCCTTGATTTGGCTAATCAAAGTGGGTTGAAGTTCAATGCTAGCTAAGAATCCTTTGCTAACTAACTCAGTCCTGAACTGCTCCAACTCCTCATACAAACTTGGTTGCTTCTCCTTGATCATGGTGTTTAGCCTACACGGCAATCTGCTAAGAGCATCTGCTACCACATTGGCTTTGCCGGGGTGATAGTGAATGTCAAGGTCATAATCCTTGATTAACTCTATCCATCTCCTTTGCCTCATATTCTGCTCCTTCTGAGTGAAAATATACTTCAAACTCTTGTGATCTGAGTAAATCTCACAGCGATTAACCATCAGATAATGACGCCATGTCTTCAATGCCAAAACTACGGCTGCTAACTCAATATCATGGGTCGGATAGTTCTGCTCATGCTGCTTCAGTTGTCGAGACAGATACGCGATGACTTTGCCTTCTTGCATCAATACACATCCGAGACCAATCTTGGATGCATCACAATATACATCAAATGGCTTCTTGATGTCTGGCATGACCAATATTGGGGCTGATATCAATCTCTTCTTCAGCTCCTGGAAACTGGCTTCACACTTGTCTGTCCATTCAAACTTCTTGTCCTTCTTCAACAATTGGGTCATGGGTCTGGCAATGCTCGAGAATCCTTCTACGAACTTGCGGTAGTATCCCGCTAATCTGAGAAATGCACGGACTTGGGTTTGAGTGGTTGGGGCTTCCCATTCTTCGACATCTTTGATCTTGGCAGGATCAACAGAGACTCCTCTGGCAGACACAATATGTCCTAGGAATCCTACTTCTTTCAGCCAAAACTCACACTTGCTAAACTTGGCATATAAATGATGCTCTCTCAAGGTTTCTAGGATGATTCTTAGATGTTGCTCATGCTCTTCTTCTGACTTGGAGTAGATAAGGATGTCGTCGATAAACACAACTACAAACTTATCTAGGAAATTCATAAAGATCTTATTCATGAGATTCATGAAATAAGCAGGGGCATTGGTTAATCCAAAAGACATAACCGTATACTCGTATAAACCATAGCGAGTAGTAAAGGAGGTCTTCGGAATATCCGTTAAACGAATCTTAAGTTGGTGATAACCAGTCCTAAGATCAATCTTTGAGAATACCTGGGCTCCAGTCAACTGATCAAATAGATCCTCTATCTTTGGCAAAGGGTACTTATTCTTGATGGTGACGTCATTCAACTTTCTGTAATCTGTGCACAGACGGTTGCCTCCATCTTTCTTATCGATGAATAATACTGGTGATCTCCATGGCGATGCTCTTCGTTGAATCAAGCCTTTTTCTAACATAGCATCCAACTGCTTCTTCAGTTCCACTAACTCTGAGGGGTTCATGCTATAGGGTCTCTAGGCTATGGGTCCGGTTCCGGGGATTAGTTCGATAATGAACTCAATATCCCTATCCGGGGGCATACCTGGCAATTCATCTGGGAATACGTCAGGGTATTCACAGACTACTCTGACTTGGTCTATGGTGGGTAAGGCTAGACTCTTGTTGCACTTGAATTGGCGAGGTAAGGTTTCAGAGATATGCTCTACTGTGACTCCAGAGCTATTGGTCATGGTGATCGCTTTCTTAGCACAGTCTATCATTCATTTATGCCTTGACATCCATTCCATACCTAGTACTACTTCCAATCCTTTGGTTCCAAGTACAATTAGGTTGGCATAAAAATCTATCCCATGTATTCTGATAGGCACAGCTTTGCAAATTTTTCTAGCTTTTGTAGTTGAACCGGGGATTTGAACTATCATGACATGCTTCAAGTTGGTTGGGTGAATCTTACTAGTGCATGCAAATTCTTCGGTGATAAATGAATGCGATGCTCCTGAATCAAACAACACTCTTGCTAAAACTGAGTTGACAGAAAACATACCCAACACTACATCTGGTGCTTCTTGGGCTTCTTCGGCGTTCATGTGGAAGAGAAGACCGTTGCGGTTGTGAGGGTTCCCTGGGGAAAATCTTCTCCCTGGTTGAACATGATGCTGCTATTGAGCTAGGGCATTCACATTGGCAGTGGCGGCAGTCTTCTTGGGGCACTCATTGGAATAGTGACCCTTCACTCCACACTCGAAACAAGTGATCTGGGACTTGTCTTTTGCTGCAACGGGCACAGCATTGCTGCCAGTTCTGGGTGTAGTGTTGTTGTTGTTCTTGGGAGGTGCATGGTTGGAATTGTTAGCGTTGCCGGAGTTGTGGTTGTTTCCTTTGGGCTTCACATTGCTTCCGCTACGGTTGGGGTAGCTTGGGCGAGACATTGGGGGTCGATTGTTCCTTGGTGCATATCCTGGTGAGGGGTTGGGATGGTACTTCTGGTGACTGCTGGATCCTGATTGCTGCATCATACGATATTTGTGGTTGTCATTTGCCTGGTTAATCTTCCCTTCCATCTGAATGGCAGAGTCGACTACCTCTTCGAGATCCTCGAAGCGGATGTTGACGAGTACAGTTTGCATCTCATCATGCAGTCCGTTCAAGAATCTCTCCTTCTTCTTTGCCTTCGTGTTAATCTCGTCAAGTGCATATCTGGCAAGTGATAGGAATCTGTCACGGTACTCCAGCACAGTCATTCTTCCTTGCTTCAACTCTTGGAACTCATCCCTCATTCGGGTGACTAGACCTTGCTGCACGTGGGTGCGGCTGAACTTGACTTTGAATGCTTCCCATGTCATTGATACATTGCAAATGTATCTATAATTTTTGATGTTCCATGCTTGGTTTTATCCACTTTCTTGTGTTTTGTTCCAACTTTGGAGTACTTTTCATATGATTTCTTGGACTAACCTATTAACAAGAGCCACAGTGCCAGCCGCCTGTTTTCTGCTGTTTTTGGTTCCAGGAAAGTCAGAAAATGAATATTCTCGAAATTGGACGGGACAAAAGCCAAAGTGCCTATTTTTCCGGAAGGGATCAAGTGCTAGAATATGATACGGAGAAGGGCCAGGGGCCGGCCACACCACCTGGCCGCGCGGCCAAGCTGGGCCGCGCCAGGGGGTGGTGTGGTGGCTCCCGGCACCCCCTCGGCCTCTCCTTCCGCCTATAAGTTGCCCTCGGGACGAAAACCCTAAGTACCCGATCAAAAATCCACGAAAGAGTCTGTAGCCGCCGTCATCTCCATCCCTAGATTGGGAGGGATCTGAAGCTCTTCCTGGCACCCTGCCGGAGAGGGGAATTCACCCTGGAGGCCTCTTCATCACCATGCAAGCCTTCGGTGTGATGCGTGAGTAGTTCATCCTTGGACTACGGATCCATGTAGTAGCTAGATGGCTGGTTTCTCCTCCTTTGCGCTTTCATGTTTAGATCTTGTGAGCTCCATTCATGATCAAGATCATCTATTTGTAAATCATACGTGTTGTGTTTGCGGGGATCCGATGGATATTGAGATGCTATTTCAGATTGCTTATTGATTCTATCATGTCTTTGTTATTTGAGATCTTGCATGCTTTCCGTTGTTAGTAGCTATCTTGGCCAAGTAGATGCTAGCAACTCCAAGAGTTAGTATTTATGCTCGATAGTGGGTTCATGCCTCTGGTAATCTGGGGAAGTGACAGAAATCTCTAAGGTACTAGATGTGCTGTTGCTACTAGGGAGAAAACAACAATCCTTTGTTCATAGAACAATCGTATTGTTTACTTTACAGCAGTTCGTAAAGCAATAATTTGTTGCTTGCAACTTAATACTGGAGGGGGTTCGGATGATAACCTGAAGGTGGATTATTAGTCATAGATGTAGTTGGATGGCGGTCTATGTATTATGTTGTAATGCCCAATCAAGTCTCAAAGGAGTCAAGATGATTAGTATATGCATGTATTTCTTTCTCGGTGTTTGTCAATTGCCCCGCTGTAATTTGTTCACCCAGCATGTTATCTATCTTAAGGAGAGCCACCTCTAGTGAACTATGGATCCCGGTCCTTGTCTTTTATATTCAATCTACAATCTTTTACTGCTTTGTGTTTACTTTCTGCAAACTTTTACTTCTTTCCATTCGATACGTTTAATCCTTTGTTTTACGCAAAACACGGTGAGATTGACAACCTCATCGCAAGTTGGGGACAAAGTTCTGTGGTTGTGTTGTGCAGGTCTCCACGTTGCTACTAGCACCGGTAGTGTGCCCTGCCAAAGCTCAGCTAGTAACACCTTTGGGGTGTTTCCTTGCTCCTACTGGTTCGATTAAACCTTAGTTTCATAACTAAGGGAAAACTTACTGTTGTGCTCATCATACCTTCCTCTTGGGGTTCCCAACGAGCTCTACGTTGAAAGTCGAGCGCATCAAGATTTTCTGGCGCCGTTGTCGGGGAGTCAAGGACATCTTCACAAGGGGGGTCCCTCATAACCAATCTCTTTACTTTGTTTTTTTTGTTTTGCTTAGTTTCTTTTTGCTTTGTTTGCTTGTTTTGTTCTTCAAAAAATCCAAAAAAATTAGTTTTACTAGTTTGCTTTCTTTTCAAAAACACAAAAAAAATTAGTTTTACTTGTTTGCTTTCTTGTTTGAAAACCCAAAAAAATTAAGTCTCCTTTAGTTGTCACCCCTTCCTTAGCTCACCATGTTGATCCCTACTTTCACCTTGAAAGACCTTTCAATTGGTAGTGGTTCTATAATTGGGAAAGATAATATTGAAGAAAACATGAAGATACTGAGGATAGATCCCTTGTAGAACTTGCTCCAAATTTTGAGATTGCTGCAGCTTCTTTAATTCACATGTTAGAAGCTAGGTTTGTTAACCTCAACCCCTTAATGCAAGTAATGTTTCTTAAGCTTAAAGAAATTGAGGACCCTAAAGGAGGGATTTTATTCTAGAAACTTTGTTTAAGGAGTTCTATGATGTTGCCAAGGAAGCTAGAAAAGTTTTTGAACAATTCAATATGCTAGGCTCATGTGTAGATGTTGTTGGTACACGAGAAAAGATGAACAAAACCGAACCTAATGGGGAGGAACCTAAGATACCAATACCCTTTAAACTAGTAGCAATACATGATGCCATAGAAAAGAATCTTGATTGGATTGTTTCTGCAAACCCTTTTGATGAGAATAGTGAACCCAAGAGCGTTGAGAAAGGATCCTCTAGAACTTACTTGGATGATATACCTTGCCTTGTTGAAAATATTTCTGGTATTGATCTTAATGCTTCTTCATTTGAGAACACTTGATTCTTTCTTTGCTTCTTGTGCCTAACTTAAAGGCGTTAAAGAAAAGTACTTGTTGGGAGATAACCCAAGAGTTTTAGTTGAGTCTTGGAAGTTATTACCTCTGTAATAACCGCTCCTTATCCTTTTTATTTGCTTTTTGTGCCAAGAGTAACCTCTAATGAGAGTGAAGTAATGATTGGAAAAGTTGCTGTCCCAAAACAGATTTTTGTGCTTCACCGTAAAACTTCCTGAGAGAGCTCTGTACGTCGGATTGAGCTGTAATTTTTTGTGTTTCTGCCCCAGGTTGTTATCTAACTTTCGTTAGTTCAACACGTTTTGATTTGAGCAATAGAAGGTCTTCGAAAAAATTCGTCTTTACCTGCTGGTCTGTTTTGACAGATTTCTGCCATTTTCTGCATTTGCTTCTTGTTAGTTCCTTCTTGAGTTCCTTTGGAGAATTGGGATTTTTGAGGGAAGTGCTACAGTAGCTAGTGTTCTAATGGAAGTTTATTTGGTGTTAGAACTGAAACTTGAGACTTATTTATCTTAAATGCACTAATGTTGCTAATGAGATTGTGTGAAGTTTTGTATGAAGGAAAAATTCCAGGTGTATGGAAGGAATGAGTAATGAGATGAAGGATGGACTAAAGCTCAAGCTTGGGGATGCCACGCGTGTCACCCCAAGAAATATCCAAGAAGTACAAGCGTCAAAGCTTGGGGATGCCCAAGGCATCCCCTTCTTCATCAATAAAAATTCCAGGTTTCTTCCAAACGCTTCGTTTTTATCGTTTCATGCATAGTTGTGTTTTTCTTGGAGCGTCTTCCTTTTCGTTTTCGTTTTGGTTTTTAGTTTGCGTGGTTTGCTTAGTTTTCTGAATAAATTGGTTGGACCTCCTCTTTCATATATTGGTGTTCAAATAGTTTGGTTTGGTTTGGTTTGGAAAAGAGTAGAAAAGCTCATGCTTATGTGGTAAAAAGAGCTCGTTTTTTACTGTGGCTATGCTTTGTCATGCCGTTCTTGATATTGTTTTGGATTTATGCTTAGTATTATTTGATGTAGCATGACTTGTTATAAACAATTGAGATTGCTTAATGTGCCTTGGATGAATCATGCGTTGTTTTAGCATATTAAAGCATAGTATAGTGGTATTCTCCTTTGATGCTTTATTTGGGTTGACTTGGCACATGCTCACACCATGTTATGACTGTCACAAGTCACCATAGCCTTTATGATCCTTTAGTTTTCAACTTGTAGTATCACTTTATTCTTTGATCAATGATATTTTGTTGCTCTGCGTGATTATGGCCATTATTGCTCTCTTAGTTTGTCGCTCCCAGTCTTTTGCTAGCCTCCACAACCAAGTATGAGTTCCACTCATGCATCCAACTCCCTAAACCAAGTTATTCCAAAGAGTTCACCATACCTACCTACTAGCTTATGCTATTCCAAGTATATTCATGCTTTTGTTTACCTTCCAAATTAAACTTGTTATGAGAAAACTAGTGATTAAAGCTCTCACGAACTTGATGGCACACTTTACTTTTCTTGCCCTTAATAAACTTGAACCACTGGGTCCTTCTTTGTTGCGTATATGCTTGCGCTTTATAAGTTGAAATTAGCATAACCATGTATCATGGGGAACGCTTTCAACATTGCACTTGTACTTTGTACCCCGTTGATATCATGTTCTTTTGCTTACGGATCCCGGCGGTGTGAAATAAAAGTGGAACTTGTAAGATCATGGAGTTTGTATGTGTGTTAGAGAAATGCCTGGGCCGCTAGCCTAAGCCATGCCTAATCATGGTGGAAACTTGCAGCATAACCATAATGAGCACTCTATTAAGCATCCTCAATAAAAACCTATGCAAATAGCAAATAAAAAGATCGCTGAGATGCTCATTGTCTGCTTGCCTTGTCATTTTGATTATGGGATAGCTCCTGTATCATGTGCAAGGGGTACCCTGTTGGCGGTTCTTTATGATACACATGTACTTACAACGATAAGAGCTTACTCGTGACTAAAGTTGAGTAGCATGAGGTTCGGTCTTCGTAAGTAAGGGGCATGAGATTTTGGTTTATAACTTGTCAAGCATATCCTCTTAGTTGTGTCACTTTAACCTTAATCACCTTAAAGATGCTTATGATAGGGGAAATGAGAGCTGAAAGCTATAAGTACCATAATTTTTGGAAGCTATTTATGAGACTTGAATCCCTACTTCCTTCTATAAAGGCCTTTCTTCCACCATTATATTGAGTCTCCACCTTCTACCTTTATGCACCTACTTTGAGAGCATAGTGGCCATTCTTAGTTCTATGTGCATTATCCCAAGACTAGTTGATTGATGCATAACTTGTTATTGCTTGTTTGAAACTATTGTATCTAGTCACTCTTATGAACTTTGAAGGTGTCATATGCATTTATACTTGCTACTCTATTGAGGGACAAGCTGAATACTATTATGCCATGTTTTCTTTATGTGAAACAAACAAACGTCTTGCAAAGCATTGTTATTCATGAATATTTTGTTTGTGCCTTTTCATGTTGCATCATAGTTTCTTTGCCTATTGCTAGAACTTTGTCTTTCATGTTATGATTGAAGTACTATGATCCCAGCTTTGAATGTTTTGCAAATACTTTGATCAAGTCTTTGATGGTGCATGTCACCTCAAAAATTATTTCTTTTTATCACTTACCTACTCGAGGACGAGCAAGAGTTAAGCTTGGGGATGTTGATACATTGCAAATGTATCTATAATTTTTCATGTTCCATGCTTGGTTTTATCCACTTTCTTGTGTTTTGTTCCAACTTTGGAGTACTTATGATTTCTTGGACTAACCTATTAACAAGAGCCACAGTGCCAGCTGCCTGTTTTCTGCTGTTTTTGGTTCCAGGAAAGTCAGAAAATGAATATTCTCGGAATTGGACGGGACAAAAGCCAAAGTGCCTATTTTTCTAGAAGGGATCAAGTGCTAGAATACGATACGGAGAAGGGCCAGGGGCCGGCCACACCACCTGGCCGCGCGGCCAGGCTGGGCCCGTGCCAGGGGGTGGAGTGGTGGCTTCCGGCACCCCCTTGGCCTCTCCTTCCGCCTATAAGTTGCCCTCGGGACGAAAACCCTAAGTACCCGATCAAAAATCCACGAAAGAGTCTGTAGCCGTCGTCATCTCCATCCCTAGATTGGGAGGGATCTGAAGCTCTTCCCGGCACCCTGCCGGAGAGGGGAATTCACCCTGGAGGCCTCTTCATCACCATGCAAGCCTCTGGTGTGATGCGTGAGTAGTTCATCCTTGGACTACGGATCCATGTAGTAGCTAGATGGCTGGTTTCTCCTCCTTTGTGCTTTCATGTTTAGATCTTGTGAGCTCCGTTCATGATCAAGATCATCTATTTGTAAATCATACGTGTTGTGTTTGCGGGGATCCGATGGATATTGAGATGCTATTGCAGATTGATTATTGATTCTATCATGTCTTTGTTATTTGAGATCTTGCATGCTTTCCGTTGTTAGTAGCTATCTTGGCCAAGTAGATGCTAGCAACTCAAGGAGTTAGTATTTATGCTCAATAGTGGGTTCATGCCTCTGGTAATCTGGGGAAGTGACAGAAATCTCTAAGGTACTAGATGTGCTGTTGCTACTAGGGAGAAAACAACAATCCTTTGTTCATAGAACAATCGTATTGTTTACTTTACACGCAGTTCGTAAAGCAATAATTTGTTGCTTGCAACTTAATACTGGAGGGGGTTCGGATGATAACCTGAAGGTGGATTATTAGTCATAGATGTAGTTGGATGGCGGTCTATGTATTATGTTGTAATGCCCAATCAAGTCTCAAAGGAGTCAAGATGATTAGTATATGCATGTATTGCTTTCTCGGTGTTTGTCAATTTCCCCGCTGTAATTTGTTCACCCAGCATGTTATCTATCTTAAGGAGAGCCACCTCTAGTGAACTATGGATCCCGGTCCTTGTCTTTTATATTCAATCTACAATCTTTTACTGCTTTGTGTTTACTTTCTGCAAACTTTTGAAGGAAATATGCCCTGAGAGGCAATAATAAAGTTGTTATTATGTATTCCTTGTATATGATAGATATTTATTTTGCATGCTATAATTGTATTGATAGGAAACATCAATACATGTGTGTTTAATAAAAAAAGGGTTCCTAGTTATGCCTCTCTTATAGACTAGCTTGTTGATTAACAAGATGATCAAGGTTTCCTGATCATGGACATTGGATGTTGTTAATAACAAGGTCACAGCATTTGTGAAATGATGTGATGAACATTCATCTGAAGTATAGCATTATGATCAAGTCATTATGTTTATATTGCTATAACATGATACAAAGTAGTCTTAGTCCTTAGACCATGAGATCATGTTAATTGCTAACACTGGAAGAGTATCTTGATAACATCAAACGTCACACCGTAACAGGGTGACTACTAAGGTGGGTTCAGTGCTATGAAGGTGTTATGTTGAGGCTCATGGATCAAGAGTGGAATTTTTCAATCCCGATGATGGATAGATATACTATGGGCCCTCTCGGTGATATCACATTAAGATAGCTTGCAAGCAAGTGATGTGATCACTAGCATGTTATATCACGGGAACGAGAAAAGAGTGCATGTCGGTAATGAGATCAAACTAGGTATTTGGATACCGATGATCGAATCTCGGACATGTATTATATCATGAGACAAAGGGATTAAATTGCTGACGTTAAAGGTTCTCACGATCACAGAAGTCATCGTTGAATATGCAGGAGTCAGTATGGATCTCCAGGTCCCGCTTCTGATTATTGATCTGAGAGGAGTCTCAATCATGTCTGCATTATTTGCAAACCATAGGGTGACACACTTAAGGGTTGCCGGACACCATTTAGGAGCACATATGTTCCAGACAAAAGGTTTGCAAAGCGCAGGAAATGTTTCGATAGAAACAGGAATTGTTTCGATAGAAACCAGAATTGTTTCGGGTGAAATTGCAGAAAGTAGTTCTGCATGTGATATTGAAATGTTGCAAGGGGTTTTATGTGAATGTTTGTTAATTAAAGTAATTAACAAAATTCTAAATAAAATAAATAAAAGAGTTTTATTAATTGAGAGTTGCATTTAATTTGGTGGAAAATAAATACATGTGAGTGGGATTTTGGGTGGAGGCCATGTTTATGTGAGTGGAGGTTCACCACATGAATGAAGGAGGGGAGGAGTCCCCCCCCTCATGCGCCGGCTATGGGAGGGGAGGGGTCTCCCTCCCTCCTATAAAAAGCCCCCTCTCCCCTCTCACAAACCACACCTCCTCGTGAAGGATCTCTCCCCCTCTAGATATTCCCCCATGGTCTCGGATTAGCGAGATACATGTTCCCGATGGCCTTGCGTCTGGAAGGAGTTGCTGCTTCCGCTGATTCGCTGGAGCGAGGAGCTAGAGGTTGTCCGGTGGCTTGAACGTGTGTGCGAGGACGGATGCGCTGATGATTTGCGGCGCTCGGACTTCCACACGATCTTGAGATCGGCAAGCGTACGACTACATCAACCACGAGTTCCTACTCGTTAACAAAACTCGTTGTCTTCGAGGGTAAGTTCTCCATGGATGTATGTCCACCCGTTGCTCTCTATCTAGAAGATAGATCTTGGCGTATAGTTCTCATCGTAGGATTTTTTTTTTGTTTTCTATGCTGCGGACCCAATAGTGGTATCAGAGCCTGATCTATGCGTAGGTGCTTTGCACGGGTAGTACACATATGTATATATGTGGGCGATGATGATCATGTTATTGCATCTTCTATGTACTTTAGATATTTGTGGCATAGTGGGATGAAGCGGCCCGGACCAACCTTACATGTCATCGTACATGAGACCGGTTCCACGACTGACATGCAACTAGTTTTGCATAAGTGGCCAGCGGGTGTCTGTCTCTCCTACTATAGTCAATATCTGATTTACAACGAGTTGCTAATAATTTGGTTATCCTCATTGTGGTTCATGTTCGTAGGTAAGACCGGTTCTATCTCCGAAATCCCTAAGCCACGTAAAACTTGCAATTGATAAATTAGAGGCGTCTAGTTTAGATCGTTGCTAGGCTAGTGTCTTGATATGGTATTGTTGTAAGTAGATGTATGATAGATACTCTTACAACTCACTTAACGTGTAAGTTCCATAGACCTTGGCCTTACACACAAAGGAATGATAGAGATCATACCATGATGCAAATGATAGAGATCAAATGCATGGACCATATCACCTCACTTCAGACATTAGATGTTAGCATCTTATATTACTAGTTTGGCGCTTTTGGTAGCATTATAAGATGATCCCTCATTTAGATATCAAGATAAAATGTGTTCTTCCTTAAGATGCACCGTTTTGTGGATCGTGTTTTGAGGCATCACGTGATGATCGGGTGTTCTCGACTCTACGCTTTCATACAACGGGTGTAAGACAGTTTTACACACGCGAATACTAAGGTTCTTACTTGACGAGCCTAGCATGTACAGACATGGCCACGGAACACGGACCGAAAGGTTAAGCATGAGTCATATAGTTGATATGATGCCCATATAGATGCTCGCCTTTGAAGCTACACCGACTCACGTGATGATCGGACTTGGTGTAGTGGATTTGGTTCATGTAATCACCAAAAGGACACGAGGGATGTCGTTTTTGAGTGGGAGTTCATTAGTAATTTGGATTAGTTGAACTCAATCTATCATAAACTTAGTCTAAATATATTTTACAAATTTTGTTGTAGATGGCACCACCTGCTTTTAATTTCAATATGTTCCTGGAGAAAGAAAAATTTGCTGCGAATGGTACCAACTTCACCAACTGGGCTATGAATTTGAGGATTCTCCTCACTGCTGCACAAAAGCAATATGTGCTAGAGGCGCCACTAGGCCCCCCACCAGCTCCTGATGCCCCTGACGAGGAAAAGAACGTATATATAACTCGTCAGGAGGACCACAACTTAGTTCATTGCGGCATACTGTATGGGCTAGAGCCAGAACTTCGAAAACATTTCGAAAATGGCAATGCCTTTGATACCATGGGAGAATTGAAAATGATTTTCGATACCCATGCTGTCGTAGAGAGTTATAATGCTTCTGAAAAGTTCTTTAGCTGCATGATGGAAGAAAACAGCTCCGTTAGTGAGCATGTACTCAAAATGTCTGGGTACGCTGATAAGCTTGTGTCCTTGGGAATAACGATTCCCATTGACTTAGGCATACATCGTGTTCTCCAATCTCTACCACCTAGCTACAAGAGCTTCGTGATGAACTATAATGTGCAGGGCATGAAGAAGTCTCTTCCCGAGCTTCTGTCAATGCTTAAGACTGCAGAAGTGGAGATTAGGAAAGAACATCAAGTGTTGATGATCAATAAGACCACCGGTTTCAAGATGGACAAGAAAGGCAAGCAGAAGGGAAAGAAGGGCGGCAAATCTGTTGCCGCGCCTGAAAAGAAACCCCGAGCTGGCCCTAAGTCTGACACCAAGTGCTACTATTGCAAGGGGACTGGCCATTGGAAGCGCAACTGCCCTAAGTATTTGGCGGACAAGTAGGCCGGCAAGGCAAACAAAGGTATATGTGATATACATGTTATTGATGTGTACTTGACTAGTACTCGCAGTAGCACCTGGGTATTTGATATGGGATCGGTTGCTAATATATGTAACTCGGTTCAGGGGCTGCGGAACAAGCGACAGCTAGCAGGGGATGAGGTCACGATGCGGGTCGGCAATGGATCAAGAGTTGATGTGATCACCGTCGGAACGCTGCCTCTCCATATGCCGTCGAGATTAGTTATAAACCTGAATAATTGTTATTTGGTGCCTGCACTGAGCATGAACATTGTATCCGGATCGTGTTTGATGCAAAGTGGTTATTCGTTTAAGTCTGAAAACAATGGTTGTTTGATTTATATGAATAATATCTTTTATGGTCATGCACTTGTGTTGAATGGTTTGTTTCTGTTGGATCTCGATAGTAGTATTACGCATATTCATAATGTTGATGCTAAAAGGATTAAACTTGATAATGATATATCTGCATATATGTGACACTGCCGTCTAGGTCATATTGGCGTTAAACGCATGAAGAAACTCCATTCTGATAGACTTTTGGAATCACTTGATTTTGAATCATTTGATACATGTGAGCCATGCCTTATGGGCAAGATGACTAGAACGCCGTTTTCTGGTTCAATGGAACGGGCGACAGATTTATTGGAAATCATACATACTGATGTGTGTGGACCAATGAGTGTGTCAGCGCGAGGTGGATATCGTTATTTTATTACTTTCACGGATGATTTGAGTAGATACAGGTATATCTATTTGATGAAACATAACTTTGAAACCTTTAAAAAGTTCAAAGAATTTCAAAATGAAGTGGAAAATCATTGTAACAGAAAGATCAAATTGCTGCGGTCCGACCATGGAGGAGAGTATCTTAGTTATGAGTTTAGCACACATATGAAAGACTGTGGAATAGTTTCACAACTCACGCCTGCCGGAACACCACAACGTAATGAAGTGTCAGAACGTCGTAATCGTACTTTATTGGATATGGTTCGATCTATGATGTCTCTGACTGACTTGCCACTGTCATTTTGGGGTTATGCACTAGAAACCGCTGCATTCACTTTAAATAGGGCACCATCTAAATCCGTTGAAAAGACACCGTATGAATTATGGTTTGGAAACAAACCTAAGCTGTCATTTCTCAAAGTTTGGGGATGCGATGTTTATGTGAAGAAACTTCAACCGGATAAACTCGAACCCAAAGCGGAAAAATGCATCTTCATAGGATACCCTAAGGAAACGATTGGGTATACCTTCTATCACAGATCCGAGGGCAAGGTCTTTGTTGCCAAGAATGGATCCTTTCTTGAGAAGGAGTTTCTCGCGAAAGGTGTGAGTAGTCGGAAGGTAGAACTCGAAGAGGTTATTGAACCTTCTCTTCATGAAATGACGAGTAGCACAGCACCGGAAGTTGTTTCGGAGTTGACTTCACCTAATGAAGAGAGAGCTAATGATATTGATCATGAAACTCCGAAAGAGGACACTACCGAACCTCGGAGGTCAAGCAGGACACGTGCAGCTCCTGAACTGTACGGCAATCCTGTTATGAATTTCATGATTGATGAAATAGATGACCCTGCGACGTATGAAGAAGCGATGATGAGCCCTGATTCCAACAAATGGCTAGAAGCCATGAAATCCGAGATGGAATCCATGTACGAAAACCAGTTTTGGACCTTGGTGGACTTACCTCACGATCGAAAGGCCGTTGAGAATAAATGGATTTTCAAAAGAAAAATTGATGCTGATGGTAATGTAACCATCTATAAGGCTCGACTTGTCGCAAAGGGGTTTCGACAAATTCAAGGAGTTGACTACGATGAGACATTCTCTCCCGTAGCAATGCTTAAGTCGGTTAGGATTATGTTAGCAATTGCTACATATTTCGATTATGAAATATGGCAGATGGATGTCAAAACTGCGTTCCTCAATGGTAATATTGAAGAAGAGTTGTATATGATACAACCTAAGGGTTTTGTCGATCCTAAGGATGCTAATAAGGTGTGCAAACTTCAGCGATCCATCTATGGACTGAAGCAAGCATCCCGGAGTTGGAATCTCCGCTTTGATGAGGTGATCAAAGAGTTTGGATTTGTCCAAACTTATGGAGAGGCTTGTATTTACAAGAACGTGAGTGGGAGCAATGTGGCATTTCTGATATTATATGTGGATGACATATTATTGATTGGAAATGATATAGATCTTTTAAACAATGTTAAAAGTTATCTAAACAGCAAATTTTCGATGAAGGACCTTGGTGAAGCTTCATATATATTAGGCATTAAAATCTATAGAGATAGATCAAGACGCCTAATTGGGCTATCGCAGAGTACATACCTTGATAAGATATTAAAGAAGTTTAATATGGACGGAAGTAAGAAGGGGTACTTACCTATGTTGCAAGGCAAGACATTGAGTAAGACTCAAAGTCCGGCTATGGCGGAAGAAAGAGAGATAATGGATAAGATCCCCTATGCCTCAGCCATAGGCTCTATAATGTATGCCATGCTATGTACAAGACCGGATGTGGCACATGCTATTAGTTTGACTAGTAGGTACCAATCTGATCCAGGTTCGGAACACTGGATAGCGGTCAAGAATATCCTTAAGTACTTGAGAAGAACTAAGGATATGTTTCTTGTATACGGAGGTGAAGAAGAGCTAGTCGCTAAGTGTTATGTCGATGCTAGCTTTGACACTGATCCGGATGACTCTAAGTCTCAATCCGGATACGTATTTCTCTTGAACGGAGCAGGAGTTAGTTGGAGGAGTTCCAAACAACCTGTGGTGGCTGGATCAACAACGGAGGCGGAATATGTTGCTGCTTCAGAAGCAGCGCAGGAAGCGGTTTGGATGAAGGAGTTCATAACAGAACTAGGTGTGGTTCCTAGTGCGTTGGACCCAATGGTGATCTATTGTGACAATAATGGAGCCATAGCCAACGCCAAGGAACCAAGGTCTCACAAGAATTACAAGCATATTAAGCGCCGGTTTCACTCCATCCGCGAGCATGTCAAGGATGGAGATATAAAGATTTATAAAGTGCACACGGACCTGAATGTAGCAGATCTGTTGACTAAAGTACTCCCTAGGGCAAAACATGATCAACACCATAACTCCATGGGTGTTAGATTTATCACTATATAAACTAGATTATTGTCTCTAGTGCAAGTGGGAGACTAAAAAAATATGCCCTGAGAGGCAATAATAAAGTTGTTATTATGTATTCCTTATATATGATAGATGTTTATTTTGCATGCTATAATTGTATTGATAGGAAACATCAATACATGTGTGTTTAATAAACAAAAAGGGTTCCTAGTTATGCCTCTCTTATAGACTAGCTTGTTGATTAACAAGATGATCAAGGTTTCCTGATCATGGACATTGGATGTTGTTAATAACAAGGTCACAGCATTTGTGAAATGATGTGATGAACATTCATCCGAAGTATAGCATTACGATCAAGTCATTATGTTTATATTTCTATAACATCATACAAAGTAGTCTTAGTCCTTAGACCATGAGATCATGTTAATTGCTAACACCGGAAGAGTATCTTGATAACATCAAACGTCACACCGTAACAGGGTGACTATAAAGGTGGGTTCAGTGCTATGAAGGTGTTATGTTGAGGCTCATGGATCAAGAGTGGAATTTTCAATCCCGATGACGGATAGATATACTCTGGGCCCTCTCGGTGATATCACATTAAGATAGCTTGCAAGCAAGTGATGTGATCACTAGAATGTTATATCACGGGAACGAGAAAAGAGTGCATGTCGGTAACGAGATCAAACTAGGTATTTGGATACCGATGATTGAATCTCAGACATGTATTATATCATGAGACAAAGGGATTAAATTGCTAACGTTAAAGGTTCTCACGATCACAGAAGTCATCGTTGAATATGCAGGAGTCAGTATGGATCTCCAGGTCCCACTTCTGATTATTGATCTGAGAGGAGTCTCAATCATGTCTGCATTATTCACGAACCGTAGGGTGACACACTTAAGGGTTGCCGGACACCATTTAGGTGCACATATGTTCCAGACAAAAGGTTTGCAAAGCACAGGAAATGTTTCGATAGAAACAGGAATTGTTTCGATAGAAACCGGAATTGTTTCGGGTGAAATTGCAGAAAGTAGTTCTGCATGTGATATTGAAATGTTGCAAGGGGTTTTATGTGAATGTTTTTTAATTAAAGTAATTAACAAAATTCTGAATAAAATAAATAAAAGAGTTTTATTAATTGAGAGTTGCATTTAATTTGGTGGAAATTAAATACATGTGAGTGGGATTTTGGGTGGAGGCCATGTTTATGTGAGTGGAGGTTCACCACATGAATGAAGGAGGGGAGGAGTCCCCCCCTCATGCCCCGGCTATGGGAGGGGAGGGGTCTCCCTCCCTCCTATATAAAGCCCCCCTCTCCCCTCTCACAAACCACACCTCCTCATGAAGGATCTCTCTCCCCCTCTAGATATTCCCCCATGGTCTCGAATTAGCGAGATACATGTTCCCGGTGGCCTTGCGTCTAGAAGGAGTTGCTGCTTCCGCTGATTCGCTGGAGCGAGGAGGTGGAGGTTGTCCGGTGGCTTGAACGTGTGTGCGAGGACAGATGCGCTGCTGATTTGCGGCGCTCGGACTTCCACACGATCTTGAGATCGGCAAACGTACGACTACATCAACCACGAGTTCCTACTCGTTAACAAAACTCGTTGTCTTCGAGGGTAAGTTCTCCATGGATGTATGTCCACCCGTTGCTCTGTATCTAGTAGATAGATCTTGGCGTATAGTTCTCATCGTAGGAATTTTTTTTGTTTTCTATGCTGTGAACCCAACAACTTTTACTTCTTTCCATTCGATACGTCTAATCCTTTCTTTTCTGCAAAACACGGTGAGATTGACAACCTCGTCGCAAGTTGGGGACAAAGTTCTGTGGTTGTGTTGTGCAGGTCTCCACGTTGCTACTAGCACCGGTAGTGCGGCTGCCGAAGCTCAGCTAGTAACACCTTTGGGGTGTTTCCTTGCTCCTACTGGTTCGATTAAACCTTGGTTTCATAACTAAGGGAAAACTTACTGTTGTGCTCATCGTACCTTCCTCTTGGGGTTCCCAACGAGCTCTACGTTGAAAGTCGAGCATATCAGTCATCACTTGACCATGGTTCATCAGGCGGATACTGTTCCACCACGCTCTTGCATATCCCGCCAGATAGTGGGTGGTGAAGAGAACTTTCTCGTTGTCATCAACTCTGGCTACCTCCAAGTTATACTCCATTGTCTGTAACTAGTCATCAGCATCTAATGGGTTTTCTGACGTGCTAAATATTGGGGGATTGTATTCTGGAAGTTTTTGAGTTTAGATCCCTAGTGATCCTGATTTCCATGCCCTTGGTTGTTGAGAGCCATCTGGGCGATCTGCTGCAATGTTGCTAAGTTGGCTTGGCGCTCTGCCCTCCTTGCTTCATGGTCTGCGATGAGATTCTGCAAGATCTATAGCATTGGGTCTTGCGACGAGCTGCTCCCTCCTTGGTTTCCATGAGTCATCTGAAGATTGAGATAGATACAGGGGTAAGAGGGAAATTCTAAGGTTCATGGATTTGGTTTCAAATCTAAAACTTTGAGTTAGAGTCAGGTTTTTCAACTAACTCCATTTCATTCATGCAAACAAGCACACGATACAACACACACCACAACAATCAAAAGGAAACAGATGGTTTGAAGAACCATTCTACAAGCTACGATACAGTGGGACCGATACATCTCATACTACGACAGTGCTCTAGTGCATCTACTCATCGTCGATGAAGTTGGAGTCCTCATCGTCGGTGTAGAAGTCCACGGCATCCTCATCCAGAAAGTCATCATCATTGCTGAGGTAAGAATCCATGTCTCCTTGGATGTCTTCACCCTCCTCTTCTTCCTCCTTTGCTGCAAGATGACCTTCTTGCTCCTTGACGGTCTTCTCGAGGTCGTCCACCTTCTTGCGAAGATGGGCGATGGTGCGATCCTTCTTCTCGTGCTGGAGGCAAAGAGACTGACGGTCCTTGACAAGCAGTGAGAAAGTCTGGGCCTTCTGGTTGGCAATGGCACGGTTCTGGTTGGCTAACTCTCTAGCATTATCTAGTTCCTACTGTCTGTTGTGCAGCAAGAAGTCAAGATTCTCCACTTGACGCCTCAACTCTGGGTGACTTGGCATCTCCATTGGCATTCCCATGAAGTCACGTCTTGCATAGTGAGCAAAACGGGTTCCTTGAATTTGGTTGACGCTGAGGGCACATAGACGTGCGAGATCTTCATGCATTGCCCTGGCTAATCCATCTAGCCAGTTGTTCTCTCTCACGGAGAACTGGATTCTCCTTGATGTTGGTGCTTCGATGCTTCCTCTAAGATCAGCTGTGACGAGCCACTGTAAGTCTCCTCCTGGGGGTCCTGGAAGTTGAGCTCCAAGAAACTCCGGATGTGGGCGTCCCAGTAACTCCGACGGTGAATCCAGATCCCTCTCGAAGATCAGTTGACCTCCGTTTCCCAATTGATAGAACTTGCTAAACTGAGTCTCCATCTACAAGAATTAAGGATGAGGAAATTAGTGAAGTGATCAAGTGTGTCCAATTTTAAGTAGTAATGTAAGAATTTTGAGGAACATGAATTTTTGAGAAAGAATGAATTCCCAAGGGTAAGAGAGGAAATAGTTTTTCATAAATACTCACTTTGGTTTTGAAACTAAGTTTTTGTTTGGACGTCCATTCTAACTAGGGTCTCCTATGGTCAGGATGGCTCTGATACCAACTTGTCAACACTCGGATTTTTAATCCCAGATGCCTATTATGTAATTCATCGCAATCCCAGGATTACCATTTTTGCGAGACATAACAGATTGGATATCACAGTACATCATCCATTACAAACCATACATAAGGTCTTACACAAATAAGGATCTCATGATCCAGTCTTAATACAACAAGCAGCGGTATAAACATAAAGCGTAGCGGTGGGGTCCATCTTCAGGGGCACAGGCAATGCTGATGAAGGCAGATAGTCCTAGTTATCATAGCCGTCCAGCAGGCCATCATCTTGGTAGTCTCCTTCATAGTCTGGCCATGAGAATAGCCAGGGACAAAAGCCATGAGTACTCTTTAAGTACTCGCAAACTACCACTAACAAGTAGTATAGTTCTAAGTTAAAGTGCTAACTCTATGTTTAACTATAAAGTTAAGTTTGAAACCTAAGCTGAGTTCTGAAACAAGAAAGATAAAATAAAGTTCTAGAATCACTTAAGTTGAGAAGCTAGTGTCATAAACATAACCCTGTTGTGGTCAAGTCAAGATTCATCATTCATTTTAGAAGTTGATTTGAAAACATCTGACAACGAAACAGTATGGCCATTCCAACTGTCCATAACCGCTGACGCGGATATTCGAATAGTTTGACACTCTGCAGAGGTGGTACACTTTCACCACAAGATTTGATACATCTGTCAGGGATAACCCTGAATCCTCATACTTAGTATGCAGATAATCAAACATAACCTTTCCTTTACACACCCTAGTATAAGCACCTCTCCTATGAGCATGGCCTCCCAACCATGACCATTAGTCATCTTGGGCACTGCATTGGTGGACACCATTGACAGGTAGCCTCAGCTCAAACCTCTCCCGCGAGGGAACTAATACTAATGCATATAAACTTCCAGCTAAGCCTTACCCAATTCAGGTATTGTGGTTGTATGGTAAATTTGGAATGGTATCGCATCCGAATCTAACCATCAGTTTTGTAAAAGGGTTAAGGCTCATGCCTCAACATTTTCATCATCATAAACCATTTGTGTTTCTCAACACATATCAAAACATCTCAATAGAATGACTCATCTTTCCAAGGTTTTCATAATTCCTTTTCACCAAGTATTCCCATCTAAAGTGACTCAAGTTTTTATCTACTCTAAACTACTAAGTTAAGAGTGTTCACTAAGGTGGATAGATGGGATCAATCTCATGCCATAGAATGACATCTAAAGTTATCTAAATAGGTCAAGTTTTATACTCTTTATGCTACCTTCAAGAATAAGTACAGAACTTTGGGTAAAGTAAAGGAAGTAAAGCTTGAAAATAAGACTTGGGGTAAATAGTAGTCAAAGTGGTATAGTCAAAGCATGCCTAAAGCATCTTTGCTAAACCATCTAGTTCAATCCTAGCTTGCTAATAGTAGCTTGAATTGTTAATGATGGCTTGCTAAGTAAAATACCTGCAAGTGTTAGCTTGCCCTGGTTCGTGCAGTGGTTGAAGTTTTCTTCCTCCTCTTGATAGAACTCCTCCTCCTCGTAAGCTTGGTCGGTACTATCGTCTATAAATACATACGGAGTACACAATCACCAAACAATACTTAACTAATCTAATTAGCACTCAAAGGCACACATTTGATGATCTATTATCATCACAAGCATCATAATTTTTATTAACTAGTTTCATTCTTTTTATTTTAGAAAAGTAATTTCTACTCATTGAAAAATGACTAAGATTTAATATTCACCACTTATAATATGGGATCATGTGGACACATGTCATCACCACATATTCTAACATGTGGGAATGTGATTTAAGGGTTGGATTACAATTACTTTGGTTTAAGTTCATTATTCAATGATTTAAAGTGACTAGAAATGCCTATATAGCATTATTTTGGTACTAGTCCAAAGTCACTGCATGTAAACCTTAATATTATTACATATTCAGATAGGTATGGTGAAATGTGATTTTTGAGAGTTGGAATCAACTCAAAAGCTATCATGGTTGATTCTTGAAAAATGTTTGAATGTGCAAAAGCTTTTGTCTTGTTATTTTTACTAGGAGATATCTCTAACTCTAATTGAGTTCAATCCAACGGGCTTGGATATACCTTTTCAGAAGCTTTCTAACAAAATTGTAATCACTCCATTTGGATTTGTAAATCTCTCTGAATTGAATTTCAAACTAGGGGACAGAACTAGGTTTAAACTAAAATAGAAAAATCATAATTCAAACTAAATGGGTCGCGCGGGAAAGCTAACGGGTCGGCCTAGTGACACTACGCGGCGCGGGGCACAGCTGACAGGGGGTCCACCGGTCAGCGGCTCATTACACGCGAAGCGGTACGGGGCGATGTGGGCCGTTAGATTAGAAATAGGATCAACGGCTGGGGCTCGTCGTCGATGACGGATAGGTCGCCGGTGAGGTCTAACCCTAGCGGCTCGGTGGGGTTGCATAGGGGGCATACCAGGGCTCCAGCGACAACGGTGATGGGGGCAAACGGACTGGTGGTCAACGGCGAGCTCAGGGACGATCCAGGTAGCTCCGGGGGTGGTCGCAATCAGCGACGCCCTTCTCCTCCAGAGGCGGCCTGCTCCGGTGAAATTCCACGGCTTGGCCTAGCTCGGGGAGGGGACAGAGAGTGGCGGTGAGGTCCTGGCTAGCTGCTAGACATGACGAGAGAGAGGGAGGTGGTCTGCTGGGGTGATGGCATGGTCGGCCGGCGAGTTGGTGCTCGGCATGGCTTGGCCTTGCCAGTAGGGGGTAGGGGATTGGGTAGTTAGGCCTTGGTTAGATCATTTGGAGACTGTGGGAGCAAATGGGGGTCAAATGGGGGCAAAACCCTGTTGCAAACAGTAAGCTAATTACTAGGTGTTAACTTTGCCTGCCAAGTGTTTGATGAAATGGCCGCAAGAAAATTATTTTTGAATTTTGCAAAGATTTTTGGTGGGTGTGCTAGCACTAAGCTTGAGACTCTGTGGGTGCTTGGGTTTTTGAAATTTGAGCTTGTTTGAATGGTTTTTGAAATAGTGGGATCTTCCCATATGAAATAGATTCAATTTTGAAATGTCAATTAAAATTAGTATTTGAATGTTTTTGGCATATCACAACGTGGGCCTTGGTACCTCATTATGTGTACTAGCAAGGGGTGCAAAGATCCATCATTGTTTCGGTTAGGTTTTGAGTACTAGGAATAGCCAAAGTAGGCATGATAGTTAATTTGGAAAAATGACCATTCACTTCATTTATTCATTTTGAGTTGTTTTTCTTTGGGAAAAGTTTGGGAATGATTTAGATGATGTTTATTCACCTAAGAATCATTTTACAATCAATGGATCATAGAACCATGGCAATTCAAACAACTCCTATTTTAAATGCACATACACATGAATGCTTTAATAATTTTGTTTGGAAAAGTTTTTGTTAACCCTAATTTTGATGATTTGGATCTTAATAATCTTGGATTAAAGTTTTGGGATGTTACATTAGTTCCTTGCTTGGTCGCAAGTTCTTTTCTATTCTCTATTCCCCATCCTAAAAAATACAAAAAAATCCCTTTTTTCCTTTTTCGTGGAAGTGGATTTGCACTTTGCTTTAATTTTATTATGGGAGTGAATTTACTTGAGTTTTGAAGGAACACATCCCTATAAGGAAGAGGATTATGAAGTCGCTCATGAGAGGTATGTCATATGTCTCCCACTTTTGAAGTTTGAATTGTTTATCTTAGTTGGTTAATTTGCTAAGGTGGTGCTAGTGGGAGTAATTTAAAATAGTTAGAGTAAAGCTTTTTATTTGTATGAATGATTAGTTGTGGAAGAATTTGCTCTAGTTCTTGTAGCTAACCGAGTCTTGCCTTGGAAATAATATTTCCAAACAAGTACAACAAGAAAAAGTCTGAAATTTATGATTTGTTTGATGAATGACTGTCTTGAGAGTTTACCTTTGAAGATACTTAACCCCATAGATGTTTTGATAGACTTACGAAAGTCTTGAAAGGAGTTGTTTGATTGAAATGAAGTCTAGCGGTAATTGCGTTGCATGCCAAAGATAACCTTGTGGATCAAACAGTGGTACAATTTAAATAGCTCTATGTTTTTCATGCACACCTTTGGATGCCAACAACTCCGCTGGCCTACTGATGATCAATGGTACAACCCCTGATATCGGCTATGAGTTGACGACATGGGTGGCATACATGTCACCGTAATGGGAAAAAGTATTAGTACTCTTGAAGGTTGTACAAACCATTGTTTAAAAGAATCACTCAATGATCCATGTTGAGAATTATCCTTGAAAGAAGGAAAAAATATATGAAGATCCACATAACAAGTCCTTAGCATGGTCACGTTACTACTTTATGAATTTTCTTGAAAGACAATGATTGGAATAGAAGTGTTTTGATAGGCTTGATCTACTAATGTGGGTGTCAATAAGACACTTCACTATTATGCTACTTCGGACATGAACTCTCTTACTCAATTTTTCTAATATAAAATATCCTAGTGTTCCTTGGCAAGATGAAAGTTAACTAGAGGAATTTGATTGATTGTTACACTTCTAGTTATTTATACTTATATTAAACTCTACTTTGATTGTCTTGATTTACAAAGCTTGTATAGTGTTCTTGTCATCTTTCTAACTTTGATGAGCCTTTCAAATGGATGAAGTGTTGGACGCATATGACTGCCAACCGTAAGTGAATTCATATTTCTCGTTGTTTCAAGTTTAAACGTTGAATTCCTTATAGTTCTTTTGTTTCTTCTTGCTCGACGGTGATCAAGTTTTGAGATTTGGGGAAGTTGATGGCTCTAAAAACAGCCATATTTTCCCGTGTTTAAACATTGTTTTTAGTCAAGCAATTAACAAGAATAGCTCTAGCCTTGCTAGTAATGATTAATTATTGCAAAGATATGCAAACCATTGCTTTGAATAGTGTTGTGCAGGAAATCACGCTTTTTAATACGAAACCAGGAGTCATAAATGAAGATTTTGAGGAAGTCCACACGACCAAGTAATCCTGGAGCTATTGCCAAGCGTCAGCAGCCATAACGACCATTGGTACGGGCAGGGCCCGCTTGTACGGTCCGCCCGTACCATGTGACAGCGGCTTCATCTCGTCAAACCCTACAACTTTCGTGAAGATACCTATATATTTTGAGGTCCCACCCACCGCGTAGAGGGTCGCCATTCTCAGATTGGATCACAACACCACCAAAGGAGATCCACACCATAGTTCATCCCCTCCATCTTCCATCCTCTCCATTATCCATAGCCATTACCTTGTACTTCAGATCTCCTTGTGATTCGGCGACCATTGTAAGAATATTTGATTTCAATCTAAGTATTTTGCACAATGTTTTCTATCCTTGATCTTATTATTATGAGTGAGTAGTCCTCATGGGCTTCGGGTTGGGGAGAAACCTCGCAGCAATTATGTGATCTAATATATGGGAGTATTGTGTATTGTTTGAATAATGGATTTGTATCTTTTGTTTCTTTGTCTCTTGCCTCGATCTTTAGACTTGTATGTACCCAAGACCCCCGAGATCGATAAAGGCTTGAGGTGAGACACTTGGCTAGCGGCGATCTCATAGGAAATCCAGTGACATAAAGGGTTGTACGGTCTTCGCTTAGCGACCCATTCGGGATCATCAGCAACATCTCTTCTTAAGGCTTTGATCTGTGTTTTTCACTTAATAACTGTCTGTAGCCCGGTGCTTCATGGTGCATTCGGTTGGATCAAAATATTATTGCTATGCCTATGGCTCGTAGGGGCATTAGTATATTAGGATATGTTGTCCACAAAAGATTATCTCTATTAAAACGTTACACATGAATGTGCCTATTATTATCTTTTGTTTGATATGATGTGTAGCTGCAGGTGGATATTCAACCATGGCCTATCTCCCTTCATTGAATCAACCCATGATATAAAGTAAACTAGATTGGTCTGGTAAACGAAGGTAAAATGAAAAAACAAAGTCTTGCAAACGTGTCCTTTTTAATTCATTTTAGCATTGTTTCCCAAGGTTTGATTAAACCTAGGTCTACTAGGTAAAAAGACTATTGTACTACATCCGTGAATCCAGATCGAAGGTATCAGCCCCCCCCATCCAGAGATGATGAAGCTTCCGATGATGATGAAAATATTGAGTATGGCATCCTCGTCTCGAAAAAAGATTAGGGTAACTTGGATGTTGGCACTGGCGAGCCGACGAATCCTTCATCTCCTTCACCTACATCATAGGGTCGCAAAAAACTTATGCGTTATGCTGAAACAAATGATGTAATAGTTAAACTATTTATTTTGTGGTGCTATTTTATAAGAACTTATGGTTTACTCTAGCACTTGTTTTTGTTTTGTGCTTGAAAATTAGTTAAGCACTTTTTTGTTCATACTTATCGTTTATCTGGCTTTCTGCCTCATCCCTTTTGTGAGTCGTGAAACCTTTAGCACAAAAACTTTGTCGAGCAATAAAGCTCAATTTCTAAACCAGTTTAAACTCAGAAACAAAGCGGACCTCTAGTACCAACAACTTACTACTTGTAAAATGCCTGCGTCTAAGCAATCACACAAAAACCAAAGTATAAACAGAAAATGAGACTTACACCCGAAGGTAGCATTTTTTTCTTAGAATCAGAAATCTAACTAGAACAAACATGATCATAAAGTACTTTCAAGTATTCTGGGATTTTCGACTATGACATGATCATTCAGAAATAAGATGGTACTTAAAACTTCTCAGAAAAAACATTGAGGGGACCAATACTTTATTTCACTTTGAGCATGTATATTGATATGATTACAAAGAAAGAAAACTTAAGAATAAATGGAACGTAGTTGAGCAATATTCCATGGGCAGTCTAATTCATCCGGATCTATTAGGTCTTTTTTGTCTGGCCTCATGCCTATTAGGTAGTATGAACCATTATGCAATACTCTACTAACCATAAAGGGCCCTTCCTAGACTGGGGAACGTTTGTGCTTTATTTATTGCACTAGTCGAAGAACTAAATCACCCTTTGTAAAAGACCGATTTTGACTCTCTTACTATGATAATTGCATAACTTCTGCTGATAGGATGTAGATCTCTATTCAGCAATGATGCGAACTTCCTCGAGCACATCGAGGTCATCTCATCGAGAAACTTTGGCATCTTCTTCGACATACATAATGACTCTGTGAGAAAGATGGATTAGATCACTAGGGAGAACTGCCTCAGCGTCGTAGACCAAGAAGAAAGGTGTATATAAGGTTTACCTATTAGGAGTAGTTTGTAAGATCCATATAACAAACAGCAATTCGTCCGCCCAAGCCCCCGTAGCACAATGAAGTGGTGCTTCAATCCTAGGTCGGAGGCCTTGTAGAATTAAACCATTTGCCTTTTTGACTTGTCCATTGGCTTGTGGATGTGTGACTGATGCAATCTCGAGTCGGATCCCTTGATCTTTGCAAAATTTGGCAAGTTCTCCCATTGAAAAGTTGCTCCCGTTGTTTGTAATAATACTATGCGGATAATCAAATTGGATTATTACGTTCTCGATGAATCTTTTGGTTGTAGCTCCATCACAACTTGTGACGGGTTTAGCCTCAATCCATTTCATAAATTTATCCACCATCACAAGTAGGCGAGTAAATCCACTTGGAGCCCATTTAAACGGTCCTACCATATTAAGCCCCAGATCACAAAGGGCCATGTAATCGGAATTGTTCGCAGCTGATCAGCTAGAACATGGACTTTCTTGGCGTATTTTTGGCAGCCTTTGCACGTCTTGACCAGCCTCTCGACATCTGCCCTAGATATAAGCCAGAAAAATCCTGTCAAAAAGCTTTTGCCACTAAGGATTTGGCTACAGCGTGATGTCCGCATTCACCTTCGTGGATTTATCTTAGGATTTCCACTCCTTTCGGAGATACACAATGCTGAAACCCCCCCAAACACACTCCTCTTATAGATCTCACCACTGATTACTATGTAAGACTTCGCTCGTCGGACGATCTCTCGGCTCAGAACTTCGTCTTCGGGTAATTTTCCTTCTACCATGGATTCAAGGTAGGGTTTTGTCCAGCTAGGAATAATATCCAAAACTACTATGAGCGGTGAGTCGGATTTGGTCGGATGCTCCTCATCAACTCCTATGATAGAGGGAACTTTAAGGTGTTCCAAAAAGCACCATCCGGGACCTTTTTCCGTGCAGAGCCTATTCTTGAAACTACATCTGCTTCCTCATTTTCTGTTCTGGGAATGTCTTGAACTTCAAACCCTTCAAATGATTTTGGTAGTTCATCCACGACAGCTCGATACGCTGCCATGTGCTTATTGGCCCTATAGTGATCGGATACTTGTTGAGCAACTAAATCCGAGTCTCCGTAGCACATAAGTCGGCGAACGCCAATGTATTTTGTGATTCAAATTCCATGTAGCAGGGCTTCATATTCGGCAATGTTATTGGTCGCCATGAAGTGGATCTGGAACACATAGAAAAATGTGTCTCCTTGGGGTGATTTGAGTACCATGCCAGCCCCCGAGCGCTTTCGACCCATCAAAATGCAAGGTACAGTATTCTGACTCTGGGACGTTAATGTTTTCTACCGTCTCTGTCCAATCAGCGACAAAATTGGCAAGGACCTGGTTCTTAATCACTATTCACGGTTTATACTCAATGTCAAAATCTGCTAGCTCGATCCCCACTTAGCAATGCATCCTATGACATTGTTGTTGTTGATTATGTCTCTCATGGGAGCTGTGCTCACCACAGTATAACAAACGGCAATCCGTCCACCCAAGCCCCCGCAACACAATGAAGTGGTGCTTCAATCCTAGGTCGGAGGCCTTGTAGAATTAAACCATTTGCCCTTTTGACTTGTCCATTGGCTTGTGGATGTGCGACTGGTGCAATACCGAGTCGGATCCCTTGATCTTTGCAAAATTCGGCAAGTTCTCCCATTGAAAAGTTGCTCCCGTTGTTTGTAATAATACTATGCGGATAGTCGAATTGGATTATTACGTCCTCGATGAATCTTTTGGTTGTAGCTCCATCACAACTTGTGACGGGTTTAGCCTCAATACATTTCATAAATTTATTCACCATCACAAGTAGGTGAGTAAATCCACTTGTAGCCCGTTTAAACGGTCCTACCATATTAAGCCCCAGATCGCAAAGGGCCATGTAATCGGAATTGTTCGCAGCTGATCAGCTAGAACATGGACTTTCTTGGCGTATTTTTGGCAGCCTTTGCACATCTTGACCAGCCTCTCGACATCTGCCCTAACTATAAGCCAGAAAAATCCTATCGAAAAGCTTTTGCCACTAAGGATTTGGCTAAAGCGTGATGTCCGCATTCACCTTTGTGGATTTATCTTAGGATTTCCACTCCTTCCGAAGATACACAACGCTGAAACCCCCCAAATACACTCCTCTTATAGATCTCACCACTGATTACTATGTAAGATTTCGCTCGTCGGACGATCTGTCGGCTCAGAACTTCGTCTTCGGGTAATTTTCCTTCTACCATGGATTCAAGGTAGGGTTTTGACCAGCTGGGAATAATAGCTAGAACTACTATGAGCGGTGAATCAGATTTGGTCGGATACTCCTCATCAACTCCTATGTTAGAGGGAACTTTAAGGTGTTCCAAAAAAGCGCCATCCGGGACCTTTTTCCATGCAGAGCCTATTCTTGACATTGCATCTGCTTCCTCATTTTATGTTCTGGGAATGTGTTGAACTTCAAACCCTTCGAATGATTTTGGTAGTTCATCCACGACAGCTCGATACGCTGCCATGTGCTTATTGGCCCTATAGTGATCGGATACTTGTTGAGCAACTAAATCCGAGTCTCCGTAGCACATAAGTCGGCGAACGCCAATGTATTTTGCGACCATGTAGCAGGGCTTCATATTCGGCAATGTTATTGGTCGCCATGAAGTGGACCTGGAGCACATAGAAAAATTTGTCTCCTTGGGGTGATTTGAGTACCACGCTAGCCCCCGAGCGCTTTCGACCCATCAAAATGCAAGGTCCAGTATTCTGACTCTGGGACGTTAATGTTTTCTACCGTCTCTATCCAATCAGCGACAAAATCAGCAAGGACCTGGGACTTAATCGCTGTTCACGGTTTATACTCAATGTCAAAAGCTGCTAGCTCGATCCCCCACTTAGCAACGCGTCCTATGACATCACTGTTGTGGATTATGTCTCTCATGGGAGCTGTGCTCACCACGGTAATCATGTGCTCTTTAAAATAATGTCGTAGCTTTATGGCTGCAAATAACACACCATAGGCTAACTTTTGGTAATAAGGATACAATTGTTTTGATTCTGTCAGAACCTCGCTGAGGTAGTAAGTCGAACGCTGCACCAACTATTCCTATTTTTCCTCCTTTTGTTCCACCACCATGACGACACTGATGAATCTATTTTTCGCAACAATGTAGAGCAACATGGGTTCCTGAGGTTCTAGTGTTGCAAGGATAGGGGTGGATGAGAGTACTACTTTCAGGTCTTGGAGTGCAGCCTTAGATTCATCAGTCCAGATGAATTTCTTAGTCTTCTTCAAGAGTTTGTATAATGGTGCGGCTCTTTCACCGAGTCGGCTTATGAACCGACTGACTGGGGCGATGCAGCCAGTGAGCCATTGTACGTCTGTAGGCAAGTTGGCTTGGTAATACTGAGTATAGCCTTTATCTTGTCCAGGTTCACTTTTGTGCCTCTCTGAGACACGATGATACCTAACAATTTTCCTGTTGGAATTCCGAAGAAACAATTTTCGGGTTAAGCATGATGTGGTATTTTTGTAGGTTTGTGAACATTTCCTCCAAGTCAGAAATTAAAGTTTCCTTATTTTTGGACATCACAGCTATGTCATCCACAAACGCATGTACGTTGCGTCTGATTTGGTCGTGGAGGCAATATTACATAGTGCGCTGATATGTAGCTCCTGTGTTTTGAGATCGAAAGGCATCATTACGTAGCAGAAAGTTCTAAAGGGGGTGATGAACAAAGTCTTTAGTTTGTCTGACTCCTTCATATGTAGTTGGTGATAACTAGAATATGCATCGAGAAAACATAGGAGTTTCGAGCCTGCCGTTGAGTCAATAACTTGGTCGATTCTAGGCAGGGCGAATGGATCTTTCGGACAAGCCTTGTTCAAGGCAATATAATCAACACACATTCTTAAATCAATGGTGTCTTTTTAGGGACCATTACAAGATTGGCTGACCACTCATTATGGATGACCTCTTCAATAAATCTGGCTAATTCTAATCAGGTTAACTCCTTAGATATAGCTTTGCACTTTTCATTGCCGAACCATCATAAGGACTGTTTGATGGGTTTAGCATTAGGATATACATTAAGAGAGTGTCCAAACAAGTTCCCTAGGTACTCCGGTCATGTCAGAAGGTTTTTTCATGAAGATATCTTTATTAGCTTTGAGGAACTCAACAAGCGCACTTTCCTGTGCGTGATATAAACCTACGTCCATCTGCGTCACCGTGGATGGGTCATCGTCCTTCAGCGGTGTTGTCTTCGTCTCTTCCGATGCCTTGAACTCTAGAGTTGGCGTCAACACCTCCTTCTTCGTCGCGGGCATCTCGGATGGATCAATGTTCTTCTTGATCTCCTGGTACTCCTCGACATGTAGTATGGCTTCAACAAAGGCGGTAGCTCCGTCCTTGCATTCTCGAGCTTTCTTCGGGTTTCCCTGAATTGTGATCACGCCATTGGGACCTGGAAGTTTCATCATGTTGCAGATGTAGCAGGGGCGAGCCATGAATTGCCAGTAGGATGGGTGACCAAATATAGCGTGGTATGCGCTCTTGAATGGCACCACTTCAAAGGATAGTGGTTCAGTCCGGTAATTCTTTGGTATTCCAAAGGTAACGTCCATAGTGATTTCTCCTAGAGAGTCTACTTTCGTTTTGGGGATGACTCCATGGAAAACCACACTGCTGTGATTCAGTTGAGTTCCCGATATCCTCATGCGGTGCAGTGTTTCGACATAAAGGGTGTTGATGCTACCGCCATCATCCATGAGGGTCTTTGAGAATCCATAGTCGTCAATAAGTGGATTAACAACTAGAGCGTACTTTCCTTGCATGTGAGGCTTAGGCAGATGATCGCTTTGGTCGAAGGTGATTGTTACTTCTGACTAGTCCAAATATTGGGGGATAGCCGGAATAGTTGCGTTCATTTCGTGCATTACTTCCTTCTTGACCTTGGCGGGTTGAGATCCGATGAAGCAGACATAGGTGTCTTTCTTGGTTGGGTAAGCCTTTTCACTGTCCGATTTGGGGTTTGCAGCGTCCTCCTCTTCCATGTCATAAACTTCCTTGGACTCTTTATCCTTGTCAGAGTTTTTCTTTCCTTTTCTTCGCTTGGCTCTATAGCTAGTGGATTGATCTTTCTTGATGTCGTCACTGAAAATACACTCAACGTTTGTGTGGGAAGAGCCCTCATTGCCATCTGGGTGATGTACACATAGGGATGGCACCCACCGGGTTCAGGTCCGGGTTAAGTTACCCATACCCGCCCCGCCCCATTTTCCTCGCCCCATTTTCCCTGCCCCGCGGCCCACCCCGATTATGCCGCCGGGTCTGGAAATCCACCAGACCCACAACCCGTCCAGGTACGGGGACCCGATGGGTACCCATGATGATGCACATCCGTAGCGGGATCTGCGTGGCTATGGCTATGGCGCTAGCTCTGGGAGCTGCGACCGACAGCGACGATGGCACTAGGGCCTACACCGAGCACGAGCGGTAGCGGCGCCTGGCATGCTCGACTAGTGCGGTGGAGGTGTTGGGAAATGCTCGTACATGAGAGGCGCTAGTGTTGGGCACTGAGGCCTGAAGCAATAGGACGAGGGAGCGGGAGGCGGTAGGAGGAGAGGTAGTAGTGGCTGCTCAGCGGGACGGCGGTGGGACGGTGGTGACAGGAGAAACGCAAGAGGGAGAGAAGCAGAGAGCGACCCTGGGAAGGGGATAGGATCTAGGGTGGGATCGTGGTTCTCTTGCCTATGAGGAACTGGGGATGGGGGCCTCGGTGGGGAATTGTGTCTAGTCTCTTAGGATCTGGGGTGGGATCATGGGCCGTGGTGGGCTATTAGGGTTTGTTAACCTCATGTTTTAGCGGCTATGTGGGTACAGGTTTGACACCCCCATACCCACCCCCGCTAGACCCGACGGGTCTAGTTTTTTACCACTAAGCAGCCCCACGGGTTTTTTCTTACTAGACTCACCCCATTTAAGGCGGGTACCCGTCGGGTTTGCGGGTTTCGGGGCCCCATTGCCATCCCTATGCACACACAGATTATTGGCAATATCGGCACAAGAGTAGATTTGTTAGGTTGCTGGTCTCCTCTACCTTGGACCTGGAAAGTTCCGCGACCTCATCCCCGTCCATCTCCACGCCCTCCTCGGCCTCCTGATCCGAAAGTTGCGTTGAAAATGTGTTTACTAGATTGGGTTTGCCCTCTGAGCTGTTCTTGCGCTTCTGGGTCTGTTGCTACTTCAACTGCTTTTCCAACTGTGGTATGGCTAGGGCGTTCTGTAGTCCTTTTGAATCATTGTCAGCATCTGCATATTTGCTCATCGTTTCTATCATCTCTCCCAAATTGTAACTTTGTCGCACTTCAGCCGATGATGCAGTAATCCGATTGGGAGCCCTACGATGAAAGCTTCAATCACGGTCTAGTCGTTTACTCCCTCACAGGAGTTTTTTGTGTCAATCCATCGTCCGAGGTAGTCTCGACAAGTTTCTCCAGTTTTCTGGGTGCAACGTTGTAGGTCTCTGACCGTGCAGGGCCTCCTGTATGTACCTTCGAAATTCCAAAAGAACGCACTTTGCATGTGATGACTGCAAGTGCACAGATCAATTGTAGCTAGTTTCGAAGTAAAGATATCGAACCCACAGAGAGCTATTGGTAAAGGTCTTTATGCCCCTTGTTACTATCTACCAAAGGATACTTGTAAGCTGCCTTTGATCTCAGTAAAGGGTGTTTGAAAGGTTTTTGATTGTTTGTAGAAAAGTAATTAAAACGAGTAAAGAAAGCAAGTAACAAGGTCATGTGAAAGAGTGGTTGAATTTAATAGGGATAAAATGTTCTCGGGGATGTAGGATACACCACTAGCATAGTATTGTTGTTATTAATAATCAAGATAACATACTTCTTGTGTCATGAGATGTGTGGAGATAGCTCCATAATAATATGTTCACTACAAGTCTCGTGGGAAGCCACTTTGTTGAGAACGAGTGAGGTCACCTCTAAATAACCACTGCGATGGTTAAGAGCAGTCATCCATACAAACCACCGCAATTAAGGGTTTCCCCGTGGATATTATAATTAGCTTAGGGAGTCCCTCTTTTATCCTCCTTTGACCGTGTAGGTTACGAGCCGGTGCCAATCTGTCATGGGGCCATTCCAGGTACGATCCCAAGACACGTCCAAAGGATTTCTCCCTCCCTTTAGTCCCAAGGGCAAATGATATGTGGCCGACTACACATACCATCTAAAGAGAGAGATCAAACACAAATCATAAATCTATCATAGACCGGCAAGTCATATGGACACAAGAATAGATCATCTTTATTATAAATTCATAATGGTGCTAGGGTTTCTCCATCTCCCCAAGAATAAAGGAACTACTCACACAAGGAAGCAATCAACAACATCATCATAATCAAATGAATGGATAAAAGTATAGAGATAGATCTAATGCAAACCACAATTGAATCGTGAATTACAACAAGATCTAGTAGATGAGAGATGGGGGCAATGGTGGTAATGGATATGAAGAGGTTGATGATGAAGGGGATGATGCGTTGTCCTCCAATGATCCGTGAAGCAGCTGGGATTTACCCCAGTGAAGTTCCTCCTTCAGATCCCTTTCAGATGTGGTTTTTCGTGGTTTCTAGTGGTTGTGAATGTCAGATCTCTCTCTCGTCTTCGCCAGGAGAAAGTATTTGACGAGGCGATCATGCTGGCACCTAGTACGGGCAGACGGTACAGGCGGGCTCCGCCCGTACAACTAGTCATTATCGGTATTGATTGTTCCTCCTCGCTTAGTATTCTCCTAGGTGCGAAGGTAAATCCATAAAATGACTTTTATCACTTAGAAATATCATATAATAACACAATATGACAGTTCCAATTGATATGTTCATATAAGACTTAGTGATTTGGGATACTGTTAAAACAAGAACAAAATGGTGCGTGCAAACGCAGTGAAATACAAAGATCCCTACTCTAGTTATGAAAAACAAAAGGTAAATGTGCTTCAATTTTGGAATCATCAACTCCTCCAAGCTAGGCTCTTGCTCATACCCAAGCAAGATGGTGGCTTATGGACAAGATCATCATGTTCATGAGACACAAGTCATTACAATAAATGAGGTAAAAATTTATACAGGAATACAACATTAGATGTAGAGATACTTCGGGGGTATTACCACACCCTTACACATTACATGACTTGGAGGCTTCCACACCTTTTCTAGTATTAATGAAATCATAAGAAGCTTCTAGTGATTCAACATATCATATAATCACAAAGTTTAGAGATATCGAGCACTAAGTTTAGTAATGCAGATTTATGATCATTCATTTTCTTCTACATTTGATTCTTCTAATAGTTGTTCTTTTTTTCTTATCTCTCTCTTTTTTATATGTTTATACTCTTACTTTCTTCCCTTCCTATTTTCCTTTTAGCACAACTATTTGGTCATGCTCACTACCTCAATGGCTTTCAAAAACTCTTAATCATAATATGCTACCAGAATTCTTTTTCTCATAACTTAATCAATACTTTTATTGGTGTGGAAGTCCCTAAAATCATGACAGACGTACAAGTATCATAACACTCAACCTAGTTCAATCATCTAATATAATAATCATGAATCAAAACACAACTTCAATTATCATAAAGTCTTGTAACTCAACGGATATAAATCTTCTTTTGAATAAAGGGAGCTCGAAGTTTATGCAACTAATGCAAATTCTAGAATTAAAGTCTAACATGCGTGTAGGAAAGTAAACATGCTAAAATTATAAGATGTATTACAAGGCTCTCATATATCCCCCAAGCTTGGAATCAAGCCAGGTGGATCAAATAATCCATTGTGATTATTCGATACCATGGTGTCCATCACGCTGAAGTAGTTTTGTTGGAGACCGCTGCCAGAAGCTTCTTGTTTGTCTCTTCCAGGGCGGATATGCGTCGAAGACACTTATATAGATCTGAAGGCAAGACGAGCATCCTATCAGCAACATTTCTCATCACATAATTGAGTTCCTTCTTTCCTTTAAGATCCAAAAGACACTTACGCACGATCTCCCTGTGGATGAGCTCTTCTTTCTGGTACTTCTCTACCTTGTGAAGATGATGTTCAGTGTCTGGAACATGCATGCTAACTGGCACATCCAGAAGGTTGAACCCCCAATCCTCTTGTGGCTTCACGCTCATGCGCATATTCATGGTGATCTACTTTGTTGTTGAGGTATGTGCCATAGTCTCCTGATAAGTTCCTACATCGGGACGATTAGCTTTCTTACGCTTTGGTGAGGAGTAGTTGACGGTGATGAACTTGAGTGACTGCGTGCACCCCTTCCCATGAGGTTTTTTGGCTTATTCCTTGTCTTCAGGCTTCACGATAGCCAGGTAATTCGGCTGCTTCCATCCCCTCTTCGATTTTTCCATGAAGATCTTGAACTCCTCGTCATCAGAATCATCATCGGATTCATAGGTGTATCGCTTGTTCTTTGGGCTTAGGCCTTGAACTTCACGATCATCAGCTTCGATGGGGGAGGTCTGGAAACTATCTCACGAAGGAGCCATGAGGTTTAGAGGCTCGCCTTTGCCTTGAACTTAGTAGCGCATCAAATAGATTAGATCTGTCAATATAAGAGGGAGGAGGACCTCTAGGGAGGCTTATTAGGAGTCAGGAGCAGGGAGAAACTCGTACTGGCAGAAAAAGGGTCGCCTAAGAAAATAATCCCAACAAGTATGGAAACAAATAAGTGCAAAAGAAAGAAATTATGATCGTAATGACCAGCTGGTACAGGCGGACGCCCGAACGGCATGCCCGTACCGAGGCATTTCTAAAAACAGGACGTGGCAAAGTCGGCAATTAGTCAACCTGAAGGAGTTATGCCCTAGAGGCAAATAATAAAGTGTATTATTTGATATATCTCCTATATGTTCATAATATGTTTCATATCGTGCTATAACTATGTTAGTACGAAATGTTAATACACGTGTGGTATGTAAACAAACCGTGTCTCTAGTTACCTCTAGTGAACTAGTTCATTGGTCATGAGGATGGTTTGGGTTTCAAGATCATGGGCATTTATGCCAATTGACAATGGGGTCATGTTATTAGTTGAATAATATGATAGACAAACATCCGACCGTTATATCTTGAATGAGATCTAGTTACAAAGTTCACCATTTGATGATAAAACACAGAGAACCTCGTAACCTGATCCTTTGACTGTGAGGTAATGCAAATCACCATCCCGGAGGAAGCTTAGATGGTTATCAAGAATCATCTCGTAACAGGGTGATCAAAAAGGTGCCACTCAGGTTTTCCAAAGGGATGCGTAGAGGAGTACATATCAAGACCAGGATTTGCCTAATCCATGTAACGGATAGATACATGTGACCATCTCAGTGATGTTGCATTAATGAAGCTTGCAAGCATGTGACTTGGTCACGGAATGCAATGACATAAGAACGAGTAAACAAGTTCATTGGTAACGATACCGAACTAAGGTATGGGGATACCGAAGATCAAGTCTCGAATGAATTAGGTATCATATGACAAAGGGAACGGGAAACGACTATCTCACGGTTCGAGTGATTATATTCGTGAAACGCACGGGGGTCACATGACCATCCAGATCCCTCTGTTGATCATTGATGTGAGAGTAGTCTCGATCATGTCCGGAGTTTTTCCGAACCGAAGGATGTCACGCTTAAGGGTAGGGATGCTTAGGGTAGATGAGGTATCGTAGGAGAAATAGAGAAAGAGAAACCAGAATAGTTCCAGGTAACATCCGATGGAGATCGGAAGGGGTCCGGAAGGTGTTCTAGAGAAAAGGAATATGATAATATATGTATTTGGATGTTAATTAGAGAATTAATATTAAATATATATTTTATTTTATTAATAAAGGCTTCCTAATGCTAATGGGCCTCACCCGAAGGGAGGCCCAATAGGGCATGGCGCCTAGGGAGAGGGGGCCAGCTGGCCTGGGCTAGGTGGGCTACCCTAGTGGGGCCCACCTAGGGCCGGTGGCTGCCCCTAGGTGGCCGGCGGGTGTGGGAATTAGTCCCACACCGCCTGGCCCTTGGGTGGTGTGCCCCCTCCCACTATATATAGGGGTCACCCCTCCCCCTTTGGAATCACACCATTCCCTCTCATTCTCTCTTTCTCATCCATTGAGGACTTCTCCATAATATTGGGGAGGACCTTGTGGGTAAGTTCTCCACCTTCACACCATTGTCGTGTGATCAGCGATCTAGCATCTACTTCTTCCGCTGCTCGGCTAGATCGGAGTCCGTTGACATCTCCTACACCGGACGTGTGACGAACTTCAGAGGCACCACACTTGGGGTGCTGCTTGTCTTCATCAATATACGCCTTCCTATGTAAGGCGTGCCTCGGTCTTCAAAGGTATGAATGTTGCTTCTCCCCTCCATTACTTATGTCTACATAGTATAGATCCTGGTATTAGTGTTCGAGTAGATATAAATTTTTTGTTTTCTGCTATGGAACCCTTCAGTGGTATTAGAGCGGGTCTATGGGTAGACATGTCGTACGGATAGAACACATAGCAATATGTGGGCATTTATTCTCTAGTTGCTACCCTCTTTTAATGTTCTTGTTCATATCTCGACAATGTTTGATGAAGCGGCCCCCAACCGACCTCACGTGGTGATTCACGAGACTGGTCCATGAATCAAAGTGGCTTAGGGGGGTGTCTGTCTCTCTGCAGTAGTTGATATGTCATCGACATTGGAGGGGCCTTAAAAGGGAAGAAGAACGACAATCATTGAATCCATGTTGTGGCTTCACGTTCGTAGGTGGGAAGGGGTTCTACCGCGAAAGCCCTAAAGCCGCGTAAAACTTGCAATAGATAGTATAGAAGTGTCTATTTTTATTATTGCATAGGGGCATGTATTATGACATGGCAATGACAAGTTTATGAAACTTCCATTGAAGCTATTGATGATGATCAAAATGCTATAACCACGTCATAACACTTTACTTTTTGAAGTATTACTTATTGTGCTGGTATAATCATATATTCGACGGTAGCATAATAAGATAATCCCTCACAGTATTCCAATTATCGTATTCCCCTTGTGTGTGCACCACCAAGAAAGTTCTTAGTTATGAGGCCGACCGTGATGATCGGGGGTCAAACATATCTACGTTCTCATAGAGTGGGTGTAAGCCATGTTGCACCGCGAATACAAACAAGTTAGAACTGGCGAGCCTAGCATGTTACAGAGATATGGCCTCGGAATACAAGATACCGAAAGGTCGAGAATGAATCACATAGTTGATGTGATCGACATTACAGAATGTCCACCTTTGATACTGCACTGATGGTCGTGATGATCGGGGGAGGTGCAGGGGATTGGGATCATGTGATCACTAAACGAGTGGAGGGATGTTCGTTTGAGTGGGAGTTCTTTTGTTTTAAGTTTGTTAACATAATTAAAACTTGAACTCATTGTTATGAACATGGTCTAAACACTTTGCAAATCCATTGTAGATGTCTCGCCCACCCACCTTCAACCTTAGCACTTTCCTCGAGAAGGACAAGCTGAAAACTGATGGGACCAACTTCACCGCATGGTTCCGCAATCTTAGGATCCTCCTAGTCCCCTACAAGTTGACTTATATCATCGAGGCTGAGCTTCTGGCTAAGCCTGCAGATTTCGCCTCCCAGGATAAAAAGAATGTCTGGCAGTCCAAGGCGGACGATTTCTCCCTCATCCAGAGTGGAATGCTCTATGCCATGGAGCCGGAGCTTCAAAAGCGTTTTGAGAAGATGAATGCCTTTGAGATCATTGAGGATCTCAAGGCTGTCTTTGCTCCACAGGCTCGAGTAGAGAGGTATGATGCTTCTGAGCTCTTCTTCTCTGCTAAAATGGAAGAGCACAGCAGTATCAGTGAGCATGTAGTCAAAATGTCTGGCTACGTTAAGCATTTGAACGCCCTAGATTGCAAAATCCTGAAGGAGCTCGCGATTGATAGGGTGCTGCACTCGCTGCCCCTAGCTATAAGAGCTTTGTGATGAACTACAACATGCAAGGGATGACTAAGACCCTTGCTGAGGTGTTTGCCATGCTCAAAACTGCTGAGGTTGAAATCAAGAAGGAGCACACAGTGTTGATGGTCAATAAGACCACCAATTTTAAGAAGCCGGGGCAAAAGGGAAAAGGCAAGGGTAAGAAGTCCAAGAAGGATGGCAAGTTCGTTGCCAGTACCTCAAAGACTGCCAAGCCTGGCCCTAAGCCCGGCACTATGTGCTACTACTATAAAGGGGATGGGCACTGGAAACGCAACTGCCCCAAGTACCTTGAAGACAAGCGAGCTGGCAAGATAGCCGCCAAGGACAAAGGTATATGTGATATACATGTTATTGATGTGTTCCTTACAAGCGCTAGGAGTAACACCTGGGTATTTGATACCGGTTCTGTTGCTCACATTTGTAACTCTCAGCAGGATCTGTAGAGTAGGAGGCGCCTAAGGAAGGACGAGGTGACGATGTGCGTCGGCAATGGTTCGAGAGTCAAAGTGATGGCCGTCGGCACCCTGCATCTCCGTCTGCCGTCAGGATTATTTTTGGTTTTGAATAAATGCTACTATGTACCCGCATTGAGTATGAATATTGTGAGTGTGTCTTGCTTGTTGCAAGATTGTTATTCATTTAATCAGGAACAAATGGTTGTTCAATTTATATGAATGATATTTTCTATGTTCATGCCCCTGTGTGTGATGGTTTATTCTTACTTTATCTTGATTGTGATACACACATCCATAGTGTTGATGCTAAACATTGTAAGCATAATGATGATAATTCCATGTTTATGTGGCATTGCTGTCTTGGTCACATTGGCATAAAACACATGAAGAAGCTTCATTCAGAAGGGCTTCTTGGATCATTGGATTTTGAATCCCTTGATACATGTGAGCCATGCCTCATGGGTAAGATGACTAGGAAACCATTCTCCAGGACAATGGAGAGAGCTGTAGACCTACTGGGAATCATACATACGGATGTATGTGGACCAATGAGCGTCTCAACATGCAATGGTTATCGTTACTTTGTTACCTTTAATGACGACTTAAGCAGATATGGATATATCTACTTAATGAAGCACAAGTCTGAAACCTTGAAAAGTTCAAGGAATTTCAGAAAGAAGTAGATAATCAACTTAACAAGAGAATCAAGCATCTTCGATCGGATCAGGGAGGCGAGTATTTGAGTTATGAGTTTAACATGCACTTGAAGGACTGTGGGATTATCCCACACCTTACGCCAGCTGGAACACCACAGCGTAATGGTGTGTCGGAACGACGTAACCGAACCCTATTAGATAGTGTGCGGTCCATGATGTCTTTAACTGATTTGTCTGTGTCTTTTTGGGGATACGCGTTGGAAACTGTGCTTTTATTTTAAACCGAGAACCATCCAAATCCGTGGAGACAACCCCATATGAGATATGGTATGGACAGAAGCCAAAGTTGTTGTTTCTAAAAGTTTGGGGTTGTGAGGCTTACATCAAGAAACTGCAGCCTGACAAACTCGAACCAAAAATCAGAAAAATGTATCTTTGTGGGATATCCAAGGGAAACCATTGGGTATACTTTCTACAACTAGGCCGAAGGCAAAACATTTGTTGCAAAAACCGACACCTTTCTCGAGAAAGAGTTTCTTGCTAAAGGAGTTAGTGGAAGGAAAATTGAGTTAGATGAAGTTGTTGACCCTTCTCTCCAAATTCCGAGTAGCGCAACGGAAGCTATTCCAAAACCTCTCTCCAACATGGAGGAAGAGCCCAATGATGATGATCAAAACAACAACATCGATACTCTTGAGGTTCGCAGGTCTACAAGAGTTCGTGCCACTCCTGATTGGTACAGTAGCCTTGTGATGTCTGTCATCCTAGATGAACAGGAAGAACCTGCAAACTACAAAGAAGTTATGGATAGTGCTGACTCCAAGGAATGGCTAGAAGCCATGAAATCCGAAATAGGATTCATGTATGAAAACCAAGTTTGGACCTTGGTAGATCTTCTAGAAGGCCACAAGGCCGTGGAAAATAAATGGATTTTTAAGAAAAAGACAGATGCGAATGGTAACGTGACCAGTCACAAAGCTCGACTTGTCGCAAAGGGGTTTCGACAAATTCAAGGAGTTGATTACGACGAGACTTATTCTCCCGTAGTGATGCTTAAGGCTGTCCGGATTTTAATAGCAATTACTGCACATTTCGACTATGAAATTTGGCAGATTGATGTCAAGACCGCATTCCTCAATGGTCACATTGATGAAGAGTTGTATATGATGCAACCGCAAGGTTGTGTTGATCCTAAGGATGCTGGAAAGGTATGCAAGCTTCAGCGGTCCATTTATGGATTGAAGCAGGCATCTCGGAGCCGGAACCAACATTTTGATCAAGTGATTAAGAGTTTTGGATTTGTCCAAAATCAACAAGAGTTCTGTGTTTACAAGAAAGCGAGTGGGAGCTTAGTTGTTTTCTTAGTAGTATATGTGGATGACATATTACTCATGGGAAACGATGTGGATCTTATGAGAAGCGTAAAAGCATATTTGAGTAGTCAATTTTCCATGAAGGATCTAGGTGAAGCTACTTACATATTAGGAATCAAGATCTATAGAGATAGATCAAGGCGCCTAATTGCATTAAGTTAGAGTACTTACATCGAAAAGATTTTGAAGAGGTTCAAAATGGACAATACTAAAAGGGGCTTTGTACCAATGATGAAGAATTGCAAAATGAGTATGACTCAATGTCTAGTAACGAATGATGATAGAGAAAAGATGTCTTACATCCCTTATGCCTCAGCCATAGGATCCATCATGTATGCAATGTTAAGTACACGACCTGATGTGGCATTGGCTCTTAGTTTGACGAGCCGATACCAAAGTAATCCAGGACCGGATCACTGGACAGCTGTGAAGAATATCCTAAAGTATCTAAAAAGAACAAAGGATATGTTCCTAATCTATGGAGGAAGTGATGAAGCTCTAAACATAACGGGTTACGTGGATGCAAGCTGGAACTCAGATCATGATGACTCGAAGTCTCAAATAGGATTTGTGTTCTTAGTGTATGGTGGGGCGGTAAGCTGGAAGAGTAAGAAGCAGCCGGTGGTGGCGCAGTCTTCAATGGAGTCTGAATACATTGTTGCAGCTGATGCAGCGAATGAAGCTGTTTGGCTAAGGAATTTCATCATCGAACTAGGAGTTTTCCCAAATGCGCAAGACCCCGTGACAATCTATTGTGATAACACAGGAGCTATTTCAAATGCAAAGGAACCAAGGACTCATTCCGCAGCCAAACATATCAAGCTTACAGGAGCTATTGCAAACGCAAAGGAACCAAGGACTCATTCCGCAGCCAAACATATCAAGCTTAGATTTCACGTCATCTGACAGAATGTTGATGAAGGTGAAGTCAAGATTTGCAAAGTAGATACGGAACTGAATATGGCAGATCCTTTGACCAAAGCTCTCCATCAGGAAAAGCACGAACAACACCGAGATTCCATTGGTGTTAGGTTCCTGCCTATTGTAAACTAGTTTTATTTGTACTCTAGTGCAACTGGGAGACTGAAGGAGTTATGCCCTAGAGGTATATTATTTGATATATCTCCTATATGTTCATAATATGTTTCATGTTGTGCTATAACTGTGTTAATACGAAACGTTAATACACGTGTGGTATGTAAACAAACCGTGTATCTAGTTACCTCTAGCGAACTAGTTCATTGGTCATGAGGATGGTCTGGGTTTCAAGATCATGAGCATTTATGGCAATTGACAATGGGGTCATGTTATTAGTTGAATAACATGATAGAAAAACATCCGACCATTATATCTTGAATGAGATCTAGTTACAAAGTTCACCATTTGATGATAAAACACAGAGAACCTCGTAACCTTATCCTTTGACTGTGAGGTAATGCAAATCACCATTCCGGAGGAGCTTAGATGGTTATCAATAATCATCTCATAACAGGGTGATAAAAAAGGTGCCACTCGGGTTTACCAAAGGGGTGCATAGAGGAGTACATATCAAGACCAGGATTTGTCTAATCCATGTAACGGATAGATACATGTGGCCATCTCGGTGACGTTGCATTAATGAAGCTTGGAAGCATGTGACTTGGTCACGAAATGCAACGACATGAGAACGAGTAAACAAGTTCATTGGTAATGAGACTGAACTAGGGTATGGGGATACCAAAGATCAAGTCTCGAATGAATTAGGTATCATATGACAAAGGGAACGGGAAATGACTATCTCACGGTTCGAGCGATTATATTCGTGAAACGCACGGGGCTCACATGGCCATCCAGGTCCCTCTGTTGATCATTGATTTGAGAGTAGTCTCGATCATGTGTGGAGTGTTTCCGAACCGAAGGATGTCACACTTAAGGGTAGGGATACTTAGGGTAGATGAGGTATCGTTGGAGAAATAGAGAAAGTGAGGTATCGTTGGAGAAATAGAGAAAGAGAAACCGGAATAATTCCGGGTAACATCCGATTGAGATCGGAAGGGGTCCATAAGGTGTTCCGGAGTAAAAGAATATGATAATATATGTATTTGAATGTTAATTAGAGAATTAATATTAAATATATATTTTATTTTATTAATAAAGGCTTCCTAATGCTAATGGGCCTCACCCGAAGGGAGGCCCAATAGGGCATGGCGCCTAGGAGAGGGGGCCAGTCGGCCTGGGCTTGGTGGGTCGTTCTAGTGGGGCCCTCCTAGGGGCCCGGCTGCCCCTAGGTGGCTGGTGGGTGTGGGAATTAGTCCCACACCACCTAGCCCTTGGGTGGTGCGCCCCCCTCCCACTATATATAGGGGTCACCCCTCCCCATTTGGAATCACACCATTCCCTCTCATTCTCTCTTTATCATCCATTGAGGACTTCTCCATAATATTGGGGAGCACCTTGTGGGTAAGTTCTCCACCTTCACACCACCGTCGTGTGATCAGCGATCCAACATCTACTTCTTCCGCTGCTCGGCTGGATCGGAGTCCGGTTGAGGTCTCCTACACTGGACGTGTGACGAACTTCGGAGGCACCACACTTGGGGTGCTTCTCGTCTTCATCAATATACGCCTTCCAGCGTAAGGCGTGCCTCGGTCTTCAAAGGTATGAACGCCGCTTCTGTCTTCCGTTACTTATGTCTACATAGTATAGATCCTGGTATTAGTGTTCGAGTAGATAGAAATTTTTTGTTTTCTGTTATGGAACCCTTCACAACCGACTAAGTGGTACGGGTGGGTTCCGCCTATACTGCCCGTCTGTACTGACTTTACGGCTTCTGTTTTTTAAATCAACAAAACGAATGAAGAACAGAATAAAAAGCACATAACTGATAATGACTGGCCGTACAGGGGGTTGCGCCCGTACCACACAGTTGTACCAATTATGCAAAACCAAACGAAAGCAATCAGCGGGCTTAACAACCAGCGGTACGGGTGGAGCCGGCCATACCGCTCGCCCGTACCGACCTCGTAAGACCGGCAATCAACTATGAAAAACGAATGGAATACATATATGCAAAAAGAAACAGGAGAAAATCATCCAGAACAAAGATGTGTTTGGGATTTCATATGCTTCGATCATTGAGAGAACATGAGTTTATTTGGGTATCTTTTCCTTTTCGAATCAACTTTTTCTTCTTCTCTTCAAACAAAGTTGGCTGTAGAAAATCACCAAAACCATTGCAAGAGGAAACCGAGAATTTCCTTTTTGGCAGTGTAGTTCCCACAGGTATGTAAACGGATGACACCTCTTTAGGATCAACAATTTCTTGAGTGTCCATGGATGTTTTCTCTATCTCTTCCTTTCTTTGTAGAATCTGTAAATCAAATTCTTGCAAAAGTAAAGTCCAACAGATCATCCTTGGCTTAACGTTAATACTTTCTAGGATTTCCTTTAAGCTAACACAATCAGTGTGTACTCTTACTTTAGAGTCAATGATGTAAGATCTAAACTTGTCACGGGAGAAAACCAGAGCAAAAAATTCTTTTTCTGCCATATGGTAATTCTTTTGGGCCCCGTTTAAGGTGCGACTAGCATGATGAATGATATTAATATCATCACCATCATATTGACAAATAATTTCTCCTACAGCTTCATGACTGGCCTCGCAAAATAGCTCGAAAGGATTCTTCCAGTTAGGTGGTTTAATAATGGGAGCTTCAAGGCGAGCTTATTTTAATATGTTGAAAGAAGCGAGACACTTTTCATCGAAATTAAAACGAACATCCTTTTGAAGAAGGTTAGTCAAAGGTCTAGCATTTTTTGAAAAATTCTTAATGAACCTTCTATAAAATCCAGCATGGCCTAGGAAACTTCTTATACCTTTTATGTCTCGAGGAGGGGGCAACCTTTCTATTGCTTCATTTTTTGCTTGATCAACTTCTATACCCTTACTTGAGACTTTGTGACCAAGCACTATGCCTTATTGAACCATAAAATGACATTTTCCCAGTTCAAGACTAAGTTAGTGTCTTCACATCTCTGCAAAACTTTATGAAGATTATGGAGACAATGATTAAAGAAAGTTCCATAAACAGAGAAGTCATCCATGAACACTTCCATAATACTTTCAACATAATCAGCAAATATAGTAGTCATGCATCTTTGAAAAGTGGTAGGAGCATTGCAGAGACCGAAAGGCATACAATGGTAAGCACAAAGGCCATAGGGACAAATAAAAGTTGTTTTAAGTTGATCATTAGGGTGAACAGCAATTTGAGAAAAACCAGAATATTCGTCTAAGTAACAAAAACAAGAGTGCTTAGCAAGACTTTCTAATGTTTGATCTATAAACGGTAAAGGGTAATGATCCTTCCTAGTTTCCTTATTAAGTTTTCTATAGTCAATGCACATCCTATTGACAACAACAGTTCTTGTATGTACCATTTCATTATGTTCATTTTCGACAACCGTAAATCCACCTTTCTTAGGAACGCAATGAACATGACTTACCCATTCACTCTCTTCTACATGAAAGATGATGCATGCGTCTAGCAAACATATTATTTCTTTTCTTACCTCCTCTTTCATGTGAGGTTTAAGTCGTCGTTGAAAATCTACGATCGGCTGAGCTCCTTCTTTCATGAATATTCTATGGGTGGCTATCGAAGGACTAATCCCCTTCAAGTCACTCATTGAATACCCAAGAGCATTTCGATGCATCGGGAGAACCTTCATTAAATTTTCCTCCACTTTCTCTACAAGGTTAGAACATATAATAACAGGAAATTTATTCGTCTCATCAAGAAATCTATATTTTAATTCCTTTGGTAAAGTTTTAAGGATTGGAGGGGGAGGAGTCTCATCTCCCTTCCTTATGGGTTCTTCATATTTTTGATTAATCTCGGCATCCACCTCGGGTGTGGAGTCAAGATAATCATCCATTTTATCTATTTCTATGTCCTAGAGGATATTATTATTATTTACTAAGCTTCTTGCTAAATCATCATCAGGAGTCTCAATGACTATGGAGGCTAAATTAATGATATTACCTTCTTCCTCACGTTCATACTCATCATCGTATAATTCTTCAATAGTTGGCTTATGGTCAAATTTAGAGAAATGAAAATCCATTTTATCTTCACCAAACTTGAGGGACACAATTTGTCTCTTGCAATCTATGTTTGCTCCTGCGGTATTTAGAAAAGTTCTTCCAAAAATGATGGGACAATAAACATCAGTAGGCATATCAATAAGCACAAAATCAATGGGGGGAGGGGTATTTGTATGGTCCAACACAAATTGGAACATATCTTATTATTTCCACAGGGACTCTGAGTGTTTTACCTACAAGCATAATATTCATGTATGTATCTTCCAGTTCGGCTGGTGTTAGTTCATTTTAAATTTTTAAATAAAAATTAAAAGGGATCACGTTAACAGCTGTCCCTATGTTACAAAAGCCATAATAGGAAGTTCCTCCAAAAATACAAGGGATAATAGGTTTACCAACTTCTTTAGCTCTTACCTTTCCTTCGACGAATTGCGAAGCTTCGGTATCTAGCTCAATTATGTTGCTATGTGCAAACATGGTTAAAATATCTTCCTTCATTGATGCCTCTGCCTCTTGTACACTTACTTTTTTAGTTTTCCTTCTTTGTGTCTCCTCTTCCAGCTCCTTGAGAACTAGTTCTTCTTCTTTGCGTTGATCCTCTAGCTGCTGAGCCATCATATGTTTTCTCATCATCCTTGGGAAAGGAAGGGGTTCAACAAATGGGGATACCTCCTTTAATGGTTCGACATGGGCTGTGATTATTGGATCATCTTCTATGACTGGCTCGGGTGGTGGAGTGTAATGAAGCCAGTCCTTCTTAGGAGCCTCAGTGTGTTCTATAAAAGACTAGAGGATTTGCAAAATAATATTATCATCAAGTTGAAGTTCATTAGCAGTTTCTTTTACTTTATCGAAGTCTTTATAAGCATTGAGACAATCGTATTCAATTTCTATACCTCCTTCGCCTCCTGAATCAAATCCCCATGTTTCTCTATTATAGCGAATTCATTCTAAAAGTTCCCAAGCTTTAATTATAGTTAACTCCATGAAAGAGCCTCCAGAGTTCGTGTCAAGCTCATGCTTAATTTCTTGATTAAGTCCTCCATAGAAAATATGTAAAACATACCATTCAGGTAAATCATGATGGGGACATTTATTAAGTAGGGACTTATACCTTTTGAAGGCCCTTACCAAGCCTTCACCTGGGCGGTTCTTGAAGTTTGTAATTTCCCTTCTTACTTCAGCAGTTTTTACCTTGGGAAAGAACCGAGATACAAATTATCCTTTGAGTTTTTCCCAAAGTATCAATTTTCTTCGCAGGGCAAATTCTATACCAAGCCAAAGAAGTGCTGGTTAGAGATTGGCTAAATAGTTTAAGTTTCAATTCATCATCAGAATAGCCTCTCAGTTTAAGAGTCCAACATAGCTCGGTAAAATGCATTAAATGAGTGTAAGGATCCTCATCTAGATCATCTCCTGCAAAAGTTTTTCTTTAATAATAGCAATAAAACGAGGGTTGACCTTGTATTCTGGTTCGCTCCCACTCGGGAATTCCTTCACGAGTCGTCTATTGAACTTTCCAAGGTATTTAGTAGCATCGAGCTAATTAATCAGTCCGAGTGCAGCCATGGCGCTTACCTGAAACTAATAAGAAACTTTAGTAAAACAATTAGTAAAATAAGTAACTAAGAACAAAGACCAAAATCGCTTAGCTTCCTGGCAACGGCACCAAAAAATAGCTTGATGATCGCAAGTGCACAGATCAATTGTAGCTAGTTTCGAAGTAAAGATATCAAACCCACAGAGAGCTATTGGTAAAGGTCTTTATGCCCCTTGTTACTATTTACCAAAGTATACTTGTAAGCTGCCTTTGATCTCAAGTAAAGGGTGTTTGAAAGGTTTTTGATTATTTGCAGAAAAGTAATTAAAATAAGGAAAGAAAGCAAGTAACAAGGTTGTGTGAAAGGGTGGTTGAATTCAGTAGGGCTAAAACGTTCTCGAGGATGTACGATACACCACTAGCGTAGTATTGTTGTTATTAATAATCAAGATAACATACTTCTTATATCATGAGATGTGTGGAGAGAGCTCTATAATAAGATGTTCACTACAAGGCTCGTAGGAAGCCACTTTGTTGAGCTAAGAGTGAGGTCACCTCTAAATAACCACTGCGATGTTTGGGAGCAGTCACCCATACAAACCACCAGAATTAAGGGTTTCCCCGCGGATATCATAATTAGTTTAGGGAATCCCTCTTTTATCCTCCTTTGACCATGTAGGTTACGAGCCGGTGCCAATCTGTCACGGGGCCATTCTGGGTACGATCCCAAGACACGTCCAAAGGATTTCTCCCTCCCTTTAGTCCCAAGGGAAAATGATATGTGGCCGACTACACATACCATCTAAAGAGAGAGGTCAAACACAAATCATAAATCTATCATAGATCGGCAAGTCATATGGACACAAGAATATATCATCTTTATTACAAATTCATAATTGTGCTAGGGTTCCTCCATCTGCCCAACAAAGGAACTACTCACACATGGAAGCAATCAACAACATCATCATAATCAAATGAATGGATAAAAGTATGGAGATAGATCTAATGCAAACCACAATTGAATCTGGAATTACAATAAGATCTAGTAGATGAGAGATGTGGGTAATGGTGGTAATGGAGATGCAGTGGTTGATGATGAAGGTGATGATGCGTTGTCCTCCAATGATCCGTGAAGCAACTGGGATTTTTCCCCAGCCAAGTTTCTCCTTCAGATTCCTTTCAAATGTGGTTTTCCGTGGTTTCTGGTGGTTGTGAATGTCGGATCTCTTGCTCGTCTTCGCCAGGAGAAAGTATTTGACGAGGCAATCATTCTAGCACCTAGTATAGGCAGACGGTATGGGCGGGCTCCGCCCGTACCACCGGTCGTTATCGGTACTGATTGTTCCTCCTCGCTTGGTATTCTCCCAGGTGCGAAGGTAAATCCATAAAATGACTTTTATCACTTAGAAATATCATATAATAACACAATATGACAGTTCCAATTGATATGTTCATATAAGACTTAGTGATTTGGGATCCTGTTAAAACAAGAACAAAATGGTGCATGCAAACACACTTAAATACAAAGATCCCTACTCTATTTATGCAAAAACAAAAGGTAAATATGCTTCATTTTTGGACTCATCAGCATGGCATACCATTGTGAATCGTGTTTACCGGGAATTCATTGAGCCATGATCGGTCGTCTTTCGCAACATAAGTGGGAGATACCGGACTGCGACCAGGTTGTTTCCTCATTTGGCAATGCAGCAGGCCTGAAGGAAATCCTAGAGCCAGGTGTCTGGCCGAGCCACACCGTCGTAGGTTTGAATGTGCCTTGAGATAGCAAATCCTTCCGAAAAACTGGCTTTTCGGATCCATGGCCCAAAGCATTTTGGACCCACATATATATTGTTCGACTCATAGCACTACGCTTCTATGTTGGAGTTGATCCGGTTTCTAGCATCACTTGGTGACAAGGAGCACCGTCTCGAGTGTTCACTGTGGCTGCGGTGCCGTGGAGTCAGGTCTCTGCTTCTCCTGCCACCGCCTCCACCTTGGCGTCCTCCTTGGCTCCCGTGGGAGTCCTTATGGTCGCTGCTTGGTGGAGAGGGTGGTGCTGGTGGGTTATTACCAGCTGAACACCGCCCTCCGCCCGGGGCCTCGTTATGCCGGCTCCATGGAGGGTCTTCATGGTGACATCCACCGTGTCGGCTTGATCCAGCGTGGTTTTCATCGTTTCTTCATTCGTCGTTATCACCAGTATGACGAGGCTCAGTAAGATGTATTGTGTGTTTGGGAGGTGACATCCTCTGTCGATCCTATTTCTGATGTTGTGCTTCATCTTCTTCCCTGCGGTTATTTGACTGTTGCCGGGGAGGTTGTTGTGGAACCAGTGTTGCCACGACGTCTCGCTCTGCGGCTGGGGAAAAATTGCTCCAATCGCATGCGGTTCTATGCCGCTATCCTGAGGAGCCAATTCTTGAGTAAGTGTCATCCCGAGTGTCGAAACAGTGACGTTGATCTGGTTCCCGACGGGGCCTTATATCCTGCCATCGACCCGCGTCTATGCGGCATTGGTCAGATTTTGAGACCAGTTTTCCACTGAAAGACGTGTTGTTCCAGACCCTTGTTGAGTAGTGCTACACTCAACCAGACCTGCTCTGGAGATTATTTGCTAGGATCTCTCGGGAAGTGGCAGTGTTTTCTATCGGCGTGTTGTACACCCGATTTCTCTTGCTATCGAGCGAGGTTGTCCCACGACTATGTCTACATTGTTCCCCTCGAAAAGGGTCTTGTGGACATCTGGATTTTTATTTGCCAGCTCAGGGCCATTCCAGGTCTTCTACTTCTATAGGGAGTTATACTACCCTGCATCTGTGATGCGTTGCTTCTCCTCAACGAGGTGGGTGGCCTCATCCAAGAGTCACTGGTGTTGTGCTTCTAGGGCCTATGCCCTTTCCTCTAGCTCATCCAGTGTAAGTTTCGAGGCAGTCGGGATCGACATTATTAGTGTTTCTCCATAGATTTCATCGGCACCTGGGGTAACCACGTGTCCATCCACCAGAGAATCTTTTGGTTCCTGAGGGATCAGAGTGCCGTCAAAATCCTCCTCGAATTCCTTGGCGACTTTCTCCTCAGCCGAAAGATCCTTAGTCAGAGTCTTGTTTTTCTTCTTCTTATTTGCCTTATTGGACCTCTAGGTACCGGTGGCAAAGATGGATTTTAGTATGATTCCTGGAGTTAAGCTTCTGTTAGTACTTTCGGACATTTGGACATCGGGATTCTCTTTGAGATCCATATCATTCTGCAATTCAGGAGATTTTTCGTCGTATCTTTCGTCCATACTATTATAGGGACTTGGATCCGACCCGTCTCCTTCCTCCGCAGCCCTGGAGGTGAACTCCTCTTCGAATTCTTGTTCATATGCTCGGAGATTTGCCGACATCATGGATTCCTCTAGGGAAGCCGGCGGTGTTCATTCCGATTGCGTCTAAAACCGAGTCGTTGTCGTCTCCAGCATCAGCAGGGCCGGATCCAGAGCCGAAGTAGCCGACGAAGTGAGATCCATGCACTCTGAGGTGGGCGAGGCTTTCTTCATTGGCTTCCTCGAAACTTTTGATGGTCTTGAGAACAACATCCATACTGGCGTCACCGTGCATCATCATCCGCCTTACCGTGTGCCTCATAAGTGATTTTCCTGCTCTAGTGTCGGCAGAGCCAGATCTGGAGTTATTGGAGTTTTTATCTTCCTAAGATTCGACCTCCTGAGGGAGATCTTCTTCAAATCTGATCTTCTCTTTCTCCACTATCTCTGCGTCACGTGCGAGCTAGGTGGGATTAGGGTTTTCTGATATCCGGAACTCTGTCGCCTCCGAGTAGATCCAGAAGTTTCTTCCGCCTCTATCATCACCGCTGGGGTGGGTTGGGCAGGTTCAGCGAAACTGAGATAGACGTCGATCTTATCGAAAGACATGATGGTGTAGCTAGTCATGGCCTCCTTAGCCGGAATCCAAGTTTCGTCGAGAAGGATGAGAGGGACGTCGTTGGCATAGAGGATACGACCGACGACGATTGTTTCACTGATTCCGATTCACGCAGATCCGAAGGTCACTTGTCCCATGGTGGGCACCAACTATCATCGGATTGAAGACAAGTACGCCATGAGGGTCTCCTCGAGGTGTGGGAAGATGTGGGATGTGAGATGTACGGTTGTCCGGAACGGTGAGCATACAAACGTACCCAGGTTCGAATCCGCCTGCGGTGAACGGATCCTACTCGTGCTAGCAATCCAGTATATCGGCAGAGCTAGAAGTACATATTACAAGAGAGGTTTCACCTGTGTGAGTTGTGGTTGCTATTGCGTTGTTACGTTGGGTGCCCTAAAGGCTAGTCCCTAGGACGGCTTATATAGTCATCCGGTCCTAGAGTTACAGGAGAGTCCTATCTGGCTACGATACAGATTCGGTTACATAGTACATCTTGGACTATAAGTATTCCAGCAGGGCTAAGTCAGTAAATCTTCTGAGCCTTCCCGTAGCCTGACGGGCCTCCATCTTCTCTCCCTAACTGGGCTGCCCATGAAGTATACCTCTAATCCGAAGTGGGCTACCCTGATCAGCGAGCCACAATGGGTATATCCGGAAAGTATATCCCCAACAGGTACACTTAGTTGAACCTAGTGGTTTTAGGTTTTTTTCTTTGATAAATTAAATATTAGTTTTATTCCGTATTTATTAGAGCCTAATTGTAATTATTTTAAAAGCCTATTTACCTTCTCTCTATGCGACATCCGATGTCCTTTCATTACGCAATTGAAAAACTAAAAGAAATTATATCAAGAAGCGTTTGACACCATATGTAAAAAAATAAATTCTTGGAAGGTTGGAGTAAATGAAAATTTCTCTCCAATATAGTGCAAGTGAATCAGGGGTGGGGGCTGGATTCAGCCAATCCAAAACGGGGCCAATCATGGTAATTTTCTTATAAGGGAGGCTAGCTAAGCTAATCTCCACCGAGTATTAGAAATTCTAATCACCTCTAAAATGTGAATTCTAGCATGCTGCATGTTGGCATAGAGGGGACCTTACCCATGCTGGTCCCCTAGCTCCGCCCCTAAAGTAAATTCTTAGGAGTAAATTCCAAAAAATATTGTATTCTTATGTATCAAACTTTCAGAACAGAAAAAAGTTTTGACGAACCAAATTGTAGAGGAATCACATAAAATTCCTTTGATTCATCTAAGCTTGGCTCTTTTTTTTTCCGATGCCATGGCTCCAAAGTGTGGCATTGTTTTTATTTTTTCTGGAGAAAAAGCCTGGCATTGGTAGGCCTACGATAAGTCGAAAACGATGGGCCAATGGTAAATCCTATACGTCGACCAGGTCGGCACTTACCGCGACGCACAGCCCCAGCGTTGTATGGGCCGGCGCAGTCGGCCGTTCTCCTTCACATTTTCTTTTGCTTTTTTTTTTTTACCATTACTTTTCATGATTCTTTTTTGTTATTTTTCAAAGTAAATTTTGAAAATGTTTAAATAGGAAAATTGTTCAAATTCATAATTTTGTAAATTTTAAAATATTTAAATTTGAAAATTCGTTTATATTTAGAAATTGTTTAAGTTTGTTTAAATTGGAAAATTATTCGGTATTAAAAATCCGAAAATGTCCAAAATTGAAGAATGTTATAAATTTGAAAAACTGTTCAAATTTGAAATTTGTTCGGGTTTAAAATTTGTTCAAATTTTAAAAATGATTAAAGTTGATAAACCGAACTGAAAGGAAGCAGAAAAATACTTCCGAAACGGTAGCAGAAAAATACCGCGATCGACCACGAACTGAAAAGCGATAACGCTAATTAACTAACACGGGCCGGCCCATAACTGTGAACTGGGGTACACACGGGCACCACTAGCTGGCGGTCGACCGTTGTACCAAACCTGCGCGATCAGATCACGTCCAGACCAGGTGGTTTTGCGTTTTTGATAGCAAAGAACGTTGCGTCTCTCTCGCTCACGTGGACATGGTTTTCTCGCGTGCACGTTTGATTATTCCTCAAACAATTCCCTTTTGCTGACGACTTTCTCCTTCTGCTGCAATTTTTTGAACAAATCTCTTTTTGGGACCGTGATATTTTAGGGTTAAAAAAGGGAGGGTAATAGCATCGCCACTTTCAACAAAATTGAACTGTGACTTACAAAACAATATTTTTTGGTACAACGATATTGCTATGATAAAAAGAGATGTAAACTATATTGTTTATTTCTAAATTTAGATGTATCTAGACATTATTTAGCCACTAGATATATTCAAATTTAGACAAATTTCTGACATAATTATGGATAGATGTATCTAGACTAATTTCTAGACATTATGCTGGTACACAAAATACAGACTTATCAAAATCTGAACACTTAATTATGGAAAAAATAACTTGATAATTACATTGCAAACGTGTTGATGACACTTACATAAACGACTTTATAAATAGATCTAAACGATGTTTTGTGACTGGTTGCTGAACAACCTTTGGTAAGTTTCATCATATTCATGATGATTAGTACAAAAAATGGAAGACCTGTTAATTTTACAACATGAATCAAATAAAAAAGGGAACTTTTGATAGATATGACATATTTTGTACGAGTAACCAACGATAAATTCAGTCTATTACATAAATGACGGTTTTGACTAGGGAACGTCACAGGCTCATAATAGGAAGGCCACAATGGCACCTACATTTTAAGAAAAAAGAAAAACTTAGATAGTCAGAAAACAGAAATACAAATAGATGAAGCAAAGTTTATTCATTGAAAATGATTAAATAAAAATGACCACCTTGCTGCGGGGTAATGAAAAATGTTTATAAAGTGCTGATTGAAATTTTGGTAGCTAACAAACCAAAAAATATAATTAAGCCAATATTGTGGATATATCTTTTTCAAAAGTAGGTAAGCATGTAATTACCACCTTGGTAACTTTGGCATCAGTCAGGTGATGAATATATGTTCACTGCCTTGATAATCTGGTTTAAAAAATCCATCTACCAAAAGCCAATTTTACACCAACGTCTCCTAACTAGAGTTGGTAAGAAAGTAATACCACATTGATAGCTTCGGTAGTGTTGAGTGTGTTGACTATGTGTTCAAAAATCTATACTCCCGTGGACTGTAACCAATTTTGTAGCTACATCACATCACCCCCGGGACTTGTACTCAAAAAACATATACGACAACATGTACTCAAAAAACCTAATTGGGCTTAGTTATAGCACCTCTTAGAAATTGGGGAGTATATATATGCAACCTTGATAACTACATCAGTGTCAGGTTGGTGAGTGATGGTTCATCCCCTTTATAATCTAAAAAAAATAACTATATATCTACTTACAACACTAGGGGTATCTAGATAGCCTCTATGGGTTTGATAATTATGTAGTTGACACCTTGATAAATTTATCAATGTCATGTTTGTGATTACGTGATCATCACCTTTATAAGAACATATACTGCCATATACTCAAACCATTTTGGTACATGTAAAAAATAGTTGCTAACTATACAAAACCCACATTGATAAATTCATTCGTGTCAGGTTGGTGAGTTGGTGAGTACTGCTTCATCACCTTGATAGTCTTAAAAAAAACCTAACAATCATCTATTCACATCTTTATGGATACCAAGGTAGCATGCACGAAGTTGCTAAATATGTAGTTACCACCTTGATAAATTTATCAGCAACATGTTGGCGATTACGTTTTCAGCACCTTGATGAGCTCTAAAAAACCTATACTGTCATGTATTCAAGCCAGTTTGATGTGCCCTAAGTCACCTCCCCAGAATTGGTAAGTGTGTATAGCCTACTTGATAAATCCACTTTCATGAGTACGTATCATCATCTTCATAAACTAATAAAAACAAGTGTAGTAGTATGTACTCGTGGTACCTACATCGCTTCCCCTACTAGTTGGTAATTATGTAGTCACTGACAAGATAACTTCATCAATGCCGGATTTGCGACTACGTGTTCATCACATTGAAGGTCTTAAAATACCTATACTGCTTTTTACTAAAATCTATACTTCGTGTTCTGGACCAGGATAACCTAAAATATAAAGAAATTATTCTAGCGTGTACTAAAAAGTGAATTTGATAGCTACAACACCACTGGAGTTTGTAAGCATGTAATCATCACTTTGATAACTACATCAACACCGCATCCTAACTAGTTACTCAATACCTTGATAACTTCATCTTAACAAAAGGTCTATGGTACAACACCATACTACCTACATCAAAAAAATGTGTATCATGCTCTTTTCACTCAACGCCTTGATAATTATATCTCCTCAGAGTGGTAACTACTTACTCAATACTTAGATAACTACATTATTACCATGTTGATAGCTACATACTCAACACCTTCGGTAACTACACCAGAACACTGTTGGTGAATAGTTACTAAGTCCTTAATAACTACATCAACATTATGTGGGTGACTAGTTACTGAACACCTTGGTAAATATATCAGCACTGTGTTGGTGGCAAGTTACTAAACACCTTGATAAGTACATCAGCACGGCGTTGGTGACTTGTTACTCAACTCCTTGATAACTACATTAGCACCGTGTTGATGATTAGTCACTGAACATCCTGATAACTATATAAGCATCGTGTTGGTAATAAAATCAAAATTGTAGCCTCTTGATACAACAATTCATGTTCCATGTCCATACATATATAGAAAAAACATTATTAGAAAGCAAAAAAAAAGAACAACATGTTGAAAGTTGTAGATCATATGAGTTGAAAGTGGTAGTTTATTTAAGTTGAAAGTATTTTTTTCCACCCGTTTAGTTTCCCCTAAAAAAAGCACGGTCCCGAAAAAGGGAATTAGAAAAGAAAGTTGACCCATTAAACATGAATTTTGATAGTAAAATAGATGATCAATTATACAATAAAGAAAACGATAAAGGGAATTGAGAAAATGAAATTGATAAAGGGAAAAGACTTTTTTATCACATAATCAAATAACCACGAGAAAAAAAATTAACAAAGATATATGTAATTTGAAAGTTCAAAATGTTCACGGATTGAGAAAAGTATTCATTTATTAGGAAGGAACAGAAAAAATACATAAAAAACAAAAAAGAGAATAGAGGAGAGAAACTAAGTGAGGGAAACCGCACGCTCCAGTTCCACTCGCGGAAGGGAAAATGGCCACGATTGCAGCCTTTATGTGCATGGGAGAGAAGAAAAAAAATGAAAAGAGAAATGAGTGTAGCGGGGCCCATCATGGATGTGCACGTGAGAGAGAAAATAAAGGAGAAGGAAAGGCATGTATGAGAAAAGCCACAACACATGATTCATTGAACAGAAGTAACTTGCGCGCGCGAGTTACCGAACGCCTAGACCTCACCCGTGTGTCTTATCTGCATGCACGCGGGGAAAAGCGAATTGATTCGCGCGAGCGCTGCCGCGCCAGCGTGACCGCAGTGCGCGGTCGACTGCGGAGGGGAGAATCCGGGTACACACGGCTTAGAGCGGTGTAGTGTATAGGAGAACCCGGGGCCGAGCCTTCAAACAAAAGCCTACAAATCTCCACTAGAAAGCCCAACAAACCGATCCGAAGCCTGGTCCATTCGGCTCAGGATCCCTTCCATCTCTCTCTACTCCCTTCGTTCAGAATTCCCTCCCGTTTCTCCCTCCTCTCCAGCAGAAATCCCCTTCTCCAGCCATGGTGAAGAAGCAGGAACCCTCCATCCCGGCGGCCGGCGCCTGCACGCCGTGGACAGGGCGGCTGCGCTCGCACCACGCGGTTCCTCTCGGCGCCCCCACACCGCGGGTTCCTTCCCGGTACAGGACCCGGGACGAGGACGAGGACGCCCTGAGGTTCAAGACCCCGGGGAGACGCCGCGAGGAGGGCAACGGACCCGTGCGCCGATCTGCGAGGCTTGCTACACTCCGTTCGCCGCGGTGCGCTTTCCAGGATCCGGAGCACCCGATTGTGCTCGACGAGGTAGGGCAAACCTGTTCTCGGTTGCAGAAACGGGCTCGATCTAGTTGGGGTCGGGATATCATGCCGATGTGCCTGGTTTCCTCCTCCCTGCGCATTGTACTTGTCTGAGAAGAGATGACATGATCTGGCCACCTTGTTCGGTTCTTCCTTCAATAGCTAGACTACAAAACCCAGTTTTCTCCCCCAAATCTGTCACCGTTTCTTGATTTCTGGGATTTCGTAGCAACGACCATCTTAGTAGTAGCATATTCCACTATGTCATGCTACCAAGTCAAATCTTGTTCTACTTCTCCAGCAAAAGATTAGCTTCTTACTCGTATCTTCTATGCCACTGCTGGTAGTTTCTTCATCTGCCCCTTGATTTTAATCCATTTCACGCCTGTACGATATGCTTGCTACTTGGAGGGCTTGATTTATTTCACGGTTGGCACTTGATTGCAGATTATCATGGTTTATCAATCGATGATTCTGTTGCGCCTTTTTAACGGTGTGGCGAGCTGTGTTTTAAGTTTTACCTTTTGTTGCAGGAATGGGGAGTCAGGGGTAACCGATCAGCGGTTAGGAGATCTGTACGGCTACAGCGAGGTGATAAGAGTCTGAGGAAGCCATCAGTGGAGAAGGGAAGTTACTGGAAACAGCTGCCGCTGGCGCCAAATCTCCGGGGCATTGCCCGTAACAGGGAGACTCAAAATGCCGCTAAGAAAGAACGAGAGAATCCGACAAGGAGTAGCGAGAAAAGTGCTGCAGTAAAGCCTTCAGCTGGGATGAAAAAACACAAGCAGCTCCATACATTGTGGGAAGATTCCCAAGATGTTCCTGCCAGAAGAAAGACTGCGCATGCACCTTACAAAAAGAGTGAGGTGCAAGAGCCGCCAAAGCCCAGTTGTCGTGAGGAGCAGACAGGAAAGAGGAAGAGAGACACGGGAAGAAAGCCAACATCAAGGAAGCAAAGTCACCCAGAACCCAAATCTGATTGTCAAGAAATTGCACATACCACTAAACCCAGAAACACCATCCACAAGAAGATTGGAAATGATCCTTCTTCCATAGTGCAGCCTAAAATTAGTGATGATACACCCTTGAAGACCAAGGAATGCAACAAAGAGCTAAATGTGATTAAAGGAGGAGTACAGCAACAGCTTTGTGCTTCAGATGATTGGACAGAAGAGCAGGACTTGACATTGCGCAAGGCTTACTTCACTGCTCGACCATCCCCACATTTCTGGAAGAAAGTTTCCAAAATGGTATTGCTAGTCCTCCCATTTTGTTTCTTCAGTGGTTTGATCATGTATTTACTTGGTTGCAGAAATTGCCTTAAGAAAGCATCATTCTGCATTGTTGTTTTGGCTTCATTAATAATAATAGAAAACTATGAGAATGCTGCAGTTAAAATGCTATACTTGGAAAGGGTTTTCCTGTTAAAAATATTGTCCATAAATGGACATGACTTATTCATTGGTCTCGGTGCTAGGCTTTGCGATATTCTGCTGCCATGTTTCGTTGATGTGCTTTCCATAAACAGTCGACTTAAACCATGTACAATGCTAATAGATGTCCAAAAGGCTGCCATAGTCTGACTTCAACATACCAGTAGTGTCTCAACGATGAGTAAACTAAATAGTAAAGCATTTCCTGAAAACGTGGAGAACTCGTAAAATTTACAAGGGTTTGTAATCATGGTGAAAATGAATGTTCACACTCAGTTTGCCTTTTTTGCTTTGAATGAAAGCAGTAATATTGAATGGATTGCTTTGTCTTTGTTATTTTATGGAATATACAGTTTACTGAATATGCACCTGAAAGCTAGTAATTTTACTTTTTAAAATGAGAAATTCCTGTCAAATAACTATATACAAAAGTGTAGCAATGGTTACAAGTAATTTGTAGATGCAGGAAAGTGGCACTAACACATGGCATAAACTGTAGAAAATATCAAAATAGTGCAATGATGCTAGTTAGATTATATTATTTCATCTCATGACATGTTGGCACCAACATGGATGTGAAAAAAAAAGGAGACCAGCAGTAGGGAGGAACCTCTGCGGTATTGTATTACGAAAGGAACTCTAGGCGCTAAACTGAGGAGCCGGGGGCTCGAACTCAGGTCGCGGGCGCGCGTGCAGATAGACTGCAGGCAGCAACCAACTGGGCGACGCCCAGTTCCCCAACATGGATGTGAAAAACATGGTCACCGGAAGATTGTTCATGTTGCTAGTTACACATTTCATGCAGAAAAATGTTGTGAGATTAGATTGCTAATGTTTCAGTTCTGCTCTATAAGTGCTGTCTCAGATGGAGTTAATTTTAGCCATTTCTAGTGATTTTTTAGTCCTTACCACATGTGCTTTGACAATCTATTTAGTACTTAGCTGAAGGACTTTAGTGGTGTATCCTATACTCAGCATTTTTCTAGGTGATTTGTTCCTTTATCGTTTCTGTTAGTTCAGCAATTGTTGATACACATCCTTTCAGGTGCCAGGAAAATCTGCTGAAGACTGCTTCAATAGAGTTCATGCCGACCTTTCAACACCTGCTCCAATCGCCCCTCGTCCTCGAACAAGCAAAATACAGTTTTCTCCGCTAGGACATTTCGCATTGTCCGATCCAAAATTTCCAGATCTCTTGGAACCTCTGGTCGGAAGACAAAAGACTGCCAAACAGAAGAGCCTAGCAGCACAGAAGACAGTGAGACATTTGCTGAAGAAGCATTCCCTCATTGACCGAGCTCAAGAGGCTGATCACTTCTCTATATTTGAAACTTCACCATCTGCTTTACAATTGAATATTCCGCTTGAGGATTGTCCTGGAACCCCTGACAATTATCTAAACTCCTTTCCCCTCCTCAAGTACAGCATGAGTTCTTCAGGACGTAAGAGGCCGTTGTCAAGGTTAAAAAATAAGCAAGCTGAACCAAGTCCAGCAGTCCTGAAGCCTGTAAAGAATGTCGCGTTACATGATAAGTACATTAATCAGTTGTCCCGGAGAGAAGTTGCGAAAAAACCTCGTAAGAAAGTTGCTGGCACCAAAACAACTGATCCTGAGGGGCCTCCTTTGGAGCGGCAAGCTGGTGTTGTGAAGGCTGCAAAGAATGCTCTTATGTCAGAAGCAACAGACTTCATATGTCAGTTTAAGAAGTTGCAAGCCATGTCCCTTGCACACGTTCTGGAAAACAGTGAAGATGATGTGGAAAATAGTCTGTAGTGTCATACTAGTGGTTCCAAGCCGCTTTTAGCATACATGCTCGCCCCTCAATGTCAAAGCAGCTGGACAGCCTGTTGTCAGCTAACTTTAGTTAGTAGAGTAAAACCGTAAGAGACTGACACTTCATGGAAGCTTGTTTTTTTAGCCGGGTCATGGAAGTTATCACTCAGTATATTCTGCCAAGTTATCAATGCATTCTACCATATCAAGGTTATGGTTATCACATACAACTGTATTCAAGACTTGATACACTTCATCTTTTGTACAGTCCAAGGCATTACATTCAGTTAAACTGTTAGTGATTTACTACAAGATGAGAAATGTCATGCAAAGTAATCCTCAGAATAATAACAAAAGAAGACTATTCCCAATGTCAACAAAGTATGGCAGCTGATCGTACAGATATTCTGATATGCTCTTCCTCATTCTTTTGGTAAGCGTATGCAGGTCAGGTGTTCCTCATTTCTTCTACCACAGCTCTTCTAGATGCATATTCTCTAAAATAGTCATTTTTCACACAAAAGCTGAGTGCGTACAAGCGGGTTACATCAGTTTCATCCTAGACGTTCTTTTAACACAGAGTTATATGATTTTTGGATGTCTTTTAGTTCTAAACTTTTGAAGGTTTTGATGTCAACAAAGATCAAGCAACTGAATTCATCCCACAATGGTTAATCCAATCATTTACTCAGCTATGTCAGTATATCTCATATCACAGATAATACAGGTACACAAAATTATAGGTGTGTGTTTCAGGAAGTTGAAGCTGTTGGTTTTACTTTCCTTTGCGGGGCCACAAATTCATGCACGTGCTGGGTTCACCTTTCCAGGAACCGGTTGATAAAGGAGCAAAGTTGTGTTATTCTATTGTTGCAGGTATTATCGGATCCTTTTATTCCACGTGATGACTAGTTGATGTATTTACCAAATTGTTCATGTAAAATCTGTTACATTGTAGTTTCCAACCAATATTTTCCTGAATAATTTCTGTGTTACCGAGGAGGCACCTTTCCAATCAGGAATTTCCTCAAGGCAGAAAAGCAAAATTGAAATCCAAACATAGATATTAGATAGAAATGGGAAGCCTTCTGGTTTCAGGTTTCCCGTGTAGTACTTGAGAGTCACAGTTTCTATAATTTCAGGGTGAACAAGAAGTAATTTGGCATGTTGATAGGTGCCTCGACTGCTGAAGCTGGAGTTGTTTGTAAAGATATATCTCACGTTGCACATTTTACATTTCCGTTTGACAGTTTTTGTCATCTGAAGCTTTGAGGGCTAAACCAATTGTAAAATTTTAGTCCAAGTCTGGTGTTACTGGAAGGTTTTCCTTTCTGTGAGGAGACTTTATCTCACATAGTTTCAGGACTGTGGCTTTCTGATACATAGATTCACCGAGTCTCCACTTTTTGTTGTTGTTGCATCCCAGCCTCTATTTCTGCATTATTTGCAAGACTGTGATGTAGCTGATCCATCTTCAAGTGGTGTATATCTTCAGAAAGAGCAAATGACCAACTGCCTTCAGTGAGCTCTCAATCTTCCCTTATGTAGTTTTGATTTTGCATCTGGCTCTGTTATGTTGATAGATGATGCCTCGACTGCAGAAGCTCGAGTTGTTTGTAAAGCTATATCTCACGTTGCATATTTTACATTTCCGTTTGACAGTTTTTTTTTAATCATCTGAAGCTTTTGAAGGCTAAAACAATTGTAAAATTTTAGTCCAAGTCCGGTAGGTTGTATAACACATGGATAATGTAGGTAGGCACAAGGATATTTGCTATAACGTACACAACCTTTTGAATCTACAGTGATGATAACTTAATAATCAGACAAAGCACTCATTGCTGACTACTTGACTTAATTGATATTTTGCTGAGAGTCCTTATGCCAATCTTCCAGTCATGTTTCCTGATATTTTTTGCTGTCCATCGGATCATGTGGTAGGCCTTTCAGCAAGTACATGTGCGCCGATTTTTTCTTTATGTCCTACTATGCTTGACCTTGAATCCCCGTATGATGATTTTCCTTTGTCAATACGAGTTGTGCTGAAGCCAGGCTGCGAGCTCGCGACCATGGTCGCTGTTGAGGCCGCCGTGCCGGTGCGCTGATCTCCTGCCTCCGGCCACCCCCGCCTCCCCTGCGACAAGATCCGGAATCTCCTCCTCGTCCTCTCTCCACCCGCCTCGGAGCCCGCCGCTGCCGTCGCCGGGGTTGCAGCGGCCGACCTCTTCTTCCTCCGCTCCCCATCTAGAGCTTCCGCGCCGGCTGTTCTCCCGGGAAGGAGGTTGCAGCGGGACTGGTGCTGGCTGGTGGTGGCTCGCGTCTCAGAGGCTGCTGCGGTGCTGAATCCTCGTGCTGCCGTCTGCCTCCTTCGACGCCGGACTTTGCTGTCCCCACCTCTGCCGCCATGGGTGGCCCTGGGTGAGCTCATGGCGCAAGGTTTGGCCGGCTGGTATGCTGCTGCAGCCTCCGGTAGCCCCGTCCGCCGGGCTGCCCGCTGGCAGCTCGCTTGACGTGGGCGTGGCCGCGACCGCTCCGTCTCCAAAGGTTGTCGTTGTGCTTGTTGCAGCCGCCCTAGCTCGCCGCAGGTCAGATCCTGCTATCGGTGGTCAGATGCGTCGTTCACGTCGCTTCCGCAAGCCTGGGACGGTGTTTCCTGCCGCTTCTTGCCCCCAGGACGGGCTTCAGTGCGACCCTGCTGTGATGGTTGAGGGGCTAGGGTCCTTGTCACTGACGCCGGCTGCCTCTGCTAGTGCTTCGCTGCCTGCACCGAGCCTGCTTTGGGTTGGTTCTTTGAGCTCCGACGAGGACGACGATGATGAAGAGCTGGCTCAGACGCCATTGGCCTCCACCAAGGGCGTTGGTTCTTGCTCGGTTCGCTATGATGAAAAGGCATCTGCTGAGCCATGTGGCGGTCTCTCTGCTGCAGCTGCCACTCTTGCAGATGAGGATGGCTGGGTGCACGTGGGTCGGGGCGGCCGCCCCAGCCACGAGCCGTCGTCTTTGCTTAGAAAGGAAGGTCTCGAGTGTAGTCTCGTCTTCGAGCCCATTCAGGTGCATTCGTTGTCGTCGCCCTGGTCATCGGGAGCGATTCTGCCGTGCGCGCTTTCTTGCCGCTCGCTTTTGCTCTCCGGACTCTCGTGCTCGTTCTCCGGACGCCCGTGCTCCTTGCCAGCGGAGTCGCTCTCCGGTCGCTCAGCCTCGTCTTCCCTCATCGGCCCGGAGTTGGGCTGATGTTGTTGCCACTCGTCGTTGCGTGCAGCGGCGCCGCCAGGACCCTCTCCTTGGTGTAGCGAGGAGCTCAATGTTAACAACGGTTTGGACTCTCTCTCAGGCCCAGGTTGCCTTGATGCGCATGGAGCTTCTTCAGCTGGTTGAGGTCCGCATTGAGGAGGTGGCTCGTCCCCTTCGTGAAGAGGTGGCAACTCTCAAGTCGTTGTTGGTGTGTGTTGATGATTCTTTGGAGCTGGCGGTGGCTTGCACTTCTGGTGGCCTCGGGCTCGCCCCCGCACAGGCTTCATCTTTGCTTGACTCCACTGAGCAGAAGTCGTCTGTGGTTGAGGAGCATCTCTACGGCTGTGTCTCTCCTCGTGGTAGTCCCTGCTCGCTATTGCAACCTGTTTTGTTAGCTACCTTCGAGAGCAAAGGTATGGATGGGGTCATGGCTCCGGTGTTGCAGATCACACCAGAGCTTCATGAGTTGAGTGAGGAATCTGTTGTGGTGCTTCTGTTGGAGTTGGGCTCATTTGGAGACTTAGCGGTGGCCACGACGCCTTCGCCATCGCAGTCGCATGCCTCTGTGGGAAGTGGAGGAGTGTGGGCACATAACTCTGAGGCTCTTTTTGCTAGAGAGCTTTGCAGCTTGCTTGCCAGTTTAGAGGCGGTTAGTCCTGGATATGGCAAGGATGTTGCTTGCGTCCTTGCGGGAAAAGCTTCAGAAGGCCTAATCAGAAAGGTGGGAAAGTCTCTCAGTAAGGCACCTCGCAAGACCAAAACTAGGAAGAGGGGCATATCGCGGAAAGCTTCGGGAGCTGCTTGATTGATGGACCCTTTTAGGTCGTTCTTTCTGTGGTCTTCTTTGCGGCATGGTGCTTTAGTATCGTTTGTGATTCGCGCGGCATAGTGCTTCGGTGTCATTGGTTTGTCGTTCGAGGTGGTAGTAGGTTGTGCTTGTTGGTTTGGAGGTTGCATGTTTTTAGATGTTGTTCTCACGTGGTTTTGTTGTAACGGTTTTCGCCTGGTTTTCGGGTAATTAACTGGGCAATTCTCTTCTTAATTAATAGAATGGGGTAAAGTTTTTGCCCCCATTTCAACAAAAAAAATTCCTTTGTCAATGCAATTTTTTTCTTACACATTTCCGATTGATCATCAAATGTGGCTGATTATCAGTTAGACGTTTTCTATCTGGTGAATTGTCAACTTTTCTAGCCAGCTGATTCTGCAAGATCCAGCGTGCATCTTGGCGTTTTTCTTTGGGAACGTCTACCTCTCATGCGCCTGTTCTCAGTCGACCATCCTGTGACTCGCGTAGCTCTCGTCGATTCGATTATCGTCTTGGTCCAAGTTGTGTCGTGGAGCTGAGCCTGGAACATGTCCGGCTACTTTAGACCCGCTGTGTGTTCTCTGTTGGGCCGATTTGTTAGCAGCCTGCATGTGCACACTAATTTGATATCTGGTTTTTGTACATGCAGCCCGCCTGTGAAAATTAAAATGAAATTAGATAGTATACTAGGCAAACTAAAAAAACCGAGTGACACCATGTGCAATTTAGGAACCCAGTTGCAACTCACATGTAACAGGGAAAATCGAGTTGCAACCCTTGTGCGACTGAAAAAACGGTGACAAGAAAATCTCAGTTGCAGCTCACCTATAACTGGAAAAACACGAGTTATAACACATGTGCAATTGAGAAAATCTCAGTTGCAACTCGCATACAACTAGACAAAATCCCACTTGCAACCAATGTGCGACTGAAAATCTCAGTTGCAACTCGCATGCTGGATAAAACCCCACTTATAACCAATGTGCGACTGAGAAAATCTCAGTTGCAACTTACGTGCAACTAGAGAAAACCCCAATTGCAACCAATGTGTAACCGGAAAAATCTTAATCTTGATGCAACTCACATGTAGCTAAAGAAAAAACACAGTTGCAATTAGCAAAATCTCACTTGCAACCCACGTGCAACTTTAAAAATATCGATTGCAACTCACATGCAACTAGGAAAATCTCAGTTGCAACATACATGTACCACTCACTTGATAGCACAAATCACGAAGAAAATATAACAATATAGATTTTTATCTCAGTTGCAACCTACGTGCAACTCAAATGAAACTAACGGTTTATAATTTTTTTTAGTTAGGCGTGCGGCCGAGAAAATGTAACATGTGCAACTCAAGTGCCAACATAAATCACCACTACAGTGTCTGGTATTTTTCCTCTCGGTTGCAACCTATGTGCAACTAGGAGGGAAAGAACTGTCTAATCACAAAAAAAATAAAAACAAGGAACAACCGATGTGCAGCTAGGATTGCTCCTAAAGAAATTAAAAAGAAAAAGGACGAATTTTAAAAGGCAGAAAAGAAAATAAAAATAAACGACACAATAAAAAAGCCTACACACATTGTTTTGAGGGGCAAAAGCCTATACACATAAATCGGTAGCTCGTACACAGGTAAATGTTTGGCTCCGTTGGAAAAAAAAGGCCCATGTGTATGCCTCAGGGCCTGTGTCATCACGCTAGAAAGAATGGAAGGCATAAAAACCCATGGTCACGCACGCTCGGTCGCTCTGGTGACAGACAGCATCGTTACACGTACGAAACAACTTTATCAGCACGAATCTTGATGCTACATCCAACGGCAGTAAATGCGACTGAGAAATAAGTATTTCTCAAGCGCATGAATAGCAAAACCGTTTTTCTTTCGGTCTTGTCAGGTTTTATTTTAGTCTGTTTTGGCTCCTGTTTTTCGCAGTGTGTTGTTTCTTTTCGCTACACTCAGACTCAGCACAGGGAGAGCAGGCATCAGCTTTGGTACTGTTTTTCCCCCCTACATTTTGTTCATTTGCACGCACACTTGATGAGAGAATTTATCCATTCGTTGGCTAGAATGAAGTGTGACGACGAGTACGTATACAGTGGATTCATCGAATCATCTTCCCATGATGATTCTTATGACGGGCACAATCTGATTACCAGGGTTCTTGAAACAAAAGAGGAAGAGGGAAATGGAGGTCAAAGTTCAAGTTTTGTACACCGGGGCTCAAAGTACTCAATTTGGATAGGGTAGGAGGTCATGTTCTCCTATTTAATGACTACTACCTTCTTTCCACAATATGAAAAGGCTAGCTTTATAAAAAAGATTATATTGTGGAACAGAGGGAGTACTACTTTGCAACTAATTTGATGTTCCTTCCTTCCCAAGATGAGGCTGTAATTTCTTCTATAAAATGATCTAGTTGTGTACGTGTGGACACGTCATGTAAGCATGTAGTGGGATTCCTCTAAGACGGATTTCAGAGACATTTAAATTTAAATATGAACTATGTCATTTTTTTGAATTATTCTTGAATTTATATGCACAATAATATTTATCTTTGAATTAATTAATGTTGTTGAATCAAGTACGTACATGCTTATTGAAGAATAGTAAAAATAAAAGAATAAAAATCACAAACAAAAAAAGTACAGAAATGAGCGATCTCATTGAGTACATGATAGTTTTGTCCACTATTGGTTGTCCGAACACCTGTCCATCGAAAGAAAAAAAATTGGACAAACTACAAGTCCATTTGAGAGCGGCCTAAACCCAGAAGAACCCCATCCTGTTCTTGCCTCTCGAATAGCCCGAGCGAAGCAGAGCAATGGCGACTCTCCCCCTGTCCCAGTCCCTAAGCCCTCCCGCCGCCTGCTTGCCCCGCAGGCCCGCCGCCTCGCACCTCAACCCGCGGGTCCCCTCCCGCTCCGCCCTCGCCGTCTGCCTCGCCGCGAAGCCCAAGGTGCCCCTCCCCATCGCCTCGCCGTCCCCGCTCGCGCTCGGGGACGACCCCGCCAAGTGGGACCCCGCCGAGTGCGACGCCCTCCTCCGCGGCGGCGAGCAGGTCGCCTCCGTGCTCCAGGAGATGCTCACGCTGGTATGATACTTCGAGCTATCTTGTCTGGGTGGTTATTTCCCAGCGATAAATAGATGAGGCTTTTGTTTTGTTCAGTTTCAGTCTTTGTCCTTAACAGTTTCATGACTGGATGCTAATGGAAAATTTATGAAAGTATATAATATTAAAGTACCATTCATGACAAATCTGATGATACTATTATTTTCACCTCCCTAGTATTTATGAACGTAACAATATATCTCGAACAACGATCCAATGGAAATTTTCTACTCCCTCCGTCCGAAAAAGATGTCTCAGATTTTTCTAGATTCGCATGTGTCTAGCCGTGTTTTAGTGTATAGATACATACAAATCTAGACAAATTTCTGACGTCCTTTTTGGCACGGATCCGGGAGGGAGCATGTTGGTTTTCAAAGTTTGACGGCATGTTTTCTTGTAAGTAATGTATTTACGAACAAAGACAGCATCACTTTTGAGTTTTCTGTTAGATGAATTGGTTCATATTAATCGTCTGATTATGCTATTGCAACGATTTTTTTGTTATCCACTGTGTCTTGTTTGTATTAGAATTGCCGAGACATTATGAATGGATGAATCTTGAACGGTGACTCAAATTATCTAAGTATGCTTCACAATGTGGGCCAATTGTTAAAATTTCCTGCTTTTGAGGTTGCAACAATGTGTTTTTGTCTTGTTCTATGTATGACGGTGGTGTTGTAGATGGAAGGCATGGAGATGGATGGTGAATTTGCAGCGGTGGCCGTGGAGCTTGTGGCGCAGGGAGTCATTGGGAATAGGGTTGATGAGATGGAGTCTGGCTTTCTTATGGCACTCGATTACATGATACAGCTCGCGCACAAGGATGGTGATGATGAGGTAGCTTAGTACTTCCCTTGCCCAACTCAGTATTCTACATCATTGACCTGCATCCATCTTCTCTGAATGAACATTCCTTCAGTGGCCATTTAGCATCACAGAGGACAAATGTGGTGTGTTCTCTTGTGGTTTGCCGTATTATTATACCAAAATATGCACGATCTATAATTATGTATGTCCAATTGTGGTTGTGCAATGGATGATAATGCATTAAACTGTATGTATATACTAATGTTAAATTGCTCATTAGCATCGTTTAAACATGTAATCAAGTTATTCTGGGAGATATCCCTGATAATTCTCTGTAGCAATTCGGTAACTATGAAGTTCGTCAGAACTATTGCAAGACATGCTTACTTATTTAACACCCTAATCTTACAATATTACTCATTTTCAGTTGACAATGAGCCTTATCTGGACATGGATTTAAGTTCTTAAAGACATCCCTGAGATATATGTGTGCATGAAAAATATTTTGGGGCACTGTTATCAGCCAGACTAATCATTATTATCCTGTTATATGTATATGCTTTTCTCTGTTTTACAAGCTTTATCTACTTGCCTTACATATCAGTTTTATGATGGCAGCGTCACTCTCTTCTTGAAGTAGTCAAGCAGACAGTTCTAGATCATCTCACGAAAAAATGCCCTCCACATGTAAGTGTTATTTCTAGTGCAATAATGTATATACATGAGTACATAATTTTTGTTTCTGTAGGCATAGTGAAGCTGTCTGATGAGTCTGCGCATTTTGTGAACCAGGTTCAAGTGGTTGGACTTCTTTGCCAGACTGAAAAGAAGGAGAGCAGGCATGAATTACTACGTCGTGTAGCTGCCGGTGGAGGTGTGTTTGAAAATGATAAAGGCCTGAAGTGTCAAATTCCAAAAGCAAATCTCAATGACATAGCAAATCAGGCGGATGATCTGCTGGAGGTAGGTTGAAGAGCATGAGCACTGTTGTGCATTCATGATGTATATGCAATCTTGACATTTTCCTACTGACATTCTCGGTCCTTTTAGTTCTTATATGATAGTATGGAACACAAGTAGTGTTGGCTTGTGGAACCTCCTCTTGTTACATAGTTGTTTACATTATTACTATGGTCATTAGTTATGTCTTAAACGGACATACAACTAGTGAAAACGAAGGTTTCTAAGGCGGTAAGGCGAGGCGCCCGGGGACCTTTTCACCTTTTAAGAGCCTGAGGTGTAAGGCGAGGCAACACCTTACACACATCCTTTCCTATTGCGGGAGCAGATTAGAGTACCTATTTGGTAGACATACATACCTTGAAATTGCTATTTCCATATTTGGCATTGTGTTTGCATGTCGGTCTTCTACTAATAAATTTGAGTCCAGTTTCCGCAATTTTTATCATCATTCACTCCCGTTGAACAGATAATGCACATCATTGTGTATTATTGAAGCTCTGAAATTGGTTAAAACTGAGATGCATCCTCACAAATGACTAAACAAACTATGTAAACTATAGCCTGTATTCTGCATGTGATATGGGCTGCACATTTTGCAATATGTGAAAAAACAACAACAACACTAACATTGTGAACTATCCATTTTTAGACAATTCGTTAAATGCTTCTCAATATTCAATGCTATATCCCTGATATATTTTTGAGAATTACAAATGCCTGGTGTGTTATTTTACAACGAGGGAGAACAAGAGAAGCCCGGTATCTTTATCCAAATACCATTTAAAATTCCAGTTCTAAATGAGATTTCAAATTTCCTATCTAAACACTGTTCTTCAAATAATAAAAAACTTCAAATACAGGTCACCTAAATTGATACTGCAATCTGTGATGATGGCGAACCCAACCTGTAATTAGTATGTGAAAATCTGAAGCATTAACAGAGATAACTCACTTGGCAGTACACTTCTTATTTATGATTACAACATTTGGAAGAGTTCTGCTTGAAGTAAGTAATTTGTTTGGATATTCATGTCAACAAATAGTTCCCCAATCTTTTGACCTTATTTTCTGTATGTATTGCTGCAGACAATGGAAACCAGATCCAAAGTTCCTGATCGAAAACTTCTGGCCAGACTAGTTATAGTAAGAGAGGAAGCTCGAAATATGATGGGAGGTGGCCTTTTAGATGAAAGAAACGATCGTGGTCTCAGTACCCTTCCTCAGGCAGAGGTATGTTTTAGATATGATGGGACTCCTGACATAACACAGTTGGCATCTTCAATTCTTAACTACTTGGTTTTGGTTCGAGATCTGCTCTGTTTGGTCTGTGATCCTCATGAGCAAAACTGGCGAGCAGGTGAACTTCTTGAGCAAGCTGGTTGCTCTGAAACCAGGGAAAGCAGTCGAGACGATGATCAAAGATGTTATGCTTGGCAAAGGGGAAGGTGCCGATAACACTGAAAGCACGGATGCTGAACCAAATTCTGACCTGGAGCCTCAAAGTGGGACATCTGGAAGGGTAAGCTTTGGATACAACTTGGATAGTTGCTATCATCACAAAAGTTCACATGTAGTAGTATGCATGAGGCAGACTGTTGACTCCACATGCTTTGCATGAACATTAGGAAAATGTAACAACAGGCCGCAAGCCACACCCTGTCCGGCCAGGAATGTTCCTTGAGACAGTTTCTAAGGTATCATACTCGATAATTTGTAAAAAGAAACAAATATTTTCTTCAGACGAGCCCATTAGTTTCCTTATAAGTATTCACGGTTTACATTTTTGCCTAATTGAAATTCTTCAACTTGTGATAAGGTTCTTGGTGGCATATATGCGAGCAACACATCTGGCATCACAGCACAACATTTGGAATGGGTGAGCTTATTTCATTTTTTTTGTACTGTAAGTTGCCCTGCATGCCGCTCTTCCGGAAAATAACGTCCACATTTGACTGTTATAGGTACACGAAACGACACTGAAAGTTCTTCAGGAGATAGCCTTCTAATTAACGTTGCATGCGATCTGTTGTATAGTCCGAAAAATGAAGAGTCTTGTGCAAAAAGACTAGTGGTATACAAGCTATCGACTTAGTATTCTCTGTGCGGAGCTTGTTCATGACGATGGTACCTGTCCGAGAATCAAGTGAAGCAGGGGAATGGTGACTGGAGCAATGGCTACTCGCGGGGAGAGTAGTGTGGCACGATCACGGTACGATCCGCAAGTAAAGTTTGAAACTTGAAGATGAGCACTATCAATCGGTTAGAATGCTGCCGCTGAAGCTTTCTTCGAGGCGGAGCGCGCCATTGCAGTAGCCCAAGTGAACATATTACTACTAGCTAGACCAAAAAAAGGGCTTTATGATAAGCTAGGATCTTGTAATGTTCTTAGATAGTGTAGCCTATTCGTGTTACCTCGACCTTCGTAGCCTGCAACTTCCATGTGCAGACATAGCTTAGACAACTGGTTAATTACTGTACTTGATATTCAGGCACTCATTTGTGTTGTGACGGCAAGTCGCCTTTTGCCGTTTTCTTCTTAGAGCATCACTTACGCCCACAAACCGGTGTCTGGCAACAGGGACGACAGTGGCTTTGGGAAGGCCAGACCAAACTGTCGTGGTTTCGGGAGGCCGCCCCACACTGGCGCCCCCCAACGATTGCGATCCGTTTTTTTAAACATAACAAAATTTCATTTAAATTTAGGGACATTTACATGGTTTGAATGAAAAATTGACCTAATACAAACTAAACTTAATTAAAAAAAACTACTTGCGGTTGGCAAGGCTAGGGTTTGCACCGTCATGTCCTACTCGTCGTCAGAGGTGGGGTTGATCCACTCCGGCGCTGCTGGTGCTGGATGGGTGGCGGAGGCGGCAACGGAGGCAACGCCATCTGTAGTGGTGGCGGCGGTGGAGGGTTGCCCTGTGTGGCCGACGCGAAGACGTGCAACACTTGGAATGTTCCAACCCAGTGCGCCTAGCAGCGCCCACTGGTACGCCTTCTCCTCGTCGAGGTCCGGTGGCATGATGGGATGGCCTCCTCCTGCTCCTGTCTGACACCGGCGACCTCCTGCTCCGCCGACCAGGCCATCAGGCCCTCGTAGACCAAGCGATTGTCAATCGCATCCTCCTCGCCACGGGGCGAAAGGAGATCCCGCGAGCCCTGCGCGGTGGTTCTGTCCGCGACGCTTGAAAACGGAAGAGGCCACGACGAGGCGGGAGAGACGCACCACCGTCGTTGGGCGGTGCATCCCGTAGAAGGCGTGGCGGCGTGGCTCGGAACACCGCGACCGCGTGCGGTAGCCACACTCGGCCAGGACGGTGTCGATGTCGAGGCTGTCCTAGTAGGTGTGGCAGCCGTCGCGGTTCTAGGGATGGCATGGCGTGCCACCGTGTCCTCGCACTATTGGTGGAGGAGCACCAGTGCACCACCGACATACCAACATTGTCCGAGGATGGGTCCGCCTGAGCGGAAGGCGGGTGCAGCGACTGATGGTAAGCGATGACCTCCTCTAGGTCTTTGTCATGCAAGAGCGGCGGGATGGGATGACTGTTGTTCGAGAGCTTCCAACCGCTGGGAAGCCGCCAGTCCGGCGACACCAGCAGGTTGTTCTTGTGCAGCACCGTCACCCCATCGAGTGTGAGGTTGGTTGACCTCGTGGCACGCTTGCCTCTGCCGCCTCTCCTGCTACCGATGGCCTTGTTGTCGTTACGCCCCATGGTAAACTCACCGAAAAACTTGGTGGGGAGGGAGGAGGAGAAGAAAAAGGAGTGGAAGTGCGCCGGTGGGAGTCATGGGTGCTTCCCCTTTTAAATGGGAGTCGTGGATGGCCTCCATGCGAGATGATACAACTACATGTCGCTCTCCTATGCCTTGGCGTCTAAGCTAGGTGTCACGCAGCGTGCGAGCAACACGAAACCAGCGCAGTGAGGCGTCAAATCGGTTTGACCAGCCCGTTCAGTGCTGTTAATTGGACCCGACGTGACGTGACACGTCTAGTATGACGTGACTTCTGTTGCTCCTCGAAATAATCCCGCACCCCGCTTTATAAATAAAGCATCATCCAGATACAAGCGAGTTTCACCACAACACACAACAAGCCGGAGTCAAAGAAAGAGAAAAGCACGATAGTCCGCTGGGGCCTTAACACAGGATAGCCCAAAGAAAAGAAAAAGAACAACATCAACAGAACAAGCGCGGAGACACGAAGGACACCTGGATCACGTGCGATCAGGGGCGAGAAGTGGTGCACCACCGCCCTCAGAGCCCGGAGGATGTCGTCCAGGTGCTCACAATCCCACTGCCTAGCTAGTGGGAACCACTGCTGCAGGTAGGTGAGAAAAGAAAAAATAGAGTCAGAAGTACTGTTGGGGAAGATCTTCTCAATCACCATCTTGTTCCGCACATTCCATAAGGTCCATGCTAGGACTGCAAACACTAGCCAGAAGAGGCGACACCTCCTTCCAATATGGTTTACCTCAGTTTGCAGGAACTCCCCGAGATCCTAGGCCTGCCAAGCAGGCCCAAGGGCTTTCCAAACAAAGCTCCACAGGAATTGAGCCGCAATACAAGTGAACATAATGTGGGTGCACGTCTCCGGTGTCCCACATAGTGGACACATGACATTTCTAGGGCCACTACGCTTAGCCACCTCAACTCCCGAGGGCAGTCAATCATGGAGAAGTTGCCATACGAAGCTATGAATACTAAGAGGAAGGGGGCCTTCCAGAGAGTGAGGTCCATCCTAGCTCATGGCTATGGAGGAGGGCTCTGTACGCCGAGCCAATCGAAAAACTCCCGAGGGCATCTTTTCCCTTATAGATCTCTATAATGGAGGTCTCAAAGGAGTACATGTGGGACCAAGCGTCCACCGAGAGGCTGACCTAGTCGGCCTCCTGATCAAGAACCTGAATCTCCTGAAGTAACGCCTCCTTATGGCCTCGCAGGGTTGCCCCTAAGTTAGCCCCCCTAGCCGCGCATGAATTGTCGGGAGAGCTTGGCATAGTGGTGTCAGGTGTCAACCGCACAGTACACCTCGCCTCTATTGCTCGCAGCTCCAACCCGGCCCCTATTTGTTAGGGGAGGCAGGAGAGTGTGGGATGGTTTCTGGACGGCCCAACTTGCCGACATGGGTTGGGGGTGTCGTTGGTGCGCATGCCTCTTTTTGTCTGGTACCTTTCCAAAGGCTATTGGGGGCCAGGCTGGGGGCACCAGTGGAGTGGAGATGCTCTTAGGGCATCTCTAACCGATGTACAAAAACCAGTTAGAGGAGTAAAAGATGCCGTTTTTGAAAGGGTAATTACCCCTATGTGTGGTTTTGGTGATTAATGACAATCCCTATGGACTAATGTTTTCATTGAGTTTTATATGAAGGAATATTCTATAGTTCATGCTTGTAGTCCATATGTTGGATTCAAGTATGGATGCCATGAAGATAAAGATATACCTTGAGTTTTGGCATCAAGATCATCGAATTAAAGATAAGAATATGATATGTTCAAGATCTTAAGAATGTGATCTTAATAGAAGAATTCAAGATATGGATCTAAGTCAGTGTCATGATAGCCTCATTAGTTGAGATATGGTTGACTAAGATTTAGAGCATGTAATCAAATGAAGAATTTTTTATGTACCTCAAGATATTGAGATGGAGCATGAGAAGATACTTGGTTGACCAATACAAAGAGTGAAGAGTGATTTCAAGTTGGTCAACACATGAAGCATAAAGAATGTACCACATGGATCTTGTGGCATGGTAAGCCTTGTCATTTATGCATCATGAACTAACCCATTATATATGTGACTTGGCGTTTTCTATATGGGATAGGTATCTTTCCATGGGCATGCTTCAAAATTGAAGATCTCATATAGCCCATGAGAGGATGACATCAAGTGGTGATCGTCATCAAGGTTGAGAAGGGCAAGTTCAAGATAAGCATCTCGAGAAGATCATTTGCTTGAATCTTGCCGTCCATATTGGTGATAATGTGCATGTGAATATGTGTCTTAATAAAGCAATCCCATAGTGGTGTATTGGGGAGCAAATTATGAGTCTTCACAAAGCAACAATGATCAAGTGATGCATTCCAGCTTGGATGGAGCTTGAAGCGTTGTCATCAAGATCAAGCGGGATACGCAAGGCAAAGGTATGGCCTTGCTAGGTTTTTCTTTTACCGGTCTCAAGGTGTTTGTTGGGAGACCGGGTTATAGGATAGATAGCCGCACTATCAAGAGGGGCTTTCGGTTGGGTAACTTGATCACATTGTCTTAGTGAGCTCAATCCTTTGCATAATTTGCATCTTCCTATTTTGTTTCTTCTTGGTGTTTATCTATGTAAGATTCTTGATCTTGTTTCTAGCTCTTCAACAAGACCAAGTTCATCGAAAACGGAATTCGTATGCATCTTCTATGGCGTTTTCGAGTTTGAAGGTTTTACCGGTTCTTCTTATAGGGAGGCTTCATACCTTTCCTAATTTTTCTATATCCTCCTTTGTTGGAATATGATGTTTTCATGCACCATATTGTATATCTTGTTTTCCTCATCAAAACAAGCCCAAGATCATCGAAATCGGAGTCCGGATGCAAAAGTTATTGCGTTTTTAATGAAGTCTGTTTCATCCCGGTTGTGGATCCGGTTCAACCGAGTCCCACACCGGACGGTCTGGTGCCAGCGCCAGTAGACCGGATCTTGAACCGGATTTTCCGGTTTTCGCGACCAAGTCTATTCTGAGTTGGCAAACAGAGGTATTCCGGTTTTTAGGCCGGTCCTCCGGCCTGGGGACCGAGTTTCCCGGTTCTAGGGCCGGTCCAACCGACTTTGAAACCGAGTTTTCACTGTTTTCTCTCCAACGACCATATTTGCTTTTCCCTATAAAAAGGGGTTCTTCCCCAACGTTTTTGGGTCTTCTTGAGTCCAAAATTGTCCCCCATTGTTGACCCTCTTGAGCTTGCTCCCTCTCCCTTCCCTCCTATGATTCTTGCATCTTTTTGATGGCTTTGGAAGAGGAGATCTAGATATACAATCCCCACTAATCAATTCCTCCTCTAAGTGAGGGGAACCCTTTGGATCTAGATCTTGAAGTCTTTGGTTGACTTCCACCATTGTTCTTCCTCTCTAATTCCTCCCTAGCACTTGTTGCTTTGGTGGGATTTGAGAGTGAGGGATTTGAACACCCTTGGTGTTCTTGCTTTGCATTCTTGCATAAGTGTTGAGCTCTCCACTACGATTTGTTCGAGTGAGAGTCCGTGAGCCTTTTGCTCTTGGAGGGTGACCTCCTAGTTGGCTTGGCGGTTGGTGTCATGGTGTTCTCTTCGTGGAAGATTGTGAAGATACCCGGACTTCTCCTTCGTGGAGCTTGTGAAGTGGTTGTGGAGCTTGCCATCTGCGGAGTGGAGGAAAATCTAGCCATAAGGAAAGGGCCTATTCCTTCGTGGTATAGACTCGGAGAATAAGGTGAGCCTTCGTGGCGTTGGGAAATACTTCATGGAATCCCACACCTCTCCAACATGACGTACCTTACTTGTAAGGGAACACGGGAATACATCTTCATCTCCATGTGCCTCGGTTATCTCTATACCCGAGCTTACTTTCCTTGTGATAGCCATCAAGCTTGAAGTACCAATATCTTGCTTATCACTTGTGGTATATTTATCTTGTGCTATCTTGCTTAGATTAACTTGTTGTTGGTGCACTTAGTTGAGCCTAGTGTAATTAGGTTTTGTGCTTGTAAAATAAACGTTAGTTTAATTCCGCATTCTATCAAGGCAAAACCATAATAGTTTTGAAATTGCCTATTCACCCCCCCCTCTAGGCGACATCTCTATCCTTTCAATTGGTATTAGATCAAGGTCTCTCCTTGTTTAGGCTTCACCTCCTTGAGTGTAAAGATGTCGGCTAGTAGTATTGTGCACAATGACACAATTATCTTTGATGGCACAAATTATATTTTGTGGAGAAATTGCTTGCTTTGTAATCTTCGGACATTGTGTCCAAATATTGAGAGATTTCTAGATGTAGGTTTTTCTCCTCCTATGGATCCTCAAAATCTATATTTAGAGGATGAGAAAAAATTACATCTCGAAGCTCAAGTATCTAAGAAGCTCTTTTTCTCCTTGAGCCCCACAGTTAATTTTTTCTTGACGATTGTGAAGCGCAAGTCATCTCATGAGATGTGGACCAAGCTTAAATAAATATTTGGTGCGTCCATTTCTCGTAGGGTCGGTGGTATCTCTGAGGATCTCTCTTCTCCTTCACATCATGAAGAGCTCCAAGTGGCTTCCACCTCCAGCCGCGATGAGATTTCAATTCCCTCCACTTCAGGTACATGTGACAAGTCACAAGGTAATGGCATGGTGAGTGGAGAAATCATATGTAATGATGGTAGTGGTTGTCTTTACACCAATGATTCATGTTCTATAAATGCTAATGGTGTAGAGAGTTTGGACTTAAGCACTTCTTGCAATGATAATTATATATCCCCTTGTGTTGCTAGTCCTTGCATATTGTCTAGAAATTATTTGAGTACTAGTGTAGATGATATGCTTGATTTGTCTTGTTCCAACAAAAAAATGCTTCTATTTCCCCTAGTTGTGTATCTAACAATGTAGAGGAAATCAAACACCCTATGGAGCAAGACACGATCTTGAATGAAGATTCAAGAATATCCTCATCTTCATCCTCCCGTGCTCACATGTGCCTTATGGCAAGAGGATCGAAGGTATCTCCTACTTTGGATCCCAAAATATCTTCTCTAGATAATAGAAATAATAATGATGATAGTGATGATGACCTTGATGAGGATACTAGTGCTCTTGTGCTTGAGTTGACCTTTTTGTGTACCTCTCTTCTGTTGGGTCCACAGCATAGAAAACAAAAAAAATTCCTACGGTGTGAACTACACGCCAAGATCTATCTACTAGGTACAAAGCAACAGGTGGACATACATCCAACGAGAACTTACCCTCGTAGACAACGAGCTTTGTTAACGAGTAGGAACTCGTGGTTGATGTAGTCGTACACTTGCCGATCTCAAGATCGTGAGGAAGTCCGAGCGCCGCAACTCAGCGACGCATCCGCACTCGCACACACGTTCAAGCCACCGGACAACCTCCACCTCCTTGCTCCAGCCATCCAGCGGAAGCGGCAACTCCTTCTAGACGAAATGCCACCGGGAACATGTATCTCGCTAATCCGAGACCATGGGGGAATAATTCTAGAGGGGGAGAGAGATCCTTCACAAGGAGGTGTGAGGATGAAGGAGGGAATGGTGGCCTTTTATAGGAGGAGGGGGGTGCCCCCTCTCTCCATGGCCGGCGCATGGGGGGGTGACCCCTCACCTCCCCCATTCATGTGGTGGTAACCCCCCCACATTAAAATGCCTCTTCACATTCGTTTTAAAGTCTCCACTTTAAATGCATTAAATTTCTCCAAATTTAATGCTCTCTCATTTAATAAAACTCTTTTTATTAAATTTATTCAGAATTTTGTTAATTACTTTAATAACAAACATTCACATATAGGCCATTGCAATATTTCAATATCACATGCAGAACCACCTTCTGCAATTTCACCCGAAACAATTTCCGGTTTCTATTAAAACAATTCCTGCGCTTTGCAATTCTTTCGTCTGAAACATATGTGCTCCAAAATGGTGTCCGGTAACTCTTAAGTGTGCCACCCTACGGTTCGCGAATAATACAGACATGATCGAGACCCTTCTCCGATCAATAATCAGCAGCGGGACCTGGAGATCCGTACTGACTCCTACACATTCAACGATGACTCCTGTGATCGTGAGAACCTTTAACGCTTGTAACTAAATCCCTTTGTCTCTCGATATATTACATGTCCGAGATTCGATCATCGGTATCTCCATACCTAGTTTGATCTCGTTACCGACATGCACTCTTTTCTCGTTCTCGTGATATAACATTCTAGTGATCACATCACTTGCTTGCAAGCTATCCTAATGCGATATCACCGAGAGGGCCCAGAGTATATCTATCCGTCATCTGGATTGACAAATTCCACTCTTGATCCATGAGCCTCAACATAACACCTTTGTAGTACTGAACCCATCTTTATAGTCACCCTGTTACGGTGTGACGTTTGATGTTATCAAGATACTCTTCCGGTGTCAGCAATTAACATGATCTCATGGTCTAAGGATAAAGATTACTTCGTATGATGTTATAGCAATATAAACATAATGACTTGATTGTAATGCTATACTTCGGATGAATGTTCATCACATCATTCCACCAATGGTGTGACCTTGTTATTAACAACATCCAATGTCCATGATCAGGAAACCTTGATCATCCTGTTAATCAACAAGCTAGTCTATAAGAGAGGCATGACTAGGAACCCTTTTTGTTTATTAAACACACATGTATTGATGTTTCCGAATCAATACATTTCTAGCATGTAAAATAAACATCTATCATGTATAAGGAATATATAATAACAACTTTATTATTGCCTCTCAAGGCATATTTCCTTCATCTTCGTCGTAATAATAAGGCTATTGCTTGTCTCAAACACGTTATGGACACCATAACTAAACAAACGGAAACCGTAGAGGAGTTGGATTTCCAACTTGATGATGGGAGTCAGAGATTCAATCTCCTTAAGCAAGAGATTGCCGAGGAGAAGCACACTAATTGTCTCCTCATACAAAAAACTGAATCTTATGAGCTTGAAAAGGAAAAATCTATTAATGATGCTAGTGCTACTAACTCTACTTCTTGTGAAGCATCTACCCTAAAGGAGAATGTTGAGCTAAGGGCTCAACTTGAGTTGCTAACTAGCAATTATGGGAAATTGGAAGAAAGTCATGAAAAGCTCCTGGCCTCTCATAATGATCTTATAATCTCCTATGATGGGCTAAAATTAGCTCGTGAGGCAAGTATCACTAAGGTAACATCTTGTGAGCCTCTTTTGGACATTAGCACAACTTCTACTCAAAATGCTATTTTGCCATGTGCTAGTCCTAGTGATCCTTCTAGTCATACTAGTGATAAACCTTGTGTTGGATTACTTGCTTTGCCTTGTTTATCTAACAATGAAGCTTCTACTTCCTCTAGTACCTATATTTCTACTAACCATGTAGAGGAAATCAAAGAGCTCAAGTCCCAAGTCACTTCTTTGAAGAAAGACTTGGAAAAGAGTCATGAAGGCAAATCCACACTTGATAATATTTTGGGTGTGCAAAAATACCCCTATGATAAAAGTGGACTTGGATTCAACTCCAATAACAAGAACAAGTACAATAGCAACAACAAGAAGGGCCAAGACCAAGTCAAGGATTTGGCCAAGATTATTTGCTTCAGTTGCAAGGTTGTAGGACATCATGTAAGATCTTGTCCATTGAAGAAAAAGCACTTGAATGAGAAGCAACAAGGGAAGCGGCCACAATTTCAAGGTCAATCCCAATCTCAACCTCAAGTTGAAGCTAGGACACTTCCCAAGAAGAATCAAGATAAGGATCCCCAAGACAAGAAATCAATAAAGAAGAGAAATGGGAGCACTTGTTACTATATTTGTCGTGAGAAGGGACACTTGGCCTCTTCATGTTCAAACGGTAGCTTATCTAACCTTATCATTGTTGATGATGATTATTCTCTAAGGAAGGATAAGGATGGCAATGTGTTTGCCAAGTTTGTTGGAACCCAAAGTGGTGTTAAGAAAAGAACCATTTGGGTTGCCAAGCCTATTGTGACTAACCTCTTAGGACCCAACTTGGTTGGGGACCAACAAGCTCAAACTTGATCAATAGGTGTTTTTGGAGGCCATTGGAGACTTGGCCAACTCATGAAGAATTAAGGGATCTTCATATATTATATTTTATAAACCCAAGTTATAAGGATTATCATCTCCCTACCATATACCCAATGTGCCTCTTTGCGGTAACTCGAACTTAACTCCTTTATATTATATGTTACTTGCCCCTTTACATGTTTTGGCTTTGTACCAAGTATGTGTTTGTATTTGTTGTGCCTCATGCTTGCTTATTTTGTGTATTCAAGTATGTCTATGTGTTTGGCACATCATTTACTTGTGTGTTTTGCTTTGAGCCTCTAATGCATCTTGATGATACCTTTTTTGGCTCTTTTAGAGTGGTTAATGGAACATCCCATTTTGGGGGAGTGATATGCCTTGCGCATCTATCAAACCTTAAAATGTGTGTACATGAGTACTACCACTTAGTATTGATATCGCAAGCTTATCTAGTCACTATGTGGTGTGTCATACTAATGAGAAATTCAAATTCTAAATGTCCATTAATTATCTCTAGTTGAGGTTGTTTTTCCTCTTAAAAATTGAATACCACATTATGGGAGAGTAATATGCTTCTTTTGCATATCACAATCCTAGGAAATGTGAACATATGAGGTGGTGCCACTTAGAGTTGATATTTTTGATTATCTTGTATCTAGGTGGCATGTTAGCTCAAAGAAGGTCCTAATTTTTGTTAGAAGCTCTTACTGCTCGTCTTTTCGGTCTTTCTTGAGTAAGAAATTCTTGGTGTGGCCTTCCTCAAATGCATATCTCTATATCTTATTTGGGAGACCATTTGCTTCAAGTTATTCTAATCATTGGTTTGCATGATTGTGTGACTAGTTGAAGCTATCAAGAATCTCTATCTTTGCATAGTGCTTAATCTTTTTATTCCTATCCTATGCTTTTTATTGTGAAGATTTATCTTTAATATCCGTGCAATATACCACCGGAAATAAATTCCAATACACTCATTGTCTTCGATAATTGATATACTTTGGTGTGGTAGCATTTGTGGATCATCTTCACCTTGGTTTTCACCTCTTATTGCCTTTTTTCTTTCCAAAAATTGTTGTGGCTCCCATTGTCTTCCTTGGCTTTTGAACATCTCTTTGATGGTGTTTTTGATTATTATCAAATGTGTTTTTAGTGGAAGACAAACCTTTTCTTCTCGGAACCTTGTGCCATTGTGAAAAGTGTTAAGGGTTTGGTTTATTTGTTGAAACCTTGCTCTTTTGGGGGTTTGTTATCTCATTCTTTCTTCTCTGTGTTATTTGCTTGAATGAGATAAATATTTGAGCATTTGTGTTTTTATCTCATCTTTTATGGTCAATAGTTTTTGCTTGGTTCATTTGTTGAACTTTGTTGAACAAATCTTGTGTTGATTTGATACTTTGATATAGTTTGGACAACAAATGTGTTTTGTCACACCTTGTATGCCTTCTTGAATATTTTGGTGTTTTGTACAAATTATATATTCATTGGTTCTTGAAAGTCTCGTGCATGCATGTTTACTAAATGTATATCTTATATCATGTTTTGCTTTCTTTGATCCAATATATAGGGTATACTCCATCAAATCCTTAAACGGATATGATGTGCATGAAATTCAAATTTCATCTCTAAATATGCACATATTTTTATGGAGTATGTCCTATGTGTTGTGTTTAGTCTAACCACTTTGGACCCAATAAGTTTGGGGACCAAGATGTACTTGAATGTTGTTTTAGGTACATTGCAGATGCAATGGATACTTGTCTTGTCTATAAGGAACGTGTTGTCACCACATGATAATTGGAGCCTGATGTCCCAAGATATCTCGAGCTTGTTGGGGAACCCCAAGAGGAAGGTATGATGAGCACAGCAGCAAGTTTCCCTCAGTTATGAAACCAAGGTTATCGAACCAGTAAGAGCAAGGAAACACCTCCAAGGTGTTGTTGCCAACTTGGAATCCTGCACAACACAACCACAGAACTTTGCCCCCAACTTATAGTGAGGTTGTAAATCTCACCGGTTTTGCTGAAAACAAAGGATTAAACGTATTGTGTGGAAGAAAGTAAAAGCTTGCAGAAAGTAAACATAAAGCAGTAAACAGTTGTAGATTGATGGTAAAAGAAAGGACCGGGGTCCATAGTTCACTAGTGGTGGCTCTCCTTAAGATAGATGACATGTTGGGTGAACAAATTACAGCGGGGCAATTGACAAACATCGAGAAAGCATACATGCATATACTAATCATCTTGACTCCTATGAGATATGATTGGGCATTACAACATTATACATAGACCGTAATCCAACTGCATCTATGACTAATAATCCACCTTCAGGTTATCATCCGAACCCCCTCCAGTATTAAGTTGCAAGCAACAGATAATTGTGTTACGCATTGCGTGTAAAGTAAACAATACGATTGTTCTATGAACAAAGGATTGCTGTTTTCTCCCTAGTAGCAACAACACATCTAGTACCTTAGAGATTTCTGTCACTTCCCCAGATTACTAGAGGCATGAACCCACTATCGAGCATAAATACTCCCTCTTGGAGTTGCTAGCATCTACTCGGTCAAGATATCTACTAACAATGGAGAGCATGCAAGATCACAAATAACAAATACATGATAGAATCAATAATCAATCTGAAATAGCATCTCAATATCCATCGGATCCCCGCAAACACAACATGTATGATTACAAATAGATGATCTTGATCATGAACGGAGCTCACAAGATCTAGACATGGTAGCACAAAGGAGAAGAACCAACCATCTAGCTACTACATGGACCCGTAGTCCAAGGATGAACTACTCACGCATCACACCGGAGGCTTGCATGGTGATGAAGAAGGCCTCCAGGGTGAATTCCCCCCTCCGGCATGGTGCCAGGAAGAGCTTCAGATCCCTCCCGATCTAGGGATGGAGATGACGGCGACTACAGACTCTTTCATGGAATTTTGATCAGGTACTTAGGGTTTCTGTATCGAAGGCATCTTATAGGTGAAAGGGGAGGCCGAGGGGGTGCCCTAGGCGGCCACACCATCCCCTGGCGCAGGCCAGGCCTGGCTGCACGGCCAGGTGGTGTGGCGGACCTCTGGACCCTCTCCTTCTCGTATTCTGGCTCCATGTCCCCCTGGTGAAAAACTAACTTTGGCTTTTGTCCCGTCCAATTCCGAGAATATTCATTTTCTGACTTTCCTGGAACCAAAAACAGCAGAAAACAGGCAGTTGGCACTGTGGCATCTTGTTAATAGGTTAGTCCAAGAAAGTGTATAAAAAGTATTCCAAAGTGTGGACAAAACATAATAAAGTAGATAAAAACCAAGCATGGAACATAAAAAATTATAGATACGTTTGCAACGTATCAACATCCCCAAGCTTAACTCCTGCTCGTCCTCGAGTAGGTAAGTGATAAAAAAAGAATAATTTTTGAGGTGACATGCACCATCATAAACTTGATTAAAGTATTTGTAAAACATTGATAGCTAGGATCATAGTACTTCAACATAGCATGAAAGATAAAGTTCTAACAATAAGACATAGCAACTACGTTGCAACATGAAAAGGAACAAACAAAAGATTCATGAATAACTATGCTTTGCAAGACGTTTGTTTGTTTCACATAAACAAAACATAGCATAGTGGCATTCATATTGTCCCTCATAGAGTAGCAAACATAAATGCATAGGACACCTTCAAAGTTCATAAGAGTGACTAGATACAAATAGTTTAAGAACAATCAATATCAAAGTTATGCATCAATCAACAAGTCTTGGTACAATGCACATAGAACTAAGAATGGCCACTATGCTCTCAAAGTAAGTGCATAAAGATAGAAGGTGGAGACTCAACATAAAAGTAAAAGAAAGGCCTTCATAGAAGGAAGTCGGGATTCAAGTTTCATAAAGACCTTCCAAAAATTATGGTACTTATTAGCTTTCAGCTCTCATTGCCCCTATCATAAGCATCTTTAAGTGATTAAGGTTAAAGTGACACAACTAAGAGGATATGCTTGACAATTTATAAGTTGAAATCTCATGCCCCTTACTTATGAAGACCGAACCTCATGCTACTCAACTTCAGTCACAAGTAAGCTCTTGTCATTGTAAGTACATATGTATCATAGAGAACCGCCAACGGGGTACCCCTTGCACATGATACAGGAGCTATCCCATAATCAAAATGACAAGGCAAGAAGACAATGATCATCTCAGCAATCTTTTTATTTGCTATTTGCATATGTTTTTATTGAGGATGCTTCATAGAGTGCTCGTTATGGTTATGCTGCAAGTTTCCACCATGATTAGGCATGGCTTAGGCTAGAGGCCTAGGCGTTTCTCTAACACAAATACAAACTCCATGATCTTACAAGTTCCCCTTTTATTTCACACCGCCGGGATCCATAAGCAAAAGAATATGATATCAACTAGGTACAATGTACAAGTGCAATGTTGAAAGCGTTCCCTATGATACATGGTTCTGCTAACTTCAACTTATAAAGCGCAAGCATATACGCAACATTAAGCAATCTCAATTGTTTATAACATGTCATGCTACAGCAAAGATCACTAAGCATAAAGCCAAAACAATATCAAGCATGGCATGACAAAGCAGAAGCCACAGTAAAAAACAAGCTCTCTTCACCACTTAAGCATGAACTTTCCTACTCTTTTCCAATCCAAACCAAACTATTTGAAAACCAATGTATGAAAGAGGGGGTCCAACCAATTTATTCAGCAAACTAAGAAAACCAAAAACAAAAAAGAAGATGCTCCAAGAACAACACAACTGTGCATGAAACAATAAAAATGAAGTGTTTGGAAGAAACCTGAGATTTTTATTGATGAAGAAGGGGATGCCTTTGGCATCCCCAAGCTTTGACGCTTGTACTTCTTGGATATTTCTTGGGGTGACACAGGGTGGCATCCCCAAGCTTGAGCTTTAGTCCATTCTTCATCTCATTACATCATTCTCTCCATACACCTGAAAATTTTCCTTCATACAAAACTTCACACAATCTTCATTAGCAACATTAGTGTACTCAAGCTAATAAGTCTTTAGGTTCAGTTTCAACACCAATAAATCTTTCATTAAAACACAAGCTACTGAAGCACTTCCCTTGAAAAGCTCAATTCCCCAAAGAGAACTCAAAAAGGAACCAACAAGAAGCAAATGCAAATAATGGCAGAAATCTGTCAAAATAGACCAGCAGGTAAAAACCAATTTTTTCGAAGACCTTCTGTTGCTCAAATCGAAAAGTGTTGAACTAACAGAAGTTAGAAAACAACCTGGGGCAGAAGCACAAATATTCAAGCCTCAAAACTACGTACAAAGATTTTACACGAATTTTTACGGTGAAGCACAAAAGTCTGTTTCGGGACAGCTCCCAATCATTACTTCTCTCTCATTAGAGGTTATTCTTGGCACAAAAAGCAAATAAAAAGGATAAGGAATGGTTATTACTAAAGTAATAACTTCCAAGACTCATCTAAAACTTTTGGGTTATCTCCCAATAAGTACTTTTCTTTAACGCCTTTAAGTTAGGCATAAGAAGCAAGAAAAAGAATCAAGCGTTCTCAAATGAAGAAGCATTAAGAGCAATTTTGGTTTTCATAGGAGCGACAAAAGAAATCTTATCTCTCTTATTAGGGAAGTGTTCTATACCTTTCTTGAGTGGGAGTTGATATTTAATGGTGCCTTCTTTCATATCAATAATGGCACCAATAGTTCTAAGAAAAGGTCTTCCCAAAGTAATAGGGCAAGAAACATTGCATTCAACATCCAAAACATACAAATCAATAGGGACATAAGCATTGTTAACCATAATAAGAACATCATTAATACTCCCCATGAGTTTCTTTTTAGCATTATCATCAAGTGGAACATTCAAATAACAATCTTCGAATGGTGGCAAAATTAAGCATATCATAAATCCTTCTAGGCATAATAGAAACACTACTATCAAGATCACATAAAGCTTTAAAATCAAAATCATTCACTTTCATATTAATGATGGGTTCCCAACCATCTTCTTGTTTCATAGGAATATAAGCTTTATGTTTCATATTTTCTTCTTTAATTTTTATGAGAGCATCAGTAATGTGTTTTGTAAAGGCCATATTCATAGCACTAGCACTAGGACTTTTAGCAAGCTTTTGTAGGAACTTAATTACTTCAGAGATATTGCAACCATCAAGATCAAAATCATAATTATAATATAAAGTAGTAGAGCTATTACTAGCTTCAACACTAGTGGTAGTGATAGTAGAAACACTAATGTTTCTAGCAATTTCATCTTCTCTCTCCCACTTAGCATGCAATTCAGCTAGTAATCTAACATTTTCATCAATTCTAACTTGTATGGCATTAGTAGCAGCAAAGGGATTATCAATAGTTTCAGGTTTAGTAGCCATTTTATTTAAAGAAGATTGTGCTTTAGCCAATGATGCTATATTTCTTTTAGCATTAGAGAGTTTTTCCTCAATAGTTTTATTGAAAGCAGTTTGTTTACTAATAAAATCTTTAAGCATAACTTCGAGTTTGGAGGGAGCACTCCTATTATTGTTGTAGGAATTTCCATAAGCATTACCATTGTTGGGAGGATATGGCCTATAATTATTATTACCAAAATTATTCCTGTAGGCATTGTTGCTAAAATTATTATTTCTTATAAAGTTCACATCAACTTGCTCTTCTTGAGCAACCAAAGAGGCTAAGGGAACATGATTTGGATCAATATGAGCTTTCCCATTAACAAGCATAGACATAATAACATTAATTTTATCACTCAAGGAAGAGGTTTCTTCAACAGAATTTACCTTCTTACCTTGTGGAGCTCTTTCAGTATGCCATTCAGAATAGTTAACCATCATATTATCCAGAAGCTTTGTTGCAGCACCCAAAGTAATGGTCATAAAGGTACCTCCACCAGCAGAATCCAATAGATTTCTTGAAGAATAGTTCAATCCTGCATAAAAGGTTTGGATAATCATCCAAGCAGTTAGTCCATGAGTGGGACAATTCTTTACCAAAGATTTCATTCTTTCCCAAGCTTGAGCAACATGTTCATTATCAGATTGTTTAAACTTCATTATTTCACTTCTCATAGATATAATCTTAGCAGGATGATAGTATTTTCCAATGAAAGCATCTTTGCATTTAGTACAAGAATCAATACTATTTCTAGTTAGGGATTGCAACAATTCTTTAGCTTTTCCTCTCAAAGAGAAAGGAAACAATTTAAGCTTAATAATATTTCCATCTATATCCCTATGCTTTTGCATCTCACAAAGTTCAACAAAGTTATTTAGATGAGCAGCAGCATCTTCATTACCAATACCAGAAAATTGTTCTCTCATAATAAGATTGAGTAAAGCAGGTTTAATTTCAAAGAAGGTAGCTTCAGGAACAGGTGGAGCAATAGGTGTGCACATGAAATCATTGTTGTTGGTGCTAGTGAAGTCACACAACTTAGTGTTTTCAAGAGTAGTCATTTTTTGTGTTTTTAATAAAGAAAGCAAACTAGTAAAACTATTTTTTTGTGTGTTTTTGAAAAAGAAACAAGCAAACAAAACAAAAATAAACTAAGCAAAACAAATAAAACAAAGTAAAGAGATTGGTTATGAGGGACTCCCCTTGTGAAGATGTCCTTGACTCCCCGGCAACGGCGCCAGAAAAGAGCTCGATGGCCCAAGATATCTCGAGCTCGTTAGGGAACCCCAAGAGGAAGGTATGATGAGCACAGCAGCAAGTTTCCCACAGTTATGAAACCAAGGTTATAGAACTAGTAGGAGCAAGGAAACAACTCCAAGGTGTTGTTGCCAACTTGGAATCCTGCACAACACAACCATAGAACTTTGCCCCCAACTTACAGTGAGGTTCTAAATCTCACCGGTTTTGCTGAAAACAAAGGATTAAACGTATTGTGTGGAAGAAAGTAAAAGCTTGCAGAAAGTAAACAGATAGCACTAAACAATTGTAGATTGATGGTAAAAGAAAGGACCGGGGTCCATAGTTCACTAGTGGTGGCTCTCCTTAAGATAGATGACATGTTGGGTGACCAAATTACAATGGGGCAATTGACAAACATCGAGAAAGCATACATGCATATACTAATCATCTTGACTCCTATGAGATTTGATTGGGCATTACAACATTATACATAGACCGTAATCCAACTGCATCTATGACTAATAATCCACCTTCAGGTTATCATCCGACCCCCTCCAGTATTAAGTTGCAAGCAACAGATAATTGCGTTACGCATTGCGTGTAAAGTAAACAATATGATTGTTCTATGAACAAAGGATTGCTGTTTTCTCCCTAGTAGCAACAACACATCTAGTACCTTAGAGATTTCTATCACTTTCCTAGATTACTAGAGGCATGAACCCACTATCGAGCATAAATACTCCCTCTTGGAGTTGCTAGCATCTACTCGGCCAAGATATCTACTAACAATGGAGAGCATGCAAGATCACAAATAACAAAGACATGATAGAATCAATAATCAATCTAAAATAGCATCTCAATATCCATCATATCCCCGCAAACACAACATGTATGATTACAAATAGATGATCTTGATCATGAATAGAGCTCACAAGATCTAGACATGGTAGCACAAAGGAGAAGAACCAACCTTCTAGCTACTACATGGACCCATAGTCCAAGGATGAACTACTCACGCATCACACCGGAGGCTTGCATGGTGATGAAGAAGGCCTCCAGGGTGAATTATCCCCTCCGGCAGGGTGCCAGGAAGAGCTTCAGATCCCTCCCTATCTAGGGATGGAGATGACAGCGGCTACAGACTCTTTCATGGAATTTTGATCGGGTACTTAGGGTTTCTGTATCGGAGGCATCTTATAGGCGACAGGGGAGGCCGAGGGGGTGCCCTAGGCGGCCACACCACCCCCTGGCACGGGCTAGGCCTGGCCGTGCGGCCAGGTGGTGTGGCGGACCTCTGGCCCCTCTCCGTCTCGTATTGTGGCTCCGTGTCCCCCTGGTGAAAAACTGACTTTGGCTTTTGTCCCATACAATTCCGAGAATATTCATTTTCTGACTTTCCTGGAACCAAAAACAGCAGAAAACAGGCAGCTAGCACTGTGGCATCTTGTTAATAGGTTAGTCCAAGAAAGTGTATAAAAAGTACTCTAAAGTGTGGACAAAACATAAGAAAGTAGATAAAAACCAAGCATGGAATATCAAAAATTATAGATACGTTAGCAATGTATTAGAGCCAAGCCAGGATGATCGAAGAATTCTTATCTATTACATCATACCATTGCTATCTCGGTAACAAGTATCTTATTCATGCATACTATTCTTCCATCCAATCTCTTGTAGGTTGCATCTTGGCATGAATTTATTTGTTTGTAAATGTTGCGGTTCTTGCAAGGATCTTTGAAAGACTTTTCTATCCTTATTGCTTATGTGAGTAATTTGAGATGATGCATATAATGGTGAGTATATAAAATCATGTTCATGATTCACCAATCCCAAATATGCCTTCTAGAAATTTATTGCATATCATTTCCTCAAGGTACTCTCATGTGCAATATTGTTGAAATTGCATTGAATCCTTCCTTTTGATACTTGTTTCCTTTCTCAAAATATCCCAACGAGCATTAGTTCCCTTAGTGTTAGTTGTGATGTTTTTGAGGTTTTTATTTTTCTTTGGTGAAGTTCATTGATATAACATAAGAGAAAATAGAGCCATGGGCTATATATATTCACTTAAGCAAAATATCCTTTTTGGTATATGTTATGACTTCCTGTTGGATACCTTGTATTCTTATTTTTATTAACCTCTTATGTGTGGATGTTTCTTTCTGGATTATTCTCATGTCTTGTCCACTCAGAAACTTATATACACAAGAGTGTTAATATCCTCGCTCTTTGCCAACCATCTCTCTCATCCTCTTGCTTTTAAAGGTATTGGTAAGGTCTTGATTTATGAGTGCTCGGTTTACTTTTATTGCATATTCGTGCACTCATATCTCATATTTGGTTTATTTTGGACTTAAGCTTGTCTTGACAAGTGTATTGATTAATATCTATACTACTTGTATCTTGGTTGTGTTCTAAATGATATATATGGAGTGAGGATTCCATGTTTGTGCATATTGTATCCAAATGTAACAAATAATTTATGCACAAACCTTGGGGAGCTTCCTTATTTCATTTAGAGTACTATTTGTCCATTTGATTATTTGGATCTTTTGATTGCTTGCTTCATCCGTTGAAGTTTCTTCACCTTGTTATCCTTTTAGCAATATTTGAGCCTCAATATAGTTTATTTCCTCCAAGTATTCGTCATTGGATATGTGCATATGATTTCACTCTTATTAGGAGAAATGCACACCTTGGGAGGAACTTTAACTATATTGGCCTTCTAACTTTGTCATCCATTTTGGCACTTGTTGTCAATGGGGGAGAAGTTTAGAGGGTTTTAAGGGAAATGGTTTTCTACTTAAGATTGGTTTGTTCTTAAGTATTTGCCTTTCATGCATTTCATCTTTATTATGTATTTCATGGTTGAATATATAGTGGAAATTCTTCCAAAGGTTATGCTTGACAATGTATGCAATGAAATTCAAGTTCATCACACATGCATATATTGTGGGGGAGTTTGCTCTATATATGTTTGTTCTACTCACATCTCTTGCATTAGTTGTAGTTTATGTGAGTAGAATCGGTTTTCATATGGGCTGGTATCTTTGTGTTACTTAACCATATCAAATACAACCTCTTGTATACAACTTATTCTCGGATAAGTTGCGTACTTGTTTCTAATATTCATTATATAAACCCTCTTGTTGTGATTGTCATCAATTACCAAAATGGGGGAGATTGAAAGGGTAATTGCCCCTATGTGTGGTTTTGGTGATTAATGACAATCCCTATGGACTAATGTTTTCATTGAGTTTTATATGAAGGAATATTCCATAGTTCATGCTTGTAGTCCATATGTTGGATTCAAGTATGGATGCCATGAAGATAAAGATATACCTTGAGTTTTGGCATCAAGATCATCGAATTTAACAGAAGAATATGATATGTTCAAGATCTTAAGAGTGTGATCTCAATAGAAGAATTCAAGATATGACTCTAAGTCGGTGTCATGATAGCCTCATTAGTTGAGATATGGTTGACTAAGATTTAGAGCATGTAATCAAATGAAGAATTCTTGATGTACCTCAAGATATTGGGATGGAGCATGAGAAGATACTTAGTTGACCAATACAAAGAGTGAAGAGTGATTTCAAGTTGGTCAACACATGAAGCATAAAGAATGTACCACATGGATCTTGTGGCATGGTAAGCCTTGTCATTTATGCATCATGAACTAACCCATTATATATGTGCCTTTGCATTTTCTATATGGGATAGGTATCTTTCCATGGTCATGCTTCAAAATTGAAGATCTCATATAGCCCATGAGAGGATGACATCAAGTGGTGATCGTCATAAAGGTTGAGAAGGGCAAATTCAAGATAAGCATCTCGAGAAGATCATTTGCTTGAATCTTACCGTTCATATTGGTGATAATGTACATGTGAATATGTGTCTTAATGAAGCAATCCCATAGTGGTGTATGGGGGAGAAAATTATGAGTCTTCACGAAGCAACAATGATCAAGTGATGCATTCTAGCTTGGATGGAGCTTGAAGCATTGTCATCAAGATCAAGTATGATGTGCAAGGTAAAGGTATGGCCTTGCTAGGTTTTTCTTTTACCGGTCTCAAGGTGGTTGTTGGGAGACCGGGTTATAGGATAGATAGCCGCACTATCAAGAGGGGCTTTCGGTTGGGTAACTTGATCACATTGTCTTAGGGAGCTCAATCCTTTGCATACTTTGCATCTTCCTATTTTGTTTATTCTTGGTGTTTCTCTATGTAAGGTTCTTGAGCTTTTTGCTAGATCTTCAACAAGCCCAAGTTCATCGAAAATAGAATTCGTACGCATCTTCTATGGCGTTTTCGACTTTGAAAGTTTTACCGGTTGTTCTTATAGGGAGGCTTCATACCTTTCCTAATTTGTCTATATCCTCCTTTGTTGGAATATGATGTTTTCATGCACCATATTGTAGATCTTGTTGTCCTCGTCAAAACAAGCCCAAGATCATCGAAATCGGAGTCCGGATGCAAAAGTTATTGTGTTTTTTGTGAAGTCTATTTCATCCCGGTTGTGGATCCGGTTTCAACCGAGTCCCATACCGGACGGTCCGGTGCCAGCGCTGGTAGATCGGATCTCAAACAGTATTTTCCGATTTTCGCGACCGAGTCTATTCCAAGTTGGAAAACAGAGGTATTCCGGTTTGTAGGCCGGTCCTCCGGCCTGGGGACCGAGTTTCCCGGTTTTGGGGCCAGTCCAACCGACTTTAAAACCGAGTTTTCGCTGTTTTCTCTCCAACATCCATATTTTATTTTCCCTATAAAAAAGGGGTTCTTCCCCCAACGTTTTGGGTGTTCTTGAGCCCGAAATTGACCCCCATTGTTGACCCTCTTGAGCTTGCTCCCTCTCCCTTCCCTCCTATGATTCTTGCATCTTTTTGAGGGCTTTGGAAGAGGAGATCTAGATCTACAATCCCCACCAATCAATTCCTCGTCTAAGTGAGGGGAACCCTTTGGATCTAGATCTTGAAGTCTTTGGTTGACTTCCACCATTGTTCTTCCTCTCTAATTCCTCCCTAGCACTTGTTGCTTTGGTGGGATTTGAAAGTGAGGGATTTGAACACCCTTGGTGTTCTTGCTTTGCATTCTTGCATAAGTGTTGAGCTCTCCACTACGATTTGTTCGAGTGAGAGTCCGTGAGCCTTTTGCTCTTGGAGGGTGACCTCCTAGTTGGCTTGGCGGTTGGTGTCATGGTGTTCTCTTCGTGGAAGATTGTGAAGATACCCGGACTTCTCCTTCGTGGAGCTTGTGAAGTGGTTGTGGAGCTTGCCATCTACGGAGTGGAGGAAAATCTAGCCATAAGGAAAGGGCCTATTCCTTCGTGGTATAGACTCGGAGAAGAAGGTGAGCCTTCGTGGCGTTGGGAAATACTTCATGGAATCCCACACCTCTCCAACATGATGTATCTTACTTGTAAGGGAACACGGGAATACATCTTCGTCTCCACGTGCCTCGGTTATCTCTATACCCAAGCTTACTTTCCTTGTGATAGCCATCGAGCTTTAAGTGCTAGTATCTTGCTTATCACTTGTGGTATATTTATCTTGTGCTATCTTGCTTAGCTTAACTTATTGTTGGTGCACTTAGTTGAGCCTAGTGTATTTAGGTTTTGTGCTTGTAAAATAAACGTTAGTTTAACTCCACATTCTATTAAGCCAAAATCGTAATAGTTTTGAAATTGCCTATTCAGCCCCCTCTAGGCGACATCTCTATCCTTTCAGTTTTACTCCTCTAACCAGACCTAACCAAACTCCAAAAGGATTTAGTGGACAAAAAAATTTACTCATTGGTGTCATGGAGGAGTAAATATAGGAGTCGGAGGCCACTTTGGAGAAAAATATTCCCTCTCCTCCGTGCGTTCACACTGCCTCCACCCCGACCTCTCCTCCACCACCGGCGACCATCGACACCCCTAGCCACCCCCACTCCCCCGATGGCTGGATCTTCTCGCCGGCCATCTCCGCTGCCCATACCCATTGCTCGGCACCAATGCAGGCCCCGCGGCAGCCCCGCGTCGCTCCCGCTCCCGACTACCATTCCCCTCTCCATTTGGCGCCACCGAAGCGTGGCGGAAGCCCCACCATTCTGCCGGCACCCTCGACCTGCCGGTGCTGGCCGTGCTGGTCTATCACGGTGTATGACAACGGTCGTGGGGCTCGTGGGTCGCCAAGATCATCGACCGAAACACGAAGAGGAAGGTGTGGATTGGAAGCTTCCAATCCGCGGAGCAGGCCGTGTGGGCCTACAGCGTGGAGAACGACCGGCTCCACGGCTCCGACTGCGGTGAGCTCAACTTCCCCCTTGGGACGGGAAGAGCGGTGTCGTACCTGGAGCCATCCGGTGTTCGTTTTGTCTCCGACCGCGAGCGCCTCGATGCGGCAATGGTGGCAGCGCTCGCCGGCCTCAACCAGGAGCTCATCGAAGGGGAGCGGCCGCGGCTGGAGGCATTCACCGAGGCGAAGCGGAAGGCTGACGCGACGGGGATGAGGGTGAAGGAGGAGCACGACGGCGATGCGGGGCCGTCGACAGCACCGGCGTCGGTCAGGGTGAAGGAGGAGGATACAGGAAGTTCCGCGGGACCGTCGATGGCGGCGGTGGTGATCAGCGTCGACAGTGACTCCTCCTTCGACTGGGAGGAGGATTAGGTTAGGGTTTGGTCAAATCTGGTCGAATTGGGTGAAATTCAATCGACTTTTGGTGTAATATGTACAAATTAATGTAAATGAAATAGTAGGTTTTAAATTCGGTTTGAATCGACCTAAATCCAGCCAAATTTGATCAAATTTTGCGGTGACCACATGATTTACTCTAAATTTAGCTGATCGGTTAGAAACCGTTTCGGTTAGAGGAGTACTTTTACTCTAATTTTTCTCCGGAGGTTTACTCCTCTAAAGTTTTGTAAAGTTTTGTACTTGGGTTAGAGATGCCCTTAGGCACTAAAGCACCCTAAATTTGGCACAACAGATCTTGCACACAGCTAGTCATGCACGCATGATGGAACAGCAACCGAGCTTCAAAATCGGCCATCCCTTGTCGCACGGAGAACCATCCATGCCTGCGAAACAGATAACTTTTGTAACCTCCAGAGAGCCCAGACACCACCACGCCAATACAACGAGCAACCAGAGAAATGTTGTTGTTAGAGGAAAGGAGCAGACGCCATAGCCAACGTCCCGGCCATGCAGCAGGAGGCCGTTGGGTGACGCCGCCCGGCCAGCTGTTTCCCCGGCCGCCACCCGCAATCTGTTATCCTCCTCCTCCGTTCCTCCCTGATTATTTGAACGAGGTTATCGCGGCTGCAGCGCGATTGTGCATTATTGGCTACGATTCTGCTTCGTTTCGTTTCTGATAAAAGGGGAATTCCTTTCGAACCAAGGTGGAAGGGAATCTTGCGCCGGGGACACTAATTTGGTTTGCATTGGCCTGACATTCGTGGGCGGGCGACCGATGGCGGCGCCTCTGTCGTCGGCGCTGAGCTCGATGGAGGTGATGCTGGACGCGCTCATGCAGCGAGGGATAGGCAAGCCGGATGACAAGGCCAAGGAGGAGACGCCGCCCGCGCTGCCGACGCGCCCCACCGTCAGAGGCCGGCTTCCTTCCGGGCAGAGGCCCGGTTCCACGGCGCCATGGGCTAATCGGCCACCGCTGCCTCCGATTCCTCCACCACCACATGTTAATTCCAACACTAACAATAACATATACTCCCTCCGTCTCAAAAAAATAGATGTGGCAGATTTAATTTGTCAAATTTTAGATAAATCTATACGACTATTTAGTATATAGATTTATCCAAATTTTGACAAACCCAAAACATCTATTTTAAGATGGAGGTATTTTGAGATGGAGGGAGTAGTATTAATACTCCTTTAACATTGCTCTTCTGCATGTGTTGTTTGATTCGTAGGATATGTATGATTTTGTAGGTAATTTTTTTCTAAAGAATCATTTCTAATCCCTCCGTTCCCGCTGATTTATTTAAATTTGCATGTATCTACACGTTTTAGTATATAAATATGATATGCAATCTAGATAAACGTGTGACATCCCTTTTCACCAAGGAGGGAGTACTAGATTTCTTAGAAAATTTCAACGTCTCGCAAAAAACCTCTTATTACTCCCTCCGACCCATATTAGTTGACTTGGATTTTTCTAAATTCGAATGTATCTAGTACTTAAACATGTCTAGATACATCCGAATCTAGACAAATTAGAGTCAACTAATATGGGTCGGAGGGAGTACTTGGAAGAATCTTTTGTTTTTCCCGCGGCAGCGCAATACTTAGCTACAAATGAAATCATGTAGGATTAAAATGAGTCTGACATTGCAACCTAGGCCTGTATATTTTTTCCTATGCACAATTTGAATCGAGGGTCCTAACTCTAGTGGATGCATGGGGGACGTTATTATTACAGGACGAAGAAGGGGCGAGGGAGATAGTAGCAATCAATGTGGAGTTCGAGAGGAGGGCTCTTGTTGCGGAGGAAGAGGTGAAGCAGAAAGACGACGATGTGAGGCACAGGGAGGAGGAGATCGTCGGGCTGAGGCAGCAGGTGGAGCACTACGAGTCCCGGCTCACGGAGTGCGAGGCCAAGATGAGGGCCGTGGAGGAGTTGCTGCAGAAACAGATCGCCGCATTGCAGCAGGTAATTAAACCCAAATTGCTTGAATGCCTGATGCAGGAGTATACATGTTTTTGAATCATGAGTGTGATCTGTGATGCCCATTTGTACGTGTCGCTTGCAGATGTCTCAGAATGCTGCGAGCACAACGAGCTCCCATCCCCGGGAGCTCTCCATCGTCGGGAGCAGAATGAGCGGTGCAACGAGCTTCCATCCCCGGGAACTCTCCATCGTCGGGAGGGAACTGAGCGGTGCAACGAGCTTCCATCCCCGGGAACTCTCCATCGTCGGGAGCAGACCGAGCTGCCTTCCCCGGGAGCGCTCCATCGTCGTGAGCAGAACGAGCTGTGCAACGAGCCGCCTTCCACGGGAGCTCTCCATCGCCGGGATCACGCGGGCTCCGCAACCTCAGTCCACGACGACGGCGGAGGAGGCGGCCGCCGGCGAGGTTAGCGCCACGAACCACGAGGAGAACCTCGCGGAGGAGTTCGCGCGGGAGAAGCAGTCGTTCGAGCACGCGGCCAAGGCGGTGGGCGAGGTGAACCCGGGCACCATGTCCGTCGACGAGCTCAGGATGCTCAAGCGGCAGTTCGTGGCATGGAGGAAGGAGTACGCCACGCGGCTGCGCAAGGCCAAGGCGGAGCTCAGGAAGCGCGTTCACTCGGAGAAGAGCAACGACACGGCTGCAGCAGCTCCTAGTCCTAGCCACGGCGGCAGCCGGTGGCGCCGGTGGTGCGGATGTTGGAGGGCGATCAAGGTGCCCAAGTTTAGGGCCCCCAAGAGGTGCTGCACCTGCGCCATCAAGTTCCCCAGCCCTGCCTCCTGCGCCATCAAGTTCCCCAGCCCTGCCTCCTGCTGCTCCTGCTTTTCTTGCTGCTTTCGACGCAACAGATAGTACATGCAAATGAGAAGAAGATGAGGGGTCCTACTAATTGCTTGGTCGGACTATTGGAGGGGAGAGTTTGACATAACTTTGTAGCATATGCTAGTGGTGTGAACGCAAAATTTCTGAATCTTAATTATCATTCAGCGGTCATCTAAAAAAAGAATCTGAACTCGGCCTACGACTACTCGACTAATTGATATTTAAGACACAAGTCACAGAACACATGCTGCACTTCCAAATTAAGATTTGTTTTAGAAACAAACTTAGACGTGTACCATTATTATATCTTTATTATTAAATAAGCCACTTATAATTAAGTTATACTAATTACTTCTCGAAACAGGATTTTCCCCGCTTTATAGAATAAGGCCAGAATGACCAAACCCTCTTACAAAGCAAATCAGAGACACAAAGGAAAAAACATGAAAAAAACAAACTTGTCACCGACGACAATGAAACGGGACTAAAGGGTAACCGAGCTCCACGCCGACGTCCCGAAGAGGGTGACGACGTAGCATGCCGCCGTTGCTGAGACCGAGATTATCAATGCTTTCACCTAGAGCGCAAATGTGAAGAAGGTAACCACAATGAAAGAGGAGGTAACGACACCCGAAAACATCGCCATCGCTATTAACGGAGTGCTGAGCTTTTGCCCGAAAAAAACCTTTGAACACACAGTATATCAGTGTGCTCAGTGGCCCCGAATCCAACCTCCAGCACGCGATCTAAGAGTTGCCTTCGCAGAAGCGCCGACAACACCAGGGGTCCCTGTAGCCCGCTCCTCTCCATCCTGATGGCCAAGGAAGAAGCCATCACTGACTGCTACATTGCTCGCCGTAGAGATGCTCGTGTAGTCCACCTTACGAGGTCGTCGGCTCAGCATCCAAGGTATCCCGCCCCTAACGCAGCAGGTGCCATGACGACAAACCATTGAAGCGGGTGACGGAGGTCCGAGGTAGCCAACAGGTCCATGGACAACATGGGCTTAACTAGCAAGACTCACGTCCTCGAGTCAAGGCCACAGAGCCCCAATGAACAAGACTTCTAAGCAGACACCAGATCTAGGCCCTTGGCCCGGATCCGGCAACCCAACCACACCATGGCCAGGGGATGACCCCTCCTAGACTGGGAGCCCCTGGAACCCACATAGAGCTAACTCAGCCAGCTACCATCCTTGTGTTTGTTGGCCGCCTCAATCCTTACCACAATCAACACCGATCAGGGGCATCGCCCACGTAGCCCACCACGACACACCGTCCGAGACCTCCGCAACTATGGGGAAGCGTCGCTGATGTACGAGAAGAGGTAGATGTGGGTTCCAACTAGGTGTAGGGGTTCGCGTATGAAAACAATAAAATTTTAGCCTACGCCCCTGAACTCCTGATGCTGCCAGGACCTATCTATTAGTAATGCAGTAACGGGAGGGGCTTTTCGCAAACTTACCCTTGAAGATTGAAAAGCGTTGTCCACGCTCATGAGAGCGTGGTTGATGTAGACGAGCCGAAGCCGACCTCAAGGCCGTGATGAAGTCCTTGGGCTCATGCGGCTCCAACGACTCCTAGTGCCTCAAGTGTGACACCTCACGGGGAGTTACATGCATCTGGTGCCTGGTGATGACTCCCGCTTCCCCGATCCAGCAACAGTTGTGGAAGTAGAGCTCCTGGATCCGAATCCCGTAGCGCGACGGTGCTCCGCGGTGAAGATGTCTCTCGTTCGCGCAGTCTGAACTTGGGATCACGGTCGCAGGAGAGAGAGAGAGAGAGAATATCAATTGGAGGTCTCCTAAAAAGTGAGAAACCCTTTATTAAATATCGTGTGTATTTTCTGGTCAAAATACCCCACTATATATAGGGGGAAGGGGAGGTACTACCTCCCTCAAAGTCCCGGGGTGGGACTAAAGGAGGGGAGAGGGGGGTAGCCACTGGCCGACCATGGTGGGCCCCGCATAGGAGGGGGGGGGGGGGCTAGGCCCAACCGGTCACCCCCTTCCCTTCTCTCCTCTTGCCTTTCCCTCATGGGCCCTTCTCCCTCCGGAATTTGGACCATTAAGGCTTTTTGACCTTTAGTTGATTTCTCTTTTATTAAATAATTATAAATAAATGATTAAATCAATATTTAACATTCATTCACATATCATTCAATCTCTGTGGATATATAACACCTTCCACCTCCACTCTGAACATCCTCCAGACTTACCAAAACCCTTCCGGTTTTCTCTCTTTTCTTCTTCGGTGATTCTACCGATCCTGCAAACACTCTCTAAGCATCACCAAGCCCTTAAGCGTGATACCCCACGGTTCGGGAACACTCCAGACATGGTCGAGGCACTCTCGGACCAATGATCAACAGAGGGACCTGGATGGCCATGTGACCCTGTGCATTCCATGAAGATCTTTCATCGTTTGAACCGTGACTGTCGCGTCTTATTCCTTTTGTCTCTCGATACTTGCATTGCTCGAGATCTAATCAATGACATCACCATGTCGTGTTCAATCTCGTTACCGAACAATGCTACTTGACTCGTTTCGACAAGTGATATCCCCATGATCAAATCACACGTTGCGCAACTATTGGATATAACTTCTCTGAGTGAGCCCTCGAGTATGTTTTCGTCACACGGATGGACAAATACCGCTCTTGACATATATTGCCTCTATGGTTCCTCCAAATACTTGAACACACCTTTATTGTCACTGTATTACCAAGTGACGTTTGATGCTATCTAAGCATTCTCGGGAAGTAGTGATTGATATAGCCTCAGGGTATAAGGAATAGTCTACTAGGTCTATTCTAATCATCATATCTTGAACTTCGTGACATGATCGGATCACGATGTTAAGGTAGGGTATTGGTTCATCATCTCATTCCCAGAATGAGTTGACTCCATTTCCAACTGGCATAAATGCCACATGATCAGGAAATCTTGATCATCTGTTGACCAATGAACCAGTGACTAGAGTTTCACTAGGAACCCTTGGTTGTTTGTATATCACATGTGTACTGACGTTTCCTTTCAATATAGATATAGCATGATAGAAAACTTAATCATATACTTTATGAAATATGATAATAATCCTTATTATTATTTGTCTCTAGGGCAATTTCTAACAGTCTCCCACTTGCACTAGAGTACAAATAAACTAGCTGCATTTGTTCTTAATCATTAGCACCATATATCCCGTTACCCTGAACATGCTTCCTCATGGAAGAGGTTGAGTCTTGGGCCTGTACTTTACAGTCCCAAAATCCTTTGCAACTTACTAATGTCACATTGATTGACATTAATACTTTATCATCACATGATAACATCTTTGTGTATGCATCGTTGCTATGGCATCAGAATGAGGCCGGATTCCAGGAGCCTACGGTGACTTTAGATCAACCTCGAGGGCTTTCTCATGGGCACTATGCCCTGGGACACATCATTCTACGTTAAAAGCGAACTAGCCCCACCATAACATTATACATCACTTTAGATGGTACCCTTATCTTTTATTATAAATGTAATCATCGAAACACTAGTGCACCCTATGCAACTTTTGATGTTTTGTTCACCTCGCTTCCTATTTGACTTTAGTCAGTATTACATGAGTTTCCAACATATTCCCTTATAACATAACCCTTTATGCTTTAAGATATGCCATCCTTTATGGATTTGGAAAACATGGCTACAGTTCTCTATTAGACACTGCGGACAAACTTAGCTCAACGTTCCGTGATTCGAACTTAATCACTTTTCAAACGTTCCTTCTTGGATCATATACTATGTTAAGTTATCATCATGGTTTTCTAAGATAGAACCTATGTCTCAACATAGTGGATGAGCATCATCCTATTCTTTCTTTCAATCATTGATGTTAAACTTATACTATTCTTAACTTGAGTTATTAAGGACCAGTTCCTTAATTAACTTATATTCCGAAACACTTTTCAGAATCCCTTTTAGGAATACTACATAATATCGTAATATTCTTACTATCAACTTCTACTCCCTATAAATCCTTATTTATCGGTACTTGCGCTTTCAGTCTTAATGTGTCATATACACACTTAAGAATCACTCCTTTAAGATCCCACTCAAAATATGTTCCTAACATATTTGGGTATGAGTCACTACTCTTACTCAACATATGTTACTACATATTTGAATCTGAGACTTATTTTGCTCCCACTCAAAATGTGTTTCCTACACATTTGAGTTCGAGACTTACATTGCTCCTGTTGGAAATATGCCCTAGAGACAAATAGTAGTAAGGACTATTATCATATTTCATATAGTTTATGATTAAGTTTTATATCATGCTATAACTATGTTGAGTGGAAACATCAATATACGTGTGATATACAAACAACCAGGGGTTCCTAGTGAAACTCTAGTCACTGGTTCATTGCTCAACGGATGATCATGTTTCCTGATCATGTGGCATTTATGCCAGTTGGAAATGAGGTCATCTCATTCTGAGAATGAGATGATGAACCAATACCCAACCTAAACATCGTGACCCGATCATGTCACGAAGTGCAAGTTACGATGATTAGAAATGGATCCTCGTAGACTATTCCTTAGACCGTGAGGCTATACCAATCACTGTCTCCCGAGAGTGCTTAGATAGCATCAAACACCGTCTGGTAAAACGGTGGTTATAAAGGTATGTTCAGGTACTCGGAGGAAACCGTAGAGGAAATATATGTCAAGAGCGGGATTTGTCCGTCCATGTGACGGGAAGATACTCAAGGGCCCACTCGGAGAAGTTATATCCAATAGCTGCCCGCAGCGTGTGATTAGATCACGGGGATATCACTTGTCGGAACGAGTCAAGTAGCATTGTTCAGTAACGAGATTGAACACGACATGGTGATGTCATTGATCAGATCTCGGGCAATGCAAGTATCGCGTGACAAAGGGAATAAGACACGACTGTCCCGGTTCAAACGACGAAAGATCTTCGTGGAACGCACAGGGGTCACATGGCCATCCAGGTCCCTCTATCGATCATCGGTGCGGGAGAGTCCCGACCATGTCTGGAGTGTTCCCGAACCATGGGGTATCGCGCTTAAAATCACCGAAGAAAAGAAGGGAGAAAACCGGAAGGGTTTCGGCAAGTCCGTAGGATGTCCGGAGTGGAGGTGGAAGGTGTTCCATAGCCATGGAGATTGAATAATATGTGAATGAATGTTTAAATGTTGATTTAATCATTTATTCATATTTATTTAATAAAGATAAAATCAATTAAAGGTCAAAAAGGCTTAATGGGCCAATTCCGGAGGGAAAGGGCCCATTAGGGGAAATGAGAGAGGGAGAGGGGCCAAGGGGGCTGGCCGGTTGGGCCTAGCCCCCCCGCAGGGCCCACTAGGGGCTGGCCAGCGGCCACCCCACCCCCTCCTCTCCTTTAGTCCCACCCCGGGACTTTGAGGGACGTAGTACATCCCCTCCCCCTATAAATAGTGGGGTATTTGGCCTAGAAAAATACACCAATAATCAATAAAGGTCTCCCCACTTTTGGGAGGACCTCCAATTGATAATTTCTCTCTCCCCCTCTCTCTCTCGTGACCGTAGTCCCAAGTCTGGACTGCACGAGCGAGATACATCTTCACCGTGGAGCGCCGTCGTGCTGCGGGATTCAGATCCGGGAGCTCTACTTCCGCAACTGCTGCTAGATCGGGGAAGCGGGGGTCATCGTCAGGCACCGGACGTGTGTAACTCCCCGCGAGGTGTCGCACTTGAGGCAGTCAAGTCGTTGGAGCTAGAAGGAGCGCAAGGACTTCATCACGACCTTGAGGTCGGCTTCGGGTCGTCTACATCAACCAAGTTCTCCTGAGCGTTGACAACACTTTTTGGTCTTCAAGGGTAAGTTCGTGAAAAGCCCCTCCCATTACTGTATTACTAATAGATAGGTCCTGGCAGCTTCAGGGGTTCAGGGGCGTATAGTATAATTTATTGTTTTCATACGCGGAACCCCAACAGTTGTATCAGAGCTAGATCTATGCGTAGTAATGCTAGTACGGGTAGAACACACGAGATGTAGCATGTGGGCGTTGATCTTTTAGTTGTTACCCTCCAACGTGTACTTGTGTATACCGCAGTAATGCTTGACGAAGCGGCCCCCAACCGACTTTACGCGTTCATTCACGAGACTGGTCCACGCTTGACATACAGCTTGTACCGTATAAAGTGGCTTAGGGGGGTGTCTGTCTCTCTCGCATTAGTTGGTATACCATTTGCAACGGAGGGCCCCGAAAGGGGTGTAGTAGAGAAAACTACTTGATCAGCGTTGTGCTGAAAGTTCGTAGGTAAGAACGGTTCTTGTGCGAAAGCCCATTCAGCCATGTAAAACATGCAAAGATAAAGTAGAGCCGTCTAACTTTGTTTTGCAGGGGCGTTGCTTTGTGATATGGTTGTGGCAAAGGTAAAGTAATTACCTTTTGTTACATAGTAGTAGATAGTCAAGGTAATGACAAACTACCACGCCGGAATGACACCGGTACCCTGGTGTCTACGGCGCCGGAACCCGGTGACGGCGGATGGAGATCACAACGTGAAGGACCATATCACATAGCATTTACATTCAATATTATTGTTTGTATGTCTTATTGTGTTCTAGTATTAGATACTCGACGGTAGCCTAATAAGATGATCCCTGTTAAAATTACCAACGATTGTGTTCCCCCTTAGTGTGCACCACCAAGAAAGTTCTTCGGTATGAGGCGATCCAGGGTTACAGGCCTGGGTGTCAGACATATCTACGTTCGCATATAGTGGGTGTAAGCCATGTTGCACAGCGGATACACTAAGGTTGAGTTGGCGAGCCTAGCACGCCACAGAAGCGTGGCCTCGGAACACGGATGGTCAAAAGATCGAGCACGAGTCGCATGAATGATGTGACCGACGTTTAGCGTCCACCTTTGAACCCACATCGATGGACGTGATCAATCGGGGGAGATGTGGCTGATAGGGGTCGTGTTATCACTAGGAACCCTCACTGGGGATAGGTGTTTCTGAGTGGAGTTATTATTAACTCATTTAATTATAAACTTAGTCTAAATTCCTTTTGCAATTATAAATGTAGAAAATGGTTCTTCCCGAGATTACCTTTATCGACGATTGGTTAGAAGGAGAGAAGCTTAGATTAGATGGATCGAACTTCTCCATTTGGGTTGCCAGTCTCCATGTTCTACTTAGTGAGAATGACGTGGTCGACTACATACTCGACGAGATGGATTGGGATCTGTCCATGGACCTTGGGACCCCAGAGGAGCGGAAAGACCGCTATCTCCATCGTGAGATGGCCTCCTATATTTCAGTTGTGATGTGTTTCAGAATGGTGGACGAGCTGTGGCCTTTCGTGGGTGATGTCAACCCTCGTTCGGTGATGCTACAGCTTAGGACACATTTCGTGGAGCAGACACGCATTTGGGAGCATGAGCTGATGGGAGACTTCCTCTCCATTAAGATGGAGGAGAACTCGTCACTGGACAGCCACTTGCAGCACATGCATGATGTGTACATGAGGCCAGCATACTTCCTGGATGTCTGGATTACAGGCTCTTTTGCAAATGCTGCTGTGCTGCGGTCGCTGCCACCAAGCTACCAAGCACAGGTCAGGACTTGCGTAATGAGGGGCGACCCGAAAACGATGGAGTTCCACCGGTTCATGACACATCTCAGGAATGTGTTGGTTGAACCAGATGTCGCTCAGGTCGTCAACGACAAAGGTATATATTCGATATACGGTTTTATAAATGTTATAATCTTGCAAACACATTGCAGTGTTAAGTATATCTGATACTTGTTCTGTTTTGGTGAAAACAGGTCCTTCTGCATGAGAGGTGCTTGCTGGAGAGGAGGTGACGTTGCGTGTTGATGGCGAGCATGATGATGATGGCCAACGACACTCTCCCTCGACATTTATCATTTAGTTTATGTTTTAGGATGATTATTGTAATCAAGAGATTGTGAACTTCTTTAGTGTGTATCACACTTCGTGAGACGGTTATTCATATGAGTTTGTAACAAACAGTTGTTCTGCTTTTATGAATGATTTCTATTCGTGTTCATATCTTGTTTGATTACTTGTGAATCTTCCTTATTGTTTGAAACTAATTGATAATGTATGAACATTTGTAAAACATTAAAATACCTTGTTTAAAATACCCAACTTAAAGATATGTTCATTAATGAATGAAACCATTATATAAATTCAAAGTTATGTGATAATATGTGAAAGTCATTCGATTTCTTTTCACATATAAATCATGCCTAAGTTCGGCAAAATAACTTGAACACCGTGTATTACTTGAATACAAAGTGTTTAATGAATTGTTAAATAGAGTACATATTCGATGTATTGTGTTTTAACGAAAATGGTAATTATCATTAAATGATTGTTTAAATGTGTAAAGTAAGTTTACCAAAGGAAACATGAATATGAAACTATTTGATTTGATCAAAATGTTTCATCAACAAAGGGTATAAGTATAAAAGAGAGTCAAATTGCTATGATTTGATCAATAGTAATGAAATTCAACTTTATAAGAATGGCATAAAAGTAATTGTGAAATGCAAAGTGTTTTGAAATGTCAAAGTACAAAAGCATCACAATATGATATTATATATCAAAAAGGGGGTTGAATAGAAGGCACCAAATAAATTGTTGTAGTGTAGATGTAGAGACCATCAGTTAGAAATAGTTAGCACTCAATTAGAATTGGTAAACCATTTGAATTCGTGAAAGTTTTGGGGGTTATTCGATATAACCAAAACAATAGCGAATAAGTCCTTGTAGTGTATTCATTGGAAACTTTGAATACGAAATCCATAGCTGAGACCAAAAGGAAAGCAAGATTCGTATTGCTTGGATTTGGTGCATTCTTGAGAAAGCTCACTTCTAGTGATGTTTCTCAATTATGAAGCAAATGGAGATTAGTGTAAAACACGATGAGGATTCAAAACCCTACATCAGAGTGTTGAGAAGCGCAACGGACAATGTTCTTGAACGATTCTCTTCACAGAAGGAAAGAACCAATGATTTTGATCATTGTGTTTTTCTCTCCACTATCGTTTTTCACTACATGAAGTAGGATTAAAAATGTAAATCCATATCTTGTATGGAGACATTTGTGAATCACTTGTCATGATTTTTGGAATATGACATACCTACGAACTACAAAGGAAATAATGGTAAACTAGAATTATGAGAAATCCTAAAAGGAAAATTCCCTTGAGATTAGAAAGCAATTCGCTGCTGAATCTCACAAGTAAAAGGGGTTACTTGAATTTTCCCAAATGACTGCAAAGTCATAGTGGAAAAGGGGGTAAATGTCTAATGCACAATTTGTCAAGTATTGGACAAATTCAAATGAATTTGATTCATGTATGCTAAATGTCAATTGGATTTAAAACTAGTAAAGTACTAGTATCTCATAATAAATCTCCAAGTTTGATATTTGATCAAACGATTTTGAAGTTATTCAATAGTAAGGAGATATGCAATTTGCATAAAATTGAGTGGGAGCTATGAAAGTCTTCCTAAAACAATATGTGATTGACATATTTTTGAGTGGGAGCAATGTAAGTCTCAAATTCAAATATGTGGGAACATATTTTGAGTGGTAACTTATAAGAGTAATTCTTAAATATGTTAAGAATGAAAGGCGCAAATACTTATGAATAATGATTCATAAGATGTAGAAGTTGATAATAGGTGTATTATGATATTATGTAGTATTCCTTAAGGGATTCTGAAAAGGGTTTCAGGATAGAAGTTAATTAAGGAACTAGTCCTTAATAACTCAAATTAGGAATAGCATTAAGTTTAACATCAACGGTTGAAAGAAAGAAAAGGATGATCATCATCCACTATGTTGAGACATAGGTTTTATCTTAGAAACCATGATGATAACTTGGCATAATATGTGATCCAAATAAGGAACGTGTGAAAGTGATTAAGTTCGAATCACAGAACGTTTGAGCTAAGTTTTGTCTGCAATGTCTAATAGAGAACTGTGGACATATTTTCCAAATCCATAAAGGATAACATATCTTAAAGAATAAAGAGTTATGTTATAAGGAATATGTTGGAAACTCCTGTAGATGCCAATTAAAGTCAAGTAGGAAGCGAGGTGAACATAACATCGAAAGTTGCACAGAGTGCACTAGTGTTTCGATGAATACATTTATAATAATAGATAAGGGTACCATCTAAAGTGTTGTATAATGTTATGGCGGGGCTAGTTCGCTTTTAACGTAGAATGATGTGTCCCAGGGCACAGTGCCCATGAGAAAGCCCTCGAGGTTGATCTAAAGTCACTGTACGCTCCTGGAATCAGGCCTCGTTCTGCCGCCATAGCGATGATACATACACACAGATGCTATTCTGGCGACCCTCCGGGCGATCTATGGCGATTCTCTCTAAGTCTCCCATGCAATGGATCTTAGTGCTCTCGGTGATTCTCTGGATTTCTCTCATGGCATGGGACTTGAATTAAAGGTTCGATCTTCCTTTTCTACCCATGTGCAATCCCCATCTCCTGGATCTGGTTTTATCCTTGTGGTCTCTTTTGGCCGAGCCAACTTTCGACTTGATATAGACAATGTTTGCACTGCCCTTCAATCATGCCTTGGAGGAAGTAAGCATGGTTTTTATGTCAGTTTGATTCGTGATCGGACTTTTAAATTTGAAGTATTCTCCAAAGCTGTGGGTTTCTTGATCTACAAATTCAGATGCTTCGAATGTTCGGATTTTAAATGCTACTTTTCTTTATGGGGTTATGGGGGTCCAAATTGGATCAAGGAATCAGCAGATTGGTTTTATGAACAAGAGATGAATTGGACTATGGTTTCTCGCCGGAGATCTTGTCTCACCGGAGCCAATTCCATGCCGTTAGCTGCTCATCGGAGGATGACCTACGTGGCAAGATCACTGGCCTCATCGCTACGTGATCCGATCTCCTCGGATCGGATGCCAATTTCCCGCTCAGACTCTCTCTCAAACTCTAGCGATATTCAGCCCACTGTTTCGGTCAGCCCACCACTTCTACCCATTTTGGCCCATGTAATCTGCTCCAGATGCCTTGCGATGGGCCACTCAAGCCTCGATTGCGCTTCTCAAATTCGTTGCATAGGTTGTTATGGATATGGGCACATTAGGAAATCTTGTTTTATCCATAAGCGCAAATCTTAGGTTTATCGCATTAAACAAAAACGACCTGAGCATATCATCTCCTCTGAAAGAGGGCTTGTCGTTACGACTTCGGAAACAGTGAACCTTGACCCCTCCGCTCTCCAGGTGAACCTTGTTTATTCCTCGCCACTGTCGCCACTGCAATCTCACACCTGCAACCTACCCCACTCATCCACAACAATGGCGAACTACCCCTGCGACCCTAACCCCCACCTCCCACCTGGAGCCGAAGTCATCTAGCCCTGCATCCATCGCCAACACCGGGGTTTTCACATTTTTAGTGGAGATGCCCTGCTTCGGTGTGATGACATGGCCATTGTCATCCTCGAGCCCCCCTCGGACCCTGAGCAGTTCGTCGCAGATGCTCACCTGATCAGGAACTACTTCAACGATCGCGGCCTCAACATTCGCAACTTCTCCAGGTCTGCCATGGGGGCCGCTCTAGTACAGTTCTCTGACACCTGCGTAAGGGATACTGCCATTGAGCGTAGTCCTTTTTTTGTTGGAGACAGTATTCTTAGGGTGATTCCCCAGAATAGAGGTATGAGTTATAGGAACATGACCTTTACTCATGATGTTTGGCTGATGATGGTTAATTTCCCCCAAGATGCATGGTTAGTGGATAAAGTTAGAGAATCTGTCAGTGAATTTGGGAAATTTTTAGTCTGGAACAGAGACTATTCTAATAGAGCTAGAGTCCTGGTTAAGATCAGAGTGCCAGATGTGCTTGAAATCCCTTTTAGCCTGGTTCTAGGAGATAATACTAGTGATGAAGGCCATGGCAACTCCTGGACTGTGGTGATCTACATCCTGCAGGCTAGAGTTATTGGAGGACCTAGTGGTGATGAGGATCCTCTTCCACCTGATGGTGGTAACCCACACCCCATGCCTCATCCATTTGGTGGACACTAGGATGATATGGTCCAAGATCATGCTCCTGAAGGACCAGCCAATGTTGCACCTGATATTCCCAATGTTGCAATACCATATGGAAATGCTACACCTGCTGCTGACATTGAACCAATGATTGCTACCCCTCCCCAGCATAGTCCTGCTCATGCTGATCATCTTGCTGAACTTGAACCAATGATGGAAGCTGTGGACTCTTTCAATGCTATCCATGGTCTGCTATCTGACATGGTTAAGAATGCACACACCACTCTGGGCAACACTGATATCTTATGTATCCATGGTGCTAGTTTCCAAATTCTTGATGTGTACACTGAATTTGGTAAACAGAGGAAGTGCCTTCTGAAACTGTATGCCACTGCCCCCCATGTGCCTGCCTCCTCAACTGTTTGTATTACTAAAATCTCTGATGATGATGTGCAAGCCTCATTGGATACTTCTATTGGTACTTCATCCTCTGCCAATGAGGACAGTAACTCCTAGGTGGCTAAACGCAAGTTACTTGCTCCAAAGGATGTGACTGCCGTCAGGCATAGTAAAAGAATTGCCAACCAATCTGAAGGATATAAAAACAAAGAAGCTACAGTCAAAGCTCAGGAGAAGGATTCTGCTATTTCTACTATGATCAATGCCTCAGGAAAATCCAGAAAGGTGGCCAAAAGCAAAGCTCATCCTCATGAGGTGGTTATTATGGACCAAGATGCTCCTCCCCCACCTGTCCTTCCTGTTGACACCATCCAGGCCATTGGTGTCAATCAATGCCTGATTTCTCCTAGTGAGATTTCAGAGGACAAGCTCTTCTCTGAATGTGGCTAATATTATTTCACTCTGCTGCCTGTAATAATGTGTGTCATATATGTCTAATCACACACAGTTTTATGTTTCAACTACTATATCTATTTGGTACTGTCTGGCATGTAATAAGCACTACTATATTACTCATGATGAGCAGAACCATGTCCCTATATCTGTTTAAGCACCTGGTTGTTTCTATCTCCCCTGTTATGTTTTATACCTCCATTTCATATCTGTGGATTTACCAACCTGGGTTCAATGTGAATTATATATTTACCTCTGTACTGCCAGATACCCCCAATGAAAACCTGGTTAACTATGTTGATCAGGTTCTATGGATCCATCTCATGTTGAATTGTGAATAGAAACTAGATGATTCTTGACTGGAATGTTAGAGGCATCAATTCTGATTTGAGACTTGATCAAATTTGAGAAAAAGTGGATTCTAGCAATTGTGATATTATTTGCCTCCAAGAGACTAAAAGAGAAGATTTTGAGCACTCTTATTTAAGAAAATTCTGTCCTAGGAGATTCTCTCATTTTGCATTTTCTCCATCCCTTGGTAATTCTGGAGGATTGATTACTATCTGGAATGGTAGCCTTTTTTACAGGAGAGCTTCTTTGTCAATCTAAATTCCATTTATCTGTGGCTCTCACTTGTAATCACTCTGGTATCACTTGGATCCTGACCAATATTTATGGACTTGCACACAATGAACACAGAGCTGATTTTGTCAATTGGATGCATAATATGGATACTTCCAATTATCCATTCTGGATGTTAGTGGGGGACTTCAATCTCATAAGAAGCCCTGAAGATAGAAATAGAGAAGGTGGTGATGCTCATAATATGATGCTTTTCAACAATGCTATCCAATCTCATGATCTTGTGGAAGTACCACTAAAAGGAAGATCATTCAGCTGGAGTAACATGCAAGACCCCCCTCTACTAGAAAAGCTGGATTGGATTTTCACATGCCCTTTATGGACTACAACATTCCCCAACACAATGGACCATCCTCTCTCAAGAATTGGCTCTGATCATACACCCATCAGTATCCAAGTGGGCACTACAATTCCTAAAGCCCAATTATTCAGATTTGAGAACTTCTGGCTGGATTTTGATGGTTTTTATGACACTGTGAACACTCTCTGGAATTCTGCTCCCTATAACAGTGATGCTGCCCTTGCTATCAACTGCAAATTCAAACACCTCAGAGCTGGCCTTAAGAAATGGAGCAAAAAACTTTCAAATTTAAATCAGACTATTGGGAACTGCACATTTATCCTGGCATTAATTGAAGGAATTGAAGATCAGAGACCACTTGCCTTACATGAGATGAATATTAAAAAGATTTTGACGAAACATACCAATAAGCTCCTGGAGGCTAAAATAATCTATTGGAAAAGCAGGGCTAAAATTAGATGGGCCAAATTGGGGGATGAGAACACCAAATTTTTCCATGCCGTGGCAACCCAGAATTTCAGGAAAAATCTCATCGCACATATCAAGACTGAAGACAATTTGGTTCTAACTGAACATGAACTCAAAGCTGCTGCAATTTGGCAATCTTACAAACAAAGACTTGGCACACGTGAAAATATTATCAATGACATTAACCTTGATGATTGTGTCTTACCTCATGATCTTCTTCACCTGGATGCTCCATTCATAAATGAAGAGATTGAAACTGTGGTCAATGAATTTCCTTCTGACAAAGCACCTGGTCCTGATGGATTCAATGGGAAATTCCTTAAGAAATGCTGGCCTATTATCAAGGAAGATTTTGTAAAACTGGTTCATGACTTCTATGATGAATCAGTGAATTTGAATGCCATCAACACTACCTTTATTACTCTCATCCGCAAGACAAATGATCCTGAGACTATGAATGATTATAGGCCCATTTCTTTGGTTAGTCTTCCACTAAAATTCATCACCAAGATTATGGCCAATAGACTCAAGGAGGTTATTAAACCCATTCTCCATAATAATCAGTATGGCTTTATTAAAGGGAAAAATATCCATGATTGTCTGGGATGGGCATTTGAATATCTTCACATCTGCCATGTGTCTAAGAAACCCATTATTATTATGAAGATTGACTATGAGAAGGTTTTTGATAAGATTGAATATAATGCAATCATTAATATGCTGAATGCTAAAGGTTTTGGGCCCAAATGGATTTCCCTGGTCAGATCTATCCTGTTCTCTGCCTCTACTTCAGTGTTACTAAATGGTGTCCCAGGGAAAAAATATGTTGTAAAAGAGGTGTCAAACAAGGAGACCCCTTATCCCCCCTTTTATTTGTCTGCACAGCTGAATTATTACAAGAAATTGTCAATGATGCCTGGCACAGAAATGAAATCAGCCTGCCTCTTGATAATGATCATGGACAAAAATATCCTATTCTTCAATATGATGATGATACCCTTCTGATTATGCCTACTGATAGTTTTCAACTTAATAACCTCAAGGACAGACTCCAATAATTCAGCAGTATGACTGGTCTCAAGGTAAATTATGATAAATCTACCCTGATACCTATCAATGTGTCAGTGGATTATGCATGTCAACTGGCCTCTGATTTTGGATGCAAATTGGAGAGCTTACCTTTTACCTACCTGGGTCTCCCACTTGGTACCACAAGACCATCTATTGATAGCTTGATGCCCATTGTATCCAAATTTGACAGAAATCTTTCAGGACTATCTTATCTCATGTCATATACAGGAAGACTCACATTATTGAACTCTGTACTAAATTCTATGCCCATCCATGCCATGTGCTCTTTTAAAGTCCCCATAACAATTTTTATCCATTTTGAAAAAGGTGGCAGACAATTCCGTTGGGCAGGGAAAGATATCCATAGACATGGCAAGTGTCTTGCTAAATGGGATTTGGTCTGTAGACCAAAGGACCAAGGAGGTTTAGGTGTCATAAACCTCAGGGTACAAAATCAGGCCCTTCTACTAAAAATATTCATAAATTCTATAACAGGGCTCATATACCATGGGTTGATCTCATTTGGAAAGCTTACTATCAAGGAGACTCTACCCCACACTCACTGAATCATATTGGATCCTTCTGGTGGAGAGACTGTATGAACTATGTCGATATTTATAGAGACTTGACTCACTGTAAAATTGGCAATGGAAAATCTATGCTACTCTGGAAGGATCTATGGAAGGATGAATGTTTTGAAGATAAATACCCACACCTGTACTCTTTCTGCCACAATGATACTTTGACCATGGCCAAGGCCATCTCTGCAGCTGATAATGATTTCTATGATCTCTTTCAACTCCCCTTATCCATTATTGCTCATGAGGAATTTATTGACATATTGGAGAATATCAGAAGCATAAATCAAAATGATGACCATGACTCATGGTACTTTTTCTGGGGTGAGACCTTTAAAACCAGAAAGATGTACAGAGCTCTGATTGGGAAACACCCAACACCAAAGCCCATTCTTGATATTTGGAAATCATGTTGTCTCCTAAGACACAATTTTTTTGCCTGGCTACTTCTGAATATGAGACTAAATACCAAAGATTTAATGACAAGAAAGAATTTCTTTGTGGAATTCAATGACTGTGTAATATGTGACACATGTCCTTAGGAAACCCTACAACATCTATTCTTCGAATGCAGTTTTAGCCTAGGGTTCTGGTGGGCCCTGGGACTTGAATGGAACACTGACATGGATATTCATCAAATGATCAATGATGCTGGAAGCAGATTCAATCGCAGTTTTCTTATGGAAATTATCATCACTGGATGTTGGAGTATATGGGATCAAAGAAATAGCTATATTTTCAGGGATCTTAATCCTTCCATCACTAGATGTATTTCCTTCTTTAAAGCAACCTTCACCTTGACTATGCATAGAGCTAAACCTAGTCTCAAGGAAGGTATGCAGCAGTGGCTTGACACATTATGAATGTAAATCATCTGTAAAATGGATCTGAGCCTGGCTCAACCCTCTGTACATTATAAAATTTATAAAATGACGCAGTAGGGGTCTTCCCTACTATTTTTGTCAAAAAAAATGTGATGATAAAGTATTAATGTCAATCAAGGTGACATTAGTAAGTTGCAAAGGATTTGGGACTGTAAAGTACAGACCCAAGGCTCAACCTCTTCCATGAGCAAGCATGTTCAGGGTACCGAATATATGGTGCCAATGATTGAGAACAAAATGCAGCTAGTGTATTTGTACTCTAGTGTAAGTGGGAGACTGTTGAAAATATGCCCTAGAGACAAATAGTAGTAAGGACTATTATCATATTTCATATAGTTTATGATTAAGTTTTATATCATGCTATAACTACGTTGAGTGGAAACATCGATATACGTGTGATATACAAACAACCAGGGGTTCCCAGTGAAACTCTAGTCACTGGTTTATTGGTCAACGGATGATCATGTTTCCTGATCATGTGGCATTTATGCCAGTTGGAAATGAGGTCATCTCATTCTGAGAATGAGATGATGAACCAATACCCAACTTAAACATCGTGACCCGATCATGTCATGAAGTTCAAGTTACGATGATTAGAAATGGATCCTCGTAGACTATTCCTTAGACCGTGAGGCTATATTAATCACTGTCTCCCAAGAGTTCTTAGATAGCATCAAACACCATCTGGTAAAATGGTGGTTATAAAGGTGTGTTCAGGTACTCGAAGGAAACCATAGAGGCAATATATGTCAAGAGCGGGATTTGTCCGTCCATGGGACGGGAAGATACTCAAGGGCCCACTCGGAGAAGTTATATCCAATAGCTACGCAACGTGTGATTAGATCACGTGGATATCACTTGTCGGAACGAGTCAAGTAGCATTGTTCAGTAACAAGATTGAACATGACATGGTGATGTCATTGATCAGATCTCGGGCAATGCAAGTATCGAGTGACAAAGGGAATAAGACACGACTGTCCCGGTTCAAACAACGAAAGATCTTCGTGGAACACACAGGGGTCACATGGCCATCAGGTCCCTCTGTCGATCATTGGTGTGGGAGTGTCCCGACCATGTCTGGAGTGTTCCCGAACCGTGGGGTATCACGCTTAAGGGCTTGATGATGCTTAGAGAGTGTTTATAGGATCGGTGGAATCACCGAAGAAAAGAAGGGAGAAAACCGGAAGGGTTTCTGTAAGTCCGGAGGATGTCCGGAGTGGAGGTGGAAGGTGTTCCATAGCCATGGAGATTGAATAATATGTGAATGAATGTTTAAATGTTGATTTAATCATTTATTCATATTAATTTAATAAAGAGAAAATCAATTAAAGGTCAAAAAGGCTTAATGGGCCAATTCCGGAGGGAGAGGGCCCATTAGGGGAAAGGAGAAAGGGAGAGGGGCCAAGGGGGCTGGCCGGCTGGGCCTAGCCCCCCTGCGGGGCCCACTAGGGGCTAGCCGATGGCCACCCCACCCCCTCCTCTCCTTTAGTCCCACCCCGGGACTTTGAGGGAGGTAGTACCTCCCCTCCCCCTATATATAGTGGGGTATTTGGCCTAGAAAAATACACCAATAATCAATAAAGGTCTCCCCACTTTTGGAAGGACCTCCAATTGATATTTTCTCTCTCCCTCTCTCTCTCGTGACCGTGGTCCCAAGTCTGGACTGCGCGAGCGAGAGACATCTTCACCGCGGAGAGCCGTCGTGCTGCGGGATTCGGATCCGGGAGCTCTACTTCCGCAACTGCTGCTAGATCGGGGAAGCGGGAGTCATCGTCAGGCACCGGACGTGTGTAACTCCCCGCGAGGTGTCGCACTTGAGGCACTCAAGTCGTTGGAGCCAGAAGGAGCGCAAGGACTTCATCACGACCTTGAGGTTGGCTTCGGCTCGTCTACATCAACCACGCTCTCCTGAGCGTTGACAACGCTTTTCGGTCTTCAAGGGTAAGTTCGCGAAAAGCCCCTCCCGTTACTGTATTACTAATAGATAGGTCTTGGCAGCTTTAGGGGTTCAGGGGCGTAGGATAAAATTTATTGTTTTCATACGCGGAACCCCAACAACTCCCACTCAAAAATATGTCATTCACATATTGTTTTAGGAACACTTTCATAGCTCCCACTCAATTTCAGGCAAATTTCATATCCACTCACTATTTTGAACAATTTGAAAATCCTTTGATAAATTATCAAACTGAGATATTTACTATGAGATACTAGTACCTTACTAGTTTTAAATCCACCTGACTTTCAGCACACTTTAATCAAATTCATTTGAATTTTTCCAATACTTGACAAATTGTGCTTTTGTCATTCACCCTCTTTTCCACTATGGCTTTCCAGTCATTTGGGAAAATCCAAGTAACCCTTTTTACTTGTTAAGATTCAGCAAACAAATTGATTTCTAATCTCAAGTGAATTTTTGTTTAGGATTTCTCATATCTTTAGTTTACCATTATTTCCTTAGTAGTTTATAGGTATGTCATATTCCGGTAATCATGAAAAATGATTCACAAATATCTCCATACAAGATGTGGAGTATATTTTGAATCATACTTTGTGTAGTGAAAACACTTAGTATGGAAAACATAATGATCATTATCATGGATTCTTTCCTCTGTGAAGAGAATCGTTTAGGAACGCTTTCCGTTGCGATTCTCAACACTCTGATGTAGGGTTTTGAATCCTCATCGTGTTTTTCACTATCTTCCAAAAGCTTCATAATCGAGAAATACCACTAAATATGAACTTTATCGAGAATGCACCAAAATCCAAGCAATACAAGTTTTACTCTCATTTTGGTTCTAGCTATGGCTATCGTATTCATAATTTCCAATGAATACTCTACAAGGACTTATTCGCTATTGTTTTGGTTATATCGAATAACCCCAAAACTTCCATGATATATTCTAATTTATATATGGCACCGATCTCACGAATTTATATGGTTCACTATATATTCTAATTGAGTGCCAACTATTTCTAACTAATGGTATTTACATCTACACTAGAAAGATTTATTTGGTGCCATCTATTCACCCACTTGATATTTAATATCACATTGTGATGCTTTGCATTTTGACGTTTCAAACGCATTGCATTCCACAATTTTCTGTATGCCAATCTTGTAAAGTTGAATTCATTACTATTGATCAAATCGTAGTAATTAGATTCTCTTTTATCTTTAATACCCTTCATATGCTAAACTTATTTGATTATATCAAATAGTTTCATGCTCATGGTTCCTTTGGTAAACTTCTTTACAAAATTTAAACAATCATACAATGATAATCACCATTTTGTTAAACTAGAATACATCGAATATGTATTCTCTTTTAACAATTCATCAAACACTTTGTATTCATGCAATACATGGTGTTTAAGTTATTTCTGCCGAACTCAGGCATGATTCATATGTGACAAGAATACAAGTGTCTGTCACATATTATCATTATAATTTTGAATTTAAACAATGGTTTCATCCATTAATGAATATATCATTAAGTTGGGTATTTTCCAAGGCATTTCAATATTTTTACAAATGTTCATGCATTATCAATTAGTTTCAACAACAAGGATAATTCACACATAATCAAACAAGATATGAACACGAATAGAAATCATTCATAGAAGTAGAACAACTGTTTGTTACAACTCATATGAATAACTATCTCACGAAGTGTGAGACACACTAATGAAATTCACGATCTATCGATTACAATAATCATCCTAAAACAATAAACTAAGTGATAAATATCGAGGGAGAGTGTCGTCGACCATCATCATCATGCTCGCCATCAACACGCAATGTCACCTCCTCTCCAGCAAGCACCTCTCATGCAGAAGGACCTGTTTTCAGCAAAACAGAACAAGTATCAAATATACTTAACACTTCAACATGTGTTTGCAAGATTATAACATTTATAAAATTGTATATCAAATATATACCTTCGTCATCGACAACCTCTCCGATGATTGGTTCAACCTTTACGTTCCTGAAACATAATATGAACTCTTGGAAATCCAATGTTTCCGTATCACCACTCATGATGCTACTCTGGGCATGTCCTTCATAGCTGGGAGGCAGCGATCGAAGCAGCATGCCTATCACAAATGGCTCATCCATCCAGTAGTCCATGAAGTGAACCAGTCTCATGTGTGCATCAAGCATGCGCTCCAAGTGATTCTCCAAACAAGTGTGTTCCTCCATATTTATGGAAAGGAACTCTCCAAGCAGCTCGTGCTTCCACATGTGCACTTGGATTATGAACTCTGCTCTTAGCTGATCCACCATCGCATATGGATTAAGATCACCCATGAGTGGATGGAGTTCATCCACCATCCCATAACGCATTATTATATGAATGTAAGTGGACATCTCTTGGCGATAGTAGCGGTCCGCCAGCTCTTGTGGGGTCTCATAGTAGTTTGGCTCAGTCAAATCCATCGTGCGGTGTATGTAGTCTACCACATGATTCCTAGTAAGGAGATCATTCAGGCGCACAAGCCAACTAGGGAAGTTGGATCCATCAAGTCTAAGTTTCTCACCAACTACCCACTCCTCAATGACAAAGTAAGCTTCACGGTGAGCCATCTCTACATTTATAATTGCAAAAAGGAATTTAGACTAAGTTTATAATTAAATGAGTTAATATAATAACTCCACTAAAAACACCTATTCCCTGAAGGGTTCTAGTGATAACACAACCCCTTTTCCCCACATCTCCCCCAATCATCACGGCCATCAATGTGGGTTCTAGGGTGGACGCTAAATGTCGGTCACATCATTGTGACTCGTGCTCGATCTTTCAACCATCCGTGTTCCGAGGCCATGTCTACACATGCTAGGCTCGCCAACTCAACCTTAGTGTATTCGCTATGCAACATGGCTTACACCCACTGTATGCAATGTAGATATGTCTGACACCCGATCGTCATGGCCTGCCTCATACCGAAGAACTTTCTTGGTGGTGCACACTAAGGGGGAACACAATCATTTGTAATTTTTAATAGGGATCATCTTATTAGGCTATCGTCGAGTATCTAATACTAGCACACAATAAGATATACAAAAAATAACATTGAATGTAAGAGTAATGCGATATGGTCCTTCTCACCATGATCTCCGTCCCGCGACTCCGAATTCCGGCGCCGTAGGCACCAGGGTACCGACGCCTTTCCGGCATGGTAGTCCGTCACCTCCGTGACCGTACACTACTACTTAGCAACATAAAGTATGTACTTTACCTTTACCACAACCATATCACATCATAACGCCCCCTGCAAAACAAAGTTAGACGCCTCTACTTTATCTTTGCATGTTTTACATGGCTGAATGGGCTTTCGCACAAGAACCGTTCTTACCTACGAACTTTCACCACAATGTTGATCAAGTAGTTGTCTATACTACACCCCTTTCGGGCCCCTCCGTTGCAAATGGTATACCAACTAATGCGAGAGAGAAAGACCTCCCCTAAAGCCACTTTATACGGTACAAGCCGTATGTCAAGCGTGGACCAGTCTCACGAATGAACGCGTAAAGTCGGTTGGGGCTGCTTCATCAAGCATTACTGCGGTATATACAAGTACACGTGGAAGGGTAACAACTAAAAGATCAACGCCCACATGCTACATCTCGTGTGTTCTACCCATACTAGCATTACTAAGCATAGATCTAGCTCTGATACCATGATACGCCCAAAACGTATCTACTTTCCCGAACACTTTTGCTATTGTTTCTCCTCTATAATTGTGTGATTTGGATACAACTAATGCGGACTGACGCTGTTTTCAGCAGAATTGCCTTGGTGTCTACTTTTTGTGCAGAAAATCAACTATCAGGAAAAATCCCGGAAAATATGCCAAAAATCCAATTTCACCCGAAGACTCTAGGAGCTAGAATATGAGACGGTGAAGAGCTAGGGGTGGCCACACCACCTGCCGGCGCGGGCCAGGCTAGGCCGCGCCAGGGGTGGTGTGGGCCCCCCCAGGCACCCCCTCGGCCTCTCTCTTCGCCTATAAGGACCCTTCTGACCTAAAAACTTCAGGGGGGGTCAACGTTTTTCTAGAAGGAGTTCCGCTCCGCCGCCACCACCAGATTCGACGAAACAGCACCAGAAACTCCGTCGACCATCCATGTTTCCCCCATCTATGAGTGAGTAATCCCCCGCTGTAGGCTATGTGGATGGTAGGGATTGGATGAGATTGTTCATGTAATGGCATCAGATTGTTAGGGCATGGTGCCTAGTATCTTTTATTAGTGCTTTATGACTTTGTTGCGACTTGTTGTGCTTAATGCTTGTCACTAGGGCTCGAGTGCCATGATTTCAGATCTGAACATGTTATTGATTCATTATGATAGTATTGTTTTTGGTCTTATCTGCAAGTTGTATACACACGTTGATGTCCGGAACCTATGGCCCCGAAGTGACAGAAATCGGGATAACCGGAAGGGAATGGCTTTGATGTGAGGATCACATGTGTTCACGGAGTGTTAATGCTTTGCTCCGGTGCTCTATTAAAAGGAGCACCTTAATTGCCAGTAGTTCCCTAGAGGCCCCGCTGCAAATGGGCTAGCAGGACAAAAGATGTTGTGCAAGTTCTCATTGCGAGAACGTATGACTATATATGGAACACATGCCTAGGATTGTCTAGTACTTGGATGCTTTATCTTATTTATCTGCAATTGCCCTTTGTTCTGATTGCTATTTGAATTGTCTTGTCCATGCAACGCCCATCCATCCATCCCTATGCCTACCGCACTCGAATCCTACTGTTTACTGCTTTTGTTACTACTGTATTTTCTTTACTACTGCTGTTACTTTACTATTCCTACTACAAAACTATTGCTACTGATAAACTGCCATGAGCAAGATTGTTTCCAGGTGCATCTGAATTGACAACTCAGTTGTTAAGGCTTATAAATATTCTTTGGCTCCCCTTGTGTCGAATCAATAAATTGGGTTTCACTTCCCTTGAAAATACTGCGATACACCCCCTATACTTGTGGGTCATCAAGACTATTTTCTGGTGCCGTTGCCGGGGAGCATAGCTTTATTTATCAAGTTCACTTGGATTCTCTATTGTTCGCTGCTATCCATCCATCATGGGTAAGTCTCGTGATGGCAAGGTTCCTATTTTACCATCCACTACAAGAAGAGGTACGGTTCTGAACACCTCTGTTGCTCTTGATTCACCGTCTGTTTTGAGTAAGTTCCTTACACCACCACATACACATGCTACACACACTGCTACTACTGCTGAATCTGAAACTTCTGATGCTTCTGATGCTGCTTCTACTGTGCTTGATAAGAGTGGTTCATTAGGTCCTTTCCTAGATGCTACGATTGCTAGAACTATAGCTGGAAATACCGAAACTCCTAATGAAGACACTACCACACCTGTTAGCTCACCTGAGTCTAGTGAGAGTTATGATATTGAAGATGGTTATGTTGAGATGACCGATGAGTTTATTAAAGAATGTAAGAACACCCATGATAGGAGCGCTGCTAAGAGTCTCCTTGAGAGGTGTACTATTAGACCCAAATTATCTCCTGCTGCTAAGTTTGCTGCTTCTCCCATAAACATTATAGATGAAGATTATGATTTCTCTCTCGATCTATCTTACATAACTATTGTCGAGAAAGAACCTTTTTGTGGGACTAAGAATGAAAGTGCGGTAGCACATATGAATGAACTTTCTACCATGAGTGGCTTGTTTTCTGATGATATTAAGATGTGTACTTACTTTGTTGCTAAGATTTTCCCCTTTTCACTGAAAGGAGAAGCTAAAACTTGGTTTAGTAATTTACCTCCTGGATCTATTGATAGCCCTGAGTGCTTGATTAGTACTTTCCTGCAGAAGTATTTTCCTCCCAGTGCTAGACATGCTATTTTGCAGGAACTTTTTGATTTTAAACAGGGAGAAAAAGAGGTATTGCCCGAATCTTGGGCAAGGTTTTGTGCTTTGATTCATGCACAGGCTGGAAGTCCATTACCTAAGAATGAGCTTCTTGATATATTTTATAATGGACTAACCGAAGAATCTAGGACATACCTAGATGGTTGTGCTGATTGTGTTTTCAGGAATAGGACTCCTAAGGAAGCTGAGGAATTAATGGCTAAAATAAGCAAGAATTATGAAGATTGGACTCCTCCTAAACAAGCTATACCTAAAGTAATTGTACCTGAACCATCTATTCCTGTGCCTATTCCAACATAAAAGAAGAGGGGAGTTATTGAATTAAATGATGAAGTGATGAAGGAAGCTAAGAAATGTCTTAAGGAGAAGGGAATTAAAGCTGCAGATGTCAAGAATTTACCTCCTATAGAAGAATTATGTACGCCTATTCCCTATTCATCCACTATTGAGGTACACTCTCTCCAACACTTTGATGAAGGTGATATCCCTTACTCTAAACCTCCTGATCAATGCTTAGAAGAATTCGATATATTTATTGTTAAGCAAGATAACTTTAATAAAAGCGTGCAGAATCATCTAATGGAAAACACTAGAGCTATTGTTGAGTTGAAAGATATTGTGGAAAGAACCTCTAATGATGTTAAAATGAGTGTTAAACACTTTCAAATGGTTCAAACTCAAATAGATCAACTCGTTAAAGTGCAAAACGACTTGCTGGTTAATGCTGCTAAACAGAAACATGCTTATGAAATTAGAACTAAAAGTGGTGCTGCTACCCAGGATCTTCTATATCCTGAGGGGCATCCCAAAAGAATTGAGCAGGATTCTCAACAAGCTGAATATAGTGGTTCTACTCGTAAGAAAAGGAAAAAGAAACATAAAACTGTTGTAGAACCCTCTGAACCTGCCATAGATCCTAAAGTATATCTATCTCTGATGCTGAAACTGAAAGTGGTAATGAAGAAAATGTTGTTCCTAATGAAGAAAAAGTTGAAGAAGAACCTGAAAACCACACTAAGAATACTAAATACACCAAAGAAGATTTTATTGCTAAGAAACATGGTAGTGAAAGAGAACATTGGGTCCAAAAACCTATGCCTTTTCCTGATAAGAAACACAAGTCAAAGGAAGATGAACACTATAATAAGTTTTGTGAGTGGATGAAGCCTTTATTCTTGCAAATTCCTTTGACTGATGCTATTAAATTGCCTCCTTACTCAAAGTTTATGAAGGACATTGTCTCGAATAAAAGGAAGATACCTAATGAAGAAATTTCTACTTTGCTTGCTAATTATTCCTTCAATGGTAAGGTTCCTAAGAAACTTGGAGACCTAGGGATTCCAACTATCCCTTGCTCTATTAAGAACAGTTATGTTAGAACTGCTTTGTGTGATTTGGGATCTAGAGTTAGTGTTATGCCTTTCTCTCTCTATAAGAGGCTTCAACTTGAAAAATTAATACCAACTGATATATATTTGCAAATGGCTGATAAATCTACCACTATTCCTGTGGGTATATGTGAGGATGTACCTGTTCAGGTGGCTCACAATTGCTTGATATTAACTAATTTTGTTGTGCTTGAAATGCCCGAAGATGATAATATGTCTATTATTCTTGGGAGACCTTTTCTTAATACTGCAGGAGCTGTTATTAATTGTAATCAAGGAAAGGTGACCTTCAATGTTAATGACAAGGAACATACTGTCTATTTCCCCAAGAAGATTGAAAGGACTTATGGTTTGAATTCAATTGAACATGTTGAAGGCATTCAAGTTGGAGAAATATATTGTCCCATACCAAGAGAAAAATTTGAAACTATTATGATTGGGACCATTGCTATCAAGGTTGAGGTAACATAATCATTAATGGAATACAAAGTTTTGTTTCATATGGAATTATTTTGGTATCAAGACTTGATCAACCTTGTTAACAAAAGGATTTCATTAAACAAAACAATGTTTCCATTATGATTATCTCCGTTTATTTCTATCTTTTGCATTTTAGTTTTTGCTTTCGTTTAGTTTTCTTTTTAATTGCTTGCATGTCAGAGTGTCTTAGAACTTCTGTAGTTCTAGCTTTGTTTTGTCCTTGCATCATGTTTCCAAAAGACAAAAAAAATCTGTCTGTCAGAAAAATCATTCTTCTATTTCTGAAAAATGCCCAAAAATAAAGTGTCTCGAAAAATTCCAGAAAATTCATATTAAATTTTTACGTGAAAAAGGGGCAGAGGAGCACCTAGGAGGTACCAGGGGGCCCACCAGGCAGGCACACCACATGGTGGCGCGGCCAGCCTTGGGTGGCGCCATGCCCTAGTGTGGGCCACCCCTGGCCCCCCACTAACTCTCTCACCTGCCACTTTCTTCTCTCTCCCGAGTAAGATCCAGTTCATAGCTCAAAATCGCGTTCTTGCTATGCTTGTTCTCGATTTTTTCGATCTCCTTGCTCAGCCCATCTTTCTTGCTAAAATTTGGAGCATTTGTTCCCTGGTATGTGACTCCTCCCCTTGTCCAAGTAGATTTGTGTTTAGTGGATTATATCTTGAGTATTTTGCTGCTGTAGGTGACTGGTTATGAGAGCTTGTAAGCTTGTTTGATGCTTAGAGATATAGTTTTGATGCATGTTTAGGCCTCCTGCAAGTCCCTATGAGTAGAATCCTTCATTATATTTACTTTGCAATCACTTGTTTAATAGGTGTTTAAATTTCAGAATAGAAGATGAGTGAACACCATCTAAACCAACATGAACTTTGGGTGCCTGAGGTCATGAAGGTACACCGGGAGGAGGAAGTTTTTCCCTCCATTTATCCATGCTCTGAGTTCATGAGAGCTGCAGGAATTCTACAAGATTTCCACACTTTGGTTTCTAATGCAGGGTTAGAGCACTTTTTGGAAGATGAACCTTGTCAATTTGTGAAGCTAACCATGTCTGTGGTGTAGGACTTCCAATTTAGTCACTCTTTGCCTAACCCCATGGTCCATTACAAAATTTACAATATAGCTATCGACCTTTCTCTTGATGATTTTTGTGCAGCTATTAAGGTACCTCAATGGGGATCATGTAGAAAGATTAAGGAGAGACCTGAACCACTCATGGATTTATACGCAAAAATTTGCCAAGGGAGTAGCTTCTCGAAGGAGAGTGGAAAAATCCGTAACATTCATTTTCCCTCCATTCGCTACTTTTCCTACTTTATTGCCAAGTGTGTTCTTGCTAGGAAAACTGCCAATAAGTTATCTTCGTTTGATCTAGCATTTATCTCTGCTGCTCTTAGACGAGATAGGTCTTACAACTTGGGTGCTTTGATAGCTTTCCGTCTTGCTTCTAACCATGAGAAAGGTGGCATTTGTGGAGGCCTCATTGCTTCTCGTTTACTAGCATTGCATGGTTTAGTGCCTCATCATCTAGACCTACAGTTTCCCATAGAGAGGCTTGATCTTAATTCCATGATACAACATAAATTTGTTTCCTCGTGGGCTAGTATGTGTGAGTTATCTTATGAAATAACCTTTTTCAAAGCTGGTTGGAGAAAGAGCAAGTCCGAGCGTGTTGTTCTTTTGCCTGCACCTATTTTGTTTAACCTTGATAACAGGGAAGGATGGTCCCTCACTGAGGAGGAGCTTGACACGTACTTAGGAGAGCTCTCCCAACAGGAGCAGGACACTAGAAGGGAGGTCATAGATGATTCGGTCCAGCCGTCGAATGAGGGAGAGTCTTCATAACAGCAGCCCGCTTATGATTGGGGAGCTTCTTCTTCTTCTCATGGGCCCAGCTACGACCATTCTTACCAAGATCCGCCCGCTTGGAACCCCTATTCGTACATGGATTGATACCCACTTAGGCCAAAAGCCTAAGCTTGGGGGGAGGTACGCCGACACCGCACTCATCTTCATATCATGTTGCGTCGGTACTTTGTATATTCATGTTTTCGCTCTCTTTTTAGTTTTCGTTCTTCTTTGCTTTTGCTTTCTGAAAACACAAAAAGACCAAAAATATTTCTGTTGTTTCTCTTTGGTTTGCTTCTTCTTTTTGCCTTGTTTTTTTTTCCTTTTTGCTTTGTTTGAACTTTTCGAAAAACCCAAAAAGATTCTGCTTTGCTTGTTTTTCCCTTTTGGTTCTTGTTTAAAAATCGAAAGCACCAAAAATATTTGTCGTTCTTCTTTGGTTTTTGTGAGTTTGCTACAGGGTTCGGCAGTCCTCAGTGGATATTGGTTTCATATTATTATTCAAGCCACACAAGTGAAGAGCAATAATGAGGATCAATGACAACTTGAGGCGTGGTAAGAGGCTGGTAACGAACTCTATTTGTTTTCATTTTGTACATATACTCATCATTGTGAGCTTGCTTAGTCCGTTCAAGTAGGGTGTATGTTATCTTTGGATGCTTAGTAGTTCTTGCTTTCTTATGATTAGCTCCAGCTCGCTAATAGTTTGTAGCATGTCTTATGAATGTTTGCTTGCATTGCTCTATTCATAAATTGGTATGACACTGTGGTATCCTCCTCTGAATGATTCATTTGAATTGACTTGGCACATGCTCACGCATGCACATGACTGTGATAATCAGTTAAGCCTTGATGAATTATTTTGCCTTGAGGATCTTGAATCACTTTCATGCCATGAGTAGTCCTGTTTTGTTGCAAGCATGATAACGACAACTATTGCTCTCTCGTTTGTCGCTCCCTTACTATTGCTAAGCCTTCACTTTCACTGAGTATGTTTTACTCAAGTTCCCAACTCCTTAAACCAAATATTTCCAAAGTGTCCACCATACCTACCCATTAGCATCATTTGCTACCTCCGTGCATATTTAATATGCCTTGTTTTCTTCCGAATAAAATGTTTTCTTATTATGAGAAAGTTAGTTAGTAAAGCTCTCACGAACTTGATGGCACACTTTATTTTCTTGCACTTAATAAACCTGAACCATTGCATCCTTCTTTGTTGCGCATATGCTTGCGCTTTATGAGTTGAAGTTAGCAGAGCCATGTATCATGGGGACCACTTTCAACACTTCATAGGTACTTTGTACCTAGTTGATATCATGTTCTTTTGCTTATGGATCCCGGCGGTGTGAAATAAAAGTGGAACTTGTAAGATCATGGAGTTTGTATGTATGTTAGATAAACGCCTGGGCCACTAGCCTAAGCCATGCCTAATCATGGTGGAAACTTGTAGCATAACCATAATGAGCATTCTATGAAGCATCCTCAATAAAAATCTATGCACATAGTAAATAAAAAGATCACCGAGATGATCATTGTCTGCTTGCCTTGTTATTTTGATTATGGGACAACTCCCATGTCATGTGCAAGGGGTACCCTGTTGGCGGTTCTCTATGATACGTATATACTTACAATGACAAGAGCTTACTTGTGACTGAAGTTGAGTAGCATGAGGATCGGTCTTCATAAGTAAGGGGCATGAGACTTCGATTTATAACTTGTCAAGCATATCCTCTTAGTTGTGTCACTTTCACCTTAACCACATTAAAGATGCTTATGATAGGGGCAATGAGAGCTCAAAGCTAATGAGTACCATACTTTCAGCATTTGGAAGCCTTTCAAATTATTTAAAACCTTTTCTTGTTGAGTCTCCATTTATTATCTGAGCACCTTCTTGAGAGCATAGTCGTCATTCTTTGTGTTTGCTCCATTAATTGATTACTTGTGTTATGACTTTGATGCTTGTATCCTTGATATATTTACTTCTAGTCATCACTTGAACTTCAGAGGTGCCTTGATATTCATAATCAAAGGCAAGCAAGATACCACTCTATCATAACTTTCTATGAGCATTGTAATGATGCTTATATTTATGCTTCATGCTACTTATTAGTTTTGAGTTGGAATCTCTTCATAGCTTGCATTGCCTATTAAGTAAACTTAGTTGCATACTCTTTATTATGAACTGTCTAAGTAGTTGATCACATTGCTGAGAACATTTACATCATATGAAGCAAATGTGTTCGTGAAAGTTCTTTTATCGCACTCAGTTTTCAACTAAATTGCTTGAGGACAAGCAATAAGCTAAGCTTGGGGGGAGTTGATACGTCCAAAACGTATCTACTTTCCCGAACACTTTTGCTATTGTTTCTCCTCTATACTTGTGTGGTTTGGATACAACTAATGCGGACTGACGCTGTTTTTAGCATAATTGCCTTGGGTCTAGTTTTTGTGCAGAAAATCAACTATCAGGAAAAATCCCGGAAAATATGCCAAAAATCCTATTTCACTCGAAGACTCCAGGAGCTAGAATACGAGACGGAGAAGAGCTAGGGGGTGGCCACACCACCTGCTGGCGCGGGCCAGGCCAGGCCGCGCCAGGGGGTGGTGTGGGCCCCCTAGGCACCCCCTCGGCCTCTCTCTTCGCCTATAAGGAGCCTTCTGACCTAAAAACTTCAGGGGGGTTCGACGTTTTTCCAGAAGGAGTTCCGCTCCGCCGCCACCACCAGATTCCATGAAACAGCACCAGAAACTCCGTTCTGGCACCCTGCCGGGACGGGGAATTGGAGGAGATCATCGCCATCATCATCACCATCGCTTCTCCATCGACCATCCATGTTTCCCCCATCTATGAGTGAGTAATCCCCCGCTGTAGGCTATGGGGATGGTAGGGATTGGATGATATCGTTCATGTAATGGCATCAGATTGTTAGGGCATGGTGCCTAGTGTCTTTTATTAGTGCTTTATTACTTTCTTGCAACTTGTTGTGCTTAATGCTTGTCACTAGGGCCCGAGTGCCATGATTTCAGATCTAAACATGTTATTGATTCATTATGATAGTATTGTTTTTGGTCTTATCTGCAAGTTGTATACACACGTTGATGTCCGGAACCTATGGCCCCGAAGTGACAGAAATCGGGATAACCGGAAGGGAATGGCTTTGATGTGAGGATCACATGTGTTCACGGAGTGTTAATGCTTTGCTCCGGTGCTCTATTAAAAGGAGCACCTTAATTGCCAGTAGTTCCCTAGAGGCCCCGCTGCAAAGGGGCTGGCAGGACAAAAGATGCTGTGCAAGTTCTCATTGCGAGCACGTATGACTATATATGAAACACATGCCTAGGATTGTCTAGTACTTGGATGCTTTATCTTATTTATCTGCAATTGCCCTTTGTTCTGATTGCTATTTGAATTGTCTTGTCCATGCAACGCCCATCCATCCATCCCTATGCCTACCGCACTCGAATCCTACTGTTTACTACTTTTGTTACTACTGTCTTTGCTTTACTACTGCTGTTACTTTACTATTCCTACTACAAAACTGTTGCTACCGATAGACTGATGTGAGAAAGATTGTTTCTAGGTGCAGCTGAATTGACAACTCAGTTGTTAAGGCTTATAAATATTCTTTGGCTCCCCTTGTGTCGAATCAATAAATTGGGTTTCACTTCCCTCGAAAATACTGCGATACACCCCCTATACTTGTGGGTCATCATACCACTGTAGGGGTTCGCATATGAAAACAATAAAATTTTACCCTATGCCCCTGAACCCCTGATGCTGCCAGGACCTATCTATTAGTTATGTAGTAATGGGAGGGATTTTTGCGAACTTACCCTTGAAGACCAAAAAACGTTGTCAACGCTCAGGAGAGCATGGTTGATGTAGACGAGCCAGAGCCTACCTCAAGGCCGTGATGAAGTCCTTCCACTCTTACGTCTCCAACAACTCCTAGTGCCTCAAGTGTGACACCTCGTGGGGAGTTACATGCATCCGGTGCCTGGCGATGACTCCCGCTTCCCCGATCCAGCCGTAGTTGCGGAAGTAGAGCTCTTGGTGTAGGGGGTTCCGCGTATGAAAACAATAAATTTTATCCTACGCCCCTGAACCCCTGAAGCTGCCAAGACCTATCTATTAGTAATATAGTAACGGGAGGGGCTTTTCGCTAACTTACCCTTGAAGACCAAAAAGCATTGTCAACGCTCAGGAGAGCGTGGTTAATGTAGACGAGCTGAAGCCGACCTCAAGGTCGTGATGAAGTCCTTGCACTCCTTCTGGCTCCAACGACTTGAGTGCCTCAAGTGCGACACCTCGCGGGGAGTTACACATGTCCGGTGCCTGACGATGACTCCCGCTTCCCTGATCCAGCAGCAGTTGCGGAAGTAGAGCTCCCGGATCTGAATCCCGCGGTGCGACGGCGCTCCGCGGTGAAGATGTCTCTCGCTCGCGCAGTCCAGACTTGGGACCACGGTCACGAGAGAGAGGGGGAGAGAGAAAATATCAATTAGAGGTCCTCCCAAAAGTGGGGAGACCTTTATTGCTTATTGGTGTATTTATCTAGGCCAAATACCCCACTATATATAGGGGGAGGAGGGGGTACACCCTCCGTCAAATTCCCGAGGTGGGACTAAAGGAGAGGAGGGGGGATGGGGAGGGGTGGCCGCCAACCACCTAGTGGGCCCCGCGCGGGGGGGCTAGGCCCAGCCGGCCTCCCCTTGGCCCCTCTCCCTCTCTCCTTTCCCCTAATGGGCCCTCTCCCTCCGGAATTGGCCCATTAAGCCTTTGACCATTAAAATTGATTTTTCTCTTTATTAAATAATTATGAATAAATGATTAAATCAATATTTAACATTCATTCACACATTATTCAACCTCCATGGCTATGGAACACCTTCCACCTCCACTCCGGACATCCTCTGGACTTACCGAAACCCTTCCGGTTTTCTCCCTTCTTTTCTTCGGTGATTCTACCGATCCTATAAACACTCTCTAAGCATCATCAATCCCTTAAGCATGATACCCCACGGTTCGGGAACACTCTAGAGATGGTCGGGACACTCCCGCACCAATGATCGACAGAGGGACCTGGATGGCCATGTGACCCCTGTGTGTTCCACGAAGATCTTACGTCGTTTGAACTGGGACAGTCATGTCTTATTCCCTTTGTCACTCGATACTTGCATTGCCCAAGATCTGATCAGTGACATCACCATGTCATGTTCAATCTCGTTACTGAACAATGCTACTTGACTCTTTCCGACAAGTGATATCCCCGTGATCAAATCACACGCTGCGCAGCTATTGGATGTAATTTCTCATAGTGGGCCCTTGAGTATCTTCCTGTCACATGGACGGACAAATCCCGCTCTTGACATATATTGCCTCTACGGTTTCCTCCGAATACCTGAACACACCTTTATAACCACCGTTTTACCAGATGGCGTTTGATGCTATCTAAGAACTCTCGGGAGACAGTGATTGATATAGCCTCACGGTCTAAGGAATAGTCTACGAGGATCCATTTCTAATCATCGTAACTTGAACTTCGTGACATGATCGGGTCACGATGTTTAGGTTGGGTATTGGTTCATCATCTCATTCTCAGAATGAGATGACCTCATTTCCAACTGGCATAAATGCCACATGATCAGGAAACATGATCATCTATTGACCAATGAACCAGTGACTAGAGTTTCACTGGGAACCCCTAGTTGTTTGTATATCACACGTGTATTGATGTTTCCACTCAATACAGTTATAGCATGATATAAAATTAATTATAAACTATATGAAATATGATAATAGTCCTTACTACTATTTGTCTCTAGGGCATATTTCCATCAGTCTCCCACTTTCACTAGAGTACAAATACACTAGCTGCATTTGTTCTCAATCATTGGCACCATATATCCGGTACGCTAAACATGCTTGCTCATGGAAGAGGTTGAGTCTTGGGTCTGTACTTTACAGTCCCAAATCCTTTGCAACTTACTAATGTCACCTGGATTGAAATTAATACTCTATCATCACATGATAGCATCTGTGTGTATGCATCGTCGTTATGGCAGTAGAATGAGGCCTGATTCGAGGAGCCTACAGTGACGTTAGATCAACCTCGAGGGCTTTCTCATGGGCACTATGCCCTAGGACACATCATTCTACGTTAAAAGCGAATTAGCCCCACCATAACATTATACAACACTTTAGATGGTACCCTTATCTATTATTATAAATGTATTCATCGAAACACTAGTGCACTCTGTGCAACTTTCAATGTTTTGTTCACCTCGCTTCCTACTTGACTTTAATTGGTATCTACAGGAGTTTCCAACATATTCCCTTATAACATAACCCTTTATGTTTAAGATATGTTATCCTTTATGGATTTGGAAAATATATCCACAGTTCTCTACTAGACACTACGGACAAACTTAGCTTAACGTTCTGTGATTCGAACTTAATCACTTTCAAACGTTCCTTATTTGGATCACATATTATGCTAAGTTATCATCATGGTTTACTAAGATAGAACCTATGTCTCAACATAGTGGATGACGATCATCCTTTTCTTTCTCACCATTGATGTTAAACTTAATACTATTCCTAATTTGAGTTATTAAGGACCAGTTCCTTAATTAACCTCTATTCCGAAACCCCTTTCAGAATCCCTTAAGGAATACTACATAATATTATAATACACTTGTTATCAACTTCTACATCTTATAAATCATTATTTATAAATATTTGCGCTTTCATTCTTAACATACTTAAGAATTACTCCTATAAGCTCCCACTCAAAATATGTTCCCACATATTTGAATTTGAGTCTTATATTGCTCCCACTAAAAAATATGTCAATCACATATTGTTTCAGGAAGACTTTCATAGCTCCCACTCAATTTTATGCAAATTGCATATCCACTCACTATTTTGAATAACTTCAAAATCCTTTGATCAAATATCAAAGTTGGATATTTACTATGAGATACTAGTACTTCACCAGTTTTAAATCCACTAGACATTTAGCACATATGAATCAAATTCATTTGAATTCATCCAATACTTGACAAGTTGTGCTTTTGTCATTCACCCTTTTTCCATTCTGTCTTTGCAGTCATTTGGGAAATTCAAGTAACCCCTTTTACTTATGAGATTCAACAACGAATTGCTTTCTAATCTCAAGGGAATTTTCCTTTTAGGATTTCTCATAATTCTAGTTTACCATTATTTCCTTTGTAGTTCGTAGGTATGTCATATTCCAAAAATCATGACAAGTGATTCACAAATGTCTCCATACAAGATATGGATTTACATTTTTAATCCTACTTCATGTAGTGAAAAACGATAGTGGAGAGAAAAACACAATGATCAAAATCATTGGTTCTTTCCTTCTGTGAAGAGAATCGTTCAGGAACATTGTCTGTTGCGCTTCTCAACACTCTGATGCAGGGTTTTGAATCCTCATCGTGTTTTTCACTATTTCCCATTTGCTCCATAATTGAGAAACATCACTAAAAGTGAGCTTTCTCAAGAATGCACCAAAATCCAAGCAATACGAATCTTGCTTTCCTTTTGGTTTCAGCTATGGGTTTCGTATTCAAAGTTTCCAATGAATACTCTACAAGGACTTATTCGCTATTGTTTTGGTTATATCGAATGACCCCAAAACTTTCACGAATTCAAATGGTTCACTGCCTTCTAATTGAGTGCTAACTATTTCTAAGCTAATGGTCTCTACATCTACACTACAACGATTTATTTGGTGCCTTCTATTCAACCCCTTTCATATCTAATATCACATTGTGATGCTTCGCATTCTGACGTTTCAAAACGCTTTGCATTCCACAATTTCTTTTATGCCATTATTATAAAGTTTGAATTTCATTACTATTGATCAAATCATAGTAATTAGATTCTCTTTCATATTTATACCCTTTGTTAATGAAACATTTTGATCAAATCAAATAGTTTCATATTCATGTTTCCTTTGGTAAACTTCTTTACGCATTTAAACAATCATTTTAATGATAATTACCTTTTTTGTTAAAACACAATACATCGGATATGTATTTACTTTTAACAATTCATTAAACACTTTGTATTCAAGTAATACATGGTGTTCAAGTTATTTTGCCGAACTAAGGCATGCTTTATATGTGATAAGAAATGGAAAGACTTTCACATATTATCACATAACTTTGAATTTAAACAATGGTTTCATTCATTAATGACTATATCATTAAGTTGGGTATTTTTAAACAAGGCATTTTAATGTTTTTCAAATGTTCATGCATTATCAATTAGTTTCAAACAACAAGGATAATTCACACATAATCAAACAAGATATGAACTCGAATAGAAATCATTCATAAAAGTAGAACAACTGTTCATTACAAACTCATATGAATAACCATCTCACGAAGTGTGAGACACACTAAAGAAGTTCACAATCTCTTAATTACAATAATCATCCTAAAACATAAACTAAATGATAAATGTCGAGGGAGAGTGTCGTCGGCCATCATCATCATGCTCGCCATCAACATGCAACGTCACCTCCTCTCCAGCAAGCACCTCTCATGTAGAAGGACCTGTTTTCAGCAAAACAGAACAAGTATCGGATATACTTAACACTGCAATGTGTTGGGGATACCCCCGGGTAGGGTCCCTCCGGGGTATAAGGTCCAAATTAGCCGAGGTTCGGCAGGGTCAAAGCGTGTGCTGGCCGGGTCACCTCAAGGCAGGCCGGATCACGGAGTAACCCGGACCAGGGGGGTCGCCTAACATTGTCTCATCCGACTTAAGGAGTAAGTCGGAAGTGCTTGTCTAACTTGTATGCAGGAACATGTGTGGCCGGATCTACTATGATCTGGGTCCCCGCTTAGCTTCTGGGAGAAGGAAGGAATCTCTCTGGTCAAAAAAGAAGGTCCAGTACACACTGCATGAGCGAAGAAAGCAAGGGCAGGACCACCGGGTCGTGGCTGACAAGGGTGACGCCGCCCATGTTGGCTGACGCAGGCGCCGCAGAGGCTTACGTAGCTAAAGCATGTATGACGCGGGGGAAAAGCACCCCTGTCGGGTTACCACTTTGGGAGGAGGCATATTCCTAAGAATATGCCTCCATGTATGCCCTAGGCAGGGACCGAGCCTCCACTATATAAGGGGGGGGCTAGGGTTCCAGGAGGGGGTTGAGTTTTCTTGGATACTAGTTGAGTTCTTTGGGGCCGTAGGGTTCTGGTTAAGGTTCTAGGGGTGTACCGTGGGCAAGAGTAAGAGAGCTCCTTCTTCCTCCTCTCGCCAATACAGCTCCAGGAGCACTTGTAATCTGGAAAAGAAATCAATACAAACTTCTGTGTGGAGAATCACTCCACTATCCCTCCCTGGATTCCCCTAGCGTGTATTAGTCCCCACCTTTAGCCTATCCATGGCATCTGCCGTGACACCACCACGACAGTTGGCGCCCACCGTGGGGCTAGCGGCGCTATCATGGGTGAAGATCCGGACGGGAAACCTCATCGGCACCGGCGAACGCATCGTCTCCGGGCTCGTTCAGCGTTTTGGAGCGCTGGATTTCGTCAGCGACAACGCTGGCTGCTTCGGCACGCGCCCACTTCCGCGCAACGGCCTCTTCGTCAAGTTGGGTGCGCACAAGGTCTACGTTGCTGTGGACGTATCATGCGTTCATCCGCGCCGCGTCGTCAATGCGGGGGAACCACCCCTCACTGTGGCCCGCGGGGCGCGTATCGCTTGCTCCCCGGACCATGCGGAGGTGATGATGACTGCGTTAGGTGCGGGCGCAAGCAAGGATCTAGCACCAGACCCGGAGGTAACACCTAAGGCACCGAGGAAAGGTAGAGGACCTCCACTAGAGAGGCCTGAGAACGTACTGAGAGAAGCTATGGATAGCTTGGCTAACCCGGTAGCGGCAATGATAGATCCGGCTCAGGCACAGGCCGAGCTAGAGGAAACTAGGCAAAAGATACTAGAGGGCGCAAAGAAAATAGCCGCGGCTCAGCAGTCACTGAACATGACGCTGCGTGAGTATGCAAAGGCAAACAAACTTGATACGGTAAAAGTAAAAGGGAGAAATCTCATGAGCGAGATGAACAGAGAAGGTGATGATGGGGCCGAAGGGTCGGAGAACTATTTGTCCGTGGGGTTACCGAGGTATAGTACCCCGGCGAATAACCTCAGAGCAGCGGATGCGGCAGCATCCGAGTTGGAGGGTCTGATGGGTGAGGCCCGTCAAAGACAGCAAGATAGGGTTAACGAGCTGGTTCGGATCGCGAACAGACAGAACGAAGAGCTGCTCAGAGGTAACCCGGAGAGAGCCGGAGCTTCCAAAATCGTCCATTCGGCGATGGGTAACCCGGAGAAATCCGCTGGAGCCGCATCATCGCCTCATGGTGGTCCAAGGAGAGAAGAGGTAGTAACCTCGGCCAGACGGAACAAACAGATCGTTCCGTACGACCCAACGTGTGCGGGAAAAGAAAAAGAAACGCGGAAAAATGATGATCGACGGAGTGTGAGCCGAGGTGAAGCTGGCCGAGGTAACCACGACCAAGGCAATGCCGGTCAAGGGAATGCTACCAATGGCAATGCCGGACAGCAAAACTCCGCAGGAGCAGGTCAACCGCAGCAGCGGAATATACCAAGGCAAGAGCAAAGTGCCGGCCGAGGTATGCAATAGAAAGGTGCTCCCCGAGAGCAAAACCGATACAATGACGGTGATTCAGAGATGATGAACGCGGGATACCTGAGACCGGACTATCATGTGATAGGGTCAAGATTGGGAAGCAGGGACTTGATGCTGGATGACGCCAGGTTAAAGCTGGATCGCCTGTATAGGTCGGAACAGATCGAATGTCAAGGTCCCCCTGGTCCAACATGCTTTGGACCCCGGATCATAAAGGAGCCGCCGGTACCCAACTTCCAGTTGCCTAGAGGCACGAAGACGTATGACGGCAGTACCAAGCCGGAGGATTGGCTGATAAACTATGCTACAGCTGTGAAAATTTCCACTAGCAACTTGAGATGGGTTGTACATTATGTACCCCAGATGTTGGAAGGCCCGGCCAGAGTTTGGCTGAATAATTTACCACCCGGAAGCATCAACTGCTGGATAGATTTCGAAGAAATGTTTATCAGCAACTTCTCAAGTACATATCAGAGGCCGAATATACCGCAGACCCTAGCAATGTGCAAGTAGAGATCTAACGAGACGGACCATGAATTCTTGACACGGTGGTGTACCATGAGAAACTCGTGTGAGGGTGTCATAGAGTCATAGGCCATAGCGTGGTTTACACAATGGTGCAGATATGGCAGTGAGTTGTGGATGAAATTGCAAAGGAAAATGCCAATTACGTTGGCAGAGATGATCCGGATTGCAGATTCATATGCTTTGGGTGATCCGACTCAACCTAGGATCACGTCAAACGAGTCGAACGAGGAATACTATCAGAGGGACGGAGCCGGGTCATCTCGGAGGAACGATTACAGAGGAAAAATGAGAGATGATAGACCAGATCATTGTTACGGTTCGCAACAAGTTGCAACTGTAATCAAGATCAACCCGGAGCAGGGAGCAACCAACTCTAGAAAACAGGAGGGCAATGGACTCCCAGAAACGATGGCAAGAAAACATGGACTCCGGAGCAGAAGAAACAGTGGCAAGAAAAGAAAGATTGTCCGAGGTATACCTACGAGTCAATGTTGGACCAACCGTGTAAGTTTCACACGCCAAATCCGAATAGCCCGGCGGGTCACACAACGAGGCAATGTGAGTGGATGCGTAAGATAGAACAAGGTGGTTCGGGGAATGCTCAGGCACCCCGGAATGATCAACCTCGGCAGGAGTTACCCCGGCAGCAATTGCTCTCCGGAGCGAACACGCAACAGCTAATGTTGCCTCCCCCTCCGCCGAGGTATGACAACAATGAGAGAAGGGATGCAGTGCATCAGGTGGAAAACCAGCAACAGCCGGATCAGAGGTACCCCGGAAACGAGGGAAGGAATGAGTACCGAGAACATCACCAGAGCTATTGTGTGTTCACAACTGAGGAAACAGATAGGAAAAGCTTGCAGCACCGACATATGGAGGTCAATGCGGTAATGCCTGCGGTGACGAGGTACATGCCTTGGTCGAACCAGGAAATCACCTGGAACATCAAAGATCATCCTAAGCTTATGCCGAGTCCAGGTTCGTATGCGCTGGTGCTGGATCCAACATTCATTGGACCGAACATCAATGTGAGGTTCTCCAAGGTTCTGATTGATAATGGCAGTAGCATTAACATCATGTATGCGGATACGATGCGCAAGTTGGGCATCTCGGAGAACATGCTCCAGGTTACGAGAACAACTTTCCATGACATTGTACCAGGCATCTCTTGTGAGCCCATAGGCAAAGTCTGGGTCGACGTGCTATTCGGCACAAGGGATAACTGCCGAACTGAGAATCTGGAGTTTGAGGTGGTGAACTTGGAAAGTGCATATCACACGTTACTTGGAAGACCAGCACTGAACAAGTTCATGGCAAGCTGTCACATTAGTTATCTGAAGATGAAGTTGCCCGGGCCAAATGGGGTGATTACCATTGCTGGAGATTTTCGACATTCCATTGAGTGCGCTTCAGCCGGGTCTAACCTAGCCGAGTTGCTCGTGATTGCGCAAGAGAAAAGAAAAATCCAAGAGGTGGAGGCATTAGCTCAGTCCGCACAGCAGTATATGCCGGCGTTGAGTAACCCGCATGGCAGCGTTTCATTTCAAGCTGCAAAGGACACCAAGAAGGTTCCAGTTGATGACATGTTCCCGGAGCGCACCGGAACAGTTGGTGCCGGGTTAACTGACAAATAGGAAAGCGAGCTCGTCAACTTCCTCCGTGAGAATCGGGACATTTTTGCTTGGTCCACACAGGATTTGCAAGGTGTACCGAGGGAGTTGGCCGAGCACTCTTTGAACGTAAGACCCGGTGCAAGGAAAGTGAAGCAACCTCTCCGCCGCTTCGCCGAGGATAGGAGAAAAGTCATTGGTGACGAGATAGCTCGGTTGCTAGCAGTAGGATTTATCATGGAGGTGCTGTATCCGGATTGGCTCTCTAATCCGGTGCTGGTAGAAAAGAAGAAGAATGATCCGAACGTGGCAGTGGTTTGGCGTATGTGTATCGATTACACGAACCTGAACAAGGCGTGTCCAAAAGATCCGTTTCCACTACCGAGGATAGATCAGGTCATAGACTCAACCGCGGGATGTGAATTGTTGTCATTCATTGACGTGTATTCTGGTTTCCACCAGATACCTCTGAACCCGGATGATCAAATAAAAAGTGCATTTATTACCCCGTACGGGGCTTATTGCTATCGCACTATGCCGTTCGGTTTACGTAATGCAGGTGCGACGTACCAAAGATGTATGCAAAAATGTTTGCACGACCAAATAGGTCAAAACGTACAAGTATACGTGGATGATGTGGTTATCAAGACCAAGGAAAGCAAAACGCTCCTTGACGACATAAGGCAAACATTCGCGAACTTGAGAAGGTTCCGGATGAAGCTTAACCCGGAAAAATATACCTTCGGTGTCCCGGCTGGAAAATTACTCAGATTTCTCTTTTCTAGCCGAGGTATCGAAGTTAATCCAACTAAGATCCAAGCCATCGAACGAATGGAGCTGCTGAAGTGTCTTAACGATGTCCAGAAGTTCACTGGGTGCCTGGCATCGTTGATTCGGTTTGTATGTCGGTTGGGAGAAAAGGCACTACCTCTCTACCAGCTCATGAAAAAGTCGGATAAGTTCGTTTGGACGCCACAGGCCGATGAAGCCTTTGCCCACTTAAAAAAGATGTTGGCCACTGCACCAGTGTTAGCTTATCTACTATCAAAGGAGCCAATGTTGCTCTACATAGCCGCAACCAACCGAGTTGTAAGTGCAGTAATTGTAGTGGAGCGCAATGAAGAGGGTAAGTCGGTGCAGAGGCCGGTATATTACTTGAGCGAGGTATTGTCTGCCTCAAAACAGAACTACCCGCACTTCCAAAAGTTGGCATATGGTGTCTATATGGCGGCAAAGAAGTTAAAGCATTACTTTGAGGAGCACCCCATCAAAGTGATATGTGAAGCCCCCATATCCGAGATAATGGGTAACAAGGATGCGAGTGGCAGAATTGCAAAATGGGCAATTGAGCTAGCCCCTTATGCGCCCCAATATGACAGAAGAGAAGCAATCAAGTCTCAGGCTGTGGCAGACATTTTTGTGGATTGGGCCGAGGTACAATACGAACCACCGCCACCAGATCCGAACTACTGGAGGATGCACTTTGACGGGTCGAAAACCAAAACCGGATTAGGCGCCGGGGTTGTGCTTACCTCACCAAAGAAGGACCAGCTAAAATACATCTTGCAGATCCATTTCGCGGCATCGAACAATGTCGCTGAGTACGAGGCTCTTGTGCATGGGCTCAAAGTGGCAAAGGAGATTGGCATACGTCGGATAATATGCTTTGGCGACTCGGATCTGGTGGTGCAGCAAGTGTCCGGAATGTGGGACGCCCTGGATCCAAACATGGCACTATACAGATTTCATGTGCAGAAGATATCTGGTTACTTTGAGGAGTGTGAATTTCACCTTGTACCCCGAGTGGAAAACGAGGCTGCCGACATGCTGTCAAAGCTCGTATTGACCCGACAGGCAATTCCACCGAGTGTAGCATTAGAGCACCTCAGAAAACCATCTACCAGGCCGTCCCCAGGAACCGACTCGATCTATGTCCCGGAAAATACGGATTCCAGAGCTGAGCCCATGGACATTGACACGGGAGGTAGTACGCGAGACCCGGGGACTGCATCCGCAAACCCGGGGACTGCTTCAGTAGACCCGGGGACTACCTCGCTAGACCCGGGGACTGCTTAGCATGATCCGGTTGAAGTTATGCCAGTGGATCGGATGGAAATCGATGAGGACGTATTCCCTCCACGAGAAATACCAGCTTGGGCACTGCCTATATTCCAATTTCTGAAAGACGGAACATTACCCGCTGAGGAGGTGTTAGCCAGGCAAACTCAGAGGAGAGCAAAGACATACACGATCATCAATTCCGAGCTGTACAAACGGAGTGTAACCAACGTCCTCCAGCGATGTGTTGACGCGGAAGAAGGACTTGACATCCTCCGAGATATACACCAAGGAGAATGCGGGCATCATGCCTCATCCCGAGCCTTAGTGGCAAAAGCATTCCAGCATGGTTTCTACTGGCCAAGTGCCTTAGAACAAGCGGAAGATCTGGTGAGAAAATGTAATGGTTGTCAAAGGTACGCCACCAAGACACATATGCCAATGTCGGAACTCAAGACCATACCAATTACGTGGCCATTTGCCGTGTGGTGCTTGGATATGGTTGGCCCGTTCAAACCAGCAAGGGGAAACATGACACACATTTTGGTTATGGTGGACAAGTTTACAAAATGGATTGAAGTGAATCCTATAAGAAAATGTGATGGAGCTACGGCCGTGACATTTCTCAAAGACATCATCTTGAGATACGGTTATCCACACAGTATTATAACTGATAATGGAACAAATTTTGCTGAAGGAGCGTTTGCGCGATTCTGCCGGGATAAGAAGATCCGACTGGACATAGCCTCGTTATCCCACCCCGCATCGAACGGACAAGTGGAAAGATCCAACGGATTAGTATTATCCGGGATAAAACCCCGGCTCATTGAGCCGCTGCAAAGATCAGCGGGGTGCTGGATAGAAGAACTACCAGAGGTACTATGAAGTTTAAGAACAACTCCGAATCGATCAACAGGATATACGCCATTTTTTGCTGGTATATGGGGCAGAAGCTGTATTACCAGCCGACATAGAGCACGATTCGCCTAGAGTCACCCAATACACAGAAGCCGAAGTGCAATAAGCCCGGCAGAATGATGTTGATCTGCTGGAAGAAGCGAGAGAACTGGCACTGTCCAGATCTGCCATATATCAGCAAAATCTCCGATGCTATCATAGCCAGAAAGTATGCCCCCGGGTCTTTCGGGAAGGTGATCTGGTGCTCCAGTTGGTACAACGTACTACTGGCATGCATAAATTATCCCCCCATGGGAAGGGCCATTCATTGTGAGCAAAGCATTGCACAATGATTCTTACTATCTTATAGATGCAAAGCCACAGGAAAAGAACAAGGCGGATAGGTCCGGAGAGGAATCTAAGCGACCGTGGAATGTAGCACTACTTCGTCCCTTCTACACTTAGCTAAGAAGTGTATGTATCCGAGTCGTCTCATATGTCGGTATGTATGTCGGCAATGAGCTTATCAATGAAATAGCAGCGCCTCGAGCAGTAACTCGGGGACTGCCTTAATAATTATTGTTATTGTCACTTGTGCGGTAGTTGGAATAAGTTGTTCTACTTAACCCGGATTAGTAATGTGTGAGCACCAAAAACCCAACTCTTCGACTTGCTGTTGTCCAACAAGAATTGGCTTCATGGCAAGCAAGAGAACAAGTTTGGAATTGCGTAGCACATGAAAAACGACTAAGGAAATGAATTTATTCGAGCTAACGTTTGTTTTTTGGACTAACCCTGTATTTATTTTCAAGTTGTTATGCTGAATTATTTTGAGCTAAACCTAAAAGTTTCTAAGTATTGTTAAAACAATTTTTGAAGCTCGGATTCATAAGTCGTAAAACCAAATCAAGGTAGACACGGATCGAGCCAGAGAATTGGACGAACAAGAAAATGAAACTCGGGGACTACACCCAAGTTAATCCGGCATAGAAACATAGTAGCAAAATATCACATATCCAGCATACAATTGCACCCGGCATACCGGGGATCTGATAATTTTTCAAGTTTTTTGAACTAAGGAGCAGCAGGAGGAGGAAGTTCGGCGTTGTCGTCGCTGTCTTCAATATCTGAAGTAGCATCTTCTCTGTCCTCATCCGACCCATCTTCAACGTTCTCAATGTGCTCATCCCCAGCGGATTCCAGGAAGCTCGGTCCTTCAACCCAGTCATGGATAGGAGAATATTCGACGAGGCTGTAGGCGCAAGCCTGGCGCTGAGCTACCCACTCCGGATCATCGGTCCATTTGGATCCGATGCGCCGGCGTGTAAGGAGGCTGAGGTCGATCTTCTCGTACCATGTGAGAATATGGTGAAGGAGGGTATCTGCGGTGGCACGCCCAGCGGACTCTCTCCAGAGGTCAAGCTAGGTCTCGATTTCCAACAGCTTTTCGGCAAGGAGTGTGATCCTCTTCGGAGCGCTCTCACTGGGCCAGAACGTGTTGAAGATCCGGACCGAAACGTCGAGGAGATCTTTGCCATAGTTCTTGATGGTTTCCATGCGAGCTGACAGGCTGACCAATAGGTCCTCCATGTCTAAGGGAATGCTCTCACCGTCAGGAGCGACAGGAGTACCCCTCTCTCGGTGAAATTTGGCAACAGCAGCGCTTGCAATGGAATACCCTCTAGAAAGTGGTCTAGAAACAAGGCAAAGGAAGAAGCTGAAGCAAAGATATACGAACTAACTCGGAGAATTATGTCGGATAAGGAAAAGGAATTTACGTGAAATATGGCTATGGATCCGGGTCAACTCCTTGATGCAATCGTCGCGTCTCTTGCGAAGTTGTTCAAGCTCAACGATCGCCGACCCAAGATGGACGTCGGATTCTTTAAGTAGGTCCTGGTCCTTGGAGATCTGGAGAGTAAGGCGCTCACGCTCTTCTGTGAAGTTCTGGCCAACCTTTTGGAGTTTGGTTTGGTGCTGGGCCTTCATCTTCTCCATCTCAGCCCTGAGCTTGGCAATCTCGTTGTCCTTAGTCCAGAGAAGAGCAAGCTCGTCATCTTTCTTCTTCAGCTCGGCTTGATGTTGTCCTTCTTGTTCGATAAAATGCAGCATCATATCAGGCACGGGCACACTATCCTCAAGCGATGCTAAAATAGGATGTTGACCCGGCAAAGCCGATGAATGAATGTTTGCCGAGCCAAGCAGAAGAGGAAATGGAAAACACTACGAGGTCGGACAAAAGAGGACATACCCCTGATTTCCTCCAAGTTCTTCCGCATGATCTTGTTCTTAGCCTCCACCCCAGCTGCAGAAATCGAATGAGGAGATTAGCTCGGCAAAAGAAGGTGAAGAAAAATGGAGAAGTGCCAAGGGAGAAATTTACCCTTCTTTTCATGTTCTGCAATAAGTGCAACATGTTTTGCGCGTAGCATCTTGTGGGTATCCAGCAGGCGTTGGAATTCAGCGCTCCGGCGATTGGTGGTTACCTGAAAAAGTACAGAAGTGTAAAATTAGCTTGGTACATATTCGAAGTGTACAAGATCCGGGCCAAGTGGAACTTAACCCGGCTCTAGGTGTGTGCATATTCGAAGTGTACAAGATCCGGGCCAAGTGGAACTTAACCCGGCTCTAGGTGTGTGCATATTCGAAGTGTACAAGATCCGGGCCAAGTGGAACTTAACCCGGCTCTAGGTGTGTGCATATTCGAAGTGTACAAGATCCGGGCCAAGTGGAACTTAACCCGGCTCTAGGTGTGTGCATATTCGAAGTGTACAAGATCCGGGCCAAGTGGAACTTAACCCGACTCTAGGTGTGTGCATATTCGAAGTGTACAAGATCCGGGCCAAGTGGAACTTAACCCGGCTCTAGGTGTGTGCATATTCGAAGTGTACAAGATCCGGGCCAAGTGGAACTTAACCCGGCTCTAGGTGTGTGCATATTCGAAGTGTACAAGATCCGGGCCAAGTGGAACTTAACCCGGCTCTAGGTGTGTGCATATTCAAAGTTTGCATGGAGCTATGTTAGTTTTCTAATGAGCATCCGGCCGAGTAACAAGCTACTCCATCGGAGGCTCGGGGACTAATGGTTATTATCTACAGCATGTAAAGGAGAAACGGCATACCTCCATCATTCGCCCCGCGAGGTTAATTGCCTTAGCAGCGGTATTCATCTAGGCAGAAAATTCTGTGGGGCCGAACTTTTCCGGGAGATCATCATTGTGGACGACTCCGCCTTATTCCAGTTCATGACGAACTCGATAAGACTCGGAGGATACCGCTCGCCGGTGGGCATATGGGGTGCCACCAAGCCCTTCGTGTGCGCTTCTTTCCTCTCAACCAAGGCAAGAGCTCGGCTGGTATGCAGAACCATCTGCTGCGCATCAGTTGGCTCAGTAGGAACATCCTTCACTGCTGGTGATTTCTTCGGAAGCATCGACGATAGGGTTCGCTGCCCGACCTCAACGGATGCAGACTTGGTAGTATCCGGAGCCTTTTTGCCCTTAGCTTGCTGGGAAAAAGTAACTGCAGTGGCTTTCCCTTTAGAAGCTGCTGGAGTAGTTCCTCGCCGAGGTTGAGATGACTCGGACGAGGCAGAAGAACTTGGCACTGGAGCTCTTGTAGCTGGACTTGGAGCTGTTGTTGGTTTCCTTGGTGCCAGGACAGGTGTTGGTGCTGGCTCGGTCGCTGGTACTGGAGCTGCTGCTGGTGCTGGTGTTGAGATAGACTCGGTGGCTGCTGGTTGCGGCGATGCCGAAGTGGTGGACGCCGTCGCCTCGGCTGGACCGGCCCCTCCCGCTCCGAGGTCGCGTTCCTCTCGATGAGGTAGTGCGGAACCCAGAGCAGCCGCAGAACCCTCCGGAATTGGGCTCAGCAGACGTGACTCATCGTCACGAGGGGGAGAAAGGCCGGACCGAAGTGGTGAAGAGATGCTTGATCCGCTCTGAGGGACCTCCACCGGAGCCCTGAAGAAGAGAATAATGTCAGAAGAGAAATCACCACGATGCAAGGAAAAGTAAGTTACGCAACGAAAAATGACTTACGCATCCGAGGTTTTAGCCTCCTTGGGTTTCCGAGCCCTTCGTGCCGAGGCTTTGCCTGCTCGATTGGAGGCAGTCTTGTCTCCGGCCTTCTTTTGCCTTTTTGTGGGCTGCGAAGGTTCGGAGGAAGAACTTGATGCGGCTCCACGCTTCTTCTTCGACGCCACCGGAACCGGCTCGGCTGTAGCAAGTGGAGGATCCTCGTGGATATGCCCATCGGGGTTAGCTGATGCCAGAAAGGCAAAAGAAAGAGGGACAACCTCAACAGGTTCAATCAAGTTGACATCCGAGTCATCCTCATCATCTGGCCAATCTCTAAGAGAAGAGAATTTACCGCTGGGTCGTTTGGTAGCGTCGGTCATAGGGAGAAACATCTCCTGGTTCGTCTCCTCCTCATCCGGAATGTCTCGGTCCGGCGCCCACTTAAGGGTCGGATCCGTACCATCCTCGAGAGTTTGCTAAAGGAACAGCTGAGAAAAAGCATGAAGAACAGAGTCAAAAATACGACAGAAATTGACACATATTTGATCCGAAATAAGTTTGCCCCGTGAAGCTTACCGCGGGAGGGAGCCTGTCACGACAGAAGTGCTTAATCCCCCACGTCCATTCGGCGGAGAAGTCCCGGTGGGTGGTGAAGAGAGCCTTGACCCGGCGAAAAATCTCCGTGTTGCTCAGCTCGAAGGAGGAGGTTCGGTTGGGGTCGTGGCTGAAACTCATGTGGCACAACTTGTGGGTGCGCTTCTGGAGGGGAGAGATTCGGTTGCGCACGAACATGATCATAGCATCCTCGTTGTGCAATCCGAGTTTCTTCAGCTCCGCGAACCTCTTGTTAACTTGGTTGGCCAGAGTTGTAGGCTTCTTGGGGACCTCCTCCCAGAATTTCGTGTCAGGTGGACCCGGAGCGTAGGGCAGCAACCGAATCAAGTGTTCAGTGCCCGCGTTCCAGACATAGAAGAAGGTCCGGGCCCATCCTTTGCAGGAGTCAAGCCCGGTAACCCGGGGGAAAACAGAAAGTCTCCGGGGTGAGATGGAGGCAGCTCCAAATTGGGTGAGCTGCTTATCCTCCAACTCTACTTGGATGTTGGGGATGACGTTGAGACGAAGGCCGAAAAACCGGATCCACAGCTCCTTCGTGGGCCATAGTCTGGTATAGCCTTCGATCGTAGAGGCAAAGGCAGAAAGAGAGGTGATAGCGTTGGCTGGGAGATGGTGCGGCTGCAAGTGGTAGGTACTGAGCCAATCCCGGAAGAAATCGCTCACCGGCAGACCGAATCCCCATTGGAAGTGGGATAGGAACACGACGAACTCACCCGGATTGGGTGAGGGGGCCAGTTCGGCGGAGGGGAGACGGGCGTCAACTCCGGCGGGAATGCGACGGGTCTAGTAGACCCAGTCGATGTCATCCTGACACACCCACGACCTGCCCCACGCACCGCGGTCCGCCGCAGCGGCGTCCTCCTCCATTTCCTGCTCGGCGACGACGAGCTCCTCCTCCGTCATCTCGTACTCACTACCCTCACTGGCGCTAGCGGTGGCGGGGATCTGAGGCTTGGATTGGCGAGGACCCGTGGCTAAGAAATTGCGCAGCGGTGGCTGCGAACTAGGAGCACGGGAAAAGTGCGGCGGCGGCGCTGCTGCTAGAAGCACTGGCGTTGGCGCGGTCGCAAGGAAGACGAAGGAGAAGAGGAATGGGCAGAGGGGCGCAGAAGTGGAAAAATGCTAAGGGGTGCGCCCCTCCGCTACTTAACCGCCCCCTGAGATGGGTGAGTGGGATCGCACTGCGCCAACAAGCCACATGGTGTGACCGTGTATCGCACGCCTCAGCCAATCGCAGAAGAGCCACACGGAAGGCCACATAGCAGAAGCAATCCCATGACATGACGCGCTGATGCGATAAACGAGGAGGCAGGCATGACGTGACCCTCGCACAGTGATAACTGACAATTACTGCGGCGGTTACTGTGCAGGCCCTTAAAATAAGGCAACGTAATGATTAGCCTTCACGTGGGTTGGCGTATGAAAGAAGGAAACGAGGCCCGGATCGAGCCAAAGCGGTAACCCGTACCGCAAGTAAAAACTTGGAACGTGCGAAGGGAACGTAAATCCATATAATCCGAGATAAAGAGCTAACCTGGAAATAACGTCCAAGACTCGAACATAAATGAACCTGATGTGGCCTTAGCGGCCAAGGCCGCTAAGACCGCACCAGCTTCGGGGACTACTGTTGGGGGGATACCCCCGGGTAGGGTCACTCTGGGGTATAAGGGCCGAATTAGCCGAGGTTCGGCAGGGTCAAAGCGTGTGCTGGTCGGGTCACCTCAAGGCAGGCCGGATCACGGAGTAACCCGGACCAGGGGGGTCGCGTAACATTGTCTCATCCGACTTAAGGAGTAAGTCAGAAGTGCTTGTCTAACTTGTATGCAGGAACAGGTGTGACCGGATCTACTATGATCCGGGTCCCCGCTTAGCTTCTGGGAGAAGGAAGGAATCTCTCTGGTCAAAAAGAAGGTCCGGTACGCACTGCATGAGCGAAGAAAGCAAGGACAGGACCACTGGGTCGTGGCCGACAAGGGTGACGCCGCCCATGTCGGCTGACGCAGGCGCCGCAGAGGCTTACGTAGCTAAAGCATGTATGACGCGGGGGAAAAGCACCCCGGTCGGGTTACCACTTTGGGAGGAGGCATATTCGCATATTCTTAGGAATATGCCTCCACGTATGCCCTAGGCAGGGACCGAGCCTCCTCTATATAAGGGGGGGGGGGCTAGGGTTCCAGGAGGGGGGTTGAGTTTTCTTGGATACTAGTTGAGTTCTTTGGGGCCGTAGGGTTCTGGTTAAGGTTCTAGGGGTGTACTGTGGGCAAGAGTAAGAGAGCTCCTTCTTCCTCCTCTCGCCAATACAGCTCCAGGAGCACTTGTAATCTGGAAAGGAAATCAATACAAACTTCTTTGTGGAGAATCACTCCACTATCCCTCCCTGGATTCCCCTAGCGTGTATTAGTCCCCACCTTTAGCCTATCCATGGCATCTGCCATGACACCACCACGACACAATGTGTTTGCAAGATTATAACATTTATAAAACTGTATATCAAATATATACCTTTGTCGTTGACGACCTGAGCGACATCTGGTTCAACCAACACATTCCTGAGATGTGTCATGAACCGGTGGAACTCCATTGTTTCCGCGTCGCCCCTCATTATGCAAGTCCTGACTTGTGCTTGGTAGCTTAGTGGCAGCGACCGCAGCACAACAGCATTTGCAAAAGAACCCGTAATCCAGACGTCCAGGAAGTATGCAGGCCTCATGTACACATCATGCATGTGCTCCAAGTGGTCGTCTAGTGATGAGTTCTCCTCCATCTTAATGGAGAGGAAGTCTCCCATCAGCTCATGCTCCCAAATGCGTGTCTGCTCCATGAAATGTGTCCTAAGATGTAGCATTACCGAACGAGGGTTGACATCACCCACGAAAGGCCACAGCTCGTCCACCATTCCGAAACGCATCACAACTGAAATATAGGAGGCCATCTCACGACGGAGATAGCGGTCTTTCCGCTGCTCTGGGGTCTCAAGGTTAGTGGGCTGATCCAAATCCATCCCGTCAAGCATGTAGTCGACCACGTCGTTCTCGCTAAGGAGAACATAGAGACTGGCAACCCATATGGAGAAGTTCGATCCATCTAATCTGAGCTTCTCTCCTTTTAACCAATCAATTGTCAACACGAAAGGTCCCATCTACATTTATAATTGCAAAAGGAATTCAGACTAAGTTTATAATTAAATGAGTTAATAATAACTCCACTCAGAAAATCCTATCCCCAAAAGGGTTCCTAGTGATAACACGACCCCTATCAGCCACATCTCCCCCGATCATCACGGCCATCAATGTGGGTTCAAGGGTGGACGCTAAACGTCGGTCACATCATTCATGCGACTCGTGCTTGATCTTTCGACCATCCACGTTCCGAGGCCATGTGTGTACATGCTAGGCTCGCCAACTCAACCTTAGTGTTTTCGCTATGCAACATGTCTTACACCCACTGTATGTGAACGTAGATATGTCTGACACCCGATCATCACAGCCTGCCTCATACCGAAGAACTTTCTTGGTGGTGCACACTAAGGGGGAACAAAATCGTTGGTAATTTTAACAGGGATCATCTTATTAGGCTACCGTCGAGTATCTAATACTAGCACACAATAAGATATACAAACAATAACATTGAATGTAAATGCTATGTGATATGGTCCTTCACGTCGTGATCTCCATCCGTCGTCACCGGGTTCCGGCGCCGTAGACACCAGGGTACCGGTGTCATTCCGGCGTGGTAGTTCGTCATCTCCCTGACTATCTACTACTATGCAACAAAAGGTAATTACTTTACCTTTGCCACAACCATATCACAAAGCAACGCCCCCCTACAAAACAAAGTTACACGCCTCTACTTCATCTTTGCATCTTTTACGTGGCTAAATGGGCTTTCGCATAAGAACCGTTCTTACCTACGAACTTTCAGCACAGCGTTGATCAAGTAGTTGTCTCTACTACACCCCTTTCGGGGCCCTCCGTTGCAAATGGCATACCAACTAATGCGAGAGAGACAGACACCCCCCTAAGCCACTTTATACGGTATAAGCCGTATGTCAAGCATGGACCAGTCTCGCGAATGAATGCGTAAAGTCAGTTGGGGGCTGCTTCATCAAGCATTACTATGGTATACATAAGTACACGTGGGAGGGTAACAACTAAAAGATCAATGCCCACACGCTACATCTCGTGTTCTACCCGTACTAGCATTACTACGCATAGATCTAGCTTTGATACCACTGTAGGGGGTTCCGCGTATGAAAACACTAAATTTTATCCTACGCCCCTGAACCCCTGAAGCTACCAGGACCTATCTATTAGTAATACAGTAACGTGAGGGGCTTTTTGCAAACTTACCCTTGAAGACCGAAAAGCGTTGTCAACGCTCAGGAGAACATGGTTGATGTAGACGAGCCGAAGCCGACCTCAGGGTCGTGATGAAGTCCCTTGCACTCCTTCTTGCTCCAAAGACTTGAGTGCCTCAAGTGCGACACCTTGTGGGGAGTTACACATGTCCGGTGCCTGAGGATGACTCACGCTTCCCCGATCCAGCAGCAGTTGCGGAAGTAGAGCTCCCGGATCTGAATCCCGCAGCGCGATGGCGCTCTGCGGTGAAGATGTCTCTCGCTCGCACAGTCCAGACTTAGGACCACAGTCACGAGAGAGAGGGGGAGAGAGAAAATATCAATTAGAGGTCCTCCCAAAAGTGGGGAGACCTTTATTGATTATTGGTGTATTTATCTAGGCCAAATACCCCACTTTATATAGGGGGAGGAGGGGGTACACCCTCCCTCAAAGTCCCGGGGTGGGACTAAAGGAGATGAGGGGGGGAGGGGTGGCCGTCGGTCACCTAGTGGGCCCTGCGCGGGGGGGGGGGGGGCTAGGCCCAGCCGGCCTCCCCCTTGGCCCCTCTCCCTCTCTCCTTTCCCCTAATGGGCCCTCTCCCTCCGGAATTGGCCCATTAAGCCATTGACCATTAAAATTGATTTTTCTCTTTATTAAATAATTATGAATAAATGATTAAATCAATATTTAACACTCATTCACACATTATTCAACCTCCGTGGCTATGGAACACCTTCCACCTCCACTCCGGACATCCTTCGGACTTACCAAAACCCTTCCGGTTTTCTCCCTTCTTTTCTTCGGTGATTTTACCGATCCTATAAACACTCTCTAAGCATCATCAAGCCCTTAAGCGTGATACCCCATGGTTCGGGAACACTCTAGAGATGGTCGGGACACTCCCGCACCAATGATCGACAGAGGGACCTGGATGGCCATGTGACCCCTGTGCGTTCCACGAAGATCTTTCGTCGTTTGAACGGGGACAATGATGTCTTATTCCCTTTGTCACTCGATACTTGCATTGCCCGAGATCTGATCAGTGACATCACCATGTCGTGTTCAATCTCGTTACTGAACAATGCTACTTGACTCGTTCCGACAAGTGATATCCCCGTGATCAAATCACACGCTGCGCAACTATTGGATATAACTTCTCCGAGTGGGCCCTTGAGTATCTTCCCGTCACATGGACGGACAAATCCCGCTCTTGACATATATTACCTCTACGGTTTCCTCTGAATACCTGAACACACCTTTATAACCACCATTTTACCAGGTGGCGTTTGATGCTATCTAAGCACTCTCGGGAGACAGTGATTGATATAGCCCCACGGTCTAAGGAATAGTCTACGAGGATCCATTTCTAATCATCGTAACTTGAACTTCGTGACATGATTGGGTCACAATGTTTAGGTTGGGTATTGGTTCATCATCTCATTCTTAGAATGAGATGACCTCATTTCCAACTGGCATAAATGCCACATGATCAGGAAACATGATCATCTCTTGACCAATGAACCAGTGACTAGAGTTTCACTAGGAACCCCTGGTTGTTTGTATATCACACGTGTATTGATGTTTCCACTCAATATAGTTATAACATGATATAAAACTTAATTATAAACTATATGAAATATGATAATAGTCCTTACTACTATTTGTCTCTAGGGCATATTTCCAACACTTGGACCCGAATCCCGCAGCGCGACGGCGCTCCATGGTGAATATGTCTCTCATTCGCGAAGTCCGAACTTAGGACCACGATCACATGAGAGAGAGAGAGAATATCAATTGGAGGTCTCCAAAAGTGAGGAAACCTTTGTTTAATATTGTGTGTATTTTCTAGTCAAAATACCCCACTATATATAGGGGGAAGGGGAGGTACTACCTCCCTCAAAGTCCCGGGATGGGACTAAAGGAGGGGAGAGTGAAGGAAATATGCCCTGAGAGGCAATAATAAAGTTGTTATTATGTATTCCTTATATATGATAGATGTTTATTTTACATTCTAGAATTGTATTGATCGGAAACATCAATACATGTGTGTTTAATAAACAAAAAGGGTTCCTAGTTATGCCTCTCTTATAGACTAGCTTGTTGATTAACAAGATAATCTAGGTTTCCTGATCATGGACATTGGATGTTGTTAATAACAAGGTCACACCATTGGTGGAATGATGTGATGAAAATTCATCCGAAGTATAGCATTACGATCAAGTCATTATGTTTATATTGCTATAACATCATACGAAGTAATCTTTATCCTTAGACCATGAGATCATGTTAAGTGCTAACATCGGAAGAGTATCTTGATAACATCAAACATCACACCGTAACAGGGTGACTATAAAGATGGGTTCAGTACTGCGAAGGTGTTATGTTGAGGCTCATGGATCAAGAGTGGAATTTGTCAATCCAGATGACGGATAGATATACTCTGGGTCCTCTCGGTGATATCACATTGAGATAGCTTGCAAGCAAGTGATGTGATCACTAGAATGATATATCACGAGAACAAGAAAAGAGTGCATGTTGGTAACGAGATCAAACTAGGTATAGAGATACCGATGATCGAATCTCGGACATGTAATATATCGCGAGACAAAGGGATTTAGTTACAAGCGTTAAAGGTTCTCATGATCACAGAAGTCATCGTTGATTGTGTAGGAGTCAGTACGGATCTCCAGGTCCCGCTGCTGATTATTGATCGGAGAAGGGTCTCGATCATGTCTGCATTATTCGCGAACCGTAGGGTGACACACTTAAGAGTTACCGAACACCATTTTGGAGCACATATGTTTTAGACGAAAGAATTGCAAAGCGTAGGAATTGTTTCAATAGAAACCGGAAATTGTTTCGGGTGAAATTGCAGAAAGTGGTTCTGCATGTGATATTGAAATATTGCAAGGGGCTATATGTCCATGTTTATTAATTAAAGTAATTAACAAAATTCTGAATAAATTTAATAAAAGAGTTTTATTAAATGAGAGAGCATTAAACTTGGAGAATTTTAATGCATTTAAAGTGGAGACTTTAAAAGGGAATGTGAAGAGGCATTTTAATGTGGAGGGGTTACAACCACATGAATGGGGGAGGTGAGGGGTCACCCCCCAGGCGCCGGCCATGGAGAGGAGGGGCACCCTCCCTCCTCCTATAAAAGGCCACCCATTCCCTCCTTCATCCACACACCTCCTTGTGAAGGATCTCTCTCTCCCTCTAGAATTATTCCCCCATGGTCTCGGATTAGTGAGATACATGTTCCCGGTGGTATTTCGTCTAGAAGGAGTTGCTACTTCCGCTGGATCGCTGGAGCGAGGAGCTGGAGGTTGTCCGGTGGCTTGAACGTGAGTGCGAGTACGGATGTGCTGCTGAGTTGCGGTGCTTGGACTTCCTCACGATCTTGAGATCGGCAAGTGTACGACTACATCAACCACGAGTTCCTACTCGTTAACCAAACTCGTTGTCTTTGTGGGTAAGTTCTCGTTGGATGTATGTCCACCCGTTGCTTTGTACCTAGTATATAGATCTTGGCGTATAGTTCACAACGTAGGAATTTTTTGTTTTCTATGTTGCGGACCCAACAGTGGTATCAGAGCCTGATCTATGCGTAGGTGCTTTGCACAGGTAGTACACATATGTTTATATGTGGGTGATGATGATCATGTTATTGCATCTTCTATGTATTTTGGATATTGGTGGCATAGTGGGATGAAGCGGCCCGGACCAACCTTACATGTCATCGTACATGAGACCGGTTCCACGACTGACATGCAACTTGTTTTGCATAAGTGGCTGGCGGGTGTCTGTCTCTCGTACTATAGTCAATATCTAATTTACAACGAGTTGCTAATAACTTAGTTATCCTCGTTGTGGTTCATGTTCATAGGTAAGAATGGTTCTATCTCCGAAAGCCCTAAGCCATGTAAAACTTGCAATTGATAAATTAGAGGCGTCTAGTTTAGATCTTTGCTGGGCTAGTGTATTGATATGGTATTGTTGTAAGTAGATGTATGATATATACTCTTACAACACATTCAACGTGCAAGTTTCATAGACCTTGGCCTTACACACAAAGTAATGATTGAGATCATACCACGATGCAAATGGTAGAGATCAAATGCATGGACCATATCATCTCACTTTACACATTAGATGTTAGCATCTTATACTACTAGTTTGGCGCTTTCTGTAGCATATCATCTCACTCTACGCTTTCATACAACGGGTGTAAGACAGTTTTACACACGCGAGTACTAAGGTTCTTACTTGGCGAGCCTAGCATGTACAGACATGGCCTCGGAACACGGACCGAAAGGTTAAGCATGAGTCATATGGTTGATATGATGCCCATATAGATGCTCGCCTTTGAAGCTACACCAACTCACGTGATGATCAGACTTGGTGTAGTGGATTTGGTTCATGTAATCACCAAAAAGGCACGAGGGATGTCGTATTTGAGTGGGAGTTCATTAGTAATTTGGATTAGTTGAAATCAATCTATCATAAACTTAGTCTAAATAAACTTTATAAATTCTGTTGTAGATGGCACCACCTGCTTTTAATTTGAATGTGTTCATGGAGAAAGAAAAACTTGCTGCGAATGGTAGCAACTTCACCAACTGGGTTATGAATTTGAGGATTATCCTCACTGCTGCACAAAAGCAATATGTGCTAGATGCACTGCTAGGCCCCCCACCCGCTCCTGATGCTCCTGACGAGGAAAAGAATGTCTATGTGACTCGTCAGGAGGACCACAACTTAGTTCATTGCGGTATACTGTATGGGCTAGAGCCAGAACTTCAAAGGCGTTTCGAAAATGGCAATGCCTTTGATACCATGGGAAAATTGAAAATGATTTTCGATACCCATGCTGCCGTAGAGAGTTATAATGCTACTGAAAAGTTCTTTAGCTGCATGATGGAGGAGAACAGCTCCGTTAGTGAGCATGTACTCAAAATGTCTGGGTATGCCGATAAGCTTGTGTCCTTGGGAATAACGATTCCCATTGACTTAGGTATACATCGTGTTCTCCAATCTCTGCCACCTAGCTACAAGAGCTTTGTGATGAACTATAATATGCAGGGCATGAAGAAGACTCTTCCCGAGCTTCTATCAATGCTTAAGACTGCAGAAGTGGAGATTAGGAAAGAACATCAAGTGTTGATGATCAATAGGACCACCGGTTTCAAGAAGGACAAGAAAGGCAAGCACAAGGGAAAGAAGGGTGGAAAATATGTTGCCGCGCCTAAAAAGAAACCCCGAGCTGGTCCTAAGTCCGATACCGAGTGCTACTATTGCAAGGGTGGCCATTGGAAGCGCAACTGCCCCAAGTATTTGGCGGACAAGAAGTCCGGCAAGGCAAACAAAGGTATATGTGATATACATGTTATTGATGTGTACCTGACTAGTACTCGCAGTAGCACCTGGGTGTATGATACAGGATCAGTTGCTAATATATGTAACTCGATTCAGGGGCTGCAGAACAATCGACAACTAGCAAGGGATGAGGTCACAATGCGGGTCGACAATGGATCAAGAGTTGATGTGATCGGCGTCGGAACGCTGCCTCTCCATATGCCATCGGGATTAGTCATAAACCTAAATAATAGTTATTTGGTGCCTGCACTTAGCATGAACATTGTATTCAGATCATGTTTGATGCAAAGTGGTTATTCGTTTAAATCTGAAAACAATGGTTGTTCGATTTATATGGATAATATCTTTTATGGTCATGCACCTATGTTGAATGGTTTATTTCTGATGGATCTCGATAGTAATATTATGCACATTCATAATGTTAATGCTAAAAAGATTAAACTTGATGATGATATATCTACATATATGTGGCACTGCCGTCTAGGTCATATTGGCGTTAAACGCATGAAGAAACTCCATTCTGATGGAATTTTGGAATCCCTTGATTTTGAATCATTTGATACATGTGAGCCATGCCTTATGGGCAAGATGACTAGAACGCCGTTTTCCGGTTCAATGGAACGGGCGACAGATCTATTGGAAATCATACATACTGATGTGTGTGGACCAATGAGTGTGTCGGCGCGAGGTGGATATCGTTATTTTGTTACTTTCACGGATGATTTGAGTAGATACGGGTATATCTATTTGATGAAACACAAGTCTGAAACTTTCGAAAAGTTCAAGGAATTTCAGAATGAAGTGGAAAATCATCATAATAGAAAGATCAAATTTCTACGGTCTGACCGTGGAGGAGAGTATCTAAGTTACGAGTTTAGCACACACATGAAAGAGTGTGGAATAGTTCCACAACTCACGCCTGCCGGAACACCACAACGTAATGGTGTGTCGGAACGTCGTAATCGTACCTTATTGGATATGGTTCGATCTATGATGTCTCTGACTGACTTGCCACTGTCATTTTGGGGTTGTTCACTGGAAACAGCTGCATTCACTTTAAATCGGGCACCATCTAAATCCGTTGAAACGACACCGTATGAATTGTGGTTTGGAAACAAACCTAGGTTGTCATTTCTTAAAGTTTGGGGATGCGATGTTTATGTGAAGAAACTTCAACCAGATAAACTCGAACCCAAAGCGGAAAAAATGCATGTTCATAGGATACCCTAAGGAAACAATTGGGTATACCTTCTATCACAGATCCGAGGGCAAGGTCTTTGTAGCCAAGAATGGATCCTTTCTTGAGAAGGAGTTTCTCGCGAAAGGTGTGAGTAGTCGGAAGGTAGAACTCGAAGAGGTTATTGAACCTTCTCTTCATGAAATGGCGAGTAGCGCAGCACCGGAAGTTGTTTCGGAGTTGACTTCACCTAATGAAGAGAGAGCTAATGATATTGATCATGAAACTCCGAAAGAGGACACTACCGAACCTCGCAGGTCAAGCATGACACGTGCAACTCCTGAACTGTATGGCAATCCTGTTGTGAATTTCATGGTTGATGAAATGGATGATCCTGCGACGTATGAAGAAGCGATGATGAGCCCGGATTCCAACAAATGGCTAGAAGCCATGAAATCTGAGATGGAATCCATGTACGAGAACCAAGTTTGGACCTTGGTGGACTTACCTCACGATCGAAAGGCCGTTGAGAATAAATGGATTTTCAAAAGAAAAACTGATGCTGATGGTAATGTGACCATCTATAAGGCTCGACTTGTCGCAAAGGGGTTTCGACAAATTCAAGGAGTTGACTACGATGAGACATTCTCTCCCGTAGCGATGCTTAAGTCAGTTAGGATTATGTTAGCAATTGCTGCATATTTCGATTATGAAATATGGCAGATGGATGTCAAAACTGCGTTCCTCAATGGTAATCTTGAAGAAGAGTTATATATGATACAACCTAAGGGTTTTGTCGATCCTAAGGATGCTAATAAGGTATGCAAACTTCAGCGATCCATGTATGGACTGAAGCAAGCATCCCGGAGTTGGAATCTCCGCTTTGATGAGGTAATCAAAGAGTTTGGATTTGTCCAAACTTATGGAGAGGCTTGTATTTACAAGAAAGTGAGTGGGAGCAATGTGGCATTTCTGATATTATATGTGGATGACATATTATTGATTGGAAATGATATAGATCTTTTAAACAGTGTTAAAAGTTATCTAAACAGCATATTTTCGATGAAAGACCTTGGTGAAGCGTCATATATATTAGGCATTAAAATCTATAGAGATAGATCAAGGAGCCTAATTGGGCTATCGTAGAGTACATACCTTGATAAGATATTAAAGAAGTTTAATATGGACAAAAGTAAGAAGGGGTTCTTACCTATGTTGCAAGGCAAGACATTGAGTAAGACTCAAAGTCTGGCTACGGCGGAAGAAAGAGAGATGATGGATAAGATCCCCTATGCCTCGGCCATAGGCTCTATTATGTATGCCGTGCTATGTACAAGACCGGATGTGGCACATGCTATTAGTTTGACTAGTAGGTACCAATCTGATCCAGGTTCGGAACACTGGATAGCGGTAAAGAACATCCGCAAGTACCTGAGAAGGACTAGGGATATGTTTATTATATACGGAGGTGAAGAAGAGCTAGTCGCTAAGTGTTATGTCGATGCTATCTTTGACACCGATCCGGATGACTCTAAGTCTCAATCTGGATACGTATTTCTCTTGAACGGAGCAGCAGTTAGTTAGAGGAGTTCCAAACAACCTGTGGTGGCTGGATCAACGACGGAGGCGGAATATGTTGCTGCTTCAGAAGCAGCACATGAAGTGGTTTGGATGAAAGAGTTCATTACGGAACTAGGTGTGGTTCCTAGTGCATTGGACCCAACGGTGATCTATTGTTACAACAATGGATCCATAGCCAACGCAAAGGAACCGAGGTCTCACAAGAATTCCAAGCATATTAAGCGCCGGTTTCACTCCATCCGCGAGCATGTCAAGGATGGAGATATAAAGATTTGTAAAGTACACACGGACCTAAATGTAGCGGATCCATTGACTAAAGGCATGATCAACACCAGAACTCCATCGGTGTTAGTTTTATCACTATGTGAACTAGATTATTGTCTCTAGTGCAAGTGGGATACTGAAGGAAATATGCCCTGAGAGGCAATAATAAAGTTGTTATTATGTATTCCTTATATATGGTAGATGTTTATTTTACATGCTAGAATTGTATTTTGATCGGAAACATCAATACATGTGTGTTTAATAAACAAAAAGGGTTCCTAGTTATGCCTCTCTTATAGACTAGCTTGTTGATTAACAAGATGATCAAGGTTTCCTGATCATGGACATTGGATGTTGTTAATAACAAGGTCACACCATTGGTGGAATGATGTGATGAACATTCATCCGAAGTATAGCCTTACGATCAAGTCATTATGTTTATATTGCTATAACATCATACGAAGTAATCTTTATCCTTAGACTATGAGATCATGTTAATTGCTAACACCGGAAGAGTATCTTGATAACATCAAACGTCACACCATAACAGGGTGACTATAAAGATGGGTTCAGTACTACGAAGGTGTTATGTTGAGGCTCATGGATCAAGAGTGGAATTTGTCAATCCAGATGACGGATAGATATACTCTGGGTCCTCTCAGTGATATCACATTGAGATAGCTTGCAAGCAAGTGATGTGATCACTAGAATGATATATCACGAGAACAAGAAAAGAGTGCATGTTGGTAACGAGATCAAACTAGGTATAGAGATACCGATGATCGAATCTCGGACATGTAATATATCGCGAGACAAAGGGATTTAGTTACAAGCGTTAAAGGTTCTCATGATCACAGAAGTCATCGTTGATTGTGTAGGAGTCAGTACGGATCTCCAGGTCCCGCTGCTGATTATTGATCGGAGAAGGGTCTCGATCATGTCTGCATTATTCGCGAACCGTAGGGTGACACACTTAAGAGTTACCGAACACCATTTTGGAGCACATATGTTTTAGACGAAAGAATTGCAAAGCGTAGGAATTGTTTCAATAGAAACCGGAAATTGTTTCGGGTGAAATTGCAGAAAGTGGTTCTGCATGTGATATTGAAATATTGCAAGGGGCTATATGTCCATGTTTATTAATTAAATAATTAACAAAATTCTGAATAAATTTAATAAACGAGTTTTATTAAATGAGAGAGCATTAAACTTGGAGAATTTTAATGCATTTAAAGTGGAGACTTTAAAAGGGAATGTGAAGAGGCATTTTAATGTGGAGGGGTTACCACCACATGAATGGGGGAGGTGAGGGGTCACCCCCCCATGCGCCAGCCATGGAGAGGAGGGGAACCCCTCTCCTCCTATAAAAGGCCACCCATTCCCTCCTTCATCCACACACCTCCTTGTGAAGGATCTCTCTCCCCCTCTAGAATTATTCCCCCATGGTCTCGGATTAGCGAGATACATGTTCCCAGTGGCATTTCATCTGGAAGGAGTTGCTACTTCCGCTGGATCGCTAGAGCGAGGAGGTGGAGGTTGTCCGGTGGCTTGAACATGTCTGCGAGTACGGATGCGCTGCTGAGTTGCGGCGCTCGGACTTCCTCACGATCTTGAGATCAGCAAGTGTACGACTACATCAACCATGAGTTCCTACTCATTAACAAAACTCGTTGTCTTCGAGGGTAAGTTCTCGTTGGATGTATGTCCACCCGTTGCTTTGTACCTAGTAGATAGATCTTGGCGTATAGTTCACACCGTAGGAAATTTTTTGTTTTCTATGTTGCGGACCCAACAGAGAGGGGGGCAGCCGCCAGCCGGCCCTGGTAGGCCCTGCGCAAGGAGGGGCGGGGGGCTAGGCCTAGCCGGACACCCCCTTCCCCTTCTCTCCTCTTACCTTTCCCTCATGGGCCCTTCTCCCTCCGGAATTTGGCCCATTAAGGGTTTTTGACCTTTAATTAATTTCTCTTTTATTAGATAATTATGAATAAATGATTAAATCAATATCTAACATTCATTCACATATCATTCAATCTCCATGGCTATGGAACACCTTCCACCTCCACTCCGGACATCCTCCAGACTTACCGAAACCCTTTCGGTTTTCTCTCTTCTCTTCTTCGGTGATTATACCAATCCTGCAAACACTCCGGACATACCCCACGGTTCGGTAACACTCCAGACATGGTCGATACACTCCCGGACCAATGATCGACAGAGGGACCTGGATGGCTATGTCACCTGTGTGCATTCCACGAAGATCTTTCGTCATTTGAACCATGACTGTCGCGTCTTATTCCTTTTGTCTCTCGATACTTGCATTGCCCAAGATCTAATCAATGACATCACCATGTCGTGTTCAATCTTGTTACCGAACAATGCTACTTGCCTCGTTTCGACAAGTGATATCCCTATGATCAAATCACACGCTGCGCAACTATTGGATATAACTTCTCTGAGTGGGCCTCGAATATCTTTCCGTCACGTGGATGGATAAATACCACTCTTGACATATATTTCCTCTATGGTTCCTCCGAATCCTTGAACACCCCTTTATTGTCATTGTATTACCAAGTGATGTTTGATGCTATCTAAGCATTCTCGAGAGATAGTGATTGATATAGCCTCACGGTCTAAGGAATAGTCTACTAGGTCTATCCTAATCATCGTAACTTGAACTTCATGACATGATCGGATCACGATGTTTAGGTTGGGTATTGGTTCATCATCTCATTCTCAGAATGAGTTGACTCTATTTCCAACTGGCATCAATACGACATGATCAGGAAACCTTGATCATTTGTTGACCAATGAACCAGTGACTAGAGTTTCACCGGGAACCCCTGGTTGTTTATATATCACACGTGTATTAACGTTTCCTTTCAAGAAAATTATAGCATGATACAAAACTTAATCATAAACTTTATAAAATATGATAATAATCCTTATTATTATTTGTCTCTAGGGCATATTTACAACACTAGGGCCCTCCTGACCTAGATCAGGCCAGTATGGGCTTAGATCTAGGCCTGCAAACCCCAAATTGGATCCATACTACAACACCATCACCACTGGCTCCGGATAGCCATGCCACACCACCTCCTGCCACCATACCCATGTACGCCAAGGGCCCAGCCCGCGCCCCATCGAGTCCCCTAGTGCCGCCCAGGTCGCTCCAAGCCACCCTGATGTCACCCCAGGTGCCTATCCTCGCCACCAAGACATGTAGGAGGGTCTCGCGGGGAATAACAACGTCGCCTCCACCATAAGCGGACCCAGCCGCCTCGATCTACTGACAAGTCCTAGCCTAAGGGAAACACTTAGAGTAGAGGAAAAATAGGGGGATACAACTAGAACAACATGAATATCAAAGATGCCTTTTTCGATTATACTCCAGAGGGAGGATTTGAGTCAGGGGATGATAGTAGCAGAGGCCCCTCAACCACTCTCAGTGGCGGTTGTGTTATACCCTTTACAGTAATGGAGATGAACCCTAAAGACTGGGTCTCTCAAATATAAATAGTGCTGGAAGTTCAGAAGTAAAGCTAAGTTAAGAGCTACGACTCATAAAGTAGTTCTTGTCATCTCGAGACAAATAAAGTAATTGAACGACAACCACACATCGCTAGATGGATGGTCAGGAAGGAAGGATAATTCCCCCACGATAAGATCAAACATGTCCTCATGGATGAAATTTAGGAAACACCATCCGGATGAATGCATAGCCCTCCCAGGTTGCATCTGTCACTGATAAGTTGCTCCACTTGATCAACCAACAAACCACAGGTATACTGATAGCACCTTGCACACTAGGAACTAGATTGCACTCCAGTATAGCTTTAGGATGGATTAATATAGTGCCATCAGAGTTCAGAAGGGGAAGTGTAGAAGAAGGGATGGCCTGTGGACCCGGATGCTTCTTTAATTGACTGATATAGAAGATGGGATGGAGTTGATAGCCATCAGGAAGTAATAGTTTGTATGAAACTTCTCCCACTTTTTCAAGAACTCGAAATGGTCCATAGAATCTGGAGTGAAGCTTCAGGTTGTGGTGCAAACTATGGGAAGTATGCCTGTAAGGATGTATCTTCAGATATACCATGTCCCCAACTTCTAATTTCCTTTCCACTCTATTTTTATCAGCAAAATGCTTCATTCTTTCTTGTGCTTTTACAAGATTTTTCTTGATCCGTGCAATAATTACTTTAGTTTGTACACTTGGCAGGAGACTATCACCAAAATCCTCAATGGGTAGTAACAACTCAGCAATGATAGTTGGAGGTCGGCCATACAGAGCATGAAATAGTGTCATTTTCAGTGAGGAATAAAATGTGGTGTTGTAGCACCACTCTGCTAGGGAGAGCCACTGACTCCATTTCTTGGGTTGTTGGGATGCCATACACCTCAAATATTTCTCCAGGCATTGGTTTACCCTTTTGGTTTTCCCATTGGTTTGGGGGTGGTAAGAAGTACTCATGTGTAATTTGACTCCCAGTGATTTGAAGATTTCTTGCCACAAATGGCTTATAAACATCATGTCCCTATCAGTTACAACAATAGAGGTAATCCACGAAGCTTGAATATATGATCCTTGAAAGCTCTGGCCACTATCTTCACCATAAATGGGTACTTCAGGGGAATAAAGTGTGAGTATTTGGTAAATCTGTCGATGACCATGATGACGGCAAGTGCACAAATAAATTGTAGCTAGATTCAAAAGTAAGAGTATCGAACCATAGAGAGATATTTGGTTAGGGTCTTTATATCCCTCGTCACTATCTATCAAAGGATACTTAGATCTGCCCTTGATCTCAGTTAAGAGTGTTTTGAAAGAGTTGTGTTTGGTTGCAAAAGAGTAAAGAATGTAGTAAAGTAAACAAGTGATGTGAGAGCTATAGTCTAACTTCAGTAAGGAGAAATGTTCTCAGGGATTTAGGATCCACCACTAGTATTGGTATTAACTACGAGTAGGATAGATCTATATCTTTTGTTATGACATGTGTGGGGGAGATCTCCATAATAATATGTGCCTAGAAAACCAGCGCTCATCACATATCTGAATAACCACTTCAAAGATATTCGGTAACCACCTATGGATCCACTACAATTGAGTGTTACCCCATGGATATCGATCTGAGTTTAGTGAATCTCTCCTTATCCCCTTGTCCATATGGTAGAATACTGAACATGGTATTTCACTTCACCCGTACATAATTCCACTATGTCAAGATGTAATCTTTGTAGTCGGCGTCATATGCATTGATCCCCTTGAATGCACTAGCAAATTTGCACAATGAGCATGCTTCCACGCTACTCATAAAATTGATGATTGTGTTGACACCCATCTCTTTATTCGTCTACTTCGTGGTGTGAGAACTGTCACCCTTGAGTGCCATTGTGTTTTGGAGTTCTGGATATCCAACCACTACCACTAATCACATTTTGTTACAGATGTGAGCTAAAGTTAAATGCTACTTCTATCAATGCATGTATCTGCTTACTCGTTAGGCATGGGTACCTTACTATTCTTTCATACCTTTGGTATTGCTGGTTGAACTACTAAACTTGTTTTATTGTCACTAAAACTTACTGAAAGTTAATGTTCACATATCATTTAAAAAAATCAAGTTTGTAGGTAACAACTGCTACAAACACAAAAGTCAGCAGCATTAGTTCTAACACACAATTTGAGATTTAAGGCATTAAGTATTCCACGCGAATTCCTAATAAAAAAGGCTAAATATTATGTATTACCTCAACACACCATGAACTTTGCTAGTGACCATCAATACATCAAATCATCCATGATTTCCATAGTGCATGTTTTGTTTGTGTCTACTTATGTTTTTACATTTTTATCATGAACATCAACTTATTTACTTATACATTAAAATTAATTTGGACATATAGAAAACACTTTTTATGTACAGTGACTTTTTTTGCGGATGACACTGACATTAATTTAGGAGTACATATACATTTCTTATGTCTAGGAAAAATATATTTTGGATACATGATTTTTTTAATCTAGGGAAATAAACTTTTCTGACAATAATCTAGGGAAATACCTTTTTGGTGTAGTGAACATCTATTTCATATATGTAAACATTTTTTATATCGACGAAACAATCACTTTGATATAAGTGTCCCATATGGGGAACCATTTTTATCTTGATACACATGTGCAGTTATGTTCTTTATATACTTGATGTAGCCCGACCTACGGTTGTTACCACATCAAGATCTTCAACTTATGCCAAGTGATCATGGACTCCAAAGGTGAATCTGTTACTCTATGCAAGTCCACTTCCTACCCTATCGAATGGTATACTACTTCATACTACGTCCCATATTGATGATAGGTTCATACCGACAAGTACAGAGGCAAGGGAGGAAGCCCGAAGCACCAAGCCCGACAAGACGGAGGCTTGGAAGAGAAGATGGAAGAAACTGAGCCGCAGCACCGGAGTCTCTGGCCTGTGCACACCAGATTCTCCGGCCTGAAGACCAGAATCTCTGGACCACCACACCGGAATCTCTGGCCGGACTCCGTACCGGCCTCCGGACCGAGGCCTGGGACAATCTGATTGCCACTCTAGAGACAGACCGGATGTAACATCCCAATTTCCGCAACCCTGATTAGTTGTCCAGAATGCAAAAATTAGGGGGAACAAAAACTTTTTCTTGTTTAGTGATGAAGTGTTTGTCTGTTGTTTGACAATGTCTATACCTATGAGTGTGTATTAGATGATGTCCTCCTTACCTCAACACCAGTTGACAAAAGCTACTTCCCAAAACTGTCTTGGCTTAATTTCCATATTCTCAAATGTTCTGACATTTCAAAACCTGAGCCAAGAATCCTTTGCAAACCAGCTATTTTAGTAGCTTCTATTTCCCTAAACTATGGAGAGCAACCTATTATAATCTCCTTATGTTTTATAGACAGAACCTTCAACCATTCTTATCTCTAGGTTTCCCAAAACCTCCTTTTAAAAGCTTTTGAATTATACCCTTGGTAGAGATACCAAGGACTCTCATCTTATCCAAACCACAAACTTTTCAAAATACCCATCCTTACCTCGAGCTAAGCTTGATGGTAACCCTAGTAGTAGGTCTGCTTAGTTTATAAGATGAGTTGCCTTGATCTGCTACCTGATGAATTGCCTTGATCTGCTGCTTGACTTGTCTGCTTAGGAGATAGTATGAGCTACTCTAGGAGCTCATCACTAGGATCAAGAGGTTTCCAAATCACCCCACCCTAAGCAAGAATACAAAGCAGGATCTAATCTCTAAATACTAGGTGATCATCTAAAACCCTTAACTAGATCAATTCTGAAGATATCCTTTCTAGAAGTTTCCAAGTCAATGAAGACCAATATCAAGCATGGATCCCTTCTACTCCATCTACTATTCAATCTCATCCACTTTATGATGCTTTGGTACCTTGCTTCCCATCAAAATCATCACCACCCACTTTCTAGTCAAAAACCCTAAATCTGCCAAATTTGGCTATCTCAAAAACTATTTCCAACATCACCTTTTTGAATGCCTCCTTTTCTCAACCCTTGTGCATTTATGGAAATGCATTCGAACCATATTTTTAACCATCCTAAGGACTACCAAGTCCCACTCTTTCCCTTGGTTAGATCATCCTCCAACCCACTTGTTCTTGATGGTTTTGCAGGCAAGAAATAACTATTCCTGCAAATCTAGTCAACATGCCTACTTTGATAGAATCTCACACCACTATCCCACCTGCTATGGACCAAATCTTTGCATGGTTGTGTTCTAATCATATAGGTCTAACAACATCTACTTCACTTGTTGCAAGTGGATCTTTGTGCTTCTTAAACCCACATGGTTTATAGGGCATCATGACTCATCTTGTATGGCAGCCTTATTTTCAACAAAGTTTGCCATCATTTTCGGACCACCTTAGATGTAACCAAGCTAAACTCCTTCTTCCATGATCATCTATATGACTTGGTATAACTATCCATCTATCCCTTGCATCAAGGTGAGCTCTAGGCTCCAAGATCCAACAAGGTTTTTGTGGTATAAAAATAACATCACCCTAGATCCACAACTCCTTGTTTTCCATCTAATTCAAGTTGGATTTACAATTCCCAAGGTTGCAAATGCTTGTTACACATTGTCTACATCATCTACCTTGATCATAAAGATATATCAAATATTATCCATAATTATTATGGCTCCAAATCTAATTAATCTCTTTAATAAACAAAATCTCCAAACTCCTTTCTCAAGGGAAAGTTTGGATTTTTCCAAAACACCTCTCCAACTTTTGGCTCATTTGAGGTCCATACATCATACCCTATTCTCCCCCTTTAAAAAAAATATTTTTGAAGAGCTTTAATAATTCCTTTTGCCCTTTTTCTTAAATGGCAGAAACAAGAAATAAAAACATTAAATACTTTAATCCATCAATAAAACTTAGGAAAAATCCCCATAGTGTGAAATCATATTTAGAACCGTCTCACATCAAAAACCAACCTTGTCCAATGTAAAAATAGCAAATGAGCTCCAATACTTCAATTCTGCAGTTTTTGAATAAATGGATTTAACTGGACTTCTATTCCTCTGAAAAGTCCCAATTAATTCCTTGAAGGAAATATGCCCTGAGAGGCAATAATAAAGTTGTTATTATATATTCCTTATACATGATAGATGTTTATTTTACATGCTAGAAATGTATTGATTCGGAAACATCAATACATGTGTGTTTAATAAACAAAAAGGGTTCCTAGTCATGCCTCTCTTATAGACTAGCTTGTTGATTAACAGGATGATCAAGGTTTCCTGATCATGGACATTGGATGTTGTTAATAACAAGGTCACACCATTGGTGGAATGATGTGATGAACATTCATCCGAAGTATAGCATTACGATCAAGTCATTATGTTTATATTGCTATAACATCATACGAAGTAATCTTTATCCTTAGACCATGAGATCATGTTAATTGCTGACACCGGAAGAGTATCTTGATAACATCAAACGTCACACCGTAACAGGGTGACTATAAAGATGAGTTCAGTACTACGAAGGTGTTATGTTGAGGATCATGGATCAAGAGTGGAATTTGTCAAACCAGATGAAGGATAGATATACTCTGGGCCCTCTCGGTGATATCACATTAGGATAGCTTGCAAGCAAGTGATGTGATCACTAGAATGTTATCACGGGAACGAGAAAAGAGTGCATGTCGGTAACGAGATCAAACTAGGTATGGAGATATCGATGATCGAATCTCGGACATGTAATATGTCGAGAGACAAAGGGATTTAGTTACAAGCGTTAAAAGTTCTCACGATCATAGGAGTCATCGTTGAATGTGTAGGAGTCAGTACGGATCTCCAGGTCCCGCTGCTGATTATTGATCGGAGAAGGGTCTCGATCATGTCTGCATTATTCGCGAACCGTAGGGTGGCACACTTAAGAGTTACCGGACACCATTTTGGAGCACATATGTTTCAGACGAAAGAATTGCAAAGCGCAGGAATTGTTTCAATAGAAACCGGAAATTGTTTCGGGTGAAATTGCAGAAGGTGGTTCTGCATGTGATATTGAAATATTGCAAGGGGCTATATGTGAATGTTTGTTAATTAAAGTAATTAACAAAATTCTGAATAAATTTAATAAAAAGAGTTTTATTAAATGAGAGAGCATTAAATTTGGAGAAATTTAATGCATTTAAAGTGGAGACTTTAAAAGGGAATGTGAAGAGGCATTTTAATGTGGGGGGTTACCACCACATGAATGGGGGAGGTGAGGGGTCACCCCCCATGCGCCGGCCATGGAGAGAGGGGGCACCCCCCTCCTCCTATAAAAGGCCACCCATTCCCTCCTTCATCCTCACACCTCCTTGTGAAGAATCTCTCTCCCCCTCTAGAATTATTCCCCCATGGTCTCGGATTAGCGAGATACATGTTCCCGGTGGCATTTCGTCTGGAAGGAGTTGCTGCTTCCGCTGGATCGCTGGAGCGAGGAGGTGGAGGTTGTCCGGTGGCTTGAACGTGTGTGCGAGTGTGGATGCGCTGCTGAGTTGCGGCGCTCGGACTTCCTCACGATCTTGAGATCGGCAAGTGTATGACTACATCAACCACGAGTTCCTACTCGTTAACAAAGCTCGTTGTCTACGAGGGTAAGTTCTCGTTGAATGTATGTCCACCTGTTGCTTTGTACCTAGTAGATAGATCTTGGCGTGTAGTTCACGCCATAGGAAAATTTTTGTTTTCTATGCTGCGGACCCAACAGTGGTATCAGAGCCTGATCTATGCGTAGGTGCTTATCACGGGTAGTACACATATGGTTGATATGTGGGCGGTGTTGATCATGTTATTGCATCTTCTATGTATTTTGGATATTGGTGGCATAGTGGGATGAAGCGGCCCGGACCAACCTTACATGTCATCGTACATGAGACCGGTTCCACGACTGACATGCAACTTGTTTTGCATAAGTGGCTGGCGGGTGTCTGTCTCTCCTACTATAGTCAATATCTGATTTACAACGAGTTGCTTATAACTTAGTTATCCTCGTTGTGGTTCATGTTCGTAGGTGAGAACGGTTCTATCTCCGAAAGCCCTAAGCCACGTAAAACTTGCAATTGATAAATTAGAGGCGTCTAGTTTACATCGTTGCTGGGCTAGTGTATTGATATGGTATTGTTGTAAGTAGATGTATGGTCGATACTCTTACAACACAGTCAACGTGTAAGTTCCATAGACCTTAGCCTTACACTCAAAGGAATGATAGAGATCATACCATGATGCAAGTGATAGAGATCAAATGCATGGACCATATCATCTCACTTTACACATTAGATGTTAGCATCTTATACTGCTAGTTTGGCGCGTTTGGTAGCATTATAAGATGATCCCTCATTTAGATATCAAGATAAAAATGTGTTCTTCCTTGAGTATGCACCGTTCTATGGATCGTGTTTCGAGACATCACGTGATGATCGGGTGTACTCGAATCTACGCTTTCATAGGAACGGGTGTAAGACAGTTTTACACACGTGAATACTAAGGTTCTTACTTGGCGAGCCTAGCATGTACAGACATGGCCTCGGAACACGGACCGAAAGGTTAAGCATGAGTCATATGGTTGATATGATGCCCATATAGATGCTCGCCTTTGAAGCTATATCAACTCACGTGATGATCGGACTTGATATAGTGGATTTGGTTCATGTAATCACCAAAAGGACACGAGGGATGTCGTTTTTGAGTGGGAGTTCATTAGTAATTTGGATTAGTTGAACTCAATCTATCATAAACTTAGTCTAAATAAACTTTACAAATTCTGTTGTAGATGGCACCACCTGCTTTTAATTTCAATGTGTTCATGGAGAAAGAGAAACTTGCTGCGAATGGTAGCAACTTCACCAACTGGGCTATGAATTTGAGGATTCTCCTCACTGCTGCACAAAAGCAATATGTGCTAGATGCGCCGCTAGGCCCCCCACCAGCTCCGGATGCCCTTGACGAGGAAAAGAATGTCTATGTGACTCGTCAGGAGGACCACAACTTAGTTCATTGCGGAATACTATATGGTCTAGAGCCAGAACTTTGAAAGCATTTCGAAAATGGTAATGCCTTCGATACCATGGGAGAATTGAAAATGATTTTCGATACCCATGCTGCCGTAGAGAGTTATAATGCTACAGAAAAGTTCTTTAGCTGCATGATGGAGGAAAACAGCTCCGTTAGTGAGCACGTAATCAAAATGTCTGGGTACGCCGATAAGCTTGTGTCCTTGGGAATAACGATTCCCATTGACTTAGGCATACATCATGTTCTCCAATCTCTGCCACCTAGCTACAAGAGCTTCGTGATGAACTATAATATGCAGGGCATGAAGAAGTCTCTTCCCGAGCTTCTGTCAATGCTTAAGACTGCAGAAGTGGAGATTAGGAAAGAACATCAAGTGTTGATGATCAATAGGACCACCGGTTTCAAGAAGGATAAGAAAGGCAAGCACAAGGGAAAGAAGGGTGGCAAGTCTGTTGCCACGCCTGAAAAGAAACCCCGGGCTGGCCCTAAGTCTGACACCGAGTGCTACTATTGCAAGGGGACTGGCCATTGGAAGTGCAACTGCCCCAAGTATTTGGCGGACAAGAAGTCCAGCAAGGCAAACAAAGGTATATGTGATATACATGTTATTGATGTGTACTTGACTAGTACTCGCAGTAGCACCTGGGTATTTGATACCGGATCGGTTGCTAATATATGTAACTCGGTTCAGGGGCTACGGAACAAGCGACAACTAGCAAGGGATGAGGTCAGGATGCAGGTCGGCAATGGATCAAGAGTTGATGTGATCGCCGTCGGGACGCTACCTCTCCATTTGCCATCGGGATTAGTTATAAACCTAAATAATTGTTATTTGGTGCCTGCACTGAGCATGAACATTGTATCTGGATCGTGTTTGATGCAAAGTGGTCATTCCTTTAAATAAAAACAATGGTTGTTTGATTTATAAGAATGATATCTTTTCTGGTCATGCACCTATGTTGAATGGTTTATTTCTATTGGATCTCGATAGTAATATTACGCACATTCATAATGTTAATGCTAAAAAGATTAAACTTGATGATGATATGTCTACATATATGTGGAACTGCTGTCTAGGTCATATTGGCGTTAAACGCATGAAGAAAATCCATTCTGATGGACTTTTGGAATCACTTGATTTTGAATCATTTGATACATGTGAGCCATGCCTTATGGGCAAGATGACTAGAACGCCGTTTTCCGGTTCAATGGAACGGGCGACAGATCTATTGGAAATCATACATACTAATGTGTGTGGACCAATGAGTGTGTCGGCGCGAGGTGGATATCGTTATTTTGTTACTTGCACGGATGATTTGAGTAGATAGGGGTATATCTATTTGATGAAACACAAGTCTGAAACTTTTGAAAATTTCAAGGAATTTCAGAATGAAGTGGAAAATCATCGTAATAGAAAGATCAAATTTCTACGGTCTGACCATGGAGGAGAGTATCTAAGTTATGAGTTTATCACACACATGAAAGAGTGTGGAATAGTTTCACAACTCACGCCTGCCGGAACACCACAACGTAATGGTGTGTCAGAGCGTCGTAATCGTACCTTATTGGATATGGTTCGATCTATGATGTCTCTGACTGACTTACCTCTGTCATTTTGGGGTTATGCACTGGAAACAGCTACATTCACTTTAAATCGGGCACCATCTAAATCCGTTGAAACGACACCGTATGAATTATGGTTTGGAAACAAACCTAAGCTGTCATTTCTTAAGGTTTGGGGATGCGATGTTTGTGTGAAGGAACTTCAACCAGATAAACTCGAACCCAAAGCGGAAAAATGCGTCTTCATAGGATACCCTAAGGAAACAATTGGGTATACCTTTTATCACAGATCCGAGGGCAAGGTTTTTGTTGCCAAGAATGGATCCTTTCTTGAGAAGGAGTTTCTCGCGAAAGGTGTGAGTAGTTGGAAGGTAGAACTCGAAGAGGTTATTGAACCTTCTCCTCATGGAATGGCGAGTGGCGCAGCACCGGAAGTTGTTTCGGAGTTGACTTCACCTGATGAAGAGAGAGCTAATGATAATGATCATGAAACTCCGAAAGAGGACACTACCAAACCTCGCAGGTTAAGCAGGACACGTGTAGCTCCTGAACTGTACGGCAATCCTGTTGTGAATTTCATGGTTGATGAAATGGATGACCCTGCGACGTATGAAGAAGCAATGATGATCCCGGATTCCAACAAATGGCTAGAAGCCATGAAATCCGAGATGGAATCCATGTACGAGAACCAAGTTGGGAACTTGATGGACTTACCTCATGACCGAAAGGCCATGGAGAATAAATGGATTTTCAAAAGGAAAACTGATGCTGATGGTAATGTGACCATCTATAAGGCTCGACTTGTCGCAAAGGGGTTTCGACAAATTCAAGGAGTTGACTACGATGAGACATTCTCTCCCGTAGTGATGCTTAAGTCAGTTAGGATTTTGTTAGCAATTGCTGCATATTTCGATTATGAAATATGGCAGATGGATGTCAAAACTACGTTCCTCAATGGTAAGATTGAAGAAGAGTTGTATATGATACAACCTAAGGGTTTTGTCGATCCTAAGGATGCTAATAAGGTGTGCAAACTTCAGCGATCCATCTATGGACTGAAGCAAGCATCACGAAGTTGGAATCTCCGCTTTGATGAGGTGATCAAAGAGTTTGGATTTGTCCAAACTTATGGAGAGGCTTGTATTTACAAGAAAGTGAGTGGGAGCAATGTGGCATTTCTGATATTATATGTGGATGACATATTATTGATTGGAAATGATATAGATCTTTTAAACAGTGTTAAAAGTTATCTAAACAGCAAATTTTCGATGAAAGACCTTGGTGAAGCGTCATATATATTAGGCATTAAAATCTATAAAGATAGATCAAGGCGCCTAATTGGGCTATCGCAGAGTACATACCTTGATAAGATATTAAAAAAGTTTAATATGGACGAAAGTAAGAAGGGGTTCTTACCTATGTTGCAAGGCAAGACATTGAGTAAGACTCAAAGTCCGGCTACGGCGGAAGAAAGAGAGATAATGGATAAGATCCCCTATGCCTCGGCCATAGGCTCTATTATGTATGCCATGCTATGTACAAGACCGGATGTGGCACATGCTATTAGTTTGACTAGTAGGTACCAATCTGATCCAGGTTCGGAACACTGGATAGCGGTAAAGAACATTCTCAAGTACTTAAGAAGAACTAAGGATATGTTTCTTATATACGAAGGTGAAGAAGAGCTAGTCGCTAAGTGTTATGTTGATGCTAGCTTTGACACCGATCCGGATGACTCTAAGTCTCAATCCGGATACGTATTTCTCTTGAACGGAGCAGCAGTTAGTTGGAGGAGTTCCAAACAACCTGTGGTGGCTGGATCAACAACGGAGGCGGAATATGTTGCTGCTTCAGAAGCGGCACAGGAAGCAGTTTGGATGAAAGAGTTCATTACGAAACTGGGTGTGGTTCCCAGTGCGTTGGACCCGATGGTGATCTATTGTGACAACAATGGAGCCATAGCCAACGCAAAGGAACCAAGGTCTCACAAGAATTCCAAGCATATTAAGCGCCGGTTTCACTCCATCCGCGAGCATGTCAAGGATGGAGATATAAATATTTGTAAAGTACACACGGACCTAAATGTAGCAGATCCGTTGACTAAAGTTCTCCCTAGGGAAAAACATGATCAACACCAGAACTCCATGGGTGTTAGATTTATCACTATGTGAACTACATTATTGTCTCTAGTGCAAGTGGGAGACTGAAGGAAATATGCCCTGAGAGGCAATAATAAAGTTGTTATTATATATTCCTTATACATGATAGATGTTTATTTTACATGCCAGAAATGTATTGATTCGGAAACATCAATACATGTGTGTTTAATAAACAAAAAGGGTTCCTAGTCATGCCTCTCTTATAGACTAGTTTGTTGATTAACAGGATGATCAAGGTTTCCTGATCATGGACATTGGATGTTGTTAATAACAAGGTCACACCATTGGTGGAATGATGTGATGAACATTCATCCAAAGTATAGCATTACGATCACGTCATTATGTTTATATTGCTATAACAACATACGAAGTAATCTTTATCCTTAGACCATGAGATCATGTTAATTGCTGACACCGGAAGAGTATCTTGATAACATCAAACGTCACACCGTAATAGGGTGACTATAAAGATGGGTCCAGTACTATGAAGGTGTTATGTTGAGGCTCATGGATCAAGAGTGGAATTTGTCAATCCAGATGACGGATAGATATACTCTGGGCCCTCTCGGTGATATCACATTAGGATAGCTTGCAAGCAAGTGATGTGATCACTAGAATGTTATATCACGGGAACGAGAAAAGAGTGCATGTCGGTAACGAGATCAAACTAGGTATAGAGATACCGATGATCGAATCTCGGACATGTAATATATCGAGAGACAAAGGGATTTAGTTACAAGCGTTAAAAGTTCTCACGATCACAGGAGTCATCGTTGAATGTGTAGGAGTCAGTACGTATCTCCAGGTCCCGCTGCTGATTATTGATCGGAGAAGGGTCTCGATCATGTCTACACTATTCGCGAACCGTAGGGTGGCACACTTAAGAGTTACCGGACACCATTTTGGAGCACATATGTTTCAGACGAAAGAATTGCAAAGCGCAGGAATTGTTTCAATAGAAACCGGAAATTGTTTCGAGTGAAATTGCAGAAGGTGGTTCTGCATGTGATATTGAAATATTGCAAGGGGCTATATGTGAATGTTTGTTAGTTAAAGTAATTAACAAAATTCTGAATAAATTTAATAAAAAGAGTTTTATTAAATGAGAGAGCATTAAATTTGGAGACATTTAATGCATTTAAAGTGGAGACTTTAAAAGGGAATGTGAAGAGGCATTTTAATGTGGGGGGTTACCACCACATGAATGGGGGAGGTGAGGGGTCACCCCCCCCATGCGCCGGCCATGGAGAGAGGGGGCACCCCTTCTCCTCCTATAAAAGGCCACACATTCCCTCCTTCATCCTCACACCTCCTTGTGAAGGATCTCTCTCCCCCTCTAGAATTATTCCCCCATGGTCTCGGATTAGCGAGATACATGTTCCCGGTGGCATTTCGTCTAGAAGGAGTTGCTGCTTCCGCTGGATCGCTGGAGCGAGGAGGTGGAGGTTGTCCGGTGGCTTGAACGTGTGTGCGAGTGCGGATGCGCTGCTGAGTTGCGGCGCTCGGACTTCCTCACGATCTTGAGATTGGCAAGTGTACGACTACATCAACCACGAGTTCCTACTCGTGAACAAAGCTCGTTGTCTACGAGGGTAAGTTCTCGTTGGATGTATGTCCACCCGTTGCTTTGTACCTAGTAGCTAGATCTTGGCGTGTAGTTCACACCGTAGGAAAATTTTTGTTTTCTATGTTGTGGACCCAACATTCCTAGGGTTATGCATTGACCCTATATACACACCAGCACCATTTCCTCATCTTTCCAAATACAAGTTTCTAAACTTCCTTCACAACCATCTATTTACTCAATTTGGCAAACTTAGCTAGTGTTGAGCTAAACCAAGATCAAACCATCATCAAAGCTTGCCAACTACTCCTCCCTAGTATCACACACCCCTCTGGTCGACCTGCACTACAGCCATGCACTGTAGCACAGCCTTGTCCTTGTCCTATGTGCTTGGAATATGAGAAAGAGGAGAGACAAAGCAAATCCCATAAAATCTTTATCATTACTCCACACCCCAGATGCAGCAGGCCTCCTCCACCTCTCTGGTCATGCTTAGGCCCACACACCACCTCCTCTAGCCAATGGATGCCTCCCTAGCTACCTTAGCCCCCTCTCTCCTCCACTTTTGCCTCCTTGGTCAAATAAAGGGAGAAGGAGAAAACCCTACAGCAAGAAGACTCCACAGTCCGCCTCTGCCCTTCTGTGGCCCCACACCCTCCTCTCCACCTCCCTTGATGCCCAATAGCTGACCACCACCCCTCCCTCTTGCTCTCATGGACCTTGTCCACCATGAGCCCCTCCACTCGAAATAAAAGGGGGCTTCGGCCACCCCCAGCCTCCACCCTTCGAATCATTTAATACCTCCCCCTCTCACTCACTCTCCTCGAGCTCCACTCCCTTCCCTTGCTCTGGTTTAGCCGAGAGAGGAAGAAAATGGACTCTCGGCCATTGTTCAAAAGATGAGCTTAGCCTTCTCCCTTCTACTCCTCTCCCTCTGCATCTCATGGTAGGGTGATCCCCTCCTTCCCCTCTCTCTAATACTACTGTTTTGGTGGCCAGGGACTGCCCCTGCCGTCGCTGCCGTCGAGCTTGGTCGCATATCCTCTCGGGCGCCTTCACGCGGGCCAGCTCCTCTCGCGGAAAACCGCCCTGCCGCTCATCCCCGGAGTCGGAGAAGAGCGCCGTGTCGCCCTGGACCATCCCCATATCCCCCCGAGCCCCCACGGTGAGCTACTGCGCCGCCCAGTCATCCATAGGGTTTCCCCTCGCCGCCGCGGTGTCTGGGGAGGACGATGACGCCCCCTTGTCGATCCCGTCTTGAACGAACGGTGGGGATCTCCCCGTACCGCTTCGACGCCTCTCCCCCTCTGGCAAGCGGGCCCCGCCTGTCAGCTCGAATGAGCTGCACGAGCGCTCTCGCAGTAGTGAGTCGGGACGGCCCACTGCCCCCTCGCCCATACCCTCTCCAAATTCGGCCCAGTTGCCTGGATTTTATTTATTTTTCTCTAGATCTTCTTGTATAGCTGCAGGTTTAAATCGAAACAAAAAATGATAAATGAAACCAAATGCCTAAATCTAAAATTCCTAATGTTTACGAATGTTTTCTTAAACATTCAGTATCATTGGTTGCCCCAAATAATGTCCAGAATAAGCATAGTAAATCATGTACCTAGAGGTGTCCTGTTTGCCATTAAAATCTTTCTATGAGTTTTACAACTCCAATTGGAGTAAAACCCACTGCCCCTGGTAGGTATTACCTGTACCTATCTCATGGATTTGGACTCATACCAAGTGGATCATTATCTTTACTGTAGTAAAAATAACAAAAACAGGGCATTTCTGACTTTAGGAAAATCCCTAGGTCAAACCAAAATGGGTATTGACAAAATTCCAACTCCCAGTACACCTGCATACCAGTATCTATCAAACCCCGTGAGTCCATAATCTTCTAAGCCCTTGTGAATTTATCATGAATTAATCTGTTCTGGGCCTAGTTAATGCACTAGAAAAATCATCACAGTAGCTCGGAAAATCCAAAAAGTTTGATTCCAATTTCTTAAGAAAGGTATTCTAAATGCCTACCCTGTGCCCTTGAAATCAACTCAAAAGCTTCTGTAGATTTAATTTGGTGAAAAAGACAAAACAGCTCCAGAACTGCCTTTGGGAATTTCCTGAGGGCATTCTGGTAATTATTTTGACGTGTTTCCAACTCTCAGTGAATCAGTACATCAAACTCTACCTGACCATCCAAGTAAATAATTTTTGGAGCTCCAGAACTTTTCTGGTGAATTATTTCCTAAAACTAGAGCTTTTATCACTAGAATATTCATAAGAAATTAAAGAAAAGGATAAAATAGTGAAACCACTTTTGTTGGCCTTATTTTGTCAATACCTACCTGATGGTATCATCGTTGCATATTTATATCACACAGACCCAAGCCTAGTTCTAAATCCCCTTAACCGGTGGTATTTGGACAAATACATCCTAAAACAAAGACCACAAGGGCAATTAAAGTAATTCCAATTACAACCCACTCAATCTATCAAAACCTACTAATTTGAGTAATGTGTGGTATGTTTGTTTGCTTTATTGTAATGATGCTTGTATACCTTGCGTTGATTGTGGTTTGGTTTGCTTGCATGTGCTATCTTGACGACGATAGTTGCGGTGAAATCGGAGATCAGAAGATGGTTCTTATTATTGGTTATTATGGTTTTCTAAGGACAAGTCCAGGGACATATATGCCACATTGCTGATCACAGGAAAGCCACCTTCTTGCTCATAAGCCTCGTCCTACTGTTTTCCTTATGCATGTTTTACTTACTGTTTTATGAAAACTGCATTGTTTCACTATATGATGTTGTATACCTGGTAGTGGTTTGGCTCCTCCAAACCATTACTCAATGGTACTACTAAGTACAAACCTCTCGGTGACCTACTTGTCCCTAGTATGGTAGATGGTGTAACACACCATACCCCTTTGGAGACCCCGATTTAGCCGAAGCAAAGCTATAGGATGGGAAGACCCCGGAAAAGTTTTACCAAATATTTTTATGATAAAACCTTGGTGAGGTGGGACCTCCCAAGAGATATTGAGAAAGAAAAGGTTTTGTTTTACAAAATGCTAAAGGAAAGATGGAGGAAAAAGGTTTACAAAAAAGCACCCGGTTCTTTGCAGTTTTGCTAGAACAATTAACCCTGTGCGACCACATTACTCTGGAATGGGACAGAGCTGGATTTGATGTTTGTCTATTCTGGTATAAGCTGCCTCGCAACTACTACAGGGGATCGCGATACCCGGAGGCTGGGCCTTCTCCCTTAAAGGTCCATGTGGGACATCACCCTGGAGAAGGAACGAACTATCTGCGGGCAGCCAGGCGTTACTATGAGCCCCTCATTGAAAGCGCCCACTTTGTAAAGTGTAAAATGCGCTCCGGTTGGTCCTCCGTACCCAACGTCCCGGTTTTGAGGGGAGTAACACTCGTAGGGTAGGCACTTATATTGGAGTGGGCATCCGGAGAGTCTTGATCGGTTACTCGACCCACGATCGGTGTAGATCAGGGTAGTGTACCCGGATGGTGTGGGTAAAGTGTGCAACCTCTACAGAGTGTAAATCTATTCGAATAACCGTGTCCGCGGTCATGGACGGTTGGGAAGGTTGCTGTAGAGCGGTGCTGGTTTTGTTTTCAAAAAGGACTTCGGAAAAGAAATGGCTTTGAAATGTTTTGACCATGGGATGGTCGTAAAGGAGAAAGGTTTTAACCATGGGATGGTCGGACGGAGGAGAAAGGAGTTTGGTCGTGGGACGACCTGAAGACGGGAACAAATGGGTACCCTAATCCTAGTGTTTACAAAACTTTTCAAAAGGTTTCCAAAATGGTTTACAAAAGTTTTCAACAAAGATATGTAGATGCTATATCTATAAGAGAAACTATTTGAGAAAAGAATCTCTCTTGAAGCCCTCCTACTACCACAGCCATATTGCATATCCTCTTGTTATTATTATTCTCCTTAGGTGGTTTGTGAGTACATTCAAAGTACTCACTGGCATTGTCCCTGGCTATTAACTTGGTCAGATATCAAGAAGAGGATGAAGTTGACGACTATGCGAGCTAGGACGTTCTCCCAGTCAGTTGCATGTAGGTTAAGGCATGGCTAGAGCTCTATGCTTGATGAAGTTCCGCTGATGTTGGTCAATGTAGCCATAATGGCAAATAAGGTATGACAGGTATTCGTTATGTATTGGATGTTTACTTTGATACTTGTTGGTTATGTGCCACGACTAACTGATCATGGGATCGTGGTTGTATGCATAACAGGGATTCTCGAAGGATTAATCCGGGGCTCCACACCGGAGACAAACCAGAATCTCCAGCCTACACCGAAGTCTCCGGACCATCACCTCGGAGTCTCCAGCCTGAGCGAATGGGCCTACGCGCCTTGAGCTGGGACTTTGGCCCATGTACCCCCCATTCCGCCTCAAATCCTAGTTTTATGTCCAAACTACCCCAGAACTTGTGGCTGGCCTATAAATAGAGCCTCCACCCCCTCATGTATCCCTTAGGCATAGGTGATAGACTAAAGACACCCCCTTTGTGGAATCTCTAGTTTTGCCTCATCCCCTTACCAAAGGGGACTGACTATTGTCACCACCTCGTTGGAGTTCGCATCGCACCTCCCTCGTTGTACAAGGCATGCGCTTGCGAGTGCGTGAGTGTAGTTGTCAAGACCCTCTCTCCAAGGTGTTCTTCCCTCTCCGTTTGGGATCGAGGGAGCATGTTGACTGATATTTCCTTGCGATGATTCTATCGGACTGGTGGCCACCGGCGACAGCAATCGGCTTTGTATCGTGTGAGTTTTGCATGTGTTCATCGTGTTCTTCGTGAGGTGTGTGTCCGCTTTCGCTACCTTCTCCCTTTCCCCTCGCTTTCCCATCAATTTGACCAGGAGATTCGTGAAGATTAGGCCACCCATGAGGTTACCCCTTATCATCTGGTATCAACAACTTTTGGTTGCCATGGAGTTCTCATTGATCTAGTCTTTTTCCCATAAATTCGAAAATTCCACCAAAAATAGCCCTGATTCTTGTTTTGGATCGATCTGTGATTTAAGTGCGTTTTGGTAGGTTTTGATTAGTGGATTACTTGCTAAACTTGTTGATTTACCTTCCCATGCGTTCCCATGGCCTAAGTCCTTGATTTCCCCCACCAATTTGGTGTTTTGATTCGAGTTTTTCCGCCAAAATCGCGTCCCGGTCGAGTTCTACACGTCCTGGAACCTCCAAACCGGAGATTTGGTCCCCATACCGGAGATTCCGGTCCAGACCAGAGTTCCTGGCAAATATATGGTCCACCATATACACTGGCATCTAGTTTTCGCGCAGAAAAACAGATTTGACCTTCCTCATGGTTTTGAGCATCACTTTTGCATTCAAACTCGGATTTTGGTGTTTTTAGCTCTTTTCGAAGATTAGAAGGATCTCTACATCATCATATAAGTGGTTCATGCTATCTACTCCATCCAAATTCCATGAGCAAGGCAGAATCCACCAATAAAGGGCGAAGATCGGCGACGAAAGGTATAAACATTTCGCGTCTTCTCCCCACTTTCTTTACTTTGTGAGCTACACTATCTTTGCGATCAACAAACACCTATTGAGACTAGTTCCTCCTATGATTTCTTGGGCTATGCATATTTGATACTTGTAGAATTTCGAGCAAAAGTTGTGAGTGCTCTATCTCATATAGTTATATTGTATAGTTGTTGGCGCAAGGAAGAGGCAAGTGAAAAATAAAGAAAAAGAAGAAAAAATAGAAAAAGGAAAAAGAAACAAAAAAGTGCCTCATAGAATAGGAAGCACAAGATCGATGAACATATTGTAGGTGGTACTTATTGTGCATATCTTGTAGCCAACCAATTTTTTTGCAACCGAACTAGCATCTATCCTTGTACTTGTGCGACATGAGATTATAGTTTTCGCTAGGTAATCATTTGGTTATTAGCTCACTTTCTCCATTGCACAAGTCCCATTTATCCCACTGTGTGTTTCCTTGTACATAATTCCTATCTTGTGGATTGACTTGTTTTGCTTTGTGATCATCGTGGTTCTTTACTTGCCGTTACAATATCCTGATTTTGGATTGTTCTTGGACACGCCACCTCCCATACCTATCCACCATAAGCTTCGTGTGTGTGTGTGCTTTTTAGTGGTTAGTTGGTTTTGGTGTTCTGCGTGAACTTCACTTTGCTTGGTTTTGATTGCTCTCAAGTGTGACCACTTGCACGATACTATCTTTCAAGGTAAAGTAAGGTTTGACGTTGCATCCCTAACACCCTCTACCACTTCCATATACACCACTTGGTCTTGTGAATCATTTCTAGGGACTCTGGAACTGAGGATGATATCTATGAAGAATCCATGATGAGCCACCATGACTACGACTCCACAAGTATAGAGGACATGACGGAGCACTACACCGACAACAACTCTGCATGCTTTGGGGACCCGGAGCACTACACCTACGATGACTCCACATGCATGGAAGACATGGAGCACGTCATCAACTATGGCTCCTCAAGCATGGAAGACTTGGAGCTCTACATTGACAATGGCTCCTCATGCATGGAGAACTACAACGACAATGAATCCACATGCTTGGGTGATATGGAGTACTACATCAACAACGACTTCTCAATCATGGACGACTTCGAGTGCTACAACGACGATGCCTCACCAAGCATGGAGGACATGGTGAACTTCACCAACTTCGAGGGATCTTCCATGATCCATGAAGAATACCTCCACCGCTTGGAGATGGAGGACTACTACGTCAAGCAAGAGGAGGCGCATCATCAACAAACCATGACCTTCAAGCCAAGCATGCCACACCAAAGGGCACCACTTACTTTGATGATCCACCTCCAAGGCGTCAAGCGCCATCACCTCCAAGTTGTCAAGCTCCGCCATCCCCAAGGCACCAAGCACTACCATCTCCAAGGTTCCAAGCACCACCACCTCGAAGGCGTTAAGTGCACCACCTCCAAGGCATCAAGTGCCACCTACTTCAAGAAGAGTGGCGCCCCAACATCATCTTCCAAAAGAGGCGCCACGGCGCAAGAATCTTCATTGACATACATCCTCTCATGATCATCGCCAACATCAAGAGGATATAAGACGTCGTTCAATGCATCTTCGCCATGAAGACGGAGAATACATATTGAGCACCATCCATAATGCTCAATCAAGCTCAAGAATGCACCACCATCACAAGAATACTGCCAATGAAAAGGATCATCGTCGCGAGGGTCATGTGGATGACCAAGTACTTCACCAACAAGAACCTTCGGTAAGGCACGCCGATGACCTCCGTCGACACCATCATCACAAGGCACCTTCAACTACTAGTGCCACCACCAAAATGGCACCAAGAGAAAGCCTTCTTCCACGCCATCAAGCTTCAATGCCAAAACTTCATGTTCAAGATGAAGCATCCAACTACAAGAGCTTCAATGCAACTTCTTCTCCAATCACTCCAAGAATGTCATTCAAGCAAGAGATGGACCTCTACTTCGCCAAGTTGGACAATGCCATCAAAAATATGACCCCCCATGATATAGAAGAAGACAAGTTGCTTTGCCAACAATTGGTTGCAAGGACGAAGATGGCGTCAAGGACCAATACTTCCGATATGAGTGCCACAACCACACAATGGCAGCCAAAGTACAAGACGATGATAGGGTTGAGAATGGTGAGCATGTGATTTTCCCTTCACCAATGGAGGCGCATGGAGTTGAGCACACCGATCCTATCCCTAATGCTTGAGTGATGATGTGGTACCAATCACATGTGAGTATGAGAGCCACTTAGACCACTTGAGTGAGAGCAAGAGTGAGATGAGTGACTCCACCATACGTGAGATTGAGTGCTTCCACTTGAAGGGCATGAGTGATACACCGAGTGAGTTGAGAGTGGTAGTTGATAGTTCATGTGAGACCCCTTTGATTTCTAACGACTTACCCTCTACCTCTAGTGTGTTTTCTTATGATGTGCTAGGTTCCATGGATCAAGAAGCGCCAAGCTTGGAGATGATGATGCCTCTAACCAAGAAGATGTACATGGTGGATGAAGATGATGCCATCCCCATACATGATGAAGAAGTCGCCCACATGGAGGCCAATACTACCACAACACCCACATCATATGAGAGGTATGAACAAGGTAGAAATAAGGGTGTTGATAATGCCATGATCCCACTAGTGGACCTGATGACTTGTGATGATTGGCATGCTATGGATGATGTTTTTGATATCACATACTTCATTGATATTTTCCGTGTGATACTTTGCCTTTGCATAATGTTGAGCATGTTAAATTATTTGATTGTGATGATGTTGCCATAGACATGCCAACATTACATTGATGATATCATTGCTTGCACTTTGTTAAACAATTGGTCTTTCAAATGTTTGGCTTGCAATGATGATCAAAATGGTACTCCTCGGATAATGCTTTGCCATGGTTGTTTTAAATTTTCTCCCATTGCTTGCAATAAGATGAACAGTTCCTCTTTCACTTGATTTGCTTGCAACAATAATTATCATATGTTGTCTATTGAGATGTCCCCCATAGCTTTCTAAAATTGTGGAGATTTTGGAAAATGCCATGATAAGCATGTTCCCCACTTGCATACTCACCATGCACATAAATTACACTTGATTGACACTCATGGTGATGTGCACAAGAAGAGATACGCCATGATAGATGATGTGTTTCTCTACCATGCACACACATTCTTTCTTTTATCTATGATGTGTGTAGGTACCCGCACAAGAATGTCAACCTCGGTTGAGCACGAGTTGACAAAAAGAGCTCTAGAGAGCATCCCCCAAGTGAGTTCAAGATTGAACCCAACTCTGATACCTTTTGCATGCTTTGCATCTTTAATGTTGAAAAATTTCTCTTTCCTATGGTTACCTTGCAAGCATGTTAATGGTATTCTTTCACCGTGTGACAATCATCTTTCGTTGCTATTGGATATTGATGCTTTGTGTGTTGCAACAAAAATGTTGAACAATTTTTCTTTCTAATGTTTTGTGTGCAACCATAATGCCATTCCGAGCATGTATTGTCATGAGAGCTTCCAAGTATCTCATATTGTTGTTGCGACAAACATAAGGACCACTTTCTCTTTCATATGGTTGATGACCCAAAATATATCGAGCTCGTTGGGGAACCCCAAGATGAAGGTATGATGAGCACAGCAACAAGTTTTCCCTCAGTTATGAAACCAAGGTTATCGAACCAGTAGGAGCAAGGAAACATCTCCAAGGTGTTGTTTCCAACTTGGAATCTTGCACAACACAACCACAAGACTTTGCCCCCAAGTTACAGTGAGGTTGTCAATATCACCGGTTTTGCTGAAAACAAGGGATTAAACGTATTGTGTGAAAGATAGTAATTGCTTTGCAGAAAGTAAACAGAAAACAGTAAATAGTAGATTGTAGATTGATAGTAAAAGAAAGGACCGGGTTCCATAGTTCACTAGTGGTGCTTCTCCTTAAGATAGATGACATGTTGGGTGAACAAATTACAGCGGGGCAATTGACAAACATCGAGAAAGCATACAAGCATATACTAATCATCTTGACTCCTAAGATATTTGATTTGGCATTACAACATTATACATAGACCGTAATCCAACTGCATCTATGACTAATAATCCACCTTCAGGTTATCACCCGAACCCCCTCCAGTATTAAATTGCAAGCAACAGATAATTGCATTAAGCATTGCGTGTAAAGTAAACAATACGATTGTTCTATGAACAAAGGATTGATGTTTTCTCCCTAGTAGCAACATCACATCTAGTACCTTAGAGATTTCTGTCACTTCCCCGGATTCCTAGAGGCATGAATCCACTATCGAGCATAAATACTCCCTCTTGGAGTTGCTAGCATCTACTCGGCCAAGATAGCTACTAACAACGGAGAGCATGCAAGATCACAATAAACAAAGACACGATAGAATCAATAATCAATCTGAAATAGCATCTCAATATACATCAGATCCCCATAAACACGACATGTAGGATTACAAATAGATGATCTTGATCATGAACGGAGCTCACAAGATCTAGACATGGTAGCACAAAGGAGGAGAACCAACCATCTAACTACTTCATGGACCCATAGTCCAGGGATGAACTACTCACGCATCACACCGGAGGCAGGCATGGTGATGAAGAAGGCCTCCATGGTGAATTCTCCCCTCCGGTAGGGTGCCAGGAAGAGCTTCAGATCCCTCCTGATCTAGGGATGGAGATGGCGGCGGCTACAGACTCTTTCGTGGAATTTTGATCGGGTACTTAGGGTTTTTGTATCGGAGGCAATATATAGGCTAAAGGGGAGACCGAGGGGGTGCCCTAGGCGGCCGCACCACCCCCTGGCGCGGGCTAGGCCTAGCCATACGGCCATGTGGTGTGGCCGGACCCTAGCCCCTCTCCGTCTCTTATTCTGGCTCCGTGTTCCCCTCGGTGAAATATTTACTTTGGCTTTTGTACCATCCAATTCCGAGAATATTCATCTTCTGACTTTCCTGGAACCAAAAACAGCAGAAAATAGGCAGCTGGCACTATGGCATTTTTTTATCCAAGTACAAGAAAGTGTATAAAAATACTACAAAGTGTGGACAAAACATAAGAAAGTAGATATAAAACAAGCATGGAACATCAAAAATTATAGATACGTTTGCAACGTATCAACATCCCCAAGCTTAACTCCTGCTTGTCACGAGTAGGTAAGTGATAAAAATAAAGAATAATTTTTGAGGTGACATGCACCATCATAAACTTGATCAAAGTATTTGTAGAACATTGATAGCTGGGATCATAGTACTTTAACATAGCATGAAAGATATAGTTCTAACAATAAGACATAGCAACTATGATGTAACATGAAAAGGTACAAACAAAAGATTCATGAATAACAATGCTTTGCAAGACGTTTGTTTGTTTCACATAAAGAAAGCATAATGAGAATGGTATTCATCTTGTCCCTCATAGTGTAGCAAAACATAAATGCATATGACACCTTCAAAGTTCATAAGGGTGACTAGATACAAATAGTTTAAGAACAAGCAATATCAAAGTTATGCATCAATCAACAAGTCTTGGGACAATGCACATTAAACTAAGAATGGCCACTATGCTCTCTCAATAGGTGCATAAAGATAGAAGATGGAGACTCAACATAAAAGTAAAAGAAAGGCCATCATAGAAGGAAGCAGGGATTCAAGTCTCATAAAGAGTTTCCAAAAATTATGGTACTTATTAGCTTTCAGCTCTCATTGCCCCTATCATAAGCATCTTTAGGTGATTAAGGTTAAAGTGACACAACTAAGAGGATATGCTTGACAAGTTATAAGTTGAAATCTCATGCCCCTTGCTTACGAGTACCGAACCTCATGCTACTCAACTTCAGTCACAAGTAAGCTCTTGTCATTGTAAGTACATATGTATCATAGAGAACCGCCAATGGGGTACCCCTTGCCCCATGACACGGGAGCAATCCCATATCAAAATGATAAGGCAACAGACAATGAACATCTCAGTGATCTTTTTATTTGCTATTTGCATAGGTTTTTATTGAGGATGCTTCATAGAATGCTCATTATGGTTATGCTGCAAGTTTCCACCATGTTTAGGCATGGCTTAGGCTAGCGGCCCAGGCGTTTCTCTAACACACATACAAACTCCATGATCTTACAATTTCCCCTTTTATTTCACATTGTCAGGATCCATAAGCAAAAGAATCATGATATCAACGGAATAATAAGTGCACTGTTGAAAGCGTTCCCCATGATACATGGTTCTGCTAACTTCAACTTATAAAGCACAAGCATATACGCAACAAATATGGAATGGTTCAAGATTATTAAGTGCAAGTAAAGTGTGCCATCAAGTTCGTGAGAGCTTTAATCACTAATTTTCACATAACAAGTTTAATTCGGAAGGTAGATAAAAGCATGAATATACTTGGAATAGCAAATGCTAATAGGTAGGTATGGTGGACTCTTTGGAATAACTTGGTTTTATTTGGAGTGGATGCATGAGTGGAACTCATACTTGGTTATGGAGGCTAGCAAAAGACTGTGAGCGACCAACTAAGAGAGCAATAATGGCCATAATCATGCAAAGCGACAAAACATCATTAATTAAAGCATAAAGTGATATTACAAGTCGAAAACTAAAGGATCATAGAGGCTATGGTGACTTGGGATAGTCTTAACATGGTGTGAGCATGTGCCAAGTCAACCCAAATAAAGCATCAAAGGAGAATACCACAATCCTATGGTTTAATATGCTAAAACAACGCATGATTCTTTCAAGGCACATTAAGCAATCTCAGTTGTTTATAACATGTCATGCTACAGCAAAAATCATTAAGCATAAAGCCAAAATAATATCAAGCATGACATGACAAAACATAGGCCACAGTCAAAAACAAGCTTTTTTACCACTTAAGCATGAACTTGTTGGGGTTCCGCGTATGAAAACAATAAATTTTATCCTACGCCCCTGAACCCCTGAAGCGGCCAGGACCTATGTATTATTAATACAGTAATGGGAGGGGCTTTTCGCAAACTTACCCTTGAAGACCGAAAAGCGTTGCCAGCGCTCAGGAGAGCGTGGTTGGTGTAGACGAGCCGAAGCTGGCCTCAAGTACGTGATGAAGTCCTTGCGCTCCTTTGGCTCCAACAACTTGAGTGCCTCAAGTGCGACACCTCGCGGGGAGTTACACATGTCTGGTGCCTGACGATGACTCCCGCTTCCCCGATCCAGCAGCAGATGCGGAAGTAGAGCTCCTAGATCTGAATCCCGCAACGTGACGGCGCTTCGTGGTGAAGATGTCTCTCGTTCGCGCAGTCCAGACTTGGGACCACGGTCACGAGAGAGAGAGAGGGGGAGAGAGAAAATATCAATTAGAGGCCCTCCCAAAAGTGAGAAGACTTCTATTGATTATTGGTTGTATTTAATTTGGCCAAATACCCCCACTATATAGGGGGAGGGGAGGTACTACCTCCCTCAAAGTCCCGGGGTGGGACTAAAGGAGAGGAGGGGGAGGGGAGGCCGTCGGCCACCTAGTGGGACCCGCGTGGCAGGCTAGGCCCAGCGGGGCACCCCCTTGCCCCTTTTCCCTCTCTCCTTTCCCCTAATGGGCCCTCTCCCTCCGGAAATTGGCCCATTAAGCCTTTGGCCATTTAATTGATTTTTTATTTTTATTAAATAATTATGAATAAATGATTAAATCAATATTTAACATTCATTCACATATTATTCAACCTCCATGGCTATGGAACACCTTCCACCTCCACTCCGGACATCCTCCGGACTTACCGAAACCCTTCCGGTTTTCTCTCTACAATTCTTCGGCGATTCCACCGATCCTATAAACACTCTCTAAGCATCATCAAGCCCTTAAGCGTGATACCCCATGGTTCAGGAACACTCCAGACATGGTCGAGACACTCCCGCACCAATGATCGACAGAGGGACCTGGATGGCCATGTGACCCCTGTGCGTTCCACGAAGATCTTTTGTCGTTTGAACCGGGACAGTCATGTCGTATTCCCTTTGTCACTCGATACTTGCATTTCCCATGTCGTGTTCAATCTCGTTGCTGAACAATGCTACTTGACTCGTTCCGACAAGTGATATCCCCGTGATCAAATCACACGCTACGCAGCTATTGGATATAACTTCTCTGAGTGGGCCCTTGAGTATCTTCCCATCACATGGACGGACAAATCCCGCTCTTGACATATATTACCTCTACGGTTTCCTCTGAGTACCTGAACACACCTTTATAACCACTGTATTACCAAGTGGCGTTTGATGCTATCTAAGCACTCTCGGGAGACAGTGATTGATATAGCCTCACGGTCTAAGGAATAGTCTTCGAGGATCCATTTCTAATCATCGTAACTTGAACTTCGTGACATGATCAGGTCACGATATTTAGGTTGGGTATTTGTTCATCATCTCATTCTCGGAATGAGATGACTCCATTTCCAACTAGCATAAATACCACATGATCAGGAAACATGATCATCTGTTGACCAATGAACCAGTGACTAGAGTTTCACTGAGAACCCCTAGTTGTTTGTATATCACACGTGTATTGATGTTTCCACTCAATACAGTTATAGCATGATATAAAACTTAATCATAAACTATATGAAATATGATAATAGTCCTTACTACTATTTTTCTCTAGGGCATATTTCCAATAGTCTCCCACTTGCACTAGAGTACAAATACACTAGCTGCATTTGTTCTCAATCATTGGCATCATATATCCGGTACCCTGAACATGCTTGCTCATGGAAGAGGTTGAGTCTTGGGTCTGTACTTTACAGTCCCAAATCCTTTGCAACTTACTAATGTCACCTTGATTGACATTAATACTTTATCATCACATGATAGCATCTGTGTGTATGTATCATCGCTATGGCGGCAGAACGAGGCCTGATTCCAGGAGCGTACAGTGACTTTAGATCAACCTCGAGGGCTTTCTCATGGGCACTGTGCCCTGGGACACATCATTCTACGTTAAAAGCGAACTAGCCCCGCCATAACATTATACAACACTTTAGATGGTACCCTTATCTATTATTATAAATGTATTCATCGAAACACCAGTGCACTTTGTGCAACTTCCGATGTTTTGTTCACCTCGCTTCCTACTTGACTTTAATTGGTATTTACAGGAGTTTCCAACATATTCCCTTATAAAAAGCCCCTTATGTTTTAAGATATGTCATCCTTTATGGATTTGGAAAATATATCCACAGTTCTCTACTAGACACTGCGGACAAACTTAGCTCAACGTTCCGTGATTCGAACTTAATCACTTTTAAACGTTCCTTATCTGGATCACATACTATGCTAAGTTATCATCATGGTTTACTAAGATAGAACCTATGTCTCAACATAGTGGACGATGATCATCCTTTTCTTTCTATCAACCATTGATGCTAAACTTAATACTATTCCTAATTTGAGTTTTCAAGGACCAGTTCCTTAATTAACTTCTATTCTGAAACCCTTTTAAGAATCCCTTAAGGAATACTACATAATATCATAATACACCTATTATCTACTTCTACATCTTATAAATCAATATCTATAAGTATTTGCGCTTTTATTATTAACATACTTAAGAATTACTCCTATAAGCTCCCACTCAAAATATGTTCTTACATATTTGAATTGAGACTTATATTGCTCCCACTTAAAAATATGTCAATCACATATTGTTTCAGGAAGACTCTCACAGCTCCCACTCAATTTCATGCAAATTGCATATCCACTCTCTATTTTGAACAACTTCAAAATCCTTTGATCAAATATCAAAGTTGGAGACTACTAGTTTTAAATCCTCTAGACATTCAGCACACTTGAATCAAATTCATTTGAATTTGTCCAAAACTTGACAAATTGTACTTTTGTCATTCACCCCCTTTTCCACTATGGCTTTGCAGTCATTTGGGAAAATTCAAGTAACCCCTTTTACTTGTGAGATTCAACAACGAATTGCTTTCTAATCTCAAGTGAATTTTGCTTTTAGGATTTCTCATAATTCTAGTTTACCATTATTTCCTTAGTAGTTCGTAGGTATGTCATATTTCAATAATCATGAAAAATGATTTACAAATGTCTCCATACAAGAAATGGATTACATTTTGAATGCTACTTCATGTAGTGAAAACACCAGTGGGGAAAACACAATGATCATTATCATTGTTTCTTTTGCTTTGTGAAGAGAATCATTCAGGAACATTGTCCGTTGCACTTCTCAACACTCTGATGCAGGGTTTTGAATCCTCATCGTGTTTTTCACTATCTTCCATTTGCTCCATAATCGAGAAATATCACTAAAAGTGAGCTTTCTCAAGAATGCACCAAAATCCAAGCAATACTAGTTTTGCTTCCCTTTTGGTTTCAGCTATGGATTTTGTATTCAAAGTTTCCAATGAATACTCTACAGGGACTTATTCGCTATTGTTTTGGTCATATCGAATAACCCCAAAACTTTCACGAATTCAAATGGTTCACTACTTTCTAATTGAGTGCTAACTATTTCTAACTAATGGTCTCTACATCTACACTACAACGATTTATTTGGTGCCTTCTATTCACCCATTTTGATATCTAATATCACATCGTGATGCTTGCATTTTGATATTTCATAACACATTGCATTCCAGAATTTCTGTTATGCCATTCTTATAAATTCGAATTTCATTACTATTGATCAAATCATAGTAATTAGATTCTCTTTTATATTTATACCCTTTGTTGATGAAACATTTTGATCAATTCAAATAGTTTCACATTCATGTTTCCTTTGGTAAACTTCTTTACACATTTAAACAATCATATAATGATAATTACCATTTTCGTTAAAACGCAATACATCTAATATGTATTTACTTTTAACAATTCATTAAACACTTTGTATTCAAGTAATACACGGTGTTCAAGCTATTTTGCCGAACTTAGGCATGATTTGTATGTGATAAGAAATCGAATGTCTTTCACATATTATCAACATAAATTTGAATTTTAAACAATGGTTTTCATTCCGTAATGAAATATCATTAAGTTGGGAATTTTAAACAAGGCATTTTAATATTTTACAAATGTTCATGCATTATCAATTAGTTTCAAACAACAAGGATAATTCACACATAATCAAACAAGATATGAACACGAATAGAAATCATTCATAAAAGTAGAACAACTGTTTGTTACAAACTCATATGAATAACCGTCTCACAAAATGTGAGACACACTAAAGAAGTTCACAATTTCTTGATTACAATAATCATCCTAAAACATAAACTAAATGATAAATGTTGAGGGAGAGTGTCGTCGGCCATCATCATCATGCTCGCCATCAACACGCAACACCACCTCCTCTCTAGCAAGCACCTCTCATGCAGAAGGACCCATTTTCAGCAAAACATAACAAGTATCAGATATACTTAACACTGCCAATGTGTTTGCAAGATTATAACATTTATAAAATTGTATATCAAATATATACCTTTGTCATTGATGACCTGAGAGACATCTGGTTCAACCAACACATTCCTGAGATGTGTCACGAACCGGTGGAACTCCATTGATTCTGTGTCGCCCCTCATTACGCAAGTCCTGACTTGTGCTTGGTAGCTTGGTGGCAGCGATCGTAGCACAACGCCGTTTGCAAAAGAGCCCGTCATCCAGCTATCCAGGAAGTATGCAGGCCTCATGTACACATCATGCATGTGCTCCAAGTGGTCGTCCAGTGATGAGTTCTCCTCCATCTTAATGGAGAGGAAGTCTCCCATCAGCTCATGCTCCCATATGTGTGCTTGCTCCACGAAATGTGTCCTAAGTTGTAGCATCACCAAACGAGGGTTGACATCACCCACGAAAGGCCACACCTCATCCACCATTCCGAAATGCATGGTAACTGAGATGAAGGAGGCCATCTCACGATGGAGATAGCGGTCTTCCCGCTGCTCTAGGGTCTCTAGGTCAGTGGGCTGATCCAAATCCATCACGTTGAGTATGTAGTCGACCACGTCATTCTCGCTAAGGAGAACATGGAGACATGCAACCCATATGGAGAAGTTTGATCCATCTAATTTGAGCTTCTCTCCTTCTAACCAATCAATCGTCAACAGGAAAGGTGCCATCTACATTTATAATTGCAAAAGGAATTTAGACTAAGTTTATAATTAAATGATTTAATAATAACTCCACTCAGAAACGCCTATCCCAAAAAAGGGTTCCTAGTAATAACACGACCCCTATCAGCCACATCTCCCCTGATCATCACGGCCATCAATGTGGGTTCAAGGGTGGACGCTAAACGTCGGTCACGTCAATCATGCGACTTGTGCTCGATCTTTCGACTATCCGTGTTCTGAGGCCATGTATAACATCCCAAAACTTCAATCCAAGTTTATCAAAGATCCAATCATCCAAAAATAGGGTTAACAAAAACTTTTCCATTTTTAAAATGAAAGCATTCATATTATGTGCATTTAAATAGGAGTTGTTTGAATTGCCATGATTAAGTGATCCAATGCTTGTAAAATGTTTCTTAGGTGATTTAAACATCATCTACATCATTCCCAAACTTTTTCTAAAGAAAATCAAATCAAAAAGATTTAAAATGGAGAAATGGTCATTTTGCCAAAATTAACTCCCATGTCTACTTTGGCTATTCCTAGTACTCAAAAATTAACAGAAACAATTCTTGATCTTTTCACCCCTTGCTAGTACACATAATGAGGTACCAAGGCCCACCTTTTGATCTTCTAAAAACCTTCTGTAAACTATTTTAAATAACAGTTCAAAATTGAATCTTTATCATATGGGAAGATCCCACTTTTTCAAAAACCACTCAAACAAGCTCAACTTTCAAAACCCAAGCATCTGCAGACTCACCAGCACCAACTTAGCACACCCACCAAAAATCTTTTCAAAATTCAAAACTTGAGTTCTTGCGGCCATTTCATCGAACAGGTGGTAGACACAAATCAAACAAAAACCAAACACTATTATGAGCAGTGATTGAAGCTTAACTTGTTCCCTCTCTAGCTCACAACCATCTCAGAAGATCAGCTAGCAAGTTAAACCAAGCACTAGACTCACTGTAAGCTGGGCAATGACATCAATGGTGAACAGCCGAAGCTCACCATGCCACCCCAGTGGAGACAACAAGCTAGGAGGAGATTTAGCCGTGCCAACCTTGTCTAGGAGGCAGCCCACCGTCCACCGCCACTCCCTGTCCAGCGCCCGAACCGTACCAACCCCTGGACCACACGCACGGACCTCGCCGCTTGCATACATGATCACCACCGACCCAGGAGACCGCCAGACATCCCCGTTCGCCGCCCCATGACGCACAGCCACCGCCCGTCGTCGAAGACGCCGCCTCTGCCGCGCAGAGCATCGCGTGTTCTAGACCAAACCGCACCGCCCCACGTCTCGCCACCGTGTCGTTGAGCATCGCCAGGGAGCACCGCACCGCCCCCTACCGTCACCCATGCCGATAGCCGTCTGTACCATCGACCACGACGAGCTCACCGTGCGCCCCGTCGGTCCCCTCTCGCCACTATAAATAGAGGCCACCCCCAGCCGATTTGAGCACACCATCTCACTCACCACCTCTCACACTCACTCCCCACCGCCAGCCGGAGCCGCTCGAGCACCAGAGCACCGGAATTGCAGCCGGAGCCGCCGCCTCGGGAGGAGAAGGGCGCCGTTGATCCAGGCCACCCCAGGAGAAGCTGCCGGTACCAGGAGGTTCGCCGTCGTCGACTTCGTCGTTCGCCCGCCTCGCCAACCCTCGCCTGAACCCCGGTGAGCCCCCAACGACCCCCACTGGCCGCGCTAGGGTTCTGTCTCGCTGGCGTTGCCCAACGTCGACGATGACCCTGAGCCGTTGGATTAGAACCAGATCGCACGGCCACCGTTCGCCCATACCGCTTCGCATCCCCCTGTGCCACTGATGGGTGGGGTCCTCGCTTAAGTCAGCCCGCGACACCGCGCGGAGCGCAGTGGGACGGCTCATTTCGTTCCCGCGCGCGTTGGAAATTCAAATTAGGATTTTTCTTTTTAGTTAGAATATAGTTTCTGTCCTGTGTTTCAAAAATCAATTCTGTGAGTTTGACAAATCCAAATTGCATGAAACTAATTTTGTCTGAAGGGTATTGAAATGCTCTATCCAAGCCCGTTGGATTTAATTCAATTAGATTTATAGATCTCTCCTAATAAAAATGAGAAGACAGAAGCTTTTACAACTTGCAACATTTTTATAAAATCAACCAAGTCAGCTTTTGAGTTGATTCCAACTCTCAAAAATCACATTTCATCATATCTATCCAAATATGTAATAATATTAAGGTTTACATGCAGTGACTTTGGACTAGTACCAAAATAATGCTATATAGGCATTTCTAGTCACTTTAAATCATTAAATAATAAACTTAAACCAAAGTAATATTAATACAACCTTTAAATCTCATTCCCACACGTTAGAATATGTGGTGAGGACATGTGTCCACATGATCCCATATTTTGGTGGTGAATATTAAATTTTAGTTAATATTTCAATGAGTAGAAATTACTTTTCCAAAACAAAAAGGTTGAAACTATTGAATTAAACTTGTGATGCTTGTGATGATAATAGATCATCAATTGTGTGGTTTAGAATACTACTTAGCCTAGTTAAGTATTGTTTGGTGATTGTGCACTCCCTATGTATTTCTAGACGATAGTACCGACCAAGCCTTCGAGGAGGAGGAGTTCTACCAAGAAGAAGAAGAAGAAGAAAACTTCAACCACTCCACCAACCAAGGCAAGCTATTAGTGGAAAGCTAAACCTTGCAAAACATACTTTAGCAAGCTATTGTTAGCAAGCTAGAATAAAACTAGATGGTTTAGCAAAGATGCCTTAAGCATGCTTTGATCACATTCCTTTAACTATTAGTACCCCAAGTCTTACTGACAAGTTTTACCCCTCTTAGGTTATACAAAGTTCTTTACTAAATTTTGAAGGTAGCATAAAGAGTATAAAACTTGACCTACTTAGAAACCTTTAGATGTCATTTTATGGCATGAGATTGATCCCACCTTTCCACCTTAGTGAACACTCTTAACCTAGTGTTTTAGAATAGATCAAAACTTGAGTCACTTTAGATGGGAACACTTGGTGAAATTGGTTGTGAAAACCTTGGAATGATGAGTCATTCTATTGAGATGTTTTGACATGTGTTGAGAAACACAATTGATTTATGATGGTGAAAATGATGAGGCATGAGCCTTAACCCTTTTATAAAACTGATGGTTGGATTCGGATGCGATACCATTCCAAATTTACCGTACAACCACATTACCTGAATTGGGTAAGGTTTAGCTGGAAATTTATATGCATTAGTATTAGTTCCCTCACGGGAGAGGTTTAAGCTGAGGCTACCTCTCAATGATGTCCACCTATGCAGTGCCCAAGATGACTGATGGTCATGGTTGGGAGGCCATGCTCATAGGAGAGGTGCTTGTACTAGGGTGTGTAAAGGGAAGGTTATGTTTGATTATCTGCATACTAAGTATGATGATTCAGGGTTATCCCTGACAGATGTATCGAATCTTGTGGTGAAAGTGTACCACCTCTGCAGAGTGTCAAACTATTCGAATAGCCGCGTCCGTGGTTATGGACAGTTGGAATGGCCATATTGTTTCGTTGTCAGATGTTTTCTAAAGGCCTTGAAATGAATGATGAACCTTGACTTGACCCAACAGTGTTGTGTAGATGAAATTAGCTTCCCAACTTACGTGATTCTAGACTTTTATTTTATCTTTTCTTGTTTCAGAACGCAGCTTAGGTTTCAAACTTAACTTGATAGTTATTCTTTCATTTCAGTACTTTAACTTAGAATCATAACCCTTGCTAGTAGTAGTTTGCGAGTACTTAAAGAGTACTCATGGCTTTTGTCCCTGGCTATTATCATGGCCAGACTATGAAGGAGATTATCAGGATGATGGTCAGCAGGACGGCCATGATAACTAGGACTAACTGCCTTCGTCAGCATTGCCTGTGCCCCTGAAGATGGACCCCACCGCTACGCTATCGTTTATTTCCGCTACTTGTTGTATTAAAGACTGGATCATGAGATCCTTATTTGTGTAAAACCTTATGTATGGTTTGTAATGGATGATGTACAATGATATCCAATCTGTTATGTCTCGCAAAAATGGTAATCCTGGGATTGCGAGGTATGGCATAACGGGCATCTGGGATTAAAAATCCGGGTGTTGACAAGTTGGTATCAGAGCCATCCTGACCATAGGAGACCCTAGTTAGAATGGGCGTCCAAACCAAAAAAACTTAGCTTCAAAAGCAAAGTGAGTATTTACGAAAAACTATTTCCTCTCTTACCCTTGTGAACTCATTCTTTCTCAAAAAAATTCATGACTCAAAATTCTTACACTACTACTTAAAATTTTGACACACTTGATCACTTCACTAACTTCCTCATCCTAAATTCTTGTAGATGGAGACTCAGTTCAGCAAGTTTTACCAGTTGGGAAACGGGGGTCAGCTGATCTTCGAGAGGGATCTGGATTCACTGTCAGAATTTCTGGGACGCCCACATCCGGAGTTTCTTGGAGCTCAACTTCCAGGACCCCCAGGAGGAGACCTACAATGGCTAGTCACCGCAGACCTTCGAGGAAGCATCGAGGCACCAACTTCCGGGAGAATTCAGTTCTCTGTGAGAGAGAACAACTGGCTAGATGGATTAGCCAGGGCAATGCATGAAGCTCTTGCACGTCTATGTGCCCTCAGCGTCAACAAGACCCAAGGAACCCATTTTGCCCACTATGCAAGACGTGACTTCATGGGAATGCCGATGGAGATGCCAAGTCACCCAGAGTTGAGGCGCCAAGTGGAGAACCTTGACTTCTTGCTTCATGACCGACAGCAGGAACTGGACAATGCTAGAGAGTTAGCCAACCAGAACCGTGCCATTGCCGACCAGAAGGCCCAGACTTCCGCACTGCTTGTCCAAGACCGCCAGTCTCTTCGTCGCCAGCGTGCTAAGAAGGATCGCACCATCGCCCGTCTTCGCAAGAAGGTGGCAGACCTTGAGAAGACCGTCAAGGAGCAGGAAGCTCAGCTTGTAGCAAAAGAAGAAGAAGATGAGGGTGAAGACATCCAAGGAGATATGGATTCTTACCTCAGCAACGATGATGACTTTCTGGAGGAGGATGCCGTGGACTTCTACACTGAAGATGAAGACTCCGACTTCATCGACGATGAGTAGATGCACTAGAGCAGTGTCATAGCATGAGATGTATCATCTCATTGTATCGTAGCTTGTAGAATGGTTCTTCAAACCATATGTTTTCCCTTTTATTGTTGTGGTGTGTTTTGTATCGTGTGCTTGTTTGCATGAATGAAAAAGCAGTTAGTTGAGAAACCTGAGTCTAACTCAAAGTTTTAGCTTTGAAAACCTCAAAACCATGAACCTTAGAATTTCCCTCTTACCCCTAGATCTATCTAAATCTCCAGATGCCTCGTGGAAACCAAGGAGGAAGCAGCTCGTCGCAGGACCCAATGCTGCAGATCTTGCAAAATCTCATCGCGGATCGTGAAGCAAGCAGGGCCGAACGTCAAGCCAACTTAGCAACACTGCAGCAGATCGCCCAGATGGCTCTCAACAACCAAGGGCATGGAAATCAGGATCACCAAGGATCCAAACTCAAAACCTTTCAGAACACAAATCCCCCAATCTTCAACCAATCTGAGAACCCACTAGATGCTGATGACTGGTTGCAGACCATAGAAAACAACTTAGAGGTTGCCGGAGTGGATGCAAATGAGAAAGTTCTATTCGCCACCCACTATCTGGCAGGAGATGCAAGAGCTTGGTGGAATAGCATCCGCACTATGAACCAAGGTCAAGTGATGACCTGGGAAGCATTCAAGGTCAAGTTCAGCCGCACCCACGTGCCGCAAGGTCTTGTCAACAGGATGAGAGATGAATTCCGTGAGTTGAAGCAAGGAAGAATGACTGTGGTAGAGTACCGTGACAAATTCCTGTCACTTGCCAGATATGCACCCGATGAGATCAACACGGAGGCCAAGAAGAAGGAGAGATTCTTGAACGGACTGCATGATGAGATGCAGACTGTCCTCGTCAACATTCGTTTCGATGATCTCGAAGAGCTAGTCGACTCTGCCATTCAGATGGAAGGGAAGATCAACCAGGCAAACGACAACCGCAAGCGTCGTATGATGCAGCAGTCTGGATCCAACAGTCACCAGAAGTACCGTCCCAACCCTTCACCAGGATATGCACCAAGGAACAACCGACCCTCAAATTCTCGCCCAAGCTACCCCAACCGTAGCGGAGGCAATGTGAAGTCCGGAGGAAACAATCACAACTCTGGTAATGCCAATCATTTCAACCGTGCACCTCCCAAGAGCAACAACAACAACAACACTGCACCCAGAACTGGCAGCAATGCTATACCGGTCGCAGCCAAAGACAAGTCCCAGATCACCTGTTTCGAGTGTGGAGTGAAAGGTCACTACTCCAATGAGTGTCCCAAAAAGGCTGCCGCCAATGCCAATGTGAATGCCCCAGCTCAGCAGCAGCGTCATGTTCAGCCAGGAAGGAGGTTTGCCCCAGGGAACCCGCACAACCGCAACGGTCGTCTCTTCCACATGAACGCAGAAGAAGCCCAAGAAGCGCCAGATGTAGTGCTGGGTATGTTTTCTGTCAACTCAGTTTTAGCAAGAGTATTGTTTGATTCTGGAGCATCACATTCCTTTGTCACCGAAGAATTTGTATGCACTAGTAAGATTCACCCAACCAACTTGAAGCATGTCATGATAGTTCAAATCCCCGGCTCAACTACCAAAGCTAGCAAAATTTGCAAAGCTGTACCTATCAGAATACATGGGATAGATTGTTATGCCAACCTAGTTGTACTTGGAACCAAAGGATTGGAAGTAGTACTAGGCATGGACTGGATGTCAAGGCATCAAGGACTGATAGATTGTGCTAAGAAAGCCATCACCATGACCAGTAGTTCTAGAGTAACAGTAGAACATATCTCTGAAACCTTACCCCGTCAATTCAAGTGCAACAAGAGTGTAGCCCTGCCTACCATTGACCAAGTCAGAGTAGTCTGTGAATACCCCGACGTATTCCCAGATGAATTGCCAGGTATGCCCCGGATAGGGATATAGAGTTCATTATCGAACTAATCCCCGGAACCGGACCTATAGCCCAGAGACCTTATACCATGAATCCCTCAGAGTTAGTGGAACTGAAGAAGCAGTTGGATGCCATGTTAGCGACCGGCTTGATTCAGCCAAGTGCATCGCCATGGAGATCACCAGTGTTATTCGTCAACAAGAAAGATGGAGGCAACCGTCTGTGCACAGATTACCAAAAATTGAATGATGTCACCATCAAGAACAAGTACCCCTTGCCAAAGATAGAGGATCTATTTGATCAGTTGACTGGAGCTCAGGTATTCTCAAAGATTGATCTTAGGACTGGTTATCACCAACTTAAGATTCGTGCAACGGATATTCCGAAGACCGCCTTTACTACTCGCTATGGTTTATACGAGTATACGGTTATGTCTTTTGGATTAACCAATGCCCCTGCTTATTTCATGAATCTCATGAATAAGATCTTTATGAACTTCCTAGATAAGTTTGTAGTTGTGTTTATCGACGACATCGTTATCTACTCCAAGTCCGAAGAAGATAATGAGCAACATCTGAGAATCATCCTAGGAACCCTGAGAGAGCATCAGTTATATGCCAAGTTTAGCAAGTGTGAGTTTTGGCTGAAAGAAGTAGGATTCCTAGGTCATGTTGTGTCTGCCGGAGGAGTCTTTGTTGATCCTACCAAGATCAAAGATGTAGAAGAATGGGAAGCCCCAACCAATCAAACCCAAGTTCGTTCATTCCTTGGATTAGAGGGATATTATCGCAAGTTTGTAGAAGGATTCTCGAGCATAGCCCGACCAATGACCCAATTGTTGAAGAAGGACAAGAAGTTTGAATGGACGGACAAGTGTGAAGCCAGCTTCCGGGAGCTAAAGAAGAGATTGATATCAGCCCCAATTTTTATCATGCCGGACATCAAGAAGCCGTTTGATGTGTATTGTGACGCATCCAAGATTGGCCTAGGATGTGTATTGATGCAAGACGGCAAAGTCATCGCGTATCTGTCACGACAACTGAAGCAGCATGAGCAGAACTATCCGACCCATGATCTTGAGCTAGCAGCCGTGGTTCTGGCGTTGAAGACATGGCGTCACTATTTGATGGGTAATCGCTGTGAGATTTACTCAGATCATAAAAGCTTGAAGTATATCTTCACCCAGAAGGAGCTAAATATGAGGCAAAGAAGATGGATAGAGTTAATCAAGGATTATGACCTTGACATTCACTATCACCCCGGCAAAGCCAATGTGGTAGCGGATGCTCTTAGCAGATTGCCGTGTAGGCTTAACACCATGATCAAAGAGAAGCAACCAAGTTTGTATGAGGAGCTGGAGCAGTTCAGGACGGAAGTAGTTAGCAAAGGATTCCTAGCTAGCATTGAACTTCAACCCACTTTGTTTAGCCAGATCAAGGAAGCCCAGAAGGGAAATGAGAGTATCAACGGGATCAAACGTCGTATTGGTACAGGCAAAGTACCTGGATTCACCGAAGACGAAGAAGGAGTATTATGGTACAAAGGACGTATCTGTGTTCCAGCAGATTCAGAACTGAAAGAAGTTATCATGAAGGAAGCTCATGATACCCTTTATTCTATCCACCCCGGAGGAACAAAGATGTATCAAGATTTGAAGGAGCAATTTTGGTGGCACAAGATGAAGCGAGAGATCGGAAGCTACATCGCCAAGTGTGACATTTGTCAAAGAGTCAAAGCAGAGCATCAGAGACCTGCAGGATTGTTGCAACCATTGCAGATTCCGGAATGGAAATGGGATTCCATCGGAATGGACTTTATCACAGGTTTACCTACTTCTAGTAGGGGAAATGACTCAATCTGGGTCATAGTTGATAGACTATCTAAGGTAGCCCACTTCATACCTGTCAAGACAACCTACCAAAGTGCAAAACTAGCAGAGCTGTACATTGCTAGAATTGTTAGTCTGCATGGAACCCCCAAGACCATTGTAGCAGATCGAGGAACCCAGTTTACTTCAAGATTTTGGCAGAAAGTCCAGGAAGGTTTAGGAACCAAGTTAAATTTCAGTACCGCCTATCACCCGCAAACAGATGGATAGACTGAGAGAGTCAACCAGATTCTTGAGGATATGCTTAGAGCCCGTGTGTTGGAATACGGATCAAAATGGGAAGACTGCCTACCATTCGCAGAGTTCTCATATAACAACAGTTATCAGGCTAGTTTGCAGATGGCACCATTTGAATTCCTATACGGAAGAAAATGTCGTACCCCTTAAATTGGTCACAAGTAGGAGAGAGTCAAATCTTTGGACCCGACATTCTCCGAGAAGCCGAAGAGAAAGTTCACAAAGTCCGTGAGCACCTCAAGACCGCCCAATCCAGACAGAAGAGCTATGCTGACAAGAGAAGGAGAGACCTGACTTTCAATGTCGAAGATTTCGTATATCTCAAGGTTTCACCATTGAAAGGAACCCAACGCTTTAGTCTGAAGGGAAAGTTAGCTCCCAGATATATCGGACCTTTCAAGATTCTGAACCGCCGAGGAGAAGTATCGTATCAACTGGAACTGCCTGAAGAGATGTCAGCCATCCACAATGTGTTCCATATCTCGTTACTTCGCAAATGCTTGGAAGTGCCTGAGAAGACCGAAGTTTTCAAGAATATCGATCACAGAGCAGTGGAAATCAACAATGACCTGACCTATCAGGAAGTGCCCATTCGTATCTTAGAAGAAGCCTACAGAACCACCAGGACCAGGAGTATCAAGTTTCTCAAGATTCAGTGGAGCAACCATACCGAGGAGGAAGCCACTTGGGAACGTGAAGATTACATTAGGACAGAGTTCCCAGATCTTTTTAGTTCCTAGTTTTCTCTGTAAATCTCGGGACGAGATTTTGTTTAAGGGGGGAAGGTTTGTAACATCCCAAAACTTCAATCCAAGTTTATCAAAGATCCAATCATCCAAAAATAGGGTTAACAAAAACTTTTCCATTTTTAAAATGAAAGCATTCATATTATGTGCATTTAAATAGGAGTTGTTTGAATTGCCATGATTAAGTGATCCAATGCATGTAAAATGTTTCTTAGGTGATTTAAACATCATCTACATCATTCCCAAACTTTTTCTAAAGAAAATCAAATAAAAAAGATTTAAAATGGAGAAATGGTCATTTTGCCAAAATTAACTCCCATGTCTACTTTGGCTATTCCTAGTACTAAAATATTAACAGAAACAATTCTTGATCTTTGCACCCCTTGCTAGTACACATAATGAGGTACCAAGGCCCACCTTTTGATCTTCTAAAAACCTTCTGTAAACTATTTTAAATAACAGTTCAAAATTGAATCTTTATCATATGGGAAGATCCCACTTTTTCAAAAACCACTCAAACAAGCTCAACTTTCAAAACCCAAGCATCTGCAGACTCACCAGCACCAACTTAGCACACCCACCAAAAATCTTTTCAAAATTCAAAACTTGAGTTCTTGCGGCCATTTCATCGAACAGGTGGCAGACACAAATCAAACAAAAACCAAACACTATTATGAGCAGTGATTGAAGCCTAACTTGTTCCCTCTCTAGCTCACAACCATCTCAGTAGATCAGCTAGCAAGTTAAACCAAGCACTAGACTCACTGTAAGCTGGGCAATGACATCAATGGTGAACAGCTGAAGCTCACCATGCCACCCCAGTGGAGACAGCAAGCTAGGAGGAGATTTAGCCATGCCAACCTTGTCTAGGAGGCAGCCCACTGTCCACCGCCACTCCCTGTCCAGCGCCCGAACCGTGCCAACCCCTGGACCACACGCACGGACCGCGCCCAGCCCGCCAGCAACCATGCCGAGCATGCGCTAGAGCGCCACCCTCGACCGACACCCACAGACCGCGCGCCGCCCTCGCCGCTTGCATACATGATCGCCACCGACCCAGGAGACCGCCAGACATCCCCGTTCGCCGCCCCATGACGCACAGCCACCGCCCGTCGTCGAAGACGCCGCCTCTGCCGCGCAGAGCATCGCGTGTTCCAGACCAAACCGCACTGCCCCACGTCTCGCCACCGTGTCGTTGAGCATCGCCAGGGAGCACCACATCGCCCCCTACCATCTCCCATGCCGATAGCCATCTGTACCATCGACCACGACGAGCTCACCGTGCGCCCCGTCGGTCCCCTCTCGCCACTATAAATAGAGGCCACCCCCGGCCGATTTGAGCACACCATCTCACTCACCACCTCTCACATTCACTCCCCACCGCCAGCCGGAGCCGCTCGAGCACCAGAGCGCCGGAATTACAGCCGGAGCCGCCGCCTCGGGAGGAGAAGGGCGCCGTTGATCCAGGCCGCCCCAGGAGAAGCTGTTGGTACCAGGAGGTTCGCCGTCGTCGACTTCGTCGTTCGCCCGCCTCGCCAACCCTCGCCTGAACCCCGGTGAGCCCCCAACGACCCCCACTGGCCGCGCTAGGGTTCTATCTCGCCGGCGTTGCCCAACGTCGACGATGACCCTCAGTCGTTGGGTTAGAACTAGATCGCACGGCCACCGTTCGCCCATACCGCTTCGCACCCCCCCTATGCCACTGATGGGTGGGGTCCTCGCTTAAGTCAGCCCGCGACGCTGCGCGGAGCGCACTAGGCCGGCCCATTTCATTCCCGCGCGTGTTGGAAATTCAAATTAGGATTTTTCTTTTTAGTTAGAATATAGTTTCTATCATGTGTTTCAAAAATCAATTCTGTGAGTTTGACAAATCCAAATTGCATGAAACTAATTTTTTCTGAAGGGTATTGAAATGCTCTATCCAAGCCCGTTGGATTTAATTCAATTAGATTTATAGATCTCTCCTAATAAAAATGAGAAGACAGAAGCTTTTACAACTTGCAACATTTTTATAAAATCAACCAAGTCAGCTTTTGAGTTGATTCCAACTCTCAAAAATCACATTTCATCATATCTATCCAAATATGTAATAATATTAAGGTTTACATGTAGTGACTTTGGACTAGTACCAAAATAATGCTATATAGGCATTTCTAGTCACTTTAAATCATTAAATAATAAACTTAAACCAAAGTAATATTAATCCAACCTTTAAATCTCATTCCCACATGTTAGAATATGTGGTGAGGACATGTGTCCACATGATCCCATATTTTGGTGGTGAATATTAAATTTTAGTTAATATTTCAATGAGTAGAAATTACTTTTCCAAAACAAAAAGGTTGAAACTATTGAATTAAACTTGTGATGCTTGTGATGATAATAGATCATAAATTGTGTGGTTTAGAATACTACTTAGCCTAGTTAAGTATTGTTTGGTGATTGTGCACTCCCTATGTATTTCTAGACGATAGTACCGACCAAGCCTTCGAGGAGGAGGAGTTCTACCAAGAAGAAGAAGAAGAAGAAAACTTTAACCACTCCACCAACCAAGGCAAGCTATTAGTGGCAAGCTAACCCTTGCAAAACATACTTTAGCAAGCTATTGTTAGCAAGCTAGAATAAAACTAGATGGTTTAGCAAAGATGCCTTAAGCATGCTTTGATCACATTCCTTTAACTATTAGTACCCCAAGTCTTACTGACAAGTTTTACCCCTCTTAGGTTATACAAAGTTCTTTACTAAATTTTGAAGGTAGCATAAAGAGTATAAAACTTGACCTACTTAGAAACCTTTAGATGTCATTTTATGGCATGAGATTGATCCCACCTTTCCACCTTAGTGAACACTCTTAACCTAGTGTTTTAGAATAGATCAAAACTTGAGTCACTTTAGATGGGAACACTTGGTGAAAATGAGTTGTGAAAACCTTGGAATTATGAGTCATTCTATTGAGATGTTTTCACATGTGTTGAGAAACACAATTGATTTATGATGGTGAAAATGATGAGGCATGAGCCTTAACCCTTTTATAAAACTGATGGTTGGATTCGGATGCGATACCATTCCAAATTTACCGTACAACCACATTACCTGAATTGGGTAAGGTTTAGCTGGAAATTTATATGCATTAGTATTAGTTCCCTCACGGGAGAGGTTTGAGCTGACGCTACCTCTCAATGATGTCCACCTATGCAGTGCCCAAGATGACTGATGGTCATGGTTGGGAGGCCATGCTCATAGGAGAGGTGCTTGTACTAGGGTGTGTAAAGGGAAGGTTATGTTTGATTATCTGCATACTAAGTATGATGATTCAGGGTTATCCCTGACAGATGTATCGAATCTTGTGGTGAAAGTGTACCACCTCTGCAGAGTGTCAAACTATTCGAATAGCCACGTTCGCGGTTATGGACAGTTGGAATGGCCATACTGTTTCGTTGTCAGATGTTTTCTAAAGGCCTTGAAATGAATGATGAACCTTGACTTGACCCCAACAGTGTTGTGTAGATGAAATTAGCTTCCCAACTTAAGTGATTCTAGACTTTTATTTTATCTTTTCTTGTTTCAGAACTCAGCTTAGGTTTCAAACTTAACTTGATAGTTATTCTTTCATTTCAGTACTTTAACTTAGAATCATAACCCTTGCTATTAGTAGTTTGCGAGTACTTAAAGAGTACTCATGGCTTTTGTCCCTGGCTATTATCATGGCCAGACTATGAAGGAGATTATCAAGATGATGGTCAGCAGGACGGCCATGATAACTAGTACTAACTGCCTTCGTCAGCATTGCCTGTGCCCCTGAAGATGGACCCCACCGCTACGCTATCGTTTATTTCCGCTACTTGTTGTATTAAAGACTGGATCATGAGATCCTTATTTGTGTAAAACCTTATGTATGGTTTGTAATGGATGATGTACTATGATATCCAATCCGTTATGTCTCGCAAAAATGGTAATCCTGGGATTGCGAGGTATGGCATAACGGGCATCTGGGATTAAAAATCCGGGTGTTGACACCATGTCTACACATGCTAGGCTCGCCAACTCAACCTTAGTGTATTCACTGTGCAACATGGCTTACACCCACTGTATGCGAATGTAGATATGTTTGACACCCAGGCCTGTACCCTGGATCGCCTCATACCGAAGAACTTTCTTGGTGGTGCACACTAAGGGGAACACAATCGTTGGTAATTTTAATAGGGATCATCTTATTAGGCTAGCATCGAGTATCTAATTCTAGCACACAATAAGATATACAATCAATAACATTGAATGTAAATGCGATGTGATATGGTTCTTCACGTCGTGATCTCCATCCGTTGTCACCCGGTTCCGGCGCCAGGGTTCCGACACCGTAGACACCAGGGTACCGGTGTCATTCCGGCGTGGTAGTCTATCACCTCTGTGACTATCTACTACTACGTAACATAACGTAATCACTTTACCTTTGCCACAACCATATCACAAAGCAACGCCCCCTGCAAAACAAAGTTAGACGCCTCTAATTTATCTTTGCATGTTTTACGTGGCTGAATGGGCTTTCGCACAAGAACCGTTCTTACCTACGAACTTTCAGCACAACGTTGATCAAGTAGTTGTCTCTACTACACCCCTTTCGAGGCCCTCTGTTGCAAATGGTATACCAACTAATGCGAGAGAGATAGACACCCCCCTAAGCCACTTTATACGGTACAAGCCGTATGTCAAGCGTGGACGAGTCTCGCGAATGAACGCGTAAAGTCGGTTGGGGGCCCCTTTATCAAGCATTACTGCGGTATACACAAGTACACGTGGGAGGGTAACAACTAAAAGATCAACGCCCACACACTACATCTCGTGTGTTCTACCCATACTAGCATTACTACGCATAGATCTAGCTCTGATACCATTGTTGGGGTTCCGCGTATGAAAACAATAAATTTTATCCTACGCCCCTGAACCCCTGAAGCTGCCAGGACCTATGTATTAGTAATACAGTAACGGGAGGGGCTTTTCGTGAACTTACCCTTGAAGACCGAAAAGCGTTGTCAATGCTCAGGAGAGCGTGGTTGATGTAGACGAGCCGAAGCCGACCTCAAGGTCGTGATGAAGTCCTTGCGCTCCTTTGGCTCCAACAACTTGAGTGCCTCAAGTGTGACACCTCGCGGGGAGTTACACACCTCCGGTGCCTGACGATGACTCCCGCTTCCCCGATCCAGCAGCAGTTGCGGAAGTAGAGCTCCTAGATCTGAATCCCGCAGCGCGACGGTGCTCCGCGATGAAGATGTCTCTCATTCGCACAGTCCAGACTTGGGACCACAGTCACGAGAGAGAGGGGGAGAGAGAGATTATCAATTAGAGGCCCTCCCAAAAGTGAGAAGACCTTTATTGATTATTGCTTGTATTTAATTTGGCCAAATACCCCCACTATATATAGGGGGGAGGTACTACCTCCCTCAAAGTCCCGGGGTGGGACTAAAGGAGAGGAGGGGGAGGGGAGGCCACCGGCCACCTAGTGGTCCCCGCACGGGGGGCTAGGCCCAGCCGGCCACCCCCTTGCCCCTTCTCCCTCTCTCCTTTCCCCTAATGGGCCCTCTCCCTCTAGAAATTGGCCCATTAAGCCTTTGACCATTTAATTGATTTTTTCTCTTTATTAAATAATTATGAATAAATGATTAAATCAATATTTAACATTCATTCACATATTATTCAACCTCCATGGCTATGGAACACCTTCCACCTCCACTCCGGATATCCTTCGGACTTACCGAAACCCTTCCGGTTTTCTATCTATAATTCTTCGGCGATTCCACCGATCCTATAAACACTCTCTAAGCATCATCAAGCCCTTAAGCGTGATACCCCACGGTTCGGGAACACTCTAGACATGCTCGAGACACTCCCGCACCAATGATCGATAGAGGGACCTGGATGGCCATGTGACCCCTGTGCGTTCCATGAAGATCTTTCATCGTTTGAACCGGGACAGTCATGACTTATTCCCTTTGTCACTCGATACTTGCATTGCCCAAGATCTAATCAATGACATCACCATGTCGTGTTCAATTTGGTTGCTGAACAATGCTATGTGACTCGTTCCGACAAGTGATATCCCCGTGATCAAATCACACGCTGCGCAGCTATTGGATATAACTTCTCCGAGTGGGCCCTTGAGTATCTTCCCGTCACATGGACGGACAAATCCTGCTCTTGACATATATTGCCTCTACGGTTTCCTCCGAGTACCTGAACACACCTTTATAACCACTGTATTAACAAGTGGCGTTTGATGCTATCTAAGCACTCTCGGGAGACAGTGATTGATATAGTCTCACGGTCTAAGGAATAGTCTACGAGGATCCATTTCTAATCCTCGTAACTTGAACTTCGTGACATGATCGGGTCACGATGTTTAGTTTGGGTATTGGTTCATCATCTCATTCTCGGAATGAGATGACTCCATTTCCAACTGGCATAAATACCACATGATCAGGAAACATGATCATCTGTTGACCAATGAACCAGTGACTAGAGTTTCACTGGGAACCCCTGGTTGTTTGTATATCACACGTGTATTGATGTTTCCACTCAATACAGTTATAGCATGATATAAAACTTAATAATAAACTATATGAAATATGATAATAGTCCTTACTACTATTTGTCTCTAGGGCATATTTCCAACAGAACTTTCCTACTCTTTTCCAATCCAAACCAATCTTATTTGAAAACTAACGCATGAATGAGGGGGTCCAACCAATTTATTCAAGCAAACTAAGAAAACTAAGCAAACAAAAACGAAGACGCTCCAAGAACAACACAATTGTGCATGAAGCAATAAAAATAAAGTGTTTGGAAGAAACCTGAGATTTTTATTGATGAAGAAGGGGATGCCTTGGGCATCCCCAAGCTTTGGCGCTTTTACTTCTTGGATATTTCTTGGGGTGACACGGGTGGCATCCCCAAGCTTAAGCTTTAGTCCATTCTTCATCTCATTACATCATTCTTTCCCTACACCTGAATTTTTTTCTTCATACAAAACTTCACACAATCTTCATTAGCAACATTAGTGTACTCAAGATAATAAGTCTTTTGGTTCAGTTCCAACACAAGTAAAACTTTCATTAAAACACAAGCTAATGTAGCACTTCCTTTAAAAATTTCAATTCCCCAAAAGGAACCCAAAAAGGAATCAATAAGAAGCAAATGCAAATAATGGCAGAAATCTGTCAAAACGGACCAGAAGGTAAAAATCGATTTTTTTGAAGACCTTCTGTTTCTCAAATCGAAAAGTGTTGAACTAACGAAAGTTGGATAACAACCAGGGGCAGAAGCACAAAACATTACAGCTCAAACCGACGTACAGAGATTGGACACGAATTTTTACAGCGAAGCACAAAAATCTGTTTCGGGACAACAACTTTCCCAAGCATTACATATCTCTCATCAGAGGTTACTCTTGGCACAAAAAGCAAATAAAAGGGATAAGGAGAGGTTATTACTGAAGCAATAACGTCCAATACTCAACTAAAACTTTTGGATTATCTCCCAATAAGTACTTTTCTTTAACGCCTTTAAGTTAGGCATAAGAAGCAAGAAAAGAATCAAGTATTCTCAAATGAAGAAGCATTAAGAGCAAATTTTGTTTTAATAGGAGAGGCAAAAGGAATCTTCTCTCTCTTATTAGGGAAGTGTTCTATACCTTTCTTGAGTGGGAGTTGATATTTAATGGTGCCTTCTTTCATATCAATAATGGCACCAACAGTTCTAAGAAAAGGTCTTCCCAAAATAATAGGACAAGAAGCATTGCATTCAACGTCCAAAACATAGAAATCAACGGGAACATAGGAATTGTTAACCATAATAAGAACATCATTAATACTCCCCATGAGTTTCTTTTTAGCATTATCATCAAGTGGGACATTTAAATAACAATCTTCCAATGGTGGCAAATCAAGCATTTCATAAATCTTTCTAGGCATAATAGAAACACTACTATCAAGATCACATAAGGCTTTGAGATCAAAATCATTTACTTTCATATTAATTATGGGTTCCCAACCATCTTCTAGTTCCATAGGAATAGAAGCTTTATGTTTCATCTTTTCTTCTTTAATTTTTATGAGAGCATCAGTAATGTGTTTTGTAAAGGCCATATTCATAGCACTAGCATTAGGACTTTTAGCAAGCTTTTGTAGGAACATAATTACTTCAGAGATATTGCAACCATCAAGATCAAAATCATAATTATCATCTAAAGTAGTAGAGCTATTGTTTCCCATATTCCGAAGAATTTTAGCATTTTTATTAGAAAAGGTTCCATGGGGTTTACTAGCTTCAACATTAGTGGTAGTGATAGTAGAAATACTAATATTTCTAGCAATTTCATCTTCTGTTTCCCACTTAGCATGCAATTCATCTAATAGTCTAACATTTTCATCAATTCTAACTTGTATGGCATTAGTAGCAGCAAAGAGATTTTTAATAGTTTCAGGTTTAGCAGCCATTTTATTAATGAAAGAGGATTGTGCTTCAGACAAAGATGATATATTTCTTTCAGCATTAGAAAGTTTTAATTGTAAACTAGGAATTTCCCTATTTAAACTCTCAAGTTCATGACTAATATTTTTCAAAATAGTAGATTGTTCCTCCATAGTTTTAGTAAATAATTTATTTTGTTCATATTGCATTTGCATGAAGTTTTTAGTGGCTCTTTCAACTTCTAAAATTCTTCCTTCACTAGGTATTCCAGGTTTTCCATGATAACCATAAGTATTATTAGGAGGGTAAGGCCTATAATTGTTATTACCATAAGCATTGTTACCAAAATTATTATTTCTTATAAATTTCACATCAACTTGCTCTTCTTGAGCAACCAAAGAGGCTAAGGGAACATGATTTGGATCAATATGAGCTTTCTCATTAACAAGCATACACATAATAACATCAATTTTATCACTCAAGGAAGAGGTCTCTTCAACAGAATTTACCTTCTTACCTTGTGGAGCTCTCTCAGTGTGCCATTCAGAATAGTTAACCATCATATTATCTAGAAGCTTTGTTGCAGCACCCAAAGTAATGGTCATAAAGGTACCTCTAGCAGCAGAATCCAGCAGATTTCTTGAAGAATAATTTAGTCCTGCATAAAAGGTTTGGATAATCATCCAAGTAGTCAGTCCATGAGTGGGACAATTCTTTACTAAAGATTTCATTCTTTCCCAAGCTTGAGTAACATGTTCATTATCAGATTGTTTAAATTTCATTATTTCACTTCTCATAGATATAATCTTAGCAGGAGGATAGTATTTTCCAATGAAAGCATCTTTTCATTTAGTCCAAGAATCAATACTATTTCTAGTTAGGGATTACAACCATTCTTTAGCTTTTCCTCTCAAAGAGAAAGGAAACAATTTAAGCTTAATAATATCTCCATCTATATCCCTATGTTGTTGCATCTCACAAAGTTCAACAAAGTTATTTAGATGAGAAGCAGCATCTTCAGTACCAATTATAGAAAATTGTTCTCTCATAACAAGATTGAGTAAAGCAGGTTTAATTTCAAAGAAAGTAGCTTCAGGAAAAGGTGGAGCAATTGGTGTGCACATGAAATCATTGTTGTTGGTGCTAGTGAAGTCACACAACTTAGTATTTTCAAGAGTAGTCATTTTTTTGTGTTTTTAATATAGAAAGCAAACTAGTACAACTATTTTTTGTGTGTTTTTGATAAAGAAACAAGCAAACAAAGAAGAAATAAACTAAGCAAAACGAATAAAAGAAAGTAAAGAGATTGGTTATGAGGGACTCCACTTGTGAAGATGTCCTTGACTCCCCGGCAACGGCGCCAGAAAAATAGCTTGATGGCCCAAAATATATCGAGCTCGTTGGGGAACCCCAAGAGGAAGGTATGATGAGCACAGCAATAAGTTTTCCCTCAGTTATGAAACCAAGGTTATCAAACCAGTCGGAGCAAGGAAACACCTCCAAGGTGTTGTTTCCAACTTGGAATCCTGCACAACACAACCATAGAACTTTGCCCCCAACTTACAGTGAGGTTGTCAATCTCACCGGTTTTGCTGAAAACAAAGGATTAAACGTATTGTGTGGAAGATAGTAATTGCTTTGCAGAAAGTAAACAGAAAACAGTAAATAGTAAATAGTAGATTGTAGATTGATAGTAAAATAAAGGACCGGGGTCCATAGTTCACTAGTGGTGATTCTCCTTAAGATAGATGACATGTTGGGTGAACAAATTCCACGGGGCAATTGACAAACATCGAGAAAGCATACAAGCATATACTAATCATCTTGACTCCTATGAGATTTGATTGGGCATTACAACATTATACATAGACCATAATCCAACTGCATCTATGACTAATAATCCACCTTCAGGTTATCATCCGAACCCCCTCTAGTATTAAGTTGCAAGCAACAGATAATTGCATTAAGCATTGCATAAAGTAAACAATACAATTGTTCTATGAACAAAGGATTGATGTTTTATCCCTAGTAGCAACAACACATCTAGTGCCTTAGAGATTTCTGTCACTTCCCCAGATTCCTAGAGGCATGAACCCACTATCGAGCATAAATACTCCCTCTTGGAGTTGTTAGCATCTACTCGGCCAAGATAGCTACTAACAACGGAGAGCATGCAAGATCATAAATAACAAAGACATGATAGAATCAATAATCAATCTGAAATAGCATCTCAATATCCATCGAATCCCCGCAAACACAACATGTAGGATTACAAATAGATGATCTTGATCATGAACGGAGCTCACAAGATCTAGACATGGTAGCACAAAGGAGAAGAACCAACGATCTAGCTACTACATGGACCCGTAGTCCAGGGATGAACTACTCACGCATCACACCGGAGGCAGGCATGGTGATGAAGAAGGCCTCCAGGGTGAATTCTCCCCTCCAGCAGGGTGCCGGGAAGAGCTTCAGATCCCTCCCGATCTAGCGATGGAGATGACGGCGGCTACAGACACTTTCGTGGAATTTTGATCGGGTACTTAGGGTTTCTGTATCGGAGGCAATATATAGGCGAAAGGGGAGACCGAGGGGGTGCCCTAGGCGTCCGCACCACCCTCTGGCGCGGGCCAGGCCTGGCCGCGCGGCCAGGTGGTGTGACCGGCCCCTGGACCCTCTCCGTATCGTATTCTGGCTCCGTGTTCCCCACGGTGAAATATTGACTTTGGCTTTTGTCTCGTCCAATTCCGAGAATTTTCATCTTCTGACTTTCCTAGAACCAAAAACAGCAGAAAATAAACAGCTGGCACTGTGGCATCTTGTTAATAGGTTAGTCCAAGAAAGTGTATAAAAATACTCCAAAGTGTGGACAAAACATAAGAAAGTAGATATAAAACAAGGATGGAACATCAAAAATTATAGATACGTTTGCAACGTATCAATGGTTTGTTTGCAAACATATTGTTTTTGCTTCCACTTATGATATTCATACCCCCATGATATTTTCTTTTGATGATATGTGTAGGGTATACAACATATGGAACACTTTCTATTTTCGATGGTTGGTTTGCACACTTGATAATGATGTTGTTTTGGATATCCCTCCTCATATATTTTTGCCAAATTCTCCTAGCTTTGCATCAAAGATGTTGATCAATACTTTAGTCAATTGCTTTGAGTGCCACACTAAGATGTTTTGGAGTTTTTGAGTTCCCACATTTGGATGATTTTCAAACGATTCCCATGCACTTTAACCTTGCATATGCATTCCATTTTCTATACTTGAGTTGTGCTAATAGTGTTGTGAACAAGAATAGAGATGCCACAAATGACATGCTCCTCTATCACACACAAACATATGTTGCTTGGTCTTTGTTGTATGAAGGTACAATGTCTTCCGTGTCAACCTCTACGGACAATGAGTTGACAATACGAATCATAGAGAGTTACCTATGGCAGCCCTTCAACGATCCATCTCTACATCCTAAGGTGACTTCCTTCTACTTGAGGACTCATGCTATAATCTTCATAAATTGGCTACTCTTTGAGTGTTGCTTCGCTTTTGTTGTGAGCTTTGTAGGCTTCATGTAAAGTGAAGGAACATTGAAGTGTTGTTAATTCAATCTTCCTGAGGACGACTATATGGTGAACCCTAGGATCAACAAGGTATCTCAACATCTTATACTTTGTTGAGCGTGTAGAGTCGAGGACGACTCTTTTTGAAGGGGGGGAGATGATGTAGCCCGACCTATGGTCGTTACCACATCAAGGTCTCTAACGTATGCCAAGTAATCATGGACTACAAAGGTGAATCTGTTCCTCTATGCGAGCCCACTTCCTACCCTATCGAATGGTATACTACTTCATACTCCGTCCCATATTCATGATAGGTTCATACCGACAAGTACAGAGGCAAGGAAGGAAGCCCGGAGCACCAAGCCCGACAAGACAAAGGCTTGGAAGGGAAGACGGAAGAAGCCGAGCCGCAGCACCGGAGTCTCCAGCCTGCGCACACCGGAGTCTCCGGCCTGAAGACCGGAATCTCTGGACTACCACACCGGAATCTCCAGCCATACTTTGGACCAGCCTCCGGACCGAGGCCCCGGACAATCTGACTACCACTCCAGAGAAATACCGGAGATGGACCGAAATCTCCGGCCTACACCGGAGTCTCCGGACAATCACATCGGAGTCTCAGGCCTAAGCAAATGGGCCTGCATGCCTTGAGTCGGGCCTTCGGCCCATGTACCTCTTATTTCGTCCCAAACCCTAGTTTTATGTCCAAAGTACCCTTAAACTTGTGTCTGGCCTATAAATACAGGTCTACCCTCTCATGTATCCCTTAGGCATATATGATAGACTAAAGACACCCCTTTTATGGAGTCTCTAGTTTTGCCTCACCCCCTTACCAAAGGGACTGACTATCGTCACCACCTCATTGGAGTTTGTATCACGCCTCCCTCGGTGTACAAGGCCTACGTTTGCGAGTGTGTGAGCGTAGTTGTCAGGATCCTCTCCAAGGTGTTCTTCCCTCTCTGCTTGGGATCGAGGGAACACGTGGACCGATATTTTCTTGCGAGGATTCTATCGGACCGGTGGCCACTGGCGAGAGTAATCTGCCTTGTATCGTGTGAGTTTTGTGTGTGTTCATCATCTTCTTCGCGAGGTGTGCATCCGCTTCCGCTACCTTCTCCTTTCCCCTCGTTTTTCTATCGATTTGACCACGAGATCCGTAAAGATCGGGCCATCCACTAGGTTACCCCTTATCAATACTCCTACATATTTTCTTTTTTATCAAACATTTTCTAAAAACAAATAGGATTCATAATATTTTATTGGGCTGCATTTGTGTGGAGCGGTCGTATTGCACGCTTAGGCCATAAGCGAGGGGCGTGCTATTTGCCGCTTGAAGCGAGCGGCGTGAAGGGTCTGGTTACTAGACCGACCCAGTTGACACGATTCTTTTTTTATTTTTATTTTCTTTTCCTAGATTTTATTGAATTGGTGAACATATCTATAGTAATAGTATTATAACCGTAAAACATTCTGAATATTCATAAAGATTTTTTAATATCATGAATAATTTTTTCAAAAATTAAGATCAAATTTTGAAATTATGAACCAAAATTCAAAAAAATCATGAACCAAAATTGAAAGTTCATGAACCAATTTCTAAAATCATAAACAGAAATTCAAAATTCAATAACCAAAATTCAAAAATTTATGAACCAAATTTAGAAAATCATGAACCAAAATTGAAAATTCGTGAATCAATTTCTTAAATCATAAACAAAAATTCAAAATCCATGAATCAATCTACAAAAATCATGAACCGGAACTTTTAAAAAATAACATTTTCCAAAAAAAATTAAACATATTTTGTAAAATCATGAACAAGTTTTGAAAAACATGATCCTTTTAGAAAATAACAAACAATTATCAAAATTTAAACTTTAAAACAGAAAACAAAAACAGAAAAAAGATAAAAAGAAAAACAATCGCTGAAGGAAACTAGGCCAGCCCATCTGGGGAAGCCCCTGCGGCGCGACGCCCCAGTGCCGCACTTAGTGGCATTTAGCATTTCGGGCAAATAGGGGCCTCTGAGGCACGGGCAGCTGGAAGGTTTATTAGGCCTTACGTACGGGAAGCTTCCACCTCGAGGCCAACTGCCTTTTCGGCCTCTCCCATGTTCCGAGAAAAAATACACGAGTGCTCCCAACTTGTTTCAACATCTGGTGTGAACTAGTAGTATTGAACACGCTGTCTCGCGGCTGAAACCTCTGAATCTTCGTGTTCACAAATCATTTGGAAATTTTCCATCTGGTAGGTAACACAGCAACTACTACCAGCATTGATTCTAACACGCAAGTTGAAATCCCAGACGTCAAAGATTCTGCCCTAGTTCGAGTTCAGACACCACAATTTGCTTTGTCGGAACAGAGCCCAAGCGAAAAAAAAACTTTTTCGCTCCGCGGCGGCAGGGGCGAAGCCTACCTCTCTCCCGCGTCCTCCTCCCTCCCCCTTGTCCCCGCCGTCGCTGGCGAGCGCCGCCGGGCTAAGCCCGCGTGGTGCCGGCGGCGGCTGGCGCTCCTCTACCCGCTCGCGTGAGGGGCTGCGCGGAGAAGCGCTCTCGGCGGCGGTGCGCTGCAGTTTTGGCCATGGATGATGCAGGCTCCTCTTGGCGGCGGCGATGAGCGGCGCCATCGGTTCGCCTGCTTTGGCCCCCACGGAGCTCGGAGGCGTAGGATCGAGGCGGAGGGCGTGGGTAGCCGCCTTGGTCGGATCGACTCCACGCGGTTCGGGCTGGATCTGGGCTAGACGGGCCCGGATCTAGCGGTGGCAGTGGCGGTTATCCATCAGGGGGATGGCGGGCCTAGGGACTCCCTGGCATTCGCGTCAGAGCGGAGGTGGTTTGAGCGGCGGGAGGTGGATGGACAGACGGTGGTGGGGTGCTCGGCCGCCGGTCGGCCAAATCCGTCTGACCCGTGCGTCGGCACTGTGGTTGGGCATGGCGGCTGCAGGGGTGAGAGGAGGACTGTGGGTCGGCGGCGACGGCTCCGAACGTGCGGGCCAGACCCGAGCCAGGCGGGCCTAGGTCTGGCTGCTTCTTTGTAGACCTAGTTACGTCTCCTTGTCAGGATTTTTTGGTAGTGAGTTGGGGGATCGGGAGAAGGGATCCGGCACCGACGCGGCGGCGCCTGAGGGCGTCGTTCTCCCTTCTCAAAGGACGTCGTGGTTACCCCCTCTCCATGCCCTCCGAGTACCGGGAGAAACCCTAGGGCTGGCTTGCTAGCCCGGGCAGCAGCGTCGTGGGTACGTCGCTTACCTTGTTGAAGGTGCTGCCTTGGTACTCGGGATCCTCAGCTGGTGAAGTGTGACAGCGGGGCGAACTCTGAGGACGGATTGGTGGATGCCTGTCATCTTGCTGCTGCGTCGTGTAGCTAACATCTTTGTGCTCTACAAGCTGTATAGTTGTTGGGCATATTTCTTTTGTTGTTGTTGTCCCAGCGCTTTTCTTGGTCGTGGTGTGTCGTTGCTTTATTTATAAAGCCGGGCGAAAGCTTATTTTGAGGACAATTTGCTTTGTCTTGCAAACATTTTGCACTAGCTTGAGATTCACATGCAAACTAAAGCTTGGTTTGGAGAGGAAACTTAATCAAGCGATGGCACTGCTGAACCCGATCAAAACTTCAACCTATATAACTGATTGATTAGTGACGCGTGGACGAACGCTGCGGGGCAGATAGAGCTAGTATCCGTAGCTATCTTGAAGGCATGTGCAGGTATAGTTTCAGATCAGGCTTGAAGGCTAAGATATCGACAGGACATATGTGGACAAATGGTGGTTTCTTATCTTCTTAAGATAATGATCGAACTCAAAAGGATTCCGTGGTTTCTTATCTTCTTAAGATAACAGCGGCCATGTCAAGGTCAGTTTTTCGTGGGCGATTACTGATTGACAGGTAGCCATAGTGCTAGTAGATAGACAACCAGTTAGCCGCAGAACGGGGAAAAGCCCGACCTGCTCCCTCTGCAGGGCACATTACGTATACACGGATCGGGGATATTTAGAAGTACGTACCTAGTAATTCATAGAGATATACACATGTAGTCATACACAGGTATCGCGTCTACCGTATTCTAGTGAAACGTTTTTGGTACATGCCGTTTGTTGCTATATAGCATAGATATAATTAGCTTGATTGGGTCATCGAGCACGGGCCAGAAGCGTGGCCGAGAGATGTGTTGCTACTTCCTTATTTGGTTCGTATAGTACGCGTGGTCGTGTGGCGTCTGACCGAATCAATCTCCACACTTTACAAAGATGAAATACACGTGTTGCGAGCAGACGCTACCTGTTTGCATGCGCTGGTCATATACCATTAGGTCAACGCGTAGAAATATCGATCGATCTGTTCAGCACGACGTGGACGTAATTACCAGTTAAGTAATGGCCAGCTTAGCGCCTTGGAGGTTTAATATATCAATATATATCATCGTATGATGTGATGCGTCATGGTTTGTCTCCGGATAATTAACAATGCCGCGAATATGATGGAGGCGGTGGGTTACTAATTCTAGCTTGACCGATCTTTCTCATAACCAAAGAAGTATGCTTGTTGTCGATGTAGCTAGAGGCACGTGTACACGTCGTGCAGGCAGGCCATGTGTCCTAAACTAAATAAAACAGCATGCAGGTGACGCCATCAAGAGCGGCAGTTAGTTAATTGTCAGCAAGAGCGGCAGCGCCATCGACGTCAGTTTCAGGTTTTTCCTGGCTCGCTAATTTGACAATTGACAGGTACCTATATGTGCGACTACCACACGTAGCAATGCCAGTTAAAACTGCTAGACCCTGAAACTGCAAGCCGCCACAAATTGCAGGAAATTCCGCTTAAAAAGCAGGGGATAGAAACACTCCTGCGGCCAGAGAAAGGTCTAAATTTTTTGACTTCCAAAATCTAAATATATGCCTTTCTCGAATCTTTTGTATTCCCTCCATCCCGAATAACTGACTCACTCACAATTATCTATATTTCAATGTATCTAGACACGTTTTAATACATATACTCCCTCCGATTTAAATATAAGATGTTCTAGCTTTGTAAAAGGAGTGTATCTAGAGTCCTTTTAGTGTGTAGATTCACTCCAAACCTAGATGAACCTATATACTCTATCCGATCTAAATTAATTGATTTGGATTTATCTAGATTCGGATGTATCTAGCACTAAAACATGTCTAGATACATCCGAATCTCGACAAATTCGAGTCAATTAATTTGGATCGGAGGAAGTACTAAAAGGGGTCTAGATACACTTGTTTCATAAAGCTAAAACATCTTATATTTTGAAACGGAGAGAGTACATGTGAAACTAGACAAATGCAGGTCCATTAATTTTTCGGACGGAAATAATATTTTTTATGAAAATTGCAACCAGCTCCTCTTTATCCAAACAAAGTGGGATCACCGAAGATAATATACACATGATGCAAGTTTCCTTACAAAGACATATAAAAACTTGAAAATTCAACTAAACTTGAAGAAAAGAAGTCGAGTCACTTCAAGACCATGTTAGACCTAATTTCTTGTGTTTGGGTTGAGATCGCCAAATCTAGCCCCTACTATTGTTAGATTTGTCGATCAAGAAGGGGAAATCGGTACGTGTCGCACCAAGTTCTTGTTCATATATATTCGAGGATCATGCTTATCATAATATACGGTCAGCGCCGAGATTTGCTTGGACCACGTGGAAGCATTTTTTTCCCCGAAACGACGGAACATCACCCTGTCTCTGGATCCAAGAGATGCACACAACTTTTTTACTGTATTAGATTATTTACAATATCTCACAAGAAAATTATAAAGATCGGAATGAAGCCACCAAACTAGCGTGATGGCTCGCTATTCCCACAACACTAGTGAAGGGGCGGTGTCTATGAACAAGGCCAACACCCTCGCGTCACACCAACTCACATCATCTAAAAACTGAAGGGCTCGACAAGTCGTCCAACGGCGAGCAAGTGGCACAACCGATTCGGCAGACCCTCGGCCCATACCAGCATACACGCTACAGAAATCCTCGCCCCCGCCGTATTCCGCATACGCATCTTCCAGAGAAATAAGTGCAATGACCTTGCAAGGTCTGCGACAACGCACCATGACGCCAAAACAGCTCCACCACCCTGCGCGCATCCGTCGCACGCCCACGCGGTCGACCTCGAGACCACTCGGCACCATGCCGCCAAGTCCCGCCATCCGATGTACCTTGAACCACCGAGAGGTCCGTCATGCGTAGCACCTACGAAACTAGGCATGCCTGAGCATATCGCCACCAAAGTTTTCGTTCAAGGCGAAACCGCTCCACCTCTTTGCACTACTATCCAGCAACTACTCCAAAAACGATTCCCCAAGAGGGGGGGCAACACCGATAGCGCCACCGTCGTCTGATCCGAGATTCCCGGATCTGGGGTTTCCCCTGGAAAAACTTGAGTGGGTAGACGGTGGCTACAATGACGATGTCTTCAACAAGGTAACGGCATGTAGACGCGGCCATTGCTGCCATGACCGTAGTCGGAGCTCGGTTTCACCGGCAAACGCACCTCCCCAATTCACCACCACAACCAGTCGACTGAGTACCTCCGATAGAGGAGAAGGCCACCACTGCCATGCCTGAAGCCGGAGCCCCCGACTTCCTCGTGCCGCGGGACTAGCCCAGGAGCGGCCGTGCTAGCTATCGAAGTGGACGAGATGCAGTTGATCATCCCGCCGAAACACTGCCACCGCTGGCCATCAAGCCGTCTGCCGCCAACCCGTTGCACTGTCGTTGAACAAACGTTGCGATCGCCGCCGCCACGAACTCGTGCACTGGCCGAGGAGATCCGCCGCCGCCACCACGCCACACGGGCTTTGCCCGGCAACGCCCTTGGCAGAGACGGCGGCGGAGGGAGATGTTGGCGAGGAGGAGACCTGGAGGCGGCCGGCCAGACGCCCCGGTGCAGCCGCACAGGAGCGGGAGTGATCCCTTTTCTGTGGAAGCATATAGTTACTAGTTATAGGACAGCTCAATGCCCTGGGCATATATATATATACTAATGTCTTAGAATTTTCAAGTGTGGCATCTAATGTGACTAATGTCTGCGCAGTGTACGTGCCCTTATATTTCCTGAGGACTTTATTTATAAAGCTGGGTTTCTAGCATTTTCTAAATATTGAAAGACACAAAAGCTTATTTTTATCTCGTTTGTCATTATTATTATTATTTTTGGAAAGGAGCATATATTAATATCAGAAAATACCAATTACATCCAGCCTCTGCAACAACACATTGCTCTAGCAGCCACACGGATGCACACTGCCAAAAAAAATTATTACAAAAAAGAAAAGTCCCGCTACAGTTCCTCATTCATTGAAACAGCAGCACTACCACCACCAAGACAGCACCGGAAGTCCATCTTCTCTAAAAACGACGCCTCCAAAAAGAGAACAGTGCACAAACACCGTCAATGCCCGATCAAAGATCTAGGTTTTCACCCTGAAGAAAGTCTACGCTCTCAAAACAATACCTTCAATAAGTCCACTGCCAGGCACAACCAATTAAGGCCAGACCCTGGGTTTTCACCTTGAAAGATAGGACCATGAGCTTCTCCTGTACTGTCTCCCCCACTTGCATATCACTGCTCCAAGTCATAAGTCACCAAGCCAATTCCTCATCACCGCCCAGACTCGAACCACCATGTTCAGTCCTCAGATCTCGGCCTTCATGACATTCTCCGTCGGCACCATGGGACGAGAACATGCCCCATGATATTAACAGCCAACAAAGCTTCGAAGCGCTCCCTCTGAACGCAAACGGCCAGAGTAAAAACATGGGTGTGCACGACCTAATCCCACCCGATCCAGCGATCTCTTGGCATATGCGCACTGTAGAGTTCGCCGACAGAGCCTTCCGGAACACGACGCTTCAGCCAAATCGACGATGACAGACAACTGACAGATCTTCACCTAGGCGACGAGTAGGAACCCTAGGACCACCGCCTTTTATTCAAGTTGAGCATGTGGATAAGACGACAGACCAGAAAGCCGTCGCAGCATAGCCTAGCCTAGATCTGAGGCCGAACTCGCAACCGCATTGGCACTTCGTCCCAAGCCCCTCGCCCTCCACTTGCTCGCTCAGGGAACCAACCGTCCGGTGACCGGCGTGGTGCCCCGAGTCCCACCGCGCCCCCACGAGGACGGCGGGTCTAGGAGGAAACCTAGACCCGCGGCCACCACACCCGCACCCGCAACCGCCGAGGAAGGGGAGTCCGGCTGCAGCCGCCGCCTGGCCAGGAAGCGTCGTCCCGACCACCGTCGGGGCCTTCTTGAAACGGCGCAACCCCAACCACCCCATCGAAGAAGACCGTTGTAGCCACCACCCCCAGCACCTTGGGTACTAGGGGGCGCCGTCACCGCGGCCGACGCCGGCGGCAGCGGCAGGGGTAGGCGATCTAGAGGAGGGGGGAGGTCGGCGGCGGCGGAATTTGTGGGTCCTCCAGCGATGCCTTTGGGTTGCCCTCGTTTGTCATTATTGACTTCACAATTATTTCGATTTTCTTGGACGGTGAAATTAAAGACCGAGAGTTATTTGAGCAACCGTGGGAAAGACTGAGAATTATTTCAGCAACCGTGAGGCATGACATACTGTTGAGCAGTGCCGTTGAGTGCCACGTGTTGGACGCAGATGTAGTAAGAGCTAGCTCGCGCACTAGGTATAGGATTTACGAAAGCGAGTCCGCATTGCTCGATCGGTTCCGCCGTCCACCCCTTGTGTGGCCGCTGGCCGGCCGTACGTACGTCCCCTGGGCCCTGGTCTATCGAAACCTGCGATCGGAGGGAACGACGTCGCCTCCACGGCGCACGTTTGGCTTCACACGGCGCCCACATGCATGCCCATGGAAGAAATTCCCCGCCCAGCCATCCACTGACCGCGGCCGCACGGCACACACTGGAACGAGGTAGCCGTTTCCACGTCGCTCCAGGCCCGGACGGAAGGAGATGCATCGGCAGGAGCGCGGGTTTCGCCGCCCTGTCCGCGGCGGCCGTCACATCAGCCTTGGTCCTCGGGTTTCGTCGTCCGGCATGCGCGCAACCTGGCCTGGCGGCGTGTCGCGCCTCCGAGCCTCGCTCGATCGCGCACGACAGATTTGCCGCGTCCTGTCTCGCGTAGGATGTTTCAGCCTTGCGAATGAACTATATCTAGATCTTTTTAAGCGTAGGTTTATCTATGTATAGAACGAACATATATATTAAAAAAGTTTAGATATACTACTTTTACAAAGCTAAAACATCTTATATTTTAAAACGGAGGGAGTAGCTAGCTCTAGCTGGTAGGTACTGTATATACGTACATGTCGATCGATACGTGGTCGTTTGGCGCGCAGTTGCCCTACACCATCGGTGGCATTTGCTTTGCTTGCAGCAACAGCAACAGTATACGATCGATGTTCCATGGCGATCGAGCGGACGAATCTTCTTTTTTCAGCCGCGCGGCACATGGGGGCTGAGTTCGGTGCGCTGCTGCCGGGGCACGTGGCGGCGAGCCAGCGGTTGCCTTTTTTCCTTTTCCATCCTGCCCGATCCTAGCTAGATCCTCACGCTCGCAAAAGAGACACTCCTCCTATTTTTTTCTACTATTTGGGACAGAAAAGTGCGCCTGCTGGTCGGGTTGCATCACCCATGCTGCCAACGTAGGTACTGTCAGTCAGTCGTCCACCGTGTGCGTTGCTAATGTATGTATCATTGCCGCATGGAACCTACCTTGTTGCACGGACGGAGCGAATTTGCATGGTCCATTCTCTTGGGACTTTGGCTGGCTGCTAAGCTTCTAGAAGCTTGCATAAGCAAAGCTGCCTGCCTTTGGTTCTCCATGTCGACTAAGCCTACGATATCCTTATATCAAATGCGACCATAATGTCACTAGCGATTGGCAGCTGGTGATTATAAGTCTATGCTCAAGTCTACTACTTTTTTTTTTGCACGACTCAAGTCTACTACTTAAACAGACACTTAGGGGTTACTCTCGTAGACAACGCTGGTCACGCACCCTATATAAAGAACAAGAATCAACATCATTTATCTGTTGCATTGACTACGTCTATAATATCAACTCCTTGCTTCCAAATAGTCAAAAAACTTGGTGACTTCGTCCGCTATGCAACTTATGCCGATGTCGAGTTTGGAGAAAACACATCCTTGACCACCTGAATCGCATACGCTACGATAAACATTTGGATGTTGTGTTTACGACATAAACATAAAACTTAAAAATTCTATCTGATAGCTTGATAACCGCATCTGTTGCACTACACTAGATAAATAACATGCCTCCGTGTGATGAAAATTCTGACAGAAACGTTGGTTATATACCTATCGATCGATTGATCCGTACGTTGTCGTTTCGCATCGGCGGAAATGCGGAATGGCGTATCTAGTGCGGTGGTGGCCTAGCTAGATCACGAGACGCACTTCACCATAGGACGCATTGGAACAACCGCCTGCATTCCTTTTTGCCGCGCCGGCTCCTGGGGCTCCTGGGGCACGTGGCGCAGAGCCACCGGTTTCCTTCTGCTCCTGCTATAGTGCTAGATCCCAAAGGTCCAACGAGATATTTGCGTGGAGTAGAAAAGTGCCATGGCCCATGGAGCACTCGCCTCGCCTGGTCGGATTGCGTCACCCATGCATGCCTACGGACGTCATTGTGGATCGGAGGTAAACGATTTTTTTACAAATGCACCCCTCTGCAAATCTGCATCGCCAAAAATACATCTCTGTAAAATTAATTGTCAAAACCACCCTGACGGGAAGAGGAAAAGCCGACACGTCGTAATTCCCGTCACCGCGCATGGCGGCGCTTTCAAACCGCCACGGGAACAGGCGGTGTGGGCATCCCGCCCTAGATACTGGCGGAAGGGGCGTGGCCACGTCAATTGCTGGCGGAAGGAGCTTCCCGCCCGAGTACTTGGCGGGATGTATGCATTGGACAGCAGACTGACGCGCATGCGAAATCTTGTCCTCCCTCTTGGCAGGTGTGCGTTGAAATCCTGCCAGGCTGCCCCACGTCTAGTGGCTATGCATTCTGCCAAAGCAAAGTAACCACCGGCAGTGTAATTTCTTGCTCATTTTGCTGCCAAATTTTCCAGCTAACTTGCCTATCCGTGCTAATTTAAGACATATAAAAGATTCTATGAACTGTTTAGAGCAACTTTAGCCGAGGCGCTATATCGCGGCGCGCTAAAACTGGTTTGCAACGCGTGTCATTGATGTTTAGCGCGCGACACACGTTTATCCTCCGACTGAAGCGCTAAAAAAGCAGCGTGCCAAAAATTGCTAACATCGCCTCCAGTAGAAGCGCTAAAATACAACGCATGGGCGCCGGCGCAAACAAGTCTTACAACCAACAATAGGATGAACAAGATCAAACAAACTCAAATAACTCAACAATAAATTGTCTAGTTATTAGTGTGGCAGTCAATTCTTTCCCTCCACAACTTGCATCTACCAAAAACCGAGCCATCACGCTTTGTTAGCGCGCCAAGCCAATAGTATGATTCTCCTTCCTTAATCTCTAGTTCATCATCAGATGAATCGTATGATCTCTAGAAACATGTAATAAAAATTGACTCACTTCATGTACCAATGTTGGACAAAAATTGCACCGGCGCGCGGCAACATACCTTGCCGCGATTTCGCCGAGCACTTCGCGTGCGCCATGTAGTGCCGAAGCTCGAGGAGGACATGTGCGGCAGCGCGTAGGGACTGGCTGGCGCGGTGGTGCAGCGTGGGGACTAGCGACGCACGACAGAGGCACCTTGCGACCGCACCGCAATATACAGGTGCGGCAGAGACAGCGAGCCCGGTCAACCACCGCGGCGAGCTCGCGGAGGCGGCGGATTTACTGCCACGGCGGAGAGGGAAGTGCCGCCGGTCGCCAATCTTGCGGCCGCCGCTGGGATTGGTGGAGCGGAAATGGGGAAATGGGGAATTTTTCTCTGGCGGTTGGCTCTTCACGCGCGAGTGAGAGAGATAGCGCGCGCTCGACTTGGGGCATCAATTCTGGGGCGCGGCAGGGAAAATGACCCTATTTAAATACCCGCATTCCTCTTGTTCGTTTTTTTTGGCAAAACTGTGAACCCTAGCGCCTCCTCTACTTTTGTTTTTATTACCCACATTGTAAAATCTAGCTAGTTCTGTGACTTATATTTTTTTAATAGGATAATTACTTTTAATCCATAAGGTAGGGATTTCTACAATATAAAATAAATTGGGCATTTTATGTTTTAGCATTCACATATTTTTATCAAAGTCCAAACCCAATAATACTAGAATTAAATTTGGCAGTTGCTTCCCTGTAAGTATTAAATTACTTTTTTTTTTCACTGATTCAATCTTTATCAAAAGAAAAGGAGAACCATCGAATATGATATGCTTTCAGCCGCAGTTAACGAGCTAAACAATACTTAGAATAGACATCGGGATAACTACAGGGATCACACACAAACGACCTCGCCCTGTCGTTTCATTTGCTCTCGCCCTCTCTTGTAAAAAAAAAACACAAACAACAATAGCTTGCACCTGCAGGCTACATCAACATGAAGGGCCGCACCTACCGAAAAACAGTGGGCTGCTCGTCGTCCCGCCAAAGCAAAGGGCGGGTTTACCTTCCCCCAGCCGGATGCTGCCCTCCGGCCAGAAGTTGACGTGGCCCCATCCCCTCCCGCCATTTCCATGGGCGTGATGAATTTTCCGCCTGTGCTCGAGGCGGGTTGTGAGCTCCGCCAGGCGCAGTGGCTGGAGGTGCCACGCGTCAGCTTTTCTGCCTTCCGCCAGGGCAATTCTGCCATTTGATTTTAGAGAAGGGTATTTTTAGCGATTCCATTGTGCATATGGTTATATTTGTAAAAAAATCAAGGTAAACACCCCGCCTTTAATTAAGTCTCTCTTCCGACAAAGCTAGTTAGAGCAACTCTAACAGTAACTGTAAACTCACGAAGTGTAAAAGGCGGCGGTAAACTTTTTTGCCATTAGAAAATAGCCGGCGCAGAACGAAACCCGCAAACGCGAACTATGAAAGAAGTTCGCATTTGCGGGCTTCGTTCTGCGCCGGCTATTTTCGAACGGTAAAATAGGGTTTCCATGGCCAAAACAGGGTTTTGCATCTTTTGCATCATCAGCATTTGAGACAACGTTAATCAATACTACGACAATTTAGAGTTTTTACATCAAATTGTCACGATCATAGCAACCCAAATATAGATTAAATATACATCGGCCACGATGAATGCAAGGGAGATCTTCAAGCCAAATCATCGCCGCCGAGCTCACCATCGTGCACACGACCATTGCCAACGCCATCACCACCTGGACCGTGACGGGCGGAACCTGGGCGGCGACTGGGGGGTCATGGGTGGGAGGGAGGCCTGAGCGGCACACGACCTGCTTGGTTAGGGTGCCCTTCTTCCCGTCCCCCGCACGGGCGCCCTGCTTGGCCAACGACACGCCGGTGTTCCCCAGCCGCTTCCTCTTCAGAGCTTTGCCGGCGCCGGGGTGGCTGGCTAGAGCGGCGGCGGCAGGGGGGACCAGATCCAAATCGAGCGGCGACAGGGGTTGCCTGCGTTGGCGCGGCCTTGACAGCGGCTAGCGCAACCTCCGTGGGGTCCATCGGCTGAGATCCGGTGGACTGCGGTGCCAGAGAGCGAGTTGGCCGGGAGATCGACGACGGCGGTGGCGGCGCGGAAGCGGGAAAGAGGAGAGGTGAAATGTCTATACCGCGCAAATGGCTTTCGCGATACAGGGCTCACTCAGTTTGGCCTCGCACACCGAACATGTAGGGTTTCGCCGCTCAGTTCCTCCGTGGACGGTAAACGGGCATCACTAGATCGACTGACTTTCTCAGAAACGGCAAACGAGCGGTTATTTTACAGTTTTGCCGTGTGACATGGGTATACCCTACAGGTACTCGAGTTTGGCATATACGGTCAGAATACGGCAGAGTCCCACGGCGTTGCCAAGGCCCAATACAGGATTCAGGTGACCTACGGAGACTCCGATTGCTTGCAACACAAGAAGAAGCTTAAGATAGAAAGTTCAAAGGGACGAACCCTAATCTGTAACCGACTCGACCTGCTACCCGAGACCTAGCCTATCTATATAAAGGCTAGGAGGGGGCGGCGAGGAGGACAATCACAACCCCAGTTTCCACAACCATCGCTAGATTGCATCTGCGCACCCCTGTAACTTTTGACTCCCTCGATAGTTCCAAGAGCAGACAAGCAGGAGTAGGGACCTCTACGAGGCCTGAACCGGGGTAAACCTTGCGTCCCTATGTGCTTGTTTGCTAGCCGATTGATGCCTCCAGCGCTCCCTCCTTCTCCAAAACCCAAGTCCATAACAATGGGCATTGACGAGTTAAACCCTCGTCAATTGGTGCCGTCTGTGAGAATCGGGAGTGCTGATGTTGCGGCTTCTTCGGCCCCATCAACCACGATCTACAACTCTGCAACAACGGAGATCTGCCAGCTCTTCAGCGCTTTCGACTTCACCGTCCACACACCGGCCACTCGCCCGGCTTTCGAGTCTGTGGGCGATGGGATCAGCTTGGCGATCGGGAGATTCCGCTTCCAGGTCGGTCAACTGGGCACGCTTCTCATGCCTGACCAGCCGACGACACCCGCAATTGCTCCAGCGTCACGGTTCCCGCCACCAATCGGCACCCTCAACGAGCTCAACGCCCTGGCAACAGCTGGGAGCATGGACAACGACAGCAGTCGTGGATCCGATCTGGGTGGCCTGGCCACAGAAGATGGAGCCTATGGCTCCGGATCTGAAAGTTGTGGGATCAGCAGCTTCCCCAGTCACTTCCTGTGCGCCGTCATCAACGCGGGCGACACTGGCGCCAATCGCGAAAACATTGGCACCAACACTGGACCGACCAACGGGGGTATACCAGTCGCAAACGGTGGCCCCACCAACGGCGGACCTACCAATGGTGCGCCCACCAACAACGGGACAGGAGGAGCACCACACCTCCCGACGAATGAGAACACCGGCGAGCGCGTGCAGATCCACCTCAACGACAACGAGTGGGCCCGCTGTCGAGAAGCTCTATGGGGCAACCCTCTACCTCCAAACTCATCGCAGGACATGCTGATGGGCTACCATTGGCTGCTGAAGGAAGAATTCAAACGCCAGCAGCAGGTGATCGCGCAACTCAACGCGCGCAGAAAGGCGGCGGACGAGTCGAGCCTCCGACAAGCTCAGCTCTCCTCCCACGGAGGATCCTCCTCCAAGGGCGAGTACCTGGCTAACAAAAGATGATCTCGACTGGCCCACCTCACCGACCAAGAGCGTGTAGAAGCCGCGAAAGTCCTCGTCTTTGGCTTTATGACGGTGGATATGCGGGGCAACATGCTCTCGAAGAGGCCGCAAGCTGTGGTGATAGCGGCCACCATGTACCACCTCAACAACCAGCCACCGGCTGGATATCCGCGAGCTGCCATGCATCGATCTACGATCGCGGGCCTGGGGCTAATCGAGGCCGCCCTTGAAAAAGAGACAACACCAGAGCCGAAGAAAAGCAAGGCTCTGGCCAAATACTACTACTCGTACTCCTCCAGCAACGACAACCACGATTTGTCATGGAGACGTCGCTCATGGTGGCACGACCATGACTATGACGCGCGTGATGACATCACGCAGTGCAAGGTCGACAAGATGCAGGCAAGGCGCGCTCGCTCGAATGATTCAGAAGAAGATGAAACAGAGCTCTGCGGCACCGGATGCTTCAGTAGGGCCATCGGGCAAAAGCGAATGCCTAAGGGGTTCAAACTCCCGTCGGAGAACCCAAAATTTGACGGCCTGCAGGACCCGAAAATCTGGCTGGAGGATCACATCTCCTCCGTCAGGCTACACGGCGGAAGCTCAAGCACGGCAATGCAATGCCTGCAACTACAACTACAAGACACCACCCACGCATGGCTCAACAACCTTCCATGCGGATCAATTCGTTATTGGGAAGAGCTGGTCTAGAGCTTCGTGTGCAACTTCAAGGGCACTTACAAAAAGCCCGCGTCAATCGAAGAACTAAGAGGCTGCCACCAAAGGTCTGGCGAGTCGCTGCGCTCGTACATCCAGAGGTGGTCCATCATCAAGAACTCCCCATAAAACATCTCGGAGGATGATACGTTGCAAATGTATCTATAATTTTTTATGTTCCATTCTTGTTTTATATCTATTTTCTTATGTTTTGTCCACACTTTGGAGTACTTTTACACATTTTCTGAAACTAACCTATTAACAAGATGCCACAGTGCCAGTTGCCTGTTTTCTGCTGTTTTTGGTTCGAGGAAAGTCAGAAAATCAATATTCTCGGAATTGGACCGGACAAAAGCCAAAGTCGATATTTTACCGGAAGACTCACGGAGCCAGAAGACGAGACAGAGAGGGGCCACAGGGAGGCCACACCATATGGTGGCGCGGGCTAGCCCTGGCCACGCCACCAGGTGGTGTGGCCCCCCTGGCCGCCCACCGACCTTGCCTCTCCGCCTATAAGATGCCTCCCGATGCAAAAACCCTAAATCGTCAAGCCTCCAGCCACGAAAAGTTCCACAGCGCCGCCGCCACCGAATGGAAGATTCGGGGGACAGAAAGTCTCTGTTCCTGCACCCTGCCGGGATGGGGAAGTGCCCCCGGAGCCATCTCCATCGATCTCCACCACCATCTCCATCACCATTGCTGATTCCCATGGTGAGGAGGGAGTAGTTCTCTCTCGAGGCTAAGGGTTCTACCGGTAGCTATGTGTTCATCTCTCTCTATGCATGATCTTATTAAGATCATGAGCTTGTAATCTATAGATCTACCTTGCTACTCAAGTGTTTTAATAGATCTCTGCTCTCCCCATGTGTGTGAAGTTGACAATGTGCACACCATGGTGGCACTTAGGATAGAGATTACAAATTCTTGTTATGAGTTATATTTGGAGTTGGATGTCTTTATGAAATTGTGGTGTTTGTTTGAACCATCTAGTGCTCAAGGTGAGAGTGTGGGGTTATCTAGATGGGGAAAGTGAACTTTGAGGAGTGCTGTTATAGCCCTACCATGGATTAGAGTGTCCAACCGGAGAGTAGTTAAGAGTAGTATCATGAAGAGAATGTTCACTAGTGAAAGTATGATCCCTAGGCCTTGTTTCTAAGCACTGAAACACCGTTTGCTACTATATTTGTTACATGTTTGCTTGCTTCCATCTTTATTTCAGTTTGCCTTTAGTCTCTTTCACGCCATCAAGCTATTTCCTAGCACCATTGTCTTATATCCATACCACTTGTATTTTACTATCTCTTTGCCGAACTAGTGCACCTATACACCTGACAAGTGTATTGGGTGTGTTGGGGACACAAGAGACTTCTTGTATCTTGATTGCAGGGTTGCTTGAGAGAGGATACCTTTGACCACTTCCTCCTTGAGTTCGATAAACCTTGGATGATCCACTTAAGGGAAAACTTGTTGTTGTTCTACAAACCTCTGCACTTGGAGGCCCAACAACTGTCTACAAGAATAGAAGTGTGTAGACATCAAGCTATTTTCTGGCGCCGTTGCCGGGGAGGTAAGGTAAAAGGTACTCACATCCTATGACTACTAAGCTATCTTCTAGTACAGTTGCTAGTGTGTGTGAGTGCTCGAAATTATTTCCTTTAGATTCTGCAATTTTGTCTTTTTGTTTCTTGTTTTCACTAGTTAGGCTTAATGGAAAACAACAAAAAAATTAGAGAGCTTTATAGTATTTATCTTGAGTTAGGACATGAAGTATTTGAAGAGAAAATTAAAAAACCTATAGAACTTTATTTGCATGCTAATAGCAATGTTGTTAGTACGAATTCTTTGGACACCATTATTGCTAATGCTAAGAATAAGTCTAAGTTTGGGGAAGCTAGTTTTTATGAAAATTATCTTTTTAGTTCTCCAGCTTTGGAAGATAGCTATTCTATTGCTTATGATGATACCAAACCTCCAATATATGATGATTACAATGATGAATATGATATTTTTAGTCCACCTACTATTGAGGAGAAAATTAATTATGATTACAATATGCCTCCTATATTTGATGATTATGGTGATGATAATAATAATGATAACTATTTTGTTGAATTTTCTCCCACTACAATTAATAAGAATGACTATGTTTATGTGGGGAGTATTAATTCTTTTATGCATGTGGCTCATGATAAGAATGTTTCATGTGATAGTTATATTTTTAATTTTACTCATGATGCTACTCAAAGTTATTATGAGAGAGGGAAGCATGGTTTTATGTATCTCAACAATATTAAGTTTCCCCTATTTATGTTGAAAGTCTTGAAGTTGCACTTGTTTTGTTTTCCTATGCTTGTTGCGTTGTGCTTTCATGACTTGTTTATTTACAAGATTCCTATGCATAGGAAGTGGGTTAGACTTAAATGTTCTTTGAATTTTCTTCTTGATGCTCTCTTTTACTTAAATTCATATTTCTTTTGTGAGCATCTTCTCAAACTATCATGCCTAACTTAAAGGCGTTAAAGAAAAGTACTTATTGGGAAATAACTCAAAAGTTTTAGACGAGTCTTGGAAGTTATTACCTCTATAATAACCGCTCCTTATCCTTTTTATTTGCTTTTTGTGCTAAGAGTAACCTCTAATTACAGAGAAATAATGATTGGGAAAGTTGCTGTCCCGAAATAGATTTTTGTGCATCACTGTAAAAATTCGTGTAAGATCTCTGTACGTTGTTTTGAAGCGTCAATTTTTGTGCTTCTGCCCCAGGTTGTTATCTAACTTTTGTTAGTTCAACACTTTCTGATTTGAGAAATATAAGGTCTTCGAAAAAATTCGTCTTTACCTACTGGTCTGTTTTGACAGATTTCTGTCATTATTTGCATTTGCTTCTTGTTGGTTCCTTTTTGAGTTCTCTTTAGGGAATTGAGCTTTTTGAGCAAAGTGCTACAGCAGCTTGTATTTTAATGGAAGTTTTATTGGTGTTGGAACTGAACCTAAAGACCTATTATCTTGAGTGCACTAATGTTGCTAATAAAGATTGTGTGAAGTTTTGTATGAAGGAAAAATTTCAGGTGTATGGAAGGAATGAGTAATGAGATGAAGGATGGACTAAAGCTCAAGCTTGGGGATGCCATGCGTGTCACTCCAAGAAATATCCAAGAAGTACAAGCGTCAAAGCTTGGGGATGCCCAAGGCACCCCCTCTTCATCAATAAAAATCCCAGGTTTCTTCCAAACACTTCATTTTTATTGTTTCATGCACAGTTGTGTTGTTCTTGGAGCGTCTTCTTTTTCTTTTTCGTTTTGGTTATTCGTTTTCTTGGTTTGTTTAGTTTTCTGAATAAATTGGTTGGACCCCCTCTTTCATGCATTGGTTTTCAAATAGGTTGGTTTGGATTGGAAAAGAGTAGGAAAAGTTCATGCTTAAGTGGTAAAGAGAGTTTGATTTTGACTGTGGCCTATGCTTTGTCATGCCATGCTTGATATTGTTTTGGATTTATGCTTAGTATTCTTTGCTGTAGCATGACTTGTTATAAACAATTGAGATTGCTTAATGTGCCTTGAAAGAATCATGCATTGTTTTAGCATATTAAAACATAGTATTGTGGTATTCTCCTTTGATGCTTTATTTGGGTTGACTTGGCGCATGCTCACACCATGTTATGACTATCCCAAGTCACCATAAGCCTTTATGATCCTTTAGTTTTTAACTTGTAGTATCACTTTATGCTTTGATCAATGATGTTTCGTCGCTCTGCATGATTATGGCCATTATTACTCTCTTAGTTGGTCGCTCCCAGTCTTTTGCTAGCCTCCATAACCAAGTATGAGTTCCACTCACGCATCCAAACCCTAAAACCAAGTTATTCCAAAGAGTCCACCATACCTACCTATTAGCATTTGCTATTCCAAGTATATTCATGTTTTTATCTACCTTCCGAATTAAACTTGTTATGAGAAAACTAGTGATTAAAGCTCTCACAAACTTGATGGCACACTTTACTTTTCTTGACCTTAATAAACTTGAACCATTGTGTCGTCTATGTTATATATGCTTGCACTTATTCGTTGGGGATTAGCAGAACCATGCTGTCATGGGGAACACTTTCAACATTGCACTTGTACTTTGTACCTAGTTTATATCATGCTCTTTTGTCTATGGATGTCGTCGGTGTGAAATGAAAGGGAAGCTTGTAAGTCCATGGAGTTATGTATATGTGTTAGAGAAACGCCTGGGCCGCTGGTCTAATCCATGCTGTCATGGTGGAAACCTGCAGCGTAACCATAATGAGCTGTCTATGAAGCATTCTTCTTATAAAAAAAAGAGTTAGATATTGAGAAAAAAGAGAAAAAAGAAAAAAGATATATGAGAAAAGAGGAAAGAGAGGAAAAAAGCACCATATTCCCATGGTAAATAAGAAGATTGCTGAGATGCTCGTTGTCTGCTTGCCTTGTCATTTTGATATGGGGATTCTTCCGTATCATCGGGCAAGGGGTACCCCGTTGGTGGTTCTCTATGATACACATGTACTTACAATGACAAGAACTTACCGGTGACTAAACTTGAGTAGCATGAGGAGTGACCCTCGTATTCAAGGGACATGAGATTTCCAACTTATACTTCGTCAAGCATATACACCATAGTTTGTTCACTTTAACCTTAATCACCTAAAGATGCTTATGATAGGGGCAATGAGAGCTGAAAGCTAATAAGTACCATAATTTTTGGAAGCTCTTTATGAAACTTAAATCCCTACTTCCTTCTATGAAGGCATTTCTTTTACTTTTATGTTGAGTCTCCACCTTCTATCTTTATGCACCTACTTTGAGAGCATAGTGGCCATTCTTAGTTCTATGTGCATTGTCCCAAGACTTGTTGATTGATGCATAATTTTGATATTACTTGTTCCTAAACTATTTGTATCTAGTCACTCTTATGAACTTTGAAGGTGTCCTATGCATTTATGTTTGCTACTCTATGAGGGACAAGCTGAATGCCACTATGCTATGTTTTCTTTATGTGAAACAAACAAACGTCTTGCAAAGCATTGTTATTCATGAATCTTTTGTTTGTATCCTTTCATGCTACAACATAGTTGCTATGTCTTATTGTTAGAACTTTATCTTTCATGCTATGTTGAAGTACAATGATCCCAGCTATCAATGTTTTACAAATACTTGATCAAGTTTATGATGGTGCATGTCACCTCAAAAATTATTCTTTCCTTTTATCACTTACCTACTCGAGGACGAGCAGGAATTAAGCTTGGGGATGTTGATACGTTGCAAATGTATCTATAATTTTTGATGTTCCATGCTTGTTTTATATCTACTTTCTTATGTTTTGTCCACACTTTGGAGTACTTTTACACATTTTCTGGAACTAACCTATTAACATGATGACACAGTGCCAGTTGCCTGTTTTCTGCTGTTTTTGGTTCCAGGAAAGTCAGAAAATCAATAATTTTTTAGGCTAGTGATACATTGCAAATGTATCTATAATTTTTGATGTTCCATGCTTGGTTTTATCTACTTTCTTGTGTTTTGTCCACACTTTGGAGTACTTTCTATACACTTTCTTGGACTAACCTATTAACAAGTGCCACAGTGCCAGTTGCTTGTTTTCTGCCATTTTTGGTTCCAGGAAAGTCAGAAAATCAATATTCTTGGAATTGGACCGGACAAAAGCCAAAGTCGATATTTTACCGGAAGACTCACGGAGCCAGAAGACGAGATGGAGAGGGGCCACAGGGTGGCCACAGCATATGATGGCGCGGGCTAGCCCTGGCCACGCCACCAGGTGGTGTGGGCCCCCTGGCCGCCCACCGACCTTGCCTCTCCGCCTATAAGATGCCCCCCGATGCAAAAACCCTAAATCGTCAAGTCTCCAGCCACGAAAAGTTCCGCAGCACCACCGCCACCGAATGGGAGATTCGGGGAACAGAAAGTCTCTGTTCCGGCACCCTCCTGGGACGGGGAAGTGCCCCTGGAGCCATCTCCATCGATCTCCACCACCATCTCCATCACCATTGCGAATTCCCATGATAAGGAGGGAGTAGTTCTCTCTCGAGGCTAAGGGTTCTACTGGTAGCTATGTGTTCATCTCTCTCTCTCTATGCATGATCTTATTGAGATCATGAGCTTGTAATCTATAGATCTACCTTGCTACTCAAGTGCTTAATAGATCTCTGCTCTCCCCATGTGTGTGAAGTTGACAGTGTGCACACCATGGTGGCACTTAGGCTAGAGATTACAAATACTTGTTATGAGTTATATTTGGAGTTGGATGTCTTTATGAAATTGTGGTGTTTGTTTGAACCATCTAGTGCTCAAGGTGAGAGTGTGGGGTTATCTAGATGGGGAAAGTGAACTTTGAGGAGTGTTGTTATAGCCCTACCATGGATTAGAGTGTCCAACCGGAGAGTAGTTAAGAGTAGTATCATGAAGAGAATATATTTATATGAGAGTGTTCATGTAACATCCCAAAACTTCAATCCAAGGTTATTAAGATCCAAATCATCAAAATTAGGGTTAACAAAAACTTTTCCAATTAAAATTATTAAAGCATTCACATGTGTGTGCATTTAAATAGGAGTTGTTTTGAATTGCCATGATTAAGTGATCCATTGCTTGTAAAATGATTCTTAGGTGAAATAAACATCATCTAGATCATTCCCAAACAAATCCCAAAGAAAAACAAATCAAAATGAATAAAATAAAGAAATGGTCATTTGTGCCATTTTAATAAACATGCCTACTTTGGCTATTCCTAGAACTCAATTCTTAACGGAACTAAATGTGGATCTTTACACCCCTTGCTAGTACATGTAATGATGTACCAAGGCCCACTTTGTGATCTGCCAAAAACTTTCAAACACTAATTTTAAATGGCATTTGAAAATTGAATGTAGTTCATATGGGAAGATCACACTTATTCAAAAACCACTCAAATGAGCTCCATTTTCAAAACCCAAGCAACCACAGAGGCTTAAGCATGTGTATAGCAAACCCACCAAAATTCATCCAAAAATTTCAAACTTGAGTTCATGCGGCCATTGTGTCGAATAGGTGGCATGCACCAAATTTCGGCCTAATTTTTACTATTCAATGATCATTGCATTGTCGAGTAATTGGGCTCCATTTGGTCCCCTTGTCCCCTCTAACTCTAACGAGCACCTAACTAAGCTACTAACCGGCCTAGAGCAGTAGTGGAGCGCCGCCACTTTGTGGTCGCCGCCGGTCGATCGTGGACAGAGCGCCACTGACCGTGCAGCGACAATCCAGCGCCACCACTAGCTCCCCCCAACCCTACCGCCACTCCATGTCCACCCCTCGATCACCCACAAGCCGTGGACCACCCCCAGCACCGCCGCCCAGTCTCTCTGCGAGCTCGCCAGAGCGCGTTAGCCGCCAGCACGCCATAGACCATGCCTCGACCTAATCCCGTGTGCACCCCTCCGCCTCAACCCCAGCAACCCGCTAGACATGGTCGTGCACCGCCGCGCGACCCACAGTCGTCGTGCGCCGCATCGAGCACCGCCTCTGTCTCCCAGAGCGCGGGACGCTCCCGACCAAACGCCACCGCCCCTAGCCACGCATTGAAGCCGTAGAGCACCGCCAGGAGGCCGGCCACCGTCCCCTACCTCAAGCCATGCTGCTAGCACGCTGTGCAGCCCTCGTCGGAGTCGCCATCCCATCCCTTTCGGTCGCCTCGTCGAGCTATAAATAGAGGCCACCCTAGAAAAAACCACTCACACCATTCCACTCCCCTCTCCTCACTGATCCTTTCCCACCTCTAGCCGGAGCAGCTCGAGCACTTGTTCGCCGGAATTTGGCTGGAGAAGCCCGCTATAGAGGAGGAGAAGACGCCGTCGATTTCGTCCACCCCAGGAGCTACCGCATCCACCCCTGAGTTCGCCGTCGTCCACCAGTTCGTTTGACCTCCTCGCCATCGTCGCTGGAGCCCTGGTATGCCCCCTGAGCACCCCCACCGAGGCGCTAGGGTTAGATCTCGCCGGCAACCTGTCCGTCGTCGACGACGAGCCCCAACCGTAGATCCTAGTTCTAATCTAATGGCCCACATCGCCCCGTACCGCTTCGCGTGTAAATAGCCGCTGACCGGTTGACCCCCCTGTCAGCTGTTCTCTATGCCGCAGAACGCCACTTGGCCGGCCCATTTTCGTTCCCGCGCGACCCATTTAATTCAAATTTAGATTTTTCTAATTTAGTCTGAACCTAGTTCTGTCCCTTAGTTTGAAAATCAATCCAGAGAGATCTACAAATTCAAATGGAGTGATTCCAATTATGTTAGAAAGCTACTGAAAAGATGTACCCAAGCCCGTTGGATTTAATTCATTTAGCATTAGAGATCTCTCCTAGTAAAAATAACAAGACAGAAGCTTTTGCACATTCAAACATTTTTATAAAATCAACCATGATAGCTTTTGAGTTGATTCCAACTCTCAAAAATCACATTTAACCATACCTATCTGAATATGTAATAATATTAAGATTTACATGCAGTGACTTTGGACTAGCACCAAAATAATGCTATGTAGGCATTTCTAGTCACTTTAAATCATTAAATAATGAACTTAAACCAAAGTAATTGTGATCCAGCCCTTAAATCACATTACCACATGTTAGAATATGTGGTGCCACATGATCCCATAATTTAAGTGGTGAATATTAAAACTTAGTTATTTTTCAATGAGTAGAAATTACTTTTCTTAAATAAAAAGAATGAAACTAGTTAATAAAACCTTGTGATGTTTGTGATGATAATAGATCATCAAATGTGTGCCTTAGAGTGATAATTAGACTAGTTAAGTATTGTTTGGTGATTGTGTACTCCGTATGTATTTATAGACGATAGTACCGACCAAGCTTTCGAGGAGGAGGAGTTCTATCAAGAGGAGGAAGAAAACTTCAACCACTACACTGCACAAGGCAAGCCATCATTAACAATGCAAGCAACCCTTGCAAGTAGAATGCTTAACAAGCTAGACTTAAACTAGATGATTTGAGCAAAGATGCTTTAGGCATGCTTTGGTTATATCACTTTGACTATTACTTACCCCAAGTATTATTTTCAAGCTTTACTTCCTTTACTTTACCAAAGTCCCTTACTTGTTTTGAAGGTAGCATAAAAAGTATAAAACTTGACCTATTTAGATAACTTTAGATGTCATTCTATGGCATGAGATTGATCCCATCTTTCCACCTTAGTGAACACACTTAACTTAGTAGTTTAGAGTAGATAAAAAACTTGAGTCACATTAGATGGGAACACTTGGTGAAAATGAATTATGAAAACCTTGGAATGATGAGTCATTATATTGAAATGTTTTGACATGTGTTGAGAAACACAAATGGTTTATGATAATGAAAATGTTGAGGCATGAGCCTTGACCCTTTTACAAAACTGATGGATGGATTCGGATGCGATACCATTCCAAATTTACCGTACAAGCACAATACCTGAATTGGGTAAGGCTTAGCCGGAAGTTTATATGCATTAGTATTAGTTCCCTCGCGGGAGAGGTTTGAGCTGCGGCTACCTCTCAATGTTGTCCACCTATGTAGTGCCCAAGATGACAAATGGTCATGGTTGGGAGGCCATGATCATAGGAGAGGTGCTTATACTAGGGTGTGTAAAGGAAAGGTTATGTTTGATTATTTGCATACTAAGTATGATGATTCAGGGTTATCCCTGACAGATGTATCGAATCTTGTGGTGAAAGTGTACCACCTCTGCAGAGTGTCAAACTATTCGAATAGCCGCGTCCGTGGTTATGGATAGTTGGAATGGCCATACTGTTTCGTTGTCAGATGTTTTCAAAATAACTTATAAAATGAATGATGAATCTTGACTTGACCACAACAGAGTTGTGACTATGACACTAGCTTCCCAACTTAAGTGATTCTAGAACTTTATTTTATCTTTCTTTGTTTCAGATCTCAGCTTAGGTTTCAAACTTAACCTCATAGTTAAACTTAGAGTTAGCACTTTACATTAGAACTATACCAATTGTTAGTGGTAGTTTGCGAGTATTTAAAGAGTACTCATGGCTTTTGTCCCTAGCTATTATCATGGCCAGACTATGAAGGAGACTACCAAGATGATGGCCAGCAGGACGGTTATGATAACTAGGACTATCTGCCTTCGTCAGCATTGCTTGTGCCCCTGAAGATGGACCCCACCGCTACGCTTATCTTTTATTCTGCTGCTTGTTGTATTAAGACTGGATCATGAGATCCTTATTTTTGTAAGACCTTATGTATGGTTTGTAATGGATGATGTACTGTGATATCCAATCTGTTATGTCTCGCAAAAATGGTAATCCTGGGATTACGATGTATGACATAACAGGCATCTGGGATTAAAAATTTTGGGTGTTGACAAGTTGGTATCAGAGCCATCCTGACCATAGGAGACCCTAGTTAGAATGGACGTCCGAACAAAAACCTAATTTCCAAACCAAAGTGAGTATTTATGAAAAACTATTTCCTCTCTTACCCTTGGGAATTCATTCTTTCTCAAAAATTCATGTTCCTCAAAATTCTTACATTACTACTTAAAATTTGACACACTTGATCACTTCAATAACTTCCTCATCCTTAATTCTTGTAGATGGAGACTCAGTTCAGCAAGTTCTACTAGTTGGGAAATGGAGGTCAGCTGATCTTCGAGAGGGATCTAGATTCACTGTCAGAGTTACTGGGACGCCCACATCCGGAGTTTCTTGGAGCTCAACTTCCAGGACCCCCCGGAGGAGATTTACAGTGGCTAGTGATACATTGCAAATGTATCTATAATTTTTGATGTTCCATGCTTGGTTTTATCTACTTTCTTGTGTTTTGTCCACACTTTGGAGTACTTTCTATACACTTTCTTGGACTAACCTATTAACAAGTGCCATTGTGCCAGTTGCCTGTTTTCTGCCATTTTTGGTTCCATGAAAGTCAGAAAATCAATATTCTCGGAATTGGACCGGACAAAAGCCAAAGTCGATATTTTACCGGAAGCCTCACGGAGCCAGAAGACGAGACGGAGAGGGGCCAGAGGGTGGCCACACCATGTGGTGGCGCGGGATAGCCCTGGGCACGCCACCAGGTGGTGTGGGCCCCCTGGCCGCCCACCGAGCTTGCCTCTTCGCCTATAAGAAGCCTCCCGATGCATAAACCCTAAATCATCAAGCCTCTAGCCACGAAAAGTTTCGCAGCGCCGCCGCCACCGAAAAGGAGATTCGGGGGACAGAAAGTCTCTGTTTCGGCACCCTGCCGGGACAGGGAAGTGCCCTCGGAGCCATCTCCATCGATCTCCACTGCCATCTCCATCACCATTGTTGATTCCCATGATGAGGAGGGAGTAGTTCTCTCTTGAGGCTAAGGGTTCTACCGTAGCTATGTGTTCATCTCTCTCTATGCATGATCTTATTGAGATCATGAGCTTGCAATCTATAGATCTACCTTGCTACTCAAGTGCTTTAATAGATCTTTGCTCTCCCCATGTGTGTGAAGTTGACAGTGTGCACACCATGGTGGCACTTAGGCTAGAGATTACAAATACTTGTCATGAGTTATATTTGGAGTTGGATATCTTTATGAAATTGTGGTGTTTGTTTGAACCATCTAGTACTCAAGGTGACAGTGTGGGGTTATCTAGATGGGGAAGGCTTACTTTGAGGTGTGCTGTTATAGCCCTACCATCGATCAGAGTGTTTAACCGGAGAGCAGTTAAGAGTAGTATCATAAAGATAAGATATTTATATGAGAGAGTGTTCACTAGTGAAAGTATGATCCCTAGGCCTTGTTTCTAAGCACTGAAACACCGTTTGCTACTAGATATGTTTCATGTTTGCTTGCTTCCATCTTTATTTCAATTTGCCTTTAGTCTTTTCCATGCCATCAAGCTATTTTCTATCACCGTTACCACTTATAATTATCTATACCACTTGTATTTCACTATCTCTTCGCCGAACTAGTGCACCTATACACCTGACAAGTATATTGGGTGTGTTGGGGACACAAGAGACTTCTTGTATCTTGATTGCAGGATTGCTTGAGAGGGGATACCTTTGACCACTTCCTCCCTGAGTTCGATAAACCTTGGGTGATCCACTTAAGGGAAAACTTGCTGCTGTTCTACAAACCTCTGCACTTGGAGGCCCAACAACTGTCTACAAGAATAGAAGTGCGTAGACATCAGCTAGTTACCGCTGATCTTAGAGGAAGCATCAAAGCACCAACGTCCAGGAGAATCCAGTTCTCCGTGAGAGAGAACAACTGGCTAGATAAGCCAGGGCAATGCATGAAGCTCTCGCACGTCTATGTGCCCTTAGCGTCAACCAAATCCAAGGAACCCGTTTTGCTCACTATGCAAGACGTGACTTCATGGGAATGCCAATGGAGATGCCAAGTCACCCCGAGATGAAGCGTCAAGTGGAGAACCTTGACTTCCTGTTGTACGATCGCCAGAAGGAATTGGACAATGCTAGGGAGTTCGCCAACCACAACCGTGCCATTGCCGCCCAGAAGGCCCAGACTTTCTCACTGCTTGTCAAGGACCGTCAGTCTCTTTGCCTCCAGCGCGAGAAGAAGGATCGCACCATCGCCCGTCTTTGCAAGAAGGTGGCCGACCTCGAGAAGACCGTCAAGGAGCAGGAAGCTCAGCTTGCAGCAAAGGAGGAAGAAGAGGAGGGTGAAGAGATCCAGGGAGATATGGATTCTTACCTCAGCAATGATGATGACTTTCTGGAGGAGGATGCCGTGGACTTCTACACTGACGATGAGGACTCCGACTTCATCGACGATGAGTAGATGCACTAGAGCACTGTCGTAGCATGAGATGTATCGGTCCCACTATATCGTAGCTTACAGAATGGTTCTTCAAACCATCTGTTTTCCTTTGTTGTTGTGGTGTGTGTTTGTATCGTGTGCTTGTTTGCATGAATGAAATGAAGTTAGTTGCAAAACCTGAGTCAAACTCAAAGTTTTAGCTTGAAACCAAAACCATGAACCTTAGAACTTTCCCTCTTACCCCTTTATCTACCTCAATCTTCAGATGACTCGTGGAAACCAAGGAGGGAACAGATCGTCGCAAGACCCAATGCTGCAGATCTTGCAGAATCTCATCACAGACAGAGAAGCAAGCAGGGCAGAGCGCCAAGCTAATCTAGCAACACTGCAACAGATTGCCCAGATGGCTCTCAACAACCAAGGGCATGGAAACCAGGATCACCATGGATCCAAACTCAAAAACTTTCAGAACACCAATCCCCCAATCTTTAACCAAGCTGAAAACCCACTAGATGCTGATGACTAGCTGCAGGCAATGGAAAACAACTTAGAAGTAGCAGGAGTTGATGACAACGAGAAAGTTCTCTTCGCCACTCACTATCTAGCGGGAGATGCAAGAGCTTGGTGGACTAGTATCCGTAACATGAACCATGGTCAAGTGATAACATGGGAAGCCTTCAAAATCAAGTTCAGCCGCACCCACGTGCCGCAAGGTCTAGTCACCAGAATGAGGGATGAATTAAAGAGTTGAAGCAAGGCAGAATGACCGTGGTAGAGTACCGTCATAGATTCCTGTTGCTTGCCAGATATGCACCTGATGAGATCAACACGGAGGCCAAGAAGAAGGAGAGATTCTTGAATGGACTGCATGATGAGATGCAGACTGTCCTCGTCAACATCCATTTCCAGGATCTCGAAGAGCTAGTCGACTCTGCCATTCAGATGGAAGGAAAGATTAACCAGGCAAACGACAACCGCAAACATCGTATGATGCAGCAATCTGGATCCAACAGTCACCAGAAGTATCGTCCCAACCCCTCACCAGGATATGCACCAAGGAACAACCGACCCCCAATGTCTCGCCCCAGCTACCCCAACCGTAGCGGAGGAAATGTGAAGTCCGGAGGAAACAACAATTACTCTGGCAACACCAGCAATTTCAACCGTGCCCCTCCCAAGAGAAACAACAACAACAACAACACTGCACCCAGAACTGGCAACAACGTTGTGCCTGTCGCAGACAAGGACAAGTCCCAGATCACCTGTTTTGAGTGTGGAGTGAAGGGTCACTATTCCAATGAGTGTCCCAAGAAGACTGCTGCCACTGCCAATGTGAATGCCCCAGATCAACAGCAACATCGTGTTCAACCAGGAAGAAGATTTGCCCCAGGGAACCCTCACAACCGCAATGGTCGTCTCTTCCACATGAACGCGGAAGAAGCCCAAGAAGCGCCAGATGTAGTGCTGGGTATGTTTTCTGTCAACTCAGTTTTAGAAAGGGTATTGTTTGATTCGGGAGCATCGCATTCATTTGTCACCGAAGAATTTGCATGCACTAGTAAGATTCACCCAACCAACCTGAAGCATGTCATGATAGTTCAAATCCCCGGATCAACTACAAAAGCTAGAAAAATTTGCAAAGCAGTGCCTATCAGAATACATGGGATAGATTTTTATGCCAACCTAATTGTACTTGGAACCAAAGGATTGGAAGTAGTACTAGGTATGGACTAGATGTCAAGGCATAAAGGATTGATAGACTGTGCTAAGAAAGCCATCACCATGACCAGTAGCTCTGGAGTCACAGTAGAGCATATATCTGAAACCTTACCCCGTCAATTCAAGTGAAACAAGAGTCTAGCCCCGCCCACCATAGACCAAGTCCGAGTAGTCTGTGAATACCCCGATGTATTCCCAGATGAATTGCCAGGTATGCCCCCGGATAGGGATATTGAGTTCATTATCGAACTAATCCACGGAACCAGACCCATAGCCCAGAGACCCTATAGCATGAACCCTTCAGAGTTAGTGGAACTGGAGAAGCAGTTGGATGCCATGTTAGCAATCGGCTTGATTCAACCAAGCGCATCGCCATGGAGATCACCAGTGCTATTCGCCGACAAGAAAGATGGAGGCAACCGTTTGTGCACAGATTACAGAAAGTTGAATGACATCACCATCAAGAATAAGTACCCCTTGCCAAAGATAGAGGATCTATTTGATCAGTTGACTGGCGCTCAGGTATTCTCAAAGATTGATCTTAGGACTGGTTATCACCAACTTAAGATTCGTGCAACGGATATTCCAAAGACTACCTTTACTACTCGCTATGGTTTATATGAGTATACGGTTATGTCTTTTGGATTAACCAATGCCCCTGCTTATTTCACGAATCTCATGAATAAGATCTTTATGATTTTCCTAGATAAGTTTGTAGTTGTGTTTATCGATGATATCCTTATCTACTCCAAGTCAGAAGAAGAGCATGAGCAACATCTGAGAATCATCCTAGAAACCTTGAGAGAGCACCGGTTATATGCCAAGTTCAGCAAGTGTGAGTTTTGGCTGAAAAAGTAGGATTCCTAGGACATATTGTGTCTGCCGGAGGAGTCTCTGTTGATCCCGCCAAGATCAAAGATGTCGAAGAATGGGAAGCCCCAACCACTCAAACCCAAGTCCGTGCATTTCTCGGATTAGCGGGATATTACCGCAAGTTCGTAGAAGGATTCTCGAGCATCGCCAGACCCATGACCCAATTGTTGAAGAAGGACAAGAAGTTTGAATGGATTGACAAGTGTGAAGCCAGTTTTTAGGAGCTGAAGAAGAGATTGATATCAGCCCCAATTTTGAGCATGCCATATATCAAGAAGCCGTTTAATGTGTATTGTGATGCATCCAAGATTGGTCTCGGATGTGTATTAATGCAAGAGGGAAAAGTCATCGCTTATCTATCTCGACAACTGAAGCAGCATGAGCAGAACTATACGACCCATGATCTTGAATTAGCAGCCGTAGTGTTGGCATTGAAGACATGGCGTCATTATCTGATGGGTAATCGCTGTGAGATTTACTCGGATCATAAAAGCTTGAAGTATATTTTCACTCAGAAGGATCTGAATATGAGGCAAAGGATATGGATAGAGTTAATCAAGGATTATGACCTTGACATTCACTATCACCCCGGCAAAGCCAATGTGGTAGCGGATGCTCTTAGCAGATTGGCGTGTAGGCTAAACACCATGATCAAGGAGAAGCAGCCTAGTTTGTATGAGGAGTTGGAGCAGTTCAGAACTGAGCTAGTTAGAAAAGGATTCTTAGCTAGTATTGAACTTCAACCCACATTAATCAGCCAAATCAAGGAAGCCCAGAAGGGAAATGAAAGTATCGACAGAATCAAACGTCATATGGGTACAGGAAAGGTACCTGGATTCACTGAAGACGAAGAAGGAGTTTTGTGGTACAAAGGCCGTATCTGTGTGCTAGCAGATTTGGAGCTGAAGCAAGTTATCATGCAGGAAGCTCATGATACTCTTTATTCTATCCACCCCGGAGGAACGAAGATGTATCAAGACCTGAAAGAGCAATTTTGGTGGCACAAGATGAAGAGAGAAATCGAAAGCTACATCGCCAAGTGTGACATCTGTCAAAGAGTCAAGGCAGAGCATCAGAGACCCGCAGGACTGTTGCAACCATTGCAGATTCCGGAATGGAAATGGGATTCTGTCGGAATGGACTTTATCACCGGTTTGCCTACTTCTAGTAGGGGAAATGACTCAATCTGGGTCATAGTTGATAGACTGTCCAAGGTAGCTCACTTCATACCAGTCAAGACTACCTACCAGAGTTGGAAGCTAGCAGAACTGTATATTGCTAGGATTGTTAGTTTGCATGGAACCCCCAAGACCATAGTATCAGATCGAGGAACCCAGTTTACCTCGAGATTTTGGCAGAAAGTTCAGGAAGGATTAGGCACCAAGTTGAATTTTAGCACCACTTATCACCCGCAAACTGATGGACAGACTGAGAGAGTCAACCAGATCCTAGAGGATATGTTAAGAGCTTGTGTGTTAGAGTACAGATCAAAATGGGAAGACTGTCTGCCTTTCGCAGAATTCTCATATAACAATAGTTATCAAGCTAGTTTGCAGATGGCACCATTTGAGTTCCTATATGGAAGGAAGTGCTGTACCCCTTTGAATTGGTCTCAAGTAGGAGAGAGTCAGATCTTTGGACCCGACATTCTTCGGGAAGCCGAAGAAAAGGTGCACAAAGTCCGTGAGCACCTCAAGACTGCCCAGTCCAGACAGAAGAGTTATGCTGACAACAGAAGGAGACCCCTGACTTTCAATGTCGGAGATTTTGTATATCTCAAGGTTTCACCATTGAAAGGAACCCAACGCTTTAGTCTGAAAGGAAAGTTAGCCCCCAGATATATCGGGCCCTTCAAAATTCTGAACCGTCAAGGAGAAGTATCGTATCAACTGGAACTACCAGAAGAGATGTCTGCCATCCACAATGTGTTTCATATCTCGTTACTTCGCAAATGTCTAGAAGTGCCGGAGAAGACTGAAGTTTTCAAGAACACCGATCACCGAGCTGTTGAGATCAACAATGACTTGACATATCGTGAAGTGCCCATCCGTATCTTGGAGGAAGATTACAGAACCACCAGGACCAGAAGTATCAAATTTCTCAAGATTCAATGGAGCAACCATACCGAAGAGGAAGCCACTTGGGAGCAACAAGATTACATTAGGACAGAGTTCCCAGATCTCTTTAGTTCCTAGTTTTCTTTCATAATCTTGGGACGATATTTTGTTTAAGGGGGGAAGGTTTGTAACATCCCAAAACTTCAATCCAAGGTGATTAAGATCCAAATCATCAAAATTAGGGTTAACAAAAACTTTTCCAATTAAAATTATTAAAGCATTCATATGTGTGTGCATTTAAATAGGAGTTGTTTTGAATTTCCATGATTAAGTGATACATTGCTTGTAAAATGATTCTAAGGTGAAATAAACATCATCTAGATCATTCCCAAACAAATCCCAAAGAAAAACAAATCAAAATGAATAAAAGAAAGAAATGGTCATTTGTGCCATTTTAATCAACATGCCTACTTTGGCTATTCCTAGAACTCAATTCCTAACAGAACTAAATGTGGATCTTTGCACCCCTTGCTAGTACATGTAATGATGTACCAAGGCCCACTTTGTGATCTGCCAAAAACTTTCAAACACTATTTTTAAATGGCATTTGAAAATTGAATGTAGTTCATATTGGGAAGATCACACTTATTCAAAAACCATCTTTATTTTAGTTTGCCTTTAGTCTCTTTCACGCCATCAAGCTATTTCCTAGCACCGTTGTCTTATATCCATACCACTTGTATTTTACTATCTCTTCACCGAACTAGTGCACCTATACACCTGACAAGTGTATTGGGTGTGTTGGGGACACAAGAGACTTGTATCTTGATTGCAGGGTTGCTTGAGAAGGGAGGCCACCGAGCTGCTTTGGTCGTTGCGTGAGGTGGACGACGGAGATAGGTTGGACGAAAGGGTATTCAGGCCGGGAAGCTACTGGGCCATGGTGATGATCCCACAAGTATAGGGGGTGTATCGCAGTACTTTCGATAAGTAAGAGTGTCGAACCCAACGAGGAGAAGAAGGTGCTGGCTAGTGGTATGGATCAGGAATTCTCTACAAATACTTAGCAAACGGATTTTTAGGGTTTTTTGATAAAGCAAGTAAATAAAATACGAGTAAATAAAAGACAGTAGGAATAAATGCAGCAAGTGGCCCAATCCTTTATGCAGCAAAGGACAAGCCGGTTGTATTACTTAAGATGACCAAACATTCTCGAGGACACATGGGAAGACTGTCAAGTGCTTTCGCTTCATATAGTTGATTAATCTTCTTTAGCTTGTTAAGTGTTGTGTGGGTGAACCTGTGCTAATGTACCGACCTTCCTAGGACTAATACATACTTGTGATTATACCCCTTGGAAACATCCGTAAGTACAAGAAAGTAATTAAGGTAGAAACCTAACCACAGCTTTAAACTCTAAGAACCTTACGTCCCTTGTGTAATGGTTTCCTAACGGGGGTTTAGGTTTCTGTCACTCCGGCAACCCCTACGATTAGTAGCCAAATACACAATGCATTCCCCTAGGCCCATATAGGTGAAGTGTCATGTAGTCGACGTTCACATGACACCACTAGAAGAAGTACACCACAACATAAATATCAAACTATTGAATCTTTCTCAACACAACTCCACTACTATAGGATTTTCCGTATATTTTCCCGGATTTTCTGATCTTCGCGAATTTTGCCTCCAAACAGCACCTTTTCCATCAGAATCCTGACTACAACGGTCCATGCTCGAAAAGTCATCAACCATGCAAAAACAGATGAAATAACATAAGTATCATCTCTTAATATGAAATATATCAATGAATAACAGTGAATTATGATATAGAATAGTGATGCAAAATGGACGTATCAACTCCCCCCAAGCTTAGACTTCGCTTGTCCCCAAGCAAAACTGAGCTCAATAAACATGGCCTCAGGTTTATGGAGTGAAGAGTCCATAAAATAATATGGACAAGAAGCATCACATTCATCAATACATAAGTCATAATAGAAGACAACTCACTATTATATAACTTAACTTGCAATAAGTAAAGGAAACACAATAGAGATACATGAAGTAAATCATAATTGGTAATGGCAAACTTTGCTCTTGGTCGAAGAATAGTTGAAAATTTGCTGGAGTTCACAAATAACTGGTTTTCAATGAAAGCTTTCAAAGTAGTAATCACCAAGATAAGAGCAATGTGCAAAACAAAGAACATAAGAGACATGATTGAATAAATCATCATATGAATGAATGAAACACAACAACTCAAAATACTTGCTGAGACAGAAGGGAATAGGTTTACTGACTCAACTAAAAAGTAAAAGAAAGGCCCTTCGCAGAGGGAAATAGGGATTGCAAATTTCATAAAGAGCACCCATAAATTATGATACTTATTAGCTTTCAGCTCTCATTGCCCTATCATAGGCATCTTTAGGTGATTAAGGTTAAAGTGATCAAATATGAGGATATGCTTGACAAGTTGTAAATTGAGAATCTCATGTCCCTTGAATACGAGGGCCGCTCCTCATGCTACTCAAGTTTAGTCACCGGTAAGTTCTTGTCATCGTAAGCACATGTGTATAATAGAGAACCGCCAACGGGGTACCCCTTGCCCGATGATACAGAAGAATCCCCATATCAAAATGACAAGGCAAGCAGACAACAAACATCTCAGCAATCTTCTTATTTACCATGGGAATATGGTGCTTTTTTCTCTCTTTCCTCTTTTCATAATCTCTTTTTTTCTCTTTTCTTTTTATCTTTTTTCTTAGTATAGGACTCTCTCTTTTTTTTTATAATAAGAATGCTTCATAGATGCTCATTATGGTTACGCTGCAGGTTTCCACCATGTCAGCCTGGATTAGACCAGCGGCCCAGGCGTTTCTCTAACACACATGCATAACTCTATGGACTTACAAGCTCCCCTTTCATTTCACACGGACGACATCCATAGACAAAAGAACATGATATCCACTAGGTACAAAGTACCAGTGCAATGTTGAAAGCGTTCCCCATGACAGCACGGTTCTGCTAATTCACAACTCACAAAGCGTAAGCATATACGCAACATAGATGGGCACAATGGTTCAAGTTTATTAAGTGCAAGAAAGTAAAGTGTGCCATCAAGTTCGAGAGAGATTTAATCACTAATTTTCACATAACAAGTTTAATTTGGAAGGTAGATAAAAACAAGAATTTACTTGGAATAACAATAGTGCTAATAGGTAGGTATGGTGGACACAAATGGCATGGGTTTGGTTTAAGGATTGGATGCACGAGAATAATTCCCTCTCAGTACAGGTTTTTGGCTAGCAAGGTTGGGTAGCAAGCATAAGAGTTGAAGGAAACAAACAGACATACAAGTGATAAAAACAAACATGCAATCTTCCTTGGAAGCACAAAAGATCTTAACTAGAGAATACTAAACTTATGAGCAAATCAAGAAAGAAAGACGATGAAATTATTTTTCTTTAGAGTACTTTTATCTTTTTCATTCAACTCTCAAAAATAGTGTTGCTACTAACCAAGCCAGGTTCGCCAAAACCAACTAAATTAACTTAATGATCCCAAAGTGATACCAATACTAACAACAAGATCAATCATATAACCACGAATTGAAAACTAATATAAGATATGCAAAAGAGTAAATGATAGAACTTATCATTAATATTCCATAACGGCAACTCACACCAAGGGATACATATCTAACGAGAGAGGGGACACTTCCATAATGCAAACCATCCTACATGATAACTTCTCTATTCATGATATGACTCTACTTAAAAAGTAAAAAGATAGAAGATAGTGATGTGATACCACGACACTCCCCCAAGCTTGGAACAAACCAAGGGGATGCCAATCCTGATGACGAATTACTCCTTTGGTGGTGGTGGTATCCTCTCCTCATCGTCCGACTTCCAGGGTAAGGGCTTCCCATCAACAAAGTACAACGTGGTCTCCAGCATCCTGAAACTTGCAGCAACACTTATGCGTTTAAACCTAACTTCATACTCACAGTTTTGATTTTGAACGTCGTAGAGTGATGGCTCAATGCACGACGCCCAGAAAAATGCTTGATGGAGGTGTTGATGTAGAGCTCGTTGGGAACCCCAAGAGGAAGGTATGATGAGCACAGCAGCAAGTTTCCCTCAGTTATGAAACCAAGGTTTATTCGAACTAGTAGGAGCAAGGAAACACCTCAAAGGTGTTACTAGCTGAGCTTTGGCAGGGCGCACTACCGGTGCTAGTAGCAACGTGGAGACCTGCACAACACAACCACAAAACTTTGTCCCCAACTTGCGATGAGGTTGTCAATCTCACCGTGTTTTGCGGAAAACAAAGGATTAAACATATCGAATGGAAAGAAGTAAAAGTTTGCAGAAAGTAAACACAAAAAGTAAACAGTTTATAGATTGTATGTAAAAGACAAGGACCGGGATCCACAGTTCACTAGAGGTGGCTCTCCTTAGATAGATAACATGCTCGTAGAACAAATTACAGCGGGGCAATTGACAAACACCGAGAAAGCAATACATGCATATACTAATCATCTTGACTCCTTTGAGACTTGATTGGGCAATACAACATAATACATAGACCGCCATCCAACTGCATCTATGACTAATAATCCACCTTCAGGTTATCATCCGACCCCCCTCCAGTATTAAGTTGCAAGCAACAGATTATTGCTTTACGAACTGCGTGTAAGGTAAACAATACGATTTCTCTATGAACAAAAGATTGTTGTGTTCTCCCTAGTGGCAACAGCACATCTAGTACCTTAGAGATTTCTGTCACTTCCCCAGATTACTAGAGGCATGAACCCACTATCGAGCATAAATACTAACTCTTGGAGTTGCTAGCGTCTACTTGGCCAAGATAGCTACTAACAACGGAAAACATGCAAGATCTCAAATAACAAAGACATGATAGAATCAATAATCAATCTGAAATAGCATCTCAATATCCATCGGATCCCCGCAAACACAACATGTATGAATTACAAATAGATGATCTTGATCATGAACGGAGCTCACAAGATCTAAACATGAAAGCACAAAGGAGGAGAAACCATCCATCTAACTACTACATGGATCCGTAGTCCAAGGATGAACTACTCACGCATCACACCGGAGGCTTGCATGGTGATGAAGAAGGCCTCCAGGGTGATTCCCCTCTCCGACAGGGTGCCGGGAAGAGCTTCAGATCCCTCCCGATCTAGGGATGGAGATGACTGCGGCTACAGACTCTTTCGTGGATTTTTGATCGGGTACTTAGGGTTTTCGTCCCGAGGGCAACTTCTAGGCGGAAGGAGAGGCCGAGGGGTTGCTGGGGGCAGCCAGACCACCCCCTAGCGTGGGCCAGGCCTGGCCGCGTGGCTAGGTGGTGTGGCCGCCCCCCAGCCCTTCCCCGTCTCGTATTCTGGCACTTGATCCCTTCCGGAAAAATAGACACTTTGGCTTTTGTCCCGTCCAATTTCGAGAATATTCATTTTCTGACTTTTCTGGAACCAAAAACAACAGAAAACAGGCAGCTGGCACTGTGGCTCTTGTTAATAGGTTAGTCCAAGAAATCATAATAAAAGTACTCGAAAGTTGGAACAAAACACAAGAAAGTGGATAAAACCAAGCATGGAACATCAAAAATTATAGATACATTTGCAATGTATCAACATCCCCAAGCTTAACTCCTGCTCGTCCTCGAGTAGGTAAGTGATAAAAAGAAATAATTTTTGAGATGACATGCACCATCAAAGACTTGATCAAAGTATTTGCAAAACATTCAAAGCAAAGTTCTAGCAATCATAACATGAAATACAAAGTTCTAGCAATAAGCAAAGAAACTATGATGCAACATGAAAAGGCACAAACAAAAGATTCATGAATAACATGCTTTGCAAGACGTTTGTTTGTTTCACATAAAGAAAACATAGCATAATAGTATTCAGCTTGTCCCTCAATAGAGTAGCAAATATAAATGCATAGGACACCTTCAAAGTTCATAAGAGTGACTAGATACAATAGTTTCAAACAAGCAATAACAAGTTATGCATCAATCAACTAGTCTTGGGACAATGCACATAGAACTAAGAATGGCCACTATGCTCTCAAAGTAGTGCATAAAGATAGAAGGTGGAGACTCAATGTAATGGTGGAAGAAAAGCCTTTTTGTAAAAAGGAAGTAGGGATTCAAGTATCATAAAGAGCTTCCAAAAATTATGGTACTTTTAGCTTTCAGCTCTCATTGCCCCTATCATAAGCATCTTGAAGGTGATTAAGGTTAAAGTGACACAACTAAGAGGATATGCTTGACAAGTTATAAACCGAAATCTCATGCCCCTTACTTACGAAGACCGATCCTCATGCTACTCAACTTTAGTCACGAGTAAGCTCTTGTCATTGTAAGTATGTGTGTATCATTAAGAACCGCCAGGGGGGTACCCCTTGCACATGATACGGGAGCTTTCCCATAGTCAAAATGACAAGGCAAGCAGACAATGAGCATCTCAGCGATCTTTTTATTTGCTATTTGCATAGGTTTTTATTGAGGATGCTTCATAGAGTGCTCATTATGGTGATGCTGCAAGTTTCCACCATGATTAGGCATGGCTTAGGCTAGCGGCCCAGGCGTTTCTCTAACACACATACAAACTCCATGATCATACAAGTTCCACATTTATTTCACACCGCCGGAATCCGTAAGCAAAAGAACATAATATCAACGGGGTACAAAGTACAAGTGCAATGTTGAAAGCGTTCCCCATGAAACATGGTTCTGCTAATTTCAACTTATAAAGCGCAAGCATATACGCAACAAAGAAGGACCCAATGGTTCAAGTTTATTAGAGGCAAAAAAGTAAAGTGTGCCATCAAGTTCGTGAGAGCTTTAATCACTAGTTTTCTCATAACAAGTGAAAGGTAGACAAAAGCATGAATATACTTGGAATAGCATAAGCTAGTAGGTAGGTATGGTGGACTCTTTGGAATAACTTGGTTTAGGGAGTTGGATGCATGAGTGGAACTCATACTTTGTGGTGGAGGCTAGCAAAAGACTGGGAGCGACAAACTAAGAGAGCAATAATGGCCATAATCATGCAGAGCGACAAAACATCATTGATCAAAGCATAAAGTGATACTACAAGTTGAAAACTAAAGGATCATAAAGGCTATGGTGACTTGAGATAGTCATAACATGGTGTGAGCATGTGTCAAGTCAACCCAAATAAAGTATCAAAGGAGAATACCACTATACTATGCTTTAATATGCTAAAACAACGCATGATTCATCCAAGGCACATTAAGCAATCTCAATTGTTTATAACAAGTCATGCTACAACAAAGAATACTAAGCATAAAGCCAAAACAATATCAGGCATGGCATGACAAAGCATAGCCACGGTCAAAAATGAGCTCTTTTTACCACATAAGCATGAATTTTCCTACTCTTTTCCAAACCAAACCAAACTATTTGCAAACCAACGTATGAAAGAGGGGGTCCAACCAACTTATTCAGAAAACTAAACAAACCAAGCAAACTAAAAACCAAAACGAAAACAAAAAGAAGACGCTCCAAGAGAAACACAACTGTGCACGAAACAATAAAAATGAAGCGTTTGGAAGAAACCTGGAATTTTTATTGATGAAGAAGGGGATGCCTTGGGCAACCCCAAGCTTTGACGCTTGTACTTATTGGATATTTCTTGGGGTGACACGCGTGGCATCCCCAAGCTTGAGCTTTAGTCCATCCTTCATCTCATTACTCATTTCTTCCATACACCTGAAAATTTTCCTTCATACAAAACTTCACACAATCTTTATTAGCAACATTAGTGCACTTAAGATAAATAAATCTCAAGGTTAAGTTCTAACACCAAATAAACTTCCATTAGAACACTATCTACTGTAACACTTCCCTCAAAAATCTCAATTCCCCAAAAGAACTCAAGAAGGAACTAACAAGAAGCAAATGCAGAAAATGGCAGAAATCTGTCAAAACAGACCAGCAGGTAAAGACGAATTTTTTAGAAGACCTTATGTTGCTCAAATCAAAAAGTGTTGAACTAACTAAAGTTTGATAACGACCTGGGGCAGAAGCACAAAAAATTACAGCTCAATCCGACGTACCTAACTCTCGCAGGAATTTTTACGGTGAAGCACAGAAATCTATTTCGGGACAGCAACTTTCCCAATCATTACTTCACTCTCATTAGAGGTTACTCTTGGCACAAAAAGCAAATAAAAAAGATAAGGAGAGATTATTACTGAAGTAATAACTTCCAAGACTCAACTAAAACTCTTGGGTTATCCCTCAACAAGTACTTTTCTTTAACGCCTTTAAGTTAGGCATAAGAAGCAAAGAAAGAATCAAGTGTTCTCAAATGAAGAAGCATTAAGACCAAATTTTGTTTTCATAGGAGAAGAAAAAGAAATCTTTTCTCTCTTTTTAGGAAAGTGTTCTATACCTTTCTTGAGTGGGAATTGATATTTAATGGTGCCCTCTTTCATATCAATGATGGCACCAACAGTTCTAAGAAAAGGTATTCCCAAAGTAATAGGACAAGAAGCATTGTATTTAACATCCAAAACATAGAAATCAACAGGGACATAGGAATCATTAACCATAATAAGAACATCATTAAGACTCCCCATGATTTTTTTAGCATTAGCATCAAGTGGGTCATTCAAATAACAATCTTCAAGAGGAGGCAAATCAAGCATATCATAAATCCTTCTAGGCATAATAGAAACACTACTATCAAGATCACACAAAGCTTTGAAATCAAAGTCATTCACTTTTATATTAATGATGGATTCCCAACCATCTTCTTGTTTTATAGGAATAGAAGCTTTATGTTTCATCTTTTATTATTTAATCTTTATGAGAGCATCAGTAATGTGTTTTGTAAAAGCCATGAGGCAGGCCACCGTCCCCTACCTCAAGCCATGAAGCCGTAGAGCACCACCAGGAGGCAGGCCACTGTCCCCTACCTCAAGCCATGCCGCTAGCATGCTGTGCAACCCTCGTCAGAGTCGCCAGCCCATCCCTTTCGGTCGCCTCGTCGAGCTATAAATAGAGGCCACCCCAGCACAAACCACTCACACCATTCCACTCCCCTCTCCTCACTGATCCTTTCCCACCTCTAGCCAGAGCAGCTCGAGCACTTGTTCGCCGGAATTTGGACGGAGAAGCCCGCTACAGAGGAGGAGAAGACGCCATCGATTTCGTCCACCCCAGGAGCTGCCGCATCCACCCCTGAGTTCGCCGTCGTCCACCAGTTCGTTTGACCGCCTCGCCATCGTCGCTGGAGCCCTGGTATGCCCCCTGAGCACCCCCACCGAGCCGCTAGGGTTAGACCTCGCCGGCAACCTATCCGTCGTCAGCGACGAGCCCCAACCGTAGATCCTAGTTCTAATCTAACGGCCCACATCGCCCCATACCACTTCGCGTGTAAAGAGCCGCTGACCGGTTGACCCCCCTGTCAGCTGTTCTCTGTGCCGCGGAACACCACTGGGCCGGCCCATTTTCGTTCCCGCACGACCCATTTAATTCAAATTTAGATTTTTCTAATTTAGTTTGAACCTAGTTCTGTCCCTTAGTTTGAAAATCAATCCAGAGAGATCTACAAATCCAAATGGAGTGATTCCAAGTTTGTTAAAAAGCTACTGAAAAGATGTACCCAAGCCCGTTGGATTTAATTCATTTAGAATTAGAGATCTCTCCTAGTAAAAATAACTAGACATAAGCTTTTGCACATTCAAACATTTTTATAAAATCAATCATGATAGCTTTTGAGTTGATTCCAACTCTCAAAAATCACATTTAACCATACCTATCTGAATATGTAATAATATTAAGATTTACATGAAGTGACTTTGGACTAGCACCAAAATAATGCTATGTAGGCATTTCTAGTCACTTTAAATCATTAAATAATGAACTTAAACCAAAGTAATTGTGATCCAGCCCTTAAATCACATTACCACATGTTAGAATATGTGGTGATGACATGTGTCCACATGATCCCATAATTTAAGTGGTGAATATTAAATCTTAGTTATTTTTCAATGAGTAGAAATTACTTTTCTTAAATAAAAATAATGAAACTAGTTAATAAAACCTTGTGATGTTTGTGATGATAATAGATCATCAAATGTGTGCCTTAGAGTGATAATTAAACTAGTTAAGTATTGTTTGGTGATTGTGTACTCCGTATGTATTTATAGACGATAGTACCGACCAAGCTTTCGAGGAGGAGGAGTTCTATCAAGAGGAGGAAGAAAACTTCAACCACTACACTGCACAAGGCAAGCCATCATTAACAATGCAAGCAACCCTTGCAAGTAGAATGCTTAACAAGCTAGACTTAAACGAGATGATTTGAGCAAAGATGCTTTAGGCATGCTTTGGTTATATCACTTTGACTATTACTTACCCCAAATATTATTTTCAAGCTTTACTTCCTTTACTTTACCAAAGTCCCTTACTTGTTTTGAAGGTAGCATAAAAAGTATAAAACTTGACCTATTTAGATAACTTTAGATGTCATTCTATGGCATGAGATTGATCCCATCTTTCCACCTTAGTGAACACACTTAACTTAGTAGTTTAGAGTAGATAAAAAACTTGAGTCACATTAGATGGGAACACTTGCTGAAAATGAATTATGAAAACCTTGGAATGATGAGTCATTCTATTGAAATGTTTTGACATGTGTTGAGAAAGACAAATGGTTTATGATGATGAAAATGTTGAGGCATGAGCCTTGACCCTTTTACAAAACTGATGGATGGATTCAGATGCGATACCATTCCAAATTTACCGTACAACCACAATACCTAAATTGGGTAAGGCTTAGCCGGAAGTTTATATGCATTACTATTAGTTCCCTCGCGGGAGTGGTTTGAGCTGCGGCTACCTCTCAATGTTTTCCACCTATGAAGTGCCCAAGATGACAGATGGTCATGGTTGGGAGGCCATGCTCATAGGATAGGTGCTTATACTAGGGTGTGTAAAGGAAAGGTTATGTTTGATTATCTGCATACTAAGTATGATGATTCAGGGTTATCCCTGACAGATGTATCGAATCTTGTGGTGAAAGTGTACCACCTCTATAGAGTGTCAAACTATTCGAATAGCCGCGTCCGTGGTTATGGATAGTTGGAGTGGCCATACTGTTTCATTGTCAGATGTTTTCAAAATAACTTATGAAATGAATGATGAATCTTGACTTGACCACAACAGAGTTGTGACTATGACACTAGCTTCCCAACTTAAGTGATTCTAGAACTTTATTTTATCTTTCTTTGTTTCAGAACTCAGCTTAGGTTTCAAACTTAACCTCATAGTTAAACTTAGAGTTAGCACTTTACATTAGAACTATACCAATTGTTAGTGGTAGTTTGCGAGTATTTAAAGAGTACTCATGGCTTTTGTCCCTGGCTATTATCATGGCCAGACTATGAAGGAGACTACCAAGATGATGGCCAGCAGGACGGCTATGATTACTAGGACTATCTGCCTTCGTCAGCATTGCTTGTGCCCCTGAAGATGGACCCCACCGCTACGCTTATCTTTTATTCCGCTGCTTGTTGTATTAAGACTGGATCATGAAATCCTTATTTGTGTAAGACCTTATGTATGGTTTGTAATGGATGATGTACTGTGATATCCAAGCTGTTATGTCTCGCAAAAATGGTAATCCTGGGATTACGATGTATGACATAACAGGCATCTGGGATTAAAAATTCTGGGTGTTGACAAGTTGGTATCAGAGCCATCCTAACCATAGGAGACCCTAGTTAGAATGGACGTCCGAACAAAAACCTAATTTCCAAACCAATGTGAGTATTTATGAAAAACTATTTCCTCTCTTACCCTTGGGAATTCATTCTTTCTAAAAAATTCATGTTCCTCAAAATGTTACATTACTACTTAAAATTTGACACACTTGATCACTTCACTAACTTCCTCATCCTTAATTCTTATAGATGGAGACTCAGTTCAGCAAGTTCTACCAGTTGGGAAATGGAGGTCAGCTGATCTTCGAGAGGGATCTAGATTCACTGTCAGAGTTACTGGGACGCCCACATCCGGAGTTTCTTGGAGCTCAACTTCCAGGACCCCCCGGAGGAGATTTACAGTGGCTAGTGATACATTGCGAATGTATCTATAATTTTTGATGTTCCATGCTTGGTTTTATCTACTTTCTTGTGTTTTGTCCACACTTTGGAGTATTTTCTATACACTTTCTTGGACTAACCTATTAACAAGTGCCATAGTGCCAGTTGCCTGTTTTCTGCCATTTTTGGTTCCAGGAAAGTCAGAAAATCAATATTCTCGGAATTGGACCGGACAAAAGCAAAGTCAATATTTTACCGGAAGACTCACGGAGCCAGAAGACGAGACGGAGAGGGGCCATAGGGTGGCCACACCATGTGGTGGCGCGGGCTAGCCCTGGCCGCGCCACCAGGTGGTGTGGGCCCCCTGGCCGCCCACCGACCTTGCCTCTTCGCCTATAAGAAGCCTCCCGGTGCATAAACCCTAAATCATCAAGCCTCTAGCCACGAAAAGTTCCGCAGTGCCGCCGCCACCAAAAAGGAGATTCGGGGGGCAGAAAGTCTCTGTTCTGGCATCCTTCCGGGACGGGGAAGTGCCCCGGAGCCATCTCCATCGATCTCCACCGCCATCTCCATCACCATTGCTGATTCCCATGATGAGTAGGGAGTAGTTCTCTCTCGAGGCTAAGGGTTCTACCGGTAGCTATGTGTTCATCTCTCTCTATGCATGATCTTGTTGAGATCATGAGCTTGTAATCTATAGATCTACCTTGCTACTCAAGTGCTTTAATAGATCTCTGTTATCCCCATGTGTGTGAAGTTGACAGTGTGCACACCATGGTGGCACTTAGGCTAGATATTACAAATACTTGTTATGAGTTATATTTGGAGTTGGATGTCTTTATGAAATTGTGGTGTTTGTTTGAACCATCTAGTACTCAAGGTGACAATGTGGGGTTATCTAGATGGGGAAGGATTACTTTGAGGTGTGCTGTTATAACCCTACCATCGATTAGAGTGTTCAACCGGAGAGTAGTTAAGAGTAGTATCATAAAGAGAAGATATTTATATGAGAGAGTGTTCACTAGTGAAAGTATGATCCCTAGGCCTTGTTTCTAAGCACTGAAACACCGTTTTCTACTAGATCCGTTACATGTTTGCTTGCTTCCATCTTTATTTCAGTTTGCCTTTAGTCTTTTCCACGCCATCAAGCTAATTTCAATCACCATTACCACTTATAATTATCTATACCACTTGTATTTCACTATCTCTTCGCCGAACTAGTGCACCTATACACCTGACAAGTATATTGGGTGTGTTGGGGACACAAGAGACTTCTTGTATCTTGATTGCAGGATTGCTTGAGAGGGGATACCTTTGACCACTTCCTCCCTGAGTTCGATAAACCTCGGGTGATCCACTTAAGGGAAAACTTGCTGATGTTCTACAAACCTCTGCACTTGGAGGCCCAACAACTGTCTACAAGAATAGAAGTGCGTAGACATCAAGCTATTTTCTGGAGCCGTTGCCGGGGAGGTAAGGTAAAAGGTATTCACACCATAGGATTAAAGAAGAAGAACCTCCCACGGCAAACGCCTATTTTCTGGCGACGTTGCCGGGGAGGTAAGGTAAAAGGTACTCACATCCTCCGGTGTGAGTGCTCAAAGTTATTTCCTTTAGATTCTGCAATTTTGTCTTTTTGTTTCTTGTTTTTATTTTCACTACTAAGGCTTAATGGAAAACAACAACAAAATTAGAGAGCTTTATAGTATTTATCTTGAGTTAGGACATGAATTGTATGAAAAGAAAATTAAAAAACCCATGGAACTTTCTTTGCATGCTAATAGCAATGTTATTAGTATGAATCTTTTGAACACCTTTGTTACTAATGCTATGGAAAAGTCTAAGCTTGGGGAAGCTAGTTTTTATGAAAATGACCTTTTTAGTTCCCCAGCTTTGGAAGATAGCTATTGTATTGCTTATGATGATACCAAACCTCCAATATATGATGATTACAATGATGAATATGATATTTTCAGTACACCTACTATTGAGGATAAAATTAATTATGATTACAATATGCCTCCTATATTTGATGATTATGGTGATGACAATAATAATGATAGCTATTTTGCTGAATTTGCTCCCACTACAATTAATAAGAATGATTATGCTTATGTGGGAAGTAATAATGATTATAAGCATGTGGCTCATGATAAGAATGTTTCATGTGATAGTTATATTGTTAATTTTATTCATGATGCTACTGAAAGTTATTATGAGAGAGGGAAACATGGTTTTATGTATCTCAATAAAATTAAGTTTCCCCTCTTTATGTTGAAAGTCTTGAAGTTGCACTTGTTTTGCTTTCCTATGATTGTTTCTTTGTGCTTTCATGACTTGTTTCTTTACAAGATTCCTATGCATAGGAAGTGGGTTAGACTTAAATGTGCTTTGAATTTTCTTCTTGATGCTCTCTTTTACTTCAATTCATATTTCTTATGTGAGCATCTTCTCAAACTATCATGCGTAACTTAAAGGCGTTAAAGAAAAGTACTTATTGGGAGATAACCCAAAAGTTTAAGACGAGTCTTGGAAGTTATTACCTCTGTATTAACCTCTAATGAGAGAGAAGTAATGATTGGGAAAGTTGCTGTCCTTAAACAGATTTTTGTGCTTCACCGTAAAAGTTCGTGTAAAATCTCTGTACGTCCTTTTGAGGCGTGAATTTTTGTGCCTCTGCCCCAGGTTGTTATCTAAATTTAGTTAGTTCAACATTTTTCGATTTGAGCAACAGATGGTCTTCGAATTTTTTTGTCTTTTCCTGCTGGTCTGTTTTGACAGATTTCTGCCATTTTCTGCATTTGCTTCTTGTTGGTTCCTTTTTGAGTTCTTTTGGGGAATTGAGATTTTTGAGGGAAGTGCTACAGTAGCTTGTGTTTTAATGAAAGTTTTATTTGTGTTGAAACTGAACGCAAAGACTTATTATCTTGAGTGAACTAATGTTGGTAATAAAGATTGTGTGAAGTTTTGTATGAAGGAAAAATTTCAGGTGTATGGAAGGAATGAGTAATGAGATGAAGGATGGACTAAAGCTCAAGCTTGGGGATGCCACACGTGTCACCCCAAGAAATATCCAAGAAGTAGAAGCGTCAAAGCTTCGGGATTCCCAAGGCATCCCCCTCTTCATCAATAAAACTCCCAGGTTTCTTCCAAACGCTTCATTTTTATTGTTTCATGCACAGTTGTGTTGTTCTTGGAGCGTCTTATTTTTCGTTTTTGTTTTGGTTTTTCGTTTGCTTTTTTGCTTAGTTTGCTAATTAAATTGATTGGACCCCCTCTTTCATGCATTGGTTTTCAAATAGTTTGGTTTGGTTTGGAAAAGAGTAGGAAAGTTCATGCTTAAGTTGTAAAGAGAGCTTGTTTTTGACTGTGGCCTATGCTTTGTCATGCCATGCTTGATATTGTTTTAGCTTTAGGCTTACTATTCTTTGCTGTAGCATGATATGTTATAAACAACTGAGATTACTTATTGTGCCTTGGAAGAATCATGCGTTGTTTTAGCATATTAAAGCATAGTATTGTGGTATTCTCCTTTGATGCTTTATTTGGGTTGACTTGGCGCATGCTCACACCATGTTATGACTATCCCAAGTCACCATAGACTTTATGATCCTTTAGTTTTCAACTTGTACTATCACTTTATGCTTTGATCAATGATGTTTTGTCGCTCTGCATGATTATGGCCATTATTGCTCTCTTAGTTGGTCGCTCCCAGTCTTTTGCTAGCCTCCGTAACCAAGTATGAGTTCCACTCATGCATCCAACTCCTAAAACCAAGTTATTCCAAAAGAGTCCACCATACCTACCTACTAGCATATGCTATTCCAAGTATATTCATGTTTTATCTACCTTCCGAATTAAACTTGTTATAAGAAAACTAGTGATTAACGCTCTCACGAAATTGATGGCACACTTTACTTTTCTTGCCCTTAATAAACTTGAACCATTGTGTCGTCTATGTTGTATATGCTTGCACTTATTTGTTGGGGATTAGCAGAACCATGCTGTTATGGGGAACGCTTTCAACATTGCACGAGTACTTGTACCTAGTTGATATCATGCTCTTTTGTATATGGATGTCGTCGGTGTGAAATGAAAGGGGAGCTTGTAAGTCCATGGAGTTATGTATATGTGTTAGAGAAACGCCTGGGCCGCTGGTCTAATCCATGCTGACATGGTGGAAACCTGCAGCATAACCATAATGAGCTGTCTATGAAGCATTCTTCTTATAAAAAAAGAGTCCTATATTGAGAAAAAAGAGAAAAAGAGAAAAAAATAGATTATGAAAAGAGGAAATAAATAGAAAATCACCATATTCCCATGGTAAATAATAAGATTGCTGAGATACTCATTGTCTGCTTGCCTTGTCATTTTGATATGGGGATTCTTCCGTATCATCGGCTAAGGGGTACACCGTTGGCGGTTCTCTATGATACACATGTACTTACGATGACAAGAACTTACTGGTGACTAAACTTGAGTAGCATGAGGAGCGGCCCTCGTATTCAAGGGACATGAGATTTCTAACTTATACTTCGTCAAGCATGTACACCATATTTTGTTCACTTTAACCTTAATCACTTCAAGATGCTTATGATAGGGGCAATGAGAGATGAAAGCTATAAGTACCATAATTTTTGGAAGCTCTTTATGAGACTTGAATCCCTACTTCCTTCTATGAAGGCCTTTCTTCCACCATTATATTGAGTCTCCACCTTCTACCTTTATGCACTTACTTTGAGAGCATAGTGGCCATTCTTAGTTCTATGTGCATTGTCCCAAGACTAGTTGATTGATGCATATCTTGATATTGCTTGTTTTAAACTATTTGTATCTAGTAAGTCTTATGAACTTTGAAGCTGTCCTATGCATTTATATTTGCTACTCTATGAGGGACAAGCTGAATACTATTATGCTATGCTTTCTTTATGTGAAACAAACAAACGTCTTGCAAAACATTGTTATTCATGAATCTTTTGTTTGTGCCTTTTCATGTTGCATCATAGTTTCTTTGTCTTATTGCTAGAACTTTGTCTTTCATGTTATGATTGAAGTACTATGATCCCAGCTATCAATGTTTTACAAATACTTTGATCAAGTCTTTGATGGTGCATGTCACCTCAAAAATTATTCTTTCTTTTTATCACTTACCTACTCGAGGACGAGCAGGAGTTAAGCTTGGGGATGTTGATACATTGCAAATGTATCTATAATTTTTGATGTTCCATGCTTGGTTTTATCTACTTTCTTGTGTTTTGTCCTCACTTTGGAGTACTTTCTATACACTTTCTTGGACTAACCTATTAACAAGTGCCACAGTGCCAGTTACCTATTTTCTGCCATTTTTGGTTCCAGGAAAGTCAGAAAATCAATATTCTCGGAATTGGACCGGACAAAAGCCAAAGTCGATATTTTACCGGAAGACTCACGGAGCCAGAAGACAAGACGGAGAGGGGCCATAGGGTGGCCACACCATGTGGTTGCGCGGGCTAGCCCTGGCCGCGCCACCAGGTGGTGTGGCCCCCCTGGACGCCCACCGACCTTGCATCTTCGCCTATAAGAAGCCTCCCGATGCATAAACCCTAAATCATCAAGCCTCCAGCCACGAAAAGTTCCGCAGCACCGCCGCCACCGAAAAGGAGATTCGGGGGACAGGAAGTCTCTGTTTCGGCACCCTGCCGGGACGGGGAAGTGCCCCTGGAGCCATCTCCATCGATCTCCACTGCCATCTCCATCACCATTGCTGATTCCCATGATGAGGAGGGACTAGTTCTCTCTTAAGGCTAAGGGTTCTACCGGTAGCTATGTGTTCATCTCTCTCTATGCATGATCTTATTGAGATCATGAGCTTGTAATCTATAGATCTACCTTGCTACTCAAGTGCTTTAATAGATCTTTGCTCTCCCCATGTGTGTGAAGTTGACAGTGTGCACACCATGGTGGCACTTAGGCTAGATATTACAAATACTTGTTATGAGTTATATTTGGAGTTGGATGACTTTATGAAATTGTGGTGTTTGTTTGAACCATCTAGTACTCAAGGTGACAGTGTGGGGTTATCTAGATGGGGAAGGCTTACTTTGAGGTGTGCTGTTATAGCCCTACCATCGATCAGAGTGTTCAACCGGAGAGTAGTTAAGAGTAGTATCATAAAGAGAAGATATTTATATGAGAGAGTGTTCACTAGTGAAAGTATGATCCCTAGTCCTTGTATCTAAGCACTGAAACACTGTTTGCTACTAGATACGTTACATGTTTGCTTGCTTCCATCTTTATTTCAGTTTGCCTTTAGTCTTTTCCACGCCATCAAGCTATTTTCTATCACCATTACCACTTATAATTATCTATACCACTTGTATTTCACTATCTCTTCGCCGAACTAGTGCACCTATACACCTGACAAGTATATTGGGTGTGTTGGGGACTGAGCTAGTTAGCAAAGGATTCTTAGCTAGTATTGAACTTCAACCCACATTAATCAGCCAAATCAAGGAAGCCCAGAAGGGAAATGAAAGTATCGACGGAATCAAACGTCGTATGGGTACAGGAAAGGTACCTGGATTCACTGAAGACGAAGGAGTTCCGTGGTACAAAGGCCGTATCTGTGTGCCAGCAGATTCGGAGCTGAAGCAAGTTATCATGCAGGAAGCGCATGATACTCTTTATTCTATCCACCCTGGAGGAACAAAGATGTATCAAGACCTGAAAGAGCAATTTTGGTGGCACAAGATGAAGAGAGAAATCGGAAGCTACATCGCCAAGTGTGACATCTGTCAAAGAGTCAAGGTAGAGCATCAGAGACCCGCAGGACTGTTGCAACCATTGCAGATTCCGGAATGGAAATGGGATTCCGTCGGAATGGACTTTATCACCGGTTTGCCTACTTCTAGTAGGATAAATGACTCAATCTGGGTCATAGTTGATAGACTGTCCAAGGTAGCTCACTTCATACCAGTCAAGACTACCTACCAGAGTTGGAAGCTAGCAGAACTGTATATTGCTAGGATTGTTAGTTTGCATGGAACCCCCAAGACCATAGTATCAGATCAAGGAACCTAGTTTACCTCGAGATTTTGGCAGAAAGTTCAGGAAGGATTAGGCACCAAGTTGAATTTTAGCACCGCTTATCACCCGCAAACTGATGGACAGACTGAGAGAGTCAACCAGATCCTAGAGGATATGTTAAGAGCTTGTGTGTTAGAGTACAGATCAAAATGGGAAGACTGCTTGCCTTTCGCAGAATTCTCATATAACAATAGTTATCAAGCTAGTTTGCAGATGGCACTATTTGAGTTCCTATATGGAAGGAAGTGTCGTACCCCTTTGAATTGGTCTCAAGTAGGAGAGAGTCAGATCTTTGGACCCGACATTCTTCGGGAAGCCGAAGAAAAGGTGCACAAAGTCCGTGAGCACCTCAAGACTGCCCAGTCCAAAGAGAAGAGTTATGCTGACAACAGAAGGAGAGACCTAACTTTCAATGTTGGAGATTTTGTATATCTCAAGGTTTCACCATTGAAAGGAACCCAACGCTTTAGTCTGAAAGGAAAGTTAGCCCCTAGATATATCGGGCCCTTCAAAATTCTGAACCGTCGAGGAGAAGTATCGTATCAACTGGAACTACCAGAAGAGATGTCTGCCATCCACAATGTGTTTCATATCTCGTTACTCCGCAAATGTCTGGAAGTGCCGGAGAAGACTGAAGTTTTCAAGAACATCGATCACCGAGCTGTTGAGATCAACAATGACCTGACATATCGTGAAGTGCCCATCCGTATCTTGGAGGAAGCTTACAGAACCACCAGGATCAGAAGTATCAAATTTCTCAAGATTCAATGGAGCAACCATACCGAAGAGTAAGCCACTTGGGAGCAAGAAGATTACATTAGGACAGAGTTCCCAGATCTCTTTAGTTCCTAGTTTTCTTTCGTAAATCTCGGGACGAGATTTTGTTTAAGGGGGGAAGGTTTTTAACATCCCAAAACTTCAATCCAAGGTGATTAAGATCCAAATCATCAAAATTAGGGTTAACAAAAACTTTTCCAATTAAAATTATTAAAGCATTCATATGTGTGTGCATTTAAATAGGAGTTGTTTTGAATTTCCATGATTAAGTGATCCATTGCTTGTAAAATGATTCTAAGGTGAAATAAACATCATATAGATCATTCCCAAACAAATCCCAAATAAAAACAAATCAAAATGAATAAAAGAAAGAAATGGTCATTTCTGCCATTTTAATCAACATGCCTACTTTGGCTATTCCTAGAACTCAATTCTTAACAAAACTAAATGTGGATCTTTGCACCCCTTGCTAGTACATGTAATGATGTACCAAGGCCCACTTTGTGATCTGCCAAAAACTTTCAAACACTATTTTTAAATGGCATTTGAAAATTGAATGTAGTTCATATTGGGAAGATCACACTTATTCAAAAACCATCTTTATTTCAGTTTGCCTTTAGTCTCTTTCACGCCATCAAGCTATTTCCTAGCACCGTTGTCTTATATCCATACCACTTGTATTTTACTATCTCTTCACCGAACTAGTGCACCTATACACCTGACAAGTGTATTGGGTGTGTTGGGGACACAAGAGACTTCTTGTATCTTGATTGCAGGGTTGCTTGAGAAGGGAGGCCACCGAGCTGCTTCGGTCGTTGCGCGAGGTGGACGACGGAGATAGGTCGGACGAAAGGGTATTCGGGCCGGGCTGCTATTGGGCCATGGTGATCACCCCACAAGTATAGGGGTTGTATCGCAGTATTTTCGATAAGTAAGAGTGTCGAACCCAACGAGGAGCAGAAGGTGCTGGCTAGTGGTATGGATCAGGAATTCTCTGCAAATACTTAGCAAACGGATTTTTAGGGTTTTTTGATAAAGCAAGTAAATAAAGTACGAGTAAATAAAAGACAGTAGGAATAAATGCAGCAAGTGGCCCAATCCTTTATGCAGCAAAGGACAAGATGGTTGTATTACTTAACATGATCAAACATTCTCGAGGACACATGGGAAGACTGTCAAGTGCTTTCGCTTCATATAGTTGATTAATCTTCTTTAGCTTGCTAAGTGTTGTGTGGGTGAGCCTGTGCTAATGTACCGACCTTCCTAGGACTAATACATACTTGTGATTATACCCCTTGCAAACATCTGTAAGTACAACAAAGTAATTAAGGTAGAAACCTAACCGCAGCTTTAAACTCTAAGACCCTTACGTCCCTTGTGCAATGGTTTCCTAACGGGGGTTCAGGTTTCTGTCACTCCGGCAACCCCTACGATTAGTAGCCAAATACACAATGCATTCCCCTAGGCCCATATAGGTGAAGTGTCATGTAGTCGACGTTCACATGACACCACTAGAAGAAGTACACCACAACATAAATATCAAACTATTGAATCTTTCTCAACACAACTCCACTACTATAGGATTTTCCGTATATTTTCCCGGATTTTCTGATCTTCGCGAATTTTGCCTCCAAACAGCACCTTTTCCATCAGAATCCTGACTGCAGCGGTCCATGCTCCAAAAGTCATCAACCATGCAAAAACAGATGAAATAACATAAGTATCATCTCTTAATATGAAATATATCAATGAATAACAGTGAATTATGATAGAGAATAGTGATGCAAAATGGACATATCAACTCCCCCATGCTTAGACTTCGCTTGTCCCCAAGCGAAACTGAGCTCAATAAACATGGCCTCAGGTTTATGGAGTGAAGAGTCCATAAAAGAATACGGACAAGAAGCATCACATTCATCAATACATAAGTCATAATAGAAGACAACTCACTATTATATAACTTAACTTGCAATAAGTAAAGGAAACACAATAGAGATACATGAAGTAAATCATAATTGGTAATGGCAAACTTAGCTCTTGGTCGAAGAATAGTTAAAAATTTGCTGGAGTTCACAAATAACTGGTTTTCAATGAAAGCTTTCAAAGTAGTAATCACCAAGATAAGAGCAATGTGCAAAACAAAGAACATAAGAGACATGATTGAATAAATCATCATATGAATGAATGAAACACAACAACTCAAAATACTTGCTGAGACAGAAGGGAATAGGTTTACTGACTCAACTAAAAATTAAAAGAAAGGCCCTTCGTAGGGAAATAGGGATTGCAAGTTTCATAAAGAGCTCCCAAAAATTATGATACTTATTAGCTTTCAGCTCTTATTGCCCCTATCATAGGCATGTTTAGGCGATTAAGGTTAAAGTGATCAAATATGAGGATATGCTTGACAAGTTGTAAATTGAGAATCTCATGTCCCTTGAATACGAGGGCCGCTCCTCATGCTACTCAAGTTTAGTCACCGGTAAGTTCTTGTCATCGTAAGCACATGTGTATAATAGAGAACCGCCAACGGGGTACCCCTTGCCCGATGATACAGAAGAATCCCCATATCAAAATGACAAGGCAAGCAGACAACAAACATCTCAGCAATCTTCTCATTTACCATGGGAATATGGTGCTTTTTTCTCTCTTTCCTCTTTTCATAATCTCTTTTTTCTCTTTTCTTTTTATCTTTTTTCTCAGTATAGGACTCTCTCTTTTTTATAAGAAGAATGCTTCATAGATGCTCATTATGGTTACGCTGCAGGTTTCCACCATGTCAGCATGGATTAGACCAGCGGCCCAGGCGTTTCTCTAACACACATGCATAACTCCATGGACTTACAAGCTCCCCTTTCATTTCACACGGACGACATCCATAGACAAAAGAACATGATATCAACTAGGTACAAAGTACCAATGCAATGTTGAAAGCGTTCCCCATGACAACACGGTTCTGCTAATTCACAACTCACAAAGCGCAAGCATATACGCAACATAGATGGGCACAATGGTTCAAGTTTATTAAGTGCAAGAAAGTAAAGTGTGCCATCAAGTTCGAGAGAGCTTTACTAATTTTCACATAACAAGTTTAATTTGGAAGGTAGATAAAAACAAGAATTTACTTGGAATAACAATAGTGCTAATAGGTAGGTATGGTGGACACAAATGGCATGGGTTTGGTTTAAGGATTGGATGCACGAGAAGAATTCCCTCTCAATACAGGTTTTTGGCTAGCAAGGTTGGGTAGCAAGCATAAGAGTTGAAGGAAACAAACAGACATACAAGTGATAAAAACAAACATGCAATCTTCCTTGGAAGCACAAAAGATCTTAACTAGAGAATACTAAACTTATGAGCAAATCAAGAAAGAAAGACGATGAAATTATTTTTCTTTAGAGTACTTTTATCTTTTTCATTCAACTCTCAAAAATAGTGTTGCTACTAACCAAGCCAGGTTTGCCAAAACCAACTAAATTAACTTAATGATCCCAAAGTGATACCAATACTAACAACAAGATCAATCATATAACCACGAATTGAAAACTAATATAAGATATGCAAAAGAGTAAATGATAGAACTTCTCATTAATATTCCATAACAGCAACTCACACCAAGGGATACATATCTAACGAGAGAGGGGACACTTCCATAATGCAAACCATCCTACATGATAACTTCTCTATTCATGATATGACTCTACTTAAAAAGTAAAAAGATAGAAGATAGTGATGTGATACCACGACACTCCCCCAAGCTTGGAACAAACCAAGGGGATGCCAATCCTGATGACGAATTACTCCTTTGGTGGTGGTGGTATCCTCTCCTCATCATCCGACTTCCAGGGTAAGGGCTTCCCATCAAGAAAGGACATCGTGGTCTCCAGCATCCTGAAACTTGCAGCAACACTTATGCGTTTAAACCTAACTTCATACTCATAGTTTTGATTTTGAACGTCGTAGAGTGATGGCTCAATGCACGACGCCCAGAAAAATGCTTGATGGAGGTGTTGATGTAGAGCTCGTTGGGAACCCCAAGAGGAAGGTATGATGAGCATAGCAGCAAGTTTCCCTTAGTTATGAAACCAAGGTTTAATCGAACCAGTAGGAGCAAGGAAACACCTCAAAGGTGTTACTAGCTGAGCTTTGGCAGGGCGCACTACCGGTGCTAGTAGCAACGTGGAGACCTGCACAACACAACCACAGAACTTTGTCCCCAACTTGCGATGAGGTTGTCAATCTCATCGTGTTTTGTGGAAAACAAAGGATTAAACGTATCGAATGGAAAGACATAAAAGTTTGCAGAAAGTAAACACAAAAAGTAAACAGTTTATAGATTGTATGTAAAAGACAAGGACCGGGATCCATAGTTCACTAGAGGTGGCTCTCCTTAGATATATAACATGATGGGTTAACAAAATACAGCGGGGCAATTGACAAACACCGAGAAAGCAATACATGCATATACTAATCATCTTGACTCCTTTGAGACTTGATTGGGCAATACAACATAATACATAGACCGCCATCCAACTGCATCTATGATGAATAATCCACCTTCAGATTATCATCCAAAGCCCCTCCAGTATTAAGTTGCAAGCAACATATTATTGCTTTACGAACTGCGTGTAAGGTAAACAATACGATTTCTCTATGAACAAAAGATTGTTGTTTTCTACCTAGTGGCAACAGCACATCTAGTACCTTAGAGATTTCTGTCACTTCCCCAGATTACCAGAGGCATGAACCCACTATCGAGCATAAATACTAACTCTTGGAGTTGCTAGCATCTACTTGGCCAAGATAGCTACTAACAACGGAAAGCATGAAAGATCTCAAATAACAAAGACATGATAGAATCAATAATCAATCTGAAATAGCATCTCAATATCCATCGGATCCCCGCAAACACAACATGTATGAATTACAAATAAATGATCTTGATCATGAACGGAGCTCACAAGATCTAAACATGAAAGCACAAAGGAGGAGAAACCAGCCATCCAGCTACTGCATGGATCCGTAGTCCAAGGATGAACTACTCACGCATCACACCGGAGGCTTGCATGGTGATGAAGAAGGCCTCCAGGGTGAATTCCCCTCTCCGGCAGGGTGCCGGGAAGAGCTTCAGATCCCTCCCAATCTAGGGATGGAGATGACGGCGGCTACAAACTCTTTGTGGATTTTTGATCGGGTACTTAGGGTTTTCGTCCCGAGGGCAACTTATAGGCGGAAGGAGAGGTCAAGGAGGTGCTAGGGGCGGCCAGACCACCCCCTGGCATGGGCCAGGCCTGGCCGCGTGGCCAGGTGGTGTGGCCGGCCCCCAGCCCTTCTCCATCTCGTATTCTGGCACTTGATCCCTTCCGGAAAAATAGGCACTTTGGCTTTTGTCCCGTCCAATTCCGAGAATATTCATTTTCTGACTTTTCTGGAACCAAAAACAACAAAAAACAGGCAGCTGGCACTGTGGCTCTTGTTAATAGGTTAGTCCAAGAAATCATAATAAAAGTACTCCAAAGTTGGAACAAAACACAAGAAAGTGGATAAAACCAAGCATTGAACATCAAAAATTATAGATACATTTGCAATGTATCATAGAGCTATGCTTGCAGTTCGTTGGTTGTTTAGCGGAGTGATAGGACTTCATCCTTGAGCTCAGCAGTCTCTTTTTGGTGCTCGGTGATGAGTTCGGAGCAAATCTTATGGATAATATCCACTTCGCGTCCCGCCATCTTCTTGTACCTAAAGACTTCTTGCTCCAGTTCTTCCATCCTGTCCTCTAGACCTTCTTCACCCTTAGGGCCTTGAACCTCTTTAATCTGGAGCTCGCCATCTTCAAGCAACAACTACTTGGATGAATCTTCAACTATCTCATGTATGGGTTGATGATATCCTCTAAAGATTCTTCATTGGCTGATCTAGAGGAAGTCATTGTGGCTCCAAATCTGGGACTCTACCTGTCAGAAACAGATCGAAACAAACACGACGAAAACATGATATACGAACCTCGGGAGATCCGAGGGGGTTATATATTAAGAAGTTTCACAACAAAAGGAAGGTACTGGGAGAAAACGAGTCGGAGGCGGAGTCCGGAGTGGCCACACCACCTGGTGGCGTGGCCAAGGGTGGGACCGCGCCACAGGGTGGCAGCTTTCCTTATTGACTGAAAACTACAAAAATATAGTTGGATAGTATTTTCGTGGAACTTTTCTTACCAGAACTGTTACCTATTTGAAAACGGACTCAGCAGGTCTCTTAATTTGGTCCTTGATAAATTTCTCCGGAGTTATCACTTGAAAGGTATCAACATCTTCATTGTAAGAATCTCCAGCAATATAGTGCTTGAGTCGCTGCCCATTCACTACTTGTGTAGTATTATCTTTTAAAGAAGAAATTTTTATTGCTCCCGAACGGTACACTTCTTCAATAATGAAGGGTCCTTCCCATTTTGACAGTAGCTTTCCTGCAAAAAATCTGAGACGAGACCTATTCAATAGAACTTTCTCACCAACATGAAATTCTCTCTTAAGTATTCGCTTGTCATGCCATCTTTTAACTTTTTCTTTAAAGAGCCTAGCATTTTATAGGCTTCACTCCTCCATTCATCTAAGGAACTTAAATCAAATAATCTTTTCTCACCTGCGAGCTTACAATCTCTATTGAGTTCTTTAACTGCCCAGTAAGCTTTGTGTTCTAATTCTAAAGGTAGGTGACAAGCTTTCCCATAAACCATTTTATAAGGAGACAGCCCCATAGGGTTTTTGTAGGCAGTTCTATAAGCCCATAAAGCATCACTCAACTTTTTAGCCTAGTTTTTTTAGATCTATTAATAGTCTTTTGCAAGATGGATTTAATCTCTCTATTTGATAACTCTACTTGCCCACTAGTTTGGGGGTGATAAGCTGAAGCAATTCTATGATTAACATCATATTTAGCAAGGGTCTTTCTAAAACCACCATGAATGAAATGAGAACCCCCATCAGTCATGAGATACCTAGGCACTCCAAACCTAGGAAAGATAACATCCTTAAGCATTTTTAGAGAAGTCTCCCCGTCAGCACTCTTCGTAGCAATGGCTTCTACCCAGTTAGTAACATAATCAACGGCAACAAGAATATGAGTATAACCTTTCGAGGGAGGAAAAGGACCCATAAAGTCAAATCCCCAGCAATCAAAGGGTTCAATAACTAGAGAGTAGTTCATAGGCATTTCATTGCATCTAGAAATATTACCAACACGCTGACATTCATCACAAGATAAAACAAATTTTCTTGCATCTTTAAAAAGGGTAGGCCAGTAGAAACCTGATTGTAGCACCTTTTGCGTAGTTCTATCTCCTGCATGATGTCCTCCATAAGCACTACCATGAAATTTATGCAATATCTCCTTTTGTTCATATTCTAGATCACATCTTCGCATAATACCATCCACTCCTTCTTTATATAAGTGTGGGTCATCCCAAAAATAATGCCTCAAATCATAAAAGAACTTCCTTCTTTATTGAGCTGTAAAAGTTGGAGGCAAATACTTGGAGACAATAAAGTTAGCATAATCAACGTACCAAGGGCTCCTTTGCGAGCTTACCCCTACCATAGCCAACTGTTCATTTGGGAAACTATCATTAACAGGCATAGGGTCAAAAGAGATGTTTTCCAATCGAGATAAATTATCAGCTACAGGGTTTTCAGCACCTTTCCTATCTACTATATGTAGATCAAACTCTTGTAAAAGCAGCACCCATCTAATAATCCTAGGCTTAGCGTCCTTCTTCATCATAAGGTACTTAATAGCAGCATGATCAGTATGAATGGTGACTTTTGGGTCTACAATATAGGGTCTAAACTTATCACAAGCGAAGATGATAGCTAGAAATTCTTTCTCAGTAGTAGCATAATTCCTTTGAGCAGCGTCTAGAGTCGTACTAGCATAATGAATAACGTTTAGTTTATTATCAATTCGTTGCCCAAGGACAACACCTACAACAAAATCACTAGCATCACACATTATTTCAAAGGGTAAACTCCAATCAGGTGGTTGAACGATAGGGGTTATGGTTAAAGCCTTCTTAAGAGTTTCAAAAGCTTCCTTACAATCATCATAAAAAACAAAGGGCACATATTTTTCAAGAAGATTAGTGAGGGGTTTTGATATCCTAGAAAAATCTTTAATAAACCTTCTATAGAACCCAACATGACCAAGGATACTACGAATACCTTTGATGTCTCTTGGACATGGCATTTTCTCAATTGCTTCAACCTTAGCTCTATCAACTTCTATGCCTCTTTCAGAAACCTTACGTCCAAGTACAATCCCTTCATTGACCATGAAGTGGCATTTCTCCCAATTAAGAACAAGATTAGCTTCTTCACACCTCTGCAAAAATTTATCAAGGTTGTGCAGACAATTATCAAAAGAAGTTCCATAGACAGAAAAGTCATCCATGAACACTTCCACAATTTCCTCACAAAAACCATGAAAGATAGCAGACATGCATCTTTGAAAGGTAGCAGGAGCATTACATAAACCAAAAGGCATACGTCTATAAGCATAAGTTCTGTAAGGGCAAGTAAACGTAGCTTTTTCTTGATCTTGTTGTTTAACTGCAATTTGAGAGAAACCAGAATAACCATCAAGAAAACAAAAATGGGTCTTTTTAGACAACCTTTCCAACATTTGATCAATAAAAGGAAGCGGGTAGTGATCTTTCTTAGTAAATTTGTTGACTTTCCTAAAATCAATGCACATCCTATAGCCTACCACTATTCTTTGGGGAATAAGCTCATCATTATCTTTAGGAACAACGGTAATTCCTCCCTTTTTAGGAACACAATGAACAGGACTAACCCATTCACTATCAGCAATAGGGTAAATAATACCAGCATCAAGGAGTTTCAATACCTCATTTCTTACCACTTCCTTCATCTTAGGATTTAAACGTCGTTGGTGCTCTACTACTGGCTTTGCATCTGGTTCTATATTGATAGAATGCTGACATATAATAGGTGAAATCCCTTTTAAATCATCCAGAGTATAGCCCATAGCTCCTCAGTGTTCCTTCAAAACCTCCAATAACCTTTCTTCTTCATTCCCTGAAAGTTTAGAGCTAATAATAACAGGATATATCTTTTTATCATCAATATAAGCATATTTAAGATCATCAGGCAGAGGTTTTAGATTGAAGACCGGATCCTTTTTAGGTGGCAACGTGGTACCCAAGTCTTCTATAGGCAAGTTATGCTTAAGCATCTTGGGTTGACAACGGAGAATCTCGTCAATCTCATTCCTTTCTTCCATGAAGATCTCACTTTCGTGATCTTCCATAAATTGCTACAAAGCATTGTTAGGATCAAGAGAAATAGAAGCAAGTTGTTCAACTCAAAAAATTAAACTCATAAGATTCCCCATCAAACTTAGTCAAGATTTTCTCCCTCTTGCAATCTATAATAGCTCCACAAGTACTCAAGAAAGGACTACCAAAAATGATAGGGAAGTTTTACTAGCAGCTAAACCAAGTACTAGAAAATCAGCAGGATACTTAATCTTACCACAAAGAATAACCAAGTACTAAATGCATTCATAATCATAATTTATACCTGACTTTCTACCTTTTTCATTCCCCCAAGCTTCAGTATTGTCTTGAATACGGTCCAGAAGATCCCATTTAGCTTCTTCTTCCATGCGAGTGAATGATCCAGCACAAGAAGCATCCAATAAATCCTTATCATGTAGAGCGAGCCTTGCATAAAAGTTATTGATAATAATATTGTTGGGGAGCTCATGAATGGGACATTTGAGCATTAGTAACTTCAATCTCCCCCAAGCTTGAGCTGTACTCTCTCCATCAAGAGGCCAAAAGTTGTATATTTGATTCCGATCTTTAAGAATCTCACTAGGAGGATAAAACTTTGAATAAAAGAGAGGTACTAATTCCTCTCATTCCAGAGCTTGACCATTCTTCAATAGCTTATACCATTCCTTAGCTCTCCTTTCAGCGATAATGAGAATAACTTCTTCTTAACTTGATCTATAGTAATACCTGCACACTTGAACAACCCGCATAATTCGTGTATAAAGAGTAAATGATCACCGGGATGGACAGTTTCATCCCCAACATAGTAGTTATCCATAACACGATCAATAATTCTTGTAGGTATTTTGAAAGCATCATTCTCAGGAGGTGGTGGTTCATCTACTACCTTAGCAGTGGTAGTAGCATTACCAAATAAGAAACTCAGCGAATTATCCATAACGAAAATAAAGCAACTAACAGAAATAAACAATACTCGCAGTAGAGGATTCCTTTACCAGTTCCACTTTCCAATAGCGCTTCACTCCCCGGCAACGGTGCCAGAAAATAGTCTTGATGACTCACAAGTATAGGGGGTGTATCGCAGTATTTTCGATAAGTAAGAGTGTCGAACCCAACAAGGAGCAGAAGGTGCTGGCTAGTGGTATGGATCAGGAATTCTCTGCAAATACTTAGCAAACGGATTTTTAGGGTTTTTTGATAAAGCAAGTAAATAAAAGACAGTAGGAATAAATGCAGCAAGTGGCCCAATCCTTTATGCAGCAAAGGACAAGCCGGTTGTATTACTTAAGATGACCAAACGTTCTCGAGGACACATGGGAAGACTGTCAAGTGCTTTCGCTTCATATAGTTGATTAATCTTCTTTAGCTTGCTAAGTGTTGTGTGGGTGAACCTATGCTAATGTACCGACCTTCCTAGGACTAATACATACTTGTGATTATACCCCTTGCAAACATCTGTAAGTACAAGAAAGTAATTAAGGTAGAAACCTAACCATAGCTTTAAACTCTAAGACCCTTACGTCCCTTGTGTAATGGTTTCCTAACGGGGGTTCAGGTTTCTGTCACTCCGGCAACCCCTACGATTAGTAGCCAAATACACAATGCATTCCCCTAGGCCGATATAGGTGAAGTGTCATGTAGTCGACGTTCACATTTCACCACTAGAAGAAGTACACCATAACTTAAATATCATACTATTGAATCTTTCTCAACACAACTCCACCACTAACAACATGACTTCTCCCATGTCCTCAAGAACAAAACGAACTACTCACAAGACATCATATGGATCATGATCAGAGATGGAATAATGATGTATAACAATCTGAACATAAACAATAATTCAATGGTTCACTCAATAGCATCAACTACAAAGAGTAATCAACACCGGGAAAGTTTCCCCTAAGAACTATGCAAGATTCAACTCAATTGTTACAGCAATATGGAGATGGTGATGATGGTGCTGATGGTGATGATGGTGGTGATGATGATGATGATCCCGATGAAGTCCAGCTTGATGGTGGTGTTGATGGCGACGATCTCCCCTCTCCGGGAAGGAATTCCCTCGGCAGAAATTTGTCTGCTGGAGAGATCTTTCTCTCTCGGTGTTTTCTGCCCCGCAGAGGCGGAAAAATCTTTTTGTGGTCTCTCCCCGAGTCTTAGGGTTTCGGGAGGAATATATACGCCAGAGGGGAGAGCCAGAGGTGGGCCAGGGCGGCCACACCATCTGGTGGTGTGGCCTAGGGTGGCCCGCGCCAGGGGGTGGTGTGGGCCCCTGTGGCCCATCTCCACTCTCTCGTTTGGCTTCCTTCGTCTTCTAGAAAAATAGGATTTTCTGTATATTTTCCTGGATTTTCTGATCTTCGCGAATTTTGCCTCCAAACTGCACCTTTTCCATCAGAATCCTGACTGCAGCGGTCCATACTCCAAAAGTCATCAACCATGCAAAAACAGATGAAATAACATAAGTATCATCTCTTAATATGAAATATATCAATGAATAACAGTGAATTATGATATAGAATAGTGATGCAAAATGGACGTATCACGTGGCTGAGTGAGCGAGGATTTCCGGAGGGTGCACATGGGCAGCAGCTAATGCAGAGACGAAAATGGGCCGTGGGCCGAACGACTGGCTACCCTTTTTTCTGTTTTCATTTGTGTTTTAGAATATTCCTTTTAATTTGGATCCTTATAATGATTCAAATATCCAACACTCATTGAATCAATAAGGTTTTGACATATTTAATGTAACAAGTTGAGTTTGTGTTCCTTTTTTAGTATTTTAACTATTCATAACTATATGAAGGACTAAATCAAGTAAATATAATTTAGGATTTTAGGTTTTGTTTCTTTTAATAAGATTTCACAAAGATAATTCTGATTTCACTTGACAATCTTAATGGTACTAGTTGAAATGTGTATCCAGGTTTATAGATAAAGACAAGGATCAAGATTTAGGGAAACTACTTCTAAATCCATGAGTGGGTTTGATATCTCCACATAGAGTGGATCTTGGAATTACTTAGTAATGTGATCATGATAATTCTATCATTCTAGATTCCTATTAGAGTTTAAGATAATCAACTGGGCAAGGCTTCTCGAACACTCACCTGGAATTGTACTTATCTTTTAGACATTTCATTTGACTAAGAGATTCTATTCATTGGCTGCCTAAAAATAAGAGTTGGTTACTACCCTCCTTATTCTAGGATGTTAAACAAAGAGGTAGACATGGTTCTGTCATGGCTTGATTTGATATGATCTTGGTTAAGGCTTCTAAAGAATCCTTACCTTAATACCTCACCAAGTATATCATGAGATAAGGAATTCCTTTCCTAAATATACTCTATAAATTTCTCATATCTTATTCACAAAGATCACATCATCTTGAATAAGACAATCATCTGACTCCACCATATCCATCATCATATGATGACATGGTCATGTCACTTCAACATTACTCCTTCATTCTTCTCTTAGTATATAACTCCTCTTAAATAACTACCATTTATACACCTATCAATGTAGCTACTACTAACTCCATCTTGCAACTACTTCCAAGGTTTGCAAGACTACAATCCTTACTATACATATTAAGGATATCAATCCTTTGAAATAGGTATAGTACTACTCCCATAATACCAGTTGTCCTTATATTAACTTGGTTAAACTACTATGCGTCTAACTACTCCATACAACTCATCGACTACTTCACCATGCTCTAGCTTGACTTCTAATGATCAAACTAGATGATTCAGTTTACTAGGACCTGCCTAACTTAGTATATTCATAACCTTTCTTCAACACCTAGCCATCTATTCTCAAGTGACTTGAGAATAATGACCACCATCCTTTGATCATACAAAGCTTAGGCTTCTCATTGTTTGATCAAGATCTATACTCAACTAAGTAGTAAACTTGTATTAGTCTTTCTATAGACTTATCTTGTTAAGCAAGCTTATTCTAAGTCTATATCCACTTGTCCTAAAAAGATTGTTATCTAATGTACTACTACTACTACCTTTCTCATAGCTCCTCAATTACTAGCTCAACCCTTGAGTTTAGGTACTGCTCCTAGTTAACTCCTCCAACATCAAATGGTTTGATCTCCACTAAGGATCACATTCCATTGATGATGGTACACTCAACCATATCTAGTTCTTCCTTTGGATTAACTTACTTAAGATATTTGGAAGGTCAACATGATAAGTCAAAGGCTATGAGTCAATAAGTTCTAGATCAGGAATTGATCACTCAATAGTGATGATACATTGACACTAGGACTTGGTCAAATAGGAATGGCACCTCTTAATAACACATTAAGAGTATATGTTGGATGGTCTTAGCTTGACTTCCCTTTCTACTCTATTTGTAATAAGAGTCAATGTTTAAGAACTTCCATGACACCCATGGTAGGAGTAACTATGGCAAACAAGTGTTTCTAGATTTAGTTATAGGGTTTCTTTACTTAAGTTATATCCTTAACTTGGTATTCAAGGTTTGTGGTAGATTATACCTTGATATCATCTTTATAACATTAAGTATTCATCCTTGAGTTGTGGTATGGAATACCATGTAATGATCTCTAGAAGATCTAGTACTCCTTGTTAAGTAGTGTGTTGTGACTTAGTTTTATTACATTTGATCTACCCTTAGATCAAATTATATTACCCAAAGATAAGGTTTTAGCAAAGGTCATATTGGAACTTATCACGGTCAACTTGATGATCTACTTCAATTCCACCAAGTTAAGAGAAGCTTCAATCTCTTTGACAAGTTTTATTTAAAAGCGCGAAAATTATCCAGATTTTCTATGCATGAATGCAATGCACACACCTGTGTTCAGCTTATTTCTAAGCTCTAATGCTGGGATGTTACATGAGCTCACAGAGAATATGAGGTTGAAAGTCAAGAAGTGGGCTCTTAAGAAGATGGGCACACAATTCAAGGACTCGAAGAAAAGATTATACCAAAACTATGTGAAGGAGAAAAAACTCCTGAATTCACTAGCGCACTAGAGAAACATCAGGATAACTGGGCCGCATTTGTGGAATAGAAGCAATTGGAACAAGCTAAGGCAAGGTCGGCAAAGAATAATCTAAATGCTTCCAAAAAGAATTATCACCATCATATGGGGACAGGTGGCTACAGGAGTGCCATGCCTAATTGGGATAAAACTGAGGCCGACCTGGCAGCTAAAGGGGTCACTCCAGCTACAATTGGTTGGCCCTTGAGGTCAAGAAATTGGATACTTCGGCATGGGGGATCGTATAACCCAGAAACCGGGGAGATTGTTGCAAATGAATAAATTGTTAATCCCAAGAATGAACTTATTAAAGTGATCAAAGAGGTTCAAGAGGGAAAGTTCATTCCCGACAGAGAGAACGATGAGCTAACAAAGGCCCTCGGGTATCCAGAAAAGGTCGGACAAACATGAGGCTTTGGACCTTCTTATCCATGGGTTATTGGGTTTCCCGAGGACATTGACACTTACAGAAGCCGATCGAGAAAAACAAAGCGGCAGCAAGCGGAGGTGGCAGAGCGGTTGGGGAAGGTTGAAGCCATGTTGTAGCAACAGGAGTAGATTAATGAACTTAGAGGACTGACCCAACAACAAGATCCTGCACTCGACAGTATGGTCGACCCATCTCAGCAGAAAAGCAGCGTGGCTTCCATGGAGGTCCAGGCTAATGATGCAACGATGTATGGCTACCACGTGGATGCAATCAAGGAGAAGACTAGTTGTAAGCTGCATGTTGAACTGAAGAACATATCCATGAAGGCGGCGATCGGCTTTGCTTTACCTTCTGCACCGGGAGCGGCCTACCATTGCAATCTGATTCTAGCTGGCTATACTCGTGTTGGTGTGGATGAAGTTCAACCGTTATTTCAATCACTGCAGCTTGCCATCCCTGGAGGTGAAGGGGTGAGGACACTGGAGAAGTCACAAGTGGCTTCATTCTTTGGAAAAAGGAATACATCAAGTTTCTAGGCTCAGCGCCAAGGCCACCATCTCCACCGAGAAGCAATCTATCACCTCCAAGGCCACTATCTCCTCCGAGTCCACTGTCTCCTCCGAGTCCATCGTCTCCTCCTAGTAAAATTCCACCACCTCCAAGTCCACCCTTCCTCGAGAAGGACCGCAGCGTGAGTCCATCTTGATCTACGGCACCTCAGCCGCCTCCACCACCAAGGGCCAGAAGCGGAAGATTACCACCGCTTCGTCGATGGATAACCGACGCGGAAAGTGATAGTTGTCGCCCCTCCCAAGAGTAATGCCGGCTCCTCCCAAGTTAGCTTACCACCTGACTAATGAGGAGACCAAGGTGGTCGTAGATGCCAAAGTGAGTGCCTTTTAAATAAAGAAACAACTCGAGCCAAAGGTCCTAGTAGATCCGTTAGTCAAGGAGCACTTTAGGAGATTTCTGACGCATCAATCCCAAGCTCAGATAAATGCGCCAGATAATTATACACGCTATCTTGTGAAGACAGTGAATACGAAAAAGAAGAGATCACGTGGTAGAGAAAGCATTTAAAAAGACGTTTCCTAGATTGGAGAACAAGAAAAAGAATCGATCCCCTCGCTCAAGGTGTTACCCGAACATAAACTATATGGGGGAGAACCTTTGGATATGAAAATAGCTATTACAATGGCCGAGAAATGTAATATGGATTGATGACATACTTGGCTGTGCTAATTTCACAACGACTCATGTAGCATGAAAATATGTCTACGGGAAGCCTATGATCAGTTATGAGAGGCTCCAAGATCTTCCAACAAAATGCGACAATTGCATGAATGGTATATGAAAGCCACAAAAAAGGGCGAGAATGGATCATAGCAAAAGTTAGAGAGGAGGATTACTTCATTAAAGACGGGGTCCATGTTAAACTTTCGGAAATCTTTTAGTTATTCAATCAAAGGGGCCTCGACAAATCTATCCTTAGTTGCTATTGTCTGTTAGTGATTAATTAATTTATGTAATTAAGTATCTAGCTCAGCTCGTTCAATTTATTCCCGGTAATTATCCTCACTATATTCTTTTGTATGCTATGATGCAGAATGAAGATTCTCGAATATAAAAAAGAGAGAATCCATGGATTTGGGTTCATTAACCCAAATCGAGTTAATGAAGCTATGCTAAAGATAAATCCCATGGACATGGAGCATAACTTGCTCCGGTTTCTCAGGAAGCAACATTTATGTAAGGAAACCACTTTGGGTGAGAGTGTTTCTGTCTTGTATATACCAACTTTTTCTTAATCGATATTAAGTAAATGATGAGTTACAGACATATATAAACCTTGCGCAGCTTCCACTGGATTTTTCTAAGCATTTCCGTTGACTTGGGAAGAGTTCAAATCATGGACTCATTACAAAAGGACATGGAAGAGTACCGCAGCATGATCGATATGCTCAATAAGTAATTTCAATTATTATCGCACTATATCGGTCTCTTTCATTCGATTTCTGAGATATCAATTAATTATTAACGCATTCATTCATTTTCTTTGTCGGGCAGTGTTTGGACACGGTTCAAGACTGTGATCCGCTGTCAACGGAGTGAGCAGCTGAGTTTCAAACCGATCCCGGTAAGTAGTGCGAGCTAGGTCCGCCCATCTCTTTAATTCTAGTTTCAATACAATTATCATGCTTGAATTATTATTTGATTGAATTCTATTCTTGTAAAGTGCGCGAGGCAGCCACAGGGGATTAATCTATGTGGATACTATGTTTGCGACTTCATTCGCGTTATGACTACTGAGCAGAACTTGGAAACTCTTCAAGTACGTAAACAATATATTCACAATTTATTTTTATTACCATAATTTGTGTTGAGTTCCATTCAAATTTTTATGATGATTGATATATTCATATTGATCTCCTTCTTTATAGTTGGACGTGATGAGGGAAAATCTCCTACCACAGGACCGTCTACTAGCAATCCAAGAGTAATTGGCGGGATTTTTGGTTGACGAGGTCATAGATCCATACGGAGAATACTGTCTAGATAGACCGTAAAGCATCCATGTAATGATCTCCATATAATCAAATAGACGGGCTCTAAAACCGGTTGTGACTCGTATACCAAATTGTATATATATGTATGTATGCTTGTAAAAGAAATTATATTATATATGTATCAACGTGTACAAGTACTATGTAGTACCGTCTTTGAAATGAAAACACAGAATGAAAAATAATTGAACACAAAATACAAAATGAAAAGGAAAACACAAACCTAAAACCCCATCTCCTACGGCATCCAAATGACCCAAAACACTACCGCGGCAGGGCCATTTAGTCTCAGTTCGTGTTACGAACCGGGACTAAATGTCCTCTATCTTAGCGCACGAGCAGGGCTACGTGGTGGACCTCTGGTCCCGGTTCGTAATAGAACCGGGACTAAAGGTCGGACCACTGGTCCCGATTAGACAGTCTCGATTTGACAATTAGGACTAAAGGCTCTTATGAACCGGGACTAGAGACCCTGCTTTCTACTAGTGCATTTAAAGGGTGATCCATTGCATGTCCAAGTCCACGAGTTAATCCTTGTTGCCCAAATCCATCCAAATCCAAATTAGCATAACATTGGTTATCCAGGGTCCAAATGGACACGCACGCCACACGCGGAACCATCTTCTAGCTAGCTAGCCATGTCGCGTGAGGTATCCATCAATAGCTAGCTAGGTGCGTGTGCAATTCATTTAGGCCGTCGACCGACCAGCCCATTAAAACAGCGAGCCTGTCAAGAAGGGAATGGTCCATCGTCCTTGGAGCAAGGTGATTTGTCCAGCTCACTCACTTAATATGAAAGCTCAGTGGTTTAATATGAAAGCTCTGTGTAGCCAAGAAGCATTAGTGTGGACGTGGACATTTCTTCTAACCATACAGAATCAGCCAGCGAGCGGAACAGTAAGACTTTCATCATCCCTGACCTCTCTTCCTTTTTTGTTTCTCCCTCTCTAGTCTGTACGTACATGTATATATATGACCCTTTTCCCTCACCCACGGTTCTGTACCCAAGAACACTTGGCCTTGCACTCCAATCTCCAAACAACCACAAGCAATTAATCCTTGGCCGGTCGAAGCAAAAGCAGCTGCGCGCGTGAGATCAGTCATGGGCGCCCTGGATCACCTCGCTGATTTGTGCAGCATGACGGAGACAAGGGAATCGCTCAAGGTCAGGAAGAAGCGGCCACAGCAGGTGAGGTTTGTGAAGTTCAAGGACAGATGTGCTCTTGCATATAATTCGTTCATCGGTTTTGAAATTAGTTCTTGGAAGCAGTTTTAGTTGGACTATTATGTTGTGAAGAGAGATCTATATGGTTTTTTGGTTGAGCTGCTATCTCTGACTGGAGTTTCTGTGCACAGACGGTGAACATCAAGGTGAAGATGGACTGCGAGGGCTGCGAGCGGAGGGTCAAGAACGCCGTCAAATCTATCCGGGGTACTGAGATCGATGCCAAGCAAACTATACCTTGCAATCTGGAGTAACTTACAGTTCTCTTGGACATGGTTTTCGTGTAAAAACTGATTGACCGACCATACAATAATCGTCGTCTCTGTGGCTGGGTCTGGGTGGTGGTACAGGTGTGACGAGCGTGGCCGTGAACCCGAAGATGAGCAAGGTGACGGTGACGGGGTACGTGGAGCCGCGCAAGGTGCTGGAGCGGGTGAAGGGCACGGGGAAGGCGGCAGAGATGTGGCCGTACGTGCCCTACACGATGGCCACCTACCCCTACGTCGGCGGAGCCTACGACAAGAAGGCACCCGCGGGCTTCATCCGAAGCGCGCCACAGGCCATGGCCGCCCCCGGGGCGCCGGACGTCCAGTACATGAACATGTTCAACGACGACGACGTCAACGCCTGCACCGTCATGTGATACATCTCTCACCATCGCAATCATGCGTCTCCGCGGCAGCCCCTGATACATAAGGGAGCCCGTGTCTGTATATATGTGTTCTTGCTGCGGAGAAAGATACGAATAAGTTTTTCTTTTCGAGAACATAAGATTCGGATAAGTTAAACAAACTGATGGCTCCTTCTATCGGAAAAAAAGTATTACCCTCTCCGATCCATATAAATGGTTCTCAACTTCGGCTACACACGAATTTATCTAGTCTGAAGAGGTATTTAATTGTCTAAATTTGTATGTGTTTAGACGTATTTCTATGGCAAGAGGGAGTACGTAGGAAAGAGCTTATTGAATGTACAACAACCAGTATATGATGGTATGAACCTACTCAACCTCGAAAATTCTCTTGTACTATTTCTATCTAACCATCGATCGGTTTCTTTCCTGGTCTTCCCTTTTTCTTTTTTTTTTTGCAACGGGGCGGTTATGTTTTTGTCAGCAAAGCCAACAAAAAGGCAATCAAGCGATACCTAAGCAGAATCCTCCAACTGGCTGAAAGCTATTATGAGCGGCCAGAATCCGTGTGTTAACCGCAAAATTGAGCAAGGCGCTGCTTAAAAGGTGTTGTGTTATGGTACCCCTTGGATTCATATTAATGTTCTAAACTTTGGCTACATACGAATTTAGCTAGTCTGAGGAGGTACATCCTAAGGAGCTCTAAGCTCCCTGCTTTTGCAGCTCCCTCATTGATTCCACCGCTTTGCGTTGGCTAGATCGGTATGTTGGGCCTTTTTTGTTGGTCAGAGTCGGTATGTTGGGCCGTTTTTTCTTTGCTCGGACTTTGACGGTTCATTGTTGTTACCGTCATTAGCTGGGGCGTGTCGCTGCGGTGGGGCGCATGTCGCTGCGGTTCTATCTGTAGCGATTATGTGGGTGGCGTGGTTAATTTGGGGTAGCTCTGACCGGCTGGTCTTAGTTTTCTTGGTGTAGTGCCGTGTTTCTGGTGGCGGTGGCGCTGTGGGCTTCCTCCATGCGAGCGAGGTGCTGGGTGCGGAGCAGGTTGCTGGGTGCGGCCGCGGTGGTTGTCTGTGTCTCCGGGGGCTCTTGGGCGAGAATATCATTTTGCGGCCTGAAAGTTGGGGTGCCCAGGCAACGCGGTACCCGAGTTGATTTTAATCACTGCGATTCGAAAAGTTGGGGCACCAATTGCTGAGAGAGGTGTTTCGAGTGAACGATGGCCAAACCCAATATTTTCAAATCTCGCCCGTTAAGTCAGGATATTCCGTTACACTAGTTCCTATTGTGCCCCTTCTTCGCCGGTCACTCTTCTTAGCCACCTTGCATGTGTCGTAGGGGCAAATCTATTACTGTACTTTCCTAACTCTCGACATTGAATCTTGCTGCGACGGTGGCGATCCCTTTTCTTCCCTTCCCCGACCCTGAATCTGCCGGCGGCGGAGGACCTTTTTTCTCCCTCCCCCGACACTGAATCCGACGACGGCGGCCCAACATGTCTTGCAAGGCGAAGGTTGTAGCTATGTCGCCGACTGATTCGGGTCCGTCGGGGCCCAAGTCTGGGGCTCAACGCGAAGCAGCGGCGAGGTCTTCAGCCCCAGTTAGCGAGGAGGTCAGCAAGGATTCTGCTCCCAAGGTACCTACGAGCAGCGGGTTGAAGATAAAAGCAAGGCCGGCGGCGGATTGTTCGGCTCTGGTGGGCGGATGCGGCACCCAGATCTCGAAGAAAAAAACCCGGGAGAAGAGCGAGAGGTGAATTTTTCTTATCTGTGTCTTATCTTGTAAGTAGATTAGTTACGACATAATAGAATCGAATGAACTGAAAAGTTCCCCTTTTTAATCATATTAGGCACAACTTTGATATAAGGGACCTATATGAGTTCACAGTTCATGTTCGCCAGTACACTTCAAAACTTGATTTTGGTTGCGAGAGGGTTATGTTCGGGCAAGATGTGCATCTGCTTGTGAATTGCAAAGAGGTTGTGTCTGTTTCGCAGCTGGTAGATATGCTTGCCGCTAGGATTCCCTGGGGTTCTAGACAGAGGACAAAATTGGTGTGGCGCAACATGAATGATACCTATCAGCAAATTGAGCACTCCCATGAGCTTCAGATGGTTTGGGAGTGTTGTACAGCTGATCGTAAGGTGAAATTTGAAGTGATGATTGATGATATGTATACAGATGCTGGAGATCTTGCTGCCAGAGCTTCTGCTCCTAGAGAATACGGACCAATAGATGCTGATCTAGATAAGTTCAGTATACGCATAGAGGTGGATTCATACATGGCAAAACTTGATGAGGAATTTAATAAGCCAGTTTCGTCATGTACTGTGGAGATCACTGTCGATTCCAAAAACATAACTCTTGATGAAATGAGAGAGATGATCGGTAAGGAAATCAGTATTGGCCCTAAGTAGATGGCACAAATCCGGTGGTAGCATCATAAGATGCAGCAATTCATAGATGTTTTGGATACTGAAGATCTTATGCAGATTATGCGATGAAACAAGCGAACCAAAAAGGTGTTCTTCCTTGGTACCATTTCTGATGTTGTTGAGCAGGTTATAGTGGATGTAGAGGCCCCTGTAGTGGCTAAACAGAATGAGGTGGTCGACGTTGATGAGAGCTGCTACCCTAGGCTTGTCATATGGACCGCGGGGTTCCCCTGCCTGTATTTGTAATATTGACTGCTGTTGCATTTAGAGCGTGTTTCTATGATTATGTTTGTTGAGAGATTGTGATATAATGTTGTGCGAGCTATTGAGATTTTCGGACATGTCACTCACTGAAACCATCGTTGTTGTAATAAGACATAAGTATATTGTAGTTGACATGATTATGTTTCTTAAGATGACGTACCGTACTTGTTTCTGTTATTATGTTTGATGGGACATTGTAATGTAATGTTTTGTGAAACCATGGCTGGACAAGTGATGCATAAATACATTGTAGTTGACATGATTATGTTTCTTGAGATGATGTACTCTACTTGTTTCTGTTATTTTGTTTGTTGAGAGATTGTAATATAATGTTTTGCGAAACTATGACTGGACAAGTGATGCGTAAGTACCTTGTAGTCGACATGATTTTGTTTCTTGAGTTGATGTAATATACTTGTTTATGTGATTATGTTTGTTGAGAGATTGTAATGTGATGTTTTGTGAAACCATGATGTGATTATGTTTGTTGAGAGATTGTAATGTAATATTTTATGAAACCATGACTGAACAAGTGATGCATAAGTACCTTGTAGTTGACATGATTTTGTTTCTTTAGATGATGTAATATACTGGTATGTTTTTGTTAGGAAATGAAATTGGGATAGGGGGAGTACAGGTTTAATATTTGAAATAAGAATGTATGAAGAGAATCCATATTAGGCAGGAGACAGTAATCTATGAAAAGGGCATGGTATCCATTAAACTATTGTAACATGCCAATTTAGTAATTATTGCAGCAGTAGAAAGGCTGCTCTCTCTCTCTCTCCTCACTGACGCTGACGCCGTCGCCGGTGATGATGCATTCGCCATGCTGTCCTTGAACGACGAGGACGACCAGTCGAGCAGCGATAGCCTTCTCTCCGATATCGAGTATTCCTTCCACGATGTGAGTTCCTCTATTTTCTCGGGCTAGGGTTAGGCAATGGTAAATCTCTCGATCTGAGCTCCATATGTGCATGCAATCGTGTTCAATTCCAGCTTTGCATTTACCTATAGGTACCATGGACAATCTACGACTCTGAATGGGATGGCCCAGATCTCGATGGAGAAGTGCCACGTGACCATGGGCTAAAACTGAGGAGATATGTTGCATTCGAAGGCAGTAACACTGGGAGAAGGTGTTTGGGTTGTACAAATCAGGTTTGTTTACATTATGTGCAACGGTGACATTAAGTAAAATGTATCGTGTATGTTCATAACACTATAGTGTGTGTGTTTTTAGGTTGGCCCGGTGTGTAAAGCAATAGAGTGGGTGGATCTTGAGTGGCCAGATGCACTTAAGAAATGTTTGGCACAGTTATAGGAGATGTATGAGTTGGAAAGGTTGGGGAGATTTACTGATGTAAGTGATACAACTAAAAAAATTACAAGTTGTCGGTACGAGATAAGGAGCTGGAACAAGAAATCGAGAATTTGCAGTCAGAGCTATCTGACAGAATCAATGGGAGCTTGGTTGTTGGAACTACAAAGAAGCTTCAGGATAGTCACAGGTTGATGATTCATAAAGTAGAAAAGAAGAGGGATCAGCTCAGGGAAGACAAGAAGAAGCTAGAATACTGCATTGCGGATCTGTTGAAGGAACTAAAGAAGGCGCGTGAGGGTGAACAAGGACACACTACAGAGGATAAAGGAAATTCGAGATGAATACTTTATGTTGTGCCAATGCCTAAAACTAGTTAACTGTAAGACTTGCAGTTGCGCTTTTTTAACTAAGCCAAACTCAATCCTTGAGCAAATTATTTCAGACGAACACACATATCGTGCATAGAGTTAAGTTCACGCTTACAAAATCACCAATGCAGAGGATAAACTAGGCAGTTTAGTACTAAATACAAATGTTGTGTTCAAGCGAGCCTTGCCCGGAGCTGCTTGTTTTCCTCCCTGAGATCGGCCAGCTCCTTCAGTACTTGGTCGTGCGCCAGCCGTAGGTTCCAGCTCTCCGTCATGGATTGGAGAAGTTGGTTCGTAGCCATACGATTTTCCTTCAAGATCCCTTTCATGATCTCCGTCTGCTTCCTAGACGAGGTGCGACCTTCGCTGTGAAGCTTCACCCAGCTGGCGTTTAACTCCTTCAGTTTCTGGCACTTGTCAGAAAGGACTGCGAGTTCAGCGCGTAGGTGGTTAAAGGCCAGTTTCTGGGAATTCTGCTTCTCCCTTTAGATTGCTATCTTGTCATTTAGCCAGGTCGCCAGGTCCTGGTCGAGCTTTCACCTCTTTCCCTGTAACAAAAATATATAGTATGGTTTGTTCAGTTCACTAGGACAAGCTGGTTAGTTTCCATAATTAACTGAATCGACTAGTGGCATTGTCATAATTTCAAGGAAGAAGCAATCTAGGACTAATCAACATTTTATGAATCGACTAGTGGTACTATCATAATTTCAATTTCAAAGAAATAAGGTTTATCTGCAGTTTAGTGTGATGTGAGTTTTTCCCAATATCACCAAATAGTAGTGGGTTAGTGGCAAACTCATAATGCAGAAACCCATGTCCAGATACATAATGGAAAGAGCACATGGTGTCCATTCATGAACACGAACACCAACACATGTCTAGATAGATAAGGAGTTTCCCTAGGATTCTTATTGCACCCTATAATGGGAAGCAGACTTGGGCATTGCTCCCTGAACCCTAAACATTACAAAAGGAGTGGAGCACGAACTAATATTCGTGTCCCCTCTAACGGGAATCAGACTTGGGCATTGCTCCGATACGCCTCTAGACAATCCCGTAGCTCCTCGTTCTCTTTCCGAACTCCCTCGAGTACAGTGATCCCTCTGCTCATGTCCTCCTTCATCTCTTTCACTGCATCCAGGCAATGGTTCCTGTCATGGTAGGATCGGATGGTAGCATTGGTTTCCTCGACGCGTCCTCTGAGTGCCTCGGTGACTTCGTCCTGTAGGAGAGTGCACCTTTCCACGAGATTCTTCTTCTCCTCCATGAGCTCGTTGATTATCTTGATGGCCTATTCTTGCCTGTTCAAGTTACGGTCGAGCAATTTCTGCAGCCGCATGATGTCACGTGCAAAATCTAGCGAGATCTCCTTCTGCACAGATAATTCCCTGTATAGGCTCTCATTAGCTTGGGTGAGGGAGCATGCAAGCTCATGTTGGTTGTTAATCTTGGCACTGATCGCGGCCACCTTGTCATGGTCTCGGCCTTCGATCGCTGGATCGTTCATGTTAATTGAAATAGGAATTCTATAATTACACTCCAGGTTCCAGGTGAATACTAATACAAATCAAAAATTCCCCGTTGAATCTATTGACCGCAGTGTTAAAAATGGACCTAGAGATCTATTCATGACCATGATAAACTAATCCTAATCACAAAAAATCCATAGTGAATCTATGAACAGCGGTATTAAGGAAAGACCAAGAGATCCAGTCATATTCATGAAAACTAATACAACTCGCAAGAGAAGAAGAAAAACCAATGCGGGGCGGACACGATATAAGAAATCCACTTCACAACTCAGAGAAATAACAATGTAGAGTTTTGCTACCTCGCTGAGACGTGGAACGGGGCCGAACGGGTCCTGCAACGCTTCCATCATGGTGGATTATGGCTCCACGGCCGGCCTATAATACGTAGAAGAGGAAGACCAAGAAGAAGAAAAACAAGAAGAAGCTAAATAAGATCATGATGGAGAGGGAGATGGAGAAGAAGTAGAACAAGAAGACCATACCGGGAGGAGCCCTCGCCTGCTAGAACATTCGGCGCCATTGTCGGGGGCTATTGGGCCTCGATGAGAGGGGGCTTGAGCGACTGGTAGAGCAAGAAGTGCCTCGCGATTTCTCTCCCTTTTCTCCGCGAGGATCATCGACCGGCCTCTCCACCTCCTCAGGGGAGCCATGGCTTGCAGGGTGAGGGTGGCGGAGGTAGGAGGAAGAAGATAGTAATTAGTGTGGGAAAAGAGTCAAAGAGTATAGGCCGTGGTCCAGTAGTACTACTACTATTATACAAGACCACCGTGTATGGTCTACCTTCTCAAAGAAGCCAGGGAGGCAGGGGTAGGGAATCGATGGGACTTGTCTTTATTGCGATGGACAGTTCAATGGTCTTCGGCACCGCCCAAAATCCAGTATATAATAAGAGGAGTGCGAGCCGGGTGGTCATCACGGGCATTGGCGCGCACGTCCCGCGTGTGTGTGTCATGTGTTGATGGGGTAATGACGCGCGCAACTGCTGCACGATCACGTCGGCACATCGAACTCCGTCGAACTCCACGTCGACAGGCATGCACGGGATATTTACAAGTCTAGAATATGATGTGCCACTTTTGTTGTGATCAAATTATGTTCAGTACGTGAGATATTACTTCTTATTTTTTTTGATAATCGACAAATGCATGCGTGGACACGACGCACGAAACCGTTGCTCGTCCTTGATCAGATTGGCACCCCACTCTGTGTACCCTCCATCGACCATTCGGAGAAACTACCTCGAGCATGATGCCCCCTCGCCGTGGCAATGGCAGGTCCAAGCCGTCCACTGAAAGTCCTGCATCCCCGGCTCTTCGCTGCATCGTTCGTGCTCGCAAGTTTCCTGCTAAGGCAGCACTTTGTGTCCGACCGTGCCAGGATCCATCGACATCGGCACTCGAGGACACCGCAACGTCGAAGCTTGTATCGGCCGCGCAGGAGGAGCGTGGGGTACTTCCAGCGACGAACAAGCGCAAAGCAGCAGCCAGGATGGGGGGCGCGTGTTGCACCGGCGAGTACGGACAAGAAGAGGAACGATAAGAAGACTAGGATGAAGAGAGGATATAGCTATTTGGATGAGTCCGACTCGGCCAACGAGGAGGCGTTCATCGATTAGTTGGAGGCAGAAGTAGAGGAGAGTGACGTGGACCTGTGGGACTACGAAGAGGAGGAGGAGGAGGACTCCGACGAGGAGATATCACGCTTATTCCAGGAAGGGGGCAATGCCGAGTCTTCAGAGGAGGACACCAACAGTGACGATGTCAGGGACCATGGCGTTGACGAAGACGAGGACGAACCGGAAGACGAAGACGATAGCTTATTCAAAATATGATCATTTATTTTATTTAGATAGATGGATTTTCACTTTTTTATGGAGGTAAAGTATCGGTGGCACGGATAGAGAGGTGGCATGGATAGACCATGCATAAAAAAACTAGATGTGTGACCTTTTCACAAACCACATATGGATCCACCAGTGTCATTGAAATGTGTGTTCTTTTCAGAGACCACATTTGGAGTCATTTCATGACTATTCTTTTCACAGACCACATATGGATCCACCAGGGTCATTGCATGTGTGTTCTCTTCAGAGACCACACATGGATCCACCAGTGTCATTGCATATGGATCCACCAGAGTTCATTGTATGTGTGTTATTTTCATTAAACACATATGGATCCACCAATGTCATTGCATGTGTGTACTTCTCATTAACCACAGCTAGATTCATTGCATGTGTGTTCTTTTCACAATCCACATATGGATCCACCAGTGTCATTGAAATGTGTGTTCTTTTATTAACCACATCTGGAGTCATTTCATGGCTATTCTTTTCACAGACCACATATGGATCCACTAGTGTCATTGCATGTGTGTTCTCTCCAGAGACCACATATGGATCCACCAGTGTCATTGCATGTGTGTTCTTCTCATTAACCACAGCTAGAGTCACTAGATGTGTGTTCTTTTCACAAACCACATATGGATCCACCATTGTCATTGAAATGTGTGTTCTTTTTAGAGACCACACATGGATCCACCAGTGTCATTGCATATGGATCCACCAGTGTTCATTGCATGTGTGTTCTTTTCACAATCCACCTATGGATCCACCAGTGTCATTGCATGTGTGTTCTTCTCATTAACCACAGCTAGAGTCATTGCATGTGTGTTCTTTTCACAAACCACATTTGGAACCACCATTGTCATTGAAATGTGTCTTCTCTCATTAACCACATCTGGAGTCATTTCATGTCTATTCTTTTCACAGACCACATATGGAACCACCAGTGTCATTGCATGTCTGTTCACTTCACAGACCACATATGGATCCACTAGTGTCATTGCATGTGTGTTCTTTTCACAATCCACATATGGATCCACCAGTGTCATTGCAATGTGTGTTCTTTTCATTAACCACAGCTAGAGTCACTAGACGTGCGTTATTTTCATTAACCACATATGGATCCACCAGTGTCATTGCATGTGTGTTCTTCTCATTAACCACAGCTAGAGTCACTGGATGTGTGTTCTTTTCACAAACCACATATGGATCCGCCATTGTCATGGAAATGTGTGTTCTTTTCAGAGACCACACATGGATCCACCAGTGTCATTGCATATGGTTCCACCAGAGTTCATTGCATGTGTGTTCTTTTCACAATCCACTGATACATCCATTTTGCATCACTATTCTATGTCATAATTCACTGTTATTCATTGATATACTTCATATTGAGAGGTGATACTTATTTTATTTCATCTGTTTTTGCATGGTAGATGACTTTTGGAGCATGGACCGCTGCAGTCAGGATTCTGATGGAAAAGGTGCTATTTGGAGGCAAAATTCGCGAAGATCAGAAATACCGAGAAAATATACGGAAAATCCTATTTTTCCAGAAGACGAAGGAAGCCAGAAGGAGGGCTGGAGATGGGCCACAGGGGGCCGACACCACCCCCTGGCACGGGCTAGCCTAGGCCGTGCCACCAGGTGGTGTGGCCACCCTGGTCCATCCCTGGCACTCCCCTCTAGCGTATATTATCCTCTCGAATCCCTAAGACTCGGGGAGCGACCACAGAAAGATTCCGCCGCCTCTACGGGGCGGAAAACACCAAGAGAGAAAGATCTCTCCGGCAGACAGATTTCTGCCGGGGGAATTCCTTCCCGGAGAGGGGAGATCGTCGCCATCAACACCACCATCAAATTGGACTTCATTGGGATCATCATAATCATCATCACCATCATCATCACCATCAGCACCCTCATCACCATCTCCATATTGCTGTAACAATTGCGTTGAATCTTGCATAGTTCATAGGGGAAACTTTCCCGGTGTTGATTACTCTTTGTAGTTGATGCTATTGAGTGAACCATTGAATTATTGTTTATGTTCAGATTGTTATAGATCATTATTCCATCTTTGATCATGATCCATATGATGTCTTGTGATTAGTTTGTTTTGTTCTTGAGGACATGGGAGAAGTCATGTTGTTAGTAGTGGAGTTGTGTTGAGAAAGATACAATAGTTTGATATTTAAGTTGTGGTGTACTTCTTCTAGTGGTGTCATGTGAACGTCGACTACATGATACTTCACCTATATGGGCCTAGGGGAATGCATTGTGTATATGGCTACTAATCGTAGGGGTTGCCAGAGTGACAGAAACCTGAACCCCCATTAGGAAACCATTGCACAAGGGACATAAGGGTCTTAGAGTTTAAAGCTGTGGTTAGGTTTCTACCTTAATTACTTTCTTGTACTTACGGATGTTTGCAAGGGGTTTAATCACAAGTATGTATTAGTCCTAGGAAGGTCGATACATTAGCATAGGTTCACCCACACAACACTTAGCAAGCTAAAGAAGATTAATCAACTATATGAAGCGAAAGCACTTGACAGTCTTACCATGTGTCCTCGAGAACGTTTGGTCATCTTAAGTAATACAACCGGCTTGTCCTTTGCTGCATAAAGGATTGGGCCACTTGCTGCATTTATTCCTATTGCGTTTTATTTACTCATACTTTGTTTACTTGCTTCATCAAAAACCCCTAAAAATCCGTTTACTAAGTATTTGCAGAGAATTCCTGATCCATACCACTAGCCAGCACCTTCTACTCCTCATTGGGTTCGACACTCTTACTTATCGAAAATACTGCGATACACCCCCTATACTTTTGGGTCATCAAGACTATTTTCTGGCGCCGTTGCCGGGGAGTGAAGCGCTATTGGAGAGTGGAACTGGTAAAGGAAACTTCTATTGTGAGTATTGTTTACTTCTGTTAGTTGCTTTATTTTCGTTATGGATAATTCGCTGAGTTTCTTATTTGGTAATGCTACTACCACTACTAAGGTAGTAGATAAGCCACCACCTTCTGAGAATGATGTTTTTAAAATACCTACAAGAATTATTGATCATGTTATGGATAACTACTATGTTGGGGATGGAACTGTCCATCCCGGTGATCATTTACTCTTTATACACGAATTATGCGGGTTGTTCAAGTGTGCAGGTATTACTACAGATCAAGTTAAGAAGAAGTTATTCTCAATATCGCTGAAAGGAAGAGCTAAGGAATGGTATAATCTGCTAAAGAATGGTCAAGCTCTAGAATGAGAGGAAATAGTGCCTCTCTTTTATTCAAAGTTTTATCCTCCTAGTGAGATTCATAAAGATCGGAATCAAATATACAACTTTTGGCCTCTTGATGGAGAGAGTACAACTCAAGCTTGGGGAGATTGAAGTTACTAATGCTCAAATGTCCCATTCATGAGCTCCCCAACAATATTATTATCAATAACTTCTATGCAAGGCTCCCTCTACATGACAAGGATTTATTGGATGCTTCTTGTGCTGGATCATTCACTCGCATGGAAGAAGAAGCTAAATGGGATCTTCTGGAACGTATTCAAGACAATGCTGAAGCTTGGGAGAATGACAAAGGTAGAAACACTAGTAGAAAATGTGTTCCTCCTTGGTTGTGCATGAAGCGGAAGTTCATTATGATGCCAGTGCTCATCCAAGGCCCGAAACAACCCGGCAACGACATTGATGTGTACCTAAGGCCATTAGTTGATGAACTTCTACAGTTGTGGGCCAAACCAGGTGTACGTGTGTGGGATGAGCACAAACAACAGGAATTTGACCTACAAGCGTTGCTGTTCGTAACCATCAATGATTGGCCTGCTCTTAGTAACATTTCAGGACAGATGAACAAAGGATACAATGCATGCACACACTGTTTAGATGAGACTGAAAGTATATATATCTGGATAAATGTAGAAAGAATGTGTACTCATACGATCGTCATTTTCTTCTGCCCAGTCATCCCTTAAAGAAGAAAGGCAAGCATTTCAATGGCAAGACAGAAACCCGGACGAAGCTTGTCCCCCGTAGTGGTGCTGATGTATTTGGTATGGTCAAGGATTTGGATGTAATCTTTGGAAAGAGTCCTGGAGGACAACCTGTTCCGAAAGACCCCATTACCGGACACGCACCCATGTGGAAGAAGAAATCTATATTTTGGGAGCTACCCTATTGGAAAGTGCATGAGGTCTGCTCTGCAATCAACGTGATGCACCTGACGAAGAATCTTTGCGTGAATATTCTAGGCTTCCTGGGCTTGTATGGGAAGTCAAAAGATACCCCGTCAGCATGGGAGGACCAGCAACATCATAAAGGACGAGACGGCAAGCATCCATGGCATTTTCAAGGGCTTGCCAGCTACACTCTTACCAAAGAAGAGAAGGAAATCTTTTTTGAAGTCCTTTTCAATATCAAGGCCCCGTCTGGCTTCTCGTCGAATATAAATGGAATTGTAAATATGAAAGAGAAAAAATTTCAAAACCTAAAGTCTCATGACTACCATGTGCTTATGACGCAATTGCTTTCGGTTGCATTGAGGGGAATTCTACCAGAAAATGTTTGACTAGCCATTGTGAAGGTATGTGCATTCCTCAATGCAATTTCTCAAAAGGTAATCGATCGAGAAATTCTATCAGGGTTACAGATTGATGTGGTCCAATGTCTGGTCAGCTTCGAGTTGTTGTTCCCGCCATCCTTCTTCAATATTATGACGCACCTCCTAGTTCACCTAGTCGAAGAGATTAGAATTCTCGGTCCTGTGTTTCTACACAATATGTTCCCCTTCGAGAGGTTCATGGGAGTCTTAAAGAAATATATTCATAACCGTGCTAGGCCAGAAGGAAGCATCTCCAAGGGCTATGGAACAGAGGAGGTCATTGAGTTTTGTGTTGACTTTCTTCCTGACCTTAAGCCGATTGGTGTTCCTGAATCTCGGTATGAGGGGAGGATGACTGGAAAAGGCACACTAGGAAGGAAATCAATGGTATGTAGGGACGGGCATTCTTTCACTCAAGCACACTACACAGTTCTACACAATTCCACCATGGTGGCTCCGTATATCGAGAAACACAAGAATATTCTATGCTCCAAAAACCCGGGGAAGCCTGAAACCCTGATTAAAGGGGAACACGAGAAGAATTTTGGCAATTGGTTGCAGACACATCTCATGAATAACACCACTATTGGAGATGAGTTGTACTCGTTGGCCAGGTTACCATCTTCGACTATATGTACTTTCCAAGGGTACGAGATAAATGGGAATACATTTTACACGATCGCCCAAGATAAAAAAGAGCACCAACCAAAACAGTGGTGTCCGCTTTGATGCAACAGATGACAATGGGCAGAAGGACACATATTATGGGTACATAGAGGAGATATGGGAACTTGACTATGGACCTACTTTTAAGGTCCCTTTGTTTCGGTGCAAATGGGTCAAGCTGACAGGAGGCAGGGTACATGTAGACCAAAAGTACGGCATGACAACAGTGGATCTCAACAATCTTGCGTACATGGATGAACCATTCGTCCTAGCCAATGATGTGGCTCAGGTTTTCTATGTGAAGGACATGTCTACCAAACCGAGAAAAAGGAAAGATAAGCAAAAGAGTACAGAACACGATGAGCCAAAGCGCCACATAGTTCTTTTAGGGAAAAGAAACATCGTGGGAGTGGATGACAAGACAAACATGTCAGAAGATTACAATAAGTTTCATGAAATTCCGCCCTTCAAAGTGAAAACTGACCCAAGCATCCTGTTAAATGATGAAGATTCTCCATGGCTACGGTGCAGAAGAAAACCACAACACTAGATGTTGGTGATGTGTAATAATGTATTAAACCTTTTATTTGAGACATAAATCTATGTAATGTATTAAACCTTTTATTTGAGACATAAAGGTCCCCTTTCATGTAATACATCTTGCGCAATCAAACTAGACGCTGACGACCGGGTTCTGAGCCGCGGGAGGTGATCACCCAAAGAGAAGGAACCATCACAAGAGAAGGAACCCACAAACACTAAGGATACATAGCACAACTGAAAATTAAGATACATAGCACAACTAAAATTAAGAAACATGCCTAATGTTGGAGTGATTCAGTCATGCTCCTGCCTAGCCCTGTAATACGCGCCACTATAGTCGTCGTAGTCACCGGCGCCGTCGTCGCTGTCGTCGTCGGGGTCGCCGTAGTCAAACCTTGAAGGTTGGGCACGCGTGGGCTGGATTTGAGGGTACCGCAGGCGGGGGTTATTGCCGGTCGTGTTGTAGGCCATGACACTCTGGAGAGTCCAGCCGCGCCACCACAGCCGACGGCGGCCTCGTTGAAGTTCGGAGGAGGTGGGTCGTCCTCCTCGTGCCTAGAGAGCACCCTCTCACGCCGATTGATGAAGAAGGCTTCCCAAGTCGGGAAATAGTCGGGATGCCAGTTGGGATTCCTCCGTTGCTCTGGCGTGAGCTCGAGGTAGTAGTGGTTCATGATGGCCATCCAGCGCTCCACACCTAGAGGGACAGGAGGGACCGGCACGCCTCCGGCGCTCAGCATCCAGCCGGTGGGGACGCGGTAGCCCGGTGGGCAGGGGTAGTTCGAGGCGCAAAGCGCCTCCGCCTCCCGGGTGGTTAGAGATACGCTGGAAGCCATGGGAAGAGAATGATGAGTCTAGATGTGATATGTAAATGGAGGCCAAGCGTACATATATACTGAAAAAATGGCGGGAAGACAGAGGTAGGAACCGGTGGAAAGCGCGGGAACGTAGTAGCGCGGGAAACTTTCATCCCGGGTGGGGGCTCAAACCGGGACAAAAGATGGGGGGGCCTTATCTAGGGGGGGCTTATCTGGGAGGGCCTTATCTGGGGGGTGGCTAACCTTTAGTACCGGCTGGTGGGTGCAACCGGGACTAAAGGTGGTTTTTGTGTCATCTAAAAAAATTGTCAGTGGGATAAGGACGCGTGGGTAACCTTTAGTACCGGCTGGTGGGTGCAACCGGGACTAAAGCTGTTGGCAGGATAAGGACGCGTGGGTGGACGCACTGCTCGATGAGATAAAGCATGTAGCGCACGACGCCCTGTCGGAGGAAGAAGACAAAGTAAAAGCGGCGCCGTGCCTATAAAAGGAGCATCGATACGCCATGGCAAGCAACTCAACAAGCCAACATGGATGGAGAGTTTCATCCCCATGGATGGAGGAAAGGGTTGGGAAATCTCCCGTGGTGGAACTTCTCGAAGATGCCCTTGGTGCACATGCCCTATGGCATCTTCGGAAGTTCCGCCTCGGAAAATATTTTCCTGCTAGCCCGTGAAAGACTCCATCTCCGCCTCCCTAGGGTTAGAGGTATGGTGGAAGCCATGTGATAGAGTGGAGAGAGGCGGCAGATATGAGTCTAGATGTGCTATGACAACGACCAAGCCTACATATATATAGTGAGAAATGGCAGGAAGTCAGAGGAGGGAAGCCTAAACCCTAAACCCTAAACCCTAAAGGGGCTACCCTCGTACGGAGAAAGCTATAGGGGTAGACGATCCGGAGCCCCCGGTCTAGGGTTTCGCCGGAGGAAGACCACCGGAGCGTCGGAATCACATGAAAATGGCAAAATGGTTAATATTTTGACTAGTTAGAATAATTATTTTATAAAACATAAAATGGATTTGAATCTCTAATTCAAATTCAAGCACTTTTTATGTTAAAAATTTAGTGAGATTCAAAAATATGCAAAATATAATAGTTAATGCATTTTTAAATTGTAAATGGCAAAAATGGTTATTAGTTTCACTAGTTAGAATAATTATTTTATAAAACAGAAAATAGATTTGGATTACTTATTCAAATTCAAAAACTTTTCATGTTAAAAATTTAGTGAGATTCAAAAATATGCAAAATATAATAGTTAATGCATTTTTAAATTGGAAATGGCAAAATGGTTATTAGTTTCACTAGTTAGAATAATTATTTTATAAAACAGAAAATAGATTTGGATTACTTATTCAAATTCAAAAACTTTTCATGTTGAAAATTTTCTCAAATTCATAAGTATGCAAAAACTGTATAATTCAAATGTTTAAAAAATCTAATAGTTACAAATTGTAATATTTGAAAAAACAGGCGCCAACTTAGGCCCAGCGCGGGCAAATTTGGGCCTTTAGTCCCGGCCCAGAACACCATACGGGACTAAAGTGTCTGCAGGCAAAAAGGCATCCAAAGCGTTTAGTCCCGGTGCGTGGCTGGAACCAGGACTAAAGACCCCCCTTTAGTCCCGGTTCCAGCCACGCACCGGGACTAAAGGGTGGGGGTATTTAATGTGCCGCCTTCTTCCCCGGTCGAATCCATCGATCGGAGCAAGGAGTATAGCACTACACCGCCAGGTTGCCGAAATACCTCGCCGCGCCTCTCTGCCCGTCCGCGTACCCCGCCGTGTTGCCGCGTCGCGCCGCCGCCTCTTGAGACGCGCGCTCGTCCGCCCTGCTGCTGGGAGGTAATCCCTCCCCCCACCGCGCGCTCTGCCTCCTCTCTGTCCCCGGCCCCAGCGAGCCCGGGCGGCGCCCCGCGACCGGCGAGCCCGGGCGGCACCCCGCCGGCCACTTCCATTATTTTTTGTATATTTTTTGTACTACTAGTATTTCTAGTGTATGTTTTTTGTATTACTAGTATCTTTTTTGTAATAGATAGATAGAATTATTACTAGTATTACTATTATGTTTTTTGTAATAGATAGATAGAATTATTACTAGTATTTTTTGTATCTTTTTTATATTTCTAGTGTATGTTTTTTTATTAATTTCTAGTATAGTATATATTAATTTCTAGTATAGTATATATTTCTAGTATAGTATATATTAATTTCTAGTGTATGTTTTTTATTTCTTGTATATTTTTTATATTGTAATATTTATTACTCTCTCCGATTCATATTACTTGTCGCTGAATTGGACGTATCTAGCACTAAAACATGTCTAGATACACCCATTTAAGCGACAAGTAATATGAATCGGAGGGAGTACTAGTATATAAATATATGTTTGTGTATATATATTTATTACTAGTAATAATATATATAGTAGTATATTATATAGTATGTAGTATTATAGTGTCGATTGAGACAGACAAGCATTAGTGCTAAATAAAGATAAGCTAAAGAAATAACTACCCTAAGTCCGGTAGTGCTCGCGGGCCCCCAGACTTAGGGTTAGGGTGGTGGTGCTCGCGGGCCACCGAACTTAGGGTTAGGGTGGTAGTTCTCGCGGGCCCCCGGACTTAGGGTTAATGTGGTAGTGCTCGCGGGCCCTCGGACTTAGGGTTAGGGTGGTAGTGCTCGCGGGCCCCCGGACTTAGGGTTAGGGTGGTAGTTCTCGCGGCCCCCGGACTTAGGGTTAGGGTGGTAGTGCTCGCGGGCCCCCGGACTTAGGGTTAGGGTGGTAGTGCTCGCGGGCACCCAGACTTAGGGTTAGGGTGGTGGTGCTCGCGGGCCCCCGGACTTAGGTTTAATGTGGTAGTGCTCGCGGGCCCCCGGACCTAGGGTTAGGGTGGTGGTGCTCGCGGGCCACCTGACTTAGGGTTAGGGTGGTCGTGCTCGCGGGCCACCGAACTTAGGGTTAGGGTGGTAGTGCTCGCGGTCACCCGGACTTAGGGTTAGGGTGCTGGTGCTCGCGGGCCCCCGAACTTAGGTTTAATGTGGTAGTGCTCGCGGGTCCCCGGGACTTAGGGTTAGGGTGGTGGTGCTCACGGGCCACCGGACTTAGGGTTAGGGTGGTAGTGCTCGCGGGCCACCGGACTTAGGGTGGTAGTGCTCGCGGGCCACCGGACTTAGGTTTAATGTGGTAGTGCATATTATTGTTTAGTATTATTTTATGTAGAAATATTGAATGAAAAATGTTATTGTGTGAATTTTGTAGAAAACTATGGATCCAATCTAGAGAGACCTAGCATAGGAAGAAATTCTCAAGGATATGATGAACGACACCCCCCATGTTGATCCACCCGAATCTCCGTCGATTTATCTGAACCCCTCCGGTGAGGGAGAGGAGGTCGACCGAAATGATCAAGGAGAAGTCGACAGCTCCGGTGGTGGAGAAGCCGACGGCGAGGTATATATATGAAGTCTGGTGATCAGTAGATGCATTAACTGAGTTGTATATATATATAAATTGACGAATGTTTCTTCTCTTAGGCCTCCACGTCGAGCAAAAACTATTCCAAACGAGGCCCGGCCAAAAAGTTGGACGCATCTACGCGTTATACAATTACACGGGTATCACCATGGGGTGATCCGTTGGAACCCGAAAAGGCTAAAACTGTATTTAAACAACAATGCGGAGTTATGGTTAGGGATCGCATCCCGATCACCGTTCGAGAGTGGAATAAGACCAAAGGGGCGAAAGAGGGTGAGTATGTCGCCGACAGGTGCAAAGAGGGTCTTTGGAATGACCTCATGACACATTTCACCCTGCCAGAATGTGAGGATGATGCCGACACAGCTGCATTGAGGAAGAAAGTCAAGCACTGGACTCTTACGAAGATGGCTGAACTATTCAAGAACTCGAAGAAAGCATTATGGCAAAAGTATCATAAGACGAAGACTCCTCCTAAATTTGAATGCTATCTAACGAAGCATCAGGCTAACTGGGATGCATTTGTGAAGTACAAGGAGTCACAACCTGCTATGGAAATGTCGGAAAAAAACAAGAAAAATGCCGCGATGAAGAAATATCACCATCACCTGGGGCCAGGGGGCTACGCGGCTGCCATGCCAAAGTGGGATGCTAAAGAGAATGAGCTGCTTGCTAAAGGGATCACTCCAGAACCAATACGCGAAGAATGGGATCTGAGGGCAAGGAATTGGTTCCTTGGGCATGGGAGTGAGTATGACGAAAGTACAGGGGACCTTATTTGCAATCACGGGATTAGGATACCCTAGGATACTGGCAGAAAGTGGTGAAGGAGATTAAAGCGGGGACAACAAAGTTCGTTCTCGATAGAGAGAAAGACTTCCTGACAAAGGTCCTCGGGAATGACGAACACGGAGGACGTGTACGAGGCCTTGGCCCTAGTTATAGGTGGGAGATGGGGTTTCCCAAAGACAGAGATACTTATAGGAGCCGAGAGAGAGCAAAGAGGGGACTGCAAGAGGAGGAGGGAGACAGGTTCACCGAGTTGCTAGGAACACTTCGAATGCATCAGCAACAGATTGACGAACTTCGAGGAGCAGCGCGCCTGCAAGATCCTGTACTCGATATTACCGCCATCCCATCTCAACGGAGAAGCAGCGTGGCTGAATCGGAGGTCCCTTCTGACGATGCACGTATGGTAGATGGCGGTCCCGGCTACCCCGTGGATGGAATCAAGGAGCATGCATCTTGTGAGCTCCATCAGAAGGTGAAGAACCTATCCATCAAGGTGGCGGTCGAATGTGCTTTACCTTGTCCACCTGGCGTACGCTGGCAAGGCCGTGAGATTCCAGCTGGCTATGCTAAAGTTACTGTGGATGAAATCGCAATGGGGTGGGACTCAATGGAGCTTGACATCCCTGGACCTGAAGGTGAGAGGACACTCGGAGAAGTACTGGGTGGTATCATTCTATGGGACAAGAACAACATCAAGCTTCCAGGCTGGACGCCAAAGCCAACACCGCCTCCGAGTGGTTGCATGTCACCTTCACCTCCATCACCTCCAAGAAGCCCACCCCATGACTACGACCACCACAGCCCGAGTCCATCTCGATATCCGCCGCAGCCTCCAATTAGTACTAAACGACGCAGGAGCCCAAAACGACAAATGTTGCCCCTCCCAAGAGTACCTCATAAGAATCTTCCTATCAGACCTTACGATCGTACTGATGAGGAAACCGACATGATCGTAAAGGCTGAATGTGTTGCGCAGCTTCAAAAGAAGAAACCGGAGCCCGCCCCGGTATACACCGAGAAGCAAAAAGCGTATGCACTTTCTTTTCTGAACACAAAATCGCAATATGACTTGCACCATAAGCCAGATGACTATCGACGCACACTTCAGAAGGTAGTGAAGAAGAGCAAATCAAGTAGAAGTGCAAGCAGGAGCAAATCATCAAGTCAAAGTGCAACCGGGAAAAGAAAGGACGTCCCCCAGCTCAGGGAACAGGCCAAAAAATCGACCCCACCCCTCAAGGTGGTATCCCATGACATTCCCCAGCAGAATATGGAAGAAGCTGCGAAGCTTGCGGCCTCTATGAATGTGACTGTTGAGGAATTGCTAGGTTCCCAGGACGACAAGTTACCCAAGGCTCAGGTAGTCCCTACATATGTCCCAGGGAAGCCTCTGGTTAGCTTTGAGCAGTTCCAAAAACTGCCAACACAAATGCGGAATTTACATAAATGGTACTTGAAAGCCGTAAAGCAGGAGAGAATAATGATCGTGGCGAAAGTCCCACATGACTACTACTTCCGAGAAGAAGAGGTCCATGTTGAGTTTCCAGAACTCTTCCAGTTATACATTTTCGACGCCCTCGACAAAAGTCTCATGAGTTGCTATTGTTTGTAAGTTGTTGAATTCATTGTCTATATATAAGTTGTTCATTTTTTTCAGTTGTTCAGTTCATTGCATGTAATTATCCTAATTATATCCTTTTGTACTCTATTATTATTCAGAATGAAGATCATGGAATGTAAAAGAAGGTCAATCTTTAGTGTTGGGTTCATTGACCCAGATAAAATACATTGTCAGACGCTAAAGGATAAACCCGAGGACACGCAGGAAAACCTTCTAAGGTTTCTAACGGAGCAAAATTTCTGTGACCACATACTGTTTCCTTACAATTTCGCATGAGGGTCTTACTCTATTGTACACATTCTCTTTTGCTTACTCGATGTTAAGTGTAATTGATGAGTTACTGATGTATATATAAACGTGTACAGTTTCCACTGGATTCTCATGGACATTCAACTTGATAAGGGAAGAGTTGAAGTCATGGACCCATTAAAGAGACCCCTAGAAATGTTTAGGGACATGCAGGACATGCTCCAGAGGTAATTTTGACGCTACATCGGTCTCTTTCGTTTATTTCCTGAGATATCACGTAATAAATAACTCATTCATTTTCTTTACCGGGTAGGGTTTGGAACCAGTTCAAGAGTGCGGTTACGGGCGACTTTAGTGAGAAGTTGACGTTTAAGCCGGTCTCGGTAAGTAGTACGCGCATCTCTTTACTTCTAGTTTTAATACAATTATGATGCTGGATTATTATTTTGATTGAATTCTATTCTTGTAAAGTGCGCGAGACAGCCACCGAAGACAAATCTATGTGGATTCTACGTTTGCGAGTTCATTCGCATGTTTACCAGTGAGCTGAATGATTATAGAGTCAATGTAAGCAATACATTCATAACATTATTTTTATTACCGTCACTTTTTGTTATCATGATTGATATTCATATTGACCTCCTTTTCTTATATAGTTCGAGAAAATGCGGGATCAGCTCCTACCAGAGCAACACGTAGTAGCAATTGCTGAAGAACTGGCAAGATTCTTGATGAACAAGATGATAGATGACGCCGGAGAATTTAGTGTGAATAGGCGCCGATGATCCCGGACCGTGTAATTGAATAGACGGGCTCTAGTCCCGATAATTGTGATCTCCATGTGTAACTATCATGTATATATTTGTATGCTCGATCTTAAGAGAAGTTATCTTATGTATGCACGAACATGTACGGTATGTGGTAGTGTAGAAAACTATTTTGAAATGAAAAAAAAGGATACAAATTGAATTCTCTGCCACGACAGAGAAAGTGCCTAAAATTCTGCCGCGGCAGAGAACCATTTGTCCCGGTTCGTAATACGAACCGGGACTAATGGGGGGGGGCACCCAGCGCCCGCAGAGACAACCACGTGGATTCCCATTAGTCCTGGCTGGTAAGAGGGCCGGGACTAGTGGGTGGACCTTTAGTCCCGCCCCTCCAGTCCCGGTTACCAGGACCGGGCCCCTTACAGGCCGGGACTGGAGGCCCGTTTTCCACTAGTGAAAGTCAGGTATAAATTATGATTATGAATGCATTGAATCTTTTATGGGAACTGATGACTTTCAAAATATAAAAAATGCTTATGGTCTAGACTCTCAAGCTATTGCTTCTTATTTTAAGGCTTTTGCTTCCTACATTGAAGTGCCTAAAAAGAAGTGGAATAAGTATCATGAACCTTATAAAGGTGTTGCTAAGAGTGTTCCTGCAAGAAATATTGAAGTTTATACTACTAATCATGTCTTACCTAAACCTTACATTGAGAAAATCCCTTTCCCATGTAAGATAAAGGAACATTCTATGATAGCTAGTATGGTTGATGAAAGTATGAATGAAGCTGTTGAACCTGATAAACAAATGGTTGATGAACCTATAATAGCAAATGTGAAAGACTTTGTTACTAAATATGAAGAAGAGGGACACACTATCCTTTGTAAGGATACCTCTAATATTGTTTCACAAAGTAGTGTTATGAGAGCTAGTATTTCTGTGTTTCTGTTAGAATAAGTGATCCTTGCTATGATGGTCCTTGTGATAGTTATATTGTTAAGTTTATGCATGATACTGAAAGTTACTATGAGAGAGGGAAAAGTGTTCTTATGTATCTCAATAATATCAAGTTTCCTCGTTTTATGCTGAAAGTTTTTATGTTGCACTTCTTTTGCCTTCTTATGCAAGTAGCCTCTGGTTTCGACAACTTGTTTATTTACAAAATTCCCTTGCATAGGAAGTGGGTTAGACTTAAATGTGTGTATTTTTGCTTCTTAATGCTCTATTTCACTTCAATTCATATTCCTATGTGAGCATCTTCAAAATTATCATGCCCATCTTAATGGCTATAAAGAAAGAGCTCTTTGGGAGACAACCCAATTTGTTTTTGCTTTTAGTTTGTTTGTGTTTCTTTGAGTCTTGGAAGTTATTACTTCGGTAATAACCTCTCCTTATCCGTTTTGTTTGGTTTTTGTGTCAAGATCAACCTCTAATGAGAGAGATGTAATATTTGGGGAAGTTGCTGTCCCGGAACAAATTTTTGTGCTTCACCGTAAAAATTCGTGAGAGATCTCTGTATGTCGGATTGAGATGAAATTTTTTGTGCTTCTGCCCCAGGTTGTTATTTAACTTCCGTTAGTTTTGCACTTTTTGATTGAAGCAACAGAAGATTTTCGAAAAATTTTATCTTTACCTGCTGGTCTGTTTTGACAGATTTTGCCACTCTTGCATTTGCTTCTTTAATCGATTTCCTTTTTGAATTATTTTTGGGTTTTCGGAAGGAGTTGCTACAGCAGCTTATGTTTTTATGGTTTTCAGTTGAATTTAGACACAAAAGGTTTTATCACTTCACTCATACTAATGTTGCTAATGAGAACTGTGTGAAGTTTTGTGTGAAAGAAATTTCCAGGTAGTGGAGATAATGGTGTAATGAGGAAGAGAAAGGTTTTATGACTCAAGTAATAAGTGTATGAAGATGAAGATATTGATGTTATTCAAGTGGTGACTCCGGAAGAACCCACTAAATACCAAATTCAGAGACCTGCAGAGTCTGTTTTCAAATAGGAACTATCTTTGAAAGCTTAGAAGCACAATGGTGTCCGCCAAGGATAAAGATCTCCAAGACCCTGGGCAGGAGAAGGAGATCAAGAGTGAAGGTGAAGAAGAGGCAAAGCACACCGGCACTACCGTTGCGAGCATTGGAGTGGTGGAAAACCCAGCCATTGGAGGGAAGCCTCCTCATCACCGTTCAGATCCCTGGTCACTACCTCCATGCACCCAGAATACTTTCCATACTCTTATCCATGAGCATCAATACCAGAATATGCCCAAGGGGAAATTACCCTCCAATTGGGATTTTCCTCGTTCTAGCTATGCAGGGAAAGAAGACTCCAAGAGGGAAGAACGGAAAAAGAATCATAAGAGCTGGGATCCACAATCTGACATGATCATGCACCGCATCGAGCACAACTCGGAGTTGATTCGTACCCTCACCTTCCAGATTGAGGACTTGGGGAAATTGGTCAAGAAGCTCATCGATAGGATACCACCACCACCAAAGGAGTGATTCGTCATTAGGTTTGGCATCCCCTTGGTTTTTTCCAAGCTTGGGGGAGTGCCACAGTATCACATCACTATCTTCTATCTTTTTACCTTATTAGTAGAGTCATATCATGAATAGAGAAGTTATTATGTAGGATGGTTTGCATAATAGAAGTGTCCCCTCTCTCGTTAGATATGTATCCATTGGTGTGAGTTGCCGTTATGGAATATTAATGAGAAGTTCTATCATTTACTCATTTGCATATCTTATATTAGTTTTCAATTCGTGGTTATATGATTAATCTTGTTGTTAGTATTGGTATCACTTTGGAATCATTGAGTTAATTTAGTTGGTTTTGGCAAACCTGGCTCGGTTAGTAGCAACACTATTTTTGAGAGTGAATGAAAAATATAGAAGTACTCTAAGAAAAATAATTTCATCATCTTTCTTTCTTGATTTGCTCATGAGTCTAGTATTCTCTAGTTAAGATCTTTGTGCTTCCAAGGGAGACTGCATGTTTGTTTTTATCACTTGTATGTTTGTTTGTTTCCTTCAACTCTTATACTTGCTACCCAGCCTTGCTAGCCAAAAACCTGTACTGAGAGGGAATTCTTCTCCTGCATCCACTTCCTTTAAAAAAACCCATGCCTTTTGAGTCCACCATACCTACCTAGTAGCATTATTGCTATTCCAAGTAAATTCTTGTTTTATCTACCTCCCAAATTAAACTTGTTATGTGAAAATTAGTGATTAAAGCTCTCACGAACTTGATGGCACACTTTACTTTCTTGCATTTAATAAACCTGAACCATTGGGTCCTTCTTTGTTGCGTATATGCTTGCACTTTATGAGTTGAAGTTAGCAGAACCATGTATCATGGGGAATGCTTTCAACACTGCCATGGTACTTTGTACCTAGTTGATATCATGTTCTTTTGCTTATGGATTCCAGCGGTGTGAAATAAAAGTGGAGCTTGTAAGATCATGGAGTTTATATGTGTGTTAGAGAAACGCCTGGGCCGCTCGCCTAAGCCATGCCTAATCATGGTGGAAACTTGCAGCATAACTATAGTGAGCATTCTATGAAGCATCCTCAATAAAAACCTATGCAAATAGCAAATAAAAAGATCGCTGGGATGCTCACTGTCTGCTTGACTTATCATTTTGATTATGGGATAGCTCCTGTGTCATGTGCAAGGGGTACCCGTTGGCAGTTCTCAATGATACACGTATATTTACAATGACAAGAGCTTACTCATGACTGAAGTTGAGTAGCATGAGGTTGGGTACTCATAAGGAAGGGGCATGAGATTTCAACTTATAACTTGTCAAGCATATCCTCTTTGTTGTGTCACTTTAACCTTAATCACCTAAATATGCCTATGATAGGGGTAATGAGAGCTGAAAGCTAGTAAATATCATAATTTTTGGGAGCTCTTTATGAGACTTGAAATCCCTGCTTCCCTCTGCGAAGGGCCTTTCTTTTACTTTTTAGTTGAGTCAGTAAACCTATTCCTCTCTATCTCAGCAAGTATTTTGAGTTGTTGTGTTTCATTCATTCATATGATGATTTATTCACTCATGTTTCTTATGTTCCTTGTTTTGCACATTGCTCTTATCTTGATGTTTACTACTTTGAAAGCTATCATTGAAAACCAGTTATTTGTGAACTCTAGCAAATTATCAACTATTCTTCGACCAAGAGCTAAGTTTGCCATTGCCAATTATGATTTACTTTATGTATCTTTATTGTGTTACCTTTACTCATTGCAAGTTGAGTTATATAATAGTGAGTTGTCTTCTGTTATGATCTATGTATTGATGAATGTGATGCTTCATGTCCGTATTCTTTTATCAACTCTTCACTCCATAAACCTAAGGCCATGTTTATTGAGCTCAGTTTCGCTTGGGGACAAGCGAAGTCTAAGCTTGGGGGGAGTTGATACGTCCATTTTGCATCACTATTCTATGTCATAATTCACTGTTATTCATTGATATATTTCATATTGAGAGGTGATACTTATGTTATTTCATCTGTTTTTGCATGGTTGATGACTTTTGGAGCATGGAACGCTGCAGTCAGGATTCTGATGGAAAAGGTGTTGTTTGAAGGCAAAATTCGCGAAGATCAGAAAATCCGGGAAAATATACGGAAAATCCTATTTTTCCAGAAGACGAAGGAAGCCAGAAGGGGGGCTGAAGATGGGCCACAGGGGGCCCACACCACCCCCTGGCGCGGGCCAGCCTAGGTCGCGCCACCAGGTGGTGTGGCCATCCTGGTCCACCCCTGGCACTCCCCTCTGGCGTAGATTATCAACCCGAAACCGTAAGACTCGGGGAGCAACCACAGAAAGATTTCGCCGCCTCTGTGGGGAGGAAAACACCGAGAGAGAAAGATCTCTCCGGCAGACAGATTTCTGTCGAGGGAATTCCTTCCCGGAGAGGGGAGATCGTCGCCATCAACACCACCATCAAGCTAGACTTCATCGGGATCATCATCATCACCACCATCATCATCACCATCAGCACCCTCATCTCCATCTCCATATTGCTGTAACAATTGCGTTGAATCTTGCATAGTTCATAGGGGAAACTTTCCCGGTGTTGATTACTCTTTGTAGTTGATGGTATTGAGTGAACCATTGAATTATTGTTTATGTTCAGATTTTTATACATCATTATTCCATCTCTGATCATGATCCATATGATGTCTTGTGAGTAATTCGTTTTGTTCTTGAGGACATGGGAGAAGTCATGTTGTTAGTAGTGGAGTTGTGTTGAGAAAGATTCAATAGTTTGATATTTAAGTTGTGGTGTACTTCTTCTAGTGGTGTCATGTGAACATCGACTACATGACACTTCACCTATATGGGCCTAGGGGAATGCATTGTGTATATGGCTACTAATCGTAGGGGTTGCCGGAGTGACAGAAACCTGAACCCCCATTAGGAAACCATTGCACAAGGGACGTAAGGGTCTTAGAGTTTAAAGTTGTGGTTAGGTTTCTACCTTAATTACTTTCTTGTACTTACGGATGTTTGCAAGGGGTTTAATCACAAGTATGTATTAGTCCTAGGAAGGTCGGTACATTAGCATAGGTTCACCCACACAACACTTAGCAATCTAAAGAAGATTAATCAACTATATGAAGCGAAAGCACTTGACAGTCTTCCCATGTGTCCTCGAGAACGTTTGGTCATCTTAAGTAATACAACCGGCTTGTCCTTTGCTACATAAAGGATTGGGCCACTTGCTACATTTATTCCTACTGTCTTTTATTTACTCGTACTTTGTTTACTTGCTTCATCAAAAACCCCTAAAAATATGTTTGCTAAGTATTTGCAGAGAATTCCTGATCGATACCACTAGCTAGCACCTTCTGTTCCTTGTTGGGTTCGACACTCTTACTTATCGAAAATACTGCAATACACCCCCTATACTTGTGGGTCATCATCCACATATGGATCCACCAGTGTCATTGCATCTGTGTTCTTCTCATTAACCACATCTAGAGTCATTGCATGTGTGTTATTTTCATAAACCACATATGGAACCACCATTGTCATTGAAATGTGTATTCTTTCATTAACCATATCTGCATTCATTTCATGACTATTCTTTTCACAGACCACATATGGATCCACCAGTGTCATTGCATGTGTGTTCTCTTCAGAGACCACACATGGATCCATATGGTTCCACCAGAGTTCATTGCATGTGTGTTCTTTTCACAATCCACCTATGGATCCACCAGTGTCATAGCATGTCTGTTATTCTCATTAACCACAACTAGAGTCATTGCATGTGTGTTCTTTTCACAAACCACATATGGAACCACCATTGTCATTGAAATGTGTATTCTTTCGTTAACCACATTTGGAGTCATTTCGAGTCTATTCTTTTCACAGATGACATATGGATCCACCAGTGTCATTGCATGTGTGTTCTCTTCATAGACTACACATGGATCCACCAGTGTCATTGCATATGGATCCACCAGAGTTCATTGCATGTGTGGTCTTTTCACAATCCACCTATGGATCCACCAGTGTCATTCCATGTGTGTTCTTCTCATTAACCACACCTAGAGTCATTGCATGTGTGTTCTTTTCACAAACCACATTTGGAACCACCATTGTCATTGAAATGCGTCTTCTCTCATTAACCACATCTGGAGTCATTTCATGTCTATTATTTTCACAGACCACATATGGAACCACCAGTGTCATTGCATGTGTGTTCTCTTCAAAGACCACATATGGATCCACCAGTGTCATTGCATGTGTGTTCTTTTCACAATCCACATATGGATCCACCAGTGTCATTGCAATGTGTGTTCTTTTCATTAAGCACAACTAAAATCACTCGATGTGTGTTATTTTAATTAACCATATATGGATCCACCACTGTCATTGCATGTGTGTTCTTCTCATTAACCACAACTAGAGTCACTAGATGTGTGTTCTTTTCACAAACCACATATGGATCCACCATTGTCATTGAAATGTGTGTTCTTTTCAGAGACCACACATGGATCCACCAGTGTCATTGTATATGGTTCCACCAGAGTTCATTGCATGTGTGTTCTTTTCACAATCCACATATGGATCCACCAGTGCCATTGCATGTGTGTTCTTCTCATTAACCACATCTAGAGTCATTGCATGTGTGTTCTTTTCACAAACCACATATGGAACCACCATTGTCATTGAAATGTGTATTCTTTCATTAACCATATCTGGAGTCATTACATGACTATTGTTTCATAGACCACATATGGATCCACCAGTGTCATTACATGTGTTTTCTCTTCAGAGACCACACATGGATCCATATGGTTCCACCAGAGTTCATTGCATATGTGTTATTTTCACAATCCACCTATGGATCCACCAGTGTCATTGCATGTGTGTTATTCTCATTAACCACAACTAGAGTCATTGCATGTGTGTTCTTTTCACAAACCACATATGGAACCACCATTGTCATTGAAATGTGTATTCTTTCATTAACCACATATGGAGTCATTTAATGTCTATTCTTTTCATAGACCACACATGGATCCACCAGTGTCATTGCATATGGATCCACTAGAGTTCATTGCATGTGTGTTCTTTTCACAGTCCACCTATGGATCCACCAGTGTCATTGCATGTGTGTTCTTCTCATTAACCACAGATAGAGTCATTGCATGTGTGCTTTTCACAAACCACATATGGAACCACCATTGTCATTGAAATAAGTACTCTTTCATTAACCACATCTAGAGTCATTTTATATCTATTCTTTTCACATACCACATATGGATCCACCAGTGCCATTGCATGTGTGTTCTCTTCACATACCACATATGGATCCACCAGTGTTATTGCATGTGTGTTCTTTTTAGTAACAACAACTAGAGTCATTGCATGTGTGTTATTTTCACAATCCACATATGGATCCACCAGTGTCATTCCATGTGTGTTCTTCTCATTAACCACAGCTAGAGTCATTGCATGTGTGTTCTTTTGACAAACCACATTTGGAACCACCATTGTCATTGAAATGTGTATTCTTTCATTAACCACATCTGGAGTCATTTCATGTCTATTCTTTTCACATACCACATATGGATCCACCAGTGTCATTGCATGTGTTTTGTCTTCATAAACCACATATGGATCCACCACGGTCATTGGATGTGTGTAATTTTTACTAACAAAACTAGAGTCATTGCATGCGTGTTATTTTCATTAACCACATATGGATCCACCAATGTCATTGCTTGTGTGTTCTTCTCATTAACCACAGCTAGAGTCATTGTAGATGTGTTCTTTTCAGAAAACACATATGGATCCACTAGTGTCATTGAAATTTGTGTTCTTTTTAGAGACCACATCTGGGGTCATTTCATGACTATTCTTTTCACAGACCACATATGGATACACCAGTGTCATTGCATATGTGTTCTCTTCACAAACCACATATGGATCCACCAGTGTCATTGCATGTGTGTTATTTTCATTAACCACAGCGAGAGTCACTGGATGTGTGTTATTTTCAGAGACCACATATGGATCCACCAGTGTCATTGAAATGTATGTTCTTTTTAGAGACCACACATGGATACACCAGTGTCATTGCATATGGATCCACCAGAGTTCATTGCATGTGTGTTCTTTTCACAATCCACCTATGTATCCACCAGTGGCATTGCATGTGTGTTCTTCTTATTAACCACAGCTAGAGTCATTACATGTGTGTTCTTTTCACAAACCACATATGGAACCACCATTGTCATTGAAATGTGTATACTTTCATTAACCACATTTGGAGTCATTTCATGTCTATTCTTTTCACAGACCACCTATGGATCCACCAGTGTCATTGCATGTGTGTTCTCTTCACAGACCACATATGGATCCACCAGTGTCATTGCATGTGTGTTCTTCTCATTAACCACAGCTAGAGTCATTGCATGTGTATTCTTTTCACAAACCACATATAGAACCACCAGTGTCATTGGAATGTGTATTCTTTTCAGAGACCACATTTGGAGTCATTTCATGACTATTCTTTTCACAGACCACATATGGATCCACAAGTGTCATTGCATGTATGTTCTCTTCACAGACCACATATGGATCCACCGGTGTCACTGCATGTGTGTTCTTTTTACTAACAACAACTAGAGTCATTGCATGTGTGTTCTTCTCATTAACCACAGCTAGAGTCACTCGATGTGTGTTCTTTTCAGAGACCACATATGGATCCACCAGTGTCATTGAAATGTGTGTTCTTTTCAGAGACCACATCTAGAGTCATTTCATGACTATTCTTTTCACAGACCATATATGGATCCACCAGTGTCATTGCATGTGTGTTCTCTTCACAGACCACATATGGATCCACTAGTGTCATTTCATGTGTGTTCTTTTCATTAACCACATATGGATCCACCCGTGTCATTGCATGTGTGTTCTTCTTATTAACCACAGCTAGAGTCACTGGATGCGTGTTCTTTTCATAAACCACATATGGATCCACCATTGTCATTGAAATGTGTGTTATTTTTAGAGACCACACATGGATCCACCAGTGTCATTGCATATGGATCAACCAGAGTTCATTGCATGTGTGTTCTTTTCACAATCCACCTATGGATCCACGAGTGTCATTGCATGTGTGTTCTTCTCATTAACCACAACTAGAGTCATTGCATGTGTGTTCTTTTCACAAACCTCATATGGAACCACCATTGTGATTGAAATGTGTATTTTTTCATTAACCACATCGGGAGTCATTGCATGTGTGTTATTTTCATTAACCACATATGGATCCACCAATGTCATTGCATGTGTGTTCTTCTTATTAACGACAGCTAGAGTCACTGGATGTGTGTTCTTTTCAGAGACCACATATGGATCCACTAGTGTCATTGAAATGTGTGTTCTTTTCAGAGACCACATCTGGAGTCATTTCATGAATATTCTTTTCACAGACCACATATGGATCCACCAGTGTCATTGCATGTGTGTTCTCTTCATAGACCACATATGGATCCACCAGTGTCATTGCATGTGTGTTCTTTCTACTAACAACAACTAGAGTCATTGCATGTGTGTTATTTTAACAATCCACATATGGATCCACCATTGTCATTGAAATGTGTGTTCTTTTCAGAGACCACACATGGATCCACCAGTGTCATTGCATATGGATCCACCAGAGTTCATTGCATGTGTGTTCTTTTCACAATCCACCTATGGATCCACCAGTGTCATTCCATGTGTGTTCTTCTCATTAACCACAACTAGAGTCATTGCATGTGTGTTCTTTTCAGAAACCACATTTGGAACCACGATTGTCATTGAAATGTGTCTTCTCTCATTAACCACATCTGGAGTCATTTCATGTCTATTATTTTCACAGACCACATATGGAACCACCAGTGTCATTGCATGTGTGTTCTCTTCAAAGACCACATATGGATCCACCAGTGTCATTGCATGTGTGTTCTTTTTACAAACAACAACTAGAGTCATTGCATGTGTGTTCTTTTCACAATCCACTTATGGATCCACAAGTGTCATTGCATGTGTGTTCTTCTCATTAACCACATCTAGAGTCATTGCATGTGTGTTCTTTTCACAAACCACATATGGAACCGACATTGTCATTGAAATGTGTATTCTTTCATTAACCACATCTGGAGTAATTTCATGACTATTCTTTTCATAGACCACATATGGATCCAATAGTGTCATTGCATTTGTTTTCTCTTCAGAGACCAAACATGGATCCACTAGTGTCATTTCATATGGTTCCACCAGAGTTCATTGCATGTGTGTTTTTTTCACAATCCACCTATGGATCCACTAGTGTTATTGCATGTGTGTTCTTCTCATTAACCTTAGCTAGAGTCATTGCATGTGTGTTATTTTCACAAACCACATATGGAACCACCATTGTCATTGAAATGTGTATTCTTTCATTAACCACATCTGGAGTCATTTCATGTCTATTCTTTTCACAGACCACATATGGATCCACTAGTGTAATTGCATGTGTGTTCTCTTCACAGACCACATATGGATCCACCAGTGTCATTGCATGTGTGTTCTTTTTACTAACAACAACTAGAGTCATTGCATGTGTGTTATTTTCACAATCCACATATGGATCCACCAGTGTCATTGCATGTGTGTTCTTCTCATTAACCATAGCTAGAGTCATTGCATGTGTGTTCTTTTCACAAACCACATATGGATCCACCATTGTCATTAAAATGTGTATTATTTTCAACAACAGCCATTGGCCACAAACAATCGGGACGCAAAGCTAATCAGCAAACGCTCCAGGCATCTAAAAGACCCGATACCCGATTGTTAGGCGCCGTTGGATCAGGGTGCATGGACGATAAGGATGTCCTTCGTGAGGGCGATCCGCAAGAAGTTTGTTCTGCGAACTGATTGGCAGTGGCAATGACACTGGGCCTATGTCCTATCCCTTATCCCCTTAACCTCGGGGCCGAAGCTCAGATCGTGTTCCTTCATCGCCATGGAGAGGGAGAGGCCCAAACTCGGCTTGCACGAGGCTCAGATGTTTGCCCACTACGACATACTCGTGCCGCCGTTCGTGAGGCTTCCGGCCGGCTTCGAGCTTAGCTATGCTGGGGTTCCTATCGCGCCGCTCTTGCGCGACAACGCGTTGGCGAGGCAAATTGAGGAGCGCTGCCGCCAGCTGCCGAAGCGGAAGAGGGCAGTGGCACGGTACTCGCGCACGAGCGCGTACTGGCGAAAGCTGTTCAAGAAGGAGCGGGTTGTGTTGATTGAGCTGTGCGGAACCCACCGGCGGGAGATCCACCCGGATTTGCGCAACCCTGAAGGGAGGCAGCGCTTCTGGGAAGTGCCTGGGCGTACGACCTCCACCATTATCGATGCGGCGCGCCGTGAAGAATCCATGAGGAGGAGGAACGCTGCCAGGAACGTCGGCATCGATTTTGACGCGGAGGAGGCTGGTGGCGACACGAACAACATCGTCGATGATGGAGACTGCAGGAGCATCATAGTCGATTAGGGACACTTAAGCATAAATTAAATCTATGTACGGTATCTTAATGCCCTCTTTGGATCTGGGTCACTTGAGTCATAGTTGATTATCATCATAATCTATATATGTTGGTCATGTTTTAGTTGTCTTTGTCTTTGAAACTAGTCGAAACTCGTCTGATCCTGAAAATAAAGTCCGCGTGTTCCTGGCATATCGGATGGGACAATATGCTGACTCTACTCCCAGCACTTGATGGCACAGCTATAATTTGTAGTGCGCCAGAGGAGAAGGGATCGAGCGTGTTGTAATAGTGTACTACTCCTGTCCAGATATAACTGACTTAGTTTTTTTTAGATATTTAATAAATGTATCTATACCCAAAACATGTCTAGATACATGTTTTAGGTTTATCTGTCCTTCAAACTAATCAAAAGTCATCAAATTCTAAACAAACAAAGTCATTGCGTTCACATCTGATGGGACAATACGCTGACTCTGCTACTTGATGGCACAGCCATAATTCTGGAGTGCGCTAGAGGAGATGGGAATCCAAGGGAGATGGGAACTAGTAGTTGCGTCCATACGCAGGTAAAAAATTAATGTAATAATATTTAAAAAAATGTAATCTCGTTCACATGACCCCATCACAGACACGTTGCACGCGCCAAATATAAATAAAGACGACACGACTAGTTTAGTTTCAATGATATAATTCAACATATGACGTTACTATGCCCGCATCTTTCTGCTCCTCTTATTGGTCTGCTAGCCCACGCTGCATTAAGCAACAGTTGATGAGGATAAAAAATGATAAAATGGCAAATAAAACAATTTTTAAGCTTACCTTTCACCTGGAGAATCGTACAAAGATGAAATTGGCAGGGATTTATTATTTCTCCTGCAGTTAGCCGAAAGATCCTCAAGAACATCCTCAATCACCCCTGCAACTTCTTCATATTCTAATACACCTCCATTATTTGCCCTTTCCTCCCTATTCCGATTACCCTTTTGTTTCTTTTCACACTCTTTTCTCGCCGGCACCTCCACTTCTTCATAAATTGGCTACTTACGTACGGTTTCCTCTGAGTGCTCATCACCGTTTTCCTCCACCTGCTGCACTTCCTCGAGTTCTTCGTCTTCGCGCTGCTCTTCCTCCAATTCTGGCTAAGAAGCCTCATTTTCTGCCACCAGGGTGTGAACAGGGACAATATCATGTGTAACTGGGTTTTTGCACAACCTATTGATATGGACGAATCTGCCACAATGTTTGCATTTCGTTTTCCTAGCTCCCAGCCTTGAACCTTTATCGGTGGAGGCTTCGATCCTTAGCTTTCTAGGCCTCCCAGGTGGCCTCCTAAGAACTGGTGGTTGAAGTTTGAACCCTGGATGGACAATCTCCCAACCATTTTCATCGGCCATAGGTGGCACGTTTTCTGCATAAGTTGCAGCAAACTTGTCCATGGAGAAATAGTTATCGACATAGTTCTCTATTTCAGTTTCGCTACCTCTAAGCTTTAAGATGAAGTAAATTGCATGGTGATATGGCAGACCAGTAATCTACCACTGCCTGCATGAACAAGTCTTGTTTCCAATATCTACAGTGTACCTCTGTTCACTTTCACGCTTGTATTCTGCATAAACCTCAACCAATGTTTTGGAACTTCTGACCATCCTCATCTTTATCGTTATCATTGCCCTGGTTCTTGCATTCAGTAACATAACCACCTTTGGAACTATTTTATGGCCTAAAAAAATTCCTTGCACAAATTGTTTGCCTTAAATCTATCTTCACCATTATGCACTGTCTTATTTCATCCAACAAAATAACAATTCCAAGTGTCTTCATCCCCGAAATCTTATCATTGAAACTCTCTGCCTAATTATTGAAAACAAAATCCACCTTGCTTAACTCACCAAACTTGCTTCTGGCCCATAGCTTGGTGTGATGTTCTTCAAGGTATTTTTTCACCTTTGGCACTACATACATGTTCTGCAAGTAAGTAGCATGCGTGCTTGGGGTGTATGTGTATGTTGATCGCCACAAGTCCTCTTGAAAGATCTTTCCTTTGAACTTCTTCGTGAAGTTAGTAGCGAGGTGCCGCATGCATTCCCTATGCTCAACCCCAGGAAACACAGCATCAACAATATTCTCAAGACCCTCGCTTGCACCAGTGTGTATCACCAAGCCTTCAGGGTGACCAATTACTGCCTGTAGTCTCTGCATGAACCATGTCCAGCTTTTATTTGATTCACCCTCAAGAACAGAATAAGCTACGAGTAGAAGCCAATTATGCGCGTCCAAAGAACAAGCAGAAGAAACATGTCCCCTGAACTTCCATGTTAAAGAAGTTGTGCCTATTGCCATGTATGGCCTGCAGCCGTCTAGCAACCCCTTCCAGCATGCCTTCAGGCAGACAAAACATCTCCTGAAGCATATCTTATCTGCCAGCTTATACCTGACCCCCCTCGAGACCTTTTCTCTTCCTTTCACAACCTCGTAATCGATGTCAACAACACTACCAGGTGATGTTTTCTCTACCTGAGCTTTGAAACTATACAACATGTGAAAACTGTCATTCCACTTGCCTTGAATGAAGTCTAGAGCCATCTACTTCCCATCAAATACTTTGTGGTAAGGAATTAGAATGTTAAACTTTTTGCTAATCTTTGCTCTGAGTTTAGCAGGTCCAATGTTATGATCATGCCTCACCTAGTCAAGTTCAGTAGCAGCAATCCACTTGGTAGTCACCGGTCTAATTTTATCACTTAAAGAAGTATTAGGGCAGTTGTATTTCTTCGTATTTACTTTGATTTGCATTAGATAAGAATCCAATAATTCAGAGCTAGTTATCAGTAGAATAAATATGAGAAAGACTGAAACTAAATGTAGCTAGTCCACCCTGATATGTTGCTAACGTATCCATAATTTTTGATGTTCCATACTTGGTTTTTATCTACTTTCTTATGTTTTTTCCACACTTTGGAGTATTTTTTATACACTTTCTTGTACTAACCTATTAACAAGATGCCGTAGTGCCAACTGCCTATTTTCTGCTGTTTTTGGTTCTAGAAAAGTCAGAAAATGAATATTCTCGGAATTGGACAGGACAAAAGCCAAAGTCAGTTTTTCACCGAGTGGGACACGGAGCCAGAATACGAGACGGAGAGGGGCCAGAGGGCCGCCACACCACCTGGCCGCGGAGCCAGGCCTGGCCCATGCTAGGGGTGGTTTTGCCACCTAGGGCACCCCCTCGGCCTCCCTTTCGTCTATAAGATGCCTCTGATACAGAAACCCTAAGTATCCGATCAAAATCCAACAAAAGAGTCTGTAGCCGCTGTCATCTCCATCCCTAGATCGAGACGGATCTGAAGCTCTTCTCGGCACCCTGCTGGAGGGGAGAATTCACCCTGGAGGCCTTCTGCATCGCCATGCAAGCCTCCGGTGTGATGCGTGAGTAGTTCATCCTTGGACTACGGGTCCATGTAGTAGCTAGATGGTTGGTTCTTCTCCTTTGTGCTACCATGTCTAGATCTTGTGAGCTCCATTGATGATCAAGATCATCTATTTGTAATCCTACATGTTGTGTTTGCGGGAATACGATGGATATTGAGATGCTATTTCATATTGATTATTGATTCTATCATGTCTTTGTTATTTGTGATCTTGCATGCTTTCCGTTGTTAGTAGCTATCTTGGCCAAGTAGATGCTAGCAACTCCAAGAGTTAGTATTTATGCTCGATAGTGGGTCCATGCCTCTAGTAATCTGGGGAAGTGACAGAAATCTCTAAGGTACTAGATGTGTTGTTGCTACTAGGGAGAAAACAGCAATCCTTTGTTCATAGAACAATTGTATTGTTTAATTTACACGTAATGCGTAATGCAATTATCTGTTGCTTGCAACTTAATACTGGAGGGGGTTCGGATGATAACCTGAAGGTGGATTATTAGTCATAGATGCAGTTGAATTACGGTCTATGTATAATGTGGTAATGCCCAATCAAATCTCATAGGAGTCAAGATGATTGGTATATGCATGTATGCTTTCTCGATGTTTCTCAATTGCCCCGTTGTAATTTGTTCACCCAACATGTCATCTATCTTAAAGAGAGCCACCACTAGTGAACTATCGACCCTAGTCCTTTCTTTTATCATCAATCTACAACTATTTACTGTTTTTTGTTTACTTTCTACAAGCTTCTACTTTCTTGCACACAATACGTTTAATCCTTTGTTTTCAGCAAAACCGGTGAGATTGACAACCTCATTGTAAGTTGGGGCCAAAGTTCTGTGGTTGTGTTGTCTAGAATTCCAAGTTAGCAACAACACCTTGGAGGTGTTTCCTTGCTCCTACTGGTTCGATAACCTTGGCTTCATAACTGAGGGAAAACTTGCTGCTGTGCTCATCATACCTTCCTCTTGGGGTTCCCCAACAAGCTCGATGTATTTTGGGCCATCAAGCTACTTTTCTGGCGCTGTTGCCGGGGAGTCAAGGACATCTTCACAAGGGGAGTCCCTCATAACCAATCTCTTTACTTTGTTATTTTTGTTTTGCTTAGTTTATTTCTGCTTTGTTTGCCCTTTTATTTATCAAAAACACACAAAAAAATTAGTTTTACTAGTTTTCTTTCTTTACTAAAAACACACAAAAATGACTACTCTTGAAAATACTAAGTTGTGTGACTTCACTAGCACCAACAACAATGATTTCATTTGCACACCTATTGCTCCACTTGTTCCTGAAGCTACTTTCTTTGAAATTAAACCTGCTCTACTCAATCTTGTTATGAGAGAACAATTTTCTGGTATTGGTAATGAAGATGATGCTGCTTATCTAAATAACTTTGTTGAACTTTGTGAGATGCAAAAGCATAGGGATATAGATGGAGATATTATTCAGCTTAAATTGTTTCCTTTCTCTTTGAGAGGAAAAGCTAAAGAATGGTTGCAATCCCTAACTAGAAATAGTATTGATTCTTGGACTAAATGCAAAGATAGTTTCATTGGAAAATACTATCCCCCTGTTAAGATCATATCTATGAGAAGTGGAATAATGAAGTTTAAACAATCTGATAATGAACATGTTGCTCAAGCTTGGGAAAGAATGAAATCTTTGGTAAAGAATTGTCCCACTCATGGACTGACTGCTTGGACGATTATCCAAACCTTTTATGCAGGATTGAACTATTCTTCAAGAAATCTATTGGATTCTGCTGCTGGAGGTACCTTTATGACCATTACTTTGTGTGCTGCAACAAAGCTTCTAGATAATATGATGGTTAACTATTCTAAATAGCACACTGAAAGAGCTCCACAAGGTAAGAAGGTAAATTCTGTTAAAGAAACCTCCTCCCTGAGTGATAAAATTGATGTTATTATGTCTATGCTTGTTAATAGGAAGGCTCATATTGATCCAAATCATGTTCCCTTAGCCTCTTTGGTTGCTCAAGAAGAGCAAGTTGATGTGAACTTTATAAGAAATAATAATTTTGGCAACAATGCTTATAATAATAACTATAGGCCATATCCTCCCAATAATGGTAATGTTTATGGAAATTCCTACAACAATAATAGGAGTGCTCCCTCTGAACTCGAAATTATGATTAAAGATTTTATTAGTAAACAAACTTCTTTCAATAAAACTATTGAGGAAAAACTCTCTAATGCTGAAAGAAATATAGCATCATTGGCTGAAGCTCAATCTTCTTTGAATAAAATGGCTGCTAAACCTGAAACTATTGATAATCCCTTGGCTGCTACTAATGCCATACAAGTTAGAATTGATGAAAATGTTAGACTATTAGCTAAATTGCATGCTAAGTGGGAAAGAGAAGATGAAATTTCTAGAAACATTAGTGTTTCTACTATCACTACCACTAGTGTTGAAGCTAGTAATAGCTCTACTACTTTAGATGATAATTATGATTTTGATCTTGGTGGTTGCAATATCTCTGAAGTTATTAAGTTCCTACAAAAGCTTGCTAAAAGTCCTAATGCTAGTGCTATGAATATGGCCTTTACAAAACACATTACTGATGCTCTCATAAAAATTAAAGAAGAAAAGATGAAACATAAAGCTTCTATTCCTATGAAACAAGAAGATGGTTGGGAACCCATCATTAATATGAAAGTGAATGATTTTGATTTCAAAGCTTTATGTGATCTTGATAGTAGTGTTTCTATTATGCCTAGAAAGATTTATGATATGTTTGATTTGCCACCTTTGGAAGATTGTAATTTGAATGTCCCACTTGATGATAATGCTAAAAAGAAACTCATGGGGAGTATTAATGATGTTCTTATTATGGTTAACAATGCCTATGTCCCCGTTGATTTCTATGTTTTGGATGTTGAATGCAATCCTTCTTGTCCTATTACTTTGGGAAGACCTTTTCTTAGAACTGTTGGTGCCATTATTGATATGAAAGAAGGAACCATTAAATATAAACTCCCACTCAAGAAAGGTATAGAACACTTCCCTAAGAAGAGAGAGAATATTTGTTTTGCCTCTCCTACAAAAACAAAATTTGCTCTTAATGCTTCTTCATTTGAGAACACTTGATTCTTTCTCTTGCTTCTTATGCCTAACTTAAAGGCGTTAAAAAATGTACTTATTGGGAGATAACCCAAAAGTTTTAGATGAGTCTTGGAAGTTATTACTTCAGTAATAACAGCTCCTTATCCTTTTTATTTGCTATTTGTGCCAAGAGTAACTTCTAATGAGAGAGAAGTAATGATTGGGAAAGTTGCTGTCCCGAAACAGATTTCTGTGCTTCACCGTAAAAATTCGTGTAAAATCTCTGAACATAATTTTGAGGCATGAATTTTTGTGCTTCTGCCCCAGGTTGTTATATAACTTCCGTTAGTTCAACACTTTTTGATTTGAGCAACAGAAGGTCTTCGAAAATATTCGTCTTTACCTGCTGACCTGTTTTGACAGATTTCTGTCATTTTCTGCATTTGCTTCTTGTTGGTTCCTTTTTTAGTTCTTTTGGGGAATTGAGCTTTTTGAGGGAAGTGCTACAGTAGCTTGTGTTTTAATGGAAGTTTATTAGGTGTTAGAGCTGAACCTTAAGACTTATTTATCTTGAGTGCACTAATGTTGCTAATAAAGATTGTGTGAAGTTTTGTATGAAGAAAAAATCCAGGTGTATGGAAGGAATGAGTAATGAGATGAATGATGGACTAAAGCTCAAGCTTGGGGATGCCACGCGTGTCACCCCAAGAAATATCCAAGAAGTACAAGCGTCAAAGCTTGGGGATGCCCAAGGTATCCCCTTCTTCATCAAACTAAATACCAAGTTTCTTCCAAACACTTCATTTTTATTGTTTCATGCACAGTTGTGTTGTTCTTGGAGCGTCTTCTTTTTTGTTTTTGTTTTGGTTTTTCGTTTTCTTTGGTTTGCTTAGTTTTCTGAATAAATTGGTTGGACCTCCTCTTTCATGCGTTGGTTTTTAAATAGTTTGGTTTGGTTTGGAAAAGAGTAGGAAAGTTCATGCTTAAGTGGTAAAGAGAGCTTGTTTTTGACTGTGGCCTATGCTTTGTCATGCCATGCTTGATATTGGTTTGGCTTTATGCTTAGTATTATTCGTTGTAGCATGAATTGTTATAAACAATTGAGATTGCTTAATGTGCCTTGGATGAATCATGCGTTGTTTTAGCATATTAAAACATAGTATAGTGGTATTCTCCTTTGATGCTTTATTTGGGTTGACTTGGCGCATGCCCACACCATATTATGACTATCTCATGTCACCATAGCCTTTATGATCCTTTAGTTTTCAACTTGTAGTATCACTTTATGCTTTCATCAATGATGTTTTGTAGCTCTTTATGATTATGGCCATTATTGCTCTCTTAGTTTGTCGCTCCCAGTCTTTGCTAGCCTCCGCAACCAAGTATGAGTTCCACTCATGCATCCAACCCCCTAAACCAAGTTATTCCAAAGAGTCCACCATACCTACCTACTAGCTTATGCTATTCCAAGTATATTCATGTTTTTGTATACCTTCCAAATTAAACTTGTTATGAGAAAACTAGTGATTAAAGCTCTCACGAACTTGATGTCACACTTTACTTTTCTTCCCCTTAATAAACTTGAACCATTGTGTCGCCTATGTTGTATATGCTTGCACTTATTTGTTGGGGATTAGCATAACCATGCTATCATGGGGAACACTTTCAACATTGCAAGGGTACTTTGTACCTAGTTGATATCATGCTCTTTTGTCTATGGATGTCGTCGGTGTGAAATGAAAGGGGAGCTTGTAAGTCCATGGAGTTATGTATATGTGTTAGAGAAACGCCTGGGCCGCTGGTCTAATCCATGCTGACATGGTGGAAACCTGCAGCGTAACCATAATGAGATGTCTATGAAGCATTCTTCTTATAAAAAAAGAGTCCTATATTGAGAAAAAAGAGAAAAAGAAAAAAAAGATTATGAAAAGAGGAAAGAGAGAAAAAAGCACCATATTCCCATGGTAAATAAGAAGAATGCTGAGATGCTCGTTGTCTGCTTGCCTTGTCATTTTGATATGGGGATTCTTCCGTATCATCGGGCAAGGGGTACCCCGTTGGCGGTTCTCTATGATACACATGTACTTACGATGACAAGAACTTACCGGTGACTAAACTTGAGTAGCATGAGGAGCGGCCCTCGTATACAAGGGACATGAGATTCCTAACTTATACTTCGTCAAGCATTTACACCATAGTTTGTTAATTTAGACTTAATCACTTCAAGATGCTTATGATAGGGGCAATGAGATCTAAAAGCTATAAGTACCATAATTTTTCGAAGCTCTTTATGAGACTTGAATCCCTACTTCCTTCTATGAAAGCCTTTCTCACCATTATATTGAGTCTCCACCTTCTATCTTTATGCACCTACTTTGAGAGCATAGTGGTCATTCTTAGTTCTATGTGCATTGACCCAAGACTAGTTGATTGATGCATAACTTGATATTGCTTGTTTTAAACTATTTGTATCTAGTCATTGATACATTGCAAATGTATCTATAATTTTTGATGCTCCATGCTTGGTTTTATCCACTTTCTTGTGTTTTGTCCATACTTTGGAGTACTTTTCATATGATTTGTTGGACTAACCTATTAACAAGAGCCACAGTGCCAGCTGCATCTTTTCTGCTGTTTTTGGTTCTAGGAAAGTCAAAAAATGAATATTCTCGGAATTGGATGGGACAAAAGCCAAAGTGCCTATTTTTCCAGAAGACTCCAGGAGCCAGAATACGAGACGGAGAAGAGCCAGGGGCTGGCCACACCACCCCAGGCGCAGGCTGGGCCTGGCCGCGCCAGGGCATGGTGTGGGCCCCCCAGGCACCCCCTCGGTCTCCCTCTTCGCCTATAAGAAGCCTTCTGACCTAAAAACTCTAGGGGGTTCGACCTTTTTCCAGAAGGAGTTCCGCTCCGCCGCCACCACCAGATTCCACGAAACAGCACCAGAAACTCCATTCTGGCACCCTGCCGGGTCGGGGAATTGGAGGAAATCATCGCCATCGCTTCTCCATCGACCATCCATGTGTTCCCCCATCTATGAGTGAGTAATCCCCTGATGTAGGCTATGGGGATGGTAGGGATTGGATGAGATCGTTCATGTAATGGCATCAGATTGTTAGGACATGGTGCCTAGTATCTTCTATTAGTGCTTTATGACTTTGTTGCGACTTGTTATGCTTAATGCTTGTCACTAGGGCCCGAGTGCCATGATTTCAGATCTGAACATGTTATTGATTCATTATGTTAGTATTGTTTATGGTCTTATCTGCAAGTTGTATACACACGTTGTTGTCCGGAACCAATGGCCCCGAAGTGACAGAAATTGGGATAACTGGAGGGAATGGCTTTGATGTGAGGATCACATGTGTTCACGGAGTGTTAATGCTTTGCTCCGGTGCTCTATTAAAAGGAGCACCTTAATTGCCAGTAGTTCCCTTGAGGCCCCGCTGCAAACGGGATGGCAGGACAAAAGATGTTGTGCAAGTTCTCATTGCGAGCACGTATGACTATATATGGAACACATGCCTAGGATTGTCTAGTACTTGGATGCTTTATCTTATTTATCTGCAATTGGCCTATGTTCTGATTGCTATTTGAATTGTCTTGTCCTTGCAACGCCCGTCCATCCATCCCTATGCCTACCGCATTCGAATCCCACTGTTTACTGCTATTGTTACTACTGTCTTTACTTTGCTACTGCTACTACTTTACTATTCCTACTACAAAACTGTTGCTACTGATAAACCGCTGTGAGCAAGATTGTTTCCAGGTGCAGCTGAATTGACAACTCAGTTGTTAAGGCTTATAAATATTCTTTGGCTCCCCTTGTGTCGAAGCAATAAATTGGGTTTCACTTCCCTCGAAAATACTGCGATACACCCCCTATACTTGTGGGTCATCAAGACTATTTTCTGGCGCCATTGCCGGGGAGCATAGGTTTATTTATCAAGTTCACTTGGATTCTCTATTGTTCGCTGCCATCCATCCATCAGGGGTAAGTCTCGTGATGGCAAGGTTCCTATTTTACCATCCACTACAAGAAGAGGTACGGTTCTGAACACCTCTATTGCTCTTGATTCACTGTCTGTTATGAGTAAGTTCCTTACACCACCACATACACATGCTACACACACTGCTACTACTGCTGAATCTGAAACTTCTAATACTTATGATGCTGCTTCTACTTTGCTTGATAAGAGTGGTTCATTAGGTCCTTTCCTAGATGCTATGATTGCTAAAACTATAGCTAGAAATACCGAAACTCCTAATGAAGACACTACCACACCTGTTAGTTCACCTCAGTCTAGTGAAAGTTATGATATTGAAGATGGTTATGTTGAAATGACCGATGAATTTATTAAAGAATGTAAAACACCCATGATAGGAGCGCTGCTAAGAGTCTCCTTGAGAGGCGTACTGTTAGACCCAAATTGTCTCCTATTGCTAAGTTTGCTTCTTCTCCCATAAACATTATAGATGAAGATTATGATTTCTCTCTCGATCTATCTTACATAGCTATTGTCGAGAAAGAACCTTTTTGTGGGACTAAGAATGAAAGTGTGGTAGCACATATGAATGAACTTTCTACCATGAGTGGCTTGTTTTCTGATGATATTAAGATGCGTACTTACTTTGTTGCTAAGATTTTCCCCTTTTCACTGAAAGGAGAAGCTAAAACTTTGTTTAGTAATTTACCTCTTGGATCTATTGATAGCACTGAGTGCTTGATTAGTACTTTCCTGCAGAAACATTTTCCTCCTAGTGCTAGACATGCTATTTTGCAAGAACTTTTTGATTTTAAACAGGGAGAAAAAGAGGTATTGCCTGAATCTTGGGCAAGATTTCGTGCTTTGATTCATGCACAAGCTGGAAGTCCACTACCTAAGAATGAGCTTCTTGATATATTTTATAATGGACTAACCGAGAAATCTAGGACATACCTAGATAGTTGTGCTGATTGTGTTTTCAGGAATAGGACTCCTAAGGAAGCTGAGGAATTAATGGCTAAAATAAGCAAGAATTATGAAGATTGGACTCCTCCTAAACAATCTATACCTGAAGTAATTGTACCTGAACCTACTATTCCGGTGCCTATTCCAACATCAAAGAAGAGGGGAGTTATTGAATTAAATGATGAAGTGATGAAGGAAGCTAAGAAATGTCTTAAGGATGAGGGAATTAAAGCTGCAGATGTCAAGAATTTACCTCCTATAGAAGAATTATGTAAGCCTATTCCCTAATCATCCACTATTGAGGTACACTCTCTCCAACACTTTGATGAAGGTGATATACCTTACTCTAAACCTCCTGATCAATGCTTAGAAGAATTCGATATCTTTATTGTTAAGCAAGATAACTTTAATAAAAGGATGCAAAATCATCTAATGGAAAACACTAGAGCTATTGTTGAGTTGAAATATATTGTGGAAAGAACCTCTAATGATGTTAAAATGATTGTTAAACACTTTCAAATGGTTCAAACTCAAATAGATCAACTCGTTAAAGTGCAAAATGACTTGCTAGTTAATGTTGCAAAAGAAAAACATGCTTATGAAATTAGAACTAGAAGTGGTGCTGCTACCCAGGATCCTCTATATCCTGAGGGGCATCCCAAAAGAATTGAGCAGGATTCTCAACAAGCTGAAAATAGTGGTTCTACTCGTAAGAAAAGGAAAAAGAAACATAAAACTGTTGTAGAACCCTCTGAACCTGCTATAGATCCTAATAGTATATCTATCTCTGATGCTGAAACTGAAAGTGGTAATGAAGAAAATGAAGTTCCTAATGAAGAAAAAGTTGAAGAAGAACCTAAAAACCACACTAAGAATACTAAATACACCAAAGAAGATTTTATTGCTAAGAAACATGGTAGTGAAAGAGAACCTTGGGTCCAAAAACCTATGCCTTTTCCTGATAAGAAACACAAGTCAAAGGAAGATGAACATTATAATAAGTTTTGTGAGTGGATGAAGCCTTTATTCTTGCAAATTCCTTTGATTGATTCTATTAAATTGCCTCCTTACTCAAAGTATATGAAGGACATTGTCTCGAATAAAAGGAAGATCCCTAATGAAGAAATTTCTACTTTGCTTGCTAATTATTCCTTCAATGACAAGGTTCCTAAGAAACTTGGAGACCCAGGGATTCTAACTATCCCTTGCTCTATTAAGAATAGTTATGTTAGAACTGCTTTGTGTGATTTGGGAGCTGGAGTTAGTGTTATGCCTTTCTCTCTCTATAAGAGGCTTCAGCTTGAAAAATTGATACCAACTGATATATCTTTGCAAATGGCTGATAAATCTACCACTATTCCTGTGGGTATATGTGAGGATGTACCTGTTCAAGTGGCTCATAATTGCTTGATATTAACTGGTTTTGTTGTGCTGAAATGCCTGAAGATGATAATATGTCTATTATTCTTGGGAGACCTTTTCTTAATACTGTAGGAGCTGTCATTAATTGTAATCAAGGAAAGGTGACTTTCAATGTTAATGACAAGGAACATACTGTCTATTTCCCCAAGAAGATTGAAAGTACTTATGGTTTTAATTCAATTGAACATGTTGAGGGCATTCAAGTTGGAGAAATATATTGTCACATACCAAGAGAAAAAATTGAAACTATTATGATTGGGACCATTGCTATCAAGGTTGAGGTAACATAATCATTAGTGGAATACAAAGTTTTGTCTCATATGAAATTGTTTTGGTAACAAGACCTGATCAACCTTGTTAACAAAAGGATTTCATTGAACAAAACAATGTTTTCTCTATGATTATCCCCGTTTACTTCTATTCTATCCATTTTTATTTTCGCTTATGCCTAACTTAAAGGCGTTAAAGAAAAGTACTTATTGGGAGATAACCCAAAAGTTTTAGATGAGTCTTGGAAGTTATTACTTCAGTAATAACCGCTCCTTATCCTTTTTATTTGCTTTCTGTGCCAAGAGTAACCTCTAATGAGAGAGAAGTAATAATTGGGAAAGTTGCTGTCCCAAAACAGATTTCTGTGCTTCACCATAAATATTCGTGTAAAATCTCTGAACGTCTTTTTGAGGCGTGAATTTTTGTGCCTTTGCCCCAGGTTGTTATCTAACTTTAGTTAGTTCAACACTTTTTGATTTGAGCAACAGAAATTCTTCGAAAAAATTCGTCTTTACCTGCTGGTCTGTTTTGACAGATTTCTGCCATTTTCTGCATTTGCTTCTTGTTGGTTCCATTTTTAGTTCTTTTGGGGAATTGAGCTTTTTGAGGGAAGTGCTACAGTAGCTTGTGTTTTAATGGAAGTTTATTAGGTGTTAGAACTGAACCTTAAGACTTATTTATCTTGAGTGCACTAATGTTGCTAATAAAGATTGTGTGAAGGTTTATATGAAGAAAAATTCCAGGTGTATGGAAGGAATGAGTAATGAGATGAAGGATGGACTAAAGCTAAAGCTTGGGGATGCCACGCGTGTCACCCCAAGAAATATCCAAGAAGTACAAGCGTCAAAGCTTGGGGATGCCCAAGGCATCCCCTTCTTCATCAATAAAAATCCCAGGTTTCTTCCAAACACTTCATTTTTATTGTTTCATGCACAATTGTGTTGTTCTTGGAGCGTCTTCTTTTTTGTTTTCGTTTTGGTTTTTCGTTTTCTTTGGTTTGCTTAGTTTGCTGAATAAATTGGTTGGACCTCCTCTTTCATGTGTTGGTTTTCAAATAGTTTGGTTTGGTTTGGAAAAGAGTAGGAAAGTTCATGCTTAAGTGGTAAAAAGAGCTCGTTTTTGACTGTGGCCTATGCTTTGTCATGCCATGCTTGATATTGTTTTGACTTTATGCTTAGTATTATTTGCTGTAGCATGAATTGTTACAAACATTTGAGATTGCTTAATGTGCCTTGGATGAATCATGCGTTGTTTTAGCATATTAAAGCATAGTATAGTGGCATTCTCCTTTGATGCTTTATTTGGGTTGACTTGCCGCATGCTCACACCATGTTATGAATATACCAAGTCACCATAAACCTTTATGATCCTTTAGTTTTCAACTTGTAGTATCACTTTATGCTTTGATTAATGATGTTTTGTCGCTCTGCATGATTATGGCCATTATTGCTCTCTCGTTTGTCGCTCCCTTACTATTGCTAGCCTTCACTTACACTGAGTATGTTTTACTCAAGTTTCCAACTCCCTAAACCAAATATTGCCAAAGTGTCCACCATACCTACCCATTAGCATCATTTGCTACTTCTGTGCATATTCAATATGCCTTGTTTTCTTCCGAATAAAATGTTTGCTTGCTATGAGAAAGTTAGTTAGTAAAGCTCTCACGAACTTGATGGCACACTTTATTTCCTGCACTTAATAAACCTGAACCATTGTGAACTCTCCATGAAAGTTATATGCTTGCTAATTATAGGCTGGGGATTAGCAGAACCGTGCTGTCATGGGGAACGCTTTCAACACTTGTAAATATATACCCAGTTGATACCTTGCTCTTTTGCGGATGTCGTCGGTGTGAAATAAAAGGGGAGCTTGTAAGTCCATGGAGTTATGTATGTGTGTTAGAGAAACGCCTGGGCCGCTGGTCTAATCCATGCTGACATGGTGGAAACCTGTAGCGTAACCATAATGATATCTATGAAGCATTCTTCTTATAAAAAAAGAGAGAGAGATAGCTATTGAGAAAAAGAAAAAAAAAAGGAGATTTATGAAAAGAGGAAAGAGAGAAAAAAGCACCATTTTCCCATGGTAAATAAGAAGATTGCTGAGATACTCACTATCTGCTTGCCTTGTCATTTTGATATGGGGATTCTTCCGTATCATCGGGCAAGGGGTACTCCGTTGGCGGTTGATGGCTCAATGCACGGCGCCCAGAAAAATGTTGATGGCTCGTGGTTGATGTAGAGCTCGTTGGGAACCCCAAGAGGAAGGTATGATGAGCACAACAGCTAGTTTCCCTCAGTTATGAAACCAAGGTTTAATCGAACCAGTAGGAGCAAGGAAACACCCCAAAGGTGTTACTAGCTGAGCTTTGGCAGGGCGCACTACCGGTGCTAGTAGCAACGTGGAGACCTGCACAACACAACCACAGAACTTTGTCCCCAACTTGCGATGAGGTTGTCAATCTCACCGTGTTTTGCAGAAAACAAAGGATTAAACGTATCGAATGGAAGGAAGTAATAGTTTGCAGAAAGTAAACACAAAGCAGTAAACAGTTTATAGATTGTATGTAAAGAAAAGGACCGGGATCCATCGTTCACTAGAGGTGGCTCTCCTTAGATAGATAACATGTTGGGTGAACAAATTACAGCCAGACAATTGACAAACACCGAGAAAGCAATACATGCATATACTAATCATCTTGACTCCTTTGAGACTTGATTGGGCATTACAACATTATACATAGACCGCCATCCAACTGCATCTATGACTAATAATCCACCTTCAAGTTATCATCCGAACCCCCTCCAGTATTAAGTTGCAAGCAACAGATTATTCCTTTACGAACTGCGTGTAAAGTAAACAATACGATTGTTCTATGAACAAAGGATTGTTGTTTTCTCCCTAGTAGCAACAGCACATCTAGTACCTTAGAGATTTTTGTCACTTCCCTAGATTACCAGAGGCATGAACCCACTATCGAGCATAAATACTAACTCTTGGAGTTGCTAGCATCTACTTGGCCAAGATAGCTACTAACAACGGAAAGCATGCAAGATCACAAATAACAAAGACATGATAGAATCAATAATCAATCTGAAATAGCATCTCAATATCCATCGGATCCCCGCAAACACAACATGCAGAATTACAAATAGATGATCTTGATCATGAACGGAGCTCACAAGATCTAGACATGAAAGCAAAAAGGAGGAGAACCATCCATCTAGCTCCTACATGGATCCGTAGTCCAAGGATGAACTACTCACGCATCACACCGGAGGCTTGCATGGTGATGAAGAAGGCCTCCAGGGTGAATTCCCCTCTCCAGCAGGGTGTCGGGAAGAGCTTCAGATCCCTCCCAATCTAGGGATGGAGATGACGACGGCTACAGACTCTTTCGTGGATTTTTTGATCGGGTCCTTAGGGTTTTCGTCCCGCGGGCAACATATAGGCGGAAGGAGAGGCCGAGGGGGTGCCAGGGCTGGCCTCACCACCCCCTGGGGCGGGCCAGGCTGGGCCGCGCGGCCAGGTGGTGTGGTGGCCCCCTGGTCCCTCTCCGTCTCGTATTCTGGCACTTGATCCCTTCCAGAAAAATAGGCACTTTGGCTTTTGTCCCGTCCAATTCCGAGAATATTCATTTTCTGACTTTCCTAGAACCAAAAACAACAGAAAACAGGCAGCTGGCACTGTGGTTCTTGTTAATAGTTTAGTCCAATAAATCATATGAAAAGTACTCCAAAGTTGGAACAAAACACAAGAAAGTGGATAATACCAAGCATGGGACATCAAAAATTATAGATACATTTGCAATGTATCAACATCCCCAAGTTTAACTCCTGCTCGTCCTCGAGTAGGTAAGTGATAAAAAGAAATAATTTTTGAGGTGACATGCACCATCAAAGACTTGATCAAAGTATTTGCAAAACATTCAAGGCTGGGATCATAGTACTTCAATCATAACATGAAAGACAAAGTTCTAGCAATAAGACAAAGAAACTATGATGCAACCTGAAAAGGCACAAACAAAAGATTCATGAATAACATGCTTTGCAAGACGTTTGTTTGTTTCACATAAAGAAAACATAGCATAATAGTATTCAGCTTGTCCCTCAATAGAGTAGCAAATATAAATGCATAGGACACCTTCAAAGTTCATAAGAGTGACTAGATACAATAGTTTCAAACAAGCAATAACAAGTTATGCATTAATCAACTAGTCTTGGGACAATGCACATAGAACTAAAAATGGTCACTATGCTCTCAAAGTAGGTGCATAAAGATAGAAGGTGGAGACTCAATATAATGGTGGAAGAAAGGCCTTTTGTAAAAGGAAGTAGGGATTCAAGTCTCATAAAGAGCTTCCAAAAATTATGGTACTTAATAGCTTTCAGCTCTCATTGCCCCTATCATAAGCATCTTGAAGTGATTAAGGTTAAAGTGAACAAACTATGGTGTACATGCTTGACAAAGTATAAGTCAGAAATCTCATGTCCCTTGTATACGAGGGTCGCTCCTCATGCTACTCAAGTTTAGTCACCGGTAAGTTCTTGTCATTGTAAGTACATGTGTATCATTGAGAACCGCCAACGGGGTACCCCTTGCCCGATGATACAGAAGAATCCCCATATCAAAATGACAAGGCAAGCAGACAACGAGCATCTCAGCATTCTTCTTATTTACCATGGGAATATGGTGCTTTTTTCTCTCTTTCCTCTTTTCATAATATTTTTTTTCTTTTTCTCTTTTTTTTCTCAATATAGGACTCTTTTTTTTATAAGAAGAATGCTTCATAGACAGCTCATTATGGTTATGCTGCAGGTTTCCACCATATCAGCATGGATTAGACCAGCGGCCCAGGTGTTTCTCTAACACATATACATAACTCCATGGACTTACAAGCTCCCCTTTCATTTCACACCGACGACATCCATATACAAAAGAGCATGATATCAACTAGGTACAAGTACCAAGTGCAATGTTGAAAGCGTTCCCCATGAAAGCATGGTTCTGCTAATTCCCGACAAATAAGTGCAAGAATATACAACATAGAAGACAAAATGGTTCAAGTTTATTAAGGGCAAGAAAATTAAAGTGTGCTATCAAGTTCGTGAGAGTTTAATCACTAGTTTTCTCATAACAAGTTTAATTTGGAAGGTAAACAAAAGCATGAATATACTTGGAATAGCATAAGCTAGTAGGTAGGTATGGTGGACTCTTTGGAATAACTTGGTTTAGGGAGTTGGGTGCATGAGTGGAGCTCATACTTTGTTGTGGAGGCTAGCAAAAGACTGGGAGCAACAAACTAAGAGAGCAATAATGGCCATAATCATGCAGAGCGATAAAACATCATTGATCAAAGCATAAAGTGATACTACAAGTTGAAAACTAAAGGATCATAAAGGCTATGGTGACTTGAGATAGTCATAACATGTTGTGAGCATGCGCCAAGTCAACCCAAATAAAGCATCAAAGGAGAATACCACTATACTAAGCTTTAATATGCTAAAACAACGCATGATTCATCCAAGGCACATTAAGCAATCTCAATTGTTTATAACAAGTCATGCTACAGCAAAGAATACTAAGCATAAAGCCAAAACAATATCAAGCATGGCATGACAAAGCATAGGCCACAGTCAAAAACGAGCTCTTTTTACCACATAAGCATGAACTTTCGTACTCTTTTCCAAACCAAACCAAACTATTTGCAAACCAATGTATGAAAGAGGGGGGTACAACCAATTTATTCATAAAACTAAGAAAACCAAAGCAAACAAAAAATCAAAACGAAAACAAAAAAGAGGACGCTCCAAGAACAACACAACTGTGCATGAAACAATAAAAATGAAGCGTTTGGAAGAAACCTGGGATTTTTATTGATGAAGAAGGGGATGCCTTGGGCATCCCCAAGCTTTGACACTTGTACTTCTTGGATATTTCTTGGGGTGACACGCGTGGCATCCCCAAGCTTGAGCTTTAGTCAATCCTTCATCTCGTCCTTCCATACACATGAAATTTTTCCTTCATACAAAACTTCACACAATCTTTATTAGCAACATTAGTGCACTTCAAGATAAATAAGTCTTAAGGTTCAGTTCTAACACCAAATAAACTTCCATTACAACACTAGCCACTGTAGCACTTCCCTCAAAAAGCTCGATTCTCCACAATAACTGAAAAAGGAACCAATAAAAAGCAAATGCAGAAAATGGCAGAAATCTGTCAAAACAGACTAGCAAGTAAATACGAATTTTTTTGAGGACCTTCTGTTGCTCAAATCAAAAAGTATTGAACTAACGAAAGTTAGATAACAACCTGGGACAGAAGCACAAAAATTCACGCCTCAAAAAGACGTTCAGAAATTTTACACAAATTTTTACGGTGAAGCACAAAAATCTGTTTCGGGACAACAACTTTCCCAATCATTACTTCACTCTCATTAGAGGTTACTCTTGGCACAAAAAGCAAATAAAAAGGATAAGGAGAGGTTATTACAGAGGTAATAATTTCCAAGACTCATCTAAAACTTTTGGGTTATCTCCCAATAAGTACTTTTCTTTAACGCCTTTAAGTTAGGCATAAGAAGCAAGAGAAAGGATCAAGTGTTCTCAAATGAAGAAGCATTAAGACCAAATTTCTTGCCCTTACCTCTCTTACTTTTATTCTTAACCTTGGGGAAAATATGATTGTTTGGTGGAGAAGAAAGGTGCATGGTCCCCTTTCCCACATCTATTATTGCTCCAAGGAGTTCTAATAGGGACCTTCCAAGTGTATTTGTCCTTTTCCTACACATTCAATAACAAGATAATCAATAGAAATCGTTTTCCCAAGGATCTTTGTAAACACAGCTATTCCAAGAGGTAATATGGTTGTATTATTAGCAAGAGATATTTATTTTCCTCCTTCAGTGAGCCCCCAAGTATTCAGAGATTTATAAATATCTTTGGGCATGAGGCAAAATTCAGACATGATATCACAGCGAGCTTGAAAAGTTTCAGTGTTCATCTCAATCTTTGCGACAGAAATATCAGTTTGGCTAGGCAAGTTGTAAGTGAGGATCAATTTCTTTATAGAATTAATAGCATTATCCTCATTACATTGGAGGAAATCTCCTCCCACAACAGCATCTAAAGCATATCTATAGCAAAGAGCAATCCCAAGGTAAAAACTGCTAAGGAACAAGCTTTGAGTCATTTTTGGCTCAGTTTTTTCATGTAGATCAGAGATTCTAGACCAAGCTTCCTTAAAACTTTCCTGAATTCCTTGTTTAAAAGTGAAAATCATTTCCTCGGGTGACATGGTGACTGGAGCAAGGCTAGACATAGTGGCAACTTAGGATAGGAACTAATTTTTTTGTGTTTTTGAAATAAGAAAGCAAACTAGTAAAACTAATTTTTTTGTGTTTTTGGAAAAGAAACAAGCAAACAAAGCAAAAAGTAACTAAGCAAAACAAAAACAACAAAGTAAAGAGATTGGTTATGAGGGACTCCCCTTGTGAAGATGTCCTTGACTCCCCGGCAACGGCGCCAGAAAAATGCTTGATGGCTCAATGCACGGCGCCCAGAAAAGTGTTGGTGCGTGGTTGATGTAGAGCTTGTTGGGAACCCCAAGAGGAAGGTATGATGAGCACAGTAGCAAGTTTCCCTCAGTTATGAAACCAAGGTTTAATCGAACCAGTAGGAGCAAGGAAACACCCCAAAGGTGTTACTAGCTGAGCTTTGGCAGGGCGCACTACCGGTGCTAGTAGCAATGTGGAGACCTGCATAACACAACCATAGAACTTTGTCCCCAACTTGCGATGAGGTTGTCAATCTCACCGTGTTTTGCGGAAAACAAAGGATTAAACGTATCAAATGGAAGGAAGTAATAGTTTGCAGAAAGTAAACACAAAGCAGTAAACAGTTTATAGATTGTATGTAAAGAAAAGGACCGGGATCCATAGTTCACTAGAGGTGGCTCTCCTTAGATAGATAACATCCTGCGTGAACAAATTATAGCGGGGCAATTGACAAACACCGAGAAAGCAATACATGCATTTACTAATCATCTTGACTCCTTTGAGACTTGATTGGGCATTACAACATTATACATAGACCGCCATCCAACTGCATCTATGACTAACAATCCACCTTCAGGTTATCATCCGAACCCCCTCCAGTATTAAGTTGCAAGCAACAGATTATTCCTTTACGAACTGCGTGTAAAGTAAACAATACGATTGTTCTATGAACAAAGGATTGTTGTTTGCTCCCTAGTAGCAACAGCACATCTAGTACCTTAGAGATTTCTGTCACTTCCCTAGATTACCAGAGGCATGAACCCACTATCGAGCATAAATACTAACTCTTGGAGTTGCTAGCATCTACTTGGCCAAGATAGCTACTAACAACGGAAAGCATGCAAGATCACAAATAACAAAGACATGGTAGAATCAATAATCAATCTGAGATAGCATCTCAATATCCATCGGATCCCCGCAAAAACAACATGCAGAATTACAAATAGATGATCTTGATCATGAACGGAGCTCACAAGATCTAGACATGAAAGCACAAAGGAGGAGAACCAGCCATCTAGCTACTACATGGATCTGTAGTCCAAGGATGAACTACTCACGCATCACATCGGAGGCTTGCATGGTGATGAAGAAGGCCTCCAGGGCAAATTCCCCTCTCCTGCAGGGTGCCGGGAAGAGCTTCAGATCCCTCCCGATCTAGGGATGGAGATGACGACGCCTACAGACTCTTTCGTGGATTTTTTGATCGGGTCCTTAGGGTTTTCGTCCCGAGGGCAACTTATAGGCGGAAGGAGAGGCCGAGGGGTGCTAGGGCTGGCCTCACCACCCCCTGGCGCGGGCCAGGCTGGGGCGCACGGCCAGGTGGTGTGGTGGCCCCCTGGTCCCTCTCTGTCTTGTATTCTGGCACTTGATCCCTTCCAGAAAAATAGGCACTTTGGCTTTTGTCCTGTCCAATTCCGAGAATATTCATTTTCTGACTTTCCTGGAACCAAAAACAGCAGAAAACAGGCAGCTGGCACTGTGGCTCTTGTTAATAGGTTAGTCCAAGAAATCATATGAAAAGTACTCCAAATTTGGAACAAAACACAAGAAAGTGGATAAAACCAAGCATGGAACATCAAAAATTATAGATACATTTGCAATGTATCAGAGGTTCTCTATGATACGCACATACTTATGATGACAAGAACTTACCGGTAACTAAAGTTGAGTAGCATGAGGAGCGGCCCTCGTACTCAAGGGACTTGGGATTTTCAGTTTATAGTCTGTCAAGCATATAACTCAGATTGGACCTCACTTTCACCTTAACCACATTAAAGATGCTTATGATAGGGGCAATGAGAGCTTAAAGCTAATGAGTACCATACTTTCAGCATTTGGAAGCCTTTCAAACTTTTCAAAACCTGTTCATTTCCTTGTTGAGTCTCCACACATTCTATGAGCACTTTCTTGAGAGCATAGTGGCCATTCTTAGTTCTATGTGCATTGTCCCAAGACTTTTTGATTAATGCATACCTTGATATTGCTTGTTTTAAACTATTTGTATCTAGTCACTCTTGTAAATTTTGAAGGTGGCCTATGCTGCTACTCTATGAGGGACACGCTGAATGTCGCTATGCTATGTTTTCTTTATGTGAAACAAACAAACGTCTTGCAAAGCATTGTTATTCATGAATCTTTTGTTTGTGCCTTTTCATGTTGCATCATAGTTTCTTTGTCTTATTGCTAGAACTTTGTCTTTCATGTTATGATTGAAGTACTATGATCCCATCTTTGAATGTTTTACAAGTAGTTTGGTCAAGTCTTTGATGGTTCATGTCACCTCAAAAATTATTATTTCTTTTTATCACTTACCTACTCAAGGACGAGCAAGCGTTAAGCTTGGGGATGTTGATACATTGCAAATGTATCTATAATTTTTGATGCTCCATGCTTGGTTTTATCCACTTTCTTGTGTTTTGTCCACACTTTGGAGTACTTTTCATATGATTTCTTGGACTAACCTATTAACAAGAGCCACAATGCCAGCTGCCTGTTTTCTGCTGTTTTTGGTTCCAGGAAAGTCAGAAAATGAATATTCTCGGAATTGGACGGGACAAAAGCCAAACTGCCTATTTTTCCAGAAGACTCTAGGAGCCATAATACGAGACGGAGAAGAGCCAGGGGCTGGCCACACCACCCCCAGGAACGGGCTGGGCTTGGCCGTGCTAGGGCATGGTGTGGGCCCCCTAGGCACCCCCTCGGTCTCCCTCTTCGCCTATAAGAAGCCTTCTGACCTAAAAACTCCGGGGGGTTCGGCGTTTTTCCATAGGGAGTTCCGCTCCGCCGCCACCACCAGATTCCACGAAACAGCACCAGAAACTCCGTTCTGGCACCCTGCTAGGACGGGGAATTGGAGGAGATCATCGCCATCGTCATCACCATCGCTTCTCCATCGACCATCCATGTTTCCCCCATCTATGAGTGAGTAATCCCCCGCTGTAGGCTATGGGGATGGTAGGGATTGGATGAGATCGTTCATGTAATGGCATCAGATTGTTAGGGCATGGTGCCTAGTATCTTCTATTAGTGCTTTATGACTTTGTTGCGACTTGTTATGCTTAATGCTTGTCACTAGGGCCCAAGTGTCATGATTTTAGATCTGAACATGTTATTGATTCATTATGATAGTATTGTTTATGGTCTTATCTGCAAGTTGTATACACACGTTGTTGTCCGGAACCAATGGCCCCGAAGTGACAGAAATCAGGATAACCGGAGGGAATGGCTTTGATGTGAGGATCACATGTGTTCACGGAGTGTTAATGCTTTGCTCCGGTGCTCTATTAAAAGGAGCACCTTAATTGCCAGTAGTTCCCTTGAGGCCCCGCTGCAAATGGGCTGGCAGGACAAAAGATGTTGTGCAAGTTCTCATTGCGAGCACGTATGACTATATATGGAACACATGCCTGGGATTGCCTAGTACTTGGATGCTTTATCTTATTTATCTGCAATTTCCCTATGTTCTGATTGCTATGTGAATTGTCTTGTCCATGCAACGCCCGTCCATCCATCCCTATGCCTACCGCACTCGAATCCCACTGTTTACTGCTATTGTTACTACTGTCTTTACTTTGCTACTGCTGCTACTTTACTATTCCTACTACAAAACTATTGCTACTGATAAACCGCTGTGAGCAAGATTGTTTCCAAGTGCAGCTGAATTGACAACTCAGTAGTTAAGGCTTATAAATATTCTTTGGCTCCCCTTGTGTCGAATCAATAAATTGTGTTTCACTTCCCTCGAAAATACTACGATACACCCCCTATACTTGTGGGTCATCAGTCACTCTTATGAACTTTGAAGGTGTCCTATGCATTTATGTTTGCTACTCTATGAGGGACAAGCTGAATACTATTATGCTATGTTTTCTTTATGTGAAAGAAACAAACGTCTTGCAAAGCATTGTTATTCATGAATCTTTTGTTTGTGCCTTTTCATGTTGCAACATAGTTTCTTTGTCTTATTGCTAGAACTTAGTCTTTCATGTTATGATTGAAGTACTATGATCCTAGCTTTGAATGTTTTACAAGTACTTTGATCAAGTTTTTGATGGTGCATGTCACCTAAAAAATTATTCTTTCTTTTTATCACTTACCTACTCGAGGACGAGCAGGAGTTAAGCTTGGGGATGTTGATACATTGCAAATGTATCTATAATTTTTGATGTTCCATGCTTGGTTTTATCTACTTTCTTGTGTTTTGTCCACACTTTGGAGTACTTTTCATATGATTTCTTGGACTAACCTATTAACAAGAGCCACAGTGCTAGCTGCCTGTTTTTCTGCTATTTTTGGTTCTAGGAAAGTCAGAAAATGAATATTCTCGGAATTGGACGGGACAAAAGCCAAAGTCGCTATTTTACTAGAAGACATCTAGAGCCAGAATACGAGACGGAGAAGGGCTGGGGCCCGGCCACACCACCTGGCCGCGTGGCCAGGCCTGGCCCGCGCCAGGGGGTGGTCTGGCCGACCCCAGCACCCCCTCGGCCTCTCCTTCCGCCTATATATTGCCTTCGGGACCAAAACCCTAGGTACCCGATCAAACATCCACGAAAGAGTCTGTAGCTGCCGTCATTTCCATCCCTAGATCGGGAGGGATCTAAAGCTCTTCCCGGCAGCCTGCCGGAGAGGGGAATTCACCCTAGAGGCCTTCTTCATCATCATGCAAGCCTCCAGTGTGATGCGTGAGTAGTTCATCTCTGGACTACAGGTCCCTGTACTAGCTAGATGGCTGGTTCTCCTCCTTTGTGCTTTCATGTTTAGATCTTGTGAGCTCCGTTCATGATCAAGATCATCTATATGTAATTCTGCATGTTGTGTTTGCGGGGATCCGATGGATATTGAGATGCTATTTTAGATTGATTATTTATTCTATCATGTCTTTGTTATTTGTGATCTTGCATGCTTTCCATTGTTAGTAGCTATCTTGGCCAAGTAGATGCTAGCAACTCCAAGAGTTAGTATTTATGCTAGATATGGGTCCATGCCTCTAGTAATCTAGGGAAGTTACAGAAATCTCTAAGGTACTAGATGTGCCGGTGCTACTAGGGAGAAAACAACAATCCTTTGTTCATAGAACAATCGTATTATTTACATTACACGCAATTCATAAAACAATAATCTGTTGCTTGCAACTTAATACTGGAGGGGGTTCGGATGATAACCTGAAGATGGATTATTAGTCATAGATGAAATTGGATGGCGGTCTATGTATAATGTTATAATGCCCAATCAAGTCTCAAAGGATTCAAGATGATTAGTATATGCTTGTATGCTTTCTTGATGTTTGTCAATTGCCCCGCTGTAATTTGTTCACCCATCATGTTATCTATCTTAAGGAGAGACACCTCTAGTGAACTATGGACCCCAGTCCTTTCTTTTACATTCAATCTACAAATTATTTACTTCTTTGTGTTTACTTTCTGCAAACTATTACTTCCTTCCATTCGATACGTTTAATCCTTTGTTTTCAGCAAAACAGGTGAGATTGACAACCTCATCGCAAGTTGGGGACAAAGTTATGTGGTTGTGTTGTGTAGGTATCCACGTTGCTACTAGGACCGGTACTGCGCCCTGCCAAGGCTCAGCTAGCAACACCTTTGGGGTGTTTCCTTGCTCCTACTGGTTCGATTAAACCTTGGTTTCCTAACTGAGGGAAACTTACTTCTGTGCTCATCATACTTTCCTCTTGGGGTTCCCCAACGAGCTCATCAATCACGAGCCATCAGTCCACCATACCTACCTATTAGCATTTGCTATTCCAAGTATATTCATGTTTTTATCTACCTTTCGAATTAAACTTGTTATGAGAAAACTAGTGATCAAAGTTCTCACGAACTTGATGGAACACTTTACTTTTCTTGCCCTTAATAAACTTGAACCATTGTGTCGTCTATGTTGTATATATTTGCACTTATATGTTGGGGATTAGCAGAACCATGTTGTCATGGGGAGCGCTTTCAACATTTCACTTGTACTTTGTACCTAGTTGATATCATGCTCTTTTGTCTATGGATGTCATCGGTGTGAAATGAAAGGGGAGCTTGTAAGTCCATGGAGTTATGTATGTGTGATAGAGAAACGCCTGGCCCGTCGGTCTAATCGATGTTGTCATGGTGGAAACCTGCAGCGTAACCATAATGAGTTATCTATGAAGCATTCTTCTTATAAAAAAGAGTCAAATATTGAGAAAAAGAGAAAAATTAAAAAAAGAGATATGAGAAATGAGGAAAGAGATAAAAAAACACCATTTTTCCATGGTAAATAAGAAGATTGCTGAGATGCTCGTTGTCTGCTTGCCTTGTCATTTTGATATGGGGATTCTTCCGTATCATCGGGCAAGGGGTTCCCCGTTGGCAGTTCTCTATGATACACATATACTTACTATGACAAGAACTTACCGGTAACTAAACTTGAGTAGCATGAGGAGGGGCCCTCGTATTCAAGGGACATGAGATTTCCAACTTATACTTTGTCAAGCATATACTCCATAGTTTGTTCACTTTAACCTTAATCACTTCAAGATGCTTATGATAGGGGCAATGAGAGCTGAAAGCTAATAAGTACCATAATTTTTGGAAGCTCTTTATGAAACTTGAAACACTGCTTCCTTCTTTGAAGGCTTTTGTTTTACTTTTATGTTGAGTCTGCACCTTCTATCTTTATGCACCTATTTGGAGAGCATAGTGGCCATTCTTAGTTCTATGTGCATTGTCCCAAGACTTGTTGATTGATGCATAACTTTGATATTGACTATTTTTAAACTATTTGTATCTAGTCACTCTTATGAACATTGAAGGTGTCCTATGCATTTATGTTTGCTACTCTATGAGGGACAAGCTGAATGCCACTATGCTATGTGTTTCTTTATGTGAAAGAAACAAACGTCTTGCAAAGCATTGTTATTCATGAATCTTTTATTTGTGCATTTTCATGTTACAACATAGTTGCTATGTCTTATTGCTAGAACTTTATCTTTCATGCTATGTTGAATACTATGATCCCAACTATCAATGTTTTACAAATACTTTGATCAAGTTTATGATGGTGCATGTCACCTCAAATATTATTCTTTCTTCTTATCACTTACCTACTCGAGGACGAGCAGGAGTTAAGCTTGGGGATGTTGATACGTTGCTAACGTATCCATATTTTTTATATTCCATGCTTGGTTTTTTATCTACTTTATTATGTTTTGTCCACACTTTGGAGTACTTTTTATACACTTTCTTGGACTAACCTATTAACAAGATGCCACAGTGCTAGTTGCTTGTTTTCTGCTGTTTTTGGTTCTAGGAAAGTAAGAAAATGAATATTCTCGGAATTGGACTGGACAAAAGCCAAAGTCAGTTTTTCACCGAGGGGAACACGGAGCCAGAATACGAGACGGAGAGGGGCCAGAGGGCCGCCACACCACCTGGTCGCGCGGCCAGGCCTGTCCCGCGCCTGGGGGTGGTGTGGCCGCCTAGGGCACCCCCTCGGCCTCCCCTTTCGCCTACAAGATGCCTCCGATACAGAAACCCTAAGTACCCGATCAAAATTCCACGAAAGAGTCTGTAGCCACCGTCATCTCCATCCCTAGATCGGGAGTGATTTGAAGCTCTTCCCGGCACCCTGCCGGAGGGTAGAATTCACCCTAGAGGCCTTCTTCATCACCATGCAAGCCTCTGGTGTAATGCGTGAATAGTTCATCCTTGGACTACGGGTCCATGTAGTAGCTAGATGGTTGGTTCTTCTCCTTTGTGCTACCATGTCTAGATCTTGTGAGCTCTGTTCATGATCAAGATCATCTATTTGTAATCCTACATGTTGTGTTTGCGGGGATCCAATGAATATTGAGATGCTATTTTAGATTGACTATTGATTCTATCATGTCTTTGTTATTTGTGATCTTGCATGCTTTCTATTGTTAGTTGCTATATTGGCCAAGTAGATGCTAGCAACTCAAAGAGTTAGTATTTATGCTCGATAGTGGGTTCATGCCTCTAGTAATCTGGGGAAGTGACAGAAATCTCTAAGGTACTAGATGTGCTGTTGCTACTAGGGAGAAAACAACAATCCTTTGTTCATAGAACAATCGTATTGTTTACTTTACACGCAATGCGTAATGCAATTATCTGTTGCTTGCAACTTAATACTGGAGGGGGTTCGGATGATAACCTAAAGGTGGATTATTAGTCATAGATGCAGTTGGATTACGGTCTATGTATAATGTTGTAATGCCCAATCAAATCTCATAGGAGTCAAGATGATTAGTATATGCATATATGCTTTCTCGATGTTTGTCAATTGCCCCGCTGTAATTTTTCACCCAACATGTCATCTATCTTAAGGAGAGCCACCACTAGTGAACTATGGACCCCGGTCCTTTCTTTTATCATCAATCTACAACTATTTACTATTTTCTGTTTACTTTCTGCAAGCTTTTACTTTCTTCCACACAATACGTTTAATCCTTTGTTTTCAGCAAAACCGGTGAGATTGACAACCTCACTGTAAGTTGGGGGCAAAGTTCTGTGGTTGTGTTGTGTGCAGGATTCCAAGTTGGCAACAACACCTTGGAGGTGTTTCCTTGCTCCTACTGGTTCGATAACCTTGGTTTCATAACTGAGGGAAAACTTGCTGTTGTGCTCATCATACCTTCCTCTTGGGGTTCCCCAACGAGGTCGATATATTTTGGGCAATCACACCCCACATTGGAGATGCATGTAATCTCCATTTACACACATTACTTTCCCTACAGTGCACCCTAAATCTCTTTTGGTCGCTCTTTTCAATGATAAATTCAAACCCAACTCTGATTGCATAGGTTGCAACTGCATATCTAGTCCTCCACATTCTCAAAGACAGTCCCCTCATCAATTGTAGGATTGTCCCTATCAAAGTGTATCACTGGCCTGTCCTCGTCTTCGTCATCATATCTACATCCCATTTCCACATCTTCACATTCATCTTCCTCATCAGTCCCATAGTCAGGCTCAAAGTTCGAATCAACCAAATATTCCCTACTCTCCATCCTATCAGGGTCAGCAGCCACTTCTGGATCGTTGTAAATCCCCCAAGAGCGCCAAAACAGTATGCAATAGCTAACGAAAACGGCCATAAAACGTGAAAAACAACAAGTTTTTGGTCATAACTCTCAAACATGTATCGGGGCTTAGGGTCGTTGTAAATCACCCTGGAACCCCAAAACTGTGGGCAATAACTCATGAAAACGGCCATAATATGCGAAATCGACAATTTTTTGGTTAAAATTGTCAAACATGTATCAGGTCTAATGGTCGTTGTAATTCGCCCTGAAACCCTAGAACAGTGGAATAGCTCATGAAAACGGTCATAAAACACAAGTACGACGAATTGTTGGTCATCCCCTTAAACATGCAACGGGTCTAACGGTCCATGCAAATCCCCGTGGAGGAACAAAACAATGTGGAATAACTCATGAAAATGACCCTAAAACGCGAAAACGATGAGTTTTTGGTCATAACTCTCAAACATGTATCGGGTCTTAGAATTGTTGGTCATCCCCTTAAACATGCATCGGGTGTAACAGTCCACACATGTCAGTGTCTTCATGCTCGCTTGACAAAGCATCATGCTCAACGACAAGCTGTATAGACATCCTGTGGTTACCAACACATATCCTTGCCATCACCATGGGACTAGAAACGCTAATTGCGGTATGCAAAAAAGGAATCACAGTTCTTACCCTTCAATGTGGACGCACGACACCTTCTCCGGATCCATACCTGTAAAGCTCTGCACCCCGCTTCCTCTTCCCCTATTTCGTTCTCCTCTGTGATCTCTAGACTTGAAGGAGATTCCATGCTCTCCAGCCACGCAGGACCCATCTCCATGTTCTCAAGCCTCGCAGGATCCATCTCCGAGCAGGATCCGGATCACCAGCATCGTTGGGCACCTAACCCAACGGCCGACTCTCGGTTATCGTTTCGAGACGCTCCTGGGTGGTGGACGGCGGCAAGGAGACAGGGCAGGGAGGGGATGGGAGGGGACATGAGGGGATGGCAGGGAGGGGAGGGCGGGAGGACGACGACCCAAGGGGGCGACGAGAGCGGTGCACGACTGAATGGAGTGGCAGCGGCAGGAGCAGAGGAGCGGAGCGGAGCTGGTTGCGACAAAACATGGAAAATTGCACAATAATGTGTTGGTGGGCGGCACAATCCCTCGAACCTAGGACGCGCACCGTCGAAGGTGGAGGAGGTGGGCCCGCCAGTCAGAAAACATGCCACCTGTCAGCGCACTATGCACGGTAGCACTTCACGGAATTTTTTAGCCGGTCCCACATGTCAGTCTGTTTGATCAAAACTTGCATGCAGTGCATGCACTACAATAAATGTGATTATATATGACTCTCATTCTATGACGATTCGTCAAAAAACGTCAGGGATTCATCTAAATTGTGACGTTTTTCATAAAATATGACGTTTTTTTCCTGAGTCGTCATTGAATGTGCGTCACAGATAATCACATTTGTTGTAGTGATGGCTAGTTCACGCGCTAGTTCCGAAAAAAAGCCTGTTGATCCAAACTTGAAGTGGCAGTTCTACTTCTTCTCCCTCATCTCCTCACCTCCTCGCAGTGGCAGTTCCACGTCGTCTCCCTCGTCTGTTCTCCTCTTCGTATTCTCCTCGCAGTGGTAGTTCTTCTTTCTTCCTCGATCAAAACATTCCTGCACGTAAGCCATGGCCAGTAGCCGGATGAAGAGGAACTGGTCCGATCTCCCGCCCGACCCACTTCGCAAGATCGCCGACTACTTGTTGGAGAAAGAGGAGTGTCGACACCTATGCTGCTTGTCGGGGAGTCTGCACCGATTGGTGCCGCACTTTAAAGGTGCCCGAATTCCATCTCAACAACTGGATCATGATAGATCACACACTTCTAGACATTGGCGACTTCACCTTCCTCAACCTCGCCACTGGTTGTTGCTTCAGGACGAATCTAATGGACGCCCATCGCAGGTTCACATCCGATATATATATATATAACATTCATTTATTTGTATTTTCGATTGTAAACATCTTAGTGCTAACTGATGCCTTCTTCTTCCAAAAGATTCTACTTCGTCGGTGTTTCTCGTGGCATCATCGTGCTTGCTCAGAGGGTGGAGCCGTACCAGATTCGGCTTCTGAACCCAATCACTCATAAGTCTAACAGTGAGTTTCAAGCACACATACCATCTGATCTTTTGCAATCTGTCGTCATGATGAATTCCCCGACGATGGTGTTCGTTTGCACTGATTATCCAGATCATATTGCATGGGCCGATGAGAGCACCCCAACGGGGCAAACAATGAATCATTTGGAGAAGGATTGTATTCGCTACCTCATGATACGCTTCTGGTCTACATGACGGCATTCCGAGGGAAAGTATATGCATTACTTGAGAATGGAGACATCATGTCAACCAACATCCAGTTAGAGTAGCGCGCGAGCAATGTCACGATGGCCAAAATAATTTTAGCCCCAGTCTTTGAACAGGTACGCGGAGGCTACAGATTTTACCTAGTTGAGTCAGATGGTGATCTGCTTCTTGTGTTGAACGGGGATTTCGTCAAAGGGCAACCGGTGTTGTACCGGGTGGACACGGAGAACCGCTCTCTCGAGACCGTCGGTGACATTGGAAGTCGTGCCCTCTTCGTTGATTACCATCGGTCTATCTCCATTGACACCAGGTTACAGCCCACAGTCAAACCTGGTTGCATATATTACAGGAATTATATCAGACTGTACGATCATGAGGTTCAAGCCTAGGAAGAGGAACCAACAATGACGTATGGCTTAAGTCTGGAACATACACCGAGGCCTTACTCTCTGGACGAGATATTGGCAGCACATTGCAGATGGAGAGAGTTCTCTGAACATGTGTTGCAGCACGCGGAAGCCGACCATGACAAAAAACATAGGGGAGAATGAATCTTATATTCATCCTAGGTTATTTGCTAGCATTTTCAGGTCTATTTTTCAAAGTAGAAATTTATACTGTATTTATATTATTTCGATCAGCAGTATGCTTATTACCTTTCAGACAAAATTGTAATGTATTTAATTTTAGTACTTTCAGAATTCAAAGTATTTATTTTAGTAGCTTCTTTCAGAATTCTTTGTGTTCGACAGCTGGAGCCAGCGGCGGGCATCAGCTCAGCGCCGGAATTCAGGTCCCAAATGGAAAATTACACAATAATGTGTTGGTGGGTGGCACCAGCCCTCGAACCTGGGATGCGCACCGTCGAAGGTGGCGGAGGCGGGCCCGCCAGTCAGAAAACATGTCACGTCGGCATCCCATGTTTTTGATGCCCTTTAAAAAAACAAAACACGCCACGTCGTCATCCCCTGTTTCTGATGGTGTTGCTACAATCGATGGTACATAGTGGCATAGAAATAATATCGTATAAACATAAGGGCACAGTCGTCAACATTTCTAAAATGAAACCCGGTCTCCTACCTGTCCTTGTACATTGCCTGATGAGGTGGATAGCCACGACCGATCTTTTTAATATGTTCACACTCTTATGCTGAGAAGGGAAATAAAGATTGAGCGGTTAATGCAACGAGTGTCGAATTATTACCCTCTAAGGAAATGTGAGATGGTTATTTTCACGCGTGCCCGTAGCCCAAACCTACTGTCAGTATTTCACTCCCCTTCTTCGACAAACAACAGTTGACCTTGCACAGCTCCTACGTGCCGCACCACCTAGGGTAACATGGCCCCGCCTAAGCAGCCACCGCCGCCACGACAGCCACCGAAACTAGGCTATTTAGCCCCTCTAAGGAAGGCCATGGAGCTCTACTTCAAGGTCGGTCTCCCATTGCCCTGCTAGGCAGATGATTTCGCCGAATGTGCCGAATCGGCCGCGGGGGTCGCGCCAGCATCGCTGGCGCTGAATGCGGCAAGCAGGGCCAAGAGAGCGATGTGGAGAAATCACACGGCGGCATTACGACATGCTCTAGGCAGTGGGAACAAGGTACGTATCAAATCGTTCATGAGAGCATGCTGCCGAGGGTACACACCCTCAAAAAGGTCAGCGTCAAGGTCTAGGAACTCTCGCGTCCACGCTTCGGCGTGAGCTACCTTACTGCAGTGGGGGAGGCTGGGAACACACCGTCTGTGGCAAAGACGCTCCATCCAACGCACCGTTGGAGGCCGTACCGTGGCGGCGACCAAGCGTCTACACTCAGCATGCTGGATTGTTCGACAGCCGGAGCTGGCGGCGGGCATCAGCTCGGCGCCGGAATTCAGGTTCTAGTTCACACAGACCTATGATCCCATGAAGAAGATGCCAAATTTCAATTTCGAAGAAATCATTGCGGCGACACGGATGGTCCAACTAAACCGGGACTAGCGCACGCAAATCGGTCGTGCATGAATGATGCAGATTTCTTGTAGTTTGGTGGGAAGGCAATAGATCAGTTTTGGTTAAATGATCAAAGAACTTATGTCCTCTCAAGGCAATTGGCCAGCCAACTTTTCTGGTGGAGATATGTAGTTTCTTCAGTGTAGAATAGTTAAGTTCAGACTGAAGAATGGCTTTTGTAGATGAAATGTTGACGAATTGTTCTATAAACTAGTACGAAGTTTATCCCACTTTTGTGCAGGTATAAGACCCTTTTGTATGGAAGTACTACTATTGTAAGCAAATACTATCAAGTATCTATTTTCTTCAATTACTAGTCGTGGTTAAATCTAGTTAACTAGCATATTTTTATCCCAGACTATAGATTTTGCGTCTATTGTCTATGTTGTAAACCATTTTTCCTTTGTCTTGTGTTGTCTGCAAAATGGACCTGCAGTTCAACGTGTTACAAATATAGCTACCTTGTACTTGAAGAGGAGATGGACTACCTTTTCCTGGTGACGCGGGTTTAACTCATCAGTGCCCATTGTTATGGACTTGGGTTTTGGAGAAGGAGGGAGCGCTAGAGACATCTATCGGCTAGCAAACAAGCACACAGGGGAATCGAAGATTTACCCAGGTTCGAGCCTCGTAGAGGTCCCTACTCCTGCTTGTCTGCTCGTGGAATTATCAAGGGAATCGAAGATTACAATGGTGCGTAGATGCAATCTGACGAGGGTGGTGGAAACTAGGGTTGTGTGTGTGTGTGTCCTTCTCGCCGCCCCCTCCTAGCCTTTATATAGATAGGCTAGGTCTCGGGTAGCAGGTCGAGTCGGTTACAGGTTAGGGTATTCCCCTTTAAACTTTCTATCTTTAGCTTCTTCTTGTTCTTCAAGCAATAGAGAGTCCGTAGGTCACTCGAGTTCTTCATTTGGGCCCTGGCGACACCGTGGCCTCCATGTATTCAGGCCGTATATCCAAGCTCGAGTACCTGTAGAGTATACCCATGTCAGTAGCCCCCGAGTGTCCAGTGGAATCGAAGATTCGACTAGAGACTTTATGAAGCCTTTCATGTGCATGACTGAGTATATTTTTCAACTGCTCTGTTTATGTCATAGGGATTGTTAATGTGCGTACCTGATTTTAACCGATGTATCGGTATCAGTTAACTACCTTAGGGTAAAACAACGCCATCTACTCGAACTCGAGTCCCCGGACTCAAATCCGGAAAAATGCTGGTGTAATTCGACTCAAGCCGCGGAGGTCTTACAGGAGTCGAATTCCAGTATATGGGTGTGAGCACTCGACACGTCCGTCAAGGCATATTCATCGTACCTGTAGGCATGGATATATTTCTGGTAGTGCGTAGCAAATGCATTGTCAGGCCTTATTTAGGTGTTACCTTCATGCTGTAAGTGTGGCATCCAAACTTTATCATCGCGGAGACGATTCGGGTGACCTAGGAGACGCAGTCTCTTTGTAGGGAAAAATTATGAGGCGGTATCACCATAAACTTCGAGTGTGGATGTTATCAACACACAGTACTTAGTACAAATAATCATAGGGTGCGCGACCAGCGCTCCCTATGGGAGTAGCCCCCGAGTGCCTGGTTGAGTCGAAGACTCAGGCCGGGACTAAAGAACTTTTGCGACTGTTGTCGTCTTTTGTTTGCTTGTTTCGGTCGAATTTATTTCCAGCGCTCCCTATGGGAGTAACCCACATCCATAATCAAATCACAGATTCGAGTGGTTGGGTTTGTTTTGATTGTCCATATTCCTGCAGAAAATAAAAAGAAAAAAGCGTAAGATGCGCGACCAGCGCTCCCTATGGGAGTAGCCCCCGAGTACTTGGTGGAGTCGAAGACTCGAGCAAGGACTAAAGTAGTCGAAGTCTGCTGCTGCATAGCTTTTGATGACGTCAGTGCTGACGATTTCATGACCTCAGTTGCCCGCGTGAGCGAGTTTGACGGGACGTGACGAGCGGTGGGTCCCACTCCCTGACTCTGATTTGATTGGGCGTGCGTAATCTTTATTTTAACCGTGCCTCCTCGATTTCCGTGCGTAATGGGAGTGGTGGGGGACGGTTCATGTTTCAGCTCCTCCACGTGTCTAGCATGATGATCGCCACGTGTCCAGTAGGGTTTTTTTGAGCCGTTGGATTGCATCTTCCAGGGGTTAAGTAGTGGTGCTGCGACGGTAAAATCCACATCTGCTTTCGCTCATTGTTTGCCTTCATCGCCATTGCCGCTGCTCCCCTGCTTTTTCTGCTCTCTTTTTCTCCGCGGTGCTGGACCAGCTCCGCACATTTCCCAGCTACTTTCTCCGGTCGCATCACCACCGCACAATGGGGAAGAAAAGGGGAGGTGCTGCGGCTGATTCCGCGGCTACCGCTGCTGCGGTGAAGAAGAAGGGCGGCTCCGCCGCTGTGGGTACCAACACCGCCGCCAGCGGGAAGAAGGGAACGGGCACCCGCGTCACGAATGGTGCGTGGCGTCCCTCCATCATCAAGTCCTCTAATCTCCGTCTTCTTCATCAAGACGGAGTGCTGTCCGCCGCAGTCGCCGACGCGCGCGTCCCCGGTGGTGAGATAATTCCCTCTCCTCTCGCTGGTTTTCGAGTGATGTTCTTGGCGTTCATCATTCGCGGCCTCTCGTTGCCCCTGCATCCCTTCTTCAGGGGCCTCCTTTGCTTTTACGGGCTCCAGCTCCATCAGCTGTCCCCGAACTCTATCCTCCACATCTCTTGCTTCATCACCCTCTACGAGTGCTGGCTCGGAATCGAGCCGCACTTCGGCCTCTTCAAGCGCCTCTTCAAGTTGAAGCGCCAATCTGCTTATGGCTCCTTAGTCTATGATGTAGGCGGCTGCGGAATTCACGTCGATCCATCCGCCACCTATTTCGACATCAAGCTGATGAAGTCCGTCCAAGGGTGGAGGGACAAGTGGTTCTACGTTCGTGACCAGAAGGCCGACGGAGACCATTTCAGACTCGCACCTTTTGATCCCGCGACGCCGTGCAAGAGGAGGCACTCCTGGAAGAATGTAGTCATGCCTGGCGAGTCCGCGGAGACAGATGTTCTATACGAGCGCGTCTGCGACCTCGAGAGTCGCATAGGCAAAGAGGAGGGAGGTTGTGCCCTAATTCGCATGTGGTTGCACTGTCGCATCCAGCCCCTGCAGGCCAGAGTCCACCCCATGTTTCAGTGGGCTGGCGCTACGATGTCACTCGCGTGTCTGCCGATGGCATGTCCGCGAGTGAGGTGGATAAAAGGGTTCGACTGGCGACCACATAAACCGTTAAGGATGTGCTCCCTAGTTAGCCAGTCGTTCCCCCATTCGATGCCTCTAACCTTCCTCCTGAGGTACAATTGTGCTACGTAGTAGCTTAGTTTGTTGGTTGCTTCTCTACTATTTCTTTGCTTTGTGCTGAATTTGTTGTCTGTATACAGGATTGGGCGGTGTCACCCTGTATGCCCCCTCTTCCTGAGGGGGTTATCCCTCGCGAGGACTTGGAAGAGGACGAGTCAGAATCGACCGTCCTATCCGATGTGGAAGAGGAAGCCCCCGAGTCGGGTAGTCCGGATACTCGCAAGCGTTCGCGCAGCAAGGATTCCGATGCGTCATCTCCTTCGACTCCGAAAGGTGCAGGCATTGGTGCGGGATCGCCAATCCCTGCCATTCCTGTGAGCGTCGTGGCACCATCTTCTCGCAAGAAGATGCGACTGCCAAAGGAGTCTTCGTCAGAGTCGGGGGAACCAACCTTTGACTTTGATAAATTTGATTGGTAAGTATTTGTTTTGTCCTTTTCTGATTCTTCATTGGCTTTTGCCTTGTCCTTAATGTTGGTTTTGTCTTTGCAGTCAAGAGGTGTCGTCATCTTCTGGTGACGTCCAATTTTTGAAAGAATCAGGAGTCGCGACCTCAAAGGCCAAGAAAGAGGTCGAGCGTGTTCCTTCCCCTCCTTTGGCGGCCCACTCCGGGCAGAACTCTTCCAGCTCTCCGCATGAAGGGGAGCATTGAACGGTTGCCCAGATGACTGCACACCAATCGACTTCGGAGTCATTGGAGTGTCATGTAAGTGTAGGATTTCTTCTTTTGATGTTGCAGTTGATGTTATCTATGCCATCTGCTGATCCTTTGTTGTGCGATAGCCCCTTGTGAAGGAAGCCGTTCACTTGGCGGAGCAAGTGGTTGCGATGGGTCGTCAGCATGCAATGCTGGAGCCGCGTCATCGCGTGATCGAAAGTAAGTGTTCTTCACTTCCTCTTCTTCTCCTTTTTATATAGTCGACTGATAGTTAATCCCTTTTTGTTTTTGTAGCTGAACATAACGCCCTCCTGCGCAACGCTGCCACCATGGAGAAAGCACTTGCCGCGGCTGTGAAGGGTCGCGATAAGGCAATTGCGGCGCATGACGAGGCCTAGAGGCGTGAACAGGATCTGCGTGCCTCCATCGTGGCCAGGGAGAAGTTTTTCGAAGAACAACTTTTCTCGATTGCCAAGGCCCTCTCAGGTACTGTGATTGGATATCATCCTCTTTCTCTATTCGATTTTTGCCGTTTGGCGCTGATGTTTTGTCCATGTATGGGTTTATGTACAAATGCTGGTGATTTGAGCTTCGACCCTCGGGCCCTCCGTCGTGATGATGCCTTGGCGGGTGCACTTTCAGCAGTCGAGGACCGCAACACCGCCGTTCAGGATATGCTTTCCAAAGCCAAGGGCGTGCTCAGTCGCCTTCAGGAGGAGTTGATGCCCAAGGCTGAGCTGATCGAGAACATTAACGAGCTGGTGGAGTCTCTCGCCGGGGGTGTTCCTGCAAGCTTCAAGAACTCGCACCGTGCGGCCGGCGCGTCAATGTCACTCGCCATGGTGCAGGCCCATGGAGTCGAGGTTGATCCTGCAACGGTTTCTAAGGCGATGCCCGTTAGCGGGGACGGCCAGCAGGTAGTCTTTGCTCCCTTCGCGACTGCCTGTGGCAAATATGGGCCGCAGCTGATTAACACGGTTGCGAAGTACTCTGAGGAGCTACAGTGGGCCAAGAAGGCGGCGAAGGCTGCGGTATCAGGGGCTGGCGGAAAGTCAGTGGCATCTGACACTGCCACGGACTCGATGAAGCCCCCAAAGCCATCGAAGTCGAAGAAGCCAATTGCTCCTCGGTAGTTTTCTAATAGTTGATTAGTTTATGCCTTTTGTCTAGAACATGCCTTTGGCGGGTGTATCTGCTGATACTTTTGCCAATCTTGAATCCACTCGAATCTTTTGTCTGTGTGTCGATTTGATCTTCTTATTCTCTTCTTGCTTGGCTTGTGGTAGGGTACATCAAGTGATCCTTTGAGGTACCCTCAGGACTCGCCGCCCCTTGATGATACCTTGGCACCATCGCGCTCCAGGGTGGATGAGCTGTCGCTGCTTTCGCGACTGCGTGACCATGTGAAGCAGTTAGAGTGTGAATTTCCCATGCTCCGCGGTAATGCGGATGTATGGAAGTCAAAGGCAGAGAAGGCCGCCGCCCGAGAACAGTATCTTCTTGGCGAGGTGACGCAGTTGGGCGACCAATTCAAGTGTTAGTTTGCTTGCTCTTATCTTTTCCTTGTAGTCACTCGCGATGGTGCGTTGTCCTTATGCTTTTGCTGTTGCTTCGTATAGTTGTCAGCGCGCGTCATCCGCAAGATGAGAAGGAGAGAATTGCCATTTGTATGCATGATCTGACCCAGGAGCAACTTCAAGAGAGTGGATACTTCTGGGTAGATCATGATCGTGCGATTGCGCTGGTGACCCTGCAGGATCGTGCGTCGCGAGTGCTGCACTTTCTGAAGAAGTCGCAGTCATGCTTGAAGAACATTTATTGGACGATGTTTCCACTGGATGTTACTCCATCAAGCCTGATGGCCCTGCTCGCCAAGTTTCAAGACCTAGCCGCGGTTCACGAGTGTGTGAGGCAACAGTTGGTGGCTGGTTCCAAGGCCGCTCTATCGCTGGTGCGACTGCATAGGCCTGACGTAGATGTTGCGGCAATTGCGGCTGGGCCACCTGCGCTACCAGCAGGTTCTGCCTGGAATATGGTGCCACACTACTAGGCGGTGGATCGCCCAGCAGAAGAGATCATCGACTTCTTTGAGGAACAAACCACTACAACAAATGTGATTATATATGACGCTCATTCTATGATGATTCAGCAAAAAACGTCAAAGATTCATCCAATTTGTGACGTTTTTTCATAAAACATGACGTTTTTTAGTGAATCGTCACTGAATGTGCGTCACAGATAATCACATTTGTTGTAGTGAACCAACGTTTTCTTGTTGCAGTAGTAGCTTAGTTTGTATCTTGCACATAAGTGTACCCATGTTGTAAAGTTCGTATAAATGTTCTGTATAATTGATTGTCGAATATGTATAAAGAGCGTGTTAGCGTGTAAGTGCGTTGCACTATGCGACTCCTTTTCGTTAACCTGGCCATGCGTTTATCTCAGTCCCCTGTCAACCTGTCAGGTGCATTGCAACTGGGTTGATGTTGTGTCAAGGGTTTCGATTGATGTGCCAGCTACTCAGGATATCGCGTTTTAGTTCGTAGAACAGATGTGTATAGGGTGGCGTAGCCCCCGAGTCGATAAGTTGCGGAAAAATAAAGGAAGACACAGAGTTTTGGGGCACTTAGCTTTATTTATTCGTGAGACAGTACGAAGTACAATGTGTGGCTAAGTAGCCTTGGCTGAGTGCCTTATTTGCGATGCAAAAGTAAAAACGACTAAGGGTGGAAGCGTCGCAGCTGTGCGATGTTCCAGGGGTTGGAGTATGCGACTCCTGTCTCTAAATCTTGAAGGCGGTAGGCGCCACCTGGGATTACTTTTGTAACCACGTATGGTCCCTCCCAGGGGGACTCGAGCTTGAGATGGCCTTGCTGCTTTAGTCGCAGGACCAGGTCGCCTTCGACAAAGGATCGGGGGCATAGCCTCCTACTGTGGTAGTTGCGCAGGTTCTGCTGGTAGATCGTTGATCTTTCCGCGGCGATTTCTCTCGCCTCGTCGAGGAGGTCGACGGAGTCTTCGAGTACGAGGGAGGACTCCTTCTCGCTGTAGGCAACCACGCGTGGCGCTTTGTACCGTACTTCAGCGGGCAGCACCGCTTCAGCCCGTGGACCATGAAGAATGGGGTGTAGCCTATAGCACTGTTTGGAGTTGTACGTAAGCTCCAAAGTACTGATTGTAGCTCGTTAGGCCAGCAACTCGCAGTCTTGATGCCGCCACAGACGAGCCCGTTCGCCTTTTCGACTTGACCGTTGGTCTGTGGATGTGCTACCGAGGCGTAGCTGATGTTGATTCCCAGATTCTCGCAGAAATCTTGGAACTCCTTGGATGTGAAGTTTGTTCCATTGTCTGTTATGATGCTATGTGGCACTCCGAAGCGGAAGACGATGGACTCGAAGAATTTTCCCGCACTATGCCCTGATTGATTGGTCACTGGCATGGCCTCTATCCACTTGGTGAACTTGTCAACTGCCACCAGGAGGTAGACGTAACCTCCGCGTGAGGACTTAGGGATCTTGCCGACCATGTCGAGTCCCCATTGCACGAAGGGCCAGGCCAATGGAATTGGCCGGAGCTCTGCGCCAGGCGCATGTGGCTTGTCCGCGAATCGCTGGCACGCGTTGCACTTCTGGACAATGTCCTTAGCGTCGCGCATGGACGTAGGCCAGTAAAACCCAGTTGGTAGAGCTTTGGCCACGAGGGTGCGACTGCCAGCGTGGTGTCCGCAGGTTCCCTCATGGATGTCGAGGAGAATAGCTCTTCCATCAGCCGTGGATACGCATCCCTAGAGCACTCTTGTGATGCTGCGCTTGTATAGTTCGTCGTTGATGACAGTGAATGCCTTGGATCATCGCGCAATGTGTCGTGCATCAGTCGGATCGTCCGATAGCCTCTTGCTGAGGAGGTACGTGATGTATGGTTGCGTCCAGGATTGCTCAATCATCATGACGCTCATTGGTCCCTCGAGTCCTGTGTCCAGCTCCAGGTCATCGAGTGCCATTGGCTCATTGGGCGGCATAGCCCCCGAGTCCGTTGCTACACTTGTTTTCTTCTCTGCGGCCTTTGGCTTGATGGAGCATTCGCAGATGCGCTCGAGAAATACCCTAGGTGGTATGGGGGCGTAGGTAGAGCCTATGTTGGCGAGTGTGTCCACCTCTTCATTGCTTTCGCAGCCTATGTGTCGCAGTTCGCAGCCATCGAAGTCCCCTTCGAGTGTGTCGTAGAGGTCGTGGTAGGCGATCATGTTGTCGTTCAGTGCGTCGCACTCATGCATTGTTTGGTTGACAACCAACTTGGAGTCGCCATAAATAATGAGCCTCTTGGCGCCGCAGGCCTTTGCCATCCTCATCCCGTGTAGCAGGGCCTCGTATTCAGCTTCGTTGTTGGAGGTGGTGAACTACATTCGCAGGATGTACTTCAACTTGTGTCCTTGAGGTGATGTCAATATGACACCTGCGCCTACTCCGTCCTTTCGCTTGGATCCATCGAAGTGCATTGTCCAGAGGTAGGACATATCTGGTTTTTCAGGGAGCTGGTTCTCCATCCAGTGCACGAGGAAGTCAGGAAGAACTTGCGACTTGATTGCGTCGCGCTTTTCTTATGTAATGTCTCGTGGAGACAATTCTATTCCCCAAAGCGCGACTCGTCCCGTGGCGTCGGGGTTGTTGAGGATGTGTCCCAACAGGGCGTCGTTGACCACCACGATTGGGTGTTCCTGGAAGTAATGGCGCAGTCGTCGGGCGGTCATGAAGATGTCGTACGCCAGCTTTTGGTAGTGCAGGTACCGTTGTTTTGTTGGTGTGAGGACCTCGCTGAGGTAGTAGACTAGGCGATGTACCCCGTGGACCTTGTTTTCCTTGGCTCGCTCGACGACGAGCACTGTGTTGACCACCTGGTTGGTGGCGGAGATATATAGCAACAGTGGTTCCCTTTCCCGTGGAGTCACTAGTACTGGCGAGGTGGATAACAAGCGCTTGAGATCTTCGAATGCTTCCTGCGCTTCGTTGGTCCACTAGAACTTTTCAGTTTTGCGGAGGAGTTGGTAGAAGGGCAGCGCCTTTTCACCCATCCGATTAATGAATCGACTGAGGGCTGCGATTCGCCCAGCCAGCTGCTGAACGCCCCTTATGTTTTTCGGCTTCTCCATGGCTAGTGTGGCTTTTATTTTCTTCGGGTTTGCCTCAATTCCTCTCGTGTAGATGAGGTACGCGAGTAGTTGCCTAGATGGCACGCCAAAGGCGCATTTGTCCGGATTGAGCTTGATCCGGTAGCGGTCGAGGTTGGCGAAGGTTTCGCGCGAATCGTCGATTAGGGAGGCTTCCTCCTTGGTCTTGATTACTATGTCGTCGACATAGACTTGGATGTTGCGACCAAGTTGTTCCTTAAGGCAAGCCTGCATGCACCGCTGGTAGGTGGCTCCCGCGTTCTTTAGCCCGAAGGGCATTGTGTTGTAGCAGAACACACCGAAGGGCGTTGTAAACGTTGTTTTTTCTTGGTCCGCCTCCTTCATTCGAATCTGATTATAGCCTGAGTAGGCGTCGAGGAAGCAGAGGCGCTCGCAGCCCGCGGTGGAGTCGATGATCTAGTCGATGCACGGCAACGGGAAGTGGTCCTTTGGGCAGTGCTTATTCAGAGAGGTGAAGTCCACGCACATCCGCAGGATATCCGTGTCCTTTTTTGGTACCAGCACCGTGTTGGCGAGCCAAGTGCTTTCCTTGATCTCGCGTATGAATTTGGCGTCGAGGAGTCTGTTGATCTCCATTCCAACTGCATGCGCCCGTGGCTCAGATAATCGCCGGATTGTTTGCTTGACTGGCCTTGCGTCTGGGTTGACGTTGAGTGCGTGCTCGGCGAATTCCCTGGGAACTCCTGGCATATCCGCAGGACACCAGGCGAAAATTTCCCAGTGCTCACCGAGGAATTCGACGAGCGCGAGTTCCTATGCGGGACTCAAGTTGTTGGCGATGAGGGACGTTTTGGCGGGATCCGATGGGTGGACCTGCACTTTCTTTGTGTGCACTAATGAGTCGAAAGATAAATCAGGCGAACTTGACCGGCTTGGGGGAGGCAGACTGTTGTCTGTCGACTCCTTCAGTCTCACGAGTTCTTCCTGCTTTCCAAAGGACTGGGAAATTCTGTTGAATTCCTTGTCGCAACTGTCGGATCTCTCGAAGCTCCCGTTGACTGTGATGACGCCATTGGGACCTGGCATTTTCATTTGCAGGTAGGCGTAGTGCGGTACTACCATGAACCTAGCAAACGCGACACGTCCGAGGATGCAGTGGTACTGTGAGGGCCAGTCGACGACCTCAAAGTCGATGCGTTTGCGCCGAAAGTTTCTCGGCGTGCCGAAGATGACGTCGAGGTTGATTTTTCCCAGCGGATACACGCCCTTGCCTGGGACGATGTCGTGGAATGTTGTGTCTGAGGCCTCTAGGCAAGTTAGAGGGATCCTCATTGCCCGCAAGGTACTCGCGAATATGAGGTTGATGCCGCTTCCGCCATCCATGAAGACGCGACTCATGTCGAAGCCTCCGATTTACGCCTTGAGTACGAGGGGATAGTGGCCTGGACAAGGTACTTGAGGCGGATGATCACGTTTGTCGAAGGTGATGCAGGACTCGCTTCCACTGAGGTACTCAGTGGTAGATGGTGGCGAGTGTGTGGCCAAGTTGACTTGGCGAGTGATGGCCTTCTACACCCGATTGGAGGGGCGTCCTTTTTGGATCATCATAGTACCCATGGCCCATGGGTAGGGTTCACCTCCCTGGTGCTGGTCCAGCGCAGCTGTGTTTGGGGGCATTCTAGGTGGTGGTGGCGGAGCACCATGTGCCACGGCACCTGGAGCTGCTCCGTAGCCTCTCTCGACCGCGTTGCGATTCATTTGAACCAATCCCTCATGTAATTTGAGGAACTCGTGGTAGTCCTTGAGGAGGTGGCTAGACTTCTTCTTTCCATCATGCTTGTCGATGTAGAAGTGCACTGTGCATGGCCCGGACAGTATTTCTTTGATGGATGTCGCGGGTGCCTCATCACGGTTGCGGCGTTGCCACACTTGCGTGGTTTTCCCGGAGTCGTGGTATCCACTGATGCGGTATCCGCTGTTGCGGTTATCGTCGCGTCTGTCGGCGTAGCCAGCTGTGACCATGTTGACGTTGTCGCGGTCATCGTAGATGCGCATACGGCGTTTGCCTCGGCGGTCACGTCTGCGCTCGAGTTCTGCCTCCTCGTCGGAGTGAACACGATTTTTCACCGAATCTTCTCCATCGGCCCACCGATTCGCGATTTCCATCAGGTGGTCAATGGTCTTGGGCTTTGAGCGGCCTAGCTCCTCCTTGAGCTCTATGCGGCGGACGCCGCCGTTGAATGCGTCAATCGCACGATCCTCCGAGATGTTCTCTACGGATTTCTTGATGATGGACCACCTTTGGATGTAGGAGCACAGCGATTCGCCCGATCTTTGCTGGCAGCATCTCAGTTCTTCATTTGATGCAGGCCGCTTGTATGTGCCCTTAAAGTTGCACATGAAGCTGTAAACCAGCTCATCCCAACTGCCAATGGATCCGCGTGGGAGGTTGTTGAGCCATGCTCGGGCGGCACCCTGCAGCTGTAGCTGTAAGCATTGCATGGTCGTGCTTCGACTGCCTCCGTGGAGCCTGACGGAGGAGATGTGGTCCTCCAGCCAGATCTTTGGGTCTTGTAGGCCGTCAAACTTTGGGTTCTCTGACGGGAGTTTGAACCCCTTTGGCATTCGCTTCTGCCTGATGGACCTGCTGAAGCATCTGGCACTGCAGAGCTCCACGTCTTCCTCTTCTGAGTCAGTCGACCGAGCACGCCGTGCCCTTGATTTGTCGATCTTGCGCTGCGTGATGTCATCACGCGCGTCGTAGTCGTGGTCGTGTCGCCGTGAGCGGCGATGTCGAGACAGGTCGTGACTGTCATCACTGGATGAGGGCGAGGAATAGTGCTTTGCTGGCGCTTTGCCTTTCTTTGGCTCCGGTGCTGGCTCCTTGTTGAGGGCGGCCTCGATTAATCCCAAGCCCGCGATCGTAGATCGATGCATGGCGGCTCGGGGATCTCTAGCTGGCGGCTGGTTGTTAAGGAGGTACATGGTGGCCGCTGTCACCGCAGCCTGCGGCGTCTTGGGGACCACATTGCCCCGTGTATCGACTGTCATGGAGCTGAAGTCGAGGACCTTTGCAGCTTCTATGCGTTCTTGCTCGGTGAGATGGGCCATCCGAGATTGCCTCTTCTTGGCGATGTACTCTTTGCCTTTTGAGGAGGATCCTCCGTGGAAGGAGAGCCCAGCACGACGAAGGCTCGATTCGTCTGCTGCTTTTTTGCGCGCCTCGAGTTGCGCGATTGTTTGCACTTGGCACTTGAATTCTTCCTTCGGGAGCCAGTGGTAGCCCATCAGCAATTCTTGCGGAGATCCGAAGGGTAGAGGAGTCCCTCGCAGGGCCTCGCGGCAGCGAGCCCATTCTTGCTCGTTGAGCCTGATCACGACGCGTTCGCCGGTTTGCTTGTTTATTATGGTTGGAGGTTCGACTGCTCCTCCGTTGTTGGCGTTGGTGCGATCGCCACCGTTACCGCTGTTGGCACCGTTGCCGCCATTGCCAGTGTTATCGCGGTTGGTGGAGGTATCGCCTGCGTTGATGACGGCGCACATGAAGTGATTGGGGAAGCTGCTGCTTCCACAACTCTCAGATCCGGAGCCGTAGGCTCCATCTTCAGTGGCCAAATCGCTCAGATCGGAGTCGCGACTGCTGTCGCTAACCGTGTTCTCGACTGTTGTCGGGGCATTGAGCTCACTAAGGGTGCCGATCAATGGAGGGAACTATGATGCTGGGGCAATCGACGGCACCATCGGCTGGTCAGGCATGCGAAGCGTGCCCATCTGACCAACTTGGAAGCGGAAGCTCCCTATTGCCAGGCTGACTCCATCGCCCACGGACTTGAAAGCCGGGCGAGTGGCCGGCGTGTGGACGGTGAAGTCGAACACGCCGAAGATCTGGTGAGTCTCCGCTATTGCGGAGTTGTAGATCGCGGTTGATGGGGCCGACGAAGCCGCAACATCAGCACTCCCAATTCCCACAAACGGCACCAATTGACGAGGGTTTAACTCATCAATGCCCATTGTTATGGACTTGGGTTTTGGAGAAGGAGGGAGCGTTGGAAACATCTATCGGCTAGCAAACAAGCACACATGGGACTCGAAGATTTACCCAGGTTCAGGCCTCGTAGAGGTCCCTACTCCTGCTTGTCTGCTCGTGGAATTATCAAGGGAGTCGAAGATTACAATGATGTGCAGATGTAATCTGGCGAGGGTGGTGGAAACTAGGGTTGTGTGTGTGTCCTTCTCGCCGCCCCCTCCTAGCCTTTATATAGATAGGCTAGGTCTCGGGTAGCAGGTCGAGTCGGTTACAGGTTAGGGTTTTCCCCTTTAAACTTTCTATCTTTAGCTTCTTCTTGTTCTTCAAGCAATAGAGAGTCCGTAGGTCACTCGAGTTCTTCATTTGGGCCCTGGCGACACCGTGGGCCTCCATGTATTCAGGCCGTATATACCAAGCTCGAGTACCTGTAGGGTATACCCATGTCACCTGGCATCCACAGAATTGACATTGCTCATTGCCAGATCATCCTCTTTTCATGAGGTTGTCCTTGGTTATTCACATAAATTATAAAGCACGGTGTTCAACTACATCAATTCAAACTATTACACACACACACTACATCAAATTCATTACCCACACATACTACATCGATTCAAACTATTACACACACATACTACTTCAAATTCATTACCCACACGTACTATATCAATTTAAACTATTACATATTTTTAGTCGATGCTAACTTCCTGCTACGCTCTCCATACTACAAATTCCTTAGCCATACATACCATGGCAATTCACTAGAGCTCTGTCTTCAATCAAGCGAAATCAGAACCACCAGCTTGTCCAAGCCCAGTTCCCCTACCGAAACTATGTGCACTGTCGCGAAATGGTGGTGGTCCCGTGCTATCGATCCTTCCAGGCCAACACTGTAGGCGATGAGGACGCTTTCTGGCAGCCTCTTTGGAGCCCTGAATGCCATGTACCAATTCCAGAACCTCCTCCAGGTGGATGATGACCGGGTGCTTCCAGCAAAGCTATCGCCCTACCCTGCTTGGAATCTGCACCTCGTACATCTTAGGAATGGCGTCAGGATCTTTCAGCCATGCCTTTACCTCGATGACCCATCTGTCGCTCGGTGGCACGATTTCCACCAGCTCGCCGCCAAGGCTACTAACGACCTGCTTGAGGGCCTCCAGCTCCCAAGCATCCAATGGGAGGCCGTCAAAGCCGAGTTTGGAGAAGAAACGAAGCTTCCCCAAGCGATCGTCCCACCCACAGGCGCGATGCCAACGCATGAAGCTCATTTTATTCCCGTAGCACTCGAAAGAATGGGAAGAATGTAGAACGCGCTCGGTGTCTGAGCTGTGCTCGAACCAGACGAAAAAATCGAATGGCGGCGCGCATACCTCAGTCTTGACCTCATTTCGTTTGATCCCAAAAGGAGACCAGAAAACCGACAGCAACTCTATCGGCAACACGGTGGGACGGACGCCCAGCACGGTGTCCATGAGAGCGTGATCGTCGAACTGCTGTGCCAGGGCTACCATGCCTGGGGTGCACGGCAGCACACAACTGCCTGAGGCTGGTCGCTGGCCAGGAACGCCTGACGGGACGCGCTCCGCCGTGCGAGAAGGACTAGCCAGAGGAGAGATATTAGTCCGGGGACGCGAAGCTCCGATATGGCGGACGATGCGATGGCGACGGCTGCGAGCTTTGATTAGAGGCGTGGGAGGTTGACCGGACATGGCGGGGATGCAAATTAGAGCAATTGCGAGCTCCGATCTGAGACGAGCAGCAGGAGCTGAGCAAATGTTATAGGGAGGGGAGCAGGGGAGAAGACCAGAGCAGAGCAAAGAAATAGATCTGGTCCACTCAGGGATCTCGTCCACGCAGGGGTAAGCTAGTCCACGACCGCAAAAGATAACGGGGAATACTGACAGGGCGGGCCAATAAGAGTTGACCTAACAGCGTTATTTGAGTTCAATCGTTTTTCGTCTGGTTCAAATGACCGTTTGGCCGTTAGATTTGTATTCACCCACATTTGGCCCTTCTGGACAATTGGCGATTCTACTACGGCCACTCCGCGCGATTGATGACAACTCGGGTACCGGGATGCACTCGCCCGGGAAGGTATCGCAAACAAAAATCCCCTCTTGGGCGGCGTCATTTTGGTTTGTCTCTGTTTTGTCCTTTTCTGCATTTTGTATTTTCCTGCTGTTGGTGGCGAGCGAGCGGGTGAGAGAGGCGGGGAGAGGAAGACGGGGAGCGAGCGGCGACGTCGCGGGGTAGGTGAGGATCAGGGAGCAAACGAGCAGGGCGACGGGGTGAGTTGGTGGGGGGATCAAGCACCTGGTCGTGGTAGCGTGGGGTCGGGGAGGGCATCGCGAGACCGTGGGGAAGGCGGAGATTGCGGGCATCGGGGTAGGGAACGCTGCTGCTATTGGTGGTGAGCAAGCGGGAGAGAGAGGTGGGGAGAGGAAGATGGGAAGCGAGCGGCAGCGTCGCGAGGTAGGTGATGATTCGGGAGAGAGCGAGCAGGGCGACGGGCCGAGTTGGTGGGGGGATCGAGCGCGTGGTCATGGTAGTGTGGGTCTAGGGAGGGAATCGCGAGACCGTGGGGAAAGCAGGGGTTGCGGGCATCGGGGTGGGGAATGGGACAAGGAGGTGGGGCCGTTCAGAGCAGGGTGTGCGGTGCCTCGCTCGCGACGTGAGTTCCACGGTCGCGTCTGTCACTTATCGCTCATTTGGCTGTTGGGGGTTCCTGTCGGCCTTTTCGTGCTCTATGTGTGCTATTGTTGGTTGTTTGTTTTAGGGTCATTGGGAATGGTCTATGTTTTTGTCAGGTTCTTTGACTACGGTTGGGAGTTTGGGTGCAAGGAGGGTGCGAGGTGTGGTGGGATTATTGGTTGACTTCTTGAGGCTGTTTTGGTTCGTTCTGAGTTTCTATGTTGGCTATGGCGCGGCAGGTTTGTAGCGGTGGTCTATGGTATTGTTTGTACGGCTGTTTGTGCGATGGACGTTGGTGTGGCAGCGCGGGGGCGTCGTGGCCGGAGGTGTGCTGGTATTTTTTTCCCTTTTCTCTTTTTATGTTTCTTCTTGCTGTTGTGTTGAGAGTTGTCTTTTGGCGTGCATTAGCTGTGTTTTCTGTTGGTGTTTCGTTCGCGCCGTCTGGGGCATTGGATGCGGGTCGGCGTGTGCGGCGACATGTTTCTGTTGGTCTGGCTGTGGTTGATAGTGGTGCATCTGCGAGTGTTCTGTATGTGGCACCTATTGTGGTTCAGTGTGGTCGGCGGCGTGATTATGCCTCTTCTCGTTTAGCTGGGTTGGAGGTTGTGGTCGATACTATTGTGTCTTCAAGTGTGTCCTCTAGAGCGCGTGTTGCGGGTCGCGTGGTTGGGGCCATGTTTCTGCTGGTTGTGGATCCAGTAGGCTGGTTTCGGGTGATCCTGTTGTGTCTTTGAGTGCGCCTTCAATGCGTGCAAGTTCACGTCGGCGTGCTAAGCTATCGGCACCTACTCCATGGGCTCTTAAACGTGCTGCTGCTACTGTTCAGTTAGCTACTACTGAATATGGTTTGTTTTGTGTGGCTTTGAGTATATATTAGTGCTATTCCGGCTGTTGTTTGTTGTTTTACTGATTTTATGTTGTTTTATTAGGCGCAAATATATACATTCCTTATGTTTCGCGTTCTTTGGCTCTGGAGAACCGTCGGAAGAGGCGTAGGTTGCGAAGGCCACAAATTTTCGATGTTGTGTTATTTGTGTTTTGTTTTTTATATTTGTTTTGCTTTTGATTTGTTTTAGCATCGATAGTTTGTTTGTATCGTTCTTTAGGTCTGTTGACAGAGGAGGAAGCCGTTGGGTTGGAAAGTTTGTCCGCTGAGAATTTGGAGTTTCTGAGAGGTTTGTGCAGTCATGCGAGATTGTGTGTTTTTGGTTTTGGATATTACATTTGTTTTGAGATGTGTCTATTTATTTTCAGTTAACTATGTTGGACGGTCTTATCATGGTGGCTTAGATTTTCGGTGCCCTCATTGTGGTGCTTTGTTTTGGTTTGCTGAGAGGTGTGTTTCTGATAATGCTGTCACGGAGGGTCGAGTGGTGTATAATCTATGTTGCCGTGCCGGTAAAGTGAAATTGCCCAGGTTTAGGGATTGGCCATCGCCTTTGCGTGAGCTTGCTGTGTTTGATGGTGGAGCGGTGTCTGCGGAGTTTATGCGGCTGATCAGGTCATACAATTCGATGTTTGCTTTTACTCTCTTGGTGCTAAAGTAGATAAGAGGATAAACACGGGTGGTGGGCCTTATGTGTTTAAGATTAATGGCACGATTGTTCACAAGATGGGTTCGCTTCTACCGTCTAATGGGAAGGAACCACAGTTTGCTCAGCGTTATATTCATGACACGGAGAGAGAGAGTTGGATCACAGTCTTAAGAATTTTAGTTCGGATGAGGAGCGGGGTGGAGATCCTCCTGGTCCTAATCTGCAGATTATGGCTGATTTGCTTGCTATGTTGAATGAGCGTAATAAGTTTGTCAAGGATTTCAGGACTGCGAGCCAACGCCTGTTGTCGCCTGAATGTCCGTAGATAGCTGTTCGGATTGTGGGATCTGATTTGGCGGATCCGCGTGTGTATAGTCCGCCTACTTCTCCTGAGTTGGCTACGCTTATAGTAGGTGATTTGAGTACTGAGAGGTGTAGGTTTGATATTATTATTGAGTTGGAGAGCTGTCGAAAAAAGGTGCACATCTACCACCGCCGGAGAACCTAAACGCAAATTACCGGAAGACGGTGCAGCGAAGCGCGCGTGGCTCATCTAGTAATTGTCTAAATTTGTACGCGTTTAGACGTATTTCTATGACAAGAGTGAATACGTAGGAAAAAGCTTATTGAATGTACAACAACCAGTCTACTATGGTATGAACCCACACTCAATCTCGAAAATTCTCTTATACTATTTCTATCTAACCATCGATCGGTTTCTTTCCTCGTCTTCCCATTTTCTTTTTTGCAACGGGGCGGTTATGTTTTTGTCAGCAAAGGCAACAAAAAGGCAATCAAGCGATACCTACGCAGAATCCTCCAACTGGCTGCAAGCTATTATGAGCGGCCAGAATCCGTGTGTTAACCGCAAAATTGAGCGAGGTGCTGCTTAGAAGGTGTTGTGTTATGGTGCGCTTAAATTATTCTCGAAGAGCTGGCCGAATTTTATATTAGACAGGAGAATAAAGTGCGTACGAGTCGTACACAGCGTACAAGACGTACGAAGGATGTTAAGGTGTGCTTAATTATTTCCAGATGGGATGTTGCTGCTAGGCTGCTAGTACAGCGCACTCGACTGTGTGTTTACGTTTGCCACATCCTCAAAACAGCTTCCGCCCAGCTTTATAAATAAAGCAAACATCCATACAATATCCGAAATAGTCAAGCAACGCGAAAAGTACCAAATGCTAGGGCGATAGCATAGGAACGCCCAAGGAACCAAGGTCTAACAAAAAGAACAAAGCAAAGCGATAAGACTCCCAAGGGAAGCCCAACTCAGCGACCGGATAGTGTAGATAAGCGGCGCGCCGCCAATATAAGGAAATCCATCCTCTCATCTAGTCGCACCCTATCCCGATGTCTACACAACCGGTACCACTGCTGCAAAAAAGTCAAAAGTTTGAATATCGAGTCATAGGCACGACGTAGAAAGACACGCTCGAATCTTATTGCGAATATTTCATAGGGTCCATGTCATCACCACAAACACTAACCAGAAGAGGCGCCTACTCCTACCGATACAGTTTGTGTTTGCTTCAAGGAGCTCCCTGATGTCTGAGGCCTGCCACTCGGGTGCCAGCGCCTCATGGAGAAAGTTCTATAGGAAGCGCGGATATCTGGACGCCTAACTCGGACCAGAAAGCTCGGCCTGAGTGTTCGTGGCCCGAGAAGGCCCGCTAGGGATGGTAGACCGAGCCGAGCCTGCGAAGGTGGACCACGGCGAGCTCGGGTGTCGTGGTGGTATCACGGCAGATGCCATTGGATGGCTTACGTTACGGGCCGATGGATGCAGGAGGATCCAGGGAGGGAGGATGCGCTAGCAAGCGCACACAGAACAATACACGAACGAACGATGTACCTAGGTTCAGGGATCTCCTACTGAGATAACACCCCTACTCCTGCATGCTAGATGATATATCTCAGAATATTACTGTAGATACTCCTTGAGTTGTATGCGGGAGGAGGAAGAAGGAGCTCTCTGCTCTCGCTCTTCTCTAAGTATGATGGGGGAATGAGGAAATAGGGATTGATCCCCTTCTCTGGAGGCCCTGGGGTACCTTATATACGGTACCCGGGTTACAAAGGTTAGGGCACATGTGACAAGGAATATCCTCTACTGGTGGTACCAAAGTCCTTGCCCTGGGCCCGCCAGATGCTCATCTTGTCGCTACGTCACCTCCTGATAATCCTCGATGGGACAAGATGTGCCCATCCTTAACAACAGTTACCATGTTGACAACGGCCGGCTCCAGGTTATCCTTGATGGGACACCTCACCTTAATCTAGGGGCACGTCTGCTTGATAATGAGGATCCTCTCTGCGATTCCATAGAAGAGACTAGAGCATTGACTTAGGGGCTCGCATATGATCATAGGTCTTATGCCAATCCCTTATGTTGAATCAATGACCCTAGCCAAGATAAGTCGGCCTGGCTTATTCTGCACACAAAAAACAACTAGGTTATGCCCACATACATTTTATATGCCGGTTGAGGCATGTCGGCTTATGTCAGTCAACCTTAGTTCTGGTCAACCTCTTGATCTCTCTATACTACGTCTTGACCCTACCGGGGGTCATCCCCCGACATTAGTCCCTGAAGCTTTCGCGGTCCTACAGTGCTAGCTAAAGGGCCACGACATGTTCCTTTAATTAACATGAAACACATCTCATCAGCCGACATATCTCAAGTCGGCCGAACATGATTCTCAATTTAACTCGGAATCTCATTTGTCAATTCTTAGTGATGAGGGTTTAACTTGTCAATGCCCATTGTTATGGACTTGGATTTTGGAGAAGGAGGGAGCGCTGTAGGCATCAATTGGCTAGCAAACAAGCACACAGGGATGCAATATTTACCCAGGTTTAGGCCTCGTAGAGGTCCCTACTCCTACTTGTCTGCTCTTGGAATTATCGAGGGAGTCGAAAGTTACAGGGTGCGGAGATGCAATCTGGCGATGGTTGTGGAAAGTAGGGTTGTGATTGTCCTCCTCGCCGCCCCCTCCTAGCCTTTATATAGATAGGCTAGGTTTCGGGTAGTAGGTCGAGTCGGTTACAGATTAGGGTTCGCCCTTTGAACTTTCTATCTTAAGCTTCTTCCTGTCTTGCAAGCAATCGGAGAGTCCGTGGGCCACTCGAATTATTCATTGGGCCTTGGCAACACCGTGGGCTTCTGTTGTATCTAGACCGTATATACCCAACTCGGATACCTGTAGGGTATACCCATGTCAGTAGCCCCCGAGTGTTCAGTGGAATCGTAGATTCGAATGGAGACTTTATGGAATCTTTCGAGTGCATGACTGAGCATTTTTTTCGAGTGTTTTGTTTGTGTCATAGGGATTGTTGATATACGTGCCGGATTTATCCGATGTATCGGTATCAGTTAACTGCCTTAGGGAAAAACAACGCAATCTACTCAAACTCAAGTCCCCGGACTCGAATTCGGAAAAGTGTTGGCGTAATTCGACTCAGGCCGCGGAGGTCTTACAGGAGTCGAATTCCAGTGTATAAATGTGAGCACTCGACGCGTCCTTCAAGGCATGTTCATCGTACCTGCAGGTACGGATATATTTCTGGTAGAGCGTAGCAGATGTGTTGCCAGGCCTTATTCAGGTCTTATCTTCATGCTGCAAGCGCGGCATCCGATAATTTTGATCATCGTGGAGATGATTCAGGTGGCCCAGGAGACGTAATCTCTTTGTAGGGAAAATATTCAGCGGAGTCGCCATAGCTTTCGAGTGTGGATGTTATCGACACACAGTACGATGTACAAACAAAAATAATCATAGGGTGCGCGACCAACGCTCCCTATGGGAGTATCCCCCGAGTGCCTATTCGAGTCGTAGACTCGAGTGGGGACTAAAAACATTTGCGACTGCTTTCATCTTTGGTTGCTTGTTTCAGTCGAATGTGCTTCGAGCGCTCCCTATGGGAGTAACCCGTAGTTCACAATTGAATCGTTGATTCGTGTGATGGGTTTGTCTTGAATGCTCATACACCTGCATAAAAAATTCTTTCGGGTGCGCGGCCAGCGCTCCTGTTAGGAGTAGCCCCCGAGTGGTTGGTTGAGTCGAAGACTCGAGCAAGAACTAAAGTAGTCAAAATCTTCTTCTGTTGGAATTGATGACGTTAGTGCTGACGATGTGATGACCTCAGTTGCCCGCGTGAGCGGCTTTGACGGGACGTGATGAGTGGTGGGTCCCACTTCTGACTTTGATTTGACTGGGCGTGCGTAATCTTCAGTTTTAACTGTGTCTCCTCGATTTCCACGCGTAATGGGAGTAGTGGGGGACGGTTCGTGGTTCACCTTCACCACGTGTCGATGGCGATGTGCGCCACGCGTTCAGTAGGGTTTTTGCTGTCCGTTGGATGACACCTGCGAGGAGGTTAAGTAGCAACACAGCTGCGGTAATTTTCCCCATCTCTCTTCTTGCTCGTGCTTCCTTCGCCATTGCTGCCCATTTCTACTTCCTTGCGCTCGTCCTCTCCGTGGCACTGGACCAGCTGCGCGTATTCCCTAGCTACTTCCTTTGTTCTCACTGCCATCGAAATATGGGCAAGAAGAAGGGAGGCGATCCCGCTGGATCTGCGGCCACCATTGCCGCTGCCAAGAAGAAGGCAGGCACCACCACCGTGGGCACCAACGCCACCGGCACTAGGAAGAACAAGGGTGCGAGCACCCGCATCACCAATGGCTCCTAGCGCGCATCTGTCATCAACCCTTCCGAGCTGCATACTATTCGTCAGGATGGAGCACTTCCGTCCGGAAGAGGACTTGCGAGTGCCTGGTGACGAGGTAATCCCCCGTCCTCCTGTGGGTTTCAGAGTGATGTTCCTTGCGTTCATCATTCGAGGTCTCTCTCTCCCCCTGCATCCGTTTGTTAGGGGTCTTCTTTGTTTCTATGGGCTCCAGCTGCACCAGCTGTCCCAAATTCCATTCTCCATATTGCCTGCTTCATCACTTTGTGTGAGTGCTGGCTCAGAATCGAGCCACACTTTGGTCTCTTCAAGAAGCTTTTTAAGCTTAAGCGTTAGTCGGGATCGGGTTCGGTAGTCTATGATGTAGGAGGCTGCGGGATCCACGTCGACTCCTTCGTCACGTACTTTGACATTAAGCTTACCGCGTCTGTCCAAGGGTGGAGGGACAAGTGGTTCTACGTCCGTGACCAGAAGGCCGGCGGAGAGCACTTCGGACTCACTCCCTTCGATCCCGCGACGACTTGCAAGAGGAGGCGCTCCTGGAAGAACATTGTGATGCCTGGCGAGTCCGAGGAGACAGAGATGCTTTATCAGCGTGTCTACAACCTCGAAGGCCACATAGGCAAGAAAGAGGGTGGTGCCACTCTCATTCACACGTGGTTGCGCCATCGCATCCAGCCTCTACAGGCTAGAGTCCACCCAATGTTCCGTTGGGTTGGTGCTGGCGATGTCACTCGCATATCTGCCGAGGGCATTTCTGCCGAGGTAGATAGGAGGTTGCGGCTGGTGACCAAGTATACTGCCAAGGAGGATCTCCCAAGCGAATCAGTCATGCCCCCTTTCGATGCCAACAACCGTCTGCCTGAGGTAGAATTTTTTGCGAAGTAGTATTGCATTTGTTCGATTGGCTTCCAAATGTTTTATTTTGTACTGATGTTTCTTCTGAATGCAGGACTAGAAAGTGTCTTCCAATTTTCCTCCTCGACCTGAAGGGGTTTCTTCTGAATGCAGGACTAGGAAGAAGAGGACGAGTCGGAATCGACCGTCCCAATTGAAGAAGAGGAGGGAGCCCCCAAGTCTAGCGGCCACAACACTCGCAAACGTTCCCGCAACGAGGATTCTAACGCTTCTTCGCCGACGATGCCGGAAGGTCCTTCTGCTACTGCAGAGGAGCCAGTTCCCTCTGTACCTGTGCGCGCCATGGCTCCTCCTGCTCGGAAGAAGCTGCGACTACCGAAAGAGTCGTCGGATGACTCCTTTAACCTCGAAAAATTCAACTGGTAAACTTTTAATGTCCGCAAGTTCGTCTTGCTCTCTTTGAGATTGCTTTTTCTGAAGCGGTGTTGGGCACGTTTTGTAGTCAAGTGGCGTCGTCGTCTTCTAACGACGTCAAATTTGTAAAAGAGTCTGGAGTTTCAGACTCCAAGGCCAAAGAGGTGGCCGAACGGTCTCCTTCTCCTCCAGCGGCGGCCCACTCCAGCGCCAATTCTTCGAGTTCCCCACATGCTGGGGAGCACCAGATGGTTGCCCGGACTACTACGCGACAGTCATCTTCGGAGTCCCTGGAAGAACATGTGAGTGTCCCTTTTGCTGTTTGGCAGTCGAATTTATACTTTGGGTGGCCACTGAATCTTCATTTCCCTTGATGTAGCTCATTGAGAAGGAAGCTGCTCGCCTTGCGGAGCAAGTCCTTACTATGGGTCGACAACATGCTCTGCTGGACAATCGCCACCGCGCAGTCGAAGGTTAGCTTTGACTTTGTCTTTGTCTTTGTCTTCGTGGAAACTTGTCAACAGTTGTTGATATGCTCTATGTTTCTGTAGGTGAGCACAATGAACTTCTCCATCGCGTTACGTCCCTTGAGAAGGGGCTTGCCGTGGCGGAGAAAAGGCGTGATGAGGCAGTCGCGGCTCTAGAGGAGTCGCAGAATCGTGAGGAAGAGCTGCGCTCTTCCAATGCAGAAAGGGAGAAGTTGTTCGAAGAACAACTTTTTTCGATTGCCAAGGCTCTTTCAGGTAATTTTCAGTTTGATTTGCATTGTTCCTTGTTTGACGTCACGTTGCTGTGTTGACACCCTGTGTATGCAGATGCCGCCGGCCTGAGTTTTGACGCCCGGTCCCTACGTCACGCGGATGCTTTGGCAGGCGCCATTGCTATAGTCAAAGACCGTAGTGTTTCCCTTTAGGAGACATTGGGAAAGGCCAAAGGTGTGCTCAGTCGTCTCCGTGAGGACCTGGCCCCCAAGGCTAGGCTAATCGACAATCTTGATGACCTTGTGGAATCCTTCCCTGGAGGCATTCCCATGGAATTCAGGAACTCCCAGCGATCTGTTGGCACCACCATGGCACTCGCGATGGTGCAAGCCCATGGCGTGGAGTTGGATCCCGCTATCATATCCGAGGCGATGCCTGTCGATGCCGGAGGCCAGCAGGTAGTGTTTGCTCGCTTCGCTAGTAGCTGCGGTAAATACGGGCCTCAGCTTATCGAGACAGTCGCCAAATACTCTAAGGAGCAGCGGCGAGCGAAGGCGGCGAAGACCACAGCATCTAGGGCTACCACCGGCAAGTCTGTGGCGTTGGAGACTTCCATGGATGCGATGAAGCCCCCAAAGTCGAAGTAGAAGCCGAAGAAGCAGAATGCTCCCTAGTCACCATGTGTAATAGTTGTAGCTTAGCCTTTTGTCTGAACTATGCTTTTGTGGGGGGTGTTCCCTTGACATTTTATCAAATTTGAATGTAGTCCTTTGTTTATCGATGTGTGATGAGTCTCATTTGCCTCTTGCTTGATTGTACCTAGGGTCCTTCGAGTGGTCCTCATGATTCTCCTCCCACCGATGAAACCACGGCGCAGCCATGTTCAAAGGTGGAGGAATTATCGTTGCTTTTGAGACTGCGCGACCGCATTAAGCAATTGGAGCGTGAGTTGCCCATCATCCGCGGTAGCGCGGATGTGTGGAAGTCGAAAGCTGAGAAGGCCACCGCCCACGAGAAGTATCTCTTGGAGGAAGTGGCGCAGTTGAATGAGCAGTTCAAATGTTAGCTTTCTGCCTTCTCATCTTTTCTTTTAGTCACTCGTAGTGATGCCTTGTCTTCACACTTTGTTGCTTTCTTGGTGTAGTTGTTAGCGCTCGTCATCCGCAGGATGAGAAGGACTGGGTGGCCATTCAAATGAACAACCTGACCCAGGAGCAGCTGCATGCGAGTGGGTATTTTTGGGTGGACCACGATCGTGTAGTCGCGCTGGCGACTCTGCAGGATCGTTCTTCTCGAGTGCTCCAATGCTTGAAGAAGGTGCAGTCGTGTCTTAGGCACACTTATCAAACGTTGTTTTCGCTGGACGTCGTCCCTTCAAACCTATTGGCTCTTCTGGTGAAGTTTCAAGATATAAGCATGGTACGCGAGTGCGTTCGTCAGCAACTAGTCGCAGGTGCGAAGGCTGCCCTATCGTTGGTGCGACTGCATCGGCCAGATGTGGACATAGCGCTCGTTACTGCTGGGCCGCCACCACCGCTAGAAGGGATGACTTGGAACATGGTGCCAAACTATCAGGCGGTTGATCAGCCAACGGAGCACATAATCTACTTCTTTGAAGAGCAAACTGATACATTGCAAATGTATCTATAATTTTGATGTTACATGCTTGGTTTTATCCACTTTCTTGTGTTTTGTTCCAACTTTGGAGTACTTTTCATATGATTTCTTGGACTAACCTATTAACAAGAGCCACAGTGCCAGCTGCCTGTTTTTTGCTGTTTTTGGTCCCAGGAAAGTCAGAAAATGAATACTCTCGGAATTGGATGGGACAAAAGCCAAAGTGCCTATTTTTCTGGAAGGGATCAAGTGCCAGAATACGAGACAGAGAGGGGCCAGGGGCCGGCCACACCACCTGGCCACACGGCCAGGCCTGGCCCGCGCCAGGGGGTGGTGTGGTGGCTCCTGGCACCCCCTGGCCCCTCCTTCCGCCTATATATTGCCCTCGGGACGAAAACCCTAAGTACCCGATCAAAAATCCATGAAAGAGTCTGTAGCCGCCGTCATCTCCATCCCTAGATTGGGAGGGATCTGAAGCTCTTCCCGGCACCCTGCCGAAGAGGGGAATTCACCCTTGAGGCCTTCTTCATCACCATGCAAGCCTCCGGTGTGATGCGTGAGTAGTTCATCCTTGGACTACGGATCCATGTAGTAGCTAGATGGCTGGTTTCTCCTCCTTTGTGCTTTCATGTTTAGATCTTGTGAGCTCCGTTCATGATCAAGATCGTCTATTTGTAATCCATACATGTTGTGTTTGCGGGGATCCGATGGATATTGAGATGCTATTTCAGATTGATTATTGATTCTATCATGTCTTTGTTATTTGAGATCTTGCATGCTTTCCGTTGTTAGTAGCTATCTTGGCCAAGTAGATGCTAGAAACTCCAAGAGTTAGTATTTATTCTCGATAGTGGGTTCATGCCTCTGGTAATCTGGGGAAGTGATAGAAATCTCTAAGGTACTAGATGTGATGTTGCTACTAGGGAGAAAACAACGATCCTTTGTTCATAGAACAATTGTATTGTTTACTTTACACGCAGTTCGTAAAGCAATAATCTGTTGCTTGCAACTTAATACTGGAGGGGGTTCGGATGATAACCTGAAGGTGGATTATTAGTCATAGATGCAGTTGGATGGCGGTTTATGTATTATGTTGTAATGCCCAATCAAGTCTCATAGGAGTCAAGATGATTAGTATATGCATGTATTGCTTTCTCGGTGTTTGTCAATTGCCACGCTGTAATTTGTTCGCCCAGCATGTTATCTATCTAAGGAGAGCCACCTCTAGTGAACTATGGATCCCGGTCCTTGTCTTTTACATATAATCTACAATCTTTTACTGCTTTGTGTTTACTTTCTGCAAACTTTTACTTCTTCCCATTCGATACATTTAATCCTATATTTTCCGCAAAACACGGTGAGATTGACAATCTCATCGCAAGTTGGGGACAAAGTTCTGTGGTTGTGTTGTGCAGGTCTCCACGTTGCTACTAGCACCGGTAGTGCGCCCTGCCAAAGCTCAGCTAGTAACACCTTTGGGGTGTTTCCTTGCTCCTACTGGTTCGATTAAACCCTGGTCTCATAACTGAGGGAAAACTTACTGCTGTGCTCATCATACCTTCCTCTTGGGGTTCTCAACGAGCTCAACATCAACCACGAGCCAGCAAAGATTTTTCGGGCGCCGTTGCCGGGGAGTCAAGGACATCTTCACAAGGGGAGTCCCTTATAACCAATCTCTTTACTTTGTTGTTTTTGTTTTGCTTAGTTTCTTTTTTCTTTGTTTGCTTGTTTTGTTCTTCAAAAAACACAAAAAATTTAGTTTTACTAGTTTGCTTTCTTATTGGAAAAACAAAAAAAAATTAGTTCTATCTTGAGTGCCACTATGTCTAGCCTAGCTCCAATCACTATGTCACTCGAGGAAATGATTTTCACTTTTAAACAAGGAATAGAGGAAAGTTTTAAGGAAGCTTGGTATAGAATCTCTGATCTACATGAAAAGACTGAGCCTAAAATGACTCAAAGCTTGTTCCTTAGCAGTTTTTACCTTGGGATTGCTCTTTGCTATAGATATGCTTTAGATGCTATTGTGGGAGGAGATTTCCTCCAATGTAATGAGGATGTTGCCATTAATGCTATAAAGAAATTGATCCTCACTTACACTATGCCTAGCCAAACTGATATTTCTTTCGCAAAAATATTTGCTAGGTTGAACACTCTTGAGGCTAGCACTACTAGCTTAGAAAGTTGATATAATACACTTAGGGAGCATCACAATTATGTTCCAATAAATTCTGAACCATCAAAGTGGCTCCCTACAGTAAAGATTGAGATAAACACTGAAACATTTCAAGCCCGCTGTGATATCATGTCTGAATTTTGCCTTATGCCCAAGGATATTTATGAATCTTTGAATCTTTGGGGGCTTATGGAAGGAGGAAAATAAATATCTCTTGCTAATAATACTACCATATTACCTCTTGGAATAGCTGAAGGAGTGTTTACAAATATCCTTGGGAAAATGATTTCTATTGATTATCTTGTTATTGAATGTGCAGGAAAAGGACAAATTACACTTGGAAGGTCCCGATTAGAACTCCTTGGAGCAATAATAGATGTGGGAAAGGCGACCATGCACCTTTCTTCTCCACCAAACAATCACATTTTCCCAAAGAATAAGAATAAAAATAAGAGAGGTAAGGGCAAGAAAGTTGGTTTTAATGCTTCTTCATTCGAGAACACTTGATTCTTTCTTTGCTTCTTATGCCTAACTTAAAGGCGTTAAAGAAAAGTACTTGTTGGGAGATAACCCAAGATTTTTAGATGAGTCTTGGAAGTTATTACCTCTGTAATAACCTCTCCTTATCCTTTTTATTTGCTTTTTGTGTCAAGAGTAACCTCTAATGAGAGTGAAGTAATGATTGGGAAAGTTGCTGTCCTGAAACAGATTTCTGTGCTTCACCGTAAACATTCCTGAGAGAGCTCTGTACGTCGGATTGAGCTGTAATTTTTTGTGCTTCTGCCCCAGGTTGTTATATAACTTCCGTTAGTTCAACACTTTTTGATTTGAGCAACAGAAGGTCTTCGAAAAAATTTGTATTTACCTGCTGGTCTGTTTTGATAGATTTCTGCCATTTTCTGCATTTGCTTCTTATTGGTTCCTTCTTGAGTTCTTTTGGGGAACTGAGCTTTTTGAGGGAAGTACTACCGTATCTAGTGTTCTAATGGAAGTTTATTGGGTGTTAGAACTGAAACTTGAGACTTATTTATCTTAAGTGCACTAATGTTGCTAATGAGATTGTGTGAAGTTTTGTATGAAGGAAAAATTTCAGGTGTATGGAAGGAATGAGTAATGAGATGAAGGATGGACTAAAGCTCAAGCTTGGGATTCCACGCGTGGCACCCCAAGAAATATCCAATAAGTACAAGCGTCAAAGCTTGGGGATGCCCAAGGCATCCCCTTCTTCATCAATAAAAATCCTAGATTTCTTCCAAACGCTTCATTTTTATTGTTTCATGCACAATTGTGTTTTTCTTGGAGCGTTTTCTTTTTCATTTTCGTTTTGGTTTTTAGTTTGCTTGGTTTGCTTAGTTTTCTGAATAAGTTGGTTGGACACCCTCTTTCACACTTTGGTTTGCGAATAGTTTGGTTTGGTTTGGAAAAGAGTAGGAAAGTTCATACTTTTGTGGTAAAAAGAGCTTGTTTTTGACTGTGGCCTATGCTTTGTCATGCCATGCTTGATATTGTTTTGGCTTTACGCTTAGTACTCTTTGTTGTAGCATGACTTGTTATAAACAATTGAGATTGCTTAATGTGCCTTGGATGAATCATGCGTTGTTTTAGCATATTAAAGCATAGTATAGTGGTATTCTCCTTTGATGCTTTATTTGGGATGACTTGGCACATGCTCACACCATGTTATGACTATCTCAAGTCACCATAGCCTTTATGATCCTTTAGTTTTCAACTTGTAGTATCACTTTATGCTTTGATCAATGATGTTTTGTCGCTCTACATGATTATGGCCATTATTGCTCTCTTAGTTTGTCGCTCCCAGTCTTTTGCTAGCCTCCACCACCAAGTATGAGTTACACTCATGCATACAACTCCCTAAACCAAGTTATTCCAAAGAGTCCACCATACCTACCTACTAGCTTATGATATTCCAAGTATATTCATGCTTTTGTTTACCTTCCACTTGTTATGAAAAAACTAGTGATTAAAGCTCTCACAAACTTGATGGCACACTTTACTTAATTGCCCTTAATAAACTTGAACCATTGTGTCGTCTATGTTGTATATGCTTTCACTTATTTGTTGGGAATTAGCAGAACCATGCTTTCATGGGGAACGCTTTCAACATTGCACTTGGTACTTGTACCTAGTTGATATCATGCTCTTTTGTATATGGATGTCGTCGGTGTGAAATGAAAGGGGAACTTGTAAGTCCATGGAGTTATGTATATGTGTTAGAGAAACGCCTGGGCCGCTAGTCTAATCCATGTTGACATGGTGGAAACCTGCAGCGTAACCATAATGAACTGTCTATGAAGCATTCTTCTTATAAAAAAAGAGTCATATATTGAGAAAAGAGAAAAAGGAAAAAAAAGAGATACTATGAAAAGAGGAAAGAGAGAAAAAAAGCACCATATTCCCATGGTAAATAAGAAGAATGTTGAGATGCTCGTTATCTGCTTGCCTTGTCATTTTGATATGGGGATTCTTCCGTATCATTGGGCAAGGGGTACCCCGTTGGCGGTTCTCAATGATACACATGTACTTACAATGACAAGAACTTACCGGTGACTAAACTTGAGTAGCATGAGGAGCGGCCCTCGTATACAAGGGACATGAGATTTTTGACTTATACTTCGTCAAGCATGTACACCATAGTTTGTTCACTTTAACCTTAATCACTTCAAGATGCTTATGATAGGGGCAATGAGAGCTGAAAGCTTTAAGGATCATAATTTTTGGAAGCTCTTTAGGAGACTTGAATCCCTACTTCCTTTTTATAAAAGGCCTTTCTTCCACCATTATATTGAGTCTCCATCTTCTATCTTTATGCACCTACTTTGAGAGCATAGTGGCCATTTTTAGTTCTATGTGCATTGTCCCAAGACTGGTTGATTGATGCATAACTTGTTATTGCTTGTTTGAAACTATTGTATCTAGTCACTCTTATGAACTTTGAAGGTGTCCTATGCATTTATATTTGCTACTCTATTGAGGGAAAAGCTTATTACTTTTATGCTATGTTTTCTTTATGTGAAACAAACAAACGTCATGCAAAGCATTGTTATTCATGAATCTTTTGTTTGTGCCTTTTCATGTTGCATCATAGTTTCTTTGCTTATTGCTAGAACGTTGTCTTTCATGTTATGATTGAAGTACTATGATCCCAACTTTGAATGTTTTGCAAATACCTTGATCAAGTCTTTGATGGTGCATGTCACCTCAAAAATTATTTCTTTTTATCACTTACCTACTCGAGGGCGAGCAGGAATTAAGCTTGGGGAGGTTGATACATTGCAAATGTATCTATAATTTTTGATGTTCCATGCTTGGTTTTATCCACTTTCTTGTGTTTTGTTCCAACTTTGGAGTACTTTTCATATGATTTCTTGGACTAACCTATTAACAAGAGCCACAGTGCCAGCTGCCTGTTTTTTGCTGTTTTTGGTTCCAGGAAAGTCAGAAAATGAATATTCTCGGAATTGGAGGGGACAAAAGCCAAAGTGCCTATTTTTCCGGAAGGGATCAAGTGCTAGAATACGAGACGAAGAGGGGCCAGGGGCCGGCCACACCACCTGGCCGCGCAGCCAGTCCTGGCCGCGCAGCCAGTCCTGGCCCACGCCAGGGGGTGGTGTGGTGGCTCCCGACACCCCCTTGGCCCCTCCTTCCGCCTACATATTGCCCTCGGGATGAAAACCCTAAGTACCCGATCAAAAATCCATGAAAGAGTCTGTACCCGATCAAAAATCCACGAAATAATAAAGTGGTTATTATCTTATGTCATGTTTATGATAAATGTTTATTTTACATGCTAGAATTGTATTGATCGGAAACATTAATACATGTGTGTTTAATAAACAAAAAGGGTTCCTAGTTATGCCTCTCTTATAGACTAGCTTGTTGATTAACAAGATGATCAAGGTTTCCTGATCGTGGACATTGGATGTTGTTAATAACAAGGTCACACCATTGGTGGAATGATGTGATGAACATTCATCCGAAGTATAGCATTAAGATCAAAGTCATTATGTTTATATTGCTATAACATCATACGAAGTAATATTTATCCTTAGACCATGAGATCATGTTAATTGCTAACACCGGAAGAGTATCTTGATAACATCAAACGTCACACCGTAACAGGGTGACTATAAAGGTGGGTTCAGTGCTACGAAGGTGTTATGTTGAGGCTCATGGATCAAGAGTGGGATTTGTCCATCCCGATGATGGATAGATATACTCTGGGACCTCTCGGTGATATCACATTGAAATAGCTTGCAAGCAAGTGATGTGATCACTAGAATGTTATATCATGGGAACGAGAAAAGAGTGCATGTCGGTAACGAGATCAAACTAGGTATGGAGATACCGATGATCGAATCTCGGACATGTAATATATTGCAGGACAAATGGATTTAGTTACTAGCGTTAAAGGTTCTCACGATCACAGAAGTCATCGTTGAATGTGTAGGAGTGAGTATGGATCTCCAGGTCCTGCTGCTGATTATTGATCGGAGAGGGGTCTCGATCATGTCTGCATTATTCGCGAACCATAGGGTGACACACTTAAGGGATACCGACACCATTTGGAGCAAATATGTTTCAGATAAAGATTTAAGAAAGCATTGGAATTATTTCAATAGACACCAAAACTATTTCGGGTGAAAATGCTGAAATTGGTTCTGCATGTAATATTGACATGTTGCAGGGGGTTTTATGTGAATGTTTGTTAATTAAAGTAATTAACAAAATTCTGAATAAAAATAATAAAAGAGTTTTATTAAATGAGAGAGCATTAAATTTGGAGAAATTTAATGCATTTAAAGTGGAGACTTTAAAAGAGAATGTGAAGGGGCATTTTAATGTGGAGGGGTTACCACCACATGAATGGAGGAGGTGAAGGGTCACCCCTTCCATGCGCCGGCCATGAAGGAGGGGCACCCCCCTCCTCCTATAAAAGTTCACCCCCCCTCCTCACTCTCACTCACACCTCCTTGTGAAGGATCTCTCTCCCCCTCTAGTATTATTCCCCCATGGTCTCGGATTAGCGAGATACATGTTCCTGGTGGCTTTATCTGGAAAGGAGTTGATGCTTCCGCTGCTTTGCTGGAGCAAGGGACGGAGGTTGTCAGGGTACCAGACGTGTGTGCGATCATGTATGCACCGCTGCTTTGTGGTGCTGGACTTGGTGGTGCTGGAGCTGGATCTGATGGACGTGCTGGAGCCGGACCTGCTGGACTTCATCATGATCTTGAGATCGGCAAGTGTACGACTACATCAACCACGAGTTCCTACTCGTTAACAAAGCTCGTTGTCTACGAGGGTAAGTTCTCGTTGGATGTATGTCCACCCGTTGCTTTGTACCTAGTAGATAGATCTTGGCGTGTAGTTCACACCGTAGGAAATTTTTTGTTTTCTATGTTGTGGAACCAACAGTGGTATCAGAGCCTGATCTATGCGTAGGTGCTTTGCATGGGTAGTACACATATGTTTATATGTGGGCGATGATGATCATGTTATTGCATCTTCTATATATTTTGGATATTGGTGGCATAGTGGGATGAAGCGGCCCGGATCAACCTTACATGTCATCGTACATGAGACCGGTTCCACGACTGACATGCAACTTGTTTTGCATAAGTGGCTGGCGGGTGTCTGTCTCTCCTACTATAGTCAATATCTGATTTACAACGAGTTGCTAATAACTTAGTTATCCTCGTTGTGGTTCATGTTCATAGGTAAGAACGGTTCTATCTGCGAAAGCCCTAAGCCACGTAAAACTTGCAATTGATAAATTAGAGGCGTCTAGTTTAGATCGTTGCTAGGCTAGTGTATTGATATGGTATTGTTGTAAGTAGATGTATGATAGATACTCTTACAACACACTCAACGTGTAAGTTCCATAGACCTTGGCCTTACACACAAACGAATGATAGAGATCATACCACGGTGCAAGTGATAGAGATCAAATGCATGGACCATATCATCTCACTTTACACATTAGATGTTAGCATCTTATACTGCTAGTTTGGCGCTTTCTGTAGCATTGTAAGATGATCCCTCTTTTAGATATCAAGATAAAAATGTGTTCTTCCTTAAGTATGCACCATTTTGTGGATCGTATTTCGAGACATCACGTGATGATCGGGTGTACTTGACTCTACGCTTTCATACAAACGGGTGTAAGACAGTTTTACACATGCGAGTACTAAGGTTCTTACTTGGCGAGCCTAGCATGTACAGACATGGCCTCGGAACACGGACCGAAAGGTTAAGCATGAGTCATATAGTTGATATGATGCCCATATAGATGCTCGCCTTTGAAGCTACATCAACTCACGTGATGATCGGACTTGGCGTAGTGGAGTTGGTTCATGTAATCACCAAAAAGGCATGAGGGATGTCGCTTTTGAGTGGGATTTCATTTCTAATTTGGATTAGTCAAACCAAATTTGTCATAAATTAAATCAAAGTGAATTTGCATAGTTTGTTGTAGTCATTGGCATTCGTTTTCTACCTTATGCTTAGTTTTTATTTGACATAATAGAACTATAGAATTCTGGATATTTACTTTACGAACTGGTATCATATTGTTTTGAATGTCAATTTAAAGTTTATAAGTCCTATTGCAAACTTTCAGCAAACTCTATTTACTCCATGAAGTTTAATAAGTAGTATTAAATCAAGAGTCAGAATTCCAATGTTAGTATCTAAAGTATCATGTTTGCCTCCATGATTATTGATATTCAAAAAGTTGTTTTAATATCAAGATTATATTGGAGCTGAAAATTGTTTCAGAAACCATCATGTGTGAAAGATATTGTGATATCTGAAACAATGTTTTTGGTTGCATTATGATGGAGTATAATTTAGTAAAATACATGTTCTCATATTGTATGAGAATTTGTGAAGGATGGAGATGCTAGGCATCCAAATCTACCAAAAAGGTTTTGGGAACTGATATTATACTCGCGATTCTTCCTTATAAGCTATAGTAGCTTGATCATGAAAGTTGTCATGATAAGGATGAATAGAAGATGTAAGTAAAATGTTTACTACAGTAATAGATTACTAAAGAATGGATTTTTGAAGGAATGCCAAACATTTGATGATGGTGATCCACTTCAAAGTGCAAGTCCAAAGGTATTAGTATTTGACTATATACGCTTTGTACCATGTGTCATGTTGATGACACCACTATTGATGTTGATAGATTCTTTTAAAAGAAAAGGAATTGCTGAAAGAGAATCTATAAAATATTTGGCAGAAAATAAAAGGTTGGAGATGTCCAACTTAGGTATATAGAAGATATACATGTTATGGCTATATTCCTTGCTTGTTAAACAATGTGGTTCTTAGGTATTGGATACCGGTATTGGATACCGAATTGGTTGGTATGAAGTGTCATACAGGACAACGCAATTCATGAACTACAATGGCCTAAGTAACTACCAAGAGAATGAGTGATGATATTCATCGAAAACAAATAAAGTGTTATTGTGTTTTTCATTGTCATCAAACCAAGCCTTTAAGATTTGTCTAAATAATTGTTATTTTGTTCCGGTATTATGAGAACAATGGTTGTTCAAATAATTACCGTATTCCATAAAGGATGGATGAACTTTTACAAGTCTAGTTGGAGAAATCACATCCATAAACACTATTGCTAAAATGTCGCAAGACAAATGATTGAAAGATCACTTATGAAGTGACATCGCTGTTTAAATTATATTGGAAAGAAAACATGAAGAAACTCCATGTTGATGGATTTTTGGAGTCTTTGATTTTGATCAATTGACGCATGTGAGACTTTCCTCGAGATAATTAAAACTCCGTCCATAGGCCAGAGAGGAACGGATGACTAGCTTATTGGAAATTGTGCATGCTGATGTGCATAGTCCATTATGTGTAGCCATATGCGATGGATCTTTTTGCTTCATATGCTTTCTCCGAAAATTTGAGTGAATTATATCTGTATATTTACTTAATAAGGAAGAAGTATGAAACATTTAAAAATTGTTCAAAGACTTTCAAGATGAAGTGGAAAATCATTGTAACAAGAAAATAAAGAGTTTATGATTCGATCATAAAGGAAGATATTTGAGTTACATGTTTAGCAAAAACACCTAAGACTTGAGGAATTGTTCCATGATTTGTGTTTCCCGATAAACCATAGGAGTATGGCATATTCGAGAGATAAAATCAAACCATGTTTGACATGGTAAGATCAAGGGTGTCATTTATAAAACTGCCATTATGTTTTAAGGATTGAAGCTTTAGAGACTACCGCTTTTACACTGAAAAGAGCACCATCGTGATCCATTGAAATGACACCATATGAGTTATGGTTTAGGATAAAACCCGAATTGTCTTTTCTTAAATTTTGGTATGCTATGCATAAGTAAAATGTTTACAACCAAAGTCGGATAAGCACGTCTTTGTAGGTTATCCCAAAGAATTTGTTGGGAATTTCTCCATAACACCGAGGACAAAAGAGTTTGTTACTTGGAACGTCAAGTTTCTTGAGAAGGAATTTTTCGTGAAAAGTTAAGTGGGAGGACAATAGAACTTTGATAAGGTTGTTGAACCTTAGCTATATGTGCTAAGTAGCGCAGCGCCGGAAAGTTTCCCGGTGGCGGCCACAATGCTCATGGCTCTCGTGATTACAAAAGGTGTGATCTCGGAGATTAGAGTTCCTATAGAACCGTGTGGGTCGGTAAGAATCAAATAGTAAGATTTGATAAGCAAGTCGTTATTGTTTTGACAATGATGAACCGACTACATGCAAAGAAGCGATGATGGGCCCTGACTCCATAAAATGACTAGAAGTCATAGAATCCGTGATAGTATCCATACACGAGAAAACAAGTTTCTGAACTTGGAAGACCCTCCGGAAAGGCGTGAAGCCTATCGGACGCATTTGGATCTATAAAGAAATAAGACATGGATGTTTAACATCTATGAAATAGTCGACATGTCGAAAAGAAGTTTACGACAATGTTCAAGGAGTTGACTATGACAAGATTTGATCTTTCATAGTGATATATAGTCTTGACGGATTAATGTAGCAACCACTACATATAATTTGGTATATGGTAGTTGAATAAACAAAACAAGGTTCTTATAATAGAACGGTTACCTAGGACGTGTTCATGACATGGTCTGAAGGGTTTTGTTAATTCAAAGGGTGCTAAAAGGGCATGCAAACTTCAATAGTTGAAGTAAGCATAGCGGAGTTGGAATCTTCACCATGATGAAACTGTTAAAAGAGTTTAAATTCATCGGAGATGATGAAGATGCTTGCATTTGCAAGGAATTAAGTGGGAGCGCTGAGACATATTTCTAATACATTATGTAGAAGACATATTGTTGATTGGAAATGATGTATCTTGTATTGACACAAGTTAACAATTTCATTAAAATAAGATTTCGATGAAAGACTTGGGCAAACCCGGAATATTAGGCATCAATATCTATATGGATAGATTAAGGCGCTAATATGGTTGTGCCAGACATACATATATGAGATATTGAAAAGGTTCAATATGGAAACAACAAGAAAGGTTCTTGCTGCATGGAAAGGATTGTATCAAAATTCAAGTGTTTCAACACTTGGTGAGTAAAATCACATGAAGATTTTGATCGATTATACCATGATATGTATATATCCAGAATGTCCTATGCTCTAAATGTTATGAGCATATACCAGAATGATTCATAAGATGATCATTGGACAATAGTAAAGATATTCTTATGAGCTTTGGAAGAACTAAGAATATATAATGTATAAGTGACAAATAGTTAAAGGTAGTTCATTGTAAAGTGTTACATTGATACTAGTTTTGTCACAAGATACAAATTAAATTTATCTCAATTTAGACTATGGGTGGCACAATGTAATGGAAAGGATGTTCCATGATGGATTTGGATGAGTTCCAAAGTTGAGACATTGTGACGAATACTACAACAAAAGGCTAAGTATATGACTGCTATAGTAGCAGCAAAGGAGGGCATTTGTGTTAAGTAGTTTGTTATCAAACTAGGTGTGGTTCAAAGTGGTCTAATACTATGAAGATATATTGTGTGACAATAATATAAACATATTTTGAGCCGAACGAACTAAAGGTCTCACCAAAGGACCAAATCTATACAATGCCATCTCATTTGAGAATGAGTGATGCGTAGAGACGCAGAGACATGCAAATACACACGGACCTGAAACTGTCAGATCCAGAGATTATGTTAACCACTAGCAATAGCATATATGAAACACCAGGAAGCCATAGGTGTTCAATACGCAAAGTTTTTCAAACTAGATTATTGACTCTAGTGCAAGTGGGAGACTGAAGGGAATATGCCCGAGAGGCAATAATAAAGTGGTTATTATCTTATTCCATGTTTATGATAAATGTTTATTTTACATGCTAGAATTGTATTGATCGGAAACATCAATACATGTGTGTTTAATAAACAAAAAGGGTTCCTAGTTATGCCTCTCTTATAGACTAGCTTGTTGATTAACAAGATGATCAAGGTTTCCTGATCGTGGACATTGGATGTCGTTAATAACAAGGTCACACCATTGGTGGAATGATGTGATGAACATTCATCCGAAGTATAGCATTACGATCAAATTCATTATGTTTATATTGCTATAACATCATACAAAATAATATTTATCCTTAGACCATGAGATCATGTTAATTTCTAACACCGAAAGAGTATCTTGATAACATCAAACGTCACACCGTAACAGGGTGACTATAAAGGTGGGTTCAGTGCTACGAAGGTGTTATGTTGAGGCTCATGGATCAAGAGTGGGATTTGTCCATCCCGATGATGGATAGATATACTCTGGGCCCTCTCGGTGATATCACATTGAAATACCTTGCAAGCAAGTGATGTGATCACTAGAATGTTATATCACAGGAACGAGAAAAGAGTGCATGTCGGTAACAAGATCAAACTAGGTATGGAGATACCGATGATCGAATCTCGGACATGTAATATATCGCAGGACAAAGGGATTTAGTTACTAGCGTTAAAGGTTCTCACGATCACAGAAGTCATCGTTGAATGTGTAGGAGTCAGTATGGATCTCCAGGTCCTGCTGCTGATTATTGATCGGAGAGGGGTCTCGATCATGTCTGCATTATCCGCGAACCATAGGGTGACACACTTAAGGGATACCGACACCATTTGGAGCAAATATGTTTCAGATAAAGATTTAAGAAAGCACTGGAATTATTTCAATAGACACCAAAACTATTTCAGGTGAAAATGCTGAAATTGGTTCTGCATGTAATATTGAAATGTTGCAGGGGGTTTTATGTGAATGTTTGTTAATTAAAGTAATTAACAAAATTCTGAATAAAAATAATAAAAGAGTTTTATTAAATGAGAGAGCATTAAATTTGGACAAATTTAATGCATTTAAAGTGGAGACTTTAAAAGAGAATGTGAAGGGGCATTTTAATGTGGAGGGGTTACCACGACATGGATGGAGGAGGTGAAGGGTCACCCCTTCCATGCGTCGGCCATGAAGGAGGGGCACCCCCCCTCCTCCTATAAAAGGCCACCCCCTCCTCACTTATTACTCACACCTTCTTGTGAAGGATCTCTCTCCCCCTCTAGTATTATTCCCCCATGGTCTCGGATTAGCGAGATACATGTTCCTGATGGATTTATCTGGAAAGGAGTTGCTGCTTCCGCTGCTTTGCTGGAGCGAGGGATGGAGGTTGTCGGGGTACCAGACGTGTGTGCGATCACGGATGCACCGCTGCTTTGTGGTGCTAGACTTGGTGGTGCTGGAGCTGGATCTGATGGACGTGCTGGAGCCGGACCTGCTAGACTTCATCATGATCTTGAGATCGGCAAGTGTACGACTACATCAACCACGAGTTCCTACTCATTAACAAATCTACGAGGGTAAGTTCTTGTTGGATGTATGTCCACCCGTTGCTTTGTACCTAGTAGATAGATCTTGGCGTGTAGTTCACACCGTAGGAAAAATTTTGTTTTCTATGTTGCGGACCCAACAGGTTTATCCTCCTTTGTGCTTTCATGATCTTGTGAGCTCCGTTCATGATCAAGATCATCTTTTTGTAATCCATACATGTTGTGTTTGCGGGGATCCGATGGATATTGAGATGCTATTTCAGATTGATTATTGATTCTATCATGTCTTTGTTATTTGAGATCTTGCATGCTTTCCGTTGTTAGTTTCTATCTTGGCCAAGTAGATGCTAGCAACTCCAAGAGTTAGTATTTATGCTCGATAGTGGGTTCATGCCTCTGGTAATCTGGGGAAGTGACAGAAATCTCTAAGGTACTAGATGTGTTGTTGCTACTAGGGAGAAAACAACAATCCTTTGTTCATAGAACAATCGTATTGTTTACTTTACACGCAGTTCGTAAGTTTACTTTACACATAGTTCATAAAGCAATAATCTGTTGCTTGCAACTTAATACTGGAGGGGGTTCGGATGATAACCTGAAGGTGGATTATTAGTCATAGATGCAGTTGGATGGCAGTCTATCTATTATGTTGTAATGCCCAATCAAGTCTCAAAGGAGTCAAGATGATTAGTATATGCATGTATTGCTTTCTCGGTGTTTGTCAATTGCCCCGCTGTAATTTGTTCACCCAGCATGTTATCTATCTAAGGAGAGCCACCTCTACTGAACTATGGATCCCGGTCCTTGTCCTTTACATACAATCTATAATCTTTTAGTGCTTTGTGTTTACTTTCTACAAACTTTTACTTCTTTCCATTCGATACGTTTAATCCTTTGTTTTCCGCAAAACACGGTGAGATTGACAACCTCATCGCAAGTTGGGGACAAAGTTCTGAGGTTGTGTTGTGCAGGTCTCCATGTTGCTACTAGCACCGGTAGTGCGCCCTGCCAAAGCTCAGCTAGTAACACCTTTGGGGTGTTTCCTTGCTCCTACTGGTTCGATTAAACCTTGGTTTCATAACTGAGGGAAACTTGTTTCTGTGCTCATCATACCTTCCTCTTGGGTTTCCCAACGATCTCTACATCAACACCGCCAACAAGCATTTTTCTGGGCGCCGTGCATTGAGCCATCAAGCATTTTTCTAGCACTGTTGCCGGGGAACGAAGAAGAAGAAACTCCCACGTCAAATACACGCCAGCAAAGATTTTTCTGGCGCCGTTGCCGGGGAGTCAAGGACATCTTCACAAGGGGAGTCCCTCATAACCAATCCCTTTACTTTGTTGTTTTTGTTTTGCTTAGTTTTCTTTTTGCTTTGTTTGCTTGTTTTGTTCTTCAAAAACACAAAAATATTAGTTTTACTAGTTTGCTTTCTTATTTGAAAATCCAGAAAAATGACTACTCTTGAAAACACTAAGTTGTGTGACTTCACTAGCACCAACAACAATGATTTTATGAGCACACCTATTGCTCCATCTGTGCCTGAAGATACTTTCTTTGAGATAAAACCTGCTTGACTCAATCTTGTTATGAGAGAACAATTTTCTGGTATTGGTAATGAAGATGTTGCTTCCCATCTAAATAACTTTGTTGAACTTTGTGAGATGCAAAAGCATAGGGATATAGATGGTGATATTATTAAGCTGAAATTGTTTCCTTTCTCTTTGAGAGGAAAAGCTAAAGAATGCTTGAATTCATTACTAGGAATAGTATTGATTCTTGGACTAAGTGAAAAAAATGCTTTTATTAGAAAATACTATCCTCCTGCTAAGATTATATCTATGAGAAGTGAAATAATGAAGTTTAAACAACTTGATAATGAGCATGTTGCTCAAGCTTGGGAAAGAATGAAATCTTTGGTAAAGAATTGTCCCACTCATGGACTGACTGCTTGGATGATCATCCAAAATTTTTATGCAGGATTGAACTATTCTTCAAGGAACCTATTGGATTCAGCTGCTGGATGTACCTTTATGACCATCACTTTGGGTGCTGCGACAAAACTTCTGGACAATGTGATGGTTAATTATTCTGAATGGCATACTGAGAGAGCTCCACAAGGTAAGAAGGTAAATTCTGTTGAGGAAACCTCCTCCTTGAGTGATAAGATTGATATAATTATGTCTATGCTTGTTAATGGGAAAGCCCATATTGATCCAAATAATGTTCATTTGGCTTCTTTGGTTGCTCAAGAAGAGCAAGTTGATGTGAACTTCATATGAAACAACAACTTTGGCAACAATGCTTATGGTAATAATGCTTATAGGAACAATTTTGGTAACAACAATTATAAGCCATATCCTCCCAACAATGGTAATGCTTATGGGAATTCTTACAACAATAATAAGAGTGCTCCCTCTGAACTTGAAGTTATGCTTAAAGAGTTTATTAGTAAACAAACTGCTTTCAATAAAACCATTGAGGAAAAACTCTCTAATGCTAAAAGAAATATAGCATCTTTGGCTGAAGCTCAATCTTCTTTGAATAAAATGGCTGCTAAACCTGAAACTAATGAAAATCCCTTTGCAGCTACCAATGCTATACAAGTAAGAATTGATGAAAATGTTAGACTATTAGTTGAATTACATGCTAAGTGGGAAAGAGAAGATGAAATTGCTAGAAACATTAGTGTTTCTACTATCACCACCACTAGTGTTGAGGCTAGTAATAGTTCTACTACTTTAGATGATAAAGTTGATTTTGATCTTGATGGTTGCAACATCTCTGAAGTTATTAAGTTCCTACAAAAGCTTGCTAAAAGTCCTAACGCTAGTGCTATGAACATGGCCTTTACAAAACACATTACTGATGCTCTCATAAAGATTAAAGAAGAAAAGATGAAACATAAAGCTTCTATTCCTATAAAACAAGAAGATTGTTGGGAACCCATCATTAATATGAAAGTGAATGACTTTGATTTCAAAGCTTTGTGTGATCTTGGTAGTAGTGTTTCTATTATGCCTAGAAGGATTTATGATATGCTTGATTTGCCTCCTCTTGAAGATTGTTATTTGAATGTCCCACTTGATGATAATGCTAAAAAGAAACTCATGGGGAGTCTTAATGATGTTCTTATTATGGTTAACGATTCCTATGTCCCCGCTGATTTCTATGTTTTGGATGTTGAGTACAATGCTTCTTGTCCTATTACTTTGGGAAGACCTTTTCTTAGAACTGTTGGTGCCATCATTGATATGAAAGAAGACACCATTAAATATCAACTCCCACTCAAGAAAGGTATAGAACACTTCCCTAAAAAGAGAGAAAAGATTTCTTTTGCTTCTCCTATGAAAACAAAATTTGGTCTTAATGCTTCTTCATTTGAGAACACTTGATTCTTTCTTTGCTTCTTTTGCCTAACTTAAAGGCGTTAAAGAAATTTACTTGTTGGGAGATAACCCAAGAGTTTTAGATGAGTCTTGGAAGTTATTAATTCAGTAATAACCTCTAATTATCCTTTTTATTTGCTTTTTATGCCAAGAGTAACCCCTAATGAGAGAGAAGTAATGATTGGGAAAGTTGCTGTCCCGAAACAGATTTTTGTGCTTCACCTTAAAAATTCTTGAGAGAGCTCTGTATGTCGGATTGAGCTGTAATTTTTTTTCTTCTGACCCAGGTTGTTATCTAACTTTCGTTAGTTCAACACTTTTTGATTTGAGCAACAGAAGGTCTTAGAAAAAATTCGTCTTTACCTGCTGGTCTATTTTGACAGATTTCTGCCATTTTCTGCATTTGCTTCTTGTTGGTTCCTTCTTGAGTTCTTTTGGGGAATTGAGATTTTTGAAGGAAGTGATATGGTAGCTAGTGTTCTAATGGAAGTTTATTTGGTGTTAGAACTTAACCTTGAGACTTATTTATCTTAAGTGCACTAATGTTGCTAATGAGATTGTGTGAAGTTTTGTATGAAGGAAAATTTTCAGGTGTATGGAAGGAATGAGTAATGAGATGAAGGATGGACTAAAGCTCAAGGTTGGGGATGCCACGCGTGTCACCCCAAGAAATATCCAAGAAGTACAAGCGTCAAAGCTTGGGGATGCCCAAGGCATCCCCTTCTTCATCAATAAAAATCCTAGATTTCTTCCAAACGCTTCATTTTTATTTTTTTCATGCACAGTTGTGTTTTTCTTGGAGCGTCTTCTTTTTCGTTTTTGTTTTGGTTTTTAGTTTGCTTGGTTTGCTTAGTTTTCTGAATAAATTGGTTGGACCCCCTCTTTCATACATTTGTTTGCAAATAGTTTGGTTTGGATTGGAAAAGAGTAGGAAAGTTCATACTTTTGTGGTAAAAAGAGCTTGTTTTTTACTGTGGCTATGCTTTGTCATGCCATGCTTGATATTTTTTTGGCTTTATGCTTAGTATTCTTTGCTGTAGCATGACTTGTTATAAACAATTGAGATTTCTTAATGTGCCTTGGATGAATCATGCGTTGTTTTAGCATATTAAAGCATAGTATAGTGGTATTCTCCTTTGATGCTTTATTTGGGTTGACTTGGCGCATGCTCACACCATGTTATGACTATCTCAAGTCACCATAGCCTTTATGATACTTTAGTTTTCAACTTGTAGTATCACTTTATGCTTTGATCAATGATGTTTTGTCGCTCTGCATGATTATGGCCATTATTGTTCTCTTAGTTTGTTGCTCCCAGTCTTTTGCTAGCCTCCACCACCAAGTATGAGTTCCACTCATGCATCCAACTCCCTAAACCAAGTTATTCCAAAGAGTCCACCATACCTACCTACTAGCTTATGTTATTCCAAGTATATTCGTGCTTTTGTTTACCTTCCACTTGTTATGAGAAAACTAGTGATTAAAGCTCTCACGAACTTGATGGCACACTTTACTTTTTGCCTCTAATAAACTTGAACCATTGGGTCCTTCTTTGTTGCGTATATGCTTGCGCTTTATAAGTTGAAATTAGCAGAACCATGTACCATGGGGAACGCTTTTTCAACATTGCACTTGTACTTTGTACCCCGTTGATATCATGTTCTTTTGCTTACGGATCCCGGCAGTGTGAAATAAAAGTGGAACTTGTAAGATCATGGAGTTTGTATGTGTGTTAGAGAAACGCCTGGGCCACTAGCCTAAGCCATGCCTAATCATGGTGGAAACTTGCAGCATCACTATAATGAGCACTCTATGAAACATCCTCAATAAAAACCTATGCAAATAGCAAATAAAAAGATCGCTGAGATGCTCATTGTCTGCTTGCCTTGTCATTTTGATTATGGGAAAGCTCCCGTATCATGTGCAAGGGGTACCCCGTTGGCGGTTCTTAATGATACACATGTACTTACAATGACAAGAGCTTACTCGTGACTGAAGTTGAGTAGCATGAGGATCGGTCTTCGTAAGTAAGGGGCATGAGATTTCGGTTTATAACTTGTCAAGCATATCCTCTTAGTTGTGTCACTTTAACCTTAATCACCTTAAAGATGCTTATGATAGGGGAAATGAGAGCTGAAAGCTACAAGTACCATAATTTTTGGAAGCTCTTTATGAGACCTGAATCCCTACTTCCTTTTACAAAAGGCCTTTCTTCCACCTTTATATTGAGTCTCCACCTTCTATCTTTATGCACTTACTTTGAGAGCATAGTGGCCATTCTTAGTTCTATGTGCATTATCCCAAGACTAGTTGATTGATGCATAACTTGTTATTGCTTGTTTTTAACTATTGTATCTAGTCACTCTTATGAACTTTGAAGGTGTCCTATGCATTTATATTTGCTACTCTATTGAGGGACAAGCTGAATACTATTATGCTATGTTTCCTTTATGTGAAACAAAAAAACATCTTGCAAAGCATATAAATCATGATTCTTTTGTTTGTGCCTTTTCATGTTGCATCATAGTTTCTTTGCTTATTGCTAGAACTTTGTCTTTCATGTTATGATTGAAGTACTATGATCCCAGCTTTGAATGTTTTGCAAATACTTTGATCAAGTCTTTGATGGTGCATGTCACCTCAAAAATTATTTCTTTTTATCACTTACCTACTCGAGGACGAGCAGGAGTTAAGCTTGGGGATGTTGATACATTGCAAATGTATCTATAATTTTTGATGTTCCATGCTTGGTTTTATCCACTTTCTTGTGTTTTGTTCCAACTTTGGAGTACTTTTCATATGATTTATTGGACTAACCTATTAACAAGAGCCACAGTGCCATCTGCCTGTTTTCTGCTCTTTTTGGTTCTAGGAAAGTCAGAAAATGAATATTCTCGGAATTGGACGGGACAAAAGCCAAAGTGCCTATTTTTCCGGAAGGGATCAAGTGCCAGAATACGAGACGGAGAGGGGCCGGCCACACCACCTGGCCGCGCAGCCAAGCTGGGCCCGCGCCAGGGGGTGGTGTTATGTCTCCCGGCACCCCCTCGGCCTTCCCTTCCGCCTATATATTGCCCTCGGGACGAAAACCCTAAGTACCCGATAAAAAATCGACGAAAGAGTCTGCAGCCACCGTCATCTCCATCCCTAGATCGGGAGGGATCTGAAGCTCTTCCCGGCACCCTGCCGGAGAGGGGAATTCACCCTGGAGGCCTTCTTCATCACCATGCAAGCCTCCGGTGTGATGCGTGAGTAGTTCATCCTTGGACTACGGATCCATGTAGTAGCTAGATGGCTGGTTTCTCCTCCTTTTTGCTTTCATGTTTAGATCTTGTGAGCTCCGTTCATGATCAAGATCATCTTTTTGTAATCCATACATGTTGTGTTTGCGGGGATATGATGGATATTGAGATGCTATTTAAGATTGATTATTGATTCTATCATGTCTTTGTTATTTGAGATCTTGCATGCTTTCCGTTGTTAGTAGCTATCTTGGCCAAGTAGATGCTAGCAACTCCAAGAGTTAGTATTTATGCTCGATAGTGGGTTCATGCCTCTGGTAATCTGGAGAAGTGACAAAAATCTCTAAGGTACTAGATGTGATGTTGCTACTAGGGAGAAAACAACAATCCTTTGTTTATAGAACAATCATATTGTTTACTTTACACGCAGTTCATAAAGCAATAATCTGTTGCTTGCAACTTAATACTCGAGGGGGTTCGGATGATAACCTGAAGGTGGATTATTAGTCATACAGTTGGATGGCGGTCTATGTATTATGTTGTAATACCCAATCAAGTCTCAAAGGAGTCAACATGATTAGTATATGCATGTATTGCTTTCTCGGTGTTTGTCAATTGCCCCGCTGTAATTTGTTCACCTAGCATGTTATCTATCTAAGGAGAGCCACCTCTAGTGAAATATGGATCCCGGTCCTTGTCCTTTACATACAATCTATAATCTTTTACTGCTTTGTGTTTACTTTCTGCAAAATTTTACTTCTTTCCATTCGATACGTTTAATCGTTTGTTTTCCGCAAAACACGGGGAGATTGACAACCTCATCGCAAGTTGGGGACAAAGTTCTGTGGTTGTGTTGTGCAGGTCTCCACGTTGCTACTAGCACCGGTAGTGCGCCTTGCCAAAGCTCAGCTAGTAACACCTTTGGGGTGTTTCCTTGCTCCTACTGGTTCGATTAAACCTTGGTTTCATAACTGAGGGAAACTTGCTGTTGTGCTCATCATACCTTCCTCTTGGGGTTTCCAACGAGCTCTACATCAACACCTCCAACAAGCATTTTTCTGGACGCCGTGCATTGAGCCATCAGCCCCTGAGTCCGTTGACGTGCTTGCTTTCTTCTCTAGAGCCTTGGGCTTGATGGAGCGCTCGCAGATTAGCTCGGGGAATACCCCAGGTGGTATGGGGGCGCAAGTGGAGCCAATGTTGGCGAGTAGATCCGCCTCTTTGTTGCTTTCATGGCCCACGTGTCGCCGCTCGCAGCCGTCGAAGTCTCCTTCGAGTGTGTCGTAGAGGTCGCGATAGGCGATCATGTTGTCGCTCAGTGCATCGCGCTCGTGCATCGTTTGGTTGACCACCAACTTGGAGTCGCCGTAGATGATGAGCCTCTTGGCGCCGTAGGCTTTCGCCATACGCATCCCATGGATTAAGGCTTCATACTCAGCTTCGTTTTGAGAGGCAGTGAACTGCATTCGCAGAATATATTTCATCTTGTCTCCTTGGGGCAATGTTAGTATGACACATGCACCAGCTCCGTCCTTTCGCTTGGACCTGACAAAGTGCATTGTCCAAAGATAGGACATGTCTGGCTTGTCGGGGAGTTGATTCTCCATCTAGTGCATGAGGAAATCCGGAAGAACTTGCGACTTGATCGCGTCGCGCTTCTCGTATGTGATGTCTCGTGGAGATAGTTCGATTCCCTAGAGCGCGACTCGTCCGATGGCGTCAGGATTATTGAGTATATGCCCGAGCGGGGCATCGTTTACCACCACGATTGGGTGCTCCTGAAAGTAGTGGCGCAGTCGCCTGGCTGTCATGAAGACGTCGTATGCTAGCTTCTGGTAGTGTGGGTACCGCTGCTTTGTTGGCGTGAGCACCTCGCTGAGGTAGTATACTGGGCGCTGGACCCCGTGGACCTTATTTTCTTCAGCTCGTTCCACCACGAGCACCGTGTTGACCACCTGGTTGGTGGTGGAGATGTAGAGCAGTAGTGGTTCCTTTTCGCGAGGCGTCACCAGTACTGGCAAGGTGGATAGTAGACGCTTGAGATCTTCGAATGCTTCCTGCGCCTCATCTGTCCACTCGACCTTGTAAGCTTTGCGGAGGAGTTGGTAGAAGGGTAGTGCCTTTTAGCCCATTCGACTGATGAATCGACTGAGTGCCGTCCCAGCCAGCTGCTGGACGCCTTTTACGTTCTTCGGCTTCTCCGTGGCCAGTATGGCCTTTATTTTCTTCGGGTTTGCCTTGATCCCTCTCGCAGAGATGAGATACCCGAGTAATTACCCAGATGGCACGCCGAAGGTGCATTTGTCCGGATTGAGCTTGATCTAGTAGCGGTCGAGGTTAGCGAAGGTCTCGCGGAGATCGTCGATTAACATGGCTTCCTCTTTGGTTTTGATGACGATGTCGTCAATGTAGACTTGGATATTGCGACCAAGTTGGTTCTTGAGGCAAGCCTGCATGCACCACTGATTGGTGGCTCCTACGTTTTTTAGCCCGAAGGGCATTGTGTTGTAGCAGAATACACCAAAGGGCGTTGTAAATGCTGTTTTCTCCTGGTCTTCCTCCTTCATTCGAATCTGATTATAGCCTGAGTAGGCGTCGAGGAAGCACAGGCGCTCATATCCTGCGGTGGAGTCGATGATTTGGTCGATTCGTGACAACGGGAAGTGATCCTTTGGGCAGTGCTTATTCAAGGAGGTGAAGTCCACGCACATTCACAAGATATCTGTGTCTCTTTTAGGCACAAGCACTGTGTTAGCGAGCCAGGTTCTTTCCTTGATCTCGCGTACGAAGTTTGCGTCGAGGAGTCTGTTGATCTCCATTCTGACTACTTTTGCTCTTGGTTCAGACAGTCGTCGTATTGTCTGCTTGACTAGCCTTGCGTCTAGATTCACGTTGAGTGAGTGCTCGGCGAATTCCCTAGGAACCCTTGGCATGTCCGTTGGACACTAGGTGAAGATTTCCCAGCACTCACGGAGGAATTCGACGAGCGCGAGTTCCTATGCGGAACTCAAGTTGTTGGCGATGAGGGCCATCTTGGTCGGGTCCGTTGGGTGGACCTAGACTTTCTTCGTGTGCACCGACGAGTCGAAGGACAGGTCGGGTGAACTTGGCCTGCTCAGGGAAGGCAGACTGTTGTCTATCGACTCCTTCAATATTGCGAGTTCCTCATGCATGCCGAAGGACTGTGAGATTCCGTTGAATTCCCTATCGCAGCTGTTGGACCTCTTGAAGCTTCCATTGATTGTGATGATGCCGTTTGGACCTGGCATTTTCATCTGCAGGTAGGCGTAGTGCGGCACTGCCGTGAACCTTGCGAACATGACACGTCCGAGGATGCAGTGGTATTGTGATGGCCAGTCGACGACTTCAAAGTCAATGCGCTCTCGCCGAAAGTTTTGTGGTGTGCCGAAGATGACGTCGAGGTTGATTTTGCCCAGGGATATACGCCCTTCCTTGGGACGATGCCGTGGAACATTGTGTCTGAAACTTCCAGACAAGTCAGAGGGATCCTCATCGCACGCAAGGTACAAGTGAACATAAGGTTGATGCCGCTCCTGCCGTCCATGAAGACGCGACTCATATCCAAGCCCCCAGTCTGCGCCTCGAGTACGAGGGGACAGTGGCCTAGACGAGGAACTTGGCGCGGGTGGTCGCGCTTGTCGAAGGTGATGCAGGAGTCGCTTCCACTGAGGTACTCAGTGGTGGAAGGTGGAGAGTTTATCGCCAAATTGACTTGGCGAGTGATTGCCTTCTGCATTCGATTGGAGGGGCGTACTTTTTGAATCATCCCCATGTTGCCCACAACTCGCGGGTACGGCTCACCTCCATGATGTTGGACTGGCGCAGCCGCAGGTGGTTGATAACCCACAAGTATAGCGAATCGTGTGTAGCCTTTTTGATACGTAAGAGTGTCGAACCCAACGAGGAGCTAAAGGTAGGATAAATATTCTCTCAAGTTCTATCAACCACTGATACAACTCTACGCACACTAAACATTTGCATTATCTAGGAAATTAAAGTAGAGCAACAATACGAGTAATAGAGATAGCTTTACATGATAATAAATAACAAGAAAGTAAAGCTAGTTGTTGCAGCAATAAAATACACTAAACTAACAGAACCATGAGTGTGGAATAGTGGTGGTAATTGTGGTGGCTTTGTCCAACTTTAAATAGCGAATAGATCAGGTTCATTGTCTTCGATGTAGTTTTCTAAGTGGGAGAGGCTAAATATACATGCGCTTCACTACTTGGAATTACATGTACTATATGATTGGATTATTATCAAACATGCGTAAGTACTAATCAATGCATTAAGGTTTCCCCAACCATAGCCTTAAGTTTAATGGTCCTCTTACTCCCATATGTGCAATGTTCCGGTTCGCGTCCTCAGGTTTCTGTCACTCCGGCAGAACTCCCCCCTTCCTTTTACACATACTACAAACCCTATGATGTTTAATCCATGCATGCACAAATATAATGGACACCAAAGGACTGTACCATATCAACATACAACTCTAATGAACCAAAGTCGTTCAACCATTCAATCTAAGAACAAAGAAACTACGCAAATATGACATAGATCATAGGATTATAACTTATAGCATCAAACACCATGTTTACATAGGACGGTACAGAGGTGTGTGGGAGGATGAACCACTACATACTAGGAGGATTAGGTGATGGAGATGGCGGTGAAGATGGTGAAGAGGGCGGCGATGGCGCCAGCGGCAACACGAGGGACTCCTTCCCCGCCGCCGGTATCATGGGGGAGCACCGCCCCTTAGCCCCCTTCCTTCATGCTTCTTGGGAGCCCTCCCCCATGGAAATGGGATCTATGGGGAAGGAAAAAACATGGCTTTGGTGGCTGCAAATTCATGGGTGGAGATGCCCTGGGCGAATTAGGTTTCCTCCCTTTATATAGCTTCTCGGATTCCCGTCACCCCATCTTGGGCTGCAGTAAATCGGGCCTAAAAGGCCCGTCCGGACTCGGAATCAGCTAAGTTTTATATACAGAACGTTTGTTGTGAAATTTCCAACAACTTTGTAGTTGAAGAGTTTTCCATTTGACGCTGTCTTTGACCTGAAACGTGATCATCTTCAAAAAGAGTTCTGAGACAGATTTCTAGAAAAATCTCAATTTGACTCCAACAAGGTTACCACTTGTATTCTTGATAATTCCTACACATCAAAGTGTAAAACAAGAAAATTGTGCACTTTTGCAACTATTAGTAGGTTAGTCCAAATAAATCATAAACTATATACAAAAAGGAGTGTCAAAAGCATAATATTAGCATAAAACCATCAAAAATTATAGATACATTATGGACGTATCAGTGGTGGTGGCACGGGCGGTAGTGGCGGAGCGCCATGTGCCACAGCGCCTGGGGAAGCTACATAGCCCCTGTTGGCCGCGTCGCGATTCATCTGGGCCAGGCCCTCGTGGAGTTTTAGGAACTCGCGACAATCCTTGAGAAGGTGGCTGGATTTTTTCTTGTCGTGGTGCTTGTCGATGTAGAAGTGCACGTTGCATGGTCCGGACAGTTTTTTCTGGATGGATGTTGTGGGTGCCTCTTCGCGAGTGCGGTGTTGCCACACCTGTGTGGTTTTCCTGCTGTCGCGGTATCCACCACTGCGATATCCATTGTTGCGGTTGTCGTCGCGTTTGTCGGCGTAGCAGGCTGCGACCATATTGAATTCACCGCGGTCCTCGTAGACGCGCATTCGACGTTTGCCTCGGCGGTCGCGTCTGCGCCCGAGGTCGTCATCATCTTCGGAGTAGGTGCGGTTTTTCACCGAATCTTCTCCGTCAGCTCACAGATTCGCGATTTCCATCAGGTGGTTGATCGTTTTGGGTTTCGAGCGGTCCAGCTCCTCCCTGAGCTCTATACGACAAACGCCGCTGTTGAACACGTCGATTGCACGGTCCTCCGAGATGTTTTCCGTGGAGTTTTTGATGATGGACCACCTCTGGATGTACGAGCACAGCGACTCGCCAGACCTTTGTTGGCAGCTTCTCAGTTCTTCGATTGATGCAAGACTTTTGTAAGTTCCCTTGAAGTTGTGCACGAAACTGTAGACGAGATCTTCCCAACTGCGAATGGATCCGTGTGGGAGGTTGTTGAGCCATGTGCGGGCGGCGTCCTGCAGTTGTAGCTGCAGGCATTGCATGGTCGTGCTTCGACTCTCGCCATGTAGCCTGACGGAGGAGATGTGGTCCTCCAACCAGATTTTCGAGTCCTGCAGGCCGTCAAATTTTGGGTACGGGAGTTTGAACCCCTTAGGCATTCGCTTCTGCCTGATGGCCCTACTGAAGCATCTGGCGCCGTAGAGCTCCGTCTCGTCTTCTTCTGAGTCAGTCGAACAAGCACACCTTGCCCGCATCTTGTCAACTTTGCGCTGCGTGATGTCATCATGCGTGTCGTAGTCGCGGTCACGCCGTCGTGAGCGACGTCGTCATGACAGATCGTGACTGTCGCCACTTGAGGAGTACGAGTAGTAGTATTTGTCTAGATCCTTGCTTTTCTTTGGCTTCGGTGTTGGTTCTTTATCAAGGGCGGCCTCGATTAGCCCCTGGCCCGTGATCGTAGATTGGTGCATGGCAGCTCGCGGATCTCCAGCCGGTGGCTAGTTGTTAAGGAGGTACATGGTGGCTGCTATCACCACAACATGTGGCGTCTTCAGGAGCATGTTGCCCCGCGAGGACTTTCGCAGCTTCTACGCGCTCTTGTTCGGTGAGGTGGGCTAGTCGAGATCGTCTTTTGTTGGCCACGTACTCGTTGCCTTTGGAGGAGGATCCTCCGTAGGAGGAGAGCCCACCTCGTCGAAGACTCGACTCGTCCGCCACCTTTCTACGCGCCTCGAGTTGCACAACCACCTACTGCTGGCGCTTGAATTCCTCCTTCAGCAGCCAATGGTAGACCATCAGCATGTCCTGCGGTGTGTTGGGGGGTAGAGGATTGCCCCGTAGAGCTTCTCGACAGCGGGCCCACTCGTTGTCATTGAGCTTGATCAGCATGCGCTCGCCGGTGTTCTCATTCATCGTGAGGTACGGCTCTCCTCCTGTCCCGTTATTGGTGGGTGCGCTGTTGGTGGGGCCACCTTTGGTGGGGCCCCATTTGCGACTGGTATACCGCCGTTGGTCGGTCTAGTGCTGGTGTCGGTGTTTTCATGATTGACGCCGGTGTCGCCCGTGTTGATGACAGCGCACATGAAGTGGTTGGGGAAGCTTTTGCTCCCACAACTTTCATATCTGGAGCCGTAGGCTCCATCTTCTATGGCTAGGCCACCTAGATCGGATTCACGACTGTTGTCGATGTCTGTGCTCTCAGCTGTTGCCGAAGCGTTGAGCTCGCTGAGGGTGCCGATTGGTGGCGGAAATCACGATGCTGGAGCAATCGCCGGTGTCGTTGGCTGGTCAGGCATGCGAAGCGTGCCCTGGTTATTGACCTGGAAGCGGAAGCTCCCAATTGCCAGGCTGATCCCATCGCCCATGGACTCGAAAGCCGAGCGAGTGGCCGCCGTATGGACGGTGAAGTCGAAAGCACCGAAGAGCTGGCGAATCTCTGCTATTGCAGAGTTGTAGATCGCGGTTGACGGGGCCGAAGAAGCCGCGACATCAACACTCCCAATTCCCACAGATGGTGCCAATTGACGAGGGTTTAACTCGTCAATGCCCATTGTTATGGACTTGGGTTTTGGAGAAGGAGGGAGCGCTAGAGGCATCAATCGGCTAGAAAAAAAAGCACACAAGGACGCAAGATTTACCCAGGTTCAGGCCTCGTAGAGGTCCCTACTCCTGCTTGTCTGCTCTTGGAATTATCGAGGGAGTCGAAAGTTACAGGGTGCATAGATGCAATCTGGCGATGGTTGTGGAAACTAGGGTTGTGATTGTCCTCCTCGCCGCCTCATCCTAGCCTTTATATAGATAAGCTAGGTCTCGGGTAGCAGGTCGAGTCGGTTATAGATTAGGGTTCGCCCTTTGAACTTTCTATCTTAAGCTTCTTCTTGTCTTGCAAGCAATCAGAGAGTCCGTGGGCCACTCAAATTCTTTATTGGGCCTTGGCAACACCGTGGGCTTCTGTCGTATCTGGACCGTATATACCCAACTCGAGTACTTGTAGGGTATACCCATGTCACTTAGCCAATCCCGACTTTCTTTAGTCGGAGCCGAACTTTACCTCGGATACCAAATCATCTCTCACTTCTTATACCAGCTTCACTGTGGCCTGCAATGCTACCTTGGGATTCTCCTATTTTATATTTCTCTATCCTATGTGTTACGCACTTACTTTGTGTTGCCTAGTTTTTTGATATGAAGATGTGACATATCGCACTATTGACATGTCTCCTAGGTCCCACGAGGGGTTAATCCTCCTAGAGTGTAGTCAAATCCGTCAACACGCGCCTCGTTTACTGCTTTTACTGTAAGATTCATTAAGGCTCCACAGGAAGTTTTCGTTCGTGTGGCACAATTTGGGGGGACGGTTAGTGAAATAAACACGGGTTATGGCGATCGTGGGTGCAACGAATTCCACGAACCACAACCCTGCTTGGCCTATAAATAGAAGAACGGGGGAAACCCTTGTTTTACTTTCCCCACCACCCTTCTTCTCCCTAGCGCCACCGCCACTGGCTGCACATTGTCGTTGTGCTGCGCATATTCTTCTCACGCCACCGTGAAACTCTCCTCTTCCACGCTGTCGGTTTAGCTAGCACGTGCTTCGCTATTGCCTCCGCTGCCACTCCATGCCAAGCACCGCCACAGATCAGGCACCCCACGAGGGTATCTCCGTTGAGCACGGCGACGAGGAGATGGAGGCTAGACTAGAGCAAGCTTCATGGGAATACTCGGACGTGACCTCCGGTGAACTTGAGTGGCTCCGCCGAACGCGGCAAATCCCGCTGGAGATGGAGTGCTGGCTGCCCAGCGTCGAGCTCATGCTGGAGGTTAATCCTGGTGAGTTCATAGTGTTCGTTTCACACTTTGAGCGCTGGTTCGGTCTCCCCATTAGAGACTTCATGAAGAAATTCCTAGAAACATTTGGTCTTCAACCGCACCATCTGCCAACCAACGCCATTACCACCATATCTGCCTAAGTGTCTTGCTCGGAGGTTTATCTAGGCCTCTGGCCTTCAATAAACCTCTGGGCCAAGTATTTTCATTCCGGTCCCAGGTTATCCCGGATCCGGATATCCCCGTTGGCGCCAAGCCCATGACTCGGTGTGGACCTGCCACAGTTGTACCTCGACGAAGTACCTCCTTCCCTTCAATTCAGGGCCTAGCCTCTTGCAGGAAATGGCAACGGTCCTTCTTGTATGTGAAGAATCATACCGAGATAGATATGATTAGATTTCCCGAATTTGTCATCAGTACCCCTGAAGCAAAGCTCCACTGGAATCTTGATCCTAGGGAACACAATGCCGAGGTCAATCAAACCTACTTGGTCATCCTTGATCTCATGTGGGATGGTATGACGGTTGATGACCTTCTGGCGACAATCGTCATTCGTTGAGTTTCTCCACTCCATCGTTTAACGCACAAAATTTGCCAAATGAGTGGCCAACATGGCCATAACCGGACGTCGACAGTCGAGCTGACCAAGCCCGTGGTTCGAAGACGGGTTAAGGACATTGCCAAGAAAAATGATTGAAGAGTGGGAATGGGGTAAAGCACCCCATGACTGAGATCACCCAACACCCATGGTAAGTACTAATATAATCTTACGACCGATATTTCTTTTCTACCGGCATAACTTTTATGCCAGCCGATTACTCATTCTTCATCATTTGATTTTGGTATATGCTCGTTTGTTATGTATAAGTTCACCTGACAGTTGAAAGAGGACGAATAGATCTCCCAAATACGTGGGCGAAAGACCACGAGGATTTAGATAAGGAAGATCCGAATTCCGAGGATTATATGTCGATTCCTCGCGTAGACACTAGTCCAGCTGAAGGTAAGACCCCTATCCGAGATACATTAAGAGACTGGCACGATGATGATGACGAGCAAATGTCCCCTCTGCGAAGTTTGTGCCATTATCTGTGATGATGCTATGTGGATAGCCATATCTCTGGATAATATCCTTTAAGAATGACACGGTTGTGTGGCTGTCAGATTTCCTTATCGGCTTTACCTCTATCCATTTGGTGAACTTATCCACCGTTACTAATATATGGTTCATATTTCCATGAGCCGGCTTGAATGGTCCCACCATATCCAAACACCATATAACAAATGGACATGTGATTGGAATAGTCTTGAGTGCTGATGCCGGCATATGAATATTGCTTGTGTATCTTTGGAAACAATTGCACTTTTTGACTATCTCTTTAGCTTCTTGTAGACCACTTGGCCAATAAAACCCATGCCGAAATGCCTTGGCAACTAAGTCTCTTGATTAAGCATGATGCCCACATTCTCCTTGATGAATATCTCGGACGTTTCTTGCCCTTCTTCTGGTTCGACATAGTGCTGGAGCACGTTTGTGACACTTCTCTTGTATAGTTCCCCATTGATGATGGTATATGCTGATACATTGCAAATGTATCTATAATTTTTTATGCTTCATGCTTGGTTTTATCCACTTTCTTGTGTTTTGTCCACACTTTGGAGTACTTTTCATATGATTTCTTGGACTAACCTATTAACAAGAGCCACAGTGCCAACTGCCTGTTTTCTGCTGTTTTTGGTTCCAGGAAAGTCAGAAAATGAATATTCTCGGAATTGGACGGGACAAAAGCCAAAGTGCCTATTTTTCTAGAAGACTCCAGGAGCCAGAATACGAGACGGAGGAGAGCCAGGGGCTGGCCACACACACACACCCAGGCGCGGGTTGGGCCTGGTCGCGCCAGGGCATGGTGTGGTGGCCCCAGGCACCCCCTCGGTCTCCCTCTTCGCGTATAAGAAGCCTTCTGACCTAAAAACTTCAGGGGGTTCGATGTTTTTCCAGAAGGAGTTCCGCTCCGCCGCCACCACCAGATTCCACGAAACAGCACCAGAAACTCTGTTCTGGCACCCTGCCGGGACGGGGAATTGGAGGAGATCATCGCCATCATCATCACCATCGCTTCTCCATCGACCATCCATGTTTCCCCCATCTATGAGTGAGTAATCACCCGCTGTAGGCTATGGGGATGGTAGGGATTGGATGAGATCGTTCATGTAATGGCATCAGATTGTTAGGGCATGGTGCCTAGTATCTTTATTAGTGCTTTATGACTTTGTTGTGACTTGTTGTGCTTAATGCTTGTCACTAGGGCCTGAGTGCCATGATTTCAGATCTGAACATGTTATTGATTCATTATGATACTATTGTTTTTGGTCTTATCTGCAAGTTGTATACACATGTTGTCCGGAACCTATGACCCCGAAGTGACAGAAATCGGGATAACCGGAAGGGAATGGCTTTGATGTGAGGATCACATGTGTTCACGGAGTGTTAATGCTTTGCTCCGGTGCTCTATTAAAAGGAGCACCTTAATTGCCAGTAGTTCCCTAGAGGCCCCGCTGCAAACGGGCTGACAGGACAAAAGATGTTGTGCAAGTTCTCATTGCGAGCACGTATGACTATATATGGAACACATGCCTAGGATTGTCTAGTACTTGGATGCTTTATCTTATTTATCTGCAATTGCCCTATGTTTTGATTGCTATGTGAATTTTCTTGTCCATGCAACGCCCGTCCATCCATCCCTATGCCTACCGCACTCGAATCCCACTGTTTACTGCTTTTGTTACTACTGTCTTTGCTTTACTACTGTTGTTACTTTACTATTCCTACTACAAAACTGTTGCTACTGATAAACTACTGTGAGCAAGATTGTTTCTAGGTGTAGCTGAATTGACTACTCAGTTGTTAAGGCTGATAAATATTCTTTGGCTCCCCTTGTGTCGAATCAATAAATTGGGTTTCACTTCCCTCGAAAATACTGCGATACACCCCCTATAATTGTGGGTCATCATATGCCTTTGCTCTTCTATGCACTTTCCTGGCCAAGGTCTCATCAGTTCGCAAACTCCCATCCACCATATATGACATGATTGGCTGCGCCCAAGATGGCACAGCTCGAACCGTGAAAACACCTTTGTCGATCATCATAGGCTCAACCAACATTGCCTCTACCGACATAGGTTGTGAAATCCCCGGGTTTGGTAGAGCAGTCCATGGGTTACTCGAGCCGCTTCCCACATCTAAATGTCCATTAGGGCAATGTCAAGTTTCGGATTTGCCGGGATAAATATTGATTCAGATTCAGGCGATGGCTTGATTGATGATTTCTGAAGATGCTCGAGAGCTATGCTAGCTGGAATGGCCTGCCAAGATGAGCCTAGCTTGGATAGTATGTCGTCTTCTTCATTCTCGGCTCGAGGTACATGATGAAATTTGCACCCTCGAAATACCTGGATATCTGCTGGAGATGAAACTGGTATAAATCCATGTTGGCATCTAGTGCATCCCAATTACCAGAGACTTGCTGAACCACGAGATCCGAATCACCAGAACACTAAATTCAAATAATACCAATCTCCTTGGCCACTTTAAGCCCATGAACATGTGCTCCATACTCGGCCACATTGTTGGATGCTGCAAAGTGAATCTGCAGTACATATCTCAGTTGATCTCGCTAGGGTGAAGTCGGGACTATGCCGGCACCCAAACAACTTTTCATCTTGGACCCATCAAAATGCATCCTCCAGTAATTGGAGTCAGGCAATGGCGGCTCATACTGCATCTCAGCCCAATCGACAAAAAACTCAGCCAATGCTTGGGACTTGATTGCATCCTTCCTATCATATTGTGGCATATAGGGTGTTATCTCAATTGCCCACTTGGTTACTCGACCACTTGCATCTTTGTTGCTTAAATTTTCCGAGATAGGAGATTTTACCATTTCGTCTCTTTTAGAGAGGTCAAACCTTTCATATTGTGGTTTTCTCTAAGTGGTTGGACAATGATGTTTCTCTGCATGATCATGTAGAGATTGTTGTCATCTTCGAAATGAGCCCAGGATCATCGAAATTGGAGCCTGAATGCAAAAGTCATTGCCATTTTCGTTCAGGGATGTTCGGTAGTACCAGAGGTCCGGTTGTACTGCCCCTTGGTATCGGGTGTTACTGAAGAGGGTGCGTTTGGCGACCCGGGAATCCCAGGGAATGTCCGGTAGTGCCGAGAATGACCCGTAGTACCGGGAAAAGTCTGGTAGTACCGAGAATCGCATTTTTGGGATGTAGCGGTTGGATTTGGGGGGCCTATTTAAGGGGCCTTCTTCCCCAATGGTTCCCCAACTATTCTTGCAAATTTTCTTCTCCATTGTTGACCTTCCCAAGCTTTCTATCTCTCAATCCCTCTAATAATTCTTGCATCTTATTGAAGGAAAATAGAGAGGAGATCTAGATCTACATTTCCACCAAACAAACTCTCCTCTAAGTGAGGGGAACCCATTAGATCTAAATCTTGGAGTGTTTTGTGGATTTCCTATTGCGTTCTTCCTCTCTCATTCCCCCAATAGTTTTTGTAGCTTTGGTGAAATTTGGAAGTGAAGGACTTGTCATTGCATTAGGTGCATCGGTCCGAGTTCTCCTCGGAGGATTTGGTTGGTGAAATCAAGAAGCTTGTTACTCTTGGGTTCTTGGAATCCTAGACAGTTGTGTGGCCTTTGTGGTGAGTTCTTGGGGTCTCCAATTAAGTTGTGGAGCTCTTCCCAAGTTAGTGGCCTTGGTGGTGATTATTGGGAGCCTCCAATTAAGTGTTGGAGATTGCCCCAATCTTGTACCGGTTTGGTGACCGCCCTCAAGTGTCCCATAGTGGATTGGGTGCTTTCCGTGTAGCGGGTGCTTGGGAGAATAGGGTGAGGCCTTTTGTGGCGTTGGTGCTCTTAGTACCGCCCACCCCTCCAATGAGACGTACTCCCTTGTAGGGAGGAACTCGGTAAAACATCGTCGTATCCGCATGCCTCGGTTATCTCTATCCCCGAGCCCTTTACGTATACACTTTACATTGCGTGATAGCCTTCATGCTTGAAGTAATCTATCTTGCTATCTCCTTGTTAGTTGTCTTGCTTAGCATAAGTTGTTGGTTCATATAGGTGAACCATAATATATATAGGCTTTGTGCTTGACAAAATAAAACGCTAGTTTTATTTCGCCTTTGTTAAGCCCATCTCGTAAAAGTTTTTAACCGCCTATTCACCCCCTATAGGCGGCATCCATGATCTTTCAGTCGGCCCTTCTCCTCCTGTGCGGCGGAGAGGATGGAGGCCGCGATGACGTGGCTTTCGAGGGCGGCGCCGATAATGTCGATGGTGTGCTCGTCCCGCGCCGTCTGGAAGGAGGCGAAGAGAGCCCCTATTCCACGGGCTCGTCGTCGTCGGCGTCGTCAAGGAAGTCCAGCTCCTCCGTGGCCTCCTGCGCCGGCTGCTCCTCCTCGCCGTTCATGTCGTCGAGGAACTCGACCTGCTCCGTCCTCCGGTGACGGGTTCTCCGCCGGCCGGTCACGTCGTCGGCGCGCGCGCCCCCGGGCGAGTAGGGGCGGCGACGTATCAACACGTACTTGGTGTTTGGCGCGGATCTATGGACGCGTCTGCACGTGGCTGTGGTTGGGCTGCTGCCCGATCGATTGATCCGTACGTCGTCGTTTCGCATCGGTGGAATCGCGTATCCAGTGCGGTGGTGGGCCTAGCTAGATCATGGTTCATCATAGGACACACATCATAGGACGCACTAGCTAGAGTGCCCTTTGATACGACGGAACCACCACCAGCAGCATCCCTTTTTGCGCGCCGGCACATGGGGGTCCTGGGACACGTGGCGCAGAGCCATCCGTTTCCGTTTGCTCCTGCTAGAGACTAGAGATCCAACAACGAGATATTTGGAGCAGAAAACACTCGCCTGGTCGGGTTGCATCACGCCCATGCCTTCCTACGGACGTCTTCCACCGTGTTGTTGGCCAAATTCGACAAATCTAACCCTATTTTAAAGCTTCAGTACGAAACAAAAAACTAACTTTTTTAGCTAAATCAAGCCCTTTTTAGTACTGCCAAATGTCCATGACTATAATTTTTTTAGCTAGATCAAGCCCTTTTTAGTATTGCCAAATGCCCATGACTATCACGCGCCGCCAGGGAGAGAAAAAAAGAAATCTTGCCCCAGGGTACTCGCCTTCCGACGTCGGCCTCCGACGGCTCCCCCTCCGGCGACCTAGGTCGTCGGTGTGAGGGGGGTCGCCGGATCACGCGTGTGGATAGTCTTAGTCTAAAGTAGATTCTTTTTAGGCTGTTCATCGTCTTGGCTTTGGGGATGAAGATGACTGCGCTGAATAAATTTTCTTCAGATCCTTCCCCAATGGATTTGGAGATCAGTCTATCCAAGCAAGGATGGTGTGGCGGTGACGCCATTCTTGTGGTGAATTTGTGTCCTCAGGCTCCGCCGTTGCGGTGGCGTTTGCTCCAGCGCCGGCGCGGAACCTGGGAGGTAGTCCAGGAGCGGATGCAGATTGTGATCTGCATCGACGATATCTAAAAGTTGGTGGATCGTGTGTTGGGTCTGTGGTTCGTGGATGGCAGGTGTGCTTCCTTCTTCGACGTCTTAGTTGTGCGGATGGGCTAGATCTAGAGCTCGATGGCGTGTCCGGGGTGTTGCCCCGGTCTGATTGGTTCAACGGCAATGGTTTCACCTTGGGTGAGCCACCTTGGAGGTCCGCAAAGTTGCATATCGACGATGGAGCCGCATCGAACTCGAGTGAGGAGGTGATACATCATTCTTTCCTTTGGTGGCCGCTATGGTGGTGCCAGAGGCAGGTGATGGGCGTCGGCGTCATGCTCAGAGGTTTCTTCGGTTTAGATTGTTTTCTTTCTTAGCCGGTGGTCCTTTGTGTAAAAACTTGCGTTTTGCTGTCTTTTCAGTTTTGTCAGGTCGGTGTTACGTGACTTGCACTATGATCTTTCTGATATATAAATGAGACACGTATTATCATGCAAAAAAAATACCCATGACTATCCGTTAGTCATGGTTCTGTTAGTGTCAGTTTGGAGATACCACATCTAATCATACCGCCAGGAGGTACTATGTGGAAGGCTACCATAGAAACCTCTTTAAGTACCACGCCTAATGGTAGCATCGGAGCATATGGAGGTACCAAAATAGGTTAAATCTAGATAATTTTTTATAAAAGGTTTATTTAAGGCTAAAATTTTGTTAAAGGGTTAGATAAAAAAAATGGTCGTGTTTTCAAGTGGTCCTTTAACCAAGGGGTGCAAGTTAATTAAGCTTCTAAGTACTTCGATACTGGTACCATCACCGGATTACAAACCAGTCAGCCGGCCCCCGGCCGTTACTATGACCGGATTGCATCCTTTTGGCGAAATATACAAGGTAGCCAAAGACAGGAAAATAATCTAAGGATTCACCTCGATGTCGATGTTGATCTCCACCCTGTCGATCGACAGTGATCATTGTGGAATTGACCGCCTTGAATTAAGTCACTCTCTTGACATAACCGGTAAATACATACATGAGTGCTACTGCACGAATCCACCAAGTCATGCAATTAATAATTCGCGCGGCACATCACGAGATTACGTTGATGAGCTCCATTTTTTGTCCTTGCTGCGTGTGCTTGATGCGGAGGAGTACATAATTTGTTCGTTTGGCACCATGAAGAGTTAACTAACGGTAGCAACATGTAACTGCTTGACATACTCTATGCAAAAAACAAAAACAAAAAACACTTGATAGTAGTACGCCGCACACCGTGCGTACGTACCCGGCCGCATTAATTACTGCTTGATACATACTGATTATCACCGTGGAAAATAAAACACTCTTTCAAGTCACTCTCGTGATATATATCACGAGACGATCGACTTACATGATGCATATACTGCCAAAATCCATATATATCATCCAATCAATCGCGCTCTCGCTCGGTCGAACAATGAGTGCAAACATGATAAGAGTTAGCCGTAAAACGGGGAAAACCTGATGCCGAAGATAGTGACTGCGTTGGAAAAATTAGTGCTGACTCGGCTCAACGTCTATAGTTGATATATAATGATCAGATTGACTAGTATGCAGATATGCTCCGTTTGCAGAAAGTGTCATCTCTCTAGTCCTCACTCCGTTTTAAAATATAAGATGATTTAGGTTTGTAAAGAAAATGTATCTAGATTTTTTTTAATATGTAGATTTACTCTAAACCTGAGTGAACCTACATACTAAAAGAAGTCTATATACATTTGTTTCACAAAGATAAAACATCTTGTGAGTATTAATTTTGTATCATCGTGTATGAACGTATATGTCACGCCGTACGACCCGACAGATCACCGTTCTGTCGAGTAGTACTGCCCAAAACAGGACACGTGTTACTCAAACACATCTTAGTTGCGATTACATTGCGTATTGTATCATCATCGTATTGTTAATTGGGTGAGTAGGTCAACCCATAGATCCTGTTAGGCACGACGTGGACGTAAAATAGTTGCTACTAGTTATGGACAGCTTGGTGCCCATGTATTATATACTAATGAATACGTTGTTAACACGCAGCAGTGTCAATTGTGTCATTCGAGTTTGTTCTTGTCCCCCGATAATTAACAAACAACAATGAGGCGTCCGATCGAGCGCGGTAGGTTATCTTTGCTTGACCTTCTCCCTAATTAAGTACGTACTGACTGCCGCAAGCTAGGTCGTTGGTGTACGCGTCGTGCGGCGGGCGGGCGATGTGTCCAACAATAGCAGGGAGCGGCCGGCTAGGTGCTCAGAGTTATCCGCTAGCTTGAAACCTGCGATCCAAGGCGGCGACCTCGCCAGCACGGTATAGCTAGCCCTATGCGGCTATGCCGGCCCTTGGCTCGACACGGCGCGCGGCGAACACTATCCTGACCGCGGCCGCACGGCACAGAACAGCACCGAGGTAGTAGCGCGGAAGGAAATTAGATATGGAGTTCGCCGGCCCGGTCTGTCAGGTCATGCCCATGGGGGGGGGGGGGGGGGGACGTGTCGTGCCTGCGACTGGTTCGGCTTTTTATGCATACAGTTTTGTCAAACCATTTAACTTCTCTTAAGACATTTTAGATCTTAAATTATTTGTCAATAGTTTTAACTTTGAAAAGCTTCTTGATTGGGGAAAGATGTTTCGATACCTTCCGAGTTTCTACTTCCGACTTCCGTGTAGATAGCACACTAGAATCAGACCTGCAGCGCCTAAACATCATGTCCTTGCAAGCTACACGAGAGGCAGGTAGAAGCGACGGGTGACATGTGTACGAAGAGCCGAGATGAAAGACGATTAGGCGAAGAGTTCTAGAACGGATGAGGCGAACGGCTGAACCAGACTCGTGTAGTCACGTGATGGATGCAATCAACGATGACGCAATGACCGAAATGATCTGATCGCTCTACCTCGACTCATGGCCTCCTGGTACATATGTTTTGTTTAGAATAGAAAACTAAATGGCCTAATCTAGCCCAATTGAAAACTCTGAACTACTACTATTTTTGAAAGATCTATACTAGGTCATGCATGAAGCACATATCAGGGAAGGCCCCCCCTAAAAATTTGGGCCCGGTTCGGCCGCCCCTCCAGACCCCCCTTAGGGCCGGCCCTGGCCCCACGTATGTGCGTATGGTCGCCCACCGTGCTGTCGTAAGGTGCATTGGGCCGCACCCGCAACATGTACAATTCTCTTAGCCATCCACATTGTCTAGAGAAGGGATTAGAGATAAGTCGTAACATATTCTCTAACTATCATCCTAGCAATTAATGAGCGAGAGTTGACTATTTTTAGTATGAAATTGTGTTGCTAAGGGAAAACATATGGTGTAGCTTTCTCTTATTTTATAATAAGAGAGGGCAACCACTTTTTTCTTAATTCGCTCTCATGCAACTAAACAAAAATTCTACATGACAACTATAAGAAAAGGCTGACATCACCCATTGCAGCTACTGACAGCTAATTAAACTTCCTAATCCAAACGTCTGTACAAACCAGTCGGCGGCTCTTCGGGAGATATGTATGTAGCCAACAAGAGGGGTGGTAGATCCACCCCGCTGTCGATCTCCGCTCCGCCCCGTTGATAGTAATCATTGTGGAATTAATCCCGCTTTGGAGTCATTCTGTTGGCAACGAAGAGTACCTACTACCCGTATCCAAATCATACAATTAACCAATCGCGCGCCAACGTCACAAAATAACCGTGCTCAATTTTTTGCACTACTTGATGCCCGCTTGATGCAGTTACATATGTATGTATGCATCATACATAGTTTGTTATTTCGCACCCTGAAAAATATACTCCCTTCGTCTAGAAATAAATGACTTGGATTTATCTAAAAACATGTGTAGATATATTCGAATCTAGATAAATTCAAGTCAGTTATTTATGGATGGGGGAGTATGATTGGTAGCAATATGCCAACATAACATATACTCCCTCCGTTTTAAAATATAAGATGTATTAGGTTTGTGAAGAAAATGTGTCTAGACTTTCTTTAGTGAACCTGAGTGAACCTACGTACTAAAATAAGTCTAGGTACACTTGCTTTAGAAAGCTAAAACATCATATATTTTAAAACGGAACCGTGTTAACTTACAATAACAACAACTCAATTCCTATAGAATTCCTAATTTCCGATTGATTGTGAACACCCTTGGAATTAATCCTGTTTCTAAATCACTTTTGTGGCATCGCCGGTGCACACGATCAATCTTTTTTCACGGAGATGCAAAATGTGCCACTCGTCTTAAAAGCATAATAAAGAAATTAAGAAAGTTATGGACAATCCATCTCAAATTCAGGTGAAAAAACCAACAAAGCACACATGCAACTAAAAATCAGGTTGAAACAAAAGATATCTCTCTGTGGCGTGAACTATAAATAAGTTGTTTCTCAGATTCACGAGAACATAAAAAACGTGTTAAAATGATGGGCACTTTGCTAGTTGTCAGAAACATATTTGAATTGGTGGGAGGGCCATGGCCCCCCTTGGCATCAACTAAGTTTTGCCAATGAGTGATGGTTTGCTCGCACGTCGTCGTCCGCGCCAGCATCCTCGTTGGTCTTTGCATGTGTCGTTGATATAAACGACACCTCAATGTCACACCTGACGGTGCGCCTTAGGCATGAAAGACGCTACCAAGCAGAGGAGGCATAGCGTGGGTGCGTGTGTTACTTGCGTGAGGCCTACATGTCAGATGAGCTGGGTGTATGTAGGCCACTGCTGTAATAGAAACAAATCAAGTATGAAGAAATAGAAAGTCAAGCCTGTCTCTCTACTTCTCTCTCTGGGTCACTGCTCTTCTTCTTCTCCACGAAACCAAACAGAGCTTGATATTCTCACGCTGGCAATCATACCAGGGAAGGGAATATTACACTCGAGCATGCAGAGTGAAGCAAGGACTTGTTCTCTTCCACTTTTGGGCCTGTCTTTCATCGGATGCACGGAGTCCTGGAGGGCACGAACAAAAATACAGTCCTTATACCGTACTATGATAGTTTGTATATATGCATCCAATCTATTCTTCATATATGCTAGTCAAACATCATTTTAGTGGTACGTTGTAATATGAAGATTTATACATTCAGGTTGTCCACATACTTCCAACAAATAAATTATATGGATGTGGAGCTTGCATTGTATAACTGGAATTCATTGATACTGGAGATGCTTATTAAGAACCATGTTATATGATCACAGTTAATTTCCCTGAAACAATAGAAAGACTAACCGTCCTTCCGTAAACTATGGTAATTACAATTGTAGCGGTTGGATTTCTTTCTTCTTCGTTCAACCAGAAATACTGCACGGATGAGCATAAATAAATAAATAAATAATGTGGCTAGGACAAAGCGGGGTTGCGAGGGCGCATGGCTTTCTCAATTCATCCCCGACTTCACAACATCGAGGTAGGTAAGATGAGGGGTGTCGAAGAGGTAGAAGGAGGACGACAACAACATGAATCCGTCAACGATGGCACGCATCTGGCAGTGTTGGACTTAGAAATATCAATACGTTGCAACACACGAGCTTGGATGCTAGTCAAGGAAAAGAGAATATAATACAAGGAACCAAACAACAAACCGCAAAACGACCAATAACAACTAAAAATATGTTGAAAAGCATATTGGCTGCCCTCTTCCTTGTTTTGAGTTGGAAACTGCACTGAACTGACAATAAGGATATGGACACCTACAAACGCCCTCCCAATACAACGCTTTGAAGACCACAATAGACACTCGCAGCGACCAACGAGATCTTGTAGTCACTGATCAAACATCGGTCGGGGACTCACCCCCATGCAGGACAGGCTTGCCATCCTTTCCCCACCTTTCCATAGGGTTGAACAAACCATATCCTGCCATAGAACACATAAAAAGAAGAGGTCGAAATCGCCACCCCAGAAACCATCCGACAAATTCTCTCATGGCCCCTTCGTTGACTCCGAATCGGACACTCGTGTGAGAGAGCCTAGAGAGACCTTATTCCAACACGCCATCGCCACCACCACCTCGCCATTGTCGCTACGGAGACGATAACCAAAAGAAGACATGTCCTACAAAAAGAGAACAAAGAAGAGGATGGGTGCCAACTCCTCAAGCCGCCTGCGTCGTCGCCTGACAGGCGCGGAGGGGGACCGTGGTGGTTGTGCATGGAGGAGCATATATGCGGCGACTAGGGTTGGAGACGTTAGCTTTTCTTTTTTGCGAAAAATCCTCCGATGTATTCCTAACCGCAGTAGGAGAAAATGCCTAGTACGCGGGTCCGTGACTCCGTGCGGACGTGTTTGCATCACTTCTCGCGAGTGAACAGTGGTCATTTTGGAAATGAAATAATCCCTCTTGCCTTTTGAGAAGTCACTGTGCTGACATCACCGGTACGTACATACGTACATCCCGAATCCAAAATCGTCCAAATCAATCTCGTGGCAAGTCACATTATTAGTCGCGATCGATCCTTCCCCGCGCGCCATTTTCGTCCACGCATAGAACCATGACATGTTTTCGACTCGACGGTAATTTCCACGCACCGTACGAACCAGCGCCTCGCGCACGTCTCGATCGATCTATCGCCCAGGTCCTACTACACTTACGTCGCGGCAATCCGCACCACGTACGCAATATACATAGCGATCGGGTTAACAAGTCCCATCAGAATTATTACCCGTACCATCAGTCGTAATACTTGGTGCGTCTTGAACGTCGACTTAATCTGTATATTGGTCATGGTTACAGGTCAAGTCATACCATCAAAAACAAAATGGTTACAGGTCAAGTCAAACTAGCGCGGCTGGTATATGCTGCACGTGCCTGTCACCTTAGCAGGGAAGCTCGATAGATCTCGTTGCTGCCGATGCGGCTACTTTGGCATCTACGTACGTGGTTTCGCCGGCGGCGTCTCCTAACCTATCCGTGTTTTGACTTTCTTACATCACACTGTTCCTGGCACATTGTGTAACGTGCACTATAACGCTGCATTCAATTCAGCCATGACTTTTACGGAAGGTCCCGTATGTAACCCAAAACATTTCGAAACGGAACAGCGTCGGTTTCTTACCGGCGTCACGTCGACATTTTGGCGCCATAAAATCGATCGTGTGGTGGGTGCGCCAGTGTCGTCTCGGTGCGATTTTGCGGTTGCGGGCCGGGGCACCATCAACACTACTCTCCACTCACGTGTGCTTGCGCAAAGGGCAATCGATCATCGCCGACCCCGGTCGTCCACCTGTGAAGACCCTCCTTCGCACGCTTCTATATATATATATATATATATATATATATATATATATATATATATATATATATACCCCGATCGCCCCCCACCCCACCTCGATCACCTAAAAATCTTCTTCGCTAAACCGCCAAAGCGCCACTCTCCATTGTTCCTCGGTTCCTTCTCCATTTCGACTTATTCGCTCTTTGATTCATTCTAACCAAAGCACGATAAGGCAATCCAACTATCCATAGATGTACTCTAGGTATAAGCAGCAATTTTAGCAGTCACCAAACCGGAGGCCATACGGAATACACATACCCAGATTGATGACCTCGCCAGCATTGAGATATAGTTTCAGATCAGAAATGAATACAGTACTATACTAACTGCTACGAGATCCACAAGAGTACAAAGGCATCGTCAGTAGACAATGACGGGTCAATTGAGATGATTAATGAAAAGGTACCCCTGGCTCCAATCTGTTATTACTAATTGTCAGCAAGAGCGGCAATGTTAATGTCAGCTCCAATGGATAAAATATATATATATCGGCACATAGCAAGAGCAGTGAGAAATAAAAACCAACAAGCTAGATCTAACAATGATTACAAGCGTACTCCATAGATAAGAGTTAGCCGTAAAACGGAGAAAAACGGTTGCCGGAGATAGTGATGGCGTGGGAAAAATTGGTGCTGACTTAATGACTATACTTCATAATGATCAGATTGACCACGATGTTTCGTTTGCAGAAAATCTCACCTCTCTATTTTTTTTAACCAGACTTCTCTATTATTATTTTTATACGAAATTTACTGATCTATTAATAATTATCAACGGCAGTACAAAGAGAGCTGTCTATTAATTTTGATCATGTGTATCGATGTACATGTCAGGTTGTACGACCTGATCACTGTTCTGTCTGTCGGGTGCTACCCAAAATGGGACACGTGTTACTAACGCTCTTAGCTGTGATTACATTGCGTATCATCATATTGTTAATTAGTTGAGTAGGTCAACCCATAGATCCTGTTTGGCACGACGTGGACGTACATAGTTGCTAGTTATGGACACCTTGGTGCCCATGTACTAATATACTAATCAGTTTAATTGTGTATCATCATAGTATACTGTTGCGTGCTGAACGCTCTTAGTCCTGATTAGTTTGCGTATCAGCATAATATATACCTGAGTAGGTCAACCTATAGATTTGTTTGGCACGACGTGGACGTACATAGTTGAGTACTACGGAGTATACGATAGTGAATAGCTTAACACGCAGCGTCATGTGTGTCGTTCGAGCTTGTTCTTGCAAGGCGTCTGATCGTGATCGAGCGGTCGGCTATCTTCCTTGACCTTCTCCTAATTAAGTATGCGTTGTATATAGTGCTATTACTGAATCTTTGCAGGAAAAAATCATCCCTTCCCGACCCCTGCGTCGCCCTCCCAAACAGCCCAGGGAACCCTAGCCCGTCGTGCCACCTCCTGCGCCCGCCTCGGCTCCCGTTGCGCCGCCGCCAGAGGAAACCACTGGGTGAAGCCCGTGTGTTGGATGGTGGCGGCGGGGCCCTTGTATCGCTCGCGCGGCGACCCTAGCGGCGCGAGATCCCGGTGGGATGGCCTCGGCCTCATCGTCATGGCCGGCGCGGTCTTGGTGGTCGTCGTCCCTGCCGCCATCCAGGCCCCCTCTGTAGCGCCCCATCGGCCCGAGGCCGTTCAGTAGGTTTGTCGAGCTTCTCCGAGAGAAATCCTTCCCCCGCTTGGCCGGAGCTGGAGATGGTGGCGCATGCGGGTGTCGCGGACTTTCTTGGAAGCATCGTCAAGGCGGGATCACTCCTCCTGTGGCCTTTCCTCCGGACGGAAACCTCAGATCAGAGATCGGGCAACGGAGGCGTTGTTGTGTCTCTTTCCTTCTTGGGGGCATCGTCTCGGAGCAGTTTGGCAATGATGATGCATCGAGCTGAGGATGGGTCATGGATGAGGTTTGGTAGTCGGTTTCCGGCGTGTCCGAGCAGTTCTTCTACTTAGTTGTATTATTGTGGAGTCGGACCTGCGGTGGAGTGTGTCCAAGCGGCTATGATGACCATCCACCGGTGGCCACTACAAAGTCTCGGTCAGCGCAAGATCAACATAATTCTCTTGTGAAACTCGTTGTCCGTGTCAGAGCTGTTTGTCCTTTGCGCGTGTAGCCAATCGATGGCATGGGCCAACATGGGCTCCAGCGCCGTTTGTAAGGCACGGTTTGGGAAGTCGTTAGTGAAGTCAGAGTCGCTGGCTTGCGGAGGAGTAATGACGATGTTGCTCGTGACAACCTCGACGTGGCTCTCCTTTTGTGTTTGTGTGGGTAGCTAGGTTGGCTGTGGTGGTGTGGCCAATGTGGTCGTGTTCCATGATGATATGGGTGCATTTGTACGAGTTTTCGGTCGGTTCCCTGCAAATATACCGGTCACTACTCTTTGACTTTTTTAAATAAAATGAGCTAAAATTGCTTGTTTTGTTAAAAAAAATCTCTGTAAGACATAATTTGTTGGTGTACACGCGTGACCATCTACAGAATTGGGGCCCCGGTGCAAAATTTGAAAAGGGTACCACAAAAATTGAAAAAAAATCAGATGACTAATATAACAAAAGCAATACTTTAACTCAATAATATTGAAAAGCATCATATGAGTCTATCATTTTTTGATTTTCATAATTAAACTGGGATTCTTTCACAAAAAATTTACGAAAATCGTTTCTAATAAAACAAATCTACGAAAATCATAGTTATAAGATTTTGTTTTTTCTCACGATTTTCATCACAAAAACATATTTCTATTTCTATTTGAGACTATAAGTGTCCTGATTTATAATCCCAACCGAAAGTAATTAATTCAAACACTATATGTGTACATGAATTCTAGGATTGCAGAGACAATAAAAATAAAACAACAAACCTTGAAAGTCTCAACCTTCTACATGAACTATCTTAAAGAATATTCCTACATTTAGTTCGAACCTTCCACTGCAAAACAATTTGTAAGAGCATCTCTAGTCGTCCCCACACCCCTACAGTGTCCAGCGCGACCTTTTCTTTGGCCCGTATGGGGGACGCCGAATAGATGAAAGCTTTGGGGGTGCGCTGGCTGTCAGCCGTGCTCCCGTACAAAAAGTTTAAACATTCAGATTCTTGCAAGTACATACGAAGCAGTTCAAACATGTTTGTACAAAACTTAAAGAAACAAACAAAAAACTAAACTAGTCCTCTCACTCCAAGGCGACGGTACATCGCCGCCGCGTAGTCGTTAATGCCGTCGTCGCTGGGCTCCTGCTTCGATGATGGCATGGCGCTGCATAGATCGCCACCGCCGCCGCTCCAGCTCGAGCAGCCGGCCCCGTCGTCGTCGCCCTCCAGGTCGATGAACAGGCCGAGGCGGCGCGCGTGCTCGGCCTGCTCGCGCCAGCACTTCCCCGACAATCACGCCGCCTCGACGGAGTACTTCCGTGAGCGGCCTGAGCAGGAGATGGCGGCCTATGAGGGGCCGCCCCTAGCGCCGAAGCGAAAGAACACCGAAGGGCGGCGCCTATGGTGGGGCGTGCCTAGGCGCACGCTCGCCGCCGTCCTCGAACACATTGAGGCCAGCAACTCGCCCGGCCTCACGTACCTGGCGAGGACGCCGGTGAGCGCCTCGCGCCGGCGTGGCATCTCCTGGCTGCCAAGGCGGGTGCAAGCATTCTCCTCGTCGTCCTCGGCCTCGACCTCCCACCGGTGTTGTCCTCGTCCACCGGTGCTGTCGTAAGCTGCATAGGGCCGCACTTGCAGCTCCTAGCCAGAATCCGTGTAAGTCAGAATCGTATCTCCATGCCCATGACAAGTGGAACCGAGTCATCTGCCGACTTTCACATTGGTCTAAGTTGTGTGTCCAGCACAACCTCAATGACCAAGGACAATTAGTATGAACAACATGAATATATAGTTCCACAATCGAATCACATATTCAATGATACATATCAGTAGTCCATACAGGGACAATAACTTTATGAATATATTGGGAATAGCATCATATGTGATTGCCTCTAGGGCATATTCCCAACAACGCACACTCCTACAAGTTTTAGAATTTTAACCACGAATAGAACGCTAAACCTCACGTCTCGAGGGGGAGAGTAGCTAGCCAAAAGACAAAAGCCTAACAGACATTAGACATTATAGGGAAAAAAGAGGGAGGGGTGGACAGCAGCTAATACACCACATGGAAGGAGTCATCTTTATCTGGGTGTGCCTTCAGGTATTCCAGTAGGTGAGGAGAGAAGTGTTGGAGAGGCGGAAGGAGGATGGCAACAACATCAATCCGTCATCTATGGCACGAATCTGACAGTGTTAGACTTAAAAATATCGATTGGGACACCTACAAATGCCCTCGCCATACAAGGCTCTGAAGACATCAATAGCCACTCACCCCGAACAACGAGATCTAGTCGTCGCCGATCGAACATCGGTTGGGGACTCACCCAATGCAGCACGGGTTTGCCACCCTCGACTGCCAATCTAGAGGGTTGAAGAAACCGGATCTAGTCGCCGAACACAGCAAAATAAGATGTCCAATCGCCACTCTAGAAACCATCCAACAAATTTTCCTGATAGACACACCGATTGCCAAAACTTGAAGAGAACCAACCGATCTGGCGACCTCACAGGCCCTTCGTTAACTCTGAATCAGATGCCCATGAGATGGCGAGCGGCCGGAGAGACCTTGTTCCAACGTGTCATCGCGCCACCGCCACCACCTCGTCGATGTTGTTAGGGAGACAATGGCCAAAGGAAGATATGACCTACAAAAAGAAAAGAAGGAAAATGACGGGTCCCTACTCGTCTAGAGGTCGGCGTGGTCATCAGACAGGTATGGAGGGGCGTGGTGGCTGTTCGTGGAGGAGCCTAGACGGCAACTTGGGTTGGAGACGTGAAAGGTGAAACTATCGAAATCTAGGTGTCTTCGTACATATCTGGATCTTAATCTATTCATAATCTTTAACAAAAGTACGAGAAAATGTCTTGTACACAGCTCCGTGCGGACGTGTTAGCATTTCTGCTCGATAGTGAATACTCCATCCGTTCAGAAATATAAGACGTTTTACTTTTATGAATTAAATGTATCTAGATGTCTTTTAGTGTATAGGTTCGTAAATCTTTGAAGTGAACCTATAAGCTAAAAAATATCCAGATACATTTATTCCATAAAGTTAAAATATCTTATATTTTTTTGATCGGAGGACTAGTGATGATTTAGGAAATAATCCCTCTTGGAAGTCTCTGCTGCTGACATCACCGGTATCCCGAATCCAAAATCATCCGATAAAAAAAAAGCGGCACACGTCACGGAATCGTCGCGACCGATCCTTCCATCCGCGCCATTTTCTTCCACGAATAGAAGCATCACATGTTTTCAACTCGACAGTAATTTCCACGCACCGTACGTTCCAGTGCCTCGCGCGTCTCGATCGATCTGTCGCCCAGGTCCTACACGTACGTTGCGGTGATCCCTCACCACGCAATATACACATACTACATAGGGATGGAGTTAACACGTCCCGTCCCAATTTACTGTAGTGGTACCATCCAGTAATATATACTTGGTCTCTATTAAACGTCGACTTAATCTGTATTTTTACGTGCAGCGCAGTGATCTTGACCTGTCAAAGGACAAGTGCGTGTGGATCTCAAAAAAAAAAGGACAAGTGCGTGTTTAATTAGTGTTAGACCTGGTTGAGGCCGGCCTTGTTGATCGTCACGGTTACAGGTCAAGTCAAACCAGCACGGCTAGCTCTCGTGTATGCTAGCTGCACGTACCTGTCACCTAGCAGCGCAGCCCGATCGATCGCGTAGCTGCCGATGCGAATGCGATCTCTTTGGCATCTACGTGGTTTCGCCGGCGGCATCTTCTAACCTACTACTTTTTTGACTTTCTTACATGTTAGATGTTACTACACTGTTCATTCCTGGCGTGAGTTTTAACGCTACATACATTCAATTCAGCCATGACTTTTACGGGAGGGAGGTCTCGTATGTAGTAACCCAAAACATTTACGCACGGAGGAACGGCGTCAGTTTCTAATAACCGGCGTCACGTTGACATTTTGGCGCCGTACGATCGATGGAGTGGTGGGTGCGATTTGCGGTTGCGGGCCGGGGCACCATCACCACTGCTCCACTCACCTCACCTGTGCTCGCGCAAAGCGCAATGGAAAATCATTGTACCGCGCCGGCTCGCGGCGTCGCCACGTGTCCCACCCGAACCATCCGGCCACGTGCTTCCGGCGAAAAGGCAGAAGCAACATCGATCGTCGCCGAACGTCGGCCGTCCACCTGTCACGACCTCCCTCTATATATACCCCGCCCCCGCCACGACCCACCTCGATCAACTCATTCTCACCTGCAAATCTTGTTCGCTAAACCGCCAGAGCGTCACTCTCCATCGTTTTCCTCGGTTCCTTCTCCATTCCCGCGTATCCGCTCTTTGGTTCGTTCCAACCCAAGCACAACGAGCAGGCAATCCAAACAATTCGATCGCTCCAAGGTTTCTTGACGACCATGAGGAATCACAAGAAGCTGCTGCAGTTCCTGCGGCCGGACCCGGCGGTGGCGGCGGCCAAGCTGTCGTCCGACGACGATGAGGACGGCGGCGATGTGTGCTCGTCTCTCCCTTCGCCCACGACCAGCGGGAGCAGCGCGGGCACGTCGGCCGCGGCGTCCCCGTCGCCGTACATGCCGTCGCCGTGGGCGAACCTCCCGGGGCTCGGCTTCAGCGCCGCAAGTTCGGGCTCCACGGACGCGACGACGGGGCTCCTGGGGTCGCTCGTGAAGGCGGACGGGCACGTGTACTCGCTCGCGGCGGCGGGGGACCTGCTCTACACGGGCACGGACTCCAAGAACGTGCGGGTGTGGAAGGACCGGCGCGAGTTCGCCGGGTTCAAGTGCGGGAGCGGGCTCGTCAAGGCCATCGTGGTGGCCGGGGACGGCAGGATCTACACGGGCCACCAGGACGGGAAAGTCCGGGTGTGGCGCGCGGCGTCGTCCGCCGGCGTGACGCACAGGCGCGTGGGCTCCCTCCCGCGGCTCGGGGAGTTCCTGCGGAGCTCCGTGAGGCCGTCGCACTACGTGGGCACGGGCCGGCGCAGGCAGACCACGCTGTGGCTGCGGCACTTTGACGCCGTGTCGTGCCTGAGCCTGGACGCCGACGCCGGGCTGCTCTACTCCGGGTCCTGGGACCGGACCTTCAAGGTGTGGCGCGTGTCCGACTCGCGGTGCCTCGAGTCCGTGCGCGCCCACGACGACGCGGTCAACACGGTCGCCGCCGCGGGGTTCGACGCGCTGGCGTTTACAGGGTCCGCCGACGGCACGGTGAAGGTGTGGCGGCGGGAGGCCGGGAAGGGCGGCGCCACCAGGCACGTCATGGAGCGGGTGCTGCGGAAGGCCGACAGCGCGGTCACCGCCATCGCCGTGGCCGCCGAGGCGCGCGTCGTGTACGTGGCCTCGTCCGACGGGGCCGTGACGCACTGGCAGTGGCGGCGGGGAGCTGCCCGGGAGAGCGCGCCGAGGAACGGCGGCGCGCTGCGCGGGCACAGGATGGCCGTGCTGGCCCTGGCCGTGGCCGGGCGCGTCGTGGTGAGCGGGTCCGCCGACCGGAGCATCTGCGTGTGGCGCCGCGACGAGGGCGCCGAACACTCCCGCCTCGCCGTGCTGACGGGCCACACGGGCCCGGTGAAGTGCGTGGCCATGGACGAGGAGGAGGCCCTCGGCGCCGACGGGCACCGCCGGTGGGTGGTGTACAGCGGCAGCCTGGACGGGTCGGTGAAGGTGTGGCGCGTGTCCGACGCGCCGGACGCGGTGATGGCGATGGCGCGGACGCCGGCGCACGTGTGGAAGGGCACGCCCTCGCCGCTGGGCGCGTGGAATACGCCGCGCCGGGCGGCGGAGCGGAGCTGAATGCTGATCGATCGGCGAAACAAGTCTCGCTCCGTCGGCGGGCAATGTAGAGCACGCACGTGTAAACCGTGCGATAGTTGTGCGAGAGCGTGGTGGTAGACTTAGGCTGTGTATGTAGATACCGGGTGGTACGTGCAGCGTAGAATCATACCCTTGCGTATGTGTTGTACAGTACGTATTACGGTGTGGTGTATGTTGATTTGTTGATTGGATTTATTTTGGAGGCCGGCGAAATGGACGTGTGGGATGTTGATGGATGCGTGTGTGTGGTCGTGATTTGGTCGGTGGCCCGAGCGGCTGGTGGTGGGGGCCGGCAGGTTGGCGAGAGATCATCGATCGATTTGAACGTACACTCTCGGCTAAGCAAGGAACGGTTCTTTCTATACTATACTAGTTTGAACTTTTGAGTTGTCAAAAGCAAAAAAATCTGAAACTTTAGAGATGTGAACGATGTTGAAAAGTACCATTCGTTCCGTGTTTGTTTTGTAAGAAAAGTTGTACTCCTACTAGTAGTAGAAAAGTTTTGCCTTGTCCGAGAAGAAACGAAGGAACAGCGATGTCGATAATTTCACTCGATTTCTTCTTAGCATCGACGACTGTCCGTGGTGCAAATATGTCAAGACAAAGACGACGGCGCCTGTAGCTGTAGCTGTAGTTCCTTAATCTGCATTCATTAACTCCGATTGTTGCGTGATGTAAAACAAGAAAGGTGCCCGTCAATTGTCATTGTAGTGGCCGGCGGTACTGCTACGTGAAGCGTCGTGTTGTATATTCAGGAAACTAGGGTCGTGTTCATTTGTCAGGTACTGCCAATATACGAGTACGACGCCGAAACTGACATGTGGGGATGCTGTTGTCGTTGGGCGATCCGTAGAAGGAGTACCGTACGAGCGAGGCAACGCAGGCCGGCCGGAGGTGGCGCGTGCCGCTACGTTTCACCGGCCTCGCCGTGGAGATTCTTCACAAGTTTTCAGGCGAATTGATCAAAGGCAGACTCCAGAAGATGCCGACGCCGATACGCCGCCAACACCAAGTCTCCCGACGTCCGCTCCTCGTCATCCACACGACCGAAGATAGGGACCACCACCACCGCCACATTGCTCGCGGTAGAGTTGCCCGCGCAGTCCACATTCCGGGGACGCCGCCCCGGCATCCACGAACTCGAGCCGAAGTTCCAACCAATGCCACATCGCACCGCCGACGGGAAGGATGGATAGGTCAAGCACGGACTTGTGGGCATCGAGCTGCATGACAGCCTAGGGGAGGGGAACTACCCTCCATCACCCGTGGTGATTGCTATCCGGATGCAGTACCAGTGGCAATTACCTAAATCAGACCCAGATATGGCCCGGCCAGGTTCGGCCAGCCTAGATCAGCCCTAGATTGGGTCAATCGGCTCCGCCACTGTGCCGCTGCAGCCATGTCGTCGTCCACCTGCACCCGAGCTGCCCCTACCTGCGTTGTTGTCTCGCCGACCGTGCAGCCATGCCCCGCTGTCGTTGCTGCTCAGCCGAGCCGCCGCTGCAACACTCGCCACCGAGTTAGGCGCCAGCCGAGGCCTGCCGCCGCAACCGGGAAGGGCCTCACTACGGCGCCGCCGCGGACCATGCGCCTGGAAGCGCCGCCGCCGGTCGAGCTCGTCATGAACACGTGGCCGCACGGCCGCTAGCTGCTCCGTCCCGCGGTAGAGCTCTGGCGCCGTGTAGTGAAGGTCCCGCCGCTGTCGGCACCACACGGCGTTTACATGGCGGCGCTCGCCTAAGCAAGGAACGGTTCTTTCTATACTAGTTTTGGATGACTTAATCTGAAACTTTTGAGTTGTCAAAAGCAAGAAAATCTGAAACTTTAGAGATGTAAACGATGTTGAAAAGTTGACGGTTCGTTCTGTGTTCGTTTTGTAAGAAAAGTTGTACTAGTAATACTAGAAAAGTTTTTCCTTCTCCGAGAAGAAACTAATGAATAGCGATGTCGGTAATTACCCGTGTCTGCGGCACCGACGACTGACCATGGTGCATGCAATTACTTCCTCTGTTTCAAATTACTCGGCGATTCACGCTTATCGTAGGTGAGTATGTCAAGACAAGGACGCCGGCGCCTGTAGGCCTGTAGCTGTAGTTTCTTAATTTGCTTTCATTAACTCCGATTGCTGTTTGATGTAAAACAAGAAAGGTGCCCGTCAAGTTTCCTTGTAGTAGCCGGCCTTTCGTAGCTCACGACGGCGGTACTGCTACGTGAAGCGTCGTATCGTCTATTCAGCAAACTAGGGTCGTGTTCATTTGTCAGGTGCGACGTGCAATGTACATGTACTGCCAATATACGAGTACGACGCCGAAACTGACAGATGGGGATACTGCCATCGTTGTTTCCTCCGTTGTCGGATGGTGGTCGATAGAAACCATCTCCACTCGGGGCCTCAAAGGTTCTCCATAGCGTTATGGGGGATGCCAACGTGAAAATTCGAGCCTAGCCACGCGTCCTAATTTTTTTGGCGCCGGCGCGGCACAGTTATTTATCCGGCGGCATCAGGCCAAACCCAATGTACAGGGAGGCGAGCGGTAGCGCCGGATGGACGCGTGGCAGAGCGGGTGGCAGGAAGAGAAGGCGGGAGCGCACGCGTCAAACCGCCCCGGTCAAAGCTGGCCCGCATGGAAGTCGCATAGAGCCGTTCTTCCTCACCATCAGCGTCGAGTAATTGCGTTGCTCGCCGCAGCCTTTCCAACAAACGGCAGCGGGCGGTGCAGCCGACACGTCCCATCAAAGGGGCAAGGTGGCGTTAATGCTCACCGCTCGCCTCCCTCGCCGCCTCCGCTTGGGCAGGCCCAAGCCCGAGCCCAAGAAGGAGTGGACGCCACCGCCGGAGTACAAGGCGGCAGCGCTCCAGCTGGCGGACGGCGAGGACCCGGAAGAATTTCCGGGTCAGAGGATGCTGGAGCTGGCATCCTTCAACACCGTCCTGCCGGCCACCAACGAGTTCGTCGCCAGTTGGTCCGCGCAGGACTGGCGGCGGGAGCAGGCCGAGCATGCCAGGCGCCACGGCCTCGTCGTCGACATCGACGACGACGAGGGGGCGGCTGGTCCTTCCACGAGGCTGGCGCGCAGAACCAGCGGTGAGGGGTGCAACGCCTACCGCCGGCGAAGGACGAGCCGCCCAGCGACGACGACGATGAGGACGGCCTATTTGACTACGCCGCGGCGATGTACCGTCGGCTCGGGATCGGCCGTGGCCTTCATTAGATGTCATTTTTTTTTAAAATTTTGTTAAATTTAAACTGTTCGTCTTGTTTTATTGAAGTTTGAACTGTTTGTCCAAATTTCTGCTAAATGTAGAATATTTAAATTTTGTTATGGGGATGACTGGGAGCCGGTGCCCCCATTTGGCAACATAGCGCCGGCGCCCTCACATACAAGCAAAAAAGGACCGCGCCGGAGGCCGTACTAGAGTTATGAGTGAAGATGCTCTTAGAGCATCTCCAACAGCGGCGCTATATGTTGCGCGCGCCCAAAAAACTGCTTGTTTAGCGCGCGAAGCCTTGTTTTCGGCGCTCCAGCAGCGACTGCAAATTAGCGCGCGGTAAAAAAAAAATCCAGCGTGCAGTATATGCGCTATCCTGAGCGCCACATCTGGGGCTCCTGGTTCGGCGCGCTGGAAACGCTAGCGTCGCGCGCGAACTCGCAACCGCCAAGGTGAAAGATCCCGCGCGCTCCTCTCCCTCCCGCCTCGCGCCGGCGCCGACGATGGACGGCTACTCCGGCACCCCACCGACGCCGCCATACTCCTCCGCGCCCGCCGGAAGCAGCGCTGGATCGATGCGGCCGCCTCTCCCGCCTTCTTCCGCCGCCGCCGCCGCCGGGAACCCTAGCGGTCTGCTCGTGCGTGGTCTGTTCATGGCGCCAAGGGTCGCCGGCGCGCAGCCCACCGTCGCCACCGGCCCGATTCCTCCGCAGCGCCAGAAGAAGGCGGCCGCCAAGCGCCCCGTCGCCGCCGCGACACAAAATAAGGGGAGCAAGGGCGGCGCGCCGGCCAAAATCCTGCGCGGTCCTCTGCACCAAGCGTCGGCGGACCAGTTCGACTTCCCAGCGCCGCAGCCGGCGCACCCCCAAGCGAATTTCGCTGCGCCGAAGCCGCGCCCGAGCTGTTCGATGAATTGACGGCAAGGTAATATTTCATCTTTTTCCTCATTTTTGTGTTCTAGATGAAGTGTATGGGGTGTTTGATGTTATCTAAAATCACAATGTAGTGTGGACAACGAGACATTCATGGACACAATGAATGTATCATCCAACAACTATGAAGAAGAAGAAGAAGAAGAAGAGGAAGAACCATTTGATGATGAGTGAGAGGGGTTGATTGAGCCACCCAAGGGAAGATCGGTGAACTACACCGTCGCCGAGGATGTTTTGCTTTGCAAAACATGGTGCAATGTGAGCATGGATGCGACCGTTGGCACGGACCAAAATAGAGATACCTATTGGGCTCGCATGAAGGAGTACTTTGATAGGCGCAACAAAGGTGGCATTGAACGGAGCGATCGTTCTCTTCGATCAAGGTGGTCATCAATTAGCACCGATTGTCAAAAGTGGGCGGGATGCGTGGCGACCTATGATGCGTGCGAGGAAAGTGGCGGGAACGATGCAACAAAGGTAAAATTAAGCTCATCCTCTCCTCACATGTATTCTCCTCACATGTATTGTCCTCACATAAAATTGAGCTCATCTCTTCTCTTTGTTGTGTGTAGCTTAGCACCGTGTCTAACATGTATCGAGGAGAAGGGAAGACAACAAAGAGAGGGAATTTGATCAAAGGAAAGCCATTCACCTTGTTCCATTGCTACAAGGTGCTTGAGAATGAGGAGAAGTGGAAGAACCGGGATATCCTACAAGTGCCAAATCAACCGTACAAGGAAACATATGAGGCTTAAAAGATAGATGAGGACAACGCCACAAGTGGAGACGGCAAGAGAAGCGCTACTCCATGCTCGATTCCCAAGAGCAAGCGAAGAGAAGGAGATGGATGATGAGGAGGATGAAGCATGAACATCGATGTTTCATATGTTTATGTGAGCTTTTGGTAGCCATGTCTATGTGAACATCAATGAACATGTTTATTTTGCATGCTTTTGAACTTTGTGGTTGCTTGTTTGATGAATTATGTGTGATGGATCCTATATCTTTGTGTTTTGATCATATTTGGGTGCATTTTTCTAGCGCTATCTGTCGCGCGCGCTGAAAATTTACAGCGCCTGACATTTCGCTTTTTTTTGCCGCGCGCGCTATAACCAGTTTTTAGCGCTTCTGTCTTTTGACAACCGAAATTGCGCGCGACAAACGTGATACAGCGTGCGCCATACCACTTTTACAGCACCAAGTTTTAGCGCCGTTGCTGGAGATGCTCTTAGTAACCTTTTCTTCTTTGAGCGGAACGAAAGGCAGCAAAGGTACTAGGGCGCCAGGCCGAACAACGTGGTCACAGCCTCTCAAGCCCTCAACTGGGCCGCGATGTGTGGGTTGCAGACTGAGAATGTGTGAAGACTTTGTGGGCTACGTACGTCATGCCCCATATACCCCCCATGGACCACGGCGATGAACAAATTCGCTTCACATGCTGATGGTAAACACAACTTCTTATGGACCCTCGGGCCTATAGGGCTCGAATTTATTTGTTGAGGTAGAAAGTACTACTATGTTTTTTTGCCTATCTTTAATTGACCGTCTCCTCACCTGCTCCATCGCAACCGCCTCTACCCACCAAATCAGCCACCGCCCTTTCTAGATCCAGCATCCTCGCCACCCAATGTGGTCGTTCGACCGCTCAGGCGGGTCATGGGGTGGCGTGGTGGTCGCTTGGCACCGTTGTCGCATTGGAGCAGCATGCTCCGATGTCACTAGCAAACGCGGAACACACCGCTACACCAACAACATCGAGCCGAGCGACCACCACGCCTGCCTTCCTGTGATGTGCCCACAACGCCGATGCGGAGGGCTCGTGCTCCGTGCCACGGTCGTTCTCCACTATCATGTTTTCGTCCTTTAGCTCCTCGAAAGAGCCCTACACCGATAGGAACTCGTGCGATACCGACAAGGAATCATGGAGCGAGATTGTATACCTTGTGTTGTTATAGGTAACACACAAAGTAAGAAAGAGGTTAACAATGTGGCACAAGTTATACTTTGTGTTGTTCACGAACTTGCGGTCGTGCCGCGGTCGGCTTGAGTTTCGCGGTGTCGATGGCGAGTGCGGTTAATGCTGCAAAAGCTTGCTATTAGTTTAAGGATATGCACACGAAACGCAAACGTCAAAATAAAGTTAGCCAAAACAACGACCTTCTTCAGCTAGCTCATGTTCTTGACATAAATCGGTGCATTTCAACCTTAAATACGTGGGCTATTGGTCAAATTTGGCTAAGGGAACGCAGGCAAAGTTAGACCAAGACCCAATACAAGCTTTCTATGGATCAAAACCAACAAATAACTCAAAATTAGAGAGATCCAACCAAAAGAAATTTTAAGGCTATTTTTTGAGATTTTCAAAGTATCTCAAAGAAAAATTTGGCGGATTTGTGAGAGAACAACAATGTCAAATCTATGGCAACCTAGGGCCGTTGATACAATCTGATGTAGGCTTGACCTATTAGGAGTGGACCTATCTTCACAGATTGACTTTGCAAAGAGGGGAGCGATATGAACATGAAGAACACAAAGGAAAATCAAGATACAAACTCAACACTACACAAAAATTTGGTTTACCTTGTTGGCCCGAATCACCAACACAATAGAATCCATGAGAAAAGAGTCCTTGGGAAGGTAGAGTTTCCTCGCGAAAAGATTTTCGAGAAAGCGAATAGATTTCCAAAGTTGAAGAGATTACAAGGATATAATCACAAGGGAAAGATCTTTGTAATAGATTTCAACAAAGATAAAATTTGAATGCAAGAAGGTGCCTTGTATAACTCATAGATGTAATCTAGATATGGGTTTCCTACTTGGGAGGAAAGGCATAAGCCAATGGTAATCTCAGTCTTAGTCTCGGGTTTACAATAGGGGGTGAGGGCATATATATACCCAACCATGAATCCAAGGGTAGTATAGGAATAAACTAAAAAGTTTGGAGGTTACATGGGCCTTGGCCCAGCCGATTATTGACACTTGGCCCACTTATACCAGAGACTTTGGTGTTGTTCGGCCAGAGACTCCGGGCTTGGGCATCAGGAACTTGCACGGTTCAACCGAGGGAGCTTGTGCGGAGACTCCGGGTGGGAGGCCAGATACTCCTCTTGGACATTAGGGGCTTGCACCAGTTGACGCAGAGGATGGGGCCGAAGACTCCAGCTGTGTGGTCGAAGACTTCGGGTTTCGCTTATTTCTTCTTAATCTTGTCCATATACTTCTCTTCCCCAACTATGGTAGCTCAAAGTGTCGGAATGAAGTAGCATGCCGTCCAAAGGCGAACCAAAGTCACAAGAGTATAGGAGTGAATTTATCTTATCATGAGAGTCTTGATTCGGTCTCGTGTGTCATTGGTCCTCTTGTAGGACTTGATGGTGTCGAAATAGTGTCATCAGTAGGACGGGATACATCGTTGCACATAGGCAACACTACATGGCAACATGAAAACCATGCTCGAGACACAGACATGTCTATGGACTGCGTTGCCAAGCTAACCAAGGCACCTACCCCTCACATTTCCGTGTCCCAATTGGACTTATTAGCTAACATGAAAACAAAACCAACTACCTTGGATGTTTTCCAACATTGAAAAGTACGTAGCCTGAATGAGAGACAAAATTGCATACGTATCACACACTAGTAGAAATCAAGGCTTTTGTTTGGAGTTGTCTAAGCCTTTTGAACCGGTTGTGCTACCAATCCAGACTAAAGGTTATATTTGCACCGGTTCGTATGGCCTGGACCACGCGCGGAGCCCTCAGAGCATTTGCACCTATTCATAAGGAGGCTTTAGCACCGGTTCCTGTCACAAACCGGTGCTAAAGGTTCCCGCCAGACACGTGGTAGGCATGGATCCTTTAGCACCGATTCGTGACACGAACCGGTGCTAAAGGATCCCCTTTTGCACCAGTTTATAGCACGAACCGGTGCTAAAGATCCTGCCTATAAGTACCCTCTCCCAACCAACCCTCTCCTCTGTTTTTTCTTGGTGGAAGGGTATGTGAGTTGTGCTACTTCGTTTTTTTCTTTCCTATGCATATGAGGTGTTTGATGAAATGCCTAAGAGAATGATGCCACTTGATTTTACACAAAACAAAAATGATATGAGATGCCCAAGCCACACTTAAGCTTCCTTATCTTTCTTTCCTCCTCGACCGAGGTTAGCAACTTTACAGTGGTATTTCACTATTCATTTATACAGTGGCATTTCACTATTCATGATATTCTTTAATGGTGTTTGATGAACTTAATTATATTATGATGCAGATGAACCGGCGGCAATGGATGTACGGTAATCGATGTACTACCGAGTACATTGAAGGCGTAAATAAATTTATCGATATGGCTAAGGAAAACAAAGTGAATGGTTTTATGTGTTGCCCATGTGTTGACTGTCGGAACTTAAAGGATTACTCTTCCTGGAAAATCCCACACTCCCACCTAATTCGGAAAGGTTTCATGTCCAGCTATAATTGTTGGACCAAGCACGGAGAAAGAGGGGTTATGATAGAAGACAATGAAGAAGAAGAGGATGATGATATGTACCCTGAATACGCTGATACTACAAGGGGAGCTGAAGATGAAGGGACATGGGAAGCTGAAGATGAAGAGGCATCAGATGAGCATGCTGATGATCTTCGACGGTCCATCGTTGATGCACACAGAGAAGCAGAAAGTGTAATCGAGTAGCGGAAGCTGAAGGGAATGTTAGATGATTACAAAAATTGTTGTACCCAAATTGTGAAGATGACGGCACAAAGCTCGGTACGACATTGGAATTGCTGAAATGGAAGACAAAGACTGGTTTATCTGACAAGGCATTTGAGAAGTTACTAAAAATAATGAAGCCGAAGCTTTCAAAGGATAACGAATTACCCGAGAGCACATACGAAGCAAAGAAGACTCTTTGCCCTATAGGATTAGACGTGCAGAAGATACATACATGCATTAATGATTGCATCCTCTACCGCGATGAGTACGAGAATTTGGATAAATGCCCGGTATGCACTGCACTGCAGTATAAGATCATACCAGATGACCCTGGTGATGTTGAGGGCGAGCCCCCCAGGAAGATGGTTCCTGCTAAGGTTGTGTGGTATGCTCCTATAATACCACGGTTGAAACGTCTGTTCAGAAACAAAGAGCATGTGAGGTTGTTGCGATGGCACAAAGAAGACCATAAGAAAGACGGGATGTTGAGACACCCCGCTGATGGGTCGAAGTGGAGAAAAATCGAGAGAGGCTTCTCGGACTTTACAGGTGACGCAAGGAACTTATGGTTTGGTCTAAGTACAGATGGCATGAATCCTTTTGGGGAGCAAAGCTGCAGTCACAACACCTGGCCTGTGACTATGTATCTACAACCTTCCTCCTTGGTTGTGCATGAAGCGAAATTTCATTATGATACCAGTGCTAATCCAAGGCCCTAAGCAACCCGGCAACGATATTGATGTGTACCTAGGGCCATTAGTTGAAGAACTCTTACAGTTGTGGGCCAAACCAAGGGTACGTGTGTGGGATGAGCACAAACAGGAGGCATTTGACCTACGAGCATTGCTTTTCATAACCATCAATGATTGGTCTGCTCTTAGTAACCTTTCTGGACAGATAAACAAGGGATACAATGCATGCACACACTGTTTAGATAAGACTAAAGATATATATTTATGAAAATGTAAGAAGGTTGTGTACCTTGGGTATCGTCGATTTCTTCCGACCAATCATGTTGTAAGAAAGAAAGGCAAGCATTTCAAAGGTGAGGCAGATCACTGGAAGAAGCCTGACCTCTCTACTGGTGATGATGTATTTGCTATGGTGAGGGATATAGAAGTAATATTTGGAAAAGGTCCCGGCGGTCAATCTGTTCCGAACGATGTCGCTACCGGACACGCGCCCATGTGGAAGAAGAAATCTATATTTTCGGAGCTATCCTATTGGAAAGCCCTACATGTCCGCTCTTTGATCGACATGATGCATGTGTCGAAGAATCTTTGCGTGAACCTGCTAGGCTTCCTGGGCGTGTATGGGAAGACAAAAGATACACCAGAGGCACGGGAGGACTAGCAACATATAAAATACCCAGACAACAGGCATCCATAGAATAAGACGGATAAAGGGCGTCACCTAAGTCCTGCCAGCTACACTCTTACCAAAGTAGAGAAGGAAATCTTTTTTGCAGTACTTTACAGTATCAAGGTGCCATCTGGCTTCTCGTCGAGTATAAAGGGGATAATAAATATGGCAGAGAATTTCAAAACCTTAAGTCGCATGACTGCCATGTGATTATGACGCATTTGCTTCTGGTTGCATTGAGGGGGCTTCTACCGGAAAATGTTCGAGTTCCCATTGTGAAGCTATGTGCATTCCTCAACACAATATCTCAGAAGTGAAAGGATCATATGGGCACCTAGAGGGGGGGGGGGGGGGGTGAATAGGTGCTACTCCAAATTTTACTCTTTTTCAATTTAGGGTTTGCCACAAAAGGTAAATTCTCTAAATGATGCAACTATAGTGAATTTACCTATATGTCAACCTAGCACAAGTACTAAGCAAGAACTAGATAAGTAAAGTGCGGTAAAGGATAGAAGTAACCAAAGTGGAGAACACAGAGACACAAGGATTTGTTTCCCGTAGTTCCTTCCTTTTGATGGGAAGTACGTCTACGTTTGGAGAGGGGGTGGTTTCAAACTACCAACGCCACGAGAGGCCTCCCTTGTTCTCCGATGAACCTCACCCCAAAGGGTTCGATTCACCTCTTCCACTATATGGCAAACTTCGAGGTGGAAGCCGACACCTTTACAACGAGTTCGGGGCATACATCCACAACTTAATTGGAGGCTCCCAAATACAAGCAAGCTGTCAAACAATCAAAGACAAGCTTGTAAGAGCCAAATCAAAAGCTAGGGTTTGCAAAGAAACTCTAGAGCATGGGGGCCCTCAAGTGAATGAGGGGGAAATGAAGATCTCTCTTGGTGAAGCTGTAGATCAAGGCCTCCTCCTTCGATTCTCCAAAGATCAATGACTTTGGATCGTTGGATGAAGAGATCTTGTTGATTTGGTGGCTCAAATGGGCATGGTGTTCTTGAGGTGGACGAGCAGCTGGATGAAGGGGATAAGGTCCTCTATTTATAGCCCTTCACTCCACTGAACCGTTTTCTGACCTTTGGAGAAAAGTCAGACCGGAGACTCCGTCCTGCACGCCAGAGACTCCGGTCCACACCGGAGATTCTGGTCCATCTCCGGACCAGCCTCCTGACCATCGAACAGATTGACCCAGCCCTTCTGTGAGCCAAGTGGACCGGAGACTCCGGTCCAACCACACTAGAGACTCCGGTCAGTTCTCTGGACCTGGCTCCGGACCACCTATCTGGCTGACCCAGGCAGAAAACTGGAATCCCCTCTGGAGATTCCTGGGGAGACTCCAGTCCAGCAAGACCGGAGACTCCGGTCTAGAGCTCCCAGGAATACGTAAATATTGCAGGGTAAGTCTCGTATGCCAAGGGTTCTTTTCACTTTGCATTATATCAACCTGTAGACAATATCATACTGTAAAATGCTCTACTTGTTGTTAATGAACACCAAAAGTGATTATGATAGTAAATGTCCTTTCAATCCCCCCTTTTTGGTGTTCGATGACAACAAGTGATTTTGCATGGAAATAATTTGCAATGAATTATGACAGTGTATAAAAATGCTCCCCCTGACTAGGTGCACTAAGATAAACATATAAATCATGCACGGTAGGTAGTACATGGATAAAACACATAGTTCTCACACGAGTTACAATAATGTCGGTGCACCCATAGAGTCACACACAAATAGCAAATAGTATCTCGCAAGAGCTTAAGGCAAGTAAGTACGAAGGTCGAGATAGCAAGTAAGAACCAAATCCAAGCCCATGCAAATCCCGATGATAATGTCTTCTCCCCCTTTGGCATCAAAATGCCCCAAAGGGAAAAGACCTAAGCTAGCACCCCAAAGAATCAGTAGTCCTCATCGTCATCCTCCTCATCCATATCCTGATCCTCCTCCTCCTCCTCATCATCATCATCATCATCATAGTCCTCATCACCATCTGGAGCTGCAGGTCCTTTGCCATGAGGGCGAGAAGAGGAGGTACCTTGGTACCCATATCCAGAAGTGACATCAAAAGTGGTCTTCCAATCCACCAAGCTATCCTGTTGGGCATTCCATGCCCCAAAAGAAAGAGTGTAATCTGACTCAGTGGATGGTTGAGCCCCATGCTCATCAGTGTACTCATCATCTCCTTCCTCATCATCTGCTACACCCTGAGCCTTGATCTCCTTGAGGAGTTTCTCTATGCAACGGTTGCTCTTGTAGGAGGCATGCTGTTGCTTGCGGATGTCCACATTCATGCAACAAAGGGTCCTCTCCCAGAAAGAGGCCTTCTTGACACTCTCATGTACATAGTCACGTGTCATGGGAGGCAAGGGTGCATTGGAGGCACTCTTCCTCCGAGCCCTAGTAGGAGAGGGGTCCCTCTCGGTCTCAGAGATCTCCTCCATATTGGCATGCGAGCGTCTAGGAGGAGGACCATGTGTCCCTTCTACTACAGTGATACAAGAGTGTGCTCGGTAAGGTTGGGAGCCATGCCAAGTGGAGAACCATGGTCCTGGGTGTTGACGAGTCTCATGACAAGTGGTGCATATGGAGGAGCCTTCTTATACAGTATGGCATGGTACATCTCCTCAAATATGTAATCCATAACATCAATAGGATCTGCATCCGCCTCGGGGCCAGCCATGTAAATCATGTGGGTATGATATAGTAAGTTGACCAAACCACATCTGATGGCATCATCATTACCAGCACTAGGGGAGATGGTTTGGCGGAATATCCTCAACATCAGATTGTAGAGAGGTTCCCTTGGACCCGCCCACAACACCCTCACTACCATACAATGGGGCAAGCTTGTTCTTGTTCACCCCAAGTGATGCAGAGTGCATGCGTACCCCAACATGAGTGGGCACGCCCTAGAAGGTCTCAAATATGGCCTCAGCAAAGTCGTAGAAAGTTGCAGAGCAGCGGTGATTTCTAGTCATCCAGGTCATAGTCCGGGCTTGGTCAGTCCCAAACACAACTGTGGCGTAAAACTACTGTACAAGGGTGATGTTTTAGTCTTCATGGAGCTCCATCAAGTTGAATAGTCCTAACTTCTCACTAATCCATAGAGCATCCGAGAAGTAGGAGCTCTTCCTCATCTGCTCAACACTCATGTACTTCTGGGGGCACACAGGTGACCTCTTGAGCATGCTGTAAATGCCTTTCATGAAAACAGCTTGCTCCTTCCTCCAATAGCATGGGTCCTCGCTGGTGCGAGACAAGGCATAGAAATCAGTCTTCCGCAGTTCACGGTACTCCTTCTTTGACATGTGTGCCAAGGACTAAAGATTGTCGTACTTTGCCCTCTTGGCACGGTTCTCTTCCTCCACCCTGTCCTGCTCCGTCCTCATGTATGCTGCATCACGGGCCTACTGTCTTTGGTTGGACGGGGGCACAATATACTGACCCTCGGACTCATCATAGCGAGGATCCGCCCTTTTTAACTTGGCCTTGGTGCGAGGAGGACGACGAGAGCCAGAACCTGTGAACAACAATGAGGGAGATAGCATGGAGGTAAGTATATATGTCCCAACGAGGAAACACAAGAGCCTTGATGCATTACGAGATCTGTTTGATCCATCTCACACTAGAGTCTTCGCAGTCCACACTGGAGTCTCCGGTCCAGAGGACCGGAGTCTCCGGCCTGGACCAGAGTCTTCGGCCTGGACCAGAGTCTCCGGCCTGGACCAGAGTCTCCGACCCTGAGGCCGGAGTCTTCGGTCGGGAGGCTCGATGGAAGAACAGTGAGGCTCCAGTAGGGGTTGAATCCAATAGATCGGGCAAGACAACAAGGTCAATGTACTAGTGTGCACGCATACAAGAGATTCCTGTGGGCAAAAATACTACCAATCCTCAAAAACAAATCAAGGGATGAACCCTAGGAGAAAAGGAGGAGGAGAGGTACCAGATCTGTCCATGGGATTGATTCCAACATTGGGAATCACCCAATGGTGAAGGGAAGAAGGTTGGCCGGCGGCACGGCGGATCCCGGGGGCTTCTTGACCTCCGAGGAGGAGTTTTGGAGTAGGAGGCAACGGGGTAGAGAGGGAGGATGGGGTGGATGAATGAAACTGTCTGTTTCAGTTCACCCCGTCCTCCCTCTATGTGGCCTGAAACCGTCCGGACCGGAGACTCCGGCCTACACTGGAGACTCCGGTGTGAGCACACCGGAGACTCCGGTCCTCCTCGACCAAAAACTCCAGGTTTTGTGTATGGGGACATATATGAGAGAGAGAGTGTTTACGGGACCAGGAATAGGCTTGGGTTAAGATGACCTACTGTGAAGAATCAAAGAAACCACAGAAATCCATTCAAATGTTCATTAACGCACCAAATAAACAAGAACTAAGACCCAACTCTTCAATGAGAAGAGGGTGGTGGCCAAGGCCACCATGTAAGAGTTTATGGCATGACACCGCGAAGAATTATCCTTGGGTTCATAGCCACTACTCAACAATGAAGCTCACATGTCACACAATGATATTAAGAGAATTGAATTTCTTAATTTTGGCATTATGGGGGGAGGGATAGCCCAATGTATTAGGACCGCACTCCCCCTATCTCCATGCCTGTACCTACACCAAATATGAGTCAAGACATAGGTGAGTATGCAAGGTGATCAAGTCAAGCTCCTAGAATCTACGATATTTAGTTCATTCCTCAAGTAACAAAACCTTGCTTCATCAAGTGGCTTCGTGAAAATGTCGGCAAGTTGGTCTTTGGTTGACACATAGGATAGCTCAACATCACCTCGAGCAACATGATCTCTAATGAAGTGATGACGGATCTCAATATGCTTTGTCCTTGTATGATCCACTAGGTTATAGGCAATCTTGATAGCGCTTTCATTGTCACATAGAAGAGGCACTTTGTCACAATGGACACTGTATTCATTTAAAGTTTGCCGCATCCATAACAATTGAGTACAAGCACTAGCAGCTGCCACATACTCGGCTTCGGCGGTGGAGAGAGATATACAATTTTGCTTCTTAGAAGACCAACACGCCAAGGACCTTCCAAGGAATTGGCAAGCCCCGGAGGTTGATTTTCTATCATCCTTGTCACCAGCCCAATCCGAATCAGTGTATCCACAAAGAGAGAAAGTTGAGCCCCTAGGATACCAAATACCATAGTTTGGGGTATGAACCAAATATCGAAAGATTCTCTTGACCGCCATCAAATGGCTTTCTTTAGGAGCCGCTTGATATCTTGCACACACTCCTACACTCAACACAATATCGGGTCTAGATGCACAAAGGTAAAGCAAAGAGCCAATCATGGACCGGTATACCTTTTGATCCACATCTTTACCATTTGGGTTTAGTTCAAGATGAGTATTTGTTGCCATGGGAGTGGGAGCTCCATTTAGATCTTTCATGTTGAATCTTTTGAGCATATCTTGAGTATACTTGGATTGGTTGGAGAATGTTCCTCCTCTCACTTGCTTGATCTCAAAACCAAGAAGTACTCTCAATTATCCCATCATAGACATCTTGAACCTGTCAGTCATAAGCTTTGAGAATTCTTCATTAAAAGATTTGTTAGATGAGCCAAAGATAATATCATATAGATATATTTGGCATACAAAAAGTTCCCCATTGACCTTTGATACATTGCAAATGTATCTATAATTTTTGATGTTCCATGCTTGGTTTAATCCACTTTCTTGTGTTTTGTCCACACTTTGGAGTACTTTTCATAAGATTTCTTGGACTAACCTATTAACAAGAGCCACAGTGCTAGCTACCTGTTTTCTGCTATTTTTGGTTCCAGGAAAGTCAGAAAATGAATATTCTCAGAATTGGATGGGACAAAAGCCAAAGTGCCTATTTTTCCGAAAGTCATCAAGTGCCAGAATACGAGACGGAGAAGGGCCAGGGGCCACCACACCACCTGGCCGCGCGGCCCAGCCTGGCCCACGCCAGGGGGTGGTGTGGCCGCTCCCGGCACCCCCTCGGCCTCCCCTTACGACTATAAGATGCCCTTGGGACGTAAACCCTAAGTACCCGATCAAAAATCTATGAAAGAGTCTATAGCCGCCGTCATCTCCATCCCTAGACCGGGAGGGATCTGAAGCTCTTCCCGGCAGGGTGTGCCGGAGAGGGGAATTCACCCTGGAGGCCTTCTTCATCACCATGCAAGCCTTCGGTGTGATGCGTGAGTAGTTCATCCTTGGACTACGGATCCATGTAGTAGCTAGATGGCTGGTTCTCCTCCTTTGTGCTTTCATGTCTAGATCTTGTGAGCTCCGTTCATGATCAAGATCATCTATTTGTAATTCTTACATGTTGTGTTTGCGGGGATCCGATGGATATTGAGATGCTATTTCAGATTGATTATTGATTCTATCATGTCTTTGTTATTTGTGATCTTGCATGCTTTCCGTTGATAGTAGCTATCTTGGCCAAGTAGATGCTACCAACTCCAAGAGTTAGTATTTATGCTCGATAGTGGGTTCATGCCTCTGGTAATCTGGGGAAGTGACAGAAATCTCTAAGGTACTAGATGTGATGTTGCTACTAGGGAGAAAACAACAATCCTTTGTTCATAGAACAATCGTATTGTTTACTTTACACGCAGTTCGTAAAGCAATAATCTGTTGCTTGCAACTTAATACTGGAGGAAGTTCGGATGATAACCTGAAGGTGGATTATTAGTCATAGATGCAGTTGGATGGCGGTCTATGTATAATGTTGTAATGCCCAATCAAGTCTCAAAGGAGTCAAGATGATTAGTATATGCATGTATTGCTTTCTCGATGTCTGTCAATTGCCCCGCTGTAATTTGTTCACCCAACATGTTATCTATCTAAGGAGAGCCACCTCTAGTGAACTATGGATCCCGGTCCTTGTCTTTTATATTCAGTCTATAAACTGTTTACTGCTTTGTGTTTACTTTCTGCAAACTATTACTTCTTTCTATTCGATACATTTAATCCTTTGTTTTCCGCAAAATACGGTGAGATTGAAAACCTCATCACAAGTTGGGGACAAAGTTCTATGGTTGTGTTGTGCAGGTCTCCATGTTGCTACTAGCACCGGTAGTGCGCCCTGCCAAAGCTCAGCTAGTAACACCTTTGGGGTGTTTCCTTGCTCCTACTGGTTCGATTAAACCTTGGTTTCATAACTGAGGGAAACTTGCTACTGTGCTCATCATACCTTCCTCTTGGGGTTCCCAACGAGCTCTACATCAACCACGCACCAACACTTTTCTGGGCGCCATGCATTGAGCCATCAAGCATTTTTCTAGCGCCGTTGCCGGGGAGTCAAGGACATCTTCACAAGGGGAGTCCCTCATAACCAATCTCTTTACTTTGTTATTTTTGTTTTGCTTTGTTTGCTTGTTTTGTTATTCAAAAACACAAAAAAAATTAATTTTTTACTTGTTTGATTTCTTGTTTGAAAACCCAAAAAATGACTACTCTTTAAAATACTAAGTTGTGTGACTTCACTAGAACCAACAACAATGATTTTATGAGCACACATATTGCTCCACCTGTGCCTGAAAATACTTTCTTTGAGATAAAACCTGCTTTACTCAATCTTGTTATGAGAGAACAATTTTCTGGTATTGGTAATGAAGATGCTGCTGCCCATCTAAATAACTTTGTTGAACTTTGTGAGATGCAAAAGCATAGGGATATAGATGGTGATATTATTAAGCTGAAATTGTTTCCTTTCTCTTTGAGAGGAAAAGCTAAAGAATGGTTGAATTCCTTAACTAGGAATAGTATTGATTCTTGGACTAACTACAAAGATGCTTTCATTGGAAAATACTATCCTCCTGCTAAGATTATATCTATGAGAAGTGAAATAATGAAGTTTAAACAACTTGATAATGAACATGTTGCTCAAGCTTGGGAAAGAATGAAATCTTTGGTAAAGGATTGTCCCACTCATGGACTGACTGCTTGGATGATCATCCAAACTTTTTATGCAGGATTGAACTATTCTTCGAGGGACCTATTGGATTCTGCTACTGTAGGTACCTTTATGACCATCACTTTGGGTGCTGCAACAAAACTTCTGGACAATATGATGGTTAATTATTCTGAATGGCATACTGAGAGAGCTCCACAAGGTAAGAAGGTAAATTTTGTTGAGGAAACCTCCTCCTTGAGTGATAAGATTGATATTATTATGTCTATGCTTGTTAATGGGAAAGCCCATATTGATCCAAATAATGTTCCTTTAGCCTCTTTGGTTGCTCAAGAAGAGCAAGTTGATGTGAACTTCATAAAAATAATAATTTTGGCAACAATGCTTATGGTAATAACAATTATAGGCCCTACCCTCCTAATAATACTTATGGCTATAATGGTAAACCTGGATTACCTAGTGAAGGAAGAATTTTAGAAGTTGAAAGATCCACTAAAAACTTCATGCAAATGCAATATGAGCAAAATAAACTATTCACTAAAACTATGGAGGAACAATCTATCATTTTGAAGAACATTAGCCATCAACTTGAGGTTCGAAATAGGGAAATTCCTAGTTTACAATTGAAACTCTCTAATGCTGAAAGGAATATATCATCTTTGTCTGAAGCTCAATCTTCATTGATTAATAAAATGGCTGCTAAACCTGAAACTAATGATAATCCCTTTGCTGCTACCAATTCTATACAAGTAAGAATTGATGAAAATGTTAGACTATTAGCTGAATTACATGCTAAGTGGGAAAGAGAAGATGAAATTGCTAGAAACATTAGTGTTTCTACTATTACCACCACTAGTGTTGAGGCTAGTAATAGTTCTACTACTTTAGATGATAAAGTTGATTTTGATCTTGATGGTTGCAACATCTCTGAAGTTATTAAGTTCCTACAAAAGCTTGCTAAAAGTCCTAATGCTCGTGCTATAAACATGGCCTTTACAAAACACATTACTGATGCTCTCATAAAGATTAAAGAAGAAAAGATGAAACATAAAGCTTCTATTCCTATAAAACAAGAAGATGGTTGGGAACCCATCATTAATATGAAAGTGAATGACTTTGATTTCAAAGCTTTATGTGATCTTGATAGTAGTGTTTCTATTATGCCTAGAAGGATTTATGATATGCTTGATTTGCCTCCTTTTGAAGATTGTTATTTGAATGTCCCACTTGATGATAATGCTAAAAAGAAACTCATGGGGAGTCTTAATGATGTTCTTATTATGGTTAACAATGCTTATGTCCCCGTTGATTTCTATGTTTTGGATGTTGAATGCAATGCTTCTTGTCCTATTACTTTGGGAAGACCTTTTCTTAGAATTGTTGGTGCCATTATTGATATGAAAGAAGGCACCATTAAATATCAACTCCTACTCAAGAAAGGTATAGAACACTTCCCTAAAAATAGAGAAAATATTTCTTTTGCTTCTCCTATGAAAACAAAATTTGGTCTTAATGCTTCTTCATTTGAGAACACTTGATTCTTTTTCTTGCTTCTTATGCCTAACTTAAAGGCGTTAAAGAAAAGTACTTATTGGGAGATAACCCAAAAGTTTTAGATGAGTCTTAGAAGTTATTACCTCTGTAATAACCTCTCCTTATCTTTTTTATTTGCTTTTTGTGGCAAGAGTAACCTCTAATGAGAGAGAAGTAATGATTGGGAATGTTGCTGTCCTGAAACAGATTTCTGTGCTTCACCGTAAAAATTCGTATAAAATCTCTGAACGTCTTTTTGAGGCGTAAATTTTTGTGATTCTGCTACAGGTTGTTATCTAAATTTTGTTAGCTCAACACTTTTTGATTTGTGCAACAGAAGGTCTTCTAAAAAATTCGTCTTTACCTACTGGTCTGTTTTGATAGATTTCTGCCATTTTCTGCATTTGCTTCTTGTTGGTTCCTTCTTGAGTTCTTTTGGGGAATTGAGCTTTTTGAGGGAAGTGCTACAGTAGATAGTGTTCTAATGGAAGTTTATTTGGTGTTAGAACTGAACCTTAAGACTTATTTATCTTGAGTGCACTAATGTTGCTAATAAAGATTGTGTGAAGTTTTGTATGAAGGAAAAATTTCAGGTGTATGGAAGGAAAGAGTAATGAGATGAAGGATGGACTAAAGCTCAAGCTTGGGGATGCCACGCGTGTCACCCCAAGAAATATCCAAGAAGTACAAGCGTCAAAGCTTGGGGATGCCCAAGGCATCCCCTTCTTCATCAATAAAAATCCCAGGTTTCTTCCAAACGCTTCATTTTTATTGTTTCATGCACAGTTGTGTTGTTCTTGGAGCGTCCTCTTTTTTGTTTTCGTTTTGATTTTTTGTTTGCTTTGGTTTTCTTAGTTTTATGAATAAATTGGTTGTACCCCCCTCTTTCATACATTGGTTTGCAAATAGTTTGGTTTGGTTTGGAAAAGAGTACGAAAGTTCATGCTTATGTGGTAAAAAGAGCTCGTTTTTGACTGTGGCCTATGCTTTGTCATGCCATGCTTGATATTGTTTTGGCTTTATTCTTAGTATTCTTTTCTGTAGTATGACTTGTTATAAACAATTGAGATTGCTTAATGTGCCTTGAATGAATCATGCGTTGTTTTAGCATATTAAAGCTTAGTATAGTGGTATTCTCCTTTGATGCTTTATTTGGGTTGACTTGGCGCATGCTCACAACATGTTATGACTATCTCAAGTCACCATAGCCTTTATGATCCTTTAGTTTTCCAATTGTAGTATCACTTTATGCTTTGATCAATGATGTTTTGTCGCTCTGCATGATTATGGCCATTATTGCTCTCTTAGTTTGTCGCTCCCAGTCTTTTGCTAGCCTCCACAACAAAGTATGGGTTCCACTCATGCATCCAACTCCCTAAACCAAGTTATTCCAAAGAGTCCACCATACCTACCTACTAGCTTATGCTATTCCAAGTATATTCATGCTTTTGTTTACCTTCCAAATTAAACTTGTTATGAGAAAACTAGTGATTAAAGCTCTCACGAACTTGATGGCACACTTTACTTTTTTGCATATAATAAAATTGAACCATTGGGTCCTTCTTTGTTGCGTATATGCTTGCGCTTTATAAGTTGAAATTAGCAGAACCATGTTTCATGGGGAACGCTTTCAACATTGCACTTGTACTTTGTACCCCGTTGATATCATGTTCTTTTGCTTACGGATCCCGGTGGTGTGAAATAAAAGTGGAACTTGTAAGATCATGGAGTTTGTAAATGTGTTAGAGAAACGGCTGGGCCGCTAGCCTAAGCCATGCCTAATCATGGTGGAAACTTGCAGCATCACCATAATGAGCACTCTATGAAGCATCCTCAATAAAAACCTATGCAAATAGCAAATAAAAAGATCATTGAGATGCTCATTGTCTGCTTGCCTTGTCATTTTGATTATGGGAAAGCTCCCATATCATGTGCAAGGGGTACCCCGTTGGCGGTTCTTAATGATACACATGTACTTACAATGACAAGAGCTTACTCGTGACTGAAGTTGATTAGCATGAGGATCGGTCTTCGTAAGTAAGGGCATGAGATTTCGGTTTATAACTTGTCAAGCATATCCTCTTAGTTGTGTCACTTTAACCTTAATCACCTTAAAGATGCTTATGATAGGGGCAATGAGAGCTGAAAGCTATAAGTACCATAATTTTTGGAAGCTCTTTATGAGACTTGAATCCCTACTTCCTTTTACAAAGGCCTTTCTTCCACTATTATATTGAGTCTCCACCTTCTACCTTTATGCACCTACTTTGAGAGCATAATGGCCATTCTTAGTTCTATGTGCATTGTCCCAAGGCTAGTTGATTGATGCATAACTTGATATTGCTTGTTTTAAACTATTGTATCTAGTCACTCTTATGAACTTTGAAGGTGTCCTATGCATTTATATTTGCTACTCTATTGAGGGACAAGCTGAATACTATTATGCTATGTTTTCTTTATGTGAAACAAACAAACCTCTTGCAAAGCATTGTTATTCATGAATCTTTCGTTTGTGCCTTTTCATGTTGAATCATAGTTTCTTTGTCTTATTGCTAGAACTTTGTCTTTCATGTTATGATTGAAGTACTATGATCCCAGCTTTAAATGTTTTACAAATACCTTGATCAAGTCTTTGATGGTGCATGTCACCTCAAAAATTATTCTTTATTTTTATCACTTACCTACTCGAGGACGATCAGGAGTTAAGCTTGGGGATGTTGATACATTGCAAATGTATCTATAATTTTTGATGTTCCATGCTTGGTTTTATCCACTTTCTTGTGTTTTGTCCACACTTTGGAGTACTTTTCATAAGATTTCTTGGACTAACCTATTAACAAGAGCCACAGTGCCAGCTGCCTGTTTTCTACTGTTTTTGGTTCCAGAAAAGTCAGAAAATGAATATTCTCGGAATTGGACAGGACAAAAGCCAAAGTGCCTATTTTTCCGGAAGTCATCAAGTGCCAGAATACGAGACGGAGAAGGGCCAGGGGGCCACCACACCACCTGGCCGCGCGGCCTAGCCTGGCCCGTGCCAGGGGGTGGTGTGGCCGCTCCTGGCACCCCCTCGGCCTCCCCTTCCGACTATAAGATGCCCTTGGGACGTAAACCCTAAGTACCCGATCAAAAATCCACGAAAGAGTCTTTAGCCACCGTCATCTCCATCCCTAGATCGGAAGGGATCTGAAACTCTTCCCGACAGGGTGTGCCGGAGAGGGGAATTTACCCTGGAGGCCTTCTTCATCACCATGCAAGCCTCCGGTGTGATGCGTGAGTAGTTCATCCTTGGAATACAGATCCATGTAGTAGCTAGATGGCTGGTTCTCCTCCTTTGTGCTTTCATGTCTAGATCTTGTGAGCTCCGTTCATGATCAAGATCATCTATTTGTAATTCTTACATGTTGTGTTTGCAGGGATCCGATGGATATTGAGATGCTATTTTAGATTGATTATTGATTCTATCATGTCTTTGTTATTTGTGATCTTGCATGCTTTCCGTTGTTAGTAGCTATCTTGGCCAAGTAGATGCTAGCAACTCCAAGAGTTAGTATTTATGCTTGATAGTGGGTTCATGCCTCTGGTAATCTAGGGAAGTGACAGAAATCTCTAAGGTACTAGATGTGCTGTTGCTACTAGGGAGAAAACAACAATCCTTTGTCCATAGAACAATCGTATTGTTTACTTTACACGCAGTTTGTAAAGCAATAATTTGTTGCTTGCAACTTAATACTGGAGGAAGTTCGGATGATAACCTGAAGGTGGATTATTAGTCATAGATGCAGTTGGATGGTGGTCTATGTATAATGTTGTAATGCCCAATCAAGTCTCAAAGGAGTCAAGATGATTAGTATATGCATGTATTGCTTTCTCGGAGTTTGTCAATTGCCCCGCTGTAATTTGTTCACCCAGCATGTTATCTATCTAAGGAGAGCCACCTCTAGTGAACTATGGATCCCAGTCCTCTTTATTTACATACAATCTATAAACTGTTTACTGCTTTGTGTTTACTTTCTGCAAACTTTTACTTCTTTCCATTCGATACATTTAATCCTTTGTTTTCCACAAAACACGGTGAGATTGACAACCTCATCGCAAGTTGGGGACAAAGTTCTGTGGTTGTGCTGTGCAGGTCTCCACGTTGCTACTAGCACCGGTAGTGCGCCCTGCCAAAGCTCAGCTAGTAACACCTTTGGGGTGTTTCCTTGCTCCTACTGGTTCGATTAAACCTTGGTTTCATAACTGAAGGAAACTTGCTGCTGTGCTCATCATACCTTCCTCTTGGGGTTCCCAACAAGCTCTACATCAACACCGCCATCAAGCAATTTTCTGGGCGCCGTGCATTGAGCCATCAAGCGATTTTCTAGCGCCGTTGTCAGGGAGTCAAGGACATCTTCACAATGGGAGTCCCTCATAACCAATCTCTTTATTTTGTTGTTTTTGTTTTGCTTAGTTTCTTTTTGCTTTGTTTGCTTGTTTTGTTCTTCAAAAAACACAAAAAAAATTAGTTTTACAAGTTTGCTTTCTTATTTGAAAACCCAAAAAAATGACTACTCTTGAAAACACCAAGTTGTGTGACTTCACTAGCACCAACAACAATGATTTTATGAGCACACCTTTTGCTCCACCTGTGGCTGAAAATACTTTCTTTGAGATAAAACCTGCTTTGCTCAATCTTGTTATGAGAGAACAATTTTCTGGTATTGGTAATGAAGATGTTGCTTCCCATCTAAATAACTTTGTTGAAATTTGTGAGATGTAAAAGCATAGGGACATAGATGGTGATATTATTAAGCTGAAATTGTTTCCTTTCTCTTTGAGAGGAAAAGCTAAAGAATGGTTGAATTCCTTAACTAGGAGTAGTATTGATTCTTGGACTAAATGCAAAGATGCTTTTATTGGAAAATACTATCCTCCTGCTAAGATTATATCCATGAGAAGTGAAATAATGAAGTTTAAACAACTTGATAATGAGCATGTTGCTCAAGCTTGGGAAAGAATGAAATCTTTGGTAAATAATTGTCCCACTCATGGACTGACTGCTTGGATGATCATCCAAACTTTTTATGCAGGATTGAACTATTCTTCAAGGAACCTATTGGATTCTGCTGCTGGAGGTACCTTTATGACCATCACTTTGGGTGCTGCAACAAAACTTTTGGACAATATGATGGTTAATTATTCTGAATGGCATACTGAGAGAGCTCCACAAGGTAAGAAGGTAAATTCTGTTGAGGAAACCTCCTCCTTGAGTGATAAAATTGATATTATTATGTCTATGCTTATTAATGGGAAAGCCCATATTGATCCAAATAATGTTCCTTTAGCCTCTTTGGTTGCTCAAGAAGAACAAGTTGATGTGAACTTCATAAGAAATAACAATTTTGGCAACAATGCTTATGGTAATAATGCTTATAGGAACAATTTTGGTAACAACAATTATAAGCCATATCCTCCCAACAATGGTAATGCTTATGGAAATTCTTACAACAATAATAAGAGTGCTCCCTCTGAACTTGAAGTTATGCTTAAAGAGTTTATTAGTAAACAAACTGCTTTCAATAAAACTATTGAGGAAAAACTCTCTAATGCTGAAAGAAATATAGCATCTTTAGCTGAAGCTCAATCTACTTTGAATAAAATGGCTGCTAAACCTGAAACTAATGAGAATCCCTTTGCAGCTACTAATGCCATACAAGTAAGAATTGATGAAAATGTTAGACTATTAGCTGAATTACATGCTAAGTGGGAAAGAGAAGATGAAGGCTAGTAATAGTTCTACTACTTTAGATGAGAAATTTGACTTTGATCTTGATGGTTGCAATATCTCTGAAGTTATTAAGTTCCTACAAAAGCTTGCTAAAAGTCCTAATGCTAGTGCTATGAACATGGCCTTTACAAAACACATTACTGGTGCTCTCATAAAGATTAACAAAGAAAAGATGAAACATAAAGCTTCTATTCCTATAAAACAAGAAGATGGTTGGGAACCATTCATTAATATGAAAGTGAATGACTTTGATTTCAAAGCTTTGTGTGATCTTGATAGTAGTTTCTCTATTATGTCTTGAAGGATTTATGATATGCTTGATTTGCCTCCTCTTGAAGATTGCTATTTGAATGTCCCACTTGATAGTAATGTTAAAAAGAAACTCATGGGGAGTTTTAATGATGTCCTTATTATGGTTAACATTCCTATGTCCCCGTTGATTTCTATGTTTTGGATGTTGAATGCAATGCTTCTTGTCCTATTACTTCGGGAAGACCTTTTCTTAGAACTGTTGGTGCCATCATTGATATGAAAGAAGGCACCATTAAATATCAACTCCCACTAAAGAAAGGTATATAACACTTCCCTAAAAATAGAGAAAAGGTTTCTTTTGCTTCTCCTATGAAAACAAAATTTGGTCTTAATGCTTCTTCATTTGAGAACACTTGATTCTTTCTTTGCTTCTTATGCCTAACTTAAAGGCGTTAAAGAAAAGTACTTATTGGGAGATAATCCAAAAGTTTTAGATGAGTCTTGGAAGTTATTACTTCAGTAATAACCTCTCCTTATCCTTTTTATTTGCTTTTTGTGCCAAGAGTAACCTCTAATGAGAGAGAAGTAATGATTGGGAAAATTGCTGTCCCGAAACAGATTTTTGTGCTTCACCGTAAAAATTCGTGAGAGAGCTCTGTATGTCGGATTGAGCTGTAATTGTTTGTGCTTCTGCCCCAGGTTGTTATATAACTTTCGTTAGTTCAACACTTTTTGATTTGAGCAACAGAAGGTCTCCGAAAAAATTTGTTTTTACCTGCTGGTTTGTTTTGACAGATTTCTGCCAATTTCTGCATTTGCTTCTTGTTGGTTCCTTCTTGAGTTCTTTTGGGGAATTGAGCTTTTTGAGGGAAGTGCTACAGTATCTAGTGTTCTAATGGAAGTTTATTTGGTGTTAGAACTGAACCTTAAGACTTATTTATCTTGAGTGCACTAATGTTGCTAATAAAGATTGTGTGAAGTTTTGTATGAAGGAAAATTTTCAGGTGTATGGAAGGAATGAGTAATGAGATGAAGAATGGACTAAAGCTCAAGCTTGGGGATGCCACGCGTGTCACCCCAATAAATATCCAAGAAGTACAAGCGTCAAAGCTTGGGGATGCCCAAGGCATCCCCTTACTTATCAATAAAAATCCCAGGTTTTCTTCCAAACGCTTCATTTTTATTGTTTCATGCACAGTTGTGTTGTTCTTGGAGCGTCTTATTTTCGTTTTTGTTTTGGTTTTTCGTTTTATTTTGTTTGGTTAGTTGGATGAATAAATTGTTTGTACCCCCTCTTTCATACATTGGTTTGCAAATAGTTTGGTTTGGTTTGGAAAAGAGTAGGAAAGTTCATGCTTATGTGGTAAAAAGAGCTTGTTTTTGACTGTGGCCTATGCTTTGTCATGGCATGCTTGGTATTGTTTTGGTCTTAAGCTTAGTATTATTTGCTGTAGCATGACTTGTTATAAACAATCGAGATTGCTTAATGTGCCTTGGATGAATCATGCGTTGTTTTAGCATATTAAAGCATAGTATAGTGGTATTCTCCTTTGATGTTTTATTTGGGTTAACTTGGCACATGCTCACACCATGTTATGACTATCTCAAGTCACCATAGCCTTTATGATGCTTTAGTTTTCAACTTGTAGTATCACTTTATGCTTTGATCAATGATGTTTTGTCGCTCTGCATGATTATTGCCATTATTGCTCTCTTAGTTTGTCGCTCCTAGTCTTTTGCTAGCCTCCACAACCAAGTATGAGTTCCGCTCATGCATCCAACTCCCTAAACCAAGTTATTCCAAAGAGTCCACCATACCTACCTACTAGCTTATGCTATTCCAAGTATATTCATGCTTTTGTTTACCTTCCAAATTAAACTTGTTATGAGAAAACTAGTGATTAAAGCTCTCACGAACTTGATGGCACACTTTACTTTACTTGCCCTTAATAAACTTGAACCATTGTGTCGTCTATGTTGTATATGCTTGCACTTATTTGTTGGGAATTAGCAGAACCATGCTTTCATGGGGAACGCTTTCAACATTACACTTGGTACTTGTACCTAGTTGATATCATGCTCTTTTGTATATGGATGTCGTTGGTGTGAAATGAAAGGGGAGCTTGTAAGTCCATGGAGTTATGTATATGTGTTAGAGAAACGTCTGGGCCGCTGGTCTAATCCATGCTGACATGGTAGAAACCTGGAGCGTAACCATAATGAGCTGTCTATGAAGCATTCTTCTAATAAAAAAAGTCCTATATTGAGAAAAAAAAGAAAAAAAAAGAGATACTATGAAAAGAGGAAAGAGAGAAAAAAGCACCATATTCCCATGGTAAATAAGAAGAATGCTGAGATGCTTGTTGTCTGCTTGCCTTGTCATTTTGATATGGGGATTCTTCCGTATCATCGGGCAAGGGGTACCCCGTTGGTGGTTCTCTATGATACACATATACTTACAATGACAAGAACTTACCTGTGACTAAACTTGAGTAGCATGAGGAGCGGCCCTCGTATACAAGGGACATGAGGTTTCTGACTTATACTTCGTCAAGCATGTACACCATAGTTTGTTCACTTTAACCTTAATCACTTCAAGATGCTTATGATAGGGGCAATGAGAGCTGAAAGCTATAAGTACCATAATTTTTGGAAGCTCTTTATGAGACTTGAATCCCTACTTCCTTTTACAAAAGGCCTTTCTTCCACCATTATATTGAGTGTCCACCTTCTATCTTTATGCACCTACTTTGAGAGCATTGTGGCCATTCTTAGTTCTATGTGCATTGTCCCAAGACTAGTTGATTGATGCATAACTTGATATTGCTTGTTTTAAACTATTGTATCTAGTCACTCTTATGAACTTTGAAGGTGTCCTATGCATTTATATTTGCTACTCTATTGAGGGACAAGCTGAATACTATTATGCTATGTTTTCTTTATGTGAAACAAACAAACGTCTTGCAAAGCATTGTTATTCATGAATCTTTTGTTTGTGCCTTTTTATGTTGCATCATAGTTTCTTTGCTTATTGCTAGAACTTTGTCTTTCATGTTATGATTGAAGTACTATGATCCCAGCTTTGAATGTTTTACAAATACTTTGATCAAGTCTTTGATGGTGCATGTCACCTCAAAAATTATTCTTTCTTTTTATCACTTACCTACTCGAGGACGAGCATGAGTTAAGCTTGGGGATGTTGATACATTGCAAATGTATCTATAATTGTTGATGTTCCATGCTTGGTTTTATCCACTTTCTTGTGTTTTGTTCCAACTTTGGAGTACTTTTCATATGATTTCTTGGACTAACCTATTAACAAGAGCCACAGTGCCAGCTGCCTGTTTTCTGCTGTTTTTAGTTCCAGGAAAGTCAGAAAATGAATATTCTCGGAATTGGACAGGACAAAAGCCAAAGTGCCTATTTTTCCGGAAGTCATCAAGTGCCAGAATACGAGACGGAGAGGGTCCAGAGGGGGGCCACACCACCTGGCCACGCGGCCAGGCCTGGCCTGCGCCAGGGGGTGGTGTGGCCAGCCTAGGCACCCCCTCGGCCTCCCCTTCCGACTATAAGATGCCCTCGGTACGTAAACACTAACTACCCGATCAAAAATCCACGAAAGAGTCTGTAGCCGCCATCATCTCCATCCCTAGATCGGGAGGGATCTGAAGCTCTTCCCGGCACCCTGCCGGAGAGGGGAATTCACCCTGGAGGCCTTCTTCATCACCATGCAAGCCTCCGGTGTGATGCGTGAGTAGTTCATCCTTGGACTACGGATCCATGTAGTAGCTAGATGTCTGGTTTCTCCTCCTTTGTGCTTTCATGTTTAGATCTTGTGAGCTCCATTCATGATCAAGATCATCTATTTGTAATTCATACATGTTGTGTTTGCGAGGATCCGATGGATATTGAGATGCTATTTCAGATTGATTATTGATTCTATCATGTCTTTGTTATTTGTGATCTTGCATGCTTTCCGTTGTTAGTAGCTATCTTGGCCAAGTAGATGCTAGCAACTCCAAGAGTTAGTATTTATGCTCGATAGTGGGTTCATGCCTCTGGTAATCTTGGCCAAGAAGATCTTGTCATAGACTCTATAAGTGTGGGATTCGAGACCATAACCAACAGAAATACCCTCTAATGCTTTGGAATCAAACTTGGACAAACGAATACCCTTAATGCGACAGAAACACTTACAACCGAACACCCGGAAGTATGAAACGTTGGGCTTGTTACCGGTAAGAATTTCATATGGAGTCTTGATCAATTCTTTTTGGAGGTAGAGACGGTTTGATGCATGCCATGCGGTGGAGATTGCTTCAACCCAAAAATTGTATGGAGATTTAAACTCCGCCAACATGGTCCTTTGCATATCAATAAGAGTCCAGTTCTTCTTCTCAGCTACAACATTTTGTTGAGGGATATATGCAGCGGAATATTGATGTTTATTCCCTCATCACTAAGGAATCCATTCAATGTGTAGTTCTTGAACTCGGTACCATTGTCACTTCTTATTGTTAATACTGGGACATTATGTTGACGTTGAGCCATGTTGATGAAGTCAATGAAGTTTTCTTGGGTCTCACTTTTCAGCTTGAAGAAATATACCCAAGTGTATCTCGAGTAGTCATCAACAATCACCAAACAATATTTCTCCCGCCAAGGCTTGCATGAGATGGAGGACCAAAGAGATCCACATGAAGGAGCTCCGAGGTCCTCTTGGACTTGATGTAGTTCTTAGGCTTGTGGGGAGAATCATGCATCTTTCCTTCTATACATGCCCTAAAAACACGATCTTTGGCAAAGCAAACATTTTCTTTTAGTCCAACAATATGACTATCCTTGTGGAGGCTTTGCAAAGTTCTCATGTTGACATGGGCTAGACGGCGATGCCATAGCCAACCCACATCAGCCTTTCCGAATAGGCACATCGGACTTGTAGTGGTTTTCCCAGAGAAGTCCACCACATACAAGTCATTTTCGACGTACCCAACGAAAGCGACCTTTAGAGACTTGCTCCACATGAGGATCACAATATCATTATCAATAAAGACGGCAAAACCCATCTTTCCAAGAGCATGGACAGAAACTAAATTATAGCCAAGGGTCTCAACAAGCATGACATCCACGAGAGTGATATCGTGTGCAACCAAAGTGGAGAACGCGGAGACACAAGGATTTGTTTCCCGTAGTTCCTTCCTTTTTAGGGGAAGTATGTCTACGTTTGGAGAGGGGGTTGTTTCAAACCACCAACACCACGAGATGCCTCCCTTGTTCTCCGATGAATCTCACCCCAAAGGGTTCGATTCACCTCTTCCACTATACGGCAACCTTCGAGGTGGAAGACGACACCTTTACAACGAGTTTGGGGGTACACATCCACAACTTAATTGGAGGCTCCCAAATACAAGCAAGCTGTCAAACAATCAAATACAAGCTTGTAAGAACCAAATCAAAAGCTAGGGTTTCCAAAGAAACACTAGAGCATGGGGGCCCTCAAGTGAATGAGGGGGAAATGAAGATCTCTCTTGGTGAAGCTGTAGATTAAGGCCTCCTCCTTCAATTCTCCAAAGATTAATGACTTTGGATCGTTGGATGAAGAGATCTTGTTGATTTGGTGGCTCAAATGGGCATGGTGTTCTTGAGGTGGACGAGCAGCTGGAGGAAGGGGATAAGGTCCTCTATTTATATCCCTTCACTCCACTGAACCGTTTTCTGACCGTTGGAGAAAAGTTAGACTGAAGACTTCGGCCTGCACACCAGAGGCTCCGGTCTACACCGAAGATTACGGCCCATCTCCGGACTAGTCTTCGGACCATCGAACAGCTTGACCCAGCCCTTCTGTGAGCCAAGTGGACCGGAGACTCCGGTCAGTCCTCCGGACCTGGCTCTGGACCACCTATCTGGCTAACCCAGGCAGAAAACTGGAATCCCCTCCGGAGATTCATGGGGAGACTCCAGACCACACCGAAGACTCCGGTCCAGCAAGACCGGAGACTCTGGTCTGGAGCTACCAGGAATACGTAAATATTGCAGGGTAAGTCCCATATGCCAAGGGTTCTTTTCACTTTGCATTATATCAACCTGTAGACAATAGCATACTGTAAAATGCTCTACTTGTTGTTAACGAACACCAAAAGTGATTATGACAGTAAATGTCCTTTCAAGAAGGTAATCAATCCAGATGATCTGCTAAGGTTATAGAAGGATGTGGTCCAATGCCTTGTTAGTTTTGAGTTGGTGTTCCTGCCATCCTTCTGTTGGGTCCGCAGCATAGAAAACAAAAAAAAATTCCTACGGTGTGAACTACACGCCAAGATCTATCTACTAGGTACAAAGCAACGGGTGGACATACATCCAACGAGAACTTACCCTCGTAGACAACGAGCTTTGTTAACGAGTAGGAACTCGTGGTTGATGTAGTCGTACACTTGCCGATCTCAAGATCGTGATGAAGTCCAGCAGGTCCGACTCCAGCACGTCCATCAGATCCAGCTCCAGCACCACCAAGTCCAGCACCGCAAAGCAGCGGTGCATCTGTGATCGCACACACGTCCGGTACCCCGACAACCTCCGTCCCTCGCTCCAGCAAAGCACCGGAAGCAGCAACTCCTTTCCCGATAAAGCCACCGGGAACATGTATCTCGCTAATCCAAGACCATGGGGGAATAATACTAGAGGGGGAGAGAGATCCTTCACAAGGAGGTGTGAGTGAGAATGAGGAGGGGGTGGCCTTTTATAGGAGGAGGGGGGTGCCCCTCCTTCATGGCCGGCGCATGGAGGGGGTGACCCTTCACCTTCTCCATTCATGTGGTGGTAAGCCCTCCACATTAAAATGCCCCTCCACATTCTCTTTTAAAGTCTCCACTTTAAATGCATTAAATTTCTCCAAATTTAATGCTCTCTCATTTAATAAAACTCTTTTATTATTTTTATTCAGAATTTTGTTAATTACTTTAATTAACAAACATTCACATAAAATCCCCTGCAACATTTCAATATTACATGCAGAACCAATTTCAGCATTTTCACCCGAAACAGTTTTGGTGTCTATTGAAATAATTCCAGCGCTTTCTTAAATCTTTATCTGAAACATATTTGCTCCAAATGGTGTCGGTATCCCTTAAGTGTGTTACCCTATGGTTCACGAATAATGCAGACATGATCGAGACCCCTCTCCGATCAATAATCAGCAGCGGGACCTGGAGATCCATACTGACTCCTACACATTCAACGATGACTTCTATGATAATGAGAACCTTTAACGCTAGTAACTAAATCCCTTTATCCCGTGATATATTACATGTCCGAGATTCGATCATCGGTATCTCCATACCTAGTTTGATCTCGTTACCGACATGCACTCTTTTCTCGTTCCTGTGATATAACATTCTAGTGATCACATCACTTGCTTGCAAGCTATTTCAATGTGATATCGCCGAGAGGGCCCAGAGTATATCTATCCGTCATCGGGATGGACAAATCCCACTCTTGATCCATGAGCCTCAACATAACACCTTCGTAGCACTGAACCCACCTTTATAGTCACCCTGTTACGGTGTGACGTTTGATGTTATCAATATACTCTTCCGGTGTTAGCAATTAACATGATATCATGGTCTAAGGATAAACATTACTTCGTATGATATTATAGCAATATAAACATAATGACTTTGATCGTAATGTTATACTTCGGATGAATGTTCATCACATCATTCCACCAATGGTGTGACCTTGTTATTAACAACATCCAATGTCCATGATCAGGAAACCTTGATCATCTTGTTAATCAACAAGCTAGTCTATAAGAGAGGCATAACTAGGAACCCTTTTGTTTATTAAACACACATGTATTGATGTTTCCGATCAATACAATTCTAGCATGTAAAATAAACATTTATCATAAACATGGAATAAGATAATAACCACTTTATTATTGCCTCTCGGGCATATTCCCTTCAGTCTCCCACTTGCACTAGAGTCAATAATCTAGTTTGAAAAACTTTGCGTATTGAACACCTATGGCTTTCTGGTGTTGCATATACGCTATTGCTAGTGGTTAACATAATCTCTGGATCTGATAGTTTCAGGTCCGTGTGTATTTGCATGTCTCTGCGTCTCTACGCATCACTCATTCTCAAATGAGATGGCATTGTATAGATTTGTGCTTTGGTGAGACCTTTAGTTTGTTCGGCTCAAAATATGTTGATATTATTGTCACACAATATATCTTCATAATATTAGCCCACTTTGAACCACACCTAGTTTGATAACAAACTACTTAACACAAATGCCCTCATTTGCTGCTACTATAGCAGTCATATACTTAGCCTTTTGTTGTAGTATCCGTCACAATGTCTCAACTTTGGAACTCATCCAAATCCATCATGGAACATCCTTTCCATTACATTGTGCCACCCATAGTCTAAATTGAGATAAATTTAATTTGTATCTTGTGACAAAACTAGTATCAATGTAACACTTTAAAATGAACTACCTTTAACTATTTGTCACTTATACATTATATATTCTTAGTTCTTCCAAAGCTCATAAGAATATCTTTACTATTGTCCAATGATCATCTTATGAATCATTCTGGTATATGCTCATAACATTTAGAGCATAGGACATTCTGGATATATACATATCATGGTATAATCGATCAAAATCTTCATGTGATTTTACTCACCAAGTGTTGAAACACTTGAATTTTGATACAATCCTTTCCATGCAGCAAGAACCTCTCTTGTTGTTTCCATATTGAACCCTTTCAATATCTCATATATGTATGTCTGGCACAACCATATTAGCGCCTTAATCTATCCATATAGATATTGATGCCTAATATTCCGGGTTTGCCCAAGTCTTTCATCGAAATCTTATTTTAATGAAATTCTTAACTTGTGTCAATACAAGATACATCATTTCCAATCAACAATATGTCCTCTACATAATGTATTAGAAATATGTCTCAGCACTCCCACTTAATTTCTTGCAAATGCAAGCATCTTCATCATCTTCGATGAATTTAAACTCTTTTAATAGTTTCATCATGGTGAAGATTCCAACTCCACTATGCTTACTTCAACTATTGAAGTTCACATGCCCTTTTAGCACCCTTTGAATTAACAAAACCCTTTGGACCATGTCATGTACATGTCGTAGGTTACCGTTCTATTATAAGAACCTTGTTTTGTTTATTCAACTACCATATACCAAATTATATGTAGTGGTTGCTACATTAATCCGTCAAGACTATATATCGCTATGAAAGATCAAATCTTGTAATAGTCAACTCCTTGAACATTGTCGTAAACTTCTTTCCGACATGTCGACTATTTCATAGATGTTAAACATCCATGTCTTATTTCTTTATAGATCCAAACACGACCGATAGGCTTCACGCCTTTCCAGAGGGTCTTCCAAGTTCAGAAACTTGTTTTCTCGTGTATGGATACTATCACGGATTCTATGACTTCTAGTCATTTTATGGAGTCAGGGCCCATCATCGCTTCTTTGCATGTAGTCGGTTCATCATTGTCAAAACAATAACGACTTGCTTATCAAATCTTACTATTTGATTCTTACCGACCCACACGGTTCTATAGGAACTCTAATCTCCGAGATCACACCTTTTGTAATCACGAGAGCCATGAGCATTATGGCCGCCACGAGGACACTTTCCGGCACTACGCTACTGAGCACATATAGCTAAGGTTTAACAACCTTATCAAAGTTCTATTGTCCTCCCACTTAACTTTTCACGAAAAATTCCTTCTCAAGAAACTTGACGTTCCAAGTAACAAACTCTTTTGTCCTCGGTGTTATGGAGAAATTCCCAACAAATTCTTTGGGATAACCTACAAAGACGTGCTTATCCGACTTTGGTTGTAAACATTTTACTTATGCATAGCATACCAAAATTTAAGAAAAGACAATTCGGGTTTTATCCCAAACCATAACTCATATGGTGTCATTTCAATGGATCACAATGGTGCTCTTTTCAGTGTAAAAGCGGTAGTCTCTAAAGCTTCAATCCTTAAAACATAATGGCAGTTTTATAAATGACACCCTTGATCTTACCATGTCAAACATGGTTTGATTTTATCTCTCGAATATGCCATACTCCTATGGTTTATCGGGAAACACAAATCATGGAACAATTCCTCAAGTCTTAGGTGTTTTTGCTAAACATGTAACTCAAATATCTTCCTTTATGATCGAATCATAAACTCTTTATTTTCTTGTTACAATGATTTTCCACTTCATCTTGAAAGTCTTTGAACAATTTTTAAATGTTTCATACTTCTTCCTTATTAAGTAAATATACAGATATAATTCACTCAAATTTTCGGAGAAAGCATATGAAGCAAAAAGATCCATCGCATATGGCTACACATAATGGACTATGCACATCAGCATGCACAATTTCCAATAAGCTAGTCATCCGTTCCTCTCTGGCCTATGGACGGAGTTTTAATTATCTCGAGGAAAGTCTCACATGCGTCAATTGATCAAAATCAAAGACTCCAAAAATCCATCAACATGGAGTTTCTTCATGTTTTCTTTCCAATATAATTTAAACAGCGATGTCACTTCATAAGTGATCTTTCAATCATTTGTCTTGCGACATTTTAGCAATAGTGTTTATGGATGTGATTTCTCCAACTAGACTTGTAAAAGTTCATCCATCCTTTATGGAATACGGTAATTATTTGAACAACCATTGTTCTCATAATACCGGAACAAAATAACAATTATTTAGACAAATCTTAAAGGCTTGGTTTGATGACAATGAAAAACACAATAACACTTTATTTGTTTTCGATGAATATCATCACTCATTCTCTTGGTAGTTACTTAGGCCATTGTAGTTCATGAATTGCGTTGTCCTGTATGACACTTCATACCAACCAATTCGGTATCCAATACCGGTATCCAATACCTAAGAACCACATTGTTTAACAAGCAAGGAATATAGCCATAACATGTATATCTTCTATATACCTAAGTTGGACATCTCCAACCTTTTATTTTCTGCCAAATATTTTATAGATTCTCTTTCAGCAATTCCTTTTCTTTTAAAAGAATCTATCAACATCAATAGTGGTGTCATCAACATGACACATGGTACAAAGCGTATATAGTCAAATACTAATACCTTTGGACTTGCACTTTGAAGTGGATCACCATCATCAAATGTTTGGTGTTCTTTCAAAAATCCATTCTTTAGTAATCTATTAGTGTAGTAAACATTTTACTTACATCTTCTATTCATCCTTATCATGACAACTTTCATGATCGAGCTACTATAGCCTATAAGGAAGAATCGCGAGTATAATATCAGTTCCCAAAACCTTTTTGGTAGATTAGGACGCCTAGCGTCTCCAACCTTCACAAATTCTCATACAATATGAGAACATGTATTTTGCAAAATTATACTCTATCATAATGCAATCAAAAACATTGTTTTAGATATCACAATATCTTTCACACATGATGGTTTCTGAAACAATTTTTAGCTCCAATATAATCTTGATATTAAAACAACTTTTGGATATCAATAATCATGGAGGCAAACATGATATTTTAGATACTAACATTGGAATTCTTACTCTTGATTTAATACTACTTATTAAATTTCATGGAGTAAATAGAGTTTGCTGAAAGTTTGCAATAGGACTTATAAACTTTAAATTGACATTCAAAACAATACGATACCAGTTCATAAAGTAAATATCCAAAATTGTATAGTTCTATTATCTCAAATAAGAACTAAGCATAAGGTAGAAAACGAATGCCAATGACTACAACAAACTATGCAAATTCACTTTGATTTAATTTATGACAAATTTGGTTCGACTAATCCAAATTAGAAATGAACTCCCACTCAAAAACGACATCCCTCGTGTCCTTTTGGTGATTACATGAACCAAATCCACAACACCAAGTCCGATCATCACGTGAGTTGGTGTAGCTTCAAAGGCGAGCATCTATATGGGCATCATATCAACTATATGACTCATGCTTAACCTTTCGGTCCGTGTTCCGAGGCCATGTCTGTACATGCTAGGCTCGTCAAGTAAGAACCTTAGTATTTGCGTGTGTAAAACTGTCTTACACCCGTTGTATGAAAGCGTAGAGTCGAGAACACCCGATCATCACGTGATGCCTCAAAACACGATCCACAAAACGGTGCATACTTAAGGAAGAACACATTTTATCTTGATATCTAAATGAGGGATCATCTTATAATGCTACCAAAAGCGCCAAACTAGCAATATAAGATGCTAATGTGTGAAGTGAGGTGATATGGTCCATGCATTTGATCTCTATCATTTGCATCGTGGTATGATCTCTATCATTCCTTTGTGTGTAAGGCCAAGGTCTATGGAACTTACACGTTGAGTGTGTTGTAAGAGTATCTATCATACATCTACTTACAACAATACCATATCAAGACACTAGCCCAGCAACGATCTAAACTAGACGCCTCTAATTTATCAATTGCAAGTTTTACGTGGCTTAGGGATTTCGGAGATAGAACCGTTCTTACCTACGAACATGAGCCACAACGAGGATAACCAAATTATTAGCAACTCGTTGTAAATCAGATATTAACTATAGTAGGAGAGACAGACACCCGCCAGCCACTTATGCAAAACTAATTGCATGTCAGTCGTGGAACCGGTATCATGTACGATGACATGTAAGGTTGGTCCGGGCCGCTTCATCCCACTATGCCACCAATATCCAAAATACATAGAAGATGCAATAACATGATCATCATCACCCACATATAAACATATGTGTACTACCCGTGCAAAGCACCTACGCATAGATCAGGCTCTGATACCACTATTGGGTCCACAACATAGAAAACAAATTAAAAATTCCTACGGTGTGAACTACACGCCAAGATCTATCTACTAGGTACAAAACAACGGGTGGACATACATCCAACGAGAACTTATCCTCGTAGACAACGAGCTTTGTTAACGAGTAGGAACTCGTGGTTGATGTAGTCGTACACTTGCCGATCTCAAGATCGTGATGAAGTCCAGCAGGTCCGACTCCAGCACGTCCATCAGATCCAGCTCCAGCACCACCAAGTCCAGCACCGCAAAGCAGCGGTGCATCTGTGATCGCACACACGTCCGGTACCCCGACAACCTCCGTCCCTCGCTCTAGCAAAGCAGCGGAAGCAGCAACTCCTTTCTAGATAAAGCCACCGGGAACATGTATCTCGCTAATCCGAGACCATGGGGGAATAATACTAGAGGGGGAGAGAGATCCTTCACAAGGAGGTGTGAGTGAGAAGTGAAGAGGGGGTGGCCTTTTATAGGAGGAGGGGGGGTGCCCCTCCTTCATGGCCGGCGCATGGAGGGGGTGACACTTCACCTCCTCCATTCATGTGGTGGTAACCCCTCCACATTAAAATGCCCCTTCACATTCTCTTTTAAAGTCTCCACTTTAAATGCATTAAATTTCTCCAAATTTAATGCTCTCTCATTTAATAGAACTCTTTTATTATTTTTATTCAGAAATTTGTTAATTACTTTAATTAACAAACATTCACATAAAATCCCCTGCAACATTTCAATATTACATGCAGAACCAATTTCAGCATTTTCACCCGAAACAGTTTCGGTGTCTATTGAAATAATTCCAGCGCTTTCTTAAATCTTTATCTGAAACATATTTGCTCCAAATAGTGTCGGTATCCCTTAAGTGTGTCACCCTACAGTTCGCAAATAATGCAGACATGATCGAGACCCCTCTCCGATCAATAATCAGCAGCGGGACCTGGAGATCCATACTGACTCCTACACATTCAACGATGACTTCTGTGATTGTGAGAACCTTTAACGCTAGTAACTAAATCCCTTTGTCCCGTGATATATTACATGTCCGAGATTTGATCATCGGTATCCGACATGCACTCTTTTCTCGTTCCCGTGATATAACATTCTAGTGATCACATCACTTGCTTGCAAGCTATTTCAATGTGATTTCACCGAGAGGGCCCAGAGTATATCTATCCGTCATCGGGATGGACAAATCCCACCCTTGATCCATGAGCCTCAACATAACACCTTCGTAGCACTGAACCCACCTTTATAGTCACCCTGTTACGGTGTGACGTTTGATGTTATCAAGATACTCTTCCGGTGTTAGCAATTAACATGATCTCATGGTCTAAGGATAAAGATTACTTCGTATGATATTATAGCAATATAAACATAATGACTTTGAACGTAATGCTGTACTTCGGATGAATGTTCATCACATCATTCCACCAATGGTGTGACCTTGTTATTAACAACATCCAATGTCCATGATCAGGAAACCTTGATCATCTTGTTAATCAACAAGCTAGTCTATAAGAGAGGCATAACTAGGAACCCTTTTGTTTATTAACTAATATTTTGGAAAAAATAAGTCTCTTCGCTTGAATTTTTGAATTTCGAATTTATTACCCTAGAAAAAAGAAAACCCTAATCCCTGGTCACTGCGACCCCCTTTTGTGAGGGGGCACCCCTTCTCTCGAAGTTACGGGGCTATTTTGCCGAGTTCCTTAGAGAGAGATTTCGACGTCCATGCCGCGTGATCGGTCGAGATCGGTGGCCTTCAGTTCCTGCCGGATTTCCCTTGTGACGTTAGTCCTCGCAGCAGCAGCTGCAGCCTTGATCACGTTGCTGTTCTGATACATGCTTGTCCGACCTCGCTTTTGAACTTCACACATGTATTGATGTTTCCGATCAATACAATTCTAGCATGTAAAATAAACATTTATCATAAACATGGAATAAGATAACAACCACTTTATTATTGCCTCACGGGCATATTCCCTTCACCTTCTTCAATATTATGACGCATCTCCTGGTTCACCTTGTCAAAGAGATTGCCATTCTCGGTCCTGTGTTCCTACACAATATGTTCCCCTTCGAGAGGTTCATGAGAGTCTTAAAGAAATATGTTCATAATCGTGCTAGGCCAGAAGGAAGCATCTCTAAGGGCTATGGAACAGAGGAGGTCACTGAGTTCTATGTTGACTTTATTCCTGACCTTAAGTCAATTGTTGTTCCTGAATCGCGGAATGAGGGAAGACTACGTGGAAAAGGCACACTAGGAAAGAAATCAATGATATGTAGGGACGCGATTTCTTTCACTCAAGCACACTACACGGTTCTACAAAATTCTAGCTTGGTGTCCCCGTATATCACTGAACACATTAATATTTTACGCTCCCAACACCTGGGACAGTCTGACCCCTGGATGACACATGAACATGTGAACACTTTTGGCGGTTGGTTGCAAACATATCTCATGAATGAAAACACTATTGGAGATCAGCTGTACTTGTTGGCCGGGACACCATCTTCGACTGTATCGACTTACCAAGGGTACGAGATAAATGGGAATACCTTCTACACGATCGCCCAAGATAAAAAGAGCACCAACCAAAACAGTGGTGTCCACATGGATGCAACAAACAACAACAGGCAAAAGGACACCTATTATGGTTACATAGAGGAGATATGTGAACTTGTTTATGGACCTTCTTTTAAGATCCCTTTGTTTCGGTGCAAATGGGTCAAGCTTGATGGAGTAGGGGTAAAGGTAGACCAGCTATACAGAATGACAACTGTGGATCTCAAAAATATTGGTTACATAGACGAACCATTCGTCCTAGCCAATGATGTGGCTCAGGTTTTCTATGTGAAGGACATGTCCTCTAGACCAAAAAATGAAAACGTAAGCAAATGAATCCATCATACGATGAGCCAAAGCGTCACATAGTTCTTTCAGGGAAAAGAAATATCGTGGGAGTCGAGGACAAGATAGACATGTGAGAAGATTATAATATGTTTCATGAAATTCTGCCCTTCAAAGTGAACATTGACCCAAGCATCACGTTAAATGATGAAGATACTCCATGGTTACGACCGAAGCGATCATAAGCAAGGGACATACACGAACATGATTTGAACGTTGGTGATGTGTAATATATCTGATGTATTAAAACTTTTTTGTGATGTTTGAAATTTTCCAAGTTTCATAATTTTAGCGTTTCGGGTTTCAGGTTTAGAGTTTAGGGTTCTAGGGTTTAGGGTTCTAGGGTTGGAGCCAATAGTAACCAGGACTTAAGATATTTCGGGGGCCTTTAGTCCCGGTTGGAGCCAATAACCGGGACTTAAGATATTTCAGGGGCCTTTAGTCCCGGTTGGAGCCAATAACCGGGACTTAAGATATTTCCCACCCTTCTCAGAGCCGTCAAGCCACGCGTCATGCTTTCCCGCCATTTCCCTCCGCTTCCTGCCATATTTTCCCGCCTTTTCCCTCCGCTTCCTGCCATCTTTTCCCGCCATTTCCCTCTATATATAGGCCGACCGCCATGGCCATTCACACATCCACAACTTCCCCTCTCACAATAATGGACACCGCATACTGAGCCATTCTGACCCTAGAGGAGACCGAGGCGCTGTGGGCCTCTAGCTACCCATGCCCACCAGGCTACCGGCTGCCCACCAACTGGATGCTGAGCATTGGAGGAGTTCCTGTCCCTCCTCCACCTCAAGGTTCCGCCCTCCAGGCGGCCATCACGAACCACTTCTACCTCGAGCTCATGCCAGAGCAGCGGATGGATCCCCATTGGGATCCCGACAACTACAACACCTAGAATGCCTTCTTCGCTAACCGGCAGGAAAGGGAGCTCGCCAGGTACGAGGGTGACGACCTGCCCCCATTGAACCACAACGAGGCTGGTTGCCGCCTATGGTGGGCAAACCGGACTATCGTCGTTGTGATGCGCTACATCGCCTAGGGTGATCATCCTCGCCTGCGGTGCCCGCACTTTGACCTTCCACAAAGCCACAAGAAGGGTGGGGATGGTGAAGGCCGCGGGCTACACGGTGTCGTCATCCAGGAGCCCCCTCCCTCGTGCATCGTGAATCCGATGCCGGAGTGGCAGGTACCCCTGGAATATGCCCTGGCTGGGCTTAGGATCTAGCCGCGTGCGCCTAGCGACGACGACAACGATGATGACGAAGATGAAGACGACCCTGAAGTTGTGTACTATAGGGCTAGATATGAGTATGAATAAAGGGGGGCATTTAGTCCCAATTCCATTAGTCCCGGTTTGTGGCTGGATCGGCGGGACTAAAGGGGGGCCTTTAGTCCCGATTCCTTAGTCCCAGTTTTTAATAATAATAAATGTCTTGAGTGTTAGTTCCGGCTTGTGGGTGGATCGGCGGGACTAAAGGGGGGCCTTTAATCCCGATTCCGTAGTCCTAGTTAGGAAACCGGGACTAATATATCGTTTCCTACTAGTATTGGTGTCTCTATAACTTTCCCGAACTATATATGAAGATGTTGTTCTATTCTAATTAATTTCACATATTAGGGAGTGCCTCTATGGCCAGCTTTAGAGAGATGCCCGAGGACTGGATCCTCCGGCATCTCCCTGAAGCTGGCCGTAGTATTGTCCCTGCTCTCGCACACCATCTTGTAGTATATAACTTCTATAGCTAGATCAATATGTCGGGGAACTAACTAATTTCACATATTAGGGAGTGCCTCTATGGCCACCTTCAGAGAGATGCCTGAGGACTGGATCCTTAGGCATCTCCCTGAAGTTGGCCGTAGTGTTGTCCCCGCTCTTTCACACCATCTTATTTGTAGTTGATAACTTCACAGGGATGCATATTTGTAGATTAAGCAGCATGACATAGTGTCGACACTCACGACATAATGTCGACACTCACCACTGTCATAATGCCGCCACCCACCGAAATAGTGTCATCCCTCACTGGCATAGTGCCGCCACTCACAAAATAGTGTCGACACTCACTAGCATAGTGTCGCCACCCACATTTAGTCCCGAATGGTGTCTCCAACCTGGACTACAGGTTTATCTTTAGTCCCGGTTGGAGACACCATCCAGGACTATGCCCGGGGCTGAGGCTCACTAAACTTGCAGTGGATCTCTGATGAAATAGCATGTTGTAAAAATAAAAATGATTTTAAAAAAATTCATGAGCATTATATCATGTAGTTATAGTTCAAATCTACCTGGCCTCCTACCGATTCGGCAGGAATTTGTGTTTTTCATGAGGGGTGGACGGAAAGGTTTCAGATACACCGGTTTCGAAATTGTCCATCTAAGGTGGTCTAGTATTTTTGAAAAATGGGTTGGTACCAATTCCAAACTTTAATTTGGTGGTTCCTTCACAAAACACCATGATTTCGACACCTCAAAAATGGAAATTGGGTTTTTCATGCGATGAAAAGGAAAAATTCCTCCTGCAACATCATAAGCCATCCTAAGATGCACATGTGTGAATAATATGAGTATACTATCACAAACTATGCCGTGATTCTAGCCATAAAAATTGGTGGTTTAACCTAAATACCATGAAACCTCGAACATGATAGGTCATTTTGTGAAGGATTTTTTGTGATGTTTGAAATTTTCCAAGTTTCATATTTTCCTTGCAACTATGACACATAATATGGTACCACGCGAAGATTTCACATTGTTTGGATACTTTTTGAACTTTTTATGCCTGTTTTAAACTATATTCAAAACGGCGGGCATGAAGATTCCTAGCCAGGACTGAGCCTCGCTAAACTTGCAGTAGATCTATGATAAAATAGCATGTTGTAAACCTAAAAATTATTTTTAAAAAAATTCATGAAAATAATATCATGTAGCTGTAGTTCAAATCTACCCGGCCTCCTATCGATTCGTCAGTAATTTGTCTTTTTTATGAGGGGTGGATGGAAAGGTTTCAGATACACCGGTTTGGAAATTGAACATCTAAGGTGTTCTAGTATTTTTGAAAAATGGGTTGGTACCAATTCCAAACTTTAATTTGGTGGTTGCTTCACAAAACACCACGATTTCGGCACTTCAAAATGGAAATTGGGTTTTTCATGCGATGAAAAGGAAAACTTCCTCCTGCAACATCGTAAGCCATCCTAAGATGCACATGTGTACACAATATGAGCATATTATCATAAACTATGCCATGATTCTAGCCATAACATTGGTGGTTTGACCTAAATACCATGAAACCTCGAACATGATAGGTCATTTTGTGAAGGATTTTTTGTGATGTTTGAAAATTTTCCAAGTTTTATATTTTTTCTTGCAACTATGACACATAATATGACACCACACGAAGATTTCACATTGTTTGGATAGTTTTGAAATTTTTATGCCCGTTTTAAACTATATTCAAAACGGCGGGCATGAAGATTCCTAGCCAGGGTTGAGCCTCGCTAAACTTGCAGTGGATCTCTAATGAATAGCATGTTGTAAACCTAAAATTTTTTTTTTTAAAAATTCATGAGCATTATATCATGTAGCTGTAGTTCAAATCTACCCGACCTCCTACCGATTTTGAATTTTGTCATGAGCCTCATGATTTTAAAAAAAAATCAACAACGAATTGCGTTGTACTATTATAGATATTTCTTTTCTAAACATTTTGATATTATATATGTTTATTTCTAATTTATAAATATTTTATTATATATTATACAAGGTTAAACATTGCTTCAACTCTGAATAAGGCAGGAATAAAAATTTCATTCTAGCAAGTTCAAATTGTTTCTGAAAATACTAAAGGTTTGGTCATGCGCGCCAAAATCTGCGGGGCAGAAATACACCTTTAGCACCAGTTCCAGTAAACAACCGGTGCTAAGTCCTTTCCTATAACTACTTCCTCTTCCTTCCCCCAAAATCCAATCGACCAAAATTCGTGAGGAGCCATTACGACACCGCAGGCTGCCGGATTTTTCCGTCGCCGCCGTCGAACGCTGCGCCCGCGCCGCCCACCTCACCTCGCTGGCCGGCCCCGTGCCGGTCCCCCCACCATCGCGCCATGTCGCTGCCCCGTGCCCACGCCCCCACCGCCGCTCCGTTGCTGCCCGCGGCCGCCGACACGCCAACGCCCACGCCCACCTCAAGTCGTCAACACCCGCACGTCGGAGTCGTCGCTGATGCCCACGCGCCTCCGTCACCGACGCCCGGACCCCCACCGTCCTCAGTCGACTGCAGCACCGCCACCGGCGCACCTCCCGCATCAGCACCCGCGTGCACGCCGCCTCTGTAAGTATATATTTCTCTTAATTAGGATTTAGTTTAAATTAATTAGGTTTAGTTTGAGTTTTTAGGGTTTAGTTTATGTTAGGATTTAGTTTAAATTAATTAGGTTTAGGTTTGAGTTTTTTAGGGTTTAGTTTATGTTAGGATTTAGTTTAAATTAATTAGGTTTAGGTTTCAGTTTTTTAGGGTTTAGTTTATGATAGGATTTAGTTTGAATTAATTAGGTTTCAGGTTTGAGTTTTTTAGGATTTAGTTTCTCTTAGGATTTAGTTTGAATTAATTAGGCTTTAGGTTTGAGTTTTTTAGGGTTTAGTTTTTTTGGGTTTAGTTTTTAGGGTTTTAGGTTTGAGTTTTTTAGGGTTTTAGGGTTTAGTTTTTTAGGGTTTAGTTTTAATTAGGTTTTATAGAATCTTTTACTCTACATGTTGTCCTCCCGGTGCTTATCATGGCCCAATAGCTAGGTGACCCTATATGATTGTAGGTGTCAACGCTACACTAGACGCTGGGACTAGAACTAGACTCGAGTCTAGCGATTTTGTGCTTAGCTACCACCAGTGCAGTGTTTAGACCTATGTATAAGGCCTCTTGGACTCAATGTTTGACCAACGCTGCACATGCCTTTAGGCTTGAGGGGCTTAGTATTTCTTATGTACAATACTTACAGACTTGAAACTAACACCGACTTGTACAATACTCAGATTTAACTATATTGTTGTTGTATAGTTCAAGACTCCGTGCTATGTATTAGGGTAAAATAAAAATGACTTTTAAGTCTTTGCGCAGAAATTATGGATCCACACAGAAGAGACGAAGAAGAGGAACAATTTCTCCAGAATATGATCTTTGAAAATGAGCAGTCAGATGTCACCCTGTTTTTGAACCCATCCAGTGAGGGAGACGAGCAAAACCGAAGAGATGTCCCCGGTGAGGGAGAGGGGCAAGAGAAAAACCGAAGATATGTCCCTGGTGAGGGAGAGGAGCAAGAGCAAAGAGATGGCTCTGATGAGGGAGAAGGAGATGCTGACTTCGACGAGGGAGAAGCCGATGGCTCCGGTGGAACTATTATAATTACAAATTCTGGCGAGGTATATATATTAATTAAGCGTCTGATGTCTAGATGTATTATTTGATTTGTGTATATACATATAGTAACGATGTTTCTTATTTTAGCCCTCCGGATCGGGCCAATCTTCTGCAAATAAACGTGGCACAACCAAAAGGTTGGACGGACATGAAAGGTACACAACTAAAGAAATCGGTGAAGATGGTGGGCCGATTGCTCCCGTGGACCATGCAAACAAGTTTAAATCTCAGATGGGAGTTATTGTTAGGGACTAGATCCCGATCACCGTGCAAGAATGGAAGAAGGCAAAGACGGAAGGAGTTAGTTATGTGGACAAGAGAGCCAAAGATAACCTTTGGAGAACGCTCATGGTAAATTTCACCCTACCGGCGCTAGAGGAGGATACTGATGAAGATGAGGTTCCAAATCAGGAGGATCCTGATCTGAATACCATCGAGCGAAAAGTAAAGAAGTGGGGTCTCTCAAAGATGGCAACAATGTTCAACAACTGGAAGAAAAAATGGACAGGAATTTTGTGCAGAAAAAGAAGACTCCAGTGTTTGAAGGCGCCTATTTGAAGATACGAGACCAGTGGGACGATTTTGTGTTGTACAAGACATCAGACGAAGCAAAGTAAAGGTTAGAAATAAATAAGAAAAATGCTGCTAAAAAGTTGTATCACCATACTATGGGGCAAGGAGGCTACATGGCTAGCAAGCCAAAGTGGAAGAAATGGGAGGACTATCTAATTGCTAAAGGGATCGAGCTAGAGATACTGAAATGGAACAATTGGACAAGGGATTAGTTTTACGGGCATGGGGGCACGTTGGACTCAGAAGGGAAGTGTGTTTATAATAGAAGACATAAGGAAAGCCTACTTCCCATTGATGCCTTTAGAAAGGTTCACAAGGAGGTTGAAGAGGGGAGGTTCCACCCTGAAAGAGAGAAGGACGAGCTCACACGCGCCCTTGGGAATCCTGAACACTTTGGACGAACACGAATCAAAGAAGGCTCCAAACCGTGGAAATATGGGTTTCCACCCGAAAGGAAGAAATATCCCGATAGAAGTCGTTAGAGGAATAAGGAAAGGGAGGCAGACCGCTTGGCTAAGATTGAAGACAAACTAAGGCAGCAACGGGATTTAATAGCCCAGCTTAGCTAGCAAGGTACCGCAGGCTCATCTCGGCCGCAGATAGAAGCTGCTCTCAATGCTACCGGCCCACCGTCTCAGCAAAAAAGCAGCGTGGCTTCCACCGAGCAACCGGGTGGTGATGATGAACTGGCTCTTCGGTACCCAGTGGATGATATCACGGGCTCGACACCCTGCGAGCTATATGTGAAGGTTGTGAACTTAAGCATGAAGGCGGCGGTCGGCTATGCCTTACCCACGTGCACGCCAACTTACCATTGCAGACCGGTTCCACAAGGCTATGTTGTTGTCGGGGTTGATCAAGTTATGAGCGGGTTTGAGCAGCTGAAGCTTGACTATCCTATCGGTGAAGGGGATTTGCTTGTGCTGGGAGATGCCATAAACACCACCGTTCTATGGCGAAAGGAATACATTGTGCTTCCAAATTGGACACCAAGGTCTCCAGTGCGTCACCCGTCTCTGCAGCGTCAGCCTTCTCTGTCTCCTCACCCGTCTCCAGCGCATCAGCCTACTTCACCGCCATGTCAGCCTACTCCGCCGCCACGTCTGCCTTCTCCTCCACCACATCAACAGTCTCCGCCGTCGCCGCCGTACACTAAGGCTGAGATCCAAAAGTGGAAGCGTACCAGCACAACTTGACCGGAGCCCCTCCCAAAAGTACAACAAGAAGTGAAACAGTTCCTTGGAAGGAAGAAGAAGCCCGCCGAGCCGCCTATAGAGAAGGAAAAATGTTAAAAATGCTGAAGACCCTGTCAAAACCCGAGGCAAGGCTTATATCAGACTATGACCGCTCTATTCTCAAGTCACATAAGGCATCAAAAGTGCGGTCGAGAAGTAGTAGTGCCAAAGGGAAATCAGTTCCCCAGCTCGGAGAATATAAAAACCCGTGCCCCCGCTACAAGTGTATCCCATCGAGTGCTTGGATCCGGAGATGGTAAAACTATACAAAGATGAAGCCGAAGCTTTTGGTATGAGTATTCCTGAGTAGTTAAGCCAGGCCGATTTCCCAGTGGGTGATCAAGTAGAATACCAATAAAAGTACGTGGAACCTCTCGTCAGATCTGAGCAGATCCCGCATCTACCAACACAATTGCGAAAGTTGCATCGGTGGTACATGCAAGCGTGTAAGGATGGGGCGAACTGGATCGTAATGGGACTTAAGACGGATCATTACATGCATGGAGATGACGAGATAAACATCGAATTTAGTGAATTATTCTAGCTCTACAATCAAGACACCCTTGACAAATCACTCGTCAATGCCTATTGCCTGTAAGTATTAATTTTATATTTAAATGTTCTCTAACTCAGCTCGTTCATTGCATATATGTACTCATCACTGTATTAATTATGTAGATTGAAGATTCTCGAATGCAGGAAAGGACGAATATATGACATTGGGTTCGTTGACCCATATACCGTGAATGCATTTTGTCTAGATAACTTTCCCAAGGACATGGAGGATAACTTGGTACACGCGTTAAGGTTTAATGAAACCAAATCGGAAATACTATTTTCTTACAACTACAGGTGAGTGTTACTGTCTTGTACATATTCTATTTCGCTTGCTCGATGTTAAGTATAGTTGATGAGTTATGTGTGTGCACAGTTACCATTTTATTCTCCTAATCATAATCCCTGACCGAGGACTAGTAAAAGTCCTGGACTCAAAACATAAACCCCTTGAGTCATGGGGGGGGGGGGGGGGGGACATGCAGGATATACTCCAGACGTAATTTCAACATTATAACACTATTTCGGCAACTTTCTTTCATTTTCTATCAAGTAATTAATAACTTCTTTCTTCATTTTTTTGCCAGGTAGTGTTTGGAAACGGTTCACGAAGAGGGCTCCGGGTGCGTGGAAACCGGAGCTTCAATTTGAACATGTCCCGGTAAGTACTACTAGTTAGGTCCGCGCATCTATTTGATTCTAGTTTCAATAACATTATCATCCTTGATTATTATTTTGATTGAATTCTGTTCTTGTAAAATGCTTGAAGCAGGTAGACGGAAATAATTTATGTGGATTTTATGTTTGCAAGTTCATTCGCCAGATGACCTGTGAGAAGGGCGATCATATTAAAAATCAAATTCATGTACATAAACAATATTCTCACCATTTTATTTTATTAGCATCAATTATGTGTTGAGTTTTATTCATATATATTAACCGCCTTCTTTAAATTAGATGGAAAAGTTGCGGGACGAGCTTCTAGCAACCGAGCATATACAAGCAATTGAAGAGGAACTGGCGGGATTCCTACTTGACCAGACCATAGACCCAGCCGGAGAATACCATAAGTTCCACAATTTTGGACAATAGGAATTGTAATAGAAATTATATTGTTTATATGCATGAAACGCATGTACCGTTAAGTAAATATGTCCGACCAAGTACGATAAAAGAGGTCACTTTAATCTCTATATTAATGACGATTTTGTGTAATATAATGGGTGTGCTGCACGTGTGTGCGTCAACGTGTTCCAAATGGCGAGCCATGTGCGTGACTGGAAAATGCCCCGAATCTCTGTCGCGGCAGAACCCGCAGACACGCCTACGGCTGGCCACGTGGTCACCATTACGAACCGGTGCTAAAAGTCCCCAGGCCAGCCGAGCCAGAGACGTCCACGTGGAGCCCCTTTAGCACCGGTTTGCAGCACAACCGATGCTAAAGGGTTGGACCTTTAGCACCGATTGCTTTGCACCGGTTGCAGAACCGGTTCAAATGGGACTTAAAAACCGGTGAAAATGTCCCGGTTTATACTAGTGACGTTATGGAAAATTACAGCAAACTTGAGGGCCAAGCACGTACATTGTGGAGTTACATCAGGTTAAAAAGCAGGGAAATTAAGCGCAACCAAATGCTACTACTAGATCAATCGGACGGCTAAGAAGTTGACTACGCCCTATCTTATTTCTCAGCTAGCTGGGAATTAGCAATTCCCCAACCCAAATAGACCTAAACCTCTGTACCTAGATCGATAGCAGAGGCGATCGGCGCCGAGACCCATGGCCATGGACAAGGACGATCCCATCCGCCGCGACGACTTCCCCACGGATGTCTTCGTGGAGATCCTGGGGCGGCTCCTGCCAAACTACCGCCACCGATCCCGCCTCGTGTGCCGGCAGTGGCACGACACCATCCACGAGCGCACGACGACAGACCTTCGGAGCCGCGCCGAGACCCTCCTCGTCGGCCAAAGTGTCGCTGGGTTTTAGACGACAAGTTGGGACTAGAGATGGTGATGATCAGCCCGGAGGGCCAAGTAATGGAGGTTGTCGGCACGTGCAACGACCTGGTCCGCCTCTGCAACGACAGTATGCCCGGAGGCGCCATCACCCTGGCCAATCCGGCAAATGGGGAGAAGCTCTCCCTCCCGCCGCTGCCATGCGCCGACAACTTTGTGCGTGGCCGGTTGATGTGGCACAAGTCATACGGCTTTGCACATCACAAGTGGACAGGGAAGTACAAGGTTGTGTGCATCCCGTGCTGCATCGACAGGGAGTTCCACAAGGTGCAGGTGTTCACGCTTGGGAGGACGTCCTGGCGGGACATTGCGACGTCGCCGGTGGGCAGCACTGGTGCGAGGTGTCTCCGCGGCGTCGGCACCGTCAGCATTGACGACGCAGTGTACTGGGTCACCGAGGGTACCGAGAGGATCATGTCATTCGACCTAGAGAAGGAGCGTGTCATGTTTGTGAAGCTGCTGCCAGCCAGACTGGGGAGCAGCTTCCGCCTGGCGGAGGTCTATGACTCTATGGGAGGTTGGGCATTCTAACCATTCATGAGAATCATGACTCGGCGAAGGTGGAGGAAAAGACGGTTGTGTGGGTTCTAGAGAGCACGAGGGGGAGACAGATGTGGATGCGTTGGTATAGCGTGGAGATGAACGTGAAGCCGCCGCAGCGGCTAATGCTGCCGCACTTTGCGCATGGCGAGCACGTGCTGACGCGGGAGGAGTACATTCTGTATAGGAACCAGCCGAAGAGCATGCAAAAGATGTCACGGTGTGGAACGCTTCAGATCAGCCAGAGCAACAGGGGAAGGGTAGCTCTCCAAGGTCAAGTCCAACAAGCATTCGCCTATGTAGAGACCAAGGAACCGTTGAATGTTTATAAGCTTTGGTGACTCTAGGTATCATCTAAGTTCTGCTAAAAATGCCAGTCTACAATACATACTACAAGATGTTGCTTGGAGAAATATAACGGGATTTCTATATCATGTCCTTTCTTTCGTTAGTTGTACTCAGATTTTCCCATCCTCGAATTTTTACCTTACTTTTTCCTCTCTCTTATCTCAAACCCTCACATCCGCTTGAACTACATGCTGATGGGTAGGGCCACGTAGAGCAGGGTCATCGTCCTTTGACCGTTATATGCTAACTGGTGGGGCCACGTAAGGCAGGGTCCCATAGTGACACCTCTGACTTGCGGGTCGCTTTATAAAGGGATGGTTACAAGCTGACTGGTGGGCCGCTTGCTTTGGATAGTAACACCACTACAGCCAATGACATGTGGATCCGGTGGATATGTACGAGGGGATCTTGAGAGAGAGATCCACAGTGATTGCATGCAATGCACAAATAGCCCGCAACTGTGTCGAGATGCGAGTGAGAAACCCGGTGCGTTAGATAGACATGAAAGGGACGCGTTGAATGGTACCCAGAAGAGGAGAAACGGAGGTGAACATCGATGTCAACCTCCACTATGTGACGCTAGCTATCATCTAAGTTATGCTAAAAATGCACGTCTACAATTACATACTACAAGATGTTGCTTGGAGAAATATAATATGCTTTAAACACATCATCCACTCGATGTTTCTTCGGCTCTCCACTTTTCGCATGAAATAATAAGCATTGATGACGCTATCATCTAGGTTCTTTGATGCTATCATCTAAATTGTGCTAAAAATGCACGTATCAGCATTGCACATCTTTTTCCGGATGCGCACCCTTGTAGGCTATTGGGTTGCACACCTACTTTTATCTATTTGTCTAGGAAGAAAGTATGGTTTTCCCTAGAATCAGGCTTTCGCCCCACTATATTAATATAGAAAACAACCGATACAACTAGGATATCACTGCTAGGGCAGACAACACAAAACCAGCCTAAAAGAAACAAGAAAATAAAATAAAAGAGAGAACAATTCCAACACCGGCGGTACAACTCAATAGGAGATGACTCGCCACCGCTGCACCCTCCGGAGAATTACCACCTCGCTCCTAGCACTCTGAAGGGTCGCGTACCAAGCAACAACTTCAAGAAGGGAAGCGACGACTACGCTACTGCCCGAACCAGTCCAAGGGTTTCCCCTGGTACGCTACGACGGTGGGGCGGAGGTACACCCGACTCCCTTCAAGCATGACATCGACACCCGCCAAGCCCCGCACCAGCTCCAGCTTCACCGTCCACCAGGAAAGAAACCATCGCACCGGGCTGCCCGCCCAGGCCCAGATTGAGACTGACGGGCCCAGATCTGGGTCGGAAGGGTTAGCTCCACCAGCCAGGCGCCGTTCCCTGCTGCCAATGGCGGCACCTACGCCTACAGCACCATCCTCGCCAACATCGGGAGCTCCGCCGCCATGCCAGATCGACGCTGCCTGGGGACACCCCCATCACCCCGCCATCCCGTGCAGGACAGGCCACGGGAGGGGTGTGTGTGTGTGTGTTTAGCATCCCAATCGTCTAACAATTGTAATGCGACTTGCCTAGTCTATATATAAGCTACTTCCTACATATTATTGCATCATCATTATATCATGCTCATGCCACCATGTCATATGTTGCAAACGTATCAATAATTTTTGATATTCCATGCTTGTTTTATATCTACTTTCTTATGTTTTGTCCACACTTTGGAGTATTTTTATACACTTACTTGGACTAACCTATTAACAAGATGCCATAGTGCCAGTTGCCTGTTTTCTGCTATTTTTGGTTCTAGGAAATTCAGAAAATGAATATTCTCGGAATTGGACGGGACAAAAGCCAAAGTCAATATTTCACCGAGGGGGACATGGAGCCAGAAGACGAGACGGAGAGGGGCCAGAAACCGGCCACACCACCTGGCCGCGCGGCCAGGCCTGACCCGCGCTAGGGGGTGGCGTGGCTGCCTAGGGAACCCCCTCGGCCTCCCCTTTCGCCTATATATCGCCTCCGATACAGAAACCCTAAATAAATCGAGCCTCCAGCCACGAAAAGTTCTGCAGCGCCGCCGCCACCGAAGGGGAGATTCGGGGGACAGAAAGTCTCTGTTCCGGTACCCTGCCGGGAACGAGAAGTGCCCCCGGAGCCATCTCCATCAAATTCCACCACCATCTCCATCGCCGTTGCTGATTCCCATGATGATGAGGGAGTAGTTCTTCCTCGAGGCTAAGGGTTCTACCGGTAGCTATGTGTTCATCTCTCTCTCTATGCGTGATCATATTGTGATCATGAGCTTTGTAATCAAGTAGATCTACTTTGCTACTCAAGTGCTTTAATAGATCTCTGCTCGCCCCATGTGTGTGAAAGTGACAGCGTGCACACCATGGTGGCACTTAGGCTAGAGATTACAAATACTTGTTATGAGTTATATTTGGATTTGGATGTTTCTATGAAATTGTGGTGTTTGTTGGAACCATCTAGAGCTCAAGGTGATAGTGTGGGGTTATCTAGATGGGAAAAGCGGACTTTGAGGAGTGCTATTATAGCCCTACCATGGATTAGCGTGTCTAACCGGAGAGTAGTTCAGAGTAGTATCATGAAGAGAGGATATTTATATGAGAGTGTTCACTAGTGAAAGTATGATCCCTAGGCCTTGTTTCTAAGCATTGAAACACCGTTTGCAATTAGATCTGTTACATATTGATACGTTGCTAACATATCCATAATTTTTGATGTTCCATGCTTGGTTTTATCTACTTTCTTGTGTTTTGTTCCAACTTTGGAGTATTTTCTATACACTTTCTTGGACTAACCTATTAACAAGTGCCACAGTGCCAGTTGCCTGTTTTCTGCTGTTTTTGGTTTCAGAAAGTCAGAAAATGAATATTCTCGGAATTGGACCGGACAAAAGCCGAAGTCGTTATTTTCCCGGAAGATTCACGGAGCCAGAAGACGAGACAGAGAGGGGCCATAGGGTGGCCACACCATGTGGTGGCGCGGGCTAGCCCTGGCCGCGCCACCAGGTGGTGTGGGCCCCCTGGCCGCCCATCGACCTTGCCTCTTCGCCTATAAGATGCCTCCTGATGCAAAAACCCTAAATCGTCAAGCCTCCAGCCACGAAAAGTTCTGCAGCGCCGCCGCCACCGAAGGGGAGATTCGGGGGACATAAAGTCTCTGTTCCGGCACCCTGCCGGGACAGGGAAGTGCCCCCGGAGCCATCTCCATCGATCTCCACCACCATCTCCATCACCATTGCTGATTCCCATGATGAGGAGGGAGTAGTTCTCTCTCGAGGCTAAGGGTTCTATCGGTAGCTATGTGTTCATCTCTCTCTCTATGCATGATCTTATTGAGATCATGAGCTTGTAATCTATAGATCTACCTTGCTACTCAAGTGCTTTAATAGATCTCTGCTCTCTCCATGTGTGTGAAGTTGACAGTGTGCACACCATGGTGGCACTTAGGCTAGAGATTATAAATACTTGTTATGAGTTATATTTGGAGTTGGATGTCTTTATAAAATTGTGGTGTTTGTTGGAACCATCTAGTTCTCAAGGTGACAGTGTGGGGTTATCTAGATGCGGAAAGCGAACTTTGAGGTGTGCTGTTATAGCCCTACCATGGATTAGAGTGTCCAACCGGAGAGTAGTTCAGCGTAGTATCATAAAGAGAAGATATTTATATGAGAGTTTTCACTAGTGAAAGTATGATCCCTAGGCCTTGTTTCTAAACATTGAAACACTGTTTGCAATTAGATCTGTTACATGTTTGCTTGCTTCTACCTTTATTTCAGTTTACCTTTATTCTCTTCCACACCATTAAAAAGTATTTTCTAGCATCGTTGTCTTATATTCATACCACTTGTATTTCACTATCTCTTCGCTGAACTAGTGCACGTATACACCTGACAAGTGTATTGGGTGTGTTGGGGACACAAGAGACTTCTTGTATCTTGATTGCAGGGTTTCTTGAGAGGGGATACCTTTGACCACTTCGTCCCTGAGTTCGATAAACCCTGGGTGATCCACTTAAGGGAAAATGTGTTGCTGTTCTACAAACCTCTGCACTTGGAGACCCAACAACTGTCTACTTAAGGTACTCACATCCTCCGGTGTGAGTGCTCAAAGTTATTTCCTTTAGATTCTGCAATTTTCTCTTTTTGTTTCTTGTTTTCACTAGTTAGGCTTAATGGAAAACAACAAAAAAATTAGAGAGCTTTATAGTATTTATCTAGAGTTAGGACATGAAGTGTTTGAAGAGAAAATTAAAAAACCTTTGGAACTTTATTTGCATGCTAATAGCAATGTTGTTAGTATGAATTCTTTGGACACCATTATTGCTAATGCTATGGAAAAGTCTAAGCTTAGGGAAGCTAGTTTATATGAAAATGATCTTTTTAGTTCCCCACCTTTGAAAGATAGCTATTCTATTGCTTATGATGATACCAAACCTCCAATATATGATGATTACAATGATGAATTTGATATTTTTAGTCCACCTACTATTGAGGAGAAAATTAATGATTACAATATGCCTCCTATATTTGATGATTATGGTGATGAGAATAATAATGATAGCTATTTTGTTGAATTTGCTCCCACTACAATTAATAAGAATGACTATGTTTATGTGGAGCGTATTAATTCTTTTATGCATGTGGCTCATGACAAGAATGTTTTATGTGATAGTTATATTGTTAATTTTATTCATGATGCTACTGAAAGTTATTATGAGAGAGGGAAACATAGTTTTATGTATCTCAACAAAATTAAGTTTCCCCTCTTTATGTTGAAAGTCTTGAAGTTGCACTTGTTTTACTTTCCTATGCTTGTTGCTTTGTACTTTCATGACTTGTTTCTTTACAAGATTCCTATGCATAGGAAGTGGGTTAGACTTAAATGTGCTTTGAGTTTGCTTCTTGATGCTCTCTTTTACTTTAATTCATATTCCTTATGTGAGCATCTTCTCAAACTATCATGCCTAACTAAAAGGCGTTAAAGAAAGTACTTATTGGGAGATAACCCAAAAGTTTTAGATGAGTCTTGAAAGTTATTACTTCAGTAATAACCGCTCCTTATCCTTTTTATTTGCTTTTTGTGCCAAGAGTAACCTCTAATGCGAGAGAAGTAATGATTGAGAAAGTTGCTATCCCGAAACAGATTTTTGTGCTTCACCGTAAAAATTCGTGTAAAATCTCTGTACGTCGTTTTGAGGCGTGAAGTTTTGTGCTTCTGCGCCAGGTTGTTATCTAACTTTCGTTAGTTCAACACTTTTTGATTTGAGCAACATAAGGTCTTCGAAAAAATCCGTCTTTACCTGCTAGTCTGTTTTGATAGGTTTCTGCCATTATTTGCATTTGCTTCTTCTTGGTTCCTTTTTGAGTTCTTTTTGGGGAATTAAGCTTTTTGAGGGAAGTTCTACAGTATCTTGTGTTTTAATAGAAGTTTTATTGGTGTTGAAACTGAACCTAAAGACTTATTATCTTGAGTGCACTAATGTTGCTAATAAAGATTGTGTGAAGTTTTGTATGAAGGAAAAATTTCAGGTGTGTGGAGAGAATGATGTAATGAGATGAAGAATGGACTAAAGCTCAAGCTTCGGGATGCCACCCCGTGTCACCCCAAGAATTATCCAAGAAGTACAAGCGTCAAAGCTTGGGGATGCCCAAGGCATCCCCTTCATCAATAAAAATCTCAGGTCTTTCTAGACACTTCATTTTTATTATTTCATGCACAGTTGTGTTGTTCTTGGAGCGTCTTCTTTTTCGTTTTCATTTTGGTTTTTCGTTTGCTTGGTTTGTTTAGTTTTCTGAATAAATTGGTTGGACCCCCTCTTTCATACATTGGTTTTCAAATAGTTTGGTTTGGATTGGAAAAGAGTAGGAAAGTTCATGCTTAGGTGGTAAAGAGAGCTTGTTTTTGACTGTGGCCTATGCTTTGTCATGCCATGCTTGATATTGATTTTGCTTTATGCTTAGTATTCTTTGCTGTAGCATGACTTGTTATAAACAATTGAGATTGCTTAATGTGCCTTGGATGAATCATGCGTTGTTTTAGCATATTAAAGCATAGTATAGTGGTATTCTCCTTTGATGCTTTATTTGGGTTAACTTGGCACATGCTCACACCATGTTATGACTATCTCAAGTCACCATAGCCTTTATGATCCTTTAGTTTTCAACTTGTAGTATCACTTTATGCTTTGATCAATGATGTTTTGTCACTCTGCATGATTATGGCCATTATTGTTCTCTTAGTTTGTCGCTCCCAGTCTTTTGCTAGCCTCCGCAACCAAGTATGAGTTCCACTCATGCATCCAACTCCTAAAACCAAGTTATTCCAAAAGAGTCCACCATACCTACCTACTAGCATATGCTATTCCAAGTATATTCATGTTTTTATCTACCTTCCAAATTAAACTTGTTATGAGAAAACTAGTGATTAAAGCTCTCACGAACTTGATGGCACACTTTACTTTTCTTGCCCTTAATAAACTTGAACCATTGTGTCGTCTATGTTGTATATGCTTGCACTTATTTGTTGGGGATTAGCGGAACCATGATGTCATGGGGAACGCTTTCAACATTGCACTTGTACTTTGTACCTAGTTGACATCATGCTCTTTTGTCTATGGATGTCGTCGGTGTGAAATGAAAGGGGAGCTTGTAAGTCCATGGAGTTATGTATATGTGTTAGAGAGACGCCTGGGCCGCTGGTCTAATCCATGCTGTCATGGTGGAAACCTGCAGCGTAACCATAATGAGTTGTCTATGAAGGATTCTTCTTATAAAAAAAGAGTCAGATATTGAGAAAAAAAAAGAAAAAAAAGAAAAAAGAGATATATGAAAAGAGGAAAGAGAGAAAAAAGCACCATATTCCCATGGTAAATAAGAAGATTGTTGAGATGCTTGTTGTCTGCTTGCCTTGTCATTTTGATATGGGGATTCTTCCGTATCATCGGGCAAGGGGTATCCTATTGGCGGTTCTCTATGATACACATATACTTATGATGACAAAAACTAACCGGTGACTAAACTTGAGTAGCATGATGAGCGGCCCTCGTATTCAAGGGACATGAGATTTCCAACTTATACTTCGTCAAGCATATACACCATAGTTTGTTCACTTTAACCTTAATCACTTCAAGATGCTTATGATAGGGGCAATGAGAGCTGAAAGCTAAAAAGTACCATAATTTTTGGAAGCTCTTTATGAGACTTGAATCCCTACTTCCTTCTATGAAGGCCTTTCTTTTACTTTTATGTTGAGTCTCCACCTTCTATCTTTATGCACCTACTTTGAGAGCATAGTGGCCACTCTTAGTTCTATGTGCATTGTCCCAAGACTTGTTGATTGATGCATAGCTTTGATATTGCTTGTTTTAAACTATTTGTATCTAGTCACTCTTATGAACTTTGAAGGTGTCATACTCTATGAGGGACAAGCTGAATGCCACTATGCTATGTTTTCTTTATGTGAAACAAACAAACGTCTTGCAAAGCATTGTTATTCATGAATCTTTTGTTTGTGTCTTTTCATGTTGCAACATAGTTGCTTTGCCTTATTGTTAGAACTTTGTCTTTCATGTTATGATTGAAGTACTATGATCCCGGCCATCAATGCTTTACAAATACTTTGATCAACTTTATGATGGTGCATGTCACCTAAAAAAATATTTTTTCTTTTTATCACTTACCTACTCGAGGACGAGCAGGAGTTAAGCTTAGGGATGTTGATACGTTGCTAACGTATCCATAATTTTTGATGTTCCATGCTTGGTTTTATCTACTTTCTTGTGTTTTGTTCCAACTTTGGAGTACTTTCTATACACTTTCTTGGACTAACCTTTTAACAAGTGCCATAGTGCTAGTTGCCTGTTTTCTGCTCTTTTGGTTCCAGAAAGTCAAAAAATGAATATTCTCGGAATTGGACCAGACAAAAGCCAAAGTCGTTATTTTCCCGGAAGATTCACGGAGCCAGAAGACGAGACGGAGAGGGGCCATAGGGTGGCCACACCATGTGGTGGCGCGGGCTAGTCCTGGCCGCGCCACCAGGTGGTGTGGGCCCCCTGGCCGCCCACCGACCTTGCCTCTTCACCTATAAGATGCCTCCCGATGCAAAAACCCTAAATTGTCAAGCCTCCAGCCATGAAAAGTTCCGCAGCGCCGCCGCCACCGAAGGGGAGATTCGGGGGACAGAAAGTCTCTGTTCCGGCACCCTGCCGGGACGGGGAAGTGCCCCCGGAGCCATCTCCATCGATCTCCACCACCATCTCCATCACCATTGCTGATTCCCATGATGAGGAGGGTGTAGTTCTATCTCGAGGCTAAGGGTTCTACTGGTAGCTATGTGTTCATCTCTCTCTCTATGCATGATCTTATTGAGATCATGAGCTTGTAATCTATAGATCTACCTTGCTACTCAAGTCCTTTAATAGATCTCTGCTCTCCCCATGTGTGTGAAGTTGACAGTGTGCACACCATGGTGGCACTTAGGATAGAGATTATAAATACTTGTTATGAGTTATATTTGGAGTTGTATGTCTTTATGAAATTGTGGTGTTTGTTGGAACCATCTAGTGCTCAAGGTGAGAGTGTGGGGTTATCTAGATGCGGAAAGCGAACTTTGAGGTGTGTTGTTATAGCCCTACCATGGATTATAGTGTCCAACCGGAGAGTAGTTCAGCGTAGTATCATAAAGAGAAGATATTTATATGAGAGTGTTCACTAGTGAAAGTATGATCCCTAGGCCTTGTTTCTAAACATTGAAACACCGTTTGCAATTAGATCGGTTACATGTTTGCTTGCTTCTACCTTTATTTCAGTTTACCTTTATTCTCTTCCACACCATCAAAGTATTTTCTAGCATCGTTGTCTTATATCCATACCACTTGTATTTCACTATCTCTTTGCCGAACTAGTGCACCTATACACCTGACAAGTGTATTGGGTGTGTTGGGGACACAAGAGACTTCTTGTATCTTGATTACAGGGTTGCTTGAGAGGGGATACCTTTGACCACTTCCTCCCTGAGTTCGATAAACTTTGGGTGATCCACTTAAGGGAAAACTTGCTACTGTTCTACAAACCTCTGCACTTGGAGGCCCAACAACTGTCTACAAGAATAGAAGTGCGTAGACATCACATGTTTGCTTGCTTCCATCTTTATTTAAGGACATGAAGTGTTTAAAGAGAAAATTAAAAAACCTATGGAACTTTATTTGCATGCTAATAGAAATGTTGTTAGTATGAATTCTTTGGACACCATTATTGCTAATGCTATGGAAAAGTCTAAGCTTGGGGAAGCTAGTTTTTATGAAAATGATCTCTTTAGTCCCCCATCTTTAGAGGAGAAAATTTGCTTTGATGATACTATACCTCCAATATATGATGATTACAATGATGAATATGATATTTTTAGTCCACCTACTATTGAGGAGGAAATTAATTATGACTACAATATGTCTCCTATATTTGATGATTATGGTGATGAGAATAATAATGATAGATATTTTGTTGAATTTGCTCCCACCACCATTAATAAGAATGACTATACTTATGTGGAGAGTATTAATTCTTTTATGCATGTGGCTCATGATAAGAATGTTTTATGTGATAGTTATATTGTTAATTGTATTCATGATGCTACTGAAATTTATTATGAGAGAGGGAAACATGGTTCTATGCATCTCAATAATGTTAAGTTTCCCCTCTTTATGTTGAAAGTCTTGAAGTTGTACTTGTTTTGCTTTCCTATGCTTGTTGCTTTGTGCTTTCATGACAAACAAACATGCTTGTTGCTTTGTATTTATTATGTTTGCTACTCTATGAGGGACAAGCTGAATGCCATTATGCTATGTTTTCTTTATGTGAAACAAACAAACATCTTGCAAAGCATTGTTATTCATGAATCTTTTGTTTGTGCCTTTTCATTTTGCATCATAGTTTCTTTGTCTTACTTCTAGAACTTTGTCTTTCATGTTATGATTGAAGTACTATGATCCCAGCTATCAATGTTTTACAAATACTCTGATCAAGTTTATGATGGTGCATGTCACCTCAAAAATTATTCTTTCTTTTTATCACTTACCTACTCGAGGATGAGCAGGAGTTAAGCTTAGGGATGTTGATACATTGCAAATGTATCTATAATTTTTGATGTTCCATGCTTGGTTTTATCCAATTTCTTGTGTTTTGTCCAAACTTTGGAGTACTTTTCATATGATTTCTTGGACTAACCTATTAACAAGAGCCACAGTGCCAGCTGCCTGTTTTCTGCTGTTTTTTGGTTCCAGGAAAGTTAGAAAATGAATATTCTCGGAATTGGACGGGACAAAAGCCAAAGTGCCTATTTTTCCAGAAGACTCACGGAGCCAGAATACGAGACGGAGGAGGGCTGGGGACCAGCCACACCACCTGGCCGTGCGGGCTAGGCCTAGCCACGCTAGGGGGTGGTCTGGCTGCCCCAGACACCCCCTTGGTCTCCCTCTTCGCCTGTAAGATGTCTTCTGACCTAAAAACTCAGGGGGGGTTCGACGTTTTTCCAGAAGGAGTTCCGCTCCGCCGCCACCACCAGATTCCACGAAACAGCACCAGAAACTCTGTTCTGGCACCCTGCCGGGACGGGAAATTGGAGGAGATCGTCGCCATCATCATCACCATCACTTCTCCATCGACCATCCATGTTTCCCCCATCTATGAGTGAGTAATCCCCCGCTGTAGGCTATGGGGATGGTAGGGATTGGATGAGATCGTTCATGTAATGGCATCAGATTGTTAGGGCATGGTGCCTAGTATCTTCTATTAGTGCTTTATGACTTTGTTGCAACTTGTTATGCTTAATGCTTGTCACTAGGGCCCGAGTGCCATGATTTCAGATCTGAACATGTTATTGATTCATTATGATAGTATTGTTTTTGGTCTTACCTACAAGTTGTATACACACGTTGTTGTCCGGAACCAATGGCCCCAGAGTGACAGAAATCGGGATAACCGGAGGGAATGGCTTTGATGTGAGGATCACATGTGTTCACGGAGTGTTAATGCTTTGCTCCGGTGCTCTATTAAAAGGAGCACCTTAATTGTCAGTAGTTCCCTTGAGGCCCCGCTGCAAATGGGCTGGCAGGACAAAAGATGTTGTGCAAGTTCTCATTGCGAGCACGTATGACTATATATGGAACACATGCCTAGGATTATCTAGTACTTGGATGCTTTATCTTATTTATCTGCAATTGCCCTATGTTCTGATTGCCTTGTGAATTGTCTTGTTCATGCAACGCCCGTCCATCCATCCCTATGCCTACCGCACTCGAATCCTACTGTTTACTGCTATTGTTACTACTGTCTTTACTTTACTACTGCTGCTAGTTTGCTATTCCTACTACAAAACTGTTGCTACTGATAAACTGTTGTGAGCAAGATTGTTTCCAGATGCAGCTGAATTGACAACTCAGTTGTTAAGGCTTATAAATATTCTTTGGCTCCCCTTGTGTCGAATCAATAAATTGGGTTTCACTTCCCTCGAAAATACTACGATACAGCCCCTATACTTGTGGGTCATCAGGGACCTCTACGAGGCCTGAACCTGGGTAAAACTTGCGTCTCTGTGTGCTTGTTTGCTAGCCGATTGATGCCTCCAGCGCTCCCCCTCTCCAAAACCCAAGTCCATAACAATGGGCATTGACGAGTTAAACCCTCATCAATTGGCGCCGTCTGTGGGAACTGGGAGTGCTGATGTTGCGGCTTCTTCGACCCCGTTAACCGCGATCTACAACTCCGCAACAGCGGAGATTCGCCAGCTCTTCGGCGCGTTCGAATTCACCATCCACATGCCCGCCACTCGCCCGGCTTTCGAGTCCGTGGGCGATGGAATCAGCCTGGCGATTGGGAGCTTCCGCTTTCAAGTTGGTCAACTGGGCATGCTTCGCATGCCTGACCAGCCGACGGCACCAGCGATTGCTCCAGCATCATGGTTCCCACCACCAATTGGCACCCTTAGCAAGCTCAACACCTCAGCAACAGCTGGGAGTACGGACAGCGACAGTAGTCGAGGATCCGATCTGGGTGATCTAGCCACAGAAGATGGAGCCTATGGCTCCGGATCTGAAAGTTGTGGGAGCAACAGCTTCCCTAACCACTTCATGTGCGCCGTCATCAACGCGGGCGATACTATCGCCAATTGTGAAAACGTTGGCACCGGGTCTGGCATCGGACCGCCCAACGACAGCATGCCCAATGGCACCGGACCACCCAACGTCAGTATGCCCAACGGCGGCAACGACGCGCCCATCAACAACGGAACCGGTTGGGGACCGATGCTCACGGCGAATGAGAACACAGGCGAGCGCATGCAGATCCACCTCAATGACAACGAATGGGCCCGTTGTCGTGAAGCTCTGCGGGGCAATCCTCTACCCCCTAACACACTGCAGGACATGCTGATGGGCTACCATTGGCTATTAAAGGAGGAATTCAAGTGCCAGTAACAGGTGATCGTGCAACTCGAAGCGCACAGAAAGGCGGCGGATGAGTCGAGTCTTCGACGAGTTGGGCTCTCCTCCCACGGAGGATCCTCCTCCAAAGGCAACGAGTACGTTGCCAACAAGAGGCGATCTCAGCTGGCCCACCTCACCGAGCAAGAACACGTATATGCTGTGAAAGTCCTCGACTTCAGCTCTATGACAGTCGACACGCGAGGCAACGTGCTCCCAAAAATGCCGCAAGCTACGGTAACGGCGGCCACCATGTACCTCCTCAACAACCAGCCTCCGGCTGGAGATCCGCGAGCTTCCATGCACCGAACTATGATCGCGGGCCTAGGACTAATCGAGGCCACGCTCGACAAAGAATCAACACCGGAGCCGAAGAAAAGTAAGGCTCTGGAAAAGTACTACCCGTACTCCTCAAGTGACGACAGTCACGATCTGTCACGGCGGCGTTGCTGACGGCGGCATGACCGCGACTACTATGCGCACAATGACCTCACGCAGCGGAAAGTCGACAAGATGCGGGCAAGACACGCTCGTTCGACTGACTCAGAAGAAGACGAGACTGAGCTTTGCGGCGCCAGATGCTTCATTAGGGCCATCAGGCAGAAGCGAATGCCTAAGGGGTTCAAACTCTCATCGGAGAACCCAAAATTTGACGGTCTATAGGACCCGAAAATCTGGTTGTAGGACCACATCTCCTCTGTCAGACTACATGGAGGGAGTCGAAGCACGACCATGCAATGCTTGCAGCTACAGCTGCAGGGCGCCGCTCGCGCATGGCTCAACAACCTCCCGCATGGATCCATTCGCAGCTGGGAAGAGCTGGTCTACAGCTTCGTGTGCAATTTCAAGGGCACTTACAAAAGGCCCGCATCAATCGAAGAACTGAGAAGCTGCCAGCAAAGATCGGGTGAATCGCTATGCTCGTACATCCAGAGGTGGTCCATCATCAAGAACTCCGCAGAAAACATCTCGAAGGACCGTGCAATCGACGCGTTCAACGGCGGCGTTCGCCGTATAGAACTCAGAGAGGAGCTGGGCCGCACGAAGCCCAAAATGATCGACCACCTGATGGAAATCGCGAATCGGTGGGCTGACAGAGAAGACTCGGTAAAAAAACCATACCTACTCCGATGTCGACGATGACCTCGGGCGCAGACGCGACCGCCGAGGAAAACGTCGGATGCGCGTCTACGATGACCGCGATGAGGTCAATATGGTCGCAGCCGGCTACACCGACAAACGCGACGACAACCGCAACCGCGGATACCGCAATGGTGGATATCGCGACAGCAGAAAAACCATGCAGGTGTGGCAACACTGCACTCGCGAAGAGGCACCCGCAACATCTATCGAGGACAAACTGTCCGGGCCATGCAACATGCACTTCTACATCGACAAGCACGATGGCAAGAAGAAATCCATCCACCTTCTCAAGGACTACCGTGAGTTCCTCAAACTCCACGAGGGCCTGGCCCGGATGAATCGCGACGCGGTCAATAGGGGCTACGGAGCCGCCCTAGGCGTTGTGGCACATGGAGCTCCTCCACCACTGCCCGGACCACAAACCACCCGCGGCTGCATCGGTCCAGCATCATGGAGGCGAGCCATACCCACGAGCCGTGGGCAACATGGGGATGATCCAAAAAGGACGTCCCTCAAATCGAGTGCAGAAGGCCATCACTCGCCAAGTCAACTTGGCGATAAACTCTCCACTTTCCACCACTGAGTACCTTAGTGGAAGCGACTCCCGCATCACCTTCGACAGGCGTGACCACCCGCGCCAAGTTCGTCATCCAGGCCACTGTCCCCTCGTACTCGAGGCGCATATTGGGGGCTTCGACATGAGTCACGTCTTCATGGATGGCGGCAACGGCATTAACCTCATATTCGCGAGTACCTTGCATGCGATGAGGATCCCTGTGACGTGTCTGGAAGTTTCAGACACGATGTTCCACGGCATCGTCCCAGGGAAAGGCATATATCCCCTAGGCAAAATCAACCTCGACGTCATCTTCGGCACGCCACAAAATTTTTGGCGAGAGTGCATCGACTTTGAAGTCGTCGACTGGCCTTCACAATACCACTGCATCCATGGACATGTCACGTTCTCAAGGTTCATGGTAGTGCCGCACTACGCCTACCTGCAGATGAAAATGCCAAGTCCAAACAGCGTCATCTTCGGCATGCCACAAAATTTTCGGCAAGAGTGCATCGACTTTGAAGTCGTCAACTGGCCTTCACAATACCACTGTATCCTTGGACATGTCACGTTCAACCTCGACGTCATCTTTGGCACGCCGCAAAATTTTCAGCGAGAGCGCATCGACTTTGAAGTCGTTGACTGGCCTTCATAATACTACTACATCCTTGGACATGTCACGTTCTCAAGGTTCATGGCAGTGCCGCACTACGCCTACCTGCAGATGAAAATACCAGGTCCAAACAGCGTCATCTTCGGCACGCCGCAAAATTTTCGGCGAGAGTGCATCGACTTTGAAATCGTCAACTGGCCTTCACAATACCACTACATCCTTGGACATGTCACGTTCAACCTCGACATCATCTTCGGCACGCCGCAAAATTTTCGGCAAGAGCGCATCGACTTTGAAGTCGTCGACTGGCCTTCACAATACCACTGCATCCTTGGACATGTCACGTTCTCAAGGTTCATGGCAGTGCCGCACTATGCCTACCTGCAGATGAAAATGCCAGGTCCAAATGGCATAATCACAATCAACGACAACTTTGAGAGGTCAGAAAGCTGTGATAGGGAATTCAATAGAATCTTCCAGTCCTTCGTCATGTAGGAGGAACTCGCAAGATTAAAGGAGTCGACAGACAACAGTCTGCCTCCCCTGAGCAGGCCAAGTTCACCCGACATGTCCTTTGACTCGTCGGTACACACGAAGAAAGTCCAGGTCCACCCAACGGACCCGACCAAGACGGCCCTCATCGCCAACAACTTGAGTTCCGCATAGGAACTCACGCTCGTGGAATTACTCCATGAGCACTGAGAGATCTTCGCCTGGTATCCAGTGGACATGCCAGGAGTTCCCAGGGAATTCGCCGAGCACTCACTCAACGTGAATCCAAACGCAAGGCCAGTCAAGCAGACAATTCGGTGACTGTCTGAACCAAGAGCAAAGGCAGTCGGAATGGAGATCAACAGGCTCCTCGACGCAAAATTCATACGCGAGATCAATGAAAGCACTTGGCTCGCTAACACAGTGCTTGTGCCTAAAAAAGACACGGATATCCTGCGGATGTGTGTGGACTTCACCTCCTTAAATAAGCACTGCCCGAAGGATCACTTCCCGTTGCCGCGAATCGACCAAATCATTGACTCCACCGCGGGATGTGAGCGTCTCTGCTTCCTCGATGCCTACTCAGGCTATAATCAGATTCGAATGAAGGAGGAGGATCAGGAGAAAATGGTGTTTACAACGCCCTTTGGTGTGTTCTGCTACAACATGATGCCCTTCGGGCTAAAAAACGCAGGAGCCACCTATCATTGGTGGATGCAGGCTTGCCTCAAGAATCAACTTGGTCGCAACATCCAAGTCTACGTTGACGACATCGTCATCAAAACCAAAGAGGAAGCCTCACTAATCGACGATCTACATGAGACCTTCGCCAACCTCGGCCGCTACTGGATCAAGCTCAATCCGGAGAAATGCGCCTTTGGCATGCCATCTGGGCAGTTACTCGGGTATCTCATCTCCGTGAGAGGGATCGAAGTAAACCTCAAGAAAATAAAGGCCATACTAGCCATGGAGAAGCCGAGGAACGTAAGAGGCATCCAGCAGCTGGCTAGGCAAATCACGGCGCTCAGTCGATTCATCAGTCGCATGGGCGAAAAGGCATTGCCCTTCTACCAACTTCTCCGCAAAACTGACAAATTTGAGTGGACAGACGAGGCGCAAGAAGCATTTGAGGACCTCAAACATTTACTATCCACCTCGCCAGTACTGGTGACTCCACGTGAAAAAGAGCCGCTATTGCTCTACATCTCCGCCACCAACCAGGTGGTCAGCACGGTGCTTGTGGTGGAACGAGCCAAAGAAAACAAGGTCCACGGGGTCCAGCGCCCAGTCTACTACCTCGGCGAGGTGCTCACGCCAACAAAACAGCGGTACCCGCACTACCAGAAGCTGGCGTACGACGTCTTCATGACAGCAAGGCGACTGCGCCACTACTTCTAGGAGCACTCAATCGGGGTGGTGAACGGTGCCCCGCTCAGGCATATACTCAATAACCCTGATGCCATCGGGCGAGTTGCACTTTGGGGAATCGAACTGTCTCCACGAAACATCACATACGAAAAGCGCGACGCGATCAAGTCGCAAGTCCTCCTTGATTTCCTCGTGCACTGCATGGAGAACCAGCTCCCTAACAAGCCAGATATGTCCTACCTCTGGACAATGCACTTGGATTGGTCCAAACAAAAGGACAGAGCTGGCGCAAGTGTCATACTGACATCTCCCCAGGGAGACAAGCTGAAATACATTATGCGAATGCAGTTCACCGCCTCTACTAATGAAGCTGAGTACGAAGCTCTGATCCATGGGATGCGGATGGCAAAAACCTGCAGCACCAAAAGGCTCATCATCTATGGCGACTCCAAACCGGTGGTCAACCAAATGATGCACGAGTGCGACGCACTGAACGATAACATGATCGCCTATCGCAACCTCTACGACACACTCGAAGGGGACTTCGACGGCTGTGAGCTGCGACATGTGGGTCGTGAAAGCAATGAAGAGGCGGATCTCCTCGCCAATATTGGCTCCACTTGTGCCCCCATACCACCTGGGGTATTTCTCGAGCGCATCTGCGAACGCTCCATCAAGCCAAAGGCTCTAGAGAAGAAAGTAAGTGCGTCATCGGACTCGGAGGCTATGCCACCCAATGAGCCAATGGCACTCGATGATCTGGAGCTTGATACAGGAGTCGAAGGACCAATGGGCGTCATGATGATCGAGCCATCTAGGACACAACCCTACATCACATATCTACTCAGCAAGAGACTCCCAGATGATCTGACTGACGCGTGACACATCGCGCGACGATCCAAGGCATTCGCTGTCATCAACGACAAACTATACAAGCACAACATCACAGGAGTACTCCAACGGTGTGTCTCCAACGGGGACGGAAGGGCCGTCCTCCTCGACATCCATGAAGGCACTTGCGGGCACCATGCTGGAAGTCGCGCCCTCATTGCCAAAGCTCTATGAGCTGGATTCTACTGGCCCACGGCCATGCGCGACGCCCAGGACATCGTCCAGTGCTGTAATGCTTGCCAGCGATTCACGGACAAACCTCACACACCTGGCACAGAACTCCATCCAATACCATTGGCTTGGCCCTTCGCGCAATGGGGACTCGACATGGTCGGCAAGCTCCCGAAATCCTTGCGAGGAGGTTACGTCTACCTCTTGGTTGCAGTCGACAAATTCACCAAGTGGATCGAGGCCATGCTGGTGACAAATCAATCAGGGGCTAGCGTTGTCAAGTTTTTTGAGTACATTGTCTACCGCTTTGGAGTGCCACACAACATCATCACGGACAATGGGACGAACTTCACCTCCAAGGAGTTCCAGGAATTCTATGAAAACCTCGGAATCAACATAAGCTATGCCTCGATGGCTCACCTGTAGACCAACGGTCAAGTCGAAAAGGCCAACGGCCTCGTCTGTGGCGGAATCAAGAAACGACTCCTCCGGCCACTCGAACAAGCCGCCGGATGCTGGCTAGACGAGCTCCAATCCGTACTCTGGAGCTTGCGCACAACTCCAAACAGCGCCACGGGATACACCTCGTTCTTCATGGTGCACGGTGCTGAAGCGGTACTACCAGTAGAAGTACGCTACAAAGCCCCACGGGTGGTCGCTTACAGCGAGCAGGAGTCAACTCTTGCACTCGAAGACTCCGTCAACCTCCTTGACGAGGCACGAGAAATCGCAGCGGAGAGATCAACGATCTACCAGCAGAGCCTCCGCAACTACCACAGCAGAAGGCTACGCCCAAGATCCTTTGTCGAAGGAGACATGGTCCTGCGACTAAAGCAACAAGAGCATCTCAAGCTCGAGTCCCCTTGGGAGGGACCTTACGTGATTACAGAAGTAATCCCAGGTGAAGCCTATCGCCATAAAGATTTCAAGACAGGAGTTGCATACTCCAACCCCTAGAACATCGCACAGCTGCGTCGCTTCTACCGCTAGTCGTCTTTTTCTTTTTATTTACAAATAAGGCTATTCAGCCAGGCTACTTAGCCACACATTGTACCTCGTACTATTCTACGAATAAATAAAGCTAAGTGCCCCAAAACTCTGTGTTTTCCTTATTTTTCTTGCAATTTTATCACTCGTGGGGATGTGCCACCCTTTACACTTTTGTTCTACGAACAAATCGCAGTTTCCTGAGTCGCTAACACAACATTAATCGAACCCTTGATAAACACAAACCCAGTTGCAACGCACCTGACAGGTTGGCAAGGTGCTGAGATAAAACAAGTTAGGCTAACGAAAAGGAACTGCAGAGTACAAATACACTCGCCAAATATAAAAGCTAGCAAGCTCTTCACATATCAATGGATATTAAATACATCCAACATATTCATATGAACTTTACAACACTTGTACAATTATGTGCAGGATACAAGTCATGCTACTGCTGCAACAGAAGAACGTTCGTTTGTTCCTCAAAAAAGTCGACAATTTCTTCTGCTAGGCTATCAACCGCTTGGTAGTGCGGAACCATGTCCCAGGTCATACCTTCTGGCGGAGGCGGTGGCCCAGCGGCAAAAGCTGCCACATCTACATCCGGCCTATGCAGTCGCACCAGCGACAACGCAGCCTTGGCGCCAGCTACTGATGTGCTCATCGTTCAACGTAGAGCTCGTTGGGACCCCAATAGGAAGGTATGATGAGCACAGCAGCAAGTTTTCCCTCGGTTATGAAACCAAGGTTTAATCGAACCAGTAGGAGCAAGGAAACACCCCAAAGGTGTTACTAGCTGAGATTTGGCAGGGCGCACTACCGGTGCTAGTAGAAACGTGGAGACCTGCACAACACAACCACAGAACTTTGTCCCCAACTTGCGATGAGGTTGTCAATCTCACGGTGTTTTGCGGAAAACAAAGGATTAAATGTATCGAATGGAAAGAAGTAAAAGTTTGCAAAAAGTAAACACAAAGCAGTAAAAGATTGTAGATTGTATGTAAAGAAAAAGGACCGGGATCCATAGTTCACTAGAGGTGGCTTTCCTTAAGATAGATAACATGCTGGGTGAACAAATTATAGCGGGGCAATTGACAAACACCGAGAAAGCAATACATGCATATACTAATCATCTTGACTCTTTTGAGACTTGATTGGGCATTACAATATAATACATAGACCGCCATCCAACTGCATCTATGACTAATAATCCACCTTCAGGTTATCATCCGAACCCCCTCCAATATTAAGTTGCAAGCAATAGATTATTGCTTTACAAACTGCGTGTAAAGTAAACAATATGATTGTTCTATGAACAAAGGATTGTTGTTTTCTCCCTAGTAGCAATAGCACATCTAGTACCTTAGAGATTTTTGTCACTTCCCCAGATTACCAGAGGCATGAACCCATTATCGAGCATAAATACTACTTAGCCAAGATAGCTACTAACAATGGAAAGCATGCAAGATCACAAATAACAAAGACATGATAGAATCAATAATTAATCTGAAATAGCATCTCAATATCCATCAGATCCCCGCAAACACAACATGTATGATTACAAATAGATGATCTTGATCATGAACGGAGCTTACAAGATCTAAACATGAAAGCACAAAGGAGGAGAACCAGCCATCTAGCTACTACATGGATCCGTAGTCCAAGGATGAACTACTCACGCATCACACCGGAGGCTTGCATGGTGATGAAGAAGGCCTCCAGGGTGAATTCCCCTCTCCGGCAGGGTGCCGGGAAGAGCTTCAGATCCCTCTCGATCTAGGGATGGAGATGACGGCGGCTATAGACTCTTTCGTGGATTTTTGATCGGGCACTTAGGGTTTTCATCCCGAGGGCAATATATAGGCGAAAGGAGAGGCCGAGGGGGTGCCGGGAGCGGCCACACCACCCCCTGGCGTGGGCTAGGCCTGGCCGCGTGGCCAGGTGGTGGGGACGGCCACTGGCCCTTCTCCGTCTCGTATTCTGGCACTTGATCCCTTCCGGAAAAATAGTCACTTTGGCTTTTGTCCTGTCCAATTCCGAGAATATTCATTTTTTGACTTTCCTGGAACCAAAAACAGCAGAAAACAGGCAGCTGGTACTATGGCTCTTGTTAATAGGTTAGTCTAAGAAATCATATGAAAAGTACTCCAAAGTTGGAACAAAACACAAGAAAGTGGATAAAACCAAGCATGGAACATCAAAAATTATAGATACATTTGCAATGTATCAACATCCGCAAGCTTAACTCCTGCTCGTCCTCGAGTAGGTAAGTGATAAAAAGAAAGAATAATTTTTGAGGTGACATGCACCATCAAAGACTTGATCAAAGTATTTGCAAAACATTCAAAGCTGGGCCATAGTACTTCAATCATAACATGAAAGACAAGGTTCTAGGAATAAGCAAAGAAACTATGATACAACATGAAAAGGCACAAACAAAAGATTCATGAATAACAATGCTTTGCAAGACGTTTGTTTGTTTCACATAAAGAAAACATAGCATAATAGTATTCAGCTTGTCCCTCAATAGAGTAGCAAATATAAATGCATAGGACACCTTCAAAGTTCATAAGAGTGACTAGATACAAAATTTTAAAAAAAGCAATAACAAGTTATGCATCAATCAACTAGTCTTGGGACAATGCACATAGAACTAAGAATGGCCACTATGCTCTCAAAGTAGGTGCATAAAGATAGAAGGTGGAGACTCAATATAAAGGTGGAAGAAAGGCCTTTTGTAAAAGGAAGTAGGGATTCAAGTCTCATAAAGAGCTTCCAAATATTATGGTACTTGTAGCTTTCAGCTCTCATTGCCCCTATCATAAGCATCTTGAAGGTGATTAAGGTTAAAGTGACACAACTAAGAGGATATGCTTGACAAGTTATAAACCAAAATCTCATGCCCCTTACTTACGAAGACTGATCCTCATGCTACTCAACTTCAGTCACGAGTAAGCTCTTGTCATTGTAAGTATATGTGTATCATTAAGAACCGCCAACGGGGTACCCCTTGCACATGATACAAGAGCTTTCCCATAATCAAAATGACAAGGCAAGCAGACAATGAGCATCTCAGCGATCTTTTTATTTGCTATTTGCATAGGTTTTTATTGAGGATGCTTCATAGAGTGCTCATTATGGTGATGCTGCAAGTTTCCACCATGATTAGGCATGGCTTAGGCAAGCGGCCCAGACGTTTCTCTAACACACATACAAACTCCATGATCTTACAAGTTCCACTTTTATTTCACACCGCCGGGATCCGTAAGCAAAAGAACATGATATCAACGGGGTACAAAGTACAAGTGCAATGTTTAAAGTGTTCCCCATGGTACATGGTTCTGCTAATTTCAACTTATAAAGCGCAAGCATATACGCAACAAAGAAGGACCCAATGGTTCAAGTTTATTAGAAGCAAAAAATTAAGTGTGCCATCAAGTTCGTGAGAGCTTTAATCACTAGTTTTCTCATAACAAGTGGAAGGTAAACAAAAGCATGAATATACTTGGAATAGCATAAGCTAGTAGGTAGGTATGGTGGACTCTTTGGAATAACTTGGTTTAGGGAGTTGGATGCATGAGTGGAACTCATACTTGGTTGTGGAGGCTAGCAAAAGACTGGGAGCGACAAACTAAGAGAGCAATAATGGCCATAATCATGCAGAGTGACAAAACATCATTGATCAAAGCATAAAGTGATACTACAAGTTGAAAACTAAAGGATCATAAAGGCTATGGTGACTTGAGATAGTCATAACATGGTGTGAGCATGTGCCAAGTTAACCCAAATAAAGCATCAAAGGAGAATACCACTATACTATGCTTTAATATGCTAAAACAACGCATGATTCATCCAAGGCACATTAAGCAATCTCAATTGTTTATAACAAGTCATGCTACAGCAAAGAATACTAAGCATAAAGCCAAAACAATATCAAGCATCGCATGACAAAGCATAGGCCATAGTCAAAAAACGAGCTCTTTTTACCACATAAGTATGAACTTTCCTACTCTATTCCAAACCAAACCAAACTATTTGCAAACCAAAGTATGAAATAGGGGGTCCAACCAATTTATTCAGCAAACTAAGAAACCAAGCAAACTAAAAACCAAAACAAAAACGAAAAATAAGACGCTCCAAGAAAAACACAACTGTGCATGAAACAATAAAAATGAAGCGTTTGGAAGAAACCTGGGATTTTTATTGATGAAGAAGGGGATGCCTTGGGCATCCCCAAGCTTTGATGCTTGTACTTCTTAGGTATTTCTTGGGGTGACATGCGTGGCATCCCCAAGCTTGAGCTTTAGTCCATCCTTCATCTCATTACTCATTCCTTCCATACACCTGAAATTTTTCCTTCATACAAAACTTCACACAATCTCATTAGCAACATTAGTGCACTTAAGATAAATAAGTCTTAAGGTTCAGTTCTAACACCAAATAAACTTCCATTAGAACACTAGCTACTGTAGCAGTTCCCTCAAAAAGCTCAATTCCCCAAAAGAACTCAAAAAGGAACCCACAAGAAGCAAATGCAGAAAATGGCAGAAATCTGTCAAAACAGACCAGCAGGTAAAGACAATTTTTTTCGAAGACCTTCTGTTGCTCAAATCAAAAAGTGTTGAACTAACGAAAGTTAGATAACAACCTGGGGCAGAAGCACAAAACATTACAGCTCAATCCGACATACAGATCTCTCTCACGAATATTTACGGTGAAGCACAAAAATCTGTTTCGAGACAGCAACTTCCCCAATCATTACTTCTCTCTCATTAGAGGTTACTCTTGGCATAAAAAGCAAATAAAAAGGATAAGGAGCAGTTATTACTGAAGTAATAACTTCCAAGACTCATCTAAAACTTTTGGGTTATCTCCCAATAAGTACTTTTCTTTAACGCCTTTAAGTTAGGCATAAGAAGTAAAGAAAGAATCAAGTGTTCTCAAATGAAGAAGCATTAAAACCAACTTTCTTGCCCTTACCTCTCTTATTTTTATTCTTAACCTTTGGGAAAATGTGATTGTTTGGTGGAGAAGAAAGGTGCATGGTCCCTTTTTCCACATCTATTATTGCTCCAAGGAGTTCTAATAGGGACCTTCCAAGTGTAATTTGTCCTTTTCCTGCACATTCAATAACAAGATAATCAGTAGAAATCATTTTCCCAAGGATATTTGTAAACACTCCTTCAGCTATTCCAATAGGTAATATGGTAGCATTATTAGCAAGAGATATTTCTCTTCCTCCTTCAATAAGCCCCCAAAGATTCAAATATTCATAAATATCTTTGGGCATAAGACAAAATTCAGACATGATATCGCAGCGGGCTTGAAACGTTTCAGTGTTTATCTCAATATTTACTGTAGGGAGCCACTTTGATGATTCAGAATTTATTGGAACATAATTGTGATGCTCCCTAAGCGTATTATAGCAATCTTTTAAGCTAGTAGTGCTAGTCTCAAGAGTGTTCAACCTAGCAAATATTTTTGCGAAAGAAATATCAGTTTGGCTAGGCATGTTGTAAGTGAGGATCAATTTCTTTATAGCATTAATAGCATCATCCTCATTAGATTGGAGGAAATCTCCTCCCACAACAGCATCTAAAGCATATCTATAGCAAAGAGCAATCCCAAGGTAAAAGCTGCTAAGGAACAAGCTTTGAGTCATTTTAGGCTCAGTTTTTTCATGTAGATCAGAGATTCTAGACCAAGCTTCCTTAAAACTTTCCTCGATTCCTTGTTTAAAAGTGAAAATCATTTCCTCGGGTGACATAGTGATTGGAGCAAGTCTAGACATGAAGGCAACTTAAGATAGGAACTAATTTTTTTTGTGTTTTTCAAATAAGAAAGCAAACTTGTAAAACTAATTTTTTTTGTGTTTTTGAATAACAAAACAAGAAAACAAAGCAAAAAAGAAAACTAAGCAAAACAAAAACAATAAAGTAAAGAGATTGGTTATGAGGGACTCCCCTTGTGAAGATGTCCTTGACTCCTCGGCAACGGCGCCAGAAAATCTTGATGTGCTCGTCGTTCGACGTAGAGCTCGTTGGGAACCCCAAGAGGAAGGTATGATGAGCACAACATCAAGTTTTCCCTCGGTTATGAAACCAAGGTTTAATCAAACCAGTAGGAGCAAGGAAACACCCCAAAGGTGTTACTAGCTGAGCTTTGGCAGGGCGCACTACCGGTGCTAGTAGCAACATGGAGACCTGCACAACACAACCACAAAACTTTGTCCCCAACTTGCGATGAGGTTGTCAATCTCACCGTGTTTTGCGGAAAACAAAGGATTAAACGTATCGAATGGAAAGAAGTAAAAGTTTGCAAAAAGTAAACACAAAGCAGTAAAAGATTGTAGATTGTATGTAAAGAAAAAGGACTAGGATCCATAGTTCACTAGAGGTGGATCTCCTTAAAATAGATAACATGCTGGGTGAACAAATTACAGCGGGGCAATTGACAAACACCGAGAAAGCAATACATGCATATACTAATCATCTTGACTCCTTTGAGACTTGATTGGGCATTACAACATAATACATAGACCGCCATCCAACTGCATCTATGACTAATAATCCACCTTCAGGTTATCATCCGAACCCCCTCCAGTATTAAGTTGCAAGCAACAGATTATTGCTTTACGAACTGCGTGTAAAGTAAACAATATGATTGTTCTATGAACAAAGGGTTGTTTATTTCTCCCTAGTAGCAACAACACATCTAGTACCTTAGAGATTTCTGTCACTTCCCCAGATTACCAGAGGCATGAACCCACTATCGAGCATAAATACTAACTCTTGGAGTTGCTAGCATCTACTTGGCCAAGATAGCTACTAACAACGGAAAGCATGCAAGATCACAAATAACAAAGACATGATATAATCAATAATCAATCTGAAATAGCATCTCAATATCCATCGGATCCCCGCAAACACAACATGTATGATTACAAATAGATGATCTTGATCATGAACGGAGCTCACAAGATCTAAACATGAAAGCACAAAGGAGGAGAACCAGCCATCTAGCTACTACATGGATCTGTAGTCCAAGGATGAACTACTCACGCATCACACCGGAGGCTTGCATGGTGATGAAGAAGGCCTCCAGGGTGAATTCCCCTCTCCGGCAGGGTGCCGGGAAGAGCTTCAGATCCCTCTCAATCTAGGGATGGAGATGACGGCGGCTACAGACTCTTTCGTGGATTTTTGATCGGGCACTTAGGGTTTTCGTCCCTAGGGCAATATATAGGCGGAAGGAGAGGCCGAGGGGGTGCCAGGAGCATCCACACCACCCCCTGGCGCGGGATAGGCCTGGCCGCGCGGCCAGGTGGTGTGGCTGGCCCCTGGCCCTTATCCGTCTTGTATTCTGGCACTTGATCCCTTGCGGAAAAATAGGCACTTTGGCTTTTGTCCCATCTAATTCCGAGAATATTCATTTTCTGACTTTCCTGGAACCAAAAACAGCAGAAAACAGGCAACTGGCACTGTGGCTCTTGTTAATAGGTTAGTCCAAGAAATCATATGAAAAGTACTCCAAAGTTGGAACAAAACACAAGAAAGTGGATAAAGCCAAGCATGGAACATAAAAAATTATAGATACATTTGCAATGTATCAGCTACTAACTGCTGCCGTACGCACTTGCAAACCGCACCCAAATCCTGGAACTTCGCCAGAAAAGCCAATAGGCTTGACGGAACAACGTCCAGCGGAAACATTGTTTGATAAATATGCCTAAGGCACGACTGCGCTTTCTTCAAAAAATGAAGTACTCGAGAAGCACGATCCTGCAGGGTCGCAAGCGCGATCGCACGATCGTGGTCCACCAAAAAATACCCACTCGCATGTAGTTGCTCCTGGGTCAGATCATTCATTTGAATGGCAATCTGGTCCTTCTCATCCTGTGGATGACGAGCACTGACAACTACACCAAGCAAAATGGCAAAGTGTGAAGACAAGGCATCACCGTGACTGACTAAAAGAAAAGATGAGAGGGCAGAAAGCTAACATTTGAACTGCTCACTCAGCTGTGCCACCTCTTCCAGGAGATACTTCTCACGGGCGGTGGCCTTCTCCGCCTTTGATTTCCATACATCTGTGCTACCGTGGAGGATGGGAAACTCACGCTCGAATTTCTTAATGCGATTGCGCAGTCACGAAACCAAAGACAACTCCTCCACCTTTGAGCACGGCTGCGCCAAGGTTTCATCGGTGGGTGGAGGATCATGAGGACCACTCGAAGGACCCCTCGACGTACCCTATCACAAACCAAGCAAGAGGAAATAAGGGACCAAGAATACATTGATAAAAGGCACGAATGCATTCAAGCATGGCAAAGTCTCGACAGGGACACTCCCACAAAAGCATAGTCTCAACAAAAAGCAACTACAACTATTACATATGCAGACTAAGGAGCATTTTGCTTCTTTGAATTGGACTTTGTCTTCAGGGGCTTCATCGCATCCGTGGCAGTCTCCGATGCCACGGATTTGCTGGTGGTAGCCCTAGATGCCGTGGACTTCGCCGCCTTCGCTTGCCGCTGCTCCTCAGAATACTTGGCGACTGTCTCGATAAGTTGAGGACCATATTTAGCGCAGCTACCAGCAAAGGGAGCAAACACTACCTACTGGCCTCCAGCGTCGACGGGCATCACCTCAGAAACAGCGGTGGGGTCCATCTCCACGCCATGGGCTTGCACCATCGCGAGTGCCATGGTGGCACCGATGGAACGCTGTGAGTTCCTGAAGTATGCGGGAATACCTCCAACAAGGGATTCCACTAGGTCTCCAAGGTTGTCGATCAACCCAGCCTTGGGAGTTAAGTCCTCACGGATTCGACTGAGCACATCCTTGGCCTTCCTCGGCGTCTCCTGGAGGGAATCACTGCGGTCTTTGACTGTAGCGACGGTGCCGGCCAATGCATCCGCGTGACGTAGAGACTGGGCGTCAAAGCTCAGGCCGCTGGCATCTGCATACACAAAAGTGTTAGTACAACAACCACATGTCAAAGCAAAAGAGCAATGCAAAATCCAGCCGAAAGAATACCTGAGAGGGACTTGGCAATAGAGAAAAGTTGCTCCTCGAACAACTTCTCCCTCTCAGTAGTGGAAGCGTGGAGATCCTCTTCTTGCTTTCGCGACTCCTCCAAAGCTGCGATTGCCTCGTCGTGATTCTTGTCGCCGTAGCAAGCGTCTTCTCGAGTGCAGCAGCACAGCGAAGTAGTTCATTGTGCTGAACTACAACACACAGGGTCTATCATCAATCGAATTCATAAAATTCACGAAGACAAAGATGAAGTCAAAACTCACCTTCGACAACGCGGTGGCGATTGTCCAGCAGAGCGTGCTCCTAACCCATGACAAGGACTTGCTCTGCCAGACGAGCAGCCTCCTTCACGATAAGCTGCACCAGAGAAGAACACAAAAGTTCAGCAACAACACCAAGTATAAATTCAACTGCCAAAACAGCAAAAGGACGCTTACATGATCCTCCAAATACTCTGAAGATGACTGTCGCATAGTCATCCGGGCAACCATTTGGTGTTTCCCAGCATGTGGGGAACTCGACGAATTGTGCCCGGAGTGTGCCGCCAATGGAGGGGAAGAAGACCATTCGGCCACTTCCTTGGCCTTGGAGCCTGCGACTCCAGACTCCTTCACAAATTGGACGTCGTCAGAAGACGACAATGCCGCTCGCCTACAAAACACATCAAGCAACAAAGCAACTCCAAAAGAAAACCAAAACAAGGTCACAAATGCAGACCTCACCAGCTAAATTTATCAAAATCGAAGGATTGCTCCTCCGACTCTGATGACTCCTTCGGCAGTCACAGCTTCTTCCGAGCAGGAGGATCCATGGAGCGCACAAGAACGGCAGGGATTGGCTCCTCTACAACAACCGAAGGGCCTTCTGGCATCGTCGGTGATGAGGCATCCGAGTCCTCGCTGCGGGAACGCTTGCGAGTCTTGGTCGCTGGACTCGGGGGCTCCCTCCTCCTCTTCAATTGGGACAGTCGATTCCGACTCGTCCTTTTCATCCACTTCGCGAGGGATAACCCCTTCAGGACGAGGGGCAAATTGGGAGACACCTTCTAGTCCTGCATTCAAAAGATACAACATTATATATCAAAGCATCATAAAAGGCAATCAAAAACGGAAACTACTTCACAGTACAGTTCTACCTCAGGAGGAGGGTTAGAGGCATTGAAAGGACGCACTACTGGATCGCCTGGGAGAACCTCCTTGGCAGTGTATTTTGTCACCAGTCGCACCCTCTTATCCACCTCACCCGCATAAATGCCCTCGGCAGATACGCGAGTGGCATCATCAACACCAGGCCAGCGGAACATAGAGTGCACTCTGGCCTCAGAGGCTGGACGCGGTGGCGCAACCAGGTGCGAATGAGGGCAGCGCCACCTTCTTCCTTGCCTATGCATTTTTCGAGGTTGCAGACACTCTTATACAACACTTATGTTTCCTCCGACTCGTCGGGCATAATGACATTCTTCCAGGAGCGCCTCCTCTTGCAAGACGCCGTGGGATCAAAGGGCACGAGTCCGTAGTGCTCTCCGTCGGCCTTCTGGTCACGGATGTAGAACCACTTGTCCCTCCACCCTTGGACGGACGCGGTGAGCTTGATGTAAAAATAGGTGACAGAGGAGTCGACATGAATCCCGCAGCCTCCTATGTCGTAGACTACCGAACCGGACGCCAATTGGCGTTTCAGCTTAAAAAGCCTCTTGAAGAGGCCAAAGTGCGGCTCGATTCCGAGCCAGCACTCGCAAAGAGTAATGAAGCAGGAGATGTGGAGAATGGAATTTGGGGATAGCTGGTGAAGCTGGAGCCCATAGAAACAAAGGAGACCGCGAAAGAAAGGATGCAAAGGGAGAGAAAGACCTCGGATGATGAACGCAAGGAACATCACCTGGAAACCCGGAGGAGGACAAGATATTACCTCCTCACCGGGCACTCGCGAGTCGTCTTCTGCGGAAGGAAGAACCCCATCTCGACGATGAAGATGCAGTTCGGCGGGCTTGATGATGGATGCTCGTCAGGCACCATTGGTGATGCGGGTGCCAGCACTTTTCTTCTTCCCAGCGCCGGCAGCGCTGGTGCCCATAGTGGTGGTACCGCTCTTCTTCTTGGAGGCGACAATGGTGGCCGTGGATCTAGTGGTGGCGCCTCCTTTCTTCTTGCCCATCTTCCGATGGTGGTGAGAACGGAGGAAGTAACTAGGGAACACATGGAGCTGGTCCAGTGCCGCGAAGAGGAAGTGTGCAAGGAAGCAGAGAGCAACAGAAATGGCAATGGAGGCACGAGCAAAGAAGATAGATGGGAAAATTACCGCAGATGTGCTGCTACTTAACCTCCTTGCAGACACCATCCAACGGCCAGCAGAAACCCTACTACACACGTGGCGCACATCGCCATCGACACGTGGCGAAGCTGAAGCACGAACCGTCCCCCCACTATTCCCATTATGTGCGGAAATCAAGGAGACACAATTAAAACAGAAGATTACGCACGCCTGGTCAAATCAAAGTCGGAAAGTGGGACCCACCACTCATCATGTCCCGTCAAAACCGCTCACACGGGCAACCGAGGTCATCACATCGCCAGCACTAACGTCATTGATTCCAGCAGCAGAAGATTTTGACTACTTTAGTCCTTGCTCGAGTTCTCGACTCAACCAATCACTCGGGGGCTACTCCTAACAGGAGCGCTGGCCATGCACCCGAAAGACTTTTTATGCAGGTATACGAACATTCAAGATAAACCCTTCACTCGAATCATTGATTCGACTATGAGCTGAGGGTTACTCCCATAGGGAGTGCTGAAAGCATATTCAATTGAAACAAGCAATAAAGGACGACAGTAGTCGCAAATGTTTTCTAGTTCCCACTCGAGTCTATGACACGAATAGGCACTCGGGGGGCTACTCCCATAGGGAGCGTTGGTCGCGCACCCTATGATTCTTTTTCTGGTACATCATACTGTGTGTTGATAACATCCACATTCGAATGCTATGGCGACTTCGCCTCATATTTTCCCTACAAAGAGATTACGTCTCCTGGGCCACCCGAATCATCTCCACGATGACAAAAAATTCGGATGCCGTGCTTACAGCGTGAAGATAAGACCTGAATAAGGCCTGGCAATGTATCTGCTACGCACTACCAGAAATATATTCATACCTACAGGTGCGATGAACATGCCTTGATGGACACGTCGAGTGCTCACACTTATATACTGGAATTCGACTCCTGTAAGGTCTCCGCGGCCTGAATTGAATTACGCCAGAACTTTTCCGAATTCGAGTCCGGGGACTCAAGTTTGAGTAGATTGCGTTGTTTTTCCCTAAGGTAGTTAATTGATACCGATACATCGGTTAAATCAGGCACGTATATCAACAATCCCTATGACACAAACATAACACTCGAAAATGCTCAGTCATGCACTCGAAAGACTTCATAAAGTCCCTTGTCAAATCTGCATTCCACTGGACACTCGGGGGCTACTGACATGGGTATACCCTACAGGTACTCGAGTTTAGTATATACGGTCCAGATACGGCAGAATCCCACGGCATTGCCAAGGCCCAATGGAGAATTCGAGTGGCCCACGGACTCTCGATTGCTTGCAAGACAAGAAGAAGCTTAAGATAGAAAGTTCAAAGGGAAAACCCTAATCTGTAACCGACTTGCCTGCTACCCGAGACCTAGCCTATCTATATAAAGGCTAGGAGGAGGTGGCGAGGAGGACAATCACCACCCTAGTTTCCACAACTCTCGCCAGATTGCATCTGCGCACCCCTGTAATCTTCGATTCCTTCGTTAATTCCAAAAGCAGACAAGCAGGAGTAGAGACCTCTATGAGGCCTGAACCTGGGTAAAACTTGCATCCCTGTGTGCTTGTTTTCTAGCCGATTGATGCCTCCAGCACTCCCTCCTTCTCCAAAACCCAAGTCCATAACAATGGGCATTGATGAGTTAAACCCTCGTCAGGGAGCTTGTAAGTTCATGGAGTTATGTATGTGTGTTAGAGAAACGCCTGGGCCGCTGGTCTAATCCATGCCTAATCATGGTGGAAACCTGCAGCATAACCATAATGAGAAATCTATGAAGCATTCTTCTTATAAAAAAAGAGATAGATATTGAGAAAAAGATAAATAAAAGAGACAACAAAAGAGGAAAGAGAGAAAAGGCACCATTTTCCCATGGTAAATAAGAAGATTACTGAGATGCTTATTGTCTGCTTGCCTTGTCATTTTGATATGGGGATTCTTCCGTATCATCGGGCAAGGGGTACCCCGTTGGTGGTTCTCTATGATACACATGTACTTACTATGACATGAACTTACCGGTAACTAAACTTGAGTAGCATGAGGAGCGGCCCTCATATTCAAGGGACATGAGATTGCCAACTTATACTTTGTCAATCATATACTCCATGGTTTATTCACTTTAACCTTAATCACTTCAAGATGCTTATGATAGGGGCAATGAGAGCTGAAAGCTAATAAGTACCATAATTTTTGGAAGCTCTTTATGAGACTTGAATCCCTGCTTCTTTCTATGAAGGCCTTTCTTTTATTTTTATGTTGAGTCTCCATCTTCTATCTTTATACACCTATTGAGAGAGCATAGTGGTCATTCTTAGTTTAATGTGCATTGTCCCAAAACTTATTGATTGATTCATAATGTTGATATTGCTTGTTCTTGAACTATTTGTATCTAGTCACCCTTATGAACTTTGAAGGTGTCCTATGCATTTATTGCTACTCATTGAGGGACAAGATGAATGCCACTATGCTATGTTTTCTATATGTGAAACAAACAAATGTCTTTCAATGCATTGTTATTCATGATCTTTGTTTGTATCCTTTTATGTTGCATGCATAGTTACTATGTCTTATTGTTAGAACTTCATCTTTCATGCTCATGTTTAGAGTACTATGATCCCAGCTATCATTGTTCTACAAATATTTTGATCAAGTTTATGATGGTGCATGTCACCTCAAAAATTATTTTTTCTTTTTATCACTTACCTACTCGAGGACGAGCAGCAGTTAAGCTTGGGGATGTTGATACGTTGAAAACGTATCTATAATTTTTGATGTTCCATGCTTGTTTTATATCTACATTCTAATGTTTTGTCCACATTTTAGAGTATTTTTATACACTTTCTTGGACTAACCTATTAACAAGATGCCACAATGCCAGTTGCCTGTTTTCTGCTGCTTTTGGTTCCAGGAAAGTCAGAAAATGAATATTCTCAGAATTGGATGGGACAAAAGCCAAAGTCAATATTTCACTGAGGGGAACATGGAGCCAGAAGGCGAGACGAAGAGGGGCCAGAGGCTGGCCACACCACCTGGCCGCATGGCCATGCATGGCCCGTGCTAGGGGGTGGTGTGGCCGCCTAGGGCACCCCCTCGGCCTCCCCTTTCGCCTATATATCGCCTCCGATACAGAAACCCTAAATAAATTGAGCCTCTAGCCACAAAAAGTTCCGCAGCGCCGCCGCCACCGAAGGGGAGATTCGGGGGACAGAAAGTCTCTGTTCCGGCACCCTGCCGGGAACGGGAAGTGCCCCTAGAGCCATCTCCATCGATCTCCACCACTATCTCCATCGCCATTGTTGATTCCCATGATGATGAGGGAGTAGTTCTTCCACGAGGCTAAGGGTTCTACCGGTAGCTATGTGTTCATATCTCTCTCTCTATGCGTGATCATATTGTGATCATGAGCTTTGTAATCAAGTAGATCTACTTTGTTACTCAAGTGCTTTAATAGATCTCCACCCATGTGTGTAAAAGTGACAACGTGCACACCATGGTGGCACTTAGGCTAGAGATTACAAATACTTGTTATGAGTTATATTTGGAGTTGGATGTTTCTGTGAAATTGTGGTGTTTGTTGAAACCATCTAGAGCTCAAGGTGATAGTGTGGGGTTATCTAGATGGGAAAAGCGGACTTTGAGGAGTGCTATTATAGACCTACCATGGATTAGAGTGTCTAACCGGAGAGTAGTTCAGAGTAGTATCATGAAGAGAAGATATTTATATGAGAGTGTTCACTAGTGAAAGTATGATCCCTAGTCCTTGTTTCTAAGCATTAAAACACCGTTTGCAATTAGATCTGTTACATGTTTGCTTGCTTCCATCTTTATTTAAAATTGCCTTTAGTCTGTTCCCACGTCAACCACACGTCATCAAAGCTATTTTCTGGCACCGTTACCACTTAGAATTATCCATACCACTTGTATTTCATTATCTCTTCGCCGAACTAGTGCACCTATACACCTGACAAGTGTTTTGGGTGTGTTGGGGACACAAGAGACTTCTTGTATCTTGATTGCAGGCTTTTTTGAGAGGGATACCTTTGACCACTTCATCCCTGAGTTCGATAAACCTTGGGTGATCCACTTAAGGGAAACTTACTGCTGTTCTACAAATCTCTGCACTTGGAGGCCCAACAACTATCTACAAGAATAGAAGTGCATAGACATCACCATGCCACATTGCATTTGAGCATCATATTAAAACCCCTTTAATTTTGTTCTTCCCATCATGTTACATTTGTCTCATTAATATCTGCTTCTTGATGTAATGTTTTTGCTTCTTGATATCGTGTATTTGCCTTTTGATTAATGATGTCATGCCCAATTGAGTTGAGAGCATATCTTTTAAATTATATTCTATCTACTAACATGCCACCTCTATCTTGTCATTTTTAATCTTCCATAGTTTTCACCTTGCATATAGATGTGGGCTTTCTATATATTTGTTGGTATTTAATTCATGCCTATATATATCATGTGAGGATCATCTACTCCTAAATCATGCGATATCCAAATTCTAGTGCTTTTGCACCCTCTCTATTTTAATATGCATGTGCCTTACCTTTTTTCTTTCTTTTGGAAAGCCACATGCATTATGACCATTGTATCTAGTCACATGAAATGACACATCATTTTATGTGGTAATTCTTGTGTTCAAATTGATTGGTTTATTTGCTATTTTTGAATTGTTCTTAAATCCTAATCATATAACATTCTAATTCACCCTCTCTTGTTTTGGACCTAGTCCACCCATCTAAACACCCCACCTACCTCTAAACCATCCACCTGAATGGTTCATGACATGCATGTGAGCCCCATGTGCATGTATCTTCTTCTCTATCTCTTTTTTGGCTAAAACTCTAAAACCACCACCACCTCCTCCATCGGATTCCTTTTCCCTCCCTCCCATCTCTGACTTCTTTTGGCTAAACCCTTCCCAAACCACCCCTCTCCTGGTCCCCTCTCACCCTCCTCTCTCTTTACCAGCCAAGGAAAAACACCATCGATGCCAACCGAGTCCCATGTGCAACGAGGCATGCCAATATCCTATGCTCTCCCTCCCCTCTCTTCCTGCTATTGTCGATCCATAAAGCAAGCTTGCGAGCATGGCACAACGCCTCAACCATTCAACCACCCCATATTCTGATCGAGATCTGCAGCCTCCTTCTTCTTCTTCTTCTTCCCCAAGCAAAACCCCACCATGTCCCACCTACACCTCCCGGCCTCCCATCCATAGCCGCCGACCTGGAGCTCCCCGAGGTGAACCAGGCCACATGCGGCTTCATCTACTTTCTCGGCATCGTCTAGTAACCGGAGGATGCGCCAGGATCCCGCCGGAGGAACCTCACCGCCGTTGTGGCACCCGCAGGAACCGAGCGTCGTCGGCCGCGGCCTCCACATCGAACCACCGCATCCAGCCGCGCCACAGGCACCGCCTCGTCTACTTCCTCCCTGACCTCTTCTGCTTCCTCTCCGGCCCCCACGGCCTTGCCAAGGCCTAGATCATGTCAAGATGAGCTCCACCTCCCCTTTCTTGACTTCCCATTGGATACAGATGTGGTCCTTCCTCCTGTCGCAAGACCAGCGGGAACTTATGGTTATTGGATGCAAACGGCTTCTGATGGTCGCATATGATATCTACTCCCAGGCTGGTTGGCGGCACACTGGCATGTGCTATTCTTATTTTGTTCACTGGCTTACTCATTTATCGACTTTGTGTGATGTGTGATTTTGTAATAAACTAAAATTTTAAGATCTCACAATAAAAGTTTGAGTTGTGCGCCGATTGATGCAGAGGTCGGGGTATTAACCCATTTGGAGGGAAAAAAACTCGTACCATCGCCATATATGATAATCTTAACATAGTACTCCTTCCGTCCCAAGTTAACTGACGCAGATTTGTCTAGATCCGTGTCTACGTACACGCATATCTAAACAAATACGTGTCAATTAATTTAGGACGGAGGCTTTTGGCTTATTTCAAAGTACTTGGCATGAAAAACACAATAGCTGGAAGAATTATTAGTTTGTTTAAGACATGTGGATGTTTTGATTTTGATGACTCAAAATTTGTTCAAATATTTGTAGTGCTGGGAAATTACTTTGCATGTGTAAGCGCATGCGATAGAGAAACAGAGATATAAATGGCACCTACAGAGATCCCATTTCTGAAACCGAAAGTTAATATAGGACACAAAGCCAACATAAAACAGTATGCAAAATGTGAAGAGCCAAAGGGAAAGAGATAGGACATTATTGTTTTGAAAGCATCTATTTGTCCAAGCAACATCTTGCAATATATAAACAGAGACGTATTTTCCAGCTGAAGTTAGATCGGTCGTCACCAAAGCTTATAAATATTCAACGGTTCCTTGGTCTCTACATAGGCGAATACTCGGTAGACATGGCCCTTTGCGGTTATCGTTCCCTCGTTACTCTGGGTGATCTGAACCTTGCGCCACCTCTCTCGCGTGCCCTTCAGCTCATGCCTGTACAGAGTCTTGCCCCCGTCCCCTAGGCCTAGCGTCAGCACATGGTTGCCATGCGCGACGTGCGGCAGGCTGAGCAGCTGTGGCGGCTGCACGCTCATCTCCACGCAGCACCAACGCCTCCACCTCTGTTCCCCCCTCGCACTCTCTAGAACCCACACATCCGTCGTCTCCTCCTCCAGCTTAGCCGAGTAGGGAACGATCGCAATGCCCAACCTCCCATGGACCTCCGCCAGGTGGAACCCGTGTCTGGTCCGGAGTGACACGGGCGGCTGCTTCACGAACGTGACGCGCTCCTCCTCTAGGTCGAACGACATGATCCTCTCGGTGCCGTCGGCGACCCAATACACCGCGCCGTCCACGGCGACGATGCCGGCGTCACGGAGGCATCTCGCGCCGCTGCTGCCGACCGTCGGGGCCGCGACCTCCCGCCAGGATGTCTCCCCGAGGCTGAACACCTGCACGGTTTCGAACTGCCCCGTGAAGCAGCACGGGATGCGTACCACCTTGTACCGCCCCGTCCCCTAGTGGTGCGCGAAGCCGTACGTCTCGTGCCACCTCAACCGGCCGCGCATAAAGTTCTCGGCGGCGCACGGCAGCGGCGGTAGGACGAGGCTTTCCCCGTTAGCCGGGTTGGACAGGGTGATCAGGCCGCCGGGCTCGCTGTTGTCGCAGAGGCAGATCAGGCCGTTGCACGTGCCGACCACCGCCATTACGCGGCCCTTTGGGCTGGCTCTCGCCTGCTTCACTCCCCACTCGTCGTCCAAGACAAACGCGCCGGCGCTTTTGCTCACCAGGAGGGTCTTGGCGCGGCTACGCAGGTCCGCCGTCGTGCGCTCGTGGACGGTGTCGCGCCACTGCCGGCAGACGAGGCGGGATCGGAGGCGGGAGTTTGCCGGAAGCCGCTGCAGGATCTCGCCGAGGACGTCTGCGGGGAAGTCGACGCAACGGCTGGGATCATCCTCGTCCATGGCCATGGGTTTCGCCGCCGGTCGCTTCTGCTGTGTCGTTCTCCGCAGGCTTAGGGTTTGTTTTGGTTTAAGAGTCTCGCTGCTGCGTTTTCCCTGCTTTTTAATACTAACCAGAAGATGTAAGCACCCGCTGTACGAGTGCTTGGCCCTCAAGTTTGCTGTGATTTTTGATAAATTTGTACTGTAGTACGTATGTAGTTATGTCTCTCGTTCGGAGTTACTACGAGTTACGATCACAATGTTGGAATAATCCAAACCTATCGTCTAGCTAATTGGGTTAGTTTCCAAGTTAGAGTTAGCTATAAGTCCGATTGGCACATAATATGTGATGTGCGTGTCCGATGTCCACGTCGACCGCGGTTTGCATGTCTTGTTCTAGTTTAGCTTTAGTAGGTGTTGGGACCTCGCTGTCCGTGTACGTTGGCTTATTAAGCAATTTTTGCATAAGATTAATTACCAAAACTAGCAGAACAGATAAACTTGTGAATAGATCGCCACGTGTGCTTGATGGTTCAAAGAGCAGACATCAAAAGTTAAATGAGAGAAATTGAAATGTTTTCGAGACCATCATAATTGCAATATAATCGAACTAAAAGATTATAATAAAAAGAACACAAGGTAATAAAAATTAAAACTTCCATCAGGCTGATCAAACTTTTTTCTACATGCAGATAGCAATCCACCTCCTAGGTGCTCTGACACTCAACATGCCTTCACTATTATTGCAAACAAGAACTCAATTCGTATCCTGTTATTTCCTTGCAAACATGTCTGGGATTAAATATTTTCTATGTCATAGAGAATTTCACTGAAAATCGATTTCGCAACATCCCTTTTGTTGTCGGTACAAGTGCCAGTTGCAATCCCTATGGCTAGTGCAACTCTAATTTTGTACCCTCTATAGTAAATAAGGTCCTAATCTTCATCATCATGCTCATTGGTGTGGATGGGGAAGGCACAAAGTTTTATCTGAAAGTTAAGCCAAACACCAACCCAAAACCACCTTGAAGATGATCAATACCATGCATTGTTGCTGAATGGGATCATAAGAATTCACTTCCATTCCATGCCGTCTTGTTGTAATGCATTCTGATTGTCAGACGCTTCGTGTCCACTTGCACCTGCCTAGCTGGTGTATTCAGTCCGTCTGCGATCAGATTGTCCGAAGTTCTTGAGGTTTCTGTTGTTGTTCCTGTACGCTTCTCTCTCCATGATAGAATATTGAGATCTTCGATGATGCACCATGCCATGATCGATTGATAAATGATCTCCTAATAATCATCAGATTTAAAAAAAAAGATTTCGGACCTATTTTGTAAATAGCACCCAGCTGGTAATCTGAAGCATAGTACATGCAAGTACCTGGTCCCGATGAACATCGCCGATCAAACTCAAGAAATTGTTTGCTTCATCGCCAACGCTATAGTAATGCACGGTGATCCTTCGGAAGGCTTAATGCAAGAACCACCGGTTACACAAATGTCATGACAACACCATCACCTGTAGTTAATTAGCATCAAGAGATACCAAAGGAGGTGCACTTTGTCGACGACACGACGCGGTGCTCGTCAGAGTGCATTGTCTGCCTACCCTGCCCACACAGCAATCCACGCCGGTCTCTGGTGCGAACCTGCCGACGCCGCCCATGGCACCGCATCTCGCCGGCAACCGTCCGTCAACACTGCATATGGCATCACCGGCCTCGCCCCAAGCGGCCCCTTCGTGGACAGCGAGCGAAGGATGCCAACCAAATCGCCCGTGAAAGAATCCAGCGGTGCATCATCTACAATGTTGTAGACTGAACCATGTCATCCAAGATATTGTTTTGTTTCATAACGATTTCAGAAGTGGCATCACGAGCTAACGCGCAATTTTCGATTTTCATACGACTTGAAAGAGCAGAGACTATCCGTTCGCTCATCCAATTATCCAATTTTTTTGGAGGGCAAGCGGAAAAAACTGCGTGAATCGGGACCATAGTATAGGTGAATAGCAATATAATTACGATCGTGTTCCCGAGGTACTGACTTTAGCATGACCATCTATCGTCTGAACAATGGGTAGAACATGAAATTTAAAAACAAAAGTTTTTAAAACAGATGGGCGCGAAATACTTCAAGATCGGTGTGTGATATTGCCGCTCGATTGAGATTTGAATTTGGCTCGCGTCTAGCTAATAATAATAGAAAAATGGTACTATCCGGTGGGATATTTTGGCTCAAAGGTTTTGAATCGGTGGGGCAGTAAATACTTCAAGGTCGGTAGGTGATTTTGCTGCTCGATTCAGATCTTGAATTTGGCTAGCGTCCATTTAGTAATAGAAAAAAAGTAGTAGACCGTAACCTATCTGTCCAGGAATTTAAGGCTGAGAGTCACATCAATTGATCATCTATATCCATACTAGTAGAAGGCACGTGACACAATTTTCATACCACTATATAGTGCTTGACTCTTCTTTTCAAAATAAAAAACGACTATGTTGCTTCACAATTTCCATACCACTATATAGTGTACGAATAACTTCGAACATCGGCAGTTGGATATAGATTGGCAAAACCCGGCATTGTTGACCATTGGATCTCTTTCAGTACATTTGATTATGTCATGTCTAGCATATAGAAGATCCCATTATTGTTGGCCTCTAGCACCATGAATATACTATGCACAGAAAGTACAGAGAACATAGTTTTGAATGCCACAAGCCAAGTTTCCAGATATAGTGGACAATGTTTTATGTACGATTCCCAAGTTTTATGAGTTTTCAAAGCTTCCGAGCTAACTCGGACCACTCAAATGACTTCATGTCTCTATTAACAAAATCATGTCATATTTGAACTAGAAGCTCTAGAAAGTGGTAGATTTCTATCGAAGTTCTACAAAAAGCTTTTGGTGGTACGCATCAGGTAGTTAATATATCGAAAACAATCAAGAGTTTTGACAAATTCAACTTTCTGCTAAGAATTTGTATCTTGACAATTTTGAACTCGTTTTGAAACAGTCACATGTAATAAAGAAAAACAGAGAAACAAATATTTACCCATGGCATCCTATCACGTCACGAGTACAGTCTGCCAGGAAACTGGTAACCATGGGATTTGACAACTTCTGGAAACCAGCCCCGCGATATATTCCCACCATGTATGAATATTATTAGGTTTCAACCCCGATGACCAAAAAAGGTCATAGCCATATGGACATCATAATTAATGAACTGTTCCCACATTAATTTGGTATATGGGTGCATCTTGGCGTAGTAGGAAATGTTGCCCGTGGGAGTCTCAACATTGGGATCGGAGGGAGTAGAATCTTTCTAGATGTTAAGAATGGAAAAGAGGATCCAGCGGTTGGCAATATTTGGAATTGCTACTCTTGATCCAACGGTCAATGTTCAAATTTAATCCGTACACTATGTAGTGGTTTATTGTATTGTAAGAGATAAGACACGATAAAGAGAAGATACAAAAGTACTGCAAATGGCCTATCAAATGGTAGGTCTCGTAGGAGAGAGGCGCTTGAGAGTTAACACGGTGGGTGAAAGAAAAAGTTACATCAAGGACTTCATAAAAATGAAAATAGCGTCCAAGTCCACACATTTATTATAACAAGGACCCTGAAAACTGAGCAATGGAGTTTGTGTTTTAAGGTTTGCGCATACTAGCGTTCGTCGTGCTAAAGTAGAATCTTTCTAGATGCTAAGAATAGAAAAGAAGATCCAGCGGTTGGCAATGTTTGGAATTGCTAGTCTTGATCCAACGGTCAATGTTCAAAGTTAATCCGTACACTATGTAGTGGTTTATTGTATTGTAAGATATAAGACACGATAAAGAGAAGATAAGAAGTACTGCGAATGCCCTATCAAATGGTAGGTCTCGTAGGAGAGAGGTGCTTGAGAGTTAACATGGTCGGTGGAAGAACAAGTTACATCAAGGACTTCATAAAAATGAAAACTGCATCCAAGTACATGCATTTATTATAACAAGGACCCTGAAAACGAAGCAATGGAGTTTGTGTTTTGAGGTTTGCGCATACTAGCGTTCATCGTGCTAAAGTAGAATTTTTCTAGATGCTAAGAATGGAGAAGAAGATCCAGCGGTTGACAATGTTTGGATTTGCTAGTCTTGATCCAACGGTCAATGTTCAAAGTTAATCCGTACACTATGTAGTGGTTTATTGTATTGTAAGAGATAAGACAAGATAAAGAGAAGATAAGAAGCACTGCGAATGGCCTATCAAATGGTAGGTCTCGTAGGAGAGAGGTGCTTGAGATGAGTTAACAAGGTCGGTGAAAGTACAAGGAACATCAAGGACTTCATAAAAATGAAAATTGCATCCAAGTCCACGCATTTATTATAACAAGGACCCTGAAAAATCAACAATGGAGTTTGTGTTTTGAGGTTTGCGCATAATAGCATTCATCGTGCTAAAGTAGAATTTTCCTAGATGCTAAGAATGGAAAAGAAGATCTAGTAGTTGGCAATGTTTGGATTTGCTAGTCTTGATCCAACAGTTAATGTTCAAAGTTAATCCGTACACTATGTAGTGATTCATTGTATTGTAAGAGATAAGACACAATAAAGAGAAGATAAGAAGTATTGTGAATGGCCTACCAAATGGTAGGTATCGTAGGAGAGAGGTCCTTGAGATGAGTTAACACAGTCGGTGAAAGTACAAGTTATATCAAGGACCTCATAAAAATGAAAATTGCATCCAAGTCCACGCATTTATTAGCACAAGGACCCTGAAAACTGAGCAATGGAGTTTTTCTTTTTAGGTTTGCACATACTAACGTTCATCATGCTAAAGTAGAATTTTTCTAGGTGCTAAGAATGGAAAAGAAGATCAAGAGGTTGGCAATGTTTGGATTTGCTAGTCTTGATCCAAGAGTCAATGTTTAAAGTTAATCCGTACACTATGAAGTGGTTTATTGTATTGTAAGAGATAAGACACGATAAAGAGAAGATAAGAAGTACTACGAATGGCCTACCAAATGGCAGGTCTCGTAGGAGAGAGGTTCTTGAGAGTTAACACGGTCGGTGGAAGTACAAGTTACATCAAGGACCTTATAAAAATGAAAATTGCACCCAAGTCCATGCATTTATTAGCACAAGGACCCTGAAAATTGAGCAATGGAGTTTGTGTTTTTAGATTTGCACATAGTAGCATTCATTGTGCAAAAGTAGAATCTTTCTAGATGATAAGAATGGAAAAGAAGATCAAGAGGTTGGCAATGTTTTCATTTGCTAGTCTTGATCCAACGGTCAATGTTCAAAGTTAAGTCGTACACTATGTAGTGGTTTATTGTATTGTAAGAGATAAGACACGATAAAGAGAAGATAAGAAGTACTGCGAATAGCCTATCAAATGGTAGGTCTCGTAGGAGAGAGGTGCTTGAGAGTTAACACAGTCGGTGGAAGTACAAGTTACATCAAGGACCTCATAAAAATGAAAATTCCATCCAAGTCCATGCATTTATTAGCACAGGGACCCTGAAAAGTGAGCAATGGAGTTTGTGTTTTTAGGTTTGTGCATACTAGCGTTCATCATGCTAAACTAGAATCTTTCTAGATACTAATAATGGAAAAGAATATCAAGAGGTTGGAAATGTTTGCATTTGCTAGTCTTGATCCAACGGTCAATGTTCAAAGTTAATCCGTACACTATGCAGTGGTTTATTGTATTGTATTGTATTGCAATAGATAAGACACGATAAAGAGAAGATAAGAAGTACAGTACTACGTATGGCCGATCTTTTAAATAACCTTCCCTCCTGATGTTTGGGAAGCAAGTGAAAATTTCGAAAACCGGAAAACTTTGAATTTTTGTGCCGCCAAGGACCAAAGTGGTTTCCTTCCTATGTAGTCCTCATCCCTACTCCACACCAATGCGCGGCTGGCGAACATACCAGAGACACAGAGCCGTCATACCAAGGCACACGTGCGCAGTGCCACGCTGTGGATGAGGGGAGAGATCAGCCGGACTGGTGCGCGAGGGGAAAGGGGAGGAGAGATGGAGCATAGGGAAGGAGAGAGAAAACACATGATTTGTTTTGCATGCATAGGTCCTGAAATTAACTACTAGTAGAGTGTAGTAGTACACTGTAAGGCCACAAGAGTACCTCGTGTCAAAAACCCATCATAACTTTGCTCTGACATGGAATCGCCTTCAACTTCTCTTCGTTGCTGCCCTCTTCCCCTGCCAACATTTTATTCTCTTAGCATGTACAACGCATGGACAAAGGTGACCATATGTCTAAGCAAAGAAATATACTACTCCCGCATTGTGTAAAAAGCAAACCTTAATAAGGCCTACTATGTGGCATCCGCTAAGGTTCACCTTATACATACTGGAAAAAATAAAGTTATCTTTAAGCCTAAGGTGCACCTCAAGCTTGTGGGTTGCCCATAGAGAATAGAAATATCATTTCCCCTCTCTCCCTATTTCATGTGATCGTTTTCAAAAGGGGTTCAAAATTTTCAAGATGCAAAATCTTTTTTTTCTCTGAGGAAGATGCAAAATCTTAGCTATTGAGAATGTTCTTTCCTGGTAGTTGGACACTCACACCGACTACACTGCTTTTACAAGAAGAGATGCACCCATCTACCTTCGAAAAGACAATTAATTTAAGAGTAATCTATCACGCTTACTTGTAGCTCAAGTATGACCAAATTTTGTTAAACTGTCAAGATGCAAAATCTTAGCAAGAAGTTGAACCTATTGTGGATGAGGAAGAGACAAGCCGGATTGTGCACCCGCGACTGCAGAGAAGAAATCGATGGAGGATGGATGGTGAGAGCCAGCGAAGGAGAGAGAAAAAACAACTTGTTTTGCGTGCATATACTCCTAGTAGTAGTAGGTCCATACATTTACTACTATTGGAGTGTACCCTGTACCTCGTGTCAGCAGCCCATCATAGCTTTGCTCTGACATCGCACCGCCTTCAAGTCCTCTTTCGCGCTGATCTTGCGCTGCTTTTTTGAAAGTCTCGCCCTGTCTCCCTCCTATTCTCTACTTGTGTAGCTCAGGTTTGACCAAATTTCATAAAATTTTCAAGATGCAAATCTTACTCCCTCCGATCCAAATTAATTGACTCAGATTTGTGTACATTCGGATGTATCTAGACATATTTTAATAGTAGATACATCCGAAACAAGAAAAGCTCGAGTCAATTAATTTGGATCGGAGGGAGTATCAAAAAGTTAAACCTATTGTCCAAACTCTGGGTGGTTTGAGGTTTGCGCATACTGATGCGTTGCTAACGTATCTATAATTTTTGATGTTCCATGCTTGTTTTATATCTACTTTCTTATGTTTTGTCCACACTTTGGAGTATTTTTATAAACTTTCTTGGACTAACCTATTAACAAGATGCCAAAGTGCCAGCTGCCTGTTTTCTGCAGCTTTTGGTTCCAGGAAAGTTAGAAAATGAATATTATCGGAATTGGACGAGACAAAAGCCAAAGTCAATATTTAACCGAGGGGGACATGGAGCCAAAAGACGAGACGGAGAGGGGCCAGAGGCCGGCCACACCACCTGGCTGTGCGGCCAGGCCTGGCCCACGCTAGGGGGTGGTGTGGCCGCCTAGGGCACCCCCTCGGCCTCCCCTTTCGCCTATATATCGCCTCTGTTGCAGAAACCCTAAAGAATCTAGCCTCCAGCCACGAAAAGTTCAGCAGCGCCGCCGCCACCAAAGGGGAGATTCGGGGGACAGAAAGTCTCTGTTCCGGCACCCTGCCGGGACGGGGAAGTGCCCCCAGAGCCATCTCCATCGATCTCCACCACCATCACCATCGCCGTTGCTGATTCCCATGATGAGGAGGGAGTAGTTCTTCCTCGAGGCTAAGGGTTCTACTGGTAGCTATGTGTTCATCTCTCTCTCTATGCATGATCATATTGTGATCATGAGCTTTGTAATAAAGTAGATCTACCTTGCTACTCAAGTGCTTTAATAGATCTCTGCTCCCCCCCATGTGTGTGAAAGTGACAGCGTGCACACCATGGTGGCACTTAGGCTAGAGATTACAATTACTTGTTATGAGTTATATTTGGAGTTGGATGTTTCTATAAAATTGTGGTGTTTGTTGGAACCATCTAGTGCTCAAGGTGATAGTGTGGGGTTATCTAGATGGGGAAAGAAAACTTTGAGGAGTGCTGTTATAGCCCTACCATGGATTAGAGTGTCCAACCAGAGAGTGGTTCAGAGTAGTATCATAAAAAGAAGATGTTTATATGAGAGTGTTCACTAGTGAAAGTATGATCCCTAGGCCTTGTTTCTAAACATTGAAGCACCGTTTGCAACTGGATCTATTACATGTTTCCTTGCTTCCATCTTTTTGCCTTTAGTCTTTTCCTCCCGTCAAGCTCTTTTCTGGCACCGTTGTCTTATACCCATACCACTTGTATTTTACTATCTCTTCGCCTAACTAGTGCACTATACACCTGACAAGTGTATTGGGTGTGTTGGGGACACAAGAGAATTTTGTATCTTGATTGCAGGGTTGCTTGAGAGGGATACCTTTGACCACTTTCTCCCTGCATTCGATAAACCTTGGGTGATCCACTTAAGGGAAACTTGCTGTTGTTCTACAAACCTCTACGCTTGGAGGCCAAACAACTGTCTACAAGAATAGAAGTGCGTAGACATCACATACTAGTGTTCATCGTGCTAAAGTAGAAATCTTTGTATATTCTAAGAATGAAAAGAAAATCCAACGGTTGGCAATGTTTGGAATTGCTAGTCTTGATCCAACAGCCAATGTTCAAAGTTAATCCGTACACTATGTAGGGGTTTATTGTATTGTAAGAGATAAGACACGATAAAGAGAAGATAAGAAGTAATGTGAATGGCCTATCAAATGGTAGGTCTCGTAGGAGAGAGGTGCTTGAGAGTTAACATGGTCGGTGGAAGAACAAGTTACATCAAGGACTTCATAAAAATGAAAATTGCGTCCAAGTCCACACATTTATTATAACAAGGACCCTGAAAACTGAGCAATGGAGTTTGTTTTTTGAGGTTTGCGCATACTAGCATTCATCGTGCTAAAGTAGAATTTTTCTAGATGCTAAGAATGGAAAAGAACATCCAGCGGTTAGCAATGTTTGGATTTGCTAGTCTTGATCCAACGGTCAATGTTCAAAGTTAATCCGTACACTATGTAGTAGTTTATTGTATTGTAAGAGATAAGACACGATAAAGAGAAGATACGAAGTACTGCAAATGGCCTATCAAATGGTAGGTCTCGTAGGAGAGAGGTGCTTGAGAGTTAACATGGTCGGTGGAAGAACAAGTTACATTAAGGACTTCATAAAAATGAAAATTGCGTCCAAGTCCAAGCATTTATTATAACAAGGACCCTGAAAACTAAGCAATGGAGTTTGTGTTTTGAGGTTTGTGCATACTAGCGTTCATCGTGCTAAAGTAGAATTTTTCTAGATGCTAAGAATGGAAGAAGATCCAGTGGTTGGCAATGTTTGGATTTGCTAGTCTTGATACAACGGTCAGTGTTCAAAGTTAATCCATACACTATGTAGTGGTTTATTGTATTGTAAGAGATAAGACACGATAAAGAGAAGATAAGAAGTACTATGAATGGCTTATCAAATGGTAGGTATTGCAGGAGAGAGGTGCTTGAGAGTTAACATGGTCGGTGGAACAACAAGTTACATCAAGGACTTCATAAAAATGAAAATTGCGTCCAAGTCCACGCATTTATTTTAACAAGGACCCTGAAAACTAAACAATGGAGTTTGTAATTTGAGGTTTGCGCATACTAGCGTTCATCGTGCTAATGTAGAATTTTTCTAGATGCTTAGAATGGAAAATAAGATCCAGCGGTTGGCAATGTTTGGATTTTATAGTCTTGATCCAACGGTCAATGTTCAAAGTTAATCCATACACTATGCAGTTATTTATTGTATTGTAAGAGATAAGACACGATAAAGATAAGATAAGAAGTACTGCGAATGGCCTAACAAATGGTAGGTCTCGTAAGAGATGGGTGCTTGAGATGAGTTAACTCGGTCGGCGAAAGTACAAGTTACATCGAGGACCTCATAAAAATGAAAATTGCATCCAAGTCCATGCATTTATTAGCACAAGGACCCTGAAAGCTGAGCAATGGAGTTTGTGTTTTTAGGTTTGCGCATACTAGAGTTCATTGTGCTAAAGTAGAATTTTTCTAGATGCTATGAATGGAAAAGAAGATCATGTTAGAGATATGCCCAAGAGACAATAATAAAGTGGTTATTATTATATCTTTATGTTTATGATAAATGTTTACATCCCATGCTATAATTGTATTAACCGGAAACATTTATACTTGTGTGTTTTGTAAACATAAAAGAGTCCCTAGTAAGCCTCTTGTTAAACTAGCTTGTTGATTAATGGATGATCATGGTTTCCTGATCATGGACATTGGATGTCGTTAAATAACAAGATCATATCAATAGGAGAATGATGTGATGGACACACACCCATAAGTAAGCATAGCATAAGATCAAGTCATAAAGTTCATTTTGCTACAAGCTTTCAAATGCATAGTAACCTAATCCTTCGACCATGAGGTTATGTTAATCACCATCACCGGATGGGTACTTTGATGACATCAAACGCCACTTCGTAACTGGGTGGTTATAAAGGTGTCATTGGGTATTCTGAAAGTATGTGTTGAAGCGCATGGACCAAGATTGGGATTTGTCCATCCATATGACGGATAGATATGCTCTGGGCCCTCTCGGTGGAATGTCATCTAGTTAGCTTGCAAGCATGTGACTAGGTCACAAGGGATGACATATCACGGAACGAGTAAAGAGTACTTATCAGTAACGAGGTAGAACAAGGTATGGAGATACCGATGATCAAACCTCGGATAAGTAGAATATCGCGTGACAAAGGGAAGTTTCGTATGTTAAATGGTTCTATCGATCACAAAGTCATCGTTGAGTATGTGGGAGCCGTTATGGATATCCAGATCCCGCTAATGGTTATTGATCGGAGAGGTGTCTCCATCATGTCTGCATATTCACGAACCGTAGGGTGACACACTTAAGGTTAGAAGTTGTTTTAAGTAGATATGGAATATGCGTTGGAGACCGCATGTTGTTCGGAGTATCGGATTGGATCCGGGACATCACGAGGAGATCCGGAATTGTCCGGAGAATAAGATTCATATATTGGGGATCATTTTCTAAGTTAGGAAATGTTCCGGAGTGTTTGTATGGAGATTCTAGAAGGTTTTGGAATGTTCTGGAAGGTTCTAGAAGATTTCTTGGAGTTTGCTTGAAAACGAAGAAAGGATCAAGGAGTCTTTGTGGGGCAAGACACGGATTCGTGGGGGAGGAGGACTCCTTCCCCCTTCCCAATCCGCTGGCCAAGGAGGGAGGGGAGTCCTACTAGGACTCCCCCTCCCATGGCGCCTCCCTCCTTTAAATAGAGGGGAGGGGGCGCCACCCCCTAGATCTCTCCCACTCCAAGCCCTAGTCGCCGCCTCTCTCCTCCTCCTTCGCTCTGCTCCGGCTTAGGCAAAGCCCTACAGAAATCTCTACTCCACCACCACCACCACACCATCGTGCTGCTGGGATTCCGTGGAGAAGATCTACTACCTCCGCTGCTCGCTGGAACAGGGAGAGTAAGGTCTGCTTCGACTCCGCACGTGTGACCGACTGCGGAAGCGCTGCCGGAATGCGACACCAGAAGGATCGTCCACACGATCTTGAGATCGGCAAGTGATCAACTACATCAACCCCGAGATCTAATCTCGTAACGCTTTCGGATCTACGAGGGTTAGTACAGATCTATCTCGTTACACATGTCTAATAGATTAGATCTTGGCTTTTATCTAGATTAGATCTGGGTTTTGTTCGTTCTTGCGGTAGAAATTTTTTGTTTTCAATGCTACGAACCCATCAGTGGTATCAGAGCCTTGTCTATGCGTAGATCTGTTGCACGAGTAGAACACAATGGTTTTGTGGGTGTTGGTGCTCGTGCCGTCTTTTGCTTTGTGTACTTTGCATCTTGTGGTATGGTGGGATGAAGCGGCTCGGGCTAACCTTACATGTCATCGCACATGAGACTTGCTCCACAGTTGACGTGCAACTCGTATTGCGCAAGTGGCTTTGCGGGTGTCTGTCTCTCCCATCATAGTATAGATCCAATCTACACTTTGCACTTGATAGAACTTGTATCAACGTTGTGGTTCAGTTTCGTAGGTAAGATCCGTTCTTACTCGAAAGCCCCAAACCACGTAAAACATGCAAAGAAAATTAGAGGCGTCTAACTTGTTTTTGCAGGGGTTTTGTGATGTGATATGGCCATCATGTGATTGTGATTATATTTGATGTATGCAATGATCCTTGTTGTAATATGGCAACCGGCAGGACCCTAATGGTTGTCTTTTATTCTGTTAAGACCTACGAGTCTATTCATCTTGTAATAGCTTTATTCCAAGTAGTTGTAATAGTTGCTAGTGATGATGGACAACCATGAAGCGGCACCACTAACCTTGACGCAATGCTGGTGATGATGGAGATCATGTCCGTGCTTTGGAGATGGAGATCAAAGGCATAAGAAGAAAGGGCCATATCATATCACACTAATTATGAATTGCCTGTGATGTTAATCCTTTATGCATCTTGTATTGCTTAGATCGCGATGGTAGCATTATAAGATGATCCCTCTCACTAAATATCAAGTAATAAAGTGTTCGTCCTTAGTAGGCACCGTTGCTAAGACTCGTCGTTTTGAAGCATCTCGTGATGATCAGGTGTGATAGATTCTACGTGTGCATACAACGGGTGCAAGCCATATTTGCACATGCGGATACTAAGGTTAATCTTGACGAGCCTAGCATGTACAGGCATGGTCTCGGAACACGGAATACCGAAAGGTAAAGCATGAGTCATATGGATGATATGATGAACATGTTGATTGTTCGCCTTTAAAGCTACATCATCTCACGTGATGATCGGACTTGGTGTAGTGGATTAGGTTCGTGTAATCACTAAAACAACTCGAGGGATGTTGTTTTGAGTGGGAGTTCATTTGTAATTTGGATTAGTCAAACTCAATTTATCATAAACACAATCAAAGTGAATTTGCATAGTTTGTTGTAGTCATTGGCATCCGTTCACCACCTTACGCTTAGTTATAGTTGAGATAGTGGAACTATAGAAATTCTGGATATTTGCTTTACGAACTGGTATCGTATTGTTTGGAGTGTCAATCTAAAGTTTAAAAGTCCTGTTGCAAACTTTCAGCAAACTCCGTTTACTCTGTGAAGTTTAATAAACAGTATTAAATCAAGAGTAACAATTCCAGTGTTAGTATCTAATGTATCATGTTTGCCTACATGATTCTTGATACTCAAAAGATTGTTTTTAATATCAAGTTTATCTAAGAGCTGAAACCAATGTTTTAGAAACCATCATATGTGAAAGGTATTGCGATATCTAAAACAATGTGTTGGTTACAACATGATAGAGTATATGTCCTCATATTTGATGAAAATTTGTGAAGGTTGGAGACGCTAGTCGTCCTAATCCTCCAAAATGTTTTGGAAAAGAAACATTATACTCGCAATTCACCTTTATGAGCTATAGCAGCTTGATCATGAAAGTTGTCATGATAAGGATGAATAGAAGATGTAAGTAAAATGTTTACTACACTAAAAGATTACTAAAGAATGGAATTTTGAAAGAATGCCAAACATTTGATGAAGGTGATCCACTTCAAAGTGCAAGTTCAAAGGTATTAGTATTTGACTATACACGCTTTGTACTATGTGTCATGTGAATGACACCACTATTGATGTTGATAGATTCTTTTAAAAGAAAAGGAATTGTTGAAAGAGAATCTATAAAATATTTGGCAGAAAAGAAAAGATTGGAGATATCCCACTTAGGTATATAGAAGATACATGTTATGGTTGTATTCCTTGGTTATTAAACAATGTGGTTCTACGGTATTGGATACTGAATTGGTTGGTATGAAGTGTCATACAGGACAACACAATTCATGAACTACAATGGCCTAAGTAACTAGCAAGAGAATATGTGATGATGTTCATCGAAAACAAACAAAGGGTTGTTGTGTTGCTCGTTAACATCAAAGCTTGCCTTCAAGATTTGTTTCAATAATTGTTATTTTGATCAGGTATTATGATGACAAAAGGTTGTTCAAATAATTACCGTATTCCATAATAGATGGATGATATACAAGTCTGGTTGGAGAAATAACGACCATAAAACTAATGCTAAAATGTCGCAAGACAAATGATTGAAAGATCACTTGTGAAGTGACATCGCCGTTTAAATTATATTAGGGATACATAAAGAAACTCCATGTTGATGGATTTTTGGAGTCTTTGATTTTGATCAAATGACGCTTGTGATACTTTCCTGGAGATAATTAAAACTCCGTTCGTAGGCCAAAAGAGGAACAGACGACTAACTGATTGGAATTTGTACATATTGATGTATATAGTCCATTATGTGTAGTCGCGGACGATGGATTTCAACTTCATATGCTTTCTCCGAAGATTTGAGTGAGTATATGTATATACTTAATCAATAAGGAAGAAGTATGAAACATTTTAAAATGTTCAAAGACTTTCAAGATGAAGTGGAAAATCATTGTAACAAGAAAATAAAAGTTTATGATTGGATCATAAAGAAAGATGTTTGAGTTACAAGTTTAGCAAAACACCTAAGATTTGAGGAATCATTCCATGGATTTGCATTTCCCAAAACACCATAGGAGTATGGAGTGTTCAAGATATGTAATGAAACCTTGTTTGACATGGTAAGATCAAAGGTGTCATTTATAAAACTGCCATTATATTTTAAAGATTAAAGCTTTAGTGACTACCGTTTTTACACTGAAAAGAGCTCCATCGTGATCCGTTGAAATGACACCATATAAGTCATGGTTTGGGATAAAACCCAAGTTGTCCTTTCTTAAATTTTTGGTATGCTAGGCATAAGTAAAACCAAAGTCGGATGAGCATGTCTTTGTAGGTTATTTCGAATAACCATTGGGTATTCCTCCATAACACCGAAGACAAAATTGTTTGTCACTTAGAATGTCGAGTTTCTTGAGAAGGAATTTTTGGTGAAAAGTTAAGTGGGAGGACAATAGAACTTTGACAAGGTTATTGAACCTTGGCTAATATGTGCTGAGTTGCGCAGCGTCGGTAAGTGTCCCGGAGGCAGCAACAATGCTCATGGCTCACGTGCCTCAAAGGATGTGGTCACGGAGATCTAAGTTACTATTGAACCAAGTAGGTCGGGTAAGTAATCAAATGCCAAGATTTGAGAGTTAAATCATTGTTGTTTGACAATGATGAACTGACTACATGCAAAAAAAAATAATGATGGGCCCTGACTTCGTTAAGTGGCTTGAAGCCATAAAATCCGTGATAATTCCATACACGAGAAATCAAGCTTTGAATTTGAAAGACCCTCTGGAAAGGTGCAAGACCTTACAGTCGTATATGGATCTATAAAGAAATAGACATGGATGTTTCACATCTATTAAATAGTCGACATGTTGGAAAGAGTTTACGACAATGTTCAAGGAATTGACTATGATAAGATTTGATCTTTCATAGCGATATTTAGTCTGGACGGATTAATGTAGCAACCACTACATATATTTTGGTATATGGTAGTTGAACAAACAAAACAAGTTCTTCTAATAGAATGGTTACCTAGGACGTGTACATGACATGATCCAAAGGGTTTTGTTAATTCAAAGGATGCTAAAAGAGTATGCAAAACTTCAATGGTTGAAGTGAGCATCGCAGAGTTGGAATCTTCACCATGATGAAACCGTTAAAAGGTTTAATTTCATCAGAGACGATGAAGATGTTTGCATTTTGCAAGAAATTAAGTGGGAGCGCTAAGACATATTTCTAATACATTATGTGAAAGACATATTTTTGATTAGAAATGATGTATCTTTTATTGACACGGGTTAAGAATTTCATTTCGATGAAAGACTTAGGCATAACCCAAGAATTAGGCATCAATGTCTATATGGATAGATTGAGGCGCTAATATGGTTTTGCCAAATGTACATAGATAAGATGTTGAATGAGTTCAATATGGAAACAACAAGAAAGGTTCTTGACACACGGAAAGGACTGAATCAAGATTCAAGTGTGTTGACACGAGATTCAAGTATTTTGACACTTGGTGAAATCACAAGAATATTTTGATCAATCATTCTTTGAGATGTACACATCCAGATATGTCCTATGCTCTAAATGTTATGAGCATATACCAGAATGACTCATAAGATGATCATTGGACAATAGTGGGGATATTCCTATGATCTTTGGAAGAACTAAGAATATATTATTTATATAGTGGTGACAAATAGTTCATTGTAAATTGTTGCATTGATACTAGTTTTGTCACAAATTAAGTTTATCTCAATTTAAACTATGGATGGCACAATGTAATGGAAAGGAAGTTCTATAACAGATTTGGTTGAGCACCAAAGTTAAAACATTGTGACAGATACTACAACAAAAGGCTAAGTATATGACTGCTATTGTAGCAGCAAATGAGGGCATTTGCGTCAAGTAGTTTGTTATCAAACTAGGTGTGGTTCATAGCGGGATAATACTATGAAGATACATTGTATGACAATTGTATCAACATGATTTAATCCCAAAGAACTAAAGGTCTCACCAAAGGACCAAATTTATACAATGCCATCTCATTAGAGAATGAGTAATGCGTAAAGATGCAAGGAAATGCAAGTACACACGGACTTGGAAGTGTCAGATCCGAAGATTATATTTACCACTAGCAATAGTGTCTATGCAACACTAGAAAGCCATAGGTGTTGAATGCACAAGTTTTTAACTAGATTATTGACTCTAGTGCAAGTGGGAGACTGTTAGAGATATGCCCAAGAGACAATAATAAAGTGGTTATTATTATATCTTTATGTTTATGATAAATGTTTACATCCCATGCTATAATTGTATTAACCGGAAACATTTATACTTGTGTGTTTTGTAAACATAAAAGAGTCCCTAGTAAGCCTCTTGTTAAACTAGCTTGTTGATTAATGGATGATCATGGTTTCCTGATCATGGACATTGGATGTCGTTATATAACAAGATCATATCATTAGGAGAATAATGTGATGGACACACACCCATAAGTAAGCATAGCATAAGATCAAGTCATTAAGTTCGTTTTGCTACAAGCTTTCAAATGCATAGTAACCTAATCCTTCGACCATGAGGTTATGTTAATCACCATCACCGGATGGGTACTTTGATGACATCAAACGCCACTTCGTAACTGGGTGGTTATAAAGGTGTCATTGGGTATTCTTAAAGTATGTGTTGAAGCGCATGGACCAAGATTGGGATTTGTCCATCCATATGACGGATAGATATGCTCTGGGCCCTCTCGGTGGAATGTCATCTAGTTAGCTTGCAAGCATGTGACTATGTCACAAGGGATGACATATCATGGAACGAGTAAAGAGTACTTATCAGTAACGAGGTAGAACAAGGTATGGAGATACCGACGATCAAACCTCGGATAAGTAGAATATCGCGTGACAAAAGGAATTTGTTTTGTATGTTAAATGGTTCTATCAATCACAAAGTCATCGTTGAGTATGTGGGAGCCGTTAAGGATCTCCAGATCCCGCTAATGGTTATTGATCGGAGAGGTGTCTCCATCATGTCTGCATATTCACGAACCGTAGGGTGACACACTTAAGGTTCGAAGTTGTTTTAAGTAGATATGGAATATGCGTTGGAGACCGAATGTTGTTCGGAGTCTCGGATTGGATCCGGGACATCACGAGGAGATCCGGAATTGTCCAGAGAATAAGATTCATATATTGGGGATCATTTTCTAAGTTAGGAAATGTTCCGGAGTGTTTGTATGGAGATTCTAGAAGGTTTCGGAATGTTCTGGAAGGTTCTAGAAGATTTCTTGGAGTTTGCTTGAAAACCAAGAAAGGATCAAGGAGTCTTTGTGGGGCAAGACACGGATTCGTGGGGGAGGAGGACTCCTTCCCCCTTCCCAATCCGCCGGCCAAGGAGGGAGGGGAGTCCTACTAGGACTCCCCCTCCCATGGCACCTCCCTCCTTTAAATAGAGGGGAGGGGGCGCCACCCCCTAGATCTCTCCCACTCCAAGCCCTAGCCGCCGCCTCTCTCCTCCTCCTTCGCTCTGCTCCAGCTTAGGCGAAGCCCTGCAGAAATCTCTACTCCACCACCACCACCACACCGTCGTGCTGCTGGGATTCCGTGGAGAAGATCTACTACCTCCGCTGCTTGCTGGAACAGGGAGAGTAAGGTCTTCTTCGACTCCGCACGTGTGACCGACTGCGGAAGCGCTGCCAGAACGCGGAGCCGGAAGGATCGCCCACACGATCTTGAGACCGGCAAGTGATCGACTACATCAACCCCGAGATCTAATCTCGTAACGCTTTCGGATCTACGAGGGTTAGTACAGATCTATCTCGTTGCACATGTCTAATAGATTAGATCTTGGCTTTTATCTAGATTAGATCTGGGTTTTGTTCGTTCTTGCGGTAGAAATTTTTTGTTTTCCATGCTACGAACCCATCAGATCCAACGGTTGGCAATGTCTGGATTTGCTAGTCTTGATCCAACGGTCAATGTTCAAAGTTAATCCGTACACTATGAAGTGGTTTATTGTATTGTAAGAGATAGGACACGATAAAGAGAAGATAAGAAGTACTGCGAATGGCCTACCAAATGGTAGGTATCGTAGGAGAGAGGTGCTTGAGATGAGTTAACACGGTCGGTGGAAGTACAAGTTACATCGTGGACCTCATAAAAATGAAAATTGCAACAAAGTCCATGCATTTATTAGCACAAGGACCCTAAAAACTGAGCAGTGGAGTTTGTGTTTTTAGGTTTGCCCATACTAGTGTTCATCATGCTAAAGTAGAATTTTTCTAGATGCTAAGAATGGAAAAGAAGATCCAGCGGTTGGCAATGTTTGGATTTGCTTGTCTTGATCCAACAGTCAATATTCAAAGTTAATCCGTACACTATGTTGTAGTTTATTGTATTGTAAGAGATAAGACACGATAAAGAGAAGATAATAAGTACTGTGAATGGCCTATCAAATGGTAGGTCTCGTAGGAGAGAGGTGCTTGAGAGTTAACATGGTCGGTCGAAGAACAAGTTACATCAAGGACTTCATAAAAATGAAAATTGCGTCCATGTCCAGGCATTTATTATAACAAGGACCCTGGAAATCAAGCAATGGAGTTTGTGTTTTGAGGTTTGCACATACTAGCGTTCATCGTGCTAAAGTATAATCTTTCTAGATGGTAAGAATGGAAAAGTAGATCCAGCGGTTGGCAATGTTTGGATTTGCTAGTCTTGATCCAACGGTCAATGTTCAAAGTTAATTCGTATACTATGTAGTGGTTTATTGTATTGTAAGAAATAAGAAATGATAAAGAGAAGATAAGAAGTACTACGAATGTCCTATCATATTGTACGTCTCGTAGGAGAGAGGTTCTTGAGATGAGTTAACATGGTCAGTGGAAGAACAAGTTACATCAAGGACTTCATAAAAATAAAAATTGCGTCCAAGTCTACGCATTTATTATAACAAGGACCTTGAAAACTAAGCAATGGAGTTTGTGTTTTGAGGTTTTCGCATAATAACATTCATCCTGCAAAAGTAGAATATTTCTAGATGCTAAGAATTGAAAAGAAGATCCAGTGGTTGGCAATGTTTGGATTTGCTAGTCTTGATCCAATGGTCAATGTTCAAAGTTAATCCCTACACTATATAGTGGTTTATTTTATTGTAAGAGATAAGACACGATAAAGAGAACATAAGACGTACTGCGAATGGCGTACCAAATGGTAGGTCGCGTAGGAAAGAGGTGTTTGAGATGAGTTGACACGATTGATGGAAGAATAAGTTACGTCAAGGAAACCATAAAAATGAAAATTGCATCCAAGTCCATGCATTTATTAGCCCAAGGACCCTGAAAACTAAGCAATGGAGTTTGTGTTTTTAGGTTTGCGCATAGCAGCGTTCATCGTGCTAAAGTAGAATATTTCTAGATGCTAAGAATGGAAAAGAAGATCCAGAGGTTGGCAATGTTTGGATTTCCTAGTCTTGATCCAACGGTCAATGTTCAAAGTAAATCCGTACACTATGAAGTGGTTTATTTTATTGTAAGAGATAAGACACGATAAAGAGAAGATAAGAAGTACTATGAATGGCCTACCAAATGGTAGGTCTCGTAGGAGAGAGGTGCTTGAGAGTTAACACGGTCGTTGTAAGTACAATTTACATCATGGACCTTATAAAAATAAAAACTGCACCCAAGTCCATGCATTTATTCGCACAAGGTCCCTGAAAATTGAGGAATGGAGTTTGTGTTTTTAGGTTTGCGCATAGTAGCATTCCTTATGCTAAAGTAGAATATTTCTAGATGCTAAGAATGGAAAATAAGATCAAGAGGTTGGCAATGTTTTGATTTGCTAGTCTTGATCCAACGGTCAATGTTCAAAGTTAATCCGTACACTATGTAGTGGTTTATTGTATTATAAGGGATAAGACACGACAAAGAGAAGATAAGAAGTATTGTGAATGGCCTATCAAATGGTAGGTCTTGTAGGAGAGAGGTGCTTGAGAGTTAACACGGTCAATGGAAGTACAAGTTACATCAAGGACCTCATAAAAAAGGAAAATTCCATCCAAGTCCATGCTTATTAGCACAGGGACCCTGAAAAGTGAGCAATGGAGTTTGTGTTTTTAGGTTTGCGCATAGTAGCGTTCATCGTGCTAAAGTAGAATCTTTCTAGATGCTAAGAATGGAAAAGAAGATCAAGTGGTTGGCAATGTTTGGATTTGCTAGTCTTGATCCAACGGTCAATGTTGAAAGTTAATCCATACACTATGTAGTGGTTTATTGTATTGTAAGAGATAAGACATGATAAAGAGAAGATAAGAAGTACTGCGAATGGCCTATCAAATGGTAGGTCTCGTAGGAGAGAGGTGCTTGAGAGTTAACATGGTCGGTGGAACAAGTTACATCAAGGACTTCATAAAAATGAAAATTGCGTCTAAGTCCACGCATTTATTTTAACAAGGACCCTGAAAACTAAGCAATGAAGTTTGTGATTTGAGGTTTGCGCATACTAGCGTTCATCGTGCTAAAGTAGAATTTTTCTAGATGCTAAGAATGGAAAAGAAGATCCAGCGGTTGGCAATGTTTGGATTTTATAGTCTTGATCGAACGGTCAATGTTCAAAGTTAATCCGTACACTATGCAGTTATTTATTGTATTGTAAGAGATAAGACACGATAAAGAGAAGATAATAAGTACTATGAATGGCCTACCAAATGGTAGGTCTCGTAGGAGAGAGGTGCTTGAGATGAGTTAACACGGTCGGTGAAAGTAGAAGTTACATCAAGGACCTCATAAAAATGAAAATTGCATCCGAGTCCATGCATTTATTAGCACAGGGACCCTGAAAAGTGAGCAATGGAGTTTGTGTTTTTAGGTTTGCGCATACTAGCGTTCATTGTGCTAAAGTAGAATTTTTCTAGATGCTAAGAATGGAAAAGAAGATCCAGCGGTTGGCAATGTTTGGATTTGCTAGTCTTGATTCAATGGTCAATGTTCAAAGTTAATCCATACACTATGCAATGGTTTATTGTATTGTATTGTATTGTATTGTATTGTATTGTATTGTATTGCAAGAGATAAGACACGATAAAGAGAAGATAAGAAGTACAGTACTACGAATGGCTGATCTTTTGAATAACCTTCCCTCCTAATGTTTGGGAAGCAAGTGAAAATTTCGAAAACCAGAAAACTTTGAATTTTTTTGCCGCCAAGGACCAAAGTGGTTTCCTTCCTATGTAATCCTCGTCCCTACTCCACACCAACGCATGGCTGCCGAACACGCTAGAGACACAGAGCCGCCCTACCAAGACACACCTACGCAGTGCCACGCTGTGGACGAGGGGAGAGAGGTCAGCCGGTCCGGTGCGCAAGGGGAAAGGGGAGGAGAGATGGAGCATAGGGAAGGAGAGAGAAAACACACGATTTGTTTTGCCTACATAGGTCCTGAAATTTACTACTAGTAGAGTGTAGTAGTACATTGTAAGGACGCAGGAGTACCTTGTGTCAGAAACCCATCATAACTTTGCTCTGACATGGAACCGCCTTCAACTTCTCTTCGCTGCTGCCCCCTCCCCTGCCAACATTTTATTCTCTTAGCATGTACAACGCGTGGACAGAGGTGACCATATGTCTAAGCAAAGAAATATACTACTCCCGTATTGTGTAAAAAAGCACACCTTAATAAGGCCTACTATGTGGCATCCGCTAAGGTTCACCTTATACATAGTGGAAAAAATAAAGTTATCTTTAAGCCTACGGTGCACCTCAAGCTTTTGGCTTGCCCATAGAGAATTGAAATATCATTTCCCCTCTCTCCCTATTTCATGTGATCATTTTCAAAAGGGGTTCAAAATTTTCAAGATGCAAAATCTTTTTTTTCCTCTTAGGAAGATGCAAAATCTTAGCTAGAGGCCAAACCAGTCATCATCAATTGAGAATGTTCTTTCCTAGTAGTTGGACACTCACGCTGACTACACTGCTTTTACAAGAAGAGATGCACCCATCTACCTTTGAAAAGACAATTAATTTAAGAGCAATCTATCATGCTTACTTGTAGCTCAAGTTTAACCTAATTTTGTTAAACTATCAAGATGCAAAATCTTAGCAAGAAGTTGAACCTGTTGTGGATGAGGAAGAGACAAGCCAGACTATGCACCCGTGGCTGCAAAGAAGAAATTGATGGAGGATGGATGGTGAGAGCCAGCAAAGGTGAGAGAAAATGCAACTTGTTTTGCGTGCATATACTCCTACTAGTAGTAGGTCCATACATTTACTACTATTGAAGTGTACCATATACCTCATGTCAGCATCCCATCATAGATTTGCTCTGACATCGCACCGCCTTCAAGTCCGCGCTGCGCTGATCTTGCGCTGCTTTTTTTTGAAAGTCTTGTGATGCCTTTCTTCTGTTCTCTACTTGTGTAGCAGAGTTGGCTAGTAAGTTTTAAAATTTGCAAAACATGGGAATATCGAGAATGTTCTTTCCTGAAAGTTGGAAAACTCACACCGACGACATCATTTACTAAAAGAAGATGCACCCATCTACCTTCGAAATAACAATTAATCCAAGAGCAATCTATCATGCTAACTTGTAGCTCAAGTTTGACCTAATTTCGTTAAGTTGTCAAGATGAAATTTCTTAGAAACAAGTTGAACGTGTTCTCAAAATTTCAGGACCTTTTATTTACTATATATATGCACGCAAAACAAATTATGTTTTCTCTTTCCTTCTTCACTACCTCATCACCATCCACGTACACCCCTGCCGACTAATCTCTCCCTCGTCCACAATGTGGTGCTGCCCATGTGCGTCGACCTACCTTGTCGTTCCATTTCACACCCTACACAGAGAAAGCACCAAGCACATCCCCCATCATGTTGGTTCGAAAGTGTGAGGAGCGTTTTTTTGTGTGAAGTGAGTACAGTAGTACGAAGGGTATGGCTCAGTTTCTCGCTCGAGAAGGACCCACCTGCTTTTCTTTACTTAACTTTAGGGCCCTTTGTGGTAAATTTGTGGACCTCTACACGTAATTTTCTCTTTTTTGAGGTCTTCGATCTAAACCATAAGCCCACCGATCGTGACAAATTTTAACTACAAGTAAGCGCGATAGATAGTTTCCTCTTAAAATTTTCTAAAAAACTTTTGAAGCCAACCAGGAATTTAGTACATCAAAACCCACCAAAAAGTTTGTTCGAATTTTTTTCAAAGCAAACTCAATTTACTTATAGTTCAAACTTGACCTAATTTTGATAAATTGGCACATAGTCTCATTCAAGTCGACATAGTTAGCTAAGAAGTTTTAAAATTCGCAAAACATGGGAAAATCAAGAATGTTCTTTCCTGATAGTTGGAAACTCACACCAACGACATTGTTTACTAAAAGAAGATGCACCCACCATCTACCTTCGAAAAGACAATTATTCCAAGAGCTATCTATCACGCTTACTTGTAGCTAAAGTTTGACCTAATTTCAGTAAGTTGTCAATATGTAGAGTCTTAGCAAGAAGTTGAACCTCTTGTCAAAATTTCAGGACCTTTACTATATATATGCATGCAAAACAAGTTGTGTTTTCTCTCTCCTTCACACTGCCTCATCACCATCCACACACACCCCGACCGGCTGACCTCTCCATCATCCACAACATGGTGCTGCCCACGTGCGTCGACCTGCCTTGTCGTTGCATTTCACACCCTGCAAAGAGGAAGCACCAAGCACACCCAGCACGCTCGTTCAAAAGTGTGAGGAGATTTTTTTGTGTGTGTGAAGCAAGTACACTAGTACGAAGGGTATATGGCTAAGTTGCTCTCTCGAGAAGGACCATACTGCTTTTCCTTGCTTAACTTTAGGGCCCTTTATGCTAAATTTATGGACCTCTATGTAAAAAAAATAGGTCTTCGATGCAAATCGTACTTTCTCCCACCGTCCATATCAAAATTTAACTACTAGTAAGCGCGATAGATAGATTCCTCTTAAAATGTCCCAACAAAATTTTGAAGCTCTAACTAGCAATTCAGTACATCGAAACCATCGAAAGATTTTTCGTAAAACTTCCAAAGCAATCTATAATTTACTTGTAGTTCAAATTTGACCTAATTTTGATAAATTAGCATAGAGTCTCATTCACGTCGGAAGAGTTAGCTAGGAAGTTTCAAAATTCGCAAAACATGGGAAAATTGAGAATGTTCTTTCCTGATTGTTAGAAACTCACACCTAGAACATCGTTTACTAAAAGAAGATGCACCCATCTACCTTCGAAAACACAACTAATCCAAGAGCTATCTATCATGCTTACTTCTGTCTCAAGTTTGACCTAATATAATTTCGTTAAGTTGTCAAGATGTAGAATCTTAGCAAGAAGTTGAACCTATTGTCAAAATTATGGGACCTTTACTATATATATGCACGCAAAACAAATTGTATTTTGTCTATCCTTTCCTGCCTCATCACCATCCACACACACCCTGTTGGCCCGCTGATCACTCCCTCGTTTACAACGTGGCGCTGCCCACGTGCGTCGACTTGCATTGTTGTTCCATTTCACACCCTACGAAGAGGAAGAACCAAGCACACCCCCAGCACGCTAGTTCGAAAGTGTGAGGAGCATTTTGTGTGTTTGTGTGAAGCAAATACAGTAGTACGAAGGATATGGCTCAGTTTCTCGCTCGAGAAGGACCCGAGTGCTTTTCCTTGCTTAACTTTAGGGCCCTTTGTGCTAAGTTTATGGACCTCGATGTAATTTTCTCTTTTTTGAGGTCTTCGATGTAAACCATACTCCCGCCAACCGTGTCAAATTTTAAATACAAGTAAGCACGATAGATAGATTGCTCTTAAAATTTTCCAAATACTTTTTAAGATAACCAGGAATTTAGTAGTACATCGAAAGCTTTTTCTTAAAACCTCCCAGCTTATAGACAAATTCTGCCACCATAGTTGATGCCCTAATACTAGTATGAAAATAGAAGTTGACGTGACAAGAAAGTACTACTCTAGGAAGTCACATGTTTAATTTATTGCACAGGGGCATGTTTTACACGCATTCACGCTAGCCGGCGTCCTCGATGCAGCCGCTTCTTACAGTAGAAGAAAAGAAAAAACCTCTTTCAAAGAGTCATCCTATCTTCCCCATCTCCATTTAGTTTATCCCCACTCGCCGAAGCCGCCTGCCACATCTCTGGCGCGTGCTTCACACATTTTACTCCGCATCTTGCACGCTGCATCACTCCCTCCAGGCCACCAGCCCTCTCCTCCAAAAACCACCAACAACTCTACATAGATCCACCCTCGCCCCTAATCCATCCGGACAGGATGACAGATTCGAGGTGCAACCCGCGGCACTGCGGATGGAGCAAGGTCGGTGATGACATCTTCAACAAAATCACTATGCGTCTGGACACTATCAGCGCTGTTAGGCTAGCCGCAGGCTCCAAAGAGTTGTACCTCCAGGTCACTGGCGAAAAAGGTAGGAGGTGCCCTAATGATCGTTGTTGTTCATTGGTCTCCTACAATTATGTCTATGAGCACAAGATCCAGTGCTGCTATGCCCCGTGTGCATCCTGCATGGAGCAAGGATGCGAGTTCGTCAACCGGCCATTGACTGTGCATGAGCTCTTTGACCACTTGAAACTTGCCCACAAGATGTACTATTTGCCCCAAGTGACCTACTCCAGCAAGTACTGGTACCTGACTAACTAGGTGCACGCACCGGAGATCATCGGCATCAGGAAAGAGGGCACGGAGTTTGCCGCCCTAATTGGAGGGTACACCACAGACATATTCCTATCCGTTAGGTATGTCAGGTCAGCAGCGTGCAAATTGCCGCGGTACAAGGTGATATTATGGTCGTTGCCGTCATGGAATAAGCTCCATTCGGTCGAAATTGCAGCGACATCTGAGCAGACGAGCAGGCCTTCGTTGGCTGAAGTCACGCTGAAAGGGCTCATGTCGTACCTGTCAAAACCGAGGCGTTACCTGCGAGCTTCTCAAGATGTTGTCAGAATTCCCCCTAGATTACAAGAATATCAACCAAGAGTGAGTTAACACATATAAATCTTCTTGCGATGATCCTAATATGAATATATGTAATGTCATACTAATTAATTATTATATGTTGGTGACAGACCCAATTGGTATGTGCTGGCCCAAAATATATCGAGCTCATTGGGGAACCCCAAGAGGAAGGTATGATGAGCACAACAACAAGTTTTCCCTCAGTACGAAACCAAGGTTATGAATCCAGTAGGAGCAAGGAAACACCCCAAGGTGTTGCTAGCTGAACTTTGGCAGGGTGCACTACCAGTGCCAGCAACAACGTGGAGACCTGCACAACACAACCACAGAACTCTGTCCCCAACTTACGACGAGGTTGTCAATCTCACCGATTTTGCTAAAAACAAAGGATTAAATGTATCGAATGGAAGGAAGTAATAATTTGCAGAAAGTAAACACAAAGCAGTAAACAGTTTGTAGATTTAATGTAAAAGAAAGGACCGGGGTCCATAGTTCACTAGAGGTGGCTCTCCTTAAGATAGATAACATGCTGGGTGAACAAATTACAACAGGGCAATTGACAAACATAGAGAAAGCATACAAGCATATACTAATCATCTTGACTCCTTTGAGATTCGATTGGGCATTACAACATTATACATAGACCGTCATCCAACTGCATCTATGACTAATAATCCACCTTCAGGTTATCATCCGAACCCCCTCCAGTATTAAGTTGCAAGCAACAGATAATTGCATTACATTGCGTGTAAAGTAAACAATACGATTGTTCTATGAACAAAGGATTGTTGTTTTCTCCCTAGTAGCAACAAGACATCTAGTACCTTAGAGATTTCTGTCACTTCCCCAGATTACCAGAGGCATGAACCCACTATCGAGCATAAATACTAACTCTTGGAGTTGCTAGCATCTACTTGGCCAAGATAGCTACTAACAACGGAAAGCATGGAAGATCAAAAATAACAAAGACATGATAGAATCAATAATCAATCTAAAATAGCATCTCAATATCCATCGGATCCCCGCAAACACAACATGCAGAATTCCAAATAGATGATCTTGATCATGAACGGAGCTCACAAGATCTAGACATGAAAGCACAAAGGAGGAGAACCAGCCATCTAGCTACTACATGGACCCATAGTCCAAAGATGAACTACTCACGCATCACACCGGAGGCTTGCATGATGATGAAGAAGGCCTTCAGGGTGAATTCCCCTCTCCGACAGGGTGCCGGGAAGAGCTTCAGATCCCTCCTGATCTAGGGATGGAGATGACAGCGGCTACAGACTCTTTCATGGATTTGTGATCGGGTTCTTAGGGTTTCCGTATCAGAGGCAATGTATAGGCAGAAGGAGAGGCCGAGGGGGTGCCTGGGGCGGCTAGACCACCCGCTGGCGCGGGCCAGGCCTGGTCGTGCGGCCAGGTGGTGTGGCTGGGCCCGAGCCCCTCTCCGTCTCGTATTCTGGCTCCAAGTGTCCCCCGGTAAAATAATGACTTTGGCTTTTGTCCCGTCCAATTCCAAGAATATTCATTTTCTGACTATCCTGGAACCAAAAATAGCAGAAAATAGGCAGTTGACACTGTGGCTCCTGTTAATAGGTTAGTCCAAGAAATCATATGAAAAGTACTCCGAAGTGTGGACAAAACACAAGAAAGTAGATAAAACCAAGCATGGAACATCAAAAATTATAGATACATTTGCAATGTATCAACATCCCCAAGCTTAACTCCTGCTCGTCCTCGAGTAGGTAAGTGATAAAAAGAAAGAATAATTTTTGAGGTGACATGCACCATCATAAACTTGATCAAAGTATTTGTAGAACATTCAAAGCTGGGATCATAGTACTTCAATCATAACATGAAAGACAAAGTTCTAGCAATAAGACAAAGAAACTATGTTGCAACATGAAAAGGCACAAACAAAAGATTCATGAATAACAATGCTTTGCAATACATTTGTTTGTTTCACATAAAGAAAACATAGCATAGTAGCATTCAGCTTGTCCCTCATAGAGTAGCAAACATAAATGCATAGGACACCTTCAAAGTTCATAAGAGTGACAAGATACAAATAGTTCGAAACAAGCAATATCAAGGTATGCATCAATCAACAAGTCTTGGGATAATGCACATAGAACTAAGAATGGCCACTATGTTCTCAAAGTAGGTGCATAAAGAAAGAAGGTGAAGACTCAATATAATGGTGGAAGAAAGGCCTTCATAGAAGGAAGCAGAGATTCAAGTTTCATAAAGAGCTTCCAAATATTATGGTACTTAATAGCTTTCAGCTCTCATTGCTCCTATCATAAGCATCTTGAAGTGATTAAGGTTAAAGTGAACAAACTATGGTGTACATGCTTGACGAAGTATAAGTTAGGAATCTCATGTCCCTTGAATACGAGGGACGCTCCTCATGCTACTCAAGTTTAGTCACCGGTAAGTTCTTGTCATTGTAAGTACATGTGTATCATAGAGAACCGCCAACGGGGTACCCCTTGCCCGATGATACGGAAGAATCCCCATATCAAAATGACAAGGCAAGCAGACAACGAGCATCTCAACAATCTTCTTATTTACCATGGGAATATGGTGCTTTTTTCTCTCTTTCCTCTTTTCATAATCTCTTTTTTTCTCCTTTTCTCTTTTTTCTCAATATAGGACTCTTTTTTTATAAGAAGAATGCTTCAAAGACAGCTCATTATGGTTACGCTACAAGTTTCCACCATGTCAGCATGGATTAGACCAGCGGCCCAAGCGTTTTTCTAACACATATACATAACTCCATGGACTTACAAGCTTCCCTTTCATTTCACATTGATGACATCCATAGACAAAAGAGCATGATATCAACTAGGTACAAAGTACCAGTGCAATGTTGAAAGCGTTCCCCATGACAGCATGGTTCTGCTAATCCCCAACAAATAAGTGCAAGCATATACAACATAGACAACACAATGGTTCAAGTTTATGAAGGGCACGAAAAGTAAAGTGTGCCATCAAGTTCGTGAGAGCTTTAATCACTAGCTTTCTCATAACAAGTTTAATTTGGAAGGTAAACAAAAACATGAATATACTTGGAATAGCATATGCTAATAGGTAGGTATGGTGGACTCTTTGGAATAACTTGGTTTAGGGAGTTGGATGCATGAGTGGAACTCATACTTGATTACAGAGGCTAGCAAAGACTGGGAGCGACAAACTAAGAGAGCGATAATGGCCATAATCATGCAGAGCGACAAAACATCATTGATCAAAGCATAAAATGATACTACAAGTTGAAAACTAAAGGATCGTAAAGGCTATGGTGACTTCGGATAGTCATAACATGGTGTGAGCATGCGCCAACTCAACCCAAATAAAGCATCAAAGGAGAATACCATAATACTATGCTTTAATATGCTAAAACAATGCATGATTCATCCAAGGCACATTAAGCAATCTCAATTGTTTATAACAAGTCATGCTACAGCAAAGAATACTAAGCATAAAGCCAAAACAATATCAAGCATGGCATGACAAAGCATAGGCCACAGTCAAAAACAAGCTCTCTTTACCACTTAAGCATGAACTTTCCTACTCTTTTCCAATCCAAACCAAACTATTTGAAAACCAATGCATGAAAGAGGGGGTCCAACCAATTTATTCAGCAAACTAAGCAAACAAATCAAACGAAAAACCAAAATGAAAAAGAAAAAGAAGACGCTCCAAGAACAACACAACTGTGCATGAAATAATAAAAATAAAGTGTTTGGAAGAAACGTGGGATTTTTATTGATGAAGAAGGGGATGCCTTGGGCATCCCCAAGCTTTGACGCTTGTACTTCTTGGATATTTCTTAGGGTGACATGCGTGACATTTAGATGGGTGCCAGAAAAAGTCTTGCTGGCCCAAAATATATCGAGCTCGTTGGGGAACCCCAAGAGGAAGGTATGATGAGCACAGTAGCAAGTTTTCCCTCAGTACTAAACCAAGGTTATCAATCTAGTAGGAGCAAGGAAACACCCCAAAGGTGTTGCTAGCTAAACTTTGGCACGGAGCACTACCGGTGCTAGCAGCAACATGGAGACCTGCACAATACAACCACAGAACTCTGTCCCCAACTTGCGATGAGGTTGTTAATCTCACTGGTTTTGCTGAAAACAAAGGATTAAACGTATCAAATGGAAGGAAGTAATAGTTTGCAGAAAGTAAACACAAAGCAGTAAACAGTTTGAAAGATTTAATGTAAAAGAAAGGACCGGGGTCCATAGTTCACTAGAGGTGGCTCTCCTTGAGATAGATAACATGCTGGGTGAACAAATTATAGTGGGGCAATTGATAAACATCGAGAAAGCATACAAGCATATACTAATCATCTTAACTCCTTTGAGATTCGATTGGGCATTACAACATTATACATAGACCGTCATCCAACTGCATCTATGACTAATAATCCACCTTCAGGTTATCATTCGAACCCCCTCCAGTATTAAGTTGCAAGCAACAGATAATTGCATTACGCATTGCGTGTAAAGTAAACAATACGATTGTTCTATGAACAAAGGATTGTTGTTTTCTCCCTAGTAGCAACAGCACATCTAGTACCTTAGAGATTTCTGTCACTTCCCCAGATTACCAGAAGCATGAACGCACTATCGAGCATTAATACTAACTCTTGGAGTTACTAGCATCTACTTGGCCAAGATAGCTACTAACAATGGAAAGCATGCAAGATCACAAATAACAAAGACATGATAGAATCAATAATCAATCTAAAATAGCATCTCAATATCCATCGGATCCCCGCAAACACAATATGCAGAATTATAAATAGATGATCTTGATCATGAACGGAGCTCACAAGATCTAGACATGAAAGCACAAAGGAGGAGAACCAGCCATCTAGCTACTACATGGACCCGTAGTCCAAAGATGAACTACTCACACATCACACCGGAGGCTTGCATGATGATGAAGAAGGCCTCCAGGGTGAATTCCCCTCTCTGGCAGGGTGCTAGGAAGAGCTTCAGATCCCTCCCGATCTAGGGATGGAGATGACGGCGGCTACAGACTCTTTCGTGGATTTTTGATCGGGTTCTTAGGGTTTCCGTATTAGAGGCAATATATAGGCGGAAGGAGAGGCCGAGAGGGTGCCTGGGGCGGCCAGACCACCCCCTGGCGCGGGGCAGGCCTGGCCACGCGGCCAGGTGGTGTGGCCGGGCCCCAGCCCCTCTCTGTCTCGTATCCTGGCTCCAAGTGTCCCCCGGTAAAATAATGACTTTGGCTTTTGTCCCATCCAATTCCGAGAATATTTATTTTCTGACTTTCCTGGAACCAAAAACAGCAGAAAACAGGCAGCTAGCACTGTGGCTCTTGTTAATAGGTTAGTCCAAGAAATCATATGAAAAGTACTCCAAAGTGTGGACAAAACACAAGAAAGTAGATAAAACCAAGCATGGAACATCAAAAATTATAGATACATTTGCAATGTATCAGTATGGGTTGTCCCGCCAAATATGTCTTCATGTTCAATGCTCGCTGATGCAGTCCAATGGAACTGCGTGGTGCCTGGCTGCAAGTTCAATGCAATTCTGTTTGTGCTCCACTCCCACCTTAGAGAAGCCCATTCCATGAGGTTGCGCATTTTACACTATGGTAGGAAAGGCAGGTACATCTCTAAGCCGGTGCCGGTGCCAGGCTCGCAAAATGTTGATATCAGGCTAACCAAGTTCAATGACATGGTGTTCTGCATGCTATTGGATGGGCGCGATGATGTCATCTTGATATCTGTCATGTGCGTCAGGCCGGCGGCGCGCGTGTCACCGCAGTTCATGGTGAAGTTGACCTCTGCACATCCAAATGGCTTGTGTGAGAAGGTATTGTATGCAAATTCTAAAGCCACTTGCTCTTTGTCAGCTTGTCGGTCTAATATGGTCGCTCGTCGTCGGAATCGACCATCGGAGTTCACTGTGGAATACAAGCTTCGTATCGGCAAGATTTTTACCCTAGATGCAAAGGTGGGATATGTGGGAGACTTCTAAACTAAATGGGATACGCAAGATAAGTGAGATTTGTTAAATCCTACTTGTCCCACTTCTCCCACTTAGTTTAGATTTAGTCTAGGGGTCTAAAATTAAGGATCCCACATGTCCCATTTGTCCCACTTCTGCATCCCTATTTCTTAGCGATTAACCCATCTTTATCTTCTTGTGATGATCCTAACTTGAACACATGTACTCCTTGACCAGATTTTTCTTATCATTTTGGGACGTGTGGTTCCTAGCTTAAGATAGTTCTGAGTATTTTGTATGGAGTTCTGCTACTGCTAATCTATTTTGTAGTAGGAGTAATACCTATCTACTGGTACTTGTTCAGACCAACGGATCTAGTGCAAAATAAGGTCTCTCTTTCCTTTTGAATCATGGACTTGCTACATCTACCGAATTTTAATGTCTGCATTGTTGAATCCGTCAATTCCTTTGCTCATTATCTATATTGCTAAATCGATCACTTTGGAATGGTGCTAAATCTGTCAAGTGCCGCTTATTATGAACTGGGAATCTGATGATATTTTTCTGTCTTATTCAGTACTTTTGAATCTTTCAAGTGCCATTGAATCTATCGAACATTATGTTGTTGCTATTACTAAAGTATTTTTTAGAACTAATAGTGATGTATTGGTACTTGTTTAGATCAAGACCAGTAGATGGTCTTGCTCTTCTTTTGGAACATGGACAGAATATGTTCTCTCTGTCCTTTTGAATTATGGCCTTGCTACATCTATTGGATTTTTAGTGTCTGCATTGTTAAATCTATCAATAATTTTGTTCATTATCTGTACTAATAAATCGGTCACATTGAAATGCTCTTAAATCTGTCAAGTGTCGTTGATTATGTGTTTGGAATCTATTGATATTTTTCTGTTTTATTCAGTGCTGCTGAATCTTTCAAATGGTAGTGAATCTGTCAAATGTTATGTCGCTTTTATTACAGTACTAAAGTATCTTGTAGAACTAATACTGACATACTGATATTTTTAGATCAAGTGCAGTAGACGGTCTTACTGTTCTTTTGAAACATGGCCTTGTCACAATCTAGATGAGGCTTGGGGCATTTTGGTTTGCATATGTGGGTCACACAGTCATTGATGTGAGTAGAAAGTATGCACAGAAAAGCAGGCTTGATGGTAAGTTTTGCTTGCTCCGATAATCGAGTGTGTTTGGAGAAAAGCGACTGATCCCGCAACAAGATTTTTAGTGTCGAAACAAGAATTGATTCTCGCTGTCCTGCTATTGAATTTGAGAGTCTGTATTGCTAAATCGGTCACTTTGAAATGCTGTTGAATATGAACTGGGAACCTGTCGTTATTTCACCAAGCATGATGCAATTTAGGTCGTCGGTTCTTGCCTTTCTAGAAGTTTTAGCAATTTTAGCAGGCTTGCCAATCTTTGCAAAGGGGTACCTTTCTAGAAAGTTCATATGAGGTTCAGCATCTTGGTATTTTGGTATGTACTATGAAGTACCGAAAATCGTAAGTGACTCAACTTACAACTACTCTGTCTAACTGATGTGAATCTAGACAAAGTTGAGGCCATTAGAATACGAACTGGAGGGAGTAGTATAAAAATGGAAGCAGTAAATAAATCATCTCTCAGTTCTAATAACTGAGATGTGATGAGAGAACACTCCATGGCAGCGTGCTAGTATAGAGTACCTATAGTACTCCCTACTCCATAACTCTAGTCGGCGTGCTTGATGCAGTACGCCCGACAGAAGACAGCTGTAGGAGCACGGCAAAACCCCTCCTTCAAAGAGCCATTCCCAACTCCGAGAGGCCACATTTGGATCTTCTCTAGCACGCACTTCACACATTTTCTCGCCATCTCACCCGCAACATCGATCCTTCCAGGCCGCCACCCCTCTCCTCCAAATAAGCCCAACAGTCATACAGAGATCCACTCTTTCCCCCAATCATTCAGACGTGATGGCTATGGATTCGAGGCACAACTGGCTGAACAACGTCTGTAAGAAGGTCGGTGATGACGTCTTCAATGAAATAGCTAAGCGTCTGGAGACTACCAGCGCCGTCCGGCTGGCCGCAAGCTCCAAGGAGCTATACCGCCAAGTCGCTGGCGGAAATGGTAGTAGATGCCCCAACGACATCTGCTGGACTTTGGTCTCCTACAAGGACGTCTACAACCACAAGATCGCGTGCAACTACCGCCGATGTGTCTGCATAGAGCCAGGATGTGAGTTCACCAGCGTCAAGAAACTGTTCGTCGAGCACCTCATATCTGCCCACTCGATGACAGTGCCCAGATACAGCCCCAAAAAATGGGACCCGTCTGTGTCGGTTCGTGCACCGAGCTCGCTCAGAGCTGAGGTCATCGGCATCGGGAAGGAGGGCAAGCTGTTTGTCGCCCAAATTGACAGGCATAGCATGGACTTGCTCCTGTCCGTCAGGTCGGTCAGGTCGGCGGCGTGTGAATCGCCGCGGTACATGGTGAGGTTTTGGTCGTTGGTCTTGTTCGCTAGTTTCAATCAGGTTGTAGTAAAGAGGTCACCTGAGACAACGATAAGGCCGTCGCCGGCCAACGCTGTGCAGGAAGTGCTCATGTCTTTTTTGTCCAAGCCGTATCTTTACTGGCATACTATGGAACCTGTCGTCGGACAAGATTCACTGGTGAGATATCACATCTTAATCCTCTTGTGATGATCCTACTGTGAGTGTATGTAATGTTGTATAATTAGCTAGTTTATGTTGGTGGCAGATTCCATTTGTAATTCGAATTGCCGAAATTAAGGATCCCGAATTTCCTGGTTTGTCGTATGAATTTTACATGTATGTTGCTGACCTAGAGGCTGACAGGAGACAATGAAACGAGAGACGCGTCCCAGGCAGGAAATCAAGGGCGCAGCCCGGCCAACACTTTGACACGCTGAAGCATTCTCGTTTCTTCGAGTATGTATGATGGGACATGTAGTGGTTCCTAGCTTAGTGTAAGCTTGTAGTTATACACTTCTACTAAGTATTTTGTATGGAGTTTAGCTACTGCTAATCTATTTTGTAGTAATACCTATGTACTTGGACTTATTCAGGTCGAGTAGAGAAAATGCATGGTCACGCTTTCCTTTTGAAACTTGGCTTTGCCACATTGTTGTACATCCATTGAATTTCAATGTCGGCATTGCTGAATCCATCAATTCTTTTGGTCATTTTCTGCCACCGTTGAATCGGTCACTTTAAATTGCTGCTGAATCTGTCATGTGCTGCTGAATGTGAAATGGACGCGTCCTCGTCGCCCTTGAACATGTCTGTGTCACAATCTAGATGAGACTTGGGCATTTTGGGTTGCATATGGGGGTCACATAGACATTGATGTGAGAAGAAGGTACTCAAAGCAGACTTGATCATCAGTTTTGCTTGCAACAATGGTCGAGTGTTATTGGTGAAAACGACAAACTGATCGTGCGACAAAGTTTTTAGAGCTGAAACAAAAACTGGTTCTCTTTATACTGCTATGGTATTTCATTGTCTATATTGCGGAATTGGTCACTTTTGACATGCTGCTGAATTGGTCAGGTGCTCCTGAATATGAACTTCGAATCTGTTGATAATTTTTCTACCTTATTCTGTGCTGCTGAATTTTGACATGAATAGCTGCCAAAAAGAATTATCTATTTTCCCCTCCCTCTCTGAGGTCTTTGTTTCGAATCCAGCCGAGCACATCACAATGCCATTTTTATTAACCAGGAGAAGAAATCTAGTAGCTCATTCGGCCCCTCTTTAGCCTAGAACATTTTTATTCGTTCTTTTCGGGGTCAGGGGACTGCTGACCACAACCTAGTGACATTTGAGAAAGGAGCCCATGGAGCATAGCCGAGAACATATTAATTCGGCCTTTTAGGGGTTAGGGGACTGCTGAGCACATCCCACTAAAATTTGAGAATGAAACCCATGGAGCATAGCCTACGGAGTATAACCCACGTAGAGCAGCCTATGTAGAATAGCTAAACTCTTTTTAATTCTGCCTTTTGGGCATTGCCCCCCACCTCTCAAAATAAAAAAAACTCTGCCTACCTATGTTTTTAAGAAAATACTCCATTATGTGGCATTTTATAAATTGAGATGCCAGGAGCGCTTCCCTTTTATATTTTAAAAGAGATGAACATAGACACACAAAATATTTTTAAGAAGACTAATACATAAATTGTAGTACTAATAAAAGTTTAATGATATTTATTCTATAAATATCTTTGTTGTAGTGGCAACACACTAAGTTTATGTTTATTTGATTTGAAGGTCTTTTGTTCAAATTTATCTTGGGCTTACATTTTTTTATTCTAGGAATATCGCATTATGGAGAGGCTGACATCACAGACCCAGTTTGTTTTGAGGGTGGGTTCGAAACAAAAGTTTAAATACTTGTACAAAGAGGCTCGCATTGAGGACCCACCAGACAGAACATACAAGGCTGCATCGGGGACCCACAAGCCAGAACATGCCAGAGAGGCTGACATAAGGGCCCCAGCAGTAAGACCATACACGACTGCCATGGTGAAAACAGCGGACGTGGCCGAAAGAAAGTCCATCATACACACATTGCACTTATAGAGAAGCTGACATTTCGGACCCAGCAGGCCCAATCATAGCCCATGAAATTAGCCTATCTGCCCCAAGCATAGCCCAATACCTTCTAATTAGGCCTTTTCTTGGTCTTGTGGCCACCGACCATAGCCCATTCAATTTAGGAGTGAGCCCATGAAATATAAGCCATGACGAATAGGGCATCCGCTCCGAGTTAGCCCAGAATATTTTTAATTCGGTCTTTATAAGCATTTTTTGTACTCTGAGGCTGACATCTGGGGCCCAAAAAAATAGTCTAACATACACACGTTTCTTTCAAATAGAGGTTGTCAGTTGGGATCCAGCATAGACACGTTTCCTGCACAGAGGTGGTTGACATCTGGGACCCAACAAGTTGCCAAGTTCAAAACTGCGGACATGGCCAAAAAAAGTCCAGCATACGCACGTTTCATTTACAGAGAGGCTGATATGTGGGATCCAGCAGCGCGTCCTTATATAGATGCTGCATCGAGCAACACAGCCAGTTCGAAACACGGAGGCGCGAGCGAGAAAAATGTTCAGCATGTACACGTTTCTTTTAATGAGAGGCTGAAATGGGGGACCCAGCAGCGTGAGCAAACGGCTGATTCGTCGAGCAACGGTATCTAGTACAGAACAAGGTAGCGCTAGAGAAGAAAAAATTCCATCATACCCACGATTCTTCTAATGCAAAGCTATCAAGTTCGAAACACGAAGGCACTATAGAGGATAAAAAAATCCATCATACACACGTTTCTTTTAATGAGAGGATGACATGTGGGGCCTCGCATCATGATTAAACGGTAGATGCATCGAACGATGCTATCAAGTTCAGAACAGGGTAGCGCGAGCGAAGGAAAAAATCCATCATACACACGTTTCTTCTAATAAGAGGATGACATGTGGGGCCCAGGAGGTTGGTTAAACGGTAGATTCATCAAATAGTGCTATCAACTCGGAATGGGGTAGCGCCAGCGAAGGAAAAAATTCCATCATACACACATTTCTTGTAATGATAGGATGACATGTGGGTCCCAGGAGGTTGATTAGACGGTAGATGCATTGAGCAGCACTATCAACATCGGAACAGGGTAGCGCGAGCGAAGGAAAAAAATTCCATCATACACACGATCCTTCTAATGAGAGGCTGACATGTGGGATCTAACAGCCTGACTAAATGGCAGATGCCTCGAGCAACGTTATCAAGTTCAAATCAGGGAGGCGCGACCGAAAAGTATGGTCCGCTAGAGACACTGACATCCGGGACCCACACGCCTCAAAAGACTTCGGCGAGTCAACATCGTGCGAGGAAACGAAAATCTTGCTTTTGCCACGCGCTAGCCGAGATTCCTCCATGTTTTAGCAGATCCGTCGTAGTAGAGGGTCGCGAAACTGGAAAAAAAATTTCCATCGGCCACAACCGAGCTGAGAATTTCGTCGCGGAAGACGCGCCTTCTACGACGACCATCGGGCCAAGTCGTTGCGGAAGGAAAATTTTCTTGTAGTGTATGTCAATTCAGTACAGTAGCTTGGGCACATGAGTAATTAAGCCAGTACACTACATATGAAGGAATAATTACTAGGATGCAGAGGATCCCAAACATGAGCGTTGCCATACAGAGATGTGGCGAACACTAGTCCATCGTGGGTAATTCCATCATTGTAACTGTAAGGGCTCAGGGTGTGGTTAAGAGGAAGTGGAAGAACTGCCCATCCATCATCACCGCCCTAAAGGATGGCAATTCTAACGTTGAAGACTTCAACAAGCAAGAAATCTTTATATCTCCCAGCAGCTGTGGGAACTTGGCAAATAGCAATCTTCTGCATTACAGCTAGAAGATCATTATCCAACAAGAACATGGTTGGCTGGTCGGTTGCTTGGAACGACAATGCTGAGAGAGGAATCTTGTGACGAGTGTACATGTTGCAAAGCTCCAACTTGCCTCTGAAGCTAGCCGTGGCAATCCAATCTCCATTGGTGCCTACCCACTACCCAGAATTATAGCCTGGTAACATAGCATCGGAGGAGAACCTATCCAGCGGCGACGACTTGCATGGGAGGCTATCAATTTTGAAGTAATGCAAGAAATCTAGTGGTCCCTTCATCAGGGGGGAATGAAGAACACATGGGAGGCCAAATGGCATTGAAGCATCCAGAGTTGCACTAGCTTTCACAGATTCAAGAAAAGGTTTGGACGAACCGATTAGGCTGGGGGCGGTGATGACGTCACATCGGGTTATGAGTTCTTCAAAGGGGCCTTCGGTAAACACGTCGTGAAAAATCTCAGAATCATGCTCACTATACTTGCTCGTTGACGCCATCACAAGGCAACGTCTGTATTTCATTGATTTGGGTTTCGGAAGAGAGGGGGAATCAAGGGTGGCAACTGCTTGAGCGAAACGAGGAAGAGAATCTGAAAGCGGCATATGGCGGCAGCGGTGGCGCGTGGTGTAGAAGGGGAAGACGCCGGGAAGAGAAGGGGAAGACGCCCTAGAGGGGGCGGGGGAATAGGCAAGGGGAGAAAAGCTGGATTAATCAACACGAGCATGCGCTCCTCAGCTGCATTTCGAGGAGACAATGACCCGCCAACTCCCTACTCCCTAGTACCAGTAGACGTCTAGACGGTCGGAGTAGTTAATTTGGAGGAGACTGTGACCGGCCTGACTCTACTAGATGCCTAGGGTACGGGTTGTACTGGAGTACTAATTCGGAAATCCGAGCTCTGTAGTATTTTACTTGCATGGACGAGCTCTGTTTTCATTTTTTCACGGAACGAGATCTGTATTAGGGCATCCACTATGTTTTCCATAAGCAAAAAAGTAGTCCTTATGGATGACCACATACATAGTAGAGCTTCACCTAAGCTTGTGGATTGTCCATAAGCAATATAAAATTATTGACTCTCTCCTCTCTCTCTTGAATCTATATACTTTTTGCAGACATATGGGTCCCAGCTTATAGATAAGTTGACTTTATCAGCCACAATGTTGATATTGCCAAATCTAACACACAACACTATTTAGCATGGGAGGCAAATTTGGCATTAGCTCCACAGCGTTGGTCTTGCCAAACCATAGTGGGCCCTTACACAGAATAAAACAACATAGTAAAGGGTGTTCTCTCTCCCCATCGCACGAGAGAGAAGCAGTGCTCTGCCACATGATTAGATAGAGTAGTAGTATTTTATTTAGACGGTGGAATTTGGCATCGGCGCACGGAGTTGCTCCGATTCCCTAGTTTCTCAGATTTGGAACTAACCCTGCAACGTATGGAACTAGTTCCAAAATCCAAATATCTATTTTGGAACTAGATTTGGCTACACATTATGGGTGCCCAGGGCATCCACTATGTTGTCCATAAGGCTACCCACAAGCCAAAAACTAGTCCATAAGCCTATCCATATACATAGTAGATGTTAACTTTAGTGGAATTTCCTTAAGGGTGACCTACAAGATTATGGATTGTCCATAAGCAATAAACAATTATTTTACTTTCTCCTCTCTCTCTTGCTTGTGTGTATTTTTAACAAACATGTGGGTCGCAGCTTAAGGTGAAATCGACCTTATACATTGTAGCTATTTTTATAAGTTGTGTGGGTCCCATCTTATGGCAAAAGTTCACCTTATACATAGGTGATGTCTTCCACAAGCTGTGTGGGACCCACCTTATGGAAAAAGTTCACCTTAGGGCATCCACTATGTTGTCCTTGGGGGTGGTGACATGCATGATGGTTCTAGAACATGGAGGAGTTTGCTCTAGGTACTATTCAACACGAATCCAGGTGCTCTGCTCTATTGGATCTAACAGCCCAACGGTCAGGATTGGTGCTATGGATCCAATTTAAAATAGCTCTATTCTTATCTTATCTTATCTTACCAATATATAGTGTACGAACAACTTTGAATATTGACCGTTAGATCAAGACTCACGAATCCCAACATTTCTAGCCATTGGATCTTCTTTTCCATTCTAGCATCTAGAAGATTCTATTTTTTTGACCGGTCTAGAAGATTATATTGATAGTCTTCATCATAATGAATGCTATGCACAAAACTCAAAACACACTTCTCCATCATTCTATAATCTTCTCCCTAGTTTCTCTAGACCATGTTACCAAATATTTCATGTTTTAGATGTCCACTACTATAATGGAGCAGTTATGATTGGATCCATAGAACCAATCCTGACCGTTGGGCTATTATATCCAATGATTCAGAGCAGGTGGATTCGTGTTGAATAGTACCTAGAGCAAACTCCACCATGTTCTCTAGAACCATCATGTCATCACCCCCAAACTTTGATAGCACAGTAGGCTGTATTCTCAATATGTGTATATAGTTATTATTAATAGACTTAATTTATGCATTTTTGCTCTAATGTATGAAATGTGATTTAACAAACATTAAGTTGTTATTAACCAATAGTCTTGTTAGAGAAAAAATTCATACATTAAGTATATTAATAATAACTATTTACACATATTGAGAATACAGCCTACTATGCTATGAAAGTTTGGGGGTGGTGACATGGTGATGGTTCTAGAACATGGTGGAGTTTGCTCTATAGGTACTATTCAACATGAATCTAGCTGCTCTGAACCATTGGATCTAACAGCCCAACGTTCTGTATGAAATGTGATTTAACAAACATTAAGTTGTTACTAACCAATAGTTTTGTTAGAGAAAAATGCATACTTTAAGTCTATTAATAATAACTATCTACACATAATGAGAATACAGCCTGCTATGCTATGAAATTTTGGGGGTGGTGACATGATCGTTCTAGAACATTGTGGAGTTTGCTCTAGGCCAGTACTATTCAACATGAATCAAGCTACTCTGAACCATTGGATCTAAGAGACGAACGGTCAGGATTGGTGCTATGGATCCAATTCATTCAAAACTGCTCCATTATCTTACCACTATATAGTGTACGAATAACTTTGAATATTGACTGTTGGATCAAGACTCGCGAATCCGAACATTTCCAGCCATTGGATCTTATTTTCCATTCTAGCATCTAGAAGATTCTATTGATAGTCTTGAACACAATGAATGCACCATGCATAAACCTCTCAAAACACACTTCCCCATCATACTAGAATCTTCTTCCTTGTTTATCTAGACCATGTTACCAAAAATTTGAAGTGTTAGGTAGCTAATAATCTTTGAATTCTACACATGATGATACAAAGTACAAGAACCAAATATACACGCATACTTTATAGATGTTGATCAAATTTATATGTTTTCCACTTTACCTATTATAATTTTATATAGTGATGATATGTCAGACGTCTATTATCTGAGCCTCACGTGTAGGGCACGTGCAACTTACTACTAGTAGTAGAGATAATACAACCTATTGTGCTATGAAATTTTGGGGGTGGTGACATGATGGTTCTAGAACATGCTGGAGTTTTCTCTAGGTACTATTCAACACGAATCCAGCTGCTTTGAACCATTCGATCTAACAGACCAATGGTCAGGATTGGTGCTATGGATCCAATTCAAAACTGCTCTATTCTAATCTTATCTTATCTTACCACTATATAGTGTACGAATAACTTTGAATATTGACTGTTGGATCAAGACTCGTGAATCCCAACATTTCTAGCCATTGGACCTTATTTTCCATTCTAGCATCTAGAAGATTCTATTTTTTTTGAACGATCTAGAATATTCTATTGATAGTCTTCATCACAATGAATTCTATGCACAAAACTCAAAACACACTTCTCCATCATTCTAGAGTCTTCTCCCTAGCTCGTTTCTTTAGACCATGTGTTACCAAAAATTTCATGTTGGGGGGATATCCTCGGGTAGGGTCACGCCGGGGTATAAGGGCCGAGTTAGCCGAGGTTCGGCAAGGCCAAAGCGGATGCTGGCCGGGTCACCTCAAGGCAGGCCAAATCACGAGGTAACCCGGACCAGGGGCGTTCGCCTAACTAAGTCTCAACCGACTTAAGCAGTAAGTCGGAAAGGCATGTTTAACTTGTATGCAGGAACAGGTGTGGCCGGATCAACTATGATCCGAGGCACATCTAGCTTCTAGGAGAAGGAAGGAATCTCGCTGGTCAAAAGAATCCCCGATACACACTGCCTGAGCGAAGCAGACAAGGGCAGGACCACCGAGGCGTGGCCGACAAGGGTGACGATACCCATGTCGGCTGATGCGGGCGCCGCAGAGGCTCACATAGCCTCTGCATGTGTGACGCGAGGAAAAAGTAACCCGGTCAGCTTACTACCTTGGGAGATGGCATATTCTTAGGAATATACCTCCACGTATGCCCTAGATGGAGACCTAGCCCCCCCTATATAAGGAGGGCTAGGGCTTCTGTAGAGGGGGTTCCGATTTGGCGAGTTTGGCTAGGGTTTTAAGGTCGACCTGTGAGCGAGAGTAAGAGAGCTCCTTCTTCCTCCTCTCGCCAATACAGCTCTAGGAGCACTTGTAACCTTGGAGACAAAGCAAATATAAACTTCTGTGTGGAGAATCACTTCACTATCCCTCCCTGGATTCCCCTAGCGTGTATTAGTCCCCACCTTTAGCCTATCCATGGCATCTGCCGTGACACCACCACGATAGTTGGCGCCCACCGTGGGGCTAGCGGCGCTAGCAGGGGTGAAGATCCGGACGGGAAACCTCATTGGCACCGGCGAACGCATCGTCTCCGGCCTCGTTCAGTGCTTTGGAGCGCTGGACTTCGTCAGCGACAACGTTGGCTGCTTCCGCACGCGCCCACTTCCGCGCAACAGCCTCTTCGTCAAGTTGGGTGCGCACAAGGTCTACGTTGCTGTGGACGTATCATGCGTTCATCCGTGGCACATCGTTGAAGCAGGGGAACCACTCCTTAGCGTGGTTCACGGGGCGCGTATCGCTCGCTTCTCGGACTGTGCTGAAGTGATGATGACTGCGTCGGGGGCAGGCGCAAGCAAGGATCCGGCACCAGATCTGGAGGTAACACCTAAGGCACCGAGGAAAGGTAGAGGTCCTCCACTGGAGAGGCCTGAGAATGTACTGAGAGAGGCTATGGATAGCTTGGCAAACCCGGTAGCAGCAATGGTAGATCTGGCTCAGGAACAGGACGAGCTAGAGGAAACTAGGTAGAAAATTCTAGAGGGGCGAAAAAGATTGCTGCGGCTCGGCAGTCGTTGAACATGACGCTGCGTGAGTACGCAAAGGCAAACAAAGTAGATGATGTAAAAGTGAAGGGGAGAAATCTCATGAGTGAAATGAACAAAGAAGGGGATACTCGGATTGAGGAGTTTGACGCGTAGGGCAGCCGAAGTACAGTACCCCGGCGAAAAACCTCAGAGCAGCGGATGCAGCTGCATCCGAGCTAGAGGGTCTGACGGGTGAAGCCCGTTAAAGACAGCAGGATCGAGTCAATGAGTTGGTTCGGATCGCAAACAGCCAAAATGAGGAACTGCTCAGGGCAAACCCGGAGAGAGCTGGGGCCTCCAAGATTGTTCATTCGGTGGTGGGTAACCCGGAGAAATCCGCTGGAGCCGCATCGACTCCTCATGGTGGTCCAAGGAGAGAGGAGGTAGTAACCTCGGCCAGGAAAAACAAGCAGATTGTTCCGTATGACCCAACAAGGGTAGGAAAGGCAAAAGAGGTACAAAGAAACGACGATCGACGGAGTCTAAGCCGAGGTGAAGCTGGTCGAGGTAACCGTGACCAAGGCAATGTCGGTCAAGGGAACGTTGTTAATGGCAATGCCGGACAGCGCAACTCTACAGGACAACCGCAGCAGCGGAATATGCCAAGGCAAGAGCAAAGTGCCGGCCGAGGTATGCAACAGAGAGATGCGCCACGAGAGCGAGACTGGTACAACGATGGAGATTCGGAAATGGTAAATGCAGGATACCCAAGGCTGGACTATCATGTCATAGGGTCGAGATTGGGAAGCAGGGATTTGATGCCGGACGATGCCAGGTTGAAACTATATCGAGTGTATAGGTCGGAGCAGATTGAAAGTCAAGGTCCTCCAGGTCCTGCATGTTTTGGACCCCGGATCATGAAAGAGCCACCGGTACCTAACTTCCAGTTACCTAGAGGCACGAAGACGTATGACGGTAGCACTAAGCCGGAAGATTGGTTGATAAATTATGCAACGGCTATGAAAATTGCCACAGGCAACTTGAGGTGGGCTGTACGATACGTACCCCAGATGTTGGAGGGTCCGGCGAGGGTATGGCTGAACAATTTGCCACCCGGAAGCATTAACTGCTGGATAGATTTTGAAGAGATGTTCATCAGCAATTTCTCGAGTACGTATCAGAGGCCGAATAGGCCACAGACACTAGCTGTGTGCAAGCAAAGACCGAATGAGACGGATCGAGAGTTTTTAACTCGGTGGTGTACCATGAGAAACTCATGTGAGGGCGTGATAGAATCACAGGCCATAGCGTGGTTTGCACAGGGGTGCAGATATGCAAGCGAACTGTGGCAAAAGTTACAAAGGAAGATGCCCACCACGTTGGCAGAGATGATCCGGATTGCTGATTCGTATGCTCTGGGAGATCCGACTCAACCTAGGCTTGTGTCAAACGAGTCGAACGATGAGTATTACCAGAGAGATGGAGCCGGATCATCCTGGAGGAATGACTATAGAGGAAAAAGAAGAGATGATAGACCGGATCATCGATATGGTTCGCAACAAGTTGCAGCTGTGAATCAAGATCAGCCCGGAGCAGGGGGCAGTCAACGCCAGAAAACTAGAGGGCAATGGACTCCGAGAAACAATGGCAAGAAAACATGGGTGCCAGAACAAAAGAAACAGTGGCAAGAAAGGAAGGACCGTCCGAGGTACACCTATGAGTCGATGTTGGATCAGCCATGTAAGTTTCACACGCCAAATCCGAGTAACCCAGCGGGTCATACGACGAGGCAATGTGAGTAGATGCGCAAGATTGAACAAGGCGGTGCAGGGAATGCTCAGACACCCCGGAATGATCAACCTCTACAGGAGTTACCCCGGCAGCAATTGCTCTCTAGAGCGAACACGCAACAGCTAATGTTGCCTCCGCCTCCGCCGAGGTATGACAACAATGAGAGAAGGGATGCAGTGCACCAGGTGGAAAATCAGCACCAGCCGGATCAGAGATACCCCGGAAATGAGGAAAGGAATGAGTACAGGGAGCATCATCAGAGTTACTGTGTATTTACCACCGAGGAAACAGATAGAAAAAGCTTGCAGCGCCGACATATGGAGGTGAATGCAGTAATGCCTGTAGTGACGAGGTATATGCCTTGGTGTGACCAAGAAATCGTTTGGAGCATCAAGGATCATCCCAAGCTTATGTCGAGTCCTGGTTCGTATGCGCTAGTACTGGACCCGACATTCATTGGGCCTAACATCAATGTGAGGTTCTCCAAGGTACTAATTGACAATGGTAGTAGCATTAACATCATGTATGCGGATACAATGCGCAAGTTGGGTCTCTCGGAGAACATGCTCCAGGCTACAAGGACAACTTTCCATGGTATTGGACCAGGCATTTCTTGTGAGCCCATAGGCAAAGTCCGGGTTGACATATTGTTCGGCACAAGAGATAATTGCCGAACTGAGAATCTAGAGTTTGAGGTGGTGAACTTGGAAAGTGCGTATCACGCGTTACTCGGAAGGCCAGCATTGAAAAAGTTCATGGCAAGCTGCCACATCAATTATCTGAAGATGAAGTTGCCCGGGCCAAATGGAGTGATTACCATTGCAGAAGATTTCCGATGTTCCATTCAGTGTGCCTCAGTCGGGTCTAACCTAGCCGAGTCACTCGTGATTGCGCAAGAGAAAAGAAAAATCCAAGAGGTGGCGGCATTAGCTCAGTCCGCGCAGCAGTATATGCCGGCGTTGAGTAACCCGCATGGTAGCGTTTCGTTCCAAGCCGCAAAGGATACTAAGAAAGTGCCTGTGGATGATATGTTCCCAGAGCACACCGTAACAATTGGTGCTGGGTTGAATGATAAATAGGAAAGCGAGCTCGTCAACTTCCTTCGTGAGAATCGGGATATTTTTGCTTGGTCTACACAGGACTTGCAAGGTGTTCCGAGGGAGTTGGCCGAGCACTCTTTGAACGTGAGACCCGGAGCAAGGTCGGTGAAGCAACCTCTCCGCCGCTTCGCCGAGGATAGGAGAAAAGTCATTGGAGACGAGATAGCTCGGTTACTAGCAGCAGGATTTATCATGGAAGTACTCTATCCTTATTGGCTCTCTAATCCGGTGCTGGTGGAGAAGAAGAAGGATGACCCGAACGTGGCAGTGGTTTGGCGTATGTGTATCGATTACACAAACCTGAACAAGGCATGTCCAAAAGATCCATTTCCACTACCGAGGATAGATCAGGTCATAGACTCAACCGCGGGATGTGAACTGTTGTCATTTATTGATGCATATTCTGGCTTCCACCAGATACCTCTGGATCCGGATGATCAAATAAAGACCGCATTTATCACCCCATATGGGGCTTATTGCTATCGCACCATGCCGTTTGGTTTACATAATGCGGGTGCAACGTACCAAAGATGTATGCAAAAATGTTTGCACGACCAAATAGGTCAAAATGTAGAAGTGTATGTGGATGATGTGGTTATCAAGACCAAGGAAAGCAAAACGCTCCTTGACGACATCAGGCAGACATTCGCAAACTTAAGAAGGTTCCGAATGAAGCTTAACCCGGAAAAATGTACCTTCGGTGTCCCTGCTGGAAAATTACTCGGATTTCTCGTCTCCAGCCGAGGTATCAAAGTTAATCCAACTAAGATCCGGGCCATTGAAAGAATGGAGCTGCCGAAGTGTCTTAACGATGTCCAGAAGTTCACTGGGTGCCTAGCATCGTTGAGTCGGTTTGTATGTCGGTTGGGAGAAAAGGCATTGCCTCTCTACCAACTCATGAAAAAGTCGGATAAGCTCGTTTGGATGCCACAGGCCAATGAAGCCTTTGCCCACTTAAAAAAGATGTTAGCCACTGCACCAGTGTTAGCCTCTCCACTATCAAAGGAGCCAATGTTGCTCTACATAGCCGCAACCAACCGAGTTGTAAGTGCAGTGATTGTAGTAGAGCGCGATGAAGAGGGTAAGTCGATGCAGAGGCCAGTGTATTACTTGAGCGAGGTATTATCTGCCTCAAAGCAGAACTACCCGCACTTTCAAAAGGTGGCATATGGTGTCTATATGGCGGCAAAGAAGTTAAAGCATTACTTTGAGGAGAACCCCATCAAAGTAATATGTGAGGCTCCCATATCCGAGATAATGGGTAACAAGGATGCAAGTGGTCGAATCGCAAAATGGGTAATTAAACTAGCTCCTTATGCGCCACAATATGACAGAAGAGAAGTAATCAAGTCTCAGGCTATGGCGGACTTTTTTGTAGATTGGGCCGAGGTACAATACGAACCACCGCCACCAAATCCGAACTACTGGAGGATGCACTTTGACGGGTCAAAAACAAAAACCGGGCTAGGCTCCGGAGTTGTGCTTACCTCGCCAAAGAAGGACCAGCTGAAATATGTTCTCCAAATCCATTTCGCGGCATCGAATAACGTCGTAGAGTATGAAGCACTTGTGCATGGGCTCAAGGTAGCAAAAGGGATTGGGATACGTCAGATCATATGCTTTGGCGACTCGGATTTGGTGGTACAGCAAGTATCAGGACTGTGGGACGCTCTTGATCCAAACATGGCGCTGTACAGATTTCATGTAAAGAAGATATCTGGTTACTTTGAGGAGTGTGAATTTCACCATGTGCCCCGGGTGGAAAATGAAGCTGCCGACATGCTATCGAAGCTCGGATCAACCCGACAAGCAATTCCACCGGGTGTAGCATTGGAACACCTCAGAAAACCATCTATCAGGCCGTCCCCAGGGACCGACTCGATCTATGTACCGGAAGATACAGAATCCGGAGCTGAGCCCATGGACATTGACATGGGAGATAGTGCACGAAACCCGGGGACTGCCTCAGCGAACCCGGGGACTGCCTCAGCGAACCCGGGGACTGCCTCGCAGGACCCGGGGACTGCTCAGCGTGATCCGGTTGAAGTTATGCCGGTGGATCAGATGGAAATTGATGAGGATGTGTTCCCTACACGAGCAATACCAGCTTGGGCATTGCCTATATTTCAATTCCTGAAAGATGGAACGTTACCCACTGAGGAGGTGTTTGCCAGGCAAACTCAGAGGAGAGCAAAAGCATACACGATTATCAATTCCGAGCTGTACAAACGGAGTGTAACCAATGTCCTCCAACGATGCGTTGACCCGGAAGAAGGGCTTGACATCCTCCGAGATATACACCAAGGAGAATGCGGGCATCATGCCACATCCCGAGCCTTGGTGGAAAAAGCATTCCGACATGGATTCTACTGGCCAAGTGCCTTAGAACAAGCAGAAGATCTGGTGAGAAAATGCAATGGTTGTCAGAGGTACGCTACCAATAACACATATGCCAATGTCGGAACTCAAGACCATACCAATTACATGGCCATTTGTTGTATGGTGCTTGGATATGGTTGGTCCGTTTAAACCAGCAAGGGGAAACATGACTCACATTTTGGTCATGGTGGATAAGTTTATGAAGTGGATCGAAGTAAAGCCTATAAGGAAATGTGATGGGGCTACGGCCGTAACGTTTCTCAAAGATATAATCTTGAGGTACGGTTACCCACACAGTATCATAACTAATAATGGAACAAATTTTGCGGAAGGAGCATTTGCGCGTTTCTGTCGGGACAAGAAGATCCGATTAGACGTAGCCTCGGTAGCCCACCCCGCATCGAACGGACAGGTGGAAAGATCCAACGGATTAGTATTATCTGGGATAAAACCCTGGCTCATTGAGCCGCTGCAAAGATCAGCGAGGTGCTGGATAGAAGAGCTACCAGCGGTACTGTGGAGTTTAAGAACAACTCCAAATCGATCAACAGGCTATACGCCATTTTTTCTGGTATATGGGGTAGAAGCTGTATTACCAGCCGACATAGAGCATGATTTGCCTAGGGTCACCCAATACACAGAAGCCGAAGTGCAAGAAGCCCGGCAAAATGATGTTGATCTGCTAGAAGAAGCAAGAGAACTGGCATTGTCCGGATCCGCCATATATCAGCAAAATCTTCGACGCTATCATAGCCGGAAAGTAAGCCGCCGAGTCTTTCGGGAAGGCGATATGGTGCTCCGGTTGGTACAACATACTACCGGCATGCATAAATTATCCCCCCATGGGAAGGGCCGTTCATCGTGAGCAAAGCATTGCACAATGACTCTTATTATCTTATAGATGCAAAGCCACAGGAAAAGAACAAGGCGGACAGGTCCGGCGAAGAATCTAAGCACCCATGGAATGTAGCTCTACTTCGTCCTTTCTACACTTAGCAGAGAAGTGTATGTATCCGAGTCTTCTCATATGTCGGTATGTATGTCGGCAATGAGCTTATGAATGAAATATTGGCACCTCGAGCAGTAACTCGGGGACTGCCTTAATAATATTTGTTGTTTTTTATTATTTTTACGTCAGCTGGAGTAAGTTGTTCTACTTAACTCGGATCAGTAATGTGTGAGCACCAAAAACCCAACTCTTCGACTTGCTGCTATCCAACAAGAATTGGCTTCATGGCAAACAAGAGATCAAGTTTGGAATTGCATAGCACATGAAAAACGACTAAGGAAAAAGAACTTAATCGAGTCGACGTTTGTTTTTCGGACTAACCTTGTATTTACTTTCAAACTATTATGCTAAATTATTTTGAGCTAAGCCTAAAAGTTTCTAAGTATTGTTAAAACAATTTTCGAAGCTCGGATTCGTAAGTCATAAAACCAAATCAAGGTAGACACAAACCGAGCCAGAAGATTGGACGAACAAGAAAACGAAACTCGGGGACTACGCCCAAGTTAATCCGGCATACAAACTTAGTAGCAAAATATTACATAAGTACGGGATACATTTCCACCCGGCATACCGGGGATCTGATAAGTTTTCAAGTGTTTTTAATTAAGGAGCAGCAGGAGGAGGAAGGTCGGCATCATCTTCGCCTTCTTTGATATCCGAGGCATCGTCCTCTCCATCCTCGTCCGAACTATCTTCGACATTCTCGACCTCTTCGTCGCCAGCGGCTTTTAGGAAGCTCGGACCCTCAGTCCATTCGTGAATGGGAGAATATTCAACAAGGCTATGGGCGCAAGCCTGGCGCCGAGCTACCCATTCCGGGTCATCAGTCCACTTGGATCCGGTGCGCACACGCGTCAGGAGACTGAGATCGATCTTCTCATACCACATGAGTATGTGATGAAGAACGGTCTCAGCTGCAGCATGTCCAGCGGACTCCCTCCAAAGGTCGAGCTGGGTCTCGATCTCCGAAAGCTTTTCAGCAAGAAGTGAAATTCTCTTCGGAGCGCTCTCACCGGGCCAGAACGTGTTGAAGACTCGGACTGAAACGTCGAGGAGATCCCTGCCGTAGTTCTTGATGATTTCCATGCGAGATGACAGGCTAACCAATAGGTCCTCCATGTCAAGGGGAATGCTCTCACTGTCAGAAGCGACGGGAGTACCCCTCTCTCAGCGGAAGTTGGCAACAGCAGCGCTCGCAATAGGAGTACCCTCTGGAAAGTGGCCTGAAAACAAGGCAAAGGAAGAAGCTGAAGAAAAGACATATGAAGTAACCCGGAGAAGTATGTCGGATAAGGGAAAGGAACTTACGTGAAATGTGGCTATGGATCTGGGTCAATTCATTGATGCAATTATCGCGTCTTTGACGGAGCTGCACCATTTCAGCATTCGCCGACTCAAGTTTGACGTCGGCCTCCTGGAGAAGATCGCGGTCCTTGGCAATTTGGAGGTTGAGGCACTCGCGTTCTTTGGTGAAGTCCTGGCCAGCCTTTTCAAGCTCGGTTTGGTGTTGCGCCTTCATCCTCTTCATTTCTGCCTTTAGCTTGGCAATCTCGTCGTTCTTGGTTCGGAGGAGGGCAAGCTCATTGTCTTTCTTTTTGAGCTCGGCCTGATGCTGCCCTGCTTGTTCGAGAAAATGCAGCATCATGTCAGGCACGGGCACACTATCTTCAAGAGATGCTAAAATAGCGTGTTGACCCGGCAGAGCCGAGGTATGAATGTTTGCCGAGACAAGAGGAAAAGAAGATGGAAAGAAAAGCAGGGTCAGATAATAAGGACTTACCCTTGATCTGCTCCAGGTTCTTTCGCATAATCTTGTTCTCAGCCTCCACCCCAGCTGCGGAAACCCAATAATGAGATTAGTTTGGCAGAGGGAGTTGAAGGAAAACGGAGAAGCGCCAAGGGAGAAACTTACCCCTTTTCTCATGCTCAGCAAGATGTGCATTGTGCTTTGCGAGAAGCATCTTGTGAGTATCCAGAAGACGCTGGAACTATTGGGGGGATACCCCCTGGTAGGGTCACTCTAGGGTATAAGGGTCGAGTTAGCCGAGGTTCGGCAAGGTCAAAGCGGATGCTGGCCGGGTCACCTCAAGGCAGGCCGGATCACGGAGTAACCCAGACCAGGGGGGTCGCCTAACATTGTCTCATCTGACTTAAGGAGTAAGCCGGAAGTGCTTGTCTAACTTGTATGCAGGAACAGGTGTGGCCGGATCTACTATGATCCGGGTCCTCGCTTAGCTTCTGGGAGAAGGAAGGAATCTCTCTGGTCAAAAAGAAGGTCCGGTACGCACTGCATGAGCGGAGAAAGCAAGGGCAGGACCACCGGGTCATGGCCGATAAGGGTGACGACGCCCATGTCGGCTGACGCAGGCGCCGCAGAGGCTTACGTCGCTAAAGCATGTGTGACGCGGGGGAAAAGCACCCCGGTCGGGTTACCACTTCGGGAGGGGCATATTCTTAGGAATATGCCTCCACGTATGCCCTAGGCAGGGACCGAACTTCCTCTATATAAGGGGGGCTAGGTTTCTGGTAGAGGGGGTTGGTTGAGAGCTAGTTGATTTGGTGATTCCATAGTCACTGGTTGAATTCTTTGAGGCCATAGTGCTAGTTGATCTAGGGTTCTAGGGAAAAATAGTAGGCAAGAGTAAGAGAGCTCCTTCTTCCTCCTCTCGCCAATACAGCTCAAGGAGCACTTGTAATCTTGAAGGAAATCAATACAAACTTCTGTGTGGAGAATCACTCCACTATCCCTCCCTAGATTCCCCTAGCGTGTATTAGTCCCCACCTTTAGCCTATCCATGGCATCTGCCGTGACACCACCATGACAGTTGGCGCCCACCGTGGGGCTAGCGGAGCTAGCAGGGGTGAAGATCCAGACGGGAAACCTCATCGGCACCGGCGAACGCATCGTCTCCGGGCTTGTTCAGCGCTTTGGAGCACTGGATTTCATTAGCGACAACGCTGGCTGCTTCGGCACGCGCCCACTTCCGCGCAACGGCCTCTTCGTGAAGCTCGGTGCGCACAAGGTCTACGTTGCGGTGGACGTATCAGGCGTTCATCTACGTCGCGTCGTCGACGCGGGGGAACCACCCCTCATTGTGGCTCGCGGGGCGCGTATCGCTCGCCCCCCGGACCATGCGGAGGTGATGATGACTGCGCCAGGTGCAGCCGCGAGCAAGGATCCGGCACCGGACCCGGAGGTAACACCTAAGGCACCAAGGAAAGGTAGAGGACCTCCACTAGAGAGGCCTGAGAACATACTGTGAGAAGCTATGGATAGCTTGGCTAACCCGGTAGCAGCAGTGGTAGATCCGACTCAGGCACAGGCCGAGCTAGCGGAAACTAGGCAAAAGATACTAGAGGGCGCAAAGAAAATAGCCGCGGCTCAGCAGTCGCTGAACATGACGCTACGTGAGTATGCAAAGGCAAACAAAGTTGATACGGTAAAAGTAAAAGGGAGAAATCTCATAAGCAAGATGAACAGAGAAGGTGATGATGGAGCCGAGTGGTCGGAAAACTATTTGTCTGTGGGGCTGCCGAGGTATAGTACCCCAGAGAAGAACCTCAGAGCAGCAGATGCGGCTGCGTCCGAGTTAGAGGGACTAACGTGTGAGGCCCGTCAAAGACAGCGAGATAGGGTTAACGAGCTGGTTCGGATCGCGAACAGACAGAACGAAGAGCTGCTGAGAGCTAACCCGGAGAGAGCTGGAGCTTCCAAAATCGTCCATTCGGTGATGGGTAACCCAGAGAAATCCGCTGGAGCCGCATCATCGCCTCATGGTGGTCCAAGGAGAGAAGAGGTAGTAACCTCGGCCAGAGGGAACAAACAGATCGTCCTGTACGACCCAACGCGTGCGGGAAAAGAAAAATAAATGCGGAAAAATGATGATCGACGGAGTGTGAGCCGAGGTGAAGCTGGCCGAGGTAATCACGACCAAGGCAGTGCCGGTCAAGGAAACGCTGCCAACGGCAATGCCGGACAGCGAAACTCCGCAGGAGCAGGACAACTGCAGCAGCGGAATATACCAAGGCAAGAGCAAAGTGCCGTCCGAGGTATGCAGCAGAAAGGTGCGCAACGAGAGCAAAACCGATACAACGATGGTGATTCGGAGATGGTGAACGCAGGGTACCCCAGACCAGACTATCATGTGATAGGGTCAAGATTGGGAAGCAGGGACTTGATGCCGGATGATGCCAGGTTAAAACTGGATCGCCTGTATAGGTCGGAACAGATCGAATGTCAGGGTCCCCCGGGTCCAGCGTGCTTTGGACCCCGGATCATGAAAGAGCCACCGGTACCCAACTTCCAGCTTCCCAGAGGCACGAAGACATATGACGGCAGTACCAAGCCAGAGGATTGGCTGATAAACTATGCTACGGCAGTGAAAACTGCCACTGGCAACTTGAGATGGGTTGTACGATACGTACCCCAGATGTTGGAAGGTCCGGCCAGAGTATGGCTGGATAATTTACCACCCGGAAGCATCAACTGCTGGATAGATTTTGAAGAAATGTTTATCAGCAACTTCTCGAGTACATATCAGAGGCCGAATAGACCGCAGACCCTAGCAATGTGCAAGCAAAGACCTAACGAGACGGATCGTGAATTCTTGACCCGGTGGTGTACCGTGAGAAACTCGTGTGAGGGTGTCATAGAGTCGCAGGCCATAGCGTGGTTTGCGCAAGGGTGCATGTATGGCAGCGAGTTGTGGATGAAGTTGCAAAGGAAAATGCCAATTACGTTGGCAGAGATGATCTGGATTGTTGATTTGTATGCTCTGGGTGATCCGAATCAACCTAGGATTGCGTCAAACGAGTCGAACAAGGAATACTATCAGAGGGATGGAGCCGGGTCATCTCGGAGGAACGATTACAGAGGAAAAAGAAGAGATGATAGACCGGATCACCGCTACGGTTCACAACAAGTTGCAGCTATAAATCAAGATCAGCCGGGAGCAGGGAGCAACCAACGCCAGAAAACGGGAGGGCAATGGACTCCAAGAAACGATGGCAAGAAAACATGTACTCCGGAGCAAGAGAGATAGTGGCAGGAAAAGAAAGACCGTCTGAGGTATACCTATGAGTCGATGCTGGACCAGCCGTGTAAATTTCACACGCCAAATCCGAATAGCCCGGTGGGTCACACAACGAGGCAATGTGAGTGGATGCGTAAGATAGAACAAGGTGGTTCGGGGAATGCTCAGGCACCCCGGAATGATCAACCTCGGCAGGAGTTACCTCGGCAGCAATTGCTCTCCGGGGCGAACACGCAACAGCTAATGTTGCCTCCCCCTCCGCCGAGGTATGAAAACAATGAGAGAAGGGATGCAGTGCATCAGGTGGAAAATCAGCAACAACCGGATCAGAGGTACCCCGGAAACGAAGGAAGGAATGAGTACAGGGAACATCACCAGAGTTATTGTGTGTTCACGATGGAGGAAACAGATAGAAAGAGCTTGCAGCGCCGATATATGGAGGTCAATGCGGTAATGCCAGCAGTGACGAGGTACATGCCTTGGTCGGACCAGGAAATCACCTGGAACATCAAAGATCATCCTAAACTCATGCCGAGCCCAGGTTCGTATGCGCTAGTGCTAGATCCGACATTCATTGGACCGAACATCAATGTGAGGTTCTCCAAGGTACTGATTGATAATGGAAGTAGCATTAACATAATGTATGCAGATATTATGCGCAAGTTGGGCATCTCGGAGAACATGCTCCAGGCTACGAGAACAACTTTCCATGGCATTGTACCAGGCATTTCTTGTGAGCCCATAGGCAAAGTCTGGGTCGACGTGCTATTCGGCACAAGGGATAACTGCCGAACTGAGAATCTGGAGTTTGAGGTGGTGAACTTGGAAAGTGCATATCACGCGTTACTCGGAAGACCAGCATTGAACAAGTTCATGGCAAGCTGCCACATCAGTTATCTGAAGATGAAGTTGCCCGGGCCAAATGGAGTGATTACCATTGCTGGAGACTTCCGACGTTCCATTGAGTGTGCTTCAGCCGGGTCTAACCTAGTCGAGTCACTCGTGATTGCGCAAGAGAAAAGAAAAATCCAAGAGGTGGCGGCATTAGCTCAGTCCGCGCAGCAATATATGCCGGCGTTAAGTAACCCGCATGGCAGCATTTCATTTCAAGCCGCAAAGGACACCAAGAAGGTTCTGGTTGATAACATGTTCCCAGAGCGCACCGTAACAATTGGTGCCGGGTTAACTGACAAATAGGAAAGCGAGCTCATCAACTTCCTCCGTGAGAATCGGGATATTTTTGCTTGGTCTACACAGGACTTGCAAGGTGTTCCGAGGGAGTTGGCCGAGCACTCTTTGAACGTAAGACCCGGAGCAAGGCCGGTGAAGCAACCTCTCCGCCGCTTCGCCGAGGATAGGAGAAAAGTCATTGGAGACGAGATAGCTCAATTGCTAGCAGCAGGATTCATCATGGAGGTGCTGTATCCGGATTCGCTCTCTAATCCGGTGCTGGTAGAAAAGAAGAAGGACGATCCGAACATGGCAGTGGTTTGGCGTATGTGTATCGATTACACGAACCTGAGCAAGGCGTGTCCAAAAGATCCATTTCCACTGCCGAGGATAGATCAGGTCATAGACTCGACCGCGGGATGTGAACTATTGTCATTCATTGATGCATATTCTGGCTTCCACCAGATACCTCTGAACCCGGATGATCAAATAAAGACTGCGTTTATTACCCCGTACGGGGCTTACTGCTATCGCACTATGCCGTTCGGTTTACGTAATAGGTCAAAACATACAAGTATACGTGGATGATGTGGTTATCAAGACCAAGGAAAGCACAACGCTCCTTGACGACATAAGGCAAACATTTGCAAACTTGAGAAGGTTCCGGATGAAGCTTAACCCGGAAAAATGCACCTTTGGTGTCCCGGCTGGAAAGTTACTCGGATTTCTCGTCTCCAGCCGAGGTATCAAAGTTAATCCAACTAAGATCCGAGACATCGAACGAATGGAGCTGCCGAAATGTCTTAACAACGTCCAGAAGTTCACTGGATGCCTGGCATCGTTGAGTCGGTTTGTATGTCGGTTGGGGGAAAAGGCACTGCCTCTCTACCAACTCATGAAAAAGTCGGATAAATTCGTTTGGACGCCACAGGCCGATGAAGCCTTTGCCCACTTAAAAAAGATGTTGGCCACTGCACCAGTGTTAGCCTCTTCACTATCAAAGGCGCCAATGTTGCTCTACATGGCCACTGCACCAATGTTGTAAGCGCAGTGATTGTAGTGGAGCGCAATGAAGAGGGTAAGTCGGTGCAGAGGCCAGTATATTACTTGAGCGAGGTGTTGTCTGCCTCAAAACAGAACTACCCGCACTTTCAAAAGGTGGCATATGGTGTCTATAATGCGGCCAAGGAGTTAAAGCATTAGTTTGAAGAGCACCCCATCAAAGTAATATGTGAAGCTCCCATATCCGAGATAATGGGTAACAAGGATGCGAGTGGCAGAATTGCAAAATGGGCAATTGAGTTAGCCCCTTATGCGCCCCAATACGACAGAAGGGAAGCGATCAAGTCCTAGGCTGTGGCGGACTTTTTTGTGGATTGGGCCGAGGTACAATACGAACCACCGCCACCAGCTCCGAACCACTGGAGGATGCACTTTGACGGGTCGAAAACCAAAACCATATTAGGAGCCGGAGTTGTGCTTACCTCGCCAAAGAAGGACCAGCTAAAGTACGTATTGCAGATCCATTTCGCGGCATCGAACAATGTCGCTGAGTATGAGGCTCTTGTGCATGGGCTCAAAGTGGCAAAGGAGATTGGCATACGTCAGATAATATGCTTTGGCGACTCGTATCTGGTGGTGCAGCAGGTGTCCGGAGTGTGGGACGCCCTCGATCCAAACATGGCACTTTACAAATTTCACGTGCAGAAGATATCTGGTTACTTCGAGGGGTGTGAATTTCACCATGTACCCCGAGTGGAAAACGAGGCTGCCGACATGTTGTCGAAGCTCGGATCGACCAGACAGGCAATTCCACCGGGTGTAGCATTGGAACACCTCAGAAAACCATCTATCAGGCCGTCCCCAGGAACCGACTCGATCTATGTCCCAGAAAATACGGAATCTGGAGCTGAGCCCATGGACATTGACACGGGAGGTAGTACGCGATACCCGGGGAATGCATCAGCAAACCCGGGGACTGCCTCAGCAAACCCAGGGACTACCTCGCTAGACCCGGGGATTGCTCAGCGTGATCCGGCTGAAGTTATGCCGGTGGATAAGATGGAAATTGATGAGGAGATGTTCCCTCCACGAGCGATACCAGCTTGGGCACTGCTTATATTCCCATTCCTGAAAGACGGAACGTTACCCGCTGAGGAGGTGTTAGCCAGGCAAACTTAGAGGAGAGCAAAAGCATACACAATCATCAATTCCGAATTGTACAAACGGAGTGTAACCAATGTCCTCCAACGATGCGTTGACCCGGAAGAAGGGTTGGATGTCCTCCGAGATATACACCAAGGAGAATGCGGGCATCATGCCTCATCCCAAGCCTTGGTGGCAAAGGCGTTCCGGCATGGATTCTACTGGCCAAGTGCCTTAGAACAAGCAGAAGATCTGGTGAGAAAATGCAATGGTTGTCAGAGGTACGCTACCAATAACACATATGCCAATGTCGGAACTCAAGACCATACCAATTACGTGGCCATTTGCTGTATGGTGCTTGGATATGGTCGGCCCGTTCAAACCAGCAAGAGGAAACATGACACACATTCTGGTCATGGTGGACAAGTTTACAAAATGGATTGAAGTGAAACCTATAAGAAAATGTGATGGAGCTACGGCCATGACATTTCTCAAAGACATCATCTTGAGATACGGTTATCCACACAGTATTATAACTGATAATGGAACAAATTTTGCGGAAGGAGCATTTACACAATTCTGCCGAGATAAGAAGATCCGACTCGATGTCGCCTCGGTAGCCCACCCCGCATCGAACGGACAAGTGGAAAGATCCAACGGATTAGTATTATCCGGGATAAAACCCCGGCTCATTGAGCCGCTGCAAAGATCAGCGGGGTGCTGGATAGAAGAACTACCAGCGGTACTGTGGAGTTTAAGAACAACTCCGAATCGATCAACAGGCTATACGCCATTTTTTCTGGTATATGGGGCAGAAGTTGTATTACCAGCCGACATAGAGCATGATTCGCCTAGGGTCACCCAATACACAGAAGCCGAAGTGCAAGAAGCCCGGCAAAATGATGTTGATCTGCTGGAAGAAGCAAGAGAACTGGCACTGTCCAGATCCGCCATATATCAGCAAAATCTCCGACGCTATCATAGCCGGAAAGTGTGCCCCCGAGTCTTTCGGGAAGGCGATCTGGTGCTCCGGTTGGTACAACGTACTACTGGCATGCATAAAGTATCCCTCCCATGGGAAGGGCCATTCATTGTGAGCAAAGCATTGCACAATGATTCTTACTATCTTATAGATGCAAAGCCACAGGAAAAGAACAAGACGGACAGGTCCGGAGAGGAATCTAAGCGACCATGGAATGTAGCACTACTTCGTCCCTTCTACACTTAGCTAAGAAGTGTATGTATCCGAGTCGTCTCATATGTCGGTATGTATGTCGGCAATGAGCTTATCAATGAAATAGCAGCGCCTCGAGCAGTAACTCGGGGACTGCCTTAATAATGTTTGTTGTTACTTCTTATGCGGTAGCTGGAATAAGTTGTTCTACTTAAGCCGGATTAGTAATGTGTGAGCACCAAAAACCCAACTCTTCGACTTGCTGCTGTCCAACAAGAATTGGCTTCATGGCAAGCAAGAGAACAAGTTTGGAATTGCGTAGCACATGAAAAACGACTAAGGAAACGAATTTATTCGAGCTACCGTTTGTTTTTCGGACTAACCCTGTATTTATTTTTAAGTTATTATGCTGAATTATTTTGAGCTAATCCTAAAAGTTTCTAAGTATTGTTAAAACAATTTTTGAAGATCGGGTTCGTAAGTTGTAAAACCGAATCAAGGTAGACACGGACTGAGCCAGAGAATTGGACGAACAAGAAAATGAAACTCGGGGACTGCGCCCAAGTTAATCCAGCATAGAAATGTAGTAGCAAAATATCACATATCCAGCATACAATTGCACACGGCATACCGGGGATCTGATAAATTTTCACGTTTTTTGGAACTAAGGAGCAGCAGGAGGAGGAAGTTCGGCGTCGTCGTTGCTGTGTTCAATATCTGAAGCATCATCTTCTCCACCCTCATCCGACCCATCTTCAACGTTCTCATTGTGCTCGTCCCCAGCGGATTCCAGGAAGCTCGGTCCTTCAACCCAGTCATGAATAGGAGAATATTCGACGAGGCTGTAGGCGCAAGCCTGGCGCCGAGCTACCCACTCCGGATCATCGGTCCATCTGGATCCGGTGCGCCGGCGTGTAAGGAGGCTGAGGTCGATCTTCTCGTACCATGTGAGAATATGGTGAAGGATGGTATCGGCTGTGGCACGCCCAGCGGACTCTCTCCAGAGGTCAAGCTGGGTCTCAATTTCCATTAACTTCTCGACGAGAATCGCGATGGTCTCCGGGCTACTCTCTCCGGGCCAGAACATATTGAAAATGCGAACTGCAACGTCGAGGATATCCTTGCCATAATTCTTGATGGTCTCCACGCGAGAGGACAAGCTGACCAATAGGTCCTCCATGTCTAAGGGAATGTTCTCACCATCAAGAGCGATGGGAGTACCCCTCTCTCGGCGAAATTTGGCAACAGCAGCGCTTGCAATAGAAGTACCCTCTGGAAAGTGGTCTGGAAACATGGCGAAGGAAGAAGGTAAAGAAAAGACATATAAGGTAACCCGGAGAATTATGTCGGGTAAGGGAAACGAACTTACGAGAAATATGGCTATGGATCCGGGTTAACTCCTTGATGCAGTCATCGTGTCTTTTGCGAAGTTGCTCAAGCTCAGCGTTTGCCGACCCAAGCTAGAGGTCGGATTCTTTGAGTAAGTCCTGGTCCTTGGAGATCTGGAGAGTAAGGCGCTCACGCTCTTCTATGAAGTTCTGGCCAACCTTTTGGAGCTCGGTTTGGTGCTGGGCCTTCATCTTCTCCATCTCAGCCTGGAGCATGGCAATCTCGTCGTCCTTAGTCTGGAGGAGAGCGAGCTCATCATCCTTTTTCTTTAGCTCGGCTTGATGTTGCCCTGCTTGTTCGAGAAAATGCAGCATCATATCAGGCACGGGCACACTATCCTCAAGCGATGCTGAAATAGTATGTTGACCCGGTAGAGCCGAGGAGTGAATGTTTGCCGAGCCAAGGAGAAGAAGAAATGGAAAACACTACGAGGTCGAACAAAAGAGGACATACCTCGGATTTCCTCCAAGTTCTTCCGCATGATCTTGTTCTCAGCCTCCACCCCAGCTGTAGAAACCGAATGAGGAGATTAGTTCGGCGGAAGAAAGTGAAGAAAAACGGAGAGGTGCCGAGCGAGAAAATTACCCCTCTTTTCATGTTCTGCACTAAGTGCAACAAGTTTTGCACGTAGCATCTTGTGGGTATCCAGCAGGCGTTGGAATTCAGCGCTCCGGTGATTGGTGGTTACCTGAAAAAAGTACAGAAGTGTAAAATTAGCTTGGTACATATTCAAAGTGTACAAGATCCGGGTCAAGTGGAACTTAACCCGGCTCTAGGTGCGTGCATATTCGAAGTGTACAATATCCGGGCCAAGTGGAACCTAACCCGGCTCTAGGTGTGCGCATATTCGAAGTGTACAAGATCCAGGCCAAGTGGAACTTAACCCGGCTCTAGGTGTGTGCATATTCGAAGTGTACAAGATCCGGGCCAAGTGGAACTTAACCCGGCTCTAGGTGTGTGCATATTCGAAGTGTACAAGATCCTGGCCAAGTGGAACTTAACCCGGCTCTAGGTGTGTGCATATTTGAAGTATACAAGATCCGGGCCAGGTGGAACTTAACCCGGCTCTAGGTGTGTGCATATTCGAAGTGTACAAGATCCGGGCCAAGTGGAACTTAACCTGGCTCTAGGTGTGTGCATATTCGAAGTATACAAGATTCGGGCCAAGTGGAACTTAACTCGGCTCTAGGTGTGTGCATATTTGAAGTGTACAAGATCCAGGCCAAGTGGAACTTAACCCGGCTCTAGGTGTGTGCAGATTCGAAGTTTACATGCAGCTACGTTAGTTTTCTAATGAGCATCCGGCCGAGTAACAAGCTACTCCACGAATGGTTATTATCTAATGGTTATTATCTACAGCATGTAAAGGAGAAACGACATACCTCCATCATTCGCCCCGCGAGGTTAATTGCCTTAGCGGCGGTATTCATCTGGGCGGAAAATTCTGCGGGGCCGAACTTTTCTGGGAGATCGTCGTTGTGGACGAACTCCGCCTTGTTCCAGTTCATGATGAACTCGATAAGGCTCGAAGGGTACCGCTCGCCGGTGGGCATATGGGGTGCCACCATGCCCTTCGCGTGAGCTTCTTTCCTCTCAACTAGGGCAAGAGCTGGGCTGGTATGCAGAACCATCTGCTGCACATCAGTTGGCTCGGCAGGAACATCCTTCGCTGCCGGAGTTTTCTTGGGAAGCATTGATGCTAGGGTTCGCTGCCCAGCCTCGATAGATGCAGACTTGGTGGCATCCGGAGCCTTTTTTCCCTTAGCTTGCTGGGAAGAAGCAACTGCGGTGGATTTCCCCTTAGAGGCTGCTGGAGTAGTTCCTCGCTGAGGCTGAGATGACTCGGACAAGGCGGAAGAACTTGGCACTGGAGCTCTTGTAGCTGGACTTGGAGCTGTGGTTGGTTTTCTTGGTGCTGGAACAGATGCTGGAGCCGGTTCGGTCGCTGATACTGGAACTGCTGCTGGTGCTGGTGTTGAGATAGACTTGGTGGTTGCTGGTTGCGGCGATGCCGAAGTGGTGGACGTCGTCGCCTCGGCTGGACCGACCCCTCCCGCTCTGAGGTCGCGTTCCTCTCGATGAGGTACTGCGGAACCCGGAGCAGCCGCGGAACCTTCCGGAATAGGGCTCAGCGGGCGTGACTCATCGTCACGAGGAGGAGAAGGGCCGGACCGAAGGGGTGAAGAGATGCTTGATCCGCTCTGAGGGACCTCCACCGGAGGCCTGAAAAAGAGAATAATGTCAGAAGGGAAATCACCACGATGCAAGGAAAAGGGAGTAACGCAACAAAAAATGACTTACGCATCTGAGGTTTTGGCCTCCTTGGGTTTCCGAGCCCTCCGTGCCGGGGGCTTTGCCTGCCCGCTTGGAGGCAGTCTTGTCTCCGGCCTTCTTTTGCCTTTTTGTGGGCTGAGAAGGTTCGGAGGAAGAACTTGATGCGGCTCCACGCTTCTTCTTCAACGCCACCGGAACCGGCTCGCCCGTAGCAAGTGGAGGATCCTCGTGGATATGCCCACCAAGGTTCGCTGATGCCGGAAAGGCAAAAGAAAGAGGGACAGCCTCAACAGGTTCAATAAGTCGACATCTGAGTCATCCTCATCATCGGGCCAAACTCTAAGAGAAGAGAATTTACCGCTGAGTCGTTTGGTAGCGTCGGTCATAGGGAGGAACATCTCCTGGTCCGGCTCCTCCTCATCCGGGATTTCTCGGTCCGGCGCCCACTTAAGGGTTGGATCCGTACCATCCTCGAGAGTTTGCGAAAGGAACAACTAAGAAAAAGCACAAAGAACAGAGTCAAAAATACAACAAAAACCGACACATATTTGATCCGAAATAAGTTTGCCCCGCGAAGCTTACCGCAGGAGGGAGCCTGTCACGACAGTAGTGCTCAATTCCCCACGTCCATTCGGCGGAGAAATCCTTGTGGGTGGTGAAAAGAGCCTTAACCCGGTGAAAGATCTCCGTGTTACTCAACTCGAAGGAGGAGGTTCGGTTGGGGTCGCGGCTGAAACTCATGTGGCACAAATTGTGGGTGTGCTTCTGAAGGGGAGAGATTCGATTGCGCACGAACATGATCATAGCGTCCTCGTTGCGCAATCCAAGACTCTTCAGCTCCGTGAACCTCTTGTTAACTTGGTTGGCCAGAGCTGTAGGCTTCTTGGGGACCTCCTCCCAGAATTCCGTGTCAGGTAGACCCGGAGCGTAGGGCAGCAACCGAATCAAATCTTTAGTGCCCTCATTCCGGACATAGAAGAAGGTTCGGGCCCATCCTTTGCAGGAGTCAAGCCTGGTAATGATGGGTTTGTAGCATGGAAAACAAAAAAATTCTACCGCAAGAATGAACAAAACCCAGATCCAATCTAGATAAAAGCCAAGATCTAATCTATTAGACATGTGCAACGAGATAGATCTGTACTAACCCTTGTAGACCCGAAAGCGTTACGAGATCGGATCTCGTGGTTGATGTAGTCGATCACTTGCCAATGTCAAGATCGAGTAGACGATCCTTCCGGCGCCGCGTTCCGGCAGCGCTTCCGCAGTCGGTCACACGTGCGGAGTCGAAGCAGACCTTCCTCTCCCCGTTCCAGCGAGCAGCAGAGGTAGTAGATCTCTCCACGGAATCCCAGCAGCACGACGGTGTGGTGGTGGTGGTGGTGTAGAGAATTCTGCAGGGCTTTGCCTAAGCCAGAGCAGAGGGAAGGAGGAGGAGAGAGGCAACTTGAAATCTAGAGAACAAAAGGGGCAAGGGGGCTTGTGCCTCCACCCCTCTATTTAAAGGAGGGAGGCGCCATGGGGAGGTGGAGTCCTTGTAGGACTCCCCTCTCCCTTGGCCGGCGGATCAAGGAGGTGGGGGAGAGTCCTACTCCCCCACGAATCCTTGTCTTACCCCACAAGGATTCCTTGATCCTTTCTTGGTTTTCAAGTAAACTCCAAGAAATCTTCTAGAACCTTCCGGAACATTCTGAAACCTTCTAGAATCCCCATACAAATACTTTGGAACATTTCCTAACTTAGAAAATGATCCCCAATATATGAATTTTATTCCCCGGACAATTCCGGATCTCCTCGTGATGTCCCGGATCCAATCCGAGACTCCAAACAACATTCGGTCTCCAACACACATTCCATATCTACTTAAAACAACTTCGAACCTTAAGTGTGTCACCCTACGGTTCGTGAACATGTAGACATGATGGAGACACATCTCCGATCAATAACCATTAGCGGGATCTGGAGATCCATAACACCTCCCACATACTCAACGATGACTTTGTGATCGATAGAACCATTTAACATACGAAACCAATTCCCTTTGTCACACGATACTATACTTATCCGAGGTTTGATCATCGGTATCTCAATACCTAGTTCTACCTCGTTACTGATAAGTACTCTTTACTCGTTCCATGTTATGTCATCCTTTGTGACCTAGTCACATGCTTGCAAGCTAACTAGATGACATTCCACCGAGAGGGCCCAGAGCATATCTATCCGTCATATGGATGGACAAATTCCAATCTTGGTCCATGCGCTTCAACACGTACTTTCAGAATACCCAATGACACCTTTATAACCACCCAGTTACGAAGCGGTGTTTGATGTCATCAAAGTACCCATCCGGTGATGGTGATTAACATAACCTCATGGTCGAAGGATTACGTTACTATGCATTTGAAAGCTTATAGCAATATGAACTTAATGACTTGATCTTATGCTACGCTTACTATGGGTGTGTGTCCATCACATCATTCTCCTAATGATATAACCTTGTTATTAATGATATCCAATGTCCATGATCAGGAAACCATGATTATCCATTAATCAACAAGCTAGTTTAACAAGAGACTTACTAGGGACTCTTTTATTTTTACAAAACACACAAGTATTAATGTTTTCGGTTAATACAATTATAGCATGGGATGTAAACATTTATCATAAACATAAAGATATAATAATAACCACTTTATTATTGCCTCTTGGGCATATCTCCAACAGTCTCCCACTTGCACTAGAGTCAATAATCTAGTTAAAAACTTGTGCACTCAACACCTATGGCTTTCTGGTGTTGTATAGAACCTATTGCTAGTGGTAAACATAATCTTCGGATCTGACACTTCCAGGTCCGTGTGTATTTGCATGTCCTTGCGTCTCTACGCATTACTCATTCTCCAATGAGATGGCATTGTATAAATTTGGTCCTTTGGTGAGACCTTTAGTTCCTTGGGATTAAATCATGTTGATAAAATATTCATACAATGTATCTTCATAGTATTATCCCGCTATGAACCACACCTAGTTTGATAACAAACTACTTGACGCAAATGCCCTCATTTGCTGCTACAATAGTAGTCATATACTTAGCCTTTTGTTGTAGTATCTGTCACAATGTTTTAACTTTGGTACTCAACCAAATCCGTTATGGAACTTCCTTTCCATTACATTGTGCCACCCATAGTTTAAATTGAGATAAACTTAATTTGTGACAAAACTAGTATCAATGCAACAATTTACAATGAACTATTTGTCACCACTATATAAATAATATATTCTTAGTTCTTCCAAAGATCATAGGAATATCCCTACTATTGTCCAATGATCATCTTATGAGTTATTCTGGTATATGCTCATAACATTTAGAGCATAGGACATATCTGGATGTGTACATCTCAAAGAATGATTGATCAAAATATTCTTGTGATTTCACCAAGTGTCAAAACACTTGAATCTCGTGTCAACACACTTGAATCTTGATTCAGTCCTTTCCGTGCGTCAAGAACCTTTCTTGCTATTTCCATATTGAACTCTTTCAACATCTTATCTATGTACATTTGGCAAAACCATATTAGCACCTCAATCTATCCATATAGACATTGATGCCTAATTCTTGGGTTATGCCTAAGTCTTTTATCGAAATGAAATTCTTAACCTGTGTCAATAAAAGATACATCATTTCTAATCAACAATATGTCTTTCACATAATGTATTAGAAATATGTCTTAGCGCTCCCACTTAATTTCTTGCAAAATGCAAACATCTTCATCGTCTCTGATGAAATTAAACCTTTTAACGGTTTCATCATGGTGAAGATTCCAACTCCGCGATGCTCACTTCAACCATTGAAGTTTTGCATACTCTTTTAGCATCTTTTGAATTAACAAAACCCTTTGGATCGTGTCATGGACACATCCTAGGTGACCATTCTATTAGAAGAACTTGTTTTGTTTGTTCAACTACCATATACCAAAATTATGTAGTGGTTGCTACATTAATCCGTCCAGACTAAATATCGCTATGAAAGATCAAATCTTATCATAGTCAATTCCTTGAACATTGTCGTAAAATCTTTCCGACATGTCGACTATTTCATAGATGTGAAACATCCATGTCTATTTCTTTATAGATCCATATATGACTGTAAGGTCTTGCACCTTTCTAGAGGGTCTTTCAAATTCAAAGCTTGATTTCTCGTGTATGGAATTATCATGGATTTTATGGCTTCAAGCCACTTAACGAAGTCAGGGCCCATCATTGATTATTTGCATGTAGTCGGTTCATCATTGTCAAACAATAATGCTTTAACTCTCAAATCTTGGCATTTGATTACTTACCCGACCTACTTGTTTTAATAGGAACTTAGATCCCCGTGACTACATCCTTTAAGGCACGTGAGCCATGAGCATTGTTGCTGCCTCCGGGACACTTACCGACGCTGCACAACTCAGCACATATTAGCCAAGGTTCAACAACCTTGTCAAAGTTCTATTGTCCTCCCACTTAACTTTTCACCAAAAATTCCTTCTCAAGAAACTCGACATTCTAAGTGACAAACACTTTTGTCTTTGGTGTTATGGAGGAATACCCAATGGTTATTCGAAATAACCTACAAAGACATGCTCATCCGACTTTGGTTGTAAACACTTTACTTATGCCTAGCATACCAAAAATTTAAGAAAGGACAACCTGGGTTTTATCCCAAACCATGACTTATATGGTGTCATTTCAACGGATCACGATGGAGCTCTTTTCAGTGTAAAAGCGGTAGTCACTAAAGCTCTAATCTTTAAAATATAATGGTAGTTTTATAAATGACACCTTTGATCTTACCATGTCAAACAAGGTTTCATTACATATCTTGAACACTCCATACTCCTATGGTGTTTTGGGAAATGCAAATCCATGGAACGATTCCTCAAATCTTAGGTGTTTTGCTAAACTTGTAACTCAAACATCTTTATGATCCAATCATAAACTTTTTTATTTTCTTGTTACAATAATTTTCCACTTCATCTTGAAAGTCTCTGAACATTTTCAAATGTTTCATACTTCTTCCTTATTGAGTAAGTATATACATATACTCACTCAGATCTTCGGAGAAAGCATATGAAGTTGAAATCCATCGCCCACGACTACACATAATGGACTATATACATCAATATGTACAAATTCCAATCAGTTAGTCGTCCGTTCCTCTTTTGGCCTACGAACGGAGTTTTAATTATCTCTAGGAAAGTATCACAAGCGTCATTTGATCAAAATCAAAGACTCCAAAAATCCATCAACATGGAGTTTCTTCATGTATCCCTAATATAATTTAAACGGTGATGTCACTTCGCAAGTGATCTTTCAATCAGTTGTCTTGCGACATTTTAGCATTAGTTTTATGGTCGTTATTTCTCCAACCAGACTTGTATATCATCCATCTATTATGGAATACGATAATTATTTGAACAACCTTTTATCGTCATAATACCTGATCAAAATAACAATTATTGAAACAAATCTTGAAGGTAAGCTTTGATGTTAACGAGCAACACAATAACCCTTTGTTTGTTTTCGATGAACATCATCACATATTCTCTTGCTAGTTACTTAGGCCATTGCAGTTCATGAATTGTGTTGTCCTGTATGACACTTCATACCAACCAATTCGGTATCCAATACCGCAGAACTACATTGTTTAACAAGCAAGGAATACAGCCATAACATGTATCTTCTATATACCTAAGTTTGGACATCTCCAATCTTTTCTTTTCTGCCAAATATTTTATAGATTCTCTTTCAACAATTCCTTTTCTTTTAAAAGAATCTATCAACAACAATAGTGGTGTCATTCACATGACACATAGTACAAAGTGTGTATAGTCAAATACTAATACCTTTGGACTTGCACTTTGAAGTGGATCACCTTCATCAAATGTTTGGCATTCTTTCAAAATTCCATTCTTTAGTAATCTTTTAGTGTAGTAAACATTTTACTTACATCTTCTATTCATCCTTATCATGACAACTTTCATGATCAAGCTGCTATAGCTTATAAAAGTGAATTGCGAGTATAATGTTTCTTTTCCAAAACCTTTTGGAGGATTAGGACGACTAGCGTCTCCAACCTTCACAAATTCTCATCAAATATGAGGACATATACTCTATCATGTTGAAACCAATACATTGTTTTAGATATCGCAATACCTTTCACATATGATGATTCCTGAAACATTGCTTTCGGCTCTTAGATAAACTTGATATTAAAAACAATCTTTTGAGTATCAAGAATCATGGAGGCAAACATGATACATTAGATACTAACACTGGAATTGTTACTCTTGATTTAACACTGTTTATTAAACTTCACGGAGTAAATGGAGTTTGCTGAAGGTTTGCAACAGGACTTTTAAACTTTAGATGACACTCAAAACAATACGATACCAGTTCGTAAAGAAAATATCCAGAATTTCTATAGTTCCACTATCTCAACTATAACTAAGCGTAAGGTGGTGAACGGATGCCAATGACTATAAAAAACTATGCAAATTCACTTTGATTGTGTTTATGATAAATTGAGTTTGACTAATCCAAATAACAAATGAACTCCCACTCAAAACAACATCCCTCAAGTTGTTTTAGTGATTACACGAACCAAATCCACTACACCAAGTCCGATCATCACGTGAGATGATGTAGCTTTAAAGGCGAACAATCAACATGTTCATCATATCATCCATATGACTCATGCTTTACCTTTCGGCATTCCGTGTTCCGAGACCATGTCTGTACATGCTAGGCTCTTCAAGGTTAACCTTAGTATCCGCATGTGCAAATCTGGCTTGCACCCGTCGTATGCACACGTAGAATCTATCACACCCGATCATCACGAGATGCTTCGAAACGACGAGTCTTAGCAACGGTGCCTACTAAGGACGAACACTTTATTACTTGATATTTAGTGAGAGGGATCATCTTATAATGCTACCGTCGCGATCTAAGCAATACAAGATGCATAAAGGATTAACATCACAGGCAATTCATAATTAGTGTGATATGATATGGCCCTTTCTTCTTATGCCTTTGATCTCCATCTACAAAGCACGAACATGATCTCCATCATCACCAGCATTGTGTCAAGGTTAGTGGCGCCGCTTCATGGTTGTCCATCATCACTAGCAACTATTACAACTACTTGGAATAGAGCTATTACAAGATGAATAGACACGCAGGTCTTAACAGAATTAAAGACATCCATTAGGCTCCTGTCGGTTGCCATATTACAACAAGGATCATTGCATACATCAAATATAATCACAATCACATGATGGCCATATCACATCACAAAACCCCTGCAAAAACAAGTTAGACGCCTCTAATTTTCTTTGCATGTTTTACGCGGTTTGGGGCTTTCGAATAAGAACGGATCTTACCTACGAAACTGAACCACAACGTTGATACAGGTGCTATCAAGTGCAAAGTGTAGATTGGATCTATACTATGATGGGAGAGACAGACACCCGCAAAGCCACTTGTGCAATACGAGTTACACGTCAACTGTGGAGCAAGTCTCATGTGCGATGACATGTAAGGTTAGCCCGAGCCGCTTCATCCCACCATACCGCAAGATGCAAAGTACACAAAGCAAAAGACGGCACGAGCACCAACGCCCACAAAACCATTGTGTTCTACTCGTGCAACAGATCTACGCATAGACACGGCTCTTATACCACTGATGGGTTCGTAGCATGGAAAACAAAAAAATTCTACCGCAAGAACGAACAAAACCCAGATCCAATCTAGATAAAAGCCAAGATCTAATCTATTAGACATGTGCAACGAGATAGATCTGTACTAACCCTTGTAGACCCGAAAGCGTTACGAGATCGGATCTCATGGTTGATGTAGTCGATCACTTGCCGATCTCAAGATCGAGTAGATGATCCTTCCGGCGCCGTGTTCTGGCAGCACTTCCGCAGTCGGTCACATGTGCGGAGTCGAAGCAGACCTTCCTCTCCCTGTTCCAGCAAGCAGCAGAGGTAGTAGATCTCTCCACGGAATCCCAGCAGCACGACGGTGTGGTGGTGGTGGTGGAGTAGAGAATTCTGTAGGGCTTCGCCTAAGCCAGAGCAGAGGGAAGGAGGAGGAGAGAGGCAACTTGAAATCTAGAGAATAGAAGGGGCAAGGGGGCTTGTGCCTCCACCCCTCTATTTAAAGGAGGGAGGCGCCATGGGGAGGTGGAGTCCTTGTAGGAATCCCCTCTCCCTTGGCCGGCGGATCAAGGAGGTGGGGGAGAGTCCTACTCCCCACGAATCCTTGTCTTACCCCACAAGGATTCCTTGATCCTTTCTTGGTTTTCAAGTAAACTCCAAGAAATCTTCTAGAACCTTCCGAAACATTCCGAAACCTTCTAGAATCCCCATACAAATACTCTGGAACATTTCCTAACTTAGAAAATGATCCCAATATATGAATCTTATTCCCTGGACAATTCCGGATCTCCTTGTGATGTCCCGGATCTAATCCGAGACTCCGAACAACATTCGGTCTCCAACGCACATTCCATATCTACTTAAAACAACTTCGAACCTTAAGTGTGTCACCCTACGGTTCGTGAACATGTAGACATGATGGAGACACATCTCCGATCAATAACCATTGGCGGGATCTGGAGATCCATAACACCTCCCACATACTCAACGATGACTTTTTGATCGATAGAACCATTTAACATACAAAACCAATTTCCTTTGTCATGCGATACTATACTTATCCGAGGTTTGATCGTCGGTATCTCCATACCTAGTTCTACCTCGTTACTAATAAGTACTCTTTACTCGTTCCATGTTATTTTATCCCTTGTGACCTAGTCACATGCTTGCAAGCTAACTAGATGACATTCCACCGAGAGGGCCCAGAGCATATCTATCCGTCATATGGATGGACAAATCCCAATCTTGGTCCATGCGCTTCAACACATACTTTCAGAATACCCAATGACACCTTTATAACCACCCAGTTACGAAGCGGTGTTTGATGTCATCAAAGTACCCATCCGGTGATGGTGATTAACATAACCTCATGGTCGAAGGATTAGGTTACTATGCATTTGAAAGCTTATAGCAATACGAACTTAATGACTTGATCTTATGCTACGCTTACTATGGGTGTGTGTCCATCACATCATTCTCCTAATGATATAACCTTGTTATTAATGACATCCAATGTCCATGATCAGGAAACCATGATCATCCATTAATCAACAAGCTAGTTTAACAAGAGACTTACTAGGGACTCTTTTATGTTTACAAAACACACAAGTATTAATGTTTCCGGTTACTACAATTATAGCATGGGATGTAAACATTTATCATAAACATAAAGATATAATAATAACCACTTTATTATTGCCTCTTGGGCATATCTCCAACAGGTAACCGGGGGGAAAACGGAAAGTCTTCGGGGTGAGATGGAGGCAACTCCGAATTGGGTGAGCTACTTATCCTCTGACTCTAGTTGGATGTTGGGGATGACGTTGCGATGAAGGCCGAAAAACCGGATCCAAAGCTCCTTCGTGGGCCATAGTCCGGTGTAGCCTTCAATCGTAGAGGCAAAGGCGGAGAGAGAGGTGATAGCGTTGGCTGGGAGATGGTGCGGCTGCAAGTGGTAGGTCCTAACCCAATCCCGGAAGAAATCGCTCACCGACAAACCAAATCCCCGTTGGAAGTGGGACAGGAACACAACGAACTCACCCGGATTGGGTGAGGGGGCCAGTTCGGCGGAGGGGAGACGAGCAGCGACGCCGGCAGGAATGCGTCTGCTCTGGTAGAGCCAGTCAAGGTCATCTTGACAGACCCATGATCCGGCCCACGCGCCGCGGTCCGCCGCGGAAGCGTCCTCCTCCATCTCCTGCTCGGCGACGACGAGCTCCTCCTCCGTCATCTCGGATTCGCTATCCTCGCTGGAGCTAGCGGCGGTGGAGATCTGAGGCCTGGATTGGCTTGGACCCGTGGCGAAGAAGCTGCGCAGCGGTGGCTGCGATGCAGAGGCACAGGGAAGGTGCGGCGGCGGCGCTGCTGCTAGAAGCACCGGCGGCGACGCTGCTGCTAGGAAGACGAAGGAGAAAGGCAATGGGCAGAGGGGCGCAGAAGTGGAAACATGCTAAGGGGTGCGCCCCTCCGCTATTTAACTGCCCCCTGAGATGGGTGACTGGGATCGCGCTGCGCCAACAAGCCACACGGTGTGGCCGTGTATCACCTGCATCAGCCAATCGGAGAAAAGCCACACAGGGGGCCACAGAGTAGAAGCAATCCCATGACACGACGCGCTGATGCGGTAAACGAGGAGACAGGCATGACGTGACCCACCCACAGTGATAACTGACAATTACTGCGGCGGCTACTGTGCAGGCCCTTAAAATAAGACGAGGTAATGATTAGCCTCCACGTGGGTTGGCGTATGAGAGAAGGAAACGGGGCCCGGATCAAACCATGATAACCATGGGATCCGAGCCAAAATGGTAACCCGGCCGGCAAGCGAAAACTTGGAACATGCGAAGGGAACGTAAATCCATATAATCCGAGATAAAGAGCTAACCCGGAATTAAACATCCAAGGATCAAACATAAATGAACCTGATGTGGCCTTAGCGGCCAAGGCAGCTAAGACCGCACCAGCTTCGGGGACTAATGTTGGCGGGATACCCCCGGGTAGGGTCACTCCGGGGTATAAGGGCCGACTTAGCCGAGGTTCGGCAAGGTCAAAGCGGATGCTGGCCGGGTCACCTCAAGGCAGGCCGGATCACGGAGTAACCCGGACCAGGGGGGTCGCCTATCATTGTCTCATCCGACTTATGGAGTAAGCCGGAAGTGCTTGTCTAACTTGTATGCAGGAACAGGTGTGGCCGGATCTACTATGATCCGGGTCCTCGCTTAGCTTCTGGGAGAAGGAAGGAATCTCTCTGGTCAAAAAGAAGGTCCGATACGCACTGCATGAGCGGAGAAAGCAAGGGCAGGACCACCGGGTCATGGCCGACAAGGGTGACGACGCCCATGTCGGCTGACGTGGGCGCCGCAGAGGCTTACGTCGCTAAAGCATGTGTGACACGGGGGAAAAGCACCCCGGTCGGGTTACCACTTTGGGAGGGGGCATATTCTTAGGAATATGCCTCCACGTATGCCCTAGGCAGGGACCGAACTTCCTCTATATAAGGGAGGCTAGGTTTCTGGTAGAGGGGGTTGGTTGAGAGCTAGTTGATTTGGTGATTCCATAGTCACTGGTTGAGTTCTTTGAGGCCATAGTGCTAGTTGATCTAGGGTTCTAGGGAAAAATAGTAGGCAAGAGTAATAAAGCTCCTTCTTCCTCCTCTCGCCAATACAGCTCAAGGAGCACTTGTAATCTTGAAGGAAATCAATACAAACTTCTGTGTGGAGAATCACTCCACTATCCCTCCCTGGATTCCCCTAGCGTGTATTAGTCCCCACCTTTAGCCTATCCATGGCATCTGCCGTGACACCACCACGACAGGAACTCAGAACTCCGGCGGTTGGTGGTCACCTGAAAAGAATACGAAAATTTAGCTTAAGCCTTGCGCATATTTGAAGTGTACAAGATTTGGGCCAAGTGGAACTTAACCCCGCTCTAGGTGTGTGTGCATATTCGAAGTGTACAAGATCCAGGCCAAGTGGAACTTAACCCCGCTCTAGGTGTGTGCATATTCGAAGTGTACAAGATCCGGGCCAAGTGGAACTTAACCCGGCTATAGGTGTGTGCATATTCGAAGTGTACAAGATCCGGGCCAAGTGGAACTTAACCCCGCTCTAGGTGTGTGCATATTCGAAGTGTACAAGATCCGGAACAAGTGGAACTTAACCCGGCTCTAGGTGTGTGCAAATTCAAAGTGTACAAGATCCGGGCCAAGTGGAACTTAACCCTGCTCTAGGTGTGTGCATATTCGAAGTGTACAAGATCCGGGCCAAGTGGAACTTAACCTGGCTCTAGGTGTGTGCATATTCGAAGTGTACAAGATCCGGGCCAAGTGGAACTTAACCCCGCTGTAGGTGTGTGCATATTCAAAGTGTACAAGATCCGGGCCAAGTGGAACTTAACCTGGCTATAGGTGTGTGCATATTCGAAGTGTACAAGATCCGGGCCAAGTGGAACTTAACCCCGCTCTAGGTGTGTGCATATTCGAAGTGTACAAGATCCGAGCCAAGTGGAACTTAACCCGGCTCTAGGTGTGTGCAAATTCAAAGTGTACAAGATCCAGGCCAAGTGGAACTTAACCCCGCTCTAGGTGTGTGCATATTCGAAGTGTACAAGATCCCGGCCAAGTGGAACTTAACCCCGCTCTAGGTGTGTGCATATTCGAAGTGTACAAGATCCGGGCCAAGTGGAACTTAACCCGACTATAGGTGTGTGCATACTCGAAGTGTACAAGATCCGGGCCAAGTGGAACTTAACCCCGCTCTAGGTGTGTGCATATTCGAAGTATACAAGATCCGGGCCAAGTGGAACTTAACCCGGCTCTAGGTGTGTGCAAATTCGAAGTGTACAAGATCTGGGCCAAGTGGAACTTAACCCCGCTCTAGGTGTGTGCATATTCGATGTGTACAAGATCCGGGCCAAGTGGAACTTAACCCGGCTCTAGGTGTGTGCATATTCGAAGTGTACAAGATCCGGGCCAAGTGGTACTTAACCCGGCTCTAGGTGTGTGCATATTCAAAGTGTACAAGATTCGGGCCAAGTGGAACTTAACCCGGCTCTAGGTGTGTGCATATTCGAAGTGTACAAGATCCGGGCCAAGTGGAACTTAACCCGGCTCTAGGTGTGTGCATATTTGAAATTATGAAGGAGCTACGTTAGTTCTCTAAGGAGCATCCGGCCGAGTAACAAGTTACTCCCCCGGAGGCTCGGGGACTAATGGTTATATTGCTAGTGCATGATAAGGAAAAGGTGAAGTAACGTACCTCCATCATCTGACCCACAAGGTTAATCGCCTTAGAGGCTGTATTCATCTGGGCAGCGAATTCGGCGGGACCGAACTTCTTCGGGAGATCGTCGTTATAGACGAACTCTGCCTTGTTCCAGTTATTCATAAACTCGATCAAGGTCAGAGGATATCGCTCCCCGTTGAGCATGTGGGGCGCCACCAAGCCCCTCGCATGTGCCTCTCTCCTCTCAACCTGAGCAAGGGCCGGACTGGTGTGCAGAACAAGTTGTTGCACATTAGTTGGCTCGGCAGGGGCGTCCTTTGGTGCTGGAGCCTTCTGGGCAAGCATGGACGCGAGGGTGCGCTGTCCAGACCCGGTGGACGCTGCCCTGGTGACGTCAGGGGCTTTCTTGCCTTTGGCTTGCTGAGAGGAGGAAGTGGTTGCGGCCGATTTCCCCTTAGGAGCTGCCTGGGTACTTCCTCGCTGAGACTGAGAAGACTCGGACGAGGCGGAGGAGCTTGGCGCTGGTGCCCTTGTTGCTGGTGCCGGAATTGGTATTGGTGCTGGTGCTGGTGTCGGTGCTGGTACGGAGGTAGTTTCAGTAGTTGTTGGTTGCGGTGGAGCCGAAGTGGTGGATGTCGCTACCTCGGCTGGATCCGTCTCCCCTGCTCCGGGGTCCCCCCTCTTGACAAGGCGGGCTAGAACCCGGAGCATCCGCAGAACCCTCTCGAATAGGGCTCAGCGGGCGTGGCTCGTTGTCACGAGGGGGAGAGGAGCTAGGATGGAGCGGCGAAGAGATGCTAGATCCACTCTGAGGGACCTCCACCGTAGCCCTGTCAAATCAAATAATGTCAGAAGAGAAATTACAACAATGCAAGAAAGAACAAGTTGCAGGAGAAAAAGAGACTTACGCGTCCGAGGTTTGGGGCTCCTTGGGTTTCCGAGCCCTTCGTGCCGGGGCCTTGCCTGCAGGCTTGGAAGCAGTTTTGTCTCCCGACTTCTTTCGCCTTTTGGAGGGCTGAGAAGGTCCGGAGGAGGAACTTGATGCAGCTCCATGCTTCTTCTTTGGCGCTGCCGGAACAGGTTCCCCCGTGGCAAGGGGAGGGTCCTCGTGGATCTGCCCACCAGGGTTAGCTGATGCCGGAAAAGCATAAGAAAGGGGGACAGCATCAACAGGTTCAATCACCTCGACATCCGAGTCATCTTCATCATCGGGCCAATCTCTAATAGAAGATGGTTTACCGGTGGGTCGCTTCGTAGCGTCGGTCATCGGGAGGAACATCTCCTTGTCCGGATCTTCCTTGTCCGGGGTCTCCCGGTCAGGCGCCCATTTAAGGGTCGGATCGGTGCCGTCCTCGAGGGTCTGTTGAAGGAATAGCTGAGGAAAAGAATGAACAACAGAGTCAAAAATGGAACAATGACCGACATATAATTAACCCGGAGTAAATTTGCGCCACGAAGCTTACCGAGGGAGGGAGCCTATCCCGGCAGAAATGCTCAATTCCCCACATCAATTCAGTGGAGAAGTCCTTGTGGGTGGTGAAGAGAGCCTTGACCCGGCGATAGATCTCCGAGTTGCTCAACTCGAAGGACGAGGTCCGGTTGGGGTCGCGGCCGAAGCTCATATGGCACACCTTGTGGGTGCGCCTCTGGAGGGGGGATATTCGGTTGAGCACGAACGTGATCATAGCATCCTCGTTGCGCAAACCGAGCTTCTTCAGCTCCGCAAACCTCTTGTTGACCTGGTTGGCCAAGGCTATGGGCTTCTTGGGGACAACGTCCCACGTTTCCGGGTTAGGTGGACCCGGAGCATAGGGAAGCAGCCGGATCAAGTCTTCAGTGCCCTCATTCCGGACATAAAAGAAAGTCCGGGCCCGTCCTTTGCAGGACTCCAGCCTGGTAACTCGAGGGAAAATGGATAGCCTCCAGGGTAAGATGGATGCAGCTCCGAATTGAGTGAGCTGCTTGTCCTCCGGATCAAGTTGAATATTCAGAATGACATTACGACGAAGGACGAAAAAACGGATCCATAGCTCCTTAGTGGGCCACAATCCGGCGTAGCCCTCGATTGTAGAGGCAAAAGCAGAAAGAGAGGTGATTGCGTTGGCAAGAAGGTGGTGCGGCTGGAGTTCATACGTGCTTAACCAGTCATGGAAGAAATCACTGACCCGCAAACCGAACCCCCGTTGGAAGTGCGACAAGAACACAACGTACTCACCCGGATTGGGTGAGGGGGCAAGTTTGGCGGAGGCAAGGCGCGCGATGACGCCGGCGGGGATGCGTCTGGTCCGGTAGAGCCAGTCCAAGTCATCTTGGCAGACCCATGACCCGGCCCACGCACCACGGTCCGCGGCGGCGGAGTCCTCCTCCATTTCTTGCTCAGTAACGACGAGCTCCTCCTCCGTCATCTGATAATCGCTGCCCTCGCTGGCGCTAGCGGTGGCGGGGGCAAAGGCCTAGATTGGCAGCGACCCGTGGTGGAGGAGGCGCGTAGCGGCGGCGATGACGTAGAAATCTGGGGGGGAAATGCGGCGGCGGCGCTGCTGCTTGGGAGCACTGGCGGCGCCGCGGTCGCGAGGAAGACGAAGAAGAAGAGAAAAGGGCAGAGGGGCGCGGTGAGGGGAAAAAGCCTAAGTGATGCGCCCCTCCCCTATTTAACCTCTCCCACGAGGAGAAAGTGGGATCGCGTCCTGCGGGCAAGCCACACGCAATGGCCGTGTACCACCCACATCAACCAATCAACACGGAGCCACACCGAAGGCCACAGAGTGGAGTTGGTCCCGTGACGTGACACGTTCATGCAGTAAACGAGGACGCAAGTGTGACGTGACATGCGCACAGTGATGACTGACAATTACTGCGGCGGTGACTGTGCTGGCCCTTAAAATGAGACAACATAATGATTAGCCTCCATGTGGGTTGGCGTATGAGAGAAGGAAGCAAGACCCGGATAGGACCGTGGTAACCCGGTCAGCAAGTGAAAACTTGGAATGTGCAGAGGGAAAGTAAAGACATGAGGTCTGAGTTGAAGTGGTAAGCCGGCCGGCAAGTGAAAACTTGGAACGTGCAAGGGGAACATAAATCCATATGACCCGAGACGAGGAGGTAACTCAGAAATAATGTCCAAAGGTCAAACATAATTGAACCTGATGTGGCCTTAGCGGCCGAGGCAACTAAGACCGCACCAGCTTCGGGGACTAATGTTGGGGGGATACCCGCGGGTAGGGTCACGTCGGGGTATAAGGGCCGAGTTAGCCGAGGTTCGGCAAGGCCAAAGCGGATGCTGGCCGGGTCACCTCAAGGCAGGCCGAATCACGGGGTAACCCGGACCAGGGGGTGTTCGCCTAACTAAGTCTCAACCGACTTAAGCAGTAAGTTGGAAAGGCATGTTTAACTTGTATGCAGGAACAGGTGTGGCCGGATCAACTATGATCCGGGGCACATCTAGCTTCTAGGAGAAGGAAGGAATCTCGCTGGTCAAAAGAAGCCCCGGTACGCACTGCCTGAGCGAAGTAGACAAGGGCAGGACCACCGAGGCGTGGCCAACAAGGGTGACGATACCCATGTCGGCTGACGCGGGCGCCGCAGAGGCTCACGTAGCCTCTGCATGTGTGACGCGAGGGAAAAGTAACCCGGTCGGCTTACTACCTTGGGAGATGGCATATTCTTAGGAATATACCTCCACGTATGCCCTAGATGGAGACCTAGCCCCCCTATATAAGGAGGGCTAGGGCTTCTATAGAGGGGGTTCCGATTTGGCGAGTTTGGCTAGGGTTTTAAGGGTGACCTGTGAGCGAGAGTAAGAGAGCTCCTTCTTCCTCCTCTCGCCAATACAGCTCTAGGAGCACTTTTAACCTTGGAGACAAAGCAAATATAAACTTCTGTGTGGAGAATCACTTCACTATCCCTCCCTGGATTCCCCTAGCGTGTATTAGTCCCCACCTTTAGCCTATCCATGGCATCTGCCGTGACACCACCACGACATTTCATGTTTTAGTAGATAGCTAATAATTATTGACTTCTACATGATCTTACACTATATAGTGTACGGACAACTTTGAATATTGACCATTGGATCAAGACTAGCAAATCCCAACATTTCTAGACATTGGATCTTCTTTTCCATTCTAGCATCTAGAAGATTCTATTGATAGTCTTCATCACAATGAATGCTATGCACAAACCTCAAAACACACTTTTCCATCATTCTAGAATCTTATCCCTCGTTTCTCTAGACCATGTTACCAAAATTTTAAATTTTTAGATAGCTAATAATCATTGACTTCTACATGATATGCAAATTACAAGAACGAAATATACACCTAAGAAGATTATTCTACTCCCTCCGATCCAAATTATTGTTCTCAGATTGTCTAGATTCGGTTATATCTGGTCATGTTTTAGTGCTAGATACATCCGAATCTAGACAAATCTGAGAATAATAATTTGGATCGAAGGGCATAGAATGATGGAGTAGTGTTTTTTGAGGTTTGTGCATTGAATTCATTGTGCTAAAGACGTACTATCCATAATATATATTCTAGTAGAGATGTTATCTCGGAGAATGGAAAAGAAGATCCAATGACTAGCAATGTTGGGATTCACGAGTCTTGATCCAATGATCAATATATTCGAAGTTATTCGTACACTGTATAGTGGTAAGATAAGATAAGATAAACAATAGTATTTTCTAGAGATGATGCTACAATGGAACAATAGATCCAACGGCTGGCAATGTTGGGATTTACGAGTTTTGATCCGGCCAACCGATCAATATTAAAAGTTATTCACAAAAATATAGTGGTAAGATATGATAAGAAAGACTATCAATTGTATCTACTAGATGCCAGAATGGAAAAGAAGATCCAACCGGTTGGCAATATTGGGATTCACGAGTCTTGATCCAACGGTAAAAATTCCAAGTTATTCATACACTATAGTGGGTAAAATAATGTACTATCCATAGTGTATATTCTATTTAGATGCTAGCTAGAATGGACTAGTAAAAGGCACGTGCCACACACGTATATATCGTATGAAATATGATTTAGTAAATATTAATTTGTTATTATTAACCAATAGTCTTGTTAGAGAAAAAAGGACATACATCAAGTCTAATAGTAAAAGGCATGAGCCACACACGTATATACTATATGAAATGTGATTTAGCAAACATCAATTTGTTATTATTAACCAATAGTCTTGTTAGAGAAAAAGGCATACATTAAGTATACTAGTAAAATACATGAGAAGCACATGTATATGTTGTATGAAATCTGATTTAGCAAACATTAAGTTGTTATTGTTAACCAATAGTCCTTTTAGATAAAAAAGCTATACATTAATTCTATTAATAATAACTATCTACACACATTGAGAATACAACCTATTGTGCTATGATTTTTTGGGGGGGTTACATGGTGGAGTATGCTCTATGGGTACTATTCAACACGAATCCAGCTGCTCTGAACCATTGGATCTAACAGCCCAATCGTCGGGATTGGTGCTATTAATAATAACTATCTACACATATTCAGAATATAGCCTACTCTGCTATGAAATTTAGGAGGGGGTGGGGTATTGACATGATGGTTCTAGAACATGGTGGAGTTTGCTCTAGGTGCGTACTAGCTGTCCAACACAAATCTAGATGCTCTGAACCATTGAATCTAACATCCCAACGGTCAGGATTTCTGCTATGGATCCAATTCAAAACTGCTCTATTATAGTAGTAGAAGAAAAAAAGATAACACTGTATAGTGTACGATACAAATAACTTTGAACTTTGACCGTTGGATCTAGACTCGTGAATCCCAACATTGCTAATTAACCGTTGGATCTTCTATCCATTCTACTCCCTCCATATAAAAATATAAGACATTTTAGCTTTGTGAAACGAATGTATCTAGATGTCTTTTAGTCTATAGGCCGACATCTAGATACATTCGTTTCACAAAGGTAAAATGTCTTATATTTGTGAACGAGGGAGTAGCATCTATAAGATTCTATTGTTAGTCTTCAGAACAATGAACACTATGCACAAATCTCAAAACACACTTTTCAATAATTCTAGAATCTTCTCTAGAGCATGTAGAGTATTAGGTAGGAGTAGCTAGGTTGATTTCTACATGATACAGTACAAAGTAGAAGAACCAAATATACACCCAATACTTTATGGACGTGGCTTGAAATTAAAATTATTTTTTGAGCTTCACCTATTATAATCCCGTGCAAGGCACGTTCAACTTTATAGTGGATCTCCATACCATGCTGGGGGTGACAACTGCTTACGACTGTCCCTTTGATTTCTGTGTCAAGTACTATATCTGAATGGAAATGCTTTTTTTACTCGCATGGAGACTAGGAGGCCACCTCTCACGGACTCGACCTTCTTCCTCCTCCTCTTCGCGACTGTAGTTCTTCTCTGCCAGATTGCTTTGCCCGTTTTCATTCCTTTTTGTTGTGCTATTTCACCCGCATGACTGGGAACAAGTCTCGCCACAGAAGGGCTCGTGCCGCGACAACGAAGGTGGCGGAAGAGAAGAAGTCGGCTTGCCATTCTTCCATTATGTTGCTACCGGTACCAGGCGATGCGGCGATCAAAGGGTCCCAGTCGAATCCCTCAGCTGCAGGCGAGAGGTCTTCAACTCAAGGTTCTTAGAAGCTGCCGCAACCAGGCACAGATACCTTCAGGTAAATCTCCGTTCTTGCGCAACTTTCCATGTCTTTGACCGTTTCTTGATTTCTCATTTACCTAAAAAAGCACGTTCTTCCTCAATGGTGTTTTTAGGTTGGGCGGTCTTCCAATTCCATCAGTACTGCTGCCTGCAGAATCATCTTCACCGTCGCTGATGGAGACGGATACCTTTAGGTAAACCTCCGTGCTTGGACAACTTTCCATGTCTTTGGCCGTTTCTTGATTTGCTCATTTCCCTATTAGTACAGTTTTTTCTCAATATTGTTTTAGGTCGGGCGGACTTCACATTCCTGTGGCACTCCTGCCTGCAGAATCATCTTCACCATCACCGATGAAGGCCGATCGGTACATCCGCAAGGTAAGAAATCATTTGAATTGTGATTCCGTGTCTCTCTTGCTTGATAGTTCTCTAGGTACATTTCTGAATTTACGCTCCATGTTCATCTAACAGAATATTGGCTTCGAGATTGAGTTTATGGTGAAAAAGGTGATGGGTGATTTATGTGTCAAGACAGCGGACAGAAGCGCCCTTGTCAAGGAGTGCACTAGACTTTACTCCAAACTCGCTGCTGACAAGGCCGGGCTTAGCCTCCTCAGGAATCTCTCCATGGAATACTTGATTGAGCGTGACGAGCTGAAGCGGCGGAACATCGGCATGATGGAGATGCTGGGCATAAGCTTCGAATAGATCCAGGACCTCGAGGACCAGAAGGACAAACTCTTGGTCAAGCTGGCAAAGCTGAAGCGTGAAACTGTCGTCGATCTCCATCAATGAGTCGGCACGTGGAAGACCTTAGTTAGTACTCCATCTGTTTTCACAATATAAGCCTATTTACAGAGCTAAAACAACTTACAAAAAAGGCTTATGTATTATGGAACGGAGGGACTAGTTGATGGTCGGATATATAGATTGAAATATTGTGCCGGTAAATTGAAAAACCTTTATTACTAGTATGAATGTATGATCGTGTACTTGCTGGTAAAATATTTGGTTATTTGGTGGATGTGATATGCATCAGCATCATTAGCCACAATGTTGCTAGAGCCAATTTTGGGTGTGATTATCTTTCCTACTATACTATAGTAGTAATTAGTAGTTATTATCGCTTCCGTGCAGAGAGGTAGCTACCTTTCCATCGTTGTCATGCTACATCTCACCAACTTCGCTTGCTCAAAGCCTCCATTCTTCTTTACTCCAAAAAAAAGAGCCTCCATTCTTCCGCCATCTTCGATTTTGGTCCTGCTGATGGCAGTGGCAGCGGTATCCCATTGATGGTGACTTTAGATCAGGACCCCAACTTTGTCTCTGTACAGCTGCAGTGTAGTATAATCATTGCGCTAATGCTTACAGGGGAATGAAGAGGTAACTGCTGTGGATCCCTCCTGAACATATGTACACTCTCCACAATTTATACATTGAAGGGATAACCACTTTTATAACCATTTAAAAGAGTTTCGGGCGATTTTGTTAAATTAATTCGACCTTTGACTTGATGTGTGCTATTTGGTCGACAATTAGAAAACACTATTTAGTTATTTAGTAGTAGTATATAGATTCTTCCAATTTTTGACTAACTTGTGACATCTATTTTGATACGAAGGGAGTAGGATTATGCGTTAGCTACAGACATGGTATTTATTCTGCATAGTGTCAACTTGGTGGGATAATTCTCTCCTGAGGAGAGAGGCCTACACATTAAAAGGTGTCTAGATATATTCGTTTCAAAAAAGCTAAAACATCTTATATTTTGGAATAGAGGGAGTACATAGGATCTAATAAAGAGGGGAAAGAGGTACATATATGAGTAAAAAAATGAGAGTTGCAAGAACAAGATGATGAATTAATATTCTATCAATGGTCTTCCCGACAATTTGTCACCCTGTTACGGAAAAATGCAACAAATCCATGAAAAAACAAAAAACGTGTGTATTAGTTTTATGTGACAACGACTGTGCCCCTTGTGCCCTGGCACACACCCAGAAAATATGAGGAATTTCTTGGACCGACTCAACTGCAGTAACTCCATCGCAATTTTGAGCTTTATCTATTATAATTTTATAAGTGATGACATGTCTTACTTTCCATCTCATAGCTAGAGATGATATGATAGTCTTTTATTTGAGTCTCGCGTTTGTTTTTTTGACATGGGGATACCGCAGCCTCTGCACTCAAGGGGTGCACAAATCCCTTTTATTAAAAACCAAGTACCGAGTACAGTTTACGGATCAGATAAGGTTGATACAAACACCAACCATGTGAACAAAGTTAAAGGTATCACAAGAGAATGCACACATCTCACGTGGAAATTATTATGCATATGCTTACTTCAAGAACATAGTTTGACCATAAATCTAGTCAATAATATATAATTATATTTAATAATTTTTAACCAATTTATTTATATTCGAAAGAAGATTCCAATGGTACAATTTTTGTGACATATTCATAAATTGGTGACAAAATTTATGGTCAAATTATTTTCTTCGAGTACATATTTGTCTAATGAACCGGAATGTAGGTAGTATACTACATAGTAGTATTTTTTCCCTAAAAGGGGAGTGTACATGTTTGATTCGTGGGATAGGAAAATCGTAGGAGTAGAAAAATGTAGGATTGCAATGTCATCCCACTCCAATCCTATATGAATTCATATGAACCAAAGTGTGTTTGATTCCACCATAGGTGTCAGTTTGATTCAAAGGATTTCCCTAGGGATTTTGTAGGATTAAATCCTATAGGAAATTTTCCTATGATGGCTGATTGATTTGTAGGATTGATTCCCATAGGATTTTTTCCTAAGGATTCCTTTGTACTAGTTTTCATAGGATATTAAACATCCTATGGTGGAATCAAACGCACTTTGGTTCATATGAATTCCTATAGTATTGGAGTGGGCATGACATTGCAATCCTACATTTTTCCTACTCCTACGATTTTCCTTTCCTAGGAATCAAACATGCCCTATAATCTGAAAATATGTATGGGTGGATGTTTGATTTCCTATGAAAACTAGTACTATGGGAATCAATCCTACAAATCAAACAGCCATCGTAGGAAATTTTCCTATAGGATTTAATACTACAAAATTCCTAGGCAAATCCTTTGAATCAAATGGACCCTAGAGTAGGAGTGCTTGAAGCAGAGGCCCTGCTCGTGACTGTGCATAGCTTTTCGCAGTAGGGACTACATGGAGTCGGCACTTGGGAAAGTCTGTTGGTGCATTCATACCTCCCATCACATTCGATGCACTTCCTCTAGCTCGGCTCCTGGCTAGTGTAGCAATAATCATAGAGTAGAGATCGCCAATTTTTTTTGGCGGGTTCATATCGTTCTAAAGTGAGATCACAAAATTTTGAATCACATTGGCGGGTTTTTCTTTGAACTACCCGGCGCGACGCAATTCAAAAGTTTCGAACCTACCACCGACGCCCTTGTGATACATATAAAACATGTCGTATCCCACATCTCTCACTCGACCTCAGAGCTGGAGCATCTCCCACGAATGTGGCCTTGCACCGTCGTCCCTCCCCACCACCACTGCCTCCTCACCAGGTACCGTTGTGACCAAAGGCACCACTCCCTTGTTTAGCAAGACGGAGCGGCTTCCCCATTCTGATGACTACCGCTTGGGAGCGTGCACAGCGTCACCGGCAAACATGGTACGGTCACCGCAAAGTCCAATCTGCTTCATGGACTCCCTGGTCTCCGGCACCGGAGAGATGGGCAAACGACGCCCCCTCCCCATTCGACCGCACCAACGCGAAGCGTAAACTCGTCTCCTCTCCATATGAAGGTTTTTGCACACTTTATGCTTCCTTTCGATATGCACCTTATTACTATCAAAAGTACTTCGTCGTTTGTTGTAGTGTACTGCATCTTGCTCATATATTTGATCGTTACTAAAGTTTGCTAGAGCCTTCATTACCATCATTATGAAGCTCCTCTGACATATGTGGAATATCTCCTAAAATGATTCTAATTGGAGCGTAGAGGTTTATAGATAGCACAGCTGGTATACGTCAACTCTAGCTGACGTCCTAAGCCAAATTAGTATGTCATGGCTCCTTGTTTAGACTATAACCAGGCAGGCCCTGCTAGTTATGTTATCAGTATTATAGTCAAGCCTGTAGGTTAGTCAATTCTATTGGAACTTCATGTGTTTTCTTCTCACTCAGGGTTACATATGGTTAGAGTACTCATAGCGGAAGTACTGTACTAGAGTTGTGATGGGAATCATTGCTTTTCGAGCCGTCAACCTCTAAAAGAACTCCTAATAATTTCTTCTTTTTTCACACGATTCCATGATAAATCTAAAAAGCTATTTGCTTCCAATGCAGGCAGGAAACGGAGTCAGAACAAGGTCTTAGACTCTACTTAATCTAGTTGAAAATGACAACCAGGCCAAAAAAGACAATAATGCAAAACATCAGCATAAAAAGTTTGGTCCTAATCCCGCACCAGCTGGTCCAGTTGCACTGGCGGCTGCAAATATAAAAATACACATCCCACAGCCATCAGTAGCCCATCCGGTTACCCAGGAAGAATTGGCAGCAGAACCAGTTTCAATAGCAGGTTCTCATCAACGAACTGGTTATGATCTCCCAACGACCTTTAGTACTGACGGAGACATATACTCCCTTGCAAATGATCTTGACACCAAATTTGTTATATGTTCAGAGGCTCGTAGTAGCATGCCCTTTATATGCAATATGTATACATTGATATTTTGATGTAATTTTTTTAGTTGCACTATGACCGAAGATTAACAAGGGGGCCGACAATGGGAAAAAATCATTAACAGATGCTTGAAATAACTAAATCAAGACTTCCGATCACATCTATAGCAGGATTCAAAAGGCCACTGGATCCACATGAATCTGCTTATATTGCATCGATCACAGGCGTTTTCATGGGAAATGATATTTCCATCTTGCCCTCATGGAAACACCACTGAAATACCCCCGAGCATTTTGAAGGTTTACTAAAGAAGTTACATGTAAGTCCTTTGTCTCTTGGACATACTCCATTGCTCTGTCCCTTGTCTTCTTAGCTTGATGTTTGTTATATATGCTCCTCATTGTTGTCTACAGAGATTTTTCATGTTCGATGAGAATAGTGAGGAAGTAAAGGTTGTTCTCAAAAGAATATTCTTTGCATGTTTGCGCCAGCAACGCCACAGGGTAAAGAAGCAACACTTCTCTGGCAAGTGTTTTAAAGATGTTACAAGAACGTCTCCTGTGGATCACATGACTGACGATCAGTGGGGTGATCTTCTCTACCACTGGCTTGATCAAAAGAATGAGGTATGCTTTGAGAAGGCTGAGACTAGATCGCATTGTCAATTCGTATTTATGCATGTGTTTTACAAGTCTCATTTTGTAGGCCATCGCTCAAAGGAACTGATCTAGCCGTAATAAAGTACGGGTACTAAGTCGTACAGGATCCCGCAACATAATTGGGCACCTCTACCAATTGGTAAGGACCTATTGTTTTGTACTGTATATTTTAAATAAGTATGTAATTGATGTTGTGGAATCTGTATGCATCTTATCTTTCAACCTCCATTTCCACCATGTGATGCAATTTATTTTCGCCCGTCCAAATGCAGACGAAGTCTAATGGGGATCCAAAAAAATAGTTGACTATGCTGGAGAAATATGAGGGATGCCAGACAGATAGATATGGTGTCATTGTAAAGAAAGTTGTTGTAAGTCTTCTCTGCATTTTTTGATGTTGCACTTGCAGTGATTCGTACGTATAAGTTTGATATGCAACCTTGCTTGGACTGCTTCTCAGCTTTATTTTCATTTTCCTTCATAATTTGCAACTAAAGTCAGTTTCAGTTATAAAGTGTACAAACAGTTGGCATATCATGCACCTCACAGTGTTTACACAGGAAGTCATTTTAGTCTTGTTAGTAATTGACATCAAAAAAAGATACACGACAAAAAGATCTTTTTACTGAAGTGTATAAGATGTGTTATCAGCACTGCCAATTATAGCAGTTCATGCACATGTTAAACCTGTCTGCATATTTCTATGTAGTAACTTTACTTCTCTTCCACATGTCTATCAACTAAAAAACTTTCCAGGCTGAATTGAAAGAGGAGCTGGCAAATCCTGGGAAAGACTATTCAGTAAAAAATCCAAAAGAATGTGTGGATTTATTTTCCAAGGTACTACAACGTGGTGCTATAGCCAAGAATATGTTGCTGTGTAATGCTGGGTTCCCAGCGAGCTCATCAAATTCCAAGTTCAAGTTCAAATTATCATCACCCTACGTCGCTGGAATTGGCCGCCACGAGCCATTTTCCTCAGCCACAAATGCGCCGCCGAGCTTCGCTGGATTCGACGCACTGTGGCCAGGATTTGCCGCGATACGATCGGATCCTGGAGGCCAAGCACCCTCCGGCATGACTACACACCATTGTAACTCCCCGATTGAGCTCGCAGGAGCGGCGCCCCGAGCACCCGCGCTGCCACTAGCTCCGGATCCGGCACCAGCAACCGCACCGGCACCAACCCTTGGACCCGCACCGGCACCTTCTCATACCGGCGCCGCCGGAACAAGGTGAGGAAGAGATAAGCTCCAGGATTCTCCGTGGCGTTTTTGGTTAAAGCTCGTCAATTTTCTAATCTAGATGATTCTTTGTAGCAAGGTGAAGAAAATAGAAGCTCCATGGTCCGAGGATGATGATAATGATGTGTACTTTGTTTGGTATCATCAAACAATTGTTGGAGTTGACCAGCCTTTCCAACAATTTTGGGAAGAAATACATGCCAATTTCAATGAAATAACTAGTGGAGATGCAAAGTTATTAGTATCGATTATGAATACGTGCACTTTGCTAGTAATTTACTCCAATACAGGAAATCTAAGAATAAATGGAGCTTGCATGTATGAATAATGGTGTATGAACATTGAGCTTATCTCTTATTCATCTTGTTAAGTATGAGATGACGTGAGATTTTAGCAAATTAGGATGATGCTATTACTATGTATGACTAATTTATTGATATTAGGATGATGCTAGTATTACTATATATATGAACTATAAATCTTTATGTTACACACAAGAAACTGTGCTAGATGCAAAAAAAAAGAAATTGTTTCTGTGTTTTGTGCAACAAATGCCACAAACTGGTTATGTGTGGATGCACCAATATGTACTAGTGTAATATAGTACATTATGTTACAAGTGCTGCTGTCCTGGATCATCGATCATAAGGTTCAGGTTCTCAAAACAATGCCTTAGCCCTTTGTTGCACACCATATTCATACGCGTCATATGATAAATGGAAATATATTTTTGAATTGGAGCTCAACATTTCACGTTTGAGTGGACTAATGAACAGATGGAGTATGACCCGCAAAAAAATGACCTTATACAATTTTTCTATTCTGTTACTTGGAGTAGTCACATTCAAAACCGTAATGGACCGCAAATCCTCTAGCCGTCCCGCGTAATATTTTTGAATCCGAGATCATGGTATCCAATTTTCTACCACTCCGTCCAGAAAAAGGCTAGTTTAAGCAAGGTCTTGGATGATCAGTTGATGTGACCAGGCCTTGGATTCGTGAATAGAGGGAAGTACGGTCTACTGGTAGTTATTACTTGGACTGTCACCAAATTCAAATTCTGAATCGAGAGGCAAAAGCTCTCGCCTACACGAAATATTTGGGCCCCATGTTTAATCTTTCATATACTATGAAATTCCGTTTGACCTATCATACTGATGACCAATGGCGATTGTGAAATTGTTGGGTTGGGTGGTGGGGTTCGCTCGTAATTTTTTCTACTAGGACTATAGCCAAATTTAAAATCTTAATCGGGGGTAAAAACCTACATCACAAACAATTTCGTAGATGGAGTCAACATTATTTTTTCTATGGGAATATTTTTTTATTCCTAAACATAGAGAGTAGCATTTTTTCAAATTATTACTTGTACTCTAGACAAATTCAAAATCTCAGTTGAGTGGCAAAATTTACTAATGTTCTACGCAATTATGTAATGGATGGTCAGTAGATGTGACTCTCAGCCTTCAATTCCTGACCACATAGCGTACTAGTCTACAACTATATTTTTTTATTATTACTTCGCCGCTAGCCAAATTCAAAATCGTAAAATCGACCGGCAAAACCCCAACTGACTCATATGCATTTCGCGCCCCTCCGTTTCAAACATTTTCAGGCAAAATCTCCCACCGATGGAGTACCATTTTTCTATTATTACTTGGACTCTTGCCAAATTCAAAATCTCAATAGAGCGGAAAAATCACACACGGACCTTGAAGCATTTCCCGCCCCACCGTTTCAAAAACTTTGAACAAAATCTCCTACCGGGGAGTACCATTTTTCTATCATTATTATTATTTGTCCTCTAGCCAAATTCAAAATCTCTATCGAGCAGCAAAAAACACATCGACCTTGAGAATTTCCTGCCCCACCGTTTCAAAAACTTTGAGGCAAAATATCCCATCGTGGAGTACCATTTTTATATTATAGTATTATTATTTGTCCGGTAGCCAAATTCAAAATTTCAATCGGGCGGCAAATTCACACACCGACCTTGAAGCATTTCCCGCCCCGCCGTTTGAAAAACTTTGAGGCAAAATCTCCCACCATGGAGAATCATTTTTCTATTATTATTATTTGTCCGGTAGCCAAATTCAAAATCTCGGTCTAGCGCTAAAATCACAGACCGACCTTGAAGCATTTCTCGCCCCACCGTTTCAAAAACTTTGAGGCAAAATATCCTAGCGGGGGATTACCATTTTTCTATTATTAGCCAAATTCAAAATCTCAATCGAGCGGCAAAACCAGAGACCGACTTTGAAGCATTTCGTGCCCCTCTGTTTCAAAAACTTTTGACGTTAAAGTTCCTTTTCTACCCATTGTTTCGATGCCCTATGGAACGCTAAAGTCGGTAGCTTGGGGGCACGATCGTAATTATTTTTCTGTTCACCTCCATAGACCCGATTCATGTAGTTTTTCTAGCTAGCCCTCCCAAAATCCCAGGCTTCTCTCCCACGCCCTTATCTCCACGACCACCGTGCGCACCGCCCGGCGGCAATTCCATGGTTGTCGGAGCCGCTTCATCGATGCCCACCCCATCGGATCTAGTTCACCGGGTCTCTCTGCCACTCCACCAGAGCTGTGGCCTCACTGACCGCGCCTATGGTGTTGTCGACCTCTCACGCTCTGCTTCCCCTCCATCGAAAGCTACCCAACTGTACTAGAGCAGCTTCATCGTTGTCCACCAGACGAGATCCAATTCAACAAGTTCCATGTCCACTACTCCACACCAGCTACACGGTCATAGCCATTGACTGCACCAGCATCGACCGCTCATGATCTGCTTCCCCGAAGCCAACAGCCACCGTAACCGTAGCACCCTCGGTGACCTCGACGTCACTCGCACGCTACCGACGATGCTTAGACACCTCTCCGACCAAGGTAACCAGATCTCCAACCCGTTTTTGTTTTGTCAGAGGTATAGCAGGTTCAAGCCTGTCGCAGTGAACTACATTTTTGTAATTGTTCTAGTACATACAAGTCACTGGGCACCCCTCTTCTTCGTGCTAGTACATACAAGGTCATTAGACATGTTGGTTTGCATTCGCTGCTCTACAAATATCAAGTCATGCACATGTCTGTTATTTTATCATGCACATGTTCTTATCTTAGCTGCTCCATACACCAGTAAATGCCTGCTATTGTGTAGTTCTTGCAAAATGTAATGTTAGTGGAAAATATTAGTGTGGATTCCCTGCTCTATCTGTTTATTCCTAAGCTAAGTTCCCGCTATTATTTCCTCCCTGGCATCGCTCTGCTATCATGTGGTACCCGTTCAAACTCTTCGTACTAGTTCGATTATAATTTTGTTGTTGCCATCGGGTTCTTCAAAAGCTACAACACTGACTATTTTCGTTTTCTTTGCATAGAGCTCAAAAAGGCAACACTGAACATGTTGGATTGCACAGTCTACAGGTCCACCAGCAATGCCATTATATATTTTCAGTATCTGGTGCTAGTTTGTCCTAATCAACGGCATAATTATTCTTTACTGTATAGTTCATTCGTGTTTTCCATTCCTGCTCGACAAGTTCTGGTATGATGCGGTTATAATTTCTATGTGGTTCATTCTTAGATATGACAGTAACTGCATGCCATTGTGTAGATCACCGCAAATTCTGAGTCACCCAATGTCTCTTGCATTCCAGGAGATACCACTACTTCCATATTATTTGCTGAAATGACCTGGCTAGTTTATACTGAAATTCTAAGAAACACTTTGTTTGATTGCTCATTTCATTGTTGGCATACTTGTCTAATGCTTGTTTGTCCTGTTCTACAGGTTCACAAGCCACACCATTATATCTCGTATCTGGTTCTTATTCGTCCTAGGCAATGACATAACTATGCTCTACTATATAGTTCATTCATGGTTTGCATTCCTGCTCTACAAGTTCGTATTATGTAGTTATAATTCCTATCTGGTTCATTCTTAGCTATGAGTAGTTTGTCTTCTTTGTTGTATTAACTTGTTATTAGTTAGTTTCAGACTGCAATTATTGCTATCGCCACCAAAGAGGGGACTACAAGATCATATCTCAAGGTGGTTTTCCAATGTAGCTGTCACACTCAAAGGGAGATCTAGTTGATGGATTGAGAAAGCAAATTGAGGACTCTGCTATCAACTTGATTCGCAACTGAAGTGCTGAATTTTCTTTCCCTTTTGTTCATATTTTGTAATATTTTTAAGAAGTTTGTAGCTAATGTAATATCTAGATAACTCGCATAGTACATGTATGCATTTAGTTGATGCCATCCATGCATGGTGGTACCATAACTACGCCAGCCAGGTCGATCAGGTTTCAGAATTACCAAAACAGTAACGGTAACTGGCCAAAACAGTAACATGCCAAAACAGTAACAGACCAAAACAGTAATAGTAACTGGCCAAAACAATAACATGCCAAAATAGTAACAGGCCAAAACAGTAACATGCCAAAACAGTAACAGGCCAAACAGTAGCAGGACAAAACACCTGCAGACTAGAACAGTGGCAATCCAGCATAGTAATAGGCCAAAATACTAACATGCCAGAACAGTAATAGGCTTGAATAGTAGTAAGCCAGAATAGGGGCAACCAGCATAGCAACGGGCCAGAACAGTAAAGGACCACAACAGTAACGGACATGAATAGTAGATGGCCAGAATAGTAACGAGCCAGAATATTAAAAGGCCAGAACAGTATCGGACCTTCTCAAAAGTGGGACGTTCGTAGGCGGCCCAGGACGAGCTATGAGAACAGTGACGGGCTGACCGTGCTCTTTAACAGTATCAGGCTTAGTTGACGCAGCTTGTTAACGGGCCGCACAATATTCGAAGAGTGTGGGCTTTTGTAGGCCGAAACAGTAATAGGCCTGACATTCGCGGGCCGTTGCTGGCCACATCTTTGGGCCCATTTCAAACATTGTCTGACAAAACAGTAACGGGCCATAATCTTATTGGGCTCTCTTGATGGACCGTCCCACTTAATTATGAACAGGCCTTGGCTGGGCCTGGCTTCTACCACGGTTTCTGTGGTTGTTAACGGCTGTAACTGGTCGTTAGGGGTGTTTTCCACGTGGCATTTTGCATGACGTCAGCATTCAACACGGCTGGCGAACAGATCTATGACGGAACAAGTTTTCGTGGCTGAAGGGTGTGATCCGCCACGGTTAGAAAAAACCATGGTAGATTCTTTTGTGACGGGGCTTTTACCATGATGGGCATCTGTCGTACAAGACTTTTTAGCCACGAAAAACGGGCCTTCAACCATAAAAATTGTCCGTTGTAAAAGCTAACTTTTCTTGTAGTGAATGTTGTCACAAGAAGGGGTGCAGTTGTCATAGGACCCTAAGGACCACCGGAATACGAAGCTAAAAAAGAGCGCAAGGAAAAAGCCTTGCTTGAAGCAAGTCAAGAAGATGATACGTTGGTGGATCCTCAAGATGAAACTGGGACGCAAGAGCAAACCAAGGAGGATCACAATGATGCATAGGATGATCATTATGATTCTGATGCAGAGACGATTGATCCAAGAGAAGATAAAGAAACAAGTAAAGAGGATGAAGTTGTTGTAGTAGAGAAGAAGAAAAGCAATAAGCAACAACAAAAGAAAGCAATGAAAGAGCCTGACCCCTCGAAAAAGGTAAAAGACAAGAGTAAGTCAGGTGAGAAAAAGTTTCCTTATCCAGATCAGAAAAAAAGAACCGGATGAGGTAATTTATAATTCTTTTACAAAGGCACTTAGTGACCTTTGTCTGGAAATTCCATTTGCAGATAAAATCAAAGTCCCTACTTATGGTAAATTCCTTCGAGATATTCTTAGTAGAAAGAAAGAAAGAACTGAAACTGTTGCCATGGTAACTAGCTATCCTACTAATGGGAAGTTGTTGTCTAAGTCTGGAGATCCTGGAATACCAACTATTTCATGCTCAATAGGTAAAACAGATATTCATAATGCCTTATGTGATCTAGGAGCAGGAGTTAGTGTAATGCCATACTGCCTGTATAAAAGGTTAGGATTAGGGGAGTATTCTCCTACTAATATCAATTTACAGATGGCTGACAAGTCCACTAAATAACCTATCGGTATGATTGAGGATGTCTTACTTAGAATGGATGAGCATGTTATTCCCACTGATTTTATCATTCTTGAAATGCCAGAATATGGAAGATTATCTATAATACTTGGAAGACCCTTCCTCAGTAATGCAGGTGCGTTAGTAGATTGTGCAGAAGGGAAGATAATCTTCAATGTTTATGATGCTGAAATCATCCGGTATTTTCCAAAGAAGCTAGAAGCAGGGGAAAGATATGTTCCACCCGCAAATAGAGTTCATGTGGTACGTACCATTGATAAGGGGCAACCAAAGGTAAGAATTTGAGAAGAGAGAAAAGGTTGAGTTATTCAATCACTCTTAATAAATGCTTAATGGGAGTCAACCCATTTTCATCAATTTAGTAGATTAGAGAATAAAAATTTCATCATATTTCCACCACTTTTTCACAGACATTCTTGCGGAAGCGCACTCGTGAAGATGCAGTTGTCAAAAAGTAGTAGAAATGTCGATTGAATGAGTAGAGAATAATAATAAGAATAAAAGTTTGAGTTTTCTATTTACAGAAGCTAAAATTTTGCTTTTAATATGCTAATGTTGGTCGATAGTTTTTACTATCAATTTTCTGTTAAAAACTTGGTATTTCGCTAAGTTATTCGATAAGAAGGTATCCTCGAAGAAACAGAATTTTTTTGATGATTACTGATGGTTTAACGACCAAATATATTGCGGGAATAAAAATTATGGCCGTATAGTTCCGGTCGTATAGTTATCTTTGCCATCAACAAATTTTCTTCGAAGACACAGGCAGTTTAACGACCAACTATACGGCGGAAATAAAAAATTCCGGCCGTATAGATGTCGATGCCTTCGTATAAAAATTTCTGAAAGGTGCTGAGAGTTTAACGACCAACTATACGGTGGGACTAAAAATTCCGGTTGTATAGATATCGATGTCAGTTTTAGAAATTTATCTCGAGAGACAGACAGCTTAACGACCAACTATACAGCGGGATCAATTTGATCCAGCCATATATATATGTGCCTGTATAGTTGTTTCCCTATATAAAGAAACCCTAGTTGGCGGCACCGCCGCAACTATACGGGCGGAGCACCATCACCCGCCCGTATAGTTCTGGCCGTATAGTTCGGTGCGGCCACAAAATCGCACCGGGACGGCTAGGTCTTCCTTCTCTCCTCATTATTTCTCTCATATTCTCTCTTCAAACCTCTCAAAATCCACCTAGAACTCTTGATTCTTCACGGATTTCGTTCGTTTGAGTGGGCAAATCAACAGATCAGTATGTTTCTCTCCCTATCCATGCTTTATTTTCAGATTTCCATGGTTGAAACTCTCACATTGATCTAGTGGATGAACTCAAGCTTATTTAGTTTTCCCTATTAATTTATCATGTTAGGATTGAATTTTTCCACGTAGAATCATTCATATATCATATAGAAACTATATGCCTAAGGTTTTATGGTGAAATTTTTTAGTGCATCACGATGAACAAAATCGGTAGCCTCTTTCGTTCGAGCAAGCGCCAACGGGGAGAGAGCTCAAGTTCAGGGGCCCAATCCCCGCGCAACTCCAAGATGGACATTGCTCACATGTTGGGCCGACCACAACTTTCTCACCACAGTTGGGTTGAAGACGTACTTTGACCTCATATGCAACAGGTCGGGGTTGGCGGTACTTGGCTTTGCAAGCCACGGCACCTATGCCGAGCTCACCCATGAGTTCCTTGCCTCCTTCTACGATGACCACAAGGAGAAAGGAAACATGTGCACCATAAACTTCAACATGAACCGTACGCGCTATGATGTGAGTTTTGAGCAGTTTTGCAATGCTTTTAGCTTCCCCCATACTGGGGACCCCAATATTACTAACCTCTATAGCATCACAAGTGGAGAGACCTAGGAGGTTATTTCTGTTAATGGTGGCAGTCACTTCTATCAGAAGAAGATGTCCACCATTCAGAACCCAACCATTTGCTACTTTGCTTTGTTCCTCGCCAACATGATGCTGGGAACGGGTGATACTGGATCCATGGCCAATGCGGACATGGCAATGATCACCAAGGCCCTCTTCCCCAATGCCACGCAAAGCCCCAGTCCCGCAGCTCTACTCATCCAGCACTTTCGCCACCAAAGCAACAAGACCAAAGGTGATATTCGCATTGGTTGATTGGTAACCCACCTTGCCTATGCATTATACATTGCACTGCCTGTTATGGAACCTGTTGACGGCTCCAAACTTATGGACGTCAAGTATTTGACTGCTTGTGGCTTCCTTGGTGTTTACCATGCTAACTGGAGGCTCCGAGCATATCAATATAGTTATCTTGATGATACACAGATTGAGCAGGTTTAGTTGCCATGCCTCGAGGCCTTCTCGATTGTGGTGAAGGACACTTGGATCCTCACCAAGGATCAAGTGACGGAGATCTTGGCCGAGTACCAGGCCGAGGAGGAGGAAGATGAAGGGAAGCAGGATGAGAAGGAGAAGGAGAAGGAGCAGGAGGGAGAGCAGGGGCACAACCCTGCTTGGGAAGGACATCAGTAGCAGCCAGGAGGATCCTGGGAACCATGGCCTAACCATCCGCAGCAGGGGTACGGCTACGTCCCCTATCAGGAGTTCCACCAGCTCAACCAGCGTGTTGGGGAGATCGACCACACTCTTCAGGATGTGAATGAAGATGTGAACACTTTGACTCACAACTTCAGTCACTTCATGACCCACTTCCCCGACTTCTATCATCAGTGCCCACATCAGCCACCAAATGACGGCAACAACTGAGCATGGAAATAGCCTAAGCTTGGGGGAGGTTTGAAAACCTCCAAACTTTGCATTCATGTTTTTATTTCTTCTTTTGATTTATTTCTTAAAAAATTGCATGTTTATTTTTACTTTTGCATTCCTAAACCCAAAATACAAAAAAAAATAGTTGTAATTTTATTTGCAAGTTAGTTTCCTTGTTTCTCTCAGAGATTGCTTAATTTCAGGTGATTTGGTAATATGGAAATATAGGAGAGGTTCGACTCGAATACAAGAACGAAGCAAGCAAGAGGAGGTATCACATTCCTTTCATCACACTCCTTGCAACCTTAAATTGATCCCACAATTATTTACTTGCTTGCACTGGAGTCACTCCCCACTTAGCTTGTTATCCTACAAATTTTTGATGTTCCATGCTTGTTTAGTATCTACTTTCTTATGTTTTGTTCATAGTTTGAGGTATTTTCATACATTTTCTAAAACTAACCTATTAACAAGATGCCACAGTGCCAGTTGCCTGTTTTCTACTGTTTTTGGTTTCAGAAAAGCTAGTAAGGAAATATTCTCGGAATTGGACCGGACAAAATCCAAAGTCAATATTTTACCCGAAGCAACACGGAGTACGGAGGGGAGCCGAAGTGGGGCCACAAGGCGGCCACACCCTAGGGTGGCGCAGCCAGCCCTAGGCGCGCCGCCACCTGGTGTGGGCCCCTAGAGCCTCCACCGACCTTGCCCCTTCGCCTATAAAAGCCTCCCGGGACGAAAACCCTAAGTACCCGATAAAAGACCCAATTAGAAATCCACAGAAGAGTCTGTAGCCACTGCCATCTCGATCCCCAGATCAGGGGGAACCAAAGGTCTTCCCGGCACCCTGTTGGAGGGGATAGATCACCCTGGAGGCCTTGCCATGACTGCCTCCGGTGTGATGCGTGAGTAGTTCATCCTTGGACTACGGGTCCATGTACTAGCTAGATGGTTGGTTCTCCTCCTTTGTGCTATCATGTTTAGATCTTGTGAGCTCTGTTCATGATCAAGATCATCTATTTGTAATATTACATGTTCTGTTTACGGGGATCCGATGGATATTGAGATGCTATTTCAGATTGATTATTGATTCTATCATGTCTATGTTATTTGTGATCTTGCCTTCTTTCAGTTGTTAGTAGCTATCTTGGCCAGGTAGATGCTAGCAACTACAAGAGGGAGTATTTATGCTCAATAGTGGGTTCATGCCTCTAGTAATCTAGGGAAGTGACAGGAATCTCTAAGGTACTAGATGTCTTGTTGCTACTAGGGAGAAAACAGCAATCCTTCGTCCATGGGACAATCGTATTGTTTACTTTACACACTTTGCTTAATGCAATTATCTATTGCTTGCAACTTAATAGTGGAGGGGGTTCGGATGATAACCTGAAGGTGGATTATTAGTCATAGATGTAGTTGGATTACGGTCTATGTATAATGTTGTAATGCCCAATCAAATCTCATAGGAGTCAAGATGATTAGTATATGCATTGTATGCTTTCTCAGATCTGTCAATTGCCCCGTTGTAATTTGTTCACCCAACATGCTATTTATCTTAAGGAGAATCACCTCTAGTGAACTGTGGACCCCGGTCCATTCTTTTACCATTGATATACCATCTACTATTTACTGTTTACTTTCTAGAAGCAATTACTATCTTCCACACAATACGTTTAATCCTTTGTTTTCAGCAAAACCGGTGAGATTGACAACCTCACTGTAAGTTGGGGCAAAGTTTTGTGGTTGTGTTGTGCAGGATTCCAAGTTGGTAACAACACCTTGGGGGTGTTTCCTTGCTCCTACTGGTTCGATGACCTTGGTTTCATAACTGAGGGAAACTTGCTGTTGTGCTCATCATACCTTCCTCTTGGGGTTCCCAACAAGCTCAACGTATCCTGAGCCATCAAGCCTTTTTCTGGCGTCGTTGCCGGGGAGTCAAGGACATCTTCACAAGGGGAGTCCCTCACAACCAATCTCTTTACTTTGTTTTTTGTTTTGCTTAGTTTATTTTTGCTTTGTTTTCTTGTTTCTTTTATCAAAAACACACAAAAAATTAGTTGTACTAGTTTGCTTCCTTTATCAAAAACACACAAAACATTACCTCGTCCTTTGCTCACCATGTTGATCCCTAAGTTCACCCTGAAAGACCTTTCAATAGGTAGTGGCTCCATAATTGGTAAATATAATTTTGAAGAATTCTTCAATCATGTTAGCAAGCATGAGGATATTGAGGATAGATCCTTAGCAGAACTTGCTCCAAATTATGAAATTGCTGCAGCTTCTTTAGTTCACATGCTGGAAGCTAGGTTTATTAACCTTAACCCCATAATGCAAGTAATGTTTCTTAAACTTAAAGATATTGAGGATACTGAAAAGAGAGATTTCATTCTAGAAACTTTGCTTAAATAATTCTATGATGTTGCTAAGGAAGCTAGAAAATTCTTTGATTGTTTTAATATGCTAGGCTCATGTGTAGATGTTATTGGTACACGGGAAAAGGTGGAAAAAACCAAACCTAAAAATGGAGAGGAAATTAAAATACCAATACCTTTTAAACTTGTACGAATGCATGAAGCTTTAGAAAAGAATTTTGATTGGATTGTTCCTGAAAACCCGTTTGATGAAAATAGTGAACCCAAGGGTAGTAAGAGAGGATCCTATAGAACTTATTTGGATGAGATACCTTTCCTTGTTGAAGATATTTCTGGTGTTGATCTTAATGCTTTTTCATTTGAAAATACTTGAATCTTGCTTCTTATGCCTAGCTCAAAGGCGTTAAAGAAAAGCACTTATTGGGAGATAACCCAAATTTTTATTTAGTAAGTTTTTCTTTTGTTGAGTCTTGGAAGTTATTTCCTCATTAATAACCTATCCTTATCCTTTTTGTGTGGTTTTTGTGCCAAGAATAACCTCTAATGAGAGAGAAATAAGACTTGGGAAAGTTACTGTCCCGAAAAAGATTTTTGTGCTACATTGTAAACATTCGTGAAAAATCTCTGTACGTCGGATTGAGCTGTAATGTTTTGTGCTTCTGCCCCAGGTTATTATCTAACTTCTGAGTTTAGCACTTTTTTATTTGAGCAACAGAAGGTCTTCGAAAAAATCGGTTTTTACCTGCTGGTCTGTTTTGATAGATTTCTGCCATTATTTGCATTTGCCTCTTAATCTCTTTCTCTTCGTGTTCTCTTTGATCACTTTAGATTTTAGAAGGAATTGCTATAGTATCTTGTGTTTTAATGGAAGTTTTACTTGTGTTGAAACTGAACCCAAAGACTTATTATCTTGAGTACACTAATGTTGCTAATGAAGATTGTGTGAAGTTTTGTATGAAGGAAATTTTAAAGTATAGGGAAGAATAATGTGATAAGATGAAGTATGGACAAAAGCTCAAGCTTGGGGATGCCACCAGTGTCACCCCAAGAAATATTCAAGAAGTACAAGCGTCAAAACTTGGGGATGCCCAAGGCATCGCCTTCTTCATCAATAAAAATCTCAGGTTTCTTCCAAACACTTCATTTTTATTGTTTCATGCACAATTGTGTTGTTCTTGGAGCGTCTTCATTTTGGTTTTAGTTTTATTTTTCTTAGTTTTCTTAAATAAATTGGTTGGACCCCCGCATTCATACATAGTTTCAAATAAGTTGATTTGGATTGGAAAAGAGTAGGAAAGTTCATGCTTATAAGTGGTACAAAAGGAGTCTTGTTTTGACTGTGGCCTAGACTTTATCATGTCATGTTTGATATTGCTTTGACTTTATGCTTAGTGATTATTGCGGTAGCATGACTTGTTCTAAATAATTGAGATTGCTTAATGTGCCTTGAAAGAATCATGCGTTGTTTTAGCATACAAAAGCATAATATTGTGGTATTCTCCTTTGATGCTTTATTTGGGTTGACTTGGCGCATGCTCACACCATGTTAAGACTATACCAGTCACCATAGCCTCTATGATCATTTAGTTTTTGACTTGAAATATCACTTTATGCTTTAATTAATAATGTTTTGTCGCTTTGCATGATTATGGCCATTGTTGCTCTCTTAGTTGGTCGCTCCTAGTCTTTTGCTAGCCTCCGCATGTACCAAGTATGAGTTCCACTCATGCATCCAACTCCAAATAAAACCAAGTTATTCCAAAGAGTCCACCATACCTACCCATTATAATTCTTGCTATTCCAAGTATATTCATGTTTTTATCTACCTTCCGAATTAAACTTGTTATGTGAAAATTAGTGATTAAAGCTCTCACAAACTTGATGGCACACTTTACTTTCTTGCACTTAATAAACTTGAACCATTATGCCCATCTATGTTGCATATATGCTTGCACTTTGTAAGTTGTGAATTAGCAGAACCGTGTTACCATGGGGAACGCTTTCAACATTGCACTTTATTTAGTTGATATCATATTGTATTGCTTATGGATCCCGGTGGTGTGAAATAAAAGGGGAGCTTGTAAGCTCATGGAGTTTTTATATGTGTTAGAGAAACGCCTGGGCGGCTAGCCTAAGCCATGCCTAATCATGGTGGAAACTTGCAGCATAACCATAGTGAGCAATCTGTGAAGCATCCTCAATAAAAACCTATGCAAACAGCAAATAAAAGATCGTTGAGATGCTCATTGTATGTTTCCTTGTCATTTTGATAGGGGATAGCTCCTGTATCATGGCGCAAGGGGTACCCCGTTGGCAGTTCTCTATGATACACATGTACTTACAATGATAAGGACCTACTCGTGACTAAAGTTTAGTAGCATGAGGTTCGGTACTCGTAAGCAAGGGGCGTGAGATTTGCAACTTATAACTTTTCAAGCATATCCTCATATTTGTTCACTTTAACCTTAATCATATAAAGATGCTTATGATAGGGGCAATGAGAGATGAAAGCTAATAAGTACCATAATTTTTGGAAGCTCTTTATGAAACTTGAATCCCTGCTTCCTTCTATGAAGGGCCTTTCTTTTACTTTTATGTTGAGTCTCCATCTTCTATCTTTATGCACCTATTAAGAGAGCATAGTGGTCATTCTTAGTTTAATGTGCATTGTCCCAAAACTTGTTGATTGATTCATAACTTTGATATTGCTTGTTCTTAAATTATTTGTATCTAGTCACCCTTATGAACTTTGAAGGTGTCCTATGCATTTATGTTTTGCTACACCATGAGGGACAAGCTGAATGCCATTTTTATTATGTTTTCTATATGTGAAACAAACAAACGTCTTTCAAAGAATTGTTATTCATGAATCTTTTGTTTGTACCTTTTCATGTTACAACATAGTTGCTATGTCTTACTGTTAAAACTATGTCTTTCATGTCTATGTTAGAGTACTATGATCCCAGCTATCAATGTTTTACAAATACCTTGATCAAGATTATGATGGTGCATGTCACCTAAAAAATTATTCTTTTTTATCACTTACCTACTCGAGGATGAGCAGGAGTTAAGCTTGGGGATGTTGATATGTCATAAACGTATCTATAATTTTTTATGTTCCATGCTTGTTTAGTATCTACTTTCTTATGTTTTGATCATACTTTGAGGTATTTTTATACATGTTCTGGAACTAACCTATTAACAAGATGCCATAGTGCCAGTTGCCTGTTTTCTGCTATTTTTGGTTTCAGAAAAGCTAGTAAGGAAATATTCTCGGATTGGACCGGACAAAAGCCAAAGTCAATATTTTACCCGAAGCAACACGGAGTCTAGAGGGGAGCCAAAGAGGGGCCACGAGGCGTCCACACCCTAGGGTGGTGCGGCCAGCCCTAGGCACGCTGCTACCTGGTGTGGGCCCCTCGAGCCTCCACCGACCTTGCCCCTTCGCCTATAAAATCCTCCCGGGACGAAAACCCTAAGTACCCGATAAAAGACCCAATCATAAATCCACAGAAGAGTCTGTAGCCGCCACCATCTCGATCCCTAGATCGGGGGGATCCGAAGCTCTTCCTGGCACCCTGCCGGAGGGGAGAGATCACCCTAGAGGCCTTCTTCATCACCATGACTACCTCCGGTGTGATGCGTGAGTAGTTCATCCCTAGACTATAGGTCCATGTAATAGTTATATGGTTGGTTCTCCTCCTTTGTGCTATCATGATTAGATCTTGTGAGCTTCGTTCATGATCAAGATCATCTATTTGTAATCTTACATGTTATGTTTGCGGGGATCCGATAGTTATTGAGATGCTATTTCAGATTGATTATTGATTCTATCATGTCTATGTTATTTGTGATCTTGCATGCTTTCCATTGTTAGTAGCTATCTTGGCCAAGTAGATGCTATCAACTCCAAGAGGGAGTATTTATGCTCGACAGTGGGTTCATGCCTCTAGTAATCTGGGAAGTGACAGGAATCTCTAAGGTACTAGATGTGTTGTTGCTACTAGGGAGAAAACAGCAATCCTTTATCCATGGGACAATCGTATTGTTTACTTTACACACTTTGCTTAATGCAATTATCTGTTGCTTGCAATTTAATACTGGAGGGGGTTTGGATGATAACCTGAAGGTGGATTATTAGTCATAGATGCAGTTGGATTACAGTCTATGTATAATGTTGTGATGCCCAATCAAATCTCATAGGAGTCAAGATGATTAGTATATACTTTGTATGCTTTCTTAGATCTGTCAATTGCCCCGCTGTAATTTGTTCACCCAACATGCTATTTATCTTAAGGAGAATCACCTCTAGTGAATTATGGACCCCGGTCCATCCTTTTACCATTGATATACCATCTACTATTTAATGTTTACTTTCTGCAAGCAATTACTATCTTCCACACAATGTGTTTAATCCTTTGTTTTTAGCAAAATCGGTGAGATTGACAACCTCACTGTAAGTTGGGACAAAGTTCCGTGGTTGCGTTGTGCAGGATTCCAAGTTGGTAACAACACCTTGGGGGTGTTTCCTTGCTCCTACTGGTTAAATAACCTTGGTTTCATAAGTGAGGGAAACTTGCTGATGTGCTCATCATACCTTCCTCTTGGCGTTCCCAATGAGCTCAATGTATCCTGAGCCATCAATGAGTTGTTCTTAAATTAAATATTTTGATGCCAACTTGAGTAATCTTAATTGGTTAAGTGATCAAGAACAAAAAAATTTCATCTCTCAAGAAAGAGTGGCACCAAAAGAATCTGTCTCACCTTCCTAGCTAAACTTTTGACACTTTCTTGGGCATATGATTTATTTGCTAGCAAGATATATGTGGTTAGGAAGTGGACTCAGTACAATCTTGTGAATACTTGTATGATCATATTTAAGATTGCAGGAATTGTGAAGAAAAGAATTTGACACCAATTCAAACTTGTGAGTTCCTTCATTTTCAGTCTCGAATCTCTACTATTCTTCCTTATTTCATTGTCGCTCGAGGGCGAGCAACATCTAAGCTTGGGGAGTTGATATCTGTGAGATTCGACACATTTTTTATGGCTTTTATTGATGGTTTTCTCCCGAATTTGATCGTTTTCTGGCTTTACCTAACGCTAATACTTTGGTACCAAAGAAAACTTGGATTTTAATGTGTGTTTCCGGTTCTAGACGTCAATAGAAGGATTTAACTAGAGAAATACAATATTCTGGAGAAAACAAGCAAGTCCCACTTTGGAAGCACGGAGGGGGGCTCACAGACGGTTTAATGACCAACTATACGGCGGGAATGGCCGTATAGTTCCCGCCGTATAGTTGTCGCTGCCTCTGTCTTGTCAAAAGGGATAACTTCCGTGAAGGGACGGGGGACGAAAACACAACGCAGCAGCCGCCACACCATCCAGAGGGGAGAAAGAAGGGATCCAGAGAAGAAGGAGAAGACGTTCTTCATCTCGCTCCATGATCTTCGATCTCCTAGCCAATACACCCCCATAGCCACTACTTGTACTTGAGAGAGAGAGGGATCTCCACCTTGCAAGACTAGGGTTTGAGATTGTTTCTTCCCATCTTGAATTGTGTTGGATATTTTTCTATTCTTATTGTGGATCTCCACAGTAATACCAAGACGAATTCCCTTTATTTGATTATATTGATGATCCGTTCTTCTCTCATGTGTTAGTAATTCCCTTAGGCATGGGAGATGTAGAGGATTGGTGAGATGTGATGTGCCTTCATATATTTTCCATTAGTTTGTGATTGATTCTAATTACTATATTATGTGTGCTTGAATATCTATGCGATGCTTAAAGCTTGTTGTCCAATTAAGGGGCCAGACAACATGATACCTTGTTCTACATAGATAAGATCTTGTTCGCTAGTGGACCGGCGAGCCCTGGGTGACACACGGATATCAATGGAAAGCTAGTTGACTTGAGGATAACGAGTAACCACTATGCTTATTTCATTAGTCCGATCCAAGGATCTTAATTGCTAAGTGACCTGAAGGGTCTTAATCGTCTAGTGTCTGGCCATGGTTTTGGTAGCAGGCTAGTAGGATTATTGAAGTTGGGATGAAATCTACCAAGAGGAGTTCCGGCTAATTATGGGTTGCTCGTCTAAACATATATATAAGATTATAATTGTTACATTCACACTCGTCCACCTGGCACATTCACTATCACCATGAACTGAATCTCCCCGCTCCTTCTTTCACCATCTGCAGAAAACAACAAACAAACAAAGTCGTTCTTTACTTTTATGCATTTTATTTTTGAAGTTTCCATTTTAGTTCTATTTAAATCTATTGCACTTAATCACACCCCCATTCTTATTTCAACACTCGCAGTCAATTCACTCGAAGACCTGTGACAACTTTGGGTGTGACAGAGACTTCACCAATAAACACTTACCTTTGGGCTCCCTGTGGGATCGATATCTGAACTTCGAAACTAGCTACAAACAATATGTGCACTTGCAGACATCACATACCATATTACATGTCCAATATTCACTTAATCTAGACTTGGAAGGGGATTAGATTACGCTTAAACTCATCCAATTTCATAGTACACAAAGTCTTGGTGAAGCCATCTGCAATCTGATCCTTACTGGAGATAAACATGACATCAAGTTGCTCGCTAGCAACCAGTTCTTGAACAAAAAATTCAATCTCAATATGTTTGGTACGTGCACGAAAAACCAGGTTAGCAGACAGGTAGGTAGCACCAAGATTATCACACCATAGGCATGGTTTCTCCTTCAGTTAAACACTTAGTTCACGAACCAGTGCTTCAACCCAAATAAGTTCCACAGTGGCTTTTGCAAGGGTTTTATATTCAGCCTTTGTACTTGGCTGAGACACATTAGCCTATTTTTGGGCACTCCAAGATATAAGATTGGGACCAAAAAATATAGGAAAGTCACTAGTAGAGTGTCTATCATCTAAATCACCTACCCAGTCCACATCTAAATAGGCACTGAGAATGGTGGAATTATACCTCTGGAAAGAAAGACCGACCATGCATGTGCCGTGAACATATCTATAATCCTCTTAACTGCAGTCTAGTGTATAGTAGGGGGAGCATGGAGAAATTAACAAACTTTATTCACTAAAAAACAGAGATCGGGTCAGGTCAGTATTAGATATTTAAGAGCACATGGAATACTCCTGTACCGAGTGACATCCTTGGGACCAAGAGGAGACCCATCTGTCAATGATAGTGTATCAATCATGGAGAGAGGTGTTGGACATGATGTTGAGGGCAAACCTCTAGGGTGGCCCGATCTTTCACGAATCCCGTTCAAATCGAGGGTGGAGTGTGAGGGAAGGAGAGGTGGATGAACACGACAAACTCACACACGAAGAACACGATGAACACACACACGCAAAACCACGATATACACCAATAGCTCACGTCGGCGGTGACCGGTCTGGCGCAATCCCTAGGATTGGTGTCGGGCGGAGGACTCTCTCTCGAACTGGCACAACGAGTAGGGAGACTCGGTGAGATCTTGACGTCTAGGCAAAGGGACTCCGATGCCTAGGCCTTGTACAACACAGAGGCACGATGCAAACTCCAACGAGGTTTGTGATATTTGGTGTTCCTTGGTCAAGGAGCATGAGGTAAGAACTAGATAGATCCACAAAGGGGTTTCCACTAATTCCAAATATCATTCCTAGGGTTTACAATAGAGGTGGGGGCTATATATAGGCCAGCCACAAGTTTAGGGGTAGTTTAGGCAACTAAAAGTATCAAAGGGGGTTCATTACAAGGCCCAAGGCCAAGTTGGGACGCGCGGGCCCTGGGATGTCCGGTAGTACCGGAACCCATGACCGGTGGTACCGGTTGAAGGAGGTAGTACCGCTCGCAGGTACCGGAGCGGGCCGAGGCGCTGGCGTGGGTCTTCAAGCGCGAGCAGTAGTACCACTCAAGGAATGCGGTAGTACCGGTCAATGTGGTAGTGCCGCCACCTTGGTACCGGAGATGTCTGGGGATGTTGGCAAAGGCTCTCTGTCCGGGCGGTAGTACCACATTCTCCAGGCGGTAGTACCGCTCGGGCGGTAGTACCGCTTCCAGGGGACGGTAGTACCGCTGACTCCTGGCAGCTGTTGGCTGTAGCGTTGCTCCTCTGGCTCGTTTCTTCATACCTGATGATGCATAGTGTTGGGGCATGAAGTAGCAAGCCATCCAGGGGTGTATCGAAGTCACATGAGTACAAGAGCGAATTCACCTTAGCTTGGAGGAGCTTGGCTCGAGCACGAGTCATGGGTCCACTTGGGGGACTTGGTGGTGGAGATGTAGGAGCGTCCGTAGGACGGGCTGCATCAGCTCCCCCCTTGGGAAAGAGCCGTCCTCGACTCTTCATGGCTATCATCTTGAACATCTCCATGGTAGGGTGAGAGGTCCTTAACATTGAATGTGTTGCTTGCAAGGTACTTGGAGACTGGAATTTCGATGATGTAGGTGTTGTTGTTGATTCTCTTGAGGACCTTGAAGGGACCATCTCCTCTTGGCTTTAGCTTGGAGTCGCGTTCCTTGGGGAAGCGGTCTTTGCTTAGGTGTATCCACACAAGATCACCTTCTTCAAAGATCATCTCCTTCTTGTCCTTGTTTAACCTTGAAGCTTGGCGAAGGACTTGTTGCTCGATAGTAGCTCTTGTTTCTTCATGAAGCTTCTTCATATCTTGTGCGCGCTTCTCAACATCCATGTTGGTGCGCTCATTGAGAGGTAGAGGTAGGATGTCGAGCGTGGTGAGGGGCTCAAAACCATAGACGATCATGAAGGAACTCATCTTGGTTGTTGAGTGCTTGGCACGGTTGTAGGAAAACTCGACGTGTGGAATGCATTCCTCCCAATCCTTGAGGTTTTTCTTGATCAACACACGAAGTAGAGTCCTGAGGCTTCGGTTGACGACTTCGGTTTGACCATCGGTTTGGGGATGCGATGCGGATGAGAAGAGGAGCTTGACGCTGAGCTTGGCCATGAGGTTCTTCCATAAGTATCTCATGAATTTGACGTCGCGGTCGGAGATGATTATTCTTGGCACACCGTGAAGACGGACGATGTCCCTAAAAAACAAATTGGCAACATGTGAAGCATCGTCGGTGTTATGGCATGGTATGAAGTGTGCCATTTTGGAAAAGCGATCCACGCCAATAAATATAGAGTCATGACCATGCTTATATCTAGGCAATCCTAACATGAATCCATACTAATGTCGGACCAAGGTGTATGAGGAATAGGCAATGGCATATAAAGACCATAAGGGTTAGCTTGCGACTTAGCTTAAACACATGTCTTGCATCATTGAACGTAGCGCTCCACGTAGCGCTTCATCTTGGGCCAAAAGTAGTGAGTGGATAGCATGTCCAATGTCTTGTCATGGCCAAAGTGACCCATGAGGCCTCCACCATGAGATTCTTGGAGAAGAAAAAGTTGGAGCGACGACTTCGGAATGCAAAGCTTGTTTTGTTTAAATAGAAAGCCCTTATGCAAATAGAAATCATCAATTCATTTGTCAATGGAGCACTTTGCAAAAATTGGTTAAAAGAACGGGTTGGAAGCAAACAAAGTTTTTATTTCCTCAAGACCCAACACGTTGATTTCAAGTCTCGTAAGAAGGTTTGTGTGCTTGCGAGACAAAGCGTCCGCAACTACATTATCTTTGCCCTTCTTATACTTGACAATGTACGGAAAAGACTCCATGAACTCAACCCACTTAGCGTGTCTCTTACTCAAGTTGGCTTGGCCTTTTAGATATTTCAACGACTCATGGTCGAAATGTATGATAAATTCTTTGGGCCATAGGTAGTGTTGCCAAACTTGAAGAACACGAACTAAGGCAAAAAGCTCTTTGTCATAAATTGGATAATTAAGGCGAGCACCATCAAGTTTCTCGCTATGGTAGGCTATAGGACATCCGTTTTGCATAAGGACTCCTCTAATGCCAATACCACTAGCATCACACTCTATCTCAAAAGTTTTTTTGAAATCCGGTAACGCAAGGAGAGGTGCTTCGGTGAGCCTCTTTTTAGGTTCATCAAAAGCTTTTTGTTGAGCTTTGCCCCACACGAAGGTGACATTCTTTTTCGTCAACTCATTGAGAGGACAAGCAATGGTTGAAAAGTCTTTCACAAAGCGATGATAGAAACCGGCCAACCCATGAAAACTTCGGAGTTCACTCACATTTGTTGGGATGGGACAATCTCGTATGTCCTTTACCTTGGACACATCAACTTCAATGGCCTTCGAAGAAATGACAAATCCAAGAAAAATCAACTTGTCTTTAGCAAAAGTGCACTTGGGAAGATTAGCATAAAGCTTTTCATGTCGAAGAATTTGCAAGACTTCCTTGACATGTTTAATATGGTCCTCAAGTGACTTGCTATAAACAAGTATATCATCGAAATAGATAACAACACTTTTTCCAATGAGAGAATGCAAGATATGATTCATAAGGCGCATGAAGGTGAGTGGGGCATTAGATAAACCAAAGGGCATAACCAACCATTCATAGAGACCAAGTTTTGTCTTGAAGGCGGTTTTCCACTCATCACCTTCAGCCATGCGTATTTGATGGTAACCACTACGAAGATCAATTTTCGAAAAAATTGTGGCTCCACACAACTCATCAAGCATGTCATCAAGACGCGGTATAGGATGTCGATAATGCACGATAATAGCATTGATTGGATGGCAGTCCATGCATAACCGTAACGTATCATCCGTTTTTGGAACAAGAATCACGGGTACGACACTTGGACTAGTGCTAACCTGGATCAAACCTTTGGAGACAAGTTGGTTGATTTGACGTTCGATCTCCTTTGTCTCCTCCGGGTTCGTGCAGTAAGCGGCGCAGTTTGTAAGGGGTGCGCCGGGGATGAGGTCAATGCGATGTTCGATGCCGTGAAGAGGAGGTAGTCCATGTGGGGAACACATCCTTGAATTCCTGCAAAACAATCATCAAAGATGGAGGAACATTGGTTAAGTTATTAGTTCCTTGCGCTAGTCCCTTGCAAAGGAGGACATAGTGCAAGATGGATGGGTTGTCCTGAACATCTCTCATCTCACTTTTGGTGGCAAGGAGAACACTCTTCGTTTTTCCACTCGAGTTTGGCTTGTGGCTCTCACTCACTATGAGGTGGTTCTCTCTCTCACCGCTCTTCTCACAAGTAGGTGTTGTGCTTCGCACCCTCGCTAAAGCCTTTGCATTGTCCGCAATTATTTGGCTAGGAGTCATTGGTTGCAAAACACATGTTTTGTTGAGCCATTTGAAGGTGTACACATTGGTGCAACCATCATGTAGAGCAGCATTGTCGAATTGCCATGGTCGACCAAGAAGCATGTGGCAAACTATCATAGGAACCACACCGCACTCCACCGTGTCTTTGTAAGGACCAACGGCGAAGGAGACCGATATGGTATGCTTGATCTTCACGGGCCCTTGGTCACTTAGCCATTGCACGTGGTAGAGGTGCTTGTGCAGATGGAGGGTGAGGTTGAGCTTCTCACACAACTCGGTGCTAGCAAGGTTGTGGCAACTCCCTCCGTCGATGATCACTTTGATAGATTTGCTATTGATGTCGGCTCGTGTTTGGAAGATATTGGAGCGTTGGTCTTCATGCTCTTCTGCTTGAGTGGTCAAGATCCTTGTGACGACAAGCGATGGACTTGCGTCATGTTCACACATGAGGAGTTCTTGGTCATCTTCCACTCGTTGCCTTGCCATTGCTTCCTTGACGCGGGCATCAAATTCATCTTCACTCAAGTACTCTTCGTTGACATTGTCATGGATGAACAATACCTTCTTGTTTCCACATTCGTCCGACTTGTGTCCTTTGCCTCCACACTTGTAGCATTCACTGTTGAAAGGTGTATCACTCTTTGCTTGTTTGCCACTTGGGGGCAGTTTTCCTTGAGGAAGTGTGGGCTTGAAGGAAGGCTTGGAGGTACTTGAGGATCTTCCATTGAAGGTTGTTGGCATAGCGGTTGAAGCTTGCTTGTAGGTGAAATACGTCTTGGGCTTGTTGTACTTGATGTCCTCTTGCACTTGACGTTCGGCCTTTGTTGCGATGTGCACAAGCTCAACCATGTTGTTGTATGTTTGGAACTCGACGATGTGCTTGATTGGGTGGTTCAACCCAATAAGGAAGCATGCCATGGTTTGTTCCATGCACTCTTCAATGTTGGCGCGGATCAAGTTGAGTTCCATTTCCTTGAAGTACTCTTCCATGGTCTTTGTCCCTTGGCGCAGTGATTGAAGGTTGTTGAAGAGGTCACGTGTGTAGTGCGCGGGAACAAAACGGGACTCATGTGAGCCTTCATGTCATGCCAAGTTGTGATTGGCGGTTCTTGTCTTGCGTCACGAGCAACTTGAACTTGTTCCCACCAAAGGTTGGCGTAATCATCAAACTCAAGCGAAGCCATGGCGACCATCTTCTCATTGCTGTAATTGTGCATGCGAAAGATCTTGTCGACTTTGAGTGCCCATGAGAGGTATTCTTCGGGGTCATTGGATCCGGTAAACTTGGGCATTATGAACTTGAGCTTGCCAAAAGTTTCTTCATCATTGCGGTCATTGCGACGAGCTTGGTGACCTTGTTGATGATTTTGTGGTTGATGCGGTGGAACTTGGTTCTCGCGACCTTGTTGCGGAGCTTGCTCTTGATATTGTTGTTGAGGCACTTGCTCTTGCTCTTGGCGTGGTTGTTGACGATGTTGGGGCACTTGGGCCTCATGAGGGTGTTGAGGATGTGGAGCCTCATAACGTGGTTGATGACGAAGAGGAGGCTCGTTCCTCAGTTAGTGATGTTTATTAGGCGCACGGGCCTCACGGCGAAGATCATGGTCTTGAGCCTCTTGACGTGGTGGGCGTCGCTCAACTTGTACCACTTGACGCACCATGTTTTGGTGTGGTGGAGGAGGCGCCTCGTGATGACCATGGTGTCGGTGTGCACGTTCATGACGATGATGACGAGGAGGAGGATCTTGGAGAGCATCACGTCGATGACGAGCTTGATTCTCCAAATTGGAGTCATCACTTGTTTTGTCATGTATGTGTCGCGGGCGATGGTGGTAGACTTGCGGTTGCACTCGCAGTTCTTCTTGTGGTTGTGCTTGTTGGATCACTAGTGCCCTTGTGTGATGACGATGTGCTTCTTGCCTTGCTTGTGGCCTTGAAGAGAAATCACCATCATAGCTTGACGTTGCGGCATGTCGTGGGGAAGGTACATAGTTCGAAGAACTTCCATCTTCAACCACGGGGGAGTCATTGCATCTTGGAGCACTCGGATGAAGGTCTTGTTGGAGAGGTTCATGCCGACGTGAAGAACTTGAAGAGCTTGATGCGCGTGAACGTGGTCTTGTCATCCCGTCGATGAGGAAACTAAGCTTGTCATTTGTTTCCGCAACGGAGCGTTGTAGCCCTTCATTTTGATGGCCAAAGTTGTGATGCATTGCGTGCATTTGCCTTTCGAGGCCATCAAAGAGGTTGTTGATGTTCTTGAACTCGTCTTGCGTCTCGCCAAATTTTTCATCTTGTCGTGTCTCCAGGGCTTGGCAACAATCACGGAACTCTTGTTGGATGATGAAGTGACTTGCGCGCGTCATGTATGGTCCATGTTCTTCTTATTTTGAAGGGGTTAGCTCAACTCACCGTGCCTATCCATCATGCAAAACACACAAGTATTGTATATGGAAGTGGAATATGGTGGTGTTAGCCTTGTACCTCACCTTGGGGGTTGCACCGAACTAGAAACCACAAGTGAGAGCTATAAGCATGCAAAGTGAAATCGCAAGGAAACCTCACACTAAAGAAAGAGCTAACTCTCAAAATCTTTTTGTGGAAGGTTAGGGTTGTCGAAAACCAAACGAAACGATCCAAAGAAAAGGTTATTGTCAAAAGTGGTAGAGAACCAAAGATCAAAAGCAAAAAGGAAACGATCTACAAAACACAAGGATACACACACGTGGAGACGGATGTGGTTACCACGACTATAAAATGAGCACAAAAGGTCCTAACAAAGACTACGCTCGGTGTCGTGCCAACTCAAGGAGAGACCACAACTCGTTTGCCAAACGAGAAATAAGCAACGGATTTGTGCAGTTGTCATGGTCGTGCTCTATCTCTCTCTTTGCTTACAAGCTTGAGACTCTCTTTGTATTGGGAGACTTTGTGTCTTTCTATCTTTCTTTTGTTTTTGTTTTTCTCTTTTTTTGATTCTTTCTCTCTCTTCCTATACGACTATATCACTTTTGTATTTGCTTCAACACTCTCACTTCTTCAAGGGAAAGTGCACAATGCTTAGGCAAACACAAAATGAGTTGCTCTCATAGGATAGATACACACGAAGGAAGAAGGGTTAACAAGGTGGAGCAAGTTATACCTTTGGTATTTGTTGACGACTTGCTACCGGTGTTGGGGATGGTGTTCGGGTGTCGCGGTGTCGAGGAGCATGGAGAGTATACTAGATGTGGAAACTTGTTGTTAGGAACACGACACGCACATGAAACACGAACAAACCAATACTAAAAGTTAGCGAACAAAAATGGGGGTGAAAATTTCTTGTCTGATAGGGGCGGTAGTACCGCCCAAATCGGCCGGTAGTACCGCTATGATCAGCCGGTAGTACCGCTCGTTCGGCGGTAGTACCGCTTCACGGATTCCTGGGCACGTGGATCTCGAACTTGACCACACAATCGGCCCAAAAATCCTCAAAACTGCGGAAATCTGACCAAAGTTGGGGTTAGGAATACACCAAGAAGGTAGATTGATACCCCAAGCCACAAATCTATGGAACAAAACCACAAAAAACTCACCAAATCAAGAGATCGATCCGAAGGCTAAATTGGGGCTCTTCTTTTTGGGAAATTTTCGAAGTTATGGTGGATAAAAGAAAATTTTGTGGGGGAATTCGTGAGCAACGAAGCTCTTGATACCAATATATTGAGGGCAAACCTCTAGGGTGACCCGATCTTTCACGAATCCCGTTCAAATCGAGGGTGGAGTGTGGGGGGAGGAGAGGCGGATGAACATGACGAACTCACACACGATGAACACACACACGCAAAACCACGATACACACCAATAGCTCACGCTGGTGGTCACCGGTCCGGTGCAATCCCTAGGATCAGCGTCGGGCAGAGGACTCTCTCTCGAACCGGCACGGCGAGTAGGGAGACTCGGTGAGATCTTGACGTCTAGGCAAAGGGACTCCGATGCCTAGGCCTTGTACAACACGGAGGCACGATGCAAACTCCAATGAGGTTTGTGATATTTGGTGCTCCTTGGTCAAGGAGCATGAGGCAAGAACTAGATAGATCCACAAGGGGTTTCCACTAATTCCAAATATCATGCCTAGGGTTCACAATAGAGGTGGGGGCTATATATAGGCCAGCCACAAGTTCAGGGGTAGTTTAGGAAACTAAAAGTATCAAAGGAGGTTCGTTACAAGGCCCAAAGCCGAGTTGGGATGCGCAGGCCCTGGGATGTCTGGTAGTATCGGAACCCATGACTGGTGGTACCGGTTGAAGGCGGTAGTACTGCTCGCAGGTATCGGAGCAGGCCGAGGCGCTAGCGTTGGTCTTCAGGCGCGGGCGGTATTACCGCTCGAGGAATGCGGTAGTACCGGTCAATGTGGTAGTGCCGCCGCCTTGGTACCTGATGACCAACAAGTATAGGGGTGTATCGCAGTATTTTTGATAAGTAAGATTGTCGAACCCAACAAGTAGCAGAAGGTGTTGACGAGTGGCTTGGAGCAGGAATTCTGTAAATACTTAGCAAATGGATTTTTAGGGGTTTTTGATAATGCGGATAAATAAAGTGCGAGTAAATAAAAGACAATAATAAACCGCAAGTGGCCCAATCCTTTCTATAGCAAAGGACAAGCCGGTTGTATTACTTAAGATGACCAAACATTCTCGAGGACACATGGAAATATCATCAAGTGCTTTCGTTTCATATAGTTTATTAATCTTCTTTAGTTTGATAAGTGTTGTGTGGGTGAACCTGTGCTAATGTACTGACCTTCCTAGGACTAATACATACTTGTGATTAAACCCCTTGCAAGCATCCACAAGTACAAGAAAGTAATTAAGATAAAAACCTAACCACGGCTTTAAACTCTGAGATCCTACACTCCCTTGTGCAAAGTTTTCCTAACGGGGGTTCAGGTTTCTATCACTCCGGCAACCCCTACGATTAGTACCCAAATACACAATGCATTCCCCTAGGCCCATAAAGGTGAAGTGTCATGTAGTCGACGTTCACATGACACCACTAGAAGAATAACACCACAACTTAAATAACAAACTATTGAATCTTTCTCAACACAATTCCACTACTAATAACATGACTTCTCCCATGTCCTCAAGAACTAAACAAACTACTCACAAGACATCATATGGATCAAGATCAGAGATGAAATAATGATAAGTAACAATCTGAACATGAACGATAATTCAATGGTTCCACTCAATAGCATCAACTACAACAACTAATCAACACCAGGAAAGTTTCCCCTAAGAACTATGCAAGATTCAACCCAATTGTTACAGCGGTATGAAGTGGTGATGATGGTGCTAGTGGAGATGATGATGGAGATGGTGATGATGATGATCTCCCCTCTCCGGGAAGGAATTTCCCCAGCAGATTTCTGCCTGCTGGAGATCTCTTTCTCTCTCTACAGTTTTCCGCCCCGTAGAGGCAGCGAAATCTTTCTATGGTTGCTCCCCGAGTCTTAGGATTTCGTGGGGATAATATACGCCAAAGGGGAGAGCCGGAGGTGGGCCAGGGTGGCCACACCACCTAGTGGCGCGGCCAGGGCTGGCCCGCGCCAGGGGGTGGTGTGGGCCCCCTGTGGCCCAACTCCGCTCCCCTCTGGCATCCTTCGTCTTCTGGAAAAATAGGATTTTCCATGTATTTTCTAGAATTTTCCGATCTTTGCGAATTTCGCCTCCAAATAGTGCCTTTTCCATCAGAATCCTGACCGCAGCGGTCCATCCTCCAAAAGTCATCAATCATGCAAAAACAGATGAAATAACATAATTATCATCTCTTAATATGAAATATATCAATGAGTAACAGTAAATTATGATATAGAATAGTGATGCAAGATGGACGTATCAGTACCAGAGAGGTCTAGGGCTGTTGGCGAAGGCTCTCTGTCCGGGGCGGTAGTACCGCATGCTCCAGGCGGTAGTACCGCTCGGGCGGTAGTACCGCTTCCAGGGGTCGGTAGTACCGCTGACTCCTGGTAGTTGTTGGCTGCCGCGTCGATCCTCTGGCTCGTGTCTTCATACTTGATGATGCATAGTGTCGGGGCATGAAGTAGCAAGCCATCCAGGGGTGTATCGAAGTCACATGAGTACAAGAGCAAATTCACCTTAGCTTGGAGGAGCTTGGCTCGAACACGAGTCATGGGTCCACTTAGGGGACTTGGTGGTGGAGATGTAGGAGCGTCCGTAGGACGGGCTGCATCACATGATGTACAGATAGTGATCCCAATATGAGTCAACAAATCTGTGGCATACTTTTCCTGAGTCAATAGCAAACCATTAGATCTTTTGTGAACTTCAAGTCCTAAAAAGAAATGCAGGTCTCCAAGATCCTTAAGGGCAAACTTAGAGCTCAAATTACGAAGAAGAGCTGAGATAGCTGAATCAGAGGAGATCATCACTATGATCAAGGGCGGGCCCACTTCATGTAGCACCTCAAAAATATTAAACAAGATTATCAAGTTATAATCACCCAAGTTTAGGGTTAACAAAAACTTTTATTATTATACTTTATATGAATGCATGTGTGATTTCCATTAATGCATGAATGATTGCATTTGCCATGATTGATTGCTAGAAATGATAAGGATTAGTTTAAAGATGAATACCACATCATATAAATTTTTTCCAAGCAAAATCAAATAAAAAGAAAACCATATATGAAGCATATGATCATATGGTCACTTTGGCCAAAGTTAACCACTAGCCTACTTTGGCCATCTCTAGTAAAAGATTCTTAATATAAACAATTCTAATTCTTTTCACCCCTTACTAGACCAAGTAAAAATGAACCTAAGCAAACTTTACAAACCTGCAGAAACTATTTTCAAATTCATTTGAGAGGCAATGCAAAATTGAATCAAGTGTAGGTACATAGATCATCATTTTACAAAAACCACTCAAACTAACACCACTTGACAATTCCGAGCAACCAGAAACTACCAAGTATGTGACCAGGTCACCCACCAAAAATCATTGAAAAATTAAAAATTAAGTTCATGTGGCCATTTAGTCGAACACTTAGCAGACAAAGTACGAGTTCAACAACTACTGTTTTGATCAATCAATTGATCATCTCTTATACTGCAATCAATCCAATAAATATCCCATGATCACCCCAGTACCTTGGCCGTGCAATGGAGCAACCTCACTCGCCCCCTGCGCCAGTGCCATGACCGTACCGAGCATGTCACGTCGATCGACCATGGACAAGACGCCACAGCCTCTGCCATGCCGAGAGCACGATGGAGCGCCGAAGCCGCCTCGTGCAGCCACGCCACGCCTCACTCTCTCTGCTCGTACCCACACCCGTCGCAGCACCAGCGACTTCCCAGACATGACCATTCCTCGTTGTGTGCCTCGTGATTACAGATCGCCGATGTCACCCGACTGAATGAGACCGCCCCTTGCCGCGCCACTACACACGTGACGACCGATGCAGTCCACCGTGTTAACCCATGCCATCCACCATGCCTATCGTGACCTGTAGCAGCATCGTCGATGAAGCCCGACCATGCCGAGAATATCATTTTGCGGCCCGAAAGTTGGGGTGTCTAGGAAACGTGGTACCCAAGTTCCCTAAAATCATCCGCGATGACTACAGTTGGTGTGCCAAATACTCAGAGGGTCTTTTTCGGCACGAATTCAACTTTATGTTTCAATACAAAAAAATAAGGCTAACAGCCGTCAAGTTGGGCCCCTCCTATCAGTTCTCGCCATTATGTCGCTCCTGTCGCTCCCGTCGCTTAGGTGTCAATTAGGCTTGCAGCGTTGGCGCCTGCATCCATTACGCGTCGTCTTCATCCCCGGAGCGGCAATCTGTGGGGCGTCGCAGCCATGGCACGGAGCTGGGACGTGGACGAACCTTCTCGGCCCAGCTCTCCTCCCTGTAGGCTTGCAGCATTGGCGCTTGCATCCATTACGCGTCTTCTTCCCCGGAGCGGCAATCTGTGGTCGCGGCCATGGCGCAGAGCTAGGAAGTGATGAAGCCGCTCGGCCCTACTCTCCTCCCCATCCCGAGTCGGAGCTCGCCCTCACCATGGACGCACCCATGGCACGGTCGGGGACGAGAATTGGTTCCCGGTGAGATCTATCACCTTGTCGACCATGCTCGGTTCTGTTTTCCTCCTCTAGAATCTGAGCTCGCCGTCGCCATGGTTGCACCCGCACCAATTCTGCCACCTCTGCCAAGGTCTCTGTGGTAGCTCAAGTTCTGGGGCTCTCCAAGTTCTGCCATGTTGGCCTGTAAGTGTTGTTGTATGTTAAACTAGCAAATCTCTTTTGTTCAAATCTCTTGGGATGTACCAACTTCATTGTGTTTAATTATGAAAGACAAAATATAAATGACTTCTCTCAATTTCTCGCATAGAAAAAACCACAGCTAATTTCATATTCTCGCAGGAACTGGCCCCACTTGTTGAACCGGCGGCACTGCCACGATCTCCACGTAACTACTGTGAGTTCTCGAACCGAAAGTTGCAGTTACCATGTTTCTTCTGCAGTCATTCCTCTTCCTTAGTCATTCCTCTGCAGCTTTTCCTGGGCGCTTCTTCTTCCTCTATTCTAGAACCATCGGTTCATCTTCTTCTTCCTCTCGCAGGCAGTTCCTTGCAGGCATTTCCTTTCACCCATTTCCTTGCAGGCATGGACGATGGGAAACACACAACAGAGACCCACTTGGTCCCTGCCCATGGCACCATGACTTTGACAGTGGTGTACACAAATGATGAAGCGACTGTGGAGACAACTCTCGCCAGGTTTGAGCAATTGCTTAAGAAAGAGAAGCACAAGTTTGTGGGGCTAGACTTGGAGTACACCCGTGCAAATAAGCGAAAAAAGCCTCCACAAGAGATTGCTGTCGTGCAAATCGCCATACATGAGGAGGTCCTCGTTTACCACTTCTATAGGTATGTGAAATTTAAATTTGAGATCACCACTTTTGCATCCCTTGTTCCCTTACATCCCTAGAACCATCTAAGTGCAGGAGTAAACCAACTGAGATGCGTTGTCCGGCTCTGGTCGAGTTCTTGTGTAGGAAAGGGATAACTTTCACTAGCGTGGATATCACAAATGACACAATTATGCTTTCTCGTGTGTTGATAAAAATCACAGAGGGGCACCACATCGACATCCAAAATATGTACAAGATCAAATCATACCTAGCGAAGGATGGCATGGGTGATCTGGCAGCAGAAATCATCGATAAATCCTATGAAAAACTGAAGAAATTGAAGCAACTTGATCACGACTACTGGGAGTGGAAGCCGATGAGCCAGGTGCGCCTCGAGTATGCAGCCAGAGACGCCTACATGGCGTATGAGTTGCATAGTAAGCTCATTACCATGAAAGATGGGATGGTTAAGGCGGGTTTCTTCGCGAGAGATCTATGCCCTGGTTGCAAGCTAGCCCAGGAGAAGAAGCGCGAGGAGGACAGAAAGCGGTTTCAGGACGAGCAGGGATCTTGGGACGGTGGCGACATCAAGCGGCTGAAGGGGAAGCAAGTCAAGGACGACAACAACTGGTGGTGATACATTATGTGTTTGAACTAGATTTTAGTTTCTAGTTTATTATGTGTGTGATACATTTAGTTACTTCAATACAAAATTTCGACCAATTTAACTTGTTGATGTATTTCTTGACAATTATAATATAATCGAGCACTAGAAATATTTTGTACTGTGCATGAGCATGATCAGTAAATATAATTGAACACTAGAAACTTTAAGGCACTCCATATAAAGGAGTAGATTAATATAGAAGGTTCACCAGAGACACCATGGATATATTGTCTTACATGCCACACACATGTAATAATTAACTAGAACAAAATAAAAGCAGGGGCTGCAGCAGGAGGCCGGGACACGGAGACGCCTAGCAGGGCAGGGGTTTATCAGCAGGAGGCAGCAACAGCCTAGTCGATGGGATATAGGCCAGTCCTGACATAATCTCGGAGGAATTTGCCATAGGTTGCATGCCGCGCCAAGGTAATCGGCCTATGGCTTCTGCATCCGCCTCTGCCAATGCCCTCCGCGTGCTGGATCATGCTGTTGAGGTCCATGTTGATTGCTCTGCCACAGAATGGGCAAAACAGTTTCCGCCTACGGTGGAAACGGATTAGCCCACACCTTAACCGCATCAGCACGTAGCGGCTCTTGTTGTCCCTAGATACCATGCTATCGTCCACTTCATCATCATCCTCCTGTTGATTTTTAAGAACATAACTTAGAACTCATACATATGATTGAATTGTATTACAACTCAAGAATTGACAACATGTATATGTAAGACAATATATCCGTGGATATCAAAGATAAAGCATCTTAGCAATAGTTTGATCGGTTCATATATCATTTTATCTCAACACAATAACAAATAATTGCATCAGAGTGAATGTAGGATAAAGATTGCGGCCTCATAAGTTTCTTCAGGGATGGAGTCAGCGAACCAAGTAACAATTGCACAACCTGTAATGTTGTTGTACATCGCCCCAGGTTCACTAACTCATCCCTGAAAAAATCTGACACCAATGTGTCTGCCTCTCTTTTGGGACAAATTTGAATCATTGGCCACAATAAGAAATTGAAATGTAATCGTACAAAACATTATTCAGGGATATACATAGTCAGGTACAAAAACAAGCCTAAATATTGTAATTATAAATAAAAAGCAAACAATTAATCTTCAGGTGCATGTTAAAAATACTTATGATCAAAACCATTCATATACATATGCATCATACCAATCATTAAAAGATCAGAAACAATTTAAGGATCATATATGTAGTTCCATATGAGAATAAATCTAGGGCCTCATAATTTGTTTCAGAGATGGAGTAGGCGAACCAAAGTACCAACAACACAACCTATATTGTTTGTGTGCATTGCTGCCTCAGGTTCACCAACCCATCCCTAAAACACGACACCGTCATATGTGTCTCCCCTTGAACTCTTTTGGGGCAAATTTCAATCATCGGCCTCGGTGACAAACTAAAATGTAATTCGTATACACTGAATGCATGGAATAGGTAATTCTAATATCATAGTTATATGAATGTAGAATAAAGATTAAGGCCTCATAAGTTTCTACAGGGACGGCGTAAGTGAACCAAGTAACAATTGCACAGCCTATATTGTTCTTGTACATCGCCCCAGGTTCACTAACTCATCCCTAAAAAAATCTGACACCAATGTGTCTGCCTCTCTTTTGGGGCAAATTTGAATCATTGGCCACAATAAGAAATTGAAATGTAATCATACAAAACATTATTCAGGGATATACATAGTCAGGTACAAAAACAAGCCTAAATATTGTAATTATAAATAAAAAACCAAACAATTAATCTTCAGGTACATGTTAAAAATATTTATGATCAAAACCATTCATATACATATGCATCATACCAATCATTAAAAGATCAGAAACAATTCAAGGATCATATATGTAGTTCCATATGAGAATAAATCAAGGGCCTCATAATTTGTTTCAGAGATGGAGTTGGAGAACCAAAGTACCAATAGCACAACCTATATTGTTTGTGTGCATTGCTGCCTCAGGTTCACCAACCCATCCCTAAAACACGACACCATCATTCGTGTCTCCCCTTGAACTCTTTTGGGGCAAATTTCAATCATCGGTCTCGGTGACAAACTAAAATGTAATTCTTATACACTATGAATGCATGGAATAGATAATTCGAATATCTTAGTTCTATGAATGTAGAATAAAGATTGCGGCCTCATAAGTTTATTCAGGGATGGCGTGAGCGAACCAAGTAACAATTGCATAGCTTATATTGTTCTTGTACATGGTCCCAGGTTAGCTCACTCATCCTGAAAAAATCTGACACCAATGTGTCTGCCTCTCTTTGGGGCAAATTTGAATCATTGGCCATAATAAGAAATTGAAATGTAATCGTACAAAACAATATTCAGGGATATACATAGTCAGGTACAAAAACAAGCCTAAATATTGTAATTATAAATAAAAAACAAACAATTAATCTTTAGGTACATGTTAAAAATATTTATGATCAAAACTATTCATATACATATGCATCATACCAATCATTAAATGATCAGAAACAATTCAAGGATTATGTATGTAGTTCCATATGAGAATAAATCAAGGGCCTCATAATTTGTTTCAGAGATGGAGTTGGAGAACCAATGTACCAACAGCACAACCTATATTGTTTGTGTGCACTGCTGCCTCAGGTTCACCAACCCATCCTTAAAACACGACACCATCATACGTGTCTCCCCTTGAACTCTTTTGGGGCAAATTTCAATCATCAGCCTCGGTGACAAACTAAAATGTAATTCTTATACACTATGAATGCATGGAATAGATAATTCAAATATCATAGTTCTATGAATGTAGAATAAAGATTGCAGCCTCATAAGTTTCTACAGAGATGGCGTAAGCGAACCAAGTAACAATTGCACAGCTTATATTGATCTTGTACATGGCCCCAGGTTCGCTCACTCATCCCTGAAAAAATTTGACACCAATGTGTCTGCCTCTCTTTGGGGCAAATTTGAATCATTGGCCATAATAAGAAATTGAAATGTAATCGTACAAAACAATATTCAGGGATATACAAATGCATCATACAACGCATTCATAGATCAGAAACCATACAAAGATTATATATTTAGGTTCCATATGAGAGAAAAATTAGGGCCTCATTTTTTTCAGCGATGGAGTCGGAGAACCAAAATACCAACAGCACAACCTATATTGTTTATGTGCATTGCTGCCTCAGGTTCACTAACCATCCCTAAGAAACCTACACCATCAGATGCCCTTGTACTATTTTGGGGCAAAATTGAATCATTGGGCTCAGTAAGGAATAGAAATGTAATGTTATAGGCCTGTTGTGTATCGAAATCAACACTCAACTAGCAAACTCAACTAGATGGCAGATGAGTAGATTGGAGTTTTGTGACTAGACGGATTGGGGTTTTGTGACTAGATGGCAGATGCATCAATCAACCGATCGAATCATATATATACTACCCTACTTCAAGAGCAAAAGAATATGTTCACGATTGAGCAAATCCTATGTATGAACAGTGAAAACTGCGGCTGCGACTAGAGAAGCTAGCAATGTAGTACCTCGGACTCCTCATTAGGGACCTCCTCCTCGAACTCATCATTCTCCACGATTGCGTCGAAGATTTCTTGAACGGCGATGGGGTCGTCGATGTAGATCACCGGATTGCCTCCGCCTGCCGCCTGCCCCCCATCTAGATCTACCGCTGGCACCACGACGTTGTCGGCCACGATGTTGTCGGCCACCTACTGCTCGGCGGCAACGGCTACTACCTACTGCTCGGCAGCGATGGCTACCACTTGCTGCTCGTCGGCAACGGCTACTGGCTGGACGGATGAGCTCGCACCCTCGACGGCATGGCGACGAGCGACGTTCGTGCCCGAAGAAGACGCCTCCGCCTGCTTGGCAACGACTGAGCCATCTGCTGATGCGCCTTTAACTGGCTTCACCTCCAGATCGTCTCCACGCGTACGCTTCATGGCGCACCAAGGGAAGGAGGTAGTGCAAACGAGGGAGCTTCGGCATGCGCGGAAGGTGTAGATTGGGGTCTTGGGACTAGACAGACTGGGGGGAAATGACATGAGCTCATGGAAGAAGAAGGTCGAGGGGGGTTAACACCGGACCGTTCGTAGTCCTCGAGTGGACACGTGTGGTGGGCGGGAGGTGGGGGCTACCACGATCTCCACCCTTTTTTCGGTTCCCTTTTTTTGAAACAGCCACGATCTCCACTTTAGAGCTGCATTGAAAACATGCTCATGGCAGACCTCGATTCCACTGCATGCAAGTGGCGCGGAACTAATTTCTAGCAATGTTAGATCTACTCGAGGGGGGCCCTTGACTCATGGAATTTACTAGCGGTAGGGCCCAGTTGGAAGTGAGAATGAGAGCGCTGCGTAAAAATGGGATATGTCTGATTAAAATCAAGTGGCAATAAATTGCAGCGTCCCGTCGACAACCGTGCACTCGATGACCCCGTTGCCCTGTGCATGAGTTGTAGTAGCAATAGTAGGCTTTTCAGACTTGATTAAACTTGACATGACCGCTCGACGACTTTTTCCATGGACGGCATCGTGTTCCTTCCTGTAGAAGTCTCGCGGAGGGAGACGTCCGTGCTGTCTCACGTTGTACTGTGAAGGGCACAACGTGTGCAACGATCATCGTTGAATTGCACAGAATCAACGGTTGGTGCGCACGATCTGCGTGACAGCTGTGACAACCAATCAGGGAGTAGCAGACAGGGTGAGCACAGGTTTGGGCTTCTACGAAAGATAGAGAGGTGGGGGCCAAAACTAAGTAGTACCACATAAAACCAAGGGCAAAACTGAGTAGTATAAAAATGGAAAGTGTCTTATACAATGAAATACATCGTGGAATACATCAAATTATGCCAAGATAGATCCACTAGAGTTCATTGGATGTGTGTTCTTCTCATAAACCACACATGGATCCACTTGTGTCATTGCATGTGTGTTCTTCTAAACAAATCACATAAGGATCCACCAGTGTTATTGCCTGTCTGTTCTTTTCATGAACCACACCCAGTGTCATTGCATGTGTGTTCTTCTAAACAAACCACATAAGTCATTGCATGTCTGTTCTTTTCATGAACCACACCCGGTGTCATTGCATGTGTGTTCCTCTAGACATACCACATAAGGATCCACCGGTGTCATTGCATGTATGTTCCTCTAAACAAACCACATAAGGATCCACCAGTGTCATTGGATGTGTGTTCTTCTCATGAACCATACATGGATCCACCGGTGTCATTGCATGTTTGTTCCTCTAAACAAACCACATAAGGATCCACTAGTGTCATTGCGTGTCAGTTCTTTTCATGAACCACACCCAGTGTCATTGCATGTCTGTTCTTTTCATGAACCACAAAAGGATCTACTAGTGTCATTGGATGTGTGTTCTTCTCATGAACCACACGTGGATCCACCAGTGTCACTCCATGTCTATTCCTCTAAACAAACCACATAAGGATCCACCAGTGTCATTGTATGTCTGTTCTTTTCATGAACCACACCCAGTGTCATTGCATGTGTGTTCTTCTAAACAAACCACAGCTGGATCCACCAGTGTCATTGCATGTCTGTTCTTTTGATGAACCACACATAAGGATCCACCAGTGTCATTGCATGTCTGTTCTTTTCATGAACCACACCTTATGTCACTGCATGTCTATTCTTTTCATGAACCACATAAGGATCCACCAGTGTCATTGGATGTGTGTTCTTCTCATGAACCACACGTGGATCCACCGGTGTCACTACATGTTTGTTCCTCTAAACAAACCACATAAGGATCCACCAGTGTCATTGCATGTCTGTTCTTTTCATGAACCACATAAGGATCCACCAGTGTCATTGCATGTTTGTTCTTTTCATGAACCACACCCAGTGTCACTACATGTCTGTTCTTTTCATGAACCACATAAGGATACACCAGTGTCATTGGATGTGTGTTCTTCTCATGAACCACACGTGGATCCACCGGTGTCACTGTATGTCTGTTCCTCTAAACAAACCACATAAGGATCCACCAGTGTCATTGCATTTCTGTTCTTTTCATGAACCACACCCAGTGTCATTCATGTGTGTTCTTCTAAACAAACCACATAAGGATCCACCAGTGTCATTGCATGTCTATTCTTTTCATGAACCACACATAAGGATCCACCAATGTCATTGCAAGCCGTATCTTCTCATGAACCACATAAGGATCTACCAGTGTCATTGCATGTGTGTTCTTTTCATGAACCACATAAGGATCTACCAGTGTCATTGCATGTGTGTTCTTTTCATGAACCACAACTAGAGTCATTCCATGTCTGTTCTTTTCATGAACCACACCTAGTGTCATTGCATGTCTGTTCTTTTCATGAACCACACCCGGTGTCACTTCATGTCTTTTCTTTTCATGAACCACAAAAGGATCCACCGGTGTCATTGGATGTGTGTTCTTCTCATGAACCACACGTGGATCCACCGGTGTCATTGCATGTCTGTTCTTTTCATGAACCACACCCGGTGTCACTGCATGTATGTTCTTTTCATGAACCAAATAAGGATCCACCAGTGTGATTGGATGTGTGTTCTTCTCATGAACCACACGTGGATCCACCAGTGTCATTGCATGTCTGTTCTTTTCATGAACCACACATAAGGATCCACAAGTGTCATTCCATGTTTGTTCTTTTCATGAACCACACCTAGTGTCATTGCATGCGTGTTCTTTTCATGAACCACAGCTAGAGTCATTGCATGTCTGTTCTTTTCATGTACCACACATAAGGATCCACCAGTGTCATTGCGTGTCTGTTCTTTTCATGAACCACACCCAGTGTCATTGCATGTGTGTTCTTTTCATGAACCACAGCTGGAGTCATTGCATGTCTGTTCTTTTCATGAACCACACCCAGTGTCAGTGCATGTCTGTTCTTTTCATGAACCACACCCAGTGTCACTGCATGTCAGTTCTTTTCATGAACCACATAAGGATCCACCAATGTAATTGGATGTGTGTTCTTCTCATGAACCACACGTGGATCCACCGGTGTCATTGCATGTTTTTTCCTCTAAACAATCCACATAAGGATCCACCAGTGTCATTGCGTGTCTGTTCTTTTCATGAACCACACCCAGTGTCATTGCATGTGTGTTCCTCTAGACAAACCACATAAGGATCCACCGGTGTCATTGCATGTCTGCTCTTTTCATGAACCACGGCTAGAGTCCACCAGTGTCATTGGATGTGTGTTCTTCTCATGAAGCACACCCAGTGTCACTGCATGTTAGTTCTTTTCATGAACCACATAAGGATCCACCAGTGTCATTGGCTGTGTGTTCTTCTCATGAAAACACATGGATCCACCGGTGTCATTGCATGTATGTTCCTCTAAACAAACCACATAAGGATCCACCAGTGTCATTGCATGTCTGTTATTTTCATGAACCGCACCCAGTGTCATTGCATGTGTGTTCTTCTAAACAAACCACATAAGGATCCACCAGTGTCATTGCATGTCTGTTCTTTTCATGAACCACACCTAGTGTAACTACATGTCTGTTCTTTTCATGAACCACATAAGGATCCACCAGTGTCATTGGATGTGTGTTCTTCTCATGAACCACACGTGGATCCACCGGTGTCACTGCATGTCTGTTCCTCTAAACAAACCACATAAGAGTCCACCAGTGACATTGCATGTCTGTTCTTTTCATGAACCACACCCAGTGTCATTGCATGTGTGTTCTTCTAAACAAACCACAGCTGGATCCACCAGTGTCATTGCATGTATGTTCTTTTCATGAACCACACATAAGGATCCACCAGTGTCATTGCATGTCTGTTCTTTTCATGAACCACACCCAGTGTCATTGCATGTGTGTTCTTTTCATGAACCACAGCTAGAGTCATTGTATGTCTGTTCTTTTCATGAACCACACCTAGTGTCATTGCATGTCTGTTCTTTTCATGAACCACACCCGGTGTCACTGCATGTCTGTTCTTTTCATGAACCACATAAGGATCCACCAGTGTCATTGGATGTGTGTTCTTCTCATGAACCACATGTGGATCCACCGAAGTCATTGCATGTATGTTCTTTTCATGAACCAAACATAAGGATCCACCAGTGTCATTGCATGTCTATTCTTTTCATGAACCACACCTAGTGTCATTGCATGTGTGTTCTTTTCATGAACCACGGCTAGAGTCATTGCATGTCTGTTTTTTTCATGAACCACACCCAGTGTTAGTGCATGTTTGTTCTTTTCATGAACCACACCTAGTGTCAATGCATGTCAGTTCTTTTCATGAACCACATAAGGATCCACCAGTGTCATTGGATGTGTGTTCTTCTCATGAACCACACGTGGATCCACCGGTGTCATTGCATGTCTGTTCTCTCAACAAACCACATAAGGATCCACCAGTGTCATTGCGTGTCTATTTTTTTCATGAACCACACCCAGTATCATTGCAAGTGTGTTCTTCTAAACAAACCACATAAGGATCCACCAGTATCATTGCCTGTCTATTCTTTTCATGTACCACACCTAGTGTCATTGCATGTGTGTTCTTCTGAAGAAACCACATAAGTCATTGCATGTTTGTTCTTTTCATGAACCACACCCAGTGTCATTGCATGTGTGTTCCTCTAGATAGACCACATAAGGATCCACCGGTGTCATTGCATGTCTGTTCCTCTAAACAAACCACATAAGGATACAGCAGTGTCATTGGATGTGTGTTCTTCTCATGAACCACACGTTGATCCACCCACCGGTGTCATTGCATGTTTGTTCCTCTAAATTAACCACATAAGGATCCACCAGTGTCATTGCGTGTCAGTTCTTTTCATGAACCACACCCAGTGTCATTGCATGTGTGTTCTTCCAAACAAACCACATAAGGATCCACCAGTGTCATTGCATGTTTGTTCTTTTCATGAACCACACAAGGATCTACCAGTGTCATTGGATGTGCGTTCTTCTCATGAACCACATAAGGATCTACCAGTGTCATTTGATGTGTGTTCTTCTCATGAACCACACGTGGATCCACCAGTGTCACTCCATGTCTATTCCTCTAAACAAACCACATAAGGATTCACCAGTGTCATTGCATGTTTATTCTTTTCATGAACCACACCCAGTGTCATTGCATGTGTGTTCTTCTAAACAAACCACAGCTGGATCCACCAGTGTCATTGCATGTCTGTTCTTTTCATGAACCACACATAAGGATCCACCAGTGTCATTGCATGTCTGTTCTTTTCATGAACCACACCATGTGTCACTGCATGTCTGTTCTTTTCATGAACTACATAAGGATCCACCAGTGTCATTGGATGTGTGTTCTTCTCCTGAACCACACGTGGATCCACGGGTGTCACTACATGTATGTTCCTCTAAACAAACCACATAAGGATCCACCAGTGTCATTGCATGTCTATTCTTTTCATGAACCACGCCCAGTGTCATTGCATGTGTGCTCTTCTAAACAAACCACATAAAGATCCACCAGTGTTATTGCATGTCTGTTCTTTTCATGAACCACAAATAAGGATCCACCAGTGTCATTGCATGTTTGTTATTTTCATGAACCACACCCAGTGTCATTGCATGTGTGTTCTTTTCATCAACCATAGCTAGAGTCATTGCATGTCTGTTCTTTTCATGAACCACACCCAGTGCATTGCATGTCTATTCTTTTCATGAACCACACCCGGTGTCACTGCATGTCTGTTCTTTTCATGAACCACATAAGGATCCACCAGTGTCATTGGATGTGTGTTCTTCTCATGAACCATACGTGGATCCACCGATGTCATTGTATGTCTGTTCTTTTCATGAACCACACATAAGGATCCACCAGTGTCATTGCATGTCTGTTCTTTTCATGAACCACACCCCGTGTCATTGCATGTGTGTTCTTTTCATGAACCACAGCTAGAGTCATTGCATTTCTGTTCTTTTCATGAACCACACCTAGTGTCAGTGCATGTCTGTTCTTTTCATGAACCACACCCAGTGTCACTGGATGTCAGTTCTTTTCATGAACCACATAAGGATCCACCAGTGTCATTGGATGTGTGTTCTTCTCATGAACCACACGTGGATCCACCGGTGTCACTGCATGTCTGTTCCTCTAAACAAACCACATAAGGATCCACCAGTGTCATTGCGTGTCTATTCTTTTCATGAACCACACCTAGTGTCATTGCATGTGTGTTCTTCTAAAAAAACCACATAAGGATCCACCAGTGTCATTGCATGTCTGTTCTTTTCATGAACCACACCCAGTGTCATTGCACGTGTGTTCTTCTAAACAAACCACATAAGTCACTGCATGTCTGTTCTTTTCATGAACCACACCCGGTGTCATTGCATGTGTGTTCCTCTAGACAGACCACATAAGGATCAACCGGTGTCATTGCATGTCTGTTCCTCTAAACAAACCACATAAGGATCCACCAGTGTCACTGTGTGTCTGTTCTTTTCATGAACCACACCCAGTGTCATTGCATGTGTGTTCTTCTAAACAAACCATATAAGGATCCACCAGTGTCATTGCATGTCTGTTCTTTTCATGAACCACACAAGGATCTACCAGTATCTTTGGAATTGTGTTCTCATGAACCACATAAGGATCTACTAGTGTCGTTGTATGTGTGTTCTTCTCATGAACCACACGTGGATCCACCGGTGTCATTGCATGTCTGTTCCTCTAAACAAACCACATAAGGATCCACCAGTGGCATTGCATGTCTGTTCTTTTCATGAACCACACCAAGTGTCATTGCATGTGTGTTCTTCTAAACAAACCATATAAGGATCCACCAGTGTCATTGCATGTCTGTTCTTTTCATGAACCACATAAGGATCCACCAGTGTCATTACATGTCTATTCTTTTCATGAACCACACCCTGTGTCACTGCATGCCTGTTCTTTTCATGAACCACATAAGGATCCACCAGTGTAATTGGATGTGTGTTCTTCTCATGAACCACACGTGGATCCACCGGTGTCATTGCATGTATGTTCTTTTCACGAACCACACCTAGTGTCATTGCATGTGTGTTCTTCTAAACAAACCACATAAGGATCCACCAGTGTCATTGCATGTCTGTTCTTTTCATGAACCACACCCTGTGTCACTGCATGTCTGTTCTTTTCATGAACCACATAAGGATCCACCAGTGTCATTGGATGTGTGTTCTTCTCATGAACTACACGTGGATCCACCGGTGTCACTACATGTATGTTCCTCTAAATAAACCACATAAGGATCCACCAGTGTCATTGCATGTCTGTTCTTTTCATGAACCACACCCAGTGTCATTGCATTTGTGTTCTTCTAAGCAAACCACATAAGGATCCACCAGTGTCTGCATGCCTGTTCTTTTCATGAACCACACATAAGGATCCACCAGTGTCATTGCAAGTCTGTTCTTTTCATGAACCACACCCAGTGTCATTGCATGTGTGTTATTTTCATGAACCACAACTAGAGTCGTTGCATGTCTGTTCTTTTCATGAACCACACCTAGTGTCATTGCATGTCTGTTCTTTTCATGAACCACACCCGGTGTCACTGCATGTCTGTTCTTTTCATGAACCATAGCTAGAGTCATTGCATGTCTGTTACTTCCATAAACCACACATGGATCCACCAGTGTCATTGCATGTCTGTTCTTTTCATGAACCACACCTAGTGCCATTGCATGTCAGTTCTTTTCATGAACCACACCCAGTGTCATTGCATGTCAGTTCTTTTCATGAACCACACCCAGTGTCATTGCATGTCAGTTCTTTTCATGAACCACATAAGGATCCACCAGTGTCATTGCATGTCTGTTCTTCTCACAAACCACATAAGGATCCACCAGTGTCATTGCATGTCTATTCTTTTCATGAACCACACCCAGTGTCATTGCATGTGTGTTCTCCTGACAAACCACATATGGATCCACCAGTGTCATTGCATGTCTGTTCTTTTCATGAACCACAGCTAGAGTCCACCAGTGTCATTGGATGTGTGTTCTTCCCAGGAACCACACATGGATCCACCAGTGTCATTGCATGTCTGTTTTTTTCATGAATCACAGCCAGAGTCATTGCATGTATGTTACTTCCACAAACCACATATGGATCCACCTAGTGTGATTGCATGTCTGTTCTTTTCACAAACCACACATGGATACACAAGTGTCATTGCATGGGTAGCCGTTAGACCGAGTCTTCTAGAAGGCATGCCCTAACACAGTTATTCTGCTTGACGATTGTTACATACCGTTCGATTGGGGCGCTTGGACGATTGGGATGGTCTTCGTGAGAGCGATCCGCGAGTAGGCTGTTCTGCGGCATGATTGCCCACGCTTGCTCTGGACAAACTGGCAACACCGGGCTCTCCCCTGTTGCGAGTGTCACGTCTCACGAGTTCAGTGGGCCACATCCCAGTGTCACGTCCCCATTACTGCTCTTCCTCCCCGTACTTTCTCTTCCTTACCCTCGAAGCCACTTTCCCCACTTCACTCCCATCCTGCCGTAGCCGCAAGCCGACGGTGCCTCCATCCCAATCCCCTCTCTGGCAGCCACCCCGGCCCTCTCGCCATGGGTTCAAGGGGAGACGGCGAGGAAACGCGTCGTGACGACAGGGACGGTGATTTCGATGTGAGTCGTCTCATCTCTATTTCTATCATCTGTGGCCAGTTATCTATTTTTTGAGCTAGATCTAATCTGTTTACTCATGCGTGTATGATGTGTTAGGCCAACCAGACGATGTATGGCTCCGACTATCACGGTTTAGAGGATGAAGACGGTCCTCTAGTATGTAAACATGGATATGTGCCCGCTAAATTTGTAGCGTTCGAAGGATGAAACGCAGGCAGGAGGTTTCTATGGTGCCAAGGACATCGTGCAATGATGAAAGGCGGAAGTTGCAGTGTTGTCAAATGGGTAGATCCAGAGTGGCCCAAATCGATGCAAAAAACGCTGGACAAACTATGGGAAATGACTGTCGAGTTGAAAGAATACGTATTCAGCTCACTTCTTGATAGTGTTGAGACGAAGCTATGGGAACCAGTTGACACGACCAAGCATAAGCGAGATCTCAGGTGGGTGCAAGACAAGGTTATCAAAGTCGAGAAGGAGAGGGACGCGGCGTTGGTCCTGAAGGCTAAACCAGAGCAAGAACTGACTCAAGCAAGGAATGGTCTCCACCAGGCCAAAGTCCTGCAGTACACAACTATGAGTATTGACAAGTGCATGAGGAAAAATGTAGAGAAACAATTGAATGTGTGCAAGGAAGATGCTAAAAGGAAGGAGCAGACAATTCGATCCTTGCTCTCGCAGGAAGATGCGCATCGGGCCAAGATTAGGAAAATCAAGGAGATGTGCGATAACTAGTTCTATTTAGCTTAAGCTTCGTGCCTTTTTAAGTTGTAATATTTGTACTTGTTTACCTAGCGGTCTGAACTATTGGTCCCGGATTCCAGGGAGGAAAAAAATTGCTCTGACCCTGCATTACTTCTTTTGTCTGACCCCGCATTACTTCTTTTGTCTAACCGTCGCTTCGTCGTCCTCGTGTAAAAATAGAAGGCGCCATAGCGCGTCGCTTCGTCTTCCATCCCCTCGTCCTCTCCAATCTCCACCGCGCCGCCATGGAGATGTCCGATATGAACTTGTACGAGGTGGTGATGTTCGCGAACTTCGACATCCTCGCGCTGCCAGCCGCGAAGGTGCCCCAGGATGGCGCATCAGCTTTGCGGGGGTGCCGGTGGCTCCGCTACCTGGCTGAGCCGAGATGGAGAGCGAAATCGCGACGCGCCGCCGCCAGATGCCCGCGTGGAAGAGGGCGCTGCCCCGGTACGCGGCGGCCAGCCCATACTGGCCGACGCTGTTCAAGAAGGAGCGGAAGGCCAAGATTGGCAACTGCATGTTGACGGGCACGTGGTGCACCGGGATCTCCGCAACCGAGAAGGGCGGGAGAGATTCTGGTCCATTCCTAGACGGACCAAGTACACCGTCATCGCTGCCGCTCGATGCGAAGAGGTGCTCCGTCTCGCGAACAATGCGGACATTGTGGAGGTTTCGTCCGACGGCGACGAGGAAGCCGGCGGCTCGGAGGACAGTGGCAGCGGAAGTGAAATTGTTGACTAGTGGTTGAATTAATGTAGGATGTGAAATCGCACCTTTGTTTAGAAGAATTTGTGGTTGAAGTAATGAAATGCCTCGATTTAGATCTCTGTCTCGATTATTTTGTGGAAGAATTTGTGATTTAGATCAATTTCCGCCTCGATTTAGATCTCTGTCCCGGATTGGGAAAGTGACCGTGGACCAAAGACACCTTTTCTACTAGTGTATTCTGACATTGGTGGTTTGTTTAAACGTAATCTACGTGGATTGTGCCGCATGCAAATGGCACAACCACAATTTATAAAGTGGAAGCACGTACACCCGGTTACTGGAGATCCGGGAGCTTCGCCAGATGTAGGGGATGCAGGAGCAGAGAGGCGGTGAGATAGACGGGCTAAAGATTAGGCCAGAAAGTGGTATCCATTTCCTCTTCATATGGGCATTATCGGTGAGAACATTGTTGTTTATGTTGCCACGTCATTGTGCAACATCTGAAATAAGTTGCTGCTTCGTGGAGTGTGGCAGTTTAAATAATTTATTTCTGTGCCACTTACATTCCGTCGTATTTGGAGACCTCCTGCCCCTCAGCAATCGTGGAACCGGTGGATCCTTGTTTTCAGATAGCAGTGGCACAATCACAATTTCGGATTCAACTACTGACTCGGGCATTTCCAAACCCTAAGTCGTGGTACATTTTACTCAGAGAACATGGGTAGGTTGTTTTGCCCAGCAACGTGCCACACACAGAGCAATCAGAATTTAACAGAATTACATATATAGGTTCAAGTTCAACACATTACTATGCATCTTCATTGCCAGTAGCCTTGTTTCGCAGCCTGGGTGCCAAGCCTTCACGTCCAATGGCTTCTTCATTTCCTGCCTTCTTCCTCTTCCTCGGTGCCAATTTTCTTAGCTTCGCGTACTCTGCATCGCCGGGACAATGGGCACCAGAATCGTGTCCAGCATCATCTTTCCACATGTTTTTAATTTCTTCGGGCAGCAAAATGACATCTTTCCACTCGTTTTTAATTTCTTCGGGCAGCAAAATGACTGACCCGGCAGTTATGTTTCTGACCTTGCGGCGCTTCCTGTCAAAGAAATAAGACTGTTGCATAACTGCCCAATATCTATAGAGTAAATAAAACAAAAATTACAATTTAGCACAAACATGCGAACCCCAAGAGACCTTTTCTTACCAGGAGCTAATTGGGTTCGAGCAACCACCCTGTCCAAGAATAGAAGGGCGACTTCCAGTTGCAGCAGCTTCCACATCCAGTACATCACATTTCAGCTCAAACATGGCAGCCGAAGCATACCTTTTCATCAACCCAATTAGATGACTGTCACACGTTATAGGAACCATGATGCCACGTTTATCCATGAAGCTGAACTTTGCAGTCTGCTTCGGCCATAATTCAACATGATTACGCAGAGCAGCAACCATACCAGATATAGTGCAGATCTGCGCAGGCGCTTCTTCCATCGTGAAACAATGGTGTCCATACCTCTTGCCCTTAGAGTCGTACCTATAGAGGACTACCGTAACCAGGTAAGGGGGTCCATGCAGATCCCACTTGACAGAAAACTATGGACAAAATATGTTCGTCAGCGTTGGGCTAACAAACAATTTGAGGCTCAGTAGCCAGCTAGCAGTTGTAACTAGTGTGAATAGCAAAGAGAAGGATAGATCACCCGCTTCTAGACAGAACTTCTTCTTTCTTGATAGTAGGATCTGCCATCCTCCAAGCTGCTCGGCTCGTTGGCGGCGGAGGCGGGCTAGAGCCTCGCAACAGCGGCTACGGCATGCGCCATTGGAGCTCGGGATTAGCGACTAGGCGTAGCAACTGGGCGTAGCAACTTGGCGCTGGAAGTCAAATGTCCGAAGGGATCGTCCTGCCTGGAGGGTGGATTCCGACGCCGTCGGTGCTAGGGGAAAGCTGGGAATGGATTTGTGAAATTGGTCAACGCATCCAATCCACTTAGCTGCTCGATTTGCCTAAGAGGTTGCCGCGTTGGCTCCCGCGTCATGGACAGATGACCGATATGAGGGTCCCGACCGTCTACTTCACGGGACAGTTTAACGGAATGTTTGAATTTGGCAGGGGTGAGATGAGTTTGCCTCGAAATGGCCCCTCTCAGTAGTTGGTGGCCCAACTTTTCGAAACGCGGTAATTTCAGGCAACTTAGGTACCACCATGCGCTGGCCTGTGAACTTTGGTACCGCAGACGAACAAGCCCGACCATGCCGCCCTACCTCCACCGCTGGTGTATAAATAGGAGCCACCCCAGACCTCAAATGGCACACCATTTCACTCCTCTCTCTCTCTCAGAACCACCCCAGACCCTTTCCCAGAGCAAGGCGAGCACCACCCCGCCAGAATTTGACCGGAGCCCGCCGCTGCAGTGAAGAAAGGGAGCCATTGATTGGATCCACCCCAGGAGCTGCCATGACCGCCAATCGACTCGCTATCATTGACAAGCCCGTTCGCCCCCATCACCGGACCTAGCTAGAGCCCTGGTAAGCCCTAGCGACCCCCGCCGTGCCGCTAGGTTTAGAATCTCGCCGGAGCACCACGACATAGACGACGAACCTTAGCCGTAGATCTTATTCTAATCGTAGCACTGAGATTTTCTCATACCGTTTCAGTTAGATAGAGCCACGGACGCGTAGGACCAACCTGTCAGCAGCCCGTTGTAGTTGGGCCGGCCCAAGAGATGTACTGAACCAAATTTCATGATTCCAATTTTGTTAGAAAGGTATTGAAAATATCTACACACTCTCGTTGGATTCAAACCATTTGAAATTATAGATCACCTATACTAAAAATAACAAGATAGAGACTTTTACCACTTCAAACATTTTTATAAAATCAACCATAAATGCTTTTAAGTTGATTCCAACTCTCAAAAATCACATTTTCCATGCTCTACATGAATATGTAAAAATATTTGGTTTTACAGATATTAAACATGGACTAGTATTAAAAGGATGCTATATAGGCTTTTCTACCCACTTTAATATTATTAAATCTTGTAATATATGATCACCACTTTAAAACACTTTCTCAAGTATTGAAATATGTGGTGATGACATATGTCAACATGATCCCATATTTTAATTAAAGGATATTAAATCTTAAGTACTTTTAATGAGTAGAAATTAATTTTCCAAAATAAGATAAATAAGAAAGTGCAAATATTACATGTGATGATAGAGATGATGCTAGATCATCTAGTGTGAGCCATGTTTGCTAAATAGAAGTAGTTAAGGATTGGTTGATGATTGTGTACATTGAATGTATTTATGGACGCTAGTACCAACCCGAGATACGACGAGAAGGAGTACTTCGAAGAAGAGGAAGAGAACTTCAACGACTACACTGCTCAAGGCAAGCTATCAGTGCAAGCTAACTAATACAAGCCATCCATGCAAGCTAACCTATGCAATATGCACTAGGCATGCTTGGTTATGAAACTTTGATTATACCCATCCCAAGTTTTACTTGCAAGCTTTACTTTTCCTTTTACTAAAGTTTCTTACTTAGTTAATGAATTGTGATTAGTGGAAAATAGGATGGATACCATCAAAATCATAGAACTAGTCTTGGATACTTATACTTGATTAACACCCCTTAATAGTGATACCCTGAACACTAGTGGCTAGTGCTAAAGTTAAAACTTGATCACTTTAGATGGGAATACTTGGAGAAAAGGATTATGAAAACCTTGGAATGATGATTCATTCTATTGAAATGTTTTGATATGTGTTATGAAACACAATGGTTTGATGATGAAACTGAATGAGGCATGAGCCTTGACTTTGATAAAAACTGATGGTTGGGTTCGGATGCGATACCATTCAAATTTTACCGTACAACCACAATACCTGAGTTGGGTAGGGCTTAACAGGAAGTTTATATGTCTTAGTATGGGTTCCCTTGCGGAAGAAGTTGAGCTGAGGCTACCTCGTGAATATGAATGTCCACCTATGCAGTTCCCAGGATGGCAGTTGGCCATGGCTGGGAGGCCAAGATCATAGGGGAGGTGCCTATACTAGGATGTGTAATTGAAAGGTTAGGATTGATTATCCGCATACCAAGTATGATGATTCAGGATTATCCTTAACGGGTGTATCGAATTTTGTGGTGAAAGTGTACCACCTCTGCAGAGTGTCAAACTATTCGAATAGCCACGTCCATGGTTATGGACAGTTGGAGTGGCCATACTGTTCTATTGTCAGATGTTTTCAAAATGACTTATGACTTGAAAGATGACTTTGACTTGACCACAACAGAGTTGTGGACATGAAATCTAATTCCCCACTTTAGTGATGTAGAGAACTAAAATTAGGTCTTTTACTCTTAAGTCTTTATGGAATAAACCTGGCTTTTTACAAACAAACTTAGAGCTTAAGATTCCTACTAGTTTTTACCTTACCTATGTTAGTGGTAGTTTGCGAGTACTTAAAGATTACTCATGGATTTGTCCCTGGCTATTCCCATGGCCAGACTACAAGGAAGACTACCCCGAAGACGGATAGCAAGAGGTCTATGACAACTAGGATCATCTCTCATCGCCAGCATTGCGTGTGACCCTGAAGATGGATCCCTACTACGTTTACTTTCTGCTGCTTTGATTGTATTAAGACTGGATCATGAGATCCTCTACTTTTAAGACCTTTAATATGGTTTGTAATGGATGATGTACTGTGGTACCAATTCTGTTATGTCTCGCAAAAATGGTAATCCTGGGATTGCGATGTACGGCATAAGAGGCATCTGGACTTAAAAATTCGGGTGTTCACACTTCAATTCAAGGGTATTCGAATACCCAAAAACATTGGCAAAAACAAGTCATATATAGTATATAATAGTATATTAATGAAAAAATAGAAAAAGTACAAGAACAAATAGACTATTCAGCAAACAAGCCCACTTCTTGTCCATCCTCCCTCCTATTACATGGCCCATCTAGCAAACGAGCCCAATAGCACCATCGGTAGTTGCCTTGCTCGCAGGAGCTAGAAATTGGAATAGAATGTGTCGGTTCGTGCGCACCTCCTTGAGAAATCCCGATCGCCCCCAATTCTCCAATCTGTATCGCCTTCCCTAGACTGAACCCGAGGACAATGACACACGACAGACGGTGGAGTCGCTACGAGACTATGTCAACACGGTAGTCGACAGTCGTCTCTTCGTCTCCATCTCCCTGCTTGGCTGCTCCACGACTCGACCAAGATATCCTCGGTTGCCACGGCTATCATTATGTGTCGATCTTTGTCGCCGTATCGCTGGTCGAGGTTGTGCACGGCCCTTCTAACTGCCGTTGATGCTCCTCCTTCTGCTAGTAGACTACTTCGCTCTTTCTCTAGCTTATTGCAACTGTGAGGTGAAATTCAGAAAAGTTCAGATATGATTTGTCTGAAAATTTAGATGACTGAAACATTTTTTGTTTTGTTTTTATTACAGATTGTGCAAGTTTTATCTTATCTGAATCATGAAGATAAAGAGTGGTCTTGTTATTGATCTAAAATCTTTCATGGAAAGAGCTGCTACAAGGAAGAGGCAGACTGAAAATCAAAATGAGAATCAGGATAATATGCAGCTGGTGTTATTCCAAGGATAGAGTGACGGTGGGACAAGCTATTGTTGAATGTCCTGGGGATGTCTTGTAAAAAGATCTGCATGCTGCACGTAGCTGAAGATGAGTATCTAATTCATGCTTTGAGGCTAGGTGAAATTGAAAGTGGCCAAGGTTTGAATCAATAGACGGGCTTATGAAGGCCAGGTGATACAAGGTGGGGATCTCATCACCGAACGGCAATGCGTGTCATGTCTTTATATCCATTTATCAAGAAAGTTCTCTTCAGGGTTGGAAAAGAAAGTCAAGGGAACGAGGCTTTAGGAGCTCAAACTATGATAGAAGTATTTGAGTCATTTGAGATCCATTGAGCAAGAAAGTTCTCTTCAGGGTTGGAAAAGAAAGTCAAGGGGGTGAGGCTTTAGGAGCTCAAACTATGCTAGAAGTATTTGAGTCATTTGAGTTTGTCTTCTTGTTGCATTTGCTGAATGAAACTTTTGGAGTCGCAAATGGACTTTGCAATGCTTTGCAAAGGAGGGATCAAGATATTGTGAATGCAATGGGTATTCTTGCATTCACAAAGAGGGAACTAGGGGTTTTCGGAGAAGATGTTGGATGGAAAGAATTCCTTAGTAAGGTCACTTATTTTTGTGTGAAGCACCATGTTATAGTTGTTGACATGGATGGGAAGTACAAGCCTATACAAAGAGCAAATAGGTTCTACAAAGATACCATTAGTTAACACCGGTTTCATGCTTATATGTTTTTGGGTGTCATTGATAGGCAAGTTCAAGAGCTCAATAACAGATTTGATGAGGTAAACACAGAGCTACTTAGATGCATGGCATCATTTAGTCCAACCAAGTCATTTTCTGCTTTTTATATTGAGATGTTGGTTAAGCTTGCTCAGTTCTATCCTCATGATTTCGAAGTGTAAGAACTGATCCAACTTCCTTTTCAACTGAATCTCTATATTAGTGATGTGAGTAAAGATGAAAACTTCAAGAACTTGAAAGTCTAGAGGAGCTTTCTATGATGCTTGTTAAAACAGACAGGGTTCTTCGGTATGATATTGTTTACAAACTTCTGAAATTGGTTCTAGTTCTCCCTGTTGCAACAGCTGGAGTTAAGAGAGTCTTTTCTTCAATGAACTATATCAAAAATAAGCTACGAAGTAAGATGGGCCAAAAATTCTTGAATGGTTGCTTGGTTACATTCATTGAGAGGGCTTTATTTTTGCAAGTCAAGGATGAGGACGTCATAACTAGTTTCAAGCCTTGGAAGAGTCGGAAAGTTATCCTTTAATTTGTAAACTCTCCTTTCATTTTTCTATTTTCTGTTATCTAGATATTTTGGATGTTGCCCCTTTGATATGTTGGATAATTTCAAGTTATGATCTTTTCCGATGAATCAATGATACGACGGTCAAAATATGCTACATAGTTACAACTATATGTTGTTCCTACAATCGGTTGTGCATGCCAAAAACTAGTTCGATAGTCAAAAATAAAATGCTGTACCCTTTGAAAATTTGAATACACACACTAGAAATCCTGGGCCCACCGCTGACTATGATATCATTAACATAAAATAGAATGAACGTAGTAACACCTGACTTATTGTAGATAAATAGTGAGGTATCAACCTTGGATGGAATGGAACCAAGAGTATAAGCTTGGAACTAAGACGATAATACCAAGCTCGAGGTGCCTGTTTTAGACCATATAATGCCTTGTCAAGTTTGAAAATGTAACTTGGGTTAGCGGAAGACTCAAAACCAGGTGGTCGTTTCATACAAACTTTCTCTTCCAGAACACCATGTAAAGATGCAATCTTGACATCTAGCTACCGTAAACTTCATCCTCTAGAGACTAATATAGAAAGAACAAGCCTGATTGAGATCTAGAGGTGGGAAGTGATAGTGAGATCTGAAACTGGACGATTTCTTTTGGATAAGGCTGAGATCCAAAACTTGGTGGGCTTGGTAGTTCTGGACCATTAAACAAGATAGGTAGACAATAATAACAAAAGGAAATAAAGTACTTATACTTAGATAATAGATGTACAATATAGATCTGAAAAATAACGCACGAATTACTACTCAATTATAGAAAACATGTTTAAACTAATCCTCCTCAATAGACTCAGTGGAGGTAATATACTATGCGTGTTCATCCAGCAGGTCCTCCACATCATCAGTTTGAACTATCTGTCTCATTCTAGTAATGACGTCGAGCATCTTGTAGGAGAGCTCATGGCATTCCTCTTCTGCTCTCGGAGAAACTTGTCTGCCTCTTGTTAAGCTCTGGTGTTCATTTCCTTAATATGGAACACCTTTCGTTGCCCGCACAGCGCTTTCTTATGTTTAACTCGATTCCAGAGACGGCGCAACATCCGCCGAAGGTGAATAGACTCGTGCTCCCGGTCAACCCATACAATGGCACTGCAGTTAGGAACCTCCTGACCGCATCCAAGGAACATGAGGCCGGTGTGATGGGTCCATCGATGATCATACATAACTCTGCGACGCAGTGGAAGGCCACACACGCACTAAAGTTGTGTAGCCATCTCAACCCCATTCCATTGCGAATCGTCATTAATAGCATGAGGAGGTAAACCAGGCAGAATCTGCGGGATGAGTGATGAAATGTGAAGAAACGAGATTACTCTCCAAATGTGAAAATATAGATCGATCTCGATCAAGAAACCCCAAATATCCGCCTAAATCAAAATTAAAATCCAGAAAAAGGCTTATATCCATCTCGCAGTTGATCTTTGTAGCGCGTCTTCTAGCTCTTGTCGGGTTCGCCCTACCGCTGGCTGAAGCTTTCGTGCAGAGAGAGGGTGAAGATAAGGGAGGATCGGAGTGGGGAGACGATGAAGAGTACAGAAGAGATACTTTATAACCGTCCTAGTCGACTCTTGCCTTCCGTGGTGGGGATCAGCGATCAGTGAGATGGGGTTAACCTACCATCCTAGATGGGCCCACTATGTAGGTCGTGTATAATCCAGGGCACCAGCCAATGTGCCTGCGACCAGTCAACCATGGCAATAAACATCACCACACTTGCCTACCACCTACCGCGGTACAATTTAGTGTTGGTATCAGTAATACCATGGCGTAAAAAGTTGTGCCACCCTCGATTGCCACCGCGACAGCCCATCTGCCGCGCATCCAACTATTGCAGGTATTTTTCGCTTGTGCCACCCCAAAAATCTGTCGGGTATGGGGGCCGATATTTTTGTAGTAGACAATGTCGCCACGCTCGCCATCGCCGATGAAGGAGCGACTTCGAGTTCTTCATCCCCATCTATGAAGAACCTTTGAGGAAGAAGAAACTCTCAGACAAGTTCGTGAAACTTCTCAATAGACAGGAGCCCGCCGAAGTGAAGCCACATGCAGGCCACAGTGCTTCCCTCTGGCGCGTGGAGGTCCCGTTCGACGGGCAAGGACGCATGCACCTCGACAACGGCTGGGAGCAATTCACCCGCACGCACGACCTATAGCTCGCTTGTGTCCTGAACTTCACATACCGTGCTTGCCGTGAAGGTGTTCAACGGCACGATGTGCCGGGGGCACTACCACATGGACCTCGATGGTGACAACAACAGCGACGGGGCGATACCGCTAACGAGAAGCCTATAGTCATGGTTTCAGTTGGTTGTTGTTTCTACTTGTATTTCTATTTTTTTCTATATACCAAGCTTTGCAAAATTAATTTAAACGAAATATATTTTGTTTGGGACGTTCGTTTGGGGCACGGGACTGGGAGCCGGCGTGTCCCAAACGCGTCACGTCTAGGCAGCGTGCTCTAAACGATCAATCTAGTGCTTTCGTCGGGCGTTCTTTGGGTGACGCCAGTAGAGATACTCTTATATATATTTGTATTGTATAATAAAAAAAGTTATACTTCCTCCATTCACCAATGTCAGACTTTCTAGTTTTTTTTTTTAAATTGTATGTATCTAGACATGTTTTATTATTTAGGTTCACTCATTTTAGTCCAAATCTTCTACTTTGAAATACCTTACAATAGTGAACTGGGGGAGAGTAGTTAGTTTGTGTGCTATCTACAACGAAGTCGGTCTTTTCTTTTTTGACTTGCGGTCTTTTTAATTAAAAGGTGAGTATTATGTACCGGTGTAGCGTTATATTCAATCATAAGACAAGCTATAGCGACTGCGAATAAAGCTCATCCACTGGATTAATTCACTACTATAAGTAGTCCAATAATCGGGGTGTATGAGTTCACTACCATTCTTGTACCCTCTCACTCTCAGCAAACACGAGAGCAGGTTGACGATGCCGACAGCAGTCGTCTTGCTTCCTGCGATGCTTCTTTGTGCTGTAGTCGCCGCAGTCGCAGCCAACGGGCTCACCGTGAAGCCAGGCTGCCAGGCGAGCTGCGGTGGTGTCGACATCCCCTACCCATTCGGCATCGGCGCTGGCTGCTTTCGCCCTGGCTTCGAGATCGGTTGCGACTCCGGCAAGCCGTCTCTGCCGGGCACCGCCGCCGGGTCCGTGGGCATACCGGTGCTTAGCCTGTCCGTGATGCCGCGCCCGGAAGCCCGCGTGATGCTGCCCGTGGCGTTCCAGTGCTTCAACTCCACAGGGGACAGCATCGACTACTCCTGGGGCACGGTGGACTTCAACCCCGTCGGCGTGTACCGCATCTCCAACGCCAGCAACGAGCTCGTCGTCCTCGGCTGCAACACCGTCATCTACACCAACAGCGGGCCGCCAGGCCGCAGCAAGTACAGCTACTACAGCGGGTGCGTGGCCTACTGCAACGACTCCCGGAGCGCGCAGGACGGCGCCTGCGCCGGCATCGGCTGCTGCCGCGTCGACATCCCGCCGGGGCTCACCGGCAACTGGATGAGGCTCGGCAGCGGCAGTGGGGAATGGAGTCACGCCAACCAGGAGTTCAGCCCCTGCGACTACGCCTTCATCGTGGAGAAAGGCTACTATGTCTTCAAGGTAGACCACCTCACCAAGATGCCTAGGACGCAGACCATGCCGATGAGGCTCGACTGGGCCATCCGCGACACCGACATCAACTCCGCTGGCTCCATGTACTCCTGCGCACAGGTGGCCAGCAGGAAGGACTATACCTGCGTCAGCAGTCACAGCGTGTGCGTCGACTCTGCAAATGGCCCTGGATACTACTGCAACTGCACCAAAGGCTACGAAGGCAACCCCTATCTTCATGAGGGATGTAAAAGTAAGTCTTCCTTTTGCTTTTGTATATACTAGAAATAATCCCTCCATAATATAAGATAAGATATTGTTACAGTCAATACATAAAATATTAATAACATCTTATATATTGAGACGAAAGGGAGTAGCACCCATTATGAAAAATCCATAAAAATGCATCTTAAAATGTCGAAATTTTCCGAAAACAAAATCTTGTGCACATTCACCCCTTCTATGTAAAGTTTCGCGAAAATGGATATTTTTTGTGACATGTGTAAAAAAAAAGTCTCGTGATTGGAGCATCGAAAATTGTATTTTACACTCCATAAAAAATATTTTTTTTGGAACTTTCTGTGCAAACATAGAATGTACGAATGTACACACGTGATTTTTTTCCAGATTTTTTTGACGTTTTGAAATGTGTTTTTAGACAATAGGTGCATCTACACCTGTGTTCCAAAGTGGATTTGCTCATATATACTAGATACAATGTTATTATAATAGAGAAATATTATATTGAACACCTAGTATACATAAGATACAACCAACTAGAGATAATGAGTGTAGAACATATAAGTCCAAAGTATGCTCATACTTTGTAGTATTAGAACAAACAAATAAGTGAACAAGAATCATCTTACCTAATATCGGATTCCTTAGAATAGAGATGATTTCACAAAAGAATAGGCCAGACGAGTGCTTGCCTCCTATTCTCCTTTTGAGAATGGGTCCAGGACGCCACGATTATGCATTTGTCCCCATTGTCTCGGCAAGAACGTGAGGAGTAGCGAGAGTGTGCGGTTTTGTTTTCGTTCCATTTTTTCAGGATCGTGGTTCACTCACCAAATCACCACGTCAGTCAGTAGGGTCCGTAAAAATCCTTCCGTGAGTATAGGATTATTGTTCTGTCTCTAATGACCGGGATATGTGACTCATATATTGGTTGGAATAATATTATTATGGGTATATTACAACCAATATACTCATATACTAGTTGTAATAACATCTTATATTATGGGGCGGAGAAAGTAGGAAATAAGCTTCATCTTCTATCTGCATAAAATTTTGTTTTAATTACATTTTTTAATAATAATTGATCTTATAACCTTGTTCGAAATGATCAAAACCATTCCTTGATAAAGCATGTTATTGCTAGATCACCGCATATGGTTTAAGTTTGCATATCTCAAGATATTTCCTTATTTCCTCTTTTTGCACGGTTCTTCCTAATTTCCTGTAATTTGTCAGATAAACAAACCATATCTTTCTTCTGTTACTTTGTCTCCTAAAGATTTTAAACTAGAGATTGTTCTTTATGAACCCATGGTAGGTACGCTCTTAATAGAAGATCGTCAAGTGTTGCATCAAGATCCTTGTTTTACTTTCATTAACTCTTTTGCTCCTTCAAAATGATAAAACATATAAGAATAAACTTTGGTTTTTCTAGACCATAAGAATATAAATGATTGTTTATTAGTAAAATCCGCAATTTAGATATTATTGTGTGCCAAAATATCTGGAATTTTCTTAAATATAATTACTTTGATTTGCTAACCCGCAAAGCTTCAAGTTGCCATTGGGAGAAACAAAAGGAACAACTTTTATGCATAGATAATGACGAAAAAATACGACCTAGATAGAATCTGTACCTAGCATGTGCTCAACAACAACTTCTCTTTTAGAATATTACTCTATATCAATAGAGGGATAATTTCCATGTCCGAATCGTACACATGGGAATACTGTGTTAAAAGTGTATGCAGGAAACTGATCAGATAAATCATTACTATTTAGAGGGCCGTATCATAGTATCGATGTAGTATTACTTCGGCACACGGTATGAACCTCCATGCATCTTCCTAATTCATCACCCAGTCAGTGCGTACGGGCAAGAGGTCGCGACGAGTGAGGTATTAAAAAAATCCAATGTTGAAAATGGCTACCCGACATTGACATGCTATTTAATTGCTATTTGGTAATGTGGCATGTTGCTTAATTGGATGTCATGCATGTTGAGAGGATTACCTTTAGTGGATTTCTTCTATTTAGGTATTATATATTAGGGGCTGTTTGGTTCAGTGGCTATCCAGTGGGTGACAAGGGATATCCACTTTTTTGTGGTTATCCAGTGTTTGGTTTAGAGGGTGGGAGGATATGGATAACCACTTTTGGTTCAAAATGGTGGTTGAGTATATCCCACAAAAAGAGCAGGATGAGCTCAACCACTTTTGGATAGCTCCTCCGAAGTGTTTTCCTGTTTGTAGATTTTGACTGGCTATCCCTATCCACTTTTTGTCCCACTTTAGACAAAGACAAAAAATAGCTACCCCTAACCAGCTGGTTGGGGATATCCTCATCCACTAAAATGACATATGTTTGGTTTAGTGGCTATATAGTGGATGACAAGGGATATCCACTTTTTTTATGGTTATCCAATGTTTGGTTTAGAGGGCGAAGGCGATATGGATAACCACTTTTGGCTCAAAATGGTGGTTGAGCATATCCCACAAAAAGAGCTGGATGAGCTCAACCACTTTTGGATAGCTCCTCTGAAGCGTTTTCTTGTCCGTTCACCCTTCCTCTCGAGAGAAAAGAACCATCTTTTCTCGCTTATGGGGCTCGATAGGGAGCGGCAACATGGGCGGCCATAGTGTAGGCCGCCGAACAGAGCGAGTGTTCGAATGCGCATGCGGGCGTAGGCCGCCGGGCAGAGTGGGCAGGCAGAGGGGGCAAAGGCAAGCAGGTCAACACGAGGTCGACAGGGGCAAAAGGGTGGCGAGCTGCCGGCGGTCGTGGCCGCTGCTAGGGAAGTGGTCAGATGAAGAAGACAAGGAAAAAGAGGGAAAATGAAAAAAAAGAACACAGTTTTGCCCGTAGATTTTGACTAGCTATCCCTAACCACTTTTTATTCTACTTTAGCCAAACAGAAAATGGCTACCCCTAACCAGCTGGTTAGGGATATCCTCATCCCCTAAATGATATCCTCTAAACCAAACAGCCCCTTAGTGTCTCATTCTACCTACATATACTCATTCCTCAACCTGTTGCTACACTTACTGCCTCCTCCCATGCATGGACTACCGTGTGGACAACACTTACAACATGTGGAAGTGTGCCTACAGTTCGTCACCTGATTCTAAGGAAATGATTTATATGGAACTGCATGTAGTTCATGGAAAAAAATTCATACGGATTCAAATCTTATTACAAACTAAACAGACTCTATAGGATATTCATAATAAATGGAATTTACCATTAGTACCTATGGAATTTCTTAGAACCAAAGAGCCTTAGTCGTTGATGCTATATCCATTGGAACATATACCAATAGCATCAAATACCCTAACATGCTATTTAAGATTTGCATATGACTTGGCTACATGATAGCATCCAACATTTTTTTGCGAAATGACTTTTTATTACAATCTTATAGTTCATCCACTCCTATAGATATCAACGAGTGTGAACGTCCAGAGGAGTTCCCTTGCAATGGAAAATGTGACGACATCGATGGTTCATACAACTGTGTATGTCGTAAGGGCTACCAGAGTAATGGAGATCCAAAAGAAAACCCATGCACTCCAAGTTTCTCACGTACAGCGAAGCTTGCACTAGGTACACATTTCGCTTCATCTCCTAATTCTTGACTATCTCCATTCCATGCTAGTGTGGGATTAATTATTTTAATTCCTGATGGATTTATCTTGACTATTTGTCTTGATACAAGTTTTAAGGAATGAAACTGCCTTTTGTATATGGAAATATAAATTGACCATATGCTTTACAAATTACTAAAAACCATGCACGTGTGAGGAACATCTCAGTCAATCTAAATCAATCTTAGCATTTCAATGGGAATAACAGACTTAAGTATTAATAGGAGCACAAGTATGTGAAATAAGCGTATCAAAACACAACAATTCAAAGTTGCTACTAAGTATCAGGTATCCTGCATATGAAAAACGACAATTCAAATGTTAAAAATATATGAAACTATAATACATGTCCATGTACTATGTTTACACATAAAATATTTCTTTAAAAAGTCATTTTTGTGACATGTATAATAAACAAATTTCGTGCTCCAAGAATTGCTTTTTACAACATTGTTTCTTGTTTTTATTCCAGGGCACAAAAGACTATATTTTTATTTATTAAAATTTGCACACATCAAAAATACACAAACATCTGCGATATGAAAGATTTCATATTTTCTAAACTGTAATGTTATTTGCTAACTTACTATTCATCCAAGAGCATATGCTCCCCTGATCCAAAAGGTCGCACTAACAACAACCTTATTGTTATTGTCTTTCTGCAATAGTGTATTTGGACATGTAAAAGGGTTTTAACGCATAACCACCTTCTCTATCATTCACCAAAATAAAATATAGTCGATAATTTAATTGTTCTTTATTAACATAAGATTAAGCAAAAAATATTGTCTCCATGAGCTTATAAGATACTCTAGCCCTATTTATCTCACCAGAACTCATTATTTGGCTATAGTTAAGCAACTAAAAGACAATCATAAACTTGTACCCATATGATGGTTCCTCAAAACTTTTTTTAGACAACTACTAATTTGCTCTATTCAATCTTAAGCGGTCACACGACATAACAAATCTGATTGCATATACATAGTCACGAGGATAATTGTGCATTAGTGGAATAAATATCTCATATTCGTACTTTGTTGAATGTAATTTGGTTAGAATTTCTTATTTAAATCAAAATTAAATGGGAGGCCAGATATGACTGATAAATGTAAAAGAAAATTACCACAATTCCAACTTCAAAGTAAAAAAATTCTGATAAAGAGTGCTTTATTAAACTCAAAAGTTTGCATTGGGAGATACAAGCCACAAGAATTCACGCCCGTGCTCCACATAGGTAGGATGCACATAAGCACACAAGAAGAAAATTGGAAAAATAAGGCACGATACAAGTACAAGAAGACTCATAAAATGCCTAAGATGGTGACTAGCCAATCTAGAGACCATGATGCGGTTGATGTGGGAAAAATATCCCTCGCCTAAGATGACCACAAATGGTGTACATAGGTACATCGGTAAATGGTTTGCAAAGGAGAATAATTTTTACCACTAAAATCCATATCATTGCTATGAAAGCCATAGTGACTATATTACGGCAACCGCTGCAACCCTAATGGGAATTTCATATTTGTGCTTAGTTTCACACAATTAGTTGTCAAAGATGTTTACAACACTACATGTCTTGTCCAAGTTATGAGCCACAAGTATGAGTGGCCATATAAAATTGGTGAACCTACACTGGAAGAACAAATGATTGATGTTCTCATCGTGATGACAAAAACAACAATGTAAGCATTCATGCTATTCACGCTAGGTTATCCTTGGTGAGGATTAAACCTTTGCAAGATACCATATGAAAAAATATTTTGAGAGGCACCCATTTATTAGATTTTGTTGTTGTTATCGACTAAATGTCCATGTTCTTTGTACATGGAATTCAGCGAGAAATTTCTATTCTCATGTAGATTCCAACAACATTCGTCTGTCCCTTGTGTCAATTGGACCATAGCCAACTATCTATGCAATTTGAGTACCGGATCGACGTCCATTTATTTATGTGCCCTCATCCGCGTGTATGTCCATGTTATATAGGCTCTGGAAGGCATGAATTTACTAGCAGGTAGGACACGATATTTTGATTCCTTTTTTGCTACTTATATGCATTTTTAATTTATTTACTTTCCCTTTCACTTTTTCTTTGGCTATCACCAACTTTGTTCAATGTTAGTCCCTAACCCATGAATAAGGGCTCCACTGGCTACTGGGTTCAGAGAAGTTTGTAAGCTCTTTCTCTTTTTTTTGTTTTTTGCCACCTCCTTTTTATTTCTGTTTAAGGTCTTTAATTCGGCATTAGCTTGGTTAGAGAAAGCCATGCGGTAGAGGATAAGTACTTAAAGTTGAGTATCGAATAATCTATCAGATAGTATTGGTACACCATCCACAGTAAGTGATGGTCGAGACTGGCTCCATACATGGTATGAGGAGGATGAGCGAAAGCTTGTTGCACCTTCATGCAAATATGGTATCGAATTAATTGTGCAACATTCCATGGGGACACTCATCTGTTTCTATGGTCAGTAAAGAAAAACAATTTCCCGCAAGGGAATAGGTACTCTTTAACTAACGAATCCAACTTTGAATCTTTGCAAAATTTGTGGCCCTATAAGGGCATTTCATGTTGCATGCATGGGTATGAATAGATCTCGCCTAAACATCACAATTGGTAGAAAGGTTTCCATTACCATAGATATACTATCATTCTTACAATAGACAACATTGTAAAGATCAGGGTATTGATATCACATAGGTACATTTCCCTAGCTACTTGTCTTCTTGGAACATAATTTCCATGTTGCCCTGGTCAGACCAACCTAGAATTGTGATTCCCGGTTTCCAAGACACCAGGGATAATTCCTTTGAGCCAACATACTCTATTCTTAGGATATTTTTACATACCCATCATCTATAAGTAACTTGAAAAGACATTTAGTGAGGTGGGAGGTGCTTTTAACCTGAAAGTATTGACTACCTAGAGCAACCTGATTAATCTTTCAGGCGACAAACAACATCATTTTTCCAATCATACCGGTACTTTTTCTCCTTGCCAAAAGAATATTGATCGAAAGTAGTCCAATCTATGTATGACTCCTTTTGGTAGCTAAAAGAATGAAATCATATGGAGTAACATGTTGCTTACTACTGAAATTACGAGAGCCAAATTTCCGCGAACAAATAGTTACTTTCTTTTCTAGCTACTTAATCTCTTCTTGGGACACTCCTCAACATGTTTCCATTAGGCATTTGTTAGTCTCTAATAGTGAATCAAATACCTACACCTAATTAGAAATTGGTCTTGCTCACATCTAAATAATTCGGCTTATTAATCATCGACCATGTCTTGGGCTTCTTCAAAGTAGAACAATTCACTTGTTATTGTATTTATTGTAAGACCCAAGAGTTTCTCAAACCCTGATAGTATTAACTTCATGTTCTTAGCCTTTTCAAGGTCATGGTCCACATAGAGAATCATGTCATAACCATATTGAAGGATAGATATTCCACCATCCACCATATGTGGAACTACTCTCAATTTGACCGTTTAATTTTGCGCGCTCAACCATAATGGCCAACATATCTTCCAAAATGTTAAGTAACATGGGCGATAATGGATCACCTTGTCTTAGTCTTTTTTTTTGTTTGGAAGTAATGACCTACGTCGTCATTGACCTTAATCATGGATCCAAGCATGCTATAACTCAGAAAAACCTTCATTATTATGGTTTTTTGAAGAAATGATCATTTTATCTTATCATATATGCCTTCTCAAAGTCAATTTAACCCCCCCCCCCCCATTCATTTTTTCTGTTGTAATTTGTGATTGTCTCATGAATAATCACTAGCCCGTTTAGGATGTTTCTCCCTCTCATAATGGTGTCTGAATCGGTTGAATGACATGGTCTAGTACCGAGTTGAGTCTAATAGAAGTGGTATTAGTGAAAAAAAATAGCCTAGATAATCCATCTCCAATGTTTTAAAGAAATGAATATTTTGGCCGAAAACCCTCTTGGCAAGGATGTAAATATTGGCGCAAGTCACTTCAACTCACTTGTACCTGCATGATTCTCACTATAATCTGAAAGCTGAAAACGCATGGTAAGACGTGTGAGACCTAAGATATGCAATATGAGAATTGATTTGTTAGAACATGACTCATGTACATATTGCACATCCATTTAGGGTTTGAAATTTAAATGAATTTTTTTTACCAGATTTCCAAAATTTTGGTTATTTTAGTGGGTTCTGAGATATACCCTCTTAAAAATGTTGGTCCAGATTCATACCGAATTTAAGTATATTGTACAATTGATCAATTGGTTGTATTTTGGTGAAACTTGGAGAAATATTTCTTTAATTTAAAAATCATTAATACCAGAGATTCAGCGCGTCTTGAATTTCTTCTCAAATTGAAGTTCAAAACTCTGAATGCATCCTTCTTTCTTGGAGCCATTACATATATACCATAGTGGCCTTATCGTGCCAACGTGCCAACTCTTTGAATCCTCACACGGATCCTGCAAGTGAAGCACCAAAGCCTGTTACTTATGGGTGGAGTCCCGCAGGTTGCCTCATGTGGAGCTGTTGAGAAGCTTATATCGAGAGAGACAACATTAGATATCAAGGGTGAAGCATCGAAGTGAATTCATTAGAGTGTGAAGAATGGTGGTTGATGTGGAGCGAGGCAAGTAGCAAAGTGAGGGGACATAGGCAACAGTGGCGGGATCTGTGAGAAAACCTAAGCCACCTAAACAAGATATTTTTTGTTCACGATGGAAGAACATACAGACGAAAACATGACGGAATGAGGAGACATCTGAAACACGAGGGAAATATGAGTGGTTTAGTAGAGGATTAATTGAAACGTAAGGTCAATTTGCAATGTCCAAAATATTGAGCCATAAATTAAAACTAGATTAATTGTTCAGTTGTCTTGGTATCCAAGACCACCAATGTTTTTTATATTAGTCGTCGAACATGTGTTGAATGGCCATTTCACAAAGGAATCACTTAATTTGTATAGTATCTTTTTTTAAGATTGGTTAAGGATAAAGTAGATGATCCACAATCATCTGATCACATATATATCGTTGCAGGGCTTAGTTTCGGTTTATCCATCATGATTGCCGCTGTACTTACAACATTCATAAAGCTCGAAAGGACCAAAAGGAAGGAACTGTTCAGGAAGAACGGAGGTAACATACTTCAGAATGTGAAAGTCATAACTATTTACACGAAGGATGAACTGGATACAATAACAAAAAAATGTTCAGAGTTGCTTGGTAGAGGAAGCTTTGGTTATGTCTACAAAGGAACTCTTAGAGACAAAACCATTGTCGCAGTCAAGGCCTCTATCCAAGTAACTGAGAAAACAAAAGAGGACTTTGCAAAGGAAGTCGAGATCCAGGCACGAATGATTCACAGGAACATTCTCAAACTCCTTGGTTGCTGCCTGGAGGTGGATGTTCCAATGTTGGTCTATAAGTTTGCTGCTCGTGGGAGCCTCGAGGAGGTTCTTCATGTTAAAAAGCTAGAACCACTTAGCTTAGACTTGCGTTTGGACATTGCAATTGGGTCGGCAGAAGGTTTAAGATACATGCACTGTGGCACCACAGAACCTATACTACATGGTGATGTCAAACCAGGAAACATACTTCTAGATGAAACTTTCACACCAAAAATCTCCGATTTTGGTTTGTCAAAGCTTCCCACACAGGAATACTACAAAACCAATTGTGTGGTTGGGCCCTTTGCTTTCCTAGACCCAGTCTTCAAGCAGACTAGACTTTTGACCCCCAAAAGTGATGTCTACAGCTTCGGAGCAGTTCTTGTGGAACTGATTACCCGGAAGAAAAATGACCATGAACAAGAGAGGCTCAAAAAGTTCTGCAAACTTTATACTGAACATGGTAGCGCACGGGCAATGTTTGACAAGGACATTGTGACTAGTGAAGATATCTTTATGCTGGAAGAAATTGGCAAGCTGGCAACCGACTGTCTAAAACAAGTTTCAGATGACCGACCAGACATGACAGAGGTTGTGGAACAACTTGTGGTGCTTAGGAGAAGCAGGAGGCATAGGATTACACGAGAAATAAGTGACCCTGAAGACACTTCCACCACCAACACCCCAAAACGAACCTGAAAACACCCTACTAGTGCCTCAGGCTTCTCGGTGCCATCCGCTCCAGATCTGCCCTAGGCCGACATGACAGGAAGTATCCTATGGGTTAAAAAATTTGCAATATATTGTTGTACTAGTAAGTTTCGAGCATGCCCTATATTATTGTGATGTGTATAAGAAGACTGCCATGCACGCGTGTGTGTTGCGACATTAATGTAATGTATTGATAAGGTAAGAGATGTATAATTGAACATGTAAAACAAACTAATTGTGTATGATTAGTTTCTGCGGTGAGCACAATACTATTGTAAAATCCCATATGTTCACTAAAGTTAAGTACTCAGGGTATCACAGTTTAGCAAGAATACAGGTAAAGATACTTTATTTATAATTTCGTGAGGTTTATATTTTAATAAGGTTTAACCATAGTACTGGTGAAATTACACTTAGTAGGATCTGTCTTGGCTTATATTACAGTAAGCTGATAGAAATAACCAGTAACAATATATGCCAAGATCGTATAGTATCACTTATTATAACAACAATGTGAGAACAGAAATACCTAACTAGATAACCATGGGTAAAATTCTCCAAACTTCCACAGAAATAACTGAAAGACATGACATGTCCTATGCTCGTACTAGTAATTAGGTTAACTTATATATATATATATATATATATATATATATATATATATATATATATATATATATATATATAAAGGACATATTCATACTACACCCGGGTGTAGTTACACCCACGTGTGTTTCACGTAATTTAGACAGTATCTATCATACTGAAGACTATATATAGGTAGTATGAAGTATATAAAAATATTGGGTAGTATATATACTATTTTTTGGGTAGTATGTAATTTTTATTCACATACTTCTTTTGTACGTACAAATATGACAGTATTTTACATATATACTGAAAACTATGGGTGCATTTGCAATTTTTTCACCTCACTTGCTTGTAAGTATCTTAGATATAGTACATGAACATACTCAAATAGATAAAGTATTACAAATACTTTCGTAAGATAGTATATGAGACGTGGGTGTAGTTACACCCGGGAGTAAGAAGTATTTTCATATTCATACTACACCCGGGTGTAGTTACACCCACGTGTGTTTCACGTAATTTAGACAATATCTATCATACTGGAGACTATATATAGGTAGTATGAAGTATATAAGAATATTTGGGTAGTATATATATATAAAGCATATTAAATTGACAAAATTTCAAATAATATATCAAATGCAACAAGCTAATTTCTCGATGAAATAATAAGCATACGTACTTTAACCTATATTAAAGATGTGGTTGAGATTATAAAAACTCAATTATGCATTTAGCAGTCTAAAATAATGTTGTTCCTATTAATTGAAATTATGACACGTGACCTACTTATTATAGAAAATTCTTTATAGAAGGTACTCAAATTTGGTAGGAAATATGTCCCATGGAGTGGCCAAATGTGGTCCTTGCCACCGACATGCACAAACGACTAACTTCAGGATAGACATAACACCAGGGTACACACAAATACAAAACTCCAGGGTTGTAAAAAAATAATAAAATATTTTTTTATTTTGAGGCTTACACTTCGGAGTACAAACTAAAATCTAACACCCATCAAATTATTGTTGAAGCCGGTTGGCGTCTCCTTTTAAGCCATGTTCGTTTAATCCACACCACGGGTGGATTAGAGTGGATTGGGTTGGATATGTGTGGATTTTGCTTTGTATGGGATTCAAACCACATCAAACCCATCCAATCCACCTCAATCCTGAGTAAACCGAACATAGCCTTACAGATTGTTGGGTATTCCCTCCGTTCAGAAATATAAGATGTTTTAGCTTTGTGAATCGAATATATCGAAACGTCTTTTAGTGTATAAGTTCGTAGAGATTCAGAGTGAACCTATACACTAAAAGGCGTCTAGATACATTCGTTTTAAAAAGCTAAATGTCTTATATTTCTGAACGGAGGGAGTACCTCACAGATAAGAATTGCATAGATATAAACAAACATTTTAAAATCAATTGTAAGAGCACCCTTTTAAAAACATCGGTTATAGTACTGAAGATGGAATGGATATTTTGAGGATACAACACCCATATATCTTTCAAGAAACTTTCACCATCAGAAGTATAGGGTAATATCAAGTTTTATCTCAATTTGGTTCCAAACATGCTTACAGTTCTGCCAAAGAAGTGCTCCATGAGGTGTGCTTGCTAAAATGTCATCTTCCATCAGCCATCATGCACACAACGTCAACTCACAAGTCTTGTCTAATTTAGGATCTTTAACTTTGTTACGACAAATAAACATGATTTCTCTTTAAAATCATCATAAACTTATGCCAAAACAGAGCGATTAGATGAGTTAATGAGTAGCCAAGGGAGGGATAGATAGTCGGGCACAAGTACTCACCATGAAATGTTAGTATACGTACGATCAAAGAACGCATGACCATCAATGTTGAAAGTATGAACCAAGTAAAGCGTAAATCTAAGGAGACATATAGTTCGAATAGAAAAGGTATTCCATGCAAGTGGGATCCAAATATGTTCTCATTCCTAACCTTTGCTTCCTATTGTTGGCATGAATTCGTTCTGGTAATCTTTTTTGTTATGAAATTTAGACCATATGCTCAATCTTACGTAACTGCTTCTCCAATCCATGTCAGCGCTAGCATTCTCTTTATTTTCTTCAAGGTTGCACTTGACCAGCTTTGATCACAATTTTTGCGCACAAGAAAACAATTGTATATTCCTGTAGAAAATATCTCCACTAAAATATGGCAAGACCAAAGATCGAGTTTGTACTGACATCCCAAGGGAACTATATTGAATTACCCAAAAGAAAGAATAAGTCAAGAAAGAAACATGCATCGGCTAAAGATGTAACGATTGTCTGCTCTTGATAATATATATACCGTAAATTCTAAATGGTCGTGTCCTGATGAAGCAGATAATTTGTATGCCCCGGTTTCTAAGATGAAGTGTATATGGACCAGCCAACGAAGTATCTCTATTTGCTACAACAGGAAAATTTGCAGACAAGCTTACGGTGTACTGCGAACTTTCAAAGCTTTGTGAAAAGAGTGAACAGAAACTATTGCATTAGAGTCCAATTTCCATCTGAACCTGTCTTAGCTGCAGCCAAATTACCAGATGAACATCAGCACAAAGTGGTTACTTCTAAAAGTTCTGAGTCTAATCTTTTTTTTTAAACAGGGAAGGGGTCACGAAGGACCCCGATGGTGCTAGATTAACAACACATGTGGCGGGTACAAATTTGCGCAGGAGACCCTAGCAACACTCGCACTAAGAATCTGAATTTAAGGATAAGGGCTCTGCAATTTACAAAAACACCCTAGCACTAAAAGAAAAAAAGCAATCAGGTGCTTGGGTGCCACCGCCACAGATCGCCGGTGTCCTCAAGGCGAACACGCCGAGGGCGGAGGAGAAGATGCTCGCACACTCTGCTGCCGGGGAAGAACCACTGCAACCGGCCATCTCAAAGTCTCCAGGGACGAACCACTTGTCGACGACGACATGGCGAGCTCCGGCGCAGGGTAGAAGACTCCACCACCGTGGTGAAGGAAGAAGGGCCGCCCTTTCGGCCAAAGATCACGGAGGCCACCCTGGTGTCCACGTGATCCGCTCGTCGCTGCACCGCCGCACCAAGCAAGTGCAGGTGCAGATCAAGACGACAGCAATCAAGGGGAGGAAACTTCTGCCTCCCTCCGCCACCATGGCAAGCTTCGAGCAAGAAGCTCTGCCCTTGAGCGCCATCCTCCCGACCGCAAGAACAGCACCAAGACCAGGCACCAGAAACCTGAGCCAGGCCGCCGCCGCTTCTCTCCTTCCCGCCGCCACGGCCGACCAAGAGAGAAACAGCAGCGCCCTGCAGCTCACCACCTCACCGCTCCCCCCCCCCCCCCCCCCCCCCCCCGCCTACTCGGCCGGCCAGGAAGGTCTCCATGGCTTGAAGCCTCTGATGCAGATCTTGGCTCCTACAAAGGCATTTATTTGTGGAGTCGCCGGTGGCCGCCTCACCCCTCACCTTCGCCTCCGACCACCGGAGAACCATGAAGAGCAGCAGCAGCAGCCGCCAGTACGAGATCCCGGCCAAAAGATCTCGCCACCAACCCCCGGCATGTTGGCAAACTACGGCATACAGCCAACACCTACAAGATCTACTCCTACATCTACCTCCGGCGCCACCCCATATCCAACTCCAACCGGCTATTCCGGCGGAGAGGACGGCGGGGCGGCCCGGCTGCTGAAGGTGGACTCTCAAGGAGGGTAGGGAGAGGGAGGAGAAGGGGACGGGGTGACTAGCGCTCAAAAGATTTCTGAGTCTAAAATCATACAGATTCTTCTAAGGAAGACAAGCCACAAAATCACATTATTGCTGCAAGCAAGGTGATACACCTCATGTATTGATTAGTTAGAATTTAAACCCTTAACTAATAATATTTTGAGATCGAATGATCCGCCGCCCCTCTTGAAATACATTTAGATATATTATGTGAATCTTAATAAATAAAACTGAGACAAATAATTTAAGATGGAGAGAGTAGTTATATGCTCCAATATCCTGCTAGGAGCAGGCAGAATATAGAGGTAGCACGAGTAATGATACTAGCGTTACTCTGCATTTCCCATTTTGAACCGAGTTTCATAGCGCAACGCTCTACACAGCACAAACGGGCCAGATACGCCGCAGGGCTCCTCGCTTGGCGTCCCCATTCCTGTGAAGAGAATGGCATCCGACCCGACCGTCGGCAGTCCAAGTCCCGTGACGCACGGTCGGGCTCGAGCACGCCGCAAATCATTCCCCCCCTGCCGGCGCGGCCCGCGCGTCGTACTGCCCAACCAGCCTCCACAAGAAAATAAATAATCCCCACGAATATCCAACCGGCTCCTCTGCTGGGAGCGCACATGGTCCCACCTGTCACTCGCACTACCGCCGGGTACCAGCAGGCGAGGCATGCGGCCTGGTCGGGTCAGTGTGAGGAGGACTGGCCTGGTCAGTCTCCCTTCGAGGCCCACAGGGAAGATTCGCCGCGTGCGGGTCCCGCGGTCAATTCTCCCTCGCTCCAGTACAGAGTGTAGCCACGAGATGCCGGCCGGTCACGCACAGTGGCGCGTCGTCCGCCCGTCGATCTCGCCGTTGGCTGGGCGCGGTCCATGGGGTGCGATCTGGCCGCTGGGGACCGTTGCACGCCGGCGTGTTTCGGCTTTAAAATTCTGGGTCGAGAGGGCTGGAAAGCGAAAAGAGAAAGGAAGATGCACGTGCTTTGCTCGCGGAACGGTCCTGGTAATGGTATATGTCCATGGACTAGTCATTTTGTATTGCATATATTCCACGAGAAATGTATCGTCCAAGAAAAGAAATTCCAATCGAAATACTAGTCCTTGATCGTGTGTTCTTGACATGTTGAAACCTCAATCTACATGGTGTCAATGAGATAGTGATGTTACCCGCAAAAATAAAATGAGACAATGATTTTGTTGTGAACTTGTGTTAATGAAGAGTAGAATTATTATAAAACAAGATTGCGGGAGTAAAAAAATAAGTAGATTAGACAATATGCATATCATCTATTATATATATATATATATATAGAGAGAAAAAATACTTCTTACTCCCGGGTGTAACTACACCCAGGTGTCATATACTACCTTACAGAAGTATTTGTAATACTTTATCTATTTGAGTATATTCATATACTATATCTAAGATACTTACAAGCAAGTTAGGTGAAAAAATTGCAAGTGCACCCATAGTTTATATATATATATATATATATATATAATACTACGTATAAAAGAAATATGGGAATAAAAATTACATACTATCAAAAAAGTAGTATATATATTGCCCAAATATTTTTATATACTTCATACTACACGTACATACCTTCCGGTATGGTAGATACTGTCTATATAGTGTGAAACACGTATGGGTGTAACTACACCTGGGTGTAGTATGAATATGTCCTATATATATATATACTAAAAGCAATATAAAAATAATTTTCAAGGCACTAGATTGATCCACATCACCTAAATTACATGCTTCATCAATCTTAATTTTAATGGTTGAGAATGCATCGACTGGACGTACACGCATGTCCAACTCAGTTTGTATTAATAGAGTCCATGTTGCATGGTTTCCAAAAAAGGAGTCCCCATAGTACACACGAACATTCATTTTCTGCGGGCCTGAAATTAGAGTCCCTATTATACACATATACGTTAAATGCAAACATATTTTTTTTTTAACTCTGAAATTAATTTTCTTTTGGTGTCTCATTTCTCTGACGTGGTGCTTAACTACTCATAGGTTGACACCATCGTTCAAAACACCCTAGCTCGCTAGGGTTCATTCTGCATATTGATTAGTTAGGTCTTCTGCCGCGACGATGGAGATGGTAATGGAGAAACATGCTGCACTGCAGATGCAACAAGCAAGAGTACTATATCCGGCCAGGGAAGATGCAAGGGTGGCATATTGAAGTGCGAGAGGGTGACAAGGCGGAGGCGGGAAAGGGCAAGTGGATTGGCATGGTGATCCAGGACTACCTCGAGCAGTACATAGGTGCTCGCCAAGTTGAGGTGCGGCCCTCGTCCCACGTGGCGAGGCTGTTATGGAGCAGTTGCGAGCCGATGATCTTGGAGAAGTACCACCACCTCAGATATGCCTACACGGAGTTCTGATACCAATTGTAACTACCTCGGTGAATTACGCTCCTAGTTACAAGCCTGGATGAGCGGAAATGGTTAAAATAGTACGGTGGGGCCCAAATGCCACTCACAGGTAGACCTTTCGGCCGTCCTAACCATTTCCAAACATCGGGACAAGAACGGGCGGCGTAATCGGCAGGCGAAGGGATCAACTACATACACAAATGAGTATGTATGCAAGTCACCATACAACAGTCCTCAGAGCCATTCCATCTAAAAGAAATAGAAATATTGCAACGTCATACGGCAAGATCCAAATATCCTAGATAGATATAATAGTTTAGGATATCTCCTCATACATCAAACATCAGAGTATCAGGCGGAAGCGGAAAACAAGATCCGAGTACGGATAAGAAGCAAATCGGCATAAGATGCCCATAAATAAACACATCCCGTCCACAGATCTCACGGATCCCCGTTCCCGGAATCTCTACGCCGAATGATCGTTGCCCACATCGTCCGTCTCCTCCACCCAGTATCCATCTTGCGAGTTTACCTGTTCATCTGAATCAAATAATTTATCGTGTGAGACCCTAGGGGTACTCAGCAAGTCTTTATGCCTCTAAAGGGGACACAACCTGGGGTGACGCAATTGCAGCAAAAGATAATCCCTAACAATTCTATAGATACTCGCTAACCATCCGCCAAACCAAAGATAGACGGATGTCCGTGAATTAATAACAACAGTTATAACGGTAATATTAACAGATCCATCCTCCTCCTCGCTTACCAACGAGGAAGCGGACGAACAACCCCCCATCCGTTGGCAGTTTTATTACCCATTCCATGAGTGTTGCACTATTACTAGTCAGGTACTTAGTCAAATTAAAAGCGGTACTTTAGTTATACTTGTCTATGATCGAGAAACTGTGCTCCAAGTCGTCCATAACCGCGGACACGGCTTTCAGAAAGTTTTATCCTGCAGGGGTGCACAAATAGCAACACACACTCGATCAACCTCGGAAAAACCAAATCAAAACCCAACGAGGCAGTCACGACAAAGCGATCACAGGATTCAGAAATATTTCAGGGGGCCACCCCATTAAGCTACCCGCTACGAAGTTGGCCGGCTCCGAGACGGACTCAAGGTTTGCGTCAATGGCTGTAAACGACTGGGAACCCGAAAGTGTGACTGGGCTTGTCGATACCGTGAAAACACTCCGCTTACCTAAACAGTACAGGTGCATCCTCGCACAATCTTAAATTAAGCAGTAAAGCATGGCATAAGTACAGAATAGTAATAAAGCCCCAAACTACTTTGTGGCCCCAAGAAATAAGAATGAATCAAGCTCTGGCTCAGGGGGGTTCATAAGCCTCCCGGATGTGGATAGCGCGAATATTCAAGGAACAGGAATCAAGTACTCGGGGTCCTACGGGACACAAGTGGGCATGAAAAACCAAATAGCAGATATTGCTCACCGATGCCACTTTCATTAGTTATCCCATTACTACTCAGATTAAGTTGTTTGGGTACCTCGTTATCCATCAGACACTCACATACCCTACACATGCTGTTCTACGACTCGCATGGCTCAAACAACTCCTGTAGTAATGGCTCATGGGATGGAGGAACAAGCTTCGGTGGGGTTTAAAAGTAAAGGCTATGCAGTACTTGGGATTCAAATTAATGCAATCGCGACTCAATGATGCAAGATTAAGATAGAGGCAATAGGTAATATATGTATGCAAGCATGTGGTAGTGCTTGCCTGGCAGCTCAGTTGAAGCGAGGGATGGATCTGGGTAGTGCTCTTGGTTTTCTTGATATATCCCCTGCTCAGCGTCTATTCGAAGAAGAACCAAACAAACAAGGGCCAACATAAATAAAGTGCACAAGCATATGAATAAAATGCGACAAGCAAACAATCATGCCATGATGAATGATGCACAATTTGCATGGCAATAAAGTAGCATGGCATGGGTGAGGTGTGGAATACAAGAAATAAGCATTTTATGGAGTTTAATCATATTTTATACTCAAATAAGTTGCTGTATACTCTATATTTACATGATGCATGCTGCAAAACAGAACATGGAATGCATAAACAGAAAGGTCTCGTCGAGCTAATCATTTTAGACATATCATTTGTTAAATTTGGAGTTATAAATCAAAAGTTATTAATTAATTAAGGAAAAATGGCATTTTATTGTAATTTTAATCAACTTAAAATTTTAAATGTTCAAAATATATTTTGAAGGGCATATTTGAATTCCTCACATTTTTCTGATCTCAAAACATATATTACAAGTTTAATTTGGAGTTATATTTTAAAAGTTATTTGAAAACAGATTGGAAATTTGAATTTAAATGAAATTTGAAAAGATTTAAATTAAAACAGATAAAAACAGAAACTTTTCGTACTCAGGCAGATCCAGTCCCAGCCGCTGACGGGTGGGCCAGCTGCTGACTGGGACAACATGCGTACAGAAAAGCTTTTTTCACCGCGAGCTAGTCTAGCCTCTGCGAATGACATATGGGGCCAGCGGCCACGGGGGTCCACGTGACAGTGGCTAGGCGAGCTGAGGCCACGCGGCAGAGCCAGGGACCGCGGGTTGTGATTCCCAGACTTGCGATACCTTTTTGCAAAGCTGCCACCGAGACCGACAGGTGGGGTCCTAAAGGATTGCGGGTTGAGGAAAACAAAACGGAAGGGGTTTTCTGAGAAAAAGACACGGCTACTGTTTTTCTTCTACCGCGTCTCTGACAAAACTGTCGGCGACAGCGCGCACGACGGGGTGGGGATCGAACTCGCGACCGATCTCTCGCGCGCAGGCGACAGCGACCAACGCGGCTCGGAGAGGTTGCTGGTAGGAGAGGGTCGCGCGGCTAGATACGCTTGTGCGACGCCACGATGAGAAGAACCGAACACGACACCGGCGCACCGAGGGCGTTCGACGGAGTGACCGGCGCTATCAAAGGGTATGAGCGAGGGAGGGGATGTCACGGAGGCTCAGCAGCTCACCGGGAGGTTGTTGGTGCGGTTGGTTCGGGCAGAGGAGATGGCGATCAGCGACGTAGCAGGCGCCGGGTGGAGCTAGGGTTTCGTCGGAGCGGCGTCGGGTGTAGCATCCCAATTGTCTAACAATTGTAATGCTACTTGGTCTAGTAATATATTGGCTACTCAAATATATACTTGTTGCATCATCATTATATCATGCTCATGTCATCATGCCTCCTTGCATTTGAGCATCATATAAAACCCTTTTTGGTTTGGTCCTTACCTCATATGCATTATTAATTGTATTTGTCTCTTGATATTGTATTTGGTTCTTGATATATTGTTTAAATGCCCAAGTTGAGTTGGGGGCATATCTTTTATTAACTCCACCACCTTTTCTTTCACCACCTTATAATTCCACCATCCAACTCAATATGAGCTTGGCATTTACTGGTTTTACTTCTAGCTCATGTGGGTTGGGATGGATCCAATTCTTTGCCACATGCTCTCATCTTGGCATCATGTTGTTTTCACAATATTGAAACATGAGAGCCACATGGCCACCTTTGCATGCCTTGTGAGTGGAACCTTTTTCCTAGCTTCCATATGTGTGATTTTGGGGTTACCATCATGTTGGGTTATTCTGTGGGCTTATTAAATACCTAGTGGCATATACACACTAGCAAGTCCCAAATATAATCCAATGTGATCATCTCCATATACTCCACTTGAAATTCTTTCTAAATTCCTTTGCTTGGGCCTTACTCCAATTTTTGGGAATGCATAATAATAATGCCATGTATTAATCTTGTTTTCACAAAATAAGCATGGCATTAATTGATTGCATGGGCCATGCAAGAACCATCTTTTGCTAGCTTTGGTTTGTATTTGCATTTTGAGTAGATCTTTTATAAAACCCCATCACCTTGTCCTCTCTTTTCCATCCCCTCTAAACCTAGCTCTAAGCTAAAACCTAGACCAAACCCTAAGTACCCTAAGTCCACCACCTCTCTCTCTCTCGGCTCCCCCTCTCTCTTACCTAGCTGGCCACCTAGCTACCCCCAGCCCCAACCAAACCCTAGCTACCCCGAGCCATACCCCATCCCTACCCGAGCCTAGCTCCCAACCCTAGCCCGAGCTCCCTACCTCCCTCCCTCTCCTTTCTCTCTGCCCTAGGGGCCCCAGCCCGAACCACCCCGACCCTGGCCTGCCCTACCCCACCTGGAAGCCTCACCTGCCCCTCCCCTACCTGCCCAGACCGAGCACGTGAGAGAGAAGAGGAGGAAAAAGGTGGCCGAGCCACCTTTTCCATCTACCCCTCCCCCACGGCGTCTCCCTTTCCCTCTCTGCCTTATCTCCTCCACCTCGCCTCTCTGGCCTCTCCAGATCCCCCCAGGCACCTGCCGCTCCTCCCCTTCCTCTCCGCCAGCAGCTACCCCCGACGCCAGCCACCGTCGGCCTCCGCCACGTCCCGTTGATCCAGGCGTGCAGAGAGACCGTGGAGTGGCCTGGGAGTTCCAGGAGGCTTCCCTGCATCGCCTGGAACACGCCCGCGAGGAGGAGGAGCACCGGAGCCACCCGAACCAGCGCGAGCCCGACGCAAACCCTAGTTCATCGGTCCGTCTGCACCGCCGTCGTCTTGCTGCTCCTCTGCTCGATCCGTCCACGCCAACGCCCTCTCGGTGAGCTCCCCAACCCCCCAGACATCGTCGCCGTCGCCGTCTCGCCCTAGCCTCGCCGGAAATTTCGTCGAGCACCCTCTGCGCGCCGCTGCACGTGTCTGTCCGCTCGCTCCCGTCCGCATCGCAGCCCTATCTAGGACCCGCCCGCTCTCCTGTCACCTAGCCCACCTAGCCGCACTGGTTCGCCACCCCAGTGCGCACCCGCAGGTCCCCGGTTCGAGCCCCGCTCGCTGCGCTCCGCGCGCTCGGCACCGACCTGTCCGCAGACGCGAGGAAGAACAACAGTACGGCCATGGCCTTTTGCGCATACCCCCCCACCTTTTTGTCTCGCAACCCGCGCTCCCTCTAGGCCCACTAGTCGGTGTCTGTTGCCTTTTTGCAAAAAGGCACCTGCGCTCTGTTTTCAGCAACCCGCGGTCCCTGGCTCGGCCGCGTGGCCCCAGTCCGCCCAGCCGCTGTCGCGTGGACCCGCGAAGCCTCTGGCCCCACCTGTCGGCCTCTAGATCTAGCTAAGCCCGCGGTGTAAAAAAGGTTTTCTGCGCGCGTGGATGCCCAGTCAGCCTGGCCCCACCTGTAAGCGTCTGTGGCTAGATTAGACTGAGTATAAAAAGTATTTACCTGTTTCTATTTTAAATTCAAATCTTTTTCTAATTATTTCAAATTCAAATATATTTCTGTTTTTAAATATCCTTTCAAATATTAATCCAAATAATACATATAATATATGTTTTCAAATCAGAAAAATGTGAGGAATTCAAATATGCAATCCAAAATATATTCTGAATATTTTAAATTCCAAGTTTATTTAAATTACAATAAATTGCCCTCTTGACTTAATAAATCAATAACTTTTGTTTTATAAGTCCAAATTTAATAAATGATATGTCTAAAATGATTAGCTCGACGAGACCTTTCTGTTTATGCATTCCTTGGTTTGTTTTGAAGCATGCATCATATAAATATAATGTATACAGCAACTAATATGAGAATAAAATGAGCTCAAAACTAAATAAAATGCTTTAATATTGTATTCCACACCTCACCCATGCCATGCTACTTAATTGCCATGCAAATTGTGCATCATTCATCATGGCATGATTGTTTGCTTGATGCATTTATTCATATGCTTGTGCACTTTATTTATGTTGGCCCTTGTTTGTTTGGTTCTTCTTCGAATAGACGCTGAGCAGGGGATATATCAAGAGAACCAGGAGCACTACCCAGATCCATTCCTTGCTTCAACTGAGCTGCCAGGCAAGCACTACCACATGCTTGCATACATATAGTACCTATTGCCTCTATCTTATTCTTGCATCATTGAGTCGCGATTGCATTAAATGGAATCCCAAGTATTGCATAGCCTTTACTTTTAAACCCCACCGAAGCTTGTTCCTCCATCCCATGAGCCATTACTATAGGAGTTGTTTGAGCCATGCGAGTCGTAGAACAACATGTGTAGGGTATGTGAGTGTCTGATGGATAACGAGGTACTTAAACAACTTAACCTGCGTAGTAATGGGATAACTAATGAAAGTGGCACCGGTGAGCAATATCTGCTATTTGGTTTTTAAGCTCACTTGTGTCCCGTAAGACCCCGAGTACTTGATTCCTGTTCCAAGATTATTCGCGCTATCCACATCCGGGAGGCCTTATGGACCCCCCTGAGCCAGAGCTTGATTCATTCTTATTTCTTGGGGCCACAAACTAGTTTGATGGTTTATTTACTATCCTGTACCTATGCCATGCGTTACTGCTTTATTTAAGATTGTGCGAGGAGCACCTGTACTGTTTAGGAAAGCGGAGTGTTTTCGCGGTGTCGACAAGCCCAGTCACATTTTCGGGTTCCCAATCGTTCACAGCCACTGGCGCAAACCTTGAGACCGTCTCGGAGTCGGCTAACTTCGTTGCGGGTAGCTCAATGGGGTGGCCCCCTGAAATATTTCTGAATCCTGTGATTGCTTTGTCATGACTGCCTCGTTGGGTTTTGATTTGGTTTTTCCGAGGCATATCGAGTGTGTGTTGCTATTTGTGCCCCCCTGCAGGGTAAAACTTTCTGAAAGCCGTGTCCGCGGTTATGGACGACTTGGAGCACAGTTTCTCGATCATAGACAAGCATAACTAAAGTACCGCTTCTAATTTTACTAGACTAGGTACCTGACTAGTAAATAGTGCAACGCTCATGGAATGGATAATAAAACTGCCAACGGATGGGGGGGTTGTTCGTCCGCTTCCTCGTCGGTAAGCGAGGAGGAGGATGGATCTGTTAAGATTACCGTTATAACTGTTATAACTGTTGTTATTAATTCACGGACATCCGTCTATCTCTGGTTAGGCGGATGGTTAGCGAGTATCTGTAGAATTGTTAGGGTTTATCTTTTGCTGCAATTGCGTCACCCCAGGTTGTGTCCCCTTTAGAGGCATAAAGACTTGCTGAGTACCCCTAGGGTCTCACACGATAAATTATTGGTTCAGATGAACAGGTACCCTCACAAGATGGATACTGGGTGGAAGAGACGGACGATGTGGGCAACGATCATTCGGTGTAGAGATTCCGGGAACGGGGATCCGTGAGATCTGTGGGCGGGATGTGCTTATTTATGGGGCATCTTATGCCGATTTGCTTCTTATCCGTACTCGGATTTTGTCTTCCGCTTCCGCTTGATACTCTGTTGATTGATGTATGAGGAGATATCCTAAACTATTATATCTATCTAGGATATTTGGATCTTGCCGTATGGCGTTGCTATATTTCCTTTCTTTTTAGATGGAATGGCTCTGATGTACTATTGTATGGTGGCTTGCATACATACTCATTTGTGTATGTAGTTGATCCCTTCGCCTGCCGATTACGCCGCCCGTTCTTGTCCCGATGTTTGGAAATGGTTGGGACGGCCGAAAGGTCTACCTGTGAGTGGCATTTGGGCCCCACCGTACTATTTCAACCATTTCTGATCATCCAGGCTTGTACTAGGAGCGTAATCACTGAGGTAGTTACAATTGGTATCAGAGCCATCCCGCCCTTCAGGGTCTCAGCCAAATGGTCATTGTCTGTCTAGCAAATATTTTTGGTAGTTATGTATACTAGGAAAAAACAAAACGCGAGAGTAGGACTGCTTCCACTTTTCTTCTTACCCACCCACCCACCCTTTTCTGGTAAGGAAGTGTAACGTTTTCAATCCTCTTCTTAAAATTCAAACTAGGATTCACGTGTTCTGGGATTCCGTAGTACCATAGGTTGTGTGTGTGTGTGAAATCTTTGTCTATCTGTTGCATCCAAGTTGTTATCTTTATCGGCCTTTTGGTTATCAACTGTTGGTACATTCCATACCGACAGGCTTTTGCAAACCGACGCGATCTATCTGATTCGTTGTATACCGACGCGATCTATCTTACTCTTTGTTATCCAACGTTATCTTCTTTGTGGTGTTCGTTTCCGTAGTTGCTAATCTTTAGGTTCGTCGTGAGAAGCAGGTGTTGAGATATGTGTTTTACTTGTTCATGTGCGGAGTAATGATTTGAGTGCGGGATGGAGTCGCGACCATACCACTACTCTTATCATTCGCTCTTGTATATTGAATTGGTAGAGTCACTAATCTTGATTCGTTAAGTGATTTTGCGCATCTATTGGTATTTTAATGCCGAAATTTGTGGAAAAATTTTCTTTGATATATTTGTGTACCACACTCCTTTTCAGTCGTGTGCGATATGCTTAATATCTTCTAGGTGCTTTGAACTTCGTTGATATTTTAATATCATCTTAGTAAATTGTATCCTTTAATCTTGGTTAATTCCATCTTGGTACTATTTTGGATTATTATTATTCTCCATCATAGTACTGACTTGTGTGTTATATCAATCACAGGATGGCACCACCACGCCGTTCTGAGGAGGACATACAACCTGAACTGGGGGCAGCGTTGTCAAGCATCGCCAATGCCTTGGCAGCAATGCAGCAGAACCAGCAGCGCTTTGAGGAAAGTGTCAGGAGGAATGAGTTTGTTCCGCTACCTCCACCTCCCAAGCGAGGAGACATCAAAAGCTTCCTGAAGTTCAACCCTCGCCAGTTTGATGTTTCTGATCAACCACTTGATGCTGATGATTGGTTGCGTGAGATGTCAAGGTTACTGGCAACTGCTGATGTTCCTGAGCAAGAATGGGTAAAGTGTGCTACTCACCTTCTGAAGGGAGATACAGCTCTCTGGTGGGAGAATTACCTGAAGGCAAACAACACTGGTTTTCAGCCTACTTGGGGACAGTTCACTGGAGCTTTCAAGGAACAGTATCTGTCAGAAATTGTCATGGAGAGGATGAAGGAAGTGTTTCTCAACCTCAAGCAGGGCAATGACAATGTCAACACCTACATCAGGAACTTCATGAACCTCTCTCGTTATGGTGGCGATGAGATCTCTGATGACAAGAAGAAGCAAAAGAGGTTCAGGCAAGGGCTCAATGCATCGATCAAGTATGCAATCACACATGCAAGGCCAGCGTCTTTCCTGGAACTTCAGCATACAGCTCTGCAGGAAGAGGCAAGTAGGCAAGTGTTTGAGGAGTCAAAGAAACACAGTCGTGATGCAGCAAGCTCTTCAGCTATGTCAGCTCCTTCTAAGCGTCGTGTCTGGGTTCCTAACACCCCACCGTCGCTCCCGGCTCCACCAAGACCTTCAAGCTACGCAGCAAGGCCACCAAACTTCCTCACTGCTGCTCCCAGGGGCTACAACCACCACTACCCTGGAGCGCCTGGCGGAGTCCCTGGCTACGTTGCTCCACGTCCACCTGGTGCTTGTTACACTTGTGGAGACTCTGGGCATCAACAATGGAACTTCCCGATGAAGAACAAGGCTCTTCCTCCACCACCTCCAAGATCTGCGGCAAGCTCTCCTATGGTTCGTGCACCACCACCTCGGGCTCTCAACATCAACACCAAGCCCGGGTCTACTGTTGCTCGCGCCAACTGCATCAACGCCGCTCAAGCTAAGCCTGCACCTGGAGTTGTGATGGGTATGCTATCCGTTAACTCAGTCCCTGCACGAGTTTTGTTTGATTCTGGTGCATCGCATTCTTTTGTGTCAACCAAGTTTGCGGATGAGAATGGGTTAGATATGGATCCTCTCCTTAAGCGGTTAATGGTCCTCTCTCCTGGAGCAAAGATGGCAGCTTCTAAAATCAGCCATGGCAATCAAATTGAGATTGGTGGCTCTTCGTTCTCGGCTTCCTTAATCATTCTGGGCAATTCTGACATTGATGTCATCTTGGGCATGGATTGGTTGACAGCAAATGCAGCTGTGATTGATTGTGCTGAACGCTCGGTTTCTCTGAAGATTCCTGAAGGCCATATAGTCTATTCTCCAAGTCAGACTCCTGCTATCCAGCTTTTCTCTTTGGCGACTCTAAATGTTGATGCTATGGAAGCTATTCAGAGTGTTCCGGTGGTCTATGAGTTCCCAGATGTCTTTCCTGAAGAGTTGCCAGGTATGCCTCCGAATCGTGAGGTTGAGTTTGTTATTGAGCTTGAACCTGGTACCGCTCCTATCTCCAAGCGGCCTTATAAGATGGGTCCTGCTGAGTTGGCTGAACTCAAACGACAGCTTGATGAACAAGAGAAGTTGGGTTTCATTCAGCATAGTACTTCTTCTTGGGGTAGCCCAACTCTCTTTGTGAAGAAGCGAGACCAGACGGATAGACTTTGTGTTGACTATCGGGCTCTCAATGCTAAAACCATCAAGAATAAATATCCCCTTCCGCGGATTAATGATCTCTTCGATCAGCTAGCTAGAGCTGTGGTATTCTCTAAGCTTGACTTGAGGAGTGGTTATCACCAAATCAAGATTCGCAAGGAAGATGTTCCGAAAACAGCTTTCACCACCCGTTATGGCCTGTATGAGTACACGGTCATGTCTTTCGGTCTCACCAACGCACCTGCCACCTTGTCGAGGCTCATGAACTCGATTTTCATGGAGTATCTTGATAAGTTCGTTGTGGTCTATCTGGATGACATCCTAGTCTATTCTAAGTCCCAGGAAGAGCATGAAGAACACCTTCGGTGTGTCCTAAACAAGCTTCGTGAGAACCGCTTGTATGCAAAGTTCTCCAAGTGTGAGTTTTGGCTGCCACAAGTAACCTATCTTGGTCACGTCATCTCTGCCAAGGGCATTGCAGTCAATCCGGAAACTGTGAAGACAATTGTTGAATGGCTTCCTCCTGTCAATGTCAAAGAAGTGCGGAGTTTCCTTGGTTTGGCTAGTTATTGCCGTCGCTTCATTCAGAACTTTTCGAAGATAGCGAAGCCTCTTACCGATCTCCTCAAGAAAGGCAAGAAATACCTTTGGACTCCTGCATGTCAAGCAAGCTTTGAGTCACTCAAAGAGAAGCTCACTTCCACACCAGTCTTGGTTCCTCCGGATACATCCAAGCCGTTCCAGATCTTCTGTGACGCCTCTTTGCTTGGATTGGGTGCGGTCCTTATGCAAGAAAAACAAGTTGTTGCTTATGCCTCTCGACAGTTGAAGACGCATGAGATCAACTATCCTACACATGACCTCGAGCTCGCAGCAGTTGTCTTTGCTTTGAAAGTATGGAGGCACTACTTGCTTGGCAACCGTTGTGAGATCTTTTCTGATCACAAGAGTCTGAAGTATATCTTTACTCAGCCTGATCTCAACCTTCGGCAAAGGAGATGGATTGAAGCAATCAATGACTTCGATTTGACCATCAACTACACTCCGGGCAAAGCTAATGTCATGGCAGATGCTCTCAGCCGTAAAGCTTATGTCAACAACCTCATGATGGAAGAACAATAGCCTCTCTTGTGCGAGGAATTCCGTCAGCTCAACCTGGAAATTGTGGAACAAGGGTATCTCCTGAACCTTCTAGCAACACCTCTCTTGGAAGAAAAGGTTCGCTCTTCTCAGCTTGGTGATCCGTACACAAGAAAGATCATCTCCAGGATTCAGCTTCCAAAGTATGAGTCCTTCCACGTCGATGAGCAAGGCACGCTTTTCTTTGAACACCGGATGTTTGTTCCGAACTACCCGGGTTTGAGAGAGCAAGTTCTCAAGGAGGCGCACGATTCTGTTCTTTCTATCCACCCTGGCAGCACAAAGATGTACATGGACTTGAAAACACAATATTGGTGGCCTGGTTTAAAAAGGTATTGTGCCAAGTATGTCTCGGAGTGTGATGTCTGCCGCAGAGTGAAAGCTGTCCATCAGAAACCTTCCGGTCTTCTACAGCCATTGAAACCCCCGGAATGGAAATGGGAGAAAGTAGAGATGGACTTCATCACTGGTTTCCCAAGATCGCAGAAGGGCAACAATGCAATCTTTGTTGTCATTGACAGGCTTTCTAAAGTGGCTCACTTCTTCCCCGTCAAGGAAACCATTTCTGCAATTCAGTTAGCGGAGCTCTATATCAACAGAATTGTCTCTCTGTATGGGGTTCCTCTTGAGATCAGTTCAGACCGTGGAAGCATCTTCACTTCCAAGTTCTGGGAGAGTTTCCAAAATGCTTTGGGAACAAAGTTGAACTTCAGCACAGCTTACCACCCTCAGTCGCAAGGACAAGTTGAAAGGATCAATCAGATTCTAGAGGATATGCTTCGTGCTTGCGTCATCTCTTTTGGCATGAAGTGGGAAGAATGTCTTCCTTATGCTGAATTCTCGTACAACAACAGCTTCCAGAAAAGTCTGAGGATGGCACCATTTGAGGCTCTCTATGGTCGCAAATGCAGAACTCCGATTGGTTGGTCGGGTCCAGGTGAAAGGATCTTGTTTGGCCCTGACATTGTGACTCAAGCGGAGGAGAAGGTTCATATCATTCTGGAAAATCTGAGGATTGCTCAAAGTCGCCAGAAGAGCAATTATGACAGGAAGCACACGGACATGGAGTATGTCCCTGGTGATCTCGTTTACCTTCGTGTCACTCCCATGAGAGGCACGCACCGATTTGGTATCAAAGGGAAGCTGGCTCCTAGATACATCGGTCCCTTCAAAATTCGTGGGAGAAGAGGAGAAGTTGCTTACGCTCTTGAGCTTCCGAAAAAACTCAAGGTCCATGATGTTTTCCACGTCTCTCAGCTCAAGAAGTGCTTCAAGGATCCCGGCAGGACCGTGGATCATGAGCTTATCAATCTCCAAGAAGACCTGTCTTATCAAGAACACCCCACAAAAATCCTTGAAGTCGCAGAAAGAAGGACTCGCAACAAGTCCATCAAGTTCTGCAAGGTGCAGTGGTCGCACCATTCCGTTGATGAAGCCACTTGGGAACGTGAAGATGATCTCCGTGCCAAGTATCCTACCCTCTTTGTGTCTTCTTCTTCATCCTAGAATCTCGGGGCGAGATTCCTGTTTAGTGGGGGAGAGTTGTAGCATCCCAATTGTCTAACAATTGTAATGCTACTTGGTCTAGTAATATATTGGCTACTCAAATATATAATTGTTGCATCATCATTATATCATGCTCATGTCATCATGCCTCCTTGCATTTGAGCATCATATAAAACCCTTTTTGGTTTGGTTCTTACCTCATATGCATTATTAATTGTATTTGCCTCTTGATATTGTATTTGGTTCTTGATATATTGTTTAAATGCCCAAGTTGAGTTGGGGGCATATCTTTTATTAACTCCACCACCTTTTCTTTCACCACCTTATAATTCCACCATCCAACTAAATATGAGCTTGGCATTTACTGGTTTTACTTCTAGCTCATGTGGGTTGGGATGGATCCAATTCTTTGCCACATGCTCTCATCTTGGCATCATGTTGTTTTCACAATATTGAAACATGAGAGCCACATGGCCACCTTTGCATGCCTTGTGAGTGGAACCTTTTTCCTAGCTTCCATATGTGTGATTTTGGGGTTACCATCATGTTGGGTTATTTTGTGGGCTTATTAAATACCTAGTGGCATATACACACTAGCAAGTCCCAAATATAATCCAATGTGATCATCTCCATATACTCCACTTGGAATTCTTTCTAAATTCCTTTGCTTGGGCCTTACTCCAATTTTTGGGAATGCATAATAATAATGCCATGTATTAATCTTGTTTTCACAAAATAAGCATGGCATTAATTGATTGCATGGGCCATGCAAGAACCATCTTTTGCTAGCTTTGGTTTGTATTTGCATTTTGAGTAGATCTTTTATAAAACCCCATCACCTTGTCCTCTCTTTTCCATACCCTCTAAACCTAGCTCTAAGCTAAAACATAGACCAAACCCTAAGTACCCTAAGTCCACCACCTCTCTCTCTCGGCCTCCCCCTCTCTCTTACCTAGCTGGCCACCTAGCTACCCCCAGCCCCAACCAAACCCTAGCTACCCCGAGCCATACCCCCTCCCTACCCGAGCCTAGCTCCCAACCCTAGCCCGAGCTCCCTACCTCCCTCCCTCTCCTTTCTCTCTGCCCTAGGGGCCCCAGCCTGAACCACCCCGACCCTGGCCTGCCCTACCCCACCTGGAAGCCTCACCTGCCCCTCCCCTACCTGCCCAGACCGAGCACGTGAGAGAGAAGAGGAGGAAAAAGGTGGCCGAGCCACCTTTTCCATCTTCCCCTCCCCCACGGCGTCTCCCTTTCCCTCTCTGCCTTATCTCCTCCACCTCGCCTCTCTGGCCTCTCCCAGATCCCCCCAGGCACCTACCGCTCCTCCCCTTCCTCTCCGCCAGCAGCTACCCCCGACGCCAGCCACCATCGGCCTCCGCCACGTCCCGTTGATCCAGGCGTGCAGAGAGACCGTGGAGTGGCCTGGGAGTTCCAGGAGGCTCCCATGCATCGCCTGGAACACGCCCGCGAGGAGGAGGAGCACCGGAGCCACCCGAACCAGCGCGAGCCCGACGCAAACCCTAGTTCATCGGTCCGTCTGCACCGCCGTCGTCTTGCTGCTCCTCTGCTCGATCCGTCCACGCCAACGCCCTCTGGGTGAGCTCCCCAACCCCCCAGACATCGTCGCCGTCGCCGTCTCGCCCTAGCCTCGCCGGAAATTTCGTCGAGCACCCTCTGCGCGCCGCTGCACGTGTTTGTCCGCTCGCTCCCGGCCGCATCGCAGCCCTATCTAGGCCCCGCCCGCTCTCCTGTCACCTAGCCCACCTAGCCGCACTGGTTCGCCACCCCAGTGCGCACCCGCAGGTCCCCGGTTCGAGCCCCGCGCGCTGCGCTCCGCGCACTCGGCACCGACCTGTCCGCAGACGCGAGGAAGAACAACAGTACGGCCGTGGCCTTTTGCGCATACCCCCCACCTTTTTGTCTCGCAACCCGCGCTCCCTCTAGGCCCACTAGTCGATGTCTGTTGCCTTTTTGCAAAAAGGCACCTGCGCTCTGTTTTCAGCAACCAGCGGTCCCTGGCTCGGCCGCGTGGCCCCAGTCCGCCCAGCCGCTGTCGCGTGTACCCGCGAAGCCTCTGGCCCCACCTGTCGGCCTCTAGATCTAGCTAAGCCCGCGGTGTAAAAAGGTTTTCTGCGCGCGTGGACGCCCAGTCAGCCTGGCCCCACCTGTAAGCGTCTGTGGCTAGATTAGACTGAGTATAAAAAGTATTTACCTGTTTCTATTTTAAATTCAAATCTTTTTCTAATTATTTCAAATTCAAATATATTTCTGTTTTTAAATATCCTTTCAAATATTAATCCAAATAATACATATAATATATGTTTTCAAATCAGAAAAATGTGAGGAATTCAAATATGCAATCCAAAATATATTCTGAATATTTAAAATTCCAAGTTTATTTAAATTACAATAAATTGCCCTCTTGACTTAATAAATCAATAACTTTTGTTTTATAAGTCCAAATTTAATAAATGATATGTCTAAAATGATTAGCTCGACGAGACCTTTCTGTTTATGCATTCCTTGGTTTGTTTTGAAGCATGCATCATATAAATATAATGTATACAGCAACTAATATGAGAATAAAATGAGCTCAAAACTAAATAAAATGCTTTAATATTGTATTCCACACCTCACCCATGCCATGCTACTTAATTGCCATGCAAATTGTGCATCATTCATCATGGCATGATTGTTTGCTTGATGCATTTATTCATATGCTTGTGCACTTTATTTATGTTGGCCCTTGTTTGTTTGGTTCTTCTTCAAATAGACGCTTAGCAGGGGATATATCAAGAGAACTAGGAGCACTACCCAGATCCATTCCTTGCTTCAACTGAGCTGCCAGGCAAGCACTACCACATGCTTGCATACATATAGTACCTATTGCCTCTATATTATTCTTGCATCATTGAGTCGCGATTGCATTAAATGGAATCCCAAGTATTGCATAGCCTTTACTTTTAAACCCCACCAAAGCTTGTTCCTCCATCCCATGAGCTATTACTACAGGAGTTGTTTGAGCCATGCGAGTCGTAGAACAACATGTGTAGGGTATGTGAGTGTCTGATGGATAACGAGGTACTTAAACAACTTAACCTGCGTAGTAATGGGATAACTAATGAAAGTGGCACCGGTGAGCAATATCTGCTATTTGGTTTTTAAGCTCACTTGTGTCCCGTAAGACCCCGAGTACTTGATTCCTGTTCCAAGATTATTCGCGCTATCCACATCCGGGAGGCCTTATGGACCCCCCTGAGCCAGAGCTTGATTCATTCTTATTTCTTGGGGCCACAAACTAGTTTGAGGTTTTATTTACTATCCTGTACCTATGCCATGCGTTACTGCTTTATTTAAGATTGTGCGAGGAGCACCTGTACTGTTTAGGAAAGCGGAGTGTTTTCGCGGTGTCGACAAGCCCAGTCACATTTTCGGGTTCCCAGTCGTTCACAGCCATTGGCGCAAACCTTGAGACCGTCTCGGAGTCGGCTAACTTCGTTGCGGGTAGCTCAATGGGGTGGCCCCCTGAAATATTTCTGAATCCTGTGATTGCTTTGTCGTGACTGCCTCGTTGGGTTTTGATTTGGTTTTTCCGAGGCATATCGAGTGTGTGTTGCTAGTTGTGCACCCCTGCAGGGTAAAACTTTCTGAAAGCCGTGTCCGCGGTTATGGACGACTTGGAGCACAGTTTCTCGATCATAGACAAGCATAACTAAAGTACCGCTTCTAATTTGAATAGACTAGGTACCTGACTAGTAAATAGTGCAACGCTCATGGAATGGATAATAAAACTGCCAACGGATGGGGGGGTTGTTCGTCCGCTTCCTCGTTGGTAAGCGAGGAGGAGGATGGATCTGTTAATATTACCGTTATAACTGTTATAACTGTTGTTATTAATTCACGGACATCTGTCTATCTCTGGTTTGGCGGATGGTTAGCGAGTATCTGTAGAATTGTTAGGGTTTATCTTTTGCTGCAATTGCGTCACCCCAGGTTGTGTCCCCTTTAGAGGCATAAAGACTTGCTGAGTACCCCTAGGGTCTCACACGATAAATTATTGGTTCAGATGAACAGGTACCCTCACAAGATGGATACTGGGTGGAAGAGACGGACGATGTGGGCAACGATCATTCGGTGTAGAGATTCCGGGAACGGGGATCCGTGAGATCTGTGGGCGGGATGTGCTTATTTATGGGGCATCTTATGCCGATTTGCTTCTTATCCGTACTCGGATTTTGTCTTCTGCTTCCGCTTGATCCTCTGTTGATTGATGTATGAGGAGATATCCTAAACTATTATATCTATCTAGGATATTTGGATCTTGCCGTATGGCGTTGCTATATTTCCTTTCTTTTAGATGGAATGGCTCTGATGTACTATGTATGGTGGCTTGCATACATACTCATTTGTGTATGTAGTTGATCCCTTCGCCTGCCGATTACGCCGCCCGTTCTTGTCCCGATGTTTGGAAATGGTTGGGACGGCCGAAAGGTCTACCTGTGAGTGGCATTTGGGCCCCACCGTACTATTTCAACCATTTCTGATCATCCAGGCTTGTACTAGGAGCGTAATTCACCGAGGTAGTTACATCGGGCCTGGTGGCTCTGGTCCTCCTCCTCCTCGCTGGTACGTACAGGACGATGCAGGGAAGGTTCCTCGGTCTTCCTCGACACCCAGAGCACCTCGCCACCGGCTGCAAGAGGGGGATCGGTGGCGACCGACGGTTTTGCCGGTGATGGGGTAGATGGAGGCGGTGGCGAAGAGGGGGAGAGGGCAAGGCCCTGGGCGGATCTGGGAGGCAGAGGAGAGCCGTGAGGGAGGAGGGAAAGGTGAGGGAGAGGCGTGGGTGCCGTGTGGGAGCAGGTTGGGGATAAAGGTGGCTTCAGCCACCTTTTCTCCTCCTCTCCTTCACGTGCTCGGGCTGGCTCGGCCAGGGCAGGGGCAGGTGGTGGTGGGGCTGCCAGGTGGGGACGGCCGGTTGGTGGGGAGGCTCGGGCTGGGGGGCCCTCATGGCAGGGAGAGAAGAGAGGAAGAGAGGCTCGGGTAGATGCTAGGGTTTGGAGAGAGGGGGGTTATGGCTCGGGTTAGGGCTAGGTTTGGATGGTAGCTAGGTGGGCTAGGGTGACCAGGTGGGGCCAACAAGTGTAGCATCCCAATTGTCTAACAATTGTAATGCTACTTGGTCTAATAATATAATGGCTACTTCAAATATATAATTGTCGCATCATCATTACATCATGCTCATGTCATCATGCCTCCTTGCATTTGAGCATCACATAAAACCTTTTCTCCTTGTGGTTCTTATCTCATATGCATTATTAATTGTTTTTGCCTCTTGATATTGTATTTGGTTCTTGATATATTGTTTAATGCCCAAGTTGAGTTGGGGGCATATCTCTTATTAACTCCACCACCTTTCTTTCACCACCTTATAATTCCACCATCCAACTAAATATGGGCTTTGCACTTTATTTGGGCTTTACCTCTAGCTCATGTGGGTTGGGATGGATCCAATTCTTTTCCCCATGCTCTCATCTTAGCATCATGTTGTTTTCACATCATTGATATATGGGAGCCACTTGGCCACCTTTGCATGCCTTGTGAGTGGGGCCCTTTCTCCTAACTTCCATCTGGTTTATCATGGAATTATGCTCATGTTGGAATAGTTGGGACTATTGATCATCTAGTGGAACATACACACTAGCATGTCCCATTTTATTTCAAACATGTCCATCTCCAACTACTCCACATGGGACATCCTTTCTTTTCTTTTGCTTGGCTTGAGTCCACCTTTGGAAAATGCAAATGAACAATGCCATGCTTAATATTATTGTTTTCACAAGAATCAACATGGTATTAATTGATTGCATGGGCCATGCAAGAACCATCTTTTGCTAGCTTTGGTTTGTATTTGCATTTGGAGTAGATCTTTTATAAAACCCCATCACCTTGTCCTCTCTTTTCCTAGTCTTGATCTTGTTGGGGTTTGGTTTGTGCTTGGCTTGATCTTGACAAAAGAACACCCTAGCAACTAACTTTCCCCCTCTCTTCAAACCCTAAACCTACCTCTCCATCTCATCCAATCTACCATACCCCCTCTCTCGGCCCCTCCCCTCTCTCACCAGATGGTCGACCTGGCCCCACCAGCTGGTCCCACCATGCCACCTAGCTACCCCCTCCACCACACAAACCCTAGCCCGAGCCTACCATCTACCCCAACCCTAGCTCTACCCGAGGCAACCCCCCCTCTCTCTCTCTCTTGCTCTCTCTCTGCCCTAGGGGCCCCTCTACCCCGAGCCTACCTCCTGACCTGCCCTACCCCACCTGCCAGCTCCCCATGCGCCTGCCTGCCCCTTCCCCCAACCGTGCACGTGAAGGAGGGAGACGAGAAAGGTGGCACCGAGCCACCTTTTCCCATCTACCCCACCCCCACGGCAGCCTCTCCCTCCCTCTGCTTATCTCCTGCCTCTCTGCCTCGCCAGACCATCCCCAGATCCACCCCAGGACGCTCCCCTCTCCCTGCCGTCCCTCACCACCGCCACACCATCGCCGGCTACACACCGTCGGCCTCCTCCGCGTCCGGTTGATCCTGTCAAACCGCGCTTCCGTGGAGTGGTTGGAGAGTACCAGGAGGCTCCCCTGCATCGCCTGGAACACGCCCGCGAGGAGGAGGAGCACTGGAGCTGCCAGTACCCGCGCCGCCCGAGCCGAAACCCTAATCCTCGGTCCGTCTGCGTCGTCGCCGCTCCCCTACGCCTCGAGCCGATCCACGCCACCGACAGCCTCCCGGTGAGCTGCTGCACCTCGCTGACACCCTCCCGCCGTTTCTCTCTGCCTAGACGAGCGAATCCCGGCGACGAACGCCCTCTGTGCATGGCAGGGTCGTCGCCGTCTGCGCTCTGTTCTTCGCGTAACCCTCATCTAGGCCGCGCCCACCTCTCTAGCACCAACCCATGAGCCACCGCACTGGCTCGCCCCCCCCCCCCCCAGCGCATGCCACACGTCCCAGGTTCGAGTCCTCGCTCCGCCCGCGCCGCGCATTGACCTGTCGATCGCGGCAGGAAGAGAAACAGTACGGCGGTGCCGTTTTGCGTAAACCCTCCTGCGTCTTTTTCTGCATCGACCCGCGGTCCACCTGGCCCACTAGTCAGCCGCCGCGAGATTCTTCCAGAAAACCCCCTGCCTTTTTATAACCCTCAACCCGTGCTCCAGCCTAGCCCCACCTGTCAGTTCCTGGGCCGCTCGCCTCTGTCGCGTGGGCCTGTGGTTGCTGGTCCCACCTGTCTGCCGCAAAGGCTAGCGCAGCTCGCGGTGTAAAATGTTTCTGCGCGCAGTGGAATCCCAGTCAGCAGAGAGGCCCACCCGTCAGCGTCTGTGTCTAGCTAATCCTGAGTAACAAAAGTATTTATCCGATTCTGTTTTAAATTCAAATCTTTTTCTAATTATTTCAAATTCAAATATATTTCTGTTTTTAAATATATTTTCAAATATTAATCCAAATAATACATATAATATATGTTTTCAAATCAGAAAAATGTGAAGAATTCAAATATGCAATCCAAAATATATTTTGAACATTTAAAATTCCAAGTTTATTTAAATTACAATAAATTGCCCTTTTGACTTAATAAATCAATAACTTTTGTTTTATAAGTCCAAATTTAATAAATGATATGTCTAAAATGATTAGCTCGACGAGACCTTTCTGTTTATGCATTCCATGGTTTGATTTGAAGCATGCATAATATAAATATAAATATAAAGAGGACAGCAACTAAATTGAGAATAAAATGGGGCCAAAACTAAATAAAATGCTTTATTATTGTATTCCACACCTCACCCATGCCATGCTACTTTAATGCCATGCAAATTGTGTATCATTCATCATGGCATGATTGTTTGCTTGTCGCATTTATTCATATGCTTGTGCACTTTATTTATGTTGGCCTTGTTTGTTTGGTTCTTCTCCGAATAGACGCTGAGCAGGGGATATATCAAGAGAACCAGGAGCACTACCCAGATCCATTCCTTGCTTCAACTGAGCTGCCAGGCAAGCACTACCACATGCTTGCATACATATAGTACCTATTGCCTCTATCTTATTCTTGCATCATTGAGTCGCGAGTGCATTAATCTGAATCCCAAGTATTTGCATAGACTTTACCTTTAAACCCCACCGAAGCTTGTTCCTCCGTCCCATGAGCCATTACTACAGGAGTTGTTTGAGCCATGCGAGTCGTAGAACAGCATGTGTAGGGTATGTGAGTGTCTGATGGATAACGAGGTACCTAAACAACTTAACCTGAGTAGTAATGGGATAACTAATGAAAGTGGCATCGGTGAGCCATATTTGCTATTTGGTTTTTCAGGCTCACTTGTGTCCCGTAAGACCCCGAGTACTTGATTCCTGTTCCAAGATTATTCGCGCTATCCACATCCGGGAGGCCTTATGGACCCCCCTGAGCCAGAGCTTGATTCATTCTTATTTCTTGGGGCCACAAACTAGTTTGAGGTTTTATTTACTATCCTGTACTTATGCCATGCTTTACTGCTTTATTTAAGATTGTGCGAGGAGCACCTGTACTGTTTAGGAAAGCGGAGTGTTTTCGCGGTGTCGACAAGCCCAGTCACATTTTCGGGTTCCCAGTCGTTCACAGCCACTGACGCAAACCTTGAGGCCATCTCGGAGTCAGCTAACTTCGTTGCGGGTAGCTCAATGGGGTGGCCCCCTGAAATATTTCTGAATCCTGCGATCGCTTTGTCGTGACTGCCTCGTTGGGTTTTGATTTGGTTTTTCTGAGGCATATCGAGTGTGTGTTGCTATTTGTGCACCCCTGCAGGGTAAAACTTTCTGAAAGCCGTGTCCGCGGTTATGGACGACTTGGAGCACAGTTTCTCGATCATAGACAAGCATAACTAAAGTACCGCTTTTAATTTGACTAGACCAGGTACCTGACTAGTAAATAGTGCAACACTCATGGAATGGATAATAAAACTGCCAACGGATGGGGGGGGGTTGTTCGTCCGCTTCCTCGTCGGTAAGCGAGGAGGAGGATGGACCTGTTAAGATTACCGTTATTACTGTTATAACTGCTGTTATTAATTCACGGACATCCGTCTACCATTGGTTAGGCGGATGGTTAGCGAGTATCTATAGAATTGTTAGGGTTTATCTTTTGCTGCAATTGCGTCACCCCAGGTTGTGTCCCCTTTAGAGGCATAAAGACTTGCTGAGTACCCCTAGGGTCTCACACGATAAATTATTGGTTTAGATGAACAGGTACCCTCGCAAGACGGATACTGGGTGGAAGAGACGGACGATGTGGGCAACGATCATTCGGCGTAGAGATTCCGGGAACGGGGATCCGTGAGATCTGTGGGCGGGATGTGCTTATTTATGGGGCATCTTATGCCGATTTGCTTCTTATCCGTACTCGGATTTTGTCTTCCGCTTCCGCTTGATACTCTGTTGATTGATGTATGAGGAGTTATCCTAAACTATTATATCTATCTAGGATATTTGGATCTTGCCGTATGGCGTTGCTATATTTCCTTTCTTTTAGATGGGATGACTCTGATGTACTGTTGTATGGTGGCTTGCATACATACTCATTTGTGTATGTAGTTGATCCCTTCGCCTGCCGATTACGCCGCCCGTTCTTGTCCCGATGTTTGGAAATGGTTGGGACGGCCGAAAGGTCTACCTGTGAGTGGCATTTGGGCCCCACCGTACTATTTCAACCATTTCCGCTCATCCAGGCTTGTAACTAGGGGCGTAATTCACCGAGGTAGTTACAATTGGTATCAGAGCCATCCCGACCTTCAGGGTCTCAGCCAAATGGTCGTTGTCTGTCTAGCAAATATTTTTGGTAGTTATGTATACTAAGGAAAAACAAAACGTGAGAGTAGGACTGCTTCCACTTTTCTTCTTATCCAACAACCACCTTTTCTGGTAAGGAAGTGTAACGTTTTCAATCCTCTTCTTAAATTCAAACTAGGATTCACGTGTTCTGGGTTTCCGTAGTACCATAGGTTGTGTATCTGTGTGTGTGTGTGTGCGTGTAATTCTTTGTCTATCTGTTGCATCCAAGTTGTTATCACCATCTGCCTTTGGTTATCAACTGTTGGTACATTCCATACCGACAGGCTTTTGCAAACCGACGCGATCTATCTGATTCGTTGTTTACCGTCGCGATCTGTCTTACTCTTTGTTAACCGACGCTATATTCTTTTGTGTGTTCGTTTCCGTAGTTGCTAATCTTTAGGTTATCTTGAGAAGAAGGGGTTGGGATATGTGTTTTACTTATTCATGTGCGGAGTAATGGTTTGAGTGCGGAATGGAGTCGCGACCATACCACTACTCGTATCATTCGCTCTTGTATATTGAGTTGGTAGAGTCACTAATCTTGATTCATTAAGTGATTTTGCGCATCTATTGGTATTTTAATGCCGAAATTTGTGGAAATTTTTTTTCTTTGATATATTTGTGTACCACACTCCTTTTCAGTCGTGTGCGATATGCTTAATATCTTCTAGGTGCTTTGAACTTCGTTGATATTTTAATATCATCTTAGTAAATTGTATCCTTTAATCTTCATTAATTCCATCTTGGTACTATTTTGGATTATTATTATTCTCCATCATAGTACTGACTTGTGTCTTATATCAATAACAGGATGGCACCACCACGCCGTTCTGAGGAGGACATACAACCGGAACTGGGGGCAGCGTTGTCAAGCATCGCCAATGCCTTGGCAGCAATGCAGCAGAACCAGCAGCGGTTTGAAGAAAGTGTCAGGAGAAACGAGTTTGTGCCGCTACCTCCACCTCCCAAGCGAGGAGACATCAAAAGCTTCCTGAAGTTCAACCCTCGCCAGTTTGATGTTTCTGATCAACCACTTGATGCTGATGATTGGTTGTGTGAGATGTCAAGGTTACTGATGACTACTGATGTTCCTGAGCAAGAATGGTAAAGTGTGCTACTCACCTTCTGAAGGGAGATGCAGCTCTCTCGTGGGAGAATTACCTGAAGGCAAACTGCACTGGTTTTCAGCCTACTTGGGGACAGTTCACTGGAGCTTTCAAAGAGCAGTATCTGTCAGAAATTGTCATGGAGAGGATGAAGGAAGTGTTTCTCAACCTCAAGCAGGGCAATGACAATGTCAACACCTACATCAGAAACTTTATGAACCTTTCTCGTTATGGTGGCGATGAGATCTCTGATGACAAGAAGAAGCAAAAGAGGTTCAGGCAAGGGCTCAATGCATCTATTAAGTATGCAATCACACATGCAAGGCCGGCGTCTTTTCTGGAACTTCAGCATACAGCTCTGCAGGAAGAAGCAAGTAGGCAAGTGTTTAAGGAGTCAAAGAAACACAGCCGTGATGCAGCAAGCTCTTCAGCTATGTCAACTCCTTCTAAGCGTCGTGTCTGGGTTCCTAACACCCCACCGTCGCTCCCGGCTCCACCAAGACCTTCAAGCTACGCGGCAAGGCCACCAAACTTCCTCACTGCTGCTCCCAGGGGCTACAACCACCACTACCCTGGAGCGCCTGGCGGAGTCCCTGGCTACGTTGCTCCACGTCCACCTGGTGCTTGTTACACTTGTGGAGACTCTGGGCATCAACAATGGAACTGTCCGATGAAGAACAAGGCTCTTCCCCCACCACCTCCAAGATCTGCGGCAAGCTCTCCTTTGGTTCGTGCACCACCACCTCGGGCTCTCAACATCAACACCAAGCCCGGGTCTGCTATTGCTCGTGCCAACTGCATCAACGCCGCTCAAGCTGAGCATGCACCTGGAGTTGTGATGGGTATGCTTCACGTTAACTCAGTCCCTGCACGAGTTTTGTTTGATTCTGGTGCATCGCATTCTTTTGTGTCTCACAAGTTTGCAAATGAGAATGAGTTAGTGATGGATCCTCTCCTCAAGCGGTTAATGGTCCTTTCTCCTGGGGCAAAGATGGCAGCTTCTAAAATCAGCCATGGCAATCAAATTGAGATTGGTGGCTCTTCGTTCCCGGCTTCCTTAATTGTTCTGGGCAATTCTGACATTGATGTCATCTTGGGCATGGATTGGTTGACAGCAAATGCAGCTGTGATTGATTGTGCTGAACGCTCGGTTTCTCTGAAGATTCCTGAAGGCCATATAGTCTATTCTCCAAGTCTGACTCCTGCTATCCAGCTTTTCTCTTTGGCGGCTCTGAATGATGATGCTATGGAAGCTATTCAGAGTGTTCCGGTGGTCTGTGAGTTCCCAGATGTCTTTCCTGAAGAGTTGCCAGGTATGCCTCCGGATCGTGAGGTTGAGTTTGTAATTGAGCTTGAACCTGGAACGACTCCTATCTCCAAGCGGCCTTATAAAATGGGTCCTGCTGAGTTGGCTGAACTCAAACGTCAGCTTGATGAACAAGAGAAGTTGGGTTTCATTCAACATAGTACTTCTTCTTGGGGTAGCCCAACAATCTTTGTGAAGAAGAGAGACAAGACTGATAGACTTTGTGTTGACTATCGGGCCCTCAATGCTAAAACCATCAAGAATAAATATCCCCTTCCGCGAATTAATGATCTCTTCGATCAGCTAGCTGGAGCTGTGGTATTCTCTAAGCTTGACTTGAGAAGTGGTTATCATCAAATCAAGATTCACAAGGAAGATGTTCCTAAAACAGCTTTCACCACCCGCTATGGCCTGTATGAGTACACGGTCATGTCTTTCGGTCTCACCAACGCACCTGCCACCTTCTCGAGGCTCATGAACTCGGTTTTCATGGAGTATCTTGATAAGTTCGTTGTGGTCTATCTGGATGACATCCTAGTCTATTCTAAGTCACAAGAAGAGCATGAAGAACACCTTCGGTGTGTCCTAAGCAAGCTTCGTGAGAACCGCTTGTATGCAAAGTTCTCCAAGTGTGAGTTTTGGCTGCCTCAAGTAACCTATCTTGGTCACGTCATCTCTGCCAAGGGCATTGCAGTCCATCCGGAAATTGTGAAGACAATTGTTGAATGGCTTCCTCTTGTTAATGTCAAAGAAGTGCGGAGTTTCCTTGGTTTGGCTAGTTATTGCCGTCGCTTCGTTCAGAACTTTTCGAAGATAGCGAAGCCTCTTACCGATCTCCTCAAGAAAGGCAAGAAATACCTTTGGACTCCTGCATGTCAAGCAAGCTTTGAGACACTCAAAGAGAAGCTCACTTCCACACCAGTCTTGGTTCCTCCGGATACATCCAAGCCGTTCTAGATCTTCTGTGACGCATCTTTGCATGGATTGGGTGCGGTCCTCATGCAAGAAAAACAAGTTGTTGCTTATGCCTCTCGTCAGTTGAAGACGCATGAGATCAACTATCCTACACATGACCTCGAGCTCGCAGCAGTTGTCTTTGCTTTGAAAGTATGGATGCACTACTTGCTTGGCAACCGTTGTGAGATCTTTTCTGATCACAAGAGTCTGAAGTATATATTTACTCAGCCTGATCTCAACCTTCGGCAAAGGAGATGGATTGAAGCAATCAATGACTTCGATTTGACCATCAACTACACTCCGGGCAAAGCTAATGTCATGGCAGATGCTCTCAGCCGCAAAGCCTATGTCAACAACCTCATGATGGAAGAACAACAGCCTCTCTTGTGCGAGGAATTCCGTCAGCTCAACCTGGAAATTGTGGAACAAGGGTATCTCCTAAACCTTCTAGCAACACCTCTCTTGGAAGAAAAGGTTCGCTCTTCTCAGCTTGGTGATCCGCACACGAGAAAGATCATCTCTAGGATTCAGCTTCCGAAGTATGAGTCCTTCCACGTCGATGATCAAGGCACGCTTTTCTTTGAACACCGGATGTTTGTTCCGAACTACCCGGGTTTGAGAGAGCAAGTTCTCAAGGAGGCGCATGATTCTGTTCTTTCTATCCACCCTGGCAGCACAAAGATGTACATGGACTTGAAAACACAATATTGGTGGCCTGGTTTGAAACGATATTGTGCCAAGTATGTCTCGGAGTGTGATGTCTGCCGCAGAGTGAAAGCTGTCCATCAGAAACCTTCCGGTCTTCTACAGCCATTGAAACCCCCGGAATGGAAATGGGAGAAAGTAGAGATGGACTTCATCACTGGTTTTCCTAGGTCGCAGAAGGGCAACAATGCAATCTTTGTTGTCATTGACAGGCTTTCTAAAGTGGCTCACTTCTTCCCCGTCAAGGAAACCATTTCTGCAATTCAGTTGGCGGAGCTCTATATCAACAGAATTGTCTCTCTGTATGGGGTTCCTCTCGAGATCAGTTCAGACCGTGGAAGCATCTTCACTTCCAAGTTCTGGGAGAGTTTCCAAAATGCTTTGGGAACAAAGTTGAACTTCAGCACAGCTTACCACCCTCAGTCGCAAGGACAAGTGGAAAGGATCAATCAGATTCTGGAGGATATGCTTCGTGCTTGCGTCATCTCTTTTGGCATGAAGTGGGAAGAATGTCTTCCTTATGCTGAGTTCTCTTACAACAATAGCTTCCAGAAAAGTCTAAAGATGGCACCATTTGAGGCTCTCTATGGTCGCAAATGCAGAACTCCGATTGGTTGGTCGGGTGCAGGTGAAAGAATCTTGTTTGGCCCTGACATTGTGACTCAAGCGGAGGAGAAGGTTCACATCATTCTTGAAAATCTGAGGATTGCTCAAAGCCGCCCAGAAGAGCAATTATGACAGGAAGCACACGGACATGGAGTATGTCCCTGGTGATCTCGTTTACCTTCGTGTCACTCCCATGAGAGGCACGCACCGTTTTGGTATCAAAGGGAAGCTGGCTCCTAGATACATCGGTCCCTTCAAAGTTCGTGGAAGAAGAGGAGAAGTTGCTTATGCTATTGAGCTTCCGGAAAAACTCGAGGTCCATGATGTTTTCCACATCTCTCAGCTCAAGAAGTGCTTCAAGGATCCCGGCAGGACCGTGGACCATGAGCTTATCAATCTCCAGGAAGACCTGTCTTATCAAGAACACCCCACAAAAATCCTTGAAGTCGCAGAAAGAAGGACTCGCAACAAGTCCATCAAGTTCTGCAAGGTGCAGTGGTCGCACCATTCCGTTGATGAAGCCACTTGGGAACGTGAAGATGATCTCCGTGCCAAGTATCCTACCCTCTTTGTGTCTTCTTCTTCATCCTAGAATCTCGGGGCGAGATTCCTGTTTAGTGGGGGAGAGTTGTAGCATCCCAATTGTCTAACAATTGTAATGCTACTTGGTCTAGTAATATAATGGCTACTTCAAATATATAATTATTGCATCATCATTACATCATGCTCATGTCATCATGCCTCCTTGCATTTGAGCATCACATAAAACCTTTTCTCCTTGTGGTTCTTATCTCATATGCATTATTAATTGTTTTTGCCTCTTGATATTGTATTTGGCTCTTGATATATTGTTTAATGCCCAAGATGAGTTGGGGGCAACGATCATTCGGCGTAGAGATTCCGGGAACGGGGATCCGTGAGATCTGTGGGCGGGATCTGCTTATTTATGGGGCATCTTATGCCGATTTGCTTCTTATCTGTACTCGGATTTTGTCTTCCGCTTCCGCTTGATACTCTGTTGATTGATGTATGAGGAGTTATCCTAAACTATTATATCTATCTAGGATATTTGGATCTTGCCGTATGGCGTTGCTATATTTCCTTTCTTTTAGATGGGATGACTCTGATGTACTGTTGTATGGTGGCTTGCATACATACTCATTTGTGTATGTAGTTGATCCCTTCGCCTGCCGATTACGCCGCCCGTTCTTGTCCCGATGTTTGGAAATGGTTGGGACGGCCGAAAGGTCTACCTGTGAGTGGCATTTGGGCCCCACCATACTATTTCAACCATTTCTGCTCATCCAGGCTTGTAACTAGGGGCGTAATTCACCGAGGTAGTTACAATTGGTATCAGAGCCATCCCGACCTTCAGGGTCTCAACCAAATGGTCGTTGTCTGTCTAGCAAATATTTTTGGTAGTTATGTATACTAAGGAAAAACAAAACGTGAGAGTAGGACTGCTTCCACTTTTCTTCTTACCCAACAACCACCTTTTCTGGTAAGGAAGTGTAACGTTTTCAATCCTCTTCTTAAATTCAAACTAGGATTCACGTGTTCTGGGTTTCCGTAGTACCATAGGTTGTGTATCTGTGTGTGTGTGTGTGTGTGTGTGTGTGCGTGTAATTCTTTGTCTATCTGTTGCATCCAAGTTGTTATCACCATCTGCCTTTGGTTATCAACTGTTGGTACATTCCATACCGACAGGCTTTTGCAAACCGACGCGATCTATCTGATTCGTTGTTTACCGTCGCGATCTGTCTTACTCTTTGTTAACCGACGCTATCTTCTTTTGTGTGTTCGTTTCCGTAGTTGCTAATCTTTAGGTTATCTTGAGAAGAAGGGGTTGGGATATGTGTTTTACTTATTCATGTGCGGAGTAATGGTTTGAGTGCGGAATGGAGTCGCGACCATACCACTACTCGTATCATTCGCTCTTGTATATTGAGTTGGTAGAGTCACTAATCTTGATTCATTAAGTGATTTTGCGCATCTATTGGTATTTTAATGCCGAAATTTGTTGGTGCGGTTGGTTCGGGCAGAGGAGATGGCGATCAGCGACGTAGCAGGCGTCGGGCGGAGCTACGGTTTCGTCGGAGCGGCGTCGGGCCTGGTGGCTCTGGTCCTCCTCCTCCTCGCTGGTACATACAGGACGATTTAGGGAAGGTTCCTCGGTCTTCCTCGACACCCAGAGCACCTCGCCACCGACTGCAAGAGGGGGATCGGTGGCGACCGACGGTTTTGCCGGCGATGGGGTAGATGGAGGCGGTGGCGAAGAGGGGGAGAGGGCAAGGCCCTGGGCGGATCTAGGAGGCAGAGGAGAGCCGTGAGGGAGGAGGGAAAGGTGAGGGAGAGGCGTGGGTGCCGTGTGGGAGCAGGTTGGGGATAAAGGTGGCTTCGGCCACCTTTTCTCCTCCTCTCCTTCACGTGCTCAGGCTGGCTCGGCCAGGGCAGGGGCAGGTGGTGGTGGGGCTGCCAGGTGGGGACGGCCGGTTGGTGGGGAGGCTCGGGCTGGGGGGGCCCTCATGGCAGGGAGAGAAGAGAGGAAGAGAGGCTCGGGTAGATGCTAGGGTTTGGAGAGAGGGGGGTTATGGCTCGGGTTAGGGCTAGGTTTGGATGGTAGCTAGGTGGGCCAGGGTGACCAGGTGGGGCCAGCAAGGTAGAGAGAAGAGGGGCCGAGAGAGAGGGTGGGAGCTAGGGAGGTTCGGTGTAGGGTTTTTGAAGAGAGGGGGTATGGTGATAGGGGTAGGTGATTGGGGTTAGGATCTTAGATAGAGGATTTAGAGAGAGGGGGTTTAGATAAGGGTGTTGGTTAAGGTGGTAGGGTTTAAGCAAGATCAAACAAGGCCAAGCCAAAAGGAGGGAGAGAGAGATGAGGTGGGGTGATGTGTCCTCTTTTGACAAGATCAAGCAAGAACAAAACAAGATCAAACAAGATCTAGACCAAAGAGAGGAAGAGATAAAAGGTGGTGATGATTTACAGATAGAAAAGAGATAGAGGGTTAGAGATCAGGTTTTAGAGATAAAGGTGGACAAGCTCTCACATGGCTTACATGGATGGGGATGGTGTAGGGTTTATAACAAGAACCAACAAGATCAAGCATGCAAAGAGATGGAGAGAGAGAGTGGGAGATGATCCACTCAAAGATTCAAATAAAACCGAAAAGACTAGATTGTGGTGGTTCTTGCATGGCCCATGCAAAACAATTAATGCCATGCTTATTCTTGTGAAAACAATAATATTTACATGGCATTATTCTTATGCATCCCCAAAAGTGGAATAAAGCCAAGCAAAAGAATTTAAAGGAAAGTTCCAGATGGAGAAGATGGAGATGATCACATTTGATTATAATTGGGACTTGCTAGTGTGTTTATTCCACTAGATGTTTAATAGTCCCAAAAATACCCCAACATGAGCATAAATCCATAATAATCCATATGAAAGCTAGGAAAAAGGGCACTACTCATAATGCATGCAAAGGTGGCTCCACATATCAATAATGTGAAAACAACATGATGCTAATATGAGAGCATGTGGAGAAAGAATTGGATCCATCGCACCCACATGAGCTAGAGGTAAAACCCAATAAAGTGCAAAGCTCATATTTAGTTGGATGGTGGAATGGTGGGATGAAGGGGTGATGTCAAGAAAGGTGGTGGAGTTAATAAAAGATATGCCCCCAACTCAACTTGGGCATTTAAACAGTATATCAAGAACCAAATACAATATCAAGAGACAAATACAATTTACAATGCATATGAGAGAAGAACCAACACAAAAAGGGTTTTATATGATGCTCAATGCAAGGTAGCATGATGACATGAGCATGATATATATATATATATGGTGCAACAATTATATATATGAAGTAGCCATTATATTACTAGACCAAGTAGCATTACAATTGTTTGACAATTGGGATGCTACAACTCTCCCCCACTAAAACGGGAATCTCGCCCCGAAATTCTATGAAGAAGAAGAAGACACAAAGAGGGTAGGATACTTGGCACGGAGCTCATCTTCACGTTCCCAAGTGGCTTCATCAACGGAATGGTGCGACCACTGCACCTTGCAGAACTTGATGGACTTGTTGCGAGTCCTTCTTTCTGCGACTTCAAGGATTTTTGTGGGGTGTTCTTGATAAGACAGGTCTTCTTGGAGATTGATAAGCTCATGGTCCACGGTCCTGCCGGGATCCTTGAAGCACTTCTTGAGTTGAGAGATGTGGAAAACATCATGGACCTTGAGTTTCTCTGGGAGCTCAAGAGCATAAGCAACTTCTCCTCTTCTTCCACGAATTTTGAATGGACCGATGTATCTAGGAGCCAGCTTTCCTTTGATACCAAAGCGGTGCGTGCCTCTCATGGGAGTGACACGAAGGTAAACGAGATCACCAGGGACATACTCCATGTCCGTGTGCTTCCTGTCATAATTGCTCTTCTGGCGACTTTGAGCAATCCTCAGATTTTCCAGAATGATGTGAACCTTCTCCTCCGCTTGAGTTACAATGTCAGGGCCAAACAATATTCTTTCGCCTGCACCCGACCAACCAATCGGAGTTCTGCACTTGCGACCATAGAGAGCCTCAAATGGTGCCATCTTTAGACTTTTCTAGAAGCTGTTGTTGTAAGAGAATTTAGCATAAGGAAGACATTCTTCCCACTTCATGCCAAAAGAGATGACGCAAGCACGGAGCATATCCTCCAGAATCTGATTGATCCTTTCAACTTGTCCTTGCGACTGAGGGTGGTAAGCTGTGCTGAAGTTCAACTTTGTTCCCAAAGCATTTTGGAAACTTTCCCAGAACTTGGAAGTGAAGATGCTTCCACGGTCTGAACTGATCTCAAGAGGAACCCCATACAGAGAGACAATTCTGTTGATATAGAGCTCAGCCAACTGAATTGCAGAAATGGTTTCCTTGACGGGGAAGAAGTGAGCCACTTTAGAAAGCCTGTCAATGACAACAAAGATTGCATTGTTGCCCTTCTGCGACCTAGGAAAACCAGTGATGAAGTCCATCTCTACTTTCTCCCATTTCCATTCCGGGGGTTTCAATGGCTGTAGAAGACCGGAAGGTTTCTGATGGACAGCTTTAACTCTGCGGCAGACATCACACTCCGAGACATACTTGGCACAATATCGTTTCAAACCCGGCCACCAATATTGTGTTTTCAAGTCCATGTACATCTTTGTGCTGCCAGGGTGGATAGAAAGAACATAATCATGCGCCTCCTTGAGAACTTGCTCTCTCAAACCCGGGTAGTTCGGAACAAACATTTGGTGTTCAAAGAAAAGCGTGCCTTGATCATCGACGTGGAAGGACTCATACTTCGGAAGCTGAAGTTTAGAGATGATCTTTCTTGTGTATGGATCACCAAGCTGAAAGGAGCGAACCTTTTCTTCCAAGAGAGGGGTTGCCAGAAGGTTCAGAAGATACCCTTGATCCACAATTTCAAGGTTGAGCTGACGGAATTCCTCGCACAAGAGAGGCTGTTGTTCTTCCATCATGAGGTTGTTGACATAAGCTTTGCGGCTGAGAGCATCGGCCATGACATTAGCTTTGCCCGGAGTGTAGTTGATGGTCAAATCAAAATCATTGATTGCTTCAATCCACCTCCTCTGCCGAAGGTTGAGATCAGGCTGAGTGAAGATATACTTCAAACTCTTATGATCAGAAAAGATTTCACAACGGTTGCCAAGCAAGTAATGCCTCCATACTTTCAAAGCAAAGACAACTGCTGCGAGCTCGAGGTCATGTGTAGGATAGTTGATCTCATGCGTCTTCAACTGTCGAGAGGCATAAGCAACAACTTGCTTTTCTTGCATGAGGACCGCACCCAATCCTTGCAAAGAGGCGTCACAGAAGATCTGGAAAGGCTTGGATGTATCCGGAGGAACCAAGACTGGTGTGGAAGTGAGCTTCTCTTTGAGTGTCTCAAAGCTTGCTTGACATGCAGGAGTCCAAAGGTATTTCTTGCCTTTCTTGAGGAGATCGGTAAGAGGCTTCGCTATCTTCGAAAAGTTCTGAACGAAGCGACGGCAATAACTAGCCAAACCAAGGAAACTCCGCACTTCTTTGACATTTACAGGAGGAAGCCATTCAACAATTGTCTTCACAGTTTCCGGGTTGACTGCAATGCCCTTGGCAGAAATGACGTGACCAAGATAGGTTACTTGAGGCAGCCAAAACTCACACTTGGAGAACTTTGCATACAAGCGGTTCTCACGAAGCTTGTTTAGGACACACCGAAGATGTTCTTCATGTTCTTCCTGTGACTTAGAATAGACTAGGATGTCATCCAGATAGACCACAACGAACTTATCAAGATACTCCATGAAAACCGAGTTCATGACCCTCGAGAAGGTGGCAGGTGCGTTGGTGAGACCGAAAGACATGACCGTGTACTCATACAGGCCATAGCGGGTGGTGAAAGCTGTTTTAGGAACATCTTCCTTGTGAATCTTGATTTGATGATAACCACTTCTCAAGTCAAGCTTAGAGAATACCACAGCTCCAGCTAGCTAATCGAAGAGATCATTAATTCGCGGAAGGGGATATTTATTCTTGATGGTTTTAGCATTGAGGGCCCGATAGTCAACACAAAGTCTATCAGTCTTGTCTCGCTTCTTCACAAAGATTGTTGGGCTACCCCAAGAAGAAGTACTATGTTGAATGAAACCCAACTTCTCTTGTTCATCAAGCTGACGTTTGAGTTCAGCCAACTCAGCAGGACCCATTTTATAAGGCCGCTTGGAGATAGGAGTCGTTCCAGGTTCAAGCTCAATTACAAACTCAACCTCATGATCCGGAGGCATACCTGGCAACTCTTCAGGAAAGACATCTGGGAACTCACAGACCACCGGAACACTCTGAATAGCTTCCATAGCATCATCATTCAGAGCCGCCAAAGAGAAAAGCTGGATAGCAGGAGTCAGACTTGGAGAATAGACTATATGGCCTTCAGGATTCTTCAGAGAAACCGAGCGTTCAGCACAATCAATCACAGCTGCATTTGCTGTCAACCAATCCATGCCCAAGATGACATCAATGTCAGAATTGCCCAGAACAATTAAGGAAGCCGGGAACGAAGAGCCACCAATCTCAATTTGATTGCCATGGCTGATTTTAGAAGCTGCCATTGTTGCTCCAGGAGAAAGGACCATTGACCGCTTAAGGAGAGGATCCATAGCTAACTCATTCTCATTCGCAAATTTGTGAGAAACAAAGGAATGCGATGCACCAGAATCAAACAAAACTCGTGCAGGGACTGAGTTAACGGATAGCATACCCATCACAACTCCAGGTGCATGCTCAGCTTGAGCGGCGTTGACACACTTGGCACGAGCAACAGTAGACCCGGGCTTGGTGTTGATGTTGAGAGCCCGAGGTGGTGGTGCACGAACCATAGGAGAGCTTGCCGCAGATCTTGGAGGTGGTGGAGGAAGAGCTTTGTTTTTCATCGGACAGTTCCAGTATTGATTCCCAATGTCTCCACAAGTGTAACAAGCACCAGGTGGACGTGGAGCAACGTAGCCAGGGACTCCGCCAGGCACTCCAGGGTAGTGGTGGTTGTAGCCCCTGGGAGCAGCAGTGAGGAAGTTTGGTGGCCTTGCCGCGTAGCTTGAAGGTCTTGGTGGAGCCGGGAGCGACGGTGGGGTGTTAGGAACCCAGACACGACGCTTAGAAGGAGTTGACATAGCTGAAGAGCTTGCTGCATCACGGCTGTGTTTCTTTGACTCCTTAAACACTTGCCTACTTGCTTCTTCCTGCAGAGCTGTATGCTGAAGTTCCAGAAAAGACGCCGGCCTTGCATGTGTGATTGCATACTTAATCGATGCATTGAGCCCTTGCCTGAACCTCTTTTGCTTCTTCTTGTCATCAGAGATCTCATCGCCACCATAACGAGAAAGGTTCATAAAGTTTCTGATGTAGGTGTTGACATTGTCATTGCCCTGCTTGAGGTTGAGAAACACTTCCTTCATCCTCTCCATGACAATTTCTGACAGATACTGCTCTTTGAAAGCTCCAGTGAACTGTCCCCAAGTAGGCTGAAAACCAGTGCAGTTTGCCTTCAGGTAATTCTCCCACGAGAGAGCTGCATCTCCCTTCAGAAGGTGAGTAGCACACTTTACCATTCTTGCTCAGGAACATCAGCAGTCATCAGTAACCTTGACATCTCACGCAACCAATCATCAGCATCAAGTGGTTGATCAGAAACATCAAATTGGCGTGGGTTGAACTTCAGGAAGCTCTTGATGTCTCCTCGCTTGGGAGGTGGAGGTAGCGGAACAAACTCATTCCTCCTGACACTTTCTTCAAAACGCTGCTGGTTCTGCTGCATTGCTGCCAAGGCATTGGCGATGCTTGACAACGCTGCCCCCAGTTCAGGTTGTATGTCCTCCTCAGAACGGCGTGGTGGTGCCATCCTATTATTGATATAAAACACAAGTTAGTACTATGATGGAGAATAATAATAATCCAAAATAGTACCAAGATGGAATTAACCAAGATTAAAGGATACAATTTACTAAGATGATATTAAAATATCAACAAAGTTCAAAGCACCTAGAAGATATTAAGCATATCGCACACGACTGAAAAGGAGTGTGGTACACAACTTAACAAAGAAAAAAATTCCGCAAATTTCGGCATTAAAATACCATTAGATGCGCAAAATCACTTAACGAATCAAGATTAGTGACTCTACCAATTCAATATACAAGAGCGAATGATAAAAGTAGTGGTATGGTCGCGACTCCATCCCGCACTCAAATCATTACTCCGCACATGAATAAGTAAAAAACATATCCCAACACCTTCTTCTCATGATGAACCTAAAGATTAGTAACTACGGAAACGAACACCCCAAACAAGATAACGTCGGATAATAAAGAGTAAGACAGAACGCGGCGGTATACAACGAATCAGATAGATCGCGTCGGTTTGCAAAAGCCTGTCGGTATGGAATGTACCAACAGTTGATACCCAAAGCAGATTGTGATAACAAATTGGATGCAACAGATAGACAAGGGATTACACACACACACACAACCTATGGTACTACGGAAACCCAGAACACGTGAATCCTAGTTTGAATTTAAGAAGAGGATTGAAAACGTTACACTTCCTTACCAGAAAAGGGTGGGTGGGTGGGTAAGAAGAAAAGTGGAAGCAGTCCTACTCTCACGTTTTGTTTTTCCCTAGTATACATAACTACCAAAAATATTTGCTAGACTGACAACGACCATTTGGCTGAGACCCTGAAGGGCGGGATGGCTCTGATACCAATTGTAACTACCTCGGTGAATTACGCTCCTAGTTACAAGCCTGGATGAGCGGAAATGGTTAAAATAGTACAGTGGGGCCCAAATGCCACTCACAGGTAGACCTTTCGGCCGTCCTAACCATTTCCAAACATCGGGACAAGAACGGGCGGCGTAATCGGCAGGCGAAGGGATCAACTACATACACAAATGAGTATGTATGCAAGCCACCATACAATAGTTCTCAGAGCCATTCCATCTAAAAGAAAAAGAAATATTTCAACGCCATACGGCAAGATCCAAATATCCTAGATAGATATAATAGTTTAGGATATCTCCTCATACATCAAACATCAGAGTATCAAGCGGAAGCGGAAAACAAGATCCGAGTACGGATAAGAAGCAAATCGGCATAAGATGCCCCATAAATAAACACATCCCGCCCACAGCTCTCACGGATCCCCGTTCCCGGAATCTCTACACCGAATGATCGTTGCCCACATCGTCCGTCTCCTCCACCCAGTATCCATCTTGCGAGCTTACCTGTTCATCTGAATCAAACAATTTATCGTGTGAGACCCTAGGGGTACTCAGCAAGTCTTTATGCCTCTAAAGGGGACACAAACTGGGGTGACGCAATTGCAGCAAAAGATAAACCTAACAATTCTATAGATACTCGCTAACCATCCGCCTAACCAGAGATAGACGGATGTCCGTGCATTAATAACGACAGTTATAACGGTAATATTAACAGATCCATCCTCCTCCTCGCTTACCAACGAGGAAGCGGACGAACAAACCCCCGATCCGTTGGCAATTTTATTATCTATTCCATGAGTGTTGCACTATTTACTAGTTAGGTCCTTAGTCAAATTAAATGCGGTACTTTAGTTATACTTGTCTATGATCGAGAAACTGTGCTCCAAGTCGTCCATAACCGCGGACACGGCTTTCAGAAAGTTTTACCCTGCAGGGGTGCACAAATAGCAACACACACACTCGATCAACCTCGGAAAAACCAAATCAAAACCCAACGAGGCATTCACGACAAAGCGATCACAGGATTCAGAAATATTTCAGGGGGCCACCGCATTAAGCTACCCGCTACGAAGTTGGCCGGCTCCGAGACGGACTCAAGGTTTGCGTCAATGGCTGTAAACGACTGGGAACCCGAAAGTGTGACTGGGCTTGTCGATACCGCGAAAACACTCCGCTTACCTAAACAGTACAGGTGCATCCTCGCACAATCTTAAATTAACCAGTAAAGCATGGCATAAGTACAGAATAGTAATAAAGCCCCAAACTACTTTGTGGCCCCAAGAAATAAGAATGAATCAAGCTCTGGCTCAGGGGGTTCATAAGCCTCCCGGATGTGGATAGCGCGAATATTCAAGGAACAGGAATCAAGTACTCGGGGTCCTACGGGACACAAGTGGGCATGAAAAACCAAATAGCAGATATTGCTCACCGATGCCACTTTCATTAGTTATCCCATTACTACTCAGATTAAGTTGTTTGGGTACCTCGTTATCCATTAGACACTCACATACCCTACACATGCTGTTCTACGACTCGCATGGCTCAAACAACTCCTGTAGTAATGGCTCATGGGATGGAGGAACAAGCTTCGGTGGGGTTTAAAAGTAAAGGCTATGCAGTACTTGGGATTCAATTTAATGCAATCGCGACTCAATGATGCAAGATTAAGATAGAGGCAATAGGTAATATATGTATGCAAGCATGTGGTAGTGCTTGCCTGGCAGCTCAGTTGAAGCGAGGGATGGATCTGGGTAGTGCTCTTGGTTTTCTTGATATATCCCCTGCTCAGCGTCTATTCGAAGAAGAACCAAACAAACAAGGGCCAACATAAATAAAGTGCACAAGCATATGAATAAAATGCGACAAGCAAACAATCATGCCATGATGAATGATGCACAATTTGCATGGCAATAAAGTAGCATGGCATGGGTGAGGTGTGGAATACAAGAAATAAGCATTTTATGGAGTTTTAATCATATTTTATACTCAAATAAGTTGCTGTATACTCTATATTTACATGATGCATGCTGCAAAACAGAACATGGAATGCATAAACAGAAAGGTCTCGTCGAGCTAATCATTTTAGACATATCATTTGTTAAATTTGGAGTTATAAATCAAAAGTTATTAATTAATTAAGGAAAAAGGGCATTTTATTGTAATTTTAATCAACTTGAAATTTTAAATGTTCAAAATATATTTTGAAGGGCATATTTGAATTCCTCACATTTTTCTGATGTCAAAACATATATTACATGTTTAATTTGGAGTTATATTTTAAAAGTTATTTGAAAACAGATTTGAAATTTGAATTTAAATGAAATTTGAAAAGATTTAAATTAAAACAGATAAAAACAGAAACTTTTCGTACTCAGGCAGATCCAGTCCCAGCCGCTGACGGGTGGGCCAGCTGCTGACTGGGACAACATGCGTACAGAAAAGCTTTTCTCACCGCGAGCTAGTCTAGCCTCTGCGAATGACAGATGGGGCCAGCGGCCACGGGGGTCCACGTGACAGTGGCTGGGCGAGCTGAGGCCACGCGGCAGAGCCAGGGACCGCGGGTTGTGATTCCCAGACTTGCGGTACCTTTTTGCAAAGCTGCCACCGAGACCGACAGGTGGGGTCCTAAAGGATTGCGGGTTGAGGAAAACAAAACGGAAGGGGTTTTCTGAGAAAAAGACACGGCTACTGTTTTTCTTCTACCGCGTCTCTGACAAAACTGTCGGCGACAGCGCGCACGACGGGGTGGGGATCGAACTCGCGACCGATCTCTCGCGCGCAGGCAACAGCGACCAACGTGGCTCGGAGAGGTTGCTGGTAGGAGAGGGTCGCGCGGCTAGATACGCTTCTGCGACGCCACGACGAGAAGAACCGAACACGACGCCGGCGCACCGAGGGCGTTCGACGGAGTGACCGGCGCGATCAGAGGGTATGAGCGAGGGAGGGGATGTCACGGAGGCTCAGCAGCTCACCGGGAGGTTGTTGGTGCGGTTGGTTCGGGCAGAGGAGATGGCGATCAGCGACGTAGCAGGCACCGGGCGGAGCTACGGTTTCGTCGGAGCGGCGTCGGGCCTGGTGGCTCTGGTCCTCCTCCTCCTCGCTGGTACATACAGGACGATGCAGGGAAGGTTCCTCGGTCTTCCTCGACACCCAGAGCACCTCGCCACCGGCTGCAAGAGGGGGATCGGTGGCGACCGACGGTTTTGCCGGCGATGGGGTAGATGGAGGCGGTGGCGAAGAGGGGGAGAGGGCAAGGCCCTGGGCGGATCTAGGAGGCAGAGGAGAGCCGTGAGGGAGGAGGGAATGGTGAGGGAGAGGCGTGGGTGCCGTGTGGGAGCAGGTTAGGGATAAAGGTGGCTTCGGCCACCTTTTCTCCTCCTCTCCTTCACGTGCTCGGGCTGGCTCGGCCAGGGCAGGGGCAGGTGGTGGTGGGGCTGCCAGGTGGGGACGGCCGGTTGGTGGGGAGGCTCGGGCTGGGGGGGCCCTCATGGCAGGGAGAGAAGAGAGGAAGAGAGGCTCGGGTAGATGCTAGGGTTTGGAGAGAGGGGGGTTATGGCTCGGGTTAGGGCTAGGTTTGGATGGTAGCTAGGTGGGCCAGGGTGACCAGGTGGGGCCAGCAAGGTAGAGAGAAGAGGGGCCGAGAGAGAGGGTGGGAGCTAGGGAGGTTCGGTGTAGGGTTTTTGAAGAGAGGGGGTATGGTGATAGGGGTAGGTGATTGGGGTTAGGATCTTAGATAGAGGATTTAGAGAGAGGGGGTTTAGATAAGGGTGTTGGTTAAGGTGGTAGGGTTTAAGCAAGATCAAACAAGGCCAAGCCAAAAGGAGGGAGAGAGAGAGATGAGGTGGGGTGATGTGTCCTCTTTTGACAAGATCAAGCAAGAACAAAACAAGATCAAACAAGAGCTAGACCAAAGAGAGGAAGAGATAAAAGGTGGTGATGATTTACAGATAGAAAAGAGATAGAGGGTTAGAGATCAGGTTTTAGAGATAAAGGTGGACAAGCTCTCACATGGCTTACATGGATGGGGATGGTGTAGGGTTTATAACAAGAACCAACAAGATCAAGCATGCAAAGAGATGGAGAGAGAGAGTGGGAGATGATCCACTCAAAGATTCAAATAAAACCCAAAAGACTAGAATGTGGTGGTTCTTGCATGGCCCATGCAAAATAATTAATGCCATGCTTATTCTTGTGAAAACAATAATATTTACATGGCATTATTCTTATGCATCCCCAAAAGTGGAATAAAGCCAAGCAAAAGAATTTAAAGGAAAGTTCCAGATGGAGAAGATGGAGATGATCACATTTGATTATAATTGGGACTTGCTACTGTGTTTATTCCACTAGATGTTTAATAGTCCCAAAAATACCCCAACATGAGCATAAATCCATAATAATCCATATGAAAGCTAGGAAAAAGGGCACTACTCATAATGCATGCAAAGGTGGCTCCACATATCAATAATGTGAAAACAACATGATGCTAATATGAGAGCATGTGGAGAAAGAATTGGATCCATCGCACCCACATGAGCTAGAGGTAAAACCCAATAAAGTGCAAAGCTCATATTTAGTTGGATGGTGGAATGGTGGGATGAAGGGGTGATGTCAAGAAAGGTGGTGGAGTTAATAAAAGATATGCCCCCAACTCAACTTGGGCATTTAAACAGTATATCAAGAACCAAATACAATATCAAGAGACAAATACAATTTACAATGCATATGAGAGAAGAACCAACACAAAAAGGGTTTTATATGATGCTCAATGCAAGGTGGCATGATGACATGAGCATGATATATATATATGGTGCAACAATTATATATATGAAGTAGCCATTATATTACTAGACCAAGTAGCATTACAATTGTTAGACAATTGGGATGCTACATGCCTACACGGAGTTCAAAGTAGACAACTCTTTCATCTATGATGATAAGATCTTCGGCCCGCTCGCTAGGTCGAGGCTAGCAGGTGGCCACTGTCATCAGCTCGTGATCATCCTCTCTGTAAGCGATTTGAGAGCTTGCATAGCATATGAGTAGTTACACCTTGCACTTTCTTTGATGCATCCATGTCGCTTGAAACTTCAGCCAAAGTAGAGATGAATACTCATATTGAAATGAGATTGAGGACATCTTACTCATTTATTTGATGAATGCCTACATCACTATCATACGAAGAACTATCAAGACAAATGTTATACGTGAGGCCGGGATAAGCATAGAATGGTATTGCCTTGTCAAATGTTACTAGATGAACATGCGCGCTTCACCGCCGCCACCTTCATGGCGTTCTGGCAATGCGTGGCATATGTGATACACTCAGTTGGGAAAATACCCTAGGGCTCCCGTTTTGTCCCCCAAGGCGACATCGGGGCGATCCCGTCGACGCCGCCTCAAAACCACCTAAGGCATCCCCCATCTCCGCTGCTGCCGCCGGCGTTGGCCGCAGCGGCGGCGGCTCCTGGCGCCTAAGGTGCTGGGGGGAGGATGCGACGTCTTCTTCGGTGGGGCGGCTAGGACGACGCCGTCGGAGTGGGGCATGGGCGATGGGCGGGGCGGCGACCTCGGCCAGGCCGCAGCGGGTGCTTCTTCCTTGCAGGCGACGGCAACACGTTGTGGGCCTCGAGCGCCCGCCTAGGCCTGTCGTCCTCCTAGGCGGTGCGGATTGAGGGCTTGGGGAGGAAGAGGCGTCGTGGTGGCAGCTATGGAGGCGATGCGAGGACTTCCTCGGCGGTGCTGGCGTGCAGCCGCCATGGCGGGCGGCGGTTGCATCAGGTCTGGCCTGGATTCGATCTGGACCTATGGCTGCGGAGGCAGCTGCTCGCTGGGATCTGGCGAGTCGCTTCGGTGGCATGCTGGACCGTCTTCTCCACTACCTCCGGCTAGTGGCGTGGGGGCTGCTGGCTCGGTTGAATAAAGGGGGTGGTCCTAGGGTTCATCTCACGCCAAGACGAATATCCGTTTGATGTTTGTCTCCATTGATCTGGTTGCAGTGTCGTGTTCCGGAAGGCTCCATCGACGAACTCCACAGTGCGCACATGCCGAGAGATCGCTGGATCGGGTCGGATTCGGCCATGTGCACCCATGTTTTTACTCTGGCCATTTGGGTTTAGAGGGAGCGCTTTGACGCTCTGTTGGCTGTTAATATCTTGGGGCATGTTCTCGTCCCATGGTGCCGACGGAGAATGTCATGAAGACCGAGATCTATGGACTGACAATGGTGGTTCGAGTCCCTGTGTTGATGAGGAATTGGCTTGGTGACTCGTGACTTGGAGCAGTGGCATGCAAGCGGGGGAGACGGTACATGAGAAGTTCATTGTCTTACCTTTCAGGGTGAAAACCCAGGATCTGGCCTTAATTGGTTGTGTCTGGCAATGACCTTATTGAAGATATTGTTTTGAGAGTGAGGACTTTCTTCAGGGTGAAAACCTAAGATCTATGATGGGGCGATGACGGTATTTATGTATTGTTTCCTTCTTGGAGGCCACACATGTTCGGAACTACCATTGTTTCTTAGGCTAAATAGTTACTGTATCTTTTCCCAATTTATCCCGATAGAGAGAGAGAGGATTGGGCCGACGGCGTCACGGCAGGAGTAAGAGAGGATACAATAAAAACAACGAAGCGTAAAGCAGACACCTGCATGCCTCCACCACACGGGCCAAGGAGCGCCACACGGACTTAGACGTTAATGCGAAAAGTAGAAACATGACCCACATGAAAGTATCATGGTAGGGGTAGATGGTCTTAAAATGCTTGCATGTGACCAAGCTTAAGTCTATAGATAATATATAAGGCCAGCAGGTATACGAAGAACTATTAAGGACACCGTTAGTAACATAGGCATGATCATTGTGCATTTTGGTAATATAACATTTATCATGCATGATATATACCATTTTTCATGATCATACCGTTCATTCTATACTTGTCCGGCCTGATATATAGCATTTTTTAATAGGTCTTCGTATGGTAGTGATGTACACATTCATCAAATAAGGACATGCATAAAATGTTCTCAACCTCATTCCAATGTTACTATTCATCTCAACTTTGGCTAAAGTTTCACATGTCATTTTTCTAGATCATTTGCCCTTTGTATTGTCGCCTTCGGAAGATCCACCTTTTTATGTATTGATGGGTTTGAGTTAATTTTAAGGACGCATTTAGTTAATGAGATGCATAGGGAGTTTTGAGGTCTTCTAATATATGTAGTAATTACCGCCTTTCAATTACTTGGTTAAGTTTGCATGGTATACCTATCAAGTTGAGTAATCATTACATTCCATTGAAATCATTCATGCAAACATTTTGGCTAAACATGCTTAGTTTAATTTTTTTAGTTGATTATCCTAAGTATCGACATGTATGAATAGAATGTCTTGTTGCCACCACCGGATGGACTTCATGTGTGAGAAAATATGATCACCTTGACTAGCAAAGTGCTTGTCGATGTCGCAAAATAGGGATCATTGGGAGATTTAAGAAATATGCAGCGATAAGAAATATGAATGTATGTTTTTTTGGTATTGAGTTCATATACCAATACTTGGGGATGAATTATTTATTGTATTTACATGTCATGTAATATTTTGTTTTCATGCCTAGCTATATTGTAAAACATGATAGATTTACCATGCTAATACCCAAATATATCTAATTGAGAATACATATGTTGAATGCTTATGACTTCTTCTACGATATCTTTTTGACTACTCATGTATTAAAATTATTGCTAAAAGCTACAACAATGTTTTGTGTTTGTTTTTAAGATTTAGTTTATAAAATAATATTTGTTTTAGAAAATAGGATGCACACAACTAAAAAGGCAAAAATTAAAATGAATAAGAAAGAAAACCAACCCCGCCTTAGTGATCAATAACTCGTGGCAGCAGCCGACAACCACAATACAGAACATACAGACCGCAAAAGACTTTCTCTAGCAATGAAACCGAGAATAGTACACAAGCACCGTCATCACTAAATCTGTCCACAAAGTCAGATTATAGGGTTTCACCGTGCAGAAAGCCTAATCTCTCTAGACAATGATTTCAACAAGGGAACAACCTAACGTAACCATTGGTGATACATCCAATAAGAGTCATAACTAGCGTCTTCATCCAAAAACTTGGGAGTCGGTACTTGGAAGAGCACCACTGTAGCATCCCAATTGTCTAACAATTGCAATGCTACTAGCCTAGTCTATATAAATGCTACTTCCTATATATAATTGTTGCATCATCATTATATCATGCTCATGTCATCATGCCACCTTGCATTTGAGCATCATATAAAACCCTTTTTGTTTTGGTTCTTCTCTCATATGCATTATTAATTGTATTTGCCTCTTGATATTGTATTTGGTTATTGATATATTGTTTAAATGCCCAAGTTGAGTTGGGGGCATATCTTTTATTCTACTCCACCACCCTTTCTTTTCACCACCTTATAATTCCACCATCCCATTCTCCATGAGCTTGTATTTTATTTTCTTTTGGTATTTAATCTAGCTCATGGGAGATAGGATGGATCTAACTCTATAAATTCTTTTGCTTGGCCTTTATTCCACTTCTTGGGAATGCATAAGAATAATGCCATGCTATTATTTTTGTTTTCACAAGAATTTAATCATGGCAATTATTATTTTTGCATGGGCCATGCAAGAGTACCACCACCTTTAGCCATTTGTTTCTCTCTTGGTTTTGATGGGTTTTCTCTTTATGGGGCCATATCCATTCATCACCTCCATCCCTCTCTACCACTCCTTTTTGTTTGATCTTGTTTGAGCTTGCTAAAAACCCTACACCACTTCCACCCATTCTTGTATGATCTAGCTTGATGCATGCAAGAACCAAAACCCTAAGCCCCCTCTCTCATCTCTCTTCTCTCTACCATGCTGGTCCCATCTAGCCTCCTCACCCCCTCTCTCCAAAACCCTAACCCGAGCCCTACCTAGCTAACCCGAGCCACCCTCTCTAGCTAACCCTAACCTCACCTCTCTCCCTGCCGAGGCTGGCCCTACCAGCCCTAACTTACCCCAGGCCGAAGCCTTACCCCATCTAACCAGCCCTAACCCGAGCCACCCCATCCCTCCAACCCTAGCTCCATGCCACAACCCCTCTCTCCCTCTCTATCCCTGCCAGGCCGACCCCACACCGAGCCAGCCACCTTGGCCTCGCCCTGACCCCACCTGGCAGCCTCCACCACCCTACCCTGCCCCTGCCGGCCAGCCCGAGCACGTGCTCGAGGAGAAAAAGGTGGCGACCGGGCCACCCTATCTACCCCGTGCCCACAGCTACCTCGCCTCTATCCCTCGCTTTACCTCCGCCCCACGGCTCCTCTGCCTCTCCCAGATCCGCCCAGCGCCCTGCCCTCCTCCCCTTCTTCTGCACCGACGCCCACCAGCAGCCGCCGCCGCCGCCAGCACATCGTCGCCCTCGTCGATCCGGCCGTCAAGCTCGTCGTGGAAGAGGCCGAGGGGATCAAGGACGGCCCCCTGCATCACCCTGTACACGCCGTCGCGAAGGAGGAAGCCCCCAGGACCGCCAGATCCTCGCTGCGCCCCGAAACCCTAGATCGCCGGACCGCCAGCGTCGTCGTCGATCCGCTGCTCCCCACTCCGATCCGAGCCCTCCGTCGAGCCCGCGGTGAGTTCCTCTCCCGCCTAGACACCCTCTGCCTCGCCGTTAAACCCTAACCGCGGCAGGTGTTTCACCGAACGCTCTCGGTGCACCGTCGATCGTTGGCGTCTGCCGCATCTATGCCGTGCCACGCCTCACCTGGCCGCTCTACTCCCTCCTGTCACCAACCTCAGCCTACCGCAGTGGCTACCGCCGCCGAGCGCGAGCCCCAGGTCCCCGGATCGAATCCCCGCGCGCCGCGCCCTGCGTCGGTCGCCCACCGACCTGTCCGCGCGTTCGCGAGAAGAGGAACAGTGGGTCCGTCGCCGTCTTTCAGAAAACCCCCCAACCTTTTTATTTTCCTAAACCCACGGACCAGCCTACCCCACCTGTCAGCCACCCCGACGTTCTTGCAGAAAAGTCCCTCTGTTCCTCAGGCCGTAACCCGCGCTCCAGCTCGGCCCCACCTGGCAGTCTCTGTGCGCTCGTTCGCTGGCACGTGGGCCTCCAGTTGCTGGCCCACCCGTCAATCGCAGAGGCTGGCTAAGCCGAGGTGAGAAAAGGATTTCCTGAGCGCGTGGCCCAGTCCGTTTGGTCCCACTCGTCAGCGACTGGGGCTAGCTCGGTCTGAGTAATAAAAGTTTCCCCTGTTGTCTGTTTTAATTAAACCTTTTTCAAATTGATTTACATTCAAATTTAAATCTGTTTTTAATAACTTTTGAGATATAATTCCAAATAATACATGTAATATATGTTTTGAAATCAGAAAATTGTGAGGATTTCAAATAAGCCCTTCAAAATATATTTTGAACACTTCAAATTTTCGAGTTGTTTAAAATTACAAAAAAATGCCCCTTTGCCTTAATTAATTAATAACTTTTGTTTTATAACTCCAAATTTGACAAATGATATGTTAAAATGATCAGCTCGATGAGACCTTTCTGTTTATGCATTCCATGTTCTGAATTGCAGCATGCATCATATAAATATAAAGTATACAACAACTTATTTGAGGATAAAATGTGACTAAAACTCCATAAAATGCTTTATTCTTGTACTCCACACCTCACCCATGCCATGCTACATTATTGCCATGCAAATTGTGCATCATTCATCATGGCATGATTGTTTGCTTGTCGCATTTTATTCATATGCTTGTGCACTCTATTTATGTTGGCCCTTGTTTGTTTGGTTCTTCTTCGAATAGACGCTGAGCAGGGGATATATCAAGAAACCCAGGAGCACTACCCAGATCCATCCCTCGCTTCAACCGAGCTGCCAGGCAAGCACTACCACATGCTTGCATACATATAGTACCTATTGCCTCTATCTTATTCTTGCATCATTGAGTCGCGATTGCATTAAACTGAATCCCAAGTACTGCATGGCCTTTACTTTTAAACCCCACCGAAGCTTGTTCCTCCATCCCATGAGCCATTACTACAGGAGTTGGTTGAGCCATGCGGGTCGTAGAACAGCATCTGTAGGGTATGTGAGTGTCTGATGGATAACGAGGTACATATACAACTTAACCTGAGTAGTAATGGGATAACTAATGAAAGTGGCACCGGTGAGCAATATCTGCTATTTGGTTTTTCATGCTCACTTGTGTCCCGTAGGACCCCGAGTACTTGATTCCTGTTCCTTGAATATTCGCGCTATCCACATCCGGGAGGCTTATGAACCCCCTGAGCCAGAGCTTGATTCATTCTTATTTCTTGGGGCCACAAAGTAGTTTGGGGCTTTATTACTATCCTGTACTTATGCCATGCTTTACTGCTTTATTTAAGATTGTGCGAGGAGCACCTGTACTGTTTTGGATGCGGAGTGTTTTCGCGGTATCGACAAGCCCAGTCACACTTTCGGGTTCCCAGTCGTTTACAGCCATTGACGCAAACCTTGAGTCCGTCTCGGAGCCGGCCAACTTCGTTGCGGGTAGCTTAATGGGGTGGCCCCCTAAAACATTTCTGAATCCTGTGATTGCTTTGTCGTGAATGCCTTGTTGGGTTTTGATTTGGTTTTTCCGAGGTTGATCGAGTGTGTGTTGCTATTTGTGCACCCCTGTAGGGTAAATCTTTCTGAAAGCCGTGTCCGCGGTTATGGACGACTTGGAGCACAGTTTCTCGATCATAGACAAGTATAACTAAAGTACCGCTTTTAATTTGACTAAGTACCTGACTAGTAAATAGTGCAACACTCATGGAATGGATAATAAAACTGCCAACGGATGGGGGGCGGTTCGTCCGCTTCCTCGTTGGTAAGCGAGGAGGAGGATGGATCTGTTAATATTACTATTATAACTGTTGTTATTAATTCACGGACATCCGTCTATCTATGGTTAGGCGGATGGTTAGCGAGTATCTATAGAATTGTTAGGTATTATCTTTTGCTGCAATTGCGTCACCCCAGGTTTGTGTCCCCTTTAGAGGCATAAAGACTTGCTGAGTACCCCTAGGGTCTCACACGATAAATTGTTTGATTCAGATGAACAGGTAAACCCGCAAGATGGATACTGGGTGGAGGAGACGAACGATGTGGGCAACGATCACTCGGTGTAGAGATTCCGGGAACGGGGATCCGTGAGATCTGTGGGCGGGATGAGTTTATTTATGGGGCATCTTATGCCGATTTGCTTCTTATCCGTACTCGGATCTTGTTTTCCGCTTCCGCCTGATACTCTGATGTTTGACGTATGACGAGATATCCTAAACTATTATATCTATCTAGGATATTTGGATCTTGCCGTATGGCGTTGCAATATTTCTATTTCTTTTAGATGGAATGGCTCTGAGGACTGTTGTATGGTGGCTTGCATACATACTCATTTGTGTATGTAGTTGATCCCTTCGCCTGCCAATTACGCCGCTCGTTCTTGTCCCGATGTTTGGAAATGGTTAGGACGGCCGAAAGGTCTACCTGTGAGTGGCATTTGGCCCCACCGTACTATTTTAACCATTTCCAGTCATCCAGGCTTGTAACTAAGAGCGTAATTCACCGAGGTAGTTACAACCACCAAACATGAAATCACCATGATATATGGTCAATGATTCAATATGTTTTGCGAATGCCATAATCATGATTCATAATCAATAAGATATTTAGCTTTACAATTACGATGACAATAATATTGTGTAGTTTCTTGCCACCGAATTCGAATATACATAAAACTTCAAATCTAATCCATAAACACAACACAAAATAAGTATGCCCTCGCACTAGTTTCTTCCTAATTGTATATGTGGTTGGATCTAGGATTGGAAAGTAAATTTTGGCAATCAGAACACGGTTAAGGATACCACCTGCAGGGGAATGGAGGACCTACAAATTGAAGAATAGGATACCACCTGCAGGAGAATGGAGGACCTACAAATTGAAGAATAGTTGGACCTTAAATTTTAAGGTCTAAATTTTTAGGCAAAAATACAAGTATATTCAATAGAATGAAATGGTACATATAAATCTCGATTTTTCAAAGATCTATTAAATACAACAACTAAGATGGTGATTTTTAGAAAATATACTTCCAAATTTAGAAACTCGGACTTCCTTCTATCCCGAAACACTTGTTGGTTGCTGAAGTATAGGACACCAAAATTCAAAGTGAAATGTACAACACGTAATTATTTTTATGAGATCTTAGCTTCGATAGACGACCATGTCACCTAGTGCGGCATCTGCATGCTTAGCAAGTCACACATAGACCTTCTCACTTTAGCACAAACGGCCAACCTATGCCCACTTTGGCTTTCTTCTTGTCCCATACTCCGCCCTTGAACAAATACTTATATCAATCTATCCATGGCATCACTCACCCGGCCGCGGAAGCAAGGTAGGGCGGTACCATGGTTCGCCATGGTGGGAGACCTAGGGCGACCACCCCTATGATGGGTCCGCCACTGCATACAAGGCGCACAAGAGCTTATCAGAGACACACGTTCACAAAGGGAAATGCCAAGGAGATCGACAGAGGGAAACACTCCACTCTTTACTCTTTGAGAATTAGGGTTACAAGTGGACCTCCTACTTCGTCATTCTTGTCTTGGTGGCATATTTTTAGGGTGGCAAGAGAGAATAAAGATTCTCCGATCCTACCCTTGCCTTTTGCGGATTTAATAGGGGCATCTTGGTCATTTCCTCATAGTCGGTGCATCTACATGGAATATACTCTCGAATCTTCTCCTCTATGATATTCTTGATGAAGCGTAGTAGTGGGAGTTCGGAGGGGTGTCGTAGAGGGACTCGAGCCCGTCAGGTAAATGGCTTAGGTGATGCTTTGTCACGAAGACCCAATGGACACATTGTGTTGTTCATTGAAGTGAGCGACTTGGGGGTTTTCCTTTCGGCGGAGGAGGATGCCGAATCCAGATTGCATTTGTCGTGTCCTAGTAGATGGCAACATTCTATACCAAGGTGTGACATGAGGATGACCTCGATTAACGAGAAGAAAAACATGCATATAATAAAAGAATGATAAATCTAGACATGTGTATTGTTCAGATGAGTAACAATACAATTTCATAGTTCATACAATAAGACTGCATATGACTATCCGGGCAAATGAAATATGTCATTGATTAGGGAAGAATGATCAACGGATGATATGTAAAATACGAATCAATTAAGCTTCGGGTTCTATTCTCAACCAATAACATGGGAACAAAGTTTGTAACAACCGTCATGGAGGTAACAACATCAATTGGTGATGCCCTTAATTAGAAACATTCTTTCACAAGTAACATAAACAAGTAAGTAAGCCTAGCTTGCTTGGTGTGAGTAGTTTATTTTTTGCAAGTGTAGGATGCTTGGTGTGAGTAGTTGTGATGCACACCATCGCCACATGGTCAAAATTCTGATGGGCTTGAATTCAAAATTCTTATTTGCACAAGGAAACCAACATGCATTGATAGGATTTTGGTCCAATTTGCAGTTGATGGTATTCCTTGTGCTAATCTCCTTTCATACTTTATAGTGTGTAAGGCAATAAATGTGCGAATTGTAGGATTTTTGTTAGGCAAAATAATGAAATAAACAAAAAGTGTTAGAGTAGACAAGATTAGGTTTGATCTATCACAATGTTAAATGAAACTTAAATTTGTCGAATCCATTCATTTTCATTTGGGTTCGGTTCTGCCGGAGTGCCGTGTGCGCTCGTCCGCCGAGAAGCCCATCACGATCGGAGCAGCTACGCCGTGATGGCTCACTGGTCCACGGTGGACGCGGCGCATGACGAAAGCAGTCTTCCTTCTCCGCGACGCCTCCCTCCCTTTCGTCTCGTCCCGTCTCCTCCCTCGCTCCCTTGCGCATGCTCCAAAAAGCTACCCCCTCCTCCGCCCCACCTTTCCCCTCCTCCCACGCCTAGGGTTCCCCACCTCCCCCTCACCTCACTCCCCCATGCCTCCCCTCCACAAACCCTAGCCGGCTAGCCCCCTCCCGACCTCGTGCTCCTCCCCGCCGCCGTCTCCGCCGCCGCCGACATGGCCTCCGCCGTCGCCGGAGACAGGGACGACTACACCTTCGCGGCGGAGTACGACGGCCCGCCGCTCCCCTACTCCCTCCCGTGCGCCATCCCGCTCGACCTCTCCCGCATCCCGCTCGCTGCGCTCTCTTCCTCCTCCGACCCCTCATCCTCGCCGCTCCCCGTCGTGCGGCCCCTCACCCCCTCCTCCCTCTGCTCCGCCATCCACGCCCAACACCAGCAGCAGGCGGCGCCTCCCCGCTCCTCCTCCTCCGCGGGCCCTGCGGGGGCCGTCGCCGACTCCCCGACCTCCGTCATCGAGAACCACCACGCCGCCGCGCACCACTCCGCCGAGCTCCCATCCTCCCCCTCCGACGCCGACGACGACGACGACGACGAGGATGCGGGGACGCCGTCGGTGCCCCACCAGCCCACCGTCTCCTTCGCCGAGACCAGCGGCTCCCTCCTCCAGTCCTCCTCCGACGAGGAGGACTATGAGGACGACGAGGCCCTGCCCCACGCCGCCGCCGCCGCCGCCGCTCGATCCAGCGGCTCCCTCTCCCCGGCCCCTTTCGAGCCCGGGAACCACGCTAGGTCCCGGGGCTGCTACAGGTGCGGGAAGGGGGGCGGCTTCTTTGGCCGCGGGGGCAAGGAGGCCTGCCTCGCCTGCGGCGCGCGGTACTGCGCCGCCTGCGTTCTCCGGGCGATGGGGTCCATGCCTGAGGGCCGCAAGTGCCTCGCCTGCATTGGCCGGCCCGTGGCCGAGTCAAGGCGCAATGTGCTCGGCCGAGGCTCACGCGTGCTGCGGCGGTTGCTCAGCGCGGCGGAGGTGGAGCTCGTCATGAGGAGCGAGCGGGAGTGCGCAGCCAACCAGCTGCGGCCGGAGGACGTTTACGTCAACGGGGCCAAGCTGGCACCGGAGGAGCTAGCGATGCTGCAGGGGTGCCCGTGCCCTCCTTCCAGGCTCCGGCCTGGCTTTTATTGGTACGATAAGGTCTCCGGCTTCTGGGGCAAGGTATGTGAGCCGTGAGCTTTTATTCCGCGATTTTAGGAGGCTATATATTGGATGTTGGATGACCTCTATACAAGCCTGTAGTTTGGTCTCACGACTGTGTTTTAGTCAATTATAGTTAGTACTTTTGGTTATATTTCCATTAGTGGCTGTCTGGAGAGATGCGTTTAGATTTTCAAGTGCAAAATCAGGTCTTAACGACTTGGTACGTAGGCTTTATCCAAAATTCTAAAAGAATAGCAGTTTTCATGCAAAACTCAAGGGGTTCTACCCATACACATTGACACTTGCTCATCTTTATTTCAACCATGAATCTGTCGAACCTCTGCTCCGTAACTTCCAACCCTTGTTTCTAACTAATGAACTGCCCTCCAACTAGATGAACTAGAGCTTTTAAATAGGAAAAAGAAACTCAAATCAGACCCAATATGAGTTTGCAACTCACAAACCCACCAACTTCCCAATCCATCATTTGCAACTTTCATGAAAAATACAAATGAAATAGAAGCTCACACTAGGCCTTAGATCCCGAGATTGGAGCTTTCAGCCTCCCACAAACCAGTGTCACCAGTGAAATGGAAGGATAAAGCTTTGATTGACAAGGGCAGCGTGCCAACGACCTATGTTCCACCTTCCATATCCATAAATGCTAGTACATCTAAGCATTCAACAGAATATCCAAATTACACAAAGTTCAAACTTTGTATTCTTGTGGTTATTAAAGGTGGAACATAGGTCGTTTGCACTAGGCTTGTTGACCTTGTAAATGCGCCAACTGATAGTGAAGTATTACTTCTGTAGGGTAGTTACCTGATATGATGTAGCCGTATATGTTCTGGATTGGATGAAACTCATGAGATTGTATATTTAATTATTCTTGCTGGGAGTCATGAAAGAGAGATCTGGATGGATAGTGCCGCTGAACTTTGATATTGCCGATGTTTAGTTGGCTATTTGGAACATTGATGGGCTTTGTTTGATGAGTTAGTAAAATCATGATGTCTTATCATTGTTTGAATGAATTATCAGAGTACTAGGAATCGTGGTGGTCTGTATTGTGCCTACTTCTCTTATTCTAGTCGAGAATGGTACACAGTTGCACGCCAAGGCTGGTGCGTGATAGGTCTACAACATGTCACCATTACATAGAAACACGATAGCAGGTTAAAGAAATTACAACATTGTAAATAGTAATAGTGAAGATGTGTGGTGTCTGGGTGCCATAGCTTGTGCTGACTTGTTATTTTGGGAAGATGAAAATTTAAGTTTGAAAGTATCACGCTTTTATTTGGCACATGCTTATTCTAGAATTTCAATCTTTTCATGATTATTTGGCCTGCTTCCTCATAAATGTTAATGATATATATCATCCACAACTCTGCTCTTAAACTTTTCTTGGATAATGTTCCAGGAGGGACACAAGCCCCATTGCATAATAAGCCCAAATCTTAATGTTGGAGGTATTTTAGATGAAAAGGCGAGCAATGGAAACACTGGAATCATGGTAAATGGACGTGAGATTACAAAATCTGAGCTGCAAATGCTTAAGGTATGGAATTGATTTACTCCTACCTAAATTTGAGATTCTTGAGTTGCATTTTACTTACCTATCTCTCTGGTTTCAGTTGGCCGGAGTTCAGTGTGCTGGGAAACCTCACTTTTGGCTGAATGCTGATGGAACCTACCAAGAGGAAGGCCAAAAAACAGTGAAAGGGAAGATTTGGGATAAGGTAGTTCTGCAATTCATCTTTTCTTAGATGACATGTTCCTTGTTATGAGAAATCTGACAAAAGTTACATTTTTGCATTTTTCACCAGCCCATAGTGAAACTACTTAGTCCAGTCCTGTCATTGCCAACTCCTAACAAAGCGAATAATCAATGTGGTGAAGAGGCTGTTAATTCAGGAAATCGACCTGAGTACTTGGAGCAAAGGACGATCCAGAAGCTTTTGTTGGTTGGATCAGGGACCAGCACCATACTCAAACAGGTACATATTTCTATTGACTTCTATTATGTTGTCGTTAATGAACAGATGAGTTGATCAGCTGCATTAAGTACACCAGCCAATTACCAGTGTTCACATTGGAACATTAGTCTTAAGGTTTACATTCCAGATACGCAATTACTTTATCTTTTGTAATGTCAAATGCCATTTGCAGTATTAACGTGGGATTGTAGGCTAGCAATTAATTCTGAATCTATCAAATCTCAGGCTAAATTCTCTTACAAGAGCAAACCATTTTCGATGGATGAGTGTGAAGATCTCAAACTTATCATACAAAGTAACATATATCGCTACATTGGTATACTTCTTGAAGGCCGTGAACGGTTTGAAGAGGAAGTTTTAGCTGATAGAAGAAAAATCTACCAAGACGATCCTTCTAGCTCTGGTATGATCATGGCTATCCACCATTTGTTCTGCTGCATAATAAACAGTCTTTTTTTTGTAACTTAACACCACATAGTCTTAGAATTCAAGGGGCTTCTCATTATTAACATTTGTAAAGCAACTGAACCAAGCGAAAGACTTCTACATTTAACTGAACCAAGCGAAAGACTTCTACATTTTGGTAGAACTGACATCCACTTGTTTTCACAGGGCATTGTGAATCTGGGTTCTGTGATGAAGTTACTGAGTACTCCATTGTCCCGCGCTTGAAAGCGTTTTCTGATTGGATTCTAAAAGCCATGGCTTTAGGTAATCTTGAAGACATTTTCCCTGCAGCTAGTCGTGAATATGCGCCACTGGTTGAGGAACTATGGAAAGATCCTGCTATTCAAGCTACGTATAAACGAAGTAGTGAACTGCCGTTTCTTCCGTCTGCTGCCAGTTACTTCCTTGACAGGGTACTATTTTTGTTATATTGATCCTTTTTGTTTTTTAACATGGCTTGGTGGTTTGATTGAGTCGTGCAATAGTGGTTATTCATCCTTTAACGTTGTGGCATTTGAAATGATCAGGTGGTTGATATTTCACGAACAGAATATGAGCTGTGTGATATGGATATCCTGTATGCTGATGGGATAACATCATCAGATGGATTAGCATCTACAGATATCTCTTTTGCACAGCTGGCTTTGGATGTGCGGGTTGTTGATGAGCCTGATCCGCAGGACACGATGCTAAGGTTGGTCTTCTCGCAAAAGGCAGCAGTGATCTGATATTTACTTGTGTTACTTGTAGTTTTTCCATAAGTTTCATTATTTCAGTACCATTACCCAATTGTGTAAGAAAAACAAATGCATATATGTTAGAGTTCTTGATGTATGTGTATGATCTCATGAGGTACTTCACATGGTGTTCTGTGAACCGTCTATGGAGATGGAAAACGCACATGTACATTTAGTATCTTGTTCAGCCTAAAACACCATATATTCATGTTCCGTCTATGGAGATGGAAAACACACATGTACATTTAGTATCTTGTTCAGCCTAAAACACCATATATTCATGTTCTGGGTTTGATTTCTATATTACCTTTACAAACTGTGATAATAATACCCACAATAAAAATTTCTTTTTTTTCAGATACCAGCTGATCAGAATAAGCAACAAAGGATTGCGAGAGAACAGTAAATGGCTGCAGATGTTCGATGATGTCAGGCTTGTTATCTTCTGTGTTGCGGTTAGTGATTATGACGAATACTACGAGGATGTGAATGGCACCATTGTCAACAAGATGGTAGAGAGCAGACAGCTATTTGAGAGCCTCGCCCTTCATCCAACATTTGAACAGATGGATTTTCTCGTACTCTTGACCAAGTTTGATATCCTGGAGCAGAAGATAGGCAAATCCCCACTAACCGCATGTGACTGGTTCAGCGAATTCACCCCATTGGTAAGCCGCAACCTGATCAATGGAAGCAGCAGCAGAAGCACACGCAGCAGCAGCAACACCGGCGCGTCACTGGCGCAGATGGCCGCGCACTACATAGCCACGAAATTCAAGCGGCTGTTCCATTCACTCACGGAGCGGAAGCTCTACGTGTCCTATGTGAACGCCCTAGACCAGGAGTCGGTCCGCTCGGCGATCCGCTATGGGCGGGAGATCGTCAAGTGGGAGGAGGAGAAGCCCGTGTTCAACTCCAGCGAGACGGTGTACAGCTGTGACGAGCCCAGCTCCTACTCCCACTGACCGCGGTGAACCTTTGCTCGCGTGTGACGAAGACGAAGAAGAGGTGTAAATAGTTGTGCATTTTCCTCTCCCCGACGATGACGACCTTTTGTTAGAGCTTTGCCCATTTTCGTCGTTTTCTTTCTTTCTTAGCTGATCATCGGCTTGTATTGTATGGTTTGTTTGTTTATTTGTTCACAAGTAGGATGAAGTGCAAGAGGCCTGCCTGATTCACGATTCTTGTATGTATTGATTATCGTCTGCTTTAAGTGGTGAGCAGATCGCCAGCATTTTCTATTTGTTGTACGAGTTGTGTGCCTGTGAACGTCTGCACAAGTAGGAAAGAAAGAACGTAGTTACATCTCCACGTTGTAAATACTGCTATTTCATTGGTATTTATGTACGCGAGCATGTATACTTTGAACATCTGGGTACAAAATATATTATTCCTAGAACAAAAAATTGGGAGTAGGTCAGCAGCAGACAGGCTAGCAGTTTCCAGCCCATTAAAAATGCCGAAAATTCAGCAAATGATTTTTTGCATGAAGCCCGATTGAAACCGGCCCATTTCAGATTCTAGCCCAGAGGTGCTCTCCCCGATTGTGGATTCTTCTGATTTGTTCGCTAGAAACTGGTAATTACTAGTATTTATTGCTTATTGCGGCCACGTTTGTGGGCTGGCACATTAGCCGTTGTTTTCTTTATTTTACTTTTTCGTTTTTTCCCTTTTACTTCACTTTTCATGATCCTGTTTTTGAAAAATGTTTAATTCTGAAAAATGCTTCATTTTGAAAATGTTCATTTGTGAAAAAATGTTTCGAGATTGAGAAGTGTTTCATTTTGAAAAATGTTGTTTAATTTTGAAAAATGTTTGGTTTTGAAAAAAGTTCAGATATAATTTTTAGATTTGATGGATTTAGGAAGAAATTATTTATTAGAATTGAAAAATGTTTTTTATAATATTTTAAAAATGGTCTAATTTCAACAATTCATAGTTTTAAAATATATTCAGGTTAAAAAAATGCGTACCTGTTGGGAGCGGCCCATAAACGAGGGGTATGCGTGCGTGCCCAATTAACGCACGTAGTTTAAAAAAATCTTTGACCATCAATTTTGACCAATAAAATATATAATATATGTCTTAAAAAATATATCATTGGAAACTACTTTTGAAGATGAATCCAATGATATTACTTTTATGACGTATTATGTAAAATTTATTGATCAAAATTAATGATCAAAATTGTTCTTAAACTACGTGTGTGCCTAATAAACCGGACCGGAGGGAGTAAATAGGATCTCGCTCAATCCAACATTAATCAAATAGTTTCTCTTACATGTTTAACGACGTCAAACACAACATTGACTAAATAGTTATCTCGCCTACACCTCTTTCGGGGTTCTTTGTTTTAAATGCTGTAACAACCCTAGTTTTGCTAATCTTAATTAGGGCTTCCTTAAGCATTGCATGCACGCAATTGAACTAAAGAAAGTTTGAATTATAACTAAGAGAAGAAAACAAAACCCTAAATCTCTATTTCCTTCCTTAAGTAATTCTTCCCAAAATGATTTTATATTTTGAAAATCAAAAAGTATAAGGAGCCCAAATGGATTATAAAGGGCCCTGCAATATTTTAATATGTTTACAAAAGTTCTGGTATTTTGGAAATATTTAAAATAGATTTGAAATTGAAAATACAAACAAAGAAATAGAAAAAGAAAAAGAAAAAGAAAATGGTTTTTGGAATAAAAACCTGTTGCTAAACCTAATCAGGCCGCAACCCATCTCTCCTCCCTCCCTATCTACCTCCCAGCGCAGCCGCTAGCAGGCGCTTCGTTTTGCTTCACCAGAGCCTACCCGGCCCGTCTGTAGCCCACCAACGGCCCCATACCGCTTCGGCCTCGACCCTATCGTCGTCTTCCTCCACGACAACAAGCAGCTGGGTGCCCGAGCGTGCGCCGTCGATCTCCGCCGCGCAGTGAAGCTCACCGCCGCCCCCGGACACGCGGATAAGAACGGTTGCTTCCTCCTCTCTCTCCCCATACCCGTTTCACTTTGTCTCGCCCTCTCTGTCGATTTGCCCCTTTGGTTCCAAAACCCTAGCTCCGACCGTCGTGCCGCCTCGCCGTTTCGCACCTTCCCTCGCTCAGCTGAGGCCACCAGCGAAACCGCCGTCTCATCCTCGCCCTCTCCATGGAGCCATGCTTGCTGGGAAGACCCCTGAAGGCCTAATCGATCCCTCCGTCTCAAACGAGCTCCGCCATAGTCGCCATCGATTCCAGCAACCCTAGCCCTCACCGATGCCATCGTCACAATAGGGGTGAGCTTCTAGTCCGAGAGGACCTTCCCTCTTCCTTCTCGTGCATTGGTTTACCCTCTACAGCAAGCATCTGCGGGCTCCGCCACTCGGCCTCATCGTCGGCCATGCTCCATTGATCCCTAGGTAGCAGCGCTGCCCTAGTTAGGTCCGCCACGTCGCGCTCGTCCGAGCTAGGACCTCGCGCATCGTAGCTCGCCCTAGCACCACCAGGCATCGCCGCCGATGTGACCTTCGGTGAGCCCGAGTGGCATTGACGTGTCGCCCATGTGGCGTCGATGTGGCACCACGTGGTGTACGCGGATGTCAACCAAGGTTCGCTAGTGTGTCCTGCTAACGTGGTCCAGGGCCCATCAGTCAGTGACTGTAGCTAGGGTTTTGTCGGTGTAAAACGTTTCGGTGTGTGCGCTGGCGTCAGCATGACACAAAAACTCCTTTTATACAGTTTAATAATTCAGAAATTGGTTTAAATCTTATAAAATTAATAACTAATTATTTATAAGTCAAAAAAATACAAATAACATATCAAAATGATCAGAAAAATAAGATCTACACAATAGCATCATAATCATGTATTGTTAAACAACTTCAACTAAGAAGTTTGTTACAAGAACAAAATGACTCCTCTCATATGCATTCGGGGTTCTCCGAATTAGGGTTTGGACCCCTCGGACCATGTTTAAAATGACCAAACATGTACTAGGTTTTCATTTCAATACGCATTAACCTGCCATATCATCATTCTTGATTAAGCAATGCATCGATGCCATGTGTTGATTGTTTCTTTCCTTTTCGGTGTTTCTGCTTCTTCTCGGTAGACCTCGAAGTTGATGTGAGCAACGAGATCTAGTCCAAGATTAAAGATCGAGATCAACACCATCAAAGGTTACCAACGAATGAGTCAAGCTAATGAACCTGAAGTTGTGTATTGGGTATCAACAGGCAAAGGCAAGCATAGCCCCACACATGATATAATCCTATGATTCCAAAGCATTTCAATTCTTTCCATGTGCATATGATTGCATTTCAAAGATTAATTCTAGATCCTTGACCATATCAAATACATCATCACCAGTACAACGAATAGGCTTCTTCCGGTGATCTGTCTCATCTTTTAAATGCTTGCCTTTCTTTCTTGCGCGATGACTAGGCGGAAGAAATCGACGATGCCCTGGGTACATATTCTTCCTACATTTATCCAAATGTATACTTTCAGTATCATCTAAGCAATACGTGCATGCATTATATCCCTTGTTTGACTGTCTTGAAAGGCTACTAAGAGCAGGCCAATCATTGATGGTTATGAACAACAATGCTCGTAGGTCAAATGACTCCTGTTTGTGCTCATCCCACATACGTACACCTTCGTCACGCCATAACTGTAGAAGTTCCTAAACTAATGGCCTTAGGTACACATCAATGTCGTTGTCAAGTTGCTTCAGGCCTTGGATAAGCACTGGCATCATAATGAACTTCCGCTTTATGCACAACCAAGGAGGAAGGTTATAGATACATAGAGTCACAGGCCAGGTGCTATGACTGTTGCTCTACTCCTCAAAAGGATTCATGCCATCTGTACTTAGACCAAACCTTAAGTTCCTTCCGTCATCTGCAAAGCTCGAGTACTCTCTATCGATTTTTCTCCACTGCTTCCCATCCGCGGGGTGTCTCGACAATTTGTCTTTCTTGCGGTCTTTTTTATGCCATCGCAACAACTTGGCATGCTCTTTGTTTCTGAATAAATGTTTCAACCATGGTATTATAGGAGCATACCACATCACCTTTGTAGGAACCCTCTTCCTGGGGCGCTCCTCGCCCTCAACATCACCAGGGTCATCTCGACTGATCTTATACCACAATCCACCGCATACCGGGCATGCATACAAATTCTCATACTCCTCACCACGGTAGAGGATGCAGTTATTAATGCATGCATGCATGTATCTTCTACACATCTAATCTTAGAGGGAAGCCAACCTTCTTTACCTCGTATGTACTGGCAGGTAATTTTTTATCTTTTAGCAGCTTCTTCTTCATTATTTTCAGTAGCTTCTCAAATCCCTTGTCAGATAAACCATTCTCTGCCTTCCATTGAAGCAATTCCAGTGTGGTACCGAGCTTTGTGTTGCCATCTTTGCAATTTGGGTACAACAATTTTTTGTGATCCTCTAACATGCGCTCCAACTTCTTCTTCTCGTTTTAATTTTCACAATCTCTCTATGTATCAAGAATGACCCAACGAAGATTATCAGCGGTCTCATCTGATGCCCATTCTTCAACTTCTTCTTGTTCATTGTCTTCCATTGCAATACCACCGAATTCAGGGAAAATTGGATAGTTGTCATCGTCCTCTTCTTCTTTGTTGTCTTCCATCATAACCCCTCTTTCTCCGTGCTTTGTTGTAACATCCCAACATTAGAGCTTAGAAATAAGTTGAGCTCAGGTGTGTGCATTACATTCATGCATAGAAAATCTGGATAATTTTCGCGCTTTTAAATAAAAGTTGTCAAAGTGATTGAAGCTTCTCTTAACTTGGTGGAATTGAAGTAGATCATCAAGTTGACTACGATAAGTTTCAATATGACCTTTGCTAAAACCTTATCTTTGGGTAATATAATTTGACCTAAGGGAAGATCAAATGTGATAAACCTAAACCACAATACATTACTTAATGAATGATACAAGATCTTATAGGGACCATTGTTGGGCCGCGCAGAGATAAACAAAACTTTTTCCCTACGCAGTACTCCCAAGATCTAGCTCAGGTGATAAGCCATAAGATATACCACTAGACGCGCAGGTGCGGATTATTGATGAAGCACGTCAGTTGATGCCGTGCCGAACAATCCCACGTACAACACGTCTAGATCCCCACAACCTCCTTGTCTCCAGCACCGCACGTGCAACGCCTCTACCGGTATCCACATGTACATGAAGGAACTTAAGGTAGAGGACTGCTAGATCCTGTCTAGCCCGAAATGGGAGTGGAGAAAGTGACGACTAGGTCAGGAACAATCCCTTATCACTCCACTTATATACACTCCTAGCTGGGCTCAATGCTTGAGGCCCATCTAGGCCGTTTCCCAATCTCCACATGGATCTAATACACATGGGCTCATTTCCCTTAAGTGTGTGACCCTGTAGGTTCACGTGCACCTGGACACGACACGAGTCACCACTCTGAGTCGATAGATGGTAGCAACCTCTAGAAAGATGTGCCAACTCCCAAGCGCCGTAAAGTCAGAAGACAAACCCTTCTCAATATGACTTTCATCCAAGTCCCTTTGCCTCACGATATATCTTGTCAAGATATATGCGAGTTGTTGCCATCCCTTTAATAGCTCAACTCTCTCTTCTTGTTCCGTGATATACGATTCACTAGACTAACACTTAGTCTGACTCCTTGGTTAACTCTTAACCAAGTCGCGCATGGCCATGCTTCCGAATTATATCACAGGAGAGGGCCCAGAGAATATCTCTCCATTACGGAGGGGCAAATCCCATCTTGGTAATCCATGTCACGCAGCTTGCTTCACAACCAACCCGAACTCTACCTTTATAACTGCCCATTTACGAAACAACGTTTGATAGAACCTAAGTTGGCGATCCACAACTCGGATCCTGCGATCACCTTAGGTCAAAGGATTCCATTGCTTGAGACTACAAATGACAACATGTTCATTGCATCTCAACTGTGGGTTAGTCCGATTCGCTAAACTCTTTAGCCGAATCAGTGTAAGTCGGAATAGCATCTCCATGCCCATGACAAGGGGAACCGAGTTATCAGCCGACTTTCACATTAGTCTAAGTTGTGTGTCCAACACAACCTCAACGACCAAGGATAATAAGTATGAACAATATGAATATATAGTTCTAGAATTGAATCACATACTCAATGATACATATCAGTAGTTCATACATGGACAATAACTTTATGAATACATTGGGAATAAGATCATACATGATTGCCTCTAGGGCATATACCCAACAGTCTCCCACTTGCACTAGAGTCAATCATCCGACATCACATGTCTAGGCATCTATTGCCCATAGCTCTTAGGTGCGCCTCATGCTTCGGCTGTGGTAGTGGCTTTGTCAACGCATCCGCAATGTTTGCATCCGTGTGTACCTTGCATAACTTGATATCATCGTGATCCACGAACTGGCGAATCAGGTGGTACCGCATGAGTATATGTTTGTCCTTCTGGTGTTGTCTAGGTTCCTTGGCTTGTGCGATAGCACCATTGTTGTCACAATACACGTCTAACGGATTGGACGAGCCCTGAACCACACCAAGATCCATGAGGAAATTCCTCATCCAAACGGCTTCCTTTGCCGCCTCCGAGGCAGCAATATACTCAGCCTCTGTCATAGACACAGACACCATCCCTTGCTTGGAACTCTTACAACTCACAGCTCCTCCGTTCATTACAAACACATATCCGGATTGCGAACGGGAATCATCTGAGTTAGTGAGATAACTCGCATACGTGTAACCCCTTACACTGAGTTCATCCTCACCTCCATAAACCAGGAACATATCCTTAGTCCTTCTCAAGTACTTAAGGATATTTTTAGTCGCTGCCCAATGGATTTCTCCAGGGTCAGCCTGGTATCTGCTCACAACACTTAGAGCATAGGAAACATCTGGCCTAGTACAAATCATAGCGTACATGATGGATCCGACTGCAGAAGCATATGAAATCGCACTCATCCAACTTCGATCATCAGTTATCGAAGGACACTGAGTCTTGCTAAGTTTTACGCCATGGGACATAAATAAGAACCCCTTCTTAGACGATTCCATGTTGAACTTCTTCAACACTTTGTCCAAATATGTACTCTGACTCAATCCAATGAGCCTCCTAGATCTATCTCTATAGATCCGAATTCCTAGTATGTAAGTTGCTTCACTCAAGTCTTTCATCGAAAAACTCTTTTCCAATGACTTTTCCAATGATTCCTTGGTTTCTTGCCACATCTGGACATCATTTCCAATCAGTAATATGTCATCCACATATAAGATTAGAAAGTTAACTTTTCTCCCACTAAACTTCTTTTATAAACAAGAATCATGATCACTCTTGATGAAGCCAAACGATTTGACTACCTCATCAAAGCGAATGTTCCAACTCCGAGATGCTTGCTTCAACCCATAAATGGATTTCTGAAGCTTGCATACCTTGTCAGCATTAGTTGGATCGACAAAACCCTTAGGTTGTATCATATACACATCCTCGGTTAAATTTCCATTAAGGAAAGCTGTCTTGACATCCATCTGCCATATCGCATAGTTGAAATAGGCTGCTACAGCTAACATGATCCGTACTGACTTAAGCATCGCTATAGGTGAGAAAGTCTCATCGTAGTCAACTCCTTGAACTTGTCGGAACCCCTTCGTGACAAGTCGTGCTTTATAGACAGAAACACTTCCATCCATATCAGTTTTCTTCTTAAAGACCCATTTGCACTCGACGGGTCTTGCACCGTCTGGCAGATCAACCAAGTTCCAAACTTGATTTTCATCCATGGACTTTAACTCGGATCTCATGGCTCCAAGCCACGACTCAGAATTAGAACCCACCATCGCTTCCGAATAAGTTATCGGCTCATCACTGTCCAACAGTAACACATCACGAACACTTCCCAATCTGACCGATCTTTGCAGTGTCGGTGCAATTGCCGGCTGAGGTACCACGATCGGCTCAACCTCTAAGGCTTTTGCCGAATCGCTGTTGGCCGGTACCTCTCGAATTTCTTCGAGCTGCACCGTGCTCCCACTGACTCCCTGACTGAGAAACTCTTTCTCAAGGAAGACACCGTTCCGAGCGACAAACACTTTGCCCTCTTCTCGGTTGTAGAAGTAGTAACGCAAGGTTTCCCTTGGATATCCTACGAAAATACACTTATCCGACTTAGTTGTAAGCTTGTCCGACTGAAGTCGTCTGACAAAAGCTTCACAACCCCAAATCTTAAGAAAAGACAAACTCGGCTTCTTGCCAGTCCACATCTCATGTGGTGTCTTCTCTACCGACTTTGATGGTACTCTGTTTAGTGTGAACGATGCAGTTTCTAGACAATAACCCCAAAATGATAAAGGCAGATCTGTTTGACTCATCATTGATCGTACCATGTCCAACAAGGTTCGATTCCTCCTTTCTGACACACCGTTTCTATGTGGCGTTTCTGGAGGAGTGAGCTAGGGAACTATTCCACAACTCTTCAGATGGTCATCAAACTCATGGCTCATGTACTCGCCTCCTCGGTCCGACCGAAGAAACTTTATTTTCTTGCCGACTTGATTATGTACCTCATTCTAGAATTCCTTGAACTTTTCAAAGGCTTCCGACTTATGTTTCATCAAGTAGATATATCCATACCGACTCAAATCATCAGTGATTGTAATGAAGTACTCATAACCACCTCTGGATGTCATGCTCATCGGGCCACATACATCACTATGTACTAGTCCCAATAAGTCGAAGGCCCTTTCACAACTCGTTGCAAAAGGTGTCTTGGTCATGTTGCCGAGTAGGCAGGATTCATATGTCTCGAACGACTCCAAGTCGAACGAAGTTAGGAGTCCATCATCATGGAGCTTCTTCATGTGTTTACAACTTATATGACCAAGCCGACAATGCCAAAAGTAAGTCATATTTAGATCATTTGGTTTCAACCTTTTCACATTTATGTTATAGACAGATTCACCTTCAAGATTCAAAATAAATAACCCGTCCTGGACGGGTGCAAAGCCATGAAACATATCATTCAAATACAAAGAACAACCATTATTCTTAATATTTGAATCATAGCCTTGTCTCATCAAACATGAGGCAGAAATAATGTTTCGACTAAGCACTAGAACATAATAACAATTATTCAACTCCATTAAGAATCTAGAAGGTAAATGAAGTTGCATCATGCCGACTTCCAATGCAGCGACTCTCGCTTTGTTTCCGACTTGAATGTTAACCTCGCCTCTCGCCATGCTCCTAGTTCTTACCAGTCCCTACAACGTGTTGCAGATGTGAATACTGATCCGGTATCATATACCCAAGAACTACAAGGTGCATCGGCAAGATAAATGTCTATAACATTGCAAACAAGCGTACCTGAGCTGGAAGTCACACCTCTACTCTTGGCTTTGTCAGCCAGATACTTGCTGCAATTCCTCTTCTAGTGGCCATCCGCCTTGCAATAGAAGCAAGTGGATTCGGCTGCAGGAGATGGCTTAGTCCCTGAGGATGCGCTTTGGACCGGGTCCTCAGCCTTACCTCCCGACTTTGCCTTCTTCTTCTTAGTCCAAGAACTCTTCTTGAACTTAGCCTTATTCTGCACCATCAACACTTGACTGGCGCCTTTCTTGAGATCCGCCTCAGCCTGCTTGAGCATCCCATGTAATTCAGTGAGCTTCTTATCCATACCATGCATGTGGTAGTTCAATATGAACTGACCATACGCACTAGGAAGAGAGTTCAGAATTATGTCCATAGCGAACTCTTCGCTAATGGGATAACGCAGCCTTTCCAGAGACTGCACGTAACCAACCATCTTGATCACATGCGGACTCAGTGGATCGCCATCCTTAAGCTTGCAACTCAACAAAGCTCGAGAGACTTGATACCTCTCAGTCTTTGCCTGAGCCCGGAACATACTTTTGAGGCTTTTGATCATATCGTAGGCCTCAACATTCTCGAACTGCTGCTGCAAGTCCGGTTCCATGTGAGCAAGCATAAGACAGGTTATCTCCGTAGACTCATCACAAGTCCTATGGTAGGCATTGGTGGCTATGACACTCGCATTCTCATTCGTCTCATCTAGAAGTGGGTTGTCTAGGACATGGTCCCTCTTTTCTTGCTTGAGAACAATTCTCAGATTACAATACCAGTTGGTGAAGTTAGTTCCATTTAGCTTATCTTTCTCTAAGATGGTTCTCAAAGAAAAACTGGAAATCTGAGGGAGACTGCTAGGTGCCATTGATCTACAACAGAAAATGGTGCAAAACACTTAAGACATGTATCCATAAAATAGCAAGCATATCAAACACTTTAATACTTATGCTCCCACTAGAACCAACACCCCTCCGATGGTTACTTAGTGATTTAGGATCCTAAATAAGCAAGCCGACTAGTGAGCTTTAGCATCGCCGCTAGTCGTCAAGTGATCTAGGTAGACAACTCCTTGTCAATCACATTTCATACGACTCCTGTTGGACTGGTGGAATCACATGCCCCGTCTCCCATCCGACCTTTCTCTGAGTCCCACAACCGTTGTGATAGACCCGTCTAGATTACCGAGTGATTCCACTGTAAGAGTCCAACTCGAACCCACCTAGTCGGAAAGAATTGATAGCACCTCAATTTTATGAGCCCACTACCAAAAATGTCCGACTTGTGATGGTGCAGCACTGGCGGGGAAACCGACTAGACCTTCTTTGAGGGATTACTTTCTACCAACTATCTAATAGAGGTAAAACAAAGACATAACAATAACACAAAATAAAGCAATTATAATGTGAAATGGTATGGCTCTCTTCATGGCAATCTCCATCTCCACAAAGCTTGTAATTCGACTCGTGTCAACTCTTGTCACGTGCCACCTTACACCATGTAGCCGACTCGTACATCGACTTGCATGCCATCCGGGTTCTCCAAACAACTACACTAGCTAGTAAAGTAAATTACATAGAGAATCCGACATGTAGGTCGTTATACAATAAAGTGACAACACCTAGGCTCTATCCGGATGACAAAAACCGTGATACGCAGGTCTCGTATGGCTTACACACATCACATTCACATAAGCCATACCATTCACAACATTATCCTGCAAAAACAAGTTATGCATAGATACAATTTCTACCGGCATTGTGAAACTCGCAACGACATCTAAGGCGCTACGACAGGGTGAAACCGGCGGTCCAAATCTCATATGCCGATCTCATATGCATTCTGGACATGGATTTCTTCATCGGATAAAACAATTTTATCCAAATCTGATTCGGACTCCGATTTGACCAAACTCTTTGATCTTTGATCACCGCATCCGGATTTACGTGTCATAGTCTACCCTGATGGCGGAAGCCGACCATAGGGGTATGTTGTTCCACGACTTTAGCAGTTAGATCATGGAAACCAGATCATCCATTCCCCCGAGTACAGTTGATCCGATCAACTTCATACAAAACCGATCTATCTCATAGATCGACCACCAGAACTGCAATTAGATCTAATCTAACGCCAACCGCATATCACATATGCACGATCTCAAGCCTAAAACTAGAAGCTAATGCTCTGATACCACTGTTGGGCCACACAGAGATAAACAAAACTTTTTTTCTACGAGGTACTCCCAAGATCTAGCTCAGGTGATAAGCCACGAGATATACCACTAGACGCGCATGTGCGAATTATTGATGAAGCGCATCAGTTGATACCGTGCCGAACGATCCCACGTACAACACGTCCAGATCCCCACAACCTTCTTGTCTCCAACACCGCACGTGCAACGCCTCTACCGGTATCCACACGTACAGGAAGGAACTTCAGGTAGAGGACTGCTAGATCCTGTCTAGCCCGAAATGGGAGTGGAGAAAGTGACGGCTAGGTCAGGGACAATCCCTTGTTACTCCACTTATATACACTCCTAGCTGGGCTCAACGCTTGAGGCCCATCTAGGCCGTACCCCAATCTCCACATGGATCTAATCCACATGGGTTCTTTTCCCTTAAGTGTGTGACCCTGTAGGTTCATGTGCACCTGGACACAACAAAAGTCACCACTCTGAGTCGATAGCTGGTAGCGGCCTCTAGCAAGACGTGCCAACTTCCAAGCGCTATAAAGTCAGAAGATAAACCTTTCTCAATGTGATTTTCGTCCAAGTCCCTTTGCCTCATGATATATCTTATCAAGCTATACGCGAGTTGTTGCCATCCCTTTAATAGCTCGACTCTCTCTTATTGTTCCGTGATATACGATTCACTGGACTAACACTTAGTCCGACTCCTTGGTTAACTCTTAACTAAGTCGCGCATGGCCATGCTTCCGAATCATATCACACGAGAGGTCCCAGAGAATATCTCTCCATTACAGAGGGGCAAATCCCATCTTGGTAATCCACGTCACGCAGCTTGCTTCACAACCAACCCGAACTCTACCTTTATAACTGTCCATTTACAGAACAACGTTTGGTAGAACCTAAGTTGGCGATCAACAACTCGGATCATGCGATCACCTCAGGTCAAAGGATTCCATTGCTTGAGACTGCAAATGACAACGTGCTCGTTGCATCTCAACTTTGGGTCAGTCCGATTTGCTAAACTTTTTAGCCAAATCAGTGTAAGTCGAAATAGCATCTCCATGCCCATGACAAGTGGAACCGAGTCATCAACCGACTTTCACATTAGTCTAAGTTGTGTGTCCAACACAACCTCAACAACCAATGACAATAAGTATGAATAACATGAATATATAGTTCCACAATTGAATCACATACTCAACGATACATATCAGTAGTTCATACATGGACAACAACTTTATGAATACATTGGGAATAACATCATACATGATTTCGTCTAGGGCATATACCCAACAATCATATCATGGTATTCATCACAATAGCTCTTGAATACCAAATCAAGGATATGACCAAGTTAAGAAACTCAATAAGTAAACCTTGATACACTTGAATACCATAGTTGTTTATACCATGAACATCATGGTAGTTCTTAAACATTAAGACTTATCACAAATAAAGTACGAGGGAAGTCAAGCCAAGACCATTCATCACATATCCTTATTGCCATACGAATAGATGACATTCCTATTTAACCAAGTCCTAGTGTCAATTGATCATCAATGTTGAGTGATCAATTCTTGACCTAGAACTTATTGACCTTCCAGAGACCTTAAGTAAACTAATAAGAAGAAGGAACTAGCCATGATTATGTGTGCCATCATCAATGGAATGTGATCCTTAGTGGAGATCAAAACATATGATGTTGGAGGGGTTAACTCATTCATGAGTTAACTAGAAGGAGTATCTAAACCCAAGAGTTAAGATAGTGATTATGAAGCTATAAGAAAGCTGGTAGTATTAGAGAATCAAATGATAATCTTATTAAGCCAAGTAGTTATAAATTTAAAGTAAGTTTCATTAACAAGATAACCCTGTAGAGAGATTAGTACAAGTCTACTACTTAGTTGATGATAGATCTTGATTAGACAAATAGAAGCCTAAGTTTAGCATGATCAAAGGATGGTGGTCATTGTTCTCAAGTCACTTGAGAGTATACGATTAGATGTTGAAGAAGAGTCGTGAGTATACCAAATTAGGCAAAACTTTAGTAAGCTGAAACATCAAGCTTGATCATGAGAAGTCAAGCTTGAGTTTGATGAAGTATATAATATGAGTTGTATGGAGTAGTTGGAGGCGTAGTAGTTTAACCAAGATAATACAAGAAAAAACTTGTATTATGGAGAGTAGTACCATACCTATTACAGAGGATTGATATCACATGTGATATATAGAGAATTGTAATCTTGTAAGCCTTGGATGTAGATGCAAGGTGAATATAAAGGAGTATTGGATGGAGTTAGAAATAGCTACATTGATAGATTCATTAGAGGTAGCTAAGAAATGGAAGTTAGGTATTAGAATAATGATGGAGAATGAGTATTGTTGAAGTGACATGACCATGTCATCATGTGATGATGGATATGGTGGAGTTAGATGACTAGTCATTTAGGTAGAGGAGATCTTAGTGAATAAAATGAGAGATATAGATCGAGTATATTTAGGAAAGGAATTCCTTAACTATGATCCAGGCTTAGTGAGGTGTGAGGATAGGAATTATTGAAAAAACCTAAACCAACAGAATATCAAGCCATGACAAGACCCATGTTTACCTCTTTGTTCAAAACTCTAGAATCAAGTTGGTAGTGGAACCATTTCTTATTCCTAGGTAACCATTGAATAATATCTCTTGGTGAAATGAAACTTCCAAGAGATAATTAGAATACTAGTTGAGTGTTTATTGATGAAAGCCTTGTCCATCTTATTTCCTTAAACCTTAATAACAACTTAGTCTCATAGAATCATCAGATCACATTAGGAAGTAATCTTAATACTCACTCTAAATGGAGATATCATCTATGATCATAAATTTAGAAGTAAGTTCTTAAAACCTTGATCCATAGCAACATTCGCAAATACACATGAGGGTAGTGTATTCTCTAAAGTCATAGTAAGTGGGGTATTAGAAATCTAAAGAATATTACTTGACATCAGGATCATATGTGGGACATAAATGGTAATTCCTATTAACCATTATATCCTAAAATTCTATTAAAACATTAACCACACTTAAGAAAGTAGTGAACAACTAGTTTAAGAAAGATTCATGCCTAATTTGAAAATAAGTAGGAAGGTTTTGAATAGCAATTTAGAGGAATTTGAATAAAGAAAATTCCAAACTATAAGAACCCTAGAATTTAAACCACCATATAATATGGTAGTTAAATGATGTGAATAAAATATTCCCTGCATATCATTCACCATCTTAAATCATTACCATTACAATTATCATGGTGAAAACAAGATCATTTTTATAAGGCTTTTGTATAATAAACAAAATATTAAACCCTAAGGGATAAATGTTGCCATCCATAAATCACTTTCCTAAGTAGCTTGAATGTTTGAAAATAATGAAAAAAAGAGGAACACTTAGTTTCAAAGATCCTGACAGTATTATATATGTGTCATAAAATTCTGGATATTTAAATCCTTGAAGAAATTCAAATTTGGAATGTTTTGTAAAACAAAAAATAGAATTAAAAAAGAGGAAAGGACTGCTAGCCGAACCGGCCCATGGCCCGGAGAAATCTCTTGCCTATTTAACACCCAAGAGCAGCAGCAGACCCTCTCACAAGCTTTGTTGCAGCCCATAGCAGCCCAGCCTAGTTACCCCTTCGGTCTCTCACTAACGAACGGACCGACACGAGGAGAGGACCGTCTTCTTCCTCTTTCGCGTGGTCAACAGTGTGCCGATGAGCTCCACGTCGCCGCCGTCATCCTGGACTGCCTCGGACGTGTTGACCATCCTAGAGCTTCATATAAATCGCCAAACATCCGTCAACTGGACAAAATCGTAGTGATTCATGCCTGAATCGAGCTCCTGGCCACCGGCACACCTCGACCATCGTCGCCATCGTGACATTGCCTCTGATGCTGCCTAGACCTAGAAATAGATCGCGGAGATCCACATCCGCGTTCTTATCCTTCCTAATCCTCTCAATCTCTCTCTACCCTCTTTGTCTTCCCCTACAACAACCACGTCGCTGTCGGTGAGCTACGACTAGCCGTCAATGCAGGCCACCTCGAAGTCCATGGAGTGGTCTAGGAGAAGACCCTCATCGCCGTGATCATTCTGGTGCAACAAGGTATCAAGGGGAGGTCAGAGCTAGGAGTATTTATAGATTTCCTTCCGATGGGATTCGCCGAAATCCGCGATGGTGGGCTCATCTCCGGCAGCAATCGTCGTCTTCGACCACATCATCGAGTTCAGGGTAATCTCACGCATCTCTGGACCTTCCTGTTGCATCCTATCGTGGACCATGACATGAGTTAGCCGTTGGCTGGAGTTCATCGCTGCAGTAGGGATCATCGGAGCCAACTCCAGTGACCAATAGTGTTAGAGTATTGTACGTACACGGTTATTGTGGTAGTTTAGGATAGTTAGGGTTCTAGCCTAACTTGTCTTGTACTCCAAGTTGATCCCGGTATGCCTATATATACTTGCCCATGAGACTCAATAATACAACCATCATATTCCGCCAATCTCTCTCCCTCTCTATCCTTCTACATGGTATCAGCCTAACGACGATTCTCCTACCCTAGCCGCCGCCCCCTCCCCCAGGCACCACCGGCTCCCCCACCACCAAACCCTAGTGCCGCCGCCCGCCATGGCGCCATGCTAGCCGAGCAACACGCTTCCATCGCGCCGCCCCCAGGGAGGTCGATCATCATGATCTCCGCCGGGGGCTACGCAACCCGTACGCAGGGTTCATCCGCCAATCCGTGATTGGCTACCCTGTAAGTCTATTTTTCCGATCTCTTCATCGGTTTTCTTGTTTGGTTTACCGATCTTAGATCGGATTGAGTCGCCCTCCGCCATCGTCATCGCCATGCCCCTACTCTAACCATCGGCATCAAGGATCTACATCGTGTCCGTGCGCCTACCCCCTCCGCTGCTGCGCCTGCCTCGGCAGGCTACCGCGGCCTCACGGCAGGCTGCCGCGCACCGCGGACGGCTGCTCACCTTCCTCGGAAGGCTACCGCGGCCGCCCCCCTCGGATCCTCTTCATCATTATCGTTCGGGACTTTACCGACAACGTCTCCATTGAATCCGTTCTACGCGTCGTCCACTCAATGGCGCATATGGTGCACCGTCGGTCTGTTCAACCGATCCCGTGCCTATCTACGCCAAGCACGTCCCCGAGCACGCGCCTACCACCGATCGAGCTACGGGTTGCCGCTGTGTCACCCCGTCGGGCTGCAGCGCCGCTGCCTTTGGTCCACGCTACCGGCTTCCAACGCGCCTTCCTTGGCATGTACGTCGCTGGTGGTCTCCCAGCCGCTACACCGACTTGCACCCTACAGCTATGCCGCCCCCTCGGGTCGTAGCATGGATGCACGCAGTCTACTTCGCCTTCCTTGTGCATCGACGGCCTCGGATTTCACCGTGCCATCTCCTACGGCGCGGATCGCCACCGTCTGCACATGGTCTTCGTCACGTCACCGGGTTCTTCCTTGCCTACTTCGAGCACCGCTGCCGCGCTTCACAAGGTAACCTGCAGGACGATCTCACGCTGTTGCAGGTCCCGCCGACTACCCCATCGCCACTCCAGGCGTCCAACATGACTACCCCAGGCCGCTGCTATTTTCGCCGCCTTCTACGTCTTTGTCCACTACAACTTTGCCGCCAGCATCATCGACACATCTCCGACTACACCACCTGCTACTCTACTCCGACAACCGTGGACAACATCGACATTCTCCCTTAGCCGCTATGCGCGTCGCAACCGCTCTGGAGGCTTCCTCTGCTAGTCTTTCCGACATGGCGACAAGTTCATGATGGTCCCTGCCCCCGCACACCTGGTACTGGCAACCCCGGGAGTGCCTTCATCCCTGACGCGTTCCCGAGTCTGGCAAGCTCGAATCGTTGCCTCGTCTTCATCGGCTTTGACAATGTCTTCTTCGGCATCGACCCCTCTACGACTGCCTCGACCGTGTCACCGACGAGTTCTTCTATGCATACTCGGTTCTGGCAAAACCAGAGTGCGCGTTCGTCCCTGACGTGCGCCTAGTTCTGGCAAAACTATGGCCGCACCTCGTCCTTGACGCCTCGGACTGCATCGGCTTCGACATCGACACCCTCGACGACTGCCTTGACGCGTCTCCGTCATCCTCCTCGCGCACTATGCGCATGTGGCTTCACGTGCAGCTACGTCGACACCGGCATCCCCGACCACAACGTCGACCATGGAGACCCCTCGCATGGCTACCTCGACCATGGCACTACCCCACGCTCTCGGTTCTCTCGACATCGGCACAAGGGCTACCACCTCGCTTGAGCATCACCAGCTTCCTCTACTGTTGGGGATATACTTTTCGGGTATCCTCACAGTTCCTCACTGACCAGCGTGGCCCACTTCGGGTTAGAGCTTTGCTTCACGGGCGGCCTAGTCAGGGAGAGAAGACGGAGTCCAGTCCGGCTACGGGAAGGACCAGAAGACTTACCGACATAGGCCCATAGTGTTACTTGTAGTTCAAGATGTACTTTGTAACCAATTCTTAGTCGTAGCCGGATAGGTCTCTCCTATAAACCCTAGGCCGGATATCTATATAAGCCGTCCTAGGGAGAGCCTTTAAGGCAACCTCAATAGTCTACAATCTCAACTCGCACAAGCGAACCCTTGTACCCATATTCTGGCACTGCCGTATTACTGGATTGCTGGTAGGAGTAGGATCCATCCAAATCCGGCGGATTCGAACCTGGGTAAACTTGTGTGCTCACCGTCCTAGAACACCGTACGTATCACACCCCTCTCTTTCGCATGCCTCGAGGACCCCCTCATGGTGTACTTGTCATCAATCCGACGACAGTTGGCGCCCACCGTGGGGAAAGTGAGCTTCGGATCTGCGTTCCGAGCGGAATCTGCAAGAATCAAAATCGGCAAAACTATCGCCATCGGTCGCATCCTCTACGCCAGCGATGTCCCTCTCATCATCCTCGACGAGACCTGGATTCCGGCTAGGGAGGCTGTGACTGCATACACCATTTTGGCGAGATCAATGTTTACATCGGTTTTGCTGAACCTGTCCCACCCACCCCAGCGGCGATGATAGAGCCAGAGGAAATTTCTAGGTCCCCTTTGTCTACGGAGGCGGCAGAGTTCCGGATCTCAGAAAACCCTAATCCCACCCAGCCTGCACCAGTTGCGGAGATAGTGGAGAAATCCGAACCTAAAGCAGACCTAGCGGTCCAAGTCGAATCTGGAGTGGATCTCCTTGGAGAGACCGAACCCCAGATCGACCCGCCCGCTGAAGTCGAAATCCAGGAGGAGCATAGCAACGACACTGATTCCGGCTCTGATGACGCCAGGATAGACATGCCTTTCCTGAGGTACACGCTAAGACGCATGATGATGCATAACTCCGGCGTGGATGAAATCCTCGAGACCATCAAACATTTTGACGAGGCTGATCGCGAGAGCCGCAGGTACCTCAGGAAGCATGCGTCGCACTTCATCGGATATGTGGGATCCAGATCCGGCTCTGCTGATGCTGGAGACAACACCGACTCTATGCTAGAGGCAATCTGATCAAACGCCGACGTACCCGCATCCTCGGATGAATCGATGATGTTAGCAGATTTCCGAAAGTTCTCCGTGGAATATGAAGAGGAGTATAACTCCAAAACTGTAGAGGAAGGAGAAGCCATGGATGAAGGATCCGGGGAACACTCTCCCAAAGCGCAGGATGACATGGAAATCAGAGATAATCCCGAAGTCCAGTTGTCCGAAAGTACCGATCAGAGCTTGACTCCGGGAAACAGACCCAAAGCCGTCTTTGCTACCGGTGCTGCCAAGAAGGCAAACAAGGCAAAGAAGAAGAACAAGACCCCGGCAAAAGATACTCCAGCAGAGGAGGTGATTACCGAGGAATATGAGGAAGACTCGGATGGAGCACTTATCCTAGACGAGCCCAAAAAAGAAGAACCGGTGGATGGACACGTGATCACTGAAGGTGCGCGTAAATTCATCGATGCCGCATTAACCACACCTATTCCTACAGCTGCAGAACTCACTGCTGAAGAACTGGACGAGAGGGCACAAGCCCTAGAAGCGCATCGACAACAGCTCCTCGATGAAGCCAAAAACATTGAGGAGGAAAAGAAACGCATAGCATATGCGGAGAAGTACAACTCTAGGCAATACCAGAAGACCAGGAAGTGTCATACTAGTGACAACCAATTCCCGTAGATTCACGCCGTCCTTTCCGGAGAAGAAATGGGGAAGCCTCAGAAAGACAGCAAAGGGGATTGGGTGTATCCAACCCTAGTACAGAACACCATGGCGGCTCGAGAAATTCTATCGGCTAATCTAGGCCCAGATCAGATCCGGTTGGGCATCAAATTACTCAACAAGGGACTGGAGCAGCAAAAGGTCGCCATGTCCGGAAGTCAAAAGCTGGTCTCTGATTCCGACCAATGTCGCATAGATCCGACATGGGCTGACGTAAGACCCCAGCGTGTTCCGGAGCAGTACCACCATTTTGATCGCCAAGAGGACAATTACTCAAGAACCGGATCTTCAGGACAGCACCACAAACCTGCCCGTGACTGGCGTAAAGTTAACCCAGTCACAGAGCAAGAAGCAATTGCTGCACTGAATCTGAGGAACCCGCCCCGGCGAGAGTCGAAAGACTGCAGGGACGATGATAAAAAGAAACGTCGGGAGGAGGACCAACAAAGAATGCCACCTCCTAGACATGCAAGCCGTCCAGATGAGGGACGAAGGAACGATGGACACCGTGCTGAGACAAGACGACAGGGGGCTCGTCACAATGAAGACCCTCCCCGGAACCGGAATAATGATGCTCCGGACGGAGGCCGGCGATCAGCCGGAAATAACCCAGCTGCTCCACCCTCTCCACCAAGTAGCCATCACAACGGCTCCCAAGGAGGCCAAGGAGGGCGTCGTGGTGGAGGAGGTGGTGGCAGAAGCCGAAGTCCGGCTCCAAGGCACCGCAGCCACAGCCGACACTCGAGACGATCCCTATCCCCGAATGACGCAAGGCACAGGATCAACTCCAATATAGAGGCGCGATGCTACGAAAATGATGATATATACGTGGGCCCAAAATGCTTTGGACCACGCATAAGAGCTACAAAATTCCCAGAAGGATTTGCTATCTCAAGACATATCCAAGCTTACGACAGCATTGCTCGGCCAGACACCTGGCTGCAGGATTTCTTCCAAGCTTGCTGCATCGCCAAAGGCGGAAACAACCTGGTCGCAACCCGATATCTCCCACCTCATGCTGCGGAAGATGACAGGATCATGGCTTAATGAACTTCTGGAGAACACCATCCGTAACTAGTATGACATGCAAAGTGCATTCTTTCGGAATTTCGAAGGCACATACCGGAGGCCCTGTACGGTCGGAGACCTATAGCATTGCACCTAGAAAGCCGGAGAAACTTGCCAGGATTACCTCGGACGATGGATCGACACCAAGAACTCCCATGAAGGAGTAAATGACCAAATTGCGATTGAAGTTTTCATTGCAGGTCTCCCAATTGGTCTACTACGTCATCGCTTGAAGTGTGACAAGGTCACTAATTTGGGAGAGATGATAGAAACAACGAGCAAGTATGCATATGCTGACGATGATGCATAGGGATTACTCAATGCCCTAGCTATACTAGAGTCGGCAAAACAACCAAATCAACAATCTCAGAAGCGGAAGAATACCTCGAAAGAGAAACCAAACACGGAAACGGCAGTGGTCACTGCTACTTTTGGGTCTAGAGGACGAGGAGAACATGGTGGAGGCCGCGGATGCGGTCGTGGGACTTCAAGAGTTCAAGGTAGAGGAGACCAACAACCAGGAAAAATCTACACTTGGGCCGACATTGCCAATAACCCATGTGTGCATCACTTAGACGCCAATGGGGGATCGTCCCACACAAACGCCGAGTGTCGTTTCAATGATGACATTAAGAGAGGTGATACCGCTGGCTACGGGGCTAAGCGGAAGAAGGGAAAGAAGAATCCCAAAAAGACAAAAGACCAAGGAAGATTCCGACATGGAGGAAGCTGATGCTTCAAATCCCAAGCCGGAAGGTAAGAAAAATTTTCTGACCAAGAAAGACACTTATGTCACCTTCCTCGGACTCAACCAGCAAAGGTCAAGAAAGCAGTTCTACACGAGCTCAATGCAACAGTTCCGGCTGTCCCCCAATTCTTGGACTGGTCGGAAGTGGCAATCACATTTGACCACGCTGATCATCCGCCTAAGTTGCACAGGCGAGGAAAATACGTCTTAATCGTCAATCCACTTATTGATGGTTATGGTTTCTCCAAGACTCTCATGAACGGTGGCAGCAGTATTAATATTCTGTATGTCGAAACGCTACACCGGATGAAGATCTCAGAGACCCAGCTGAATCACAGCTCTGTGATTTTTCATGGAGTTGTCCCAGGAAGACAAGCTAATTCCCTGGGAGAAATCACTTTGGACGTTACCTTCGGAACTCCAAAGAACTATCAGACGGAGGCACTTTCCTTCGAAGTGGTCCCATTCAAGAGCGCGTATCACACTATATTTGGACGTCTGGCTTACTGGGCTTTTATGGCTCGTCCGTGTTACATTTACAATATGATGAAAATTCCAGGTCCCAATGGAGTGATCACCATCAGGGGAGACCCAAAGAAAGCGCGAGAGTGCGAGGATGGAAATGCCGCCTTTGCTGAAGCCATGCTGCACGCCTAGGAGTACCAGGAGATCAAGAAGAGCATAGATCCATCCGAGATGCCTGCAATGAAGAAGGAGGTGACAAAGCCGAATCCGGAGTTCAAAGCGTCAGAAGAGACGAAGAAGACGCTGTTGAAGGATGACGACCCCTCCAAGGTGACCTAGATAGGCGTAGGCCTAGATAGCACATAGGAAAGCGCGCTCGTCAAGTTCCTCAAAGCAAATCAATATATCTTCGCATGGCAGCCATCTGACATGACCGGAGTACCTATGGAACTTTCTGAGCACTCTTTAAATGTAAACCCGAACGCTAAACCCGTCAAACAGTCCTTACGATGTTTCGGCGATGAAAAGCGTAAGGCAATAGCTAAGGAACTAGCACGGCTCGAGTTAGACGGATTCATAGAAGAGGTCATCCACACTGAGTGGTCGGCCAATCCTGTAATGGTCCCTAAAAAGGACACCACTGATTTAAGGATGTGTGATTATACTGCCTTGAACAAGGCTTGTCCAAAAGATCCGTTCACTCTGCCTAGGATTGATCAAGTTATCGATTCTACAGTAGGCTCGGAACTCCTCTGTTTTCTCGACGCATATTCCGGTTATCACCAAATCCAGATGAAGGAATCTGACAAAGTCAAAACTTCATTCATAACCCCCTTTGGAACCTTCTGTTTTGTTACGATGCCCTTTGGGATGAAGAACGCAGGAGCTATGTACCAGTGCACAATGCAGCGTTGCCTCCACGACAAAATCGGGCGCAACGTACATGCATATGTGGATGATATTACGGTGATGTCCAAAAAGAAGGAAACATTGATTTCCGACTTGGAGGAAATGTTCGCTAATCTACGAAAATACAACATCATGCTTAATCCGAAGAAATGCTTCTTTGAAATCCCAGCCGGAAAATTGTTAGGTTTCATCGTGTCCCAAAGAGGCATAGAGGTGAACCGAGACAAAATCAAGGCTATACTCAATATTTCCAGGCCAACTCGCCTGAAGGACGTACAAAGACTAACTGGTTGCATCGCGGCAGTCAGTCGGTTTGTAAGCCGGCTCGGTGAAAGAGCCGCACCATTATACTAACTCCTGAAAAAGACCAAAATTTTTGTGTGGACCGACGAAGCTGAAGATGCACTATAAGACCTGAAGAAAGTACTCTCATCTGCTCCTATCCTTGCTGCACCGGAACCACAGGAACTGATGTTGCTTTATCTTGCTGCGACAAACAAAGTCGTTAGTATCGTCATGGTAGTGGAAAGACCGGACGAAAATCAGGAACACTTGGTGCAGCGTCTAACTTACTTTGTCAGCGAGGTTCTGACAGAATCAAAACAACGGTATCCGCACTATCAAAAGCTGGCTTACAGTGTTTTTCTAGCATCTCGTAAGCTACGACATTATTTTCAGGAGCATCCAATTACCGTGGTGAGCACAGCTCCCATGAGAGATATAATCAACAACAGTGACGCCACAGGACGCGTCGCCAAATGGGGCATAGAGCTCTCAGCTTTCGTTATTGAGTACAAACCTCGGACAGCAACAAATCCCAAATCCTTGCCGACTTTGTTGCTGATTGGACAGAGGCGAAGGAGAATATGACCCTTCCTGAGTTGGAATATTGGACCCTAAATTTTGATGGGTCTAAGGCTCGCGGGGGCTCGGGGGCTGGCGTGGTGCTCAAATCACCACAAGGAGATAAACTTCTATAGTGTTGCAGATCCACTTCACAGCGACAAATAATATTGCCGAGTATGAAGCACTGCTGCACGGAATCCGGATTGCTAAGGATATCGGCATCCGACATTTGATGTGTTACGGAGATTCGGATCTTGTTGCTCAGCAAGTGTCGGATATTTGTAATGCAAATAAACACATGGCAGCATATAAAGCTTGTTGGAGATATGCCCAAGAGGCAATAATAAAGTGATTATTATTATATCTTTATGTTTATGAAAAATGTTTACATCCCATGCTATAATTGTATTAATCGGAAACATTAATACTTGTGTGTTTTGTAAACATAAAAGAGTCCCTAGTAAGCCTCTTGTTAAACTAGCTTGTTGATTAATGGATGATTATGGTTTCTTGATCATGGACATTGGATGTCGTTAATAACAAGATCATATCATTAGGAGAATGATGTGATGGACACACACCCATAGTAAGCATAGCATAAGATCAAGTCATTAAGTTCGTATTGCTACAAGCTTTCAAATGCATAGTAACCTAATCCTTCGACCATGAGGTTATGTTAATCACCATCACCGGATGGGTACTTTGATGACATCAAACACCGCTTCGTAACTGGGTGGTTATAAAGGTGTCATTGGGTATTCTGAAAGTATGTGTTGAAGCGCATGGACCAAGATTGGGATTTGTCCATCCATATGACGGATAGATATGCTCTGGGCCCTCTCGGTGGAATGTCATCTAGTTAGCTTGCAAGCATGTGACTAGGTCACAAGGGATGACATATCACGGAACGAGTAAAGAGTACTTATCATTAACGAGGTAGAACTAGGTATGGAGATACCGACGATCAAACCTCGGATAAGTAGAGTATCGCGTGACAAAGGGAATTGGTTTCGTATGTTAATGGTTCTATCGATCACGAAGTCATCGTTGAGTATGTGGGAGCCGTTATGGATCTCCAGATCCCGCTGATGGTTATTGATCAGAGAGGTGTCTTCATCATGTCTGCATATTCACGAACCGTAGGGTGACACACTTAAGGTTCGAAGTTGTTTTAAGTAGATATGGAATATGCGTTGGAGACCGAATGTTGTTCGGAGTCTCGGATTGGATCCGGGACATCATGAGGAGATCCGGAATTGTCCGGAGAATAAGATTCATATATTGGGGATCATTTTCTAAGTTAGGAAATGTTCTGGAGTGTTTGTATGGAGATTCTAGAAGGTTTCGGAATGTTCTGGAAGGTTCTAGAAGAGTTCTTGGTGTTTGCTTGAAAACCAAGAAAGGGTCAAGGAATCCTTGTGGGGCAAGACACGGATTCGTGGGGGAGGAGGACTCCTCCCCCCTTCCCAACCCGCCGGCCAAGGAGGGAGGGAAGTCCTACTAGGACTCCCCCTCCCATGGCGCCTCCCTCCTTTAAATAGAGGGGAGGGGGCGCCAACCCCTAGACCTCTCCCATAACAAGCCCTAGCCACCGCCTATCTCCTCCTTCGCTCTGCTTCGGCTTAGGCGAAGCCTTGCAGAATTCTCTACTCCACCACCACCACCACACCGTCGTGCTGCTGGGATTCTGTGGAGAAGATCTACTACCTCCGCTGCTTGCTGGAACGGGGAGAGGAAGGTCTGCTTCGACTCCGCACGTGTGACCGAATGCGGAAGCGCTGCCGGAACGCGGCACCGAAAGGATCGTCCACACGATCTTGAGATTGGCAAGTGATCGACTACATCAACCCCGAGATCTAATCTCGTAACGCTTTCGGATCTACGAGGGTTAGTACAGATCTATCTCGTTGCACATATCTAATAGATTAGATCTTGGCTTTTATCTAGATTAGATCTGGGTTTTGTTCGTTCTTGCGGTAGAAATTTTTTGTTTTCCATGCTACGAACCCATCAGTGGTATCAGAGCCTTGTCTATGCGTAGATCTGTTGCACGAGTAGAACACAATGGTTTTGTGGGCGTTGGTGGTCGTGCCGTCTTTTGCTTTGTGTACTTTGCATCTTGCGGTATGGTGGGATGAAGCGGCTCGGGCTAACCTTACATGTCATCGCACATGAGACTTGCTCCACGCTTGACGTGTAACTTGCTTTGCACAAGTGGCTTTGCGGGTGTCTGTCTCTCCCACCATAGTATAGACCCAATCTACACTTTGCACTTGATAGCACTTGTATCAACGCTATGGTTCAGTTTCGTAGGTAAGATCCATTCTTATTCGAAAGCCCCAAACCACGTAAAACATGCAAAGAAAATTAGAGGCGTCTAACTTGTTTTTGCAGGGTTTTTGTGATGTGATATGGCCATCATGTGATTGTGATTATATTTGATGTATGCAATGATCCTTGTTGTAATATGGCAACCGGCTGGAGCCTAATGGTTGTCTTTAATTCTGTTAAGACCTGCGTGTCTATTCATCTTGTAATAGCTTTATTCCAAGTAGTTGTAATAGTTGCTAGTGATGATGGACAACCATGAAGCGGCACCACTGACCTTGACGCAATGCTGGTGATGATGGAGATCATGTCCGTGCTTTGGAGATGGAGATCAAAGGCATAAGAAGAAAGGGCCATATCATATCACACTAATTATGAATTGCCTGTGATGTTAATCCTTTATGCATCTTGTATTGCTTAGATCGCGACGGTAGCATTATAAGATGATCCCTCTCACTAAATATCAAGTAATAAAGTGTTCGTCCATAGTTGGCACCGTTGCTAAGACTCGTCGTTTCGAAGCATCTCGTGATGATCGGATGTGATAGATTCTACGTGTGCATACAACGGGTGCAAGCCAGATTTGCACATGCGGAAACTAAGGTTAATCTTGACGAGCCTGGCATGTACAGACATGGTCTCAGAACACGGAATACCGAAAGGTAGAGCATGAGTCATATATATGATATGATGAACATGATGATTGTTCGCCATTGAAACTACATCATCTCATGTGATGATCAGACTTGGTGTAGTGGATTTGGTTCGTGTAATCACTAAAACAAATCGAGGGATGTTGTTTTGAGTGGGAGTTCATATAGTAATATGATTAAGTTGAACACAATTTATCATAAACACAATCAAAGTGAATTTGCATAGTTTGTTGTAGTCATTGGCATCCGTTCACCACCTTACGCTTAGTTATAGTTGAGATAGTAGAACTATAGAAATTCTGGATATTTGCTTTATGAACTGGTATCGTATTGTTTTGAGTGTCAATCTAAAGTTTAAAAGTCATATTGCAAACTTTCAGCAAACTCCGTTTACTCTGTGAAGTTTAATAAACAGTATTAAATCAAGAGTAACAATTCTAGTGTTAGTATCTAATGTATCATGTTTGCCTCCATGATTCTTGATACTCAAAAGATTGTTTTTAATATCAAGTTTATCTAAGAGCTGAAAGCAATGTTTCAGAAACCATCATATGTGAAAGGTATTACGATATCTAAAACAATGTGTTGGTTACAACAAGATAGAGTATATGTCCTCATATTTGATGAGAATTTGTGAAGGTTGGAGACGCTAGTCGTCCTAATCCTCCAAACGGTTTTGGAAAAGAAACATTATACTCACAATTCACCTTTATAAGCTATAGCAGCTTGATCATGAAAGTTGTCATGATAAGGATGAATAGAAGATGTAAGTAAAATGTTTACTACACTAAAAGATTACTAAAGAATGGAATTTTGAAAGAATGCCAAACATTTGATGAAGGTGATCCACTTCAAAGTGCAAGTCCAAAGGTATTAGTATTTGACTATACACACTTTGTACTATGTGTCATGTGAATGACACCACTATTGATGTTGATAGATTCTTTTAAAAGAAAAGGAATTGTTGAAAGAGAATCTATAAAATATTTGGCAGAAAAGAAAAGATTGGAGATATCCAACTTAGGTATATATAAGATACATGTTATGGCTGTATTCCTTGGTTGTTAAACAATGTGGATCTACGGTATTGGATACCGAATTGGTTGGTATGAAGTATCATACAGGACAACACAATTCATGAACTGCAATGGCCTAAGTAACTAGCAAGAGAATATGTGATGATGTTCATCGAAAACAAACAAAGGGTTGTTGTGTTGCTCGTTAACATCAAAGCTTGCCTTCAAGATTTGTTTCAATAATTGTTATTTTGATCAGGTATTATGACGACAAAAGGTTGTTCAAATAATTACCGCATTCCATAATAGATGGATGATATACAAGTCTGGTTGGAGAAATAACGACCATAAAACTAATGCTAAAATGTCGCAAGACAAATGATTGAAAGATCACTTGCGAAGTGACATCGCCGTTTAAATTATATTGAAAGGGATACATGAAGAAACTCCATGTTTATGGATTTTTGGAGTCTTTGATTTTGATCAAATGACGCTTGTGATACTTTCCAGGAGATAATTAAAACTCCGTTCGTAGGCCAAAAGAGGAACGGACGACTAACTAATTGGAATTTGTACATATTGATGTATATAGTCCATTATGTGTAGTCGTGGGCGATGGATTTCAAGTTCATATGCTTTCTCCGAAGATTTGAGTGAGTATATGTATATACTTACTCAATAAGGAAGAAGTGTGAAACATTTGAAAATGTTCAAAGACTTTCAAGATGAAGTGGAAAATCATTGTAACAAGAAAATAAAAAGTTTATGATTGGATCATAAAGAAAGATGTTTGAGTTACAAGTTTAGCAAAACACCTAAGATTTGAGGAATCGTTCCATGGATTTGAATTTCCCAAAACACCATAGGAGTATGGAGTGTTCAAGATATGTAATGAAACCTTGTTTGACATGATAAGATCAAAGGGGTCATTTATAAAACTGCCATTATATTTTAAAGATTAAAGCTTTAGTGACTACCGCTTTTACGCTGAAAAAAGCTCCATCGTGATCCGTTGAAATGACACCATATAAGTCATGGTTTGGGATAAAACCCAGGTTGTCCTTTCTTAAATTTTTGGTATGCTAGGCATAAGTAAAATGTTTACAACCAAAGTCGGATGAGCATGTCTTTGTAGGTTATTTCGAATAGCCATTGGGTATTCCTCCATAACACCAAAGACAAAATTGTTTGTCGCTTAGAGTGTCGAGTTTCTTGAGAAAGAATTTTTGGTGAAAAGTCAAGTGGGAGGACAATAGAACTTTGACAAGGTTGTTGAACCTTGGCTAATATGTGCTGAGTTGCGCAGCATCGGTAAGTGTCCCGGAGGCAGCAACAATGCTCATGGCTCACGTGCCTTAAAGGTTGTGGTCATGGAGATCTAAGTTCGTATTGAACCAAGTAGGCCGGGTAAGTAATCAAATGCCAAGATTTGACAGTTAAATCATTGTTGTTTGACAATGATGAACCGACTACATGCAAATAATCAATGATGGGCCCTGACTTCGTTAAGTGGCTTGAAGCCATAAAATCCGTGATAATTCCATACACGAGAAATCAAGCTTTGAATTCGAAAGACCCTCTGGAAAGGTGCAAGACCTTATAGTCGTATATGGATCTATAAAGAAATAGACATGGATGTTTCACATCTATGAAATAGTCGACATGTCGAAAAGAGTTTACGACAATGTTCAAGGAATTAACTGTGATCTTTCATAGCGATATTTAGTCTGGACGGATTAATGTAGCAACCACTACATATATTTTGGTATATGGTAGTTGAACAAACAAAACAAGTTCTTCTAATAGAATGGTTACCTAGGACGTGTACATGACACGATCCAAAGGGTTTTGTTAATTCAAAGGATGCTAAAAGAGTATGCAAAACTTCAATGGTTGAAGTGAGCATCGCGGAGTTGGAATCTTCACCGTGATGAAACCGTTAAAAGGTTTAATTTCATCAGAGACGATGAAGATGTTTGCATTTTGCAAGAAATTAAGTGGGAGCGCTAAGACATATTTCTAATACATTATGTGAAAGACATATTGTTGATTAGAAATGATTTATCTTTTATTGACACAGGTTAAGAATTTCATTTCGATGAAAGACTTAGGCATAACCCAAGAATTAGGCATCAATGTCTATATGGATAGATTGAGGCGCTAATATGGTTTTGCCAAATGTACATAGATAAGATGTTGAATGAGTTCAATATGGAACCAAAAAGAAAGGTTCTTGATGCACGAAAAGGACTGAATCAAGATTCAAGTGTGTTGACACGAGATTCAAGTGTTTTGACACTTGGTGAAATCACAAGAATATTTTGATCAATCATTCTTTGAGATGTACACATCCAGATATGTCCTATTCTCTAAATGTTATGAGCATATACCAGAATAACTCATAAGATGATCATTGGACAATAGTAGGGATATTCCTATGATCTTTGGAAGAACTAAGAATATATTATAGTGGTGACAAATAGTTCATTGTAAATTGTTGCATTGATACTAGTTTTGTCACAAATTAAGTTTATCTCAATTTAAACTATGGGTGGCACAATGTAATGGAAAGGAAGTTCCATAACGGATTTGGTTGAGTACCAAAGTTAAAACATTGTGACAGATACTACAACAAAAGGCTAAGTATATGACTGTTATTGTAGCAGCAAATGAGGGCATTTGCGTCAAGTAGTTTGTTATCAAACTAGGTGTGGTTCATAGCGGGATAATACTATGAAGATACATTGTACGACAATTGTATCAACATGATTTAATCTCAAGGAACTAAAGGTCTCACCAAAGGACCAAATTTATACAATGTCATCTCATTGGAGAATGAGTAATGCATAGAGACGCAAGGACATGCAAATACACACGGACCTGGAAGTGTCAGATCCGAAGATTATGTTTACCACTAGCAATAGTGTCTATACAACACCAGAAAGCCATAGGTGTTGAATGCACAAATTTTTAACTAGATTATTGACTCTAGTGCAAGTGGGAGACTGTTGGAGATATGCCCAAGAGGCAATAATAAGTGATTATTATTATATCTTTATGTTTATGATAAATATTTACATCCCATGCTATAATTGTATTAATCGGAAACATTAATACTTGTGTGTTTTGTAAACATAAAAGAGTCCCTAGTAAGCCTCTTGTTAAACTAGCTTGTTGATTAATGGATGATTATGGTTTCCTGATCATGGACATTGGATGTCGTTAATAACAAGATCATATCATTAGGAGAATGATGTGATGGACACACACCCATAGTAAGCATAGCATAAGATCAAGTCATTAAGTTCGTATTGCTACAAGCTTTCAAATGCATAGTAACCTAATCCTTCGACCATGAGGTTATGTTAATCACCATCACCGGATGGGTACTTTGATGACATCAAACACCGCTTCGTAACTGGGTGGTTATAAAGGTGTCATTGGGTATTCTGAAAGTATGTGTTGAAGCGCATGGACCAAGATTGGGATTTGTCCATCCATATGACGGATAGATATGCTCTGGGCCCTCTCGGTGGAATGTCATCTAGTTAGCTTGCAAGCATGTGACTAGGTCACTGTGGCATCCCGCAAAACCACTACCAGAAAATCGCGTTGTTTTTGTGCATTGCATCATCATGACCGCATGCTCATGTCATCATACCGCATTGCATTTGAGCATCGTCATCGTCTTGCATTTGCTTGCATAAAACTATTTTCGGCAAAACCTAATTTGTTTTCTAAACGCCCCGTCTTAATTCAAACGCAAAACCCGGGTCACCGGAATATTTTGTTTTGTTTGCTATCGTGTTTCAAAAGTCTGTTTGAAACAAATAAAATATTTAATTATTTTTGTGGGGGCAGTCGAACGGGCCGAATCGACCCAGTCGACCACCCCCGGATTTTAAAACGGTCCATCTAAATCAGCCACCTCTAAAACCTATCCCCACCCAATCCTAATCTACCCACCAACCGCAGTGCGCCACCTCACCCTCTCCCCCAATTCCTACCCACCCTGCCACCTCACCAATCCACCACTTTTCCCCTCTCCCTCTCTCACCCACAGCCTCCCTACCCCCCTCTCCCTGTTCCCTGGCCCCACCGCAGCAGCCCCACCCGCGCCTAGCCCACACGCCACCCCCAACCCACACACCCAGCGGCCCCACCCCCACACCGACCCACCCCGGGTCCCACCGCTCCGGCCCCGCTCCTGGCCCCACCCCTGGCCCCGCTCCCCACCAACCCGCTCGCTCCTCTCTCTCCCTCTCTCCTCCCTCACCCTCTCTCTGCGCCCCGCTCCCGCACCGAGCCACCGCCCTCCCCGGTCCTCTCCCACCTCGCCCCGACGCGCTCGCCGCCCCCTGCATCCGCCTCGCCGCCGTTCTCCCTCCTCTTCCCCCATCTTCCCCTCCGGCCACCGACCCCCTCGCCAACCGCGCTCGCCCCGACCCCGCCTTCTCCTGCCCCGCCGCCTCCCCGGTCGCGACCGCCGTCGCCGATGCGCCCCCGTCGACCTTCCCCCCCGCCGGCGACCCCTCCTCTCCGCCTCTGCCGCGTCTCCGTCAACGCCCTGCCTCCATGCCGCCGTCCTCCGCCTCGAGCTTCCGCCCTCTGCACCGTCCTCCCGAGCCCGGCCACCGTCGGCCTCGCCCGTTCCTGTGCGCTGCCTCCCCGGTGCTTCCCCGTTCGCGTCGGTGGCGTCGTCCGCCTGCGTCCCTGGCAGCTAACCCGCAGGAACTGCCGCCGTGCCCCCACGGTGTTGATCACCCCGTGCCTAGCATCTGCGTGTGTTGGCCCCGGTTTTGTTAATAGGGTAACCGTGTGGTGTTGATGTGTTGCCGCAACTGAGACCTTTCGGCGAACGAGAACAAGACGTTGCATAGGAGCAACGTTGATGTCGACAAGATCTTCGACACGGCACCCGAAGACGGCGATGTCCACCCCCAAGATCTTCTTCCCGGACCCCGGTGACCCCATGATCTTCGCCGCAGAACAACCAAACCGTTGGAATGGAATCGACAAGATCTACCGCCGGACGACAAGTTCTACTTCACGGGCACCGAGCGTCAAGATCGCCTTCACGAGAAGCCGTAAGACATCCTTCCCGAGATTTGAAGACCGAACCCTCGGCACGCCAAGATCTTCTCCTCGGGACGCCATGATCTCCTTCACAGATCCGAAGACCTAAATCCCGGAGTCCGAGAACGATCCCGTCGAACCCCAGATCCGAACCTCGCCGACCCCGTCGAACCCTGAGACCGAACCCCGAACCCCGGAGCCCAAGTCCGCCGAACCCTAATGTGTGAACCTTTTTCCCGAGCCCTATTTTATAAATGCCATCCATACAAATTGTTGCATATTTAATTGTTCATGCATGCATACTTGTCATGTGGATTGGGGGGCCTTATGCCGATTCACCTAATAATTAAATATGGGGCCCATATGCGGGCAAATCTAGTCTTATATTGGCCTCATTTAAATTTGTGTAGCGAACCGGTGCTATCTTTTGCCATGTTAAAACAACATTTAAATTGCGGGGGTTCTAAATAACTTAAACCGTTTAAATAATTGTCGGGACCCTGGTTCCGCTTAACATGACCTAATTGCATCGCATCTTTGCCATGCCATACATCCTTCATGCATCATGCCGATCTTCTGCCGTTGTATTAAATATTGCATCCGGTGTTTATTCTAGCGTTTTGCTTCTTCGCGGATAAGGCCGTTGAGTTGTTGCGAGTGTCGACCCGATCTTCGGATGAACCTTCGACAATGTTTTTCAGGTGAGCATCTCCCCCTTTCTACCTATCTTAATTTTATAGTATTTATTCCCTCCTGTTGATCTATTGCTATCCATGTTGCGATGCTCTAGTTTCCGTATCCGTGATATCCCTTGCAGCCTTATATTGCCTTGGACACATCCTATTACCTGTTGTTTGGTAGATAGTTGGACTTGCGCGTCGTAGTCGCTTGCTCTGTTGCTGCTGCGTGTCGTCAAGTACCACAATTGTTGGAGTATTGCCGCATGTTTAAGGTTGGAGATGATCATGGCTTTCATTATCGTTTAATTCAATTACTGTTTAATAACTAAAACTGAAGTAGGTAAGCAGAGGCACAGGTGGGCAATAGATGTTATTTGGTTGTTGCCCGCCCACTTGTGTCCCGTAGGACCCCGAGTTCTTGACACCTGTTCCGAGACCGAGCGTGCTAACCACATGTGGGATGTATGGGCACCCCATCGATTTAGTACCTGTTTTCAAAGTACTGTACTGGGGGCCACAATTAGTTTGGGGCTTTATTACTATTCTGTACTTATGCCATGCTTTACTGCTTTATTTAAATTGTGCGATGGATAGCACCTGTACTGTTTTGGAAGCGGAGTGTTTTCGCGGTATCGACAGGCCCAGTTTTGGGATCCCCTGTCGTTTACAGCCACTGGCGCAAACCCTGAGTCCGTCTCGGAGACCGGCCGACTTTGTTGCGGGTGTACTTAGTGGGGTGGCCCCCCGTGCTTGCTTTGGGTCTGGGAAACGTCATGACTTAGGCCCCGCCGACATACCGATGGGTGTATGTTAATTGATCTGGCAAAAAGGGTCGAAGTGCGTGTGGATATCTCATGCTAATTGCGTGTGGATACTTTGGTGCACCCCTGCAGGGTTAAATCTTTTCGAAAAGCCGTGTCCGCGGTTATGGACGACTTGGAGCACAGTTCTCAATCATAGACAACTATAACTAAAGTTTACTGCTATAATTTGACTTGTATCCGATATGACTAGTAATCAGCTTCACTGCAACGGAATGGCTAAATAAAAGTACCAACAACTGCTGGGTTTGGGATATCTCATGCTGATAGTATTTGACTAGTAAGTGTCGCAACTACAACGGAATGGTTAAATAAAACTGCCCACTGCTTATTTTTTCATCAGGATGACTATCTATATTTGACTAGTAATTGCCGCAACCATAACGGAATAAATAAAACTGCCAACGGTGTGAGTTCCTCGGTTGACTTCCTCGTTTGGTCTTGAGGGGGAAATACCAGGATGGGTTTGTTTGGTGGTAGCATCAGGTGGTTCCGAATAGGTCTTTCTTATCCCTCTCTGATAGCCGACAGTTATATCGAGTCTCTATAGGTTGTTTAGTGCATGCTGCGCTGCCGCTCAGTTCACCATACCTATGTAGGCGAGGACCGCCGAATTCTAGTCTCGCCGTGTACTGGCCTCAGTACTGACCGCTCTCTCTTTTTCCTTTGCCCCTTGTCGGCACCCCTTTTGTTTAGCAGGTTTTGAGATCGCCGTCGTTAGCAGGGTTACCCTTCCGGCTTGGCCTGGGCAGGGTTATGGACGCCATTGGTTATTCTTCAGGGCTCTTAGCCCCATTTGCATCTTGTCCGTAGTCGGACGCTGTGTCATTCTCAAGGTGATTTGGATCTTTGTATACTATACCTGTATTCTTGACTCATGGAGTCGTGTTGTATATATATATCTGTTCTGTGGGTCCCATCGAGGACTGTTGTGTAATGTTATTACTTCGTTTTCCACCCGCACGAAAGTGCCTGGTGGGCACCTTTGAATCGTTTCTATGCGGGTTTGGCGGGTTTCGCTAAAACTTGCATAGGGCCGATTCTGAGGGTGTTACAGTCACAAGGGATGACATATCACGGAACGAGTAAAGAGTACTTATCAGTAACGAGGTAGAACTAGGTATGGAGATACCGACGATCAAACCTCGGATAAGTAGAGTATCGCATGACAAAGGGAATTGGTTTCGTATGTTAATTGTTCTATCAATCACGAAGTCATCGTTGAGTATGTGAGAGCCGTTATGGATCTCCAGATCCTGCTGATGGTTATTGATCGGAGAGGTGTCTTCATCATGTCTGCATATTCACGAACCATAGGGTGACACACTTAAGGTTCGAAGTTTTTTTAAGTAGATATGGAATATGCGTTGGAGACCGAATGTTGTTCGGAGTCTCGGATTGGATCTGGGACATCACGAGGAGATCCGAAATTTTCCGGAGAATAAGATTCATATATTGGGGATCATTTTCTAAGTTAGGAAATGTTCCGGAGTGTTTGTATGGAGATTCTAGAAGGTTTCGGAATGTTCTGGAAGGTTCTAGAAGAGTTCTTGGTGTTTGCTTGAAAACCAAGAAAGGGTCAAGGAATCCTTGTGGGGCAAGACACAGATTCGTGGGGGAGGAGGACTCCTCCCCCTTCCCAACCCGCCGGCCAAGGAGGGAGGGGAGTCCTACTAGGACTCCCCCTCCCATGGCGCCTCCCTCCTTTAAATAGAGGGGAGGGGGCGCCAACCCCTAGACCTCTCCCATAACAAGCCCTAGCCGCCGCCTCTCTCCTCCTCCTTCGCTCTGCTCCGGCTTAGGCGAAGCCCTGTAGAATTCTCTACTCCACCACCACCACCACACCGTCGTGCTGTTGGGATTCCGCAGAGAAGATCTACTACCTCCGCTGCTCGCTGGAACAGGGAGAGGAAGGTCTGCTTCGACTCCGCACGTGTGACCGACTGCGGAAGCGCTGCCGGAACGTGGCGCCGGAAGGATCGTCCACACGATCTTGAGATCGGCAAGTGATCGACTACATCAACCCCGAGATCTAATCTCGTAACGCTTTCGGATCTACGAGGGTTAGTACAGATCTATCTCGTTGCACATATCTAATAGATTAGATCTTGGCTTTTATCTAGATTAGATCTGGGTTTTGTTCGTTCTTGCGGTAGAAATTTTTTGTTTTCCATGCTACGAACCCATCAAAGCTGTCGTGGATGATTTATCTAAATTGTTCGAAGGGTTTGAGGTTCAACACATCCCTCGAATAGAAAATGAGGAAGAAGATGCCTTATCTCGGATAGGCTCTGCACGGAAAGAGGTTCTGGATGGTGCATTTTTAGAGCACCTCAAAGTTCCCTCAATAAAGGGAGTGGATGAGGAATATCTGACCAAATCCGACTCACCTTTGATAGCAGTTCTAGCTGTAATTCCCAGTTGGACTCAACCCTACCTTGACTATTTGGTAGATGGCAAATTACCCGAAGATGAGGTTCTAAGCCGGTAGATCATCAGACGAGCAAAAACCTACACTATAATTAAAGGCAAGCTCTATAAGCAGAGTGTTTCTGGGGGTTTTCAGCGCTGCGTATTTCCGGAAGAAGGAGTGGAAATCTTAAGAGAAATCCACGCTGCAGCCAAATCTTTAGTAGCAAAAGCTTTCAAACACGGTTTTTTCTGGCTTATAGCCAAGGCAGATGCCGAACGGCTAGTAAAGACGTGCAAGGGCTGCCAAAAGTACGCCAAACAAGCTCATGTTTCCGCTGATCAGCTGCGAACAATACCCATAACATGGCCTTTTGCGGTCTGGGGGCTTGACATGGTAGGACCGTTTAAACGGGCTCCAAGTGGATTTACCCACCTCTTAGTGATGGTGGATAAGTTCACAAAATGGATTGAGGCTAAACCCGTCACTAGTTGTGATGGAGCAACAACCAAAAGATTTGTCGAGGATGTTATAATCCGGTATGGTTATCTGCATAGCATTATCACGGATAATGGGAGTAATTTCTCTATGGGAGAATTGGCCGAATTCTGCAAGGAACAAAATATCCGGCTTGACATTGCGTCAGTGGCACATCCATAGGCTAAAGGACAAGTCAAAAGGGCAAATGGTTTAATCCTACAAGGCCTGAAACCGAGAGTTGAAGCACCACTATGGCGTGCTGCGGGGGCTTGGGCAGAGGAATTACCCTCTGTAATATGGGGTTTACGAACAACTACGAATAGGTCAACTGGATACACACCTTTCTTCTTGGTCTATGGTGCAGAAGCAGTTCTTCCTAGTGATTTGATTCACACTTCTCCTAGAGTGGCCGCGTATATCAAAGAGGATGCCGAGATTTCTCGACAAAATGATCTCGACTTAGTCGAAGAAGTTCGCGTCGTTCCTGAAATGAGATCAACAACTATCAGTAGAAGTTACGCAAGTATCATAGCCAGAGATTCAGAAACAGATCTTTCAATAAAGGCGATTTGGTTCTCCGGCTTGTGCAACAAAGAAAGCACAAACTTTCCCCAGTACGGGAAGGGCCCTTTTTATTTAGTCGAGTATTGCACAATGGTTCGTACTACTTAACTGACATGAGGCCAATCAAACAAAGACCTACTACTAAGAAGAGAAAGAGAGCTGGAGGCAGTACAAATCCGTATGAGTTAGACAGACCATGGAATATTGCTCAGGTACGTCCATTTTATTCTTAGTTTATCCTTCTTTGTAATCATACATATGTATATGTTCTGTAAGAAATAAAAGTCTTGGTTGCCTCAAGTTTCTTCTGAGAAGTTTTTTACCATCTTATTTCCAAATGATCATGTCATAGTCGAAAATCCCAGAATACTTGAAAGTACTTTATGCTCATGTTTTTTCTGGTTTAGATTTCCGATTCTAAAAATGCTACTTTTGGGTATAACTCTAAAGTTTCTAGTCCATACTTTGGTTATTTGTCTGATTGCTGGATGCGGGTATTTTTCGAGTAGTGAATTGTTGGTACTGGAAGCCAGCTTTGTTTCCGAGTTTAAACTGGTTTAGCAATTGAGCTCTGTTGCTTGACAAAGTTTCCGAGCAGAAGGTTTAGCCGACTCACGAAAGGGATGAGGCGGAAAGCCAGATAAACGATAAGTGTAGACGAAAAAGTATAAGTGCTTATGTAAACATTTTAGGCACACAAAAATTTAAGGCAAAAGTGTTGAATAGATAAAATCTTAGCACTAGAAAAAGTATAGTACTGCATATTTACAGACCCATAATGTTTCTCAGAATAATACATTTGTTTCTGGTAATCTATGATGTAGGAGAGGAGGTAGGAGCTGCCGGCTCGCTGGATGCATCGGCCTCGGTTTGATAACGCTCCGAGATGTTCAGATCCGATACGATCAGTTCATTGTCGGAAACTTCAGCTGCTTCTTCTAGAGGCGACGGTTTGTCCACGTGGGTGAAGAAGGGAGTGTCGTAGCTGGTTAAGTCAGCTACGTGACACCCATATCCGGCGCAGGAGTCCATGATGGCCTTGATATCTTGCTCCTGGCCGTCTTCATCCACCTTGCAGTATCCTTTGGTCACTTGCCATATCTCCATGTTTCCATGGTGGCTCATGACCATGGTGAGAGCGTTTTGCGCCGCGGTTCGCGCGTAGGACATGTTCCAGTCCCGGACAAGCTGCGGCATCTCCTTTGCCTTGTCTTGCACCTGAAAGTCGGACATGCCATGTATGTTTGGAACCTTGAGAGCTTCGCCAATTTCCTCGATGGATTGGCGGAAGTCATGAAGCAAATCACCGACTTGGGTAAGCCGGTGGGTGCAAAGCTCGACAAAGGTGGAGTCCGTTAAGTTTAGAGGACCTATTCACATAACACAAAAATGGTTAAGAAAATATGACATCGAAAGAGTCGAAGAAAATAGACAAGTCAGACAGACGAAACATACCAAAGATGACGTCATCAACTTTGGTCTTCTCTTCCCGAAGACTCCGGAGTTCATCCTGGAGCGCCTCGGAAAGATCCTTCTCTCTGCACAGCTCATTGTTGAGATCCGAGATTCTCTGATCTTGAAGCGCAATCTTGCGATCACATTCATCAGTGGCCATGGAGGTGGATTCGAGAATTTGAGCGATGCTCTTCTCATGATCTGCCTTGAGCTTATCCAGCTCTTGGCGAAGTTCTTTATTCTCCACCACCAAGGTTTTGAGGTTTTCGGCCTCTTCAATCATAGCACAGGACTGTTTTACCAGTGCTTGATGATAAAAGAACAATAGTTCAGCAAAAAATATCGACTATGAAAATACAGGACAAGGCTTGAGTCTCGGAATGTTTACCTTCGGCCTCATCCTTGGAAACCTTCAGCTCATCATTTTTAAGTCGGAGAGCCTTGATCTCTCTCCGCTTGTTGCAGGTATTCTTTAACAAATCCTAGTTATATGAATTAACTTTCTGTAAGTCAGAATACCCAGAGTCAGAAGTCTACTAAAGACTCGGGCTAATATTGTTACTAATATCAGCACGAGCCTTGGGGGCTACACTAGTTCATTCTTTGGCATCCTAAGGAAGCATAAACCCGGATTATATATCCTACTTCATGCTTGGGGGCTAGAGGATATGATATAAAGTACAATAAAGAAAATATGAGTTGGAATTCCGACTTACATGATGTTCATGTGTGAGCTTGCTCAGGCACATGTTCACCTCGGTGGTAACCTTCTTGGCGAGGGTGAGTGGAATAATCGGAGGTGGTGGAAGCACATCAGCTCTAAGTCCCTCGTCATGAAGGCGGACTTGTTCAAGAAGGTCGGAGTACTTGACGTCCTCCGCTTCTTGTGCTACTTCTTCGGCAGAGAGATTACGGCTCTCCAGGCATTGCCGGGCCAGCCGCTGGATCTCCTCCGCAGATTTTTGGGACAAGCCAAATTTGGGAAGCTCCGGATTGTTAAGGAGGTTTTCGACGAAGGTCTCTGCCGAGGGATCATTACCCGAAGAGGGTTCACCCTTATCTAAACCTAACTCACTCATGGTGACGTCCGTTTGCGATTCAAGGATCGCTGGCTCTGATGAGGGAGCCGGATCTTCTGCGACAACCGGTGAAGGAATAATCACTGGTGTTGCGGAGGGTTGAGGAGTAGGAGTCGGAGGAGCCGCAGTAGGTGAAGCGATAGGCGGCTTCGTCTGCCACAGGGGCTTTGAAGAAATTCCCTTCCCCTTGCCCTTGATGAGCTGCTTAGCTCTGAGAGTGTAATAGAATGGAAAACATTACATCTCGGAAGGAAATTCGAGTAAGGAACAAAGGCGGAAGTTGTGTAGAAAGTTACCTCTTCATGACTGACACCTCCTTTGTGCCGACAGCCACTGTCGGAGCTTTGCGCTTCCTCGGCACAACGTCTGGAAGTGGAACCAGTTCAGCCTCCTGAGAAAACTCCGGAGGATATCCCTCGATAGGAGCAAGCTCCGACTCGGGGAGGTCGTCAAGCTGAAAAGAAGAAAATATCTCAGTATTGCAAAATAACTTAAAAGGTGAAACACATGAAAGGGTTTATTATCGGAGCTTACCAAAACTACATGGTCTTCCGCTGTATGCATGTCCAGAGACAAGTCCGGAATCTTCCTTTCAATCCGCTCCTTGATCAGCCATTTTATCTGGCTTATGTAATCATGTGGCTTTAAAGCCTTAGGACTGATGCGGAGGGAATCATTCTTCGACACCGTGATGGAGTGCATCAGACGGCCGCCGTGGTATTGGAGAGGCTAGATCCGGCGTGCGACCCAACACTGGACCAGGTCGGATCCTTTCAAGCCCTTGTGTTTTATCGGGTATTCGATCCGCCTCTTAGCAAGGATCAGATCGTCACTGAGAGCCGGAGGAGCCTCGTCCCAAGATGGTTGGGCCATGGCAGCTCTGTCGATGAAAGCCGGCAAAGCAGTAGCTTTGCCGGGAGCAGGAATATCCTTATGATAGAAGAAAGTGGCCGGCCATTGTTTGACCGACTCACTGGTAGAAATGCGAGGATAACTACACTCGCGTCTAACATAAAGGCTAATAGTGCCGGTAATGTAAGGATTACCGGCAGTGATGGAGTTTCTATGAACATGAAAGTAGAAACGAAACAGAGTGAGACTCAGCCTAATGCCAAGATACCCCTCGCACAAAGCTGCGTAAGAACTCATCTCTAAGATGGAGTTCGGGGGAACATGGTGAAACTGAACACCGTAATGATCAATCACCTCGGAAAAGAATTCCGAGGGAGGGAAAGACAAACCTCTGTCGAGATGGGTGCCGAAGTGTACCCGCTCGCCGGCTTGCGGGTGGGGGATGGTTTCGCCGAAACCGCTTCGCCAGTCGCCGGCGCGGAGGAGACGTTCATTCTCCACGCTGCGGAGTTTCTCGTCATCGAGGAGGCACGGGATCCAAACCCCCCGGTTGCTCTCCTTCTCTACCGTTGTCGTCGCCACCGCCGCTGCCGCTACCAAACCGGAAGAGGAAGAGGAAGCCATTTCTCTGGTGCGCCGGTGACCTAGGATGGGCGACGCTAGGAATCTGGGAGGCGAAATATCTCTATGCGCGAGGGAGAATTGGAGGAGAAGAATGGGCAAGGGGAACAGGTGAAGATGGGAGAAGGAGAATCCTCACTCCTTATATCCACCTAACCGCGCCAAGATTCATGTAAACAACACTATGTAACCGCCACACGTCGTGGAAGGAACTGGGAAGGACCCACGCGATGATTACGTCGCCTCGATCTCCGTGTACGCATTGAAACGGCGCCTCGGTTCTGCGAACGATAGACCGACCAACGGTCGTGCTGGCAGGATGTTTGTCAGATGACGTGACTTGACCATGACCAGTGTGAGATGACGTCAGAGACCAAGTTCCGGCTTAGTTTGAAAATCAAGCTAGAAAATCCGAGTAACATGTTGATATGTCCGACTTATTTCAAGACCCGGATCGTATTTTTTGTTGTGAAGTTTCAGGAACCCTTCAAGATTCTGCAAGCCGAAGATCAAGCTAGACAATGATAAATCCGACTTTGGATCTTGGAGACTTCTGGGGGCCGCTGTTGGGGATATACTTTCCGGGTATCCTCACAGTTTCTCACTGACCAGGGTGGCCCACTTCGGGTTAGAGCTTTGCTTCATGGGCGGCCCAGTCAGGGAGAGAAGACGGAGTCCAGTCTGGCTACAGGAAGGCCCAGAAGACTTACAGACATAGGCCCATAGTGTTACTTGTAGTTCAAGATGTACTCTGTAACCAACTCTTAGTCGTAGCCGAATAGGTCTCTCCTGTAAACCCTAGGCCGGATATCTATATAAGCCGTCCTAGGAAGAGCCTTTAAGGCATCCTCAATAGTCTACAATCTCAACTCGCACAGGCGAACCCTTATACCCATATTCCGACACTACCGTATTACTGGATTGCTAGCAGGAGTAGGATCCATCCAAAATCGGCGGATTCGAACCTGGGTAAACTTGTGTGCTCACCGTCCTGGAACACCGTACGTCTCTCACCCCTCTCTTCCGCGTGCCTCGAGGACCCCCTCATGGCGTACTTATCATCAATCCGACGACATCTACAGTCCAAGCAACCGCGATGCGACACCGGCCAGGATGTTCTCGCTATGACTGTGGGGGAATGTCAGCCTACTAGATGCTACTTCGGTTTATCTCTAGTCTGACTGTCCGCGATATTCCAGTTGTTCACGACGCTACCGCTACAACTGCGGGGGGATGTTAGAGTATTATACATACACAATTATTGTGGTAGTTTAGGATAGTTAGGATTCTAGCCTAACTTGTCTTGTACTCCAAGTTGATCCCTGTACGCCTATATATACTCACACATAAGGCTCAATAATACAACCATCATATTCCGCCAATCTCTCTCCCTCTCTATCCTTCTTCAAATAGGTCTAGTTGCCTACCTTGTTCAACTCGCCGCATTGCGGCACGCCAAACTCAACCTTCCTCGCTAGCCCTAGAACCAGAAATCGGCATCCCTGCCGTGTTTAGGCATGATGCCGTCATATTACGGCAAGCCACGTCATACCCTAGTCCCACTGGTCATTTTGACCTCGTCAATTGTTGACATGGCAGTTGACTGAACTTGGACCCATGGGTCAGTGAACGTGGCTAGGACAGTCATGGTGTAAAATGTTTCGGTGCTAGTACTGACATAATGATGATGTTAGCCCAACTTAATAATAAGTTTAAATGAATTTAGAAAATCTAGAAAAATATTAAAACATATTAATTTAACATCTTTTGATTTACGATCAAGAAAAGGGAAATACATTTGTGCTTGTACAAGCGGGTATCTGTTCGTTCAGAGCATGTTTGTCGCTTTGAGATTCGGAAAAAGGTGTTGTAGACTATGACTAGCCTTTTTAGGCCTAACCCCTACCGTTGTTACACCCAATCTACTACCTAGGGAGAGAATACGAGCTGTCTTTCTCTCCTAGGGCAGAGTTCCTCCCCATTGTTTTATATTCTCACCCCAAGATCCTCTTGCCCCCTACCTGCTCGTGGACCGCCGCCACCATGCCACCTTCTCGCTCCATGCTCCGTCGCTGCCGCGTTGTCCTGAAGCTCACCCGTGCCGCCCTAGACAAGCTCGCCCTGCGCCGCCCCAGACGAGCTCGCCCCCTGCGCGGCCATCCTCGCGCTCGCACTTCGCTGCCTCTTCTACGGCGCCGCGTTCGGCCCCACCCTCCACCGCTGCCACCCGTTGCGCGTCCTCTTCCAGGCTACGCAGGCCCAGGCCCCCGTCCCCGTCCCTGTCCCCAACGACCTCATGCTCTCCTCCCTCCCGGTCCGTACACCGCACTTCTTGTACCTGCTAATGGTGGTCTGGCTCGATTTGCCAGCGACGTGCTCCACCGGGGGAAGGAAGGGACCTTGAGCAGGCGCCCGATCGGAGGGGAGCGGGACTGCCGCGGTGTCAGGGAAGAGGGAATCGCGAGAGGGATCGAGCGATGAGGGAGGTGGGGACGGGTTCGGGGTCAGGGTGGGGTGGAGGATTTCCTCAGCGCTACGAGAGCCTTGACAGATCCGATAGATCTCCGGAAGGCGACGAGGGCAGGGTTGGTGGCGCAGATATCGGCAATGTGGGCGATGAAAGGATCGACATCAGGGTCAGCCACGTCTGCGGCACGGGTCATTGTCGGCTGAAGTAGGTGGAAGGAGACGGAAGGATAGGACGATGCGAGACGGGTAATGGTGTCAGAGGAGTTGCCTGTAGACGAAACAGGAACGCCACGTTCGGCGAGATGGTGGGCGAGGTGCATCATGGGGTGGAGGTGGCCCCTGACCATCCATGTGTAAAGCACGATGGTGCTCTACATATCTGCCTTCTATGGTTGTGTACAGGATGGGCTGGGCAGATCGGTAAGAGCTGGACCAGAGAAAAGGCTACTCCTGTGCACGCGCGTCGCAGGGCATAAAGCAAGGAGAAATTCAGGTGGGACATAATGTGCACGGATCTTGATGATTACATGGAGGGACAAGATAGGTCCCGTACCCGCTTGTACAAGCACAAAATCCATTCTCGAAAAGGAAAATACATATTAGATATCAAAATGTTTAAAAAAAACTAGATAATTCAAATCTATTATTATACTTTATTTTTCAACTTAAATAAAATAATTATTATTTTTTAGCAAATATCCTATTAAGGATAAATCTTAAATAAGTATATTCTATTATTTAAAAACATATAAAAATAGGTATGATATATCTAAAGTCTTAGAAAAACAAAATATATATTTATAAACTTGTTTCATTAATTTTTGTGTCATTTAACTAAATATTATTATTTATTAAGTCTTTATAAAGTAATAAAACTTATAAAAAGCAAATCTTATTATTTAAAAATCATAAAAATACATATAATATACCAAAATGATCACAAAAATAAAATATACACATTGAAAATTAATAACTTCCACATTTGAAGAAAAATAAGAGGTAAGGGTTTAATAAATATAATTCAAACCCGTTTCCTTTATTTTTCATTCATTAAGGGTATATAAAATCTTGTTTGTGTCTTTATTATTATCCATAGAAGGTCTAAATATAATAACCATATTAGTTAATGTTTTTATGAAATGAAGATGAACCCAACTACTTTAAAATATATCTTCTAAATTTACTATTCCAAAATTCATTGTGTCTTATTTTATAAAAAGGTTTTATCAACTATAAAACCATTAAAAATAAGTTTTGGACTTATTAAATAATTCTCCTATAACTTCTTATGCAAGTTATGACTCTATTTAGAATCTAAAGGTAAATTCTTAAATAGCTAAAACAACACCATTTTTATATTAGTGGTTATAACCAATACCTCTTAATAAGATAAATGTTATCCTCCACTTAAAATGTTAAGTAACACAACTCAAATAAAATAAATAATGCTTTTATTCCATCTTTGAATAGTGTTATGAAATAAACAACATATAATACCATCTTGTATCCAAGACAAACAAGTCCCCACTACATATGTGGTGATTGTTTAAGTGTAGTAATGTTTTCCTCTTTGGTAATTAAAGTTAATAAGAAACCCTAAATAGTGTTAACTTCAATTTTAAATACCTTCCTTTGTAAAAGTAACATTTTCCTCAAAAGTTATTCTTTTAAAAAATATCAAAATTAATCCTTAAGCATTTCTATAAAGACTCTAATTGATTAATAATCTTGCTTAAAAAATCTTTTGGATACCATGCTCCATTTGAGTGCTTTAGTATTGCATGCTACTTGTTGTATTTACATATTGTTCCACACACTCTCACAAACCTTAATAAGAAGCACAAGTATGAAGCTGGTATAAAAGTGAAATACATTCTAAAGAAACCATCCCCAGTTTCCAAACCCTAGATCAGATACGATTATTTCGGGGATTCGTGTTTATCAAATTGCATTACATTACTTATGCATAATTGAATCTTGCTTCTTTAACATTAGTCCTTACCGGACCAATGATGTTGTTTCCATATTTTGGATCTTCTTATGTCTCGAAGACCATGAGTGCATAATCTTGCAATCACAAAAGGCAAGTTCACACTTCCTCATGTCCTTCGGTTATTTTCTATCAAATACTCGTAACTCAAATTTTGTCATCAGCTGCATTTCAAAAAGGTCAGAAAACACTATTTTCATAATAATATGATTATGGATTATTTACCAGTGGTAATAATCTACTATTATAGTTCTAGTGGTAAAGGAACATAATATCTAGGACTTAATCAACCAATATTGTCAGTGATTCTAGCGTCGTATATTACGCGTTAACCATGAGATTTGGAATGGGATGGAGAAATCAGCTGGATCTTCTTTCTTTCGCATGGACGGATGACCTTATCATGAAGCTGTAGATTTCTCATGGAGAATCCAGCACATGGGTGGGACCCCACAGTGCCCCGCGATATTGGTGTCTAGACTATTTGTGCATATCTATCTTGGTGGAGGTTCACCATATCTGATGCTGACTACCAGGCATAGCTGCTTACAAAGTCTTCGGGAACCTATCAGAGTTGTAGCTTGCCCGAAAGGGGGTTTAATAGAGATGTGGTTGGTACAAAGAGTCATGTCTTCATGCGGGGTCACAGAGAAGGGCAGTGATTGGCTTGGATCATCTACTAGGTCCCACACCAAAGTAATTATGGATGGGTAAGCTGCCCGGATGTGCAACAAGGATTTGATCTCTCATGGGTAAAGCAACGCACCTCTGCAGAGTGTAAGAACATGACATGTTACTCCCTGTTCCGAGAAGGAGTACCGCATCCGGTTGGAAAGGAACTCCACGAAAGTTCTGGTAAACCTGTAAAGGCTGACGGACATAGTTTTCAAAATAAAAACAACCTTTGAAGAGATGTTTTTGAAAACCTGCATTGCCTACGACCTATGATCTGTGGCTGTAGATAGTGCATCAAACACTCCTTTTTAGTGAACTTGCTGAGTACGCTCATACTCAACCGTACCTTCTTAACCCTTGCTAGGTTCTATGTCATTGAAGACGATGTCAACACCAACTTATGCTCAAGAAACCATCATCAACATCTCAAGTTCTTCAAGAAAGTCAACAAAGTCAACATGTGCATCGACTGAAGTGAAGGTAGATAGAAGTAGATTCTCTAGCCATAAAACCTACTTCTATAGAGCATTGCATTAGTAGCAATTGCAAGCCAGATAGTTTAGATGCTAGTCTTAGTATTTAGTTAGTTATGAGTTATTATTTCTGATTCGTCTTTGTAAGAAAATTCTTCCTCTCTCTTTAATCTAGAGTGTTCTCTGGATCTTTTGTAAAGAGTTGAGTTGTAATCTATAGTCATGTCTTAGACCTACTGTGTTTCTGTTATACCACTCTGAGGGATATAATACTAGTGAACGGTGTTTCATTGGTGTGATGTCAACGACTATAGTGTACTACATCATGCAGTGATATGCTGGGTCACCGAATTTGTCTAACAATTATAGCTAGACATGAAACCGTACTTAATTAGGTAGATGTGAATGATTTTTTGAGGAAGAGTAACCCTTCTCATCCCGACAGACATGACACAGACAACACATAAAACCATTCCACTTGTTTGCCTTAGCCACTTCGAGAAAAGAATGCACATCTTTAATGAATGCGTCAGACATTCGGGAACCTCCGTATATCCATGGCCGGCTCATCTGCATTATAATTAAAATCTTGGATCATATAAAAAGCCCGGATCATTTTCACTTCATTTACGTGTTGAAATCCAAATATTTAGTGTGTACTAACAACATATATATATATATAATTTTACATGCACCAATTTTTGAATTAGACAAAACTCTTAACATAAAAAATGTTGAGTTTTTAATTATTGATCTAGTAGTGAAAACCTCATTCCATTCCGAGCTCCCAAATTCTAAAATTACACATCTCAATTTTCAGTAACTTTTTATATAATCAAAATTTGTCTAAAATTCCCTTTACCTGTCTACATCTAAATCATGAAATCCCTCTCTACTTATAGAGCATTGATCTAAACTAACAATTAGAGATGAATGAATGAAGTTGCTAACCTTTTAGAATCTTGGATTGATGGATACCACCAAATCTTGACAAATCTTGGACAAAAATAGGGATGAACTTGAGATAGCTTGGAGCAAAATGGCCATGTGCTCGGGCAGGGACGAAGCAACTGTTTATATAGAAAAACCATTAGTTACAAACCGAGACTAGTTCGTTGATATATACAAACCGGGACTAATGGTCTCCCAGCTCCTAGCCATTGGGGCCACACCTTTAGTCCCGATTAGTATTACCAACCGGGACTAGAGGTCCCAATCAAACCTGGACTAGTCACTTGCGGCCTCCTGGCCATTGGGAACGGAAAGAACCGGGACTAGTGCTCACACTAGTCCCGGTCCCAAACAAAACCGGGACTAGAGGCAGATGCAACTCCAAACCAAAGACTTGTTTTCTACTAGTGGGAGCTACCACTAGCTACGATGGCGGAGGTGAACTCTCGTGGGAAGGGGAAGAAGTGGATGGGGCTGCCGGTCGAGTGACTCGCCGGAGAGTCGCCGTGCGTGGCGGGACCACCCCGTCGGAGATCAGGTAGAATCACGTGCGTGGCGCAGATGCCCCACCAGAGACTAGGTAGCAGGACTCCAGCTCTGCATGGTCGAAAGAGAGCAACCCCGTGAGTTGCAGGAGTCCAGCAGAGAGATGGGGCTAGTTGTAGTTTACCCCTCCGCAAACATGTAAAAGCCTATGTATAGGCATACGTATGCCCACGTTCTAGACATACGATAGTCTTCCTGCACATGATCCAAGCCTCCCAACCCTGCCCACCACTACAAGAAAAGTTTCCTTCCGCAACGAATTGGCCCAACGGTCGTTGTAGAAGGCGCGTCTTCTGCGACGAAATTCTCAGCTCGGCCGTGGCCGATGGAAAACTTCTTTTTTTCCAGTTTCGCGGCCCTCTACTACGGCAGATCTGCTAAAAACATGGAGGAAGCTCGGCCAGCGCGTGGCAGAAGCATGATTTTCATTTCCTCGTGCGATGTTGACTCGTTGAAGTCTTTTGAGGCGTGTGGGTCCCGGACATCAGTGTCTCTAGCGGACCATACTTTTCGGTCGCGCCTCCCTGATTTAAACTCGATAACGTAGCTCGAGGCGTCTGCCGTTTAGTCAGACTGCTAGGTCCCACATGTCAGCCTCTCATTAGAAGGATCGTGTGTATGATGGATTTTTTCCTTCGCTCGCGCTACCCTGTTCCGAAGTTGATAGCGCTGCTCGATGCATCTATCGTCTAATCAACCTCCTGGGACCCATATGTCATCCTCTCATTAGAAGAAACGTGTGTATGATGGAATTTTTTCCTTCGCTAGCGCTATCCCGTTCCGAGTTGATAGCGCTGCTCGACGCATCTACTATTTAACCAACCTCATGAGCCCCACATGTCATCCTCTCACTAGAAGAAACGTGTGTATGATGGATTTTTTTTCCTTCGCTCGCGCTACCCTGTTTCGAACTTGATAGCGTTGTTCGATGCATGTACCGTTTAATCACGCTACTGGGCCCCACATGTCATCCTCTCATTAGAAGAAACGTGTGTATGATGGATTTTTTACCCTCTGTCGTGCCTTTGTGTTCCAAACTTGATATCTTTGCTCGCTGCATCAGCTATTTATTCAGGCTGGTGGGTCCCTTATGTGAGGCTCACATTAGAAGAATCATGGGTATGATGAATTTTTTTTCTTCTCTAGTGCTATCCTGTTCCGAACTAGATAGCGTTGCTCGACGAATCTGCCATTGCTCACGCTGCTGGGTCCCCCATTTCAGCCTCTCATTAAAAGAAACGTGTACATGCTAAACTTTTTTCTCACTCGCGCCTCCCTGTTTCGAACTGGCTACGTTGCTCGATGCAACATTTGTATAAGGTCGTGCTGCTGGGTCCCACATATCAGCCTCTCTGTAAATGAAATGTGCGTATGATGGACTTTTTTGGCCATGTCCACTGTTTTGACCTTGGAAACTTCCTGGGTCCCAGATGTCAACCACCTCTGTGCAGGAAACGTGTCTATGCTGGGTCCTAGCTGACAGCCTCTATTTGAAAGAAACGTGTGTATGTTGGACTATTTTTTCGGGTCCCAGATGTCAGCCTCAGAGTACAAAAAATGCTCAAAAAGTCCGAATTAAAAAGATTCTAGGCTAACTCGGGACGGATGCCCTATTCGTCATGGTTTATATTCCATGGGCTCACTCCTAAATTGAATGGGCTATGGTTGGTGGCCACAAGACCACGAAAAGGCCGAATTAAAAGGTATTGGGCTCTGCTTGGGGCTGATAGGCTAATTTCATGGGTTATGCTTGGGCCTGCTAGGTACGACATGTCAGCTTTGCTGTAAGTGCAACGTGTGTATGATGGACTTTTTTTCCGGCCGCGTCCACTATTTTCACCGTGGCAGCCGTGTATGGTCTTACTGCTGGGGCCCTTATGTGCGCCTCTCTGGCATGTTCTGGCTTGTGGGTCCCTGATGTAGCCTTGTATGTTCTGTCTGGTGGGTCCCCGATGCGAGCCTCTCTGTACAAGTATTTAAACTTTTTTTGAACCCACCCTCAAAACAAACTCCAGGGACGCTGCATGCTGGTGGATCCATGATGTCAGCCTCTCCGTAATGCGATATTGCTAGGAGAAAAAAAATGTAAACCCAAGATACACACACACAAAGGCGATTCGAACAAAAGACTTTCAAATTAAATAAACGTAAACTGAGTGCCAAATACAACAAAGATATTTATAGAAAACATATCATTAAACTTTTATTAGTACTACAACTTTTGTATTATTCTTCTTAAAATATTTTGTGTGTCTATGTTTATCTCTTTTAAAATATAAAAGGGTAGGGCTCCTGGCATCTCAATTTATAAAATGCCACATAATGGGGTATTTTCTTAAAAACATGGGTAGACAGAGTTTTTATTATTATGAGAGGTGGGGGGGGGGGATGCCCAAAAGACCAAATAAAAAAGAGTTTGGCTATTGCTCTACGTGGGTTATATTCCATGGGATATGCTCCATGGGCTTCATTCTCAAATTTTACTGGGCTATGCTCAGCAGTCCGCTGACTCGTAAAAGATCGAACTAATATGTTCTCGGCTATGCTCCGTGGGCTCCTTTCTAAAATTTCGCTGGGCTGTGGTCAGAAGTACCTGACCACTAAAAGACTGAATTAAAATGTTCTGGGCTAAAGAGGGGCAGAATGAGCTACTCCCTTTGATCCAAATTAATGTTCTCGGATTTGGCTAGATTCAGACGTATCTAGCACTAAAACATGACTAGATATGTCAGAATCTAGACTAATGTAAGAACATTAATTTGGATCAAAGGGAGTACTAGATTTCTTCTTCTGATTAATAAAAATTGCATTATGATGTTGTAACATCCTAGATCTTTAATCAAGGTTATCAAGATCTAGTCACCCAATTTAGGGTTAACAAAAACTTTTATTAAGAAAATTGAATATGAATGCATGTGTGTTTGCATTAGTATATAATTGAGTGCATATGCCATGCTTGATTGTTCTAAATGTGGTGAAATGGTTCAAAGGTGAATGCCACATCATCTAGACCTTTTAAAACAAAACCCCAAGAAAAAGAAATCAAATAAGAATAAATAAAGCAAATGGTCATTTTGACCATTTTAAACCACTAGGCCACTTTAGGTGTTCCTAGAAGAAGTTTTCCAACAGAAACAATTCTATTTATTTTCACCCCTTGCTAGACCAAGTAAAAGTGTATCAAGGCCCAGTTTACAAACTTACAAAAACATCTAGCAAAGCAATTAAATGAACAATGTAAAATTGAATCTCATTCATATGAGAAGTTCACACTTTTTCAAAAACCCATCAAATGAATTCACCTTGACCTATCCAAGCAAACCTAGTCTCTCAAGCTTAATCTAAGATCACTCAAAAAATTTGAATCAAAAATTCAAAAGTAAAATTCACACGGCCATTAACACAAACACCTTACTGACACAGATTAATACTCTGCCTAACTTCACTATTTTGCACAGTGATCATCGACCAATTGATCTCCCTCTTAACCAAGAATATCATTTTGCGGCCCGAAAGTTGGGGCGCCCAGGCAACGCGGTACCTGAGTTGATTTTAATCACCGCGATTCGAAAAGTTGGGGCGCCAATTGCTGAGAGGGGTGTTTCGAGTGAATGATGGCCAAACCCAATATTTTCAAATCGCGCCCGTTAAGTCAGGATATTTCGTTACACTAGTTCCTACTGTGCCCCTTCTTTGCCAGTCACTCTTCTTAGCCACCCTGCACGTGTCATAGGGGCAAATCCATCACTGTACTTTCCTAACTCTCGACACTGAATCTGGCTACGGCGGCGGCGGTCCCTTTTCTTCCCTTCCCTGACACTGAATCTACCGGTGACGGAGGACCTTTTTTCTCCCTCCCCTGACACTGAATCCGACGGTGGCAGCCCAGCATGTCTTGCAAGGCGAAGGTTGTAGCTACCTCGCCGACTGATTCGAGTCCGTCGGGGCCAAAGTGTGGGGCTCAACGCGAAGCAGCGGCAAGGTCTTCAACCCCGGTTAGCGAGGAGGCTAGCAAGGATTCTACTCCCAAGGTACCTACGAGCAGTGGGTTGAAGAGAAAAGCAAGGCCGACGGCGGATTGTTCGGCTCCGGTGGGTGGATGCAGCACCCAGATCTCGAAGAAAAAAACCAGGAGAAGAGCGAGAGGTGAATTTTTCTTATCTGTGCCTTATCTTGCAAGTAGATTAGCTACGACATAATAGAATCGAATGAACTGAAAAGTTCCCCTTTTTAATCAAATTAGGCACAACTTTGATACAAGGGACCTATATGAGTTCATAATTCATGTTCGCCAGTACACTACAAAACTTAATTTTGGTTGCGAGAGGGTTGTGTTCGGGCAAGATGTGCATCTGCTTGTGAATTGCAAAGAGGTTGTGTCTGTTTCGCAGCTGGTAGATATGCTTGCCGCTAGAATTCCCTAGGGTTCTAGACAGAGGACAAAATTGGTGTGGCGCAACATGAATGATACCTATCAGCAAATTGAGCACTCCCATGAGCTTCAGATGATTTGGGAGTGTTGTGCAGCTGATCGTAAGGTGAAAGTTGAACCGATGATTGATGATATGTATGCAGATGCTGGAGATCTTGCTGCCAAAGCTTCTGCTCCTAGAGAATACAGACCAATAGATGTTGATCTAGATAATTTTAGTATACGCATAGAGGTGGATTCATACATGGCAAAACTTGATGAGGGAGTTAATAAGCCAGTTTCATCATGTACTGTGGAGATCACTATCGATTCCAATAACATAACTCTTGATGAAATGAGAGAGATGATCGGTAAGGAAATCAGTATTGGCCCTAAGCAGATGGCAAAAATCTGGTGGTGGCATCATAAGAAGCAGCAATTCATAGATGTTTTGGATACTAAAGATCTTATGCAGATTATGCGACGAAAGAAGTGAACCAGGAAGGTGTTCTTCCTTGGTACCATTTCTGATGTTGTTGAACATGTTATAGTGGATGTAGAGGCCCCTGTAGTGGCTGAACAGAATGAGGTGGTCGATGTTGATGAGATCTGATGAGAGCTGCTACCCTAGGCTTGTCATATGGACCGCGGGGTTCCCCTGCATGTATTTGTAATATTGACTGTTGTTGCATTTAGAGCATGTTTCTGTGATTATGTTTGTTGAGAGATTGCGATATAATGCTGTGCGAGCTGTTGAGATTTTCGGACATATCACTCACTGAAACCATCGTTGTTGTAATAAGACATAAGTACATTGTAGTTGACATGATTATGTTTCTTAAGATGACGTACCGTACTTGTTTCTGTTATTATGTTTGTTGGGACATTGTAATGTAATGTTTTGTGAAACCATGACTGGATAAGTGGTGCATAAATACATTGTAGTTGACATGATTATGTTTCTTGAGATGATGTACTGTACTTGTTTATGTTATTTTGTTTGTTGAGAGATTGTAATGTAATGTTTTGTGAAACCATGACAGGACAAGTGATGTGTAAGTACCTTGTAGTCGACATGATTTTGTTTCTTGAGTTGATGTAATATACTTGTTTATGTGATTATGTTTGTAGAGATATTGTAATGTGATGTTTTGTGAAACCATGAGGTGATTATGTTTGTTGAGAGATTGTAATGTAATGCTTTGTGAAACCATGACTGAAGAAGTGATGTATAAGTACCTTGTAGTTGACATGATTTTGTTTCTTTAGATGATGTAATATATTGGTATGTTTTTGTTAGGCAATGAAATTGGGATGGAGGGAGTACAGGTTTAATATTTGAAATAAGAATGTATGAAGAGAATCCATATTAGGCAGGAGACAGTAATCCAGGGAAAGGGCATGGTATCGATTAAACTATTGTAACATGCCAATTTAGTCATTGTTGCAGCGGTATAAGGGCTGCTCTCTCTCTCTCTCACCGATGCCGATGTCGACGCTGTCGCCTGTGACGACGCATTCGCCATGCTGTCCTTGAACGGAGAGGACGACCAGTCGAGGAGCGACAACCTTCTCTCCGACATCGAGTATTCCTTCCACGATGTGAGTTCCTCTATTTTCTCAAGCTAGGGTTAGGCAATGGTAAATCTCTCGATCTAAGCTCCATATGTGCATGCAATCGTGTTCAATTTCAGCTTTGCGTTTACCTATAGGTACCACGAACGATCTACGACTTCGAATGGGAGGGCCTAGATCTCGATGGAGAAGTGCCATGTGACATGGGCTAAAACTGATGAGATATGTTGCATTCGAAGGCAATAACACTGGGAGAAGGTTTTTGGGCTGTACAAATCAGGTTTGTTTACATTATGTGCAACTGTGACATGAAGTAAAATATATCGTGCATGTTCATAACACTATAGTGTGTGTGTTTCTAGGTTGGCCCGGTGTGTAAAGCAGTAGAGTGGGTGGATCTTGAGTGGCCAGATGCACTTAAGAAATGTTTGGCACAATTATGGGAGATGTATTAGTTGGAAAGGTCAGGGAGATTTACTGATGTAAGTGATGCAGCTGAAAAAAATTACAAGCTATCGGTACGAAATAAGGAGCTGGAACAAGAAATCGAGAATTTGCAGTCAGAGCTAACTGATAGAATCAATGAGAGCTTGGTTGTTGGAACTGCAAAGAAGCTTCAGGGTAGTCACAGGTTGCTGATTCATAATGCAGAAAAGGAGAGGGATCAGCTTAGGGAAGACAAGAAGAAGCTAGAGTACTGCATTGGATCTGTTGAAGGAACTGAAGAAGGCGCGCGAGGGTGAACAAGGACAGACTATAGAGGATAAAGGAAATTCAAGATGAATAATTTATGTTGTGCCAATGCCTGAAACTAGTTAACTATAAGACTTGCAGTTGCGCTTTCTTAACTAAGCCAAACTCAATCCTCGAGAAAATTAATTTCAGACGAACACACATATCGTGCATAGAGTTAAGTTCACGCTTACAAAATCACCACTGCAGAGGATAAACCAGGCAGTTCAGTACTAAATAGACATATGTTGTGTTCAAGCGAGCCTGGCCCGGAGCTGCTTGTTTTCCTTCCTAAGATCGGCCAGCTCCTTCAGTACTTTGTCGTGCTTCAGCCGTAGGTTCCAGCGCTCTGTCACGGATTGGAGAAGTTGGTCCGTAGCCATATGATTTTCCTTCAAGATCCCTTTCATGATCTCCATCTGCTTCCTAGCCGAGGTGCGACCTTCACTATGTAGCTTCGCCCAGCTGGCGTTTAACTCCTTCAGTTTCTGGCACTTGTCAGAAAGGACCGCGAGTTCAGCGCGCAGGTGGTCCAAGGCCAGTTTCTGGGAATTCTGCTTCTCCCTTTGTATTGCTATATTGTCATTTAGCCAGGTCGCCAGGTCCTGGTCAAGCTTTCACCTCTTTCCTTGCAACAAAAATACATAGTATGGTTTGTTCAGTTCACTAGGACAAGCTGGTTAGTTTCCATAATTAACTGAATTGACTAGTGGCACTATCATAATTTCAAGGAAGAAGCAATCTAGGACTAATCAACATTTTATGAATCGACTAGTGGCACTGCCATAATTTCAATTTCAAAGACAAATAAGGTTTATTTGCAGTTTAGTGTGCTGTGGGTTTTTCGCAATATCACCAAATAGTAGTGGGCTAGTGGCAAACTCATAATGCAGAAACCCATGTCCAAATACATAATGGAAAGAGCACATGGTGTCCATTCATGAACATGAACACCAACACATGTCCAGATAGATAAGGAGTTGCCCTAGGATTCTTATTACACCCTATAATGGGAAGCAGACTTGGGCATTGCTCCCTGAACCCTAAACATTACAAAAGGAGTGGAGGACGAATTGATATTCATGTCCCCGCTAACGGGAATCAGACTTGGGCATTGCTACGATACGTCTCCAGACAAGCCCTTAGCTCCTTGTTCTATTTCCGAACACCCTCGAGTACGGTGATCCCTCTGCTCATGCCCTCCTTCATCTACTTCACTGCATCCAGGGAACGGTTCCTGTCATGGTAGGCTCGGATGGTAGACTTGGTTTCCTCGATGCGTCCTCTGAGTGCCTCGGTGACTTCGTCTTGTAGAAGAGTGCACCTTTCCACGAGATTCTTCTTCTCCTCCATGAGCTCGTTGATTATCTTGATGGCCTATTCTTACCTATTCAAGTTACATTCGAGCAGTTTCTACAGCGTCATGACGTCACGTGCAAAATCTAGCAAGATCTCCTTCTGCACAGATAATTGCTTGCGTAGGCTCTCATTAGCTTGGGTGAGGGAGCGTACAAGCTCATGTTGGTTGTCAATCTTGGCACTGATCACTACCACCTTGTCATGGTACTCGGCCTTCGATCACTGCATCCTTCATATTAATTGAAATAGGAATTCTATAATTACACTCCAGGTTCCAGGTGAATAATAATATAGATCAAAAAATCCCGGTTGAATCTATTGACCGTAGTGTTAAAAATGGACCTAGAGATCTATTCATGACCACAATAAACTAATCCTAATCACAAAAAATCCATAGTGAATCTATGAACAACGGTATTAAGGAAAGACCAAGAGATCTAGTCATATTCATGAAAACTAATACAACTCGCAAAAGAAGAAGAAAAACCAATGCGGGGCGGACACGATCTAAGAAATCCACATCACAACTCGGAGAAATAACAGTGTGGAGATTTGCTACCTTGCTGAGACGTGGAATGGGGCCGAACGGGTCCTGCAACGCCTCCGTCATGGTGGATTCTGGCTCCACGGCAGGCCTGTAATACGTAGAAGAGGAAGAGCAAGAAGAAGAAGAAAAACAAGAAGAAGCTGAATAAGATCATGATGGAGAGCGAGATGGAGAAGAAGTAGAACAAGAAGACCATACCGGGAGGAGCCCTCGCCTGCTAGAACATTCGGCGCCATTGTTGGGGGAGATTGGGCCTCGATGAGAGGGGGGCTTGAGCGGCTGGTAGAGCAAGAAGTGCCTTGTGGTGATTTCTCTCCCTTTTCTCCGCGAGGATCATCGACCGGACTCTCCCCTCCTCAGGGGAGCCATGGCTTGTAGGGTGAGGGTGGCGACGGCAGGAGGAAGAAGATAGTGATTAGTGTGGGAGAAGAGTCAAAGAGTACATGTCGTGGTCCAGTAGTACTAGTACTATTATACAAGACCACCGTGTATGGTCTACCTTATCAAAGAAGCCAGGAAGGCAGGGGTAGGGAATCGATGGGACTTGTCTTTATTGTGATGGACAGTTCAATGGTCTTCGGCTGACGAGGTTTAATCTCGTCAATGCCCATTGTTATGGACTTGGGTTTTGGAGAAGATGGGGATGCTGGAGATCGTGGCACGGTTAACAGACAAGCAACCAGAGGACACGAGATTTACCCAGGTTCAGGCCCCCGGAGGGAAAACCCTAGTCCTGCTTGTCTTCTCTTTGATTACGGCGGAACCGAAGGTTACAGGGGTGCGCAGATTCGATCTGGCGTGGAGGTGTGTATGTCGTAATCTAGTAGCTGCCCTCCTCGTTGGACCCTCCTAGCCTTTATATATGGGGAGGCTAGGTCTCGGGTGCCGATACGGGTAGGTTACAAGTTGTATTCAAACTCTAGTCTTGTTCTCCAAGGATTCGAAGGCGTCATGGGCCTGGGCCACCCGAAAATCTTCATGGGCCAGCGTATATTTGCCGTGGGCCTTCCTTGGGCTGGACTAGGTATGCTGAAGTTACGTACCCATAGGGTATAACCATGTCAGTAGCCCCCGAGTGTTCAGTCGAATCGTAGATTCGGCTGAGAACTCTTCAATCTTTCGGGTGTAACTCTATTTTTCAAGAGAATGTGTAGGGATTGTTGATGCGTGTGCCTGACTCACCCGACAGATCAGGGTCAGTTAATCGTCTTAGGACAAAACAACACGATCTTCTTCAGGTGCGAGTCCCTCGACTCGAACCCGGAACATATGCTGGCGTAAATCAACTCAGGCCACGGAGGACTTACAGGAGTGGAATTCCAGTGATTTTAATTGCTGTACCCAATGCGTCCGTCGGGATTTTTCATCGTACCTGCTGGTACGGATTCATACTAGCAGAGCGCAGTCAGGTGCGTTGCCAGGCCATCAGATGATATCTGTAGGTCTTATCTTTGTGTCGCAGACACAGCATCCGAATGTTTGTCACCGCGGAGGTGCTTCGGGTGGCCAAGGAGGTCGTTGCTCACTTAGCGTTAATTAGGGCAGAGTTGCCGAAAAGTTTGCATGCTGATCCGAAGGATCGTAGTCGAAGAATTCATAGGGTGCACGACCAGCGCTCCCTATGGGAGTAGCCCCCAAGTGTCTGTTCGAGTCGTAGACTCGAACGGAGACTTTAGTTCAAGCATTGTTTTAGTTGCTAAGTCCGCAGGACTCGAAAATTTTCGGATGCTTAAATCCATGCTCCCTATGGGAGTAGCCCCCGAGTCCGTAGTGGAGTCGTAGACTCGACTTAGGACTCGAAGATCTTGCGTGTGCGCGACCAGCGCTCCAGTTTGGAGTAGCTCCCGAGTATCTGGCGGAGTCGTAGACTCGGGCAGAGACTCGAGTCTGGTATCGTACAGTTGTAGTAGGAAATCTCGTGGGCGTACCGCTGACCCGGAAGTACATTGGGTGCGCGACCAGCGCTCCTGATAGGAGTAGCCCCCAAGTATTTAGTCGAATCGTAGATTCGAGTGAGTACTTTTAGCTGTGGAGCCGAATTGGTGCTAGTATAGCTTTTGATGACATCAATGCTGACGATCGATGACCTCAAGCGTCTGCTATGCCAGAGATGACTTGACTGGACGAAGCGTGGGTCCCACTTGCTGACTTTGAATTGACCGGTCACGCGTGGCGTGGAGATGATTACGGCGTCTCCTCGATTTCCGCGCGTAGTGGACGGAGTGGTCATGACGGTTCGTTTTGGTGCTGACACGTGTACGGCCAGATCTACTGTTGGCGTTAGGTCTTCTCGATGGACGGCCAGCGTGCGTCGTCTTCTCTGTTATAATCCCTGGTGAAATCGTGGTGCGTTTTTCACCGTAGCAGTTCATCTGTCCATTGCTTCCTTGTCCTCTGAGCGATTCTTGCTGCGCGCTGAGAGTTTTCTCCACATTTCCTTTGTCTTCATCGTCGGCAACGCCACCACCGCCGTAGCGCCATGGGGAAGCCAAAGAAGTCCTCTTCTGCAGTTGGGACCAGCGCCGCCGGAGGAAAGAAGGGCGACGCTGCTGCTCGTGTCACCGATGGTGGCTGGCGGCGCTCAGAGACGCGGGAGAGCGATCTCCGCAAGCTGCGCGAGCGAAGCCTGATCCCGCAGGACACGACGGCCGTGAGACTCCCCGGAAATGAGGTAATCCCCCGTCCCCCTTCTGGGTACCGGGTTATGTTCCTCGCCTTCGTGTTGCGTGGGTTTTCGTATCCAGTCCATGACTTCCTTCGTGGACTGCTCTTCTTCTATGGGGTTCAACTCCATCATCTGTCTCCCAACTCCCTTCTCCACATTGCGTGTTTTATCACGCTTTGCGAGTGTTGGCTTGGCATTGAGCCGCACTTTGGCCTTTTCCGGAAGCTTTATTCCGTGAAGAGGCAGTCTGGTTCGGATGGTGTGTATCCCATTGGGGCTTTCATCATCTCTCTCAGTCCTAATGTGCAATTCTTTTCCTTTTCCATGTCCAAATCTGTCCAGTACTGGCGGAGGAAATGGTTTTACATCCGTGACTCCGTACTGCCTGGGCAAGATTTTGGTCTTGTTCCTTTTGACCCCTCCCAGTTGATTGATAAGAAAAGATCCTGGAAAAATCAAATCTTAGATGGTGAGGTGGCGGAGATAGAGGCCTTGTACCGTCGGGTGGAGGAGCTCCAATTGATTCCTGAGAAGGAGGTGAACGGTGTCGACATCATCCGGATGTTTCTTGAGCGTCGGGTGCAGCCGCTCCAAGCGAGGGTGCATCCGATGTTCCTTTACTCTGGGCGCCGTGATCCGACGAGGGTTTCGAGTGAGAAAATCTCCAAGGTGGAACTTGACAAGGCTCTTCGCGTGCTGTTGAAGTTCAAGGCCAACGAGAAAATCCCGGGGAAGTCATTGACTCCGCCCTTTTCGTCGACGTTGGCCGTGCCGAAGGTGTAGATTTGCGCACGTAGTGCTTCCCTTTTGTTTTTGTCAGTTGTGTACTTGTGTCCGTTGTTTGCTAACAAAGTTTCTTCTCATCTTGTAGAGCTTCAAAGTGCCAGGCATGGCACCACCATTGCCCGAAAGGTATCCAAATGCCCCAGATAATGAGGTGGTGGATTCCGTGTCCGAGCTTCCATCGGCGCGATCTCCGGTGGAGGATGCCGATGATTCGGGTGAAGATCATTCGCTCGAACGATCACTGAGTTCTAGCGAGTCGTCAGATGCTTCGACTCCCCCGACTCCCAGGAATCCTCGGGGTCTTGAGCGTCATGATGATGTTCAGGGGGGTTCTTCCTCTCCCATTCCTGCCATTCCTGTGCAGGCTGTTGCGCCGCATCCGCCAGCAAAGCGGAAGAAGGAAGAGAAGAAGGAGGAGAAGAAGGAGGAGAAGAGGGCCCGAAGGGCTTCTCCTATCTTCGACCTGAGCGCGTTGGGATCGTAAGTGTTCTTGTTGCCACTGTTGTCTTTTGTTCACTTGTTATTTTTGCGCCTGTGTTGATTGATTTCGTATGCAGGCAATCCTCCGATGGCTCCAGTGATGGAGCGCGCGAGATGATGGGGGAGTCGAACATTGCGTCGCCTCCTCCACAGACGGTGGCGACTTCTGGTGGCGCCTTTCCGGATCCTCCTGTGCAGGAGAGGCTGGTGGTTGCGCCTCAGAATTTCGCAGGCGGGCCTGCGGGTTTGCCTTCGGAGCATGTAAGTTTTTCTTCTTCATGTCACGGGGGGAGCCCTCGGACGTCTTCGTGTGCTGATGTTGTGTTTGCTTCTTTGTTGTGGGCGTAGCCCCCAAGTCCTGCTCTTACTATTATTGCCTGTTGCTGCAGCCTCTTGTCCAAGAGGCTAAGCGGCTGGTGGAGGAACACCTAACGCTGGAGGCGAAACTGCGGCAGCTTCAAGGTATTCGTCTGCTTTGTAGTACTTGGCTTATTTATCCTGGTCTTGTTCTTTGACACTTGCTTGTTGTAAATGTAGAGGAGCATAACGACTCTCTACGTGAGGTTGATGCTCTGAAGAAGAGCCTTGGCCAATCGGAGCAGAAGGCCGAAGCTGCCGCTGAGGCGAAAGAGCGCCTTGAGCTGGAGCTGACGAAGGCAGCCGAAGCGAAAGAGCGTCTGCAGCAGGAAGCCGCAGGTCGTGAGGAGCAGCTGGCCACCGTTGCGGCTGCTCGTGAAGTAGGGGTGGCAGAGAAACTCATGGCTGCTGCCAAGGCTATTTCGGGTGAGTGCTAGCTTTTGTACTTGCTTCTTTTTCTTCGGGTCTTCTTCTACGTTGCCTTTCTTCATGTTTTCTTCTGTTTTGTCTCAGATGCCACAGGCATCGAGTTTGACCGCGGTGCTCTGGAGCACGGGAGTGCTCTGGATGATGCCACTGTAGCGGTCGAAGACCGCTGCAGCACCGTCGTCAACTCCCTTGCCAAGGCGAAAGAGGTCCTTGGTCGCTTTTACCAGGAGCTTTTCCCGAAGGGCGCATCCCTTGAAGACGTGGGTGCCCTGGCAGAGGCTCTGTCAGCCGAAGCGCCTGCAGCGTACAAGCGCAAGCAGAAGGGCATCGGCGCGTCCGTCGGGCTGGCGATGGCCATGGCGGCTGGGGCGGAGCTGGACTTGCCCCAGATCACTTCTTGGATGCCGACGGCTGCGGATGGATCAGAGGTAGCCTTCGCTGCCTACTCCGCTCATTGCAGACGATATGGGCCCAAGCTCATTGACTTGCTGTCTGAGTACGCGCTGCGGCAGCAGGGCGAGGCTAAAGCTAGGCAGTCTGGCTCTGAGGCGACTCGGTGTCCTACGCCTTAGGCATAGGAGATGTAGGGTAGTATGTAGTTATTTTTGCTGTAAATATCTTTTGTAGCACCATCCTTGTGCCACGCAGTGGCCTTATTTTAATGAATTCCTCTGAGTTGAGCTTTTCCCTTGGCTGAATGTCTGTGTGCTTTCTTTTTTCTGCTGCTATAGGTTCCTTCGGGTGCTGACCCGGTTGACACGTCATCCAAAAGGCCCTTGCGAGCATCATTGGATGATTCCTCGCAGCTCGCGTTTCTTCGAGATCGCGTGCGCAGCTTGGAGAGAGATTTGCTTGGGTTGCACGGTCGCGCTGATGTTTGGAAGTCCAAAGCAGATCGTAGTGCAGCCAGAGAGGAGTATTTGATGGCGGAGCTGGGTCGGTTGTCCGAGCAGCTGCAATGTAAGTTGATCCTTCTTTCGAGCTGTAGCTCAGTTCTTCGGGTGAGCCTGCTGGCCTTACTCTTGTTTTGTGCGGTTGTCGTAGGTGCGAATCTTGCTCCGAGGGAAGAAAAAGAGCGCATTGCTGTTCGAGTCAATTGCTTGACTCAACAGGACATGGAAGCCGGTGGCTTCTTCTGGATGGATCGCGATCGCGCCATAGTTCTGGCGACGGTGCAGGATCGTGTCTACCAGGTTTCGCGGGTGCTCCGCCAGGTGCAGACATCCCTGTCCTCGATGCTGCACGTCATGTTTCCGTTGGATGGCGTGCCGATGACCCTTGCAGGTCTTCTGGCGAAGTTTCGGAGTGCCAGCAATGTCAAGGAGCTGGTGCGGCAGCAGCTTGTCGCAGGGGTGAAGGCTGCCTTGTCTCTTGTGAGGGTGCACCGCCCTGATGTAGATTTGGCTGCTGTGGCGACTGGGCCACCTCCTCGACCAGATGGTGGTGAGTGGAATATGCGTCCGCATTACGCGACTGTAAGGCAGTATGCCGAACAGATTGTAGATTTATTTGAGCAGCGTGCTCAGGCTATTCTTCAGAATAGGTAGGACCTGAAAATAAACAGATAGATGTAAAATTTGTATATTGCGGCTGGGCGTGTATGTGCCCTTTGTTGTAAAGGTTCGCTTGTTAGCGAGCATGCAGTGCTTTGATTTAGTACGTGCCCTTTTCGTTTGCCTGACGTGGTCAGCTACTCAGGTGTACACGTTTTGTCCTCAGTCGATGAAATCGTGAGGTGGGGGGAGCCCCCGAGCACGCAGTGCTTTGATTTAGTACGTGCCCTTTTCATTTGCCTGACGTGGTCAGCTACTCCGGTGTACACGTTTTGTCCTCAGTCGATGAAATCGTGAGGTGGGGGGAGCCCCCAAATGCGTATGTAGCATGTAGTAAAATTGCAGAGAAATTGTCAACCGAAGGTTGGGGACGAGACACTTAGCTTTATTTGCATCGTAATGGAGGAGGTACATGGTTCGGCTGAGTAGCCTTGGCTGTAAGCCTTATTGAGAGTAAAGGGGGGTACATTGCCCCTTGTTATGGGTAGAATCGTCGCAGGTGCGAGACGTTCCACGGGTTGGAGTATGCGACTCCAGATTCCACGTGCTTGAGGCGATATGCGCCACCTGGGACGACTTCGGTGATGACATAGGGTCCTTCCCATGGCGAATCGAGTTTGTTCGGTCGCTTTTGCTTGAGTCGCAAGACGAGGTCTCCTTCGACGAAGGACCTGGGGCGCAGCCGACGGCTGTGATAGTTGCGGAGACTTTGCGGGTACACCGCGGATCTAGCTGCTGCTATATCCCGTGCTTCGTCGAGTGTGTCGACGGCATCTTCGAGTGCAGCCGTGGATTCGGCTTCGCTGTAAGCGACGACTCGTGGAGCCTGATGGCGTACTTCGGCTGGCAGCACTGCCTCGGCTCCGTGTACCATGAAGAATGGTGTGTAGCCGGTGGAGCTGTTTGGCGTAGTTCATAAGCTCCATAGGACAGACGGTAGCTCTTTCGTCCAGTTTCTAGCTTTATGCTCGAGTGAGCTCATGAGGCGCTTCTTGATGCCGGCGCCGATTAGGCCGTTGGCCTTTTCCACTTGCCCGTTTGTTTGTGGGTGCGCTACTGAGGCATACGTGATATTGATTCTGAGGCCTTCGCAGAAGTCCTGGAATTCTTCGGAGATGAAGTTCGATCCGTTGTCGGTGATGATGCTGTGCGGTACGCCAAATCGGTAGACAATGGATTCGAAGAACTTGACGGCGGTTTTGCCCTTCTGGTTGGTGACTGGCATGGCCTCGATCCACTTGGTGAATTTGTCGACTGCGACCAAGAGGAAGACGTGTCCTCCCTTCGAGGATTTTGGCAGTTTGCCGATCATGTCAAGGCCCCATTGAGCAAAAGGCCAAGCTATGGGTATGGGTCGAAGTTCGGACCCTGGTGCGTGCGGTTTGTCGGCGAACCGTTGGCACCCGTTGCATCTTCGGACGATGTCCTTTGCGTCGCTCATGGCCGTTGGCTAATAGAATCCTGCTCGTAGAGCTTTTGCGACAAGGGAGCGGCTGCCTGCGTGGTGGCCGCAGATGCCCTCGTGGATATCTTGGAGTATGGCCTTGCCGTCGTTGATGTTGACGCACCGTTGTAGGACGCCTATAATGCTGCGTTTGTACAGCTCGCCGTTGATGATGGTGAAGGCTTTTGACCGACGAGATATGCGCCGGGCATCTGTCGGGCTGTCTGGCAATTCTCCGTTTATCAGGAACTGGAGGTATGGACGTGTCCAAGTTTCTTCGACTGCCATGACCTGCATCAGGTTGACCATGGCGACTTCGGTATCCAACTTTTCGGGTCCGTCATGACCTTCGGGTAGCGTAGCCCCCGAGTGTTCTGCTTCTTCGGGTGATCCCTTGGGGAATTTCCGCTTGATGGATGGCACGCAGATCTGTTCGAGGAACACACCTGGTGGTACCTTTGCACAAGTGGAGCCGATGTTGGCGAGTCTATCGGCCTCCTCGTTGCTCTCTCTTCCCACGTGCCGAAGTTCGCAGCCGTCGAATTCTCCTTCGAGTGCGTTATATAGTGCGCGGTACGCGATCATGTTTTCGGTGTGTGCGTCGCACTCATTCATCGTCTGCTGGACGACAAGGTTGGAGTCACCGTAGATGACCAGGCGCGTTGCGCCGCATATTTTTGCCATCTTCATGCCATGGATGAGGGCTTCGTATTCGGCCTCGTTGTTGGAGGCTCTGAATTTCATCCGAAGGACGTACTTCATCTTGTCACCTTGCGGGGAGGTCAGTATGACTCCTGCCCCTGCTCCGGCTTCGCGTTTGGAGCCGTCAAAATGCATTGTCCAGGACTGCGACATGTCTGGGGTGTCAGGCAGCTGCAGCTCCATCCAGTGCACCAGGAAGTCCGGAAGGACTTGAGATTTGATTGCGTGTCGCTTCTCGTAGATGATGTCCAGGGGTGATAGTTCGATGCCCCACAGGGCCACGCGTCCTGTGGCCTCTGGGTTATTCAGGATGCTGTTTAGGGGTGCCTCGTTGACGACCATCACCTGATGCTCCTGGAAGTAGTGGCTCAGTCGTCGAGCCGTCATGAATACGCCGTAGGCCAGCTTCTAGTAGTGCGGGTACCGCTGTTTTGTTGGAGTGAGAACCTCGCTGAGGTAGTAAATTGGGCGTTGTACCCCGTGGGTCTTGCCTTCTTCGGGTCGTTCGACCATGAGTACTATGCTGACCACCTGGTGTGTGGCTGCTATGTACAGCAACAGGGGCTCGCGCTCTTTTGGCGTGACCAAAACTGGCGAGGTGGAGAGGAGCCGCTTGAGATTTTCGAATGCGTCGTTGGCTTCTGGTGTCCACTCGAACTTGTCTGCCTTGCGTAGCAGCTGGTAAAATGGTAGGGCCTTCTCGCCCATGCGGCTGATGAACCTGCTTAGTGCCGCTACTCGCCCTGCGAGCTGCTGAACGCCCTTGAGGTTTTTCGGCTTCTCCATTGTTATGATAGCTTTGATTTTCTTCGGGTTCGCTTCGATCCCTCGTTGAGAGATGAAGTACCCGAGTAGCTGACCCGAGGGGATGCCGAAAGCGCACTTTTCTGGATTGAGCTTGATCCTATAGCGATCAAGGTTGTCAAACGTCTCGCGGAGATCGTCGATGAGTGTTCTTGCCTCCTTGGTTTTTATGACTATGTCGTCGACATAGACTTGGACGTTGCGACCGATCTGGTCCTTGAGGCAGGCCTGCATGCATCGCTGGTACGTGGCACCCGTGTTCTTTAGCCCGAAGGGCATTGTGTTGTAGCAGTAAACTCCGAACGGTGTGATGAACGCCGTTTTCTCTTGATCTTCGACCTTGAGTCGAATCTGGTTATAGCCTGAGTAGGCGTTGAGGAAGGAGAGTTTCTCACAACCTGCTGTCGAATCGATGATCTGGTCAATCCGAGGTAGAGGGAAGTGGTCCTTGGGGCAGTGTTTGTTCAGTGACGTGAAGTCCACGCACATCCGCAGGATGTCCGTGTCCTTTTTCGGGACCATCACTGTGTTTGCCAGCCACTCGCTTTCCTTGATTTCCCGGATGAAGTCTGCTGCGAGTAATCTGTTGATCTCTTTGCCGATAGCTTCGGCTCGTGGCTCCGACAGTCTTCGGATGGACTGCTTGACTGGCTTGGTGTCTGGGAAGACACTGAGTGCATGCTCGGCGAATTCCCTGGGAACTCCTGGCATGTCCGCAGGACACCAGGCGAAGATTTCCCAGCGCTCACGGAGGAATTCGACGAGCGCGCCTTCCTATGCGGGGCTGAGGTCGTTGGCGATCAGCGCCGTTTTGGAGGCATCCGTTGGATGGACCTGCACCTTCTTGGTGTTGATGGTGGAGTCGAAAGACATGTCAGGTGCGTTTTGCTTTGTGACTGGGGGTAGCCCGTTGTCCGTCACCTCGCGGAGCCTTGCAAGCTCGTCTTGCATGCCGAAAGATTGGGAGATTTTGTTGAAGTCCCTGTCGCATTGGTCCGATCGGGTGAAGCTCCCGTGGACTATGATGACGCCCCTTGGTCCTGGCATCTTGAGTAGTAGGTATGCATAGTGTGGGACGGCCAGGAACCTTGCGAATGCTACGTGTCCCAGGATGGCGTGGTATTGCAACGGCCAGTCCACCACTTCGAATTCTAGGCGCTCCTGTCGAAAGTTGTCCGGTGTCCCGAAGATGACGTCGAGCCCTATTTTGCCCAGGGGGAAGATGCCCTTTCCTGGGACAATGCCGTGGAACGTTGTGTCTGATTGTTCCATGCTGCATTGCGGGATCCGCATAGCTGCTAGAGTGCTTGCGAACATTAGGTTGATACCGCTGCCGCCGTCCATGAACACGCGACTCATCTCGAAGCCTCCGATCTGCGCCTCCAGCACCAGGGTAGCATGACCTGGGCGAGGGATCTGGATAGGGTGATCCGCGCGAGTGAATGTGATGCAGGACTCCGATCCACTAAGGTACTCAGGGATTGCAGGCGGAGTTGCCACGGCCATATTGATTTGTCGGGTGATCTTCTTCTGTACCCTTTTGGTTGGGCGTCCCTTCTGGATCATATTTAGTGCTCCCTTTGGTGGGGGGTATGCGACCCCGGCGTTGTTTTGCGCTGGTGCGGCTGGTTGATGTGGGCCTCCAATAGGCGGCGGTGGAGGAGCTCCATGTGCTATTTCGCCTGGCGCAGGCGCGTTTCCGAACGCAGGGATTGGAGCTTGTTGCCTCATCTGCATCATGCCTTCGCTGAGTTTCTGGAACTCGCGGCAGTCCTTGAGCATGTGGCTAGCTTTATTTTTGCCATCTTGTTTGTCGATGTAGAAGTGGATGGTGCATGGACCCGAAAGTTTGTCGAATGCTGAAGGTCCGTTGTCGCGGTCGCGGTGTTGCCACGACTGTGTTGGTCGTCCGTTGTCGCGGAAGTTTCCGCTGCAGTATCCTCCGCTGTTGCGGCTGTTGTCGTTACGGCGGTCGGCGTAGCCGGCTGCGACCATATCGGGTCCATCGCGGTCCTCGTAGACGCGCGGTCTCCTCTTGCTGCGGCGTTCGCGTCTTTGGCCGTAGTCGTCCTCTTCATCTGATTGCGCCCGCTGGATGCAATCTTCGCCGTCTGCCCAACTGTTGGCGATTTCCATGAGTTGGTCGAGTGTCTTGGGCTTTACGCGTCCAAGTTTCTCCTTGAAGTCTGGGCGTTTGACGCCGTCCCTGAAGGCATCGATGGCCCGCTCTTCGGAGATGTGTGCTGTGGAGTTCTTGGTCGTAGACCAGCGTAGTATGTACGAGCGAATAGATTCACCCGTTCTCTGAGTGCAGGCTCGCAACTCTTCGATTGAGGCGGGCCTTTTGCTGGTGCCTTTGAAATTTCGGATGAAGCTATAAGCGAGCTCCTCCCAGCTTCGGATGGATCCTGATGATAGGCTGCTGAGCCAGACCCGCGCCGCGCCTGTCAGCTGCAGCTGAAGGCATTGCATGGCGGTTTCTTTGTTACCTCCGTGAAGCTTGACGGATGACAGATGGTCGCTGAGCCAGGACTTTGGATCTTGCGTGCCGTTGAACTTCGGAGTATCCGAAGGAAGCTTGAAGTTGCGTGGCATCTGTGTTCGCCGGACGGATCTGCTGAAGCATCGAGCCCCGCAGAGTTCTCCTTCGTCTTCATCCATCTCAGATTCGGATGAGCATGCACGTTTTGCGCGTGCTTTGTCGATCGTGCGCTGTGTAAGCCTATCTCTAGCGTCGTAGTTGTGTTTATGGCGGTGCGAGCTCTTCTTCCTTCGAGGAAGATCATGTTCTTCTTCATCTTCGGATGAGGGAGTGGGGCTCCGGTCGCGCCTGGCCGGAGCTTTCTTCTTCGGCTCCGTAGGAGCGTCTTCATGGAGCGCAGCTCCGATTGGTCCTAATCCGGTGAGTGCGGACCTATGCATGGCCCTTTTTGGATCCCTCTCTGGAGGTGGGTGAGCCGCGAGATATGCAGTGGCTGCCATGATTGCAGCTTGTGGCGTCTTCGGGGTAATGTTGCCGTCGGCGTCCATATCCATGAACGATGTGTGGAGAGTTCGGGTCACGTCATGCCGTTCCTTCGGGTCCATGTTTTCCACCCGAGAGCGGTGCTTGTTTCCCTGGTTTCCGTTTGTGCTAGAGCCGGGTCCCATGGCGGAGAGCGCAGCTCGTCGTGCACTGGACTCAGAGGCTGCTTTCTTGCGTTTGTCGAGCGCCTCCTGCATCTTGACTTGCTTCTTGTGCTCCTCGATGAGGAGGTAGTGGTATGCCATCAGCAGATCACGTGGGGAGTCCAGAGGTAGGACTATTTCGCCTGCGACGGCGCGGCGTGCTTCGGCCCATCCTTCTTTGCTAAGTTGGATGAGGTGGCCCCTGTTTTCCCCGTTTTCGCCGTTTCTGTCCTGCGGGTTGGGGTTGGGCGGCGGGTTAGGCGTTTCCTCGTCGGTTTGGATGATTGCGGCGCACAGATAGCGCCTGCAGATCGGTTGGCTGCTGCCGCAGCTTTCGGATCCGGAACCGTAGGTCCCTTCATCCGAAGGTGGATCGCACAGATCGGAGTTGCAGCTGCTGCCGCTGTAGAACTCATCTGTTGATGGTGACGTGCGTAGCACGGGTTGTGGAGCCCACGAAGCGGGCCTGATGGACGGCATGGGCACCCGCTCAGGGAGGCGGAGGGTGCCAGTTTGTCCCACCTGGAAGCAGAAGCTCCCGAACAGAATTTCGAGTCCGTCGCCTACGGGCTCGAAATCCTTCATGGTATCCGGCGAGTGGGCGGTGGAGTCGAAAACGCCGAAGAGGAGGTGATTCTCCGTCGCTGCAGAGTTGTAGATCGATCGGGTTGGGACCGTCACGACCGCACAATCAGCAGCCCCGATTCCCACAGACGGCGCCAATTGACGAGGTTTAATCTCGTCAATGCCCATTGTTATGGACTTGGGTTTTGGAGAAGATGGGGATGCTGGAGATCGTGGCACGGTTAACAGACAAGCAACCAGGGGACACGAGATTTACCCAGGTTCAGGCCCCCGGAGGGAAAACCCTACTCCTGCTTGTCTGCTCTTTGATTACGGCAGAACCGAAGGTTACAGGGGTGCGTAGATTCGATCTGGCGTGGAGGTGTGTATGTCGTAATCTAGTAGCTGCCCTCCTCGTTGGACCCTCCTAGCCTTTATATATGGGGAGGCTAGGTCTCGGGTGCCGATACGGGTAGGTTACAAGTTGTATTCAAACTCTAGTCTTGTTCTCCAAGGATTCGAAGGCGTCATGGGCCTGGGCCACCCGAAAATCTTCATGGGCCAGCGTATATTTGCCGTGGGCCTTCCTTGGGCTGGACTAGGTATGCTGAAGTTACGTACCCGTAGAGTATAACCATGTCATCGGTGCCGCCCAAAATCCAGTATATAGTAAGGGGAGTGCGAGTCGGGTGGTCATCACGGGCATCGGTTCGCACATCCCGCATGCGTGTGTCACGTGTTGATGGGGCAATGACGCGCACAACTGCTGCACGACACATCGCCACATCGAACTCTGTCGAACTCCACGTCGACAGGCACGCGTGGGATATTTACGAGTTTAGAATACGCTGTGCCACTTTTGTTGTGATCAAATTATGTTCAGTACGCGAGATATTACTTCTTTCTTCTTTTTTGATAATCGACAAATGCATGCGTGGACACGATGCATGAAACCGCTGCTCATCCTTGATCAGATCGACACCCCACTCTGTGTACCCGCCATCGACCATTCGGAGCAACTACCTCAAGCATGATGCCCCCACGCCATGGCAATGGCAGGTCCAAGCCGTCCACTGACCATCCTACGTCCCCGGCTCTTCGCTGCATCGTTCGCGCTCGCGAGTCGCCTGCTGAGGCAGCACGTCGTGTCCGACCGTGCTAGGATCCATCGACATCGACACTCGAGGACACCACAATGTCGAAGCTCGTACCGGCCGCGCAGGAGGAGCGTGGGGTGCCTGTAGTGTCGGACGAGCACAAAGCAGCAGCCAGGACGGGGGCGCGTGTTGCACCGGTGAGTACGGACAAGAAGAGGAACGAGAAGAAGACCAGGAAGAAGAGAGGAGATAACTATTTGGACGAGTCTGACTCGGCCAACAAGGAGGCGTTCATCGATCAGTTGGAGGCAGAAGCGGAGGAGAGTGACACGGACCCATGGGACTATGAAGAGGAGGAGGAGGAGGACTCTGACGAGGAGATAGCGTGCTTATTTGAGGAAGGGACGGTGTCGAGTCGTCAGAGGAGGACACCGATGGCGACGATGGCAGAGACCATAGCATTGACGAAGACGAGGACGAACCGGAAGACGAAGACGATAGCTTCTTCGAAATATGATCATTTATTTTATTTATATAGATGGATTTTCACTTTTTTATGGAGGTAAAGTTGTAGGGGTTCCGCGCATAAAAATAATAAATTTTACTCTACGCCCCTGAACCCCTGAAGCTGCCAGGACCTATCTATTAGTAATACAGTAACAAGAGGGGCTTTTCGCGAACTTACCCTTGAAGACCGAAAAGCGTTGTCAACGCATAGGAGAGCGTGGTTGATGTAGACGAGCCGAAGCCGACCTCAAGGTCGTGATGAAGTACTTGCGCTCCTTCTGGCTCCAACGACTTGAGTGCCTCAAGTGCGACACCTCGCGGGGAGTTACACATGTCCGGTGCCTGACGATGACTCCCGCTTCCCCGATCCAGGAGTAGTTGCGGAAGTAGAGCTCCCGGATCCGAATCCCGCAGCGCGACGACGCTCCGCGGTGAAGATGCCTCTCGCTCGCGCAGTCCAGACTTGGGACCACGGTCACGAGAGAGAGGGGGAGAGAGAAAATATCAATTAGAGATCCTCCCAAAAGTGGGGAGACCTTTATTGATTATTGGGTGTATTTTTCTAGGCCATATACCCCACTATATATAGGGGGGGGAGGTACTACCTCCCCTCAAGTCCCGGGGTGGGACTAAAGGAGAGGAGGGGGGAGGAGGTGGCTGTCAGCCACCTAGTGGGCCCCATGGGGGGGGGGGCTAGGCCCAGTCGGCCTCCCCCTTGCCCCTTCTCTCCTTTCACCTTTTCCCTAATGGGCCCTCTCCCTCCGGAATTGGCCCATTAAGCCTTTTGACCTTTTAATTGATTTTCTCTTTATTAAATAATTATGAATAAATGATTAAATCAATATTTAACATTCATTCACATATTATTCAATCTCCGTGGCTATGAACACCTTCCACCTCCACTCCGGACATCCTCCGGGCTTACCGAAACCCTTCCGGTTTTCTCCCTTCTTTTTTTCGGCGATTCTACCGATCCTATAAACACTCTCTAAGCATCATCAAGCCCTTAAGCGTGATACCCCACGGTTCAGGAATACTCTAGACATGGTCGGGACACTCCCGCACCAATGATCAACAGAGGGACCTGGATGGCCATGTGACCCCTGTGCATTCCACGAAGATCTTTCGTCGTTTGAACCGGGACAGTTGTGTCTTATTCCCTTTGTCATTCGATACTTGCATTGCCCGAGACCTGATCAATGACATCACCATGTCGTGTTCAATCTTGTTACTGAACAATGCTATTTGACTCGTTCCAACAAGTGATATCCCCGTGATCTAATCACACACCGCGCAGCTATTGGATATAACCTCTCCGAGTAGGCCCTTGAGTATCTTCCCATCATATGGACGGACAAATCCCGCTCTTGACATATATTACCTCTACGGTTTCCTCCGAATACCTGAACACACCTTTATAACCATTGTTTTACCAGATGGCGTTTGATGCTATCTAAGCATTCTCGGGAGACAGTGATTGATATAGCCTCACGGTCTAAGGAATAGTCTAAGAGGATCCATTTCTAATCATCGTAACTTGAACTTCGTGACATGATCGAATCATGATGTTTAGGTTGGGTATTGGTTCATCATCTCATTCTCAGAATCAGATGACCTCATTTCCAACTGGCATAAATGCCACATGATTAGGAAACATGATCATCTGTTGACCAATGAACCAGTGACTAGAGTTTCACTGGGAACCCCTGGTTGTTTGTATATCACACGTGTATTGATATTTCCACTCTATACAGTTATAGCATGATATAAAACTTAATCATAAACTATATGAAATATGATAATAGTCCTTACTACTATTTCTCTCTAGGGCATATTTCCAACAGTCTCCCACTTGCACTAGAGTACAAATACACTAGCTGCATTTGTTCTTAATTATTGGTACCATATAACTAGTACCTAGAACATGCTTGCTCATGGAAGAGGTTGAGTCTTGGATCTGTACTTTACAGTCCCAGATCCTTTGCAACTTACTAATGTCACTTTGATTTACATTAATACTTTATCATCACATGACAACATCTGTGTGTATGCATCGTTGTTATGGCAGCAGAACGAGGCTTGATTCTAGGAGCCTACAGTGACGTTAGATCAACCTCGAGGGCTTTCTCATGGGCGCTATGCCCTGGGACACATCATTCTATGTTAAAAGCGAATTAACCCCGCCATAACATTATACAACACTTTAGATGGTACCCTTATCTATTATTATAAATGTATTCATTGAAACACTAGTGCACTCCATGCAACTTTCAATGTTTTGTTCACCTCGCTTCCTATTTGACTTCAATTGGTATCTATAGGAGTTTCCAACATATTACCTTATAACATAACTCTTTATGCTTTAAGATGTCATCCTTTATGGATTTAAAAAACATGCCTACAATTCTCTATTAGACTCTGTGGACAAACTTAGCTCAACATTCTGTGATGCGAACTTAATCACTTTTAAACGTTTCTTATTGGATCACATATTATGCTAAGTTGTCATCATGGTTTACTAAGACAGAACCTATGTCTTAACATAGTGGATGACGATCATCCTTTTCTTTCTTTTAACCAATGATGTCAAACTTAATGCTACTCCATGCAACTTTCAATGAGATACTAGTACTTTACTAGTTTTAAATCCACTAGACATTTAGCACACATGAATCAAATTCATCTGAATTTGTCCAATACTTGACAAATTGTGCTTTTGTCATTCACCTCCTTTTCCTACAATGGCTTTGCAGTCATTTGGGAAAATTCCAAGTAAGTCCTTTTACTTGTGAGATTCAGCAACTAATTGCTTTCTAATCTCAAGGGAATTTTGCTTCTAGGATTTCTCATAATTCTAGTTTACCATTATTTCCTTAGTAGTTTGTAGATATGTCACATTTCAAAAATTATGACAAGTGGTTCACAAATGTTTCCATACAAGATATGGATTTACATTTTGAATCCTACTTCATGTAGTGGAAAACAATAGTGGAGGGAAAAACACAATGATCAAAATCATTGATTCTTTCCTTCCGTGAAGAGAATTGTTCAGGAACGCTATCCGTTGCGCTTCTCAACACTCCGATGCAGGGTTTTGAATCCTCATCATGTTTTACACTAATTTCCATTTGCTTCATAATTGAGAAACATCACCAGATGTGAGCTTTCTCAAGAATGCACCAAAATCCAAGCAATACGAATCTTGCTTTCCTTTTGGTTTGAGCTATGGGTTTCGTATTCAAAGTTTCCAATGAATACACTACAAGGACTTATTTTCTATTGTTTTGGTTATATCGAATAACCCCAAAACTTTCACGAATTCAAATGGTTCACTACATTCTAATTGAGTGCTAACTATTTCCAAGCTAATGGTCTCTACATATACTCTACAACGATTTATTTGGTGCCTTCTATTCAAACCCTTTTGATATCTAATATCACATTGTGATGCTTTGTATTTTGACGTTTCAAAACACTTTGCATTCCACAATGTCTTTTATGCCATTCTTATAAATTTGAACTTCATTACTATTGATCAAATCATAGTAATTGGATTGTCTTTTATACTTATACCCTTTTATTGATGAAGTACTTTGATCAAATCAAAATAGTTTCATATTCATGTTTCCTTTGGTAAACTTACTTTACACATTTAAACAATCACTTAATGATAATTACCATTTTCGTTAAAACCCAATACATCAAATATGTATTCACTTTTAACAATTCATTAAACACTTTGTATTCAAGTAATACACGGTGTTCAAGTTATTTTTGCCAAACTTAGGCATGATTTATATGTGAAAAGTAATCAAATGAGTTTCACATATTATCGCATAACTTTGAATTTAAACAATGGTTTCATTCATTAATGAAATATCATTAAGTTGGGTATTTTAAACAAGGCATTTTAATATTTTACAAATGTTCATACATTATCAATTATTTTCAAACAACAAGGATAATTCACATACAATCAAACAAGATGTGAACACGAATAGAAATCATTCATAAAAGTGGAACAACTGTTTGTTACAAACTCATATGAATAACCGTCTCACGAAGTGTGAGACACACTAAAGAAGTTCAAATCTCTCGATTACAATAATCATCCTAAAACACAAACTAAGTGATAAATGTCGAGGGAGTGCGTCGTCGGCCATCATCATCATGCTCACCATCAACACGCAACGTCACCTCCTCTCCAGCAAGCACCTCTCATGCAGAAGGACCTGTTTTCACCAAAACAGAACAAGTATCAGATATACTTAACACTGCAAATGTGTTTGCAAGATTATAACATTTATAAAACTGTATATCAAATATATACCTTGGTCGTTGATGACTCCAGCGATGTTGGGTTCATCTATCACATTTCTGAAATGTGATATGAACTCGAGGAAATCCAGTGTTTCCGTGTCGCCTCTCATAACGCAGATCCTGACTTGTGCTTGGAAGCTTGGAGAAAGTGACCACAGCATAACTCCCATCGCAAATGAGCTTGAGTACGAGTTGTCCAGGTAGTATGCCAGACTCATATACGCATCGTAGAGGCGCAATAAGTGCTCATCCAGTGAGGAGCCCTCCTCCATCTTTATGGAGAGGAAGTCCCCCATCAGCTCATACTCCCACATGCACACTTGTTCCACGAAATGTTCTCTCAGATGTGCCATGACTATTTGGGGCTTGAGACTCCCCACCATTGGCCATAGACCATCCTCCATTCCGAGGCGCATGGTCACTGATATAAACGTGGCCATCACACGACGACGATAACGCAGATCCCGCTACTCCTAGGTCTCATGAATATAGGGTGACTCCAAATACATCTCGCAGGTCATGTAGTCATCTACGTTGTTCTCCCCAAGGAGATCAAATAGGCGTATGACCCGTGCAGAAAAGTTGGATCCATCTAACTTGAGCTTTTCTCCTTTTAACCAATCGTCGATAAGAAAAGTAATCTCGGGAAGAACCATTTTCTACATTTATAATTGCAAAAGGAATTTAGACTAAGTTTATAATTAAATGAGTTAATAATAACTCCACTCAGAAACACCTATCCCCAGTGAGGGTTCCTAGTGATAACACGACCCCTATCAGCCACATATCCCCCGATCGTCACGGCCATCAATGTGGGTTCAAGGGTGGACACTAAACGTCGGTCACATCGTTCATGCGACTCGTGCTCGATCTTTCGACCATCCGCGTTCCGAGGCCACGCTTCTCTAGCGTGCTAGGCTCGCCAACTCAACCTTAGTGTATTCGCTGTGCAACATGGCTTACACCCACTGTATGCGAGATATGTATGACACCCAGGCCTGTCACCCTGGATCGCCTCATACCGAAGAACTTTCTTGGTGGTGCACACTAAGGGGGAACACAATCGTTGGTAATTTTAACAGGGATCATCTTATTAGGCTACCGTCGAGTATCTAATACTAGCACACAATAAGACATACAAACAATAACATTGAATGTAAATGCTATGTGATATGGTCCTTCACGTCGTGATCTCCATCCGCCGTCACCGGGTTCCGGCGCCAGGGTTCCGGTGCCGTAGACACTAGGGTACTAGTGTAATTCTGGCGTGGTAGTTTGTCACCTTCGTGACTATCTACTACTATGCAACAAAAGGTAATTACTTTACCTTTGCCACAACCATATCACTAAGCAACCCCCCCCCCCCCCCGCAAAACAAAGTTAGACGCTTCTACTTTATCTTTGCATGTTTTACGTGGCTGAATGGACTTTCACACAAGAACCGTTCTTACCTACGAACTTTCAGCATAACGCTGATCAAGTAGTTGTCTATACTACACCCCTTTCGGGGCCCTCCGTTGCAAATGTTATACCAACTAATGCGAGAGAGACAGACACCCCCCTAAGCCACTTTATACGGTACAAGCCGTATGTCAAGCGTGGACCAGTCTCGCGAATGAACGCGTAAAGTCGGTTGGGGGCCGCTTCATCAAGCATTACTGTGGTATACACAAGTACACATGGGAGGGTAACAACTAAAAGATCAACGCCCACACGCTACATCTCGTGTGTTCTACCCGTACTAGCATTACTACGCATAGATCTAGCTCTAATACCACTGTAGGGGTTCCGCGCATAAAAACAATAAATTTTACTCTACGCCCCTGAACCCCTGAAGCTGCCAGAACCTATCTATTAGTAATACAGTAACGGGAGGGGCTTTTCGCAAACTTACCCTTGAAGACCGAAAAGCGTTGTCAACACTCAGGAGAGCGTGGTTGATGTAGACAAGCCGAAGCCAACCTCAAGGTCATGATGAAGTCCTTGTGCTCCTTCTGGCTCCAACGACTTGAGTGCCTCAAGTGCGACACCACGCGGGGATTTACACATGTCCGGTGCCTGACGATGACTCCCGCTTCCCCGATCCAGCAGCAGTTGCGGAAGCAGAGCTCCCGGATCCGAATCCCACAGCGCGACGACGCTACGCGGTGAAGATGTCTCTCGCTCGCGCAGTCCAGACTTGGGACCACGGTCACGAGAGAGGGGGGGAGAGAGAAAATATCAATTAGAGGTCCTCCCAAAAGTGGGGAGACCTTTATTGATTATTGGGTGTATTTTTCTAGGCCATATACCCCACTATATATAGGGGGAGGGGAGGTACTACCTCCCCTCAAGTCCTGGGGTGGGACTAAAGGAGAGGAGGGGGGAGGAGGTGGCTGCCGGCCACCTAGTGGGCCCCACGGGGGGGCGGGGGGGGGGGGGGGGGGGGGGCTAGGCCCAGCCAGCCTCCCCCTTGCCCCTTCTCCCCTTTCTCTTTTTCCCTAATGGGCCCTCTCCCTCCGGAATTGGCCCATTAAGCCTTTTGACCTTTTAATTGATTTTCTCTTTATTAAATAATTATGAATAAATGATTAAATCAATATTTAACATTCATTCACATATTATTCAATCTCCATGGCTATGGAACACCTTCCACCTCCACTCTGGAATCCTCCTGGCTTACCGAAACCCTTCCGGTTTTCTCCCTTCTTTTCTTCGGCGATTCTACCGATCCTATAAACACTCTCTAAGCATCATCAAGCCCTTAAGCATGATACCCCACGGTTCGGGAACACTCCAGACATGGTCGGGACACTCCCGCACCAATGATCAACAGAGGGACCTGGATGGCCATGTGACCCCTGTGCATTCCACGAAGATCTTTTATTGTTTGAACCGGGACAGTCGTGTCTTATTCCCTTTCTCATTCGATACTTGCATTGCCCGAGACCTGATCAATGACATCACCATGTCGTGTTCAATCTTGTTACTAAACAATGCTATTTGACTCGTTCCGACAAGTGATATCCCCGTGATCTAATCACACGCTGCGCAGCTATTGGATATAACCTCTCCGAGTGGGCCCTTGAGTATCTTCCCGTCACATGGACGGACAAATCCCGCTCTTGACATATATTGCCTCTACGGTTTCCTCCGAATACCTGAACACACCTTTATAACCACCGTTTTACCAGATGGCGTTTGATGCTATCTAAGCATTCTCGGGAGATAGTGATTGATATAGCCTCATAGTCTAAGGAAAAGTCTACGAGGATCCATTTCTAATCATCGTAACTTGAACTTCGTGACATGATCGAATCATGATGTTTAGGTTGGGTATTGGTTCATCATCTTATTCTCAGAATGAGATGACCTCATTTCCAACTGGCATAAATGCCACATGATCAGGAAACATGATCATCTGTTGACCAATGAACCTGTGACTAGAGTTTCACTGGGAACCCCTGGTTGTTTGTATATCACACGTGTATTGATGTTTCCACTCAATAAAGTTATAGCATGATATAAAACTTAATCATAAACTATATGAAATATGATAATAGTCCTTACCACTATTTGTCTCTAGGGCATATTTCCAACAAAAGTATCGGTGCCACAGATAGAGATGTGGCACAGATATACCATGCATAAAAAAGTGGAGAAGGGAGGGGTTATCCTGCCTGTTGGATCACATAAGATCAACGATTGGTGGAGACGATCCGCATGACATCTGTGTCAGCCAATCAGGGCGTAGCACCCAGAGTGAGCACACGTTTGGGATCTCCACACGTTTGGGCTTTTGTGAGATTTGTGACCGAGAGAGAGGGCAAATATCTTTTCACAATCCACCTATGGATCCACCAGTGTCATTGCATGTGTGTTCTTCTCATTAACCACAGCTAGAGTCATTGCATGTGTGTTCTTTTCACAAACCACGTATGGAACCACCATTCTCATTGAAATGTCTATTCTTCCATTAACCACATCTGGAGTCATTTCATGACTGTTCTTTTCAAAGACCACATATGGATCCACCAGTGTCATTGAAATGTGTGTTCTCTTCAGAGACCACACATGGATCCACCAGTGTCATTGCATGTGTGTTCATGTCACAAACCACACATGGATCCACCAATGTCATTGCATGTGTGTTCTTTCCATAAACCAAATATGGATCCACCAATGTCATTGCATGTGTGTTCTTTCCACAAACCACATATGGATCCACTAGAGTCACTACATGTGTGTTCTTTTTACAAACCACATATGGATCCACGAGAGTCATTGCATGTGTGTTCTTTTCACAAACCACATGTATCAACCAATGTCATTACATGTGTGTTCTTTCCATGAACCACATGGATCAACCAGAGTCATTGCATGTGTGTTCTTTTCAGAATCCACCTATGGATCCACCAGTGTCATTGCATGTGTGTTCTTCTCATTAACCATAGGTAGAGTCATTGCATGTGTGTTCTCTTTAGAGACCACACATGGATCCACCAATGTCATTGCATGTGTGTTCGATTTACTAACAACAACTGGAGTCATTTCATGACTATTCGTTTCACATACCACATATGGATCCACCAGTGTCATTGAAATGTGTGTTCTCTTCAGAAACCACACATGGATCCACCAGTGTCATTGCATGTGTGTTCTTTTTACTAACAACAACTAGAGTCATTGCATGTGTGTTCTTTTCACAATCCACCTATGGATCCACCAGTGTCATTGCATGTGTGTTCTTCTCATTAACCACAACTAGAGTCATTGCATCTGTGTTCTCTTGAGAGACCACACATGGATCCACCAGTGTCATTGCATGTGTGTTCTTTTTACTAGCAACTAGAGTCATTTCATGACTATTATTTTCACATACCATATATGGATCCACTAGTGTTATTGAAATGTGTGTTCTCTTCAGAGACCACACATGGATCCACCAGTGTCATTGCATGTGTGTTCTTTTTACTAACAATAACTAGAGTCATTGCATGTGTAATATTTTCATAATCCACATATGGATCCACCGGTGTCATTGCATGTGTGTTCTTCTCAATAACCACAACTAGAGTCATTGCATGTGTTTTCTTTTCACAGACCACATATGGATCCACCATTGTCATGGAAATGTGTGTTCTTTCATTAACCACACCTGGAGTCATTTCATGACTTCTTTTCACAGACCATATATGGATCCACTAGAGTTCATTGCATGTGTGTTATCTTCATAGACCACACATGGATTCACCAGTGTCATTACATGTGGTTCCACTAGTGTCATTGAAATGCATGTTCTCTTCAGAGACCACACATGGATCCACCAGTGTCATTGCATGTGTGTTCTTTTTACTAACAACAACTAGAGTCATTGCATGTGTGTTCTTTTCACAATCCACCTATGGATCCACCAGTGTCATTGCATGTGTGTTCTTCTGATTAACCACAGCTAGAGTCATTGCATGTGTGTTCTCTTTAGAGACCACACATGGATCCAGCAGTGTCATTGCATGTGTGTTCTTTTTACTAACAACAACTAGAGTTATTTCATGACTATTCTTTTCACAGACCACATATGGATCCACCAGTGTCATTGAAATGTGTGTTCTCTTCATAGACCAAGCATGGATCCACTAGTGTCATTGCATGTGTGTTCTTTTTACTAACAACAACTAGAGTCATTGCATGTGTGTTCTTTTCACAATCCACCTATGGATCCACTAGTGTCATTGCATGTGTGTTCTTCTCATTAACCACAACTAGAGTCATTGCATGTGTTTTCTCTTCAGATACCACACATGGATCCACCAATGTCATTGCTTGTGTGTTCTTTTTACTAACAACAACTTGAGTCCTTTCATGAATATTGTTTTCACATTCCTCATATGGATCCACCAGTGTCATTGAAATGTGTGTTCTCTTCAGAGACCACACATAGATCCACTATTGTCATTGCATGTGTGTTCTTTTTGCTAACAACAACTAGAGTCATTGCATGTGTGTTCTTTTCACAATCCACCTATGGATCCACCAGTGTCATTGCATGTGTGTTCTTCTCATTAACCACAACTAGAGTCATTGCATGTGTGTTCTCTTGAGATACCACACATGGATCCACCAGTGTCATTGCATGTGTGTTCTTTTTACTAACAACAACTAGAGTCATTGCATGTGTGTTCTTCTCATTAACCACAGCTAGAGTCATTGCATGTGTTTTCTCTTCAGATACCACACATGGATCCACCAATGTCATTGCATGTGTGTCCTTTTTACTAAAAACAACTGGAGTCATTTCATGACTACTGTTTTCACATACCACATATGGATCCACCAGTGTCATTGAAATGTGTGTTCTCTTTAGAGACCACACATGGATCCACCAGTGTCATTGCATGTTTGTTCTTTTTACTAACAACAACTAGAGTCATTGCATGTGTGTTCTTTTCATAATCCACGTATGGATCCACCAGTGTCATTGCATGTGTGTTCTTCTCATTAACCACAGCTAGAGTCATTGCAGGTGTGTTCTCTTGAGAGACCACACATGGATCCACCAGTGTCATTGCATGTGTGTTCTTTTTACTAACAACAACTAGAGTCATTGCATGTGTGTTCTTTTCACAATCCACATATGGATCCACCAGTGTCATTGCATGTGTGTTCTTCTCATTAACCACAACTAGTCATTGCATGTGTGTTCTTTTCACAGACCACATATGGATCCACCAGTGTCATTGAAATGTGTGTTCTCTTCATAGACCACGCATGGATCCACTAGTGTCATTGCACGTGTGTTCTTTTTACTAACAACAACTAGAGTCATTGCATGTGTGTTCTTTTCACAATCCACCTATGGATCCACTAGTGTCATTGCATGTGTGTTCTTCTCATTAACCACAACTAGAGTCATTGCATGTGTTTTCTCTTCAGATACCACACATGGATCCACCAATGTCATTGCTTGTGTGTTCTTTTTACTAACAACAACTGGAGTCCTTTCATGAATATTGTTTTCACATACCTCATATGGATCCACCAGTGTCATTGAAATGTTTGTTCTCTTCAGAGACCACACATAGATCCACTATTGTCATTGCATGTGTGTTCTTTTTACTAACAACAACTAGAGTCATTGCATGTGTGTTCTTTTCACAATCCACCTATGGATCCACCAGTGTCATTGCATGTGTGTTCTTCTCATTAACCACAACTAGAGTCATTGCATGTGTGTTCTCTTGAGAGACCACACATGGATCCACCAGTGTCATTGCATGTGTGTTCTTTTTACTAACAACAACTAGAGTCATTGCATGTGTGTTCTTCTCATTAACCACAGCTAGAGTCATTGCATGTGTTTTCTCTTCAGATACCACACATGGATCCACCAATGTCATTGCATGTGTGTCCTTTTTACTAAAAACAACTGGAGTCATTTCATGACTACTGTTTTCACATACCACATATGGATCCACCAGTGTCATTGAAATGTGTGTTCTCTTTAGAGACCACACATGGATCCACCAGTGTCATTGCATGTGTGTTCTTTTTACTAACAACAACTAGAGTCATTGCATGTGTGTTCTTTTCACAATCCACGTACGGATCCACCAGTGTCATTGCATGTGTGTTCTTCTCATTAACCACAGCTAGAGTCATTGCAGGTGTGTTCTCTTGAGAGACCACACATGGATCCACCAGTGTCATTGCATGTGTGTTCTTTTTACTAACAACAACTAGAGTCATTGCATGTGTGTTCTTTTCACAATCCACCTATGGATCCACCAGTGTCATTGCATGTGTGTTCTTCTCATTAACCACAACTAGTCATTGCATGTGTGTTCTTTTCACAGACCACATATGGATCCACCATTGTCATTGAAATGTGTATTCTTTCATTAACCACACCTGGAGTCATTTCATGACTATTCTTTTCACAAACCATATATGGATCCGCATGAGTTCATTGCATGTGTGTTATCTTCACAGACCACACATGGATTCACCAGTGTCATTACATGTGGTTCCACCAGTGTCATTGAAATGTGTGTTCTCTTCAGAGACCACACATGGATCTACTAGTGTCATTGCATGTGTGTTCTTTTTACTAACAACAACTAGAGTCATTGCATGTGTGTTGTTTTCACAATCCTCCTATGGATCCACCAGTGTCATTGCATGTGTGTTCTTCTCATTAACCATAGCTAGAGTCATTGCATCCGTGTTCTCTTCAAAGACCACACATGGATCCACCAGTATCATTGCATGTGTGTTTTTACTAACAACAACTAGAGTCATTTCATGACTATTCTTTTCACAGACCACATATGGATCCACCAGTGTCATTGAAATGTATGTTCTCTTCAGAGACCATGCATGGATCCACCAGTGTCATTGCATGTGTGTTCTTTTTACTAACAACAACTAGAGTCATTGCATGCGTGTTCTTTTCACAATCCACCTATGGATCCACGAGTGTCATTGCATGTGTGTTCTTCTCATTAACCACAGCTAGAGTCATTGCATGTGTTTTCTCTTCAGAGACCACACATGGATCCACCAATGTTATTGCATGTGTGTTCTTTTTACAAACAACAACTGGAGTCATTTCATGACTATTGTTTTCACATACCACATATGAATCCACTAGTGTCATTGAAATGTGTGTTCTCTTCAGAGACCACACATGGATCCACCAATGTCATTGCATGTGTGTTCTTTTTACTAACAACAACTAGAGTCATTGCATGTGTGTTCTTTTCAGAATCCACCTATGGATCCACCAATGTCATTGCATGTGTGTTCTTCTCGTTAACCACAACTAGAGTCATTGCATGTGTGTTCTCTTCAGAGACCACACATGGATCCACCAGTGTCTTTGCATGTGTGTTCTTTTTACTAACAACAACTGGAGTCATTTCATGACTATTCTTTTCACATACCACATATGGATCCACCAGTGTCATTGAAATGTGTGTTCTCTTCAGAGACCACACATGGACACACCAGTGTCATTGCATGTGTGTTCTTTTTACTAACAACAACTAGAGTCATTGCATGTGTGTTATTTTCACAATCCACATATGGATCCATCGGTGTCATTGCATGTGTGTTCTTCTCATTAACCACAGCTAGAGTCATTGCATGTGTGTTCTTTTCACAGACCACATATGGATCCACCATTGTCATTGAAACGTGTATTCTTTGATTAACCACACCTGGAGTCATTTCATGACTATTCTTTTCACAGACCATATATGGATCCACCAGAGTTCATTGTATGTGTGTTCTCTTCAAAGACCACACTGGATCCACCAGTGTCATTGCATGTGGTTTCACCAGTGTCATTGAAATGTGTGTTCTCTTCAGAGACCATACATGGATCCACCAGTGTCATTGCATGTGTGTTCTTTTTACTAACAACAACTAGAGTCATTGCATGTGTGTTCTTTTCACAATCCACCTATGGATCCACCAGTGTCATTGCATGTGTGTTCTTCTCATTAACCACAACTAGAGTCATTGCATGTGTATTCTCTTCAGAGACCACACATGGATCCACCATTGTCATTGCATGTGTGTTCTTTTTACTAACAACAACTAGAGTCATTGCAAGTGTGTTCTTTTCACATTCCACATATGGATCCACAAGTGTCATTGCATGTGTGTTCTTCTCATTAATCACAGCTAGAGTCATTGCATGTGTGTTCTCTTGAGAGACCACACATGGATCCACTAGTGTCATTGCATGTGTGTTCTTTTTACTAACAACAACTGGAGTCATTTCATGACTATTCTTTTCACATACCACATATGGATCCACCATTGTAATTGAAATGTGTGTTCTCTTAAGAGACCACACATGGATCCACCAGTGTCAATACATGTGTGTTCTTTTTTACTAACAACAACTAGAGTCATTGCATGTGTGTTATTTGCACAATCCACATATGGATCCACCAGTGTCATTGCATGTGTGTTCTTCTCATTAACCACGGCTAGAGTCATTGCATGTGTGTTCTTTTCACAGACCACATATGGATCCACCATTGTCATTGAAATGTGTATTCTTTCATTAACCACACCTGAAGTCATTTCATGACTATTCTTTTCACAGACCATATATGGATCCGCAAGAGTTCATTGCATGTGTGTTACCTTCACAGACCACACATGGACTCACCAGTGTCATTACATGTGGTTCCACCAGTGTCATTGAAATGTGTGTTCTCTTCAGAGACCACACATGGATCCACCAGTGTCAATTCATGTGTGTTCTTTTTACTAACAACAAGTAGAGTCATTGCATGTGTGTTCTTTTCACAATCCACCTATGGATCCACCAGTGTCATTGCATGTGTGTTCTTCTCATTAACCATAGCTAGAGTCATTGCATGTGTGTTCTCTTCAAAGACCACACATGGATCCACCAGTATCATTGCATCTGTGTTCTTTTTTACTAACAACAACTAGAGTCATTTCATGACTATTCTTTTCAAAGACCACATATGGATCCACCAGTGTCATTGAAATGTATGTTCTCTTCAGAGACCACGCATGGATCCACTAGTGTCATTGCATGTCTGTTCTTTTTACTAACAACAACTAGAGTCATTGCATGTGTGTTCTTTTCACAATCCACCTATGCATCCACTAGTGTCATTGCATGTGTGTTCTTCTCATTAACCACAGCTAGAGTCATTGCATGTGTTTTCTCTTCAGAGACCACACATGGATCCACCAATGTCATTGCATGTGTGTTCTTTTTACTAACAACAACTGGAGTCATATCATGACTATTGTTGTCACATACCACATATGAATCCACTAGTGTCATTGAAATGTGTGTTCTCTTCAGAGACCACACATGGATCCACCAGTGTCATTGCATGTTTGTTCTTTTTACTAACAACAACTAGAGTCATTCCATGTGTGTTCTTTTCATAATCCACCTATGGATCCACTAGTGTCATTGCATGTGTGTTCTTCTCATTAACCACAACCAGAGTCATTACATGTGTGTTCTCTTTAGAGACCACACATGGATCCACCAGTGCCATTACATGTGTGTTCTTTTTACTAACAACAACTGGAGTCATTTCATGACTATTCTTTTCACATACCACATATGGATCCACCAGTGTCATTGAAATGTCTGTTCTCTTCAGAGACCACACATGGACACACCAGTGTCATTGCATGTGTGTTCTTTTTACTAACAACAACTGGAGTCATTGCATGTGTGTTATTTTCACAATCCACATATGGATCCACCGGTGTCATTGCATGTGTGTTCTTCTCATTAACCACAGCTAGAGTCATTGCATGTGTGTTCTTTTCACAAACCACATATGGATCCAGCATTGTCATTGAAATGTGTATTCTTTCATTAACAACACCTGGAGTCATTTCATGACTATTCTTTTCACAGACCATATATGGATCCACCAGAGTTCATTGCACGTGTGTTCTCTTCACAAACCACACATGGATCCACCAGTGTCATTGCATGTGGTTCCACCAGTGTCATTGAAATGTCTGTTCTCTTCAGAGACCACACATGGAGACACCAGTGTCATTGCATGTGCGTTCTTTTTTACTAACAACAACTAGAGTCATTGCATGTGTGTTCTTTTCACAATCCACCTATGGATCCAACAGTGTCATTGCATGTGTGTTCTTCTCATTAACCACAGCCAGAGTCATTGCATGTGTGTTCTCTTCAGAGACCACACATGGATCCACCAGTGTCATTGCATGTGTGTTCTTTTTACTAACAACAACTAGAGTCATTGCATGTGTGTTCTCTTCAGAGACCACACATGGATCCACCAGTGTCTTTGCATGTGTGTTCTTTTTACTAACAACAACTGGAGTCATTTCATGACTATTCTTTTCACATACCACATATGGATCCACCAGTGTCATTGAAATGTGTGTTCTCTTCAGAGACCACACATGGACACACCAGTGTCATTGCATGTGTGTTCTTTTTACTAACAACAACTAGAGTCATTGCATGTGTGTTATTTTCACAATCCACATATGGATCCATCGGTGTCATTGCATGTGTGTTCTTCTCATTAACCACAGCTAGAGTCATTGCATGTGTTTTCTCTTCAGAGACCACACATGGATCCACCAATGTCATTGCATGTGTGTTATTTTCACAATCCACATATGGATCCACCATTGTCATTGAAACGTGTATTCTTTGATTAACCACACCTGGAGTCATTTCATGACTATTCTTTTCACAGACCATATATGGATCCACCAGAGTTCATTGTATGTGTGTTCTCTTCAAAGACCACACATGGATCCACCAGTGTCATTGCATGTGGTTTCACCAGTGTCATTGAAATGTGTGTTCTCTTCAGAGACCATACATGGATCCACCAGTGTCATTGCATGTGTGTTCTTTTTACTAACAACAACTAGAGTCATTGCATGTGTGTTCTTTTCACAATCCACCTATGGATCCACCAGTGTCATTGCATGTGTGTTCTTCTCATTAACCACAACTAGAGTCATTGGATGTGTATTCTCTTCAGAGACCACACATGGATCCACCATTGTCATTGCATGTGTGTTCTTTTTACTAACAACAACTAGAGTCATTGCAAGTGTGTTCTTTTCACATTCCACATATGGATCCACAAGTGTCATTGCATGTGTGTTCTTCTCATTAATCACAGCTAGAGTCATTGCATGTGTGTTCTCTTGAGAGACCACACATGGATCCACTAGTGTCATTGCATGTGTGTTCTTTTTACTAACAACAACTGGAGTCATTTCATGACTATTCTTTTCACATACCACATATGGATCCACCATTGTAATTGAAATGTGTGTTCTCTTAAGAGACCACACATGGATCCACCAGTGTCAATACATGTGTGTTCTTTTTTACTAACAACAACTAGAGTCATTGCATGTGTGTTATTTGCACAATCCACATATGGATCCACCAGTGTCATTGCATGTGTGTTCTTCTCATTAACCACGGCTAGAGTCATTGCATGTGTGTTCTTTTCACAGACCACATATGGATCCACCATTGTCATTGAAATGTGTATTCTTTCACTAACCACACCTGAAGTCATTTCATGACTATTCTTTTCACAGACCATATATGGATCCGCAAGAGTTCATTGCATGTGTGTTATCTTCACAGACCACACATGGACTCACCAGTGTCATTACATGTGGTTCCACCAGTGTCATTGAAATGTGTGTTCTCTTCAGAGACCACACATGGATCCACCAGTGTCAATTCATGTGTGTTCTTTTTACTAACAACAAGTAGAGTCATTGCATGTGTGTTCTTTTCACAATCCACCTATGGATCCACCAGTGTCATTGCATGTGTGTTCTTCTCATTAACCATAGCTAGAGTCATTGCATGTGTGTTCTCTTCAAAGACCACACATGGATCCACCAGTATCATTGCATGTGTGTTCTTTTTTACTAACAACAACTAGAGTCATTTCATGACTATTCTTTTCAAAGACCACATATGGATCCACCAGTGTCATTGAAATGTATGTTCTCTTCAGAGACCACGCATGGATCCACCAGTGTCATTGCATGTCTGTTCTTTTTACTAACAACAACTAGAGTCATTGCATGTGTGTTCTTTTCACAATCCACCTATGGATCCACTAGTGTCATTGCATGTGTGTTCTTCTCATTAACCACAGCTAGAGTCATTGCATGTGTTTTCTCTTCAGAGACCACACATGGATCCACCAATGTCATTGCATGTGTGTTCTTTTTACTAACAACAACTGGAGTCATATCATGACTATTGTTGTCACATACCACATATGAATCCACTAGTGTCATTGAAATGTGTGTTCTCTTCAGAGACCACACATGGATCCACCAGTGTCATTGCATGTTTGTTCTTTTTACTAACAACAACTAGAGTCATTCCATGTGTGTTCTTTTCATAATCCACCTATGGATCCACTAGTGTCATTGCATGTGTGTTCTTCTCATTAACCACAACCAGAGTCATTACATGTGTGTTCTCTTTAGAGACCACACATGGATCCACCAGTGCCATTACATGTGTGTTCTTTTTACTAACAACAACTGGAGTCATTTCATGACTATTCTTTTCACATACCACATATGGATCCACCAGTGTCATTGAAATGTCTGTTCTCTTCAGAGACCACACATGGACACACCAGTGTCATTGCATGTGTGTTCTTTTTACTAACAACAACTGGAGTCATTGCATGTGTGTTATTTTCACAATCCACATATGGATCCACCGGTGTCATTGCATGTGTGTTCTTCTCATTAACCACAGCTAGAGTCATTGCATGTGTGTTCTTTTCACAAACCACATATGGATCCAGCATTGTCATTGAAATGTGTATTCTTTCATTAACAACACCTGGAGTCATTTCATGACTATTCTTTTCACAGACCATATATGGATCCACCAGAGTTCATTGCACGTGTGTTCTCTTCACAAACCACACATGGATCCACCAGTGTCATTGCATGTGGTTCCACCAGTGTCATTGAAATGTCTGTTCTCTTCAGAGACCACACATGGAGACACCAGTGTCATTGCATGTGCGTTCTTTTTACTAACAACAACTAGAGTCATTGCATGTGTGTTCTTTTCACAATCCACCTATGGATCCAACAGTGTCATTGCATGTGTGTTCTTCTCATTAACCACAGCCAGAGTCATTGCATGTGTGTTCTCTTCAGATACCACACATGGATCCACCAGTGTCATTGCATGTGTGTTCTTTTTACTAACAACAACTAGAGTCATTGCATGTGTGTTATTTTCTCATTCCACATATGGATCCACCGGTGTCATTGCATGTGTGTTCTTCTCATTAACCACAGCTAGAGTCATTGCATGTGTGTTCTCTTGAGAGACCACACATGGATCCACTAGTGTCATTGCATGTGTGTTCTTTTTACTAACAACAACTGGAGTCATTTCATGACTATTCTTTTCACATACCACATATGGATCCACCAGTATAATTGAAATGTGTGTTCTCTTCAGAGACCACACATGGATCCACCAGTGTCATTGCATGTGTGTTCTTCTCATTAACCATAGCTAGAGTCATTGCATGTGTGTTCTTTTCACAGACCACATATGGATCCACCATTGTCATTGAAATGTGTATTCTTTCATTAACCACACCTGAAGTCATTTCATGACTATTCTTTTCACAGACCATATATGGATCCGCAAGATTTCATTGCATGTGTGTTATCTTCACAGACCACACATGGATTCACCAGTGTCATTACATGTGGTTCCACCAGTGTCATTGAAATGTGTGTTCTCTTCAGAGACCACATGGATCCACCAGTGTCAATTCATGTGTGCTCTTTTTACTAACAACAAGTAGAGTAATTGCATGTGTGTTCTTTTCACAATCCACCTATGGATCCACTAGTGTCATTGCATGTGTGTTCTTCTCATTAACCATAGCTAGAGTCATTGCATGTGTGTTCTCTTCAAAGACCACACATGGATCCACCAGTATCATTGCATGTGTGTTCTTTTTTACTAACAACAACTAGAGTCATTTCATGACTATTCTTTTCACAGACCACATATGGATCCACCAGTGTCATCAAATGTATGTTCTCTTCAGAGACCACGCATGGATCCACCAGTGTCATTGCATGTCTGTTCTTTTTACTAACAACAACTAGAGTCATTGCATGTGTGTTCTTTTCACAATCCACCTATGGATCCACTAGTGTCATTGCATGTGTGTTCTTCTCATTAACCACAGCTAGAGTCATTGCATGTGTTTTCTCTTCAGAGACCACACATGGATCCACCAATGTCATTGCATGTGTGTTCTTTTTACTAACAACAACTGGAGTCATTTCATGACTATTGTTGTCACATACCACATATGAATCCACTAGTGTCATTGAAATGTGTGTTCTCTTCAGAGACCACACATGGATCCACCAGTGTCATTGCATGTGTGTTCTTTTTACTAACAACAACTAGAGTCATTGCATGCGTGTTCTTTTCACAATCCACCTATGGATCCACCAGTGTCATTGCATGTGTGTTCTTCTCATTAACCACAACTAGAGTCATTGCATGTGTGTTCTCTTCAGAGACCACACATGGATCCGCCAGTGCCATTACATGTGTGTTCTTTTTACTGACAACAACTTGAGTCATTTCATGACTATTTTTTCACATACCACATATGGATCCACCAGTGTCATTGAAATGTGTGTTCTCTTCAGAGACCACACATGGACACACCAGTGTCATTGCATGTGTGTTCTTTTTACTAACAACAACTAGAGTCATTGCATGTGTGTTATTTTCACAATCCACATATGGATCCACCGGTGTCATTGCATGTGTGTTCTTCTCATTAACCACGGCTAGAGTCATTGCATGTGTGTTCTTTTCACAGACCACATACGGATCCACCATTGTCATTGAAATGTGTATTCTTTCATTAACCACACCTGGAGTCATTTCATGACTATTCTTTTCACAGACGATATATGGATCCACCAGAGTTCATTGCACGTGTGTTCTCTTCACAGACCACACATGGATCCACCAGTGTCATTGCATGTGGTTCCACCAGTGTCATTGAAATGTGTGTTCTCTTCAGAGACCACACATGGACACACCAGTGTCATTGCATGTGTGTTCTTTTTACTAACAACAACTATAGTCATTGCATGTGTGTTCTTTTCACAATCCACCTATGGATCCAACAGTGTCATTGCATGTGTGTTCTTCTCATTAACCACAACTAGAGTCATTGCATGTGTTCTCTTCAGAGACCACACATGGATCCACCAGTGTCATTGCATGTGTGTTCTTTTTACTAACAACAACTAGAGTCATTGCATGTGTGTTATTTTCTCATTCCACATATGGATCCACCGGTGTCATTGCATGTGTGTTCTTCTCATTAACCACAGCTAGAGTCATTGCATGTGTGTTCTTTTCACAGACCACATATGGATCCACCATTGCCATTGAAATGTGTATTCTTTCATTAACCACACCTGGAGTCATTTCATGTCTATTCTTTTCATAGACCATATATGGATCCACCAGAGTTCATTGCATGTGTGTTCTCTTCACAGACCACACATGGATCCACCAGTGTCATTGTATGTGGTTCCACCAGTGTCATTGAAATGTGTGTTCTCTTCACAGACCACACATGGATCCACCAGTGTCATTGCATGTGTGTTCTTTTTACTAACAACTAGAGTCATTGCATGTGTGGTCTTTTCACAATCCACCTATGGATCCACCAGTGTCATTGCATCTGTGTTCTTCTCATTAACCACAGCTAGAGTCATTGCATGTGTGTTCTCTTCAGAGACCACACATGGATCCACCAGTGTCATTGCATGTGTGTTCTTTTTACTAACAACAACTAGAGTCATTTCATGACTATTCTTTTCACAGACCACATATGGATCCACCAGTCTCATTGAAATGTATGTTCTCTTGAGAGACCACACATGGATCCACTAGTGTCATTGCATGTATGTTCTTTTTACTAACAACAACTAGAGTCATTGCATGTGTGTTCTTTTCACAATCCACCTATGGATCCACCAGTGTCATTGCATGTGTGTTCTTCTCATTAACCACAGCTAGAGTCATTGCATGGATCCACCAGTGTCATTGCATGTGTGTATTCTTTCATTAACCACACCTGGAGTCATTTCATGACTATTCGTTTCACAGACCATATATGGATCCACCAGAGTTCATTGCATGTGTGTTCTCTTCACAGACCACACATGGATCCACTAGTGTCATTGCATGTGGTTCCACCAGAGTTCATTGCATGTGTGTTCTTTTCACAATCCACCTATGGATCCGCCAGTGTCATTTCATGTGTGTTCTTCTCATTAACCATAGTTAGAGTCATTGCATGTATGTTCTTTTCACAAACCACATATGGATCCACAAGTGTCATTGAAATGTGTATTATTTTGAATGACAACCATTGGCCATAAACAATCGGGACGCAGAGCTAACCAGCAACCGCTCCGGGCTTCTAGAAGACCCGGTCCCCAATTGTTAGGCGTCGTTGGATCGGGGTGCGTGGACGATAAGTATGTCCTTCATGAGGGCGATCCACGAGAAGTATATTTTGCAAACTGATTGGCAGTGGCAACGACGCTGGGCCTACGTCCTTGCCATCATTATCCCGTTAACCTCGGGGCCGAAGCTCAGACCGTGTTCCTTCATCGCCATGGAGAAGGAGAGGCCCAAACTCAGCTTGCACGAGGCTTAGATGGTCGCCCACTACGACATACTCGCGCTGCCGTTCGCGAGGCTTCCGGCTGGCTTCGAGCTCAACTACGCCGGGGTTCCTGTCGCGCCGCTCTTGTGCGACAACGCGTTGGCGAGACAGACCAAGGAGCGCTGCCGCTAGCTGCCGGAGTGGAAGAGGGCAATGGCACGGTACTCGCGCACGAGGGCATACTGGCAAAAGTTGTTCAAGAAGGAGCGGGCTGCATTGATTGAGCTATGCGGAACCCACCGGCGGGAGATCCACCCGGATCTGCGCAACCCCGAAGAGAGGCAGCACTTCTGGGTAGTGCCTGGGCGTACGACCTCCACCGTTATTGATGCGGTACGCCGTGAAGAATCCATGAGGAGGAGAAACACTGCCAGGAGCGTCGGCATCGATTCCGACATGGAGGAGGCTGGTAGCAACGCAGACAACATTGTCAATGATGGAGACTGCGGGAGCATCATAGTCGATTAGGGCCACTTAAGCATAAATTAAATCTATGTACGGTATCTTAATGCCCTCTTTGGATCTGGGTCACTTGAGTCATAGTAGATTATCATCATAATCTATATATGTTGGCCATGTTTTAGTTATCTTTGTCTTTGAAACTAGTCGAAACTCGTTCGATCCTGAAAATAAAGTTCGCGCGTTCCTGGCATATCAGATGGGACAATACGCTGACTCTGCTCCCAACACTTGATGGCACAACCATAATTTGGAGTGCGCTAGAGGAGAAGGGATCGAGCGTGTTGTAATAGTGTACTACTCCTGTCCAGATATAACTGACTTAGTTTTTATAGATATTTAATAAATGTGTCTATACCCAAAACATGTCTAGATACATGTTTTAGGTTTCTCTGTCTTTCAAACTAATCAAAAGTCATCAAATTCTGAACAAACAAAGTCATTGTGTTCACATTTGATGGGACAATACGCTGACTCTGCTACTTGATGGCACAACCATAATTCTGGAGTGCGCCAGAGGAGATGGGAATCCAAGGGAGATGGAAACTAGTAGCTGTGTTCATACGTAGGTAAAAAATTAATGTAATAATATTTAAAAAATTGTAATCTGGTCCATATGACCCCATCACAGACAAGTTGCACGCACTAGATATAAATAAAGACGACAAGAATAGTTCAGTTTCAATGATATAATTCAACATACGATGTTACTGTGCCCGCATCTTTCTGCTCCTCTTATTAGTTTGCTAGCCCACGCTGCATTAAGCATCAGTTGATGAGGATAAAAAAATGATTAAATGGCAAATAAAACAATTTTTAAGATTACCTTTCATCTGGAGAATCGTACAAAGATGAAATTGATAGGGATTTATTATTTTTCCTGCAATTAGCCCAAAGATCCTCAAGAACATCCTCAATCACCCTTGCAACTTCTTCATATTCTAATACACCTCCATTATTTGCCCTTTCCTCCCCATTCCGCTTACCCTTTTGTTTCTTTTCACACCATTTTCTCGCCGGCACCTCCACTTCTTCATAAATTGGTTGCTTACGTATGTTTTTGTCCGAGTGCTCATCACTGTTTTCCTCCACCTGCTACACTTCCTCAAGTTCTTCGTCTTCGCGCTGCTCATCCTCCAGTTCTGGCTGAGAAGCCTCATTTTCTGCCACCGGGGTGTGAACAGGGACAATATCATGTGTAACTGGGTTTTTGCACAACCTCTTGGTATGGCCGAATCTGCTACACCGTTTGCATTTCCTTTTCCTAGCTCCTAGCCTTGAACCTTTATCGGTGGAGGCTTCGATCCTTAGCTTTCTAGGCCTCCCAGATGGCCTCCTAAGAACTGCTGGTTGAAGTTTGAACCCTGGATCTGTAATCTTCCAATCATTTTCATCATCCATAGGTGGTACATTTTCTGCATAAGTTGTAGCAAACTTTTCCATGGAGAAATAGTTGTCGACATAGTTCTCTATTTCAGCTCCGCTACCTCTAAGCTTTAAGATGAAGTAAATTGCATGGTGACATGTCAGAGCAGTAATCTGCCACTGCCTGCATGAACAAGTCTTGTTTCCAATGTCTACAGTGTACCTCCGTTCACTTCCACACTTGTATTCTACATAAACCTCAACCAATGTTCTGGAACTTTTGACCATCCTAATCTTTATCATTCTCATTACCCTGGTTAGTGCATTCAGTAACATAACCACCTTTGGAACTATTTTATGGCCTAAAATTTTTCTTGCACAAATTCTTTGTCTTAAATCTATCTTCACCATTATGCACTTTCTTACTGCATCCAACAAAATAACAATTCCAAGTGTCTTCATGCCTGAAATCTTATCATTGAAACTCTCTGCCAAATTATTGCAAACAAAATCCACCTTGCTTAATTCACCAAACTTGCTTCTGGCCCATAGCTTGGTGTGATGTTCTTCAAGGTATTTTTTCACCTTTGGCACTACATACATGTTCTGCAAGTAAGTAGCATGCGTGCTTGGGGTGTATATTTATGCTGATCGCCACAAGTCCTCTTAAAAGATCTTTCCTTTGAACTTCTTCGTGAAGTTAGTAGCAAGGTGCCGCATGCATTCCCTATGCTCAACCCCAGGAAACATAGCATCAACAGGATTCTCAAGACCCTCGCATGCACCGGTGTGTATCACCAAGCCTTCAGGGTGACCAATTACTGCCCGTAGTCTCTGCATGAACCATGTCCAACTTTCATTTGATTCACCCTCAAGAACAGTATAAGCTACGGGTAGAAGCCAATTATGCGCGTCCAAAGCACAAGCAGAAGCAACATGTCCCCTAAACTTCCCTGTTAAAGAAGTTGCGCCTATTGCCAAGTATGGCCTGCAGCCGTCTAGGAACCCCTCCCAGCATGCCTTCAGGCAGACAAAACATCTCCTGAAGCATATCTTATCTGCCTGCTTATACCTGACCCCCCCTCGAGACCTTTTCTCTTCCTTTCACAACCTTGTAATCGATGTCAACAACACTATCATGTGATGTTTTCTCTATCTGAGCTTTGAAACTATACAACATATGAAAACTGTCATTCCACTTGCCTTGAATGAAGTCTAGAGCCATCTCCTTCCCATCAAAGACTCTGTGGTAAGGAATCAGAATGTTAAACTTTTTGCTAATCTTTGCTTTGAGTTCAGCAAGTCCAATGTTATGATCCTGCCTCACCCAATCAAGTACAGTAGCAGCAATCCACTTGGTAGTCATCGGTCTAATTTTATCACTTAAAGAAGTATTAGGGCAGTTGTGTTTCTTTGTGTTTACTTTGATCTACATTTGATAAGAATCCAAATAATTCAGAGCTAGTTATCAGCAGAATAAATATGAGAAAGACTAAAACTAAATGTAGCTATTGCAACCTAAAATGGGTGTCCACCCCGCATTGGAGATGCATGTAATCTCCATTTACACACATTACTTTCCCTACAGTGCACAATAAATATCTTTTGGTCGCTCTTTTCAATGATAAATTCAAACCCAACTCTGATTGCATAGGTTGCAACTGCATATCTGCAGTCCTCCACATTCTCAAAGACAGTCCCCTCATCAGTTGTAAGAATGTTCCTGTCAAAGTGTATCACTGGCCTGTCCTCGTCTTCGTCATTGTATCTACATCCCATTTCCACATCTTCACATTCCTCTTTCTCATCAGTCCCATAGTCAGGCTCAAAGTTTGAATCAACCAAATATTCCCTACTCTCCATCCTATCAGGGTCAGCAGCCACGTCTGGATATGATTTCTCATCATCATCTACACCGCCACACATTTCAGTGCCTTCATGCTCGCTTGACAAAGCATCATGCTCAAGGACAAGCTGTACAGATGTCTTGCGGTTACCAACACATATCCTTGCCATCACCACGGGACTAGAAATGCTAATTGGGGTATGCAGAAAAGGAATCACAGTTCTTACCCTTCAATGTGGACGCACGACACCTTCTCCGGGCTCCATACCTCCAAAGCTCTGCACCCCGCTTCCTCTTCCCCTATTTCGTTGTCCTCTGTGCTCTCCAGACTTGAAGGAGATTCCGTGCTCTCCAGCCGCGCAGGACCCATCTCCGTGTTCTCAAGCCTCGCAGGATCCATCTCCAAGCGGGATCCGGATCACCAGTGTTGTTGGGCGCCTAACCCAACGGCCGACTCTCAGTTTTCGTTTCCAGACGCGCCTGGGCGGTGTACGGTGGCAAGGAGACAAGGCAGAGAGGGGAGAGGAGGGGACGTGAGGGGATGGCAGGGAGGGGAGGGCAGGAGGACGACGGCCCAAGGGGACGACGAGAGTGGTGCACGACTGAGCGGAGTGGAGGCGGCAGGAGCAGAGGAGCAGAGCGGAGCGGAGCTGGTTGTGACAAAACATGGAAAATTGCACAACAATGTGTTGGTGGGCGGCACCAGCCCTCGAACCTGGGACGCCCACCGTCGAAGGTGGAGGAGGCGGGCCCGCCAGTCAGAAAACATGCCACCTGTTAGCACACTATGCATGGTAGCACTTCATGGAATTTTTTAGCAGGTCCCACATGTCAGTCTGTTTGATCAAAACTTGCATGCAGTGCATGGCTAGTTCACGCGCTAGTTCCAAAAAAAAAGCCCGTTGATCCAAACTTGAAGTGGCAGTTCCGCTTCTTCTCCCTTGTCTCCTCGCAGTGGCAGTTCCGCTTCGTCTCCCTTGTCTGTTCACCTTTTCTTCTTCTCCTCGCAGTGGTTGTTCTTCTTTCTTCCTCGATCAAAACATTCCCGCACGTAAGCCATGGCCAGTAGCCGGATGAAGAGGAACTGGTCCGATCTGCCGGCCGACCCACTTCGCAAGATCGCCGACTACTTGCGAGAGAAAGAGGAGTACGTCGACACCTATGCTGCTTGTCGGGAAGTTTGCACCGTTTGGCACCGCACTTTAAAGGTGCCTGAATTCCATCTCAACAACTGGATCATGATAGATCACACACTTCCAGATGTTGGCGACTTCACCTTCCTCAACCTCGCCACTGGTCGTTACTTCAGGACGAATCTAATGGACGTCCATCGCAGGTTCACATTCACATCCGATATATATATATAACATTCATTTATTGGTATTTTCCATTGTAAACATCTTACTGCTAACTGATGCCCTCTTCTTCCAAAAGATTCTACTTTGTCGGTGTTTCTCGTGGCGTCATCGTGCTTGCTCAGAGGGTGGAGCCGTACCAGATTCGGCTTCTGAACCCAATCACTCATAAGTCTGACACTGAGTTTCAAGCACACATACCATCTGATCTTCTGCAATCTGTCATCGTGACAAAGTCCCCGACGACGGTGTTTGTTTGCACTGATTATCCAGATCATATTGCATGGGCCGATGAGAGCACCCCAACGGGGCAAATCAATGAATCATTTGGAGATGTATTATATTCGCCACCTCCTGATACGCTTCTGGACTGCATGACGACATTTCGATGGGAAGTATATGCATTACTTGAGAATGGAGACATCTTGTCGACCAACATCCAGTTAGAGCAGCGCGCGAGAACTATCACAATGGCCAAAATAATTTCAGCCCCAGTCTTTGAACAGGTACGTGGAACCTACAAGTTTTACCTTGTGGAGTCAGATGGTGATGTGCTTCTTGTGTTGAATGGGGATTTCGCCAAAGGGCAACCGGTGTTGTACCAGGTGGACATGGAGAACCGCTCTCTCGAGGCCGTCGGTGACATTTCGTGCCCTCTTTGTTGATTACAATCGGTCTATCTCCATTGACACCAGGTTACACCCCACAGTCAAACCCGGTTGCATATACTATAGGAATTATATCAGACTAAACAATCATGAGGTTCAAGCCTGGGAAGAGGAACCAACAATGGTAATGTATGGGTTAAGTCTGGAACATATACCAAGGCCTTACCCTCTGGACGAGATACTGGCAGCACATTGCAGACGGAGAGAGTTCTCTGAACATGTGTTGCAGCACGCGGGAGCCACCGACGACAAAATATATAGGGGAGAATGAATCCTATATTCATCCTAGGTTATTTGCTAGCATTTTCAGGTCTATTTTTTGAAGTAGAAATTTGTACTGTATTTATATTATTTCGATCAACAGGATGCGTATTACCTTTCAAACAAAATTGTAATGTATTTAATTTTAGTATTTTCAGAATTCAAAGTATTTATTTATAGTAGCTTATTTTAGAATTCTCTGTGTTCGACATCCGGAGCCGGCGGCGAGCATCATCTCTGCACCGAAATTCAGGTTCCACACAGAAAATTGCACAATAATGTGTTGGTGGGCGGCACCAGTCCTCGAACCTAGGATGCGCACTGTCAAAGGTGGAGGAGGTGGGCGCGCTAGTCAGAAAACATGCCACGTCGGCATCCCCTGTTTCTGATGCCCTTTAAAAAAAGAAAACACGCCACGTCGTCATCCCCTGTTTCTGATGGTGTTGCTACAATCGGCGGTACATGGTGGCATAGAAATAGTATCATATAAACATAAGGGCACAATCGTTAACACTTCTAAAATGAAACCTGGTCTCCTACCTGTCTTGGTACATTGCCCGATGAGGTGGATAGCCACGACTTTTAATACGTTCGCACTCTTATGCTGAGAAGGAAAATAAAGATTGAGCAGTTAATGCAACGAGTGTTGAATTATTACCCCCTAAGGAATTGGGAGATGGTTATTTTCACGCTTGCCCATTGTCCAAACCTACTATCAGTATTTCACTCCCCTTCTCTGACAAACCACAGTTCACCTTGCGCAGCTCCTCCACGCCTCACCACCTAGGGTAACAGGGCCCCGCCTAAGCAACCGCCGCCACCACAACCGCTGAAACTAGGGTATTTAGCCCCTCTAAGGCAGGCCATGAAGCTCTACTTCAAGGCCGGTCTCCCATTGCCCTACCAGGCGGATGATGTCCCTGAATATGCCGAATCAGCCTGCGGCGATGGCGGCGGTGCCGTCAGTGCCAGATGCGACAAGCAGGGCCAAGAGAGCGATGTGGAGAAATCGTGTGGCGGCATTACGGCATGCTCTAGGCAGTGGGAACAAGGTACGTATCAAATCGTTCACGAGAGCATGCCACCGAGGGTACACACCCTTGAACAGGGCAGCGCCAAGGTCTAGGAACTCTCGCATCCATGCTTTGGCACGGGCTACCTTACTGCAGTGGGGGAGGCTAGGAACACGCCGTCTACGGCAAAGATGCTCCATCCTACGCACCGTCAGAGGCTGTACCATGGTGGCGACCAAGCGTCTACACTCAGCATGCTGGATTGTTCGAGAGCCGGAGCCGGCGGCGGGCATCAGCTCAGCGCCGGAATTCAGGTTCGAGTTCACACGGACCTACAATCCGAAGAAGAAAATGCCGAATTTCAGTTTCGAAGAAATCGTTGCGGCGGCGTGGATGGTCCAACTGAACCGGGACTGGCGCACGCAAATCGCTCGTGCATGAACGATGCAGATTTCTTATAGTTTGGTGGGAAGGCAATAGATCAGTTTGGGTTAAATGATCAAAGAACTTATGTCCTCTCAAGGCAATTGGCTAGCCAACTTTTCTGGTGGAGATCTGTAGTTTCTTCAATGTAGAATAGTTAAGTTCAGACTGAAGAATGGCTTTTGTAGATGAAATGCTAACGAATTGTTCTAGAAACTAGTAGGAAGTTTAGCCCACTTTTGTGCAGGTATAAGACCCTTTTGTATGGAATTACTACTGTTGTAAGAAAATACTATCAAGTATCTATTTCCTTCAATTACTAGTCGTGGTTAAATCCAGTGAACTGGCATTTTTTTATCCAAGACTACAGATTTTGTGTCTACTGTCTGTGCTGTAAACCATTTTTCCTTTGTCTTGTGTTGTCTGCAAAATGGTCCTGGAGTTCAACGTGTTACAAATATAGCTACCTTGTACTTGAAGAGGAGATGGAAAACATTTTCCTGGCATCCACAGAATTGACATTGCTCATTGCCAGACCACCCTCTTTTCATGAGGTTGTCCTTGGTTATTCACAGAAATTATAAAGCACGGTGTTCAACTGCATCGATTCAAACTATTACACACACACTACATCAAATTCATTACCCACACATACTACATCAATTCAAACTATTACACACACATACTACTTCAAATTCATTACCCACACATACTACTTCAAATTCATTACCCACACATACTACATCGATTCAAACTATTACACACACATACTACTTCAAATTCATTACCCACACGTACTAAATCGATTCAAACTATTACACATTTTTAGTCGATGCTAACTTCCTGCTACGCTCTTCATACTACAAATTCATTAGCCACACATACCACGGCAATTCACTAGAGCTCTGTCTTCACTCGAGGGAAATCAGAACCACTAGCTCGTCCAAGCCTAGTTCCCCCACCGAAACTATGTGCGCCGTCACGAAATGGTGGTGGTCCTGTGCCATCAATCCTTCCAGGCGAACACTGCAGGCAACGAGGACGCTTTCTGGCAGCCTCTTCGGGGCCTTGAATGCCATGTACCGATAAACCTCCTCCAGGTGGATGATGACCGGGTGCTTCCAACAAAGCTGTCGCCCTGTCCTGCTTGGAATCTGCACCTCCTACATCTTAGGAACGACATCAGGGTCTTTCAGCCACGCCTTTTCCTCGATGACCCATCTGTCGCTCGGTGGTACGATTTCCACCAGCTCACCGCCAAGGCTACCGACGACCTACTTGAGGGCCTCCGGCTCCCAAGCATCCAATGGGAGGCCATCAAAGACGAGTTTGGAGAAGAAACGAAGTTTCCCCAAGCGACCGTCCCACCCACAGGCGCGATGCCAACGCATGAAGCTCATTTTCTCCCTGCAGCACTCGAAAGAACGGGAAGAATGTAGAACGCGCTTGGTGTCTGAGCTGTGCTCGAACCGGACAAAAAAATCTAATGGCGGCGCACATACCTCAATGTTGACCTCATTTCGTCTGATCCCAAAACGAGACATGAAAGCCGACAGCAACTCTGCCGGCGACACCGTGGGACGGACGCCCATCATGGTGGCCATGAGAGCGTGGTCGTTGAACTGTTGTGCCAGGGCTACCATGCCTGGGGTGCGCGGCAGTACGCAACTTCTCGAGGCCGGTCGCCGACCTAGATCGCCCGACAGGACACGCTCCGTCGTGCGAGAAGGACTAGCCAGAGGTGAGATATTAGTCCGAGGACGTGAAGCTCCGATACGGCGAACGATGCGACGGTGATGGCTACGAGCTTCGATTAGAGGCGTGCGAGGTTGACTGGACATGGCGGGGACACAAATTAGAGCAAGTGCGAGCTCCGATCTGAGACGAGCAGCCGGAGCTAAACAAATGTTATGGCGAGGGGAGCAGGGGAGAAGACCAGAGCAGAGAAAAGAAATAGATCTGGTCCACAAAGGGATCTGGTCCATGCAGGGGTAAGCTAGTCCACGACCGCAAAAGATAACGGGGAATACTGACACAGCGGGCCAAGAAGAGTTGACCTAACAGCGGTATTTGAGTTCAACCGTTTTTTCTGGTTCAAACGACCGTTTGGCCGTTAGATTTGTATTCACCCCCATTTGGCCCTTCCGGACAATTGGCGATTCTACTACGGCCCCTCCGCGTGATTGATGACAACTCGGGTACCGGGATGCACTCGCCTGGGAAGTTTGGTACCGCAAACAAACAATCCCCTCTTAACCCCCTTGTCCCCTTGAGTGACTAGCAGCAGCAGACAAGCCCCCCTTCGCGTGGAGAACAGTGGAGCACCGTTGTTTTGTGGTTGTCGCCGGCCAACCATGGCCAGATCGCACTAGACAACCCCGCGCCCATCCAGCATGTCCACTAGCGTCTCCGCACTCTACCGCCACCCCCTGTCCAGGCCACAACCCCAGCCGAGCCATGGACCACACTAGCAACGCCGTGCACCGCCTCTCTGCACCGTGTCCAGAGCGCGCCAGTGCGCCATGCCCGACCAGCCCCGCCAGCTCGCGCCTTGCCCTCACCATGCACGCGCAGCCTCGCCATGATCACCCCACCCCGGCAGACACCCCTGTTCGCCGCTGCACGACCCGCAGCTGCCACATGCCGCCGCAAACACCACTGCCTCTGCTCGGAGTGCCGCACACGCCAGACCAAACCAAGCCGCCCCATGCCGCGCTAGTAAGTTCGTGAGAACCGCTAGGAGACACCGCACCGTCCTACGCCCTCGCCCATGCCATTAGCCGCCTGTAGCGACGCCACCGTCAAGCTCACCGCCGCACCGCTCGGTCCCCTCACCGAGCTATAAAAGGAGGCCACCCAGCCTCCATTCCTCACACCATTTGACTCCCCAGTCCTCACTGACCTTCCCCACCTCTTCCCGGAGCAAGGCGAGCACCACCGTGCTGGAATTACACCGGAGTCCGCCGCTGCTGGAGGAGAAGGGCGCCAACGATTCCGACCATCCCAAGCTCCACCGTGACCGCGCCTCGCCTCGCCATCGTCTACCACGTCGACCGCCCCCGTCACCGAGCCTAGCTGGAGCCCAGGTGAGCCCCAAGATACCCCCACCGCCATGTTAGGTTTAGCTCGTCGCTGGAGCTATTCGTCATTGACGACGACCCTTAGCTGTTGGATTAGATTTAGATCATAGCGCCCAGATTGAAAGATACTGTTTTGCGTTAGATGAGTCACTGACCAGTGGACCCCCTCTGCCAGCCGCGCACTATGCTATGCTGTGCAGTTGGGCCGGCCCGCTTAACGTTCCCGCCCATGCCTAGAAATTCAAATATGGATTTTCCTTTTTAGTTGAAATCCTATTCTGTACCTAGATTCAAAAATCAATTCAGAGAGTTTCACTTAACCAAATAGCATGATTGAAATTTTTCTAGAAAGGTAATTAAAATATCTATCCAAGCCTGTTGGATTTAAATCATTTTGAGTTAGAGATAATCTATAGTAAAAATAACAAGACATAGACTTTTGCAACTTTAAACGCTTTTCAAAAATCAACCATAATAGTTTTTGAGTTGATTCCAACTCTCAAAATCACATTTGATAATATCTATCTGAATATGTAAAAATATCTAGGATTGCATGGAGTGACTTTGGACTAGTATCAAAAGAATGATATTAGGGCATTTCTAGTCACTTTAAATTTATTAAATAGTAATCTCAAACTTTATAAATGTGATCAACCTTTTAAATCACATTCCCATGTATTAGAATATGTGGTGATGACATGTGTCCACATGATCCCATATTCTATTTGGAGAATATTAAATCTTAATTAATTTCAATCAGTAGAAATTACTTTTCTAAAATAAAAGGAATAAAACTAGTTCCTTATTTCATGTGATGTTTGTGATGATACTAGATCATCAAGTGTGAGCCTTATTCTTTGGTTATACCATTTTGATTATACCAATCCCAAGTTTTACTTGCAAGATTTATTCTTTTCACTTTACCAAAGTTCTTTAATTTTAGTATAGATAGCATAAAGAGTATAAAACTTGGTCTATCTAGTTATACTTAGATGTCATTCTATGGCATGATATTGAAGATTAGCAACCATATTTAGTGAACACTCTTAACTTAGTGGCTAGTGCTAAAGCATAAAACTTGATCACTTTAGATGGGAACACTTGGTGAAAATGATTATGAAACCTTAGAATGATGAGTCATTCTATTGAGATGTTTTGACATGTGTTGAGAAACACAATGGTTTGATGATGAAAATGTTCAGGCATGAGCCTTGGCCCTTTACAAAAACTGATGGTTGGGTTTGGATGCGATACCATTCCAATTTTATCGTACAACCACAATACCTAAATTGGGTAGGGCTTAGCCGGGAGTTTATGTGCCTTAGTATGGGTTTCCTCGCGGGAGAGGTTTGAGATGAGGCTACCTCTTGATGATGTCCACCTATGGAGTGCCCAGGATGGCAGATGGCCATGGCTGGGAGGCCAAGCTCATAGGGGAGGTGCCTATACTAGGGTGTGTAATTGAAAGGTTATGATTGATTATCCGCATACTAAGTATGATTAATTCAGGGTTATCCCTGACGGATGTATCGAATTTTGTGGTGAAAGTGTACCACCTCTATAGAGTGTCAAACTATTCGAATAGCCGCGTCTGCGGTCATGGACAGTTGGAGTGGCCATACTGTTCCATCGTCAGATGTTTTCAAAATGACTTGTGAAATGAAATGTGACTTTGACTTGACCACAACATGGCTGTGACTATGAAAACTAAGTTCCCACTTAGGTGATTGAGAACATTAAATTAGTTTTCTTTACTTCTAAACTCAGCTTAAGATAAATCTGGCTTTTTGCAAATAAACCTAGAGCTTAAGATTCCTACTAGAGCTACCTTACTTGTTAGTGATAGTTTGCGAGTACTTAAATAGTACTCATGGCTTTGTCCCTAGCTATCCTCGTGGCCAGACTATGAGGAGGACTACCAGGACGATGGATAGCAGGAGGTCTACGACAACTAGGATCATCTCCCATCGTCAGCATTGCTTGTGACCCTGAAGATGGAGCCCACTACTACGCTTATTATTCCGCTACTTTGATTATATTAAGACTGGATCATGAGATCCTCTATTTGTAAGACCTTATTATGGTTTGTAATGGATGATGTATTGTGATATCAAATCTATTATGTCTCGCAAAAATGGTAATCCTGGGATTGCGAGGTATGGCATAACAGGTATCTGGGATTAAAAATCTGGGTGTTGACAAGTTGGTATCAGAGCCATCCTGACCATAGGAGACCCTAGTTAGAATGGACGTCCGAACAAAAACCTAGTTTAAAAAAACAAAAGAAGTGAATATTTATGAAAACCTATTCCCACTCTTATCCTTGATTCTTTCAAAAAAAATCATGCTCCTCAAAACTTCTTACATTCTACATAAAAATTGACACACTTGATCACCTCACTAACTTACTCATCCTCCATTCTTATAGATGGAAGTTCAATATTGCAAGTTCTACCAATTGGGCAATGGAGGCCAACTAATCTTTGAGAGGGACCTCGATGCACTGCCGGAGTATCTGGAGCGCCCGCATCCAGAATTCTTCGGAGCTCAACTCAATGATCACCCAGGAGGAGATCTACAATGGCTGATAGTTGCAGATCTCAGAGGCAAGATAGAATCACCAACTACGGAGAAGATCTAGTTCACATTGAGGGAGAATAACTGGCTAGATGGATTAGCTAGGGAAATGCATGAAGCTCTCGCCCGTCTTTGTGGGAAAAGCATCAACTTGATCCAGGGAACTCACTTTGCTCACTTCACAAGGCGTGATTCTATGGGAATGCCACTAGAGATGCTAGGACATCTAGAACTGAAGCACCAGGTGGACAATCTCGACTTCCTACTATATGATAGGCAGAAGGAATTGGAAAATGCTAGAGCTTACGCCAACCACAACCTTGCCATTGCCGCCAAGAAGGATTAGACTCTCGCCATGCTCGTCAAGGATCGCAAATCACTTCATCGTCAATGTGAGAAGAAGGATCGCACCATCGCTCTTCTTCGCAAGAAGGTGGCCAACCTCGAGAAGACCATCCGTGAGCAAGAAGTACAACAGGAAGCAAAGGAAGAGGAAGAAGGTGAAGACATCCAGGGAGATCTTTACTCTTACCTCAGTGATGACAACGACTACCTGGAGGATGATGCCATGGATTTCTACATAGATGATGATGATTCCGACTTCATTGATGATGATTAGATGCACTTGATCACTACCATAGTAAGGAGTTGTATCGGTCCCACTATATCATAGTTTCACAGAATGGTTATGAAAACCATCTGTTTTCCTTTGTGTTGTGGTGTGTGTTGTATTGTGTGCTTTGAATGAATGAATGAGAGAAGTTAGTTTGCCAAACCTGATTCAAACTCAAAGTTTAAAGCTTTTGAAACAAAACCATGAACCTTAGAAATTTCCCTCTTATCTCATTATCTATCTCAATATTCAGATGACTCGTGGAAATCCCGTAGGAAGCAGCTCATTGTAAGACCCGATGCTGCAGATTCTTCAGATGCTAGTTTGCAACCATGAAGCTAGTAGAGCAGAGCGCCAAGCCAATATGGCCACCCTGCAACATATAGATCAGATGGCCCATAACAATCAAGGCTACCTCTTGATGATGCCCACCTATGCAGTGCCCAGGATGGCAGATGGCCATGACTGGGAGGCCAAGCTCATAGGGGAGGTGCCTATACTAGGGTGTGTAATTGAAAGGTTATGATTGATTATCCGCATACTAAGTATGATTGATTTAGGGTTATCCCTGACGGATGTATCGAATTTTGTGGTGAAAGTGTACCACCTTTGCAGAGTGTCAAACTATTCGAAAATTCGCGTCTGGAGTCATGGACAGTTGGAGTGGCCATACTGTTCCGTCGTCAGGTGTTTTCAAAATGACTTGTGAAATGAAATGTGACTTTGACTTGACCACAACATGGTTATGACTATGAAAACTAAGTTTCCACTTAGGTGATTTAGAACATTAAATTAGTTCTATAAAGAAAAGCAAGACCATGTACTGCACTTGGTCTAAACAAGTAGCAATACATCAGTATTAGTTCTATAAAATGCGAAGTTCAAAAAGAAAAGCAAGGCAATCTGTTGGACTTGATCTAAACAAGTACACGTACATCACAGTTAGTTCTACAAAATATTGTATTGTACGTACTAATAGTAACAACAAAATATTTGATAAATTCAGTAGCATTTAAAAGATTCAGCAGTATATAATATGACCGAAAAAATATCGACAAATTTCCAGCTTATATTCAGCAGCACTTGACAGATTCCCAGTTCATATTTAGCAGCACTTGACAGATTCAGCAGCATTTCAAACTGATCGAATTAGCAGTACACAGACAATAATTGACAGATTCAACAATGCACACATTGAAATTCAATAGATGTAGCTAGGCCTGATTCAAAAGTAAAGCGAGACCATATTCTGCTCTTCATCGGTTGATCTGAACAAGCACCGGTACATAGTTATTATTGCAAAATAGATTAGGAGCGGAAGAATTCCATAGAAAATACTCAGAACTACATTAAGCTAGGAACCACATCTCCCAAAATGATAAGTACCAGTACATACAGTAGGTATTACTACAAAATACATTAGCAGTAGTTGAACTCCATAAAAATACTCCTAAGAACAACTATTAAGAACAGGTAGTAAGTCTTTCTAGCAATTTAAATACTCCAATGAACATTCAAATGTGTTTATCTCACTCATGAATCTTGTTAATCCGAAGACAGTATTCCAGGGTGAACACCGACGGTGGACGAGCGACCAGGTGCGACATCGGCACCGGCAGGAGCCACTTCAGGTCTTCGAACGGGATGCCGTCGGGCGACGCGGTGCTCTCCAACACGCATAGCCCGGAATTTTTTATCCTTCTCCCCTCAATCACAGTTGACGACCAAAACTTCACCATGTACCGCGGTGATAAGCACGCCGCCGACCTGACGCATACGACGGATACGACGTGTAGCATTTGGCACGTGTCAAATCGCATCGCGAACATAGTACCATCATCTCCGGATCCGATGATATCTACTATCCGCAGGCCTGTTGCCGGCAGAGGCTTAGAGGAGTACCTGCTTGTTTTGCCATAGCAGAAACTGCGCACCCTCATCGAGTGAGATTCACAGAGGTGGGCGAGGAGCACCGCCGGCGAGGCGGGGAAAATGCAGCCATCCTCCATGTAGTTGCAAGGGTCGTGCATGCATGCAATCTTGTGGTTGTGGACCTGACGGTACGCGACCAATGTCCTGCAACCGTCGTTGGGGCATCTGCTACCTTTTCCACTAGTGACTCGGAGGTTCAACTCCTTGGAGCATGCGGCCAGCCGGACGGTGCTAGTAGTGTCCATACGCATAGCGATCTCGTCGAACACGTCGACATCGATGTTGCTCCATCAGCGTAACAACGGTTGGGCCCCGAATCCGCCATCGTGTCCCAATGGTTTGGGGGCGAGGCGGATCAATCTATGACTATTGGGAGGTTTTGGAGGAGAGGGGTGGTGGCCTAGAAGGACCGATGCTGTGGGCGAGATGGCGAGGAAAATGAGTGATGCGCGCGTTGGATACGATACCAAATACTGTCGGAGATGAGGAAGACGGTATGGCTCTTTGAACGAGGAGTTTTTTGCGTGTTCCTTCGTCGGTCTTCTGCTGCAGGGCGCAGCTGCATCGAGGAGACTTTAATTATTAGCTAGCTAGTGTAACACGCCAACGCTGTCTAGTACTACTGTAGTACTAGCATCGAGGAAACTTTACTAGTAATTAGCTAGCTAGTCTAGCATGCCAATGCTGTCTAGGGGTGTGTTCGGCTTTGGAATGTAGTAGCATAGAATGGAATGGTTCCATTCTCCAGGCACGGAACAGTTCCATCCCAGTGTTCGCTTCAGCCAAAAGTGAGGAACGGAATGGTTATATTTTGTTCGGTTGGATGGAATGGAATGTCTATGATTGGGTTCAGCTCACCTCATTCATACCTATGGTGAGGATACCTCCTAGATGTAACACAAACTAAGAAAAAACTCAGCAGCATATTTTTTGTATTTTAAGCAGTAAGAAGAACAAATATATTTGATAAAACATATATCATAGATTTGATCAAGAAATCAACAAAACTTGCAATATTTGGTCCAAATTAAAGTGTACATGGCACATAGATGAGGATATCTCATTGTTGTTTGCTTGCCCTGCCGTCGTTGCTTACCCCGCCACCGCTGTTGCTTGCCCCAGAGAGAGGGAGAGGCGTGGGAGAGACAAGGAGGGATGCCGGGGAGGGAGTGGGAGCAGGGCGCCGCCGCTGGTAGTGAGAGGGAGGAGGGAGGCGTGGATAGGATTACGGGTTGGGTGGTCGCCCGACGGGTGAGAATAGGCCTATCTTTTTCCAGAGCGGTTTGGGTGATGGTTAGTGCCTCGTTCCTCGCGATTCCACTGATTCGGTCGCATCACTTGGTTCCGCATCTTCAAGGAATATTCGGTTTCGTGGAACTAGTTGGTTCTGTTCTATTCCGGAACCGAACACTAGAATTGCCTCTAGATATAGACTAGTTCCATTCCATTCCACCTAATTCTCAAACCGAACACACCCTAGTAGAATGAATGCCATATTATCACAATATAAAATTGTACTACTCCATAAAGTAGTAATACGTAAAGCTGAGAAAATAATTATATTTTCGAGCCATTTCCATAAAGTATCGGGTGTATATTTGGTTCTTGTACTTGTGCATAGCGTTCATTGTGCTAAAGTCTAGTACAATATCAATAGAATCTCCTACTTCCTCCATTTCAAAATATAAGATGGTTTAGCTTTTGTGAAAAAATGTATCTAGACATCTTTTACTACACACTAAAAGTAGTGTGTATGTTCGGAGTGAACCACACACTAAAAGTTGTCTAGATACATTCGTTTCACACAAGTTAAAACATTTTATATTATGGAACAGAGTGAGTAGATGCTAGAATAGAAAAGAAAATTCGAGGGTTAGCAATGTTAGAATTTGCTAGTCTTGATACAACGGTTAATGTTGAAAGTTAACCATACACTATATAGTGGTAAGTTAAGATAAGATAAATCTCTAAAAATATGGTCTCGTCATATCAGCTTAACCAAAGACTAGTGCATGAGTCTATAATCATTCAAGCCAAGGTTGTTTTCATAGAGTACGACCCTTACACAAGCATTGAGGTGATTGTTCATGTGTATGGCATGTGGTCTGTAACATCCTATTGATGCTAAAATTTCCATAATTTCTAAAAGAACTCTAGAATCGGTGGACTAAAGTGCATTATGCTAAAGGTCCAAAAAATATAGTCAAGTTCATACAAGCAAAAACATAGTACCGATACAAGGACATGTTTCAAAAGAGAAGATACCAACAAGTTGAAAGCCGATGACTTCAGACAACCAAACAAAATAAACAGTTCAACATGGTCCAGAACTATTTCCCTACTTGTAGTATCAACTATTATATATGGATTGCATCATTACGTACTGTGGCAACATGTCTTGTTTCTTAGTTAAGCATGAGGCCGGTTCCAATCGATGGCGTTCGCGAAGGTTGGTACGAACCAAAGCGGATGCTTCACCGTTCCTGTCCAGAAGCGAGGGTTACTAGTTCCCTCAAGGATATTGATTTCAGAAGTAACACCGTAGTCTTTACCACTAAGACTGAAGCGGCATAATTCAGGCTACGCCTCTTTGGAAAGCCATGCTCCAGTTGGTAAGATGTAGACACAGTTGCTTCTCGTCAGATAACCTGAGGTAATATCTTCACCGCCTACGCGCATGATAATCGGATAGTTCACTCCAAGGAAAAGAGAATATGATCCAAGGTCAGCAAACCTTTCCCATGGATTAGCTTGATCAACCTGACCAGTGTTCATTGAGAATACCAAGCAGCCAAACCCGGAAGTATAAGTGGAGATAGTGCGATCGTAGTGTACAACACGAGGATGAGCAGCACCAGTACGATGGCGGCAATGACAAGTAATACAACTAGGATCATAAGCGCCAAGCGTATATATATATATATATATGAAGAAGTCTAGAACCATCTACATATCTTGCTAACCACTAAAAACCAAAAAAGTAGTCGTGCTCGTCTCTAGTAGCATTAAGAAATGAATCCACCAACTCGTCTGCGGCAGCTGGTCGCGCCAAGACCAGCGCATGACCTTGAAAAGGTAGCAGAATGCGTTAACTTATGATTCCGGCAGCATGATATAGTGAATACTACTGAAAAATTTCCTTCCAATTGAACTGCATGCTAAGTAGCTCGAACATAGGGAAAACAACTACGTCCTAGAATCGTACAAAGGAAACAAAGCATTATATAATAGGGAAATTTCCTAGAGAACAGACTCATCTTTTTTTTTGAACAAGATAGGCAATTTTTGGCTCGTTTTGTCTAAAAAAGGCAAAGATAATTGACCAGATCATTTGCAGGTGAACTTGCCAAAAACCCGTGCAAATGCAGAAAACATAGAATAGAAAAGACACATGATTTTACATTTGCATGTCCATTTATACTCATGCAGGATTGCGGTTGTGTTGGATTACATTGCACAGAAAAACCATTGAATGGATTCTTTTCAGGAGCTTCAAGTATATCTTAAATTCCTATCGAATGAAATAAAAGACATCTGGAAAAATCTACTGTGCATAATTCAATCCGATGAATCAAAGGACTGCTATAAGAAAAAATCCTATGGAAAAACTATGATTCGTATAATTCATAGAGTCTAAAATAACTACTCATATTTTCATTTAAACGGAACACTCCCTATGTCAATTCAGTACAATAGCTTGGACACATGAGTAATTAAGCCAGTACACTACATATGAAAGAATAATTACCAGGATGCAGAGGATCCCAAACATGAACGTTGCCATACAGAGCTGTGGCAAACATCAGTCCATCGTGGGTAATTCCATCATTGTAACTGTAAGGGCTCAGAGTGTGGTTAAGAGGATGTGGAAGAACTGTCCATCCATCATCACTACCCTAAAGGATGGCAATTCTGATGTTGAAGACTGCAACAAGCGAGAAATCTTTATATCTCCCAGCAGCCGTGGGAACTTGGCAAATAGCAATCTTCTGCATTACAGCTGGAAGATCATTATCCAACAAGAACGTGGTTGGCTGGTCAGTTGCTTGGAACGATAATTCTGGGAGAGGAATCTTGCGACGAGTGTACACGTTGCAAAGCTCCAACTTGCCTCTGAATCTAGCCGTGGCAATCCAATCTCCATTGGCGCCTACCCACTGCCCAGAAGTATAGCCTGGTACGATAGCATCGGAGGAGAACCTGTCCAGCAATGACATCTTGCATGGGAGGCTATCAATTTTGAAGTAATGCAAGAAATCTAGCGGTCCCTTGGTCAGGGGGAATGAAGAACACATGGGAGGCCAAATGGCATTGAAGCATCCAGAGTTGCACTAGCTTTCGTAGATTCAAGAAAAAGTTTGGACGAACCGATTAGGCTGGCATCGGTGATGACGTCGCATTGGGTTATGAGATCTTCAAAGGGGCCTTCGGTAAGCACGTCGTGAAAAAGCCCAGAATCATGCTCACTGTTCTTGCTTGCTAACGCCATCGCAAGGTAGAGTCTGTATTTCATTGATTGGGGTTTTGGAAGAGAAGGGGAATCGAGGGTGGAAACTGCCTGAGTGAGACGAGGAAGAGAATCCGAAAGCGGCATATGGCGGTAGTGGCGGCACGTGGTGCAGAAGGGGAAGATACCGGGAAGATAACGGGAAGACGCCCTAGAGGGGGCGGGAAAATAGGCAAGAGGGGAAAGTTGGATTAATCAACATGAGCATGCGCTCCTCAGCTGCATTTCGAGGAGACAGTGACCCGTCGACTCCCTACTCCCTAGTACCAGTAGACGTCTAGACGGTCGGAGTAGTTAATTTGGAGGAGACTACGACCAGCCTAACTCTACTAGACGCCTAGGGTACGGGTTGTACTGGATGAGCTCTGTAGTATTTTACTTGCATGGACGAGCTCGGTTTTTCTTTTTTCACAGAACGAGATCTATATTAGGGCATCCACTATGTTGTCCATAAGCAAAAAGTAGTACTTATGGATGACCACATACATAGTAGAGCTTTACCTAAGCTTGTGTCTTGTCCATAAGCAATATAAAATTATTTATTCTCTCCTCTCTCTATTGCACATGTATACTTTTTGCAGACATATGGGTCCCAGCTTATAGATAAGTTCACTTTATCAGCCACGGCGTTGATGTTGCGAAATCTGACACACAACACTATTTAGCATGAGAGGCAAATTTGGCATTAGCTCCACAGCGTTTATCTTGCCAAATATCTACATAGTGGGCCCTTACACATAATACAACAACATAGTATCTCTCTCCCCATCGCACGAGAGAGAAGCAGTGCACTGCCACATGATCAGATAGAGTAGTACTTGGAATTTGGCATCAGCGCACAGAGTTTCTCTGATTCCCTAGTTTCTTAGATTTGGAACTAACCTTGCACGTATTGAACTAGTTCCAAAAGCCAAATATCTAATTTGGAACTAGATTTTGGCTATACATTGTGGGTGCCGAGGGCATCCACTATGTTGTCTACCCACAAGCCAAAAAGTAGTCCATAAGCCTATCCATATACATAGTAGAGGTTCACTTTAGTGGAATTTCCTTAAGGGTGACCTACAAGCTTATGGGTTATCCATAAGCAATAAACAATTATTTTACTTTCTCCTCTCTCTCTTGTATGTGTGTATTTTTAACAAACATGTGGCTCCCATCTTAAGGTGAACTCGACCTTATACATTGTACTAGCTATTTCTATAAGTTGTGTGGGTCCCATCTTATGGCAAAAGTTCACCTTATACATAGGTGATGTTATAGCTACTTGCACAAGCTGTGTGGGACCCACCTTATGGCAAAAGTTCACCTAAAGCATCCATTATGTTGTCCATAAGGGTGTCCACAAGCAAAAAGTAGTCCTTATAGATGACCACATTTATGTATATATATACATAGTAGAGGTTCACCTTAAGGAATTTTTCTTAAGGGTGACCCATAAGCTTGTGGCTTGTCCAAGGGCATCCACAATGTTGCCAGTGCCAAATCTGATGTAAAGGTAAATTTGGCTTTGGTATAAAATATAGAAAGAGCTCCACAATGTACTAGTTGCAAATATTTATAATGTGGATCCCACCATTTAGCTAAAACAACACATGAAGCAAATATGGAACTACCCTCACAGTGTATTTGAGGTCTGTGCATAAATTTCATTGTGATAAACACTATCAATAGAATCTTCTAGATCCCATAATAGAAAAGAAGATACAACCGCTAGCAGTGTTGGGATTTGACAATATTGGTTCAACGACCAGTGTTCAAAGTTCTCCATACACCATATAGTTGTAAGATGTAAGATAAGATAAGAAAAGCGAGGCAAGGGTATGGGCCCACACAAGGCATCGTTGTTTATAGAAAAGCCCATGTGTTGAAGCTAAAATCTTGGGAATTGACATGATATGCGAACAACATATGTCCATGTGCTCATCCAACGTACTTCACAATGCTCAAGTTGAATCATCACATACAAAACAATTGATGCATATGGATTGTGAAGTGTATAAGAAAAAAACCAAATTTGGTTAGATTTCAGCTAACTTGAAACTAACGATGAAATATTGAGTGAAATGAACACGTGTAGTTTTAGTTAACTTGAGAATTTGTAGAGGACAGTGTTCAGCCAAGCTAAAACGACATCAATCTACGCAAAAATTCTACATGAACTTTCAAAAGCAATAGAAGTCGTCAAAGGACACCACTTCCAGGCCGGTACTATTTTACTGTCTCAATCGCAAAAAGGCATGATCAGAACAGCTAAACATGTACGAATTTGGTCAAATACGCTCAAATTTGTTTGAAATGGACTGATTTGCACCAGGGATGCATGCTTTGGGATTGATTTTGTCCACTCTACAAGATATGGGACTAATTTGTACCCCCGGGTGCGAGAAGTGGGACTAAAACTATGTTTACCATGATCTTTGGCAAGAAACAAGTTATATAGATCCTCTAACTTATATTGTAGAAGAAAAGCTAGAGAAGTCGTAGGATACTAACTTTCCTTCTTCTAAACAATACAATATTAAGGCCTAAATATCGTAAAATTAATTTGTACTACCTCCACCCTAGAGCTTATTAATTAAGGCTTATATTTGTGTACATGTGTCTTGCCATGTGTACATGTAGTTGTACATGTCTGTGTACGCGTGTGTGGTGTGCGGCCATGTACATATATACGTGTAGCTGTTTGCGCGTGTGTGTGACGTGTGAGTGGCCAAGTATCTACAGACGTGTACATATACATTTCCATATACAAGACATATTTTAGTATGAGTATATATATGAGAACGAGCTGTACTACAAACATATAATCCCTCTGACCCATATTTGTTAGTTTAGATTCATCTAGATACGGATGTATCTAGTCAAGTTTAGTGCTAGATATATCCGTATATATCTAGAGTATGTGCTATTGTGTTGTATGTATGGCATACTCGCTCCACCTGTTAGCACACACAAAAAAAACATTGTGATTGCTATATCTTATCTTATCTTACCACTATATAGTGTACGAATAACTTTGAATATTGACCGTTAGATCAAGACTCGCGAATCCCAACATTTCCAGCCATTGGATCCTCTTTTCCATTCTAGCATCTAGAAGATTCTATTGATAGGCTTCAGCATAATGAATGCTATGCACAAATGTCAAAACACATTTCTACATTATACTAGCATCTTCTCCCTCGTAGCTAATAATCGTTGACTTCTGCATCATCTTAGCTTATCTTACCACTATATAGTGTACACATAACTTTTAATGTTGACCGTTGGATCAAGATTTGCGAATCTAGCATTTCTAGCCGTTGTATCTTCTTTTCCGTTCTAGCATCTAGAAGATTTTATTGATATATAGTCTTTGTCATAATGAATGCTATGCACAAACCTCAAAACACACTTCTCCATCGTACTAGAATCTTCTCCCTTATTTCTCTAGACCATGTTATCAAAAATTGAATGTGTTCGGTAGCTAATAATCTTTGACTTCTACATGACATACAAAGTACAGGGACCAAATATACACCCATACTTCTTACCTTAAAACACTTCTCTATCATTCTAGACTCTTTTAGACATTTCTATAGACCATGTTACTAAAATTGGAAGTATTAGGTATATAGCTAACAAACATTTACTTCTACGTTGACTTCAACATGATACAAAGTACAAGAACCAAATATACACCTATAATTTATAGATGTTCATCAAATTTAAAACTTTTTGAGCTTAACCTATTATATAATCATATCTTACCATTATATATATAGTGTACAAATAACTTTGAACTTTGACCGTTGGATCAAGACTGGCAAATCCCAACACTACTAAATAAAATTAAGTTGGATCTTCAATCCATTCTAGCATATGGAAGATTCTCTATTAATGTTCTTTAGTGCACTGAATGTTATGCACAAACTTCAAAACACACTTCTCGGTAATTCTAGAATCATCTTCGTCATTTTTCTAGAGCATGTCGAGTACTAGTTAACAATATTAGGTTGATTTCTACATGATACAAAGTACAAAGAACCAAATACACACCTGGTACTTTATGGACGTAGCTCTTAATTATAATAGGTAAAGCACAAAAATTTATAAATTTGATTAACATATATATAACCTGTAAATTACACGTGTCCTGCATGTAAGGCTCAGATAATATACGTCTGACACATATCATCAATATATAAAATTATAAGGTAAAGCAGAAAAATATATAAATTTGATCAACATCTATAAAAAATATGGGTGTATATTTGGTTCTTGTACTTTGTACAGTATATATATATAGTGGCGCTATTTAACCCCCGGGGTGTAGAATAGTTATTCTACACCCACCCTCTATATTATAAACTGTATAAAAATTTACGTCACGTAAATTTTCACTTACTTCAGAAGTCGAGAACAACATAAGAAAATTTAGACATGTCGTAAAAAAAATCGTTTATATGCCGTATAAAAATACGACATAAAATATGTATTTTCTATGTTTTTACACTATAATGACTCACAAATCATATTTTTATGTCGATTTTTTTATGTTTCTGATGAACATAAACATAATTATTAGTATACAAAATATAAATTTCTATATGTGAGAACATAAAAATATGTGGTGTGCAAAATAACTATTCTGCACCCTGGGTGCTGAATAGGGTTTCTATATATATATATATATATAGGTAAAATAACTGGGGCATCATGGTGCCCAGACACCATACGTGATACACGTATATATATATCATGTAGAAGTCAGTGATTATTAGCTATCTAAAACTTGAATTTTTTGGAAACATGGTTTAGAGAAATGAGGGAGAAGATTCTAGAATGTTGGAGAAGTATGCTTTAAGTTTTGTGCATAGCATTCATTGTGATGAAGACTATCAATAGAATCTTCTAGATGCTAGAATAAAAAAATATCCAATGGCTAGAAATGTTGGGATTCGTGAGTCTTGATCTAACGGTCAATATTCAAAGTTATTCGTACATTATATAGTGTTAAGATAAGACAAGAAGTATGGGTGTATATTTGGTTCTTGTACTTTGTATCATCATGTAGAAGTCAAAGATTATTAGCTACCTGACACTTGAAATTTTTGGTAACATGGTCAAGAGAAACAAGGGAGAAGATTCTAGTATGATGGAGAAGTATGTTTTGAGGTTTGTGCATAGCATTCATTATGCTGAAGACTATCAACAGAATCTTCTAGATGCTAGGGGCTTGTTTGATTCGTAGGATAGGAAAAGCATAGGAATAGGAAAAACATAGGATTACAATGTCATGCCCACTTTAATCCTATAGGAACCCATATATATATATATATATATGCAAGAAAGTTTGTTTGATTCCATCGAAGGAAAAAAGGATTCTAAGAAAGAGTTTTGGGCGTGGATCGATGTTAGATTTCCTATGCAATCTAGTGCAAAGGATTCCCTAGGAAAATTTCCTATAGGAATCAATAATCATACAAATCAAACAACCATTATAGAAAAAATCTTATGGGATTTAATCCTATAAATTTCCCATGTAAATCCTTTGAATCAAACATGATGGCCTAGAATGGAAAAGAAGATCCAACGGCTAGAAATATTGGGATTCGCGAGTCTTGATCCGACGATAAACATTCAAAGTTATTCGTACACTATATAAAAAAGTGGTAAGATAATGGAAAGATGAGATAGTGGTAAGATATACTACTCTTGTTGCTCCATGTCACACCCCGAGAACAAGAAGCACACACATACACACACAGAGAGAAAGAGAGACTCACGCAGCTTTGCAATTGAAGTTATACTATGAAACTATTTTGAAGGTGTACACTGTGGGTCAATATCTTGAAAATCGTCGAGATTTCTGAATGACTCAATATCTTGATATATATGAATTTGCATGCTGGCAACTCTTACACAGATTAAAAAACGAAAGGATATAAAGGAAAATGAATAAACGAAAAGGGTCTGCATGACATCCTCTCGTTTGCAGTACCAACCATGAAAAAAATGGTAAACATGAGATTTGAAACATTCGAAAAAGTCGTACTCACATTAGATATGGCCTGAACACTCGAGGGTTTCTCGAGCGGAATGACCGATTAGGTCATGGCCATATCTACATCATAGTTCTTGATAATGTTCTCATATTTGGTAGATGGGTGTGTCTTGCCATGGTATACAATAATGCTGGGGTGGTAGTTTCGAACTAGTATTAGGAAAAACATGTTCAAATTTCCGAGTTGTATCTTTAGATCCGTGTTGTAAAAGTATAGGTCCCAGATGTATTTTGGTTTTCTTTTTGGACCACTATGTAATTTTCATGCCCACCACTGGATTTTAATGTGCATGTTCTTGGTTCTTCGGGGCAGATTCCTCGTTAGAAAGAAAAAGAAAAAGTTCCCAGTGATCGGAATTATTTTGCGCACGAATATTTTGGATCTAAATGCCCCAGACCCAATTTTCAAAAAAAAGGACTATTGTGCAAAACTTGAGTAGTCCGTACTTCTACTAAACCAGGGGCACTAGAAAATTAACCCCAAAGCTGCCAAAGAAAAAACGGAAGAAAAAACGAAGAGCAAGAAGAGATTATTAATGGGAGGCAGCACGAGAGCAGGGAAGGAGTTGAAGGCAGTGCAATATCAGAGTAAAGCTAGTTTGACGTGTTTCTGACACGAGGTACAAGTACCTACTACTAGTATCACAATACTACAAGGAATACTACTATGTTTTCTCTCTCCTTCGCTGTCTCTCACAATCCATCCTCTCTCCCCCTCCTGTGCAGTGCCCCGCACGCACCGGCCGACTGATCTCTCCCTTGTCCCACTGCGTCGTGCCTTGGTACGGCCGCGCTGTGTGTGTAGCCTGTTTTTTCCTTTTTTTTTCTTGACAAGAGTATCCAACGTGTTGGTCAGCTGCCTTGCTGTATACTAGTAAACTGTACGTGCTTCGCATGACTATTTTATTGCATGCACTCCAATAACTTACCTTATTAAAGTATAATAATATCTTGCATAATTTAGAACTTTGGTGCAATATTTGGTCGACTTATTAGAACTAAGATATCGTGTATTTTTAATGGATGCAGTACTATGGATTGTTTTGCATGACTGTCGACATGCACAATTTTGGTTTTGCATTGTTCACATTTGATGTCCAGACAGACAATATACATATACCTCTCCATGAACAACGATTGGAGTCTACACTCAATGTTACGTGTAAGTTTCGTCGTTTTTCTCTACTTTTTAAATGTTATATTAAACTACCATCATTTTCAATGATGCATGAAACGACCAAAAAAGAGTTGTGACCTTTTTTTAGTATCTAAAAATATTTTCATTGTTAATAATTATTTTTTACCATTTTACAGAGCATTCCATAAAACAAAAAAATGTTTTTACCATCAGGGGAAATGTTTCCATTACATGACAAAAAATAATGTCTTTATCACCAAGAATATATAGCTCAAGAAATGAATTCCAACACAATAACCATATGCAATGACCTGATGTGTATAAACCTTAGTGACTTAATGTATGCCTTTTTTCTCTATGAAGACTGTTGGTTAATAAAAACATAATGTTTGTTAAACCCACATGTGATCTATCCATATAAATGACACAGTGACAGTAACCATGGAGAATCGTCATACGTCTTCCATTTCCCTTTTTTGTGAAAAGGATCCTGGCATTAAAAGAAACATCGAATAGTACAAAGCACCTCAACAAAAACTAAAATTACATCGAAATCTTTGAGATGCCCTTCGTCTTCAACCTCTGTTGTCCGTGCCACGAGGAGCAATGGTACCTGCCAGATTGACATGTTTTTTTGTAAAGTTGTCGAGGATATCCCTGTGACGGAGGCTGGAGGCCATGCGGGTGTTGTTCATGCCCGACATGCCCTGGAATACACACTGCTCAAGGAGGCCGATGAAGAGGTCCATCTCGTCGTGTTGGGCAAGACGCTGCACGATAACAGCTACCTCCATGTAGATGTCCGCCGGTGTGTAGGGCAAAGCCTCGGAAAGCTGTAGGGCCATCAGTGCGTGGAACTTATTGTCTCCAGATAGACCAGCCAGGGAAGTGGTGAGCACCGCAACAACCTGGGGAGGAACACCTGGACCAAAATTTGGGGCTAAAAGTCAGTTATAGACAGGCTAGATGAATGAAGTCCATAGAAGAAAACCATATCGCTGCCGGTAGCATGCATTGTGGCAAACGTACCTGTTGGGTATGCGTCACGGCGCATGGCCTGAAGGCGGGCAGTGAGGTTGTCCACCATGCCTGTGATGATGCCAAAGCTGGTGAGGAAAGAGTCCACCGTCTTCTTGAGCCAGGCTACAAAGATGGCGTCGGAATGGGTGCGTGCCACGACGCATGCCAGCACGACACGGAGGCATGATACATTGCAAATGTTTCTATAATTTTTTATGTTCCATGCTTGGTTTTATCTACTTTCTTATGTTTTGTCCACACTTTGGAGTACTTTTCATATGATTTCTTGGACTAACCTATTAACAAGAGCCACAGTGCCAGCTGCCTGTTTTCTGCTGTTTTTGGTTCCAAGAAAGTCAGAAAATGAATATTCTTGGAATTGGATGGGACAAAAGTCAAAGTTATTATTTCACCGGAGGACACGTGGAGCCAGAATACGAGACGGAGAGGGGCTAGGGTCTGGCCACACCACCTGGCCGTGCGGCCTGGCCTGGCCCGCGCCAGGGGGTGGTTTGGCCGCCCTAGGCACCCCCTCGGCCTCTCCTTCCGCCTATATATTGCCTCTGATACAGAAACCCTAAGTACCCGATCAAAAATCCACAAAAGAGTCTGTAGCCGCTGTCGTCTCCATCCCTAGATCGGGAGGGATATAAGCTCTTCCCGGCACCCTGCCGGAGAGGGGAATTCACCCTGGAGGCCTTCTTCATCATCATGCAAGCCTCCGGTGTGATGCGTGAGTAGTTCATCTCTGGACTACAGGTCCATGTAGTAGCTAGATGGCTAGTTCTCCTCCTTTGTGCTTTCATGTCTAGATCTTGTGAGCTCCGTTCATGATCAAGATCATCTATTTGTAATTCTACATATTGTGTTTACGGGGATCTGATGGATATTGAGATGCTATTTCAGATTGATTATTGATTCTATCATGTCTTTGTTATTTGTGATCTTGCATGCTTTCCATTGTTAGTAGCTATCTTGGCCAAGTAGATGCTAGCAACTCCAAGAGTTAGTATTTATGCTCGATAGTGGGTTCATGCCTCTGATAATCTGGGGAAGTGACAGAAATCTCTAAGGTACTAGATGTGTTGTTGCTACTAGGGAGAAAACAACAATCCTTTGTTCATAGAACAATCGTATTGTTTACTTTACACACAATTCGTAATGCAATAATCTGTTGCTTGCAACTTAATACTGGAGGGGGTTCGGATGATAACCTGAAGGTGCATTATTAGTCATAGATGCAGTTGGATGACGGTCTATGTATAATGTTGTAATGCCCAATCGAATCTCAAAGGAGTCAAGATGATTAGTATATGCTTGTATGCTTTCTCGATGTTTATCAATTGCCCCACTGTAATTTGTTCACCCAGCATGTTATCTATCTTAAGGAGAGCCACCTCTAGTGAAATAGGGACCCCGATCCTTTCTTTTACATACAATCTACAATCAACTGTTTACTGCTTTGTGTTTACTTTCTACAAACTATTACTTCCTTCCGTTCGATATGTTTAATCCTTTGTTTTCAGCAAAACCGTTGAGATTGACAACCTCATCGCAAGTTGGGGACATAGTTCTGTGGTTGTGTTGTGCAGGTCTCCATGTTGCTGTTGGCACCGGTAGTGCGCCCTGCCAACGTTCAGCTAGCTACAACTTTGCGGTGTTTCCTTGCTCCTACTGGATTGATAACCTTGGTTTCGTACTGAGGGAAAACTTGCTGTTGTGCTCATCATACCTTCCTCCTGGGATTCCCCAACGAGCTCGATATAGTTTGGGCCAACGAGCAACAACTTTTTCTAGCGCCGTTGCCGGGGAGTCAAGGACATCTTCACAAGGGGAGTCCCTCATAACCAATGTCTTTACTTTGTTATTTTTGTTTTGCTTAGTTTACTTTTGTTTTGTTTGCTTATTTCTTTATCAAAAACACACAAAAAATTAGTTCTACTAGTTTGCTTTCTTTATCAAAAACACAAAAAAATGACTATTCTAGAAAATACTAAGTTGTGTGACTTCACTAGCACCAACAACAATGATTTTATGAGCACACCTATTGCTCCACCTGTGCCTGAAGCTACTTTCTTTGAGATAAAACCTGCTTTACTCAATCTTGTTATGATAGAACAATTTTTTGGTATTGGTAATGAAGATGCTGCCCATCTAAATAACTTTGTTGAACTTTGTGAGATGCAAAAGCATAGGGATATAGATGGTGATATTATTAAGCTTAAATTGTTTCCTTTCTCTTTGAGAGGAAAAGCTAAAGAATGGTTGAATTCCTTAACTAGGAATAGTATTGATTCTTGGACTAAGTGCAAAGATGCTTTCATTGGAAAATACTATCCTCCTGCTAAGATTAGATCTATGAGAAGTGAAATAATGAAGTTTAAACAATCTGATAATGAACATGTTGCTCAAGCTTGGGAAAGAATGAAATCTTTGGTAAAGAATTGTCCCACTCATGGACTGACTGCTTGGATGATCATCCAAACCTTTTATGTAGGATTGAACTATTCTTCAAGAAACTTATTGGATTCTGCTGCTGGAGGTTATTATGTTTCTGCTTGTTAATGGGAAAGCCCATATTGATCCGAATAATGTTCCCTTATCTTCTTTGGTTGCTCAAGAAGAGCAAGTTGATGTGAACTTTATAAGAAATAACAATTTTAGGAACAATGCTTATGGTAATAATAATTATAGGCCTTACCCTCCTAATAATACTTATGGTTGTAATGGAAAACCTGGATTACCTAGTGAGGGAAGAATTTTAGAAGTTGAAAGAGCCACTAAAAACTTCATGCAAATGTAATATGAGCAAAATAAACTATTCACTAAAACTATGGAGGAACAAATTACCATTTTGAAGAACATTAGCCATCAACTTGAGAGTCTAAATAGGGAAATTCCTAGTTTACAATTGAAACTTTCTAATGCTGAAAGAAATATAGCATATTTGGCTGAAGCTCAATCTTCTTTGAATAAAATGGCTGCTAAACCTGAAACTATTGATAATCCCTTTGCAGCTACTAATGCCATACAAGTAAGAATTGATGAAAATGTTAGACTATTAGCTAAATTGCATGCTAAGTGGGAAAGAGAAGATGAAATTGCTAAAAACATTAGTGTTTCTACTATCACCACCACTAGTGTTGAGGCTAGTAATAACTCTACTACCTTAGATGATAATTATGATTTTGATCTTGATGGTTGCAATATCTCTGAAGTTATTAAGTTCCTACAAAAGCTTGTTAAAAGTCCTAATGCTAGTGCTATGCACATGGCCTTTACAAAACACATTACTGATGCTCTCATAAAAATGAAAGAAGAAAAGATGAAACATAAAGCTACTATTCCAATAAAACAAGAAGATGGTTGGGAACCCATCATTAATATGAAAGTGAATGATTTTGATTACAAAGCTTTATGTGATATTGATAGTAGTGTTTCTATTATGCCTAGAAGGATTTCTGATATGCTTGATTTGCCACCACTTGAAGATTTTTATTTGAATGTCCCACTTGATGATAATGCTAAAAAGAGGGGAGTCTTAATGATGTTCTTATTATGGTTAACAATGCCTATGTCCCTGTTGATTTCTATATTTTGGATGTTGAATGTAATGCTTCTTGTCCTATTACTTTGGGAAGATCTTTTCTTAGAACTGTTGGTGCCATTATTAATATGAAAGAAGGCACCATTAAATATCAATTCCCACTCAAGAAAGGTATAGAACACTTCCCTAAGAAGAGAGATAAGATTTCTTTTGCATCTCCTATGAAAACAAAAATTGATGTTAATGCTTCTTTATTTGAGAACACTTGATTCTTTTTCTTTCTTCTTATGCCTAACTTAAAGGCGTTAAAGAAAATTACTTATTGGGAGATAACCCAAAAGTTTTAGATGAGTCTTGGAAGTTATTAATTCAGTAATAACCGCTCCTTATCCTTTTTATTTGCTTTTTGTGCCAAGAATTACCTCTAATGAGAGAGAAGTAATGATTGGGAAAGTTGCTGTCCTGAAACAGATTTCTGTGCTTCACCATAAAAATTCGTGTAAAATCTTTGTACGTCCTTTTGAGGCATGAATTGTTTTGCTTCTGCCCCAGGTTGTTATCTAACTTTTGTTAGTTCAACACTTTTTGATTTGAGCAGAACAAGGTCTTCGAAAAAATTCTTCTTTACCTGCTGGTCTGTTTTGACAGATTTCTGCCGTTTTCTGCATTTGCTTCTTGTTGGTTCCTTTTTGAGTTCTTTTGGGGAATTGAGCTTTTTGAGGAAAGTGCTACAGTAGCTTGTGTTTTAATGGAAGTTTTCTTGGTGTTAGAACTGAACCTAAAGACTTATTATCTTGAGTGCACTAATGTTGCTAATAAAGATTGTGTGAAGTTTTGTATGAAGGAAAAAATTTAGGTGGATGGAAGGAATGAGTAATGAGATGAAGGATGGACTAAAGCTCGAGCTTGGGGATGCCACACATGTAACCCCAAGAAATATCCAAGAAGTACAAGCGTCCAAGATAGGGGATGCCCAAGGCATCCCCCTCTTCATCAATAAAAAACCCAGGTTTCTTCCAAACGCTTCATTTTTATTGTTTCACGCACAGTTGTTTTGTTCTTGGAGCGTCTTATTTTTTGTTTTTGTTTTGGTTTTTCGTTTGTGTTGTTTTCTTAGTTTGCTGAATAAATTGGTTGGACCCCCTCTTTCATACATTGGTTTTCAAATAGTTTGGTTTGGTTTGCAAAAGAGTAGGAAAGATCATGCTTAAGTGATAAAGAGAGTTTGTTTTTGACTATGGCCTACGCTTTGTCATGCCATGCTTGATATTGTTTTGGCTTTATGCTTAGTATTCTTTGCTGTGGCATGACTTGTTATAAACAATTGAGATTGCTTAATGTGCCTTGGATGAATCATGCGTTGTTTTAGCATATTAAAGCATAGTATAGTGGTATTCTCCTTTGATGCTTTATTTGGGTTGACTTGGTGCATGTTCACACCATGTTATGACTATCCCAAGTCACCATAGCCTTTATGATCCTTTAGTTTTCAACTTGTAGTATCACTTTATGCTTTGATCAATGATGTTTTGTCGCTCTGCATGATTATGGCCATTATTGCTCTCTTAGTTTGTCGCTCCCAGTCTTTTGCTAGCCTCCACAACCAAGTATGAGTTCCACTCATGCATCCAACTCCTTAAACCAAGTTATTCCAAAGATTCCACCATACCTACCTACTAGCTTATGCTATTCCAAGTATATTCATGTTTTTGTCTATCTTCCGAATTAAACTTGTTATGAGAAAACTAGTGATTAAATCTCTCGCAAACTTGATGGCACACTTTACTTTCTTGCACTTAATAAACTTGAACCATTGGGTCCTTCTTTGTTGCGTATATGCTTGCGCTTTATAAATTGAAGGTAGAAGAACCGTGTATCATGGGGAACACTTTCAACATTGCACTTGTACTTTGTACCCCGTTGATATCATGTCCTTTTGCTTATGGATCCCGGTGGTATGAAATAAAAGTGGAACTTGTAAGATCATGGAGTTTGTATGTGTGTTAGAGAAACGCCTGGGCCGCTAGCCTAAGCCATGCCTAATCATGGTGGAAACTTGCAGCATCACCATAATGAGCACTCTATGAAGCATCCTCAATAAAAACCTATGCAAATAGCAAATAAAAAGATCGCTGAGATGCTCATTGTCTGCTTGCCTTGTCATTTTGATTATGGGATAGCTCCCGTATCATGTGCAAGGGGCACCCCGTTGGCGGTTCTTTATGATACATATGTACTTACAATGACAAGAGCTTACTTGTGACTAAAGTTGAGTAGCATGAGGTTCGGTCTTCGTAAGTATGGGGCATGAGATTTTAGTTTATAACTTCTCAAGCATATCCTCTTAGTTGTGTCACTTTAACCTTAATCACTTCAAGATGCTTATGATAGGGGTAATGAGAGCTGAAAGCTATAAGTACCATAATTTTTGGAAGCTCTTTATGAAACTTGAATCTCTGCTTCCTTCTATGAAGGCCTTTCTTCCACCCATTATATTGAGTCTCCACCTTATATCTTTATGCACCTACTTTGAGAGCATAGTGGCAATTCTTAGTTCTATGTGCATTGTCCCAAGACTAGTTGATTGATGCATAACTTGATATTGCTTGTTTTAAACTATCTGTATCTAGTCACTCTTCTGAACTTTGAAGGTGTCCTATGCATTTTTATTTGCTACTCTATGAGGGACAAGCTGAATGCTACTATGCTATGTTTTCTTTATGTGAAATAAACAAACGTCTTGCAAAGCATTGTTATTAATGAATCTTTTGTTTGTGCCTTTTCATGTTGCATCATAGTTTCTTTGCTTATTGCTAGAACTTTGTCTTTCATGTTATGATTGAAGTACTATGATCCCAGCTTTGAATGTTTTACAAATACTTTGATCAAGTTTATGATGGTGCATGTCACCTCAAAAATTATTCTTTCTTTTATCACTTACCTACTCGAGGACGAGCAGGAGTTAAGCTTGGGGATGTTGATACATTGCAAATGTATCTATAATTTTTGATGTTCCATGCTTGATTTTATCTACTTTCTTATTGTTTGTCCACACTTTGGAGTACTTTTCATATGATTTCTTGGACTAACCTATTAACAAGAGCCATAATGTCAGCTGGCTGTTTTCTGCTGTTTTTGGTTCCAGGAAAGTTAGAAAATTAATATTCTCGGAATTGGACGGGACAAAAGCCAAAGTTATTATTTTACCGGGGACACCTGGAGCCAGAATACAAGACGGAGAGGGGCTGGGGCCTGGCCACACCACCTGGCCGCGCGGCCAGGCCTGGCCCACGCCAGGGGGTGGTCTGGCCGCCCCAGGCACCCCCTCGGCCTCTCCTTCCGCCTATATATTGCCTCTGATACAGAAACCCTAAGTACCCGATCAAAAATCCACAAAAGAGTCTATAGCCGCCGTCGTCTCCATCCCTAGATTGGTGGGATCTAAAGCTCTTCCCGGCACCCTGCCGGAGAGGGGAATTCACCCTGGAGGCCTTCTTCATCATCATGCAAGCCTCCGGTGTGATGCGTGAGTAGTTCATCTCTGGACTACGGGTCCATGTAGTAGCTAGATGGCTGGTTCTCCTCCTTTGTGCTTTCATGTCTAGATCTTGTGAGCTCCGTTCATGATCAAGATCATCTATTTGTAATTCTGCATGTTGTGTTTGCGGGGATCCGATGAATATTGAGATGCTATTTTAGATTCATTATTGATTCTATCATGTCTTTGTTATTTGTGATCTTGCATGCTTTCCGTTGTTAGTAGCTATCTTGGCCAAGTAGAGGCTAGCAACTCCAAGAGTTAGTATTTATGCTCGATAGTGGGTTCATGCCTCTGGTAATCTGGGGAAGTGACATAATCTCTAAGGTACTTTTGTACTCTTGCTTTTGGAAGTGTAGTACATAAATATAGTAGTACTACAGAGTGGTACTAGTAGTAGTACTCGTACAAGCAATCAACGGTAGAAAGCTACTACCACTGGTATAGTTGACCTTCAAGTATTAAGTGCCTACCTAACCAAGCCTGCATGCTTATCTTGGTAATTGTGCGGCCTCTCACATAGCCAAATGCCCACTTAGGCTGGTCATAGTGTGAAGTAGTAAGTAGTAGTAACATGCATAGTATGTTAGTACTAGTCAGTTACTAACTCCGTAGTAGAAAATAACATAGGTGTGGTATAATGCACAATCTCATTTATTGTAATGTAGACTTATTTTGTCTTGAAATGTGTGATGTTATGGTAACATAGCTTGTTACCACAAGCCTCTCTCTCATCATTTAATTGCATGCCATATCATATATATGCTTAGTTGGCAATACAAGTAGGACTAGGTTACTCCCACTATGACTAGCCTTAACATGGAGTACTAGTACTGCCTGTTCAAAAAAACATGAACTCCCTCCATTTCAAAATACAAGATGTTTTAGTTTAGTTAAAAGAGTGTATCTAGACTGCTTTTAGTATATATACGTTCAATCTAAATGAACATATACACCAAAAGCAGTGTACATGCACTCTTTTCACAAAACTAAAACATATATTTTGGAATGGAGGGAGTACTAGCTAGTACTATTGTTTTGTTGGTACCAAGACGTGGCCTTGAAAATTGGTGAGAAAATCTTGGGAACGTTATTAGAGCTAGCCTCTTAACTGCACCGTAATTGTCTCCCCATTGGTTTATTTTTTCCCTCGCGATCTATCGCATGCAGAGAGAAATGGTAGATACCAGAAATTAGGGGCTGCAATAACTAGGGCTCTACAAATTGCTCCCCCATCTCATTGCATTTTACTACTCCCCGTATTTTGTACCTCGTGTCAGGAACCCATCGCAGCTTTGCTCTTGAAGTTATACTATGAAACTATTTTTAAGGTGTACACTGTGGGTCAATATCTTGAAAATCGCTGAGATTTATGAATGACTCAATATCTTGATATATATGAATTTTCATGCTGGCAACTCTTACACAGATTAAAAAAAATGAAAGGATATAAAGGAAAATTAATAAACGAAAAGGGTCCGCATGACATCCTCTCGTTTGCAGTACCAGCCATGAAAAAATGGTAAACATGAGATTTGAAACATTCGAAAAACTCGTAGTCACATTAGATATGGCCTGGACACTCGAGGGTTTCTAGAGCGGAATAACCGATTAGGTCATGGCCATATCTACATCAAAGTTCATGATAATGTTCCCATATTTGGTAGATGGGTGTGTCTTGCCATGGTATACAATAATGCTAGGGTGGTAGTTGAGAACTAGTATTAGGAAAAACATGTTCAAATTTTCGAGTTGTATCTTTAAGATCCGTGTTGTAAAAGTATAGGTCCCAGATGTATTTTGGTTTTCTTTTTGGACCACTATGTAATTTTCATGCCCACCATTGGATTTTAACACGCACGTTCTTGGTACTTTGGGGCAGATTCCTCGTTAGAAAAAAAAAGTTCCCAGTGACCGGAATTATTTTGCGCACGAATATTTTGGATCTGAATGCCCTAGACCCAATTTTCATAAAAAAGGACTATTGTGTAAACATTGAGTAGTCCGTACTTCTACTGAACCAGGGGCATCAGAAAATTAACCCCAAAGCTGCCATAGAAAAAAAGGGAAGAAAAAACAAAGAGCAAGAAGAGATTATTAACGGGAGGCAGCGCGAGAGCAGCGAAGGAGTTGAAGGCGGTGCGATATTAGAGTAAATCTAGTTTGACGGATTTCTGACACGAGGTACATGTACCTACTACTAGTAGCACAGTACTACTAGTAGTACTACTATGTTTTCTCTCTCCTTCGCTGTCTCTCACCATCCATCTTGTCTCCCCCCTCCTGTGCAGCGCCCCGCGCGCACCGGCCGAGTGATCTCTCCCTCGTCCCACTGCGTCGCACCGCACATGTGTGCCTTGGTACGGCCGCGCTATGTGTGTGTGGCCTGTTTTTTCCTTTTTTCTGACAAGAGTATCTAACGTGTTTTGAATTGTATACATAGCACCAATCCTGACCGTTGGGCTATAAGAACCAATGGTTCAGAGCAGCTAGATTCGTGTTGAACAGTACCTAGAGAAAACTCCACCATGTTCTAGGACCATCATACTTTAAGTTTTGTTAGAGAAAATACATACATTAAGTCTATTACTCCCTCTGGTCCATATTAATTGTCGTAGAAATAGATGTATCTAGACATGTTTTAGTGCTAGATACATCCATTTTAGCGACAAGTAATATGGATCGGAGGGATTAATAATAACTATCTTCTTTTCCATTCTAGCATCTAGAAGATTCGATTAATAGACTTCATCATAGTAAATTATAAAATTACTATATAAAATTGATAGTCTTCGATTGATACTCCCTCCGTTTTTATTTACTTCGCGTTCTGGGTTTAGTCAAAGTCATAATTTGTCATGTTTGACCAACAATATTGCAAAATATAATAATATCCATCTTTGCAAATACATATAATATGAAAAGATACTTCATGAAGATTCCAATACTATATAGTTTTATATTATAAATTTTGATATTTTTTCTCTAAATATTTGGTCAAACTTTACTAAGTTTGACTTTGACTAAACCTAGAATGCGAAGTATTTGTGAACGGAGGGAGTAGTCTGACATATCATCACTATATAAAATTATAATTGGTAAAGAACAATAAATTATAAATTTGATCAACATCTATAAAGTATGGGTGTATATTTGGTCCTTGTACTTTGCATGTCATTATGCTAAAGACTATCAATAGAATCTTCTAGATGCTAGAATAGAAAAGAAGATCCAACGGCTAGAAATATTGGGATTCGCGAGTCTTGATCCAATGGTAAATATTCAAAGTTATTCGTACACTATATAGTGGTAAGAGGTAAGATAAGATATCTCTATCTCTACTACTATAATGGAGCAGTTTTGAATTGGATCCATAGCACCAATCTGGATCGTTGGGCTCTTAGATCCAATGGTTCAGAGAAGCTGGATTCGTGTTGAATAGTACCTAGATCAAACTCCACCATGCATGTTCTAGAACCATTATGCCACCACCCCCAAAATTTCTTAGCACAGTAGGCGGTAACTAGTATAGACCTAGAGCAAACTCCACCATGTTTTAGAACCATCATGTCACCACCCCCAAAATGCATAAATTAAATATATTAATAATAACTATCTACACATATTGAGAATACAACCTACTATGCTATGAAATTTTGGGGGTGGTGACATGCATGATGGTTCTAGAACATGGAGGAGTTGGCTCTAGGTAATATTCAACACGAATCTAGCTACTTTGATCCATTGGATCCAACAACCCAATGGTCAGGTATGATGTTATGGATCCAATTCAAAACTGCTCTATTCTTATCTTATCTTATCTTACCACTATATAGTGTTCGAATAACTTTGAATATTGACCGTTGGATCAAGACTCACGAATCGCAACATTTCTAGCCCTTGGATCTTCTTTTCCATTCTAGCATCTAAAAGATTCTATTTTTTTCAACGTTCTAGAAGATTCTATTGATAGTCTTCATCACAATGAATGCTACGCACAAAACTCAAAACACACTTCTCCATCATTCTAGAATCTTCTCCCTCGTTTCTCTAGACCATGTTACCAAAAATTTCATATTTTAGATCTCTACTACTATAATGGAGCAGTTTTGATTGGATCCATATTACCAATCCTGACTATTGGGTTGTTAGATCCAATGATTCAGAGAAGCTGGATTCATGTTGAATAGTACCTAGAGCAAACTCCACCATGTTCTATAGAACCATCATGTCATCACCCCCAAAATTTCATAGCACACTAGGCTGTATTCTGAATATGTGTATATAGTTATTATTTATAGACTTAATTTATGCATTTTTTCTCTAATGTATGAAATATGATTTAACAAACATTAAGTTGTTATTAACCAATAGTCTTGTTAGAGAAAAATTCATACATTAATTATATTAATAATAACTATCTACACATATTGAGAATCCAGCCTACTATGCTATGAAATTTTGGGGTTGGTGACATGCTGATGGTTCTAGAAGATGGTGGAGTTTGCTATATAGGTACTATTCAACATGAATCTAGCTGCTCTGAATCATTGGATCTAATAGCCGAACATTCTATATGAAATGTGATTTAACAAACATTAAGTTATTACTAACCAATAGTTTTGTTAGATAAAAATGCATACTTTAAGTCTATTAATAATAACTATGTACACATAATGAGAATACAGCCTACTGTGCTATGAAATTTTGGGGGTGGTGACATGATGGTTCTAGAATATGGTGGAGTTTGCTCTAGGTTGGTACTATTCGACACGAATCAAGCTACTCTGAACCATTGGATCTAACAGCCCAACGGTCAGGATTGGTGCTATGGATCCAATTCATTCAAAACTGCTCCACTATCTTATCTTATCTTACCACTATATATAGTGTACGAGTAACATTGAATATTGACCGTTGGATCGAGACTCGCGAATCCGAACGTTTCCAACCATTATTGGATCTTCTTTTCCATTTTATTATCTAGAAGATTCTACTGATAGTCTTAAACACGATGAATGCACTATGCATAAACCTCTCAAAACACACTTCTCCATCATACTAGAATCCTCTCTCTCGTTTCTCTAGACCATGTTACCAAAAATTTCAAGTGTTAGGAAGCTAATAATCTTTGACTTCTACACATGATGATACAAAGTAGAAGAACCAAATATACACCCATACTTTATAGATGTTGATCAAATTTATATTTTTTCCACTTTACATATTATAATTTAATATAGTGATGATATGTCAAACGTTATTATCTGAGCCTCACGTGCAACTTACTAGAAGTAGTAGAGACAATACAACCTACTGTGCTACGAAATTTTAGGGGTGGTGACATGATGGTTCTAGAACATGTCGAAGTTTTCTCTAGGTACTATTCAACACGAATCCAACTGCTTGGAACCATTGGATCTAACAGCCCAATGGTCAGGATTGGTGCTATGGATCCAATTAAAAACTGCTATATTCTTATCTTATTTTAACTTATCTTATCTTACCAATATATAGTGTACGAATAACTTTGACAATTGACCGTTGGATCAAGACTCGCGAATCCCAACATTTCTAGTCGTTGGATCTTCTTTTCCATTCTAGCATCTAGAAGATTCTATTTTTTGAACGGTCTAGAATATTCTATTGATAGTCTTCATCACAATAAATGCTATGCACAAAACTCAAAACACACTTCTCCATCATTCTAGAGTCTTCTCCCTAGCTCGTTTCTCTAGACCATGTGTTACTGAAAATTTCATGTTTTAGTAGATAGCTAATAATCGTTGACTTCTACATGATCTTACCACTATATAGTGTACGGACAACTTTGACCGTTGGATCAAGACTAGCAAATCCAAACATTTCCAGACGTTGGATCTTCTTTTCCATTCTAGCATCTAGAAGATTCTATTGATAGTCTTCATCACAATGAATGATATGCACAAAATTCAAAACACACTTCTTCATCATTCTAGAATCTTATCCCTCGTTTCTCTAGACCATGTTGCCAAAAGTTTAAAGTTTTAGATAGCCAATAATCGTTGACTTCTACATGATATGCAAAGTAGAAGAACGAAATATACACCTGAGAAGATTATTCTACTCCCTCCGATCCAAATTATTGTTCTTAGATTTGTCTAGATTTGGTTATATCTAGTCATGTTTGAGTGTTAGATACATCCGAATCTAGACAAATCTGAGAGCAATAATTTGGATCAAAGGGAGTAGAATGATGGAGTAGTGTTTTTTGAGGTTTGTGCATTACATTCATTGTGCTAAAGACGTCTTGTCCATAATATATTCTAGTAGAAATGCTAGCTAGTAGAATGGAAAGGAAGATCCAACGACTAGCAATGTTGGGATTCACGAGTCTTGATCTAACAATCAATATATTCGAAGTTATTCGTACACTGTATGGTGGTAAGATAAGATAAACAATACTCCCTCTGATCCATATTAATTGTCACTGAATTGGATGTATCTAGCACTGTATTACTTATCGCAAAATTGGATATATCTAGACATGTTTTAGTGCTAGATACATCCAATTCAGTGAAAATTAATATGGATCGGAGGGAGTAGTATTTTCTAGAGATGATGCTACAATGGAACAGTAGATCCAACGGCTAGCAATGTTGGTATTCGCGAGTTTTGATCCGTCCAACCAATCAATATTAAAAGTTATTCGCAAAAAATATAGTGGTAAGATATGATAAGAAAGACTATCAATTGTATCTACTAGATGCCAGAATGGAAAAGAAGATCCAACTGGTTGGCAATGTTGGGATCCGCGAGTCTTGATCCAACGGTCAAAATTCTAAGATATTCGTACACTATTGTGGGTAAAATAATGTACTATCCATAGTGTATCTTCTATTTAGATGCTAGCTAGAATGGACTAGTAAAAGGCACGTGCTACACACGTATATATTTTATGAAATGTGATTTAGCAAACATTAAGTTATTATTATTAACCAATAGTATTGTTAGAGAAAAAAGGGCATACATTAATTCTAATAGTAAAAGGCATGAGCCACACGTATATATTGTATGAAATATGATTTAGCAAACATAAAATTGTTATTATTAACCAATAGTCTTGTTAGAGAAACAAGCCATACATTAAGTCTACTTGTAAAAGACATGAGCCGCACATGTATATGCTGAATGAAATGTGATTTAGCAAACATTAAGTTGTTATTATTAACCAATAGTCCTGTTAGAGAAAAAGGCATACATTAATTCTATTGATAATAACTATCTACACACATTGAGAATACACCCTATGGTGTTATGATTTTTTGGGGAGGGGAGGGGGTTACATGGTGGAGTATGCTCTACGGGTACTGTTCAACACGAATCTAGCTGCTCTGAACCATTGGATTTAACAGCCCAATCGTCAGGATTGGTGCTACTAATAATAACTATCTACACATATTCAGAATATAGCCTACTCTGCTATGAAATTTAGGAGGGGGTGTTGACATGATGGTTCTAGAACATGGTGGAGTTTGCTCTAGGTAAGTACCAGCTGTTCAACATGAATCCAGCTGCTATGAACCATTATTGGATCTAACATCCCAATGGTCAGGATTTGTGCTATGGATCCAATTCAAAACCGCTCTATTATAGTAGTAGAAGAAAAGAAGATAACACTGTATAGTGTACGATACAAATAACTTTGACCGTTGGATCTAGACTCGTGAATCCCAACATTGCTAATTAACTGTTGGATCTTCTATCCACATTATACTCCCTCCGTCTAGAAATATAAGACATTTTAGCTATGTGAAACGAATGTATCTAGATGTCTTTTAGTATATAGGCCGACATCTAGAGACATTTGTTTTACAAAGGTAAAATATCTTATACTTGTGAACGAGGGAACAACATCTAGAAGATTCCATTGTTAGTCTTCAGCATAATAAACGCTATGCACAAATCTCAAAACACACTTTTCAGTAATTCTAGAATCTTCTCTAGAACACGTGGAGTATTAGGTAGGAGTACCTAGGTGGCTCGAAATATACACCTGATACTTTATGGATGTGTCTCAAAATTAAAATTATTTTTTGAGCTTCACCTATCCCATGCAAGGCACATTCAACTTTATAGTGGATGTCCAGACCATGCTGGGGGTGACAACTGCTTACAACCCTCTCTTCGATTTCTGCGTCAAGTACTGTATCTGAATGAAAATGGTTTTTTACTCGCGTGGAGACCAGGAGGCCACCTCTCACGGCCTCGACATTCTCCCTCCTCCTCTTCGTGATTGTAGCTCTTGTCTGCCAGATTGCTTTGCCTGTTTTCATTCCTTTTTGCTGTGCTATTTCACCCGCATGACCAGGAACAAGTCCCGCCACATAAGGGCTCGTGCCGCGACGGCGAAGCTGGCAGAAGAGAAGAAGTCAGCTTGCCGTTCTACCATTATGTTTCTACTGGTACCAAGCGATGCGACTATTAAAGGGTCCTAGTCGAATCTTGGTACTTCGGGGTAGATTCCTCGTTAGAAAGGAAAAGAAAAAGTTCCTAGTGACCAGAATTATTTTGCGCACGAATATTTTGGATCTGAATGCCCCAGGCCCAATTTTCAAAAAAAGGACTATTGTGCAAAACTTGAGTAGTCCGTACTTATACTGAACCAAGGGCACTAGAAAATTAACCCCAAAGCTGCCAAAGAAAAAAACAGAAGAAAAAACAAAGAGCAAGAAGAGATTATTAACGGGAGGCAGCGCGAGAGAAGCGAAGGAGTTGAAGGCGGTGTGATGTTAGAGTAAAGCTAGTTTGAGGGATTTCTGACATGAGGTACAGGTACTTACTACTAGTAGCACAGTACTACTAGTAGTACTACTATGTTTTCTCTCTCCTTTCCTGTGTCTCACCATCCATCCTCTCTCCCCCTCCTGTGCAGCGCCCACGCGCACCGGCCAACTGATCTCTCCCTCGTCCCACTGCATCGCGCCGCACACATGTGCCTTGGTATGGCCGCGCTGTGTGTGTGGCCTGTTTTTTCCTTTTTTTCTTGACAAGATTCTCTATCGTGTTTTGAATTGGATACATAGCACCAATCCTGACCGTTGGGCTATAAGATCCAATGGTTCAGAGCAGCTGGATTCGTGTTGAACAGTACCTAGAGAAAACTCCACCATGTTCTAGGACCATCATACTTTAAGTCTTGTTAGAGAAAAATGCATACATTAAGTCTATTACTCCCTCCGGTCCATATTAATTGTCGTAGAAATAGATGTATCTAGACATGTTTTAGTGCTAGATACATCCATTTCAACAACAAGTAATATGGATCAGAGGGAGTAATAATAACTATCTTCTTTTCCATTCTAGCATCTAGAAGATTCGATTGATAGTCTTTATCACAATAAATTATAAAATTACTATATAAAATTTATAGTATTCGATTGATACTCCCTCCATTTTTATTTACTTCGCATTCTGGGTTTAGTCAAAGTCATAATTTGTCAAGTTTGACCAACAATATTGAAAAATATATTAATATTCATCTTTGCAAATTCATATAATATGAAAATATAATTTATGAATATTCCAATACTATATAGTTTTATATTATAAATGTTGATATTTTTCTCTAAATATTTGGTCAAACTTTACCAAGTTTGACTTTGACTAAACCTAGAACGCGAAGTATTTGTAAACGGAGGGAGTAGTCTGACATATCATCATTGTATAAAATTATAATTGGTAAAGCACAATAAATTATAAATTTGATCGACATCTATAAAGTATGGGTGTATATTTGGTCCTTGTACTTTGCATGTCATTATGCTGAATACTATCAATAGAATCTTCTAGATGCTAGAATGGAAAAGAAGATCCAACGGCTAGAAATGTTGGGATTCGCGAGTCTTGATCCAACAGTCAATATTCAAAGTTATTCGTACACTATATAGTGGTAAGAGGTAATATAAGATATCTCTATCTCTACTACTATAATGGAGCAGTTTTGAATTGGATGCATAGCACCAATCCTGATCGTTGAGCTGTTAGATCCAATGGTTCAGAGAAGCTAGATTCGTGTTGAATAGTACCTAGAGCAAACTCCACCATGCATGTTTTGGAACCATCATTCCACCACCCCCAAAATTTCTTAGCACAATAGGTTGTGAATACTACAGACCTAGAGCAAATTCCACCTTGTTCTAGAACCACCATGTCACCACCCCCAAAATGCATAAATTAAGTATATTAATAATAACTATCTATACATATTGAGAATACAACCTACTGTGCTATGAAATTTTGGGGGTGGTGACATGCATGATGGTTCTAGAACATGGAGGAGTTTGCTCTAGGTACTATTCAACACAAATCCAGCTGCTTTGATCCATTGGATCTAACAGCCCAACGGCCAGGTATGGTGTTATGGATCCAATTCAAAACGTCTCTATTCTTATCTTATCTTACCACTATATAGTGTTCGAATAACTTTGAATATTGACCGTTGGATCAAGACTCACGAATCCCAACATTTCTAGCCCTTGGATCTTCTTTTCCATTCTAGCATCTAAAAGATTCTATTTTTTTGAACGGTCTAGAAGATTCCATTGATAGTCTTCATCATAATGAATGCTATGCACAAAACTCAAAACACACTTCTCCATCATTCTAGAATCTTCTCCCTCATTTCTCAAGACGATGTTACCAAAAGTTTCATGTTTTAGATCTCCACTGCTATAATGGAGCAGTTTTGATTGGATCCATATTACCAATCCTGACTGTTGGGCTGTTAGATCCAATAATTTAGAGCAGCTGGATTCGTGTTGAATAGTATCTAGAGCAAACTCTACCATATTCTATTGAACCATCATGTCATCAGCCCCAAAATTTCATAGCACAGTAGGTTGTATTCTCAATATGTGTATATAGTTATTATTAATAGACTTAATTTATGAATTTTTTCTCTAATGTATGAAATGTGATTTAACAAACATTAAGTTGTTATTAACCAATAGTCTTGTTAGAGAAAAAATTCATACATTAAGTATATTAATAATAACTATCTACACATATTGAGAATACAGCCTACTACGCTATGAAATTTTGGGGGTGGTGACATGCTAATGGTTCTAGAACATGGTGGAGTTTGCTCTATAGGTACTATTCAACATGAATCTAGCTGCTCTGAACCATTGGATCTAATAGCCGAACGTTCTATTTGAAATGTGATTTAACAAACATTAAGTTGTTACTAACCAATAGATTTGTTAGAGCAAAATGCATAGTTTAAGTCTATTAATAATAACTATCTATACATAATGAGAATACAGCCTACTGTGCTATAAAATTTTGGGGGTGGTGACATGATGGTTTTAGAACATGGTGGAGTTTGCTCTAGGTCGGTACTATTCGACATGAATCAAGCTACTCTGAACCATTGGATCTAACGGCCCAACGGTCAGGATTGGTGCTATGGATCCAATTCATTCAAAACTGCTCCACTATCTTATCTTACCACTATATAGTGTACGAGTAACTTTGAATATTGACCGTTAGATCGAGACTCGTGAATCCGAACATTTCCAGCCATTGTTGGATCTTCTTTTCCATTTTAGCATCTAGAAGATTCTACTGATAGTCTTGAACATGACGAATGCACTATGCATAAACCTCTCAAAACACACTTCTCCATCATACTAGAATCCTCTCCCTCATTTCTCTAGACCATGTTACCAGAAATTTCAAGTGTTAGGTAGCTAATAATCTTTGACTTCTACACATGATGATACAAAGTAGAAGAACCAAATATACACCCATACTTTATAGATGTTGATCAAATTTATATTTTTCCACTTTACCTATTATAATTTAATATAGTGATAATATGTCAGACGTTATTATCTGAGCCTCACGTGCAACTTACTAGAAGTAGTAGAGAGAATACAACCTACTGTGCTATGAAATTTTAGGGGTGGTGACATGATGGTTCTAGAACATGCCGTTGTTTTCTCTAGGTACTATTCAACACGAATCTAGCTGCTTTGAACCATTGGATCTAACAGCCCAATGGTCAGGATTGGTGCTATGGATCCAATTTAAAACTGCTCTATTCTTATCTTATTTTATCTTATCTTATCTTACCACTATATAGTGTAAGAACAACTTTGAACATTGATCGTTGGGTCAAGACTCGCGAATCCCAACATTTCTAGCCGTTGGATCTTCTTTTCCATTCTAGCATCTAGAAGATTCTATTTTTTTGAACGGTCTAGAATATTCTATTGATAGTCTTCATCACAATAAATGCTATGCACAAAACTCAAAACACACTTCTCCATCATTCTAGAGTCTTCTCCCTAACTCGTTTCTCTAGACCACGTGTTACTGAAAATTTCATGTTTTAGTAGATAGCTAATAATCGTTGACTTCTACATGATTTGACCACTATATAGTGTACGGACAACTTTGAATATTGACCGTTGGATCAAGACTAGCAAATCCAAACATTTCCAGACGTTAGATCTTCTTTTCCATTCTAGCATCTAGAAGATTCTATTGATAGTCTTCATCACAATGAATGCTATGCACAAAATTCAAAACACACGCCTCCATCATTCTAGAGTCTTATCTCTCGTTTCTCTAGACAATGTTGCCAAAATTTAAAGTTTTAGATAGCTAATAATCGTTGACTTCTACATGATACGCAAAGTACAAGAACGAAATATACACCTGAGAAGATTATTCTACTGCCACCAATCCAAATTATTGTTCTCAAATTTGTCTAGATTCGGTTGTATCTAGTCATGTTTTAGTGTTAGACACATCCGAATCTAGACAAATCTGAGAACAGTAAGTTAGATCGAAGGGAGTAGAATGATGGAGTAGTGTTTTTTGAGGTTTGTGCATTGCATTCATTGTGCTAAAGACGTACTGTCCATAATATATTCTAGTAGAGATGCTAGCTAGTAGAATGGAAAGGAAGATCCAACGACTAGCAATGTTGGGATTCACGAGTCTTGATCCAACGATCAATATATTCGAAGTTATTCATACACTGTATGGTGGTAAGATAAGATAAGATAAACAATACTCCCTCCTATCCATATTACTTTTCGCAAAATTGGATGTATCTAGACATGTTTTAGTGCTAGATACATGCAATTCAGTGACAATTAATATGGATCGGAGGGAGTAGTATTTTCTAGATATGATGCTACAATGGAACAGTAGATCCAACGGCTAGCAATGTTGGGATTCGCGAGTTTTGATCCGGCCAACCAATCAATATTAAAAGTTATTCGCAAAAAATATAGTGGTAAGATACGATAAGAAAGACTATCAATTGTATCTACTAGATGCCAAAATGGAAAAGAAGATCCAACCGGTTGGCAATGTTAGGATTCGCGAGTCTTGATCCAACGGTCAAAATTCTAAGCTATTCGTACACTATAATGGGTAAAATAATGTACTATCCATAGTGTATCTTCTATTTAGATGCTAGCTAGAATGGACTAGTAAAAGGCACGTGCCACACATGTATATATTTTATGAAATGTGATTTAGCAAACATTAAGTTGTTGTTATTAACCAATAGTCTTGTTAGAGAAAAAAAGGCATACATTAAGTCTAATAGTAAAAGGCATGAGCCACACGTATATACTGTATGAAATGTAATTTAGCAAACATTAATTTGTTATTATTAACCAATAGTCTTGATAGAGAAACAAGCCATACATTAAGTCTACTAGTAAAAGACATGAGCCGAACATTAAGTTGTTATTATTAACCAATAGTCCTGTTAGAGAAAAAGGCATACATTAATTCTATTAATAATAACTATCTACACACATTGAGAATACATCCTACTATGCTATGATTAATTTTGGGGGGGGGTTACATGGTGGAGTATTCTCTATGGGTACTGTTCAACACGAATCCAGCTGCTCTAAACCATTGGATCTAACAGCCCAATCGTCAGGATTGATGCTACTAATAATAACTATCTACACATATTCAGAATATAGCCTACTCTACTATGAAATTTAGGAGGGGGATGTTGACATGATGGTTCTAGAACATGGTGGAGTTTGCTCTAGGTAAGTACTAGCTGTTCAACACGAATCTAGCTGCTATGAACCATTATTGGATCTAACATCCCAACGGTCAGGATTTGTGCTATGGATCCAATTCAAAACCGCTCTATTATAGTAGTAGAAGAAAAGAAGATAACACTGTATAGTGTATGATACAAATAACTTTGAACTTTGACCATTAGATCTAGACTCGTGAATCCCAACATTGCTAATTAACCGTTGGATCTTCTATCCACATTCTACTCCCTCCATCTAGAAATATAAGACATTTTAGCTTTGTGAAATGAATGTATCTAGATGTCTTTTAGTCTATAGGCCGACATATAGATACATTCGTTTTACAAAGGTAAAATGTCTTATACTTGTTAACGAGGGAGCAGCATCTAGAAGATTCTATTGTTAGTCTTCAGCACAATGAACGCTATGCACAAATCTCAAAACACACTTTTCAATAATTCTAGAATCTTCTCTAGAACACGTGGAGTATTAGGTAGGAGTAGCTAGGTGGCTCGAAATATACACCCGATACTTTATGGACGTGGCTCAAAATTAAAATTATTTTTTGAGCTTCACCTATCCCATGCAAGGCACATTCAACTTTATAGTGGATGTCCAGACCATGCTGGGGGTGACAACTGCTTACAGCTGTCTCTTTGATTTCTGCGTCAAGTACTGAATCTGAATGGAAATGGTTACTCACGTGGAGACCAGGAGGCTACCTCTCACGGCCTCGACCTTCTTCCTCCTCCTCTTCACGACTGTAGCTCTTCTCTGCCAGATTCCTTTGCCCGTGTTCATTCCTTTTTGCTATGCTATTTCACCCCCATGACCGGGAACAAGTCTTGCCACAGAAGGGCTCGTGCTGCGACGGCGAAGCTGGCAGAAGAGAAGAAGTCGGCTTGCCGTTCTTCCATTCTGTTTCTACCGGTACCAGGTGATGCGACGATCAAAGGGTCCCAGTCGAATACCTCGGCTGCAGGCGAGAGGTCTTCAACTCAAGGTTCTTCGAAGCCGCCGCAACCAGGGACAGATACCTTTAGGTAAATCTCCGTTCTTGCCCAACTTTCCATGTCTTTGACCGTTTCTTGATTTCTCGTTTACCTAAAAAGCACGTTCTTCCTCAATGGTGTTTTTAGGTCGGGCGGTCTTTGAATTCCATCAGCACTCCTGCCTGCAGAATCATCTTTACCATCATCGATGGAGACTGATACCTTTAGGTAAATCTCCGTGCTTGGGCAACTTTCCATGTCTTTGACCATTTCTTGATTCGCTCATTTCCCTGTTAGTACATTTATTCTCAATGTTGTTTTAGGTCGGGCGGACTTCGCATTCCCGCGGCACTCCTGCCTGCAGAATCATCTTCACCATCGCCGATGGAGGCCGATCGGTACAGCCGCAAGGTAAGAAATCATTCGAATTGTGATCCTGTGTCTCTCTTCCTTGATAGTTCTTTGGTTACACTTCTGAATTTAGGCTCCCTGTTCATCTTTCAGAATATTGGCTTCGAGATTGAGTTTATGGTGAAAAAGGTGGTGGGCGATTTCTGCATGAAGACAGCGGACAGAAGCGCCCTCGTTAAGGAGTGCACTAGACTTTACTCCAAACTCGCTGCTGACAAGGTCGGGCTTAGCCTTCTCAGGAATCTCGCCATGGAATACTTGATTGAGCGTGACGAGCTGAAGCGGCGGAACATCGACATGATGGAGATGCTGGGCATAAGCTTCGAACAGATCCAGGACCTCGAGGACCAGAGGGACAAACTCCTGGCCAAGCTGGCAAAGCTGAAGCGTGAAACTGTCGTCGATCTCCATCAATGAGCCGGCACGTGGAAGACCTTAGTTAGTGCTCCATCTGTTTTCACAATATAAGCCTATTTACAGAGCTAAAACAGCTTACAAAAAAGGGTTATATATTATGGAATGGAAGGACTAGTTGATGATCGGATATATAGATTGCAATATTGCGCTAGTAAATTGAAAAACCTTTATTACTAGTATGAATGTATGATCGTGTACTTGCTGGTAAAATATTTGGTTATTTGGTGAATGTGATATGCATCAGCATCACTAGCCACAATGTTGCCAGAGCCAATTTTGGGTGTGATTATCTTTCCTACTGTACTATAGTAGTAATTAGTAGTTATTATCGCTTCCGTGCAGATCGTTAGCTACCTTTCCATTGTTGTCATGCTGCATCTCAACAACTTCACTTGCTCAAAGCCTCCATTCTTCTTTACTCCCAAAAAAGAGCCTCCATTCTTCCACCATCTTCGGTTTTGGTCCTGCTGATGGCAGTGGAACCGGTATCCCATTGACGGCGACTTTAGATCAGGACCCCAACTTTGTCTCTGTACAGCTGCAGTGTAGTATAATCATTGCGCCAATGATTACATGTAGAGGTCCCAATCTTTAATAAGATAGAGCCCCCTGTGTTTACAATGCTAGTCCCTGGATCAATAGCTAGCATCCACAGTTTAGATGTAATATCAAGAAACAAAGGTCATAATATATCTTTATAACCAGGGTTAACATAATTTTTATTACATCAATACATAGCTCATTTGGCTATTACATTACATTGCAGCGGAATAACTATAATCATGGGGTCCTTCATCTTCAAAGTGCCACAGGCAGATGTTGGTTGTAGACTTTGTAATCCTAATCAATCAATCTTCACTAAAATCAATCAAACCTGCAACATCACAAGTTACAGCCACAAGGGTCAATACATTTGAATTGTATTGGCAAGTGATACTATGGTAGTATAGTGGAGTCTATCATCTATAAGCATTTGGCAAAGTGGAGTTGAGGCTTGCATTGCTCAAAATAGATTTTCGTTAACATTTGAAAACACTAAGTTTTTGCTTGACAAAAACACCCAAGGTATCTCCCAATAGAAATTGGTGATCCTTTATCCCTTGTTCACCCACAAGTTTTTAACTTAGAAATTGGGATGAGGATATTCTTGATAGCTTCCATGTCTTGATGCTCAAATTGTCCTTTACCAGGGACATGGCTAAGTACTTAGGTTTTACACTCTGCAGAGGTGGTGCACTTTCCCCACAAGACTTGGTTTCACCAAGACAAGATCTTTCAGAAGCCTTCCCTTAGACCAGAATGGACGCGCTCCAACCTATCAAACCCCTACCACCAACTGTCCATTTGGCTAAGTTATTGCAACCTATATGATCCAGGCAGAGCCCATAATGCCAAGTGGCTGCACTTGAAGCTTCTCAACATTTGACATCTCAAATCTCTTTGTTCCTGGGTGGCAATCCACAAGTGAGATACACAAGGTCAACCATAGACATGGGCCTTGTGAACCACTCAACCAAAAACCACCAAGCAATTACCATTCCACCCAGGTGATTCATTAACTTAGTTGTTTTATTAAACAAAAGTACAAGTCCTCGGACTTAGAAATTTTCCATAGTGTGAATATATATTCCACCCTTGTTTTCTATTAGCTAAGCTAAGCATGATAGTAATAGGAATCTTAACTTTGGAATTCTTACTAAGGTTTCATCTACTAGGATTTCCCATAGCAAGGTTTATACTTAGCAAAATTCCATGCAAGTTTTACTTAGAGAAAATCACTAATGCATAGTGAAAGTAATGGGACAAAAGTATGAAGCATCACTTGCCTTTTTGGTAGAGGGTATAGGTTCACTCCTTGTTCTTGCAACAATCACACTCTTCAAGTCACTACAAATCAATCAAGCAAGGCACAAACTCAATCTACCAAACAAGCAAAACAACACATAAAATGACAAAGACAAAGTAATGCATGCAAGCATGCCAAGCTTTGTTTTGTTTGAAGAAGTGGTTCCTAATGGGTCATAAACATTTGAAAACACCTATTGGTCATTTTGTAGAGTGGTAAAGTCATTTGCAAAAGGTTTCACTTTAAAAACCATTTTCAAAACAAAGTATCATTTTTATGTGGTGAATAAATATTTTTATTAAGGCATTAACCTATAGGGTTCACCCAATATGTTTTCAAACCTTAAAACTTGGTGTTTAGGGTCAGAGAGTTTGAAACAAAACATTTTCCAAAGGTTTTCTTCCAAAACCATTTTTAATAAATAAACCACATTTCTATTTGACTAGAAATGGTTTTAATCAAAGAATCATTATTTTGTTTCACCAAATACATTTTTGAATCTACTAAGTGTTTCCTATGGTCAGTAGGTTCAAAATACACCATTTCCTCCAAAGTTTTCCATTCAAAACCATTTTCATAAACAAATCAATAGTTTTATTTAGCTAGAAATGAACTAAACCAATTAATCCATTCTAAACTTTTCCAAATTCATTTTCCAAAACATGGGTTGGTTCCTAAGGTCAGTAAGGTCACAACAAACTATTTTGCAAAGGTTTTAACCCTAAAAGTATTTTTAAACAATTTTTATACTCTAAACATGCTCACAAAATAAACTGCAAAATTAAACAAGCTAACAGATACTATTTGCTAAACTAAGGACATGGATGGCTAGGTCTTGCTCTCCTAAATCCAACGACATAAAATTTGTAATTTTTGGACGTGTGGATCCAAAGTTATAAGGGTTTGAAATTCACAATTTAATCAGATTCAAATCTGTTTTTAGATCTAATACTGGCCACGCGTCGTGTTCCTACTGGTCCATACCGGTTCGGGTGGATCGCATGCTGCGGTGCGTTAGATCTAAGTTAGATCGAGCGGTGCAGAGACACCCGTACCCTTTCGTTTAAGTTTCTATCGCGAGCGTTGGATCTAAATCCTGCGGCTGTCGACCAAGCAACCATCAATCGGCAGCGCTGGCGGCGGCTGTGCGGCGGCGGCGCTCGGCTAGCGACGGAGCTGGCGATAGAGGAAGCAAGGAAGGTGGAGAGGTGGCTCACCGTGATCGCAGGGTATGGCGAAGCTCAAGGTGGTCTTCGGGTAGCAGGGGCGAACGGTTGTCGTCGGGATTCCTCGCCGGAGATCAAGACGGCGTCTGGCGGCTCTGTCTGTCGTCGGGGCGAAGCTAGAGGCCGCGCTAAGACAAGGTAGAGGCAAGGTTAGGTGCGCACAAGGGTCGCGAGCAAGGGAGCATCATCGGGAGGTGCCGGGGAGGTCTGAGCTTACCAGGGAAGTTCGTCGGAGAAACGGCAGACGGCGGTGGCGAGTTGAGGTTGACAAAGCCGAGCTTCTAGAGCGCGTGGGAGCGAATGGAGCACACGGGTAGATGCGCCAGGAGGTGGGGAGTATGTGAGCTTGGTCGAGGAGGCAAGGGGCGACAGGGTTCGGCCGGAATTGCTGGTGGAGCTCGCCGGAGCAGAGGGCGGTGCAGAGCCGATTCGAGGCAGCCTGGTGGCAGAGGGGAGGCGGTGTTTGGGGGGAAAGAGAGAGGAGGGCGAGGCGATTTAACGAGCGTGGTCACTGCGAGGAATTACTCAGGCATTATGGCGAATTGATCGCGAGAAATCAGCGGCAGAAACGGCCGCGCGGTGAGGGGGAGAAGGAGTCGCGGCGAGGAAGAAGCTTGCGTGGCGGTGGGGCCGTCTCGTCAGCGATAGAGGGAAAGGTGCAGTGGGGTCCTTGCGTCGGCGACTGAACGGGTTTCTTTTTCGGTGAATAACGGTTCGCTTCGTGAGAGAGAGGGGTGGGGTCCACCAGTCAGTGGGAAAAGAAATGAGGGGGAGGGTCCACTGGTCATTGTCTGTGTGGGTCAGAAACTGGGTGTGAATCGTTTCTTTCTGGAAGAGAACTGGGCTGGTTTGCTGGGCCTTAGTGGGCTGCTGGGTTGGGTCGGCCTAACCACATTTTTTTCCTATTCTGATTCTTTTTCTTTTCTGAATTTAATTTCTGTTTTGATTTTCAAACAATCAAACAAGGTTCAAATCAATTCAAACAATTATCAAACTTTGAGGGCTTGAACTAGGTTCTGTTTAGTAACTTAAACCTATTCCAGAAATAAAATAATATTTTTATTCTTTTTAGGATCTATTTAATATTTAAATAAAATAGCCCTTTAGTTATTTAATCAATTAGGGTTTGATTTATTTAATAAATTTTCCATTTGAAAACTAAATATTTTCAAAACCAAATTAGTAGGTTTTATTTGGAAATAAGGAATACTTGGAAATTTGTTTTAAAACAAAATAACCTTTTATTTTAGGTTCCATTAATAATTAAATAGAATGGACCTTAGTTAATAAATCAAATAGGATTTGTTTTATTTAAAACTTTATTTTGAAAACTAATATAAAACCAAAACTCTTCAGTAGGTTTTATTTGAGAATATAAAATATTTGGAAAACTTATTTAAAATAAATAAATAAGTTTTGTTGTTTTGGAAATAGTAAAACCTTTATTAATAAAACTTGGATATTTAAATCCTTATTATTTTATTTAAATAAACCTTTACTCTTTTTATCAAAACAAAATATTTTATTTTAAAAGCTTGGCCAAGATTAATTTGGCTTTATAAAATAATCTTTATTTGTAAATCCACCTTTGCTTTTGAAAACCAAGTCTTTTTATTTTAAAGATTCAAAATAGTAATTCCAACTATGAAAACTTTCTTTATTATTTGTTTATCTTTTTAAATCCCTTTAGGATTATTTGTTCACCAATTGGTATGGGTTTTTGGTAAGGGCTTTATTAGCTTTGGAAATTAAATTTCCTTATCTTATTATATTCATAAGATTTTATTTATGGTTCCAATTTAAGTGAAACCAATTTCTATGGTCTTTCTTGATCCTTTGTGAATATTTGTTGATCCATTTTGGTATGGATCAAATCCATGGATTTGGAGATACTTTGGAAAATGATTTTCTTCCATTAGGGTTTAGGGTTTTGGATTTATTTTCCAAATGTTTAAATTTCTAGATACATTCATTGAGGAATGCATTTCACTTGATTTGGATTTTTGTTGAATTCAAACTTTTACCAAAGTTTGTTCAAGATGGGATTTTAGGTTTCCTTTTAGAAACAAAAAGTTTCTTTTCACCCTGAAATTCAACAATAATTTATTTTGTTTATTTATTTTTCACATTACAAGATTTGGAAAATCTTGGGATGTGACATTACAGGGGAAGGAAGAGGTAACTATTAGGGATCCCTCCTGAACATATGTACACTCTCCACAATTTATACATTGAAGGGATAAGCACTTTTATAGCCATTTAAAAGAGTTTCGGGTGATTTTGTCAAATTAATTCGACCTTTAACTTGATGTGTGCTATTTGGTCGACAATTAGAAAACACTATTTTGTTATTGAGTAGTAGTATATAGATTCTTCCAATTTTTGACTAACTTGTGAGATCTATTTTGATACGAAGGGAGTAGGATTATGTGTTAGCTACAGACATGGCCTTTATTCTGCATAGTGTCAACCTGGTGGGATAATTCTCACCTGAGGAGAGAGGCCTACACATTAAAATGTGTCTAGATATATTCGTTTCACAAAATCTAAAATATCTTATATTTTGGAATAGAGGGAGTACATAGGATCTAATAAAGATGGGAGAGAGGTACATATATGAGTAAAAAAATGAGAGTTGCAAGAACAAAATGATGAATGAATATTCTATCAATGGTCTTCCCGACAATTTGTCACCATGTTAGAAAAAATGCAACAAATCCATGAAACATGAAAAAAAACATGTGTATTAGTTTTTATGTGACAACGACTGTGCCCCTTGTGCCCTGGCACACACCCAGCAAAATATGTGGTATTTCTTGGACCGACTCAACTGCAGCGAGTCCATCACAAAAAGAAAAAGGAAACTATAGAAAAAATAAATGATGTCGTGAAACTAGGTTGAACTTTCTTATCTTATCTTATTACTACTATATAGTGTACGAATAACTTTAAAGGTTGACCGCTGGATGAAGACTGGCAAATTGCAACATATCTAACCTCTAGATCTTTACCATTCTAGCATCTAGAAGATTCAATAGATAGTCTTTAGCACAATGAACGTTATGCTAAAACTTCAAAACACAATTCTCTGCCATTCTAGAATCTTCTCTGTCGTTTCTCTAAGCATGTTAATTTTTTTGAGTATTATTATGTACCAAGAACCAAGTATACACCTAATAATTTATGGATATGATGTGGCTCAAAATTCTTTAATAGTATTTTGAGCTTTACCTATTATAATTTTATAAGTCATGACATGTCTTACTTTCCATCTCATAGCTAGAGATGACATGATAGTCTTTTATTTGAGTCTCACGTTTTTTTGAAATGGGGATACCGCAGCCTCTGCATTCAAAGAATGCACAAATCCCTTTTATTAAAAACCAAGTACCGAGTACAGTTTACGGATTAGATAAGGTTGATACAAATACCACCATGTGAACAAAGTTAAATGTCTCGCAAGAGAAAGCACACATCTCATATGCAAAAGTATTATGCAAATACTTACTTCAAGAACATAGTTTGACCATAAATCTGGTCAAAAATATATCATTCTATTTAATAATTCTTAACCAATTTATTTATATTTGAAAGACGATTCCAATGGTACAATTATTGTGATATACAATTCATAAATTGGTGACCAAATTTATGGTCAAATTATTTTCTTTGAGTACGTATTTGTCTAATGAAACAGACCCTTGAGTAGGAGTGCTTGAAGCAGAGGCCCTACTCGTGACTACACATAGCTTTTTGCAGTAGGGACTACACGGAGTCTGCACCTAGGAAAGGTTGCTGGTGCGTTCATACCTCCCATCGCATTCGATGCACTTCCTCTAGCCCGGCTCCTGGCTAGTGTAGCAATAATCATAGAGTAGAGATCGCCAATTTTTTTGGCGGGTTCATCTTGTTCTAAACTGAGATCACCAAAATTTGAATGACATTGGCGGGTTTTTCTTTGAACTACCCGGTGCGACGCAATTCAAAAGTTTCGAACCTACCACTGACGCCCTTGTGATACATATAAAACATGTCGTATCTCACATATCTCGCTCGACCTCAGAGCCGGAGCATCTCCCATAAACGTGGCCTCGCACCGCCGTCCCTCCCCACCACCACTGCCTCCTCACTAGGTACCGTTGTAACCGAAGGCACCACTCCCTTGTTTAGCAAGACGGAGCGGCTTCCCCACGCTGACGACCACCACGCCGGAGCGTGCACAGCATCGCCGGCAAACATGGTACATTTGCTGCAAAGTCCCATCTGCTTCACGGACTCCCTGGTCTTCGGCACCGAAGAGATGGGAAAACGATGCCCCTCCCCCCCCCCCCCCCCCCCCGTTCGACCGCACCAACGTGAAGCGTAAACTCGTATCCTCCCCATACGAATGTTGTTGCACACTTTATGCTAACTTTCATTATGCACCTTATTACTATTAAAAGTACTTCATTGTTTGTTGTAGTGTACTGCATCTTGCTCATATACTCGATTGTTTACTAAAGTTTGCTAGAGCCTTCATTACCATCGTTATGAAGCTCCTCTGACATCTATGGAATATCTCCTAAAATGATTCTAGTTGGGGCGTACAGGTGTGTAGATAGCACAGCTGGTATACGTCAACTCTAGCTGACGTCCTAAGCCGAATTAGTATGTCATGGCTCCTTGTTTAGAGTATAACCAGGCAGGCCCTGCTAGTTATGTTATCAGTATTATAGTCAAGCCTGCAGGTTAGTCATTTGTATTGGAACTTCATGTGTTTTCTTCTCACTCACAGGGTTACATATGATTAGAGTACTCATAGCGGAAGTACTGTACTAGAGTTGTGATGGGGAATCATTGCTTTTCGAGCCGTCAACCTCTGCAAGAACTCCTAATAATTTCTTCTTTTTTTCACACGATTCCATGATATATATGAAAAGATATTTGCTTCCAATGCAGGAAACGGAGTCAGAACAAGGTCTCAGACTCTACTTAATCTAGTTGAAAATGACAACCAGGCCAAAAAAGACAATAATGCAAAACATCAGCATAAAACGTTTCGTCCTAATCCCGCACCAGTTGGTCCAGTTGCACTGGCGGCTGCAAATAGAAATATACACATCCCACAGCCGCCAGTAGCCCATCCTGTTACCCATCAACGAACCAGTTTCAATAGCAGCTTCTCATCAACGAACTGGTTATGATCTCCCAACGACCTTTAGTACTGACAGAGACATATACTACCTCTGTTTGGGATTATTAGTCCTAAGAGCTTTTTTATATTGTTTGAAATTATAAGGGATATCTCATTTATTAGTCTCTCTCGTTCAATGCATGTTCTTCTTTTTCTCTCACTTCTCTCATTCATGTAAAACTATTGGTGCATGTATATATTAATGAGAGAGAGTTATGGAGTGCCTTGGTATTAGTAACTTGGCCCTTAGGACTAATAATCCCAAACAAAGGTAGTACTCCCTTGCAAATGAGCTTGACACCAAATTTGTTATATGTTCAGAGACTAGTATTAGCATGCCCTTTTATATGTAATATGTATACATTGATATTTTGATGTAAATTTTTTTAGTTGCACTACGACAAAGATTAACAAGGGGGACGACGATGGGAAAAAATCTTGAGCAGATGCTTGAAATAACTAAATCAAGACTTCCGATCACATCTATAGCAGGATTCAGAAGGCCACTGGATCCACATGAATCTGCTTATATTGCATCGATCACAGGCGTTTTCGTGAGAAATGATATTCCCATCTTGCCCTCATGGAAACACCACCGAAATAACCCTGAGCATTTTGAAGGTTTACTGAAGAAGTTACATGTAAGTCCTCTGTCTCTTGGACATACTCCATTGCTCTGTCCCTTGTCTTCTTAGCTTCCCGTTTGTTATATATGCTCCTCATTGTTGTCTACAGAGATTTTTCATGTTCAATGACAATAGCGAGGAAGTAAAGGTTGTTCTGAAAAGCATATTCTCCGCATGTTTACGCCAACAACGCCACAGTCTAAAGAAGCAACACTTCTTTGGCAAGTGTTTTGATGTTACAAGAACGTCTCATGTGGATCACATGATTGACGATCAGTGGGGTGATCTTCTCCACCACTGGCTTGATCAAAAGAATGAGGTATGCTTTCAGAAGACTGAGACTAGATCGCATTCTCAATTTGTATTTATGCATGTGTTTTACAAGTCTCATTTTGTAGGCCATCGCTCAAAGGAACTATTCCAGCCGTAATAAAGTACGAGTACTAAGTCGCTGATGTCTACGCACTTCTATTCTTGTAGACAGTTGTTGGGCCTCCAAGTGCAGAGGTTTGTAGAACAGCAGCAAGTTTTCCCTTAAGTGGATCACCCAAGGTTTATCGAACTCAGGGAGGAAATGGTCAAAGGTATCCCCTCTCAAGCAACCCTGCAATCAATATACAGGAAGTCTCTTGTGTCCCCAACACACCCAATACACTTGTCAGGTGTATAGGTGCACTAGTTCGGCGAAGAGATAGTGAAATACAAGTGGTATGGATATAAGACAATGGTGCTAGAAAATATCTTGCTGGCGTGTGGTTGACGTGGGAAAAGACTAAAGGCAAACTGAAATAAAGATGGAAGCAAGCAAACATGTAACAGATCTAATTGCAAATAGTGTATCAATGCTCAGAAACAAGGCCTAGGGATCATACTTTCACTAGTGAACACTCTCATATAAATATCTTCTCTTTATGATACTACTCTTAACTACTCTCCGGTTGGACACTATAATCCATGGTAGGGCTATAACAACACTCCTCAAAGTTCGTTTTCCCAATCTAGATAACCCCACACTGTCACCTTGAGAACTAGATGGTTCCAACAAACACCATAATTTCATAGAGACATCCAACTCCAAATATAACTCATAACAAGTATTTGTAATCTCTAGCCTAAGTGCCACCATGGTGTGCACACTAACACTTTCACACAGATGGGGAGAGCAGAGATCTATTAAAGAACTTGAGTATTAAGGTAGATCTACTTGATTACAGAGCTCATGATCACAATATGATCATGCATAGAGAGAGATAAACACATAGCTACTGGTAGAACCCTTATCCTTGAGGAAGAACTACTCCCTCATCATCATGGGAATCAGCAACGTGATGGAGATGGTGGTGGAGATCGATGGAGATGGCTCCGGGGGCACTTCCCCATCCCGGCAGGGTGCCGGAATAGAGACTTTCTGTCCCCGAATCTCCCCTTCGGTGGCGGCGGCGCTGTGGAACTTTTCGTGGCTGGAGGCTGGATGATTTAGGGTTTATGCATCGGGAGGCTCTTATAGGCGAGAGGGGAGACCGAGGGGGTGCCGGAGGGGCCCACACCACTGTTGGAGATATGCCCAAGAGGCAATAATAAAGTGGTTATTATTATATCTTTATTTTTATGATAAATGTTTACATCCCATGCTATAATTGTATTAACAGGAAACATTAATACTTGTGTGTTTTGTAAACATAAAAGAGTCCCTAGTAAGCCTCTTGTTAAACTAGCTTGTTGATTAATTGATGATCATGGTTTCCTGATCATGGACATTGGATGTCATTAATAATAAGGTTATATCATTAGGAGAATGATGTGATGGACACACACCCATAGTAAGCGTAGCATAAGATCAAGTCATTAAGTTCGTATTGCTGTAAGCTTTCAAATGCATAGTAACCTAATCCTTCGACCATGAGGTAATGTTAATCACCATCACCGGATGGGTACTTTGATGACATCAAACACCGCTTCGTAACTGGGCGGTTATAAAGGTGTCATTGGGTATTCTGAAAGTATGTGTTGAAGCGCATGGACCAAGATTGGGATTTGTCCATCCATATGACAGATAGATATGCTCTGGGCCCTCTTGGTGGAATGTCATATAGTTAGCTTGCAAGCATGTGACTAGGTCACAAGGGATGACATAACATGGAACGAGTAAAGAGTACTTATCAGTAACGAGGTAGAACTAGGTATGGAGATACCGATGATGAAACCTCGGATAAGTAGAGTATCGCGTGACAGAGGGAATTGGTTTCATATGTTAAATGGTTCTATTGATCACAAAGTCATCGTTGAGTATGTGGGAGCTGTTATGGATCTCCAGATCCCGCTAATGGTTATTGATCGGAGATGTGTCTCCATCATGTCTACATGTTCACGAACCGTAGGGTGACACACTTAAGGTTCGAAGTTGTTTTAAGTAGATATGGAATATGCGTTGGAGACCGAATGTTGTTCGGAGTCTCGGATTGGATCCGGGACATCACGAGGAGATCCGGAATTGTTCGGAGAATAAGATTCATATATTGGGGATCATTTTCTAAGTTAGGAAATGTTCCGGAGTGTTTGTATGGAAATTCTGGAAGGTTTCGGAATGTTCTGGAAGGTTCTAGAAGATTTCTTGGAGTTTGCTTGAAAACCAAGAAAGGATCAAGGAGTCTTTGTGGGGCAAGACACGGATTCATGGGGGAGGAGGATTCCTTCCCCCCTCCCAATCCGCCGGCCAAGGAGGGAGGGGAGTCCTACTAGGACTCCCCCTCCCATGGAGCCTCCCTCCTTTAAATAGAGGGGAGGGGGCGCCAACCCCTAGACCTCTCCCATAACAAACCCTAGCCGCCGCCTCTCTCCTCCTCCTTCGCTCTGCTCGGGCTTAGGCGAAGCCCTGCAGAAATCTCTACTCCACCACCACCACCACACCGTCGTGCTGCTGGAATTCCTGGAGAAGATCTACTACCTCCGCTGCTCGCTGGAACAGGGAGAGGAAGGTCTGCTTCGACTCTGCACGTGTGACCGACTGCAGAAGCGCTGCCGGAACACGGCGCCGGAAGGATCGTCTACTCGATCTTGGGATCGGGAAGTGATCGACTACATCAACCCCGAGATCAAATCTCGTAACACTTTCGGTTCTACGAGGGTTAGTACAGATCTATCTCGTTGCACATGTCTAATAGATTAGATCTTGGCTTTTATCTAGATTAGATCTGGGTTTTGTTCATTCTTGCGGTAGAAATTTTTTGTTTTCCATGCTACGAACCCATCAGTGGTATTAGAGCCGTGTCTATGCGTAGATCTGTTGCACGAGTAGAACACAATGGTTTTGTGGGTGTTGGTGCTCGTGCCGTCTTTTGCTTTGTGTACTTTGCATCTTGCGGTATGGTGGGATGAAGCGGCCCGGGCTAACCTTACATGTCATCGCACATGAGACTTGCTCCACAGTTGACGTGCAACTCGTATTGCACAAGTGGCTTCGCGGGTGTCTGTCTCTCCCATCATAGTATAGATCCAATCTACACTTTGCACTTGATAGCACTTGTATCAACGTTGTGGTTCAGTTTCGTAGGTAAGATCCGTTCTTATTCGAAAGCCCCAAACCACGTAAAACATGCAAAGAAAATTAGAGGCGTCTAACTTGTTTTTGCAGGGGTTTTGTGATGTGATATGGCCATCATGTGATTGTGATTATATTTGATGTATGCAATGATCCTTGTTGTAATATGGCAACCGGCAGGAGCCTAATGGTTGTCTTTAATTCTGTTAAGACCTGCGTGTCTATTCATCTTGTAATAGCTTTATTCCAAGTAGTTGTAATAGTTGCTAGTGATGATGGACAACCATGAAGCGGCGCCACTGACCTTGACGCAATGCTGGTGATGATGGAGATCATGTCCGTGCTTTGGAGATGGAGATCAAAGGCATAAGAAGAAAGGGCCATATCATATCACACTAATTACGAATTGCTTGTGATGTTAATCTTTATGCAGCTTGTATTGCTTAGATCACGACGGTAGCATTATAAGATGATCCCTCTCACTAAATATCAAGTAATAAAGTGTTCGTCCTTAGTAGGCACCGTTGCTAAGACTCGTCGTTTCGAAGCATCTCGTGATGATCGGGTGTGATAGATTCTACGTGTGCATACAACGGGTGCAAGCCAGATTTGCACATGCGGATACTAAGGTTAACCTTGACGAGCCTAGCATGTACAGACATGGTCTCGGAACACGGAATACCGAAAGGTAAAGCATGAGTCATATGGATGATATGATGAACATGTTGATTGTTCGCCTTTGAAGTACATCATCTCACATGATGATCGGACTTGGTGTAGTGGATTTGGTTCGTGTAATCACTAAAACAACTCGAGGGATGTTGTTTTTAGTGGGAGTTTATTTGTAATTTGGATTAGTCAAACTCAATTTATCATAAACACAATCAAAGTGAATTTGCATAGTTTGTTGTAGTCATTGGCATCCGTTCACCACCTTACGCTTAGTTATAGTTGAGATAGTAGAACTATAGAAATTCTGGATATTTGCTTTACGAAAGGGTATCGTATTGTTTTGAGTGTCAATCTAAAGTTTAAAAGTTATATTGCAAACTTTCAGCAAACTCCGTTTACTCTGTGAAGTTTAATAAATAGTATTAAATCATGAGTAACAATTCCAGTGTTAGTATCTAATGTATCATGTTTGCCTCCATGATTCTTGATACTCAAAAGATTGTTTTTAATATCAAGTTTATCTAAGAGCTGAAAGCAATGTTTCAGAAACCATCATATGTGAAAGGTATTGCGATATCTAAAACAATGTGTTGGTTACAACATGATAGAGTATATGTCCTCATATTTGATGAGAATTTGTGAAGGTTGGAGACGCCAGTCGTCCTAATCCTCCAAAAGGTTTTGGAAAGGAAACATTATACTCGCAATTCACCTTTATAAGCTATAGCAGCTTGATCATGAAAGTTGTCATGATAAGGATGAATAGAAGATGTAAGTAAAATGTTTACTACACTAAAAGATTACTAAAGAATGGAATTTTGAAAGAATGCCAAACATTTGATGAAGGTGATCCACTTCAAAGTGCAAGTCCAAAGGTATTAGTATTTGACTATACACACTTTGTACTATGTGTCATGTGAATGACACCACTATTGATGTTGATAGATTCTTTTAAAAGATAAGGAATTGTTGAAAGAGAATCTATAAAATATTTGGCAGAAATGAAAAGATTGGAGTTATCCAACTTAGGTATATAGAAGATACATGTTATGGCCGTATTCCTTGGTTGTTAAACAATGTGGTTCTGCGGTATTGGATACCGAATTGGTTGGTATGAAGTGTCATATAGGACAACAGAATTCATGAACTGCAATGGCCTAAGTAACTAGCAAGAGAATATGTGATGATTTTCATCGAAAACAAACAAAGGGTTGTTGTGTTGCTCGTTAACATCAAAGCTTGCCTTCAAGATTTGTTTCAATAATTGTTATTTTGATCAGGTTGTTGGAGATATGCCCAAGAGGCAATAATAAAAGTGGTTATTATTATATCTTTGTGTTTATGATGAATGTTTACATCCCATGCTATAATTGTATTATTAGGAAACACTAATACTTGTGTGTTTTGTAAACATAAAAGAGTCCCTAGTAAGCATCTTGTTAAACTAGCTTGTTGATTGATTGATGATCATGGTTTCCTGATCATAGACATTGGATGTGATTAATAACAAGGTTATATCATTAGGAGAATGATGTAATGGACACACACCCATAGTAAGCGTAGCATAAGATCAAGTCATTAAGTTCGTATTGCTGTAAGCTTTGAAATACATAGTAACCTAATCCTTCGACCATGAGGTTATGTTAATCACCATCACCGGATGGGTACTTTGATGACATCAAACGCCGCTTCGTAACTGGGCGGTTATAAAGGTGTCATTGGGTATTCAGAAAGTATGTGTTGAAGCGCATAGACCAAGATTGGGATTTGTCCATCCATATGACGGATAGATATACTCTGGGCCCTCTCGGTGGAATGTCATCTAGATAGCTTGCAAGCGTGTGACTAGGTCACAAGGGATGACATAACACAGAACGAGTAAAGAGTACTTATCAGTAACGAGGAAGAACTAGGTATGAAGATACCGACGATCAAACCTCGGATGAGTAGAATATTGCGAGACAAAGGGAATTGGTTTCGTATGTTAAATGGTTCAATTGATCACGATATCATCGTTGAGTATGTGGGAGCCGTTATGGATCTCCAGATCCCGCTGATGGTTATTGATGGGAGAGGTGTCTTCATCATGTCTGCATATTCACGAACCGTAGGGTGACACACTTAAGGTTCGAAGTTGTTTTAAGTAGATATGGAATTTGCGTTGGAGACCGAATGTTGTTCGGAGTCTCGGAATGGATCCGGGACATCACGAGGAGATCCGAAATGGTCCGGAGAATAAGATTCATATATTGGGATCATTTTCTAAGTTGGGAAATGTTCCGGAGTGTTTGTATGGAGATTCTAGAAGGTTTCGGAATGTTCTGGAAGGTTCTAGAGGATTTCTTGGAGTTTACTTGAAAACCAAGAAAGGGATCAAGGAGACCAAGTGGGGCAAGACACGGATTCGTGGGGGAGGAGGATTCCTCCCCCCTTCCCACCGCCGGCCCAAGGAGGGGAGTCCTACTAGGACTCCCCCTCCCCAGGCGCGCCTCCCTCCTTTAAATAGAAGGGAGGGGGCGCCCCCTCTTGCCCTCCTCTCATAACAGCTAATCTCAGCCTCCTCTCTCCTCCACCTTTCTTCTGCACAGGCATAGGCGAAGCCCTGCAGAATTCTCACCTCCACCACCACCACCACGCTATCGTGCTGCTGGGATTCTGTGGAGAAGATCTACTACCTCTGCTGCTTGCTGGAACAGGGACAGGAAGGTCTGCTTCAACTCCGCACGTGTGACCGTCTGCGGAAGCGCTGCCGGAACACGGCGCCAGAAGGATCGTCCACATGATCTTGAGATCGGCAAGTGATCGACTACATCATCCACGAGATCTAATCTCGTAACGCTTTCGGTTCTACGAGGGTTAGTACCGATCTATCTCGTTGCTCATGTCTAATAGATTAGATCTTGTCTTTTGTCTAGATTAGATCTGGGTTTTGTTCGTTCTTGCGGTAGAAATTTTTTGTTTTCCATGCTACGAACCCATCAGTGGTATCAGAGCCTTGTCTATGCGTAGATCTGTTGCACGAGTAGAACACAGTGAGGTTGTGGGCGTTGGTGCTCGTGTCGTCTTTTGCTATGTGTGTACTTTGCATCTTGCGGTATGGTCGGATGAAGCGGCTCGTGCTAACATTACATGTCATCATACATGAGACTTGCTCCACGCTTGACATGCAACTCGTTTTGCACAAGTGGCTTTGCGGGTGTCTGTCTCTCCCATCATAGTATAGATCAAATCTACACTTTGCACTTGATAGCACTTGTATCAACGTTGTGGTTCAGTTTCGTAGGTAAGATGCGTTCTTAGTCGAAAGCCCAAGCCACGTAAAACTTGCAAAGAAAATTAGAGGCATCTAACTTGTTTTTGCAGGGGTTTTGTGATGTGATATGGCCTACATGTGATTGTGATTGTATTTGATGTATGCAATGATCCTTGTTGTAATATGGCAACCGGCAGGAGCCTAATGGTTGTCTTTAATTCTGTTAAGACCTGCATGTTGATTCATCTTGTAATAGCTTCGTTCCAAGTAGTTGTAATAGTTGCTAGTGAAGATGAACAACCATGAAGCGGAGCCACGGACCTTGACGCTATGCTGGTGATGATGGAGATCATGTCCGTGCTTTGGAGATGGAGATCGAAGGCATAAGAAGAAAGGGCCATATCATATCACACTAATTATGAATTGCCCGTGATGTTAATCCTTTATGCATCTTGTATTGCTTAGATCGCGACGGTAGCATTATAAGATGATCCCTCTCACTAAATATCAAGTAATAAAGTGTTCGTCCTTAGTTGGCACCGTTGCTAAGACTCGTCGTTTCGAAGCATCTCGTGATGATCGGGTGTGATAGACTCTACGTGTGCATACAACGGGTGCAAGCCAGATTTGCACATGCGGAAACTAAGGTTAATCTTGAGGAGCCTAGCATGTACAGACATGGTCTCGGAACACGGAATACCGGAAGGTAGAGCATGAGTCATATGATTGATATGATGAACATGAAGATTGTTCGCCGATGAAGCTACATCATCTCACGTGATGATCGGACTTGGTGTAGTGGATTTGGTTCGTGTAATCACTAAAACAATTGCGAGGGATGTTGTTTTGAGTGGGAGTTCACCTAGTTGATTTAAGAATTAAATTTGAACACTATTTATCATAAACTTAGTCTTAACTACTTGCAAATATGTTGTAGATAATGGCGAATGTTTCCATCAATTTCAATGCGTTCCTAGAGAAAGAAAAGCTTAAGAACAATGGAAGCAATTTCACGGACTGGTTCCGTGGACTGAAGATCGTCCTCAGGGCTGGTCAATTGACCTATGTGCTCGAAGCACCGCTAGGTGACCCACCTGCAGAAGATGCCACCGATGACGTAAAGAATGTTCACGCCACTCGGAAACATCACTACTCCACAGTTCAGTGTGCCATCCTGTACGGTTTAGAATCGGAGCTTCAAAAGCGTTTTGAGCACCATGACCCATTTGAAATCATTAAAGAGCTCAAACTCATATTTGAGACTCGCGCGGCCATGGAAAGCTATGAAGCTTCCGAGAAGTTCTTTACCTGCAAGATGGAAGAGGGTAGCTCCGTTAGCGAGCACGTGCTCACCATGTCTGGGCACGCAAACAAACTCCAACAGTTGGGGATACCGATTCCTAATGAATTGGGGATTCACCGTGTACTCCAATCACTGCCACCAAGTTACAAGAACTTTGTGATGAACTACAATATGCACTGCATGAACAAGACGTTACCTAAACTATCATCCATGCTGAAAACTGCTGAAGTGGAGATCATGAAGGAGCACCAAGTGTTGATGGTCAATAAGACCACCAATTTCAAGAAACGGGGCAAGCCTAAGAACAAGGGCAACTTCAAGAAGGACGGCAAGAAAGCTGCCGCACTTGCTAAGAAGCCCAAGGCTGGTCCTAAACCTGAAACTGAGTGCTTCTACTGCAAGGGTGCTAGTCACTGGAAGCATAACTGCCCCAAATACCTGGCGGATCTGAAGAACGGCAACATCAATAAGAAAGGGTATATTCGATATACATGTTATAGATGTGTATCTTACTAGTAATCGTAGTAGTGCCTGGGTATTTGATACTGGTTTGGTTGCTCATATTTGTAACTCGGAACAGGAGCTGCAGAATAAACGAAGACTGGCGAGAGACGAGGTGACGATGCACGTTGGAAATGGCTCCAAGGTTGATGTGATCGCCGTCGGCACGCTCCCTCTGCATCTACCATCGGGATTAGTTTTAAATTTGAATAATTGTTATTTGGTGCCTGCGTTAAGCATGAACATTATATCTGGATCTTGTTTATTGCGAGACGGTTACTCTTTTAAGTCTGAGAATAAAGGTTGTTCGATTTATATGAGTAATATCTTTTATGGTTATGCACCTGAGATGAATGGTTTATTCTTATTGAATCTCGATAGTAGTGATACACATGTTCATAACATAGATGCTAAACGAATAAAATTGAATGATAATTCTACATACATGTGGCACTGTCGTCTTGGTCACATTGGAGTGAAGCATATGAAGAAACTCCATTCTGATGGACTTCTTGAATCACTTGATTTTGAATCACTTGAAAGATGCAAAGCATGTCTAATGGGAAAAATGACTAAGACTCCATTTTCTGGAATAATGGAGCGAGCTACGGATTTATTGGAAATAATACATACCGATGTGTGCGGTCCAATGAGTGTAGCATCGCATGGTGGATATCGTTATGTTCTCACTTTCACGGATGACTTGAGTAGATATGGGTAAGTGTTCGTCCTTAGTTGGCACCGTTGCTAAGACTCATCGTTTCGTAGGTAAGATGCGTTCTTAGTCGAAAGCCCAAGCCACGTAAAACTTGCAAAGAAAATTAGAGGCATCTAACTTGTTTTTGCAGGGGTTTTCTGATGTGATATGGCCTACATGTGATTGTGATTGTATTTGATGTATGCAATGATACTTGTTGTAATATGGCAACCGGCAGGAGCCTAATGGTTGTCTTTAATTCTGTTAATACATGCGTGTCGATTCATCTTGTAATACCTTCGTTCCAAGTAGTTGTAATAGTTGCTAGTGAAGATGAACAACCATGAAGCGGCGCCACGGACCTTGACGCTATGCTGGTGATGATGGAGATCATGTCCGTGCTTTGGAGATGGAGATCGAAGGCATAAGAAGAAAGGGCCATATCATATCACACTAATTATGAATTGCCTGTGATGTTAATCCTTTATGCATCTTGTATTGCTTAGATCGCGACGGTAGCATTATAAGATGATCCCTCTCACTAAATATCAAGTAATAAAGTGTTCGTCCTTAGTTGGCACCGTTGTTAAGACTCGTCGTTTCGAAGCATCTCATGATGATCGGGTGTGATAGACTCTACGTGTGCATACAACGGGTGCAAGCCAGATTTGCACATGCGGAAACTAAGGTTAATCTTGACGAGCCTAGCATGTACATACATGGTCTCGGAACACGGAATACCGAAAGGTAGAGCATGAGTCATATGATTGATATGATGAACATGAAGATTGTTCGCCGATGAAGCTACATCATCTCACGTGATGATCGGACTTGGTGTAGTGGATTTGGTTTGTGTAATCACTAAAACAACTCGAGGGATGTTGTTTTGAGTGGGAGTTCACCTAGTTGATTTAAGAATTAAATTTGAACACTATTTATCATAAACTTAGTCTAAATTACTTGCAAATTTGTTGTAGATTATGGCGAACGTTTCCATCAATTTCAATGCGTTCCTAGAGAAAGAAAAGCTTAAGAACAATGGAAGCAATTTCACGGACTGGTTCCGTGGACTGAAGATCGTCCTCAGGGCTGGTCAGTTGACCTATGTGCTCGAAGCACCGCTAGGTAACCCACCTGCAGAAGATGCCACCGATGACGTAAAGAATGCTTATGCCACTCGGAAACATCACTACTCCACAGTTCAGTGTGCCATCCTGTACGGTTTAGAATCGGAGCTCCAAAAGCGTTTTGAGCACCATGACCTGTTTGAGATCATTAAGGAGCTCAAACTCATTTTTGAGACTCGCGCGGCCATGGAAAGCTATGAAGCTTCCGAGAAGTTCTTTACGTGCAAGATGGAAGAGGGTAGCTCCGTTAGCGAGCACGTCTCACCATGTCTAGGCACGCAAACAAACTCCGAGAGTTGGGGATACCGATTCCTAATGAATTGGGGATTCACCGTGTCCTCCAATCACTACCACCAAGTTACAAGAACTTTGTGATGAACTACAATATGCACTACATGAACAAGACGTTGCCTGAACTATCGTCCATGCTTAAAACTGCTGAAGTGGAGATCATGAAGGAGCACCAAGTATTGATGGTCAATAAGACCACCAATTTCAAGAAACGGGGCAAGCCTAAGAACAAGGGCAACTTCAAGAAGGACGGCAAGAAAGTTGTCGCACCTGCTAAGAAGCCCAAGGCTGGTCCTAAACCTGAAACTGAGTGCTTCTACTGCAAGGGTGCTGGTCATTGGAAGCGTAACTGCCCCAAATACCTGGAGGATCTGAAGAACGGCAACATCAAGAAGAAAGGTATATTCGATATACATGTTATAGGTGTGTATCTTACTAGTAATCGTAGTAGTGCCTGGGTATTTGATACTGGTTCAGTTGCTCATAGTTGTAACTCGGAACAGGAGCTGCAGAATAAACGAAGACTGGGGAGAGACGAGGTGATGATGCGCGTTGGAAATGGCTCCAAGGTTGATGTGATCGCCGTTGGCACGCTCCCTCTGCATCTACCATCGGGATTAGTTTTAAATTTGAATAATTGTTATTTGGTGCCTGCCTTAAGCATGAACATTATATCTGGATCTTGTTTATTGCGAGACGGTTACTCTTTTAAGTCTGAGAATAAAGGTTGTTCGATTTATATGAGTAATATATTTTATGGTTATGCACCTGAGATGAATGGTTTATTCTTATTGAATCTCGATAGTAGTGATACACATGTTCACAACATAGATGCTAAACGAATAAAATTGAATGATAATTCTACATACATGTGGCACTGTCGTCTTGGTCACATTGGAGTGAAGCATATGAAGAAACTCCATTCGGATGGACTTCTTAAATCACTTGATTTTGAATCACTTGAAAGATGCGAAGCATGTCTAATGGGAAAAATGACTAAGACTCCATTTTCTGGAATAATGGAGCGAGCTACGGATTTATTGGAAATAATACATACCGATGTGTGCGGTCCAATGAGTGTAGCATCGCGTGGTGGATATCGTTATGTTCTCACTTTCACGGATGACTTGAGTAGATATGGGTATATCTACTTTATGAAACATAAATCCGAAACTTTCGAGAAGTTTAAGGAATTTCGAAGTGAAGTGGAAAATCATCGTAACAAGAAGATTAAGTTTCTGCGTTCTGACCGCGGAGGTGAATATCTGAGTTATGAGTTTGGCATGCATTTAAAGAAATGTGGAATACTTTCACAGTTGACACCGCCGGGAACACCACAGCGTAATGGTGTGTCCGAACATCGTAATCAAACTCTCTTAGATATGGTTTGGTCTATGATGTCTCTTACAGATTTACCGTTATCATTTTGGGGCTATGCATTAGAGACAGCCGCATTCACTTTAAATAGGGCACCATCTAAATCCGTTGAAACGACACCATACGAATTGTGGTTTGGAAAGAAACCTAAGTTGTCGTTCCTTAAAGTTTGGGGTTGCAAAGCATATGTAAAGAAGTTACAACCCGATAAGCTTGAACCCAAAGCGGAGAAATGCGTCTTCATAGGATACCCTAAAGAAACAATTGGGTATACCTTCTATCATAGATCCGAAGGCAAAGTTTTCGTTGCCAAGAATGGATCCTTTCTGGAGAAGGAATTTCTCTCGAAAGAAGTGACTGGAAGGAAAGTAGAACTCGACGAGGTTATTGAACCTTCTTTCGGAGTTGAGAGTAGCGCAGCACCGGAAGATGTTTCTGTGCCGCCTGCACCAACTAGAGAGGAAGCTAATGATGATGATCATGAAACTTCGAACGAAGTTACTACTGAACCTCGCAGGTCAACGAGGGTCCGTACCACTCCTGAGTGGTATGACTCTGCCTTGAACGTCATGTTAGTGGACAACACGGATGACCCTGCGACGTATGAAGAAGCTATGATGAGCCCAGATTCCAACAAATGGCTAGAAGCCATGAAATCCGTAAGGCTGTCGAGAACAAATGGATTTTCAAAAGAAAAACGGATGTTGATGGTAATGTTACCGTCTATAAAGCTCGACTTGTCGTGAAAGGGTTCCGACAAATTCAAGGAGTTGACTACGATAAGACTTTCTCACCAGTAGCGAAGCTAAAGTCTGTGAGGATTATGTTAGCAATCGCTGCATATTTCGATTATGAAATTTGGCAGATGGATGTCAAAACGGTGTTCCTTAATGGTGACATTGAGGAAGAGTTGTATATGGTACAACCCAAGGGTTTTGTCGATCCTAAAGATGCTGACAAGGTATGCAAACTTCAGCGCTCCATTTATGGACTGAAGCAAGCATCCTGGAGTTGGAATCAACGTTTTGATAAAGTAATCAAAAACTTTGGATTTATACAAACTTATGGAGAAGCTTGTATTTACAAGAAAGTGAGTGGGAGCTCTGTAGCATTCCTAGTACTATATGTAGATGACATATTGTTGATTGGGAATGATATAGAACTTCTTAATAGCGTCAAAACCTATTTGAATAATAGTTTTTCAATGAAGGATCTTGGCGAAGCGGCATATATTCTAGGCATCAAGATTTATAGAGATAGATCAAGACACCTAATAGCGCTTTCACAAAGTACATACTTAGACAAAGTTCTAAAGAAGTTTAGAATGGAAGAGAGAAAGAAAGGGTTCGTGCCCATGTTGTCAGGTAAGACCTTGAGTAAAACTCAAAGTCCAGCTACGGCAGAAGATAGAGAAAAGATGAATAAAATTCCCTATGCCTCGGCCATAGGTTCTATCATGTATGCCATGCTGTGTACAAGACCGGATATAGCACATGCTGTTAGTTTGACTAACAGATATCAAAGTGATCCTGGAATGCAACACTGGACAGCGGTCAAGAATATCCTAAAGTACCTGAATAGGACTAAGGATATGGTTCTTTCTTATGGAGGTGATGAACAGCTTGTTGTAAATGGTTACACTGATGCTAGTTGGAACACCGATCCAGATGACTCGAAGTCACAGTCTAGATACGTATTTATTTTGAATGGTGCTGCAGTGAGCTGGAGGAGTGCCAAGCAGAGCGTTGTGGCGAAATCTTCAACTGAATTGGAATACATAGCTACTTCGGAGGCTACTCAAGAAGACATATGGATGAAGGAGTTCATTACTGAACTTGGCGTGGTTCCCAGTGTGTTGGACCCGATGGCCATCTACTGTGACAACACAAGGTGCCATAGCTAATGCACAGGAGCCAAGGTCACGTAGCAAGCTGAAGCACATCAAGGTACGGTTCCATGCTATTCGCGAGTATGTCCAAGATGGTGACATAAAGATTTGCAAAGTACACACTGATCTGAATGTAGCAGATCCGTTGACTAAACCTCTCCCTAGAGCAAAGCATGACCAACACTAGAACGCCATGGGTGTTCAGTATATTACCATGTAATCTAGATTATTGACTCTAGTGCAAGTGGGAGACTGTTGGAGATATGCCCAAGAGGCGATAATAAAAGTGGTTATTATTATATCTTTGTGTTTATGATGAAAGTTTACAGCCCATGCTATAATTGTATTATTAGGAAACACTAATACTTGTGTGTTTTGTAAACATAAAAGAGTCCCTAGTAAGCCTCTTGTTGAACTAGCTTGTTGATTGATTGATGATCATGGTTTCCTGATCATAGACATTGGATGTGATTAATAACAAGGTTATATCATTAGGAGAATGATGTGATGGACACACACCCATAGTAAGCGTAGCATAAGATCAAGTCATTAAGTTCGTATTGCTGTAAGCTTTGAAATACATAGTAACCTAATCCTTCTACCATGAGGTTATGTTAATCACCATCACCGGATGGGTACTTTGATGACATCAAACACCGCTTCGTAACTGGGCGGTTATAAAGGTGTCATTGGGTATTCAGAAAGTATGTGTTGAAGCGCATAGACCAAGATTGGGATTTGTCCATCCATATGACGGATAGATATACTCTGGGCCCTCTCGGTGGAATGTCATCTAGATAGCTTGCAAGCATGTGACCAGGTCACAAGGGATGACATAACATGGAACGAGTAAAGAGTACTTATCAGTAACGAGGAAGAACTAGGTATGAAGATACCGACGATCAAACCTCGGATAAGTAGAATGTCGCAAGACAAAGGGAATTGGCTTCGTATGTTAAATGGTTCAATCGATCACGATATCATCATTGAGTATGTGGGAGCCATTATGGATCTCCAGATCCCGCTAATGGTTATTGATCGGAGAGGTGTCTTCATCATGTCTGCATGTTCACGGACCGTAGGGTGACACACTTAAGGTTCGAAGTTGTTTTAAGTAGATATGGAATATGTGTTGGAGACCGAATGTTGTTCGGAGTCTCGGATTGGATCTGGGACATCACGAGGAGATCCAGAATTGTCCGGAGAATAAGATTCATATATTGGGGATCATTTTCTAAGTTAGGAAATGTTCCGGAGTGTTTGTATGGAAATTCTGGATGGTTTCGGAATGTTCTGGAAGGTTCTAGAAGATTTCTTGGAGTTTGCTTGAAAACCAAGAAAGGATCAAGGAGTCTTTGTGGGGCAAGACACGGATTCATGGGGGAGGAGGATTCCTTCCCCCCTCCCAATCCGCCGGCCAAGGAGGGAGGGGAGTCCTACTAGGACTCCCCCTCCCATGGAGCCTCCCTCCTTTAAATAGAGGGGAGGGGGCGCCAACCCCTAGACCTCTCCCATAACAAACCCTAGCCGCCGCCTCTCTCCTCCTCCTTCGCTCTGCTCCGGCTTAGGCGAAGCCCTGCAGAAATCTCTACTCCACCACCACCACCACACCGTCGTGCTGCTGGAATTCCGTGGAGAAGATCTACTACCTCCGCTGCTCGCTGGAACGGGGAGAGGAAGGTCTGCTTCGACTCCGCACGTGTGACCGACTGTGGAAGCGCTGCCGGAACGCGGCGCCGGAAGGATCGTCTACTCGATCTTGGGATCGGCAAGTGATCGACTACATCAACCCCGAGATCTAATCTCGTAACGCTTTCGGTTCTACGAGGGTTAGTATAGATCTATCTCATTGCACATGTCTAATAGATTAGATCTTGGCTTTTATCTAGATTAGATCTGGGTTTTGTTCGTTGTTGTGGTAGAAAATTTTTGTTTTCCATGCTACGAACCCATCAACCACCCCCTGGCACGGCCTGGCCTGGCCTGCGCCACCAGGTGGTGTGCCCAGCCCCTGGCCCCTCTCCGTCTCGTCTTCTGGCTCCATGAGTATTCCGGAAAAATATCGACTTTGGCTTTTGTCCGGTCCAATTCCGAGAATATTGATTTTCTGACTTTCCTAAAACGAAAAACAGCAGAAAACAGGCAACTGGTACTGTGGCATCTTGTTAATAGGTTAGTCCAAGAAAGTCTATGAAAAGTACTCCAAAGTTGGAACAAAACATAAGAAAGTAGATAAAACCAAGCATGGAACATCAAAATTTATAGATACATTTGCAATGTATCAACATCCCCAAGCTTAACTCCTGCTCGTCCTCAAGTAGGTAAGTGATAAAAAGAAAGAATAATTTTTGAGGTGACATGCACCATCATAAACTTGATCAAAGTATTTGTAAAACATGGATAGCTGGGATCATAGTACTTCAACATAGCATGAAAGATAAAGTTCTAACAATAGGACATAGCAACTATGTTGTAACATGAAAAGGCACAAACAACAGATTCATGAATAACAATGCTTTGCAAGACGTTTGTTTCTTTCACATAAAGAAAACATAGCATAGTGGCATTCAGCTTGTCCCTCATAGAGTAGCAAACATAAATGCATAGGACACCTTCAAAGTTCAGAAGAGTGACTAGATACAGATAGTTTAAAACAAGCAATATCAAGTTATGCATCAATCAACTAGTCTTGGGACAATGCACATAGAACTAAGAATTGCCACTATGCTCTCAAAGTAGGTGCATAAAGATATAAGGTGGAGACTCAATATAAAAGTAAAAGAAAGGCCTTCATAGAAGGAAGCAGGGATTCAATTTTCATAAAGAGCTTCAAAAAATTATGGTACTTATTAGCTTTGAGCTCTCATTTCCCCTATCATAAGCATCTTGAAGGTGATTAAGGTTTAAAGTGACACAACTAAGAGGATATGCTTGACAAGTTATAAGCTGAAATCTCATGCCCCTTACTTACGGACACCGAACCTCATGCTACTCAACTTTAGTCACAAGTAAGCTCTTGTCATTGTAAGTACATATGTATCATAGAGAACCGCCAACAGGGTACCCCTTGCACATGCTACAGGAACTATCCCATAATCAAAATGACAAGGCAAGCAGACAATGAGCATCTCAGCGATCTTTTTATTTGCTATTTGCATAGGTTTTTATTGAGGATGCTTCATAGAGTGCTCATTATGGTTATGCTGCAAGTTTCCACCATGATTAGGCATGGATTAGGCTAGCGGCCCAGGCATTTCTCTAACACACATACAAACTCCATGATCTTACAAATTCCCCTTTTATTTCACATCGTAGGGATCCATAAGCAAAAGAACATGATATCAACGGGGTACAAAGTATAGGTGCAATGTTGAAAGCGTTACCCATGATACATGGTTCTGCTAACTTCAACTTATAAAGCGCAAGCATATACGCAACAAAGAAGGACCCAATGGTTCAAGTTTATTAAGTGCAAGAAAAGTAAAGTGTGCCATCAAGTTCGTGAGAGCTTTAATCACTAGTTTTCTCATAACAAGTTTAATTTGGAAGGTAAACAAAAACATGAATATACTTGGAATAGCATATGCTAGTAGGTAGGTATGGTGGACTCTTTGGAATAACTTGGTTTAAGGAGTTGGATGCATGAGTGGAACTCATACTTGGTTATGGAGGCTAGCAAAAGACTGGGAGCGACCAACTAAGAGAGCAATAATGGCCATAATCATGCAGAGCGACAAAACATCATTGATCAAAGCATAAAGTGATACTACAAGTTGAAAACTAAAGGATCATAAAGGCTATGGTGACTTGGGATAGTCATAACATGGTGTGAGCATGCCCCAAGTCAACCCAAATAAAGCATCAAAGGAGAATACCACAATACTATGCTTTAATATGCTAAAACAACGCATGATTCATCCAAAGCACATTAAGCAATCTCAATTGTTTATAACATGTCATGCTCCAGCAAATAATACTAAGCATAAAGCCAAAACAATATCAAGAATGGCATGACAAAGCATAGGCCACAGTCAAAAACAAGCTCTCTTTACCACTTAAGCATGAGCTTTTCCTACTCTTTTCCAATCCAAACCAAACTATTTGAAAATCAATGCATGAAAGAGGGGGTCCAACCAATTTATTCAGAAAACTAAGAAAAGCAAGCAAACAAAAACCAAAAATAAAAAACGAAGATGCTCCAAGAACAACACAACTGTGCATGAAACAATAAAAATGAAGCGTTTGGAAGAAACCTGGGATTTTTATTGATGAAGAGGGGGATGCCTTGGGCATCCCAAGCTTTGACGCTTGTACTTCTTGGATGTTTCTTGGGGTGACACGTGTGTCATTCCCAAGCTTGAGCTTTAGTCCATCCTTCATCTCATTACTCATTCCTTCCATACACCTGAAATTTTTCCTTCATACAAAACTTCACACAATATTTATTAGCAACAATAGTGCACTCAAGATAATAAGTCTTTAGGTTCAGTTCTAACACCAATAAAACTTCCATTAAAACACTAGCTACTGTAGCACTTCCCTCAAAAAGCTCAATTCCCCAAAAGAACTCAAAAAGGAACCAACAAGAAGCAAATGCAGAAAATGGCATAAATCTGTCAAAATGGACCAGCAGGTAAAGACGAATTTTTTCGAAGACCTTCTGTTGCTCAAATCAAAAAGTGTTGAACTAACTAAAGTTAGATAACAACCTGGGACATAAGCACAAAAATTCATGCCTCAAAAAGACACACAAAGATTTTACACGAATATTTACGGTGAAGAACAAAAATCTGTTTTGGGACAGAAACTTTCCCAAGCATTACTTCTCTCTCATTAGAGGTTACTCTTTACACAAAAACAAATAAAAAGGATAAGGAGCGGTTATTACAGAGGTAATAACTTCCAAGACTCATCTAAAACTTTTGGGTTATCTCCCAATAAGTACTTTTCTTTAACGCCTTTAAGTTAGGCATGATAGTTTTGAGAAGATGCTCACATAAGAAATATGAACTTAAGTAAAAGAGAGCATCAAGAAGCAAATTCAAAGAACATTTAATTATAACCCACCTACTATGTATGGGAATCTTGTAAAGAAACAAGTCGTGAAAGCACAAAGCAACAAGCATAGGAAAGCAAAACAAGTGCAACTTCAAAATTTTCAACATAAAGAGGGGAAACTTAATATTGTTGAGACACATAAAACCATGTTTCCCTCTCTCATAATAACTTTCAGTAGCATCATGAATAAAAGTAACAATATAACTATCATAAGAAACATTCTTATCATGAGCCATATGCATAAAAGAATTAATACTCCCCACATAAACATAGTCATTCTTATTGATTGTAGTGGGAGAAAATTCAACAAAATAGCTATCATTATTATTTTCATCACCATAATCATCAAATATAGGAGGCATATCGTAATCATAATTAATTTCCTCCTCAATAGTAGGTGGACTGAAAATATCATATTCATCATTGCAATCATCATAAGCAATAGAATAGTTATCTTCCCAAGTGTGTTCATTTGTAAACATATCATCATTGGAAGGATCATGGATAGCACTAATAGTATAGCAATTATTAATATCATCATTTTCAGAATTGGTACCAAAGAGATTTTCAATATCAAAAGTAGTGTGCTTTTCCCAATCATGATCACTACTATAGGTAACAGGCATAGGAACATCATCGAGTTCAGACTCATCAAAAACTATAATAGGAGCAACATGCTTAGGGGAAAATATAGTTTCCTCTCTCCTTTTACTCCTCCTTTTCTTCTTTTTCTTCTTCTCTTTAGGAGGGAGAGGCTTGAAAGGAAGCTTCTCCATATACCCTGGTTCATTGTTAGAGACAATAGAAGAAACTTTGGAGGATTCCTCCTTTTCATTAATAAGACCAAAACACATATTAGTCATGTCATATTTTGGTAAGATCTCATCTTTTATAATATTTTGTATGTAAGTATTTGTGTGGCAATTATCAACACAATAAAGATGACAACCATGCATGACACTATTCATATCAAAAGCACCCATATCTACCAAAGAGGTTTTTCTTGATAACTCTTCACACCCCAAAAATAATGTAAGTTCATCATGCTGATTAGGAGTGATCATGTCATCACAATACAAACTTGCAGTACTCATTGGATTAGAAGGGCTATTATTGTGGCCTGAGCATCGAAAATTGAAATGACCCACTTCAAAGCAAAGTTCACAAATAAAAGGATAGAGGGCACAAACTTTTTTACCAAGATCATTTAGAGCCCTATACCACGTTCTAGTTTTTTCATTCCTGTGGGTGATACAATATTCTTCTTCAATTTGATTATTCTTACAAGGTCTATGTATTCCACAAAAATTACCATGCTTATAAGAAGTAGTACTTTTAGAGGTTTGAGCATGTTTATTGCTATCATTAATAACAATTTCATTTTCCATGCAAGTGTCTTTATAAGGCTCATGATACATGTCCCATTTTTCTTTAGGAGCATTAATATGAGAATCAAAGGTTCTATAACAATCAACAAGAATTTGAGGACCAAGACCATATTTAGCACTAAGCTCTTGAAAATCAATAGTTTCAGCAAAAGACTTAATGCAATCATACTCATAGTTTATACCTGGTTCTTTACCTTTGTTGTTATCCCAATCTTCGTTATTGCTTTGAATTGTTTCAAGAAGATCCCACTTAGCTTTGACCTCCTTACTTGTGAAGGATTGATGGCTCAATGCACGACGCCCAGAAAAGTGTTGATGGCTCGTGGTTGATGTAGAGCTCGTTGGGAACCCCAAGAGGAAGGTATGATGAGCACAGCAGCAAGTTTCCCTCAGTTATGAAACCAAGGTTTAATCGAACCAGTAGGAGCAAGGAAACACCCCAAAGGTGTTACTAGCTGAGCTTTGGCAGGGTGCACTACCGGTGCTAGCAGCAATGTGGAATCCTGCACAACACAACCACAGAACTTTGTCCCCAACTTGCGATGAGGTTGTCAATCTCACCGGTTTTGCTGAAAACAAAGGATTAAACGTATCAAGTGGAAGAAAGTAAAAGCTTGCAGAAAGTAAACAGAAAACAGTAAATAGTTGTAGATTGATGGTAAAAGAAAGGACCGGGGTCCATAGTTCACTAGTGGTGATTCTCCTTAAGATAGATAACATGTTGGGTGAACAAATTACATCGGGGCAATTGACAAAGATCGAGAAAGCATACATGCATATACTAATCATCTTGACTCCTTTGAGATTTGATTGGGCATTACAACATTATACATAGACTGTAATCCAACTGCATCTATGACTAATAATCCACCTTCAGGTTATCATCCGAACCCCCTCCAGTATTAAGTTGCAAGCAACAGATAATTGCATTATGCATTGCGTGTAAAGTAAACAATACGATTGTTCTATGAACAAAGGATTATTGTTTTCTCCCTAGTAGCAACAACACATCTAGTACCTTAGAGATTTCTGTCACTTCCCCAGATTACCAGAGGCATGAACCCACTATAGCATCTACTTGGCCAAGATAGCTACTAATAACGGAAAGCATGCAAGATCACAAGTAACAAAGACATGATAGAATCAATAATCAATCTGAAATAGCATATCAATATCCATCAGATCCCCGCAAACACAACATGTATGATTACAAATAGATGATCTTGATCATCAACAGAGCTCACAAGATCTAAACATGGTAGCACAAAGGAGAAGAACCAGCCATCTAGCTACTACATGGACCCGTAGTCCAAGGATGAACTACTCACGCATCACATCGGAGGCTTGCATGGTGATGAAGAAGGCCTCCAGGGTGAATTCCCCTCTCTGGCAGGGTGCCAGGAAGAGCTTCAGATCCCTCCCGATCTAGGGATGGAGATGACGGCGGCTATAGACTCTTTCGTGGAATTTTAATCGGGTACTTAGGGTTTCTGTATCGGAGGCATCTTATAGTCAGAAGAGGAGGCCGAGGGGGTGCCCTAGGCAGCCACACCACCCCCTGGAACGGGCCAGGCCTGACCGCGCGGCCAGGTGGTGTGGCCGGCCTCTGGCCCCTCTCCGTCTCGTATTCTGGCTCCATGTCCCCCTTGGTGAAAAACTGACTTTGGCTTTTGTCTCTTCCAATTCCGAGAATATTCATTTTCTGACTTCCTAGAACCAAAAATAGCAGAAAATAGGCAGCTGGCACTATGGCATCTTGTTAATAGGTTAGTCCAAGAAAGTGTATGAAAAGTACTCCAAAGTTGGAACAAAACATAAGAAAGTAGATCAAACCAAGCATGGAACATCAAAAATTATGGATACGTTAGCAACTTATCAACATCCCCAAGCTTAACTCCTGCTCGTCCTCGAGTAGGTAAGTGATAAAAATAAAGAATAATTTTTGAGGTGACATGCACCATCATAAACTTGATCAAAGTATTTGTAAAACATTAATAGCTGGGATCATAGTACTTCAACATAGCATGAAAGATAAAGTTCTAGCAATAAGACATAGCAACTATGTTGCAACATGAAAAGGCACAAACAAAAGATTCATGAATAACAATGCTTTGCAAGACGTTTGTTTGTTTCACATAAAGAAAACATAGCATAGTGGCATTCAGCTTGTCCCTCATAGAGTAGCAAATATAAATGCATAGGACACCTTCAAAGTTCATAAGAGTGACTAGATACAAGTAGTTTAAGAACAAGCAATATCAAGTTATGCATCAATCAACAAGTCTTGGGACAGTGCACATAGAACTAAGAATGGCCACTATGCTCTCAAAGTAGGTGCATAAAGGTAGAAGGTGGAGACTCAACATAAAAGTAAAAGAAAGGCCTTCGTAGAAGGAAGTAGAGATTCAAGTTTCATAAAGAGCTTCCAAAAATTATGGTACTTGTTAGCTTTGAGCTCTCATTGCCCCTATCATAAGCATCTTTAAGGTGATTAAGGTTAAAGTGACACAACTAAGAGGATATGCTTGACAAGTTATAAGCCGAAATCTCATGCCCCTTACTTACGAAGACCGAACCTCATGCTACTCAACTTTAGTCACAAGTAAGCTCTTGTCATTGTAAGTACATATGTATCATAAAGAACCGCCAACGGGGTACCCCTTGCACATGATACAAGAGCTATCCCATAATCAAAATGATAAGGCAAGCAGACAATGAGCATCTCAGCGATCTTTTTATTTGCTATTTGCATAGGTTTTTATTGAGGATGCTTCATAGAGTGCTCAATATGGTGATGCTGCAAGTTTCCACCATGATTAGGCATGGCTTAGGCTAGCGGCCCAGGCTTTTCTCTAACACACATACAAACTCCATGATCTTACAAGTTCCACTTTTATTTCACACCGCCGGGATCCATAAGCAAAAGAACATGATATCAACGGGGTACAAAGTACAAGTGCAATGTTGAAAGCGTTCCCCATGATACATGGTTCTGCTAACTTCAACTTATAAAGCACAATCATATACGCAACAAAGATGGACACAATGGTTCAATTTTATTAAATGCAAGAAAGTAAAGTGTGCCATCAAGTTCGTGAGAGCTTTAATCACTAATTTTCACATAACAAATTTAATTCGGAAGGTAGATAAAAACATGAATATACTTGGAATAGCAATTGCTAATAGGTAGGTATGGTGGACTCTTTGGAATAACTTGGTTTAAGGAGTTGGATGCATGAGTGGAACTCACACTTGATTACGGAGGCTAGCAAAAGACTGGGAGCGACCAACTAAGAGAGCAATAATGGCCATAATCATGCAGAGCGACAAAACATCATTGATTAAAGCATAAAGTGATATTACAAGTCGAAAACTAAAGGATCATAAAGGCTATGGTGACTTGGGATAGTCATAACATGGTGTGAGCATGCTTCAAGTCAACCCAAATAAAGCATCAAAGGAGAATAGCACAATACTATGCTTTAATATGCTAAAACAACACATGATCCTTCCAAGGCACATTAAGAAATATCAATTGTTTACAACATGTCATGCTATAGCAAAGATTACTAATCATAAATCCAAAACAATATCAAGCATGGCATGACAAAGCATAGGCCACAGTCAAAAACAAGCTCTCTTTACCACTTAAGCATGAACTTTCCTACTCTTTTCCAATCCAAACCAAACTATTTGAAAACCAATGTATGAAAGAGGGGGTTCAACCAATTTATTCAGCAAACTAAGAAAACCAAGAAAATGAAAAACCAAAACAAAAACGAAAAAGAAGACGCTCCAAGAACAACACAACCGTGCATGAAACAATAAAAATGATGTGTTTGGAAGAAACCTGGGATTTTTATTGATGAAGAAGGGGATGCCCAAGGCATCCCCAAGATTTGACGCTTGTACTTCTTGGATATTTCTTGGGGTGACACACGTGGCATCCTCAAGCTTCAGCTTTAGTCCATTCTTCATCTCATTACTCATTCCTTCCATACACCTGAAAATTTTCCTTCATACAAAACTTCACACAATATTTATTAGCAACATTAGTGCACTCAAGATAATAAGTCTTTGGGTCCAGTTTCAACACCAATAAAACTTGAAATAAAACACAAGCTACTGTAGCACTTCCCTCAAAAAGCTCAATTCCCAAAAAGAACTTAAAAATGAACCAACAAGAAGCAAATGCAAATAATGGCAGAAATCTGTCAAAACAGACTAGAAGGTAAAGACGAATTTTTTCGAAGACCTTCTGTTGCTCAAATGAAAAAGTGTTGAACTAACTCAAGTTATATAACAACCTGGGATAGAAGCACAAAAATTCACGCCTCAAAAAGACGTACAAAGATTTTACACGAATATTTACGGTGAAGAACAAAAATCTGTTTCGGGACATCAATTTTCCCAAGCATTACTTATCTCTCATTAGAGGTTACTCTGGGCACAAAAAGCAAATAAAAAGGATAAGGAGCGGTTATTACAGATGTAATAACTTCCAAGACTCATCTAAAACTTTTGGGTTATCTCCCAATAAGTACTTTTTAACGCCTTTAAGTTAGGCATAAGAAGCAAGAAAAAGAATCAAGTATTCTCCAATGAAGAAGCATTAAGAGCAAATTTTGCTTTCATAGGAGAAACAAAAGAGATCTTCTCTCCCTTCTTAGGGAAGTGTTCTATACCTTTCTTGAGTGGGAGTTGATATTTAATGGTGCCTTCTTTCATATCAATAATGGCACCAACAGTTCTAAGGAAAGGTCTTTCCAAAGTAATAGGACAAGAAGCATTGCATTCAACATCCAAAACATAGAAATCAACATGGACATAGGCATTGTTAACCATAATAAGAACATCATTAATACTCCCTATGAGTTTCTTTTTAGCATTATCATCAAGTGGTACATTCAAATAACAATCTTCAAGTGGTGGCAAATCAAGCATATTATAAATCTTTCTAGGCATAATAAAAACACTACTATCAAGATCACATAAAGCTTTGAAATCAAAATCATTCAGTTTCATATTAATGATGGGTTCCCAACCATCTTCTTGTTTCATAGGAATAGAAGCTTTATGTTTCATCTTTTCTTCTTTGATTTTTATAAGAGCATCAGTAATGTGTTTTGTAAAGGCCATATTCATATCACTAGCATTAGGACTTTTAGCAAGCTTTTGTAGGAACTTAATAACTTCAGAGATATTGAAACCATCAAGATCAAAATCAAATTTATCATCTAAAGTAGTAGAGCCATTACTAGCTTCAACATTAGTGGTAGTGATAGTAGAAACACTAATGTTTCTAGTAATTTCATCTTCTCTTTCCCACTTAGCATGCAATTCAGCTAATAGTCTAACATTTTCATCAATTCTAACTTGTATGGCATTAGTAGCAGCAAAGGGATTCTCAATAGTTTCAGGTTTAGCAGCCATTTTATTCATCAAAGAGGATTGTGCTTCAGACAAAGATGATATATTTCTTTCAGCATTAGAGAGTTTTTCCTCAGTAGTTTTATTGAAAGCAGTTTGTTACTAATAAAATATTTAAGCATAACTTCAAGTTCAGAGGGAGGCCAAAGTGTGACCTGTTAGCCCATAAGTCAGTACTGTGACGAAGCGGCTGTTGCTCACCCGATACGATCGTATTTACCCAACACGATCATCCGGGGTGAACAAGAATTGGGGATCGGATGCGGGCAAAATTCCGAATAATTGGGGCTTATGTGGACCCCTTCCCTTTCATTTAAGAAAGAGGTCTTGAAACCGCACATAAGAAATATTATGAATGAATCACCTTACAATAACATACGAGAGACAACTTTCTATTTTTTAGAACAACAAGTCGAACCCAATGAACAATTCCATTAAAAGGAATGTTCTAGAGGGGCCCTTTTCCACTAGATTCACGATATTTCACAAAATGGAATAAATGAAATTATTAACGATTTCTAGAGTTCCGGGATTACTTCACTGATATCTATTTTCGCCTAAGCACGGCCTCTAGGTTAGTTCAAAGTGCACCACCACGAACGCTACCGCGCGTGCGCCTGCGGTGCGGTAAGGCACCACCCTGTTGTGCCAGCAGCCAACTCCGGCGTGTCAGCTTAGTTATCCTCATCAAGCCACAACCTTGATGTCTAGCTTCCCAACTGGTAGACGGTTCCCTTTCCCCCGGATCAATGAAGACATCCCAAATTCATCATTCGGAATTTCCTGAGAAAAAAAGTCTTATGTGTATTGGATCCGCTCTTCTGTTAGCATGAACACATGAATGAGATTCTATTCCTCTTCCTAAATAGAACCCCCACCTTCACCTACCCCCCAACCACTCCTATTATTGTTGTAGGAATTTCCATAAGCATTACCATTATTGGGAGGATAGGGCCTATAATTGTTGTTACCAAAATTATTCCTGTAGGCATTGTTACTAAAATTATTATTTCTTATAAAGTTCACATCAACTTGCTCTTCTTGAGCAACCAAAGAGACTAAGGGAACATGATTTGGACCAATATGACCTTTCCAATTAACAAGCATAGACATAATAACATCAATTTTATCACTCAAGGAGGAGGTTTCTTCAACAGAATTTACCTTCTTACCTTGAGGAGCTCTTTCAGTGTACCATTTAGAAAAATTAACCATCATATTATCCAGAAGCTTTGTTGCAGCACCCAAAGTAATGGTCATAAAGGTATCTCCAGCAGCAGAATCCAATAGATTTCTTGAAGAATAGTTCAATCCTGCATAAAAGGTTTGGATGATCATCCAAGCAGTCAGTCCATGAGTGGGACAATTCTTTACCAAAGATTTCATTCTTTCCCAAGCTTGAGCAACATGTTCATTATCAGATTGTTTAAACTTCATTATTTCATTTCTCATAGATATAATCTTAGCAGGTGGATAGTATTTTCCAATGAAAGCATCTTTGCATTTAGTCCAAGAATCAATACTATTCCTAGTTAAGGAATTTAACCATTCTTTAGCTTTTCCTCTCAAAGAGAAAGGAAACAATTTAAGCTTATTAATATCCCCATCTATATCCCTATGCTTTTGCATCTCACAAAGTTCAACAAAGTTATTTAGATGAGCAACAACATCTTCATTACCAATACCAGAAAATTGTTCCTCATAGCAAGATTGAGTAAAGCAGGTTTAATTTCAAAGAAAGTAGCTTCAGGAACAGGTGGAGCAATAGGTGTGCACATGAAATCATTGTTATTGGTGCTAGTGAAGTCACACAACTTAGTGTTCTCAAGAGTAGTCATTTTTTGTGTTTTTAATAAATAAAGCAAACTAGTACAACTATTTTTTTTTGTTTTTGATAAAGAAACAAGCAAACAAAGCAAGAAAATAAACTAAGCAAAACAAAAACAACAAAGTAAAGAGATTGGTTATGAGGGACTCCCCTTGTGAAGATGTCCTTGACTCCCCAGAAACAGCGCCAAAGAAAGAGCTTGATGGCCCAAAATATATCGAGCTCGTTGCAGAACCCCAAGAGGAAGGTATGATAAGCACAGCAACAAGTTTTCCCTCAGTTATGAAACCAAGGTTATCGAACCAGTAGGAGCAAGGAAACACCTCCAAGGTGTTGCTAACTGAGCTTTGGCAGGGTGCATTACCGGTGCTAGCATCAACGTGGAATCCTGCACAACACAACCACAGAACTTTGCCCCAACTTGCGATGAGGTTGTCAATCTCACTGGTTTTCCTGAAAATAAAGGATTAAATGTATCGAGTGGAAGATAGTAAAAGCTTGTAGAAAGTAAACAGAAAACAGTAAACAATTGTAGATTGATGGTAAAAGAAAGGACCGGGGTCCATAGTTCACTAGTGGTGGTTCTCCTTAAGATAGATAACACGTTGGGTGAACAAATTACAGCGGGGCAATTGACAAACATCGAGAAAGCATACGTGCATATACTAATCATCTTGACTCCTTTGAGATTTGATTATGCATTACAACATTATACATAGACTGTAATCCAACTGCATCTATGACTAATAATCCACCTTCAGGTTATCATCCGAACCCCCTCCAGTATTAAGTTGCAAGCAACAGATTATTGCTTTACGAATTGCGTGTAAATTAAACAATACGATTGTTCTATGAACAAAGGATTGTTGTTTTCTCCCTAGTAGAAACAGCACATCTAGTACCTTAGAAATTTCTGTTACTTCCCCAGATTACCAGAGGCATGAACCCACTATCGAGCATAAATACTAACTTTTGGAGTTGCTAGCATCTACTTGGCCAAGATAGCTACTAACAACAAAAAGCATTCAAGATCACAAATAACAAAGACATGATAGAATCAATAATCAATCTGAAATAGCATCTCAATATCCATCGGATCCCCGCAAACACAACATGCAGAATTACAAATAGATGATCATGATCATGAACGGAGCTCACAAGATCTAAACATGAAAGCACAAAGGAGGAGAACCAGCCATCTAGCTACTACATGGACCCGTAGACCAATGATGAACTACTCACGCATCACACCGGAGGCTTGCATGGTGATGAAGAAGGCCTCCAGGGTGAATTCCCCTCTCCGGCAGGGTGCCAGGAAGAGCTTCAGATCCCTCCCGATCTAGGGATGGAGATGACGGCGGCTACAGACTCTTTCATGGAATTTTGATTGGGTACTTAGGGTTTCTGTATCGGAGGCAGCTTATAGTCGAAAGGGGAGGCCGAGGGGGTGCCTTAGGCGGCCACACCACCCCCTGGCGTAGGCTAGGCCTGGTCGCGTGGCCAGGTGGTGTGGCCGGCCTCTGGCCCCTCTCCGTCTCATATTCTGGCTCCGTGTCCCCCTCGGTGAACAACTAACTTTGGCTTTTCTCCCGTCCAATTCCGAGAATATTCATTTTCTGACTTCCTGGAACCAAAAACAGCAGAAAATAGGCAGATGGCACTGTGGCATCTTGTTAATAGGTTAGTCCAAGAAAGTGTATGAAAAGTACTCCAAAGTTGGAATAAAACATAAGAAAGTAGATAAAACCAAGCATAGAATATCAAAAATTATGGATACGTTAGCAACGTATCAAGCGGCAAAATCTCACATCGATCTTGAAGCATTTCCCGCCCCACCATTTCAAAAACTTTGAACAAAATCTCCGACCAGGGAGTACCATTTTTCTATTATTATTATTTGTCCTATAGCCATATTCAAAATCTCTATCGAGCCGCAAAACACACACCGACCTTGAGAATTTCCCGCCCACCGTTTCAAAAACTTTGAGGCAAAATATCCCATCGTGGAGTACCATTTTTCTATTATAGTATTATTATTTGTCCGGTAGCCAAATTCAAAATCTCAATCGGGCGGCAAATTCACACACCGACCTTGAAGCATTTCCCGCCCCGTCGTTTTAAAAACTTTGAGGCAAAATCTCCCACCATGGAGAATCATTTTTCTATTATTATTATTTTTCCGATAGCCAAATTCAAAATCTTGGTCGAGCGGCAAAATCACATACCGACCTTGAAGCATTTTCCGCCCCACCGTTTCAAAAACTTTGAGGCAAAATCTCCCACCGGGGGATTACCGTTTTTCTATTATTAGCCAAATTCAAAATCTCAATCGAGCGACAAAACCAGAGACTGACTTTGAAGCATTTCGCGCCCCTCCGTTTCAAAAACTTTTGACGTTAAAATTCCTTTTCTACCGATTGTTTCGACGCCCTATGGCACGCTAAAGTCGGTAGCTTGGGGGCACGATCGTAATTATTTTTCGATTCACCTCCATAGACTCGATTCGTGCAGTTTTTCCAGCTGGCCCTCCCAAAATCTCAGGCTTCTCTCCCACGCCCTCTCCTCCACGACCACCGCGCGCACCGCCCGGCGGTAATTCCACGGCTGCTGGAGTCGCTTCATCGACGCCCACCCCATCAGATCTAGTTCATCGGGTCTCTCTGTCACTCTACCAGAGTTGTGGTCTCACTGACCGCGCCTATGGTGTTGTTGACCGCCCACGCTCTGCTTCCCCGCCGTTGAAAGCTATCCAACCATACCGGAGCAGCTTCACCGTTGTCCACCAGACGAGATCTAATTCAACAAGTTCCATGTCCACTGCTCCAGACCAGCTACACGGTCATCGTCGTTGACTGCACCGACATCGACCGCCCAAGATCTGCTTACCCGATGCCAACAGCCACCGCAACCGCAGCACCCTCGGTGACCTGGACGTCACTCGCACGCTACCGACGATGCTTAGATGCCTCTCCAACCAAGGTAACCAGATCTCCAACCCGTTTTTGTTTTGTCAGCGGTATAGCAGGTTCAGGCCTATCGCAGTGAACTGCATTTTTGTAATCGTGCTAGTACATACAAGGTCATTAGACATGTTGGTTTATATTCACTGCTCTACAAATATCAAGTCATGCACATGTCTGTTATTTTGTCATGCACATGTTCTTATCTTAGCTGCTCCGTACACTAGTAAATGTCTGCTATTGTGTAGTTCTTGCAAAATGTAATGTCAGTGGAAAATATTAGTGTGGATTCCTTGCTACACAGTTACTGACTCTATCTGGTTATTCCTGAGCTAAGTTCCTGCTATTATTTCCTCCCTGGCATCATTTTGCTATCCTGTGGTACCCGTTCAAACTCTTTGTACTAGTTCGATTATAATTTTGTTGTTGCCATCTGGTTCTTCAGAAGTTGCAACACTGACTATTTTCTTTTTCTTTGCGTAGAGCTCAAAAAGGTAACACTGAACATGTTGGTTTGCACAGCGTATAGGTCCACCAGTGATGCCATTATATATTTTCGGTATCTGGTGCTGGTTCCTAATCAACGACATAATTATTCTTTACTGCATAGTTCATTCGTGTTTTCCATTCCTGTTCAACAAGTTCTGATATGATGCGGTTATAATTTCTATGTGGTTCATTCTTAGCTATGACAGTAACTGCATGCCATTGTGTAGCTCACCGCAAATTCCGAGTCACGCAATATCTCTTGCATTCCATGAGATACCACTACTTCCATATATATTTGTTGAAATGACCTGGCTAGTTTATACTGAAATTTTAAGAAACACTTTGTTTGATTGCTCATTTCATTGTTGGCATACTTGTCTAATGCTTGTTTGTCCTGTTCTATAGGTTCACAAGCCACACCATTATATCTCGTATCTGGTTCTGATTCGTCCTAGGCAATGACATAACTATCCTCTACTATATAGTTCAGTCATGGTTTGCATTCCTGCTCTACAAGTTTGTATTATGCAGTTATAGTTCCTATCTGGTTCATTCTTAGCTATGAGTAGTTTGTCTTCTTTGATGTATTAACTTGTTATTAGTTAGTTTCAGACTATAATTATTGCTATCGCCACCAAAGAGGGGACTGCAAGATCATATCTCAAGGTGGTTTTCCAATGTAGCTGTCACACTCAAAGGGAGATGCAGTTGATGGATTGAGAAAGCAAATTGAGAAATCTGCTATCAACTTGATTCGCAACTGAAGTGCTGAATTTTCTTTCCCTTTTGTTCATATTATGTAATATTTTTAAAAAGTTTGCAGCTGATATAATATCTAGATAACGCGCATAGGCCATGTAGGCATTTAGTTGACGCCGTCCACGAATGGCGGTACCATAACTGCGCCAGCCAGGTCGATCAGGTAACTATATATGGTTTTGTTATTTGCCTTTCTTTTATTGTGCCTTCCATGAACAGTAAAAGATGATCGCTAATTATACTCCTTTTATGATATTTGCATGGCCTCTAGAATTACCGAAATAGTAACAGTAACATGCCAAAATAGTAAAATGCCAAAACAGTAAAAGACCAAAACAGTAACAGGCCAAAACAATAATAGGACAAAACAGTAACAGGCCAAAACAGTAATAGGCCAAAAACAGTAACAAGCCAAAACAGTAACAGGCCAAAACAATAATAGACCAAAACAGTAGTAGGCCAAAACAGCAGCAGGCCAGAACAGTAACATGCCAGGACAGTAACAGTCTAAAACAGTAACAGACCAAAACAGTAGTAGGCAAAAACAGTAGCAGGCAAAAATAGTAGCAGACCAGAACAGTAGCAACCCAGCACAGTAACATGCCAGAACAGTAAAGGACCAGAAAAGCAACATACTAGAACAGTAACATGCCTGAACAGTACCGGGCCAGAACAACGGCAACAAGCACAGTAATGGGCCAGAACAGTAAAGGACCGCAACAGTAACGGACATGAATACTAGACGGCCAGAACAGTAACGAGCTAGAATAGTAAAAGTCCAGAACAGTATCGGACATTCTCAAAAGTGGGTTGTTCATAGCCGGCCTAGGACGAGCTGTGCGAACAGTGACATGCTGACCGTGGGCCTTAACAGTATCAGGCCTACTTAACGCAGGCTTTTAACGGGTCGCAGAGTATTCGAACAGTGTGGGCTTCTGTAGGCCGTAACAGTAACGGGCCTGACATTCTTGGGCTGCTGCTGGTCGCTTCTTTTGGGCCCATTTCAAACAGTGCAGGACGAAATAGTAATGGGCCATAATCTTATTAGGCTCCCCTTATGGGCCGGCCCACTTAATTATTAGCAGGCCTTGGCTAGGTCTGACTTCTAACATGGTTTCTATGGCTGTTAACGGCGGTAACTGGGCGTTAACGGTGTTTGTCACATGGCATTTTGCATGGCGTCAGCAGTCAACACGGCTGGCAAACAGATCTACGACGGAACACGTTTTCGTGGCTAAAGGGTGCGATCCACCACGGTCAGGAAAAAAACATGGTAGATTCTTTTGTGACGGGGCTTTTACCACGATGGGCATCCGTCGTAGAAAACTTTTTAGCCACGAAAAACGGGCCTTCAACCACGAAAATCGTCCGTTGTAAAAGCCAATTTTTCTTGTAGTGCACACCGATCATCGCCACCACCGAGGGGACCACGGGATCAAGGCCGCCGCTGACCACCGCCACTGTCGTCCTGCTACATCTCGGTCGGCAAGTCGTCGGGTCGCCGGACAAGTCACCAGATATATACCCGGACTATCTGGCGCGTCGCCAGACAAGTCACTAGACATGTAGCCAGAATATCTGGCACACAGGACATATTTCCGGACTGTCTGGCGGGTCAACAGGCCATCACCAAGCACACACGCCATCTCTGCATCGTCACCAATCTTGCACGGCGTTGTCACGCCGCCGCACCACCGCCGGCCTTGCCGGCACACACCTATAAGGCAAGGTCGAGGCGTGTGCTGGCCAGATCCACCTCAGAGTCACCGCCACCAGCTCGTCGAACACAACCGCCACATGCACCAGCTCGTCGACCACGACCTTCGCGGGTGATGATCCAGTGTGCAGCCATACTAGTACACATACGTTTCTCCTAGATAGACGTATAATTTAATTGGGCTATACAGGTTTTCTGTGGGGTACGTATACCGATTAGTATTAATTACCAAGGGTATTGAGCAATCGGTTTTATACTAAGTTTGGGAAGAGGTGGTTATACTAGAGCAATCCTCTTTTTATTATTGTAAGATAGTCATGTGTATGTACGGTAGTGCCTAATATTTAAGATCCACCACTTCTCATGTAGGTTAATACATCGCTTCACGGTGAGCCAGTGACCTAGATGAACCCTAAGTCGTATTTAAATACCATATGTTGTGTATTCGAAAGATGAGTGACCGTATCGATTTTATGTGTCAAGTTTAAATACCGTGAATCGATTTTAGGTGTCAAGTTTAAGTACCGTGAATGTGAATGCATTTTACTCTTAACTCTAATAGGCAATTACTCCTTTCATCCTCACAAAAGCACGCACACTCACTCATCATGAATTAGAGCAAAGGCAAGAGGAACTCACATTTTGCCCAGCGGATTCGGTCCTGAGCCAATTACTCAGCCACTCTTTTTAGTGGGGTCCATCTACGCTGTTTACTCTTTTATTTAGATTCCCTTACAAAGTAGGACTTTATATAACCTCGTATCTACTCTTTAAAATTATCGGAAAGTACTTTATAGATTCTAGGTCTCCATAAAACCTCCTAGCCGGACTTATCGACATACACCTAAGAACTCTATAGATCCATTGTCTCTACATAATTTTTTTTTATATTGAAAATTAGACTCGTTTTGAAGAATTCGCCACGACAAAGTCAAATATACAAATGAAATTAAATTTTCATTTTTTATGTAAAATTTACGCACTGTTTTTAATTTCTAGTGGGAGAGAAATTAGTTCGGCGGAATCAGCTGATGGACTTATCGAGGCAAGATATCCTTGTCTCTCTATCCCCTCTCCTCTCCCTCACGTTTTTTCTGGGAATCTCTCTCTCCTCTTCTTTTATTTGCCAAACTCTCTCCTCCTCCCATTTCTTTCTCTCTCTATTTTTTTCTTTGGCAAACACCTCAACAACTCCCACTCCCAGGATTAGAATTAACAACCGCGTGCCTTTCCATGATGGCACCATGCGGGGATGGGTCATTTAGTGGCAATCAAGTGCTGTTGTATACCTTCAGCTTCTCCCAAAGTGCCGTTGACCACATCCCCCAGTCCTCCTTCTCCACTGCGCAGGCAAATCTGAAGCTGGATCGCCTTCACTAGGCAGCTAGGAGCAAGAGGCTTGTTCAGGTACTAGTAATTATCAATTCCTTTCACTGAAAAGATCTTCTCCGTCTGCGGATTCATTATTCCTCGCATCGGTGCACAACTAGGAGGATCAGTAGTAGTTGTCTTAGTTTGTGCTGTAGAATATGGATCAATATTAACTTCATTAGCTACCTCAATAATTGGGGACTTTTTTCATTCAATTAGTAGGAGAGTATCCTACTGTATAAAATGTAGAAATTATGCATGAAAAAAAGAACAGGTTAGAAATTTTAGATCAATCTAAGATGATGAGTGTGCTTTCTATTTGCCATTTAGATAACTGAGGCTGGCGAACTCTTGCTTGAGAATTCTTCAACTGAGGGACCTTGCCGAGGTAACAACTTCTTATCATTGAAAATATCTTGTCTGAGATGTATATTATACGTACTAGGTTGATTGGCTTGCTCTTGCAGAAAGTGGTCTTCTCCATTGCTAGCTTCAGTTTGAGAGCTGCTGCTGCTTATGGGGATCTGTTCTCTGTGGATTCATCACTGATCCTGCACTCCGCTCATTTAGTTACCACCAATTTGCAGCTAGCGACTGCGCCGCCAAGCAGTGCACAGGGGAGGGTCAACATCAAAACTAGTGCTTTCTGTTTTGCATACAAGGTGAGTGATCTTAATCTGTTCGGTAGTGTATATACTATTGATACTACTTCATTAGCTACCTCAGTATTGGCTCATACACACGCAATGAGTTTTCTCTTGTTTCCAGGTTAATTACATAGTACACACCAGCTGCAAATGAAACACAAAACTAGCACTGCGCGAAGTGACCTAGAGCAGTTGTTAGTCGATGAAACTGCAACGCCCAAGGCCCTGCAATTATCACTTTTGGAGGACATCACAGATGATTTCTCTGATGACCAGGAGATTGGAAGTGGTGGGTTTGCAGTGGTTTACAAGGTATACATGCAACACTGATTTGATCGAAAACTCAAACCGATGCTATGCTAACATCTCTGAGTGGTAGGGAATACTTGGTGATAGGTTGGTTGCTGTGAAGAAGTTGTCCGATGCTTTTATGGATGAAACTAAATTTCACCGAGAGGTTGAATGTCTAATGCGGGTAAAGCACAAAAATGTAGTAAGATTCCTTGGATATTGTGCTGACAGACAAGGAAATATGGAACGGTACAAAGGAAAACTTGTCATGGCAGATGTCCACCAAAGATTGCTTTGCTTTGAGTATATATCTAATGGGAGTCTTGATAAGTATATCATCGGTATGGCCATGTGCCTTGCAACTTTTCTCATTATTTTCTCATTCACTTCATATACTAAAACTTATATAATGTGCCATATAACATTTAATATTTTAGAGTTAACACATTATAAATCTGCTTCTCCTCTCCCCTTTTGTAGATCCACATCGTGAGTGGGGAATATGCTACAAAATAATAAAAGAGATTTGTGAGGGTCTGCAGAGCCTTCATGACAATCATATTGTTCACTTGGATCTGAAACCTTCCAATATACTACTCGACGATAAGATGGCACCAAAAATTACGGATTTTGGCCTGTCCAGATGCTTCAACGAAAATCAAAGTCGAGATATTACCAGAAGTATATTAGGAACAATGTAAGCTAGCTAACTCCTCTTGAAAGCTCAGTCCTTTGTGCTCCATGATTTAAATTTCAAGAAATAAATTCAAATTTTTGTATAACGGATTTCCGCATTCTCTTTGTACATTAATTGATCATACCTTTTATATTTTTATACAGGGGATATCTGGCACCCGAATTTCGCGATGGGGGCGTCATCGCACGCAGCGCTGACTTGTATAGTTTGGGTGTTATTATCATAGAAATACTGACAGGACAGAAGGGTTATCAATCTACCGAGGATGTAAGAGCAATATACACCATTGTTATAAAAATAAAATCTCAATATTCTTTTTGGCTAAGAAGGGTCAACTTAAAGACAAATGGTGTGCTTCTACTTCCCACATTGCATTAAATCATTTTTTGAAACATAGTAGACCACCACAATTTAGCTGCAAAAAGAATGGTAATATTGCCATTTATGTGGAAAAAACATGAACTTAGTCTATACGTGGATATAGAAACAAGTCATACTAGTTTTGTCTTGAGGCAAACTTTTCGTAAGTTTGGCCAAGTTTATAGAATAGTATAAACATCTACAATACCAAATCAATGTCAGTAGACCCATGATGAAATACGCAACCATAGCATGCTTATTTCGTATAGCGAATATTTATAAAAAATATATAAACTTAGTTAAACATTAGAAAGATTGACTATTGCCAACACTTAAAGGCATACAAATAAATATAGTCACACTTGTTTACTTTGAACAGAGGATTTACTATTTGTTCCTACTTGTTTTGGTAGAACATGAAAGCGCAATTGACATGCTGTTAGATCTTACTTGAATCTACTGGGACCCAATTTACTTTTATAAAATTTCTGTTGCTCGTTATATGCTTGAGTGTATTATATATAGGTAAAATATATAATATATAATATATATACATATTTCAGTTTCCTATAAGTATAGATATTCCCTCCATTTCATAGTCCATAACTCACATCACTATGTTTTCATTAGGTACTTGAAAGTTGGAGGGGTAGGCTAGAGAAATCACAACAAGAAACACTATGCAGACAAATACGAGTATGCTATGAGACAGCTATAGAGTGCAGAGACTTCAATCCAATGAAAAGACCAGCTAGTGCACAAAATATAATTGATAGGCTTCATCAAATGGAAAGTTTTCAGGTATGTTAAAATTAGAGAGTTTACATATTTCTTTCTTAAATTCCAAGTTGCTACATATACTATTGGGATCCTGTAGTCATAACCATTTGAACTACTAGTTTGTTTTACTCGTGCATCGCTCTTTTAATAGTAGAACCCTTTTGTACGTAGTAGTTCATATGTTTTAGAAAGATTTTCAATCAAACATTTATTGGTTTGAGGATCGATGCAGATATAATTAGCAACAAAGGTAACACCAAATTAATAATACTAGATCTGTTATGAGTATATTTTCATAATATTTAATTAACTTCAACTGAAACAACATACTTCGTTCAAAAATACACGACATTTCAGGGTTTGCATAATCTCCAAGGAATAACTTTGACTGTCACTATTGGCTTTTTCTATGAATACTCAAGTGCAAAGTTATTGAAAACAATGTATATTACCCATATGAAACATTTTTTTCATCACAAAATTCTTGTCAAAACTAGAAATATTTTCCAGCAGGGAAAATTCAGAAAAGATTTGGGTCATGGTTCCTACCAAATCATGAATTTTCGATGGTGAGAGTACTTATAACGGAATTAACTATGAATACCATGTCAATATCGTATAATGCGTATTTTTTAACTTATAGGGCCTTGGTTGTTTTGCTAAAATCGTAAAACATTTCATTATCATATTTAAACAAGATGTTGGAATTACTTTCTTGGTTAATTGAAGCATGCATGATTATTTAAACTAATACTCCTCCATTTCAAAACATAAGATGTTTTAGTCTTTTTCTGAGATGAAGATATTCATCGAGCAAGGAAAGAATAAAGTTTCGAATTCTCTTCACATAGTCTTACTTTATTCAGGAAGTTTATCCATCTTTCTTGTCTTCCTACAAATATTCTAGTATCCCCCAGGTTAATATGAACCCAGTCTTGAACTTGTCATTATATATGATGCAACATCAATGATGCTAGAAATTTGCCTCTCGGTATTTGTTTTGCTAAAATCATTGCTGTTTTGTTAAAATAGTCGCTCCTTTGCCAAAATCATGGGTATTCACTTGAATACCTAGGAATGCCCCTAGGGTCGCTCCTGTGCAACATGGGTTAAACTTGTGTGTGACTCACGACTTAATTTATGGGGTTGTCTGACATTGTTTTGTCAAGTTATTAAGTCACTTTGTAATGAGTTTGTTACCTATGCTAAATGAAATACGAACAACAAAAATTTGTTTATTTTGACCATAATTTGCGAACTGCTCATCAAAATACTTCCTATGTTCAAACATAAGACATTTTGTGCAAGTTAATTTGGCTTGGCAAAACATTTTATATTTAGAAACGGAGGTAGTAACTCAAAGCCTACACAAATTCACCAACGGAAAACTATCGGTGAGTTTTTTTTTTCATACAACTATTTTTCACATTCATGGTGGTTTGAGTATTTTTACAAATACTCCCTCCGTTCGGAAATATAAGACGTTTTAGCTTTGTGAATCGAATGTATCTAGACGTCTTTTAGTGTATAGGTTTAGGTTCGTTGAGGTTAGGATTAAATCTATAGACTAAAAGATGTCTAGATACATTCATTTTACAAAGCTAGAATGTCTTATATTTCCGAACGGAGGGAGTACTAACTATGTTCATACGGTTCATCACCAGCGTTTGTTATTGAAATTGATTCAGTTAAACAACGGATCAAAATTCCGTGCAAAGAAGAATCGTATACTTAGTGTTACTCTGATTACACCATATAATAAACAAAATTTTCGCTGATATTGCAAAGAAAGTGCACATAAAAAATAATCCGCAACTTTTATTCTTATACATAAAGTGGCATTTGATATTCCCGAGCAGCCCACGGTCTCCTTCGCCGAGGACAAGGACGACGGAGTCCACGAGGAGGCCCTGCCCCATGCTGCTGCCGCCGCTCGATCCAGCGGCTCGCTCTCCCGGGCGCATCTCGAGCTCCCCTGCCCCCCTTCCGACGCCGATGGCGACGACGACGTGGAAGACGATGCAGGGATGCCGTCCGTGCCCCACCAGCCCACCGTCTCCTTCGCCGAGATCAGCGGCTCACTTCTCCAGTCCTCCGATGACGAGGAGGACCACATCTATGAGGGCGACAAGGCTCTGCCCCACGCTGCCCGATTCAGCGGCTCCCTGGCGCATTTCGAGTGGGGGAACCAGGCCAAGTCCTGGGGCTGCTACAGATGCGGCAAGGGGGGTGGCTTCTGGGCCCCCGGGGACAAGGAGGAGTGCCTCGCCTGCGGCGCGAGGTACTGCGCGGCCTGCCTGCTCCGCGTTATGGGGTCCATGCTGGAGGGGCGCAAATGCCTCACCTGCATCGGGCGGCCCGTAGCCCAGTCGAGGCAGAACGCGCTCGGCCGAGGCTCGCGCCTGCTGCGACAGCTGCTCAGCGCGGCGGAGGTGGAGCTCGTCATGAGGAGCGAGCGGGAGTGCACAGCCAACCAGCTGCGGCCGGAGGATGTCTATGTCAATGGGGCCAAGCTGGCACCGGAGGAGCTAGCGTTGCTGCAGGGGTGCCCGTGCCCTCCATCCAGGCTCCGCCCTGGCTTCTATTGGTACGATAAGGTCTCCGGCTTGTGGGGCAAGGTACGTTACTCGTGAGATTTTGCTTGTTTGATTACCTTTGTGGTTGAGTGTGAATATTCATATGTGACCTGTGTAAAAATGTGAAATAAATGATTAACATTGGTTATCTTGTATCTTGTGCATCTATAAAATTTTGTGTCAAAATATAATCATATGTGACCTGTGTAAAAAAGAAAAAACCTAACTGAATAGTATCTTGTGTTAGTCATACACTATTGTTTTTTATTTTGGGGAGGTCGGGCGAGATCATATTTTGGGATAAAAATTTACAGATGCACTATATACAATATAATGTATGTACATGATTTATTTCATTTTTTTGAAAACTTGGAAGTGGGATATCCTACGCGGCATGGGTTGCGGGTGCAACTAATTGCAAAGTTTAGTTTCCTTTTCTGGTCCAAGATTTTAGGATACTGTATTCAGTGACCTCTATAGCCTGTAGTTTTGGTGTCACGGCTGTGTTTTAGTCAATTGTAGTGTTTGGTTATATTTCCATTAATGGCTTTCTGGAGAGTCCTTAGATTTTCAAATGCAAACTTAAGTTACTGGGCGCCATCGATTTCCAACATGGGCAGACGGTTTTCTTTTCAATGATATATACCATCCAATAACTCAGCTTTTAAACTTTTCTTGAATAATGTTCCAGGAGGGACACAAGCCTCATTGCATAGTAAGCCCAAATCTAAATGCTGGAGGTACTTTAGATGAAAAGGCGAGCAATGGGAACACCGGAATCTTGATAAATGGACGTGAGATTACAAAATCTGAGCTGCAAATACTTAAGGTTTGGAATCGATTCGTTCCTGCCAAAATTTAAGATTCTTGAGTTTCATTTTTTACATAACTGTCTCTCTGGTTTCAGTTGGCAGGAGTTCGGTGTGGGAAAACTCACTTTTGGCTGAATGCTGATGGAACTTACCAAAAAACAGTGAAAGGGAAAATTTGGGATAAGGTGTTCTGGAATTCATCTTTTCCTAGAAGACATGCATTTTGTTAAGAGGAATCTAACAAAAGTTATATTTATTTGCATTTTTCACCAGCGCATAGTGAAGCTACTTAGTCCAGTCCTGTCACTGCCAATTCCTAACAAAGTGGCTAATCAATGTGGTGAAGAGGCTGTTAATTCGGAAATTCAACCTGAGTACTGGGACCGAAGGACGATCCTGAAGCTTTTGTTGGTTGGATCAGGGACAAGCACCATACTCAAACAGGTATGGATGTCTATTGCCATCTATTATGTTGATGTTAATGAACAGATAAGTTGATATTAATGTGGGATTGTAGGCTAACAATTAATTCTGAATTTATCAAATCTCAGGCTAAATTCTCATACAAGAGCAAACCATTTTCGATGGATGAGTGTGAAGATCTCAAACTAATCATACAAAGTAACATATATCGCTACCTTGGTATACTTCTTGAAGGCCGTGAACAGTTTGAAGAGGAAGATTTAGCTGATAGAAGAAAAATCTACCAAGATGATCCTTCTACTTCTGGTATGATCATGGCTATCCTTCATTTGTTCTGCATAATAAACAGTCCTTTTTTTGTAACTTAACACATAGTCTTAGAATTCAAGGGGCATCTCATTATTTGCGTTTGTAAAGCAACTGAACCAAGCGAAAGACTTCTACATTTTGCTAGAACTGACATCTGTTTGTTTTCACAGGGCATTGTGAATCTGGGTTCTGTGATGAAGTTACTGAGTACTCCATTGTCCCGCGCTTGAAAGCGTTTTCTGAATGGATTCTAAAAGCCATGGCTTTAGGTAATCTTGAAGACATTTTCCCTGCAGCTAGCCGTGAATATGCACCACTGGTTGAGGAACTATGGAAAGATCCTGCTATTCAAGCTACATATAAACGAAGTAGTGAACTGCCATTCCTTCCGTCTGCTGCCAGTTATTTCCTTGACAGGGTACTATTTTTGTTATATTGGTTTTTTTAACATGGTTTGATGGCTTGATTGAGTCGCGCAATAGTGATTATTCATCCCTTAACGTTGTGGCATTTGAAATGATCAGGTGGTTGATATTTCTCGAACAGAATATGAGCTGTCTGATATGGATATCCTCTATGCTGATGGAATAACATCATCGGATGGATTAGCATCTACAGATATCTCTTTCGCGCAGCTGGCTTTGGATGGGCGGGTTGTTGATGAGCCTGATCCACAAGACAAGATGCTAAGGTTGGTCTTCGCCCAAAAGGCAGCAGTGATCTGATATTTACTTGTGTTTCTTGTAGTTTTTCCGTAGGTTTCATTATTTCAGTCTACCATTACCTAATTGTGTAAGAAAAACTATACATTAATGTATGTGTATGATCTCATGAGGTACTTCACATGGTATTTTGCTAACCATCTATGGAGATGGAAAACACATGTACATTTAGTATCTTGTTCAGCCTAAAACACCATATATTCATGTTCTGGGTTTGATTTCTATATTACCTTTACAAACTGTGATAATAATACCCACAATAAAAATTTCTTTTTTTTCAGATACCAGCTGATCAGAATAAGCAACAAAGGATTGCGAGAGAACAGTAAATGGCTGCAGATGTTCGATGATGTCAGGCTTGTTATCTTCTGTGTTGCGGTTAGTGATTATGACGAATACTACGAGGATGTGAATGGCACCATTGTCAACAAGATGGTAGAGAGCAGACAGCTATTTGAGAGCCTCGCCCTTCATCCAACATTTGAACAGATGGATTTTCTCGTACTCTTGACCAAGTTTGATATCCTGGAGCAGAAGATAGGCAAATCCCCACTAACCGCATGTGACTGGTTCAGCGAATTCACCCCATTGGTAAGCCGCAACCTGATCAATGGAAGCAGCAGCAGAAGCACACGCAGCAGCAGCAACACCGGCGCGTCACTGGCGCAGATGGCCGCGCACTACATAGCCACGAAATTCAAGCGGCTGTTCCATTCGATCACGGAGCGGAAGCTCTATGTGTCCTATGTGAACGCCCTGGACCAGGAGTCGGTCCGCTCGGCGATCCGCTACGGGTCGGAGATCGTTAAGTGGGAGGAGGAGAAGCCTGTGTTCAACTCCAGCGAGACGGTGTACAGCTCTGACGAAGACTGTTGGCGGGTAGAGGGAGAGAGAGATTGCGGAATATGATGGTTGTATTATTGAGCCTCTCGGGCGAGTATATATAGACGCGAGTATATATAGACGTACAGGGACCAACTTAGAGTACAAGACAAGTAACCTACTTGGAGTACAAGACAAGTAACCTAGTCTATCCCTAACAGATACGTATACTCTAACATCTCCCCGCAGTCGTAGCGGTAGCATCGTGAACAACTGGAACGTTGCGAACGGTCAGACTGGAGAGCCGAAGTAGACCAGTGCGCTGACATCCCCTGCAGTGGTAGCGGGAACGTCGTGGACGGTATCACGTCGCAGAAGCTTGGACCATAGAGGATGCTGGTGAGGAGCTCAGGCGAGGTGGTAGCCCTTGTGCCGGTGTCGAGTGAGCCGAGAGCGGTGGGTGCTGCAACCTTGGTCGAGGTAGCCGCGCGAGGGGTCGCCGTGGTCGATGTCGTGGTCGGGGTTGCCTGTGTCGAGGTAGCTGCATATTAAGCCGCGTGCACATAGTGCAGCCAGTAGAAGGACGGAGACGCGTCAGGACAGTCGTCGGAGAGAGCGATGCCGAAGCCGATGCAGTCCGAGCCGTCGAGGACGAGGTGCGGCCATGGCTTTGCCAAAACCAGGCGCACGTCGAGGACGAAGGCATACTCTGGTTGTGCCAAAACCGAGTATGCGAAGACGAAGTCGGTGTGACGCAGTCGAGGCAGACGTAGAGGAGGTAGTCGATGCCGATGAAGACCTTGTCGAAGCCAATGAAGACGAGGCGCTACAACCGAGCTTGCCAGACTCAGGAACGCGTCGAGGACGAAGGCACGCACCGGTGTTGCCAATACCGGGCATGCGAAGAACGGGACCAGCAGAAACAACTTCACGCCATGTCGGAGAGGAGACTAGCAGAGGAGGACTCTACGACGGTTGCGTTGCGCAGATCGGCGAAGTGCCGATGCAGGCCGCGGTTGTCGGAGTAGACGAGTAGGTGTGGTCGAGGACGAGGCGAGGACAATGGCGACGAAGTCGTGCTGGACGAAGACGTAGAAGGCGGCGAACCAGCGACGACCAGGAGTGGTCAGACTGGATGCCTAGACGAAGGGGTGGCGGTGGGAGATGCTGCGGCGGCGGCGACCAAGAGGCGGCGGCGGCAGAGGGTAGGAGCGGCAGCGCGGGACCTACGACAGCCAGGAGTGGCCATACAGGCTACCTGTGGAGATGCGGCGGCGGTGCTCGAAGTAGGCGAGGAAGAACCCGGCGACGTGACGAAGACCATGCGCGGACGGCGGCGACCCGCGCCGAGGGAGGTGGCGCGGCGGAAGCCTGCGACGTCCTTGCGGGGTGACGGCGATGACCGCGTGCAGCGATGCTACTGCCCGATGGGGCGGCGTAGCTGCAGGGCGCGAGTCGGTGCAGCGGTGTGAGAACCACCAGCGACGGACACGCCTGAGAAGGCGCGTTGGTAGCCGGCGGCGGGGACCAAAAGGGGGAGACGCTACGGCCCGAAGGGGCGACGCAGCGACAGCCCGATGCTCGATCGGTGGTAGGCGCGTGTTCGGGGACGTACTCGGCGGAGACGAGCGCCACATCGGTTGATCAGACCGACGGCGGCGCTGTACGCGCCAAGTCCGTGACGACGGTAGATCGGAATCTACGGCGTCGTTGTCGGTGCGATCCCGGACGATGACGGCGAAGACAATCCGAGGGGGGGTCGGCCGCGGCAGCCTCCCGAGGAAGCCGCAGCAGCCGGCCGCGGTGCGCGGCAGCCTGTCATGAGGCCGCGATGGCCTACCGAGGAAGGCACAACGGCGCAGGTGACAGGCGCACGGGCGCAGTGTAGATCATCGACGCCGATGGTCGGAGTAGAGGCGCGGCGATGACGACGGAGATGGGCGACGCAATCCGATCTAAGATCGGTAAACCAAAAAAGAAAACCGATCAAAAGATCGAAAAAAAAGACTTGCAGGGCAGCCGATCACGGATCGGCGGACGAACCCTGCGTACGGGTTGCGCGGCCTCCGGCGGAGATCATGGAGATCGACCTCCCCGGGGGCGGCGCGACGGAAGCGGAGGCGGCGGCTAGGTCAAGGACCGTGCCGCTCTGATACCATGTTGGCGGGTAGAGGGAGAGAGAGATTGCGGAATATGATGGTTGTATTATTGAGCCTCTCGGGCGAGTATATATAGACGTACAGGGACCAACTTAGAGTACAAGACAAGTAACCTAGTCTATCCCTAACAGATACGTATACTCTAACAAAGACGAAGAAGAGGTGTAAATAGTTGTGCATTTTCCTCTCCCCGACGATGACGACCTTTTGTTAGAGCTTTGCCCATTTTCGTCCTTTTCTTTCTTCTTAGCTGACCATCCGCTTGTATTGTATGGTTTGTTTATTTATTTGTTCACGAGTAGAATGAAGTGCAAGAGGCCTGCTTGATTCTCCGTCCCAAAATAAGTGACTTGAGTTTATCTAGATTTGCATGTACCTATATACTTCCTCCGATCCAAATTAATTGACTTCGATTTATCTAGATTCAGATGTATCTAGCACTAAAACATGTCTAGATACATCCGAATCTAGACAAATCTGAGTCAATTAATTTGAATCGGAGGAATACTAAAACGTGTCTAGATACATCCGAATCTAGACAAACCCACGTCACTTATTTTGGGACGGAGGGAGTATTAATTATCATCTGCTTTAAGTGGTGAGCAGATCGCCAGCATTTTCTATTTGTTGTACAGTACAAGTTGTGTGCCTGTGAGCGTCTGAACAAGTAGGAAAGAAAGAAAGAATAAGTGGTGAGCAGATCGCCAGCATTTTCTATTTGTTGTACAGTACAAGTTGTGTGCCTGTGAGCGTCTGAACAAGTAGGAAAGAAAGAAAGAACGTAGCTACTACATCTCAACGTTGTAAATACTCCTGTTTCATTGGTATTTATATACGCGAGCACGTATAGGTTGGTACTAATTGATGAGCTTGACGAAACTGTCAAAGTGTCCAGCAGAGGAGGTAAACTGTCGTTTGATTGTGCGCTCAACGAGATGACCTCCGGTTGCTCTGGCAATGTCAGAACTACCAATGGAACAAGATGTTCAGCGTTGTTTTCTTTACTCTTACTTTTTTTTACTTTTTCTTCACTTTTCATGATCCTGTTTTTGAAAAATGTTTAATTCTGAAAAATGCTTCATTTTGAAAATGTTCATTTGTGAAAAAATGTTTTGAGATTGAAAAGTGTTTCATTTTGAAAAATGTAGTATAATTTTGAAAAATGTTCGGTTTTGAAAAAAGTTCAGATATAATAAATTTTAGATTTGATGGATTTAGGAAGAAATTATTTGTTAGAATTGAAAAATGGTTTTTATAATATTTTAAAAATGGTCTGATTTCATTAATTCATAGTTTTAAAATATATCTAGGTAAAAAAAATGCGTACCCGTTAATGGGCCGTGTTGGGAGCAGCCCATAAACGAGTGGCATGCGTGGCTATAAATAGGATCTTGCCTAATCCTCAATATTGATCAAATAGTTTATCTCTTACATGTTTAACCTGGCTGTTAGGATTTTCGACATAGAACCCTTCATATCTATGAATATCAAACATAACATTGACTAAATACTTCCTCCGTTCCTTAATATCTGCCTCCTAGCGTAGCCGCTTCGCTTGCTTCACCTGAGCCCACCTCGGCCTGTCTGCAGCACACCAACGGCCCCGTACCGCTTCGGCCTCGACCCCGTCGTTGTCTTCCTCCACGACATCAAGCAGTTGTGTGCCCGAGCGTGTGCCTTCGATCTCCGCCGCGCAGTGATGCTCGCCGCCGCCCCTAGACACACGGATAAGAAAGGCTGCTTCCTCCTCTCTCTCCCATACCCGTTTCACTTCGTCTCGCCCTCTCTATCGATTTGCCCCTTTGGTTCCGAAACCCTAGCTCCGATCGCGTGTCGCCTTGCCATTACGCACCTTCCCTCGCTCAGTTGAGGCCATCAGCGGAACCTCCATCTCATCGTCGCCATCTCAACGGATCCACGCTTGCTGGGAAGCCCCTATTGGCCTAATCGATCCCTCTGTCTCTGACGAACTCTGCCATTGTCACCATCGATTCCGGCAACCCTATCCCTCACCGATGCCATCGTCACAACAAGGGTGATCTTTTGGTTCGAGGGGACCTTCCCTCTTCCTTCTCGTGCGTTAGTGTACTGCTGCTCGGCCTTGTCGCCGGCCATGCTCCGTTGACCTCTAGGTAGCGACGCCGCCCTAGTTAGGTACTCCAAGTCGCGCTCGTTCGAGCTAGGTACCTCGCGCATCCCAATTCGCCCCTAGCACCGCCACCGACGTGCCCTTCGGTGAGCCCGAGTGGCGTTGACGTGTCACACATGTGGCATTGATGTGGCACCATGTGGTGTGCGTGGACGTCGACCAAGGTTCGCCAGCGTGTCCGGCTGACGTGGCCCAGGGCCCATCAGTTAGTGACTGTAGCTAGAGTTCTGTCGGTGTAAAACATTTCGGTGTGTGTGTGCTGGCATCAGCCTAATGTCATCATGACGCAATAAAGCCTTTTATATACTTTAATAATTCAGAAATTGGTTTTAATCTTATAAAATCAATAACTAATTATTTATAAGTCAAAAAATACAAATAATATATCAAAATGATAAAAAAAAAAGATCTACACAATAGCATCATAATCATTGAAAGGAAAATGGACGTCGCCTAGGGGGGTGAATAGGCGTTTTAAAGTTATTACGGTTTAGGCTCTAATAAATGTGGAATAAAACTTAACGTTTAATTTATCAAGACAAAACCTATATCCACTAGTTTCACTAAGTTCACCAACAACCTACGCTAAGCAAGAAAAGCAACAAGGTGATAGCAAGATATAGTACTTCAAGCAGGAAGGCTATCACAATATAAATTGCATAAGTAAAGGGCTCGGTTGAGAGATAACCGATGGACGCGGAGACGATGATTTGTTTTCTGAAGTTCACTTCCAAAGAAGCTACGTCTTCGTTGGAGAGATGCGGGGGCGCAATGTACTTCGAACGCCACAAATGGCTCACCTCGAGGTGTGGTGGCTCGATACTCACCCAACGCCACACAAGGCCTCACCCCAAGATGCGAAGGCACGCAACCTACCGACGCCACAACAGGCTCACGCTATTCTCCCGTGAGCTCGCCACAAAGGCCTACTCACGTTCCACTATGGGACACTTGAGGGCGGTCACCGGACCCCTACAAGGCTTGGGGCAATCTCCACAACTCAATTGGAGGGCTCCCAAGAAACGCCACAAAGGCTCCACAATGCCACAACAGGCCAACAAGCTTGGGGAACCTCCACAACTCAATTGGAGCCCCAAGAACAATGCCACAAAGGCTACAAAGCCACAAAAGGCAACAAGGCCACAAAAGGCTACAAGACCACAAAAGGTCAACAATCCAACCACACAACCGTCTAGGGTTCCAAGAACCCAAGAGAAACAATCCCAAGGGATTGAAGTCACCGAATCTCCGAGGAGAACTCAAACTTATGCACCAAATGCAAGAGGCAAGTCCTTCACTCTCAAATTCCATGAAAACTATAAAAGATATTGGGGGAATAAGGGAGGAAGAACACAAGAGGAGAACACAAAACTCTCCAAGATCTAGATCCCAAGGATTCCTTCACAAAGAAGGGATTTGGTATGGTGGGGCTTGTAGATCTAGATCTCCTCTCTCAAATCTCTCAAAAAGATGCAAGAATCATGAGAGGGAGAAGGGAAGAGGGCAAGCTTTTGAAGGTCAACAATGGAGGAGAGAGAGTGGAAGAGGTAGCAAAAATGACCTCAAAAGTTGGGGAAACTTTAGGGAAGAGGGGGCCCTTAAATAGGGCAAGAAAAATCTGCCCGTTTGGGCCAGATTCGCGCCCCACCGGAACTACCGGTGCTCCACCAAAACTACCGGTAAATAGAAACACAAGTTACTGAATAAAAACGAGATTTACCGGAACTTCGGTCGGAACTTGGGCCGGTACTACCGCTCAAGCAAAAACGTTGGACAACATTGCACGGAAACTTCAATAACTTTTGACTCCGGACGTCAATTTTGATGATCTTGGGCTCGTTTTGAAGAGAACAAAAAGAGCTACAAGATTATGCAAATAAACATCATAGTACAACAAGGGAGGATAAAAATAAAATGGAGAAAGGTAGAACCTCTCAGAAGCGATGAACCGGTAAAACCTCCAAAACCCAAAACGCAAGAAGTTGAGCTTGGAAACTCCAATTGGGATGAAACCAATTTTGTTGGAAAGATAATAAAAAGTAGAATCCAACAAAAGGTGAAATATTGGGTATCACCAAGGGAGAAAATATCATGAATATATATGTGAGATATCTCCCAAGGTGTGGAGCCGGAAAACCCGCAAGGTCAAAAACGCAATAGGATATGCAAGGGAAATCTGTTTTTGATGAACTAGAGCTTGTTATGAAGATAACCACAAGATCTAGATCCTCACATGGACAAGAACAAACAACAACCAAGAAAGATAATGATATCTATCCAAATGTTTGAGCTCTCTCCGAAAGATACGAATGAGTCACCCACTCGAGAGCCTCTCTTGATAGTACGGCTATCTATCCTAAACCCGGTCTCCCAACACTACAAGAGACCGGTAAAATAGAAACCCTATCAAGATCATACCTTTGCCTTGAGCATCCCACTTGAGCTTGATGTAGACGATCTTGTCACCTTCAAGATGGAACACCTTTCTTGATTGCTCTTGCTTGCTCTTGCTTGATGAAGACTTGCGAATGGCTCCCCATACTCCATGGGGAAACCTCTTCTTTAACCTTGTATTCATCACTCCATAAACACCGAGGAGGCAAGCTCCAAGCATGAGATCTTCTAGAGAGGACGCATCTTGAGCTTGCACATCAATTCTTGATGATGATGCCTTGAAGAAAGCCATGAGGAACTCCATCTTCTTCTTCTTCTTCTTCAAGACATACTTGATCTTCTTCTTCTACTTGATTCCATTAGGCACAAAGACCTTGGAAAATGCTTCTTATTTTTCATCCTTGAAACCAACACATGGTCCAAGCGATGCCAATGGACAAACCTACAAGTGAGACTCAATTTGCACATTAGTCCATAGGGATTGTCATTAATTACCAAAACCACACATGGGGGCATACATGCCCTTTCAATCTCCCCCATTTTGGTAATTGATGGCAATCCCTTTGAGAGGGTTTAAATATGGAATTTAACGAACAAAACGGTTGCCCCAACATCAAATACTACACAAGTATGTGATGTTGGTACAACCACAATATATAGAGCAAACTCCCCCACAATCTATGCATGTGTGATGAACTTGAATTTCATTGCATATATTGCCAACCATTATCGTTGGAAGAGTTTCCTCTATATATTAAACATGCAAGCAACAACAAAGATGCAAGAGAATGCAAGGCTAATGCTTAAGAACCAACTCAAAGCATAAACCAACTTCCCTTAAACCCTATAAAACTTCTCCCCCATTGGCATCGATTGCCAAAATGGGTGAAAAGTTCTAGATGGCCAATACAGTGAGAATTCCTCCAAAGGTGTGCATATGCACATATTCAATGATGAGTCCTTGGGAGGAAGTAAAACTATATTGAGGACCCAAAGATTGCAAAAAGAAAATAAAGAGAAAATAGCTTCAACAAATGAAGCGAGCAACCCAAAAGATCCAAAAAGACCAATTGAGAACACCAATTGATACCAAAAGAAAATCACAAGATATTATGATACGAACAAATGAGTGTTTTAGATGTAATAGGGAAGCTCCCCAATATTTGTGCACAAATTAGAATCATTGATTTGAATACGTAATGCACAAGTATGGAATCCTCACTCCCCCATAGACATTTAAACCTCAAACAAGGAGACAGTCAAATTAGCATTCTTAAGTGAGTTAGAGAAGCTCCCCAAGGATTATGCACCAATTATAATAATTATACTTGGAAACCAAGTGCACAATCATGGAATCCTCACTCCTACAAACTCATTTAACAATACATGGCAAGAGAGATCAAATTATGAGTGCCCGGAGATGCAAACAAATGGGACAAGCACTCATAGGAAAATAAATTTGGAAGCCACCGAAGGGTCAAAAAGAAATAAAGGGTGGTCTCCAAGGAAAACACAAAAAACCAAAGATTTATCTTCTCTTGTGTGTATAAGTTTCTAGGTGGAAAATATCACAAAGACATATGCCCACAAAGAAACATGCACACACAAAATAGATACACAAAAAGCACATGAACAACAAAAGAAAGTCATATAATGTACAAATAGGATTTTTGCTTGAAAGCATGACCAAAGGCTCAAATATATCTTATTGTACATCAATGAGCTTCAAACACGGACACTAAACATACATTACAACAATTACCAAGGGAAGAAGGGAATAGTTGGAATATATGGAGAAAAGCAACAAGTATCACAAATAGAAATCAACGATGCAAAATACTCACTATTGCACATGAGAAAAAATTGAGGAAAGGATAGGCAATATAATTGCTAGATTGACATATTTGGGATAAGTGGATCATGGTCATGATTTTGTATAGTCCCCATTATATGCACTCATCTCAACAAACTCACATTTGCAATAGAGAGCACTCCTAAAAACCAACAAAAGAAACACAACATATGCAAAAACACAAACTCATGCCAACATGCAACTTACAAAAGGTTGGAAGCAAGATATGTATGCATGAGAGAGATACTTGTTACCGAGATAAAAATGGTAGGATGTAGAGGATATGAATTCGTTGATCATCCTAGCTTGCCTCCAATTGACATGTAGGCACTGATGGATTCGAGCATGGAAAACAAAAAAATTCTACCGCAAGAACGAACTAAACCTAGATCTAATCTAGATAAAAGCCAAGATCTAATCTATTAGACATGTGCAACGAGATAGATCTGTACTAACCCTTGTAGATCCGAAAGCCTTGTGCGAGATCGTATCTCGTGGTTGATGTAGACAATCACTTGCCAATCTCAAGATCGAGTAGACGATCCTTCCGGCACCGTGTTCCGGCAGTGCTTCCGCAGTCGGTCACACGTGCGGAGTCGATGCAGACCTTCCTTTCCCCGTTCCAGCGAGCAGGGGAGGTAGTAGATCTCTCCACGGAATCCCAGCAGCATGACGGCGTGGTGGTGGTGGTGGAGTAGAGAATTCTGCAGGGCTTCGCCTAAGCCTGAGTAAAGCGAAGGAGGAGGAGAGAGGCGGCTAGGGCAAGAGTGGAGGGGCAAGGGGGGTGGCGCCTCCACCCCTCTATATATAGAGGGAGGGGTGCGACCTAGGGTTCCCACCCCTAGGCCCACCTCCTAGGGCCGGCGCACAAGGGAGAGGGGGGAGGGAGTTTCCTTCCCCCCAAGTCTCCCCTTTTCCTTTCTTGGTTTTCAAGTAAAGTCCACGGAACCTTCTGGAACTTTCCGGAACATTCCGAAACCTTCTAGAACCCCCATATAAACACTCCGGAACATTTCTGAACCTAGAAAATGATCTCCATTATACGAATCTCATTCTCCGGACAATTCTAGATCTCCTCGTGATGTCCCAGATCCAATCGGAGACTCCGAACAACATTCGATCTCCAACGCACATTCCATATCTACCTAAACAACATCGAACCTTAAGTGTGTCACCCTACGGTTCGTGAATATGCAGACATGATGGAGACACCTCTCCGATCAATAACCATCAGCGGGATCTGGAGATCCATAACAGCTCCCACATACTCAACGATGACTTCGTGATCGATAGAACCATTAACATACGAAACCAATTCCCTTTGTCACGCGATACTCTACTTATCCGAGGTTTGATCGTCGGTATCTCCATACCTAGTTCTACCTCGTTACTGATAAGTACTCTTTACTCGTTCCATGATATGTCATCCCTTGTGACCTAGTCACATGCTTGCAAGCTAACTAGATGACATTCCATCGAGAGGGCCCAGAGCATATCAATCCATCATATGGATGGACAAATCCCAATCTTGGTCCATGCGCTTCAACACATACTTTCAGAATACCAAATGACACCTTTATAACCACCCAGTTACGAAGCAGTGTTTGATGTCATCAAAGTACCCATCCGGTGATGGTGATTAACATAACCTCATGGTCGAAGGATTAGGTTACTATGCATTTGAAAGCTTGTAGCAATACGAACTTAATGACTTGATCTTATGTTATACTTATTACGGGTGTGTGTCCATCACATCATTCTCCTAATGACATAACCTTGTTATTAATGACATCCAATGTCCATGATCAGGAAACCATGATCATGTATTAATCAACAAGCTAGTTCAACAAGAGGCTTACTAGGGACTCTTTTACGTTTACAAAACACACATGTATTAGTGTATCCTTATAATACAATTATAGCATGGGATGTAAACATTCATCATAAACACAAAGATATAATAATAACCACTTTTATTATTGCCTCTTGGGCATATCTCCAATAGGCACCACTTCTTCCTAATGGATGAGACAAGCATCCAATATATCTCCAATGTACCTAAAACACAATTAAGTACACTATGTTCCCAAACAAATTGGGTCCAAAGTAGTTAGTGCAACTACAATATATAGGAGACCCTCCACATAAATATGTGCATATTGATATGAAATTGAATTTCATGCACATCTTAGCCGATAGGATTTGGTGGAGAATACCCTATATATTGGATCAAGAAAGAAAGCATGCCAAGATATAAACATGTAGTAAATATGCATGCACAAGACTCTCAAGAACCAAAAAAGTGATACAATTTGAACAAAAACACCAAGTAAACCAAGAAGTCGCACACCAGAGTGTGACACGACAAAAGGTGTCCAAATTGTATCAAAGAGCCAAATCAACACAAGAAAGGACCTCAATTCAACAAATGAACAAGGCAAAAGCCAAAGAGCAAAATATGCACAAAACACACTATGCTCAAGGATTTATCTCATTCTAAAAGATCAAAAGAAGTAACAAAGAATGAGACAAAGCTAACTCCAAAAAGAGCAAGGTTACAACACACAAACCAAACTCTCTACAGTTTTCATGATGGCACAAAGTACCAAAAGAAAAGATCAAACTTCCAAGCACGAAAAACATGATATGGATCAACACAAGAAGCATAAAAGGAGTGTTCTAGATAATATAGGAGAGCTCCCTCATGAATGGTGCATTATATTGAATTTTGCTTTTAAATGGAAAATGCACACAAAAGAGATCATCACTACTAGCTACATTAAATAAAACACAAGAGAATACAAATAAACTAAAAAGATCCACAAGAGGCAAGGAAGACATGGGAGTAAAAGAAAACACATTCTTGGCCAAAGATAGGACAAAGAAAAACAAAGGCCAAAGTGAACATGATCAATAAATCCTACCATATATGGAGTGTCACTTGTCCAAGGACAAGAATTATGGGGAAAGTTTTCCCGAGGTAGTTTGCAAGGGAATAATGATCATTCACACAAAGAAGCATGTAACAAGATATAACAATTAAGCTTGATGCTTCGAGAGAGATTCTTGATAGCTCCAAATAGTCACACAATCATTAAAGATTAGTGTAACTTGAAGCACATAGTTTCCATGTAGGATATGAAGGTCCAAATATGAGGAAAACACATATCAAGAAAGCTCTCATAAACAAGATCCAAAAGAATGAGCAATAAAAGAAATTCAAAGGAATTGGAAGTTGTTTGAGCTAAATGTGCCACTTAGGAGCTAGATAAATATCAATATCAATTCTAAGTGACACTACCTCAAATGTCCACATTTTCTAGGTTTGTAATATGCACAAAGCATATGACTCCCCCATAATATGATAAACCAAGAAATCTCGACAAGAAGAAAAAGATCAAAAAAAAGGAGATGATTAATGGACATTATGGAATTTTAATTCTTCATGAGAATGACATACCACATACAGACAAGATAAACATGTAATGTCAACACTAAGTGGTATTCCTCATGTACACATATTTTAGGATTGTGGAATGCCCAAGCATAACACTCCCCCAAAATGGAATAGTCCATTAATCGCTCCCAAGAGCCAAGAAAGATACCAAATAAATTCAACAAAGGCTCAAACATAAGAACACAAATACATGATGTGCCAACCAACATACACAAATATACTAGACAACACAATATAGGTATGAGGGAAGCACAACATGTACAAACACATATAATGGTACAAAACCAACACATGCACAAGGGAGCAAGTAACTTTCAAATTAAAGGAGTTGAGCACATGTTACCGCAAGGAGGAACATTGGATATAAGGTAGAAGCAAGATAATCCAATTGGCTTGACTTGACAAAAATAAATAATGAAGATCCCTCAATTATTCATAATGTAGCCAAGCCCCCAATGCCCTCCAACAACACCTATTGATCAAGTTTTAGCTTGTTGGTCCCCAACCAAGTTGGGTCCTAAGAGGTTAGTCATAATAGGCTTGGCCACCCAAATGGTTCTTTTCTTGAAACCATGTTGGGCACCAACATATTTGGCAAACACATTGCCCACCTCATCCTTACCAAGAGAATATGCATCATATATCAATATAGGTTTTGATGAGGAGTTACCCATGGTGCATGAGGAAGAAAGGTGCCCCTTCTCGCGGCAAATGTAGCAAGTTCTTCTCTTGCTATCTTTCTTCATGGAAGATGCCACCCCTTGAGGAAGAGCTTGAGTCTTGGGAAGAGGCCCGCTTATAGCTTGAGGTGGAGCTTGAGGCCGCTTACCTTGTTGCTTCTTCTTCAATGGGCAACATCTCACATGATGGCCTTCTTCCTTGCAATTGAAGCACACAATGTTGTCCGGATTCTTCACTTGACCTTGGCCATTCTTCTTGTTGCCCTTGTGCTTCAACATGTTGGTGGTCTTGTTCTTGATGTTGGAGTTGTATCTAAGCCCACTCTTGTCATTTGGGGATCTTCGCACACTCAAGATGTTCTTGAGAGTGGTCTTCCCTTCATGACACTTCTTCAAGTCATTCTTCAAAGAATCGACTTGAGCCTTGAGCATCTTGTTTTACTCTACATGGTTAGTATCAACAATAATACTAGAGGAAGTAGATGCTACATTGTTAGAGCAACAAGGCAAGGGATGCAATTCATCACAAGATATAGCAATAGCATGAGTGGATGAATTACAAGGACTAGCACATGGCAATATGACACAAGGAGTAGATGTAGTGCTAATGTCTACATGAGGCTCACTAGATGTTACCTTTGATACAATAGCCTAATGAGCCAACTTTAGACTACCATGGGAAACTAGAAGGTCCTCATGCGAGCTTGAGAGCTTAGCATGACTCTCTTCCAATTTCCCATAGTTGATAGTTAGCAAAGCAAGTTGAGCATGTAGCTCAACATTCTCCTTCACAATAGATGCTTCATAAGAGATAGAGTTAGTAGCACAAGCATCATCAATAGTAGTGAGAGGTGAGGGCAACTTGGAAAGCTCTTTAGTGTATGAGGCTTTAAGTTTCTCATGTGACTCGGTGAGTTTGATGATCTCCCCCTTGATGACCCTAGAGCCATTGTTGAGGTGCTCAAAATCCTCAAGGAGTTTGGCATAAGCAACTTCAAGCTCATCATTTTTAATTTGGAGGGCACTTGCCACCTCAAATTCTCTATCATGAGATTTCTTCACTCTAGATAGCTCTAGAGCAAAGGTCTCCTCAAGAGATTCCTTGGTGGTTTGTTCCTCTTCTAGAGCTTCATTTAAGTTTGCAATGTCATTAGCATACTCACGCTTAAGACTACACATTTTTTTCAATTGTGTCCTCATGCTCATAAATTAGTTGCTTATTTTCAATGGCAAAGTTCAATATTTCAATGAAAGTGGAGCAAGCATTTTTATCATTGTGAAGAGCACGAAGTACTAGCTCCCCCTTCTCTTTTAAAGAAGTAACATCATCATCTCCTACATCTAAGTCAACATTCACATCATCATGAGGTGCATTGGGGTCCAAAGTAGAAGTTACCTTTGATTCCTTAGCCATGAGGCATACGTGAATGTTGGGAGAAGGTGATGATGGGGGAACACATGAAGCTCCAATAGCAACCTTGCCTTGGCCCACACATTTTTCGATTTCCTCTACATGGTTAGCAACACAAGTACTAGAGGAAATAGAAGCACATTTATCATGGCAACAAGGCAAAGCAAGCATATCATCATGAGATATATTCAATCCATTTCTACATGATATGCAAGGGCAATCAACACTAGGGTGTAAATCACATATAGTCCTACAAGTGTTCATGCCCAAAGATACAACATTGCAATGAGATAGATATGGAGGATCATGAATGGCAATCTCACTATCCACATTGCAATTTCTATCACCACTCACCATATCATTACCTTGTGACAACTCACATGTAGGTGGAGTGGAGGAAGATGAGAACTCATCACGGCCAGAGGTGGATGGAATACAATCATCCTCATCAATCTTGGACACATCATATTTTGCTTGAAGCTTGGTCCAAATATCATGAGCATTCCTAAAAGGCATGATTGAGGAAAGAACTACAAAGCTCACAACATTAACAAGCACATTAGATGCTTGAGCGTCGAGATAAGAGTTTGTCTCCTCCTCCAAAGATAAATTTTGGGGATCCTTCGGAGGAGACAAGCCCATATCTAGAATTCACTCAATATTTGGGTCAATGACCCGGAAATGACTAAGCATGCGAATACGCCAAACATCATAATTTGTGCCATCAAAAGTAAATGTGTGAGAGTGCACTAAACTCCTAGGAGACATCCTTACTCTCGAGGCGGTGAAGCCTAAGAAGGGAGAGACCTTGCTCTGATACCAATTGAAAGGAAAATGGACGTCGCCTAGAGGTGGGGGGGGGTGAATAGGTGTTTTAAAATTATTACGATTTAGGCTCTAACAAATGTGGAATAAAACTTAACGTTTAATTTATCAAGCCAAAACCTATATCCACTAGTTTCACTAAGTGCACCAACAACCTATGCTAAGCAAGACAAGCAACAAGGTGATAGCAAGATATAGTACTTCAAGCAGGAAGGCTATCACAATATAAATTGCATAAGTAAAGGGCTCGGTTGAGAGATAACCGATGGACACGGAGACGATGATTTTTTTCCTGAAGTTCACTTCCAAAGAAGCTACGTCTTCGTTGGAGAGGTGCGGGGGCGCAATGTACTTCGAACGCCACAAATGGCTCACCTCGAGGTGTGGTGGCTCGATACTCACCCAACGCCACACAAGGCCTCACCCCAAGATGCGAAGGCACGCAACCTACCGACGCCACAACAGGCTCACGCTATTCTCCCGTGAGCTCGCCACAAAGGCCTACTCACGTTCCACTATGGGACACTTGAGGGCGGTCACCGGACCCCTACAAGGCTTGGGGCAATCTCCACAACTCAATTGGAGGGCTCCCAAGAAACGCCACAAAGGCTCCACAATGCCACAACAGGCCAACAAGCTTGGGGAACCTCCACAACTCAATTGGAGCCCCAAGAACAATGCCACAAAGGCTACAAATCCACAAAAGGCAACAAGGCCACAAAAGGCTACAAGACCACAAAAGGTCAACAATCCAACCACACAACCGTCTAGGGTTCCAAGAACCCAAGAGAAACAATCCCAAGGGATTGAAGTCACCGAATCTCCGAGAAGAACTCAAACCTATGCACCAAATGCAAGAGGCAAGTCCTTCACTCTCAAATTCCACGAAAACTATAAAAGATATTGGGGGAATAAGGGAGGAAGAACACAAGAGGAGAACACAAAACTCTCCAAGATCTAGATCCCAAGGATTCCTTCACAAAGAAGGGATTTGGTATGGTGGGGCTTGTAGATCTAGATCTCCTCTCTCAAATCTCTCAAAAAGATGCAAGAATCATGAGAGGGAGAAGGGAAGAGGGCAAGCTTTTGAAGGTCAACAATGGAGGAGAGAGAGTGGAAGAGGTAGCAAAAATGACCTCAAAAGTTGGGGAAACTTTAGGGAAGAGGGGGCCCTTAAATAGGGCAAGAAAAATCTGCCCGTTTGGGCCAGATTCGCGCCCCACCGGAACTACCGGTGCTCCACCAGAACTACCGGTAAATAGAAACACAAGTTACTGAATAAAAACGAGATTTACCGGAACTTCGGTCGGAACTTGGGCCGGTACTACCGCTCAAGCAAAAACGTTGGACAACATTGCACGGAAACTTCAATAACTTTTGACTCCGGACTTCAATTTTGATGATCTTGGGCTCGTTTTGAAGAGAACAAAAAGAGCTACAAGATTATGCAAATAAACATCATAGTACAACAAGGGAGGATAAAAATAAAATGGAGAAAGGTAGAACCTCTCAGAAGCGATGAACCGGTAAAACCTCCAAAACCCAAAACGCAAGAAGTTGAGCTTGGAAACTCCAATTGGGATGAAACCAATTTTGTTGGAAAGATAATAAAAAGTAGAATCCAACAAAAGGTGAAATATTGGGTATCACAAAGGGAGAAAATATCATGAATATATATGTGAGATATCTCCCAAGGTGTGGAGCCGGAAAACCCGCAAGGTCAAAAACGCAATAGGATATGCAAGGGAAATCTGTTTTTGATGAACTAGAGCTTGTTATGAAGATAACCACAAGATCTAGATCCTCACATGGACAAGAACAAACAACAACCAAGAAAGATAATGATATCTATCCAAATGTTTGAGCTCTCTCCGAAAGATACGAATGAGTCACCCACTCGAGAGCCTCTCTTGATAGTACGGCTATCTATCCTAAACCCGGTCTCCCAACACTACAAGAGACCGGTAAAATAGAAACCCTATCAAGATCATACCTTTTCCTTGAGCATCCCACTTGAGCTTGATGTAGACGATCTTGTCACCTTCAAGATGGAACACCTTTCTTGATTGCTCTTGCTTGATGAAGACTTGTGAATGGCTCCCCATACTCCATGGGGAAACCTCTTCTTTGACCTTGTATTCATCACTCCATAAACACCGAGGAGGCAAGCTCCAAGCATGAGATCTTCTAGAGAGGACGCATCTTGAGCTTGCACATCAATTCTTGATGATGATGCCTTGAAGAAAGCCATGAGGAACTGCATCTTCTTCTTCTTCTTCTTCTTCTTCAAGACATACTTGATCTTCTTCTTCTACTTGATTCCAATAGGCACAAAGACCTTGGACAATGCTTCTTATTTTTCATCCTTGAAACCAACACATGGTCCAAGCGATGCTAATGGACAAACCTACAAGTGAGACTCAATTTGCACATTAGTCCATAGGGATTGTCATTAATTACCAAAACCACACATGGGGGCATACATGCCCTTTCAATCATGCATTATTAAACAACTTCAACAAAGAAGTTTGTTAGAAGAACAAAATGACCCCTCTAATATGCATCCGGGTTTCTCTGAATTAGGGTTTGGACCCCTCGGACCCTGTTTAAAATGACCAAGCATGTACTAGGGTTTCATTTCAATACACATTAACCTGCCATATCATCATTCTTGATTAAGCAATGCATCGATGCCATGTGTTGATTGTTTCTTTCCTTGCCGGTGTTTCTGCTTCATCTCGGTAGACCTCGGAGTTGATGTGACCAACGAGACCGAGTCCAAGATTGAAGGTTGAGATCGACACCATCGAAGGTTATTGACAAACAAGTCAAGCTGATGAACCTGAAGTTCTGTATTGGGTATCAACATGCTAATGCAAGCATAGGCCCACACATGATATAATCCTATGATTTCAAAGCATTTCAATTCTTGCCACGTGCATATGATTCCAAAGTCTTTTATCGATAGATACAGTAATCATATCTGATGCATGTTCCCTTTGTAGCCTAAATTCCCTGATCCACTACTCCTAGCGTAACTAGGGTTCGGCTTATGAGCTCCGCTAGAGACGTTCTATCTATCGTACTTAGCCATGCTTAGTTGTTACCGCTAGTCCATCCGGTTGATGAATCAGAACTATGTATGAACCTAGTTGGATAGGATGACGTGGTATGATCAGAGACGTAAGTTGAACATGCTAAGGCTTGTATGGGAGGCCACGGAGGGTTGTGATTTTTGCAGTCCCATAATTGTCACCACTAGGACCTGAGTTCTTGCCTCTTGAACCAAGACGAGCGTACAACCACACGGGGGCCTGGAAACCCCCTCGATTAACTAACTCGCCTAGTAGATTTCATGAGTCACATAGTTCGGACGTTCCATTTGACATATGCATTCTGGTTGTTCTCGAAGGAGGTGTATTCATAACATGTAGGTAAGCATGGCAGGGAACGGGAGAGGCACGGCCTCCGTAATCTTGAACCCTATTCACATCTCTAGGGACCGACTTCAGGACTCGACCCGTTACGGCGGCATCTCCCTAGAGCGTGACTCATGATCTCGGTGAAAGCAAGGTAAATGTCATGGCCAACCACACTCTGCTAGCCTTCCAAGTAAGAGGGCTAATGTACTGGCATTAAGATTTGATTGGTACATGTGAGTAAAGTTGTACACCCCTGCAGAGTATTAATCGTTTCGAAAAGCCGTGTCCACGGTTATGGACGACTTGGGAACATACGTGATGATCATAGAGAACTTGAACCTAATCATAGAACTTGGCAAGTAAGTAAAGTGTGTCCTAAGGATGCTTCCTCAGGGATCAAGGGGTGATGAACCACAAGCATAGGGGGTGTATCGCATTATTTACGATAAGTAAGAGTGTCAAACCCAACGAGGAGTAGAAGGTGTTGACAAGTGGTTTGGATCAAGAATTCTCTGTAAATACTTAGCAAAAGGATTTTTAGGGGTTTTTGATAATACATGTAAATAAAGTGTGAGTAAATAAAAGACAATAATAATAATTGCAGCAAGTGGCCCAATCCTTTCTTTAGCAAAGGACAAGCCGGTTGTATTACTTAAGATGACCAAACATTCTCGAGGACACATGGAAATATTGTCAAGTGCTTTCGCTTCATATAGTTGATCAATCTTCTCTGGTTGGATACGTGTTGTGTCGGTGAACCTATGCTAATGTATTGAACTTCCTAGGACTAATACATACTTGTGATTATACCCCTTGCAAGCATCTACAACTACAAGAAAGTAATTGAGATAAAAACCTAATCACGATCTTAAACTTTGAGATCCTACACTCCCTTATGCGAAGGTTTCCTAATGGGGGTTCAGGTTTCTGTCACTCCGGCAACCCCACGATTAGTAGCCAAATACACAATGCATTCCCCTAGGCCCATAAAGGTGAAGTATCATATAGTCGACATTCGCATGACACCACTAGAAGAATAACACCACAACTTAAATATCAAACTATTGAATCTTTCTTAACACAATTCCACTACTAACAACATGACTTCTCCCATGTCCTCAAGAACTAAACGAATTACTCACAAGACATCATATGGATTAAGATCAGAGATGAAATAATGAGAATTAACAATCTGAACATGAATAATAATTCAATGTTTCCACTCAATAGCATCAACTACAACAAGTAATCAACACCGGGAAACTTTCCCCTAAGAACTATGCAAGATTCAACCCAATTGTTATAGCAGTACGGAGTGGTGATGATGGTGCTGGTGGAGATGATGATGATGATCCCGATGGAGTCTAGCTTGATGACAGTGTTGATGGCGACAATCTCCCCTCTCCGGGAAGGAATTTCCCCAGCAGATTTCTGCCTGCCGGAGAGCTCTTTATCTCTCATTAGTTTCCTCCCTGCAGAGGTGGCGGAACCTTTCTATGGTCGCTCCCCGAGTCTTAGGGTTTTGATCGGATTATATACGCCAAAGGGCGATGCTGGAGGTGGGCCAGGGTGGCTACACCACCTGGTGGCGCGACCAGGGTGGCCCGTGCCAGGGGGTGGTGTGGGCCCCCTATGGCCCATCTCCACTCCCCCTTCTGGCCTCCTTTGTCTTTTGGAAAAATAGGAATTTCCATATATTTTCTGGGATTTTCTAACCTTTGCCAATATTGCACCTGGATAGTGCCTTTTCCATCAGAATCCTGACTTCAGTGGTTCATCCTCCAAAAGTCATCATTCATGCAAAAATAGATGAAATAACATAAGTATCATCTCTTAATATGAAATATATCAATGAATAACAGTAAATTATGATATAAAATAGTGATGCAAAATGGATGTATCAAGAGGGTGATCTTAGTTGATAGGTCCAGCTGATAAAGATTCGGTGGATATCAAAAGAAGATCAAAGCTAGTGATATCGCTTTCATATCCCCTTTTAAAAGGTTCTATTAGTCGAGCTTCTCCTAATTCTTTTACAAACAAAGTTAGCTTTATGCAAAGTAACTCCACCAGCCATAAGTCTTGCGGAGTACACCCTATACTCAGCCTTGATTTGTTGATACTTTTGCTGCAGAGTAAATGGTACCACAGAAGATGAGTTCATAACAACATCGACATCGACGTGTAGCTTGGGGTTCCTAGTCGACAGTCTGAGATCTATGGACTGAGACGTCATCATTATGCTTCAGGCCTGTTAGGCCATTTGTTAAGTTTGCTATACTTAATAGTATAACTTGCCTTCCGCTGTTTGATATTTATGGTCAGTGACCTATGTTTATAATATTTTGGTTCTCTACTAAGTTATGAGCTTATTGTAATAACTTTTGTGTCGTAGTTACTGTAATGTTACCGATTCTTTCTCTGTACGCTTCTAAGATTTAGGTTAGGATTATGATCAGACGGAGGTCTAGGATTTTTCCTAGCCTTAATCTTGGGGGTGTCCTTTGAGAGACAGACACCTGCCGGCCACTTATGCGGTACAAGCGGCATGTCAAATGTGGAACGAGTCTCGTGTAAGATTACGCGTAAGGTCAGTCCAGGCCGCTTCATCTCACGGTGCTACGATATAAACAAGTACACGTGGGAGGGTAACAACTTAGACGATCATTGCCCACATTCAACATGTGTTCTACTCATACTAGCATAACTACGTATAGATTGGCTCTAATACCACTGAAGGGGTTCGCAGCAGAAAACAAAAAAATTCCTAGCTAGCGCAACACCACTGCCAAGATCTATCTATGAGTTAATGTAGTAACGAGGACAGTTGTTTTGGTGACATACACTTATAGACTAAGAGCGTTATGTCCGTGGGAACGTTGGTGATATAGTCGTACTCGTAGCCGACCTCAAGATCACATTGATCCTCGCACGTTGATGTCTACGCACTTCTATTCTTGTAGACAGTTGTTGGGCCTCCAAGTGCAGAGGTTTGTAGAACAGCAGCAAGTTTCTCTTAAGTGGATTACCCAAGGTTTATCGAACTCAGGGAGGAAGTGGTCAAAGGTATCCCTCTCAAGCAACCCTGCAATCAAGATATAAGAAGTCTCTTGTGTCTCCAATACACCTAATACACTTGTCAGGTGTATAGGTGCACTAGTTCGGCGAAGAGATAGTGAAATACAAGTGGTATGGATAATTATAAATGGTAACGGTGCCAGAAAAGAGCTTGACGGGTAGGAAGAGACTCAAGGCAATCTGAAATAAAGATGGAAGCAAGCAAACATGTAACAGATCTAGTTGCAAACGGTATTTCAATGCTTAGAAACAAGGCCTAGGGATCATAATTTCACTAGTGAACACTCTCATATAAATATCTTCTCTTTATGATACTACTTTGAACTACTATCCGGTTGGACACCCTAATCCATGGTAGGGCTATAACAGCACTCCTCAAAGTTCGTTTTTCCCATCTAGATAACCCCACACTGTCACCTTGAGCACTAGATGGTTCCAACAAACACCACAATTTTATAGAGACATCCAACTCCAAATATAACTCATAACAAGTATTTGTAATCTCTAGCCTAAGTGTCACCATGGCGTGCACGTTATCACTTTTACACACGTGGGGAGAGCCAGAGATCTATTAAAGCACTTGAGTAGCAAGGTAGATCTACTTGATTACAAAGCTCATGATCACAATATGATCATGCATAGAGAGAGAGAAGAACACATAGCTACAGGTAGAACCCTTAGCCTAGAGGAAGAACTACTCCCTCATCATCATTGGAATCAGCAACGACGATAGAGATGGTGGTGGAGATCGATGGAGATGGCTCCGGGGGCACTTCCCCGTCCTGACAGGGTGCCGGAATAGAGATTTTCTGTCCCCCGAATCTCCCCTTCGATGGCGGCGGCGCTGCGGAACTTTTCATGGCTGGAGGCTGGATTGTTTAGGGTTTCTGCATCAAAGACTTCTTATAGGCGAAAGGGCAAGGTCGGTGGAGGCCGGAGGGGCCCACACCACCTGGTGGAGTGGTAGGGGGATCAGGTGGTTGATATTTCTCGAACAGAATATGAGCTGTCTGATATGGATATCCTCTATGCTGATGGAATAACACCATCGGATGGATTAGCATCTACAAATATCTCTTTTGCGCATCTGGCTTTGGATGGGCGGGTTGTTGATGAGCCTGATCCACAAGACAAGATGCTAAGGTTGGTCTTCGCCCAAAAGGCAGCAGTGATCTGATATTTACTTGTGTTTCTTGTAGTTTTTCCGTAGGTTTCATTATTTCAGTCTACCATTACCTAATTGTGTAAGAAAAACTATACATTAATGTATGTGTATGATCTCATGAGGTACTTCACATGGTATTTTGCTAACCATCTATGGAGATGGAAACCACATGTACATTTAGTACATTGTTCAGCTAAAACACCATATATTCATGTTCTGGGTTTGATTTCTATATTTACATTTGTAAAGCATGGTATTCTGGGTTTGATTTCAACTTAACACCACATAGTCTGGTATTCTGGGTATTCTGGTATTCTGGTATTCTGGTATTCTGGTATTCTGGGTTTGATTTCAACTTAACTACGAGGATGTGAATGGCACCATTGTCAACAAGATGGTAGAGAGCAGACAGCTATTTGAGAGCCTCGCCCTTCATCCAACATTTGAACAGATGGATTTTCTCGTGCTCCTGACCAAGTTTGATCTCCTGGAGCAGAAGATAGGCAAATCCCCACTAACCGCATGTGACTGGTTCAGCGAATTCACCCCATTGGTAAGCCGCAACCTGATCAATGGAAGCAGCAGCAGAAGCACACGCAGCAGCAGCAACACCGGCGCGTCACTGGCGCAGATGGCCGCGCACTACATAGCCATGAAATCAAGCGGCTGTTCCATTCGCTCATGGAGCGGAAGCTCTATGTGTCCTATGTGAACGCCCTGGACCAGGAGTCGGTCCGCTCGGCGATCCGCTATGGGCGGGAGATCGTCAAGTGGGAGGAGGAGAAGCCCGTGTTCAACTCCAGCGAGACGGTGTACAGCTGCGACGAGCCCAGCTCCTACTCCCACTGACCACAGTGAACCTTTGCTCGCGTGTGACGAAGACGAAGAAGAGGTGTAAATAGTTGTGCATTTTCCTCTCCCCGGCGATGACGACCTTTTGTTAGAGCTTTGCCCATTTTCGTCCTTTTTTCTTTTTAGCTGGTCATCGGCTTGTATTGTATGGTTTGTTTGTTTTATTTGTTCACGAGTAGAATGAAGTGCAAGAGGGCTGCCTGATTTATGATTCTTGTATGTATTAATTATGATCCGCTTCATATGGTGTTCCTGTCACTGTCAGCGTCTGAACAAGTAGGAAAGAAAGAACGTAGCTACATCGTCACGTTGTAAATACTGCTATTTCGGTTGTATTTATGTACGCGAGCACGTATGCGGTGGGTGATAAACTGATAATTGATGGGCTCGACGAAGCTGTCAAAAGTGTCAAGCTGAGGGTTGCTCTGGCTATACAAACGAGATGACCTCGGGTTGCTCTGGCAAAGTTCAGAACTAATGAAAAAGATGTCCAGCCGTAGTTTTTGCGTATATATGTCACCCAAGCATGGCCAGCATCTACCCTGTCTAACTGGGCGAGATTTGAACCGATGGTGCAGGTTGGAGACGAGCACAAGGGGAACTACGAGGAGAAATTCATTTGAAGGTTGTAAGCGAAGATATCACCGGAATGTGTATACTCCCTCCGTCCAGAAATAAATGACTTGGATTCGTCTAGATTTACATGTACCTAAACATGTTTTAGAGTGTAGATACATTTGAATTTAGATAACAAGTTAGCTATTTCTGAACGGAGGGAGTATATGTTTGCTGCACTGAACTGGAATGGCACCATTTCAGCTGCAGTTTTGTATATGATGTAACTAACATAGAAAGGGGACTCCGTTGACTCTTCCAACAGGTTGGAACTTGCAGATGAAATAGTAGCTCTAGTTTAGGACATGTTGTATGTGCCGTGATTATCTTTCTCACAGCTTGAGTGCACTGCTTATTACATGTTTAATTTTTTTTCTTAACATGACAATATTCTTATATTCTTGTCAGTTGGCGGTGTGGTACGGTCTTGCCTAACTCTACTCTGAGCAAAGGTGTACTGAATGCTCTCGCCAAGTGGACCAGTAGTTAGCGTTCTGAGACTGTTGAGTCACTTTGAATTCTCTGACAGAAGTGCAGCAGTAATGGGAGAATACAATCTCTGCTATGCATACATTTGTACATGTGGCCCACAGCGGGTATGATTATAGTAACGGGGTGGCGACTGTGATGAAATCTCGAAATAGACTTTTACCAGCTTTATAAATAAAGCACACAAGTAAGATCGCTGCTGGGCCAAACAACACAACGCCCAAAGGAAGACACGATACAAGGTGCTGGAGCAGCAGCACACACACGCCCGAACGAAAACAAAGAAAAAACAAAAAGGAATGGAGACGGCGGCGGATCAACTACACGTCGGCAACCCGCACCCGTTGCGCCCTCCGAAGAATGACCACCACGCTCCTTGCCGCAACTCGTCAAGCACCAAGCAACACCCTCAAGAGGAAAGCAACCTCTGCTGCCTGGACCAGAAAGGTCATAGGGTTTCCCCCGGCACACAGAGGGCGGTGGAAGAAGGGTAGCCACCACGACGCCCTTCAGGAAGGAGAGATGCCACCGGCGGGCGGCACCGCGTCGGTGTCGAGCAAGCCGACACGGATTTCTCCCGAAAACCTTCTCCCCCACCCTCGGACGAGCCGAGGTATAAGAGCCCAGCGAGGTCGAAGCCTCGCCACCACCAAGCTCGCCAGCCACAAATATGTGCCACTCTGGATACACCGCCACCATCATCATCGTCGTCTCACCGAGATTACCGTTGCAGGGTCTGCAAGACAGAGGCAAGAGGTAGCTTGAAACGTGGCCAACTGTACCGCGACCGCGCGGGAGGGAACTACCTCCACCGCCAAAGGTGGTAGTCGACCGGACACGGTCGCATGCACACCAGTCCCCTTTGGGTCCGGCCGGGTCCAACTGACCCATAAAGCCTCCGCGGAGGCACACTAGTTCCAAGAGGGTCTGGCCAGATGACCCGTAAAGCCCGCCGCCACGCTGCAACTGGCCAGACGCGATCCCCTCTAAGCCCTGTACTAGCTCACTTGCCGCCTCCTGCTAAACATACGGAGAGCAGGGCAGGCCCGCCCGTGCCCAACCCAGATGGGGCCCTAAGGGCCCCAATCTGGGCCGATTGGGCCTGGCCAGCACCGTCTCCCTGCCTGACGAGGGGTAACCTTGGCAATGCCCATGGTGATGGATTTGGGGTTTCACGAGAGAACGCTGGGGATTTCGTCGGATGTCAGGAAAACAATGGAATCAAAGTCGCCTGTATATTGAGTAATTGCACTATTACAAGTTGTCTTCTAGATTTCGGTACCCCCGGCTAGGCTTCTCCCGTCCTATATATAATAGGCCGGGTCTCAAAGCTGTATGCGGATAGGTTTCATACACGCGTGATTACAATACCAACACAATGTCGGTTTATAGTCTCTTTCCTAATACAATCAAAGCCTTTGTCGGTTGCTTTCTTGGGCTGTCGTCTGGAATCTTCATGGGCCGGAAGCCCTTTTACCCAGTATAGGGTAGTAAATCATAAGCATCTGAGTAATCATACCTATGTCAGTATCCCCCGAGACTCTACTTGAACCGAAGTTTCAGGTTGAGTCTCAAAGTTTCTTTTTCTTTCTTTTCCTTTATATTTCATTTTTCATAGGGATTTGGTACAATGAGTTTGATGCTTCCGACGAATCAGGAATCAGTTAATTGCTCCTGGGCAAAAACAAGGTTGCCCTACATCAAATTCAAGTCCCTAGGCTCGAATCCGGAATTTGTTACTGGCGTAATTCAGTTCGAGCCGCTGAGGTCTTATCGAATACTGAATTCCAATTTTCTATTTTTATCGGATACCCAACTCGTCCGTCGGGATTTTTCATCCTATCGTTGATACGAATATGTTACTGGCAGAACACATTCTTGTGCGATTATCAGGCCACACGGGACGAATCCTGGGGTCTTACCTTCATGCTTCTAAACATGACATTCGGATTTTTATTGTGTTGGGTGCGATCCGAGAGTTTTTTTTGTTTTGTAGTGGCTGAAGAACTTTTTGTTTTTTGCAACTACTCCCGATAGGAGTATCTTGTCGATGAATGTTTTCTTTGTTTTTCTTTATCAGGTGCGTGCCAGCGCTCCTGATAGGAGTAGCCCTCGAGGCTATGTTTAGATATATGTATCAAAACATAGGCTCGAAAACTTATGTTTATGGTGCCAGTGCTTCTGTAATTTTTGTCGGGTGCACGACCAGTGCTCCCGATAGGAGTATCCCCCGAGGCTACAGTCGTAATATTGTATATTCGATTGTAGTCTCAGATCTTTTCTTGGAGGAATTTACTCCAACACCGATTTTAGTTTTTTTGTGTTATATTTCCAATGCTAAGCCGCAATTTCTGGAATACCTCCGCTGTGACGTTAGTAATGACGTATCTTATGATGTTGATTTTCAGAGGAACATGCCTTGACGGGACGTGTCGAACATGGGCCCATGTAGCAGTATTGATGACGCGTGATAGCGTATTCAGCAGAGATTTTTGATTGCACATCCCCTCTCCGCGCGAAAATCGAGGCATCACGCGTTGTCCTCCGTTTTTACCGCAGCCATAACTTCTTTAAAATTTTCCTTTACGGAACTCTTGTAACACGTGTCACCATCGTGCGACCTTCTATCGGTTGGATTTTGCATCGAACGGTTCAGACCTCACGCCTTTGCTCTTTATAAGGGAGAGGAGATGTGTTTTACTATTTTACCTCACCTTCCTCTGCCCCATCTTCTTCCTTGCGCTCTTGCCCCCTTGCGAACTCCTGCTCTGCGCTCGTGTTCCTCTTTCTCCACCATGGGTAAAAGCAAAGCTGGGACTTCTGCTGTCGCTGCGAAGGCCACCAGGAAGAGGGCCGTCGGATGGGATCCTTCCAAGTGCACGGCACGGGACCTCCGTGATGCGCGGAACTCTGGCCATCTGACAGAGGGTGCCTTCAAGCTTCCTGGAGACGAGGCTTCGCCCATCCCCGAGCCTGGCTGGAGGATAATGTTCCTCTCTTTCCTCTTCCGCGGTCTTTATCTTCCTGTCCATGAATTTCTTCGTGGTCTTTTGTTTATTTATGGTGTGCAGCTGTACCAGCTCACGCCCAACTCCATTCTCCATGTCGCTTATTTCGTCACTCTCTATGAGTGTTTCCTTGGGATTCATCCCCATTGGAGCCTTTGGAAACATTTCTTATATGTTCGCCGTAACGCCACTGACATCATTGTCCATGCCGTTGGTGGCGCCATTTTCTCTGTCCGCTCGGACGTTGATTACTTTGATTTTAAACTCACTGATTCTGTCCAAGGCTAGAAATACAAGTGGTTTTATATCAAAGATCAACCACTTGAGGGCCAATCTTTTGGTTTAGCCCCCTTTGATCCTAAGAAACCTTGCCGCAAATTTGACTCCTGGGATCAGTGTCCTTCTGCCGAAGAAATGGCGGAAATCCAGCCCCATATTGATCGCATGTCGAAACTACGGCACGAAGTTGGCAAGGAATTGTCGGGTGTCCAGATCCTGGCATACTTTTTGCGGATCCGCGTCCAGTCGCTTCAAGCCTGGCTTTCTGGCATGTGGGCGTACACCGGGAGGAAAGACCCGATGAGGATTTCCTCGAAAGACCTTACCCTCAAGGTGTATGAGAAAAGGGTCCGGAGCTTCACCACTCTGACCAAGAAAAGCTGGTTCCTTCAACCTGTCTTGTGGAGCCTTTTGGCAAGAAAAACTAGCTCCCTGGGGTAAATTTCCTTTGCCTTCGTCTTTTCCTTTCTTCTATTTGCATATGCACTTTTACTCTTTTCAAGGACTAGCGTTTTTTCTATGTCTTCTGCTTTGTGTAGGATTTTGACCATCCGAGCTCACTTCCTCCTCTTCCTGGAAGTTGTGAGCCCCCTGCCCATCCCTCTGCATCCGACGATCTCCCTATGACTGGGACCGCCATGGATGAGGAGGGGGAGTTCTCTGCATCCGATTCTTCTTCGAAGACGCAATCTCTTCCTTTGGCTGGCTCCAGATATTTCCGCGTGGAGCATGCTAGCGAAAAGAGGAAGCTCCCTTATGATGTGGAAAGGGTTGAGGACTCGGATGACTCGACTGCTTCCAAGCCTTTCGGTGCTTTGAAAGCTCGTGGTTGATGTAGAGCCCGTTGGGAACCCCAAGAGGAAGGTATGATGAGCACAACAGCAAGTTTTCCTCAGTTATGAAACCAAGGTTTAATCGAACCAGTAGGAGCAAGGAAACACCCCAAAGGTGTTACTAGCTGAGCTTTGGCAGGGCGCACTACCGGTGCTAGTAGCAACATGGAGACCTGCAAAACACAACCACAAAACTTTGTCCCCAACTTTCGATGAGGTTGTCAATCTCACCGTGTTTTGCGGAAAACAAAGGATTAAACGTATCGAATGGAAAGAAGTAAAAGTTTGCAGAAAGTAAACACAAAGCAGTAAACAATTGTAGATTGTATGTAAAAGACAAAGAGGACCGGGATCCATAGTTTACTAGAGGTGGCTCTCCTTAGATAGATAACATGCTGGGTGAACAAATTACAGTAGGGCAATTGACAAACATCGAGAAAGCAATACAAGGGCATTACAACATAATACATAGACCGCCATCCAACTGCATCTATGACTAATAATCCACCTTCAGGTTATCATCCGAACCCCCTCCAGTATTAAGTTGCAAGCAACAGATTATTGCTTTACGAACTGCATGTAAAGTAAACAATACGATTGTTCTATGAACAAAGGATTGTTGTTTTCTCCCTAGTAGCAACAACACATCTAGTACCTTAGCGATTTCTGTCACTTCCCCAGATTACTAGAGGAATGAACCCACTATCGAGCATAAATACTAACTCTTGGAGTTGCTAGCATCTACTTGGCCAAGATAGCTACTAACAACGGAAAGCATGCAAGATCACAAATAACAAAGACATGATAGAATCAATAATCAATCTGAAATAGCATCTCAATATCCATTGGATCCCCGCAAACACAACATGCAGAATTACAAATAGATGAACTTGATCATGAATGAAGCTCACAAGATCTAGACATGAAAGCACAAAGGAGGAGAACCATCCATGTAGCTACTACATGGATCCGTAGTCCAAGGATGAACTACTCACGCATCACACCGGAGGCTTGCATGGTGATGAAGAAGGCCTCCAGGGTGAATTCCCCTCTCCGGTAGGGTGCTAGGAAGAGCTTCAGATCCCTCCTGATCTAGGGATGGAGATGACACCGGCTACAGACTCTTTCGTGGATTTTTGATCGGGTACTTAGGGTTTTCGTCCCGAGGGCAATATATAGGCGGAAGGAGAGGCCGAGGGGGTGCCTGGGCTGGCCACACCACCCCTGGCGCGGGCCAGGCCTGGCCACGCGGCCAGGTGGTGTGGCCGCCGTCTTGCCCTTCTCCGTCTCGTATTCTGGCACTTGATCCCTTCCGGAAAAATAGTAACTTTGGCTTTTGTCCTGTCCAATTCCGAGAATATTCATTTTGTGACTTTCCTGGAACCAAAAACAGCAGAAAACAGGCAGCTGGCACTGTGTCTCTTGTTAATAGGTTAGTCCAAGAAATCATATGAAAAGTACTCCAAAGTTGGAACAAAACACAAGAAAGTGGATAAAACCAAGCATGGAACATCAAAAGTTATAGATACATTTGCAATGTATCAATATCCCCAAGCTTAACTCCTGCTCGTCCTCGAGTAGGTAAGTGATAAAAAGAAAGAATAATTTTTGAGGTGACATGCACCATCAAAGACTTGATCAAAGTATTTGCAAAACATTCAAAGCTGGGATCATAGTACTTCAATCATAACATGAAAGACAAAGTTCTAGCAATAAGCAAAGGAACTATGATGCAACATGAAAAGGCACAAACAAAAGATTCATGAATTACAATGCTTTGCAAGACGTTTGTTTGTTTCATATAAAGAAAACATAGCATAAAAGTATTCAGCTTAGCCCTCAATAGAGCAGCGAATATAAATGCATAGGATACCTTCAAAGTTCATAAGAGTGACTAGATACAATAGTTTAAAATAAGCAATATCAAGTTATGCATCAATCAACTAGTCTTGGGACAATGCACATAGAACTAAGAATGGCCACTATGCTCTCAAAGTAGGTGCATAAAGGTAGAAGGTGGAGACTCAATATAATGGTGGAAGAAAGGCCTTTGTAAAATAAAGTAGGGATTCAAGTCTCATAAAGAGCTTCCAAAAATTATGGTACTTATAGGTTTCAGCTCTCATTGCCCCTATCATAAGCATCTTGAAGTGATTAAGGTTAAAGTGAACAAACTATGGTGTACATGCTTGATGAAGTATAAGTCAAAAATCTCATGTCCCTTGTATACCAGGGTCACTACTCATGCTACTCAAGTTTAGTCACCATTAAGTTCTTGTCATTGTAAGTACATGTGTATCATTGAGAACCGCCAATGGGGTACCCCTTGCCCGATGATACGGAAGAATCCCCATATCAAAATGACAAGGCAAGCAGACAACGAGCATCTCAGCATTCTTCTTATTTACCATGGGAATATGGTGCTTTTTTCTCTCTTTCCTCTTTTCATAGTATCTTTTTTTCTTTTCTCTTTTTTCTCAATATAGGACTCTTTTTTTATAAGAAGAATGCTTCATAGACAGCTCATTATAGTTACGCTGCAGGTTTCCACCATGTCAGCATGGATTAGAGCGATAAAACATCATTGATCAAAGCATAAAGTGATACTACAAGTTGAAAACTAAAGTATCATAAATGCTATGGTGACTTGAGACAGTCATAACATGGTGTGAGCATGCGCCAAGTCAACCCAAATAAAGCATCAAAGGAGAATACCACTATACTATGCTTTAATATGCTAAAACAACACATGATTCATCCAAGGTACATTAAGCAATCTCAATTGTTTATAACAAGTCATGCTACAACAAAGAATACTAAGCATAAAGCCAAAACAATATCAAGCATGGCATGACAAAGCATAGGCCATAGTCAAAACGAGCTCTTTTTACCACATAAGTATGAACTTTCCTACTCTTTTCCAAACCAAGCCAAACTATTTGCAAACCAATGTATAAAAGAGGGGTCCCAACCAATTTATTCAGAAAACCAAGAAAACCAAAGCAAACGAAAAACCAAAACAAAAACGAAAAAGAAGACGCTCCAAGAACAACATAACTGTGCATAAAACAATAAAAATGAAGCGTTTGGAAGAAACCTGGAATTTTTATTGATGAAGAAGGGGATGCCTTGGGCATCCCCAAGCTTTGACGCTTGTACTTCTTGGATATTTCTTGGGGCAACACGCGTGGCATCCCAAAGCTTGAGCTTTAGTCCATCTTTCATCTCATTACTCATTCCCTCCATACACCTGAAAATTTTCCTTCATACAAAACTTCACACAATCTTATTAGCAACATTAGTTCACTTAAGATAAATAAGTCTTAAGGTTTAGTCCTAACACCAAATAAACTTCCATTATAACACTATATACTGTAGCACTTCCTTCAAAAAGCTCAATTCCCCAAAAGAACTCAAAAAGGAACCCACAAGAAGCAAATGCAGAAAATGGCAGAAATCTGTCAAAACAGACCAGCAGGTAAATAAGAATTTTTTCGAAGACCTTATGTTGCTCAAATCAAAAAGTGTTGAACTAACAAAAGTTAGATAACAACCTGGGGCACAAGAACAAAACATTACAGCTCAATCCGACATACAGAGCTCTCTCACGAATTTTTACGGTGAAGCACAAAAATCTGTTTCGGGACAGCTACTTTCCCAATCATTACTTCTCTCTCATTAGAGGTTACTCTTGGCACAAAAAGCAAATAAAAAGGATAAGGAGCGGTTATTACAGAGGTAATAACTTCCAAGACTCATCTAAAACTTTTGGGTTATCTTCCAATAAGTACTTTTCTTTAACGCCTTTAAGTTAGGCATAAGAAGCAAAGAAAGAATCAAGTGTTCTCAAATGAAGAAGCATTAAAACCAAATTTTGTTTTCATAGGAGAAGCAAAAGAAATATTTTCTCTCTTTTTAGGGAAGTGCTCTATACCTTTCTTGAGTGGGAGTTGATATTTAATGGTGCCTTCTTTCATATCAATGATGGCACCAATAGTTCTAAGAAAAGGTCTTCCCAAAGTAATAGGACAAGAAGCATTGTATTCAACATCCAAAACATAGAAATCAACGGGGACATAGGAATCGTTAACCATAATAAGAACATTATTAAGACTCCCCATGAGTTTATTTTTAGCATTATCATCAAGTGGTACATTCAAATAGCAATCTTCAAGAGGAGGCAAATCAAGCATATCATAAATCCTTCTAGGCATAATAGAAACACTACTATCAAGATCACACAAAGCTTTGAAATCAAAGTCATTCACTTTCATATTAATGATGGGTTCCCAACCATCCTCTTGTTTTATAGGAATAGAAGCTTTATGTTTCATCTTTTCTTCCTTAATATTTATGAGAGCATCGGTAATGTGTTTTGTAAAGGCCATGTTCATAGCACTAGCATTAGGACTTTTAGCAAGCTTTTGTAGGAACTTAATAACTTCAGAGATATTGCAACCATCAAGATCAAAATCAACTTTATCATCTAAAGTAGTAGAACTATTACTAGCCTCAACACTAGTGGTGGTGATAGTAGAAACACTAATGTTTCTAGCAATTTCATCTTCTCTTTCCCACTTAGCATGTAATTCAGCTAATAGTCTAACATTTTCATCAATTCTTACTTGTATGGCATTAGTAGCTGCAAAGGGATTATCATTAGTTTCAGGTTTAGCAGCCATTTTATTCAAATAAGATTGAGCTTCAGCCAAAGATGCTATATTTCTTTCAGCATTAGAGAGTTTTTCCTCAATAGTTTTGTTAAAAGCAGTTTGTTTACTAATAAACTCTTTAAGCATAACTTCAAGTTCAGAGGGACCACTCTTATTATTATTGTAAGAATTTCCATAAGCATTACCATTGTTCGAAGGATATGGCTTTTTGTTGTTACCAAAATTGTTCCTATAAGCATTATTACCATAAGCATTGTTGCCAAAATTGTTATTTCTTATGAAGTTCACATCAACTTGCTCTTCTTGAGCAACCAAAGAGGCTAAAGGAACATTATTTGGAACAATATGGGCTTTCCCATTAACAAGCATAGACATAATAATATCAATCTTATCACTCAAGGAGGAGGTTTCCTCAACAAAATTTACCTTCTTACCTTGTGGAGCTCTCTCGGTATGCCATTCAGAATAATTAACCATCATATTGTCCAGAAGTTTTGTTGTAGCACCCAAAGTGATGGTTATAAAGGTACCTCCAGCAGCAGAATCCAATAGGTTCCTTGAAGAATAGTTCAATCCTGCATAAAAAGATTGGATGATCATCCAAGCAGTCAGTCCATGAGTGAGACAATTATTTACCAAATATTTCATTCTTTCCCAAGCTTGAGCAACATGCTCATTATCAAGTTGTTTAAACTTCATTATTTCACTTCTCATGGATATAATCTTAGCAGGAGGATAGTATTTTCCAATAAAAGCATCTTTGCACTTAGTCTAAGAATCAATACTATTCCTAGTTAAGGAATTCAACCACTCTTTAGCTTTTCCTCTCAAAGAGAAAGGAAACAATTTCAGCTTAATAATATCACCATCTATATCCCTATGCTTTTGCATCTCACAAAGTTCAACAAAGTTATTTAGATGGGAAGCAACATCTTCATTACCAATACCAGAAAACTGTTCTCTCATAACAAGATTGAGCAAAGCAGGTTTTATCTCAAAGAAAGTATTTTCAGCCATAGGTGGAGCAATAGGTGTGCTCATAAAATCATTGTTGTTGGTGCTAGTGAAGTCACACAACTTAGTGTTTTCAAGAGTAGTCATTTTTTTGGATTTTCAAATAAGAAAGCAAACTTGTAAAACTATTTTTTTTTGTGTTTTTTGAAGAACAAAACAAGCAAACAAAGCAAGAAGAAAACAACAAAGTAAAGAGATTGGTTATGAGGGACTCCCCTTGTGAAGATGTCCTCGACTACCCGGCAACGGTGCCAGAAAAGTGCTTGATGGCTCGTGGTTGATGTAGAGCTCGTAGGGAACACCAAGAGGAAGGTATGATGAGCACAACAGCAAGTTTCCCTCAGTTATGAAACCAAGGTTTAATCGAACTAGTAGGAGCAAGGAAACACCCCAAAGGTGTTACTAGCTGAGCTTTGGCAGGGCGCACTACCGGTGCTAGTAGCAACGTGGAGACCTGCACAACACAACCACAAAACTTTGTCCCCAACTTGCGATGAGGTTGTCAATCTCACCGTGTTTTGCGGAAAACAAAGGATTAAACGTATCGAATAGAAAGAAGTAGAAGTTTGCAGAAAGTAAACACAAAGCAGTAAATAGTTGTAGATTGTATGTAAAAGACAAAGAGGACCGGGATCCATAGTTCACTAGAGGTGGCTCTCCTTAGATAGATAACATGCTGGGTGAACAAATTACAGCGGGGCAATTGACAAACATCGAGAAAGCAATACATGCATATACTAATCATCTTGACTCCTTTGAGACTTGATTGGGCATTACAACATAATACATAGACCGCCATCCAACTACATCTATGACTAATAATCCACCTTCAGGTTATCATCCGAACCCCCTCCAGTATTAAGTTACAAGCAACAGATTATTGCTTTACGAACTGCGTGTAAAGTAAACAATACGATTGTTCTATGAACAAAGGATTGTTGTTTTCTCCCTAGTAGCAACAACACATATAGTACCTTAGAGATTTCTGTCACTTCCCCAGATTACCAGAGGCATGAACCCACTATCGAGCATAAATACTAACTCTTGGAGTTGCTAGCATCTACTTGGCCGAGATAGCTACTAACAACGGAAAGCATGCAAGATCACAAATAACAAAGACATGATAGAATCAATAATCAATCTGAAATAGCATCTCAATATCCATCGGATCCCCGCAAACAAAACATGCAGAATTACAAATAGATGATCTTGATCATGAACGGAGCTCACAAGATCTAGACATGAAAGCACAAAGGAGGAGAACCAGCCATCTAGCTACTACATGGATCCATAGTCCAAGGATGAACTACTCACGCATCACACCGGAGGCTTGCATGGTGATGAAGAAGGCCTCCAGGGTGAATTCCCCTCTCCGGTAGGGTGCCGGGAAGAGCTTCAGATCCCTCCCGATCTAAGGATGGAGATGACGGCGGCTACAGACTCTTTCGTTGATTTTTGATCGGGTACTTAGGGTTTTTGTCCCGAGGGCAATATATAGGCGGAAGGAGAGGTCGAGGGGGTGCCTGGGCTGGCCACCCCCCTGGCACGGGCCAGGCCTGGTCGCGCGGCCAGGTGGTGTGGCCGCCCTCTGGCCCTTCTCCGTCTCGTATTCTGGCACTTGATCCCTTCCGGAAAAATAGGCACTTTGGATTTTGTCCCGTCCAATTCCGAGAATATTCATTTTCTGACTTTCAACCAAAAACAGCAGAAAACAGGCAGTTGGCACTGTGGCTCTTGTTAATAGGTTAGTCCAAGAAATCATATGAAAAGTACTCCAAAGTTGGAACAAAACACAAGAAAGTGGATAAAACCAAGCATGGAACATCAAAAATTATAGATACGTTTGCAATGTATCATGCTTCTCCGATCACGGCTGCTCCTGCCCAGGTTAATTTGTTCCGCCTTGCACAGGATGTGTCTTTGTAAGTATTCGCTTGCTTCTTTTTCCGTTTTACCGGGTGGTTTTACTGTTGATGCTTATTCCACTTGTGTTGTTCTTTTGCAGTGATGACGAAGATCCTCCCGCATCTCCTCTTCGCACATCTGTGGGCTGCTCTGCAAAGAAATATCCTCCACCATCGGTGGAGCCAAAAGAAAAGCTCATGTCTCCTGTGGAGAAGGTCGTCCAAAAAGATGCTGCCACTTCATCCAAGCCACCGCCGCAAAAAAGGAAGAAAACGACAGGTAAAGGGGTGGTGATATCTGAAGCGCCTGTTGATGTGGATATGAAGGATGCAAGTCACTTTTTATTTAAGAATTTTTCTTCCCGTGGCCTTTTTTTTACTTTGCCTTCATATCCTTTTGCTATGATGTTTCTTTGCTCAGCATTTGATGCGCGAGATGGTCGGTATGGCCTCTCATTTTATAAGAATCCATGATGAAGCCAAAGGACTGAAGGGTATGTTCTGGTCATCTTCGCAATCTCTTTGTGAAATGTTCTTCCTCATTTTTTTCATGATTTATTCACACAGCCGCTGCCAAGCAATCCATAGTTATTCAGGATGAGGCGATGAAGCGCGCCGATGATGTTGGGGGGATACCCCCGGGTAGGGTCACTCCGGGGTATAAGGGCCAAGTTAGCCGAGGTTCGGTAGGGTCAAAGCAGATGCTGGCCGGGTCACCACAAGGCAGGCCGGATCACGGAGTAACCCGGACCAGGGGGGTCGCCTAACATTGTCTCATCCGACTTAAGGAGTGAGTCGAAAGTGCTTGTCTAACTTGTACGCAGGAACAGGTGTGGCGGGATCTACTATGATCCGGGTCCTCGCTTAGCTTCTGGGAGAAGGAAGGAATCTCTTTGGTCAAAAAGAAGGTCCGGTACGCACTGCATGAGCGAAGAAAGCAAGGGCAGGACCACCGGGTCACGGCCGACAAGGGTGACGACGCCCATGTCGGCTGACGCGGGCGCCACAGAGGCTTACATCGCTAAATCATGTATGACGCGGGGGAAAATCACCCCGGTCGGGTTACCACTTTGGGAGGGGGCATATTCTTAGGAATATACCTCCACGTATGCCCTAGGCAGGGACCGAGCCTCCTCTATATAAGGGGGGCTAGGGTTCCTGTAGAAGGGGTTGATTGAGTGCGAGTTGATCTAGGGTTCTAGGGAAAAACTGTAGGCAAGAGTAAGAGAGCCCCTTCTTCCTCCTCTCGCCAATACAGCTCAAGGAGCACTTGTAATCTTAGAGATATAGCAATACCAACTTCTGTGTGGAGAATCACTCCACTATCCCTCCCTGGATTCCCCTAGCGTGTATTAGTCCCCACCTTTAGCCTATCCATGGCATCTGCCGTGACACCACCCCGACAGTTGGCGCCCACCGTTGGGCTAGCAGCGCTAGCAGGGGTGAAAATCCGGACGGGAAACCTCATCGGCACCGGTGAACCCATCGTCTCCGGGCTTGTTCAGCGCTTTGGAGTGCTGGACTTCGTAAGCGACAACGCTGGCTGCTTCGGCACGCGCCCACTTCCACGCAACGGCCTCTTTGTCAAGCTCGGTGCGCACAAGGTCTACGTACGTATCATGCGTTCATCCGCGCCGTGTCGTCGACGCGGGGGAACCACCCCTCACTATGGCTTGCATGGCGCATATCGCTCGCTCCCCGGACCATGCGGAGGTGATGATGACTGCGCCAGGTGCAGGCACAAGCAAGGATCTAGCACCGGACCCGGAGGTAACACCTAAGGCACCGAAGAAAGGTAGAGGACCTCCACTAGAGAGGCCTGAGAACGTACTGATAGAAGCTATGGATAGCTTGGCTAATCCGGTAGCAGCAGTGGTAGATCCGGCTCAGGCACAGGCCGAGCTAGAGGAAACTAGGCAAAAGATACTAGAGGGCGCAAAGAAAATAGCAGCGGCTCAGCAGTCGTTGAACATGACGCTGCGTGAGTATGCAAAGGCAAACAAAGTTGATACGGTAAAAGTAAAAGGGAGAAACCTCATAAGCGAGATGAACAGAGAAGGTGATGATGGAGCCGAGGGGTCGGAAAAATATCTGTCTGTGGGGTTACCGAAGTATAGTACCCCGGCGAAGAACCTCAGAGCAGCGGATGCGGCTGCATCCGAGTTAGAGGGTCTGACGGGTGAGGCCCGTCAAAGACAGCAAGATAGGGTTAACGAGCTGGTTCGGATCGCGAACAGACAGAATGAAGAGCTACTGAGAGCTAACCCGGAGAGAGCTAGAGCTTCCAAAATCGTCCATTCAACGATGGGTAACCCGGAGAAATCCGCTGGAGCCGCATCGTCACCTCATGGTGGTCCAAGGAGAGAAGAGGTAGTAACCTCGACCAGATGGAACAAACAGATCGTCCCGTACGACCCGACGCGTGTGGGAAAAGAAAAAGAAACGCGGAAAAACGATGATCGACGAAGTGTGAGCCGAGGTGAAGCTGGCCGAGGTAACCACGACCAAGGCAATGCCGGTCAAGGGAACATTGCCAATGGCAGTGCCGGACAGCGAAACCCCACAGGAGCAGGACAACCACAGCAGTGGAATATACCAAGGCAAGAGAAAAGCGCCAGCCGAGGTATGCAACAGAAAGGTGCGCAACGAGAGCAAAACTGATACAATGACGAGATGGTGAATGCGGGGTACCCCAGACCAGACTACCATGTGATAGGGTCGAGATTGGGAAGCAGGGACTTGATGCCAGATGACGCCAGGTTAAAACTGGATCGCCTGTATAGGTCGAAACAGATCGAATGTCAAGGTCCCCCGGGTCCAGCGTGCTTTGGACCCCGGATCATGAAGGAGCCACCGGTACCCAACTTCCAGCTGCCCAGAGGCACAAAGGCGTATGACGACAGTACTAAATCGGAGGATTGGCTGATAAACTATGCTACAACAGTGAAAATTGCCACTGGCAACTTGAGATGGGCTGTACGATACGTACCCCAGATGTTGGAAGGTCCGGCCAGAGTATGGCTGAACAATTTACCACCCGGAAGCCTCAACTGCTGGATAGATTTTGAAGAAATTTTCATCAGCAACTTCTCAAGTACATATCGGAGGCCGAATAGGCCGCAGACCCTAGCGATGTGCAAGCAAAGACCTAACGAGACGGCTCGTGAATTCTTGACCCGGTGGTGTACCGTGAGAAACTCATGTGAGGGTGTCATAGAGTCACAAGCCATAGAATGTTTTGCACAAGGGTGCAGGTATGGCAGCGAGTTGTGGATGAAGTTGCAAAGGAAAATGCCAATTACGTTGGCCGAGATGATCTGGATTGCTGATTCATATGCTTTGGGTGATCCGACTCAACCTAGGATCGCGTCAAATGAGTCGAACGAGAAATACTATCAGAGGGATGGAGCCGGGTCATCTCGGAGGAATGATTACAGAGGAAAAAGGAGAGATGATAGACCGGATCATCGCTACGGTTCGCAACAAGTTGCAGCTGTGAATCAAGATCAACCTGGAGCAGGGAGCAACCAACGCCAGAGAACGGGAGGACAATGGACTCCAAGAAACAATGGCAAGAAAACATGGACTCCGGAGCAAAAGAAACAGTGGCAGGAAAAGAAAGACCGTCCGAGGTATACCTATGAGTCGATGTTGGACCAGCCGTGTAAGTTTCACACGCCAAATCCGAATAGCCCGGCGGGTCACACAACGAGGCAATGTGAGTGGATGCGTAAGATAGAACAAGGTGGTTCGAGGAATGCTCAGGCACCCCGGAATGATCAACCTCGGCAGGAGTTACCACGGCAGCAACTGCTCTCCGGGGCAAACACGCAACAGCTAATGTTGCCTCCCCCTCCGCCGAGGTATGACAACAATGAGAGAAGGGATGCAGTGCATCAGGTGGAAAATTAGCAACAGCCAGATCAGAGATACCCCGGAAACGAGGGAAGGAATGAGTACAGAGAACATCACCAGAGCTATTTTGTATTCACTACTAAGGAAACAGATAGGAAAAGCTTGCAGCACCGACATATGGAGGTCAATGCGGTTATGCCAGCAGTGACGGGTACATGCCTTGGTCGGACCAGGAAATCACCTGGAACATCAAAGATCATCCTAAGCTCATGCCGAGTCCAGGTTCGTATGCGCTAGTGCTAGATCCAACATTCATTGGACCGAACATCAATGTGAGGTTCTCCAAGGTACTGATTGATAATGGCAGTAGAATTAACATAATGTATGCGGATACGATGCGCAAGTTGGGCATGTCGGAGAACATGCTCCAGGCTACGAGAACAACTTTCCATGGCATTGTACCAGGCATTTCTTGTGAGCCCATAGGCAAAGTCCGGGTCGACGTGCTATTCGTCACAAGGGATAACTGCCGAACTGAGAATTTGGAGTTTGAGGTGGTGAACTTGGAAAGTGCATATCACGCGTTACTCGGAAGACCAGCATTGAACAAGTTCATGGCAAGATGCCACATCAGTTATCTGAAGATGAAGTTGCCCGGGCCAAATGGAGTGATTACCATTGCTGGAGATTTTCGACGTTCCATTGAGTGTGCTTCAGCCGGGTCTAACCTAGCCGAGTCACTCATGATTGCGCAAGAGAAAAGAAAAATCCAAGAGGTGGCGGCATTAGCTCAATCCGCGCAACAATATATGCCGGCGTTGAGTAACCCGCATGGCAGCGTTTCATTTCAAGCCGCAAAGGACACCAAGAAGGTTCCAGTTGATGACATGTTCCCGGAGCGCACCGTAACAATTGGTGCCGGGTTAACTGACAAATAGGAAAGCGAGCTCGTCAACTTTGTCCGTGAGAATCGGGATATTTTTGCTTGGTCTACACAGGACCTGCAAGGTGTTCCGAGGGAGTTGGCCGAGCACTCTTTGAACGTAAGACCCGGAGCAAGGCCGGTGAAGCAACCTCTCCGCCGCTTCGCTGAGGATAGGAGAAAAGTCATTGGAGACAAGATAGCTCGGTAACTAGCAGCAAGATTTATCATGGAGGTACTATATCCGGATTGGCTCTCTAATCCGGTGCTGGTAGAAAAGAAGAAGGACAATCTGAACGTGGCAGTGGTTTGGCGTAATCTGCATCGATTACACGAACCTGAACAAGGCATGTCCAAAAGATCCATTTCAACTGCCGAGGATAGATCAGGTCATAGACTCAACCGCGGGATGTGAACTGTTGTCATTCATTGATGCATATTCAGGCTTCCACAAGATACCTCTGAACCCGGATGATCAAATAAAGACTGCGTTTATTACCCCGTACGGGGCTTACTGCTATCGCACTATGCCGTTCGGTTTCGTAATGCAGGTGCAACGTACCAAAGATGTATGCAAAAATGTTTGCACGACCAAATAGGTCAAAACGTACAAGTATACGTGGATGATATGGTTATCAAGACCAAGGAAAGCACAACGCTCCTTGATGACATAAGGCAAACATTCGCGAACTTGAGAAGGTTCCGGATGAAGCTTAACCCGGAAAAATGTACCTTCGGTGTCCCGGCTGAAAAATTACTCGGATTTCTCGTCTCCAGCCGAGATATCGAGGTTAATCCAACTAAGATCCAAGCCATCAAACGAATGGAGATGCCGAAGTGTCTTAACGATGTCCAAAAGTTCACTGGATGCCTAGCATTGTTGAGTCGGTTTGTATGTCGGTTGGGAGAAAAGGCACTGCCTCTCTACCAACTCATGAAAAAGTCGGATAAGTTCGTTTGGACGCCACAGGCCGATAAAGCCTGTGCCCACTTAAAAAAGATGTTGGCCACTGCACCAGTATTAGCCTCTCCACTATCAAAGGAGTCAATGTTGCTCTACATAGCTGCAACCAACCGAGTTGTAAGTGCAGTGATTGTAGTGGAGCGCAATGAAGAGGGTAAGTCGGTACAGAGGCCAGTATATTACTTGAGCGAGGTGCTGTCTGCCTCAAAACAAAACTACCCGCATTTTCAAAAAATGGCATATGGTGTCTATATGGCGGCAAACAAGTTAAAGCATTACTTTGAGGAGCACCCCATCAAAGTGATATGTGAAGCTCCCATATCCGAGATAATGGGTAACAAGGACGCGAGTGGCAGAATTGCAAAATGGGCAATTAAGCTAGCCCCTTATGCGCCCCAATATGACAGAAGAGAAGCGATCAAATGTCAGGCTGTGGCGGACTTTTTTGTAGATTGGGCCGAGGTACAATACGAACCACCGCCACCAGATCTGAACTACTGGAGAATGCACTTTGACGGGTCGAAAACCAAAACCAGATTAGGCGCCGGGGTTGTGCTTACCTTGCCAAAGAAGGACCAGCTAAAATACGTATTGCAGATCCATTTCGTGGCATCGGACAATGTCGCTGAATACGAGGCTCTTATGCATGGGCTCAAAGTGGCAAAAGAGATTGGCATACGTCGGATAATATGCTTTGGCGACTCGGACTTGGTGGTGCAACAAGTGTCCGGAGTGTGGGACGCACTGGATCCGAACATGGCACTGTACAAGTTTCATGTGCAGAAGATATCTGGTTACTTTGAGGGGTGTGAATTTCACCATGTACCCCGAGTGGAAAATGAGGCCGCCGACATGCTGTCGAAGCTCGGATCGACCCGACAGGCAATTCCACCGGGTGTAGCATTGGAACACCTCAGAAAACCATCTATCAGGCCGTCCCTAGGAACCGACTCGATCTATGTCCCGGAAAATACGGAATCCGGAGCTGAGCCCATGGACATTGACACGGGAGGTAGTATGCAAAACCCGGGGACTGCATCAGCAAACCCGGGGACTGCCTCAGCAAACCCGGGGACTACCTCGCTAGACCCGGGGACTGCTCAGCGTGATCCGGCTGAAGTTATGCCAGTAGATCAGATGGAAATTGATGAGGAGATGTTCCCTCCACGAGCGATACCAGCTTGGGCACTGCCTATATTCCAATTCCTGAAAGACGGAACATTACCCGCTGAGGAGGTGTTAGCCAGGCAAACTCAGAGGAGAGCAAAAGCATACACGATTATCAATTCCGAGTTGTACAAACGGAGTGTAACCAACGTCCTCCAGCGATGCATTGACCCGGAAGAGGGACTTGACATCCTCCGAGATATACACCAAGGATAATGCGGGCATCATGCCTCATCCCGAGCCTTGGTGGCAAAGGCGTTCCGGCATGGGTTCTACTGGCCAAGTGCCTTAGAACAAGAAGAAGATCTGGTGAGAAAATGCAATGGTTGTCAAAGGTACGCCACCAAGACACATATGCCTATGTCGGAACTCAAGACCATACCAATTACATGGCCATTCGCTGTATGGTGCTTGGATATGGTTGGCCCGTTCAAACCAACAAGAGGAAACATGACACACATTTTGGTCATGGTGGACAAGTTTACAAAATGGATTGAAGTGAAGCCTATAAGAAAATGTGATGGATCTACGGCCGTAACATTTCTCAAAGACATTATCTTGAGATACAGTTATCCTCACAATATCATAACTGATAATGGCACGAATTTCGCTGAAGGAGCATTTGCGCGATTCTGCCGGGATAAGAAGATCCGACTGGACGTAGCCTCGGTAGCCCACCCCGCATCGAACGGACAAGTGGAAAGATCCAACGGATTAGTATTATCCGGGATAAAACCCCGGCTCATTGAGCCGCTGCAAAGATCAGCAGGGTGCTAGATAGAAGAACTACCAGCGGTACTTGGAGTTTAAGAACAACTCCGAATCGATCAACAGGCTATACGCCATTCTTTCTGGTATATGGGGCAGAAGCTGTATTACCAGCCGACATAGAGCATGATTCGCCTAGGGTCACCCAATACACAGAAGCCGAAGTGCAAGAAGCCCGGAAAAATGATGTTGATCTGCTGGAAGAAGCGAGAGAACTGGCATTGTCCAGATCTGCCATATATCAGCAAAATCTCCGACGCTATCATGGCCGGAAAGTGTGCCCCTGAGTCTTTCGGGAAGGCGATCTGGTGCTCCGGTTGGTACAACGGACTACTGGAATGCATAAATTATCCCTCCCATGGGAAGGGCCATTCATTGTGAGCAAAGCATTGCACAATGATTCTTACTATCTTATAGATGCAAAGCCACGGGAAAAGAACAAGGCGGACAGGTCCGGAGAGGAATCTAAGCGACCGTGGAATGTAGCACTACTTCGTCCCTTCTACACTTAGCTAAGAAGTGTATGTATCCGAGTCGTCTCATATGTCGGTATGTATATCGGCAATGAGCTTATCAATGAAATAGCAGCGCCTCGAGCAGTAACTCGGGGGACTGCCTTAATAATGTTTGTTGTTACTTCTTATGCGGTAGCTGGAATAAGTCGTTCTACTTAACCCGGATTAGTAATGTGTGAGCACCAAAAACCCAACTCTTCGACTTGCTGCTGTCCAACAAGAATTGGCTTCATGGCAAGCAAGAGAACAAGTTTGGAATTGCGTAGCACATGAAAAACGACTAAGGAAATGAATTTATTCGAGCTAACATTTGTTTTTCGGACTAACCCTGTATTTATTTTCAAGTTATTATGCTGAATTATTCTGAGCTAAGCCTAAAAGTTTCTAAGTATTGTTAAAACAATTTTTGAAGCTCGGATTCGTAAGTCGTAAAACCGAATCAAGGTAGACACGGACCGAGCCAGAGAATTGGACGAACAAGAAAATGAAACTCGGGGACTACGCCCAAGTTAATACGGCATAGAAATGTAGTAGAAAAATATCACATATCCAGCATACAATTGCACCCGGCATACCGGGGATCTGATAAATTTTCAAGTTTTTTGAACTAAGGAGCAGCAGGAGGAGGAAGTTCGGCGTCGTCGTCGCTGTCTTCAATATCTGAGGCATCATCTTCTCTGCCCTCATCCGACCCATCCTCAACGTTCTCAATGTGCTCGTCCCCAGCGGATTCCAGGAAGCTCGGTCCTTCAACCCAGTCATGGATAGGAGAATATTCGACGAGGCTGTAGGCGCAAGCCTGGCGCCGAGCTACCCACTCCGGATCATCGGTCCATCTGGATCCGGTGTGCCAGCATGTAAGGAGGCTGAGGTCGATCTTCTCGTACCATGTGAGAATATGGTGAAGATGGTATTAGCTGCAGCACGCCCATCGGACTCTCTCCAGAGGTCAAGCTGGGTCTCAATCTCCATTAAATTCTCGACGAGAATCGCGATGGTCTCCGGGCTACTCTCTCCGGGCCAGAACGTATTGAAAATGCGAACTGCAACGTCGAGGATATCCTTGCCATAATTCTTGATGATCTCCACGCGAGAGGACAAGCTGACCAATAGGTCCTCCATGTCTAAGGGAATGTTCTCACCATCAAGAGCGACGGGAGTACCCCTCTCTTGGCGAAATTTGGCAACAGCAGCGCTTGCAATAGAAGTACCCTCGGGAAAGTGGTCTGGAAACAAGGCAAAGGAAGAAGGTAAAGAAAAGACATATGAGGTAACCCGGAGAATTATGTCGGATAAGGGAAAGGAACTTACGAGAAATATGGCTATGGATCCGGGTTAACTCCTTGATGCAGTCATCGCGTCTCTTGTGAAGTTGCTCAAGCTCAGCGTTTGCCGACCCAAGATGGAGGTCGGATTCTCTGAGTAGGTCCTGGTCCTTGGAGATCTGGAGAGTAAGGCGCTCACGCTCTTCTGTGAAGTTCTGGCCAACCTTTTGGAGCTCGGTTTGGTGCTGGGCCTTCATCTTCTCCATCTCAGCCTTGAGCTTGGCAATCTCGTTGTCCTTAGTCCGGAGGAGAGCGAGCTCATCATCCTTTTTCTTCAGCTCGGCTTGATGCTGTCCTGCTTGTTCGAGAAAATGCAGCATCATATCAGGCATGGGCACACTATCCTCAAGCGATGCTGAAATAGTATGTTGACCCGGCAGAGCCGAGGAGTGAATATTTGCCGAGCCAAGGAGAAGAGGAAATGGGAAACACTAGGAGGTCGGACAAAAGAGGACATACCCCGGATTTCCTCCAAGTTCTTCCGCATGATCTTATTCTCACCCTCCACCCCAGCTACAGAAACTGAATAAGGAGATTAGTTTGGCGGAAGAAAGTGAAGAAAAATGGAGAAGTGCCGAGGGAGAAAATTACCCCTCTTTTCATGTTCTGCACTAAGTGCAACATGTTTGGCGCATAGCATCTTGTGGGTATCCAGTAGGCGTTGGAATTCAGCGCTCCGGCGATTGGTGGTTACCTGAAAAAAGGTACAGAAGTGTAAAATTAGGTGTGTGCATATTCGAAGTGTACAAGATCCGGGCCAAGTGGAACTTAACCCGGCTCTAGGTGTGTGCATATTTGAAGTGTACAAGATCCAGGCCAAGTGGAACTTAACCGGGCTCTAGGTGTGTGCATATTCGAAGTGTACAAGATCCGGGCCAAGTGGAACTTAACCCGGCTCTAGGTGTGTGCATATTCAAAGTGTACAAGATTTGGGCCAAGTGGAACTTAACCCGGCTCTAGGTGTGTGCATATTCGAAGTGTACAAGATTCGGGCCAAGTGGAACTTAACCCGGCTCTAGGTGTGTGCATATTCAAAGTGTACAAGATCCGGGCCAAGTGGAACTTAACCCGGCTCTAGGTGTGTGCATATTTGAAGTGTACAAGATCCGGGCCAAGTGGAACTTAACCCGGCTCTAGGTGTGTGCATATTCGAAGTGTACAAGATTCGGGCCAAGTGGAACTTAACCCGGCTCTAGGTGTGTGCATATTCGAAGTGTACAAGATCCGGGCCAAGTGGGACTTAACCCGGCTCTAGGTGTGTGCATATTTGAAGTGTACAAGATCCGGGCCAAGTGGAACTTAACCCGGCTCTAGGTGTGTGCATATTCGAAGTGTAAAAGATCCGGGCCAAGTGGAACTTAACCCGGCTCTAGGTGTGTGCATATTCGAAGTATAAAAGATCCGGGCCAAGTGGAATTTAACCCGGCTCTAGGTGGGTGCATATTCGAAGTTTACATGGAGCTACGTTAGTTTTCTAATGAGTATCCGGCCGAGTAACAAGCTACTCCACCGGAGGCTCGGGGACTAATGGTTATTATCTACAGCATGTAAAAGAGAAACGACATACCTCCATCATTCGCCCCGCGAGGTTAATTGCCTTAGCGGCGGTATTCATCTGGGCGGAAAATTCTGCGGGGCCAAACTTTTCCGGGAGATCGTTGTTGTGGACGAACTCCGCCTTATTCCAGTTCATGACGAACTCGATAAGTCTCGGAGGGTACCGCTCACCGGTGGGCATATGGGGTGCCACCAAGCCCTTTGCGTGCGCTTCTTTCCTCTCAACCAAGGCAAGAGCTGGGCTGGTATGCAGAACCATCTATTGCGCATCAGTTGGCTCGGCAGGAACATCCTTAGCCGCTGGAGCATTCTTGGGAACCATCGACGCTAGGGTTCGCTGCCCAGCCTCGACAGATGTAGACTTGGTAGCATCCGGAGCCTTTTTGCCCTTAGCTTGCTGGGAAGAAGTAACTGCAGTGGATTTCCCCTTAGAAGCTGCTGGAGTAGTTCCTCGTCGAGGTTGAGATGACTCGGACGAGGCAGAAGAACTTGGCACTGGAGCTCTTGTAGCTGAACTTGGAGCTGTTGTTGGTTTCCTTGGTGCCGGAACAGGTGCTGGTGCTGGCTCGGTCGCTGGTGCTGGAACTGCTGCTGGTGCTGGTGTTGAGATAGACTCGGTGGTTGCTGGTTGCGGCGATGCCGAAGTGGTGGACGCCGTCGCCTCGGCTGGACCGACCCCTCCCGCTCAGAGGTCACGTTCCTCTTGACGAGGTGGTGCGGAACCCGAAGCAGCCGCAGAACCCTCTGGAATAGGGCTCAGCGGACGTGACTCGTCGTCACGAGGAGGAGAAGGGCCGGATCGAAGTGGTGAAGAGATGCTTGATCCGCTCTGAGGGACCTCCACCGGAGGTCTGAAGAAGAGAATAATGTCAGAAGAGAAATTGCCACGATGCAAGGAAAAGTAAATTACGCAACGAAAAATGACTTACGCATCCGAGGTTTCGGCCTCCTTGGGTTTCCGAGCCCTTCGTGCTGGGGCTTTGCCTGCCCGCTTGGAGGCAGTCTTGTCTCCGGCCATCTTTTGCCTTTTTGTGGGCTGAGAAGGTTCGGAGGAAGAACTTGATGCGGCTCCATGCTTCTTCTTCGACGCCACCGGAACCGGCTCGCCCGTAGCAAGTAGAGGATCCTCGTGGATATGCCCACTGGGGTTAGCTGATGCTGAAAAGGCAAAAGAAAGAGGGCCAGCCTCAACAGGTTCAATCACGTCGACATCCGAGTCATCCTCATCATCGGGCCAATCTCTAAGAGAAGAGAATTTACCGCTGGGTCGTTTGGTAGCGTCGGTCATAGGGAGGAACATCTCCTGGTCCGGCTCCTCCTCATCTGGGATTTCTCGGTCCGACGCCCACTTAAGGGTCGGATCCGTACCATCCTCGAGAGTTTTCTGAAGGAACAACTGAGAAAAAGCATGAAGAACAGAGTCAGAAACACAACAAAAACCGACACATATTTGATCCAAAATAAGTTTTCCCCGCGAAGCTTACCGCGGGAGGGAGCCTGTCACGACAGTAGTGCTCAATTCCCCACGTCCATTCGGCGGAGAACTCCCGGTGGGTGGTGAAGAGAGCCTTAACCCGGCGAAAAATCTCCGTGTTGCTCAGCTCGAAGGAGGAGGTCTGGTTGGGGTCGCGGCCGAAACTCATGTGGCACAACTTGTGGGTGCGCTTCTGGAGGGGAGAGATTCGGTTGCGCACGAACATGATCATAGCATCCTCGTTGCGCAATCCGAGTTTCTTCAGCTCCGCGAACCTCTTGTTAACTTGGTTGGCCAGAGTTGTAGGCTTCTTGGGGACCTCCTCCCAGAATTCTGTGTCAGGTGGACCCGGTGCGTAGGGGAGCAACCGAATCAAATCTTCAGTGCCCTCATTCCGGACATAGAAGAAGGTCCGGGCCCATCCTTTGCAGGAATCAAGTCCGGTAACCCGGGGGAAAACGGAAAGTCTTCGGGGCGAGATGGAGGCAGCTCCGAATTGGGTGAGCTGCTTATCCTCCGACTCTACTTGGATGTTGGGGATGACGTTGCGATGAAGGCCGAAAAACCGGATCCACAGCTCCTTCGTGGGCCATAGTCCGGTATAACCTTCGATCGTAGACGCAAAGGCGGAGAGAGAGGTGATGGCGTTGGTTGGGAGATGGTGTGGCTGCAAGTGGTAGGTCCTAACCCAATCCCGGAAGAAATCGCTCACCGGAAGACCAAATCCCCATTGGAAGTGGGACAGGAACACGACGAACTCACCCGGATTGGGTGAGGGGGCCAGTTCGGTGGAGGGGAGATGAGCGGCGACGCCGGCAGGAATGCGTCTAGTCCGGTAGAGCCAGTCAAGGTCATCTTGACAGACCCATGATCCGACCCACGCGCCACGGTCCGCCACGGTGGCGTCCTCCTCCATTTCCTGCTCGGCGATGATGAGCTCCTCCTCCGTCATCTCGTATTCACTACCCTCGCTGGCGCTACTGGCGGCGGGGATCTGAGGCCTGGATTGGCGAGGACCCGTAGCGAAGAAGTTGCACAGCGGTGGCTGCGATGCAGAAGCACGGGAAAAGCACGGCGGCGGCGCTGCTGCTAGAAGCACTGGCGGCGGCGCGGTCGCTAGGAAGACGAAGGAGAAGGGCAATGAGCAGAGGTGCGCGGAAGTGGAAAAATGCTAAGGGGTGCGCCCCTCTGCTACTTAACCACCCCCTGAGACGGGTGAGTGGGATCGCGCTACGCCAACGAGCCACATGGTGTGGCTGTGTATCGCACGCCTTAGCCAATCATAGAGGAGCCACACAGAGGGCCACAGAGCAGAAGCAATCCTGTGACGTGATGCACCGATGCGGTAAACGAGGAGGCAGGCGTGACGTGACCCACGCACAGTGATAACTGACAATTACTACGGCGGCTACTATGCAGGCCCTTAAAATAAGACGAGGTAATGATTAGCCTCCACGTGGGTTGGTGTATGAGAGAAGGAAATGGGGCCTGGATCAAACCATGGTAACCATGGGATCCGAGCCAAAGTGGTAACCCTGCCGGCAAGTGAAAACTTGGAACGTGCGAAGGGAACGTAAATCCATATAATCCGAGATAAGGAGCTAACCCGGAATTGAATGTCCAAGGCTCGAACATAAATGAACCTGATGTGGCCTTAGCGGCTAAGGCCGCTAAGACCGCACCAGCTTCGGGGACTAATGTTGGGGGGATATCCCCGGGTAGGGTCACTCCGGGGTATAAGGGCCGAGTTAGCCGAGGTTCGGTAGGGTCAAAGCAGATGCTGGCCGGGTCACCTCAAGGCAGGCCGGATCACGGAGTAACCCGGACTAGGGGAGGGGGTCGCCTAACATTGTCTCATCCGACTTAAGGAGTGAGTCGGAAGTGCTTGTCTAACTTGTACGCAGGAACAGGTGTGGCCGGATCTACTATGATCTGGGTCCTTGCTTAGCTTCTAGGAGAAGGAAGGAATCTCTCTGGTCAAAAAGAAGGTCCGGTACGCACTGCATGAGCGAAGAAAGCAAGGGCGGGACCACCGGGTCACGGCCGACAAGGGTGACGACGCCCATGTCGGCTGACACGGGCGCCGTAGAGGCTTAGGTCGCTAAAGCATGTATGACGCGGGGGAAAAGCACCCCGGTCGGGTTACCACTTTGGGAGGGGGCATATTCTTAGGAATATGCCTCCACGTATGCCCTAGGTAGGGACCGAGCCTCCTCTATATAAGGGGGGCTAGGGTTCCTGTAAAAGGGGTTGATTGAGTGCGAGTTGATCTAGGGTTCTAGGGAAAAACTGTAGGCAAGAGTAAGAGAGCCCCTTCTTCCTCCTCTCGCCAATACAGCTGAAGGAGCACTTGTAATCTTGGAGATATAGCAATACCAACTTCTGTGTGGAGAATCACTCCACTATCCCTCCCTGGATTCCCCTAGCGTGTATTAGTCCCCACCTTTAGCCTGTCCATGGCATCTGCCATGACACCACCACGACAGATGATCTTGAGGTTAAACTTCGATCCGCTAAAGAGGCTTTGGGGGAGGCCAATCGGAAGGCGAAAGCTAATGCCGAAGAAGTGGCCAGGCAAGCCGCTGTCCGAGATGCAAATCTATGACAGCGCCTAGAGGCTCTCAATCATTCATTGATCCGTAAGGTTTTGTCTTGTGCATCTTTGTTTTGTTTCTTTCCTTTGGTTATCAATCCTTTCTTCCCTTTTTGTTTTCAGAACTGACTGGCTAGAACCTGGCGCTGAATGAAGACAAGAAGGTTGATCCGTTGTCGGATGCTGTTAGCACCTTGGAGGCCAGTAGCGTTCATGGGTGCAACCTTCTTGTCCGCTCCCCCGTGCCTTCAAGAATCTTCATGCCGAAATTTTTCCAACCAAGGATGTGCCGAACAACCTGAATGATCTTGTCGCCGTCTTCGGTGCTGATCTAGGCCTCCTTGTTGGTTATAGTTTGACGCAGTCAAGGAGTGGTGCGGAAACTTCGATGGCCCTAGCGATGGCGCATGGTGAGAAGGTCGACTGTGAGAAGGTTAGTTCCTCTGTCCTAGTCACCCGCAATGGCCAAGCAGTTGACCTGAAGCCGTATATTAAGAGGGCCGGAAAATATTCTCGGCTGCTCCTAGGTCTGGGCTCAGGTTCGGAGAACCTGGCTACCCCTTCTTCGGCTGCCCCTGCTACGACGGGCGCTCCTTCTTCAGCTACCCCTGCTGCTCCTATAACTAGTGCTCCTTCCGCTAGTGCCACCCTGTCTTTGAAGGACACGACGTCGTAGGCTTTGTTTTGTAACCTTTATCGTGTCTCCCTTGCTGTCATTGTAATGAACCTTGGATTTACCCAGCTCTCCCTTGCTTCTTTTTACAAGAAGGCAACTTTTGAATATATGTGTATGAGCTTGCTTTTGCACGCTGAACGTTTCATATCTTTTTGCTTTGCCAGATTTTGAATGATCCACCGGCTCCTTCTGGCTCCGCACAACTTTCGGATGCTGCTCCGTCCTCCTCTGTAATAGGTGTGTCCAGTTCCACCATCGTGCGTACTGTGGACCCACCACCTGTATGCTGAAAAAATAGAGCAGGTGAAAAAACTTGAAGGAAAACTTAGGGTTGTTCAATCGATGGTGGATGTTTCCCAATCGAAAACACGCCAATCCCTCAACTGCGAGGGTTTTGTCTTGGAAGAAGTTTCTAGGGCGAGCGAAAAGCTGTTATGTGAGTGTTTTCTCGGTTGCTCTTTCCTCAGTTGCTTTTTCTGATTTACAGGAAATTGACATTGTCTTCCCGTTTTTGTAGGCATTCGATTGTGCAAGAGGGAGGAGAGCCAACATCTGCACAACCGAATGCATGCCCTTGTGTTTGCCTCTTGAAATTCTGACACAGACTTCTGGACTGATCATCGTCGCGTCTATACTGTGGTGTTGCTTCAAGATCGCCTATCAGAGTTGGAGCAGCTCATCGAGTGCTGCCATAGATCTTTGGCCATTGTTTACAATGCCATGTTTTCTCGGGATCCTCAGCCTCAGACCTTGGCGGAGTTGGTTGCGAAATTTCGTCAAGGTGAAAGGATTCACCATTACGTGAAGCTTCAACTTGTGGCGGATGCCAAGCTTGCGCTTTCGTGGGTGCATGCGCATCATCTGACCTTAGATCTGGATGATCTTCGGGTCTGCCTCCTTCCGATGGCGGCCTTGTTTATATGGCGCCTCATTATGTCGCCGCTCGTAGACCCGCCGATTGTGCATAGGTGCTTAGAAGCAGACGAAGAATTTTTCGTTAACTTTGAGATCTGAATGCCTCTTTGTGCAGCCTTGTACTGCATAGTCGAAATATTGTATAAACATTTATCAAAAAGGTCGTATGTTTTTATACGAGATTTTGATTGCATGCTGTATTCTTTTGATTTGAGGACCCGACGAACTAATGTTCATGTGCCATAGAAGTTTGTATGTCGTGGAATACTTTCCTTTTTATTGATAATCATGGATAGAAGTACATTGTGAGGGCGTGATCGCCTGGCCGTTGGCCTTTATTGAATATAAAGTACGTCTAAGTGAAGATTTTTTGAAAGAACTTCGGCTTCTGTTGTTGGGGTTCTTCATCATGCTCCTTGTCATGGTGCTCTCGTCTTGTTGATCAGTGGATTTTCCTATGCGGGACCTATATTGGAGGCTGCATAGGTTGCTTTTGCAAGACCGTTGCGTGCTTGTTCTTCTGATATTTTCTTTTTGCGGGTGTGCCCTTCGTGTGTTGACTCCTCATCCGCTAACTTCAGCTGTCCAAGTTCCGCCTCCATCCCGAAAGATTTCGATATTTTGTTGAATTCTCAATCGCAGCTGTCTGCGCGACATAAGCTTCCTTTGGTTATTATGACCCTGTTGGGGGCTGGCATTTTTAGCACCAGGTATGCGTAGTGAGGTACTGCCATGAACCTAGTGAAAGCTGGTCGTCCCAGGATCACGTGGTACTGAGATGGCCAGTCCATGACTTCGAATTCTAGCTTTTCTCGCCTGAAGTTAGTCGTTGATCCGAAGACCACATTGAGATGAACTTTGCCCAATGGAATTTTGGCTTTTCCTAGAACTATCCCGTGGAAAGTTGTGTCTGTTGGTGCTAGGTTTGTCATGGACCAGTTCATGGCCCGCAGAGTTTTGGCGTAAATCAGGTTGATGCCGCTTCCTATATCCAAGAACACTTTGCTCATGTCGAACCCACCGATTTGCGCTTCCACTATATGTGCTGACTGGCCTGGCCGAGGGACCCGTAATGGATAATCAGCTCTACTGATAGTAATTTCCTGTTCTGACCAATGTAGGCACTCTGGTGTAGGAGGTGGCTTTGTTACTGCCAAGTTTACTTGTCTAGTGATCAATTTTTGTGTTCTGTTAGAGGGTGGCCCCTTTTGGATCATTGCCATTGCCCCCTTTGACCTAGGATATTCGTTGTCTTGGTGTATTGTACTTTGCGGCTGCCCTGCTGGCGGATGCCCATGTGGTGGAGGTGGCGCGCCGATGGCCAAAGCGCCAGGTGCAGTAGCGTAGCCTCGGTTTGCTGCTTCCGCTGCCCTTGGGTTGCATAGTTCTTGCATTTTCAAGAAAGTTCGGCAGTCCTTTAGGAGATGATTTGATCGCCTTTTCCCTGTTGAGTCGACGTAGTAGTGCATATTGCAGGGTCCTTCCAACATTTGTCTCGCTAACATAGGTGAGTCTCGATTCGTCGACTGGAATCATTGTTGCGACTGGCTTCCACCGATGCTGTCCCTATTTCCATGGTATCCGCTGTTGTAATCATCACTTCGTCGGTTGTTCCCTCCAGAGAAACTTGCTGCAACGTAACTGGGTGTATGGTATCCATCATTGGTTTGTCGTCTCCGGTCGTTGTTGCGCCTATCTCTGTCGTCGTTAGGTGAACGGTCCCTTTTTTTGTGTACTACGTCCTCTCCATCAGCCCAACGATTAGCTATTTTCATCAGCTGTGAAGTCCATCATTGAAGGCGTCGATTGCTCTCTCGTCAGATATTGCTTCAGCCGAATTTTTTGTAATGTTCCATCGTTGGATGAAGGCTCGTATTGATTCTCCTGGCTTTTGTTTGTAGGCCCTTAATTGCTCCAAAGACGGGGGTCACTTGAATGTAGACTGAAAGTTTCTGATAAATTTGTCCTCAAGATTGTTCCAACTACTAATAGAATCTTTGGGTAGTTGTTTTAGCCAGGAGCGTGCCGCACTAGTTAGGTGCAGCTGCAAGCTTTGCATCGCTGTAGCTTTGGATCAGCCTTGTAATCTGACAGTTGCCAGATAGTTTGTCAACCAAGCTTCGGATTCTTGGAGGTCATCGTAGTTTTGGCGATCTTGGGGTAACTTAAAATATTTTGGCACCGGAGTTTTGCGAACTCGTCGGGTAAAGCAGCTGGCTCTGCATAATTCTTGCTCTTCCTCGCTTTCGTCGTCATGGTATCCTCGGGTGCTGCGTTCTTCTCTAGATCGACCGATCCTTCGTTTCTCGTGTCGTTTCACTATTCTGATTCTGAAAAGTGGACCCGATGTGGCGATCATGATCGTCGGGTGTGACCTCCTTGCTGAGGGCTATTGCGACAGCGTGGGGATCTGTCGGGTTGCCTTGTGGTTCCTTTATTCACTTGTGTGAGAGATTCTTCCACCAAGCCGAGATTCATCAAGGCGGAGAGGTGGAGGGCCGCGTGAGGATCGTCGGGTGCCTTAGGTATGTTTGTGCGGCCACAATGGCTACCTGAGCTATTTTTTCCTTGATATTTCCATCTTGGTCTATCGACATAAAAGATAGATCAAGGTCTCGGATTAGTCCGCTCCTCTCTTCTTCGGGGATATCTCATAATCTAGACGTTCGTCTCCTTGGCGATTCTCCTCCTGTTATGCTCCTTGATCCTCGGGTGGAGCTTAACTGCGCTCGCCGTAGGCTAGATTCGTCGGCTACCCTCTTCCTTTCGTCGAGTTGCCTCTGCATCCTGAGGAGGTCTCTCTTTTTGTGATGGAGTAGATATTGGTATGCCAATAGATCTTCGTGGGTAGCATTCGTTGTCATTGGGACCGCACCCTAAATTGCTGCTCTCGCCTTTTCCCATGCACTGGCTGGTAAGCTAAGGGTTTGCCTCTCGCCCTCTCATGGTTGTTCTTCTTCCCGATTTACATGGTTGAATGTTGGGTCTCTCCCATTTCCTCGACTTCCTTCATTGTCGTCACTTCCTGCATTATGGCTTGAAAGAATATCACCGGGATTAAGAATTGGGTTACCGTTGGAGTCTTGCTGGGTCATGGCATCTCCTATGATCACGCATACTTGGTGCTGGGTGACATATGGACTGTTAACGTCATTGTTTGCACCGATGGAGACAGTATCAGATGAGCTAGTGAAGTCCATCAGTTTTTGTTCCGAATAGATTTCCGTCATCTGAATTCCGAAGTCGATGCTTTCGCTGCTTTCTTCGGGTTTTGAATTTGCTAGGCTTGCTTCGCATGGTGGGTTTAATTGTGGGTCTGATCTGAAGGAGAGATTGTCATAAAGACCATCGAGATCCTCCAGATTCATCTCAATTTGCTCGCTTTCGTCGCCTGCTTCGATCTATGCTTCGACTTCCATTGAGGATCCGACAGAAGATGATGGTACGTTTGTAGGCATAGCTTTTCCCACCGACGGTTCTGATGCGATCAGGGCCGAAGGGTGTGATTCTTGCGGGTTGTATGCTTGGAAGTGGAGGCTTGCGATGATTAGGTCGGATCCGCTATTAAAATCGGCGGGTACCAATACAGGAGTGGGCGGGCATGGATCTCCTTTCATCGAGTTGATGCTTGGTGGAGAGCGTTTTGCCGAATCCGTGGTTCCAACGTTTAGGTTTCCCACAAACAACGTCAATTGACGAGGGGTAACCTCGGCAATGCCCATCATGATGGAATTGGGGTTTCGCGGAAAAGAGAACGCCGGGGATTTCGTCAGATGTCAGGGAAACAATGGAATCAAAGTCGCATGTATATTGAGTAATTGCACTATTACAAGTCGTATTCTAGATTTCGGTGCCCCCGCTTGGTCTTCTTCCGTCCTATATATAATAGGCCAGGTCATAAAGCTGTATGCGGATAGGTTTCATACACGCGTGATTACAATACCAACACAATGTCGGTTTATAGTTTCTTTCCTAATATAATCAAAGGCTTTGTCGGTTGCTTTCTTGGGCTGTCATCTGGAATCTTCAGGGGCCGAAAGCCGTTTTACCCAGTATAGGGTAGTAATCGGAGTAATCATACCTATGTTACCACTGCTTGCCGCTGCCGCCCTGCACTGCCCTGCAGAACACGGCCGCGCTGCCACGCTGACCTCCCCCAGCCGTCGTCGGACCTCCGCCGCCCAAGGAGCACCGCTGCCGCCAGGATTGGGGCCCCGACCCCGCCTCCAACAGCTCGAGGAAAGTCAAGCCGCCAGCGCCTGTGCCACGCGGGCCGCGCCCGGCGGCGGCGACGTGAGAGAGTAGGGGGGAGGAAGGTTTGGTCAGAGGTGGAGGAGCTTCCCTCGTCGCCCTCGGGGGGGGGGGGGGGGTGTTAGCGTCCACTTGGACCAGCCCAGCACTTAGCCTACGTTCTTTCAGCCTGGTGTAAGGGTTTCTCTTGATTCACAAGTTGGTCACAATATATGGATACAAATTCGGATTCGAGTCCGGAAGAAGGGGATGAGAAACACAGAGACAGAGAAAGAGAGATGAGAGCACAGAGCCGATTCGCCGTGATCCAACTGGATACCCTTCCCCGTGTTCTCGCCTTGCTTATATTCTTCCGTTACTCCAGGCTGGGCCGAAGTACTTGACGTTAGTCTTGACGGGCCGGCTCGATCTTCTGGGTGAACTCGTATTTCCTTCGTGGGCCGAGACGAATTCACCGCTTGACTCATGTCGCTGCTCCAGGTCGGGTGTGCCTCCTGCACGGTTCCTGACACCCCCCTTCCTTTAGACACAGCTTGTCCCCAAGCTGGTGCCAACGGGAAACGAGTGTACAGCTCTTCATGATCTTCCCAAGTAGCTGCTGCCGTGTCACCAGAGTTCCATTGAATCAACACCTGCTCGACCGTCTGGTTTGCCTTCTTGCGCCACCGTCGGTCTAAAACCTTGACAGGAATAGCAATGCTATCAGTACTATGGGGAAGTTGGTGGGATACTGGGGTACCTCTGCTCAATGCCTGACGAAGAAGCGAGACGTGGAACACCGGGTGGACCGTAGAACCTTCTGGCAGCTGGAGTCTGTAAGCTGTATTACTGATTTTTGCCAACACACGGAATGGTCCGTAATACTTGAAGAGCAGTTTGTGATTAGCTCTCGGGGCCACTGATGCTTGTATGTAGGGCTGGAGCTTCAAGAATACCATGTCTCCGACCGAAAACTCCCGGAATGATCGGTTCTTGTCAGCGTTTTTCTTCATGATTTGTTGCGCGCGTAACAGATGTTGGCGCAACAAGTCATGGACCACACGTCTCTCAGACAGCCAGGACTGAACATTGGACACCACACACTCCTCGGGTGCTTCAATGCCCCAATGCCTTGGTTCATGTCCATAGAGCACAACAAACGGTGAATTGTCCAATGTTGAGTGGTAACTTGTGTTGTACCAGTACTCTGCCATGGATATCCAGGTGCTCCATTTCTTGGGACAAGAATGAACAAAGCATCGTAAGTATGTTTCGACACATTGATTCAATCTCTCCGTTTGCCCATCGGTGGCTGGATGGTAAGCTGTGCTTAAATTCAGCTCTGTCCCAATGCACTTGAATAGATCTCTCCAAAACTTGCTAGTGAACACTGGGTCACGATCAGACACTATTGACTCCGGTAAACTGTGCAATTTGTATACCCAATCCACAAACAAACTAGCAACCTTAGCAGATGTGTAAGGATGAGACAGTGGGATAAAATGACCATACTTGGAGAAGCGATCCACAACCACCAGGAGACAGTTGTACTGCCCAGACTGAGGGAGCCCTTCTATGAAGTCCATGGCAATGTGTTGCCAAGGGCGATGAGGCACTCGCAAAGGTTCTAACAAGCCTGGATATTTGACTCTTTCTGGCTTGGCTTGTTGACACACTTGGCAGGCTTGCACCCAGTTCTTTATCTGTTTTTTCATTCCCGGCCATGAGAACAGAGCTTTGACTCTTTTATAAGTTACTGGTGCTCCAGAGTGCCCTCCCAGAGTACTGCTATGGAAGGCCAGAAACAACTTTTCCTGCAACTTCTGATTGGTGCCAATCCAAATTCTCCCATTCTGTCGAATGAGACCCTTGTCCAGACTGAATAATTGCTTGGCTGTGGGGTCAATAGCAAGAGCAGCTAGAAGATTTTGAGCATCAGGATCCTGAGAGTAACCCAGAAGAACCTCTTCCAACCATGCTGGCTGGCAAGAAGTAACCGTCGTGATAGCCAAGATCTGATCATGAGATTTCCTGGACAGAGCATCAGCAACCGCGTTAGCCCGTCCTTGTTGGTACATGATCTGATAACGTAGACCAAGCAATTTGGAGAAAGCCTTTTTCTTCCAAGGAGTGTTAAGGCGTTGTTCCTCCAAATGAACCAAGCTTTTTTGATCAGTTCTGATGATAAATTCAGAGTGTTGAAGGTAGGGTCTCTAGTGTTCAACCGCCATCAAAATAGCAAGATACTCCTTTTCATAAGTTGATAGACCACTATTCTTGGGTCCCAGAGGCTTGCTCAAGAAGGCAATAGGATGTCCCCGTTGGTGCAATACCGCACCAATGCCACAGTCACTAGCATCAGTATCCACGGTGAACTGTTTGTTGAAATCCGGAATAGCCAACACGGGAGCTGTAGCCAAAGCTTTCTTTAGTATCTGAAAAGCCTGCTCAGTCACACTACTCCATTTATACACAGTGTTCTTTTTGAGAAGTTGAGTCAATGGTTTAGCAATGATACCAAAATGCCTCACAAATTTTCTGTAGTACCCTACTAAACCCAAGAACCCTCTGAGTTCCTTAACATTCTCAGGCACTTTACAATTAAGAATTTCTTTTACTTTGGAAGGGTCAGTTGCTACTCCCTGGCCACTAATGATGTGCCCCAAATAAGCTATACTTCGCTGAGCAAAGGCACACTTGCTCAACTTGACTTGCCACTTATCTTTCCTCAGTAATGACAAAACCCATGACAAATGATGCAAATGATCTGCCAAATTTTTGCTGTAGATCAAGATATCATCGAAGAATACCAGTGCACATTTCCTCAACACAGGCTTCAATGTAGAGTTCATAGCAGCTTGGAAAGTAGCAGGAGCCCCAGACAAGCCAAATGACATGACCTTGTATTCATAGTGACCAGAATGTGTATAAAATGCTGTTTTATGTTCCTCCCCAGGCGCTAGACGAATCTGATGGTACCCTGCTCTCAGGTCCAGCTTGGAAAACCACTGCGCTTGAGTCAGCTCATCAATGAGTTCATCTATAATCGGAACAGGAAACTTTTTGGGCACTGTCATTGAATTCAGTCTCCTGTAGTCAATACACAGACGCCAAGTTAAATCCTTCTTCTGTACTAGGATGGCAGGGGAAGCAAAGGAGCTGGTGCTATGTTGAATTACTCCATTCTTCAGTAATTCTGTCACCTGTCGTTCTATTTCATCTTTCACGTGCGGGGTATGTCTATAGGGTCTAATTTGTACTGGCTGAGCCCCTTCAATTAGCTGAATAGTAGGATCACAGTCCCTTTTTGGAGGTAGACCAGACGGATCAGAAAACACATCCTGAAATTGCTGTAGAATATCTTGGACTTCTGGAGACAATTCAGCTTTTGCATGTTCATCAGAAGAAGCAACTTGAATAACTAGCACTTGCTCAATATCACCCTTTTTCTGTAACCCAGCCAACTGCTCCACACTGATTGTGTGACACACAGAAGCTTCAGCCCCAATGCCTTGCAGAAACACAGGCAAACCAGCATCCATTATCCTGAGTCTTTTAGTGGGCCAATCAACAGACATCGGACTATGTTTATATAACCAGTCCTGGCCTAAGATAACATCGAACGCTCCCAGCTGCAACAACTTGAAATTGGTAGCAAACTTATGACCCTGGGCTGACCAGCTACAATTGACAATTTCCTCAGTGCAGGACAAAGTCCTGTTATCTGCAACTTTGAGTTGTACCGGGTTAACAATAGAAGACACTTGTTTCAGGACAGACCGCATCTTGGAGTTGATAAAAGAAGCTGTGCTACCAGAATCAACTAACATAGTGACTGAGTGCCCTTGTACCCACCCTCTCAGCTGCAACACTGATGGACTGTTATCAGGAGATGGCAAGTGATCTGACAAAGCTTGCAAGGAAACCACACACAGAGACTCAGAGGTCTGAACAGTTGGTCTGGTATCTTCTTGCAGTCCCAAAGCATCAGCGCCCATAAACTCCAGCAATTCCTCCACAATATGCAATTGGATTGTTGCAGGACACGTGTGTTCTCTTCCCCACTTTTCTCCACACTTGAAGCACAAACCTCGAGCTCGACGATAATCACGAAGTGTTTGTAGCTTAGAAGAATAATCATTGCTTTCCTTGGAATGAGGTTGTTGGCGATGGTCACGAACAGTATTGGTGATGTTCTGGAATACATCACGTCCCAAAGGAGGTAAAGGCAGGGACAATGGTCGCCCCTTATGTGTCGTATCCTGGAACCGATGACTCGCCGTCTTGACACTATCAGTAACCTCCTCTTGCAACAGAGCCAGCGCACAGGCAGAGTCCAAGTCCGGCGGTCGTTGCACCATGACCACCGCTCGAATTTCATAGCGCAATCCCTCGATGAACCGAGTCAAAAGATACAGAGGATGAATTGTATCAGAGTAGGCCAACAAATTATTCATGATATGCTCAAAACGCTCTATGTAATCTCCTACAGTATCTGTTTGTTTGAGTGTGTAAAACTGTCTAATAAGCATCTGGTGTCGATCTCTCCCAAATCTAGTACAAATCAGAGTACAAAAACTGCTCCAATCGAGACTAGCTAATTTTTTTCTGACTGAATGTAACCAACTCTTAGAGGACCCCACGAAATTCAGAACAGAGATTGACACCCAGTATGACTCGTGAATGGAAAACATAGCAAAGTACTGTTCGGCCAGTGTTTGCCACATCTGTGGATTATCCCCATCAAACACCGGAAACTGCAACGATAGATTAGCTTGGCCTACATGTGCTAACATCTGTCCCATGGAATTCTCCGAATCAGAGCAAGGTGATCGCAAATGCCTAGGTGTTTGGAAATTGGGCATACCCGTGACCGGGGTGGGCGCTGGAACCGTAGTCCCAAACGCCGCCCCCCGGTGGAACGTAGACTCGCCGAGGCCTTGCCCGAGATCCAGCGTCGGAGGTCGCTTGGCGACGAGCGGGGGCATGCCGAGCCCATGGGCGTCAGCGAGATGAGCCACCGCTGGATCTCCACCGACCGGTACCGTCGCCGCACCGATCGGCTGCTTGAAGGACGCTTGCTGCTGGAGGGCAACAACGGCGGACTGGATCTCATCGACCCGTGCCTCCAGTCGCGGCCGCCATGCGTTGAAGTCGTTGGAGAGCGACTCCATGGACTTCTCCACCGCCTCAGATCTCAGCGACAGCTGCGACGTGACCTTGACTGCCGAAGCATCAATCAAGCCCGTGATGTGCTTGAGTAACTCTTTGGCGCTCTCATCCATGGCGGACTCCCGATTTTCCCGAACTGCTTTTTGGTGGCGGGTTTCAATGATGGACGCCAGATCCGGGAAAAAAAATCTGGTGGTAGAAGGGGATGGGATGGCTCTGATACCAGGTGTAAGGGTTTCTCTTGATTCACAAGTTGGTCACAATATATGGATACAAATTCGGATTCGAGTCCGGAAGAAGGGGATGAGAAACACAGAGACAGAGAAAGAGAGATGAGAGCACATAGCCGATTCGCCGTGATCCAACTGGATACCCTTCCCCGTGTTCTCGCCTTGCTTATATTCTTCCGTTACTCCAGGCTGGGCCGAAGTACTTGACGTTAGTCTTGACGGGCCGGCTCGATCTTCTGGGTGAACTCGTATTTCCTTCGTGGGCCGAGACGAATTCACCGCTTGACTCATGTCGCTGCTCCAGGTTGGGTGTGCCTCCTGCACGGTTCCTGACAGGGGGGGGGGGGGGGGACAGGGACGGGTCGGGGGAAAATACCGTTCCCTATTGAAACCTGGTAGGAAGGGAGGCTTAACTGCGACAATCTGGACTAGCGGAAAATAAAACCTGTGGTTTCCTCGACCTGTGGTGCAGGTTCACGTGCTTTGTAAAACCAGTGGCGCGTAGGTTCCGGATTGACTGCTGGAAAAATAATGTCCACAATGCTCTCAAAGATGAAGCAGCCCTAATGATGTAGGAGATCGGCAGAAGAGCGCAGCTTCACGGCGACCATAGATGAGCTCCCCTTGGATCCAGTTAATAGGTCGTGTAAAGGGATTTTTTGGGACGGGGCTCTCACCGTATGTTCTTCTCCATTTTTTTGACCAGCTGCTCTTGTCTCTTCCTTTTCAGCTTGGCTATCTACGAGAGGAAAGTGAGCATAGCTCAACTGGTTGAGAGAGTGGCTATACAAACTCAACACCTAGGTTCAAATCTTCACGGAGGCGAATTTAGGTTTCTACTTATACTTGAGGATCATATATTCTGGTGCTTATGAAATTTATTCTTGAGGACCAGGCTTGGTACTTAACCAAGATTAAAAATCCTGGTACTCATGCTTAATGGCTGTGTGCATCCCTAGTTGGTGCAGAGGCCGGGAAGTGAAATTCTCCCCCTTTTTAAAGATACTATAGGTCGGCTGTTTGTCGTCACTCTAGGAAGATGAAGGCATCAACATGTCTGAGTCCTCCTCAAGAGTGGCAAAACGGATCGAGTGTTGCCGTCAACAACGGATTGCATCCATGGTGCTGTGGATTTCTCCAATGCAGGTATGTCAGGATTTGGACAGAAACGTTTCTACACCTCTTGATCATTCGGATTAAAGGAAAGTTAATTTCCGGCAACCAGGGTTGGATGCCTCGGTCTTTTCTGATTGTGATGATGAAAATGATTCCGAGTGGACTCTGGTTACTTGGCAGCAACCATTGCTAGCGGTACGGCCATCGGCCTCGTCGATGTTCAGATCTTGCGATCCTAAATTCGTGCAGATTTTGAATTTGCGGGCTCTCGGCCCGGGTCACGTGGGTCCTCGTGTTTGGTGTGTACCAAACAAGTTGACTACACCGGTCGTATAAAACACGAGTTGTCATGTATCGGTGTCATGTGTGGACGAAGGTGGGCTGGGTATGGTGCCGTAGGATGCTTTTTTTGGGGCTGGACACTCGCTTCGTCACCTATTTGGTCTTACCCAGTCAAAAACCAAAACCCTAGCAGTATGGCGGCTGGAGAATCTGAGCGAGATGAATGGTAATGGTGGTGGCGGCGTTCATGGCCGGGGAGGCGGCCAAGGAGGGGGACGCGGTTTCTTTAACAACAACAATGGAAGAGGTCGTGGAGGAAGGTTTAATGGCTATTCCAACCAGATGGATCTAGGGGAAATTACTATGCAGGTGAATCTAGTGGTTCAGCTGGTGGACGCGACCTTGATCAAAGGTATGATTCTGGAAACCAGACTAGAAATTTTGATAGCTAGAATAACTCTCATGGAGGAGCTTTTGGAATCTTCCATGGAGGATCAGGTTTTCACAATTCAGGACGAGGCAATGGCAGTGATCCATGTTATCAGAACCGACATTGCTATGAGTTCAGGGCCTCGAGAGGTGATAACCGGAATAGAGGAGGCTATGATGGGAGAAACAATTATGGAGGTTCTAGAAACAGAAATTTCCACAACTATAACAATGATGTGCAGAATAATTTGAGGAATCCGGTCAAACAGAGCTTGATCAATCAGGTGGTTGAGGCTGTCGTAGCAGCAGCTCAAAACGGCTCTTTGATTCTGCCGCAATAGTCTATGATGGTGCAACCTTGTGTTATGCCTAATGTGGTACATGGCAGTGTCATAAACACCCCCACATGGCACGGGACTTGGACGGTCTTATATAGGAGGAGTTATGCCTGCTGTAGGTGCCATTCATTCTACCGCGGGTGCGATTCAGCAACCTCCTACCACGACACAGGAATTGTCTGCCGCGATGCCTCGGAAGGCTGCCGTGGTACCTAGGCAGCCTGCCATGCCATGTTTCTCTGTCGTGGCAGCGTCAGCTCAACAAGATGCATCGGCAGTGCTCTCAGGCTCGGTTTCAGATATGGATATTACAGATGTAGATGGGCCTAATAAAAAGGTGAAGAAAAATGATAAGTTGAGGTGTTTCCATTGTGAATAGCCTGGACACTTTCATGAGGATTGCACGGTTGTCATTTGTGATAATTGTGAATCTCCATAGCACATTACTACCTCTTGTCCGCTTTTGAGTGCTCCTAAACCGACAATGGTAGTTCATGGTTTTGGTAGTGAACAATTGATGTTCTTGGAGCTACCAGCAATAGAGACTTTCAAACCTAGAGTGGAGAATTCAAGGGTAGGAAGGGTATTCATCGAGGGTGGATCCTTATCAGTCGCTCAAATTATTGATCAGCTAAAGAAGCTGGTCCGATTGGATAATTATATTTTGGAGGTGGTAGAGTTTCAACAAAATGTGTTCAAGGTAAAATTCCCCACCAAGGCCAAAGTGGTCCGCATGAAAAATCCGAGACAATATCAAATCCCTGATACCCATATCATTCTGAAATTCGATGAGTGGGGTGCGGTTAAGGAACCAATTTTATCTCTTCCTATGGTGTGTGGGTTCAGATCTCTAGGGTACCTAAAGACATGAGAAGAGACTTTCTATCCTTATGGGGGCTGGGATCAGTCTTTGGCAATGCGGTGGATATGCCGTTTACTAGGCAACATGGCATTGTCCGAGTCTAGGTCCATTGTGTGGATCAAATGAGGTTTTTTCAGACTGTCTTTATTGGTCAAGAAATTGAATGAAACTTCTGAAGTTGTGGATCCTATGTGCGATTCTCAACATAAAAGGGATAGGGATGAGGATGCTAATAAAGAAGATAATGATAACTCTAATATGGAGGAAGATAAATCAGATGGAACCACATGTAACACCCTGATGAGTCGAAAATTCAAGCATATTTACCTTTTGTTTTTGCATGAATAGAGTAGGGACTTTTGTAACTGCGTCTACACGCACCTTTTCTTCTTATTTCAACAGGATCCCAAATCATGGAGTCATATATGAACATATCAATTAGAACTGTCATATTGTGTGATTATATGATATTTCTAAGTGATAAAGTCATTTTATGAATTTACATTCGCACCTAGGAGAATACCAAGCAAAGAGGAGGCATCAGTACCGACAATGACCACTGGTACGGGTGTAGCCTGCCCATACCATCCGCCAGTACCAGGCACCATCATGACCGCCTCGTCAAATACTTTCCCCTGGCAAAGACGAGAAAGAGATCCGATATTCACAGCTACCAGAAACCACGAAAAACCACATCCGAGAGGGATCTGAAGGAGGAACGTGGCTGGGGTAAAATCCCAGTTGCTTCGCGGATCATTGGAGGACAACGCATCATCCCCTTCATCATCAATCACTACATCTCCATTACCACCATTACCCCATCTTTCATCTATTAGATCTCGTTGTAATTCCAGATTCAATTGTGGTTTGCATTAGATCTACTCCTGTACTTTTATCCATCCATTTTATTACGATGATGTTGTTGATTGCTTCCATGAGTGAGTAGTTTCTTTGTTCTTAGGGAGAGGGAGAAACCCTAGCACCATTATGAACTAGTAATAAAGATGATTTATTCTTGTGTCCATATAACTTGCTTGTCTATGATGTAATTATGATTTGTGTTTGATCTCTCTCTTTAGATGGTATGTGTAGTTGGCAGCATATCATTTTGCTTAGAGACTAAAGGGAGGGAGAAATCCTTTGGACGTGTCTTGAAAGCGTATCTAGAATGCCCCGTGACAGATTGGTGTCGACTCGTAACCTACACGGTCAAAGGAGGATTAAAGAGGGACTCTCTAAGCTAATTACGATATCCACGGGGAAACCCTTAATTGTGGTGGTTTGTATGGGTGACTGCTCTTAGACATCGAAGTGGTTATTTAGAGGTGACCTCACTCCTGGCTTAACAAAGTGGCTTCCTACGAGCCTTGTAGTGAACATCTTATTATGGGCTCTCTTCACACATATCATGACACAAGGAGTATGTTATCTTGATTACATATAATAATAATATTATGCTAGTGGTGCATCCTATATCCCCGAGGACGTTTTAGCCCTATTTAATTCAACCACGCTTTCACATGACCTTGTTTCTTGCTTTTATTTACTTGTTTTAATTACTTTTCTGCAAACAACCAAACACCTTTTAAACACCCTTTACTTGAGATCAAAGACAGCTTACAAGTATCCTTTGGTAGATAGTAACGAGGGGCATAAATACATTTACCAATAGCTCTCTATGGGTTCGATCTTTACTTCCAAACTAGCTACAATTGATCTGTGCACTTGCAGTCATCACACTCCATAGAATCAGTTTGCAGGGGGGATTCAGGAGCATGTGGTGGGGTGAATCAGGCAACGATGCCTTGTATTCCATTATTTCATGTGGGATCTTTTGCTTTGTACAATGATAAGGAATCATATCTTCACACTAATGATTTTGCAAATGCTCATGATAACTTGTATGCTGGCACATGCCAAGTTGATGCTAATTCCGTGCATGCTTCATAGGAACTTGTTCTGCCTCTGATTAGGGATCCACACACAGATGCGTCAGATACACATGCGATCATGGATTTCTCCCCACATGCTGATTGTGTCATGAGTGAGGACCTACAATTGACGTCGAAATTGTGTATGCCAAGCATGATGTCTCTGGCGGGTAAGAAGATGCAGAAACCACACCGCAAGCTGGAGGTTGGGGCATGGCTAACAAGCTACCATCGTCTAGGCTCGGTGATGATCGTGTCATGGGTGAGGATCTACCGTCAGAGCTATGTAGCCCGACCAAGGTGGTTCTATCTGACAATACCGAGAGTCCGGTTTTACCCCAGCGATAACCAAGGAGGCCAGATTTTCTGCGTCTCCTATAGACAAGATAGGGGGCTTGTGTTGATGCCGGGGCTGGCGATGGACAAGAGAAATTATGTGGCAAGATCACCACCGATACTGGCTGAGGTAATTGCTTTTGAGGCATCCCTTTATCCTTGGTGAATTCTTTACGGTCGAGTAACCGAATTATTTCACAACCTAATGCTGATGCTACACAGTTGGAGCAAGCAACAGAGTTGGTGCAGCGCCGCAACGGTGAAAAAGGCACGGTGTCCAATTCTAAATTCTCAATTTTGTCTTTATCAAATGTAGAAATTTTAGAAAGAGCAAAAGAAATCGAGGTGTCGTGAGGGTAAACATCTGAGAAAAGGAATGCAACATCCAATATAATTAAAGATAATGAATTTAATAGAACTTTGACAGTTCTAAAACACAATGCTCAACATAAAAATAACCAAGACTCTACACCGGATAACCTTTTTGTTTCAAAGTTTTCCAACCTCTATGAGGATCTAGCATCTGATGAGATGGATATTCTTGATTGTTCTAATGAGTCGGTTGACCTTGAGGTCAAACGATCTCGTAAACACAAGAAAAAGCAATATGATACTACTTGTGCTCGTAGAGTTACTAGAGTGAGGGTTAAAACAACTTTTTTAAATGCAAGGTTTGAGGGGTTTAATTTGGAATAGTGATGGTTTTAGAGATACAGCTAAACATATCTTTACTTCTGAAATAATCAAAGGACATAAATTAGATTTTATTGCCTTGTTAGAAACCGGGAGACTAATTTCATAGTTCCTTTTATCCAACGCTTGTCACCTGGGGCGGATTTTGCATGGGTCTGCTTACCCCCTCATGGTCGTTCAGGTGGTATCCTCATGGATATAAATACTACAACCTTGCAAGCTAATAAAGTTGAAACGGGTGACTACCACTTTAAAATGTATATGAAGTGTCGTAGTGATGGTTTGGAATGGATTTTTGTTCTAGTATATGGTGCAGTGCAGGAAAGCCACAAACATGAGTTTTTGGCTGAGCTTGTTCAGATATGTGAAAACAAGACACTCCCTTTGTTAGTGGATGGAGATTTTAATATTTTACGAAAAATAGAGGAAAAGAACAAGGACAATTTCAAATCTTACTGGACTTTTGTCTTTAATGATATTATAGAAAGTCTGAGCCTAAGAGAGATTGGTCTCTTAGAAAGACAGTTTACCTAGGCTAACGGTAGGGAGACGCCTACTTACAAGAAGCTTTATTGTATCCTATCTAGTATTGAGTGGAAACACAAATTTCCTTTAGAAATTGTTCGCGCTCTTACACGATCTGGGTCGGACCATACACCTCTTATGATTGACTCAGGGATTAGAGCTCATCTTGGTAATAATTCGTGATTTTCTTTTGAACTCTCGTGGTTATGACAAGATGGTTTCTTTGAGATGGTGGTAGTCGAATGGTTAGCTGTATCACATGGTGATACACCTGTTGAGATATGGCAAAACAAAATTAGGAATTTGCGACTCTTTCCCCGCGGATGGGCTAAAAAACAGAGTGTAAGTACAAAAAAAGAAAAGGATTGGCTTTTAGCAATAATTTATAAACTAGACATCAAGGCTGAGACGCGTGTGTTATCGGAAGCCAAGCGAAATGAGCTCAAAACATCAAATGATCAAGTAATAAAGCTATGGTGAGATGAATAGACCAAGTGGGATCAACGGGCTAAAGTTAAGCATATATAGGAAGGAGGAAATAATACTAAATATTTCCATTTAATTGCCAATAAAAAACATCGGAAGAAAAAGATCTTCCAACTAGAACAAGATGAATGCGCACTATCATGAGGGATGAGAACTTGAGAACTTATATTTCTGAATATTATAAGAAGATTTTTGGTGAGCTGAAACCAAATAGTTTTTCACTTATGGAGGAGATGAATGTAGATATCCCACAAGTGTCATGCTGGAAAATACAATTCTAACATCTATTTTCTCGGAAAAGGAAGTGCTTGAAGCAATTTCTTCTATGTAACACAACAAGGCTCCAGGTCCTGATGGATTTCGTGTGGAATTTTATTAGATGTTTTGGAAAGTAATTAAACATGACTTGATGGCTTTATTTGCACAGTTCCAAATAGCCGAGTTTGCTCTTTATAAGCTAAATTTTGGAGTTATCACACTCCTCCTTAAGAATGAAAATGTGGTTCAGATTCAGCAATACGGACCGATTTGTATTTTAAATGTTGATTTTATTTTTTTACAAAAGTGGCCACAAATCGCATCTTTGTGATTGCTTACAAGGTTATTCGACCAACTCAAACAGCGTTCATGCCTGGAAGGCATATTTTGGAGGGGGTAGTTATTTTTCACGAAAGCATTCATGAACTTCACAAGAAAAAGTTGGCTAGAGTGCTTTTCAAAATCGATTTTGAAAAAGGTTACGACAAAGTCAAATGGTCTTTTTTTACAACCAGCACTTTGTTTGAAGGGATTCGATCCTTTGTGGTGCAAATGGATTGAAAACTTTATTCAAGGTGGGAGTGTAGGGATGAGAGTGAATGATGACATTGGTCACTTCTTTCGACAAGAAAGGGGGTGAGATAGGATGATCCCTTATCACCTATGCTTTTTAATATTGTTGCATATATCTTGGCCATCCTCATAGCTAGAGCTAAGGAAGAGGGTCAAGTTGGTAGTTTAATCCCTCATCTAGTTGAGGGAGGAATATCCATCCTTCAATATGCAGATGAGACATTCGTTTTCATGGAAAATTATCTTGTACATGCAGTTAACATGAAACTTATATTATGCATTTTTGAGCAACTATAGGAACTTAAAATTAACTTCCACAAGAGTGAGATGTACTACTTTGGAAATGTGAAGGAGCATGAACAGGATTACAGATATATATTAGGTTGTGAGTCGAGTTCCTTGCCCTTCAGGTACCTCGGGGTACCTATTCACCACAGAAGGCTTAGAAATTCTGAGTGGAATCCTATTGAATTTTTTTTGAAGGAAAGTTAGGATGTTAGCAAGGCAAACTTTTGTCATATGGAGATAGATTAGTGCTAATCAAATCTTTATTAATGAGTATGCCTATGTTTATGTTATATTTTCTAGAAATACCAAAGGGTGTTAGGAAAAGATTGGATTTCTATCATTCAAGATTATTTTGGCAAAGTGATGAACATAAGAAGAAATATAGATTAACTCGGTGGAATATAATTTATAGACCCAAGGATCAGGGTGGATTAGGAATTGAGGTGTTAGAGATTAAAAACAAGTGTTTACTAAGAAAATGGATTTATAAATTACTATCCGAGCAAGGGGTATGGCAAGAACTACTTCACAACATGTAGCTGAAAAATAAAACTCACGCATAAGTTCAAGCTAAACCGACAAATTCCCCATTTTAGAAAGGACTAATGCAAGTAAAGGATGGTTTCTTTACTAGAGGGTACTTTTGTTGGAAATATGCCCTAGAGACAAATAATAATAATGCTTATTATCATATTTCATCAAGTTTATGATTAAGTTTTATATCATGCTATAACTGTATTAAAAGGAAACGTCAATACACGTGTGATATATAAAGAACCAGGGGTTCTCGGTGAAACTCTAGTCACTGGTTCATTGGTCAATAGATGATCAAGGTTTCCTGATCATGTGGCATTTATGCCAGTTGAAAATAGAGTCAACTCATTCAGGGAATGAGATGATGAATCAATACCCAGCCTAAACATCGTGACCCGATCATGTCACGAAGTTCAAGTTATGATGATTAGAATTGACCTTGTAGACTATTTCTTAGACCGTGAGGCTGTATCAATCACTGTCTCCCGAGAGTGCTTAGATAGCATCAAACGTCACTTGGTAATACAGTGATCATAAAGGTGTGTTTAGGTATTCGGAGGAACAGTAGAGGCAATATATGTCAAGAGCAGGATTTGTCCATCCGCATGATGGAAAGATACTCAAGGGCCCACTCGGAGAAGTCATATCCAATAGCTGCACAGCGTGTGATTTGATCACAGGGATATCACTTGTCGAAACGAGTCAAGTAGCATTGTTCGGTAACAAGATTGAATACAGCATGGTGATGTCATTGATCATATCTCGGGCAATGCAAGTATCGAGGGACAAAAGGAATAAGACACGACTGTCTCGGTTCAAATGACAAAAGATCTTCGTGGAATGCACAGGGGTCACATGGCCATCTAGGTCCCTCTATCAATCATTGGTCCGGGAGTGTCCCAACCATGTCTGGAGTGTTCCTGAACCATGGGGTATCACGCTTAAGGGATTGATGATGCTTAGAGAGTGTTTACAGGATCAGTAGAATCATAGAAGAAGAGAAGGGAGAAAACCCGAAAGGTTTCAATAAGTCTGGAGGATGTCCGGAGTGGAGGTGGAAGGCGTTCAATAGCCACGGAGATTGAATAATATGTGAATGAATGTTAAATAATGATTTAATCATTTATTCATAATTATTTAATAAAAGAGAAATCAATTTAATGGTCAAAGGGCTTAATGGGCCAAATCCCGGAGGGGAAAAGGCCCAAGAGGGGACCACACCCCTAGGAGGGGCCTAGGGGGTGGCCGACGGCCTTAGTGGGCCTGCTCAACGTGTGGCCCATGGTGGGGGTTGGCCGGCGCGCCTCCCCACCCCTCCCATGATTAGTCCCACCCCGGGACTTTGAGGGAGGTAGTACCTCCCCTTCCCCTATATATAGTGGGGTATTTTGACCAAAAAATACAACACAATATTCAATAAAGATTACCTCACATTTGGGGAGACCTCCAATTAATATTCTCTCTCTCTATCTCTCTCTCTCTCTCTCCATGGTCCCAAGTTCAGACTGCGCGAACGAGAGACATCTTCACCGCAGAGCACCGTCATCCTGCGGGATTCAGATCCAGGAGCTCTACTTCCGCAACTGCTGCTGGATCAGGGAAGCGGGAGTCATCGCCCTGCACCGGATGCATGTAACTCCCCGTGAGGTGTCACACTTGAGGCACTAGGAGTTGTTGGAGCCACATGAGATCAAGGACTTCAGCACGACCTTGAGATTGGCTTCGGCTTGTCTACATCAACCATGCTCTCCTGAGCGTTGACAACGCTTTTCGGTCTTCAAGGGTAAGTTCGTGAAAAGCTCCTCCCGTTACTGCATTACTAATAGATAGGTCCTGGCAGCATCAGGGGTTCATGGCATAGGGTAAAATTTTATTGTTTTCATACACGAAGCCCTACAGTGGTAACATAGCTAGATCTATGCGTAGTAATGCTAGTACGGGTAGAACACACAAGATGTAGTGTGTGGGCGTTGATCTTTTAGTTGTTACCCTCCCATGTGTACTTGTGTACACCACAATAATGCTTGATGAAGCGGCCCCCAACCGACTTTATGCGTTCATTTGCGAGACTGCTCCATGCTTGACATACGACTTGTACTATATAAAGTGGCTTTGGGGGGTGTCTGTCTCTCTCGTATTAGTTGGTATGCCATTTGCAATGGAGGGCCCTGAAAGGGGTATAGTATAGACAACTACTTGATCAGCGTTGTGGTGAAAGTTCGTAGGTAAGGACGGTTCTTGTGTGAAAGCCCATTCAGCCACGTAAAACATGCAAAGATAAAGTAGAGGCGTCTAACTTTGTTTTGCAGGAGGCGTTATGATGTGATATGGTTGTGGCAAAGGTAAAGTGATTACCTTATGTTATGAAGTAGTAGTAGATAGTCACGGAGGTGACGGACTACCACGCCAGAAAGACACCGGTACCCTGGTGTCTACGGCACCAGAACCTTGGTGCTGGAATACAGTGATGCCGGATGGAGATCACGACGTGAAGGACCATATCACATCACATTTACATTCAATGTCATTGTTTATATATCTTATTGTGTGCTAGTATTAGATACTCGACGGTAGCCTAATAAGATGATCCCTTTTAAAAATTATCAATGATTGTGTTCCCCCTTAGTGTGCACCACCGAGAAAGTTCTTCGGTATGAGGCAGCGCCGTGATGATCGGGTGTCAGACATATCTATGTTCGCATATAGTGGGTGTAAGCCATGTTGCACAGCGAATACACTAACGTTGAGTTGGCGAGCCTAGCATGTGTAGACATGGCCTCGAAACACGAATGGTCGAAAGATCGAGCATGAGTCACATGAATGATGTGACCGACGTTTTAGCATCCACCCTAGAACCCACATTGATGGCCATGACGAGGGGGGAGATGTGGGGAAAAGGGGTCGTGTTATTACTAGAACCCTTCAGGGGATAGGTGTTTCTTAGTGGAGTTATTTCATTAACTCATTTAATTATAAACTTAGTCTAAATTCCTTTTGCAATTATAAATGTAGAAAATGGTTCTCTCGATGCTATCTTTCCTGTTGACGATTGGTTAGATGGAGAGAAGCTCAGGCTAGACGGATCAAACTTCTCTATGTGGGTTGCGTGTCTCCACGTTCTCCTTAGCGAGAATGACGTGGTCGACTATATACTCAACGAGATGGATTTGGATCAGCCCAGTGACTTAGAGACCCTAGAGTAGCGGGAAGACGACTATTACCGTCGTGAGATGGTCTCCTTCATTTCAGTTACAATGCGTTTCATAATGGTGGATGAGCTATGGCCAGTTGTGGGTGATCTTGACCCTCGTACGGTAATGCTACAGCTTAGGACAAATTTCGTGGAACAAGCACGCATATGGGAGCATGAGATGATGGGAGATTTCCTCTCCATTAAGATGGAGGAGAACTCTTCGCTTGACGACCACTTGGAGCGCATGCATGATGCGTACATGAGGCCAACATACTTCCTGGACAGCTGGATGACGAGCTCTTTTGCAAATGGTGTTGTGCTGTGGTCGCTGCCACCAAGCTACCGAGCACATGTCAGGACTTGCATCATGAGAGGTGATGCAGAAACACAGTATTTCTATTAGTTCATATCACATCTCAGGAATGTGATGGTTGAACCCATTATCACTGAGGTTATCAATGACAAAGGTATATATTTGATATACAATTTTATAAATGTTATAATCTTGCAAACACATGTTGTAGTGTCAAGTATATTTGATACTTGTTCTGTTTTGCTGAAAACAAGTCCTTCTGCATGAGAGGTGCTTGCTGGAGAGGAGGTGACGTTGCGTGTTGATGGCGAGCATGATGAGGATGGCCAACGACACTCTCCCTCGACATTTATCACTTAGTTTATGTTTTTCGATAGTTATTGTAATCAAAAGATTGTGAACTTCTTTAGTGTGTCTCACACTTTGTGAGATGGTTATTCATATAAGTTTGTAATAAACAGTTGTTCCACTTTTATGAATGATCTCTATTCGTGTTCATATCTTGTTCGATTATGTGTGAACTATCCTAGTTTTGAAACTAATTGATAATACACGAACATTTGTAAAATATTGAAATGCCTTGAAAATTACCCAACTTAATGATATGTTCATTAATGAATGAAACCATTGTTTAAATTCAAAGTTATATTGATAATATGTGAAAGACACTTGTATTCTTTTCACATATGAATCATGCCTAAGTTCGGAAAATTAACTTGTACACCGCGTATTACTTGAATACAAAGTGGTTGATGAATTGTTAAAAGAGAATACATATTCGATGTATTTTAGTTTAACAAAATGTTGATTATCATTATATGATCGTTTAAATTTTGTAAAGAGTTTACCAAACAAAACATGAGTATGAACCTATTTGATATGATCAAAGTGTTTCATCAACAAAGGGTATTAAAGATAAGAAGAATCCAATTGCTATGATTGGATCAATAATAACGGAATTTGACATTATAAGAATGGCATAAAGAAAAATTATGGAATTCAATGCGTTTGAAATGTCAAAAATGCAAAGCATCACAATATGATATTTGATATGAAAGTGGGTGAATAGATGGCGCCAAATAAATCATTGTAGTGTAGATGTAGAGACCATTAGTTAGAAATAGTTAGCACTCAATAGTGAACCATCTGGATTCGTGAGATCGGCTCCATATCTTGTATGGATCATCGTGGAAGTTTTGGGGTTATTCGATATAACCAAAACAATAGCGAATAAGTTCTTGTAGAGTATTCATTGGAAATTATGAATAAAATAGCCATAGCTAGAACCAAAATGATAGCAAAACTAGTATTGCTTGGATTTCGGTGCATTCTCAAGAAAGTTCACTGATGGCTCAATGCACGGCGCCCAGAAAATTGCTTGATGGCAGTGTTGATGTAGAGCTCGTTGGGAACCCCAAGAGGAAGGTATGATGAGCACATCAGCAAGTTTCCCTCAGTTATGAAACCAAGGTTTAATCGAACCAGTAGGTGCAAGGAAACACCCCAAAGGTGTTACTAGCTGAGCTTTGGCAGGGCGCACTACCGATGCTAGTAGCAATGTGGAGACCCGCACAACACAACCACCGAACTTTGTCCCCAACTTGCGATGAGGTTGTCAATCTCACCGTGTTTTGCGGAAAACAAAGGATTAAACATATTGAATGGAAAGAAGTAAAAGTTTGCAGAAAGTAAACACAAAGCAGTAAACAATTTATAGTTGTATGTAAAGAAAAGGACCGGGATCCATAGTTCACTAGAGGTGGCTCTCCTTAGATAGATAACATGCTGGGTGAACAAATTACAACGGGGCAATTGACAAACACCAAGAAAGCAATCCATGCATATACTAATCATCTTGACTTCTTTGAGACTTGTTTGGGCATTACAACATAATACATAGACCGCCATCCAACTGCATTTATGACTAATAATCCACCTTCAGGTTATCATCCGAACCCCCTCCAGTATTAAGTTGCAAGCAACAGATTATTGCTTTACGAACTGCGTGTAAAGTAAACAATACGATTATTCTATGAACAAAGGATTGTTGTTTTCTCCCTAGTAGCAACAACACATCTAGTACCTTAGAGATTTCTGTCACTTCCCTAGATTACCAGAGGCATGAACCCACTATCGAGCACAAATACTAACTCTTGGAGTTGCTACCAACTACTTGGCCAAGATAGCTACTAACAACGGAAAGCATGCAAGATCAAAAATAACAAAGACATGATAGAGTCAATAATCAATCTGAAATAGCATCTCAATATCCATCGGATCCCCACAAACACAACATGCAGAATTACAAATAGATGATCTTGATCATGAACGGAGCTCACAAGATCTAGACATGAAAGCACAAAGGAGGAGAACCAGCCATCTAGCTACTACATGGATCCGTAGTCCAAGGATGAACTACTCACGCATCACACCGGAAGCTTGCATGGTGATGAAGAAGGCCTCTAGGGTGAATTCCCCTCTCCGGCAGGGTGTCGGGAAGAGCTTCAGATCCCTCCCGATCTAGGGATGGAGATGACAGCGACTACAGACTCTTTCGTGGATTTTTGATCGGGCCCTTAGGGTTTTCGTCCCGAGGGCATCTTATAGTCAGAAGGGGAGGCCGAGGGGGTGCCGGGAGCGGCCACACCACCCCGTGGCGCGGGCCAAGCCTGGCCATGCGGCCAGGTGGTGTGGCCGGCCTTTGGCCCCTCTCCGTCTCGTATTCTGGCACTTGATCACTTCCGGAAAAATAGGCACTTTGGCTTTTGTCCCGTCCAATTCCGAGAATATTCATTTTCTGACTTTCCTAGAACCAAAAACAGTAGAAAACAGGCAGCTGTCACTATGGCTCTTGTTAATAGGTTAGTCCAAGAAATCATATGAAAAGTACTCCAAAGTTGGAACAAAACACAAGAAAGTGGATAAAACCAAGCATGGAACATCAAAAATTATAGATACATTTGCAATGTATCAACATCCCCAAGCTTAACTCCTGCTCGTCCTCGAGTAGGTAAGTGATAAAAAGAAAGAATAATTTTTGAGGTGACATGCAACATCATAGACTTGATCAAAGTATCTGCAAAACATTCAAAGCTGGGATCATAGTACTTCAATCATAACATGAAAGACAAAGTTCTAGCAATAAGCAAAGAAACTATGATGCAACATGAAAAGACACAAACAAAAGATTCATGAATAACAATGCTTTGCAAGACGTTTGTTTGTTTCACATAAAGAAAACATGGCATAATAGCATTCAGCTTGTCCCTCAATAGAGTAGCAAATATAAATGCATAGGACACCTTCAAAGTTCATAAGAGTGACTAGATACAATAGTTTAAAACAAGCAATATCAAAGTATGCATCAATCAACTAGTCTTGGGACAATGCACATAGAACTAAGAATGGCCACTATGCTCTCAAAGTAGGTGCATAAAGATAGAAGATGGAGACTCAATATAATGATGGAAGAAAGGCCTTTTGTAAAAGGAAGTAGGGATTCAAGTCTCATAAAGAGCTTCCAAAAATTATGGTACTTATAGCTTTCAGCTCTCATTGCCCCTATCATAAGCATCTTGAAGTGATTAAGGTTAAAGTGAACAAACTATGGTGTACATGCTTGACGAAGTATTAGTCGGAAATCTCATGTCCCTTGTATACGAGGGCCGCTCCTCATGCTACTCAAGTTTAGTCACCGGTAAGTTCTTGTCATCGTAAGTATATGTGTATCATAGAGAACCGCCAACGGGGTACCCCTTGCCCGACGATACGGAAGAATCCCCATATCAAAAATACAAGGCAAGGAGACAACGAGCATCTCAGCATTCTTCTTATTTACCATGGGAATATGGTGCTTTTTTCTCTCCTTCCTCTTTTCATAGTATCTTTTTTTTTCTTTTCTCTTTTTTTCTCAATATAGGACTCTTTTTTTTATAAGAAGAATGCTTCAAAGACAGCTCATTATGGTTATGCTGCAGGTTTCCACCATGTCAGCATGGATTAGACCAGCGGCCCAGGCGTTTCTCTAACACATATACATAACTCCATGGACTTACAAGCTCCCCTTTCATTTCACACCGACGACATCCATATACAAAAGAGCATGATATCAACTAGGTACAAGTACCAAGTGCAATGTTGAAAGCCTTCCCCATGAAAGCATGGTTCTGCTAATTCCCAACAAATAAGTGCAAGCATATTCCCAACAAATAAGTGCAAGCATATACAACATAGAAGACACAATGGTTCAAGTTTATTAAGGGCAAGTAAAGTAAAGTGTGCCATCAAGTTCGTGAGAGCTTTAATCACTAGTTTTCTCATAACAAGTTTAATTTGGAAGGTAAACAAAAGCATGAATATACTTGGAATTGCATAAGCTAGTAGGTAGGTATGGTGGACTCTTTGGAATAACTTGGTTTAGGGAGTTGGATGCATGAGTGAAACTCATACTTTGTTGTGGAGGCTAGCAAAAGACTGGGAGCGACAAACTAAGAGAGCAATAATGGCCATAATCATGCAGAGCGATAAAACATCATTGATCAAAGCATAAAGTGATACTACAAGTTGAAAACTAAAGGATCATAAAGGCTATGGTGACTTTGGATAGTCATAACATGGTGTGAGCATGCGCCAAGTCAACCCAAATAAAGCATCAAAGGAGAATACCACTATACGATGCTTTAATATGCTAAAACAACGCATGATTCATCCAAGGCACATTAAGCAATCTCAATTGTTTATAACAAGTCATGCTACATCAAAGAATACTAAGCATAAAGCCAAAACAATATCAAGAATGGCATGGCAAAGCATAGGCCATAGTCAAAAACAAGCTCTTTTTACCACATAAGCATGAACTTTCCTACTCTTTTCCAAACCAAACCAAACTATTTGCAAACCAATGTATGAAAGAAGGGGTCCAACCAATTTATTAAGAAAACTAAACAAACCAAGCAAACAAAAAACCAAAACTAAAACAAAAAAGAAGACGCTCCAAGAACAACACAACTGTGCATGAAACAATAAAAATGAAGCGTTTGGAAGAAACCTGAAATTTTTATTGATGAAGAAGGGGATGCCTTTGGCATCCCCAAGCTTTGACGCTTGTACTTCTTGGATATTTCTTGGGGTGACACGCATGGAATCCCCAAGCTTGAGCTTTAGTCCATTCTTCATCTCATTACTTATTCCTTCCATACACCTGAAATTTTTCCTTCATACAAAACTTCACACAATCTTCATTAGCAACATTAGTGCACCCAAGATAAAAGGTCTTATGGTTCAGTTATAACACCAAATAAACTTCCATTAGAACACTAGCTACTGTAGAACTTCCCTCAAAAATCTCAATTCCCCAAAAGAACTCAAAAAGGAACCAACAAGAAGCAAATGCAGAAAATGGCAGAAATCTGTCAAAACAGACCAGCAGGTAAAGACGAATTTTTTCGAAGACCTTCTGTTGCTCAAATTAAAAAGTGTTGAACTAACTAAAGTTATATAACAACCTGGGGAATAAACACAAAAAATTACAGATCAATCCGACATACAGAGCCCTGTCACAAATTTTTACGGTGAAGCACATAAATCTGTTTCGGGACAACAACTTTCCCAATCATTACTTCTCTCTCATTAGAGGTTACACTTTGCACAAAAAACAAATAAAAAGAATAAGGAGAGGTTATTACAGAGGTAATAACTTCCAAGACTCATCTAAAACTTTTGGGTTATCTCCCAATAAGTACTTTTCTTTAACGCCTTTAAGTTAGGCATAAGAAGCAAAGAAAGAATCAAGTGTTCTCAAATGAAGAAGCATTAAGACCAACTTTCTTGCCCTTACCTCTCTTATTTTTATTCTTAACCTTTGGGAAAATGTGATTGTTTGGTGGAGAATAAAGGTGCATGGTCCCCTTTCCCACATCTATTATTGCTCCAAGGAGTTCTAATAGGGACCTTTCAAGTGTAATTTGTCCTTTTCCTGGACATTCAATAACAAGATAATCAATAGAAATCGTTTTCCCAAGGATCTGTGTAAACACTCCTTCAGCTATTCCAAGAGGTAATATGGTAGTATTATTAGCAAGAGATATTTATTTTCCTCCTTCAGTAAGCCCCCAAGTATTCAGAGATTTATAAATATCTTTGGGCATAAGACAAAATTCAGACATGATATCACAGCGAGCTTGAAAAGTTTCAGTGTTCATCTCAATCTTTACTATAGGGAACCACTTTGATGGTTCAGAGTTTATTGGAACATAATTGTGATGCTCCCTAACGTATTATAGCAACTTTCTAAGCTAGTAGTGCTAGCCTCAAGAGTGTTCAACCTAGCAGATATTTTTGCGAAAGAAATATCAGTTTGGCTAGGCATGTTGTAAGTGAGGATCAATTTCTTTATAGCATTAGTAGCATCATCCTCATTACATTGGAGGAAATCTCCTCCCACAACAGCATCTAGAGGATATCTATAGCAAAGAGCAATCCCAAGGTAAAAACTGCTAAGGAACAAGCTTTGAGTCATTTTAGGCTTAGTTTTTTCATGTAGATCAGAGATTCTAGACCAAGCTTCCTTAAAACTTTCCTCAATTCCTTGTTTAAAAGTGAAAATCATTTCCTCGGGTGACATAGTGATTGGATCAAGGCTAGACATAGTGGCAACTCAAGATAGGAACTAGTTTTTTTCTGAAATAAGAAAGCAAACTAGTAAAACTATTTTTTTGTGTTTTTTGAAGAACAAAACAAGCAAACAAAGCAAAAAGAAACTAAGAAAAACAAAAACAACAAAGTAAAGAGATTGGTTATGAGGGACTCCCCTTGTGAAGATGTCCTTGACTCCCCGACAACGGCGCTAGAAAATCGCTTGATGGCTCAATGCACGGTGCCCAGAAAATTGCTTGATGGCGGTGTTGATGTAGAGCTCGTTGGGAACCCCAAGAGGAAGGTATGATGAGCACAGCAACAAGTTTCCCTCAGTTATGAAACCAAGGTTTAATTGAAGCGGTAGGAGCAAGGAAACATCCAAAAGGTGTTACTAGCTGAGCTTTGGCAGGGCGCACTACCAGTGCTAGTAGCAACGTGGAGACCTGCACAACACAACCACAAAACTTTGTCCCCAACTTGCGATGACGTTGTCAATCTCACAGAGTTTTGCGAAAAACAAAGGATTAAACGTATCGAATGGAAAAAAGTAAAAGTTTGCAGAAAGTAAACACAAAGAAGTAAACAGTTTATAGATTGTATGTAAAGAAAAGGACCGGGATCCATAGTTCACTAGAGGTGGATCTCCTTAGATAGATAACATGCTGGGTGAACAAATTACAGTGGGGCAATTGACAAACACCGAGAAACAAATGCATGCATATACTAATCATCTTGACTCCTTTGAGACTTGATTGGGCATTACAACATAATACATAGACCGCCATCCAACTGCATCTATGACTAATAATCCACCTTCAGGTTATCATCCGAACCCCCTCCAGTATTAAGTTGCAAGCAACAGATTATTGCTTTACGAACTGCGTGTAAACTAAACAATACGATTCTTCTATGAACAAAGGATTGTTGTTTTCTCCCTAGTAGCAACAAAACATCTAGTACCTTAGAGATTTCTGTCACTTCCCCAGATTACTAGAGGCATGAACCCACTATCGAGCATAAATACTAACTCCTGGAGTTGCTAGCATCTACTTGGCCAAGGTAGCTACTAACAACGGAAAGCATGCAAGATCACAAATAACAAAGACATGATAGAATCAATAATCAATCTGAAATAGCATCTCAATATCCATCGGATCCCCGCAAACACAACATGTAGAATTACAAATAGATGATCTTGATCATGAACGGAGCTCACAAGATCTAGACATGAAAGCACAAAGGAGGAGAACCAGCCATCTAGCTACTACATGGATCCGTAGTCCAAGGATGAACTACTCACGCATCACACCGGAGGCTTGCTTGGTGATGAAGAAGGCCTCCAGGGTGAATTCCCCTCTCCGACAGGGTGCCGGGAAGAGCTTCAGATCCCTCCTGATCTAGGGATGGAGATGACGGCGGCTACAGACTCTTTCGTGGATTTTTGATCGGGCCCTTAGGGTTTTCTTCCCGAGGGCATCTTATAGTCGGAAGGGGAGGCCGAGGGGGTGCCGAGAGCGGCCACACCACCCCCTGGCGCGGGCCAAGCCTGGCTGCACGGCCAGGTGGTGTGGCCGGCCTCTGGCCCCTCTCTGTCTCGTATTCTGGCACTTGATCACTTCCAGAAAAATAGGCACTTTGGCTTTTGTCTCGTCCAATTCCGAGAATATTCATTTTCTGACTTTCCTGGAACCAAAAACAACAGAAAACAGGCAGTTGGCACTGTGGCTCTTGTTAATAGGTTAGTCCAAGAAATCATATGAAAAGTACTCCAAAGTTGGAACAAAACATAAGAAAGTGGATAAAACCAAGCATGGAACATCAAAAATTATAGATACATTTGCAACGTATCATTCACATTCAGTGGTATTTCTCGATTATGAAGCTTTTGGAAGATAGTGAAAAAACACAATGAGGATTCAAAACCCTGCATCAGAGTGTTGAGAAGCGCAACGGAAAGCATTCCTGAACGATACTCTTCACAAAGGAAAGAATCAATGATAATGATCATTGTGATTTCCCCACTAGTGTTTTCACTACATAAAGTAGGATTCAAAATGCAACCCATATCTCGTATGGAGACATTTGTGAATCATTTGTCATGTTTACCGGAATATGACATACCTACGAACTACTAAGGAAATAATGGTAAGCTAAAGATATGAGAAATCACAAAGCAAAATTCCCTTGAGATTAGAAAGCAATTTGTTGCTGAATCTTACAAGTAAAGGGGGTTACTTAGATTTTCCCAAATGACTGCAAAGCCATAGTGGAAAAGGGGGTGAATGACAAAAGCACAATTTGTCAAGTATTGGACAAATTCAAATGAATTTGATTCAAGTGTGATGAAAGTCTGGTGGATTTAAAACTGGTAAAGTACTAGTGTCTCATAAGTAAATCAATCAGTTTGATATTTGATCAAAGGATTTTGATGTCATTCAAAATAGTGAGGGATATGCAATTTGCATGAAATTGAGTGGGAGCTATGAAAGTCTTCCTAAAACAATATGTGAATGACATATTTTTGAGCAGGAGCAAAATAAGTCTCAAATTCAAATATGTAGGAACATATGTTGAGTAAGAGTAGTGACTCATACCCAAATATGTTGGGAACATATTTTGAGTGGGAGCTTAAATGAGTGATTCTTAAGTGTGTACACGACACTTTAAGAATAAAAGCGCAAGTACCAATAAACAATGATTTATAAGGAGTAGAAGTTGATAATAAGTATATTATGATATTATGTAGTATTCCTTGAAGGATTCTGAAAAGGGTTTTCGGAATAGAAGTTAATTCAGGAACTGGTCCTTGATAACTCAAAATTAGGAATATAATTAAGTCTAACATCGATGGTTGAAAGAAAAAATAGGATGATCATCATCCACTATGTTGAGACATAGGTTCTATCTTGGAAAACCATGATGAGAACTTAACATAATATATGATCCAAGAAGGAACGTTTGAAAAGTGATTAAGTTCAAATCACGGAACGTTGAGCTCAGTTTGTCCACGGTGTCTAAAAGAGAACTATAGAGATGTTTGCCAGATCCATAAAGGATGACATATCTTAAAGCATAAAGGATTATGTTATAAGGGAATATGTTGGAAACTCCTGTAACACCGACTAAAGTCAAGAAGGTGAACAAAACATCGAAAGTTTCATAGGGTGCACTCGTGTTTTGATGATTACATTTATAATAATAGATAAGGGTACCATCTAAAGTAATGTATAATGTTACGGTGGGGATAGTTCGCTTTTAACGTAGAATGATGTGTCCCAGGGCACAATGCCCATGAGAAAGCACTCGAGGTTGATCTAAAGTCACTGTAGGCTCCTGGAATCCGGCCTTGTTCTGGTGCCATAGTGACGATGCATACACAAAGATGTTATCATGTGATGATAAAGTATTAATGTCAATCAAGGTGACATTAGTAAGTTGCAAAGGATTTGGGACTGTAAAGTACAAGCCCAAGACTCAACCTCTTCCATGAGCAAGCATGTTCAGGGTACCGGGATATATGGTGTGATACATTGCAAATGTATCTATAATTTTTGATGTTCCATGCTTGGTTTTATCTACTTTCTTATGTTTTGTCCACACTTTGGAGTACTTTTCATATGATTTCTTGGACTAACATATTAACAAGAGCCACAGTGCCAGTTGCCTGTTTTCTGCTGTTTTTGGTTCCAGGAAGTCAGAAAATGAATATTCTCGGAATTGGATGGGACAAAAGCCAAAGTTACTATTTTCCCGGAAGACTCACGGAGCCAGAAGGAGAGTCGGAGAGGGGCCATAGGGTGGCCACACCCCCCCTTGGCGCGGGTCGGCCCAGGCCGCGCCATGGCATGGTGTGGGCTCCCTGGACGACCACCGACCTTGCCTCCTTCGCCTATATATTCCTCTCGAGGCAAAAACCCTAAGTCGTCAAGCCTCCAGCCACGAAAAGTTCCGCAGTGCCGCCGCCACCTAAGGGGAGATTCGGCGGACAGAAAGTCTCTATTCCGGCACCCTTCCGGGATGGGGAAGTGCCCCCGGAGCCATCTCCATCGATCTCCATCGCCATCTCCATCACCATTGCTGATTCCCATGATGAGGAGGGAGTAGTTCTCTCTCAAGGCTAAGGGTTCTACTGGTAGCTATGTGTTCATCTCTCTCTCTATGCATGATCATATTGTGATCATGAGCTTGAAATTTATAGATCTACCTTGCTACTCAAGTGCTTTAATAGATCTCTGCTCTCCCCATGTGTGTGAAGTTGACAGTGTGCACACCATGGTGGCACTTAGGCTAGAGATTACAAATACTTTTTATGAGTTATATTTGGAGTTGGATGTCTTTATGAAATTGTGGTGTTTGTTGGACTCATCTAGTACTCCAGGTGACAGTGTGTGGTTTTCTAGATGGGAAAGGCTTACTTTGAGGTGTGCTGTTATAGCCCTACCATGGATTAGAGTGTCCAACCGGAGAGTAGTATCATAAAGAGAGGATATTTATATGAGAGTGTTCACTAGTGAAAGTATGATCCCTAGGACTTGTTTCTAAACATTTAAACATCGTTTGCTACTAGATCTGTTCCATGTTTGCTTGCTTCCATCTTCATTTCAGTTTGTTTTTAGTCTCTTCCACGCCATCAAGTTATTTTCTAGCACCGTTACCACTTATAATTATTCATACCACTTGTATTTCACTATCTCTTCGCCGAACTAGTGCACCTACACACCTGACAAGTGTATTGGGTGTGTTAGGGACACAAGAGATTTCTTGTATCTTGATTGCAGGGTTGCTTGAGAGGGCATACCTTTGACCACTTCCTCCCTGAGTTTGATAAACCTTGGGTGATCCGCTTAAGGGAAAACTTCTGCTGTTCTACAAACCTCTGCACTTGGAGGCCCAACAACTGTCTACAAGAATAGAAGTGCGTAGACATCATGGTGCCAATGATTAAGAACAAATGCAGCTAGTTTATTTGTACTCTAGTGCAAGTGGGAGACTGTTGGAAATATGCCCTAGAGACAAATAATAATAAGGATTATTATCATATTTCATAAAGTTTATGATTAAGTTTTATATCATACTATAACTGTATTGAAAGGAAACGTCAATACACGTGTGATATATAAACAACCAGGGGTTCCCAGTGAAATTCTAGTCACTGGTTCATTGGTCAACAGATGAGTAAGGTTTCCTGATCATGTGGCATTTATGCCAGTTGGAAATGGAGTCAACTCATTGGGGAATGAGATGATGAACCAATACCCAACCTAAACATCGTGACCCGATCATGTCACAAAGTTCAAGTTACGATGATTAGAATAGACCTCGTAGACTATTCCTTAGGCCGTGAGGTTATATCAATCACTGTCTCCCGAGAGTGCTTAGATAGCATCAAATGTCACTTGGTAATATAGTGATCATAAATGTGTGTTTAGGTATTCAGAGGAACAGTAGAGGCAATATATGTCAAGAGCGGGATTTTTCCATCCGCATGATGGAAAGATACTTGAGGGCCCACTTGGAGAAGTTATATCCAATAGCTGTGCAGCGTGTGATTTGATCACAAGAATATCACTTGTCGAAACGAGTCAAGTAGCATTGTTCGGTAACGAGATTGAACACGACATGGTGATGTCATTGATCAGATCTCGGGTAATGCAAGTATCGAGAGACAAAAGGAATAAGACACGACTTTCTTGGTTCAAACGACGGAACATCTTCGTGGAATGCACAGGGGTCACATGGCCATCCAAGTCCCTCTATCAATCATTTATCCGGGAGTGTCCCGACCATGTCTGGAGTGTTCCTGAACCGTGGGGTATCACACTTAAGGGCTTGATGATGCTTAGAGAGTGTTTACATGATCGATAGAATCACAGAAGAAGAGAAGAGAGAAAATCGGAAGGGTTTTAGTAAGTCCGGAGGATGTCCGGAGTGGAGGTGGAAGCTGTTCCATAGCCACGAAGATTGAATAATATGTGAATGAATATTAAATAATGATTTAATCATTTATTCATAATTATTTAATAAAAGAGAAATCAATTTAATGGTCAAAGGGCTTAATAGGCCAAATTCCGGAGAGGAAAAGGCCTAAGAGGGGGCCAAAACCCTAGGAGGGGCCTAGGGGTGGCCGGCGGCCCTAGTGGGCCTGACCCACATGGGGCCCACGGTGGGGGCTGGCCGGCTCGCCTCCCCACCCCTCTCCCATGATTAGTCCCACCCTAGGACTTTGAGGGAGGTAGTACCTCCCCCTATATATAGTGGGGTATTTTGACCAGAAAATACAACACAATATTCAATAAAGGTTTCCTCACTTTTGGGGAGACCTCCAATTGATACTCTCTCTCTCTCCAGTGACTGTGGTCCCAAGTTTGAACTGTGCGAACGAGAGACATCTTCACCGCAGAGTGCCATCGTGCTGCGGGATTCGGATCCAGGAGCTATATCCTTCTGCAACTGCTGCTGGATCAGGGAAGTAGGAGTCATCGCTAGGCGCCAGATGCATGTAACTCCCTGCGAGGTGTCACACTTGAGGAACTAGGAGTCGTTGGAGCCGCAGGAGCACAAGGACTTCATCACGACCTTGAGGTCGGCTTCGGCTCATCTACATCAACCACGCTCTCCTGAGCGTTGATAATGCTTTTCACTCTTCAAGGGTAAGTTTGCGAAAAGCTCCTCCTGTTACTGCATTACTAATAGATAGGTCTTAGTAGCATCAGGGGTTTAGGGGCGTAGGGTAAAATTTTATTGTTTTCATACGCGAACCCCTACAACTTTAAAGTTGGGAATGAGGTAAAAACTTGGTTTTGGGAAAATGTTTGGCTAGGGGATACGTCCCTTGCCCAACAATATCCTTCGGTATATAATATTCTCCATAGTAAAAATTTCTCTCTGCATGAAATCTTATCTCACGATCCTCCTAATACTGGTTTTAGGAGGAATTTGTCTAGGACGAAATAGGATGCATGGCTACATCTATGTCAGAGATTAATGCATGTTAACTTGACTGATGAACCTAATTTGTTTAGGTGGAAGCTAACCATGGACGGGGTTTTCACGGTCAAATCGATGTATGAGGACCTCATGAATGATCATTAGAGACTCCCTACAAAATACTTATGGAAGCTTAAAATACCATTAATGATTAAGATCTTCATGTGGTTCTTAAATAAAAAGTCTTGCTGACTAAAGACAATCTTTCAATAAGGAATTGGAAAGATTGCAAGAAGTGTTGTTTCTGTGATGGATTAGAACCAACTAAACACTTATTCCTTACATGCCCCTTTGCTAAAATTATTTGGCGCATTGTTTTCTTTACTTATGATCTTCCACCTCTGACCAATATTACTAATATATTTGGGAATTTGTTGAATGAGATGGATAGGAATAACAAAGCTAGAATACATATAGGTGTATCGGCTTTATGTTGGTCTATTTGGAAATATCACAATGCTATTATTTTTAACAAGGCTCAAGTTGAATCTTTTTTGCAGGTTATTATCTCGACATCTCATTAGATTCAACTCTGGGCTTTATTACTCCTAGAGCATCAGCGCAATATGATGGTTTCTGGATGCAGCCGTCTGGTGATGGTTGCTCATGATATCTATTACCAGGCTTCATGACGGCATACTAGTAGATTGATAGATGTTTAGCTATTGTATGCTATTCATTTTTAGACTTCTTATCATTTTCAGATGGTTGGTATTTGTATCAACTCTATCTGACCCTTGAGCTGTAATAATTACACTTTTCCTATGTGATCCTTGAGCTGTAATAATTACACTTTTGATACTATGTAATAAAAGGGTTGTGTGCATTCAAGGATGCAGAGGCCAGGGTGTAACCCCATTTCAAAAAAAACGAGGGGGCTATGGAGGCTGCCGCCAATGGCACACCCATGGGGTCGGAGAGCGAGGCGAGTGCAGCCATGCCGCCATGTCGGGCCGATGCGGGTGAACGAGAAGCTGGCAGCCAAAACTGACTCCGCGGCAGTCAACATGAAAATTGAATCAGCATGATTAGACCAAGATGTACACACTACTACCCACAATAATTACAAAATAAGACAATGAGTTGAATATCCAATTTCATGGATGGTTCGTCCATCACCTTATCTTATTTCATTGCATTCGTATTGCTATGGCTATGTCAAATCTGAATGACAGAGGTTCGTTCAGAGAATTCAGACTAGCTGCATGTGGATTCAGACTAGCTGCATGTTGGATTCAGTTTGTGGAATAGTTGGTGCTGCCTGAAAGAAATCTTGGCATTCTCATACTTTTGTGGTGCGGCAAGTTCGAAGGGAAATTAATAAATCTGATTTATGTTAATTGCTCCAATCCAAATTAACGTTCTCAGATTTGGCTAGATTTAGATGTATTTAGCACTAGAACATAAATAAATACATTTAAATCTAAATAAATATGAAAAGGTAATTTGGATCAGAGAAAATACTTGCTGTTTACTCATGTATGGTATGTGTCTGGGAAGTGGGGGAAATGTTCCATTTTAGTGTGTGTGTGTGGGGGGGGGGGGGGAGTCCTGCTCCGGTGCTCCACCCTTGGTAAAGTTGAGGGGTTATTATCTGTTTTTTTCTTTTTCTATTTTAGGCCCGCCGAAACCCATATCCAGCCTACGTATACCCTTATGTACAGATACGGTACCTATACGGCGCGTTTGAAAATTTTAAAAAAGGTCACATGACCAGATCAATCCTGTCTTGCTGACCCACATCATGCACGCGGTGTTTTCAAACTGGTAATCGCTGCTTCTCCCGCATCTAATTATGTTAGGCGACGGCGCGCCGCCGGCAGACGGACGGCGGAAGGACCGCGCGGCTGTCGTTTCTGCCATCTCCGGTGACTTCGTGGTCGCATAAGGTTTCTAGAATCACGGAGGGTACCCTCTCTTCCCAGTGAGGATTGTGTTAGGGGCAACCTAGGGTTAGGGGCTCCGCCCCACCGATCGATCATATCGAGGTGTTGGGAAGATTTCATCCTCCGGCCATGGTCAGGTTCTCCCGTCGTGCGCGTGGGCGTTTCTTCATCCACTTCATCCGGCACATCGACCAGTGCGGTGGGTTGGGCTTCTTCTGTCGACACATCTACCAACGTGGTAGTTTGATTCGTTCTTCGTTAAATTCATGACCAATATTCATGATGACATGTGCAGAAATATGACTAATATATCTTTTGTCTGTATCCTTTGTTGATGTACTAAAGTAATGTACTGTTGTAGGAAATGGCGTAGTCTAGGTTAGGTATTTTTGAGGTAGAGAAGGAACCTGGGTTTGAGATTCCTACAGATGGGTCAGATGATTCTAGTGAAGGTGTTGGTGATTGGGTAGGTGAATCTTTGTCAGCTAGTGAAGAATTATCTGTAGATTCAAAGTCAAATGATGGTGATAGCTCTAAGCATATGAGCACAGATGTTATTAATGTAAGTTATTTTATTTGATTCAATTATTAGGGATAGCAAATTATGTTAAGGTTAAAGTTACAACAATATTCATGATAACAATTTATGTAGATGGACATAGACAATGATAAGGAGGAAAGCAATTCCGAGTCTCTGTTCGAGGAATACATTAATGAGGTACATAGAGTGTACTAATTATTTGTGAAGCAACGAAGTAAATGACCATTAGTGGATGAGTAATTGTGTTATTGTTTTTGTGCAGGAAATAGCTGGTCTTCAAAACATGTATGACTACTATGGTGAGTCGGACATGGAGAGTGCTATTTTTGATGGAACAGATTCTGGGGAGTCAATGGAGGTGAACATTACGGAGGTAAGATTTATGGTTATATTTATTGTAAAAACAAAATGTCTGATGAATAGAAAATTATTTAGGTTTTCATTGCTTTGCTCTGCATATGCAGGCCCGGTTGATGATGGGAGCTGGAATGTCAATGATGTTTGCAAGGCTAAGGATAAGATGGATATGTTGATGAAGATAAAGGAGATGAATTTTCCTTGCGAAGCAGCTGCTTTTTATTCTACAACAGCTACGCTAAAGATAATGGATTTAGCATCAGAAAGGACAAGGTCAGATATAGAAAGAAGCATACGAAACATTTGATTTATAGACGTTACTTGTGTTCGAGGGAAGGTGAGCGTGATAAGAGGTTGATGACCGGGGAGGGACGAAGTCGGAGGCTCAGAGCTCTGTCTCGATGCAAGTGTGGGGCTCACCTGACAGTGAAGCTTAATGCAAAACTTGGTGTATGGTACGTTAAAAGTTTTGAGCCCAATCACAGTCATGTGTTAGCAAGACCAGATGAAGTACCTTTTCTTTGGTCGCGTAGAAAAATAAAATAGTACCAGAAGGCTGAGATATTAGCTATGGGAGCCGCAAGAATTAGGAAGCACATCATAATGGGCTCCATGATCAGAAAAAGTGGATGGTACGACGGTGTTGGGTACGTCAGGAGGGATATGTACAACCTTTGCAGCAAGGAGAAGAGAAAAATACTGGCGAAAGGTGATGCTGCCACGACCATTGGCATTATGGCTAGCAGAAAGGAGAGGGACCCAAGCTTTTATTTTGACTACGACTTAGATGAAGAAGGACGGCTGAAAAGAATGTTCTGGTGTGATTCTTAGTCTATACAGGACTATGAGGACTATGGGGATGTCCTTATGTTTGACAACACGTACAAGATGAATCGCTATGGTATGCCATTCATACCTTTTGTCGGTCTGAACAATCATCGGAGGACTACTGTTTTTGGTTGTGCCATAGTTTCCGATGAGACAGAAGAAACATATGTGTGGTTGTTGCAAACATTTCTCAAGGCAATGTGTCAGAAGATGCCTCGGAGTGTAATCACGGATGCCGACTCGGCGATGATTAGGGCAATCTGCAGAGTATTTCCAGATGTCTGGCACCGAATATGTACTTGGCATATTGAGAAAAATATGAAGGTCCATCTTAATAGTAAGTCCTTGGGAGAGTTTCGCTCTATGTTGTACTACACTACGTCGAAAGCCGTATTTGAGAAGATATGGCAACCATTCTTAAGGAAATGGCAGTCAGAGAAAACCAAAACTTGGTTGAGAAGGATGTATAGGAAGAGGGGCATGCGGGATGCAGCGTATCTGGCTGATGGTTTTTAGTGGATATGATATTGTATTATGAGAATTGCATCAACCGTATCCGTGAGAACGAGGCGCGAGATGAGTGCATGGCCTCACAGACTATACCAGTGCTCGTAACTAGATGTAGGGAACTGGAGGTAGCTGCTTCACACAAGTTCACCCTGGCTAACTTCTATATGTTGCAGGATGATCTGAAGAAAATTGGTGGCTTACTGACTATTGAAAAATTTTACTATATAAATTTACTATATAAATCAACATACCCTCATTCTCATCAACATTTTACTATATAAATCAACATACCCTCATTCTCATCTAGGGTTCGTCCGGGCTATGTCGTCTCGCCGTGTGACTGATCGGCGGCTGCAGGCGCGAGCGAACTCGTCGGCTAGGATGGTCCGACGAACGGCACCGAGGGATGGACGCAGCTTACATTTATTGTCCATTACAACTGTGGGAAGCAGATCAAGAAAGGCGCACCGCCAACCCTAGATGAGACGGTTAGTTCTTAAAAATCTTTCTTTGTGTTTCATTGCTACAATATTCACGCAATATATAATATTTTGCAATTTAGGATGTTGATGAGGACATGTTGCCCAATTTTTTGATGCTTTTCCATAATATGAGTATGATCCTGCTTACAATGGTATTGAGCACAACACAAAAAAATAGGTGTGGCCACTCGGTGTTCCCTGCTCGTCGTGTCTGCAAAGATGGTTGTGATGCTGGTAGACGGTTTTTGGGTTGTCCATATGATGTTTTTTCTATATCCTTGTGTTATGTACATCATTGACATTATACTAAGATATCATAAAAAAATATAACTTTATTTATTATTTCAGGGATTACATAAGTGCGGATATGTCGAATGGGTAGAAGATGAATGGAAAGGAAGAAAAAGATATGTGATTGGGCAACTAGCCGAAAAGAACAACAACATACTGATGGCAAAAGAAGAGGCTGAGAAAAAAATGAAGACACATTTGAAAATTTAAAATAAACTTTTAAAATATAAGGACAACATTATTTGTTTTCTTGCAACAATGTGTGTTGCAATCTTTGGACTTTTAGTAGCCATCATGTACAAGTGGCAAGATGCAAAGCAGCGAGTTGTTTCAAAAGAAGGAGTTTTTCTACATTCTACTAATAAAAAAGTGAGGAATTTGGTATCCAACAGTGCCTTTTTCGTCACGCCGTTAGTACAACTTGATTTGTATAAACATTGTATAAAACATGAACTTGTGATTAGTAATTTCATCACATAATAATATGAGTAGCCATAAGTGTATATAATAAAACAAAATAGTTGAGCTCATTATGTTACATAGTTGATAGAAGAAAACAAGTTATAATGTCAAGGAAACCTTGTTCGGGACTAAAACCTAACCACTCTAACTTGAAACTTCTAATCATCTATGCTTTCATAACTTATTCATCTTTGAAGCGATCTCGTGAATTTTCTTTTTCATGGAATCTAATTTGTTGGATGGCGATAACATTATTTTTCGACGACACGTCTCCTACTTTCGTTAACCGTGGCCTACAAATTAGTAGAAAACACGGTGAGTTGAAATTAAGTTAAGATGGAACGTTTAGTTCAGAATCAAAACTGAGAAAATTCTCCTGTCATCCGTTCACCATCCCAATGCTCCATGCATTCGATGACAAATAACCCACAAGAGTTTCTATTATAAATGTATAACCGTAGAAAGATTAATACAGGGCTCATGTTCATTCCGTCCTACTGAATATGATGTAATATTTACTCACCCATCCCGCTGCTGCGGCATCTCATACTCTTTAATTGGCTATTTTGAAACATCCAGATATTTCCCACCTGTAGTTGCATTTGCCACTTGCATGTCTTGTCCAATTTGGCGACGCCGTAAAAAGATCATGGTTAAATGCGCAACACATTTTGACAAAAAAAATATGGACACTATATTGTACACATACTAGTGCCTCGACAGTCTCTAAAGTTAAGTCTAAAGGATATAGAGAGTCCAGATATTGGAACTCATGCTTTGGCATGTGCATGACCACTATCATCCAGTGTGTATTACCGATATTCAAGGGAAAATAAGTCTACAAAAAACTCATATTGATAAATATCCGATGGATTTTTAGATGTTTAATCGCAACATATAATAATTAATCGCAAATATAATATAGCATACCTTATTACGAACTTAATATTCTTCTAACACTTGACCAACCATTCCAGATTTTACCATCTCATTATCCATGTTCATGGTGAAATCCTTTACTTTGTCACCAGCAATTGCACGGTCTATTAGAAATTTAGATCTCCATGCTGGACATAAAAAAGGGTCATACCCAACACGAAGGCCTAAATGTCCAATGTACCCATCTATTACCTGAAACAAACATCATTGAATTAAATGTTTGCAACACACAAAGCATAAAATTAATGTACTGGAATAAAAATAAAGTTTTGCCAGTAACTGCAGTTATCACTTATATTATCAGACAACCATTTACGGTCTAGAACGACATGTAGTCTCTCTGCACTAACTTCATCTCCACTGGAGTTCTTGTATAAGCTTTTTTTCTTGTGCTGATCTGGCCGAGATACGAGCTCAAGAAATACACAGGTATCATCTATTTGTTGTGGACTCAAATTAGTAGATGAATCACTGTTGCGATTTGCATCTGGGCCTGGTTTATCATCGAAATCGAGAACTGTATATAAAAATTAAAAATTGATTTATTATATTTGAATGCAAGACATGTTTACAATTTTTATTAAACAAATCAAATATAAACTTTACCTTTTGCAGTAGATCGACGGACTAAGCGCTTGATGGGTTTGTCTAGAGCATAAGGAGACTGAACTTTTTTGGGACTGTACGCTTCCGTTTTCCAGTTAACTCATCTTCCTTTCGGCTATCAGGTGCTTGATAGTCATTTGATACACCTTTATTTAATTGAGTCATAGACATAAACTTGTTAATAGAAATAATAGAAATGTCAATATCAGATTTTTCTTTTACTGGTTCTGCATTATCAATAATAAAAGGGCTATCCGGTGTGCCGCCTAGGGCACCACCCCTCTTGACTGGTATACGATCATTCACACCATTCGCCTTGCAAATAGGTGTATGACCATTTACGTCATTCTGTGTAGGCGCGCCTTGTCATGTGTGCCATGGTTAGCAACTTCGTCAGGCAATTCGCACCAATACAGTCGACCTATCCTTCGGAATCACTATCTTTCTTATACATGAATTCTTTTTTTTTCACGAGGTCCGTTCTGAAAAGAACAAGAATCTTCTTCCTCTTCCATGTCTGCTGAAGCCGCTGCGTCCATAGGTTTGTACGTCACACCTTCCTTGTTGAACAGTTCCAATGTTCTCTACAAGACATGAAAATGTAAGAGCACAACCACATGTTCAACTTGAATGCCAAAAACTATGTAGTTAAGTGTCTCACCTGAGCACATAAGTCATCTATAGGAATCAACATTTTATTCAACTGTGTGTCCAAGTGATATGTCACCCGCTTAAACAAAAGCTTCATCTAATCATTACCAATTTGTTTGGTACCATTGATCTTCTTATGCGGAACACTAACCGTCTTGGACTTTTGCTTACAAGCTGGTATAGGATCTGCCATCAATGGCTCTTGCATACGATATTCTTCAGTGATATTATCTTCTATCTGCATGATGGTACAAATGATACAAGCTGTAAGTCCTGCGTACTAGCTTCACATGAGTTATAATCTAAAAAGGAAATATACGAGGGAAGCAAAAAAAATATTACCTTGACGTTATCACGACCACACCCATTCTCATAGTCGAAATTGTCTCTCTTTGTGGCAGCCGCTTCGTTCCAATTCCTCATGAGCGGCCGTATGGACATTTTAGGATTAAATGCACATTCGTCTTCCTGCGGCAACACTTTCTCCCAGTACGAGTACTATATTTTAAGAAATATTAGTAAATTAGCTATAGCATTAACATCATAGAGTATACATGCGAAAACAAATGAGTACGCAAATAAAACCTGCAATAGTCCAAGATTTCCTTTCGGCCATTGACGGATTATTTTTCCGTTTCTCCCAATCCTGATGTTGTCCATTAGAACCCTTCTCGTTAAAGCATTCTAATTAATCTTGGACATCATGTTAACATCATCAACTAAAGCATATTACTGCTTCGGAACAACCTTTGTCGTCATAGGCGCAATAACTGTTTCAAGTAGCACTAGCACCACCTTTCGCAGAAAATCATCATCGACAACTTTATTAATTACGATGTTTCCAGTAGATTTGCTCAGAAAGTGTGTGGGAACGCATACCTTCACGTCCTCTCCTTCTTCAGTAAGTATGTCCGCTGCTGAAAAACCTTCATTCTCGAGACCAAGGATACACTCTACATCGACGGGCCCAATAGAGATTGTCCCATTTGTCTCTTCTATGGCGAAGGTACCAATCGTAGGGTCAAAATCCTCGAGCATGAACCTTCAACAATATTCACCATGAATCAAAATATAGGGATAAAAACATATGTACAATGCAGAACAAAAATATTTGTATTACTACCTCATTAAGATTGTGCACATCTTCATAGATGGCACCATCATCATACTACATAGATTCGTTTGGGCTAGTCTAGCCCGTTGAGCAATGGAAAGACCAGCAACTAACTTCCAACATTTTTCGATGTTGCAACAAATATCCCCCTGAAAACAAAAAAGACAATTAATATATTAACGGAACAATAATCTATAGACTCTGCTGCATGATCAGCAAACATGTATGGTAACAGTAATCTATAGACCCACCACTCACTACACATAAAATGACGATACTGTTTCAACAAATTCTAGACATGTCTGGTCCTATCTCGATAAACTAGTGGATATAGATGGCCTAAAAATATAGATAACAATCGTCCTAGTTAGTTTGTGTCATGAGCAGCAAGCGTCCGTCCTAACATAAATGACAAACGACAATGGACAGAACTTCCATGCGAGTCAACCGAATTTTAAAACTACAAATCAGTAGAGACGCACACGGATACTATTAAACATCGATGAAAGGGAAAGGAGTATCGGATCTTAGAGCTCTAAATAATGAACCCACTAACCTACCACTTTCGAGGATCAAAGTGAGCTGTACTTGAAATAAAACTATCGATGCGCAGATCAGATGATTACCTAGAACGACCTCCGTGGACAAGGAACGACCACTGTCGGGGAAGAAGGCCGTCGAAACTACGCCGTAGAATTTGGTTCACACGAGGTTAATGGAGGCGTATCGACTAGCGGACTACGACGACATTTAGGGTTAGAAGGAGGAAGCGATCGTGGGGTTAATCGTACGGTTTATAGTTAGAAAAATTTCAACTAGGCCGGTCCTTCTTGGGCCAATAAAGGCCATGCACTCATATCGTCCGAGATATAACATGAAACGGGGCCTGCCTTATAACAAGGGCCGGACGAAGTCTGTTTTCGTCAGACCTAATTTTTTTAATCTTTTTCGATAAAAATTTCACAAAATTCTAAAATTTTGAACTTCTAATTCTAGGCAAATAACTACATATTTGACACCAGTTCTTGATATGTAACATGTGGAACAAGTTTGAGATACTTTTAGATAAGGTTAGAAAAATGACAACTTAGAAACAAGTCGTTTAGTCTAACTTGAACCATCTTTTCTAACCATGTATTTTTTTTGACCATCATTAAATGTTCTAATTTTTTTTCATATGATGACACAAACAATGTAAGACACATGGGCAAGGTTTTATGTTTATTTGAATTTTTTGAATTTGTAGTGCCCCAGTCAAAGTTAGGTCAAATAATCTAATACATTCGGACAAATATAATGCATAAAGATATGCAAGCTCTCTTTCAAAGTTGTACCAATGTCCAAACTACAAGCTCTACATCCATTCCAACAACATATGAAAATATGGAATCAAAATTATAAAGTTAGCTTGCTTAAAATTCAAATTTGATTTGGAGGTGATTTAGTATTTTCAAATTTCTACATGCACTAAATTTTAAATCTGAAAAAACTCTACATATGAATAATGTGGACCCTAAAGTTATTAAAACAATGGTGAAAACCTCATGCAATTCAGACAAATACAGCTCCTTAAATCCAAATCTGATTTTTTCTGAAAACATTTGTCAAAACTACTTGTTTGTTATGGCTAACTGAATTTTTAAATTTCTACATGCACCAAATTTTGAATCTGGAAAACTTTACAAATAAAAAATGTGGCCCCTAGAATCCTTCAAATATTGGTGAAAGCCTCATGCAATTCAGACAAACACATCTCCTTAAATCCAAATCTGAATTTTTAGGTCAAAATTGCGTCGAACGCAGAGGAGGCATATGGATGAACCAAGCTAACCTAGAAATAGATCCATGATTAAACCACATCTTGTGGACCTAGTAATGATTTTTTCCAAAAATAATGAGGTTCCAATGATTTAGATGTAGTTCAATATTTCAATGTTTTAACCATATTGACCAAAGTTTGACTTGAGATAAAATTTAAGCAAACAAGCATTTCACAATGAACAAAGTGGTCATATTCCCACCCAACGACCCCATCTACCATACCATGTTGGTGGAAGACAATTTTTTTTTCAAAATTTTCAACTACCTTCATAAAATTTAGTTGAATTTGAATTGTAAAAATGAAAATTGTATTTGAAATCATAGTTGGACAAAGACCCCAAAAGATGAAGTGTGTGCCATGCCAAGATACACCTACCTGCCAAATTTGAGCCCATTCTAAAAAAGTATGCTATGAAGTTGGCCATATCCTAGGTAATTTGGGTGAGCAACCTCAACTTTCATTCCACAAACTCAAGGTTTATTATTTTTGTGCAAACTAGGGTACAATCTAAGACACAAGGCCAAGGTTTTACTTTTTTGAATTTCTAGTGCCTTGTCAAAGTTTGGTCAAAATCACGTCGAACAAATATAATACATAAAGATGTGCAAGCTCTCTTTCAAAGTTGTACCAATGTCCAAACTACAAGCTTGACATCCATGTCAACAACATATGAAAATGTGGAATCAAAATTATAAAGTTAGCTTACTCAAAATTCAAATTTGATTTGGAGGTGATTTAGTATTTTCAAATTTCTACATGCACCAAGTTTTGAATCTGAAAAAACTCTACATATGAAAAATGTGGGCCCTAGAGTTCTTAAAATAATGGTGAAAACCTCATGTAATTCAGACAAACATAGTTCCTGAAATCGAAAACTGATTTTTTCTGATTTTTTTTGTCAAAACTACTTGTTTGTTATGGCTAATTGAATTTTCAAATTTCTACATGCACCAAGTTTTGAATCTGAAAAAACTCTACAAACGAAAAATGTGGCCCATAGAGTCCTTCAAACATTGGTGAAAATCTCATGCAATTCAGACAAACACAGCTCCTTAAATCCAAAACTAAATTTTCACATTCTCACATGCACCAAATTTGTAATATGTGAAAACTTTGAACATGATTAAAACAATTCAGATACACAAAACTATATACATAAAATCTTGAAACATTTAAATATTAAATATATTAAAATTATGGCCCATATAGTTCTCCTCTATTTATTCCAAGTAAAATTACAAATCTTACAAGAATTATTAAAACAATAAGTAATTTAAAATAAGGGGAGGCAGCCTAACCAGGCCAACTGCCCGACCTAGCTACCTACGACCCAACTGGGCCTCTTTCAGCCATTCTATTCCCGCAGCAGAACGAGCTGGCTCGGGTGGGACGGGTTGGAGTTTAGTCCCACCTCGCCACTCGAAGAGGATGCGTACGAACTTAAATAGTAGAGCATTGCGATGCTTACAATAGCCTCTCTGTTCCACACTACCTGCTAACGTTCACTGATACTTCACTACCCAGTGGGCCTGCTAGTTGGGCCAAGGGCCGACATCCTGGCAGTTTATTCGGTTTCTAGTCATATGCAGGCCGTGAGATCGATAAATACCCTGCTAGTGGGCGGACTTTCCCCCTTTTCTTTACCTTTCCTTTTCCCTATATTTAAACATAAATTCAGACATTCTTTATACAAAATGGGTTGGCATAATGCATATGGAGCATTATCTCCTACACTTCTATTCACTTTAATATTTCAGATGATAATACAACATGGAAAAATTTATACACTTATAAATAATGAAACCGTTTATCTTTTCATACTACACAATGGATTTTCAAAAATACAAACAATACTGCAATGTGGTGTACAATTCAAAACCATCCAATTAAGAAATGACACAATGAAAAACAGATTACTTAGTGACAGAACTGCTAACATGCCACATCACAGATAGGGAAATAAGAAACAAGCAAATGACAGATATACTGACATACATATTACCATATGCACATTGGTAGCAGAATGATAACTTAGTAGTCTTAGGGGAACATCACCAGCAGAAGGTTAACAATACTCATCACATCTGCAAAATACGAAGCTCTCCACCATTTCTACCTAGTTACTCAGTTCAACATAATAATCAGACATAAACATCATCACTATACTAATGATGTACTGTACAAAATATCAGCTGTCTAATGGCACTAACTGATAACTGATTATTTTGCCATTCAGTGCTCCTGTTCTTCATCCTCCAACACGACGTACTCAAACTCTTCTGGCTCCAGCACCCTTAGGAGAGCTTCATGCCTGCCACGATCACGCAAGTCACCCACAAAGTCGTCCTCACCCAGACATCCTCGAGTGGCAACCTCACGGACATGATGGACAAGACCCACCCTTAGGCCCCCACGTGGCTTGAAGTGGTGGAATGGGCACCTGTAGAACTCAGTAGTGAATGACAGGTATGCAGAAATCCCCTAAAGCCTGAGTTTCTTCTCTTCTTTTTTCACAAAGAACTTGTAGGTCCATTGCTTAACATCATTATCTGAACCAGAACCAGAAAAGTACTACACAATCAAAAAAAAAAGAAATCAAGAGTTAGTACTTTTAATTAGGTACAAGAAGTACTATATTTGTGCATATGTGAATGCACTTGAACAGATGGAAGAAGAAACCTCCTTGTCGGGCACCGGGGAGAGTACATCATAGCCAGCACCAGGGTTTGGTGCCTGCCAGAAAATTTTACAAGATTAATTACTGAAAGCATTCAATATAAGTCATTGAACAACAATAGCAAATATTAATAACATAATAAATTATGGTTCACAAATCAGATCACTAAACTAACATTGATTAACTTGACAATAAAAGCTACTTATGCTACATGTCATTAAATTACAAGGACTATGCAATTATGTTACATGTACATAATTGCACAGTAATTATGCAACCTTTGTTCTATCAAACATATAATCAAATTTTCCTATACTACAACTCGCCAACATAACTGCTATAATTACACCATCTCACTATGGCAACATCACTACTAGATGTTCCATAAAAGAAAGATTTCACAAGGGCCAACATCATTCAATATCCCACCATGGAAAAATCACTACACATGATCCATAAAAGAAATATTCCAAAACAGGCAACATCATTTAATAAAGAAACTTTTATCTACTGGAACAACATGTTCAAGGATTAGAACATTTTAAAACTATACAGACCATTACAAGATATAACATGGCATGCATCAACTAAATGTGATTTCCATACATGTTGTTGCCTTAGATAGTCAGGAACCAATGTTTAAAAATTGCAAAATTTAAGAGGCTTTTCATAAAGCTGTGATAACAGCTGACAATAGTCTACAAGTATTTAAACAAGGTATGCTAAAAGGCTAAGTTTTTTTGCAGCCACAAAAACAAGGTACGCTAAAAGGCTAAGTTTTTTGTATTTATTATCATAGAGTAGAGGTACAAACAACACAAACCACCAGCGTGTTCATTAACAGATCACGAAGACGATCAAACTCAACTTTTAGTACAACTCTCTAGTTCAAGTGGCAAAAAACAGTCGCAAAGGTCTACTCTAGTATGCTAATATAGTTTAGGGAATGCAGCCATTTACCATTGATCACCGTGCAAAATCAAGGAAAATGATAAGCTGATATTTCAATATCCCCACTAATTAAACTATACTGAATATCATATCTTAGGAACATCACTCTATACATGCAATTGTAGTACTAGCAAGATAAAAGAATATTTATGCAGGTATAGGACTCTATTCATTTAACAGAACTACTCTAGCTAATATATGGTCATACAAGTTCAGAAAAAAATACAACAAAAATATGCAGGCAACATTGTGTAATTTTATAGTTAAATATCCCAAATAATCCGATGCACCGAACTATTTCTTAGGACTAGACGCATGCTGCAATGAATAACTTTCGTTCAAATATATCAATTCCTAAACACAATCTACACCAGGAATCTACGGAACCAAGCTTCCATCCACAAAGAATCCCTAAATTATATCAATCCCTAGTACTGATATAGCTAAATCTATAGAACCGAGCTTCCATCCAAACAATCTAGAGGGGGAAAATGGAAATTAGCAGAAAAAACTCTTACCTGCATCGGAGCAACCTCCTGAGGCTGCACCGGCGCCAGATTCTCCATGGTGCCAACCGCCACGTTCAAATCCAGCCGCTCCGTCTCGCCGACCTCTGCATCCACCATCTCCACCTCTCCCAGAGCCGCATCAGCCAAAAAGGCCAAAGCGGCCGTACCACCACCGCCACCGCCATGGCCCTCGACCACCTCGACCGCATCTGAGCGGGTCACGACTCCCATCCCCACCCTAGCAGAACCGCCTGCATCGGCTCCGGAGCCCACTCCCGCCATCGCCGGAGTCGAAATCGCGCGGAGGAGGACGACACTCAGGCCGGAAGCGGAGGAGACGACGATGTGAGGTAGGGTTTCTCACTCCTCAGTCCTTTCCGTATCAGGTGAGGCAAAAGGGAGGGGGAAATGGTGGGATCTAGCGAGGCGGAGCGGCCGAGAGGGCTCTTATACGTCGCGTCGATTCGTTTCCGCTGATGTCATCGGCGCACGTGACGTCCACTGTACAAAATACGCGTACAAAAAAGGTACAAACTACCACGGGCCTGTACGAGCTTGAACGGGCTCTACGTATCTCTCCGAAGTCTAGTATTTACGATCTTGCCACCAATAATGAACCACTATTGGACAATCTCCACCATCCTTTCTCCATTCTTTTCAGAATCAAAGCCAGAGGTGGAGCACCGGAGGAGAAGTGGTGTGTGGGTGGGTGGGTGGGGAGGGTTGTGAGCCGTTAGGCCGATCGATGACAGCCGCATGTTTGGTCCGGATCGTCGGGCCTTCATTTGTACCGGCACAAATGAAACAACTGCAATATAATCAATGTGAAGGTTGGGCGGGCCACGAGTACTGTTCCATATTCGGGAGACCTTGCTTACGGGCAAGCTCGCCCATCAAGAGAAAACTGCACGGTCCAAACAACAGGAGCTTTTGCACCCCAGAACCAAAACGAATTTCCGTACTGAAGCTAGCTACTCTCTCTGCCGTCTTGGATTTCGTCCTTTTTTTTTTCTCTCTATCTAGCCTTCGGCTTGTACTACTCCCTCAGTCTAGAAACAACTTACTTGAATTTATCTATGTTTATCTATATTGTCTACGCACTAAAAATCGTTTAGATACATTCGTATTTTAAAAAAATCAAAGTGACTTATTTTTGTACAGACGGAGTATATGTTTTGTTTGTTTAGTTAATTAAAATCAGAACAAGTTGCGATCACCGGTATCTTTCATATGTTACAAACCGTGTGTAAGATTCGGCTACTAGATCTAATGTAGTGTTTGGATGTAAATTTTTTAGCTCGAAATTGAGTTGGATCGGAAATTCTAAATTCAAGATGGAAAGAAAATGGTCTACATTTTCAATTCCTTTGTTTGGATGTGCATGAATTTTTTCGCTGGAATCAAAAGGTAGCACCCAATTCCGAATACTGTTTGGATGTCCAAACGATGGAATTGAAATGTCTAGTTGAGTTTTGACGGTATAAAGTTGTTTAAATATATGCAAAATAGTTGTCTATATTTGATGTTCATATTATTATTTTTCACACATAATAACAATAAAGTATCATAACATGGATCATAATTTTGGAGACGCCCTGCCCAGATGCAGCGATCATATAACAAATAACAAACAAATGTTCTACGTGTTCTATCCTTCCACAAAAAAGACAATCATGAACCATGCGCCAAATGACAAGGGAAGCGCTACGAGCATCCCCGGGGATAACTCTCGCCGATCCCTCTGGTCTCCTGCCCGCCACATGTCCCAGAAAATCAGCCCCCAATCCCGCTTTTGCTATAAACCACCTATTTTTCTGCAAAAAAGCTCGCTTTTGTTACATGTAGCAGAAAACGATACGGCATAGAAAATACAAAAATAGACTGGACCTCGTCGGAGAGTTCGCCGGAGACCTCGACGGTGACCCTGTAGCAAAAAAAAAGTACCAATGTAGCAAAACCGACTTCGCCGAAGACTCGCGGGACCCTTTCGCCGGAGACTGTCGCTAGAGACTTCGCCGGATACCGTGTAGCAAAATAATTGCGCTTTTGTAGCAAAATCAGAAAACTATTGTAGCAAGATGATTATACTAATGTAGCAAAAGACTGACTTCGCCGGAGACACCGTCGGAGCAAAAATTTGTAGCAAAAAAATATGCCATATAGCAGCGCCGCATGTAGCAACATCACAAGTCATATGTAGCAGGTCCGGTCACCGCTTGTAGCAGGACTGCTTGCTGCAGGTATCAACGCGTGTCTCGGAGACATTGTACCAAACATTTTGTACAATTATAGCAAAAGCATAGAACATATGTAGCAAAAAAAAGACATTGTAGCAAAAATCTGACGCCGCTTGTAGCACCGCCGATGGTCACGCTGTAGCAAACATCGACGACGTACGTAGCACCGCCCGTATTCTTCAGAAGCACCGTCGACGGTCGCATGTAGCAAATTCGTGAGGAGACGGTTGTTGTCGTCTACAGCGGCGACCGAACGCTGGCCGGAGGTCGCATATGGCAACACAACCGGGCCGAGCTTGGCAGGGAGACGCGCTCGGGGTGAAGGCGGAGTAGCGGGGCTCCCTGGCGGTGTCCATGGCGGATGTCCTCCATCTCAGCCGGGCACGGAGCGCAGCGGTGCGTTGTGGAGGCACGGCTAGGCGGCGCGGATCAGCAAGGGCGGCGCGGCGGTCGGAGCTGCACGCGGGCGGGTGGGCGACGGCGCGGCTACACGTGCTGGAGGGGAAAAACTGGTGAGGAAGAAGGCGGCGGTGGAGATACCGACGGCGGCCGGAGCTGCACGCGGGCGGGTAGGCGACGGAGCGACATGCACGGGCTGAGAGGGGAAAACGGGAGAGGAAGAAGATCAGGAAAGAGGAAGGTGGGCCCTCCCACGTACTCATGATCCTCCGGGGGACTAGTATCAATTTCCAAATGACAATCTTCATCTTATTTGGGGTATTAATCGCCCATATGGCCTTCCATTGCTTCTCTCGGTACCCCAGATCAGAGTTACTACCACCAACACACCGTGTTGAGAAGAAATATTCGTTTATGTCTTATACAGTACCTACTAATTCTCCTCAGATTCTACAAATTCACAAAATCAAACACATGAATATTTACAAAGAAAATAGAAGAGGGAAGGGAGATCCTAGCTTGGGAACAGAACATGGAGAGGCTACGGGAGTGCCGGCCGTTCCCTTCCGGCCACCATTTGCCTCCCGCCACAGTTACCACTGTTGCCGCTTCCCCTCTCACCGCCGTTCGACTGCAGCCGATCTAGGGTTTGGGTAGGACAGTGGTGGGGACAGGCACCGTCGCCTCCGCGACCTTGCTTCGAGGAGACGGGAAATGGAAAGGCGAGAGGGAGAGGAGGGAAGGGAAGAGGAGAGTGGGAGGAATACTCACCGCAGGAGCTGTGCCTTGTTGCCGGCCGCCCGCGGTGTCCTCGCAGGTGGAGAAGACATGTCTATTTCCTTGCTCGACCTGGGACAAAACGGTACGCACGCGGGGTCTCTTTTCGAGAATTTTCGATCCTCCTAGCTCGGAATCTCACTGGAGTGTGTCCCACTAAGAGCGGAAGTTTCTCCTAGGGCGATCGGGAGGCAATCTCGTTTTGCTAGGGTTTTCCTCTCTCGCGTGGGTGGTTTCGTCGGTGGACTGGATCGCGGCTGTGTGATCTGATCTGTGCGGCGAGGTTCCTTGGGTGTCCCTGATCTAGATTCTCGTGGAGCCTGAGATTGGGACCCCGTATGGCTTCTTCGTCTCGCTCGAAGTCGAGAACTCCTGGTTCTTCTCAGGCACCGGTGCGTTCCCCGACTAAGAAGAGCGCGGACGATCTGGCGGCTGGCCTATCGGCGAGGATGCGTGAGCTGCTGTTGACAGGCAAGGAAGCCACTGGGCTAGTGATAAAGGACATGGAGGCGGCGCAAGTCCATCGACCACAATGAGCTATGGTAGGCAAGGTTTGCTCCTCTCGGAAACTGATCCTGGGAGCTTTGGAGTGAGCGATGCAGAGAGCTTGGGGCCTCCATCATGCTACTATGTTCAAAGAAATTGGAGATAACAGATTCGTCGTAAGATTATCCTCAAAGGGCGACTGGAACCATGTCCTGAAAAGTGGTCCTTGGCAACTTGACTTCAGTGTCTTGTTGCTCAAGAATTTCGATGGTTCAGTCAGACCCTCTGATATGGTCTTTGAGGAGTTGGACATTTGGGTAAGAGTCCTGGATCTACCCCTGGATATGATGAACCAAGCATATGGAAAACTCATTGGGGGGTGGATGGGATGGTTCATATCAGTGGAAGTTGATGATGAGGGTTTGGCCTAGGGAAAGGATCTACGCATTAGAGTTGCGATCCGAGTTGATCAACCTCTGATTCGTGGAGTGAGTCTGAAGTTGTCCGAGGAGGAAGACGAAGGCACCTGGTATGATCTGAAATATGAGAAAGTGCCTCATTTCTGCTTCGAGTGTGGGCACCTGTTTCACTCGGAGGGGAAGTGCTTGGCTGAGAAGGAGGTAGTACAACAGTGGTGAAGGGTTCCACAGCAGAAAACAAAAAATTTCCTACGTTGGAACCTCCTAAACTGCCTAAGATCTATCTATGTAGTAATGCGAGAACGACCGAGCGTATAGAATACATACCCTTGTAGGGAAACGTGGTTGAAGTATTCGAACTCGTAGCCGACCTCAAGGTCACGAAGCTCCTCGCATGTCACCCCTTGCTCCTTCTTCATCGTGCAGTAGCTCCGGCTCAGGACATCCAAGGTGCCTCAAGTGAGTCCCCTCGTGGTTTCGTACATATACGGTGTATGATGATGACCTCCGACTCCTTGATCCCTACCGGGAGTACGGAAGTAGATCTCTGGCTTGGAATCCTTACAGCGCAAGGACGTGCTGCTGGTGCGGTGTAAATCCTTACTTGGGACCATGCCAATGCATGGAGACGAGAGAGAGAGGGAAGGAGAAAGTCAACCAAAGGACTTCTCCAAATATTGGTGTGTCAAATCCCACCCATGGGCACCCCTTTATGTAGGGGGAGGGGGTGTGCCCTCCCCTTTGGGTTTCCCATGTGGGAATAAACAAGAGAGAGGGGGGAGGCGCATGGGCCCTTAGGGTACCATGGGCCATCCGAACAGGGGTGGGCCCCACCCCGCGCATAGCCCGAGGCTAGCTGGTTGGGCCCCCTTGAGGTGGCTAGGCCTTGGCCCTTCCCTCCTTCGGTTTTCCCTCATGGGCCCTTTTTCCCTAGGAAGTTTGTCCCATTAGTGGAATACCCCTTCAAATTAGATTTTAATATTAATTACATTAATTAATATGTAAATACATATTACAAAATCCGATTTGACCCGAAACACCTTTCGGTTCCCTTTCGATTTCCTCCGAATGACTTCGGAACTTTACCAGAACAATTCCGGTTCTCTCACGGAACTTTTCTGGTTTCCTTTTCTCTTTCATATGGTGATTCCAACTTATAGAGGATCTCTAGCTCATCGTACCCTTAAGTGTATTTCACCACGGCTCGGGAATGGCACTAATATGATCTCCATCAATGATCAATAGCAGGACTGGGATGCCCATAATGACCCCTGTGTATTCCATGATGATAATGTCGTTTGAACCGTAAACAGTTGTTTCCCATTCCCTTTGCTGCTTGATACCTAGTTCACCCGAGATTTGATCTACGGTATCTCCATACCTTCGTTTGATCTTGTTACCGATGAACTTGTTTTCTCGTTTCCGTGCGGTTGCATTCCGTGACCCAGTCACACGCTTGCAAGCTTCGTTAATGGAATGTCACCTAGATGGCCACTAATGTATCTGTCTGTTACATGGATGGGCAAATCTTGGTCTTGATATGTACTCTTCTACACCTGAGTGGCACCTTTTCGATCATCCAGTCACGGAATGATACTTGATAACCATCTAAACTCCCTCCAGAACGGTGATTTGCATTATCTCATAGTCTATGGACATGTTACAAGGTTTCCTTAGTTTTATCATTAATGGTGAACTTTGTAACTAGATCTCATTAAGATACAACTGGTTGGGTTGTTCGTCTATCACATCATTCAACTAATGACATGACCTCATTGTCAATTGACATAAATTCCCATGATCTCGAAACCCTAGATCATCCTCATGACCAATGAACTAGTTTGCTAGAGATAACTAGAGACTTGGTTTGTTTACATACCACATGTGTATTAACGTTTATTATTTGCCTCTAGGGCATATCTCCTTCAAGTGGGGGGAGTGGCTTCACGCATCTACGAGACGCAATCCAAAACCCCCTCCTCCTGCTCGTCTGTCGGTTTGGTCAAGCAGCTACATTAGTAGATCGACAAGTGAAGACATCAGATATAGAGGACCATCGGTTCACGATCTCCCACCAAGGCGCAATCTGTTTAGAAACTATGAGGTCTTAAGTACCGCTCGCACTGGTGAGCGGCAACAGAGACGTGAAGAGAGCGTGGTGAATAGTCCATCTAAGAGATAGCAACCTTCACAGCAGGATAAATACCCGGCGACAGAGCCACGGGGTTCGAACCCGTGTAGCGGAAAATAGGGAACGTATACTTGGTGGCCAAGGAATCAAGCTGATACTAACCTTAGGAGTAGGAACTTTGAACTGCAAGCATACAAGAATTATAAGAAGGGAGGGTCGAAGATGGTCTAGCAGCCAGTGGCAGTTCAGGTTGTAGGCGAGGAAGAGGATATAGGCTCTGGGAAAAGGCAGCGCACTAGCACTGTCTTTGAAAGACTACAAGAGAATGAGGGTGAAACCCCCCGCACTGAATCGGTTTTTAACAGACTAGAAGAACCAGAGGCGGACCCTATGCAGCAGAGCTGCCGAAGCCAATGAATCTGTTGGCCCTTAACTATCGCAAACTGGGGTTGGACGTGAAAGTGGGCGAGCTTCGAGACCTCTTACGGTCTCACAACCCAACGGTGGTTTTTCTGAGTGAAACTAAGCAGAAGAAGAGGACAATGGAGAGTTTGTAATGGAGCTTAGGGTTCCGACATGCCATTTGTGTTGAAGGAAAGGGCAATGGAGGTGCGCTAGACCTCTAGTGGAAAGATGGGGTAGATGTAACTGTCCAACCGTGGTTCCTAAAGTGATTTTGGATCAACCTCGAGGGATTTTTCATGGGAACTATGCCCTGGGACACATCATTCTACATTAAAGACGAACTAGTCCCACCATAACAATATACATGACATCAGATGGAGCATTTATACTTCTATATCTATGTAGATCCTAGTGCATGAAATGCAACTATGCCACTTAGTTTGCTTCTTTCCATTCAAGTACAAACTTATTTCTGGTTCAGTGATTAACTCAAGAATCACTTCAAGACATGTTCTTACAGTTAAGATCTTGTCCTTCCAACCAGAAATTCGGGTCACATTACGTCGAGTATACAATATGGTTGTATGGAAGAACCTATGACTGAGGCATAGGAGATGCAACACATCTCTTTCTTCCTGTTTAACCATAGTTGTAATACCAAGACAATGCTTCATATAGTAAGAACTTCTTTCTTACCTTGTTCCATTCCGAACTTTCTTCAGAATCTTGCTTAGGACATTCTGAACATCTTCAGAATCAAGTCCAATAAGCATTCGACATTCAATGTTTATTAAACTCACCAATCTATCTCGATAGATCTCATTGTTTAATAACTTCAACTTCATCCCAATGTATCTATGTAAATGTTATTAACACCAATCACATCATTCACATATGTCGTCCACATATCCTATAATGATTTCACGCTCCCACTCAAATATGGCATCCATATTCGAGATCCAAGGATTTAACTTAGCTCCCACTCAAAATATGTCTACTACATATTAAGATTTGGCCAAGCTACTTAGCTCCCACTCAAAATATGTCTACTACATATTAAGATTTGGCCAAGCTACTTAGATCCCACTCAAACTATGTCTCTTACTAACATGGGTATACCCTACAGGTACTCGAGTTTGGTATATACGGCCTGGATACAGTAGAAGCCCACGACGTTGCTAAGGCCCAAAACAGAATTCGAGTGGCCCATGGATTCTCGATTGCTTGCGAGACAAGAAAAAGCTTAAGATAGAAAGTTCAAAGGGAAAACGCTAATCTGTAACCGACTCGAACTGCTACCCGAGACCTAGCCTATCTATATAAAGTCTAGGAGGGGGCGGCGAGGAGGACACACGCAACCCTAGTTTCCACAACTCTCGCCAGATTGCATCTACGCACCCCTGTAACCTTTGATTCCTTCATTAATTCCAAGAGCAGAAAAGCAGGAGTAGGGACCTCTACGAGGCCTGAAGCTGGGTAAACCTTGCATACCTATGTGCTTGTTTGCTAGCCGACTGATGCCTCCAGCGCTTCCTCCTTCTCCAAAACCCAAGTCCATAACAATGGGCATTGATGAGTTAAACCCTCGTCAATTGGTGCCGTATGTGGGAACTGTAGTGCTGATGACGCGGCTTCTTCGGCCCCATCAACTGTGATCTACAACTCCGCAACAGTGGAGATTCGCCAGCTCTTCGGTGCATTCGATTTCACCGTCCACACGCCGGCAACCCACCTGGCTTTCGAGTCCGTGGGTGATGGAATCAGTCTAGCGATTGGGAGCTTCCGCTTCCAGGTTGGTCAGATGGGTATGCTTCGCATGCCTGACCAGCCAACGGTACCCGCGATTGCTCCAGCATCGTGGTTCCAGCCACCGATCGGCACCCTCAGTGAGCTCAACACCTCAGCAAAAGCTGGGGGCATGGATAGCAACAACAGTCGCGGATCTGATCTGGGTGATCTAGCCACTGAAGATGGAGCCTATGGCTCCGGATCTGAAAGTTGCGGGAGCAACAGCTTCCCTAACCACTTCATGTGCGCGGTCATCAACGCGGGCGACACCGCCACCAATCGCGAAAACGCTGGCCCTGGATCTGGCACCGGACTGCCCAACGGCGCTGAATCGCCCAACGGCAGCACGCCCAACGGCGGCCCCACCAACGGTGGCAATGGCATGCCCGTCAACAAAGGAGCGGCAGTCGAACCGCCAACCATGGTGAACGAACACACAGGAGAGCGTGTTGTGATCAAACTCAACGACAACGAGTGGGACCGTTGCCAAGAAGCTCTGCGAGGCAATCCTCTACCCCCCGGCATGCCGCAGGACATGCTGATGGGCTACCATTGGCTACTAAAGGAGGAGTACAGATGCCAGCTACACGCAATCGCGCAACTCGAGGTGCGTAAACAGGCGGCGGATGAGTCGAGTCTTCGACGGGCTGGGCTCTCCTCCCACGGAGGATCCTCCTCCAAAGGCAACGAATACGTGGCCAACAAGAGGCGATCTCGGATGGCCCATCTCACCGAGAAAGAACGCATAGAAGCTGCAAAAGTCCTCGACTTTAGCTCTATGACAATCGACACGCGGGGTAATTTGGTCCCAAAAACACCGCAAGCCGCGGTGACAGCGGCCACCATGTACCTCCTCAACAACTAGCCGCCAGCTGGAGATCCAAGAGCTGCCATGCACCAATCTATGATCGCGGGCTTGGGGCTAATCGAGGCCTCCCTCGACAAAGAGCCAACGCCGGAGCCAAAGAAAGGCAAGGCTCTGGCAAAACACTTTTCCTCACCCTTATCTAGCGATGACAATCACGATCTGTCTCGGTGTTGCTACTCACGGCGACACAATCACGACTACGATGCACGCGATGACCTCATGCAGCGCAAAATTGACAAATCAAGGGCAAGACGCGCTCGTTCGACTGATTCAGAAGAGGATGAGACTAAACTCTGCGGCGCCAGATGCTTCAGCAGGGCCATTAGGCAGAAGCGAATGCCTAAAGGGTTCAAACTCCCGTCAGAAAATCCAAAGTTCGACGGCCTACAAGACCCAAAGATCTGGTTGGAGGACCACATATCCTCCGTCAGACTACACGGTGGGAGTCGAAGCACGGCCATGCAATGCCTGCAGCTACAGCTGCAGGGCACCGCTCGCACATGGCTCAGCAATCTCCCGCACGAATCCATTCGCAGCTGGGAAGAGCTGGTTTACAGCTTTGTATGCAATTTCAAGGGCACTTATAAAAGGCCCACATCAATCGAAGAGCTGAGGAGCTGCCAACAAAGGTCAGGAAAATCGCTACGCTCGTATATCCAGAGGTGGTTCATCATCAAAAATTCCGCGGAAAATATCTCGGAATACCACGCAATCAATGCGTTCAACAGCGGCGTTCGCCGCATAGAGCTCAGGGAGGAGTTGGGCCGTTCGAAGCCCAAAACAATCGACCACCTGATGGAAATTCCAAATCGGTGGGCCGACAGAGAGGATTCGGTAAAAACCGCACCTACTCCGATGACGATGACGACCTCGGGCGCAGACGCGACCGTCGAGGCAAGCGGCAAATGTGCGTCTATGATGACCACGACGACATCAACATGGTCGCAGCCGGATACGCCGACAAACGTGACAAGAACTGAAACAACGGCTATCACAGCGGTGGATACCGCGATTCTAGGAAAACCACGCAGGTGTGGCAGCGCCGCACTCGTGAAGAGGCACCCGCAACAACCATCGAGGACAAACTGTCCGGACTGTGCAACGTGCACTTCTACATCGATAAGCACGATGACAAGAAAAAATCAAGCCACCTTCTCAAGGACTGCCACGAGTTCCTCAAGCTCCACGAGGGTTTGGCTCGGATGAATCGTGACGCAGTCAGCATGGGCTATGGAGTCTCCCTAAGCACCGTGGCACATGGAGCTCCTCCGCCACCGCCCGGAATACCACCACCCATGGACGCACCAGTCCAGAATAAAAGCGGCGAACCATACCCATGACCCGTGGGTAATATGGGGATGATCCAAAAGGGGCGTCCCTCAAATCGAGTGCAGAAGGCCATCACTCGCCAAGTCAACTTGGCGATCAACTCTCCTCCTTCCACCACGGAGTACCTCAGTGGAAGCGACTCCTGCATCACATTCGATAGGCGTGACCACCCACGCCAAGTTCCTCATCTAGGCCACAGTCCCCTCGTACTCGAGGCGCAGATCAGGGGTTTCGACATGAGTCGCGTCTTCATGGATGGCAGCAGCGGCATTAACCTCATGTTCGCCAGATATGTCTTACCTCTGGACAATGCACTTCGATGGATCCAAACGAAAGGATGGGGCTGGCGCAAGTGTCATACTGACATCGCCCTAGGGAGATAAGATGAAATACATTCTGCGAATGCAGTTCACTGCATCCAGCAATGAAGCTGAATACGAGGCCCTGCTGCATGGGATGCGGATGGCGAAATCCTGCGGCGCTAATAGGCTCATCATCTACGGGACTCCAAACTGGTGGTCAACCAAACGATGCACGAGTGCGACACGCTGAATGACAACATGATCGCCTACCGCAACCTCTACGACACACTCGAAGGGGACTTCGACGGTTGTGAACTTCGGTACGTAGGCCACGAAAGCAATGAAGAGGCGAACGCACTCGCCAACATTGGCTCCACCTGCGCCCCCATACCACCTGGCGTATTTCTCAAGCGTATCTGCAAACGCTCCTTCAAGCCAAAGGCCACAGAGAAGAAAACAAGCGCAACAACGGACTCAGGGGCTACGCCATCCAATGAGCCAATGGAACTCGATGACCTGGAGCTTGACACAGGACTCGAAGGACCAATGGGTGTAATGATGATCGAGCCATCTTGGACTCAACCCTACATCACATATCTTCTCAGCAAGAGGCTGCCTGACGACCCAACTGACGCGTGACACATTGCGCGATGATCCAAGGCATTCACCGTCATCAACGGTGAACTATACAAGCGCAGTATCACAGGAGTACTCCAACGGTGCGTCTCCAACACGGACGAAAGGGCCTTATTCCTCGACATCCATGAAGGGACTTGTGGGGCACCATGCTGGTAGTCGCACCTTCGTCGCCAAAGCTCTACGAGCTAGATTTTACTGGCCCACGGCCATGCGCGATGCCAAGGACATCGTCCAACGCTTCAATGCTTGCTAGCGATTCGCGGACAAACCACACGCACCTGGCGCGGAACTGCGGCTAATACCATTGGCTTGGCCCTTTGTGCAATGGGGACTCGACATGGTCGGCATGCTCCCAAAGTCCTCGTGAGGGGACTACGTCTACCTCCTGGTCGCAGTTGACAAATTCACCAAGTGGATAGCGGCCATGCCGATGACAAAGCAGTCAGGAGCCAGTGCCGTCAAGTTCTTCGAGTCCATTGTGTCTCGCTTCGGAGTGCCACACAACATCATCACGGACAATGGAACGAACTTCACCTCTAAAGAGTTTAGGGTTTCTGCGAGAACCTGGGAATCAACATAAGCTATGCCTTCGTAGCTCATCCACAGACCAACGGTCAAGTCGAAAAGGCCAACAGCCTCGTATGCGGTGGAATCAAGAAGCGACTCCTCCGGCCACACGAGAAAGCCGCCGGGTGTTGGCCAGATGAGCTGCAGTCCGTACTTTGGAGCCTGCGCACAACTCCAAATAGCGCCACGGGATATACCCCATTCTTCATGGTGCACGGTGCTGAAGTAGTGCTACCCGCAAAAGTATGCTTTAAAGCCCCACGGGTGGTTGCGTACAACAAGCAGGAGTCAACACTTGCACTCGAAGACTCCGTCGATATCCTTGACGAGGCACGAGACATCGCAGCAGAAAGATCGACGATCCACCAGCAGAACCTGCGCAACTACCACAGTAGAAGGTTATGCCCCTGATCCTTCCCCAAAGGAGACTTGGTCCTGCGACTGAAGCAACAAGGACACCTCAAGCTCGAGTCTCCTTGGGAGGGACCATACATGATTACAGAAGTAATCCCAGGTGGCACCTATCGCCTTAAAGATTTCGAGACAGGAGTCACATACTCCAACCCCTAGAACGTCGCACAGCTGGTCGCTTCTACCTCTAGTTGTTTTTTACACATAAGGCTATTCAGCCAGGCTACTTAGCCATACATTGTACCTCGTACTGTTCTGCGAATAAATAAAGCTAAGTGCCCCGAAACTCTGTGTTTTCCCTCATTTTTCTGGCAATCTTATCACTCGGGCGCTATGCCACCCTTTACATCCTCGTTCTATGAACAAGTCGCAGTATCCCGAGTAGCTGACACAACATCTATCAAACCCTTGATAAAACACCAACCCAGCTGCAACGCACCTGACAGGTTGGCAAGGTGCTGAGATAAAATAAGTCAGGCTAATGAAAAGAAACTGCAGAGTAAAATACACTCGCAAAATATATAAGCTAACAAGCTCTTTACATATCAATAGAAATTAATTACATCCAGTATATCCATATGAACTTTACAACACTTGTACAATTATGTGCAGGATACAAGTTAAACTACTGCTGCAGCAGAAGAATGTTTGTTTGTTCCTCAAAGAAATTGACAATGTCTTCTGCTGGACGATCCACCGCCTGGTAATGAGGAACCATGTTCCAGGTTGAACCTTCCGGCGGGGTTGGCGGTCCAGCAGCAACAGCTGCAACATCTACATCAGGCCGATGCAGTCGCACCAGCGATAAAGCAACCTTGGCACCAGCCACTAACTACTGCCGCACGCACTCGCGAACTGTACTCAAATCCTGGAACTTAGCCAGGAGAGCCAATAGGCTCGAAGGGACGACGTCCAGTGGAAACATCGTCTGGTAGATATTCCTCAGGCACGACTGCGCCTTCTTCAGAAAGTGGAGTACTCGGGAAGCACGATCCTGCAGGGTCACAAGTGCGATCGCATGATCATGGTCCACCCAAAAATACCCACTCGCCTGAAGCTGCTCCTGGGTCAGGTCGTTCATTTGAATGGCGATTCTGTCTTTCTCATCTTGCGGATGACGAGCACTAACAACTACACCAAGAAAAAAGGTAAAATATGAAGACAAGGAACTGCTGCGATTGACTAAAAGAAAAGATAAGAGGGCAGAAAGCTAACACTTGAACTGATCGCCCAACCGCGTCACCTCCTCCAATAGATACTGCTCACGCGCGGTCGCCTTCTCCACCCTCGACTTCCATACATCCGCGTTACCACGGAGGATGGGCAACTCATGTTCCAGCTGCTTAACGCGATCACGCACCCATGAAAGCAGGGACAACTCATCCACCCTTGAACGCAGTTGCGCCATGGGCTCATTAGTGGGTGATGGATCAGGAGGATCACTCGAAGGACCACTCGAGGTACCCTATCAGGAACCAAACAAAAGCAAAATAAGAGACTAAGGATACACCAATGAAAGGCCTGGATGCATTCAAACATATCAAAGTCCTGACTGGGGTACCCCCATCAAAGTATTGTTTCACAGACACAAATGGTCAAAACACTAGAACTATTACATATAAAAACTAAGGAGGTTGTCGATTAGTCCGACCTTGGGAGTTAAATCCTCACGGATGCGATTGAGCATATCCTTGGCCTTCCCCAGCGTCTCCTGGAGGGATACGCTGCGATCTTCGACTGCAGCGACGGCACCAGCCAAGGCATCCGCGTAGCACAGAGATTGGGCATCAAAGCTCAAGCCGCTGGCTTCTGCATACACAAAAGTGTTAATACAACAACCAGATGTTAGAACAGAAAAGCAAGGCACATCCAGATGAAAAAGAAGACCCGAGAGGGACTTGGCAATCGAGAAAAGTTGCTCCTCGAACAACTTCTCCCTCTCAGCAGTGGAGGCACGGAGATCCTCCTCCCGCTTCTGCGACTCCTCCAAAGCTGCGACCGCCTCGTCGTGATTCTTCGTCGCCGCGGCCAGCGTCTTCTCCAGTGCAGCAGCATGGCAAAGTAATTCATTATTCTCGGCTGCAACATATAGGGAATGTCACCAAATCGAATCAATAAAATTCGCAAAGGCAAAGACGAAGTCAATACTTACTTTCAACAATGCGATGGCAATTGTCCAGTCGCGCATGTTGTCGACCCATGTTAAGGACTTGCTCCGCCAGGCGGGCGGCTCCTTCACGATGAATTGCATCAGTAGACAATAAAAGTTCAAGTAAAACAACGCCAAGAATAAATTCGACTGCCAATTACAAGATACCTACATGATCCTCCACAGACTCCGAAGAAGGCCGTTGCATAGTCATCCGGGTAACCATCTGATGTTCCCAGCATGCGGGGAACTCGATGAATTATGCCCGGAGTGGGCCCCCAATGGAGGAGAAGGAGACTGCAAAACCACCTTCTTGGACTTTGAGTATGTGACTCCGGACTCCTTCAAAAATTGGACGTCGTCAGAAGACGACGTTGCCGCTTAACTGAAACACAAATCAAGTAAAGCTTCAGGAAAGATGGCAACTCAAAGAATAAATGAAAACGAGGTCGTGAACATAGAACTTACTAGTCAAATCTATCAAGGACTGCTCCTCCGAATCCGACGATTCCTTTGGCAGTCGAAGCTTCTTCCAGGCAGGAGGAGCCATGGACCGCGCAGGAACAACGGGAATCGGCTCCTCTGCACCAATAGATGGGCCTTCTGGAGTCGACGGAGACGAAGCATCCGAGTCCTCGCTGAGAGAATGCTTGCGAGTGTCCAGATCACTGGACTCGGGGGATCCCTCCTCCTCTTCAAGTAGGACGGTCGATTCCGACTCGTCCTCTTCATCCACTTCGCGAGGAATAACCCCTTCAGGAAGAGGGGCCAAATTGGGAGACACCTTCCAATCCTGCATTCAAAAAAGAGTTCATTACACATCAAGAACTTAACGACAATTGATAAAGAAAGCTACTTCGTAGCATAATTCTACCTCAGCAGGAGGGTTAGAGGCGTCGAAGGGAGGCACGACTGGTTTGCCTGGGAGAACCTTCTTGGACGTATACTTCATCACCAGTCGTAGCCTCTTATCTACTTCACCCGCAGAAATGCCATCGGCAGATACGGGAGTGGCATCATCCACACCAGCCCATTGGAACATGGGGTGGACTCTGGCCTGCAGAGGCTGGATGCGATGGCGCAACCATGTGCGAATTAGGGCGGCGCCTCCCTCTTCTTTACCCATACGGCTCTCGAGGTCGCAGACGCGCTTGTATAGCACTTCCATCTCCTTGGACTCACCAAGCATCACTACGTTCTTCCAACAACGCCTCCTCTTGCACGACGTCACGGGATCAAAGGGCGCGAGTCCGAAGTGCTCTCCGTCGGCCTTCTGGTCGCGGATGTAGAACCACTTGACTCTCCACCCTTGGATGGACGCCATGAGTTTGATATCGAAATAAGTGGCGGAGGAGTCGACATGGATTCCGCAGCCTCCTACGTCGTAGACTACAGAACCAGATGCTGACTGGCGCTTCAGCTTAAAAATCCTCTTAAAGAGGCCAAAGTGCGGCTCGACTCCAAGCCAACACTCGCAAAGGGTAATGTAGCAGGCGATGTGGAGAATAGAATTTGGGGACAGGTGATGCAGCTGGAGCCCGTAGAAGCAAATGAGGCCCCTCAAGAAATGATGCAGGGGCAGAGAAAGACCGCGAATGATGAACGCAAGGAACATCACCCGGAAACCAGTAGGAGGACAAGTAATTACCTCACCACCTGGCACTCGCGACTCATCCTCCACGTGCGACAGAACTCCATCTTAACGCAGGAGATGGAGCTCGGAGGACTTGATGATGGATGCGCGCCATGCACCACTAGTGACACGGGTACCATCGCCCTTCTTCTTCCCAGCGCTGGCAGCGCTGGTGCCCACAGTGGCGGATCTGCCCTTCTTCTTGGCGGTGGCATACTCAGCAGCGGCGCCTCCCTTCTTCTTGCCCATCTTGTGACGATGGTGAGAACAAAGGAAGTAGCTCGGAAAGACATTGAGTTGGTCCAGTGCCATGAAGAGGACGAGCACTGAGAAGCAGAGAGCAGCATCAATGGAAATGGAGGGACGAGCAGAGAAAGGCAGATGGGAAAATTACCACAGCTGCGCTGCTACTTAACACCCTCGCGAATGCCATCCAACGGCCAGCAGAAACCCTACTGGACGCGTGGCGCACATCGCCATCGACACGTGGAGAAGCCAAAACATGAACCGTCCCCTACTATCTCCATTACGCACGGAAATCCAGGAGACGCAGTTAAAACAGAAGATTACGCATGCCCGGTCAAATCAAAGTCAGAAAGTGGGACCCACCACTCGTCACGTCCCGTCAAAGCCGCTCACGCGGGCAACCAAGGTCATCATATCGTCAGCACTAACGTCATTTCAGCAGCAGAAGATTTCGATTTCTCTAGTCCTTGCTCGAGTCTTCGACTCAACCAAGCACTCGGGGGCTACTCCCATAGGGAGCGCTGGTCACGCACCCTATGATTCATTTTTATGCAGGAATATGATCATTAAAGGCATACCCACCACTCGAATCTACGATTCGATTATGGATCATGGTTTACTCCCATAGGGAGCGCCGAAAGCAAATTCGATCGGAGAGTCTGCGGGTCACCCGAATTCTGCGTTGGGCCTTAACAACGTCATGGGCTTCTGCCATATCTGGAACGTATATGCCAAACTCGAGTACCTGTAGGGTATACCCATGTCAGTAGCCCCCGAGTGTCCAGTGGAATCGCAGATTCGACTGGAGACTTTATAAAGTCTTTCGAGTGCATGACTGAGCATATTTTCGAGTGTTCGTGTCTGTGTCATAGGGATTATTGATATACGTGCCTGCTTTATCCGATATATCGGTATCAGTTAACTGCCTTAGGGAAAAACAACGCAATCTACTGAAACTCGAGTCCCCGGACTCGAATTCGGAAAAGTGCTGGCGTAATTTGACTCAGGCCGCGGAGGTCTTACATGAGTCGAATTCCAGTGCATAAGTGTGAGCACTCGATGCATCCGTCAAGGCATGTTCATCGTACCTGTAGGTACAGATATATTTCTGGTAGTGCGCAGCTGATACGTCCATTTTGCATCACTATTCTATGTCATAATTCACTGTTATTCATTGATATATTTTGTATTGAGAGGTGATACTTATGTTATTTCATCTGTTTTTGCATGGCTGATAACTTTTGGAGCATGGACCGCTGCAGTCAGGATTCTGATGGAAAAGGTGTTGTTTGGAGGCAAAATTCGCGAAGATCAGAAAATCCGGGAAAAGATGAAGGAAGCCAGAAGGGGGGTGGAGATGGGCCACAGGGGGCCCACACCACCCCCTGGCGTGGGCCAGCCTAGGCCGCGCCACCAGGGGTGTGGCCGCCCTGGTCCAACCCATGGCACTCCCCTCTGGCGTATATTATCCTCCCGAAACCCTAAGACTCAAGGAGCAACCACAGAAAGATTCCGCCGCCTCTGCGGTGCGGAAAACACCGAGAGAGAAAGATCTCTCCGACAGAAAGATTTCTGCCAAGGGAATTCCTTCTCGGAGAGGGGAGATCGTCGCCATCAACACCACCATCAAGCTGGACTTCATCGGGATCATCATCATCATCATCACCACCATCATCACCATCAGCACCCTCATCACCATCTCCATATTGCTGTAAGAATTGAGTTGAATCTTGCATTAGTTCATAGGGGAAACTTTCTCGGTGTTGATTACTCTTTGTAGTTGATGCTATTGAGTGAACCGTTGAATTATTGTTTATGTTCAGATTATTATACATCATTATTCCATCTCTGATCATGATCCATATGATGTCTTGTGAGTAGTTCATTTTGTTCTGGAGGACATGGGAGAAGTCATGTTGTTAGTAGTGGGGTCGTGTTGAGAAAGATTCAGTAGTTTGATATTTAAGTTGTGGTGTACTTCTTCTAGTGGTGTCATGTGAACATCGACTACATGACACTTCACCTATATGGTCCTAGGGGAATGCATTGTGTATTTGGCTACCAATCGTAGGGGTTGCTGGAGTGACAGAAACCTGAACCCCAGTTAGGAAACCATTGCACAAGGAACGTAAGGGTCTTAGTGTTTAAAGTTGTGGTTAGGTTTCTACCTTAATTACTTTCTTGTACTTACGGATGTTTGCAAGGGGTATAATCACAAGTATGTATTAGTCCTTGGAAGGTCAGTACATTAGCACAGGTTCACCCATACAACACTTAGCAAGCTAAAGAAGATTAATCAACTATATGAAGCGAAAGCACTTGACAGTCTTCCCATGTGTCCTCGAGAACATTTGGTCATCTTAAGTAATACAACCAGCTTGTCCTTTGATGCATAAAGGATTGGGCCACTTGCTGCATTTATTCCTACTGTCTTTTATTTACTCGTACTTTGTTTACTTGCTTTATCAAAAACCCCTAAAAATCCGTTTGCTAAGTATTTGCAGAGAATTCCTGATCCATACCACTAGCCAGCACCTTCTGCTCCTCGTTGGGTTCGACACTCTTACTTATCGAAAATACTGCGATATACCCCCTATACTTGTGGGTCATCAGCAGCAGATGCATTGTTAGGTCTTATCTTCATGTTGTAAGCACGACATCCGAATTTTTGTCATCGTGGAGATGATTCGGGCGGCCCAGGAGATGTAATCTCTTTGTAGGGAAAACATGAAGCGGAGTCGTCATAGCATTCGAGTGTGGATGTTATCGACACATAGTATGATGTACAAATAATCATAGGGTGCGCGACCAGCGCTCCCTATGGGAATAGCCCTCGAGTGCCTATTTGAGTCATAGACTCGAGTGGAGACTAAAAACATTTTGCTATTGATGTCATCTTTTGTTGCTTGTTTCAGTCGAATGTGCTTCCAGCGCTCCCTATGGGAGTAACCCGTAGTTCACAATCGAATCGTTAATTCGAGTGCTGGGTTTATCTTGAATGCTCATACACCTGGATAAAAATTCTTTCGGGTGCGCGGCCAGCGCTCCTGTTAGGACTAGCCCCCGAGTGCTTGGTTGAGTCAAAGCTTGAGAAAGAACTAAAGTAGTCAAAATCTTCTTTTGATGGAATCAATGACGTCAGTGCTGACGATGTGATGACCTCAGTTGCCCGCGTGAGTGGCTTTGACGGGACGTGACGAGCGATGGGTCCTACTTTTTGTCTTTGATTGGACTGGGCGTGCGTAATCTTCTGGTTTAACCGTGGGGGACAGTTCGTGGTTCAGCTTCGCCACATGTCGATGGCAATGTGTGCCACGTGTTCAGTAGGGTTTTCGTAGGCTATTGGATGACATCCGCGAGGAGGTTAAGTAGCAGCGCAGCTGCGGTAAATTTTCCCCATCTCTCTTATTGCTCGCGCCTCCTTCGCCATTGCTATTCTCTCTGCTTCCTTGCGTGCTTCCTCTTAGTGGCACTGGACCAGCTCCGCATTTTCCCCAGTTACTTTCTCCGCTCGCATCGCCATCGAAAGATGGGCAAGAAGAAGGGAGGCGTCGCCACTGGATCTGTGTCCACCATTGCCACGGCCAAGAAGAAGGGCGGCACCACTGCCGTGGGCACCAGCACCGCCGTTGCTAGGAAGAAGAAGGACGGCACCCGCGTCACCAACGGCTCCTGGTGCGCGTCTATCATCAAGTCCTCTGAGTTGCACCTTCATCGTCAAGATGGAGCTCTTCCGTCTGCGTAAGATGACTCGTGAGTGCCTAGCGATGAGGTAATCCCTCGTCCTCCTCCGGGTTTCCGAGTGATGTTCCTTGCGTTCATCATTCGAGGTCTCTCTCTTCCCTTGCATCCTTTCGCCAGGGGTCTTCTTTGTTTCTATGGGATCCAGCTGCACCAGCTGTCCCCAAATTCCATTCCCCACATCTCTTTGTTCAACACACTTTGGGAGTGCTAGCTTGGAATCGAGCCACACTTTGGCCTCTTCAAGAGGCTTTTCAAGCTCAAACGTCAGTCGGCGTCTGGTTCGGTAGTCTACGACGTAGGAGGCTGCGGAATCCACGTCGACTCTTTCGCCGTCTTCTTTGACATCAAGCTCACCGCGTCTGTCCAAGGGTGGAGAGACAAGTGGTTCTACATCCGTGACCAGAAGGCTGGCAGAGAGCACTACGGACTCGCGCCCTTTGACCCTGTGGCAGTTTGTAAGAGGAGGCGGATCCTAGAAGAACGTCGTGATGCCCGACGAGTCCGAGGAAACGGAGGTGCTGTATCAGCACATCTGCGACCTCGAAGTCCGCATAGGCAAAGAAGAGGGTGGCGCCGCTCTTATTCGCACGGGGTTGTGCTGCCGCATTCAGCCTCTGCAGGCTAGAGTCCACCCGATCTACTGTTGGGCTGGTGCGAGCAATGTCACTCGCATATCCGTGGAAGGCATTTCTGCGGGTGAGGTAGATAGGAGGTTGCGATTGGTGACCAAGTACACTGCCAAGGAGGATATCCTAGGCGAGCCAGTCGTGCCTCCTTTCGACGCCTCTAACCCTCCTCCTGAGGTAGAACTATACTGTGAAGTAGTTTTCTTTGTGGATTTCCACCAAGTACTTGATATATAATGATGTATCTTCTGATTGCAGGACTAGAGCGTGGATGCCAGTTTGCCTCCTTAGCCCGAAGGGACTATTCCTCGCGAAGCGGAGGAGGAGGACGAGTCGGATTCGACCGTCCTAGTTGAAGAAGAGGAGGAAGCCCCTGAGTTCAGCGATCACGGCACTCGCAAGCATTCCCGCAGAGAGGCGTCTGATGCCTCCTCTCCGATGACGCTGGAGGGTCCTTCTGCTGCTGTAGAGGGGCCGATTCCTACCGTGCCTGTGCGCGCCATGGCTCCTCCTTCTCGGAAGAAGCTATGGCTGCCGAAGGAGTCATCGGATGACTCCGACCTCGACAAATTCAACTGGTAAGCTTTTTAATGTCCGCGAGTTCGTCATGCTTTCTTTGAGGTTGCTTTTTCTGAAGTGGTGTTGGGCACGTTTTGCAGTCAAGTGGCATCATCGTCTTCTGACAACGTCCAATTTGTGAAAGAGTCCGGAGTCACAGAATCCTAGATCAAGGAGGTGGCCAAACAGTCTCCTTCTCCTCTAGTGGTAGCCCACTCCGGTGCCAATTCTTCGAGTTCCCCACATGCTGGGGAGCATCAGATGGTTGCACGGACGAGCGCGCGACAGTCATCTTCGGAGTCCCTAGAGGAACATGTGAGTGTCCTTTTTCTATTTGGCAGTCGAATTTGTACTTTGGGTTGCTGCTGAGTCTTTATTTCCCTTGGTGTAGCTCATTGTTAAGGAAGCTACTCGCCTTGCAAGGCAAGTCCTTGCCATGGGTCGACAGCATGCTCTGCTAGACAATCGCCACCGCACTATCGAAGGTTAGTTTTGGCTTTATCTTTGTCTTCGTGGAAATTTGTCAACTCGATTGGTGATACGCCTTGTGCTTTATGTAGGTGAACACAATGAACTTCTTTGCCATGTTACGTCCCTCGAGAAGGGGCTTGCTGCGGCGGAGGAAAGGCGCGATGAGTCAGTCGCGGCTCTAGAAGAGTCACAGAAGTGTGAGGAAGAGCTACGCTCTTCCAATGCTGAAAGGGAGAAGCAACTTTTTTCGATTGCCAAGGCTCTCTCGGGTAATTTTCAGGTTGGTTTGCATTGCTCCTTGTTTGTCGTCATGTAGATGCGCTAACACTCTTTGTACGTAGATTCTTCTAGCCTGAGCTTTGACGCGCAGTCTCTTCATCGCATGGATGCTTTGGCCGGCGCCTTTGCCGCAGTCGAGGACCGCAGCGTTTCCCTTCAGGAGATGTTGGGGAAGGCCAAGGGTGTGCTTAGTCACATCCATGAGGACCTGACTCCCAAGGCCGGGCTAATCGACAATCTTGATGACTTGGTGGAATCCCTCGCTGGAGGTATTCCCATGGAATTCAGGAACTCCCAGCAATCCGTCGGCACCACCATGGCACTCGCGATGGTGCAAGCCCATGGCCTGGAGTTGGATCCTGCCGCGATCTCCGAGGCGATGCCCGTCGACACCGGAGGACATCAGGTATTGTTTGCTCCTTTCGCTAGAAGCTATGGTAAATATGGGCCTCAACTTATCGTGACTGTCACCAAATACTCTGAGGACCGGCGGCGAGCGAAGGCGGCGAAGACCGCGGCATCTGGGGCCACCGCCGACAAGTCTGTGGCGTCGAAGACTACCACGGATGCGATGAAGCCCCCGAAGTCGAAGTCAAAGAAGCAGAATGCTCCTTAGTCGCCATGTGTAATAGCTTTTGCTAGCCTTTTGTCTAGACCGTGCTTTTGTGGGGATGTTCCCTTGACATGTTATCAACCTTTGAATGCAGTCATCCATTTATTGATGTGTGATTAGTCTCATTTGCCTCTTTCTTGATTGTACCTAGGGTCCTTCGAGTGGTCCTCATGATTCTCCCTCGAACGATGAAACCATGGCGCAACCGTGTTCAAAGGTGGAGGAGTTGTCGTTGCTTTCGCGACTACACGACTGCTTACTCAATATGTTGAGCTCGTTGGGGAACCCGAAGAGGAAGGTATGATGAGTATAGCAAGAAGTTTTTCCTCAGTTATGAAACCAAGGATATCGAACCAGTAGGAGCAAGGAAACACCTCCCAGGTGTTGTTTCCAACTTGGAATCCCACACAACACAATCACAGAACTTTGCCCCCAACTCAGTGAGGTTGTTAATCTCACCGGTTTTGCTAAAAACAAAGGATTAAACGTATTTTGTGGAAGATAGTAATTGCTTGCAGAAAGTAAATAGAAAACAGTAAATAGTAGGTTGTAAATTGATGGTAAAAGAAAGGACCGGGGTCCATAGTTCACTAGTGGTGATTCTCCTTAAGATAGATGACATGTTGGGTGAACAAATTACAGCGGGGCAATTGACAAACATCGAGAAAGCATACATGCATATACTAATCATCTTGACTCCTATGAGATTTGATTGGGCATTACAACATTATACATTGACCGTAATCCAACTACATCTATGACTAATAATCCGCCTTTAGGTTATCATCCGAACCCCCTCCAGTATTAAGTTGCAAGCAACAGATAATTGCATCAAGCAAAGTGTGTAAAGTAAACAATACGATTGTTCTATGAACAAAGGATTGTTGTTTTCTCCCTAGTAGCAATAGCACATCTAGTACCTTAAAGATTTTTGTCACTTCTACAGATTACTAGAGGCATGAACCCACTATCGAGCATAAATACTCCCTCTTGGAGTTGCTAGCATCTACTCGGCCAAGATAGCTACTAACAACGGAGAGCATGCAAGATCACAAATAACAAAGACATGATAGAATCAATAATAAATCTGAAATAGCATCTCAATATCCATCGGATACCCGCAAACACAACATGTAAGATTACAAATAGATGATCTTGATCATGAATGGAGCTCACAAGATCTAGACATGATAGCACAAAGGAGAAGAACCAACCATCTAGCTCCTACATGGACTCGTAGTCCAGGAATGAACTACTCACGCATCACACCGGAAGTAGGCATGGTGATGAAGAAGGCCTCCAAGGTGAATTCTCCCCTCTGGCAGGGTGCCGGGAAGAGCTTCAGATCCCTCCCGATCTAGGGATGGAGATGACGGTGGCTATAGACTCTTTCATGGAATTTTGATCGGGTCCTTAGGGTTTATGTATGAGAGGCTTCTTTTAGGCGAAAGGGGAGGCTGAGGGGGTGCCCGAGGCGGCCGCACCACCCCCTGGCGCGGGCCAGGCCTAGCCGCGCGGCCAAGTGGTGTGGCCGGCCCCGGGCCCCTCTCCATCTCGTCTTCTGGCTCCGTGTTCCCCTCGGTGAAATATTGACTTTTGCTTTTGTCCCGTCCAATTCCGAGAATATTCATTTTCTGAATTTCATGGAACCAAAAACAACAGAAAACAGGCAACTGGCACTGTGGCATCTTGATAATAGGTTAGTCCCAGAAAGTGTATAAAATTACTCCAAAATGTGGACAAATAATAAGAAAGTCGATATAAAACAAGCATGGAACATCAAAAATTATAGATACGTTAGCAACGTATCAGTGACCACATTAAGAAATTGGAGCGTGAGTTGCCCATCATCCGTGGTAGCACAGATGTGTGGAAGTCAAAGGCGGAGAAGGCCACCACTCGCGAGAAGTATCTCTTGGAGGAACTGGCACAATTGAATGAGCAGTTTAAATGTTAGATCTCTACCCTCTCATCTTCTCCTTTAGTCAGTTCGGCGATGCCTTGTCTTCACACTTTTCTGCTTGCTTGGTGTAGTTGTTAGTGCTCTTCATCCGTAAGATGAGAAAGACCGGGTGGCCATTTGAATGAACAGCCTGACCCAAGAATAGTGCAGGCGAGTGGGTATTTTTGAGTGGACCATGACCATGCAGTCACGTTGGCGACCCTGCAGGATCGTTCCTCTCAAGTTCTCCAATGCTTGAAGAAAGCACAGTCGTGTCTTAGGCACATTTACCAGACGATGTTTCCGCTGGACACCGTTCCTTCAAGCCTGTTGGCCCTTCTAGCGAAGTTTCAAGATATAAGCGCGGTACGCGAGTGCGTGCGGAAGCAGATGGTAGCTGGTGCCAAGGCTGCTATGTCGATGGTGCGACTGCATCGGCCAGACGTGGACATAGTGGCTATTGCTGCTGGACCATCGCCGCTGCCAGAAGGGATGACCAGGAACATGGTGCCAACTACCAGGCAGTTGATCGGTCAATGGAGGACATCGTCGACTTCTTTGAAGAGCAAACGAATGTGCTTCTTTTGCAGTAGTAGCATAAGTTTGTATCCTGCACATAGGTGTAAAAGTGTTGTAAAGTTCGTATAATTGTGTTGGGTATATTTAGTACCCATTAATATGTGAGGAGCTTGCTAGCTTGTATATTTTTTGAGTGTATTAACTCTGCAGCTCCTTTTCGTTAGCCTGACTTGTGTTTATCTCAGCACCTTGCCAACCTGTCAGGTGCGTTGCAATTGGGTTGGTGTTTATCAAGGGTTCGATTGGTATTGTGTCAGCTACTCAGGATACTGCTATTTTGTTCATAGAACGGAAGTGTAAAGGGTGGCGCAGCCTCCGAGTGATGAAATTGTAAGACAATAAGGAAAAGCATAGAGTTTTGGGGCACTTAGCTTTATTTATTCGCAGGATAGTACGAGGTACAATGTGTGGCTAAGTATCCTGGCTGAATAGCCTTATTTGTAATGTAAAAACGACTAGGGGTAGAAACGGCACAGCTTCTCGACGTTCCGGGGGTTGGAGTATGCGACTCCGCTCTCGAAATCTTTAAGGCGATAGGCGCCACCTGGGATTACTTTTGTAATCACGTAAGGTCCTTCCCAAGGGGACTCGAGCTTGAGATGCCCTTGTTGCTTCAGTCGTAGGACCAGGTCTCCTTCGACGAAGGATTTGGGGCGTAGCCTTCTGCTGTGGTAGTTGTGGAGGCTCTGCTGGTAGATCGTTGATCTCTTTGCTGCTATCTCGCGTGCTTCGTCAAGGAGGTCGACGGAGTCTTCGAGTGTTAGAGTTGACTCCATATCACTGTATGCAACCACCCGTGGGGCTTTGTAGCGTACTTCTATGGGTAGCACCACTTCAGCACTGTGCACCATGAAGAATGGAGTGTATCCTGTGGCGCTGTTTGGAGTTGTGCGCAGGCTCCAAAGTACGGATTGCAGCTCATCTGGCCAGCATCTAGCGGCTTGTTCGAGTGGCCGAAGGAGTCGTTTCTTGATTCCACCACAGACGAGGCCGTTGGCCTTTTTGACTTGACCGTTGGTCTCCGAGTGAGCCACCGAGGCATAGCTTATGTTGATTCCTAGGTTTTCGCAGAATTCCTGGAACTCCTTAGAGGTGAAGTTCGTCCCATTGTCTGTGATGATGCTATGTGGCACTGCAAAGCGGTAGACAATGGACTCGAAGAACTTGACAGTGCTGGCTCCTGATTGATTTGTCACCGGCATGGCCTCGATCCACTTGGTGAATTTGTCGACTGCGACTAAGAGGTAGACATAACCTCCTCGCGAGGACTTTGGGAGCTTGCTGACCATGTCGAGTCCCCATTTTGCGAAGGGCCAAGACAATGGCATTGGCCTGAGTTCCACACCAGGTGCGTGAGGTTTGTCCGTGAATCGCTCGCAAGCGTTGCAGCGCTGGACGATGTCCTTAGCGTCGCACATGGCCGTGGGCCAGTAGAATCCAGCTCGCAGAGCTTTAGCAACGAGGGCACGACTTCTAGCATGATGCCCGCAGGTGCCTTCATGTATGTCGAGGAGAACGGACCTTATGTCCCCGTTGGAGACGCACCGTTGAAGTACCCCTGTAATGCTGCGCTTGTACAGTTTGCCATTGATTAGGGCGAATGCTTTCAATCGTCATGCGATGTGTCGCGCATCAGTCGGGTCATCTGGCAGCCTCTTGCTGAGTAGATATGTGATGTACGGTTGTGTCCAAGATGGCTCGATCATCATGACCTCCATTGGGCCATCGAGTCCCGTATCAAGCTTCGTGTCATCGAGTGCCATTGGCTCGTTGGGTGGCGTAGCCCCCGAGTCCGTTGACGTGCTTGCTTTCTTCTCTGGTGCGTTGGGCTTGATGGAGTGCTCGCAGATACGCTCGAGGAATACCCCAGGTGGTATGGGGGCACAGGTAGAGCCAATGTTGGCGAGTGTATCCGCCTCTTCGTTGCTTTCGCGGCCTACGCACCATAGCTCGTAGCCATCGAAGTCTCCCTTGAGTGTGTCGTAGAGGTCGCAATAGGCGATCATGTTGTCGCTCAGTGCGGCACACTCGTGCATCATTTGGTTGACCACCAGCTTGGAGTCGCTGTAGATGATGAGCCTCTTGGCGCCGCAGGCTTTCTCCATCCGCATCCCGTGGATTAAGGCCTCGCACTCGGCTTCGTTATTGGAGGCAGCGAAGTGCATTCGCATAATGTATTTCATCTTGTCTCCTTGGGGCGATGTCAGTATGACTCCTACCCCAACTTCGCCCTTTCGCTTGGACCCGTCAAAGTGCATTGTCCAAAGGTAGGACATATCTGGCTTGTCAGGGAGTTGGTTCTCCATCCAGTGCACGAGAAAATCCAGGAGGACTTGCGATTTGATCGCGTCGCGCTTCTCATATGTGATGTCTCGTGGAGACAGTTCGATTCCCCAAAGCGCGACTCGTCCGGCGGCGTCAGGATTATTGAGTATATGCCTGAGCGGGGTGTCGTTTACCACCACGATTGGGTGCTCCTGGAAGTAGTGGTGCAGTCGCCTGGATGTCATGAAGACGCCATAGGCCAGTGACATGGGTATACCCTATAGGTACTCGATCTTGGTATATACGGTCCAAATACGTAGAGGCCCACGGTGTCGTGAAGGCCCGGATGAAAGGACTCGAGTGACCTACGGACTCTCGATTGCTTGAAGAACAAGAAGAAGCTAAAGATAGAAAGTTTGAAGGGGAAAACCCTAACTTGTAACCGACTCGACCTGCTACCCGAGACGTAGCCTATCTATATAAAGGCTAGGAGGGGGCAGCGAGGAGGACACACACGCAACCCTAGTTTCCACAACCCTCGCCAGATTGCATCTGCGTACCATTGTAACTTTCGACTCCTTTGATAATTCCACGAGCATACAAGCAGGAGTAGGGACCTCTACGAGGCCTGAACCTGGGTAAATCCTTTGTCCCATGTGTCCTTGTTTGCTAGCCGATAGATGTCTCCAGTGCTCCCTCCTTCTCCAAAACCCAAGTCCATAACAATGGGCATTGGCGAGTTAAACCCTCGTCAATTGGCTTCTTCGGCCCCATCAACTGCGATCTACAACTCCGCAACAGCGAAGATTCGCCAGCTCTTCGGCGCCTTCGACTTCACCGTCCACACGCCGGCCACCCGCCCGGCCTTCGAGTCTGTGGGCGACGGAATCAGCCTGGCGGTTGGGAGCTTCCGCTTCCAAGTTGGTCAGATGGGCACGCTTCGCATGCCCGATCAGCTGACAGCACCGGCGATTGCCCCGGCATCATGGTTCCCTCCACCGATCGGCACCCTCAGCGAGCTCAACACCCCGGTGGTAGTCGAGAATACAATCAGCGACAGCAGTCGCGATTCCAATCTGAGCGATCTGGCCACTGAAGATGGAACCTACGGTTCCGGATCTGAAAGTTGTGTAAGCAATAGCTTTCCCAATCACTTCATGTGCGCCGTCATCAAGGCAGGCGACACCTCCGCCAATCGCGACAACGGTGGTAACACCGGTAACGACACCGATCCACCCAACGCCGGCAACGGTGGCAACGGAGGTAATGGCGGCAATCACGCTCCCGTCAACAACGGAGGAGCAGTCGAACCTCCTAGCATAATCAATGAGCAAACCGGCGAACGCGTCGTAATCAAGCTCAACGAGCAAGAGTGGGATCGCTGCCGCGAAGCCCTACGGGGCACACCTCTACCCTTTGGGTCCCTGTAGGAACTACTGATGGGCTATCACTGGCTCCTGAAGGAAGAATTCAAGCACCAACTGCAAACAATAGCGCAACTTGAGGCGCGTAAAAAGGCAGCGGACGAATCGAGCCTTCGTCGTCCGGGGCTCTCCTCCTATGGAGGATCCTCCTCAAGAGGCAACGAACACCTCGCAAAGAAGAGGTAGTCGCGGATGGCTCACCTCATCGAACAAGAGCACATAGAGGCCGCGAAAGTCCTCGACTTCCGCTCTATGACAGTCGACACGAGAGGCAACGTGGTTCCCAGGACGCCGCGGGCTGCGGTGACGGTAGCCACCATGTATCTCCTCAATAACTAGCCGCCAGCTGGAGATCCCCGAACTGCCATGCACCAATCTATGATCGCGGGTCTGGGGTTAATCAAGGCCGCCCTCGACAACGAGCCAGTACCAGACCCAAAAAAGGGCAAAGCGCTAGCAAAGCGCCACTCCTCGCCCTCATCCAGCGATGACAATCACGACCTGTCTCGACGCCGCCGCTCACGGTGACACGACCATGACTACGATGCACGCGACGACCTCACGCAGCGCAAGATCGACAAATCAAGGGCACGACATGCTCGGTCGACTGACACGGAAGAAGAAGATGGGGAGCTCGGTGGCACCCGATGCTTCAGCAGATCCATTAGGCAGAAGCGAATGCCTAAAGGGTTTAAACTCCCATCAGAGAACCCGAAATTTGACGGTCTGCAGGACCCCAAGATCTGGCTAGAGGACCACATCTCCTCCGTCAGGCTCCACGGAGGCAGTCGAAGTACTGCCATGCAATGCTTGCAGCTACAGCTGCAGGGCGCCGCCCGGGCATGGCTCAATAACCTCCCACGTGGATCCATTCGCAGTTGGGATGAGCTGGTTTATAGCTTCGTGCGCAACTTTAAGGGCACATACAAACGACCCGCATCAATCGAAGAGCTGAGATGCTGCCAGCAAAGATTTGGTGAATCGCTGTGCTACATCCAAAGGTGGTCCATCATCAAGAATTCCACGGAAAACATCTCAGAAGACCGCGCGATTGATGCATTCAACGGTGGTGTCCGCCGCCTAGAGCTCAGGGAGGAGCTGGGCCGCTCAAAGCCCCAGACCATCGACCACCTGATGGAGATCGCGAATCGGTGGGCCGATGGAGAAGATTCAGTAAAAAATCGCGCTCACTCCGACGAGGAGGTAGAACTCGAACGCAGACACGACCGCCGAGGCAAGCGCCGCATGCGCATCTATGATGACCGCGATGATGTCAACATGGTCGCGGCCGGCTACGCTGATAGACGCGACGATAACCGCAATAGCGGATACCGCAGCAGCGGATACCGCCACTCCGGGAAAACCACGCAAGTATGGCAAATCCACACTCGCGATGAAGCACCCGCGACCTCCATCGAGGACAAATTGTCCGGGCCATGCACGGTACACTTCTAAATCGACAAGCATGATGGCAAGAGAAAGTCCAGCCACCTCCTCAAGGACTGCTGCGAGTTCCTCAAGCTACACGAGGGATTGGTTCGGATGAACCGCAATGCAGTCGAAAGAGGCTACGGAGCCGCTCCAGGCGCCATGGCACATGGCGCACCACCACCACCACCTGGGCCACCCCCGAACGGAGCCGCACCGGACCAGCACCACAGGGGCGAACCGTACCCACGGGCCATGGGTACCATGATGATCCAAAAGGGGCGCCCCTCCAACAGGGTGCAGAAGGCCATCACTCGCTAAGTCAACTTGGCCACGCACTCTCCACCATCCACCACTGAGTACCTCAGTGGCAGTGAGTCATGCATCACCTTCGACAAACGCGACCACCCGCCTCAGATACCTTGCCCAGGTCATTGCCCCCTTGTACTCGAGGCGCAAATTAGAGGTTTCGACATGAGTCGCATCTTCATGGATGGCGGAAGCGGCATCAACCTCATATTCGCGAGTACCTTGCGAGCAATGAGGATCCCTCTAACCTGCCTGGAGGCATCGATCACAATGTTCCACGGCATCGTCCCAGGGAAAGGTGTATACCCCCTGGGCAAAATCAACCTCGACGTCATCTTCGGCACGCCGAAGAACTTCCGGCGCGAGCGCATCGATTTTGAGGTCGTCGACTGGCCCTCACAATACCATTGCATCCTTGGGAGTGTCGCATTCGCTAGGTTCATGACAGTACCCCACTACGCCTACCTGCAGATGAAAATGCCAGGTCCCAACGGCGTCATAACGATCAACGGGAGCTTTGAGCGATTTGACAGTTGCGAGAGGGAATTCAACAGAATCTCCCAGTCCTTCGGCATGCAGGAGGAACTCGCAAGACTGAAAGAGACGATAGACAACAGTAGGCCAAGCTCACCTGACCTCTCCTTCGACTCATCTGTGCACACAAAGAAGGTGTAGGTCCATCCATCGGATCTCGCCAAGACGGCCCTCATCGCCAACAACTTGAGTCCCGCATAGGAACTCGCGCTCGTCGAATTCCTCCGTGAGCACTGGGAAATTTTTTCCTGGTGTCCTGCGGACATGCCAGGAGTTCCCAGGGAATTCGCCGAGCACGCACTCAACGTCAACCCCGATGCAAGGCCAGTCAAGCAAACAATCAGGCGACTGTCTGAGCCACGAGCGTAGGCAGTCGGAATGGAGATCAACAGACTCCTCGAGGCCAAGTTCATACGCGAGATCAAGGAAAGCACTTGGCTCGCCAATACGGTGTTGGTACCAAAAAAGGACACGGATATCCTATGGATGTGCGTGGACTTCACTTCTTTAAACAAGCACTGCCCAAAAGATCACTTCCCGCTGCCACAGATCGACCAGATCATCGACTCCACCGCTAGATGTGAGCGCCTCTGCTTCCTCGACGCCTACTCAGGCTATAATCAAATTCGAATGAAGGAGGAAGACCAGGAGAAAACAGCGTTTACAACGCACTTTGGTGTGTTCTGCTACAACACAATGCCCTTTGGGCTAAAAAACACGGGAGCCACCTACCAGCGGTGCATGTAGGCTTTCCTCAAGGAACAACTGGGTCACAACATCCAAGTCTATATCGACGACATAGTAATCAAGACCAAGGAGGAAGCCTCTCTAATCGACGATTTGCACGAAACCTTCGCCAACCTCGACCACTACCGGATCAAGCTCAATCTGGACAAATGCGCCTTCGGCGTACCATTTGGGAAGCTACTCGGGTATCTCATCTCTGCGAGAGGAATCGAGGCAAACCCAAAAAATATAAAAGCCATACTGGCCATGGAGAAGCCGAAGAACATAAGAGGCGTCCAGCAACTGGCCGAATGAATCGTGGCTCTCAGTCGATTTATCAGTCGGATGGGTGAAAAGGCACTGCCCTTCTACCAGCTCCTTCATAAAGCTGAAAAGTTCGAGTGGACCAATGAAGTGCAAGAAGCATTCGAAGATCTCAAGCGCCTGCTATCCACTTCGCCAGTGCTGGTGACTCCACGAGAAAGAGAACCACTGTTGCTGTACATCTCCGCCACCAACCAGGTGGTCAGCACAGTGCTCGTCGTCGAGCGAGCTGAGGAAAACAAGCTCCACGGCGTACAACGCCAGGTATACTACCTCAGCGAGGTCCTCACGCCAACAAAATAATGCTCGGTATACTACCTTGGCGTATGGCATCTTTATGACCGCCCGGCGACTGAGCCACTACTTCTAGGAACACCCAAGTGTGGTAGTCAACGACGCCCCGTTGGGACATATCCTCAATAACCCCGACGCCACGGGGCGAGTCGCGCTTTGGGGAATAGAGCTGTCTCCACGAGACATCACATACGAAAAACGCGACGCAATCAAGTCGCAAGTGCTCCCTGACTTTCTCGTGCACTGGATGGAGAAACAGCTCCCAGACAAGCCAGACATGTCCTACCTCTGGACAATGCACTTCGATGGGTCCAAGCGGAAAGACGGAGCAGGCGCAGGTGTCATACTGACATCACCTCAGGGGACAATCTGAAGTATATCCTGCGAATGCAGTTCATAGCCTCAAACAACGAGGCTGAATACGAGGCCCTGTTGCACATGATGAGGATGGCAAAACCTTGCGGCGCCAAGAGGCTCATCATATATGGCGACTCCAAGTTGGTTGTCAACCAAACAATGCACGAGTGCGATGCACTGAACGAACGCATATGGGAACGACCTCTATGATACACTCGAAGGAGACTTCGATGGTTGCGAGTTGCGACACGTAGGTCGCGAAAGTAGCGAGGAGGCGGACGCACTCGCCAACATAGGCTCTACCTGCGCCCCATACCACCTGGGGTATTTCTCGAGCGCATATGGGAACGCTCCATCAAGCCAAAGGCCGCAGAGAAGAAAACAAGCGCAGCAACGGACTCGGGGGCTACGCCACCCAGTGAGCCAATGGCACTCGGTGACTTGGAGCTGGACACAGGACTCGAGCGACCAATAGTGTCATGATGATCGAGCAATCTTGGACACAGCCGTACATTACGTACCTCCTCAGCAAGAGACTACCGGACGACCCGATTAATGGGTTCGTAGCATGGAAAACAAAAAATTTCTACCGCAAGAACGAACAAAACCCAGATCTAATCTAGACAAAAGCCAAGATCTAATCTATTAGACATGAGCAACGAGATAGATCGGTACTAACCCTCGTAGAACCGAAAGCGTTACGAGATTAGATCTCGTGGATGATGTAGTCGATCACTTGCCGATCTCAAGATCGTGTGGACGATCCTTCCGGCGCCGCGTTCCGGCAGCGCTTCCGCAGACGGTCACACGTGCGGAGTCGAAGCAGACCTTCCTCTCTCTGTTCCAGCGAGCAGCGGAGGTAGTAGATCTTCTCCACGGAATCCCAGCAGCACGACGGCGTGGTGGTGGTGGTGGAGATGAGAATTCTGCAGGGCTTCGCCTATGCCTGTGCAGAAGAAAGGTGGAGGAGAGAGGCGGCTGAGATTGGTTGTTACTAGAGGAGGAGCAAGAGGGGGCGCCCCTTCCCTTCTATTTAAAGGAGGGAGGCGCGCCTGGGGATGGGGAGTCCTAGTAGGACTCCCCTCCTTGGGCCAGAGGTGGGAAGGGGGGAGGAATCCTCCTCCCCCACGAATCCGTGTCTTGCCCCACTTGGTCTCCTTGATCCCTTTCTTGGTTTTCAAGTAAACTCCAAGAAATCCTCTAGAACCTTCCAGAACATTCCGATACCTTCTAGAATCTCCATACTAACACTCCGGAACATTTCCCAACTTAGAAAATGATCCCCAATATATGAATCTTATTCTCCGGACCATTCCGGATCTCCTCGTGATGTCCCGGATCCATTCCGAGACTCCGAACAACATTCGGTCTCCAACGCAAATTCCATATCTACTTAAAACAACTTCGAACCTTAAGTGTGTCACCCTACGGTTCGTGAATATGCAGACATGATGAAGACACCTCTCCGATCAATAACCATTAGCGGGATCTGGAGATCCATAATGGCTCCCACATACTCAACGATGATATCGTGATCGATTGAACCATTTAACATACGAAACCAATTCACTTTGTCTTGCGACATTCTACTTATCCGAGGTTTGATCGTCGGTATCTTCATACCTAGTTCTTCCTCGCTACTGATAAGTACTCTTTACTCGTTCCCTGTTATGTCATCCCTTGTGACCCAGTCACATGATTGCAAGCTATCTAGATGACATTCCATCGAGAGGGCCCAGAGTATATCTATCTGTCATATGGATGGACAAATCCCAATCTTGGTCTATGCGCTTCAACACATACTTTCAGAATACCCAATGACACCTTTATAACCGCCCAGTTACGAAGCGGCGTTTGATGTCATCAAAGTACCCATCCGGTGATGGTGATTAACATAACCTCATGGTCGAAGGATTAGGTTACTATGTATTTCAAAGCTTACAGCAATACGAACTTAATGACTTGATCTTATGCTACGCTTACTATGGGTGTGTGTCCATCACATCATTCTCCTAATGATATAACCTTGTTATTAATCACATCCAATGTCTATGATCAGGAAACCATGATCATCAATCAATCAACAAGCTAGTTCAACAAGAGGCTTACTAGGGACTCTTTTATGTTTACAAAACACACAAGTATTAGTGTTTCCTAATAATACAATTATAGCATGGGATGTAAAATTTCATCATAAACACAAAGATATAATAATAACCACTTTTATTATTGCCTCTTGGGCATATATCCAACAGTCTCCCACTTGCACTAGAGTCAATAATCTAGATTACATGGTAATATACCGAACACCCATGGCGTTCTGGTGTTGGTCATGCTTTGCTCTAGGGAGAGGTTTAGTCAACAGATCTGCTACATTCAGATCAGTGTGTACTTTGCAAATCTTTATGTCACCATCTTGGACATACTCGCGAATAGCATGGAACCGTAGCTTGATGTGCTTCAGCTTGCTATGTGACCTTGGCTCCTGTGCATTAGCTATGGCACCTGTGTTGTCACAGTAGATGGCCATCGGGTCCAACGCACTGGGAACCACGCCAAGTTCAGTAATGAACTCCTTCATCCATATGGCTTCTTGAGCAGCCTCCGAAGCAGCTATGTATTCCAATTCAGTTGAAGATTTCGCCACAACGCTCTGCTTGGCACTCCTCCAGCTCACTGCAGCACCATTCAAAATAAATACGTATCCAGACTGTGACTTCGAGTCATCTGGATCGGTGTTCCAACTAGCATCAGTGTAACCATTTACAACAAGCTGTTCATCACCTCCATAAGAAAGAACCATATCCTTAGTCCTATTCAGGTACTTTAGGATATTCTTAACCGTTGTCCAGTGTTCCATTCCAGGATCACTTTTATATCTACTAGTCAAACTAACAACATGTGCTATATCCGGTCTTGTACACAGCATGGCATACATGATAGAACCTATGGCCGAGGCATAGGGAATTTTATTCATCTTTTCTCTATCTTCTGCTGTAGCTGGACTTTGAGTTTTACTCAAGGTCTTACCTGACAACATGGGCACGAACCCTTTCTTGCTCTCTTCCATTCTAAACTTCTTTAGAACTTTGTCTAAGTATGTACTTTGTGAAAGCGCTATTAGGTGTCTTGATCTATCTCTATAAATCTTGATGCCTAGAATATATGCCGCTTCGCCAAGATCCTTCATTGAAAAACTATTATTCAAATAGGTTTTGACGCTATTAAGAAGTTCTATATCATTCCCAATCAACAATATGTCATCTACATATAGTACTAGGAATGCTACAGAGCTCCCACTCACTTTCTTGTAAATACAAGCTTCTCCATAAGTTTGTATAAATCCAAAGTTTTTGATTACTTTATCAAAATGTTGATTCCAACTCCGGGATGCTTGCTTCAGCCCATAAATGGAGCGCTGAAGTTTGCATACCTTGTCAGCATCTTTAGGATCGACAAAACCCTTGGGTTGTACCTTATACAACTCTTCCTCAATGTCACCATGAAGGAATGTCGTTTTGACATCCATCTGCCAAATTTCATAATCGAATTATGCAGCGATTGCTAACATAATCCTCACAGACTTTAGCTTTGCTACTGGTGAGAAAGTCTCATCGTAGTCAACTCCTTGAATTTGTCGGAACCCTTTTGCGACAAGTCGAGCTTTATAGACGGTAACATTACCATCAGCATCTATTTTTCTTTTGAAAATCCATTTGTTCTCGACAGCCTTATGGCCATCCGGTAAGTCCACCAAAGTCCATACTTGGTTTTCGTACATGGATCCCATTTCGGATTTCATAGCTTCTAGCCATTTGTCGGAATCTGGGCTCACCATAGCTTCTTCATACGTCGCAGGGTCATCAGTGTTGTCCACCAACATGACGTTCAAGGAAGAGTCATACCACTCAGGAGTGGTACGGGCCCTCGTTGACCTGCGAGGTTCAGTAGTAACTTCGTTCGAAGTTTCATGATCATCATCATTAGCTTCCTCTCCAGTTGGTGCAGGCGGCACAGAAACATCTTCCAGTGCTGCGCTACTCTCAACTCCGAAAGAAGGTTCAATAACCTCGTCGAGTTCTACTTTCCTTCCAGTCACTTCTTTCGAGAGAAATTCCTTCTCCAGAAAGGATCCATTCTTAGCAACGAAAACTTTGCCTTCGGATCTATGATAGAAGGTATACCCAATTGTTTCTTTAGGGTATCCTATGAAGACGCATTTCTCCGCTTTGGGTTCAAGCTTATCAGGCTGTAACTTCTTTACATATGCTTCGCAACCCCAAACTTTAAGGAACGACAACTTAGGTTTCTTTCCAAACCACAATTCGTACGGTGTCATTTCAACGGATTTAGATGGTGCCCTATTTAAAGTGAATGCGGCTGTCTCTAATGCATAGCCCCAAAATGATAACGGTAAATCTGTAAGAGACATCATAGACCGAACCATATCTAAGAGAGTTCGATTACGACGTTCGGACACACCATTACGCTGTGGTGTTCCCGGCGGTGTCAACTGTGAAAGTATTCCACATTTCTTTAAATGCATGCCAAACTCATAACTCAGATATTCAACTCCGTGGTCAGAATGCAGAAACTTAATCTTCTTGTTACGATGATTTTCCACTTCACTTTGAAATTCCTTAAACTTCTCGAAAGTTTCGGATTTATGTTTCATAAAGTAGACATACCCATATCTACTCAAGTCATCCGTGAAAGTGAGAACATAACGATATCCACCACGCGATGCTACACTCATTGGACCGCACACATCGGTATGTATTATTTCCAATAAATCCGTAGCTCGCTCCATTATTCTAGAAAATGGAGTCTTAGTCATTTTTCCCATTAGACATGCTTCGCATCTTTCAAGTGATTCAAGAAGTCCATCAGAATGGAGTTTCTTCATACGCTTCACTCCAATGTGACCAAGACGATAGTGCCACATGTATGTAGAATTATCATTCAATTTTATTCGTTTAGCATCTATGTTGTGAACATGTGTATCACTACTATCGAGATTCAATAAGAATAAACCATTCATCTCAGGTGCATAACCATAAAAGATATTACTCATATAAATCGAACAACCTTTATTCTCAGACTTAAAAGAGTAACCGTCTCGCAATAAACAAGATCCAGATATAATGTTCATGCTTAACGCAGGCACCAAATAACAATTATTTAAATTTAAAACTAATCCCGATGGTAGATGCAGAGGGAGCGTGCCGACGGCGATCACATCAACCTTGGAGCCATTTCCAACGCGCATCGTCACCTCGTCTCTTGCCAGTCTTCGTTTATTCCGCAGCTCCTGTTTCGAGTTATAAATATGAGCAACCGAACCAGTATCAAATACCCAGGCACTACTACAATTACTAGTAAGATACACATCTATAACATGTATATCGAATATACCTTTCTTCTTGATGTTGCCGTTCTTCAGATCCGCCGGGTATTTGGGGCAGTTACGCTTCCAGTGACCAGCACCTTTGCAGTAGAAGCACTCAGTTTCAGGTTTAGGACCAGCCTTGGGCTTCTTAGCAGGTGCGGCAACTTTCTTGCCGTCCTTCTTGAAGTTGCCCTTGTTCTTAGGCTTGCCCCGTTTCTTGAAATTGGTGGTCTTATTGACCATCAACACTTGGTGCTCCTTCATGATCTCCACTTCAGCAGTTTTCAGCATGGACGATAGTTCAGGCAACGTCTTGTTCATGCAGTGCATATTGTAGTTCATCACAAAGTTCTTGTAACTTGGTGGCAGTGATTGGAGGACACGGTGAATTCCCAATTCATTAGGAATCGGTATCCCCAACTCGCGGAGTTTGTTTGCGTGCCCAGACATGGTGAGCACGTGCTCTCTAACGGAGCTACCCTCTTCCATCTTGCAGGTAAAGAACTTCTCGGAAGCTTCATAGCTTTCCATGGCCGCGCGAGTCTCAAAAATGAGTTTGAGCTCCTTAATGATCTCAAACGGGTCATGGTGCTCAAAACGCTTTTGAAGCTCCGATTCTAAACCGTACAGGATGTCACACTGAACTGTGGAGTAGTGATGTTTCCGAGTGGCATAAACATTCTTTACGTCATCGGTGGCATCTTCTGCAGGTGGGTCACCTAGCGGTGCTTCGAGCACATAGGTCAACTGACCAGCCCTGAGGACGATCTTCAGTCCACGGAACCAGTCCGTGAAATTGCTTCCATTGTTCTTAAGCTTTTCTTTCTCTAGGAACGCATTGAAATTGATGGAAACGTTCGCCATCATCTACAACAAATTTGCAAGTAATTTAGACTAAGTTTATGATAAATAGTGTTCAAATTTAATTCTTAAATCAACTAGGTGAACTCCCACTCAAAACAACATCCCTCGAGTTGTTTTAGTGATTACACGAACCAAATCCACTACATCAAGTCCAATCATCACGTGAGATGATGTAGCTTCATCAGCGAACAATCTTCATGTTCATCATATCAATCATATGACTCATGCTCTACCTTTCGGTATTCCGTGTTCCGAGACCATGTCTGTACATGCTAGGCTCGTCAAGATTAACCTTAGTTTCCGCATGTGCAAATCTGGCTTGCACCCGTTGTATGCACACGTAGAGTCTATCACACCCGATCATCACGAGATGCTTCGAAACGACGAGTCTTAGCAACGGTGCCAACTAAGGACAAACACTTTATTACTTGATATTTAGTGAGAGGGATCATCTTATAATGCTACCGTCGCGATCTAAGCAATACAAGATGCATAAAGGATTAACATCACAGGCAATTCATAATTAGTGTGATATTATATGGCCCTTTCTTCTTATGCTTTTGATCTCCATCTCCAAAGCACGGACATGATCTCCATCATCACCAGCATAGCATCAAGGTCCGTGGCGCCGCTTCATGGTTGTTCATCTTCACTAGCAACTATTACAACTACTTGGAACGAAGCTATTACAAGATGAATCGACACGCAGGTCTTAACAGAATTAAAGACAACCATTAGGCTCCGGTAGGCCATATTACATCACAAAACCCCTGCAAAAACAAGTTAGACGCCTCTAATTTTCTTTGCAAGTTTTATGTGGCTTGGGCTTTCGACTAAGAACGCATCTTACCTACGAAACTGAACCACAACGTTGATACAAGTGCTATCAAGTGCAAAGTGTAGATTTGATCTATACTATGATGGGAGAGACAGACACCCGCAAAGCCACTTGTGCAAAGCAAGTTGCACGTCAAGCGTGGAGCAAGTCTCATGTACGATGACATGTAATGTTAGCCTGAGCCGCTTCATCCCACCATACCGCAAGATGCAAAGTACACACATAGCAAAAGACGACACGAGCACCAACGCCCACAACCTCATTGTGTTCTACTCGTGCAACAGATCTACGCATAGACAAGGCTCTGATACCACTGATGGGTTCGTAGCATGGAAAACAAAAATTTCTACCGCAAGAACGGACAAAACCTAGATCTAATCTAGACAAAAGCCAAGATCTAATCTATTAGACATGAGCAACGAGATAGATCGGTACTAACCCTCGTAGAACCGAAAGCGTTACGAGATTAGAACTCGTGGATGATGTAGTCGATCACTTGCCGATCTCAAGATCGTGTGGACGATCCTTCCGGCGCCGCGTTCTGGCAGCGCTTCCGCAGACGGTCACACGTGTGGAGTCGAAGCAGACCTTCCTCTCCCTGTTCCAGCGAGCAGCGGAGGTAGTAGATCTTCTCCACGGAATCCCAGCAGTACGACGGCGTGGTGGTGGTGGTGGAGATGAGAATTCTGCAGGGCTTCGCCTATGCCTGTGCAGAAGAAAGGTGGAGGAGAGAGGCGGCTAAGATTGGTTGTTATGAGAGGAGGAGCAAGAGGGGGCGCCCCTTCCCTTCTATTTAAAGGAGGGAGGCGCACCAGGGGAGGGGGAGTCCTAGTAGGACTCCCCTCCTTGGGCCGGCGGTGGGAAGGGGTGAGGAATCCTCCTCCCTCATGAATCCGTGTCTTTCCCCACTTGGTCTCCTTGATCCCTTTCTTGGTTTTCAAGTAAACTCCAAGAAATCCTCTAGAACCTTACAGAACATTCCGAAACCTTCTAGAATCTCCATACTAACACTCCGGAACATTTCCCAACTTAGAAAATGATCCAAAATATATGAATCTTATTCTCCGGACCATTCCGGATCTCCTCGTGATGTCCCGGATCCATTCCGAGACTCCGAACAACATTCGGTCTCCAACGCAAATTCCATATCTACTTAAAACAACTTCGAACCTTAAGTGTGTCACCCTACGGTTCGTGAATATGCAGACATGATGAAGACACCTCTCCGATCAATAACCATTAGCGGGATCTGGAGATCCATAATGGCTCCCACATACTCAACGATGATATCGTGATCGATTGAACCATTTAACATACGAAACCAATTCACTTTGTCTTGCGACATTCTACTTATCCGAGGTTTGATCGTCGGTATCTTCATACCTAGTTCTTCCTCGCTACTGATAAGTACTCTTTACTCATTCCCTGTTATGTCATCCCTTGTGACCCAGTCACATGCTTGCAAGCTATCTAGATGACATTCCACCGAGAGGGCCCAGAGTATATCTATCCGTCATATGGATGGACAAATCCCAATCTTGGTCTATGCGCTTCAACACATACTTTCAGAATACCCAATGACACCTTTATAACCGCCCAGTTACGAAGCGGCGTTTGATGTCATCAAAGTACCCATCCGGTGATGGTGATTAACATAACCTCATGGTCGAAGGATTAGGTTACTATGTATTTCAAAGCTTACAGCAATACGAACTTAATGACTTGATCTTATGCTACTTACTATGGGTGTGTGTCCATCACATCATTCTCCTAATGATATAACCTTGTTATTAATCACATCCAATGTCTATGATCAGAAAACCATGATCATCAATCAATCAACAAGCTAGTTCAACAAGAGGCTTACTAGGGACTCTTTTATGTTTACAAAACACACAAGTATTAGTGTTTCCTAATAATACAATTATAGCATGGGATGTAAACTTTCATCATAAACACAAAGATATAATAATAACCACTTTTATTATTGCCTCTTGGGCATATATCCAACACCGATAGATGCACGGCACATCGCGCGGTGCTCCAAGGCATTCGCCGTTATCAACGGCGAACTGTATAAACGCAGCATTACAGGAGTGCTACAACGATGCGTCTCCATGGCCGATGGAAGAGCAGTTCTCCTCGACATCCATGAAGGGACCTGCGGGCACCACGCCAGCAGTCGTGCCCTCGTTGCCAAAGCTCTACGACCTAGATTTTACTGGCCCACGGCCATGCGCGACGCCAAGTACATAGTCCAAAAATGCAATGCTTGCCAGCGATTCGCGGAGAAGCCACACGCACCAGGCGCAGAGCTACGGCCTATTCCATTGGCCTGGCCCTTCGCACAGTGGGGGCTCGACATGGTTGGAAAGCTTCCAAGGTCCTCGCGTGGAGGTTACGTCTACCTCTTGGTTGCAGTCGACAAATTCACCAAGTGGATCGAGGCCATGCCAGTGGCCAACCAATCAGGACACAGTGCAGTCAAGTTCTTCGAGTCCATCGTCTACCGCTTCTGCGTGCCGCACAGCATCATCACCAACAACGGGACGAACTTCACATTCAAGGAGTTCCAAGAATTCTGCGAGAACCTGGGGATCAACATCAGGTATGCCTCAGTAGCGCATCCACAGACCAACAGACAGGTGGAAAAAGAAAACGGGCTCGTCTGCAGCGGCATCAAGAAGCGACTCCTTTGACCACTCGAACAAGCCACAGGTTGCTGGCCAGATGAGCTGCAATCCGTACTCTGGAGCCTACGTACAACTCCAAACAGCGCCATGGGCTACACGCCATTCTTTATGGTGCACGGAGCAGAAGCAGTACTACCCGCCGAAGTACGGTACAAGGCGTCGCGCGTGGTCGCTTATAGCGAACAAAAGTCATCCCTTGCACTCGAAGACTCCGTTGACCTCCTTGACGAAGCAAGAGAAATCGCCGCAGAAAGATCCACGATCTACCAGCAGAACCTGCGCAACTATCACAGTAGAAGGCTTCGCCTCAGATCCTTCATCGAAGGTGACCTGGTCCTGCGACTGAAGCAGCAGAGGCATCTCAAGCTCGAGTCCCCCTGGGAAGGACCGTACGTGATTACAGAAGTAATCCCAGGTGGCGCCTATCGCCTTCAAGATTTAGAGACAGGAGTCGCATACTCCAACCCTTGGAACGTCGCACAACTGTGACGCTTATACCCCTAGTCGTTTTTTACTTTTACATCGCAAATAAGGCTACTCAGCCAAGGCTACTTAGTCGCACATTGTACCTCGCACTGTTCTTCAAATAAATAAAAGCTAAGTGCCCCAAAACTCCATGTTCTCCTTCACTTTGTCAATTTTTATACTCGGGGGCTGCGCCACCCTACATACATCTGTTCTTCGAACCAAAAACGCGATATCCTGAGTAGCTGGCGCATCAATCGAACCCCTTAACACAAACTCAACCCAGCTGCAACGCACCTGACAGGTTGACAAGGGACTAAGATAAAATATGGCCAGGCTAAACGAAAAGGACTCGCATAGTGCAACACACCTCACGCTCACAAAGCTCTTTATACACATTCGACAATATTTACAACATCTATACGAACTTTACAACACAAGAACAGTTATGTGCAGGATACAAATTTGACTACTCTTGCAACAGAAGAACGTTGGTTTGTTCCTCGAAGAAGTCGACGATCTCCTCTGCTGGACGGTCCACCGCCTGATAGTGCGGTACCATATTCCAGGTAGATCCTGCTGGTGGCGCTGGCGGCCCAGAGGCAATGGCGGCAACATCCACGTCAGGCATGTGCAATCGCACCATTGAGAGGGCAGCCTTGGCACCAGCCACCAACTGCTGCCTCATGACTCGCGAACCGTGGACAGGTCTTGAAATTTGGCAAGAAGAGCCAGCAGGCTTGATGGAGTGTCGTCCAGCGGGAACATCGCCCGATAAATGTTCTTCAAGCACGACTGCGACTTCTTCAGGAAGAGCAGCACTCGCGATGCGCGATCCTACAGGGTCGCCAACGTAGTCGCACGATCATGATCTACCCAGAAGTATCCACTCTCTTGAAGTTGCTCCTGGGTGAGATCATGAAGGCGAATGGCAATTCTATCCTTCTCCTCCTACGGATGGCGCGCGCTAACAACTACACGAAGCAGCATCAATAGCATGAGTACAACGTACCGTTGTGAGTAACTACAAAGGAAAAGATGAGAATGAGCAAACTAACACTTAAACTGGTCGCCCAGCTGCATCACCTCGCCAAGCAGATATTGCTCACGGGCGTCGGCTTTTTCCACCTTCGACTTCCACACGTCTGCGCTACCGCGGATCACGGGAAACTCGCGCTCCAGCTGCTTCACGCGGTCACGAAGTCGCGAAAGCAAGGATAGCTCCTCTACCCTGGAGAGCGGTGGTGCCACTGTATCATCAAGAGATAGCGAGTCCTGGGTTCTCGCCACGGGATCACTTGATGTACCCTAGCACAAGTCAAGACAGAGGCAAATAAGGCGACCAAATTAACACAAAGGCAAAGGCAACATATGCATTCAGAATCGGCATAATTATTCACAGACACACTCGCCAGCAGGCATGTTCTTAAACCAAAAGAACAATCAATCAACTATTACAAAAGATAACTACAGAGCAGCTGGCTTCTTCGACCTCGACGGCTTCGGGGGCTTCATCAAGTCCGTGGCAGTGTCAGACGCCACTGACTTTCCGCTGGCCCCTGAGGCCGAGGCTTTCGCCGCCTTCTTAGCACGTTGGAGCTCCTCCGAGTACTTCGCAACAGTATTTATCAAGTTATGGCCATATTTAGCACAGGCAGTCGCAAAAGGAGCAAAGACTACCTACTGACCATCCGTGCCAATAGGCATCGCCTTCGACACCGCGGAGGGATCGATATCAGCTCCGTGGTCCTGCACCATCGCGAGTGTCATGGACGCGCCAGCCGCGCGGAGGGAGTTCTTATAGGCGGAAGGCACACCACCGGCGAATGACTCCACCAGCTCGTCCATGTTATCGATCAGCTCAGCCTTCGGCATCAACTCTTCCCGGAGGCGACTGAGGGCGACCTTGGCCTGGGAAAGCGTATCTTGGATAGCGGCGCTACGGTCCTCGACTGCAGACACCGCGCCTGCCAGATCATCATCGCGACGAAGGGCCTGCGGGTCAAAGCTCAGATCGCCAGCATCTGCACATGAACCCATGCATGGATCAAAAACTTCAGCGCTACCAGCAAAAAACACTAAGGGTAGAGAAGGACAACAATATCCACAAGTAAAAGGTACCTGAGAGAGCCTTGGCGACTGAGAACAGTTGTTCTTCGAACAACTTCTCCCTGGCCGCAAAGGAGGCACGCAGATCCTCTTCACGCTTCTGTGCCTCGTCACGAGCTACGAGTGCCTCGTCGCGACCCTTCACAGCCGCGGCAAGCGTTTTCTCCAAGGTGGCGACGTTGCGCAGTAAAGCGTTATGTTCAGCTACACGACAATCAAAAGTTGACTATCAGTCGACTATACCAAAAAAGGAGAAGACGAAAAAGAATAAGTGTAGAACACCCACTTTCGACCACGCGGTGACGCGTCTCCAGCATTGCATGCTGGCGACCCATCGCCATCACCTGCTCTACCACTTGCGCGGCTTCCTTTACAAGGAGCTGTCGCACAAACAAGGAATCAGTGAAAGCAACGGATAACGTCGATTGCCACACTAAAAAGAAGGAAAGATATACTCACATGATCCTCCAACGACTCCGAAGTGGTTTGTTGTACCGTCATCCGAGCAACCATTCGATGCTCCCCTACGTGAGGAGAGCTCGAAGAATTGTGCCCGGAGTGGGCCGCCACCGGAGGGGAAGGAGCGCGCTCGACCTCTTCCTTGGCCCTTGAAGTCGCAACTCCTGATTCCTTCAAAAACTCGACGTTGCCAGAAGATGACGACGCCTCTTGACTACAAGACAAAATCCACATTGAGAAAGGGCAAACTCCAGGGCAAAGCCAACAAGAAGAAAAATGAACTCGAAAACTTACCAGTCAAACTTATCAAAATCAAATGTGGCCTCCACCGACTCCGACGAAGACTCCTTAGGCAATCGCATCTTCTTGCGAGCAGATGGTGCCACAGCTCTCACAGGAACGGCGGAAATTGGCGACTCCACGCCAACAACTGTGCCTTTTGGAGTCGAAGGAGACGATGCGTCGGAATCCTCGCTGCGCGAATGCTTGCGAGTATCCGGGCTCTCGGACTCGGGGGCTTCCTCTTCCACATCAGAAGGGACAGTCGACTCAGACTCGTCCTCTTCCAAAATGTCGCGAGGAATAATCCCCTCAGGGAGAGGGGGCATACAAGTCAACACCGCCCAATCCTGCATACAGACAGCGAAGATCAGCAAAAAAGAACAAGTAAGCAACAGAAAAGAAATCGAGAAAATAAGCTACTGCGTAGCACAACTGTACCTCAGGAGGAGGATTCGAAGCATCAAAAGGAGGAACAACTGGCTCACTCGGAAGCACATCCTTGCCAGTGTACTTCGTGACCAGTCGAACCCTCTTATCCACCTCACTCACGGATATGCCATCAGCAGACACGCGAGTGGCATCATCAGCGCCAGCCCATTGAAACATGGGATGAACTCTGGCTTGAAGGGGTTGGACGCGACGGTGCAGCCAGGTTCGGATAAGGGTGCAGCCTCCCTCTTCTACGCCTATGCGACTCTCGAGGTCGCAGACGCGTTGATACAGCATGTCTGTCTCCGCGAGTTCGCCAGGCATAACTACGTTCTTCCAGGAACGCATATTCTTGCAGGGAGTCGCGGGATCGAAGGGCGTGAGTCCAAAGTGCTCATCTTTGGACTTCTGATCACGGACATAGAACCATTTGTCCGTCCATCCCTGGATGGACTTGGTGAGCTTGATGTCGAAGTAGTTGGCGGATGGGTCGACGTGGATTCCGCAACCACCTACGTCATAAACTAAGGAGACAGATGCGGACTGACGCTTCAATTTAAATATGTGCTTGAAAAGACCAAAGTGTGGCTCGATTCCGAGCCAGCACTCGCAAAGAGTGATGAAGCAGGTGATGTGGAGGATCGAATTTTGGGACAGCTGATGGAGCTGGAGCCTGTAGAAACAAAGAAGACCCCTAAGAAAGGGGTGGAGAGGCAAGGAAAGACCGCGAATGACGAATGCAAGAAACATCACTCGAAAACCAGCGGGAGGATCATGAATGGTCTCACCGCTGGGGACGCGCGCATCGGCGACTGCTGCGGAGATAACTCCGTCTTGGCAAAGAAGACGGAGATCTGACGCCTTGATGATGGAAGGGCGCCATGCACCATTTGTCACGCGGGTGCCCGCGACCTTCTTCTTCCTGCCGACGGCGACGCTGGTGCCCGCAGTAGCAAAGCCACCCTTCTTGTTTGCCGCGGTGATGATGGTCACGGAATCAGCAACAACGTCTCCTTTCTTCTTCCCCATTGAACAGCGGCGATGCGAGCACAGAAAGTAGCTCGGAAACGAGCGGAGGTGGTCCAGTGTTGTGGAGGAAACGAGCGGAAGAAAAAGCAGCAGAGCAGTAGCAATGGCGATGGCAGCAAGGAAGAAAGAGCACAGATGGGAATTTACCGCCGTAGCATCGCTACTTAACCCCTAGAAGATGCAATCCAACGGCTCAGAAAAACCCTACTAGACATGTGGCACAAATCGTGTTGGACACGTGGAGAAGGGGAAGCGCGAACCGTCCCTCCACTACTCCCATTACACGTGGAAATCGAGGAGGCGCGGTTAAAATAAAGATTATGCACGCCCAGTCAAATCAAAGTCAGGAAGTAGGACCCACCGCTCGTCACGTCCCGTTAAACTCGCTCCCGCGGGCAACTGAGGTCAAACAAGCGTCAGCACTGACGTCATCAAAGCTACGCAGTGAAAAAATTCGACTTCTTTAGTCCTTGCTGGAGTCTTCGACTCCACCAAGCACTCGGGGGCTACTGCCATAGGGAGCGCTGGCCGCGCACCCTACGATTTTCTTTTCTTTTTGCAGGAACAAGGACAATCAAAAGCAAACCCAAACCATTCGAAATACAATTCAACTATGGACATGGGTTACTCCCATAGGGAGCGCTGGAAATTTTTGACTGAAAAAGGCAACCAAAAGACGACGGCAGTCGCAAACGTTATTTAGTCCCTGCCTGAGTCTTCGACTCAACCAGGAACTCGGGGGCTACTCCCATAGGGAGCGCTGGTCGTGCACCCTATGATTATTTGCATAGAAAACTATGTGTGGATAACATCTGCACTCGCAGCTCATGGCGACACCGTCTCATAATTTTTCCCTACAAAGAGACTACGTCTCCTGGGTCACCCATATCGTCTCCACGATGATAAAATTCGGATGCCACGCTTACAGCGTGAAGGTAAGACCTGAATAAGGCCTGGCAATGCATCTAGCTGCGCACTACCAGAAATATATCCCTGCCTACAAGCACGATGAACATGCCTTGACGGACCCGTCGAGTGCTCACACCCGTATAACTGGAAGTCGACTCCTGTAAGACCTCCCCTGCCTGAGTCGAATTATGCCAGCACTTTCCCGGATTCGAGTCCGAGGACTCGAGTTCGAGTAGATTGCGTTGTTTCACCCTAAGGTGGTTAACTGATACCGGTACTTCGGTTATATCAGGCACGTATATCAACAATCCCTATGACACAAATAAAAGCAGTCGAAATGTACTCAATCAAGCACTCGAAGACTTCAAAAAGTCCCCAGTCGAATCTACGATTCCACTTGACACTCAGGGGCTACTAACATGGGTATACCCTACAAGTACTCGAGCTTGGTATATACGGTCCAAATATGTACAGGGACACGGTGTCGCCAAGGCCCGGATGAAAGGACTCGACTGACCTACGGACTCTCGATTACTTGAAGAACAAGAAGAAGCTAAAGATAGAAAGTTTGAAGGGGAAAACCCTAACTTGTAACCGACTCGACCTGCTACCCGAGACCTAGCCTATCTATATAAAGGCTAGGAGGGGGCGGCGAGGAGGACACACACGCAACCCTAGTTTCCACAACCCTCGCCAGATTGCATCTACGCACCATTGTAACTTTCGACTCCTTCAATAATTCCACGAGCAGACAAGCAGGAGTAGGGACCTCTACGAGGCCTGAACCTAGATAAATCCTTTGTCCCCTGTGTGCTTGTTTGCTAGCCGATAGATGTCTCCAGTGCTCCCTCCTTCTCCAAAACCCAAGTCCATAACAATGGGCATTGACGAGTTAAACCCTCGTCAGCCAGCTTCTGGTAGTGCGGGTACTGCTGCTTTCGTGATGTGAGTACCTCGTTGAGGTAGTATACTAGGCGCTGGACCTCGTGGACCTTATTTTCTTCGGCTCGTTCCACCACGAGCACCATGTTGACCACCTGGTTGGTAGCAGAGATGCAGAGCAATACTGGTTCCTTTTCGCGAGGCGTGACCAGTACTAGCGAGGTGGATAGTAGACATTTGAGGTGGTCGAATGCTTCTTGTGCCTCGTCTGTCCACTCGAACTTGTTAGCCTTGCGGAGGAGTTGGTTATTAGGGCAGTGCCTCTTCGCCCATTCGACTGATGAATCGACTGAGCGTCGCGATTCGCCTAGCCAGCTGCTAGACGCCTTTTATGTTCTCCGGCTTCTCCATGGCCAGCTGCTAGACGCCTTTTACGTTCTCCGACTTCTTCGGGTTTTCCTCGATCCCTCTCGCAGAGATGAGATACCCGAGTAATGGAGTGTGGCTTTTGTCCGGATTGAGCTTGATCCGGTGGCGGTCGAGGTTAGTGAAGGTCTCGCGGAGATCGTCGATTAACGAGGCTTCCTCTTTGGTTTTGATGACGATGTTGTCAACATAGACTTGGATGTTGCAACCAAGTTGGTTCTTGAGGCAAGCCTGCATGCATCGCTGATAGGTGGCTCCTGCGTTTTTTAGCCTGAAGGACATTGTGTTGTAGCAGAACACACCGAAGGGCATTGTAAACTCCGTTTTCTCCTGGTCTTCCTCCTTCACTCGAATCGGATTGTAGCCTGAGTAGGTGTCGAGGAAGCAGATGTGCTCACATCCCGCGGTGGAGTCTATGATTTGGTTGATTTCTGGCAACGGGAAGTGATCCTTTGGGCAGTGCTTCTTCAAGGAGGTGAAGTCCACGCACATCCGCAGGATATCCGTGTCTTTTTTAGGCACAAGAACTGTGTTAGTGAGCCAGGTGCTTTCTTTGATCTCGCGTATGAAGTTTGCGTCGAGGAGTCTATTGATCTCCATTCCGACTGCTTTTGCTCTTGGTTCAGACAGTCACCATATTGTCTGCTTGACTGGCCTTGTGTCTGGATTCACGTTGAGTAAGTGCTCGGCGAATTCCCTAGGAACCCCTGGCATGTCCGCTGGACACCAGGCGAAGATTTCCCAGTGCTCACGGAGGAATTCGACGAGCGCGAGTTCCTATGCGGAACTCAAGTTGTTGGCGATGAGGGCCGTCTTGGTCGGGTCCGTTGGGTAGACCTGGGCTTTCTTCGTGTGCACCGATGAGTCATAGGATAGGTCAGTGATCTTGGCCTGCTCAGGGGAGGCAGACTTTTGTCTGTCGACTCCTTCAATCTTGCGAGTTCCTCCTGCATGCCGAAGGATTGGAAGATTCTATTAATTCCCTGTCGCAGCTATCGAACCTCTCGAAGCTTCCATTGATTGTGATGACGCCGTTCAAACCTAGCATTTTCATCTACAGGTAGGTGTAGTGCGGCACTGCCATGAACCTCGCGAACGCGACACGTCCGAGGATGTAGTGGTATTGTGAGGGCCAGTCGACGACTTCAAAGTCGATGCGCTCTCGCCGAAAGTTTTGCGGCGTGCCGAAGATGACGTTGAAGTTGATTTTGCACAGGGGATATATGCCCTTCCCTAGGACGATGTCGTGGAACGTCGTGTCCGAACGTTCCAGACAGGTCAGGGGAATTCTCATTGCGTGCAAGGTACTTGCGAACATGAGGTTGATGCTGCTCCCTCCGTCCATGAAGATGCGACTCATATTAAAACCTCCGATCTGCGCCTTGCGTACGAGGGGACAATTGCCTGGACGAGGAACTTGGCGCGGGTGGTCGCGCTTGTTGAAGGTGATGCAAAAGTCGCTTCCACTGAGGTACTCAGTGGTGGAAGGTGGAGATTTTATTGCCAAATTGACTTGGCGAGTGATTGCCTTCTGCATTCTATTGGAGGGGCGTCCTTTCTAGATCATCTCCATGTTGCCCACGGCTCGTGGGTACAGCTCGCCTCCATGATGCTGGACTGGTGCAGTGCTGGGTGGTGGTGGTCCGGGTGGTGGTGGAGGAGCTCCATGTGCCACAATGCCTGGGGCGGCTCTGTAGCCCCTGTTGATCGCATCGCGATTCAACTGAGCTAGGCCTTCGTGGAGCTTGAGGAATTCGCGGCAGTCCTTTAGGAGGTGGCTGGACTTTTTCTTGCCATCGTGTTTGTCGATGTAGAAGTGCACGTTGCATGGTCTAAACAGTTTGTCCTGGATAGATGTTATGGGTGCCTCTTCGCGAGTGTGGCACTGCCACACCTGTGTGATTTTCCCGCTGTCGCGGTATCCACCGCTGCGATATCCGCTATTGCGGTTCTCGTCGCGTTTATTGGTGTAGCCGGCTGCGACCATATTGACTTCGTGGCGGTCCTCGTAGACACGCATTCGACGTTCTCCTCGGCGATCGCGTCTAGGCCCAAGTTCATCATCATCGTTGGAGTAGGTGCTGTTTTTTACCGAGTCTTCTCCGTCCGCCCACCGATTCACGATTTCCATCAGGTGGTCGATCGTTTTGGGCTTCAAGCGGCCCAGCTCCTCCCTAAGCTCTATACGATGAACGTCATCGTTGAACGCGTCAATTGCACGGTCTTCCGAGATGTTTTCTGTGGAGTTCTTGATGATGGACCATCTCTGGATGTACGAGCGCAGCGATTCGCTAGACCTTTGTTGGCAGCTTCTCAATTCTTCAATTGATGCGGGCCTTTTGTAAGTGCCCTTGAAGTGGCACACAAAGCTGTAGACTAGCTCTTCCCAGATGCGAATGGATCCGCGTGGGAGATTGTTGAGCCATGCGCGAGCGGCGCCCTGTAGCTGTAGCTGCAGGCATTGCATGGATGTGCTTCGACTCCCTCCGTGCAGCCTGATGGAGGAGATGTGGTCCTCCAGGAAAATCTTTGGGTCCTGTAGGCTGTCAAATTTTGGGTTCTTCGAGGGGAGTTTGAACCCTTTAGGCATTCGCTTTTGCCTGATGGCTCCGCTGAAGCATCTGGCGCCGCAGAGCTCCACCTCGTCTTCCTCTGAGTCAGTCGAGCGAGCGCGTCTTGCACGCATTTTGTTGACTTTGTGCTGCGTGATGTCATCACGCACGTCATAGTCGCGATCGTGTCGTCGTGAGCGGCGACATCGGGACAGGCCATGGCTATCGTCGCTGGACGAGGGCGAGGAGTAGCGTTTGGCCAGAGCCTTGCTTTTCTTTGGCTCTGGCATTGGCTCCTTGTCAAGGGAGGCCTCGATTAGCCCAGGCCCACGATCATAGACCGGTGCATGGTAGCTCGTGGATCTCCAGCCGGTGGCTAGTTGTTGAGGAGGTACATGGTGGCCACCGTCACCGTGGCTTGCGGCGTCTTCGGGAGCATGTTACCTTGCGTATCTACCAGCATGGAGCTGAAGTCGAGGACTTTCGCGGCTTCTACTCGCAATTGTTCGGTGAGGTGAGCCAGTCGAGATCACCTTTTGTTGGCTAGGTACTCGTTGCCCTTGGAAGAGGATCCTCTGTGGGAGGAGATCCCAACTTGCCGAAGGCTCGACTTGTCCGCTGGCTTTCTACGCACCTCGACTTGCACGATTACTTGCTGTTGGCGCTTGAATTCCTCCTTTAGCAGCCAATGGTAGCCCATCAGCATGTTGATGGCTCAGTGTTGATGTAGAGCTTGTTGGGAACCCCAAGAGGAAGGTATGATGAGCACAGCAGTAAGTTTCCCTCAGTAATGAAACCAAGGTTTAATCGAACCAGTAGGAGCAAGAAAACACCCCAAAGGTGTTGCTAGATGAGCCTTGGCAGGGCGCACTACCGGTGCTAGTAGCAACGTGGAGACCTGCACAACACAACCACAGAACTTTGTCCCCAACTTGCGATGAGGTTGTCAATCTCACCGGTTTTACTGAAAACAAAGGATTAAACGTATCGAATGGAAGGAAGTAATAGTTTGCAGAAAGTAAACACAAAGCAGTAAACAGTTTATAGATTGTATGTAAAGAAATGGACCGGGATCCATAGTTCACTAGAGGTGGCTCTCTTAAGATAGATAACATGCTGGGTGAACAAATTACAGCGGGGCAATTGACAAACATCAAGAAAGCAATACATGCATATACTAATCATCTTGACTCCTTTGGACTTGATTGGGCATTACAACATTATACATAGACCGCCATCCAACTGCATCTATGACTAATAATCCACCTTCAGGTGATCATCCGAACCCCCTCCAGTATTAAGTTGCAAGATTATTGCTTTACGAATTGCGTGTAATGTAAACAATACGATTGTTCTATGAACAAAGGATTGTTGTTTTCTCCCTAGTAGCAACAACACATCTAGTACCTTAGAGATTTTTGTCACTTCCCCAGATTACCAGAGGCATGAACCCACTATCGAGCATAAATACTAACTCTTGGAGTTGCTAGCATCTACTTGGCCAAGATAGCTACTAACAACAGAAAGCATGCAAGATCAAAAATAACAAAGACATGATAGAATCAATAATCAATCTGAAATAGCATCTCAATATCCATCGGATCCCCGCAAACACAACATGTAGAATTACAAATAGATGATCTTGATCATGAACGGAGCTCACAAGATCTAAACATGAAAGCACAAAGGAGGAGAACCAGCCATGTAGCTACTACATGGATCCGTAGTCCAAGGATGAACTACTCACGCATCACACTGGAGGCTTGCATGGTGATGAAGAAGGCCTCTAGGGTGAATTACCTCTCCGACAGGGTGCCGGGAAGAGCTTCAGATCCCTCCCAATCTAGGGATGGAGACGACGGTGGCTACAGACTCTTTCGTGGATTTTTGATCGGGTACTTAGGGTTTTCGTCCCGAGGGCATCTTATAGGCGGAAGGAGTGGCCGAGGGGGTGCTGGGGTCGGCCAGACCACCCCCTGGCGCAGGCCAGGCCTGGCTGCATGGCCAGGTGGAGTGGCCGGCCCCCAGCCCTTCTCCGTCTCGTATTCTGGCATCTGATGACTTCCGGAAAAATAGGCACTTTGTCTTTCGTCCCGTCCAATTCCGAGGATATTCATTTTCTGACTTTCGTGGAACCAAAAATAGCAGAAAACAGGCAGTTCGCACTGTGGCTCTTGTTAATAGGTTAGTCCAAGAAATCATATGAAAAGTACTCCAAAGTGTGGACAAAACACAAGAAAATGGATAAAACCAAGCATGGAACATCAAAAATTATAGATACATTTGCAATGTATCAACATCCCCAAGCTTAACTCCTACTCGTCCTCGAGTAGGTATGTGATTAAAAGAAAGAATAATTTTTGAGGTGACATGCACCATCAAAGACTTGATCAAAGTATTTGTAAAACATTCAAAGGTAGGATCATAGTACTTCAATCATAACATGAAAGACAAAGTTATAGCAATAAGACAAAGAAACTATGATGCAACATGAAAAGGCACAAACAAAAGATTCATGAATAATAATGCTTTGCAAGACGTTTGTTTTTTTCACATAAAGAAAACATAGCATAATTGTATTCAGCTTGTCCCTCATAGAGTAGCAAATATAAATGCATAGGACAACTTCAAAGTTCATAAGAGTGACTAGATACAAATAGTTTAAAACAAGCAATATCAAGTTATGCATCAATCAACTAGTCTTGGGACAATGCACATAGAACTAAGAATGGCCACTATGCTCTCAAAGTAGGTGCATAAATATAGAAGGTGGAGACTGATACATTGCAAATGTATCTATAATTTTTGATGCTCCATGCTTGGTTTTATCCACTTTCTTGTGTTTTTTCCACACTTTGGAGTACTTTTCATATGATTTCTTGGACTAACCTATTAACAAGAGCCATAGTGCCAGCTGCCTGTTTTCTGCTGTTTTTGGTTCCAGGAAAGTTAGAAAATGAATATTCTTGGAATTGGACGGGACAAAAGCCAAAGTGCCTATTTTTCCGAAAGACTCACGGAGCCAGAATACGAGACGGAGGAGAGACAGGGGTTGGCCACACCCCCCCTAGGCGCGGGTCCCCCCAGGCCGCGCCAGGGCATGGTGTGGGCCCCCAGGCACCCCCTCGGTCTCCCTCTTCGCCTATAAGAAGCCTTCTGACCTAAAAACTCTGGGGGTTCGACGTTTTTCCAAAAGGAGTTCCGCTCTGCCGCCACCACCAGATTCCACGAAACAGCACCAGAAACTCCGTTCTGGCACCCTGCCAGGACGGGGAATTGGAGGAGATCATCGCCATCATCATCACCATCGCTTCTCCATCGACCATCCATGTTTCTCCCATCTATGAGTGAGTAATCCCCTGCTGTAAGATATGTGGATGGTAGGGATTAGATGAGATCGTTCATGTAATGGCATCAGATTGTTAGGGCATGGTGCCTACTATCTTTTATTAGTGCTTTATGACTTTGTTGCGACTTATTGTGCTTAATGCTTGTCACTAGGGCCCGAGTGCCATGATTTCAGATCTGAACATGTTATTGATTCATTATGATAGTATTGTTTTTGGTCTTATCTGCAAGTTGTATACACACGTTGTTGTCCGGAACCAATGGCCCCGAAGTGACAGAAATCGGGATAACCGAAGGGAATGGCTTTGATGTGAGGATCACATGTGTTGACGGAGTATTAATGCTTTGCTCCGGTGCTCTATTAAAAGGAGCACCTTAATTGCCAGTAGTTCCCTTGAGGCCCCGCTGTAAATGGGCTGGCAGGACAAAAGATGTTGTGCAAGTTCTCATTGCGAGCACGTATGACTATATATGGAACACATGCCTAGGATTATCTACTACTTGGATGCTTTATCTTATTTATCTGCAATTGTCCTATGTTCTGATTGCTATGTGAATTGTCTTGTCCATGCAACGCCCGTCCATCCATCCCTATGCCTACCGCACTCGAATCCTACTGTTCACTTCTATTGTCACTACTGTCTTTACTTTACTATTGTTGCTACTTTGCTATTCCTACTACAAAACTGTTGCTACTGATAAACTGCTGTGAGCAAGATTGTTTCCAGGTGCAGCTGAATTGAGAACTCAGTTGTTAAGGCTTATAAATATTCTTTGGATCCCCTTGTGTCAAATCAATAAATTGGGTTTCACTTCCCTCGAAAATACTGCGATACACCCCCTATACTTGTGGGTCATCAGAGACTCAATATAATGGTGGAAGAAGGATCCTTCATAGAAGGAAGTAGGGATTCAAGTCTCATAAAGAGCTTCCAAAAATTATGGTACTTATAGCTTTCAGCTCCCATTGCCCCTATCATAAGCATCTTGAAGTGATTAAGGTTAAAGTGAACAAACTATGGTGTACATGCTTGACGAAGTATAAGTTAGAAATCCCATGTCCCTTGTATACGAGGGGCGCTCCTCATGCTGCTCAAGTTTATTCACTGGCAAGTTCTTGTCATTGTAAGTACATGTGTAGCATAGAGAACCGCCAACGGGGTACCCCTTGCCCGATGATATGGAAGAATCCCCATATCAAAATGACAAGGCAAGCAGACAACGAGCATCTCAGCAATCTTCTTATTTACCATTGGAATATGGTGCTTTTTTCTCTCTTTCCTCTTTTCATAATCTCATTTTTTTCTCTTTTTCTCTTTTTCTCAATATAGGACTCTTTTTTTATAAGAAGAATGCTTCATAGACATCTCATTATGGTTACGCTGCAGGTTTCCACCATGCCAGCATGGATTAGACCAGCGGCCCAGGCGTTTCTCTAACACATATACATAACTCCATGGACTTACAAGCTCCCCTTTCATTTCACACTGATGACATCCATATACAAGAGAGCATGATATCAACTAGGTACAAGTACCAAGTGCAATGTTGAAAGCATTCCCCATGAAAGCATGGTTCTTCTAGTTCCCAACAAATACGTGCAAGCATATACAACATAGACGACACAATGGTTCAAGTTTATTAAGGGCAAGAAAAAGTAAAGTGTGTCATCAAGTTCGTGAGAGCTTTAATCACTAGTTTTCTCATAACAAGTTTAATTTGGAAGGTAAACAAAAGCATGAATATACTTGGAATAGAATAATCTAATAGGTAGGTATGGTAGACTCTTTGGAATAACTTGGTTTAGGGAGTTGGATGCATGAGTGGAACTCATACTTGGTTGTGGAGGCTAGCAAAAGACTAGGAGCGACAAACTAAGAGAGCAATAATGGCCATAATCATGCAGAGCGACAAAACATCATTGATCAAAGCATAAAGTGATACTAAAAGTTGAAAACTAAAGGATCATAAAGGCTATGATGACTTGAGGTAGTCATAACATGGTGTGAGCATACGCCAAGTCAACCCAAATAAAGCACCAAAGGAGAATACCACTATACTATGCTTTAATATGCTAAAACAATGCATGATTCATCCAAGCCACATTAAGCAATCTCAATTGTTTATAAAAAGTCATGCTACAGCAAAAAATACTAAGCATAAAGCCAAAACAATATCAACCATGGCATGACAAAGCATAGGCCATAGTCAAAAACAAGCTCTTTTTACCTCATAAGCATGAACTTTCCTACCAATTTACAAACCAAGGTATGAAAGAGGGGGTCCAACCAAGAAAACAAAAACAAAAAAGAAGACGCTCGAAGATCAACACAACTGTGCATGAAACAATAAAAATGAAGCGTTTGGAAGAAACCTGGGATTTTTATTGATGAAGAAGGGGATGCCTTTGGCATCCCCAAGACTTGACGCTTGTACTTCTTGGATATTTATTGGGGTGACACACGTGGAATCCCCAATCTTGAGCTTTAGTCCCTTCTTCATCTCATTACTCATTCCTTCCATACACCTGAAATTTTTCCTTCATACAAAACTTCACATAATCTTTATTAGCAACATTAGTGCACTTAAGATAAATAAGTCTTAAAGTTCAGTTCTAACACCAAATAAACTTCCATTAGAACACTAGCTACTGTAGCACTTCCCTCAAAAAGCTCGATTCTCCAAAATAACTCAAAAAGGAACCAACAAGAAGCAAATGCAGAAAATGGCAGAAATCTGTCAAAACAGACCAGCAGGTAAAGACGAATTTATTCGAAGACCTTATGTTGCTCAAATCAAAAAGTGTTGAACTAACGAAAGTGAGATAATAACCTGGGGAAGAAGCACATGAAGCACAGAAATCTGTTTCGGGACAGCAACTTTCCAAATCATTACGTCTCCATTAAGTTTCATTTCGATCTTATGACTTTGAAGTCATTCAGAAATATCAAATAAACTTCTTTACTTAATAAGATCAAGTAACATATTACTTTGCAATCTTAAATGTAACTTAATATAGGATTTTATGACTCCTAGTCATTTCTCGCACTTAGGTCCATCCCGCTTCTTTGTAGTTCGTAGGTATGTCTTGTTCAAATAACATGACAAGTGAATCAATAATACAATTTTGCTAACTTGCAGAATATATCATTAAATCCTATTTTCTTAGTAAATTATTCGCTGAAACTTTATGATCATTATTAATAGTTTCTCCTCTACTTGTGGAGTTCGTTTTCACGAAACAAATTTCGCCGCGCTACTCAACAATCAAGAGGTAAGGTCAAATACTTTGTTTTGATCTTTTACTTTCTTCCACCTGTATCTTCATCAAGACACATCAACTTTAGACAACAACAGGTTTGCCCCTTATGGATCATGTATTCATAGTTTCCTAAGAATATGCTACAAATACTTGTTTATTCGCCATGATTTCAAATTATCGAAACCTCTAGAAACTCGAACATGCCATAACTCTTATGGTGTTGTTTCCACGAATCTTTAGATGTTCCTTTGTATGTCAACTGGGTGTTTGCTCATTTTGATCTCTAACTCTAAACAATAACTATAACCCTGATAAGAGATAATATTATACCATATGTATCTAATACATAATGATTATGATATACATTTCAACACTTTGAAATTGTCCAATTATTATAGTTTATGAAACATCTTTCACGATTCCTTTTATGCTAAAATTAAAATAAATACTTTAGTCATGTCGATCAAATCGAAGAGACTTTTGTATTCTTGTTAATTCAATATCCTCCTTCACTTTGAAATCTTTTGAACAATTCAATACAGTTTCAAACTTATGTTTCATTAAGTAAATATTTATATTCACTTAAATATACAATGAAGTATGAAATAATAATTTCCACTATTTGTTGAAAATACGATACATCACTATGTATAAGATTCAACATTAAGTATAAATAATGATTTCCACTATCTAGTTGAAAATATGATACATCATTATGTATAAAGTTCAACATTTCTTCGCATATCACTATTTTACCAGAATGCGGAGTTTTAATTATTCTGCTCAACGAGGCATGGTTTTGCAAAGTCTCTAGATTAATAATCTAAGACCCCAATCTTCATTCGTAATCAAGAACATGCAATAACCAAAATGACTTAAACTATAGTGCCATATCATAATTAAACTTTGGATATCTTTTAGCATTCTAATCCTGTATAAATGCATAAACTATTATCATTAACATAGTGATGAGAATAACTCATTTATAATCGTAATGTGACCATAAAGGTATTATTCATAAGAACAGTACAACTGGCTTGTAACTTATTCGTATGAACAATCGTCTTGCTAAAATAAAGACACACAGATAAGGATTACAAAATTATATTCAAGGCCACTAATCCAAATAATAATCTTTGAGGAAAGGGGTGATGTCGGCCATAAACTGTTTTGCTTGCCGTCATCATGCGACATTGTCTCAATTCCAGCAATTCTCAAGCAGACCATCCTGTTTTCACAAAACGGGACAAGTATCCAATACTTATATAAACTACAACGAGTTTTGCAAGAATTACATTTATAACTTTGTATATCTAACACATACCCTTTTTCATTTATGACCTCCATTGCAATCAAGCCATTTTGAGAGTTCATAACTCTAATGCAAGATTGCTAAGTGTTTCTCCAAATATTCTATTTTTCATCCATCATGGAAAAACTCATCCAATGGCTCATACTATATGTGCCTGATATTGCAGAATACAAGATTGTAATCCAACTCTCCATCGAATGGAGAATGGCTTTTTGGATGATTACGAAGAACACACAAACATTGCGGAGTCATCAGATTATCTCCTAATGGTCACTATATCAAGAAGAGAAGATCACCTTTTACGAGGATATCCCTCAGGCGTGGGTATTAATCTATGAAGTTGGACCCTTTTGCTAAGTTCCATATCAAGCAATAAATTTCCCATGGTCACAAAGGACCTCAATAGGATAGGCCATGATCTACTAAGATATTTGTAAATATACATCTAGACTAAGTTCATAATATGAGTTCAATCCTAATTGAGATCCCACTAAAATTGTCATCCCCTGGACGATTTTAGTGATCACATGATCCCAATCCTCTGCACCTTCCCCGATCGTCATGGCCATTAGTGTAGCATAAAATGTAGAAATTCCCCAAAGTCAATCACATCAACCATGTGACTCATGCTCGACCTTTCGGCCTCTTGTGTTTCGAGGCCATCTCTACACATGCTAGGCTCGCCCAATCTAACTTGTGTGTATTTGCTGTGCAACATGGCTTACACCCACTATATGCGAATGTAGATATGTCTAGCCCCCGATTGTCACGGCCGGCTTCATAACAGAAAACTTTCTTGGTGGTGCACACACAAGGGGAACACTATCATTGGAATTATATAGGGATTATCTTATTTGCTACCATTGAGTATCTTATACTAGCATATAATAAGATGTAAAACAGGTATCAACATCATATGTATATTGTGATATGATACGGTCCTTCTTCTTGTGCCTTGATCTCCATCGAGCGCTCCGGCATGATATCCATCTTGCCCCTGGTTTGACACCAAGTCCACGACGCCACCAGCAGGTCATCCATCGGAACAATGGATATTACTATACTACTTAGTAACATAAAAGTAAACTATTTTACCTTTGTAATGACCAAAACCATATCATAACACAAGCCCTTCTGCAAAACAAAGTTAGACGCCTCTACTTTATCTTGGCAAGTTTTACGTGGTTGTTAGGGCTTTGGCAATAGAACCGTTTCTAATCTATGAACTTTCCAACCACAACATGGATCCAACAATTGTCTCTACTACACCCCTTTTGGGGCCCTCCGTTGTAAATGCTATATCAACTATTGAAAGAGAGACAGACACCTGCTAGTCACTTGTACGTAACAAGTCGTATGTCGATCGTGGAACCAGTCTCGCGTACGAATACGCGTAAGGTCAGTCCGGGCCGCTTCATCAAACAATACCATGATATAAACAAGTACACGTTAGAGGGTAACAAATAAGGGATCAATGCCCGCACAAAACTTGTGCATACTGGACATACAACACTCCTACGCATAGATCGGCTTTGATACCACTGAAGGGTTCTGCAACAGAAAACAAAAAAATTCCTAAGTTGGAACCTCCTAAACTGCCCAAGATCTATCTATGTAGTAATGTCGTAACGGCCAAGCGTATAGAATACATACCCTTGTAGACTGTACGCGGTTAACGTTCCGAGGGAAACATGGTTAAAGTAGTCGAACTCGTAGCTGACCTCAAGGTCGCGAAGCTCCTTGCAGGTCACCCCTTGCTCCTTCTTCATCGTGCAGCAGCTCCAGCTCATGACATCCAAGGTGCCTCAAGTGAGGCCCCTCGTGGTTTCGTACACATACGGTGTATGATGACGACCTCCGACTCCTTGATCCCTACCGGGAGTGTGGAAGTAGATCTCCGACTTGGAATCCCTTTAGCACAATAGTGTGTTGCGGGTGCGGTATCTCTTGCATGGACAGTCCTAACTTGGGACCGTGCCAACGCATGGAGACGAAAGAGAGGGAAGGAGAAAGTCAACCAAAGGACTTCTCCAAATATTGGTTTGTCAAATCCCACCCATGGACACCCCTTTATATAGGGGGAGGGGTTGTGCCCTCCCCTTTGGGTTTCCCATGTGGGACTAAACGAGGGAGAGAGGGGGGAGGTGCATGGGCCCTTAGGGCACCATGGGCCAGCCATCAAAGGGTGGGCCCCACCCCACTCACATCCCTAGGCTGGCCGGGTGGGCCCCCTTGAGGCGGATAGGCCTTGGCCCTTTGGCCCTTGGCCCTTTCCTCCTTTGGTTTTCCCTCATGGGGCCTTTTTCCCTAGGAAGTTTGGCCCATTAGTGGAATACCCCTTCAAATTAGATTTTAATATTATATTTAATATTAATTACATTAATTAATATCTAAATACATAATACAAAATGCGATTTGACCCAAAACACCTTTTGGTTCCCTTTCGATTTCCTCTGAACGACTTCAGAACTTTCCCGGAACGATTCCGGTTCTCTCACGGAACTTTTTCGATTTCCTTTTCTTTTTCATATGGTGATTCTAACTTACAGAGGATCTCTAGCTCATCATACCCTTAAGTGTATTTCCCCACGGATCGGGAATGACACAGACATGATCTCCATCAATGATCAATAGCGGGACCAGGATGCTCATAATGACCCCTGTGTATTCCACGATGATAATGTCGTTTGAACCGTAAATAGTCGTTTCCCATTCCCTTTGCCACTTGATACCTAGTTCACCCGAGATTTGATCTACGATATCTCCATACCTTCGTTCGATCTTGTTACCGATGAACTTGTTTTCTCGTTTCCGTGTCGTTGCTTTCCGTGACCCAGTCACACGCTTGCAAGCTTTGTTAATGCAACGTCACCGAGATTGCCACTAATGTATCTGTCTATTACATGGATGGGAAAATCCTGGTCTTGATATGTACTCCTCTACATGCCCCTTTGGGAAACCTTAGTGGCACCTTTTTGATCATCCAGTCATGGAATGATACTTGATAACCATTTAAGCTCCCTCCAGAATGGTGATTTGCATTATCTCATAGTCTAAGAACAGGTTGCGAGGTTTCCTTAGTTTTATCATTAATGATGAACTTTGTAACTGGATCTCATTAAGATATAACTGGTTGGGTTCTTCATCTATCACATCATTTAACTAATGATGTGACCTCATTGTCAATTAGCATAAATGCCCATGATCTTGAAACCCTAGATCATCCTCATGACCAATGAACTAGTTTGCTAGACGTAACTAGAGACTTGGTTTGTTTACATACCACATGTGTATTAATGTTTCGTATTAATACAGTTATAGCATAGTATGAAACTATTACGAACAAATTGAGATATGACAATAAAAACCTATTTATTATTTGCCTCTAGGGCATATCTCCTTCAAGTGCGGGGAGTGGCTTCGCGCATCTACGAGACGCAATCCAAACCCCCCTCCTCCTGCTCATCTATCGGTTTCATCAAGCAGCTACATTAGTAGATCGACAAGTGAAGATAGCGGATATAGAGGACCGTCGGTTCATGATCTCCCGCCCAGGCGCAATTTGTTTAGAGAATATGAGGTCTCAAGTACCGCTCACACTGGTGAGCAGGAACAGAGACGTGAAGAGGGCATGGTGAATAGTCCAGCTAAGAGATAGCAACCTTCACAGCATGATAAATACCTGGTTCGAACCCGCATAGGGGAAAATCGGGAAGGTATACTTGGTGGCCAAGGAATCAAGCTGATACTAACCTTAGGAGTAGGAATTTTGAACCGAAAGGATACAAGAATAATAAGAAGGGAGAGTCGAAGATGGTCTGGCAGCCAGTGGCAGTTCAGGTTGTAGGCGAGGAAGAGGAGATAGGCTCTGGGAAAAGGCAGCGCACTGGCACTGTCTTTGAAAGACTACAAGAGAATGAGGGTGAAACCCCCCCGCGCTGAATCAGTTTTTAACAGACTAGAAGAACCAGCGGCGGACCCTATGCAGCAGGGCCTCCAAAGCCAATGAATCTTTTGGCCCTTAACTATTGCGGAATGGGGTTGGACGCGGCAGTGGGTGAGCTTTGGGACCTCTTACGGTCTCACAACCCAGCGGTGTTTTTTTTGAGTGAAACTAAGCAGAAGAAGAGGACAATGGAGAGTTTGCGGTGGAGCTTAGGGTTCCGACATGGCGTTTGTGTTGAAGGAAAGGGCAATGTAGGTGGGCTAGGCCTCTGGTGGAGAGATGGGGTAGATGTAACTTTCTGACCGTGGTGCCAATACTTCATTGATGCCATGGTTAAGACGACAAAAGGCTCATGGAGATTCATTGGAATCTACTGTGAGCCTAGAACTGAATTAAGGTAGAAAACTTGTGAGGCTCTACGATACTTGTGTGCTCAAGATAACCTACCCTGGATTTTGCAGGAGATTTCAATGAGATTTTGTGGCGAGAAGAACAGGTGGGCCGGCATGAAAGAGGTGAAACCCAGATGACCCGGTTTAGGGAATGCGTGATGGACTGCCATCTAGAAGATCTTGGATATTCGGGGTACCCGTTCACGTGGGACAATAGAAGGGAGGGGCAATCAAATGTGTAAGCAAGACTGGATATAGCAGCTGCGAATGGGGATTTTGTCTCTCTGTTTCCTCTTACAAGGGTGCAACACATATTGACTGAGGAGTCTAACCATGCGGCCTTACTCATCAGTGTCGTGTCAGAACCCGTTGCCCAAAGATCGTCGGTGAGTAGAGGATTCATGTATGAGGATATGTGGTCCAGAAATGAGACTTATGAGGAGATGGTTAAAAATGCATGGGAGAGGAGTGATGTTCATGGTGACGACGCCGTGGGTTTGTGCAAGAGACTGTGGGAGATCTCCAGTAATATGAAAAGGTTGAGTATTCGTACGTTTGGTTCAGTTCGGCGAGAGCTTGAGAAGCTTAAAGCTGAACTGGAAATAGCCAAAGGAAAGGGCCTGTCAACTGATACCTCACTGGAGGTTAGGAATATAGAAGGCCGCCTACACGAGGTCTACGAAACAGAAGAAATAATGTACAAGCAAAGGTCAAGGCATGACTGGCTAAAGGAGGGTGACCAAAACACTAAGTTTTTCTAGAACAGGGTGACACATAGGAGACGCAAAAACACTGTCCGCTATCTGGTGAAGTAAGATGGAAGCAGGTGCAATACGGATGATGGAATGAGGGCGATGGCATAGGAATTCTACAATAATCTCTACAGATCGGAAGGATCAGCAAATATGGATCGGATCCTAGAACGAATTCATTCTTTCGTCACAGAAGAAATGAATGAGAGACTGACAACAATTATCTCTGATGCTGAAATTGAAAAAGCTTTGTTTCAAATGGGCCCAACAAAATCCCCAGGGCCCGATGGGCTATCGGACCTGTTCTTCCAGCGCCACTAGGCTTTGCTGAAAGGAGCGGTAGGGGCTACCGTCCAAGATTTCCTTGCTGGACACGAGTGTACACTGGAGTTTAATGATACATTCATAGTTTTGATTCCATGGGTTAACTCACCGGAGTTCCTTGCTTAATTCCGACCGATAAGCCTTTGTAATGTGCTGTATAAGATTGTCTCAAAAGTTATTGCGAATAGGCTGAAGGCTCTGTTGCCTGTTATGATCTCTGAGGAATAGAATGCCTTCATCCCTAGTAGACTGATCACTGACAATGTTTTCATGGCTTATGAGTGCACTCAGGCTATAAGGGATAGAAAGTGGAAAACTCCTCTTTGTGCGGTAAAGCTGGATATGGTGAAGGCCTATGGCAGAGTGGAGTGGATCTTCCTGGAGAAAGTGATGGAGAAGTTGGGGTTTAGCCCGCACTGGATCGCTATGATTGTGAGATGCATATCTTCAGTTAGGTTCGCGGTGAAACTGAATGGGGGACTATCTGAGAGTTTTGTTCCATAGAGGGGGCTCTGCTAGGGGGATCCACTATCCCCATACCTATTTCTGTTCTGTGTAGAGGGGTTCTCGGTTTTGCTAAAGGAGGCACAAAGAGACAATTTGCTCAGGGGTGTGCAGTTTGGAGCGAACGGGCCTCATGTAACCCATTTACTATTCGAAGATGATAGTGTGATCTTTCTGTAGGCCATGATGAGCAGTATGCAAACTTTAAAAGGGATATTAGCTCACTATGAAATGAGTTTGGGGCAGAAAATAAATCTCCAAAAGTCCTTGGTGTACTTTGGTAGAGGATGCCACGAAGACATGAAGGCAAACATTCAGCAGCTGATCGGAATAGAGGTAGAAGCTCTTTCTAAAAGATACCTGGGACTTCCCATGGTTGTCAGAAGATCCGAAGAAGGCTGTTTCAAACACTTGAGAGAAAGGTCTTGGGCCAAGGTGAAGGGGTTGAAAGGGCAGGGGCTATCCAAAGAAGGAAGATCTATTTTGGTAAAATCAATCCTGCAAGCTGTCCCGGCTTATACAATGAGTTGCTTCCGTCTCACCAAAAAGATGTGCAAAAATTTAAGCTCTATTTCTTCTAATTTTTGGTGGGGAGACACGGATGATGGTAAGAAGGTGCACTGGATCGGATGGGACAGAATGTGTAAGAGCAAAAGAAGTAGAGGAATGGGTTTTAGAGACTACAGTTGTTTCAACTAAGCTTTCCTAGCCAAGTAGGGGTGGAGAATGATTACGGAACCAGATTCATTGTGTGCACGGGTGTTGAAAGCGCGATACTTTAAAGATGGCGACTTCTTGACAGCAAGATGCCCCAACCGATCATCATACACCTGGCGCGGGATCATTCACGGCCGAGAGCTCCTGTAAGCAGGGCTGATATGGCGGATAGGAGATGGCTCGGCAGTGTGAGTTTTTGAGGATCGCTGGATTCCTCAAACGGGGGCCAACTTCCCACTGGGGAGGTGACAAGAGGACTGCCCGTAGTGGGTCAACGATTTCCTGAGGCCTGATGGGGGAGCTTGGGATGAAAATAAGGTGAGACTGCATTTCTTTGAACAGGATGCGTCCGACATTCTCAGCATTCAGGTCAGAAGACAGGGCACTGCAGATTTCTTGGCGTGGAACTTTACAAAGAATGGACGTTTTTGGGTCAAATCTGCCTATCACCTAGCGGTTCAGAGGAAGAGGGATTTCAATGGAGCAACTGAGTCGTCTAGATCATGCCTGGAACAGAAAGGCTGGTTGGCTCTTTGGGATGGGCAGGTTCGGGGAAAACTTAAGGTCCATATGTGGGGAGTGGTGGAGAACGGCATTGCAGTGGGCTATGAACTAAGTCATAGGAAGATAAAAGACAGTGTTGTCTGTCTAGCGTGCGGCAGAACAGAGAGTTTAGTTCATCGCTTCTGGACGTGTCCCCACTCCGCTGCGGCGTGGTCCTTTCTAGCTGAGCATTCGGGCGTCGAGTTGGAACCCCCCATAAGAAGCTGGCTTGTCACTCTGAATTGAAGGGGTGGTTGCTTGATTGGATTGGTAAAAGTTCAACATAAAATGTGTCGTTGATGTTTACTATGGTGTATAACCTGTGGCAAGCTAGAAACGATGCAAGAGAGACCAAGCACCTGGCTGATCCAAAATCAATCGTGGTGAAAACCCTCGCGGCTGTTGAGGAGTGGAGGGATAAAAAAACGCCCAGCCCACAAGTGATGAACTCAGTTCAGGAGCAATGGTACCCGCCTGAAGCCTCATGGACAAAGGTGAACACAGATGGGGCATTCCGATCAGAGGACAACAATGGTGGGGGCGGCGTGGTCTTAAGGGATCACCATGGAGGCTTCGTGGCGGGAGCTTGCCATTTTCCCCATACTGCTGATGCCAAAGGTACTGAACTACTCGCTTGTCGTCGAGGTTTACTGCTAGCGAAGGAGATTCTGGAAACTGATTGCCTCGGGGCTGTTTCAAAACTGTGTCAAGAGGAACAGGACAGGTCACCTCATGGACAGCTTGTGGAGGAAATGAAAACCCTTCTGGGTGCTTTGATTCTGCCTCGGTGCGACATGTGCGTCGGTCGGCGAACTCTGCAGCTCATGTTTTAGCTAAAGTAGGCTGCGAGAATAAGCTATGTAAATCCTGGCTAGGTGTTCCGCTAGAGTGTATTGGGACCAACCTTGTACGAGATGGTACAATGATTTAATGAAACGCAGCTGCTATTTCTCACAAAAAAGCTCGGAATCTCACCAGGCAAGACTACACGGGGGACGGTCCGGCACGGAATTGACCCCAAGTTTCCAAGCCTCAATTCTATAGTCACCTAAACGATTGAATTCGTTAGCTTTACGACAAGTAAATAACGAAGAATGAAAATAAAATCGTAGCAAAGAGGACACAGATTTAACGTGAAAAACCCTCTCCAACAAAGAGATGGGAAAAACTACGGGCGCCAGCCAGCGAAACTTCACTATAACAGAGAGTGTTTACACAACGCCGGAGATTTCACAGATACAACTTTTTTCCGGCCGGCGGCTTACAAGAGGTATATATAACGGTGGTAACCTAGGTCATCAACGATCAGCATCGGCCCAAGCCTCCAGCGACGGGTCTCGTTCCGCTCCGTCAGAAGTTGGCCTTTACTTTGTAGAATTTGGATCAATATATAACAGAATTTGGCCCGACCATTTACAAATGGCCAATTCCGAGGCACAATTACGACATTCAAACACCATAGAAAATAAATTGAGAACTAGCAGGCATTCGAATCCATCACCCAAGGCAATTTACCATTCTTTACAAGTCGGTTATTCCATTTGTTGGTCCTAGCTATCAAGAGTATCTCCACTCGCCCCCACTCTCCTCCAACGGTCCAAAAAACCACGGCGCATGGTTGGACGGCTCGTCCAGCCGTGCATCCCCCTCTACCCAAACTTTTCTCCGATATCATTTTTTTCGAAAATGGAAAATGTCATAAATTTAAACCTAATTGTGATCACATTGTTCCACGTATATAATAAATAAAAATTTAAGAAGTTCAACAAACCAATCTTATAATTTAACAAGTTTTTAAACATAATTTGAAACACATAAAACTAGACATTTACATTGAGCGTCCACATGTGCTTCACTAGATCTTGATTGGTGATGCATATTTAAGTCTCGGATTTCCTGACGCATGGCGAGAAAGATAGAAAATGTGGAAGACACCTGGTGATCAACATCCGCAAGATGACCCTGCCGAAAAAAGGTTCATTCAATCACTTGCAAATGGATAGTTCTTTCATGTTCAACGCATGCACTCCATGCTTTCAAGCATCCCAAAAATTCTCATTCTCCGTTCTGTGCTAGGATTCAAGTAGTGTCTTTTGCATTGGGTGTTCTCAGGTACGCCGGTCCAAACACTGCCATTACTTCCCTTAGAATTTGTACATGCACTCGATAGTAGTGAAATCGGCCATGAGTGGATAGTCATATTATGTTTTAGCAGGATCTCCATATGGTAGTATTCTCAAAGCAGTAGTGCACAACTGGATTGAGAAAAACCTACCACGCTGACACCATATTTCTTGCGTACGAAATAGTCGTCTTACTCCCTCACGGCCAACAAAATCTTCATGAACAACTTACGGTTCATCCTGAAATGGCGCTAGTATACCACGTCACTGTGCAACATATTGTAAGCGAAGTAGTCAGCGTACATCATGCAATAGCCCTCCATCCTCTGCCTCGACTTGCTCTTGTGGCGTCCTGGCTTCGATCCTCCATACTGCGATTATGCAACCCAGGAGTACATGCCAACTACACAAGAGAGGATCTTCTGATGCTCATCGTCGGCGGCTGCAGCAACCTCCTCTTCTATGAGAGCGACGATTATCTTCTCGTTGTCCGAGTCCATGGAAAATCGCTGAATACCTCGTGGGCAGGGTGTCTAGGAGGTGGGCTCGGAACTTCTGGTGACGCCAAAGGACGGTTAAACAGAGCGATGTATGGGGACATAGGTCAATGCAGTGGCGATTTGGTGGTGCTATGGAGAATTTAGGGAGAGGTGGCGTGGAAAGAGGCGAACATGTGGAAATATCGACTGTAACATTCCAGGATTAGCACCTAGAAATAGTAAGGACACAACTGTGTGCATTGCATTCATTCATAAGAAAATTCGGAAAATTTTCGTGTAAAACTAAAAGAGTGAAGTGGGATCGAGATCTCTCTTGTGCTAATGGAAACATTAGGGCAAGTGCGATAGATTTCAACATGACCCTTATTGATTTTTTAACTTGGAGAAAATAATTCAATATCATATTGAACTTAAAACAAAATCAAATTGTTTTATGGATAATCAAAGAATTTCATAATTAAAATACAATTATGAATAAATAATATATACTTTATTATAATAATAAGAATACATGATTGTTACAATATACAAATAAAAGAAAAGATTAAAACTTTAATACTTAATAATAATATTACATTATCTCTTCAATCAAGAATTGTACCTATATTCTTAAGTAAGATACAAATAGTTATAAGTTCCAAGATACATTAGTAGAGCAAAGATTTACTTTATTATCATATAAAAAATATTACAATGTTTTTACATTTACTAGAAAGAAGGAAATTACAAAAATAGTTTAATAAAATAAAATGGAATTATTAAGTAATGAATAATGCTATTACAATAAAGAAACAATATACAAGAATAAATTGTATTCACATGATTCCAAATTAGAAAAAAAAATGAAATTACAAAAGAATAAAGTAAAAACCTAAAACTAATTCTAAACTAAACTCCCTAGTTATTTCGTGTACTCTTTTTATTTTCTTCATATTCTCCATTCCTGCAAAACAAAGGGGAGAGAAAACAAAATAAAGATAAAAGGGGGTTATGTGATTAGTAGTACTCTCGTGTTCTAGCAATGTAATGCATGCTTTGCCTCATCATTGAGTTGTAAGAAGGAAAATGCCAAAGTGATAATCTATTCTTATTAGGATTTCTGTCTCACACCAACATCACAGGCTAAGGGGCAAGTTTCACCAAAAATGGAAAAAGGATAATGTCCATATTGTAGATAAGAGAAAACCAGCCGAGCGGATCTTCACAAATAATTTTCTCAGCACAATGAAAATTGAACCAGCATAGGTCCCACTTGACAGCAGCTTACTAACACACATGCAAACCTGTGTGTTGTGGACACAAGGGAGCTCTGAGAGAGAGATAAGTACATCACAGTACTCTCTCTGTTGAGAGGAGTTTTCCACCACTAGAATAGTTAAAACAACCATCTCATCTCCGTTAGAAATTCACCAAATCACACCTCCAACCACCAAAGAAATCCAGTAGCTAATAAGCCAACATGGTCATCTAAGGAGGGAATGGATTAGGTGTTGGGAAAGTCCAATCCAGGAGTAGATTAAGAAGGAGAAGGCTAGGATGATCCCAGAGAGGTGCTGTCCTATATTGCAGCCAAGAGAAAAGGGTTATCCCAGCCAACACATCATCAAGCCATCTTAAAGCTACTGCAACAATATAGGTTGCCATTTTTCTCCTCAAACATCTACTGATCTATGTTAAGATTTAGTTATGATTAAGGGAATAGAAGGCACCTTTTTAGAACTAAACTCAAGTGGAGTATAAGTTTATCCCTGAAGTTAAAGCATAGACATACAATTATTTACACATGTTGAGAAGCTTAAGTCACATACCTTGCATCATGGACTTAATAACAAGCAAACAAGGAAAAGCAGATTAGCTCAGCAACTAAGTTTATTGTTGGTTGTTTGTTGGGCACGTCCCATTTACTGGGGGCAATACAACAACAACCTAGCATCAACAAAATCCACTAGAGCCATTACTACCTAACCAAATCTTTCTTTTGCAACTCAAGAAATTGTAGATCGAGAAATAACCAATCATTTTCCTAACTATAAGGCTAGGAATCATAATAGAATAACTTTACTGTCATTTATTTGACAGTCAATTAAACATCAGCAAAGGCTACACCTTAATCCATATCAAAGTATTCCAACATGATGTATTCCTCCAACAGCTATCTCAAGTGACAACAAATCATACTAAATAAGATCATGTTGTTGTGTACACTCCAAGGAGGCATCACAAGAACAGAACCATAATAGCAGAAGCCACTCCAGTTAATTAGCAACATGGACAATAAGGCAACATACTTTTGTTCCATCTATTAAACAAATGTCAACTAAGGTAACCATAGGCAACACACCAGAAGTGATCTGCTCAATATCATATATGTACATGATGATATGAATTCTAGGAAATCATTTGAGGTCACTTAGGATCCACAACAACACAAACAAATTGTACAATACTTGTAGTCAATTGCCAATATCTAATTCAAACCAACAGTTTGGAATCATATCAGCAAGCGCAAGCAACATATTCTTGCTCAGAAATAATATACTAACCCAATAATTTTCCTAGTATAGAACTCTAGGAATCATTTAAATGTACTACTGTCCAATTGACAGCACCTAAGCTAGCACATAAGCATCAGTACGTAGTGCACAGACAAGTCCAACTAGTAAAGCCACTAGCAAATAATCAGTAGTATCACCAACATCACTGTGCCGAAACTAGAACTTTCAAACAAGTTCATAATCATCTGTAGCTAGGTCAATTGAGCTACCGATAGAAGTAACAGAAGGGGAAAGCCCTAATTAGGGTTTGCTGCTGAGAGAGAGAGATGTGAGGATAAGGGAGGTCATGAGATAAGAGAGGGAGGGAGAGTAGGGAGTATACTTACTCATGGTCCTCGCTTAAGTCAAGAAGAGGAAGCAACACTAACCGTCGATGGCGACCATGACACGGCGACACGAGGAGCACCGTGGCACTCGACCCGCACTGAGCCGCGTCAATAGTTGCTAGAGCGCGGGAATGGTAGCACTAGAGATCACCATGTCGCTAGACCACCTGAACATCTCAGCCAGACCATCGGGGCACCGCAGGGTGAGGTGGGCTGAAACTCTAATCGCTGGTGCGGGGTCAACATAGCCGGACGAAAGCGCGTACGCCAAATCGAAGCAGGGCAATCGATGCAACATGGTGTGCTTAGTCAACAAGCAGAGCGATGACGGCGGCTAGGACGATCGGAGTACGCTAGCATCGAGCGACATCAGCGGCGGCGCCATAGTGTTGCAGCAAAATGAAGAGGAAAGATAAGGCTCGGGGAGACATGAGAGTGAGGCCTGGGTCGGTCACACCCGACCTAGTGAATGGAACAAAGGGGTTTAGCCCAACCATGGGCCAGACTAACTGGTGGGCCCAAGGTTTAAAAAAATAGTAATACCAAGGAAATAAGTAAAAAGGAAAATGGGAATTACCAAAACAACCATGAGAGTATTGTAACTCTAGAAAAATAAAGAAAAATCCTAAAAATACAAATAATATCTCTAAATATTTATAAAAATATAAACTACCTAATAAAAATACTAACTTATATTTTAAGATAATAAAACTTAATTTGATTATTTAAAGCTGTATTCCATTATGAAGGTTTCTAGAAATAGAGATAATACTTAGTATTTTTATTGAAAATAGAGATAAATAAAATTCATTTTTAAGATCCTAAATAAATACTTTATTTAATAAAAAATACTAATTTGTATTTTAGTTTGATAAAATTAAAATGTGTATTTGAAAACACTTGTTCTTTTATGGGATTTCATAAAATCAGAGTAAGACTGAAAAATAAATAAAAATCACCCTTAAGATCTTGAAAATGTATATTTTCTAGAAAAATGCCACTCATGTTATTTCAAAAGGTTTTAAGATTTATAAAGTAATAAATCCTTAGTTATCTAATAAAATACTTGTTCTATCATAAGTTTACTCTTTAAAATTGTTTCATAAGTAAGAATAAACATATAATCTTATAAAATATTTTATTTCTAAAAAAATCTTTGAAGTCTAAATACTACACCTAAAACCATAATTATGATTTATAATGAAACCTGAGTATGAATTGCTAATTATTTAATACTTCTGTAAAGTATTAAATCAACTATAACTAGTAACTTCCAAATCAACCTTATGCATCATTCACTTATGATGGGAGTGAATGATTTCATCTCTTTAACCATATTTAGCACAACGGTAGGGTTCAATGTGAGTTAAGCAAACTGAATAATGATATCACCATACCTGATAATTAGCTTTAGCTCTATAACTTACCTATCCTTCACTTGTTAAGTTTAGATTTGTAGAGTTGTACTAAATACCTATACGAGTCCATCATCGATCTTATGGAGGAAGACTTTTGAACTCAACCATAATATAAAATTACTTTATTTTAGTCCTAGTTATATTTTATAGTTAACTTTGGTATGTTTTAATTAAAAACCAAGACATTTTAAGTCTAAGTTGTCCGAGCAACGCAAGCATTGTCAATCAAATTTTAATAACCATGAAGATTGTTTAAACCTTACTAAAGAAATATTTTTCTCAAAAGTTATTCGTTTTGCCACTTCAAACAAAACCACTATGTTATCTCTTGAAACTCTCACAAGCCTTAATAAGAAGCACAAGTGTGAAACAAATTTAAAATGGCAACCCATTCTAAAGAAACCATTACAGTTTCCAAAACCTAGATCATCGACGACTATTTCAGAGATTCGAGTTACAGAAGTGCATTATATTACTTATACATAAGAGCATCTTGCTTCTAAACATTAGTCCTTACGAGACAAATGATGTTGTTTTTAGATATTTGATCTTCTATTGTCTCAAAGACCATGAGTGCATTATCTTGTAATCACAAAAGGCAAGTTCACACTTGCTCATGTACTTTGGTTATTTTCTATAAATTATTTGCAATATACTATTGTTATCACCTGCATTTTCAAAAGGATGGTAGAAAATACTATTTTCATAATTGATTTGAACTATTAGTTACTGATCCAGGGTGATCAACTAATCTATTATAACTGGCAATAGAACCACCATTGCACAGGAATATATCATCTAGGATTTAATAATCAATGTCGCCAGTGATTCTTGTGTCATACTATACATGTTAACCATGAGATTTACAATGGCACTAGGGAAGTCTGATGGATCTTCTTCCTTTCACATGTCAACGAATGTGTAGACCGTGTCTCTTATCCTTGTAGCATGGTTAATTCGTAGAGGATATGCAACATATGGGTGGGATTCCTCAACGTTCCATGGTATTTCTAGCGTCTATAATGGTTTGTACATTTCATTGTCGTAATACAAAAGGTGGGAATGGCGTACACCAAGGGGGCATGCGGGGTCGCGGAGAAGGATAGTGATTGTCTTGGATCCTTATACCAGGCCCCATACCAAGGAAGTATGGACAAGCTCGCTACTTGGTTGTGCAACATGGATAAGTATCTCTCATGGGTAAAGCAACACACCTCTGTAGAGTGTATAAAAGTGTGACATGTTACTTCCTGTTCCGGGAAGGAGCTATAAACGTTACAGGAAAGGAACTCCACGAAGTTCTAATCAACCTGTAAAGACTGACGAACATAATTTTTCAGAATATAAGCAATCTTTGAAGAAATGTTTACGAGAACCTGCATAGCCTACAACCTCTGGTCTGTGGCTATAGATAGTCAATCAAACACTTCTTTTTAGTCAACTTGTTGAGTACACTCATACTCAACCGTACCTTCTTAATCCTTGATAGATTCTAAAGTCGATGAAGACGCCGACAACACCAACGAACGCTTAAAGGAATCTTCACCGAAAGCTCAAATTTTTCAGTGAAGTCGATCGATTCAACATATACATTAACTGAAGTGAAGACGAAGTTCCTGATTAGATAGGAGTACAATGTCTAGCCATAGAACCTACTTCTATAGAGCATTGCAATAGAAGCAATTGCAAGCCATAGATATATTCTAATAGTAGAACTATTTTAGAATAGACTTTGAGTTGATAGTTATGGATTCTTCTGTTTATTTTGTCCTCACTGTTTCGAGGAGTGTTCTCTGGATATTTTGTAAAGAGTCGAGTTGTAATCTATAGCCATGTCTTTGACCCGCAATGTTTCTGTTGTACTACTCAGAGGGATGTAATACTAGTGAAACAGTGTTTCATTGGTGTTATGTCAACGGCTATAGTGTACTACATCATGTAGTGGTATGTTGTGTCACTGCACCGATAGAGCTAATCCACCCGTGCTTTTCCTTCATTTGGCGCCTCCGTTCACCTTCCGTGGATTGGGTTCGGCTTAGAAACTCCGGTTGTAAAAACGGCATTCGCAGGCTAAAAATGGATTGTTGGAGACGCGTGTTGGTAAGATTTTAGCGTCAGTGACTTGAAAGGCCGTTTAGGGGAGTGGATATTCCCTAATAGCCGAGTCATTCGTTACCAGGCTATTTAGCCCATACGTGGCCTGGAAGCCAGCCCAACAGCCTTTTGCTTCTCATGGGCTTGGCCTTGGAGTCTCGTCTCTAGTTGCCGGATGATCTATAGAGTCACTGCTAGGGCGGGCTAGGTTGTTGACATTGTGACTTTATCAGTAGCCTCCCTTTCTAACCATACATACATGTCCATTATTGTTCCAAACCCCTTTGTTATTCTAGTGTAAGCTATTCCTTGAAAAAAAATCTTTCAATAAAGCCACAATGGCCGACCAATATAATGTGATGAGTGGACCCTCTTACAAACCAGTCCAATGGTAAACAAGCACTACCGGAAAAACTTTCTTTGCCGTGTGGAAAAAGACCTTCTGGAACACGGCAAAGGCTTTGCCGTGGCAAATGCCACACGGCGACGTTTGCCACGGCAAAGGCCCTTTGCCGTGTGTTTTCTAAATAAGACACGGTAAAGCCTTTGCCGTGTGTCTTACGCGTAAACACGGCAAAGTAAAGTAAGATGACGGTTTCCCTTAGAGATGACGGTGTCTATTCTTTGCCATGTGTCATTCATAAATTTAACACGGCAAAGACAGTCTTTGCCGTGCGTCATCCATAAAACCTACACGACAAAGGCTGTCTTTGCCGTCTGTCGCCCATAAATCCTACACGGCAAAGGCGCCTTTGCCGTGTGTCACATACACGGCAAAGAGGCTGCCTTTTCAAAATAAATTTAAAAAAAAATCATTTTTTTAACTTTTTTGAATGTTTTTTACTTGTTAATCTCATATGGGATACTTTTAATCCTAAGTATGCTTAATATTAGGTCAAATTACACTCATGACCAAACTTCCCCTATGGTCACCCATCCTAACACTACTCTAGCCCTAGCACGCTTAACTTCTTTATTCCTTTCGAATGAGCTACCGAGAAAGAAATCTTACCTTATCGATAATACTTTCATATCAATCATATTAACTATTGGACCATGATGTCACACATCTCAGTTTTAGATTCCAAACAATTATTTAAGTAGACAACAATGAATAAGTAATAATAATCTTGAATCCAAATAAAAAATAAAATGATTTTAATTTTTTATCTTTTTCTATTTAATATGGAATAATTTATATATTTAAATTCGTAAATCAGAATTCGACAAATAAAATATCTAAATCGATCAGAAATATGAGAGGAATCCAAATATGACATCCATATCATATTGTGAACCTACAATTATTTTTGTAAAAAATCATGAACATCATATCATATACCTGCAGTTCATATCTGACCCACTTCCTACCAATTCGGCAGAAATTTGTCTTTTTTCATTAAGGATGGACGAAAAGGTTTTAAAATTCCCGGTTGAGACATTGTTCATGTAAGATGGTCTAGTATTTTTGAAAAATGAGGTGGTAGCATTTTTGAATTGAACATTTGGTGTTGCTTCAAAAAACGCCCCGATTTTTGCGCTCCAAAAATAGAAATGGTTTTTTTGTGCGACGAAAAGGAAAACTTTCTCCTGTAATATTGTTCTCCATCCCATGATGCACATGCACGTGTAATATGGGCACATTATCACAAACTATATCGTGATTCTGCCCATAACATTGATCATTTGAACCAAAAGCCAAGAAACCTCGAATGAGATAGGTCATTTTGTGAAGGTTTTTTTGAGACATAATCAATATACCAAGTTTAATATTTTTACTTCCAACTATATCACAAAATAGGACACCAAGCGAAGGTCTACATTTTTTTGATTTTTTTTTGATTTAGTTATGGTCATTTGAAACTATCGTCAAACCCTAATCGAACAACGGGCAAGACGATTCTTAGCTTGGGGCTGAGTCTCGCTAAACTTGTATTGGATCTCTAAAGAAACATCATATTATGAACCTAAAAATGATTTTTGTAAAAAATCATGAGCATCATATCATGTACCTGCAGTTTATATCTGACCCACTTCCTACCGATTTAGCAAAAAATTGTCTTTTTCACCAAGGGTGGACGGAGAGGTTTTAAAATCCCCGGTTGGGACATTGTTCATGTAAGATGGTCTAGTATTTTTGAAAAATGAGGTGGTAGCATTTTTGAATTGAACATTTGGTGTTGCTTCATAAAACGCCCTGATTTTTGTGCTCCGAAAATAGAAAATGGCTTTTCCATATGACGAAAAGGAAAACTTCCTCCTGCAATATTGTCCGCCATCCCATGATGCACATGCATGCACAATATGGACACATTATCACAAACTATGTCGTGATTCTTCCCATAACATTGATCGTTAACCAAAAGCCAAGAAACCTCGAATGAGATAGGTCATTTTGTGAAGGTTTTTTGAGACATAATCAATATACCAAGTTTGATATTTTTCCTTCCAACTATATCACAAAATATGACACCACGCGAAGGTCTCGCATTTTTTTGATTTTTTTTGATTTAGTTATGATCATTTGAAACTATCGTCAAACCCTAATCGAACAGCGGGCATGCCGATTCTTAGCTCCGGGCTAAGCCTCACTAAACTTGTATTGGATCTATGAAGAAACATCATATTTTGAACCTAAAAATAATTTTTGTAAAAAATCATGAGCATCAGATCATGTACCTGCAGTTCATATCTTACCCACTTCCTCCCGATTCGACAGAAATTTGTCTTTTTCACCATGGATGGACGAAAATGTTTTAAAATCTCTGGTTGGGACATTGTTCATGTAAGGTGGTCTAGTATTTTTAAAAAATGGGGTGGTAGCATTTTTTAATTGAACATTTGGTGTTGCTTCACAAAATGTCCCAATTTTTGTGCTCCGAAAATAGAAAATAGCTTTTCCGTGCAACAAAAAGAAAAACTTCCTCCTGCAACATTGTTCTTTATCCCATGATGCACATGAATGCACAATATGGGCATATTATCACAAACTATGTTGCGATTCTGGCCATAATATTGGTCATTTGAACCGAAAGCCAGGAATCCTTAAATGAGATAGGTCATTTTGTGAAGGGTTTTTTGAGACATAATCAATATACCAAGTTTGATATTTTTCCTCCCAACTATGTCACATAATATGACTCCACACGAAGGTTTCACATAATATGACTCATTTTTGTATTTTTTATGCCTGTTTTAAACTATGGTCAAAATGGCGAGTATGGAGATTCATATTCAACATAAATATCGAATATTTGAGTGTAGATAGATAGATCTTATTTTTATGCAAATTTTGATGTATTATTTCTATTTTCTGAACTAGAATGATGTTTTTATGATTTTCCTAAGAGTAATGTGATAAAATAGAAAAAAGAAAAAAAACTTTGCCGTGTATATATCGGAATACACATGGCAAAGGCCCTTTGTCGTGTATACTGCGGAATACACACGGCAAAGGGCTGGCGAGGGCACACAGCAAAGAGGCCACCGTTTGCTGCCGTTAGCTCATTCCCGTCAAGTGGACCTGTGGGGTCAAGGGTCCCACCTCGTTGCCATGATGACACCTATGCCGTGTGCCGCTATCAACTTTGCCGAGTGTTTTTTCTTTACCGTGTTTCTTTGTAGGTCTTTGCCGTGTATATTTCTTTGTCGTGTTCTTTTTCAGAAATTTGCCGTGTTCGCGTACTTTGCCGTGTGCTTTTTAGGTTGTACACGGCAAAGACAAACTTTGCCGTGTTCCAGTCTATTTGGCACACGGCAAAGCCGTGTCTACACGGCAACGGCAATTTTTCCCGTAGTGAAGAAAGTACAAGGAAACCCCAAACTTGCAACGACGACCAAGGGGTACAGAAGACCCACGACAACGCACTCAAGAGGATAAAGCCGCATCGCGCCATCATCACCGAGGCCAACGTTCAAGGGTTTTCACCCAGAGACCTATGCAAAGAAGGTACCCACAACTGAACCCTTGAGAGGGTTACGCCACCCACATGAACCGCTGCCATTGGTGTCGAAACGCCAAGCTTTCCCGGACCAGACGCAACGGCTAGGGCATGTCATGCCGAGAAGGCCCGACTAGCCCCTACCACCACGCTACAACGCCATGTTCATAACCGCCCTATTGCAAGTCCACACTGCCACAACCCTTGTCATCCCGCGAGGAACCAATGGCCAAGCCTTCATCGGGCAACCAACGGTCCGGGGAGACCATGGCCAAAGCAGGAGAGCCGCAACAGCCAAAGCCCGCCCGACCCAGATCAGGCCTAGATCTGGGCCAGCAGGTCACCCATGGATTCCTTCCCTTGCAACACCACCCTCACCACCTCCCTTCGCCCACTCCTGCCGCTGCCGCTCACAACAGACCTCCCCGCTAGACCGTCCTCGACCTCAGCAGCGCACTGTCGCCAGAGAGCTTCACCCTGCTCCAAGCTATACGCGGGCAGGTAGGGGAAATCCTCCGCCGCCGGCACCGCCTAGGCTTTGCCCGGCGGCGGAGGGAGGGAGACAGGTTGGGACACGCTGGCTGGGTCGCTACTGCTTCGCCGCGGGAGCGAGGCGCAGTAGTAGGAAGTTTTTTTTTTCAGCGATCCCGAGTGTAAGCTATGAAACTCACAATGACGTAGACCTTCTCGAAAGTCAGCCATAGAATGGTCCGGCGGCCTCAGCGTGATTGGGAAGTGCTCATACTGCCAAGAGCTTCGCTAAAATATCATCTGCAACGAATCGAATCAAGACGACTCTGACACTCTTTTTAGATTTTGGAGAAGTGACCACATACACATGAGCGAGGTGCAGGAGCACGAACCGTTTTTTCAGCAATCCCGAGTGTAAGCTAAGAAACTCACAATGACATAGTTTCTCGAAAATCAGCCATAAAATGGTCTGGCGGCGTCGGCGTGACTGGGAAGTGCTCATCTATACTGCCCAAGAGCCTCGCTAAAATATCCCTGCAACGAATCGAATCAAGAACACTCCGACACTCTTTTTAGGTTTTGGAGAAGAGACCACATACACATGACGGTAAGGGTTTATCATGAGATACCCGGACATATGCATCAACATATTTCTCACCTAGTATCAATTTATTATCGACGCAAATCTGCTAGTGCAAACATCAACCGACACCGTCGATAATCGACGGACTCTCATCTTTGTTCTCCCTAATTTGACTCGAGAAAGTAAACTTACTACGACTCAACGCTAATTTATGCATGTGTAGACGACGACTAGCCGGAGACGGAGGCCCTCAGGCGGCCCGGCTCGGCTTTCGCTTGCGGCTTGCTTTGCGTCTCGCGAGGAGGAGGCGGGAGCCTTCCTGGATGTTGTACTGCTCCATGCCGAGGTAGTCCTCCTCGAGAAGCTCGCCGTCTTGGAAGAAGATCCGCTGCGACTCCACGGGGATCTTGGGGTACGTCTTCTCCCAGATGAGCTCCTTCAACCTCTCGACGCCAGTGAACTTGTAAACCTCGATGGTGTACGTGGTCCTGTCTTGAGTATTCGTCTGGATGGTCACCTCGAACGACGGCATCTCGACGATCGCGCGGTGCTCTTCGCGTCTGGTTTTTGCCACCGACGCACGGCCAGATTTATGCACGCGGTATCCACCAGGGAGTCTAGATTCAGACGTCGGTAATCTATGTATGGGAAGTGATTCACGGGTAAGTAATGATACGATTCAGTTTTACGAGGGGCCATTGATGGAAAGACGAGTATATAATGCCGGAAATTTGATCGATTCAATCCCTAAATTATAGGATGACGACGAGGAAGAAATGGATACACCACGTCGGCTACAGATAGTAATTACCAAAGGAAAACGTGATCAATTTTCTACCGACGGAAAGAGGAGGAGCTCAGCCGGCACCCGGCGGAGGGCCCATTATTGGGCTGGGCCTTGGGCCATTCTTACTTTTGGCCGATACTATAATTTTAAAAAATTCTTTTAAGAAAAATGGTGTAAAGTTTGACCAAGCTGATAGAACAATCTATTGAGAACTAAAATACTATTGTACTTATAATAACTTCTTTAAAGTGTGTAGATTCACGCTCCACATCAGTGCCCGGATACCATTCATGCGGGACGATTCACTTTAAAATTCGACAGTTCATGAGTGGCGCTTCCGAGGGGCCGGAATTGCTTACAATCAGACTGGACTACCCAGGTTGTCTAGCCAATTGTCTAGACAGACCATTTCAGTATGAATGGAATCAAAACATTTGAACTCAAAATATTGTCGTCACGTCCGTCAAGTTATGTCTCATTTGTCGGCTTTGACCGTTATTTTGTTACGTAGACAACACACTTGGCGCCCACATCCATTTCCTTCCCAAATCGAAGCGCGCCGTCACTGTGGTCGCAACCATGGCAAGGATCCGGGACATAAATTACTACTCGGAGGAGATCTGTCAACATGGCGAGCCTACTCGGCCCCGTTCTACACCTCCGAATTCGGAGCTCGCCGTTGGTGTGGTCGCAGCAAGGGCACGACGCTGGGACGCAATTTCCTTCACAGAGATCTGTCAGTAAGGTGAACCTGCTCGGCCAGTCTCTGCCCCTCCCAATTCGGAGCTTGTTGTCGATGTGGTCGCAGCCACCGCTTCTTCCTCTTCTCATCTCCATGTCGTATCTATGGCGTTCGGCACGATGCCTAAGAGGTGTATTCTCCACCTTGCGCTTTTGTGTCTGAGGTTGAAGAACATATCAAATGTGCTTTTATTCAATTTTTCTTTTCAAATTTGTAGGTCCATGATGAAGAAAATGAGAGATTATAAATGGACTGATGATGAGAACAATGGTTTTTACTTTGCATGGCATCACTAGAGGCTTGCTGATGAAGCATTGTACACCGAGAGTGGAGTTCACCAGCCGTTGCACCTATTTGAGAACAAATACATGAGCGATTTAATGCAAATATAAGAGGAGAAGCTAGGTCCATCTCATCAATCATGGATAGGTGGAACATTCTTGTTATGGACTCTAATGCAGTAGCAATATTTAGCATACATGACTAGGTGGTATTTATCTATCGGTTTGTATCTAGGGGTGGAATTGCAACATTGGTTGGGACACCTAATTTTTATGGATACTAGATTAGCTCTGAATAACTGAATACTGGAGTTGCGGAAACATAGATAAAACATTACATAGTCTACATACATATTAACACACAGGATAGTTGTGTAGCATTGTCTCACGTGCTTGGTTGCATAACCGAATAGAGTGCTAAAACTTAGTCTTGCACATAATCATAACATAGTGATTAGAATACTAATATGAAAACTAGTTCCTCCAATGCGTGAATTAGACTAGCCCCAATGGGGGTATCATAGGTAGTATCATGCATGCCATGTTGGCAAAATTCTGACGTGGCATCCTAATTAATGATGAAAGAGGTTGTGTTGGTATCATAGGTAGATACCGTATCATAGCACGTAGTACTAGAAAAACTAATCTCAAATGAATCTTGTACACAATTTTGCATTGAGATTCTACAAAACAATAAATACACTAAGACTATGGTACTACTACATGATACTATGCATTGTGGAGGTGGTATCATATACTAGTATCATATGCATGATACTACTATATGATACTTCCCATTGTGACTAGTCTTAAGCCCTAGGTATCCGGAGCTGGTCGAATCATTGGAGCGAACCAGATCGGTGCTTGGGGAAGTGTACCGTAGCTCCCATAGTGGACATGTGTGTAGGAACTCGATGTTGAGCCAATGGCAGGCCCCCTGCTGACGCGCATGTGGCACCATGTAGGACACCTCCGATAGTGATGATAGGCGCGTGCGTGTGTAACAAACACACATTCTGGTCTAAACACTATCACCGCTGATACATAAACAACAGCATCAGGTTCATTATCGCCGCCAGCAGCATCACCGTCAGGTTATTCACTAACGAGGGGTAATCTCGGCAATGCTCATGATTATAGACTTAGGATTTTGCGGAAAAGAGAACACTAGGGATTTCGTCGGCTGATTAGACAAACAAGGCAGTCGAAGTCGTCTGATTACTATTGGAAAATATGGTTACAGATCGCTCAAAGCTTTTTCGGTCCCTCTCCGTTAGCTCCTCCCAGCCTTTATATAATAGGTTGGGTCCTGATGCCGTACACCGATAGGTTACAAATTACAATTACAACACTAATCCAATGTCAGTTCCTATTTCATTCCTTGATCATCAAGACGCGCTTTCTATCCGTCAGATGCTTCCTGGATCTTCCTTTACTCTCTATGGGCTTCATGGACCGCAAGCGATTATGCAGCCAGGGTAACGAATCGTATGAACCCGATTAGTCATACCCATGTGAGTAGCCCCCGAGATTCCACCCTAATCACAAATTCAGGTTGAATCTCAAAGACAATTTCTGCCGTTTAGCCGAATATTTTCATAACAAATGATTTTTAATATTCGTTTATTTAATTGTCGTAGGAATTTGGTATAACGGGTCTGATGTATCCAATGGACCGGAAATCAGTTAATTTATCCTAGGCAAAAACACCGTGAACCTACATCAAATTCAAGTCCCCAGTCTTGAACTCAGTATTTGCTGGCGTAGTTCAGTTCGAGCCGTTGAGATCTTATCGAATACTGAATTCCAGTACTCTTATTTCAGGTACCCAACATGTAGCATCCCAATGTTCTAAACCTTGTAATGCTATATGGTTTAATAAATATAATGCTACCATATACTTATTGTTATTGCATCATCATAATATCATGCTCATGTCACCATGCCACGTTGCATTTGAGCATCATCTTAAAACCCCTCTTCATTTGGTTCTTCTCTTCATAATGCATTTGCCTTATTAATTGTATTTACCTCTTGATATATTATAGTTGGTTCTTGATATATTGCGTGATCCCCAAGTTAAGTTGGGGCATATCTTTTCAAACTCCATCACTTTTCTTTTGGCTCCATCTAAATTCCACCATCGCAATTAATATGAGCAATAGCATTTTCCATCGGTATTTAATTCTAGCTCATAAACATTTGGGTATGGATACTTTCTATTCTACATGCTCCCATATGTGGTATCCTATTGTTTTCACAATTTTTATTATGGAAGCCTACATGGCCACCTTTTCATGCCATGTAGTAGTAGAATCTTTTTGAATTCTTTTCATGGGCTATTCTAGTTGTGGTTATATATGAATTAACAGAGCCATATTAAAACATAGTGGTACATACACACTAAACTTGGCTTTTATTTCAAATATACCCATTTCTAAAAATACTCATGAGAGGAAGCTTGCTTGGTTTCATACATGGTATGTTGAATAGCTAGGGGAATGTAGTGGTTCTCACCACTACATCATCAATACATGCATGGGCCATGCAAGCTTGCCACCATGCTCACCATCTTCCTTCTATTTGGTTTATTTTTGGTTTTGTGAGAAGCTTGCAAGGATTTTAATTCAATACAATGGAGATCAAATCAAGCAAACATGACCATCTAACCAATCCTTGTCCATTGTTCCTATTCTTTGGACTCTTTGAGAAAAATGCTTGGTTTTTAAATAGAACAAGGTGGAACTTAAATAAAGGAAAAGAAAATCAAAGGAAAAGAAACTAAACCTAACTACCCATCTTTCCAAACCATGCTAACCCATCCGGCTGCACCCCCACCTAGCAGCAGCAGCAATAGTAGGCCGGCATCGTGTGCTTATAGGAGGAGCGCCAACCCAAGTCGCAACCACCTGAACCTATCCCCAGTCGCTCTCCCCTCTCTCTCTTGCATTTGGACCCAGACTGTGACGAATACTAGCCTGCTCTAGTCTTGGTAGCCCTGGAGCCACCTTCCTGGATCCTTCCTGGCCCGACCAAGAGCGACAGAAGGCCAGCGCCAGCCGCGGTCATACTCCCTATGAATCCCGAGCCCCCTCTCTCTTGGTTTGGTTGAACCAAACCGCAACACCACCAGCAACCGCCACACCCCTTGCTAACCCTGCTCGCCCCCTTCTACCTAGCCCGAGAGTGAGGGAGAGAGAGAGAGAGAGGAAAAGGAGAGCAAAGTAACCAAGGTTACTTTATGCCCAACCCTAACCCGAGCTTGCCATCTGCTATGTTCCTCCTTACCTAGCCCCCAGCCAGCCCCTGGCTCGATCTAGATTGCCCCAGGGCTCTGCCCAACAACCCTCTGCCGTCCCCATCTCCCCTGCTAGCCACCCACCACCATAGCGGCTACCTTTGGCCTCTTTTTAGGGTAAACCAGTGGGATAAGATCCATTAACAACTTTTATTAATCAAGGATAAAATAGTATATACAAGTGATACGTCCATTTTGCATCACTATACTATATCATAATTTACTGTTATTCATTAATATATTTCATATTAGGAGATGATACTTATGCTATTTCATCTGCTTTTGTATGGTTGATGACATTTGGAGCATGGATCGCTGCAGTCACGATTCTGATGGAAAAGGTGCGGTTTGGAGGCAATATTCGCGAAGATCAGAAAATCCGAGAAAATACATGGAAAATCCTATTTTTCCAGAAGACGAAGAAAGCCAGAAGAGGAAGCGCAGATGGGCCATAGGGGGCCCACACCACCCCCTGGCGCGGGCCACCCTAGGCCATGCCACCAGGCGGTGTGGCCGCCCTGGTCCACCCTTGGCTCTCCCCTCTGGCGTATATTATCCTCCCGAAACCCTAAGACTCGGGGAGCGACCACAGAAAGATTTTGTCGCCTATGCGGGGCGGAAAACACCGAGAGAGAAAGATCTCTCTAGCAAACAGAATTCTACCAGGGGAATTCCTTCCCGAAGAGGGGAGATTGTCGCCAACAACACCACCATCAAGCCGGACTTCATCGAGATCATCATCATCACCACCACCACCATCATCTCCACTAGAACCATCATCACCACCTCATACCGCTGTAACAATTGGGTCGAATCTTGCATAGTTCTTAGGGGAAACTTTCTCGGTGTTGATTACTCCTTGTAGTTGATGCTATTGAGTGAACCATTGAATTATCTTTTATGTTCAGATTGTTACACAACATTATTTCATCTCTGATTATGATCCATATGATGTCTTGTGAGTAGTTCGTTTTGTTCTTGAGGACATGGAAGAAGTCATGTTGTTAGTAGTGGAATTGTGTTGAGAAAGATTCAATAGTTTGATATTTAAGTTGTGGTGTACTTCTTCTAGTGGTGTCATGTGAACGTCGACTACATGACACTTCACCTATATGGGCCTACGGGAATGCATTGTGTATTTGGCTACTAATCGTAGGAGTTACCAGAGTGACAGAAACCTGAACCCCCGTTAGGAAACCATTGGACAAGGGACGTCGGGGTCTTAGAGTTTAAAGTTGTGGTTAGGTTTCTACCTTAATTACTTTCTTGTACTTGCGGATGCTTGCAAGGGGTATAATCACAAGCATGTATTAGTCCTAGGAAGGTCGGTACATTAGCACAGGTTCACCCACACAACACTTAGCAAACTAAAGAAGATTAATCAACTATATGAAGCGAAAGCACTTGACAATATTCCCATGTGTCCTCGAGAATGTTTGGTCATCTTAAGTAATACAACCGGCTTGTCCTTTTCTAAAGAAAGGATTGGGCCACTTGCTGCATTTATTCTTATTGTCTTTTATTTACTCGTACATTATTTACACGCATTATCAAAAAACCCTAAAAATTTGTTTGCTAAGTATTTACAGAGAATTCCTGCTCCTAGCCATTTGCCAGCACCTTCTTCTCCTTGTTGGGTTCGACACTCTTACTTATTGAAAATACTGCGATACACCCCCTATACTTGTGGGTCATCAAGACTATTTTCTGGCGCCGTTGTCGGGGAGTGAAGTGCTATTGGAGAATGGAACTAGTAAAGGAAACTTCTACTATGAGTATTGTTTACTTCTGTTAGTTGCATTATTTTCAATATGGATAATTCGCTGAGTTTCTTATTTCGTAATGCTACTACCACTGATAAGGTAGTAGATGAACCACCACCTGCTAAGAATGATACTTTTAAAATACCTACAAGAATTATTGATTGTGTTATGGATAACTATTATGTTGGAGATGTAACTATCCATCCCGGTGATCATTTGCTCTTTATACATGAATTATGCGGGTTGTTCAAGTGTGCAGGTATTACTATAGATCAAGTTAAGAAGAAGTTATTCTCATTATCACTAAAAGGAAGAGCTGAAGAATGGTATAAGCTGCTGAAGAATGGTCAAGCTCTTGAATGGGACGAAATAGTACCTCTCTTTTATTCAATGTTTTATCCTCCTAGTGAGATTCATAAAGATCGGAATCAAATATACAATTTTTGGCCTCTTGATGGAGAGAGTACAACTCAAGCTTGGGGGAGATTGAAGTTACTAATGCTCAAATGTCCCATTCATGAGCTCCCCAACAATATTATTATCAATAACTTTTATGCAAGGCTTTCTCTTCATGATAAGGACTTATTGGATGCCTCTTGTGCTGGATCACTCACTCGCATGGAAGAAGAAGCTAAATGGGATCTTCTGGACCGTATTCAAGATAATGTTGAAGCATGGGAGAATTACAAAGGAAGAAAGTCAGGTATAAATTATGATTATGAATGCATTGAATCTTTTATGGGAACTGATGACTTTCAAAATATTAGTAATGCTTATGGTCTAGACTCTCAAGCTATTGCAACTTATTTTAAGGCTTTTGCTTCCTATATTGAAGTTCCTAAAAAGAAGTGGAATAAGTATCATGAACCATATAAAGATATTGCTAAGTGTGTTCCTGCAAGAAATATTGAAGTTTATGAAGGAAATATGCCCTGAGAGGCAATAATAAAGTTGTTATTATATATTCCTTATACATGATAGATGTTTATTTTACATGCTAGAATTGTATTGATTCGGAAACATCAATACATGTGTGTTTAATAAACAAAAGGGGTTCCTAGTCATGCCTCTCTTATAGACTAGCTTGTTGATTAACAAGATGATCAAGGTTTCCTGATCATGGACATTGGATGTTGTTAATAACAAGGTCACACCATTGGTGGAATGATGTGATGAACATTCATTCGAAGTATAGCATTATGATCAAGTCATTATGTTTATATTGCTATGATATCATACGAAGTAATCTTTATCCTTAGACCATGAGATCATGTTAATTGCTGACACCGGAAGAGTATCTTGATAACATCAAACGTCACACCGTAGCAGGGTGACTATAAAGATGGGTTCAGTACTACGAAGGTGTTATGTTGAGGCTCATGGATCAAGAGTGGAATTTGTCAATCCAGATGACGGATAGATATACTCTGGGCCCTCTCGGTGATATCACATTAGGATAGCTTGCAAGCAAGTGATGTGATCACTAGAATGTTATATCACGGGAACGAGAAAAGAGTGCATGTCGGTAACGAGATCAAACTAGGTATAGAGATACCAATGATCGAATCTCGGACATGTGATATATCGAGAGACAAAGGGATTTAGTTACAAGCGTTAAAGGTTCTCACGATCACAGAAGTCATCGTTGAATGTGTAGGAGTCAGTACGGATCTCCAGGTCCCGCTGCTGATTATTGATCAGAGAAGGGTCTCGATCATGTCTGCATTATTCGCGAACCGTAGGGTGGCACACTTAAGAGTTACCGGACACCATTTTGGAGCACATATGTTTCAGATGAAAGAATTGCAAAGCGCAGGAATTGTTTCAATAGAAACCGGAAATTGTTTCGGGTGAAATTGCAGAAGGTGCTTCTACATGTGATATTGAAATATTGCAAGGGGCTATATGTGAATGTTTGTTAATTAAAGTAATTAACAAAATTCTGAATAAATTTAATAAAAAGAGTTTTATTAAATGAGATAGCATTAAATTTGGAGAAATTTAATGCATTTAAAGTGGAGACTTTAAAAGGGAATGTGAAGAGGCATTTTAATGTGGAGGGGTTACCACCACATGAATGGGGGAGGTGAGGGGTCACCCCCCCATGCGTCGTCCATGGAGAGAGGGGGCACCCCCTCCTCCTATAAAAGGCCACCCATTCCCTCCTTCATCCTTACACCTCCTTGTGAAGGATCTCTCTCCCCCTCTAGAATTATTCCCCCATGGTCTCGGATTAGCGAGATACATGTTTCCGGTGGCATTTCGTCTAGAAGGAGTTGCTGCTTCCGCTGGATCGCTGGAGCGAGGAGGTGGAGGTTGTCCGGTGGCTAAAACGTGTGTGCGAGTGCGGATGCGCTGCTGAGTTGCGGCGCTCGGACTTCCTCACGATCTTGAGATCGGCAAGTGTACGACTACATCAACCACGAGTTCCTACTCGTTAACAAAGCTCGTTGTCTATGAGGGTAACTTCTCGTTGGATGTATGTCCACCCGTTGCTTTGTACCTAGTAGATAGATCTTGGCGTGTTGTTCACACCGTAGGAAATTTTTTGTTTTCTATGCTGCAGACCCAACAGTGGTATCAGAGCCTGATCTATGCGTAGGTGCTTAGCACGGGTAGTACACATATGTTGATATGTGGGCGATGATGATCATGTTATTGCATGTTCTATGTATTTTGGATATTGGTGGCATAGTGGGATGAAGCGGCCTGGACCAACCTTACATGTCATCGTACATGAGACCGGTTCCACGACTGACATGCAACTTGTTTTGCATAAGTGGCTGACGGGTGTTTGTCTCTCCTACTATAGTCAATATCTGATTTACAATGAGTTGCTAATAACTTAGTTATCCTCGTCGTGGTTCATGTTCGTAGGTGAGAACGGTTCTATCTCCGAAAGCCCTAAGCCACGTAAAACTTGCAATTGATAAATTAGAGGCGTCTAGTTTAGATCGTTGCTGGGCTAGTGTATTGATATGGTATTGTTGTAAGTAGATGTATGGTAGATACTCTTACAACACAGTCAACGTGTAAGTTCCATAGACCTTGGCCTTACACACAAAGGAATGATAGATATCATACCACGATGCAAGTGATAGAGATCAAATGCATGGACCATATCATCTCACTTTACACATTAGATGTTAGCATCTTATACTACTAGTTTGGCGTGTTTGGTAGCATTATAAGATGATCCCTCATTTAGATATCAAGATAAAAATGTGTTCTTCCTTGAGTATGCACCGTTCTATGGATCGTGTTTCGAGACATCACGTGATGATCGGGTGTACTCGAATCTACGCTTTCATAGGAACGGGTGTAAGACAGTTTTACACACACGAATACTAAGGTTCTTACTTGGCGAGCCTAGCATGTATAGATATGGCCTCGGAACACGGACTGAAAGGTTAAGCATGAGTCATATGGTTGATATGATGCCCATATAGATGCTCGCCTTTGAAGCTATATCAACTCACGTGATGATCGGACTTGGTGTAGTGGATTTGGTTCATGTAATCACCAAAAGGACACGAGGGATGTCGTTTTTGAGTGGGAGTTCATTAGTAATTTGGATTAGTTGAACTCAATCTATCATAAACTTAGTCTAAATAAACTTTACAAATTCTGTTGTAGATGGCACCACCTGCTTTTAATTTCAATGTGTTCATGGAGAAAGAGAAACTTGCTGCGAATGGTAGCAACTTCACCAACTGGGCTATGAATTTGAGGATTCTCCTCACTGCTGCACAAAAGCAATATGTGCTAGATGCGCCGCTAGGCCCCCCACCAGCTCCTGATGCCCCTGACAAGGAAAAGAATGTCTATGTGACTCGTCAGGAGGACCACAACTTAGTTCATTGCGGCATATTGTATGGGCTAGAGCCAGAACTTCGAAAGCGTTTCGAAAATGGCAATGCCTTTGATACCATGGGAGAATTGAAAATGATTTTCGATACCCATGCTGCCGTAGAGAGTTATAATGCTACAGAAAGGTTCTTTAGCTGCATGATGGAGGAAAACAGCTCCGTTAGTGAGCACGTACTCAAAATGTCTGGGTATGCCGATAAGCTTGTGTCCTTGGGAATAACGATTCCCATTGACTTAGGCATACATCATGTTCTCCAATCTCTGCCACCTAGCTACAAGAGCTTCGTGATGAACTATAATATGCAGGGCATGAAGAAGTCTCTTCCCGAGCTTCTGTTAATGCTTAAGACTGCAGAAGTGGAGATTAGGAAAGAACATCAAGTGTTGATGATCAATAGGACCACCGGTTTCAAGAAGGACAAGAAAGGCAAGCACAAGGGAAAGAAGGGTGGCAAGTTTGTTGCCACGCCTGAAAAGAAACCCGGGCTGGCCCTAAGTCTGACACTGAGTGCTACTATTGCAAGGGGAATGGCCATTAGAAGCGCAACTGCCCCAAGTATTTGGCGGACAAGAAGTCCAGCAAGGCAAACAAAGGTATATGTGATATACATGTTATTGATGTGTACTTGACTAGTACTCGCAGTAGCACCTGGGTATTTGATACCGGATCGGTTGCTAATATATGTAACTCGGTTCAGGGGCTACGGAACAAGCAACAACTAGCAAGGGATGAGGTCAGGATACGGGTCAGCAATGGATCAAGAGTTGATGTGATCGCCGTCGGGACGCTACCTCTCTATTTTCCATCGGGATTAGTTATAGACCTAAATAATTGTTATTTGGTGCCTGCACTGAGCATGAACATTGTATCTGGATTGTGTTTGATGCAAAGTGGTCATTCCTTTAAATCTGAAACAATGGTTGTTCGATTTATAAGAATGATATCTTTTATGGTCATGCACCTATGTTGAATGGTTTATTTCTGTTGGATCTCGATAGTAATATTACGCACATTCATAATGTTAATGCTAAAAAGGTTAAACTTGATGAGGATATGTCTACATATATGTGGCACTGCCGTCTAGGTCTTATTGGCGTTAAACGCATGAAGAAACTCCATTCTGATGGACTTTTGGAATCACTTGATTTTGAATCATTTGATACATGTGAACCATGCCTTATGGGCAAGATGACTAGAACGCCGTTTTCCGGTTCAATGGAACGGGCGACAGATCTATTGGAAATCATACATACTGATGTGTGTGGACCAATGAGTGTGTCGGCGCGAGGTGGATATCGTTATTTTGTTACTTTCACGGATGATTTGAGTAGATACGGGTATATCTATTTGATGAAACACAAGTCTGAAACTTTTGAAAAGTTCAAGGAATTTCAGAATGAAGTGGAAAATCATCATAATAGAAAGATCAAATTTCTATGGTCTGGCCGTGGAGGAGAGTATCTAAGTTACGAGTTTAGCACACATATGAAAGAGTGTGGAATAGTTTCACAACTCACGCCTGCCAGAACACCACAACGTAATGGTGTGTCGGAACGTCGTAATCGTACCTTATTGGAAATGGTTTGATCTATGATGTCTCTGACTGACTTACCTCTGTCATTTTGGGGTTATGCACTGGAAACAGCTGCATTCACTTTAAATCGGGCACCATCTAAATCCGTTGAAACGACACCGTATGAATTATGGTTTGGAAACAAACCTAAGCTGTCATTTCTTAAGGTTTGGGGATGTGATGTTTATGTGAAGAAACTTCAACCGGATAAACTCGAACCCAAAGCGGAAAAATGCGTCTTCATAGGATACCCTAAGGAAACAATTGGGTATACCTTCTATCACAGATCCGAGGTCAAGGTTTTTGTTGCCAAGAATGGATCCTTTCTTGAGAAGGAGTTTCTCGCGAAAGGTGTGAGTAGTCAGAAGGTAGAACTCGAAGAGGTTATTGAACCTTCTCTTCATGGAATGGCGAGTGGCGCAGCACCGGAAGTTGTTTCGGAGTTAACTTCACCTGATGAAGAGAGAGCTAATGATAATGATCATGAAACTCCGAAAGAGGACACTACCGTACCTCGCAGGTCAAGCAGGACACATGCAGCTCTTGAACTGTACGGCAATCCTGTTGTGAATTTCATGGTTGATGAAATGGATGACCCTACTGTTGGGTCCGCAGCATAGAAATCAAAAAATTTCCTACGGTGTGAACTACATGCCAAGATCTATCTACTAGGTACAAAGCAACGGGTGGACATACATCCAACGAGAACTTACCCTCGTAGACAACGAGCTTTGTTAACGAGTAGGAACTCGTGGTTGATGTAGTCGTACACTTGCCGATCTCAAGATCGTGAGGAAGTCCAGCAGGTCCAGCTCCAGCACGTCCATCAGATGCAGCTCCAGCAGCACCAAGTCCAGCACCACAAAGCAGCGATGCATCCGTGATCGCACACATGTCCGGTACCCCGACAACCTCCGTCCCTCGCTCCAGCAAAGCAGCGGAAGCAGCAACTCCTTTCCAGATAAAGCCACCTGGAACATGTATCTCGCTAATCCGAGACCATGGGGGAATAATAGTAGAGGGGGAGAGAGATCCTTCACAAGGAGGTGTGAGTGAGAAGTGAGGAGAGGGTGGCCTTTTATAGGAGGAGGGAGGGTACCCCTCCTTCATGGCCGGCGCATGGGGAGGTGACCCTTCACCTCCCCCATTCATGTGGTGGTAACCCCTCCACATTAAAATGCCTCTTCACATACCCTTTTAAAGTCTCCACTTTAAATGCATTAAATTTCTCCAAATTTAATGCTCTCTCATTTAATAAAACTCTTTTATTATTTTTATTCATAATTTTGTTAATTACTTTAATTAACAAACATTCACATAAAACCCCTTACAACATTTCAATATTACATGCAGAACCAATTTTAGCAATTTCACCCAAAACAGTTTCGGTGTCTATTGAAATAATTCCAGCGCTTTCTTAAATCTTTATATGAAACATATTTGCTCCAAATGGTGTCGGTATCCCTTAAGTGTGTCACCCTACGGTTCGCGAATAATGCAGACATGATCGAGACCCCTCTCAGATCAATAATCAGAAGTGGGACCTGGAGATCCATACTGACTCCTACACATTCAACGACGACTTCTGTGATCGTGAGAACCTTTAACGCTAGTAACTAAATCCCTTTGTCTCGCAATATATTACATGTCCGAGATTCGATCATCGGTATCTCCATACCTAGTTTGATCTCGTTACCGACATGCACTCTTTTCTCGTTCCCGTGATATAACATTCTAGTGATCACATCACTTGCTTGCAAGCTATTTCAATGTGATATCACCGAGAGGGCCCAGAGTATATCTATCCGTCATCGGGATTGACAAATTCCACTCTTGATCCATGAGCCTCAACATAACACCTTCGTAGCACTGAACCCATCTTTATAGTCACCCTGTTACGGTGTGACGTTTGATGTTATCAAGATACTCTTCCGGTGTTAGCAATTAACATGATCTCATGGTCTAAGGATAAAGATTACTTCGTATGATGTTATAGCAATATAAACATAATGACTTTGATCGTAATGCTATACTTCGGATGAATGTTCATCACATCATTCCACCAATGGTGTGACCTTGTTATTAACAACATCCAATGTCCATGATTAGGAAACCTTGATCATCTTGTTAATCAACAAGCTAGTCTATAAGAGAGGCATAACTAGGAACCCTTTTTGTTTATTAAACACACATGTATTGATTTTTCCGATCAAAACAATTATAGCATGCAAAATAAACATTTATCATAAACATGGAATAAGATAATAACCACTTTATTATTGCCTCATAGGCATATTCCCTTCAGTCTCCCATGTGCACTAGAGTCAATAATCTAGTTTGAAAAACTTTGCGTATTGAACACCTATGGCTTTCTGGTGTTGCATATACGCTATTGCTAGTGGTTAACATAATCTCTGGACCTGAAAGTTTCAGGTCCGTGTGTATTTGCATGTCTCTGCATCTCTACGCATCATTCATTCTCAAATGAGATGGCATTGTATAGATTTGGTCCTTTGGTGAGACCTTTAGTTCGTTCGGCTCAAAATATGTTGATAGTATTGTCACACAATATATCTTCATAGTATTAGCCCACTTTGAACCACACCTAGTTTGATAACAAACTACTTAACACAAATGCCCTCCTTTGCTGCTACTATAGCAGTCATATACTTAGCCTTTTGTTGTAGTATCCGTCACAATGTCTCAACTTTGGAACTCATCCAAATCCATCATGGAACATCCTTTCCATTACATTGTCCCACCCATAGTCTAAATTGAGATAAATTTAATTTGTATCTTGTGACAAAACTAGTATCAATGTAACACTTTACAATGAACTATCTTTAACTATTTGTCACTTATACATTATATATTCTTAGTTCTTCCAAATATCATAAGAATATCTTTACTATTGTCCAATGATCATCTTATGAATCATTCTGGTATATGCTCATAACATTTAGAGCATAGGACATTCTGGATATATACATATCATGGTATAATCGATCAAAATCTTCATGTGATTTTACTCACCAAGTGTTGAAACACTTGAATTTTGATACAATCCTTTCCATGCAGCAAGAACCTTTCTTGTTGTTTCCATATTGAACCCTTTCAATATCTCATATATGTATGTCTGGCACAACCATATTTGTGTCTTAATCTATCCATATAGATATTGATGCCAAATATTCCGGTTTTGCCCAAGTCTTTCATTGAAATCTTATTTTAATGAAATTCTTAACTTGTGTCAATACAAGATACATCATTTCCAATCAACAATATGTCATCTACATAATGTATTAGAAATATGTCTCAGCGCTCCCACTTAATTTCTTGCAAATGCAAGCATCTTCATCATCTCCTATGAATTTAAACTCTTTTAACAGTTTCATCATGGTGAAGATTCCAACTTCGCTATGCTTACTTCAACTATTGAAGTTTACATGCCCTTTTAGCACCCTTTGAATTAACAAAACCCTTCGGACCATGTCATGTACATGTCCTAGGTTACCGTTCTATTAGAAGAACCTTTTTTTGTTTATTCTACTACCATATACCAAATTATATGTAGTGGTTGCTACATTAATCCGTCAAGACTATATATCGTTATGAAAGATCAAATCTTATCATAGTCAACTCCTTGAACATTGTCGTAAACTTCTTTCCGACATGTCGACTATTTCATAGATGTTAAACATCCATGTCTCATTTCTTTATAGATCCAAACACGACTGATAGGCTTCACGCCTTTCCGGAGGGTCTTCCAAGTTCAGAAACTTGATTTCTCGTGTATGGATACTATCACGGATTCTATGACTTCTAGTCATTTTATGGAGTCAGGTCCCATCATCGCTTCTTTGCATGTAGTCGGTTCATCATTGTCAAAACAATAACGACATTCTTATCAAATCTTACTATTTGATTCTTACCGACCCACACGGTTCTATAGGAACTCTAATCTCCGAGATCACACCTTTTGTAATCACGAGAGCCATGAGCATTGTGGCCGCCACCGGGACACTTTCCGGCGCTGTGCTACTTAGCACATATAGCTAAGGTTCAACAACCTTATCAAAGTTCTATTGTCCTCCCACTTAACTTTTCGCGAAAAATTCCTTCTCAAGAAACTTGACGTTCCAAGTAACAAACTATTTTGTCCTCGGTGTTATGGAGAAATTCCCAACAAATTCTTTGGAATAACCTACAAAGATGTTCTTATCCGACTTTGGTTGTAAACATTTTACTTATGCATAGCATACCAAAATTTAAGAAAAGACAATTCGGGTTTTATCCCAAACCATAACTCATATGGTGTCATTTCAATGGATCACGATGGTGCTCTTTTCAGTGTAAAAGCGGTAGTCTCTAAAGCTTCAATCCTTAAAACATAATGGCAGTTTTATAAATGACACCTTTGATCTTACCATGTCAAACATGGTTTGATTTCATCTCTCGAATATGCCATACTCCTATGGTTTATCGGGAAACACAAATCATGGAACAATTCCTCAAGTCTTAGGTGTTTTTGCGAAACATGTAACTCAAATATCTTCCTTTATGATTGAATCATAAACTCTTTATTTTCTTGTCATAATGATTTTTCACTTCATCTTGAAAGTCTTTGAACAACTTTCAAATGTTTCATACTTCTTCCTTATTAAGTAAATATACAGATATAATCACTCAAATTCTTGAAGAAAGCATATGAAGCAAAAAAGATCCATCACATATGGCTACACATAATGGACTATGCACATCAGCATGCACAATTTCCAATAAGCTAGTCATCCGTTCCTCTCTGGCCTATGGACGGAGTTTCAATTATCTCGAGGAAAGTCTCACATGCGTCAATTGATCAAAATCAAAGACTCCAAAAATCCATCAACATGGAGTTTCTTCATGTTTTCTTTCAAATATAATTTAAACAGCGATGTCACTTCATAAGTGATCTTTCAATCATTTGTCTTGCGACATTTTAGCAATAGTGTTTATGGATGTGATTTCTCCAACTAGACTTGTAAAAGTTCATCCATCCTTTATGGAATATGGTAATTATTTGGACAACCATTGTTCTCATAATACCGAAACAAAATAACAATTATTTAAACAAATCTTGAAGGCTTGGTTTGATGACAACGAAAAACACAATAACACTTTATTTGTTTTCGATGAACATCATCACTCATTCTCTTGCTAGTTACTTAGTCCATTGTAGTTCTGAATTGCGTTGTCCTGTATGACACTTCATACCAACCAATTCGGTATCCAATACCTAAGAACCACATTGTTTAACAAGCAAGGAATACAGCCATAACATGTATATCTTCTATATACCTAAGTTGGACATCTCCAACCTTTTATTTTCTGCCAAATATTTTATAGATTCTCTTTCAGCAATTCCTTTTCTTTTAAAAGAATCTATCAACATCAATAGTGGTGTCATCAACATGACACATGGCACAAAGCTTGTATATAGTCAAATACTAATACCTTTGGTCTTGCACTTTGAAGTGGATCACCATCATCAAATGTTTGGCATTCTTTCAAAATTCCATTCTTTAGTAATCTATTAGTGTAGTAAACATTTTACTTACATCTTCTATTCATCCTTATCATGACAACTTTCATGATCAAGCTACTATAGCCTATAAGGAAGAATCGCGAGTATAATATCACTTCCCAAAACCTTTTTGGTAGATTCAGATGCCTAGCATCTCCATCCTTCACAAATTCTCATACAATATGAGAACATGTATTTTGCTAAATTATACTCTATCATAATGCAACCAAAAACATTGTTTCAGATATCACAATATCTTTCACACATGATGGTTTCTGAAACAATTTCTAGCTCCAATATAATCTTGATATTAAAACAACCTTTTGAATATCAATAATCATGGAGGCAAACATGATACTTTAGATACTAACATTGGAATTCTTACTCTTGATTTAATACTACTTATTAAACTTCATCGAGTAAATAGAGTTTGCTGAAAGTTTGCAATAGGACTTATAAACTTTAAATTGACATTCAAAACAATACGATACCAGTTCGTAAAGTAAATATCCAAAATTCTATAGTTCTATTATCTCAAATAAAAACTAAGCATAAGGTAGAAAACGAATGCCAATGACTACAACAAACTATGCAAATTCACTTTGATTAATTTATGACAAATTTGGTTCGACTAATCCAAATTAGAAATGAACTCCCACTCAAAAATGACATCCCTCGTGCCTTTTTGGTGATTACATAAACCAAATCCACTACACCAAGTCCGATCATCCTCAAGTACTTGAGAAGAACTAAGGATATGTTTCTTATATACAGAGGTGAAGAAGAGCTAGTCGCTAAGTGTTATGTCGATGCTAGCTTTGACACCGATCCGGATGACTCTAAGTCTCAATCCAGATACGTATTTCTCTTGAACAGAGCAACAGTTAGTTGGAGGAGTTCCAAACAACCTGTGGTGGCTGGATCAACGACGGATGCGGAATATGTTGCTGCTTTAGAAGCGGCGCAGGAAACAGTTTGGATGAAAGAGTTCATTACGGAACTGGGTGTGGTTCCCAGTGTGTTGGACCCGATGGTGATCTATTGTGACAACAATGGAGCCATAGCCAACGCAAAGGAACCGAGGTCTCACAAGAATTCCAAACATATTAAGCGCCGGTTTCACTCCATCCGCGAGCATGTCAAGGATGGAGATATAAAGATTTGTAAAGTACACACGGACCTAAATGTAGCAGATCCGTTGACTTGAAGGTGTGTGCGAGTGCGGATGCGCTGCTGAGTTGTGGCGCTCGGACTTCCTCATGATCTTGAGATCGGCAAGTGTACGACTACATCAACCACGAGTTCCTACTCATTAACAAAGCTTGTTGTCTACAAGGGTAAGTTCTTGTTGGATGTATGTCCACTCGTTGCTTTGTACCTAGTAGATAGATCTTGGCGTGTAGTTCACACCGTAGGAAAAATTTTGTTTTCTATGCTGCGGACCCAACAGTTTATACTGCTAATCATGTTTTACCGGAGCCTTATATTGAGAAAATGCCTTTCCCAGTTAAGATAAAGGAACATTCTATGATAGCTAGTATGGTTAATGAAAGTACAAAAAAAGCTGTTGAACTTGATGAAAAAATGGATGATGAACCTATAATAGCAAATGTGAAAGATTTTCTCACTAAATATGAAGAAGATGGACACACTATCCTTTGTAAGGATATCCCTAATATTGCTTCACAAAGTAGTATTACGAGAGCTAGTGTCCCTGTGTTTTCTGTTAGGATAAGTGATCATTGCTACCATGGTTCTTGTGATAGATATATCATTAAGTTTATGCATGATACTGAAAGTTATTATGATAGAGGAAAGACTGTTCTAATGCATCTCAATAATATCAAGTTTCCTCGTTTTATGCTTAAAGTCTTTATGTTGCACTTGTTTTGCCTTCCTATGCTTATAGCCTCTGGTTTCAACAACTTGTTTGTTTACAAAATTCCCTTGCATAGGAAGTGGGTTAGACTTAAACATGTATATCTTTGCTTCTTAATGCTCTCTTTCACTTCAATTCATATTTTTATGTGAGCATCGTTGAAATTATCATGCCCATCTTAATGGCTATAAATAAGAGCTTTTTTGGGAGACAACCCAATTTATTTGTGTTTTCAGTTTGTTTTTGTTTATTTGAGTCTTGGAGTTATTACTTTGGTAATAACCTATCCCTATCCTTTTTGTTTGGTTTTTGTGTCAAGATCGACCTCTAATGAGAGAGAAATAAGATTTGGGGAAGTTGCTGTCCTGAAACAAATTTTTGTGCTTCAGCGTAAAAATTCGTGAGAGATCTCTGTATGTCGGATTGAGCTGTAATTTTTTGTGCTTCTTATCCAGGTTATTATTTATCTTTCGTTGGTTTTGCACTTTTTGATTTGAGTAACAGAAGATTTTCGAAAAAATTGATCTTTACCTGCTAGTCTGTATTGACAGATTTTGCCACTCTTGCATTTGCTTCTTAAGTCGATTTCCTTTTTGAATTATTTTTGGGTTTTCGGAAGGATTTGCTACAGTAGCTTATGTTTTGACGGATTTCAGTTGAAATTGAACCTAAAAGGTTTATTACCTCGCTTACACTAATGTTGCTAATAAGAATTGTGTGAAAACATTTCTAGGTTAGTGGAGAACATGATGTAATAAGAAAGTAAAAGGTTTCATGACTCGAGCAATATGAGTATGAAGATGAAGATATTAATGTTATTCAAGTGGTGACTCTAGAAGAATCTATCAAAGACCAAATTCAGAGACCTGCAGAGTCCGTTTTTGAATAGGTAACAGTTCTGGTAAGAAAAGTTCCGCGAAAATTATGTCTAGTTATATTTTTGGAATTTTTACCCAACAAGGAAAGTTACGAAGCGAAAGAGGGACGGAAACGGAGCCAAGGTGGCTCACACCACCCCCTGGCGCGAGCCCCCTGGCCACGCCAGCAGGTGGTGTGGCCGCCCCGGACTCCGTCTCCGACCCGTTTTCTCCCAGTACCTTCCTTTTGTTGTAAAACTTTGCAATATATAATTCCCCAGATCCCCCGAGGTTCGTATATCGTGTTCTCATCGTGTTTTCGTTTTGATCTGTTTCTGACAGGTAGAGTCCCAGATTTGAAGCCACAATGTCTTCCTCTGGATCAGTGATGACCCACAAGTATAGGGGGTGTATCGCAGTATTTTTGATAAGTAAGAGTGTCGAACCCAACAAGGAGCGGAAGGTGCTGGCTAGTGGTATGGATCAGGAATTCTCTGCAAATACTTAGCAAACGGATTTTTAGGGGTTTTTGATAAAGCAAGTAAACAAAGTACGAGTAAACAAAAGACAGTAGGAATAAATGCAGCAAGTGGCCCAATCCTTTATGCAGCAAAGGACAAGCCGGTTGTATTACTTAAGCTGACCAAACGTTCTTGAGGACACATGGGAAGACTGTCAAGTGCTTTCGCTTCATATAGTTGATTAATCTTCTTTAGCTTGCTAAGTGTTGTGTGGGTGAACCTGTGCTAATGTACCGCCCCATCCAAGACTAATACATACTTGTGATTATACCCCTTGCAAACATCCGTAAGTACAAGAAAGTAATTAAGGTAGAAACCTAACCACAGGTTTAAACTCTAAGACCCTTACGTCCCTTGTGCAATGGTTTCCTAACGGGGGTTCAGGTTTCTATCACTCCGGCAACCCCTACGATTAGTAGCCAAATACACAATGCATTCCCCTAGGCCCATATAGGTGAAGTGTCATGTAGTCGACGTTCACATGACACCACTAGAAGAAGTACACCACAACTTAAATAACAATCTATTGAATCTTTCTCAACACAACTCCACTACTAACAACAGGACCTCTCCCATGTCCTCAAGAACAAAACGAACTACTCACAAGACATCATATGGATCATGATTAGAGATGGAATAATGATGTATAACAATCTGAACATAAACAATAATTCAACGATTCACTCAATAGCATCAACAACAAAGAGTAATCAACACCGGGAAAGTTTCCCCTATGAACTATGCAAGATTCAATGCAATTGTTATAGAAATATGGAGATGGTGATGAGGGTGCTGATGGTGATGATGGTGGTGATGATGATCCCGATGAAGTCCAGCTTGATGGTGGTGTTGATGGCGACGATCTCCCCTCTCCGGGAAGGAATTCCCCCAACAGAAATCTGTCTGCCGGAGAGATCTTTCTCTCCCGGTGTTTTCCACCGCGCAGAGGCGGCGGAATCTTTCTATGGTCGCTCTCCGAGTCTTAGGGTTTCAGGAGGTTGATATACGCTAGAGGGGAGAGGCTGGAGTGGGCCAGGGCGGCCACACCACTCCCAGGCGCGGCCTAGGCCTTCCCGCGCCATGGGGTGGTGTGGGCCCCCTGTGGCCCACCTCCACTCCATCTTCTGGCATCCTGAGTCTTCTAGAAAAATAGGATTTTCCGTATATTTTCCCGGATTTTGTGTTCTTCGTGAATTTTTCCTCCAAACAGCACCTTTTCCATCAGAATCCTGACTGCAGCGGTCCATGCTCCAAAAGTCATCAACCATGCAAACATAGATGAAATAACATAAGTATCACCTCTCAATACGAAATATATCAATGAATAATAGTGAATTAAGACATAAAATAGTGATGCAAAATGGACGTATCAACTCCCCCCAAGCTTAGACTTTGCTTGTCCCCAAGCGAAACTGAGCTCAATAAACATGACCTCAGGTTTATGGAGTGAAGAGTCGATAAAAGAATACGGACAAGAAGCATCACATTCATCAAATACATAGATAATAATAGAAGACAACTCACTATTATATAACTCAACTTGCAATGAGTAAAGGAAACACAATTAAGATACATAAAGTGAATCATAATTGGTAATGGCAAACTTACCTCTTGGTCGAAGAATAGTTGATAATTTGCTGTAGTTCAAAAATAGCTGGCTTTTTCAATGATAGCTTTCAAAGTAGTAAACATCAAGATAAGAGCAATGTGCAAATCAAGAAACATAAGAAACATGATTGAATAAATCATCATATGAATGAATGAAGCACATCAACTCAAAATACTTGCTGAGATAGAAGGGAGTAGGTTTACTAACTCAACTACAAAGTAAAGAAAATCCCTTAATAGAGGGAAGCAGGGATTGCAAGTCTCATAAAGAGCTCCCAAAAATTATGATACTTACTAGCTTTCAGCTCTCATTGACCCTATCATAGGCATCTTTAGGTGATTAAGGTTAAAGTGACACAACTAATAGGATGTGCTTGACAAGTTATAAGTTGAAATCTCATGCCCCTTACTTATGAGTACCGATCCTCATGCTACTCAACTTTAGTCACGAGCAAGCTCTTGTCATTGTAAATACATGCGTATCATTGAGAACCGCCAACGGGGTACCCCTTGCACATGACACAGGAGCTATCCCATAATCAAAATGACAAGGCAAGCAGACAGTGAGCATCTCAGCAATCTTTTTATTTGCTATTTGCATAGGTTTTTATTGAGGATGCTTCATAGAATGCTCACTATAGTTATGCTGCAAGTTTCCACCATGATTAGGCATGGCTTAGGGTAGCCGCCCAGGCGTTTCTCTAACACACATATAAACTCCATGATCTTACAAGTTCCACTTTTATTTCACACCGTCGGGATCCATAAGCAAAAGAACATGATATCAACTAGGTACAAGTACCAACGAAGTGTTGAAAGCGGTCCCCATGATACATGGTTCGGCTAACTTCAACTCATAAAGCGCAAGCATATACGCAACAAAGAAGGACCGAATGGTTCAAGTTTATTAAATGCAAGAAAGTAAAGTGTGCCATCAAGTTCGTGAGAGCTTTAATCACTAATTTTCACATAACAAGTTTAATTTGGGAGGTAGATAAAACAAGAATTTACTTGGAATAGCAATAATGCTACTAGGTAGGTATGGTGGACACAAATGGCAAAGGTTTCGGTTTAAACGAGGTGGATGCCTGAGAAGAATACCCTCTCAGTATAAGTTTTTGGCTAGCAAGGCTGGGTAGCAAGTATAAGAGTTGAAGGAAACAAACAAACATACAAGTGATAAAGACAAACATGCAATCTTCCTTGGAAGCACAAAAGATCTTAACTAGAGAATACTAAACTTATGAGCAAATCAAGAAAGAAAGATGATGAAATTATTTTTCTTTAGAGTACTTCTATCTTTTTCTTTCAACTCTCAAAAAGGTGTTGCTACTGACCGAGCCAGGTTTGCCAAAACCAACTAAATTAACTCAACGATCCTAGAGTGATACCAATACTAATAACAAGATCAATCATATAACCATGAATTGAAAACTAATATAAGTTATGCAAAAGAGTGAATGATAGAACTTCTCATTAATATTCCATAATGGAAATTCACACCAAGGGATACATATCTAACGAGAGAGGGGACACTTCCATAATGCAAAACATCCTACATAATAACTCCTCTATTCATGATATGACTCTACTAATAAGGTAAAAAGATAGAAGATAGTGATGTGATACCGCGGCACTCCCCCAAGCTTGGAACAAACCAAGGGGATGCCAAACCTGATGACGAGTTACTGCTTCGGTGGTGGTGGTATCCTCTCGATGAGCTCTCTGATAAGTTTCCCCAAATCCTCAATCTCAAAGGTGAGATTACGAATAAGCTGCGAGTTTTGCTCAATGCGGCTCATGATCATGTCGGGTTGAGAATTCCAGCTCTTGCTTTTCTTTTCCCACTCTTCCTCCTTGAAGTCTTCTTTTCCTGCATAGCTAGAACGAGGAAAATCCCAATTGGAGGGTAATTTCTCCTTGGGCATATTCTGGTATTGATGCTCATGGATAAGGGTATGGAAAGGATTCCTGGTGCGTGGAGGAAGTGACCGTGGAGCCAAACTGTGACGAGGAGCTTTCCCCCCAGTCTGCATCCGTGTCGTCCTTCTAACCTTGGAAGGTTTCACCACTCCAATGCTTGCAATGGTAGTGCCGGTGTGCGTACATTGGCCTTGCTCCTCTTCACCTTCACTCTTGATCTCCTTCTCCTTCCCGGGGTCTTGGAGGTCTTCCTCCATAGGCTCCTTCCCTTTATCCTTGGCGGACACCACTGTGTTTCTAAGCTATCAAAGAGTATGTCCTGGCCGGAACAGATCGAAACAAAAACACGACAAAAACAGGATATACGAACCTCGGGGGATCCGGGGGGTTATATATTACGAAGTTTCACATCAAAAGGAAAGTACTGGGGGAAAATGAGTCAGAGGCGGAGTCCTGGGTGGCCTCACCACCTGGTGGCGCGGCCAGGGGTGGGCCTGCACCATGGGGTGGTGTGGGCCACCCTGGCTCCGTTTTCGTCCCTTTTTCGCTTCGTAGCTTTCCTTATCGACAAAATGCAAAAATATAGTTGGATTGTATTTTCGCGGAACTTTCTTACCAGATTTATTACCTAGTTGGAAACAGACTCTGCAGGTCTCTGAATTTGGTATTTAGTGGATCCTTCCGGAGTCACCACTTGAATAAAATCAATATCTTCATCTTCATACACTTATTACTTGAGTCATAAAACCCTTCTCTTCCTTATTACACCATTATCTCCACTTCCTGGAAATTTCTTTCACACAAAACTTCACACAGTTCTCATTAGCAACATTAATATAAGTGAAGTGATAAAACCTTTTGAGTCCAACTTCAACTGAAAACCATCAAAACAAAAGCTACTGTGGCAACTCCTTCCGAAAACCCAAAAAGAATTCAAAAAGGAAATCGAATAAAGAAGCAAATGCAAGATTGGCTAAATCTGTCAAAACAGACCAGCAGGTAAAGATCAATTTTTTAGAAAATCTTCTGTTGTTCAAATCAAAAAGTGCAAAACTAACAGAAGTTAAATAACAACCTGGGGCAGAAGCACAAACAATTACAGCTCAATCCGACATATAGAGATCTCTCACGAATTTTAACAGTGAAGCACAAAAATCTGTTTCGGGACAGCAACTTCTCCAAATCTTACTTCTCTCTCATTAGAGGTTGATCTTGACAGAAAAACCAAACAAAACGGATAACGAGCGGTTATTACCGAAGTAATAACTTCCAAGACTCAAAGAAAAAAACAAACTAAAAGCAAAAACAAATTGGGTTGTCTCCCATAAAGCTCTTTCTTTATAGCCATTAAGATGGGCATGATAATTTTGAAGAAGCTCTCATAGGGATATGAATTGAAGTGAAAGAGAGCATTAAGAAGCAAAAACACACACATTTAAGTCTAACCCACTTCCTATGCAAGGGGATTTTGTAAACAAACAAGTTATTGAAACCAAAGGCAACTTGCATAAGAAGGCAAAAGAAGCGCAATATAAAAACTTTCAGCATAAAACGTGGAAACTTGATATTATTGAGATACATAAGAACACTTTCCCTCTATCATAGTAACTTTCAGTATCATGCGTAAACTTAACAATATAGCTATCACAAGGACTATCATAGCAATGATCACTTATTCTAACAGAAAACACGGGAATACTAGCTCTCATAACACTACTTTGTGAAACAATATTAGAGGTATCCTTACAAAGGATAGTGTGTCCCTCTTTTTCATACTTAGTGACAAAGTCTTTCACATTTGCTATTATAGGTTCATCAACCATTTGTTTATCAGGTTCAACAGCTTTACTAGTAATTTCATTAACTATACTAGTTATCATAGAATGTTCCTTTACCTTAACTGGAAAAGGCATTTTCTCAATATAAGGTTCAGGTAAAACATGATTAGAAGTATAAACTTCAGTATTTCTTGAAGGAACACTCTTAGCAATATCTTTATAAAGCTCATGATACTTATTCCACTTCTTTTAGGCACTTCAATATAGGAAGCAAAAGCCTTAAAATAAGAAGCAATAGCTTGAGAGTCTAGAGCATAAGCATTTTTAATATTTTGAAAGTCATCAGTTCCCATAAAAGATTCAATGCATTCATAATCATAATTTATACCTGACTTTCTACCTTTGTCATTCTCCCAAGCTTCAGCATTGTCTTGAATACGATCTAGAAGGTCCCATTTAGCTTCTTCTTCCATACGAGTGAATGATCCAGCACACAAGAAGCATCCAATAAATCCTTATCATGTAGAGGGAGCCTTGCATAAAAGTTATTGATAATAATATTGTTGGGGAGCTCATGAATGGGACATTTGAGAATTAGTAACTTCAATCTCCCCCAAGCTTGAGCGGTACTCTCTCCATCAAGAGGCCAAAAGTTGTATATTTGATTCCGATATTTATGAATCTCACTAGGAGGATAAAACTCTGAATACAAGAGAGGCACTATTTCCTCCCATTCCAAAGCTTGGCCATTCTTCAGCAGCTTATACCATTCCTCAGCTCTTCCTTTCAGTGATAATGAGAATAACTTCTTATTAAGTTGATCTGTAGTAATACCTGCACACTTGAACAACCCGCATAATTCGTGTATAAAAAGTAAATGATCACCGGGATCAACAGTTCCATCCCCAACATAGTAGTTATCCATAACACGATCAATAATTCTTGTAGGTATTTTGAAAACATCTTTCTCAGCAGGTGGTGGCTTATCTACTACCTTAGCAGTGGTAGTAGCATTACCAAATAAGAAACTCAGCGAATTATCCATAACAAAAATAAAGCAACTAACAGAAGTAAACAATACTCACAGTAGAAGTTTCCTTTACCAGTTCCACTCTCCAACATCGCTTCACTCCCTGGCAACGGCGCCAGAAAATAGTCTTGATGACCCAAAAGTATAGGGGGTGTATCGCAGTATTTTCCATAAGTAAGAGTGTCGAACCCAACGAGGAGCAGAAGGTGTTGGCTAGTGGTATGGATCAGGAATTCTCTGCAAATACTTAGCAAACGGATTTTTAGGGGTTTTTGATAAAGCAAGTAAACAAAGTACGAGTAAACAAAAGACAGTAGGAATAAATGCAGCAAGTGGCCCAATCCTTTATGCAGCAAAGGACAAGCCGGTTGTATTACTTGAGATGACCAAACGTTTTCGAGGACACATGGGAAGACTGTCAAGTGCTTTCGCTTCATATAGTTGATTAATCTTCTTTAGCTTGCTATTGTTGTGTGGGTGAACCTGTGCTAATGTACTGACCTTCCTAGGACTAATACATACTTGTTATTATACCCCTTGTAAACATCCGTAAGTACAAGAAAGTAATTAAGGTAGAAACCTAACCACAGCTTTAAACTCTAAGACCCTTACGTCCCTTGTGCAATGGTTTCCTAACGGGGGTTCAGGTTTCTGTCACTCCGGCAACCCCGACGATTAGTAGCCAGATACACAATGCATTCCCCTAGGCCCATATAGGTGAAGTGTCATGTAGTCGACGTTCACATGAAACCACTAGAAGAAGTACACCACAACTTAAATATCAAACCATTGAATCTTTCTCAACACAACTCCACTACTAACAACATGACTTCTCCCATGTCCTCAAGAACAAAACGAACTACTCACAAGACATCATATGGATCATGATCAGAGATGGAATAATGATGTATAACAATCTGAACATAAACAATAATTCAACGGTTCACTCAATAGCATCAACTACAAAGAGTAATCAACACCGGGAAAGTTTCCCCTATGAACTATGCAAGATTCAACGCAATTGTTACAGCAATATGGAGATGGTGATGAGGGTGCTGATGGTGATGATGGTGGTGATGATGATCCCGATGAAGTCCAGCTTGATGGTGGTGTTGATGGCGACGATCTCCCCTTTTCGGGAAGGAATTCCCCCGGCAGAAACCTGTCTGCCGGAGAGATCTTTCTCTCCCGGTGTTTTCCGCCCCACAGAGGCGGCGGAATCTTTCTATGGTTGCTCTCCGAGTCTTAGGGTTTCGGGAGGTTGATATACGCCAGAGGGGAGAGGCTGGAGTGGGCCAGGGCAGCCACATCACTCCCATGCGCGACCTGGGCCTGCCCGCGCCATGGGGTGGTGTGGGCCCCCTGTGGCCCACCTCCACTCCATCTTCTGGCATCCTGAGTCTTCTAGAAAAATAGGATTTTCCGTATATTTTCCCGGATTTTCTGGTCTTCGTGAATTTTGCCTCCAAACAGCACCTTTTCCATCAGAATCCTGACTGCAGCGGTCCATGCTCCAAAAGTCATCAACCATGCAAAAATAGATGAAATAACATAAGTATCACCTCTCAATATGAAATATATCAATGAATAATAGTGAATTAAGATATAGAATAGTGATGCAAAATGGACGTATCAATCAGCCAAGGAAGATTCCTCAGCAGATATCAGAGATGGAATAATGATGTATAACAATCTGAACATAAACAATAATTCAACGGTTCACTCAATAGCATCAACTACAAAGAGTAATCAACACCGAGAAAGTTTCCCCTAAGAACTAATGCAAGATTCAACGCAATTGTTACAGCAATATGGAGATGGTGATGAGGGTGCTGATGGTGATGATGGTGGTGATGATGATGATGATCCCGATGAAGTCTAGCTTGATGGTGGTGTTGATGGTGACGATCTCCCCTCTCCGGGAAGGAATTCCCCCGGCAGAATTCTGTCTACTAGAGAGATCTTTCTCTCCTAGTGTTTTCTGCCCCGCAGAGGCGGCGGAATCTTTCTATGGTCGCTCGCCGAGTCTTAGGGTTTCGGGAGGATAATATACGCCAGAGGGGAGAGCCTGGAGTGGGCCAGGGCAGCCACACCACCTGCTGGCGCGGCCTAGGGCTGCCTGCGCTAGGGGTGGTGTGGGCCCCCTGTGGCCCATCTCCAGCCCTCCTTCTGGCTTCCTTCGTCTTCTGGAAAAATAGGATTTTCCGTATATTTTCCCGGATTTTCTGATCTTCGCGAATTTTGCCTCCAAACAACACCTTTTCCATCAAAATCCTGACTGCAGCGGTCCATGCTCCAAAAGTCATCAACCATGCAAAAACAGATGAAATAACATAAGTATCACCTCCCAATACGAAATATATCAATGAATAACAGTGAATTATGACATAGAATAGTGATGCAAAATGGACGTATCAATATCATCAACCCATACATGAGAGAGTTGAAGATTCATCTCAAGGAGTGGTTTCTCGAAGATGGGGAGGTACAGATAAAAGAGGTTCAAGGCCCTAAAGGTGAAGGAAGTCTAGAGGACAGGATGGAAGCACTGGAGCAAGAAGTTTTTAGGTACAAGAAGATGGCGGAACACGAAGTGGATATCATCCATAGATTTGTTCCGAACTCATCACCGAGCACCGAAAGGAGACTGTTGAGCTCAAGGATGAATTTCTCTCACTCCACCAAACAACCAACCAACTGCGAGCACATACCTATGACGTTCAAAATAAAAACCGTGAGTACGAGGTTAGGTTTAAACGCATAAGTGTTGCTGCAAGTTTCAGGATGCTGGAGACCACGATGTCTTTTGTTGATGGGGAGCCCTTACCTTGGAAGTCGGACGATGAAGAGAGAATACCACCACCACCGAAGGAGTAATTCGCCATCAGGTTTTGGCATCCCCTTGGTTTGTTCCAAGCTTGGGGGAGTGCCGCGGTATCACATCACTATCTTCTATCTTTTTACCTTTTTAGTAGAGTCATATCATCAATAGAGAAGTTATCATGTAGGATGGTTTGCATTATGGAAGTGACCCCCCTCTTGTTAGATATCTATGTATCCCTTGGTGTGAGTTGCCCTTATGGAATATTAATGAGAAGTTCTATCATTTACTCTTTTGCATATCTTATTTTAGTTTTCAATTCACGGTTATATGATTGATCTTGTCATTAGTATTGGTATCACTTTGGGATCATGGAGTTAATTTAGTTGGTTTTGGCAAACCTGGCTCGGTTAGTAGCAACACTATTTTGAGAATTGAATGAAAAAGATAAAAGTACTATTAAAGAAATATAATTTCGTCAACTTTCTTTCTTGATTTGCTCATAAGTTTAGTATTCTCTAGTTAAGATCTTTTGTGCTTCCAAGGAGGATTGCATGTTTGTTTTTATCACTTGTATGTTTGTTTGTTTCCTTCACCTCTTATGCTTGCTACCCAGCCTTGCTAGCCAAAAAACCTGTACTGAGAGGGAATGCTTCTCGTGCATCCAATCCTTAAACCAAAACCTCTGCCATTTGTGTCCACCATACCTACCTACTAGCACTATTGCTATTCCAAGTAAATTCTTGTTTTTATCTACCTTCCAAATTAAACTTGTTATGAGAAAATTAGTGATTAAAGCTCTCACGAACTTGATGGCACACTTTACTTTCTTGCAATTAATAAACCTGAACCATTGTGAACATCTTTGTTGCGTATATGCTTGTGCTTTATAAGTTGAAGTTAGCAGAACCATGTATCATGGGGAACGCTTTCAACATTGCACTTATATTCCGTTGATATCATGATTCTTTTGCTTATGGATCCCGGCGGTGTGAAATAAAAGGGGAACTTGTAAGATCATGGAGTTTATATGTGTATTAGATAAACGCCTGGGCCACTAGCCTAATCCATGCCTAATCATGGTTGAAACTTGCAGCATAACCGTAATGAGCACTCCATGAAGCATCCTCAATAAAAACCTATGCAAATAGCAAATAAAAGGATCGCTGAGATGCTCATTGTCGGCTTGCCTTGTCATTTTGATTATGGGATAGCTCCTGTATTATGTGCAAGGGGTACCCCGTTGGCGGTTCTCTATGATACATATGTATTTACAATGACAAGAGCTTACTTGTGACTGAAGTTGAGTAGCATGAGGTTCGGTACTCGTAAGTAAGGGCATGAGATTTCAACTTATAACTTGTCAAGCATATCCTCTTAGTTGTGTCAATTTAACCTTAATCATCTAAATATGCTTATGATAGGAGCAATGAGAGCTAAAAGCTAATAAGTACCATAATTTTTGGAAGCTCTTTATGAAACTTGAAATCCCTGCTTCCCTCTGCGAAGGGCCTATCTTTTACTTTTTAGTTGAGTCAGCAAACCTATTCCCTTCTACCTCAGCAAGTATTTTGAGTTGTTGTGTTTCATTCATTCATATGATGATTTATTCAATCATGTTTCTTGTGTTCCTTGTTTTTCACACTGCTCTTATCTTAGTGTTTACCTACTTTGAAAGCTATCATTGAAAACCAGTTTTGTGTGAACTCCAGCAAATTATCAACTATTCTTCGACCAAGAGCTAAGTTTGCCATTACCAATTGTTATTTACTTTATGTATCTTTATTGTGTTTCCTTTACTTATTGCAAGTTAAGTTATATAATAGTGAGCTGTCTTCTTTTATGACTTATGTATTGATGAATGTGATGCTCCTTGTCTGTATTCTTTTATCGACTCTTCACTCCATAAATTTGAGGTCATGTTTATTGAGCTCAGTTTCGCTTGGGGACAAGCAAAGTCTAAGCTTGGGGGGAGTTGATACGTCCATTTTGCATCACTATTCTATATCATAATTTACTGTTATTCATTGATATATTTCATATTAGGAGATGATACTTATGCTATTTCATCTGTTTTTGCATGGTTGATGACATTTGGAGCATGGATCGCTGCAGTCAGGATTCTGATGGAAAAGGTGCTGTTTGGAGGCAAAATTCGCGAAGATCGGAAAATCCGGGAAAATACATGGAAAATCCTAGTTTTCTAGAAGACGAAGAAAGCCAGAAGGGGAAGCGGAGAAGGGCCACAGGGGGCCCACACCACCCCCTGGCACGGGCCACCCTAGGCCACACCACCAGGTGGTGTGGCCACCCTGGTCCACCCTTGGCTCTCCCCTCTGGCGTATATTATCATCCCGAAACCCTAAGACTAGGGGAGCGACCACAGAAAGATTCTGCCGCCTCTGCGGGGCGGAAAACACCGAGAGAGAAAGATCTCTCTGGCAAACAAAATTCTGCCGGGGGAATTCCTTCCCGGAGAGGGGAGATCGTCGCCATCAACACCACCATCAAGCTGGACTTCATCAGGATCATCATCATCATCACCACCACCATCATCTCCACCAGCACCATCATCACCACCTCATACCGCTGTAACAATTGGGTTGAATCTTGCATAGTTCTTAGGGGAAACTTTCCCGGTGTTGATTACTCCTTGTAGTTGATGCTATTGAGTGAACCATTGAATTATCGTTTATGTTCAGATTGTTACACATCATTATTTCATCTCTGATTATGATCCATATGATGTCTTGTGAGTAGTTCATTTTGTTCTTGAGGACATGGGAGAAGTCATGTTGTTAGTAGTGGAATTGTGTTGAGAAAGATTCAATAGTTTGATATTTAAGTTGTGGTGTACTTCTTCTAGTGGTGTCATGTGAACATCGACTACACGACACTTCACCTATATGGGCCTAGGGCAATGCATTGTGTATTTGGCTACTAATCGTAGGGGTTGCCGGAGTGACAGAAACCTGAACCCCCATTAGGAAACCATTGCACAAGGGACGTCAGGGTCTTAGAGTTTAAAGTTGTGGTTAGGTTTCTACCTTAATTACTTTCTTGTACTTGCGGATGCTTGCAAGGGGTATAATCACAAGTATGTATTAGTACTAGGAAGGTCGGTACATTTGCACAGGTTCAGCCACACAACACTTAGCAAACTAAAGAAGATTAATCAACTATATGAAGCAAAAGAACTTGACAATATTCCCATGTGTCATCGAGAACGTTTGGTCATCTTAAGTAATACAACTGTCTTGTCCTTTGCTAAAGAAAGGATTGGGCCACTTGCTGCATTTATTCTTATTGTCTTTTATTTACTCGTACTTTATTTACCTGCATTATAGAAAACCCCTAAAAATCCGTTTGCTAAGTATTTACAGAGAATTCCTGCTCCTAGCCATTCGCCAGCACCTTATGGTCCTCGTTGGGTCGATACTCTTACTTATTGAAAATACTGCGATACACCCCCTATACTTGTGGGTCATCAACAAGCTATTACAAAACAGAAGGATATATCTAAACTTGTGATTGAAGCCATTCTTTAAAGGTTTGCACATGCTTCTTCTTCATTCTATAGCCGACCCAATTTAATTCTTGCATGTATAATCTTTTCCATCTTTGGAAACTTGGTTGAACATTATTGAATGCCTTGTTGTTTCTTGTTATCCAAATACTCTAGGTGGCAATTATGATGATTTCCATTGAGAAAGGCCACATAAGTTTCTACTTTATGTTTGTGAAAAATTCCATAGTTCAAAGGTTTCTGGCCTTTCATGGGCTTATGAAATCCCAACACTGTTCTGCAAAAGGACCTGAGATGAACATATGGTGAAGTGTTTGTTCATGCACACTCCAAAATTATGCATGAATAAGATTGTAGAACCATTTTTTCCTTCCCAATAGATTCCTGGTGTTTAGTCTATCCAGAAGTAATAGCCAAAAGAAGAACTTATGTTTTGCCTGACAAGAAGAATTCCAAATCCAGGAAAAGTGAGAAGGAGTTGGTTGTTGACCCATCATTACTTTGTAAGCTTTTTGAGTTGAGAATTGATCCGATCCCTTAATGTAATTCCATGTATCAGAATCATCTTCCTAAACAATGTTTCTAGCCTGATTGCATATTTCCTCAAAAACTTCAAATTTTTGGAAAGCTTGTTGAGAGAAAGATAAGTGGAAAATATCCTCCAAATATTCAGCATTGATGATTTCATGAACAGGGCTGTTAGTCTTTTTAGCAAACAATAGTAGATGTTGGAATTTTTTATGTAGACAATTGTTTTGCCACAAATCAGTCTAGAATAGAATGCTTTTCCCATTTTTCACAGTGCCTCTGGCCATTGCTTTGTATATATCTGATAGCTCAATGCACGGCGCCCAGAAAATTGCTTGGTGGCGGTGTTGATGTAGAGCTCGTTGGGAACCCCAAGAGGAAGGTATGATGAGCACAGTAGCAAGTTTCCCTCAGTTATGAATCCAAGGTTTAATCGAACTAGTAGGAGCAAGGAAACACCCCAAAGGTGTTACTAGCTGAGCTTTGGCAGGGCGCACTACCAGTGCTAGTAGCAACGTGGATACCTACACAACACAACCACAGAACTTTGTCCCCAACTTGCGATGAGGTTGTCAATCTCACCGTGTTTTGCAGAAAACAAAGGATTAAACGTATTGAATGGAAAGAAGTAAAAGTTTGCAGAAAGTAAACACAAAGCAGTAAAAGATTGTAGATTGTATGTAAAAGACAAGGACCGGAATCCATAGTTCACTAGAGGTGGCTCTCCTTAAGATAGATAACATGCTGGGTGAACAAATTATAGAGGGGCAATTGACAAACACCGAGAACGCAATACATGCATATACTAATCATCTTGACTCCTTTGAGACTTGATTGGGCATTACAATATTATACATAGACCTCCATCCAACTGCATCTATGACTAATAATCCACCTTCAGGTTATCATCCGAACCCCCTCCACTATTAAGTCGCAAGCAACAGATTATTGCTTTACGAACTGCGTGTAAAGTAAACAATATGATTGTTCTATGAACAAAGGATTGTTGTTTTCTCCCTAATAGCAACAACACATCTAGTACCTTAGAGATTTCTGTCACTTCCCCAGATTACCAGAGGCATGAACCCACTATCGAGCATAAATACTAACTCTTGGAGTTGCTAGCATCTACTTGGCCAAGATAGCTACTAACAACGGAAAGCATGTAAGATCTCAAATAACAAAGACATGATAGAATCAATAATCAATCTGAAATAGCATCTCAATATCCATCGGATCCCCGCAAACACAACATGTATGGATACAAATAGATGATCTTGATCATTCACAAGATCTAAACATGAAAGCACAAAGAAGGAGAACCAGCCATCTAGCTACTACATGGATCCGTAGTCCAAGGATGAACTACTCACGCATCACACTGGAGGCTTGCATGGTGATGAAGAAAGCCTCCAGGGTGAATTCCCCTCTTCGGCAGGGTGCCGGGAAGAGCTTCATATCCCTCCCGATCTAGGTATGGAGATGACGACGGCTACAGACTCTTTCGTGGATTTTTGATTGACCCTCTAGGGTTTTGGTACCGGGAGGCTCTTATAGGCGAAAGAGGCAAGGTCGGTGGCCGGCCAGGGGGCCCACACCATAACCTGGCGCGACCTAGGGTTGCCCGCGCCTAGGGGTGGTGTGGACACCCTTAGGCCCCTCTCCGACTCTCCTTATGGCTCCATGAGTCTTCCAGGAAAATAGTAACTTCGGCTTTTGTCCCGTCTAATTCCGAGAATATTCATTTTCTGACTTCCTGGAACCAAAAACAGCAGAAAACAGGCAACTGGCACTGTGGCTCTTGTTAATAGGTTAGTCCAAGAAATCATATGAAAAGTACTCCAAAGTGTGGACAAAACATAAGAAAGTAGATAAAACCAAGCATGGAACATCAAAAATTATAGATACATTTGCAATGTATCAACATCCCCAAGCTTAACTCCTGCTCGTACTCGAGTAGGTAAGTGATAAAAAGAAAGAATAATTTTTGAGGTGACATGCACCATCAAAGACTTGATCAAAGTATTTGTAAAACATTCAAAGCTGGGATCATAGTACTTCAATCATAACATGAAAGACAGGGTTCTAGCAATAAGAGAAAGAAACTATGATGCAACAAGAAAAGGCACAAAGAAAAGATTCATGAATAACAATGCTTTGCAAGACGTTTGTTTGTTTCACATAAAGAAAACATAGCATAATAGTATTCAGCTTGTCCCTCATAGAGTAGCAAATATAAATGCATAGGACACCTTCAAAGTTCATAAGAGTGACTAGATACAAATAGTTTAAAACAAGCAATATCAAGGTATGCATCAATCAACTAGTCTTGGGACAATGCACATAGAACTAAGAATGGCCACTATGCTCTCAAAGTAGGTGCATAAAGATAGAAGGTGGAGACTCAATATAATGGTGGAAGAAAGGCCTTTATAACAGGAAGCAGGGATTCAAGTCTAATAAAGAGCTTCCAAAAATTATGGTACTTATAGCTTAAAGCTCTCATTACCCCTATCATAAGCATCTTGAGGTGATTAAGGTTAAAGTGACACAACTAAGAGGATATGCTTCACAAGTTATAAACCAAAATCTCATGCCCCTTACTTACGAAGAACGAACATCATGCTACTCAACTTTAGTCACAAGTAAGCTCTTGTCATTGTAAGTACATATGTATCATAAAGAACCGCCAACGGGGTACCCCTTGCACATGATATAGGAGCTATCCCATAATCAAAATGACAAGGCAAGCAGACAATGAGCATCTCAGCGATCTTTTTATTTGCTATTTGCATAGGTTTTTATTGAGGATGATTCATAGAGTGCTCATTATGGTGATGCTGCAAGTTTCCACCATGATTAGGCATGGCTTAGGCTAGCGGCCCAGGCGTTTCTCTAACACACATACAAACTTCATGATCTTACAAGTTCCACTTTTATTTCACACCGCTGGGGTCCATAATCAAAAGAACATGATATCAACGGGGTACAAAGTACAAGTGCAATGTTGAAAGCGTTCCCCATGATACATGGTTCTTCTAATTTCAACGTATAAAGCGCAAGCATATACGCAACAAAGAAGGACCCAATGGTTCAAGTTTATTAGATGCAAAAAAGTAAAGTGTGCCATCAAGTTCGTGAGAGCTTTAATCACTAGTTTTCTCATAACAAGTTTAATTTGGAAGGTAAACAAAAGCATGAATATACTTGGAATAGCATAAGCTAGTAGGTAGGTATGGTGGACTCTTTGGAATAACTTGGTTTAGGGAGTTGGATGTATGAGTGGAACTCATACTTGGTTGTGGAGGCTAGCAAAAGACTGGGAGCGACAAACTAGGAGAGCAATAATGGCCATAATCATGCAGAGCGACAAAACATCATTAATCAAAGCATAAAGTGATACTACAAGTTGAAAACTAAAGGATCATAAAGTCTATGGTGACTTGAGATAGTCATAACATGGTGTGAGCATGCGCCAAGTCAACCCAAATAAAGCATCAAAGGAGAATACCACTATACTATGCTTTAATATGCTAAAACAACGCATGATTCATCCAAGGCACATTAAGCAATCTCAATTGTTTATAACAAGTCATGCTACAGCAAAGAAAACTAAGCATAAAGCGAAAACAATATTAAGCATGGCATGACAAAGCATAGGCCACAGTCAAAAACGAGCTCTTTTTACCACAAAAGCATGAACTTTCCTACTCTTTTCCAAACCAAACCAAACTATTTGCAAACCAATGTATGAAAGATGGGGTCCAACCAATTTATTCAGCAAACTAAGCAAACCAAGAAAATGAAAAACCAAAACGAAAACGAAAAAAGAAGACGCTCCAAGAACAACACTGTGCATGAAACAATAAAAATGAAGCGTTTGGAAGAAACCTGGAATTTTTATTGATGAAGAAGGGGATGCCTTGGGCATCCCCAAGCTTTGACGCTTGTAGTTCTTGGATATTTCTTGGGGTGACACACGTGGCATCCCCAAGCTTGAGCTTTAGTCCATCCTTCATCTCATTACTCATTCCTTCCATACACCTGAAATTTTTCCTTCATACAAAACTTCACACAATCTTTATTAGCAACATTAGTGCACTCAAGATAAATAAGTCTTAAGGTTCAGTTCTAACACCAAATAAACTTCCATTAGAACACTAGATACTGTTTCTCTTCCCTCAAAAAGCTCAATTCCCCAAAAGAACTCAAAAAGGAACCCACAAGAAGCAAATGCAGAAAATGGCAGAAATCTGTCAAAACAGACCAGCAGGTAAAGACGAATTTTTTCAAAGACCTTATGTTGTTCAAATAAAAAAGTGTTGAACTAACGAAAGTTAGATAATAACCGGGGGCAGAAGCACAAACAATTACAGCTCAATCCGACATACAGAGCTGTCTCACGAATGTTTACGGTGAACCATAGAAATCTGTTTCGGGACAGCAACTTTCCCAATCATTACTTCTCTCTCATTAGAGGTTACTCTTGGCACAAAAAGCAAATAAAAAGGATAAGGAGCGGTTATTACTGAGGTAATAACTTCCAAGACTCATCTAAAACTTTTGGGTTATCTCCCAATAAGTACTTTTCTTTAACGCCTTTAAGTTAGGAATGATAGTTTGAGAAGATGCTCACATAACAAATATGAATCAAAGTAAAAGAGAGCATCAAGAAGCAAATTCAAAGCACATTTAAGTCTAACCCACTTCCTATGCATAGGAATCTTGTAAATAAACAAGTCATGAAAGCACAAAGCAACAAGCATAGGAAAGCAAAACAAGTGCAACTTCAAAATTTTCAACATAAAGAGGGGAAACTTAATATTGTGGAGACACATAAAACCATATTTCCCTCTCTCATAATAACTTTCAGTAGCATCATGAATAAAAGTAACAATATAACTATCACAAAAAAATTCTTATCATGAGCCACATGCATAAAAGAATTAATACTCCCCACATAAACATAGTCATTCTTATTAATTGTAGTGGGAGAAAATTCAACAAAATAGCTATCATTATTATTCTCATCACCATAATCATCAAATATAGGAGGCATATTGTAATCATAATTAATTTCCTCCTCAATAGTAGGTGGACTGAAAATATCATAATCATCATTGCAATCATCATATATTGGAGGTTTTGTATCATCATAAGCAATAGAATAGCTATCTTCCAAAGTTGGGGAACTAAAAAGATCATTTTCATAAATACTAGCTTCCCCAAGCTTAGACTTTTCCATATCATTAGCAATAATGGTGTCCAAAGAATTCATACTAACAACATTGCTATTAGCATGCAAATAAAGTTCCATAGGTTTTTTAATTTTTTCTTCAAACACTTCAAGTCCTAACTCAAGATAAATACTATAAAGCTCTCTAATTTTGTTGTTGTTTTCCATTAAGCCTAACTAGTGAAAACAAGAAACAAAAAGACAAAATTGCAGAATCTAAAGGAAATAACTTCGAGCACTCACACCGAAGGATGTGAGTACCTTTTACCTTACCTCCCCGGCAACGGCGCCAGAAAATAGGCGTTTGTCATGGGAGGTTCTTCTTCTTTAATCCTCCGGTGTGAATACCTTTTACCCTACCTCCCCGGCAACGCCGCCAGAAAATAGCTTGATGTCTACGCACTTCTATTCTTGTAGACAGTTGTTGGGCCTCCAAGTGCAAAGGTTTGTAGAACAGCAACAAGTTTTCCCTTAAGTGGATCACCCAAGGTTTATCAAACTCAGGGAGGAAGTGGTCAAAGGTATCTCCTCTCAAGCAACCCTGCAATCAAGATACAAGAAGTCTCTTCTGTCCCCAACACACCCAATACACTTGTCAAGTGTATAGGTGCACTAGTTCCGCGAAGAGATAGGGAAATACAAGTGGTATGGATATAAGACAACGGTGCTAGAAAATAACTTGATGGCGTGGAAGAGACTAAAGGCAAACTGAAATAAAGATGGAAGCAAGCAAACATGTAACAGATCTAGTAGCAAACGGTGTTTCAGTGCTTAGAAACAAGGCCTAGGGATCATACTTTCACTAGTGAACACTCTCATATAAATATCTTCTCTTTACAATACTACTCTTAACTACTCTCCGGTTGGACACTCTAATCGATGGTAGGGCTATAACAGCACACCTCAAAGTAAGCCTTTCCCATCTAGAAAACCCCACACTGTCACCTTGAGTACTATATGGTTCCAATAAACACCACAATTTCATAAAGACATCCAACTCCAAATATAACTCATAACAAGTATTTATAATCTCTAGCCTAAGTGCCACCAAGGTGTGCACGCTGTCACTTTCACACACATGGGGAGAGCAGAGATCTATTAAAGCACTTGAGTAGCAAGGTAGATCTATAGATTACAAGCTCATGATCTCAATAAGATCATGCATAGAGAGAGAGATGAATACATAGCTACCGGTAGAACCCTTAGCCTCGAGAGAGAACTACTCCCTCCTCATCATGGGAATCAGCAATGGTGATGGAGATGGTGGTGGAGATCGATGGAGATGGCTCCGGGGGCACTTCCCCGTCCCGACAGGTTGCCGGAACAGAGACTTTCTGTCCCCCGAATCTCCCCTTCGGTGGCAGCGGCGCAGCGGAAGTTTTCGTGGATTTCTGATTGACCGTCTAGGGTTTTGGTATCGGGAGGCTCTTATAGGCGAAAGAGGCAAGGTCGGTGGCTGGCCAGGGGCCCACATCATACCCTGGCGTGGCCTAGGGTTGCCCGCGCCTAGGGGTGGTGTGGCCATCCTATGGCCCCTCTCCGACTCTCCTTCTGGCTCCGTGAGTCTTCCAGGAAAATAGTAACTTCGGCTTTTGTCCCGTCCAATTCCGAGAATATTCATTTTCTGACTTCCTGGAACCACAAACAGCAGAAAACAGGCAACTGGCACTGTGGCTCTTGTTAATAGGTTAGTCCAAGAAATCATATGAAAAGTACTCCAAAGTGTGAACAAAACATAAGAAAGTAGATAAAACCAAGCATGGAACATCAAAAATTATAGATACATTTGCAATGTATCAATATCACTCAGTTTTAAATGAGATTTCTACCAAAAGGAACCTTCCATACACTTTCTAGGCAAAGATCCATTATTGTAATAAGTTCCCCAGATTAACTTCACCCACAGCACATCTCGATTATTATAGAATTTATCCAAGTTTTTGAGAAGCAAGGCATTATTCTGAATATCCAAATTGAGAACCCCTAGTCCACCTTGTGTTTTGGGTCTGCAGATCTTTTTCCAAGCCACCAAAGCAGAACCATTTGCTTGAACCTCGGAGTTTTTCTTTCGCCATAAGCAGTGCCTCGTGTATTTTATGACTTGATCTTTTATTGCAGGTGGAATCTCCAGGCAGCTCATGTAAAACATAGGTAATGACGATAATACAAATTTTACCATTTCCAGTTTCCCACCATAGTTTAGGAAATTTTCTATACCACAAAGTCTTCTCTCTACTCTTTGTACTAGAGGTAAGAAATTTTCAATAGTAGGTTTAGTGATACCCAAAGGAAGTCCGAGATAACTAAAAGGAAATGAGCCCATTTGATAGTTTAGAGTGCTTGCAAAGTGGGCTTGTCTTTCAGAATTCATCTTTATTGGAATCATGCTAGATTTATGATAATTGACTTTTAGACTAGTAGACAAGAAAAAGTTTGCAATAAAGATTTTAGGCAAATAAGTTGTTGAGCATCTGCTTTCATGACCTCAAGAGTGTCATCTGCATACTAGATCACAGGGAAATCTTGGCAGGCAGGAAAATTGAGAGGTGGAACAAAAAGATTTTGAGACATAGCTTTGTTCATTATAGTTTGAAGGAGATGTGCAGCAAGAACAAATGGTAGTGGTGATAAAGGATCACCTTGTCTGACACCTCCTCTGTAGTATTTTTTCCTGGGACTCCATTAAGAAGAACAGCAGATGGATAAGAACCAAGAATCGGTTCAATCCACTTAATCCACTTTTTTCCAAATCCTCTAGCTTCCAGAATTTCAAGAATGGCAGAGTGTTCAATTTTATCAAAAGCTTTCTCAAAATCCAGCTTTCACACAATAATCTCCTCTCTAGAGATGTGACACTGAAAAAGGTATTCAAAATCCCAGCCAAGGCAATCTTGGATACATCTTTTTTGTAAGAAACCATACTGATTTTTGTGAACCAGTTTTAGAATGATCTTCTATAGTCTGTTGGCCAACAGTTTGGTGATAATCTTTAGAACACTGTTTAACAGAGAAATGGGCCTGAAATCCCCTGGTGTGGTGGGATTATCAATCTTAGGAATTAGTGTTATATAAGATGAGTTGATACTCTCCATTGATATATTTTCTTCATGGAAGTCTTTTATGAGAGTTTTAATATCTTCTCCAATAATTGGCCAGCAATTCTTAATAAACTCATTATTAAATCCATCTAGACTGGGGGATTTCTCATTGGGAAGATCTTTAATTACATCTTCAATTTCATCATTACTAAAAGGAACTTCTAGAGTAGCACTGGTTTCATTATCTATACCATTACCAAAGAGCTGAGCTAAGTCAAAATGCATTTTTGGATTTTCAGAGCTGCCCATTCTTTCTTTGGATGCTTTCCAAAGGATTGAAGCTTTTCCGTCATGATCAGTAATTTCAGCATGATCATCATTAGCCAGCATAGAGATATAGTTGTGTCTATAGTTAATAGTAGCTTTTGTATGAATTTTCTTTTGTGTTGCCATCTCCATGCTTCACCCACTTTATCTTCCCTCTTTGTTTCCAGTAAGATTTTCGGTTCTGCAATAGTGTGATAACCTGCTCCTTTAGAACATCTCTAAAGTTCCATTCATACAAATTAAGATTTCTGAATTCTTCCATGTTATCTAGTAGTTCAATGACTGCATTGACTTTGCTAATTTGCTTCTTAAGGCAGGGAAGGTTCTTTTCCCACAGTTTAACACCCCTTTAACATTTTTCAATTTGGCATTAATTCTTTTGGCTGAATCAGTAAAACCCACTGGGATATTCCATGCATTCACCACAATTTGCATAAATTCACTATGTTGTAGCCCATAATTTTCAAATCTGAAGATACTAGCTCTTGGAATTTTTGTGCCAATAGCAATCACACAAGGTAGCTGATTAGAAGTGGGCTTTACTAAAGGGTAAACAAAGGAAGAAGGATAAGAAATGGTCCATGAGCTTGAGGTAAAAAACCAATCTAATCTTTCCAACAGAGGTTCTTGTTGCATGTTACTCCATGTAAACTTTCTTCCTTTTAGTGGTAATTCAACAATATGTCTTTGATATCTCCTTCTTTATTTCTGTCCGTGGGATTTCTCATGAAAATTAAATCACCCAATCCAATCCAATCCATGGAGTCAAGCATATCAATATTTGAGAACCATTCAATAAAATTAGCCCTTCTATCAGGTTGGCAAGGACCATAGATATTTGTAAGAATTTAGGTGTCAGAGGAAAGATTGCTAGAGAATTTGATGGAAATTGAAAACTCATTCTGGAAAGCCAATTCTCATGTAAACAGAGCTCCATTCCAAATAATTATAACTCCTCATGATGCTCCCACAAAAGGAAGGAACTCAAATTTATTAAATCTTTTTGGACAAATTTTTCTCAGATATTCAAAATCAAAATTCTCTCTTTTGGTTTCTTGTAGGCAAATAATCTCACAACCAGCTTCCTCAATTTTACTAGCTAAAGCTATCCATTTTTTCAGAGTTTATTCCTCTGATGTTCTAGTTCAGAATTTTTCATATTCTTTTGTTATTAATTGGAAACAAAGGGTAGATATGAGTTTGATGAAAAGTAAGATATACTTCCATCCACAAAATGCCAGAATTTTCTGAAAAGGTGTCCAACAGAAAGTGACAATGTTATATTCCCAAGCTTCATCAACATCCTCAAAACACACATGTTTAACATTCTGAACCAGAGGTGCTTAAACTTGTTACAAGAGAAGCAGAGTACACTACATAGACTAGATGATTCAAAAGACTCAATATGGTCTGCATGTGCTGACATTTGATATATTCGGTCTATATGGTCATGACCAAAGACTGGACCGAAAAGACCGAAGACCGAATACAGAAAGACCGAAAAGACTGAAGATAAATCGGGTAGCATTTATGGATGAGCGAAATTTTCAATGACCAAATAGATCGGACCGAGCAAACCGAACAGACCGAATGCCTGGCCAGAATGGTAAAACGCCCGGCCAGAATGGTAACGGCACCCGGTGTTGCCCCACCTGGAAGGTGCGGTGGGCTCCACCAAGCGCTCACCCTTTGTGCGGGACTGAAGCGGGAACGGAGTCTGACGGCGCACCATCCCGCCGGTGATGGTCACGCCGGTAGGCAGGGCCGGCCCTGAGGGAGATCTGGAGGGGCGGTCGCCCTGGGCCCAAAATTTTGGGGGCCCTCCCGATATTGCTTCATATATGGTGTAGTATAGATCCCCTCAAAAATAGTTATAGTTGAGAGTTTTCTATTGGACTAGATTAGGCCTTTTAGTTTTCTAGTCTAGACAAAAGAAACGTACCAGGATAGGAGTCCAGGTAGAGCGATTAGATCAGATCAGTCGTTGCCTCATCGTTGATTGCATCGATCACGTGACTAAGCGAGTTCGGTTTGACCGTTCGCCTTGCCGTTTCCTGAACTCTTCGCCTAATCGTCTTCCATCTCGGCTCTTCATATACACGTTGTTTGCCCGTCGCCAGTCGCATCTTCCTGCCTCTCTTCTAGATCACAAGGGCAGTCTGTTCAGGCGCTCCAGGTCTGATTCTAGTCTGCTGTCTACACGAAAGTCGGAATTCGGAAGGTATCGAAACATATTTCGCAATCAAACTTGGGTTAGGTACCGTTAATTTATGCCCTAATTCTACTTCTTCGGTACTAAGAAAAGGAAAAAGAGGCACTTCGAGGAATCCAGATGAGTTGGCATTGATTTTTGTGGGGGGGGAACAAAGTAATGTTGATCTAGATGATGATATCGATATAGAGGACAATGTTGACATCAACCCAGATGATGACAATGAGGCTGATCATGAGCACGTATTTAATTCATCTCCTACGGAATCTTCTAGTGTTGATGAGAAATCAGTTAGTGTAGACATTTATGATCTGGCAAATTGGGTTAGTCTTGATAACAAAGCAAGGGGACATATTAATCGAGAGGGGTCTATTAGATAAGAAAATATTACTTTTCTTCTAGATGGTACTACCTCGAGAAAATTTTCATATGGAGATTTTTGAGTTTGCCAAATAAACGAATTATAATCCTAATATTTCTATCGCTTATCGGATCTTATTTACTATATGTGACTGTTGCACCGAGAAGAAGTTACTGGACGAGATTGATACTAATTCAATTGTCACATATTTTGCTTCTAGGAATACACACAGAAAGTTTTAAGGTAATATGTAAACATTGTTATTTGTATATAAATATTGCAATTGAATATACTTAAAAATATTTATTTTTCATCATTTCATATATTTATATATAAAAATCTAGCGAGGGGCCTAAAATTTTAGTTTCACTCCGGGCCCTCAAAATCCTAGGACCGGCGCTGTCGGTAGGTCTCAGGAATATGAGGGAATAAGAGAGACAACGTCGCCACATCCGCCACCATCATGGAAGGCTGTCAGGGACCTGATGCCCCACGCCGACGGGCTCGTCGAGTTCGACGAGGTCCTCTGCGTGGCGTTGTCGGCGACAGCCGCCGCCAAGGCTTTGAGGACGAGACGGCAAGGTGATCCGCCAACCTCCGCTTCTAATTTGGTCCTTTATTACAAACTTTATATAGTTTTTTTATCAAGTTTATATAGTTTAACTCTACCAGTTGATGCGTATCTTCTGAACTACTACTTCCTCCGTTTCAAAATATAAGATGTTTTAGCTTTATGAAAAGAGTGTATCTAGACCTTTTAGTATTTAGATTCACTTTAAACCTAGATGAACCTATACACTAAAATATGTTAGATACACTTATTTTATAAAGATAAAACATCTTATATTTTAAAACGGGGGAGTACTAAAAATCCAAATCCCACCAGCGACTCCGCGAATTCTCCTCCCTTCTTCTTTCGATTGGATCGGTTCGTAGTTACTTCCTACTATGGCATTGGGCCTTTTCATGGAAAGGAAACCGATCCGAACACAACGTGACACACGATCCAGGACTATAAATAAATTCTTACCAAGCTAGCAACGCAACGCACAGGTGTATACTACGAGGCGATCTATCTGTCAATATCAATCGGGAGCTAGCGCGAGACCACGCGGCGGCTGCCGGTCCAGCTCCATGGCCGACGTCGAGGATCCCGACGGCGGGGACGTGGTTGAGGCGGAGCCCACCGAGTGCTGCAGGTGCATGTTCATATGCGCCATGGGTTTCTGCTTCCTCACGCTCATCTACATCGCCAGCTGGTTAACGGAGGACTTCCACCCGTCGTCGAAAGCGCTGGATGTCGCCGCGCCCGTCGTGGGGTTCCTGGTCCTCTTCCCCGCCTCCTGGTTCGGCGTCGTCTTCGTGGTACTTGTGTCCGAGTGGTACGACGGCAATCCGGAGGGGGAAAGGGTCGTAGATAGCTTGATCCAGACCGATCGGGGGTTGTTCCATGAATCGGTCCATCAGTTTATACAACGTGTAGGGGGGCAAAATTAAATCCTCCTTTGTAGCATACTCCTTTTTGGCGAATTAAGATCGGGCTGCAGGGTAACAAGAAATCTGGGGTACAATTCAACCACGAACATCTCGGCCTGTCAGATGGGCCACCATATTTCTAGTCCAATTTATATTACTAGTACTGAACTAGAACAGTGGCCCTCGCAAATGCGAGGCATCATCTTATAATTTGTTGAAAGTTACTGATAAATATTTTATTAAAATTTAGGTTACATGATAAAAATAATATGTTTTGTATAACCATCATAAGGGATATACATAAGAATATTAATTGCCTTTAATACATGACCAACAAATATCAGGTTTCATACAAAAGCATCATAATAACTACCATTTGCGTGGGCAACATATTTTTATTTGTTTTCAAGTATAATTATGTATTGTCATTTTGATATGTATATTGTGTAATATCATCAAAGGAAAACGTAACATATGGCATAAGAGTGATTGGACAATATAAATTTGGAAACAGCGGGTTGGATTTAGTAGTAGCTAAGATACAACACCGCCCTTCCTCCTCTGCCACATAATTATTTTTCCTATGATACTGTGCTAAGAAATGCCCATTGTGAAAGGCATAATACCTGTTCAAAATCTGACATATTATGTTAAGCTCACTTAATTCAGATGAAAATTATTTCCTTGATACTGCTAATATTAAATAAATGCGTGAACTAAATTGGGATGATGTGGATCCGTCAATTGTATGTAAAGACTTTAAATATATAGAACCTAAGAAATGGGTGAACCAAATCCAATATGTGTTCGTTAACATACGATCGAAATATAGAATATGGCAGAAAATATGGAACCTTTTCCTTATCAGAGTATGAGTTGCATGTTTTAGATTACTGGACTCTTCATACATGTTTTAGAAAGTTTTGATTTATATTGTTGCGTTAGATCTAAATGTTTTGCATGTATAACTACAGGAAGAAAAACCATTTGTTATATATTAGATCTTTGCTTGAAAATTATTTGTATTGTGTTAACATCATGGTTTTTAGTGATTTTTTTCTTTTTCTGGCACAATCTACATTAGCAATTTAGTTTGATAGCGAATAATTTTTATGCTAAAAATATCCATTAACCACTATGTTTTTTCTCTTTTACCATAGAATGCGTAGGACCGAAGGATTTTTGATATGTTATCCCTCCACCAGATTACCAAATTTTCCAAAAACAATATAAGGAAGAACTACGAACTTACATCTTACAAATACACTTATTTTCTATCTACTTATTATATACATAAGAAAGTTTTGTCAAAATCTATCCGCCTACTGAGAAATGCCATATTCTTGCGGTCACATGGACTTATGCAGCTATTTATTCGTGAAAAAGACATCTTAATAAGCGATGTAGGACAATATGTGTGTAAATGTGTTTTATTTTTATTTTTTAGCATTTCAAATATACTCCTTTTTTGCTTATAGCAATACAAATCATTATATTCCATTTGAAGAGAATTATTTAGATTTATATATGAAATTATGACCCTTTTCAGTATCGGTAATTTTAATCATTCGACACAAAAGCGAAAAGATAAAATTGATCATATTCAGAATTTTATGCCTTTTTAGATAGATAATTCTACATTGATGTGCTAGGATAATTTAGGAAAACTAAAGCCATGCTGGAATCAGGTATGAAATTTTTATTAATGTTCTATTTCTAGAAATTTTATCAAATATCAGTTGTGGCAAAAAAAGCTGTGATATATGAAAGAGTAAAATAGGGAAGGAGCACAAGGTCCATGCATACCTTAAACTGAAGAGACGATTTGCAAAGCTAAGATGTAGCATAACAATATATTTGCATTTCTCTTTCGATCTCTATGCCCATAGAAGATTCTCTTTCGTTTTATTTTCAATCTCTTGATTACACGAACAAATATTAATTATATTCCCTGCTCTCCTCGGGCCTTCTGTAGATTGTATCACAACAAAGAAACAACAAGAAAGTAGTCGGATATTGAGCTGCACTAAGCAATGTAGTAAGAACATTGGTGCAAGACCAAAGCCACACTGTGGTTAGCATAGTTATTGACATTGGTGAGGCAGGTGGATGCGACAAATTGGAGTTGTGGTCACACATGACTGCATATATTAATGAACAGGAGGAAATCAGTTTTTTAGCCTCATTATATTTGTAAGGAATAGATAAGGAAACGATATAGCACAATTCTTAAAAGAAAGGAGTGAATATGAAAAGTTCAACATGAACATGTTGTGTCGTGATAACATATGTAGATTGGTTGTATCAAAATTATTGAGGAAATAAAAGAGAGAACCATGGAATTAGATGATAGGAATGATCATATGGTAGTAAAACAATAATAATATTTGCATTGAGATGGATGTACACTTGCCATTTTAGAATCAGGTGTTTGGTCCTTTTAGCATGCAGAGGATCATTTTCTTGACCTAATGATAGGTTGTGATTGTCAACGAAAAAAATGCATATCACTATATGATACTCACAAAAAATTTCATTTATAATAACAATCTAGTATGAGAGAAAACATACAATAGCCTTACCAATGCATGTCTTTTAAGTCGAGCTAAAATAATGACAAGGTAATATTTAGATGCTATTCACCGTAGTTGTTTTATTTATAATGACAAGATTATATGAAAGAAAACATACATTAGCCTTACCGATGCATGTATTTTAAGTCAAGCTACTAAATCATAACGAAATATATTACTTCTAACAGGATACCACTCTTCAATATTTTGGCACATGGCTCGCAGTATAGCCTGGTATTGTATAAGAAGCAACAACTATGAGGGAGTAACCACAGAACTGCGGTGGAGATTAGAAAAAACTTTCAGGGATTCAGCATAGCTAAGAAACCTTTATTGTAAAGCTCCTTTAGTTCAGATCCCTCACGGTCCTTGAGCTCATCAAGAAATCTGAGGATATGTCAGTGACTTTCATCAGTAAATTAGGTCAGCAACATTGCACTGCATGATATTAGGGTGCACCTACTACTCCTTCCTTTCCTTAATATAAGGTGTATAGTTTTTTTTAAAATTCCATAATATAAGGTGTATAGAGAATTTTGAGATTTGTTCCTCTTATTTAGGAGGCAATTAATCCGATCAGGAGAGAGAGGAAACCCAGATTTCGTATGTTCCCTCTATATCACCTCAATCACCTGGTGTATTCACGTCCTAAAGCAACGAAATTTGCCCTCCCAGTCAGTGCGCTAATATTCGTGCAAGAAAACTATACACCTTATATTAAAGAATGGAGGGAGTAATATCTATGGATATGTCAATGCTCCACTTTGCACTAACCTCTAAGAATGGAACAGATACCTCCAAAACTACTCTATATCCTCCATCGTCTTATATATTTCACATTTTGATGATATAGTAAGATTATAATGAGTAAATAATTGTCTTTTTAGTTCAAAATCAGCTTAGTTACAAAGAGGGCAAACAAAGTTTAAATTGTTAAAAGAAACTATGTACCAACTTTTGTAGAAATTGGGTATCGATGATGTAACAAATAGAGGTGTGCTTCCGTATCCCCCTTCAAACTTAAGTTTGAAAGGGGCAGTTTTCTTTTGACCCATCGAAACTTATATTCAGGCCCTGTATACCTTCGTATATGTGTACTCAGTCGAGCTAGGTATACTCCACGTTCCCACCGGCTGATCCCACCTCCCCTTGTCGTGATCTACGTCTTTGTATGCCACGTTTTGAAATTTTGTTGCTGCTGCTATATATCTCCCGATTTCCACCTCCCACAGGCATGTGAGTATACGAGTACGGTGAGTATACACCTAAGAAGACCATACGGGCTTCGGGTGGGTTCGTACGGTCTTCGAAATGAATCGGTATCGTGCTATCCTGGCCGTCCACGAGTTTCTGTTTGTCAAAGTTTGAACTGAAAGGGAGACACCGAAGCAAAAGTGGTAACAAATAAGCATTCAGAAATTAAGTATTGCCATGTAAATAATCAAAGGTTAAATAGTATTTTGCTGCGGAACACACTGACGTATAGGGGCTGGAATGACTAATGGATCTGGTCTTTGCAATTGGGGTGTCCGCCAGATAATAAATATAAAAAGAGATAAAAAAAAACACCGAGTGACATTAGTCATCAGGATGTGTAAATGGTGCCTAGAAATTGTACAAGGACATTGCTGGATCGGTACCTAGAAATCCCTGGAGACACGAAGCGATAAACAACGTTTTGCAATTCCCACCGCAATGTTACTCCATATGGAATCTTGTGCTGCTACTTGCGCATGGCGCCACCAAGGTGCAGATGGCAGATGGGAGTGTAAAGTCAGCCTGGATTCACGTTCCTCGTTCAAATATCGATGGTGGATGACCTGGGCCTAGCGATGGTGAACGCCCTCGATCCTAGATGTAAACGCAAATGACGGCGGCTGGTTGTCGTCATGTCAGCAAGCTGACTGCAAAAGGATTCGCAGAACAAATCTGATTCACGACTTTCCACGCCGTACTCATCTTTGTAAAAATATACAATATCTAATATTTCGGTGTTTTGAGTGTTTTGATTGACCCTTACGGGAGTATATATACGTATACGGGATAGGTGGAGACTTGGACTACAAGATGTAGAGTACTAGTTTATCTCTAGCTATACGTATATGTATTTTAACATCTCCCTCAGTGGAGAGCGGGAGTAAAGTGGACGCTTGCGACTGGATTTGAAGTCTTGCGCTTCCGTCGTCTTCACCTCCTTATCATCATCACCTGCGTGGACGATCATGGCTGACACCTAGGGGCGGTGACTGCGTCTCCTTCTGGTTCCTCTCTTCCCTCCAGCAGTCACAGCGGGAGTGGCGTGAACGCAAGTGACGACGCGAACGCTGTTGACTGGATTTCTTGAGTTGTTGTAGACGTTGTTCTTGATATCGATGTCAAGGTAACGATCGTGATGTAGCCATGATCGAAGTGGGTGTGGTTGATGTCGTAGTCGTCGTATGTTGTGTGGTCGCCATTGCCGGAGGCGCAAAAAATTGCGAGATTTTTTGTTGTTGTTGTTGACGAAGCTGCAATTATGGACGGTTTGCACCTTGTAGAGGTACCGCCGGGGGCGTCTCTTAGACGCAGTCATAAGTGAGACCACCGGTTTTTCCAGGACCGGAGGGACCCACCAAGCACACAAGGTTTTGTCAGAACCGTATGCGCGGTCATAGGGGCATCATAACCGTGATGCCGGTTTGTTGATGCAGACGTCGGGGTCGTGTACGCGGTCGGTGCCATCGTCGAGGTCGTGGACGCGGCCATGCCGTCGTCGTTCCTTGCAGTTATACTGTCAAAGGGCGTCGTAGTTGTATGTCCATCAAGTGGACGGGTATAGCGGAGGTGGCGGCGTTGTGTCGACGAAGATGTTGATGAAGACCACATTGATGTTGACCTTGGCGATGATGTTGTCGATGATGTCGCAGCAAGCGTGATGTAGATCGTCGCTTAAAGGCATCCCTCGCGGCGACGTGTGTCGTTGCCGTGCTACTAGAGAAGTTTGATGAAATCATGTCCCACACCGACCTGACGCGTGGATGATGTTGATGTTGCTTCTCCGTAGATGTACTCGATGATGATCTTAGCTAGTAGGCTGATGTAGTCGTACAGCTTGATATCATGATTTGGGTTGATGTTGTCCGGCTTGGTGTAGTGCAGATCGGTACAGCTCGATGTAGATGGCATATTCCTAAGCGTGGTGTAGTTGATGTACTCGATTTGGTGTAGATCGTGTCCGAGCGCGTACGCCTAAGGTTGATGGACACCTACCGGCCCTTCCGTGTCCCGAGCTCAAGCCAGATCAGGGATGGTGTAGAGTAGATCGAATCTCGGCTGGCTAGCGCAGCGTACATGTCGGGAGTAGATCGGCAGTCCTGCACGGGCGTTGTTGATCCTGCACAGAAAAAAAAAACAAAGCTTGTCTCCTGGATACAATTGCACGCGTGATTAACACGGTTGTTGGCGTGGAGACGTGACGAAGCAGCTGGAGACCTCCACATGCATGCATGTTGCGGCTGAGTGCATGGCCGCGTGAACCACTCGATGTAGGCCTTGTTTCGCGTGCGTGCGAGTTTCCCGTGGAGATCGATGCCTGCCCCACGCGAAGTAGACCGGCGGGTCGAATTCCTCCAATGCTGCGAAACTAGAGTCGCTGGAGCGATCCGTCTTGAACACCAATTTGCACTGATTTTCGTCGGAAGAAAATAGCTAGAAGATTTAGGGATTTATTTTGGCTAAACTAGATCTAATCTATGGAATTGGAAAATTTGAAATTTGTCTAAACTAACCTATGAAATCAATCTGATCTTTGATCGAGACCGGGTGCCGCGGCGCGTTGTGGAGGTGGTGGAAAAACCTAGGATCGGCGCCGTGAGGCTAACCGCTCTGATACCATGTAAAATATATAGTATCTTTAATATTTCGGTGTTTTGATTTGACCCTCACGGAGAATATATATAGACTTACACGGATATGTGAAGATTTAGAGTACTAGATGTAGAATCCTAGTCTATTTTTAGCCATACGTATACATATTCTAACAATCTTTACTTGATTGATCTTCCTCCGGAGACGGACGCTGTGCATGCAGGATTGGAATCCAACCACGCGCAATGGGCCGCCGATTGAAGATAAGAGATATTTTTTTTCTCCGACGCCAGCGTAGAAATCATGCAGACGTACAAGAGATACTTCTTTGAAATATCCTGGCCAGGATTGGTTTTCTCCTCGCGGCGGCGGCCGCCGGCCTAACCTCCGATCTTGTCCTTGCCTCCTTGTGCGTCTATAGATTGATCCCTTCACACCGATCGTGTAGCTCCCTAGATTCAAAAGGACTCCATGCGTTCTCCTTCCATGATTGCTTAGCATGCATCCATGATTGCTTCGAGCAACGTATCCTGAGTTGAGGCTCCTAGGTTTCCTGTGACGTCGGCGGCACCTTGGGGATAAAATGAAAACTAAAAGAAAACGGTAAGGAGATACAAGGTACGATAATAATAATAGTTATTACTATTGTAATAACAATGGTGGATAATTTTTTACTTAAGTCTAATCTAATGGTTATAGATTTTCACTCTATCAAATAAATGGCCAGATCTTTCTTATTTTTAGTTGGTTTCTCTTTTTTCTGGTTAGCCCGTAATATACTTTTAATATATAATAGATGCTAAAACTACTAATTAACCCTCCAAACTCTGTAATCTCGTGGAGAATAGAAGAAATCTCCTATCTTCCTCCTGAATCTTCTTCCCATAGTTTGACCACTGTTGCGGTATCCCGATCAGATGCCATGAGCATTGCATTTGTTATTGCTATTGGCTTCAGGTTCAGCAACCATTGCACACGCAGCATGCTCATACAGAGCGCCCGAGCTCTCACCAGATGTCCTTCATGGTCTCGGACAACAACTCATGTGCTTCCGTGTCCCTGTAGACCAGCCTCACTGAACACTGCATCTACAAGCTTTAACGTGTCCTCATCTGGTGGAATTTTGTTCTTTACTGGACTTTTCTCCTTCCCCGTATGGGATAGATCAAGGGCAGACTCCAACGTCCATCTCACAGATTCAACAATTGATTTTGTCAGCGCCCCATGCCAGCGCGCATTGCAGCTTGTCCACGCCGACCAGCAGTCACACAAGATCTTACATGCGTCTGCTTTTGAAACCTCTTTGCCTTCTTACAGTATCTGTCGCCCAGGAAGCCGGATGTAGTATAGGAATTTTCACACATGTTGATACTTTAAATTCCTCCTAGAATAGCTTCGCCCAAGTGCGATTAAAAAAAGGCATGCTGAGGTGTATCATCTGCACTTCAAATTTCTCTCTTTTTTTGCAGCTGCGGTACCCGTTGTGTTGGCGCTAAGACATGGAGAGGCTAGATGACATGCTTCGACACCTGATCGAGGAGGCGCGTCGCATCTATCCCATGCCCACCCGATCTTGAGCCCCAGCCAGGATATGGGATCCCCGTACGTAATCGCTATCCGAGACTTGTTTGTAGTTTTGTCGTTTGCCCTGGTTTGTGTCGTGGCCCCCACATCTATTATTCACTTACTTTTAACGTCTTGTAAACTCTCTATTTTTTTTCGACAAAGGACGCTTTTATTATTTAGATAAGTATTACATTCGGCCTCTGCATATCTAGGATGCACACAACCGACAATACTCCAGCAAATCCAACGGAACTAAAGATAAAGTCGATGGCGGATTACAAAACTATGTGATTAAATGTAACTACGCCAAAGGTGTTGGTGGCAGACCGATCCGAAGATTATGCTGTCATCCATGTCCGTTAAATAGGTCCCGTGCCGTATCCTCCAGCCACATACACACCTCCGTAAAAAGGCCACGAAGCTTCACATGATGTAGTATCGACCAAGTTCGAAGGGTATTTGTACACCTGAAAGTAACCTGCAGAAGGTAACAGTTGATATCATTAAAAACCTTATCATTTCTACATAGCCATAGCGACTATATAAATGCAATCGCTTCGACCCGAAGAAGTATCTTGTACTTGTTATCTATACCATGTAACCAATTCCTAAAAATATTGGCAATACTACGTGGTGGAGACAAGCCAGAAACTGCTTGGGTGACTGGCCATATAGACCGTGCAAAACTACATTGGAAAAACAGGTTGGTGACAAAACACACAGCTCAGATTCCCATGCCAATTCCTCTTAATAAGGTTGTCTTTTGTAAGGATAATTTCTCGACGAAGATACCAAGCAAAAATCTTGTTTTTAAGAGGTATATTTATTTTTCAAATCATCCTATTATCTAATACTTGTATTACTGGCTGGATTAAAGCATTGTATAAAGAGCTAACCGAGAAAGAACCATTCTCAGTTAGATTCCAACGAAATTCATCTGGCTCTGCTGACAATTGTACATGTGCCAGTCGATGTAGCAACATGATCCAAGAGTCGAGTCTAACGCCAGTTAAATCCCTTCTGAACACTATATTGGGTGAAAAAGATTCCAACACAAGGGCAATCGTTTCTTCCTTATAATGGACAATGGAATACAACGCAGGATATTGTTCTTGGAAGGTGGCATTACCTAACCATTTATCATTCCAAAACCTTACCTGAGACCCATTATTAATAGAAAATGTGCCAAAGCGAAGAAAATGTTTCTTTGTCGCCATCATGCCAGCCCAAAAGTGAGAGTCGCCCGGTTTCCAAACCATTTGGGACAATGTTTTTGAACCAACATATTTTCTCTTAATAAGAGTTTGTCATATCCCTTCTTCAGTTAATAACTTGAAGAGCCATTTACTAAGGACCGTTGTATTCTTGATATTCAAATCATGAATACCTAGCCCATCCTGTTCTTTGGGCCGACATAACACACTCCATTTAGCCAGTCTGTATTTCTTTTTCTCATTATCCCCCTGCTAAAAGAATCTTGATCGGAAATAATCTAACCTTTTCAAGACTCCTTTTGGTAGATGAAAGAAAGATAACATATACAGTACCATGTTATTAAGTACTAAATTTATGAGTACCATTCTCCCCCTATAGAGAGTAATTTGCCTTTCCAACTGCTCAGATGCACCTGTAGTCTTTCTTCGATAATTTTCCATTCAGCATTTGTAAGCCTACGGTAATGTACCGGAATACCCAAATATTTGATCAAAAAAATGCCATGACTACAGACGAAAAGTTCATTGTAAAGACCAACCGCTTCCTGAGCCTCCCGGAAACAAAACGATTCACTCTTGTGAAAGTTAATTTTTAATCCTGAAAGTTGTTCAAAAGCTGAAAGAATAAGTTTCAGGTTTTTTGTCTTTTCGAGGTCATGTTCCATAAAGAGAATTGTATCATCGGCATATTGAAGTAAAGATAATCCACCATCCACGAGATGGGGAATCACAACTTCAATTTGACCCTCTGACTTGGCTCGCTCAATCAGGATTGATAACATATCAGCCACTAAATTAAATAGCATTGGCAATAATAGATCTCCTTGTCTTAGCCCCTTTTTGGTCTGGAAGTAGATACCAACGTCATCATTGATTTTGATGGCAACACTACCTCCGAACACAAAGCTATTGATTAAATCACACCACTCAGCGGAAAATCCTTTCATTCTAAGAACTTGCTGAAGGAAAGACCATTTAACCTTATCGTAAGCTTTTTCGAAATCAATTTTGAGAATTACCCCGTTCAATTTCTTCCTATGAAGTTCATGAACAGATTCATGTAAAGTTACACACCATCAAGAATGTTTTGACCTTGCATGAAAGCAGTTTGCGAAGGTCTAACAACATGATCAGCCACTGAGTTTAACCTGATAGTAGCAACTTTGGTAAAAATCTTAAAACTAAGATTAAGTAGACAAATCGGTCTATATTGTTGGATCTGTTCTGCTTTGTTAACCTTAGGTAATAAGATAATCTCACCAAAATTCAAACAAAACAGATCTAATTGACCCTGGTGCAAAGCACTGAACATGTCAGGGAGATCTGTTTTGATGACGTCCCAAAAGGTTTGGTAAAACTCACCTGGGACTCCATCAGGACCAAGGGCCTTATTGTGTTTCATTTGGAAAACAACCAATTTGACCTCGTCCTCAGAATAAGGAGTGGTCAGATAGTTGTTTTCCGCATCAGAAACCTGGGGCATATCGGTTGTTTGAGATTCATCCATAGAGAAAGAACCTTCATCCGGTTCCCCGAACAAAGTTTTGTAGTAATTTGTAATATAAGATTTCAATTGATCATGTCCTTCAATCGGCTCGTCATTATGCATTAAGGAATGAATATGTTTCTTCTTGTGTCTGCCATTGGCTACTATGTGGAAGTATCTAGTATTCGAATCCCCATGCAAGATAAATTTCGATTACAACGCTGATACAATTTGAGTTCCTCTTCCTGCAGTAACCGGGCAATCTCCGCATTCGATTGGCTTTTGAGCTCAATTTCCTGTGGAGTTAGCAACCGTGTTTCTGCTAAAGCTTCGAGGTCATCAATAGTAGAGGAAAGTCTCAGTTTTTCCTTTTTAAGGATACCAGTTGTGTGTCGCGCCCAACCCCCAAGGTGTTTTCGTCTCATACACACTTTATTATTCCACCTCTGGATTGGGGTAACACTATCAACCGATCTTTCCCACAATGCTTTCACCATGTCTTGGAAACCATCTCGTATTAGCCATCCGAGTTCAAATTTAAACGGATGGGCCAAACATGGTGGTGGTAACCCAGTGGTAAGCAAAATGGGAGCATGATCTGACAGAGTCTCAATACGTTCTAGAGCGCGTACCGAGACCAACGGGAAGTGATCTTCCCAGTCTAAGTCCATGAGTACACGATCAAGTTTTTCGTATGTAGGTTCCGGCAAAGATTTAGCCCAAGTAAACTGTCTTCCAATCATTGTCACTTCCTTTAAATCCAGACTGTCAATGACATCGTTAAAATGGAAAGGCCAATAATCATCAAAACATCCTTTACTCTTCTTGTATGGAAACCTAAGCAAATTAAAATCACCCCCTATGAGGATAGATGTGGATTGTCCTTTGCTAAGGTCACCAATTCATGAAGAAAAGCAGCCTTAAAAGCCTCTTGGGCGGCACCATAAACTGTGACTAGACTTCATTTGAAATTATCAGCCTTGTTACGGATGTGAAATTTTATATGAAACTCTCCTTCCGAAACGGCTAATATGTCCATGGTATCCGTCCGCACACCGAGTAAAATGCTCCCGGACTGTCCCCTAGGTGGTTGGGAATGTCACACAAAGTCTAAACTACCCGCTAGGCGATCCAACATACTCTGTGACAATTCTCGTCTACCAATTTTGGAGATAGCTACAAAGTCTAAATTATGTTCCCTAGAACAAAGTGCAATGTGTAAATGTTTAGCCAAGTCACGAAGACCTATGCTATTCAAAAACATAACATTCATTGGGAATCAATAATAGATTTAGGAGCAAGATCTCGTTTATGAGATTTATTACATTTTTTCTCAGAAGTCGATTTACGACCAGAAGCAGTCATCGTATAATGAACTTAATCTGTCTTCGTCCAAACTAACTTCCAGAACTCCACCTACTAGATGAGATAGGAGTTGACCATCTGTTGTATGGTCTGTTTCCTCATCATCCGAGTAAGAGGAAATATAAGAGGTCGAAGCTTTTGAAACAACCGTTAACCGGTCAAATTCCATCCGCTTCAAAACCTTGGCAGAAATTGAAATATCACTAGCATTCTTACCTAGACTAATACCAACTGAATTTAGCTTAGAAGAAATACTAGTAGAAGAAAAAGAAATAAAATACTTGGAATAAGAGGGATTACCACAAGTGTCCAGGTTCATTTCAGCTTTTCTACGCATGGCCTTCTCCAAAGAATCCATGTCCGTCGCAGAAGCACCATCAGAGCCCTCTGTGTGCCTTCCACTCCTGCGAAGCATCGGGAACATCGAGGTCTTCTTCTTCTGAGCGCCAGCCCAGGGGCCTGCGTAGGAGGAGGAGCCCCCCACAGTCGGCACGACCACCGCAACGGTCACGTCCACTGCCGGTGGAGACGCAGTCACCATCAGAGGGACCTCCAGAAGCCCTGCCATCGGTGGAGACAAGGTCACCGCCAGTGGGACCTCCAGAAGCACCAGGCCCTCGAGAGGCCCACGACCAGAAGCAGTTCGTCCGGGGAGGGACCTGGCCACCGGCGGCCTGCTGGATCGGGTCAGGCTGCTCCACAGCAGACGCCAAAGCAGCTGAGGGGCCGTCGTGGTCCGCCGATGAGGGAGGAGGGGGCCGGGCCGTGTCCATCCACAGCGGGGTAAACTCTCTATGAATGGTTGCTTCATTTATAAAGCGAGGTGAAAACCTGTTTCGAAAGGGAGTGTATCATCTGCACCACATTCCTCGTAGAATCCTATCCTTTCAACATGGCGATGGTGCAATATAATTATGGATCACCTTCCACGAGAAATTCTACACTTTTGGTGACACAGCTATTCTTCACAGTTTCTTCCAACAGTTGTTCGCCGTAGTAGTAGTAACCCGAGCTCGACGCCTCTTCTTGATTACATGAGTTTTAAATCAATGTTTTGCATGTCGATGGCACAGAGAAAGTCCATGGGTAAAATCAAGGATTGACACAAAGAGAATTCTTAGTTGGGCCTCTGCACATATGGCCTAAATTTGATAGGCCCGGTGGCTTGGCTTGGCTTGGCCTGGCCAGAATGTTTGGGCATGGGCTGCCCATGGTCAGGTCTACCCACGATAGAGTCCTCCAATGCCATTCCATGTAAAGCGGGTAAGTCCACTAAAGAAAAATGTAAAGGGGGTAAGACTTTCTTAGGTTTGCCAGCCTTGGCTCTATGGTTTTAGCAACAGATCTGATTGCCATATTGTATGTTTCTACTCCCTCCGACTCATATTAGTTCAGTTAAATTTGTCTAGATTCGAATATATCTAGACATGTTTTAGCATTAGATACATTCGAATCTAGAAAAATCCAAGTCAACTAATATGGATCGGATGGAGTACATTTTTTCCAAGTCGTTGCGTGCCGGAAGCATCTGAAATCTGAACAATCATCCGTGAACGAAATGTACAAACAAACAGAGTGCAATGTGGCAGCACAACCCACCATGTCTATGTCCCTTGTTCGATAGGTATATCTGTACAGGAGCAAGTTAGTAGTTGTGGGCTAGCTGGGCGCGCAGCGGTCGAACAGCATGTACACCGTCGCGTCCGACATCTCGCCATCGGTCTCCTTCCGGTCGACGGCAGGCTTAGGAGCGGCCCCTCCCATCCGCTGTTTCTTCTCGTGCTCGGCGTGGCTCACCGTCGGCGCCATGGGCTGCCTCTTCTGGCCACGCAGCACGGCGGAGATCTTGCTCAACCAGACGGCGCTGGCGATGTCGGACCCTCTCGTCGCCGTGGAAGTCGTCATGGCGATGTCGTTAATGCCGGCGGCCTTGATCTCGGCTGCTTCTCTAGGACGGACTGGTGATCGTAGGAACGAAATGGCAACGGGGATTTGCAAAAGGAACACCTTGGATATGTTGTTGGCTAGCAGTACCTGTTTATATATGCTCTAGCCAGGGCGCCAAGGCTGGCAGATAGGAAGGATATATTGGCATATTCTAGTTCTATAGGTAGTTGGAGGCGTCTGCCACACACGGCAAACCGCAACACGGCAGGGCAGCACGCCAGTGGCCGGTCAAAAGAACGCAAATGCTCTGTCGCCGTCTCTCCCTACCGCCACGCTGTCTCCACGTGTGACTACGATCTCGGTCAGTTCAGTTGGGGGCGTCGGTGAGTGCGATGATGGCTCCACGTTCTTCCTACGTGGAGTACGTGTACGACGCGGAAAAACAAAGCACGCGCGATCCGCATGCCGATAACGTGTGATTGTTCGTCTTTGGCTCGCGACAAACCATTCTCAACTCGTGCGAAAATCCAGCTGTTTTTAGCCCATGTTTGTGCGCAATCTCTGCGAGGCTTGTGCAAATTAATCAGAGTCTCGCAGCGTGCCTTTTGCTGCTAATTGTGTTCTCTCTCTCTTTCTTTCTTTTCAAAATTATATTCGGAAGTCTCAATCAAGTGAAAATGACTGGAAACGAGTCAATGTATGTCCTTTTAAGAAAACGTTCATGTATATATGTAAAATATGACCCGACCGGTGAAAATTTTCCCCGACGACATGAAACTATCTTTATTATCATCTACTTCCTCCGTTCAGAACTAAATGTCGCAGATTTGACTGATACGCATGCATGACATGTTTCGTGTGCAAATACTCCTTCCATATCAAAATATAAGATGTTTTAGTTTTGTGAAACAAATGTATCTAGATGTCTTTTAGTGTATAGTTCGTAGTGAACCTAAATACTAAAAAGGTCTAGATACATTCGTTTCACAAAACAAAAAAAATCTTATATTTTGAAACAGAGGGAGTACATGTGTATCTACATAAATCCGTGACACTTTCCGAATGGAGAAAGTTGTACCGAAAGCGAATAGAGAAAGTTGTACCGAAAGGATGATCAAAATATAAAAGATTTTCTAAAATGCAACTAGTTGACACAATCTTATATGGAACTCCACCCTCCCTAGGGCATCCCCCTCCCCAGCTCCTCCCCTCTGCCGCCGCCGGCGCGGGCCGCCGGGCAAAGTCCCTGCGGTGGCGGCGCCGGCGGACTTGCCCTTCCCCGCTCGCGAGGCGAGGAGATCGGGGCTCCCTCAGCCTGGCGGCGGTGCACCATGGAGGCGCTGGAGATCGGGCGGCGGGGTATGGTCCTGGCAGTGACGAGCGGGCATGCGACGTGGCAGTGCCTCCTCCCCTCTCGACTGCGGGGGCGGCTCAGGTGGAGCGGGTTCTAGGCGAGCTCAGCCCGAGCTCTGGCGGCAGCCATGGCGATCTGCTGGCGTAGCGGTGGCAGGGTGCGGGGGTGCTCAGGGTGCAGGTGACCGACGACAGTGGCGGCATGGTTGCAACAGCACGGCGGCGGAGTGGAGGGGTTCCTGATTTGGGCCTGTTCTAGCCCTATTTAGCACTGATGTTGTGTCCGGCTAGCTCTCATCGTGGGCGATGGAGGGAAGTTCCCCTCCGCCAAGCCGTTAGGTGCCTCGATGCCTGCACGTCTATGAGCCCTACCCGGCTTTCTTGTCGGCGGCGTGAGGTGGCGTTGGTTGGAGCTTTGGCTAGAGCTCGTGGATGTCGGGACGGCGGCCCCGAAAGGTGGACTACACGAGCGTCTCTTCGTCGAGCGTCGTGGTTGTGGTGGTGGTTTCTCCCCTCGATCATGTGGATGGCAAGGAGAGGGTGATCGGAGGCTTTGGTGTTGGCGGCGCTTCGTCTTCGGCAACTCTCAAATCGTGTATCGGCAGCCTATCTTGGGGACAACGGGCGTGGTGGGCGCTGGGGAGCGGTTCGAAGGTTTTTTCGGGCAAAAGCTCAGTTCCTCAGCACCATCGCGGCGATGCCTGCGGGTATCATTACCTTCTTTAGGGTGATGATGCGGCTACCTTATGTTTATTAAAATCATGGAGAACTATGAAAGTAGAACTATTAAAATCATGGAGAACTATAAAATTATCTAACTAGGTCGTTACAATTAGAAATGATATGCATGTTCTACATGAAAGGAGAAAGACCATGGAGGCTCAGCTGGGTAAGGTAGATGAGAGCCAAGCTCTCGTACTAGCAAAGTTTGCTGGAAAACCGAGCCAAATCCGGTAGAAGACTTCAAGATGATAAGGGTGGTAACCAATAAAGAGAAACCTGAAGAGCTGGACTATAGCAACGCGCCAACACCAGAATATACGTGGAAGATCTACTAAAGATGATCACCATGAAGAATCCAGGTATAGAACAAGGTAATGATACTATGTACCAACAATTTATACAAGTAGCATCTAAAGTTCGAGATTTAGAGATGGAGTATAAAAGACTAGCTGATAAGCTTCCAGCTAAGCTAGTTAATATATTTGAGCCCACTATTAAATTTAAGTTGGAAGTCAATGAGATATCCGCACTTTGTGATCTTGGTGCGAGCGTCGCAGCAATTTTTGAAAGCTTATTCGACAAATTAAACTTGGGGCCATTTGTTACTACTAAATTGAGACTCCATCTAACTGATTCAACATATAAACAAGTTGTTGGGATCAAAGAAAATATAGTTGCTGAAATTAAGGTAGTCCTGCTCTTATTGATCTTGTTATTGTGGACTTGCCTGAAGATCCCATAGAACCTATAATTCTAGGTAGGACATTTCTAAGAACTATTCAATCTTTGATTAATTTACATGAGGGGAATGTGAGAATAGGGCTACCATCTAGAGATCTTTTCTGTCTACTTTCCTACGAAAAAGAAGGCCAAGCCTAATGATGATGATGATGGTGTAATTACTTTAAAAGCCAATTATTTTGGAGTAGGGCTTCCACTTCTTAAATCTAAGTGATTACCATCAATGTTAAGCTAACTAACCTTAACTAGAAGCGCTTCATAGGAGCCAACCCATGTGAAATAAAGTTTTACTTTTATGTTAGTTTTATTTGTTTAGTTTAGTTTTTGTTTTTAATAAAGAGGGTCCAAGAAGACTTTTGAAGAGAGGAGAAGAAATAAGATAATCCTCTATATTTTATTTTTACTAACACATAGCCTAAAAAGTACTGCTGATTTCTTTATGAAGTATATTTGTTGTTATTTTGTCTTTTGATAAGATGTGCAAAGGCACATAGAGCTTCTAATCAAAAAATTTAAGTTTTGTAGCTCAAAATGATCTTAACGACCACTGGTACGACCGGAAGGGACCGTACCGTGCACCCATACCACATCGAACCGAAGGAAGATAGAAATTCTGATTTTTGCCGCAGGAAATAATGCTCTTAACGACCACTGGTATGGCCAGACACGCCCGTACCGTACCCTCGAGCAAACATCAGTTTTTAAGAAAAGCTACAGTACCGATAACGACCAGCAGTATGGGCGCGCACGACCATATCACGTGCCCGTACCGAGTGCACCGCCAGGGAGCATCCGTCGCCCCCAAGGTATGTCACCCGGTACGGACGGGCTCCATATTCAGCCGAGGAGGTAATCTAAAATCCTCAAAAATAAATCTTTCTCTTTCTTCTTCCTTCAAACTCTAAACCACCTCCATTGGATTTTTAAATTTACTTAATCTTTTTTCGATTCCTCGCACTCATTCGATCTAAGGTATGATTCTTCTCTGATCCTCAACTTATTTATGCAAAAGCTTCACTCAATCATTGATCATTATCAATCTAGATCTAGGCCTTGTTCTTGATTCAATCTTGATATTGAGCATGCTTAGTATTGTTTTAGAGGAGTTTCTTTTATAGTTAGTGTATAGAATCATTTATGCTATGTTTCTATTGGACCAAAAAAATTATTAGCAATCTTTATTTACTTTATCTTATTATTATTATTTTAGATGAACACGACGAGCCGTACACGTGGGATGGCTGCGGTATCCTCCGCACCACCCGTTGATATGTTGACCCCCGAGTCACTTGGTATTGAGTTCACCGAAGAGTTTCAGCTGAACCGTTTCAATCACCACAAGCTCCAAGAAATCAAGTCCACCGAGTGGGTGTGTCCTTATATCCTGAACCAACTTGGCATTCGTGCTGATTTCAATTTATTTTGCAACAATATTGATTTGTATGATTTTGTATTTAGGATGTTGCCACGTATCGACGCTTGACGCTAGAGTTCTTCAGCATATTGACGCACACAGTGGACCCTAACGGTTGTACCGAGGAATAAAGGCCCGAAGTTGATCGCATCAAGTTCCGCCTTATGAACTATGAGTACACCTTAACACTCAGCCAATTGGCTCAATGCTTTGGGTTTGCCAACAGTACTACCAATGTACGTACAACTACTTTTGTTTTAAATCTTTCCTCTTTATAGTACTTTAATTTAATGAAGATTCGTGAAAACACACCCAAGAAGAACTAAATTGATCACCATGATATTCGCTATTTATTCTATGTGATTGCTAACACTTTGCAGGCGCGTGGTAATATTACTAGAGTTAATGAGGAGGACATGTTGATACTCACAATAGATGCTATTATTAATTGTAACTTAATGCTAAATTTGGACGCTCTTCTTGTGTTTTACCTTAAAAATCTCAAGGACCCATATGCCGAGGAGGAGTTGTGACCGTTCTTGCACGCGCACTTCGTATCAACCTAGGTAACATCTAACCATTGACAGGAAGTCACCGTCTCAGTCTCCCTACTCTGAGAGTATATAGTATGATTTCTAAAAATCATGGTAGATATTTCTTCGATATACCTTGAGCGGATCACTTGATCCCAGCTCCTTTGCCTAACAGTTTATTCTCTATCGAGGATGGACGTTTGCGTTTTGACGCGCAGGTTGAAGCTGATCTACCCCAACAAGAAATACCCATGGAAGGAGGAAAAGATGAAGAAGTAGAACAAGGATGACCCGAACAAGATGAGCACCACCAAACTACTACACCACCTATGAAGACATCTACACACTCGAAGGAAATATTCAAAACATGAACAACCTCTCCATCAACGTTCGAGATGCTACTACAAGCCTCGCCGCCCAGTTCCATGATTGGAGCAGCCAATGGAACGAGGGAAATTATCCACCGCCACCACAATGATCAATAAAAGGGCTTGCAAAATCCCGAGATTGGGGATGTGTTCTCCTGGAAAATTTACTTGAGTAATAACGAGGTTGTACTCCAGCTCGTTGGAAGCTTTGAAACACTCATGTTGGCTTGTCCCAACACTTTGATTTTTTCCTTTGTTTTTTAGTTTACTTTCATTTTTAGCTTGCTTTTGTTTTTCGTTTATTTTTCTTTTCTTAAAACCTTTGCTTGGTTGCAAGTTCTTTTCTATTCTTTAATCCCTATCCTCGAAAATATAAAAAGATTTTTCTGTTCTTCCTTTTTCGTAAATGTGGATTTGCACTTTGACTCTTTGCTTTAATATCATTATGAGAGTAATCGTGTTTGAATTTTGAAGGAACACATCCCTATAAGGAAGAGGATCATGAAGTCACTTATGAGAGGTATGTCTTATGTCTCCCACTTATGAAGTTTGAGTTGTTTATCTTAGTTGTTTGATTTGCTAAGATCCCATGCTAGTGGGAAGTAATTTAATATGGTTAGAGTAAGACTTTTTATTAGTATGATGATTAGTTGTTGAAGCTCTTGCTCTAGTTATTTTAGTTAACCGAGTCTTGCCTTGAAAATAATATTGCCAAACAAGTACAATAAGAAAAATTCTGAAATTTATGACTTGTTTGATGAATGATTGTCTTGAGAGTATGCCCTTGAAGATACTTAACCCCATAGATATTTTGATAGTCTTGACGACACTCATGAAAGGAGTTGCTTGATTGAAATAAATTCTAGTGCTAATTGTGATGCATGCCAAAGCTAATCTTGTGGACTAAACTGCGGTACTAGCTCAAAAAAGAGAGAAAGAAGCGAGACAATTTTGTCTCTAATGTAGACCTTTGGGATGCCAACAACTCCGCTAGCTTTTGAACAATCTATGGTATAACCCCGTATTTCAGCTATGAGTTGATGACATGAGTGGCATACGTGTCAATATATGGGCAAAAGTATTGGTACTCCCAAAGTTTGTGCAAACACTTGCAAAAGAAACATTCAGCGATCCTCGAAAGAATAAAAGAAAAAAAAGATATCTATGGGGATCCATATAACAAGTCCTTGGCATGGTCTCATTACTACTTTACGAGTTTTTCTTAAAAAACAATGATTGGATTAGAAGTGTTTTTGATAGACTTGATTTATTGATGTGGGTGTAAATGAGGTTCTTTATTATTATACTACTTAGGACATGAAACTCTCTTACTCAATTATGCTATTTAAACATCCTAGTGTTTCTTGGCAAGCTGAGAGTTAATTACAAGAATTAGATTGACTGCTACACTTCTAGTTACTTATACTTATATTAAACTTTACTTTGATTGTCTTGACTTACCAAAGCTTGTATCGTATTCTTGTCATCATCTCTAACTTTGATAAGCCTCGCAAATGAATGAAGTGTTGAGGTGCATATGACTACCAACCGTAAGTGAATTCTTATTCTCGTTGTTTCAAGTTTAAACGCTGAATTCGTTATAGTTCTTTTGGTTCTTCTTGCTCGAGGGCGATCAAGGTTTGAATTTGGGGAAGTTGATGGCTCTAAAATTAGTCATCTTCCACTGCGTTTAAACATTGTTTTGGGTCAAGAAATTGCTAAAAAACTCTCAGTCATTGCCACTAATGACTAATAATTGTAAAAATATGCAAAACCTCTCTTTGAATTATGTTATGCAGGAGATCACAGTTTTTAATGCGAAATTAGGAGTCATAATGAAGGTTTTTGAGGAAGTCCACACGACCAAGTAATTGGGAAGCTATTCCAGGACGTCAGCACGCTTAACGACCACTGGTACGGGCAGGACCCGCCCGTACCAGGTGGCGATGGCTTCGTCTCATCAAACCCTACAACTTTTGTGAAGACGCCTATATATTTTGAGGATTCAGCTGCCGACCAGAGAGCCGCCATTCTCAGATTACATCACAACATCACCAAAGGAGATCCACGCCATTGTTCATCCATTGTTTATCCATTGTTCATCACTTCCATCATCCATCCCATCCACTAGCCATAGCCATTGCTTTATACTTTATATCTTCTTATGATTTAGCGACCATTGTAAGAATATTTGATTTCAATCTAAATATTTGTATGATGGTTTCTATCTCCGATCTATTTGTTATGAGTGAGTAGTCCTTATGGGCTGCGGGTTGGGGAGAAACCTCGCAGCGATTATATGCATCTAGATCATGGGAGTATTGTATTTTGTTTGCAATTGAGATTTGTATCTTTTGTTTCTTTGTCTCTTGTCTCGATCTGTGGACTTGTAGGTACCCAAGATCCCATAGATTGATAAATGCTTGAGGTGAAATACTTGGCTAGCGGTGATCTCATAGGAACCCCAGTGATAGAAAGGGTAGTACGACCTTCGCTTAGCGACCCATTCGGAATCACAACAACATCACCAATTTAATTTTTGATCTGTGTTTTACACTTAATAATTGTTTATAGCCCGTTGCTTTAGTGTGCACTCGGTTGGATTAAAAGACTATTGTTATGCCCGCTGCATCATGGGGGCTCTAGTATATTAGGATATGTTGCCCACAAGAGATTATCTCTGTTCAAACATTATACATAACTATGCTTATTATTATCTTTTATCTCATATGATGTGCAGCTGTAGGTGGATCTTTAACCCTGGCTTATCTCCATCTATTGATTCAACCCATTATAAAATAAAGTAGACCGGTCCGATAAACTAAGGTAAAACGAACAAACAAAGTCTTGTAGACGTGTCTTTTTTATTTCCTTTTACCATTGCTTTTCGAGGTTCGCTTAAACCTGGTCCTGTAGGAAAAAAGCTAGTATACTAATGACTCCGGATCGAAGGTATCAGCAGTCCGTGTCTAACAGCTGCTCGAGGAGGGTGCGACCGGCCGGTGGAGCCCACAGCCCCTGCACTCCATCTCGGTCGGTCGATGCCACTCAATCCCTCCCCTTGGCCGATTGCTGCTGATTTGGGTGCCGCCGGCCATGGCGTGGGTGGCTGGAGGTTAGGGATGGGCATGGTTCATTTGGCAGAGAGAAAGAATAGAGGAGAGGGGTTCATCAAGTGGGTTCCAGACACCTTTGCAGAAAAACCCAGAATATATAACCAGTCTATCGTGTGTCTCCTCGGACCATTACATATTGCCAAGTCAGCCGGACAATCTTATCAGAAACAATATCATAGGATTTAAAGATGAATGGTTAGAATGACGTGGTACATTTGCGTGACAATCGGAGTTTGAAGTCGTATTTTTTTATAAAAGATCTGAAAAATGTACAGTAGTTTTTTGAAATCCTAGTTCCTAGGAAAAAATGCAAATTTCTCCAACAACTGGGAAAGAAAAAGAGGAGTACGTACAGAGGCATGTACACGACCGAGTACGAAATGGCCTTTATAAAAAGAAAAAAGAAAAAAGTCAATCGTACACGATCGAGCTAGTAGCTAGGTGTGGGCAGGCAGGCTCGCTAGCTGGGCGCGAAGTGGTCGAGCAGCAGGTACACCGTTGCGTCCGACATTCCGCCGGTCTCCTTCTGGTCGACGCCTGGCTTCGCCGGCGCGGCCGCCTTCTTCTTGCCATGAACGGCCCCTCCCATCTGCTGCTGCTTCTGGTGCTCGGCAGGGCTCACCGACGGCGTGGCGTGCCTCTTCTTCCCGCGCAGCACGGCGGAGAGCTCGCCGAACCAGACGCCGGCGACGTCGGACGCGGTCGTCGTTGTCGAAGGCATCGTTGGTGCTGGCTTGATCCTCACAAGGAATGAACTGGCAAGGGAACCAGATGGATGATCTGGATGCCAACTCGTACGGGGTCGCAATTTGAAATGGAACGCGTTGGATGATTGGATGATGTTAATTTCGCTATGGCGCCGTGCCGTTTATATACAGTACGGCAAGACTGGCAGGTGGGTAAGAGGATTGGCATTCCTCCAGTTGGTGCGGAGCTAGGGTGTCGGGCCCCACACGCCGGCCAACGATACCGTGGGCGTGCCGTCTGCTGTGTCGTGCCCACGGTTTCGCGGTAGCTTCCGTCGGGTCAATGCTGCGTCGGACGTGAGATCTGGACCACCCGAATCGGGTCGCAGTCGGAGGCACCCTGATCCTGACCAAAACCGGCGGGCGCGTCTCGGGGCACCAGGACAAAGATGGAGCGATCACCTGAGATGCCACATCGTCTACCAATGAAACTAGTATACCAGTTCATTCGCATCTAGGAATAGTTACGTGAGCAATTACATACCGTACGTGTGCGACTGCAATACTTGTTCAGTTGTTCGCATGGATATCTCTCTGTGCCTCTAGAAGGCATAAGCTGTGTCACCGCAATTTCAGAACACCATGTGAGTTCTATGTCATCTTATCCTAGCGTTTACATACGTGTCACACGGCCTACCGCCACACGATAAGCGTGATATAATTCATGAAATAAAAAATATTCAGATTTGAAAAAAGTTTAGACAAGGAGAAACGCTTAGATTTAAAAAAAATCAGATTAAAAAATATTAAAAGTTGAAAATTGTTTAGAGTAAATAATGTTCAAGTTTTAGAAAAATATATGAAAAACTAAAAAATGAACGTGAAGAAGAACATAAAAGAAAAGGAGGAAAATAGAAAATGGAGGAAAATAAATAAATAAAATTGCAGAGACGCTTTATGTGGCACGCTATTAGGGAGAGCTTGTGTGGAGGTTCCTTATCTCCCATAGAGAGTGTGATCTAGTTACTTCGGAACCATGGTAAAATTTAAGACATTTGTGTGGTACTCCCTTATTAGACTTAGGGTTTGGGGGAACTTGCTCAATCCTCTAGGGGTGGCATATCTGTCTCATATATATAGAGGGTACATAGTACCAATACATGACAATGGCGGCATATAGTCTGTACAATACACAATACTACAACTACACAAATCTAGCATCCTCCTCCAATCTCAACTCACTCCTGAAGTATCAAGAAGGTTGAGATTGGGCCTATAGACCCCAAACATGGGCAAAGGTAGAGGTTTGGTGAAGATGTCTGCAAGTTGATCCTTCGACAAGATGAACTTAATTTGTAGTAGTTTCTGTGCAACACGTTCCCTCACAAAATGATAGTCAATCTCAATGTGTTTGGTTCGTGGATGGAACACCGGGTTGGACAATACAAACGTAGCACCGATGTTATCGCACCAAAGGACCGGAGGATGAGGTTGGGAAACTCCCAACTCCTGAGGTAAGGACTGAACCCATATAAGCTCAGCGGTTGTATTGGCAACAACCTTGTACTCGGCTTCGGTGCTGCTGCAGGAGACCGTGGCTTGCTTGCGTGCACTCCAGGCGATCAAGTTAGGACCCAGAAACATAGCATAGCCCTCCATAGAGCGCCTATCATCTGGACAACCAGCCCAGTCAACATTGGAGAAAGCAGACAGTACTCCTGATGAACTGGCACACATGTGTAGACCAAAGGACACAGTGAGGCGCACTTAACGCAAAATGCGTTTAACATCAGACCAGTGCACTCCAGTGGGTGCATAAAGATACTAACACACCCTGTTGACTACAAAGGAAAGATCCGGGCGGGTAATCGTCAGATACTACAAGCCTCCAACAATACTACAATACTCACTTGCATCATCAAGAGATAGAGGAGCTCCATCATTAGCTGAGAGCTTGTCAGTGGAGGACATGGGCGCAAGAGATGTCTTGCACTTGAGCATACCAGCACGCGCAAGAGATCAACGGAATACTTCTTCTGTGTCAGAGCCAAACCACGAGACTGATGAGCAACCTCGATACCCAAGAAGAAGTGAAGCTGACCCAGGTCCTTGACAACAAGATCAGCCCCTATAGAAGTAATAAGCGCATCATCAGCCGACGAGGAAGAACTGACAAGGATAATGTCATCCACGTACACAAGCAAGTACATGGGCACACTCTGCCGCTAGAACAAAATAGTGATGTGTATGTTGTCGAGAGAACAAAACCATGAGCATGAAGAGCTGAAGCCAAGCGAGCATGCCAAGAACGAGGTGCTTTCTTCAGACCATAAAGAGCCTTCGTCAGTCAACAGAGATGATGAGGCTGACTGTGATCAACAAATCCAGGAGGCTATCGCATATAGACCTCCTCTTCTAAAAAACCACGAAGGAAGGAATTCTGTACATCAAGCTGCCGAAGAGACCAACCTCGAGAAACTGCCAGAGACAGAAGAAGACGAATAGTGGTAGGCTTGACGACGGGACTGAACATGTCCTCATAATCCACACCATGTCGCTATTTGAAGCCCTTAGCCACTAGCGCTCAATGGACCTATCAGCATGTTTCTTCACCTTAAAACCCACTTCAAATAAATGATGTTGACATGAGGTGGAGGGGGAACCAGAGTCTAGGTCTCATTATGCATAAGGGCCTGATATTCATGTTCCATAGCAGCCCTCCAATGTGGGATACTCATACCGGCTTGATAACTGCGTGGTTCAGAGGAAGGATCAACCACAACATGAGCCATGCAAGCAGCTAGCCAAGAGACAGTGCCATGAGTGCATTCTAGGGGACGAACAAGGTCGCTGCGCATGTGTGTGTGCAGTCATGACGCAACAGCCACAACATCAGGCGACGCAGCAGTAGTAGGCGCGGGTGGCCCTGAAGACGGCACATACGATGCTGGAGACGGCCCATGAGTCGCGGACGTGAGCTGGGCCGGCCCATTTGATGCTGGAGGAGAGGAAGCCGACCCAGTCATCGCTGGGGCGAGCGAGATGGGCCGCACGGGATATCTCGGGCGTGCGAGCGATGCCGAGAACGGCTCGGATGAGGCCGAACCTTGGTCCGGGCGAGCGGGCGAGGACGGCCCAATTTGGGCGGGCGGGGACGACCCAATTTGGGCGGGCGGGGACGACCCAATTTGGGCAGGTGAGGCCAGCCTGGCCGGGGACGCGGGCCAAGCGCGTGAAGCCGAGGAAGAGTCCACAGCCGAGGTGGACTCAACTAGGGGCCGTTGGGAGCATGCGCTATAGGGACGTCGTGATCAATGTCAAGACCAGCCACACGGGGGCTGGTTGGGACTGGTGCAGCATCAAGGAGCAATTCCAAGCGAGCACCACGACCGATTCTTGCACCATGATTAGGCAACAACAGAGGAGAATATGCAACATTTTCAAATTGGCCACGCAAAATATGAGATGAATGCACTGGTGTGGATGTGACAGGTGGCTGAGGCATGGTGGAGAATGGGAAGACGTTCTCACTAAAAACAACATCACGAGATATGTAGACACGATTTGTTGGCACAAGAAGGCACTTGTAGCATTTATGGAGAGAATTATACCCAAGAAACACACATTTTTAGACCGAAACTCAAGTTTTCCATTATTATATGGACGAAGATGAGGCCAATATTTAAGGGTTCTGCAGCAGAAAACAAAAAATTTCCTACGTGGGAACCTCCTAACACCCAAGATCTATCTATGTAGTAATGCGGTAACGGCCGAGCGTATAAAATACATACACTTGTATACCATACGCGCTTAATGTTCCAAGAGGAACGTGGTTGAAGTAGTCAAACCCGTAGTCGACCTCAAGGTCGCGAAGCTCCTCGCAGGTCACCCCTTGCTCCTTCTTCATCATGCAGCAGCTCCGGCTCACGACATCCAAGGTGCCTCAAGTGAGGCCTCTCGTGGTATCGTACACATATGGTGTACGACGACGACCTCCAGCTCCTTGATCCATGCCGGGAGTGCATAAGTAGATCTCTGGCTTGGAATCCCTGCAGCGCAACGGCGTGCTGCAGGTGCGGTATCTCTTGCTCGGACAGTCCTTACTTGGGACCATGCCAATGCATGGAAATAGAGAGAGAGGGAAGGAGAAAGTCAACCAAAGGACTTCTCCAAATATTGGTGTATCTAATCCCACCTATAGGCACCCCTTTATATAGGCGGAGGGGGTGTGCCCTTCCCATTAGGTTAGCCATGTGGGACTATTAGTAAAGAAAAATAAACAGGAATTTCATCCTGGCCGGTTGGGCTGATTGTTGGGCTGATTTCAATCAGCCCAATAGGCAAAAAGGAACAGCAGCAGACAAAAGCCTAGGAGGGGCCGTCCGGGTGGGCCTTGGCGTGACCCACCCCGCGCCTGCCAGTCTCCCGCCTAGAGGTGGCCACTAGCGAGCAGCCCGGGTGGGCCGGCTGCTCACCCCACGGCCCATGCGTGCCCTGGCGGCCTGCTTGGCGCAACTGCCCTGCCTGGGCCGGCCTCGGCGCGTCGGCCCACTTGGCCTCCGCCCGCCTGGCTGTGTGCCGCCCGAGTGGGCCACAACAGCGCGACCAGCTGTCGGTCAGTGCTCGCCCTAAGTGGGCCTCCTGGCCCACAGTGGCAACAACTATCCTATTTTCTTTTTCTTTTTCTACAGCTTTACTTCTAGGCTATTTCCCTCTGGGGATTTGGCCTAATATAACAGTTGCCTTTATAAATCTTAATCTAAATATTATTTAGAATATATTAATTCACAATTAACATACAATAAATATATATTTAAATTCCCATTTATCCGAAAACACTTTTCCGGGCTTTTCCTTTATTCCTTCCTCCGAACAACTTCGAATCTCTTTGTGGAACAATTCCGGCTTCTCTCTTTCTCTACTATGATTCCGTCTTATAGAGGATCTCTAGCTCATCGTACCCTTAAGTGTATTTCCCCATGGCTCGGGAATGGCACAGACATGATCTCCATCAATGATCAATAGCGGGACCGGGATGCCCATAATGACCCATGTGCATTCCACAATGATAATGTCGTTTGAACCGTAAACAGTCGTTTCCCATTCCCTTTGCCACTTGATACCTAGTTCACCCGAGATTTGATCAACGGTATCTCCATACCTTCGTTCGATCTCGTTATCGATGAACTTGTTTTCTTATTTCCCTGTCATTGCATTCTGTGACCCAGTCACACGCTTGCAAGCTTCGTTAATGCAACGTCACCGAGATGGCCACTAATGTATCTGTCCGTTACATGGATGGGCAAATCCTGGTCTTGATATGTAATCCTCTACACACCCCTTTGTGAAACCTGAGTGGCACCTTTTCGATCACCCAGTCACGGTGTGATACTTGATAACCATCTAAGCTCCCTCCAGAACGATGATTTGTATTATCTCATAGTCTAAGAATCAGGTTGCGAGATTTCCTTAGTTTATCATTAATGGTGAACTTTGTAACTAGATCTCATTAAGATACAACTGGTTGGGTTGTTTGTCTATCACATCATTCAACTAATGACGTGACCTCATTGTCAATTGGCATAAATGCCGATGATCTCGAAACCCTAGATCATCCTCATGACCAATGAACTAGTTTTCTAGAGGTAACTAGAGACTTGGTTTGTTTATATACCACACGTGTATTAACGTTTCGTATTAATACAGTTATAGCACAGTATGAAACTGTTACGAACTAATTGAGATATGACAATAAAAACCTATTTATTATTTGCCTCTAGGGCATATCCCCTTCAAATATGCACACACAAACACCTTAAAAAAGGTAAGCTCAATAGGGGTTTTCATATTAAGGAGACACTTAGGTAGTCTATTAATAAAAAAATATGCGGTGGCAAAAGTATCACTCCAAAAACGAAAGGGCATAGATGCATGTGAAAGGAGTGTGAGTCCAGTCTCAACTATATAAGGATGCTTGCGCTCTATGGCACCATTCTGTCGATGTGTATGTGGGCATGACAAACAATGAGATATCCCAAGCTTATTAAAGAAGGTGTTGAGGTTGCGATATTCGTCCCCCTCAATCCGATTGGACATGAATAATCTTATGCTTGATAAGATATTCAACTTGCGATTTAAACTGAAGAAATATATCAAAGACAACAGACTTACACTTAATAAGATAAAGCCAAGTAAATTGACTATAAGCATCAATAAAACTGACATAAAAGTTGTGACCACTAACAGAGGTTTATGCAGGACCCACACATCTGAAAACGCAAGTTCGGGAGGACTCTTTATTTCTCTAGTAGATGACACAAATAGGAGTTGAGGACTCTTGACTTGCTGATAGGCATCACACACAGCTATCTCTTTATTGCTAGACTCGATTGACAACTCATGACGAACTAGTGGAGTGGAAGGATGACCAAGGCATGAGTGCCACTAGGACGGTTACACACGAACACCGCTGAAGACGTGAGATACTGACAGTTCCTCTAGACGATATAAGCCTTGACACAAGCGACCACTAAGAAGGATGTCCCTCGTAGCCCAATCCTTAATAAAAATATCAAATGGGTGAAATTCACATAGGACATTGTTATCATGAGTAATCTTAGGAATTGATAAAAGATTATGGGTCACTGAGGGCACTTGTAGAACATTATGAAGGTGGAGCTGCCTAGAGAGATGACTAGTTAAAAGAGATGCTTGGCCAATATGAGAGATGGACATACCTACTCCATTGGTGGTGACGAGGGTTTAACTCGCCAATGCCCATTGTTATGGACTTGGGTTTTGGAGAAGGAGGGAGTGCTGGAGGCATCAGTCGGCTAGCAAACAAGCACACAGGGATGCAAGTTTTACCCAGGTTCAAGCCTCGTAGAGGTCCCTACTCCTGCTTGTCTGCTCTTGGAATTAACGAAGGAATCGAAGATTGTAGGGATGCACAGATGCAATCTGGCGAGAGTTGTTGAAACTAGGGTTGCACGTGTCCTCCTCGCTTCCCCCTCCTAGCCTTTATATAGATAGGCTAGGTCTCGGGTAGCAGATCGAGTTAGTTACAGATTAGGGTTTTCCCTTTGAACTTTCTATCTTAAGTTTCTTCTTGTCTCGCAAGCAATTGAGAGTCCGTGGGTCACTCGAATTCTCCATTGGGCCTTGGCAACGCCATGGGATTCCGCCGTATCTGGACCGTATATACCAAACTGGAGTACCTGTAAGGTATACCCATGTCAGCAGCCCCCGAGTGTCCAGTGGAATCGCAGATTCGACTGGGGACTTTATGAAGTCTTTCGAGTGCATGACCGAGTATATTTTCGAGTGTTCAATTTGTGTCATAGGGATTTTTGATATACGTGCCTGATTTATCCGATGTATCGGTATCAGTTAACTGCCTTAGGGCAAAACAATGCAATCTACTCAAACTCGAGTCCCCGGACTCGAATTCGGAAAATTGCTGGCGTAATTCAACTCAGGCCACGGAGGTCTTACAAGAGTCGAATTCTAGTGTATAAGTGTGAGCACTCGACGCGTCCGTCAAGGCATGTTCATCGTACCTACAGGCACAGATATGTTGGTAGTGCGCAGCAGATGCATTACCATGCCTTATTCAGGTCTTATCTTCACGCTGTAAGCGCGGCATCCGAACTTTGTCATCGCGGAGATGATTTGGGTGACCCAGGAGACATAGTCTCTTTGTAGGGATAGTATGAGGTGGAGTCGCCATAGAATTCGAATGTGGATGTTATCAACACATAGTACGATGTACGAATAATCATAGGGTGCGCGACCAGCGCTCCCTATGGGAGTAGCCCCCGAGTGCCTGGTTGAGTCAAAGACTCAAGCGGGAACTAAAAGACCTTTTGCAACTGCTGTCGTCTTTCGCTGGTTGTTTCAGTCGAATTTGCGTCCAGTGCTCCCTATGGGAGTTACCCATAGTCCTCAATCGAGTCGTAGATTCGAGTGGTGCGTATGTCCTGAATGTTCATATACCTGCATGAAGATAATCGTAGGATGCGCGACCAGCGCTCCCTATGGGAGTAGCCCCCGAGTGCTCGGTTGAGTCAAAGACTCAAGCAAGGACTAAAGTAGTCAAAATCTTCTACTGCTAAAAATCAATGATGTCAGTGCTGACGATGTGGTGACCTCGGTTGCCCGCGTGAGCGGCTTTGACGGGACGTGATGAGCGGTGGGTCCCACTTTATGACTTCGATTTGACCAGGCGTGCATAATCTTCTGTTTTAACTGTGTCTCCTCGATTTCCGTGCGTAATGGGAATAGTGGGGGGATGGTTCGTGCTTTAGCCTCGCCACGTGTCGATGGTGATGTGCGCCACACATGTAGTAGGGTTTCTGCTGGCCGTTGGATGGTTTTGTGCGAGGAGGTTAAGTAGCAGCACAGCTGCGGTAATTTCCCCATCTGTCTTCTTTGTTCTTGCCTCCATTGCCATTGCTGCTGCTCTCTGCTTCCTTGCGCACTTTCTCGTTGCGGCGCTGGACCAGCTCCATATCTTCCCCAGCTACTTCCTCCGTTCTCACCGCCATCGGAAGATGGCAAGAAGAAGGGAGGCGCCGCTTCCGGGTCTGCTGCCGCCATTGCCGACACCAAGAAGAAGGACGGCTCCGCCACTATGGGCACCAGCACCGCTGGCACTAGGAAGAAGAAGGGCGCGGGCACCCGCGTCACCAACGGCTCTTGGCGTGCGTCCATCATCAAGCCCGCCGAGTTGCATCTTCATCGTCGAGATAGAGTTCTTCCCTCCGTGGAAGACGACTCGCGAGTGCCCGGCGAGGAGGTAATCCCGTGTCCTCCTCCTAGTTTACGGGTGATGTTCCTTGCGTTCATCATCCGAGGTCTTTCTCTGCCCCTGCATCCTTTCTTCAGGGGCCTCGTTTGATTCTACGGGCTCCAGCTGCATCAGCTGTCCCCAAATTCTATTCTCCACATCTCTTGCTTCATTACTCTTTGCGAGTGCTGGCTCGGAGTCGAGCCGCACTTTGGCCTCTTTAAGAGGCTTTTTAAGCTGAAACGCCAGTCGGCGTCCGATTTGGTAGTCTACGACATAGGAGGCTGCGGAATCCACGTCGACTCTTCCGCCACTTACTTCGATATCAAGCTCACTGCGTCCGTCCAAGGGTAGAGGGACAAGTGGTTCTACATCCACGACCAGAAGGTCGACGGGGAGCACTACGGACTCGCGCCCTTCGATCCCGCGATGCCGTGTAAGAGGAGGTGCTCTTGGAAGAATATCGTGATGCCTAGCGAGTCCGAGGAAACGAAGGTGCTGTATAAGCGCGTCTACGACCTCGAGAGTCACATAGGTAAAGAAGAGGGAGGCGCTGCCCTCATTCGCACATGGTTGCGCTATCGTGTCTAGCCTCTACAGGCCAGAGTCCACCCCATGCTCTGTTGGGCTGGTGCAAACGATGCCACTCGCGTATCTGCCAATGTCATTTCTGCGGGTGATGTTGATAAGAGGGTGCAACTGGTGACCAAATACACCACCAAGGAGGTTCTCCCAAGCGAACCAGTCGTGCCTTCTTTTGACGCCTCAAACCTTCCTCCTGAGGTAGAATTGTATGATGAAGTAGCTTTCGTTTTCGGTTGCCTTTTATGATGCTGTGATATATAATATTGTATATTCTGAATGCAGGACTGGCAGGTGTCTCCCAATTTTCCCCCTTGTCCTGAAGGGGTTATCCCTCGCGAGGTGGATGAGGAGGACGAGTCGGATTCAACCATCCCAATCGAAGAGTGAAGGAAATATGCCCTGAGAGGCAATAATAAAGTTGTTATTATATATTCCTTATACATGATAGATGTTTATTTTACATGCTAGAAATGTATTGATTCGGAAACATCAATACATGTGTGTTTAATAAACAAAAAGGGTTCCTAGTCATGCCTCTCTTATAGACTAGCTTGTTGATTAACAGGATAATCAAGGTTTCCTGATCATGGACATTGGATGTTGTTAATAACAAGGTCACACCATTGGTGGAATGATGTGATGAACATTCATCCGAAGTATAGCATTACGATCAAGTCATTGTTTTTATATTGCTATAACATCATACGAAGTAATCTTTATCCTTAGACCATGAGATCATGTTAATTGCTAACACCGGAAGAGTATCTTGATAACATCAAACGTCACACCGTAACAGGGTGACTATAAAGATGGGTTCAGTGCTACAAAGGTGTTATGTTGAGGCTCATGGATCAAGAGTGGATTTTTTCAATCCAGATGACGGATAGATATACTCTGGGCCCTCTCGGTGATATCACATTAGGATAGCTTGCAAGCAAGTGATGTGATCACTAGAATGTTATATCACGGGAACGAGAAAAGAGTGCATGTCGGTAACGAGATCAAACTAGGTATGGAGATACCGATGATCGAATCTCGGACATGTAATACATCGAGAGACAAAGGGATTTAGTTACAAGCATTAAAGGTTCTCACGATCATAGGAGTCGTCGTTGAATGTGTAGGAGTCAGTACGGATCTCCAGGTCCTGCTGCTGATTATTGATCGGAGAAGGGTCTCGATCATGTCTGCATTATTCGCGAACCGTAGGGTGGCACACTTAAGAGTTACCGGACACCATTTTGGAGCACATATGTTTCAGACGAAATAATTGCAAAGCGCAGGAATTGTTTCAATAGAAACCGGAAATTATTTCGGGTGAAATTGCAGAAGGTGGTTCTGCATGTGATATTGAAATATTGCAAGGGGCTATATGTGAATGTTTGTTAATTAAAGTAATTAACAAAATTCTGAATAAATTTAATAAAAGATTTTTATTAAATGAGAGAGCATTAAATTTGGAGAAACTTAATGCATTTAAAGTGGAGACTTTAAAAGGGAATGTGAAGAGGCATTTTAATGTGGAGGAGTTACCACCACATGAATGGGGGAGGTGAGGGGTCACCCCCCCATGCGCCGGCCATGGAGAGAGGGGGCACCCCCTCCTCCTATAAAAGGCCACCCATTCCCTCCTTCATCCACACACCTCCTTGTGAAGGATCTCTCTCCCCCTCTAGAATTATTCCCCCATGGTCTCGGATTAGCGAGATACATGTTGTCCGGTGGCTTGAACATGTGTGCGAGTGTGGATGCGCTGCTGAGTTGCGGCGCTCGGACTTCCTCATGATCTTGAGATCGGCAAGTGTACGACTACATCAACCACGAGTTCCTACTCGTTAACAAAGCTCGTTGTCTTCGAGGGTAAGTTCTCTATGGATGTATGTCCACCCGTTTGCTTTGTACCTAGTAGATAGATCTTGGCGTATAGTTCTCATCGTAGGAATTTTTTTGTTTTCTATGCTGCGGACCCAACAGTGGTATCAGAGCCTGATCTATGCGTAGGTTCTTAGCACGGGTAGTACACATATGGTTGATATGTGGGCGATGATGATCATGTTATTGCATCTTCTATGTACTTTGGATATTGGTGGCATAGTGGGATGAAGCGGCCCGGACCAACCTTACATGTCATCGTACATGAGACCGGTTCCACGACTGACATGCAACTTGTTTTGCATAAGTGGATGGCGGGTGTCTGTCTCTCCTACTATACTCAATATCTGATTTACAACGAGTTGCTAATAACTTGGTTATCCTCGTTGTAGTTCATGTTCCTAGGTTAGACAGGTTCTATCTCCGAAAGCCCTAAGCCACGTAAAACTTGCAATTGATAAATTAGAGGCGTCTAGTTTAGATCGTTGCTGGGCTAGTGTTTTGATATGGTATTGTTGTAAGTAGATGTATGATAGATACTCTTACAACTCACTTAACGTGTAAGTTCCATAGACCTTGGCCTTACACACAAAGGAATGATAGAGATCATACCACGATGCAAATGATAGAGATCAAATGCATGGACCATATCACCTCACTTCACACATTAGATGTTAGCATCTTATACTGCTAGTTTGGCGCGTAGTAGCATTATAAGATGATCCCTCATTTAGATATCAAGATAAAAATGTGTTCTTCCTTAAGTATGCACCGTTTTGTGGATCGTGTTTTGAGGCATCACGTGATGATCGGGTGTTTTCAACTCTACGCTTTCATACAACGGGTGTAAGACCGTTTTACACACGGAAATACTAAGGTTCTTACTTGACGAGCCTAGCATGTATAGACATGGCCTCGGAACACGGACCGAAAGGTTAAGCATGTGTCATATAGTTGATATGATGCCCATATAGATGCTCGCCTTTGAAGCTACACAGACTCACGTGATGATCGGACTTGGTGTAGTGGATTTGGTTCATGTAATCACCAAAAGGACACGAGGGATGTCATTTTTGAGTGGGAGTTCATTAGTAATTTGGATTAGTTGAACTCAATCTATCATAAACTTAGTCTAAATATACTTTACAAATTCTGTTGTAGATGGCACCACCTGCTTTTAATTTCAATGTGTTCATGGAGAAAGAGAAACTTGCTGCGAATGGTAGCAACTTCACAAACTGGGCTATGAATTTGAGGATTCTCCTTGCTGCTGCACAAAAGCAATATGTGCTAGATGCGCTGCTAGGCTCCCCACCAGCTCCTGATTCCCCTGACGAGGAAAATAACGTCTATGTGACTCGTTAGGAGGACCACAACTTAGTTCATTGCGGCATACTGTATGGGCTAGAGCCAGAACTTCGAAAGCGTTTTGAAAATGGCAATGCCTTTGATACCATGGGAGAATTGAAAATGATTTTCGATACCCATGCTGCCGTAGAGAGTTATAATGCTACAGAAAAGTTCTTTAGCTGCATGATGGAGGAAAACAACTCCGTTAGTGAGCACGTACTCAAAATGTCTGGGTACGCCGATAAGCTTGTGTCCTTGGGAATAACGATTCCCATTGACTTAGGCATACATCGTGTTCTCCAATCTCTGCCACCTAGCTACAAGAGCTTCGTGATGAACTATAATATGCAGGGCATGAAAAAGTCTCTTCCCGAGCTTCTGTCAATGCTTAAGACTGCAGAAGTGGAGATTAGGAAAGAACATCAAGTGTTGATGATCAATAGGACCACCGGTTTCAAGAAGGACAAGAAAGGCAAGCACAAGGGAAAGAAGGGTGGCAAGTATGTTGCCACGCCTGAAAAGAAACCCCGAGCTGGCCCTAAGTCTGACACCGAGTGCTACTATTGCAAGGGGACTGGCCATTGGAAGCACAACTGCCCCAAGTATTTGGCGGACAAGAAGTCCGGCAAGGCAAACAAAGGTATATGTGATATACATGTTATTGATGTGTACTTGACTAGTACTCGCAGTAGCACCTGGGTATTTGATACAGGATCGGTTGCTAATATATGTAACTCGGTTCAGGGGCTGCGGAACAAGCGACAACTAGCAAGGGATGAGGTCACGATGCGGGTCGGCAATGGATCAAGAGTTGATGTGATCGCCGTCGGAACACTGCCTCTCCATATGCCATCGGGATTAGTTATAAACCTAAATAATTGTTATTTGGTGCCTGCACTGAGCATGAACATTGTATCCGGATCGTGTTTGATGCAAAGTGGTTATTCATTTAAGTCTGAAAACAATGGTTGTTCGATTTATATGAATAATATCTTTTATGGTCATGCACCTATGTTGAATGGTTTATTTCTATTGGATCTCGATAGCAGTATTACACATATTCATAATGTTGATGCTAAAAGGATTAAACTTGATAATGATATATCTACATATATGTGGCACTGCCGTCTAGGTCATATTGGCGTTAAACGCATGAAGAAACTCCATTCTAATGGACTTTTGGAATCACTTGATTTTGAATCATTTGATACATGTGAGCCATGCCTTATGGACAAGATGACTAGAACGCCGTTTTCTGGTTCAATGGAACGGGCAACAGATTTATTGGAAATCATACATATTGATGTGTGTGGACCAATGAGTGTGTCGGCGCGAGGTGGATATCGTTATTTTGTTACTTTCACGGATGATTTGAGTAGATATGGGTATATCTATTTGATGAAACACAAGTCTGAAACTTTTGAAAAGTTCAAGGAATTTCAGAATGAAGTGGAAAATCATTGTAATAGAAAGATCAAATTTCTACGGTCTGACCGTGGAGGAGAGTATCTAAGTTACGAGTTTAGCACACACATGAAAGAGTGTGGAATAGTTTCACAACTCACGCCTGCCGGAACACCACAACGTAATGGTGTGTCGGAGCGTCGTAATCATACCTTATTGGATATGGTTCGATCTATGATGTCTCTGACTAACTTGCCACTGTCATTTTGGGGTTATGCACTGGAAACAGCTGCATTCACTTTAAATCGGGCACCATCTAAATCTGTTGAAAAGATACCGTATGAATTATGGTTTGGAAACAAACCTAAGCTGTCATTTCTTAAGGTTTGGGGATGCAATGTTTATGTGAAGTAACTTCAACCGGATAAACTCGAACCCAAAGCGGAAAAATGCGGCTTCATAGGATACCCTAAGGAAACGATTGGGTATACCTTCTATCACAGATCCGAGGGCAAGGTTTTTGTTGCCAAGAATGGATCCTTTCTTGAGAAGGAGTTTCTCGCGAAAGGTGTGAGTAGTCGGAAGGTAGAACTCGAAGAGGTTATTGAACCTTCTCTTCATGAAATGGCGAGTAGCGCAGCTCTAGAAGTTGTTTCGGAGTTGACTTCACCTAATGAAGAGAGAGCTAATGATATTGATCATGAAACTCCGAAAGAGGACACTACCGAACCTCGCAGGTCAAGCAGGACACGTGCAACTCCTGAACTGTACGGCAATCCTGTTGTGAATTTCATGGTTGATGAAATGGATGACCCTGCGACGTATGGAGAAGCGATGATGATCCCAGATTCCAACAAATGGCTAGAAGCCATGAAATCCGAGATGGAATCCATGTACGAGAACCAAGTTTGGAACTTGGTGGACTTACCTCACGACCGAAAGGCCATTGAGATTAAATGGATTTTCAAAAAGAAAACTGATGCTGATGGTAATGTGACCATCTATAAGGCTCGACTTGTCGCAAAGGGGTTTTGACAAATTCAAGGAGTTGACTACGATGAGACATTCTCTCCCGTAGCGATGCTTAAGTCGGTTAGGATTATGTTAGCAATTGCTACATATTTCGATTATGAAATATGGCAGATGGATGTCAAAACTGCATTCCTCAATGGTAAGATTGAAGAAGAGTTGTATATGATACAACCTAAGGGTTTTGTCGATCCTAAGGATGCTAATAAGGTGTGCAAACTTCAGCGATCCATCTATGGACTGAAGCAAGCATCACGAAGTTGGAATCTCCGCTTTGATGAGGTGATCAAAGAGTTTGGATTTGTCCAAACTTATGGAGAGGCTTGTATTTACAAGAAAGTGAGTGGGAGCAATGTGGCATTTCTGATATTATATGTGGATGACATATTATTGATTGGAAATGATTTAGATCTTTTAAACAGTGTTAAGAGTTATCTAAACAGCAAATTTTCGATGAAGGACCTTGGTGAAGCTTCATATATATTAGGCATTAAAATCTATAGAGATAGATCAAGATGCCTAATTGGGCTATCGCAGAGTACATACCTTGATAAGATATTAAAGAAGTTTAATATGGACGGAAGTAAGAAGGGGTTCTTACCTATGTTGCAAGGCAAGACATTGAGTAAGACTCAAAGTCTGGCTACGGCAGAAGAAAGAGAGATAATGGATAAGATCCCCTATGCCTCAGCCATAGGCTCTATAATGTATGCCATGCTATGTACAAGACCGGATGTGGCACATGCTATTAGTTTGACTAGTAGGTACCAATCTGATCCAGGTTCGGAACACTGGATAGCGGTCAAGAATATCCTTAAGTACTTGAGAAGAACTAAGGATATGTTTCTTATATACGGAGGTGAAGAAGAGCTAGTCGCTAAGTGTTATATCGATGCTAGCTTTGACACTGATCCGGATGACTCTAAGTCTCAATCCGGATACGTATTTCTCTTGAACGGAGCAGCAGCTAGTTGGAGGAGCTCCAAACAACCTGTGGTGGCTGGATCAACAACGGAGGCGGAATATGTTGCTGCTTCAGAAGCAGCGCAGGAAGCGGTTTGGATGAAGGAGTTCATAACGGAACTGGGTGTGGTTCCCAGTGTGTTGGACCCGATGGTGATCTATTGTGACAACAATGGAGCCATAGCCAACACAAAGGAACCAAGGTCTCACAAGAATTCCAAGCATATTAAGTGCCGGTTTCACTCCATCCGTGAGCATGTCAAGGATGGAGATATAAAGATTTGTAAAGTGCACACGGACCTAAATGTAGCGGATCCGTTGACTAAAGTACTCCCTAGGGCAAAACATGATCAACACCAGAACTCCATGGGTGTTAGATTTATCACTATGTGAACTAGATTATTGTCTCTAGTGCAAGTGGGAGACTGAAGGAAATATGCCCTGAGAGGCAATAATAAAGTTGTTATTATATATTCCTTATACATGATAGATGTTTATTTTACATGCTAGAAATGTATTGATTCGGAAACATCAATACATGTGTGTTTAATAAACAAAAAGGGTTCCTAGTCATGCCTCTCTTATAGACTAGCTTGTTGATTAATAGGATGATCAAGGTTTCCTGATCATGGACATTGGATGTTGTTAATAATAAGGTCACACCATTGGTGGAAAGATGTGATGAACATTCATCCGAAGTATAGCATTATGATCAAGTCATTGTGTTTATATTCTATAACATCATACGAAGTAATCTTTATCCTTAGACCATGAGATCATGTTAATTTCTCACACCGGAAGAGTATCTTGATAACATCAAACGTCACAACGTAACAGGGTGACTATAAAGATGGGTTCAGTGCTACGAAGGTGTTATGTTGAGGCTCATGGATCAAGAGTGGAATTTGTCAATCCAGATGACGGATAGATATACTCTGGGCCCTCTCGGTGATATCACATTAGGATAGCTTGCAAGCAAGTGATGTGATCACTAGAATGTTATATCACGGGAACGAGAAAAGAGTGCATGTCGGTAACGAGATCAAACTAGGTATGGAGATACCGATGATCGAATCTCGGACATGTAATATATCGAGAGACAAAGGGATTTAGTTACAAGCGTTAAAGGTTCTCACGATCACAGGAGTCATCGTTGAATGTGTAGGAGTCAGTACGGATCTCTAGGTCCCGATGCTGATTATTGATCGGAGAAGGGTCTCGATCATGTATGCATTATTCACGAACCGTAGGGTGGCACACTTAAGAGTTACCGGACACCATTTTGGAGCACATATGTTTCAGACGAAAGAATTGCAAAGCGCAGGAATTGTTTCAATAGAAACCGGAAATTGTTTCAGGTGAAATTGCAGAAGGTGGTTCTGCATGTGATATTGAAATATTGCAAGGGGCTATATGTGAATGTTTGTTAATTAAAGTAATTAACAAAATTCTGAATAAATTTAATAAAAGAGTTTTATTAAATGAGAGAGCATTAAATTTGGAGAAACTTAATGCATTTAAAGTGGAGACTTTAAAAGGGAATGTGAAGAGGCATTTTAATGTGGAGGAGTTACCACCACATGAATGGGGGAGGTGAGGGGTCAACCCCCCATGTGCCGTCCATGGAGAGAGGGGGCACCCCCCTCCTATAAAAGGCCACCCATTCCCTCCTTCATCCACACACCTCCTTGTGAAGGATCTCTCTCCCCCTCTAGAATTATTCCCCCATGGTCTCGGATTAGCGAGATACATGTTCCCGGTGGCATTTCGTCTGGAAGGAGTTGCTGCTTCCGCTGGATCGCTGGAGCGAGGAGGTGGAGGTTGTCCGGTGGCTTGAACGTGTGTGCGAGTGCGGATGCGCTGCTGAGTTGCGGCGCTCGGACTTCCTCACGATCTTGAGATCGGCAAGTGTACGACTACATCAACCACGAGTTCCTACTCGTTAACAAAGCTCATTGTCTTCGAGGGTAAGTTCTCTATGGATGTATGTCCACCCGTTTGCTTTGTACCTAGTAGTAGATCTTGGCGTATAGTTCTCATCATAGGAAATTTTTTGTTTTCTATGTTGCGGACCCAACAAAGAGGAGGAGGGAGCCCATGAGTCCTGTGACCAGGGGACACTCGCAAGCGTTCCCGCAGTGAGGATTCGGATGCCTCGTCGCCGATGACGCTAGAAGGCCCTTCTGTTGTTGCAGAGGAGCCAATCCCCACCGTTTCTGTGCGCTCCATGGCTCCTCCTACCTGAAAGAAGCTGCGACTGCCAAAGGAGTCGTCAGAGTCAGAGGAGCAATCCTTCGACCTTGATAAATTTGAATGGTGAGTTCACGACTTTGCCTTGGTTTCTTTTTTGGAGTTGTGTTTCCTGAGGTTTTTGCTGGATGTGTTTTGTAGTCAAGCGGCATCGTCGTCTTCTGGCGACGTCCAATTTGTGAAGGAATCCGGAGTCGCAGACTCCAAGGCCAAGGAAGTGGCCGAACGATCTTCCTCTCTTCCATTGGCGGCCCACTCCGAGCACAACTCATCGAGTTCCCCGCATGCTAGGGGACACCAGGTGGTTGCCCGGATGACTGCGCGACAGTCATCTTCGGAGTCTCTGGAGGACCATGTAAGCATCTCTTTGTTGTTTTGTTAGTCGAATATATACTTGGTGTTGTTGCTGAACCTTGTTTTCTTCTAATGCAGCTCATCATGAAGGAAGCTGCTCGCCTGGTGGAGCAAGTCTGAGACATGGGTCGACAGCATGCGCGGCTGGACAATCGTCATCGCGTTGTTGAAGGTTAGTTTTGCCTTTGTCTTTGTCGTGGTGAAGTTTATAGATTTGATTGATGATACGTCTTGTTCTTTGTAGTTGAGATAACAAACTTCTGCGTCATGATGCTTCACTCGAAAAGACGCTTGCCGCAGCGACAAAGAGTCGTGATGAAGCAATCGCGGCCCTAGAGGAGTCACGAAAGCGCGAGGAGTACTTGCGAAAGCACGAGGAGGACTTGCGCTCCTCCAATGCCGAGACGGAGAAGTTGCTCGAGGAGCAGCTTTTCTCGATTGCTAAGTCCCTCTTAGGTACTCTTTTCAGCTGAATTTTCATTGTTTCTTGCTTCGATATCATGTTATTGTGCTAACACTTTGTTGTATGTAGATATCGGTGGCCTGAGCTTTGACGCCCAGGCCCTTCGTCATGATGATGCATTGGCTGGTGCTGTCACCGTGGTCGAAGACCACAACACTTCCATTCAAGGGACGCTGACAAAGGCCAAGGGTGTGCTCAGTCGCATACGCAAGGATCTAACTCTAAAGGCTGAGCTGCTTGACAACCTTGAGGACCTGGTGAAATCCCTTGCTGGGGGTATTCCTATGGACTTCAGGAACTCCCAGTGGTCTGTCGGTGCCACCATGGCACTCGCGATGGTGCAAGCCCATGGCGTGGAGGTGGATCCCCCCGGGATTTCCAAGGCGATGCCCGTCCGCGCAGATGGCCAACAGGTAGTGTTTTCTCCCTTTGCTACTGGCTGTGGTAAATATGGGCCACAGCTCATCAATACAGTCTCCAAATACTCCGAGGAGCTACAACGAGCGAATAATGCGGCGAAGGTTGTGGCATCAGGGGCTGGCACTGGAAAGTCTGTGGCATCGAAAACCGCCACGGATTCGATGAGGCCCCCGAAGTCCAAGTCGAAGTCAAAGAAGCAGGCTGCTCCTTAGTAGCTATTCTGTAATAGTTGTAGTTTTATTTTTGTGTTGAAACCATACTTTTTGTGGGAGTATCCCTATCGAGACTTTGCTCTTTCTAAATCCATTCGAGCCTGTTAGAATTGTACTTCTTGGTCCCTTATTTAGCTCTTGCTTGGTTTATGATAGGGTACGTCGAGTGGTCCCTCGAGTGATCCTCGTGATCCTCCACCCTCCGATGAAACCTTGGCACAGTGGCGCTCAAAGGTGGATGAGTTGTCCTTGCTTTCGCGACTACACGGTCGCATTAAGAAACTGGAGCGTGAGTTGCCCATCCTTTGTGGTAGCGCGGATGTATGGAAGTCGAAGGCAGAGAAGGCTACCGCCCGCGAGCAGTATCTCTTGGAGGAGGTGACGCAGCTAAGTGAGCAGTTCAAATGTTAGCTTTCTGCCTCTTATCTTTTATTTTATTCAGTCGTGGTGATGTCTTGTCTTCATACTTTGCCCTTTTGCTTGGTGTAGTTGTCAGTGCCCGTCATCCGCAGGATGAGAAGGACCGGATTGCTGTTCGAATGAATGATCTGACCCAGGAGCAACTACAGGCGAGTGGGTACTTCTGGGTGGACCACGATCGTGCGATCGCGCTTGCGACCCTGCAGGATTGTGCTTCTCGAGTACTTCACTTTTGAAGAAGGCGCAGTCGTGCCTTAGGCATATCTACCAAACGATGTTTCTGTTGGACTTCGTCCCTTCAAGCCTGTTGGCTCTTCTGGCGAAGTTCCAGGATTTGAGTGCGGTTCGCGAGTGTGTGCGACAGCAGTTAGTAGTAGGTGCTAAGGCTGCGTTGTCGCTGGTGTGGCTGCATAGGCCGAATGTAGATGTTGCGGCTATTGCCACTGGGCCGCCACCTTTGCCAGAGGGTATGACCTGGGACATGGTTCCGCACTACCAAGCAGTTGATCGCCCAGCGGAAGAAGTTGTCGACTTCTTTGAGGAACAAACAAACGTTCTCCTGTTGCAGCAGTAGCATGATTTGTATCCTGCACATAGTTGTACAAGTGTTGTAAAGTTCATATGAATATGTTGGATGTAATTAATACTCATTGATATGTGAATAGCTTGCTAGCTTTTATATTAAGCGAGTGTGTTTGCACGCTGCAGTTCCTTTTCGTTAGCCTGACTTATGTTATCTCAGCACCTTGCCAACCTGTCAGGTGCGTTGCAAGTGGGTTGGTGTTGATCAAGGGTTCGATTGTTGTTGTGTCAGCTACTCGGGATACTGCGATTTGTTCGTAGAACGAGAGTGTAAAGGGTGGCGCAGCCCCCGAGTGATTGATTTGTAGGAAAATGAGGAAAACACAGAGTTTTGGGGGCACTTAGCTTTATTTATTCGTAGAATAGTACAAGGTACAATGTGTGGCTAAGTAGCTATGCGACGTTCCAGCGGTTGGAGTATGCGACTCCTGTCTTGAAATCTTTAAGGTGATAGGCGCCACCTGGGATTACTTATGTAATCACGTAAGGTCCCTCCCAAGGAGACTCGAGCTTGAGATGCCCTTGTTGCTTGAGTCGCAGGACCAGGTCTCCTTTGATGAAGGATCTTGGGCGTAGCCTTCTGCTGTGGTAGTTGCGGAGGCTTTGCTGGTAGATCATTGATCTCTCCGCTGTGATTTCTCACGCCTCGTCAAGAAGGTCGATGGAGTCTTCGAGTGCAAGAGTTAACTCCTGCTCGCTGTAGGCGAGCACCCGTGGGGCTTTGTAGTGTACTTCTGTGGGTAGCACCGCTTCAACACCGTGCACCATGAAGAACGGGGTATATCCCGTGGCGCTGTTTGGAGTTGTGCGCAAGCTCTAGAGTACGCATTGCAGCTCGTCTGGCCAACATCCGGTGGCTTGTTCGAGTGGCCAGAGGAGTCGCTTCTTGATTCCGCCGCAGACCGCTGGTCTGTGGGTGAGCCACCGAGGCGTAGCTTATGTTGATTCCCAGGTATTCGCAAAATTCCTGGAACTCCTTGGATGTGAAGTTCGTCCCATTGTCCGTGATGATGTTGTGTGGTACTCCAAAGCGGTAGACAATGGACTCGAAGAACTTGACAGCGCTGGCTCCTGATTGATTTGTCACCGGCATGGCCTCGATCCACTTGGTGAATTTGTCGACTGCGACCAGGAGGTAGACGTATCCTCCTCGCGAGGATTTCGGGAGCTTGCCGACCATGTCGAGTCCCCATTGCACGAAGGGCCAAGCTAATCGTATTGGCCGGAGTTCTGTGCCAGGTGTGTGCGGTTTGTCCTCGAATCTTTGGCAAGCGTTGTAGCGCTAGACGATGTCCTTGGCGTCGCGCATGGCCGTGGGCCAATAGAATCCGGCTCGTAGAGCTTTGGCGACTAGGGCACGACTGCCAACATGGTTCCTACAGGTCCCTTCGTGTATGTCGAGGAGGATGGCCCTTCTGTCCCTGTTGGAGCACTCCTGTGATGCTGCGCTTGTACAGTTCACCGTTGATGACGGTAAATGCCTTGGATCGTCGTGCATTGTGTCGCGCGTCAGTCGGATCATCTGGCAGCCTCTTGTTGAGTAGATATGTGATGTAGGGTTGTGTCCAAGATGGCTCGATCATCATGACGCCCATTGGTCCTTCGAGTACTGTATCAAGCTCCAGGTCGTCGAGTGCCATTGGCTCATTGGGTGGTGTAGCCCCCGAGTCTATTGACGCCCTTGCTTTCTTCTCTCGAGCATTTGGCTTGATGGAGCATTCGTAGATGCGCTCGAGAAATACCCCAGGTGGTATGGGGGCACAGGTGGAGCCAATGTTGGCGAGTGTGTCCACCTCTTCGTTGCTTTTGTGGCCTACGTGCCGTAGCTCACGGCCGTCAAAGCCCCCTTTGAGTGTGTCGTAGAGGTCGCGATAGGTGATCATGTTATCGCTCAGTTCGTCGTACTCGTGCATCGTTTGATTGACCACCAGTTTGGAGTCGCCGTAGATGATGAGCCTCTTGGCGCCACAGGCTTTCGCCATCCTCATCCCATGGATTAGAGCCTTGTACTCAGCTTCATTATTGGAGGCAGTGAACTGCATTCGCAGAATGTATTTCAGCTTGTCTCCCTGGGGCGATGTCAGTATGACACCTGCGCCAGCTCCGTCCTTTCGTTTGGACCCATCGAAGTGCATTGTCCAAAGATAGGACATATCTAGCTTTTCGGGGAGCTGGTTCTCCATCCAGTGTACGAGGAAATCAGGGAGGACTTGCGACTTGATCGCGTCGCGCTTTTCATAAGTGATGTCTCGTGGAGATAGTTCGATCCCCCAAAGCGCGACTCGCCCGGTGGCATCAGGGTTATTGAGGATATGCCCGAGCGGGGCGTCGTTGACCACCATGATTGGGTGCTCCTGGAAGTAGTGACGCACTCGCCTGGCTGTCATGAAGACGCCGTACGCCAGCTTCTAGTAGTGCGGGTACCGCTTTTTTGTTGGCTTGAGCACCTCGCTGAGGTAGTAGACTGGGCGCTGGACCCCATGGACCTTGTTTTCTTCAGCTCGTTCCACCACGAGAACCGTGCTAACCACCTGGTTGGTCGTGGAGATGTAGAGCAATAGTGAATCTTTTTCGCGTGGAGTCACCAGTACTGGCGAGGTGGATAGTATATGTTTGAGGTCTTCGAATGCTTCTTGCGCCTCGTCTGTCCACCCGAACTTGTCAGTTTTGCGGAGAAGTTGGTAGAAGGGTAGTGCCTTTTCGCCCATTCAACTGATGAATCGACTGAGCTCCGCAATTTGCCCAGCCAGCTACTGGACTCCTCTTATGTTTTTTGGATTCTCCATGGCCAGTATGGCCTCTATTTTCTTCGGGTAGATCGTCGATTAGCGAGGCTTCCTCTTTTGTTTTGATGACGATATCATCAACGTAGACTTGGATGTTGCGACCAAGTTGATTATTGAGGTAGTCCTGCATGCACCGCTGATAGGTGGCTCCTGCGTTTTTTAGTCCGAAAGGCCTCATATTGTAGCAGAACACACCAAAGGGCGTTGTAAACGCCGTTTTCTCTTGGTCTTCCTCCTTCATTCGAATCTGATTGTAGCCTGAGTAGGCATCGAGGAAGCAGAGACGCTCACATCCCGCGGTGGAGTCGATGATTTGGTCGATTCATGGCAGCGGGAAGTGATCCTTTGGGCAGTGCTTATTCAAGGAGGTAAAGTCCACGCACATCTACAGGATATCCGTGTCTTTTTTGGGAACAAGCACTGTGTTAGTGAGACAAGTGCTTTCCTTGATCTCGCGTATGAATTTTGCGTCGAGGAGTCTGTTGATCTCCATTCCGACTCCTTTTGCTCTTGGTTCAAACAGTCGCCGAATTGTCTGCTTGACTGGCCTTGCGTCTGGATTTACGTTAAGTGAGTGCTCGGTGAATTCCCTGGGAACTCCTGGCATGTCCGCTGGACACCAGGAAAAGATCTCCCAGTGCTCACGGAGGAGTTATATGTGCACGAATTTCTATGCGGAACTCAAGTTGTTGGTGATGAGGGTCGTCTTTGTCGGGTCCATTGGGTGGACATGGACTTTCTTCATGTGCACCGACGAGTCGAAGGACAGGTCGGGTGAACTTGGCCTGCTCAGGGGAGGCAGACTGTTGTCTGTCGACTCCTTTAATCTTGCGAGTTCCTCCTGCATGCCGAAGGACTGGGAGATTCTGTTGAATTCCCTGTCGTAGTTGTTAGACCTCTCGAAGTTGCCATTGATTGTGATTACGCCGTTTGGACCCGGCATCTTCATCTGCAGGTAGGCGTAGTGTGGTACTGCCATGAACCTCGTGAACGCGACACGCCCGAGGATGCAGTGATATTGTGAAGGCCAGTCGACGACCTCAAAGTCGATACGCTCTGGCCAAAAGTTTTGCGGCGTGCCGAAGATGACGTCGAGGTTGATTTTCCCCAGGGGATATATGCCTTTCCCTGGGACAATGCCGTGGAACGTTGTGTCTAAAACTTCTAGACACGTCAGAGGGATCCTCATCGCCTGCAAGGTACTTGCGAACATGAGGTTAATGCCACTGTCGCCATCCATGAAGACGTGACTCGTGTCGAAACCCCCAATCCGCGCCTCGAGTACGAGGGGACAGTGGCCTGGACGAGGAACTTGGTGTGGGTGGTCACGCCTATCGGAGGTAATGCAGGAGTTGCTTCCACTGGGGTACTCAGTGGTGGAAGGTGGAGAGTTTATTGCCAAGTTGACTTGGCGAGTGATGGCCTTCTGCACTCGATTTGAGGGACGCCCTTTTTGGATCATCCCCATGTTGCCCACGGCTCGTGGGTATGGTTCGCCTCCGTGATGCTGGACGGATGCGGCCGCGGGTGGTGGTGGTCTGGGCGGTGGTGGAGGAGCTCCATGTGCCACAGCGCCTGGGGCGGCTCCATAGCCCCTGTTGACTACGTCGCAATTCATCCAGGCCAGGACTTCATGGAGTTTGAGGAACTCGCGATAGTCCTTGAGAAGGTGGTTGGATTTCTTCTTGCCATCGTGCTTGTCGATGTAGAAGTGCACGTTGCATGGCCCGGACAGTTTGTCCTCGATAGATGTTTTGGGTGCCCCTTCGCGAGTACGGCGCTGCCACACCTGCGTGGTTTTTCTGCTGTTGCGGTATCCACCACTGCGGTATCCGCTGTTGCTTTTATGGTCGCGTTTGTCGGCGTAGCCGGCTGCGACCATGTTGACCTCGTCGCGGTCATCGTAGACGCGCATTCGATGTTTGCTTCGGCGGTCGCGTTTGCGCCCAAGGTCATCGTCATCGGAGTAGGTATGATTTTTCACTGAGTCTTCTCCGTCAGCCCACCGATTCACGATTTCCATCAGGTGGTTGATCGTTTTGGGATTCGAGCAGCCCAGCTCCTCCCTGAGCTCTGTACGACGAACGTTGCCGTTGAATGCGTCGATTGCATGGTCCTCCGAGATGTTTTCTGCGGAGTTCTTGATGATGGACCACCTCTGGATGTACGAGCATAGCGATTCGCCCGACCTTTGCTGGCAGCTTCTCAGCTCTTCGATTGATACAGGCCTTTTGTAGGTGCCCTTGAAATTTCTCACGAAGCTGTAGACCAGCTCTTCCCAACTGCGAATGGATCCGCGCGGGAGATTGTTGAGCCATGCGCGAGCGGCGCCCTGCAGCTGTAGCTGCAGGCATTGCATGGCCGTGCTTCGACTCCCGCCATGTAGTCTGACGGAGGAGATGTGGTCCTCCAACCAGATTTCCGGGTCCTATAGACCGTTAAATTTTGGATTCTCTGACGGTAGTTTGAACCCTTTAGGCATCCGCTTCTGCCTGATGGCCCTGCTGAAGCATCTGGCTCCGTAGAGCTCAGTCTCGTCCTCTTTTGAGTCCGTCGAACAAGCGCGTCTTGCCCTTGATTTGTCGATTTTGCACTGCGTGAGGTCATCGCGCGCATCATAGTCGTGATCGTGCCGCCGTGAGCGGCGACGCCGAGACAGATCATGGCTATCGTCGCTGGACGAAGGCGAGGAGTAATGTTTTGCCAGAGCCTTGCTTTTCTTTGGCTCCGATGCAGGCTCTTTGTTGAGGGCTGCCTCGACTAGCCCCAAGCCCGTGATCGTAGATCGGTGCATGGGAGTTCGTGCATCTCCAGCTGGCGGCTGGTTATTGAGGAGGTACATGGTGGCCGCCATTACCGCGGCTTGCGGCGTCTTCGGGAGCACATTGCCCCGTGTGTCCACCGTCATGGAGCCGAAGTCGAGGACTTTCGTGGCTTCCACACGCTCCTCCTCGGTGAGGTGGGCCATTCAAAATCTTCTCTTGTTGGCCAGCTACTCGTTGCCTTTGGAGGAGGATCCTCCATGAGAGGAGAGCCCGATTCGCTGAAGGCTTGATTCGTCCGCCGCCTTTTTACGCGCTTCGAATTGCGTGATTGCATGTAGCTGGCGTCTGTATTCGTCCTTCAGTAGCCAATGGTAGCCCATCAGCATGTCTTGCAGGGAGTTGAGGGGAAGAGGATTGCCTCGTAGAGCTTCTAGATAGCAGGCCCACTTGTTGTCGTTGAGTTTGATGACCACACGCTCTCTAGTGTGTTCATTCACTATGGTCGGCGGTTCTCCTGCCGCTCCATTGTTGACGGGTGCGCTGTTGCCACCGTTGGTGGGGCCGCCGTTGGGCATGCTGCCGTTGGGTGGTCCGGTGCCGTTGGGCGTGCTACCGTTGGGCGGCCCGGTGCCATTTCCGGTGCCAACGTTTTCACGATTGGCAGTAGTATCGCCTGCATTGATGACGACGCACATGAAGTGGTTGGGGAAGCTGTTGCTCCCACAACTTTCAGATCCAGAGTCGTAGGCTCCGTCTTCAGTGGCTAGATCACCCAGATCGGATCCGCGACTGCTATCGATGTCCGTGCTCCCAGCTGTTGCCGAGGCGTTGAGTTCGCTGAGGGTGCCGATTGGTGGCGGGAACCACGATGCTGGAGCAATCGCGGGTGCCGTTGGCTGGTCAGGCATGCAAAGTGTGCCCAGTTGACCAACCTGGAAGCGGCAGCTCCCAATCGCCAGGATGATTCCATCGCCCACGGACTCAAAAGCTGGGCGAGTGGCCGGCGTGTGGACGGTGAAGTCGAACGCGCCGAAGAGCTGGCGAATCTCTGCTGTTGTGGAGATGTAGATCGCGGTTGATGGGGCCGAAAAAGCCACAACATCAGCACTCCCAATTCCCACAGACGACGCCAATTGACGAGGGTTTAACTCGCCAATGCCCATTGTTATAGACTTGGGTTTTGGAGAAGCAGGGAGCGATGGAGGCAACAGTCGGCTATCAAACAAGCACACAGGGATGCAAGTTTTACCCAGGTTCAGGCCTCGTAGAGGTCCCTACTCCTGCTTGTTTGCTCTTGGAATTAACAAAGGAATCAAAAATTACAGGGGTGCTCAGATGCAATATGGCGAGAGTTGTGGAAACTAGGGTTGCACGTGTCCTCCTCGCCACCCCCTCCTAGCCTTTATATAGATAGGCTAGGTCTCGGATAGCAGATCGAGTCGGTTACAGATTAGGGTTTTACCTTTGAACATTCTATCTTAAGTTTCTTCTTGTCTCGCAAGCAATTGAGAGTCCGTGGGTCACTCGAATTCTCCATTGGGCCTTGGCAACGCCGTCGGCTTCAGCCGTATCTGGACCGTATATACCAAACTCGAGTACTTGTAAGGTATACCCATGTCAGGTGGTGTGGACCTTGTCGTGCTCATGGTAGGGTTGATTAGTGGTGAGCTTATTGAGCTCACTTGTCAGGTGACCCGTTGCTCCAATATCCATGTACCACGCAGGATTAACAGGGTAGGATGGTGCAGACCCTTGCTCCTTAGCCTTCGCTGAAGGGAATATGCCCGAGAGGCAATAATAAAGTGGTTATTATCTTATTCCTTGTTTATGATAAATGTTTATTTTGCATGCTATAATTGTATTGATTGGAAACCTCAATACATGTGTGTTTAATAAACAAATAAAAGGTTCCTAGTTATGCCTCTCTTATAGACTAGCTCGTTGATTAACAAGATGATCAAGGTTTCCTGATCATGGACATTGGATGTTGTTAATAACGAGGTCACAACATTGGTGGAATGATGTGATGAACATTCATCCGAAGTATAGCATTACGATCAGAGTCATTATGTTTATATTGCTATAACATCATACGAAGTAATCTTAGTCCTTAGACCATGAGATCATGTTAATTGCTAACACCGGAATAGTATCTTGATAACATCAAATGTCACACCATAACAGGGTGACTATAAAGGTCGGTTCAATGCTATGAAGGTGTTATGTTGAGGCTCATGGATCAAGAGTGGGATTTGTCCATCCCGATGATGGATATATATACTCTGGGCCCTCTCGGTGATATCACATTAAGATAGCTTGCAAGCAAGTGATGTGATCACTAGAATGTTATATCACGGGAACAAGAAAAGAGTGCATGTCGGTAACGAGATCAAACTAGGTATTTGGATACCGATGATCGAATCTCGGACATGTATTATATCATGAGACAAAGGGATTTAGTTACTAGCGTTAAAGGTTCTCACGATCACATAAGTCATCGTTGAATGTGTGGGAGTCAGTACGGATGTCCAGGCCCTGCTGCTGATTATTGATCGGAGAGGGGTCTTGATCATGTCTGCATTATTCGCGAACCGTAGGGTGACACACTTAAGGGATACCGACACCATTTGGAGCAAATATGTTTCAGATAAAGATTTAAGAAAGCGCTGGAATTATTTCAATAGACATCAAAACAGTTTAGGGTGAAATTGGTTCTGCATGTAATATTGAAATGTTGCAGGGGTTTTATGTGAATGTTTGTCAATTAAAGTAATTAACAAAATTCTGAATAAAATTAATAAAAGAGTTTTATTAAATGAGAGAGCATTAAGTTTGGAGAAATTTAATGCATTTAAAGTGGAGACTTTAAAACAGAATGTGAAGGGGCAAATTTATGTGGAGGGAGTTACCACCACATGAATGAGGAGGTGAAGGGTCACCCCTTGAGGCGCCGACCATGGGGAGGGGTACCCTCCCCTCCTCCTATAAAAGGCCCCCCTCTCACACCTTCATACTCACACCTCCTCGTGAAGGATCTCTCTCCCCCTCTAGTATTTTTCCCCATGGTCTCGGATTAGCGAGATACATGTTCCCGGTGGCTTTATCCGGAAAGGAGTTGCTGCTTCCGCTGCTTTGCTGGAGCGAGGGACGGAGGTTGTCAGGGTATCGGACGTGTGTGCGATCATGGATGCACCGCTGCTTTGTGGTGCTGGACTTGGTGGTGCTGGACTTGCTGGAGCTGGATCTGATGGACGTGCTGGAGCCGGACCTGCTGGACTTCATCACGATCTTGAGATCGGCAAGTGTACGACTACATCATCCACGAGTTCCATCTCGTTAACAAAGCTTTGTTGTCTTCGAGGGTAAGTTCTCTATGGATGTATATCCACCCGTTGCTTTGTATCTAGTAGATAGATCTTGGCGTATAGTTCTCATCGTAGGAAATTTTTTGTTTTCTATGTTGCGAACCCCAACAGTGGTATCAGAGCCTGATCTATGCGTAGGTGCTTTGCACGGGTAGTACACATATGTTTATATGTGGGCGATGATGATCATGTTATTGCATCTTCTGTGTATTTTGGATATTGGTGGCATAGTGGGATGAAGCGGCCCGGACCAACCTTACATGTCATCGTACATGAGACCGGTTCCACGACTGACATGCAACTAGTTTTGCATAAGTGGTTGGCGGGTGTCTGTCTCTTCTACTATAGTCAATATCTGATTTACAACGAGTTGCTAATAACTTGGTTATCCTCGTTGTGGTTCATGTTCGTAGGTAAGACCGGTTCTATCTTCTAAAGCCCTAAGCCACATAAAACTTGCAATGGATAAATTAGAGGCGTCTAGTTTAGATCGTTGCTGGGCTAGTGTCTTGATATGGTATTGTTATAAGTAGATGTATGATAGATACTCTTACAACACACTGGACGTGTAAGTTCCATAGACCTTGGCCTTACACACAAAGGAATGATAGACAGGGGCGGATCCAGGATTTGGGCATAGGGGGGGCCGAACCAACAATCACAGATTGAGTGTTATATATTGTCATATACAATGAAAAATGAAATCACACATTATATGTATATATTTTGCAATGAAGATGATGGTTATTATTTTTCAAACTTGCGACCAAAGTGGGAATTAAATTTGGCTATATGATTACATAAAAGGTGGTCTTAGTTAATATCTCATTTGGTTAGAATTAAGTTATATCAGAATTTTAATTGCAAACGAGTTCGGTCTTGAAGCACATGGATTGGAAAAATCAGATTTGCGACATGTTTGACAAATGGGTATTAAATTCTGCTATATGATTACATACAAGATCGACCTAGTTAATATCTCATCGAGGCCCTCTTCGGTTAATCCACCTAGGAGTGGATTGGAGGGGATTAGGAATGATTTTGACTTACATGGGATCTAATCCAGGTCAATCCATGTGAATCGATCCCAATCCCATACTAACCGAACAGGGCCTCAGTAAGAACTAAGTTTGAGAATTTTATAGCAGAAAAGTTCAATCTTGAAGCACTTAGATTGGAAAAATCGGATGTTATTCTCTTTATTCTTTTCAAAAAATGTACAATCCAACCAAACCAAAACTATAGACATGTAATTAATATTAACAAGTAATTATCCGTTAGCATTATATCATCAAATCAGAATAGTAGTTCGTGTATACCTTGAGAGGTAATCAGAATAGTAGTAGTAACTATATGCAACATGGCCTCGAAGCATAGCTGATTATACACGCACAGAAGGAGACGAAACAACAGTGGAGGTTTTCGGGCGGCAGCTAACGGCGATGCCATCTGGAGTTTGGAAAAATGGCGGCGGCAATGGAGGTCTCAATGATTCCAGTTTTCCACGCATCAGGTACGTAGCTGTATAGGTAACTAAGATTGTTTGGGAAGTTGGGCCATCTACTTCCAGAGCTTGTTGGGCTTAGCCCGTGTGGTAGTAAGGCATGCATCTACTCTCATGGCCGTAAATAAATGTTACGATTAGGAAAATCCTACTGAATTAGTATCAAAATTCTACTAAATTAGGCCTGGCCCCTGCTCTAATTACTTGGGGGTGGCCGATGGTTGAGGGGGGGCCTGGCCCCTGCTCGCCCCCTGGATCCGTCCCTGATGATAGAGATCATACCACGATGCAAATGATAGAGGTCAAATGCATGGACCATATCATCTCACTTTACACATTAGATGTTAGCATCTTATACTGCTAGTTTGGCGCTTTTTGTAGCATTATAAGATGATCCCTCATTTAAATATCAAGATAAAAAATGTGTTCTTCCTTAAGTATGCACCGTTGTATGGATCGTGTTTCGAGACATCACGTGATTATCGGGTGTACTCGACTCTACGCTTTCATATAACGGATGTAAGACAGTTTTACACACGCGAATACTAAGGTTCTTACTTGGCGAGTCTAGCATATACATACATGGCCTCGGAACACGGACCAAAAGGTTAAGCATGAGTCATATAGTTGATATGATGTCCATATTGATGCTCGCCTTTGAAGCTACATCGACTCACGTGATGATCGGACTTGGTGTAGTAGATTTGGTTCATGTAATCACCAAAAGGGCACGAGGGATGTCGTTTTGAGTGGGAGTTCATTTCTAATTTGGATTAGTCGAACTAAATTTGTCATAAACTAAATCTAAGTGAATTTTCATAATTTGTTGTAGTCATTTGCGTCTTTTCACTACCTTATGCTTAGTTTTAATTGAGATAATAGAACTATAGAATTCTGGATATTTACTTACGAACTGGTATCGTATTGTTTTCAATGTCAATTTAAAGTTTATAAGTCCTATTACAAACTTTCAGTAAACTCTATTTACTCCATGAAGTTTAATAAGTAGTATTAAATCAAGAGTAAGAATTCCAATGTTAGTATCTAAAGTATCATGTTTGCCTCCATGATTATTGATATTCAAAAGTTGTTTTAATATCAAGATTATATAGGAGCTGGAAATTGTTTCAGAAACCATCATGTGTGAAAGATATTGTGATATCTGAAACAATGTTTTTGGTTGCATTATGATAGAGTATAATTTAGCAAAATACATGTTCTCATATTATGGGAATTCGTGAAGGATGGAGATGCTAGGCATCCGGATCTCCCAAAAAGGTTTTTGGGAACTAACATTATACTCGCAATTCTTCCTTACAGGCTATAGTAGCTTGATCATGAAAGTTGTCATGATAAGGATGAATAGAAGATGTAAGTAAAATATTTACTACACTAATAGATTACTAAAGAATGGATTTTTGAAAGAACACCAAACATTTGATGATGGTGATCCACTTCAAAGTGCAAGTCCAAAGGTATTAGTATTTAACTATATACACTTTGTACTATGTGTCATGTGAATGACACTACTATTGATGTTGATAGATTCTTTTAAAAGAAAAGGAATTGTTAAAAGAGAATCTATAAAATATTTGGCAGAAAAGAAAAGGTTGGAGATGTCCAACTTAGGTATATAGAAGATATACATGTTATGGCTATATTCTTTGCTTGTTAAACAATGTGGTTCTTAGGTATTCGATACCGAATTGGTTGGTGTGAAGTGTCATACAGAACAACACAATTCATGAACTGCAACGGCCTAAGTAACTGGCAAAAGAATAAGTGATGATGTTCATCAAAAACAAATAAAGTGTTATTGTGTTTTTCGTTGTCGTCAAACCTAGCCTTCAAGATTTTTTTAATAATTGTTATTTTTTTCCGGTATTACGAGAACAATGGTTGTTCAAATAATTACCATATTCCATAAATGATGGATGAACTTTTACAAGTCTAGTGGGAGAAATCACATCTATAAACACTATTGCTAAAATGTCGCAAGACAAATGATTGAAAGATCACTTATGAAGGGACATCGCTGTTTATATTATATTGGAAAGAAAATATGAAGAAACTCCATGTTGATGGATTTTTTTGGAGTCTATGATTTTGATCAACTGACGCTTGTGAGACTTTCCTTGAGATAATTGAAATTCCGTCCATAGGCTAAAGAGGAATGGGTGACTAACTTATCGGATATTATACATATTGATGTATATAGTCCATTATATGTAGCCATATGCGATGGATCTTTTTGCTTCATATGCTTTCTCCAGAAATTTGAGTGAATATATCTATATATTTACTTAATAAGGAAGAAGTATGAAACATTTGAAAATTGTTCAAAGTCTTTCAAAGATGAAGTGAAAAATCATTGTAACAAGAAAATAAAAGAGTTTATGATTTGATCATAAAGGAAGATATTTGAGTTACATGTTTAGCAAAACACCTAAGATTTGAGGAATTGTTTCATGATTTGTGTTTCCCGATAAACCATAGGAGTATGGCATATTCGAGAGATGAAATCAAACCATGTTTGACATGGTAAGATCAAAGGTGTCATTTATAAAACTGCCATTATGTTTTAAGGGTTGAAGCTTTAGAGGCTACTGCTTTTACACTAAAACGAGCACCATCGTGATCCATTGAAATGACACCATATAAGTTATGGTTTGGGGTAAAACCCGAATTGTCTTTTCTTAAATTTTGGTATGCTATGCATAAGTAAAATGTTTACAACCAAAGTCGGATAAGCACGTCTTTGTAGGTTATCCCAAAGAATTTGTTGGGAATTTCTCCATAACACCGAGGACAAAAGAGTTTGTTACTTGGAACATCAAGTTTCTTGAGAAGGAATTTTCGTGAAAAGTTAAGTGGGAGGACAATAGAACTTTGATAAGATTGTTGAACCTTAGCTATATGTGCTAAGTAGCGCAGCGCCGGAAAGTGTCCTGGTGGCGGCCACAATGCTCATGGCTCCCGTGATTACAAAGGGTGTGATCTCGGAGATTAGAGTTCCTATTGAACCGTGTGGGTCGGTAAGAATCAAATAGTGTGATTTGATAAGCAAGTCATTATTGTTTTGACAATGATGAACCAACTACATGCAAAGAAGCGATGATGGGACCTGACTCCATAAAATGACTAGAAGTCATAGAATCCGTGATAGTATCCATACACGAGAAATCATGTTTCTGAACTTGGAAGACCCTCCGGAAAGGCGTGAAGCCTATCGGTCGTGTTTGGATCTATAAAGAAATAGACATGGATGTTTAACATCTATGAAATAGTCGACATGTCGGAAAGAAGTTTCCAACAATGTTCAAGGAGTTGACTATGATAAGGTTTGATCTTTCATAGCGATATTTATTCTTGACAGATTAATGTAGCAACCACTACATATAATTTGATATATGGTAGTTGAATAAACAAAACGAGATTCTTCTAATAGAATGGTTACCTAGGACGTGTTCATGACACAGTCCGAAGGGTTTTGTTAATTCAAAGGGTGCTAAAAGGGCATGCAAACTTCAATAGTTGAAGTAAGCATAGCGGAGTTGGAATCTTCACCATGATGAAAGTGTTAAAAGAGTTTAAATTCATCGGAGATAATGAAGATGCTTGCATTTGCAATAAATTAAGTGAGAGCGCTGAGACATATTTCCAATACATTATGCAGAGTACATATTGTTGATTGGAAATGATGTATCTTTTATTGACACAAGTTAAGAATTTCATTAAAATAGGATTTCGATGAAAGACTTGGGCAAAACCGGAATATTTGGCAGCAATGTCTATATGGACAGATTGAGACGCTAATATGGTTATGCCAGACGTACATATATGAGATATTGAAAGGGTTCAATATAGAAACAACAAGAAAGGTTCTTGTTGCATGGAAAGGATTGTATCAAGATTCAAGTGTTTCAACACTTGGTGAGTAAAATCACATGAAGATTTTGATCAATTATACCACGATATGTATATTTCCAGATATGTCCTATGCTCTAAATGTTATGAGCACATACTAGAATGATTCATAAGATGATCATTGGACGATAGTAAAGATATTCTTATGAGCTTTGGAAGAACTAAGAATATATCATGTATAAGTGATAAATAGTTAAAGGTAGTTCATTGTAAAGTGTTACATTGATACTAGTTTTGTCACAAGATACAAATTAAATTTATCTCAATTTAGACTATGGGTGGCACAATGTAATGGAAAGGATGTTCCATGATGGATTTGGATGAGTTCCAAAGTTGAGACATTGTGACGGATACTACAACAAAAGGCTAAGTATATAACTGCTATAGTAGCAGCAAAGGAGGGCATTTATGTTAAGAAGTTTGTTATCAAACTAGGTGTGGTTCAAAGTGGGCTAATACTATGAAAATATATTGTATGACAATAATATCAACATATTTTAACCCGAACGAACTAAAGGTCTCACCAAAGGACCAAATTTATACAATGCCATCTCATTTGAGAATGAGTGATGCGTAGAGATACAAAGACATGCAAATACACACAGACCTAAAACTGTCAGATCCAGAGATTATGTTAACCACTAGCAATCGCGTATATGCAACACCATAAAGCCATAGGTGTTCAATACGCAAAGTTTTTCAAACTAGATTATTGACTCTAGTGCAAGTGGGAGATTGAAGGGAATATGCCCGAGAGGCAATAATAAAGTGGTTATTATCTTATTCCTTGTTTATGATAAATGTTTATTTTGCATGCTATAATTGTATTGATTAGAAACCTCAATACATGTGTGTTTAATAAACAAATAAAAGGTTCCTTGTTATGCCTCTCTTATAGACTAGCTCGTTGATTAACAAGATGATCAAGGTTTCCTGATCATGGACATTGGATGTTGTTAATAACGAGGTCACAACATTGGTGGAATGATGTGATGAACATTCATCCGAAGTATAGCATTACGATCAGAGTCATTATGTTTTTATTGCTATAACATCATACGAAGTAATCTTAGTCCTTAGACCATGAGATCATGTTAATTGCTAACACCGGAATAGTATCTTGATAACATCAAACGTCACACTGTAACAGGGTGACTATAAAGGTGGGTTCAGTGCTACGAAGGTGTTATGTTGAGGCTCATGGATCAAGAGTGGGATTTGTCCATCCCAATAACGGATAGATATACTCTGGGCCCTCTCGGTGATATCACATTAAGATAGCATGCAAGCAAGTGATGTGATCACTAGAATGTTATATCACGGGAACGAGAAAAGAGTGCATGTCGGTAATGAGATCAAACTAGGTATTTGGATACCGATGATCGAATCTCGGACATGTATTATATCATGAGACAAAGGGATTTAGTTACTAGCGTTAAAGGTTCTCACAATCACAGAAGTCATCGTTGAATGTGTGGGAGTCAGTACTGATCTCCAGGTCCCGCTGCTGATTATTGATCGGAGAGGGGTCTCGATCATGTCTGTATTATTCGCGAACCGTAGGGTGACACACTTAAGGGATACCGACACCATTTGGAGCAAATATGTTTCAGATAAAGATTTAAGAAAGCGCTAGAATTATTTCAATAGACACCGAAACTGTTTCGGGTGAAATTGCTGAAATTGGTTCTGCATGTAATATTGAAATGTTGCAAAGGTTTTATGTGAATGTTTGTTAATTAAAGTAATTAACAAAATTCTGAATAAAATTAATAAAAGAGATTTATTAAATGAGAGAGCATTAAATTTGGAGAAATTTAATGCATTTAAAGTGGAGACTTTAAAAGAAAATGTGAAGGGGCAAATTTATGTGGAGGGAGTTACCACCACATGAATGAGGAGGTGAAGGGTCACCCCTTGAGGCGCCGGCCATGGGGAGGGGTACCCTCCCCTCCTCCTATAAAAGGCCCCCCTCTCACACCTTCATACTCACACCTCCTCGTGAAGGATCTCTCTCCCCCTCTAGTATTTTTCCCCATGGTCTCGGATTAGCGAGATACATGTTCCCGGTGGCTTTATCTAGAAAGGAGTTGCTGCTTCCGCTGCTTTGCTGGAGTGAGGGACGGAGGTTGTCGGGGTATCGGACGTGTGTGCGATCATGGATGCACCGCTTCTTTGTGGTGCTAGACTTGGTGGTGCTGGACTTGCTGGAGCTGGATCTGATGGACGTGCTGGAGCCGGACCTGCTGGACTTCATCACGATCTTGAGATCGGCAAGTGTACGACTACATCATCCACGAGTTCCATCTCGTTAACAAAGCTTTGTTGTCTTCGAGGGTAAGTTCTCTATGGATGTATATCCACCCGTTTCTATGTATCTAGTAGATAGATCTTGGCGTATAGTTCTCATCGTAGGAAAATGTTTGTTTTCTATGCTGCGAACCCCAACAGTGGTATCAGAGCTTGATCTATGCGTAGGTGCTTTGCACGGGTAGTACACATATGTTTATATGGGGCAATGATGATCATGTTATTGCATCTTCTATGTATTTTGGATATTGGTGGCATAGTGGGATGAAGCGGCCCGGACCAACCTTACATGTTATCGTACATGAGATCGGTTTCACGACTGACATGAAACTAGTTTTGCATAAGTGGCTGGTGGGTGTCTGTCTCTCCTACTATAGTCAATATCTGATTTACAACGAGTTGCTAATAACTTGGTTATCCTCGTTGTGATTCATGTTCGTAGGTAAGACCGGTTCTATCTTCTAAAGCCCTAAGCCACGTAAAACTTGCAATGGATAAATTAGAGGCGTCTAGTTTAGATCGTTGCTGGGCTAGTGTCTTGATATGGTATTGTTGTAAGTAGATGTATGATAGATACTCTTACAACACACTCAACATGTAAGTTCCATAGATCTTGGCCTTACACACAAAGGAATGATAGAGATCATACCACGATGCAAATGATAGAGATCAAATGCATGGATCATATCATCTCACTTTACACATTAGATGTTAGCATCTTATACTGCTAGTTTGGCGCATTTTGTAGCATTATAAGATGATCCCTCATTTAAATATCAAGATAAAAAATGTGTTCTTCCTTAAGTATGCACCGTTGTATGGATCATGTTTCGAGACATCACGTGATGATCGAGTGTACTCGACTCTGCGCTTCATATAACGGGTGTAAGACAGTTTTACACACGCGAATACTAAGGTTCTTACTTAGCGAGCCTAGCATGTACAGACATGGCCTCGGAACACGGACCGAAAGGTTAAACATGAGTCATATAGTTGATATGATGCCCATATTGATGCTCGCCTTTGAAGCTATACCGACTCACGTGATGATCGGACTTGGTGTAGTAGATTTGGTTCATGTAATCACCAAAAGGGCACGAGGGATATCGTTTTTGAGTGGGAGTTCATTTCTAATTTGGATTAGTCGAACTAAATTTGTCATAAACTAAACCGGCGACGTGGCTCTCCCAGCCACAGACCTGGAAGATCCGCAAAGGCCGGCCCAAGTTAGCACCGCCCAGGAAGGGTGGCTTCTTGGCGGGTGGGGCAGCGGCGGGCGACTAGCGCCAGGGGGTGTGGACGGACGTGGAATGCTGCCACACGCAGACCAGTAGGCCGAAGTAGCGGGGTCAGCGAGGATGGCCGACGCACGGTGGACCTCAACCCGCTGCTAGGAGCTCAGGAGCCGAGAGTACAACTCGTGGGGAGGCATCGGTGGTTTGGCACCATTGACGGCCTCCGCCAGCATGTTGTACTCTTTGTCAAGCCCCTGAAGGATGAAGCCGACGAACTCCTCATCACGTAGCGGCTGACCCATCGAGGTGAGGGTGTCCGCCAACACCTTGATTTTCTTGAAGAAGGTTGTAGCAGAGGAGTCCATCTTCTTGATATCGCCGAGCTCGTGATGGATGGCCATAGAGCGCGACATAGAGACCGATGCAAAGGCGTCCTCCAAAATGTTCCAGACCTCCATAGAGATTGAGGCGAAGAGAACGAGGCCAGCGCCCCCCTCTCCCAAGGAGGACTAGAAGGCGGAGAGGATCGCTTGATCCTGCTGCATCCATGCACGGTGCTCGGGGTTGATGACCAGACCTTCCACTATCTCAATCACCTAGGGCGGACATGCAAAGGAACCATCAACATATCCAAGCAGGTAATGGCTGCAAAGCAGCGACATCACCTTGGCACGCCAAAACAGGTAATTTTCCGGAGTCAAATGGAAGGTGACGAGGTTGCCGAAGTGGAACGGGCCAGAGGGCGCGGCGACGGCAGGGGCCGGTGGCATGTAGGAGGCGGCAACAACACGGGCCGAGGCAGCAGGGGGCAGTCCTAGGAGATGCCATAGGCGCAGACGTCGTGGCAACGGAGACCACCATGGTGGCGGGGGCGGCTCTAGGTGACGGTGGCGGGATCGGGGCCGAGAACATGGACCCATAACTATTGGTGAACGAGCCCGAGGCCGAAGCGATGGTCATCGGCAGCGGCTGAGGTGGGTGGCGGTGGCTTCCTAGGTTTGGTGAGCGGCGGCCGACAGGGTGGGGTGGAGGTAGATCGGTTTTAGGCTGATACCATATTAGACTTAGGGTTTGGGGAACTTGCTCAACCCTCTAGGGGTGGCATATCTCTCATATATATAGGGGATACATAGTACCAATACGGCATATGGTATGTACAATACACAATATTACAGCTATACAAATCTAACATCCCTCCATATTCCATAATTTTTGTCATGATTGTAGGTCACATTTGAACTAAAATCATGACAAGAATTATGAAATGGTGAGAGTGCCTTAGTAGGGGTTATTCCAACAAAAGATAACATTTCCAAGTACAAATTGGGTTGGAGCAAGTGTTGCCTTCATAATAACGAGGTGAAAAAATGATTCAATACTTCCCTTTTCAGCCCAAGCTAAGTGAACTTTGCCATTTCTCAACCACCATATGATAATTATCTACATAAAGGATCATAAGTAAAACATTGCAACTTTTTATTAAGAAAAACCAAGAAGAACATGGTAGCTCTTGCTTTTGTTCATCTTTATTTGGACAAATAGTTAGTTAATTAAGAACATACTAAGACCACGAGTACTTCATATAATCATTTCACAAGCACTTGAGAATCGGGGTTAGCTGTTTGGATGCCGACGCCGACGACTCCATCCGCTGCCACCCCTGCCTACCCAGCCTCATCTCCAGGCTCGGAGCCATCGCCATGGCCGCGCCTTGCTGGTACTGCATCTCATCACGGTGGTCAGCTGCGCAGCCGGCATCGCCGCTCTCGTCGTAGCGCCGCCGCTGCCATCCGAAGCTCTCTGTGTCGTCGATGTCTTCGCTGGTGCTGCTGCTCGTGTTGTTCGTCGGCGACGGCTTTCTGGTGTGAGCGCGATCCTGGTGTGTTTCAGAGATCGTCAGGCAAGGTGGCAATGGCGCCATTGTTTCTACTGCTACTTGTCTCTTCCATGCGTCGTGGTGATCCTGCTCTCCAGCTGGTGACTCTGACCTCCTGCATGCATGCACGCGGTACAGTAGGAAATCAATCAGTCAATGCATATATGAGTCGGAATTTCATGTCAAGGACCTTCTGGCGTACGTCAGGCAAACACCAGAAATATCACCATACGTTGTCCTCAAGAAAGTGAGCGCCTAGATCACAGCTAGTGGCCGGATCTACAAAGGCACCATCTTGTTCCAGACTTCCAGTACTTATGGACTCTTTCTTCAATTTCATTTCTACTTTACAATGGATACGAAGTTTCTTCTACATATTACATCTTTCTTTCTTATCGGTCATAAAAAACTCTATAGAAAAAAAAAATATGACGATGTTGTGTGGTCACATCCACATATAATATATATTTGGTTGCGCACCGTTATGGGGAAACAAAAAATATTAGGCGTGCTGAATAAGGGCTTATTTGATTCACATGATTTAATTTTAATAGGTAAAAGTTGTAGGATTCAAATCACAATCCTACATGATTTGATATATGCGCTAAAATTTGTTTGATTCCATCGACAAAAAAGGAACGGGTTCTTACCAAGAGGTCTGAGTAGATGTTAAATTTATTATGAAATATAGTGCAAATGATTTCTTAGGAAACATTTGAATCTAAGGATTTGGATCCTCCAAATTTTCTATATAAATCTTTTGAGTCAAAGAGGCCGGAACTTGGATCATCTAATACACTGTTACTGCATCTAAGTGCTAACTACATGACGATCCTGAAGTGGGAGGATCTAGCCAGCTAGGCCTAGGCCAGTCAAGCATGAGACATGGCCACCAGCATATCTGACAAAAGAGTGGAGGCCATGGGTTGGAGAGACGTGTGTGGTGGTCTCCTAACCAGAAGGCCACCACATCAGTCTCTCACAGTGGTAGTGCTGCCAAGTGGCTTGTCCATGCTCTGCACTATTTCAGCGAAGGGCAATGCAGGCTTTCCCTTTCCCCCTGGTCAAGGCCAATGGAGTTTCCCTTGTCATCTTCTACCTGTTGTTTGCAAGATTCCAGCAGACCCATGATAGATAGGGCCGGCCAGAGGGACAATTGATATGGATCTGAATCATCTGATCTGATCAGCCACAAACACAAGCTCTGAAGCCCTCTCACAGAAAAAAAACCCTTGCAGAACATGGTTTCTGCAAACTACCAATAGGGGAGAGGAAAAGGTCTCCCTAGGAATCATGAGGAGGAGCTACCGATCGATCTACCCCACTGACCAATTTTTGCATGGATGCGTGCATGCATGGGAGTTTGCAATCAGGAGCGCGGTACAAATGTTTGTCGCTTGGGAATAGCAGACATGTAGAACTGTCACCTAGAGGCACGCTTGCTAGCTCTCTCGGAAGGAAGAGATGGTCATCATATAGGTAGCTAGAGAGAGAGAGAGAAAGATGCCGATCGATGGGGGATTGAGGGCAGCATAAAGTATGATGCAATGTTTTCATCATTTCAGCTGAAAAAAGGCACTGATTGAGAGGGGTACGAAAGGCTGAGCGTTGCTAGCTCATAGGTCTCGTTTGCTTCGAATGCATGGCTAACTAACTTCATGATAGGGAACCTTTGCGTGCACATAATCAATTTATCATGTATAATTTTATGTCAAGATAATTAGTAAGAGCAACTCTTTAATCACTGGAAATTCCTGCCCTATATATATCCCCACATATGTTCTCCCTGGTATCTCCATGTATCTTTCCCCTATGAATGTTCTTCCCCTATATTTAGTTCAATAGCCACAAGAAGACCCAAATGTCATCTCAAATATCCCTCGCCCTTAAATAGATTTGGTCAATTCTCGAAAAAATAGATTTGGTCCCATACTCTACCATGTATCATAGAGTATAGGGGACACCGAGAGAGCCCCCAAATATAAGGAAAAAGGAAGTCAGGATGCCAAAAATCGGGAGGAGGCGGTTGGGTTCTACTAGAGATCGTTTTTTCCCCTCCATGTTGGTTATCACATGGATATGCTCCAAAGTCATGTGGTCATTAGTGATGGCCTTACATGCCAACAAAAAGGACAATCTCATAATAGTAATAACTACATAATCACTTACTATATTCCCATGGTTTTCCTAGGGAACAAACCTACGTATTCAAATCATGAAATACAAAGTTAAAGCATGGGTATCTAAACTCGATCGACTAGCATACATGCATGTTTCTTGAATTGAAACAAGAAGTTCAAACTTTTAAAAACACAATGAAGAATTACAAATGCCAATAGTATAACCATTAACTATATTTTGGATACACCAAAGAGGGGCTAAGTTTACCTTCTTTTAGAAAACGAACCAAAAATCTCCTTAGACTACTGTGAATAAGGAAAAGTGTGCAAAAACTCAAGCTTACAAACATGCCCAAACCTAACCAGGCTACGCACGATGCAAAGACTACACAAACTCTACATACTAAGAAGGTTAGTCACCGAAGCTAACCATGAATGCCATCTTTACCTGGTTGACCGACGAAGAATCGATCGCTAGCCATATTGTCATATCAAGCCCATGCAAGCCAAGCCACAATGTCTGGTCAGTGGATCAACAATGTTTCATCACCACCTTGGCACCCACCATGGCATGGTAGCTTATCACCATGGAACTATGAAACAATGAATAGGAAACTGAACATTCACGCCAGCTAGTCGACGATGAAGCTTCTTAGCCACCATCGTCGTTTCCACAAGAGTCACCATACCGAGGAGCGCAACATAGGCCAGTCTTATTTTGGTCATTACACCACACATGACAAATATCGGCTATGCATAATGGGATCTAGCTCCCTAAGATGAATGAACCGAGCGTGGGATAACTATGCGTCAACTAATGCAGAGGCCTGGTTTTATTCCCCTTTTTGAAAGAAAGAAACCATCACAAGATCTAACAAATAGGATATATTAGGCATTTATATGAAGAACAATAGACGGGATAGAAGACATGTATCTACAATGAGACCCACAAGAAGGAAATATGCGTCGGTGAGTGCCGCTCCAAAGTTGGCAAGATCTGGGCAAGTCACCCGAAGTGCCCATACCAAAAAAACCCAAGCAATCGGCAGCCCTCGAACCATGACCACGAGCCGGATAAGCAAGGGGTCAACTCTAAGTTTTGATGTAGACCCAAATGTCACTCTAAAGATGGTGTTTTAGGATTTCCATATTATATCCTTAGCATTTCTCTTGGAATTCCAAACAACTACTAAATTATGCAATACAAAATTCAAATAGTCTAATTTAGGGCTTGGCTGGATTCAGCATCATATATATAAATATATGGTCGCCCATTAAAATTCTCCTTCATATTGACATCTCCAATTTAAAATCCACACATATTTGTCTATGTCACACAAGGCAGCAGGAGTATAAAATAAGGCATGTGGTGTAAATGCATGCGTACAATATAGTACAACACATGCATCCATACTCCAAATGCAGCAAAATTGCAGATTTTTGCTCACACAAGGACCAAGATAATGAAACCAAAAACCGTTATTAATTAAACTAATTATACTATTTAACTAGAAGACTGGGTTTGATCATGCTATATAAATGCACAAACCTAATAGGTGTTTTATTGGAAGTGGTGTTGACCATGTTGCACTTGGATCCATCAAAGCAACTGATCACCTCATCACTAGTAGCACCCCTTCTGAGAAAGCCCATGTCTCTAGTCTGGCCATGGCCTGCAAAGAGACCACATATATACAGTTAAATTAATTCTTGCATTGTGTCTTATTACTCTACAAAATACAAACATTTCGATACAAGCTAGCTCTACAGTTGTGCTTTATGGGGCACACAGGGTAGGAACTATAGCTAGAGATGGCACACACTTATCCCATGCCAATAATTCAGTACTGTATGTATGTGACATGACCTTGACTAGATCGACTCAAGACATGTAACTGTTCCAAGGGGATCAAACCATCGAGGTGTTAAGGATCTAGGCACTATATATGTATTTTACCTGCAGGACATGTTCTGTCTGTGCCCTTCACAGTTCTGTACATCTGCATGGAAGAGAATATGTAGAAAATTATTAGAAAAGAGGAACTAGTTAGCTTGTGTTTCCTTTTGCTATAGTTTCCTTGTAGACATATACAGAAGTAAACTAAATAGTTATGGTGTGTTTATGTATTAAGGAAAAAAAAAAGACAAGATGTACTACGTCAGAAGCTACTATACATCATTTTTTTTGAGTAGTCAGAAGCTAGCAGAATATAAAAATATGCTTAGGTGAGATAGCACGCATATATGCATGAATGCATGCAGCAGGTTAAAAATATAGCAGGGAGAAGACTCATGAGGTACTACTTGCCTGCAGGTGGCTCTTGACATGTGCCAGTGTAAGATCCTTCACGTTCATCAGTTCCAAGACTGACTTTGGTGTTGCTCCTAGAAGAAGTTGTAAGAAGGGAAAAAGGAGTAAATTGAGTTATAGAAACCAACTTGTGACACATACATAAAGGGAAATTAAATCGAGTAGAAACTGACAAGGTCGAGTAAATTAACCCATGCGATTAATTGTAGTACTTCCTCCGACCATATTAGTTGACTTGGATTTGTCTAAATTTGGATGTATCTAGACATGTTTTAGTGCTAGATACATCCGAATTTAGATATATCCATGTCAACTAATATGGGTCGGAGGGACTATGAGAATATACTTCTGGACGAAAGAAACGGAACATATAGGATAGGATCTTCTTAGGAAAATAGCAAACTAGAGAGAAAACATTACCAAAAGGAAACACCTACTGGCAATAATTCTTTATGCATAACACATATATAAGCAGTCGCATCTACTGGTATAACTACTGTTCATGTATTACTACTGTACATGATTATTTACATGAACATACTCTCATGTCCACCGAGGAGCTCTACGGCGCGCACGAAGTGCGCGTGCAGTGCGGTCGTCCACCGCATCCTAGGAGCCCTTGAGCTCCTCTTCCCTCCACCACCGGCCGGCCTCGCCGTGGCGCCGCCCGCGCCGGCAACCGAGCTCTTCTTCAACCCATGGGTCTGGTTCGGCTCCAGGCTGTGGTGCCTCTTCACCGCCGTCACGGCCGTGTCCGGCGACGGAGGGCTGATGTGGAGAGAGAGGTCAGGGGCCCCTGCCGCGGCAATAGAACAAACCTCACGAGGAGGAGTGATCATTGTAGGTAGCAAGGGGAATCTTGCTGTGAGCGTGTGAGTTCTTGTTGGTTCCAAGGAAAAGGATGAAGGGTGGGTGATTAGATCATGAGTGCCTTATCATTCTCGTATCGGGGTATGCGAGAAGGGAGAAAGGGGGAAGTGAGGATGAGGCCATGAGGGGTACTAGATGCTAATGCTACGGTCTACTACGGTGAGAGAGAAGGGGATGGCATTTGGCACTGCCCCAGCTGGTTGGGAATAAGATGATAGAGAGAGCAAGAGAGAGAAGTATGTGCAAATTAGTGGTATAATAGTGCCTAGAGAAAGAGAGCAAGGATAAATGTGTGTGATGTGTGTGCGAGAGCTCACCTATCATGAATCGGGAAGGGTAGAAAAAGAACTGTTTGGATTGCGACATGCTCTAACGGATCACTAGGGCGTCTATTCTTTTTTTTTTCTCAAATCAAATCCGGTTCAAATATAGCCAATGAAAAAATAGGCGTGCTATTTCTTTTAGGGTAGCACTTCTCCAAACGCTATGGCATGTTATATCTGAAAATAGCATTTTAACAATAGGCCAAAAATGAATGATTTTAGAAAGAATAAAGGATATAGTGAAGTAGATAGATGTTTTAGGGCCATCATTTATACTTAACAATCAAGATTTTTGAATCATATATCTGCAAATCTTCATATGCTTGCTTATTCTACAGTCCACACCCACCAATGGGGAAAATAGTATGCTATATTTTAAATAGCGCTAACGCCTAACACTGTGGTGTTATAACGCGATATAGTAGCTATTTTGCAAATAGCGTCATAGCGAGTAAAATTGTGATAATTTAGCGTGAACTCTCCTACGCTATAGCGCGCTTTTTTATTGAATATATAGCAAGATAATAGGGTAACTGAACCCACATACCAGAAACAATACTAAATAAAAAGGGTTATTACAACCAAGACCCTAGCTACCCCTCAAAATCTAAACATATTTTGAGGAAACCATAGAACATTTGTTTATATCATACCCTTTTGCTCGCCTTTTGTGGCAATTGTACACTTTACTTATAATCTCCCTCCTCCAGTTAATATAACAAATATGTTTGGGAACTAGTTAAATGGAGTGGACAAGACATCTAAAGCTAGAATTCATATTGTTGTTTCAGCCTTATGTTGGTCTATTTGAAGATGTAGGAATGATATAATTTTTAACAAAGGAAGAACTTTTAATCTTATGCAGATTATTCATATGGTGGCTCATTGGGTACAATTATGGGGGCTTCTACAACTGCAAGACCTACGGGACTCTATGGTTACTAGATGCAACCGTCACCTGATGATCGCTCAGTGAAAGGACAACGGATGTCGCCTAAAGGCGGGTGCATAAGTTTTTAAAATAATTACAGTTTAGGCTCTAATAAATGCGAACCAAAGCACAAAACCTAACTTTACTAGGTTCAACTAAGTGCACCAACAACCTATGATAAGCAAGACAAGCAACAAGGTGATAGCAAGACAGAATACTTCAAGCACGATGACTATCACAATGTAAATTGCATAAGTAAAGGGCTCGGGTATAAAGATAACCGATGGACGTGGAGATGAAGATTTTAATCCCAAGTTCACTTTCAAAGAAGCTATGTCTCTATTAAAGAGGTGTGATGGTGCAATGCTCTCCGAACACCAGAAATGGCTCACCTTGAGGTGTGGTGGCTCGATGCTCACCCAACGCCACACAAGGCCTCACCCTAGGATGCAAAGGCATGCAAATCACCGATGCTCACCCAACCTAGAGGCATTCGGCTTGTGATTTTCCCCATGGAATGTTTGTGAGGGTTTGGAGACTACTTTAAAGTCTACCACGAGTAAGTGAGATATTTCTTTGTAGAATAGGCTCGGAGAAGAAGGTGACCCTTCGTGGTGTTGGGCAATCCTTCGTGGGACCTCACACCTCTCCAACATGACGTAGCCCTCTTCCCAAAGGGAGTGAACACGGGAATAAATCTTTGTCTTTGCATGCTTTGGTTATCCCTAAATTGAATCTCTTACTTGTTGTTTACTTTGTAAAAGCCTTCGTTCTTGAAGTTTCTTGGTTCATCATCTAGGTTGCCTCATGTAGTTTGCATTTAGGCACACTTACATTCCACAAATCCTAAAACTTGCAAAAGATTATAAAGAAATTTGTATTCACCCCCCTCAAGGTTAACCATCTTACCATTTCAATTAGTATTAGAGCCAAGGGATCTTTTAAGGGCTTTACCGCCTTAAAGAAAAGATGGTTTTCTCCGATGATGAGGAGGACAAGACTTATTCGGTCAAGGAGCTTCCCTCAATCCTTGCCAAAGGTTCTTGTGAAAAGGCTTAGGTGGATTCTGGCCTCCTTGCTCTAATAAGTTTCCTTTTACAGGTATTGGCGGGGGCCCATTCTCGCTGGTCCTTCGGTAGTACCTCACGGGAGGCTGATGGACACCGAAAAGGAGACCGTTGCCGAGTACACTCATGAGAGTGACCCGATGAAAGTCTCCAAGCCTCCTGGTCAATTTTTTTATATATCCTAAGAAAAAGAACACCATGCCTCATATTAATGGTTCATGTCTTGCACCCCAATATGATGGAACTCACCTATCTCATTGGAAAGCTACTATGGAATCTCATCTTCGCAACTGTAGTGTGGAGCTTTGGGAGATTGTGTGCAAAGGATTCAACCCACAAGATCCCAATGACCTCACCTCGATAGAGTACTATGACCGTCAACTAAATTTTATGGCTTGTGACACGATATAGAGTGCCGTCAATGAGTAGCTTTTTTCCTAGTAGACCTAGGTTTATCGAACCTTGGGAAACGATTGTTGTATGGAAATAATAAGGCATGTCTACAATACTTTGTTTACTCATTTTATTTTATGTTTACTGGACCTTTCTAGTTTACTTTGAATCGTTGGTTGTTACAATGGATGGAAATAGGCTAGCGTTGAAGATTCACTTGCAGCTACACATACATATGCGATAAAGATAATAATAAGCACATTCATGTGTGAAATGATCTAATATAGATAGGGTTGTGGGAAGCACATCCATAAACACTAGAGCCCTTGCAAGACACAATCATAGAAATAGTCTTTTGAATCTGACCGTTATAGCACGAAGCACCAGGCTATAATAATTATTAAGTAAAATACAGATCAAAGCATTAAGAATGGTGATGTAGATGTTACTCTTAAGTGGATCCCTAAAAGAAAATTGTACTCCCCTCGATGTCACTGGGTTTCGCGTGAAGTCACTGTTCACCACTCATCTTACCTCGAGCCTTTATCAATCCTTGGGTTCTTGGGTACCTCCAAGTGCATGAATCGAGACAAGAGACAAAGAAACATAGATACATATCTCATATTCAATCACCACACAATACTCCCATGTATTAGATGCACATAATCGTTGCGAGGTTTCACCACAACCCGCAGCCTGTGAGAACTACTCACTCATAACAATAAGATAAAACATTGTGCAAATACTTAGATCGAAATCAAATATTCTTACAATGGTCGCCAAATCTCAAGGAGATCTCAAGTACAAAATAATGGCTATGGATATGTAGTGGATGGAGGATGAACTATGGTGGTGGATCTCCTTTTGTGATGTTGTGATGCAATTGAGAATGCCGGCCCTCTTTACGGCGACTGGAGTCTCAGAATATATAGGCATCTTCACAAAAGTTGTAGTGTTTGACCTAACGAAGTTGTCACCGCACAGTATGGGTGGGCCGTATGGGCGGGCCTTTCCTATACTGCAGGTTTTTAATCTTCCAGACAACTCCATTTCATCTCCAGCTAACTTGGCTGAGTAGATAATGTGATAATCTTCAATGAATGCTCCCAATTTCGCCTTAAAAGTGTGATTTCCTGCACGACGCGAATTAAAAACAAGGATTGCACATCTTTGCAATAATTAGTCATCAGTAGCAAGACTAGAGAGATTCTTGGTCAATTATTTGACTTAAAATGCGATTTAAATGTAGAGAAAGATGGATATTTTCATAGCCACCATCAAACACACTCTCCATGATCAAGTTAGTGACATACACACAACAAAGGAACTTTGGGATAGGATTGTCATTCTCCAAGATGGAACGTCTCTCATCCAAAAGTCCAAGTATGAAGCGGCCAAGTCAGAGATGAACTTGTTCATGAACCGTGATGGTGAGTGCATCGCGGAAGCATACACAAGACTTGTTTCTCTCCGTGTGAATATTAGTGGTCTTCGTTGTGACAAGTATGATGATGGGTTCAATTTGAATGATGAGATCATCAAGTCCAAGCTTGTTGCCATAATCGCAGCCACCGATAAACATCTTTCCGTGAACTTGCAACTCCTAGATTCAGCTGGCCACTTCCCTCCCGATTATCTAGTATCGCATCTTGTTGCCACGAATAATTTGGCATATGAGGGACAAAATATCAAGGATATAAAACGTGCTATTGGGTCTTCACATACCCTAGCATCAAAGGCCAAGCATGTGCAAGAAGATGTTTAAAGTGAAGAAGAGAATGATAGGTATCAAATGGGTGAAGTTGACGAGATGCTCTCTTCACCAAGAACTTGAAGTTCTGAAGAAGGAGAAGTTCAACTAGACCAAGTGAGAAGAAGAGGACTTGATATAATTGTGATGAATCGAATGACTTTGCTGTGAAGTGCCCATATGAGAAGAGGCTAGACAAGACCAAGTATGATGAGGGTGCCAAACCAAGATTGAACCCCAGTCCCATTAATGAAAGATTAAAGAGGAACAAGAAGCATGATGGCAAATGATTCCTAGCTCAAGAGTACATATCTAGTACGGAAAGTGAGGATGAGGAGAAGCTTGTGGGTGTGGCTGGTTTGGATTTTGCCGAACCGGGCCCCTATTCACATATGACTACACTAAGGACTACGCCGATGATTCCATTACTCCCAAGGTCGCTGGCACTTGCCTTATGGCAAGAAGCTCCAAGGAGGTGTGCAACACGGAGTGCGGGGATGAGGTGGGTGTGGATAGTTTCACTACAAAAATACCCCCATACCCGGCGGATTTTTGGGGCGGCAGAAGCGAAAAGAATCGGCAAAAGTTAGTTATGCGGCAGATGAGCATTCGTGGCACCATTTTTTCGCAGCGACCACTTATACGCTGTGCCAAACTGGATGACGGCGGATTTGGTTGTCGTGATACATGACTAGGAAAGGCGGTGGTTATTAAAGCCCAATGGAGGTATTCCTTCGTTCCACCTAATGGGGTTCGTTGCATAGAAAACAAAAAAATTCTATGGTTGCAACTGCCAAGATCGTATCTAGGCGATACTTGTAAGGGTTTCAGATGGACTCACCCTCGAAGACTGTAAAGTGGGACAAGGTTCCCGCAAATAAACGTGGCTGTGTTAGAGTGTACATGACCGTCCTCAAAGACGCGATGACCAACGCCACAAGTGTAGCGCCTCCATAATCAGTCACACGTACGGTGTGCCGACGACTTCCAACCCTCGCTCTAGCTTGGTAGCAGAATTAGCGGATCCTCAGGAACTCCAACGATACTATGACATGGTAGTGGTGGTGTAGGAGAAGATCTTAAGCAGGACTTCACCTAAGCACCATACTCGTGGCAATGGACAAGGCTAGAAAGGGATGGAAGATGCCAACCAAAGGGCATATGAGAGAGAGGATAATGAATGTGTGAGGGAGAGGAGCTCCACCCCTCCCTTTATAGGGTGAGGGGGCTGCCCCCAAGGGGCTGGGAGCATGGGGCATGGAGTGCCCCCACCTCTCCCCTCTTGATTGCTAGTGGACACTCCACACACCAAATTCAAGAGCCACTTTCTTCCATTTAATTTCCACTCAAAAATCAAGAGTCATTCTATTAAAACCACTTTTAATTCACTTGATTTAATATCACTCAATTTAATGAACACTTCATTTAATGAACGCATTAACAATTCAATCCTCGGTAATATTCCGATACACGAAAACTATTCCGGCAGATTTATTAGAACAATTCCTGCACTGTCTAGTATTTTCTCTGGTGTTCCCTGTCCACTCAAATGCGTCGACGATCCTATGGGATCATGAATTATGTGGACATGATCGAGACTATCTCTGATCAATAATCATTAGCGGGACCTGGAGATCCATAATGATTCCCACTAATTCAAACCATGAACTAGTGATCACGTGAACCTTTTTCATAGAAACCAATTTCTTTTGTCTCGTGATATTTTACTTGTCCGAGATCCGATAATTTGGTATCATCTATACCTAGTTCGATCTCATTACCGACAAGTACTCTTTTCTTATTCCCGTGATATAACATTCTTAGTGATCTTATCACGTGCTTGCAAGATATGTTAATGTGATATCACCGAGAGGGCCCTGAGTATATATCTCTGTCATTGGGATGGACAAATACCACTCTTGATCCACGAGCCTCAAATAAGACTTTCCAAGTACCCTATGATATCTTTATAATCACCCTGTTACGGCGTGATGTTTGATGGAATCAAAGTACTCTTCCAGAGTTAGTGATTGATATGATCTCATAGTCTAAGGATTAGAGTTACTTCGAATGACATTATAGTAATGTAAACATAATGGCATAATCATGTTACTATACTTTGGGAGATTGTTCATCACATCATTCCACCAATGTTATGACCTTGTTATTAACAACATCCAATGTCATGATAAGGAAACCTTGATCATCTATTAATCAACAAGCTAGTGTAATGAGAGGCATCACTAGGAACCTTTTATTTGTTTATTAAACACACATGTATTAACGTTTCTAGTTAACACAATTATAGCATGAGAAAGAAACATTTATCATAAACATGGAATATAATATAATAACCACTTTATTATTGCCTCTCGGGCATATTCCCTTCACCGCCGTCCATTTCAAGCGGCATTAATTGTTGATTGTACGCTGGAGAATGGTCAATCACTGCCCACTAGCAGGTTTGGCCCACCGCTGCCTAGCTGAGCCTGGTCCAACTGTATCTAATTAATCAATCTTGGGCCTAGGCCACTCTTGCACAAAGGGTCCATACAACAAACCCTGAAAACCATTATGTATATGAGACAGGAACCAAGCCGCACTCATACATCCAACCCTAGATTAGAACACAACTCTCCCTTTAAGGCAGTCCATCCTGCGCCCGATCTTGTGCGGTCGTTGAATCCACACAGGATCTTGAGGGATCTTGAGCATCCGTTTAATCCATGCAGGATCTTAAGTGACCGTTCAATCCATGCTGGATCTTGAACAGTCGGCCAATCTGCACAGGATCTTCAGCTACCGATCATTCCACGCTGGATATTGAGAGGACATTCAATTATGCACTCGATCTTGACTCACCAGTCAATCCACGCTGAATCTTGAGAGCCCTTTCAATCTCGATCTACATGTTTGTTCTCCATCCTTTCTTCACATCTCGTTTCTTGTTCTTTTGGATCCACATGCTTGTTCGTCTTTCTCCAAAATGTTCACCTATATTCATTGTTTAGATTAGTTTCATGGTGAGTTCATTAGCATGGTGTTTGTACGAAGATTTAGAGATCACACTCATGATGTTGATGTGGTGAAGAATAGAGAGGATCTCAAGAAATATAGGGCTAATTAGATTTTTTATTTTGTAAAGTTCACATTAGCACCTCCTACTTCTGTAATTTAGATGAGATCGACAAAGTTTAATGTCAATCTCATAAGAAGAGGTTGTATTGTAATATGATGTAATTGAATAGGGAGGGGCTCAAATCCACTGTATGATGTAATGAATATTGTATATATCAATAAACTGAAATTTTGAATCGTATTGTGATTAGCAACATAAATCAATTATTATTAATGTAATTAACTTCCAATGATGCTAGAAGGTGTAACACGACAAATAATTCACGGTTACATAACACTATAATTACGCTGTCCTCCATAATGTATCGAGGTGCATCCTATGTTGCAACGCGGAAGCGCTAGCTCAGCAGATCACGCTGTTCGTGCCAAAAAAATCCACCGTCGTTGTATAATCTCCGATGCAGTTATCCCTGGCGGCTTTTTTGTCACGCTAGCGTGGCGACTAAGGTTGTGCCTTGGCGTGTATAAGCACCTGAGCCTGAGCTCCATGTCGTATTGTTTGGTTTATACCAACCCGGGTCACTACTCACCTACTACTATAACAAGGACTACACTAGTGACTCTCCTACTCCTAAGGTCGTGGGCTCTTATCTTATGGCAAGGATCTCCAAGGTAATCCCTTCCTCTCCATCTCTCTCTAGCATCTTGGATGATCATGATAGTAACAATGATGAATTTGATGAAAATTATATACAAGAAATATATTAAAATTTGATGTCTCTTCCTACCAATGCTTGTGCTAGAGTCAAGTAATTAATGGACCTTGTCAATTCACATGATGAGAACATTTATAGCTTGGAATCTCATATTGATGATGAGAAACAGAGATTCAATCTGCTTAAGGAAGATCTAAGCAAGAAAAAGAACACCACCTCATTTCTTAAACAATGAATTGAAACCTTTGAACTTGATAAGGCAAAAGATGTGGATACTCTTCATAGGGCTATTTCTTTGTCCAAAAAGCTTGATGCCTCAAAGAAGGAACTTGAGATTGCTCATGCCTCTCTCACCAATGACCTTGAGCACCTTGAGAAAGCTAATTTGCTTAGCAAGTGTGAACTATAAATCTTGGGGAGAATCATGATCAACTTCGAGTATCTTATGAAAAGGCTCCTAGTACATTGAAGGGTCCAATTATTATTGAAAATATTACTTGTGCCTCTAACTCTACCTTGGATCAAGCTTTCCTCCTTGAGGAAAATAAGAAGTTGAAGGAACAACTTGAGAAGGAGCATCTCACACCTATTTTCTGTAGGGTAACAGGTAGGCTACACAAGCGTAAAAACAAAATTTTCTACCGCGTCAACCAGGAATACTATTGTCATAGATCACGGGATTACCGCTAGACGCGCAGGTGCAGAACTCGATGAAGCACGTTGCGGCAGTGTAGATGTTCTACGTCTCCTCCTCGTCCTCGTCCCACGAGCATCTCCCCTTTGCGCGGCTCGTCCAAGTGCTACAGATGCAGCACCTCCGAGGTATCCACACGTCCAGAGTGGAAGCCATCACACGCCAGACTGCTAGGTCTGCACGTGCAACACAGGCGGAAGAGGAGTGGCGGCTGGGTGGAATGCTCAACCCTATTCAGCTCGCCTCACCCTCTCTTATATAGGCATCCCTGGTGGGCTTCTACATTAGCAGCCCATTAGCAGCCTAAGCCTGGTCTAATTCGGATCCAATCCTCATTAGGCTTCCAGCCCCTAAAGTGTGTGACCCTATAGGTTCATACACTTATAGACATGACGCGAGTACACTTACTCCGTCAATAGTTGGTAGCGGCCTCTAGCAAGACGTGCCAACTCCTAAACACATATAAAGATCATTCAGACGAACCTCACAAGGTTGAGTACATGTCTTTCCCTTTGCCTCACGATATTTGGTCTAGCTCCAAGCTGACCTCTCTTTCTCGATACTGTGATTCAGAATCCCTTTACTAGGTTAACTCTTAACCATATGTAGCACGGCCATGCATTTCTGGATCCGATCACTCGAGGGGCTCAGAGATATCTCTCTCAAGTAGAGAGGGGAAAATTCCATCTTGATTGACCAATGCCTTGCAGCATGTATCAGGACAAACCCGAAAACTACCTTTATAACTACCCAGTTACAGAGTAGTGTTTGATAGCCCCAAAGTAGGTCGATCCACATCTCAAGTACATGCGACATTCTCAGGTCTAAGGACAAAACGTACACGATTTGTAGAGAGAGCTGCAAGTATTATTGCCAGTCTCATGTTGGGTCAGTCCAACCCCATGTTCATAACACGTGTCCACATCAGTGGTTTGACATCTCCATGTCTATGACTTGCGAAACATAGTCATCAACCAATCTATGTGCTAGTCTAATATTCATGTGTGTCCTCACATGAACTCCGACTAGGGACAACTATTAGATAGTCATACAAGTAAAGAGTTTCACAAACAATTCACATAATTGCCAATCAATACAAGTTGCCTAATATATGGATATTCAAGGAACATTATAAAAACTCATGGATACACAAGAAATACAATCATCTCTATGATTGCCTCTAGGGCATATTTCCTTTAGTCTCCCACTTGCACTAGAGTCAATCTAGACAGTATCTAATACCTATTGCTCTTGTGTGCGCTTCATGCGCAGGCTGCGGGAGTGGCTTAGTCAAGGGATCAGCAACATTTGAGTCCGTATGTATTTTGCATAACATGACACTACCATCATCAATGAACTCACGAATCAGATGGTAACTCATGCGAATATGTTTGTTCTTCTGGTGCTGTCTAGGTTCCTTGGCTTGTGCAATAGCACCATTGTTGTCACAATAAACGTCCAAGGGATTGGACGAGCCCTGAACCACACCAAGAGCGATCAGGAAATTCCTAATCCAAACAGCTTCCTTTGCAGCCTCCGAGGCAGCAATATATTTAGCTTCTGTTGAAGAGGAGGCCATTGTATCTTGCTTGGAACTTTTCCAGCTCACAGCACCACCATTCATGACAAACACATAACCTAATTGCGATTTCGAGTCATCTGAGTCGTTAAGGTAACTCGCATCCGTGTAACCCTTTACACTGAGTTCAACCTCACCTCCATAAACTAGGAACATATCCTTAGTCCTTCTCAAGTACTTAAGGATATTCTTTACCACTGTCCAGTGACTCTCACCTGGATCAGCCTGGTATCTGCTCGTAACACTTAGAGCATAGGAAACATCTGGGCGAGTACATGTCATCGCATACATGATGGATCCAATAGCCAAAGCATATGGAACCCTACTCATGCGCTCTCTCTCATCAGTGGTCGAAGGACACTGAGTCTTGCTAAGTTTAATGCCGTGAGACATGGGCAAGAACCCCTTCTTAGCCTCTTCCATGCTGAACCGTTTCAACACTTTGTCAATGTACGTACTCTGGCTTAATCCAATTAGCCTCCTTGATCTATCTCTATAGATCTTGATGCCTAGAATATATGCCGCTTCTCCCAAGTCCTTCATAGAAAAACTATTTTTCAATGAGGTCTTAACATACTCGAGCATAGGAATGTCATTTCCAATCAGTAATATGTCATCCACATATAAGATTAGAAACACAAGTGATTTCCCATTTTCTTTCTTATACACACAAGGTTCTTGTTCGTTTTTGGTGAAGCCAAACTCGTTTACAACTTCATCAAATCGAATGTTCCAACTCCGAGATGCTTGCTTCAACCCTTAAATAGACTTTTGAAGTTTGCATACCTTTCCAGCATTGTTTGGATCGACAAAACCTTCGGGATGCATCATATACACGTCCTCAGTAAGGATTCCATTTAAGAAAGCCGTCTTGACGTCCATCTGCCATATCTCAGAATCGAAATATGCAGCAATGGCTAGAATGATCCGTATAGATTTAAGCATCGCTACGGGCGAGAAAGTCTCGTCGTAGTCAACTCCTTGAACTTGTCGAAAACCCTTTGCAACAAGTCGAGCTTTATGGATGTGAACATTTCCATCCATATCAATCTTCTTCTTATAGATCCACTTGCACTCGATGGCTTTAAAACCATCAGGCAGGCCAACTAAGTTCCAAACTTGATTGTCTCCCATGGACTCTATCTCAGATCTCATGGCAATCAGCCATTTCTTAGAGTCTGGGTCCACCATCGTTTCTGCATAGGTCGCAGGCTCATCATTGTCTAACAATAATAACTCTCGCGCTTCGCGGAGCCTCGCCGACCTTCGTGGCTGCGGTGCTTCTATTGCCACGGGTTCCTCAACTTGTTCTGCTACAATAGCATCACTCGTAGAAGCATCCCCAACTGGCTCATCTTGAACTTCTTCAAGTCGCACCGACCTTCCACTCGTTCCCTTTGTGAGAAACTCTTTCTCTAGGAAAACACCGCTACGAGCGACAAACACTTTGCCCTCTTCTCGGTTGTAGAAGTAATACCCTAAGGTTTTCCTTGGGTATCCCACAAAAATGCACTTATCCGATTTGGGTGTTAGCTTGTCCGACTGAAGTCAGTTGACAAATGCATCACAACCCCAAATCTTTAGAAAAGACAAATTGGGATTCTTTCCAGTCCACATCTCATATGGTGTCTTAACTACGGATTTAGATGGTACCCTGTTTAGTGTGAAAGCTGCTGTTTCTAGCGCGTAACCCCAAAATGATAATGGTAAATCTGACTGGATCATCATCGATCGAACCATGTCCAACAAAGTTCGATTACGCTGTTCAGAGACCCCGTTTCTTTGAGGCGTTCCGGGTGGCGTGAGCTATGGAACAATTCTGCAACTCTTAAGATGATTGCTAAACTCGTGACTGAAATATTCACCTCCGCAATCAGATCGCAAGGCCTTTATTTTCTTGCCACGTTGATTCTCTACCTCATTCTGGAACTCTTTGAACTTTTCAAAAGTTTCAGACTTATGCTTCATCAAGTAGACATAGCCATATCTACTGAAATCATCAGTGAAAGTAATGAAGTAGTGATATCCTCCTCTGGCTGTCGTGCTCATTGGTCCACATACATCAGTATGTATGAGTTCCAACAAGTCTGTCGCTCTCTCGAGAAACCCCGTAAAAGGCGTCTTGGTCATCTTTCCAAGTAAACAAGCTTGACATGTCTCGTATGATTCAAAATCAAACGAAGTTAGAAGACCATCACCATGGAGCTTCTTCATGCGCTTTTCACTTATATGCCCCAAACGACAATGCCATAAATAGGTAGGACTCAAATCATTTGGCTGAAGCCTTTTAGCACTAACATTGTAAACACATGCATTATCAAGATTTAAAATAAATAACCCATTCACAATGGGAGCATCAGCCACAAACATAGCATTCTTAGAGATTACACAACCATTGTTTGTACTCGCGAATGAATAACCATCCCTCATCAAACATGAAGGTGATAAAATGTTTCGACCCATACTAGGAATGTAATAACAATTATTCAACTCCATGATAAATCCTGACGGAAGGTGAAGTTGCATGACACCGACGAACAATGCAGCAACCCTTGCTTTATTTCCGACGCGAAAATCCACTTCACCTTTCTGCACTTCTCTAGTCCTTATTAGCCCCTGCATCGAATTGCAAATATGGGCAACCGATCCGGTATCAAATACCCAAGAGTTAACATAAGAATCTGCGAGAAAAATGTCCACAACATTTACAACAAGCGTACCTGAGTGGGAAGTACTCTTACTTCCACTCTTCTTCAAAGAAGCCTGGTACTTGATGCAGTTTCTCTTCCAGTGGCCATATTCGTGAAAAAAGAAACACTCAGTGTCTCCTGCAGGAACAGCCTTTTGCTTGGGTGCAGGGTTTGGCTTAGGGATCGTATCCTTAGCCTTTCCCTTCTTCTTCTGCCAAGAAGTGCCCTTTTTCTTGAAGCTAGGCTTGTTCTGCACAACCATCACATGGCTATGCCCTGCACACTTCTTAATGTCACATTCTGCTGTTTTTAGCATCCCACATAATTCATTAAGGCCCCTCTCCACCCCATGCATATGGTAGATCGAAATGAAATGCCCATAGCTAGATGGAAGAGATGCCAAAATGAAATCAGTGGCCAACTCTTGGCCTAATGGAAAACCAAGCTTTTCCAAAGTCTGACTGTAACCAACCATTTTGATCACATGGGGGCCTACAGCTGCTCCCTCTGCCAGCTTGCATTCCACAAAGGACTTAGCGACATTGTACCTCTCAGTCCTAGCCTGAGTCTGGAACATGTCCTTAAGCGCAACGATCATATCGTACGCTTCCTGATCCTCAAACTGCTTTTGAAGATCAGGTTCCATGCATGCAAGCATAAGACAACTAACCTCAAGAGATTCATCACATGCTTTCTTGTAGGCATTCTTAAGGGTAGCAGTTGCATTATCAGCAGGTTCATCCGGGATTGGGGTGTCCAGAACAGTTTCCTTTTTCTCAGCCCTGAGAACAATTCTCAGGTTACGGACCCAGTCCGAATAGTTTGTTCCATTTAGTTTATCCTTTTCAAGAATCGAACGCAAAGCAAAAGGTGATGAATTGTTCGGTGCCATTGATCTACAACAAAAAATATGCAAAATACTAAGCCATGTAACCATGAAAGAGTAAAACATATTAAACAATTTAATAGCATATACTCCCACTTAAATCAACATCCCTCTATTGATACTAAGTGATTCAAGATCCACAATTAACAAGTCGACTAGTGATCTTTAGCATCACTGCTAGAAGACAAGGTAAATCGGTAAGCAACCTTTGCTAATCATATCACATATGACTCTTATTGTTGGGTGACATCTCTATGTCAAAACTAGGCGCCCAACCTTTATGCCCCAAGGTCCTTAACTGTTAATATGACCTTGTTAAGCTCACCAACCCTTATGCGTGTAGGTATCCGATACAAACCCATCCAGCCAAGGAAAACCGTGGCACCCTAATTTCATAGACCCACCAACGATTGTACAGGGCATAGGATGGTGCAAGGTTTGGTTGGGAGGGCATGGTTTAACTTAAACTTTGTGAGGGATCGTTCTACTTCTATCATCTAAGCATGCATAGTAGTAAAACGTATAAGAATAGCATTCACATAGATGTGATACAGTATGACCCATTTTTCTCATGGTGATCTCCATCGCCATAGAACCTGTCCACCATGATGATCTCCATCTTCATGCTCTATGCGAGCCATCCTCCAAGTGATGAGTTCTCCAAGAACTAATACAAGCTATTACTCCTAACAACTAGTAATCAAAATTACATGGTAATGGGATCATCACAAGTTGGCACGCAGGCCATTACAATAATTGACAACACATATGGCTCCAGCCGTGTTGCCCTACTCACGAGACGCAGGTCATGAAAAATACATACATGCATCACATACATTTTTGGGCCATACTGATGACATACATCCTGCAAAAAAGAAGTTGTGCATAGAATCGCATTCTATCGGATCATGTGAAATCGTAGCACCTATGAACCTTAACGTGATACAAAAGGGGGCTACGACTAAGGGGGGTCTAGGGGGTCTTCCCCTGCGGGGTTCGAAGGGGAAGCAAATGAGAGATCAAATCTATACAATTTTCTTTAAGGATTTTGATCGGCAAATCAAATTTACCATAAACCGACCATAGTTCCGATTCGACCAAACTCCTTTGATCACGGTATGTCGATTCAGATCTAATTCCCGATTCGATCAATCATATTGATCTCCGCGTGATTCAAAGGGATTTATGTGTCACTGTCTAGCTCGATGGCGGAAACCGACCGGTAGGGGTAAGTCGTTCGACGACCTTAGAATCACGATCACGGAAAGTAAGATCATAGATCAATCCAGAAACACCAACATACAAACGATCACATCATTCATATCAATCTACGTATCACCATATGCAAACTTCCCGAACCTATGACTGAATAGCATCGGCTCTGATACCATTGTAGGGTAACGGGTAGGCTACACTAGCGTAAAAACAAAATTTTCTACGCATCAACCAGGAATACTAATGTCATAGATCACGGGATTACCGCTAGACACGCAGGTGCGGAACTCGATGAAGCACGTTGCGGCAGTGTAGATGTTCTACGTCTCCTCCTCGTCCTCGTCCCACGAGCAGCTCCCCTTTGCGTGGCTCGTCCAAGTGCTACAGATGCAGCACCTCCGAGGTATCCACACGTCCAGAGTGGAAGCCGTCCCACGCCAGACTGCTAGGTCTGCACGTGCAACACAGACGGAAGAGGAGTGGCGGCTGGGTGGAATGCTCAACCCTATTCAGCTCGCCTCACCCTCTCTTATATAGGCATCCTTGGTGGGCTTCTACATGAGCAGCCCATTAGCAGCCTAAGCCTAGTCTAATTCGGATCCAATCCTCATTAGGCTTCCATCCCCTAAAGTGTGTGACCCTATAGGTTCATACACTTATAGACATGACGCGAGTACACTTACTCCGTCAATAGTTGGTAGCGGCCTCTAGCAAGACGTGCCAACTCCTAAACGCATATAAAGATCATTCAGACGAACCATCACAAGGTTGAGTACATGTCTTTCCCTTTGCCTCACGATATTTGGTCTAGCTCCAAGCTGACCTCTCTTTCTCGATACTGTGATTCAGAATCCCTTTACTAGGTTAACTCTTAACCATATGTAGCAAGGCCATGCATTTCTGGATCCGATCACTCGAGGGGCCCAAAGATATCTCTCTCAAGTAGAGAGGGGCAAATTCCATCTTGATTTACCAATGCCTTGTAGCATGTATCAGGACAAACCCGAAAACTACCTTTATAACTACCCAGTTACAGAGTAGTGTTTGATAGCCCCAAAGTAGGTCGATCCACATCTCAAGTACATGCGACAATCTCAGGTCTAAGGACAAAACGTACACGATTTGTAGAGAGAGCTGCAAGTATTATTGCCTGTCTCATGTTGGGTCAGTCCAACCCCATGTTCATAACACGTGTCCACATCATTGGTTTGGCATCTCCATGTCTATGACTTGCGAAACATAGTCATCAACCAATCGATGTGCTAGTCTAATATTCATGTGTGTCCTCACATGAACTCCGACTAGGGACAACTATTAGATAACCATACAAGTAAAGAGTTTCACAAACAATTCACATAATTGCCAATCAATACAAGTTGCCTAATATATGGATATTCAAGGAACATTATAAAAACTCATGGATACACAAGAAATACAATCATCTCTATGATTGCCTCTAGGGCATATTTCCTTCATTTTCAAGGGCCAGATTCTTTATGAGATTATTTCTCGTCAAAAGGTGAGAGTTCCAAAGCAAGGTATTGGGTTCGACCCCAAGAACAATAAGAATGGCGTCAACCTACCTAAGAAGATCAACTTTGTGCAAGAAGGGCACAAGGTGGTTGACCAAGCCAAGAAGAATGTTGTAAATGGGGGATCCATAAGGGGCAACCCCAATCATAAATTTATGGGAAAAGTTAATCCATCGTATGTGCTATGTAAGGGAGCTCAAGGGGATGTATATGCCAAATACGTTGGCCCTTGCAATGGTTATGCTTATATATGGTACTCAATTTGGGTTCCAAAATATCTTGTTGCTAATACTAGGGGACCCATTACTCAATGGGTTCATAAATCAAGGAATTGATTTTGTAGGGATATGCCTCTGGTGGATCAAAGTGGGTGTTTGATAGTTGATGCACCTATCATATGGCCAGAGGTAGAAGTGCACTTGACGAATTCATCCATGATGTCAATTCAACATCAAGCATCATTTTTGGAGACAACTCTAAAGGAAATGTACTAGGTTATGGCAAGTTTGTGGTCTCCAAGGCCTTGACCCTAGAGACTGATACATTGCAAATGTATCTATAATTTTTGATATTCCATGCTTAGTTTTATCCACTTTCTTGTGTTTTGTCCACACTTTGGAGTACTTTTCATATGATTTCTTGGACTAACCTATTAACAAGAGCCACGTGCCAGCTGCCTGTTTTCTGCTGTTTTTGGTTCCAGGAAAGTCAGAAAATGAATATTCTCGGAATTGGACGGGACAAAAGCCAAGGTGCCTATTTTTTCGGAAGTCATCAGATGCCAAAATATGAGACGGAGAGGGGCCATAGGCCGCCCACACCACCTGGCCGTGCGGCCAGGCTTGGCCCGCGCCAGGAGGTGGTGTGGTGGCCCCTAGCACCCCCTCGGCCTCCCCTTTCGACTATAAGATGCCCTCGGGACGGAAACCCTAAGGGCCTGATCAAAAATCCACGAAAGATTCTGTAGCCGTCGTCATATCCATCCCTAGATTGGGAGGGATATGAAGCTCTTCCCGGCACCCTGCCGGAGAGGGGAATTCACCCTAGAGGCCTTCTTCATTACCATGCAAGCCTCCGGTGTGATGCGTGAGTAGTTCATCCTTGGACTACGGATCCATGTAGTAGCTAGATGGCTGGTTCTCCTCCTTTGTGCTTTCATGTTTAGATCTTGTGAGCTCCGTTCATGATCAAGATCATCAATTTGTAATCATACATGTTGTGTTTGCGGGGATCCGATGGATATTGAGATGCTATTTCAGATTGATTATTGATTCTATCATGTCTTTGTTATTTGTGATCTTGCATGCTTTCCGTTGTTAGTAGCTATCTTGGCCAAGTAGATGCTAGCAACTCCAAGAGTTAGTATTTATGCTCGATAGTTGGTTCATGCCTCTGGTAATCTGGGGAAGTGACAGAAATCTCTAAGGTACTAGATGTGCTGTTGCTACTAGGGAGAAAACAACAATCCTTTGTTCATAGAACAATCGTATTGTTTACTTTACACACAGTTCGTAAAGCAATAATCTGTTGCTTGCAACTTAATACTGGAGGGGGTTCGGATGATAACCTGAAGGTGGATTATTGGTCATACATGCAGTTGGATGGCGGTCTATGTATAATGTTGTAATGCCCAATAATCGAATCTCAAAGGATTCAAGATGATTAGTATATGCATGTATTGCTTTCTCGATGTTTGTCAATTGTCCCGCTGTAATTTGTTCACCCAGCATGTTATCTATCTTAAGGAGAGCCACCTCTAGTGAACTATGGATCCCGGTCCTTTTCTTTACATACAATCTATAAACTGTTTACTGCTTTGTACTTACTTTCTGCAAACTATTACTTCTTTCCATTCGATACGTTTAATCCTTTGTTTTCCGCAAAACACGGTGGGATTGACAACCTCATCGCAAGTTGGGGACAAAGTTCTGTGGTTGTGTTGTGCAGGTCTCCACGTTGCTACTAGCACCGGTAGTGCGCCCTGCCAAAGCTCAGCTAGTAACACCTTTGGGGTGTTCCCTTGCTCCTACTGGTTCGATTAAACCTTGGTTTCATACTGAGGGAAACTTGCTACTGTGCTCATCATACCTTCCTCTTGGGGTTCCCAACGAGCTCTACATCAATACCGCTCTAGCATTTTTCTGGCGCCATACACAGAGCCATCAAGCATTTTTCTAGCGTCGTTGCCGGGGAGTCAAGGACATCTTCACAAGGGGAGTCCCTCATAACCAATCCCTTTACTTAGTTATTTTTTGTTTTGCTTAGTTTCTTCTGGCTTTGTTTGCTTGTTTTGTTATCAAAAACACAAAAAAATTAGTTTTACAAGTTTGCTTTCTTTATCAGAAACACAAAAAATTAGTTCCTACTATAGTTGTTATTTTCATTGGTCTGTTATTGTCTTGCTTTATCATGCTTTCTATCAATGGTTGGTTTCTTTGAAACTGAATCCTATTGGCAAGGTGGGTTCACAGAAGAACAAAAATATTATTATAAGGAACACCGCTTGTCACAAAAAGGGAAACTCTTATGGGAACAAATTGATAAATTGAATACCATTGCTAAAAACGTGTGCTCTACTTATAATGTTACTTATTGCATTGATAAATCTTGTTGCTGTAGGAGGTATAAACACCTTCCTTTTCAATATGAGTACAATGATAATGTTACCATATCTTCTTATGTTAAAGGAAATTATGACTTTTATGATGTGGAACAAATTGAAGAATTTATTGCTTGTAAGGGTGCACTTGAACTTGCTAGTTTGCTTGAAAATATTGATGATTCACCTTATAAATATGAGGTTTATGATATACTTAAATTTTGCTTTGATAATTACAAGGTAGAAAATGGCTATATTCTTGAATATCTTAATAGATGCTCTCCACCAATGGAAGAGACTAATGCCTTGCAGGAGCCTATGGAAGAAGAAATTATATTGTTGAGTTTATTCATGAGGCTACTGAAAATTATTATGAGAGAGGAAAATATGGTTGTAGAAGTTTTCATGGTATTGAAACACCTCTCTATGTGCTGAAAGTTTTGAAGTTTCTCTTGTTTTATCTACCCATTCTTGCTACTATGTGCTTCTTTGATTTATTTTCTTATAAGGTTCCTATGCATAGGAAGTGGGTTAGACTTAAACGTATTTTGAATTTGCTTCTTGATGCTCTCTTTTACTTCAATTCATATTTCTTATGTGAGCATCTTCTCAAACTAGCATGCCTAACATAAAGGCATTAAAGAAAAGTACTTATTGGGAGATAACCCAAAAGTTTTAGATGAGTCTTGGAAGTTATTACTTCAGTAATAACCTCTCCTTATCCTTTTTATTTGCTTTTTGTGCCAAGAGTAACCTCTAATGAGAGATAAGTAATGATTGGGAAAGTTGCTGCCCCGAAACAGATTTCTATGCTTCACCGTAAACATTCGTGTAAAATCTCTGAATGTCTTTTTGAGGCGTGAATTTTTGTGCTTCTGCCCCTGGTTTTTATCTAACTTTCGTTAGTTCAACACTTTTTGATTTGAGCAACATAAGGTCTTCGAAAAAATTCGTATTTACCTGCTGGTCTGTTTTGACAGATTTCTGCCATTTTCTGCATTTGCTTCTTGTTGGTTCCTTTTTGAGTTCTTTTGGGGAATTGAGCTTTTTGAGGGAAGTGCTACAGTAGCTAGTTTTCTAATGGAAGTTTATTTGGTGTTATAACTGAACCTTAAGACTTATTTATCTTGAGTGCACTAATGTTGCTAATAAAGATTGTGTGAAGTTTTGTATGAAGGAAAAATTTCAGGTGTATGGAAGGAATGAGTAATGAGATGAAGGATGGACTAAAGCTCAAGCTTGGGGATGCCACGTGGGTCACCCCAAGAAATATCCAAGAAGTACACACGTCAAAGCTTGGGGATGCCCAAGGCATCCCCTTCTTCATCAATAAAAATCCTAGGTTTCTTCCAAACGCTTCATTTTTATTGTTTCATGCACAGTAGTGTTGTTCTTGGATCGTCTTCTTTTTCATTTTCGTTTTGGTTTTTCATTTGCCTTGGTTTTCTTAGTTTTCTGAATAAATTGGTTGGACCCCCTCTTTCATACATTGGTTTGCAAATAGTTTGGTTTGGTTTGGAAAAGAGTAGGAAAGTTCATACTTATGTGGTAAAAAGAGCTCGTTTTTGACTGTGGCCTATGCTTTGTCATGCCATGCTTGATATTGTTTTGGCTTTATGCTTAGTATTCTTTGCTGTAGCATGACTTTTTATAAACAATTGAGATTGCTTAATGTGCCTTGGATGAATCATGCGTTGTTTTAGCATATTAAAGCATAGTATAGTTGTATTCTCCTTTGATGCTTTATTTGGGTTGACTTGGCGCATGCTCACACCATGTTATGACTATCTCAAGTCACCATAGCCTTTATGATCCTTTAGTTTTCAACTTGTAGTATCACTTTATGCTTTGATCATTGATGTTTTGTCGCACTGCATGATTATGGCCATTATTGCTCTCTTAGTTTGTCGCTCCCAGTCTTTTGCTAGCTTCCACAACCAAGTATGAGTTCCACTCATGCATCCAACTCCCTAAACCAAGTTATTCCAAAGAGTCCACCATACCTACCTACTAGCTTATGCTATTCCAAGTATATTCATGCTTTTGTTTACCTTCCAAATTAAACTTGTTATGAGAAAACTAGTGATTAAAGCTCTCACGAACTTGATGGCACACTTTACTTTTTTGCATCTTATAAACTTGAACCATTGGGTCCTTCTTTGTTGTGCATATGCTTGCGCTTTATAACTTTAAATTAGCATAACCATGTTTCATGGGGAACGTTTTTAACATTGCACTTGTACTTTGTACCCTGTTGATATCATGTTCTTTTGCTTACAAATCCCGGCGGTGTGAAATAAAAGTGGAAGTTATAAGATCATGGAGTTTGTATGTGTGTTAGAGAAACGCCTGGGCCGCTAGCCTAAGCCATGCCTAATCATGGTGGAAACTTGCAGCATCACCATAATGAGAACTCTATGAAGCATCCTCAATAAAAACCTATGCAAATAGCAAATAAAAAGATCACTGAGATGCTCATTGTCTGCTTGCCTTGTCATTTTGATTATGGGAAATCTCCCGTATCATGTGCAAGGGGTAACCCATTGGTGGTTCTTAATGATACACATGTACTTAAAATGATAAGAGCTTACTCGTGACTGAAGTTGAGTAGCATGAGGTTCGGTCTTCGTAAGTAAGGGGCATGAGATTTCGGTTTATAACTTGTCAAGCATATCCTCTTAGTTGTGTCACTTTAACCTTAATCACCTTAAAGATGCTTATGATAGGGGCAATGAGAGCTGAAAGCTATAAGTACCATTAATTTTGGAAGCTCTTTATGAAACTTGAATCCCTACTTCCTTCTATGAAGGCCTTTCTTCCACCATTATATTGAGTCTCCACCTTCTACCTTTATGCACCTACTTTGAGAGCATAGTGGCCATTCTTATTTCTATGTGCATTGTCCCAAGACTAGTTGATTGATGCATAACTTGATATTGCTTGTTTTAAACTATTTATATCTAGTCACTCTTATGAACTTTGAAGGTGTCCTATGCATTTATATTTGCTACTCTATTGAGGGACAAGCTGAATGCTATTATGCTATGTTTTCTTTATGTGAAACAAACAAACGTCTTGCAAAGCATTGTTATTCATGAATCTTTTGTTTGTGCCTTTTCATGTTGCATCATAGTTTCTTTGCTTATTGCTAGAACTTTGTCTTTCATGTTATGATTGAAGTACTATGATCCCAACTTTGAATGTTTTGCAAATACTTTGATCAAGTCTTTGATGGTGCATGTCACCTCAAAAATTATTCTTTCTTTTTATCACTTACCTACTCGAGGACGAGCAGGAGTTAAGCTTGGGGATGTTGATACATTGCAAATGTATCTATAATTTTTGATGTTCCATGCTTAGTTTTATCCACTTTCTTGTGTTTTGTCCACACTTTGGAGTACTTTTCATATGATTTCTTAGACTAACCTATTAACAAGAGCCACAGTGCTAGCTGCTTGTTTTATATTGTTTTTGGTTCCAAGAAAGTCACAAAATGAATATTCTCGGAATTGGACGGGACAAAAGCGAAAGTGCCTATTTTTTCAGAAGTCATCAGATGCCAGAATACGAGACAGAGAGGGGCCAGCGGCCGGCCACACCACCTGGCCACGCGGCCAGGCTTGGCCCGTGCCAGGGGGTGGTGTGGTGGCCCGTGGCACCCCCTCGGCCTCTCATTCCGAGTATAAGATGCCCTCGGGACGGAAACCCTAAGGGCCTGATAAAAAATCCACGAAAGAGTCTGTAGCCGCCGTCATCTCCATCCCTAGATCGGGAGGGATCTGAAGCTCTTCCCGGCACCCTGTCGGAGAGGGGAATTCACCCTGGAGGCCTTCTTCATCACCATGCAAGCCTCCGGTGTGATGCGTGAGTAGTTCATCCTTGGACTACGGATCCATGTAGTAGCTAGATGGCTGGTTCTCCTCCTTTGTGCTTTCATGTTTAGATCTTGTGAGCTCCGTTCATGATCAAGATCATCTATTTGTAATCATACATGTTGTGTTTGCGGGGATCCGATGGATATTGAGATGCTATTTCATATTGATTATTGATTCTATCATATGTTTGTTATTTGTGATCTTGCATGCTTTCTGTTGTTAGTAGCTATCTTGTCCAAGTAGATGCTAGCAACTCCAAGAGTTAGTATTTATGCTCGATAGTGGGTTCATGCCTCTGGTAATCTGGGGAAGTGACAAAAATCTCTAAGGTACTAGATGTGCTGTTGCTACTAGGGAGAAAACAGCAATCCTTTGTTCATAGAACAATCGTATTGTTTACTTTACACGTAGTTCGTAAAGCAATAATCTGTTGCTTGCAACTTAATACTAGAGGGGGTTCGGATGATAACCTGAAGGTGGATTATTAGTCATAGATGCAGTTGGATGGCGGTCTATGTATAATGATGTAATGCCCAGTCGAATCTCAAAGGAGTCAAGATAATTAGTATATGCATGTATTGCTTTCTCGATGTTTGTCAATTGTCCCGTTGTAATTTGTTCACCCAACATGTTATCTATCTTAAGGAGAGCCACCTCTAGTGAACTATGGATCCCGGTCCTTTTCTTTACATACAATCTATAAACTGTTTACTACTTTGTGTTTACTTTCTGCAAACTATTACTTTTTTCCATTCAATACGTTTAATCCTTTGTTTTCCGCAAAACACGGTGAGATTGACAACCTCATCGCAACTTGGAGACAAAGTTCTGTGGTTGTGTTGTGCAGGTCTCCATGTTGCTACTAGCACTAGTAGTGCGCCCTGCCAAAGCTCAGCTAGTAACACCTTTGGGGTGTTTCCTTGCTCCTACTGGTTCATTTAAACCTTGGTTTCATACCGAGGGAAACTTGCTGCTGTGCTCATCATACCTTCCTCTTGGGGTTCCCAACGAGCTCTACATCAACACCGCTACAGCATTTTTCTGGCGCCATACACAGAGCCATCAGAGACCGTCATGCTTGTTGAAAAACTTGGCTACAACTTCATTCGAATTAAACATCTTGTGGATGTTGGTTATGATTCCTATTTTTCTAGAAATTTTGTGGAAGTATTTAGGAGTGATAATTTTAGTTTGGTCCTTGTTGGATATGTGGAAGATAACCTTTACATGTTTGATGGCTCCAAAATTAGCCATCTTCCACCGTGTTAAACATTTTTTGGTCAAGCAATTGACAAGAAACCCTCAATCCTTGCCACTAATGACTAATAATTGCAAAGATATGCAAAACCTTGCTTTGAATTGTGTTGCGTAGGAAATCACACTTTTTAATGTGAAATCAGGAGTCATAATGAAGGTTTTCGAGGAAGTCCACACGGCCAAGTAATTGGGGAGTCATTCCCAGGTGTCAGGCATTGGCCTCGTCTCATCAAACCCTATGACTTTCATGAAGACACCTATATATTTTGAGGCTCTAGCTACCGGCTAGAGAGCCATCATTTTCAGATTACATAACAACACCACCAAAGGAGATCCACGCCATTGTTCATCCATTGTTCATCTCTCCCATCATCCATCCCCTCCATTTGAAGGAGTTATGCCCTAGAGGCAAATAATAAAGTGTATTATTTGATATGACTTCTATATGTTCATAATAGGTTTCATACTGTGCTATAACTATGTTAATATGAAATGTTAATACACGTGTGGTATGTAAACAAACCGTGTCTCTAGTTACCTCTAGTGAACTAGCTCATTGGTCATGAGGATGATCTAAGTTTCAAGATCATGGGCATTTATGCCAATTGACAATGGGGTCATGTTATTGGTTGAATAACATGATAGAAAAACATCTGACCGTTATATCTTAAATGAGATCTAGTTACAAAGTTCACCATTGATGATAATACATAGAGAACCTCGCAACCTGATCCTTTGATTGTGAGGTAATGCAAATCACCATTCCGGAAGAAGCTTAGATGGTTATCAAGAGTCATCTCATAAAAGTGTGATCAAAAAGGTGCCACTCAGGTTTTCCGAAGGAATGCGTAGAGGAGTACATATCAAGACCAGGATTTGTCTAGTCCATGTAACAGATAGATACATGTGGCCATCTCGGTGACGCTACATTAATGAAGCTTGCAAGCATGTGACTTGGTCACGGAATGCAACGACATGAGAACAAGTAAACAAGTTCATTGGTAACGAGACCAAACTAAGGTATGGGGATACCGAAGATCAAGTATCGAATGAATTAGGTATCATATGACAAAGGAAACGGGAAACGACTATCTCACGGTTCGAGCGATTATATTCGTGAAACGCATGGGGGTCACATGGCCATCTAGGTCCCTCTGTTGAGCATTGATGTGAGAGTAGTCTCGATCATGTCTGGAGTGTTTCTGAACCGAAGGATGTCACACTTAAGAGTAGGGACACTTAGGGTAGATGAGGTATCGTAGGAGAAATAGAGAAAGAGAAACCGGAATAGTTCCAGGTAACATCTAATGGAGATCGGAAGGGGTCCGAAAGATGTTCCGGAGTGAAAGGAATAATACAATATGTGTATTTGAATATTAATTGGAGAATTAATATTCAATATATATTTTATTTTATTATTAAAGGCATCATAATGCTAATGGGCCGCACCCAAAGGGAGGCCCAATAGGGCATGGCGCCTATTGAGAGGGGGCCAGCCGGCCTAGGCTTGATGGGCTGCCCCAATGGGGCCCACCTAGGGCCGGCGGCTGCCCCTTGGTGGCTGGTAGGTGTGGGGTTAGTCCCACACCGCCTGGCCCTAGGGTGGTGCACCCCCTCCCACTATATATAGGGGTCTCCCCTCCCCCTTTGGAATCATCCCATTCCCTCTCATTCTCTCTCTCTCTCATTCATTGAGGACTTCTCCGTAATATTGGGAAGGACCTCATGAGTGAGTTCTCCACCTTCACACCACCGTCGTGTGATTTGCGATCTGACATCTACTTCTTTCGCTGCTTGGCTAGATCAGAGTTCAGTTGACGTCTCCTACACCGGACGTGTGATGAACTTCGGAGGCACCACACTTGGGGTGCTGCTCGTCTTCATCAATATACGCCTTCCTTCGTAAGGCGTGCCCCGGTCTTCAAAGATATGAATACCACATCCCTTCTCCGTTACTTATGTCTACATAGTATAGATCCTGGTATTAGTGTTCGAGTAGATATAATTTTTTTGTTTTCTGCTACGGAACCCTTCAGTGGTATCAGAGCGGGTCTATGGGTAGACATGTCGTACAGATAGAACACATAGCAATATGTGGGCATTGATTCTCTAGTTGCTACCCTCTTTTAATGTTTCTGTTCATATCGCGGCACTGTTTGATGAAGCGGCCCCCAACCGACCTCACGTGGTGATTCACGAGACTGGTCCACGAATCAAAGTGGCTTAGGGGGGGTGTCTGTCTCTCTACAGTAGTTGATATGGCATTGACATTTGAGGGCCCTGAAAAGGGAAGAAGAACGGCAATCATTGAATCCATGTTGTGGCTCCACGTTCGTAGGTGGGAAATGGTTCTACTGCGAAAGCCCTAAAGCCGCGTAAAACCTGCAATAGATAATATAGAAGCGTCTATATTTATTATTGCATAGGGGAAAGCATTATAACATGGCAATGGCAAGTTTATGAAACTTTCATTGAAGCTATTGATGATGATCATAATGCTACATCCATGTCATATCACTTTACTTTTGAAGTATTACTTATTATGCTGATATACTTATATTAGACGGTAGCATAATAAGATAATCCCTCATAGTATTCCAGTTATTGTATTCCCCTTGTGTGTACACCACCAAGAAAGTTCTTCGGTATGAGGCGCCCTGTGGTGAGTAGGGGTTAGACATATCTACGTTCGCATATAGTGGGTGTAAGCCATGTTGCACTACGAATACACACAAGTTAGAACTGGCGAGCCTAGCACGTTACAGAGATGTGGCCTCGGAATACAGGAGACCGAAAGGTCGAGCATGAATCACATAGTTGATGTGATCGACATTAGGGAATGTCCACCTTTGATACTGCACTGATGGCCATGATGATCGGGGGAGGTGCAGGGGATAGGGATCATGTGATCACTAAACGAGTATAGGGATGTTCGTTTGAGTGGGAGTTCTTTTGTTTTAAGTTGGAATACATGATTAAAACTTGAACTCATTATTATGAACATGGTCTAAACACTTTGCAAATCCATTGTAGATGTCTTGCCCACCCACTTTCAACCTTAGCACTTTCCTCGAGAAGGACAAGCTGAAAACTGATGGAACCAACTTCACCGCATGGTTCTGCAATCTTAGGATCCTCCTAGTCCCCTACAAGTTGACTTATGTCATCGAGGCTGAGCTTTCGGCTAAGCCTGCAGATTCTGCCTTCTAGGACAAAAAGAATGTCTGGCAGTCCAAGGCGGACGATTTCTTCCTCATCCAAAGTGGAATGCTCTATGCCATGGAGCCGGAGCTTCAAAAGCGTTTTGAGAAGATGAATGCTTTTGACATCATTGAGGATATCAAGGCTGCCTTTGCTCCACAGGCCCGTGCAGAGAGGTATGATGCTTCCGAGCTCTTATTCTCTGCTAAAATGGAAGAGCACAACAGTATTAGTGAGCACGTAGTCAAAATGTCTGGCTACGTTAAGCGTTTGAACGCCCTGGATTGCAAAATCCCGAAAGAATCACAATTGATAGGGTGCTGCACTCGCTACCTGTAGCTATAAGAGTTTTGTGATGAACTACAAAATGCAAGAGATGACTAAGACCCTTGCCGGGGTGTTCGCCATGCTCAAAACTACTGAGGTTGAAATCAAGAAGGAGCACACGGTGTTGATGGTCAACAAGACCACCAACTTTAAGAAGTCAGGGCAAAAGGGAAAAGGCAAGGGAAAGAAGTCCAAGAAGGATGGCAAGATAGTTGCCAGCACCTCAAAGACTGCCAAGCCTGACCCTAAGCCCGGCACAACGTGTTACTACTGCAAAAGGGATGGGCACTGGAAACACAGCTGCCCCAAGTACCTTGAAGACAAGCGAGCCGGCAAGATAGCCGCCAAGGACAAAGGTATATATGATATACATGTTATTGATGTATTCCTTACAAGCGCCAGGAGTAACACCTGGGTATTTGATACCGGATCTGTTGCTCACATTTATAACTCTCGGCAGGATCTACGGAGTAGGAGGCGCCTGAGGAAGGACGAGGTGACGATGCGCGTCGGCAATGGTTCGAGAGTCGAAGTGATGGCCGTCGGCACCATGCGTCTTCGTCTACCATCAGGATTGCTGTTGGTTTTGAATAAATGCTACTATGTACCCGCATTGAGTTTGAATATTGTGAGTGGGTCTTGCTTGTTGCAAGACCGTTATTCATTTAAATTAGGAACAAATGGTTGTTCAATTTATATGAATGATGTTTTCTATGTTCATGCTCCTGTGTGTGATGGTTTATTCTTACTTGATCTTGATTGTAATACACACATCCATAGTGTTGATGCTAAACGTTGTAAGCATAGTGATGATAATTCCATGTTTACGTGGCATTGCCGTCTTGGTCACATTGGCGTAAAACACATGAAGAAGCTTCATTCAGAAGGGCTTCTTGGATCATTGGATTTCGAATCCCTTGATACATGTGAGCCGTGCCTCATGGGCAAGATGACTAGGACACCATTCTCCGGGATAGTGGAGAGAGTTGTAGACCTACTGGGAATCATACATATGGATGTATGTGGACCAATGAGTGTCTCAACGCGCAATGGTTATCGTTACATTGTTACCTTTACTGACGACTTAATAAGATATGGATATATCTACTTAATGAAGCACAAGTCTGAAACATTTGAAAAGTTCAAGGAATTTCAGAAAGAAGTAGAGAATCAACTTAACAAGAAAATCAAGCACCTTCGATTGGATTGAGGAGGTGAGTATTTGAGTTATGAGTTTAACATGCACTTGAAGGACTGTGGGATTATCCCACAGCTTACGCCAGCCGGAACACCACAACGCAATGGTGTGTCAGAATGTCGTAACCGAACCCTATTAGATAGTGTGCAGTCCATGATGTCTTTAACTGATTTGTTTGTGTCTTTTTGGGGGTACGCGTTAGAAACCGCCGCTTTTATTTTGAACCGAGCACCATCCAAATCCGTGGAGACAACCCCATATGAGATATGGTATGGGCAGAAGCCGAAGTTGTCATTTCTGAAAGTTTGGGGTTGTGAGGCTTACGTTAAGCAACTGCATCCTGACAAACTCGAATCGAAATCGGAAAAATGTATCTTTGTGGGATATCCAAGGCAAACCGTTGGGTATACTTTCTACAACCAAGCCGAAGGCAAAACGTTTGTCGCAAGAACCGGCACCTTTCTCGAGAAAGAGTTTCTTGCAAAAGGAGTGAGTGGAAGGAAAATTGAGTTAGATGAAATTGTTGACCCTTCTCTCCAAATTCCGAGTAGCGCAATGGAAGTTGTTCCGAAACCGCTCTCCAACATGGAGGAAGAGCCCATTGATGATGATCAAAACAACGACATCTAGACTCCTGAGGTTCGCAGGTCTACAAGGGTTCGTGCCACTCCTGATTGGTACAGTAGCCTTGTAATGTATGTCATCCTAGATGAACAGGAAGAACCTACAAACTACAGAGAAGCTATGGATAGTGCTGACTCCGAGAAATGGCTAGAAGCCATGAAATCCGAAATAGGATCCATGCATGAGAACCAAGTTTGGACCTTGGTGGATCTTTCAGAAGGCCGCAAGGCCATGGAAAATAAATGGATCTTTACGAAAAAGACAGATGCGAATGGTAATGTGACCGTTCACAAATCTCGACTTGTCGCAAAGGGTTTTTGACAAATTCAAGGAGTTGATTACGACGAGACTTACTCTCCCATATATAGTGATGCTTAAGGCTGTCTAGGTTTTAATAGCAATTGCTGCACATTTCGACTATGCAATTTGGTAGATGGATGTCAAGACTGCATTACTCAATGGTCACATTGATGAAGAATTGTATATGATGCAACCGGAAGGTTTTGTTGATCCTAAGGATGCTGGAAAGGTATGCAAGCTTCAATGGTCCATTTATGGATTGAAGCAAGCATCTCGGAGCTGGAACCAACATTTTGATCAAGTGATCAAGAGTTTTGGATTTGTCCAAAATCAACAAGAGTTCTGTGTTTACAAGAAAGCGAGTGGGAGCTTAGTTTTTTCTTAGTAGTATATGTGGATGACATATTACTCATGGGAAATGATGTGGATCTTATGAAAAGCGTGAAAACATATTTGAGTAACCAATTTTCCATGAAGGATCTAGGTGAAGCTGCATACATATTGGGAATCAAGATCTATAGAGATAGATCAAGGCACCTAATTGCATTAAGTCAGAGTACTTACATTGAAAAGATTTTGAAAAGGTTCAAAATGGAAAACACCAAAAGGGGTTTTACACCCATGATGAAGAATTGCAAAACGAGTATGACTCAATGTCCTGTAACAGATGATGATAGAGAAAAGATGTCTTACATCCCTTATGCCTTAGCCATAGGATCTATCATGTATGCAATGTTAAGTACACGACCTGATGTGGCATTGGCTCTTAGTTTGACGAGCCAATACCAAAGTAATCCAGGACCTGATCACTGGACAACTGTAAAGAATATCCTAAAGTATCTGAGAAGAACAAAGGATATGTTCCTAATCTATGGAGGAAGTGATGAAGCTCTAAACGTAACGGGTTACGTGGATGCGAGCTGGAACTCAGATCATGATGACTCGAAGTCTTAGACAGGATTTGTGTTCCTAGTGAATGGTGGGGTGGTAAGTTGGAAGAGTAAGAAGTAGTCGGTGGTGGCACAATCTTCAATGTAGTCTGAATACATTGTTGTGGCCAATGCAGCAAACGAAGCTGTTTGGCTAAGGAATTTCATCATCGAACTAGGATTTTTTCCAAATGCGCAAGACCCCGTGATGATCTATTGTGATAACACGGGAGCTATTGCAAACGCAAGGGAACCAAGAACTCATTCCACAGCCAAACACATCAATCTTAGATTTCACGTCATCCGACAGAACATTGACGAAGGTGAAGTCAAGATTTGCAAAGTAGATATGGAACTGAATATGGCAGATCCTTTGACTAAAGCTCTCCATGAGGAAAAGCACGAACAACACCGAGTTTCTATTGGTGTTAGGTTCCTGCCTATTGCAAACTAGTTTTGTTTGTACTGTAGTGCAAGTGGGAGACTGAAAGAGTTATGCCCTAGAGGCAAATAATAAAGTGTATTATTTGATATGACTTCTATTTGTTCATAATACGTTTCATACTATGTTATAACTGTGTTAATACGAAACGTTAATACACATGTGGTATGTAAAAAAACCGTGTCTCTAGTTACCTCTAGTGAACTAGCTCATTGGTCATGAGGATGATCTAAGTTTCAAGATCATGGGCATTTATGCCAATTGAAAATGGGGTCATGTTATTGGTTGAATAACATGATAGACAAACATCCGACCGTTATATCTTAAATGAGATCTAGTTACAAAGTTCACCATTGATGATAAAACACAGAGAACTTCGCAACCTGATCCTTTGACTATGAGGTAATGCAAATCACCATTCCAGAAGAAGTTTAGATGGTTATCAAGAGTCATCTCATAAAAGGGTGATCAAAAAGGTGCCACTCAGGTTTTCCAAAGGAATGCGTAGAGGAGTACATATCAAGACTAGGATTTGTCTAGTCCATGTAACGGACATATACATGTGGCCATCTCGGTGACATTGCATTAATGAAGCTTGCAAGCATGTGACTTGGTCACGGAATGCAACGACATGAGAACGAGTAAAAAATTTCATTGGTAATGAGACCGAACTAAGGTATGGGGATACCGAATATCAAGTCTCGAATGAATTAGATATCATATGACAAAGGGAACAGGAAACGACTATCTCACGGTTCGAGCGATTATATTCGTGAAACGCACGGGGGTCACATGGCCATCCAGGTCCCTCTGTTGATCATTGATGTGAGAGTAGTCTCGATCATGTCCGGAGTGTTTCCGAACCGAAGGATGTCACGCTTAAGGGTAGGGACGCTTAGGGTAGATGAAGTATCATAGGAGAAATATAGAAAGAGAAACCAAAATAGTTCCGGGTAACATCCGATGGAGATTGGAAGGGATCCAAAAGATGTTCCAGAGTGAAAGGAATAATACAATCTGTGTATTTGAATATTAATTGGAGAATTAATATTAAATATATATTTTATTTTATTATTAAAGGCATCATAATGCTAATGGGTCGCACCCGAAGGGAGGCCCAATAGGGCATGGCGCCTAGGGAGAGGGGGCCAGCCAGCCTAGGCTTGATGGGATGCCCCAATGGGGCCCACCTAGGGCCGGTGGCTTCCCCTTGGTGGCCGGCGGGTGTGGGGGTTAGTCCCACACCGCCTGACCCTAGGGTGGTGCGCCCCCCTCCCACTATATATAGGGGTCTCCCCTCCCCCTTTGGAATCATCCCATTCCCTCTCATTCTCTCTCTCTCATTCATTGAGGACTTCTCCGTAATATTGGGGAGGACCTCGTGAGTGAGTTCTCCACCTTCACACCACCGTCGTGTGATCTGCGATCCGACATCTACTTCTTCCGCTGCTTGGCTGGATCGGAGTCCGGTTGACGTCTCCTACACCGGACGTGTGATGAACTTCGGAGGCACCACATTTGGGGTGCTGCTCGTCTTCAACAATATACGCCTTCCTGATTAAGGCATGCCTCGGTCTTCAAAGGTATGAATACCGTATCCCTTCTCCATTACTTATGTCTATATAGTATAGATCCTGGTATTAGTGTTCGAGTAGATAGAATTTTTTTGTTTTCTGCTACGGAACCCTTCACCATTATCCATAGCCATTACTTTGTACTTTAGATCTCCTTGTGAATTGGCGACCATTGTAAGAATATTTGATTTCAATCTAAGTATTTGTATGATGTTTTCTATCTTCGATCTATTTGTTATGAGTGAGTATTCCTCACGGGATGTGGCTTGGGGAGAAACCTCGCAGTAATTATGTGCATCTAATCCATGGGTGTATTGTATTTTGTTTGTAGTTGAGATTTGTATCTTTTACTTCTTTGTCTCTTGTCTCGATCTGTGGACTTGTAGGTACCCAAGATCCCATAGATTACCAAAGGCTTGAGGTCAGATACTTGGCTGGCGGCGATCTCATAGGAACCCCAGTGACAGAAAGGGTAGTACGGTCTTTGCTTAGCGACCCATTCAGGATCACAACAACATCACCACTTAAATCTTTGATTTGTGTTTTACACTTAATAATCGTTTGTATCCCGTTGCTTTGGTGTGCACTCGTTTGGATTAAAAGACTATTGCTATGCCCGCTGCATCACGGGGGATGTAGTGTATTAGGATGTGTTGCTCACAAGAGATTATCTATGTTCAAACCTTACACATGGCTATGCTTATTATTATATTTTATCCCATATGATGTGCACCTGCAGGTGGATCTTCAACCCTGGCATATCTCCATCCATTGATTCAACCCATTATAAAGTAAACTAAATTGGTCCGGTAAACTAAGGTAAAACGAAGGAACAAAGTCTTGTAGATGTGTCCTTTTTATTTCCTTTTAGCATTGCTTTCCAAGGTTTGATTAAAACCTCGGTCTTCTAGGAAAAAGCTATTATACTACATCTATGAATCTGAATCAAAGGTATCAACCCTTTTTCTGGCACCATTGCCGGGGAAGCAATTTCTCTATCCTGGTGAGGTCACTAGAGACCTTGTTTTTAGTTTTATTATTATTTTGTAGTTTATTTCTTGTTATTAGTTTACTTTGTTGTTATCTATTTGAAACCACAAAAAAGTAGTTGTTATTTGTTTTCATTACTTAAAAATTACCAAAAATACAAGAGCAACGGCTCAAAAGAGACTATGGGAGTATGCTACTCCCACCGATGATTTTATTCATGCACCTATCACTCAGCCCGCTGTTGATGCGGAAACATATGAAATAAAGCCTAACCTTTTAAGTTTGGTTCAATAAAACCAATTTGGGGGCTCATCTTCTGAAGATTCAGGTTTGCACTTAAACACTTACACTAAAATTTGTGACATGATGTGTATTAAGGATGTAGATCTAAATGCTGTTAAATTAAGGTTGTTTCCTTTATCTCTTAGAGGAAAGGCTAAGGATTGGTTACTAGCTCTATCAAAGGGCACTATTAAATCTTGGGAGGAATGTACTAATTTGTTTATGAATAATTTTTTCCCCTAGCTAAAACTATGCAGCTAAGATCCAACATTACAAGTTTTAGAAAAGAAGACCGTGAGGCACTAGCGCTTACGTGGGAAAGGATGAAAGAAGCCGTAATGAACTATCCTATTCATGGGATGGAAGAATGGCTTATATTACATTTGTTTTATAATGGTCTTAACCCAATGTCTAAGTCTATGCTAGATACCGCAGCAGGAGGAACAATCATGGTAAATCAAGTGAGTGTTGCAAAGAAATTACTTGATGATATGCAAGATAATCATGCCCAATGGCATGTGGAAAGAACCTCGAAGAGAGTAAGTTCAATCACCGAGGTAAATAATGAAGAGCTTACATCTAAGGTAGACGAGCTGCTTAGTTTAGTAAAAGGTAAAGAAGATACCCAAGTTAATTCTATCGCTACCAATATTAATGATGTCAATTTTATAGCTTGCTCTCCTTTTAATCCTCCATGGAAAAATCATTATGCTTCTAATGCTCAAAAACATTATCCTAATCCTCCAGGATCTCCTTACAACAATTATGATAATAATAATGGAGCAAATCATGTAAATCTCTCATTTGAGCAAACTATTAGAACCTTTATACAAGCTCAAACCGAGCAAAATACTATGCTTATTAAAATCATGGAGAACAATGAGAGTAGTATAGGAAAATTATCTAACCAGGCCATTGCGATTAGAAATGATGTCTAGGCTCTATAGGAAAGGACAAAGACCATGGAGGCTTATCTGGGTAAAGTAGCTGAGAGCCAAGCTCTCATACTAGCAAAGTTTGCTGGAAAACCTGAGCCAAATCCGGTAGAAGACCTCAAGATGATGAGGGTGGTAACCAATGAAGAGAAACCTGAAGAGCTGGATTATAGCAACACGCCGACACCGGAATATGCCGTGGAAGATCTACTAAAGATGATCACCATGAAGAACCCTAGTATAGAAAAAGGTAATGATGCTATGTACAAACAATTTATACAACAAGTAGCATATAAAGTTCACGAGTTAGATATGGAGTATAAAAGACTAGCTGATAAGCTTCCTGCTAAGCTAGATGATATATTTGAGACCACTATTAAAGTTAAGTTGGGAGTTAATGAGATATCCGCACTTTGTGATCTTGGTGAGAGGATCTCAACAATTTCCAAGAGCTTATTTGACAAACTAAATTTGGGGCCATTTGTCACTTTTGAATTGAGACTCCATGTAGCATATTCAACTTATAAACAAGCCATTGGGATAAAATAAAATATAGTTGTTGAAATTAAAGGTAGTCTCGCTCTTAGTGATCTTGTTATTGTGGACATGCCTGAAGATCCCATAACGCCTATAATTTTAGGTAGGTCATTCCTAAGAACTATTAAGGCTTTCGTTAATTTACTTGAGGGGAATGTAAGAATAGGGCTACCATCTGGAGATCCTTTTATAGTCCACTTCACTAGGAAAAAGAAGGCCAAGCCTAATGGTGATGGTATAATTACTTTAAAAGCCAACTATTTTGGAGTGAGTATTCCACTTCTTAAACCTAAATGATTGCTATTGGGGTCAAGCTAATTGACCATAACTAGAAGCGCTTCATGGGAGGCAACCCATGTTAAATAAAGTTTTGCTTTTGTGTTAGTCTTGTTAGTTTTTGTTTTTGTTTTGTTTTAATAAAGAATGTTCAAGAGACCTTTGGAGAGAGGAGAAGAAATAAGGTATTCCTCTATCTTTTATTTTACTAACACATGGACTAAGAAGTATTGCTGAATTTTTTATGAAGTATGTTTGCGGTTATTTTGCCTTGTGATAAGATGTGCAAGGGAGCACTTAGATACTAATCAAAATTTTCGAGTTCTATAGCTCACAAGCCGTTTAACGACTAGTGGTTCAGCAAGAAGGACCGTACCGTGCGTTTGTACCACCTCGAACCACAATAAGATAGAAACTCTAATTTTTTGGTGCAGGAAACAATGCTCCTAATGACTACTTGTACAGTCGGATGCGCCCGTACCGTACCCTCGAGCAAACCATCAGATTTGAAGCAAGGATACCACATGGATAACGACCAGCAGTACGGGCGCGTGCGACCTGTGAGATCCAGGCACATGGATTAATAGGATTGATAGGATACCCATATCAACAAGTTGTAACTTCTTTTCCGGAAGCTCATTCGAAAAGAACTCTTGGGTTAAGCGTGCTTGGCCTAGAGCAATTTTAGGATGGGTGACCGACCGGGAAGTGGGTAACCGGGTGCGCACGAGTGATGACAAAGTGCGCAGAAAAGACTAGTGTTGGTCTATGGGGCCAATCTAGATATCCTATTAAGCTACCAGGAGTGACACCCCCCGGGCCCAGGAGTGGACGGGGTGTTACAAGTGGTATCAGAGCCGACCCTTGCGATTACACGGGTGTGTGCGGGTCAGTGGCGGGACATGTGGAGCATGGCGCATGTGGCTTGGAGTGGACACGGCATGGCACATGTGCCGGCACTGGACGCACATACGCGTGACAAGAGGGAACGTTCCTGGGGTGTGCTTGATCGATGAGGGCATCGATCTTCTAAAGGGTGGGTGTATGTGAGATCCAGGCACATGGCTTAATAGGATTGATAGGATACCCATATCAACAAGTTGCAACTTCTTTTCCGGAAGCTCATTCAAAAAGAACTCTAAGGTAAAGCGTGCTTGGCCTAGAGCAATTCTAGGATGGGTGACCGACCAAGAAATGGGTAACCGGGTGCGCACGAGTGAGGACAAAGTGCGTAGAAAAGACTAGTGTTGGTCTGTGGGGCCAGTCTAGATATCCTATTAAGCTGCCAGGAGTGACACCCCCGGGCCCAGGAGTGGACGAGGTGTTACACGACCGTACCGCGCGCCCGTACCGAGTGCATCGTCGGAAGGTTTCTTCGCCCCCATGGTATGTCACCTGGTACGAGCGGGCTCCGGCCGTACGTCCCACCCATACCACGTATGCGACCATCATAACCAGCCTGAGGAGGTTACCTAGAAATCCCAAAAAACAAATCTCTCTTTCTTCTTCCTCTAAACTCCAAACCACTTCCATTTGATATTCAAATTTTCTCAATCTTCCTTTGATTCCTCGCACTCAATCGATCTAAGGTGTGATTCTCCTCTGATTCTCAACTTATTTGTACAAAAGCTTCACTCAATCTTTCATCATTGTCAATCTAGACTTAGGTCTTGTTCTTGATTCAATCCTGATATTGAGCATGCTTAGTATTGTTTTAGGGGAGTTTCTTTTGTAATTAATGTAGAGAATCACTTATGCTATGTTTCTATTGGACTAAAAAAATTATTAGCAATTTTTATTTACTTTATCTTATTATTTTTAGATGAACATGAGGAGCCATACACGTGAGATGGCTGCGGAGTCCTCCGCACCACCCGTTGATACGTTGACCCCCCGAGTCACTTGGTATCAAGTTCACCGAGGAGTTTCAGCTGAACCGTTTCAATCGTCTCAAGGTCCGAGAAATCAAGTCCACCAAGTGGTTGTGGTCCTATATCCTGAACCAACTTGGCACTCGTGCGGATTTCGATTTACTTTGCAACAATGTTGGTATGTATGACTTTGTCTTTTAGGATGTTGCCACGTATCACCGCTTGACGCTTGAGTTCTTCAACACCTTGACGCATACAGTGGACCCTTACTATTGTACCGAGGAACAAAGGCCTGGAGTTGATCGCATCAAATTCCGCATTATGGACCATGAGTAGATCCTAACACTTGACCAATGGGCTCAATGTTTTGGGTTTACTAACAACACCAGCAATGTGTGCAAAACTACTTTTGTTTTAAATCCTGCACCTTGGGAGTACTTTAATTTAATAAGAATCCATGGAAACACACCCAAGGGAAGCCAAATTGATCACCCTGCTATTCGCTATTTATTTTATGTAATTGCTAACACCTTGAAGGAACACAGTGAGTTTACTAGAGTTAATAAGGAGGACATGTTGATCCTTGCAAAGGCTGCTATTACTATTTGTAACTTAATGCCAAATTTGAGCGCTCTTCTTCTGTTTTACCTTAAGCATCAAGCTCTTCAATCTCGAGGACCCATATGTGGAGGAGGGCTGTGACCGTTCTTGCACACGCATTTCACATCAACCTAGGTAACATCCAGCCATTGACATGAAGTCACCGTCTCGGTCTCCCCACTCTAAGAGCATGTGGTGTGGTTTCTAAAACTCATGGTAGATACTTCCTTGATAAACCTAGAGCAGATCACTTGATCCTGGCTCCTTTGCCTAATGGTATATTCTCTATCAAGGATGGACGTTTGCATTTTGATGCGCAGGTTGAGGCTAATCTACCCCAACAATAAATACCCATGGGAGGAGGAGGAGGAGATGATGAAGAAGTAGAACAAGGAGGACCCGAACAAGATGAGCAGCCACCAAACTACTACACCACCTATGAAGACATCTATGCGCTCGAAGGAAATATTCAAAACATGAACAACCTCTCCATCATCCTTCGAGATTCTACTATAAGCCTCGCCACCCAGTTCCATGATTGGATCAGCCAATGGAACATGGAAACTATCCACCGCCACCACAATGAGCAACAAAAGGGCTTGCAAAAGCCTGAGCTCGGGGAAGTGTTCCCCCAGAAAATTTATTTGTGTAATAATGAGGTTGTGCTCCAGCTCATTGGGAGTTTTGAAACATTCGTGTTGGCCTGTTCCAACACTTTGTTTTATCCTTTGCTTTTTAGTTTGCTTTTTTTTTGTTTACTTTTATTTTCTTAAAACCCTTGCTTGGTCGCAAGTTCTTTTCTATTATTTAATCCCTATCTTCAAAAATACAAAAAGATTTTTCTGTTCTTCCTTTTTCGTAAATATGGATTCGCACTTTGCCTCTTGGCTTTAATATTATTATGAGAATAATCATGTTCGAGTTTTGAAGGAACACATCCCTATAAGAAAGAAAATCATGAAGTCACTTATGAGAGGTATTTCCTATGTCTCCCACTTTTGAAGTTTGAGTTGTTTATCTTAGTTGGTTGATTTGCTAAGATGCCATGCTTGTGGGAGTAATTTAATATGGTTAGAGTAAAGCTTTTTATAGGTATGATGATTAGTTGTTGAAGCTCTTGCTCTAGTTCCTTTAGCTAACCGAGTCATGCCTTGGAAATAATATTGCCAAACAAGTACAATAAGAATATGTTTTAAATTTATGACTTGTTTGATGAATGATTGTCTTGAGAGTATACTCTTGAAGATACTTAACCCCATAGATATTTTGATAGTCTTGACGACACTCATGAAAGGAGTTGTTTGATTGAAATAAAGTCTAGTGGTAATTGTGATGCATGCCAAAGCTAACCTTGTGGATCAAACCGCGGTACTAGCTCAAAAAAAGAGAGACAATTTTGTTTTATGTTTCTAATGCACACCTTTGGGATGCCAACAACTCCACTAGCTTTTGAACGATCTATGGTATAACCTTGGTGACGAGGGTTTAACTCGTCAATGCCCATTGTTATGGACTTGGGTTTTGGAGAAGGAGGGAGCGCTAGAGGCATCAATCGGCTAGAAAACAAGCACACAGGGATGCAAGGTTTACCCAGGTTCAGGCCTCGTAGAGGTCCCTACTCCTGCTTGTATGCTCTTGGAATTATCGAGGGAGTCGAAAGTTATAGGGGTGCGCAGATGCAATCTGGCGATGGTTGTGGAAACTAGGGTTGTGATTGTCCTCCTCGCTGCCCCTCCTAGCCTTTATATAGATAGGCTAGGTCTCGGGTAGCAGGTCGAGTCGGTTACAGATTAGGGTTCGTCCTTTAAACTTTCTATCTTAAGCTTCTCCTTGCCCCGCAAGCAATCGGAGAGTCCGTGGGTCACCCGAATTCTTCAATGGGCCTTGGCAACGCCATGGGCTTCTGCCGTATCTGGACCGTATATGCCGAACTCGAGTACCTTTAGGCTATACCCATGTCAGTAGCCCCCGAGTGTCCATTGGAATCGCAGATTCGACTAGAGACTTTATGAAGTCTTTCGAGTGCTTGACTGAGCATATTTTCGAGTGTTCTGTTTGTGTCATAGGGATTGTTGTTATACGTGCTTGATTTATCCGATGTATCGGTATCAGTTAACTGCCTTAGGGCAAAACAACGCAATCTACTCAAACTCAAGTCCCCAGACTCGAATTCAGAAAAGTGCTAGCGTAATTCGACTCAGGCCACGGAGGTCTTACATGAGTCGAATTCTAGTGTATAAATGTGAGCACTCAACGCGTCCATCAAGGCATGTTCATCGTACCTGTAGGTACGGATATATTTCTGGTAATGCGCAACAGATGTGTTGCCAGGCCTTATTCAGGTCTTATCTTCACGCTGCAAGCGTGGCATCTAAATTTTTGTCATCACGGAGATGATTCAGGTGGCCTAGGAGACATAATCTCTTTGTAGGGAAAACATGTGGCGGAGTCTCCATGGCTTTCGAGTGTGGATGTTATCGACACACAGTACGATGTACAAGAAAAATAATCATAGGGTGCGTGACCAGCGCTCCCTATGGGAGTATCCCCCGAGTGCCTATTCGAGTCGTAGACTTGAGTGGGGACTAAAAACTATTGCGACGGCTATCGTCTTTTGTTGCTTGTTATTCAGTCGAATGTGCTTCCAGCGCTCCCTATGGGAGTAACCCGTAATTTACAATTGAATCGGTGATTCAGGTGATGGGTTTTCGTGAAGCTTATACACATGCATCAAATATTCTTTCGGGTGCGCGGCCAGCGCTCCTGTTAGGAGTAGCTCCCGAGTGCTTGGTTGAGTCAAAGACTCGAGTAAGGACTAAAGTAGTCAAAATATTCTTCTACTGGAACCTATGACGTCTGTGCTGACGATGTGATGAATTCAGTTTCCCGCGTGAGTAGCTTTGACGGGATGTGACGAGCGGTGGGTCCCACTTTCTGACTTCGATTTGACTGGGCGTGCGTAATCTTCTATTTTAACTGCGTCTCCTTGATTTTCGAGCGTAATGGGGGTAGTGGGGGATGGTTCGTGATTCACCTTCACCATGCATTGATGGCGATGTGCACCACGCGTCCAATAGGGTTTCTGCTGGCCGTTGGATGACATCCGCGAGGATGTTAAGTAGCAGCGTAGCTACGGTAGTTTTTCCTCATTTCTCTTCTTGGTCATGCCTCCTTCGCCATTGTTGCTCTTTCTGCTTCTTTACGCACTTCCTCTTTGTGGCACTGGACCAACTCCGTATTTTCCCCAATTACTTGTTGCGCTCGCATCGCCATCGAAAGATAGGCAAGAAGAAAGGAGGTTCTGCCGCTGGATTTGCGGCCTCCATTGCCACCACCAAGAAGAAGGGAGGCGCCACCACCGTGGGCACCAGTGCTGTCGGCGCTCGGAAGTAGAAGGTCGCGGGGACTCGCGTCACCAATGGGTCCTGGCGCCCATCCACCATCAAACCCGCGGAGCTGTTCAGTCTCCGTCAAGATGGAGCACTTGCTTCCGCGGAAGGCGACTCCCGCGTACCTGGCGAGGAGGTAATTCCCATTCCTCCTACTGGTTTCCGGGTGATGTTCCTTGCGTTCATCATCCGTGGTCTCTCTCTTCCCCTGCATCCCCATGTCAGGGGTCTTCTTTGTTTCCACGGGCTCCAGCTGCACCAGCTGTCCCCAAATTCGATTCTCCACATTGCCTACTTCATCACCTTGTGCGAGTGCTGGCTCAGAATCGAGCCACAGTTAGGTCTCTTCAAGAAGCTAGCTCAAGCGTCAGTCGGGGTCAGCTTCGGTAGTCTACGATGTAGGAGGCTGCAGGATCCACGTCAACTCTTCCTCCACCTACTTTGATATCAAGATCACCGCGTCTGTCCAAGGGTGGAGAGATAAGTGGTTCTACATCCGCGACCAGAAGGCCGACGGAGAGCACTACGGACTCGCGCCCTTCGATTCCGTGGCGACTTGCAAGAGGAGGCGTTCCTGGAAGAACGTCATGATGCCTGGCGAGTCCGAGGAAACAGAGATGCTGTATCAGCGTTTCTGTGACCTCGAAGGCCGCATAGGCAAAGAAGAGGGTGGATCCGCTCTCATTCACACGTGGTTGCGCTGCCACATCCAGCCTCTGCAGGCTAGAGTCCATCCGATGTACCGCTAGGTCGGTGTTGGCGATGTCACTCGCATATCTACAGAGGGCATTTCTGCGGGTGAGGTAGATAGGAAGTTGCGACTGGTGACCAAGTAAACTGCCAAGGAGGATCTCCCAGGCGAATCAGTCGTGCCCCCTTTCGATGCCAGCAATCCTCCTCCTGAGGTAGAATTTTCCTGTGAAGTAGTCTTTTATTTTTTCGATTGGTTGCCAAGTGCGTAATATGTGCTGATGTTTCTTCTGACCGTAGGACTGGAAGGTGGCCTCCAACTTCCCTCCTCTGCCTAAAGGGGTTATCCCGCGTGAAGCGATGGAAGAGGACGAGTCGGATTCGACCGTCCCAATTCAAAAAGAGGAGGAAGCCCCCCGAGTCTAGTGGCCACAACACTCTCAAGCGCTCCCACAGTGAAGATTCTGACGCCTCCTCGCTGACGACGCCGGAAGGTCCCTCTGCAGCTTCAGAGGAGGCGATTCCCGCCGTGCCTGTGTGTGCCATGGATCCTTCCGCTCAGAAGAAGCTGCGACTGCCGAAGGAGTCATCGAATGAATCATTTGACCTCGACAAATTCAACTGGTGAGCTTTTAATATCTGTGAGTTCGTCTTGCTCTTTTTGAAGTTGCGTTTCTGAAATGGTGCTGGACGTGTTTTGCAGCCAAACGGCATTGTCGTCTTCTGATGACGTCCAATTTGTGAAAGAGTCCAGAGTCGCAGACTCCAAGACCAAGGAGGTGGCCGCATGGTCTACTTCTCCTCCAGTGGCGGCCCACTCTGGCGCCAATTCTTCTAGCTCCCCACATGCTGGGGAGCACCAGATGGTTGCATGGATGACTGCTCGACAGTCATTTTTGGAGTCCCTAGAGGAACATGTGAGTTTCCTTTTTGCTGTTTGGCAGTCAAATTTGTACTTTGGGTTGACACTGAGTCTTTGTTTCCCTTGGTGTAGCTCATTGTGAAGGAAGTTGCCTGCCTTGCGGAGAAGGTCCTTGCTTTGGGTCGACAGCACGCCCTGCTGGACAATCGCCACCACGCAGTCGAAGGTTTGTTCTTGACTTTGTTTCTTTAATCTCCTTTACATTGAGATTTGTGGGCTCATATAATTTGTCATGTTCTGCCTTTTGCAGGTGAGCATAACGAACTTCTCCATCGCGTTATGTCCCTCGAGAAGGGGCTTGCTGCGGCGGTGAAGAACCGCGACGAAGCAATCGCATCCCTGGAGGAGTCACGAAAGCGTGAGGAAGACCTACGCGCTTCCGCTGTTGAGAGGGAGAAGTTGTTCACTGAACAGATTTTCTCGACTACGAAGGCTCTCTTAGGTACTTGCGCTGCTTTCCCTTGTGTTTTTTCTTATCTTGGGATTCTTGTTCTTGTGGTCACACCTTGTACTCTTCAGATGCCGCTAGCCTCAGCTTTGACGCCCAAGCCTTGCGTCACGAGGATGCTCTTGCTGGCACTATGGACGCAGTCGAAGATCATGGCGTCTCCCTCCAAGAGACGTTGGGGAAGGCCAAGGGTGTGTTGAGTTTCCTCCAGGAAGACCTGACTCCCAAGGCCGGTATAATCGACAATCTTGACGACCTGGTGGAATCCTTCACATGAGGTATTCCTATGGACTTCAAGAACTCCCAGCGATCTGTCGGCGCCACCATGGCACTCGCAATGGCGCAAGCCCATGGCATGGAGTTGGATCCCACCGCGATCTCCAAGGCGATGCTTGTCGATGCCGGAGGCCGGCAGGTAGTGTTTGTTCGTTTCGCTAGTAGCTCCGGTAAATATGGGCCTCAGCTTATCGAGATAGTCGCCAAATATTCTAAGGGGCGGCAACGAGCGAAGGCGGTGAAGACCATGGCATCTAGGGATACCATCGGCAAGTCCGTGGCGTCGGAGACTGCCACGGATGCGATGAAGCCCCCGAAGTCAAAGTCTAAGTCGAAGAAGCAGATTGCTTTGTAGTTACCCTTTGTAATAGGTCTAGCTTGTTTTGTTGGTCCGCCTTTTGTGGGGGGTGCCGCCTTGACACTTTTATCAAATTTGAACCCAGTCCTCTTTTTATCGATGTATGATTAGCCTCATTTGCCTCTTTCTTGATTGTACCTAGGGTCCTTTGAGTGGTCCTTCGAGTGGTCCTAATGATTCTCCCCCACCGATGAAACCATGGCACAGCCGCGTTCAAAGGTGGAGGAATTGTCGTTGCTTTCGCGACTGCGTGACCGCATTAAGCAGTTGGAGCGTGAGTTGCCATCGTCCGCGGTAACGCGGATGTGTGGAAGTCGAATGCTAAGAAGGCCACCGCCCACGAGAAGTATCTCTTGGAGGAAGTGGCGCAATTGAATGAGCATTTTAAATGTTAGTTCTCTATCTTCTCATCTTGTCTTTTAGTCAGTCGCAGCGATGCCTTATCCTTACACTTTGCTGCTTGCTTGGTGTAGTTGTTAGCGCTCGTCATCCACAGGATGAGAAGGACCGGGTGGCCATTCGAATGAATAACCTGACCCAGGAGCATCTACAGGCTAGTGGGTATTTTTGGGTGGACCATGACCGTGCGGTCGCTTTGGCGACCCTACAGGATCATTCGTCTCGAGTGCTTCAATGCTTGAAGAAGGCACAGTCATGTCTTAGACACATTTATCAGACAATGTTTCCGCTAGACACCGTCCCTTCAAGCCTGTTGGCTCTTCTGGCGAAGTTTCAAGATATAAGCGCGGTACGCGAGTGCGTGCAACAGCAACTGGTCACAGGTGCGAAGGCTTCCCTGTCGCTAGTGCGACTGCATCGGCCACATGTGGACATAGCGTCCGTTGCTGCTGGGAGGCCACCACCGCCAGAAGGGATGACCTGGAACATGGTGGCAAACTACCAGGCTGTTGATCGGCCAGCGGAGGACATCGTCGACTTCTTTGAAGAGCAGACGAATGTTCATCTTCTGCAGCAGTAGCGTAGTTTGTATCCTGCACATAGATGTATGAGTGTTGTAAAGATTGTATGATTGTGTTGGGTGTATTTAGTACCCATTTGATATGTGAAGATCTTCGCTAGTTTGTATATTTTTCGAGTGTATTGTACTCTGCAGCTCCTTTTTGTTAGCCTGACGTGTGTTTATCTCAGCACATTGCCAACCTGTCAGGTGCGTTGCAACTGGATTGGTGTTTATCAAGGGTTTGATTGGTATTGTGTCAGCTACTCAGGATACTACGATTTGTTAGTAGAACTAAAGTGTAAAGGGTGGCGCAGCCCCCCGAGTGGTGAAATTGTAAGAAAATAGGGAAAACATAGAGTTTTGGGGCACTTAGCTTTATTTATTCACAGAATAGTATGAGGTACAATGTGTGGCTAAGTAGCCTGGCTGAATAGCCTTATTTGTAATGAAAAAACGACTAGGGGTAGAAACAACACAGATGCGCAATGTTCCAGGGGTTGGAGTATGCGACTCCACTTGCTAGGTCTTTCAGGCGATAGGCGCCACCTGGGATTACTTCAGTAATCACATAAGGCCCTTCCCAAGGGGACTCGAGTTTGAGGTGCCCTTGCTGCCTTAGTCGCAGGACCATATCTCCTTCGACGAAGGATCTGGGGCATAGCCTTCTGCTGTGGTAGTTGCGGAGGTTCTGCTGATAGATCGTTGATCTCTCCGCTGCGATTTCACGTGCCTTGTCGAGGATGTCGATGGAGTCTCCGAGTGCAAGAGTTGACTCCTGCTCGCTGTAAGCAACCACTTGTGGAGCTTTGTAGCGCACTTCTGCGAGTAGCACCGCCTGAGCACCGTGCACCATGAAGAACGGAGTGTAGCCTGTGGCGCTGTTTGGTGTTGTGCGTAAGCTCCAAAGTACGGACTGCAGCTCGTCTGGCCAGCATCCGGTGGCTTGTTCGAGTGGCCTAAGGAGTCGTTTCTTGATTCCGCCGTAGACGAGGCCGTTGGCCTTTTTGACTTGACCGTTGGTCTAGGGGTGAGCCACCGAGGCGTAGCTAACATTGATTCCTAGGTTTTTGCAGAATTCTTGGAACTCCTTATAAGTGAAGTTCGTTCCGTTGTCCATGATGATGCTATGTGGCACCCCAAAACGGTAGACGATGGACTCGAAGAACTTGACAGCGCTGGCTCCCGATTGATTCGTCACCGGCATGGCCTCGATCCACTTGGTGAATTTGTCGACTGCGACTAAGAGGTAGACATAACCTCCTCGCGAGGACTTTGGGAGCTTGTCGACCATGTTGAGTCCCCATTGTGCGAAGGGCCAAGCCAATGGTATTGGCCTGAGTTCTGCGCCAGGTGCGTGTGGTTTGTCCGCGAATCGCTGGCGAGCATTGCAGCGCTAGACGATGTCCTTGGCGTTGCGCATGGCCGTGGGCCAGTAGAATCCAACTCGTAGATATTTGGCAATGAGGGCACGACTGCCAGCATGGTGTCCGCAAGTTCCTTCATGTATGTCTAGGAGGACGGCCCTTCCATCCCCGTTGGAGACGCACCGTTGAAGTACCCCTGTGATGTTGCGCTTGTACAGTTCGCCGTTGATGAGGGCGAATGCCTTGGATCATCATGCGATGTGTCACGCATTAGTCGGGTCATCTGGTAGCCTCTTGCTGAGTAGATATGTGATGTAAGGTTGTGTCCAAGATGGCTGGATCATCATGACCTCCATAGGGCCTTTGAGTCTTGTACCAAGCTCTATGTCGTCGAGTGCCATTGGCTCGTTGGGTGGCGTAGCCCCCGAGTCTGTTGACGTGCTTGCTTTCTTCTCTGGAGCCTTGGGCTTGATGGAGCGCTCGTAGATGCGCTTGAGGAATACTCTAGGTGGTATGGGGGCGCAGGTGGAGACGATATTGGCGAGTAGATCCGCCTCTTCATTGCTTTTGCGTCCTACATGTCGCAGCTCGCAGCCATCAAAGTCTCACTCGAGTGTGTCGTAGAGGTCGCGATAGGCGATCATGTTGTCGCTCAGTGCGTCACACTCGTGCATCGTTTGGTTGACCACCAGATTGGAGTCGCCATAGATGATGAGCCTCTTGGCGCCGCAGGCTTTCACCATCCGCATTCCATGGATTAAGGCTTCATACTCGGCTTTGTTATTGGAGGCAGTGAACTGCATTCGTGGAATATATTTCATCTTGTCTCCCTGGGGTGATGTCAGTATGACACCTGCGCCAGCTCCGTCCTTTCGCTTGGACCCGTCAAAGTGCATTGTCCAAAGATAGGACATATCTAGCTTGTCGGGGAGCTAGTTCTCCATCCAGTGCAAGAGGAAGTCTGGGAGAACTTGCGACTTGATTGCGTCACGCTTCTCATATGTGATGTCTCGTGGAGACAGTTCGATTCCCTAGAGCGCGACTCGTCCGGTGGCGTCAGGATTGTTGAGTATGTGCCCGAGCGGGGCGTCGTTTACCACCATGATTGGGTGCTCCTGAAAGTAGTGGCGCAGTCACCTGGCTGTCATGAAGACGCCATACGCCAGCTTCTGGTAGTGCGGGTACCAACGCTTTGTTGGCGTGAGCACCTCGCTGAGGTAGTATACTGGGCGCTGGACCCCGTGGACCTTATTTTCTTTGGCTCGTTCCACCACGAGCACTGTGCTGACCACCTGGTTGGTGGTGGAGATGTAGAGCAGTAGTGGTTCCTTTTCACGAGGCATTACCAGTACTGGCGAGGTGGATAGTAGACGCTTGAGATCTTCGAATGCTTCTTGCGCTTCGTCTGTCCATTGGAACTTGTCAGCTTTGCGGAGGAGTTGGTAGAAGGGCAGTGCCTTTTCGCCCATTCGACTGATGAATCGACTGAGTGCCGCGATTCGCCCAGCCAGCTGCTGGACGCCTTTTACATTCTTCGGCTTCTCCATGGCCAGTATGGCCTTTATTTTCTTCGGGTTTTCCTCGATCCCTCTCATAGATATGAGATACCCGAGTAGTTGCCTAGATGGCACGTGATGTCTACGCACTTCTATTCTTGTAGATAGTTGTTGGGCCTCCAAGTGCAGAGGTTGTTAGAACAACAGCAAGTTTTCCCTTAAGTGGATCACCCAAGGTTTGTCGAACTCAGGGAGGAAGTGGTCAAAGGTATCCCCTCTCAAGCAACCCTGCAATCAAGATACAAGAAGTCTCTTGTGTCCCCAACACACCCAATACACTTGTCAGGTGTATAGGTGCACTAGTTCAGCGAAGAGATAGTGAAATACAAGTGGTATAGATAATTATAAGTGGTAACGGTGATAGAAAATAGCTTGATGGCATGGAAAAGACTAAAGTAAAACTGAAATAAAGATAGAAGCAAGCAAACATGTAACAGATCTAGTTGCAAACGGTGTTTCAATGCTTAGAAACAAGGCCTAGGGATCATACTTTCACTAGTGAACACTCTCATATAAATATCTTCTCTTTATGATACTACTCTTAACTACTCTCCGGTTGGACACTCTAATCAATGGTAGGGCTATAACAACACACCTCAAAGTTCACCTTTCCCATCTAGAAAACCCCACACTATCACCTTGAGCACTAGATGGTTCCAACAAACACCACAATTTCATAAAGACATCCAACTCCAAATATAACTCATAACAAGTATTTGTAATCTCTAGCCTAAGTGCCACCATGGTGTGCATGCTGTCAGTTTCACACACATGGGGCGAGCAGAGATCTATTAAAGCACTTGAGTAGCAAGGTAGATCTATAGATTATAAGCTCGTGATCTCAATAAGATAATGCATAGAGGGAGAGATGAACACATAGCTACCGATACAACCCTTAGCCTCAAGAGAGAACTACTCCCTCCTCATCATGAGAATCAGCAATGGTGATGGAGATGGTGGTGGAGATCGATGGAGATGGCTTCGGGGGCACTTCCGCATCCCGGCAGGGTGCCGGAATAGAGACTTTCTGTCCCCCGAATCTCCCCTTCGGTGGCGGCGGCGCTGTAGAACTTTTCGTGGATTTTTGATCGATGATCTAGGTTTTCTGCCTCGGGAGGAATATATAGGCGAAGGAGCTAAGGTCGGTGGCCATCCAGGGGGCCCACACCATGCCCTGGCGCGGCCTGGGGGTACCCGCGCCTGGGGGTGTGGCCTGGCCCTGGCCCTCCTCCGTCTCGTATTCTGGCTCCGTGAGTCTTCCGGTAAAATAGGAACTTTGGCTTTTGTCCCGTCCAATTCTAAGAATATTCATTTTCTGACTTTCCTGGAACCAAAAACAGCAGAAAACAAGCAACTGGCACTGTGGCATCTTGTTAATAGGTCAGTCCAAGAAATCATATGAAAAGTACTCCAAAGTTGGAACAAAACACAAGAAAGTAGATAAAACCAAGCATGGAACCTCAAACATTATGGATACGTTTGCAACGTATCAACGCCCCCAAGCTTAACTCTTGCTCGTCCTCGAGTAGGTAAGTGATAAAAAGAAAGAATAATTTTTTAGGTGACATGCACCATCATAAACTTGATCAAAGTACTTGTAAAACATTCAAAGCTAGGATCATAGTACTTCAATCATAACATGAAAGACAAAGTTCTAGCAATAAGACATAGAAACTATGATGCAACATGAAAAGAGACAAACAAAAGATTCATGAATAACAATGCTTTGCAAGACGTTTGTTTGTTTCACATAAAGAAAACATAGCATAATAGCATTCATCTTGTCCCTCATAGAGTAGCAAATATAAATGCATAGGACACCTTCAATGTTCATAAGAGTGAATAGATACAAATAGTTTAAAACAAGCAATATCAAGTTATGCATCAATCAACTAGTCTTGGGACAATGCACATAGAACTAAGAATGACCACTATGCTCTTAAAGTAGGTGCATAAAGATAGAAGGTGGAGAATCAATATATAAGTGGAAGAAAGGCCTTCATAGAAGGAAGCAGAGATTCAAGTTTCATAAAGAGATTCCAAAAATTATGGTACTTATAGCTTTCAGCTCTCATTGCCCCTATCATAAGCATCTTGAAGTGATTAAGGTTAAAGTGAACAAACTATGGTGTACATGCTTGACGAAGTATAAGTTAGGAAGCTCATGTCCCTTGAATACGAGGGCCGCTCCTCATGCTACTCAAGTTTAGTCACCGGTAAGTTCTTGTCATCGTAAGTACATGTGTATCATAGAGAACCGCCAACGGGGTACCCCTTGCCCGGCGATACGAAAGAATCCCCATATCAAAATGACAAGGCAAGCAGACAACGAGTATCTCAGCAATCTTCTTATTTACCATGGGAATATGGTGTTTTTTCTCTCTTTCCTCTTTTCATAATATCTTTTTTTTCTTTTTCTCTTTTTTCTCAATATAGGACTCTTTTTTATAAGAAGAATGCTTCATAGACAGCTCATTATGGTTACGTTGTAGGTTGCCACCATGTCAACATGGATTAGACCAGCGGCCCATGCGTTTCTCTAACACATATACATAACTCCATGGACTTACAAGCTCCCCTTTCATTTCACACCGACGACATCCATAGACAAAAGAGCATGATATCAACTAGGTACAAAGTACCAGTGCAATGTTGAAAGTGTTCCCCATCACAACATGGTTCTGCTAATCCCTAACAAATAAGTGCAAGCATATACAACATAGACGACACAATGGTTCAAGTTTATTAAGGGCAAGAAAATTAAAGTGTGCCATCAAGTTCGTGAGATCTTTAATCACTAGTTTTCTCATAACAAGTTTAATTTAGAAGGTAGATAAAAACATGAATATACTTGGAATAGCATATGCTAGTAGGTAGGTATGGTGGAATCTTTGGAATAACTTGGTTTAGGGAGTTGGATGCATGAGTGGAACTCATACTTGGTTGTGGAGGCTAGCAAAAGACTGGGAGCGACAAACTAAGAGAGCAATAATGGCCATAATCATGCAGAGCGACAAAACATCATTGATCAAAGCATAAAGTGATACTACAAGTTGAAAACTAAAGGATCATAAAGGCTATGGTGACTTTGGATAGTCATAACATGGTGTGAGCATGCGCCAAGTCAACCCAAATAAAGCATTAAAGGAGAACACCACAATACTATGCTTTAATATGCTAAAACAACGCATGATTCATCCAAGGCACATTAAGCAATCTCAATTGTTTATAACAAGTCATGCTACAACAAAGAATACTAAGCATAAAGCCAAAACAATATCAAGCATGGCATGACAAAGCATAGGACACAGTCAAAAACAAACTCTCTTTACCACTTAAACATGAGCTTTCCTACTCTTTTCCAATCCAAACCAAACTATTTGAAAACCAATGTATGAAAGAGGGGGTCCAACCAATTTATTCAGAAAACTAAGAAAACCAAGCAAACGAAAAACCAAAATGAAAACGAAAAAGAAGACGCTCCAAGGACAACAGAACTATGTACGGAACAATAAAAATGAAGCATTTGGAAGAAACCTGGGATTTTTATTGATGAAGAAGGGGATGCCTTGGGCATCCCCAAGCTTTGACGCTTGTACTTATTGGATATTTGTTGGGGTGACATGCCTGGCATCCCCAAGCTTGAGCTTTAGTCCATTCTTCATCTCATTACTCATTCCTTCCATACACCTAAATTTTTTCCTTCATACAAAACTTCACACAATCTTTATTAGCAACATTAGTGCACTCAAGATAATAGGTCTTTAGGTTCAGTTCTAACACCAATAAAACTTCTATTAAAATACAAGCTACTGTAGCACTTCCCTCAAAGATCTCAATTCCCCAAAAGAACTCAGAAAGGAACCAACAAGAAGCAAATGCAAAAAATGGCAGAAATCTGTCAAAACAGACGAGCAGGTAAAGATGAATTTTTTTCGAAGACCTTCTGTAGCTCAAATCGAAAAGTGTTGTACTAGAGAAAGTTAGATAACAACCTGGGGAAAAAGCAAAAAAATTCACGCCTCAAAAGTATGTACAGAGATTTTACAAGAATTTTTACGGTAAAGCGCAGAAATCTGTTTCGGGACAACAACTTTCCCAATCATTACTTCTCTCTCATTAGAGGTTACTCTTGGCACAAAAATCAAATAAAAAGGATAAGGAGCGGTTATTACTGAAGTAATAACTTCCAAGACTCACCTAAAACTTTTGGGTTATCTCCTAATAAGTACTTTTCTTTAACGCCTTTAAGTTAGGCCTGATAGTTTGAGAAGATGCTCACATAAGAAATATGAATTGAAGTAAAAGAGAGCATCAAAAAGCAAATTCAAAGCACATTTAAGTATAACCCACTTCCTATGCATAGGAATCTTGTAAAGAAACAAGTCAAAAACGCACAAAGCAACAAGCATAGGAAAGCAAAACAAGTGCAATTTCAAAATTTTCAACATAAAGAGGGGAAACTTAATATTATTGAGACACATAAAACCATGTTTCCCTCTCTCATAATAACTTTTAGTAGCATCATGAATAAAATTAACAATATAACTATCACAAGAAACATTCTTATCATGAGCCACATGCATAAAAGAATTAATACTCCCCACATAAACATAGTCATTCTTATTAATTGTAATGGGAGCAAATTCAACAAAATAGCTATCATTATTATTTTCATCACCATAATCATCAAATATAGGAGGCATATTGTAATCATAATTAGTTTCCTCCTCAATAGTAGATGGACTGAAAATATCATATTCATCATTGTGATCATCATAAATTGGAGGTATAGTATCATCATAAGCAATAGAATAGTTATCTTCGCAAGTGTGTTCATTTGTAAACATATCATCATTGGAAGGATCATGGATAGCACTAATAGTATAACAATTATTAATATCATCATTTTTAGAATTGGTACCGAAGAGATTTTCAATATCCAAAGTACTGTGCTTTTCCCAATCATGATCACTACTATAGGTAACAGGCATAGGAACATCATCGAGTTCAGACTCATCAAAAACTATAATAGGAGCAACATGCTTAGGGGAAAATACCGTTTCCTCTCTCCTTTTCTTCTTTTTCTTCTTCTCTTTAGGAGGGATAGGCTTGAAAGTAAGCTTCTCCATATACCCTGGTTCATTGTTAGAGACAATAGAAGAAACTTTGGAGGATTCCTCCTTTTCATTAATAAGACCAAAACACATATTAGTCATGTCATATTTTGGTAAGATCTCATCTTTTATAATATTTTGTATGTAAGTATTTGTGTGGCAATTATCAACACAATAAAGATGACAACCATGCATGACACTATTCATATCAAAAGCACCCATATCTACCAAAGAGGTTTTTCTTGATAACTCTTCACACCCCAAAAATAATGTAAGTTCATCATGCTGATTAGGAGTGATATGTCATCACAATAAAAACTTGCAGTACTCATTGGATTAGAAGGGCTATTATTATGGCCTAAGCATTGAAAATTGAAATGACCCACTTCAAAGCAAAGTTAACAAATAAAAGGATAGAGGGCACAAACTTTTTTACCAAGATCATTTCGAGCCCTATACCGCGTTCTAGTTTTTTCATTCCTGTGGGTGATACAATATTCTTCTTCAATTTGATTATTCTCACAAGGTCTATGTATTCCACAAAAATTAACATGCTTATAAGAAATAGTAATTCAGAGGTTTGAGCATGTTTATTGCTATCATTAATAACAATTTCATTTTCCATGCAAGTGTCTTTATAAGGCTCATGATACATGTCCCATTTTTCTTTAGGAGCATTAATATGAGAAGAAAAGGATATAAAACAATCAATAAGAATTTGAGGACCAAGACCATATTTAGCACTAAGCTCTTGAAAATCAGCAGTTTCAATGAAAGACTTAATGCAATCATACTTATAGTTTATACCTGGTTCTTTACCTTTGTTGTTATCCCAATCTTCGGTATTGACTTAAATTGTTTCAAGAATATCCCACTTAGCTTTGGCATCCTTACTTGTGAAGGATCCCTCTAAACAAGTATCTAGATAGTCCTTGTAATGTCCTGAAAGCCTTGCATAGAAATTATTAATAACAATATTACTGGAGAGCTCATGAATGGGACATTTGAGCATTAGTGACTTCAATCTCCCCCATGCTTGGGCAATACTTTCTCCATCATGTGGATGAAAATTATAAATGTAATTCCTATCTTTATGAATCTCATGAGGAGGATAAAATTTAGAGTAAAAGAGAGATTCAAGTTCCTTCCACTCCAAATGATGAGGATCATCTAGTAGCTCATACCACTCCCTTGCTTTGCCCTTAAGTGAAATAGGGAATAGCTTCCTCTTAACTTGGTTCATTGAAATACCTGCACACTTGAACAACTCACATAATTCATGTATAAAGAGTAAATGATCACCAGGATGGACAGTTCCATCTCCAAAATAGCAGTTATTCATAACACATTCAACAATTTTTATAGGTATTTTAAAAGGGATGCTTTTAGTATGTGGATTTAAATATCGCGAGTATCATTAGAATTACCACATATGGGAGATAAAGTATCATCAGAGCAAATTTTGTTCTTTAAAGCTAGATAACTAAAAAGATCATTTTCATAAAAACCAACTTCCCCAAGCTTAGACGTTTCCATAGCATTAGTAACAAAGGTGTTTAAAAGATTCATACTAATAACATTGCTATTAGCATGCAAATAAAGTTCCATTGGTTTTTCTATTTTCTTTTCAGACAATTCAAGTTCTAACTTAGGAAAAATACTTAAAAGCTCTCTATTTTTGTTGTTGTTTTCCATTAAGCCTAACTAGTGAAAACAAGAAACAAAAACACAAAATTGCACAATCTAAAGGAAATAACTTCGAGCACTCACACCAGAGGATGTGAGTACCTTTTACCTTACCTCCCCGGCAACGGCGCCAGAAAATAGATTGATGTCTACGCACATCTATTCTTGTAGACAGTTGTTGGGCCTCCAAGTGCAGAGGTTTGTAGAACAGCAGCAAGTTTTCCCTTAAGTGGATCACCCAAGGTTTATCGAACTCAGGGAGGAAGTGGTCAAAGGTATCCCCTCTCAAGCAACCCTGCAATCAAGATACAAGAAGTCTCTTGTGTCCCCAACACACCCAATACACTTGTCAGGTGTATAGGTGCACTAGTTCGGCGAAGAGATAGTGAAATACAAGTGGTATAGATAATTATAAGTGGTAATGGTGATATGATACATTAGCCCGTTCAAACAATGGTAACTCTTCACTTCAAATCTTATCAAAGACTAAAGTAAAACTAAAATAAAGATAGATGCAAGCAAACATGTAACAGATCTAGTTGCAAACGGTGTTTCAATGCTTAGAAACAAGGCATAGGGATCATACTTTCACTAGTGAACACTCTCATATAAATATCTTCTCTTTATGATACTACTCTTAACTACTCTCCGGTTGGACACTCTAATCAATGGTAGGGCTATAACAACACACCTCAAAGTTCATCTTTCCCATCTAGAAAACCCCACACTGTCACCTTGAGCACTAGATGGTTCCAAGAAACACCACAATTTCATAAAGACATCCAACTCCAAATATAACTCATAACAAGTATTTGTAATCTCTAGCCTAAGTGCCACCATGGTGTGCACGCTGTCACTTTCACACACATGGGGAGAGCAGAGATCTATTAAAGCACTTTAGTAGCAAGGTAGATCTATAGATTACAAGCTCATGATCTCAAAAAGATCATGCATAGAGAGAGAGATGAACACATAGCTACCGGTAGAACCCTTAGCCTCGAGAGAGAACTACTCTCTCCTTATCATGGGAATCAACAATGGTGATGGAGATGGTGGTGGAGACCGATGGAGATGGCTCTAGGGGCACTTCGCCGTCCCGGCAGGGTGCCAGAACAGAGACTTTCTGTCCCCCAAATCTCACCTTCGGTGGCGGCGGAGCTACGGAACTTTTCGTGGATTTCTGATCGATGATCTAGGGTTTCTGCCTCGGGAGGAATATATAGGCGAAGGAGGCAAGGTCGATGGCCAGCCAGGGGGCCCATACCATGCCCTGGCGCGACCTGGGGGTACCCGCGCCTGGGGGGGTGTGTGGCCAGGCCCTGGCCCTCCTCCGTCTCGTATTATGGCTCCGTGAGTCTTCCGGTAAAATAGGAACTTTGGCTTTTGTCCCATCCAATTCTGAGACTATTCATTTTCTGACTTTCCTGGAACCAAAAACAGCAGAAAACAGGCAACTAGCACTGTGGCATCTTGTTAATAGGTTAGTCCAAGAAATCATATGAAAAGTACTCCAAAGTTGGAACAAAACACAAGAAAGTAGATAAAACCAAGCATGGAACATCAAAAATTATGGATACGTTTGCAACGTACCAGCATGCCAAAAGCGCATTTGTCCGAATTGAGCTTGATCCGGTAGCGGTCGAGGTTCACGAAGGTCTCGCAGAGATCGTTGATTAACGTGGCTTCCTCTTTGGTTTTGATGATGATGTCGTCAATGTATACTTGGATATTGCGACCAAGTTGGTTCTTGAGGCAAGCCTGCATGCACTGCTGATAGGTGGCTCCTACGTTTTTTAGCCCGAAAGGAATCATGTTGTAGCAGAACACACCGAAGGGTGTTGTAAACGCCATTTTCTCCTGGTCTTCCTCCTTCATTCGAATCTGATTGTAGCCTGAGTAGGCGTCGAGGAAGCAGAGGCGCTCACATCCTGCAGTGGAGTCGATTATTTGATCGATCCGTGGCAATGGGAAGTGATCCTTTGGGCAATGCTTATTCAGAGAGGTGAAGTCCATGCATATCCGAAGGATACACGTGTCTTTTTTAGGCACAAGCACTGTGTTAGCGAGCCAGGTGCTTTCCTTGATCTCGTGTATGAAGTTTGTGTCGAGGAGTCTGTTGATCTCCATACCGATTTCTTTTGCTCTTGGTTCAGACATTCACCGTATTGTCTGCTTGATTGGCCTTGCGTCTGGGTTCACGTTGAGTGAGTGCTCGGCGAATTCCCTGGGGACCCCTGGCATGTCCGCTGGACACCAGGCGAAGATTTCCCAGTGCTCACGGAGGAATTCGACGAGCGCGAGTTCCTATGCGGAACTCAAGTTGTTGGCGATGAGGTCCGTCTTGGTTGGGTCCGTTGGGTGGACTTGGACTTTCTTTGTGTGCACCGACGAGTCGAAGGACAGGTCGGGTGAACTTGGCCTGCTTAGGGGAGTCATACTGTTGTCTCTCGACTCCTTCAGTTTTGCGAGTTCCTCTTGCATGCCGAAGGACTGGGAGATTCTGTTGAATTCCCTGTCGTAGTTGTTGGACCTCTCGAAGCATCCATTGATTGTGATGACGCCGTTTGGGCCTGGCATCTTCATCTGCAGACAGGCGTAGTGTGGTACTACCATGAACCTTGTGAATGCGACACGTCCGAGGATGCAGTGGTATTGTGAGGGCTAGTCGACGACTTCAAAGTCGATGCCCTCTTGCCAAAAGTTTTGTGGCATGTAAAAGATGACGTTGAGGTTGATTTTGCCTAGGGGTATACGCCCTTCCCTAGGACGATGTCGTGGAATGTTGTGTCCGAAACTTCCAGACAAGTCAGAGGGATCCTCATCGCGCGCAAGGTACTTGCGAACATGAGGTTGATGCCGCTCCCGCCGTCCATGAAGACAGGACTCATATCGAAACCCCCGATTTGCGCCTCGAGTACGAGGGGATAGTGGCCTGGACGAGGAACTTGGCACGGGTGGTCGCGCTTGTCGAAGGTGATGCAGGACTCGCTTCCACTGAGGTACTCAGTGGTGGAAGGTGGAGAGTTTATCGCCAAATTGACTTGGCGAGTGATTGCCTTCTGGATTCAATTGGAGGGGCGCCCCTGTTGGATCATCCCCATGTTGCCCACAACTCGTGGGTACGGCTCACCTCCATGATGCTAGACTGGCGCAGCCGCAGGTGGTGGTGGCTCAGGCGGTGGAGGTGGAGCTTTGTCGTCGGATTGATGACAAGTACGCCATGAGGGGTTCCTCGAGGCGTGTGGAAGAGAGGGGTGTGAGACGTACGGTGTTCCGGGACGGTGAGCACACAAGTTTACCCAGGTTCAAATCCACCGGCTTTGGATGGATCCTACTCCTGCTAGCAATCAAGTAATACGGTAGAGCCGGAATATGGGTTACAAGGGTTTCGCCTATGCGAGTTGAGGTTGTAGACTATTATGAGGGTAGCTTCCCTAAAGGCTCTCCCTAGGATGGCTTATATAGATATCTGACCTAGGGTTTACAGGAGAGATCCATCCGACTACGAATAAGAGTCGGTTACAAAGTACATCATGAACTACAAGTAACACTATGGGCCTATGTCGGTAAGTCTTCTGGGCCTTCCCGTAGCTGGATTGGACTCCGTATCTTCTCCTGACTGGGCCACCCGTGAAGCAAATCTCTAACCTGAAGTGGGCCACCCTGGTCAGTGAGGAACTATGAGGATACCCGGAAAGTATATCCCCAACAGCAGCCCCCGGAAGTCTCCAAGATCCAAAGTCAGATTCATCATTCATCTAGCTTGATCTTCGGCTTGCAGAATCTTGAAGGTTCCTGAAACTTCAAAACAAAAGATACGATCCGGGTCTCAAAATAAGTCGGACCTATCAGTTCAATTATTCATATTTCCAGCTTGAATTTCAAACTAAGCCGGAATTTGGTCTCTGACGTAGCCTGACACCAGCCATGGTCAAGTCACGTCACTGACAGACATTTCCTGTCAGCACGACCGTTGGTGGGTCCACCTTTCACAGAACCGAGGCGTCGTTTCAATGCGTGCATGGAGATCGAGGCGGTGTAATCATCACGCGGAGGTTTCCCCATCCTTTCCATGACGCGTGGCAGTTTTACTGTAGTGTTTACACGAATCTTGACGCGCCTGATGGATATAAGTGGTGCGGATTTCTCCCCCAATCTTATTCACCATTTCTCAGCGCCGTTTCCTTCTCCTCTACGCCTCCCACGAACCTAGCGCTCGACTTCTCCCACAAAAACACCTCCAACGCCGCCCATATAAGGTCACCGGCGCACCGGATAGAATGGCTTCCTCATCATCCTCTGGCTTAGCAGCGGCGGCGGCGGCTGCGGCAGCAGAGAGAGAGCCACCGTAGAGTTTGGATACCCTGCGTCCTGGACGATCCCAAGCTCCAGGTCGTTGAAGACGAAGGGCTCCTCCGTGCCGGCGACTGGCGGAGCAGCTTCGGCGAAACCGTCCCCAACCCCCGCGACAACGAGCGTGTGCATTTCGTCACTCACCTTGACAGAGGTCTTTCCTTTCCTCCCTTGGAATTCTTTTCGAGGTTATAGATCATTATGGCGTTCACCTCCACCATCTCCCCCCGAACTCCATCTTAGAGATGAGTGCGTATGCCTCTTTGTGCGAGGGGTATCTCGGCATTTGGCCGAGTGTCACTCTTTTCCGGTACTATTTTCACGTCTGGAGAAATTCCATTACTACCGGTAATCCGGCACCATTAGTTTTTGGTTAGGCGTGAGCGCGTTTATCCCCGGACCATGGCAAGTGATTCAGTCAAACAATGGTCGTCCACTTTCTTTTACCACAAGGATATCCCCGCTGCCGGCAAAGATACAACTTTGTTGGCTTTCATCGATGAAGTCTCCATGCCTCAAGAGTCTTGGGACGAGGCCGCTCCGACTCTCAGTGATGATCTGTTTCTCGCCAAGAGACGGATCGAACATCTGATGAAGCACAAGGGCCTGAAAGGGTCCGACTTGGTTCAATGCTGGGTGTCGCGCCGGATCCAACCTCTTCAACATCATGGAGATCGACTGATGCATTCCATCACGTCATCAAAGAAGGATTCCCTCCGCATCAGCTCCAAGACCTTAAAGCCAAAAGACTATATATGCCTAGTTAAATGGTTGATAAGGAAGTGGATCGAGAGGAAAATTCCGGAGCTGTCCCTAGACATGCACACAACGAAAGATCCTGTTGTGCCGGTAAACTTCAGCAGTAACTCTTTTTTCATGCTCATCTATATGTTATCTTTGCAATACTGAGATATTTTTCCTTTTCAGCTTGCTGACCTGCTCGAGTCGGAGTTCTCTCCTATCGAGGGATATCCTCCTGAGTTTTCTCAGGACGAGGGTGAGTTAGTCCCAATGCCGGATTTCGTTCCTCGAAAATGCAAAGCTCCGACATTGGCCATCGACACCAAAGAAGTGCCCGTTTTGAAGAGGTAATCTTTCCTCACAAGGTCTTTTGTATTTTACTTGTAATTCCTTCTGAGATGTAATGTTCTTTGTTCTATTATCTTCTCAAAGCTAAACAACTCATCAAGGGCAAGGGGAAGGAAACTGCCGCGAAAGCTCTGTGCCAGTCGAAGCTCAAACTAGCTTCTCTTGTCGTGGCTTCTCCGACTCCCGCTCCTCAGCCTTCTGCAGCACCGGAGATTACTCAGGTGTTCATAAGGGTGAACCCTCTTCGGGTAATGATCCCTCGGCTGAAAGCTTTGGCAAAAATCTCCTGAATAATCCGGGACTTGCCAAATTTGGCCTGTCTCGGAAATCTGCTGAAGAAATCCAGCGGCTAGCCCGGCAATGTTTAGAAAGCTGAAATCTTTCTACCGAAGAAGAAGCACAAGAAGTGGAGGACGTCAAGTACTCCAAACTTCTTGAACAAGTCCGCCTTCGCGACAAGGGACTGAGAGCTGGCGTGTTACCACCTCCACCAGTGATCTCGCTCACCCTTGCCGAGAAGGTTACAACTGAAGTGAACATGTGCTTGAGAAAGCTCACACATGAACAACGTGTAAGTCAGAATTCCAACTCATGTTTTCCTTTATGTTACTTTATACCCTATCCTCTAGCCCCCAAGCATGAAGTTGGATAGTCAAATCCGGGTTTATGCTTACTTAGGATGCCAAAGAATGAACTAGTGTAGCTCCCAAGGCTCGTGCTGATATTAGTTACAATATTAGCCCGAGTCTTTAGTAGACTTCTGACTCTGGGTATTCTGACTTACAAAAAGTTAATTCGTATAACCAGGAATTATAAAAAATATCTGCAACAAGCGGAAAGAGATCAGAGCTCTCCGATTGAAAATGCACAGCTGAAGGTTTCCAAGGATGAGGCCGAAGGTAAACATTTCGAAACTCAAACCTTATCTTTATGTTTCATAGTCAAATTTTTGTTGAACTGTTGTTCTTTCGACTTATAGCACTGGTAAAATAGTCCTGCACTATGATCGAAGAGGCCAAGAATCTTAAGACCTTGGTGGTGGAGAACAAAGAACTTCGCCAAGAGCTGGATAAGCTCAAGGCAGATCATGAGAAGTGCATTGCTCAAATTCTCGAGTCCAGCTCCATGGCCACCGATGAGTGTGATCGCAAGATTGTGCTTCAAGATAAGAAAATCTTGGATCTCAACGATGAGTTATTTAGAGGAAAGGACATTTCCGAGGCGCTCCGGGGCTGAACTCCAGAGTCTTCGTGAAGAGAAGGCCAAAGTCAACGATGTCATCTTTGGTGTGTTTCCCTTTCTCTGATTTTCCAGCATCTTCCGACTCCTTTTAGAGTCTGGGATTTAGACTTACCTTTTGCATTATATGCGTAGGTCCTCTACTTGATGGACTCCGCCTCTACCGAGCCTCGCACCCACCGGCTTACCCAAGTCGATGATTTGCTTCATGACTTCCGCCAATCTCTCGAAGACATTGGCAAAGTTATCAAGGTTCCGGATATGCATAGCATGTCCGGTTTTGAAGTGCGAGACAAGGCCAAGGATATGCCGCAGCTTGTTCAGGACTAGAACATGTCCTATGCGTGAACCGTAGTGCAAAACGCTCTCACCATGGTTATGAGCCACCATGGAAATATGGAGATCTGACAAGTAACCAGAGGGTAGTGCAAGGTGGACGAAGACGAACAGGAGCAAGATATCAAGGCCATCATGGACTCCTGCGCGGGATATGGGTGTCATGTAGCTGACTTGACCAGCTACAACACTCCCTTCTTCACCCGCGTGGACACACCGCCTCCGCCTTCCGAAGAAACAGCTGAAGTTTCCGACGATGATCAAACCATATCGGATTTGAACATCTCGGAACGTTATAAAGCCGAGGCTGATGTATCTAGCGAGCCAGCAGCTCCTACCTCTTCTCCTGCATCATAGAATATCATAAGAACAATGTGTTATTCTGAAAAAAAAATTGGGTTTGTAAATAAGTAGTATGATACTTTTGCTAGTGCTAAGTTTTAAGTTATCTATTCAGCACTTTTGACTTTGATATTATGTGCCTGAAATGTTTACATAAGCACTTGCATTTTTTGTCTGCACTTATCGTTTATCTGGCTTTCCGCCTCGTCCCTTTCGTGAGCCGGCTAAACTTTCAGCACAGAAACTTTGCCGAGCAACGGAGCTCAATTGCTAAACTAGTTGAAACTCGGAAACAAAGCCGGCTTCCAGTACCAACCATGCACTACTCGAAAAATGCCCGCATCTAGCAATCAGACAAATAACCAAAGTATAGACTAGAAAATTTAGATATATACCCAAAGGTATCAATTTTAGAATCGGAAATCTAAACCAGAACAAACATGAGCATATAGTACTTTCAAGTATTCTGGGATTTTTGACTTGTGACATGATCATTCAGAAATAAGATGGTAAAAACTTCTCAGAAAGATTTTGAGGGAACCAAGACTTTATTTCTCATTGAACATGTACACATATATTATTACAAAGAAAAGTAAACTAAGAATAAAAGGGACGTAGCTGAGCAATATTCTATGGTCTGTCTAACTCATCCGGATTTGTACTGCCTCCAGCTCTCTTTCTCTTCTTAGTGGCAGGTCTTTCTTTGACTGGCCGCATATCAGTTAGGTAGTATGAACCATTGTGTAATACTCGACTAACTAAAAATGGCCCTTCCCATATTGGGGAAAGTTTGTGCTTTCTTTGCTGCACAAGCCGGAGAACCAAATCGCCCTTATTGAAAGACCGATTTCTGACTCTCTGGCTATGATACCTGCGCAACTTCTACTGATAGGCTGTTGATCTCATCTCAGCAATGACGCGAACTTCTTCGACTAAGTCGAGATCATTTTGTTGAGAATTTTTGGCATCCTCTTCAGTATGCGCGGCTACTCTAGGAGAAGTGTGAATTAAATCACTAGAAAGAACTGCTTCTGCGCCATAGACCAAGAAGAAAGGTGTGTATCTAATTGACCTGTTTGGAGTTGTTCACAAACTCCATATTACAGAAGGTAATTCCTCTGCCCAAGCCCCCGCAACACGTCGTAGTGGTGCTTCAAGTCTCGGTTTTAGGCCCTGCAAGATTAAACCATTTGCTCTTTCGACTTGGCCATTAGCTTGTGGATGTGCGACTGGCGCAATGTCAAGCCGGATATTTTGTTCATTGCAGAATTCGGCAAGCTATCCCATAGAGAAGTTACTCCCATTGTCCGTAATAATGCTATGCGTATAACCGTATCGGATTATAACATCCTCAACAAATCTTCTGGCTGTTGCTCCATCACAACTAGTGACGCGTTTAGCCTCAATTCATTTGGTAAATTTATCCACGATCAATAAGAGGTGTGTAAATCCACTTGGAGCCCATTTAAACGGTCCTACCATGTCAAGCCCCCAGACCGCGAAAGGCCATGTTATAGGTATTGTTCGTAGCTGATCAGCCGGAACGTGAGCTTGTTTGGTGTACTTTTGGCAGCCCTTGCACATCTTGACTAGCCGTTCGGCATCTGCCTTGGCTATAAGCCAGAAAAAATCGTGTCGAAAAGCTTTTGCCACTAAAGATTTGGCTGCAGCATGGTGACCATACTCGCCTTCGTGGATTTCTCGTAAGATTTCCACTCCTTCTTCCTCAGATACACATCGCTGAAAGACCCCAGACGCACTCTGCTTATCGAGCTCACCACTAATTATAGTATAGGCTTTTGCTCGTCGGATGATCTGTTGGCTCAGAACTTCGTCTTCGGGTAATTTTCTGTCTATCAAGAAATTAAGATAGGGTTCAGTCCAGCTAGGAATCACAGCCATAACTCCTACTAAAGGTGAGTCGGATTTGGTCGGATATTCCTCCTCTACTCCTTCTATAGAGGGAACTTTGAGGTGCTCCTAAAAAATGCCATCATGGACCTTTTTCCGGGAAGAGCCTATTCGAGATAGTGCATCTGCTTCCTTATTTTCTGTTCGAGGGATGTGCTGAACTTCAAACCCGTCAAACAATTTAGATAGTTCATCCATGATAGCCATATATGCTGCCATGTGCTTATTTGCCTTACAGATATCCGATACTTGTTGTGCAACAAGATCCGAATCTTCATAACACATTAATCATCGGATGCCGATATCCTTAGCAATCTGGATTCCATGCAGTAGTGCTTCATATTCGGCAATGTTATTTGTTGTCGTGAAGTGTATCTGCAATACATAGAAAAGTTTATCTACTTGGGGTGATTTGAGCACCACGCTAGCCCCCGAACCCCCGAGCGCTTTAGACCCATCAAAATGCAAGGTCCAGTATTCTAACTCTGGTAGGGTCATACTCTCTGTTGTCCGTGTCCAACCAGTGACAAAGTCAGCGAGGATTTGGGATTTGATTATTGTACGAGGCTTGTACTCAATATCGAAAGCTGAAAGCTCTATGCCCCATTTGGCGACGCGTCCTGTGGCGTCACTATTGTTGATTATATCTCTCATGGGAGCTGTGCTCACCATGGTAATTGGATGTTCCTGAAAGTAATGTCGTAGCTTACGAGATGCTAAGAACAGACCATAAGCCAGCTTTTGATAGTGCGGATACCGCTGTTTTGATTCTGTTAAGACCTCGCTGAGATAATAAGTCGGATGATGCACCAAGTGTTCCTGATTTTCCTCCAGTCTCTCCACCACCATGACGATACTGACGACTTTGTTTGTCATAGCAAGATAAAGCAACATTGGTTCTTGTGGTTTCGGTGCTACAAGGATGGGAGCAGATGAGAGTACTGCTTTCAGGTCTTGTAGTGCAGCTTTAGCTTCGTCGGTCCACACAAAATTCTTGGTCTTTTTTAGGAGTTTGTATAGTGGTGCGACTCTTTCACCGAGCCGGCTTACAAACCGACTGAGTGCGGCAATGCAACCAGTTAGTCTTTGTACGTCCTTCAGGCGAGTCGGCCTGGAAATGTTGAGTATAGCCTTGATTTTGTCTCGGTTTACCTCTATGCCTCTTTGAGACACGATAAAACCTAACAATTTTCTGGCTGGGATTCCAAAGAAGCATTTCTTCGGATTAAGCATTATGTTGTATTTTCGTAGATTGGCAAACGTTTCCTCCAAGTCGGAAATCAGGGTTTCCTTCTTTTTGGACATTACCGCAATATCATCCACATATGCATGTACATTGCGTCTAATTTGATCGTGGAGGCAATGCTACATTGTGCGTTGGTACATAGCTCCTACGTTCTTCAGCCCAAAGGGCATCGTAACGAAACAGAAGGTTCCGAAGGGGGTTATGAATGAAGTTTTGACTTTGTCAGACTCCTTCATTCGGATTTGGTGATAACCAGAATATGTGTCGAGAAAACATAGGAGTTCCGAGCCTACCGTAGAATCGATAACTTGATCAATCCTAGGTGGAGCGAACGGATCTTTGGGATAAGCCTTGTTCAAGGCAGTATAATCAACACACATCGTTAAATCAGTGGTGTCCTTTTTAGGGACCATTACAGGATTGGCCGACCACTCAGTGTGGATGACCTCTTTTATGAATCCAGCTAACTCGAGCCGTGCTAGTTCCTTAGCTATTTCCTTACGCTTTTCATTGCCAAAACATCGTAGGGACTGTTTGACGGGTTTAGCATTCGGGTGTACATTTAAAGAGTGCTCGGCAAGTTCCCTCGGTACTCCAGTCATGTCAGATGGCTGCCATGCGAAGATATCTTGATTTGCTTGGAGTAACTTGACGAGGGCGCTTTCCTATGCGCTATCTAGGCCTACGCCTATCTGGGTCACCTTGGAGGGGTCATCATCCTTCAATGATGTCTTCTTCATCTCTTCTGATGCCTTGAACTCCAGATTCGGCTTTGTCACCTCCTTCTTTGTTGCAGGCATCTCAGACGGATCTATGCTCTTCTTGATCTCCTGGTACTCCTGGGCGTGTAGCACGACTTCAACAAAGGCGGCATTTCTATCCTCGCACTCTCGTGCTTTCTTCGGGTCTCCCCTGATCGTGATCACGCTGTTGGGACCTGGAATTTTCATCATATTGTAAATGTAACACGGACGAGCCATAAAAACCCAGTAATCTGGGCGTTCGAATATAGCGTGGTACATGCTCTTGAACGGAATCACTTCGAAGGAAAGTGCTTCCATCCAATAGTTCTTTGGAGTTCCAAAGGTCACATCTAAAGTGATTTCTCCCAGGGAATTTGCTTGTCTTCCTGGGACAACTCCGTGAAAGATCACAGAGCTGTAGTTCAGCTGGGTCTCCGATATCTTCATCCGACGTAGCGTTTTGACATATAGAATATTAATGATGCTGCCACCGTCCATGATAGTCTTGGAGAAACCATAGCCGTCAATAAGTGGATTGACGACTAAGGCATATTTTCCTCGCTTGTGCAACTTAGGCGGATGATCAGCATGGTCAAAGGTGATTGCCACTTCTGACTAGTCCAAAATTGAGGGACAGCCGGAACTATTGCGTTCTGCTCATGTAGAACTGCTTTCTTGATCTTAGCTGGTTGAGATCCGAGGAAGGTGACATAAGTGTCTTTCTTTGTCGGGGAATTCTTTTTTCCTTTCAGCTTAGGATTTGAAGCATCAGCTTCCTCCATGTCGGAATCACCCTTGGTCTGTTTATCTTTTTCGGGATTCTTCTTTCGCTCCTTCCGCTTAGCCCTATAGCTAGCGGTATCGTATTTCTTGATGTCGTCGTTGAAAAGACACTCGGCGTTTGTGTGGGACGAGCCCCCATTGGCGTCTAAGTGATGCACACATGGGTTATTGGCGATGTCGGCCTAGGAGTAGGTTTTGCCGGGTTGCTGGTCTCCTCTACCCTGGACTCTTGATGTCCCACGACCGTGTCCACGTCCACCGCCGCGTCCTCCTTGTCCTCCAGAGCCGAAAGTAGCAGTGACCACTACCGTTTCCGCATTGGGCTTTTCTTCCAAGGTGTTCTTGCGCTTTTGAGCTTGTTGCTTTGGTTGTTTTGCCAACTGTGGCACAGCTAGGGCGTTAAGTAATCCTTCTGCGTCGTCGTCAGCATCTGCATACTTGCTCGCTGTTTCTATCATCTCTCCCAAATCAGTGACCTTGTCACACTTCAAGCAATGACGTAGTAAACCAATTGGGAGTCCTGCAATGAAAGCTTCAATCGCAGTTTGGTCATTTACTCCTTCACAGGAGTTCTTGGTGTCGATCCATCATCCGAGATAATCCCGGCAAGTTTCTCCGGCTTTCTAGGTGCAACGCTGTAGGTCTCCTACCGTACAGGGCCTCCGGTATGTGCCTTCAAAATTCTGAAAGAACGCACTTTGCATGTCATATGAGTTGTGGATGGTGTTCTCCGGAAGTTCATTGAGCCATGATCGTGTTGCCTTCCGCAAAATGAGTGGGAGATATCTGGTCGCGACCAGGCTGTTTCCGCCTTTGGCGATACAGCAAGCCTGGAAGAAATCCTGGAGCCAAGTATCTGGCCGAGCTATACCGTCGTAGGCTTGAATATGTCTTGAGATAGAAAATCCTTCTGGTAATTTTGTAGCTCTTATGCATGGTCCGAAGCACTTTGGGCCCACGTATATATCATCGTTTTCGTAGCGCCGCGCCTCTATGTTGGAATTGATCCTGTGCCTTGCATCACTTGTGGATGAAGATCATCCCGAATGATGGCTATGGCTGCGGTGCCTTGGAGCCGGACTTCGGCTTCTACCACCACCTCCTCCACCAGGACGCCCTCCTTGGCCTCCTTGGGAACTGTTGTGATGGCTACTTGGTGGAGAGGGTGGAGCAGCTGGATTGTTTCCGGCTGTTCGCCGGCCTCCATCCGAAGCGTCATTATTCTGGTTTCGGGGAGGATCTTCATTACGACGAGCCCCCTGTCGGCTTGACTCGGCACGGTGTCTGTCATTCCTTCGCCCGTCAGCTGGACGGCTTGCATGTCTAGGAGGTGGCATTCTTTGTAAGTCCTCCTCCCGACGTTTCTCTTTATCTTCTTCCATGCGATCCTTCGACTCTCGCCGGGGAGGATTCTTCGGATTTAGTGCAGCAATTGCCTCTTGCTCCACAACTGGGGTAACGTTACGCCAGTCACGTGCAGCTTTGTGGTGTTGTCCTAAAGATCCGGTTCTTGAGTAGTTATCTTCCCGACGGTCGGAACGATGATGCTATTCCGGAACATGTTGGGGTCTTACATCATTCTAGGCCGGATCCGTGTGACATTGGTCAGGATGGGAGACCAGTTTTTGGCTTCCGGACAGGGCGAACTTTTGCTGCTCCAAACCCTTGTTGAGTAGTTTAATGCCTAATCGGATCTGCTTTATGCCTGGATTAGCAGATAGGATTTCTCGAGCCGCAACGGTGTTTTGCACTGGTGTTGGATATACCGAATCCCCATTGTTGTCGCGTCGAGGCATCCCATGTTCTCCTCCAAAGAGGACTTTGTGAATCTGCGGGAATTGGTCGTCATGAGTATGATGTTTCCTAGTCTTGTGATGTTGCCTAGAGTTGTACTTCTCCATAGTTGCCATGCGTTTCTTTTCCCTTCAAGGTTTTTGGCTTCATCGAGGAGTACTTGGCGACGCGCTTCTAGGGCCTAGGCCCTTTAGTCCAGCTCTTCAGCAGTAAGTTCTGTAGCTGTAGGAATAGGTGTGGTTAATGGAGCATCGATGGGTTTACGCGCACCTTCAGTGATCATGTGTCCATCCACCGACTCTTCTTTGGGCTCGTCTGGGATAAGTTCTCCATCCGAGTCTTCCTCATATTCCTTAGCAATCACCTCCTCTACTGGAGGTTATTTTGCCGAGGTCTTGTTCTTTTTGTTCTTCTTCTTTGCCTTCTTGGCAGCGCCGGTAGCAAAGAAGGCATTGGGCCCGTTCCTCGGAGTCAAACTTTGATCAGTACTTTCGGCCATTTGGTTCTCGGGATTATCTCTAAGGTCCATGTTGTCCTGTGCTTTGGGAGAGTTTTCTCCGGATCCTTCATCCATGTCTTCTCCTTCTGCAGCAGCTGTGGAGTTAATCTCATCTTCATATTCCGCGGAAAACTTTCGGAAATCTTCCGACGTCATGGAGTCATCCGAAGATGCCGGTAATTCGACGATTGTTCCGATAGCCTCCAGCACAGAGTCGATGTTGTCTCCAGCATCGGCAGAGCCGGATCCGGATCCCACATATCCGACAGAGTGCGATGTGCTCCTCCTGAGATAACTGCGGTCTTCATAGTAGGATTCGTCGAAACGCCTGATGGTCTCGAGGATTTCATCTACACCTATGTTTTGCATTATCATGCGTCTTAATGTGTATCTCAGGAAGGGCCTGTCCGTCCCGGCGTCATCAGAGCCGGAACCAGAGTTATGTTCTTGCTCTTCCTGGATTTCGACCTCCGCAGGTGGATCGATTTGGGATTCGTACTCGCTAGGGAGATCCACTCCAGATCCAACATGTACCGTGAGATCTGCCTCAGGTTCAGCTTTCTCCACTATCTCCGCAACTGGTGCGGGCTGGGTGGGATTAAGGTTTTCTGAGATCCGGAACTCTGCCGCCTCCGCAAACAGAGGGGACCCAGAAATTTCTTCTGCCTCTATCATCACCGTTGGGGTGGGTGGGGCAAGTTCAGCGAAACCGATGTAAACATCGATCTCACCGAAAGACATGATGGCGTAGGTGGTCACGGCTTCCCTAGCCGGAATCCAAGTCTTGTCCAGGACGATGAGAGGGACGTCACTGGCGTAGAGGATGCGACCAACAGCGATAGTCTCGCCGATTCCGATTCTTGCAGATTCCGCTCGGAACACAGATCCGAAGCTCACTTGCCCCACGGTGGGCGCCAACTGTCATCAGATTGATGATAAGTAAGCCATGAGGGGGTCCTCGAGGCGTGTGGGAGAGAGGGGTGTGAGACGTATGGTGTTCCGGGATGGTGAGCACACAAGTTTACCCAGGTTCGAATCCACCGGCTTTGGATGGATCCTACTCCTACTAGCAATCTAGTAATACGGCAGAGCCGAAATATGGGTTACAATGGTTTCGCCTGTGCGAGTTGAGGTTGTAGACTATTGTGAGGGTAGGTGCCCTAAAGGCTCTCCCTAGGACGACTTATATAGATATCTCGGCCTAGGGTTTACAGGAGAGATCCATCCGGCTACGACTAAGAGTCGGTTACAAAGTACATCTTGAACTACAAGTAACACTATGGGCCTATGTCGGTAAGTCTTTTGGGCCTTCCCGTAGCTGGATTGGACTCTGTATCTTCTCCTGACTGGGCTGCCCATGAAGCAAAGCTCTAACCCGAAGTGGGCCACCCTGGTCAGTGAGGAACTGTGAGGATATCCGGAAAGTATATCCCCAACAAGCTCCATGTGCCACAGTGCCTGGGGCAGCTCCATAGCCCCGGTTGATCGCGTCGCGATTCATCTGGGCCAGGCCCTCGTGGAGTTTGAGGAACTCACGACAATCCTTTATAAGGTGGCTGGATTTTTTCTTGCTGTCGTGCTTGTCGATGTAGAAGTGGATGTTGCATGGTCCGGATAGTTTGTCCTGGATGGATGTTGCGGGTGCCTCTTCGCCAATGCGGCGTTGCCACACTTGCATGGTTTTCCCAGCATCACGGTATCCTCCGCTGTGATATTTGCTGTTGCAATTGTCGTCGTGTTTTTCTGCGTAGCCAGCCGCAACCATGTTGACCTCGTCGCGATCCTCGTAGATGCGCATTCGATATTTCCCTCGGTGGTCACGTCTGCGCCCAAGTTCGTCGTCATCATCGGAGTAGGAGCGGTTTTTTACCGAATCTTCTCTGTCCACCCACCGATTCACGATCTCCATCAGGTGGTCGATTGTTTTGGGCTTTGAGTGGCCCAAATCCTCCTTGAGCTCTATGCGGCGAACGCTGCTGTTGAACACATCGATTGCGCGGTCCTCCGAGATGTTTTCCGCGAAGTTCTTGATTATGGACCACCTCAGGATGTATGAGCACAGTGTCTCACCAGACCTTTGGTGGCAACCTCTTAGTTCTTTGATTGACGTGGGCCTTTTGTAAGTGCCCTTGAAGTTGCGCACGAAGCTGTAGACCAGTTCTTCCCAACTGCGAATGGATCCGCGCGGGAGGTTGTTGAGCCATGCGTGAGAGGTGCCTTGCAGCTGTAGCTGCAGGCATTGCATTACCGTGCTTGAGCTTCCGCCGTGTAGCTTGACGGAGGAGATATGATCCTCTAGCCAGATTTTCGGGTCCTGCAGGCCATCAAATTTTGGGTTCTCCGATGGGAGTTTGAACCCCTTAGGCATTCGCTTCTACCCGATGGCCCTACTGAAGCATATGGCCCCGCAGAGCTCCGTCTCATCTTCCTCCGAGTTAGTCGAGCAAGCACGCCTTGCCTGCATCTTGTCAACCTTGCGCTGCGTGATGTCATCACACGCGTCGTAGTCGTGGTCCTGCCGCTGTGAGCGATGTCTCCATGACAGATCGTGGCTATCGTCGCTGGAGGAGTACAAGTAATAGTATTTGGCCAGAGCCTTGTTTTTCTTCGGCTCTGGCATAGGCTCTTTGTCGAGGGCGGCCTCGATTAGCCCCAGGCCCACGATCGTATATTGGTGCATGGCAGCTCATGGATCTCCATCCGGTGGCTGGTTGTTGAGGAGGTACATGGTGGCTGCCGTCACCTCAGCTTGCGGTGTCTTCGGAAGCATGTTGCCCCGCGTATCCACCGTCATAGAGCTGAATTCGAGGACTTTTGCGGCTTCTACACGCTCGTAGTCTGTGAGGTGGGCTAGTCGGGGTCGTCTTTTGTTGGCCAGGTACTCGTTACCCTTGGAGGAGGATCCTCCGTGGGAGGAGAGCTGAGATCGCTAAAGGCTCACCTCATCCGCTGCCTTTCTGTGCGCCTCGAGTTGCGTGATCACCTGCTACTGGCGTTTGAATTCTTCCTTTAGCAGCCAATGGTAGCCCATCAGCATGTCGTGCGATAAGTTAGGGGTAGAGGGTTGCCTCGCAGAGCTTCTCGACAGCGGGCCCACTCGTTGTCGTTGAGGTGGATCTGCACGCGCTCACCGGTGTTCTGATCCCTCGTGAGGTGTGGTGCTCCTCCTGTCCAATTGTTGGTGGGTGCACCATTGGTAGGGACGCAATTGGTGGGGCCACCGTTTGTGACTGGTATACCGCCGTTGGCTGGTCTAGTGCTGGTACCGGTGGTTTCACGATTGACGCTGGTGTCGCCTGCGTTGATGACGGCGCACATGAAGTGACTGGGGAAGCTGCTGCTCCCACAACTTTCAGATCCAGAGCCGTAGGCTCCATATTATATGGCCAGGCCACCTAGATCGGATCCACGACTGCTGTCGCTGTTCGTGCTCCCAGCTGTAGCCAGGGCGTTGAGCTCGCTGAGGGTGCCGATTGGTGGCGGGAACCACGATGCTGGAGCAATCGCGGGTGCCATTGGCTGGTCGGGCATGCAAAGCGTGCCCATTTAACCGACCTGGAAGCGGAAGCTCCCGATCGCCAGGCTGATCCCATCGCCCACATACTCGAAAGTCGGGCAAGTGGCTGGTGTGTGGACGGTGAAGTCAAAAGCGCCGAAGATCTGGCGAATCTCCGCTGTTGCGGAGTTGTAGATCACGGTTGATGGGGCCGAAGAAGCCGCAACATTAGAACTCCCAATTCCCACAGACGGCGCCAATTGACGAGGGTTTAGCTCGTCAATGCCCATTGTTATGGACTTGGGTTTTGGAGAAGGAGGGAGCGCTAGAGGCATCAATCGGCTAGCAAACAAGCACACAGGGACGCAAGGTTTACCCAGGTTCAGGTCTCATAGAGGTCCCTACTCCTGCTTGTCTGCTCTTGGAATTATCGAGGGTGTCGAAAGTTACAGGGGTGCGCAGATGTAATCTGGCGATGGTTGTGGAAACTAGGGTTGTGATTGTCCTCCTCGCCACCCCCTCCAAGCCTTTATATAGATAGGCTAAGTCTCGGGTAGCAGGTCGAGTCGGTCACAAATTAGGGTTCATCCTTTGAACTTTCTATTTTAAGCTTCTTCTTGCCCCGCAAGCAATCGAAGAGTCTGTGGGTCACTGATGACCCACAAGTATAGGGGGTATATCATAGTATTTTCGATAAGTAAGAGTGTCGAACCCAACGAGGAGCAGAAGGTGCTGGCTAGTGGTATGGATCAGTAATTCTCTGCAAATACTTAGCAAACGGATTTTTAGGGTTTTTTGATAAAGCAAGTAAATAAAGTACGAGTAAAAAAAGACACTAGGAATAAATGCAGCAAGTGGCCTAATCCTTTATGCAGCAAAGGACAAGCCGGTTGTATTACTTAAGATGACCAAACATTCTCGAGGACACATGGGAAGACTGTCAAGTGCTTTCGCTTCATATAATTGATTAATCTTCTTTAGCTTGCTAAGTATTGTGTGGGTGAACCTGTGCTAATGTACCGACCTTGCTAGGACTAATACATACTTGTGATTATACCCCTTGCAAACATCCGTAAGTACAAGAAAGTAATTAAGGTAGAAACCTAACCACAGCTTTAAACTCTAAGACCCTTACGTCCCTTGTGCAATGGTTTCCTAACGGGGGTTCAGGTTTCTATCACTCCGTCAACCCCTACGATTAGTAACCAAATAAAAAATACATTCCCCTAGGCCCATATAGGTGAAGTGTCATGTAGTCGACGTTCACATGACACCACTAGAAGAAGTACACCACAACTTAAATATCAAACTATTGAATCTTTCTCAACACAACTCCACTACTTACAACATGACTTCTCCCATGTCCTCAAGAACAAAACGAACTACTCACAAGACATCATATGGATCATGATCAGAGATGGAATAATGATGTATAGCAATCTGAACATAAACAATAATTCAATGGTTCACTCAATAGCATCAACTACAAAGAGTAATCAACACCGGGAAAGTTTCCCCTATGAACTGTGCAAGGTTCAACGCAATTGTTACAAAAATATGGAGATGGTGATGATGGTGGTGATGATGATGATGATCCCGATGAAGTCCAACTTGATGGTGGTGATGATGGCGACGATGTCCCCTCTCTGGGAAGGAATTCCGCTGGCAGAAATCTGTCTACCGGAGAGATCTTTCTCTCTCGATGTTTTCCGCCCCGCAGAGGCGGCAGAATCTTTCTGTGGTCGCTCTCCGAGTCTTAGGGTTTCGGGAGGATAATATACACTAGAGGGGAGTTCCATGGGTGGACCAGGGCGGCCACACCACTTGGTGGCGCGGCCTAGGCTGGCCCGCGCCAGGGGGTGGTGTGGGCCCCCTGTGGCCCATCTCCAGCCCCCTTCTAGCTTCCTTCGTCTTCTGGAAAAATAGGATTTTCCATGTATTTTCCCGGATTTTCTCATCTTCGCGAATTTTGCCTCCAAACAACACCTTTTCCATCAGAATCCTGGCTGCAGCGGTCCATGCTCTAAAAGTCATCAACCATGCAAAAACAGATGTAATAACATAAGTATCACCTCTCAATATGAAATATATCAATGAATAATAGTGAATTATGACATAGAATAGTGATGCAAAATGGACGTATCAACTCCCCCCAAGCTTAGACTTCGCTTGTCCCCAAGCGAAACTGAGCTCAATAAACATGGCCTCAGGTTTATGGAGTGAAGAGTCGATAAAAGAATACGGACAAGAAGTATCACATTCATCATTACATAGATCATAATAGAAGACAACTCACTATTATATAACTTAACTTGCAATAAGTAAAGGAAACTCAATAAAGATACATAAAGTGAATCATAATTGGTAATGGCAAACTTAGCTCTTGGTCGAAGAATAGTTGATAATTTGCTGGAGTTCACAAATAGCTGGTTTTCAATGATAGCTTTCAAAGTAGTAAACATCAAGATAAGAGCAATGTGCAAAACAAGGAACATAAGCAACATGATTGAATAAATCTTCATATGAATGAATGAAACACAACAACTCAAAATACTTGCTGAGATAGAAGGGAATAGGTTTACTGACTCAACTAAAAAGTAAAAAGAAAGGCCCTTCGCAGAGGGAAGCAGGGATTGCAAGTCTGATAAAGAGCTCCCAAAAATTATGGTACTTACTAGCTTTCAGCTCTCATTGCCCTATCATAGGCATCTTTAGGTGGTTAAGGTTAAAGTGATCAAATATGAGGATATGCATTGACAAGTTGTAAATTGAGAATCTCATGTCCCTTGAATACGAGGGCCACTCCTCATGCTACTCAAGTTTAGTCACCGGTAAGTTCTTGTCATCGTAAGCATATGTGTATCATAGAGAACTGCCAACGGGGTACCCCTTGCCCGATGATACGGAAGAATCCCCATATCAAAATGACAAGGCAAGCAAACAACAAACATCTCAGCAATCTTCTTATTTACCATGGGAATATGGTGCTTTTTTCTCTCTTTCCTCTTTTCATAATCTCTTTTTTCTTTTTCTCTTTTTTCTTAATATCTATCTCTTTTTTTATAAGAAGAATGCTTCATAGATGCTCGTTATGGTTACGCTGCAGCTTTCCACCATGTCAGCATGGATTAGACCAGCGGCCCAGGTGTTTCTCTAACACACATGCATAACTCCATGGACTTACAAGCTCCCCTTTCATTTCACACCGACGACATCCATAGACAAAAGAACATGATATCAACTAGGTACAAAGTACCAGTGCAATGTTGAAAGCGTTCCCCATGACAGCATGGTTCTGCTAATTCACAACTTACAAAGCGCAAGCATATACGCAACATAGGTGAGCACAATGGTTCAAGTTTATTAAGTGCAAGAAAGTAAAGTGTGCCATCAAGTTCGTGAGATCTTTAATCACTAATTTTCACATAACAAGTTTAATTTGGGAGGTAGACAAAACAAGAATTTACTTAGAATAGCAATAATGCTAATAGGTAGGTATGGTGGACACAAATGGCGTGGGTTTTGGTTTAAAGGAGTGGATGCACGATAAGATTTCCCTCTCAGTACAGGTTTTTGGCTAGCAAGGCTGGGTATCAAGTATAAGAGTCGAAGGAAACAAGCAAACATACAAGTGATAAAGACCAACATGCAATCTTCCTTGGAAGCACAAAAGATCTTAACTAGAGAATACTAAACTTATGAGCAAATCAAGAAAGAAAGATGATGAAATTATATTTCTTTAAGAGTACTTTTATCTTTTCATTCAACTCTCAAAAATAGTGTTGCTACTGACCGAGCCAGGTTTTCCAAAACCAACTAAATTAACTCAATGACCCCAAAGTGATACCAATACTAACAACAAGATCAATCATATAACCATGAATTGAAAACTAATATAAGCTATGCAAAAGAGTGAATGATAGAACTTCTCATTAATATTCCATAATGGTAACTCACACCAAGGGATACATATCTAACGAGAGAGGGGACACTTTCATAATGCAAACCATCCTACATAATAACTTTTCTATTCATGATATGACTCTACTAATAAGGTAAAAAGATAGAAGATAGTGATGTGATACCGCGACACTCCCCCAATCTTGGAACAAACCAAGGGGATGCCAAACCTGATGACGAATTACTCCTTCGGTGGTGGTGGTATCCTCTTGATGAGCTCTTTGATCAATTTCCCCAAGTCCTCAATCTCGAAGGTGAGATTTCGAATAAGCTGTGAGTTTTGCTCAATGTGGATCATGATCATGTTGGGTTGAGAATCCCAGCTCTTGCGATTTTTCCCCACTCTACCTCCTTGAAGTCTTCCTTCCCTGCATAGCTAGAACGAGGCAAATCCCAATTGGAGGGTAATTTCCCCTTGGGTATATTCTGGTATTGATGCTCGTGGATAAGAGTATGGAAAGGACTCTTGGTGCGTGGAGGAAGTGACCAGGGATCTGAACGGTGATGAGGAGGCTTCCCTCCAATGGTTGGGTTTGCCACCACTCCAATGCTTGCAACGGTAGTGCCGGTGTGCTTTGCCTCCTCTTCACCTTCACTCTTGATCTCCTTCTCCTTCCCGGGGTCTTGGAGATCCTCCTCCATAGGCTCCTTCCCTTTATCCTTGGCAGACACCATTGTGCTTCTAAGCTTTCAAAAATAGTTCCTGGCAGAAACAGATCGAAACAAAAATATGACGAAAACACGATATACGAACCTTGGGGGATCCGGGGGGTTATATATTACGAAGTTTCATAACAAAAGTAAGGTATTGGGCGAAAACGAGTCGGAGGCGGAGTCCAGGGTGGACTCACCACCTAGTGGCGCGGCCAGGGGTGGGCCCGCGCCACAGTGTCGTGTGAGCCACCCTGGCTCCGTTTCCGTCCCTCTTTCACTTCGTAACTTTCCTTATTGGCTAAAAACTGCAAAAATATAGTTGGATTGTATTTTCACGGACCTTTTCTTACTAGAACTGTTACCTATTTGAAAACGGGCTCTGCATGTCTCTAAATTTGGTATCTAGTAGATCCTTCCGGAGTTACCGCTTGAATATCATCGATATCTTCATCTTCATACACTTATTACTTGAGTCATAAAACCCTTCTCTTCCTTATTACACCATTATCTCCACTACCTGGAAATTTCTTTCACACAAAACTTCACACAGTTCTTATTAGCAACATTAGTATAAGTGAAGTGATAAAACCTTTTGAGTTCAACTTCAACTTAAAACCATCAAAACATAAGCTACTGTAGCAAATCCTTCCGAAAACCCAAAAAGAATTCAAAAAGGAAATCGATTAAAGAAGCAAATGCAAGAGTGGCAAAATCTGTCAAAACAGACCAGCAGGTAAAGATCAATTTTTTCGAAAATCTTCTGTTGCTTAAATCAAAAAGTGCAAAACTAACAAAAGTTAAATAACAACCTGGGGCATAAGGACGAAAAATTACATCTCAATCCGACATACAGAGATCTCTCGTGAATTTTTACGGTGAAGCACAAAAATCTGTTTCGGGACGACAATTTCCCCAAATATTACTTCTCTCTCATTAGAGGTTGATCTTGACACAAAAACCAAACAAAACGGATAAAGATAGGTTACTACCGAAGTAACAACTTCCAAGACTCAAAGAAAAACAAACAAACTGAAATCAAAAACAAATTGGGTTGTTTCCCATAAAGCTCTTTCTTTATAGCCATTAAGATGGGCATGATAATTTTGATGATGCTCACATAGGAATATGAATTGAAGTGAAAGAGAGCATTAAGAAGCAAAAATACACACGTTTAAGTCTAACCCACTTCCTATGCAAGGGAATTTTGTAAACAAACAGGTTGTTGAAACCAGAGGCTACTAGCATAGGAAGGAAAAAGAAGTGCAACATAAAAACTTTCAGCATAAAACGAGGAAACTTGATATGATTGAGATGCATAAGAACACTTTTCCCTATCTCATAGTAACTTTCAGTATCATGCATAAACTTAACAATATAACTATCACAAGGACCATCATAGCAATGATCACTTATTCTAATAGAAAACACAGGAATACTAGCTCTCATAACACTACTATGTGAAACAATATTAGAGGTATCCTTACAAAGGATAGTGTGTCCCTCTTCTTCATATTTAGTAACAAAGTCTTTCACATTTGCTATTATAGGTTCATCAACCATTTGTTTATCAGGTTCAACAGCTTTATGTGTACTTTCATTAACCATACTAGCTATCATAGAATGTTCCTTTATCTTGACTGGGAAAGGCATTTTCTCAATATAAGGTTCAGGTAAGACACGATTAGCAGTATAAACTTCAGTATTTCTTGCAGGAACACTCTTAGCAATATCTTTATAAGGTTCATGATACTTATTCCACTTCTTTTTAGGCACTTCAATGTAGGAAGCAAAAGCCTTAAAATAAGAAGCAATAGCTTGAGAGTCTAGACCATAAGCATTTTTAATATTTTGAAAGTCATCAGTTCCCATAAAATATTCAATGCATTCATAATCGTAATTTATACCTGACTTTCTTCCTTTGTCATTCTCCCAAGCTTCAGCATTATCTTGAATTTGGTCTAGGAGATCCCATTTAGCTTCTTCTTCCATGCGAGTGAATGATCCAGCACAAGAAGAATCCAATAAATCCTTGTCATGTAGAGGGAGCCTTGCATAAAAGTTATTGATAATAATATTGTTGGGGAGCTCATGAATGGGACATTTGAGCATTAGTAACTTCAATCTCCCCCAAGCTTAGGCTGTTCTCTCTCCATCAAGAGGCCAAAAGTTGTATATTTGATTCTGATCTTTATGAATCTCACTAGGAGGATAAAATTTTGAATAAAAGAGATGTATTATTTCCTCCCATTCCAGAGCTTGACCATTCTTCAACAGCTTGTACCATTCCTCAGCTCTTCCTTTCAGTGATAATGAGAATAACTTCTTCTTAACTTGATTTGTAGTAATACCTGCACACTTGAACAACCCGCATAATTCGTGTATAAAGAGTAAATGATCACCAGGATGGACAATTCCATCCCCAACATAGTAGTTATCCATAACATGATCAATAATTCTTGTAGGTATTTTGAAAGCATCAATTTCAGCAGGTGGCGGTTCATCTACTACCTTAGCAGTGGTAGTAGCATTACCAAATAAGAAACTCAGCGAATTATCCATAACAAAAATAAAGCAACTAACCTAAGTAAACAATACTCACAGTAGAAGTTTCCTTTACCAGTTCCACTCTCCAATAGCGCTTCACTCCCCGGCAACGGCGCCAGAAAATATTCTTGATGACCCACAAGTATAGGGGGTGTATCACAGTATTTTCTATAAGTAAGAGTGTCGAACCCAACGAGGAGCAGAATGTGCTGGCTAGTGGTATGGATCAGGAATTCTCTGCAAATACTTAGCAAACGGATTTTTAGCGGTTTTTGATAAAGCAAGTAAATAAAGTACGAGTAAACAAAAGACAGTAGGAATAAATGTAGCAAGTGGCCCAATCCTTTATGCAGCAAAGGACAAGCCGGTTGTATTACTTAAGATGACCAAACGTTCTCGAGGACACATGGGAAGACTGTCAAGTGCTTTCGCTTCATATAGTTGATTAATCTTCTTTAGCTTGCTAAGTGTTGTGTGGGTGAACCTGTGCTAATGTACTGACCTTCCTAGGACTAAGACATACTTGTGACTATACCCCTTGCAAACATCGGTACGTACACGAAAGTAATTAAGGTAGAAACCTAACCACAACTTTAAACTCTAAGACCCTTACGTCCCTTGTGCAATGGTTTCCTAACGGGGGTTCAGGTTTCTGTCACTCCGGCAACCCCTACGATTAGTAGCCAAATACACAATGCATTCCCCTAGGCCCATATAGGTGAAGTGTCATGTAGTCGATGTTCACATGACACCACTAGAAGAAGTACACCACAACTTAAATATCAAACTATTGAATCTTTCTCAACACAACTCCACTACTAACAACATGACTTCTCCCATGTCCTCAAGAACAAAAAGAACTACTCACAAGACATCATATGGATCATGATCAGAGATGGAATAATGATGTATAGCAATCTGAACATAAACAATAATTCAATGGTTCACTCAATAGCAACAACTACAAAGAGTAATCAACACCGGGAAAGTTTCCCCTATGAACTATGCAAGATTCAACGCAATTGTTACAGCAATATGGAGATGGTGATGATGGTGCTGATGGTGATGATGGTGGTGATGATGATGATCCCGATGAAGTCTAGCTTGATTGTAGTGATGATGGCGACGATCTCCCCTCTCCGGGAAGGAATTCCCCTGGCAGAAATCTGTCTGCCGGAGAGATCTTTCGCTCTTGGTGTTTTTCGCCCCGCAGAGGCGGCGGAATCTTTCTGTGGTTGCTCTCCGAGTCTTAGGGTTTCGGGAGGATAGTATACGCCAGAGGGGAGTGCCATGGGTGGACCACGGCGGCCACACCACCTGGTGGTGCGGCCTAGGCTGGCCCGCGCCAGGGGGTGGTGTGGGCCCCCTGTGGCCCATCTCCAGCCCCCCTTCTGGCTTCCTTCGTCTTCTAGAAAAATAGGATTTTCCATGTATTTTCCCAGATTTTCTGATCTTCATGAATTTTGCCTCAAAACAGCACCTTTTCCATCAGAATCCTGGTTGTAGCGGTCCATGCTCTAAAAGTGAATTATGACATAGAATAGTGATGCAAAATGGATGTATCAGTCACCCGAATTCTTCATTGGGCCTTGGCAACACCGTGGGATTCTGCCGTATCTAGACCGTATATGCCGAACTCGAATACCTGTAGGGTATACTGCTGGATCGTGGTTGATGTAGAGATCGTTGGGAACCCCAAGAGGAAGGTATGATGAGCACAGCAGCAAGTTTTCCCTCAGTTATGAGACCAAGGTTTAATCGAACCAGTAGGAGCAAGGAAACACCCCAAAGGTGTTACTAGCTGAGCTTTAGCAGGGCGCACTACCGGTGCTAGTAGCAACGTGGAGACCTGCACAACACAACCACATAACTTTGTCCCCAACCTGTGATGAGGTTGTCAATCTCACCGTGTTTTGCGGAAAACAAAGGATTAAACGTATCGAATGGAAAGAAGTAAAAGTTTGCAGAAAGTAAACACAAAGCAGTAAAAGATTGTAGATTGTATGTAAAGTAAAGGACCGGGATCCATAGTTCACTAGAGGTGGCTCTCCTTAGATAGATAATATGCTGGGTGAACAAATTACAGCGGGGCAATTGACAAACACCAAGAAAGCAATACATGCATATACTAATCATCTTGACTCCTCTGAGACTTGATTGGGAATTACAACATAATAAATAGACCGCCATCCAACTGCATCTATGACTAATAATCCACCTTCAGGTTATCATCCGAACCCCCTCTAGTATTAAGTTGCAAGCAACAGATTATTGCTTTACGAACTGCATGTAAAGTAAACAATACAATTGTTCTATGAACAAAGGATCGTTGTTTTCTCCCTAGTAGCAACAGCACATCTAGTACCTTAGAGATTTCTGTCACTTCCCCAGATTACCAGAGGCATGAACCTACTATCGAGCATAAATACTAACTCTTGGAGTTGCTAGCATCTACTTGGCCAAGATAGCTACTATCAACGGAAAGCATGCAAGATCTCAAATAACAAAGACATGATAGAATCAATAATCAATCTGAAATAGCATCTCAATATCCATCGGATCCCCGCAAACACAACATGTATGGATTACAAATAGATGATCTTGATCATGAACGGAGCTCACAAGATCTAAACATGAAAGCACAAAGGAGGAGAAACCAGCCATCTAGCTACTACATGGATCCGTAGTCCAAGGATGAACTACTCACGAATCACACCGGAGGCTTGCATGGTGATGAAGAAGGCCTCCAGGGTGAATTCCCCTCTTCGATAGGGTGCCGGAAGAGCTTCAGATCCCTCTCGATCTAGGGATGGAGATGACGGCGGCTACAAACTCTTTCGTGGATTTTTGATCGGGTACTTAGGGTTTTCGTCCTGAGGGCAACTTATAGGCGGAAGGAGAGGCCGAGGGGGTGCCGGGAGCCACCACACCACCCCCTGGCGTGGGCCAGGCCTGGCCACGCAGCCAGGTGGTGTGGTCGGCCCCTGGCCCCTCTCCGTCTCGTATTCTGGCACTTGATCCCTTCCGAAAAAATAGGCACTTTGGCTTTTGTCCCGTCCAATTCTGAGAATATTCATTTTCTGACTTTCCTGGAACCAAAAACAGCAGAAAACAGGCAGCTGGCACTGTGGCTCTTGTTAATAGGTTAGTCCAAGAAATCATATGAAAAGTACTCCAAAGTTGGAACAAAACACAAGAAAGTCGATAAAACTAAGCATGGAACATCAAAAATTATAGATACATTTGCAATGTATCAACATCCCCAAGCTTAACTCCTGCTCGTCCTCGAGTAGGTAAGTGATAAAAAGAAATAATTTTTGAGGTGACATGCACCATCAAAGACTTGATCAAAAGGAACACTCAAAGCTGGGATCATAGTACTTCAATCATAACATGAAAGACAAAGTTCTAGCAATAAGCAAAGAAACTATGATGCAACATGAAAAGTCACAAACAAAAGATACATGAATAACAATGCTTTGCAAGATGTTTGTTTGTTTCACATAAATAAAACATAGCATAAAAGTATTCAGCTTGTCCCTCAATAGAGTAGCAAATATGAATGCATAGGACACCTTCAAAGTTCATAAGGGTGACTAGATACAATAGTTTCAAACAAGCAATAACAAGTTATGCATCAATCAACTAGTCTTGGGACAATGCACATAGAACTAAGAATGGCCACTATGCTCTCAAAGTAGGTGCATAAAGATAGAAGGTGGAGACTCAATATAATGGTGGAAGAAAAGCCTTTTGTAAAAAGGAAGTAGGGATTCAAGTCTCATAAAGAGCTTCCAAAAATTATGATACTTAAAGCTTTTAGCTCTCATTGCCCTTATCATAAGCATCTTGAAGTGATTAAGGTTAAAGTGAACAAACTATGGTGTACATGCTTGACGAAGTATAAGTCAGAAATCTCATGTCCCTTGTATACGAGGGCCGCTCCTCATGCTACTCAAGTTTAGTCACCGGTAAGTTCTTGTCATTGTAAGTACATGTGTATCATTGAGAACCGCCAATGGGGTACCCCTTGCCCGATGATACGGAAGAATCCCCATATCAAAATGACAAGGCAAGCAGACAACGAGCATCTCAGCATTCTTCTTATTTACCATGGGAATATGGTGCTTTTTTCTCTCTTTCCTCTTTTCATAGTATCTCTTTTTTTTCTCTTTTCTCTTTTTTTTCTCAATATAGGACTCTCTTTTTTTATAAGAAGAATGCTTCATAGACAGCTCATTATGGTTACGCTGCAGGTTTCCACCATGTTAGCATGGATTAGACCAGCGGCCTAGGCGTTTCTCTAACACATATACATAACTCCATGGACTTACAAGCTCCCCTTTCATTTCACACCGACGACATCCATATACAAAAGAGCATGATATCAACTAGGTACAAGTACCAAGTGCAATGTTGAAAGCGTTCCCCATGAAAGCATGGTTCTGCTAATTCCCAACAAATAAGTGCAAGCATATACAACATAGAAGACACAATGGTTCAAGTTTATTAAGGGCAAGTAAATTAAAGTGTGCCATCAAGTTCGTGAGAGCTTTAATCACTAGTTTTCTCATAACAAGTGGAAGGTAAACAAAAGCATGAATATACTTGGAATAGCATAAGCTAGTAGGTAGGTATGCTGGACTCTTTGGAATAACTTGGTTTAGGGAGTTAGATGCATTTGTGGAACTCATACTTGGTGGTTGAGGCTAGCAAAAGACTGGGAGCGACAAACTAAGAGAGCAATAATGGCCATAATCACGCAGAGCGACAAAACATCATTGATCAAAGAATAAAGTGATACTACAAGTTGAAAACTAAAGGATCATGAAGGCTCCGGTGACTTGAGATAGTCATAACATGGTGTGAGCATGTGCCAAGTCAACCCAAATAAAGCATCAAAGGAGAATACCACTATAATATGCTTTAATATGCTAAAACAACGCATGATTCATCCAAGGCACATTAAGCAATCTCAATTGTTTATAACAAGTCATGCTACAGCAAACAATACTAAACATAAAGCCAAAACAATATCAAGCATGGCATGACAAAGCATAGGCCACAGTCAAAAACGAGCTCTTTTTACCACATAAGCATGAACTTTCCTACTCTTTTCCAAACCAAACCAAACTATTTGCAAACCAAAGTATGAAAGAGGGGGTCCAACCAATTTATTCAGAAAACTAAGCAAACCAAGCAAACTAAAAACCAAAACGAAAACGAAAAAGAAGATGCTCCAAGAAAAACACAACTGTGCATGAAACAATAAAAATGAAGTGTTTGGAAGAAACCTGGAATTTTTATTGATGAAGAAGAGATGCCTTGGGCATCCCCAAGCTTTGATGCTTGTACTTCTTGGATATTTCTTGGGGTGACACGCGTGGCATCCCTAAGCTTGAGCTTTAGTCCATCCTTCATCTCATTACTAATTCCTTCCATACACCTGAAATTTTTCCTTCATACAAAACTTCACACAATCTCATTAGCAACATTAGTGCACTTAAGATAAATAACTCTCAAGGTTCAGTTCTAACACCAAATAAACTTCCATTAGAACAATAGCTACTGTAGCACTTCCCTCAAAAATCTCAATTCCCTAAAAGAACTCAAGAAGGAACCAACAAGAAGCAAATGCAGAAAATGGAAGAAATCTGTCAAAACAGACCAGCACGTAAAGACGAATTTTTTCGAAGACCTTATGTTGCTCAAATCAAAAAGTGTTAAACTAATGAAAGTTATGTAACAACCTGGGTCAGAAGCACAAAAAATTACAGCTCAATCCGACGTACAGAGCTCTCTCAGGAATTTTTACGGTGAAGCACAGAAATCTGTTTCGGGACAGCAACTTTCCCAATCATTACTTCACTCTCATTAGAGGTTACTCTTGACACAAAAAGCAAATAAAAAGAATAAGGAGAGGTTATTACAGAGGTAATAACTTCCAAGACTCATCTAAAACTCTTGGGTTATCTCCCAACAAGTACTTTTTTTAACGCCTTTAAGTTAGGCATAAGAAGCAAAGAAAGAATCAAGTGTTCTCAAATGAAGAAGCATTAAGACCAAATTTTGTTTTCATAGGAGAAGCAAAAGAAATATTTTCTCTCCTTTTAGGGAAGTGTTCTATACCTTTCTTGAGTGGGAGTTGATATTTAATGGTGCCTTCTTTCATATCAATGATGGCACCAACAGTTATAAGAAAAGGTCTTCCTACCTTGTGGAGCTCTCTCAGTATGCCATTCAGAATAATTAACCATCATATTGTCCAAAAGTTTTGTTGCAGCACCCAAAGTGATAGTCATAAAGGTACCTCCAGCAGCTGAATCCAATAGGTTTCTTGAAGAATAGTTCAATCCTGCATAAAAAGTTTGGATGATCATCCAAGCAGTCAGTCCATGAGTGGGACAATTCTTAACCAAAGATTTCATTCTTTCCCAAGCTTGAGCAACATGCTCATTATCAAGTTGTTTAAACTTCATTATTTCACTTCTCATGGATATAATCTTAGCAGGAGGATAGTATTTTCCAATAAAAGTATCTTTGCATTTAGTCCAAGAATCAATACTATTCCTAGTTAAGGAATTCAACCTGTTGGGGGGATACCCCCGGGTAGGGTCACTCCGGGGTATAAGGGCCGAGTTAGCCGAGGTTCGGCAGGGTCAAAGCAGATGCTGGCCGGGTCACCTCAAGGCAGGCCGAATCACGGAGTAATCCGGACCAGGGGGGTCGCCTAACATTGTCTCATCCGACTTAAGGAGTAAGTCGGAAGTGCTTGTCTAACTTTTATGCAGAAACAGGTGTGGCCAGATCTACTATGATCCGGGTCCCCGCTTAGCTTCTGGGAGAACGAAGGAATCTCTCTGGTCAAAAAGAAGGTCCAGTACGCACTGCATGAGTGAAGCAGGCAAGGGCAGGACCACCGGGTCATGGCCGACAAGGGTGACGACGCCCATGTCGGCTGACACAGGCGCCGCAGTGGCTTACGTAGCTAAAGCATGTATGACGCGGGGGAAAAGCACCCGGTCGGGTTACCACTTTGGGAGGAGGCATATTCTTAGGAATATGCCTCCACGTATGCCCTAGGCAGAGACCGAGCCCCCTCTATATAAGGGGGCTAGGGTTTCAGTAGAGGGGGTTGAGTTTTTATGCCATAGTGTTTTGGTTAAGGTTCTAGGGGTGAACTGTGGGTGAGAGTAAGAGAGCCCCTTCTTCCTCCTCTCGCCAATACAGCTCAAGGAGCAATTGTAATCTTGAAGGAACAACAATACAAACTTCTGTGTGGAGAATCACTCCACTATCCCTCCCTGGATTCCCCTAGTGTGTATTAGTCCCCACCTTTAGCCTATCCATGGCATCTGCCGTGACACCACCATGACAGTTGGCGCCCACCGTGGGGCTAGCGGCGCTAGCAGGGGTGAAGATCCGGACGGGAAACCTCATCGGCACCGGCGAACGCATCGTCTCCGGGCTCGTTTAGTGCTTTGGTTGCTTCGGCACGCGCCCACTTCCGTGCAATGGCCTCTTCGTCAAGCTCGGTGCGCACAAGGTCTACGTTGTGGTGGACGTATCATGCGTTCATCCGCGCCATGTCATCAATGCGGGGGAACCACCCCTCACTATGGCTCGCGGGGCGCGTATCGCTCGCTCCCCGGGCCATGCGGAGGTGATGATGACTGCGCCAGGTGCAGGCGCAAGCAAGGACCAGCACCAGACCCGGAGGTAACACCTAAGGCACCGAGGAAAGGTAGAGGACCTCCACTAGAGAGGCCTGAGAACATACTGAGAGAAGCTATGGATAGCTTGGCTAACCCGGTAGCAGCAGTGGTAGATCCGGCTCAGGCACAGGCCGAGCTAGAGGAAACTAGGCAAAAGATACTAGAGGGCGCAAAGAAAATAGCCGCGGCTCAGCAGTCATTGAACATGACGCTGTGTGAGTATGCAAAGGCAAACAAGGTTGATACGGTAAAAGTAAAAGGGAGAAATCTCATAAGCGAGATGAATAAAGAAGGTGATGATGGAGCCGAGGGGTCGGAAAACTGTTTGTCTGTGGGGTTACCGAAGTATAGTACCCGGCAAAGAACCTCAGAGCAGCGGATGCGGCTGCGTCCGAGTTAGAGGGACTGACGGGTGAGGTCCGTCAAAGACAGCAAGATAGGGTTAACGAGCTGGTTCGGATCGCGAATAGACAGAACGAAGAGCTACTGAGAGCTAACCCGGAGAGAGCTGGAGCTTCCAAAATCGTCCATTCGACGATGGGTAACCCGGAGAAATCCGCTGGAGCCGCATCATCACCTCATGGTGGTCCAACGAGAGAAGAGGTAGTAACCTCGGCCAGACGGAACAAACAGATCGTCCCGTACGACCCAACGCGTGCGGGAAAATAAAAAGAAACACGGAAAAATGCTGATCGACGGAGTGTGAGCCGAGGTGAAGCTGGCCGAGGTAATCACGACCAAGGCAATGCCGGTCAAGGGAACGCTGCCAACGGCAATGCCGGACAGCGAAACTCCACAGGAGCAGGACAACCACAGCAGCGGAATATACCAAGGCAAGAGCAAAGCGCTGGTCGAGGTATGCAACAGAAAGGTGCGCAACGAGAGCAAAACCGATACAACGACAGTGATTCGGAGATGGTGAACGCAGGGTACCCCAGACCGGACTATCATGTGATAGGGTCAATATTGGGAAGCAGGGATTTAATGTCGGATGACGCCAGGTTGAAACTGGATCGCCTGTATAGGTCGGAACAGATCGAATGTCAAGGTCCCCCGGGTCCAGCGTGCTTTGGACCCCGGATCATGAAGGAGCCACCAGTACCCAACTTCCAGCTGCCCAGAGGCATGAAGACGTATGACGGAAGTACCAAGCCGGAGGATTGGCTGATAAACTATGCTACGGCTGTGAAAATTGCCACTGGCAACTTGAGATGGGCTGTATGATACGTACCCCAGATGTTGGAAGGTCCGGCCAGAGTATGGTTGAATAATTTACCACCCGGAAGCATCAACTGCTGGATAGATTTTGAAGAAATGTTTATCAGCAACTTCTCAAGTACATATCAGAGGCCGAATAGGCCGCAGACCCTAGCAATGTGCAAGCAAAGACCTAATGAGACGGACCGTGAATTCTTGACCCGGTGGTGTACTGTGAGAAACTCGTGTGAGGGTGTCATAGAGTCACAAGCCATAGCATGCTTTGCACAAGGGTGCAGGTATGGCAGCGAGTTGTGGATGAAGTTGCAAAGGAAAATGCCAATTACGTTGGCAGAGATGATCCGGATTGCAGATTCGTATGCTTTGGGTGATCCGACTCAACCTAGGATCGCGTCAAACGAGTCGAACGAGGAATACTATCAGAGGGACGGAGCCGGGTCATCCCGGAGGAATGATTACAGAGGAAAAAGGAGAGATGATAGACCGGATCATCGCTACGGTTCGCAACAAGTTGTAGCTGTGAATCAGGATCAACCCGGAGCAGGGAGCAACCAACGCCAGAGAACGGGAGGGCAATGGACTCCAAGAAACGATGGCAAGAAAACATGGACTCCGGAGCAAAAGAAACAGTGGCAGGAAAAGAAAGACCATCCGAGGTATACCTATGAGTCGATGTTGGACCAGCCGTGTAAGTTTCACACGCCAAATCCGAATAGCCCGGCGGGTCACACAACGAGGCAATGTGAGTGGATACGTAAGATAGAACAAGGTGGTTCGGGGAATGCTCAGGCACCCCGGAATGATCAACCTCGGCAGGAGTTACCTCGGCAGTAATTGCTCTCCAGGGAAAACACGCAACAACTAATGTTGCATCCCCCTCCGCCGAGGTATGACAACAATGAGAGAAGGGATGCAGTGCATCAGGTGGAAAATCAGCAACAACCGGATCAGAGGTACCCCGGAAACGAGGGAAGGAATGAGTACAGGGAACATCACCAGAGTTATTGTGTGTTCACGACTGAGGAAACAGATAGATAGAGCTTACATCGCCGACATATGGAGGTTAATGTGGTTATGCCAGCAGTGACGAGGTACATGCCTTGGTCGGACCAGGAAATCACCTGGAACATCAAAGATCATCCTAAGCTTAGGCCGAGTCCAGGCTCGTATGCGCTAGTGCTAGATCCGACATTCATTGGACCGAACATCAATGTGAGGTTCTCCAAGGTACTGATTGACAATGGCAGTAGCATCAACATCATGTATGCGGATACGATGCGCAAGTTGGGCATCTCGGAGAACATGCTCCAGGCTACGAGAACAACTTTCCATGGAATTGTGCCAGGTATTTCTTGTGAGCCCATAGGCAAAGTCCGGGTCGACGTGCTATTCGGCACAAGGGATAACTGCCAAACTGAGAATCTGGAGTTTGAGGTGGTGAACTTGGAAAGTGCATATCACGCGTTGCTCGAAAGACCGGCATTGAACAAGTTCATGGCAAGTTGCCACATCAGTTATCTAAAGATGAAGCTGCCCGGGCCAAATGGGGTGATTACCATTGCTGGAGATTTCCGACGTTCCATTGAGTGTGCTTCAGCCGGGTCTAACCTAGCCGAGTCACTCGTGATTGCGCAAGAGAAAAGAAAAATCCAAGAGGTGGCGGCTTTAGCTCAGTCCGCACAGCAGTATATGCCGGCATTGAGTAACCCACATGGCAGGGTTTCATTTCAAGCCGCAAAGGACACCAAGAAGGTTCCAGTTGATGACATGTTCCCGGAGCGCACCGTAACAATTGGTGTCGGGTTAACTGACAAATAGGAAAGCGAGCTCGTCAAATTCCTCCATGAGAATCGGGATATTTTTGCTTGGTCTACACAGGACTTGCAAGGTGTTCCGAGGGAGTTGGCCGAGCACTCTTTAAACGTAAGGCCCGGAGCAAGGCCGGTGAAGCAACCTCTCCGCCGCTTCGCCGAGGATAGGAGAAAAGTCATTGGAGACGAGATAGCTCGATTGCTAGCAGCAGGATTTATCATGGAGGTACTATATCCGGATTGGCTCTCTAATCCGGTGCTGGTAGAAAAGAAGAAGGACGATCCGAACGTGGCAGTGGTTTGGCGTATGTGTATCGATTACACGAACCTGAACAAGGCGTGTCCAAAAGATCCATTTTCACTGCCGAGGATAGATCAGGTCATAGACTTGACCGCTGGATGTGAACTATTGTCATTCATTGATGCATATTCTGGCTTCCACCAGATACCTCTAAACCCGGATGATCAAATAAAGACTGCGTTTATTATCCCGTATGGGGCTTACTGCTATCGCACTATGCCGTTCGGTTTACGTAATGCAGGTGCAACGTACCAAAGATGTATGCAAAAATGTTTGCACGACCAAATAGGTCAAAACATACAAGTATACGTGGATGATGTGGTAATCAAGACCAAGGAAAGCAAAACGCTCCTTGACGACATAAGGCAAACATTCGCGAACTTGAGAAGGTTCCGGATGAAGCTTAACCCGGAAAAATGTACCTTCGGTGTCCCGGCTGGAAAATTACTCGGATTTCTCATCTCCAGCCGAGGTATCGAGGTTAATCCAACTAAGATCCGAGCCATCGAACGAATGGAGCTGCCAAAGTGTCTTAACGATGTCCAGAAGTTCACTGGGTGCCTGGCATTGTTGAGTCGGTTTGTATGTCGGTTGGGAGAAAAGGCACTGCCTCTTTACCAACTCATGAAAAAGTCGGATAAATTCGTTTGGACGCCGCAGGCCGATGAAGCCTTTGCCCACTTAAAAAGGATGTTGGCCACTGCACCAGTGTTAGCCTCTCCACTATCAAAGGAGCCAATGTTGCTCTACATAGCCGCAACCAACCGAGTTGTAAGTGCAGTGATTGTAGTGGAGCGCAATGAAGAGGGTAAGTCGGTGCAGAGGCCAGTATATTACTTAAGCGAGGTATTGTCTGCCTCAAAACAGAACTACCCGCACTTTCAAAAGGTGGCATATGGTGTCTATATGGCGGCAAAGAAGTTAAAGCATTACTTTGAGGAGCACCCCATCAAAGTAATATGTGAAGCCCCCATATCCGAGATAATGGGTAACAAGGATGCGAGTGGCAGAATTGCAAAATGGGCAATTGAGTTAGCCCCTTATGCGCCTCAATACGACAGAAGAGAAGCGATCAAGTCCCAGGCTTTGGAAGACTTTTTTGTGGATTGGGCCGAGGTACAATACGAACCACCGCCACCAGATCCGAACTACTGGAGGATGCACTTTGACGGGTCGAAAACCAAAACCGGATTAGGCGCCGGGGTTGTGCTTACCTCGCCAAAGAAGGACCAGCTAAAATACGTATTGCAGATCCATTTCGCGGCATCGAACAATGTCGCTGAGTATGAGGCTCTTGTGCATGGGCTCAAAGTGGCAAAGGAGATTGACATACGTCGGATAATATGCTTTGGCGACTCGGATTTGGGGTGCAGCAAGTGTCCAGAGTGTGGGACGCCCTGGATCCAAACATGGCACTATACAAATTTCACGTGCAGAAAATATCTGGTTACTTCGAGGGATGTGAATTTCACCATGTACCCCGAGTGGAAAACGAGGCTGCCGACATGCTGTCGAAGCTCGGATCGACCCGACAGGCAATTCCACCGGGTGTAGCATTGGAACACCTCAGAAAACCATCTATCAGGCCGTCCCCAGGAACCGACTCGATCTATGTCCCGGAAAATACGGAATCCGGCGCTGAGCCCATGGACATTGACAAGGGAGGTAGTACGCGAGACCCGGGGACTGCATCAGCAAACCCGAGGACTGCCTCGGAAAACCCGGGGACTATCTCGTTTGACCCGGGGACTGCTCAGCGTGATCCGGCTGAAGTTATGCCGGTAGATCAGATGGAAATTGATGAGGACGTATTCCCTCCACGAGTGATACCAGCTTGGGCACAGCCTATATTCCAATTCCTGAAAGACGGAACGTTACCCGCTGAGGAGGTGTTAGCCAGGCAAACTCAGAGGAGAGCAAAAGCATACACAATCATCAATTCCGAGTTGTACAAACGGAGTGTAACCAATGTCCTCCAGCGATGCGTTGACCCGGAAGAAGGGCTTGACATCCTCCGAGATATACACCAAGGAGAATGCGGGCATCAGGCCTCATCCCGAGCCTTGGTGGCAAAGGCGTTCCGGCATGGGTTCTACTGGCCAAGTGCCTTAGAAAAAGCAGAAGATCTGGTGAGAAAATGCAATGGTTGTCAAAGGTACGCCACCAAGACACATATGCCTATGTCGGAACTCAAGACCATACCAATTACGTGGCCATTTGCTGTATGGTGCTTGGATATGGTTGGCCCGTTCAAACCAGCAAGAGGAAACATGACACACATTTTGGTCATGGTGGACAAGTTTACAAAATGGATTGAAGTGAAACCTATAAGAAAATGTGATGGAGCTACGGCCGTGACATTTCTCAAAGACATCATCTTGAGATACGGTTATCCACACAGTATTATAACTGATAATGGAACAAATTTTGCGGAAGGAGCATTTGCGCGCTTCTGCCGAGATAAGAAGATCCGGCTGGACGTAGCCTCGGTAGCCCACCCCGCATCGAACGGACAAGTGGAAAGATCCAACGGATTAGTATTATCCGGGATAAAACCCCGGCTCATTGAGCCGCTGCAAAGATCAGCGGGGTGCTGGATAGAAGAACTACCAGCGGTACTGTGGAGTTTAATGACAACTCCAAATCGATCAACAGGCTATACGCCATTTTTTCTGGTATATGGGGCAGAAGCTGTATTACCAGCCGACATAGAGCATGATTCGCCTAGGGTCACCCAATACACAGAAGCCGAAGTGCAGGAAGCCTAGAAAAATGATGTTGATCTGCTGGAAGAAGCGAGAGAACTGGCATTGTCCAGATCTGTCATATATCAGCAAAATCTCCGACGCTATCATAGCCGGAAAGTGTGCCCCCGAGTCTTTCGGGAAGGCGATCTGGTGCTCCGGTTGGTACAACGTACTACTAGCATGCATAAATTATCCCCCCATAGGAAGGGACATTCATTGTGAGCAAAGCGTTGCACAATGATTCTTACTATCTTATAGATGCAAAGCCACAGGAAAAGAACAAGGCGGACAGGTCCAGAGAGGAATCTAAGCGACCGTGGAATGTAGCACTACTGCGTCCCTTCTACACTTAGCTAAGAAGTGTATGTATCTGAGTCGTCTCATTTGTCGGTATGTATGTCGGCAATGAGCTTATCAATGAAATAGCAGCGCCTCGAGCAGTAACTCGAGGACTGCCTTAATAATTATTGTTATTGTCTCTTGTACGTTAGCTGGAATAAGTTGTTCTACTTAACCCGGATTAGTAATGTGTGAGCACCAAAAGCTAACTCTTTGACTTGCTGCTGTCCAACAAGAATTGGCTTCATGGCAAGCAAGAGAACAAGTTTGGAATTGCGTAGCACATGAAAAACGACTAAGGAAACGAATTTATTCGAGCTAATGTTTGTTTTTCGGACTAACCGTGTATTTATTTTCAAGTTATTATGCTGAATTATTTTGAGCTAAGCCTAAAAGTTTCTAAGTATTGTTAAAACAATTTTTGAAGCTTGGATTCGTAAGTCGTAAAACCGAATCAAGGTAGACACGGACCGAGCCAGAAGATTGAACAAACAAGAAAATGCAACTCGGGGACTACGCCCAAGTTAATCCGGCATAGAAACGTAGTAGCAAAATATCACATATACAGCATATAGTCGCACCCGACATACCGGGGATCTGATAAATTTTCAAGTTTTTTAAACTAAGGAGCAGCAGGAGCAGGAAGTTCGGCATCGTCGTCGTTGTCTTCAATATCTGAGGCATCATCTTCTCCGCCCTCATCCGACCCATCTTCAACGTTCTCAACATGCTCGTCCCCAGTGGATTCCAGGAAGCTCGGTCCTTCAACCCAGTCATGGATAGGAGAATATTCGACGAGGCTATAGGCGCAAGCCTGGTGTCGAGCTACCCACTCCGGATCATCGGTCCATCTGGATCTGGTGCACCGGCATGTAAGGAGGCTGAGGTCGATCTTTTCGTACCATGCGAGGATATGGTGAAGGATAGTATCAGCTGCGGCACGCCCAGCGGACTCTCTCCAGAGGTCAAGCTGGGTCTCGATATCCAACAGCTTTTCGGAAAGAAGTGTGATCCTCTTCGGAGCGCTCTCACTGGGCCAGAACGTGTTGAAAATCTGGACGGAAACGTCGAGGAGATCTTTGCCGTAGTTCTTGATGATTTCCACGCGGGATGACAGGCTGACCAATAGGTCCTCCATGTCTAAAGGAATGCCCTCACCATCAGGAGCGACGGGAGTACCCCTCTCTCGGCGAAATTTGGCAACAGCAGCGCTTGCAATAGGAGTACCCTCTGGAAAGTGGCCTGGGAACAAGGCAAAGGAAGAAGCTGAAGCAAAGACATATGAACTAACATGGAGAATTATGTCGGATAAGGGAAAGGAACTTACGTGAAATATGGCTGTGGATCCAGGTCAACTCCTTGATGCAGTCATCGCGTCTCTTGCGAAGCTGCTCAAGCTCAGCGTTTGCCGACCCAAGCTGGACGTCGGATTCTTTAAGTAAGTCCTGGTCCTTGGAGATCTGGAGAGTAAGGCGCTCACGCTCTTCTGTGAAGTTCTGGCCGATCTTTTGGAGCTCGGTTTGGTGCTGGGCCTTCATCTTCTCCATCTCAGCCTTGAGCTTGGAAATCTCGTTGTCCTTAGTCCGGAGGAGAGCAAGCTGATCATCCTTCTTCTTCAGCTCGGCTTGATGATGTCCTGCTTGTTCGAGAAAATGCAGCATCATATCAGGCACGGGCACACTATCCTCAAGCGATGCTGAAATAGTATGTTGACCCGACAGAGCCGAGGAGTGAATGTTTGCCGAGCCAAGGAGAAGAGGAAATGGAAAACACTATGAGGTCGGACAAAAGAGGACATACCCCGGATTTCCTCCAAGTTCTTCTGCATGATCTTGTTCTCAGCCTCCACCCCAGCTGCAGAAACCGAACGAGGAGATTAGTTTGGCAAAAGAAGGTGAAGAAAAACGGAGAAGTGCCGAGGGAAAAAATTACCCCTCTTTTCATGTTCTGCAATAAGTGCAACATGTTTTGCGCGTAGCATCTTGTGGGTATCCAGCAGGCGTTGGAATTCAGCGCTCCGGCGATTGGTGGTTACCTGAAAAAAGTACAGAAGTGTAAAGTTAGCTTGGTACATATTCGAAGTGTACAAGATCCGGGCCAAGTGGAACTTAACCCGGCTCTAGGTGTGTGCATATTCGAAGTTTACAAGATCCGGGCCAAGTGGAACTTAACCCGGCTCTAGGTGTGTGCATATTCGAAGTGTACAAGATCCGGGCCAAGTGGAACTTAACCCGGCTCTAGGTGTGTGCATATTCGAAATGTACAAGATCCGGGCCAAGTGGAACTTAACCCGGCTATAGGTGTGTGCATATTCGAAGTGTACAAGATCTCGGCCAAGTGGAACTTAACCCGGCTCTAGGTGTGTGCATATTTGAAGTGTACAAGATCCGGGCCAAGTGGAACTTAACCTGGCTCTAGGTGTGTGCATATTCGAAGTATAAAAGATCCGGGCCAAGTGGAATTTAATCCGGCTCTAGGTGTGTGCATAATCAAAGTTCACATGGAGCTATGTTAGTTTTCTAATGAGCATCCGGCCGAGTAACAAGCTACTCCACCGGAGGCTTGGGGACTAATGGTTATTATCTACAGCATGTAAAGGAGAAACGACATACCTCCATCATTCGCCCCGCGAGGTTAATTGCCTTAGCGGCGGTATTCATCTGGGCGGAAAATTCTGTGGGGCCGAACTTTTTCGAGAGATCGTCGTTGTGGACGAACTCCGCCTTATTCTAGTTCATGACGAACTCAATAAGACTCGGAGGGTACTGCTCACCGGTGGGCATATGGGGTGCCACCAAGCCCTTTGCGTGCGCTTCTTTCCTCTCAACCAAGGCAAGAGCTGGGCTGGTATGCAGAACCATCTGCTGCGCATCAGTTGGCTCGGTAGGAACATCCTTCGCTGCTGGAGCTTTCTTGGGAAGCATCGATGCTAGGGTTCGCTGCCCAGCCTCGACAGATGTAGACTTGGTAGCATCCGGAGCCTTTTTGCCCTTAGCTTGCTGGGAAGAAGTAACTGCAGTGGATTTCCCCTTAGAAGCTGCTGGAGTAGTTCCTCGTCGAGGTTGAGATGACTTGGATGAGGCGGAAGAACTTGGCACTGGAGCTCTTGTAGCTGAACGTGGAGCTGTTGTTGGTTTCCTTGGTGCCGGAGCAGGTGCTGGTGCTGGCTCGGTCGCTGGTACTGGAACTGCTGCTGGTGCTGGTGTTGAGATAGACTCGGTGGTTGCTGGTTGCGGCGATGCCAAAGTGGTGGACGCCGTCGCCTTGGCTAGACCGACCCCTCCTGCTCTGAGGTCGCGTTCCTCTCGGAGAGGTAGTGCGAAACCCGGAGCAGCCGCAGAACCCTCCGGAATAGGGCTCAGCGGGCGTGACTCGTCGTCACGAGGAGGAGAAGGGCCGGATCGAAGGGGCGAAGATATGCTTGATCCGCTCTGAGGGACCTCCACCGGAGGCCTGAAAAAGAGAATAATGTCAGAAGAGAAATTACCACGATGCAAGGAAAAGTGAGTTACGCGACGAAAAATGACTTACGCATCCGAGGTTTCGGCCTCCTTGGGTTTCCGAGCCCTTCGTGTCGGGGCTTTGCCTGCCCGCTTGGAGGCAGTCTTGTCTCCGGACTTCTTTTGCCTTTTTGTGGGCTGAGAAGGTTCGGAGGAAGAACCTGATGCGGTTCCGCACTTCTTCTTCGACACCACTGGAACCGGCTTGCCCGTAGCAAGTGTAGGATCCTCGTGGATATGCCCACCGGGGTTAGCTGATGCCGGAAAGGCAAAAGAAAGAGGGACAGCCTCAACAGGTTCAATCACGTCAACATCCGAGTCATCCTCATCATCGGGCCAATCTCTAAGAGAAGAGAATTTACCGCTGGGTCGTTTGGTAGCGTCGGTCATAGGGAGAAACATCTCCTGGTCCGGCTCCTCCTCATCCGGAATTTCTCGGTCCGGCGCCCACTTAAGGGTTAGATCCGTACCATCCTCAAGAGTTTGCTAAAGGAACAGCTGAGAAAAAGTATGAAGAACAGAGTCAAAAACACAACAAAAACCGACACATATTTCATCAGAAATAAGTTTGCCCCGCGAAGCTTACCGCGGGAGGGAGCCTGTCACGATAGTAGTGCTCAATTCCCCACATCCATTCGGCGGAGAAGTCCCGGTGGGTGGTGAAGAGAGCCTTAACCCGACGAAAAATCTCCGTGTTGCTCAGCTCGAAGGAGGAGGTCCGGTTGGGGTCGCGGCCGAAATTCATGTGGCACAACTTGTGGGTGCGCTTCTGGAGGGGAGAGATTCGGTTGCGCACGAACATGATCATGGCATCCTCGTTGCGCAATCCGAGTTTCTTCAGCTCCGCAAACCTCTTGTTAACTTGGTTGGCCAGAGCTGTAGGCTTCTTGGGGACCTCCTCCCAGAACTCCGTGTCAGGTGGACCCGGAGTGTAGGGCAGCAACCGAATCAAATCTTCAGTGCCCGCATTCCGGACATAGAAGAAGGTCCGGGCCCATCCTTTGCAGGAGTCAAGCCCGGTAACCTAGGGGAAAACGGAAAGTCTCCGGGGTGAGATGGAGGCAGCTCCGAATTGGGTGAGCTGCTTATCCTCCGACTCTACTTGGATGTTGGGGATGATGTTGCGACGAAGGCCGAAAAACCGGATCCACAGCTCCTTCATGGGCCATAGTCCGGTGTATCCTTCGATCGTAGAGGCAAAAGCGGAGAGAGGTGATAGCGTTGGCTGGGAGATGGTGCGGCTGCAAGTGGTAGGTGCTAACCCAATCCCGGAAGAAATCGCTCACCGGCAGACCAAATCCCCATTGGAAGTGGGACAGGAACACGATGAACTCACTCGGATTGGGTGAGGGGGCCAGCTCGGCAGAGGGGAGACGAGCGACGATGCCGACGGGAATGCGTCTAGTCCGGTAGAGCCAGTCAAGGTCATCTTGACAGACCCATGATCCGGCCCACGCGCCACGGTCCGCCGCGGCGACGTCCTCCTCCATTTCTTGCTCGGCGATGGCGAGCTCCTCCTCCGTCATCTCATATTCACTACCCTTGCTGGCGCTAGCGGCGGCAGGGATCTGAGGCCTGGATTGGCGAGGACCCGTGGCTAGGAAGTCACACAGCGGTGGCTGCAATGCAGAGGCACGGGGAAAAGCACGGCGGCGGCGCTGCTGCTAGAAGCACTGGTGGAGGCGCGGTTGCTAGGAAGACGAAGGAGAAGGGCAGTGAGCAGAGGGGCGCGGAAGTGGGAAAAATGCTAAGGGGTGCGCCCCTCCGCTACTTAACCACCCCTTGAGAGGGTGAGTGGGATCGCGCTGTGCCAACGAGCCACATGGTGTGGCTGTGTATCGCACGCCTCAGACAATCATAGAGGAGCCACACAGAGGGCCACAGAGCAGAAGCAATCCTGTGACGTGATGCACTGATGCGGTAAACGAGGAGGCAGGCATGACGTGACCCACGCACAGTGATAACTGACAATTACTGCGGCGGTTAATGTGCAGGCCCTTAAAATAAGACAACATAATGATTAGCCTCCACGTGGGTTGGCGTATGAGAGAAGGAAACGGGGCCCGGATCAAACCATGGTAACCATGGTATCCGAGCCAAAGAGGTAACCCGGCCGGCAAGTGAAAACTTGGAACGTGCGAAGGGAACGTAAATCCATATAATCCGAGATAAGGAGCTAACCCGGAATTAAACGTCCAAGGATCGAACATAGATGAACCTGATGTGGCCTTAGCGGCCAAGGCCGCTAAGACCGCACCAGCTTCGGGGACTAATGTTGGGGGGATACCCCCGGGTAGGGTCACTCCGGGGTATAAGGGCCGAGTTAGCCGAGGTTCGGCAGGGTCAAAGCAGATGCTGGCCGGGTCACCTCAAGGCAGGCAGGATCACGGAGTAATCCGGACCAGGGGAGGGGGGGTCGCCTAACATTGTCTCATCCGACTTAAGGAGTAAGTCGGAAGTGCTTGTCTAACTTTTATGCAAGAACAGGTGTGGCCGGATCTACTATGATCCGGGTCCCCGCTTAGCTTCTGGGAGAAGGAAGGAATCTCTCTGGTCAAAAAGAAGGTCAGGTACGCACTGCATGAGCGAAGCAGGCAAGGGTAGGACCGCCGGGTCATGGCCGACAAGGGTGACGATGCCCATGTCGGCTGACCCAGGCGCCGCAGAGGCTTACGTAGCTAAAGCATGTATGACGCGGGGGAAAAGCACCCCGGTCGGGTTACCACTTTGGGATGAGGCATATTCTTAGGAATATGCCTCCACGTATGCCCTAGGCAGAGACCGATCCCCCTCTATATAAGGGGGGCTAGGGTTTCAGTAGAGGGGGATGAGTTTTTATGCCATAGTGTTTTGGTTAAGGTTCTAGGGGTGAACTGTGGGTGAGAGTAAGAGAGCCCCTTCTTCCTCCTCTCGCCAATATAGCTCAAGGAGCAATTGTAATCTTGAAGGAACAGCAATACAAACATCTGTGTGGAGAATCACTCCACTATCCCTCCCTGGATTCCCCTAGCGTGTATTAGTCCCCACCTTTAGCCTATCCATGGCATCTACCGTGACACCACCACGACACAACCATTCTTTAGCTTTTCCTCTCAAAGAGAACGGAAACAATTTCAACTTAATAATATCACCATCTATATCCCTATGCTTTTGCATCTCACAAAGTTCAATAAAGTTATTTAGATGGGAAGCAGCATCTTCATTACGAATACCAGAAAATTGCTCTCTCATAACAAGATTGAGTAAAGCAGGTTTTATCTCAAAGAAATTATTTTCAGCCACAGGTGAAGCAATAGGTGTGCTCATAAAATCATTGTTGTTGGTGCTAGTGAAGTCACACAACTTAGTGTTCTCAAGAGTAGTCATTTTTTTTGGGGTTTTCAAATAAGAAAGCAAACTAGTAAAACTATTTTTTTGTGTTTTTTGAAGAACAAAACAAGCAAACAAAGCAAAAAGAAGCTAAGCAAAACAAAAACAACAAAGTAAAGAGATTGGTTATGAGGGACTCCCCTTGTGAAGATGTTCTTGACTCCCCGGCAACGGCGCCAGAAAAATCTTTTGATGGCGTGTAGTTGACGTGGGAGTATTCTTCTTCGTTCCCCAGCAACAGCGCCAGAAAAATCTTTGCTGGCTCGTGGTTGATGTAGAGCTCGTTGGGAACACCAAGAGGAAGGTATGATGAGCACAGCAGCAAGTTTTCCCTCAGTTATGAGACCAAGGTTTAATCGAACCAGTAGGAGTAAGGAAACACCCCAAAGGTGTTACTAGCTGAGCTTTAGCAGGGCACACTACCGATGCTAGTAGCAACGTGGAGACCTGCACAACACAACAACAGAACTTTGTCCCCAACTTGAGATGAGGTTGTCAATCTCACCGTGTTTTGCGGAAAACAAAGGATTAAACGTATCGAATGGAAAGAAGTAAAAGTTTGCAGAAAGTAAACACAAAGCAGTAAAAGATTGTAGATTGTATGTAAAGTAAAGGATCGGGATCCATAGTTCACTAGAGGTGGCTCTCCTTAGATAGATAACATGCTGGGTGAACAAATTACAGCGGGGCAATTTACAAACACCGAGAAAGCAATACATGCATATACTAATCATCTTGACTCCTCTGAGACTTGATTAGGCATTACAGCATAATACATAGACCGCCATCCAACTGCATCTATGACTAATAATCCACCTTCAGGTTATCATCCGAACCCCCTCCAGTATTAAGTTGCAAGCAACAGATTATTGCTTTACGAACTGCGTGTAAAGTAAACAATACAATTGTTCTATGAACAAAGGATCGTTGTTTTCTCCCTAGTAGCAACAACACATCTAGTACCTTAGAGATTTCTGTCACTTCCCCAGATTACCAGAGGCATGAACCCACGATCGAGCATAAATACTAACTCTTGGAGTTGCTAGCATCTACTTGGCCAAGATAGCTACTTGATACATTGCAAATGTATCTAAAATTTTTGATTCTCCATGCTTGGTTTTATCCACTTTCTTGTGTTTTGTCCACACTTTGGAGTACTTTTCATATGATTTCTTGGACTAACCTATTAACAAGAGCCACAGTGCCAGCTGCCTGTTTTCTGCTGTTTTTGGTTCCAGGAAAGTCAGAAAATGAATATTCTCGGAATTGGACGGGACAAAAGCCAAAGTGCCTATTTTTCTAGAAGACTCCAGGAGCCAGAATACGAGACGGAGAAGAGCCCTGGGGTGGCCACACCACCTGGTGGCGCGGGCCAGGCCAGGCCGCGCCAGGGGGTGGTGTGGGCCCCCTAGGCACCCCTTCGGTCTCCCTCTTCGCCTATAAGAAGCCTTCTGACCTAAAAACTTCGGGGGGTTCGACGTTTTTCCACGAAAAAGTTCCGCCGCACTGCCGCCACTGAAGGAGAGATTCGGGGGACAGAAAGTCTCTGTTCCGGCACCCTGTCGGGACGGGGAAGTGCCCTCGAAGCCATCTCCATCGATCTCCACCATCATCTTCATCAACCATCCATGTTTCCCCCATCTATGAGTGAGTAATCCATGGGTATAGGCTATGGGGATGGTAGGGATTGGATGAGATCGTTCATGTAATGGCATCAGATTGTTAGGGCATAGTGCCTAGTATCTCTATTAGTGCTTTATGACTTTGTTGCAACCTTGTTGTGCTTAATGCTTGTCACTAGGGCTCGAGTGCCATGATTTCAGATCGGAACTTATTACTGATTCATCATGATAGTATTGTTTTGTGTCTTATCTACAAGTTGTTTACACACGTCGTTGTCCGTAACCTATGGTCCCGAAGTGATAGAAATCGGGGTAGCCGGAAGGGAAAGGCTTTGATGTGAGGATCACGTGTGTTCACGGAGTGTTAATGCTTTGCTCCGGTGCTTTATTAAAAGGAGCACCTTAATTGCCAGTAGTTCCCTAGAGGCCCCGCTGTAAACGGGCTGGCAGGACAAAAGATGTTGTGCAAGTTCTCATTGCGAGCACGTATGACTATATATGGAACACATGCCTAGGATTGTCTAGTACTTGGATGCTTTATCTTATTTATCTGCAATTGCCCTATGTTCTGATTGCTATGTGAATTGCCTTGTCCATGCAACGCCCGTCCATCCATCCCTATGCCTACCGCACTCGAATTCCACTGTTTACTGCTTTTGTTACTACTGTGTTTGTTTTGCTGCTACTGTTACTTTACTATTCCTACTACAAAACTGTTGCTACTGATAAACTGCTGTGAGCAAGATTGTTTCCAGGTGCAGCTGAATTGACAACTCAGTTGTTAAGGCTGATAAGTATTCTTTGGCTCCCCTCGTGTCGAATCAATAAATTGGGTTTCACTTCCCTCGAAACTACTGCGATACACCCCCTATACATGTGGGTCATCACTACTAACAACGGAAAGCATGCCAGATCTCAAATAACAAAGACATGATAGAATCAATAATCAATCTGAAATAGCATCTCAATATCCATCGGATCCCCGCAAACACAACATGTATGGATTACAATTATATGATCTTGATCATGAACGGAGCTCACAAGATCTAAACATGAAAGCACAAAGGAGGAGAAACCAGCCATCTAGCTACTACATGGATCCGTAGTCCAAGGACGAACTACTCACGCATCACACCGGAGGCTTGCATGGTGAGGAAGAAGGCCTCCAGGGTGAATTCCCCTCTCCGGCAGGGTGCCGGGAAGAGCTTCAGATCCCTCCCGATCTAGGGATGGACATGACAGCGGCTACAGACTCTTTCGTGGATTTTTGATCGGGTACTTAGGGTTTTCGTCCTGAGGGCAACTTATAGGTGGAAGGAGAGGCCGAGGGGGTGCCGGGAGCCACCACACCACCCCCTAGCGCGGGCCAGGCCTGGCCGCGCGGCCAGGTGGTGTGGCTGGCCCCTCTCCGTCTCGTATTCTGGCACTTGATCCCTTCCGAAAAAATAGGCACTTTGGCTTTTGTCCCTTCCAATTCCGAGAATATTCATTTTCTGACTTTCCTAGAACCAAAAACAGCAGAAAACAGGCAGCTGGCACCGTGGCTCTTGTTAATAGGTTAGTCCAAGAAATCATATGAAAAGTACTCCAAAGTTGGAACAAAACACAAGAAAGTGGATAAAACTAAGCATGGAACATCAAAAATTATAGATACATTTGCAATGTATCATATACCCATGTCACCTGGATTTCGGCTATGAATTGATGACATGAGTGGAATACGTGTCAATATATGGGCAAAAGTATTGGTACTCTCAAAGGTTGTGTCAGCACTTACAAAAGAAATAGTCAGCGATCCTTGAAAGAATAAAAAGAAAAGGATATCTATGAGGATCCGCATAACAAGTCCTTGGTATGGTCTCATTACTACTCTAAGAATTTTCCTTGAAAAACAATGATTGGATTAGGAGTGTTTTTTATAGACTTGATTTATTGATATGGGTGTAAATAAGACACTTCATTGTTATAGTACTTAGGAGATGAAACTCTCTTACTTAATTATGCTATTTAAAACATCCTAGTGTTCCTTGGCAAGCTGAGAGTTAACTAGAAGAATTGGATTGATTGCTTCACTTCTAGTTATTTATACTTATATTAAACTTTAATTTGATTGTGTTGACTGACTGAATCTTGTATAGTACTCTTGTCATCTCTCTAACTTTGATAAGCCTCACAAATGAATGAAGTGCTAAGTGCATATGACTACCAACCATAAGTGAATTCTTATTCTCGTTGTTTCAAGTTTAAACGTTGAATTCCTTATAGTCTTTTGTTTCTTCTTGCTCGAAGGCGATCAAGGTTTGAGCTTTCGAGAAGTTGATGGCTCTAAAATTAGCCATCTTCCACCGCATTGAAACATTTTTTTTGGTCAAGCAATTGACAAGAAACTCTCAATCCTTGCCACTAATGACTAATAATTACACAGCTATGCAAAACCTTGCTTTGAATTGTGTTGTGCAGGAAATCATGCTTTTTAATGTGAAATCAGGAGTCACAATGAAGGTTTTTGAGGAAGTCTATACGACCAAGTAATTGGGGAGTCATTCCCAAGCGTCAGCAAGCTTAACGACCACTGGTACGGGCAGAGCCCACCCGTACCATCCGCCATTCTAAGATTACATCACAACACCAACAAAGGACATCCACGCCATTGTTCATCCATTTTTCATCACTTCCATCATCCATCCCCTCCATTATCCATAGACATTTCTTTGTACTTTAGATCTCCTTGTGAATTGGCGACCATTCTAAGAATATTTGATTTCAATCTAAGTATTTGTACGATGTTTTCTATCTCTGATCTATTTGTTATGAGTGATTAGTCCTCACTGGCTGCTGGTTAGGGAGGAACCTCACAGCAATTATGTGCATCTAATCCATGGGTGTATTGTATTTTGTTTGCAATTGAGATTTGTATCTTTCGTTTCTTTGTCTCTTGTCTCAATCTGTGGACTTGTAGGTACCCAAGATCCCATAGATTGATAATGGCCTGAGGTGAGATCCTTAGCTAGCGGCAATCTCATAGGAACCCCAGTGATAGAAAGGGTAGTACGGTCTTCGCTTAGCAACCCATTCAAAATCACAACAACATCACCACTTAAATCTTTGATCTGTGTTTTACACTTAATAATCGTTTGTAGCTCATTGCTTCGGTGTGCACTTGGTTTGATTAAAAGACTATTGCTATGCTCGCTGCATCACAAGGTCTCTAGTATATTATGATGTGTTCCCCACAAGAGATTATCTTCGTCCAATCATTACACATGACTATGCTTATTATTATCTTTTATCCCATATGATGTGAAGATTTAGGTAGATCTTTAACCCTAGCCTATCTCCATGCATTGATTCAATCGATTATGTAGTAAACTAAATTGGTCCGGTAAACTAAGGTAAAACAAAGAAACAACGTCTTGTAGACGTGTCCTTTTTATTTCATTTTAGCATTGATTTCCAAGGTTTGATTAAACCTAGGTCTTCTAGGGAAAAAGCTATTATACTACATCCATGAATCCGGATCAAAGGTATCAATGGTCGGTCTCTCGAAAGAGAGCCTGTTTCTTCCTACATGTCTAATGGACAAGGTTGATGAGGGATGGCTTTGGCATCGCCACCTTGGCCACGTTAACATGAGAAATCTTAAACTACTCCTAATGAAGGAAATATGCCCTGAGAGGCAATAATAAAGTTGTTATTATGTATTCCTTGTATATGATAGATGTTTATTTTACATGCTATAATTTTATTGATAGGAAACATCAATACATGTGTGTTTAATAAACAAAAAGGGTTCCTAGTCATGCCTCTCTTATAGACTAGCTTGTTGATTAACAAGATGATCAAGGTTTCCTGATCATGGACATTGGATGTTATTAATAACAAGGTCACACCATTGGTGGAATGATGTGATGAACATTCATCCGAAGTATAGCATTACAATCAAGTCATTGTGTTTATATTGCTATAACATCATACGAAGTAATCTTTATCCTTAGACCATGAGATCATGTTAATTGCTAACACCGGAAGAGTATCTTGATAACATCAAACGTCACACCGTAACAGGGTGACTATAAAGATGGGTTCAGTGCTACGAAGGTGTTATGTTGAGGCTCATGGATCAAGAGTGGAATTTGTCAATCCAGATGACGGATAGATATACTCTGGGCCCTCTCGGTGATATCACATTAGGATAGCTTGCAAGCAAGTGATGTGATCACTAGAATGTTATATCACGGGAACGAGAAAAGAGTGCATGTCGGTAACAAGATCAAACTAGGTATGGAGATACCGATGATCGAATCTCAGACATGTAATATATCGAGAGACAAAGGGATTTAGTTACAAGCGTTAAAGGTTCTCATGATCACAGGAGTCATCGTTGAATGTGTAGGAGCTAGTACGGATCTCCAGGTCCCGCTGCTGATTATTGATCGGAGAAGGGTCTCGATCATGTCTGCATTATTCGCGAACCGTAGGGTGGCACACTTAAGAGTTACCGGACACCATTTTGGAGCACATATGTTTCAGACGATAGAATTGCAAAGCGCAGGAATTGTTTCAATAGAAACCGGAAATTGTTTCGGGTGAAATTGCAGAAGGTGGTTCTGCATGTGATATTGAAATATTGCAAGGGGCTATATGTGAATGTTTGTTAATTAAAGTAATTAACAAAATTCTGAATAAATTTAATAAAAGAGTTTTATTAAATGAGAGAGCATTAAATTTGGAGAAACTTAATGCATTTAAAGTGGAGACTTTAAAAGGGAATGTGAAGAGGCATTTTAATGTGGAGGAGTTACCACCACATGAATGGGGGAGGTGAGGGGTCACCCCCCCATGTGCCGGCCATGGAGAGAGGAGGCACTCCCCCTCCTCCTATAAAAGGCCACCCATTCCCTCCTTCATCCACACACCTCCTTGTGAAGGATCTCTCTCTCTCCCCCTCTAGAATTATTCCCCCATGGTCTCGGATTAGCGAGATACATGTTCCCGGTGGCATTTCGTCTGGAAGGAGTTGCTGCTTCCGCTAGATCGCTGGAGCGAGGAGGTGGAGGTTGTCCGGTGGCTTGAACATGTGTGCGAGTGCGGATGCGCTGCTGAGTTGCGGCGCTCGGACTTCCTCACGATCTTGAGATCGGCAAGTGTACGACTACATCAACCACGAGTTCCTACTCGTTAACAAAGCTCGTTGTCTTCGAGGGTAAGTTCTCTATGGATGTATGTCCACCCGTTTGCTTTGTACCTAGTAGATAGATCTTGGCGTGTAGTTCACACCGTAGGAAATTTTTTGTTTTCTATGCTGCGGACCCACCAGTGGTATCAGAGCCTGATCTATGCGTACGTGCTTTGCACGGGTAGTACACATATGTTTATATGTGGGCGATGATGATCATGTTATTGCATCTTCTATGTACTTTGGATATTGGTGGCATAGTGGGATGAAGCGGCCCGGACCAACCTTACATGTCATCGTACATGAGACCGGTTCCATGACTGACATGCAACTTGTTTTGCATAAGTGGGTAGCGGGTGTCTATCTCTCCTGCTATAGTCAATATCTGATTTACAACGAGTTGCTAATAACTTGGTTATCCTCGTTGTGGTTCATGTTCGTAGGTTAGACAGGTTCTATCCCCGAAAGCCCTAAGCCACGTAAAACTTGCAATTGATAAATTAGAGGCGTCTAGTTTAGATCGTTGCTGGGCTAGTGTTTTTGATATTGTATTGTTGTAAGTAGATGTATAATAGATACTCTTACAACTCACTTAACGTGTAAGTTCCATAGACCTTGGCCTTACACACAAAGGAATGATAGAGATCATACCACGATACAAATGATAGAGATCAAATGCATGGACCATATCACCTCACTTCACACATTAGATGTTAGCATCTTATATTGCTAGTTTGGAGCGTTTGGTAGCATTATAAGATGATCCCTCATTTAGATATCAAGATAAAATGTGTTCTTCCTTAAGTATGCACCGTTTTGTGGATCGTGTTTTGAGGCATCACGTGATGATCGGGTGTTTTCAACTCTACGCTTTCATACAACAGGTGTAAGACAGTTTTACACACGCAAATACTAAGGTTCTTACTTGACGAGCCTAGCATGTACAGACATGGCCTCGGAACATGGACCGAAAGGTTAAGCATGAGTCATATAGTTGATATGATGCCTATATAGATGCTCGCCTTTGAAGCTACACCGACTCACGTGATGATCGGACTTGGTGTAGTGGATTTGGTTCATGTAGTCACCAAAAGGACACGAGGGATGTCGTTTTTGAGTGGGAGTTCATTAGTAATTTGGATTAGTTAAACTCAATCTATCATAAACTTAGTCTAAATATACTTTACAAATTCTTTTGTAGATGGCACCACCTGCTTTTAATTTCAATGTGTTCATGGAGAAAGAGAAACTTGCTGCGAATGGTAGCAACTTCACCAACTGGGCTATGAATTTGAGGATTCTCCTCACTGCTGCACAAAAGCAATATGTGCTAGACGCGCCGCTAGGCCCCCCACCATCTCCTGATGCCCCTGACGAGGAAAAGAACGTCTATATAACTCGTCAGGAGGACCACAACTTAGTGCATTGCGGCATACTGTATGGGCTAGAGCCAGAACTTCGAAAGCGTTTCGAAAATGGCAATGCCTTTGATACCATGGGAGAATTGAAAATGATATTCGATACCCATGCTGCCATGGAGAGTTATAATGCTACAGAAAAGTTCTTTAGCTGCATGATGGAGGAAAACAGCTCCGTTAGTGAGCACGTACTCAAAATGTCTGGGTACGCCGATAAGCTTGTGTCCTTAGGAATAACGATTCCCATTGACCTAGGCATACATCGTGTTCTCCAATCTCTGCCACCTAGCTACAAGAGCTTCAGGATGAACTATAATATGCTGGGCATGAAGAAGTCTCTTCCCGAGCTTCTGTCAATGCTTAAGACTGCAGAAGTGGAGATTAGGAAAGAACATCAAGTGTTGATGATCAATAGGACCACCGGTTTCAAGAAGGACAAGAAAGGCAAGCACAAGGGAAAGAAGGGTGGCAAGTCTATTGCCACGCCTGAAAAGAAACACCGAGCTGGCCCTAAGTCTGACACTGAGTGCTACTATTACTAGGGGACTGGCCATTGGAAGCGCAACTGCCCCAAGTATTTGGCGGACAAGAAGTCCGGCAAGGCAAACAAAGGTATATGTGATATACATGTTATTGATGTGTACTTGACTAGTACTCGCAGTAGCACCTGGGTATTTGATACGGGATCGGTTGCTAATATATGTAACTCGGTTCAGGGGCTGCGGAACAAGCGACAACTAGCAAGGGATGAGGTCTCGATGCGGGTCGGCAATGGATGAAGAGTTGATGTGATCGCCGTCGGAATGCTGCCTCTCCATATGCCATCGGGATTAGTTATAAACCTAAATAATTGTTATTTGGTGCCTGCACTGAGCATGAACATTGTATCTGGATCGTGTTTGATGCAAAGTGTTTATTCATTTAAGTCTAAAAACAATGGTTGTTCGATTTATATGAATAATATCTTTTATGGTCATGCACCTATGTTGAATGGTTTATTTCTGTTGGATCTCGATAGTAGTATTACGCATATTCATAATGTTGATGCTAAAAGGATTAAACTTGATAATGATATATCTACATATATGTGGCACTGCCGTCTAGGTCATATTGGCGTTAAACGCATGAAGAAACTCCATTCTGATGGACTTTTGGAATCACTTGATTTTGAATCATTTGATACATGTGAGCCATGCCTTATGGGCAAGATGACTAGAACGCTGTTTTCCGGTTCAATGGAACGGGCGACAGATCTATTGGAAATCATACATACTGATGTGTATGGACCAATGAGTGTGTCGGCGCGAGGTGGATATCGTTATTTTGTTACTTTCACGGATGATTTGAGTAGATATGGGTATATCTATTTGATGAAACACAAGTCTAAAACTTTTGAAAAGTTCAAAGAATTTCAGAATGAAGTGGAAAATCATCGTAACAGAAAGATCAAATTTCTGCGGTCCGGCCATGGAGGAGAGTATCTTAGTTACGAGTTTAGCACACATATGAAAGACTGTGGAATAGTTTCACAACTCACGCCTGCCGGAACACCACAACGTAATGGTGTGTCAGAACATCGTAATCGTACTTTATTGGATATGGTTCGATCTATGATGTCTCTGACTGACTTGCCACTGTCATTTTGGGGTTATGCACTGGAAACCGCTACATTCACTTTAAATAGGGCACCATGTAAATCCGTTGAAAAGACACCGTATGAATTATGGTTTGGAAACAAACCTAAGCTGTCATTTCTTAAAGTTTGGGGATGCGATGTTTATGTGAAGAAACTTCAACCGGATAAACTCGAACCCAAAGCAGAAAAATGCGTCTTCATAGGATACCCTAAGGAAACGATTGGGTATACCTTCTATCACAGATCCGAGGGCAAGGTCTTTGTTGACAAGAATGGATCCTTTCTTGAGAAGGAGTTTCTCGCGAAAGGTGTGAGTAGTCGGAAGGTAGAACTCGAAGAGGTTATTGAACCTTCTCTTCATGAAATGGCGAGTAGCGCAGCTCCAGAAGTTGTTTCGGAGTTGCCTTCACCTAATGAAGAGAGAGCTAATGATATTGATCATGAAACTCCGAAAGATGACACTACCGAACCTCGCAGGTCAAGCAGGACACGTGCAGCTCCTGAACTGTACGGCAATCCTGTTATGAATTTCATGATTGATGAAATGGATGACCCTGCGACGTATGAAGAAGCGATGATGAGCCCTAATTCCAACAAATGGCTAGAAACCATGAAATCCGAGATGGAATCCATGTATGAGAACCAAGTTTGGAACTTGGTGGACTTACCTCACGACCGAAAGGCCATTGAGAATAAATGGATTTTCAAAAGAAAAACTGATGCTGATGGTAATGTGACCATCTATAAGGCTCGACTTGTCACAAAGGGGTTTCGACAAATTCAAGGAGTTGACTACGATGAGACATTCTCTCCCGTAGTGATGCTTAAGTTGGTTAGGATTATGTTAGCAATTGCTGCATATTTCGATTATGAAATATGGCAGATGGATGTCAAAACTGCGTTCCTCAATGGTAAGATTGAAGAAGAGTTGTATATGATACAACCTAAGGGTTTTGTCGATCCTAAGGATGCTAATAAGGTGTGCAAACTTCAGCGATCCATCTATGGACTGAAGCAAGCATCACGAAGTTGGAATCTCTGCTTTGATGAGGTGATCAAAGAGTTTGTATTTGTCCAAACTTATGGAGAGGCTTGTATTTACAAGAAAGTAAGTGGGAGCAATGTGGCATTTCTGATATTATATGTGGATGACATATTATTGATTCGAAATGATTTAGATCTTTTAAACAGTGTTAAAAGTTATCTAAACAGCAAATTTTTGATGAAGGACCTTGGTGAAGCTTCATATATATTAGGCATTAAAATCTATAGAGATAGATCAAGACGCCTAATTGGGCTATCGCAGAGTACATACCTTGATAAGATATTAAAGAAGTTTAATATGGACGGAAGTAAGAAGGGGTTCTTACCTATGTTGCAAGGCAAGACATTGAGTAAGACTCAAAGTCCGGCTACGGCGGAAGAAAGAGAGATAATGGATAAGATCCCCTATGCCTCAGCCATAGGCTCTATAATGTATGCCATGCTATGTACAAGACCGGATGTGGCACATGCTATTAGTTTGACTAGTAGGTACCAATCTGATCTAGGTTTGTAACACTGGATAGCGGTCAAGAATATCCTTAAGTACTTGAGAAGAACTAAGGATATGTTTCTTGTATACGGAGGTGAAGAAGAGCTAATCGCTAAGTATTATGTCGATGCTAGCTTTGACACTGATCCGGATGACTCTAAGTCTCAATTCGGATACGTATTTCTCTTGAACGGAGCAGCAGTTAGTTGGAGGAGCTCCAAACAACCTGTGGTGGCTGGATCAACAACGGAGGCGGAATATGTTGCTGCTTCAGAAGCGGCGCAGGAAGCAGTTTGGATGAAAGAGTTTATTACGGAACTGGGTGTGGTTCCCAGTGCGTAAGACCCGATGGTGATCTATAGTGACAACAATGGAGCCATAGCCAACGCCAAGGAACCAAGGTCTCACAAGAATTCCAAGCATATTAAGCGCCGGTTTCACTCCATCCGCGAACATGTCAAGGATGGAGATATAAAGATTTGTAAAGTGCACATGGACCTGAATGTAGCAGATCCATTGACTAAAGTACTCCCTAGGGCAAAACATGATCAACACCAGAACTCCATGGGTGTTAGATTTATCACTATGTGAACTAGATTATTGTCTATAGTGCAAGTGGGAGACTGAAGGAAATATGCCCTGAGAGGCAATAATAAAGTTGTTATTATGTATTCCTTGTATATGATAGATGTTTATTTTACATGCTATAATTGTATTGATAGGAAACATCAATACATGTGTGTTTAATAAACAAAAAGGGTTCCTAGTCATGCATCTCTTATAGACTAGCTTGTTGATTAACAAGATGATCAAGGTTTCCTGATCATGGACATTGGATGTTGTTAATAACAAGGTCACACCATTGGTGGAATGATGTGATGAACATTCATCCAAAGTATAGCATTACGATCAAATCATTGTGTTTATATTTCTATAACATCATCCGAATTAATCTTTATCCTTAGACCATGAGATCATGTTAATTGCTAACACCGGAAGAGTATCTTGATAACATCAAACATCACACCGTAACAGGGTGACTATAAAGATGGGTTTAGTGCTACGAAGGTGTTATGTTGAGGCTCATGGATCAAGAGTGGAATTTTTCAATCCAGATGACGGATATATATACTCTGGGCCCTCTCGGTGATATCACATTAGGATAGCTTGCAAGCAAGTGATGTGATCACTAGAATGTTATATCACGGGAACGAGAAAAGAGTGCATGTCGGTAACGAGATCAAACTAGGTATGGAGATACCGATGATCGAATCTCGGACATGTAATATATCGAGAGACAAAGGGATTTAGTTACAAGCGTTAAAGGTTCTCATGATCACAGGAGTCATCGTTGAATGTGTAGGAGCCAGTAGGGATCTCCAGGTCCCGCTGCTGATTATTGATCGGAGAAGGGTCTCGATCATGTCTGCATTATTCGCGAACCGTAGGGTGGCACACTTAAGAGTTACCGGACACCATTTTGGAGCACATATGTTTCAGACGATAGAATTGCAAAGCGCAGGAATTGTTTCAATAGAAACCGGAAATTGTTTCGGGTGAAATTGCAGAAGGTGGTTCTGCATGTGATATTGAAATATTGCAAGGGGCAATATGTGAATGTTTGTTAATTAAAGTAATTAAAAAAATTCTGAATAAATTTAATAAAAGAGTTTTATTAAATGAGAGAGCATTAAATTTGGAGAAACCTAATGCATTTAAAGTGGAGACTTTAAAAGGGAATGTGAAGAGGCATTTTAATGTGGAGGAGTTACCACCACATGAATGGGGGAGGTGAGGGGTCACCCCCCATGCGCCAGCCATGGAGAGAGGGGGCACCCCCCTCCTCCTATAAAAGGCCACCCATTCCTTCCTTCATCCACACACCTCCTTGTGAAGGATCTCTCTCCCCCTCTAGAATTATTCCCCCATGGTCTCGGATTAGCGAGATACATGTTCCCGGTGGCATTTCGTCTGGAAGGAGTTGCTGCTTCCGCTGGATCGCTGGAGCGAGGAGGTGGAGGTTGTTCAGTGGCTTGAACGTGTGTGCGAGTGCGGATGCGCTGCTGAGTTGCGGTGCTCGGACTTCCTCACGATCTTGAGATCGGCAAGTGTACGACTACATCAACCACGAGTTCCTACTCGTTAACAAATCTCGTTGTCTTCGAGGTTAAGTTCTCTATGGATGTATGTCCACCCGTTTGCTTTGTACCTAGTAGATAGATCTTGGCGTGTAGTTCACACCGTAGGAAAATTTTTGTTTTCTATGTTGCGGACCCAACACCTAAAGGGTGAGCATATTGTTGGACTAACCAATGTCTCTTTTGAGAAATATCGAGTGTGTAGTGCTTGTATTTTCGGGAAGCAACATTGGAAGAGTTGTCCATCCATATCCAAGGTGGCCACATTAAGGCCTTTGGAGCTCCTACACGTGGATCTCTTTGGGCCATCAACATATGATTCTCTTGACGGAAGGAAGTGCGGACACTTGTTACCGTTGATGACTATTCAAGATACACTTGGGCTTTCCTTCTCAAGTCAAAGGATGTGACCTACAAGGAATTCATGATTTTCGCCAAGCAAGCTCAGTGTACCCATGAAGTGGAGATCAAGAACATTACGACCAACAATTGCACCAAATTCAAGAATTACACCATGCAAGAGTTTGTTCAAGATGAGGGGATCGAGCATGAATTATCGACTCCCTACACCCCTCAACAAAATGGTGTTCTTGAAAGGAAGAATTGGACAATCATAGAGATGGCAAGAATAATAATGTTGAGTGAATTCAAGTCACCCCACAACTTTTGGGAAGAAGCCATTGCTACTGTGGTTCACTACACGAATCAGCTCTTCCTCCAAGCTCCTTTAGACATTACCCCATATGAAATTCTCACAAAGAAAAATCCCAACATTAACTACTTCCTCGTCTTTGGGTGGAAGTGCCTCGTCAAGAACAAAAAATAAAAGCTCGATAAATTCGAATCTAGAATTATAGAGGGTATCTTTGTTGGTTATGCGGAAAACTCTCGTTCCTATAGATACTGCAATAAAACCAATGGTTGTGGTGAAGTATCTTGTGACATGAAGTTTTTGGAGGATAATCACTCCCAAGAGGGGCAAGTTGTTTCACGTGATGTAGATGATGGAAATTCTTCTCAAATCATCAAGTTGATGGGAATTGGGCATATCTTGCCCACCGAATCTCATATTCATGATCAAGAAGATGATGGGGCACAATCAAGACTAACCCAATAAGAGCCTAGTTCTACTCAAGTTGAACCATCAAGTGCACCCCAATATGAAGAACTCTATCAAGAAGTCTCGAAAACCAAAGAACAAGAACCAAGCCCTCAACCTGTTGATCAAGACCAAGAATAAAAACAAGTTCCTCCATCTCAAGGTCAAGCTCAAGATGTTGTCAATGATCAAGGATTGTCAAAGGATGAATTTGTTGATCATGAAGGCACAATCTGAAAGATCAAGGCCTCCTCCATTGCAAGTGGGATTCAAGTCAACAATATTCTTGGAAGCATATCATGAGGGATCTCACTCGCAATAAGAAGAAGCATCTCACTACCTTTTATGGACATCATGCCTTTGTGTCTAACTTTGAGCCACTCAAGGTCCATGAAGCTTTTGAGGATCCAGATTGGCTCGTTCCCATGCAAGAAGAACTCAAGTGCTTCACACTCAATGAAGTTTGGTCTCTTGTGGAGATGCGTAAAGATCACCACATTAATGTCATTGGGACCAAGTGGGTGTTCAAGAACAAGCAAGATGATAACAGAACCATGACAAGAAACAAAGCAAGGCTAGTGGCACAACGGTATGCCCAAATAGAAGGTATCGACTATGATGACACCTTTGCGCCCATTTCTCACCTTGAAGCTATTCATTTCTTGGTTGCATATGCATATTTTCATAACTTCAAGCTTTATCAAATGGATGTGAAAAGTACATTTCTTAATGGTCCCTTGAAAGAGGTTGCATATGTTTCTTAACCCCTAGGTTTTTAAAACACACGCTATCCCAACCATGTGTATCTACTCCATAAGGTTCTCTACGGACTAAATCAATCTCCTAGTCCTTGGTATGAGCACCTTAGGGATTTGTTACTCATGGAAAAGTTTAGCGTGGGTAAGGTCGATTCCACCCTTTTCACCTAACAGGTTAAAGGGGGTGGTTATTCATTATTCAAATTTATGTTGATGATATTATCTTTGGTGCAGTAAATGAATCTCATAACAAAGCTTTTGCTGAGTTGATGACTATGAAATTTAGGATGTCCATGATGGGGGAGTTGAAGTACTTTATAGGCTTCATTGTGAAGCAACTTGCTCAAGGCACCTTCATCTCCCAAGAAAATTACGTGAAGGACATGTTCAAGAAGTTTGATATGACCAATGCTAATCACGCGAAGATACCCATGCCCCTAAATGGGCAACTTGGTCTTGGTGAAGGTGAAAAGGACATGGATCAAAAGGTATATTGCTCCATTATTGGTTCCTTGCTCTATATTTGTGCTTCTAGGTCGTATATCATTTGAAGTGCTAGAATGTGTGCTTTTTTCAATCATCTCCTCAGGAGTGCCATTTGCTGGCGGTCAAACGGATTTTTAGCTATCTTGTTCTCACTCCTATGCTCTAGCTTTGGTATCCAAATGGGTTAACCTTTGAGCTTGTTGGCTATACGGATGCCGATTGGGCCGGTGATAAGGTTCACCGGAAGTCGACCTCTAGGGCTTGCTAATTCATTGGTTGGTCATTGATTAGTTGCTAATCCAAGAAACAAAACTCCACCACCCTATCCAGCACCTAGGACGAATACATATCCACAACATCTTGTTGTGCTCAATTACTATGGATGAGATAAACCTTGAAAGACTTTGATGTGTCTCTTGGTATGGTGTCTCTTCTATGTGACAACGAAAGAGCAAAAAGTATCGCCAATAACCCCATCCAACATTGTCGCACCAAACATATTGACATACGACACCACTTCATACGTGACCATGTCGCAAATGGTGACATCAGTCTCACTCATTTGGGAACAATGTTCAAGTTGGCAGATATTTTCATGAAACCTTTTGATGAAGCCTGTTTTGTCATGTTGAGGCAAGAAATTGGTATTCTAGATCCTATAAACATGAATTGATTTACTTCTTGCACTATATATTTGCTCTTAACATGCTATGTAGCCTAGTCGTGCAGCACATGAGGGGATAGTCATCTTACCATGTCTTGGTTTGATAAATACCTATATGTGCGATATAAATTGATATCATATCATTATATGGGTCCAAGCATCTATCTTTGAGGTGCCATGACATGTGTGCTTAAACATAGGGGTAGAAATCCCTCACCAAACATTTGCCTCTTGTGTGTTGTGGGATTTGGTTCTTGATGTTTTATATCCTATACCCCTTGTTTCTATTCATATCTTATTTGTTCTCTCTCCAATGGCTATAGCTAAAATTATTGCTTTTTTCATCTTGTGTACATGTCACCAAGATTCTCCATGAAAAAACCCAAATTTTCACATCAAAAGGGGCTATTTTTAGCCTCCCGGGCTTTTTGGTGGCCACTTCGGCACCGTCGGGCCTGTCGCCAAATGGACCGTGGGCTACTGGTTTGAAACCCCCATATACCTAACTGGTATACTGACCGCTAGTGTGGTAGGGCCTCGGTTCATCCGACGGGGCGCCGAGTCGGTTCGGCGTACAGCCCGGCTCTGCCGATTTGCAAAATTCCGAGCCTTATCTATTTAGGCATGGGTTGGTTGGACCCTTGTACATTCTCTACCCCATGGCCTCTCCTCCATTGTCACCTCCCCAAGCTCCCGAACCCCTCCCTTGCCTTCCCCACCCAACCAATCTCCCCCAAACTCTCCAAATTGATAGATCGAGTGATTGCAAGGCCTTCCACCGAAGGAAATCTCTAGGTTTGGACTGCATTAGGAGATCTTAGAGTTTTTCAAGTTTCCCCTTTAGGCCCATCTCTTCTTGCCAAGATTGGCAAAGGGGACCATGTCTTCCTCAGGTATTTCCTTTCTCGTCTCTTTTTGTCGATCTCCCCTAATTTAACCTCCATGTGCTTGGATGTACTCCACCTAGGGTTTCATCTAGGGTTACCCTTGTTGGTTTTGGAGCCAACTATGTTCTCTCAAGGTTTCCCCTTTACTCATTGCTATTGTTTCACAAGTACTTGAGTCAATTTTTGCAATTTTTTGACGACATTGTGTTAGTTTTGCCATCCTAGGGAGATTTCGGCGAGCGTTTCGATGTCATGTTTTGGCCTGCCGGGCCTAGCACTAGATGATTTGGTGGGTGATCTGGATTTGTTGATTTGCTTGTTGAATGTGCACTGTCTTCACCTTTGCGATGTTGCACTTCTCCAAACCTATCTTTTGGGTTCCTCCTTCGTCGTGACATGTACTCTTACTTTTCATTCGCCATATTTTTGCTTCTTCATGCAGATTCCGACCATGAGCATGTGTACGAGGATGAGATCATGGAAGACAATGTTGAGGCATAGAAGAGGAAGCTTGTTACTCCGCGGCTAGAAGGTTGTTGTACTAGTGGACGCACTAAGCAAGTTGTCTAGTGTGGCTCCTCGTCTACCTCAAGGGGCGCAAGGGGTGGAAAGAAGTCGTCTGCTCAGAGAGAGAAGGGAAAGAACATTGGTCCCTCAAAAGAGGAAGTTTTACCTGATTTCAACATCGCCAGTTGTATTGGCAAGCAATGGCATATTTTGCGGAGGCAGAATCCATACCCTTTTCATGAGAGGACCTACACTCATTCTGTGAAGCGGTTTTGGACCAACACTCAACAGCAGTTTTGGGATGACTATTAAAATGAGCCTGAATAGATGTTGATTGGCTACCTGGTCGTCCCCATGGTTCTCAATGTTGAGAATTATCACCTGTATGCCTCCACGGACTTCTAGTACATTGACGCTGCTCTGAAAAGATGGATGTGTTTCATCCTATCACTATGGAAGAGGCTTTGTGTCCATTGCTCATTCACCACTTCCATGCTATAGTGTTCTTTCATTCTGATCCATCGCGCACCATCACTTGGATGACTGGGCCTGATCTCTATTTAATGACCTTTGAGGATTTTGTGAGGCCATGGACAATGGAGATGGAAGGACTGAGAATTCTTTTCCCTTCATTCATAGAAGGTTATGACAGCTGATGACATTACTCACTACTACCCACCTGATCCAACTCAGTCATCACCCAGGATTTCTGGAATGTATTTCTACTACCACTCTTTGGTCAAATTGTTCTATGAGAACCTCGTCAGCAAGGCTGGTGATGAAGCCAATTGTTGTGCCTACCGTCTCAACCTCATGTACGATTGCTGTACCAGTCATCTTTAGAAAATCCATGGCTGCGATTTCATCTTCCGTGAGCTTCAACGTTTTGTGGAGAAGCGTATGACTCCCAAATACAGTCGGTATGTTTAGTGTTTGATCAATGTGGTTGTGCAGCCGACAATGCAACTCGTGGTGAGTGGTATAGGATGGAAAAGATCACTCTACTCATTGTGGTTCGTATTTTGATCTTCCTATAATGATGCCAGCTGAGGGAAGTACTGAGGCTCGACATATCCCACCGACTCATGCTTCTAGATCCCACCACAATATTCATTCTCCCAAGTAGGGTCTTGCCATGTTCTTCACCAACTTATAGGATATGTGTCGGGGGACTTATGATGTTGCCCATAATGGGCTAGAGTTGAGTGATATGTTGCTAACGTATCTATAATTTTTTATGTTCCATGCTTGGTTTTTATCTACTTTTTTATGTTTTGTCCACCCTTTGGAGTACTTTTTATACACTTTCTTGGACTAACCTATTAACAAGATGCCATAATGCCAGCTGCCTGTTTTCTGTTGTTTTTGGTTCCAGGAAAGTCAGAAAATGAATATTCTCAGAATTGGACAGGACAAAAGCTAAAGTCAGTTTTTCACCAAGGGGGACATGGAGATAGAATACAAGACGGAGAGGGGCCAGAGGGCCACCACACCACCTGGCCACGTGGCTAGGCCTGGCCTGCGCCAAGGGGTGGTGTGGCCGCCTAGGGCACCCCCTCGGCCTTCCCTTTCGCCTATAACATGCCTCCGATACAGAAACCCTAAGTACCCGATCAAAATTCGACAAAAGAGTCTGTAGCCACCATCATCTCCATCCCTAGATCAGGAGGGATCTAAAGCTCTTCCCGGCACCCCGCTGGAGGGGAGAATTCACCCTGGAGGCCTTCTTCATCACCATGCAAGCCTCTGGTGTGATGCGTGAGTAGTTCATCCCTGGACTACATGTCCATGTAGTAGCTATATGGTTGGTTCTTCTCCTTTGTACTACCATGTTTAGATCTTGTGAGCTCCGTTCATGATCAAGATCATCTATTTATAATCCTACGTGTTGTGTTTGCGGGGATCCGATGGATATTGAGATGCTATTTCAGATTAATTATTGATTCTATCATGTCTTTGTTATTTGTGATCTTGCATGCTGACGAGGGTTTAACTCGTCAATGCCCATTGTTATGGACTTGGGTTTTGGAGAAGGAGGGAGCTCTAGAGACATCTATCGGCTAGCAAACAAGCACACAGGGGACAAAGGATTTACCCAGGTTCGGGCCTCGTAGAGGTCCCTACTCCTACTTGTCTGCTCGTGGAATTATTGAGGGAGTCGAAAGTTACAATGGTGCGCAGATGTAATCTGGCGAAGGTTGTGGAAACTAGGGTTGCGTGTGTCCTTCTCGCCGCCCCCTCCTAGCCTTTATATAGATAGGCTAGGTCTCGGGTAGCAGGTCAAGTCGGTTACAAGTTAGGGTTTTCCCTTCAATCTTTCTATCTTTAGCTTCTTCTTGTTCTTCAAGCAATCGAGAGTCCGTAGGTTACTCGAGTCCCTCCATTCGGGCCTTGGAGACATTGTGGGACTATATGTATTTGGACCGTACATACCAAGCTCGAGTACATGTATGGTATACCCATGTCAGTAGCCCCCGAGTGTCCAGTGGAATCGCATATTCGACTAGGGACTTTTGAAGCCTTCGAGTGCCCAAATGAGTACATTTCGATTGCTTTTATTTGTGTCATAGGGATTGTTGATATACGTGCCTGATATAACCGAAGTATCGGTATCAGTTAACCACCTTAGGGTGAAACAACGCAATCTACTCAAATTCGAGTCCCCGGACTCGAATCTGAAAAAGTGCTGGTGTAATTCGACTCAGGCCGTGGAGGTCTTACAGGAGTCAAATTCCAGTTATATGGGTGTGAGCACTCGACGCGTCCGTCAAGGCATGTTCATCGTGCCTGTAGGCACGGATACATTTCTGGTAGTGCGCAGTTAAATACGTTGCCAGGCCTTATTCAGGTCTTACCTTCACGCCGTAAGCGCGACATCCGAATTTTATCATCGCGGAGACGATTCGGGCGTCCCAGGAGACGTAGTCTCTTTGTAGGGAAAATTTGTGAGGGGTTTAGCCAAGGGTTGCGAGTGCGGATGTTATCAACACACAGTTTTTGTGCCAATAATCATAGGGTGCGCGACCAGCGCTCCCTATGGGAGTAGCCCTCGAGTGCCTGGTTGAGTCGAAGACTCAGGCAGGGACTAAAGAATTTTTACGACTGTTGTCGTCTTTTGCTTGCTTGTTTTAGTCGAAGACTCAGGCAGGGACTAAAACACTTTTACGACTGCTGTCGTCTTTTGCCTGCTTGTTTCAGTCGAATTTGTTTCCAGCGCTCGCTATGGGAGTAACCCATGTTCGTAATCGAACTGTGTTTCGAGTGGTTGGGTTTGCTTTGTGATTGTCCATGTTCCTTCAACAAGAAAAGAAAAAGTCATAGGGTGTGCAGCCAGTGCTCCCTATGGGAGTAGCCCTCGAGTGCTTGGTGGAGTCGAAGACTCCATCAAGGACTAAAAATAGTCGAAGCTTTCCACTGCGTAGCCTTGATGACGTCAGTGCTGACGCTTGTATGACCTCAGTTGCCCGCGTGAGCGAGTTTGACGGGACGTGATGACCGGTGGGTCCCACTTTCTGACTTTGATTTGACTAGGCATGCGTAATCTTATTTTTAACTGCGCCTCCTCGATTTTCGCGCGTAATGGTAGAAGTGGGGGAACGGTTCGCGCTTCCTCTTCTCCACGTGTCCAATGCGATGCGTGCCACACGTCCAATAGGGTTTTTGTCAGCCGTTGGATTGCATCTCCCAGGGGTTAAGTAGCGGTGTTGCGGCGGTAATTTTCCATCTGCGCTCTTTCTTCCTTGCTTCCATCGCCATTGCTGTTGTTCTTCTGCTTTTCCCTGCACTCATCTCCTCCACGGCGCTGGACCACCTTCGCTCGTTTCCAAGCTACTTTCTGCGCTCTCATCGCCGCCACGCATTGGGGAAAAAGAAAGGAGGTGATGCCTCTGATTCCGCGGCCACCATCGCCGTGACGAAGAAGAAGGGTGGCTCCATTGTTGCGGGGACCAGCGCCGCCGCCGGCGTGAAGAAGAAGGTCGCGGGCACTCGCGTGACCAATGGTGCATGGCTCCCCTCCATTATCAAGGCGTCAGATCTCCGTCTTCTTCGCCAGGATGGAGTTATCTCTACGGCAGTCGCCGATGCGCGCGTCCCCAGCGGTGAGAGCATTCCTGCTCCTCCCGCTGGTTTTCAAGTGATGTTTCTCGCATTCATCATTCGCGGTCTCTCCTTGCCTCTCCACCCCTTTCTTAGGGGTCTTCTTTGCTTCTATGGGCTCCAGCTCCATCAGCTGTCCCCAAATTCGATTCTCCACATCACCTGCTTCATCACCCTTTGAGAGTGCTGGCTCGGAATCGAGCCACACTTTGGTCTTTTCAAGTGCTTGTTTAAATTGAAGCGTCAGTCCGCATCTGGCTCTTTAGTTTATGACGTAGGTGGTTGCGGCATCCATGTCGACCCATCTGCCACCTACTTCGACATCAAGCTTACCAAGTCCGTCCATGGATGGAGGGACAAATGGTTCTATGTCCGCGATCAGAAGGCCAAAGATGAGCACTTTGGACTCGCGCCCTTCGATCCGGCGACTCCCTGCAAGAAGATGCGTTCTTGGAAGAACATAGTTATGCCTGGCGAACTCGCGGAGATGAACGTGATGTATCAGCGCGTCTGCAACCTCGAAAGTCGCATAGGCGCAGAAAAGGGAGGTTGCGCTCTTATCAGAACTTGGCTGCGCCGCCGCGTCCAACCTCTCCAAGCTAGAGTCCATCCCATGTTTCAATGGAGTGGCGCTGATGATGCCACTCGCATGTCTGCCGATGGCATGTCCGCGAGTAAGGTGGATAAGAGGATTCGACTGGTCACGAAGTGCACTGTCAAGGATGTGCTTCCGAGTGAACCAGTTGTTCCTCCTTTTGATGCTTCGAATCCTCCTCCTGAGGTATAGTTGTGCTACGCAGTAGCTTATTTTCACGATTGCTTTTCTGTTTGCTTACTTGTTCTGTTTGTATGCAGGATTGGGCGGTGTCGCCTTGTATGCCTCCTCTCCCTAAGGGGATTATTCCTTGCGAAGCTTTTGAAGAGGACGAGTCTAAGTCGACTATCCCTTCTGATGTGGAAGAGGAAGCCCCCGAGTCCGAGAGCCCGGATACTCGTAAGCGTTCGCGCAGCGAGGATTCCGACGCATCGACTCCTTCGACTCCAGGAGGAATGGCTGTTGGCACGGAGTCGCCAATTCTAGCCGTTCATGTGAGGGCTGTGGCACCGTCTTCTCGCAAGAAGATGCGATTGCCCAAGGAGTCTTCGTCGGAGTCGGTGGCGGCCACGTTTGATCTTGAAAAGTTTGACAGGTAAGTTTGCTAGATCATTCATTCTTTTCTGTTTTCTTCTAGTTGAATTTGCCCTGGAGTTTGCCATTTCTCAATGTGGATTTGATCTTGTAGTCAAGAGGCATCGTCATCTTCTGGCGACATCGAGTTTTTGAAAGAATCGGGAGTCGCGACCTCAAGGGCCAAGGTAGAGGTCGAGCGCGCTCCTTCCCCTCCGGCAGCGGCCCACTCCGGGCACAATTCTTCGAGCTCTCCTCATGTAGGGGAACATCGAATGGTTGCTCGGATGACCGTTCAGCAAACTTCTTCGGAGTCGCTGGAGGATCATGTCAGTATATCTTTCCATCTTTTAGTATGGCAATCGATGCTCTCTGTTGCTCTATTTGATTCCTTGTTTGTGCGGCAGCTCCTTGTAAAGGCAGCCGCGCAAGTGGCGGAGCAGGTGATGGCGATTGGTCGCCAACATGCAATGCTAGAAACGCGTCACCTCGTGGTCGAAAGTGAGTGTTCTACACTTATTCTTTTTGTCTCCTCCTTCTTGGTATAGTCGACTGATAGTCAACTTTTGGTTGCCATGTAGCTGAGCATAACGCTTTACTGCGCAATGTCGCCACCTTGGAAAACACATTAGCCACGGCTGTGAAGGGGCGCGACGAGGCAATCGCGGCTCGTGATGATGCACGGAAGCGTGAAGAGGATCTGCGTGCCTCCTTTGCAGCTAGGGAAAAGTTGTTCGAAGAGCAACTATTCTCAGTCGCCAAGGCCCTCTCAGGTACCTTTGCTGATAGATGTTTTGTTGTTGTCCTTCTCTTCATCTGGAGTTTTGCCGGTGGCGCTACAGATTTCATCCATGTGTGGGTTTTCTGTGCAGATGCTAGCGATTTGAGCTTTGACCCACAGGCCCTTCGTCACGATGATGCTCTGGCAGGCGCGGTGTTTGCAGTCGAGGACCGTAGCGCCGCTGTACAATGTACATTGTCCAAGACCAAGGTCACCCTTAGTCGCCTCCGAGAGGAGTTGATGCCGAAGGCGGAGCTGGTTGATAATGTGGACGAGCTGGTAGAGTCACTCGCCGAGGGTGTGCCTGCCACCTACAAGAACTCCCTCCGTGCGGCTGGCGCGACCATGTCACTCGCCATGGTGCAAGCCCACGGAGTCGAGATAGATCCCTCTGTGGTGTCGAAGGTGATGCCTGTTGGCACGGACGGTTAGCAGGTAGTCTTCGCTCCTTTCGCGACTGCCTGTGCCAAATATGGCCATTCCTTGATAAATACCATTGCCAAGTATTCGGAGGAGCTCCAACGTGCGAAAAAGGCGGCGAAAGCTTCGGCCTCAGGGCCTGGCGGAAAGTCAGTGGCGTCTGATACTGCCACGGACTTGATGAAGCCCCCGAAGCCGTCGAAGTCGAAGAAGCCAGCTGCTCCATAGTTAGCTTTTTGTAATAGTTAATGAATTGTCCTTTTGTTTAGAGAAAATGCCTGCTGGCGAGTGTGTTTGTGAATACTTTATGCTGATCTTGAATGCATCTGTTACTTTTGCCTTTGTGTTAAGTTGGTCGCCTTATTTGCCTCTGTCTTGACTTTGTGGTAGGGTACATCAAGTGATCCTGTGGGGGGAACCCAGGACTCGCCATCTCTTGAAGATACAGTGGCACCTCCGTGCTCCAGGGTAGAGGAGCTGTCCTTGCTTTCGTGACTTCGTGATCGTGTTAAGAAGCTGGAGCATGAGTTGGCCCGTGATCTGTGGTAGCGCGGACGTGTGGAAGTCGAAGGCTGAAAAAGCCGCCGCCCGCGAGCAATATTTGCTTGGCGAGGTGAGCAGCTGGGCGACCAGTTTAAGTGTTAGTTTGCTTTTTCCTCGTCTTTTCCTTTGTAGTCACTTGCAGAGGTACGTTGTACTCATGCTATTGATGCTGCTTCGTGTAGTTGTTAGCGTGCGCCATCCGCAGGAGGAGAGGGATCGAATTGCCATCCGCCTTCATGATCTCACACAAGAACAACTTCAAGAGAGTGGATACTTTTGGGTAGATCATGATCGTGCGACTGCGTTGGCGGCCCTGCAGGATCGCGCATCACGGGTGTTGCTCTTCCTGAAGAAGTCGCAGTCGTGCTTGAAAAGCATTTATCGGGCTATGTTCCCGCTGGACGACGCTCTGTCAAGCCTGCTGGCTCTTCTTGCCAAATTTCAAGATCTGTCCATGGTTCGCGAGTGCGTGAGGCAGCACTTGGTAGCTGGTGCCAAGGCTGCCCTCTCGATGGTGCGTTTGCACATGCCTGACGTGGATATTGCCGCCATTGCCTCTGGGCCACCGGCGCCACCAGCAGGATCTTCCTGGAATATGGTGCCGCACTATCAGGCGGTGGACCGCCCAGCCGAGGAGATCGTCGACTTCTTCGAGGAACAAACTAATGTTCTTCTATTGCAAGGGTAGCCAAATATGTATCCTGCACATAAGTGTACTTGTGTTGTAAAGTTCGTATAGATGTTGTATATAATTTATTGTCCAATGTGCATAAGGAGCTTTGTGAGCGTGAGGTGCGTTGCACTATGCGAGTCCTTTTCGTTAGCCTGGCCATCCTTTTATCTCACTTCCTTGTCAACCTGTCAGGTGCGTTGCAGCTGGGTTGATTTTGTGTTAAGGGGTTCGATTGATGTGCCAGCTACTCAGGATGTCGCGTTTTGGTTTGAAGAACATATGTGTATAGGGTGGCACCGCCCCCGAGTATGAAAAATTGACAAAGTAAAGGAGAACATAGAGTTTCGGGGAACTTAGCTTTTATTTATTCGAAGAATAGTACGAAGTACAATGTGTGGCTAAGTAGCCTTGGCTGAGTAGCCTTATTTGCGATGTAGAAGTAAAGAAAACGACTAAGGGTAGAAGCATCGTAGTTGTGTGACGTTCCAAGGGTTGGAGTATGCGACTCCTGTCTCTAAATCTTGAAGGCGATAGGCGCCGCCTGGGATTACTTCTGTAATCACGTACGGTCCTTCCCAGGGGGACTCGAGCTTGAGATGTCCTTGCTGTTTCAGTCGTAGGACCAGGTCGCCTTTGACGAAGGATTTGGGGCGAAGCCTTCTACTGTGGTAGTTGCGCAGGTTCTGCTGGTAGATCGTAGATCTTTCTGCGGCAATTTCTCTTGCTTCGTCAAGGAGGTCGACGGAGTCTTCGAGTGCAAGGGATGACTCTTGTTCGTTGTACGCGACCACGCGCGGCGCCTTGTACCGTACCTCGGCGGGTAGTACTGCTTATGCTCCGTGCACCATAAAGAATGGCGGGTAGCCCGTGGCGGTATTTGGAGTTGTACGTAGACTCCAGAGTACAGATTGTAGCTCATCTGGCCAGCAACCCGCCGCTTGTTCGAGTGGTCGCAGGAGTCGCTTCTTGATGCCGCTGCAGACGAGCCTGTTTGCTTTTTCCACCTGACCGTTGGTCTGTGGATGTGCTACTGAGGCGTAGCTGATGTTGATCCCCAGGTTCTCGCAGAATTCTTGGAACTCCTTGGATGTGAAGTTCGTCCCGTTGTCGGTAATAATGCTGTGCGGCACGCCGAAGCGGTAGATGATGGACTCGAAGAACTTGACTGCGCTCTGCCCTGATTGGTTGGTCATTGGCATGGCCTCGATCCACTTGGTGAATTTGTCGACTGCCACCAAGAGGTAGACGTAGCCTCAGCTTGCCAACCATATCAAGCCCCCATTGTGCGAAGGGCCAGGCCAATGGAATAGGCCGTAGCTCTGCGCCTGGTGTGTGTGGCTTGTCCGCGAATCGCTGGCAAGCATTGCATTTTTGGACTATGTCCTTGGCGTCGCGCATGGCCGTGGGCCAGTAAAATCCAGCTCGTAGAGCTTTGGCGACGAGGGCGCGACTACCTGCGTGGTGCCTACAGGTCCATTCATGGATGTCGAGGAGTATTGCTCTTCCGTCAGCCATGGAGACGCATCGTTGTAGCACTCCTGTGATGCTGCGTTTATACAGTTCGCCGTTGAGAATGGCGAATGCCTTGGAGCGCCGCGCGATGTGCCGTGCATCTGTCTGATCATCCGGTAGTCTCTTGCTAAGGAGGTACGTAATGTACGACTGCGTCCAAGATTGCTCGATCATCATGACGCTCATTGGTCCCTCGAGTCCTGTGTCCAGCTCCAAGTCATCGAGTGCCATTGGCTCATTGGGTGGCGTAGCCCCCGAGTCCGTTGCTACGCTTGTTTTCTTCCCTGCGTCCTTTGGCTTGATGGAGCGTTCGCATATGCGCTTGAGAAATACCCCAGGTGGTATGGGGGCGCAGGTAGAGCCTATGTTGGCGAGTGTGTCCGCCTCCTCGTTGCTTTCGCGACCTATGTGTCGCAACTCGCAACCATCGAAGTCTCCTTCGAGTGTATCGTAGAGGTCGCGGTATGCGATCATGTTGTCGTTCAGTGCGTCGCACTCGTGCATTGTTTGGTTGACGACCAACTTGGAGTCGCCATATATGATGAGCCTTTTGGCGCCACAGGCTTTTGCCATCCTCATCCCATGCAACAGGGCCTCGTATTCAGCCTCATTGTTTGAGGCTGTGAACTGCATTCACAGGATATATTTCAGCCTGTCCCCTTGAGGTGATGTCAATATGACACTTGCGCCTGCTCCGTCTTTCCGTTTGGACCCATCGAAGTGCATTGTCCAGAGGTAGGACATATCTGGCTTGTCCGGGAGCTGGTTCTCCATCCAGTGCACGAGAAAGTCAGGGAGCACTTGCGACTTGATGGCGTCGCGTTTTTCATATGTGATGTCTCGTGGAGACAGCTCTATTCCCCAAAGCACGACTCGCCCCGTGGCGTAGGGGTTATTGAGGATATGCCCCAACGGGCGTCGTTGACTATCACGATTAGGTGTTCCTGGAAGTAGTGGCGCAGTCGCCGGGCGGTCATAAAGATGCCGTACACCAGCTTTTGGTAGTGCGGGTGCCGCTGTTTTCTTGGCATGAGGACCTCGCTGAGGTAGTATACCGGGCATTGTACGCCGTGGACTTTGTTTTCCTCGGCTCGCTCGACGACGAGCACTATGCTGACCACCTGGTTGGTGGCGGAGATGTACAGCAACAGTGGTTCCCTTTCTCGTGGAGTCACCAGTACTGGCGAGCTGGATAGCAAGCGCTTAAGATCTTCGAATGCTTCTTGTGCTTCATTGGGCCACTCGAATTTTTCGGCTTTCCGGAGGAGCTGGTAGAAGGGCAGTGCCTTTTCACCCATCCGACTGATAAATCGACTGAGGGCCACGATTCGTCCGGCCAGTTGCTGGACGCCTCTTATGTTCTTCGGCATCTCCATGGCCAGTATGGCTTTTATCTTCTTCGGGTTTGCCTCGATCGCCCTCGCAGAGATGAGGTATCTGAGTAGCTGCCCAGATGGTACGCCGAAGGCGCATTTGTCCGGATTGAGCTTGATCCGGTAGCGATCGAGGTTGGCGAAGGTTTCGCGCAAATCATCGATTAGAGAGGCTTCCTCCTTGGTCTTGACTACTATGTCGTCGACATAGACTTGGATGTTGCGACCTAGTTGTTCCTTGAGGCAAGCCTGCATGCATCACTGGTAGGTGGCTCCCCCGTTTTTTAGCCCGAAGGGCATTGTGTTGTAGCAGAACACACCAAAGGGCGTTGTAAACGCTGTTTTCTCCTGATCTTCCTCCTTCATTCGAATTTGATTATAGCTTGAGTAGGCGTCGAGGAAGCAGAGGCGCTCGCATCCAGCGGTGGAGTCGATGATCTGGTCGATCCGTGGCAGCGGAAAGTGATCTTTTGGGCATTGCTTGTTTAAAGAAGTGAAGTCCACACACATCCGTAGGATGTCTGTGTCCTTTTTTAGTACCATCACCGTATTGGCGAGCCAAGTGCTTTCCTTGATCTCGCGTATGAACTTGGACTCGAGGAGTCTGTTGATCTCCATTCCGGCTGCCTACGCTCGTGGCTCAGACAGTCGCCTGATTGTTTGCTTGACTGGCCTTGCATCGGGGTTAACGTTGAGTGCGTGCTCGGCGAATTACCTGGGAACTCCTGGCATGTCCGTAGGACACCAGGCAAAAATTTCCCAGTGCTCACGGAGGAATTAGATGAGCACGAGTTCCTATGCGGGACTCAAGTTGATGGCGATGAGGGCCGTCTTGGCGGGATCTGATGGATGGACCTGCACCTTCTTTGTGTGCACGGATGAGTCGAAGGAGAGATCAGGTGAGCTTGGCCTACTCAAGGGAGGCAGACTGTTGTCTATCATCTCTTTCAGTCTTGCGAGTTCCTCCTGCATGCCGAAGGACTGGGAGATTCTGTTGAATTCTCTGTCGCAAGCATCAGATCGCTCAAAGTTCCCGTTGATCGTTATGACGCTGTTGGGACCTGACATTTTCATCTGCAGGTAGGCGTAGTGGGGTACTGCCATGAACCTGGCGAATGCGACGCGCCCAAGGATGCAATGGTATTGTGAGGGCCAGTCGACGACCTCAAAGTCGATGCGCTCGCGCCGGAAGTTCTTCGGCGTGCCAAAGATGACGTCGAGGTTGATTTTGCCCAGGGGGTATACGCCTTTCCCTGGGACGATGCCGTGGAACATTGTGTCCGATGCCTCCAAGCAGGTTAGAGGGATCCTCATTGCTCGCAAGGTACTCGCAAATATGAGGTTGATGCCGTTTCCGCCATCCATGAAGACGCGACTCATGTCAAAGCCTCCAATTTGCGCCTCGAGTACGAGGGGGCAATGACCTGGGCGAGGTACTTGAGGCAGGTGGTTGTGTTTGTCGAAGGTAATGCACGACTCGCTGCCACTGAGGTACTCAGGGGTGGATGGTGGCGAGTGCGTGGCCAAGTTGACTTGGCGAGTGATGGCCTTTTGCACCCTGTTGGAGGGGCGCCCCTTTTGGATCATCATGGTACCCATGGCCCGTGGGTATGGTTCGCCTCCGTGGTGCTGGTCCGGTGCAGCTCCGTTCGGGGGTGGCCCAGGTGGTGGTGGTGGTGCGCCATGTGCCACGGCACCTGGAGCGGCTATGTAGCCTCTTTCGACTGCGTTGTGGTTCATCCGAACCAATCCCTCGTGTAGCTTGAGGAACTCGCGGTAGTCCTTGAGGAGGTGGCTGGACTTTCTATTGCCATCATGTTTGTCGATGTAGAAGTGTACCGTGCATGGCCCGGACAGTTTGTCCTCGATGGAGGTCGCGGGTGCCTCATCGTGAGTGCGGCGTTGCCACACTTGCGTGGTTTTCCCGGAGTCGTGGTATCCGCCGCAGCGGTATCCGCTGTTGCGGTTATCGTCGCTTCTATCGGCGTAGCCGGCTGCGACCATGTTGACGTCATCGCGATCGTCGTAGACGCGCATGTGACGCTTGCCCCGGCGATCGCGTCTGCATTCGAGTTCTTCCTCCTCGTTAGAGTGAACGTGATTCTTCACCGAATCTTCTCCATCGGCCCACCGATTCGCGATCTCCATCAGGTGGTCGATGGTCTGGGGCTTTGAGCGGCCTAGCTCCTCCCTGAGTTCCATGCGGCGGACACCACCATTGAATGCATCAATCGCGCGGTCTTCTGAGATGTTCTCCGCGGAGTTCTTGATGATGGACCACCTTTGGATGTAAGAGCGCAGCGATTCGCCAGATCTTTGCTGGCAGCATCTCAGTTCTTCGATTGAGGAGGGCCGTTTGTACGTGCCCTTAAAGTTGGGCTCGAAGCTGTAGACCAGCTCATCCCAACTGCGAATGGATCCGCGTGGGAGGTTATTGAGCCATGCCCAGGCGGCGCCCTGCAGCTGTAGCTGCAAGCATTGCATGGCAGTACTTCGACCGCCTCCGTGTAGCCTGACGGAGGAGATGTGGTCCTCCAGCCAGATCTTAGGGTCCTGTAGACCGTCGAATTTCGGGTTCTCTGATGGGAGTTTAAACCCTTTAGGCATTCGCTTCTGCCTAATGGCTCTGCTAAAGCATCTTCCTCTTCTGAGTCAGTCGACCGAGCACGTCGTGCCCTTGACTTGTCGATCTTGCGTTGTGTGAGGTCGTCACGTGCATCATAGTCGCGATCGTGTCGCCATGAGCGGCAGCGTCGAGACAGGTCGTGACTGTCATCGCTAGACGAGGGCGAGGAGTAGCGCTTTGCCCTTTTTTGGGCCTGGTACCGGCTCCTTGTCGAGGGCGGTCTCGATTAGCCCCAAACCCGCGATCGTAGATCGGTGCATGGTCGTTCGGGGATCTCCAGCTGGCGGCTGGTTATTGAGGAGGTACATGGTGGCTGTTGTCACCACGGCTTGCGGTGTCCTAGGAACCACGTTGCCTCTCATGTCGACTGTCATAGAGTAGAAGTCGAGGACTTTCGCGGCCTCTATGCGCTCTTGTTCGGTGAGGTGAGCCATCCGCGACTGCCTCTTCTTGGTGAGGTACTCATTGCCTCTTGAGAAGGATCCTCCGTAGGAGGAGAGCCCAGCACGACGAAGGCTTGATTCATCCGCTGCCTTTTTACACGCCTCAAGTTGCACGATTGCTTGTTTTTGGCGCTTGAATTCCTCTTTTAGGAGCCAGTGGTAGCCCATCTACAGTTCCTACGGGGACCCGAAGGGTAGAGGTGCACCCCGTAGGGCTTCACGGCAGCGATCCCACTCTTGCTCATTGAGCCTGATCACGACGTGTTCGCCGGTTTGCTCGTTGATCATGCTAGGAGGTTCGACTGCTCCTCCGTTGCCACCGTTACCGCTGTTGCCGCCGTTGCCACTGTTGCCGGCGTTGGGTGGGTCGGTGCTATTGCCGGTGTTACCACTGTTGCCGCGATTGGGTGGATCGGTGCCGTTGACGGTGTTACCACCATTGTCCCGATTGGCGGAGGTGTCGCCCACGTTGATGACGGCGCACATGAAGTGATTAGGAAAGCTGTTGCTTCCACAACTTTCAGATCTAGAACCATAGGTTCCACTTCAGTGGCCAGATCACTTAGATCGGAGTTGCGACTGCTGTCGCTGACCGTGTTCTCGACTACCACCGGAGCGTTGAGCTTGCTGAGGGTGCCGATCGATGGAGGGAACCATGATGCTGGGGCAATCGCCGGTGTTGTCGGCTGATCAGGCATGTGAAGCGTGCCCATCTGACCAACTTGGAAGAGGAAGCTCCCAATCACCAGGCTGATTCCGTCGCCCACAGACTCGAAGGTCGGGCGGGTGGCCGGCGTGTGGATGGTGAAGTCGAAGGCGCCGAAGAGCTGACGAATCTCCGATGTTGCAGAGTTGTAGATCGCATTTGATGGGGCCGAAGAAGCCGCAACATCAGCACTCCCTATTCCCACAGATGGCGCCAATTGATGAGGGTTTAACTCGTCAATGCCCATTGTTATGGACTTGGGATTTGGAGAAGGAGGGAGCGCTGGAGACATCTATCGGCTAGCAAACAAGCACACAGGGGACAAAGGATTTACCCAGGTTCGGGCCTCGTAGAGGACCCTACTCCTACTTGTCTGCTCGTGGAATTATTGAGGGAGTCGAAAGTTACAATGGTGCGCAGATGTAATCTGGCGAAGGTTGTGGAAACTAGGGTTGCGTGTGTCCTTCTCGCCGCCCCCTCCTAGCCTTTATATAGATAGGCTAGGTCTTGGGTAGCAGGTCGAGTCGGTTACAAGTTAGGGTTTTCCCTTTAATCTTTCTATCTTTAGCTTCTTCTTGTTCTTCAAGCAATCGAGAGTCCATAGGTTACTCGAGTCCCTCCATTCGAGCCTTGGCGACACCGTGGGCCTATATGTATTTGGACCATATATACCAAGCTCGAGTACCTGTAGGGTATACCCATGTCACATGCTCTCTGTTGTTAGTAGATATCTTGGCCGAGTAGATGCTAGCAACTCCAAGTAGGAGTATTTACGCTCGATAGTGGGTTCATGCCTCTAGTAATCTGGGGAAGTGACAGAAATCTCTAAGGTACTAGATGTGTTGTTGCTACTAGGGAGAAAACATCAATCCTTTGTTCATAGAACAATCGTATTGTTTACTTTACACACAATGCGTAATGCAATTATCTATTGCTTGCAACTTAATACTGGAGGGGGTTCGGATGATAACCTGAAGGTGGATTATTAGTCATAGATGTAGTTGGATTACGGTCTATGTATAATGTTGTAATGCCCAATCAAATCTCATAGGAGTCAAGATGATTAGTATATGCATGTTTTTTTCTCGATGTTTGTCAATTGCCCCGCTGTAATTTTTTCATCCAGCATGTCATCTATCTTAAGGATAATCACCACTAGTGAACTATGGACCCCGGTCCTTTATTTTACCATCAATCTACAACTGTTTACTGCTTTCTGTTTACTTTCTACAAGCTTTTACTTTCTTCCACACAATAAGTTTAATCCTTTGTTTTCAGCAAAATCGGTGAGATTGACAACCTCACTGTAAGTTGGGGGAGAAGTTATGTGCTTGTGTTGTGCAGGATTCCAAGTTGGCAACAACACCTTGGAAGTGTTTCCTTGCTCCTACTGGTTCGATAACCTTGGTTTCATAACTGAGGGAAAACTTGCTGATGTGCTCATCATACCTTCCTCTTGGGTTTCCCCAACGAGCTCGATATATTTTGGGCCATCAAGCTATTTTTCAGGCGCCGTTGCTAGGGAGTCAAGGACATCTTCACAATGGGAGTCCCTCATAACCAATCTCTTTACTTTGTTATTTTTGTTTTGCTTAGTTTATTTCTGCTTTGTTTGCTTGTTTCTTTATCAAAAACACACAAAAAATAGTTTTACTAGTTTGCTTTCTTTATTAAAAACACACAAAAAATTAAGTCTTTCTATAGTTGTTACATCTTTCTTAGCTCACCATGTTGATCCCTAAATTCACTTTGAAAGACCTTTCAATAGGTAGTGGATCTATAATTGGAAAAGATAATATTGAAGAATTATTTAATCATGTTAGTAAGCATGGGGATATTGAGGATAGATCCTTTGCAGAACTCGCTCCGAATTATGAAATTGCTGCAGCTTCTTTGGTTCACATGTTGGAAGCTAGGTTTGTTAACCTTAACCCCTTAATGCAAGTGATGTTTCTTAAACTTAAGGAAATTTAGGACCCTAAAAAGAGAGATTTTATTCTGGAAACTTTGCTTAAGGAATTCTATGATGTTGCCAAGGAAGCTAGAAAAGTATTTAAACATTTTAATATGCTAGGCTCATGTGTAGATTTTATTGGTGCACGAGAAAATATGAACAAAACCGAACCTAATGGGGAGGAAATTAAGATACCAATACCTTTCAAACTTGTAGTAATGCATGAAGCCATAGAAAAGAATCTTAATTGGATTATTCCTGAAAACCCGTTTGATGAAAGTAGTGAACCCAAAAGCATTGAGAGAGGATCCTCTAGAACTTATTTGGATGAGATACCTTGCCTTGTTGAAGATATTTCTGGTATTAATCTTAATGCTTCTTCATTTGAGAACACTTGATTCTTTTCTTGCTTCTTATGCCTAACTTAAAGGCGTTAAAGAGAAGTACTTATTGGGAGATAACCCAATAGTTTTAGATGAGTCTTGGAAGTTATTACTTCAGTAATAACCACTCCTTATCCTTTTTATTTGCTTTTTGTGCCAAGAGTAACCTCTAATGAGAGAGAAGTAATGCTTGGGAAAGTTGTTGTCCCGAAACAGATTTTTGTGCTTCATCATACAAATTCGTGTAAAATCTCTGTACGTCGTTTTGAGGCGTGAATTTTGTTCTTCTGCCCCAGGTTGTTATCTAACTTTCGTTAGTTGAACACTTTTTGATTTGAGCAACAGAAGGTCTTCGAAAAAATTGGTTTCTATCTGCTGGTCTGTTTTGACATATTTCTGCCGTTATTTGCATTTGCTTCTTGTTGGTTCCTTTTTGGGTTCTCTTTGGGGAATTGAGCTTTTCAAGGGAAGTGTTTCAGTAGCTTGTGTTTTAATGGAATTTTTATTGGTGTTGAAACTGAACCCAAAGACTTATTATCTTGAGTGCACTAATGTTGCTAATAAAGATTGTGTGAAGTTTTGTATGAAGGAAAATTCCAGGTGTAAGGAGACAACGATGTAATGAGATGAAGAATGGACTAAAGCTCAAGCTTGGGGATGCCACGCGTGTCACCCCAAGAAATATCCAAGAAGTACAAGCATCAAATCTTGGGGATGCCCAAGGCATCCCCTTCTTCATCAATAAAAATCCCAGGTTTCTTCCAAACACTTCATTTTTATTGTTTCATGCACAGTTGTGTTGTTCTTGGAGCATCTTTGTTTTTTTTTGTTTTTCGTTTGCTTGGTTTGCTTAGTTTTCTGAATAAATTGGTTGGACCCCCTCTTTCATACATTGGTTTTCAAATAGTTTGGTTTGGATTGGAAAAGAGTAGGAAAGTTCATGCTTAAGTGGTAAAGAGAGCTTGTTTTTGACTATGGCCTATGCTTTGTCATGTCATGCTTGATATTGTTTTGGCTTTATGCTTAGTGATTTTTGTTGTAGCATGACATGTTATAAACAATTGAGATTGCTTAATGTGCCTTGAAAGGATCATGCATTGTTTTAGCATATTAAAGCATAGTATTGTGGTATTCTCCTTTGATGTTTATTTGGGTTGACTTGGCACATGCTCACACCATGTTACGACTATCCCAAGTCACCATAGCCTTTATGATCCTTTAGTTTTTGACTTGTAATATCACTTTATCCTTTGATTAATGATGTTTTGTCGCTCTGCATGATTATGGCCATTATTTCTCTCTTAGTTGGTCGCTCCCAGTCTTTTGCTAGCCCCCATAACCAAGTATGAGTTCCACTCATGCATCCAACTCCAAATAAAACCAAGTTGTTCCAAAGAGTCCACCATACCTACCTATTAGAATTTGCTATTCCAATTATATTCATGTTTTTATCTACCTTTCGAATTAAACTTGTTATGTGAAAATTAGTGATTAAAGCTCTCACGAACTTGATGGCACACTTTAAATTCTTGCATTTAATAATCTTGAACCATTGCGTCCATCTTTGTTGCGTATATGCTTGCGCTTTATAAGTTGAAGTTAGAAGAACCATGTATCATGGGGAACGCTTTCAACATTGCACTTATTATTCCATTGATATCATGATTCTTTTGCTTATGGATCCCGACGCTGTGAAAAAAATGGGAACTTGTAAGATCATGGAGTTTGTATGTGTGTTAGAGAAATGCCTAGGCTGCTAGCCTAAGCCATGCCTAATCATGGTGGAAACTTGCAGCATAACCATAATGAGGACTCTATTAAGCATCCTCAATAAAAACCTATGCAAATAGCAAATAAAAAGATCGTTGAGATGCGCATTGTCTACTTGCCTTGTCATTTTGATTATGGGATATCTCCTGTATCATGTGCAAGGGGTACCCCGTTGGTGGTTCTCTATGATACATATGTACTTACAATGACAAGAGCTTACTTGTGACTGAAGTTGAGTAGCATGAGGTTCGGTACTCGTAAGTAAGGGGCATGATATTTCAACTTATAATTTGTCAAGAATATCCTATTAGTTGTGTCACTTTAACCTTAATCACCTGAAGATGCTTATGATAGGGGCAATGAGAGCTGAAAGCTAATAAGTACCATAATTTTTGGAAGCTCTTTATGAATCTTGAATCCCTACTTCCTTCCATGAAGGCCTTTCTTTTACTTTTATGTTGAGTCTCCACCTTCTATCTTTATGCACCTATTTTGAGAGCATGGTGGCCATTCTTAGTTCTATGTGCATTGTCCCAAGACTTGTTGATTGATGCATAACTTTGATATTACTTGTTCTTAAACTATTTGTATCTAGTCACCCTTATAAACTTTGAAGGTGTCATATGCATTTATGTTTGCTATTCTATGAGGGACAAGTTGAATGCCACTATGCTATGTTTTCTTTATGTGAAACAAACAAACGTCTTGCAAAGCATTGTTATTTATGAATCTTTTGTTTGTGCCTTTTCATGTTGCAACATAGTTGCTATGTCTTATTGCTAGAACTTTATATTTCATGATATGTTGAAGTACTATGATCCCAGCTATCAATGTTTTAGAAATACTTTGATCAAGTTTATGATGGTGCATGTCACCTCAAAAATTATTCTTTCTTTTTATCACTTACCTACACGAGGACGAGCAGGAGTTACGCTTGGGGATGTTGATACGTTGCTAACGTATCTATAATTTTTGATGTTCCATGCTTGGTTTTTATCTACTTTCTTATGTTTTGTCCACCCTTTAGAGTACTTTTTATACACTTTCTTGGACTAACCTATTAACAAGATGCCAGAGTGCCAGCTGGCTGTTTTCTGCTGTTTTTGGTTCTAGGAAAGTCAGAAAATGAATATTCTCGGAATTGGACGGGACAAAGTCAGTTTTTCACCGAGGGGGACACGGAGCCAGAATACGAGACGGCGAGGGGCCAGAGGTCCTCACATCACCTAGCCGCACGGCCTGGCCTGGCCCGCGCCAGGGGGTGGTGTGGCCACCTAGGGCACCCCCTCGGCATCCCCTTTCACCTATAAGATGCCTCCGATACAGAAACCCTAAGTACCCGATCAAAATTCCACGAAAGAGTCTGTAGCCGCCGTCATCTCCATCCCTAGATCGGGAGGGATCTGAAGCTCTTCCCGGCACCCTGCCGGAGGGGAGAATTCACCCTAGAGGCCTTATTCATCACCATGCAAGCCTTCGGTGTGATGCGTGAGTAGTTCATCCCTGGACTATGGGTCCATGTAGTAGCTAGATGGTTGGTTCTTCTCCTTTGTGCTACCATGTTTAGATCTTGTGATCTCCGTTCATGATCAAGATCAGCTATTTGTAATCCTACATGTTGTGTTTGCGGGGATTCGATGGATATTGAGATGCTATTTCAGATTGATTATTGATTCTATCATGTCTTTGTTATTTGTGATCTTGCATGCTCTCCGTTGTTAGTAGATATCTTAGGCGAGTAGATGCTAGCAACTCCAAGAGGGAGTATTTATGCTCGATAGTGGGTTCATGCCTCTAGTAATCTGGGGAAGTAACAGAAATCTCTAAGGTACTAGATGTGCTATTGCTACTAGGGAGAAAACAACAATCCTTTGTTCATAGAACAATCGTATTGTTTAATTTACATGCAATGCATAATGCAATTATCTGTTGCTTGCAACTTAATACTGGAGGGGGTTCAGATGATAACCTGAAGGTGGATTGTTAGTCATAGATGCTGTTGGATTACGGTCTATGTATAATGTTGTAATGCCCAATCAAATCTCATAGGAGTTAAGATGATTAGTATATGCATGTTTGGTTTCTCGATGTTTGTCAATTGCCCCACCATAATTTGTTCACCCATCATGTCATCTATCTTAAGGAGAATCACCACTAGTGAACTATGGACCCCGGTCCTTTCTTTTACCATCAATCTACAACTGTTTACTACTTTCTGTTTACTTTCTGCAAGCTTTTACTTTCTTCCACACAATACGTTTAATCCTTTGTTTTCAGCAAAACCGGTGAGATTGACAACCTCACTGTAAGTTGGGGGAAAAGTTCTGTGGTTGTGTTGTGCAGGATTCCAAGTTGGCAACAACACCTTGGAGGTGTTTTCTTACTCCTACTGTTTCGATAACCTTGGTTTCATAACTGAGGGAAAACTTACTGTTGTGCTCATCATACCTTCCTCTTGGGGTTCCCCAACGAACTCGATATGTTTTGGGCCATCATTGAGCCAAGAAACAAGGAGGAGGGAAAATGCTTTCATGGTTGAGCGGGGACATGGTGTTCCTAACTGGTTTGAAGCCCCCATATACCTAACTGGTATACTAACCGCCAGTGCGGCAGGGCCACAGTTCATCCGACAGGGCGCCGAGTCGGTTCAACGTACAGCTCGGCTTTGCCGATTTTACTGTCGGTTTGCAAAATTCCGAGCCTTATCTATCTAGGCATGGGTTGGTTGGACCCTTGTACATTCTCTCTCCCGTGCCCTCTCCTCCATTGTCACCTCCCCAAGCTCCTGAACCCCTCCCTTGCCTTCCCCACCCAACCAATCTCCCACAAACTCTCCAAATTGATAGACCGGGTGTTTGCAAGGCCTTCCACCGAAGGAAATCTCCAGGTTTGGACTGCATTGGGAGATCTTAGAGTTTTTCAAGTTTCCCCTTGAGGCACATCTCTTCTTGCCAAGATTGGGAAAGGGGACCATGTCTTCCTCAGGTATTTCCTTTCTCGTCTCTTTTTGACGATCTCCCCTAGTTTGACCTCCATGTGCTTGGATGTACTCCTCCTAGGGTTTGATCTAGGGTTACCCTTGTTGGTTGTGGAGCCAACCATGTTCTATCAAGGTTTCCCCTTTACTCATTTCTATGTTTGCACAAGTACTTGAGTCAATTTTTGCAAATTTTTGACGATATTGCATTAGTTTTGCCATCCTAGGGCGATTTCGGCGAGCGTTTCAATGTCGTGTTTTGGCCTACCGGGCCTAGCAACGGATGATTCGGCGGGTGATCCGGATTTGTTGATTTGCTTGTTGAATGTGCACTGTCTTCACCTTTGTGATGTTGCACTTCTCCAAACCTATCTTTTGGGTTCCTCCTTCGTCGTGACATGTACTCTTACTTCTCATTCGCCATATGTTTGCTTCTTCATGCAGATTCCGACCATGAGCATGTGTGCGAGGATGAGATCATGGAAGACACTATTGAGGCATAGAAGAGTAAGATTGTTACTCCGCAGCTAGAAGGTTGTTGTACCACTGGATGCACTAAGCAAGTTGTCTAGTGTGGCTCCTCGTCTACCTCAAGGGGCGCAAGGGGTGGAAAGAAGTCGTCTGCTCAGAGAGAGAAGGGAAAGAACATTGGTCCCTCAAAAGAGGAAGTGTTACCTGATTTCAACATTGCTAGTTGTATTGCCAAGCAATGGCATATTTTGCGGAGGCAGAATCCGTACCCTTTTCATGAGAGGACCTACACTCATTCTGTGAAGCGGTTCTGGACCAACACTCGGCAGCAGTTTTGGGATGACTTTTGAGATGAGCCTGAATAGATGGTGATTGGCTACCTGGTGGTCCTGAGGGTTCTCAATGTTGAGAATCATCATCTGTATGCCTCCACAAACTTCTAGTACATTGACACCACTCTAAAGAAGATGGATGTGTTTCATCTTATCACTATGGAAGAGGCTTTATGTCCATTGCTCATTCACCACTTCCATGCTATAGTGTTCTTTCATTCTGATCCATCTTGCACCATCACTTGGATGACTTGGCCTGATCTCTATTTAATGACTTTGAGCAATTTTGCGAGCCCATGGACAATGGAGATGGAAGGACTGGGAATTCTTTTGCCTTCATTCATAGAAGGTTATGACAGCTGATGACATTACTCACTACTACCCACCCGATCCAACTCAGTCGTCACCTAGGATTTCTGGCATGTATTTCTACTACCACTCTTTGGTCAAATTGTTCTGTGAGAACCTTGTCAGCAAGGCTAGTGATGTAGCCAATTGTCGTGCCTACCATCTCAACCTCATGTAGTATTGTCGTCCCAGTCGTCTTTAGAAAATCCATGGTTGTGATTTGATCTTCCGTGAGCTTCAACATTTTGTGGAGAAGCGCATGACTCCCAAATACAGTCAGTATGTTTAGTATTTGATCAAAGTGGTTGTGCAGCCAACAATGCAACTCGTGGTGAGCGATATAGGATGGAAAAGATCACTCTACTCGTTGTGGTTCGTATCTTGATCTTCCTATGATGATGCCAGCTGAGGGAAGTACCGAGGCTCGACATATCCCACCGACTCATGCTTCTAGCTCCCGCCACACTATTCATGCTCCCAAGTAGGGTCTTGCCATGTTCTTCACCAACTTATAGGATATGTGTCGGGGCACTTATGATGTTGCCCATAAGGGGCTAGAGTTGAGCCAAGAAACAAGGAGGAGGGAAAATGCTTTCATGGTTGAGCGGGGACATGGTGTTCCTACAGTTGGCACTGATTTTCTTTCGGTTCCCTACGTCAACTATGTGATGCCGTCCATTTCTGATGACATGTTCCACAACTTTGATCCTTCTCATTATCTGATGTTTGCTCCTCAGCATTCTACTGCTACACCCGGGGTTGAGGATGAAGATGAGAACAAGGATGAAGAAGGAGAGTACGAAGATGAGGAAGATTCCTCCGTTGCTCGTGCTCATGCTCGTGATCTTGATTTCCTCCCTTGAGCACTAGCATCATCTATTCCCTTCTTTCCTTTTTGGTGTTTCGACGCCAAAGGGGGAGAAGAGAGTAGAGTCTATCTAGCATTACAGGGATATTCGTCGGGTTTCCAGATTTCACACTATGCACAAGCCTTTCTACTTTATTTGGTTCTTGTTGGCTTGTGCTACTATTTGCTATATGAACCTTTTGTTATGTGTGTGTATGACAAGTTGTACTATGCTTATCATACTTGGATATCCTTATGCTATCATATGCTTGTCTACTTATTGTTAGATATCCATGCCTTTATCTTGTTTATACCATGCTTGTTTCCTAAAGATATTAGGGGAGCTCTCCATATTCCTCTTGTTGCACTTTGCATTCCAAAAGAAAATTCAACTATGTGCATACTCTATGGGGAACCTCATCTAATATTCTCAATGGAAACATCCCTTTAAGCTCATCATAATATCCTTTTGTAACTCTAGCTCGGTTTGAAAGGGCAACATGCCCTTATCCATTATGTTGGTTAATGATTACACTGAAGCTAAAGTGTGGGCTAATGTTACCTACTAGTGTTTACATAGTTTTTAGTCTGCATGTGATGATGAGACATGGTGTGAGACCCCCCATTCGCTACTCAAGAAAAGAGCCAGTGTTTTTGTTACATTTGTATCTACTTTTCAATTGATTCTAATAGGAAACACCGCATTATTAAGAGGGGAAGTCTCGATGAGCTCTTTGGGGATGTCTTTCTGTCATATACACATCCTATCACCGTACAACCATCGCACCCACAAGAGAAGATCCTTTAGTCAAAAGGAAAATATGCATGTTTGGGGCTTCTGTGAAACCGGTAGTCGGTCCGGCACCGCCAAACGTGGCGCTGAATCAACTGTGGGCTGCCGAATTGACAAGTGCTAATACCGAACCGGTGTTCTAACAGTTGTTTCAGTGGGGCGTTGGTTCATCCAGCGGGGCGCAGTTTCACTTCAGCCCAGGCTCCGGTTCACCGACTATGCCGCTGGTTAGTCCAACGCATGGTCCGATGACAACAACCTTGGTGCCGGTTTGAGCCCAGCTGCCTCCAAACGACTACTTTTCCTCTTGGACTATATATACCCCTTTATTCTCCATTGAGAGGTTAGGCATTCTATTCGAGATTCTATCTTTGAGTTATCTCTCTCTCCATTGTTGAAACACCGATAGCTTGAGGATCTCTCATTCTACTGTCACATCCCAAATTTTAGAAATTGGGACTAGAAAAAAATTGTTTTTACATGTCATTCATAAGCATTGCATTGCACCCATGCAAAAAATTGCAAGAATTGAATTTGAAATCCCAAACCCTAATAGCAATATGCTAATTTATTCCTATAAGGAAATAAATAGGGCTTATAAAATCCATTATACTTAGAACTGCAACTATTTCTAAATATTACCTTAATATAATATACAGGATTTTAGAAAATTTTAGAAACAAATTTTAAGTCATTTGGACTTATTATGCAAAAGTTATAAAAGAAACACTAAAAAGGGAAAAAAGAAAATGGAAACCTAAGTATAATGGAAACCAAAGTAAAGTATAATGGAAACATAAAAACGAAAAAAAAACCTATCCGCAAGCCAGCCCGGCCGCCCACCTGCTACCTAGCCCAGCCCACCTAAGCGCCCCCTATCTACCGCCCACAACCCCGCCGCTCGCCAGCCACACGAGCGACGCGTAGCAGCACTGGGCCGGCCCATTGGTTCCAGCCGCCAGCCCGCCTCCCCTCCCATGTGTCTCTCACGTGTGGGGCCTGTCCCCGTCGTCTTCCACCGTGAGGCAGAGACGAACATGGGAACAGACGCGATCGAGAGCCCCGTGAAATTCGTTGGTTTTGTTCGATCTCGTGTCCCCATTCGCACGGAATCTTCCCTATAAATACCTGCCGCACCTATCCCCGTGAATCTGATCTCACCCCCGCCGGCGCCATTGTTGACCTCAGGAGGTTAAGCATCTCGGCGTTTCCCTCTCCTCCTATCCTATTCAAGGTAACATCGTGTTCCCCTTCCAGTATCGCATCGTCTCACCTAGCTTCCCCCATCCACAGGCTGCCACCTCGCCCTGGATTGCTCGCCGGAGTTGTGCGCCAACCAACGCCTCAATCCGCGCTCTATCGCCGCTTGAGGAAGCAAACGACGACCCCATGACTACCATCGCACTCTCCATATCGCTCTGAAGCCTATCGTATCCTTCCACCTCGCCGGCAAGCAGCGCAACACCGCCAGCCATCTACTTCCGAGCACCGCCGCCGTCGCTAGCTTCATCGACGGTGAGCCCCCCATAAGCTTTACTCAGCGCCGTCTGATCACATTTGGATGGACCACATCGACTAGAGCCGAGCCGAAACTCGAGTCTGAGCCCAGCTGGAGCTCCAACTGAGCCGATGATCCCTGTCCGTCAGATCCAGATCCAACGCCCGCGAACACATCACTTAAACAAGGGTAAGAACCAATCAGGTCACGCCATGTCATCGCACTGTCAGTTTTTTTTGGAAATTGATTAAAAGGTGCAGAAAACATGTTAAAATTGTATAATTCATATAAAATTATATGTATGTCCAAATTTGACAAATAATATATCTACGGATTCAGAAAAGTACGCACAATATTATTGTGCTGTTAGATCAGACTTTTACAATATATATTTACTATAATGATTTAAATTGTTTAATGGATATAAGATATCTATGGAATCCCTCTGACATGTACGACATTAATATGCCCTTGTATCTAATTATGGACGAAGAAAATATTTTAAATGATTTAAACACTTCTAGCTAGTATATAAATTATTGAAAAATATTAACTTCAAATTGAGTGAATCCAATTTTCACGTGTTTGTTTCAGTAATAGCCATCTATATAAATTATAAGCAAAATTATTTGTCACGGTTTTAACAGATGATATTGCAGAAAGCTCTAAATGTATTGTATTTGTATTTAAATCATAGAAAAAGATCTATAGATCCGTTTTGGGTGATTCAAATTGCTACTGGTTCCAAATTTCATTACCTATCTGGTAGTATTTAAATCATAATTTAATTTGATAGAAACATCAGAACTTTAATTAAAGTGACTTAAACCCAATTAAATCAATATAGCTTTATTTATAATTGTTCTATTGCATTATTCCATATGCATGATCTGATATAATATTGTTTAGGGAACTAATTACAAACATTGTGACACATTGAATCATCATGCATGCATTTGTTCTTCATTGTTTTATTGTATTGTGCATAATTGCAATATTTTGAATGGTGTGTTTGTTGTGTTTTGATCCAAACGTTAGATTGTGACGAGTGCAAACATTTCTATTGTGAGGATTATCTGAATGACTACATCTACAACAAAGACAAGTAGAACTATCATAAATGTCCTACTATTTTTCCTATGCATGTAGTATGTTTTAGTAGTGATGCATGTGTAGGATTTTATTTTACTACTATGCTACGCTATGACACCCAGGCATGATTGCCATATCTCTGTGACTTCATTTCCTTTGACCAACGTATTTTAGTTGCTAAGCCATGCTTATTAGATACGCAAATGGAATTCATGATTGATTCTACTATGGAAAGATGTGTTTTGCTATAATGAAAACAACTGAAAAGCAATGAACCTCCTGGGTGTGATGGGATTGATATTTTTGGTGGTTTCAAATGCGGAAAGGCACCCAGGACACTGAGATTGGACATGTTTCTTATGTAGTAGCTTCCAGTACAGCGACATGTCATTATTTGTCTTGACTAAGTAAGTTGTGGGAACCTGACCCGACGTGACTAGCAGATGTAGGGGATGTAGGTGGTATGGGTCCGTCCTGAGGGCTCAGGGTTCTACTTCTGAAAGGTTTCGTCTTGGTTTTCTCCCCACCATGGCACAAAATGAGTGTAGTGGTACGAGCGGGTTGACTGAGTCGTGCGGGTAAAATGTACGAACCTCTCGAGAGTATAAATCTAAGTACTTAGCCGTGTCCCCGGTTATGGACAACTATGAGCAACTAGGCCTGGAACTGTTTGGAAGATCTCACTCATCCCAATTTCTCAATTATTAAAACTTGATGGGTGAACAAGGGTTTAGGAGCATACGAAGCTAAACTGTCTTGTTTCTACATGGATTTATGCTGATATGTTCTTAGAATAATTCTTTTAAAGAAAGAAAAGTATTTCAAAAGTAGGAAAAAGTTATATCGCTTTTATGCAAATGAGCCTGAACACTAATTAGCCAAAGATGCATGTAATTGATAGGTTCCATTATACATCCACATACTAGTTCTACTTGCCAATACATTCAAAGTATTGACCATTTGTGGCTGCAACCTCTCATGTTGCAGGTTATTCTATTTCTGCGTGATCGTTCATAGGTCCCGAGACTCCACTCAACAATTGTTTGCCTGTGGCACATTTGAAGGATGGAGATCTACATTGTATTTGTTTCCGCTGTGTACTTGAATAACATAATGTAAATTCTGGATCATATTCGTTGTATTTATGGTGCACGGTTTTATTTGATATCATATTGTACTGTCTATGCTAGTGAACCGATCCAGGGATTAGCACTATACACAGGAACTCATCCTTATCAGGAGAGGGTGTTACATCTACCCAACAAAAGCCATATCCCTTTGGTAGAAAGCAAGAGGAGGTCCCGATCTACGTTTCCACCAAGCCAAAGTCCATTCCTCCTTGATTTTATCGAGTTTGCTTGTTACTATTGGGTTTGTGGGAAACCCTAGGCGACTAGGGTTGCCCGAAGGCATTCAACTTATGATTTGCCCCGTGAAAAGTTTATGAGGGTTTGGAGACTATCTTAAAGTCTACCATGAATAAGTGAGCTATTTCTTCGTGGAATAGGCTCGGAGAAGAAGGTGAGCCCTCGTAGCGTTGGAGAATCCTTCGTGGGATCTCACGCCTCGCCAACTTGACGTAGCCCCCTTCCCAAAGGGACTGAGCACAGGAATACATCTTCGTCTCCACATGTTTCGGTTATCCCTAAACCTAATCTCTTACTTATGTTGTTTACTTTGTGATATCCTTGGTGCTTGAAGTTTCTTGGTTCATCATCTAGGTTTCCTCACCTAGTTTGCATTTATGCACATCTATATTCCACAAAGACTAAAACTTGCAAAAGATTATAAAGAAATTTATTAAAACCTATTCACCCCTTCCCCTCTAGCTTTACCATCTTACCCTTTCACCGTCATATATCTTTGTTGTTTGCAGAGTAAGTTGGCCTCCCTCGTGTTCGACGGTCCGTTTCGGCACCAGGAGGCGGGGGAGACCATGAAACTTCACGTTCGGGGGAAGTCTTCATCTAGTTTGTTCGGTTTGGGTGTCCTTGTGTCATATGCTTGGACATTGGAGGCAATGACATAGTGGATAAGTACTTCAGGCTCTGTCCACATTGTGGTGGGGCAGGTTCCGACATCGGCGCAGGTGTGTGAGGGTTGGTTTTGCTTCAAATCATCATCGCATGCATCTGATGGCAATGTCCGTTGACTTCCCTGGCGCAGTTACAGTGTCAGTGACTACCTAGCTCCAGCGTTGTAAATTATTTATAGACGAATTTTTTATCAAGGTGTTCTTGTAAGGTTTTAACTTGGTTAATATATGGTTTTTCTAGCTTCCAAAAAAGACCTTATAGGCTATATTGAGTGGTTGTAGGATATGTTGCTCGTTGATGACAGATAAATTTATTTCCATGTGGTAACAAATTAATTGGTGGAGATGCGTTGAGTTGGTTAGCTGGGCTACAAAACATGATATACTACTAGAATTTATTCTAAAAAATATAATTAAAATGGACAGGTGCAGCAGCGCGATCATGATCTCCTATGTAGTATATAGGAAGTCAACCGATGCAGAGGGATCAAGCAGCGCGGAATCTTTGCAATTTACAGATGAGTTAATAATGGGTATCCATCCAATATCAAAACATCCACAAAAGTAGAAGAAAAAAGAGGGATTGTTGTTTCAGTCTTATAAAGTGGAGTAGTAGAGAGCTCATATATAACATACATCTCAGTAGACGGTGATCGATCTAGAACCGGTACGAACATGCATTTTATTAATCAACAAGCAAGAACATAAAAGCTTGGTCACTTCCACAGCACTGGTCCTTGGCTGCAAGCAGCGAGCGAGTTAAACCTAGCCTTTTGTGTTGCGAGTACAGAAGCCGCACATGCACTCCCCTTTCACGCAACCACCGGGGCCTGCAAGTAGCTTGTCGCATGCACTCATGCACGCGCTCCTTGTGCAAGGCTTTATCTTCTCAAGGATTACCGTTGCACAGGTATCAGGCCTCACTGCTCCGCTGTCCGCCAGCAGCGCCTTCTCTGAAACATCTGGAAATTGAGAAGATGCCTGGAATTTTATATCTGGCTAACCACTGGCCGGGTGTATACATGAATGAACACAGCTAAAAGAACGACAACGTTTGCACGGTGAAGCATGCATCTCACCGTCGGCGACGACCACTGTGGCGGCCGCCCAGACGAGTAACAACAGCACGGCAGAACGCATCCCGCTCCAGTTGGCCCGCTTCAAGGCTTGGTTCGATCTTTGCTACCTTGTGATGGGCTGATGCTTTGTTGGTGAGAGATACGTAATCAACCAGCGGCGAGTCTGCACTTATAGAGGAGATCAACGACCAGTTCGAAATATCTTACTCCCTTCCAATCCAAATTACTCACTCCTAATCATATTAATTATCGTTGAATTCGATGTATCTAGATATGTTTTAGTGTCATCCAATTGAGCGACAATTAATATGAATTGGAGAAATTAATTGATCTAGGTTCAGATGTATTTAGTACTAAAACATGTCTAGATGCATTCAAATTTAAATAAATCTGAGTCAATTAATTTGGATTGGAGAGTACTAACATTCACGTATTTCGTGCGGATTTGTGCCGTCCTATTTTAGGAACTGTGTATCATTACCGTTATAATTTAGAAAGTGTGGATATGTACAGTTATAGTAAAAAAATTGAATTGCGTACAGTTCTATTTTAGGAAGTGTGTAATGTACATTGATTCCAATGCCGTGCCATTAAGGGGGACCGGCCACTAGAGCATCTCTAGCAGATACCGCATCCTGTCCCGTACCATAAAATAATCGTCAATTTGTGGTACGAGACGGAAAAGGTGGTCATTCCAGATATCATAAACCGTACCATATCCAAAAAATTTAGATAAATCCGAGTCAATTAATTTGGATCGGAGAGTACTAACTGTTAGAGTATATTTGTGTATTGTATTTTCCCCATATGTTAGGGGGTTTCCTGTATATTTGCACCTGTACATGTACTATATATTCTGGCCTTTGGCCCTCTGGTAATACAAGATCTATTGCCCTAACATGGTATCAGAGCCGTAAGGCCTTTTTTTCCTCTCTCTACTCGCCGCCGCCGCGCCACCGCCGCCGCTGTCCCGGCCCCGCCGCCGCCCCAGCCCTCCGCCGCCCCGGCCGCCGCCCGTCTTCCCCGTCGCCCCGGCCACCGCCTCCCGGCCGCCGCCCTTCTTCCCCGTCGCCCCGGCCACCGCCTCCCGGCCCGCCGCCGCCTCGGCCGCCGTCGCCGCCCCTGCCCCGCCGGCCGCCTCGACCTCTGCGTCAGCCGCCGCCAGATCTGTCAGATCCGATCTAGGTCGGTTTGAAAAAAAAATGTCTTACTCATCGGGTTATATTGCGATCCCTCGCTGCCCGGTGATTTTTGATGGCGCGAATTATCCTGATTTCGCTGTCTTTATGCGTGTTCATATGCGCGGTCTTCGCCTTTGGGGTGTGCTTTCCGGTAAGGTCTCCTGTCCATCGCGCCCCGTTGTGCCTCCAGTGCCTCGTGGCCCGACGCCCGTTGCCCTTGCCCCCGATGCTACTCAGGCGGTCAAGGATGCAGCCCAGAGTGCTGATGATTCTGCTCGGGCTGACTATGAGCGCCAGGTTCAGGCGCATCCTGCTGCTACTACGGCCTACCGGCTGGATCTGGCCGACTACACTCAGTGGATCGATGAGGATGCTCGTGTTGCTGCTGTTCTCACTCCCAGTGTTCTGCCTCAGTATGCTTCTGAGTTCATGGGTCTTCCCACTGCTGCTGCTTAGTGGGCTTTTCTTCGTCAGCGCTATCAGCCATTTAGAGATGCTCTTTATCTGTCTGTGGTTCGTCAGGAGCATGAGCTCAAGCAGGGTGATTCTACTATTGATGATTTCTACACTCAGAGTGCTGCTATTTGGCGTGAGCTTGACTCTCTTCGTACAGCGGTGTGTAACACCTGTCCCTGCTGTCTGATTGTGCGTGTGGATCTGGAGTTTCAGCGCGTCTTTGAGTTCTTGTCACGGCTCCGCAAGGAGTTTGAGCCGCGTCGTGCCCAGCTGCTTGCCCGTGGTCGTGTTCCGCTCTCTGAGGTACTGGCTGAGCTTCGTGCTGAGGAGACTCGTCTTCGTGGTGCTGGTCTTCTTGAGGTTCCGTCTGTGCTTGCTGCTCATGGTCCCCCTGTGCCACCGGCTTCGTCGCGGTCCTTCGCGCCGCCACTACTCTCCACTCCACCGGCCCAGGGTCAGCGTCAGTCTCAGCAGCCTCGTGGTTCTCGTCCTCCCTGTGCTCACTGTGGCAAGCCTGGCCACGACATCTCTGGTTGCTGGACGAGGGATCCACGCTTACGTCAGCAGTATCTTGCTCGTCGACAGTCTGGGTCTTCAGGATCTTCTGATGTTGCCTCTAGACCTCCTACTGGTGCTTCTGGACCTCCTGCTGGTGCTCTGTCTGATCAGGACATTCTCCGTGGTCTTCGTAGTCTGCTCGCTGCTACAGGCTCCTCCTCGACGGGTTTTGTGACTAGTTCTTCTGGCACTGCGCGAACATCATCTTCTACACAGTCAGGTACGTCATCCCCGTGGTATCTGGATTCTGGAGCTTCTTTTCATATGACTTCTGCATTTTCTATTCTTTCTGCTCTTCGCTCTCTTATTTCTCCTGTCCGTGTTATTACGGCTGATGGTACCTCTCTTCCTGCTTCCAGTCGAGGCTCCCTCTCTACTTCTTCCTTCTCTGTTCCTGATGTTTCTCATGTTCGTCTTAAGATGAATCTTTTCTCTGCTAGTCAGCTTACTGATTCTGGTTGTAGGGTCATTCTTGATGCTGATTCTTGTGCTGTTCAGGACCGTCGTACGCAGGCTCTGGTTGGAGCTGGCCCTCGGAGCATTGAGTCTCCAGGGCTCTGGGAGTTAGACTGGCTTCGCGTTCCTTCTGTCGACACTTCTTCTGCCACTTCTCCTGCAGTTGCTGCGTCTGTCACTGGCTCTTTTCAGCAGTGGCATCATCGGCTGAGCCATCTTTGTGGTTCCCGTTTATCATCCTTAGTTCGTCGTGAGCTTCTGGGGCTTGTCTCAGGAGATGTGTCATCGCTTCATTCGTGTCAGGGTTGTAGGTTAGGTAAACAGATTCAGCTTCCCTATCCTACTAGTGTGTCTGTATCTCAGCGACCTTTTGATTTAGTTCATTCAGATGTGTGGGGTCCGGCTCCCTTTGCTTCAAAAGGGGGCCATCGATACTATATTTTGTTTACTGATGATTTTAAACGGTACACCTGGGTATTTTTTATGCGCTCTCGCAGCGAGGTGCTTGCTATTTATCAGCGTTTTGTGGCTATGGTTCATAGCCAGTATTCCACGCCTATTCGTGTTTTTCGTGCTGATTCTGCAGGAGAGTATATCTCTCAGCACCTGCGTGGTATCCTTGCTGAGCAGGGCACCCTTGCTCAGTTCTCGTGTCCCGGTGCCCATGCTCAAAATGGTGTCGCCGAGCGTAAGCATCGTCATATTCTTGAGACTACCCGCGTTATGATGATTGCTTCCTCTCTTCCGCCACATTTCTGGGTTGAGGTTGTCGCTACGTCGACTTACCTCATTAATATCCAGCTTTCAGCTGCTCTTCAGGGTGGCATTCCTCTTGAGCGTCTCTCTGGATCCTGTCCAGACTACTCGGCTCTTTGTTTATTTGGCTGCGTTTGCTATGTCCTTCTCCCTCCTCGTGAACGCACCAAACTAACCGCTTAGTCTGTTGAGTGTGTTTTTCTTGGCTACAGTGATGAGCATAAGGGCTATCGCTGTTGGGACCCCGTTGGTCGTCGTATGCGCATCTCTCGTGATGTCACGTTCGATGAAACGCGTCCTTTCTATCCTCGCCCCACCTCTGGTACTTACCCAATGGATGATCTCTCTTTTCTTCTTTTTCCTGATACACCTTCCGCTGTCTCTTCTCCTCCATCTCCTCCTTCTGCTGCGCCTCCTTTGTCTTCGGCGCCATCCTCTCCTCCGTCTAGTTCCCCTAGTTCTCCTCGGTCTCCAGTTTCGGATCCTTCCTCCACGCCTCCTTCTTCCTCCTCTTCTAATGAGTCATCTTCCGCGGATGAGCTTCCTTCCTCACGACCTGTTCGTCAGCTTCGTGCTCCAGACCGTTACTCCCCTAGTCAGTTTGGTCTTTCTGTAGTTTCCGAGCCGACTTCTTATCGGGATGTTGCGTGTCATCCTGAATGGCAGCTTGCCATGGCTGAGGAGATTGCTACGCTTGAGCGCACAGGCACATGGGATCTTGTCTCTCCCCCCTGGTGTTCATCCTATCACATGTAAGTGGGTTTATAAAATTAAGACCCGCTCTGATGGATCTCTTGAGCGTTATAAAGCGCGTCTTGTGGCTCGTGGTTTTCAGCAGGAACATGGTCGTGACTATGATGAGACTTTTCCTCCTGTGGCACATATGACCACTGTGCGTACTCTTCTTGCTGTTGCTTCTGTTCGACGCTGGTCTGTGTCCCAGCTTGATGTTTAGAATGCTTTTCTTAATGGCAAGTTGAGTGAGGAGGTTTATATGCAGCCTCCTCCTGGGTATTCTGTTTCTGATGGGATGGTTTGTCGTCTTCGACGTTCTCTTTATGGCCTTAAACAGGCCCCTCGTGTCTGGTTTGAGCTCTTTGCCTCTGTGGTGACTGCTGCTGGTTTCTCTCCTAGTTCTCATGATCCAGCGCTTTTTGTTCACACTTCTCCTCGTGGACGCACTCTTCTGCTTCTCTATGTTGATGATATGATCATTACTGGTGATGATCCTGAGTATATTGCCTTTGTCAAGGCTCGCCTGCGTGATCAGTTTCTTATGACTGATCTTGGTCCTCTTCGCTATTTTCTTGGGATTGAGGTTTCATCCTCTTCTGATGGGTTTTCTATCTCTCAGGAAAAGTATATTCAGGATCTTCTTGCTCGGGCTGCTCTTGCGGATGAGCGCACCGTTGAGACTCCTATGGAGCTTCATGTTAAGCTTCGTTCTACGGATGGTGATCCTCTTCCCGATCCCACTCGTTATCGCCATCTTGTTGGGAGTCTCGTTTATCTTGCTGTCATCCGTCCTGGTATCTCTTATCCTGTTCATATTCTGAGTCAGTTTGTCTCAGCTCCTACCACTATTCACTATGGTCATCTCCTCCGTGTCCTCTGTTATCTTCGTGGCACGATTACTCGTCGCCTTTTCTTCCCTCGTTCTAGCTCTCTCCAGCTCCAGTGCTACTCGGATGCTACGTGGGCGAATGATCCTACGGATCGTCGTTCACTTTCTGCTTACTGTGTGTTTCTTGGTGGTTCGCTTGTTGCTTGGAAGACGAAGAAACAGGTAACGGTTTCCCGTTCAAGTGTTGAGGCTGAGTTGCGGGCTATGGCTTCGGTGACTGCTGAGATGACCTGGTTATGGTGGTTTCTTGCAGATTTTGGTGTCTCTGTTATGACGCCCACTCCACTTTTGTCAGACAGTACAGGTGCTATCAGTATTGCACGTGATCCGTTCAAGCATGAGCTGACCAAGCATATTGGTGTTGATGCTTTTTATACACGTGCTCAGGTGCAGGATCAGGTTGTTGCGCTCCATTATGTGCCTTCAGACTTGCAGTTGGCAGATTTCTTTACAAAGGCACAAACTCGCGCTCAGCATGATTTCTTACTCTCCAAACTCAGTGTTGTGGATCCACCATGAGTTTGAGGGGGGGGGGGGGTGTTAGAGTATATTTGTGTATTGTATTTTCCCCATATGTTAGGGGGTTTCCTGTATATTTGCACCTGTACATGTACTATATATTCTGGCCTTTGGCCCTCTGGTAATACAAGATCTATTGCCCTAACACTAACATTCACGATTTTCGTGCGGATTTGTGCCGTCCTATTTTAGGAACTGTGTATCATTACCGTTATAATTTAGGAAATGTGGATATATACAGTTATAGTAAAAAAAATATTGCGTACAGTTCTATTTTAGGAAGTGTGTAATGTACATTGATTTCAATGCCGTGTCATTGAGGGGGACCGGCCACTAGAGCATCTTTAGCGGATACCCAATCCCGCCTCGTACCGTAAAATAATCGCCAGCTCATGGTACAAGGCGGAAAAAGTGGCCATTCCAGATACCCTAAATCGTACTGCGTCCAATTTTTTATACAGTTTTCCGCAAATCGTCGCTTTTGTGCCGCATATTTCCCGTACCGAGGGTTGTGGATGCGGGGAACCGCATCCTTACTTTCGCTTGGCGCGAGGACATTTCTGCTCTTGCCGTCATTTTCCGATCTCGTCATCCTCGCGCCTCTAGCCTTTCCCCACCGCACCGCCGCCCACCACCCCCGTCATGAACACTCCCCAACCTCAGCCCACCGATTCCACGGCGGAATCCGTGCTGGAAACCCCGCCCATCGCGGATGTCATCGATGATAGCCTTGCGCTTGCGCCCGTGGCGAAACTGGCGAGGAAGCGACTAGGAGCGCAGCCCGCAGCTGGTGGTTCGACTGGCCTATGGCCCTCCGGCGGTCGGATGAAAATCAGCGGATCCAAGGCGCCCTCCATCCCAAAGTCCAAGAAACCCGTGATACAGAAGCCCCTCTCTGCGTGCACACCGGTGACGGCGGCTCCCCCGCGTCCGCCCACCCAATTCGCCCCTGTTCCTGGAAGGTATGATACCGTGCTGATCTGATTGCCGTCGAATTCGCCCTAGATTTGTCGCACATGTCTCCTAGAATTAGATTGCTTGAAAATGGCCATAATTTTGGTATTCGTAGCGAGGATCTTCTGTCGGTTCCGTGCTCGTTCGTTGACATGCTGAACGACGCGGGGTGAATGTCAACGGAGGTCCGCCCCTACCTGACAAGCCTACGTATGGTGCTACCCTCGACGGTGAAGGGGAGAGTGAAGGGAAGGAAGGAGTGCATGAGACCGATGAGTGGGAATACGATGAACTAGAAAAGGTGGACGAGGAGGCCTTCGATGCTGCTCAAAAGAGGTAAAATCTAAGAGATCGGCAAACTACACCGTGGAGGAAGACACGACATTGATCCGTGCTTGGGAGGGTGTGTCCATGGATGTTCTCACCGGAAGTGACTAATCCCGAAAGAAGTATTGGAAGCGGGTCGAGGAAAAAAACTCAAGCTAGTGGCGAAAGGAAGCACTCGCACATTAAGATCTCTCCAAGATCGGTGGGATGCAATCAAACAATCTTGCATTCGTTGGAGTGCCGCCTACGAGCAAGTCAAGACTCACCCTCCTAGCGGGGTCAACATTGATGAATATGACAAGGTTGCCCAATTTAGGTACAAGGACATGGCCGCATTGAGGAACAAACCATTTGTTCTCCATCACTGCTGGAAATTGCTCAAGGATAGTGAGAAGTGGAGGGTACGGGATCGAGAGGCACCACCTCCGTGAACCAGTGCTATAGTAAACTTGGAGGAAGAAGATGAGGAGGAAAACAAAGAACCAAAACAAAAAAAAGGCCAGATGGCACAAAGAAGGTGAAAGAAGAGATCAAGAGAAGGTTGAGCACGAAAAGTTAAGGGACAAGATTGATGAAATAATGAAGCACAGTTGCTAGTGGCACAACAACAAATGGAAAACAAGCTCAAGATGTCTGACAAGAGAGAAGAGACCAAACTACAAATGTGGCTTGCAACTCGTGAAGATGAGAAGCGCAAAGCTGAGTTTGAGGAGAGGAGGATCCGTCTCGAAGAGGAAAAAGCTAGGGCAGCTGCAATTGCCGACGAAACACGAGTGATGACCATGGACCCTAAGAAGATGGATCCGATCATAAAAGAGTGGTGGGAATATCGAAGGAGGGAGATCCTCGAGGCAAGGCAAGCTCACGGAGATGCTGCAAGTGCTGCAGCGAATGGTGGAGCTGATCATCAGGAAGCCTAGCATGTTTATTTTCCGTTTGTTCATGCTGTTGTAACTGTGTGCTGTTGTAAACTTTGAAATTTTTATATTGGTTTGAACTGTTGGTTTGGAGAATCTGATTTGCAGTATACGTTATTTTGCAGTACGCGAGATGGGGCGAAACAGATGCAGCATAACTGAACCGTAAAATGGAATTTTTTTTGCGGTTCAATATGTGGCAACTGATCCACCCCGCCCTTTCTCGCACCGCAAACCAAATTTCTGGTTTACCGCATCCGTGTTTTGCAGCACTGCGGAATGCGGTATCTGCTAGAGATGCTCTAATAGGATAAGCATCTCCACCCACATGTCTCAAATCATCGGTGAAAAAAGAGCTGGCACAGCGCAATTGGTACATCAGGAGTGGCTGCCTAAATATCGAAAGGGTCGTCGCACACTCGTGCGTCCAATACGGCCGGCCTAAATACATTTTTTCTGATATTTTTGAAACAACCAGATAAGATTACCGATTCATTCAAATTTATACAAAGTTTGCATAATTTAAACTAAAACATTTAAAATAAACCCTAATTCTACTAGTAGCGGTCGAAGATGCTAAAGTCAAGGTTGATTGTGCCATCGCAGCCTTCATCTTCGGCGGCGGCGGCAGCCCACACGTCCATGAAGTTGCCGTCCTCCGGCTCTAGATTGGGCGCAAACACCGGAGCACGGGGACTGGGCGCCGCATCCGGCGCGGGGGCAAGGTCGATGTCATTGCCGTTGTCCTCCATGTACCACCATTGTGGGGAAGCGTTGGTAGCCTGCCGGACGGTGTTGTAGGAGGCCTCCAGGAGGTTTGCCTCCTGGAGCCCCTTAGACTGCCTGGAGCTCCAACTCCAGCTCCCACCACACCTTCTCGTTCGGTGATGGCGGGGTCTCCTTCTTCAGCCACCGGAGAAAATAGACGGCCAAGCTACGGTGAGGACTCCCTCTCCTTGTTCGAGCAAAGAAGTGGCTGTGAGGATCCCCACGAACCTGGTTCTCGGATGACTATGCCGCCGGGTGGCGAGGAGGAGGGTACGTCATGCACGGGGACAAGGAGGAGGCTATTGTGTGTAACTTTTTTACTATCTATATTGCAAGGAGACTCACATACATTGGTCACTTCTATTCACGGTTCCTGAAAATGGGTATGCGTGTTGTTTACTCAGTTTCATTGGTATCGCGAGAAAACTTTTTCTAGAATAGATATTTTATACAAAGATGTTAAGATTATTATTTCTCTAGTATATGTGCATAGCCTAGAAAACTATCATATCAAGGCCTATAAACGATTCTACGCTATTGTGGTCTCAGAATAGAATATGATTTGGACATTCCTCATAATTTTTCAAACAGTTCCATGGTTGATCAATTCGAGCTCATGGCATTTTGTTTGTATAAAAAGCATATATTAATATCGCGGAGATAACAATTACACTCAGCATCTGCAACAGCACATTACCCTAGCGTATTTATGGATGCACACAACCCGAAAAAGTAAGGAATTAAAAAAGACTCACTACAGCGATCACTTCCGAGTAGCAGCGACACTAACATAACCAAAACAACACCATAAGTCCAACATCTCTAATAGTGATGCCTTTAAGAAAAAAATGATGCACAGGCGCCGTTATCATCCGATCAATATCATATATCTATTCGTGGTTGCATGCACGAGCAACCAGGCCATCTACCGATTTGTGACTATGGCATGTGAGCCATTGTATAGAGACGGTATTATTTTGTTCTAGTGGCATCACGTCGTTTGAGGTACTGCGATCCGGGTTGCTCACCGCTCCTAGCCGTAGTAAATTGGAGCCAGAACCCGTGCACTCTTTTGGCAGTGGCACATCGAATCCAACCGACGAAGAGAGAGCCTTGGAGGCGTGCACTAACTTGCTCACAACTGTAGAAATGATCGTGTCGCCTGACGGTGTTGACATGTGTTGGTTGACCGCGTCACCCAGGGAGAAATTCATGCAAAGCAGGCTGGCGCTCCACTTGATTCTCAACACAATCTCTGCCGCAACGGCCAAGACGCTACTTGAAATTTGAAAATTCCCGCTGAGAGCTGGGGTGACGTGGAACTCGTTTATCTTATACTCCCTCTGTGTCATAATATAAGATGTTTTAGTTTTTGTAACAAAAAATATCTATATTAAACATAGGATAGTATCCTGTACCAATACGGTTCGTATGTTGTATCCGTATTGGACTCATGTAAGCCGTGAACCGCAAAGTGTATTTATAAACGAGAGATCCTGGTGTCTCGGGTATCTGGTATCTCAGGTATTTATAAACGAGAGATGTTTGCCTCCCAAAACCAATCTAAGATTACCAATCTTCGAATTGCTTTGGCGAATACAAAAAGGATCCAATTTCCATCAACTGCAGAGTTCATGTCCGAGATGCAGAGTATTGCGGATGAACTAGCTGCTGCCGCGCGCCCTGTCCCAGATGATGAGCTCGTGTCGTTCATCCTGGCTGGCCTCGGTGGAGGATACAATTCCCTGGTTGCTGCCCTTGGCGTGATTGCAAATAAGCTGACTCTAACCGAGCTATTTTCCCATCTTCATGCCTTTGACCAGCGACAAGAGATGCTTGACGGCCGAACGGTGGAGGCTTCGAGACTTCTGCTAATATTGCCTCCCGTCAACGTGGCCGCTCACGATCATATGGTGTCAATAGAGGTGGCCGTGGAGATTATCGAGAGGATGATCGGCGCCCTGACCGTGGTGACTATCGCCGCAGTAATGATAGGAGTGATGACCGCCGTGATGATCGCCCACGACAAGGGCGGGGCGGTGGCCGTGGAGCACCTCCAGGAGGAGGGCGCGGCCGTGGCCGTGGACGTCGCCGGAACACTCCCTAGGTTGACGTCACCTGCCAAATATGTAACAAAGAAGGCCACGCTGCCAAGGACTGTTGGTGGCGTTTCGAGGATGACGATGATGATTCCTTTGGTGATAAGGAGGCTCATGGTGTCGCATACGGCGTCGACACCAATTGGTACTTGGACACCGGTGCTACACACCACGTCACCGGCGAGTTGAACAATCTGACCGTTCGCGACATCTACAAGGGCCATGACAGGGTCAACACCGCTAGCGGACACGGTATGACTATTTCTCATGTTGGTCACTCAATTGTGCGTAACCTGTTCAAAAATTTCATCTTCGCATTATCTTGCATGTTCCTAATGCTGCAAAAAATCTTTTATCTGTTCATCGATTCACCTATGACAACCGCGTCTTTATAGAATTTCATCCTTTCTTCTTTTTGATTAAGGACCAGGTCACGCGGAAACAATTCATAGAGGATGATGTGTCGAGGGTCTTTACCCAATTATTTCATCCTTGGTGTCGTCCCCTCCTTCACAAAAGCATGTGTTTGTTGCCGCAAAGCCTTCTCAAGCGAAGTGCCATAGTCGTCTTGGTCATCCTTCCTTTACCATTGTCAATCAAGTCATTAGTAAAAATAAACTTCCCTATATTAGAGATTGTAGCGGTGAGTCTGTGTGTGATTCATGTCAACTAGCCAAGAGTCATCAGCTTCCATATCCCATATCCACTAGTGTTTCTACAGCTCCCCTACAATTAGTCTTTTCTGATGTATGGGGTCCTGCTCCCACCTCTGTTGGCAGACATGGTTATTATGTGAGCTTTATTGATGACTATAGCAAGTTTACTTGGATATATTTACTTAAAAAAAATCTGATGCATTTTCTGCCTTTGTGAATTTTCAAAAGCTTGTTGAGCAAAAACTTGACAAGAAAATCATTACGGTGCAATCTGATTGGGGAGGCGAGTATGTCAAACTCAATTCCTTGTTTCAACAACAAGGCATCTCTCATCATGTCTCTTGTCCGCATGCGCATCAACAGAATGGCGCTGCTGAAAGAAAGCATCGCCACATTGTCGAAGTGGGTCTTGCCCTACTTGCCAATGCACACATGCCTCTCAAATTTTGGGATGAAGCGTTTATGACAACCAACTGGGTATGAGGACAAGAGAAGACCATCCTATGTTTGCAAACTTGACAAGTCCATATATGGACTGAAACAAGCACCCCGAGCATGGTATTCAAGGTTGAGTTCACAGTTAATTCACCTCGGGTTTGTTGCTTCAAAATCTGACACTTCTCTATTCACTTATCACAAATCCAATATCACCATCTATATGCTCATTTATGTTGATGAAATTATAGTTGTTAGCTCGTCAAAAGCTGCAACAGATGCTCTGTTAGAGGATTTAAGAAAAGAGTTCGCCTTAAAGGATTTGGGAGATCTTCACTTCTTTCTTGGAATAGAAGTGCAGCGAACTGGAGATAGACTAGTTCTTAGTCAAGCAAAATATGCTCGAGACATTCTGACTCGTGTTGGTATGACAGACTGTAAGGGTTCACCTACTCCATTGTCCTCTTCAGAAAAGATTACAGCACATGAAGGAGAATTGTTGGGTCCAGAGGATAGCACCAAGTACAGGAGTATGATAGGTGCCCTACAGTATCTTACTCTAACAAGATCTGATATATCCTTTGCAGTCAACAAAGTCTGTCAGTATCTGCATGCTCCCACTACATTGCACTGGACAGTAGCTAAACGCATTTTCAGATATGTTAAGCATACAATTGATCTTGGACTGACATTCATGAAGTCCAACTCTACTCTTGTTAGTGCTTTTTTAGATGCTGACTGGGCAGGATGTATAGATGATCGTCGATCAACTGGAGGTTTCGCTGTCTTTTTTGGTCCTAATCTCATTTCATGGAGTGCTAAAAAGCAAGCTATGGTCTCCAGGTCTAGTACTGAGGCAGAGTATAAATCCGTGGCAAATGCAACAGCAGAAATAATATGGGTGCGGTCACTTCTTGCTGAACTTGGAGTCAAGACTACACAAACACCTTGTTTGTGGTGTGATAATATGGGTGCAACATATCTATAGGCAAATCCTGTGTTTCATGCAAGAGCTAAACACATTGAGATAGATTTTCACTTTGTTAGAGAGAGAGTTCTCAACAAGGAACTGGAGATTCGGTTTGTTCCTTCTAAAGACCAAGTTGCTGATGGATTCACTAAGCCCCTTTCTACTCGTAGCTTTGAAGAGTTTAAACATAATCTCAACTTAACTAAAGTTGTGATTAAGAGAGGGTATTAAACATAGAATAGTATCCTGTACCAATACGGTTCGTATGTTGTATCCGTGTTGGACTCCTGTAAGCCATGAACCGCAAAGTGTATTTATAAACGAGAGATCCTGGTGTCTCGGGTATCTGAGTAAACACTACCTGATCACGATTTTCACAATCTAGACATCTTTTGTGTGTAGATTTAGAGTCAACTACATACTAAAGGAGTTTAGATATATTCGTTTCACAAAAGCTAAAACATCTCTATATTTTGAAACGGAGGGAGTATATGGAATGCCCCAGTGGCTTGAGTACTCTACCTTTTGCATAAACCATTTGTTTTCATTCGACTAGGTCACAGTTGTATCTTAACTTGACGGGTACGCGAGCTTTGCCTCACAGTCTACACTGTGTTTCAGCACTGTGTGATAGATGCGGTAGATCTACACCTTTTTTAAAATGTGTCAGTGCTCTTTGTAATGTGTTTAGTCTGTTCTCTTTTGTTTCAATACCACAATAAACAAAATAAAAGATATATTAGGCGTGGTTTACTGAATTGGTGAAATCTAACTTGGTCATGCTTTGCCGCTTTCTCTGTCGCTACCTAATGCAATGGGATCAATTTAGTTTGCCGCTTTGTCAGTGTTCTACATAATCATGTTTGCTTAGACAGTGCATAGTTAATAAGAAAACCTTGCATGCGATCCTCCGGCTTTACAAACATGAAGGCGAGTTGATACCGATCTAAATTTTTTTCAACAATCGGAAAGGTCTATTGTGCCAAATTCAGTCCATCTCATGAACATAGTACAACATCGGTTACAAATCTAGCATCAAAAATAGAAGCAGGGCAATTACTATTCATATGAGATGAGTTATAAAGATATGTCTGTAGCATGATTCAGAAGCCTATGGACATAGTGTAGCATCCCAGATATCCACCCTATCTGGCAATGCTACACAAACTTCAAACACTTCTCATAATGGCACAAAGCAATAAATTTCAGCAGAGCCTCCTTGTTGGGGGATACCCCGGGTAGGGTCACGTCGGAGTATAAAGGCCGAGTTAGCCGAGATACGGCAAGGTCAAAGCGAATGTTGGCCGAGTTACCTCAAGGCAGGCCGAATCTCGGGGTAACCCGGACCAGGGGATGTCCACCTAACGGAGTCTCATCTGACTTAAGCCGTAAGTCGGATAGATGAACCTAACTTGTATGCAGGAACAGGTGTAACCGGATCAACTACGATCCGGGTCATAGCAAGCTTCTAGGAGAAGGAAGGTATCTCGCTGGTCAAAAGTAGCCCCGGTACGCACAGCATGAGCGAAGCGCACAGGGGCAGGACCACCGAGGCGTGGCCGACAGAGGTGACGACGCCGATGTCGGCTGACGCAGGCGCCGCAGAGGCTTCCGTAGCCTCTGCATGGATGACACGGAGGAAAAGCAACCCGGTCGGCTTACTATTTTGGGCGGAGGCATATTCCCTGGAATATGGCTCCACGTATGCCCTAAGTGGAGACCTAGCCACGGGAATATGGCTCCACGTATGCCCTAAGTGGAGACCTAGCCACTCCTATATAAGGAGGGCTAGGGCCTCTGTAGAAGGGGTTGGTCTCAGTTGGGTTGAGCTTGACTAGATTGATCTCCATAGACTAGTTTTACTTGGTTCCTGAGGGCTAGCTAGCAGGGAGAGTAAGAGAGTACCTTCTTCCTCCTCTCTCCAATACAGCTCGAGGAGCACTTGTAATCTGTGAAGTGAATCAAATACAAACCTTCTGTGTGAGGAATCACCTCACTATCCCTCCCTGGATTCCCCTAGTGCTATTAGTCCCCACCTTTAGCCTATCCATGGCATCTGCCGTGACACCACCACGACAGTTGGCGCCCACCGTGGGGCTAGCGGCGCTAGCAGGGGTCAAGATCCGGACGGGAAACCTCATCGGCACCGGCGAACGCATCGTCTCTAGGCTCGTTCAGCACTTTGGAGCGCTGGACTTTGTCAACAACAACGCTGGCTGCTTCGGCACGTGCCCACTTCCGCGCAATGGCCTCTTCGTCAAGCTCGGTGCGCACAAAGTCTACATTGCTATCGATGTGTCGTGCGTTCATCCGCGGCACATCGTCGAGGCAGGGGAGCCACCCCTTAGCGTGGTTCACGGGGCACGTATCACTCGCTCCCTGGACCATGCTGAGGTGATGATGACTGCGCCAGGTGCAGGCGCAAGAAAGGATCCAGCACCAGATCCGGAGGTAACACCTAAGGCACCGAGGAAAGATAGAGGTCCTCCACTATAGAGGCCTGAGAATGTACTGAGAAAAGCTATGGATAGCTTGGCAAACCCGGTAGCAACAGTGGTAGATCCGGCTCAGGCACAGGCCGAGCTAGAGGAAACTAGGCAAAAAATTCTAGAGGGAGCAAAAAAGATAGCTGCGGCTCAGCAGTCGTTGAACATGACGCTGCGTGAGTACGCAAAGGCAAATAAAGTAGATGATGTAAAAGTGAAGGAGAGAAATCTCATGGGTGAAATGAACAAAGAGGGTGATACTAGGATTGAGGAGTTAGAGAACTGTTTGTCCGTGGGGCCGCCGAAGTATAGTACCCCGGCAAAAAACCTCAGAGCAGCGGATGCGGCTGCGTCCGAGTTAGAGGGTCTAACGGGTGAAGCACGTCAGAGACAGCAAGATAGGGTCAATGAGTTGGCTCGGATCGCGAACAGGCAAAATGAGGAATTGCTCAGGGCTAACCCGGAGAGAGCTGGGGCCTCCAAGATCGTTCATTCGGCGGTGGGTAACCCGGAGAAATCCGCTGGAGCCGCATCGTCTCCTCATGGTGGTCCTAGGAGAGAAGAGGTAGTAACCTCGGGCAGGAGAAACAAACAGATCGTTCCGTATGACCCGACAAGGGCAGGAAAAGAAAAAGAGGTACAGAGAAACAATGATCGACGAAGCGTAAGCCGAGGTGAAGCTGGCCAAGGTAACCGCGACCAAGGAAATGTCAGTCAAGGAAACGCTGTAAATGGCAATGCCGGACAGCGCAACTCGGCAGGACAACCGCAGCAGCGGAATATACCAAGGCAAGAGCAAAGTGCCAGCGGAGGTATGCAACAGAGAGGAGCACCACGAAAGCAAGACCGGTATAACGATGGAGATTCGGAAATGGTGAATGCAGGATACCCAAGGCCAGACTATCATGTGATAGGGTCGAGATTGGGAAGCAGGGATCTGATGCCTGATGACGCCAGGTTGAAACTGGATCGGCTGTATAGGTCGGAGCAGATTGAAAGTCAGGGTCCTCCGGGTCCTGCGTGTTTTGGGCGCCGGATCATGAAGGAGCCACCGGTACCTAACTTCCAGTTACCCAGAGGCACAAAGACGTATGACGGCAGTACTAAGCCGGAGGACTGGTTGATAAACTATGCTACCCCAGATGTTGGAGGGGCCAGCAAGGGTATGGTTAAACAATTTGCCGCTCGGAAGTATTAACTGTTGGATCGATTTTGAGGAAATGTTTATCAGCAATTTCTCAAGTACGTATCATAGGCCAAATAGGCCACAGACCCTAGCTATGTGTAAGCAGAGACCGAACGAGACAGACCGGGAGTTTTTAACCCGGTGGTGTACCGTGAGAAACTCGTGTGAGGGTGTGATAGAGTCGCAGGCCATAGCATGGTTTGCGCAGGGGTGCAGATATGCAAGCGAGCTATGGCAGAAGTTGCAAAGGAAAATGCCAACCACTTTGGCAGAGATGATCTGGATTGCTGATTCGTATGCTTTGGGTGATCCGACTCAACCTAGGCTCGTGTCAAACGAGTCGAGTGAGGAGTACTACCAGAGAGACGGAGCCGGATCATCCCGGAGGAATGATTACGGAGGTAAAAGAAGAGATGACAGACCGGATCACCGGTACAGTTCGTAACAAGTTGCAGCTGTGCATCAAGATCAGCCCGGAGCAGGGAGTAATCAACGTTAGAAAACTGGAGGGCAACAATGGACACCAAGGAATGATGGCAAGAAAACTTGGACGCCAGAGCAGAAGAAACAGTGGCAAGAAAAGAAGGACCGTCCGAGGTACACTTATGAGTCGATGTTGGATCAGCTGTGTAAATTTCACACGCTGAATCCGAGCAACCCAGCGGGTTATACAACAAGGCAATGTGAGTGGATGCGTAAGATAGAACAAGGTGGCTCGGGGAATGCTCAGGCACCCCGGAATGATCAACCTCGGCAGGAGTTACCCCGGCAGCAACTGCTCTCTGGAGCGAACACGCAATAGCTAATGTTGCCTCCCCCTCCGCCGAGGTATGATAACCATGAGAGAAGGGATGCAGTGCATAAGTAGAAAACCAGCATCAGCCGGATCAGAGGTACCCCGGAAATAAGGGGACGAATGAGTACAGGGAGCATCATCAGAGTTACTGTGTGTTTACCACTGAGGAAACCGATAGAAAGAGCTTGTAGCGCCGACATATGGAGGTCAATGCGGTAATGCCAGCGGTGACGAGGTATATGCCTTGGTCGGACCAGGAAATTACCTGGAACATCAAAGATCATCCCAAGCTTATGCCGGGTCCTGGTTCATATGCGCTAGTGCTGGATCCAACATTCATTGGGCCTAACATCAATGTGAGGTTCTCCAAGGTACTGATTGGCAATGGCAGTAGCTTTAACATCATGTATGCGGATACAATGTGCAAGTTGGGTATCTCAGAGAACATGCTCCAAGCTACAAGGAAAACTTTCCATGGCATTGTGCCAGGCATCTCTTGTGAGCCAATAGGCAAGGTCCGGGTTGACGTATTGTTCGGCACAAGAGATAACTGCCGAACTGAGAATTTGGAGTTCGAAGTGGTGAACTTGGAGAGTGCATATCACGCGTTACTCGGAAGATCAGCATTGAACAAGTTCATGGCGAGCTATCACATCAGTTACTTGAAGATGAAGTTGCCCGGGCCAAATGGAGTAATTACCATTGCTGGGGATTTTTGATGTTCCATTGAGTGTGCCTCAGCCGGGTCTAACCTAGCCAAGTCACTCGTGATTGCGCAAGAGAAAAGAAAAATCCAGGAGGTGGCGGCGCTGGCTCAGTCCGCGCAGCAATATATGCCGGCGTTGAGTAATCCGCATGGTAGCGTTTCGTTCCAAGCCACAAAGGATACCAAGAAAGTGCCTGTTGATGATATGTTCCCACAGCGCACCGTAACAATTGGTGCCGGGTTAAATGATAAATAGGAAAGCGAGCTCGTCAACTTCCTCCGTGAGAATTGGGATATTTTTGCTTGGTCCACACAGGACTTGCAAGGTGTTCCGAGGGAGTTGGCCGAGCACTCTTTGAACGTGAGACCCGGAGCAATGTCGGTGAAGCAACCTCTCCGCCGTTTCGCCGAAGATAGGAGAAAAGTCATTGGAAATGAAATAGCTCGGTTACTAGCGGCAGGATTTATCATGGAAGTACTTTACCCGGATTGGCTATCTAATCCGATGCTGGTGGAGAAGAAGAAGGATGATCTGAATGTGACAGTGGTTTGGCGTATGTGTATCGATTACACGAACCTGAACAAGGCGTGTCCAAAAGATCCATTTCCGCTGCCAAGGATAGATCAGGTCATAGACTCAACTACTGGATGTGAACTCTTGTCATTCATTGATGCATATTCTGGTTTCCACCAGATACCTCTGAATCCGGATGATCAAATAAAGACTGCATTGATCACCCCGTATGGGGCTTATTGCTATCGCACCATGCCGTTTGGTTTACGTAATGCAGGGGCAACGTACCAAAGATGTATGCAGAAATGTTTGCACGATCAAATAGGTCAAAATGTACAAGTGTATGTGGATGATGTGGTTATCAAGACCAAGGAAAGCAAAACGCTCCTTGACGATATCAGGCAGACATTCGCGAACTTAAGAAGGTTCCGGATGAAGCTTAACCTAGCTTGGGCACTGCCTATATTTCAATTCCTGAAAGATGGAACGTTACCCACTGAGGAGGTGTTATCCAGGCAAACTCAGAGGAGAGCAAAGGCATACACAATCATCAATTCCGAGCTATACAAAAGGAGTGTGACCAATGTCCTCCAGCGATGCGTTGACCCGGAAGAAGGGCTTGACATCCTCCGAGATATACATCAAGGGGAGTGCGGGCATCATGCCTCGTCCCGAGCCTTAGTGGCAAAAGCTTTCCGGCATGGATTCTATTGGCCAAGTGCCTTAGAACAAGCATAAGATCTGGTGAGAAAATGCAATGGTTGTCAGAGGTATGCTACGAAGACACATATGCCTATGTCGGAACTCAAGACCATACCAATCACATGGCCATTTGCTATATGGTGTTTGGATATGGTTGGCCCGTTCAAACCAGCAAGGGGGAATATGACTCACATTTTGGTCATGGTGGATAAGTTTACAAAATGAATTGAAGTGAAGCCAATAAGAAAGTGTGATGGAGCTACGACCATAACATTTCTCAAAGACATCATCTTGAGACACGGTTATCCTCACAGTATCATAACTGATAATGGCACAAACTTTACTGAAGGAGCATTTGCGCGATTCTGACGGGATAAGAAGATCTGGCTGGACGTTGCCTCGGTAGCTCATCCCACATCGAACGGACAAGTGGAAAGATCCAACGGATTAGTATTATCCGGGATAAAACCCCGGCTCATTGAGCCACTGCAAAGATCAGCGGGGTGCTGGATAGAAGAACTACCAGTGGTACTGTGGAGTTTAGGAACAACTCCGAATCGATCAACAGGCTATACACCATTTTTTCTGGTGTATGGGGCAGAAGCTGTATTACCAGCCGACATAGAGCATGATTCGCCTAGGGTCACCCAATACACAGAAGCCGAAGTGCAAGAAGCCTGGCAAAATGATGTTGATCTGCTGGAAGAAGCGAGAGAATTGGCATTGTCCAGATCCGCCATATATCAGCAAAATCTACGATGCTATCATAGCCGGAAAGTAAGCCCCCGAGTTTTCCGGAAAGGCGATCTGGTGCTCCGGTTGGTACAACGTACTGCTGGCATGCATAAGTTATCCCCCCATGGGAAGGGCCATTCATTGTAAGCAAAGCACTACACAATGATTCTTATTATCTTATCGATGCAAAGCCACAGGAAAAGAACAAGGCGGACAGGTCCGGCGAGGATTCTAAGCGTCCATGGAATGTAGCTCTACTTCGTCCTTTCTACACTTAGCAGAGAAGTGTACAAGATCCGGGCCAAGCGGAACTTAACCCGGTTCTAGGTGTGTGCATATTCGAAGTGTACAAGATCTAGGCCAAGCGGAACTTAACCCGGCTCTAGGTGTGTGCATATTCGAAGTGTACAAGATCCGGGCCAAGCGGAACTTAACCCGGCTCTAGGTGTGTGCATATTCGAAATGTACAAGATCCGGGCCAAGCGAAACTTAACCCGGCTCTAGGTGTGTGTATATTCGAAGTGTACAAGATCCGGGCCAAGCGGAACTTAACCCGGCTCTAGGTGTGTGCATATTCGAAGTGTACAAGATCCGGGCCAAGCGGAACTTAACCCGTCTCTAGGTGTGTGCATATTCGAAGTGTACAAGATCCAGGCCAAGCGGAACTTAACCCGGCTCTAGGTGTGTGCATATTCGAAGTGTACAAGATCTAGGCCAAGCGAAACTTAACCCGGCTCTAGGTGTGTGCATATTCGAAGTGTACAAGATCCGGGCCAAGTGGAACTTAACCCGGCTCTAGGTGTGTGCATATTCGAAGTGTACAAGATCCAGGCCAAGTGGAACTTAACCCGGCTCTTGGTGTGCGCATATTCGAAGTGTACAAGATCCGGGCCAAGTGGAACTTAACCCGACTCTAGGTGTGTGCATATTCGAAGTGTACAAGATCCGGGCCAAGTGGAACTTAACCCGGCTCTAGGTGTGTGCATATTCGAAGTGTACAAGATCCGGGCAAGGTGGAACTTAACCCGGCTGTAGGTGTGTGCATATTTGAAATTGTCAAGGAGCTACGTTAGTTTTCTAAGGAGCATCCGGCCGAGTAACAAGTTACTCCCCCGGAGGCTCGGGGACTAATGGTTATATCACTAATACATACATCATGCTAAGGAAAAGGGGAAGTGACGTACCTCCATCATCCGACCCACGAGGTTAATTGCCTTAGAGGCTGTGTTCATTTGAGCGGAAAACTCGGCGGGACCGAACTTCTCCGGGAGGTCGTCGTTGTAGACGAACTCCGCCTTGTTCCAGTTGTTCATGAACTCGATAAAGGTCAGAGGATATCGTTCACCGCTGAGCATGTGGGGCACCACCAAGCCCTTGGCATGTGCTTCCCTCCTCTCAACCTGAGCAAGGGCCGGGATGGTGTGCAAAACAAGTTGCTGCGCATTAGTTGGCTCGACAGGGGCGTCCTTCGGTGCTGGAGGCTTCTTGGAAAGCATGGACGCGAGAGTGCGCTGTCCAGCCTCGACGGACGCTGCCCTGGTGGCATCAGGGGCCTTTTTGCCTTTGGGCTGCTGAGAGGAGGAAGTGGTTGCAGCAGATTTACCCTTGGGAGCTGCCTGGGTGCTTTCTCGCCGAGACTGAGAAGACTCGGACGAGGCGGAGGGGCTTGGCGTCGTTGCCGCTGCTCTCGGTGCTACTGCTGCTTTTGCTGCTGGTGCTGGAGTTGGTGCTGGTGTTGCTTTCTTCTTCGTAGGAGGTACTGAAGTAGACTCGGTAGTAGCTGGTTGTGGCGGAGCTGATGTGGTGGATGCTGCTGCCTCGGCTGGGCCTGTCTCCCCTGCTCCGAGGTTGCCTCCCTCTTGACGAGGTGGGCTGGAACCCGGAGCAGCCGCTGAACCCTCCGGAATAGGGCTCAGCGGGCGTGAATCATCGCCACGCGAGGGAGAAGGCTGAGTTGGAGCGGCGAAGCGATGCTAGATCCACTCTAGGGGACCTCCACCGCAGCCCTGCCGAATCAAATAGTGTCAGATGAGAAACTATAACAATGCAAGAACAAGTAAATGGCAGAGGGAAAACGAGGCTTACGCATCCGAGGTCAGTGGCTCCTTGGGCTTCCGAGCCCTTCGTGCTAGGGCCTTGGTGGCAGGCTTGGAGGCAGTCTTATCCCCGGACTTCTTTTGCCTTTTGGCTGGCTAAGAAGGTCCGAAGGATGAAGTGGATGCGGCTTCCCTTTTCTTCTTCGGTGCAACCGGAACAGGATCACCCACGGCAAGGGGAGGGTCCTCATGGATCTGCCCACCGGGGTTAGCTGATGCCGGAAAAGCATAAGAAAGGGGGACAGCGTCAAATGCTTCCATCACCTCAACATCCGAGTCATCTTCATCGTCAGGCCAATCTCTAATGGAAGAGAGTTTACCGGTGGGTCGCTTGGTCGCGTCGGCCATTGGGATGAACATCTCCTGATCCGGTTCTTCATCGTCCGAGGTCTCCCGGTCAGGCGCACATTTGAGGGTGGGATCGGTGCCATCCTCAATAGTTTGCTGAAGGAATTGCTAAAGGAAAGAAAAGACGACCGAGTTAAAGATACAGCAGCAACCAACATAAGATTTAATTCGGAGAAAGTTTGTGGCACGAAGCTTACCACGGGAGGAAGCCTATCCCGGCAATAGTGCTCAATTCCCCACGTCCACTCAAAGGAGAAGTCCTTGTGGGTGGTGAAGAGGGCCTTGACCCGGTGATAGATTTCTGTGTTGCTAAGCTCGAAAGACGAGGTCCGGTTGGGGTCGCGGCCCCAGCTCATGTGGAACACCTTGTGAGTGCGTTTCTGGAGAGGGGAGATCCGGTTGCGGACGAATGTGATCATGGCGTCCTTGTTGCGCAACTCGAGCTCCTTCAGCTCCGTGAACCTTTTGTTGACCTGGTTGGCCAAGACTGTGGGCTTCTTGGGGACAATGTCCCACAACTCCGAGTTAGGAGGACCCGGAGCATAGGGGCGAAGCCGGATCAGGTCTTCAGTGCCGTCGTTCCGAACATAAAACAAGGTCCGGGCCCATCCTTTGCAGGAGTCCAGCCCGGTAACCCGGGGAAAGACGGAGAGCCTCCGGGGAGAAATGGACGCAGCGCCGAGCTGCATAAGTTGTTTATCCTCCGACTCTAGATTCGGAATTACGTTACGACGAAGGCCAAAGAACCGAATCCACAGCTCCTTTGTGGGCCATAATCCGGCATAACCTTCGATCGTGGAGGCGAAAGCAGAGAGAGATGTGATGGCATTGGCAGGAAGGTGGTGCGGCTGGAGTTCATAGGTGTTCAACCAATCATGGAAAAAATCGCTAACTGGCAAACCGAACCCCCTCTGGAAGTGTGACAAGAACACCACAAACTCACCCGGGTTGGGTGAGGGGGCGAGTTCGGCAGAGGCGAGGCGCGCAGTGACGCCTGCGGGGATGCGCCTGGTGCGGTAGAGCCAATCCAGGTCATCCTGGCAGACCCAGGATCCAGCCCACGCACCGTGGTCCATCGTTGCGGCGTCCTCCTCCATCTCCTGCTTGGCGACGACGAGCTCTTCTTCTGTCATCTCAAGTTCGCTGCCCTTGCTGGTGCTAGCGGCGGTGGGGGGCAGCGGCCTAGATTGACAGCGACCTGTGGCGGAGGAGGTGCGCAGCGGTGACGGCGACGCGGATGCGTATGGAAGCAGTGCGGTGGCGGCACTACTACTCAGATGCGGTGGCGGTGGCGCTGTCGCGGGAGAAGACGAAGAAGAAGAACTAGAGGCAGAGGGGCGCGGAAGTGGGAAAAGACCCAAGGGGCGCACCCCTCCCCTATTTAACCACTCCATCGAGGAGGAAGTGGGATCGCGTTATGCGGATATGCCACATGGTGTGGCCGTGTATAAACCAGATGGACCAATCAGCGAAGAGCCACACGGAGGACCACAGGGTGTAGCAGATCCCATGACGCGGCGCATTGATACAGTTAACGAGGAGGCAGGCCAGACGTGACGTGCGCTACAGTGATAACTGACAATTACTGCAGCGGTTACTGTGGTTGGCCCTTAAAATGAGGCAACCTAATGATTAGCCTCCACGTGGGAAAGCGTACGAGAGAAGGAAAGATAACCCGGATGAGATAATGGTAACCCGGCTAGCAAGTAAAAACTTGAAACGTGCCAAGGGAAAGTAAACCCATGAGATCCGAGATAAGAGGTAACTCGGAGAAGGAGCACAAAGCTCGGTAAAATTGAACCTGTTGTGGCCTTAGCGGCAAAAGCAACTAAGACCGCACCAGCTTCAGGGACTAATGTTGGGGGATACCCCCCGGGTAGGGTCACGACGGGGTATAAATGCCGAGTTAGCCGAGGTACGGCAAGGTCAAAGCGAATGCTGGCCGAGTTACCTCAAGGTAGGCCGAATCTCGGGGTAACCCGGACCAGGGGATGTCCACCTAACGGAGTCTCATCCAACTTAAGCCGTAAGTCGGATAGATGAACCTAACTTGTATGCAGGAACATGTGTAACCGGATCAACTACGATCCGGGTCATAGCAAGCTTCTAGGAGAAGGAAGGTATCTCGCTGGTCAAAAGTAGCCCCGGTACGCACAGCATGAGCGAAGCGCACAGGGGCAGGACCACCGAGGCGTGGCCGACAGAGGTGACGACGCCGATGTCGGCTGACGCAGGCGCCCCAGAGGCTTACGTAGCCTCTGCATGGATGATGCGGGGGAAAAGCAACCCGGTCGGCTTACTATTTTGGGAGGAGGCATATTCCCTAGAATACAGCTCCACGTATGCCTCCACGTATGCCCTAAGTGGAGACCTAGCCACTCCTATATAAGGAGGGCTAGGGCCTCTGTAGAAGGGGTTGGTCTCAATTGGGTTGAGCTTGACTAGATTGATCTCTATAGACTAGTTTTACTTGGTTCCTGAGGGCTAGCTAGCGGGGAGACTAAGAGAGTACCTTCTTCCTCCTCTCTCCAATACAGCTCGAGGAGCACTTGTAATCTGTGAAGTGAATCAAATACAAACCTTCCGTGTGAGGAATCACCTTACTATCCCTCCCTGGATTCCCCTAGTGCTATTAGTCACCACCTTTAGTCTATCCATGGCATCTGCCGTGACACCACCACGACACTCCTTCGTTTACTAGGACAACCACGACAACAAATTATATTACTATTCCAATTTTATCCATAAAAGCAACCACACGGTTCAACAAGACCGAGTTAGAATTCATATCCATAATGTCTAATGTCAACTAATACGTTAGCCACAGAAAATACCGAATCGTACAATAAAGAGTAAGTCAAGAGCAATCTTGAGGGTGTCTGAAGTGGTCTAGTTATAAAGTATTATAATGTGTGTAAATTATAGAGGTGCTACTCCCATCCCATGTAAGCCGTCCTCAAATGGTACCTAAAAACATAGAAGCCACAAGGGTGAGTACAAAATACTCAACAAGTACATAAAGGAATAATAAGCATTGCATAAAACATGACACCAACGATTATCTTGTAACACTAGTCATGCCACGGTGACGATCTTGTATGACTATATGCTCTTTGCTTTCACTTTTCTTTTGCGTATACCGGTATCGTTTGAGTGGATATCCGTCGGCATCCCACTCACTCCAACTTGTGAAGGTTACCGATAATGTGGGACTCATCCCAACATCGACGGTCTCAAGGTGCCTATCCACCCACGTCGATGAGGGCGTTTGAACAGATCGATCGAACAGGGCCCCCGAAATATCTGCAGCCCAGTAGTCAATAGTCAGCCCGTCAGGCGTCGATCAGGCCATTTCCTTATTCGTGAGGCCCGGTGACTTTCAATCGTTGCACAGTCCTTGGGTTTTCGATCGGGGATCGATCGATCGATCCGGCTCCCGTCCGGTGCTGCTCAGGTGCTCCCATAGATGGTGTTCGAAGCGACGCCCGCATTCAGTTCCTGTTCCGCCAGTCTACCCAGGTCGATCTCGGTTTCTCAATCTGTCGCTCGCGCAATCGCGTCGCGCCGGCCGGCCGGCCAGCATGCCTTTCCTAGCTTTTGTCTAATCCTCTTCATGTTGAACTGCTCTATAAAGGCAAAAACCAGCCGCAATCCAGATCGATCGCCGGGCTTGGAGTGTACCCTTGGATGGTTGGACCTTGGACTTGGACTCGGACTCTTGGAGCACAGAGCAACGCAATAGATCAATTTCATTGATTCAATCGGCACCGACGGCAGCTACTAGCCTGGTAAGTTCAGTCCCGGTCCTTCCCCTCTCTCAAAAGTCTCAAGTTTAAAACTAAATTATTTTTTTCATTTATTCATCCGTAAAACAGGATAAATCATAAGGAAAACAAAGTATCAACATTTAGTGCTATATTTATTTTTTAGAATGAATAATTGATATATTTTCAAATATTGTACGGAATAGCACATTCTGAAATTATATAATTAGTAAACATGTGATTTCGTTTTACTACTGGTTATTGAGTTTGTAAAAAATTTGGCCCAATTTTATAAGTCGCACCGGGGCCCCCAAATCCTGGAGACGGGGCTGTGCCTACCTCAGTAGGTCACTACACTGTACACTATCTTTAATATGGTATGCAAAATACACGCGCGAGACTATATCCTTTGCTATAATCAGTTTGTCTCCCCACATATAAATAATAACCAATCACTCAAACAAATAATAGGTGCTAGAAAATAAAAGTTGAGTGAGGGGAATCGTGCAAGCATTATTTCGTTATGGACTTGCCTCAACCGCATGGCACAAGCTATGAATTGTTCTGAACCAAAAGTCCCAACACCTGTTATAATAACATTTATCGCACTCAAAAACTCATCACTTCAAAAGCATACAGAAAAAAGTATCACATCGCTGCAACATGAACCAAAGCCTTTACTTTGTTTCTCATTTATTCTAGCGTAGACCCATATGTCATGTTCTCTGCTAGTACCTTAAACAGTAATTAAGTTGAAGTATAGACTTTTGTAGAGCTGATAGATTTTATTAAACACATCTTACTAGCACTGGCATCAGGTGTAGACAACTAGACATACATCAAAATTGTTGTGTCTCCGCTTGGTCTAGCAATAATATAAGAAAACATTGTCCATCACATGCGTAACTCACGTTTGTTCTAGATAATGAACCAAGTGGAACTATCTATGTCCTTGTAACCTGTAGCTCTAATCCTTTAAATATATTCCTCAAAAGACATATCAGTAGCAAAACAAATAGCTACAGAGGAGCACTCGGATGGATTCAATCAAGCCCATGTATAGAGAAATAGCTAATTGTCTCTCGTAGTTTTTACAAACTATTTATTTTGAGAAGGTACGGAACAATTATCTAGTACAAATTACGTGCCTAGATAATTCATGAAACTTGACACTTCTGAACCTCAATCCCCCCACAAGGACGTGTTAGAAACTAGTATACCCCAACCGTTAGCAGTAAAAATGAGTTGGGGAACAGAAGAAATTCTAACTACGAGCTCTGATACAAATCTGTAGAAATCAATTGGGAACTAAACAATTAGAATGGGTTTCACTTGCCAGCGACGACGATGGCAGAAAAACTTGACAGGGACGACGACCATGGAGAGCTGCTTCGTAGCCTCACGACCTCATGACCTGGTAGTAGCAGCGACGACCCGACGGCAGCGACGTCGCAGATCACGAGTCGCAAGGGCAGCCACCTGGAGAACTAGGCTGGAAACCTTTTAGGGTAGAGATGCAGTGGCGGCGAGAGAGCTCTCCCGTCATTACTAAACTGGACAGATGGGCAGCAAGAGTCCGACTCAAGGACAAGCCCAGCCCATTTGTTTACTCCTCTCGTGCGTGTCCTGGTTACAAGGGTCTAATTTGGTATAATATGCTAATAAGACTAGGTAGATAAATAGGTAGGTGCTAATAGTTTCTAGCGTCAGATCAACACTTCAACTACAAGCTTCCGCACGAATTTTCTTTTTTTCTGTCTTGACCTTTTATTTAATAAATCTCCATTGCAAGATCTTACTTGAAAACATTTCAGTCCCATTTAATTTTTTGTAGATTAGATAATCACAGATACTTAGCATAAAAATTTGGGGCGTTACACATAGTTGTGAGCCACTCTACTGGGTTCCGTGGATATATGGTAGTGAAGTTTAAGGACTTGAAGTTGGTGTGATTCCATGATAAAGTCTGAGACATGATTAACACCAATTGCCCTAGTTGCAGCTGCTCTGGCCAATGTCAAGTTATTTGTCAGGAAGATTACCTTCTAGATTTCAAGTAGCTGGCTATTGACGCAGACCAAGTAGTTGGTAGTTAAGGCAGACCAAGTTCAGAGTCTTCAACATGCAGAGGGGAAGACGTTTGAGTCGTAGTAGCTTCACCATTATATCATAGTGCCCAGATTGGTCCCTGTGCTTCACCATTAGATCATAGTGCCCATATTGGTCACTGGACAGAATATAGACATCGAGTTATGTGCCTTGCTATTTTTCGTGATATTAGATTGTTTCTCCAAGAAACGTCAGTAGGAGGGAACAGTGAGATCTTTCACCATCAGGAGGGAAGGTTTCTGCAGAGGTAATATAAATAAACAACAGATAAACACATCCATAATTAAACCCAAAAACAAAAGTATAGTCCCCAGAATTAAAAAATTATAGGACTAAGATCCTAGTGCATTATGATATACCTTTAGTACTTTGGCAGAAGCAACAAATGAAGATGTAGAGACTTAAGAAAATCGATAATTTTAAAATGCAAAGAATTTAATTAATGGCGTACAAAGCAAAGAACTTAAAACCATTGTTTAATGTCTCAATCATTTAACTTAAAGGTATTGAATTCTACATATATGAACACGACATGTGCAATTCAGCAAAGACATTACAGACACAAGTTCTACCATGTAGCAAGGGAGGAAATTAATTGTGATGTGTCAGCTCTGATTGGACAAACACCAAATCACATCTATGAAAATGTAGTTGGAGCTTGTTGAGCCCCCAACTTCTCTTCGTATACACGTCCTTATAGTAAGAAGAGTAAAGCAATATTAGAACAAAAAAACTTCTTGTCTTGTGGTAGGGAGAGCAAAGCAAACATAACACAATTTCCTGCTCGATAAGTCTAGCTAACATAAATTTCCGTTTAAATAAATTTATGTGATAGTCACTAAAATCCATGAATAATGATGAAGAAACAAAGCAAAAAAATTAACCATTGCTTATTGCTTAGCTTTTTGCTGATGCCATTAGATGAGTAAAGAAGTGAGAGGAGCGGGTGGACAATTTGCCGGCAGTGAAAACCAACCTACAGAAATTAGTACCTAGTTCATCCATTGTTCCTAAAAAAGAAGTAACCTGAATTTTTTGTTCACGTAAAGACCATGATGGTATCTTGGACTAAACAATAATTGAAGCTCCAAGCCTTAATTCTAAGGGAAACAAAGCATTGAGATTATGATGTGGTGATAAGAACACATATAACCTCTTGATCCTAGTGAGTAGCTCAACTTAAAATTAGTTTCTCAAGTTTAGTGGTTACAAAGTTAGATACAGAACACTGATATAATCAGAAATATACCATAGAACACTTTTTGGGTGGGAGAGAAAAATGAGTCAGTGATTGACCCATTATACTATCTAATTTGGTTAATTAGCCAATGGAGGAATCATAAACAACGAAAACATTCAAGGAACTTTGTTACACCCCCAAAAGACATAGTTCCAACATTCTTCGCCCATAACACAAAATTATAAGCTCGAATATAAATAGAAATGACACGGAAAAATTCCAACACCAGACCAAATCAGTAAAAAGATTCCAGATTTCATTTATTTACCGATACCTTCGTTGGCTAGTTAAACATGTATTTAACTCATTGTGTCCTTGTGCCTATGCATACATAATGTTCCATAACCTGAAGTACACATTCCCTATAGCAAGAATGAGACAGAAGAATTAAAGAAGAGACCATGAGGTTGCTCCTAGAGTAGTGCCACAATTTGAATTGACCTATCATATATCTGGGTTAAACATGCATCTAATCTAACGCATTATATCATTGTTCCTATGCATACATAATATTCTAGAACCTTAAGTACACCATCCCCATAGTTTTTGACAAAACACGAAAAGACTTTTTGTGTTTCATTGCACTATAAAGGTGGATAGTCTATTTACATGATCCCTAGGGAGAAAGTTCACCATCCCTATAGTAATAATCAAACTGAAGAGTCGAATAAGCGATAGTTAAGTTGCTTCTAGTGTTGTGCTATGGTTTGAATTGACCTATCATATATCTGATATCACTTACACAGCTTGTGAAAAACCATGTACCTTCAATCTGATTAAGAGAACCAATCTCCTTCAAGTTACAAATTTGTCACCACATACTTAATTTTGACACTGATCCAATCTAATAGATTTTCTTGAGCTCAACCAGTGCAAAAGAGGAGACAATACGTGTTCTGAAACAGTGTACGTAATCTTCCTTGTAGAAAAGTAAGTAACGCCAAATAACCTATAAGAATTATAATAATGAAGTTGTTACCATGTGTTGTGAGACCTATTTTGATTCATTTGTTCTAACCTACTACTACTTTTGAAGTGTAGCTGAAAAGGGATTCTTCGGTTCGGTTCTTGAGAAACTAAAAAAAGACCTACTCCAGGTATAATACACTACAAGAAAATTTCGCTTTTACAATGGACGATGTCGTGGTTGAAGCCCCGTTTTTCATGGCTTAAGAGTCTTCCTGACGGATGGCTGATGGCTCCGATTTTTGCCATCTTCCACTGTGTTTAAACATTGTTTTTGGTCAAACAATGGCCAAAGAAACTCTCAATCCTTGCCACTAATGACTAATAATTGCAAATATATGCAAAGCCTCTCTTTGATTTATATTGTGCAGGAAATCGCGGCTTTTAATGCAAAATAAGGAGTCATGATGAAGGATTTTGAGAAAGTACACACGGCCAATTAATTGGGATGCAGCACCAAGGCGCCAGAAGGCTTAACGAGCACTAGTATGGGCGCAGTCCGCCCATACCACCCACCCGCCAGGTGGCAACGGATTCGTCTCGTCAAATCCTACAACTTTCATGAGGACGCCTATATATTTTGAGGCTCTAGCCGCTGGCCAGAGAGCCGCAATTCTCAGATTCAATCACAACACCACCAAAAGAGATCCACACCATTGTTCATCACTTCCACCATCCATCCATCCACTAGCCATAGCCATTGCTTTGTACTTTAGATTTCCTTGTGATTTGGTGACCATTGTAAGAATATTTGATTTCAATCTAAGTATTTGTATGATGTTTTCAATCTTCGGTCTATTTGTTATGAGCGAGTGTCCTCACGAGCTGCGGGTTGGGGAGAAACCTCGCAGGGATTATGTGCATCTAGATCATGGGAGAACTGCATTTTGTTTGCAATTTTGATTTGTATTTTTTGTTTCTTCATCTCTTGTCTCGTTCTGTGGACTTGTAGGTACCCAAGATCCCATAGATTGATAAAGGGTTGAGGTGGGATACTTGGCTAGCGGCAATCTCATAGGAACCTCAGTGACAGAAAGGGTAGTATGGTCTTCGCTTAGCGCCCCATTCAGGATCAACAACAACATCACCACTTAAAGCTTTGATATATGTTTTACACTTAATAATCGATTGTAACCCGTGGCTTCGGTGTGCACTCGGTTGGATTAAAAGTCTATTGCTATGCCCGCTGTATCACGAGGGCTCTAGAATATTAGGATGTGTTGCCCACAAGAGATTATATCTATTCATTATACATGACTATGCTTATTATTATCTTTTATCCCATTTGATGTGTAGCTGCAGGTGGATCTTCAACCCTGTCCTATTTCCATCCTTTAATTCACCATTATAAAGTAAACTAGATTGGTCTAGTCAACTAAGGTAAAACAAACAAATAAAGTATTATAGATGTGTCCTTTTTTATTACCTTTTAGCAGTGATTTCCGAGGTTCGATTAAACCTAGGTCTTCTAGGGAAAAAGCTATTATACTACATCTGTGAATCCGGATCGAAGGTATCAACCCTTTTTCTGGTGCCGTTGCCGGGGAAGCAATTTCGGTACCCTGGTGAGGTCATTAAAGACCTTGTTTTTAGTTTTATTATTAGTTGTAGTTTAATTCTTGCTATTACTTTACTTTCTTGTTATCTATTTGAAAACCCAAAAAAAACTAGTTACTTGTTACTCCCTCCGATTCATATTACTTGTCGCTAAATTGGATATATCTAGCACTAAAACATATCTAGATACATCCATTTGAACGACAAGTAATATGAATCGGAGGGAGTATTTGGTTTCATTACTTAAAAAATACCAAAAAGATAAGATCCATGGCTCAAAAGAGATTAGGGGAGTATGCTACTCCAACCGATGATTTGATTCGTGCACCCATCACTCAGCCTGTAGTTGATGCGAAAACATATGAGATAAAACCTAACATTTTAAGTTTGGTTCAACAAAACCAATTTGGGGGTTTATCCGCTGAAGATTCGGGATTACACTTAAATACTTTTACTGAAATTTGCGACATGATGCGTATTGAGGATGTAGATCCAAATGTTGTTAAGCTAAGATTGTTTTCTTTCTCTCTTAGAGGAAAGACTAAGGATTGGTTGCTAGCTCTACCAAAGGGCACTATTAAATCTTGGGAGGAATGTACTAATTTGTTTATGACTAAATTTTCCCCCCAGCTAAGACTATGCAGCTAAGATCCAACATTACAAGATTTAGACAAGAAGACCGTGCGCCACTAGTCCTTGCGTGGGAAAGGATGAAGAAAGCCATAATGAACTGTCCTAGTCATGGGATGGAAGAGTGGCTTATATTACATTTGTTTTATAATGGTCTTAACCCAATGTCTAAGTCTATGCTAGATACTGCAGCAGGAGGAACGATCATGGGAAAGCAAGTGAGTGTTGCAAAGAAGTTATTTGATGATATGGAAAATAACCATGCCCAATGGCATGTGGAAAGAACCTCGATGAGAGTAAGTTTAATTATCGAGGTAAATAATGAAGAGCTTACATCTAAGGTAGATGAGTTGCTTAGCTTAGTAAAGGGTAAGGAAGATACCCAAGTTAATGTTATCACTACCAATGTTAATGATGTTAATTTTATAGCTCGTACTCCTTTTAATCCTGCATGGAAAAATAATTATGCTTCCAATGTTCAAAAATATCATGCTAATCCTGCAAGAGCTCCTTATAATAATTATGATAATACTAATGGAGCAAATCATGGCAATCTCATGTCTGAGCAAACCGTTAGAACATTTATACAAGCTCAAACTGAGCAAAATAATATGCTTATTAAGATCACGGAGAACCATCAAAGTAGTATAGGAAAATTATCTAACAAAGCCGTTGCAATTAGAAATGATGTGTAGGCTCTACAGGAAAGAAGAAATACCGTGGAGGCTCAGCTGGGTAAGGTAGCTGAGAGCCAAGCTCTCATACTAGCAAAGTTTGCTAGAAAACTCAAGCCAAATCCGGTAGAAGACCTCAAGATGACGAGGGTGGTAACCAATGAAGAAAAACCTAAAGAGCTAGATTATAACAACGCGCCAATACCGGAATATACCGTGGAAGATCTATTGAAGATGATCACCGTTAAGAATCCAGGTATAGACAAAGGTAATGATGCTATGTACCAACAATTTATACAACAAGTAGCATCTAAGGTTCACAATTTAGAGATGGAGTATAAAAGGCTAGCTGATAAGCTTCCAACTAAGCTAGATGATATATTTGAGCCTACTATTAAAATTAAGTTGAGAGTTAATGAGATATCCACACTTTGTGATCTTGTGCAATCGTCTCAACAATTTCCAAAAGCCTATTCGATAAATTAAACTTGGGGTCATTTTTTACAACTGAATTAAGACTCCATCTAGATGATTCAACTTATAAACAAGCGTTTGGGATCAAATAAAATATAGTTATCGAAATTAAAGGTAGTCCCGCTCTTATTGATCTTGTTATTTTGGACATGCCCGAAGATCCCATAGCACCTATAACTCTAGGTAGGCCATTCCTAAGAACTATTAAAGATTTGATTAATTTACATGAAGGGAATGTGAGAATAGGGCTACCATCTAGAGATCCTTTTATAGTCCACTTCCCTAGGAAAAAGAAGGCCAAGCCTAATGATGATGGTGGTGTAATTACTTTGAAAGCCAACTACTTTGGAGTGGGTGTTCCACTTCACAAACCTAAATGATTTCCATCAAGCTCAAGCTAATTAACCTTAACTAGAAGCGCTTCATGAGAGGAAAACCATGTAAAATAAAATTTTCTTTATATTTTAATTTTTATTGTGTTAGTTTTGTTTTTTGTTTTATTTTTATTTTTAATAAAGAGTGTTCAAGAAGACCTATGGAGAGAGGAGAAGAAATAAGGTAATCCTCTATATTTTATTTTACTAACATGTGGCCTAAGAAGTATTGCTGGATCATTACTTAGTATCTTTGCTATTATTTAGTCCTTTGATAAGATGTGCAAAGGCGCACGGAGCTACTAATTAAATTCCTTAAGTTTTATAGCTCACAGTGTTCTTAACGACCACTTGTACGACCGGAGTGGACCGTACCGTGCACCCGTACCACATCAAGCCAAAGGGAGATAAAATATTTGATTTTTGCCGAAGAAATCAGTGTCGATAACGACCACTGGTACGACCGGACGCGCCGGTACCGCGTGCCATACCGTACCCTCGAGCAAATATCAGATTTCAAGCAAAATGTACCGAACCGATAACGACTAGTCGTACTGCGCGTGCGACCATACCCGCGCGCCCGTACCAAGTGCACCACCCGGGAGCAGCCATCACCCCCAAGGTAAGTCACCCGGTATGGGCGGGCTCCAGCCGTACTGCCCGTCCGTACCACGTACGCGGCTGCCATAAGCACCCTGAGGAGGTAACCTAAAAATCCCCAAATCAATTTTTCTCTTTCTTCTTCCTCCAAACTCCAAACCACCTCCATTGGATCTTCAAATTTGCTCAATCTTTCTTGGATTCTTCGCACTCATTCGATCTAAGGTATGATTCTCCTCTGATCCTCAACTTATTTGTGCAAAATCTCCACTCAATCATTCATTATTGAAAATCTAGACATATGTCTAGTCCTTGATTCAATCTTGATATTAAGTATGCTTAGCATTGTTTTTAGAGGAGTTTCTTTTGCAGTTAGTGTAGAGAATCACTTATGCTATTTCTATTGGAGCAAAAAAATATTAGCAATCTTTATTTATTTGTCTTGTTTTATTTATTAGATGAACACGAGGAGTCGTACACATGAGATGGCTACGGAATCCTCTGCACCACCCGTTTATACGTTGACCCCCGAGTCACTTGGTATCGAGTTCACCGAGGAGTTCCAGTTGAACCGTTTCAACCATCTCAAGCTTCGAGAAATCAAGTCCACCAAGTGGGCGTGTCCTTATATCCTGAACCAACTTGGCATTCGTGGGGATTTTGATTTACATTGCAATAATGTTGGTTTGTATAATTTTGTCTTTCAGGATGTTACCATGTATCGCCGCTTGACGCTTGAGTTCTTCAGCACCTTGACACATACGGTGGATCCTTATGGTTGTGCCGAGGAATAAAGGTCCGGAGTTGATTGAATCAAATTCTGCCTTATGAACTGTGAGTACACTTTCACACTCAGCCAATGGGCTCAATGCTTCGGATTTGCCAACAACACCACTGATGTACCCAAAACTACCTTCATTTTAGATCCTTCCCCTTTACAATACTTTTATTTGATGAGAATTCATGGAAACATACCCAAGGAGAACCAAATTGATCATCCTGCTATTCGATATGTATTCTATGTGATTGCTAACACACTATAGGCACGTGGTGAGTTTACTAGAGTTAATGAGGAGGACATGTTAACCCTCGCAAAAGCTGCTCTTATTAATTGTAACTTAACGCCAAATTTGGGCGCTCTACTTGTGTTTTACCTCAAGCATCAGACTCTTCAATCTTGAGGACCCATATGTGGAGGAGGAGTTGTGACCGTTCTTCCACGCGCACTTCGCATCAACCTAGGTAACATCTAGCCGTTGCTTGGAAGTCACCATCTCGGTCTTTCTACTCTAAGAGCATGTGGTATGATTTCTAAAAATCATGGTAGATATTTCTTCAATATACCTCGAACGGATCACTTGATCCCAAGTTCTTTCCCTAACAGTTTATTCTCCATCGAGGATGGACGTTTGTGTTTTGACGCATGATGACCCACAAGTATAGGGGGTGTATCGCAGTATTTTCAATAATTAAGAGTGTCGAACCCAACGAGGAGCAGAAGGTGCTGGCTAGTGGTATGGATCAGGAATTCTCTGCAAATACTTAGCAAACGGATTTTAGGGGTTTTTGATAAAGCAAGTAATAAAGTACGAGTAAATAAAATATAATAAGAATAAATGGAGCAAGTGGCCCAATCCTTTATGCAGCAAAGGACAAGCCGGTTGTATTACTTAAGATGACCAAACGTTCTCGAGGACACATGGGAAGACTGTCAAGTGCTTTCGCTTCATATAGTTGATTAATCTTCTTTAGCTTGCTAAGTGTTGTGTGGGTGAACCTGTGCTATTGCACCGACCTTCCTAGGACTAATACATACTTGTGATTATACCCCTTACAAACATCCGTAAGTATAAGAAAGTAATTAAGGTAGAAACCTAACCATAGCTTTAAACTCTAAGACCCTTACGTTCCTTGTGCAATGGTTTCCTAACGGGGGTTCAGGTTTCTGTCACTCCGGCAACCCCTACGATTAGTAGCCAAATACACAATGCATTCCCCTGGGCCCATATAGGTGAAGTGTCATGTAGTCGACATTCACATGACACCACTAGAAGAAGTACACCACAACTTAAATATCAAACCATTGAATCTTTCTCAACACAACTCCACTACTAACAACATGAATTCTCCCATGTCCTCATGAACAAAACGAACTACTCACAAGACACCATATGGATCATGATCAGAGATGGAATAATGATGTATAACAATCTGAACATAAACAATAATTCAATGGTTCACTCAATAGCATCAACTACAAAGAGTAATCAACACCGGGAAAGTTTCCCCTATGAACTATGCAAGATTCAACGCAATTGTTACAGCAATATGGAGATGGTGGTGAGGGTGTTGCTGCTGATGATGGTGGTGGTGATGATGATGATGATGATCCTGATGAAGTCCAGCTTGATGGTGGTGTTGATGGCGACGATCTCCCCTCTCCGGGAAGGAATTCTCCCGACAGAAATCTGTCTGCCGGAGAGATCTTTCTCTCTCGGTGTTTTCTGCCCCGCAGAGGCGGCGGAATCTTTCTGTGGTCGCTCTCCGAGTCTTAGGGTTTCGGGAGGATAATATACGCTAGAGGGGAGTTCCAGGGGTGGACCAGGGCGGCCACACCACCTGGTGGCGCGGCCTAGGCTGGACCGCGCCAGGGGTGGTGTGGGCCCCCTATGGCCCATCTCCAGCCCCCCTTCTAGCTTCTTTCGTCTTCTGGAAAAATAGGATTTTCCGTATATTTTCCCGGATTTTCTGATCTTCACGAATTTTTCCTCCAAACAACACCTTTTCCATCAGAATCCTGACTGCAGCGGTCCATGCTCCAAAAGTCATCAACCATGCAAAAACAGATGAAATAACATAAGTAGCATCTCTTAATATGAAATATATCAATGAATAACAGTAAATTATGACATAGAATAGTGATGCAAAATGGACGTATCAACTCCCCCGAAGCATAGACTTCGCTTGTCCCCAAGGGAAACTGAGGTCAATAAACATGACCTCAGGTTTATGGAGTGAAGAGTCGATAAAAGAATACGGATAAGAAGCATCACATTCATCAATACATAGATCATAATAGAAGACAACTCACTATTATATAACTCAACTTGTAATGAGTAAAGGAAACACAATAAAGATACATAAAGTAAATCGTAATTGGTAATGGCAAACTTAGCTCTCGGTCGAAGAATAGTTGATAATTTGCTGGAGTTCACAAATAACTGATTTTCAATGATAGCTTTCAAAGTAGTAATCACCAAGATAAGAGTAATGTGCAAAACAAGGAACATAAGAAACATGATTGAATAAATCATCATATGAATGAATGAAACACAACAACTCAAAATACTTGCTGAGATAGAAGGGAATAGGTTTACTGACTCAACTAAAAAGTAAAAGAAAGGCCCTTCGCAGAGGGAAGCAGGGATTGCAAGTTTCATAAAGAGCTCCCAAAAATTATGGTACTTATTAGCTTTCAGATCTCATTGCCCATATCATAGGCATCTTTAGGTGATTAAAGTTAAAGTGACACAACTAAGAGGATATGCTTGACAAGTTATAAGTTGAAATCTCATGCCCCTGACTTACGAGTACCGAACCTCATGCTACTCAACTTCAGTCACAGGTAAGCTCTTGTCATCGTAAATACACGTGTATCATTGAGAACCGCCAACGGGGTACCCCTTGCACATGATACAGGAGCTATCCCATAATCAAAATGAAAAGGCAAGAAGATAATGAGCATCTCAGTGATCTTTTTATTTGCTATTTGCATAGGTTTTTATTGAGGATGCTTCATAGAATGCTCACTATAGTTATGCTGCAAGTTCCCACCATGATTAGGCATGGCTTAGGCTAGCGGCCCAGGAGTTTCTCTAACACACATATAAACTCCATGATCTTACAAGTTCCCCTTTTATTTCACATCGCCGGGATTCATAGGCAAAAGAATCATGATATCAACTAGGTACAAAGTACCATGGCAGTGTTGAAAGCGTTCCCCATGATGCATGGTTCTGCTAACTTCAACTCATAAAGCGCAAGCATATACGCAACAAAGAAGGACCCAATGGTTCAAGTTTATTAAGTACAAGAAAATAAAGTGTGCCATCAAGTTCGTGAGAGCTTTAATCACTAATTTTCACATAACAAGTTTAATTTGGAAGGTAGATAAAAACAAGAATTTACTTGGAATAGCAATAATGCTAATAGGTAGGTATGGTGGACACAAATGGCAGAGGTTTTTGTTTAAGGATTGGATGCACGAGAAGAATTCCCTCTCAGTACAGGTTTTTGGCTAGCAAGGCTGGGTAGCAAGTATAAGAGTTGAAGGAAACAAACAAACATACAAGTGATAAAGACAAACATGCAATCTTCCTTGGAAGCGCAAAAGATTTTAACTAGAGAATACTAGACTTATGAGTAAATCAAGAAAGAAAGATGATGAAATTATTTTTCTTGAGAGCACTTTTACCTTTTTCATACTCTCAAAAATAGTGTTGCTACTGACCGATCCAGGTTTGCCAAAACCAACTAAATTAACTCAATGATCCCAAAGTGATACCAATACTAACAACAAGATCAATCATATAACCATGAATTGAAAACTAATATAAGCTATGCAAAAGAGTAAATGATAGAACTTCTCATTAATACTCCATAACAGCAACTCACACCAAGGGATACATATCTAACGAGAGAGGGGACATGTCCATAATGCAAACCATCCTACATGATAACTTCTCTATTCATGATATGACTCTACTAAAAAGGTAAAAAGATAGAAGATAGTGATGTGATACCGCGGCACTCCCCCAAGCTTGGAACAAACCAAGGGTATGCCAAACCTGATGACGAATTACTCCTTCGGTGGTGGTGGCATTATTTTCTTAGTTGACGTGAGGAAATCTTCTAGCATCTTGCGAAGCCTATTATTCTCCCATTGAAGCATGTCCACCTTCCTCCTCAAGTATCGGTACTTATCACAGAACTCCTTAGTGACTCGTAGGGCTTCCGTTAATGCAGAGCAAGTGACTAAGGGTGCCAGCCCCTGCTTGGGGTCTTGGAGATCTTCCTCCATAGGCTACTTTCCCTTATCCTTGGCAGACGCCATTGTGCTTCAAAGCTTTCAAAGATAGTTCCTGGCAGAAACAGATCGAAACGAAAACATGATGAAAACATGATATACGAACCTCGGGAGATCCGGGGGATTATATATTACGAAGTTTCACAATAAAAGGAAGGTACTGGGAGAAGACGGGTCGGAGACGGAGTCCAGAGTGGCCACACCACCTGGTGGCGCGACCAGGGGTGGGCCCATGCCACAGGGTGGTATGAGCTACCCTGGCTCCATTTCCTTCCCTCTTTCGCTTCGTAGCTTTCTTTATTGTCTAAAAACTGCAAAAATATAGTTGGATAGTATTTTCGCGGAACTTTTCTTACCAGAACTGTTATCTATTTGAAAACGGACTCTGTAGGTCTCTGAATTTGGTATCTAGTAGATTCTTCCGGATTTACCACTTGAATAACATCAATATCTTGATCTTCATACACTTATTACTTGAGTCTTAAAACCTTTCACTTCCTTATTACACCATTATCTCCATTACCTGGAAATTTCTTTCACACAAAACTTCACACGGTTCTCATTAGCAACATTAGTATAAGTGAAATGATAAAACCTTTTGAACCCAACTTCAACTGAAAACCATCAAAACATAAGCTACTGTATCAACTCATTCCGAAAACCCAAAAAGAATTCAAAAAGGAAATCGAATAAAGAAGCAAATGCAAGAGTGGCAAAATCTGTCAAAACAGACCAGCAGGTAAAGATCAATTTTTTCGAAAATCTTATGTTGCTCAAATCAAAAAGTGCAAAACAAATGAAAGTTAGATAACAACTTGGTTCAGAAGCACGAAAAATTACAGCTCAATCCGACATACAGAGATCTCTCACAAATTTTTACGGTGAAGCACAAAAATCTGTTTCGGGACAGCAACTTCCCCAAATATTACTTCTCTCTCATTTGAGGTTGATCTTGACACAAAAACCAAACAAAATGGATAAGGAGCGGTTATTACCGAAGTAATAACTTCCAAGACTCAAAGAAACAAAAATAAACTAGGTTGTCTCCCAAAAAGCTCTTTCTTTATAGCCATTAAGATGGGCATGATAATTTTGAAGATGCTCACATAGGAATATGAATTGAGGTGAAAGAGAGCATTAAGAAGAAAAAATACACATGTTTAAGTCTAACCCACTTCCTATGCAAGGGAAATTTGTAAACAAACGAGTTGTTGAAACCAGAGGCTACTAGCATAGGAAGGCAAAACAAGTGCAACATAAAAACTTTTAACATAAAACGAGGAAACTTGATATTATTGAGATGCATAAGAACACTTTTCCCTCTCTCATAGTAACTTTCAGTATCATGCATAAACGTAACAATATAACTATCACAAGGACCATCGTAGCAATGATCACTTATTCTAACAGAAAACACAGGAATACTAGCTCTCATAACAATACTATGTGAAATAATATTAGAGGTATCCTTACAAAGGATAGTGTGTCCCTCTTCTTCATATTTAGTAAAAAAGTCTTTCACATTTGCTATTATAGGTTCATCAACCATTTGTTTATCAGGTTCAACAGCTTTGATTATACTTTCATTAACCATACTAGCTATCATAGAATGTTCCTTTATGTTAACTAGGAAAGGCATTTTCTCAATGTAAGGTTCGGGTAACACATCATTAGCAGTATAAACTTCAGTATTTCTTGCAGGAACACTCTTAGCAACATCTTTATAAGGTTCATGATACTTATTCCACTTCTTTTTAGGCATTTCAATATAGGAAGCAAAAGCCTTAAAATAAGAAGCAATAGCTTGAGAGTCTAGACCATAAGCATTTTTAATATTTTGAAAGTCGTCAGTTCCCATAAAATATTCAATGCATTCATAATCATAATTTATACCTGACTTTCTACCTTTGTCATTCTCCCATGCTTCAGCATTGTCTTGAATACGGTCCAGAAGATCCCATTTAGCTTCTTCTTCCATGCGAGTGAATGATCCAGCACAAGAAGCATCCAATAAATCCTTATCATGTAGAGGGAGGCTTGCATAAAAGTTATTGATAATAATATTGTTGGGGAGCTCATGAATGGGACATTTGAGCATTAGTAACTTTAATCTCCCCCAAGCTTGAGTTGTACTCTCTCCATCAAGAGGCCAAAAGTTGTATATTTGATTCTGATCTTTATGAATCTCACTAGGAGGATAAAACTTTGAATAAAAGAGATGCACTATTTCCTCCCATTCAAGAGGTTGACCATTGTTCAGCAACTTATACCATTCCTCAGCTCTTCCTTTTAGTGATAATGAGAATAACTTCTTAACTTGATCTGTAGTAATACCTGCACACTTGAACAACCCGCATAATTCGTGTATAAAGAGTAAATGATCACCGGGATGGACTGTTCCATCCCCAACATAATAGTTATCCATAACACGATCAATAATTCTTGTAGGTATTTTAAAAGCATCATTCTCAGTAGGTGGTGGTTCATCTACTACCTTAGCAGTGGTAGTAGAATTACCAAATAAGAAACTCAGAGAATTATCCATAACGAAAATAAAGCAACTAACAGAAGTAAACAATACCCACATTAGAAGTTTCCTTTACTAGTACCACTTTCCAATAGCGCTTCACTCCCCGGCAACGGTGCCAGAAAATAGTCTTGATGACCCACAAGTATAGGGGGTGTATCGCAGTATTTTCGATAAGTAAGAGTGTCGAACCCAACGAGGAGCAGAAGGTGCTGGCTAGTGGTATGGATCATGAATTCTCTACAAATACTTAGCAAACGGATTTTTAGTGTTTTTTGATAAAGCAAGTAAATAAAGTACGAGTAAACCAAAGATAATAAGAATAAATGCAGCAAAGGACAAGCCGGTTGTATTACTTAAGATGACCAAACGTTCTCGAGGACACATGGGAAGACTGTCAAGTGCTTTCGCTTCATATAGTTGATTAATCTTCTTTAGCTTGCTAAGTGTTGTGTGGGTGAACCTGTGCTAATGTACCGACCTTCCTAGGACAAATACATACTTGTGATTATACCCCTTGCAAACATCCGTAAGTACAAGAAAGTAATTAAGGTAGAAACCTAACCACAACTTTAAACTCTAAGACCCTTACGTCCTTTGTGCAATGGTTTCCTAACGGGGTTCAGGTTTCTGTCACTCACCCCTACGATTAGTAGCCAAATACACAATGCATTCCCCTTGGCCCATATAGGTGAAGTGTCATGTAGTCGAAGTTCACATGACACCACTAGAAGAAGTACACCACAACTTAAATATCAAACTACTGAATATTTCTCAACACAACTCCACTACTAACAACATGACTTCTTCCATGTCCTCAAGAGCAAAACGAACTACTCACAAGACATCATATGGATCATGATCGGAGATGGAATAATGATGTATAACAATATGAACATAAACAATAATTCAATGGTTCACTCAATAGCATCAACTACAAAGAGTAATCAACACCGGGAAAGTTTCCCCTAAGAACTATGCAAGATTCAACCCAATTGTTACAGCAATATGGAGATGGTGATGATGGTGTTGATAGTGATGATGGTGGTGATGATGATGATCCCGATGAAGTCCAGTTTGATGGTGGTGTTGATGGCGACGATCTCCCCCGGGAGGGAATTCCCCCGGCAGAAATCTGTCTGCTGGAGAGATCTTTCTCTCTTGGTGTTTTCCGCCCCGCAGAGGCGGCGGAATCTTTCTGTGGTCGCTCCCCGAGTCTTAGAGTTTCAAGAGGAATATATACTCCAGAGGGGATAGCTAGAGGTGGGCCAAGGCGGCCACACCACCTAGTGGCGCGGCCTAGGGTGGCCCACGCCAGCGGGTGGTGTGGCCCCCCTGTGGCCCATCTCCACTCCTCCTTCTGGCTTCCTTCGTCTTCTGGAAAAATAGGATTTTCCGTATATTTTCCCGGATTTTCTGATCTTCGCGAATTTTGCCTCCAAACAACACATTTTCCATCAGAATCCTGACTGCAGCGGTCCATGCTCCAAAAGTCATCAACCATACAAAAATAGATGAAATAACATAAGTATCATCTCTTAATATGAAATATATCAATGAATAATAGTAAATTATGACATAGAATAGTGATGCAAAATGGACGTATCAACGCATTGGTTGAAGCTACTATACCCCAACAAGAAATACCTGTGGGAGGAGGAGAAGATGAAGAAGTAGAACAAGGATGACCCAAACAAGACGAGCAGCTGCCAAACTACTACACCACCTATGAATACATCTATGCACTAGAAGGAAATATTCAGAACATGAACAACCTCTCCATCAATCTTCGAGATGCTACTGCAAGCCTCGCCACCTAGTTTCATGATTGGAGCAGACAATGGAACGTGGGAGATTATCCACCACCAACATAATGAGAAACAAAAGGGCTTGCAAAAGCCTGAGTTTGGGGATGTGTTCCCTCGGTAAACTTATTTGTGTAATAACGAGGTTGTACTCCAGCTCCTTGGGAGCTTTGAAACACTCGTGTTGGCTTGTTCCAACAATTTGCTTTTTTCCTTTGCTTTTTCCGTTGCAAGGACCTCGAACTGACTTTTGAATGAAAGTCTTTCATTTTAGTTTATTTTTGTTTTTGTTTGTTTTTCTTTTCTTGAACCTTGCTTGGCCACAAGTACTTTTCTATTCTTTAATCCCTATCCTCAAAAATACAAAAAGATTTTTCCATTTTTCCTTTTTTTGTAAACGTGGATTCACACTTTGCCTCTTTGATTTAATATCATTATGAGAGTAATCGTGTTTGAGTTTTGAAGGAATACATTCCTATAAGGAAGAGGATAATGAAGTCACTTATGAGAGGTATGTCCTATGTCTCCCACTTATGAAGTTTGAGTTGTTTATCTTAGTTGGTTGATTTGCTAAGATGCCATCCTAGTGGGAAGTAATTTAATATGGTTAGAGTAAGGCTTTTTATTGGTATGATGATTAGTTGTTGAAGCCCTTTCTCTAGTTCTTTTAGTTAACCGAGTCTTGCCTTGGAAATAATATTTCCAAACAAGTACAATAAGGAAAAGTCTGAAATTTACGACTTGCTTGATGAATGATTGTCTTGAGAGTATACCATTGATGATACTTAACCACATAGATATTTTTATAGCCTTGATGACACTCATGAAAGGAATTGTTTGATTGAAATAAAGTCTAGTGGTAATTGTGATGCATGCCAAAGCTAACCTTGTGTATTAAACCATGGTACTAGGTCAAAAAAGAAGAGAAAGATTTGAGACAACCTTTTTCTATGTCTCTAATGCACACCTTTGGAATGCCAACAACTCTGCTAGCTTTTGAACGATCTATGGTATAACCCCGAATTTCGGCTATGAGTTGATGACATGAGTGGCATACGTGTCAATATATGGGCAAAAGTATTGGTACTCTGAAAGTTTGTGCAAATGCTTACAAAAGAAACAATCAGCAATCCTTGAAAAAATGAAAGAAAGAAAAAAGATATCTATGAGGATCCACATAACAAGTCCTTGGCATGCTCTCATTACTACTTTACAATTTTTTTCTTGAAAGACAATGATTAGATTAGAAGTATTTTTGATAGACTTGATTTATTGATGTGGGTGTAAATAAGACACTTCATTGTTATACTACTTGGGACTTCAAACTCTCTTACTCAATTATGCTATTTAAACATCCTAGTGTTCCTTGGCAAGCTGAGAGTTAATTAGAGGAATTGGATTGATTGCTACACTTCTAGTTACTTGTACTTATATTAAACTTTACTTTGATTGTCTTGACTTACCGAAGCTTATATAGGATTCTTGTCATCTCTCTAACTTTGATAAGCTTCGCAAATGAATGAAGTGTTGAGCATATACGACTACCAACTGTAAGTGAACTCTTATTCTTGTTTTTTCAAGTTTAAACTCTAAATTCCTTATAGTTCTTTTGGTTCTTCTTGCTTGAGGATGATCAAGTTTTGAGCTTCGGGGAAGTTGATGGCTCTGATTTTTGCCATCTTCCACTGTGTTTAAACATTGTTTTTTGGTCAAGCAATTGCCAAAGAAACTCTCAATTCTTGCCACTAATGACTAATAATTGCAAAGATATGAAAATCCTCTCTTTGATTTATGTTGTGCAGTAAATCATGGCTTTTAATGCGAAATAAGGAGTCATAATGAAGGATTTTGAGAAAGTACACACGCCCAAGTAATTGGGATGTAGTACCAAGGTGCCAAAAGGCTTAACGACCACTGGTATGAGCATGGTCCTCCCGTACCTCCCTCCCATACCAGGTGGCGATGGCTTCATCTCGTCAAACCCTACAACTTTAATGAAGACGCCTATATATTTTGAGGCTCCAGCCACCAGCCGGAGAGCCGCCATTCTCAGATTCAATCACAACACCACCAAAGGAGATCCACACCATTGTTCATCTATTGTTCATCACTTCCACCATCCGTCCATCCACTAGCCATGGCTATTGCTTTGTACTTTAGATCTCCTTGTGATTTGGTGACCATTGTAAGAATATTTGATTTCAATCTAAGTATTTGTATGATGTTTTCTATCTCTAATCCATTTGTTATGAGGGAGTAGTTCTCATGGGATGCGGGTTGGGGAGAAACCTCGCAGCAATTATGTGCATCTAGATCATGGGAGAACTGCATTTTGTTTGCAATTTTGATTTGTATCTTTTGTTACTTCATCTCTTGTCTCGATCTGTGGACTTGTAGGTACCCGAGATCCCATAGATTGATAAAGGCTTGAGGTGGGATACTTGGCTAGCAGCAATCTCATAGGAACCTCAGGGACAGAAAGGGTAGTACGGTCTTCATTTAGCGCCCCATTCGGGATCAACAACAACATCACCACTTCAAGCTTTGATTTGTGTTTTACACTTAATAATTGTTTGTAACCCGTGGCTTCGGTGTGCACTCGGTTGTATTAAAAGTCTATTGCTATGCCCGCTGCATCACGGGGGCTCTACAATATTAGGATGTATTGCACACAAGAGATTATCTCCATTCAAACATTATACATGACTATGCTTATTATTATCTTTTATCCCATTTGATGTGCAGCTGCAGGTGGATCTTCAACCCTGGCCTATTTCCATCCATTGATTCACACCTATTATAAAGTAAACTGGATTGGTTTTGTCAACTAAGTTAAAACAAACAAACAAAGTCTTATAGACGTGTCCTTTTTTATTACCTTTTAGAAGTGCTTTCCGAGGTTCGGTTAAACCTAGGTGTTCTAGAGAAAAAGCTATTATACTACATCTGTGAATCCGGATCAAAGGTATCAATGGCCTTCATGGTAAAAGCCCTGTCACAAATGAACCAACCATGGTTTTTTTCCGACCGTGGCAGATCGCAGCTTTCAGCCACGGAAACTTGTTCCATCATAGATCTGTTTGTCAGTCGCGTTGACTGCTAATGTCACGCAAACTGCCACGTGGTAGCCACCATTAATGTCTGGTTACCGCTGTTAACGGTCACAGAAACCATGGTAGAAGCCAGGCCTAGCCAAGGCTTTCTAATAATTAAATGGGCCGTCCCATGTGGAGAGCCCAATAGGAATACGCCCCTTTACTGTTTTGTCCTGTAATGTCTATAATCGGCCCAGTACTACAGCCAGTAGCGGCCCATACACTTTCAGGCCCGACACTGTTTCGGACTATTTAAGACCCAAGTTAGGCCAACACTGTGCTACCACTTGAGGCCTGCACCAAGACGGCCCGGTACTGTTCAAGCCTATTGCCAATCTAGTCTTTTACTGTTCAGTCTAATTACTGTTCCAGCCTTTTAGAAATTTCTTCCCGTTACTGTTTAGGCCCTTTAGAGTTTGGGATTTTTCCTATTCAGGTCGGTACTATTCTGCCTATTACTATAGTGGCCTACTATCGTACTGGTCTTTTACTGTTCCGACCATTTACTGTTCAGACCATTCACGGTTCCAGTCTTCCACTATTCAGACCTTTCATAGTTCGGGCCTTTCTCTGCTCTGGTTTTCTAATGTTTTGGCCTTTTACTATTCTGGCCATTCATTATTTTGGCCATTCACTCTTATGGTCTTTTCCTGTTCAGGCCTTTACTGTTCTGGCCATTACTATTCTGGCCTTTTACTGTTCTAGCCTTTTAACTATTCTAGCCTTTTACTATTTTGGCCTTTTACTGTTCTGGTCTTCTACCGTTTTAGCCTTTTACCCTTCTGGCCTTTTACTGTTATGGTCGTTTTGGGCCATCCAGGCACACGTTGTTTCAATGTTCGACATGTTACTATTTTGGCCTTTTTTGCTAGCGCCTACTTTTTGGCAGAACAGAGGAATATCAAGACATCAATTAATAGACATGCACAAATTAAAACTACTTATTACACAACAATAAAAGTTTATTACAATAGGTTATACAACAAGATCGAAATTCTGAAAGATTACAAAGTGTTGTTATCATCAATAAGAGATCGGTACATGGTGATTTGCTTCAATGTATCATCTATCCTCTTCTTCAACATTTCAGCTACAGATCTAAGAGCATCTACACCCTTTCTTTCTACATGCAATACAATGTTTATATATTTATCACCTGCAGGAGTTGTTCTAGGTGGACTGTTAAGTAAGTTGTTTGCTTCAGAAATGTAATGGGATGATGAATGGGAAGAGGGATCACAACTTTCAGTCCTGCCTTCCAAGGACTCCTGCTTGGTTTTAACTGCAGCCTGCTAAAATATGGTGAAAGAGGTTAAAACAAAGAACAAGGGAAACAAGTAGTATTATATAAAGTAGAGATCATTTAAAGTAAGTAAGAACTTCTTACAATAGCACGTTCAGGCTAACAGTAGCTCCTTCTCGAGCGGGTGCGACTCATGGTCAATCTGCCAAAAGAATCTGTTGGAGATATGCCCAAGAGGCAATAATAAAAGTGGTTATTATTATATCTTTGTGTTTATGATGAATGTTTACATCTCATGCTATGATTGTATTATTAGGAAACACTAATACTTGTGTGTTTTGTAAACATAAAAGAGTCCCTAGTAAGCCTCTTGTTGAACTAGCTTGTTGATTAATTGATGATCATGGTTTCCTGATCATGGACATTGGATGTGATTAATAACAAGGTTATATCATTAGGAGAATGATGTGATGGACATACACCCATAGTAAGCGTAGCATAAGATCAAGTCATTAAGTTCGTATTGCTGTTAGCTTTCAAATGCATAGTAACCTAATCCTTCGACCATGAGGTTATGTTAATCACCATCACCGAATGGGTACTTTGATGACATCAAACACTGCTTCGTAACTGGGTGGTTATAAAGGTGTCATTGGGTATTCCGAAAGTATGTGTTGAAGCGCATAGACCAATATTGGGATTTGTCCATCCATATGACAGATAGATATACTCTGGGCCCTCTCGGTGGAATGTCATCTAGACAGCTTGCAAGCGTGTGACTAGGTCACAAGGGATGACACAACATGGAACGAGTAAAGAGTACTTATCAGTAACAAGGAAGAACTAGGTATGAAGATACGGATGATCAAACCTCGGATAAGTAGAATATCGCGTGACAAAGGGAATTGGTTTCGTATGTTAAATGGTTCTATCGATCACAAAGTAATCGTTGAGTATGTGGGAGCCGTTATGGATATCCAGATCCTGCTGATGGTTATTGATCGGAGAGGTGTCTTCATCATGTCTGCATATTCACGAACCATAGGGTGACACACTTAAGGTTCGAAGTTGTTGTAAGTAGATATGGAATTTGCGTTGGAGACCGAATGTTGTTCGGAATCTCGGAATGGATCCGGGACATCACGAGGAGATCCGGAATGGTCCGGAGAATAAGATTCATATATTGGGGATCATTTTATAAGTTGGGAAATGTTCCGGAGTGTTTGTATGGAGATTCTAGAAGGTTTTGGAATGTTCTGGAAGGTTCTAGAGGATTTCTTGGAGTTTACTTGAAAACCAAGAAAGGGATCAAGGGAGTCCAAGTGGGGCAATACACGGATTCATGGGGGAGGAGGACTCCTCCCCCCAACCCGCCGGCCCAAGGAGGAGGGGAGTCGTACTAGGACTCCCCCTCCCCAGGCGCGCCTCCCTCCTTTAAATAGAAGGGAGGGGGCGCCCCCTCTTGCCCCTCCTCTCATAACAACCAATCTCAGCCGCCTCTCTCCTCCACCTTTCTTCTGCACAAGCATAGGCAAAGCCCTGCAGAATTCTCACCACCACCACCACCACCACGCCGTCGTGCTGCTGGGATTCCGTGGAGAAGATCTACTACCTCCGCTGCTCGCTGGAACGGGGAGAGGAAGGTCTGCTTCGACTCCGCACGTGTGACCGTCTGCGGAAGCGCTGCCGGAACGCGGCGCCGGAAGGATCGTCCACACGATCTTGAGATCGGCAAGTGATCGACTACATCATCCATGAGATCTAATCTCGTAACGCTTTCGGTTCTACGAGGGTTAGTACCGATCTATCTTGTTGCTCATGTCTAATAGATTAGATCTTGGCTTTTATCTAGATTAGATCTAGGTTTTGTTCGTTCTTGCGGTAGAAATTTTTTGTTTTCCATGCTACGAACCCATCAGTGGTATCAGAGCCTTGTCTATGCGTAGATCTGTTGCACGAGTAGAACACAATGAGGTTATGGGCGTTGGTGCTCGTGCTGTCTTTTGCTATGTGTGTACTTTGCATCTTGCGGTATGGTGGGATGAAGCGGCTCGGGCTAACATTACATGTCATCGTACATGAGACTTGCTCCACGCTTGACGTGCAACTCGTTTTGCACAAGTGGCTTTCCGGGTGTCTTTCTCTCCCATCATAGTATAGATCAAATCTACACTTTGCACTTGATAGCACTTGTATCAACGTTGTGGTTCAGTTTCGTAGGTAAGATCCGTTCTTAGTCGAAAGCCCCAAGCCACGTAAAACTTGCAAAGAAAATTAGAGGCGTCTAACTTGTTTTTGCAGGGGTTTTGTGATGTGATATGGCCTACATGTGATTGTGATTGTATTTGATGTATGCAATGATCCTTGTTGTAATATGGCAACCGGCAGGAGCCTAATGGTTGTCTTTAATTCTGTTAAGACCTGCGTGTCGATTCATCTTGTAATAGCTTTGTTCCAAGTAGTTGTAATAGTTGCTAGTGAAGATGGACAACCATGAAGCGGCGCCACGGACCTTGACGCAATGCTGGTGATGATGGAGATCATGTCCGTGCTTTGGAGATGGAGATCAAAGGCATAAGAAGAAAGGGCCATATCATATCACACTAATTATGAATTGCCTGTGATGTTAATCCTTTATGCATCTTGTATTGCTTAGATCGCGACGATAGCATTATAAGATGATCCCTCTCACTAAATATCAAGTAATAAAGTGTTCGTCCTTAGTTGGCACCGTTGCTAAGACTCGTCGTTTCGAAGCATCTCGTGATGATCGGGTGTGATAGACTCTACGTGTGCATACAACGGTTGCAAGCCAGATTTGCACATGCGGAAACTAAGGTTAATCTTGACGAGCCTAGCATGTACAGACATGGTCTCGGAACACGGAATACCGAAAGGTAGAGCATGAGTCATATGATTGATATGATGAACATGAAGATTGTTCGCCGATAAAGCTACATCATCTCACATGATGATCGGACTTGGTGTAGTGGATTTGGTTCGTGTAACCACTAAAACAACTCGAGGGATGTTGTTTTGAGTGGGAGTTCACCTAGTTAATTTAAGAATTAAATTTGAACACTATTTATCATAAACTTAGTCTAAACTACTTGCAAATTTGTTGTAGATTATGGCGAACGTTTCCATCAATTTCAATGTGTTCCTAGAGAAAGAAAAGCTTAAGAACAATGGAAGCAATTTCACGGACTGGTTCCGTGGACTGAAGATCGTCCTCAGGGCTGGTCAGTTGACATATGTGCTCGAAGCACCGCTAGGTGACCCACCTGCAGAAGATGCCACCGATGACGTAAAGAATGTTTATGCCACTCGGAAACATCACTACTCCACAGTTCAGTGTGCCATCCTGTACGGTTTAGAATCGAAGCTTCAAAAGCGTTTTGAGCACCATGACCCGTTTGAGATCATTAAGGAGCTCAAACTTATTTTTGAGACTCGCGCGGCCATGGAAAGCTATGAAGCTTCCGAGAAGTTCTTTACCTGCAAGATGGAAGAGGGTAGCTCCGTTAACGAGCATGTGCTCACCATGTCTGGGCACGCAAACAAACTCCGAGAGTTGGGGATACCGATTCCTAATGAATTGGGGATTCACCGTGTCCTCCAATCACTGCCACCAAGTTACAAGAACTTTGTGATGAACTACAATATGCACTGCATGAACAAGACATTGCCTGAACTATCATCCATGCTGAAAACTGCTGAAGTGGAGATCATGAAGGAGCACCAAGTGTTGATGGTTAATAAGACCACCAATTTCAAGAAACAGGGCAAGCCTAAGAACAAGGGCAACTTCAAGAAGGACGGCAAGAAAGCTGCCGCACCTGCTAAGAAGCCCAAGGCTGGTCCTAAACCTGAAACTGAGTGCTTCTACTGCAAGGGTGCTGGTCACTGGAAGCGTAACTGCCCCAAATACCTGGCGAATCTGAAGAACGGCAACATCAAGAAGAAAGGTATATTCGATATACATGTTATAGATGTGTATCTTACTAGTAATCATAGTAGTGCCTGAGTATTTGATACTGGTTCGGTTGCTCATATTTGTAACTCGAAACAGGAGCTGCGGAATAAACGAAGACTGGCGAGAGACGAGGTGACGATGCGCGCTGGAAATGGCTCCAAGGTTGATGTGATCGCCGTCGGCACGCTCCCTCTACATCTACCATCGGAATTAGTTTTAAATTTAAATAATTGTTATTTGGTGCCTGCGTTAAGCATGAACATTATATCTGGATCTTGTTTATTGCGAGACGGTTACTCTTTTAAGTCTGAGAATAAAGGTTGTTCGATTTATATGAGTAATATCTTTTATGGTTATGCATCTGAGATGAATGGTTTATTCTTATTGAATCTCGATAGTAGTGATACACATGTTCACAACATATATGCTAAACGAATAAAATTGAATGATAATTCTACATACATGTGGCACTGTCGTCTTGGTCACATTGGAGTGAAGCGTATGAAGAAACTCCATTCTGATGGACTTCTTGAATCACTTGATTTTGAATCACTTGAAAGATGCGAAGCATGTCTAATGGGAAAAATGACTAAGACTCCATTTTCTGGAATAATGGAGCGAGCTACGGATTTATTGGAAATAATACATACCGATGTGTGCGGTCCAATGAGTGTAGCATCGCGTGGTGGATGTCGTTATGTTCTCACTTTCACGGATGACTTGAGTAGATATGGGTATGTCTACTTTATGAAACATAAATCCGAAACTTTCGAGAAGTTTAAGGAATTTCAAAGTGAAGTGGAAAATCATCGTAACAAGAAGATTAAGTTTCTGCGTTCTGACCGCGGAGGTGAATATCTGAGTTATGAGTTTGGCATGCATTTAAAGAAATGTGGAATACTTTCACAGTTGACACCGCCAGGAACACCACAGCGTAATGGTGTGTCCGAACGTCGTAATCGAACTCTCTTAGATATGGTTCGGTCTATGATGTCTCTTACAGATTTACCGTTATCATTTTGGGGATATGCATTAGAGACAGCCGCATTCACTTTAAATAGGGCACCATCTAAATCCGTTGAAATGACACCGTACGAATTGTGGTTTGGAAAGAAACCTAAGTTGTCGTTCCTTAAAGTTTGGGGTTGTGAAGCATATGTTAAGAAGTTACAGCCTGATAAGCTTGAACCCAAAGCGGAGAAATGCGCCTTCATAGGATACCCTAAAGAAACAATTGGGTATACCTTCTATCATAGATCCGAAGGCAAAGTTTTCGTTGCTAAGAATGGATCCTTTCTGGAGAAGGAATTTCTCTCGAAAGAAGTGACTGGAAGGAAAGTAGAACTCGACGAGGTTATTGAACCTTCTTTCGGAGTTGAGAGTAGCGCAGCACCGGAAGATGTTTCTGTGCCGCCTGCACCAACTGGAGAGGAAGCTAATGATGATGATCATGAAATTTCGAACGAAGTTACTACTGAACCTCGCAGGTCAACGAGGGTCCGTACCACTCCTGAGTGGTATGACTCTGCCTTGAACGTCATGTTAGTGGACAACACTGATGACCCTGTGACGTATGAAGAAGCTATGGTGAGCCCAGATTCCGACAAATGGCTAGAAGCCATGAAATCCGAAATGGGATCCATGTACGAAAACCAAGTATGGACTTTGGTGGACTTACCGGATGGCCATAAGGCTGTCGAGAACGAATGGATTTTCAAAAGAAAAACAGATGTTGATGGTAATGTTACCGTCTATAAAGCTCGACTTGTCGCGAAAGGGTTCCAACAAATTCAAGGAGTTGACTACGATGAGACTTTCTCACCAGTAGCGAAGCTAAAGTCTATGAGGATTATGTTAGCAATCGCTGCATATTTCGATTATGAAATTTGGCAGATGGATGTCAAAACGGCGTTCCTTAATGGTGACATTGAGGAAGAGTTGTACATGGTACAACCCAAGGGTTTTGTCAATCCTGGTGATGCTGATAAGGTATGCAAACTTCAGCGCTCCATTTATGGACCAAAGCAAGCATCCCGGAGTTGGAATCAACGTTTTGATAAAGTAATCAAAAACTTTGGATTTATACAAACTTATGGAGAAGCTTGTATTTACAAGAAAGTGAGTGGGAGCTCTGTAGCATTCCTAGTACTATATGTAGATGACATATTGTTGATTGGGAATGATATAGAACTTCTTAATAGCATCAAAACCTATTTGAATAATAGTTTTTCGATGAAGGATCTTGGCGAAGCGGCATATATTCTAGGCATCAAGATTTATAGATATAGATCAAGACAGCTAATAGCGCTTTCACAAAGTACATACTTAGACAAAGTTCTAAAGAAGTTTAGAATGGAAGAGAGCAAGAAAGGGTTCGTGCCCATGTTGTCAGGTAAGACCTTGAGTAAAACTCAAAGTCCAGCTACGGCAGAAGATAGAGAAAAGATGAATAAAATTCCCTATGCCTCGACCATAGGTTCTATCATGTATGCCATGTTGTGTACAAGACCGCATATAGCACATGCTGTTAGTTTGACTAGCAGATATCAAAGTGATCCTGGAATGGAACACTGGACAGCGGTCAAGAATATCCTAAAGTACCTGAATAGGACTAAGGATATGGTTATTTCTTATGGAGGTGATGAATAGCTTGTTGTAAATGGTTACACTGATGCTAGTTGGAACACCGATCTAGATGACTCGAAGTCACAGTCTGGATACGTATTTATTTTGAATGGTGCTGTAGTGAGCTGGAGGAGTGCCAAGCAGAGCGTTGTGGCGAAATCTTCAACTGAATCGGAATACATAGCTGCTTCGGAGGCTGCACAAGAAGCCATATGGATGAAGGAGTTCATTACTGAACTTGGCGTGGTTCCCAGTGCGTTGGACCCGATGGCCATCTACTGTGACAACACAGGTGTCATAGCTAATGCACTGGAGCCAAGGTCACATAGCAAGCTGAAGCACATCAAGCTACGGTTCCATGCTATTCGCGAGTATGTCCAAGATGGTGACATAAAGATTTGCAAAGTACACACTGATCTGAATGTAGCAGATCCGTTGACTAAACCTCTCCCTAGAGCAAAGCATGACCAACACCAGAACGCCATGGGTGTTCGGTATATTACCATGTAATCTAGATTATTGACTCTAGTGCAAGTGGGAGACTGTTGGAGATATGCCCAAGAGGCAATAATAAAAGTGGTTATTATTATATCTTTGTGTTTATGATGAATGTTTACATCCCATGCTATGATTGTATTATTAGGAAACACTAATACTTGTGTGTTTTGTAAACATAAAAGAGTCCCTAGTAAGCCTCTTGTTGAACTAGCTTGTTGATTAATTGATGATCATGGTTTCCTGATCATGGACATTGGATGTGATTAATACCAAGGTTATATCATTAGGAGAATGATGTGATGGACATACACCCATAGTTAGCGTAGCATAAGATCAAGTCATTAAGTTCGTATTGTTGTTAGCTTTCAAATGCATAGTAACCTAATCCTTCGACCATGAGGTTACGTTAATCACCATCACCGGATGGGTACTTTGATGACATCAAACACCGCTTCGTAACTGGGTGGTTATAAAGGTGTCATTGGGTATTCTGAAAGTATGTGTTGAAGCGCATAGACCAATATTGGGATTTGTCCATCCATATGATGGATAGATATACTCTGGGCCCTCTCGGTGGAATGTCATCTAGACAGCTTGCAAGCGTGTGACTAGGTCACAAGGGATGACACAACATGGAACGAGTAAAGAGTACTTATCAGTAACGAGGAAGAACTAGGTATGAAGATACTGACGATCAAACCTCGGATAAGTAGAATATCGCGTGACAAAGGGAATTGGTTTCGTATGTTAAATGGTTCTATCGATCACGAAGTAATCGTTGAGTATGTGGGAGCCGTTATGGATCTCCAGATCCCACTGATGGTTATTGATCGGAGAGGTGTCTTCATCATGTCTGCATATTCACGAACCGTAGGGTGACACACTTAAGGTTCGAAGTTGTTTTAAGTAGATATGGAATTTGCGTTGGAGACCGAATGTTGTTCGGAGTCTCGGAATGGATCCGAGACATCACGAGGAGATCCGGAATGGTCCGGAGAATAAGATTCATATATTGGGGATCATTTTCTAAGTTGGGAAATGTTCCGGAGTGTTTGTATGGAGATTCTAGAAGGTTTCGGAATGTTCTGGAAGGTTCTAGAGGATTTCTTGGAGTTTACTTGAAAACCAAGAAAGGGATCAAGGGAGTCCAAGTAGGGCAATACACGGATTCGTGGGGGAGGAGGACTCCTCCCCCCAACCCGCCGGCCCAAGGAGGAGGGGAGTCCTACTAGGACTCCCCCTCCCCAGGCGCGCCTCCCTCCTTTAAATAGAAGGAAGGGGGCGCCCCCTCTTGCCCCTCCTCTCATAACAACCAATCTCAGCCGCCTCTCTCCTCCACCTTTCTTCTGCACAGGCATAGGCGAAGCCCTGCAGAATTCTCACCTCCACCACCACCACCACGCCGTCGTGCTGCTGGGATTCCGTGGAGAAGATCTACTACCTCTGCTGCTCGCTGGAACAGGGAGAGGAAGGTCTGCTTCGACTCCGCACGTGTGACCGTCTGCGGAAGCGCTGCCGGAACGCGTCGCCGGAAGGATCGTCCACACGATCTTGAGATCGGCAAGTGATCGACTACATCATCCACGAGATCTAATCTCGTAACGCTTTCGGTTCTACGAGGGTTAGTACCGATCTATCTCGTTGCTCATGTCTAATAGATTAGATCTTGGCTTTTATCTAGATTAGATCTGGGTTTTGTTCGTTCTTGCGGTAGAAATTTTTTGTTTTCCATGCTAGGAACCAATCAGAATCTCAGCCGACCAGTTGGAACTCTGGTCCTTGTACTCCATTGTCATTTCTCTGCATTAAGGCGTGACATTTAAAACCCAGTTAGCTGGTTTTGAATGATGAAAGCTCTTGAAAAACACCAAAAACATAGCATTAAAAATTACCAGATGTATGATTCAAACTAGATAGCTAGTTTGGAAGGATGAAAGCAGGTTAAAACACCAAAATATAGCATTAAAAAGGACCAGATATATGATTCAAACTAGATGGACATTTTCTGAATTAAGCACTCGCAGTTAGAAACACAATAGAACATGAATGCAAATGTCATGGCAAGGTCTTAGGTAGAATGACTTATTAACTTATTAGGCATGTAGGTTATTAACATGACAAGAAACTGGCCTAAGTAACACAAGGAAACCTCACACTTTAGCCTTTTTGGGCGTCAGATTGTTAGTGTTAGATCCTTTATGAGTTGTTTGCATGACCGTGCGAGCGCTCGGAAAGAATAGCATCTATGAGTTGGTGTTGGAGGATTAAACCGATAGCGTGAGAATGTAAGGAATGGAATAAAAGTGAGAAGCTAACGATGTGGATAGGACCTACCAGATGTGGGATGCAAACGAAATGGAAATAGCATGCAGGATATTGAGCAACATTCTAACAATTTCGTAGCTTACGAGTACCAAAAATATAGCAAACGGGCAAGAGAAATTACCGTTGCGTGGCGAGGACGGGTGGGACAGGCAAGAGAGTAGCGGGGGCGGCGACTCAATATTTCAGGGTCAGTGCCGAGTGATTTGCTTGTGAGGGAACAAAGAACCTATCCTCTCTGATGGACTTCATCAGAAGATTCCCCCCCCCCTCGTAGGGTAGACGACAACGTTGGTGATGCAGATCCGGTGCAGCGAGGGCGTCGGTGAAATAGTTTCGGTGAAGAGCGCCAGCAGTGGAGGCGCTCTGATGTGGAAGAGAGGGTCGACGGTGAAGCAGCTAGAGGAAGGTCGAGGTTGGAGCCGTGTGGGCGGGGAAGAGGCGACGGGGGATATAGATGGGATGACGCACATTTACCACCTATACCCTCTATTATTGCAGTACTCCCACGGTCCTTGTTTCCAGAGCAGGGATAGAAGAGGAATTTTGCATTTGCAAAAAGCGGGGCGGGATATTTGAATAGATGCACGGGATATTTGAATAAATGTGCGCAGGATGTTGATACATTGCAAATGTATCTATAATTTTTGATGTTCCATTCTTGGTTTTATCTACTTTCTTATGTTTTGTCCACACTTTGGAGTACTTTTCATATGATTTCTTGGACTAAGCTATTAACAAGAGCCACAGTGCCAGCTGCCTGTTTTCTGCTGTTTTTGGTTCCAAGAAGTCAGAAAATGAATATTCTCGGAATTGGACGGGACAAAAGCCAAAGTTATTATTTTACCGGGGGACACTTGGAGCCAGAATACGAGACGGAGAAGGGCCAGAGGGCGGGCACACCACCTGGCCACGTGGCCAGGCTTGGCCCGTGCCAGGGGGTGGTGTGGCCAGCCCAGGCACCCCCTCAGCCTCTCCTTCCGCCTATATATTGCCTTTTATACGGAAACCCTAAGTACCCGATCAAAATTCCACGAAAGAGTCTATAGCCGCCATCATCTCCATCCCTAGATCTGGAGGGATCTAAAGCTCTTCCCGGCACCCTGCCAGAGAGGGGAATTCACCCTGGAGGCCTTCTTCATCATCATGCAAGCCTCCGGTGTGATGCGTGAGTAGTTCATCTCTGGACTATGAGTCCATGTAGTAGCTAGATGGCTGGTTCTCCTCCTTTTTGCTATCATGTTTAGATCTTGTGAGCTCGTTTCATGATCAAGATCATCTATTTGTAATTCTGCATGTTGTGTTTGCGGGGATCCGATGGATATTGAGATGCTATTTCAGATTGATTATTGATTCTATCATGTCTTTGTTATTTGTGATCTTGCATGCTTTCCATTGTTAGTAGCTATCTTGGCCACGTAGATGCTAGCAACTCCAAGAGTTAGTATTTATGCTCGATAGTGGGTTCATGCCTCTCCTAATCTGGGGAAGTGACAAAAATCTCTAAGGTACTAGATGTGTTGTTGCTACTAGGGAGAAAATAGCAATCCTTTGTTCAAAGAACAATCATATTGTTTACTTTAAACGCAATTCGTAAAGCAATAATCTGTTGCTTGCAACTTAATACTGGAGGGGGTTGGGATGATAACCTGAAGGTGGATTATTAGTCATAGATGCAGTTGGATGGCAGTCTATGTATAATGTTGTAATGCCCAATCAAGTCTCAAAGGAGTCTAGATGATTAGTATATGCTTGTATGCTTTCTTGATGTTTGTCAATTGCCCCGCTATAATTTGTTCACCTAGCATGTTATCTATCTTAAGGAGAGCCACCTCTAGTGAACTATGGACCCCGATCCTTTCTTTTACATTCAATCTACAAACTGTTTACTGCTTTGTGTTTACTTTCTGCAAACTATTACTTCCTTCCATTCGATACGTTTAATCCTTTGTTTTCATCAAAACCGGTGAGATTGATAACCTCATCGCAAGTTGGGGGCAAAGTTCCGTGGTAGTGTTGTGCAGGTCTCGACATTGCTACTAGCACCGGTAGTGCGCCCTACCAAGGCTCAGCTAGCAACACCTTTGGGGTGTTTCCTTGCTCCTACTGGATTGATAACCTTGGTTTCGTACTGAGGGAAAACTTGCTGTTGTGCTCATCATACCTTCCTCTTGGAGTTCCCCAACGAGCTCGATATATTTTGGGACATCAGATGTTTCGGCGCCTTCCAGAAATTTTGAGGTTGAAGCTTCGGATGTACGCTACTCCGACGCGGTAGCTCTCACGTGTTTATCCCATCTAGACCCACACGCCAGCGACAGTATGCTTACCAACATATAGATGAGTTTCAACACATTTTCCAAAATTGATAAACATTGTATTTTGAAGGCTTTCATACAAGATGACCAAGGTCACGGCCATATCTCTGCTATAGTTTATGATAGTGTGTCCATATCTGGTAGATCGCTGCATCTTGGCATTTCAAAAGAAGATTCTAGATTTGATGGATAATGCGCAACTTTCATGAATTTCCAAACTTCCTAGCTAAATCTATGCAATAAAATGACTTTTTGACAATCTGAAGTAAGTATGTCCAATTTCGAACTACAAAGTGTGTGATATACCTTGCTCTTGACTTTTTAAAAATAATTCAAAGATACTAAGTAGTCAGAACCACCAAGAGTTTCTTAAAATTCAACTTTTTGATATGAATGGCAATGACACCAAATTTCGGCCATTTTTAAAAAAATACAAAGAAACAAAATATAAAACGAAATACAAACATTCTTTTCTCTCTTCGTGTCTCACTATGTGCACTAGCTAGTTTCCATGAAAAATATAATCTTAAAATTTCATAACTTTAGAAAAAAAATTGTATCACAATATATGGAGTACCATTTAAGAATATGCATGGCTTTCAAACCAGATGACCAAGGTCATGGCCATATCTTTTCTATAGTTTATAATAACCTGTCCATATTTGGTAGTTGGTGCGAATTGGCATTTAAAATATTATTTACAAAGGAATCTTCTGAATTCAAAGTTATTTGAATTTTCTAAGGCACAACAATGGCTTTTCATGAAGCAACTACAAAATATGGCTCAAAATCCCACTGCCCTAGTTTTCACACAAAGTATATATTGTCTAGGGTTAAGTTTAGGGTTTGGGGTTTATTTTGGGTTGAGGGTTTAGGGGTTGATGGTTTATAGTTTAGGATTTTAGGGTTTAGGGGTTTAGGGTTGTTCAGGGTTTTTGGGTTTATGATTGATTAGGTTTTAGGGTTAGGGAATTTTCAATAATATTCAAGCTTTATATATGTGGTTATATATGGAATAGAATGGCGTTATCGCAATTTAATGAAAGTATCTCAAATTTCGATCTATAAGTGCATTATACCTGCTTGGTAAGGGTTTAGGGTTCTAGAGTTAGGAGATTAGGGTTCTAGGGTTAGGAGGTTAGGGCTTAGGGTTAAGGTTTTTTTGATTTTCAATAATGTTCAAGATTTATGCTTATATTCATGGAATAGAATGGCATTACCACAATTTAATGGAAGTATCTCAAATTTTAATCTATAAGTGCATGGTATCTGCTAGGTTTAGGTTTTATGGGTCGAGGATTTAGGGTTTTACGGTTTAGAATTTATGGTTGTTTAGTGACGAGGGTTTAACTCGTCAATGCCCATTGTTATGGACTTGGGTTTTGGAGAAGGAGGGAGCGCTAGAAGCATCAATCGGCTAGCAAACAAGCACACAGGGACGCAAGGTTTACCCAGGTCCAGGCCTCGTAGAGGTCTCTACTCCTGCTTGTCTGCTCTTGGAATTAACGAAGGAATCAAAGATTACAGGGGCGCACAGGTGCAATCTGGCGAGAGTTGTGGAAACTAGGGTTGCGTGTGTCTCCTCCTCGTCGGCCCCTCCTAGCCTTTATATAGATAGGACAGGTCTCGGATAGCAGGTCGAGTCGGTTACAGATTAGGGTTTTCCCTTCAAACTTTCTATCTCTAGACTTCTTCTTGTCTCGCAAGTCATCGAGAGTCCGTGAGCCACTCGAAGTCTTCATTGGGCCGTGGCAACGCTGTGGGCTTCCACCGTATCTGGACCGTATATACCAAACTCGAGTACCTGTAGGGTATACCCATGTCAGTAGCCCCCGAGTGTCCAGTGGAATCGCAGATTCGACTGGGGACTTTACGAAGCCTTTCGAGTGCATGACTGAGTACTTTTCGAGTGTTCTGTTTATGTCATAGGGATTGTTGATATGCGTGCCTGATTAACCGATGTATCGGTATCAGTTAACTACCTTAGGGAAAAACAACGCAATCTACTCGAACTCGAGTCCCCAGACTCGAATTCGGAAAAGTGCTGGTGTAATTTGACTCAAGCCGCGGAGGTCTTACAGGAGTCGAATTCCAGTATAAGGGTGTGAGCACTTGACGCGTCCGTCAAGGCATGTTCATCCTACCTGTAGACACAGATATATTTCTTGTAGTGCCCAGAAAATGCGTTGCCAGGCCTTATTCAGGTCTTATCTTCACGCTGCATGCACGGCATACGAATTTTGTCATCGCGGAGATGATTCGGTGACCCAGGAGACGCAGTCTCTTTGTAAGGAAAATATGAGGCGGTGTCGCCATGGACTTCGAGTGTGGATGTTATCAACACACAGTACGATGTACAAATAATCATAGGGTGCGCGACCAGCGCTCCCTATGGGAGTAGCCCCCGAGTGCTTGGTGGAGTCGAAGACGCGAGCAAGGACTAAAGTAGTCGAAGTCTTCTAGTGTTCAATTTGATGACATCAGTGCTGACGATGTGATGACCTCAGTTGCCCGCGTGAGCAGCTTTGATGGGACGTGACGAGCGTTGGGTCCCATTTTCTGACCCTAACTTGACCGGGCATGCGTAATCTTTCGTTTTAACTGCGCCTCCTCGATTTCCGCGTGTAATGGAGGTATGGGGGAGGGTTCATGCTTCAGGCCGTCCACGTGTCGATCGCGATGTGCGCCACGCGTCTAATAGGGTTTCTGCTAGCCGTTGGATTGCATCCGCCAGGGGGTTAAGTAGCAGCGCAGCTGCGGTAATTTCCCTTCTGCTCTTTCTTTGCTTTGTGCCTCCATCGCCATTGCTGATACTCTTTGCCTCCGAGAATTTCGTCCCATTCGCGGCGCTATACCAACTCCGAGTGTTTCCGAGTTATTTTCTCCGCTCGCATCGCCACCGCAAGATGGGGAAGAAGAAGGGAGGTGCTGCTGCTGAGTCCTCTGCCGCCATTGCTACTGCCAAGAAGAAGGGCGGCTCCGTCGTTGCGGGCACCAGCACCGCCGTCACCGGGAAGAAGAAGGTGTGGGCACTCGCGTCACCAATGGTGCGTGGCGCGCGTCCATCATCAAATCGTCCGAGCTCCGTCTTCTGTGCCAAGATGGAGTTCTGTCTTCCGCGGTTGGTGACTCGCGAGTCCTAGGTGGTGAGGTAACCCCTTGTCCTCCTGCTGGTTTCCGGGTGATGTTCCTAGCGTTCATCATCCGCGGTCTGTCTCTGTCCCTGCATCCTTTTCTTCAGGGGCCTCCTTTGTTTCTATAGGCTCCAGCTGCATCAGTTGTCCCCCAACTCTATTCTCCACATCTCCTGCTATATTACACTTTGCGGGTGCTGGCTCAGAGTCGAGCCACACTTTGGTCTCTTCAAATAGCTTTTCAAGCTGAAGCGTCAGTCGGCGTCTGGCTCCATAGTCTACGACGTAGGAGGCTGCGGGATCCATGTCGGCTCCTCCGTCACATACTTCGATATCAAGCTCATGGCGTCCGTCCAAGGGTGGAGGGACAAGTGGTTCTACATCCGCGACTAGAAGGCCGATGGAGAACACTTCGGACTCGCGCCCTTTGATCCCACAACGCCATGCAGGAGGAGGCGGTCTTGGAAGAACGTGGTGATGCCCGGCGAGTCTGAGGAGACAAATGTGCTGTACGAGCACGTCTATGACCTCGAGAGTCGCATGGGTAAAGAAGAGGGAGGTTGCGCCCTCATTCGCATATGGTTGCGCTGCTGCATCCAGCCCCTACAGGCCAGAATCCACCCTATGTTCCAATGGGCTGGTGCAGACGATGTCACTCACGTATCTGCCGATGGCATTTTTGCGAGTGAAGTAGATAAGAGGGTGCGACTGCTAACCAAGTATACTGCCAAGGATGTACTCCCCAGTGAACCAGTCATACCTCTATTCAATGCTTCTAACCCTCCTCCTGAGGTATGGTTGTGCTATGAAGTAGCTTTATTTGTCGAGTGCTTCATTTTCTTGACGTGTGCTGACTTGTTTTCTGTATGCAGGATTGGAAGGTTTCTCCCAGTTTGCCCCCTCTTCCTGAGGGGGTTATTCCTCGCGAAGTAGATAAACAGGACGAGTCGGAGTCGACCATCCCATTTGAAGAGGAGGAGGAAGCCCCCGAGTCCAGTGGTCTGGACACTCGCAAGCGTTCGCGCAGCAAAGATTCAGATGCGTCGTCTCCTTCGACTCCAGAAGGCCCAGCTATTGGTGCGGAGTCGCCAATTCCTGCTATTCCTGTGAGTTCCATGGCGCCATCCGCTGACTCGTGTATTAACGAGCTTGTTAGGGAACCCCAAGAGGAGGTATGATGAGCACAGCAGTAATTTTCCCTCAGTTATGAAACCAAGGTTATCAATCCAGTAGGAGAAAGGAAACACCCCAAAGGTGTAGTGATACATTGCAAATGTATCTATAATTTTTGATGTTCCATGCTTGGTTTTATCTACATTCTTGTGTTTTGTCCACACTTTGGAGTACTTTTCATATGATTTCTTGTACTAACCTATTAACAAGATGCCACAATGCCAGTTGCCTGTTTTCTGCTGTTTTTGGTTCTAGGAAGTCAGAAAATGAATATTCTCGGAATTGGACGGGACAAAAGCCAAAGTTACTATTTTCCCGGAAGACTCACGGAGCCAGAAGGAGAGTCGGAGAGGGGCCACAGGGTGGACACACCCCCCCTTGGCGCGGGCCAGCCTAGGCCGCACCAGGGCATGGTGTGGGCCCCCTGGCTGGCCACCGACCTTGCCTCCTTCGCCTATAAGATACTCCCGATACCAAAACCCTAGATAATCAATCAGAAATCCACGAAAAGTTCCGCAGCACTGCCGCCACCAAAGGGGATATTCGAGGGACAGAAAGTCTCTGTTCCGGCACCCTGCCGGGACGGGGAAGTGCCCCCGGAGCCATCTCCATTGATCTCCACCGCCATCTCCATCACCATTGCTGATTCCCATGCTGAGGAGGGAGTAGTTCTCTCTCGAGGCTAAGGGTTCTACCGGTAGCTATGTGTTCATCTCTCTCTATGCATGATCATATTGTGATCATGAGCTTGTAATCTATATATCTACCTTGCTACTCAAGTGCTTTAATAGATCTCTACTCTCCCCATGTGTGTGAAAGTGACAGCATGCACACCATGGTGGCACTTAGGCTAGAGATTACAAATACTTGTTATGAGTTATATTTGGAGTTGGATGTCTTTATGAAATTGTGGTGTTTGTTGGACTTATCTAGTACTCAAGGTGACAGTGTGGGGTTTTCTAGATAGGAAAGATGAACTTTGAGGTGTGTTGTCATAGCCCTACCATCGATTAGATTGTTCAACTGGAGAGTAGTTAAGAGTAGTACCATGAAGAGAAGATATTTATATGAGAGTGTTCACTAGTGAAAGTATGATCCCTAGGCCTTGTTTCTTAGCATTGATACACCGTTTGTAATTAGATATGTTACATGTTTGCTTTCTTCCATCTTTATTTCAGTTTTCCTTTAGTCTATTCCATGCCATCAAGCTATTTTCTATCACCGTTACCACTTATAATTATCCATACCACTTGTATTTCACTATCTCTTCGCCGAACTAGTGCACCTATACACCTGACAAGTGTATTGGGTGTGTTGGGGACACAAGAGACTTCTTGTATCTTGATTGCAGGGTTGTTTGAGAGGGAATACCTTTGACCACTTCCTCCCTGAGTTCGATAAACCTTGGGTGATCCACTTAAGGGAAAACTTGTTGTTGTTCTACAAACCTCTGCACTTGGAGGCCCAACAACTGTCTACAAGAATAGAAGTGCGTAGACATCATGTAGCTAGCTGAAAGTTAGCAGGGTGCACTACCGGTGCCAGCAGCAACATGGAGACCTGCACAACACAACCACAGAACTCTGTCCCCAACTTGCGATGAGGTTGTCAATCTCACCGGTTTTGCTGAAAACAAAGGATTAAACGTATCGAATGAAGGAAGTAATAGTTTGCAGAAAGTAAACACAAAGCAGTAAGGAGTTTGTAGATTGAATGTAAAAGAAAGGATCGGGGTCCATAGTTCACTAGAGGTGGCTCTCCTTAAGATAGATAACATGCTAGGTGAACAAATTATAGCAGGGCAATTGACAAACATCAAGAAAGCATACAAGCATATACTAATCATCTTGACTCCTTTGAGACTTGATTGGGCATTACAACATTATACATAGACCGCCATCCAACTGCATCTATGACTAATAATCCACCTTCAGGTTATCATCCGAACCCCCTCCAGTATTAAGTTGCAAGCAACTGATTATTGCTTTACGAATTGCGTGTAATGTAAACGATATGATTGTTCTATGAACAAAGGATTGTTGTTTTCTCCCTAGTAGCAACAGCACATCTAGTACCTTAGAGATTTCTGTCACTTCCCAAGATTACCAGAGGCATGAACCCACTATCGAGCATAAATACTAACTCTTGGAGTTGCTAGCATCTACCTGGCCAAGATAGCTACTAACAATGGAAAGCATGCAAGATCACAAATAACAAACACATGGTAGAATCAATAATCAATCTGAAATAGCATCTCAATATCCATCGGATCCCCGCAAACACAACATGCAAAATTACAAATAGATGATCTTGATCATGAACGGAGCTCACAGGATCTAGACATGAAAGCACAAAGGAGGAGAACCAGCCATCTAGCTACTACATGGACCCGTAGTCCAGAGATGAACTACTCACGCATCACACCGGAGGCTTGCATGATGATGAAGAAGGCCTCCAGGGTGAATTCCCCTCTCCAGCAGGGTGCCGGGAAGAGCTTCAGATCCCTCCCGGTCTAGGGATGGAGATGACAGCGGCTACAGACTCTTTCGTGGAATTTTGATCGGGTTCTTAGGTTTTCCGTATCAGAGGAAATATATAGGCGGAAGGAGAGGCCGAGGGGGTGCCTGGACTAGCCACACCACCTCCTGGCATGGGCCAGGCCTGGCCGCGCGGCCAGGTGGTGTGGCTAGGCCCCAACCCCTCTCCGTCTCGTATTCTGGCTCCAAGTGTCTCCCGGTAAAATAGTGACTTTGGCTTCTGTCCCGTCCAATTCCGGGAATATTCATTTTCTGACTTCCTGAAACCAAAAACAGCAGAAAACAGGCAGCTGGCACTGTGGCACTTGTTAATAGGTTAGTCCAAGAAATCATAATAAAAGTACTCCAAAGTTGGAACAAAACACAAGAAAGTGGATAAAACTAAGCATGGAACATCAAAAATTATAGATACATTTGCAATGTATCAACATCCCCAAGCTTAACTCCTGCTCGTCCTCGAGTAGGTAAGTGATAAAATAAAATAATTTTTGAGGTGACATGCACCATCAAAGACTTGATCAAGGTATTTGCAAAACATTCAAGGCTCGGATCATAGTACTTCAATCATAACATGAAAGACAAAGTTCTAGCAATAAGCAAAGAAACTATGATGCAACATGAAAAGGCACAAACAAAAGATTCATGAATAACAATGCTTTGCAAGACGTTTGTTTGTTTCACATAAAGAAAACATAGCATAGTGGCATTCAGCTTGTCCCTCATAGAGTAGCAAATATAAATGCATAGGACACCTTCAAAGTTTTTAAGAGTGACTAGATACAAATAGTTTAAAAGAAGCAATATCAAGGTATGCATCAATCAACTAGTCTTGGGACAATGCACATAGAACTAAGAACGGCCACTATGCTCTCAAAGTAAGTGCATAAAGATAGAAGGTGGAGACTCAATATAATGGTGGAAGAAATGCCTTCATAGAAGGAAGCAGAGATTCAAGTTTCATAAAGAGCTTCCAAAAAATAGGTACTTATAGCTTTCAGCTCTCATTGCCCCTATCATAAGCATCTTGAAGTGATTAAGGTTAAAGTGAACAAACTATGGTGTACATGCTTGATGAAGCATAAGTTAGAAATCTCATGTCCCTTGAATACGAGGGCCGCTCCTCATGCTACTCAAGTTTAGTCACTGGTAAGTTCTTGTCATTGTAAGTACATGTGTATCATAGAGAACCGCCAACGGGGTACCCCTTGCTCGATGATACGGAAGAATCCCCATATCAAAATGACAAGGCAAAAAGATAACAACCATCTCAGCAATCTTCTTATTTACCATGGGAATATGGTACTTTTTTCTCTATTTCCTCTTTTCATGATCTCTTTTTTTTCATTTTCTCTTTTTTCTCAATATAGGACTCTTTTTTTATAAGAAGAATGCTTCATAGACAGCTCATTATGGTTACGCTGCAGGTTTCCACCATGTCAGCATGGATTAGACCAGTGGCCCAGGCGTTTCTCTAACACATATACATAACTCCATGGACTTACAAGCTCCCCTTTCATTTCACACCGACGACATCCATATACAAAAGAACATGATATCAACTAGGTACAAAGTACCAGTGCAATGTTGAAAGCGTTCCCCATGACAGCATGGTTCTGCTAATCCCCAACAAATAAGTGCAAGCATATACAACATAGACGACACAATGGTTCAAGTTTATTAAGGGCAAGAAAAGTAAAGTGTGTCATCAAGTTCGTGAGAGCTTTAATCACTAGTTTTCTCATAACAAGTTTAATTTGGAAGGTAAACAAAAACATGAATATACTTGGAATAGCACATGCTAATAGGTAGGTATGGTGGACTCTTTGGAAATAACTTGGTTTAGGGAGTTGGATGCATGAGTGGAACTCATACTTGGTTACGGAGGCTAGCAAAAGACTGGGAGCGACAAACTAAGAGAGCAATAATGGCCATAATCATGCAGAGCGACAAAACATCATTGATCAAAGCATAAAGTGATACTACAAGTTAAAACTAAAGGATCATAAAGGCTATGGTGAATTTGGATAGTCATAACATGGTGTGAGCATGCGCTAAGTCAACCCAAATAAAGCATCAAAGGAGAATACCACAATACTATGCTTTAATATGCTAAAACAACGCATGATTCATCCAAGGCACATTAAGCAATCTCAATTGTTTATAACAAGTCATGCTACAGCAAAGAATACTAAGCATAAAGCCAAAACAATATCAAGAATGGCATGACAAAGCATAGGCCACAGTCAAAAACAAACTCTCTTTAACACTTAAGCATTAACTTTCCTACTCTTTTCCAATACAAACCAAACTATTTGAAAACGAATATATGAAAGAGGGGGTCCAACCAATTTATTCAGAACTTAAGAAAACAAAGCAAACGAAAAACCAAAACAAAAACGAAAAAGAAGACTCTCCAAGAACAACACAATTGTGCATGAAACAATAAAAATGAAGCGTTTGGAAGAAACCTGGGATTTTTATTGATGAAGAGGGGGATGCCTTGGGCATCCCCAAGCTTTTAAGCTTGTACTTCTTGGATATTTCTTGGGCTGACACGTGTGGCATCCCCAAGCTTAAGCTTTAGTCCATCCTTCATCTCATTACTCATTCCTTCCATACACCTGAAATTTTTCCTTCATACAAAACTTCACACAATCTTTATTAGCAACATTAGTGCACTCAAGATAATAAGTCTTTAGGTTCAGTTCTAACACCAATAAAACTTCCATTAAAACACTAGCTACTGTAGAACTTCCCTCAAAAAGCTCAATTCCCCAAAAGAACTCAAAAAGGAACCAACAAGAAGCAAATGCAGAAAATGGCAGAAATCTGTCAAAACAGACCAGCAGGTAAAGACAAAAAAATTCAAAGACCTTTTGTTGCTCAAATCAAAAAGTGTTGAACTAACGAAAGTTATATAACAACCTGGGGAAGAAGCTCAAAAATTCACGCCTCAAAAGGACGTACAGAGATTCTACACGAATTTTTACGGTGAAGCACAGAAATCTGTTTCGGGACAGCAACTTTCCCAATCATTACTTCTCTCTCATTAGAGGTTACTCTTGGCACAAAAAGCAAATAAAAAGGATAAGGAGCGGTTATTACAGAAGTAATAACTTCCAAGACTCATCTAAAACTTTTGGATTATCTCCCAATAAGTATTTTCTTTAACGCCTTTAAGTTAGGCATAAGAAGCAAGAAAACGAATCAAGTGTTCTCAAATGAAGAAGCATTAAGAGCAAATTTTGTTTTCATAGGATAGGCAAAAGAAATCTTCTCTCTCTTCTTAGGGAAGTGTTCTATACCTTTGTTGAGTGGGAGTTGATATTTAATGGTGCCTTCTTTCATATCAATAATGGCACCAACAGTTCTAAGAAAAGGTCTCCCCAAAGTAGTAGGACAAGAAGCATTGTATTCAACATCCAAAACATAGAAATCAACGGGGACATAGGCATTGTTAACCATAATAAGAACATCATTAATACTTCCCGTGAGTTTCTTTTTAGCATTATCATCAAGTGGGACATTCAAATAACAATCTTCAAGTGGTGGCAAATCAAGCATATCATAAATCCTTCTAGGCATAATAGAAACACTAATATCAAGATCACATAAAGCTTTGAAATCAAAATCATTCACTTTCATATTAATGATGGGTTCCCAACCATCTTCTTGTTTTATAGGAATATAAGCTTTATGTTTCATCTTTTCTTCTTTAATCTTTATGAGAGCATCAGTAATGTGTTTTGTAAAGGCCATGTTCATAGCACTAGCATTAGGACTTTTAGAAAGCTTTTGTAGGAACTTAATAACTTCAGAGATATTGCAACCATCAAGATCAAAATCAAATTTATCATCTAAAGTAGTAGAACTATTACTAGCCTCAACACTAGTGGTAGTGATAGTAGAAACACTAATGTTTCTAGCAAGTTCATCTTCTCTTTCCCACTTAGCATGTAATTCAGCTAATAGTCTAACATTTTCATCAATTCTAAATTGTATGGAATTAGTAGTTGCAAAGGGATTATCATTAGTTTCAGGTTTAGCAGCCATTTTATTCAAAGAAGATTGAGCTTCAGCCAAAGATGCTATATTTCTTTCAGATTAGAGAGTTTTTCCTCAATAGTTTTATTGAAAGCAGTTTGTTTACTAATAAAGTCTTTAAGCATAACTTCGAGTTCAGAGGGAGCACTCCTATTATTGTTGTAGGAACTTCCATAAGCATTTCCATTGTTGGGAGGATATGGCTTATAATTGTTGTTACCAAAATTATTCCTGTAGGCATTGTTGCTAAAATTATTATTTTTTATAAAGTTCACATCAACTTGCTCTTCTTGAGCAACCAAAGAGGCTAAGGGAACATTATTTGGATCAATTTGGGCTTTCCCATTAACAAGCATAGACATAATAGCATCAATCTTATCACTCAAGGAGGAGGTTTCCTCAACAGAATTTACCTTCTTACCTTGTGGAGCTCTCTCAGTATGCCATTCAGAATAGTTAACCATCATATTATCCAGAAGCTTTGTTGCAGCACCCAAAGTAATGGTCATAAAGGTGCCTCCAGCAGCAGAATCCAATAGGTTCCTTGAAGAATAGTTCAATCCTGCATAAAAAGTTTGGATGATCATCCAAGCAGTCAGTCCATGAGTGGGACAATTCTTAACCAAAGATTTCATTCTTTTCCAAGATTGAGCAACATGTTTATTATCAGATTGTTTAAACTTCATTATTTCACTTCTCATAGATATGATCTTAGCAGGAGGATAGTATTTTCCAATAAAAGCATCTTTGCACTTAGTCCAAGAATCAATACTATTCCTAGTTAGGGAATTCAACCACTCTTTAGATTTTCCTCTCAAGGAGAAAGGAAACAATTTAAGCTTAATGATATCTCCATCTATATCTCTATGCTTTTGCATCTCACAAAGTTCAACAAAGTTATTTAGATGGGCAGCAGCATCTTCATTACCAATACCAGAAAATTGTTCTCTCATAACAAGATTGAGTAAAGCAGGTTTTATCTCAAAGAAAGTAGCTTCAGGAACCGGTGGCGCAATAGGTGTGCTCATAAAATCATTGTTGTTGGTGCTAGTGAAGTCACACAACTTAGTGTTTTCAACAGTAGTCATTTTTTGTGTTTTTGATAAAGAAAGCAAACTTCTAAAACTAATATTTTTGTGTTTTTGATAAAGAAACAAGCAAACAAAGAAAAAGTAAACTAAGAAAAACAAAAATAACAAAGTAAAGAGATTGGTCATGAGGGACTTCCCTTGTGAAGATGTCCTTGACTCCCCGACAACGGCGCCAGAAAAATACTTTGATGGCGCGTGGTTGACGTGGGAGCTTCTTCTTAGTTCTCCGGCAACGGCGCCAGAAAAATACTTGCTGACTCGTGTATTAATGAGCTCGTTGGGGAACCCCAAGAGGAAGGTATGATGAGCACAGCAGTAAGTTTCCCTCAGTTATGAAACCAAGGTTATCAATCCAGTAGGAGCACGGAAACACCCCAAAGGTGTAGCTAGCTAAACGTTGGCAGGGCGCACTACCGGTGCCAGCAGCAACATGGAGACCTGCACAACAAAACCACAAAACTCTGTCCCCAACTTGCGATGAGGTTGTCAATCTCATCGGTTTTGCTGAAAACAAAGGATTAAACGTATTGAATGGAAGGAAGTAATAGTTTGCAGAAAGTAAACACAAAGCAGTAAACAGTTTGTAGATTGAATGTAAAAGAAAGGACCAGGGTCCATAGTTCACTAGAGGTGGCTCTCCTTAAGATAGATAACATGCTGGGTGAACAAATTACAGCGGGGTAATTGACAAACATCGAGAAAGCATACACGCATATACTAATCATCTTGACTCCTTTGAGACTTGATTGGGCATTACAACATTATACATAGATTGCCATCCAACTACATCTATGACTAATAATCCACCTTCAAGTTATCATCCGAACCCCCTCTAGTATTAAGTTGCAAGCAACAGATTATTGCTTTACGAATTATGTGTAATGTAAACAAGACGATTGTTCTATGAACAAATGATTGTTGTTTTCTCCCTAGTAGCAACAGCACATCTAGTACCTTAGAGATTTTTGTCACTTCCCCAGATTACCAGAGGCATGAACCCACTATCAAGCATAAATACTAACTCTTGGAGTTGCTAGCAACTACTTGGCCAAGATAGCTACTAACAACGGAAAGCATGCAAGATCACAGATAACAAACACATGATAGAATCAATAATCAATCTGAAATAGAATCTCAATATCCATCGGATCCCCGCAAACACAACATGCAGAATTACAAATAGATGATCTTGATCATGAACGGAGCTCACAAGATCTAGACATGAAAGCACAAAGGAGGAGAACCAGCCATCTAGCTACTACATGGACCCGTAGTCCAGAGATGAACTACTCATGCATCACACCGAAGGCTTGCATGATGATGAAGAAGGCCTCCAGGGTGAATTCCCCTCTCCGATAGGGTGCCAGGAAGAGCTTCAGATCCCTCCCGATCTAGGGATGGAGATGATGGCAGCTACAGACTCTTTCGTGGAATTTTGATCGGGTTCTTAGGGTTTCCGTATCAGAGGCAATATATAGGCGGAAGGAGAGGCTGATACTTCCATTTTGCATCACTATTCTATGTCTTAATTCACTATTATTCATTGATATATTTCGTATTGAGAGGTGATACTTATGTTATTTCATCTGTTTTTGCATGGTTGATGACTTTTGGAGCATGGACTGCTGCAGTCAGGATTCTGATGGAAAAGGTGCTGTTTGGAGGCAAAATTTGTGAAGATCAGAAAATCTGGGAAAATATATGGAAAATCCCATTTTTTCCAGAAGACTAAGGATGCCAGAAGACGGAGTGGAGATGGGCCACAGGGGGCCCACACCACCCCCTGGCGCGGGAAGCCCTAGGCCACGCCAGCAGGTGGTGTGGCCACCCTGGCCCACTCTAGCCTCTCCCCTCTGGCGTATATCATCCTCCCGAAACCCTAAGACTCGGGGAGCGACCACAGAAAGATTCTGCCGCCTCTGCGGGGCGGAAAACACCGAGAGAGAAAGATCTCTCCGGCAGACAGATTTCTGCTGGGGGAATTCCTTCCCGGAGAGGGGAGATCGTCGCCATCAACACCATCATCAAGCTGGACTTCATCGGGATCATCATCATCATCACCACCATCATCACCATCAACACCCTCACCACCATCTACATATTGCTGTAACAATTGCGTTGAATCTTGCATAGTTCATAGGGGAAACTTTCCCGGTGTTGATTACTCTTTGTAGTTGATGCTATTGAGTGAACCATTGAATTATTGTTTATGTTCAGATTGTTATACATCATTATTCCATCTCTGATCATGATCCATATGATGTCTTGTGAGTAGTTCGTTTGTTCTTGAGGACATGGGAGAAGTCATGTTGTTAGTAGTGGAGTTGTGTTGAGAAAGATTCAATAGTTTGATATTGAAGTTGTGGTGTACTTCTTCTAGTGGTGTCATGTGAACTTCGACTACATGACACTTCACCTATATGGGCCTAGGGGAATGCATTGTGTATTTGACTACTAATCGTAGGGGTTGCCAGAGTGACAGAAACCTGAACCCCTGTTAGGAAACCATTGCACAAGGGACGTAAGGGTCTTAGAGTTTAAAGCTATGGTTAGGTTTCTACCTTAATTACTTTCTTGTACTTACGGATGTTTGCAAGGGGTATAATCACAAGTATGTATTAGTCCTAGGAAGGTCGGTACATTAACACAGGTTCACCCATACAACACGTAGCAAGCTAAAGAAGATTAATCAACTATATGAAGCGAAAGCACATGACAGTCTTCCCATGTGTCCTCGAGAACGTTTGGTCATTTTAAGTAATACAACTGGCTTGTCCTTTGCTGCATAAAGGATTGGGCCACTTGCTGCATTTATTCCTACTGTTTTTATTTACTCGCACTTTGTTTACTTGCCTTATCAAAAACCCCTAAAAATCTGTTTGCTAAGTATTTGCAGAGAATTCCTGATCCATACCACTAGCTAGCACCTTCTGCTCCTTGTTGGGTTCGACACTCTTACTTACCGAAAATACTGCGATACACCCCCTATACTTGTGGGTCATCAAGACTATTTTCTAGTGCCATTGCTGGGGAGTGAAGCGCTATTGGAGAGTGGAACTGGTAAAGTAAACTTCTACTATGAGTATTGTTTACTTCTGCTAGTTGCTTTATTTTTGTTACGGATAATTCACTGAGTTTCTTATTTGGTAATGCTACTACCACTACTAAGGTAGTAGATAAGCCACCACCTGCTGAGAATGATGTTTTCAAAATACCTACAAGAATTATTGATCGTGTTATGGATAACTACAATGTTGGGGATGGAACTGTCCATCCCGATGATCATTTACTCTTTATACACGAATTATGCGGGTTGTTCAAGTGTGCAGGTATTACTACAGATCAAGTTAAGAAGAAGTTATTCTCATTATCGCTGAAAGGAAGAGCTGAGGAATGGTATAAGCTGCTGAAGAATGGTTAAGCTCTGGAATGGGAGGAAATAGTGCCTCTCTTTTATTCAAAGTTTTATCCTCCTAGTGAGATTCATAAAGATCGGAATCAAATATACAACTTTTGGCCTCTTGATGGAGAGAGTACAGCTCAAGCTTGGGGGAGATTGAAGTTACTAATGCTCAAATGTCCCATTCATGAGCTCCCCAACAATATTATTATCAATAACTTTTATGCAAGGCTTCCTCTACATGACAAGGATTTATTGGATGCTTCTTGTGCTGGATCATTTACTCACATGGAAGAAGAAGCTAAATGGGATCTTCTGGACCGTATTAAAGATAATGCTGAAGCATGGGAAAATGACAAAGGTAGAAAGTCAGGTATAAATTATGATTATGAATGCATTGAATCTTTTATGGGAACTCATGACTTTCAAAATATTAAAAATGCTTATGGTCTAGACTCTCAAGCTATTGCTTCTTATTTTAAGGATTTTGCTTCCTATATTGAAGTGCCTAAAAAGAAGTGGAATAAGTATCATGGACCTGATAAAGATATTGCTAAGAGTGTTCCTGCAAGAAATACTGATGTTTATACTACTAATCATGCGTTACCCGAACCTTACATTGAGAAAATGCCTTTCCCAGTTAAGATAAAGGAACATTCTATGATAGCTATTATGGTTGATGAACCTATTATAGCAAATGTGAAAGGCTTTGTTACTAAATATGGAGAAGAGGGACACAATATCCTTTGTAAGGATACCTCTAATATTGTTTCACAAAGTAGTGTTATGAGCGCTAGTATTCATGTGTTTTCTGTTAGCATAAGCGATCATTGCTATGATGGACTTGTGATAGTTATATTTTTAAGTTTATGCATGATACTGAAAGTTACTATGAGAGAGGGAAAAGTGTTCGTATGCATCTCAATAATATCAAGTTTCCTCGTTTTATGTTAAAAGTTTTTATGCTGCACTTCTTTTGCCTTCCTATGCAAGTAGCCTCTGGTTTCAACAACTTGTTTGTTTACAAAATTCCCTTGCATAGGAAGTGGGTTAGACTTAAATGTGTATGTTTTGCTTCTTAATGCTCTCTTTCACTTCAATTCATATTCCTATGAGAGCGTCTTCAAAATTATCATGCCCATCTTAATGGATATAAAGAAAAAGCTTTTTGGGAGATAACACAATTTGTTTTTACTTTCAGTTTGTTTTTGTTTCTTTGAGTCTTGTAAGTTATAACTTCATTAATAACCTCTCCTTATCCGTTTTGTTTGGTTTTTGTGTCAAGATCAACCTCTAATGAGAGAGAAGTAATATTTGGGGAAGTTGTTGTCCCGAAACAGATTTTTGTGCTTCACCGTAAAAATTCGTCAAAGATCTCTGTATGTCGGATTGAGCTGTAATTGTTTGTGCTTCTGCCCCAGGTTGTTATTTAACTTTCGTTAGTTTGGCACTTTCTGATTTGAGTAACAGAAGATTTTCGAAAAAAATGATCTTTACCTGCTGGTCTGTTTTGACAGATTTTGCCACTCTTGCATTTGCTTCTTTATTCGATTTCCTTTTTGAATTCTTTTTGGGTTTTCGGAAGGAGTTACTACAGTAGCTTATGTTTTGATGGTTTTCAGTTGAAAGTGGACTCAAAAGGTTTTATCACTTCATATACACTAATGTTGCTAATGAGAACTGTGTGGAGTTTTGTGTGAAAGAAATTTCCAGGTAGTGGAGATGATGGTGTAATAAGGAAGAGAAGGGTTTTATGACTCAAGTAATAAGTGTATGAAGATGAAGTATTTATGATATTCAAGTGGTGACTCCGGAAGAATCTGCTAGATACCAAATTCAGAGACCTGCAGAGTCCGTTTTCAAATAGGTAACAGTTCTAGTAAGAAAAGTTCCGCGAAAATACTATCCAACTATATTTTTGTAGTTTCTAGTTAATAAGGAAAGCTACGAATCTAAAAAGGGACGGAAATGGAGCCAAGGTGGCTCACACCACCCTGTGGCGCGGGCCCACCCTTGGCCGCGCCACCAGGTGGTGAGTCCACCCCAGACTCCGCCTCCGACTTGTTTTCTCCCAGTACCTTCCTTTTGATATGAAACTTCGTAATATATAATCCCCCGGATCTCCCGAGGTTCGTATATCGTGTTTTCGTCGTGTTTTCATTTCGATCTGTTTCTGCCAGGACATACTCTTTGAAGGTTTTAGAAGCACAATGGTGTCCGCTAAGGATAAAGGGAAGGTGCCTATGGAGGAGGATCTCCAAGACCCCAAGCAGGGGCTGGTACCTTTAGTCTCCTGCCCTGCATCAACGGAAGCCCTACGAGTCACTAAGGAGTTTTACGACAAGTACCGAGACTTGAGGAGGAAGGTGGACATGCTTCATTGGGAGAATGATAGGCGTCGCAAGATGCTAGAAGATTTCCTCGTGCCAACTAAGAAAATATTACCACCACCACCAAAGAAGTAATTCGTCATCAGGTTTGGCATCCCCTTGGTTTGTTCCAAGCTTGGGGGAGTGCCACGGTATCACATCACTATCTTCTATCTTTTTACCTTTTTAGTAGAGTCTTATCATGAATAGAGAAGTTATTATGTAGTATGGTTTGCATTATCGAAGTGTCCCCTCTCTCATTAGATATGAATCCCTTGGTGTGAGTTGCCGTTATGGAATATTAATGAGAAGTTCTATCATTTACTCTTTTGCATAGCTTATATTAGTTTTCAATTCGTGGTTATATGATTGATCTTGTTGTTAGTATTGGTATCACTCTGGGATCATTGAGTTAATTTAGTTGGTTTTGGCAAACCTGGCTCGGTCAGTAGCACACTATTTTCGAGAGTTGAAAGAAAAGATAAAAGTACTCTAAAGAAAAATAATTTCATCATCTTTCTTTCTTGATTTGCTCATAAGTCTAGTATTCTCTAGCTAAGATCTTTTGTGCTTCCAAGGAAGATTGCATGTTTGTTTTTATCACTTGTATGTTTGTCTGTTTCCTTCAACTCTTATACTTTCTACCCACCCTTGCTAGCCAAAAACCTGTACTGAGAGGGAATTCTTCTCGTGCATCCACTCCTTTAAACCAAAACCTTTGCCATTTGTGTCCATCATACCTACCTATTAGCATTATTGCTATTCCAAGTAAATTCTTGTTTTATCTACCTCCCAAATTAAACTTGTTATGTGAAAATTAGTGATTAAAGCTCTCACGAACTTGATGGCACACTTTATTTTCTTGCACTTAATAAACTTGAACCATTGGGTCCTACTTTGTTGCGTATATGCTTGCGCTTTATGAGTTGAAGTTAGCAAAACCATGTATCATGGGGACCGCTTTCAACACTTCATTGGTACTTGTACCTATTTGATATCATGTTCTTTTGCTTATGGATCCCGGCGGTGTGAAATAAAAGTGGAACTTGTAAGATCATGGAGTTTATAGGTGTGTTAGAGAAATGCCTGGGCCACTAGCCTAAGCCATGCCTAATCATGGTGGAAACTTGCAGCATAACTATAGTGAGAATTCTATGAAGCATCCTTAATAAAAACCTATGCAAATAGCAAATAAAAAGATCGCTGAGATGCTCACTGTCTGCTTGCCTTGTCATTTTGATTATGGGATAGCTCCTGTGTCATGTGCAAGGGCTACCCCGTTGGCGGTTATTAATGATACACATGTATTTACAATGACAAGAGCTTGCTCGTGACTGAAGTTGAGTAGCATGAGGTTCGATACTCATAAGTAAGGGGCATGAGACTTCAATTTATAACTTGTCAACCATATCCTCTTAGTTGTGTCACTTTAACCTTAATCACCAAAAGATGTCTATGATAGGGGCAATGAGAGCTGAAAGCTAGTAAGTATCATAATTTTTGGGAGCTCTTTATGAGACTTGCTATCCCTACTTCCCTCTATGAAGGGTCTTTCTTTTACTTTTCAGTTGAGTCAGTAAACCTACTCCCTTCTACCTCAGCAAGTATTTTGAGTTGGATGTGATTCATTCATTCATATGATGATTTATTCATTCATGTTTCTTTTGTTCCTTGTTTTGCACATTGCTCTTATATTGATGTTTACTACTTTGAAAGCTATCATTGAAAACCAGTTATTTGTGAACTCCAGCAAATTATCAACTATTCTTCGACCAAGAGCTAAGTTTGCCATTACCAATTATTATTTACTTCATGTATCTCTATTGTGTTTTCTTTACCTATTACAGTTATATAATAGTGAGTTGTCTTCTATTATGATCTATGTATTTGATGAATGTGATGCTTCTTGTCCGTATTCTTTTATCGACTCTTCACTCCATAAACCTGAGGCCATGTTTATTGAGCTCAGTTTCATGGGGACAAGCAAAGTCTAAGCTTGGGGGAGTTGATACGTCCATTTGCATCACTATTCTATGTCTTAATTCACTATTATTCATTGATATATTTCATATTGAGAGGTGATACTTATGTTATTTCATCTGTTTTTGCATGGTTGATGACTTTTGGAGCATGGACCACTGCAGTCAGGATTCTGATGGAAAAGGTGCTGTTTGGAGGCAAAATTCGCGAAGATCAGAAAATCCGGGAAAATATACGGACAATCCTATTTTTCTAGAAGACTAAGGATGCTAGAAGACGGAGTGGAGATGGGCCACAGGGGGCCCACAAAACCCCCTGGCGCGGGCAGCCCTAGGCCACGCCAACAGGTGGTGTGGCCACCCTGGCCCACTCCAGCCTCTCCCCTCTGAAGTATATCATCCTCTCGAAACCCTAAGACTCAGGGAGCGACCACAGAAAGATTCCGCCGCCTCTGCGGGGCAGAAAACACCGAGAGGGAAATATCTCTCTAGCAGACAGATTTCTACCGAGGGAGTTCCTTCCTAGAGAGGGGAGATCGTCGCCATTAACACCATCATCAAGATGGACTTCATTGGGATCATCATCATCATCATCACCATCATCATCATCACCACTATCATCACCATCAGCACCCTCACCACCATCTCCATATTGATGTAACAATTGCGTTGAATCTTGCATAGTTCATAGGGCAAACTTTCCTGGTGTTGATTACTCTTTGTAGTTGGTGCTATTGAGTGAACCATTAAATTATTGTTTATGTTCATATTGTTATACATCATTATTCCATCTCTAATCATGATCCATATGATGTCTTGTGAGTAGTTCATTTGTTCTTGAGGACATGGGAGAAGTCATGTTGTTAGTAGTGGAGTTGTGTTGAGAAAGATTCAATAGTTTGATATTTAAGTTGTGGTGTACTTCTTCTAGTGGTGTCATGTGAACGTCGACTACATGACACTTCACCTATATGGGCCTAGGGGAATGCATTGTGTATTTGGCTACTAATCGTAGGGGTTGCCGGAGTGACAGAAACCTGAACCCCCGTTAGGAAACCATTGCACAAGGGACGTAAGGGTCTTAGAGTTTAAAGTTGTGGTTAGGTTTCTACCTTAATTACTTTCTTGTACTTACATATGTTTGCAAGGGGTATAATCACAAGTATGTATTAGTCCTAGGAAGGTCGGTACATTAGCACAGGTTCACCCACACAACACTTAGCAAGCTAAAGAAGATTAATCAACTATATGAAGCGAAAGCACTTGACAGTCTTCCCATGTGTCCTCGAGAACGTTTGGTCATTTTAAGTAATACAACCGGCTTGTCCTTTGCTGCATAAAGGATTGGGCCACTTGCTGCATTTATTCCTACTGTCTTTTATTTACTCACACTTTGTTTACTTGCCTTATCAAAAACCCCTAAAAATCTGTTTGCTAAGTATTTGCAGAGAATTCCTAATCCATACCACTAGCCAGCACCTTCTGCTCCTCGTTGGGTTTGACACTCTTACTTATCGAAAATACTGCGATACACCCCCTACACTTGTGGTTCATCAGAGGCCGAGGGGGTGCCTGGGCTGGCCACACCACCCGCTGGCGCGGGCCAGGCCTAGCTGCGCAGCCAGGTGGTGTGGCCAGGCCCCATCCCATCTCTGTCTCATATTCTGGCTCCAAGTGTCTCCTGGTAAAATAGTGACTTTGGCTTTTGTCCCATCCAATTCCGAGAATATTCATTTTCTCACTTCCTGAAACCAAAAACAGCAGAAAACTGGCAGCTGGCACTGTAGCTCTTGTTAATAGGTTAGTCCAAGAAATCATATGAAAACTACTCCAAAGTGTGGACATCAAAAATTATAGATACATTTGCAATGTATCACCATCTGCCCGCAAGAAGATGAGGCTGCCGAAGGAGTCGTCGGAGTCGGAGGACCAAACCTTCGATTTTGATAAGTTTGACTGGTAAGTATACAATTCTCATCTTGGTTCTTTTTGGAGTTGCATCTCCTGATGTTGGTTTTGTTCCGTAGTCAACTGGCGTCGTCATCTTCTGGCGACGTCCAATTTTTGAAAGAATTTGGGGTTGTGGACTCCAAGGCCAAGGAAGTGGCTGAGCGAACTCCTTCCCCTCCATTGGCGGCCCACTCCGGGCACAATTCATCAAGTTCTCCACACGCTGTGGAGCACCAGATGGTTGTCCGGACGACTGCGCGACAATCGACTTCGGAGTCTCTAGAGGAGCACGTATGTGTGATGTTTCTTTCACTTGGAGTCGAATTAATCATCCATGCTATCTTCTGATCCTTTTGTTTTTCTCCTGTTGCAGCTTATTATGAAGGAAGCTGCTCGCCTGGCGGAGCAAGTACTTGCAATGGGTCGCCAGCATGCAATGCTGGACAATCGCCATCGCGTGGTTGAAAGTTAGTGTTTTTGCTTCTTCTTCTTCTTTATCCTTGTGATATTTTTATATACTCGACTGACAGTCCATCTTGTGTGTTTTGCAGCTGAGCATAACGTGCTTCTTCGCGAAGCCGCTTCCCTTGAAAAGACGCTCGCCGCGGCGGTGAAGAGTCGCGATGAGGCAGTCGCTGCACTTGATGAATCACGGAAACGCGAAGAGGATTTGTGTGCCTCCATCGCTGCTAGGGAGAAGTTGTTCGAAGAACATCTCTTCTTGATTGCTAAGGCTCTTTCAGGTATTCTTTCGTCTGGATTTCCGTTGTTTCCTTTCTTTCAACTTTGTTACTGTGCTGACTTTTTGCTAACACTTTGCTCTGTATAGATGCTGGTGGTCTGAGCTTCGATGCCTAGGCACTTCATCACGATGATGCTTTGGCAGGCGCCATCGCGGCAGTCGAAGACCACAGCGCTTCCATTCAGGGAATGTTGACCAAAGCTAAGGGTGTACTCAGTCGCATCCGCGAGGAGCTGGCGCCCAAAGCTAAGCTGATCGAGAACATGGATGATCTGGTGGAGTCCCTTGCTGGAGGTATTCCTGGGAGCTTCAAGAACTCGCTTCGTGCGGCTGCCGCTTCCATGTCACTCGCGATGGATCAAGCCCATGGCGTGCAGGTGGATCCCACTGCGATCTCCAAGGCGATGCCTGTCGGCGCAGATGGTCAATAGGTAGTGTTTGCTCCTTTTGCAACTGCCTATGGCAAGTACGAGCCTCAACTCATCAGCACAGTCGCCAAGTACTATGAGAAGCTGCAGCGAGCTAAGAAGGCAGCGAAGGCTGCGGCGTCAGGGGCCGGCGGGAATTCTGTGGCGTCTGATACTGCCACGGACTCGATGAGGCCCCTGAAACCAAAGTCCAAGTCGAAGAAGCAGGCTGCTCCTTAGTAGTTATATTTGTAATAGTTGATAGCTCGACTCCTTTTGTTGAAAACATGCCTCTGGCTGAGTGTCTCTGTGAATACTTTTGCTATGTTTGAATGCACTTGAGTTTTTGTCCATGTGTTGTTTGGTTCCTTATTTTATCTTACTTGGCTTATGATATGGTACATCGAGTGGTCCTTCGAGTGAGCCTCGGGATCCGCCATTCGCTGGTGATACCGTAGCGCAGTCGCACTCAAGGGTGGATGAGCCGTCCCTGCTTTCGCGACTGCGCGATCGCGTTAAGCAGCTAGAACGCGAACTGCCCGTCCTCCGTGGTAACATGGATGTATGGAAGTCGAGGGCAGAGAAGGCCACCGCTCGAGAGCAATATCTACTAGGGGAAGTGGCACAGCTGGGTGACCAGTTCAAGTGTTAGTTTTCTGCCTCCTTATCTTTTCTTGTAGCCAATCGCGGTAGTTCGTTGTCTTCATACTTTTGCCTCTTGCTTGGTATAGTTGTCAGCACGCGTCATCTGCGGGATGAAAAGGACAGGATCGCCATTCGCATGAATGACCTGACCCAAGAACAGCTTCAAGCAAGTGGGTACTTCTAGGTGGATCATAATCGCGCAATCGCACTTGCGACCCTGCAGGATCATGCCTCGCGAGTGCTTCATTTTCTGAAGAAATCACAATCATGCTTAAGGAATATCTATCAGACGATGTTTCTGCTGGACGTCGTTCTCTCGAGCCTGCTGGCTCTTCTTGCTAAATTTCAAGACTTGAGTGGAGTCCGCGAGTGTGTGCGGCAACAGTTAGTGGCTGGTGCCAAGGCTGTGTTGTCGCTGGTGCGACTTCATAGGCCTGATGTTGATGTTGCAGCTATTGTTGCTGGTCCGCTGACTCCGCCGGCAGGTTTGACCTGGAATATGGTTCCTCATTACCAGGCGGTGGATCGCCCAGCGGAGGAAATTGTTGACTTCTTCGAGGAGAGACAAACGTTCTTCTGTTGCAACAATAGTTTCGTTTGTATCCTACACATAGGTATACCAGTGTTGTAAAGTTTGTATGTATGCTGTATATAATTGATTATATTGATATGTAAGGAGCTTGCTAGCTCGTATGTTTTGCGAGTGCGTTGCACTTATGCGATTCCCTTTCGTTAGCCTGACTTGTGTTTATCTCAGCATCTTGCCAACCTGTTAGGTGCGTTGCAACTAGGTTGGTGTTTGTCAAGGGTTCGATTAATGCGTCAGCTACTCAGGATATCACGATTGGTTCGTAGAACAGATGAGTAAAGGGTGGCGCAGCCCCCGAGTAGATAGATGGCGAGAAATAATAGAAAAACGTAGAGTTTGGGGCACTTAGCTTTATTTATTCGTAGAACAGTACGAGGTACAATGTGTGGCTAAGTAGCCTTGGCTGAATAACCTTAATTGTAATGTAAGAAAGAAAAGACGACTAAGGGTAGAAGCGCCGTAGCTGCGCAACATTCCAGGGGTTGGAGTAGGCGACTCCTGTCTCGAAATCTTTGAGGCGATAGGCGCCACCTGGGATTACTTCTGTAATCACGTATGGTCCTTCCCAAGGGGACTCGAGATTGAGATGCCCTTGCTGTTTTAGTCGCAGGACCAGGTCCCCTTCGATGAAGGACCTAGGGCGTAGCCTTCTGCTGTGGTAGTTGCGCAGGTTCTGCTGGTAGATCGTCGATCTTTCTGCTGCGATTTCCCATGCCTCATCAAGGAGGTCAATGGAGTCTTAGAGTGCAAGAGTTTCCTCCTACTCGCTGTAAGCAACCACTCGTGGTGCCTTGTATTGTACCTCTGCAGGTAGCACCGCTTCAGCACCATGCACCATGAAGAACAGGGTGTATCCCGTGGCACTGTTTGGGGTCGTGCGTAGGCTCTAGAGTACGGATTGCAGCTCGTCTGGCCAGCATCCTGCGGCTTGTTCGAGTGGCCTAAGGAGTTGCTTCTTGATTCCTCCGCAGACGAGCCCATTGGCTTTTTCGACTTTACCGTTGGTCTGTGGATGAGCTACGGAGGCATAGCCCATTGGCTTGATTCCCAGGTATTCGCAGAAACCCTGGAACTCCTTAGAGGTGAAGTTCGTTCCATTGTCCGTGAGGATGCTGCATGGCACTCCGAAGCGATAGACAATGGACTCGAAGAACTTGACTGCGCTGGCTCCTGACTAGTTAGTCACCGGCATGGCCTCTATCCACTTGGTGAAGTTGTCGACTATGACCAAGAGGTAGACGTAGTCTCCTCGTGAGGACTTTGGGAGCTTGCCGACCATGTCGAGTCCCCATTGCACAAAAGTCCAAGCTAATGGTATTGGCCGAAGCTCCACGCCAGGTGCGTGCGGTTTGTCTGCGAATCGCTGGCAAGTGTTACATTTTTAGACGATGTCCTTGGCGTCACGCATGGTCGTGGTCCAGTAGAATCTAGCTCGTAGAGCTTTGGCGATGAGGGCGCGACTGCCGGCGTGGTGCCCACAAGTCCCCTCATGGATGTCGAGGAGGACGGCCCTCCCATCTGTGTTGGAGACGCGCCGTTGGAGTACCCATGTGATGCTGCGCTTGTATAGTTCACCGTTGATGATGGTGAATGCCTTGGAACGCCGTGCGATGTGTCGCGCATCAGTCGGGTCGTCCAGTAGCCTCTTGTTGAGAAGATATGTGACGTAGGGTTGAGTCCAAGATGGCTCGATCATCATGACCGCCATTGGTCCTTCGAGTCCTATGTCGAGCTCCGGGTTATCGAGTTCCATTGGCTCATTGGGTGGCATAGCCCCCGAGTCTGTTGTTGCGCTTGTTTTCTTCTCTGCGGCCTTTGGCTTGATGGAGCGTTCACAGATGCGCTCGAGAAATACCCCAGGTGGTATGGGGCGCAGGTAGAGCCAATGTAGGCGAGTGCATCTGCCTCTTCGTTGCTTTCGCGGCCTACGTGCCGCAGCTCACAGCCGTCGAAGTCCCCTTTGAGTGTGTCGTAGAGGTCGTGATAGGCGATCATATTGTCATTCAGTGCGTCGCACTCGTGCATTGTCTGGTTGACGACCAGCTTGGAGTCGCCGTAGATGATGAGCCTCTTGGCTCCGCAGGCTTTTACCATCTGCATTCCGTGCAATAGGGCCTCGTATTCAGCTTCATTATTGGATGTAGTGAACTGCATTCGCGGGATGTATTTCAGCTTGTCTCCTTGGGGCAATGTCAGTATGACGCCTGCGCCAGCCCTGTCCTTACGCTTGGATCTGTCGAAGTGTATTGTCCAGAGGTAAGACATATCTGGTTTTTCGGGGAGCTGGTTCTCCATCCAGTGTACAAGGAAATCAGGGAGGACTTGCGATTTGATCGCGTTGCACTTTTCATATGTAATGTCTCGTGGAGACAGTTCCATTCCCCAAAGCGCGACTTGTCCAGTGGTGTCGGGGTTGTTAAGGATGTGTCCAAGCGGGAAGTCATTGACCACCACGATTGGGTGCTCCTGGAAGTAGTGACGCAGTCGCCTGGCTGTCATGAAGACGTCGTATGCCAACTTCTGGTAGTGCGGGTACCGCTGCTTTGTTGGCGTGAGCACCTCGCTGAGGTAGTAGATTGGGCGCTGCACCCCGTGGACCTTGTTTTCCTCGGCTCGCTCCACCACGAGCACCGTGCTGACCACCTGGTTAGTGGCAGAGATGTATAGCAATAGTGGTTCCCTTTCGCGTGGGGTCACTAGTACTGATGAGGTAGATAGTAGACGCTTGAGGTCTTCGAATGCTTCATGTGCTTCATTCGTCCACTCGAACTTGTCAGTTTTGCGGAGAAGTTGGTAGAAAGGAAGTGCCTTTTCGCCCATTCGACTGATGAATCGACTGAGCGCCGCAATTCGCCCAGCCAGCTGCTGGACGACTCTTACTTTTTTGGCTTCTCCATGGCCAGTATGGCTTTTATTTTCTTCGGGTTTGCCTCGATCCCTCTTGCGGAGATGAGATACCCGATGGTACGTCGAAGGCGCATTTGTCCGGATTGAGCTTGCTCCGGTAGCGGTAGAGGTTAGCGAAGGTTTCACGTAAATCGTCGATTAGCGAGGCCTCCTCTTTGGTCTTGATTACGATGTCGTCAACATAAACTTGGATGTTGCGACCAAGTTGGTTCTTGAGGCAACCCTGCATGCACCACTGATAGGTTGCTCCTACGTTTTTTAGCCTGAAGGGCATTGTGTTGTAGTAGAACACACCAAAAGGCATTGTAAACGCCATTTTCTCTTGATCTTCCTCCTTCATTCGAATTTGATTATAGCCTGAGTAGGCATCGAGGAAGCAGAGACGCTCACATCCCACTGTGGAGTCGATGATCTGGTCGATTCGCGGTAGCGGAAAGTGATCCTTTGGGCAATGCTTATTCAGAGAGGTGAAATCTAGCACATCCGTAGGATATTCGTGTCCTTTTTGGGTACCAGCACCGTGTTGGCAAGCCAGGTACTTTCCTTGATCTCGCGTATGAATTTGGCATCGAGGATTCTATTGATCTCCATTCCGACAGCTTTTTCTCTTGGCTCAGATAGTCGCTGAATTGTTTGTTTGACTGGCCTTGCGTCTGGGTTGACATTGAGTGCGTGCTCAGCGAATTCCTTGGGGACCCCTGGCATGTCAGCTGGACACCAGGCGAAGATTTCCCAGTGCTCACGGAGGAATTCGACGAGCGCGAGTTCCTATGCGGGACTCAAGTTGTTGGCGATGAGGACCGTATTGGTCGGGTCCGATGGGTGAACCTGAACTTTCTTCGTGTGCACTAACGAGTCGAAGGACAGGTCGGGTGAACTTGGCCGGCTTAGGGGAGGCAGACCGTTGTCTATCGACTCCTTTAATCTTGTGAGCTCCTCCTACATGCCGAAGGACTGGGAAATTCTGTTGAATTCCCTGTCGCAGCTGTCGGACCTCTCGAAGCTCCCGTTGATTGTGATGACGCCGTTTGGGCCTAGAATTTTCATCTTCAGGTAGGCATAGTGTGATACTGCCATGAACCTGGCGAACGCGACACGTCCGAGGATGCAATGGTACTGTGAGGGCCAGTCCATGCGTTCGCGTCGAAAGTTTTTCGGCGTGCCAAAGATGACGCCGAGGTTGATTTTTCCCAGGGGATATATGCCCTTGCCTGGGACGATGCCATGGAATGTCGTGTCTGAGTCCTCTAGGAAGGTCAAAGGGATCCTCATCACTCGCAAGGTACTTGCGAACCTAAGGTTAATGCCGCTTCCACCATCCATGAAGATGCGACTCATGTCGAAGCCTCCGATCTGTGCCTCGAGTACGAGGGGACAGTGGCCTGGGCGAGGTACTTGGCACGGGTGGTCGCGCTTGTCGAATGTGATGTAGGAGTCTCTTCCGCTGAGGTACTCAGTGGTGGATGGTGGTGAGTTTGTCGCCAAGTTAACTTGGCGAGTGATGGCCTTCTATACCCGATTCGAAGGGCGTCCTTTTTGGATCATCATGTTGCCCATATCCCATGGGTATGGCTCGCCGTCTTGATCGTGGACCGGTGCGGCCGCGGGTGGTGGCACCCCAGGTGGTGGAGGAGGAGCTCCATGTGCTACAGCGCCTAGGGCAACTCTGTAGCCCCTGTTGATTGCATCGCGATTCATCCGCGCCAAACCCTCGTGGAGCTTGAGGAACTCGCGGCAGTCCTTGAGAAGGTGGCTGGATTTCTTCTTGCCGTCGTGCTTGTCGATGTAGAAGTGCATGTTGCATGGCCCGGACAGTTTGTCCTCGATTGTTGTCATGGGTGCCTCTTCGTGAGTGCAGTGTTGCCATACCTACGTGGTTTTCCCGGAGTCGCGGTGTCCACCGCTGCGATAGCCGCTGTTGTGGTTGTCATCACGCCTGTCGGTGTAGCTGGCTGTGACCATGTTGGCGTCGTCGCAGTCATCATAGATGCGCATTTGACGTTTGCTTTGGCGATCGGTTCTACGCTCGAGCTCTGCTTTGTCGTTGGAGTGAACACGGTTTTTCACCGAGTCTTCTCCATCTGCCCACCGATTCGTGATTTCCATCAGGTGTTCAATTGTTTTGGGCTTCGAGCGGCCCAGCTCCTCCCTGAGCTCTATGCGGCGAACGCCGCCATTGAATGCGTTGAATGCGTCGATTGCCCGATCCTTCGAGATATTTTCTGCCAAGTTCTTGATGATGGACCACCTATGGATGTACGAGCGTAGAGATTCGCCTGACCTTTGCTTGCAGCACCTTAGTTCTTCGATTGATGCGATCCTTTTGTAGGTGCCCTTGAAGTTGCGCACAAAGCTGTAGACTAGCTCATCCCAGCTGCGAATGGATCCGCGCGGGCGGTTGTTGAGCCATGCTCGGGCGACGCCCTGCAGCTATAGCTGCAGGCATGGCCATGCTTCGACTCCCACCATGGAGCCTGACGGAGGAGATTTGGTCCTCCAACAAGATTTTTAGATCCTGCAGGCCGTCAAATTTTGGGTTCTCCGATGGGATCTTGAACCCCTTGGGCATTCGCTTCTGCCTGATGGCTCTGCTGAAGCATCTGGCACCGCATAGCTCCACGTTTTCGTCCTTTGAGTTAGTTGATCGGGCACGTCGTGCCCTTGACTTGTCGATTTTGCGTTGCGTGATGTCATCACGCGCATCGTAGTCGTGGTCGTGTCGCCGTGAGCAGCGACGTCGAGACAGATCGTGACTGTCATCGCTGGACGAGGGTGAGGAATAGCGCTTTGCCAGAGCCTTGTTTTTCTTCGGCTCTGTCGTCGGCTCTTTATCGAGAGCAGCCTCGATTAACCCCAAGCCCGCGATCATAGATCGGTGCATGGCGGCTCGGGCATCTCCAGCCGGCGACTGGTTGTTGAGTAGGTACATGGTGGCCACTGTCACCGCTGCTTGCGGCGTCTTTGGGACCATGTTGCCCCGGGTGTCGACTGTCATAGAGCTTAAGTCGAGGACTTTTGCAGATTCTATGTGCTCCTTCTCGGTGAGGTGGGCCATTCGAGATCGCCTCTTGTTGGCCACGTACTCATTGCCCTTGGAGGAGGATCCTCCGTGGGAGGAGAGCCCGGCCCGTCGAAGGCTCGACTCGTCCGCCGCCTTTTTACGCGCTTCAAGTTGCGCGATCATTTGTAGCTGGCGTCTGTACTCCTCCTTAAGTAGCCAATGGTAGCCCATCAGCATCTCCTGCGACGTGCCTGGAGGCAGAGGATTTCCTTGTACAGCTTCTCAGCAAAGGGCCCACTCGAGATCGTTGAGCCTGATCACGACACGTTCGCTAGTGTGTTTGTTCACCATGGTTGGAAGTTCGACTGCCCCTTCGTTGTTGACGGGTGCGCCATTGCCACCGTTTGGGGGGCGTCGTTGGGAGGTCCACCATTAGGTATGCCGCCGTTAGGCAGATCGGTGCCAGATCCATTGCCACCATTTTCGCGATTAGCGGTGGAGTCGCTAGTGTTGATGACGGCACACATGAAGTGGCTGAGGAAGCTGTTGCTCCCACGACTTTCAGATCCGGAGCCGTAAACCCCATCTTCCGTTGCTAGGCCGCCTAGATCGGATCCGCGACTGCTGTCGCTATCCGTGCTTTCAGTTGTTGTTGAGGTGTTGAGCTCGCTAAGGGCGCCGATTGGTGGCGGGAACCACGATGCTGGAGCAATCGCGGATGCCGTTGGTTGGTCAGGCATGCGAAGCGTGCCCATCTGACCAACTTGGAAGCGAAAGCTCCCGATCGCCAGGCTGATTCCATCGCCCATGGACTCGAAGGCCGGACGAGTGGCAGGCGTGTTGATGCGGCCCGTCCTACGGATGCTCCTACATCTACACCACCGGGTCCCCCAAGTGGAACAATGACCCGTGCCCGAGCCAAGCTCCTTCAAGATAAGGTGAATTCGCTCCTCCCATCATGTGACTTTGACACACACCTAGATGGCTTACTACTTCATACCACTACTCTGTGCATCATCAGGTACAAACCCCCGCCGCGTCGACCCACGAGCCCTGGAGTTGCACCTGTGCTGAAGCTGACTGACCCGGAGTGTCCGCCCAGAACCAGCCGGAGTGTCCGGCCCGACCAGAGTGTCCGGCGTGACTCGGCTGGAGTGTCCGGCGTGACTCGGCTGGAGTGTCCGGCCTGCCCCAGCCCCAACCTGGCGTGGACATTCAGAAGGCCAGTTAGGACACTCCCCGGACACTACCCGGAGTGTCTGGCTGCCCCGGACTGTCCGGCCATTCCGACCCGGACTGTCCGGCCTGAAGATGGGCCTACGAGCCTAGCTGGGCCTTGTGGCCCATGTACCCCTCTACTTCACCCAGAACTCTACTTTAATGCCTGAATTACCCCTAAACTTGTGGTTGGCCTACATATAGTCCCCCACCTCCATTGTAAACCCTAGGCATGATATTGGAATTAGTGGAAACCCCTTTGTGGATCTATCCAGTTCTTGCCTCATGCTCCTTGACCAAGGAGCACCAATATCACCAAACCTTGTTGGATTTTGCATCGTTCCTCCGCGTTGTACAAGGCCTTGGCATCAGTGTCCTTTTGTCAAGATGTCAAGATCTCACCGAGTTTCCCATCTCGCCGTGCCGGTTCGAGAGAGAGTCCTCCGCCCGACGCCGATCCTAGGGATTACGCCGGACCGGTCATCGCTGGCGTGAGCTATTGGTGTTTATCGTGGTTTTGTGTGTGTGTGTGTTCATCGCGTTATTCGTGCGTGCGTTCGTCGTGTTCATCCTTCCCTCCTTCCCCCGCACTTCACCCTTGATTTGAGTGGGATTCGTGAAAGATCAGCCACCCTAGAGGTTTGCCCTCAACATATTGGTATCAAGAGCTTCATTGCTCATGAATTCCCCCACAAATTTTTCTTCTATCCACCAAAAAATCGAAAATCCCAAAAAAAAGAGCCCCATATTTTCCTTTGGATCAATCTCTTGATTTGAAGTGTTATTTGTGGTTTTGATTCGACCAAACCTTGTGTTAGGAGTTGGTCCAGCTTTATCCTGCGTTTTCCCAGCCCAATTTGGCCAGTTTTTCGCGGATTTGAGGACTTAAGGCGAGGATTTCCGCTCAAGAACACGAGCAAGAAACCCGCGCCGGAGTGTCTGGACCGATTCAACCGGAGTGAATGGCCCGACCGGAGTGTTCGGCCTGACCGGAGTGTCCAGCCCAGACAGACCAGAGTGTCCGGCTGTAACGCCAGTTTTGACAGTTTTTCGCATTGGCTAATTTCCTTTGTTTGCTCGTGACCCGTGTGCATGTCAGCAACTAACAACAAGCTTCCGCATCAACAACTCCCACGCTCATTGACACCACGGGCCATGAACATCATCCCGCACCACCGACGCCAAGCTCATCATCACCAATGAAGGTATAACTTGCGTCACCTTGTTAACCCCTATCTTCCTTTGTGTGTACCTATCCCATGAGAGTGGATCATCTTGTGTTTGCTTGAGCATTGTGCATTTGTCCTTGGATAGTGAGACTGCAAGAGCAATATCAAGTGTGACTAGGTAGCATCAAGGGAGAGAAAAAAAGAAAGAAAAAGATACAAAGCAAAAGAAAAAGAAAAATAGTCTCCGATTGCCAAAGAGAGTCTCAAAGCTTGTAAGCAAGAGAGAAAGAAGAGCGCCCAAGGCAAGTGCACAAATCCGTTGCTCACTTTTCTTCTTTGCAAACAAGCCACGGTCTCTCCTTGCATTGGCACGACAACGAGCTTAGTCTTCGTTAGGGCATTTTGTTTGCTCATTTTCATAGTCGTGTCAATCCCAACTATCCCCACGTGTGTGTATATAGTCGTAGGTTCCCGTCACCCTTTTGAGTTGTTGACCTTCGCCTTTGACTTGAGTTTTGTTGGATTTTACCCAGTTTTGACTATCCCTTTTCTTTTGGTTGGTTCTTTGGCATTCCACAATCCTAACCTACCACCAACAAGCTTTTGAGAGTTAGTTCTTTCTTTAGTGTGAGTTTTCTTTGCAATTCCACTTTGCACGCTTATAGCTCTCACTTGTGGTTTCTAGTTTGGTGCAATCCCCAAGGTGAGGTACAAGGCTAACACCACCATATTCCACTTCCATATACAATACTTGTGTGTTTTGCATGATGGATAGGCACGGTGAGTCGAGCCAACCACCTCCCCAAGAAGAAGATCAAGGTCCGTACATGACGCGTGCAAGTCACTTCATCGTTCGACAAGAGTTCCGTGAACGTTGGCAAGCCCTTGAGACAAGACAAGATGAACAATTTGCGAGACGCAAACCGAGTTCAAGAACACCGACAACCGCTTCGACGGCCTCGAATGACAAATGCATGAAATGCATCACAACTTCGGCCACCAAAATGAAGCGCTCCAACGCTCCGTCGCCGAAAAAAATGAATATCTTCGATGCCTCATCGACGAAATGGCAAGGCCACGTTCACGCGCATCAAGCTCTTCAAGTTCTTCACATCGTCATGCACCCCCTCAACAAGATCTACATCCAAGTGCTCCAAGACGCAATGATGCCCCCGTGGTTGAAGATGGAAGTATGTACCTTCCCCACGGCACGCTGCAACGTCAAGCTATGATGGTGATTTCTCTTCAAGGCCAAGAGCAAGGCAAGAAGCACACTGTCATCACGCAAGGGCATTGGTGCTCCAACAAGAGCAACCACAAGAGAAACCGCAAGTGCAACCACAAGTGCAACCGCAAGTCTACCACCATCGATCGTGACACATACTTGACACAACAAGTGATGACTCCAATTTGGAGAATCAAGCTCATCATCGATGTGAAGCTCTCCAAGATCCTCGTCCTCGTCATCAACGTCATGAACGTCCACACCGACACCATGGTTATCACGAGGCGCTTCCTCCACCTCAACAAAACTTGGAGCGTCAAGTGATAGAAGTTGAACAACGCCCACCATGTCAAGATGCTCATGACCATGATCTTCGCCGTGAGGCCCATATGCCTAACCAACATCACCAACCGAGGAACGAGTCTCCCCTTTGTCGTCAACCGCGTCAAGAGGCTCCACCCCCACGTCACCATGAGGCCCAAGCGCCTCAACACCGTCAACAACCGCGCCAACAGCAAGAGCAAGCTCCTTGATGGCTCAGTGCACAGCACCCAGAAAAATGCTTGATGGCGGTGTTGATGTAGAGCTCGTTGGGAACTCCAAGAGGAAGGTATGATGAGCACAGCAGCAAGTTTCCCTCAGTTATGAAACCAAGGTTTAATCGAACCAGTAGAAGCAAGGAAACACCTCAAAGGTGTTACTAGCTGAGCTTTGGCAGGGCACACTACCGGTGCTAGTAGCAACGTCGAGACCTGCACAACACAACCACAGAACTTTGTCCCCAACTTGCGATGAGGTTGTCAATCTCACCGTGTTTTGCGGAAAACAAAGGATTAAACGTATCGAATGGAAAGAAGTGGAAGTTTGCAGAAAGTAAACACAAAGCATAAACAGTTTATAGATTGTATGTAAAGTAAAAGAACCGGGATCCATAGTTCACTAGAGGTGGTTATCCTTAAGATAGATAACATGCTGGGTGAACAAATTACAGCGGGGCAATTGACAAACACCGAGAAAGCAATACATGCATATACTAATCATCTTGACTCCTTTGAGACTTGATTGGGCAATACAACATAATACATAGACCGCCATCCAACTACATCTATGACTAATAATCCACCTTCAGGTTATCATCCGAACCCCCTCCAGTATTAAGTTGCAAGCAACATATTATTGCTTTACGAACTGCGTGTAAAGTAAACAATACGATTGCTCTATGAACAAAGGATTGTTGTTTTCTCCCTAGTAGCAACAACACATCTAGTACCTTAGAGATTTCTGTCACTTCCCAGATTACCAGAGGCATGAACCCACTATCGAGCATAAATACTAACTCTTGGAGTTGCTAGCATCTACTTGGCCAAGACAGCTACTAACAACATAAAGCATGCAAGATCTCAAATAACAAAGACATGACAGAATCAATAATCAATTTTAAATAGCATCTCAATATCCATCGGATCCCCATAAACACAACATGTATGAATTACAAATAGATGATCTTGATCATGAACGGAGCGCACAAGATCTAAACATGAAAGCACAAAGGAGGAGAAACCAGCCATCTAGCTACTACATGGATCCGTAGTCCAAGGATGAACTACTCACGCATCACACCGAAGGCTTGCATGGTGATGAAGAAGGCCTCCAGGGTGAATTCCCCTCTCCGACAGGGTGCCGGGAAGAGCTTTAGATCCCCCCGATCTAGGGATGGAGATGACAGCGGCTACAGACTCTTTCGTGGATTTTTGATCGGTTACTTAGGGTTTTCGTCCCGAGGGCAACTTATAGGCGAAAGGAGAGGCCAAGGGGGTTCTGGGGGCGGCCAGACCACCCCCTGGCGCGAGCCAGGCCTGGCCACACGGCCAGGTGGTGTGGCCGGCCCCCAGCCCTTCTCCGTCTCGTATTCTGGCACTTGATCCCTTCCGGAAAAATAGGCACTTTGGCTTTTGTCCCTTCCAATTCCGAAAATATTCATTTTCTGACTTTTCTGGAACCAAAAACAACAGAAAACAGGCAGCTGGCACAGTGGCTCTTGTTAATAGGTTAGTCCAAGAAATCATAATAAAAGTACTCCAAAGTTGGAACAAAACACAAGAAAGTGGATAAAACTAAGCATGGAACATCAAAAATTATAGATACATTTGCAATGTATCAACATCCCCAAGCTTAACTCCTGCTCGTCCTCGAGTAGGTAAGTGATAAAATAAAATAATTTTTGAGGTGACATGCACCATCAAAGACTTGATCAAGGTATTTGCAAAACATTCAAGGCTGGGATCATAGTACTTCAATCATAACATGAAAGACAAAGTTCTAGCAATAAGCAAAGAAACTATGATGCAACATGAAAAGGCACAAACAAAAGATTCATGAATAACAATGCTTTGCAAGACGTTTGTTTGTTTCACATAAAGAAAACAAAGCATAAAAGTATCCAGCTTGTCCCTCAATAGAGTAGCAAATATAAATGCATAGGACACCTTCAAAGTTCATAAGAGTGACTAGATACAATAGTTTCAAAGAAGCAATAACAAGTTATGCATCAATCAACTAGTATTGGGACAATGCACATAGAACTAAGAATGGCCACTATGCTCTCAAAGTAGGTGCATAAAGATAGAAGGTGGAGACTCAATATAATGGTGGAAGAAAGGCCTTTTGTAAAAGGAAGTAGGGATTCAAGTCTCATAAAGAGCTTCCAAAAATTATGGTACTTATAGCTTTCAGCTCTCATTGCCCCTATCATAAGCATATTGAGGGTGATTAAGGTTAAAGTGACACAACTAAGAGGATATGCTTGACAAGTTATAAACCGAAATCTCATACCCCTTACTTACGAAGACCGATCCTCATGCTACTCAACTTCAGTCACGAGTAAGCCCTTGTCATTGTAAGTATATGTGTATCATTAAGAACCGCCAACGGGGTACCCCTTGCACATGATACGGGAGCTTTCCCATAATCAAAATGACAAGGCAAGCAGACAATGAGCATCTCAACGATCTTTTTATTTGCTATTTGCATAGGTTTTTATTGAGGATGCTTCATAGAGTGATCATTATGGTGATGCTGCAAGTTTCCACCATGATTAGGCATGGCTTAGGCTAGCGTCCCAGACGTTTCTCTAACACACATACAAACTCCATGATCATACAAGTTCCACATTTATTTCACACCGCCGGGATCCGTAAGCAAAATAACATAATATCAACGGGGTACAAAGTACAAGTGCAATGTTGAAAGCGTTCCCCATGGTACATGGTTTTGCTAATTTCAACTTATAAAGCGCAAGCATATACGCAACAAAGAAGGACCCAATGGTTCAAGTTTATTAGAGGCAAAAAGTAAAGTGTGCCATCAAGTTCGTGAGAGCTTTAATCACTAGTCTTCTCATAACAAGTGGAAGGTAAACAAAAGCATGAATATACTTGGAATAGCATAAGCTAGTAGGTAGGTATGGTGGACTCTCTGGAAAAACTTGGTTTAGGGAGTTGGATGCATGAGTGGAACTCATACTTGGTGGTGGTGGCTAGCAAAAGACTGGGAGCGACAAACTAGGAGAGCAATAATGGCCATAATCATGCAGAGCGACAAAACATCATTGATCAAAGCATAAAGTGATACTACAAGTTGAAAACTAAAGGATCATAAAGGCTATGGTGACTTGTGAAAGTCATAACATGGTGTGAGCATGTGCCAAGTCAACCCAAATAAAGCATCAAAGGAGAATACCACTATACTATGCTTTAATATGCTAAAACAACACATGATTCATCCAAGGGACATTAAGCAATCTCAATTGTTTATAACAAGTCATGCTACAGCAAATAATACTAAGCATAAAGCCAAAACAATATCAAGCATGCCATGACAAAGCATAGCCACAGTCAAAAACGAGCTCTTTTTACCACATAAGTATGAACTTTCCTACTTTTTCCAAACCAAACCAAACTATTTGCAAACCAATGTATGAAAGAGGGGGTCCAACCAACTTATCCAGAAAACTAAGCAAACCAAGCAAACTAAAAACCAAAACAAAAACAAAAAAGAAGACGCTCCAAGAGAAACACAACTGTGCACGAAACAATAAAAATGAAGCGTTTGGAAGAAACCTGGAATTTTTATTGATGAAGAATGGGGTTCCTTGGGCATCCCCAAGCTTTAACGCTTGTACTTCTTGGATATTTCTTGGGTTGACATGCGTGGCATCCCCAAGATTGAGCTTTAGTCCCTCCTTCATCTCATTACTCATTCCTTCCATACACCTGAAAATTCTCCTTCATACAAAACTTCACACAATCTCATTAGCAACATTAGTGCACTTAAGATAAATAAGTCTCAAGGTTCAGTTCTAACACCAAATAAACTTCCATTAGAACACTAGATACTGTAGCACTTCCCTCAAAAAGCTCAATTCCCCAAAGGAACTCAAGAAGGAACTAACAAGAAGCAAATACGGAAAATGGCAGAAATCTGTCAAAACAGACCAGCAGGTAAAGACGAATTTTTTCTAAGACCTTATGTTGCTCGAATCAAAAATTATTGAACTAACGAAAGTTATATAACAACCTGGGGCAGAAGCACAAAAAATTACAGCTCAATCCAACGTACAGAGCTCTCTCAGGAATTTTTACGGTGAAGCGGAGAAATCTGTTTCGGGACAGCAACTTTTCCAATCATTACTTCACTCTCATTAGAGGTTACTCTTGGCACAAAAAGCAAATAAAAAGGATAAGGAGAGGTTATTACAGAGGTAATAACTTCCAAGACTCATCTAAAACTCTTGGGTTATCTCCCAACAAGTACTTTTCTTTAACGCCTTTAAGTTAGGCATAAGAAGCAAAGAAAGAATCAAGTGTTCTCAAATGAAGAAGCATTAAGACCAAATTTTGTTTTCATAGGAGAAGCAAAAGAAATATTTTCTCTCTTTTTAGGGAAGTGTTCTATACCTTTCTTGAGTGGGAGTTGATATTTAATGGTGCCTTCTTTCATATCAATGATGGCACCAACAGTTCTAAGAAAAGGTCTTCCCAAAGTAATAGGACAAGAAGCATTGTATTCAACATCCAAAACATAAAAATCAACGGGGACATAGGAATCATTAACCATAATAAGAACATCATTAAGACTCCCCATGAGTTTCTTTTTAGCATTAGCATCAAGTGGGACATTCAAATAACAATCTTCAAGAGGAGGCAAATCAAGCATATCATAAATCCTTATAGGCATAATAGAGACACTACTATCAAGATCACACAAAGCTTTGAAATCAAAGTCATTCACTTTCATATTAATGATGGGTTCCCAACCATCTTCTTGTTTTATAGGAATAGAAGCTTTATGTTTCATATTTTCTTCTTTAATCTTTATGAGAGCATCAGTAATGTGTTTTGTAAAAGCCATGTTCATAGCACTAGCATTACGACTTGTAGCAAGCTTTTGTAGGAACTTAATAACTTCAGAGATGTTGCAACCATCAAGATCAAAATCAACTTTATCATCTAAAGTAGTAGAACTATTACTAGCCTCAACACTAGTGGTGGTAATAGTAGAAACACTAATGTTTCTAGCAATTTCATCTTCTCTTTCCCACTTAGCATGTAATTCAGCTAATAGTCTAACATTTTCATCAATTCTTACTTGTATGGCATTGGTAGCTGCAAAGGGATTCTCATTAGTTTCAGGTTTAGCAGCCATTTTATTCAAAGTAGATTGAGCTTCAGCCAAAGATGCTATATTTCTTTCAGCATTAGAGAGTTTTTCCTCAATAATTTTATTGAAAGCAGTTTGTTTACTAATAAACTCTTTAAGCATAACTTCAAGTTCAGAGGAAGAACTCTTATTGTTGTTGTAAGAATTTCCATAAGCATTACCATTGTTGGGAGGATATGACTTATAATTGTTGTTACCAAAATTGTTCCTATAAGCATTATTACCATAAGCATTGTTGCCAAAATTGTTATTTCTTATGAAGTTCACATCAACTTGTTCTTCTTGAGCAACCAAAGAGGCTAAAGTAACATTATTTGGATCAATATGGGCTTTCCCATTAACAAGCATAGACATAATTATATCAATCTTATCACTCAAGGAGGAGGTTTCTTCAACAGAATTTACCTTCTTACCTTGTGGAGCTCTCTCAGTATGCCATTCAGAATAATTAACCATCATATTATCCAATAGTTTTGTTGCAGCACCCAAAGTGATGGTCATAAAGGTACCTCCAGCAGCTGAATCCAATAGGTTCCTTGAAGAATAGTTCAATCCTGCATAAAAAGTTTGGATGATCATCCATGCAGTCAGTCCATGAGTGGGACAATTCTTTACCAAAGATTTCATTCTTTCCCAAGCTTGAGCAACATGCTCATTATCAAGTTGTTTAAACTTCATTATTTCACTTCTCATGGATATAATCTTAGCAGGAGGATAGTATTTTCCAATAAAAGCATCTTTGCACTTAGTCCAAGAATCAATACTATTCCTAGTTAAGGAATTCAACCATTCTTTAGCTTCTCCTCTCAAAGAGAAAGGAAACAATTTCAGTTTAATAATATCACCATCTATATCCTTATGTTTTTGCATCTCACAAAGTTCAACAAAGTTATTTAGATGGGAAGCAGCATCTTCATTAGCAATACCAGAAAATTGCTCTCTCATAACAAGATTGAGCAAAGCAGGTTTTATCTCAAAGAAAGTATTTTCAGCCATAGGTGGAGCAATAGGAGTGCTCATAAAATCATTGTTGTTGGTGCTAGTGAAGTCACACAACTTAGTGTTTTCAAGAGTAGTCATTTTTTTGGGTTTTCAAATAAGAAAGCAAACTTGTAAAACAAATTTTTTTGGATTTTTGAAGAACAAAACAAGCAAACAAAGCAAAAAGAAAACTAAGCAAAAAAAACAACAAAGTAAAGAGATTGGTTATGAGGGACTCCCCTTGTGAAGATGTCATTGACTCCCCAGCAACGGCGCCAGAAAAATGCTTGATGGCTCAATGCACGGCGCCCAGAAAAATGCTTGATGGCGGTGTTGATGTAGAGCTCGTTGGGAACCCCAAGAGGAAGGTATGATGAGCACAGCAGCAAGTTTCCCTCAGTTATGAAACCAAGGTTTAATCGAACCAGTAGGAGCAAGGAAACACCTCAAAGGTGTTACTAGCTGAGCTTTGGCAGGGCGCACTACCGGTGCTAGTAGCAACGTGGAGACCTGCACAACACAACCACAGAACTTTGTCCCCAAATTGCGATGAGGTTGTCAATCTCACCGTGTTTTGCGGAAAACAAAGGATTAAACGTATCAAATGGAAAGAAGTGGAATTTTGCAGAAAGTAAACACAAAGCAGAAACAGTTTATAGATTGTATGTAAAGTAAAAGAACCGGGATCCATAGTTCACTAGAGGTGGCTCTCCTTAAGATAGATGACATGTTGGGTGAACAAATTACAGCGGGGCAATTGATAAACATCGAGAAAGCAATACATGCATATACTAATCATCTTGACTCCTTTGAGACATGATTGGGTAACACAACATAATACATAGACCGCCATCCAACTACATCTTTGACTAATAATCCACCTTCAGGTTATCATCTGAACCCCCTCCAGTATTAAGTTGCAAGCAACAGATTATTGCTTTACGAACTGCGTGTAAAGTAAACAATATGATTGCTCTATGAACAAAGGATTGTTGTTTTCTCCCTAGTAGCAACAACACATCTAGTACCTTAGAGATTTATGTCACTTCCCCAGATTACCAGAGGCATGAACCCACTATCGAGCATAAATACTAACTCTTGGAGTTGCTAGCATCTACTTGGCCAAGATAGTTACTAACAACGGAAAGCATGCAAGATCTCAAATAACAAAGACATGATAGAATCAATAATCAATCTGAAATAGCATCTCAATATCCATCAGATCCCCGCAAACACAACATGTATGAATTACAAATAGATGATCTTGATCATGAACGGAGCTCACAAGATCTAAACATGAAAGCACAAAGGAGGAGAAACCAGCCATCTAGCTACTACATGGATCTGTAGTCGAAGGATCACACCAGAGGCTTGCATGGTGATGAAGAAGGCCTCCAGGGTGAATTCCCCTCTCCGGCAGGGTGTCGGGAAGAGCTTCAGATCCCCCCGATCTAGGGATGGAGATGACGGCGGCTACAGACTCTTTCATGGATTTTTGATCAGGTACTTAGGGTTTTTGTCCCGAGGGCAACTTATAGGCGGAAGGAGAGGCCGAGTGGGTGCTGGGGGCGGCCAGACCACCCCCTGGCGCGGGCCAGGCCTGGCCACACGGCCAGGTGCTGTGGCCGGCCCCTAGCCCTTCTCCGTCTCGTATTATGGCACTTGATCCCTTCGGAAAAATAGGCACTTTGGCTTTTGTCCCGTCCAATTCCGAGAATATTCATTTTCTGACTTCTCTAGACCCAAAAACAACAGAAAACAGGCAGCTGGCATTGTGGCTCTTGTTAATAGGTTAGTCCAAGAAATCATAATAAAAGTACTCCAAAGTTGGAACAAAACACAAGAAAGTGGATAAAACTAAGCATGGAACATCAAAAATTATAGATACATTTGCAATGTATCACTCCTCCACAACAATATCAAGAGGAATCTCCGCAACAAGGTCACGAGAACCAAGTTCCACATCCTCAACCACAAGATCGTCAATAAGCTCGTCACAACGATCGCATGGAAGATGAAGACCATCATCAACATGGCAACAATCTCTACCGTGACCGCAATGAGGAAAAAACATTTGGCAAGCTCAGGTTCACAATGCCCAAGTTCACCGGATCCAATGACCCCGAAGAATACCTCTCATGGGCACTCAAGGTCGACAAGATCTTCCGCATGTACAACTATAGCAATGAGAAGATCGTCGCCATGGCTTCGCTTGAGTTTGATGATTACGCCAACCTTTGGTGGGAACAAGTTGAAGTTGCTCATGATGCCAGACAAGAGCCGCCAATCACAACTTGGCATGACATGAAGGCTCATATGAGATCCCGCTTTGTCCCCGCGCACTACACGCGTGACCTCTTCAACAACCTTCAAGCGCTTTATCAAGGGACAAAGACCGTGGAAGAGTACTTCAAGGAAATGGACTCAACTTGATTCGCGCCAACATTGATGAACGCATGGAGCAAACAATGGCACGTTTCCTTATTGGCTTGAATCACCCAATCAAGCACATCGTCGAGTTCCAAACATACAACACCATGGTTGAGCTTGTGCACATCGCAACAAAGGTTGAACGTCAAGTGCAAGAGGATATCAAGTACAACAAGCCCAAGACATACTTCACCTACAAGCAAGCTTCAACCGCTACACCAACAACTTTCAATGGAAGCTCCTCAAGTACCCCCAAGCCTTCCTTCAAGCCCACACTTCCTCAGGGAAAACTTCCCCCAAGTGGCAAACAAGCAAAGAGTGATACACCTTTCAATGGTGAATGCTACAAGTGTGGAGGTAAAGGACACAAGTCCGCCGAATGTGGAAACAAGAAAGTCTTGTTCATCCATGACAATGGTGATGAAGAGTACTTGAGTGAAGATGAATTTGATGCCCGAGTCAAGGAAGCAATGGCAAGGCAACGAGTGGAAGATGACCAAGAACTTCTCATGTGTGAACATGACGCAAGTCCATCGCTGTCGTCACAAGGATCTTGACCACCACGATTGGGTGCTCCTGGAAGTAGTGACGCAGTCGCCTGGCTGTCATGAAGACGCCGTATGCCAACTTCTGGTAGTGCGGGTACCACTGCTTTGTTGGCGTGAGCACCTCGCTGAGGTAGTAGACTGGGCGCTGCACCCCCTGGACCTTGTTTTCCTCGGCTCGCTCCACCACGAGCACCGTGCTCACCACCTGGTTAGTGGCAGAGATGTATAGCAATAGTGGTTCCCTTTCGCGTGGGGTCACTAGTACTGGTGAGGTAGATAGTAGACGCTTGAGGTGTTCAAATGCTTCCTATGCTTCATTCGTCCACTCGAACTTGTCAGTTTTGTGGACAAGTTGGTAGAAAGACAGTGCCTTTTCGCCCATCCGACTGATGAATCGACTGAGCGCCGCAATTCGCCCAGCCAGCTGCTGGAAGCCTCTTACTTTTTTGGCTTCTCCATGGCCAGTATGGCTTTTGTTTTCTTTGGGTTTGCCTCGATCCCTCTTGCGGAGATGAGATACCCGAGTAGTTTTCCAGATGGTACACCGAAGGAGCATTTGTTTGGATTGAGCTTGATCCGGTAACGGTAGAGGTTAGCGAAGGTTTCGCGTAAATCGTCGATTAGCGAGGCCTCCTCTTTGGTCTTGATTACGATGTCGTCAACATAAACTTGGATGTTGCGACCAAGTTGGTTCTTGAGGCAAGCCTGCATGCACCGCTGATAGGTTGCTCCTACGTTTTTTTAGCCTGAAGGGCATTGTGTTGTAGTAGAACACACCAAAAGGCGTTGTAAACGCCGTTTTCTATTGATCTTCCTCCTTCATTCGAATTTGATTATTGCCTGAGTAGGCGTCGAGGAAGCAGAGACACTCACATCCCGCGGTGGAGTCGATGATCTGGTCGATTCGTGGTAGCGAAAAGTGATCCTTTGGGCAGTGCTTATTCAGAGAGGTGAAATCCACGCACATCCGTAGGATATCTGTGTCCTTTTTGGGTACCAGGATCGTGTTGGCGAGCCAGGTACTTTCCTTGATCTCGCGTATGAATTTGGCGTCGAGGAGTCTATTGATCTCCATTCTGACCGCTTTTGCTCTTGGCTCAGACAGTTGCCGAATTGTTTGTTTGACTGGCCCTGCGTCTGGGTTGACATTGAGTGCGTGCTCGGTGAATTCCCTGGGGACCCCTAGCATGTCAGCTGGACACCAGGCGAAGATTTCCCAGTGCTCACGGAGGAATTCGACGAGCGTGAGTTCCTATGTGGGACTCAAGTTGTTGGCGATGAGGGCCATATTGGTCGGGTCCGATGGGTGAACCTGAACTTTCTTCGTGTGCATTGACGAGTCGAAGGACAGGTCGGGTGAACTTGGCCGGCTCAGGGGAGGCAGACTGTTGTCTGTCGACTCCTTTAATCTTGTGAGCTCCTCCTACATGCTGAAGGACTGGGAAATTCTGTTGAATTCCCTATCGCAGCTGTCAGACCTCTCGAAGCTCCCGCTTGATTGTGATGACACCGTTTGGGCCTGAAATTTTCATCTTCAGGTAGGCGTAGTGTGGTACTGCCATGAACCTGGTGAACGTGACGCGTCCAAGGATGCAGTGGTACTGTGAGGGCCAGTCGACGACTTTGAAGTCGATGTGTTCGCATCGAAAGGTTTTCGGCATGCCAAAGATGATGTCGAGGTTGATTTTTCCCAGAGGATATATGCCCTTGCATGGGACGATGCCATGGAATGTCGTGTCCAAGACCTCTAGGAAGGTCAAAGGGATCCTCATCGCTCGCAAGGTACTTGCGAACCTAAGGTTAATGCCGCTTCCACCATCCATGAAGACGCAACTCATGTCGAAGCCTCCGATCTGTGCCTCGAGTACGAGGGGACAGTGTCCTGGGCGAGGTACTTGGCGCGGGTGGTCGCGCTTGTCGAAGGTGATGCAGGAGTCTCTTCTGCTGAGGTACTCAGTGGTGGATGGTGGTGAGTTTGTCACCAAGTTAACTTGGTGAGTGATGGTCTTCTATACCTGATTCAAGGGGCATCCTTTTTGGATCATCATGTTTCCCACAACCCGTGGGTATGGCTTGCCGTCTTGATCGTGGACCGGTGCAGCCGCGGGTGGTGGAGGAGGAGCTCCATGTGGTACAGCGCCTGGGGCGACTCCGTAACCCCTGTTGATTGCGTCGTGATTCATCCACGCCAAACCCTCATGGAGTTTGAGGAACTCGTGGCAGTCCTTGAGAAGGTGGCTGGATTTCTTCTTGACGTCGTGCTTGTCGATGTAGAAGTGCACGTTGCACGGCCCGGACAGTTTGTCCATGATTGTTGTCACGGGTGCCTCTTCGTGAGTGTGGCGTTGCCATACCTGCGTGGTTTTCCCGGAGTCGCGGTGTCCACCGCTGCGATAGCCGCTGTTGTGGTTGTCATCATGCCTATTGGTGTAGCCGGCTACGACCATGTTGACGTCGTCACAGTCATCATAGATGCGCATTCGGCGTTTGCTTCGGCGATCGGTTCTGCACTCGAGCTCTGCTTCGTCGTCGGAACGCGGTTTTTCACCGAGTCTTCTCCATCTGCCCACCGATTTGCAATTTCCATCAGGTGGTCAATTGTTTTGGGCTTCGAGCGGCCCAGCTCCTCCCTAAGCTCTATGCGGCGAACGCCGCCGTTGAATGCGTCGACTGCCCGATCCTCCGAGATATTTTCTGCCGAGTTCTTGATGATGGACCACCTTTGGATGTACGAGCGTAGAAATTCTCCCGACCTTTGCTTGCAGCACCTTAGTTCTTCGATTGACGTGATCCTTTTGTAGGTGCCCTTGAAGTTGCGTACAAAGCTATAGACCAGCTCATCCCAGCTGCGAATGGATCCGTGCGGGAGGTTGTTGAGCCATGCCCGGGCGGTGCCCTGCAGCTATAGCTGCAGGCATTGCATGGCCATGCTTCGACTCCCACCATGGAGCCTGACGGAGGAGATGTGGTCCTCCAACATTATTTTCGGGTCCTGCAGGCCGTCAAATTTTGGGTTCTCCGATGGGAGCTAGAACCCCTTGGGCATTCGCTTCTGCCTGATGGCTCTGCTGAAGCATCTGGCACCGCATAGCTCCATTTTTTCGTCCTCTGAGTTAGTCAATCGAGCACGTCGTGCCCTTGACTTGTCGATTTTGCGTTGCGTGATGTCATCACGCGCATCGTAGTCGTGGTCATGTCGCCGTGAGCAGCGACGTCGAGACAGATCGTGACTGTCGTCGCTGGACGAGGGTGACAAATAGCGCTTTGCCAGAGCCTTGTTTTTCTTCGGCTCTGGCGTCGGCTCTTTATCGAGAGCAGCCTTGATTAACCCCAAGCCCACGATCATAGATCGGTGCATGGCGGCTCGGGCATCTCCAGTCGGCGGCTGGTTGTTGAGTAGGTACATGGTGGCCGCTGTCACCGCTGCTTGCGGTGTCTTTGGGACCACGTTGCCCCAGGTGTCGACTGTCATAGAGCTGAAGTCGAGGACTTTCGCAGCATCTATGCGCTCCTTCTCAGTGAGGTGGGCCATTCGAGATCGCCTCCTGTTGGCCACGTACTCATTGCCCTTGGAGGAGGATCCTCCGTGGGAGGAGAGCCCGGCCCATCGAAGGCTCGACTCGTCTGTCGCCTTTTTACGCACTTCGAGTTGTGCGATCGTTTGTAGCTGGCGTCTGTACTCCTCCTTAAGTAGCCAATGGTAGCCCATCAGCATCTCCTGCCACGTTCCTAGAGGCAGAGGATTGCCTCGTAGAGCTTCTCGGCAACGGGCCCACTCGAGATCGTTGAGCCTGATCACAACACGTTCGCCAGTGTGTTTGTTCACCATGGTTGGAAGTTAGACTGCCCCTTCGTTGTTGACGGGCGCGCCATTGCCACCGTTTGGGGGGCACCGTTGGGAGGTCCGCCATTAGGTATGCCACCGTTAGGCGGATCGGTGCCAGATCCATTGCCACCGTTTTCGCGATTAGCGGTGGAGTCGCCAGTGTTGATGATGGCACACATGAAGTGGCTGGGGAAGCTGTTGCTCCCGCAACTTTCGAATCCGGAGCCGTAAACCCCATCTTCCGTTGCTAGGCCGCCTAGATCGGATCCGCGACTGCTGTCGCTATCCGTGCTTTCAGCTGTTGCTGAGGTGTTGAGCTTGCTGAGGGCGCCGATTGGTGGCGGGAACCACGATGCTGGAGCAATCGCGGATGCCGTTGGTTGGTCAGGCATGCGAAGCGTGCCCATCTGACCAACTTGGAAGCAAAAGCTCCCGATCGCCAGGGTGATTCCATCGCCCATGGACTCGAAGGTCGGACGAGTGGCAGGCGTGTTGTTGCGGCCCGTCCTACGGACGCTCCTACATCTACACCACCGAGTCCCCCAAGTGGACCGATGACCCGTGCCCGAGCCAAGCTCCTTCAAGATAACGTGAATTTGCTCCTCTCATCATGTGACTTTGACACACACTTGGATGGCTTGCTACTTCATACCACTACTCTGTGCATCATCAGGAACGAACCCCCGCCGCATCGACCCACGAGCCCTGAAGCTGCACCTGTGCTGAAGCTGACTGAGCCGGAGTGTCCGCCCAGAACCAGCCGGAGTGTCCGGTCCGGCCGGAGTGTCTAGCGCGACTTGGCTGGAGTGTCCGTCCTGCCCCATCCCCAACCTGGCATGGACATTCAGAAGGCCAGTTCGGACACTCCCCGGACACTACCCGGAGTGTTCGGCTGCCCCGGACTGTCCGACCATTCCGACCCGGATTGTCCGGCCTGAAGATGGGCCTGCGAGCCTAGCTGGGCCTTGTGTCCCATTACCCCTCTACTTCACCCAGAACTCTACTTTAATGCCTGAATTACCCCTGAACTTGTGGTTGGCTTATATATAGTCCCCCACCTCCATTGTAAACCCTAGGCATGATATTGGAATTAGTGGAAACCCCTTTGTGGATCTATCTAGTGCTTGCCTCATGCTCCTTGACCAAGGAGCACCAATATCACCAAACCTTGTTGGATTTTGCATCGTTCCTGCGTGTTGTACAAGGCCTTGGCATCGGTGTCCCTTTGCCAAGACGTCAAGATCTCACCGAGTCTCCCATCTCGTTGTGCCGGTTTGAGAGAGAGTCCTCCGCCCGACGCCGATCCTAGGGATTGCACCGGACCGGTCACCGCCGGCATGAGCTATTGGTGTTTATCATGGTTTTGTGTGTGTGTTCATCACGTTCTTCGTGCGTGCGTTTGTCGTGTTCATCCTTCCCTCCTTCCCCTGCACTTCACCCTCGATTTGAGTGGGATTCGTGAAAGATTGGGCCACCCTAGAGGTTTGCTCTGAACATATTGGTATCAAGAGCTTCATTTCTCACGAATTCCCCCACAAATTTTTCTTCTATCCACCAAAAATTTGTAAATCCCCCAAAAAAGAGCCCCATATTTTCCTTTGGATTGATCTCTTGATTTGGAGTGTTATTTGTGGTTTTGATCCGACCAAACCTTGTCTTAGGAGTTGGCCCATCTTTATCCTGCGTTTTCCCAGCCCGATTTGGCCAGTTTTTCGCGGATTTGAGGACTTAAGGCGAGGATTTCCGCTCAAGAACACGAGCCGGAAACCCGCGCCGGAGTGTCCGGACCGATTCGACCAGAGTGTCCGGCCCGACCAGAGTGTCCGGCCTGACTGGAGTGTCCAGCCCAGACAGACCAGAGTGTCCGGCTGCAACACCAGTTTTGACAGTTTTGCCTCATTTTTCGCATTGGCTAATTTCCTTTGTTTGCTCGTGTCCCGTGTGCGTGTCAGCAACTAACAGCAAGCTTCCGCATCAACAACTCCCGCGCTCATTGACACCACGGTCCACGAACATCATCCCGCACCACCGACGCCAAGCTCATCATCACCAATGAAGGTATAACTTGCATCACCTTGTTAACCCCTATCTTCCTTTGTGTGTACCTATCCCATGAGAGTGGATCATCTTGTGTTTGCTTGAGCATTATGCATTTGTCCTTGGATAGTGAGACTGCAAGAGCAATATCAAGTGTGACTAGGTAGCATCAAGGGAGAGAAAAAAAGATACAAAGCAAAAGAAAAAGAAAAATAGTCTCCGATTGCCAAAGAGAGTCTCAAAGCTTGTAAGCAAGAGAGAAAGAAGAGCGCCCAAGGCAAGTGCACAAATCCGTTGCTCACTTTTATTCTTTGCAAACAAGCCACGGTCTCTCCTTGAATTGGCATGACAACAAGCTTAGTCTTCGTTAGGACATTTTGTTTGCTCATTTTCATAGTCGTGTCAATCCTAACTATCCCCACGTGTGTGTATATAGTCGTAGGTTCCCGTCACCCTTTTGAGTTGTTGACCTTCACCTTTGACTTGAGTTTTGTTGGATTTTACCCACTTTTGACTATCCCTTTTCTTTTGGTTGGTTCTTTGGCATTCCACAATCCTAACCTACCACCAACAAGCTTTTGAGAGTTAGTTCTTTCTTTAGTGTGAGTTTTCTTTGCAATTCCACTTTGCATGCTTATAGCTCTCACTTGTGGTTTCTAGTTTGGTGCAATCCCCAAGGTGAGGTACAAGGCTAACACCACCATATTACACTCCCATATACAATACTTGTGTGTTTTGCATGATGGATAGGCACGGTGAGTCGAGCCAACCACCTCCCCAAGAAGAAGATCAAGGTCCGTACATGACGTGTGCAAGTCACTTCATCGTTCGACAAGAGTTCCGTGAACGTTGCCAAGCCCTTGAGAAAAGACAAGATGAACAATTTGGCGAGACGCAAGCCGAGTTCAAGAACATCGACAACCGCTTCGACGGCCTCGAATGACAAATGCATGCAATGCATCACAACTTCGGCCACCAAAATGAAGCGCTCCAACGCTCCGTCGCTGAAAAAAATGACAATCTTCGATGCCTCATCGACGAAATGGCAAGGCCACGTTCACGCGCATCAAGCTCTTCAAGTTCTTCACATCGTCATGCACCCCCTCAACAAGATCTACATCCAAGTGCTCCAAGACGCAATGATTCCCCCGTGGTTGAAGATGGAAGTATGTACCTTCCCCACGGCACGCTGCAACGTCAAGCTATGATGGTGATTTCTCTTCAAGGCCAAGAGCAAGGCAAGAAGCACACTGTCATCACGCAAGGGCATTGGTGCTCCAACAAGAGCAACCACAAGAGAAACCGCAAGTGCAACCACAAGTGCAACCGCAAGTCTACCACCATCGACCGTGACACATACTTGACACAACAAGTGATGACTCCAATTTGGAGAATCAAGCTCATCATCGATGTGAAGCTCTCCAAGATCCTCGTCCTCGTCATCAACGTCATGAACGTCCACACCGACACCATGGTTATCACGAGGCACTTCCTCCACCTCAACAAAACTTGGAGCGTCAAGTGATAGAAGTTGAACAACGCCCACCATGTCAAGATGCTCATGACCATGATCTTCGCCGTGAGGCCCATATGCCTAACCAACATCACCAACCGAGGAACGAGTCTCCCCTTTGTCGTCAACCGCGTCAAGAGGCTCCACCCCCACGTCACCATGAGGCCCAAGCGCCTCAACACCGTCAACAACCGCGCCAACAGCAAGAGCAAGCTCCTTGATGGCTCAGTGCACGGCACCCAGAAAAATGCTTGATGGCGGTGTTGATGTAGAGCTCGTTGGGAACTCCAAGAGGAAGGTATGATGAGCACAGCAGCAAGTTTCCCTCAGTTATGAAACCAAGGTTTAATCGAACCAGTAGAAGCAAGGAAACACCTCAAAGGTGTTACTAGCTGAGCTTTGGCAGGGCACACTACCGGTGCTAGTAGCAACGTCGAGACCTGCACAACACAACCACAGAACTTTGTCCCCAACTTGCGATGAGGTTGTCAATCTCACCGTGTTTTGCGGAAAACAAAGGATTAAACGTATCGAATGGAAAGAAGTGGAAGTTTGCAGAAAGTAAACACAAAGCAGAAACAGTTTATAGATTGTATGTAAAGTAAAAGAACCGGGATCCATAGTTCACTAGAGGTGGTTATCCTTAAGATAGATAACATGCTGGGTGAACAAATTACAGCGGGGCAATTGACAAACACCGAGAAAGCAATACATGCATATACTAATCATCTTGACTCCTTTGAGACTTGATTGGGCAATACAACATAATACATAGACCGCCATCCAACTGCATCTATGACTAATAATCCACCTTCAGGTTATCATCCGAACCCCCTCCAGTATTAAGTTGCAAGCAACATATTATTGCTTTACGAACTGCGTGTAAAGTAAACAATACGATTGCTCTATGAACAAAGGATTGTTGTTTTCTCCCTAGTAGCAATAGCACATCTAGTACCTTAGAGATTTCTGTCACTTCCCCAGATTACCAGAGGCATGAACCCACTATCGAGCATAAATACTAACTCTTGGAGTTGCTAGCATATTCCACTTCCATATACAATACTTGCGTGTTTTGCATGATGGATAGGCACGGTGAGTCGAGCCAACCACCTCCCCAAGAAGAAGATCAAGGTCCGTACATGACGCGTGCAAGTCACTTCATCGTTCGACAAGAGTTCCGTGAATGTTGCCAAGCCCTTGAGACAAGACAAGATGAACAATTTGGTGAGACGCAAGCCGAGTTCAAGAACATCGACAACCGCTTCGACGGCCTCGAACGACAAATGCATGCAATGCATCACAACTTCGGCCACCAAAATGAAGAGCTTCAACACTCCGTCGCTGAAACAAATGACAATCTTCGACGCCTCATCGACGAAATGGCAAGGCCACGTTCACGCGCATCAAGATCTTCAAGTTCTTCGCATCGTCATGCACCCCCTCAACAAGATATACATCCAAGTGCTCCAAGACGCAATGATGCCCCCGTGGTTGAAGATGGAAGTATGTACCTTCCCCACGGCATGCTGCAATGTCAAGCTATGATGGTGATTTCTCTTCAAGGCCAAGAGCAAGGCAAGAAGCACACTATTATCACACAAGGGCATTGGTGCTCCAACAAGAACAGCCACAAGAGCAACCGCAAGTGCAACCACAAGTGCAACCGCAAGTCTACCACCGTCGACCGCGACACATACTTGACACAACAAGTGATGACTCCAATTTGGAGAATCAAGCTCATCATCGATGTGAAGATCTCCAAGATCCTCCTCCTCGTCATCAACGTCATGAACGTCCACACCGACACCATGGTCATCACGAGGCGCCTCCTCCACCTCAACAAAACTTGGAGCGTCAAGTGATACAAGTTGAACGACGCCCACCATGTCAAGATGCTCATGACCATGATCTTCGCCGTGAGGCCCATGTGCCTAACCAACGTCACCAACCGAGGAACGAGTCTCCCCTTTGTCATCAACCGCGTCAAGAGGCTCCACCCCCATGTCACCATGAGGCCCAAGCGCCTCAACACCGCCAGCAACCGCGCCAAGAGCAAGAGCAAGCTCCTCCACAACAATATCAAGAGGAAGCTCCGCAACAAGGTCACAAGAACCAAGTTCCACATCCTCAACCACAAGATCGTCAACAAGCTCTTCACAACGATCGCATGGAAGATGAAGACCATCATCAACATGGCAACAATCGCTACCGTGACCGCAATGAGGAAGAAACATTTGGCAAGCTCAAGTTCACAATGCCCAAGTTCACCGGATCCAATGACCCCGAAGAATACCTCTCGTGGGCACTCAAGGTCGACAAGATCTTCCACATGCACAACTATAGCAATGAGAAGATGGTCGCCATGGCTTCGCTTGAGTTTGATGATTACGCCAACCTTTGGTGGGAACAAGTTCAAGTTGCTCGTGATGCAAGACAAGAGTCGCCAATCACAACTTGGCATGACATGAAGGCTCATATGAGATTCCGCTTTGTCCCCGCGCACTACACGCATGACCTCTTCAACAACCTTCAAGTGCTTTATCAAGGGACAAAGACCGTGGAAGAGTACTTCAAGGAAATGGAACTCAACTTGATTTGCGCCAACATTGATGAACGCATGGAGCAAACAATGGCACGTTTCCTTATTGGCTTGAATCACCCAATCAAGCGCATCGTCGAGTTCCAAACATACAACACCATGGTTGAGCTTGTGCACATCGCAACAAAGGTTGAACGTCAAGTGCAAGAGGATATCAAGTACAACAAGCCCAAGACATACTTCACCTACAAGCAAGCTTCAACCGCTACACCAACAACTTTCAATGGAAGCTCCTCAAGTACCCCCAAGCCTTCCTTCAAGCCCACACTTCCTCAGGGAAAACTGCCCCCAAGTGGCAAACAAGCAAAGAGTGATACACCTTTCAATGGTGAATGCTACAAGTGTGGAGGTAAAGGACACAAGTCAGCCGAATGTGGAAACAAGAAAGTCTTGTTCATCCATGACAATGGTGATGAAGAGTACTTGAGTGAAGATGAATTTGATGCCCGAGTCAAGGAAGCAATGGCAAGGCAACGAGTGGAAGATGACCAAGAACTTCTCATGTGTGAACATGACGCAAGTCCATCGCTTGTTGTCACAAGGATCTTGACCACTCAAGCACAAGAGCATGAAGACCAACGCTCCAATATCTTCCAAACACGAGCCGGCATCAATGGAAAATCTATCAAGGTGATCATTGATGGAGGGAGTTGCCACAACCTTGCTAGCACCGAGTTGTGTGAGAAGCTCAACCTCACCCTCCATCCGCACAAGCACCTCTACCACGTGCAATGGCTAAGTGACCAAGGGTCCGTGAAGATCAAGCATACCGTATCGGTCTCCTTCGCCATTGGTCCTTACAAAGATATGGTGGAGTGTGATGTGGTTCCTATGACAGTTTGCCACATGCTTCTTGGTCGACCATGGCAATTTGACAAGGCTGATCAACATGATGGTTGCAGCAATGTATACACCTTCAAATGGCTCAACAAAACATGTGTTTTGCAACCGATGACTCCTAGCCAAATAATTGCGGACAATGCAAAGGCTTTAGCGAGGGCGCAAAGCACAACACCTACTTGTGAGAAGAGCGGTGAGAGAGAGAACCACCTCCTAGTGAGTGAGAGCCACAAGCCAAACTCGAGCGGAAAAACTAAGAGTGTTCTCCTTACCACCAAAAGTGAGATGAGAGATGTTCGGAATAACCCATCCATCTTGCACTATGTCCTCCTTTGCAAGGGACTAGCGCAAGGAACTAATGAATTAACCAATGTTCCTCCATCTTGGCTGAATGTTTTGCAGGAATTCAGGGATGTGTTCCCCGAAGAGCTTCCACATGGACTACCTCCTCTTCGAGGCATCGAACATCACATTGACCTCATCCCCGGTGCACCTCTTCCCAACCACGCCGCTTACCGCACGAACCCAAAGGAGACAAAGGAGATTGAACGTCAAATCAACCAACTCGTCTCCAAAGGTTTGATCCAAGTTAGCACTACTCCAAGTGTCGTACCCGTGATACTTGTTCCAAAAACGGATGATACGTTACGGTTATGCATGGACTACCGTCCAATCAATGCTATCACCGTGCGTTATCGACATCCCATAGCACGTCTAGATGACATGCTTGATGAGTTGTGTGGAGCCACTATTTTTTCGAAAATTGATCTTCGTAGTGGTTACCATCAAATACGCATGGCTGAAGGTGATGAGTGGAAAACCGCCTTCAAGACCAAACTTGGTCTCTATGAATGGTTGGTTATGCCCTTTGGTTTATCTAATGCCCCATCCACCTTCATGCGTCTCATGAATCATATTTTGCATTCTCTCATTGGAAAAAGTGTTGTTGTCTATTTCGATGATATTCTTGTTTATAGCAAATCACTTGAGGACCATATAACACATGTCAAGGAAGTTTTGCAAATCCTTCGACATGAAAAGCTTTATGCTAATCTTCCCAAGTGCACTTTTGCTAAAGACAAGTTGATTTTTCTTGGATTTGTCGTTTCTTCGAAGGGAATTGAAGTTGATGTTTCCAAGGTAAAGGACATACGAGATTGGCCCATCCCAACAAATGTGAGTGAACTCTGAAGTTTTCATGGGTTGGCATGTTTCTATCGTCGCTTTGTGAAAGACTTTTCCACTATTGCCTGTTCTCTCAACGAGTTGACGAAAAAGAATGTCACCTTCGTGTGGGGCAAAGCACAACAAAAAGATTTTGATGAACTTAAAAAGAGGCTCAAGGCTCACCGAAGCACCTCTCCTTGCGTTACCGGATTCCACAAAAACTTTTGAGATAGAGTGTGATGCTAGTGGTATTGGCATTGGAGGAGTCCTTATGCAAAACGGACGTCCTATAGCCTACCATAGCGAGAAACTCGATGGTGCTCGCCTTAATTATCCAATTTATGACAAAGAGCTTTTTGCCTTAGTCCGTGTCCTTCAAGTTTGGCAACACTACCTATGGCCCAAGGAATTTATCATACATTCCGACCATGAATCACTGAACTATCTCAAAGGCCAAGCCAACTTGAGTAAGAGACACGCTAAGTGGGTTGAGTTCATTGAGTCTTTCCCGTACATAGTCAAGTATAAGAAGGGTAAAGATAATGTAGTTGCGGACGCATTGTCTCGCAAGCACACAAGCCTTCTTACGAGACTTGAAATCAACGTGTTGGGTCTTGAGGAAATAAAATCTTTGTATGCTTCTGATCTGTTCTTTGAACCAATTTTCACAAAGTGCTACAATGACAAAGGAGTTGATGATTTCTATTTGCATAAGGGATTTCCATTTAAACAAAACAAGCTATGCATTCCGAAGTCGTCGCTTCAATGTTTGCTCCTCCAAGACTCTCATGGTGGAGGCCTCATGGGTCACTTTGGCTGTAACAAGACATTGCACATGCTCTCCACTCACTACTTTTGGCCCAAGATGAAGCGCGACGTGGAGCGCTACGTTCAACGATGCACGACATGTGTTCAAGCTAAGTCGCAAGCTAATCTCTATGGTCTTTATATGCCATTGCCTATTCCTCATACACCTTGGTCCGACATTAGCATGGATTTCGTGTTAGGATTGCCTAGATCTAAGCATGGTCATGATTCTATATTTGTTGTTGTGGATCACTTTTCCAAAATGGCACACTTCATACAGTGCCATAAGACCGACGATGCTTCACATGTTGCAAATATGTTTTTTAGGGAAATCGTCCGTCTACACGGTGTGCCATGAACAATCGTTTCCGACCGTGACGTCAAATTCATGAGCTACTTATGGAAGACCCTTATGGCCAAGCTTGGCATCAAGCTCCTCTTTTCATCTGCGTCGCATCCTCAAACCGATGGAAAAACCGAGGTTGTCAACCGAAGCCTCGGAACTCTTCTACGTGTGTTGATCAAGAAAAACTTGAAGGATTGGGAGGAATGCATTCCCCACGCCGAGTTTGCCTACAACCGAGCAAAGCACTCAACAACCAAGATGATTCTATTCATGATCGTCTATGGTTTCGAGCCCCTCACCGCGCTCGACATCCTACCACTACCTCTCCATGAGCGCACGAACATGGACGTCGAGAAGCGTGCACAAGCTGTGAAGACGCTTCATGAAGAAACAAGAGCTACTATTGAACAACAAGTCCTTCACCAAGCTTCAAGGTTAAACAAGGACAAGAAGGATATGATCTTTGAAGAAGGTGACCTTGTATGGATACACCTAAGCAAAGACCGCTTCCCCAAGGAACGTGTCTCCAAGCTCAAGCCAAGAGGAGATGGTCCCTTCAAGGTCATCAAAAGAATCAACAACAACGCCTACATCATCGACATACCAACCTCCAAGTACCTTGCAAGCAATACATTCAATGTCAAGGATCTCTCGCCCTACCATGGAGATGTTCAAGATGATAACCATGAAGAGTCGAGTACGACTCTTTCCCAAGGGGGGAGCTGATGCGGCCCGTCCTACGGACGCTCCTACATCTACAACACCGAGTCCCCCAAGTGGATCGATGACCCGTGCCCGAGCCAAGCTCTTTCAAGATAAGGTGAATTCGCTCCTCTCATCATGTGACTTTGACACACACCTGGATGGCTTGCTACTTCATACCACTACTCTGTGCATCATCAGGTACGAACCCCCGCCGTGTCGACCCACGAGCCCTGAAGCTGCACCTGTGCTGAAGCTGACTGAGCCGGAGTGTCCGCCCAGAACCAGCCGAAGTGTCCGACGCGACTCGGCCGGAGTGTCCGGCCTGCCCCAGCCCCAACCTGGCGTGGACATTCAGAAGGCCAGTTCAGACACTCCTCGGACACTACCCGGAGTGTCCAGCTGCCCCGGACTGTCCGGACGTTCCGACCCAGACTGTCCGGCCTGAAGATGGGCCTGCGAGCCTAGTTGGGCCTTGTGGCCCATGTACCCCTCTACTTCGCCCAGAACTCTACTTTAATGCCTGAATTACCCCTGAACTTGTGGTTGGCCTATATATAGTCCCCCACCTCCATTGTAAACCCTAGGCATGATATTGGAATTAGTGAAAACCCCTTTGTGGATCTATCTAGTTCTTGCCTCATGCTCCTTGACCAAGGAGCACCAATATCACCAAACCTCGTTGGAGTTTGCATCATGCCTCCGTGTTGTACAAGGCCTTGGCATTGGTGTCCCTTTGCCAAGACGTCAAGATCTCACCGAGTCTCCCATCTTACCGTGCCGGTTCGAGAGTCCTCCGCCCGACGCCGATCCTAGGGATTGTACCGGACCGGTCACCGCCGGCGTGAGCTATTGGTGTTTATCGTGGTTTTGCGTGTGTGTTTTCATCGCGTTCTTCGTTCATGCGTTCGTCGTGTTCATCCTTCCCTCCTTCCCCCGCACTTCACCCTTGATTTGAGTGGGATTCGTGAAAGATCGGGCCACCCTAGAGGTTTGCCTTCAACACATGTGGACGGTGAAGTCAAACGCGCGAAAGAGATGGCGAATCTCCGCTTTTGCAGAGTTGTAGATCGCGGTTGATGAGGCCGAAGAAGCCGCAACATCAGCACTCCCAATTCCCACAGACGGCGCCAATTGACAAGGGTTTAACTCGTCAATGCCCATTGTTATGGACTTGGGTTTTGGAGAAGGAGGGAGCGCTAGAAGCATCAATCATCTAGCAAACAAGCACACAGGGGCGCAAGGTTTACCCAGGTTCAGGCCTCGTAGAGGTCCCTACTCCTACTTCTCTGCTCTTGGAATTAACGAAGGAATCGAAGATTACAGGGGCGCGCAGATGCAATCTGGCGAGAGTTGTGGAAACTAGGGTTGGGTGTGTCTCCTCCTCGCCGCCCCCTCCTAGCCTTTATATATATAGGCCAGGTCTCAGGTAGCAGGTCGAGTCGGTTACAGATTAGGGTTTTCCCTTCAAACTTTCTATCTCTAGACTTCTTCTTGTCTCGCAAGTCATCGAGAGTCCGTGAGCCACTCGAAGTCTTCATTGGGCCGTGGCAACGTCGTGGGCTTCCACCGTATCTGGACCGTATATACCAAACTCGAGTACCTGTAGGGTATACCCATGTCATTAGGGTTTAGGGATTAGCGATTTTTCAATAATGCTCAAAGATTTATGATTATATTCGTCGAATAGAATGGTGTTACCTGATTTAATGAAAGTATCTCAAATTTTGATCTATAAGTCCATGATACCTACTTGGTTAGGGTTTATGAGTGGAGGGTTTTGGGTTTTAGGGTTTTATAGTTTAGGTTTTATGGTTGTATAGGGTTTAGGGTTTAGCAAATTTAGAATAATGCTCAAGCTTTATGCTTATATTTGTCGAATAGAATGGTGTTACCTAATTTATTGAAAGTATCTCAAATTTTGATCTATAAGTGCATGATACCTTCTTGCTTAGTGTTTATAGGTTGAGGGTTTTAGGTTTTAGGTTTTAGGGGTTATTTAGGGTTTAGGGAATTTTTGATCATGCTCAAGATTTATGATTCTATTCGTCGAATAGAATGGCGTTAACAATTAAACGAAAGTATATCAAAGTTTGATATATAAGTGCATGCTACGTGCTTGGTAAGGGTTTAGGGTTTGGAGTTTTTGGGGTTTAGGGTTTAGAGTTTCGTAAATTTTCAATAATGTTCAAGCTGCTTTATGCTTATATTCGTGGAATAGAATGGGGTTCCATCAATTTTTGAAAGTATCTCAAATTATGATCTATAAGTGCATGGTACCTGCTTGGTTAGGGTTTATGAGTCGAGGGTTTAGGGTTTTATGGTTTTACAGTTTAGTTTTATGGGTTGTTTAGGGTTTAGCGCATTTTAAATAATGCTCAAGATTTATGCTTATATTCGTAGAATAGAATGGTGTTAGTTGATTTAATGAAAGTATTTCAAATTTTGATCAATGAGTGCATGCCACCTGCTTGGTTAGGGTTTATGGCTAAGGGTTTAGGGCTTTACGCTTTAGGTTTTAGGGGTAGTTTAGGGTTTAGGGTTTAGGGTTTAGGGAAATGTTTGATAATGCTCAGGATTTATGCTTATATTCGTCAAATAGAATGGTGTTACCCAATTTAATGAAATTACCTTAAATTTTGATCTATAAGTACATGTTACATGCCTGGTGAGGGTTTATGGTTAGGGTTATAGGGTTTATGGGTTTAGGATTTGGGTTTTAGGGGTTTAGGGTTTAGGGTTTCAGGAATTTTCAGTAATGTTCAAGCTTTATTCTTATATTTGTGGAATAGAATGGTGTTACTGATACCTTTGATCCGGATTACAGATGTAGTATAGCTCTTTTTCCCTAATAGACCTAGGTTTATCGAATCCTTGGGAAGCAGAAGCGTAGTGAAGTTACTTTAATGGACCTTCAGGAGTTTTAAAATTCCTTTTGTGTTTTTACCGGACCAAGAGTTTGTGTATTTTTGTTGTTGTCGACGATGGTGAGAGAGGGCCTAGGGCGTTCGGTTTCACTAGTAGCTGTGCAAAACATCTGATGGGAATAAAAGATAAAAATAAAGTATGCATGTAATTGTTAGACCAAGATAAATTATATGTGGGCAGTGCATCCATAATTGCTATTGCCTCCACAACGGCTTATAGCAATAACCTACTAGTCTCATCCATAGAGAACTAATGATATGCATAGTGACATCACCGTTGATCCCAAGTAAATCCCGCACATACAGCCGTACTACCCCTTCTGTCACTGGGGTTCCCAACCTGCAGATTAGTCATTACTCATACTCCCTATACCTGGCTCAATCCTCGGGGTCTTGGGTACCTGACAAGTCCTTATATTGAGGCAAGGGAGGATACAATAATCATCATGTCACACAAACTAATACATGATCCCATCTATGATAAATAACATACACAAAAGCTACATGGATAGGCCTAGGCCGAAGCCCTTAGCCCAAGGAGAATTACTCACACATAGAGATGAGATCAAACATCATAAACATTGTAGTGGAAATCATGAGATTGATAGCAATAGTCTTACAATGCCGCCAATCAAAGAAGAGATCTACTATTACAAGTGGTGGAGTATGGCTATAGTGGTGGAGAGATTAGATCTAATTCTATTCCTCTGGTGGCTCTTCGGTGTTTTGGATGGATATTTATGGGTGGCTGATGGTTTCTGGGAGTTCCCTTTTCTCGTCACCTGAGGCCTCTTTATATAGGGGTCCCTTCATGAAAGTTGTTCTGTTTGACCTAGTGGTGTCAATGGCAAGTATACGGCTAGAACTATACGGCCAGAATTTTATTCTGGTCGTATAGTTGGTCGTTAAAGCGTCTGCCTCTGACCCACGACTCCTGGTTTCTTCTGCTTGTTGGAAATCTCGTATCTTTGACTTTAATGTAGTGATTCCCATCATCATATGTCATTATTTGTGCAAGGAAAAATAGAAAGAACGGGTTGCATACCCCTTTGATCATTAGGCATTAGTGGCAGGGTTTAGAGAGATATTTCATCAAAAATATGAATAATATCCAGTTTAAATGTGGACGTAGATGGCTATATTTCAGATCCATCAACCTCCCCAAGCTTAACTTGATCGTCCTCGAGCAAGAAACCAAAACCAAAAAGGAACTCATCATTTAAACTGAAATAACGAGATGATGATCTTACTCATGATTGATTGTCTCATGTTTCCTCCACTTTATAAATCTGAAAAACTTCAGCATAGATAGAGTAATGGCAAGCATATCATACGGGTTTCATGCATCCTTATAGCGCAGCAAAATTATTGTTAACATGGCTGATTCAAATGAGTAAACTTTATTCCATATCATGTAATCAACACATAGGCTTACCTTTGAACAATATAGTATAATCATGTAAAATTGAGAGTGTGAGAGTTTTCATGAAAAGCATATATACTAGAGTATCTCAATTCTCCCACATCAATAAATCAAGACTTTTCAAGCACTAATTTTCTATTCACTATCCTTTAAGAATTTCAGTTCTTAAGTAATTGAGAGCATGCCAAAGATTTTGTTTTAGTTTATCGGGCTGTGATGGACACTCGTGGCATTACTAAGGTTTTTGTTCCTTTTGTACAATGATTTCTCATAACAGCCAGAGGAGTGATTCCATCATGAACACAGCTACCCGGGAGTGCCAAGAATCTTACCCATTATAGCATTGCTGCTACATATGTTTAATCAACTCATAGCCGAAATCTAGGAGTTTCCTCCATGAAGATCGTTCGTAGGCTAGCGGAGTTGTTGGCATCCCATGAAGTTTGACACGCGTAAAGATATATCATTCTTATGATTCACAAGTCAAACTTTGGCATGCTCACAAAAACCGCTAAACATTAATTCAATCGAACAATTCCTTTTAAAGAGAGATATCAAGTCAATCATTATATTCTGTGGTGTTCAGTGTCTCTAGAAATAAGCCTTCAAGACTAAACACTTCAAGACCCAAGCCTTCAATTGTGAGACTTTTTCTTATTACAATTGTTTAGCAAATACAAGAGCTGGAACAAAACGTACCCAATTAAATACCCATGCAAACAAAATTTTACTACAATACAAAGACTCACTCCACCAATATAATATCTCAACATTTACTACTAACTAGCATGGGTTTCTCAAACTTCAAAAGTGGGGAGTCATAAGGCATACCTCTCATGTTTGGTTCCACTTCTCTCTTCCTTTTTTATTCGTTTCTTGGAAACTCGAAGTCAATCACTCTTCCTGCAAATACATGAGAACCTCGAGGCGGAAAGAAAAGAAAGAGGGAAATAAAGATAAATGGAGAAATCTTTTTTGTTGTTTTTAAGAGAGGTAAATAAAGAATAGAAAATTGGTGGCAATGCTTGGCTAGAAAATCTCGAAAGCAAATAGAAATAAATAAAGATAAAGTGTTGGGGAAACCAACACGAGTGCTTATAAACTCAAATTAAAAACATAACCTCTAAATAAATAAAAGCAAATAAACACCAAATAAAGATAAATGAGGAAAACTTCCCAAACTTAGGTTTTTGCAAGCCCTTCAAATCATTGTGGTGGCGGGAAGAAGTCGGAACTCCAGCTCGCAAATTGAGTTGATAAATTACTAGTGGATTCTCGGAGGTTCAAAAAGAGGCTATGCATCCTCTCCACGGTCCCTCCAAGTTCTTGGAAGTCTTGGTATGTAGCGAACCGGGTTGATGGCTGCTCCTCTTGATAAGGAACTTCTTGCTCCTCTTCTTGGTACTCATCCTTGTCTGGAATGTCCTCCTCGGGTTGGTGTTTCTCAACCTGCAAGTCATATAGCAAACGTCCTTCCTCAATAGAGAAAAGACCATTAGGCAAAGGAGCGGGGTAGATACGCCCAGCTCCAGCTATATGCAAGTAATAAACACCACCTCTCCTAGTGAGCATTTCACAATATTTTAAAGTAGAGAAACCGACATGTCGCTCACCTAGCACAGGTTGCAACTCACCTAGGTCGATGCCTAGGGCATTTGCGAGCATGGTGATGACGCCTCCACTTGTGATTGGTCCTTGGCTTTGGGAGGATTGGTGCTCCAGGTAGCACACAAGGATTGCGCCCAAGTTGAGCGACAAATTGCAATTGTTGAAAGCAGCCTTTGCAAGGACTAAGATGTCCTCCTCATTGAGTCTCATGAACTCATTACGTGCCTGCAAGGTGTTAGCAATAACATAGAACAAGTAGCGAATTGTAGGACGTTGAATGTTCTTCCCCTTGCTCATTCTAGAAGTGAAGCTCATTCTGTTGTAATATTATTCAGGGGAAGGGTCTAAGGCAGTATAGGATGCGCGCAAATCATTATCATTATTGTTTGGAAAATTAAAAAATGCGCATCATTCATCTAGTGTTAAGATGTAGTTGTTGTTCATGAGACGGAAAGAAATCCGGTCCTCTCCATGCCATAATTTAACGGTGCTTTGCAAGGATCTTAGGAATTCAATGGTTAACCGGCGATAGGTAGGAACATCATTGAACACAAAGTTTTGCAAGCCAACCCTATTGCAAAGTAGATGAAAGTCATTAGAAATACCGAGTTGGTTCAATATAATGGGGAAAGCCCACTTGGTTGCATTCACCTCTCGGTTCTTGATCTTGTCAAAGCGATCACGTTGGAGCTCATTCTTGAACCGTATCCCCATGCATTCTTGAGTGATAGCCCGAGAAGCACTAGCGGCGGCACGCGCACGAGTTTGGCTCCTTGTGTTCATCATCTAAAAATAACAAGGAAAATTAAAAAAAAATTGATCCAACAATAATAGGCATAACATATTCCTCATTATAGCACACTAAAGAATCCACTCAAAATAATAATCTAGGCAAGATAATCATGGCAATTAGTTCATAGTAGGTCTCACCCTAGATTGATAATGACAATAGATCAAAGATGAATTTGCAAAAAGTAATTGGGGATCGGAGGATAAACATATCGTAGATCACTTGTGTGCGAGGAAATCGAACGAAATTGAGTAGAGATGAGGATCTCTTGAGGTTTTGAGAGAGTTTGGAGGTAGAAGAAAGAAAAGGTATTGAAGTTTTGGGGTTGGAAGTACCTCCCGTGGCGTTATTGTAGTCGAACGCAACTATACGGGCGGAACTATACGGACGGAACATTGTGTTCCCGCCGTATAGTTGGCTCGCTGTCAAAATTTTAGGGTTTCCTCCTGGCAGCGTAGCTATACGGCCGGAACAATTTGTTCCCGTCATATAGTTGGTCATTAAACTGTCTGTACCTGGGAAAGAATTTGTACGAAAGCATCAATATATATATGACCGGAGCTATACGGCCGAAATTTTTATTCCCGCCGTATAGTTGGTCGTTAAACCATTAGTACTTTTGAAAGTAAAATTGTCCATGGCAAAAGTATCTATATGGCCAGAACTATACATCCGGAATTTTTATTCCCTCCGTATAGTTGGCCGTTAAACTCTCTGTGGCCATCAAAAAAATTCCGTTTCTTCGAGAATTACTTCTAATTCTGAAACTTAGCGAAATACCTTGTTTTTGATAGAAAGTTGATAGTTAAAATTGTCGACCAACAACAACATATATAATACAGGATTTTTAGTACTACCGAACTTCTTCTCCTCAATCGGAGTGTTTTAGCACTCTTTATTAAACATAAACTTAAACTAAAACTTAAAAACTTTACTCAAACCTTTATTTCACATGGGTTGCCTCCCATGCAGCGCTCTTTTATGGTCAATAGTTGCTACCTGATTAACGAAGTGTTGATACATGGCTTCATCATTTCCTTCACTCACCAGAATCTTAATGTTAATCCTTTTTACAAGATCTTCAATGGTGTAACTTGGTGAGGGGCGTTACTATAATCAAGTTCTTCAGGCTCCTCCCTTTGGATTCTCATCATTTTGAGGTCTTCAACAGGATTGGGATCAGCTTTGCCTGCAAATTTATCTAGAATGAGAGTTTGACTCTCGGTTATCTTACCTAGCTATGCCTTAACAATGTTTGTCCTTTCTTGGAGGGCCTGAAAATCATTCCTCAAACTTACAGCTTGGTTAGATAATTTACCAAGCATAGCATCATGGTTCTTCATTATTTTAACAATAATATTGTTTTGCTCATTTTGTGAGTCTATGAAAGATTTAAGTGTTTCTTGGAGACTACCATTACTTGGTCCCATATTATTATAAGAGTTACATGCAGGATTAGAATAGTGTTTCTGAAAGTTAGGATTATAATTTTTCTTCCAAGCAGGGTTATAATCATTACGAGCTATGAAGTCCACTTCTTCAATATTAGTTTCTGGGATAGCTCTTACATGGGTTTCCTTACCTTTTACGGCTAATATGAGCTCATCCAGCTTAGCATTGAGTTCTTTATTTTCTTGTGGTGAGACGGAGTTCACATTCTTCGTGTTTGATCTTTCCACATGCCATTGGGCATGGTTGTCTTGCATATTGTCTAGCAGCTGCTTTGCTTCGGTAATATGTTTACCCATAAATGTTCCTCTAGCTGCAGTATCAAGCATAGACTTAGACACATGATTAAGAGCATTATAAAATAAATGGAGGATTAACCAATCTTCCATCCCATGGCTGGGATAGTTTCTTAAGCATTCTTTCATCCTCTCCCATGCAAGCGCTAGTGGGTCACGCTCTTCCTGTCTAAAACCAGTAATATTAGATCTTAGTTGCATAGTCTTTGCAAAATTTAGTCATAAATAAAGAAGTACATCCACCCATGATGTAATATTATTTTTCGGCAAAGCTAGCAACCATTATTTTGCTCTTCTTCTAAGAGAGAAAGGAAATAAATGCAATTCGACCGCATCGGGGTCAACATCTTTTATGTGCATCATATCACATATTTCAGTGAAAGTATTCAAGTGCATACCTGCGTCCTCAACAGCAGAGCCTCCAAACTGATTATGTTGAACCAAACTTAAATAATGGGTCTTAATTTCATAGTCATCAGCAGCAATTGCTGGCTGAGTAATAGGAGTCAGCAAATAATCATTATTGGGAGTTGCAAACTCCCCAAGCTTCCTTTCATACATATTTCCTATGTTTTTGGGTTTTCTTAAACAGAGACTTATGATAATAATAAAAACAAGAATTTAAAGACTAACTAATTTTTTGGTTTTTCAAATAAAGACTGAAAGCAAACTAACAAAATTAAAAACAAGAAATAAAACTAGCAAGGTTCCTACTAACCTCACCAGGGTGGCTATTGCCTCCCTGGTAATAGCACCAGAAAAAAGGGTTGATACCTTTGATCCGGATTACGGATGTAGTATAGCTCTTTTTCCCTAGTAGATCTAGGTTTAGCGAATCCTCGGGAAGCAGAAGCGTAGTATAGTTACTTTAACAGACCTTCGGGAGTTTTATAATTCCTTTTGTGTTTTTACCGGACCAAGAGTTTGCTTCTTTTTGTTGTTGTCGATGATGGAGAGAGAGGGCCTAGGGTTTTCGGTTTCACCAGTTGCTATGCAAAACGTCTGATGGGAATAAAAGATAAAAATAAAGTATGCATGTAACTGTTAGACCAAGATAAATTATGAGTGGGCAGTGCATACATAATTGCTATTGCCTCCACAATCGCTTATAGAAATAACCTACTAGTCTCATCCATAGAAGAAAGAGAACTAATGATATGCATAGTGACGTCACCGTTGATCCCAAGTAAATCCCGCACATACAGCCGTACTACCCCTTCTGTCACTAGGGTTCCCAACCTGCAGATTAGGCATTACTCATACTTCCTATACCTGGCTCAATCCTCGGGATCTTGGGTACCTGACAAGTCCTTAGATTGAGGCAAGATAGGATACAATAATCATCATATCATACAAACTAATACATGATCCCATCTATGATAAATAACATGCACAAAAGCTACATGGCTAGGCCAAAGCCCTTAGCCCAAGGAGAATTACTCACACATAGAGATGATACCAAAGATCATAAACATTGTAGTGGAAATCATGAGATTGATAGCAATAGTCTTACAATGCCGCCAATCGAAGAAGAGATCTACTATTACAAGTGGTGGAATATGGCTATGTTGGTGGAGCGAATAGATCTAAGTCTATTCCTCCGGCGTCTCTTGATACATTGCAAATGTATCTATAATTTTTGATGTTCCATGCTTGGTTTTATCTACTTTCTTGTGTTTTGTCCACACTTTGGAGTACTTTTCATATGATTTCTTGGAATAACCTATTAACAAGAGCCACAGTGCCAGCTGCCTGTTTTCTGCTGTTTTTGGTTCCAGGAAAGTCCGAAAATGAATATTCTCGAAATTGGACGGGACAAAAGCCAAAGTCATTATTTTACCGGAAGACTCACGGAGCCAGAAGACGAGACGGAGAGGGGCCACAGGGTGGCCACACCATATGGTGGCGCGGGCTAGCCCTGGCCATGCCACCAGGTGGTGTGGGCCCCCTGGTCGCCCACCGACCTTGCCTCTTCGCCTATAAGATGCCTCCTAATGCATAAACCCTAAATCATTAATCAGAAATCCTCGAAAAGTTCCGCAGCGCCGCCACCACCGAAGGGGAGATTCGGGGGACAGAAAATCTCTGTTCCAGCACCCTGCCAGGACGGGGAAGTGCCCCGGGAGCCATCTCCATCGATCTCCATCACTGTTGCTGATTCCCATGATGATGAGGAAGTAGTTCTCTATCAAGGCTAAGGGTTCTACCGGTAGCTATGTGTTCATCTCTCTCTATGCATGATCTTATTGAGATCATGAGCTTGTAATATATAGATCTACATTGCTACTCAAGTGCTTTAATAGATCTCTGCTCTCCCCATGTGTGTGAAGTTGACAGTGTGCACACCATGGTGGCACTTAGGCTAGAGATTACAAATACTTATTATGAGTTATATTTGGAGTTGGATGTCTTTATGAAATTGTGGTGTTTGTTCAAACCATCTAGTGCTCAAGGTGACAGTGTGGGGTTATCTAGATGGGAAAGATGAACTTTGAGGTGTGTTGTTATAGCCCTACCATGGATTAGAGTGTCCAACCGGAGAGTAGTTCTGCGTAGTATTATAAAGAAGAATATATCTATATGAGAGTGTTTACTAGTGAAGGTATGATCCCTAGGCCTTGTTTCTAAGCATTGATACACCGTTTGCAATTAGATCTATTACATGTTTGCTTGCTTCCTTCTTTATTTCAGTTTGCCTTTAGTCTTTTCCCATGTCAACCACACGCCAGCAAGCTATTTTCTGGCACCATTGGCTTATATCCATACCACTTGTATTTCACTATCTCTTCGCCGAACTAGTGCACCTATACACCTGACAAGTGTATTGGGTGTGTTGGGGACACAAGAGACTTCTTGTATCTTGATTGCAGGGTTGCTTGAGAGGGATACCTTTGACCACTTCCTCCCTGAGTTTGATAAACCTTGGGTGATCCTCTTAAGGGAAAACTTGCTGCTGTTCTACAAACCTCTGCACTTGGAGGCCCAACAACTGTCTACAAGAATAGAAGTGCATAGACATCAAGCTATTTTCTGGCGCCGTTGCCGGGGAGGTAAGGTAAAAGGTACTCACATCCTCCGGTGTGAGTGCTCGAAGTTATTTCCTTTAGATTCTGCAATTTTGTCTTTTTGTTTCTTGTCTTCACTAGTTAGGCTTATTGGAAAACAACAACAAAAAATAGAGAGCTTTTTAGTATTTTTCCTAAGTTAGAACATGAATTGTCAGAAAAGAAAATTAAAAAACCCATGGAACTTTCTTTGCATGCTAATAGCAATGTTATTAGTATGAATCTTTTGAACACCTTTGTTACTAATGCTATGGAAACATCTAAGCTTGGGGAAGTTGGTTTTTATGAAAATGATCTTTTTAGTTCCCCAGCTTTAAAGAAGAAAATTTTCTTTGATGATACTTTATCTCCCATATGTGGTAATTCTAATGATACTTGTGATATTTTAAATCCACATACTGAAAGCATCCCTTTAAAATACCTATAAAAATTGTTGAACGTGTTATGAATAACTACTATTTTGGAGATGGAACTGTCCATCCTGGTGATCATTTACTCTTTATACATGAATTATGTGAGTTGTTCAAGTGTGTAGGTATTTCAATGAACCAAGTTAAGAGGAAGCTATTCCATTTTTCACTTAAGGGCAAAGCAAGGGAGTGGTATGAGCTACTAGTTGATCCTCATTATTTGGAGTGGAAGGAACTTGAATCTCTCTTTTACTCTAAATTTTATCCTCCTCATGAAATTCATAAAGATAGGAGTTATATTTATAATTTTCATCCTCATGATGGAGAAAGTATTTCCCAAGCATAGGGAGATTGAAGTCACTAATGCTCAAATGTCCCATTCATGAGCTCCCCAGTAATATTGTTATTTCTATGCAAGACTTTCAGGACATTACAAGGACTATCTAGATACTTGTTTAGAGGGATCCTTCACAAGTAAGGAGGTCAAAGCTAAGTGGGATCTCCTTGAAACAATTCAAAGCAATACCGAAGATTGGGATAACAACAAAGGTAAAGAACCAAGTATAAACTATGAGTATGATTGCATTAAGTCTTTCGCTGAAACTGCTGATTTTCAAGAGCTTAGTGCTAAGTATGGTCTTGATCCTTGAATTCTTATTGATTGTTTTAGAACCTTTGCTTCTCATATTAATGCTCCTAAATAAAAATGGGACATGTATCATGAGACTTTTAAAGACACTTGCATGGAAAATGAAATTGTTATTAATGATAGCAATAAACATGCTCAAACCTCTGAAAGTACTATTTCTTATAAGCATGTTAATTTTTGTGGAATACATAGACCTTGTGAGAATAATCAAATTGAAGAAGAATATTGTATCACCCACAAGAATGAAAAAACTAGAATGTGGTATAGGGCTCTAAATGATCTTGGTAAAAAAGTTTGTGCCCTCTATCCTTTTATTTGTGAACTTTGCTTTGAAGTGGGTCATTTCAATTTTCAATGCTCAGGTCATAATAATAGCCCTTCTAATCCAATGAGTATCTCAAGTTTGTATTGTGATGACATGATCACTCCAAATCAGCATGATGAACTTACATTATTTTTGGGTTGTGAAGAATTATCAAGCAAAACTTCTTTGGTAGATATGAGTGCTTTTGGTATGAATAGCATCATGCATGGTTTTCATCTTTATTGTGTTGATAATTGCCACACAAATACTTATATACAAAATATTATAAATGATGAGATCTTACCAAAATATGACAGGACTAATATGTGTTTTAGCCTTATTAATGAAAAGGAGGAAGCCTCCAAACTTTCTTCTATTGTCTCTAACAATGAACCAGGGTATATGGAGAAGCTTCCTTTCAAGCCTCTCCCTCCTAAAGAGAAGAAGAAAAATAAGAAGAGGAGGAGTAAAAGGAGAGAGGAAACGGTATTTTCCCCTAAGCATGTTGCTCCTATTATAGTTTTTTATGAGTCTGAACTCGATGATGTTCCTATGCCTATTACCTATAGTAGTGATCATTTTTTGGAAAAGCACACTACTTTTGATATTGATAATCTCTTCGGTACCAATTCTGAAAATGATGATATTAATAATTGCTATACTATTAGTGCTATCCATGACCCTTCCAATGATGATATGTTTACAAATGAACACACTTTGGAGGATAACTATTCTATTGTTTATGATGATACTATACCTCCAATATATGATGATTGCAATGATGAATATGATATTTTCAGTCCACCTACTATTGAGGAGGAAATTAATTATGATTACAATATGCCTCCTATATTTGATGATTATGGTGATGAAAATAATAATGATAGCTATTTTGTTGAATTTGCTCCCACTACAATCAATAAGAATGACTATGTTTATGTGGGGAGTATTAATTCTTTTATGCATGTGGCTCATGATAAGAATGTTTCGTGTGATAGTTATATTGTTAATTTTATTCATGATGCTACTGAAAGTTATTATAAGAGAGGAAAACATGGTTTTATGCATCTCAATAATATTAAGTTTCCCCTCTTTATGTTGAAATTCTTGAAGTTGCACTTGTTTTGCTTTACTATGCTTATTGCTTTGTGGTTTCATGACTTGTTTCTTTACAAGATTCCTATGCATAGGAAGTGGGTTAGACTTAAATGTGTTTTATATTTGCTTCTTGGTGCTCTCTTTTACTCTCAATTCATATTTCTTATGTGAGCATCTTCTCGAACTATCAAGCCTAACTTAAAGGCGTTAAAGAAAAGTACTTATTGGGAGATAACCCAAAAGTTTTAGATGAGTCTTGGAAGTTATTACTTCAGTAATAACCGCTCCTTATCCTTTTTATTTGCTTTTTGTGCCAAGAGTAACCTCTAATGAGAGAGAAGTAATGATTGGGAAAGTTGTTGTCCCGAAACAGATTTCTATGCTTCACCGTAAAAATTCGTGTAAAATCTCTGAATGTCCTTTTGAGGCGTAAATGTTTGTGATTCTGCCCCAGGTTGTTATCTAACTTTCGTTAGTTCAACTTTTTGATTTGAGCAACATAAGGTCTTCGAAAAAATTCGTCTTTACCTGCTGGTCTGTTTTGACATATTTCTGCCATTTTCTGCATTTGCTTCTTGTTGGTTCCTTTTTGAGTTCTTTTGGGGAATTGAGATTTTTGAGGGAAGTACTACAGTATCTAGTGTTTTAATGGAAGTTTTATTGGTGTTGTAACTGAACCTAAAGACTTATTATCTTGAGTGCACTAATGTTGCTAATAAAGATTGTGTGAAGTTTTGTATGAAGGAAAAATTTCAGGTGTATGGAAGGAATGAGTAATGAGATGAAGGATGGACTAAAGCTCAAGCTTGGGGATGCCACGCGTGTCACCCGAAGAAATATCCAAGAAGTACAAGCGTCAAAGCTTGGGGATGTCCAAGGCATCCCCCTCTTCATCAATAAAAATTCCAGGTTTCTTCCAAACGCTTCATTTTTATTATTTCATGCACAGTTGTGTTGTTCTTGGAGTGTCTTATTTTTTGTTTTTGTTTTGGTTTTTCGTTTGCTTGGTTTTCTTAGTTTTCTGAATAAATTGGTTGGACCCCCTCTTTCATACATTGGTTTTCAAATAGTTTGGTTTGGATTGGAAAAGAGTAGGAAAGTTATGCTTAAGTGGTAAAGAGAGCTTGTTTTTGACTGTGGCCTATGCTTTGTCATGCCATGCTGATATTGTTTTGGCTTTATGCTTAGTATTCTTTGCTGTAGCATGACTTGTTATAAACAATTTAGATTGCTTAATGTGCCCTGGATGAATCATGTGTTGTTTTAGCATATTAAAGCATAGTATTGTGGTATTCTCCTTTGATGCTTTATTTGGGTTGACCTGGCACATGCTCACACCATGTTCTGACTATCCCAAGTCACCATAAGCCTTTATGATCCTTTAGTTTTCAACTTGTAGTATCACTTTATGCTTTGATCAATGATGTTTTGTCACTCTGTATGATTATGGCCATTATTGTTGTCTTAGTTTGTCGCTCCCAGTCTTTTGCTAGCCTCCACAACCAAGTATGAGTTCCACTCATGCATCCAACTCCCTAAACCAAGTTATTCCAAAGAGTCCACCATACCTACCTACTAGCTTAAGCTATTCCAAGTATATTCATGTTTTTGTTTACCTTCCAAATTAAACTTGTTATGAGAAAACTAGTGATTAAAGCTCTCACGAACTTGATGGCACACTTTACTTTTCTTGCCCTTAATAAACTTGAACCATTGTGTCGTCTATGTTGTATATGCTTGCACTTATTTGTTGGGGATTAGCAGAATCATGTTGTCATGGGGAACGCTTTCAACATTGCACTGGTACTTTGTACCTAGTTGATATCATGCACTTTTGTCTATGGATGTCGTCGGTGTGAAATGAAAGGGGAGATTGTAAGTCCATGGAGTTATGTATATGTGTTAGAGAAACGCCTAGGCCGCTGGTCTAATCCATGCTGACATGGTGGAAACCTGCAGCGTAACCATAATGAGTTGTCTATGAAGCATTCTTCTTATAAAAAAAGAGTCCTATATTGAGAAAAGGGAGAAAAAGAAAAAAAAGATTATGAAAAGAGGAAAGAGAGAAAAAAGCACTGTATTCCCATGGTAAATAAGAAGATTGTTGAGATGCTCGTTGTCTGCTTGCCTTGTCATTTTGATATGGGGATTCTTCCGTATCATCGGGCAAGGGGTACCCCGTTGGCGGTTCTCTATGATACACATGTACTTAAAATGACAAGAACTTACTGGTGACTAAACTTAACTAGCATGAGGAGCGGCCCTCGTATTCAAGGGACATGAGATTTCTAACTTATACTTTGTCAAGCATGTACACCATAGTTTGTTCACTTTAACCTTAATCACTTCAAGATGCTTATGATAGGGGCAATGAGAACTGAAAGCTATAAGTACCATAATTTTTGGAAGCTCTTTATGAAACTTGAATCTCTGCTTCCTTCTATGAAGGCCTTTCTTCCACTTATATATTGAGTCTCCACCTTCTATCTTTATGCACCTACTTTGAGAGCATAGTGGCCATTCTTAGTTCTATGTGAATTGTCCCAAGACTTGTTGATTGATGCATAGCTTTGATATTGCTTGTTTTAAACTATTTGTATCTAGTCACTCTTATGAACCTTGAAGGTGTCCTATGCATTTGTGTTTGCTACTCTATGAGGGACAAGCTGAATGCCACTATGCTATGTTTTCTTTATGCGAAACAAACAAACGTCTTGCAAAGCATTATTATTCATGAATCTTTTGTTTGTGCCTTTTCATGTTGCAACATAGTTGCTTTGTCTTATTGTTAGAACTTTATCTTTCATGCTATGTTGAAGTACTATGATCCCAGCTATCAATGTTTTATAAATACTTTGATCAAGTTTATGATGGTGCATGTCACCTCAAAAATTATTTTTTTCTTTTTATCACTTACCTACTCGAGGACGAGCAGGAGTTAAGCTTGGGGATGCTGATACATTGCAAATGTATCTATAATTTTTGATGTTCCATGCTTGGTTTTATCTACTTTTTTGTGTTTTGTCCACACTTTGGAGTACGTTTCATATTGTTTTTTTGACTAACCTATTAACAAGAGCCATAGTGCCAGCTGCCTGTTTTCTGTTGTTTTTGGTTCCAGGAAAGTCAGAAAATGAATATTCTCGGAATTGGACAGGACAAAAGCCAAAGTCATTATTTTACCGGAAAACTCATGGAGCTAGAAGACGAGACGGAGAGGGGCCACAGGGTGGCCACACCATATGGTGGCGCGGGCTAGCCCTGGGCACGCCACCAGGTGGTCTGGGCCCCCTGGCCGCCCACCGACCTTGCCTCTTCTCCTATAAGATGCCTCCTGATGCATAAACCCTAAATCGTCAATCAGAAATCCATGAAAAGTTCCACAGCGTCGTCGCCACCGAAGGGGAGATTCGGGGGACAGAAAGTCTCTGTTCCGGCACCCTGCTGAGATGGGGAAGTGCCCCCGAAGCCATCTCCATTGATCTCCACCACCATCTCCATCACCGTTGCTGATTCCCATGATGATGAGGGAGTAGTTCACTCTCGAGGCTAAGGGTTCTACCGGTAGCTATGTGTTCATCTCTCTCTCTATGCATGATCTTATTGAGATCATGAGCATGTAATCTATAGATCTACCTTGCTACTCAAGTGCTTTAATAGATCTCTGCTCTCCCCATGTGTGTGAAGTTGACAGTGTGCACACCATGGTGGCACTTAGGCTAGAGATTACAAATACTTGTTATGAGTTATATTTGGAGTTGGATGTCTTTATGAAATTGTGGTGTTTGTTCGAACCATCTAGTGCTCAAGGTGATAGTGTGGGGTTATCTAGATGGGAAAGATGAACTTTGAGGTGTGCTATTATAGCCCTACCATGGATTAGAGTGTCCAATCGGAGAGTAGTTCAGCGTAGTATCATAAAGAAGAATATATCTATATGAGAGTGTTCACTAGTGAAAGTATGATCCCTAGGCCTTGTTTCTAAGCATTGATACACCATTTGCAATCAGATATGTTACATGTTTGCTTGCTTCCTTATTTATTTCAGTTTGCCTTTAGTCTTTTCCCACGTCAACCACATGCCAGCAAGATATTTTCTGGCACCGTTGTCTTATATCCATACCACTTGTATTTCACTATCTCTTCGCCGAACTAGTGCACCTATACACCTGACAAGTGTATTGGTGTGTTGGGGACACAAGAGACTTCTTGTATCTTGATTGCAGGGTTGCTTGAGTGGGATACCTTTAACCACTTCCTCCCTGAGTTCGATAAACCTTGGGTGATCCACTTAAGGGGAAACTTGCTGCTGTTCTACAAACCTCTGCACTTGGAGGCCCAACAACTGTCTACAAGAATAGAAGTGCGTAGACATCAGCTCTTCGGTGTTGTGGATGGAGACCTAGGGGTGGCTAATGGTTTCTGGGAGCGCCCTTTTATCGTCACCCAAGGCCTCTTTATATAGGGGTCCCTTCACTAAAGTTGTTCTTTTTGACCTAGCGGCGTCGATGGCAACTATATGACCGGAACTATATGGCCGGAATTTTATTCTAGTTTTATAGTTTGTCGTTAAAGCGTCTGCCTCCGACCCACGACTCGTGGTTTCTTCTAGTTGTTGGAAATCTCGTATCTTTTTACTTTAATGTAGTGATTCCCATCATCAAACATCATTATTTGTGTAGGGAAAAATAGAAAGAAAGGATTGCATACCCCTTTGATCATTAGGCATTAGTGGCAGGGTTTAGAGAGATATTTCATAAAAAATATGAATAATATCCAGTTTAAATGTGGACGTAGATGGCTATATTTTAGAGCCATCGGTTACCCAATTTAACGAAAGTATCTCAAATTTTGATCTATAAGTGCATGATACCTGCTTGGTTAGGGTTTAGGGGTTTAGAGTTTATGGTTTAGGATTCCGTGAATTCTCAATAATATGTTCAGACTTTATGGTTATATATATTCGTGGAATAGAATGGTGTTAATGCAATTTAATGAAAGTATCTCAAAAATTGATCTACAAGTTGATGATACCCTGCTTGGTCATATTTTTTGTTAAATACAATGGAAGGTACCCAAGTACTAAAACAAGGGAGAAACACCAAGAGTTCCATGAGATTTAGGTGCTATTTGGTTTGGCTCTAATTCCGACTTTTGATTTTTGGCTTATAAAGCGAGGAACATGTTTTTGGCTTTGTTTTTTTAGCTTTTACTCTAACATAGTTGAATGATGGTATAAGCCAAAAGAAAAAACCTAAAGTGGCTTATAAAATAAAGGTAAAAGCAATAGATAAGCTTAACCAAACAACCCCTCAACTTCTTGATATGAAAGCTAATAATGCAGCCTAATTTGGGACCTTTTGAAAGAAAAATCCAAATAAAAAATATATAAATTGAAGCAATGTCTTTATTTCGCAGAGTATTTTGTTATGTGCACTGCCTAGTTTCCATGAAAAAGTATGCTAAAATTTGACAACTTTCAAAGAAACCCGTTTCACAATATGGCATACCATGTATGAACATTCATGCCTTTCAAACGAGATGACCAAGGTCATGGCAATATGTTTGGCATAGTTTACGATAACGTGTCCATGTTTGGTAGATCGATGCATAACTACATATTGGCATTTCAAACAATGTTTACAAAAAAGGTGCATCCAAATTCAAAGTTAATTTAATTTGTCCAAGTGACAACAATGGCTTCCGTTGTGAAGCAACTACAAAGACTATATGTGGTTCAAAATCTCACCGCACCAATTTTATCACAAAGTATAATTTTTTTTATGGATAATGCCCAAGTTTCATGAATTTTCAAGCTTTCGAGGCATGTTCAATGATTTTAACGATTTTATCTCGGTTTAGCGAAAAATGTTCGAATTTTGAACAACAAGCGATGGGAATATCTACTTCCTGTAATTCTAGCTCACTGACATGTGGGTCACTTGCATGGTGGGTCCAAAAAGTTACTGTATGTCAGAGTGGGCGGGCAGGTAAATATTCTAGAAGGGATGGGAAACGTCGATGGGGTGATGTACTTGGGAGAACGCAAATTTGCCACCTATATCCCTCTGTTATTGTAGTGCTTCTCAGATTCTTGTTTCCGAAGCAGGTATAGAAGAGGAATTTTGCATTCTAGATAGAGATGAAGCATGTTTGATTGGATGCACGAGATATTTTAATGGATGGGTGTGATGTTTGGGCACCATACCAAAATTTTGAGGTCGAAGATTCTAGCATACGCTACTCCGGCGTGGGGCCTCTCAGATGCGCTGTCACCGTCTAGACCCACACGCCAGCGGGAGTTGCTTTCCAGCATTTAAACAAGTTTCTAGGCATTTCCTAAAATTTTCGAACAATTTAGGGCTTTCAAGAAGATGACTAATGACCCACAAGTATAGGGGGTGTATCGTAGTATTTTCGAGGGAAGTGAAACCCAATTTATTGATTCGACACAAGGGGAGCCAAAGAATATTTATAAGCCTTAACAACTGAGTTGTCAATTCAATTGCACCTAGAAACAATCTTGCTCACAGCAGTTTATCAGTAGAAATGGTTTTGTAGTAGCAATAGTAAAGTAATGGTAGTAGTAAAAGTAAAGACAGTAGTAACAATTGCAGTAAACAGTAGGATTAAAGCGCGGTAGGCACATGGATGGATGGACGGGTGTTGCATGGACAAGACAATTCATATAGCAATCAGAACATAGGGCATTTGCAGATAAATAAGATAAAGCATCCAAGTACTAAATAATCATAGGCATGTGTTCCATATATAGTCATACATGCTCGCAATGAGAACTTGCACAACATCTTTTGTCCTGCCAGCCCGTTTGCAGCGGGGCCTCAAGGGAACTACTGGCAATTAAGGTGCTCCTTTTAATAGAGCATCGGAGCAAAGCATTAACACTTCATGAACACATGTGATCCTCACATCAAAGCCATTCCCTCTGGTTATCTCGATTTCTGTCACTTCGGGGCCTTTGGTTCCGGACAACTACGTGTGTATACAACTTGCAGGTAAGACCATAAACAATACTATCATAATGAATCAATAACATGTTCAGATCTAAAATCATGGCACTCGGGCCCTAGTGACAAGCATTAAGCATAAAAAGTTGCAACAAAGTCAAAAAGCACTAATAAAAGATACTAGGCACCACGCCCTAACAATCTGATGCCATTACATGAACGATCTCATCCAATCCCTACCATCCCCATAGCCTACAGCGGGGGATTACTCACTCATAGATGGGGGAAACATGGATGGTCGATGGAGAAGCGATGGTGATGATGATGGCGATGATCTCCTCCAATTCCCCGTCCCGGCAGGGTGCCAGAACGGAGTTTCTGGTTCCGAATCGCAGAATCTGGTGGTGGCGGTGTAGCGGAACTCTTTCTGGAAAAACGTCGAACCCCCCTTGGTTTTTAGGTCAAGAGGCGACTTATAGGCGAAGAGGAAGGCCGAGGGGGCAGCCGAGGCGGCCACACCACCCCCAGGCGTGGCCTGGCCTAGCCCGCGCGGCCAGGTGGTCTCGGCTCCTCCTGGCCCTACTCCGTCTCGTCTTCTGGATCCGTGAGTCTTCTGGTGAAATAGGATTTTTGGCATATTTTCCAGGATTTTTCCTGATAGTTGTTTTTTTGCACAAAAACTAGACACCAAGGTAATTCTGCTGAAAACAGCGCCAGTCCGTGTTAGTTGTATCCAAATCACACAAGTTTAGAGGAAAAACAATAGCAAAAGTGTTCGGGAAAGTAGATACGTTTTGGACGTATCAACTCCCCCCAAGCTTTGCTTATTGCTTGTCCTCAAGCAATTCAGTTGAAAACTGAGTGCGATAAAAGAAACTTTCACTAACACATTTTCTTCATAAGATGTATATATTCTCAGCATAAGATCAACTACTCAGGCAATTCATAATAAAGAGTATGCAACTGAGTTTACTTAATAGTCATTGCAAGCTATGAAGAGATTCCAACTCAAAAATAATAAGTAGCATGAAACATAAACATAAGCAACATTGCAATGCTCATAAAAAGGTATGATAGAGTGGTATCTCGCTTACCTTTGATTGTAGAGCAAACATAAATGCCAAGGCACCTCTGAAGCTCAAGTGAAGACTAGAAGTAAAGATATCAAAGATACAAGCATCAAAGTCATAACACAATTAATCCAGTTTTGAGACAAGCACATTATACTAAGAATGACAACTATGCTCTCAAGAAAGTGCTCATAGAATAGGTGGTGACTCAACAAGGAAATGAAAAGGGTTTTGAAAAGTTTGAAAGGCTTCCAAATGCTGAAAGTATGGTACTCATGAGCTTTGAGATCTCATTGCCCCAATCATAAGCATCTTTAAATGGTTAAGGTTAAAGTGACACAACTAAGAGGATATGCTTGACAAGTTATAAGTTAAAATCTCATGCCCCTTACTTACGAGTACCGAACCTCATGCTACTCAACTTTAGTCACAAGTAAGCTCTTGTCATTGTAAGTACATATGTATCATAGAGAACCGCCAATGGGGTACCCCTTGCATATGATACATGAGCTATCCCATAATCAAAATGACAAGGCAAGCAGACAATGAGCATCTCAGCGATCTTTTTATTTGCTATTTGCATAGGGTTTTTTGAGGATGCTTCATAGAATGCTCATTATGGTTATGCTGCAAGTTTCCACCATGATTAGGCTTGGCTTAGGCTAGCGGCCCAGGCGTTTCTCTAACACATATACAAACTCCATGATCTTACAAGTTCCCCTTTTATTTCACACCGCCGGGATCCATAAGCAAAAGAATCATGATATCAACGAGGTACAAAGTACCAGTGCAATGTTGAAAGCGTTCCCCATGATACATGGTTTTGCTAACTTCAACTTATAAAGCGCAAGCATATATGCAACAAAGATGGACGCAATGGTTCTAGATTATTAAGTGCAAGAAAGTAAAGTGTGCCATCAAGTTCGTGAGAGCTTTACTAACTAACTTTCTCATAACAAGCAAACATTTTATTCAGAAGAAAACAAGGCATACTAAGCATGCACGGAATAGCAAATGATGCTAATAGGTAGGTATGATGGACACTTTTGGCAATATTTGTTTTAGGGAGTTGGAAACACGAGTAAAGCTTATACTCAGTGCAGGTGAAGGCTAGCAATAGTAAGGGAGCGACAAACGAGAGAGCAATAACTGTCGTAATCATGCTTGCAACAAAACGGGACTAATCATGGCATGAAAGTGATTCAAGACCCCTGAGGCAAAATAATTCATCGAGGCTTAACTGATTATTGTTTCAGTCATATGCATGCATGAGCATGTGCCAAGTCAATTCAAGTGAAACACTTAGAGGAGGATACCATAGTGTCATACCAAGTTATGAATAGAGCAATGCAAGCAAACATTCATATGACATGCTACAAATTATTAGCGAGCTGGAGCTAATCATAAGAAAGCAAGAACTACTAAGCATCCATAAATAGCATACACCCTACATGAACAGACTAAGCATGCCCACAATGATGAGTAAATGTACAAAAATGAAAACAAATAGAGTTCGTTACCAGCCTCTTACCACACTTCAAGTTGTCATTAATCCTCATTATTGCCCTTCACTTGTGTGGCTTGAATAATAACATAAAACCAAAATCCACTGAGGACTGCTGAACCCTACAACAAACTTCACAAAACCAAAGAAGAACAACAAATATTTTTGGTGTTTTTAATTTTCAAAGACAAGAACAAAAAGGAAAAACAAGCAAAGCAAAATCTTTTTGGGTTTTTCGAATAATTAAGACAAAACCAAAAGGAAAAAAGCAACCCAAGGCAAAAAGAAGCAAACAAAGAGAAACAACGGAAATATTTTTGGTCTTTTTGTGTTTTAGAAAGCAAAAGTGAAGAAAGAACAAAAACTAAAAAGAGAATAAAACATGGATATACAAAGTACCAACGAAACATGATATGGAGATGAGTGTGATGTCGGTGTACCTCCCCCAAGCTTAGGCTTTTGGCCTAAGTGGGTATCAACCCAAATGCGAGTAAGGGTTCCAAGCAGGCGGGTCATTGTAAGAATGATCGTGGTTAGGCCCTTGGGAAGAACAAGAAGCTCCCCAATCATAGGTAGGCTGCTGATATGAAGACTCCCCATCATATGAGGGATGGACTGAATCATCTCTAACCTCTCTTCTAGTATCCTGCTCCTGTTGGGAGAGCTCTCCCAAGTACGTATCAAGCTCCTCCTCAGTGAGTGACCATCCTACCCTAGTATCAAGGTTAAACAAAACAGGTGCAGGCAAAAGAACAAATCGCTCGGACTTACTCATTCTCCAACCAGCCTTGATAAAGGTTATTTCATAAGACAACTCACTCAAATTAGCCCAAGAAGAAACAAGTTTATGTTGTATCATGGAGTTAAGGTCAAGCCTTTATATGGGAAACTGTAGGTCTAGATGATGAGGCACTAAACCATGCAATGCTAATAAACAAGAGGCAATGAGGCCTCCAAAAATTCCACCTTTCTCATGGTTAGCAGCAAGACGGAAAGCTATCAAGGCACCCAAGTTGTAAGTTCTATATCGTTTTAAAGCAGCTGAGATGAATGCTAGATCATATGAGGATAGCTTATTAGCAGTTTTCCTAGCGAGAACACACTTGGCAATAAAGTAATCAAAGTAGCGAGTAGATGGGAGATGAATGTTATGGATTTTCCCACTCTCCTTTGATAAACTGCTCCCTTGGAAAATCTCCGCATACAAGTCCATGAGTGGTGCAGGTCTCTCTTTAATCCTTCCACATGATCCCCACTGAGGTACCTTAATAGCTGCACAAAAGTCATCAAGAGGAAGGTCGACAGCTATATTGTAAATTTTGTAGTGGACCATGGGGTTAGGCAAAGAGTAACTAAATTGAAAGTCCTGCACTATAGACATAGTTAGTTTCACAAATTGACAAGGTTCATCTTCCACAAAGTGCTCCAATCCTGCATTAGCAACTAAGGTGTGGAAGTCCTAGGAAATTCCTGCAGCCCTCATGAATTCGAAGCATGAATAGATGGATGGAAAAACTTCCTCCTCTCGGTGAACCTTCATAACCTCAGGCACCCTCAGTTCATGTTGGTTGAGTTGATGCTCATTCATCTTCTATTCTGAAATTTCAACATCCATTAAACAAGTGATTGCAAAGTGAATATATAATGAAGGGCACTACTCATAGGGACTTGTAAGAGGCCTAAACATGCATCAAAATAATATCTCTAATCATTGAACAAGCTTACAAGATCTCATAACATGTCACCTACAGCAGCAAAATACTCAAGATATAAACCACTAAACACAAATCTACTTGGACAAGCGGAGGAGTCACATACCGGAGAACAAATGCTCCAAATTTCAGCAGCAAAGATGGGCTGAGCAAGGAGATCGAAAAATCATGGGCAAGAACAACAAGAACGCAATTTCGAGCAAAGAACTGATGTTTTCTCGGGAGAGAGAAGAAAGTGGGAAGTGAGAGAGTGAGTGGAGGGCCAGGGTGGCCCACACCATGGCCAGGCGCGCCCCTGGGCTGGCCACGCCACCAGGTGGTGTGCCTGCCTGGTGGGCCCCCCTGGTACTCTCCGGGCACTTCTCTGCCCCTTTTTTCACATAAAAATTTAATATGATTTTTCTGGAATTTTTCGAGACACTTTATTTTTGAGCAATTTTCAGGCATAGATGAATGATTTTCTGACAGAAAAAAGTCTCTGGAATGATGCAATGACAAAACAAAACTAAAACTTCAGAAGTTCTAAGACACTCTAATAAGCAAGCAACTAACAACAGAAAAGTAAACTAAACAAAAGCAAGAACTAAAATGGACAAAATAAAAGTAAGCGGAGATAATCATGGTGAAAACATAGTTTTGTTCATTAAAATCCCTTTGTTAACAAGGTTGATCAGGTCCTGTTACCAAAACAATTTTATATGAAACAGAACTTTGTATTCCACTAATGATTATGTTACCTCAACCTTGATAGCAATGGTCCCAATCATAATAGTTTCATATTTTTCTCATGGTATGGGACAATATATTTCTCCAACTTGAATGCCCTCAACATGTTCAATTGAATTTAAACCATAAGTCCTATCAATCTTCTTGGGGAAATAGACAGTATGCTCCTTGTCATTAACATTGAAAGTCACCTTTCCTTGATTACAATTAATAACAGCTCCTGCAGTATTAAGAAAAGGTCTCCCAAGAATAATAGACATATTATCATCTTCAGGCATTTCAAGCACAACAAAATCAGTTAATATCAAGAAATTATGAGCCACTTGAACAGGTACATCCTCACATATACCAATAGGAATAGTAGTAGATTTATCAGCCATTTGCAAAGATATATCAGTTGGTATTAGTTTTTCCAGTTGAAGTCTCTTATAGAGAGAAAAAGGCATAACACTAACTCCTGCTCCCAAATCACACAAAGCAGTTCTAACATAACTATTTTTAATAGAGCAAGGAATAGTTGGAATTCCTGGGTCTCCAAGTTTCTTTGAAACCTTACCATTAAAGGAATAATTAGCAAGCAAAGTAGAAATTTCTTCATTAGGGATCTTCCTTTTATTCGAGACAATATCCTTCATATACTTTGAATAAGGAGGCAATTTAATAGCATCAGTCAAAGGAATTTGCAAGAATAAAGGTTTCATCCACTCACAAAACTTATTATAGTGTTCATCTTCCCTTGACTTGTGTTTCTTATCAGGGAAATGCATAGGTTTTTGGACCCAAGGCTCTCTTTCACTACCATGTTTCTTAGCAACAAAATCTTTTTTAGTGTATTTAGTATTCTTAGTGTGCTTTTCAGGTTCTTCTTCAACTTTTTCTTTATCAGGAGCATCATTTTCTTCATTACCACTTTCAGTTTGAGCATCAGAGACAGATATACTATTAGGATCTTTAGCAGGTTCAGAGGGTTCTACAATAGTTTTATGTTTCTTCTTTCTTTTCTTAGGAGTAGTACCACTATTTTCAACTCGTTGAGAATCCTGCTCAATTCTTTTAGGATGCCCCTCAGGATATAGAGGATCCTGGGTAGCAGCACCGCTTCTAGTTCTAATTTCATAAGCATGTTTTTCTTCAGCAGCATTAAATAGCAAGTCTTTTTGTACCTTAATAAGCTGATCAATTTGAGTTTGAACCATTTGAAATTGTTTAACAAGCATTTTAACATCATTAGAGGTTCTTTCCGCAATATCCTTCAACTCAACAATAGCTCTAGTGTTTTCCATCAAATGATTTTGCACCCTTTTATTAAAATTATCTTCCTTAACAATAAAAACATCAAAATTTTCTAAGCATTGATCAGGAGGTTTAGAGTAAGGGATATCACCTTCATCAAAATGTTGGAGAGAGTGTACCTCAATAGTGGATGAGTGGGGAATTGGCTTACATAATTCTTCTATAGGAGGTAAATTCTTCACATCTGCAGCTTTAGTTCCCTTCTCCTTAAGACATTTCTTAGCTTCCTTCATCACATCGTCATTTAGTTCAATAACTCCCCTCTTCTTAGATGATGGTATAGGCGCAGGTATAACTGGTTCAGGTATAATTATTTCAGGTATAGCTGGTTCAGGAGGAGTCCAGTCTTCATAATTCTTGCTTATTTTAGCCATTAATTCCTCAGCTTCCTTGGGAGTCCTATTCCTGAAAACACAATCAGCACAACTATCCAGGTATGTCCTAGATTCTTTAGTTAGTCCATTATAAAATATATCAAGAAGCTCATTCTTAGATAATGGACATCCAGCTTGTGCATGAACCAAAGCACAAAACCTTGCCCATGATTTAGGCAATATCTCTTTTTCTCCCTGTTTAAAGTCAAAAAGTTCCTACAAAATAGCGTGTCTAGCACTAGGAGGAAAATATTTCTGCAGGAAAGTACTAATCAAGCAATCAGGGCTATCAATAGATCCAGGAGGTAAATTATTAAACCAAGTTTTAGCTTCTCCTTTTAGTGAAAAAGGGAAAAATTTAGCGACAAAGTAGGTGTGCGTCTTAATATCATCAGAAAATAAGCCACTCATGGTAGAAAGCTCAGTCATATGTTCTACGGCACTTTCATTCTTAGTCCCACAAAAAGGATCTTTCTCAACAATAGCTATGTAAGATAGATCAAGGGAGAAATCATAATCCTTATCTTTAATTTTTATGGGAGATTCAGCAAACTTAGCATTAGGAGACAATTTGGGTTTTATAGTATGCCTCTCAAGGAGACTCTTAATAGCACTCCTATCATGGGTGTTTTCACATTCTTTAATAAATTCATCGGTCATCTCAATATAACTGTCTTCAATATCATATCTCTCTCTAGACTCAAGTGAACTAACAGGTGTAGTAGTGTCTTCATTAGGAGTTTCAGTATTTCCAGCTATAGTTCTAGCAATCATAGCATCTAGGAAAGGACCTAATGAACCACTCTTATCAACCACGGTAGAAGCAGCATCATAAGTATCAGAAGTTTCAGATTCAGCAGTAGTAGCAGTGTGTGTAGCATGTGTATGTGGTGGTGTAAGGAGCTTACTCATAACAGACAGTGAATCAAGAGCAACAGAGGAGTTCAGAACTGTACCTCTTCTTGTAGTGGATGGTAAAATAGGGACCTTGCCATCACGAGACTTACCCGTGATGGATGGATGGCAGCGAACAATAATGATTCCAAGTAGACTTGATAAATAGAGCTATGCTCCCCGGCAACGGCGCCAGAAAATAGTCTTGATGACCCACAAGTATAGGGGGTGTATCGCAGTATTTTCAAGGGAAGTGAAACCCAATTTATTGATTCGACACAAGGGGAGCCAAATAATATTTATAAGCCTTAACAAATGAGTTGTCAATTCAGCTGCACCTGGAAACAATCTTGCTCACAGCAGTTTATCAGTAGCAACGGTTTTGTAGTAGCAATAGTAAAATAATGGCAGTAGTAAAAGTAAAGACAGTAGTAACAATTGCAGTAAACAGTAGGATTAAAGCGCGGTAGGCACATGGATGGATGGACGGGTGTTGCATGGATAAGACAATTCATATAGCAATCAGAAATAGGGCATTTGCAGATAAATAAGATAAAGCATCCAAGTACTAAACAATCATAGACATGTGTTCCATATATAGTCATACGTGCTCGCAATGAGAACTTGCACAACATCTTTTGTCCTGCTAGTCCATTTGCAGTGGGGCCTCAAGGGAACTACTAGCAATTAAGGTGCTCCTTTTAATGGAGCACCGGAGCAAAGCATTAACACTCCATGAACACATGTGATCCTCACATCAAAGCCATTCCCTCCGGTTATCCCGATTTCTGTCACTTCGGGGCCTTTGGTTCCGGACAACAATGTGTGTATACAACTTGCAGGTAAGACCATAAACAATACTATCATAACGAATCAATAACATGTTCAGATCTGAAATCATGGCACTCGGGCCCTAGTGACAAGCATTAAGCATAACAAGTTGCAACAAAGTCAAAAAGCACTAATAAAAGATACTAGGAACCATGCCCTAACAATCGGATGCCATTACATGAACGATCTCATCCAATCCCTACCATCCCCATAGCCTACAACGAGGGATTACTCACTCATAGATGGGGGAGACATGGATGGTCGATGGAGAAGCGATGGTGATGATGATGGAGATGATCTCCTCCAATTCCTCATCCTAGCAGGGTGCCAAAACGGAGTTCTTGGTTCCAAATCCTGGAATCTGGTGGTGGCGGCATAGCGGAACTCTTTCTGGAAAAATGTCAAACCCCCCTTGGTTTTTAGGTCAAGCGGCAACTTATAGGCGAAGAGGGAGGCCGAGGGGGCAGCCGAGGCCGCCACACCACCCCCAGGCGTGGCTTGGCCTAGCCCGCACGGCCAGGTGGTGTGGGCCCTCATGGCCCTACTCCGTCTCGTCTTCTGGCTCCGTGAGTCTTCTGGTGAAATAGGATTTTTGGCATATTTTTCGTGATTTTTCCTGATAGTTGATTTTCTGCACAAAAACTAGACACCAAGGTAATTCTGCTGAAAACAGCGTCAGCCCGTGTTAGTTGTATCCAAATCACACAAGTTTAGAGGAAAAATAATAGCAAAAGTGTTCGGTAAAGTAGATACATTTTGGACGTTTCAATGACCATCATCCAAAAAAAGGTGACCAAGGTCAGGGAAATAGTTTATGATGACGTGTCCACATTACGTAGATCGGCGCATCGTGGCAAATCAACCAATATGTCTGGTTCCAAATTTGAAGTTTGTTTTTGAATTTCCATGTAACAACAATGTGTTTTGTGGTGGAGCAACTACAAAGATGATGGCCGAAAATGCCATCACCCCTTTTTTCACACAATGTATAACTCCCTTTCAAGCTTCTAGGCTAAATTTGTGCAATAAAATAATTTTTGGGGCTGGATGTTTTGAATGGACGGGCGGGATGTTTGAATGGGTGGGTGGCATATTTTGGCGCTCTGTCGAAATTTTAAAGTTGAAGCTTCTAAGGTACGCTATTACCACTTGGGATGTTGTCGCCATCAGATATACCCACTTGCATGTATGCTTTATAGCATTTAATGACTTGATAGACATCTGCTGAAATTAATGAATATTAATTCAAGTCTTTCAAAAAAGAGGATCAAGGTCACAGCCATAGTTTATGTACCTTTTTCATGTTTTGTACTACTCGGTACATTGAAGCATATTTGCCAATCAAGCTTACAAACGTGTCCATATTGGTTAGATCGATGCATCTTGGCCTTTCAAGCAATTGTTTACAAAAGGAGATTCAAGATTTGATGGATAATGCCCTGGTTTCATGAGTTTCCAAGCTTCCTAGCTGAAGATGTGCAATAAAATGACCTTTTGACAATTTAAAGTAAGTATGTCTAATTACGAACTACAAAGTGAGTGATATAGCTTGCTCTTGACTTTTTAGAAATAATTTAAAGGTACCGAATTAGTCAAATATTGGAGAACCACAGAGAGTTTTGCAAGATTTCAACTTTTTGATATGAATGGCAATGACACCAAATTTGGGCCATTTTAAAAAAAACAAAATCTATAATGAAATACAACCATTCATTTCTGTGTTGGTGTCTCACTATGTGCATTAGCTAATTTCCATTAAAAATATATAAAATTTAATAACTCTTGAAAAACTCATTTCACAATATGGCGTACCATGTTTGAACATTCATGGCTTTCAAAAACTAGATGACCAATGTCAAGGCCATATCTGTTACCATACTTTATGATAATGTAACCATGTTTGATAGATTGGTGCATATTGGCATCTCAACATTGTTTACAAAACGAGCTTCCATATTTGAAGTTATTTTAAAAGCCCTAATCGATAATAATGGCTTTAATTTTGTCATACGATATAAGGCGTACCATGTATGAATATGCATGACTTTCAAACCAGATGACCAAGGTCATCATATCTTTGCTATAGTTTATGACGACATGTCCATATTTGGTAGATTGGTGCGTTGCATTTAAAATATTATTTACAAAGGAAGCTTCTGAATTTGAAGTTAGTTTCAATTTTTCAAGCGACGATAGTGGATTTTGTCATGAAGAAACTACAAATAAGTGTGGCTCAAAATCCCACTGCCTAGTTTTCACACAAGATATATATAGCCTGGGGTTTAGGGTTCGTGTTTTTTGGGTTAAGGGTTTTGGGGATTAGGGTTTATGGTATATGGTTTAGGATTTTAGGTTTTAGGGTCTAGGAGTTTAAGGTTGGTATTTAGGGTTTAGGTTTCAGGATTGAGGGTTTAGGGTTTTTGGATTTTAGGGTTTATTAGGGAATTTTCAATAATAATGTTCAAGCTTTATATATATGCTTATATATATTCGTGGAATAGGCTGGTGTTATTGTAATTTAATGAAAGTATCTCGGATTTTGATTTATAAGTGTATGATACTTGCTTGGTAAGGGATTGAGGGGATGAGGGTTTAGGGTTTATGGTTTTTAGGGATTAGGGGTTGAGGGTTTAGGTTTTGGGGGAATTTTCAATAATGTTCAAGCTGTTTTATGCTTATATTTGTGGAATGGAATGGCGTTAGCACAATTTGATGAAAGTATATATGAAATTTTGATCTACAAGTGCATGATACCTCATTTGCTAGGGTCGTTTAGGCGGGGTTAAGGGTTTAGGGCATTTTCAATAATGTTCAAGCTTTATGGTTATATTCGTGGAATAGAATGGCGTTACCGCAATTTAATGAAAGAATCTCAGGTTTTGATCTATAAGTACATAGTACCTGCTTGGTTAGGGTTTGTGGGTCGAGCATTTAGCGTTTTACGGTTTAGATTTTATGCATTGTATAGGGTTTAGGGGGTTTAGTGAATTTTCAATAATGCTCAGGCTTTATGCTGATATTCATCGAATATGATGGCGTTACCTAATTCATTGAAAGTATCTCAAATTTTGATCTATAAGTGCATGATACCTGCTTAGTTAGGGTTTATGGGTTGAGGGTTTGGGGTTTTAAGGTTTATTAGGATTTAGGTTTTAGGGTTTTTTAGGGTTTAGGGAATTTTTGATAATGCTCAAGATTTATGCTTATATTTGTCGAATAGAATGGCGTTACCAATTTAACAAAAGTATATCAAATTTTGATCTAAAAGTGCATGTTACGTGTTTGGTAAAGGTTTGGGTTTTAGGGGTTTAGGGTTTCTAGAATTTTCAATAATGTTCAAGCTTTATGCTTATATTCGTGGATTAGAATTGCGTTACCGCAATTTAACGAAAGTATCTCAAATTTTGATCTATAAGTGCATGGTACCTGCTTGGTTAGGGTTTATGGGTCGAGGGTTTACGATTTAGTTTCATGGGTTGTTTCCGGTTTAATTTTTGGTAATGCTCAGGATTTATGCTTATATTCGTCTAATAGAATGGCGTTACCTGATTTAATGAAAGTATCTCAAATTTTGATCCAAGAGTTCATGACTCCTGCTTGGTTAGGGTTTTTAGGCAAAGGGTTTTAGGGTTTAGGGTTTAGGGAATTTTTTATAATGCTCAAGATTTATTCTTATATTCTTCAAATAGAATGGTGTTACCCAATTTAACAAAAATATCTCAAATTTTGATCTATAAATGCATGCTACGTGGTTGTTGTGGTTTTGGGGTATAGGGGTTTAGGGTTTGGGTTTTAGGGGTTTAGCTAGGGATTAGAGTTTCAAGAATTTTCAATAATGTTCAAGCTTTATGCTTATATTCGTGGAATAGAATGGTGTTACCCAGTTTAATGAAAGTATCTCAAATTTTGATCTATAAGTGCATGATACCTGCTTGGTTAGGGTTTAGGGGTTTAGATTTTATGGTTTAGGATTCTGTGAATTTTCAGTAATATGTTCAAACTTTATGGTTTTATATATTAGTGGAATAGAATGGTGTTCAGGCAATTTAATGAAAGTATCTCAAAATTTAATCTACAAGTCGATGATACCCTACTTGGTCATATGTCTTGTTAAATACAATTAACGGTACCCAAATACTAAAACAAGGGAGAAACACCAAGAGTTCTGTGAGATTTAGGCACTGTTTGGTTGGGCTCTAATTCTGGCTTTTGATTTTTGGCTTATAAAGCGAGGAACGTGTTTTTTGGCTTTGTTTTTTAGCTTTTACTCTGACATAGTTGAATGATGGTATAAGCCAAAAGCGAAAAATCTAAAGTGGCTCATAAAATAAAGCTAAAAGCAATACATAAGCTTAACCAAACAACCCCTCAACTTCTTGATATGAATGCTAATATTGCAGCCTAATTTGGGACCTTTTGAAAGAAAAATCCAAATAAAAATATATAAATCAAAGCAATGTCTTTCTTTCGCAGAGTATTTTTTTATGTGCACTGCCTAGTTTCCATGAAAAAGTATGCTAAAATTTGACAACATTTGAAGAAACCCGTTTCACAATATGGCATACCATGTATTAACATTCATGGCTTTCAAACGAGATGACCAAGGTCATGGCAATATGTTTGCCATGGTTTATGATAACATGTCCAGGTTTGGTAGATCGGTGCATAACTGCATATTGGTATTTCAAACAATGTTTACAAAAAAGGTGCATCCAAATTCAAAGTTAATTTAAATTGTCTAATTCACAACAATGGCTTCTGTTGTCAAGCAACTACAAAGACTATATGTGGTTCAAAATTTCACCGCATCAATTTTCTCACGAAGTATAACTTTTTTGACGGATAATGCCCAAATTTCATGAATTTTCAAACTTCGAAGCTAGGTTTGATTATTTTAACGATTTTATCTCGGTTTAACGAAAAAAGTTCAAATTTTGAACAACAAGCGATAGGAATCTCTACTTCCCATAATTCTGGCTCACTGACATGTGGGTCACTTGCATGGTGGTTCCAAAAAGTTTGTGTATGTCGGAGTGGGCGGGCAGGTAAATATTGTAGAAGGGCTGGGAAACGTCGATGCGGTGATGCACTTGGGAGAACGCAAATTTACCACATATATCCCTCTGTTATTGCAGTGCCCCTCGGATTCTTGTTTTCGGAGTAGGGATAGAAGAGGAATTTGCATTCTACAAAGAGGTGAAGCATGTTTGAATGGATGAGCGAGATATTTTAATGGATGGGTGCGATGTTTGGGTGTCGTACCAAAATTTTGAGGTCGAAGCTTCTAGCATACGCTACTCTGGCGTGGGTCCTTGCAGATGCACTATCACCATCTAGACCCACACACCAGCGAGAGTTGCTTTCCAGCATTTAAACGAGTTTCTAGGCATTTGCTAAAATTTTCGAACAATTTAAGGCTTTCAAGAAGATGACCATCATCCAAAAAAAGGTGACCAAGGTCATGGAAATAGTTTATAATGACGTGTCCGCATTTGGTAGATCGGTGCATCTTGGCAAATCAACCAATATGTTTGGTTCCAAATTTTGAAGTTTGTTTTTGAATTTCCATGTAACAACAATGTGTTTTGTTGTGGAGCAACTATAAAGATGATGGCTCAAAATTCCACCACCCCCTTTTTTCACACAATGTATAATGCCTTTCAAGCTTCCAGGCTAAATCTGTGCAATAAAATAATTTTTGGGGCTGGATGTTTTGAATGGATGGGCGGGATGTTTGAATGGGTGGGCGGGATGTTTTGGCGCTCTGTCGAAATTTTGAAGTTGAACTTTCTAAGGTACGCTACTCCTACTTGGGATATTGTCCCCGTCAGATAGACCCACAGGCATGTATGCTTTCCAACATTTAATGACTTGATAAACATCTTCTGAAATTAATGAACATTAATTCAAGGATTTCAAACAAGAGGAGCAAGGTCACAACCATAGTTTCTATACCTTTTTCATGTTTTGTACTACTCCGTACATTGAAGCATATTTGCAAATCAAGCTTACAAACGTGTCCATATTTGGTAGATCGGTGCATCTTGGCATTTCAAGCAATTGTTTACAAAAGGAGATTCCAGATTTGATGGATAATACCCTACTTTCACGAGTTTCCAAGCTTCCTAGCTGAAGATGTGCAATAAAATGACCTTTTGACAATTTAAAGTAAGTATGTCTAATTACGAACTACAAAGTGTGTGATATAGCTTGCTCTTGACTTTTTAAAAATAATTTAAAGGTATTGACTTAGTCAAATATTGGAGAACCACTAAGAGTTTTGCAAGATTTCAAATTTTTGATATGAATGGTAATGACATCAAATTTGGGCCATTTAAAAAAAATAAAGAAACAAAATCTAAAACGAAATACAACCATTCGTTTCTGTGTTGGTGTCTCACTGTGTGCATTAGCTAATTTCCATAAAAATATAAAATTTGATAACTCTTGAAAAACTTGTTTCACAATATGGCGTACCATGTTTGAACCTTCATGGCTTTCAAAAACTAGATGACCAATGTCAAGGCCATATGTGTTACCATACTTTATGATAATGTAAGCATGTTTGGTAAATGGGTGCATACTGGCATTTCAACATTGTTTACAAAAAGAGCTTCCATATTTGAAGTTATTTTAAAAGCCCCAATCGATAATAGTGGATTTAATTTTGTCATATGATATATGGTGTACCATGTATGAATATGCATGACTTTCAAACCAGATGACCATGGTAATGGCCATATCTTTGCTATAGTTTATAACAACATGTCCGTATTTGGTAGATTGGTGCATTGCATTAAAATATTATTTACAAAGGAAGCTTCTGAATTTGAAGTTATTTTCAATTTTTCAAGTGACGATAGTGGCTTTTTTCGTGAAGAAACTACAAATAAGTATGGCTCAAAATCCCACTGCCCTAGTTTTCACACAAGATATATATAGCATGGGGTTTAGGGTTCGTGTTTTTTGGGTTGAGGGTTTTGGGGTTTAGGGTTTATGGTATATGGTTTAGGATTTTAGGGTTTAGGGTTTAGGAGTTTAAGGTTGGTATTTAGGGTTTAGGGTTCAGGATTGAGGGTGTAGGGTTTTCTAGGTTTTAGGGTTTATTAGGGAATTTTTAATAATAATGTTCAAGCTTTATATACATGGTTATATATATTCGTGTAATAGACTGGTGTTATCGCAATTTAATGAAAGTATCTTGGATTTTGATCTATAAGTGCATGATACCTGCTCGGTAAGGGATTGAGTGGATGAGGGTTTAGGGTTTATGCTTTTTAGGGTTTAGGTTATTGGGGAATTTTCGATAATGTTCAAGCTACTTTATGCTTATATTCGTGGAATGAAATGGCGTTAGCTGATGGCTCTGAAATATAGCCATCTACGTCCACATTTAAACTGGATATTAATCATATTTTTGATGAAATATCTCTCTAAAACCCTGCCAGTAATGCTAATATTCAGAGGGGTATGCAATCCTTTTTTCTTGTATTTTTCCTGCGTAGATAATGTCGTTTAAAGGAGGGAATCACTACATTAAAGTCAAAGGTACGAGATTTCCAACAACCAGAAGAAACAAGGAGCCGAACAACGGAGGCAAACACCGTAACGACCAACTTTACGGCCGGAGAAAAAATTCCGACCGTATAGCTACGGTCGTATAGTTGGCGCCGCCACCGTTAGGTCAAACAGAACAACTTTCATGAAGGGTCCCCTATATAAAGAAGCCTCAGGAAATGAGAAAAGCCCCAAAAGAAGCCAGACCTCGTCAAAAAGCCTCCGCCACATATCTCCAGCCACCTCCAGATCTCCAAACCCGTCTCCATCTCCATAGCCATATTCCACCACTTGTAATAGTATATCTCTTCTCCGATTGGCGACATTGTAAGACTATTGCTATCAATTGTATGATTTTCATTACAATGTTTGTGATTGTTGATCTCATCTCTATGTGTGAGTAATTCTCCTTGGGCTAAGGGCTTCAGCCTAGCCATGTAGCAATTGTGCATGTTATTTATCATAGATGGGATCGTGTATTAGTTTGTATGACATGATGATTATTGTATCCTCTCTTGCCTCAATCCAAGGACTTGTCAGGTACCCAAGATCCCGAGGGTTGAGCCAGGTATAGGGAGTATGAGTGATGACTGATCTACAGGTTGGGAACCCTAGTGACAGAAGGGGTATTACGGATGTATGTGAGGGATTTGCTTGGGATTAATGGTGACATCACTATGCATATCATTAGTTCTCTTTCTTCTATGGATGAGACTAGTAGGTTATTGCTATAAGCGGTTGCGGAGGCAATAGCAATTATGGATGCACTGCCCACATATAATTTATCTTGCTCTAACAAGTACATGCTTACTTTATTTCTATCCTTTATTTCCATCAGATGTTTTTGCACAGCTACAGGTGAAACCGAACGCCCTAGGCCCTCTCTCTCCATCATCAACAACAACAAAAAGACGCAAGCTACTGGTCTGGTAAAAACACAAAAGGAATTCAAAAACTCCTGAAGGTCCATTAAAGTAACTTCACTACGCATTCGCTTCCCGTGGATTCGATAACCTAGGTCTACTAGGGAAAAGAGCTATATTACATCCGTAATCTGGATCGAAGGTATCAACCCTTTTTCTAGCGTTGTTGCTGGGGAAGCAATAGCTACCCTGGTAAGGATATTATTAGGAACCTTGCTAGTTTTAATTCTTGTTTTTAATTTTGTTAGTTTGCTTTCAGTCTTTATTTGATAAACCAAAAATTAGTTAGTCTTTAAAATTCTTGTTTTTACTGTTATAATTTTTAATCTAAGGAAACCCAAAAACATAGGAAGTATGGCTGAAAAGAAGCTTGGGGAGTTTGCTACTCCCAATAATGATTATTTGCGCACTCCTATTACTCAGCCAGCAATCGCTGCTCATGACTATGAAATTAAGCCCCATTACTTAAGTTTGGTTCAATAGAATCAATTTGGAGGCTCTGTTGTTGAAGACGCAGGTATGCACTTAAATACTTTCACTAAAATATGTGATATGATGCGTATAAAAGACGTTGACCCTAATGCGGTCAAATTACGTCTATTTCCTTTCTCTCTAAGAGGGATAGCTAAAGAATGGTTGTTATCTTTGCCTAAAAATACTATTACATCATGGGTGGGATATATTTATTTATTTATGAGTAATTTTTTCCCACCTACAAAGACTATGCAACTTCGATCTAATATTACTGGCTTTAGACAGGAAGAGCGTGAGCCACTAGCGCTCGCATGGGAGAGGATGAAAGAATGCCTAAGAAACTGTCCTAGTCATGGGATGGAAGATTGGTTAATCCTCCATTTATTTTATAATCCTCTTAATCATGTGTCTAAGTCTATGCTTGATACTATAGCTGGAGGAACATTTATGGGTAAACATATTACCGAAGCAAAGCAGCTGCTAGACAATATGCAAGACAACCATGCCCAATGGCATGTTGAAAGATCAAACACGAAGAAGGTGAACTCTGTATCACCACAAGAGAATGAAGATCTCAATGCTAAGTTGGATGAGCTCATACTAGTCGTAAAAGGTAAAGAAACTCAGGTAAGAGCCATCCTTAAAGCAAACATATAAGAAATAGACTTCGTAGCTCGTAATGATTACAACCCTGCTTGGAAGAAGAGTTACAATCCTAACTATCAGAAACATTATGCTAATCCTGCAGGTAACTCTAATAATAATATGGGAACTAGTAATGGTAGTCTCCAAGAAACGCTTAAGTCTTTCATAGACTCACAAAATGAACAAAATAATATTCTACTCAAAATTACGGAGAACCATGATGCTATTCTTGGTAAATTATCTAACCAAGCTATTAGTTTGAGAAATGATTTGCAGGCCCTTCAAGAAAGAACAAGGATCGTTGAGGCACATCTAGGTAAGATAACCGAGAGTCAAACTCTCATTTTAGCTAAATTTGTAGGTAAAGTTGAGCCCAATCATGTTGAAGAACTCAAAATGATGAGGATCCAAAGGGAGGAGCCTGAAGAACTTGATTATAGTAATGCCCCTTAACCAAGCTACACCATCTAAGATCTCGTAAAGAGGATCAACGTCAAAATTCCGGTAAGTGAAGGTAATGATGAAGCCATGTATCAACACTTTGTTGATCAAGTAGCAATTAACGTACGTGAGCTTGAAGAGGAATACAAGAAAATTGTTGAAAAGTTACCTGTTAAACTAGATGACATATTTGAGCCTACTATTAAGATAAAAATCGGAACCAATGAGATAGTTGCACTTTGTGATCTAGGTGCAAGTGATGACCCACAAGTATAGGGGTGTATCGCAGTATTTTTGAGGGAAGTGAAACCCAATTTATTGATTCGACACAAGGGCAGCCAAAGAATATTTATCAGCCTTAACAACTGAGTTGTCAATTCAGCTGCACCTGGAAACAATCTTGCTCACAGCAGTTTATCAATAGCAACAGTTTTGTAGTAGGAATAGTAAAGCAGCTGCAGTAGTAAAGCAAAGACAGTAGTAACAAAAGCAGTAAACAGTGGGATTCGAGTGCGGTAGGCATAGGGATGGATGGACGGGCGTTGCATGGACAAAACAATTCACATAGCAATCAGAACATAGGGCAATTGTAGATAAATAAGATAAAGCATCCAAGTACTAGACAATCCTAGGCATGTGTTCCATATATAGTCATACGTGCTCGCAATGAGAACTTGCACAACATCTTTTGTCCTGCCAGCCCGTTTGCAGCGGGGCCTCTAGGGAACTACTAGAAATTAAGGTGCTCCTTTTAATAGAGCACCAGAGCAAAGCATTAACACTCCGTGAACACATGTGATCCTCACATCAAAGCCTTTTCCTTCCGGTTATCCCGATTTCTGTCACTTCAGGGCCATAGGTTCCAGACAACGACGTGTGTATACAACTTGCAGATAAGACCCAAAACAATACTATCATAATGAATCAATAATAAGTTCAGATCTGAAATCATGGCACTCGGGCCCTAGTGACAAGCATTAAGCACAACAAGTCGCAACAAAGTCATAAAGCACTAATAGAAGATACTAGGCACCATGCCCTAACAATCTGATGCCATTACATGAACGATCTCATCCAATCCCTACCATCCCCATAGCCTACAGCGGGGGATTACTCACTCCTAGATGGGGGAAACATGGATGGTCAATGGAGAAGCGATGGTGATGATGATGGCGATGATCTCCTCCAATTCCCCGTCCCGGCAGGGTGCTAGAACGGAGTTTCTGGTGCTGTTTCGTGGAATCTGGTGGTGGCGGCGGAGCGGAACTCCTTCTGGAAAAACGTCGAACCTCCCGAAGTTTTTAGGTCAGAAGGGTCCTTATAGGCGAAGAGAGAGACCGAGGGGGTGCCTGGGGGGCCCACACCACCCCCTAGCATGGCATGGCCCGCGCCAGCAGGTGGTGTGGCCACCCCAGGGCTCTTCTCCGTCTCGTATTCTGGCTCCTGGAGTCTTCGGGTGAAATAGGATTTTTGGCATATTTTCCGGGATTTTTCCTGATAGTTGATTTTCTGCACAAAAAGTAGACACCAAGGCAATTCTGCTGAAAACAGCGTCAGTTCGCGTTAGTTGCATCCAAATCACACAAGTATAGAGGAGAAACAATAACAAAAGTGTTCGGGAAAGTAGATACGTTTTGGACGTATCAACTCCCCCCAAGCTTAGCTTATTGCTTGTCCTCAAGCAATTCAGTTGAAAACTGAGTGCGATAAAAGAACTTTCATGAACACATTTGCTTCATATGATGTAAATATTCTCAGCAATGTGATCAACTACTTAGACAATTCATAATAAAGAGTATGCAACTGAGTCTACTTAATATTCATTGCAAGCTATGAAGAGATTCCAACTCAAGAATAATAAGTAGCACAAAGCACAAATATAAGCAACATTACAATGCTCATAGAAAGGTATGATAGAGTGGTATCTCGCTTGCCTTTGATTATGAATTCCAAGGCACCTCTGAAGTTCAAGTGATGACTAGAAGTAAAGATATCAAAGATACAAGCATCAAAGTCATAACACAAATAATCAAGTAATGGGACAAACACAAAGAGTGACAACTATGCTCTCAAGAAGGTGCTCAAAGAATATGTGGAGACTCAACAAGTAGAAGAAAAAGGTTTTGAGAAATTTGAAAGGCTTCCAAATGCTGAAAGTATGGTACTTGTTAGCTTTGAGATCTCATTGCCCCTATCATAGGCATCTTTAATGTGGTTAAGGTGAAAGTGAGGTCCAATCTGAGTTATATGCTTGACAGACTATAAACTGGAAATCCCAAGTCCCTTGAGTACGAGGGCCGCTCCTCATGCTACTCAACTTTAGTTACCGGTAAGTTCTTGTCTTCGTAAGTATGTGCGTATCATTGAGAACCGCCAACGGGGTACCCCTTGCCCGATGATACGGAAGAATCCCCATATCAAAATGACAAGGCAAGCAGACAATGAGTATCTCAGCAATCTTCTTATTTACCATGGGAAAATGGTGCTTTTTTCTCTCTTTCCTCTTTTCATAAATCTTTTTTTTCTTTTTCTCAATAGCTATCTCTCTTTTTTTATAAGAAGAATGCTTCATAGATATCATTATGATTACGCTGCATGTTTCCACCATGTCAACATGGATTAGACCAGTGGCCCAGGCGTTTCTCTAACACACATACATAACTCCATGGACTTACAAGCTCCCCTTTTATTTCACACCGACGACATCCGCAAACAAAAGAGCAAGGTATCAACTGGATATATATTTACAAGTGTTGAAAGCGTTCCCAATGACAGCACGGATCTGCTAATCCCCAACCTATAATTTGCAAGCATATAACTTTCATGGAGAGTTCACAATGGTTCAGGTTTATTAAGTGCAGGAAATAAAGTGTGCCATCAAGTTCGTGAGAGCTTTACTAACTAATTTTCCCATAACAAGCAAACATTTTATTCGGAAGAAAACAAGGCATATTGAATATGCACGGGAGTAGCAAGTGATGCTAATAGGTAGGTATGGTGGACACTTTGGAAATATTTGGTTTAGGGAGTTGGAAACATGAGTAAAACACTCAATGGAAGTGAAGGCTAGCAATAGTAAGGGAGCGACAAACGAGAGAGCAATAGTTGTCATTATCATCCTTGCAACAAAACAGGACTAATCATGGCATGAAAGTGATTCAAGATCCTCAAGGCAAAATAATTCATCGAGGCTTAACTGATTATTACAGTCATGTGCATGCGTGAGCATGTGCCAAGTCAATTCAAATGAAACATTCAGAGGAGGATACCACAGTGTCATACCAATTTATGAATAGAGCAATGCAAGCAAACATTCATGAGACATGCTACAAACTATTAGCGAGCTGGAGCAAGAACTACTAAGCATCCAAAGAAAACATACTCTACATGAATAGACTAAGCACACCCACAGTGATGAGAATATGTACAAAAATGAAAACAAATAGAGTTCGTTACCAGCCTCTTACCACGCCTCAAGTTGTCATTGATCCTCATTATTGCTCTTCACTTGTGTGGCTTGAATAATAATATGAAACCAATAATCCACTGAGAACTGTCGAACCCTGTAGCAAACTTGCAAAAACCAAAGAAGAACGACAAATATTTTTGGTGTTTTCGATTTTTAAATAAGAACCAAAAGAGAAAAACAAGCAAAGCAAAATCTTTTTGGGTTTTTTGAATAGTTCAAACAAAGCAAAAAGGAAAAACAAACCAAGGAAAAAAGAAGAAGCAAACCAAAGAGAAACAACAAAAATATTTTTGGTCTTTTTGTGTTTTTAGAAAGCAAAAGCAAAGAAGAACGAAAACTAAAAAGAGAACGAAAACATGAATATACAAAGTACCGACGCAACATGATATGGAGATGAGTGCGGTGTCGGCGTACCTCCCCCCAAGCTTAGGCTTTTGGCCTAAGTGGGTATCAATCCATGTACGAATAGGGGTTCCAAGCGGGCGGATCTTGGTAAGAATGGTCGTAGCTGGGCCCATGAGAAGAAGAGGAAGCTCCCCAATCATAAGCGGGTTGCTGATATGAAGACTCTCCCTCATTCGAGGGCTGGACCGAATCGTCAGTGACCTCCCTTCTAGTGTCCTGCTCCTGTTGGGAGAGCTCTCCCAAGTACGTGTCAAGCTCCTCCTCGGTGAGGGACCATCCTTCCCTGTTACCAAGGTTAAACAAAACAGGTGCAGGCAAAAGAACAACACGAAGAAAACCAAACGAAAGCAAAAGCTAAAATGCAAAGGATAGAATTAAACAGAGACAATCATAATGAAAACATTGTTTTGTTCAATGGAATCCTTTTGTTAGCAAGGTTGATCAAGTCTTGCTATCAAAACAATTGCATATGAGACAAAACTTTGTACTCCACTAATGATTATGTTACCTCAACCTTGATAGCAATGGTCCCAATCATAATAGTTTCAAATTTTTCTTTTGGTATGGGACAATATATTTCTCCAACTTGAATGCCTTCAACATGTTCAATTGAATTTAAACCATAAGTCCTTTCAATCTTCTTGGGGAAATAGACAGTATGTTCCTTGTCATTAACATTGAAGGTCACCTTTCCTTGATTACAATTAATAACAGCTCCTGCAGTTATTAAGAAAAGGTCTCCCAAGAATAATAGACATATTATCATCTTCAGGCATTTCAAGCACAACAAAATCAGTTAATATCAAGCAATTATGAGCCACCTGAACAGGTACATCCTCACATATACCCACAGGAATAGTGGTAGACTTATCAGCCATTTGCAAAGATATATTAGTTGGTATCAATTTTTCAAGCCGAAGCCTCTTATAGAGAGAGAAAGGCATAACACTAACTCCAACTCCCAAATCACACAAAGCAGTTCTAACATAACTATTCTTAATAGAGCAAGGGATAGTTGGAATCCCTGGGTCTCCAAGCTTCTTAGGAACCATACCATTGAAAGAATAATTAGCAAGCAAAGTAAAGATTTCTTCATTAGGGATCTTCCTTTTATTCGAGACAATGTCCTTCATATAATTTGAGTAAGGAGGCAATTTAATAGCATCAGTCAAAGGAATTTGCAAGAATAAAGGCTTCATCCACTCACAAAACTTATTATAGTGTTCATCTTCCTTTGACTTGTGTTTCTTATCAGGGAAAGGCATAGGTTTTTGGACCCAAGGTTCTCTTTCACTACCATGTTTCTTAGCAATAAAATATTCTTTAGTGTATTTAGTAGTCTTAGTGTGATTTTCAGGTTCTTCTTCAACTTTTTCTTCATTAGGAACTTCATTTTCTTCATTACCACTTTCAGTTTCAGCATCAGAGATAGATATACTATTAGGATCTATAGCAGGTTCAGAGGATTCTACAATAGTTTTATGTTTCTTTTTCCTTTTCTTACGAGTAGAACCACTATTTTCAGCTTGTTGAGAATCCTGCTCAATTCTTTTGGGATGCCCCTCAGGATATAGAGGATCCTGGGTAGCAGCACCACTTCTAGTTCTAATTTCATAAGCATGTTTTTCTTTAGCAGCATTAACTAGCAAGTCGTTTTGCACTTTAACGAGTTGATCTATTTGAGTTTGAACCATTTGAAAGTGTTTAACAATCATTTTAACATCATTAGAGGTTCTTTGCACAATATATTTCAACTCAACAATAGCTCTAGTGTTTTCCATTAGATGATTTTGCACCCTTTTATTAAAGTTATCTTGCTTAACAATAAAGATATCAAATTCTTCTAAGCATTGATCAGGAGGTTTCAAGTAAGGGATATCACTTTCATCAAAGTGTTGGAGAGAGTGTACCTCAATAGTGGGTGAGTAGGGAATAGGCTTACATAATTCTTCTATAGGAGGTAAATTCTTGACATCTGCAGCTTTAATTCCCTTCTCGACATTTCTTAGCTTCCTTCATCACTTCATCATTTAATTCAATAACTCCCCTCTTCTTTGATGTTGGAATAGGCACGGGAATAGATGGTTCAGATACAATTACTTTAGGTATAGCTTGTTTAGGAGGAGTCCAATCTTCATAATTCTTGCTTATTTTAGCCATTAATTCCTTAGCTTCCTTAGGAGTCCTATTCCTGAAAACACAATCAGCACAACTATCTAGGTATGTCCTAGATTCCTCGGTTAGTCCATTATAAAATATATCAAGAAGCTCATTCTTAGGTAATGGACTTCCAGCCTGTGCATGAATCAGAGCACAAAACCTCGCCCAAGATTCGGGCAATACCTCTTTTTCTCCCTGTTTAAAATCAAAAGTTCCTGCAAAATAGCATGTCTAGCACTGGGAGGAAAATATTTCTGCAGGAAAGTACTAATCAAGCACTCAGGGCTATCAATAGATCCAGGAGGTAAATTACTAAACCAAGTTTTAGCTTCTCCTTTCAGTGAAAAAGGAAAAATCTTAGCAACAAAGTAAGTACGCATCTTAATATCATCAGAAAACAAGGCACTCATGGTAGAAAGTTCATTCATATGTGCTACCGCACTTTCATTCTTAGTCCCACAAAAAGGTTCTTTCTCGACAATAGCTATGTAAGATAGATCGAGAGAGAAATCATAATCTTCATCTATAATGTTTATGGGAGAAGCAGCAAACTTAGCAGCAGGATATAATTTGGGTCTAATAGTACGCCTCTCAAGGAGACTCTTAGCAGCGCTCCTATCATGGGTGTTCTTACATTCTTTAATAAACTCATCGGTCATCTCAACATAATCTTCTTCAAGATCATAACTCTCACTAGACTCAGGTGAGCTAACAAGTGTGGTAGTGTCTTCATTAGGAGTTTCGGTATTTCCAGTTATAGTTCTAGCAATCGTAGCATCTAGGAAAGGACCTAATGAACCACTCTTATCAAGCACAGTAGAAGCAGCATCATAAGCATCAGAAGTTTCAGATTCAGCAGTAGTAGCAGTGTGTGTAGCATGTGTATGTGGTGGTGTAATGAGCTTACTTATAACAGATGGTGAATCAAGAGCAGCAGAGGTGTTCAGAACCGTACCTCTTCTTGTAGTGGATGGTAAAATAGGAAACTTGCCATCACGAGACTTACCCATGATGGATGGATAGCAGCGAACAATAGAGAATCCAAGTGAACTTGATAAATAAAGCTATGCTCCCCGGCAACGGCGCTAGAAAATAGTCTTGATGACCCACAAGTATAGGGGGTGTATCGCAGTATTTTCGAGGGAAGTGAAACCCAATTTATTGATTCGACACAAGGGGAGCCAAAGAATATTTATCAGCCTTAACAACTGAGTTGTCAATTCAGCTGGACCTAGAAACAATCTTGCTCACAGCAGTTTATCAGTAGCAACAGTTTTGTAGTAGGAATAGTAAAGCAGTAGCAGTAGTAAAGCAAAGACAGTAGTAACAAAAGCAGTAAACAGTGGGATTCGAGTGCGGTAGGCATAGGGATGGATGGATGGGCGTTGCATGGACAAGACAATTCACATAACAATCAGAACATAGGGCAATTGTAGATAAATAAGATAAAGCATCCAAGTACTAGACAATCCTAGGCATGTGTTCCATATATAGTCATACGTGCTCGCAATGAGAACTTGCACAACATCTTTTGTCCTGCCAGCCCGTTTGCAGCGGGGCCTCTAGGGAACTACTGGAAATTAAGGTGCTCCTTTTAATAGAGCACCAGAGCAAAGCATTAACACTCTGTGAACACATGTGATCCTCACATCAAAGCCTTTTCCTTCCGGTTATCCCGATTTCTGTCACTTCGGGGCCATAGGTTCCGGACAACGACGTGTGTATACAACTTGCAGATAAGACCCAAAACAATACTATCATAATGAATCAATAATAAGTTCAGATCTGAAATCATGGCACTCGGGCCCTAGTGACAAGCATTAAGCACAACAAGTCGCAACAAAGTCATAAAGCACTAATAGAAGATACTAGGCACCATGCCCTAACAATCTGATGCCATTACATGAACGATCTCATCCAATCCCTACCATCCCCATAGCCTACAGCAGGGGATTACTCACTCCTAGATGGGGGAAACATGGATGGTCAATGGAGAAGCGATGGTGATGATGATGGCGATGATCTCCTCCAATTCCCCGTCCCGGCAGGGTGCTAGAACGGAGTTTCTGGTGCTGTTTCGTGGAATCTGGTGGTGGCGGCGGAGCGGAACTCCTTCTGGAAAAACGTCGAACCCCCCGACGTTTTTAGGTCAGAAGGGTCCTTATAGGCGAAGAGAGAGACCGAGGGGGTGCCTGGGGGGCCCACACCACCCCCTAGCGCGGCCTGGCCCGTGCCAGCAGGTGGTGTGGCCACCCCAGGGCTCTTCTCCGTCTCGTATTTTGGCTCCTGGAGTCTTCGGGTGATATAGGATTTTTGGCATATTTTCTGGGATTTTTCCTGATAGTTGATTTTCTGCACAAAAAGTAGACACCAAGGCAATTCTGCTGAAAACAGTGTCAGTTCGCGTTAGTTGCATCCAAATCACACAAGTATAGAGGAGAAACAATAGCAAAAGTGTTCCGGAAAGTAGATACGTTTTGTACGTATCAGCAAGCATCTCAACAATTCCAAAGAGTCTTTTTAACAAGTTAAATCTTGGATCCTTGATGGCTCAGTGTATGCCACCAAAAAAGTGCTGGTGCGGAGTTGATGTAGAGCTCGTTGGGAACCCCGAGAGGAAGGTATGATGAGCACAGCAGCAAGTTTCCCTCAGTTATGAAACCAAGGTTTAATCGAACCAGTAGGAGCAAGGAAACACCCCAAAGGTGTTGCTAGCTGAGCCTTGGCAGGGCGCACTACCGGTGCTAGTAGCAACGTGGAGACCTGCACAACACAACCACAGAACTTTGTCCCCAACTTGCGATGAGGTTGTCAATCTCACCGTGTTTTGCGGAAAACAAAGGATTAAACATATCGAATGGAAATAAGTAATAGTTTGTAGAAAGTAAACACAAAGTAGTAATAGTTTGTAGATTGTATGTAAAAGAAAGGATCGGGATCCATAGTTCACTAGAGGTGGCTCGCCTTAGATAGATAACATGCTGGGTCAACAAATTACAGCGAGGCAATTGACAAACATCGAGAAAGCAATACATGCATATACTAATCATCTTGACTCCTTTGAGACTTGATTGGGCATTACAACATTATACATAGACCGCCATCCAACTGCATCTATGACTAATAATCCACCTTCAGGTTATCATCCGAACCCCCTCCAGTATTAAGTTGCAAGCAACAGATTATTGCTTTACGAACTGCGTGTAAAGTAAACAATATGATTGTTCTATGAACAAAGTATTGTTGTTTTCTCCCTAGTAGCAACAACACATCTAGTACCTTAGAGATTTATGTCACTTCCCCAGATTACCAGAGGCATGAACCCACTATCGAGCATAAATACTAACTCTTGGAGTTGCTAGCATCTACTTGGCCAAGATAGCTACTAACAACGGAAAGCATGCAAGATCACAAATAACAAAGACATGATAGAATCAATAATCAATCTGAAATAGCATCTCAATATCCATCGGATCCCCGCAAACACAACATGCAGAATTACAAATAGATGATCTTGATCATGAACGGAGCTCACAAGATCTAGACATGAAAGCACAAAGGAGGAGAACCAGCTATCTAGCTACTACATGGATCCGTAGTCCAAGGATGAACTACTCACGCATCACACCGGAGGCTTGTATGGTGATGAAGAAGGCCTCCAGGGTGAATTCCCCTCTCCGATAGGGTGCCGGGAAGAGCTTCAGATCCCTCCCGATCTAGGGATGGAGATGACGGCGGCTACAGACTCTTTCGTGGATTTTTTGATCAGGCACTTAGGGTTTTCGTCCTGAGGGCATCTTATAGGCGGAAGGGGAGGCCGAGGGGGTGCCGGAGGCGGCTAGACCACCCCCTGGCGTGGGCTAGGCTGGGCCGCGCGTCCAGGTGGTGTGGTGGCCCCCTGGCCCCTCTCCGTCTCGTACTCTAGCATTTGATGACTTCCGGAAAAATAGGCACTTTGGCTTTTGTCCCATCCAATTCCGAGAATATTCATTTTCTGACTTTCCTGGAACCAAAAACAGCAGAAAATAGGCAGCTGACACTGTGGCTCTTGTTAATAGGTTAGTCCAAGAAATCATATGAAAAGTACTCCAAAGTGTGGACAAAACACAAGAAAGTGGATAAAACCAAGCATGGAACATCAAAAATTATAGATACATTTGCAATGTATCACTCCTTCGAAATTACTGAATTAAAATTGTATCTAGCAGATTCTACCTACAAACAAGCTGTAGGGATTAAGGACAACACTTTAGTCTACATCAAAGGTTGTCCTGCTCTAATTGACTTTGTTATTGTTGACATGCCTGAAGATACTGTTGCTCCTATAATACTACGCCGTCCTTTCTTGAGAACTATAAAGGCTTTAATTAACCTTCATGAAGGAAACATGAAGTTGCAATTGCCTTCACGGGATCCTTTTGTTATCCACTTCCCTAGGAAGAAGAAAACCAAACATGACGAGAAGGAGGCCATCACTTTGAAGGCCAATAACTTTGGAGTGGGTGTTCCACTCATCTAGCCCAAGTGAGTATCATCAAGGTCAAGCTATTGACCATAAAAGAGTGCTCCATGGGAGGCAACCCATGTTAAATTAAGGTTTGAGCTAAGTTTTTAGTTTTAGTTTAAGTTTTTGTTTAATAAAGAGTGCTAGAAAACTCCATTTGAGGAGAAGAAATTTGGTAGTACTTGAAATTCTGCATTATTCATGCTATTGTTGGTCGACAATATTTACTGCCAATTTTCTATCGAAAACAAGGTATATCACTAAGCTACAGGAAAAGAAATAGTTTACAAAGAAACAGAAAAAAAATTATGCACACAGAGAGTTTAACGACCAACTATACGGCGGGAATAAAAATTCTGGCAGTATATTTCTTGTCGTATAGATATCAATGCCTCCATATAATTTATTTTCATATATACTGAGAGTTTAACGACCAACTATACGGCGGGAATAAAAATTCTGGCCGTATAGTTCCGATCGTATAGATATCGATGCCTTTGCAAATTTTCTTTCGCATGGACAGACGGTTTAACAACCAACTATACAGCCAGAACATTTTGTTCCGCCCGTATAATTGCGTCCGTATAGCTGCGCCGCCAGGATGAAACCCTAATATTTTGACAGAACGCCAACTATACGGCCGAAACATATGTTCCGCCTGTATAGTTGCGCCCGTATAGTTGCGTCTGACCACAAAATCGCACGGGAAGGTACTCCCAACTCCAAAACTTCAATCCTTTTTCTTTCTTCTACCTCCGAACTCTCTCAAAACCTCAAGGGATCTTCATCCCTACTCAATTTCGTTCGATTTCCTCGTACACAAGTGATCTACGGTATGTTTCTCCTCCGATCCTCCAATTACTTTTTACAAATCCATCTTTGATCTATTGTCATTGTCAATCTAGGGTAAGACCTACTATAAACAAATTGCCATGATTTTCTTGCCTAGATTATTATCTTGAGGAGATTTTTTTTGTGCTTAGATGAGGAATATATTATACTTACTGTTTTTGGATAAAAAAGTTTTATTTTTTCCTTTCTTCAATGTTTTATATGATGAACACAAGGAGCAAAACTCACGCTCGTGCCACCGCTAGTGCTTCTCGGGCTGCCGCTTAGGAACGCATGGAGATACAGTTCAGGGATGAGGCCCATCGTGAACGCTTCAACAAGATCAAGAACCACGAAGTGAAGGCCACCAAGTGGGCTTGCCCCATTATATTGAACCAACTCGGTATTTCTGATGACTTTATTTTACTTTGCAATAGAGTTGGCCTGTAAAACTTTGTATATAATGATGTACCTACTTATCGCCGCTTAACCATTGAATTCCTAAGTTCGTTGCAAAGCACTGTTAAACTGTGGCAAGGAGAGGTTACTATTTATTTCCGTCTGATGAACAATAACTACACTTTAACATTAGATGAATGGTGTGCATGCTTTAATTTACCAAACAACGATGTTCATGCTTTATGCGCATCCTTTACTGGCTTAATTCCTTCCCTCGATCAATACTATAATGGAATAAGCTTCACTAGTAGAGTGAACAAGGGAAGAATATTCAACATCCTGCAATTCTCTATTTGTTCTATGTTATTGCTAACACCTTGCATGCACGTAATGAGTTCACGAGACTTAGCGAGGAGGACATCCTAGTCCTCGCAAAATCTGCTTACATCAACTGCAACCTGTCACTCAACTTGGGCGCCATCCTTGTGCGCTACCTAGAGAACCAAGCCTCCCAAAGCCAAGGGTCAATCATAGGAGGAGGCGTCATCACCGTGCTTGCCACCGCCCTAGACATCGATCTAGGTGAGTTGCAACCCGTACTAGGTGAGACACGTGTTGGTTTCTCCACCTTGAGGGCATGTGGAATGCTCACTAGGAGAGGTGGTGTTTATTACCTGCATATTGCTTGAGCTGGGCATATCTACCCCGCTCCTATCCCTAATGGTCTTTTCTCTATCGAGGAAGGATGTTTGCTATATGATTCAAAGGTTGAGCAGCACCAACCCAAGGAAGAGATTCCTGAAGAGGATGAGGACCAAGAGGAGGAGCAAGAAGTTCCTTATCAAGAGGAGCAGCCACAAACCCGGTTCGCCACATACCAAGATTTCCAAGGACTTGGAGGGACTGTGGAGAGGATGCACAACCTCTCTTTGAGCCTCCAAAAATCAACAAGTAACCTCTCGACTCAATTTGCGAACTGGAGTAATGACTTTTTCCCGCCACCACAATGATTTGAAGGTCTTGCAAAAGCCTAAGCTTGGAGAAGTTTCCTCATGTATCTTTATTTGGCGTTTATTTGATTTTATTTATTTCGAGGTTGCATTTTTATTTGAGTTTATAAGCACTCGTGTTGGTTTCTCCAATACTTTATCTTTAGTTCTTTCTATTTTTCTTTCGAAATTTTCTATCCGAGCTTTGCCGCTAATTTTTTATTCTTTAAATTCCCTCTCTTGAAAATCACAAAAAGATTTCTCCATTGTTCCTTGTGTTCCCACTTTTTTCTGTCCGCCTCGAGGTCTTCATATATTTGCAGAAGAGTGATCGACTTCGAGTTTCCAAGAAACAAATAAAAAAAGAAGAGATAAGTGGAACCAAACATGAGAGGTATGTCTTATGACTCCCCACTTTTGAAGTTTGAGAAACCCATGCTAGTTAGTAGTAAGTGTTGAGATATTATATTGGTGGAGTGAGTCTTTTTATCATTGTAATATTGCCGTTTGCATGGGTATTTAATTGGGCTCATTTTGTTCTAGCTCTCGTAATTAACCAAGTCTTGCCTAAAACTTGCTAAACAATTGTAATAAGAAAAAGTCTCACAATTGAAGGCTTGGGTGTTATAGTGCTTAGTCTTGAAGGTTTATTTCTAGAGGCACTCGACACCACTGAAAATGTTAATTGACTTGATAGCTCTCTTTGAAAGGATTTGTTCGATTGAATTAATGTTTAGCGGTTTTTGTGAGCATACCAAAATTTGACTTGTTAATCATAAGAATGGTATAGCTTTACGCATATCAAACTTCATGGGATGCCAACAACTCCGCTGGCCTACGAACGATCTTCATGGAGAAAACTCCTAGATTTTAGCTATGAGTTGATTAAACACTTGTAGCAGCAATGCTATAGTGGGTAAGATTCTTGGCACTCCCGGGTAGCTGTAATTATGATGGAATCACTCCCCTGGCTATTATGAGTAATCATTATGCAAAAGGAAGAAAAACCTTAGTGATGCCACGAGTGTCCATCACAGCTCGATAAACTAATAAAAATCTTTGGTATGCTCTCAGTTACTTAAAAACTCAAATTCTTGAAGGACAATGAATAGAAAAGTAGTTCTTGCAAAGTCTTGATTCATTGATGTGGGAGAATTGAGATACTCTAGTATATATGTTTTTCATGACAACTCTCGGACTCTTAATTTACATGACTAGTTAGTATTGCACGTGCAACACATGTCTACGTGAGCATAATTTTTTTGAAAATTCTAAGTCAATATGAACAATAGAAACTTCCAAATTTGCCAAAGCATAATTTCACCAAAATTCTTAAGTTTCACCAAACTACCCAATGTGTACCACATAATAATTATAGAAATGATTTCTCACATAAATATGTTCTGAAACGAAAAGTCAAATATCTACACCAATTGCACATATTACGTCAATTGTAGTGCAAATCGCACCAAGTTTCAAATTGTTCCACACTTTTAATATAGTGCGGTGAATAGAGAAAACTTGCAGTCGATGTGTAGCAATAAGGTGGCCCGCCAGTCCTCCACAAACATCAATATCTTCATGTGTAGAACCAAAGAGTGCGGTCATATGTCAACAATTAACTAAAAATGTCTTGATATGCCAACACAAACTAAAAGATCAAAATTAACTTAGCACAATCTAGAGAAAGAATTACATAAATAACATTATTACCATTTTGTAGCAACACATGCTTATCATACATGGTTAAAATAATTAAGATTTGTAAATAAACCAACATCGAGTATTTCTTCGGGTACATTAACCTTGCATGTCTGCATGCTCATTTCTAAATAAATAGTATGTTTGATTGATCAATTCACTAATCTTGAATTATCTAACATAGCACCGTGCATGTTTATTAGTAAAAATTATTGTATTTCCGTAGTAGGCGGGATATTGTGTTGAGTCTCGCAGATTCGACATGTAGACACTCCAATGTCAGATTGATTTGTACAGAGTATAAACCTGCGGGTGAATACTCGCTAACCTTGCAAACTTAACTCTAGTCATATCTTAAGATAAAAATGCCTATTATTTTTGGAAGGATATTGTAGTACAGTCTAAGACTTAACGATACCTATGATCTTAAGAATGGTAAAATCAGTGACAATCCATGCTAAATAGCCAAAAAAGAATTTACTTTGTATTTTCTTATTATAAGCACCGAGCATGAAAAGAGCAAAAGAGCAAAGAGACATTCAGCCAATGTAACACAGATCAGTTAAGCAAAAACATAAAATAAATTCATAGTTTTAGGTGGAGAAATACATTGTGTGTTATATTAATTTGGAGAGAGCAATTCGTCGCACTTTAGAAGATAGAAACAACAAAATTAAACCTCCCCAAGCTATTCTGAATCGCCATAATAAAATTGCACAAACCAAAAACCCGTGAGACAAGGAATAATAACTAATTTAATAGGCACTTGACACAATTTTCCATGAAAGCTGGTCCTAGTGGGAGTATCATAGCTAGTACCATACATTGCCATGTTGGCAAAAATCTGATGTGACACAACAATTAATAAAGAAAGAGATAGTTAGAGTATCATAGGTAGATACCGTATCATAGCACGTAAAACTAGAAAATCCTCATGCAAATAAATCTTGTACACAATTTTGCATTGAGATTCTATAAATCATTAAATATAGTATAGTATGATACTATCATATGATACCATGCACTATGAAGATATTATTGTATACTAGTATCATATGCATGATACTAGTAGTATGATACTACCACTATGACCAACCGAAGGAAATATGACTTAATAGTGTAGATACGTATGATTGCAATGATCCCAGTTTCAAAGACTCGGCGGAATATAGGTTAGGGTTGGGTGAATTACCAATAAGTTCTCATAAACTCACATAATAGTTGATCCATAAAAAAATAAGCTCACGTTTAAAAATCATATTAACATAAACAATTAGTCATTTAGAAATGAAACCTAGGTGAAAATATTGGTCTTTGGCTTGAGATACCAGTCAGTCGCTAAGAACTAAATATAAAGACTGATGTGGTATAAGGAGCCGCCACCGCTCGCCTCGTCTGCACGCCGTGCTCGCCTCCGTCGTGCTCATCATCCGCGTGCTCGCCGCCGTGTTGATGCCCATGACACGGCCGGGCGACGCATGGCCCCCATGACCCGAGGCGCTGCGCTTTGCCGCTCCCTCGCCGCCGACCGCCGCCTTGGCCTCGCCCATAGAGCCGCCATCCGCCGTTTTGCGCGCTGCAGCACACACACGCCGAGGAGGCCGCGCATGTCAGCCGCGCTGAGGAGGCCGCACAGGTAGGCTCCAACACTGCCGCCTCCTAGCACGTGCTGCTGCCGGCTGCCCTGCTGCTCCTCCGGCCAAGTCGTGCCGCTGCTCCACCGGCCGCTCCTCATGGAGACTCCAAATACCATTGCGCTAAATCTCCGTGGTGGTCCATATAGATATATACATGTATGTTATGTTTATTCTCATGGAAAGATAAGCAGAATATATCAAGAATTTCTTGTCATACCCACATAAGACGACATGAAGTAAAGTATATTTTGAATTTCATTGTCTTTCAATTCTTGAGCATAAATACTAAGCAAAAACTAGAAAATGGATCAGTGCAATTTAAACGATCATAGAATAAAGGTAAGGTTTCTTGATTGCTAAGTCAATCTATGTGGAGAAGCATAGAAATGGTACATATGTTCTGTTTCCTACGAACAATAAGTTTTTTATATTGAACACCTAACAGAACAAAGAAGTTATCACTGATTGATCTTTGTGTAGCTTATCATTCTTCATGTATGATACAGGCACTAACAAACCAACTTACACATTCTGAAGGCCTCTATTTCTATTGGAACATCACATTCCAACTAAATCATTTTATAGTTCTCAAATATGGAAAAGAACATGAAGATATTCTAATTAACCATATAGTAACAATTAGACAGGTTAGATACCATTTGAGAACCCACCGAAGGACACCAAATAGATCCTCTTATTTTAATACATTCAGTAGCCTTGGGAAAATGAATTCATTTTTAGTATATATTAATTCACTTCATAAATAGATGGACTATTAGAAGCTAACCCGAATAGGGAACAACGAAGCACACCAGTTATTTGATTTAGAATAGTATGATTAGTTGTATATTCACATCAATTGCCCATCGAAATTTGTAAGATCAATGGACACAAAATCATATTATCCTACTCACAAGAGTCGAGGAACGGTGAGCCGGTAGTCTAGAGGCAACGACAGTCTGAAGGTTGGCCTCCACGTGCCGTCCAAGCCGAGCATAGTGTCGTCGTCCATGCGGAGATGCTCGGCGAGGACTGCAGCATTGTAGTTCCCACAGGCTTGTTCACCCCTCTCCTTATTCGACTCCATATCTAAACTTCAACTCATCTTCATTTAGATGTTTTTTAGAAGTTTTATACAAACATGGTATGTACATACATGCATAATTTGCAAGGTGCAACTCCCTTTTAGTATATAGATTCCAACACAGCACATAGCCTAATTGCCTCTTGTGATTGATATGTTAGATATTTTACTTTAAAATAAAAAAAACGTCCAGCAACTCTACTTATGCCAACTTTCTTTTGAAAGTCCAGGTGTAACAAATATTAGAAATAGGCCATCTTTAAAGGGTTCTTTTGCTATCAGTTTTTCTACCTTATAGACTTATAGGCCAGCTGGTCTAGCAAAAACATACTTGTATTATTAAGAAACGCTGCTATTTAAGTAATAGATACTTAGATAGACAATTGATGTTATAGAAATTACCAGAGTTGCAAATATGAGTGTCCTGATACTGTACATAACACCACAAAATGAACATCAGAACCTAAGTGCACATAAAATTGAAGAGAAGCAGACGGTTAGAAATAATCATGGTGATTATTAGAATCAACTCATCCTTAGAAACAAAGTAAATGTTTAAAATAAAATGATATGAGGACAGGCAAGAAAAACCTATTTATTTAAAAACTATTGATTCTGGTCAAATCATCAACACGCAACCTTCTCTGAATAATAAAAAATTTCATATCCTATTGTCATAAATTCATGCAAGTTGTAGATCCGCATTAGTTGGATGTTCTATGTATCCACCAGGCAGTAGAAGTCAAGCTTAATTATATGAAAATAGACAGAGTAAATTGCACAAGCATGTCAAATGTATACCTTTCGGCTCTCGTCAAAACTATCTTCTGTCTAGTAAAGTCTGAAAGGTCGACCTCTATGCTCTAACAGCTCCAAGTAGACCGGCAAGATCAACTCCTGCGATCCCCTATAAATATAGGAAGACCACAACAAAAGATATATAAAATAGGATGGGAAAGCATTTCTAATAAATTATAGAATAGCAAAGTTCAGGGACCAAAGTAACATTGCATCATGCAAAATCACTTAGGATATTTTTGAAAAGTTTCAAATGTCCATTACATTTGGAGGTCTTCAAATTGAGATTTAACTACTTTATCAATATAGTATGGTTGAGTTAGATAGCCAAGTATGAGCACATCGACAATACCTGCATAATTTCTTCAGGCCACCGTGCATGAACAGCTTCTATGAATTTATCTTCAATGATTAAGTATTGCTCTCCTACCAAGCAAGGTTGACACACTCCTAAATCTAAAGAAACAATCACTTAATAAGCTACTTTATGATGCAAGAATTTTATCCAAATCCAAGTAGAAAATAAGTTTCTGCTTGTTTCTTCTAAACAAGTATGTTAGAATCTCGAGGTCCCTTTATAATTAAATCAATCTACCAAAAAACAATTAGGAAAATATTCTCTAGGAAACCATTGAATTTCTCTAGAATCGAATCTCACAAAACATCTCAGACACAATCAACCGTACAAAAATGAGTGGGTAGTAGGAAAACTGAAGGAGGACTGCAGCTATTGTGTTAAGGGCGCCATAAGGAATCCATGGGTTTACTTCGAGCTGTCGTAGTCACCATTGCCGCTGTGCAACTGGCTCTCAGCTCGTTGATCTTTCGAATTCATGGGTGTTAGCTTTGCGACAAGTAAATAACGAAGAACGAAAATAAAATTGTAGCGAGGAGACACATGTTTAACGTGGAAAACCCTCTCCAACAAAGAGAGGGGAAAAACCACGGGCGCCAGCCAGCGAAACTTCACTATAACGGAGAGTGTTTACACAACGCCGGGGATTTCACAGATGCAACTTATCCTAGCCGGTGGCTTACAAGAGGTATATATAACGGTGGTAACCTAGGTCATCAACGATCCGTACCGCAGGGGGCTGTCGCTCCGTCAGAAGTTGGCCCAAGCCTCCGGCGACGGGTCTCGCTCCGCTCCGTCAGAAGTTGGCCTCTACTTTGTAGAATTTGGATCAACATATAACAATGGGGGCGAGCAGGGTTCCACGTAGCACATCGTCCAACGAACTCCCATCTAGATGTCCCCACCACATCTGAAAGAGAGGAGCACCAATGAAGAATGGAGTTGAGAAGGATCGTCCGCTCGGCCTAAGGGTGTCCGTCTTGCCGCCTCTCGTCGAGCGGGAGAGACCGGCAGCCTCAGCCCACCCACGACAGAGATGTGGTGGAGGAAAGGGGAGGAAACAGTGTGGGAGGAAGGGTGGAGCAACATGATAGGGTTTGGATTTGTTGGTGACTGGGAACACGCCGCTCGCCAGATGCCCGCGCCAGCTACAACGCACGCGCAAAGCTTCCCCGGCCCACAAGTAGAGGCACAGACCAGCGGAGGCCCACAAGTAGCGGTAGCATGTGCACCAAATGGCCTTGGCAGATGCCCTCAGCGCAGCTGCATGCGACTAAGGATGGCAATGGAGCGGGTTTGGACGGATATACCAAAACCAAATCCAAATCCATGAACCTCACTCTTGCCCGCCCACGAAGATATCCATGGGCATGGATGTCACCCCAGATCCAAACCCACCGGATATCCATGTATCAATGGGTATCCATTGGTTACATGCTATATACATAATCATAACAACATTCAATATAACTGTGACATAATAGCAAATTTTGACAGCATATCAGCAAATATTATATGGATAATACATAGGAATATCAAAGCAATAATATTTCAACCACAGAGTACTTAATATATGTCAAATCCCACACGATAACACCACAAAGTACATAGGTGTCTCATAACAGTCTCACAGAACATGTAGGTCTCACGTGTCAGCCGGGTATTCATTGGATATCCATGGAGCAAAACCACTATCTATGCCTGCCCCATGAATTAGCGAATATCCGCCCATGAAATCCGTGGACGTAATTAGTCCTCCATACCCTTACTCGCCGGGTCGGATATCCGTGGATACCCGGGTCTGTGGATAAAATTGCCATCCTTACATGCGACCAAGCTTAAGCAATTTGATAATAACATGTAAGACATCATAGTAGCAATATGTAGCAAAAGCAGGAATTCAGAATGTGTTCGTTGGATAATAACATGTAAGACATCACGTGGGCGGACTGTGTTTTTTTTTTTTGCTACAATGGGGACTTTTTGGATACATAGTAGCAATATGTAGGAAAAGCGGGAATTCAGACAAAAGGAGAGGCACGTGTTAGCACCTGAATCCGGGGAGCATGGCATGTACAATAGGGTGATGTCATATTTCTCTTAGAGTTGTCATGTTAGATTTTTTTAGTTGGAGCAGTAAGAATTGAGAAAGAGAAGATTGTCTTCGTTTAACTAAGACGATTTCTTAGATAATAAGAAAATACCATTTTCTCAATTACACCACATGCCTTATTAACCAAATTTCCTACAAAAATTTAATTAGTTCTCATTAGTTGCTAGGGAGACAATAAAAGAAGGGTTAAGAGAAGACTTGTCTTATCTACCATTATACATGTCTTCAGAAATTTTAATGCCAGAAACACCCTATATATTTTATACTTCCACCTTCCCGAAAATGATGTACAGATTTAGTTCTAAATTAGAATAGATTTATATATTAAATCTAAAATCAGAAAAAAAAATCCTCAAAAAAAAAATCAGATTTTTTTTGCCACGGACGGTGGAAGTAGTAAATGTGAGAGTTTTCTCAAGCCGATGGGTAATTGCATTTCGATGGGCCACTTCCGCTTTCACTTTGAATTTCTCTCGGGCCCTTACAACCCAAAGGGTGGAGATAGCCTCAATTGCGACAAAAAAAAAAACTGGCCCAACACTAAGAGTCGGATATACTCGCCGTATGAGCCCGGCCTGCTATCCCCTCTTCTATTAAAACCCTAAACCACCGACCACCGCCGTCAGTCCCTCTCCTTCCCATTCACCCCCACCACCTCCTCCGCCGCCGCCTCAACCCTAGCACCATGGCGTGGCGCGGCGCTGCCTCCCGCACCGTCCTCGCCGCCGTCCGCCGGCCGGCACCCTCCGCCGCGATCGGCGTCCTCCGTGCCCCTCCTCCCCTCGCCGCTCCGCGCCGCCGTCTCCCTTCAGCCTTCGCCAACGCCAACGCCACCTCCACCTCCCCGCTCGGGGCCGCACGGTAAAGCCAATGCCATGTACAACTAGCGAGCCCGCCCTGAGATGGCGATCTGATGAGCTTATGGGACTTTATTGTCTCTGTGTGTGTGCAGGCCCCTGGCGGCGTTGATGGGGTCGCCACTGACGACACCGGTGATCCTGGCGCGATTGACGGCCCACCCGGGGGCCAGCGCCCGGGCCTGCTGCGAGCTCTCCCAGGGTACCCTCTCCTTTCGCCGTGCTTGCCAGGATCGCTAATAAGATCTATGTTAGTGTCGTGACGCATCATTCTAAGTTGGAGAACGTATTCTGCCTAGATTGGATAATCTTCTCTGTGCGGTGTACTATAATCTTGATGTCTGTGTTCGTTCTTGTGATGTGTTGCCTAGGAACATCCTGCTAGTTGAATCTTGTTTTCCTTTTGGAAATGGGCGTGCATTGAGCTATTCAAAGTTTGCTCCCTAACATTAGATCATAAAGTGAAAAACTTGAAAGAAAAATGGATTAGAGGTCCTGCTCTAGGTGTATTATTTATGGCTAATATAGCCATGGTGCAGTGATATATTTTGTACTCTTTAATAACCCTGAGTGAGAACTGATGTGAGAAGATTAAAATTGGGATTTGATAGGGAATGGGGACGATGGTTGAAGTTGGAGGCCGCACAGCATGACGAGGACTTTGTCCTAGGATGATGTAGGTCTCCTCCTTTTCCCATTATTTCTTTGTAATTAGTACTTGGCAAACTAGAAGTTAGCAATTGCAGTGAAGAAGTAAGGAAATATGTAAATATTGAGAATGCCTTCTTCTGTTGATCCCATCGTTACTATCTACTCTTTCTAGGGCTAAAGCAGACATGATCACATAATTCACTACCTAGTTCTCTAGGTTATAGAATGCTTGTTCTATGTTCAATCTTTCCTCTAATTTGAAATACTAGTTAAATTATGCACTTTCTCCTCTACATTATTAACTAGTTACAATGTTGTTAAAATATTGAAACTATATTTGATTGAGGATTATGTATGGTTGGGATTTGTTAGGGATTGGAAAAGATGGGTGATGCGAGAGAGGCCAGTGTAGGGCACAACAAGGTGCTGATTTTTAACACACTCTCATTTCGTAATATTGATCTTTATCAATCATTCTCACTTGAAAGCTTGATAAAGATTACAAGACATGGGTAATAAAAGAAGTGTGCGGTGTAATTAGCTCACAATTGCAGATTCTAGGAATCTTCAACTAGAAACATTTAGCTCATTTTATTGATGAACTACAAATCATTCAGTACTCCCAATCCTTGCTTGTGTTACTGTGGCAAGCTGTGTGTGTGATTTGTGGGCTGCATGTGCAGTTTGGAATCCTTTCCTCCGGAAATGTATAGCTTTTTGTGGATGTAGAAAGAAATTGCATCTTCTGGCAGTAGTACACATTATCTTTGACTGTTATTTGTGGGACTTGGTACCTTTCTATGATTAAAGTTTGCTGTCATTACATTGCCGTTTGTTGTTTTCTGAAATGTTTATCAACATCATGACTGTTTGTGGGACTTGGTACCTTTCTATGATGAAAGTTTGCTGTCGCTACATTACCGTGTCTCAGTGACTTTCTGTATTGTCATTTTGTGGTTCTTATTTGGGAGAATTGATGCTAATTTGAACTTTCCATGTGCACTTAATTTGTCGCAAGTTACTATCAGCCATAAATTGTTCAAGCTGACTAACACTATAGTGGTACTGTTATCTTGCAGGTACTTGAAGAGGCCATGTAGTATTCACTTTCCTTTTCATAAAGGATACAACTCTTGGATTCGTCGTTTGGAAAGCTAAAGCTATCCTGGTGTAAATTCTTCTAACTTGAGTGTTAAGAAGAATCTTCTCCAACAAAATAGCTCGTTTCTCCAAATTCCTAGCCTAGACTGAAAATAATTTTCCTTTTATATGTCATGGTCTGTGACATGGATTTAGCATCTACGTTTGTGTGAAATATCTTAGTATGGTCCGCTGAGAGGATTTGGTCGCACACTTTATACAATGTCTTCGTTTCAAAGATCTCTTTGTTGCATGAGCAGCAAATGTAGATACCTTGTCACTTCAGGTTTGATTTCAAATGAATTTGTTACTCGGGTGGCAGACACAAAATCAACTAGTTATGTTGCTGCTAAGCAGTCATGCTGATATATGCCAGAAATGTTGAATGGTTTCCATTTACTTATCAATCAAAAAACTTATGTTTGGAAATCATATGCCGGAGTTGCTCATGTTGTGACTAGGCAGGGGATCAGTACAATTATTAAAAGAGGCAGTAGGTCAGTATAGAACATACCTGTTTCTGGTAGAACAGCACTCTGTTAAGTAGTTTCTGGTTACAAAGCAGTGCATTTGCATCATATTGATACACTGCACTACAAGCTACTTCGGGACTACTCGATTCCCTACGGCTCAGGGCCTTCAGACACGGTGGGGACTTAGCCCACCAGAACAAAATGTCATCTACCTTCTGAATGACATCAACTGTCGACACCTTCCTTGCGCCTTTCATCAGCTTGAATATGCAGATGTAGCCCTGCCCTCGCGCTTGCGTGGTAGTACTTGAAATTCCCCTTCTCTTTTCCGTTTGGCCTCGGGAGCAGGATGTCATGAGATTTCCTCTCCAGATGATCAGCTGCAAACTTGCTTGGGACTTAACTCGTTCAGTATGGTATTGCGCTAGCAGTCCTTTCAAAAAACAAATTGCACTCAGCAGTCAGTTGGTCTTAACTGCAACTCTTGGTGTATCACAAAGACTCCAGTCTAATGAAAAATATATTTGACTACAGTCTAAATGAAAAATGTATTTGACTCCAGTTGGTCTTAACTGCTACTGAAAGTTCACTTCAGTGTTAGATACCCTTTTCTTCATTAGAGACCAGCGACTGAATATATTTGATCCATTACCATGTCGCTTAGAAGGCGGGTACCCTAGAGACCAGCAACAAGAAGTTGCAAAGAAGGAACTAGGTCACACCTTGTTCTAGTAGCCACATTACTCCAAGAAACTACCTGCATTCCTTATATGCCATGTAATTTCTTCTAATCCCTTGCTGTGTCACTGACAAGGCTGGTCTGGCCGACATGTTGGCAACACAATAAGGAGCAAAGAGATAGATAGTGTCATACAAGGGATTACCAGCATAACGAACTTTAGTTAGGGTGTACAAAATGCGCACTTCCAAGTTCCAATACCCTGAAACTGCAATGCAACAGCAGCTACTACAGGTATAATTTCCAGTTGCACACCCATACAGGCAATACACACATACTGCATACCAAAATGTAGGAGGCAGGGCGTGCAGTGCAGCAACCTGAGAAGTCAGCCCACCGTAACAAACCGTCCGTCTTTCTTCCTCCTCCTCGCGACATGGACAGCCATGGTCGCCGTCATCGTTGCTGCCTTGTTCTTCGTCTTCGCTCCTTTGATCAGCTCGAAGACGCAGACGTCGTCCTTGCGCAGCCCGTTGCCCCTAACGAACCTGACCCAGCGCCCAGGGCCGTCTCCAGAAATTGGGGGCCCCGGTGCGGATCTTGAAATAGGGCCCTATTGTTTTAAAAAATATGACTAATACAATAAAACTATACTTTCACTTAATAATCATGTATCTTAATTTGTGCTATTTCTTACAATATTAAGAAATATACATCAAATATGAATGCTAAAAGAGCAAATATGGCACTGAAGTTCATGATTGTTTCTATTTTACAAACAAAAAAAAACAATCTAACTTAAATGACAGCAATTTACAAACAAACGTAAACAAAAATAGAATTACTTTTTATTCAGCTATCTTCAATGAAGATAGACTTAATATCTCGAAGAATTACTATCTACAATATTTTGTCATGGAACCAATAGATTGAACAGGCTAGGAAATTGGAATCGATTGACTTGATTTTATTAATGTGTGGAGATATGGAGCAGGCATTGACCTGATTGGGACTTGATTCGATGAATGGCCGAACACCGGCAATGCTTTGGGCGTCAGTTGTTGGGATGTTGCCGCTTATGCGTAGATGAAATCAGACGCCCCCACACGGTGTTGTTCTAATGTGATCTGTGGATCATCTAGTTGAGACCTGAGGCTGGAGGGAGCCACGAAGATGAATAGGTCATCAGCCGTCTCGTGATCTCGTCGGTCGCCCGATGGGATCTAGTCTCGTCGTCTCATGTCCTACAAGTGCAAGTAGAAGATAAGCCGTGTCGCGTGATTTGCTATTGCCTGACGACCTGGTCGTTAATCTTTCTCCTCGTTAAGAAACAGACTTGCATGTGGTGTGGCCCACTTTTTTCTCTACTTTCTTCGATCCATATTAATTGATTTTGATTTGTTAAAATTTAGATGAACCTATATACTAAATAGTGTCTAAATTTATTTAAATCTAGACAAATTTGAGTCAATTAATATGGGCCGGAGAGACTACTTATAAACCTGTTCACATAAAGCGTACGGGATGTGCTGCCAAATAATCACGTTTATAACTAACTAATTATGATTTGGGGGCCCCAAATAATCGGGGGCCTAGATCGGTCGCTCACCTCGCTCATGCTCGTCGACGGGCCTGCCAGCGCCGACAGTTGAAGCCTCTTTTCTTGCTGCCATGGTAGTACCTGACACCCCACTGCTCTTCTCTGCTCGGCCTGAATAGCAGGACGTCAGGTGGCCTCCCCTGAAGATGATCAGCAGCAAACTTATAGGGGATGATCTGCGGATGAAGAAGCATTGATTTTTGTTAGCGCTATAGCAGGTAAACTTGATGAAAATATTGATGCAAATTGAGCCTGTCACTGTGATGATTAAAGTCGTACAGTAGAAATGTTGCAAGTATTAACTATTAAGTGGTCATCTCAAGTAACTGATGAAACTGACCAGAAAGTTGTGCCTGGTTTGGAGGTGGGTCCTATGCAGAACCGTCACGAATGCAGGATTGCCCGGTCTGGTCGAAGCAAGCCCGTTTACTTGTCGTATTTCGTCGTCGGTTAGCTGACTTGCAGCCCTCGAGTAGTAGTAATCGGGGTTAGTGCACCTCTCATGATCATTCTCCTCTTCAGGAAGGTCTTTCCCTGTGGTGAAACATCAATTCACATGAGCACCATATAGTATATTGAAACTTACCAACAAAAAAACAGATGCATAATTGCAGAGCTACAGATGTTTGTGTTGTTTATCTGAATAAAGTTATGAGATCATTTATCAGGAACGTGGCAAAACCTTAGTGCTACTTACTTGCTTTAGTCTTGGCAGTGTGTTTCTTTGAATTGGAGGCACTGTGAGGGGACACAACCAGCTGACCCGGCACACTAATATCATCATCATCATCATCATCATAATCATAATCATAATCATAATCATAATCATCAGAATCAGACTCATCATCAACACTCAGAGAGTATTGCTCGATCTGTTGACCCATGACCATATCGTCGAAATGTTTGCATTTCCCGCCAGCGAAGAGAGGGGACAGTTTCTCGCAGCCACTCGAGTCGAAGATCAGGACCTCAAAGGAGGACCTGCCACTGCATGTGAAGAGCAGGAGGTCATTCTCCCGCAGTTCATGAGCCTTGGCAAAATCTCCCCATCCTGCCTCCAAGAACAGCTCATTGGTAACATTGGTTACACCCACATGCCATGTCTCGCCGCTCGGCACTTTCAGGTCGAGCCCCTCTGCGGTCTGCATCTGCCTGATGAAGTTGCGAGCAAACTTGTCCGGTATGCGCTAAGATGGAGAAACGTAGATTTTAGAAATAATTTTCACATAGTTATTTTGAGGGATTATCACATGATTAGTACTTTCACAGAGGTGCATCGATGGACTCTATCTTCTACGGATGAACTAATAAAATGGTATAGGACTTGTTAGACTTGTTCATGCTTTCTACACAACCAGGAACAGCGTGAATCTCTTTTGGATAGTGTTGTATGCCAGCATTACAGTCCTTTAATACAGGTTTTAATCTCTTCTCATTGAACAAATATAATGTCGATTTACAAGGAGTGGAATCGTAGAATGAGCCAGGTTCCAATCCTGGCAAAAATTTCAGCTTCTTTACTTAAAATCTCTGAATATAAACTAGCCAGGTCTATTTCACCCCTTTTTAATTTTAAAATAAACTAGCACCAAGCTCTCACAAGCTTACCATTCGCTGCTGGAGATCTGCTGTCATGAGCTTGAAGAACCTGATCTTGTCCACATCCATGTGCTCACGGTAGTAGTGCCCTTGCCACCCGCTGCACCTCCCACACCCTTTCTCACCCATCTGCGTGCCGTTCAACATTGTAAATCACAGCAGAAATGTTGCAAACTCAGCACCCAAAAACGCACACACCATGAGAGAGAGAGAGAGAGAGAGAGAGAGAGAGAGAGAGAGAGATCTTGCCTTGCTCTTGTTGCATTCTTGACGAGTGAGAGGGACGTTCTAGTTCTTTGGAGAGGATGGGAGGAGTAAGTGCACACATAATAAATACTAGATGTCACCTACATACAAGTTGCAGCTCAGGAGATACTAGTGGACCAGGCGCTCTTATACCTCACACACTGTCAACTGGGGCCAGCATGGCTGATGCATTACCAACTGTGCTGTGTTTGCTTCGTACTGGGGAGAGGTAACGTTGGCCGCAAACAGGTGCCCACGATTTAATTTCCTTGTGAACTCTGAACGTGCAGTCTTATCATTCAATAACTATACATACTGTCGCAGAAGATGGTTAATTGCTGTGAACCAAGCATCAAGTATTGTCACCTACCGCTTCCTAGAGCTAGCCGCTGAGGAGTGCAGCGTCTGCGGTCCGTGGCGGCAGGGGCACGACCTAACCCCTACAGATTTCGTGCTACACACCCGTGGCGGTGCTGCTTGGGAGGCGCGGATTCAGCGGTTGGCTGAGGTGCGACAAATACACGGAGGTGCCAGCACTCTGGTGGTGATGGGGCGACGCGAGAGTGGGCGGGTGGTGCCTGCTCGCCCCAGATATGGGCCCCAAGGGCCCCATTTGAGGGCGGCGAGCCACCTTGTGCGACATGGAGCTCTCTGGAGACGGTGGCGCGGGCGAGTTTGCAACTGGGGATGGCAGCGCCAGAAGCCGTCCTATTGCCGCACGGCTGTGGGTTTTATGGGCTCGCTCGGGGCCCAACTGAACCCTCCTGGGACTGGTATGCCCCCTTGGGGCCTTTACAGGCCGGCTGGGCCAGGATTAGTACGTTGTTGTCGCGACCGGTCGACTATTGCCCTCGGCGGTGGAGGTTGTTTCCTCCCGCGCAGCCATAGTCATGCTGGCACCGATTCAAGCTTTTCCTTTTGTCCTCGTCTTGCAGACCTCGTAGCAATTGCATCAGAGAGACGATGATGGTGACTTCTTGACCATGGTAGCGCGTGCTAGCGGGTGGCAAGTTAGGTGGTGGTGAGGCTTTGACCTCATAGGGCTCCTATGCAACGAACCGTTCAAGGGTTGTGGATGGTTTTTTGGGGAGAAATCTTTGTCAGCTCTCCAACATCGACGTGGTACCGTCTTTGGGTGGCACCATTCCTTCTTGAAGGGTGTCGTGGATACCCGTGGTCCACTTCCATCGGTACGCTGGGGGAAACCATAGAACCAGTGCGCTGGTCCGGGTAGTAGCGTCGTCGACGCCGCCTCCCTTCTTGAAGGTGCTTCTTGGTACTTGACGCTTCGTTGGTAGGAGCATGGTGGGACATCTTTGGAGGGAACATCGGTTGCGGGTCAACGTCGCTTAGTCAATCCATCATAGGCTCCATTTTTTCTTCTTTTCTTTCCTTTTGGGCATGTCTTTGTTGTTCCCCTAGCTTTTTATTCGGTTCAGAACCGTTGTTGGATGTATGGCTTTTGCTATATTAGGGCTTGTTTGATTCAAAGGATTTGCAAAACATAGGAATAGGAATAGTGCAGCAATAGTGGAGAAGCCAGAGACTAGAGGGCATACTCGAGGCAGCTTTCTGAGTTTTTGTGAGCTTACGCTCAAGCGCCTAGGCCTTCACTGCCATATCCAGAAGCGCTTGCTGAAAAGGAAAGATATAGTCAGTCTAGCGAGCCAGCTGGATGAAGATAGCAAGCCAGCCGAATAGACGTCCACCTCGAGAGAGGCACGGAGTCGCCAGCTTTCTCCGGGCCCATACTCGAAGATCTGCTCCATGCTCTGCACCTGATCAAGGGCCAGGGGCGCCTTGCCTGATAGCTTCGCGAGGAAGGAGGCCGCCGAGCCAAGTGCCGACCGTGGAATGCTCTTATTCACCAACGGTGATTAGGACATTGTCATACTCCTCCGTGGCCCCTACTTCACAACCTCTTTAGCCGGCTGGGCCTTCGGGGATGATCCTGCAGCAGCCTCAGTGCAGGTGGCAGCAAGCTGGCTCTCCTGGGTGGCCATCGCTCTAGTGGTGGGTGTAGCCGGCTCCCCGCTCCCTTGCCAACTCCCGAGGCGGCCATCTCCACCGGATGCTTCCCCGCCGTAGCCCCCTCATCGTATCGGTCGGCTCTCGCATCCGGCTAGGCGGTGCTCCCAACCGGATCCACGACAGTGGTCAGCTTAGGAGTGAGAGTTGGTGCATGGAGCTTTAGCGAAGGGGGAGCCGGTCGGGCGGTGCCAGTGACTACTAGGCTCTTGGTGCCCAGCGAGAGTGGGTTCCTACGAAGGAAGTAAAAATAAGGAAAACTTGCAGCCGGCAAAAAAAAGAGCAAATGCTAAGGGAACTTACCCGGCAACAACATGCATCTCCTCACTTTTCCTCGACCATCGAGGCAGTTTCGGAGCGTCTCCGCGTGGATTCTTCGCGCCCAGCTCCATGTGGCTGGAGCTGGCCGCCTGTCACTGACGTTTAATCGTGGCGTTCCGCTAAAACCACTACTAAAAAATCACGGTGTTTTTATGCATTGCATCATCATGACCGCATGCTCATGTCATCATGTCACATTGCATTTGAGCATCGTCATCATCATGCATGGTATGTTCAAAACTATTTTCGAAAACCTATTTTGCTTTCTAAATACGCCCCGTCTTTATTTCAAATTAAAATCCCGATCTTCTAGAATATTTTGTTTCGTCTAAAAATGGATTTCAAAAGCCCGTTTTAAACAGTTAAAATATTTATTTTATTTTAGGAGGCAGCCGAACGTGATCTTGCACAGCCTGATCACCAGGTGCCGCCAATCTAGGCTGCCTTCATCGCCATGCGTCAGGAGATCCGAGACCCGGTAGTCATCAATAGCTGCAGGATGATCTGGTTGAGAACCTATGGATACGCAGGGGCAACACATAGATGCCTAGGATGAATCTGGCCGAACTAGGCCGAAATATGTTGTATTTTTATTGTTAACCGAACTATGTTTAATTTTATGTCGAACTGTAGTTAATTTTATCCAGAACTATGCCGAACATTGTATTATGTCGAAATATGTTGAATAAACCCTGCTGTTAGTAGTGTTAGCTGTTAGAGTTTCAGAGTTATTCAGTTAACAGTCCTAGACTTAGTCGTTTAGGCAGCTTATCCAGGGTCCACGCGACCTGGTTTTTAGGATCGTCAGTAGCTGCACGTTCAGTTGTGGGATGGAACGACTCAGTTCGAACGTGGCGCATATCTCATCAGCCTTTGTATTTGCCAGAATAAAAGGAAGGGAAACAGAAAAGCAGTACAGTGGTACGCTGCGCCAAAACCCTCTCTCGAGCTCAACTCTTTTCGTTAGATCCAGAGCGATTGTGAGTTACAGAGAAACAGAGAGATTCAGGTGCTAGTGCTGACAAGTGGTATCAGAGCGATGTCGAAGACCCCATCGGAGAAGAACAAGGGCGCTCTGGAGGACGGTGGCGCGGCGGGCGGCTCTAGGTTGCCGCGGCGCACGTCCAAGAGCCTGGCTCTTCCGAGGCGCGGTCGCAGCCCGGGAAGGCGTGGTGGTGGCGGCGGCGGGGAGGTCGTGGTGCACGAACGCGTCGTGCATGAGAACGCTGGTGCAGCGCACTACCCCACCCTCACGCGCAACAACTACGCCGAGTGGGCGATGGTGATGCGCGTCCAACTCCAGGCTCAGCATCTCTGGTCCGTGGTGGAATACGGCGCTAACGATCCAGACGACGATCGGGCAGCGCTGACAGCGCTCCTACGCGCTGTTCCACCGGAGCTGGTTAGGACCCTGGCGGCCAAGGACGACGCGCACGCTGCCTGGGAAACTCTGAAGACCATGCGCCTCGGCTGCGAGAGCGTGCGCGAGGCAAAGGCCCAAACACGGCGTCGCGAGTACGAGGAACTGCGGTTCAAATCCGGTGAGTCAGTCGAGGCATTCGCGATCTGTCTAACCGAGATCATTAGCGATCTTGAGTTGTTAGGTGATCCCGTGGAGGAGTACAAAACTGTGATGAAATTCCTCCGCGTCGTGCCGAAGAAGTACCGCCCCATGGTGATGTCCATCGAGCAGACCGTCAAGCTGAAGGAGCTGACGATCGAGGACCTCTGCGGGCGCCTCATCACCGCAGAGGAGGGGTACGACCTTGACGACGCCACTGACGGTGTCGGCAGCCTTCTCCTCACGGAGGAGGAGTGGAAGGCCCGCCAGAAGCGCCGCGAGTCAGATGGATCAGGTGGATCCGGCTCGCAAGGGAGGCAAGGATCGCGCGGGCGGCAGCAAGGGCGGCTCGCGCGGTGGCGGTGGCCCGTCCAAGGACGACAGGTGCCGCTACTGTGACAAGAAGGGCCACTGGGACCATGAATGTCGCAAGAAGAAGAGGGACGAGGAGGCCTAGGCTCACCTTGTTGGAATTATGCCCTAGAGGCAATAATAAAGATGTTATTATTATAATTCTTGTTCATGATAAAGTTTATATTCCATGCTAGAATTGTATTAAGCGGAAACATTAATACTTGTGTGGTTTGTGAACAACACCGTGTCCCTAGTACGCCTCTATGGACTAGCTCATTGATCAATGATGGTTAAGGTTTCCTAACCATAGACATGAGTTGTCAATTGATAATGAGATCATATCATTGGGAGAATGATATGGTGGACAGACCCAAACTAAGCGAAGCAATTAGATCATGTCATCGTGTTCGTCTTTGCGAAGCTTTTCTTATGTCAAATATTGTATTCCTTAGACCATGAGATAATGCAACTCCCTGGTATCGGAAGAAAGCTTTGAAGTCATCAAACGTCATCCTATGAGAGGGTGATCATAAAGGTGTCTCTCAGGTGATCGGAAAGTATCTGTTGGGTTGTATGTATCGAGGTGGGATTTGTCCCTCCTAAGTCGGAGAGATATACTTCGGGCCCACTCGGTAATCGATATCAACACCGCTTGCAAGCATGTGGTTAAAGAGTTAATCACGAAGTGATATCGGATTACGGAACGAGTAAAGTACTTGCTGTGAACGAGATTGAACTAGGTATGACGATACCGACGATCGAATCTCGGGCAAGTAAAATATCGCGAGACGAAGGGAATATATATATGGGAATGATTGAATCCTGGCATCGTAGTTCATCCGATATGATCATCGATGAATGTGTGGGAGTCAATATGGGTGCCCAGACCCCGCTGTTGATTATTGATAGAAGATCATGTCTGCATATTCTCGAACCCGCAGGGTCACACACTTAACGTGTCTCGACGCTAGGATAGATTGGATAATTGGTTTATGAGTTTTTGTTCGGAGTCTCGGATGGGATCCGGAATATCACGAGAGGTTCCGGAATGGTCCGAAGAATAAGATTCATATAAGGCAATGCAGTTTTTGGAGTTCGGAATTGTTCCGGGTTAATCGGTATTGTACCGGAAGCTTCTAGAACCTTCCGGAAGGGGGCCAACGTGGTCCCACCTTCCGGGAGGGGGCATGGTCCTATGAGGGAGTGTCCTGGCCGCATTGGGCCAGGGGCACAAGGCCCCATAGGGCCCAGCCGATCCTAGAGAGTTTAAATCGTTTAAACTAGAGATAAGATAGGGTTTCTAGAAGGGAGAGTTTAAATCGTTTAAACTAGAGATAGGCTTGGAGGATGGGAAAGGGCTGGCCGCACCCCCCCTCTATATATAGAGGGCTGGTGCGCCCCCTTCCCCCTGACCTACACCTTCCTCCAAGCCCTAGTAGCCCTGCTGCCTTCCACTCTCCCTCCCGACTGTTTGTAGGCGAAGCCCTGCTGCAGAAATTCTCCACCATATACACCACGCCGTCGTGTTGTAGATCCAATCCATCTCTCCACCATACTTGCTGGTCCGAGGAAGGAGGGGACGTCGAGGTGCTGCACGTGTGCATCTCACGGAGGCACCGCCACTTGTGGTGCTAGATCGGATCGGATCGCGAGGAGGAGAAGCGAGTACGACTACATCACCCACGTTCCGACGAACGTTCCGCTGTGCGAATCTTCAAGGGTATGAAGATCTAATCCAATCTCTCTCGTTGTTTGCATCTCCTAGATTAGATCTTGGCTTTTCCTCTATTCGCTTCCGTAGAAAATTTTGATTTACTATGCTGCGAAACCCTTCAGTGGTATCAGAGCTAGATCTATGCGTAGATGTGATTCACGAGTAGAACGCAACATGGTTGTTGCGGGCGTTGATGTTTTCTGTTACAAGCCTCTTGTTTGTGTTCTTCTTATGACGCGGGATAGTGAGATTGAAGCGGTCCAGGCCAACCTTACGCGACGTCGTTCGCGAGACCGGCTCCGCACTTGACGTGTGGCTTGTACCACACATGCGGCTGGTGGATGTCAGTTTCTCTCACTATAGTTGTCATGGGATTAACACCGGAGTTTGGCAACCATAATATCACCGTTCTGGCTTTCCGTAGGTAAGAATCGTTCTTAGCATCTACTCCCATAAGCCACGTAAAACATGCAACAACAAAGTAGAGGCGTCTAACTTGTTTTTGCAGGGAGTGTTTTCTGTGATATGGTATGGCCCAAGATGTGATGTGTATATTGTATGCGATGATCATGTTTTGTAATGTTTCACGACTTGCATGTCGATGAGTACACAACCGGCAGGAGCCATATGGTTGTCTTTATAATTGTGTATGACCTGCGAGTCAACTTCTTATACGCCATGTAATAGCTTTACTTTATCGCTAAGTAGTTAGCAATAGTTGTAGTTGCTATTCGTGGTGGAGGCAATCATGGTGGAGTGATGGAGATCATGCCGGAACGCACAAGATGGAGATCATTGCGCGAAGATTGGCTATACCATGTCACATAAAGTTATATGCATGTGATATTTATCCTTTTATGTATCTTATTATGCTTAGATCGCGACGGTAGCATTATAAGATGATTCCTCACTTAAAAGATCAAGATAAAAACTGTGTTCTCCCCAAGTATGCACCGTTGCGAAAGTTCGTCGTGTCCAAGCATCACGTGATGATCGGGTGCTATAGACTCTACGCTCACATACAACGGGTGCAAGCCAGTTTTGCACACGCGGAAATACTTGGGTCTAGCTTGACGAGCCTAGCATGTACAAACATGGCCTCGGAACACAAGAACCGAAAGGTTAAGCATGAGTCATATGAATGATATGATCGACACTTCGTTGTCCACCATTGAAACCACATCTCTTCTCGTGAAGATCGGATTAGGTGTGGTGAATTTGGATTGTGTTCACTAAACAACTTGAGGGATGTTGAATTTAGTGGGAGTTCATCTAGTAATTTGATTAAGTTGAACTATTTATCATGAACATAGTCTAAATTGTACTTGCAAATACTGTAGATCACATGGCCAAGTCCAACTTCAACTTCAACGTTTTTGCTGAGAAAGAAAAGCTTAGAAACAATGGGTCTAACTTCACCAACTGGTTCCGCAATCTAAGAATCATTCTGTCTGGAGGACAAAAGGACTATGTCCTTGAGAAAGCGTTAGGTAACCCCCCTGCTGCAACTGCGCCGGCTGATGAGAAAGCTGTCTATCAGTCACGCAAAGATGATTATGGCGTGATTAAGAGCACCATGTTGTTTGCTATGGAACCGGAACTTCAAAATCGTTTTGAAAACTATCCCGGGCCCTTTGAGATTCTCGAGGAGCTGAAAACCATGTTTCAGACTCAGGCCCGTTCTGAGAGATATGAGATCTCTGAGAAGTTCTTTAACTGCAAGATGGAGGAAGGGAGTTCCGTTAGTGAGCACGCCATTAAGATGTCGGGCTACACTCAACGCCTTGAGAAACTGGACTGCAAGATTCCAGAGGAGCTCAAGATTGACAGGGTTCTGCAATCACTCCCCCCCAGCTACAAAAGTTTTGTAGTGACTCATAATCAGATTGGTTCCACTGATACGATCACCGAGCTCTTCGCAAAGCTAAAGGCTGCGGAGGTGGACATCAAGAAGGATAATCATGTGTTGATGGTCAACAAGCCCTCCTTTAAGAAAGGTAAAGGTGCGAAGAAGCCCTTCAAGAAAGGCGGCGGCAAGCGCGTTGCCCCTGCTGAGAAGAAGCTCAAGTCTGGTCCCAAGCCGGACACTGAGTGCTTCTATTGCAAGGACAAGGGTCACTGGAAGCGCAACTGTCCGAAGTATTTAGCGGACAAGAAGGCTGTCACCATCAAAGGTATATTTGATATACATGTTATTGATGTTTTCCTTACTAGCCCTCGTTGTAGTGCCTGGGTATTTGATACTGGTTCAGTTGCTAATATTTGTAACTCGAAACAGGAGCTACGGAATAGACGGTGGCTTGCGAGGGATGAGGTGACGATGCGCGTTGGCAACGGATCAAGAGTTGATGTGATGGCCGTCGGCACACTCTCCTTAGTTTTACCTTCGGGATTAGTTTTAAACCTTAATAAATGTTATTATGTGCCTGCGTTGAGCATGAACATTATTTCTGGATCGTGTTTGTTGCAAGACGGTTATTCATTTAAATCGGAGAATAATGGTTGTTCTATTTATATGAGTAACATCTTTTATGGTCATGCACCTCTTGTGAGTGGTTTATTTCTTCTAAATCTCGAAAGGGATGAAACACACATCCATAACATTGAGGCTAAGAGATGCAAAGTAGATAGTGATAATACTACTTATTTGTGGCACTGTCGTCTAGGTCATATTGGAGTAAAGCGCATGAAGAAACTCCATTCTGATGGACTTTTGGAGTCTCTTGATTTTGAATCATTTGACACATGCGAACCATGCCTCATGGGCAAGATGATCAAAACCCCGTTCTCCGGTATGATGGAGCGAGCAACGGACTTGTTGGAAATCATACATACCGATGTATGCGGACCGATGAGTGTTTCGACGCGCGGTGGATATCGCTATTTTCTCACTTTTACCGATGACTTAAGTAGATATGGGTATATCTATTTAATGAAACATAAATCTGAAACGTTTGAAAAGTTCAAAGAATTTCAAAATGAAGTGGAGAACCATCGTAACAGAAAGATTAAGTTTCTACGATCCAATCGTGGGGGCGAATATTTGAGTTATGATTTTCTCACGCATCTCAAAGCAAGTGGAATCGTTTCACAACTCACGCCACCCGGAACACCACAGCGCAATGGTGTGTCTGAACGCCGGAATCGAACCCTATTAGATATGGTCCGATCGATGATGTCTCTTACTGATTTGCCGTTATCATTTTGGGGTTATGCATTAGAAACCGCTGCATTCACTTTAAATAGGGCTCCATCTAAATCCGTTGAGACGACACCGTATGAACTGTGGTTTGGTGCTAAGCCTAAGTTGTCGTTTCTTAAAGTTTGGGGATGCGAAGCTTACATCAAGAAGTTGATGCCGGACAAGCTCGAACCCAAAGCGGAGAAATGCGTCTTCATAGGATACCCTAAGGAAACTATTGGGTATACCTTCTATCACAGAACCGAAGGCAAAGTGTTTGTCGCAAAGAACGGTTCCTTTCTTGAGAAGGAGTTTCTCTCGAAAGAAGTGAGTGGGAGGAAAGTAGAGCTAGACAAGGTTATTGAACCTTCTCTTGAATTGGAGAGTAGCGCAGCACCTGAAATTGTTCTAGTGCCGCCTGCACCAACAATAGAGGAAGCAAATGACAAGGATCATGAAGCTTCGGACGATGCTGCTACTGAACGTCGCAGGTCGACAAGGTCGCGTGCCCCTCCTGAGTGGTACGGCAACCCTGTCTTGACTGTCTTGTTAGTAGAAGACAGTGAACCTACGAACTATGAGGAAGCGATGATGAGCCCAGACTCTGAGAAATGGCTAGAAGCCATGAAATCCGAATTGGGATCCATGAGCGAAAACCAAGTATGGACTTTGGTGGACCCTCCTAGCGACCGAAAGGCCGTTGAGTGCAAATGGATCTTCAAGAAGAAAATGGACGCGGATGGTAATGTTACCGTCTATAAAGCACGGCTTGTTGCGAAAGGTTTTCGACAAGTTCAAGGTGTTGACTACGATGAGACTTTCTCTCCCGTAGCGATGTTTAAGTCCATTCGGATTTTATTAGCAATTGCTGCGTTTCATGATTATGAAATATGGCAAATGGATGTCAAGACTGCTTTCCTCAATGGCAACATTGATGAAGAGTTGTATATGATGCAACCCGAAGGTTTTGTCGATCCTAAGGATGCTGATAAAGTATGCAAACTTCAGCGTTCCATTTATGGACTGAAGCAAGCATCTCGGAGTTGGAACCTTCATTTTGATCAAGTGATCAAGAGCTTTGGATTTGTTCCAAATTGCTACGAAGCTTGCATCTACAAGAAAGTGAGTGGGAGCTCGGTGACGTTTCTGGTACTGTATGTGGATGACATATTGATTATTGGAAATGACATCAACATGCTTAACGATGTGAAGAGTTATTTGAACAAGTGTTTTTCAATGAAAGACCTAGGTGAAGCTGCTTATATATTGGGCATCAAAATCTATAGAGATAGACAAAGACGCCTGATAGCTTTAAGCCAGAGTACATACCTAGACAAAGTTCTGAAAAGGTTCAGAATGGATAAGGCATTGAAAGGTTCAGTGCCTATGTTGTCAGGTAAGATATTGAGCAAGGCTCAGTGTCCAGCTACGGTAAATGATAGGGAAGCTATGAGCAAAGTGCCTTATGCCTCGGCCATAGGTTCCATCATGTATGCCATGCTGTGTACTAGACCGGATGTGTCCAATGCTCTTAGTTTGACGAGCAGATATCAAAGTGATCCAGGAGTGGAACACTGGACAACCGTGAAGAACATCCTAAGGTACCTAAATAGGACTAAAGAAATGTTCTTAGTCTATGGGGGTGATGAACAGCTCGTCGTAAAAGGTTACGTCGATGCTAGTTTCGACACCGACAAGGATGATTGTAAATCTCAGACAGGATACGTGTATATTTTGAATGGAGGAGCTGTGAGCTGGAGAAGCTGCAAGCAAAGCGTGATCGCGGGATCTACAGTAGAAGCGGAATACATGGCTGCTGCAGAAGCGTCAAGTGAAGGAGTTTGGATCAGAAACTTCATCACTGAGCTTGGCGTGGTTCCAAGTGCATTGGACCCACTGGAGATATTGTGTGACAACACTGGCGCCATAGCACTCGCTAAGGAACCAAGATATCATCCAAAGACCAAGCATATCAACCGCAAGTTTCATATAATCCGAGATTATATAGCAGATGGAGATCTGAAGATCAGCAAAGTACATACAGATCCGAATGTCGCAGATCCATTGACTAAACCTCTTCCACGTGTAAAACATGATCAGCACCTCAGTGCCATGGGTGTGAGATTGTTGCCAAATGTAAACTAGATTATTGACTCTAGTGCAAGTGGGAGACTGTTGGAATTATGCCCTAGAGGCAATAATAAAGATGTTATTATTATAATTCTTGTTCATGATAAAGTTTATATTCCATGCTAGAATTGTATTAAGCGGAAACATTAATACTTGTGTGGTTTGTGAACAACACCGTGTCCCTAGTACGCCTCTATGGACTAGCTCATTGATCAATGATGGTTAAGGTTTCCTAACCATAGACATGAGTTGTCAATTGATAATGAGATCATATCATTGGGAGAATGATATGGTGGACAGACCCAAACTAAGCGAAGCAATTAGATCGTGTCATCGTGTTCGTCTTTGCGAAGCTTTTCTTATGTCAAATATTGTATTCCTTAGACCATGAGATAATGCAACTCCCTGGTATCGGAAGAAAGCTTTGAGGTCATCAGACGTCATCCTATGAGAGGGTGATCATAAAGGTGTCTCTCAGGTGATCGGAAAGTATCTGTTGGGTTGTATGTATCGAGGTGGGATTTGTCCCTCCCAAGTCGGAGAGATATACTTCGGGCCCACTCGGTAATCGATATCAACACCGCTTGCAAGCATGTGGTTAAAGAGTTAATCACGAAGTGATATCGGATTACGGAACGAGTAAAGTACTTGTTGTGAACGAGATTGAACTAGGTATGACGACACCGACGATCGAATCTCGGGCAAGTAAAATATCGCGAGACGAAGGGAATATATATATGGGATTGATTGAATCCTGGCATCGTGGTTCATCCGATATGATCATCGATGAATGTGTGGGAGTCAATATGGGTGCCCAGACCCCGCTGTTGATTATTGATAGAAGATCATGTCTGCATATTCTCGAACCTGCAGGGTCACACACTTAACGTGTCTCGACGCTAGGATAGATTGAATAATTGGTTTATGAGTTTTTGTTCGGAGTCTCGGATGGGATCCGGGATATCACGAGAGGTTCCGGAATGGTCCGGAGAATAAGATTCATATAAGGCAGTGCAGTTTTTGGAGTTCGGAACTGTTCCGGGTTAATCGGTATTGTACCTGAAGCTTCTAGAACCTTCCGGAAGGGGGCCAACGTGGCCCCACCTTCCGGGAGGGGGCATGGGCCTATGAGGGAGTGTCCTGGCCGCATTGGGCCAGGGGCACAAGGCCCCATAGGGCCCAGCCGATCCTAGAGAGTTTAAATCGTTTAAACTAGAGATAAGATAGGGTTTCTAGAAGGGAGAGTTTAAATCGTTTAAACTAGAGATAGGCTTGGAGGATGGGCAAGGGCTGGCCGCACCCCCCCTCTATATATAGAGGGCTGGTGCGCCCCCTCCCCCCTGACCTACACCTTCCTCCAAGCCCTAGTAGCCCTGCTGCCTTCCACTCTCCCTCCCGACTGTTTGTAGGCGAAGCCCTGCTGCAGAAATTCTCCACCATATACACCACGCCGTCGTGTTGTAGATCCAATCCATCTCTCCACCATACTTGCTGGTCCGAGGAAGGAGGAGACGTCGAGGTGCTGCACGTGTGCATCTCACGGAGGCACCGCCACTTGTGGTGCTAGATCGGATCGGATCGCGAGGAGGAGAAGCGAGTACGACTACATCACCCATGTTCCGACGAACGTTCCGCTGTGCGAATCTTCAAGGGTATGAAGATCTAATCCAATCTCTCTCGTTGTTTGCATCTCCTAGATTAGATCTTGGCTTTTCCTCTGTTCGCTTCCGTAGAAAATTTTTATTTACTATGCTGCGAAACCCTTCACACCTTGCGCAGGGCGAGGAGGATCCCGATCTCGCACTGCTTATGGCAGTGCACGTCCCTGACGACGCTGTCAGCGCGTACACGGTGGCCCCTGATAGCGACCACCACGTCTACCTCAACGAGGAGCGCGCGCGTGGAGCTGCGCCAGCACGCCAGCGACACGGACGTCGTGTGGTTCCTGGACACTGGCGCGTCAAACCACATGACAAGCGACGCGGCGGCGTTCGCCGAGCTCAACCACAAGATCTCCGGCACGGTCAAGTTCGGGGACGGATCCCTCGTCGAGATCCAAGGGCGTGTCACTGTACTCTTCGCCACAGCTGGCGGCCAACATCGCGTGTTGACGAACGTGTACTGGATCCCGCGCCTCCGCAGCAACATGGTAAGCATAGGCCAGCTCGATGAGATCGGCTGCCTGACCCACGTCGAGGACGACCACATGACGATGCGCGATCGCGCCAAGAAGATCATCGTCAAGGTGGCCCGAGCGCGGAACAGGCTCTACCCTGCACGGTTGCAGATTGTCAAGCCGGTGTGCCTGCTGTCGAACACCGGCGATGCGGCATGGGCCTGGCACGCTCGGTTTGGGCACCAACAGTTCCAGGGGCTGGAGCGCCTCGCCAGCCAGGCCATGGTGCGCGGGCTGCCACGCACCCAGAGCAGCTCTGCGATGCCTGCCTCGCTGGGAAGCAGAAGCGCATGCCGTTCCTTGCAGCAACAAAGTTTAGCGCAAGAGATCCCCTCGAGCTCGTGCACGGGGACCTCAGCAGGCCCATATCTCCACCGACACCAGGAGGGAAGCGCCATTTCCTCCTCCTCGTCGAGGACCACAACAGATATATGTGGATCACGCTGCTGTGAACAAAGGACGAGGTGGCCGACGCACTCCGTAAGTTCACGGCAGGCGCATAGATGGAGTCCGGGCACCGTCTGCGCATGCTCCGAACGGATCGAGGCGGTGAGTTCACCAGCAAGGAGTTCATGTCGTTCTGCGCTGATCGCGGAACGGCATGGCACCTCACTGCCCCATATTCTCCGCAACAGAATGGGATGGTGGAGCGCCGCAATCAAACCATCGTCGGCATGGCAAGGAGCATGCTCAAGGCCATGAACATGCCGGCACGGTTCTGGGGAGAAGCTGTCAACACGGCGGTGTATATTCTAAACAGCTCGTACACCCGCAGCGTGGATGGGAAGACTCCGTTTGAAGCTTGGTATGGCCGAAAGTCGGATGTGCACTATCTTCGTGTGTTTGGATGCGGGGCATTCACAAAGGACACACGTCCTGGGCTGAAGAAGCTTGAGGATCGTGGCATCCCTGTCGTCTTCCTCGGCTACGAGACAGGGGCAAGGCCTACCGCTGCTATGACCCAGCCGCAAAGCGCGTGATCATCTCACACGATGTGGCGTTTGAGGAAGGGCAGGCTTGGCCATGGAACACGGACGGCGAGGAGATCGTCGACGACGAGTTGATCGTGGAGTACACGGTCTATGTGGGAGGAACTATGGAAGCTGCCATGGCCCACAAGACGCTGTCCAAGGAGCAAGCTGCGGCAGAGCCCTCTGTCGCGGCAGAGATGGAGGACAAAACCTCTGCCACGACAGAGAACGAGGCTGCCACGGCAGAAAACGGGGGTGAAACCCCTGCCGTGGCAGGAGCAACATCGTCACGATCTGTCTTCCCTAGCTCCTCTGCGTCAGGCTCAGCATCACCACCGGTCTTCGTCTCGCCTCCACCCGCATACGAGGATATGCTGGACGCCGACGTCGACCCTTCTCTCCCACAGCGCGTCCGCCTCGTCACCGACTTACTTGGCAAGCGAGCTGAGAACCCAGGGAGAACTGAACATCTGCTGGTCGCGGAGGAACCTGCCACGTTCACGGAGGCCGAGCCACACGAGTACTGGCGACGAGCCATTCTCGAGGAGATGACCTGCATCGAGGAGAACAAGACATGGTCGTTAACTGATCTTCCTGCAGGGCATCGTCCAATAGGCCTCAAATGGGTCTTCAAGGTGAAGAAGAATGCCGACGGCGAGGTGATCAAGCACAAGGCGCGCCTGGTAGCCAAGGGCTACGTGCAGCGTGAAGGGGTGGACTTTGACGAGGTCTTCGCCCCTGTCGCGCGCCTGGACTCCGTGCGGCTGCTGATCGCCATCGCCGCCAAGCTGCAGTGGAAGCTTCATCACCTCGACGTCAAATCGGCCATTCTCAATGGAGAATTGGCCGAGGAGGTGTACGTGGCGCAACCTCCTGGCTTCACGCAGGAAGGGGAAGAACACAAGGTTCTGCGCCTCCACAAGGCGCTCTACGGGCTTCGCCAAGCCCCTCGCACGTGGAACATGAAGCTGGACGCCACGCTCCGCGATCTCGGCTTCACAAGCAGTGCTTCAGAGCACTCTATGTATGCGCGAGGTGAGGGAAACACGCGTCTCCTCCTGGGGGTCTACGTCGACGACCTGATCGTGACGGGAGCGGACGCCAGCGAGGTACATCGCTTCAAGGAGATGACCAAGCGCTTCAAGATGAGCGATCTCGGGCTGCTGAGCTTCTACCTTGGCATTGAGGTGCAGCAAAGCAAGGCCGGGATCTCTATCTGCCAGGCAGCTTACGCTAACAAGTTGCTGGCCAGGGCGGGCATGGTGGACTGCAACTCCACAGCCATGCCCATGGAGCCACGCCTGAAGCTGAGCAAGCAGAGCACCCAGGAACTGACGGATGCAACGTTCTACCGGAGCATGGTGGGAGGGCTGCGCTACATCGTGCACACCAGGCCGAACATAGCGTTCGCCGTCGGCTACATCAACCGGTACATGGAGTCGCCCACCGTCGAGCACCTCGCAGCGGTCAAGCATCTACTGCGCTACATTGCAGGTACACGCAGTTTCAGGTGGTTTTACTCGAGCTCTGGTGATCTGCAGCTGAAGGGGTTCAACGACTCTGATCTTGCTGGGGACGTTGATGATCGCAAGAGCACCATAGGCGTTTTGTTCATGCTTGGTGGGTGTCCTATCACATGGCAGTCGCAGAAGCAAAAAGTGGTGGCGCTCTCCTCGTGTGAAGCTGAATACATCGCTGCAACCACTGCGGCCTATCAGGGTGTCTGGCTCGACAGGTTGCTGTCCGAGCTTCTGAAGAAGGACAGCGACACTCCTGCAACTGTCTTTGTGGACAACAAGTCTGCGATCCAGTTGAGCAAGAATCCTGTCTTTTATGATAGGAGCAAGCACATTGAGGTGCGGTTCCATTTCATCCGCGAGAGCATCGAGCAAGCAAAGATCGGCATCGAGTACATCAAGACTGAAGATCAGCTCGCGGACATTCTCACAAAGTCCCTCGGGCGCGTCAAGTTCCAGGACCTGTCGTGCTCGGATCGGCGTCATCGACGTCAAGTAGATTTCTAACAGCAAGCTTTAGGGAGAGAATGTTGAATAAACCCTGCTGTTAGTAGTGTTAGCCGTTAGAGTTTCAGAGTTATTCAGTTAACAGTCCTAGACTTAGTCGTTTAGGCAGCTTATCTAGGGTCCACGCGACCTGGTTTTTAGGATCGCCAAGAGCTGCACGTTTAGTTGTGGGATGGCACGACTCAGTTAGAACGTGGCGCATACCTTGGCAGGCTTTGTATTCGCCAGAATAAAAGGAAGGGAAACAGAAAAGCAGTACAGTGGTACGCTGCGCCAAAACCCTCTCTCGAGCTCATCTCTTTTCGTCAGATCCAGAGCGATTGTGAGTTACAGAGAAACAGAGAGATTCAGGTGCTAGTGCTGACAAAATATGCCGAGAACTGGATGAATTTGAGCCGAATTTGGGCAAAACCATGCCGACATCGGCCTGGAAACGCGAGTGAGAAATCGGACATTCCCAGACCGAAAACTTCCTCCGTCCGGTGCTATTTAGCTCCGGATTTCGACCTAGGAATGGCCAACGAGTGGAGATGCTCTTACCGGGGTGAACACAGAAGCAGCCACCAGCAACTCTGCCACTCTGGTGTTCTTGGCTTGCTTACCAACGACAGTTCAAAATAGTTTATTGGTGGACACTTCACTTTCCCCTCCCCTCCCCTCCCCTCTCTTCCCTCCTTCCTCGTTGAGAGTCGACCGCGGGTTCCCAGGCCAAACCCGAGCCAAATTCGGCGGCGTTGCCGGCCGGAGATGGCGGAGGGGCGGCTCCGGTGTAGATACTAGTAGTAGATGTATGCTAGGAGTAGTAGTTTTCGGCGTTATGCCGTGGTTTGGGGTGTCCCTGGCGCTTGCGAGCTACTGCTAGGGTGTGAGACTCTGCTTTTCCGGCGAGCTCCCGAGGTGGGAGACGGTGGAGGTGGCGGAGAAGAAAGGATCCCGTCTAAATAAGCTCGTCTTTCCGTCAGATCTGGCGGATTTCGGCGGTGTCGGCGGCAGTTGGTCAACCCTAGATCCGCTTGTTCTTTCTTGCCATGGTGGCGAGGAGGGGTGCAGATCTAGTGGTTGCCGGCGCTCTAGGCCGACTCTGCTGCAGGGGAGAAGTTCTGCTTCTCGTGGGAGATCTCCAACGCCGTCGAAGGTTTCGTCGGTGTACTCGCTGGCCGTGTGGCGGCCTCTCCCTCTTGCGCCGGTGAAGCTGAAATCCGGCAGGTGCAAGTTCATCTTCAACCTCCAGGCTCTTAAGCCGATGCGGAGGCCCTTCGGCTACAGGTATGACTTGCTCCCCTCTCACCGCCCCAAGTGGCGAAGTCCCCGGCAACGGTGAGGGTGGTCGTGCTGCAGCCTGCGACGGTGGCGGTGAAGGAGCTGGCCTCGATGGCGTTCTTCAGATTTTCTTTGAGGCTCTGTGTGCAATTTGTAGGGACTTCGTTGTAATCTCCAGTTTCTTTGAGTCCCTTTCTGTAATATGTATTTCCACCGCTATTAATGAATGAAGCACTCTCGGTCCTTCCGGACCGACCCCTGTTCAAAAAAAAAAAAAGACAAGGCATATACACTTCTGCTTCCAGCGTCACATTATCTACTCACCACTGGGTTCAGGATGGCGCGTAGGGATTCAAAGAGGGCTTGTAGTAACTTCGATGTCCAACACCATCAACATCATCATCAAGAACTTCGTGCATCCCATTCGAGAACAAAGAGTGTCCGAAACAACATCCAGAACATATAAATATTCATCTCCTACTTTAAGCATCTGGAGACTGTATGAAAAATGCACGAGTCTATTCTGACCGAAACCATTGAGACTTAGAAGGTTTAAATATCGATGCCGGGTGATATTTCTAGAAAATGTTTTTCTTCATCGATAAGCAAGTCAATCAAGACATTCATTTACACTTGTTGATGCATACATGCATTTTGTTTAGAACTACCGGAAGCCAAAGCATTGATAATGTCGCAAGGCACATGACAATCTCAATTCTCACATGGTGTGCAGGTTCATTTATCAGTTTGAATTATCCTACTACTCCACATACTGTCTTCACATAAGTACCCTAGATCGGAGGTCGCCTATCATATATAGCTACCACACCTTTTCCTCCCATGGATTTATGGCTGTCTCTCCACCTTATCTTGGGCCTGCTCAATAACTGGACCCTTTTAGTTTCAGTCCACCACTTTCTCCTCACATCTTTTACTCGACCACGGTCAGTTGCTTCGGTATATGAGGCTCAACCATCCCACAAAGCTTACCATTTTCTCCACTGATTTGCATAAGGGTGTAAATCTAGGAATGAGAGGGGTCGGGAATGCCTATTGGTTTGGTTTACCATTATTTGCTCCCCCAAAAAATTGTTTAAAGTGCCGCCCGTCGTGGATTAGACTGATGATCCACAAGTAAACAATGGCACTCTGAGTGATAGGTAGCTACGTTTTGTTTGGCATGTCACGACTGGACTCGGCCGTCAGACACACCAGCCCAACGATGCCCAAGCCGATCAAGGAGTGAGGCCTACCTAGGTCCAGCTAGGCTAGGACATCGTCCATGTAATCCGGTGAGCGGTGAGAGAGGGGTTCATCGATCACTATTGTAATTGCTTCAAGCAAAACAACCTGCTATCTCCCTTCCTTTTTTCCTTCTCGCCCCAGAATTCGAGTACAGATCTGTATCTGTGACTCTGTATCCCGATGAATTCATACTATTTGGTCTGCTCCAACTAGTTGGATCGTCACAATTGGTGTGGAGCCGTTCGATCGGAGGGAATCCCAGAAAAATTCGGCACAAAAATAATCAGGATGTTGAATGTTGTGGGGAGGGTTGGCTGTGAGTTGCTATATATAATACCTACGTGAGTTGAGCTGGGTACATGATTTCCTTTGCTAACTAGGTACTCACTATGTGGATCTTGAAGCATCTCGATGGTTATGACATTAATGATGCTGACAAAATCCCACGGTTTGTCAAAACCAAAATTTCATCTTCTCAGCTTTGAGCTCCTTCGACCACTAACCATATGCTTTCAGGACCACTTTCTTTTTAAAAAGTTATGCGCTTTGACCTGAATATATGCCAATCCATCCTTCAAGGTATATTCGCGAATAAAAAGTGTTTATTTAGTCCCTTTTGTCTAGTGATCTTACAAACTACTACAAGGGGAGCAAGTCATTTGTGAGCTCCGAAGCATGTTCAGTTTTTTCAAAAAAAAAAGAATACATTCACATACACATGTCATATCTGGCGCAGAGGCCAGGGGTTCATTCTCCATTTCGAAAAAAATGTCCTATCTGGCCCTGTAAAATATGACGGGAAAGAGAATTTTTTATGGTATGTAGAGAAAAGATAAATCTGGTGCTCTGGTGTTTACAGCACTGATTTTTTTATCTGCGCACATTAAGTGTCTTTTCTGTACATAAAACTTTGCAGACATGTCAAAGACACCAACATATACAACATAAAAAATCAGACTTTTGTTTAAAAATAATTCCGATGGATCTTCAAAGATGGCTTGTAGTAATTTCGATATCCAATGTCATTATCATCATCAACATCTTCCTGCAGCCCATTCAAGGAGAGAGTGTCCAAAATATCATCCTTAACACAGAAAAATCCATCTCCTACTTGAAGCATCTGGAGAGTACCGTGACAAATTATTGATCGCTAACATCAAAAGTGAGACGAGATATATAGAAATACTATATGACTGTAAAAGACGGCAAAATATTGATCTCACGACATGGCTTGGTATGATCTTGAAAAGTGCACGAGTCTATTCCGACCGAATCTATTCAGATTTAGAAGGTTGAGATTGCCGAGTGATCTTCCCACGAAGGATTTTCAGCGATAAGGATGTCAATTAGGACCTTTATTTACACTTGTTGATGCATACATGCATTTAGTTTAGAACAACCGGAAGCCAAAGCATTGATAATGCCGCAAGGAACATGACAATCTCAATTCTCACTTGGTGTGTAGGTTCATTTATCAGTTTGAATTGTTCGTACTTCACATACTGTCTTCACATAAGTACCCCTAGATTGGAGGTCACCCATCAATTCTCACTTACGAAGTGAATGTATCTAGACGTCTTTTAGCGTCTGGTTCTACGCACTAAAAGACGTCTAGATACATTAATTCGCAAAAGCTAAAACATCTTATATTTTGAAACGGATGGAGTAGCTACCACACCTTTTTCCTCCCATCGATTTATGGTTATCTCTCCACCTTATCTTGGGCATGCTCAATAACTGGCCCCGTTTAGTTTCAGTCCACCACTTTCACCTCTCACTCCTTTACTCGACCACAGCCAGTTTCTCCGATATATGAGGTTCAACTATCCCTCTGAGCTAAGAGTAAGAGAATCTCTCGTCCACCACCATACCATTTTCTTCACTGATTTGCAGAAGGGTGTCAGTCTAGGAATGAGCCTATTAGTTTGGTTTACCATTATTTTCTCCCCAAGCTATGTTCAAGTGCTGCCCATGGTGGACTGTGTGGGAGTGCTTCTGTGGAGGTGTAGAATCAGAATGTATGCACAAAATATTACTACACGAAACTAATTTAATCTGGGAGATACGTAGTTTCTCATGAAATGGGAGCACCTAATAATGGAGCAGGAGCACCTGCTACCTGATCCAGCGGTTGTGGTGAACTGATTGATCTTATTTTGAAATCTAATCCACTTTCATCAGCGACAGAAAACAAAGTTTGAGATTCAGAACATTGAAGTGTAAATGCTGAGTGATTTATCAGACAGTTATTTTTATTTTTGGATGATTAGCAAGTCAACGAAGACCTTCATTTACATTTTTTATGCATACTAGTAAACTTTTCCTTGGGACAAATGGGAGAAGCGTCAACAAATGTCGCAAGGCAGGGCAATCTCAATTCCCACATGGGGTGCAGGTTTCATTAATCAGTACAAATTGTCCATCCTCGGCATATTGTCTCATATATCGTGTTTTATATCTCCACATAAGTACCCTGCTACCTTGGAGGTCATCTATCCTGCAGCTACCACACATATTCTTCTGACCGATTTATGTTTATATACCACCTTCTCTTCGTCATGCTCAACTACAACTCAATCATTTATTGAGGATATATATATAAGGAACGGTTTTTTTTTCTTTTATGCTTGTCAAACGCATGTGTTACTAGGAAAGGGAGGAGTTGGGAATACATGTGACGCCTGTGGGTACCCTCTACAATCGATTTTGTTGCCTCTCACATGGATCGACGCATCCCAACCAAATTACTCCCTCCATTTCAAAATATAAGATGTTTTAGCTTTATTCATTGTATGTGTAGGTTCACGCAAGCTTGGAGTAAACCTACACGCTAAAAAGAGTCTAGATACACTCATTTCACAAAGATAAAACCTCTTATATTTTAAAATGGAGGGAGTAGCTAGCATGAGTTTGGAAGACATGTCAAGCATGATGTTGAGGCTTCTACTTGCAGAGATGTTTCTGTAACTGGTTTTTCTGCAAGTCCGGATTTATATTTACATCACAAGAACTTAGCTTTGGGATACAAAATGCATTCTCATCATGCAAAGCTACATACTTCCCGCTAATCTAGCTGGGTCCCAGTGGCAACAACATTAGTTAATTGTGTCAACAAGCTCGGCAAGAATCCAAAGGAGTACATTCTTAGTCAATCGATGAAGAAAAAGATGTTCTCTATTCCAACAGCTCAAATTACGATCTTAACTTCTGGCAAGATGCCATTTCATCTCAAAGGGAGAAAATCTTCTGCTGGTGCGTTGGCTTGATGCGGCGATAAGAACAATAAAATTAAAGCATCCTCTTCGAAAAGAATCTCAGTATTAGAAAAGCTACTAATTAATTTTCATGAGATCTCTACTTGGCGTTGCTTGATGGAAACTACCAACCTAACGTCTCTAGAGTACAAGTCAATATGAATAAGGGAAGTCGTTTCTAAATTGGCGTGGTAGTCCGACACCTCGATGGAGTACCAAGAAATAATCTCTTGTAGAGTAGTTGTGATGCAAGACAATCTCAGTTCGCATATGGTGTGCATGTCCTAGATGATAACGGACCATTTTACAGCCGCAGTCTTATTCACATGGTATATCTTCACATAAGACTTTCTTCTCTCATCGATCTCGCTTCTTTTACCATCTTCTCAGATAATGCTCTCGACCACAAATTAATAGAGGACTAGGAGGATATATATCTCCTTTCCTTCCATGTTTATCAATCACACATCTAATCAGCTTAGGCATGAGAGGGGTCATGAATACATCTAATCCTTTGGACTTCAATGGACGATAGAACAGTAGCCTCCTATGCAAACTCTTAGTTTGACCTCGTGCAATGTGCTGCAGATATACGGATCCGTATGATATATCCAGGCGGAAGCGTGATAGTTGTTGAAGTGTATAAGTAGATTGTACTAGCCCTTTCCATCAGTTCGGACTTTTGGTTGTGTTGGCTAGTGCATGAAGCTTAACATGGTATCAGAGCCTAAGGTCTCGAGTTCGAGTCTTGGCTTTCGCAATTTATTCTAAAATTGCCGCTGCCCCCTCTGTGTCCACGTATAGGCCTCTTGTGTCATACGTGAGTTTCGCGCGCCGTCGCTCTCTTCCGGTTGCACGTGCTGACTTCTCCCCGTCACACGTGAGAGGGGGTGTTGAAGTGTATAAGTAGATTGTACTAGCCCTTTCCATCAGTTCGGACTTTTGGTTGCGTTGGCTGGTGCATGAAGCTTAACAATAGTTACAGTTTGTTTGGCTTACATGCGAAAAGGCAATATTCAATTCGAAGGGAAAAGTATTAGGTCTCCTCTGATGCATAGCATTTGCTTAGGATTTCTATAGGATTGAGACCCTATGGAATTTTTCCTTTTGGAGATATTTTATTCGTAGGAACTAATCCTATAGAAAATATGTAGTGTATTTTTGCAAGAAAAATTGCATGAAGTCAGACCTCATGGAAAAATCCTTCGCTTCAATCAACAACCACCTGTTAGAGTTCCTGTGTCCATTGGATCCACTTGGCCAGGGCATTCCAATCCTTAGTATTTCCTATGAATCAAATAGGCCTTTAGTTTCTTATGCATCAGGGCATAACACGAGCATTATAATGTGCAATTTGGTGTGCAAATATATGATACCAGCGACCCACAAAAACTTCACCCGTGAAAATTTAAAGTGATTTTTACATAACCAAATTTGCTTTTTCTCATAAAGTTTGAGAGTAAGTTTGGACCCACTGAAACTTCACCCGTGAAAATTTAAAGTGATTTTTACATAACCAAATTTTCTTTTTCTCATAAAGTTTGAGAGTAAGTTTGGACCCACAGAAACTTCACCCGTGAAAATTTAAAGTGATTTTTACATAACCAAATTTGCTTTTTCTCATAAAGTTTGAGAGTAAGTTTGGAGAGTAGATTTGCCACCACCATCGGTAGGTGCGCACGTCTGCATTTTACATCGATCTATGCCGGATAATCCTGTTTTAGCTTGTTTTCCTAGTAAAATACGTAATTTTTGTGTACAAAAGTAGTTTCAGAAATTTTGTCTGAAATTTTGTTCAAAGTCAACTCACAAATGCAATTTTCGTTGAAATTTTTAGGTTCTGAGTTGACTTTCACTCTCTTGTACAAAAAAGGTTCAAACCAAAATTCCGAAACCAGTTTTGTACACCCACCTTTCATTCAGAGAGTGGATTTGCTACCAGCATGGGTAGCTGCGCACGTCTGCATTTACATCGATCTATGCCATATAATCCTGTTTTATCTTGTTTTCCTAGTAAAACATGTAATTTTAGTGTACAAAAATAGTTTCAGAACTTTTGTATGAAATTTTGTAGGTCAAAGTCAACTCACAAATGCAATTGTCGTTGATTTTTTTGGGTTCTGAGTTGACTTTCACTCACTGGTAAAAAAACAAAATTCTGAAACCAGTTTGTACACTAACCTTTCGTGTTCCATTAGTAAAACATGCTAAAACGAGTTTAAACGGTTTGAATCAATGTAAAATGCAAACCTCCGTAGCTACCACCAGCTTTCATCCCTAAAATTTGGAGACTAGATTTCCTACCACCATGGGTAGCTGCACACGTCTGCATTTTACATCGATCTATGCCGTATAATCCTGTTTTAGCTTGTTTTCATAGTAAAACGCATAATTTTAATGTACAAAAGTAGTTTCAGAAATTTTGTATGAAATTTTGTTGATCAAAGTCAACTCACAAATGCAATTTCCGTTGACTTCTTTAGTTTTTGAGTTGATTTTCACTCTCTGGTACAAAAAAAATAGAAACCAAAATTCTAAAACCAGTTTCGTATACCAACCTTTCGTGTTCTATTAGGAAAACAAGCTAAAACAAGTTTAAGCGACTTGAATCAATGTAAAATACAAACGTGCGCAGCTACCACCAGCGTTCATCCCTAAAATTTGGAGACTGGATTTGCGTTTTACATCGGTCTATGCCGTATAATCCCATTAGCTTGTTTTCCTGGTAAGACGCGTAATTTTGGTGTACATAAGTAGTTTCAGAATTTTTTTCTGAATTTTTGTTTGTCAAAGTCAACTCACAAATGCAGTTTTCGTTGACTTTTTTTATCCTAGTTGACTTTCACTCTCTGATAAAAAAATCAAACCAAAATTCTAAAATCAGTTTTGTACACTAACCTTTCGTGTTCTATTAGAAAAACAAGCTAAAACGAGTTTAAGCGGGTTGAATCAATGTAAAATACAAACGTGCGCAGCTACCACCGTGCGTAGCCGCACTCATCCCTAAAGTTTGGAGAGTGGATTTGCTACCACCATGGGTACGTCTGCGTTTTACATCGATCTATGCTTATAATCCTGTTTTAGTTTGTTTTCCTAGTAAAACATGTAATTTTGGTGTAAAAACGTAGTTTTAGAAATTTTGTTGGTCAAATTCATCTCACAAATGCAATTATCATTGACTTTTTTGGGTTTTGAGTTGAATTTCACTATCTGGTATAAAAACAATTCCAACCAAATTCTAAAACCAGTTTTGTACACCAACCTTTTGTGTTCTATTAGGAAAACAAGCTAATACGATTTTAAGCGGCTTGAATCAATGTACAATGCAAACGTGCATAAGAAAGAACTTTACTCCAAATTAAGCGATTATATAAACCAAGAATAGAATAACCAGAATAGTAAATCTAGAACAAGCCATAAGTGATTATATAGACCAAGGATACACACTAATCATCAACTCCACTATCAAAGGCATATGCAATCATGAAAATGTCGAGAGAAAGCGGGGTGTTCATATTACAATCTTGAATCCACATTAAGATTGCAAATAACAGAAAGAACTTCACTCCAAATTAAAAAGCAGATATGTAAGTCTTTGCAAGTTTAGTGAAAGCTTGATCATATTTCAGCTAATGGTCAGTAATCAATTGATGGGTTCGTAGCATGTAAAACAAAAAATTTCTACCGCAAGAACGAACAAAACCCAGATCTAATCTAGATAAAAGCCAAGATCTAATCTATTAGACATGTGCAACGAGATAGATCGGTACTAACCCTCGTAGTTTCCAAAGCCTTGTTCGAGATCGGATCTCGTGGTTGATGTAGTCGATCACTTGCCGATCTCAAGATCGAGTGGACGATCCTTCCGGCACCGCGTTCCGGCAACGCTTCCGCAGTCGGTCACACGTGCGGAGTCGAAGCAGACCTTCCTCTCTCCGTTCCAGCGAGCAGCGGAGGTAGTAGATCTTCTCCACGGAATCCCAGCAGCACGACGGTGTGGTGGTGGTGGTGGCGTAGAGAATTCTGCAGGGCTTCGCCTAAGCCGGAGCAGAGCGAAGGAGGAGAAGAGAGGCGGCGGCTAGGGTTTGTTATGGGAGAGCACTAGGGGGTGGCGCCCCCTCCCTTCTATTTAAAAGAGGGAGGCGCCATGGGAGGGAGAGTCCTAGTAGGACTCCCCTCCCTCCTTGGCCGGCGGATTGGGAGGGGGGAGGAAACCTCCTCCCCCACGAATCCGTGTCTTGCCCCACTTGGACTTCCTTGATCCTTTCTTGGTTTTCAAGCAAACTCCAAGAATTCTCCTAGAACCTTCCGGAACATTCCGAAACCTTCTAGAATCCCCATACAAACACTCCGGAACATTTCCTAACTTAGAAAATGATCCCCAATATATGAATCTCATTTTCCGGACAATTCCGGATCTCCTAATGATGTCCCGGATCCAATCCGAGACTCCGAACAACATTCGGTCTCCAACGCACATTTCATATCTACTTAAAACAACTTTAAACCTTAAGTGTGTCACCCTACGGTTCGTGAATATGCAGACATGATGGAGACACTTCTCCGATCAATAACCATCAACGGGATCTGGAGATCCATAACGGCTCCCACATACTCAACAATGACTTCGTGATTGATAGAACCATTAGCATACGAAACCAATTCCCTTTGTCACACGATACTATACTTATCCGAGGTTTGATCGTCGGTATCTCCATACCTAGTTCTACCTCGTTACTGATAAGTACTCTTTACTCGTTCCGTGTTATGTCATCCCTTGTGACATAGTCACATGCTTGCAAGCTAACTAGATGACATTCCACCGAGAGGGCCCAGAGCATATCTATCCGTCATATGGATGGACAAATCCCAATCTTGGTCCATGCGCTTCAACACATACTTTCAGAATACCCAATGACACCTTTATAACCACCCAGTTACGAAGCGACGTTTGATGTCATCAAAGTACCCATCCGGTGATGGTGATTAACATAACCTCATGGTCGAAGGATTAGGTTACTATGCATTTGAAAGCTTATAGCAATATGAACTTAATAACTTGATCTTATGCTACGCTTACTATGGGTGTGTGTCCATCACATCATTCTCCTAATGATATGATCTTGTTATTAACGACATCCAATGTCCATGATCAGGAAACCATGATCATCCATTAATCAACAAGCTAGTTTAACAAGAGGCTTACTAGGGACTCTTTTATGTTTACAAAACACACAAGTATTAATGTTTCCGTTTAATACAATTATAGCATGTGATGTAAACATTTATTATAAACATAAAGATATAATAATAACCACTTTATTATTGCCTCTTGGGCATATCTCCAACAGTCTCTCACTTGCACTAGAGTCAATAATATAGTTAAAAACTTGTGCATTCAACACCTATGGCTTTCTGGTGTTGTATGGACACTATTGCTAGTGGTAAACATAATCTTCAGATCTGACACTTCCAGGTCCGTGTGTATTTGCATTTCCTTGCGTCTCTACGCATTACTCATTCTCCAATGAGATGGCATTGTATAAATTTGGTCCTTTGGTGAGACCTTTAGTTCCTTGGGATTAAATCATGTTGATACAATTGTCATACAATGTATCTTCATAGTATTATCCCGCTATGAACCACACCTAGTTTGGTAACAAACTACTTGACGCAAATGCCCTCATTTGCTGCTACAATAGCAGTCATATACTTAGCCTTTTGTTGTAGTATCTGTCACAATGTTTTAACTTTGGTACTCAACCAAATCCGTTATGGAACTTCCTTTCCATTACATTGTGCCACACATAGTTTAAATTGAGATAAACTTAATTTGTGACAAAACTAGTATCAATGCAACAATTTACAATGAACTATTTGTCACCACTATATAAATAATATATTCTTAGTTCTTCCAAAGATCATAGAAATATCCCTACTATTGTCCAATGATCATCTTATGAGTCATTCTGGTATATGCTCATAACATTTAGAGCATAGGACATATCTGGATGTGTACATCTCAAAGAATGATTGATCAAAATATTCTTGTGATTTCACCAAGTGTCAAAACACTTGAATCTCGTGTCAACACTCTTGAGTCTTGATTCAGTCTTTTCCGTGAGTCAAGAACCTTTCTTGTTGTTTCCATATTGAACTCATTCAATATCTTATCTATGTACATTTGGCAAAACCATATTAGCGCCTCAATCTATCCATATAGACATTGATGCCTAATTCTTGGGTTATGCCTAAGTCTTTCATCGAAATGAAATTATTAACCTGTGTCAATAAAAGATACATCATTTTTAATCAACAATATGTCTTTCACATAATGTATTAGAAATATGTCTTAGCGCTCCCACTTAATTTCTTGCAAAATGCAAACATCTTCATCGTCTCTGATGAAATTAAACCTTTTAACGGTTTTATCACGGTGAAGATTCCAACTCCGCGATGCTCACTTCAACCATTGAAGTTTTGCATACTCTTTTAGCACCCGTTGAATTAACAAAACCCTTTGGATCGTGTCATGTACACGTCCTAGGTAACCATTCTATTAGAAGAACTTGTTTGTTTGTTCAACTACCGTATACCAAAATATATGTAGTGGTTGCTATATTAATCCGTTCAGACTAAATATCGCTATGAAAGATCAAATCTTATCATAGTCAATTCCTTAAACATTGTCGTAAACTCTTTCCGACATGTCGACTATTTCATATATGTGAAATATCCATGTCTATTTCTTTATAGATCCATATACGACTGTAAGGTCTTGCACCTTTCCAGAGGGTCTTTCAAATTCAAAGCTTGATTTCTCGTGTATGGAATTATCACGGATTTTATGGCTTCAAGCCACTTAACGAAGTCAGGGCCCATCATTGCTTCTTTGCATGTAGTCGGTTCATCATTGTCAAACAACAATGATTTAACTCTCAAATCTTGCCATTTGATTACTTACCCGACCTACTTGGTTCAATAGTAACTTAGATCTCTGTGACCACAACCTTTGAGGCACGTGAGCCATGAGCATTGTTGCTACCTCCGGGACACTTACCGATGCTGCGCAACTCAGCACATATTAGCCAAGGTTCAACAACCTTGTCAAAGTTCTATTGTCCTCCCAATTGATTTTTCACCCAAAATTCCTTCTCAAGAAACTCGACACTCTAAGCGACAAACAACTTTGTCTTCGGTGTTATGGAGGAATACCCAATGGTTATTCGAAATAACCCACAAAGACATGCTCATCTGACTTTGGTTGTAAACACTTTACTTATGCCTAGCATACCAAAAATTTAAAAAAGGACAACCTGGTTTTTATCCCAAACCATGACTTATATGGTGTCATTTCAACGGATCACGATGGAGCTCTTTTCAGTGTAAAAGCGGTAGTCACTAAAGCTTTAATCTTTTCAAATATAATGGCAGTTTTATAAATGACACCTTTGATCTTACCATGTCAAACAAGGTTTCATTACATATCTTGAACACTCCATACTCCTATGGTGTTTTGGGAAATGCAAATCCATGGAACGATTCCTCAAATCTTAGGTGTTTTGCTAAACTTGTAACTCAAACATCTTTATGATCCAATCATAAACTTTTTTTTTTGTTACAATAATTTTCCACTTCATCTTGAAAGTCTTTGAACATTTTCAAATGTTTCATACTTCTTCCTTATTGAGTAAGTATATACATATACTTACTCAAATCTTCGGAGAAAGCATATGAAGTTGAAATCCATCGCCCACGACTACACATAATGGACTACATACATCAATATGTACAAATTCCAATCAGTTAGTCGTCCGTTCCTCTTTTGGCCTACGAACAGAGTTTTAATTATCTCCAGGAAAGTATCACAAGCGTCATTTGATCAAAATCAAAGACTCCAAAAATCCATCAACATGGAGTTTCTTCATGTATCTCTTTCAATATAATTTAAACGGCGATGTCACTTCGCAAGTAATCATTTGTCTTGCCACATTTTAGCATTAGTTTTATGGTCGTTATTTCTCCAACCAGACTTGTATATCATCCATCTATTATGGAATACGGTAATTTATTTGAACAACCTTTTTATCGTCATAATACCTGATCAAAATAACAATTATTGAAACAAATCTTGAAGGCAAGCTTTGATGTTAACGAGCAACACAACAACCCTTTGTTTGTTTTCGATGAACATCATCACATATTCTCTTGCTAGTTACTTAGGCCATTGCAGTTCATGAATTGTGTTGTCCTGTATGACACTTCATACCAACCAATTCGGTATCCAATACCGCAGAACCACATTGTTTAATAACCAAGGAATACGGCCATACCATGTATCTTCTATATACCTAAGTTGGATATCTCCAATCTTTTCTTTTCTGCCAAATATTTTATAGATTCTCTTTCAACAATTCCTTTTCTTTTAAAAGAATTTATCAACATCAATAGTGGTGTCATTCACATGACACATAGTATAAAGTGTGTATAGTCAAATACTAATACCTTTGGACTTGCACTTTGAAGTGGATCACCTTCATCAAATGTTCGACATTCTTTCAAAATTCCATTCTTTAGTAATCCTTTAGTGTAGTAAACATTTTACTTACATCTTCTATTCATCCTTATCATGACAACTTTCATGATCAAGCTGTTATAGCTTATAAAGGTGAATTGTGAGTATAATGTTTTTTTTCCAAAACCTTTTGGGGGATTAGGACGACTAGCGTCTCCAACCTTCACAAATTCTCATCAAATATGATGACATATACTCTATCATGTTGTAACCAACACATTGTTTTAGATATCGCAATACCTTTCACATGTGATGGTTTCTGAAACATTGCTTTCAGCTCTTAGATAAACTTGATATTAAAAACAATCTTTTGAGTACCAAGAATCAAGGAGGCAAACATGATACATTAGATACTAACACTGGAATTGTTACTCTTGATTTAATACTGTTTATTAAACTTCACAGAGTAAACGGAGTTTGCTGAAAGTTTGCAACAGGACTTTTAAACTTTAGATTGACACTCAAAACAATACGATACCAGTTCGTAAAGAAAATATCCAGAATTTCTATAGTTCTACTATCTCAACTATAACTAAGCGTAAGGTGGTGAACGGATGCCAATGACTACACCAAACTATGCAAATTCACTTTGATTGTGTTTATGATAAATTGTGTTCAACTTAATCATATTACTATATGAACTCCCACTCAAAACAACATCCCTCGATTTGTTTTAGTGATTACACGAACCAAATCCACTACACCAAGTCCGATCATCACGTGAGATGATGTAGTTTCAATGGCGAACAATCATCATGTTCATCATATCATATATATGACTCATGCTCTACCTTTCGGTATTCCGTGTTCCAAGACCATGTCTATACATGCTAGGCTCGTCAAGGTTAACCTTAGTTTCCGCATGTGCAAATCTGGCTTGCACCCGTCGTATGCACACGTAGAATCTATCACACCCGATCATCACGAGATGCTTCGAAACGACGAGTCTTAGCAACGGTGCCTACTAAGGACGAACACTTTATTACTTGATACTTAGTGAGAGGGATCATCTTATAATGCTACCGTCGCGATCTAAGTAATACAAGATGCATAAAGGATTAACATCATAGGCAATTCATAATTAGTGTGATATGATATGGCCCTTTCTTCTTATGCCTTTGATCTCCATCTCCAAAGCACGGACATGATCTCCATCATCACCAGCATTGCCTCAAGGTCAGTGGCACCGCTTCATGGTTGTCCATCATCACTAGCAACTATTACAACTACTTGGAATAAAGCTATTATAAGATGAATAGACACGCAGGTCTTAACAGAATTAAAGACAACCATTAGGCTACTGCCGGTTGCCATATTACAACAAGGATCATTGCATACATCAAATATAATCACAATCACATGATGGCCATATCACATCATAAAACCCCTGCAAAAACAAGTTAGACGCCTCTAATATTCTTTGCATGTTTTACGTGGTTTAGGGCTTTCGAATAAGAACGGATCTTACCTACGAAACTGAAACCACAACGTTGATACAAGTGCTATCAAGTGCAAAGTGTAGATTGGATCTATACTATGGTGAGAGAGACAGACACCCGCAAAGCCACTTGTGCAAAGCAAGTTACACGTCAAGCGTGGAGCAAGTCTCCTGTGCGATGACATGTAAGGTTAGCCCGAGCCGCTTCATCCCACCATACCGCAAGATGCAAAGTACACAAAGCAAAAGACGGCATGAGCACCAACGTCCACAAAACCATTGTGTTCTACTCGTGCAACAGATCTACGCATAGACACGGCTCTGATACCACTGATGGGTTCGTAGCATGTAAAACAAAAAATTTCTACCGCAAGAACGAACAAAACCCAGATCTAATCTAGATAAAAGTCAAGATCTAATCTATTAGACATGTGCAACGAGATAGATCGGTACTAACCCTCGTAGTTTCCAAATCCTTGTTCGAGATCAGATCTCGTGGTTGATGTAGTCGATCACTTGCCGATCTCAAGATCGAGTGGACGATCCTTTCGGCCGCGTTCCGGCAGCGCTTCCGCAGTCGGTCACACGTGCGGAGTCGAAGCAGACCTTCCTCTCCCCGTTCCAGCGAGCAGCGGAGGTAGTAGATCTTCTCCACGGAATCCCAGCAGCACAACGGTGTGGTGGTGGTGGTGGAGTAGAGAATTCTGCAGGGCTTCGCCTAAGCCGGAGCAGAGCGAAGGAGGAAAAGAGAGGCGGCGGCTAGGGTTTGTTATGGGAGAGCACTAGGGGGTGGCGCCCCCTCCCTTCTATTTAAAGGAGGGAGGCGCCATGGGAGGGGGAGTCCTAGTAGGACTCCCCTCCCTCCTTGGCCGGCGGATTGGGAGGGGGGAGGAAACCTCCTCCCCCACGAATCCGTGTCTTGCCCCACTTGGACTTCCTTGATCCTTTCTTGGTTTTCAAGCAAACTCTAAGAATTCTCCTAGAACCTTCCGGAACATTCCGAAACCTTCTAGAATCCCCATACAAACACTCCGGAACATTTCTTAACTTAGAAACTGATCCCCAATATATGAATATCATTCTCCGGACAATTCCGGATCTTCTCGTGATGTCCCGGATCCAATCCGAGACTCCGAACAACATTCGGTCTCCAACGCACATTCCATATCTACTTAAAACAACTTCAAACCTTAAGTGTGTCACCCTACGGTTCGTGAATATGCAGACATGATGGAGACACTTCTCCGATCAATAACCATCAGCGGGATCTGGAGATCCATAACGGCTCCCACATACTCAACGATGACTTCGTGATCGATAGAACCATTAGCATACGAAACCAATTCCCTTTGTCACGCGATACTATACTTATCCGAGGTTTGATCGTCGGTATCTCCATACCTAGTTCTACCTCGTTACTGATAAGTACTCTTTACTCGTTTCGTGTTATGTCATCCCTTGTGATCTAGTCACATGCTTGCAAGCTAACTAGATGACATTCCACCGAGAGGGCCCAGAGCATATCTATCCGTCATATGGATGGACAAATCCCAATCTTGGTCCATGCGCTTCAACACATACTTTCAGAATACCCAATGACACCTTTATAACCACCCAGTTACGAAGCGACGTTTGATGTCATCAAAGTATCCATCCGGTGATGGTGATTAACATAACCTCATGGTCGAAGGATTAGGTTACTATGCATTTGAAAGCTTATAGCAATACGAACTTAATGACTTGATCTTATGCTACGCTTACTATGGGTGTGTGTCCATCACATCATTCTCCTAATGATATGATCTTGTTATTAACGACATCCAATGTCCATGATCAGGAAACCATGATCATCCATTAATCAACAAGCTAGTTTAACAAGAGGCTTACTAGGGACTCTTTTATGTTTACAAAACACACAAGTATTAATGTTTCCGGTTAATACAATTATAGCATGGGATGTAAACATTTATCATAAACATAAAGATATAATAATAACCACTTTATTATTGCCTCTTGGACATATCTCCAACGGCAATTGCCATATCTAGTTAGATACGAGGAATTTCATTCCAAGGAGAGCCCATGACCACATTTACAAAAATCCCATTAGGACAACAAATTTATGTAAACATGCAAAATATTATATCAAATTCATTCCTGGTATCAACACAGACAATAGGAAATTGACAAAAGACTTGATGCATAACTGCATATCAAAATTTGGATGGTTGTCTGCTTTATTAATGACATCAGAGACAAATTTGATAGTGCAAATTAGTATCTTTACAAAACACTGTGTACAAAGTTTCCATAAATTTGTTAATATTTTTGAAAAAATATATCATTAATTTTCTAATGGGAATGCAGGCTCCCATACAAACAAGTCGTCCATGTAAACTATTTATTTTATTGGATTATATAACCAAAAAATAGTTTAATCATTAATTAATGCACCCATGCAAAAACTTCATCCTTCTGTATCACCCAGACTTAAATAGAACATGAGGACAAAAGGTAATGCATAGGAGGAATATTGTACGATCTTTTAGAAAGACTTCTTTTAAAGTGAACAAAAGCTTGGAACTGATGAATGTCGCCTGAAAACAGTTCACTACTAAGTCTTGACCAAAGGGTGTCAATAACGTCATGGACAAAAAATCATGTCTACTGTGAAACAATACCTGAGAAGCATCACTTGCTGGAAGAAATGGGACTTGTAAGCAATCACTTTCCAAGATAAATGGGACTTGTAAGCAATGGACATAGGCACAATGTTCATGAGTCCATCTTCTAGCACCTATCTCCAGTAGACTATTTATAAATATATGTATGATTCTTTGTCTTACCACCTCTTTGTGCAATCTCAATATCAAGTTTCATTCATGAAGTGCATTTTACATGAGAGAGCATATCGCCCTTATCCCTAACACTATTGGTTTTAATCTGTGAGTACATCTACTATGTCTAGATCACTACAGTTACTGATATTCCTCATTTTCTTTGATAGTCCATCCAAAATATCAAATGGATCGACACATCCCGGCCAACTGATGAGTGCATATTTGCATCATGTTTTATATTATTATTTTGCATTGTAGATGTAGGATCTTGGTATTACGGCATTCGCGCGCATATTTTATGTCTGTTTTCACCAGAATCAGGACAATGATGGATACAATGGACACAATTCTTGGAGCAGTTGTACTGAGGAGAAAAGGAGCCAAAAACAACATAGATCGCTTATTTGGGAAATATCAATAACATCAGAAGAAAACCCGAAGCGAACAAAGGAGACAGACGGTTTAACGACCAACTATACGGCGGGAATAATTTTTTCGGCCGTATAGTTGGCGCCGCCTCCGCCTCCTCAAATACTTTCACCCCATGCAACTGGATCAGGGAGACGACATACAAAACACCCGGAAATCACTGAAACCTCACCTCCGGAAGGCATCTGGAGGTGGAACTCGTCCACCGGGGATCCATCTTCACCCTGCGCAGATTCGGGAGGCTAAGGCATCGATCTTCATCATCAACCGCTGCATCACCACCGTCTCCATCCATCCCATCTACATCTTGTCTAGATTCTGTTGTAATTTCCGTACTCGTTGTGGATTTATACAAGTACTATTCATCTATGATAGATTCCATCGTTATTATCATGATATTGATTGCCTCCATGTCTGAGTAGATCATTAGTTCTTGGGGAGATGAAGAAACCCTAGTATGAGATTGAAATAAGATAAAGTTTATTATGATATTCATCGTTGTGACCATGTGTTAGATTGTCTTCATCTTGATGTTGAGAGAAGTCGACCTCTCAATATTTGCCTCTCATGAGGACTTGATGGAGGGAACTACTTGTTGGTAGATGGAGATGTGTTAGCACTTTCAGTGACTATAAAGTTATTGGAACTCCTTACGTATCATCTTGGGAACCGAGGAAACTCATGGAACACTATCCATGCCATAGGATACGTCCTACGGGATTAAGTCCCTTAATAGCGTAGTAATTCGATTGATGTCGATTGCTGACTGTTGTGGTTATGAGGATGATGTGACCAGCGGTTGCTGCCTATTTGTCCAAATACGGAGTTCCTTCCACATATACACAGTTGAGAATGTTCATGATAATAATCTTTACCTTAGCTCTTTATAATGCTAGTGGTGTATCCGCTACTTTCTGAGAATGTTTTTTCCCTATTGCGGTTCCAATCTCTCTTATATACGCGATACTTACTTTCTGTATTTAGTTACTTTACTTTACTTATTGTTGCTCTTATACCAAAACCCCAAAAACATCTTTTTACACAATACTCGCATTTTATCTTGTCACTTAGAACTTTATTTAGCATTTCTATCGTAATATTTATTTCAAGAGTTATTAGACTTCAGACTCCTGCTCCCTATGGGATCGATATCTTTATTTCGAAACTAGCTACAAACGATATGTGCACTTGCATTCATCACCAACTACCCTAATTTTTGACACACATGTCGGATTCAAGCATGATGTTGAGGTTTCTACTTGCAGAGAAGCTACTGTAAGTGGTTCTTCTTGAATTCTGGATTTATAATTGCATCACAAGAGCTTAGCTTTGGGATAAAAATGGATTCGCATCATGCGAAGCTACATACTTTGTCAACAAGATCGACAAGAAGACAAAGGATATGTGTATTCTTATTACAATACATTCTTAGTCAATCGATCAAGAAAAAATTGTTCGCTATTCCAGAATACGCACAGTATTTAATAGCTCATGTTACTATCTCAACTTCTAACCAAGAAGAGATATCATATCAATGGGATAAACTCTCCAACGGGTGTGTTGGCTTGATGCGGCAATAAGATTAATAAAAGCATCCACATCAAAGCATGAGAAATGGCACTTATTTTAAGGAGATCTCTACTTAGCGTTGCTTGATGGAAACTGCCAACCTAGAATCTCTAGAGTACAACTCAATATGAGGAAGGGCAGACATCTCTACACCGGTGTGGTAGTCCGACACCTCTACGGAGTACCAGACACTATTAAATTTCATGTACTTGTGACACAAGGCGAACTAAGTTCGCATGTGGTGTCTAGGTTTCATTAATGACATCAGGCGATTTTGCACCCGCAGTCTTGTTTCGTGTGGTATATACTTTAGATTGGAGGTGAGGTATCTAGCTAGCACTTTCTTCTCTCATCAATCTCTCTTCCTTTACCATCTTCTCAGTTGATGCTCTCGACCACAAATTAAAAGAGGATTAGGAGATAAATCTCCTTTCCTTTCCATGTTTGTCAATCACACATCTAGTCAGCTTAGGGATGAGAGGGGTTAGGAATTAATACATCTAATCCTTCCGCCAAGAATGCACGAAAGGAGAGCAACATCCTCATGCACCGTGGATCTCCGCTAAGCCAAATGCAATTAGCCTGGTTCAGTTATGTATGATATGTCCAAGGGGAAAGCGTGATAGTTACCGTTTGTGTGGCTTAACCTGCGTGAAAAAAAGAAAAAACTAGTTTCTCATGCATCAGGGCCTAACACAAGCAATAAGTTGCTAGACTGGAAGAGAATAATAATTCACAATTAGGTGTATAAACAGATGAAACCAGCAACAGCTGAAACTTCACCGGTGAAAATCTGAAGTGATTTTTACAGCACTAAATTTGTTTTTTCCTAATACAATTTGAATAGAATAAGAAGAATAGTAAATCTCGAACAAGCCATAGATGATTAACCAAGAGTACAGACTAATCATTCCAATATCAAAAGCATACGCAATCATGAAAATGTTACAAGCTTGAGTTACTAAGAAACTAAATTCGGTGTTACGAGAATAAATAAAATCCACATTGAGAGTGCAAATAATGGAAGAGAACTTAACTCCAGATTAACCAGCAGAACATACGGCAGATATGTAATAGTCTTAGCAAGTTCTGTAAAAGCTTGATCCTATTTGAGCTAAAGGTCAGTATCAACTGTGAGTGATTTTTCAGAATGGTAATTTTTTTTTCCGATGATGAGTAAGTCAATGAAGAACTTTATTTACACTTGTTTATGCATACTAAAAGTTTCCTTGGGACAACTGGTAGATACATCGAAAATGTCGCAAGGCAGGATAATCTCAATTCCCACATGGGGTGCAGGTTTAATCAGTTCAAGCTGTCCGTCCTCCGCATATTGTATTATATGTCATGTTTTATATCTCCACATAAGTACTCTACCTTGGAGGTCATCCATGCTGCAGCTACCACACATTTTCTTCTCACCGATTTATGTTTTATCTACCACCTTCTCTTGGTCATGCTCAACTACAACTCTATCGTTTATTGAGGATATATAGAAGGATCAGTTTCTTTTGTTTTGTGCTTGTCAAACGCATTTTAACTAGGAAATGGAGGAGTTGGGAATACATGTGACGCTTGCCTCTCACATGGATAAACACATCCCGAGCGAACTAGCTAGCATAAGTTTGGACATGTCAAGCATGATGTTGCGGCTTCTATTTACAGAGATGTTACTGTAACTGATTTTTATGGAAGTCCGGATCTGTATTTGCATCACAGAAACTTAGCTTTGCGATACAAAATGCATGCGCATCATACATACTCCCCGCTAAGCTAGCTAGCTCCCAGTGGCAACAACGTTCGTTATTTATTATCCACGTTGTCAACAAGCTCGACAAGCCAAATGATATGTGTATTCTTAGTCAATCGATCAAGAAAAAGATGTTCTCGATTCCAAAATACTAGATGGTACTTTTACAGTGCATGTTACCCTCTTAACTTCTGACAAGATGACATTTCATCTCAAAGGGAGAAAATCTTCGGCAGGTGCATTGCTTGATGCGGAAATAAAATTAATGAAAGCGCCCACTTCAAAAAAACTCAGTGGTAGAAAAGCTACTAATTTTCAGGAGACCCTCTACTTGGTGTTGCTTGATGGGAACTGCCAACCTAGTATCTCTGGAGTACAAGTCAATAAGAGCAAGGGCAGTCGTTTCTAAATTGGCGTGGTAGTCCAACACCTCTATGGAGTAGCAGGCACTATAATCTCTTGTAGTTGTGATGCAAGACAATCTCAGTTCGAATATGGTGTGCAGGTTCCATTGATGATATCCGACCATTTTGCACTCGTAGCCTTATTTACATGGTATATCTTCACATAAGAACTCTAGCTTGGATGTGTGACCTAGTCTCTATCACTTTCTTCTCACATCGATCTCTCATCTTTTAGCATCTTCTTAGTTGATGCTATGAACCACAAATTAATAGAGGATTAGGAGGATATATATCTCCTTTCCTTCCATGTTTCTCGATCACACATCTAATCAGCTTAGGCATGAGAGGGGTCAGGAGTATATCTAATTCTTTGGACTTCAATGGATGATAGAAGAGCAACTTCCTACGCAAATTTTTAGTTCGACCTCATGCAATGGGCTGCGGATACACGATCCAAATGCAATTATCCTGGTTCGTTTCTGTCTGATATGCCTGTGGGGAAGCGTGAAAGTTGTATTTTGTGTGGCTTGACCTGCCAGAAGGAAATATTCCATTCGAAAGGAAAACTATTAGGTCTCCTTTGATTCATAGGATTTGCTCGGGATTTCTATAGGATTGGGACCCTGCAGAATTTTTCTTTTCAGAGTTATTTGATTCGCGGGAACTAATCATGTAGGAACTCTGCAGTATATTCTCACAAGAAAAATTGCATGAAGTCAGACCTCATGGAAAAATCCTTCGCTTCAATCAAACAACCATCTATTAGAGTCCCTGAGTCCATTGGATCCACTTGGCATTGGCATTCCAATCCTTTGTATTTCCTATTCCTTTGGTTCTACCAAATGAATCAAATAGTCCTTTAGTTTCTTATGCATCAGGGCATAGCACGAGCAATATAATCTGCAATTAGGTGCGCACACAGATGAAACCAGCAACAACAGAAACTTCACCGGTGGAAAATTAAAGTAATTTTTATAACACCAAATTTGTTTTTCTCATACAGTTTGAATAGAATAACAAGAATAGTAAATATCGAACTACATGATTATATAGATCAAGAATACAAACTAATCACCGGCTCCATTATCAAAGGCATATGCAATCATGAAAATGTTGGGAGAAAGAGGGATGTGCATGCTACAAGCTTGAGTTAATAAGAAACTAAACTTGAAGTTACGGAGAATAAATGCAATCCGCATTAAGATTGCAAATAACAGAAAGAACTTTACTCCAGATTTTTTTTTAGAAATGGGGAACATATCCCCGGCCTCTGCATCAATTGATGCACACAGCCAGTTTTATTACTCAGTTCACCAGTATTCCAAGTACCGAAATTATTACAACCAGAAAACAGAAAAGGTAGATACGCATATCAACCATCAAAATGAGCAGTCAAAAATAAATTATCCATATAGTCTACTAATATGCCGCCACCCAGTAGCCTGGAAATAGCAATCCTGAGCGACCGTCAGGAGCTGGCTGCATCCAGAAACCATAATCTCTCGCTGATCCTCCGGAAGAAGGTAGGCCCATAATTGAATCCAATGCACAGCCATTCGAATAACCTGCAAAAAATTTGTCGATGTTTGTTTGTTAAATACAAAATTATTCCTGTACGTCCAAATGGACCAACATAGAGCAGATATACCGATGCGCACACGAGCTTTAGTTTTTGTATCTACCCCATTTAACCAGTTACCAAACATATTAGAAATACTAGTTGGTGGGGATATATGTTGTAAGCAAAAAATATCATGCGCCAAATAATACGAGCAAACGGACATTGTAAAAATAAATGCTCAACTGTCTCCATTGAGTCACAGAAGCAACATTTTTCACACCCATGCCAATTACGCTTCACAAGATTATCCTTTGTGAGGAGAACTTTATTATTAAGAAACCACATAAAGATTTTTATTTTTAGCGGTATTTTGTAAGTATTGGATATGTCCGTTCATGAGATCAAGATACATGGACTTTACTGAGAATAGGCCATTAGCATTTCGTGACCAAAGAAAAATATCCGAATTGTTACTTAATTGAACCGCCATCAATTTTTGACACAAGTGTAACCATTGCTCCCATCTATCGCCAACCAAAGCCCTTCTAAACTCAATATTAAGAGGTGATCGACCAAGCACATCGGCAACCAAAACATTTTTGTGTTGCACAATATTATAAAGAGAATGGTATTGTAAGGCTAAAGGAGCATCTCCCAACCAAATGTCCTCCCAAAAACGAACGCTCGTTCCATCCCCAACTTTAAAAGCTCCTCGTTCAAAGAAGTATTTTTTAACCCGCATAAGCCCTTTCCAAAAGGGTGAGTCTGTTGGTTTAGCCTCAACTTGTGTTAGAGTTTTGGTGCGCAGATATTTATTGTGCAGAAGCTCTTGCCACATACCTTCCTCATTAAGTAACTTGAAAAGCCATTTGCTTAACAAACATTTATTTTTTAATTCAAGAACTTCGATCCCCAAACCCTCTTGGTCTTTAGGACGACAAATGATATCCCATCTAGATAATCTGTATTTCTTTTTCGTTCCCTCACTTTGCCAAAAAAAACCTTGATCGAAAAAAATCCAACCTTTTCCTAACTCCTTTTGGAATTTCAAGAAAGGATAACATGAACATTGGCAGACTTGTTAGAAACGAGTTAATGAGCACGAGCCGATCCCCATAAGAGAGTAAGCTACTCTGCCAACAACCCAACTTGGCGACAAAACGCTCTTAGACAGGGTTCCATTCAGCGTTTCTTAACTTGCGGTAGTGTACCGGCACCCCTAGGTATCTAATCGGTAGAGATCCAGTCCCACACCCCAAAATTTGTTTATATTCAATCTCCATATCTTTAGCTTCACCAAAGCAAAACAATTCACTTTTATGAAAGTTTATTTTTAAACCTGAAAGTTGTTCAAAGATGCATAAGATTAACTTCATATTCACCGCCTTCTCTAAATCATGTTTCATAAAAATAATTGTATCATCCGCATACTGTAATATAGAAACCCCACCCTCAACCAGATGAGGGATAAGGCCTCCAACCTGCCCATCTTCCTTTGCTCTTGCAATCAAAATAGCCAACATATCCGCAATAATGTTGAAGAGTATCGGAGATAAAGGGTCCCCTTGTCTTAGACCCTTTTTTGTCTGGAAATAATGACCAATGTCATCATTCACTCGGATTCCAACACTACCATATTGAACAATTTTTTTAATCCAGTCACACCACTGGGGGTCAAAACCCTTCATACGAAGAACTTGTTGTAAAAAAGGCCATTTGACTTTATCATAAGCCTTCTCAAAATCAATTTTAAAAAGAACTCCATTTAACTTCTTTTTATGTAATTCATGAATTGTCTCATGTAGGACTACCACCCCTTCGAGGATGTGCCTCCCCGACATGAAAGCAGTTTGTGTAGGCCTAATAACTTTATGGGCTATCTCAGAAATCCTATTAGTCGCCACCTTTGGGAATATTTTGAAGCTTACATTAAACAAACAAATTGGTCTATACTGTTGGATTTGTTCGACATTTTCTTTTTTTGGGAGTAGCGTGATAACTCCAAAATTTAGTTTGAACAATGGCAAGCTACCAATTTGTAGCTGCCCAAACAGTTCCATGATGTCATGTTTTAAGACTTCCCAAAAAGTTTGATAAAACTCAGCAGGGAACCCATCTGGTCCTGGAGCTTTGTTTCGTTCCATCTGTGAAAAAGCCTCAAAAACTTCTTTTTCAGTGAAAACCATAGTTAATGCCAAGTTTTCTTCTGTAGATAGTTAGGGTATATCACTAGTTCGTTCCTCCATCAAGGAGAAAGTGTTGTGATCAGAATCTCCAAACAATTTGTTGTAGTATTCCGTAATATAGATTTTGAGATTTTCTTCGCCTACAATAGTCCCCTCCTCTTGTTCGAGTTGAAAAATCTTTTTCTTTCTATGACGGCCATTTGCTATCAAGTGAAAATATTTCGTATTATTTCCCCCCTCTTGGATGTGTTTGACCTTAGCGCGTTGAGCCCATTTTGTCTCTTCATCACGTCTAAGATTATTAAGTTTATCAGTAGCATCTTTTAGAATTTTTCTTTCAGCTGAGCTAAGCGACATTGCTTCTGCCTTGATGTCCAAACTATCAATAATGGCAGTTAAACTTTCTTTTTCCTTTTTGTATTTGCCACTCAAATTTTTTGCCCACCCCTTTAAAAAGCGACGCAAATGTCTTATCTTATTTTGCCACCGCTGAATAGGTGTGTCCCCCCGGGTAATAGCATTCCACTCAGTTGCAATCATTTCATAGAAACCATCTTGTCTCAGCCAGGACAGCTCAAAAGAAAATCTTGCAATATTACCTAAATGAGCTTGGTCGTCCGAATCAATTAAGAGAGGTGTATGATCCGAACCAGATCGAGTCAAAGCTCTAACCGAAACAAGAGGGTACTTTTGTTCCCACTCAACACTAGCGAGAACACGATCTAATTTCTCAAAAGTAGGCGTCTCTCTTCTATTCGTCCAAGTATATTGACGACCAGACAAGGCAATTTCCTTCAGGTCTAAGCTTTCTATAATAGCATTGAAAATAAATGGCCAACGAGGATTAAATCTGTCATTATTCTTTTCCTTTTTTTTCTTATTATATTAAAATCTCCTCCAAGCATCATGGGAAGAGATTCAGTTTCACACATACGTACCAATTCGGAAAGAAATTCATGTTTATGATCATCTTGAGCAGCCCCATACACAGGTATAAAAATCCACTCAAAACCATCCCGTTTATTTCGAAAGAACATTTTCACACAATAATCCCCCCGTAACAACTTTTTGGACCTGAATCGTTTCCATGTTAATGCCCACAAGAATTCCACCCGACCTCCCATGTGGAGGTAGGCAAAACCAAGCAAAATTTCTACCGTTGGCAAGGTTTTTTAAGAACGACACCGTAAAATTAGATCTCCTACTTTCCAAAATAGCAATAAAATCTAAACGGTGTTCTCTAATTGCTTCTTTAACAAAATTATGTTTGCCAGGATCCCGAAACCCTTCACTATTCCAAGTCATACCCTTCAAACCATTCATTATGAAAGATTTTTCTTGATCTTAATTCTAGTACTTCTACGCAAGTTAGTCTTATCATAAGACTTGCGTCTACGTGTAACTTTCACTTTTCCTTTAGAACCCAATACCACTTCCGGTTCCTCAATAAAGAAACTCTCGTCCTCAACTAAATCCTCCGTTAACTCAACAGCCGTATTAACTAACATATTTGTTTCAGCTGAAGTATTACTCTTTTCTAGAATGATTAAAGACCGTTGCATTTCTTTATTTTTGATCAATTGAGCAGCAGCGATTTTGGATGAACTAGAATCCCCCAACGAGACCCCCAATCTACTGGCTTTCTCGATTATTTCCTCATTAGAAAAATGAAGTAACGAAAATTTACTCAACAAATTCGTACCTTTAGATTGATAATCATCCCGACGCTGAGCTATCATCATAGCCTTCTCAGCAGACCCTTGAGCATGAAGACGACCACTCGTCCTCACGTTCGCCTGCAAAGCCTCCGGGATTCCACCGAAATCAATCACCTGAGCACGTGATGGAGTAGTCATGACAGACGACCCTCCCGTCGCATTCACAGCAGAGCTCATCAACACGCCTCCCTCCTGAACAGACCCAATTGGTCTACCGCTGATGGGAGAATTCACAGGAGGTGATGGCATAGCCAAGGCCCGGGTCTTGATCCTAGGAGAACCCTCCACAGAGGCCCGTGGCGTCGACAAAGGAGAAACACACTGCCGCAACTCCTCGATACTCTGCCTAACATCTTCAGGCTGCCCAACAGCAACGATAGGTCTCACCTCCACGTTGATCTGCCCCACATCTTCAAGCTGCCAATCATCAACGACAGCCTGCTCAACACACACAGCAGACCTCGACAAACCCATGGCCAGCTCCCCTTCTGCAGACTGCCGCACATCTGTGTCAGCGAGCTTGGCGTCGCACTGGACAGCATGTACAGGTGAATCAGAAACACTAGGCTCCAAGGTTGCATGTCCAGCATGAGGTAAAGGATACAACACAAAAGGCACAAAAACTTTCTGATCACTCTCCACGTGAAGCAGGAACTCACCAATCTTTAGATCACCAAGATCAACAACTCCTGTTCCATTATCTAGTACCGAGTTACCTTTAGAGTTTCCACCCCCGCTATTCGCATCATCCGTACTCTTGTTGTGTTTAGGCTCTCTCTCTCATCTTCATGCATACCATCAAAACCTCTATCAAGATTTGAAGCATCATCATCATAAGGTGCATCAGTCATAGTAATATCATTTGTTGGATTTGGTGGCTGCCCTTCCACCTCCAAACGCAGCCGAAAGAAATCATTCTTAACCTTAACATCCATCAAGGCAGGGATTAAAGTAGGATCAAGACAGACTAGTTGCATACGTAAAACTTCAGTCCTTCTTGTGTACTCCATATCAATGTCCGTGGTTTTACCAAATAGGGTACCAATAGCCCAAAGCCCTAAGAAATCATCAAGAGCACAAGATGGAAGATCATGTACTCTCAGCCAAATGTGATCAGCAGTCCAAATAGGTTGCACCTCACGTTTCCAAAAGTCAAAAGACATGTAGCACTTCTCTCTATTTTTGACCTCATAGTTTCCAATATGATGAGCCCTTAAAAGATCAAGTTTACTTGGAAAATTCACCCGGAACACATTCACATCCACTTGATGAACCTCCCACTTATATTGAGCAGCACATAAGGCAGATACGTAAGTCTTAGCAAGTTCTGTGAAAGCTTGTTCCTATTTGAGCTAAAGATCATTAAGCAATTTCCATGTCTAGTTAGTTAAGAGGAGTTCCGTTCCAAGGGGAGCCCATGTCCCCATTTACAAAAATCCCATACAGGACAATAAATTTATGTAAACATGAAAAATATTACAAAAATCCCAATTCCATCCCAATCAATTATGATTTAGAAGGTTGAAATTGCCGAGTGATCTTTCCCCGAAAGATTTTTTCAGCGATAAGCGTTGTCAATCAAGACCTTCATTTACACTTGTTGATAATGTCACAAGGCACATGACAATCTCAATTCTCACATAGTGTGCAGGTTCATTTATCAGTTTAAACTGTCTGTACTCCACATACTGTCTTCACATAATTACCCTAACTTGGAGGTCACCTATCGTTTAATATACCACACCTTTTTCTCCCATGGATTTATGGTTGTCTCTCCACCTTACCTTGGGCATGATCAATAACCGGCCCCATTTAGTTTTAGTCCACCACTTTCTCCTCTCGTCCTTTACTCGACCACGGTAAGTTATCCGATATATGAGGCTCAACTATCCCTTGAAGCTAAGAATAAGAGAATTTGTCATCTACCATCATACCATTTTCTTCACTGATTTGTAGAAGGGTGTCGATCTAGGAATGAGATGGGCCGGGACTAATAATTAGTTTGGTCTATACGATTATTTGCTCCCCAACCAAATGTTTCAAGTACTGCCCGTCGTGTATTAGACTGATGATCCAAAAGGAAAATAAGGCACTATGAGTGATGGGTAGTTATGTTGTGCGGCATTTCTTCTGTAGAGGTGTAGAATCAGATGTATGCACATAATATTGAACGAAACAAACTTAATCTGGGATAAATGTAATTTCTCATGAAATGGGATGGGAGCACCTAATAGTGGAGCAGGAGCATCTACTACCTGATCCAGCGGTTGTAGCGGACTAGTTGAGCTTATTTTGAAATCTAATCCCCTTTCATCGGCGACAAAAAACTAAGTTTGAGAATCAGAACACTAAAGTGTCAATGCTGAGTGATTTTCAAAATTGTATATTTTCGATGATGAGAAAGTCAATGAAGACCTTTTTTTCTGTGTACATTCGTAATGCCATTAGGGTACTACGTTGTTGTGGAGGCTATGTGTAATTACATATTAATATTCCCTTTGTCAACAACAATACTAGTTTCTTGCAAAAAAAAAAATACTAGTAAAAGTTTCCTGGGACAACTGGTAGAAGCATCAAGAAATCTCGCAATCGCAAGGAAGGAGAATCTTAATTCCCACATGGGATGCAGGTTTCGTTAATCAGTTCAAACTTTCCATCCTCCGCATATATTGTCTCATATGTAGTGTTTTCTATCTCCACATAATATAAGTACCCTGCCTTGGAGGTCATCCATCCTGCATCTAACACCATGTTCTTCTCACCGATTTATGTTTATCTACCACCTTCTCTTGGTCATGCTCAACTGCAACTCTATCGTTTACTGAGGATATATAGAAGGATCGGTTTCTTTCCGTCTGTGCTTGTCAAACACATGTGTTACCTAGGAAAGGGAGGAGTTTTTTTTTCTTTTTTTGAGAAAGGAAAGGGAGGAGTTGGTAATACATGTGACGCTTGTAGGTTCCATCTACGGTCGATATTGTTGCCTCTCACATGGATCACAAGAACTTAGCTTTGGGATACAAATTTGCAGTCGCATCATGCAAAGCTACATACATTAGTTAGCTAGCTCCCGGTGGAACAACATTAGTTAATTATTATCCATGTTGTCAACAAGCTTGATAAGAATCGAAAGAATGTGTATTCATATTACATTCTTAGTCAATCGATCATGAAAAAAAGATGTTCTCGATTCCAAAATACTACTCGGTATTTAAGAGTTCAATGTTACCATATTAACTTCTGACAAGATGACATCTCATCTCAAAGGGAGAAAATCTTCGGCAGGTGTGTTGCTTGATGCGGCAATAAAATTAATAAAAGCATCCACTTCGAAAAAATCTCAATGGTAGAAAAGCTACTCCCTCCGGTCCATATTAATTGTCGTGGAAATATATGTATCTAGACATGTTTTAGTGCTAGATACATCCATTTCAGCAACAAGTAATATTGATCGTAGGGAGTACTAATTTTCAGGACATCTCTACTTGGCATTGCTTGATGGAAACTGCCAACCTAGCATTCTAGAGTACAAGTCAATAATGAGTAAGGGCAGTCGTTTCTAATTGGCGTGGTAGTCTGACACCTCTATGGAGTACCAGACATTATAAAACATCTTGTAGTTGTGATGCAAGACAATCTCAGTTCGCATATGGTGTGTTCCATTGATGATATCATACCATTTTGCACCCTGCAGTCTTATTTCACGTGGTATATTTTCACATAAGAACTCTAACTTGGAGGTGTGACCTGGCCTCTATCACTTTCTTCTCTCATCGATCTCTCTTCTTTTACCATCTTCTCAGTTGATGCTCTCAACCACAAATTAATTGAGGATTAGGAGGATATATATCTCCTTTCCTTCCATGTTTGTCAATCACACATCTAATCAGCTTAGGCTGTTAGGCATGAGAGGTGTCAGGAATACATCTAATCCTTCAGAGTTCAATGGACGATAGAGCACCAGCTTCCTACGCAAACTCTTAGTTCAACCTCGTGCAACAGGCTGTAGATACACGGATCCAAATGCAATTAGCCTGGTTTGGTTCTGTATGATATGTCCAGGATGAAGCGTGATAGTTGCGGCTTGTGTGGCTTGATCTGCGTGAAGTCAATATCCATTAGAAAGGAAAACTATTAGTTCCTTCTGCATCAGGCCATAACACAAGCACTGTAAGTTACTAGTTACTAGACTGGAAGAGAATAATAACCTGAGAATGGTTTAAAAACCACACCATATCTCAACCAAACCCGCACGGAAACGTGTGGCAACCCAAACCAAACTAAAACCACTTGATAGTTTCGTCAGCCCAACCAAAACCAAATCAAATTGACTTTACACCCAAACCGAACCAAAACCGAGTGCGCACCCGTGGTTTGAAACCATTTATTGAATTGGTTTGAGAACCGTTAGATGTCAAATCGTGATAACAGCGCCTTGGCTTCCGATGTTGGTTTCGATCAGTTGGATGGCAGGCCATGCATAGCAGGAGAGAGAGATCAAAGCTGCCGTCAGGTTTGGTGTGCGTGTGCGCTGCCGTCAGGTTCAGCATAACAGGAGAGAGATCAAGTTTGGTGTGCGAATGTAACGCTACCGTCAGGTTCAGCAGAATCCGGCGTACCGTCGCAGCCTCACAGGGGACACCTACCTACCGTTCTACCGTGCACGAAGATCCAGCGGCGGCGGCGGCAGAAATCAACACTGACAGACTCATCTTGGCCTGGCTCGACACCGGCCCACGCACACTACACGTGAACGCCATGAGAGGCGAAAGCGAAGCTGCTCGCCCCGTGTGTTGCACCAGTGAGCCGCGACCTGCGACGGCAGCTGCACCGGACGCAGGGCCGGCGTGCCTGGCACGAGCGGCGACGGAAGCTGTGCAAAGGCAGGGCTGACGAGCCGCGCGTGAGTGGCGCCCAACGGCAGCTGTCGGTCCAGCGAGCCACAGGCGAGTGGTGACGGCAGTTGTACCAGAACTCACGCCGGTGAGCCGCGTGCGAGCGGCGGCTGCGGCAGTCACAGGCGCGGCCGACAGACGAGAAGACTGCGGGAACAGGAACCAAATGTCACGAACCCGGGTGCCAACTGTGGATTGGAACCGTTTGGAACCGAACCCGTTCAGGCCCATACCCGGCCATACCCAACCATTTACTACGTATAAGAAACCAAACTGAACCAAACTTTTGTGAGAGTCAGCCCATTAACACCTGAACCAAACGAAACCACAAGCACAAACCGACCCAACTTACCCGGTTAAGTCAAAACCAATCTCAGGTTTAATTGCCATGTCTAGTTAGTTACGGGGAATTCCATTTGAAGGGAAGCCCATGTCCCCATTTACAATCCCATACAGGACAATAAATTTATGTAAACATGCAAAATATTATATCAAATTCGTTCCTGATATCAACACAGAAAATTAGAAGTTGACAGAAGAATTGATGCATAACTGCATATCAAAATTTGGCTGGTTGTCTTCTTTATTCATGACAAAGGAGACAAATTTGATCCTGCAAATTAGTATGTTTACAAAAATCTATGTGCACTACTTCCATAAATTAGTTAATATTTCTAAAAGTTTATAGCATTAAATTTCTAATGGGAATGCAGGCTCCCATACAAACAATTGGTCATACTATCTATTTTCTAGGATTATATAACCAATAAAGAGTTTAATCATTAACTAATGCACCGGTGCAAAAAACTTCATCCTTCTGATATCATCCAGGCTTAAATAGAACAGAGGACAAAAGGTGATGCACAGGAAGAAAATTATACGGAGTACCATGTTTAGAAAGCCTTCTCTTACCGTAAACAAAAGCTTGGAACTGATGAACGCGCCTGAAACCAGTTCACTATTAAGTCTTGACCAAAGGGTGCCAATAAAGCCATGTATGAAAAATCATGTGTGCTGTGAAATGATACCTGAGAAGCATCACTTGCCAAGAGAAATGGGACTTGTAAGCAATGGACATAGGCACAGTGCTTTCCACAGGCCAGCACAGCACAGATGGATCAGTTAGAAGCACATCTTGTTCAGGAGTCCATCTTCTAGCACCTATCACAAATGGATCAGTTAGAAGCGCATCTTGTTCAGGAGTCCATCTTCTAGCACCTATCTCCAGTACACTATTTATAAATATATGTCTGATTCTTCACCTCCATGCTTCATTGTGCAATCTCAATATCGAGTTTCATTCATGAACTGCATTTTACATGAGAGAGCATATTTCCCTTATCCTATCACTACTGGTTTTAATCTATGAGTACCTCTACTGTGTCTAGATCACTACAATTACTGATATTCCTCATCTGCTCTGATAGTTCATCCAAGATCTCATAGATCTCTGGTGCTAGAGGGTTTGATCTATCTCCAACCAAAAACGGGGTGAACCCATTGCCAAGATCAGCCCATGCCAATCCAGGTGCTTTTGTGACACCTAAGTCTCGCATGAGTTTCCTGACTGTTGCCAGCTCATCCCAGCAACCTGCAGCTGCATACATGTTAGCAATCAGAACATAGTGGCCAGCATTCTCTGTGCACATCTCCAACAGCCTCCTAGCTGCCCTTTCACCGATTTTTATGTTGCCTCTCTCATGACAAGCCCCGACTAATGCTGCCCACATCGTGGATGTTGGAGGGAAAGGGCTCTCGTTGAGCATTCCTTCTGCCTTTTCTATTAGTCCAGAACGTGCATATAGATCAACCATGCAAGAATAATGCTCCATCTGAGGCTTTATACCATATGAACTGGTCATCTTATCAAAAAGCTCTTCTCCTTCAGTTACAAGTCCAGAGTGGCTACACGCAGAGAGTACAGTAACCATGATTATGTGATCAGGCTTGATCCCACTATCAATCATCTGGTGAAAAATCCGAAGTGCAACTGCTCCTTTCCCTTGCATTCCGTATCCTGCTATCATCGAAGTGTAGGATATCATATCACGGTCATCCATGGTATCAAAGACATTCTGTGCTACAGAGAGCCTCCCTGATTTGGAGTACATGTCAATAAGAGAGTTCCACAACAAGCGATAGCCTTTGAACCCATGCTTGACAATGTAGGTGTGAAGCTCCTGCCCATGTTGCAGATTCGTAACACGGGCACACAGAGCCAGATAGGTGACAACAGTAACATAATTAGGCTGTACACCTCTGCATACCATTTGACGAAAAAGTTTGGAAGCTTCTTCTGCACCATCCGACAACGTAAAACTGGATATCATCGCGTTCCATGTTACCACACCTGGGCAATCTAGCATATTGAACAGCATGCAGGCAGAGTCCATATGCTTGCACCTAGCATACATAGTGATCAACGCATTGCTTACACTCTCGACTCCATCACAGCACATGCGGACTGCCAACCCGTGGATCTCCTTCCCCAGCCTCAACCACCCAGCCCGTGAACAAGCATTCAACCCAATCACAAATGTCACGAAATCCACCTCTGCACCCCCATTTACCATCTCACGGATTAGCCCGACCGCTGCCCTATGGTCGTGTGTCTTGACATACACCCCGGCAATCGTGTTCCATGTCACTGAATTCACCTCATTGCTATCATCTGCTCGCATCAGTTGAAACAGGTCCACTGCCTGCTCCCAATGCCCAGCCGCCACATACCCTGAGATCATCGTGTTCCATGACACCACGTCCTTGCGCGCCATTCCATCAAACACGCTGCGTGCGGCGACGAGGTCCCCGCACTTTGCGTACATGGAAACCACCGCGTTCTGGAAAAACAAGTGTCCGTCCATCCCGCCCCCCGCGCCGTGCAGGTGCACCGCCCGGCCCAGCGCGAGGTCTCCGGCCTCGGCGCAGGCACGGAAAACGGAAGGGTAGGTGAAGGCGTCCGGGAGCACGGCATGGTTGGCCATTTCTTGGTAAGCGGTGAGGGCCTGGCGCGGGAGGCCGTGGCGGAGGCAGGCGGAGATGACGATGTTGTAGGCGAGGGGGCACCTGGACTCGGCGGCCAGGCAGGAGGCGTTGGGGAGCAGAGAGGGCTGGGAGGAGTAGACGGAGAGGAGACGGGGGAAAATGTCGGGGTGGCGAGAGAGGCCGAGGGAGAGGGAGAGGCCATGGATCTGGACGGCTAGGCACAGATGGGATCGGTGGGTGCGGAGGAGAGAGGCGATTGGGCGGAGGAGGAGGAAGGAAGAGGCGGCGGCAGCAGGGAGGCGATGGCGGAGGCGGGAGAAAGCGAGGAGAGGGAAGGGGAGGTGGTGGACAGCTGACGGGGTGGAGAGGGAGGCAAGGAGGGAGTGGAGAGGGTCGTCGTGGTAGGTTGTGGCAGGCACCAGTGGAGGCGTCGCCGGGGGCGGTGGTAACGGCGCCGGCGCGGCGGACATGGGGATGAATGCTGAGCTTTTTTATGGGGGAAATACCCTGTTACTGCTAGGACCAGCAGTATACAACATCTCACCGTTGATTTACCAAGGGTATTATAGACATTTCCGCTCTCACCGCCCGCCTGGCCCTCGCTGCCACGTCCACTGTTCCTGATCCCGGTGTGCTCCCGCCGTTACCCTCTGGCCGCTGCATTTGACCTATAGTCCTCGCCCTCTCCATCAACCTCGTCGTAGCGCCCTCGCATCCTCGTTTGAAAAATTAAGCTCATAGTAAGTAAATATACTCTGAGATGGAAGTGGGGGTCTTGGGGCCGTGCACAAAAAGATGGAAGCGGGGGTCTTGGGGCTCCGCACAAAAATTACAATTTACCAACGGTTGATTTTGCTTCCAGTGAATCAAAACCGTCCATTACTTTTCACTAATTTTTTTTTAAACGAGCCAAAAGCTTTGCCTTTCGTTGATATAGTAGAAAAGAGCTAGCCTGTTTGTAAGAAAAACTAGCAAAAAACCGTTACAACACAACACTACACGCCAGCCTCGAGGCTGCGCTCCACACGGGTCGACGACCAACCAAGTCAGCACCACACCTCAACGCAACAGGCGGAGGCGAAAGACCGGAGCCACCACTCCAACTACCATGCCGGCCCCAGGACCGCGCCCCGCCTGGCCGAAGACGAACCTGCCTCCGTCAAACCACCAAAAACTTCACAGGTCCCTCTGTCCGGTGGACGTCCAAAGCGAGGCCCCAAGAGGCAAAACGACAAAAGAGCGCCGCCCACACCCGATCCCGCGAGGGATCTAGGGTTCCCCCCGGAGAACCCAGGCGGAGGAGTAAGAAACACCCACTTCGACGACGACTTCAAGAAGGATGCGGCGCCCACGAGCGTCACCGTCGTCGGTCCTGGCCAGCCGCCGGGACTAGGCTTTCGCCCAGCGAAGAGTCCCAAACCACACGCTCGCTCAACAAGGACCAGCACAACCACCACACCTCCCTCCTCCTCCAAGCTCCCGACGATCATCAAGCAAAACCTTCCGCCGCCACGCCTAGGCTCCCCGTCGCCGCGACGAAAGCCGTCGTCCGGATCATCACCACTGACCACGAGATAGTTGCCGAAACAACCAGAGCGAACCCAGACAGCCACCACCACGAAAGGGACCGAAGATCACCGCCACCAAACACCTCCCGGCGGCCCAGATTGAGCCCCGAATGAGCCCACGCCGCCACGACGAGCCTCCGACCATGCGCCGCCTGCCAAGCGCCCCCGCCCTCCGACCACGCACACAGACGCGCTGTCGCCGTGCCAACCAGCCTTCCGCGTAGGCAGAGGGCCCCATCATGACTGGACAAGGCCACCCGCGCCGGCCCCCACGCATCGGAGCCGTGGACCGCACGAGCCCATCTAGGCCCAGATGGGCCCCGCAACCGAGCGCAGCCACCCGCCGACGAAAGCTCCGAGCGACGCCATGTCGCCCATGCACTGCCACGCGCCGCGCTGCCCACGCGAAGCTCCACCGCCACGCCGCCAGCAGGCCACCCGCGTCGAAGACATCCTCCACGCGCAATGCCACAACAGCCCAACTGGGCCCAGATGCACGCCCGCAGCAAGCCTCCCGCGTCGCCTCCCCGCCGCCAACCGCCAGCAGCAGCAGCACCTCCGCCGGGAGGAGGTCGTCGCCCCATGGTGGCCAGGATCACCACGACATGGATCCCATGCTGCCAAGCCGCCATAGCCGAGATCCCCCAAGAGCTTTGCAAGAAAAGAGGCCCGCCGTCGCCGGCCTCCAGCGGGTTACCCACAAAAGTTTATTGATGTACTCTCTCCGTCCACAAAATTAGTGTACTTCTAACTTTTGTTCTAAGTTAAATTTAACTAAGTTTGAATAATTTATAGGAAACCATGTTTAAGACGCTAATTTTGGTACTACTAGATATGTTTTAAACTTTCATAATATATATGTTTGATGTCACCAATGTTACTTCCTCCGATCCCAAATAAGTGTCGCTATTTGTCTACAAATTGGGAAAAGTTTTAAAATTTTGACTTAGAAAAGTTAGAAGTACTATTTTTTTGATTGAGGGGGAGTACTGTGTTAACTAAACCAAACTTTCTTGTCCTAGTTTAGCAAACAAAATTCCTCTCCTTCTAGCACGGTCCACACACACGCAACACCACAGCCGTCCGAGTCCAAATCCCATCACCAGAGCAAAAGCAACCATGGCCGTGCTCGGGGCATCCCCGCTCCTACCCCAATCCCTTCCCTCCTCCTCCTTCTCCTCCACCTCCCAGTGTCAGCGACCCCCTAGATGCAGAATCACAACCGCAACCCTATCAAGAACAGCCCGCAATCCTCCTCCTCTAAAGACCGGCTCCCATGGCGGCGCCAAGAAGGCCCTTCTTGCAAGAAGAGCGCGGCTCCCTTGCTTGCCCACAAAGGAGGAGGTCGGCGCTGTAGGCGGTGCGGAGGAGGTGCCAGAGGACAAAGAGGAGCGGTACCTAGCGAGGGAGGCCGGCTGGGGAGTGCGGCGGATGGGGAGGGTCGGCGAGGAGATGAGGCGGGTGGCGCTCGTGCAGGCGGAGGCCTTCCACGTCCCTGTCGCGCTCTTCAATGACTTCTTCTTCGATTTCTTCAAAGTATGCATCGCATCAAATGCTTTCATCTGCACTGAACATCATAGATTTTCGCATCCTGATAACAACGGTGCTGCGTGAATTGGTCAAGATTAGGCAGAGGTGCTGTCAGCTCTTATCTACAAACTGAGGAATTCGCCGCCTGACAGGTGATCTTCTTGATATGCCTGATTCCAAATTGATGTAGATCTCGAATAGGTAGAACTTAGCATGGATGTATGTGGGTAGCCGGGTTTGGGGTGATGACTAGAAAGCTTAAAAATTTTGTGCTCCCTCCGGTCCATATTAATGGCCTCAACTTTATCTAGATCCGTATGTAATAACTAGATACATACGAATGGCCTCAACTTTATCTAGATTCGTATGTAATAACTAGATACATACGAATCTAGATAAAGTTGAGGCCATTAATATGGACCGGAGGGAGTAGTGTTTCCAGGGTTCTCAGAGAATTAGCTTCACTAACTCTTTATCAAGACAATCTGATTACTGTTGTAATTCTTGTGTAGGAGAATGGTCTGTTCGAATTCTTGTATTTTTCTACGCTCATCGTTAATGTGTCTCACGCTTAAATAGCATTCATGTCCCTGCATTTTGTAAGTCTCGGTTAAAATCAGAGGATGATTACTGCATTAAGCATAATTTATTAGTCTTTCTATGCTTTTCAGAATGTAAATTGTAGAAACTGTAAATTACGCCAGTGCAGTTTAGACTGTCTATTTGCTAGGAAGTTGTACAGTTCAGTATTCATCATCTCGTACTAGGAGACGCTCTGGAAGTAGTATAGCACCCAAAACAGAGACGTCATGAGCTGGAGTAGTGAGGAGTGTTAATTTGTGGTATCCCAGTATCCTACGGATGACATGGAATTCCATATCTTATTAGGACTAGTGAAGACGATCAATTGTTGACATTCATTTTACCTGTAACATCTTAGCCGATAAATAAACCAAACCATGCACTATCTTAGGTACGCCTGTTTGGTGGCAGAAGAAGCCGATGCGGCCACCGAGCTGTTTCAGGCACCATTTGAGAAGATCATTGGGGTCGTGGATTGCACAGTGCAGGATGAAGGTGACATCCTGAATAACCTCCAAGGCATCCAGGAGTACTTCTACGTATCAGGAATAGCAGTGCTGCCATCATTCAGGTAACCAACACGGCAACTATGTCAAGATCTCCAATGCAGCCCATGAACGCTTTGAAATTGCTGCTGGATTCGGTTTACATGTCCAGGAGGAGGAAGGTAGGCACGGCGCTGCTCAAAGCCTGCGAGGTGCTGGCGCTAGAGTGGAGGCAGAGGTTCATGGCTCTGAGGGCATACGAGGACGACAGTAGTGCTAGAGGACTCTACTCCAAGGCAGGGTACAGGGTGGTGTCAAGGGATCCTGGGTGGGTCACTTGGGTGGGGAGGAGGAGGCGCGTTCTGATGATAAAAGACCTGCCGATTCATGATCTTGAGATAAAACAGCAATGACATGCTTCTCGTAGTAGGTGTACAGTAATACCTCCCTGCTAATTCTTGTGCCTGGTGCAAGCTATAGCAAGTTTGATCTGTCTATTTCATTGCAGACTCCATTGCGAGTTCCACGGCAAAGCCTACTTTCTTCGTGTTGCCTAGACGCTGATAGCAGAAGTAGAAACTAAATGTACAGGGTGATTGAATTTCCATCTATGCAGAGTTTCACCCATGGCAAACCCTGTGAGTAGTTTTTATTTATTTTCGTTTTGCCTAGATGCTGATAGCAGCAACTCCTGTCATGTTGGAATCATTGTTAAATTATGTATGTATGGGCCTGGTTGTTCGGTCAAAGGTCATCACTGTTCAAGCATGGTTAGTGGTGTAGTGTACTCCTGGAGTAAATAGTTTGACCACGGAATGGCACCGATATTGCATTATTCATACTGAAACATGTTTTGGTTTGTCTATGACTCTTATGAGCCTTAGAGAGGGGACGAACTGAACCCTTCTCCAGAAAGGAACACCGATTTGGGGCGGGCTGAGGACCTTTATTCTCGTCGCCATTGATGCCCCTACAGGCGGCGAAGAACTTGAAAACCCTACGGGATCCAAACATCCGTTTCGAGGTTCCCCCATCCTCTAACCACTGCAGTGGCTGGTGGAGGGCAGGGGAACCAGCGGCGGCGGCGCCGGCAGCCAAGGGTTTGGCGCAGATCGCTTTTCAATCGTCTCTCGCGAGAGACCTGGAAAAAAAGGTTCAGTGTAATTGTACTCAGTAGAAAGTTACATCAATTTGACTACCTTTTAAGTTGGGCACAAGCCTGAAGTACAAGAAATAAGTGGAGATCAGGTCCTGCTGCTTTCAAGCTCGTCCATTTTTACCCTTCTACTTTGGAACCACCTTTGTACATCAAATCAGTAGAATTTTGCGACCGTATTCAGGTTTTGCAAGTTTCCTTGCCATTGTGGTACACATATAATGTTCTTGTGGGTCTTAATTCAAATATAATGTTTTCTTGTGGCATCATACCTAAACACACCGGTGGCAATGTTCACACTAGTTTACATCCTAAACTAGTATGGTCACAGTTTTTGACAATATTTATGGACAGCCCTACGCGTCCCCCCGGGGATATGTGGTTTTTATCCCCCGGGTCCCCAGCCAACCACGTGTTCGTTTTTTGGATTCAAAATCCCGCTTTTGCTATATTTGCCCCGCTTTTGCTACATTGTAGCAAAAAATGGTTCAGTCTAGAAAATAAAAAAACAGACTGGACCTCGCCAGAGATTTCGCCGGAGACCTCGCCGGCAACCGTGTAGCAAAAAAGTTAAGCTAATGTAGCAAACCCGATTTCACCGGAGACTCGCCGGAGGCTTTCGCCGCTAGACCTCACCGGAGACCGTGTAGCAAAAACGTTACGCTATTGTAGCAAAAATGCAAAACGGTGGTAGCAAAAAATTTGTGCTAATGTAGCATATCCGATCTCGCCGGAGACTCGTATGAGGTTTTCGCCGTTAGACCTCATCGGAGACCATGTAGCAACAAATTTGCGCTATTGTAGCAAAACCACTAAACAGGTGTAGCAAAAAAATGTCCTATTGTAGCAAATTTAACTTCGCCGGAGACCTCGCCAGATATCTCGTAGCAAACTATTTATACTATTTTAGCACCACCGTCGGCCGCATGTAGCAAAACACGACACCACTTGTAGCACCACGGGAGGGGCGGCGCCGGGTGCTAGCTCTGGCGGGAGCTCTCAGCAGAAGCTCGATTTGAGGTTGAGGCGGACTCGGGGGGCACATGTGCAGTTTGGGATCCGTCCGCTGGTGGCGGCCTAGTTCGGCGGCAGGTGCTAGCGGCCGGGCCAGATCCCCACGACGGCGGGTGCTGCGCTGGGCTGAAAACTCACGACGACGAGTGGGCCGGTGGCTGGAGCCGTGGAGCGGTTCCGTGGCTTCCTTTTTTTGACTAGAGGTTCCATGGCTTCCTAATAGTCTGGAAAACAATCGTGGGAAACAAAACGTGTGATGGAACAAGGACGCACGCGCGAGCGAGAGCTACCCGGGGGATCGAACGGAACGATCCCCGGGGGAACAGTATCATTTCCCAATATTTATTCCCTTTTCCAAGGCAGCTTGAGGTGGATCGCACAGTTATCTAAACATGCTTAATCTAACTCAAACTTACAGTGACATGAGCAATGCAATGGCTCAGAAAAATATCAACTGGGGGGACTCCATGGTAGCATATGCTCTTCCCGATGGGTTGCCTGCACTAATTAGCTTCATTGTATCCTTCCAGCTCTTTTCCATCAAAGAAATGGGAGATGCGTATGCATGACTTCACTTCAGTATGTATCTACCAGACTTAAGGTCTCTCCCTCTACATGAATAGAGTAGAAACGGCAATACAATGTATTGCTCTGTATCACCACGGATCCCACGAGTGCCATCAGTAGAGCATGTAGTCGCAACAAGCGATCAAGTTGTTGTAAACTTCCCAAAGCCTTCCATGCCAACCACGTATGAGAACGACGACCAAGCAAAACTATGAGACATATCGTAGGTGTGGGAGGAACAACTTTTTATATGGAGAAATGGTTCAGATCCTTAAAAGAGGCATCAAGTATGGTAAATGGCAAAAAATCACACCGGACATAAGGTAGGCAGATTGGACGGAGAGCAATCATCATTGCCTCGAATTTCTGTACCGTATGTGTTAACTTGGTACGTGTCTAAGAGCATCTCAAAAACAGACGATGCAAAACAAATTTATAGGGCATAAAAGGCTAAACGGTGCTCCAACAGATAACCCATCCCTAAAAGGACCATCGTGCCCTAAATATTAGCAGTTGGTGATGCAAATATACATCACCGAACCGACGCCCTATCACATAATACAGCCACCTGCGACCGCCCATCGCCAGCTGAACCTCCATCCTACCGCTCCCCACCCTTAGATCTCATGTTAGGTGCCATATTATACATCATCTAGTATGGCAAAATTTAACTTGGTGCCCTAAAAATCAAAACCAGGTGCCCTAAAACTGTTTCCCAATGTCCTATTATGCATAATCTGTTACGAAATTAAAATTTTCTTCATGTAAGGTGTTTGTCAGCCTAATCCTTGCAGACGACTCATTACAGATGAATTGAATCATCTAGATGTCAATTTATCTTAAGATTGCAATTTACGGAGTACTTTATACTAGAGAAGTTTGCAAGGGCGCTCCGTCTATGGTGGCCCGTGGCTAGCTTGGATTTACCCAGAGAGACCTTGGGTTGGGTTGGAGAACCCTTGCAACGAGGGCGATATGGATCTCTTCCACGCATTGACGAAAGTATCCATTGGTGATGGTTTGAAGGGCTTCCTTTTGGGACGATCCTTGGACAAATGGAATAAGCCCTAAAGCCTTGGCGCATATCCAAAAAATAAAAAATGTCCGTCTGCAATGCCACAACTAACGATGCTTGGGTAACTTGGGTAACTCAGCTTGACATCTCCAATGGCCTTAGTTTGCAACAACTTCTAGACTTCACCAAGCTTTGGACCATCACCTTGCAACTCACCTTGGTTGATGACACCCTGGACTCGATCCATTAGAAGCTTACCGCCTTCGGAGAGTACTCTTGCTCCTCCGCTTACAAGGCTCAATTTGCCGGAGCTATTCTATCTCCAATGGATTCTATTGTTTGGAAGAATTGGGCTCCCCCAAAATGTAAGTTCTTCGCGTGGATAATTATTCAAAGGGATTTCTATTTTCGTGCCCTCGGTTCATTAGTTGTACTCAGTTTTCCCCAGCCGCTTAGCTTTTCCTCACTTTTTCCCTCCCTCTATTCTGAAACCCTCACAGACGCTCGGACGGGGGGATGCCATCAGGTCAAAGGCTTGACCGTTATATGCTGACCGGTGGGACCGCGTTGGGGCGGGTTGTGCATTGAGCGTTACGTTACGTCACCTCGACCGTTACATGCTGACGGGTGGGTCCGCGTTGGGACGGGTCTTGCATACGTGGTGAAGGGTGGGGCCACGTTGGGACGGGTCTTGCATACATGATGAAGGGTGAGGCCGCATGGAGACACGTCAGACCGGCCAATCTCGCTCATCCAAAGCATTCGCTTCCCCCGAGCCTGGAACAACTCCCACACCACCCCTCCGCTCCCCCGCCGTCGTGCCCTCCTACCTTATGTCGTCCTCGGCCGCCAAGCCGCCCCTGCCCCTAGCTACGGAGCCCACTCCACCTCCGGCTCCGCTCCCGCCCCAGCTAGATCTACCCCTTTCGTGAAACAACATGCAATGCTGGCTGGTGTACCGGTCCTCCCCGTCGAGCACAGAGAAGATTGGGTGGAATCGGAGGGATCTAATGCATAGATTCCATCTGGGTAAGCATTGTTTCCCTTTGTGGATTGATTATAGGCAGTAATTGAGCATGAATCACTGGTACTCAACTAACTGTCTTGCTTTTTGAATAGGATTGATCCAGTGCTGACATTTCAGCTGGCGGTTAGACTGGATACTAGCGTAATTCGTGGTTGTGAACAGTATCTCTCTGGATTTTACTTCCTAGAGGTAGTTGCAACCTCCATAACTCTTAGAGATTTGAAAGATAAAATCTATTCTAAATTCCCCTGGAGCAATGGCGATTTAGTTGATTTGCAATATTTCAATATTAGCGAGCAAGGATTGCTCCCACTAACTAGCGAAGCTGATCTGGTAATGATTTTCTCTTTGAATGTTGCCGAACGTTTTGGTCAAATTTGTCTCCATGTGCAACCTAAAGTTGAACATACGAGAAAGAGGGTTAAAGCATCATCTGGTCAAGTGGTCGGGCATCATGTGTCTCTGTTTTCTCTGCTAATAGTGTGCGCCCCCGTGCTCCTTGTAGGTCCACAACAGTACCATGTGTTCGTGTTTGCGAGTGTAAGCCAAATCGCTCTTGCGGCCAATGTGGAGGACGAAGTAGAGCCTGACGAGGGAGTGCCTCCACTAGATGATGAGGATGAGTTGATGTTTCCTGAATTGGTAGATAGATTCAGTAAACAGACACTAATGGTCAATACACGGAGGAAATGGCCCACGATGCCAGATTTGATGACACTAATGACAAAGAGAACAAGGAGAACAATGACAGTCTTGTTTTAGCCGAGTACGATGGTAAGGACTTGCCAGTAATTGAGTGGGACGAGAATGATCCTAAGATTTCAGAAGGCACCGTATTTGAAACAATGAGGGACTATCGTAATGCCCTTATTACATATTGCAGCCACACCAATAATGATTATGATGTTATTAAGAGTGAGCCAGCAAGGTTCATAGTGAAGTGCCCATACAAGAGGTGTAGGTGGAGGATGCATGCATCCACTATGCTCAGGAGCATTTTGGTTCAGGTATCACAATCAGTTGTGTATTTTAGATCATTGTGTAGAGTTTGTTAACTGTACCTACCATTTTCATTATGTTTCAGATAAAAAGTAACCGGTTCGAACATTCTTGTCCACCTCAAGGGGGACAGCCAAAGGACAAAACAAAACTAGCAAAGACTAGAGCGAACCCATCACTTGGTGCAACAATGCTCATAAAAGAAGTTCCTCAAAAGTTTAATATTACAGTACCTTACATGAGGATGTTCTATGCAAAGGAAATGGCTCTTGATAGGATAAATGGTCCACGGAATGAAAGATTTCACTTGCTTTACAGCTTCAAAGCTGAAGTGGAGATGGCTAGTCCATGTAGTGTTGTATAGATAGACATGCATAAAGTTTAGTACAAAATAAGAGGGGAGACAAAGGAGAAGGAGTGCTTTAGAAGGGCTTTTGTTTGTCTCAAAGCTTGCTGGCAAGGGTTTCTAGATGGTTGCAAGCCTTATTTGGCCGTGGATACAACAACTCTTCATGGCAGATTTAAAGGACAGCTAGTAGCTGCTACTGCAATTGATGGCCACACTTGGATGTTCCCTATTACTTTTGGAGTTTTGGAGATTGAGTCAGAGGAAAGTTGAACTTGGTTTCTTGAGAATTTGTGCGACCTTATAGGTCATCCACCAAGACTTACTATCCACACGGATGCTTGCAAAGGTTTGGAGAAAGTTATAGAAGCAGTATTCCCCGGAGTGGAGCATAGAGAATGTATGCGACACTTAGTGCAGAATTTTACAAAGAAATTCAAGAGTAAAGTTTATACTGATAACCTATGGCCAGCTTCATACACATGTAGTTTGAGGAAGCATCTGTATCATTTGGAAATGTTGTATAAACAAAAACTTGTGGTGAAGGAGTACTTGGATGCATATCATGGAATGGTGTGGTCAAGAAGCCAATTCAATGAAATTTGCAAGATAGTCTATGTAACAAGTAACCTTGCCGAGAGTTTCAATGCAAAGGTCAAGTCATTGAAAGAGCTTATGTTGTGGCAAATATTTGATAAGATTAGGCAGATGATCATGATAAAGATCGATTTGCATCAAAGAATTACATTAACAGTATATGCTGGACATCTCATCCTCTCATATTTGATTAAGGCTTTGCATGCCAGGGAAAAACAATTGCAGATGAAATGCATTAGAAGAGGAATGGAGGTTGAGGTAACATACACTAACAGTAAAGATATGCAATGGAGGTATCCAGTGAGTTTGGTTGATAGGACATGCCATTGCAGGCAATGGCAGCTCCGTGGGAAACCCTGTATACATGCATTGTTTTTCATGGGTGTTCTAGTAGGTGAAGATGGTGATGTTGATCAGTACGTGTCGGAGTATTTCTCTGTTGCCAAATTTAGGGCAGCATATGCTCAGAATGTTCCAGCCTTATTGGTAAAAGACCAATGGATGGAAGTGGATCCAGGCTTCAAGCTATACCCTCCAGTTTTTACTAGACCAGCAGGTAGGCTAAGGAAGAATAGGATAAGAGCTAGTGCAGAGGGTGGTGCACCACCTCGACGATGTAAGTGCAAACATTGTGGGCTCCTAGGGCACATTGCTAGGCTTTGTAAAAATGTAGTGGACCCAGCTGATGGAATTGATGATCTGGCGGGAGTAGCAAATGCATATGAGAATAATGTATTTGCTTGAGAAGAGAATGAAGCAATGGATACATTGCAGATTGAACCAACAGATCGAGAGGAGATTGAACCAAATGCAGATGAGATTGAACCAAATGCAGGGGAGATTGAACCAATGGATCTAGAGGAGATTGAACTAAATGCAGGGGATATTGAACCAATGAATCGAGAGGAGATTGAACCAAATGCAAAGGAGATTGAACCAAATGCAGGGGAGATTGAACCAATGGATCGATAGGAGTTTTAACCAATGGATCGAGAGGAGTTTGAACCAATGGATTGAGAGGAGAATAAAGTAATTTATTCATTGGAAGTAGAGTTCAAAAGTAAAGGAATTACACAAGAGGATATTGAAGAAATGATACCAATGCATGTTGACCCGTATGAACCAATGGATCGAAACGTGATTGAACCAATTGTACGACAGACTGAAGCACTTGATCCATTGGATGCAGAGAAAAAGAACAAACAGAAGAAGCTGATGGTGGACTCCGCGAATATTCTAGCTAGGATCACCCGGAGCAAGGTGGTGAACCTAGCAAAAAACACTAAGACCAAGAAAAAAATGAATTTGAATTTGTATGATGAATTTGAACTACTGTCGATGTTTGTATTGAATTTGAACTAGTGTGACGCTCCCAAGTTTGTATGTTGGATAATCCCATAATGTATATGTTATTGCAAGTTTCTATGCTCATCCACCTAGTTGCTTAGTACTACTCAGTTTTGTCCTTGACATGTGATTAACACATGGGGTTTAGCTAGTTCATGGCTTAAACAATAGCAAACGTTGACCAATTGATCTAAAATTTGGCACACTTATGTATCTTGGATTGATTTACCATGCGGAATTGGAAATTTTGGATTTCCTTATAATCAGCCACATTTTTCTTTTTCTAAATGATTAAATTCAAAAAATGGTTTTATGGTTAGTTTAATTCAAAAAAATTCAAAACATAGTGCAACCTTTGCATGGAGTCTTGTTATGTTACCTACAACCTAACATGAATAATAAAGGAAAAGGAAATAAAGAGAAATGGACTTATCCCCTAAACCACTTCTTAAACCCTTCTTGGAATGAGATACTAGCTATGAAGATGCATGGCTTTCTACTCAACCAACATCCAAAATAACCCATCCCAAAACATATTTTGTCTATATGAGGCCAAATTTGGAACACTTGTGTATCTTTGAGTTGCAAACAATATAATGTCCAAGATGGATTTTTTGTTCAAATAACACATTTTTGATTTGTTATGCCAAAAGCTTGAATTTCCCTTAGTCATTTTTTATCTGACTGCCCTTGTTTTCCTTAGCTCTACTCAGTTTCCCCTCCCGCTAAAGTTTTCCTCAGTTCTCCTCTCCCGCTAAAGTTTTCCTCCCTTTTCCCCTCCCGCTAAACTTTTCCTCACTTTCCCCCTCTCTCATGTCTCTGTTTGGCTATGCTCTGATTGGTCGAGATGTATGTCACACGGATCTTGGCCAACCACCATTGGATACATCATGATCCGACGGGCTGGAGGTCTCTCTCTCCCGATGGGCGCACCTAACCTTGTGTAACACCCCAAAAACATTAATCAAGATCATCAAGTTCTAATCACCCAATTTTAGGGTTAAGAATTTTTTTTATTATTACTTTGAATATGAATGCATGTGTGTTTTGCATTAGTGTAGAATTGAGTGAATTTGCCATGTTTGATTGCTACAAATGATAAGAAATGGTTTAAAGGTGAATGCTACATCATTGATACATTGCCAATGTATCTATAATTTTTGATGTTCCATGCTTGGTTTTAACCACTTTCTTGTGTTTTGCCCATACTTTGGAGTACTTTTCATATGATTTCTTGGACTAACCTATTAACAAGAGCCACAGTGCCAGCTGCCTGTTTTCTGCTGCTTTTGGTTCCAGGAAAGTCAGAAAATGAATATTCTCGGAATTGGACGGGACAAAAGCCAAAGTGCCTATTTTTGCGGAAGTCGTCAGATGCCAGAATACGAGACGGAGAAGGGCTGGGGGCCGGCCACACCACCTGGCCACGCGGCCAGGCCTGGCCCGCGCCAGGGGGTGGTCTGGCCGACCCTAGCACCCCCTCGGCCTCTCCTTCCGCCTATATATTGCCCCCGGGATGAAAACCCTAAGTACCCGATCAAAAATCCACGAAAGAGTCTGTAGCCGCCGTCATCTCCATCCCTAGATCAGGAGGGATCTGAAGCTCTTCCTGGCACCCTGCCGAGGGGAATTCACCCTGGAGGCCTTCTTCATCACCATGCAAGCCTCCGGTGTGATGCGTGAGTAGTTCATTCTTGGACTACGGATCCATGTAGTAGCTAGATGGCTGGTTCTCCTCCTTTGTGCTTTCATGTTTAGATCTTGTGAGCTCCGTTCGTGATCAAGATCATCTATTTGTAATTCTACATGTTGTGTTTGCGGGGATCCGATAGATATTGAGATGCTATTTCAGATTGATTATTGATTCTATCATGTCTTTGTTATTTGTGATCTTGCATGCTTTCCGTTGTTAGTAGCTATCTTGGCCAAGTAGATGCTAGCAACTCCAAGAGTTAGTATTTATGCTCGATAGTGGGTTCATGCCTCTGGTAATTTGGGGAAGTGACAGAAATCTCTAAGGTACTAGATGTGGTGTTGCTACTAGGTAGAAAACAACAATCCTTTGTTCATAGAACAATCGTATTGTTTACATTACACGCAATTCGTAAAGTAATAATCTGTTGCTTGCAACTTAATACTGGAGGGGGTTCAGATGATAACCTGAAGGTTGATTATTAGTCATAGATGCAGTTGGATGGCGGTCTATGTATAATGTTGTAATGCCCAATCAAGTCTCAAAGGAGTCAAGATGATTAGTATATGCTTGTATGCTTTCTCGATGTTTGTCAATTGCCCCGCTGTAATTTGTTCACCCAACATGTTATCTATCTAAGGAGAGCCACCTCTAGTGAACTATGGATCTTGGTCCTTTTCTTTTACATATAATCTACAAACTGTTTACTGCTTTGTGTTTACTTTCTGCAAACTATTACTTCGTTCCATTCGATACGTTTAATCCTTTGTTTTCAGCAAAACACGGTGAGATTGACAACCTCATCGCAAGTTGGGGACAAAGTTCCGTGGTTGTGTTGTGCAGGTCTCCACGTTGCTACTAGCACCGGTAGTGCGCCCTGCCAAAGCTCAGCTAGCAACACCTTTGGGGTGTTTCCTTGCTCCTACTGGTTCGATTAAACCTTGGTTTCATAACTGAGGGAAACTTGCTGCTGTGCTTATCATACCTTCCTCTTGGGGTTCCCAACGAGCTCTACATCAACACTAAGCCATCAAGCATTTTTCTGGCGCCGTTGCCGGGGAGTCAAGGACATCTTCACAAGGGGAGTCCCTCATAACCAATCTCTTTACTTTGTTATTTTTATTTTTCTTAGTTTCTTTTTGTTTTGTTTGCTTGTTTCTTTATCAAAAACACAAAAAATTAGTTTTACCAGTTTGCTTTCTTATTTGAAAACACAAAAAAATTAAGTCTCCTTTAGTTGTCACCTTTTCCTTAGCTCACCATGTTGATCCCTAAATTCACCCTGAAAGACCTTTCGATTGGTACTGGTTCTGTAATTGGGAAAGATAAGATTGAAGAATTCTTTAATCATGTTAGTAAACATGAGGATACTGAGGATAGATCCCTTGCAGAACTTGCTCCAAACTATGAGATTGCTGCAGCTTCTTTAATTCACATGTTATAAGCTAGGTTTGTTAACCTCAACCCCTTAATGCAAGTAATGTTTCTTAAGCTTAAAGAAATTGAGGACCCTAAAAAGAGGGATTTTATTCTAAAAACTTTGTTTAAGGAATTCTATGATGTTGCCAAAGAAGCTAGAAAAGTCTATGAACGTTTCAATATGCTAGGCTCATGTGTAGATGTCGTTGGTACTAGATAAAAGATGAACAAAACTGAACCTAATGGGGAGGAACCTAAGATACCAATACCCTTTAAACTAGCAGCAATACATGAAGCCATAGAAAAGAATCTTGATTGGGTCGTTCCTGAAAATCCTTTTGATGAAAATAGTGAACCTAAGAGCATTGATAAAGGATCCTCTAGAACTTATTTGGATGATATACCTTGCCTTGTTAAAAATATTTCTGGTATTGATCTTAATGCTTCTTCATTTGAGAACACTTGATCCTTTTTCTTGCTTCTTATGCCTAACTTAAAGGCGTTAAAGAAAAGTACTTATTGGGAGATAACCCAAAAGTTTTAGATAAGTCTTGGAAGTTATTACTTCAGTAATAACCGCTCCTTATCCTTTTATTTGCTTTTTGTGCCAAGAATAACCTCTAATGAGAGAGAAGTAATGATTGGGAAAGTTGCTGTCCCGAAACAGATTTCTGTGCTTCACCATAAAAATTCGTGTAAAATCTCTGAATGTCTTTTTGAGGCGTGAATTTTTGTGCTTCTGTCCCAGGTTGTTATCTAACTTACGTTAGTTCAACACTTTTTGATTTGAGCAACAGAAGGTATTCGAAAAAAAATCATCTTTACATGCTGGTCTGTTTTGACAGATTTCTGCCATTTTCTGCATTTGCTTCTTGTTAGTTCCTTTTTGAGTTATTTTGGGGAATTGAGCTTTTTGAAGGAAGTGCTACAGTATCTAGTGTTCTAATGGAAGTTTATTTGGTGTTAGAACTGAACCTTAAGACCTATTATCTTGAGTGCACTAATGTTGCTAATAAAGATTGTGTGAAGTTTTGTATGAAGGAAAAATTTCAGGTGTATGGAAGGAATGAGTAATGCGATGAAGGATGGACTAAAGCTCAAGCTTGGGGATTCCACGCGTGTCACGCCAAGCAATATCCAAGAAGTACAAGTGTCAAAGCTTGGGGATGCCCAAGGCATCCCCTTCTTCATCAATAAAAATTCCAGGTTTCTTCCAAAAGCTTCATTTTTATTATTTCATGCACAGTTGTGTTGTTCTTGGAGCGTCTTCTTTTTCGTTTTTGTTTTGGTTTTTCGTTTGCTTGGTTTTCTTAGTTTTCTGAATAAATTGGTTAGACCCCCTCTTTCATACATTGGTTTGCAAATAGTTTGGTTTGGTTTGGAAAAGAGTAGGAAAGTTCAAGCTTATGTGGTAAAAAGAGTTTGTTTTTGACTGTGGCCTATGCTTTGTCATGCCATGCTTGATATTTTTTGGCTTTATGCTTAGTATTCTTTGTTGTAGCATGACTTGTTATAAACAATTGAGATTGCTTAATATGCCTTGGATGAATCATGCATTGTTTTAGCATATTAAAGCATAGTATTGTGGTATTCTCCTTTGATCCTTTATTTGGGTTGACTTGGCGCATGCTCACACCATGTTATGACTATCTCAAGTCACCGTACCCTTTATGATCCTTTAGTTTTCAACTTGTAGTATCACTTTATGCTTTGATCAATGATGTTTTGTCGCTCTGCATGATTATGGCCATTATTGCTCTCTTAGTTTGTCGCTCTCAGTCTTTTGCTAGCCTCCACAACCAAGTATGAGTTCCACTCATGCATCCAACTCCCTAAACCAAGTTATTCCAAAGAGTCCACCATACCTACCTACTAGCTTATGCTATTCCAAGTATATTCATGCTTTTGTTTACCTTCCAAATTAAACTTGTCATGAGAAGACTAGTGATTAAAGCTCTCACGAACTTGATGGCACACTTTACTTTTCTTGCCCTTAATAAACTTGAATGTGTCATCTATGTTGTATATGCTTGCACTTATTTGTTGGGACTTAGCAGAACCATGCTTTCATGGGGAACTGATGATCCACAAGTATAGGGGGTGTATCGCAGTATTTTCGAGGGAAGTGAAACCCAATTTATTGATTCAACACAAGGGGAGCCAAAAAATATTTATAAGCCTTAACAACTGAGTTGTCAATTCAGCTGCACCTGGAAACAAACTTGCTCACAACAGTTTATCAGTAGCAACAGTTTTGTAGTAGGAATAGGAAAGTAGCAACAATAATAAAGTAAAGGCAGCAGTAACAATAACAGTAAACAGTAGGATTTGAGTGCGGTAGGCATAGGGATGGATGGACGGGCGTTGCATGGACAAGACAATTCACATAGCAATCAGAACATAGGGCAATTGCAGATAAATAAGATAAAGCATCCAAGTACTAGATAATCCTATGCATGTGTTCCATATATAGTCATACGTGTTCGCAATGAGAACTTGCACACCATCTTTTGTCCTGCCAGCCCGTTTGCAGCGGGGCCTCAAGGGAACTACTGGCAATTAAGGTGCTCCTTTTAATAGAGCACCGGAGCAAAGCATTAACACTCCGTGAACACATGTGATCCTCACATCAAAGCCATTCCCTCCGGTTATCCCGATTTCTGTCACTTCGGGGCCATTGGTTCCGGACAACAACGTGTGTATACAACTTGTAGATAAGACCATAAACAATACTATCATAATGAATCAATAACATGTTCAGATCTAAAATCATGGCACTCGGGCCCTAGTGACAAGCATTAAGCACAACAAGTTGCAACAAAGTCATAAAGCACTAATAAAAGATACTAGGCACCATGCCCTAACAATCTGATGCCATTACATGAACGATCTCATCCAATCCCTACCATCCCCATAGCCTACAACGGGGGATTACTCACTCATAGATGGGGGAAACATGGATGGTCGATGGAGAAGCGATGGTGATGATGATGGCGATGATCTCCTCCAATTCCCCGTCCCGGCAGGGTGCCAGAACGGAGTTTTTGGTGTTGTTTCGTGGAATCTGGTGGTGGCAGCGGAGCAGAACTCCTTCTGGAAAAATGTCGAACCCCTCGGAGTTTAGGTCAGAAGGCTTCTTATAGGCGAAGAGGGAGACCGAGGGGGTGCCTGGGGGGCCCACACCACCCCCTGGCGTGGCCTGGCCTGGCCCGCGCCACCAGGTGGTGTGGCCACCCCCTGGCTCTTCTCCGTCTCGTATTCTGGCTCCTAGAGTCTTCGGGTGAAATAGGATTTTTGGCATATTTTCTGGGATTTTTCCTGATAGTTGATTTTCTGTACAAAAAGTAGACACCAAGGCAATTCTGCTAAAAACAGCGTCAGTCCGCGTTAGTTGCATCCAAATCACACAAGTTTAGAGGAGAAACAATAGCAAAAGTGTTCAGGAAAGTAGATACGTATTGGACGTATCAACTCCCCCCAAGCTTAGCTTATTGCTTGTCCTCAAGCAATTCAGTTGAAAACTGAGTGCGATAAAAGAACTTTCACGAACACATTTGCTTCATATGATGTATATATTCTCAGCATGTGCCAACTACTTAGGCAATTCATAATGAAGAGTATGTTGCTGAGTCTACTTACTAGTCTATGCAAGCTATGAATAGATTCCAACTCAAAAATAATAAGTAGCATGAAGCATAAACATAAGCAACATTACAATGCCCATAATAAGGTAAGATAGAGTGGTATCTCACTTGCCTTTGATTATGAATGTCAAGGAACCTCTGAAGTTCAAGTGATGACTAGAAGTAAACATATCAAAGATACAAGCATCAAAGTCATAACACAAATAATCAAGTAATGAGACAAGCACAAAGAATGACAACTATGCTCTCAAGAAGGTGCTCGTAGAATGTGTGGAGACTCAACAAGTAAAAGAAAAGGTTTTGAATAATTTGAAAGGCTTCCAAATGCTGAAAGTATGGTACTTGTTAGCTTTGATCTCTCATTGCCCCTATCATAAGCATCTTTAAATGGTTAAGGTTAAAGTGACACAACTAAGAGGATATGCTTGACAAGTTATAAATCGAAGTCTCATGCCCCTTACTTATGAAGACTGATCCTCATGCTACTCAACTTCAGTCACAAATAAGCTCTTGTCATTGTAAGTATATACATATCATAGAGAACCACCAACGGGGTACCCCTTGCACATGACACAGGAGCTATCCCATAATCAAAATGACAAGGCAAGCAGACAATGAGCATCTCAGCGATCTTTTTATTTACTATGTGCATAGATTTTTATTGAGGATGCTTCATAGAATGCTCATTACAGTTATGCTGCAAGTTTCCACCATGATTAGGCATGGCTTAGGCTAGCGGCCCAGGCGTTTCTCTAACATACATACTCCATGATCTTACAAGTTCCACTTTTATTTCACACCGCCAGGATCCATAAGCAAAAGAACACGATATCAACGAGGTACTAAGTACCAATGAAATGTTGAAAACGTTCCCCATGAAACATGGTTCTGCTAACTTCAACTTATAACGTGCAAGCATATACGCAACAAAGAAGGACACAATGGTTCAGGTTTATTAAGTGCAAGAAAATAAAGTGTGCCATCAAGTTCGTGAGAGCTTTACTAACTAACTTTCTCATAACAAGCAAACATTTTATTCAGAAGAAAACAAGGCATAATGAATATGCACGGAAGTAGCAAATGATGCTAATAGGTAGGTATGGTGGACACTTTGGAAATATTTGGTTTAGGGAGTTGGAAACTTGAGCAAAACATGCTCAGTGTAAGTGAAGGCTAGCAATAGTAAGGGAACGACAAACGAGAGAGCAATAGCTGTCATAATCATGCTTGCAACAAAACAGGGCTAATCATGGCATGAAAGTGATTCAAGATCCTCAAGGAAAAATAATTCATCAAGGCTTAACTGATTATTACAGTCATGTGCATGCGTGAGCATGTGCCAAGTCAATTCAAATGAAACATTCAGAGGAGGATACCACGGTGTCATACCAAGTTATGAATAGAATAATGCAAGCAAACATTCATAAGACATGCTACAAACTATTAGCGAGCTGGAGCTAATCAAAAGAAAGCAAGAACTACTAAGCATCCAAAGTTAACATACACCCTACACGAATAGGCTAAGCAAGCCCACAATGATGAGTATATGTACAAAAATGAAAACAAATAGAGTTCGTTACCAGCCTCTTACCATGCCTCAAGTTGTCATTGATCCTCATTATTGCTCTTCACTTGTGTGGCTTGAATAATAATAGGAAACCAATATCCACTAAGGACTGCTGAACCCTGTAGCCAACTTACAAAAACCAAAGAAGAACGACAAATATTTTTGGTGTTTTCGATTTTTTAAACAAGAACCAAAGAGGAAAACAAGCAAAGCAAAATATTTTTGGGTTTTTTTGAATAGTTCAAACAAAGCAAAAGGGAAAAACAAACCAAGGCAAAAAGAAGAAGCAAACTAAAGAGAAACAACAAAAATATTTTTGGTCTTTTTGTGTTTTAGAAAGAAAAAGCAAAGAAAGAACGAAAACTAAAGAGAGAACGAAACAAGAATATACAAAGTACCGATGCGAAATGATATGGAGATGAGTGCGGTGTCGACGTACCTCCCCCCAAGCTTAGGCTTTTGGCCTAAGTGGGTATCAATCCCAAGCTGGCCAGGATGAAGTGTCACCATGGTACGACAAAGAGGTCCCCTCGTCCTGGTGCAAGGTCGATTACGTCCCTCCGTAATGCACGGAGTAATCATAGGAGGGCACATCCTCCTGGTGCTGCTCGTGGAAACCCAGCAAGCAAAGCTGCTCGTCCACCTCCTCCTTGGGGCGTGACCACGGTCTCCTATGAGCACTGAACAAGAAGGCTATGGAAAAAGGATCTCCCTTTCATCCCCGTCAGTGAAAAGCATCCTATATACTAGACTGTTCAAATCAGAAGTAGCAGTGACAAAGTGATGAGTTTTCATAGCAACAAGGTCAAGCCTCTATGGTGCTAGTACAGTATCGTTGGGATCTACTAAAAGACCCAATGCATTGACTATACGCGAGGCAATGATGCCCCCATAGATAGGCCCCCTAGCAGCTAGGCGGCGAGCAATAAGCGAGCCCAGGTTGTACCGAGTATCATTGTTCAGCGCAGCAGCAAGGAATGCTAAGTGATAGTTGGAGATATTACTTGTGTTCTCCCTACCCAGTACGCTAGTAGCAAGATAATATGCAAAGTATCTAAGAGCAGGGAGTTGGATATTTCTTATCTTTCCGTGTTGCGCCACGCGGTCATCATCATTGGTCACCCCTCGGTAAAGCTCCAGCAAATCAGCGGGTCGCCCTTGAATTTTCTTCACGGTCCCTGTCATGCTTACACCTACAATACTGCAAAATCTCTCCAAAGTCATGGTGAAGGGCAGATTATAAATTTTGAAAGAGACAGTCGACTGATAGGATGTGTTAGTAAATGTGAAGCTCTCAACAAAGGTTTTGGTGAGCATAGCATATTGCTCACTCTCATCTTGCATATATGAGGTCAAACCAACCCTCTCAATCAGTAGCAAGAAATCATCAAGAATACCTGCAGCTTGTAAGAAAGTAAAACAAGGAAAAGTAGATGGGTGAGCATCCCCATCACCCCTTTCATTACCAATACGAGTTGCAATGAGATCTTTGTTGTATGATAGCCTAAACTGAGAGGACGATCTTGAGGGCCTCGACCTCCTAGGTGCATCACTCTCAAATATCTCTCCAAAGGTATGGTTATTCATGCTTGGTATTTTAAAATTTAAACACCTATTAAACAAGTGATTGTAAAGTGAATATAATGAAGGATTCTACTCATAGGGACTTGTAAGAGGCCTAAACATGCATCAAAACTATATATCTAAGCATCAAACAAGCTTACAAGATCTTAAAACCTGTCACCTACAGCAGCAAAATACTCAAGATATAATCTACTAAACTCAAATCTACTTGGACAAGGAGAGGAGTCACATACCAGGGAACAAATGCTCCAAATTTCAGCAAGAAAGATGGGATAAGCAAGGAGATCGAAAAAATCGAGAGCAAGCACAGCAAGTACGCGATTTTGAGCAATGAACTGGAGCTTCCTCGGGATAGAGAATAAAGTGGCAGGTGAGAGAGTTACTGGGGGGCTAGGGGTGGCCTACACCAGGGCATGTCGCCACCCAGGGCAGGCCGCGCCACCAGGTGGTGTGCCTGCCTAGTGGGTCCCCCTGGTACCTCCCAGGTACTCCTCTGCCCCTTTTTTCATGTAAAAATTTAATATGAATTTTCTGGAATTTTTCGAGACACTTTATTTTTGGGCAATTTTCAGGCATAAAAGAATGATTTTCTGACAGACAGATTTTTTTTTTGGAAAAAAATGATGCAATGACAAAATAAGGCTAGAACTACAGAAGTTCTGAGACACTCTAACATGCAAGCAACTAACAACAAAGAAAACTAAACGAAAACAAAAACTAAAATGGACAGAATAGAAGTAAACGGAGATAATCATAGTGAAAACATTGTTTTGTTCAATGAAATCCTTTTGTTAACAAGGTTGATCAGGTCTTGTTACCAAAACAATTCCATATGAGACAAAACTTTGTATTCCACTAATGATTATGTTACCTCAACCTTGATAGCAATGGTCCCAATCATAATAGTTTCAAAATTTTCTCTTGGTATAGGACAATATATTTCTCCAACTTGAATGCCCTCAACATGTTCAATTGAATTCAAACCATAAGTTCTTTCATCCTTCTTGGGGAAATAGACAGTATGTTCCTTGTCATTCACATTGAAAGTCACCTTTCCTTGATTACAATTAATAACAGCTCCTGCAGTATTAAGAAAATGTCTCCCAAGAATAATAGACATATTATCATCTTCAGGCATTTCAAGCACAACAAAATCAGTTAATATCAAGCAATTATGAGCCACTTGAACAGGTACATCCTCACATATACCCACAGGAATAGTGGTAGATTTATCAGCCATTTGCAAAGATATATCAGTTGGTATTAATTTTTCTAGTTTAAGCCTCTTATAGAGAGAGAAAGGCATAACACTAACTCCAGCTCCCAAATCACACAAAGCAGTTCTAACATAACTATTCTTAATAGAGCAAGGGATAGTTGGAATCCTAGGGTCTCCAAGTTTCTTAGGAACCTTACCATTAAAGGAATAATTAGCAAGCAAAGTAGAAATTTCTTCATTAGGGATCTTCCTTTTATTCGAGATAGTATCCTTCATATACTTTGAGTAAGGAGGCAATTTAATAGCATCAGTCAAAGGAATTTGCAGGAATAAAGGTTTCATCCACTCACAAAACTTATTATAGTGTTCATCTTCCTTTGACTTGTGTTTCTTATCAGGGAAAGGCATAGGTTTTTGGACCCAAGGTTCTCTTTCACTACCATATTTCTTAGCAACAAAATCTTCTTTAGTGTATTTAGTATTCTTAGTGTGGTTTTCAGGTTCTTCTTCAACTTTTTCTTCATTAGGAACTTCATTTTCTTCATTACCACTTTTAGTTTCAGCATCAGAGATAGATATACTATTAGGATCTATAGCAGGTTCAGAGGGTTCTACAACAGTTTTATGTTTCTTTTTCCTTTTCTTACGAGGAGAGCCACTATTTTCAGCTTGTTGAGAAGCCTGCTCAATTCTTTTGGGATGCCCCTCAGGATAAAGAGGATCCTGGGTAGCAGCACCACTTCTAGTTCTAATTTCATAAGCATGTTTTTCTTTAGCAGCATTAACTAGCAAGTTGTTTTGCACTTTAACGAGTTGATCTATTTGAGTTTGAACCATTTGAAAGTGTTTAAAAATTATTTTAACATCATTAGAGGTTCTTTCCACAATATCTTTCAACTCAACAATAGCTCTAGTGTTTTCCATTAGATGATTTTGCACCCTTTTATTAAAATTATCTTGCTTAACAATAAAGATATCGAATTCTTCTAAGCATTGATCAGGATGTTTAGAGTAAGGGATATCACCTTCATCAAAGTGTTGGAGAGAGTGTACCTCAATAGTGGATGGGTAGGGAATAGTCTTACGTAATTCTTCTATAGGAGGTAAATTCTTGACATCTGCAGCTTTAAGTCGCTTCTCCTTAAGACATTTCTTAGCTTCCTTCATCACTTCATCATTTAATTCAATAACTCCCCTCTTCTTTGATGTTGGAATAGGTACTGGTATAGTAGGTTCAGGTACAATTACTTCAGGTATAGCTTGTTCAGGAGGACTCCAATCTTCATAGTTCTTACTTATTTTAGCCATTAATTCCTCAGCTTCCTTGGGAGTCCTATTCCTAAAAACACAATCAGCACAACTATCTAGGTATGTCCTAGATTCCTCGGTTAGTCCATTATAAAATATATCAAGAAGCTCATTCTTAGGTAATGGACTTCCAGCTTGTGCATGAATCAAAGCACAAAACCTTGCCCAAGATTCAGGCAATACCTCTTTTTCTCCCTGTTTAAAATCAAAAAGTTCTTGCAAAATAGCATGTCTAGCACTAGGAGGAAAATATTTCTGCAGGAAAGTACTAATCAAGCAATCAGGGCTATCAATAGATCCAGGAGGTAAATTACTAAACCAAGTTTTAGCTTCTCCTTTCAGTGAAAAGGAAAAAATCTTAGCAACAAAGTAAGTACGCATCTTAATATCATCAGAAAACAAGCCACTCATCATAGAAAGTTCATTCATATGTGCTACCGCACCTTCATTCTTAGTCCCACAAAAAGGTTCTTTCTCGACAATAGATATGTAAGATAGATCGAGAGAGAAATCATAATCTTCATCTATAATGTTTATGGGAGAAGCAACAAACTTAGCAACAGGAGACAATTTGGGTCTAATAGTACGCCTCTCAAGGAGACTCTTAGTAGTGCTCCTATCATGGGTGTTTTTACATTCCTTAATAAATTCATCGGTCATCTCAACATAACCATCTTCAATATCATAACTTTCACTAGACTTAGGTGAACTAACAGGTGTGGTAGTGTCTTCATTAGGAGTTTCAGTATTTCCAGCTATAGTTCTAGCAATCGTAGCATCTAGGAAAGGACCTAATGAACCACTCTTATCAAGCACAGTAGAATCAGCATCATAAGCATCAGAAATTTCAGAATCACCAGTAGTAGCAGTGTGTGTAGCATGTGTATGTGGTGGTGTAACGAGCTTACTTATAACAGATGGTGAATCAAGAGCAGAAGAGGTGCTAAGAACCATACCTCTTCTTGTAGTGGATGGTAAAATAGGAAACTTGCCATCACGAGACTTACCCATGATGGATGGATAGCAGCGAACAATAGAGAATCCAAGTGAACTTGATAAATAAAGCTATGCTCCCCGGCAACGGCGCTAGAAAATAGTCTTGATGACCCACAAGTATAGGGGGTGTATTGCAGTATTTTCGAGGGAAGTGAAACCCAATTTATTGATTCGACACAAGGGGAGCCAAAGAATATTTATAAGCCTTAACAACTGAGTTGTCGATTCAGCTGCACCTGGAAACAATCTTGATCACAGCAGTTTATCAGTAGCAACAATTTTGTAGTAGGAATAATAAAGTAGCAACAGTAGTAAAGTAAAGACAGCAGTAACAATAGCAGTAAACAATAGGATTCGAGTGCGGTAGGCATAGGGATGGATGGACGGGCGTTGCATGGACAAGACAATTCACATAGCAATCAGAACATAGGGCAATTATAGATAAATAATATAAAGCATCCAAGTACTAGATAATCCTAGGCATGTGTTCCATATATAGTCATATGTGCTCACAATGAAAACTTGCACAACATCTTTTGTCCTGCCAGCCCGTTTGTAGCGGGGCCTCAAGGGAACTATTGGCAATTAAGGTGCTCCTTTTAATAGAGCACCGGAGCAAAGCATTAACACTCCGTGAACACATGTGATCCTCACATCAAAGCCATTCCCTCCGGTTATCCCGATTTCTGTCACTTCGGGGCCATTGGTTCCGGACAACAACGTGTGTATACAACTTGTAGATAAGACCATAAACAATACTATCACAATGAATCAATAACATGTTCAGATCTGAAATCATGGCACTCAGGACCTAGTGACAAGCATTAAGCACAACAAGTCGCAACAAAGTCATAAAGCACTAATAAAAGATATTAGGCACCATGCCCTAACAATCTGATGCCATTACATGAACGATCTCATCCAATCCCTACCATCCCCATAGTCTACAGCGGGGGATTACTCACTCATAGATGGGGGAAACATGGATGGTCGATGGAGAAGCGATGGTGATGATGATGGTGATGATCTCCTCCAATTCCCCATCCCGACAAGGTGCCAGAACGGAGTTTCTGGTGCTGTTTTGTGGAATCTGGTGGTGGCAGTGGAGCGGAACTCCTTCTGGAAAAACGTTGGATCCCTCGGAGTTTAGGTCAGAAGGCTTCTTATAGGCGAAGAGGGAGACCGAGGGGGTGCCTGGGGGGCCCACACCACCCCCTGGCGTGGCCTGGCCCACGCCACCAGGTGGTGTGGCCACCCCTGGCTCTTCTCCGTCTCGTATTCTGGCTCCTGGAGACTTCGGGTGAAATAGGATTTTTGGCATATTTTTCGGGATTTTTCCTGATAGTTGATTTTCTGTACAAAAAGTAGACACCAAGGCAATTTTGCTGAAAACAGCGTCAGTCCGTGTTAGTTGCATCCGAATCACACAAGTTTAGAGGAGAAACAATATAAAAAGTGTTCGGGAAAGTAGATACGTTTTGGACGTATCAGGAACGCTTTAAACATTGCAGTTGGTACTTGTACCTAGTTGATATCATGCTCTTTTGTATATGGATGTCGTCGGTGTGAAATGAAAGGGGATCTTGTAAGTCCATGGAGTTATGTATATGTGTTAGAGAAACACCTAGGCCGCTGGTCTAATCCATGCTGACATGGTGGAAACCTGCAGCGTAACCATAATGAGCTGTCTATGAAGCATTCTTCTTATAAAAAAAGAGTCCTATATTGAGAAAAAAGAGAAAAAGAAAAAAAAGAGATTATGAAAAGAGGAAAGAGAGAAAAAAAGCACCATATTCCCATGGTAAATAAGAAGATTGCTGAGATGCTCGTTGTCTGCTTGCCTTGTCATTTTGATATGGGGATTCTTCCGTATCATCGGGTAAGGGGTACCCCGTTGGCGGTTCTCTATGATACACATGTACTTACAATGACAAGAACTTACCGGTGACTAAACTTGAGTAGCATGAGGAGCGGCCCTCGTATACAAGGGACATGAGATTCCTAACTTATACTTCGTCAAGCATGTACACCATAGTTTGTTCACTTTAACCTTAATCACTTCAAGATGCTTATGATAGGGGCAATGAGATCTGAAAGCTATAAGTACCATAATTTTTGGAAGCTCTTTATGAGACTTGAATCCCTACTTCCTTTTATAAAGGCCTTTCTTCCACCATTATATTGAGTCTCCACCTTCTATCTTTATGCACCTACTTTGAGAGCATAGTGGCCATTCTTAGTTCTATGTGCATTGTCCCAAGACTAGTTGATTGATGCATAACTTGATATTATTTGTTTTAAACTATTTGTATCTAGTCACTCTTATGAACTTTGAAGGTGTCCTATGCATTTATATTTGCTACTCTATGAGGGACAAGCTGAATACTATTATGCTATGTTTTCTTTATGTGAAACAAACAAACGTCTTGCAAAGCATTGTTATTCATGAATCTTTTGTTTGTGCCTTTTCATGTTGCATCATAGTTTCTTTGTCTTATTGCTAGAACTTTGTCTTTCATGTTATGATTGAAGTACTATGATCCTAGCTTTGAATGTTTTACAAATACTTTGATCAAGTCTTTGATGGTGCATGTCACTCAAAAAATATTCTTTCTTTTTATCACTTACCTACTCGAGGATGAGCAGGATTTAAGCTTGGGGATGTTGATACATTGCAAATGTATCTATAATTTTTGATGTTCCATGCTTGGTTTTATCCACTTTCTTGTGTTTTGCCCACACTTTGGAGTACTTTTCATATGATTTCTTGGACTAACCTATTAACAAGAGCCATAGTGCCAGCTGCCTGTTTTCTGCTGTTTTTGGTTCCAGGAAAGTCAGAAAATGAATATTCTCGGAATTGGACGGGACAAAAGCCAAAGTGCCTATTTTTTCAGAAGTCATCAGATGCCAGAATACGAGACGGAGAAGGGCTGGGGCCGGCCACACCACCTGGCTGCGCGGCCAGGCCTGACCCGCGCCAGGGGGTGGTCTGGCCGACCCCAGCACCCCTCGGCCTCTCCTTCCGACTATATATTGCCCTTGGGACGAAAACCCTAAGTACCCGATCAAAAATCCATGAAAGAGTCTGTAGCCGCCGTCATCTCCATCCCTAGATCGGGAGGGATCTGAAGCTCTTCCCGGCACCCTGCTGGAGAGGGGAATTCACCCTGGAGGCCATCTTCATCACCATGCAAGCCTCCGGTGTGATGCGTGAGTAGTTCATCCTTGGACTACGGATCCATGTAGTAGCTAGATGGCTGGTTCTCCTCCTTTGTGCTTTCATGTTTAGATCTTGTGAGCTCCGTTCATGATCAAGATCATCTATTTGTAATTATGCATGTTGTGTTTGCGGGGATCCGATGGATATTGAGATGCTATTTCAGATTGATTATGGATTCTATCATGTCTTTGTTATTTGTGATCTTGCATGCTTTCCGTTGTTAGTAGCTATCTTGGCCAAGTAGATGCTAGCAACTCCAAGAGTTAGTATTTATGCTCGATAGTGGGTTCATGCCTCTGGTAATCTGGGGAAGTGACAGAAATCTCTAAGGTACTAGATGTGCTGTTGCTACTAGGGAGAAAACAACAATCCTTTGTTCATAGAACAATCGTATTGTTTACATTACACGCAATTCGTAAAGCAATAATCTGTTGCTTGCAACTTAATACTGGAGGGGGTTCGGATGATAACCTGAAGCTGGATTATTAGTCATAGATGCAGTTGGATGGCGGTCTATGTATAATGTTGTAATGCCCAATCAAGTCTCAAAGGAGTCAAGATGATTAGTATATGCTTATATGCTTTCTCGATGTTTGTCAATTGCCCCGCTGTAATTTGTTCACCCAGCATGTTATCTATCTAAGGAGAGCCACCTCTAGTGAACTATGGATCCCGGTCCTTTTCTTTTACATACAATCTACAAACTGTTTACTACTTTGTGTTTACTTTCTGCAAACTATTACTTCCTTCCATTCGATACGTTTAATCCTTTGTTTTCAGCAAAACACGGTGAGAGTGACAACCTCATCGCAAGTTGGGGACAAAGTTCTGTGGTTGTGTTGTGGAGGTCTCCACGTTGCTACTAGCACTGGTAGTGCGCCCTGCCAAGGCTCAGCTAGCAACACCTTTGGGGTGTTTCCTTGCTCCTACTGGTTCAATTAAACCTTGGTTTCATAACTGAGGGAAACTTGCTGTTGTGCTCATCATACCTTCCTCTTGGGGTTCCCAACGAGCTCTACATCAACACTGAGCCATCAATCATCTAGGACAATTACAAACAAAATCCAAAGAAAAAGAAATCAAATATGAATAAAAAGATCAAATGGTCATTTTGGCCAAAGTTAACCACTAGGCCACTTTGAGTGTTCCTAGAAGAGAATTTCTAACAGAAATAGTTCCACTTCTTTTCACCCCTTGCTAGACCAAGTAAAAGTGAATCAAGGCCCACTTTGCAAACCCACAGAAACTATTTTCAAATCTATTTAAAGGACAGTTCAAAATTGAATCTAGTTCAAATGCTAAGATCACACTTTTGCAAAAACCTATCAAATCAATTCCACTTGACTTCTCCAAGCAATCATAGACACTCAAGCATAAGACCAAATCACTCACCAATTTTCATATGAAAATTTCAAACTTAATCTCTTGCGGCCATTTAATCAAACACCTTGCTTACATTAATTAACTCTGGCCTATCTTCACTGTTTGAGCAGTGATCACTAGACCAATTTGGTTCCCTCTTCACTCCCCTATCTCCCCTAGTGTCGAACATCACCAGAAAATGCCCCCTTAGCCGTTGTGCACCAGTGCAGCGCCGCCCGAAAATGGTCATCGCCGGCCGATAGTGGACAGAGCGACAGAGGCCACGCCGTCCTCGCCCATGATGCGCACCAGACACGCCACCGTCCACCACCACCCCTTGTCCAAGCCACGACCACAGCCAAGCCCTGGACCACTCTAGCGACGCCGCGCCCACTGCCTCTGTGTCATGCCGAGAACGCGCCAGAGTGCCGCACCCGACCGCCTCTCATAGACTGCGCCTCGCTCTCGCTGCACCCGCGCACACTCGCCATGATCACCACCACCTCCTAGACACCCCCGTTTGCCGCCGCATGACCCGTAGGACCCGTGCACCGTCACAAACACCACCGCTCCCGCACAGAGCATCGCAGGCGCCCGACCAACCTAGACCGCCTTGTGCCGCGCCATTACTTCCATGATGATCGCTAGGGAACACCGCACCGCCCCTAGCCTCAGCCGCGCCGCTAGCCGCCTGTATCATCGTCACCGACGAGCCCGAGCCCATCCCGCTCAGTCCCCTCGCCATGGTATAAATAGAGACCCCCTCTGCCTCCATTCTCCACACCAACACACTCCCCACTCCTCACAAACACTCCCTCACCCTTCCCCGGAGCAAGGCGAGCTCTTCTTCGCTAGAATTTGGCCAGAGCCCGCCGCTGTAGGAGGAGAAGGGCGCCGTCGATTGGAGCCACCCCAGGAGCTACCGTGACCGCACCTTGAACCGTCGTTGACAACAACCCCATTCTCCCCCATCGCCGACCCTAGCTGGAGCCCAGCTACGCCTCACCAGACCCCCACCACCGCGTTAGGTTTAATTTCTCGCCGGAGCTGTTTGTCAGAGACAACGAATCACAGCCGTTAGATCGTCGTTTAATCGTAAGGCCTAGATTCTCAGATACCGTTTCGGTTAGTTTAAGTTGCTGACTGGTGCACCCCCCTATCAGCAGCCCGTTGCGCTGTGCTGTGTAGATTGGGCCGGCCCGTTTAGTTTCCCGCGCAGGCCTGGCAATTCAAATAAGGTTTTTCCAATTTAATTAAAACCATATCTGTCAGTAGATTCAAAAATCAATTCAGAAAGATTCACTCAACCACATTGTATGATTCCAATTTTGTTAGAAAGATATTTAAATTATCTATCCAAGCCCGTTGTATTCAAGTCATTTGGAGGTAGAGATCACCCATAGTAAAAATAACAAGACAGAGACTTTTCCAACTTCAAACATTTTTCAAAAATCAACCATAAATGCTTTTGAGTTGATTCCAACTCCCAAAAATCACATTTGACAAGATCTATCTGAATATGTAAAAATATTTAGGCTTGCATGCAGTGACATTGTACTAGTACCAAAATAATGCTATATAGTCATTTCTAGTCAGTTTAATTATATTAAATGATAATCTTAAACTTTATAAAATATGACCAACACTTTAAATCACATTCCCATGTATTAGAGTATGTGGTGATGACATGTGTCAACATGATCCCATATTTTAATTGGAGAATATTAAATCTTAATTATTTTTCAATGAGTAGAAATTACTTTTCTAAAATAAGATAAAGAAGATTAAGCCTTTATTTCATGTGATGATTGTGATGATACTAGATCATCAAGTGTGAGCCTTAGTGTGCTAAATAGAAATAGTTAAGTATTGTTTGGTGATTGTGTACCCCGTATTCATTTATATACGATAGTACCGACCTAGGATACGAGGAGGAGGAGTACTACCAAGAAGAAGAAAACTTCAACCACTGCTCTACTCAAGACAAGCTAATACTTGTAAACTTGATAAATCAAGCAAGATGCATTAGGCATGCCTGGTTATGCAACTTTGATTATTCCAATCCCAAGTTTTACTTGCAAGCTTTATTCTTTTTACTTTACCAAAGTTCTTTACTTTTAGTTAGTGCTTTGTGAGTTTTGGAAAAATAGGATAGATGGCATAAAGAGTATAAAACTAGGCCTAACTAGATATACTTAGATGTAATTCCATGGCATGAGATTGGAGATTAGCACCCCTCATTAGTGAACACTCTTAACTTTAGTGGCTAGTGCTAAGCATAAAAGTTGATCACTCTAGATGGGAATACTTGGTGAAAAAGGATTATGAAAACCTTGGTGATGATTCATTCTATTGAAATGTTTTGACATGTGCTGAGAAACACCAAAGGAGTTGATGATGAAAATGTTGAGGCATGAGCCTTAGCCCTTTATAAAAACTGATGGTTGGGTTCGGATGCGATACCATTCCAATTTTACCGAACAACCACAATACCCGAATAGGGTAGGGCTTAGCCAGAAGTTTATATGCCTTAGTATGGGTTCCCTCACGGAAGAGGTTTGAGCTGAGGCTACCTCGTGGGTGTGAATGTCCACCTATGCAGGGCCCAGGATGGCAGATGGCCATGGCTGGGAGGCCAAGCTCATAGGGGAGGTGCCTATACTGGAGTGTGTAATCGAAAGGTTATGATTGATTATCCGCATACTAAGTATGATGATTCAGGGTTATCCCGGACGGATGTATCGAATTTTGTGGTGAAAGTGTACCACCTCTACAGAGTGTCAAACTATTCGAATAGCCACGTCCGCGGTCATGGACAGTTGGAGTGGCCATACTATTCCATCGTCAAATATTTTCAAAATGACTTGTGAAGTGAAATGGGACTTTGACTTGACCACAACAGGGTTGTGAATATGAAAACTAGGTTCCCACTTAAGTGATTTAGAACATTAACTTAGTTTTCTTTACTTCTAAACTCAGCTTAGATAAACCTGGCTTTTGGCAAATAAACCTAGAGCTTAAGATTCCTACTAGAACTACCTTACTTGTTAGTGATAGTTTGCGAGTACTTAAAGAGTACTCATGGCTTTGTCCCTGGCTATTCCCGTGGCCAGACTATGAGGAGGACTACAAGGATGATGGACAACAGGAGGTCTACGACAACTAGGATCATCTCCCATCGTTAGCATTTCCTGTGACCCTAAAGATGGAGCCCCTACTACGTTTATTTTCCGTTGCTTGATTTGTATTAAGACTGGATCATGAGATCCTTTATTTGTGTAAGACCTTATTATGGTTTGTAATGGATGATGTACTGTGATATCCAATCTGTTATGTCCTGCAAAAATGGTAATCCTGGGATTGCGAGGTATGGCATAACAAGCATCTGGGATTAAAAATCCGGGTGTTGACAAGTTGGTATCAGAGCCATCCTGACCATAGGATACCCTAGTTAGAATGGACGTCCGAACAAAAACTTAGTTTCAAAACAAAAGAAGTGAGTATTTATGAAAACATATTCCCACTCTTATCCTTGATTCTTTCAAAAAAATTCATGTTTCTCAAAAATTCTAACATTCCTACATAAAAACTGACACACTTGATCACCTCAGTAACTTACTCATCCTAAATTCTTATAGATGGAAGTCCAGTATTGCAAGTTCTACCAGTTGGGCAACAGAGGCCAACTGATCTTTGAGAGGGATCTAGATGCACTGTTAGAGTATCTTGAGCGCCCGCACCCGGAATTCTTCGGGGCCCAACTCAAAGATCACGTAGGAGGAGATCTACAATGGCTGATAGTTGCAAATCTCAGAGGCAAGATGGAAGCACCCACCTCTGAGAAGATCCAATTCACCTTGCGTGAGAACAACTGGCTAGATGGATTAGCCAGGGCTATGCATGAAGCTCTTTCCCGTCTGTGCGGACAAAACATCAACTTGATCCAGGGAACTTTCTTTGCTCACTTTGCAAGGTGTGATTCTATGGGAATGCCATTGGAGATGCCAGGACATCCGGAGCTGAAGCACCAGGTGGACAATCTTGAATTCATGTTGTATGATAGGCAGAAGGAGTTGAAAAATGCTCGCGCCTACGCCAACCACAACCTTGCCATTGCCGTCAATAAGGACCAGACCCTCGCCATTCTCGCCAAGGAGCGCCAATCACTTCGTTGTCAACAGGACAAGAAGGATCGCACCATCGATGGTCTTCGCAAGAAGGTGGCTGCTCTCGAGAAGACCATCCGTGAACAGGAAATATAGCTTGAAGCAAAGGAGGAGGAGGAAGGTGAAGATATCCAAGGAGATCTTTACTCTTACCTTAGTGATGACAATGACTACCTGGAGGATGATACCATGGAGTTCCGCACTGATGATGATTCCGACTTCATTGATGATGATTAGATGCACTTGATCACTACCGTAGGAATGAGTTGTACTGATGACCCACAAGTATAGGGGGTGTATCGCAATATTTTCGATAAGTAAGAGTGTCAAACCCAACAAGGAGTAGAAGGTGCTGGCTAGTGGTATGGATTAGGAATTCTCTGCAAATACTTAACAAATGGATTTTTAGGGGTTTTTGATAAAGCAAGTAAACAAAGTACGAGTAAATAAAAGACAGTAGGAATAAATGCAGCAAGTGGCCCAATCCTTTATGCAGCAAAGGACAAGCCGGTTGTATTACTTAAGATGACCAAACGTTCTTGAGGACACATGGGAAGACTGTCAAGTGCTTTTGCTTCATATAGTTGATTAATCTTCTTTAGCTTGCTAAGTGTTCTGTGGGTGAACCTATGCTAATGTACCGACCTTCCTAGGACTAATACATCCTTGTGATTATACCCCTTGCAAACATCTGTAAGTACACGAAAGTAATTAAGGTAGAAACCTAACCACAACTTTAAACTCTAAGACCCTTACGTCCCTTGTGCAATTGTTTCCTAACGGGGGTTCAGGTTTCTGTCACTCTGGCAACCCCTACGATTAGTAGCCAAATACACAATGCATTCCCCTAGGCCCATATAGGTGAAGTGTCATGTAGTCGATGTTCACATGACACCACTAGAAGAAGTACACCACAACTTAAATATCAAACTATTGAATCCTTCTCAACACAACTCCACTACTAACAACATGACTTCTCCCATGTCCTCAAGAACAAAACGAACTACTCACAAGACATCATATGGATCATGATCAGAGATGGAATAATGATGTATAACAATCTAAACATAAACAATAATTCAATGGTTTACTCAATAGCATCAACTACAAAGAGTAATCAACACCGGGAAAGTTTTCCCTATGAACTATGCAAGATTCAACACAATTGTTACAGCAATATGGAGATGGTGATGAGGGTGCTGATGGTGATGATGATGTTCGCGAATTTTGATCTTCGCGAATTTTGCCTCCAAACAACACCTTTTCCATCAGAATCCTGACTGCAGCGATCCATGCTCCAAAAGTCACCAACCATGCAAAAACAGATGAAATAACATAAGTATCACCTCTCAATACGAAATATATCAATGAATAATAGTGAATTATGACATTGAAAAGTGATGCAAAATGGACGTATCAACCCCCCCAAGCTTAGACTTCGCTTGTCCCCAAGCGAAACTAAGCTCAATAAACATGGCCTTACGTTTATGGAGTGAAGAGTCGATAAATGAATATGGACAAGAAGCATCACATTCATCAATACATAGATCATAATAGAAGACAACTCATCATTATACAACTTAAGTTGCAATAAGTAAAGGAAACTCAATAAAGATACATAAAGTGAATCATAATTGGTAATGGCAAACTTAGCTCTTGGTCGAAGAATAGTTGATAATTTGCTGGAGTTCACAAATAACTGGTTTTCAATGATAGCTTTCAAAGTAGTAAACATCAAGATAAGATCAATGTGCAAAACAAGGAACATAAGCAACATGATTGAATAAATCATCATATGAATGAATGAAACGCAACAACTCAAAATACTTGCTGAGATAAAAAGGGAGTAGGTTTACTGACTCAACTAAAAAAGTAAAACAAAGGCCGTTCACAGAAGGAAACATGGATTGCAAGTCTCATAAAGAGCTCCCAAAAATTATGATACTTACTAGCTTTTAGCTCTCATTGCCCCTATCATAGGCATCTTTAGGTGATTAAGGTTAAAGTGATCAAATATGAGGATATGCATTGACAAGTTGTAAATTGAGAATCTCATGTCCCTTGAATACGAGGGCCGCTCCTCATGCTACTCAAGTTTAGTCACCGGTAAGTTCATGTCATCGTAAGCATATGTGTATCATAGATAACCGCCAACGGGGTACCCCTTGCCCGATGATACGGAACAATCCCCATATCAAAATGACAAGGCAAGCAGACAACAAGCATCTCAGCAATCTTCTTATTTACCATGGGAATATGGTGCTTTTTTCTCTCTTTCCTCTTTTCATAATATCTCTTTTTTTTCCTTCTCTTTTTCTCAATCTCTATCTCTTTTTTATAAGAAGAATGCTTCATAGATGCTCGTTATGGTTACGCTGCAGGTTTCCACCATGTCAGCATGGATTAGACCAGCGGCCCAGGCGTTTCTCTAACACATATGCATAACTCCATGGACTTACAAGCTCCCCTTTCATTTCACACCGACGACATCCATAGACAAAAGAACATGATGTCAACTAGGTACAAAGTACCCGTGCAATGTTGAAAGCGTTCCCCATGACAACATGGTTCTGCTAATTCACAACTTACAAAGCGCAAGCATATACGCAACATAGGTGGGCACAATGGTTCAAGTTTATTAAGTGTAAGAAAGTAAAGTGTGCCATAAAGTTCGTGAGAGCTTTAGTCACTAATTTTCACATAACAAGTTTAATTTGGGAGGTAGATAAAACAAGAATTTACTTGGAATAGCAATAATGCTAATAGGTAGGTATGGTGGACACAAATGGCATGGGTTTGGTTTAAATGAAGTGGATGCACGAGAAGAATTCCCTCTCAGTACAAGTTTTTGGCTAGCAAGGCTGGGTAGCAAGTATAAGAGTTGAAGGAAACAAATAAACATACAAGTGATAAAGACAAACATGCAATCTTCCTTGGAAGCACAAAATATCTTAACTAGAGAATACTAAACTTATGAGAAAATCAAGAAAGAAAGATGATGAGATTATTTTTCTTTAGAGTACTTTTGTCTTTCATTCAACTCTTCAAAAATAGTGTTGCTACTGACCGAGCCAGGTTTGCCAAAACCAACTAAATTAACTCAATGATCCCAAAGTGCTACCAATACTAACAACAAGATCAATCATATAACCACGAATTGAAAACTAATATAAGCTATGCAAAAGAGTAAATGATAGAACTTCTCATTAATATTCCATAACGGCAACTCACACCAAGGGATACATATCTAACGAGAGAGGGGACGCTTCCATAATGCAAACCATCCTACATAATAACTTCTCTATTCATGATATGACTCTACTAAAAAGGTAAAAAGATAGAAGATAGTGATGTGATACCACGGCACTCTCCCAAGCTTGGAACAAACCAAGGGGATGCCAAACCTGATGACGAATTACTCTTTCGGTGGTGGTGGTATTTTCTTAGTTGACGTGAGGAAATCTTCCAGCATCTTGCGAAGCCTATTATTTTCCCATTGAAGCATGTCCACCTTCCTCCGCAAGTCCCGGTACTTATCGTAGAACTCCTTAGTGACTCGTAGTGCTTCCGTTGATGCAGGGCAAGATACTAAAGGTACCAGCCCCTGCTTGGGGTCTTGGAGATCCTCCTCCATAGGCTCCTTCCCTTTATCCTTGGCGGACACCATTGTGGTTCTAAACTTTCAAAGAGTATGTCCTGGCAGAAACAGATCGAAACAAAAACACGACGAAAACACGATATACGAACCTCGAGGGCTCCGGGGATTATATATTACAAAGTTTCATAATAAAAGGAAGGTACTAGGAGAAAACGAGTCAGAGGCAGAGTCTGGGGTGGCCACACCACCTAGTGGCGTGGCCAGGGTGGGACCATGCCACAGGGTGGTGTGAGCCACCCTGGCTCCGTTTCCGTCCCTGTTTCTCTTTGTAGCTTTCCTTACTGACTAAAAACTGCAAAAATATAGTTGGATAGTGTTTTCGCGGAAGTTTTCTTACCAGAACTGTTACCTATTTGAAAACAGACACTGCAGGTCTCTAAATTTGGTATTTAGTGGGTTCTTCCGGAGTCACCACTTGAATAACATCAATATCTTCATTTTCATACACTTATTGCTTGAGTCATGAAACCTTTCACTTCCTTACTACACCATTACCTCCACTACTTGGAAATTTCTTTCACACAAAACTTCACATAGTTCTCATTAGCAACATTAGTATATATGAAGTGATAAAACCTTTTGAGTCTAACTTCAACTGAAAACCATCAAAACATAAGCTACTGTAGCAAATCCTTTCGAAAACCCAAAAAGAATTCAAAAAGGAAATCGAATAAAGAAGCAAATGCAAGAGTGGCAAAATCTGTCAAAACAGACCAGCAGGTGAAGATCAATTTTTTAGAAAATCTTCTATTGCTCAAATCAAAAAGTGCTAAACTAACGAAAGTTAAATAACAACCTGGGCCAGAAGCACAAAACATTACAGCTCAATCCGACATACAGAGATCTCTCACGAATTTTTACGGTGAAGCACAAAAATCTGTTTCGGGACAACAACTTCCCCAAATATTACTTCTCTCTCATTAGAAGTTGATCTTGACACAAAAACCAAACAAAACGGGTAAGTAGAGGTTATTACCGAAGTAATAACTTCCAAGACTCAAAGAAACACAAACAAACTGAAAGCAAAAATAAATGGGTTGTCTCCCAAAAAGCTCTTTCTTTATAGCCATTAAGATGGGGATGATAATTTTGAAGATGCTCACATAGGAATATGAATTGAAGTGAAAGAGAGCATTAAGAAGCAAATATACACACGTTTAAGTCTAACCCACTTCCTATGCAAGGGAATTTTGTAAACAAAAAAGTTGTTGAAACCAGAGGCTACTAGCATAGGAAGGCAAAACAAGTGCAACATAAAAACTTTCAGCATAAAACGAGGAAACTTGATATTATTGAGATACATAAGAACACTTTTCCCTCTCTCATAGTAACTTTCAGTATCATGCATAAACTTAACAATATAACTATCACAAGGACCATCGTAGCAATGATCACTTATTCTAATAGAAAACACAAGAATACTAGCTCTCATAACACTACTATGTGAAACAATATTAAAGGTATCCTTACAAAGGATAGTGTGTCCCCCTTCTTCATATTTAGTAACAAAGTCTTTCACATTTGCTATTATAGGTTCATCAACCATTTGTTTATCAGGTTCAATAGCTTTACTTGTACTTTCATCAACCATACTAGTTATCATAGAATATTCCTTTATCTTAACTGGGAAATGCATTTTCTCAATATAAGGTTCAGGTAAAACATGATTAGCAGTATAAACTTCAGTATTTCTTGCAGGAACACTCTTAGCAACATCTTTATAAGGTTCATGATACTTATTCCACTTCTTTTTAGGCACTTTAATATAGAAAGCAAAAGCCTTAAAATAATAAGAAATAGCTTGAGAGTCTAGACCATAAGCATTTTTAATATTTTGAAAGTCATCAGTTCTCATAAAAGATTCAATGCATTCATAATCATAATTTATATCTGACTTTCTACCTTTGTCATTCTCCCAAGCTTCAGCGTTATCTTGAATACGGTCCAGAAGATCCCATTTAGCTTCTTCTTTCATGCGAGTGAATGATCCAACACAAGAAGCATCTAATAAATCCTTGTCATGTAGAGGGAGCCTTGCATAAAAGTTATTGATAATAATATTGTTGGGGAGCTCATGAATGGGACATTTGACATTAGTAACTTCAATCTCCCCCAAGCTTGAGCTTTACTCTCTCCATCAAGAGGCCAAAAGTTGTATATTTGATATCGATCTTTATGAATCTCACTAGGAGGATAAAACTTTGAATAAAAGAGAGGTACTATTTCCTCCCATTCCAGAGCTTGACCATTCTTCAGCAACTTATACCATTCCTCAGTTCTTCCTTTTAGTGATAATGAGAATAACTTCTTCTTAACTTGATCTATAGTAATACCTGCACACTTAAACAACCCGCATAATTCGTGTATAAAGAGAAAATGGTCACCGGGATGGACAGTTCCATCCCAAACATAATAGTTATCCATAACACGATCAATAATTCTTGTAGGTATTTTAAAAACATCATTCTTAGTAGGTGGTGGCTTATCTACTACCTTAGCAGTGGTAGTAGCATTACCAAATAAGAAACTCAACAAATTATCCATAACGAAAATAAAGCAACTAACAGAAGTAAACAATACTCACAGTAGAAGTTTCCTTTACTAGTTCCACTCTCCAATAGCACTTCACTCCTCGGCAACGGCGCCAGAAAATAGTCTTGATGACCCACAAGTATAAGGGGTGTATCGAAGTATTTTCGATAAGTAAGAGTGTCGAACCCAACAAGGAGCAGAAGGTGCTGGCTAGTGGTATGGATCAGGAATTCTCTGCAAATACTTAGCAAACGGATTTTTAGGGGTTTTTGATAAAGCAAGTAACAAAGTACGAGTAAATAAAAGACAGTAGGAATAAATGCAGCAAGTGGCCCAACCCTTTATGCAGCAAAGGGCAAGCCAGTTGTATTACTTAAGATGACCAAACGTTCTTGAGGACACATGGGAATACTGTCAAGTGCTTTCGCTTCATATAGTTGATTAATCTTCTTTAGCTTGCTAAGTGTTGTGTGGGTGAACTTGTGCTAATGTACCGACCTTCCTAGGACTAATACATACTTGTGATTATACCCCTTGCAAACATCTGTAAGTACAAGAAAGTAATTAAGGTAGAAACCTAACCACAAGTTTAAACTCTAAGACCCTTACGTCCCTTATGCAATGGTTTCCTAATGGGGGTTCAGGTTTCTGTCACTCCGGCAACCCCTACGATTAGTAGCCAAATACACGATGCATTCCCCTAGGCCCATATAGGTGAAGTGTCATGTAGTCGACGTTCACATGACACCACTAGAAGAAGTACACCACAACTTAAATATCAAACTATTGAATCCTTCTCAACACAACTCCACTACTAACAACATGACTTCTCCCATGTCCTCAAGAACAAAACGAACTACTCACAAGACATCATATGGATCATGATCAGAGATGGAATAATGATGTATAACAATCTGAACATAAACAATAATTCAATGGTTCACTCAATAGCATCAACTACAAAAAGTAATCAACACCGGGAAATATTCCCCTATGAACTATGCAAGATTCAACGCAATTGTTACAGCAATATGGAGATGGTGATGAGGGTGCTGATGGTGATGATGGTGGTGATGATGATGATGATCCCGATGAAGTCTAGCTTGATGGTGGTGTTGATGGCGACGATCTCCCCTCTCCGGGAAGGAATTCCCCCGGCAGAAATCTGTCTGCCGGAGAGATCTTTCTCTCTTGGTGTTTGCCGCCCCGCAGAGGCGGCGGAATCTTTCTCTGGTTGCTCCCCGAGTCTTAGGGTTTCGGGAGGATAATATATGCAAGAGGGGAGAGCCAAGGGTGGACCAGGGCAACCACACCACCTGGTGGCGCGGCCTAGGGTGGCCCGCGCCAGGGGGTGGTGTGGGCCCCTTGTGGCCCATCTCTAGCCCCCCTTCTGGCTTCCTTCGTCTTCTAGAAAAATAGGATTTTCCGTATATTTTCCCGGATTTTCTGATCTTCGCGAATTTTGCCACCAAACAGCACCTTTTCCATCAGAATCCTGACTGCAGCGGTCCATGCTCCAAAAGTCATCAACCATGCAAAAACAGATGAAATAACATAAGTATCACCTCTCAATATGAAATATATCAATGAATACCAGTGAATTATGACATAGAATAGTGATGCAAAATAGACGTATCATGTACCGGTCCCACTGTATCTTAGTTTCACATAATGGTTTTTAAAACCATCTATTTTCTATGTGTGTGTGGTGTGTGTTTATATGGTGTGCTTTGAATGAATGAATGAGAAGAAGTTGTTAGTTGCAACATGTGAGTCAAACTCAAAGTTTAAAGCTTTTGAAACAAAACCATGAACCTTAGAAATTCCCCCTTATCTCATTATCTATCTCAATCTTCAGATGACTCGTGCAAATCCCGGAGGAAGCAGTTCATCTCAGGACCCGATGCCGCAGATTCTACAAATGCTAGTTTCGGGCCATGAAGCTAGTAGAGCCGAATGCCAAGCCAACCTAGACACTCTTCAACAGATAGCTCAGATTGCCCACAATAATCGAGGCCATGGAAACCAGGATCACCATGGATCCAAGCTTAAGAACTTTCAGAATACCAACCCACCTATATTTAGTAAGTCTGAGGATCCCTTAGATGCTAATGACTGGCTGCAAACCATGGAGAACAACCTGGAGGTCGCAGGAGTTGAAGCCAATGAGAAAGTACTGTTTGCCACCCATTATCTGGCAGGAGATACAAGAGCCTGGTGGAATAGCACCCGTACCATGAACGACCGTCAGATGATGACTTGCAAAGCATTTAAGATCAAGTTCAGCCGCACCCATGTGCCACAAGGTTTGGTCACCAGAATGAGAGATGAGTTCAGAGAACTGAAGCAAAGAAGGATGACAGTAGTTGAGTACCGTGGCAAATTTCTGTCGCTAGCTAGATATGCCCCTGATGAGATTAGCACTAAAGCCAAGAAGAAGGAAAGGTTCCTGAACGGATTGCATGATTAGATGCAGACTGTGTTAGTCGACATCCGTTTTGGAGATCTAGAAGAGCTTGTATACTCTACCATCTAGATGGAAGGGAAGATCAACCAAGCCAATGACAACAGCAAGCGCAGGATGATGCACCAGACTGGATCCCACAATACTCAGAAGTATCGCCCCAACCCGTCTGCATGATATGCCCCAAGAAACAACAGACCCCCTTTGTCCCGTCCGAGCTATCCCAATCATAGCGGAGGAAACTTGAAGACTGGAGGAAACCACAACAACAACCCTGGAAACTCCAACCACTTCAACCGTGCACCGCCCAAGTCCAACAACAACAATACTACCCCAAGGACTAGAAGCAATGTTGTGCCTGTTGCAGCCAAAGACAAGTCCCAGATTACTTGCTTTGAATGTGGAGTCAAGGGTCACTACTCCAATGAATGCCCAAGAAGCTTGCAGCAGCCACCAATGTGAATGCACCCGCTCAGCAGCAACGCTGTGTTCCGTCTGGAAGGAGATTTGCCCCAGGGAACTCGCTCAACCGCAATGGCTGTCTGTTCCACATGAATGCTGAAGAAGCTTAGGAAGCGCCCGATGTCGTGCTGGGTATGTTTTCTATTAACTAAGTACTTGCAAGAGTGTTGTTTGATTCTGGAGCATCGCACTCATTTGTTACAGAAGAATTTGCATGCACTAGTAAGATTCAACCAACAAAATTGAAGCATGTTATGATAATTCAAATACCTGGGTCAACCACCAAAGCTAGAAAATTTTGCAAGGCTGTACCTATCAGAATACATGGAACCAAGGGTTTGGAAGTAGTACTAGGAATGGATTGGATGTCGAAACATAAATGATTGATCGACTGTGCCAAGAAAGCCATAACCATGACCAGTAGCTCTGGAGTATCAGTAGAGCATGTATCTGAGACCGTGCCCCATCAATTCAAATGCAACAAGAGTCTAGCCCAACCAACCCTAGACCAAGTCAGAGTAGTCTGTGAATACCCCGACGTATTGCCAGATGAATTGCCCGGTATGCCCCCGGATCGGGATATCGAGTTCATTATTGAACTAATTACTGGAACTACACCCATAGCCCAGAGACCTTATAGCATAAACCCATCTGAATTAGTGGAGCTGAAGAAGCAACTTGATGCTATGCTAGAGAAAGGTTTGATTCAACCAAGCGCATCGCCATGGAGATCGCCTGTTTTGTTGGTGGATAAGAAAGATGGAGGTAACCGTTTTTGCATGGATTATCGAAAGCTGAATGATGTCACCATCAAGAACAAGTACCCACTGCCAAAGATAGAGGATCCGTTTGATCAGTTGACTGGTGCCAGAGTGTTTTCTAAGATTGATCTTAGAACGGGTTATCATCAACTCAAGATTTGTGCAACAGATATTCCAATGACCGCCCTTACCACCAGATATGGATTGTATGAGTATATGGTCATGTCTTTTGGATTAACCAATGCCCCCGCTTATTTCATGAATCTCATGAATAAGATTTTTATGAACTTCCTGGATAAGTTTGTCGTTGTTTTTATCGATGATATTCTAATCTATTCAAAGTTAGAAGAAGACCATGAGCTACACCTGAGAACCATCCTTGAAACCCTTAGAGAACATCAGTTGTATGCCAAGTTTAGCAAATGTGAATTCTACTTGAAGGAAGTAGAATTCCTAGGACATATTGTGTCGGTAGGAGGAGTCGCTGTCGATCCCGCCAAGATCAAAGATGTTGAAGAATGGAAAGCCCCAACCACTCAAACCCAAGTCCGTGCATTTCTTGGATTATCAGGATATTACCGCAAGTTCGTAGAAGGATTTTCAAGCATCGCAAGACCGATGACCCAATTGTTGAAGAAAGATAACAAGTTCGAATGGATGGACAAATGTGAAGCAAGTTTTCAAGAGCTCAAGAAGAGATTGATGTCAGCCCCAATTTTGATTATGCCGGATATCAAGAAGCCTTTTGATGTGTATTGTGATGCATCCTAGATTGGTCTCGGATGTGTGTTGATGCAAGAAGGCAAAGTCATAGCATATTTGTCTAGACAACTGAAGCAACATGAGCAAAACTACCCTACCCATGATCTTGAACTAGTAGCCGTAGTTTTAGCATTGAAGACATGGCATCATTACCTGATGGGTAACCGCTGTGAGATTTATTCGGATCACAAGAGTCTGAAGTATATTTTCACTCAGAAGGAGCTGAATATGAGGCAAAGGATATTGATAGAGTTAATCAAGGATTTTGACCTTGACATTTACTATCACCCCGGCAAAGCCAATGTGGTAGGGGATGCTCTTAGTAGATTGCCGTGTAGATTAAATACCATGATTAAGTAGCCCAGCCAAGTTTGCATGACGAGTTGGAGTAGTTTAGAATGGAGCTAGTTAGCAAAGGATTTTTAGCTAGCATTGAAATTCAACCCACTTTGATCAGTCAGATCAAGGAAGCACAGAAAGGAAATGCATGTATCGACAGAATCAAACGTCGTATTGGTACAAGGAAGGTACCCGGATTCACCGAAGATGAAGAAGGAGTTTTGTGGTACAAAGGATGTATCTGTGTGCCAGCAGATTCTGAGCTGAAGCAAGTTATCATGCAGGAAGCTCATGATACTCTTTATTCTATCCTCCCCGGAGGAACAAAGATGTATCATGATTTGAAAGAGCAATTTTGGTGGCACAAGATGAAGAGAGAAATCGGAAGCTACATAGCCAAGTGTGATATCTGTCAGAGAGTCAAAGCGGAACATCAGAGACCTACAGGACTGTTGCAACCATTACAGATTCCAGAATGGAAATGGGATTCTGTAGGAATGGACTTTATCACCAGTTTGCCTACTTCTAGTAGGGGAAATGACTCTATTTGGGTCATAGTTGATAGACTATTCAAGGTAGCCCATTTTATACCTGTCAAGACCACCTACTAGAGTTCAAAGCTAGCAGAGCTGTACATTGCTAGAATCGTCAGTTTGCATGGGACCCCTAAGACCATAGTGTCAGATCGAGGAACCCAATTTACCTCAAGATTTTGGCAGAAAGTCCAAGAAGGATTGGGAACCAAGCTGAACTTTAGCACAACTTATCACCCGCAGACCGATGGACAGACTGAAAGAGTCAACCAAATCTTAGAAGATATGTTGAGAGCTTATATGTTAAAATATGGATCAAAATGGGAAGATTGTCTGCCTTTCACAGAATTATCATACAACAACAGTTATCAAGCCAGTTTGCAAATGGCCCCCTTTGAATTTCTGTATGGAAGGAAGTGTCGTACCCCCTTGAATTGGTCGCAAGAAGGAGAGATTCATATTGTTAGACCCGACATCCTATGAGAAGCTGAAGAGAAGGTTCACAAAGTCCGTGAACACCTCAAGACCGCCCAATCCAGACAGAAGAGTTATGCTGAGAAGAGACATCGTGACCTGACGTTCAATGTCGGAGATTTTGTGTATCTCAAAGTGTCACCTTTGAAGGGAATGCAACGTTTTCAATTGAAAGGAAAGTTAGCCCCTAGATATATTGGACCCTTCAAGATTTTGAATCGCCGAGGAGAAGTATCTTATCAACTAGAACTGCCAGAAGAGATGTCAGCCATCCATAATGTGTTCCATATCTCGTTACTTCGCAAATGCCTAGAACTTCCGGAGAAGACCGAAGTTTTCAAGAACATTGATCACCGAGCCATAGATATCAACAAGGATTTGACGTATCGTGAAGTACCCATTCGTATTTTGGAAGAAGCCTTCAGAACCACCAGGAATCGGAGTATCAAGTTTCTCAAGATCCAATGGAGCAACCATACCGAAGAAGAAGCTACTTGGCAACGAGAAGATTACATTAGGACTGAGTTTCTAGATCTCTTTAATTCCTAGTTTTTCTTGAATCTCAGGACGAGATTTTGTTTAAGGAGGGAAGGTTTGTAACACCCTAAAAACATTAATCAAGATCATCAAGTTCTAATCACCCAATTTTAGGGTTAACATAAACTTTTATTATTACTTTGAATATGAATGCATGTGTGTTTTGCATTAGTGTAGAATTGAGTGAATTTGCCATGTTTGATTGCTACAAATGATAAGAAATGATTTAAAGGTGAATGCTACATCATCTAGGCCAATTACAAACAAAATCCAAAGACAAAGAAATCAAATATGAATAAAAAGATCAAATGGTCATTTTGGCCCAGGTTAACCACTAGGCCACTTTGAGTGTTCCTAGAAGAGAATTTCTAACAGAAACAATTCCACTTCTTTTCACCACTTGCTAGACCAAGTAAAAGTGAATCAAGGCCCACTTTGCAAACCCACAGAAACTATTTCCAAATCTATTTAAAGGACAGTTCAAATTTGAATCTAGTTCATATGGTAAGATCACACTTTTGCAAAAACCTATCAAATCAATTCCACTTGACTTCTTCAAGCAATCATAGACACTCAAGCATAAGACTAAATCACTCACCAATTTTCATTTGAAAATTTCAAACTTAATCTCTGGCGGCCATTTAATCAAACACCTTGCTTACACTAATTAACTCTGGCCTAACTTCACTAGACCAATTTGGTTCCCTCTTCACTTCCCTGTCTCCCCCAGTGTCAAACAACACTAGACATGCCCTCCTTAGCCGTTGTGCACCACTGCAGCGATGCCCGAAAATGGTCATCATCGGTTGACAGTGGATAGAGCGACAGAGGCCACGCCGCCCTCGCGCACGACGTGCACCAGACATGCCACCATCCACCGCTACCCCCTGTCCAAGCCACGACCACAGCCAAGCCCTGGACCACCCTAGAAACGCCGGCATGTGCGTTTGCGCCGTGGCGAGAACGCGCTAGTGCGTCGTACCCGACCGCCTCGCTCTCGCCGCGCCCGCGCACACTCGCCATGATCACCACCACCTCCTAGACACCCCCATTCGCCGCTGCGTGACCCGTAGCACCCATGCACCGTCGCAAACACCGCCGCTCCCTTCCAGAGCATCGCACATGCCCGACCAACCTAGACCACCCCGTGCCGCGCCATTACTTCCATGATGATCACCAGGGAAGACTGCACCGCCCCCTAGCCTCAGCCACGCCGCTAGCCACCTGTATCATCGTCACCGACGAGCCCAAGCCCATCCCGCTCAGTCCCCTCGCCGTGGTATAAATAGAGACCCCCTCTGCCTCCATTCTCCACACCAACACACTCCCCACTCCTCAAAGACACGCCCTCACCCTTCCCCGGAGCAAGGCGAGCTCTTCTTTGCCAGAATTTGGCCAGCGCCCGTCGCTGCAGGAGGAGAAGGGCGCTGTCGATTGGAGCCACCCCAGGAGCTTCCGTGACCGCACCTCAAACCGCCGTCGACGACAACCCCATTCGCCCCCATCGCCGACCCTAGCTGGAGTCTAGGTGAGCCTCACCAGACCCCCACCACCGCGTTAGGTTTAATTCCTCGCCGGAGCTGTTCGTCGGAGACGACGAATCACAACCGTTAGATTGTCTTTTAATCGTAAGGCCTAGATTCTCAGATACCATTTCAGTTAGTTTAAGTCGCAGACTAGTGGACCCCCCTGACAGCAGCCCGCTGTGCTATGCTGTGCAGATTGGGCCGGCCCGTTTAGTTTCTCGCGCAGGCCTGGTAATTCAAATAAGGATTTTCCAATTTAATTAAAACCATATTCTGTCAGTAGATTCAAAAATCAATTCAGAAACATTCACTAAACTAAATTGCATGATTCCAATTTTGTTAGAAAGATATTAAATTATCTATCCAGGCCCGTTCGATTCAAGTCATTTGGAGTTAGAGATCACCTATATTAAAAATAACAAGACAGAGACTTTTCCAACTTCAAACATATTTCAAAAATCAACCATAAATGCTTTTGAGTTGATTCCAACTCTCAAAAATTACATTTGACAAGATCTATCTGAATATGTAAAAATATTTAGGTTTGCATGCAGTGACATTGGACTAGTACCAAAATAATGCTATATAGGCATTTCTCGTCACTTTAATTCTATTAAATGATAATCTTAAACTTTACAAAATATGACCAACACTTTAAATCACATTCCCATGTATTAGAATATGTGGTGATGACATGTGTCAACATGATCCCATATTTTAATTGGAGAATATTAAATCTTAATTATTTTTCAATGAGTAGAAATTACTTTTCTAAAATAAGATAAACAAGATTAAGCCTTTTTTTCACGTGATGATTGTGATGATGCTAGATCATCAAGTGTGAGCCTTACTGTGCTAAATAGAAATAGTAGAGTATTGTTTGGTGATTGTGTACCCCGTATTCATTTATAGACGATAGTACCGACCTAGGATACGAGGAGGAGGAGTACTACCAAGAAGAAGAAGAAAACTTCAACCACTGCTCTACTCAAGGCAAGCTAGAACTATGCAAGCTAATACTTGCAAACTTGATAAATCAAGCAAGATGCATTAGGCATGCCTGGTTATGCAACTTTGATTATTCCAATCCCAAATTTTACTTGCAAGCTTTATTTTTTTTACTTTACCAAAGTTCTTTACTTTTAGTTAGTGCTTTGTGTGTTTTGGAAAAATAGGATAGATGGCATAAAGAGTATAAAACTAGGCCTAACTAGTTATACTTAGATGTCATTCCATGGCATGAGATTGGAGATTAGCACTCCTCATTAGTGAACACTCTTAACTTTAGTGGCTAGTGCTAAGCATAAAAGTTGATCAATCTAGATGGGAATACTTGGTGAAAAAGGATTATGAAAACCTTGGAATGATGATTCATTCTATTGAAATGTTTTGACATGTGTTGAGAAACACCAAAGGAGTTGATGATGAAAATGTTGAGGCATGAGCCTTAGCCCTTTATAAAAACCGATGGTTGGGTTCGGATGCGATACCATTCCAATTTTACCGTACAACCACAATACCCGAATTGGGTAGAGCTTAGCCGTAAGTTTATATGCCTTAGTATGAGTTCCCTCACGGAAGAGGTTTGAGCTGAGGCTACCTCGTGGGTGTGAATGTCCACCTATGCAGTGCCCAGGATGGCAGATGGCCATGGCTGGGAGGCCAAGCTCATAGGGGAGGTGCCTATACTAGAGTGTGTAATTGAAAGGTTATGATTGATTACCCGCATACTAAGTATGATGATTCGGGGTTATCCCTGACAGATGTATCGAATTTTGTGGTGAAAGTGTACCACCTCTGCAGAGTGTCAAACTATTCGAATAGCCACGTCCGCGGTCATGGATAGTTGGAGTGGCCATACTGTTCCGTCGTCAGATGTTTTCAAAATGACTTGTGAAATAAACTGTGACTTTGACTTGACCACAACAGGGTTGTGAATATGAAAACTAGGTTCCCACTTAAGTGATTTAGAATATTAACTTAGTTTTCTTTACTTCTAAACTCAGTTTAGATAAACCTGGCTTTTTGCAAATAAACCTAGAGCTTAAGATTCCTACTAGAACTACCTTACTTGTTAGTGATAGTTTGCGAGTACTTAAAGAGTACTCATGGCTTTGTCCCTGGTTATTCCCGTGGCCAGACTATGAGGAGGACTACCAGGATGATGGACAATAGGAGGTCTACGACAACTAGGATCATCTCCCATCATCAGCATTGCCTGTGACCCTGAAGATGGAGCCCCTACTACGTTTCTTTTCCGCTGCTTGATTTGTATTAAGAGTGGATCATGAGATCCTTTATTTGTGTAATACCTTATTATGGTTTGTAATGGATGATATACTGTGATATCCAATCTGTTATGTCTCGCAAAAATGGTAATCCTGGGATTGCGAGGTATGGCATAACAGGCATCTGGGATTAAAAATCCGGGTGTTGACACCTTGTACGGCGAGGAGAGACCGACAGGCTGGATGTCTCTCCCTCCCTTTCCCTGTCGTACGTATACTAGCCACATCAACTAGTGCTCAGTTTGACTGCGCTCTGATTGGTCAAGATGTATGTCACATGAATCTTGGCCAACTACCGTTGGATACATCATGATCCGACGGGCTGGAGGTCTCTCTCTCCCGTTGGGCTACGGAGAGGAGAGTCCGATGGTCTGGATGTCTCTCCCTCCCTTTCCCTGTCGGATGTATACCAGCCGCATCTTCCTCCCCTCCTATCGATGTACGACAGCGCAGCAGTCCGAACGGCGTGCGGCAGCGCGGATCTAAGCATGGTGGTCGGAACAGTGTGCGGCGGCATGGACCTAAGCGTGGCGGCCGGAACGGCTTGCGGCGGCGCGGACCTACGCGTGGGGGTCGGAAGGGCTTGCGACAACGCGGATCTAAGCATGGCGGCTGGAATGGCGTGCGACAGTGAGGATCTAAGCGTGGCGGCTGGAATGATGTGCGACGGTGAGGATCTAACCGTCTGAAATTTCTGTCTTACTTCCGTTCACATCCTTAGATTCGTTGCTGATGAAAGACATCGATGGAAGCCATCATCCGCAACATCAGTGCGATGGCGGTGGTGCCGACGGTGGTCATCGATGAAATACACCGATGGAAGCCATCATCCGCAACATCACTGTGATGGTGGTGCCGACAGTGGTCATCGATGCGAAGACGATTGAAACCACCATCCGCAACATCACTACGACAACCCAAATCAAGCCCTCGTGAACCGAAGCGGTGGGAGGCAGCCATGGCCGCAGCTAGCACGTCAAGGTGCACTTCGACGGTGAAGGGCGGATGTATCTCGTGGCCAGATGGGAGCACTTTGCCCGTACTTCTTGGAGTACACATACGGCAGGTAGGGTGGCTTGCTCACCGTCCACTTAAAATTGGGACAAATTTGAGCCCAATTTGAACCAAAATTCTGTGACTTAAAATATATGTATGATTTGAATAAATTTGATATGTATTTGAGCCGTGCGACCGGTGGATATGCTCTAAAGCTGATTCGTAAGTAGTAGTACTTGTTTAACAATATCCGGTGGGCTTGTATAAATTTGATTGAAATACGTATGATTTGAATCGAAATTGATATGTATTTGAGCTGTGAGGACGGTGGATATGCTCTAAAACTGATTCATAATTAGTACTCCCTCCGATTGTATCTTGATGAATTTGAGTCAACTAACTTGAATTGACAATCTCATTCACTAATTTGGAACGGGGAATGGATGCTTCCGCCAACGCTGCAAGTCTACATCCACGATGGCAGCGACAGAACGGTCAAAACTGATAGGGCCCCAACTTGACCCTCTAGGCATTTTGCACGCCAACTATGGGCAGCTAGATCCAATGGCAAGCAACTCGGTCCCCACAATGCATTCTCTCGACAACTTTGGGACTGCTAGATCGAACGGCAAGCAACTCGAGCCCCGCAATGCATTCTTTCTACAACTTTGGGACCGCTAGACCTAATGGCAAGCAACTCGGGGCCCGCAATGCATACTCTCGACAACTTTAGGACCGCAAAGTGACTAAATTAGTAGGAACTCACAGCCATCCATTGAATAAAAATTCTACTCTCTAAATTAGTTATCTATTCAACTAATCATTACACATGCCACCCTTCACCACAACCGCATACTGTAACTGCTAGGACGTGGATGACAACTACTAAAACTGCCCACATGAATCTACTATTCTCCTCCCCCTTCACTTGAAGTTCATGTTTTAGATTTTCTAACACTTGATCAGATACGGCAAGATCAGCCTCAAGTGTCAACTTCTCTTTGCAAATAAGCTCTGGATTCTTCGTCGATAGTACACTTCAGTTTCAATATCAACAGGTTTTTACGGGCCAATTCATCACCTAATTTGGCAACCATCTCCTCTAAATCTATCCTCTGGCTAGACCACTGGGTTGATTCATCTTGGTATGCAATATACCATGGATCATCGGCCTGCATAGCACACTGTAACAATCTCAAAACAAACCCAATTGAAATCAGTCCGAAGGGCCATGGTAACACTTCAAATTTAATGGTAGTACAAATAGAAGTAGCTACATGCACTTCCGACGTGGTAGGAGAAGGAGAATGTGGGCACGACATGATTGATTCCCCACACTCGTCGGTGTACCCGCTACGACCATACATTGAGGACTAATTTATACCTGCAATATCGACGAAATTATGGGAACCAAATTGATTAAGGTGGGCGGAGCAGGAGCGAAGGTCTTACCAAGCACTACTAGCAATTGCTGCGACTGTTCTTCGAGCTATGGCGGTGGAACAAAAATCTCGATCGTCGTGGGCGGTGGACCTACCTGCGGTCCGTACTGCCTCAACGTACAATGCGTGCAGACAAAACAAGTGCTGGAGCCGTGGTTGAGGTGCAGCACGATAGTCCGTCCGATACCGTCGTAGGACGGATCCGGCGACGCGCCGACGAGCCGGCGATGGTTGTTCTGTCCGCCGATGGGATAGGAGCTGCTCGGGGCTGGAAGTGGATGAGAGAGAGAGAGCTGACGTGTCATACATGACCCCACCTGTCAATTTTTGCATATCTGCCAAACTTTTTCTTTAAAATTTGCATATTTGCCACATCACCACCACATGTCAGTAACACACAAAATGGCAAATATGCAAGTTGCAAAGTAAAACATGGCAAATAGGCAAATCCCCCTCCAGCCCCACATGACGGCCCCACAGAACAGCCCCACATAGCGGCCCCATTATTCATTGACTACGACGACCCCATAGAACGTCCCCATTTATCATTGGCTGCACCGACCACACAATCAGGAAAAATGGGGCCCACAAGTCAGCGAGAGATAGATGGTTGGTCCACCGTGTATCCTGGCCCTACCTGTTAGCATGTAACGGTCGAGGCGATATAACGTAATGCTCAACGCACGACCCGCCCCAACGCGGTCCCACCAGTCTGCATGTAACAGTCAAGCCTTTGACCTGACGGCAACCCCCGTCCGAGCGCCTGTGAGGGTTTTATAATAGAGGGATGGGGAAAGTGAGAAAAAGCTAAGCGGCTAGGGAAAACTGAGTACAACTAACGAACCGAGGGCACGAAAATAGAAATCCCTTATTCAAAACCGTGTGTGGATGGCGGACTGGATTCATCGTAGAGGATGACCAAATGGGAGGATTTGCCCACTTTGCAGGCATGAGAACGAGACATCTTGTCATATTCTTTTCCAATGCTGCTACTCCATCAGGATTTGGAACATGGTTAAAGATTGGTGTGGTCATCCAAACTTTGATCCCCCAATTGGGGGAATTTCGTGGATGTGTTGCCTTGGTGGAATTATGTGGTCCTCAACAATGGAGCAATGCGGAAGGCTTTGGCGTCTCTTGTCATGCTCACTGCTTGGGAGCTTTGGAACGAACGAAATGCGAGGATATTCAATAAGAAGAATTCCATGCCAACCTTCGTATTTAGTAAAAAATATAGAAACTAAGTCTTGGGTTCTCACGGGCACTAAATGTTTGGGTATCTTGATACTAGAAGAGTGATCATTGTTGTTCGTGTGTGTGTTTTATATCTTAAACCTTGGACTCCCTTCCTTCTTTATCAATGAATCAAGGCAAACCTTTTGCTTTTCTTCAAAAAAAATATATGATCCTGAACATTGTATAATAAAATTGCAGGATTAGTCGTTTGTATCAGTGAATCTTTTTTAGTTTTCTTATTGTCATTGTTTTTTTCAAGAACCCGCAATGGACGTGCGCGTCTTTGTATTAAGTTGACAAGAACGCCATAGAATGGCTACAACACCACACTCGCCTTTCGGCTTACAACACACTCCTACAACAATGACGACTTACTCGCCTTGCCCAACCATAGCCAAGAATGGCGAGGAGGCGGGGCACAGAGCCTCCCAACCGCGTCACAGGCAACGCCAAACACCACCAAGGCACGACCACACACACCGAAGTTGTCCAGACCGACGCACCACTGAAGCGCCAAGAAGATGAAGCGAGCGAGTGGCAGGATCTGACCGAACTTGAGGAAGGAGTCGACTGGAGAATATTGACGATGATGTACATTGCGCCCCGAAGACTCACACCTTGAGTAGTAGCCAACACTGGCAAGGCCACCATCTCTGTGTGCCATATCCGGGGCACCCCAACAGCCTAGATAGTGCCTTCAAGAAGGAAAACGACGTAGAAACGCCGCCACTGTCCGGTCCGATAGAGCAGACCTAGGGTTTCCCCTGGCGTCGAGAGGGAGGGTTGGTCAGGCCTAAGAACACGTCTCCAAGAAGGGAATGGAACCCTCAGGTGTCACCGTGGTCCGCATCGGAGCACCGAGCAAGGTTTTCACCTAGGCCATAGACCGCCCCCGGCAGGACGGAGACGAGCAACCGGTAAAAACTACCACCGCAGGAGGCAACTTGTAGTCAGAGGAGAAGAATGTTGCCCACCACAGCTGCAACATCCTAGCTCGCCAGATCTGGAGACCGAGATGGTCACGAGATAGCAAATAGGGGCACTGCCTCCACCGGACCAGCAGCTCCGGCCACCACCGGCCCTAGAGGAGGAGCACCAGGGCGGCCAGCACACCGGCCAGAGCCCGGCCAAGCCGGCGCGCCGGACGCACGGCATGCCCGCCCGAGCCCATCTGGCCCGAGCGCGCGGGCGCCGTGGACAGCCGCCGCCGCGCAGCAGCGTAGCAGGCCCGCTGCCCTGCCGGAGCCCAGTGCGCACCCGCCCGCGCCGCTGCGACCTCCGAGCCAACAGCGGGCAACCCCCTCGATCTCCGCGATTTGCGGCGAAGCCTCCACGGCGAGCTGCCCCCAGGCCCCTTTGGAGGTGGGGCGCCTGCCGCCACCGCGGAGAGGCTGGCGGCGGCGGACGGGATCGACGGGGGGGAGGGGGGAGGGTGCCGGCGGCGGCGGATGGGAGGTTCCCTCGAGTCGCCCCTTGGGAGCGACGCGAGGGTTGGGCCCTACTGTCATTGTCATTATCACGTGATCCAACATCATGACGCCTTGTTTCCCGAGGGAATGACTGATCATGACTCATGAGATATGTTTCTTGCCACTGATCATGCGATATGTTTCTTGCCTCGCGGGATATGCCTAAGTAGGTCAGAGGCAGACTTGCCACTGGGCATACAAGATCCACAACGCCTTGGGCGATTTCTGCCTGGTCACAGCGGATGAGAATGACGGTGCTCTTTGAGTAGTCGACGCGTAGGCCAGAGTCGCGGCCGAACAGCTGCAGCATGCCCTTGACGGCAGCGATTTCCTTTGTCATAACGTGACAGAAGAGGATCACATAGTCGGGCGTATAGGGAAATCATGGGGATTAAACTCTGCGCGTGTAGATGTCAAGTGACTCCTAGTTCGATGACTCGTCGGAAGAGGTGGCCGAGGGTGTCGACGGCGAGGAAGGAGAGCTACGGCGACAGGGGGTCGTCCTGTCTTAGACCTCGCCGGTGCCAGATCACGGGTCCAGGGTCACCATTGCAGAACACGCGTGTGCTGGCTGAGGACAAGATGATGGCCAGCCAATTGAGGAACCGGTCGCCAAAGCCGTAGTGGCGTAGTGCCTCGAAGAGGAAAGGCCATGAAATCGAGTGGAAGGCGCGCGAAGGTCGAGCCTGAGCAGGATGCGCAGCTCTCCCAGCTTGTGGAGAAGACGCGCGGATTGCCTGACAAGCACGAAGTTGTTGTGCAGGCAACGGCCGCTGATGGTGGCGTTCTGGATTGCGCTGACGAGGGTATTGAGCTTGGGGACGATCATATCTATTGTTGAAATAAAAGGTTATCACTTCAAAAAAAATATTCTGAAAGATGGAGATCGTCACATGATTACACTTTAGTGCTTTTGGAATCTGAACATAAGGAATCTACTGACATATGTTAGGATCGTTTAGAAAGTCCAAGAAGATAAGGAAGCACAGCTATACCTTCTGATACACTATTTCAGAAAAATTTCAACTCGGGGGACTCCATGGTAGCTTATGCTCTTGCCGATGGGTTGCCTGCTCTAATTAACTTCATTGTATCCTTTCAGCTCTTTTCCATCAAAGAAATGGGAGATGTGTATGCATGCCTCTGCTGAGGGACCTATCTACCAGACTTAAGGTCTCTCACTCTACATGAACAGAGTAGAAACAGTAATACAATGCATTACTCTGTTTCACCACGGACCCCGCGAGCTCTATCAACTGACCATGTAGTCCCAACTACTGATTATGTTGTTGTAAAATTCCCAAAGCCTTCCATGCCAACCATGTATGAGAACGACGACCAAGCAAAACTATGAGACACATCGTAGGCGTGGGAGGAACAACTTTGTGTAGTATTATATGGGGAAATGGTTCAGATCCTTAAAGAGGCATCAAGTACGGCAGTAAATGGCAAAAAATCACACCGGACATAAGGGTGAGCAGATTGGAAGGAGAGCAATCATATCATTGCTTTGAATTTTCTCGTTCAAATAATATAGAGTACTTTCCCATGATGGTTTTAAGAAAATGGTCAAAAAAGTTTGGAACAAGCCATTGATTAGGAGCTCAACTATCCTAAGGTGGAATGATAAACTCCGTGCTCTACGGAAACACCTTCGAGGATGAGTAAGACACATAAGTGGTCTATAGAAGAATGAAAATAAAAAGCTCTTTGAGATAATTGATACTCTTGAATCTCTCGTAGAATCACGAGTGCTATTATAATATGAGCTTGAGTTGAAAAACCAGATAATGAAAAACATAGCTCGCCTGCTACGAGAGAAAGAAATAAAATGGCATCAAAGATCCAAAGCCTAATTTATCTTGGAAGGCGATAGTAACAAAAGTTACTTCCATATGGTGGCTAATGGTCGTCATATAAAGAAGTGCATACACGCGCTTCATCAAAATAAGGGTACACTTGAGAGTCAAAATGACTTGAAAAAATACATAACAAAATATTATAAGATCTTGTTTGGACCACTAGAGGAAGCAAATATTTCTCTGGATGAATCTTAAATGGGAGATATCCCTCAAGTAGGAGGGGAGGCCCTACCTGAATTTTCATCAAAACGAATTACAAGAGATGAAACAAATGCACATGACTGGGCAATTACATTGGTGAGACCGTTGTCCAATCCAGTTCTTTACAGCTTCATTCTCTTCTCGTTTGGTGCGGTCAGGCCAGTCTATAGGAAAATCTCACCACCGTGGGATCACTCTATAGTTTTTAATACTACCAAACACCATCATTAGTATAGGACCGAACTAAATAATGATGCCAGATGTATTTAGCAGGATAACAGGCGTTTTTAATATATCAAGCTAAAGGTGAATGATGAATCGACGTATGAAAAGCACCGCTGATGAGGAAGCAAGTCCAAACTCTCTTCAGACATTTTAAACCTTTTGGAACATGTCTATCACTGCACATCCATTACAGATACAAAACAAGTACTTATAGCTTGACGCTTTACTTCACTGAGACAACACACCAACTAAGAGGAATATTTACCGTGCACGATAATTAAAAATACTTTGTAAACACATAGAAAAATCTAGCGAAACAAAGGCTTCAGGCATGCATTGTAGAAAATTAATCTTCAGAACTAATAATACAAGTAACTAATGTTCTGGGAAGTGAGGCTAGCTCAATTGGTTGGGGGAGTGGATGTACAAGCCCAACGCCTGAGTTTAAATTCTCATGGCGTGAATTAAGGCTCCTATTTATACTTGAGAACCAAACTCTCCTAGTACTCATGCAATTTATCTGAGGACTATGCTTGATATTTACCAAGTTTAAAAATCATGGTACTCATTTTTAAAAGGCCGTGTGCACCCTTAGTTGGTGCAGAGGTCGGGAAGTGAAATTATCCCCCAATTTTAGGCGACGCACGTCAACAAGTACGAGACTAGTCCACGTACACCACGTCTACGACTGAGCTCTTCAAGCAGGTGCCCAGTCGCTAATGGGGAGGAGGTGACATTTCACCCTGGCTCCGGGAGCCCTAGGGCTGCCGGCTCCCTCTACCTCGCCGGCGGTTACCTGTTCTGGCTCTAGGTTTCTTTGCCTGGGCTTGGACTCGGAGGATGATGCTTCTGGTCTGGCGGCTAGGGTGGCTCTAGACACCCTAGAGGACGAGTCTGGCGATCTGGGTTGGAGGACGGTTGCTCGTCGACACCGGCGTACTGATGCTGAAATCCGCCAAGAGTTTTGGGAGGAGATCTGTGATGAGTGCATATTTATATCATGTTTTATATTATTATTTTTGCATTGTAGATGTATGATTTTGGTATTTTACGGCGTTCGCGCGCATATTTTATGTCTGTTTTCACCAAGATCAGAACAGATGATGGATCCAATGGATACAATTATTGAAGCAGTTGTACTGTGGAGAAAAGAAGTCAAAACAACGTAAATCGCTTATTTAGGAAATATTAATAATATCAGAAGAAAACCAGAACCGAACGAAGGAGGAAGAGAGCGTAACGACCAACTATACGGCGAGAGAATTTCTTCCGCTTGTATAGCTCCGCCCGTATAGTTGGCGCTGCCTCCGCCTCGTCAAATAGTTTCACCCCATGCAATTGCTTCAAGGAGACGACATATAGAACATCCAGAAATCTCACCTCCAGAAGGCATCTGGAGGGGGAACTCATCTGCCAGGGATCCATCTTCACCCTACACAGATCCGGGAGGCTAAGGCATAGATCTTCATCATCCACCGCTGCATCACCACCATCTCCATCCATCTCATCTACATCTTGTCTAGATCTTGTTTAATTCCTATACTATTTGTGGATTTATACAAGTACTATTCATCTATGATTGTTTCTATTATCATTGCCATGATGTTGATTGCCTCCATGTCTGAGTAGATCATTAGTTCTTGGGGAGATAGAGAAACCCTAGTATGAGATTGGAATACGATAAAGTCTATTATGATATTCATCGTTGTGACCACGTGTTAGATTCTCTACATCTTTGATGTTGAGAGAAGTCGACCTCTCAATATTTGCCTCTCGTGGGGACTTGATGGAGGAAACTACTTGTTGGTAGACGGAGGCGTGCTATCACTTACGGTGACTGTAAAGCTGTTAGCAATCCTTACGTATCAACTTGGGAAATCGAGGAAACTCACAGAACACTATCCATGCCATGGGATACGTCCTACGGGATTACGTCCCTTAATAGCGCAGTAATTCGATTGATGTCGATCGTTGTCTGCTGTGGTTATGAGGATGATGTGCGCAACGGTTGCTGGCTAATCGTCCACATACGGAGTTCCTCCCACACATACATAGTCGAGAATGGTCATGATCATAATCTTTATCTTAGATCTTTATAATACTAGTGGTGTATCCGCTACTCCCTGAGAACGCTTTTTCCCTAGTGCAGTTCCAATCTCTCTTACATACGCGATACTTATTTTCTGTATTAAGTTACTTCGATTTACTTTATTATTTCTCTTATACCCAAAACTTCAAAACACCTTTTTACACAATACTCGTATTTTATGTTGTCACTTAGAACTTTATCTAGTATTTCTATCGTAATATTTATTTCGAGAGTTATTAGACTTCAGACTCCTGCTCCCTGTGGGATCGATATCTTTATTTCGAAACTAACTACAAACGATCCGTGCTCTTGCAGTCATCAAGCTATTTTCTCGTGCCATTGCCGGAGAGCTAAGCGATGTAGGTCTTTTAGTTTTTGCTTATTTATTTTGTCTTGCTAAATTTTATTTTGAGTTACAGGTTTCCACCAACATGATGGAGTTTGAGCATATGACTAGTGCTAGCCCACTCAACCACTTCGGAAAGCCCTATGATATTTATAAAAAAGACAACTCCAATTAGAAGACAAGGGGGTTTGAAATAAATTCTCTATTACTTAGTATTCTACTTAAGAAGCAATTTACCAGAGATGAAGAAGATCATGATCAATATGAGCATATTGCATGTTTTAAAGATATATGTGGCACTTTTTTATTGACGGGATATACTGCCGATGAGGTAAGGGTTAAACTTTTTAGTCAAACTTTGACAAGTAGAGCTCTCTCATGGTATAGATCTCTACCCCCTGAAGCCACTACTACTTAGGATAATCTAGCATGTGAATTTCTATCTAAATATTATCCATTATCAAAATCTTTTGGAATCAGGCATCTTATAATGACCTGGAAGAATCGTGCTAATGAAGGACTAGTAAGAGCTTATATTAGATTCAAAGATTTACTACGACTATGTCCTCATCATGATTTGCCTGAATGGTATTTACACATATCTTTTATGGCGGTTTAACTGAACCTAATAAAATTGAACTAGACTCTTTCGTAGAAGGAGCCTTTATGAATCTTTCTATACATAAAGCTTGAGCTTTACTTAATAGAATTCGTGATCATAGAGTTTCATGGAATTTTGCTCTAGGAAATGAAGAAGGCATAGAAATAGAGCATGATTGTATTCATGATTATAATAAAAAAGGTCATGTGAAAGAATTATCTAAAGAACTTTATCTGGATTCAGATCTTGTGTTGCAAGTTGTTAAAGCTTTTACAGAACATATTAATGCTCTAAAGGAGGGTCCAGTCAAGTATGATCCACCACCCGAATTAGAGAAGAAAATAGAAGATAAAACAACACTTGCCTCCGTAGAGCCAATATATTAAGTGCCTTTCCCTAACACTGCACAAAAGCATATTTTTGAATATGAACAGGTCAAAGCAATACAGGAAAAAAGGGAAGAGGAAAGCGTGCTAGAAGTCACGAAACACCTGAAAGAAAACAAAGATGAAGAGGTAACAAAGGAAGCAATTATGGCTATGTACTCACACTGTAACATAGTTGAACTTGATGTAGAGACTTCCATATTGGTTGAAGGTAAAACAAAGGTAAAAGATGTGGGTAAGCCTATTCTTCCCTGCATATTTAAAGAAACCTCTCATTATGGTTTATGCGATCTTGGCACCAAAGTTAATGTTATATCTTATGATTTCTACTTAGAAATAAAAGAAGAAATAGAACCGGCTACGATTGAGAATACTGTTATAACAATTATGTTATCCAATAAAAATCTTAGAATTCCAATGGGAGTAGTTGACAATGCAACTGTCACAATTGGCAACAAAAACTTTCCTATCAATTTTGTAGTTGTTGATATGCCAGCTGACACTTTTTGCCCTATTATATTTGGAAGAACCTTTTTGGGTGATATAGGTGCTTATTTCAATTTCAAGAAGGAGATTGTGACTCTTAAGCTTGGGGGAACGGAAAATAAATTCCATTTTTCCAAATTTAAAGACAAACCTCCACAACCACAAGAAGAAGAGGAAGAGAGAACCATTGAGGAAATGGCAGCTCTTTTCTTTGGTAATCCAGAAGAAGAAACAAATAAAGATTCAAATTATGAAGAAATAGTTATGGAGTACAAATCCCTAGAAGAATTAGAGGATGAATTCCTTTCACTTACCATTTTGGGACCTCCAACTGATGAGGCTTTTGAAGAGCCAGAGAAGACAGGGGACAAGGAATTACCACCCCTAGAGTTGAAGACTCTACCAGATAATCTTAAATATAGGTTTTTAGATGATACCAATAAATTCTCTGTTATTATTAGTGCTAAAATTTCAGGAGAAGAAGAATAAGAACTCACGAGGATACTTAAGGAGCATCACCAAGACTTTGGGTACTTAATGGATGACTTGAAGGAAGAAGAATAAGAACTCATGTGGATACTTAAGGAGCATCACCAAGACTTTGGGTACTTAATGGATGACTTGAAGAGCATTAGTCCCATGATAGCCGTCCATCGAATATTCATGGAAGAAGGTGCAAAACCAGTTGTAGAGTTTAATACAAGATTAAAGCCTGAAATGAAAAAAGTGGTAAGAAAAGAAATTGTATGCCTACAGGATGCAGGTATAATTTATCCTGTTAAAGAGAGTGATTGGGTAAGTCCTGTTCATTGTGTTCCTAAGAAGGGCGGTTTTACTGTTGTTCCTAATGAAAATAATGAACTAATACCTACTAGAACTATTGTTGGGCATAGGATGTGCATAGATTTTAGGAAATTAAATAAAGAAACTAGGAAAGATCACTATACGTTACCATTCATAGATCAAACTTTAGAAAGGTTAGCAAACCATACTCATGTTTATTACTTGGACATATATTCTGGTTTCTCTCAAATAGCTGTTCATCCGGATGACCAACTTAAAACAACTTGCATAAGTCCTTACGGTTTAAATGCTTACCGACGTATGCCTTTTGGTCTATGTAATGCTCCAGCTATTTTTCAACGATGTATGACTGCTATCTTTGCGGATTTTATAGAACTTATAATGAAAGTATTTATGGATGACTTTTCTGCCTATGTAACTTCATTTACTAGTTGTTTGGATAATCTCAAGAAAGTTTTGTAGCGTTGTGAAGAAACTAATCTTGTTCTAAACTGGGAGAAGTGTCACTTTATGTTCAAAGAAGGTATAGTCCTTGGACACAAAGTATCAGGTAAGGGAATTGAAGTGGATAGAGCTAAGGTTGAAGCAATAGAGAGAATGCCACCACCTAGGGTTATTAAAGGTATAAGAAGTTTTCTTGGTCATGTGGGTTTTTATAGAAGGTTCATTAGAACTTTCTCTAGGATATCTAAACCTTTAACTAACCTCTTGAAAAAGGGAATGAGATCTAATTTTGATGATAAATGTCTTGAAGCCTTTGATAAACTCAAAAATGCTTTATCCCGTGCTCCCATTATTAAACCACCTATCTGGGATACAACCTTTGACTTAATATGTGAAGCTAGTGATGATGCTGTAGGAGTAACTCTAGGACAACATATTGGTCGTAGATTTAATATTATACATCATGCTAGTAGAACTCTCAATGGTGCTCGGAAGAATTACCCTAAGAAAGAAAAGGAACTTTTTCTTGTATTTTTATCTTGTGATAAATTTCGTTCTTATATAGTTGATGTAAAGGTGAGAGTTCATACAGATCGTGATGGATTAAAAGAAATCCTTGAGAGAAAAAAACATAAGCCAAGACTGATCCGTTGGATTATTTCACTTCAAGAATTTGAGTTGTGGATTATGCAGAGGCAAGAAAAAAAGATGTTAGATGTAGTGTCCATGCTTTCCTAGGAAGACACTAATCTTATTGAGAGGAACTTTAGTCCTGGTGATTTTTGTTTACAGGAATTATTTGATGAACTAAAGTTAAATCCTCCAAAATATAAGGAGTTTCTGTTGTGGGAGGAATTTTTCATCCCCGAATAAGCAAATGGTAAGTGCAAGGTAAGTGTTCTTACCCAAATAAGTGATTTATTTTCGCAAATTTTACTTTTGAAAATTCTGTTTTCAAACTCCTTGTGTTTTTCTGAAGTTTTAGAGGGGTTTTACCAACTATAGGGGCGGAGCTATACGACCAGAACGGGGGCTTCCACCGTATAGTTGGTCGTTAAACTCTCTGTATCGTCTTCGTGAAATTGTTTTCAATATCTGAGCTTATACGATCGCAACTATGCGACCGGAGCAAAAATTCTGGCCGTATAGTTGGTCGTTAAACTCTCTGATGGTCTTGATTTTGGTGTCTATATCTATACGGTCGCAACTATACGAGCGGTGCAAAAATTTCGGCCGTATAGTTGGTTGTTAAACTCTCAGACAATTTTGATTTTCATGTCTGTATCTATATGGTCGCAATTATACGACCGGAGCAAAAATTCCGGCTGTATAGTTAGTTGTTAAACTCCCAGACACTTTTCGTTCGATCTTTCTATCTATAAAAAAGTGTTATTATCGGTTTTGAGTCGTGATTTAATCGACCTGGACTCGAGATATTTGGAAATATCTGCCCGGAACCAACTATATGGCCGGACCTATACGGGCTGCGCCCGTATAGTTGGTCGTTACACGGCAGGTTACTTCCAAATCCGTGATTTCTTTTTCTATTTCGTTTGGATTCTTTTCTTGGATGATAATTTGGTGTTTCTAGCGAGTTTTACCGACCTCTGACCTCTCTTATATATTGCCATTGTCTCTCTCTCTAATCGCAATATCCAGGAACCAATCTACCTCTTTTTCACACGTAAGGACTCTCAACCAAAGAAAGCTTCCATGGAGACCGGGAGCAATAGCGAGTAAGGCAAGGAGATCAAGGGCATCCCTATAGAGTTCCTCGACACCGATCATGGGTGTCGGAAGAGGGATTTGAAGGCTCTGGAGCTGAGGATTGAAGAGTTGGACAAGGAGAAGCTAGGAACACCTAAACACCTTCGATTGCTGTGACTTTATCTTGATAAACGTGATGAAGATATCAAGCGGACAACCGAAGCAGGTTTTTTATGAGTCTTAAGGCGCTACAAACACTTCAGGATAATAATGAGTTCATTAAGGAACAAGTGAAGGTGCTGGAGGAACAATCTTTTCTACAAGCTGCGTGTTAAAGAATTAGAAGTTGTCAATCAATCCCTCCGCCTTAGGCTGGCCTGCGAGGAGAAGATCCCACGTGCCATGGCGCCACGTTGATCTACAACAATCATGGTATCAAATAATCGCAAGGGATTATTTGATCCCGGCTAGCTTGGTTCCAAGCTTGGGGATATCTTTAAGACCTTGTAATCTACCCTATAAGTTTTTATTATTTCATTAGTTCAAACTATAAATAAAGTTTGCATCATTAGAATTCTCTTCAGGAATAGTCGATCCCTTTTATGAAATTCCGAGTTTATTATTATATATGGAGAAATATTGAGTTTGTGTTTGTTTTATTGATATATGAATGGCTTGAGTATGATTTTACTAGCACTTAATGATAGCAATAGGAGTCTTCCACACCACTGGTATTAATGGAACACATAAAGATAATTTGTTCAATATGCTATAAGTTTACGGTTTGATTCACAAAGAAAAATTATCTATACAAATTAAGTTGAAAAAGAAAACCCTAAACAAAGGAAAATAAAAATGCTATCTAAATAGAGTGAGAACAAGTCGAGGTAGAATCTCCAAGTCATAAGAATGCTTCATATACAGTTGGAATTTGATAATTGAGATCGTTGAACTTTGAATTCCTACATGAAGTGGAATATATGGCTAGCTCCTTTGCACAGAACATAAAACAAAAGTGTGAGCATATATGCAAAAGAAAAGAAAAGAAAGAAGAAAAAGAGCGAATGTGCAAAGAGCAAGTAGGCATATACCACTATATCGTAGTATGACAAAGAAACACTTTTTAGATTTCGAATCCCAAGTGAATACGTTGATCCTAAAACACTTGGGACTACCTCGTTAACTCATTCGGTTGAACTGGATTCTTTTACATTATGTTGAGATTTATCTTTTATGAATTGTTGATAACTAAGGTGTGAAAGCCTTCTAATACTATTCTGATGGTTCAAGTAAGGTACTACTCATGAACTTATTCCTATGTATCGTACATGATAAACACATGCTGCAATAGCCTCATTTATTTTATCGACTTAGCTTCATAAATGTGAGGATCACATCTATTAAGCTAGAGCTTGCTCGGGACGAGCAAGAGTCTAAGCTTGGGGAAGTTGATGAGTGCATATTTGCATCATGTTTTACATTATTATTTTGCATTGTAGATGTAGGATCTTGGTATTTTATGGTGTCCGTGCGCATACTTTATGTCTGTTTTCACCAGGATCAGGACAGATGATGGATCCAATGGATACAATTATTGAAGCAGTTGTACTATGGAGAAAAGGAGTCAAAAACAACGTAAATGGCTTATTTGGGAAATATTAATAATACCAAAAGAAAACCAGAAGCGAACGAATGAGGCAGAGAGCGTAACGACCAACTATATGGCAGGAGAATTTCTTCCGCCCGTATAGTTGGCGCCGCCTCCGCCTCATCAAATAGTTTCACCCCATGCAATTGGTTCAAGGAGACGATATACAGAACACCCAGAAATCGCAGAAACCTCACCTCTGGAAGGCATCTGGAGGGGGAACTCATCCGCCAGGGATCCATCTTCACCTTGCACAGATCTGGGAGGCTAAGGCATCGATCTTCATCATCCACCGCTGCATCACCACCATCTCCATCCATCCCATATACATCTTGTCTAGATCTTGTTGTAATGCCTATACTCGTTGTGGATTTATACAAGTACTATTCATCTATGATTGTTTCCATTATCATTGCCATGATGTTGATTGCCTTCATGTCTGAGTAGATCATTAGTTCTTGGGGAGCTGGAGAAACCCTAGTATGAGATTGAAATAAGATAAAGTCTATTATGATATTTATCGCTGTGACCATGTGTTAGATTCTCTACATCTTGATGTTGAGAGAAGTCGACCTCTCAATATTTGCCTCTCGTGGAGACTTGATGGAGGGAACTACTTGTTGGTAGACGGAGGCGTGCTAGCTCTTACGGTGACTATAAAGCTGTTAGCAATCCTTACGTATCAACTTGGGAAATCGATGAAACTCACGGAACACTATCCAAGCCATGGGATACGTCCTACGGAATTACGTCCCTTAATAGCGCAGTAATTCGATTGATGTCGACTGCTATCTGCTGTGATTATGAGGACAATGTGCATAATGGTTGCTAGCTAATCGTCCACATACGGAGTTCCTCCCACACATACATAGTTGAGAATATTCATGATGATAATCTTTATCTTAGATCTTTATAATACTAGTGGTGTATCCTCTACTACCTGAGAACGCCTTTTCCCTACTTGAGTTCCAATGTCTCTTACATACGCGATACTTACATTCTGTATTAAGTTACTTCGCTTTAATTTATTATTGCTCTTATACCCAAAACCCCAAAACACATTTTTACACAATACTCGCATTTTATCTTGTCACTTAGAACTTTATATAGCATTTCTATCGTAATATTTATTTCAAGAGTTATTAGACTTCAGACTCCTGCTCCCTGTGGGATCGATATCTTTATTTCGAAACTAGCTACAAACGATCCGTGCTCTTGCAGTCATCAATCAGCTACCCGATGGTGGAGTCTAGGTTCTAGGAGCAGAGGTTGAGTGCATCACAGGGATCAATCTCCCCGGGGTTGGAGGAGGGTAGGAGATCTTCTTCACCACCTAAACCTTCCTTCTGCCATGGTGCCTCGGCCTCTCTAGTGGGTTATGCCATTAGCTGTTCCAAGGTCAGGCCTTGAGGGGACCTCTGCTGTCGTGGAGGGTGTCGGCGTCAACCGTGATTGGTGGCTTCGTGGCGGTGGCGGTCGATCGAGTTTCTTTGACGAGGATGTTGGATCCGGGGTCAAAACTGGCTCGGTCAGAGCCTAACTTCCCGCTAGCTAACATGTCAAGTTCGGTGGGGCCCACTATCGTGAAATCAGAGGAATACTCCTGGGAGGCGGTGGCTCGCGTTTTTCGGAACCTATGGATTTAGGAACCAACTCGTCGATCTTATCTCTCTTTGTCTCATTCCTGGCCTTTGACACCATCAGCACCATAGGTGTCCGTGATCGACACCACGTCGGCATGCTCTACTGCCCAAGTAACAAAGCTTGACCGCTTGTTCGCGGTCGTGTCGCCTCATCTCCGATGGCGAACCAAAACCCTGGAGGGCCTACCACCTCTTTGGTACCTGGAGGATATCATGGTGCTCCTACGCCTAGATTTGCGCCACCACGTGGGCCATCTAGGCCGCCGCTGCTGCGGGGTCTAGCCTTTGTACCTCCTATGGCGCCACCGCTTCATGGCCCAACTCCTCCGCATGGGCCACCGATGATGCCGTCGATGTTGCCTCCCATGCAAGGTAGACCCGCATTGTTTCAATCTTGGGGTGCACCTGCGGCTTACTATCCTGGACAACTAGCCCAGATGCCGCTCCAACCACCCTACCGCGGAGCGATGCCGATGCCAGGGTTTACTGGTTTCAATGGAGGTCAGCAAGGAGGAGGTTTGATGCCGCGGGTTGGAGGTTTTGAGAGTGTTGTGCCGTTTGCTGTTGGGGTTGGGGTAGCTGCGGCTATCTCGAAGAGGAAAAAGGAAAAGAAGTCGTAGCCTCCTCAGGTTAACCAAGATGTGGCTGCTCCTTAATTCCAACACCAGCAGGCGAATGTGATCCAAGGTGGCTTTCAACAGATGCATGATCATGGTCCATACAACTAACCTTTTCAGCCTCAGGGTCAGCAGATGCAGTATCCATATATCTAGCAGGATCAGCAGCACATGTAGAGCAGTATTCCACCTCCACCTTCGGTGGTTCCACAGGTCAGCTCAGCACTTGTGAATGAGGCTGGTGGCAAAAAGAAAAAAAGGGTGGTGCGCTATTGGAAGTGTGCGGTGACTTCGTGAAAGAACATTTCATGTTTTCCTATGTTTTGTGTGTTAGATAACAATACTGTGGAGATTTCTCATGTGCGCTAAGTGTGTAGGAGGTTTGGGGGGGCCGGATTATCCGCCCCACCAAGGGCCGGATAATCCGGCCTACCTCATTGATCAAAGGATGCCAAGGTGCGTCACCCAGAGAGGGGGCGGATTATCGCCCGGAAATTCCGAACTGGGGCAGTTTTTTCTTCCCCAGGCCGGATAATCCGGCTATCGCATGGGCCGGATAATCCGCCCCCCCCAGAATTTGAGCAAAGCATGGCAAGGCGCGTCGCTCGGAGTCCGGTCGGATTTTCTCCCGGAAAATCCGAAATGGGGCGGTTTTTCCTCCCTAGTCCGGATAATCCGGCCTTCACATGGGACCGGATAATCCGTCCCCCTAAAGATGATCAAGGGAAAGCTCTGCACGACACTCAGAGAGGGGGCGGACTATCTGCCGAATATTCCGAGTCTGGGGCGGAGTTTTCCCTAGGCCGGATAATCCGGCCCTCACTTGGGCCGAATAATCCAGCCCCCAAAGTATCCAACGGCTTGGTTTTGGAAGGGGGTATAAATATCCCTTCTTCCCCAACATTCAGAACTCTTGATTCACTCGAAATTGTTCAGACACTGTGCAAGAGCTCCCATTCTAGATCTCCCACTTCAACCACCCGAAGCTTCGATCTTTGGGGGAATTGAAGGAGGAGAGAATCGTCATCGTCATCATGAATCAAGCGCATCAACTCCTCTCCATTCATTTGGAGAAATCCCTGATATAGTATTCTTGTCAATATCTAGATCTTGTTCTTTGTTATTGATAACTTGTTCTTGTGGAAGCTTGTTGTCATTACGGGAGCCTCCAAGTTGTTTGTGGAGTTGTGCCCTGCTAGTTGTGTAAAGGCACCGGTACCCGCCTCGAAGGGTCCCTTTAGTGGAAAGGTGGATCAGGCCTTTGGTGGCGGGATCCATCGGAGAACAGGGTGAGGCCTTTTGTGGCGTGGTGGTCTTAGTACCGCCCACCCCTCCAACATAGACGTACTTCCCTTAACAAGGAAGGAATTGCGGTCAAACAAATCCTGTGTCTCCGCGTGCTTCACTACGGTTTACCCGTTCCTCTTCCACTCGCTCTTTACTCGCTAGTAGATAGGTTTGCATATAGGGAAATTCCACCTAATAGTATATCTAGAGAATTTACCCTTTGTGCTAAGCCTAAAATTGAAAAAGCATTAAAATTTGAAGTAGCACCTATTCACGCCCCCTCTAGGTGCCCATACGATCCATTTCAATTGGTATCAGAGCCCCGACTCTTTATTCGGGCTTAACCGCCTAAGAGAAATATGGGTACCAAGGGAGATGGGGATGAGGCTATGGATAAGGTCACAATGGATGACCTCAAGACGTTGGAAACAACCTTGTTGAAATCCTTTGAGGCCAATATGGAGGATATGAATCAAATGATTGCTCGTCTCACATCATCCATAGCCCCATCTCCATCCTCCTCTGAGGCCTCCACACCATCATCCAAGGATAAGGCTAACACCGGATCCAAGGATGATGAAGTTGTAAGTGAAAAACATAATGGTTCCACCTCCAAGAAGGGAAGTGGTAAGGAGGAATATAGTGAGGTTCGTCACGTATATTCCCCCGATCCACCTATCCCTCATCCTCATATAAACAATAGGGGTGATCCACCCAAGCTTACTGCATCCTCTTTTAATCAATGGCAATTCTTAATGAAGTCTCATGTTTGTAGCTCCTCAATTGAACTTTGGAGGATTATTGAAGAGAGTCTTCATATTGGAGATCACTCCAATCTGACAAGAAGAGAAGTTGTGTACAACCAATTGAATGCTACGGCTCTCCACATGATACAACTCGGTGTGAGTCCCAAGGACATGCCCCACATTGAACATCTCAACACAGCTAAAGAAGCTTGGGATGCCCTCGCCGATATCTTTATTGGGAATGAAAGCATGAAAAGGAATAGGTATGATGCCCTTAGTAATGAAGCTGAGGGATTCTACATGTTGGATGGTGAAAACCATGAAGACATGTATAGAAGACTCAAGGGCATTGCAACAACATTTAGAAAGTATGGAGCCACTCACATTGATGATGCGTGGATAAAAAGAAAATATGTGAGTGCCTTAATGCCTTTCGAGCCAACGCACTTGAAGAGCTTACAAGGTAGACACAACTACCATCAAATGACATCCAATGAAGTCATGCAAGAAATGGCATCATTTAAAGTTGCTGCAAAGAATGCTGAAGATGCCCGTGCTCGTGCCATTGGAATGCAAAAGGGTGTCAATGTTGCTCTAAAAGCTAATGTTGTTGAGCAAGAGGAGGATGAAAGAGCTTTTGAGGGGGCCTCCATGGACTTCCCCGATGAAGTCAAGCGTGCTCATGGTGAGTACATGGCGTTTTATGCAAGGAACTTTTGGAAGGATCCTGCCAAGGCCAAGTCGGAACTCGAGCGCAAGAATGGGTCAAGTGGAAGAAGATAAAGTGGCCCAAAACTGAGAACATCCTACAATTGTGGAGATAGGCTGCACTTTGTAGCCGAGTGTCCTTATAAAAATAGAGAAGACAATGGTGGCAGGCTCATTCTTAAAGAAAAATCCAAAGCACCTAAGAAGAAGCCATTTATTAAAAAGAATGGCCCCTACAAGAAGCAACCCAAGATCGTCTTAGTGGCACAAGAAGAATACTCCTCTGCAAGTGAAGATGATAAGGATGAAGATAATTCTCGCGAGGTGGCTGCTATAGCCACCACATCGACTCCATCATCTCTCTTCGACTCGCCAAACAAGAACATCATCAACAACAACGCCACTTGCCTTATGGCAAGAGGGTCCGAGGTATCAAGTTCTAGCTCTTCATTTCCTAAGACTAACATAATTTTGGATATGGATGATCATGATAGTCTTAAAATGAAAGAAGAAGTTATTGCTTTGGACAACTTTTTCACTAACCTGCAAGGTGAGCACAAACTCCATTTTTATGCTCTTATGAGTCAACTTGCTCAAGCCGAAGATCTTCTTGAAGAAAAGGGCAGAATCGAAAGACAAGATGCCTTGGAGATAGCTTCTTTGAAGAATGCCTTGGAAGAAGAAGAGGAAGCTCGAGTATCTTTGGAGGAGAGACTCAAATCCATTGAGGAGTCACATGAAGAAGTTGTGGCTCAGCTCATCAAAGAACGTGACAATGCTCTTGCCAAGGTAAAGAAACTAAAGAAAGAAAAGATTGAATTTGGGGCTGCTCATGCTAGACTCTCGGAGAAGTTTGATAAACTTGAAAGTTCTCACAAGGCATTGAAGAGTGATCACTCTACTCTAAATGAGTCTCATGATCAGCTCCAAACTCAATTGGAGCTGTATGATGTGACAAGTACCTCCACATCATCTTATGGAAAAGAAGATCTTGCAAGAGGTTCTCAACACAAAGGTAAAGAGGTTCTTGATCAGATACTGAGCAAGCAAAGGACAAACAATAGAAAAGAAGGTCTTGGTTACATTCCCAAGACAAAGAACAAGAAAAACAAGAAGAAGAAGAAGAGCAAGACTGCTCAACCAAAGACTAGCAAGATCACCAATGACAAGTCTAATTATGATGGTTTTGCAGGGGCTGACAATCCTAACTTTGAATTATATTGTGATTATTATGGTGATGTTTATGCTAGTTATGTAGGCTCTTATGATTGTTACATTCCTTGGTCTATTTGGGTCCCCGAGACCCTTGTCACTAACATGAGAGGACCCATTGAAAAATGGGTACCTAAAACCAAGAAGTAACTTTCTTGCAGGGCTATGCTTCCGGTGGGTCTAAATGGGTACTCGATAGCGGGTGCACGAGTCATATGACCGGAAGCATGGAGATCATCACGGAGATGCGGCCAAATCATGATCATATAACCGTCTCCTATGGTGATAAGTCAAAATCTGAGGTATTGGGTCTCGGCAAAGTTGTGGTGGCTCACGATATCTCTCTCGTGGACGTCATGCTTGTTGAGACCCTCGGGTACAACTTACTTTCAGTTTGCGCCCTTGGTAAGATGGGCTTTGTAGTTTATATTGATGCTGATTTGGTGGTACTCTTGTGGAGCAAGTCTCTAAAAGTCGCTTTTATGGGATATGTCGAAAATGACCTGTACGTGGTGGACTTTTTGGGAAAACCACTACAGGACCGATGTGTCTTTTCGGAAAGGCTGACATGGGTTGGCTATGGCATTGCTGACTAGCCCACGTCAATATGAGAACTTTGCAAAGTCTCCACAAGGGTGGCCACATCCTTGGACTAAAAGAAAATGTCTCCTTTGCCAAAGATCATGTTTGCAGGGTTTGTGTTGAAGGGAAAATGCATGACTATCTTCATCATAGGAAGACTATTATCTCATCAAAAAGGATCTTAGAGCTCCTACATGTGGACCTCTTCGGACCTCCATCTCATGCAAGCCTCGGTGGGAAGAAGTACTGTCTTATGATCGTTGATGATTACTCAAGATACACTTGGGTTTATTTCTTCAAGTTGAAGAGTGAAACTCAACAAACAGTCATCGACTTCGCCAACGAGGTTCAACGTCAACACAACGTCCCTATTCTGGCTATAAGAAGTGATAACAGATCTGAGTTCAATAACTACACCTTAAATGAGTTTCTAAGTGAAGAGGGGATTAGACATCAATATTCCGCTGCGTACACCCCTCAACAAAATGATGTAGCCGAGAGGAAGAATCAGACTCTAATGGACATGGCAAGGTCAATGCTAGACGAATTCAAGTCTCCATATAACTTCTGGTCTGAAGCAATCTCTACCGCTTGTCATTCATCCAACCGGTTATACCTCCGTAAGATCTTGGACAAGACTCCGTATGAAATACTTACCGGTAACAAGCCAAACATCTCATACTTTCGGGTATTCAGGTGTAAGTGTTTCTTTCTCATCAAGGGAGTTCGTTTATCTAAGTTTGAATCTAAGGCTCTAGAAGGTATTTTTGTTGGTTATGGTACCGAATCCCACACTTATAGAGTCTACAATAAGCTCTCCGGAACTGTTGTAGAATCTTGTAGTGTGGTGTTCGAAGAAAATGACGGTTCCCGTGTGGGGCAAGTTGGTGTTTGTGATGCAGATGTTGAAATACCCCAAGATGCCATAAGAAGAATGGGCGTGGGATTTTTCCGCCCCATTGAGGAACCCCTTGTGGTGGATCGGGAAGGGCAATGCTCTACTCATGTAGAGCCCTCATCTACACATACTCAACATGTTCTAACCACGGGAGCAACTTCTACACCATCTCCATCAACTACTGAAGGTCAAGATGTTCTAGAAAGCTCCAGGCCGAATTATCTGGTTGACACCGGATTATCCGGCCACCCATCTCCTGACGACCAAATTGCTCCTGGTGCTGAAGAAATCACTGCAAGGTCCAGGCCGGATTTTCCGGGTGACCCCGGATTATCCGGCCCCTTGCTAGTTCAAGCAAGTCCCAGGCAGCCTGATGAAGCTGCTACACGTTCTCCCAGGATGGATTATCCGGCCTCTCCATCGGCCGGATTATCCGGCCCTGACTCACTTGTTATTCAGTAGTCTCCTATTACGGCTGCTGACTCACCTCAAGGGCACACTTCATCACCGCCTACTACTATTATCCCAGAGTCTAATCAAGGTCGAGCAAATGATTCCAATAAAGATTCAAGTGATGAAACTATTCCACCAAGAGACAACAAGCTTATTGAACTTCGTCGCAAGGCTCGTGCTGATCGGAACCTTGAGTTAAGGGGTCACACCCTCGACAAGGTTGTAGGTGACCTTCGACGAAGGGTTTCTACAAGAAGGGAATTGGCAAGTTTTGGTGAGCATTAAGCTCACATCTCAATGGTGGAACCCAAGAAAGTTTTTGAAGCTCTTGAAGATCCAGACTGGGTTGTTGCTATGCATGAAGAATTGAATAATTTTGATCGCAACAAGGTCTAGAAACTCGTGGAGAAATCCAAAGATTGCCGCAATGTTATGGGCACCAAATGTATATTTAAAAACAAGCAAGATGAGAATGGCATTGTTGTGAGGAACAAGGCAAGACTTGTGGCACAAGGGTACTCTCAAGTTGAGGGCATTGACTTCGGCGAGACGTATGCTCAAGTGGCTTGACTTGAGTCCATCCGTATCCTTCTTGCTTATGCTACCCATAACAATTTTAAATTACAACAAATGGATGTCAAGAGTGCTTTCCTTAATGGTCCTCTACATGAGTTGGTATATGTAAAGCAACCCCCAGGATTTGAGGATCCTAACTTCCTGAACCATGTCTACAAACTCGATAAGGCACTCTATGGCCTTAAAAAAGCCCCACGTGCGTGGTATGAGCACCTTAAAGAGCTTTTGCTTGACCGTGGCTTCAAAGTTGGGCAAATTGATCCCACTCTTTTTACTAAGAAGGTTAAGGAGGATCTCTTCATATTCCAACTATATGTAGACGATATCATCTTTGGTTCTACTAATAAAGCTTTTAATGATGATTTTTCAAAGCTTATGACTAACAGGTTTGAGATGTCTATGATGGGGGAATTATGGTTCTTTCTTGGATTCGAGATCAAGCAACTTAGAGAAGGAACCTTCATCAATCAAGCAAAGTACATCCAAGACATGCTCAAGAGATTCAAGATGACGGATCTTAATGGTGTCGCCACTCCGATGCAAACAAAATGTCATCTTGAACTTAACCCACATGGTAAAGATGTGGACCAAAAGGTATACCGGTCCATGATCAGCTCTCTTCTTTACCTCTGCGCATCTAGACCCGATATTATGTTGAGTGTGGGGGTGTGTGCAAGGTATCAAGCAGCTCCTAAAGAAAGCCACTTAGTGGCGGTCAAGAGGATCTTTCGATATTTGGTTCATTCCCTAACTTTGGTCTATGGTATCCCAAGGGCTCCAATTTCTCTCTATGTGGTTATACTGATTCAGATTGGGCTGGTGGTAAGGATGATCGGAAATCCACTTCTGGAGCTTGTCAATTCTTGGGAAGATCTCTAGTGTGTTGGTCATCTAAAAAGCAGAATTGTATATCTCTCTCCACCGCTGAAGCTGAATATGTTGCTGTTGCTAGCGCTTGCACTCAGTTATTGTGGATGAGGCAAACTTTAAAGGAATACATTGTCAATTGTGACAAAGTGCCTCTTTTATGTGATAATGAAAGTGCAATCAAAATTGCGTACAATCCGGTACAGCACACAAGGACAAAGCATATTGAGATTCAGAATCATTTTATTCGAGACCATGTTGCTCGAGGCGATATTGATCTATCTTTTGTGAGCACGAAGAACTAACTTGCTGATATTTTTACGAAACCACTTGATGAAGCAAGATTCTGCTACTTGAGGAATGAACTAAATATCATTGATTCCAGGAGTTTGTCTTGATTACCCATGCACTTACTCGTACATCTCAGTCTTATTTTGTCTAGGTGTGGGCATGGATATAGGGGGAGTGTGGTCCTAATTAATTGGGCTAACCCTCCCCCATAATTCCAAAAGCAAGATAAATCATTTCTCTTAATATCATTTTGTGATATGTGAGCTTATTGATGAGTATTGGTCGTGAACCCAAGATATATCTTTGCGGTGTCACACCATACACTCCAACAAGGTGGCTTCGGCCACCGCCCTCTCCCTTCAGGAGAATTGGATTTTTATGGATCTTTTTGGTTATTTTTGCTCATCTCATGTTCTTATGGGAATCACACTCAATTTTGGCTCTTATTTGATTTGGTTCTTGCAATTTTGAGTGTCTAGTACCATCTCAGTTTGGCTCTCTTAATCCTAAGCCTTTCCCTACCCCTAAGCCATCTATTCTTGCACACAAGTCCCTTTTACACCTTATGGGGGTGTTGTTTGGGGACGCGCGGGCCTGAATCTGTGTACAACAGAAATTCAGATTTGAGGCCGGATAATCCGGCCCAAGTGTAGGCCAGATAATCCGGCCCTAGCGGATTTCGTCTTAAAGGGCAGGGATCGGGGGGAAGGGCTCATAACGAGCAGCACTTCTCCCCCAACCCTCTCCTCCTCCTCAGCCGCCGCCTGCCGTCCCCCACCCTCCTTGGAGCCTCTCCGGCCACCGGATTTTCCGGGCCTCCCCGGATCTTCTTCTCCGCGCCTCCGGGTACCTTCTCCTCCGCGTTCTTCCTCCAATGAGTGAGGGTAACTCCCTCTCTCCTCATCTTTGGCTAGATGTGTTATTTGTTGGGTGGAACGTTGTCTAGAAGGATGTTTTTTCGCATAGAAATTGTAGTCTTGCAGTTTCTAGGCCCGATCTACTTTTTTGCATTCAATCTAGGTGAAGTCGAAAATTTCTACCAGGGCCGAATTATCCGCCCCTGGCCAGGCCGGATAATCCGGCCTGACATATTCAACTCTGGTTCAGTTTCACCATATTGTGTGCATTGAGTAGATTTGTCTTATAAACTTTTTGACTACTTTTTCCATGCTCTCTCCTGGACTTGTGTGTATGCTTATCCCCATGCTATCACCCTTGTTCTCCTCACAGGTGGTTCTAGTGTTCCCAAGACCTACAAGCGCTGCCCTCGCAGTAAATACTTTTGGGACGACAGACAGGGTAACTTAGTGGACGAGGTTGAGTTGAGGAGAAGTAAGAACGAAGAGAAGCGCATGGCTGAACAAGCAAAGAGGACTAGAAAGGGGGTGTCCAAAAGGAAGGGCAAGGAACCCAAGATCAACTACAAGGCTTTGGATCCAGACACCTATTCCTCCATCCGTCACCATGATTTGTTTGCAGAGTTTCCTCGTGATGATGAGCGGGGGGATGCTCGATTTTGGTGTGCTGAACAGAAAGGTATTTTTGAAGATGTGTATGCCAGGCTGGACATTAGGCATATGCACCCACTGGTTCTTGCTGAGGCTTTGGAGAAGCCTCACCTTGTGGATGGCCATGTATGTGGCTGAGCGGATGGGGCTACACCATCTCATGTCTCTCCAGTGCTCATATGACTCTGAGGTGGTGAAGCAGTTCTTTTCCACTTTGGTTATTTATGGCAATGAGCATCACACTATGAAGTGGATGACTCATGATAGGCCTATGACTACTGATTTCTATGTGTTTGCCGAGGTTCTTGGATACAATTTCCGCGGCAGGGATAGGGCAAGTGGCCACCGTATCATTACTCAGCTGAAGCCCAACAAAGATGCAGCTCTCTCTCCTTGCACTATGGACAATGGCATTGTGGGCACTCTTGCTGGTCTGGCTCCTATCTATTCTGCTTTGGTCGGTCTCTTCCGTGATTCCATCACTCCAAGTGGAGGCAACAATGATAGCATCCGTGGTCACCTTGTTCAGCTCCTTGCTTTCTCTCATGAGGTTGCCTCGTGCGAGGATGAGTCTGTGCAATACAAGCTAGATGTGATGGACTTCATCTACCATGAATTGATTGATGCTATGTTCAACCGGCTGTCCATTCCTTATGCCCCCTACATTATGATGCTCATCAGGCACCTGCTTCCTTCTGAAGATTTCAACATTGATGTTGTGCATAAGTCCAAGAAGATCTACACCAAGGTTCGGAAGACCTCTCACCCCTCTTCTGCTCCTGAGGGTCTCATGAGGGATGCTCGTAGGCCTCTAGTGCCTCCCGTTACTCGTGAGATCAAGCAGCTGAACTAGTTCCAGCGGCACATCCTTTGCATGGGCGTGGACACACGCAAGGGTCAGTACGAGGCGTACAAGCAGCGCCATGAGTTAGCCCACTCTCAGCAGCTCATCCTTCACCATGTGTCCGGTGCTTCTGGTGACCCCCCGGCTCCTACCCCTCCCACACCATATGCTCGGTGGAACTCTTCTTCCGGGCTGAACTATGGAGAGCTGGAGCGTCACTTGTTCCCCTCTGCGGCCACTGATGATGATGAGGATGATGACACCAAGGAGCTTGAAGATGAGGTCGAGGACGAGGACAAGGATGAGGACTACGAGTGATCCCTTGGGGTGCTAGCATCGCTCTTCTTCCTTTTTGGCGTCTCGATGCCAAAGGGGGAGAAGTAGTTCTATTAGGTCTTCGAGGATTTGCATGGGTCGGGCATAAGCATTTACATTTTTTCCTATTCGTCATTTTCTCGCTTATGCCCATTTAGCGTTGAACTTCAAATTTGTGATTTGTGGTTTGTTTAAGACTCTGTGATGGTGGTTGTCTGGATTTATCTCATGGATTATGCTTATGGATTCATCTATTCATATCCTATTATGCTGGAAATCTTTATCAAGGAAGGCGCTTATATTGGTTATCATGTTGATAATTGTGGCTATTTCAAGGATGCCTCTCTTCTGTCTCGGTGGTATGATTATGTTGTTCATATGTCTATGGAATAGATTCACCTATTTGTGTGCATTTGTATTCAAATGCAAAATTCTTCCATGTTTATTGCTGGTAGTCTTGTGATCCTTTCCTGCAAATCCTAGTATTGTCATATAACACCAAAAAGGGGGAGATTGAAAGAACATTTCATGTTTTCCTGTGTTTTGTGTGTTAGATAACAATACCGTGGAGATTTCTCATGTGCGCTAAGTGTGCAGGAGGTTTGGGGGGGGGATTATCCGCCCCACCAAGGGCCAGATAATCTGGCCTACCTCATTGATCAAAGGATGCCAAGGTGCGTCACCCAGAGAGGGGCGGATTATCGCCCGGAAATTCCGAACTGGGGCGGTTTTTTCTTCCCTAGGCCGGATAATCCGGCTATCGCATGGGCTGGATAATCCGGCCCCCAGATTTGAGAAAAGCATGCCAAGGCACGTCGCTCGGAGTCCGGTCGGATTTTCTCCTGAAAAATCCGAACTGGGGAGGTTTTTCCTCCCTAGACCGGATAATCTGTCCCCAAGAAGATGATCAAGGGCAAGCTCGGCATGACACTCAGAGAGGGGCGGGACTATCTGCCGGATATTCCGAGTCTGGGGCGGAGTTTTCCCCAGGCCGGATAATCCGGCCCCCAAAGTATCCAACAGCTTGGTTTTGGAAGGGGGTATAAATATCCCTTCTTCCCCAACGTTCAGAACTCTTGATTCACTCGAAATTGTTCAGACACTATGCAAGAGCTCCCATTCTAGATCTCCCACTTCAAACACCCGAAGGCTTCGATCTTTGGGGGAATTGAAGGAGGAGAGAATCGTCATCGTCATCACGAATCAAGCGCATCAACTCCTCTCCATTCATTTGGAGAAATCCCTGATCTAGTATTCTTGTCAATATCTAGATCTTGTTCTTTGTTATTGATAACTTGTTCTTATGGCAGCTTGTTGTCATTATGGCAGCCTCCAAGTTGTTTGTGGAGTTGTGCCCCGCTAGTTGTGTAAAGGCACCGGTACTCACCTCGAAGGTTCCCTTTAGTGGAAAGGTGGATCAGGCCTTTGGTGGCGGGATCCATCGGAGAACAGGGTGAGGCCTTTTGTGGCGTGGTGGTCTTAGTACCGCCCACCCCTCCAACGCAGACGTACTTCCCTTAACAAGGAAGGAACTACGGTCAAACAAATCCCGTGTCTCCGCGTGCTTCACTACGGTTTACCTGTTCCTCTTCCACTCGCTCTTTACTCCCTAGTAGATAGGTTTGCATATAGGGAAATTCCACCTAATAGTATATCAAGAGAATTTACCCTTTGTGCTAAGCCTAAAATTTAAAAAGCATTAAAATTTGAAGTAGCACCTATTCACCCCCCCTCTAGGTGCCCATACGATCCATTTCACTTCTCATGCAACCAAAGATTGTATGGTGGTTCATTATTGCTATATTTGTGATAACTCTGCACATCCGAATCTCCATTGCCCGGTTCTTAAGTAACTAAGACTTACACCGTACATGGCTGGTATTGGCAATGGCTGATGGCTCGTGTATTAACAAGCTCGTTGGGGAACCCCAAGAGGAAGGTATGATGAGCACAACAAAAAGTTTCCCTCAGTTATGAAACCAAGGTTTAATCGAACCAGTAGGAGCAAGGAAACACCCCAAAGGTGTTGGTAGCTGAGCCTTGGCAGGGCGCACTACCGGTGCTAGTAGCAACGTGGAGACCTGTACAACACAACCACAAAACTCTGTCCCCAACTTGCGATGAGGTTGTCAATCTCACCGTGTTTTGCTGAAAACAAAGGATTAAACGTATCGAATGGAAAGAAGTAATAGTTTGTAGAAAGTAAACTCAAAGCAGTAAACAGTTTGTAGATTGTATGTAAAGAAAAGGACCGGGATCCATAGTTCACTAGAGGTGGCTCTCCTTAGATAGCTAACATGCTGGGTGAACAAATTACAGCGGGGCAATTGACAAACATCGAGAAAGCATACAAGCATATACTAATCATCTTGACTCCTTTGAGACTTGATTAGGCATTACAACATTACACATAGACCGCCATCCAACTACATCTATGACTAATAATCCACCTTCAGGTTATGATCCAAACCCACTCCAATATTAAGTTGCAAGCAACAGATTATTGCTTTACGAATTGCATGTAAAGTAAACAATACAATTGTTCTACTAACAAAGGATTGTTGTTTTCTCCCTAGTAGCAACAGCACATCTAGTACCTTAGAGATTTCTGTCACTTCCCCAGATTACCAGAGGCATGAACCCACTATCGAGCATAAATACTAACTCTTGGAGTTGCTAGCATCTACTTGGACAAGATAGCTACTAACAACGGAAAGCATGCAAGATCACAAATAACAAAGACATGATAGAATCAATAATCAATCTGAAATAGCATCTCAATATCCATCGGATCCCCGCAAACACAACATGCAGAATTACAAATAGATGATCTTGATCATGAACGGAGCTCACAAGATCTAGACATGAAATCACAAAGGAGGAGAACCAGCCATCTAGCTACTACATGGATCCGTAGTCCAAGGATGAACTACTCACGCATCACACCGGAGGCTAGCATGGTGATGAAGAAGGCCTCCATGGTGAATTCCCCTCTCCGAAAGGGTACCGGGAAGAGCTTCAGATCCCACCCGATCTAGGGATGGAGATGATGGCGGCTACAGACTCTTTCATGGATTTTTGATTGGGTACTTAGGGTTTTTGTCCCGAGGACATCTTATAGGCGGAAGGAGAGGCCGAGGGGGTGCTAGGGTCGGCCAGACCACCCCCTGGCACGGGCCAGGCCTGGCCGCGTGGCCAGGTGGTGTGGCCGGCCCCCAGCCCTTCTCCGTCTCGTATTCTGGCATCTAATAACTTCCGGAAAAATAGGCACTTTGGCTTTTGTCCCGTCCAATTCCGAGAATATTCATTTTCTGACTTTCCTGGAACCAAAAATAGCAGAAAACAGGCAGCTAGCACTATGGATCTTGTTAATAGGTTAGTCCAAGAAATCATATGAAAAGTACTCCAAAGTGTGGACAAAACATAAGAAAGTGGATAAAACCAAGCATGGAACATCAAAAATTATAGATACATTTGCAATGTATCAACATCCCCAAGCTTAACTCCTGCTCGTCCTCAAGTAGGTAAGTGATAAAAAGAAAGAATAATTTTTGAGGTGACATGCACCATCAAAGACTAGATCAAAGTATTTGTAAAACATTCGAAGCTGGGATTATAGTACTACAATCATAACATGGAAGATAAAGTTCTAGCAATAAGACAAAGAGACTATGATGCAACATGAAAAGGTACAAACAAAAGATTCATGAATAACAATGCTTTGCAAGACGTTTGTTTGTTTCACATAAAGAAAACATAGCATAATAGTATTCAGCTTGTCCCTCATAGAGTAGCAAATATAAATGCATAGGACACCTTCAAAGTTCATAAGAGTGACTAGATACAAATAGTTTAAAACAAGCAATATCAAGTTATGCATCAATCAACTAGTCTTGGGACAATTCACATAGAACTAAGAATGGCCACTATGCTCTCAAAGTAGGTGCATAAAGATAGAAGGTGGATACTCAATATAATGGTGGAAGAAAGGCCTTTATAAAAGGAAGTAGGGATTCAAGTCTCATAAAGAGCTTCCAAAAATTATGGTACTTATAGCTTTCAGCTCTCATTGCCCCTATCATAAGCATCTTTAAGGTGATTAAGGTTAAAGTGACACAACTAAGAGGATATGCTTGACAAATTATAAGCCGAAACCTCATGCCTCTTACTTACGAAGACCGATCCTCATGCTACTCAACTTTAGTCAAAAGTAAGCTCTTGTCATTGTAAGTACATATGTATCATAAAGAACCGCCAACGGGGTACCCCTTGCACATGATACATGAGCTATCCCATAATCAAAATGACAAGGAAAGCAGACAATGAGCATCTCAACGATCTTTTTATTTGCTATTTGCATAGGTTTTTATTGAGGATGCTTCATAGAGTGCTCATTATGGTGATGCTGCAAGTTTCCACCATGATTAGGCATGGCTTAGGCTAGCGGCCTAGGCATTTCTCTAACACACATACAAACTCCATGATCTTACAAGTTCCACTTTTATTTCACACCACCGGGATCCGTAAGCAAAAGAACATGATATCAACGGGGTACAAAGTACAAGTGCAATGTTGAAAGCGTTCCCCATGATACATGGTTCTGCTAATTTCAACTTATAAAGCGCAAGCATATACACAACAAAGAAGGACCCAATGGTTCAAGTTTATTAGATGCAAAAAAGTAAAGTGTGCCATCAAGTTCGTGAGAGCTTTAATCACTAGTTTTCTCATAACAAGTTTAATTTGGAAGGTAAACAAAAGCATGCATATACTTGGAATAGCATAAGCTAGTAGGTAGGTATGGTGGACTCTTTGGAATAACTTGGTTTAGGGAGTTGGATGCATGAGTGGAACTCATACTTGGTTGTGGAGGCTAGCAAAAGACTGGGAGCAACAAACTAAGAGAGCAATAATGGGCATAATCATGCAGAGCGACAAAACATCATTGATCAAAGCATAAAGTGATACTACAGGTTGAAAACTAAAGGATCATAAAGGCTATGGTGACTTGATATAGTCATAACATGGTGTGATCATGCGCCAAGTCAACCCAAATAAAGCATCAAAGGAGAATACCACTATACTATGCTTTAATATGCTAAAACAACGCATGATTCATCCAAGGCACATTAAGCAATCTCAACTGTTTATAACAAGTCATGCTACAACAAATAATACTAAGCATAAAGCCAAAACAATATCAAGCATGGCATGACAAAGCATAGGCCACAGTCAAAAAACGAGCTCTTTTTACCACATAAGCATGGACTTTCCTACTCTTTTCCAAACCAAACTATTTGCAAACCAATGTATGAAAGAGGGGGTCCAACCAATTTATTCAGCAAACTAAGCAAACCAAGCAAATGAAAAACCAAAACGAAAATGAAAAAGAAGACGCTCCAAGAACAACACAACTGTGCATGAAACAATAAAAATGAAGTGTTTGGAAGAAACCTGGGATTTTTATTGATGAAGGAGGGGATGCCTTGGGCATCCCCAAGCTTTGAAGGTTGTACTTCTTGGATGTTTCTTGGGGTGACACGCGTGGAATCCCCAAGCTTGATCTTTAGTCTATCCTTCATCTCATTACTCATTCCTTCCATACACTTGAAATTTTTCCTTCATACAAAACTTCACACAATCTTTATTAGCAACATTAGTGCGCTCAAGATAAATAAGTCTTAAGGTTCAGTTCTAACACCAAATAAAATTCTATTAGAACACTAGCTACTATAGTACTTCCCTCAAAAAGCTCAATTCCCCAAAAGAACTCAAAAAGGAACCAACAAGAAGCAAATACAGAAAATGGCAGAAATCTATCAAAACAGACCAGAAGGTAAAGAAGAATTTTTTCGAAGACCTTCTGTTTCTCAAATCAAAAAGTTTTGAACTAACGAATGTTAGATAACAACCTGGGGCAGAAGCAAAAAATTCATGCCTCAAAAAGATGTTCAGAGATTTTACACGAATTTTTAGGGTGAAGCACAGAAATCTGTTTCGGGACAGCAACTTTCCCAATCATTACTTCTCTCTCATTAGAGATTAATCTTGGCACAAAAAGCAAATAAAAAGGATAAGGAGTGGTTATTACTGAAGTAATAAATTCCAAGACTCATCTAAAACTTTTGGGTTATCTCCCAATAAGTACTTTTCTTTAACGCCTTTAAGTTAGGCATAAGAAGCAATAAAAAGAATCAAGTGTTCTCAAATGAAGAAGCATTAAGACCAAATTTTGTTTTCATAGGAGAAGCAAAAGAAATCTTCTCTCTATTCTTAGGGAAGTGTTCTATACCTTTCTTGAGTGGGAATTGATATTTAATGGTGCCTTCTTTCATATCAATAATGGCACCAACAGTTCTAAGAAAAGGGCTTCCAAAAGTAATAGGACAAGAAGCATTGCATTCAACATCCAAAACATAGAAATCAACGGGGACATAGGCATTGTTAACCATAATAAGAACATCATTAAGACTCCCCTTGAGTTTCATTTTAGCATTATCATCAAGTGGGACATTCAAATAACAATCTTCAAGTGGATGCAAATCAAACATATCATAAATTTCCTTCTAGGCATAATAGAAAAACTACTATCAAGATCACATAAAGCTTTAAAATCAAAGTCATTCACTTTCATATTAATGATGGGTTCCCAACCATCTTCTTGTTTTATAGGAATAGAAGATTTATGTTTCATATTTTCTTCTTTAATCTTTATGAGAGCATCAGTAATGTGTTTTGTAAAAGCCATGTTCATAACACTAGCATCAGGACTTTTAGCAAGATTTTGTAGGAACTGAATAACTTCAGAGATATTGCAACCATCAAGATCAAAATCAAATTTATCATCTAGAGTAGTAGAACTATTACTAGCCTCAACACTAGTGGTGGTAATAGTAGAAACACTAATGTTTCTAGCAATTTCATCTTCTCTTTCCCACTTAGCATGTAATTTAGCTAATAGTCTAACATTTTCATCAATTCTTACTTGTATGGCATTAGTAGCTGCAAAGGGATTATCATTAGTTTCAGGTTTAGCAACCATTTTATTGATCAAAGAGGATTGATCTTCAGACAAAGATGATATATTTCTTTCAGCATTAGAGAGTTTTAATTGTAAACTAGGAATTTCCCTATTTAGACTCTCAAGTTGATGGCTAATGTTCTTCAAAATGGTAGATTGTTCCTCCATAGTTTTAGTGAATAGTTTATTTTGCTCATATTGCATTTGCATGAAGTTTTTAGTGGCTCTTTCAACTTCTAAAATTCTTCCTTCACTAGGTAATCCAGGTTTACCATTATAACCATAAGTATTATTAGGAGGGTAGGGCCTATAATTGTTATTACCATAAGTATTGTTGCCAAAATTATTATTCCTTATGAAGTTCACATCAACTTGCTCTTCTTGAGCAACCAAAGAGGATAAAGGAACATTATTTGGATCAATATGGGCTTTCCCATTAAGAAGCATAGACATAATAATATCAATCTTATCACTCAAGGAGGAAGTTTCCTCAACAGAATTTACCTTCTTACCTTGTGGAGCTCTCTCAGTATGCCATTCAGAATAATTAACCATCATATTGTCCAGAAGTTATGTTGCAGCACCCAAAGTAATGGTCATAAAGGTACCTCCAGCAGCAGAGTCCAATAGGTTCCTTGAAGAATAGTTCAATCCTGCATAAAAGTTTGGATGATCATCCAAGCAATCAGTCCATGAGTGGGACAATTCTTTACCAAAGATTTCATTCTTTCCCAAGCTTGAGCAACATGCTCATTATCAGATTGTTTAAACTTCATTATTTCACTTCTCATAGATATAATCTTAGCAGGAGGATAGTATTTTCCAATGAAAGCATCTTTGCACTTAGTCCAAGAATCAATACTATTCCTAGTTAAGGAATTCAACCATTCTTTAGATTTTCCTCTCAAAGAGAAAGGAAACAATTTTAGCTTAATAATATCACCATCTACATCCCTATGCTTTTGCATCTCACAAAGTTCAACAAAGTTATTTAGATGGGCAGCAGCATCTTCATTACCAATACCAGAAAATTGTTCTCTCATATCAAGATTGAGTAAAGCAGGTTTTATCTCAAAGAAAGTATCTTCAGGCACATGTGGAGAAATGGGTGTGCTCATAAAATCATTGTTTGGTGCTAGTGAAGTCACACAACTTAGTGTTTTCAAGAGTAGTCATTTTTTGTATTTTTGATAAAGAAAGCAAACTTGTAAAACTAATTTTTTTGTGTTTTTGATAAAGAAAACAAGCAAACAAAGCAAAAAGAAACTAAGCAAAACAAAAATAACAAAGTAAAGAGATTGGTTATGAGGGACTCCCCTTGTGAATATGTCCTTGACTCCCCGGCAATGGCGCCAGAAAACTGCTTGATGGCTCGTGTATTAACAAGCTCGTTGGGGAACCCCAAGAGGAAGGTATGATCAGCACATCAACAAGTTTCCCTCAGTTATGAAACCAAGGTTTAATCGAACCAGTAGGAGCAAGGAAACACCCAAAAGGTGTTGCTAGCTGAGCCTTGGCAGGGCGCACTACCGGTGCTAGTAGCAACGTGGAGACCTGCACAACACAACCACAGAACTCTGTCCCCAACTTGCGATAAGGTTGTCAATCTCACCGTGTTTTGCTGAAAACAAAGGATTAAACATATCGAATGGAAAGAAGATAACATGCTGGGTGAACAAATTACAGCGGGGCAATTGACAAACATCGAGAAAGCATACAAGCATATACTAATTATCTTGACTCCTTTGAGACTTGATTGGGCATTACAACATTATACATAAACCGCCATCCAACTACATCTATGACTAATAATCCACCTTCAGGTTATCATCCGAACCCCCTCTAGTATTAAGTTGCAAGCAACAAATTATTGCTTTACGAATTGCGTGTAAAGTAAACAATACGATTGTTCTATGAACAAAGGATCGTTGTTTTCTCCCTAGTAGCAACAACACATCTAGTACCTTAGATATTTCTGTCACTTCCCCAGATTATCAGAGGCATGAACCCACTATCGAGCATAAATACTAACTCTTGGAGTTGCTAGCATCTACTTGGCCAGGATAGTTACTAACAATGGAAAGCATGCAGTATCACAAATAACAAAGAGATGATAGAATCAATAATCAATCTGAAATGGCATCTCAATATCCATCGGATCCCCGCAAACACAACATGCAGAATTACAAATAGATGATCTTGATCATGAATGGAGCTCACAAGATCTAGACATGAAAGCACAAAGGAGGAGAACCAGCCATCTATCTACTACATGGATCCGTAGTCCAAGGATGAACTACTCACACATCACACCGGAGGCTTGCATGGTGATGAAGAAGGCCTCCAGGGTGAATTCCCCTCTCCGACAGGGTGCCGGGAAGAGCTTCAGATCCCTCCTGATCTAGGGATGGACATGACGGCGGCTACAGACTCTTTCATGGATTTTTGATCGGGTACTTAGGGTTTTCGTCCCGAGGGCATCTTATAGGCGGAAGGAGAGGCCAAGGGGGTGCTGGGGTCGGCCAGACCACCCCCTGGCATGGGCCAGGCCTAGCCGCACGGTCAGGTGGTGTGGCCGGCCCCCAGCCCTTCTCCGTCTCGTATTCTGTCATCTGATGACTTCCAGAAAAATAGGCACTTTGGCTTTTGTCCCATCCAATTCCAAGAATATTCATTTTCTGACTTTCCTGGAACCAAAAACAGCAGAAAACAGGCAGCTGGCACTGTGGCTCTTATTAATAGGTTAGTCCAAGAAATCATATGAAAAGTACTCCAAAGTGTGGACAAAACACAAGAAAGTGGATAAAACCAAGCATGGAACATCAAAAATTATAGATACATTTGCAATGTATCAATGGACACTATTTGTTCACACAGTTCCCTGATAGTGTGGTTCGTGATCACTTGGAGGAAAATCAGACTCCTATTGCTTTGGTCTAGGTGTTAGGTGACTCAGTATCTGCTGATATAGTTCATAGACAGATTGCTAGGAGGGTGTCTATTCGAGATTAGGGGAAGTGGGAAGCTTTGCCTTATGGGGAGAATGCTTTCTTAGTGAGTTTTTTTGTCTTTTGAGGACTTGGATAGATTGGATGGGATTCAGGTTTCAGTGCCCCTTAGTACCGCTCATCTCTGTTTTTCTATTTATAATTCGCAGGAGATTCCCCATAAATGCGAGATCAAGAAGGTATGGTTGCATTCTTTGCGATTGTTCTTAGGGCTTTGGGTTGTTGGTGGTCTTATGGGGACCATTATGGATGCTGATTTGTTCTGCCTGAGGAGGCGTGGTATGGTTCACATTCTTGTGGCTATGTTTGACACTGATACATTGCAAATGTATCTATAATTTTTGATGTTCCATGCTTGGTTTTATCTACTTTCTTGTGTTTTGTCCACACTTTGGAGTACTTTTCATATGATTTCTTGGACTAACCTATTAACAAGAGCCACAGTGCCAGTTGCCTGTTTTCTGCTGTTTTTGGTTCCAGGAAAGTCAGAAAATGAATATTCTCGGAATTGGACGGGACAAAAGCCAAAAATCCTATTTCACCAGAAGACTCCCAGAGCCAGAATATGAGACGGAGTGGGGCTGGGGCCCAGCCACACCACCTGGCCGCACCAGGGGGTGGTCTGGCCGCCCCAGACCGCCCCTCGGTCTCCCTCTTCGCCTATAAGTTGCCTTCTGACCTAAAAACTCTGGGGGGTTCAACGTTTTTCCAAAAGGAGTTCCGCTCCACCACCACCACTAGATTCCACGATACAGCACCAGAAACTCCATTCTGGCACCCTGCCGGGACTGGGAATTGGAGGAGATCATCGCCATCATCATCACCATCGCTTCTCCATCGACCATCCATGTTTCCCCCATCTATGAGTGAGTAATCCCCCGCTGTAAGCTATGGGGATGGTAGGGATTGGATGAGATCGTTCATGTAATGGCATCAGATTGTTAGGGCATGGTGCCTAGTATCTTTTATTAGTGCTTTATGACTTTGTTGCGACTTGTTGTGCTTAATGCTCGTCACAATGGCCCGAGTGCCATGATTTCAGATCTGAACAGATTATTGATTCATTATGATAGTATTGTTTCTGGTCTTATCTACAAGTTGTATACACACGTTGTTGTCTGGAACCAATGGCCCCAATGTGACAGAAATCGGGATAACCGGAGGGAATGGCTTTGATGTGAGGATCACATGTGTTCACGGAGTGTTAATGCTTTGCTCCGGTGCTCTATTAAAAGGAGCACCTTAATTGCCAGTAGTTCCCTTGAGGCCCCGCTGCAAATGGGCTGGCAGGACAAAAGATGTTGTGCAAGTTCTCATTGTGAGCACATATGACTATATATGGAACACATGCCTAGGATTATCTAGTACTTGGATGCTTTATCTTATTTATCTGCAATTGCCATATGTTCTGATTGCTATGTGAATTGTCTTGTCCATGCAACGCCCGTCCATCCATCACTATGCCTACCACACTCGAATCCTACTGTTTACTGCTATTGTTATTGCTGTCTTTAATTTACTGCTATTACTTTACTATTCCTACTACAAAACTGTTGCTACTGATAAACTGCTATGAGCAAGATTGTTTCCAGGTGCAGCTGAATTGACAACTCAGTTGTTAAGGCTTATAAATATTCTTTGGCTCCCCTTGTGTCGAATCAATAAATTGGGTTTCACTTCCCTCGAAAATACTGGGATACACCCCCTATACTTGTGGGTCATCAAGACTATTTTCTGGCGCCGTTGCCAGGGAGCACAGCTTTATTTATCAAGTCCACTTGGAATCACTATTGTTCAAGCTTTGTTTATTTCCGCCTGGTTTGCTTATTTCTTTATCAAAAATACAAAAAAGGTTAGTTCCTACTCTAGTTGTTATTTTCGTTGGTCTGTTATTGTCTTGCTATATCATGCTTGCTGTCAATGGTTGGTTTCTTTGAAACACAATCTTATTGGCAAGGTGGGTTCACGGAAGATCAAAAATATTATTATAAGGAACACCGCTTGTCACAAAAAGGGAAACACTTATGGGAACAAATTGATAAATTGTATACCATTGCGAGAAACGTGTGCTCTACTTATAATGTTACTTATTGCTTTGATAAATATTGTTGCTGTAAGAGGTATAAACACCTCCCTTTTCAATGTGAGTATAATGATAATGTTACCATATCTTCTTATGTTAAGGGAAATTATGACTTTTATGATGCAGAACAAATTGAGGAATTTATTGCTTGGAAGGGTGCATTTGAACTTGCTAGTTTGTTTGAAAATATTGATGGTTCACCTTATAAATATGAGGTTTATGATATACTTAGATTTTGCTTTGATAATTACAAGGAAGAAAATGGCTATATTCTTGAATATATTAATAGATGCTTTCCACAAATGGAAGAGACTAATGCCTTGAAGGATCCTATGGAAGAAGAAATTGATGAACCTAAAATCTCATTAGATGAAAAAGAGGAGGAGAGTGATGAACAAAAGGAGGAAGAATGGATTATCTACCCATGCCTACCCTCTAATGAGAGTAACTCTTTATCCCTTACATTATTTGATTGTCCTCCATGCTTACTAAAGAAGGATGAATGTTATGTTCCTGAGGATTCTTTGGAAGATGTTTATAATAAAGCTCCAGTGCTTGTAGATCATGAAAAGCATGCTTTATGTGATAGTTATATTGTTGAGTTTATTCATGAGGCTACTGAAAATTATTATGAGAGAGGAAAATATGGTTGTAGAAGTTTTCATGGTATTGAAACACCTCTCTATGTGCTGAAAGTTTTGAAGTTACTCTTGTTTTATCTTCCTATGCCTGTCACTTTGTTCTTTGTGAATTTATTTGCATACACGATTCCTATGCATAAGAAGTGGGTTAGACTTAAATGTGTTTTGAATTTGCTTCTTGATGCTCTCTTTTACTTCACCACATATTTCTTATGTGAGCATCCTCTCAAACTATCATGCCTGAAGATGATAATATGTCCATTATTCTTGGGAGACCTTTTCTTAATACTGCAGGAGCTGTTATTAATTGTAATCAAGGAAAGGTGACTTTCAATGTTAATGACAAGGAACATACTATCTATTTCCCCAAGGAGATTTAAAGGACTTATGGTTTGTATTCAATTGAATATGTTGAGGGCATTCAAGTTGGAGAGATATATTGTCCCATACCAAGAGAAAAATTTGAAACTATTATGATTGGGACCATTGCTATCAAGGTTGAGGTTACATAATCATTAGTGGAATACAAAGTTTTGTCTCATATGAAATTGTTTAGGTAACAAGAACTGATCAACCTTGTTAACAAAAGGATTTCATTGAACAAAACAATGTTTTCACCATGATTATCTCCGCTTACTTCTATTCTATCCATTTTAGTTTTTGCTTATTCCTAACTTAAAGGCGTTAAAAAAAGTACTTATTGGGAGATAACCCAAAAGTTTTAGATGAGTCTTGGAAGTTATTACCTCAGTAATAACCGTTCCTTATCCTTTTTTATTTGCTTTTTGTGCCAAGAGTAACCTCTAATGAGAGAGAAGTAATGATTGGGAAAGTTGCTGTCCCGAAACAGATTTTTGTGCTTCACCGTAAAAATTCGTGTACAATATGTGAACATCTTTTTGAGGCGTGAATTTTTGTGCTTCTGCCTCAGGTTGTTATCAAACTTTCGTTAGTTCAACACTTTTTTATTTGCGCAACATAAGGTCTTCGAAAAAATTCGTCTTTACTTGCTGGTCTGTTGTGACAGATTTCTACCATTTTCTGCATTTGCTTCTTGTTGGTTCCTTTTTGAGTTCTTTTGAGGAATTGAGCTTTTTGAGGGAAGTTCTACAGTAGCTAGTGTTCTAATGGAAGTTTATTTGGTGTTAGAACTGAACCTTAAGACTTATTTAACTTGAGTGCACTAATGTTGCTAATAAAGATTGTGTGAAGTTTTGTATGAAGGAAAAAATTTAGGTGTATGGAAGGAATGAGTAATGAGATGAAGGATGGACTAAAGCTCAAGATTGGGGATGCCACGCGTGTCACCCCAAGAAATATCCATGAAGTTCAAGTGTCAAAGTTTGGGGATGCCCAAGGCATCCCCTCCTTCATCAATAAAAATCCCAGATTTCTTCCAAACGCTTTATTTTTATTGTTTCATGCACAGTTGTGTTGTTCTTGGAGCGTCTTCCTTTTTGTTTTCGTTTTTGTTTTTAGTTTGCTTGGTTTGCTTAGTTTTATGAATAAATTGGTTGGACCCCCTCTTTCATACATTGGTTTTCAAATAGTTTGGTTTGGCTTGGAAAAGAGTAGGAAAGTTCATGCTTAAGTGGTAAAGGGAGCTTGTTTTTGACTGCGGCCCATGCTTTGTCATGCCATGCTTGATATTGTTTTGGATTTATGCTTAGTATTCTTTGTTGTAGCATGACTTGTTATAAACAACTGAGATTTCTTAATGTGCCTTGGATGAATCATGCGTTGTTTTAGCATATTAAAGCATAGTATAGTGGCATTCTCCTTTGATGCTTTATTTGGGTTGACTTGCCGCATGCTCACACCATGTTATGAATATCCCAAGTCACCATAAGCCTTTATGATCCTTTAGTTTTCAACTTGTAGTATCACTTTATGCTTTGATTAATGATGTTTTGTCGCTCTGCATGATTATGGCCATTGTTGCTCTCTCGTTTGTTGCTCCCTTACTATTGCTAGCCTTCACTTTCACTGAGTATGTTTTACTCATGTTTCCAACTCCCTAAAACGAAATATTGCCAAAGTGTCCATCATACCTACCTATTAGCATCATCTTCTACTTCCGTGCATATTCAATATGCATTGTTTTCTTCCGAATAAATGTTTGCTTGTTATGAGAAAGTTAGTTAGTAAAGCTCTCACGAACTTGATGGCACACTTTATTTTCTTGCATTTAATAAACCTGAACCATTGCGTCCTTGTTTGTTGCGTATATGTTTGCGCTTTATAAGTTGAAGTTAGCAGAACCATGTATCATGGGGAACGTTTTCAACATTGCGTTGGTACTTAGTACCTCGTTGATATCATGTTCTTTTGCTTATGGATCTCGACGGTGTGAAATAAAAGTGGAACTTGTAAGATCATGGAGTTTGTATGTATGTTAGAGAAACGCCTAGGCCGCTAGCCTAAGCCATGCCTAATCATGGTGGAAACTTGCAGCATAACCATAATGAGCATTCTATGAAGCATCCTCAATAAAAATCTATGCACATAGTAAATAAAAAGATCGCTGAGATGCTCATTGTCTGCTTGCCTTGTCATTTTGATTATGGGATAGCTCCTGTGTCATGTGCAAGGGGTACCCAGTTGGCGGTTCTCTATGATACGTATATACTTACAATGACAAGAGCTTACTTGTGACTGAAGTTGAGTAGCATGAGGATCGGTCTTCGTAAGTAAGGGGCATGAGACTTTGATTTATAACTTGTCAAGCATATCCTCTTAGTTGTGTCACTTTAACCTTAACCATTTAAAGATGCTTATGATAGGGGCAATGAGAGCTCAAAGCTAATGAGTACCATACTTTCAGCATTTGGAAGCCTTTCAAACTTTTCAAAACCTGTTCATTTCCTTGTTGAGTCTCCACACATTCTATGTGCACTTTCTTGAGAGCATAGTGGCCATTCTTAGTTCTATATGCATTGTCCCAAGACTTGTTGATTGATGCATACCTTGATATTGCTTGTTTTAAACTATTTGTATCTAGTCACTCTTATAAACTTTGAAGGTGTCCTATGCATTTATGTTTGCTACTCTATGAGGGATAATCTGAATACTACTATGCTATGTTTTCTTTTTGTGATACAAACAAACATCTTGCAAAGCATTGTTATTCATGAATCTTTTTTTTTGTTCCTTTTCATGTTGCATCATAGTTTCTTTGTCTTATTGTTAGAACTTTGTCTTTCATGTTATGATTGAAGTACTATGATCCCAGCTTTGAATGTTTTACAAATACTTTGATCAAGTTTATGATGGTGCATGTCACCTCAAAAATTATTCTTTCTTTTTATCACTTACCTACTCGAGGACGAGCAGGAATTAAGCTTGGGGATATTGATACATTGCAAATGTATCTATAATTTTTGATGTTTCATGCTTGGTTTTATCTACTTTCTTGTGTTTTGTCCACACTTTGGAGTCCTTTTCATATGATTTCTTGGACTAACCTATTAACAAGAGCCACAGTGCCAGTTGCCTGTTTTCTGCTGTTTTTGGTTCTAGGAAAGTCAGAAGATGAATATTCTCGAAATTGGACGGGACAAAAGCCAAAAATCCTATTTCACCAGAAGACTCCCGGAGCCAGAATATGAGACAGAGTGGGGCTGGGGCCCAGCCACACCACCTGGCCGCGCCAGGGGATCGTCTGGCCACCCCCAGACTGCCCCTCGGTCTCCCTCTTCGCCTATAAGTTGCCTTCTGACCTAAAAACTCTAGGGGGTTCGACGTTTTTCCATAAGGAGTTCCGCTCCGCCGCCACCACCAGGTTCCACGAAACAGCACCAGAAACTCTGTTCTGGCATGCTGCCGGGATGGGGAATTGGAGTAGATCATCGCCATCATCATCACCATCGCTTCTCCATCGGCCATCCATGTTTCCCCCATCTATGAGTGAGTAATCCCCCGCTGTAAGCTATGTGGATGGTAGGGATTGGATGAGATCGTTCATGTAATGGCATCAGATTGTTAGGGCATGGTGCCTAGTAACTTTTATTAGTGCTTTATGACTTTGTTGCGTCTTGTTGTGCTTAATGCTTGTCACTAGGGCCCGAGTTCCATGATTTCAGATCTGAACATATTATTGATTCATTATGATAGTATTGTTTCTGGTCTTATATACAAGTTGTATACACACGTTGTTGTCCGGAACCAATGGCCCCGAAGTGATAGAAATTGGGATAACCGGGGGAATGGCTTTGATGTGAGGATCACATGTGTTCAGGAGTGTTAATTCTTTGCTCCGGTGCTCTATTAAAAGGAGCACCTTAATTGCCAGTAGTTCCCTTGAGGCCCCGCTGCAAACGGGCTAGCAGGACAAAAGATGTTGTGCAAGTTCTCATTGCGAGCACGTATGACTATATATGGAACACATGCCTAGGATTATCTAGTACTTGGATGCTTTATCTTATTTATCTGCAATTACCCTATGTTCTGATTGCTATGTCAATTGTCTTGTCCATGCAACTCCCGTCCATCCATTCCTATGCCTACCGCACTCGAATCCTACTATTTACTGCTATTGTTACCGCTGTCTTTACTTTACTGCTATTACTTTGCTATTCCTACTACAAAACTGTTGCTACTGATAAACTGTTGTGAGCAAGATTGTTTCCAGGTGCAGCTGAATTGACAACTCAGTTGTTAAGGCTTATAAATATTCTTTGGCTCCCCTTGTGTCGAATCAATAATTTGGGTTTCACTTCCCTCGAAAATACTGCGATACACCCCCTATACTTGTGGGTCATCAGACACCACGGTCTTTTTGAAGAAGCAGGATGCTCTTGGTTACTTTATTCAGACAAATGATGTGGTGAAGCTAAAAGGATACATATTTCACTTCTGGTTGGAGCTGGATGAGTATGTTACTACACCAGAGTTTGTTCCTTTTCTGTGGAAGAAGGATGATGGTGATGCCACTGGAAGGCCTTCTAATGATGTGATGGATACTTCTGAGCCTATTGCTGATTTGAGCGATTTGGCTGGGTCCTCTACTACGTCACAGGGACCGGTGAGCTCGACACCTTCCTCCTCTAGGAAGGAGTCGTAGGTGGTGATGGCGGTAACACCTTTCAACGCCAACCCTACTACCCCGCGAGGCATGGAGCTGGTTGCGGCTTTGCCTTTGGACTCTCCATTACGTGGCAGGAGCTCTTCGATTTTGCCGCGTGTGTCGCAGTGCCAGTTTCAGGAGGCTCTTGGGGTTGCTTGTGGGGACGTGTGTCGGGCAAGGGCTGCGTCACCGGCGCGTGCCCGAATTCACACCTTGGGCCAGTCTATTCCATGCACTTAGCCTCAGCCTGTTCTTCAGGAGGTTGGTGATGTGGAGGCCTCGAGGATGCCGACCTAGGAGGAGTCAGATGTTGATGATGGGCCACCGATCTAGCTGACGTTAGGCATGCCTTCGGTGATGCAGGGTTCCCCTAGAGGATCGCACACTGCGAAGGACACGTCCCAGGGGGTGCAGGCCGGGGTGCCGGATGTGTTGGCTGTTGGACAGCCAGTGGGACTCCACTCCAGGCCTGGGCTGGCCAGCTACGCCAAGGAGGCTCGTGCAGTGATGCAGGTCAAGGCCCAGCTGGGCGCTTCGCTTTCCCCTACTCTGGACCAGGAGGGGTCAGAGGTATCGGTGGACCGGGAGGGTCCTGCTGCGGAGGGAGGCGGCCTGACCCAGGAGGGGTTGGGCGTGCCTCCTTCACCGACGCCTTCTTCTACAACCGGTGTTGTTGCCTCTACCACTTCATAGGGGGTTACTACACCGATCAGGCAGAGTGTTCTTCACGGGGTAGATGTCGCTGGTGCGTCTACCACGAATGAAGATTCGTTGGTCAAGGCGATGCATTGCAAGTCTGAGAAGAATCTAGATTCAAATGGTGTAACAAGTCCCTTCAAGTCATTTCTTTCTTTCTCTACCCGAGTTATTACTTCTAAATTGGCCAATGTTGGGGTTAGCATGGGTAACTCCGTAAAGGAAGTTCTTTTTTCTTCTAAATGTTTTGAGACACATGGAGGTTGATGATACGTCCATTTTGCATCACTATTCTATATCATAATTTACTGTTATTCATTGATATATTTCATATTAAGATATGATACTTATGTTATTTCATCTATTTTTGCATGGTTGATGAATTTTTGGAGCATGGACCGCTGCAGTCAGGATTCTGATGGAAAAGGTGCTGTTTGGAGGCAAAATTCGCGAAGATTAGAAAATTCGGGAAAATACATGGAAAATTCTATTTTTCTAGAAGACGAAGATTGCCAGAAGGGGGAGTGGAGATGGGACACAGGGGGCCCACACCACCCCCTGGTGCGGGCAGCCCTAGGTCGCGCCAGCAGGTGGTGTGGCCGCCCTGGACCACTCGAGGCTCTCCCCTCTGGCGTATATTATCTCCACTGAACCCTAATACCTGGAGAGCAACCACAGAAAGATTCCGCCACCTCTGCGGGGCGGAGAACACCGAGAGAGAAAGATCTCTCCGGTAGACAGAATTCTGCCGGGGGAATTCCTTCCTGGAGAGGGGAGATCGTCGCCATCAACACCACCATCAAGCTGGACTTCATCGGGATCATCATCATCACCATCATCTCCACCAGCACCATCGTCACCACTTCATACCGCTGTAACAATTGGGTTGAATCTTGCATAGTTCTTAGGGGAAACTTTCCCGGTGTTGATTACTCTTTGTAGTTGATGCTATTGAGTGAACCATTGAATTATCGTTTATGTTCAGATTGTTACATATCATTATATCATCTCTGATCATGATCCATATGATGTCTTGTGAGTAGTTTGTTTTGTTCTTGAGGACATGGGATAAGTCATGTTGTTATTAGTGGAATTGTGTTGAGAAAGATTCAATGGTTTGATATTTAAGTTGTGGTGTATTTCTTCTAGTGGTGTCATGTGAACGTCGACTACATGGCACTTCACCTTTATGGGCCTAGGGGAATGCATTGTGTATTTGGCTACTAATCGTAGGGGTTGCCGGAGTGACAGAAACCTGAACCCCCGTTAGAAAACCTTTGCACAAGGGACGTCAGGGTCTTAGAGTTTAAAGCTGTGTTTAGGTTTCTACCTTAATTACTTTCTTGTACTTGCGGATGCTTGCAAGGGGTCTAATCACAAGTATGTATTAGTCCTAGGAAGGTCGGTACATTAGCACAGGTTCACCCACACAACACTTAGCAAACTAAAGAAGATTAATCAACTATATGAAGCAAAAGCACTTGACGATATTGCTGTGTGTCCTCGAGAACGTTTGGTCATCTTAAGTAATACAACCGGCTTGTCCTTTGCTAAAGAAAGGATTGGGCCACTTGCTGCATTTATTCTTATTGCCTTTTATTTACTCGTACTTTATTTACCTGCATTATCAAAAACCCCTAAAAATATGTTTGCTAAGTATTTACAGAGAATTCCTGCTCCAAGCCATTCGTTAACACCTTCTGCTCCTCGTTGGGTTTGACACTCTTACTTATCAAAAATACTGTGATACACCCCCTATACTTGTGGGTCATCAAGACTATTTTCTGGCGTCGTTGCCGGGGAGTGAAGCGCTAATGGAGAGTGGAACTGGTAAAGGAAACTTCTACTGTGAGTATTGTTTATTTTTGTCAGTTGCTTTATGTTCAATATGGATAATTCGCTGAGTTTCTTATTTCGTAATGCTACTACCACTGCTAAGGTAGTAGATAAACCACCACCTGCTGAGAATGATACTTTTAAAATACCTACAAGAATTATGGATCATGTTATGGATAACTACTATTTTGGAGATGGAACTGTCCATCCCGGTGATCATTTGCTCTTTATACACGAATTATGCGGGTTGTTTAAGTGTGCAGGTATTACAACAGATCAAGTCAAGAAGAAGTTATTCTCATTATCACTGAAAGGAAGAGCTGAGGAATGGTATAAGCTGCTGAAGAATGGTCAAGCTCTTGAATGGGAGGAAATAGTACCTCTCTTTTATTCAAAATTTTATCCTCCTAGTGAAATTCATAAAGATTGGAATAAAATATACAACTTTTGGCCTCTTGATGGACAGAGTACATCTCAAGCTTGGGGGAGATCGAAGTTACTAATGCTCATATGTCCTATTCATGAGCTCCCTCACAATATTATTATCAATAACTTTTATGCAAGGCTTTCTCTTCATGATAAGGATTTATTGGATGCTTCTTGTGCTGGATCATTTACACGCATGGAAGAAGGAGCTAAATGGGATCTTCTAGACCGTATTCAAGACAATGCTGAAGCATGGGAGAATGACAAAGGAAGAAAGTCAGGTATAAATTATGATTATGAATGCATTGAATCTTTTATGGGAACTGATGACTTTCAAAATATTAGTAATGCTTATGTCTAGACTCTCAAGTGATGGCAAATTGTTTTAAGGCTTTTGCTTCCTATATTGAAATTCCGAAAAAGGGATGGAACAAGTATCATGCACCATATAAAGATATTGTTGATTATGTTCCTTTTAGAGGTACTGAATTTTGCACTATTGATCACATCTTACCTGAACCTTCTATCGAGAAGATACCCTTCCCGGATAAGGTAAAGGAACATCCTATGATAACTAGTGTAATCAATAAAAGTACAAAGAGAACTGTAAAACCTGATGAACAAATAAACATTGAACCTGCTATAGCAATTGTGAAAGACCTTGTCACTATAAGTGTAGAAGATGGACACATCGTCTTCTGTGAGGATGCTTCTAATATTGTCTCACATCCTAATAGAACTAAAAAGGCTAGTGTCCCTGTGCTTTCTATTAGAATTGGTGACCATTGCTATTATGGTTTATGTGATATTGGTGCAAGTTCAAGTGCTATTCCTTACAAGCTTTACAAAGAAATTATGCATGAAATCAATCCTTGCGAACTAGAAGAGATTGATGTGGTTATTCACCTTGCTAATAGAGAGACCATCTCTCCAATTGGTATTGTAAGAGACGTGGAAGTTCTTTGTGGTAAGATTAAATATCCTGCTGATTTTCTAGTACTTGGTTCAGCTGCTAGTAAAACCTATCCTATCATTTTTGGTAGACCTTTCTTGAGTACATGTGGAGCCATTATAGACTGCAAAAGGGAGAAAATTTTAACTAAATTTGATGGGGAATCTTATGAGTTTAATTTTTCGAAATTTAATAAAGAACCTTCTGAAAATGAAACCCATAATGAGGATTTTAGAGTTGAACAACTTGCTTCTATTTCTCTTGCTCCTAACAATGCTTTGCAGCAATTTATGGAAGACCACGAAAGTGAAACCTTCATGGAAGAAAGAAATGAGATTGACGAGATTCTCCGTTGTCAACCTAAGATTCTTAAGCATAACTTGCCTGTGGAAGATTTGAGTACCACATTGCCACCTAAAAAGGATGTGATCTTCAATCTAAAACCTTTACCTGACAATCTTAAATATGCTTACATTGATGATAATAAAATATATCCTATTATTATTAGTTCTAAACTTTCAGGGAAGGAAGAGGAAAGATTATTGGAGGTACTGAAGAAACACCGAGGGGCTATGGGCTATACTCTGGATGACTTAAAGGGGATTTCTCCTACTATATGTCAGCACGCTATCAATATAGAACCAGATACAAAGCCAGTGGTAGAGCATCAACGTTGTTTAAATCCTAAGATGAAGGAAGTGGTAAGAAACAAGGTATTAAAACTCCTTGATGCTGGTATTATATACCCTATTGCTGATAGTGAATGGGTTAGTCCTGTTTATTGTGTCCCTAAAAAGGGGGAATTACCATTGCACCTAATGATAATGATGAGCTTATTCCCCAAAGAATAGTAGTAGATTATAGGATGTGCATTGATTTCAGAAAAGTTAACAAAGTTACTAAGAAAGATCATTACCCACTTCCTTTTATTGATCAAATGTTAGAAAGGTTGTCTAAAAATACCCATTTTTGTTTTCTTGATGGATACTCTGGCTTCGCTCAAATTGTTGTTAAACAACAAGTTCAAGAAAAAACTATTTTACATGCCCTTATGAAACCTATGTTTATAGACGTATGCCTTTTGGTTTGTGTAATGCTCCTGCTACTTTTCAAAGATGCATGTCTGCTATCTTTCATGGTTTTTGTGAGGAAATTGTGGAAGTATTCATGGATGATTTTTCCGTCTATGGGACTTCTTTTGATAATTGTCTTCACAACCATGATAAAGTTTTGCAGAGATGTGAAGAAACTAATCTTGTTCTTAATTGGGAGAAATGCCACTTCATGGTCAATGAAGGGATTGTCCTCGAGCATAAGATTTCCGAAAGAGGCATAGAAGTTGAAGCAATTGAGAAAATTCCTTGTCCAAGAGATGTCAAAGGTATTCATAGTATCCTTGGTCATGCTGGTTTCTATAGAAGGTTTATTAAAGATTTCTCTAAGATATCAAAATCCCTCACTAATCTTCTTCAAAAGGATGTACGCTTTGATTTTTATGATGATTGTAAGGAAGCTTTTGAAACTCTAAAGAAGGCTTTAACTATCGCTCCTATTGTTCAACCACCTGATTGGAGCTTACCCTTTGAAATCATATGTGACGCTAGTGATTTTGCTGTAGGTGCTGTCCTTGGGCAACGAATAGATAAAAAGTTAAATGTTATCCATTATGCTAGTAAGACTCTTGTCGCTGCTCAAAAGAATTATGCTACTACTAAAAAAGAATTCTTAGTTGTTGTCTTTCCTTGTGATAAGTTTAGACCTTATATTGTTGACTCAAAAGTTACCATTCATACTGATCATGCTGCTATTAAGTACCTTATGACGAAGAAAGATGCTAAGCCTAGGCTTATTAGATGGGTGCTGCTCTTACAAGAGTTTGACCTACATATTATAGATAGGAAAGGTGCTGAAAATCCTATTGCTGATAATTTATCTCAATTGGAAAACATCTCTTTTGATCCTATGCATGTTAATGATAGTTTCCCAAATGAACAGTTGGCTGTAGTAGGGGTAAGCTCGCGAGGGAGCCCTTGGTATGATGATTATGCTAACTTTATTGTTTCCAAGTATTTGCCTCCAACTTTTACAGCTCAGCAAAGAAGGAAGTTCTTTTATGATTTGAGGCATTATTTTTGGCATGGCCCACATTTATATACAAAAGGAGTAGATGGCATTATGCGAAGATGTGTTCAAGAATATGAACAAAAGGAAATATTGCAGAAATGTCATGGTAGTGCCTATGGAGGACATCATGCGGGAGATAGAACTGCACAGAAGGTGTTACAATCAGGTTTTTACCGGCCTGCCTTTTTAAAGATGCAAGTAAATTTGTCTTATCATGTGGTGAGTGCCAAGGAGTTGGTAACATTTCTAGACGCAATGAGATGCCTATGAATTATTCTCTAGTTATTGAACCATTTGACTGTTGGGGATTCGACTTTATGGGTCCTTTTCCCCCTTCAAAAGGTTATACCCATATTCTTGTTGTTGTTGACTATGTTACTAAGTGGGTAGAAGCCATACCTACAAAAAGTGTTGATGGGGAGACCTCTTTAAAAATGCTTAAGAATGTTATCTTTCCTAGGTTTGGAGTGCCTAGGTATCTTATGACTGAGGGAGTTTCTCACTTTATTCATGGTGGTTTTAGAAAGACCCTTGCTAAATATGACGTTAATCATAGAATAGCTTTATCTTATCATCCACAAACTAGTGGACAAGTAGAGTTATCAAATAGAGAAATTAAATCCATCTTGCAAAAGATTGTTAATAGATCTAGAAAAAATTGGGCTAAAAAGTTGAACGATGCTTTATGGGCTTATAGGACTGCCTATAAAAATCCTATGGGAATGTCTCCTTACAAAATGGTTTATGGGAAAGCTTGCCACCTGCCTTTAGAATTAGAACACAAAGCTTATTGGGCAGTGAAAGAACTTAATAGATACTATAAGCTTACTGGTGAGAAAAGATTATTTGACTTAAGTTCGTTGGATGAATGGAGGAGTGAAGCATATGAGAATGCTAGACTCTTTAAGGAAAAAGTTAAAAGATGGCATGACAAGTGAATTCTTAAGAGAGAGTTCCATGTTGGTGAGAAATTTCTATTGTATAGGTCACGTCTCAGATTTTTTGCAGGGAAACTACTTTCAAAATGGGAAGGACCTTTTGTTATCGAACAAGTATATCGTTCAGGTGCAATAAAAATTTCTTCTTTAAAAGATAACACTACACAGGTGGTGAATGGTCAGCGACTCAAGCACTATATTGCTGGAGATTCTTACAATGAAGATATTGATGCTATTCAAATAGTAACTCTGGAAAAATTTATCAAAGACCAAATTCAGAGACCCGCAGAGTTTGTTTTCGAATAGGTAACAGTTCTGGTAAGAAAAGTTCCGTGAAAATTCTGTCCAGTTATATTTTTGCAGTTGTTATCCAACAAGGAAAGCAATGAAGCGAAAGAGGGACGGAAACAGAGCCAGCGTGGCTTACACCACCCCCTGGCGCAGCCCCCCTGGCCGCGCCAGCAGGTGGTATGGCCACCTCGGACTCCGTCCCCGACCCGTTTTCTCCTAGTACCTTCCTTTTGTTGTAAAAATTCGTAATATATAATCCCCCGGATACCCCGAGATTTGTATATCGTGTTCTCGTCGTGTTTTCGTTTCGGTCTGTTTCTGACAGGTAGAGTCCTAGTTTTGGAGCCACAATGTCTTCCTCTGGATCAGCCAAGGAAGATTCCTCAGCGGATATCATCAACCCATCCATGCGTGAGTTGAAGATTCATCCCAAGGAGTTGTTGCTTGAAGATGGGGAGGTACGGATAAAGGAGGTTCAAGGCCCTAAAGGTGAAGGAAGTCTGGAGGACAGAATGGAAGCACTGGAGCAAGAAGTCTTTAGGTACAAGAAGATGGTAGAATGCAAAGTGGATATCATCCATAAGATTTGTTCCGAACTCATCGTCGAGCACCAAAAGGAGACTGTTGAGCTTAAGGATGAAATTCTCTCACTCCACCAAACAACCAACCAACTGAAAGCACATCTCTACGATGTTCAAAATCAAAACTATGAGTATGAGGTTAGGTTTAAACGCATAAGTGCTGCTACTAGTTTCAGGATGATGGAGACCAGGATGTCTTTTGTTGATGGGGAGCCTTGTAACTACCTCGGTGAATTACGCTCCTAGTTACACGCCTGGATGAGCAGAAATGGTTGAAATAGTACGGTGGGGCCCAAATGCCACTCACAGGTAGACCTTTCGGCCGTCCCAACCATTTCCACACATCGGGACAAGAACGGGCGGCGTAATCGGCAGGCTAAGGGATCAACTACATACACAAATGAGTATGTATGCAAGCCACCATACAACAGTACATCAGAGTCATCCCATCTAAAAAGAAAGGAAATATTGCAACGCCATACGGCAAGATCCAAATATCCTAGATAGATATAATAGTTTAGGATATCTCCTCATACATCAATCAACAGAGTATCAAGCGGAAGCGGAAGACAAAATCCGAGTACGGATAAGAAGCAAATCGGCATAAGATGCCCCATAAATAAGCAGAACCCGCCCACAGATCTCACGAATCCCCGTTCTCGGAATCTCTACACCGAATGATCGTTGCCCACATCGTCCGTCTCTTCCACCCAGTATCCATCTTGCGAGTGTACCTGTTCATCTGAACCAATAATTTATCGTGTGAGACCCTAGGGTTACTCAGCAAGTCTTTATGCCTCTAAAGGGGACACAACCTGGGGTGACGCAATTGCAGCAGAAGATAAACCCTAGCAATTCTATAGATACCCGCTAACCATCCGCCTAACCAGAGATAGACGGATGTCCGTGAATTAATAACAACAGTTATAACAGTAATAATGGTAATATCCACAGATCCATCCTCCTCCTCACTTACCGACGAGGAAGCGCACGAACAACCCCCCATCCATTGGCAGTTTTATTATCCATTCCATGAGTATTGCACTATTTACTAGTCAGGTACCTAGTCTAGTCAAATTAATAGCGGTACTTTAGTTATGCTTGTCTATGATCGAGAAACTGTGCTCCAAGTCGTCCATAACCGCGGACACGGCTTTCAGAAAGTTTTACCCTGCAGGGGTGCACAAATAGCAACACACACTCGATATGCCTCGGAAAAACCAAATCAAAACCCAACGAGGCAGTCACAACAAAGCAATCACAGGATTCAGAAATATTTCAGGGGGCCACCCCATTAAGCTACCCGCGACGAAGTTGGCCGACTCCGAGATGGACTCAAGGTTTGCGCCAATGGCTGTGAACGACTGGGAACCCGAAAATGTGACTGGGCTTGTCGACACCGCGAAAACACTCCGCTTCCCTAAACAATACAGTGTGCAGTACCTCGCACAATTTAAATAAAGCAGTAAAGCATGGCATAAGTACAGGATAGTAAATAAAACCTCAAACTAGTTTGTGGCCCCAAGAATTAAGAATGAATCAAGCTCTGGCTCAGGGGGGTTCATAAGCCTCCCGGATGTGGATAGCGCGAATATTCAAGGAACAGGAATCAAGTACTCGGGGTCCTACGGGACACAAGTGAGCCTAAAAAACCAAATAGCAAATATGGTTCACCGATGCCACTTTCATTAGTTATCCCATTACTACTCAGGTTAAGTTGTTTAGGTACCTCGTTATCCATCGGACACTCACATACCCTACACATGCTGTTCTACGACTCGCATGGCTCAAACAACTCCTATAGTAATGGCTCATAGGGTGGAGGAACAAGCTTCGGTAGGGTTTAAAAGTAAAGGCTATGCAATACTTAGGATTCAAATTAATGCAATCGCGACTCAATGATGCATGAATAAGATAGAGGCAATAGGTACTATATGTATGCAAGCATGTGGTAGTTCTTGCCTGGCAGCTCAGTTGAAGCGAGAGACGGATCTGGGTAGTGCTCCTGGATCTCTTGGTAAATCCCCTGCTCAGCGTCTATTCGAAGAAGAACCAAACAAACAGGGGCCAACATAAATAAAGTGCACAAGCATATGAATAAATGCGACAAGCAAACAATCATGCCATGATGAATGATGCACAATTTGCATGGCATTAAGGTAGCATGGCATGGGTGAGGTGTGGAAAACAATAATAAAGCCTTTTATTTAGTTTTGGCCCCATTTTATTCACAATTTAGTTGCTGTTCACATTATATTTATATGATGCATGCTTCAAAACAAACCAAGGAATGCATAAACAGAAAGGTCTCGTCGAGCTAATCATTTTAGACATATTATTTGTCAAATTTGGAGTTATCAATCAAAAGTTATTAATTAATTAAGGGAAAAGGGCATTTTATTGTAATTTAAATCAACTTGAAATTTTAGGTGTTCAAAATATATTTTGAATGGCATATTTGAATTCCTCACATTTTTCTGATTTGAAAACATATATTATTTGTATTAATTGGAGTAATATTTGAAAAGTTATTTGAAAACAGAATTTAAATTTGAATTTGATTTAATTTGAAAAAGATTTGAATTTAAAACAGATCTGCGGAATTACTTTTCTCACACAGACAGTCCTAGCCACAGACACTGTCCTGTGGGGCCACGGGCTGACTGGACCAAACGCGCGCAGAAAAGCTTCTGTTACCGCGAGCTCTTCTATTCCTAGCGGATGACAGGTGGGGCCTGGGGTCTTCGCAGGCCCACGCGTCAGCGGGCGACCAAGGGGGGTGCCACGCGGCATAGCGAGGACTGCGGGTTGAGGGCTTAAAACTGCGGGATCCTTTTTGTAAAAACGCCAGAGGCAGACATGTGGGGTCGGCAGGAGCGTGGGTTAAGGTAAACAAAACGGGAGGGGGTTTTCTGCAAAACGTCGCCGCGACACTGTTTTTCTTCTCCTCTCTCTGACGAAAAAGACAGCGGCAGCGCGCGCGGCGCGGGGGGCTCGATCCCGTGACCTAGGGCTCGGGCGCGGAGGCGGTGGCCACTGGGCTATGCGGGGGTTGCTGTCTGGGAGGCGGGCGAGGACTAGATATGGTTCTGTGCGGCAGACGCGAGCAGACAGAAACATGCGGCGGCGCGCAGAGGGCGCTCGACGCAAGGTCCGGCGGATCTAGGGCGGCACGGCAAGGCAGAGCATGTCCAGGAGATTCGCCAGCTCACCGTGAGTTGGTCGGTGTAGATGGTTCGGCTCGAGGCGCAGGCGATCGACGAGGACGCAGGCGGACGGCGAGGTTAGGGTTTCGGCTCGGCGGCGCTGGTACTGGCGGCTCCGGTCCTCCTCCTCCTCGACGGCGAGTGCAGGGTGATGCAGGGGAGCCTCCTGGTACTCTCCAACCACTCCCACGTCGTGCTGCATGGCTGGATCGACGGATGCGGTGGAGGCCGACGGTGGTGTAGCCGGCGATGGTGTGGCGGTGGTGAGGGACGGCAGGGAGAGGGGAGCGTCCTGGGGTGGATCTGGGGATGGTCTGGCGAGGCAGAGAGGCAGGAGATAAGCAGAAGGAGGGAGAGGCTGCCGTGGGGGTGGGGTAGATGGGAAAAGGTGGCTCGGTGCCACCTTTCTCTTCTCCCTCCTTCACGTGCTCGGTCTGGGCAGGTAGGGGAGGGGCAGGTGAGGCTTACAGGTGGGGTAGGGCAGGCCAGGGTCGGGGTGGTTCGGGCTGGGGCCCCTAGGGCAGAGAGAAAGGAGAGGGAGGGAGGTAGGGAGCTCGGGCTAGGGTTGGGAGCTAGGCTCGGGTAGAGAGGGGGTATGGCTCGGGGTAGCTAGGGTTTGGTTGGGGCTGGGGGTAGCTAGGTGGCCAGCTAGGTAAGAGAGAGGGGGAGGCCGAGAGAGAGAGGTGGTGGACTTAGGGTACTTAGGGTTTGGTCTAGGTTTTAGCTTAGAGCTAGGTTTAGAGGGGATGGTAAAGAGAGGAGAGGTGAGGTAGGGTGGTGATAGCTAGGGGATTAGGGTGATGGGGTGGTGGCTTGGGGTTTATAGGAGTTTGCATGCTCCAACTAGATCAAGCAACACAAGAGAGGGGTGTGGTGATGATGGTCTTAAGCAAGCACAAACAAGATCAAGCTAAGAGGAGAGAGAGATGTGGTTTAAATTCACTCAAAATTCAAATAAGATCCAAAGAACAAGCAAAAGGTGGGGCTTGCATGGCCCATGCAAAACATTTATGGCCATGTTAATTATTGTGAAAACAACATTATTGATATATGAGAGCATGTGGAAAAAGAATTGGATCCATCCCAACCCACATGAGCTAGAGGTAAAACCCAAATAAAGTGCAAAGCTCATATTTGTTTGGATGGTGGAATTATAAGGTGGTGAAAGAAAGGTGGTGGAGTTCATAAGAGATATGCCCCCAACTCCACTTGGGCATTAAACAATATATCAATAACCAAATACAATATCAAGAGGCAAATACAATTAATAATGCATATGAGATAAGAACCAAATCAAAAAGGGTTTTATATGATGCTCAAATGCAAGGTGGCATGATGACATGAGCATGATATAATGATGATGCAACAATTATATGTAGGAAGTAGCATATATATAGACTAGGCTAGTAGCATTGCAATTGTTAGACAATTGGGATGCTACAAGCCTTTTCCTTGGAAGTCGGATGATGACGAGAGAACACCACCACCACCGAAGGAGTAATTCGTCATCAAGTTTTGGCATCCCCTTGGTTTGTTCCAATCTTGGGGGAGTGTCGCGGTATCATATCACTATCTTCTATCTTTTTACCTTTTTAAGTAGAGTCATATCATGAATAGAGGAGTTATCATGTAGGATGGTCTGCATTATGGAAGTGTCCCCCCTCTTGTTACATATCTATGTATCCCTTGGTGTGAGTTGCCGTTATGGAATATTAATGAGAAGTTCTATCATTTACTCTTTTGCATATCTTATATTAGTTTTCAATTCATGTTATATGATTGATCTTTTTGTTAGTATTGGTATCACTTTGGGATCATTGAGTTAATTTAGTTGGTTTTGGCAAACCTGGCTCGGTCAGTAGCAACACCATTTTGAGAATTGAATGAAAAAGATAAAAGTACTCTTAAAGAAATATAATTTCATCATCTTGCTTTCTTGATTTGCTCATAAGTTTAGTATTCTCTAGTTAAGATTTTTTGTGCTTCCAAGGAAGATTGCATGTTTGTTTTTATCACTTGTATGTTTGTTAGTTTCCTTCAACTCTTATGCTTGCTACCCAGCCTTGCTAGACACAAACCTATACTGAGAGGGAATGCTTCTCGTGCATCCAATCCTTAAACCAAAACCTATGCCATTTGTGTCCACCATACCTACCTACTAGCATTATTGCTATGTCATCGGATTGATGACAAGTACACCATGAGGGGGTCCTCGAGGCATGTGGAAGAGAGGGGTGTAAGACGTACAGTGTTCCAGGATGGTGAGCACACAAGTTTACCCAGGTTCGAATCCGCCGGCTTTGGACGGATCCTACTCCTGCTAGCAATCCAGCAATACGGCAGGGCCGGAATATGGGTTACAAGGGTTCGCCTGTGCGAGTTGAGATTGTAGACTATTGAGGGTGCCCTAAAGGCTCTCCCTAGGACGGCTTATATAGATATCCGGCCTAGGGTTTATAGGAGAGATCTATCCGGCTACGACTAAGAGTCGGTTACAAAGTACATCTTGAACTACAAGTAATACGATCCGAGTCTCAAAATAAGTCGGACCTATCAACGTGTTACTCGGATTTTCCAGCTTGATTTCAAACTAAGCCGGAACTTGGTCTCTGACGTCATCTGACACTCGTCATGGTCAAGTCACGTCATCTTACAAACATCCTGTCAGCACGACCATACGTGTGTCCGCCGTTCGTGGAACCGAGGCGCCGTTTCAATGTGTACGCGGAGATCAAGGCGACCTAATCATCACGTGGGTTCTTCCCAGTTCCTTCCATAACACGTGGCATTCACACAGTGTCGTTTGCACGAATCTTAGCACAGGTAGGTGGTTATAAGGGGTGAGGATTTTCCTTCTCCCCTCTTCACCTGTTCCCTTTGCCGTTCCTTCTCCTCCACATCTCCCCAGCGCACAGAGCTCTCCTGCCTCCGAGATTTCCTAGCGCCGCCCATCCAAGGTCACCGGCGCACCGGAGAAATGGCTTCCTCTTCCTCTTCCAGCTTGGCGGAGGCAGCGGTGACGGCTGTGGCAGAGAAGGAAAGCAACCGGGGAGTCTGGATCCCGTGCCTCCTCGATGACAAGAAACTCCAAGGCGTGGAGAATGAAGGTCTCCTCCGCGTCGGTGACTGGCGGGGCGGTTTTGGCGAAACCATCCCCCACCCGCGCGCCGGCGAGCGGGTCCACTTCGGCATCCACCTCGATAGAGTTTATCTTTCCCTCCCTCGGAATTCTTTTCTGAGGTGATTGATCATTACAGTGTTCAACTCCACCATCTTCCCCCGAACTCCCTCTTAGAGATGAGTCCTTACACAGCTTTGTGCGAGGGGTATCTTAGCATTAGGCCGAGTCTCACTTTGTTTCGTTTCTACTTCCATGTTCGTAGAAACTCCATCACTGCCGGTAATCCTTACATTACCGGCACTATTAGCCTTTTTGTTAGACGCGAGCATAGTTATACTCGCATTTCTGCCAGTGAGTCGGTCAAACAATGGCCGGTCACTTTCTTCTATCACAAGGATATTCCTGCTCCTGGCAAAGCTACTGCTTTGTCGACTTTCATCGACGGAGCCACCACGGCCCAACCGTCTTGGGACGAGGCCCCTCCGGCTCTCAGTGACGATATGATCCTTGCTAAGAGGCGGATTGAATATCTGATAAAACACAAGGGCTTGAAAGGATCCGACCTGGTCTAATGCTGGGTCGCACGCCGGATTCAGCCTCTCCAATACCACGGTGACCGTCTGATGCACTCCATCATGGCGTCAAAGAATGATTCCCTCCGCATCAGCCCTAAGGCTTTAAAGCCACATGATTACATAAGCCGGATCAAATGGCTGATCAAGGAGCGGATTGAAATAAAAATTCTGGACTTGTCTTTGGATATGCATACAGCGGAAGACCCTGTAGTTCCTGTAAGCTTCAATAATACACCCTTTTATGTGTTTCACCTTTTAAGTTATTCCGCAATACTGAGATATTTTCTTCTTTTCAGCTTGCTGACCTCCCTGAGTCGGAATTCGCTCCACTCGAGGGATATCCTCCAGAGTTTCCTCAGGAGGCGGAACTGGTCCGATTGCCGGACGTTGTGCCCAGGAAGCGCAAAGCTCCGACAGTGGCCGTTGGCACAAAGGAGGTGCCAGTCGTGAAGAGGTAACTTTCAACACAACTTCCGCCTTTGTACCTTACTCGAATTTTGCTTCCGAGATGTAATGTTTTTTGTTCTATTACATTCTCAGAGCTAAGCAGCTCATCAAGGGTAAGGGGAAGGGAACTTCTTCGAAGCCATTGCAGCAGACGAAGCTGACTATCGCTTCTCCTGCCGTAGCTCCTCCGACTCCTGCCCCACAACCCTCTGCAATGCCGGTGATTACTCCATCGCCGGTTGCCGTAGAAGATCCGGCTCCTTCAACGGGGCCAGCGATTATTGAATCGCAAACTGACGCCACCACGGGTGGCTCAGGTTTAGATAAGGGTGAACCCTCTTCGGGTAATGATCCCTCGGCAGAGACCTTTGCTGAAAACCTCCTGAATAATCCGGGACTTGCCAAATTTGGCATGTCTCGGAAATCTGTAGAAGAAATCCAGCTTCTGGCTCGGCAATGCCTGGAGAGCCAAAATCTCTCTGTCGAAGAAGAAGCACAAGAGGCGGAGGACATCAAATACTCCGACCTTCTTGAACAAGTCCGCCTTCGTGACGAGGGACTTAGAGCTGGTGTGCTTCCACCACCTCCGGTTATTCCACTCACCCTCGCCGAGAAGGTTACCACTGAGGTGAACATGTGTCTGAGCAAGCTCACACATGAACATCATGTAAGTTGGAATTCCAACTCACGATTTTCTTTACTGTACTTTATATCATATCCTCTAGCCCCCAAGCATGAAGTAGGATATACAATCCGGGTTTATGCTTCCTTAGGATGCCAAAGAATGAACTAGTGTAGCCCCCAAGGCTCGTGCTGATATTAGTAACAATATTAGCCCGAGTCTTCAGTAGACTTCTAACTCTGGGTATTCTGACTTACAGAAAGTTAATTCATATAACCAGGATTTGTTGAAGAACATCTGCAACAAGCGGAGAGAGATAAGAGCTCTCCAACTTGAAAATGCTGAGCTGAAGGTCTCCAAGGATGAGGCCGAAGGTAAACATTCCGAGACTCAAACCTTGTCTTGTATTTTCATAGTCGAATATTTTTGCTGAACTGTTGTTCTTTTTTGACTTATAGCACTGGTAAAACAGTCCTGCGCTATGATTAAAGAGGCCGAGAACCTCAAAACCTTGGTGGTGGAGAACAAAGAACTTTGCCAAGAGCTGGATAAGCTCAAGGCGGATCATGAGAAGAGCATCGCTCAAGTTCTCAAATCCTCCTCCATGGCTACTGATGAGCATGATCGTAAGATTGTGGCTCAAGATCAGAGAATCTCGGATCTCAACAACGAGCTATGCAGAGAGAAGGACCTTTCCGAGGCGCTCCGGGCTGAACTCCGGAGTCTTCGAGAAGAGAAGACCAAAGTTGATGACGTCATCTTTGGTATGTTTCCATCTTTCTGACTTGTCTATATTCTTCGACTCTTTCAATGTCAGATTTTTTCTTAACCATTTTTGTGTTATATATATAGGTCCTCTTAACTTGACGGACTCTGCTTCCACTGAGCCTCGCACCCACCGACTTACGCAAGTCGGTGATTTGCTTCATGACTTCCGCCAATCCATCGAGGACATTGGCGAAGTTCTTAGGGTTCCGGATATGCACAGCATGTCGGACTTTCAGGTACAAGACAAAGCGAAGGAGATGCCGCAGCTTGTCCGGGACTAGAACATGTCCTACGCGCGATCCGCGGCGCAGAACGCTCTCACCATGGTCATGAGCCACCATGGAAACATGGAGATATGGCAAGTGACCAGAGGGTACTGCAAAGTGGAGGAAGACGACCATGAGCAAGATATCAAGGCCATCATGGACTCCTGCACCGGATATGGGTGTCGCGTGGCTGACTTAACCAGCTACGACACTCCCTTCTTCAATCGCGTGGATACACCGTCCCCGCCTCCGGAAGAAGCAGCTGAAGTTTTCGACGATGAACAGACCGTATCGGATCTGAACATCTCGGAGCGTTATCAAACCGAGGCCGATGCGTCCAGCGAGCCGGCAGCGCCTACCTCTTCTCCTGCACCATAGATTACCAGAAACAAATGTATTATTCCGAGAAACGTTATGGGTCTGTAAATATGCAGTACTATAAGTTTGCTAGTGCTAAGCTTTTAATCTATTCAGCACTTTTGGCTTTAAATTTTTGTGTGCCTGAAATGTTTACATAAGCACTTATACTTTTCCGTCTATACTTATCGTTTATCTGGCTTTCCGCCTCGTCCCTTTCGTGAGCCGGCTAAACCTTCTGCACGGAAACTTTGACGAGCAACGGAGCTCAATTGCTAAACTAGTTTAAACTCGGAAACAAAGCTGGCTTCTAGTACCAACAATTCACTACTCAGAATATACCCGCATCCGACAATCAGACAAATAACCAAAGTATAGACTAGAAACTTTAGAGTTATATCTGAAGGTAGCATTTTTAGAATCGGAAATCTAAACCAGAACAAACATGAGCATAAAGTACTTTCAAGTATTCTGGCATTTTCGACTATGACATGATCATTCGGAAATAAGATGGTAAGAACTTCTTAGAAAGAACTTGAGGCAACCAAGACTTTTATTTCTCACAAAACATGTACGTATGTATGATTACAAAGAAGGATAAACTAAGAATAAAAGGGACGTAGCTGAGCAATATTCCATGGTCTGTCTAACTCATCCGGATTTATACTGCCTCCTGCTCTCTTTCTCTTTTTAGTAGCAGGTCTTTCTTTGACTAGCCTCATGTCAGTTAAGTAGTACAAACCATTGTGCAATACTCAAGTAACTAAAAAGGGCCCTTCCCATACTGGGGAAAGTTTGTGCTTTTTTTGTTGCACAAGCCAGAGAACCAAATCACCTTTATTGAAAGATCTATTTCTGACTCTCTGGCTATGATACTTGCGTAACTTTTGCTGATAGGCTGTTGATCTCATTTCCGCAACAACGCGAACTTCTTCGACTAAGTTGAGATCATTTTGTCGAGAAATCTCGGTATCTTCTTTGATATACGCGGACACTCTAGGAGAAGTGTGAATCAGATCACTAGGAAGAACTGCTTCTGCGCCATAGACCAAAAAAAAGGTGTGTATCCGGCTGACCTGTTCGGAGTTGTTCGTAAACTCCATATTACAGAGGGTAACTCCTCTGCCCAAGCCCCCGCAGCACGTCGTAGTGGTGCTTCGAGTCTCCGTTTTAGGCCTTGTAGGATTAAACCATTTGCCCTTTCGACTTGTCCATTATCCTGTGGATGTGCGACTGACGCAATGTCAAGCCGGACATTTTGTTCATTGCAGAATTCGGCCAATTCTCCCATAGAGAAATTACTCCCGTTGTCCGTGATAATACTATGCGGATAACCATACCGGATTATAACATCCTCGACAAACCTTTTGGTTGTTGCTCCATCAAAACTAGTGACGGGTTTAGCCTTAATCCATTTGGTGAATTTATACACCATCACTAAGAGGTGAGTAAATCCACTTGGAGCCTGTTTAAACAGTCCTACCATGTCAAGCCCCCAGACCGCGAAAGGCCATGTTATAGGTATTGTTCGCAGCTGATCAGCTAGAACGTGAGCTTGTTTGGCGTACTTTTGGCAGCCTTTGCACGTCTTGACTAATCGTTCGGCATCTGCCTGAGCTGTAAGCCAGAAAAAACGATGTCTGAAAGCTTTTGCCACTAAAGATTTGGCTGCAGCATGGTCACCACACTCGCCTTCATGGATTTCTCTTAAGATTTCCACTCCTTCTTCTGGAGATACGCAGCGCTAAAAAACCCCAGAAACACTCCGCTTATAGAGCTCACCTTTAACTATAGTATAGGCTTTCGCTCGTTGGATGATCTGCCGGCTCAGAACCTCATCTTCGGGTAATTTGCCATCTACCAGATAATCAAGGTAGGGTTGGGTCCAGCTGGGAATTACAGCCAGGACTACTATTAGAGGTGAGTCGGATTTGGTCAGATATTCCTCATCCACTCCCTTTATTGAGGGAACTTTGAGGTGCTCTAAAAAGCGCCATCCGGGACCTCTTTCCGTGCAGATCCTATCCGAGATAGTGCATCTGCTTCCTCGTTTTTTGCTCGAGGGATGTGTTGAACCTCAAACCCTTCGAACGATTTAGATAAATCATCCACGACAGCTTTATATGCTCCCATTTGTTTATTTGCATTACCAATATCCGACACTTACTGAGCAACAAGATCCGAATCTCCATAACACATCAAATGTCGGATGCCGATATCCTTAGCAATCCGGATTCCGTGTAGCAGTGCTTCATACTCGGCAATATTGTTTGCCGCTGTGAAGTGGATCTGCAACACGTATAAAAGTTTATCTCCTTGGGGTGATTTAAGTACCACGCCATCCGCCGAGCCCCCGCGAGCCTTAGACCCATCGAAGTATAGGGTCCAATATTCCGACTCAGGGAGGGTCATATTCTCCTTCGTCTCTGTCCAATCCACAACAAAGTCGACAAAGATTTGGGATTTGATTGCTGTCCGGGGTTTATACTCAATATTGAAAGCTGAAAGCTCTATGCCTCATTTGGCGACGCGTCCTGTGGCGTCACTGTTGTTGATTATATCCCTCATGGGAGCTGTGCTCACCACGGTAATTGGATGCTCCTGAAAATAGTGTCGTAGCTTACGAGATGCTAGGAAAACACCATAAGCCATCTTTTGATAGTGCGGATACCGCTGTTTTGATTTTGTCAGGACCTCGCTGACAAAGTAAGTCGGACGCTACACCAAGTGTTCCTGATTTTCCTCCGGTCACTCCACCACCATGATGATACTAACGACTTTGTTTGTCGCAGCAAGATAAAGCAACATCGGTTCCTGTTGTTCCGGTGCAGCAAGGATAGGAGCAGATGAGAATACTTTCTTCAGGTCTTGTAGTGCAGCTTCAGCTTCGTCGTTCCACACAAAATCCTTGGTCTTTTTCAAGAGTTTGTATAATGGTGCGGCTCTTTCACCGAGCCGGCTTACAAACCGACTGACTACAGCGATGCAAGTAGTTAGTCTTTGTATGTCCTTCAGGCGAGTTGGCCTGGAAATATTGAGTATAGCCTTGATTTTGTCTCGGTTCACCTCTATGCCTCTTTGAGACACGATGAAACCTAACAATTTTCCGGCTGGGATTCTGATACATTGCAAATGTATCTATAATTTTTGATGTTCCATGCTTGGTTTTATCCACTTTCTTGTGTTTTGTTCCAACTTTGGAGTACTTTTCATATGATTTCTTGGACTAACCTATTAACAAGAGACACAGTGCTAGCTGCCTGTTTTTTGCTATTTTTGGTTCCAGGAAAGTCAGAAAATGAATATTCTCGTAATTGGACGAGACAAAAGCCAAAGTGCCTATTTTTCCGGAAGGGATCAACTGCCAGAATACGAGATGGAAAAGAGCTAGGGAGCCACCACACCACCTGGCCGCGTGGCCAGGCCTGGCTCGCGCCAGGGGGTGGTGTGGACGCTCCCGGCACCCCCTCGGCCTCTCCTTCCGCCTATATATTGCCCTCGGGACGAAAACCCTAAGTACCTGATCAAAAATCCACGAAAGAGTCTGTAGCTGTCGTCATCTCCATCCCTAGATCGGGAGGGATCTGAAGCTCTTCCCGACGCCCTGCCGGAGTGGGGAATTCACCCTAGAGGCCTTCTTCATCACCATGCAAGCCTCCGGTGTGATGCGTGAGTAGTTCATCCTTGGACTACGTATCCATGTAGTAGCTAGATGGCTGGTTCTCCTCCTTTGTGCTTTCATGTTTAGATCTTGTGAGCTCCGTTCATGATCAAGATCATCTATTTGTAATTCATACATGTTGTGTTTGCGGGGATCCAATGGATATTGAGATGCTATTTCAGATTGATTATTGATTCTATCATGTCTTTGTTATTTGTGATCTTGCATGCTTTCCGTTGTTAGTAGCTATCTTGTCCAAGTAGATGCTAACAACTCCAAGAGTTAGTATTTATGCTCGATAGTGGGTTCATGCCTCTGGTAATCTGGGGAAGTGACAAAAATCTCTAAGGTACTAGATGTGATGTTGCTACTAGGGAGAAAACAACAATCCTTTTTTCATAGAACAATCGTATTGTTTACTTTACACGCAGTTCGTAAAGCAATAATATGTTGCTTGCAACTTAATACTGGAGGGGGTTCGGATGATAACCTGAAGGTGGATTATTAGTCATAGATGCAGTTGGATGGCGGTCTATGTATTATGTTGTAATGCCCAATCAAGTCTCAAAGGAGTCAAGATGATTAGTATATGCATATATTGCTTTCTCGGTGTTTGTCAATTGCCCCACTGTAATTTGTTCACCCAGCATGTTATCTATCTAAGGAGAGCCACCTCTAGTGAACTATGGATCCCGTTCCTTTCTCTTTACATACAATCTACAATCTTTTACTGCTTTGGGTTTACTTTCTGCAAACTTTTACTTCTTTCCATTCGATACGTTTAATCCTTTGTTTTCCACAAAACACGGTGAGATTGACAACCTCATCGCAAGTTGGGGACAAAGTTCTGTGGTTGTGTTGTGCAGGTCTCCACGTTTCTACTAGCACCGGTAGTGCGCCCTGCCAAAGCTCAGCTAGTAATACCTTTGGGGTGTTTCCTTGCTCCTACTGGTTCGATTAAACCTTGGTTTCATAACTGTGGGAAAACTTGCTGATGTGCTCATCATACCTTCCTCTTGGGGTTCCCAACGAGCTCTATGTCGAACGACGAGCACATCAAGATCTTTTCTGGCGCCGTTGCCGGGGAGTCAAGGACATCTTCAAAAGGGGAGTCCCTCGTAACCAATCTCTTTACTTTGTTGTTTTTTTGTTTTGCTTAGTTTCTTTTTGCTTTGTTTGCTTGTTTTGTTCTTCAAAAAACACAAAAAATATTAGTTTTACTAGTTTGCTTTCTTATTTGAAAAACACAAAAAAATTAGTTCCTATCTTAATTTGCCTTCATGTCTAGCCTTGCTCCAATCACTATGTCACCCGAGGAAATGATTTTCACTTTTAAACAAGGAATTGAGGAAAGTTTTAAGGAAGCTTGGTCTAGAATCTCTGATCTACATGAAAAAACTGAGCCTAAAATGACTCAAAGCTTGTTCCTTAGCAGTTTTTACCTTGGGATTGCTCTTTGCTATAGATATGCTTTAGATGATGTTGTAGGAGGAGATTTCCTCCAATGTAATGAGGATGATGCTATTAATGCTATAAAGAAATTGATCCTCACTTACAACATGCCTAGCCAAACTGATATTTCTTTCGCAAAAATATTTTATAGGTTGAACACTCTTGAGACTGGCACTGCTAGCTTAAAAGATTGCTATAATACGCTTAGGGAGCATCACAATTATGTTCCAATAAATTCTGAACCATCAAGCCCGCTGCGATATCATGTCTGAATTTTGTCTTATGCCCAAAGATATTTATGAATCTTTGAATCTTTAGAGGCTTACTGAAGGAGGAAAAGAAATATGTCTTGCTAATAATGCTACCATATTACCTATTGGAATAGCTGAAGGAGTGTTTACAAAGATACTTGGTAAAATGATTTCTACTAATTATCTTGTTATTGAATGTGCAGGAAAAGGACAAATTACACTTGGAAGGTCCCTATTAGAACTCCTTGGAGCAATAATAGATGTGGGAAGGGAGACCATGCACCTTTCTTCTCCACCAAACAATCACATTTTCCCAAAGGTTAAGAATAAAAATAAAAGAGGTAAGTGTGGCACCCCGCAAAAACCACTACTAGAAAATCACTGTGTTTTTGTGCATTGCATCATCATGACCGCATGCTCATGTCATCATGCCACATTGCATTTGAGCATCGTCATCATCATGCATATATTTTGTCTAAAACTATTTTCTAAAAGCCTAATTTTGTTTTCTAAAATATCCCCCATCTTTATTCAAATCAAAACCCCGGTCTCTTCCGGATCTTTTATTTGTCTAAAACTATTTACTAAAAGAATATTTAAAACAAAATAAATAAGCAAAATCATATTTTATAAAATCCCGGGGAGGCAGCCCGACCGGTCAGACCAGAAGCCCAATCGGCCAGGTCACCTACTACCCGACCCTGACCCAACACACCCACCCGACCTAGACCTAGCCGGACACGCTCCACACACCCGCGTACAACCCCTGCCCCTGTGATGCTCGCTACGCATGCACGCGAGCGTACACGTGCACCCAGCCGCCCACCAACCGCCTCCCAGCCAAATCCTCTCTCCCTCCACCACACGCCAGCCTGGCCCGAGCCCACGCCCGGCCCCACCTCCTTTCCCCGCCCACTCCCCATCACCGCCGCCACCCTGGCACCACTCCACCTCACCCCGACCAACCTCGTCTCGCCACCTCACCAGCCCACACCCCCTGCCCACACCCCAATGCCACCCTGCACGCCTCCCCACCGCCACCTGGGCGCGCAGCCCCACTCCCTACCTGCCCTGCCCCCGGCCCCACGCGCCCCGGACTCGATCCCCTCGCCCTCACCTACCCCACTCGCATCTCACCCCGCCGTCGCAAGAAACCCCGCGCATCGCCGCCGCTCTCGCCACCAACCTGCCTGCTCGCCTCTCCGCACCCTCGCCGTGGCCGCCCTCCCGGCGTACTCCGTCCTCCTTGCAGGCGCCCTCCGCCGCCGCACGGACCTGTCCTCACCGGCACCCGCGACCTCGCCCTCGACCTCCTGTCTGCCGCGGTCGCCTATGCCGTCTCCAGCGCTTCCGCGCTGAGCTCTGTCGGCCCGAGCACCGCTGATCAACCTCTCGGCCTCCATCTCACCGTCATCCACCGGCCCGTACCTGCAGCGCGATGCCTGCCCCGCGCCAGCGAGCTCGTCGCCCTTCCCGCGAGCGTCGCGGCCCCTCGCCCGAGCTTCCTCCGCCGCCGGCCACGATCTCTGGTACCTCCCTCCTGCTTGCACGCTGCCGCCAGCGAGGTCGCCTCCGTTGCCAGGCCCTACCGCGCCTCCGGCCTCCCTCCACAGACCGCATCCCTGCCGTGGTCGCCACCTGCGCGTGTCCTCGACGGCTGTCGCCCCGAGCTCGTCTCCCTCCTCAAGCTCCCCGCCGCCGGCCGCACTCTCCTCTGCCTCTGCTCGCCCGCCTCCTCCCTCTGGCCTCGCCCCGGCCGCCTCTTCCCGTCCACGGCCCCGCCTCCTCTCTGCAGGTCGCCGTCCCCTCCGTTCTCGGCCACCAGCGAGCCTCGCCACCGCTCGGCCCCGGCGTTGCCGCCCTTCGTCGCCAATTCCCCCGCCGTGGAGCTCCTCCGCCTCTCCCTGTACCGCACGAGGCCGCCGCCGGCCACTACCACCTCGTGTTGTCACCGAGCCGTTCTCCACCGCATCTAGAAGCCGCCCGCGCCTCCCCATTTTTGGAGTTCGCTGCACCGCGTGTGTGTGTGCGCTCCTAAAGCCTGGGTCGTGCTCGCCTCATGCCTAGATTCCTTGTGCACGGGCCAGCGCCATTTTAACAATCTTCCCGGTGCTCATGTACCCTGTTTAGCCAAGTTTGATCGACGCCAAAGCTTCCACGACATGAGCTACCACGGCATCGAACCGACAAGTCAAGATCATCCGGACAAGACCGACAATTGGATATGACAACTCAAGGTGGACATGAGGCCCGAACCACAAGGTCGCCGACTTGGAACATGGAGTCCTTCATCATGGAACGCCGAGCTCTTCCTTCGGATCCCGAAGACCGTTCTCCTCGGACCGCCATGATCTCCATCCTAAATCTGAGGACGCCGAGACCCTGGACGACATGTCTCCTTCCTGTAAGCGTCGACACCGGTACGACAAGACCTTCTTCCCGCACCAATGCCTGAGGACCAGACGCCAAGTTCACCGAGGACCCGGACGCCAAGGTCGCCGACATGGAACGCCAAGTTCTTCATCCCGGACGCCATGACCGTCTACACGGACCCGATGACCACCAGTCCCCGATCCATTCAAGTTCGCCATCGACGACAATGTCGACCGCTTGAACCCAAGTTCTCCGCCACGACACGACAAGTTCTCCATCGCGTATCCGAACCTCGCCGTCCCCGTCCAACCCTGAGACCCAGACCTAAACCCCGGAACCCAAGATCTTCTGAACCCAGATGTGTGAACCTTTTCTCGAGCCCCTATTTTATAAATGTTGTATATAAAACTTGTTGCATATGAATTGTTCATGCATGCATACCTGTGTGTGGTTTGGGGGCATTATGCCGATTCACCTCATACTTAAATATGGAGTGTTTATGCGGGATATATTCGTCTTATTCCGGACTCCATTTAAATTGGTGTAGCAAACTGATGCCATGTTTTGCCTTGTTAAGACAACATTTAAATTGCGGGGTATCTAAATCACTTGAACCATCAATTAATTGTCGGGACCCCGGTTCCGCTTAATACTGCCTAATTGCACTGCATCTGCATCATATCATAAGCATGCTGGATCTTCTGACGTAGTATTAAATATTGCATCCGGTGTTTCTTCTAGTCTTTGCTTCTTCGTGGATTAGGCCGATGAGTTGATGTGAGTATCGACAAGTTCTCTGGATATGAACCTTCGGCAGTGTTTCCCAGGCGAGCATCTCCCCCTTTCTACCTATTTTGCCTTTATAGTCTTTATTTCCTCCTGTTGATCTATTGCTATCCGTGTTGCGATGCTTTAGTTTCCGTGCACCATTTATACTCCTTGTAGCCTCTATATCGCCAAGGACACATCCTATTGCCTGTTGTTTGATAGATAGTTAGCCTTGCGAGTCGTAGTTGCTTGCTTATGTGTTGCTTCGCGTCGTTGTCGTTTCACCGTTGACGACAAGTTGACACATGATAAATGGTGGAGATGCTTAATGGTGGAGATGATCATGACTTTAAATACAGCTATTAAAATGCTAGATATAACTAATGTAGAGGCATCGGTGGGCAATAGATGTTATCTGGTTCTTCCACGCTCACTTGTGTCCCGTAGGACCCCGAGTACTTGATACCTGTTCCTTGACTATTCGCACTATCCACATACGGGGGACTCTATGAATCCCCCTTAGCCAGAGCTTGATTCATTTCTTATTTCTTGGGGCCACAAGTAGTTTGGGGCTTTATTACTATCCTGTACTTATGCCATGCTTACTGCTTTATTTACAATTGTGCGTGGAGCACCTGTACTGTTTTGGAACGTGGAATGTTTTCGTGGTATCGACAAGCCCAGTCACACTTTCGGGTTCCCAGTCGTTTACAGCCATTGTCACAAACCCTGGGTCCATTCCGGAGCCGGCTAACTTCGTTGCGGGTAGCTTAGTGGGGTGGCCCCCTGAAATATTTTATGAATCCTATGAATGCTTTGTCGTGAAAGCCTCGTTGGGTTTTGATTTGGTTTTTCCGAGGTTGATCGTGTGTGTGTTGCTATTTGTGCACCCCGTCAGGGTAAATCTTTCTGAAAGCCGTGTCCGCGGTTATGGATGACTTGGAGCACAGTATCTCGATCATAGACAAGCATAACTAAAGTAGTGCTATAAATTTGACTTAATATGTGACTAGTAATCAGATTCAAATACAACGGAATGGATATTAAAAATGCCAACAACTGGTGGAGCTGGGGTTCCTTGTGTCTTGTTATATCTGCCTAGTAAGTATTGCAACTCCAATGGAATGTGATAAAAGTGCCAACAACTGCTGGGTTTTGGTATTCCTCAGGAAAATTATATCTGACTAGTAAATGTTCCAACTACAACGGAATGGTAATTAAAACTATCCACTACTTATGCTTCAGGATGACTCATGCTATCTATATCTGATTAGTAAGTGCTACAACTATAACGGAATGAATAAAACTGCCAACCGTGTGAGTTTCCTTGGTCTGACTTCCTCGTTTGGTCTCGAGGGGGAATACCAGGATGGGTATGATTGGTGTTCGTATCAGGTTGGATCCGAATAGGTCTTTCTTATCCCTCTCTAATAGCCGCTAGTTTTACTGAGTCTCTATAGGTTGTTTAGTGTTGCTGCGCTGCCACTTCAGTCCACCATACCTATGTAGGCGAGAGCCGCCGAATTCTAGCCTCACCGTGTACTGGCCTCAGTACTGACGCTCTTATTTTTACTTTGCCCTTTGACGGCACCCCTTTTGTTTTAGCAGGTTCGAGTTCGACGTCGTTAGCAGGGTTACCCTTCCGGCTTGGCCTGGGCAGGGTTATGACGCCATTGGTTATTCTTCAGGGCTCTTAGCCCCATTTGCATCTTATCCATACTCGGATGTTGTATCGTTTTCAAGGCTATTTGGATCTTTGTAGTGTATATCTGTATTCTTGACTCTTGGAGTCGTGCTGTATATATATATCTGTTCTGTGGGTCCCATCGAGGACTGTTGTGTAATGGTATTACTTCGTTTTCCACCCGCACGAAAGTGCCTAGTGGGCGCCCTTAAATCGTTTCTATGCGGGTTTGGAGGGAAGTGCTAAAACTTTCATAGGGACGATTCGAGGGTGTTACAGTAAGGGCAAGAAAGTTGGTCTTAATGCTTCTTCATTTGAGAACACTTGATTCTTTCTTTACTTCTTATGCCTAACTTAAAGCCGTTAAAGAAAAGTACTTATTGGGAGATAACCCAAAAGTTTTAGATGAGTCTTGGAAGTTATTACCTCTGTAATAACCTCTCCTTATCCTTTTTATTTGCTTTTTGTGCCAAGAGTAACCTCTAATGACAGAGAAGTAATGATTGGAAAAGTTGCTGTCCCGAAACAGATTTCTGTGCTTCACCATAAAAATTCGTGAGAGAGCTCTGTATGTAGGATTGAGCTGTAATTTTTTGTGCTTATGCCACAGGTTGTTATATAACTTTCGTTAGTTCAACACGTTTTGATTTGAGCAACATAAGGTCTTCGAAAAAATTCGTCTTTACCTGCTGATCTGTTTTGACAGATTTCTGCCATTTTCTGCATTTGCTTCTTGTGGGTTCCTTTTTGAGTTCTTTTGGGGAATTGAGATTTTTGAGGGAAGTGGTACAGTATATAGTGTTCTAATGGAAGTTTGTTTGGTGTTAGAACTGAATCTTGAGACTTATTTATCTTGAGTGCACTAATGTTGCTAATAAAGATTGTGTGAAGTTTTGTATGAAGGAAAATTTTCAGGTGTATGGAAGGAATGAGTAATGAGATGAAGGATGGACTAAAGCTCAAGCTTGGGGATGCCACGCGTGTCACCCCAAGAAATATCCAAGAAGTACAAGCGTCAAAGCTTGGGGATTCCCAAGGCATCCCCTTCTTCATCAATAAAAATCCCAGGTTCCTTCCAAACGCTTCATTTTTATTGTTTCATGCACAGTTGTGTTGTTCTTGGAGCGTCTTCTTTTTTGTTTTTGTTTTGGTTTTTAGTTTGCTTGGTTTGATTAGTTTTCTGAATAAATTAGTTTGACCCCCTCTTTCATACATTGGTTTGCAAGTAGTTTGGTTTGGTTTGAAAAAGAGTAGGAAAGTTCATATTTATGTGGTAAAAAAGAGCTTGTTTTGACTGTGGCCTGTGCTTTTTCATGCCATGCCTGATATTGTTTTGGCTTTATGCTTAGTATTCTTTGCTGTAGCATGACTTGTTATAAACAATTGAGATTGCTTAATGTGCCTTGGATGAATCATGCATTGTTTTAGCATATTAAAGCATAGTATAGTGGTATTCTCCTTTGATGCTTTATTTGGGTTGACTTGGCGCATGCTCACACCATGTTATGACTATCTGAAGTCACCATAGCCTTTATGATCCTTTACTTTTCAACTTTTAGTATCACTTTATGCTTTGATCAATGATGTTTTGTCGCTCTACATGATTATGGCCATTATTGCTCTCTTAGTTTGTCGCTCCCAATCTTTTGCTAGTCTCCACAACCAAGTATGAGTTCCACTCATGCATCCAACTCCCTAAACCAAGTTATTCCAAAGAGTCCACCATACCTACCTACTAGCTTATGCTATTCCAAGTATATTCATGCTTTTGTTTACCTTCCAAATTAAACTTGTTATGATAAAACTAGTGATTAAAGCTCTCACGAACTTGATGGCACACTTTACTTTTTGACTCTAATAAACTTGAACCATTGGATCCTTCTTTGTTGTGTATATGCTTGCGCTTTATAAGTTGAAATTAGCAGAACCATGTTTCATGGGGAACGCTTTCAACATTGCACTTGTACTTTGTACCCCGTTGATATCATGTTCTTTTGCTTACGGATCCCGGCGGTGTGAAATAAAAGTGGAACTTGTAAGATCATGGAGCTTGTATGTGTGTTAGAGAAACGCCTGTTGGAAATATGCCCTAGAGACAAATAGTAGTAAGGACTATTATCATATTTCATATAGTTTATGATTAAGTTTTATATCATGCTATAACTGTATTGAGTGGAAACATCAATACACGTGTGATATACAAACAAACCAGGGGTTCCCAGTGAAACTCTAGTCACTGGTTCATTGGTCAACAGATGATCATGTTTCCTGATCATGTGGCATTTATGCCAGTTGGAAATGAGGTCATCTCATTCTGAGAATGAGATGATGAACCAATACCCAACCTAAACATCATGATTCGATCATGTCACGAAGTTCAAGTTACGATGATTAGAAATGGATCCTCGTAGACTATTCCTTAGACCGTGAGACTATATCAGTCACTGTCTCCCGAGAATGCTTAGATAGCATCAAACGCCATCTGGTAAAACGGTGGTTATAAAGGTGTGTTCAGGTATTCGGAGGAAACCGTAGAGGCACTATATGTCAAGAGCAGGATTTGTCCGTCCATGTGACGGGAAGATACTCAAGGGCCCACTCGGAGAGGTTATATCCAATAGTTGCGCAGCGTGTGATTAGATCACGGGGATATCACTTGTCAGAACGAGTCAAGTAGTGTTGTTTAGTAACGAGATTGAACACGACATGGTGATGTCATTGATCAGATCTCGGGCAATGCAAGTATCGAGAGACAAAGGGAATAAGACATGACTGTCCCGGTTCAAACGGCGAAAGATCTTCGTGGAATGCACAGGGGTCACATGGCCATCCAGGTCCCTCTGTTGATCATTGGTGCGGGAGTGTCCTGACCATGTCTAGAGTGTTCCCGAACCGTGGGGTATCACGCTTAAGGGCTTGATGATGCTTAAAGAGTGTTTATAGGATTGGAAGAATCACCGAAGAAAAGAAGGGAGAAAACCGGAAAGGTTTCGGTAAGTCCGGAGGATGTGCGGAGTGGAGGTGGAAGGTGTTCCATGGCCACGGAGATTGAATAATATGTGAATGAATGTTAAATGTTGGTTTAATCATTTACTCATAATTATTTAATAAAGAGAAAATCAATTAAAAGGCCAAAAGGCTTAATGGGCCAATTTCCGGAGGGAGAGGGCCCATTAGGGGAAAGGAGAAAGGGGAGAGGGACCAAGGGGGAGGCCGGATAGCCCTTGCCCCCCCGTGGGGCCCACTAGGGGCTTGCCGGCGGCCACCCCACCCCCTCCTCTCCTTTAATCCCACCCTGGGACTTGAGGGGAGGTAGTACCTCCCCTCCCCCTATATAAAGTGGGGTATTTGGCCTAGAAAATACACCCAATAATCAATAAAGGTCTCCCCACTTTTGGGAGGACCTCCAATTGATATTTTCTCTTTCCCCTCTCTCTCGTGACCGTCGTCCCAAGTCTGGACTGCGCGAGCGAGAGACATCTTCACCTCGGAGCGCCGTCGCGCTGCGGGATTCGGATCCGGGAGCTCTACTTCCGCAACTGCTGCTGGATCGGGGAAGCAGGAGTCATTGTTAGGCACCGGGCGTGTGTAACTCCCCGCGAGGTGTCGCACTTGAGGTACTCAAGTCGTTGGAGCCAGGAGGAGAGCAAGGACTTCATCACGACCTTGAGGTCGACTTCGGCTCATCTACATCAACCACGCTCTCCTGAGTGTTGACAACGCTTTTCGGTCTTCAAGGGTAAGTTCGCGAAAAGCCCCTCCCGTTACTGTATTACTAATAGATAGGTCCTGGCAGCTTCAGGGGTTCAGGGGCGTAGAGTAAAATTTTATTGTTTTTATGCGCGGAACCCCTACAACGCCTGGGCCGCTAGCCTAAGCCATGCCTAATCATGGTGGAAACTTGCAGCATCACCATAATGAGCACTCTATGAAGCATCCTCAATAAAAACCTATGCAAATAGCAAATAAAAAGATCGCTGAGATGCTCATTGTCTGCTTGTCTTGTCATTTTGATTATGGGAAAGCTCCTGTATCATGTGCAAGGGGTACCCCGTTGGCGGTTCTTAATGATACACATATACTTACAATGACAAGAGCTTACTCGTGACTGAAGTTGAGTAGCATGAGGATCGGTCTTCGTAAGTAAGGGGCATGAGATTTCGGTTTATAACTTTTCAAGCATATCCTCTTAGTTGTGTCACTTTAACCTTAATCACCTTCAAGATGCTTATGATAGGGGCAATGAGAGCTGAAAGCTATAAGTAGCATAATTTTTGGAAGCTCTTTATGAGACTTGAAACCCTACTTCCTTTTACAAAGGCCTTTCTTCCACCATTATATTGAGTCTCCACCTTCTATCTTTATACACTTACTTTGAGAGCATAGTGGCCATTCTTAGTTCTATGTGCATTGTCCCAAGACTAGTTGATTGATGCATAACTTGATATTGCTTGTTTTAAACTATTGTATCTAGTCACTCTTATGAACTTTGAAGGTGTCCTTTGCATTTATATTTGCTACTCTATTGAGGGACAAGCTGAATACTATTATGCGATGTTTTCTTTATGTGAAACAAACAAACGTCTTGCAAAGCATTGTTATTCATGAATCTTTTGTTTGTGCCTTTTCATGTTGCATCATAGTTTCTTTGCTTATTGCTAGAACTTTGTCTTCCATGTTATGATTGAAGTACTATGATCCCAGCTTTGAATGATTTGCAAATAATTTGATCAAGTTTATGATGGTGCATGTCACCTCAAAAATTATTCTTTCTTTTTATCACATACCTACTCGAGGATGAGCAGGAGTTAAGCTTGGGGATGTTGATACATTGCAAGTGTATCTATAATTTTTGATGTTCCATGCTTGGTTTTATCCACTTTCTTGTGTTTGGTCCCAACTTTGGAGTACTTTTCATATGATTTCTTGGACTAACCTATTAACAAGAGTCACAGTGCCAGCTGCCTGTTTTCTGCTGTTTTTGGTTCCAGGAAAGTCAGAAAATGAATATTCTCGGAATTGGACGGGACAAAAGCCAAAGTGCCTATTTTTCCGAAAGGGATCAAGTGCCAGAATACAAGACGGAGAAGGGTCAGGGAGCCACCACACCACCTGGCCGCGCGGCTAGGCCTGGCCCACGCCAGGGGGTGGTGTGGCCGCTCCCGGCACCCCCTCGGCCTCTCCTTCCGCCGATATATTGCCCTCGGGACGAAAACCCTAAGTACCCGATCAGAAATCCATGAAATAGTCTATAGCCGCCGTCATCTCCATCCCTAGATTGGGAGGGATCTGAAGCTCTTCCCGACGCCCTGCCGGAGAGGGGAATTCACCCTGGAGGCCTTCTTCATCACCATGCAAGGCTCTGGTGTGATGCGTGAATAGTTCATCCTTGGACTACGGATCCATGTAGTAGCTAGATGGCTGGTTCTCCTCCTTTGTGCTTTCATGTTTAGATCTTGTGAGCTCCGTTCATGATCAAGATCATCTATTTGTAATTCATACATGTTGTGTTTGCGGGAATCCTATGGATATTGAGATGCTATTTCAGATTGATTATTGATTCTATCATGTCTTTGTTATTTGTGATCTTGCATGCTTTCCGTTGTTAGTAGCTATCTTGGCCAAGTAGATGCTAGCAACTCCAAGAATTAGTATTTATGCTCGATAGTGGGTTCATGCCTCTGGTAATCTGGAGAAGTGACAGAAATCTCTAAGGTACTAGATGTGATGTTGCTACTAGGGAGAAAACAACAATCCTTTGTTCATAGAACAATCGTATTGTTTACTTTACACGCAGTTCGTAAAGCAATAATCTGTTGCTTGCAACTTAATACTGGAGGGGGTTCGGATGATAACCTGAAGGTGGATTATTAGTCATAGATGCAGTTGGATGGCGGTCTATGTATTATGTTGTAATGCCCAATCAAGTCTCAAAGGATTCAAGATGATTAGTATATGCATGTATTGCTTTCTATGTGTTTGTCAATTGCCCGGCTATAATTTTTTCACCCAGCATGTTATCTATCTAAGGAGAGACACCTCTAGTGAACTATGGATCCCGGTCCTTTCTCTTTACATACAATCTACAATCTTTTACTGATTTGTGTTTACTTTCTGCAAACTTTTACTTCTTTCCATTCGATACGTTTAATCCTTTGTTTTCCACAAAACACGGTGAGATTGACAACCTCATCGCAAGTTGGGGACAAAGTTCTGTGGTTGTGTTGTGCAGGTCTCCACATTGCTACTAGCACCGGTAGTGCGCCCTGCCAAAGCTCAGCTAGTAACATCTTTGGGGTGTTTCCTTGCTCCTACTGGTTCGATTAAACCTTGGTTTCATAACTGGGGGAAAACTTGCTGCGATGCTCATCATACCTTCCTCTTGGGGTTCCCAACGAGATCTACGTCAAACGACGAGCACATCAGATTCCAAAGAACCATTTCTTCGGATTAAGCATGATGTTGTATTTTCATAGATTGGTGAACGTTTCCTCCAAGTCAGAAATCAGTGTTTCCTTATTTTTGGACATCACCGCAATATCATCCACGTATGCATGTACATTGCGTCCGAGTTGGTCATGGAGGAAACGCTGCATCGTGCGCTGGTAGGTAGCTCCTGCGTTCTTTAGCCCAAAAGGCATCGTAACAAAACAGAAGGTTCCGAAGTGGGTTATGAATGAAGTTTTGACTTTGTCAGATTCCTTCATCCGGATTTGGTGATAACCGGAATATGCATCGAGAAAACAGAGGAGTTCCGAGCCTGCCGTAGAATCGATAACTTGATCAATCCTAGGCAGAGCGAACGGATCTTTTGGACAAGCCTTGTTCAAGGCAGTATAATCAACACACATCCTTAAATCAGTGGTGTCCTTTTTAGGGACCATTACAGGATTGGTCGACCACTCAGTGTGGATGACCTCTTCTATGAATCCGGCTAACTCGAGCCGTGCTAGTTCCTTAGCTATTGCCTTACGCTTTTCATCGCCGAAATGTCGTAAGGACTGTTTGATGGGTTTAGCGTTCGGGTTTACATTTAAAGAGTGCTCGGCAAGTTCCCTAGGTATTCCGGTCATGTCAGATGGCTGCCATGCGAAGATATCTTGATTTGCTTTGAGGAACTTGACGAGCGCGCTTTCCTATGCGCTATCTAGGCCTACGCCTATCTGGGTCACCTTGGAGGGGTCATCATCCTTCAATGGCGTCTTCTTCGTCTCTTCTGATGCCTTGAACTCCGGATTTGGCTTTGTCACCTCCTTCTTCGTTGCGGGCATCTCGGACGGATCTATGCTCTTCTTGATCTCTTGGTACTCCTGGGCATGTAGCACGGCTTCAGCAAAGGCGGCATTTCCATCCTCGCACTCCCGCGCTTTCTTCGGGTCTCCCCTGATGGTGATTACGCCGTTGGGACCTGGAATTTTCATCATATGGTAAATGTAACACGGACGATCCATAAAAGTCCAGTAAGCCGGACGTCCGAATATATCATGGTACGCGCTCTTGAACGGGACCACTTTGAAGGAAAGTTCCTCCGTCCGATAGTTCTTTGGAGTTCCAAAGGTAACGTCCAAAGTGATTTCTCCTAGGGAATTAGCTTGTCTTCCTGGGACAACTCCGTGAAAGATCAAAGAGCTATGGTTCGGCTGGGTCTCCGAGATCTTCATCCGGCGTAGCGTTTCGACATACAGAATATTGATACTGCTGCCACCGTCCATGAGAGTCTTGGAGAAACCATAACCGTCAATAAGTGGATTGACGATTAAGGCGTATTTTTCTCGCCTGTGTAACTTGGGCGGATGATCAGTGCGGTCAAATGTGATTGCCACTTCCGACCAGTCCAGGAATTGGGGGACAGCCGGAACTGTTGCATTGAGCTCATGTAGAACTGCTTTCTTTACCTTGGCGGGGTGAGATCCGAGGAAGGTGACATAAGTGTCTTTCTTGGTCGGAAAATTTTTCTTCCCTTCCGGCTTGGGATTTGAAGCATCGGCTTCCTCCATGTTGGAATCTTCCTTGGTCTCTTTATCTTTTTCGGGATTCTTCTTTCCCTTCTTCCGCTTAGCTCTGTAGCCAACGATATCATCTCTTTTAATGTCGTCATTGAAACGACACTCGGCGTTTGTGTGGGACGAGCCCCCATTGGCGTCTAAGTGATGCGCACATGGGTTATTGGCAATGTCGGCCCAAGTGTAGGTTTTGCCTTGTTGCTGGTCTCCTCTACCTTGAACTCTTGAAGTCCCACGGCCATGCCCGTGGCCTCCGCCGCGTCCTCCTCGTCCTCCAGACCCGAAAGTAGCAGTAACCACTGCCGTTTCCGTGTTAGGTTTCTCTTCCGAGGTATTTTTGCACTTCTGAGTTTGTTTCTTTGGTTGTTTTACCGACTGTGGCATAGCTAGGGCATTGAGTAATCCCTCTGCGTCGTCGTCAGCATCTACATACTTGCTCGCTGTTTCTATCATCTCTCCCAAATCAGTGACTTTATCGCACTTCAAACGATGACGTAATAAACCAATTGGGAGACCTGCAATGAAAGCTTCAATCGCAGTTTGATCATTTACTCCTTCACAGGAGTTCTTGGTGTCGATCCATCGTCCGAGGTAATCCCGGCAAGTTTCTCCGGCTTTCTGGGTGCAACGCTGTAGGTCTCCGACCGTACAGGGCCTCTGGTATGTGCCTTTGAAATTCCGAAAGAACGCACTTTGCATGTCATACCAGTTGTGGATGGTGTTCTCCGGAAGTTCATTAAGCCATGATCGTGCTGTCTTCCGCAGCATGAGTGGGAGATATCGGGTTGCGACCAGGCTGTTTTCGCCTTTGGCGATGCAGCACGCCTGGAAAAAATCCTGCAGCCAAGTATCTGGCCGAGCTATGCCGTCGTAGGCTTGGATATGTATTGATATAGCAAATCCTTCCGGGAATTTTGTGTCTCTTATGCATGGTCCGAAGCACTTTGGGCCCATGTATATATCATTATTTTCATAGCGCCGCGCCTCTATGTTGGAGTTGATCCTGTGCTTTGCGTCATTCGGGGATAGAGATCGTCCCGAGTGTCGGCTGTGGCTACAGTGCCTTGGAGCCGGACTTCGGCTTCTGCCACCACTTCCTCCACCACGACGCCCTCCATTTCCTCCCTAGGGGCTGTTGTGATGGCTACTTGGCGGAGAGGGTGGAGCAGCTGGGTTATTTCCGGCTGATCGCCGGCCTCCATCCGGAACGTCATTATTCTGGTTCCGGGGAGGGTCTTCATTATGACGAGCCCCCTGCCGGCTTGTCTCGGCACGGTGTCCGTCGTTCCTTCGTCCGTCGTCCGGATGGCTTGCATGTCTAGGAGGTGGCATTCTTTGTCGATCCTCCTCCCGACGTTTCTCTTTATCATCGTCCCTGCGGTCTTTCAACTCTCGCCGGGGCGGGTTCCTCGGATTTAGTACAGCAATTGCTTCTTGCTCCGCAACTGGGTTAACGTTATGCCAGTCACAGACCGCTTTGTGGTGCTGTCCCGAAGATCCGGTTCTTGAGTAATTGTCCTCCCGGCGATCGGAACGGTGATGCTATTCCGGAACACGCTGGGGTCTTACATCAGCCCATGCCGGATCTGTGTGACACTGGTCAGAATCAGAGGCCAGCTTTTGACTTCCAGACATGGCGACTTTGCTGCTCCAGTCCCTTGTTGAGTACTTTGATGCCCAACCGGATCTCCTCCGGGCCTTGATTAGCCGATAGAATTTCTTGGGTCGCCACGGTATTCTGTACTAGGGTTGGATATACCCAATCCCCTTTGCTATCTTTTCGAGGCTTCCCCATTTCTTCTCCGAAAAGGTCGACGTGAATCTGCGGGAATTGGTTGTGATTAGTATGATGCTTCCTGGTCTTTTGGTATTGCCTGGAGTTGTACTTCTCCGCAGATGCTATGCGTTTCTTTTCCTCCTCAATGTTTTTGGCTTCATCGAGGAGTACTTGACGACGCGCTTCTAGGGCATGTGCCCTCTCGTCCAGTTCTTCAGCAGTAAGTTCTGCAGTTGTAGGAATAGGTGTGGTTAATGCAGCATCGATGAGTTTACGCGCACCTTCAGTGATCACGTGTCCGTCCACCGACTCTTCTTTCTTGGGCTCGTCTGGGATAAGCGCTCCATCCGAGTCTTCCTCGTATTCCTCGGCAATCACCTCCTCTACCGGAAGATCTTTTGTCGGGGTCTTGTTCTTCTTGTTCTTCTTCTTTGCCTTCTTGGCAGCGCCGGTAGCAAAGACGGCTTTGGGTCCGTTTCCCAGAGTCAAGCTCTGATCGGTACTTTCAGACATTTGGACCTCGCGATTATCTCCGATTTCCATGTCATCCTGCACTTTGGGAGAGTGTTCCTCGGATCCTTCATCCATGGCTTCTCCTTCCTCTGCAGCTTTGGAGTTATACTCCTCTTCATACTCCGCGGAGAACTTTCGAAAATCCGCTGACGTCATCTATTCATCCGAGGATGCAGGTACGTTGGTGTTTGTTCCAATTGCCTCCAGCACAGAGTCGGTGTTGTCTCTAGCATCGGCAGAGCCGGATCTGTATCCCACATATCCGACGAAGTGTGACGCGTGCTTCCTGAGGTACCTGTGGCTCTCGCGATCAGCTTCGTTGAAACTTTTGATGGTCTCAAGAATTGCATCTACCCTTGAGTTTTGCATTATCATACGTCACAGTGTGTACCTCAGGAATGGCCTGTCTGTCCTGGCGTCATCAGAGCTAGAATCAGTGTCGTTGCTATGCTCCTCCTAGATTTCGACTTCAGCGGGTGGGTCGATCTGGGATTCAGCCTCTCCAAGGAGATCTACTCCAGATTCGACTTGGACCGCTAGGTCTGCTTCATGCTCGGATTTCTCCACTATCTTCGCAACTGGTGCGGGCCGGGTGGGATTAGGGTTTTCTGAGATCCAGAACTCTGCTGCCTCCACGGACAAAGGGGATCCAGAAATTTCCTCTGCCTCTATCATCACCGCTGAGGTGGGTGGAACAGGTTCAGCAAAGCCAATGTAAACATTAATCTCGCTGAAAGACATGATGGTGTAGGCAGTCACTGTCTCCCTAGCCAGAATCCATGTCTCGTCGAGAACGATGAGAGGGACGTCGCTAGCGTAGAGGATGCGACCGACGGCGATAGTCTCGCTGATTCCGATTCTTGTAGATTCCGCTCGGAACGCAGATCCGAAGCTCACTTGCCCCATGGTGGGCGCCAACTATCGTCAGATTGATGACAAGTACGCCATGAGGGGGTCCTCGAGGCGTGCGAAAGAGAGGGGTGTGAGACGTACGTCGTTCCAGGATGGTGAGCACGCAAGTTTACCCAGGTTCGAATCCGCCGGCTTTGGACGGATCCTACTCCTGCTAGCAATCCAGTAATACGGCAGGGCCGGAATATGGGTTACAAGGGTTCGCCTGTGCGAGTTGAGATTGTAGACTATTGAGGGTGCCCTAAAGGCTCTCCCTAGGACGGCTTATATAGATATCCGGCTAGGGTTTATAGGAGAGATCTATCCGGCTACGACTAAGAGTCGGTTACAAAGTACATCTTGAACTACAAGTAATACTATAGACCTAAGTCGGTAAGTCTTCTGGGCCTTCCCGTAGCCGGACTGGACTCCATTTCTTCTCCCTGACTGGGCCGCCCGTGAAGCAAAGCTCTAACCCGAAGTGGGCCACCCTGGTTAGTGAGGACTGTGAGGATACCCGGAAAGTATATCCCCAACATGCTATTCCAAGTAAATTCATGCTTTTATCTACCTTCCAAATTAAACTTCTTATGTGAAAATTAGTGATTAAAGCTCTCACGAACTTGATGGCACACTTTACTTTCTTGCACTTAATAAACTTGAACCATTGTGCCCATCTATGTTACGTATATGCTTACGCTTTGTAAGTTGTGAATTAGCAGAACCATGCTGTCATGGGGAACGCTTTCAACATTGCACATGTACATTGTACCTAATTGATATCATGCTCTTTTGTCTATGGATGTCGTTGGTGTGAAATGAAAGGGGAGCTTGTAAGTCCATGGAGTTATGTATGTGTGTTAGAGAAACGCTTGGGACGCCGGTCTAATCCATGCCTAATCATGGTGGAAACCTGCAGCGTAACCATAATGAGCATTTATGAAGCATTCTTCTTATAAAAAAAAGATATAGATATTGAGAAAAAGAGAAAAGGAAAAAAAGAGATGAGAAAAGAGGAAAGAGAGAAAAAAGCACCATTTTCCCATGGTAAATAAGAAGATTGCTGAGATGCTCGTTGTCTGCTTGCCTTGTCATTTTTATATGGGGATTCTTCCATATCATCGGGCAAGGGGTACCCCGTTGGCGGTTCTCTATGATACACATATACTTACTATGACAAGAACTTACCGGTAACTAAACTTGAGTAGCATGAGGAGCGGCTCTCGTATTCAAGGGACATGAGATGTTCAACTTGTAACTTGTCAAGCATATCCTTGTATTTGATCACTTTAACCTTAATCACCTAAAGATGCCTATGATAGGGCAATGAGATCTAAAAGCTAATAAGTATCATAATTTTTGGAAGCTCTTTATGAAACTTGAAATCCCTGCTTCCCTCTGCGAAGGGACTATCTTTTACTTTTTAGTTGAGTCGGTAAACCTATTACCTTCTATCTCAGTAAGTATTTTGAGTTGTTGTGTTTCATTCATTCATATGATGATTTATTCAATCATGTTTCCTATGTTCCTTGTTTTGCACATTGCTCTTATCTTAGTGTTTATTACTTTGAAAGCTTTCATTGAAAACCAGTTATGTGTGAACTCTAGCAAATTGTCAACTATTCTTCGACCAAGTGCTAAGTTTGCCATTACCAATTATGATTTACTTTATGTATCTTCATTGTGTTTCCTTTACTTATTGCAAGTTAAGTTATATAATAGTGAGTTGTCTTCTAATATGATTTGTGTATTGATGAATGTGATGCTTCTTGTCCGTATTCTTTTATCGACTCTTCACTCCATAAACACGAGGTCATGTTTATTGAGCTCAGTTTTCGCTTGGGAAGTTGATACGTCCATTTTGCATCACTATTCTATATCATAATTTACTATTATTCATTGATATATTTCATATTAAGAGATGATACTTATGTTATTTCATCTGTTTTTGCATGGTTGATGACTTTTGGAGCATGGACCGCTGCAGTTAGGATTCTGATGGAAAAGGTGCTGTTTGGAGGCAAAATTCGCGAAGATCAGAAAATTCGGGAAAATACATGGAAAATTCTATTTTTCCAGAAGACGAAGATTGCCAGAAGGGGGAGTGGAGATGGGCCATAGGGGGCCCACACCACCCCCTGGCACGGGCAGCCCTAGGCCGTGCCAGCAGGTGGTGTGGCCGCCCTAGCCCACTCCAGGCTCTCCCCTCTGGCGTATATTATCTCCACGGAACCCTAATACCTGGAGAGTGACCACAGAAAGATTTCGCCGCCTCTGCGGGGCGGAAAACACCGAGAGAGAAAGTTCTCTCCGGCAGACAGAATTGTACTGGGGGAATTCCTTCCCGGAGAAGGGAGATCGTCGCCATCAACACCACCATCAAGCTGGACTTCATCGGGATCATCATCATCATCATCATCACCATCATCTCCACTAGCACCACTTCATACCGCTATAACAATTGGGTTGAATCTTGCATAGTTCTTAGGGGAAACTTTCCCGGTGTTGATTACTCTTTGTAGTTGATGCTATTGAGTGAACCATTGAATTATCGTTTATGTTCAGATTGTTACATATCATTATATCATCTCTGATCATGATCCATATGATGTCTTGTGAGTAGTCCGTTTTGTTCTTGAGGACATGGGAGAAGTCATGTTGTTAGTAGTGGAATTGTGTTGAGAAAGATTCAATGGTTTGATATTTAAGTTGTGGTGTATTTCTTCTAGTGGTGTCATGTGAATGTCGACTATATGAAACTTCACATTTATGGGCCTAGGGGAATGCATTGTCTATTTGGCTACTAATCGTAGGGGTTGCCGGAGTGACAGAAACCTGAACCCCCGTTAGGAAACCTTTGCACAAGGGATGTCAGGGTCTTAGAGTTTAAAACTGTGGTTAGGTTTCTACCTTAATTACTTTCTTGTACTTGTGGATGCTTGCAAGGGGTATAATCACAAGTATGTATTAGTCCTAGGAAGGTCGGTACATTAGCACAGGTTCACTCACACAACACTTAGCAAACTAAAGAAGCTTAATCAACTATATGAAGCGAAAGCACTTGACGATATTCCCATGTGTCCTCAAGTACGTTTGGTCATCTAAGAAATACAACCGACTTGTCCTTTGCTAAAGAAAGGATTGGGCCACTTGCTGCATTTATTCTTATTTTCTTTTATTTACTCGTACTTTATTTACCTGCATTATTAAAAACCCCTAAAAATCCGTTTGCTAAGTATTTACAGAGAATTCTTGCTCCAAGCCATTTGCCAACACCTTCTACTCCTCGTTGGGTTCGACACTCTTACTTATCGAAAATACTGCGATACACCCTCTATACTTGTGGGTCATCAGTTGACTGTCAAAAGGTTACTCCTAAGGTCTCTGTCATTCCTGATACTTCACCAATGGAGGAGGAGGAGTTGCATGCCACAGTAGATGGTCAACTCCTTTCTTACTTAGTTGGTGAAGTATCGGAGGTGGGCTTCGATGAGACTGGGCTTCTCTTTGTATGAGGTAAAAGCATCTAGTCGGAAATCAAAGAGCCAGAAGTCTCATAAGAGACCCCGTGTATCCAAACTTTCTATAATAGCTCAATGAATGGCATGTTCTCAAATAGAAGAGGTTTTCATGACTTGGCTAAACATTTGTTTTTTGCCGATTGTGTGAGAGATTATAATTTAAATTTTCTAGGTATTTCTAAGACTGGTAGACGTGATTTTTCACAAGCCTTCCTCAATCGCCTTTCTAGTGAAGTGTACTTTACGTGGATATCATGCCCGCCTAGAGGTAGATCCGTGGGGATCCTATTAGGCATCTGTGATGAGACTATGAAAGTCTTAGCTAGTTCGGTCGGAGATTTTTTTTATAAAACTCCATATACATAACAAGGCTGATGATTTTACATGGTCTCTAGTCGCTGTTTATGGAACCCTGGAGATGTTTATAAATCTGACTTTTTATTTGAGTTGGTGAATCTGGCAAAGGATAATCTATACCCTATACTTATAGGTGGAGATTTTAACTTGCTAAGATACCCTCATGAGAAAAGTCGGGGCTGGATCGACGAACATTAGCCTTTTCTTGTTCAATGCTGTCATAGATAGTTTGGATTTAAGAGACGTTACTATGTTAGGAAGATAGTTCGCATGGGCGAATAGTCTTCCGGAGCCAACACACGAAAAATTAGATAGAGTGCTTATGGATACTGAGTAGGAAGAGAAATTCCCTTTGGTAACTATTCGCGCTATAGAGCGTATCGAGGCTTTTTCGGATCATGTTCCTTTACTTTTATCTGTTGGAACAACACCATGGAGATTCAAACATAGTTTCAAATTTGAACTTGGATGGATGGATCGTGATGGTTTCCACGACTTGGTGAAGGCTATTTGGGAAAAACCGGTTAGTGGTCAAACGCCTATACAGCGATAGAATAATAAAATGCGTGCCCTACGCAAATTCCTTCGTGGTTGGGCCGGACATACTTCTAGAATCCTTAAGAAAGACAAAATACGCCTTTCATCTATTATTAATGATTTAGAGGCTTCTGCGGAATTCGGGCCTTTAACCGCACAAGAGATTGAGCTTAAGAGCCAATCGAATGCGGAAATTGCCAGACTACTTCACGAGGAGGAACTCAAATGGTACCAACTCTCTAAAGCAAAATTCATTCTTGAAGGAGATGCGAATACAAGATAATTCCATGTTGTTGCCGATGGCAAGCATAAAAAGAAATTTATTCACTCTTTAATTCAGGATGAAGGTATGATTGAGGGTCAGGAGCAACTAAAATCTTATATTACAAGTTATTACAAGTCCTTGTATGGGGCACCACCGGAAAACTCTTTCTCACTGGATGGTTCCTAAACAACGGATATTCCTCATGTATCTATTAAGGAAAACAACTTTCTAACCACTCCCTATACGGAGGAGGAGGTCAAGAAAGTTGTTTTCCAAATGGAACATAACAAAGCGCCAGAGCCCGATGGCTTTCCAGCAGAATTTTATCAAAAGTTCTGGGAAGTTATCAAAGAGGACCGGATGCATTACTCTGAGGTTCTGCAAGTTGGTCAACTAGACCTTTTTAGGCTAAATTTTGGCAATATTATTTTGCATCCTAAGGTTAATAATGCAGAACGTATACAACAGTATTGTCAAATCTGCCTTCTTAACATTAGTTTTAAAATCTTCACAAAAGTTGCGACGATTAGACTAAATTCAGTAGCTGACCATGTTGTACGCCCATCTCAAACTGATTTCATGCAAGGAAGAAACATGTTAGATGGTGTAGTAATCTTGCATGAGAAAATTCATGAACTACACTAAAAAAATTGAATGGTGTATTGTTCAAGGTTGACTTTGAGAAGGTGGTCTTTTCTTCAGCAAAAACTCCGTATGAAAAGTTTTTCGGAGGAGTGGCGTGCTCATACAATCTTTTGTGTTTGGTGGTAGTGTTGCCATAAACGTCAATGACGACATTGGCAAATACTTCCAGACCAAAAAAAGGGCTGAGACGAGGAATCCATTATCGCTTATACTATTTAACATAGTGGCTGATATGTTGGCTATCCTTATTGAGAGAGCCAAGGCTGATGGCCAAATTAAAGGATTATTTCCCCATCTTGTTGATGGTGGTCTCTTCATTCTTCAATACACTAACGATATAATCTTATTTATGGAACACGATCTGGAGAAAGTTAAGAATCTGAAATTAATATTATCAGCATTCGAGCAACTCTCTGTATTGAAAATTAACTTCCATGGGAGTGATTTGTATTTTTTGGCGAGGCCCACCTATACGCTGAACTATTCGGCTATGGCCATGGGAAATTTCCAATCAACTATTTGGGAATACCGATCCATTATCGGCGTCTCGCGATTGCTGAATGGAAACTCGTTGAGGAAAGACTTAAAAAATGTCTTAATAGTTGTAAAGGTAAATTGATAGCCCTTGGTGGAAGACTTGTACTCATAAATTCAGTACTCACTAACATGGTACTGTATATGATCTCGTTTTTCCAGTTACCAAAAGGTGTCTTGAAGAAAGTGGATTATTTCTGATCAAGATTCTTTTGGCAAGGAGATAGTGAAAAAAAGAAATATCGACTGGCCAGATGGAATGTGGTTTGCCGACCAAAATAATACGATGGACTGGGTATATATGATTTGCAAGTCAAAAACACCACTCTTCTAGGTAAATGGGTTTTCAAACTACTTACAGAAGATGGTGTCTGGAAAACTATTCTATGGAGGAAATATGTTCAATCCAAAGCTATGTCTCAAGTGGTTTGGAAACCCGGCGATTCACACTTTTGGGCTGGACTAATGGCGTCAAAAAGTAGTTCTTCCATTTCATTGTTCTCAATATTAAGGATGGATCGCAGATTAGGTTCTAGGAAGATAAATGATTTGGCCAAACTTCTCTTCGTGAACAATATCCATCTCTATATTCGATTGTTAGACACAAAGGGGATACACTTTCCAAAGTAATGGAATCTAATCCTCCTAATGTATTTTTCAGAAGAAGCCTCATAGATCCTAGACTGATATCTTGGAATAATCTTTTATTACGATTATTCACGATACGGATGTCGGAGGGTGTGGACGAGTTTAAATGGAAATTACTAGGGAATGGTAAATTTTCAGTTGACTCAATGTATAGAGTTTTAATCCAACCTAATATTACAGGCAATGACAATAGTAAAATTTTGAAGATGAAAATACCCCTTAAAGTGAATATTTTCTCTTGGTATCTTCGTAAGAGAGTAATTCTTACCAAAGATAATCTTGTTAAGAGGAATTGGCATGGAAGTACACAATGTGTTTTTTGTCACCATGATGAGACAATTCGGCATTTATTCTTCCAGTGTAAATTTGCTCATGCTATATGGTCAATCATCCAAGTAGCCTCTGGTTTATCTCCTCCATGTTTGGTGGCCAATATATTTGGTAACTGGTTGCATGGGATAGAGGACAAATACAGGACTTTGTTTAGGGTGGGAGCGCTTGCCATTATTTGGTCGCTTTGGCTATGTAGAAATGACAAGATTTTTAATAACATTGTGTCTTCTTCCCTGCAGGTTATCTATTGAGCCATGGCTATCCTCCGATCATGGACTACTCTCCAACGTATGGAGTTTCACGACTTATTTATGGAGGGGTGTACGCGATTGGAGGACGCGACTAGGGATATTTTCTCCTGACATAGATGGCAGCGTGATCTGGGGATAGATCTGTCATAGCCGGAGGCATTTATTTATAGCATATTTTGTAATGCTGGTACTTTTTTTAGTCATTAGTTGTGTGGTTGATCGGCTGTGTGCATCCTATCTATGCAGAGGCCGGGTGTAAACATTACTGTTAAGTAATAAAGCGCCCATTTTCAAAAAAAAGTAACTAATGTTCTGTACAAGAGAGGTATGCCTTTGGTGTAAGCATTTATTAAACACTTTCTCGCCAACACATAGCACAAATTCACAGGACATATCCCACAATGACATGGAGCAAGAGTAATAAAAGTTGATAGGCCTAGCTGGACAATAAAGGATACTATTAGGAGGTTTATTTGCTAAACAAAATACATCACCGCAAGTATAACCTGGTACAAAGTGTATTTTAAGCAAAAAAGGATGTTCTACCTACCAAGAAGAATGGTTGAAATGCTACTAGAAAAGTTAACCCAAAGGAAAACCTTCCAACAAAAAGTTAAACTTCCTGAAACATAAAACAGTAAGAAACAAATAAAAACATGTCTAAGCTCGGTATCTTTGAAAAAATCAAGTCTTCGGCAATGTAAACAACCAGTGGTCAGAAGAGAACAATAATATTTGATGAAAACAAACCACAAGAACCCGGGATATGGATCTTACAATATAAGTGTAGTTGACAATTCACTCTCCAATTAACACTGACATGAAATCAAAATTATAAGGTACTGTAGTGAACTGAAAAATTCTAAACCATCTCCTAGCTTCACAACACCTTTCAGTATGGTACCTACAACATATTCTAGCTAGTTGAACAAAAGTCGCTACCTCTTTTAAGAAGAAAAAGGCACAACCGTCATCTAAAAAAAGAGAAGGCTAGAGCGGCAAACAACAACATAAGTCGACGCTAGTCATATGCTCACCTGGGATGATGACCTTATTATATAGCTCCAGAATTTTCTGAACCGTGAAACAAACTGCAACAAACATGTGATAACTACATCTGTTATAAGCATGAAAGTTACTACGAAAAAGGGAGGCACCAAAAAGCCTAAGTATCTCCACTTAAATGCCAATGCAGAAGTACACAAATGTCTTTGTTTCTTTTCCAAGTCTTGGGAGCACAAGCGATGACTCCATGTCTTCATGTTAATCTCACTACCTTCCCAGTAAAAAAGTCAAGGTATCAATGTACTAACAACCTCTGATACTCAATTTTCGCATTCCGAAAACTGTTATATCCAGCAAGCAGCTGAGAAATCACCATAATGGTAATGCATGAAGTATCGGCACATGACATCACCATAGTTTTGAGTACAAACGTGCTGTAAGCATTGTCGGGTTCACTAAGGTTTTTAGGATTATTATTTCCAGTTGATAAGGGAAGTTCAACATAATTAAAGCAAATTACAAAGAAACAAGTTGGTTTTAAAATAATACACAAACATTTCTTCATTAAATTTTTGGATGGAATGATCAAAAACTCACAATCAAGGAAGATGAAAAGATACTGATAGTAAGGAAATATGCTACAGAAAAATTGTAAAGTCTACCATGTTGTAAACTCACATAAACAAATGCTTCATTTGACACCAATAGTCAGATATGGAAGAAACAATCTCCTGAGAAAAACATATACTCTTATATTGTACTCATTTAGAACATTTACAATTAATAACTAAATAAATGAATACATATGTAGCATTACATAAATAGAGGAAGAGAACCAACGAATTTAAGATGTATCGGCGATGAAGTCTTGTATCACGGTACGTACAGCAATAGGAATTCTCACTGAGTGCGCACTTTGGTCGGACCATGTCAAACTCCCAAATGTGTAACCTCCCTGTACTCTTTGCTTCGCTGTAAACGTCAGTGTAAATGTCATGCTTCTACTACCACCCGCAGTGAAACTGATAACAGATGGCTCCACTGATACAGCTACCCCTGCGGGAGCTTCAACAACCGCTTGGTAAGTCGCTTCCACCGGCCCGATGTTTGTGATAGTTCGCTGGACAATGACCTGGTTCTGCAGGTCTGGCACGGCAATTGATGGTAGATTAATATTGAGTTGGTAGGACTCACAACCATCTAACAATCCAATGGTGCAATTGAAGAATTTATTGTACTCCTTCGTATCCACATCGTATACCAAGCCAGGATCAATGGCCCTGTCTGGGTTGATGTGTCCACCGCCAAAGTCAAAGGGGTCGGCTAGTTTTCTCGGGACCGAGTCTGCTTGTATCGGCATACCAAAACGATCGGTCACCGAGGCTGTAAGGGGTTCGAAGGAAGGATTTTGAGTCAAGATAAATTAAAATGATTATGTAGTAGAACTTCATTATGGTCCTGGTGTATACCTGTGGTAACAATGGCAGACTTGATCATGGCAGGCGACCAATTAGGATGAACCGACTTGATCAGTGCGGTGACCGCCGAGACATGCGGGCACGCCATAGATGTGCCCGATTTGAACACGTAAGAGCCACCCTCAGCTGCCAAGATGCTAACTCCGGGTGCAGTTATGTCAGGCTATACAAATATATAGATAAAAGTTTTAGAGACAAGATAATGATGTCCTAAGTAGACTGTTTCCGGATATTATATTTTGAATAATTTGTATATCATTCCAAATTAATAAGATTAATAAGATGTTGATATATACCTTGAGTATGCCAGGGAAGGAAGGGCTTGGCCCTCTAGAGGAGAAAGAAGCGACCCTCGGCGATAGTACCCCGTCTCCAACAACGGTTACGGTAGGCGAGAACTTCACCACGGGACTCCTAGAATGAACAAGAAGACATACGTGAAAACTTGAATAAATAAAAAAACACGTTCATCATGTTTCATAAAGGAGGCAACTGGGCTCTCACCCTTCGAAGTTCCTATACGATATGATTCTTTGTGCAATCTCAAAATCCACCAGTATGTAGGGGATAGTGCGTTCCTTCCCAGCCACAGGTTATCGAGGAGGTTGAAAGTGTACTGGGCAAAGATGAGCCCCTTCGCGCCAGCCTCGGCGGTATGGTTGATGGCATTCGGAAGTGCTACCCTAGGCGGCGTCTCCTTCGCATCCGCTGGTGCATAGCATAGGACGATTTTGCCAGTGACATTGACTGACGCCATTGACTCTGCGTCGCAGCTGCACAAATGTTTTACATTATTGAATATACTAGTTCTAGATGAATGAGTTGTGATTAAGTACAAAAAGTGTGTCAAGTGACTGCCTTATTCATTTACCTCCCCGCATAAACAAGATCCTTAAAGTCGTTGCTGATCAGAGACGCATTGTACATAAGTGATCGACCCTGCATTTGAAAGAGCAAGCACACATTAAGGAGTCAATAGTGGAATTAAGGAAAGTGCACTTCAGGGACGAGCTAAACATATTTGTTGTTGTTTTTATCATTGAACATATTTATTATTAGTCTCAACTACAAAGTCAAGTTAATCTGTCGAAACTGTATGATGATCGCGATCCAATTACCCGTGCACATTGGAGGACCTATTAGCCTTGTCAAAGTTGACAGTCCATTTTAAACTATCAATCATGCACACAAAATAATAACTTGAAGGTTGTTTCTACTTACCACCAATTTTTCGTTGTTCCCGAGCGATATCAAGGTAGGGAAAGCACGGTCAATCGTGCTAGCGGCCACCGTCGTGACCCATGGCACGGCGTTCGTTACGGTCTGTGGCACGGGCCCATCATTCCCGCCTGCGAACACGACTGAGATCCCTCTCTGCACAGCATGCAACGTCCCGGGTATCTCATGACCGGCTAATCCCACAGAGAGTGACAAGACATCCACGCCGTCATGTATAGCATCGTCGATAGCCGCGAGGATCGCTGCGTCAGGGCAACCCCCTCCAACCCAACACACCTTGTAGATACCAAGCCGTGCATGTGGCGCCCCACCACGTGCCACACCGGTGCCTAGGCCCCCATAGCTCACACCTCGCACCTCTACACCAGCGATTGTCGAGGCGACGTGTGTACCGTGGCCATTGATGTCCCTAGGTGACTTATAGTTGCTCTTGAGTACCTCGGCATTAAGGCCACGGCCGTACCACCGCGCGCCAATGATCTTTCTATTGCAACTCGTTTTGTTGAACTCCTGGCCGGTCTGGCATTTCCCTTTCCACCTTGCAGGTACAGGGCCATACCCGTTGTCGGCAAAGCTTGGTGATTCAGGCCATATGCCTGTTGTAACACATAATCATATGAATAAGCATGCGATCAATTGGTGCCCCATCTTTAGGATTTCTCATTTTTTAGATTTAAGCTTGAACCGAAATTGCAAACCTGAATCAATTACGCCGATGATTACGTCTTTCCCGTAATTTGCTTTTTGGAGGAGGCCCGGTTGTTGTGGTGGTTGGTAGTATTCAAGGCCGAGGAAGTCCCAGCTCCGAGTTGTATGCAGTTTGTGAAAAGTGTTAGGCTTCACGGTGACAACTTCAGGGAAATCTACAGTCAAGAATGGATCGATTAGTTGCAAGTTAGATACAAAGATGCCACATCTGAGGATGAACAATTACTTACTTGCAACTGTCTCTGCTTGAGATTTAGTTAGCATTGCCGCAAAACCAGAAAATCCGTGCTTGTAACTATAAACTATCGACTTCAAGGCTTCATCCTTGCTGTTGCAGATAAGATATGAATGTTAGCAAAACGCTTATGCTAGGCAGTACTAATACGTAACATGAATTATTTACAAGCCAATACCTCCCAAGAACGGAGGATAGTACGTCGTGGTGCGACGCGGTGACCACGGATGGATCATCGTGTTTCTTTTCCCCCATATACACTATGTAGAGCTGAGATTTTGATGCAGACAGTCGCCAAGAAAACAGTATAAGAACAAGCTGAGAAGCAATGCAAAGTTAAGTCATCTGAACAAAAAGAGGAAGCATCTTACTTTGGTAGATGCATTAGCTGAAAGAGGCAGCAGTGTGACCAGTAGCAGCGCACAGCAGAATCCTGTTCTCGAATCCATGTCTGATTTGGAGAAGAGTGTGTTATGTTGTTGTGTGTTCTGTTGTCTGTGTGTATGGTATGTATATATATAGGCCAGCAGCCAGGAGAAAAGCAGTTCAAAGGGAGTACGTACTTGTTTACGTGTTGTTAGACGACACACGTGAGAAAGAAAGACTAGATCAAAGCCATTAGAGGAAGCGTCGTCGTGCCTTTTCAAGGAAGAAGCAGCAACTTGCTTTGATCTGGTCCGCCGCCATTAAATTAAAGAACTAGTAGTACCAAACTGGATTTAAGTACGTAATATTCTGTTTTGTGATGTAATGACCTGATCGACTCCCAGAGAAGCTTCTTCTGCTCATCGGGGCATAAAAAGCAGAATTGGTAGGGAATAACTGAATTGTATTACATCTCGGGAGGGTTACATAGAGCGATTACAGAGAGGTGCACAACGTGCGTGAGATCCTGAAGACCAGGACTCTCGCTAGTTTAGGAGAGATCGTGACTAACGGTAGCCTAACGTGACAGTACAAAATATGATACAAACATTGTTCAACACCCCCGCGCAGTCAGAACGACGCTAGGGGCGACATTCAGGCTGGATCGGAACTCCTGGAACACACTTGTCGGCAAGCGCTTGGCAAAAATATCAGCAAACTGGGAGCTTGTAGGAACATGAAGAACACGAGCCTCTCCAACTGCAACCCTGTCGCGAACAAAATGAAGATCTAACTCCACATGCTTCGTTCTGGCGTTGACAATATCACAATAAACCACAGTGGATCTCGAAGGACGGTGATGAAGTTCTAGAAGGAGTTGTCGCAGCCAACAAGATTCAGTAATGCAATTCGTCACTGCTCTATACTCAGCTTCTGCACTCGACCGAGAGACTGTATTTTGCCACTTAGAGGACCATGAGACCAAATTATCACGAATGAACACACAAAAACTGGAGGCTTGCGAGTATCTGGACACCTGGCCCAATCAGCATAAAAATAAGCAATGAGGTCAAGTGAAAAACCTATGTGAATCCACAAACCATAATGTGATGTTCCTTTGATATACCTCAAAATGCGTTTGATGAGCTGAAAATAAGAATCCCACGGATCATGCATAAATAGACACACTTGTTAAATAACATAGGAGATGTTGGGCCAGGTGAGAGTGAGGTATTGGAGAGCCCGGGCAATGCTCCTGTAGAGGGTCGGATCACCAAATCGAACACCATCATGGGCTAAGACTTTGGAACCGGTGTCTATGGGAGTTGGGATGGGGTTGCAATTGAGCATTTTGGCATGGTCTAGAATTTCCAAGGCATGTTGTTGTTGAGAGAAGAAAAGGCCCTCACTAGTGAGATGCACATTAATGCCTAGGAAGTGATGAATGTCGCCAAGATCACTCATGGAAAACTCATGTTTGAGAGAGTGTGTGGTGGAATGAAGGAGGGTGGTGGTGTTGGCTATGAGTATGATATCATCCACATAGAGAAGAAAGTATGCAATGGATGTGCCATTCCTAAGGATGAACAACGAGGAATCACTTTTTGATGCGCAAAAGCAAATGGAAGAAATGAAAGTGGTGAAGCGGTCAAACCAAGTTCTAGGAGCTTGTTTACGACCATAAAGGGATTTGCACAAATGGCACACATGATTAGGACGAGTTGCATCAATAAAACCGGAGGGTTGCGCACAGTATACCGTTTCCTGGATATCACCATGAAGGAAGGCATTTTTGACACCCATCTAATGAATAGCCCATGAATGAGTGGTGGCAATGCCGAGGACCAGGCGAATAGTTGCCGGCTTCACAACAGGGTTGAAAGTCTCCTCATAATCAATACCATGTTGTTGTGTGAATCCATGAACCACCCAATGCGCCTTGTACCGAGAGAGTGATCCATCCGGGTTGAATTTGTGGCGAAAGGCCCACTTGCCAGTCACCACGTTGACACCTGCTGAACGAGCAACCAAAGACCACATGTCATTCTGCATTAGGGCATTAAATTTATCAAGCATAGCATTGTGCCAATTGAGGTCTTTTAAAGAATATCGGTATGTAGAAGGAATCGGAGAAATAGATGTGCTAGACGTGTGGAGAGAGAAGTGTTGATTTGGCATGAAATAACCACTCTTTCCTCTGGTAATCATACGGTGTGGATTATGGGGTGGCTATACCGAAATTACGGTGGGGGTAGGGGTGGACGTGCCGGTGGAGATCTGGATGACAAGGACTGGCCGGGTTCTGGAAAAAATGGTGCGGCAGGAGAGATGGTGGCGGCGGGCGCGTGTGCGGTAAGGGAGACCAGGTGGGCATGCCAGTCGAGGGAGATGCGGTGCGGGACCGACCATCGTGGCGAGGAGTGGTTGGGTGAGATGCGCTGGCGGGGACCGGGGTGGGTGGAGGAGAGATGGCGTGTGGTGACCGATGGGGCTCGGTGGGCGAGCGGTGATACGGTTCGGTGGGTGGTGGGCCAGGAGTGGGAGGTGGTGCGCTGTGATTGGATGGAGGAGGTGGGGCTAGTATGATCTTGTCGGGGGATCAGGTGGAGACCGCACGGATCCCGGAAAGAGGCAGGGCGGGACCACAAGGATCCCACAAATGATCGTGTCGCTAGGGGATGGGGCGGGATCTTCTGCATATGAAGCACTGCAATCAGCAGAAAAATAGGGAAAATTTCTCTCGTCAAAAACGACATGTCTAGAAATAATTATGCGACGAGATTGCATATCAAGACACTTGTACCATTTGTGTTCACGGGGATAACCGAGGAAGACGCACCGCGCAGACCATGGGGAGAGTTTATGGATGGTAGTGGAGTAGAGGTTCGGGTAGCACAAGCAACCAAAACCGCGAAGGTGGTCGCAGGAGGGGTGGACACCATAGAGGAGGTAGTGGGGTGTGTGGTGCGATATGGCATGGAAGGGGCGAAGGTTGAGGAGGTGAGTGGCAGTATTTGGAGCTTCTACCCAAAACGGTGGTGGCAATTTTGCTTGAATAAGAGTAGTATGGATAATGTCATTTGTAGTGCGAATGAGCCTCTTGGCCTTGCCGTTTTGAGGTGATATATGAGGACATGAGATGCAAAAGGAGACACCATGGGATGCAAAGAAATAACGTAAGGCTATGTTTAAGAATTCCCCGCCATTATTACATTGAAGACATTTAATTGTAACATGAAATCGAGTGAGTACAAATTGAAAGAAACGCTGATGTGTGGCACAAGTATCAGATTTATTTTTCAAAGGAAATGTCCATGAGTAATGAGTAAAATGATCTAGTACAACCAAATAATAGTCATAGCCCGAGAAACTAGATCCACAAGTTACAATGATAAGTTGAAATGCAGAGGAGGTGCTTGATCTAGATGTGGGAAAGGGTAAGCGAGGCTGGCGTCCAAGTTCACAAGCCACACATAGTGGAGAGTGATGACTGGTACTATTTTTATTATAATCTATAAGAAAATCTAATGGCAAATGAGAGACAAAATGTGGGCTTGATGTCCAAGACGTTGATGCCGTAGATTGCCATTTGTGGTAGAAAGCACCGTACGTGGAGGTGCCTTGGAGCCGAAGAACGGGTAGAGATCATCGTCACTATTGGAGCGGGGGAGGAGGGTCTTGGTGACTAGGTCCTTCATGAAAAACCAAAGGGATCAAACTCTATAAAAACATAGTTGTCACGTGTAAATTGACAAACCGAAATTAAATTCTTGACTATGTTAGGAGAGACAAGTACATTTTAGAGATATAATGGGAGAGATGAAATTTGAACCGAGCCTACAGCAAGAATAGGAATTTTAGACCCATCGGCAACAATTATATGTTGAGAATTAGAATGACCTTAAGAAGAATGAGTAGAAGTCAGATTTACCGTCTTACCAGTGATGTGAGAGGAGGCTCTGGAGTCCATGATATGTACTCGGGTGGCGAGAAGGAGGCGTTGGAGGCAGCACCATGGATCATGGCACCATGGTCGAAGGAGTAGGCCGAGGGCGCATACTGAGATGTCGATGGCATTGATTAGGAGAGGATAGGAGAGGCTTGTTGCGAGGTTGATACGCCAACCAACTTAGGCATAAGCGAGGACGTTGCCGACAAGCTTTGGCAGAGGTGAGGGATGTCCGTTTGCTAGGTGAGTCGCTGGCCTGGCGGCCGGCCGGCAGCGATGATCTTGTCATGAAGGTAGGTAATCCATGCCCTCCCCTTCTCTTTGTTGATTTTGCAATTCATGGTTCCATGTATCGATCTATATTAGTCGAGTGGTCAGCGGCTGGAGACCACGATCGAGGTCTACTTTGGCTTGGGTTGATTTATTGTGTTTTTGTTTTTTGAGCGTAGTTTTGAAGAAACCAGCTCCATTTGTCTAGTCTCCAATGAAACTAGATCTATTTATTTGGCGGGAGACCATGCCTCGCTCGATTTGTTTCCTATCCAGCTGTCGTGCAGGGATCTTCAGCGGCTCCTTTTGCTGTTGACGTAGTCTGGGTGAGCCTCTTCCTCCCCATGGCCACCATCTCAGGATGGGAATGGGCCGACCCAGACTTGCCCTGGCCCCAGCCCCATGGCCTTGGGGCCAATTTCAGAGGCCGCGGGTTGACCTATTTTGAAAAAAAGGAAGTGGCTCCGCTGGCCTAATGGATAGACCCAAAAATTAGCAACAAGTTAAATATGTCATGAATGTAAATATTTAATAATTATAGATATTTGTTACAGAATTTCTTACATATTTATTAAGAATATAGGGCAAAATTTACATGTGGGCAAGATCGACCAAACAATGTAAATTTCAGACCTGCACCTGACCTATCATACCTGCATCTGCTAAACTACGGTTTAGTGAAGCATCCAGACATTGTACGCATCCACCTTCATTCGAACACCTGATGTAGAGGTACGTTCAAATGTATCACAAATATGAAAATTGCGGGTCAGCCCTACTGACCCATTGGGTCACCCCGGTGCCGGCTTCATTGACCCAAATATTTTTAGGGCAGACCCATCTGACCGACTGGTCTTGATTTTTTGGGTCGGGTCAGTGATCTAGTGGGCCGACCCGGCCCATTTCCATCCATCCTCTGCCACTTCCTAGCCATCCGAGCGAGCCTTTTTGCGGGTGGATGTTGCCAAGGTAGTGACTCGTTTTCACAAATCCGAACTAGCTCAGCCAGAAACACATGTTTGTGGCTGTCCTGAGCCGCACCATAGACGGGCACGAATATCCATTCAAACCCATCATTGCGACACTTCATGTGCATTTTAACACAAAAATTCCTCGTCTCAACTTATTAACTTGTAAAGTTACAGTATTAATACCCATAAGGATACCACCTGAGCGTCCATGAAAAGGTAAGCAAAACCATACAAAATCCTCCCCAGGTGCCAAGTGTTGGAGAAAATAAACCGAGAAATTAGATCGCCCCGTCTCTAACAAGGCAATAAAATCTAACTTGTAATCCTTGATTGCTTCCGATGTAAAAAGATGTTTAGCCGTATCTCTGAATCCATCACTGTTCCAAATTAAACCTCTTAAACCCTGCATTTAAAATATTTTTTTAACCCTTACTCTAGTACCTCTACGCACACAATTATTATCATATTGCTTTCTCTTGTGTTTACGAGGTTGTTTGACTTCAAAGTCAACCTGCTCGGTATTATCTTCAAAACAAACCATTTCCTATTCTGCTAGATCCTCACAAAGGTTAGACACCTTTGAAACAAAAAGATTAGCCGGTGTATTGTCCAGATTATTTTTGAGTGAAATATTGTGTTCTAAAACTGTCAAAGTTCTATCGAACTCATTATCTTTAATCATCTTGGTGGATGTGTTTCTTTTCTCAGACGTTTCCCCCAACAACACCCCAATAGCTTTAGATTTTTCTAAAATTACAACGTTTGAGAAAGACATTAAAGAGAATTTAGAGTTGGACGATGTACCTTTTTCACCATCACGACGCTGGACCAAATTCGTTGCCCGCTCCAACTGTGTAGCTTCAGCATTAGGTTGGGACATAATCCGGTCATAATTGAAGCTAAAGGGATTCCTCCAAAGTCAATTACTTCAGCAAGAGTAGGTGGTGATCTTGCGACCACAAAATATTGTCAGATGCCAACCCCTGCCTCAACATAGTCCCACCAACATTGGCAAAGCCACACGCAGATCCTACGTCCACCTTGGGTGTCACTGGGGCTGAACCCAACTCTCTGTGAAAACTGTTGCCCCGCATGCATTTTAGATGAGTCCAACACCATCTTCTTGCCAGACGAAACAACCTTGTCCAGAACACCAATATTCAACGGAAACTCATCCCCTAGCATAGGAGCATTGATTTGCGTGTGCAGCGGTGATCCGTTGGAAATGTATCTATAATTTTTAATGCTCCATGCTTGTTTTATATCATTTGTCCTATGCTTTGTCTACACTTTGAGATATTTTTATATATTTTCTGGAACTAACCTATTAACAAGATGCCACAATGTCAGTTGCCTGTTTTTTTCTGTTTTTGGTTCCAGAAAAGCCAGAAAATGAATATTCTCGAAATTGGATCGGACAAAAGCCAAAGTCGATATTTTACCGGAAGACTCACGAAGCTAGAAGACGAGACGGAGAGGGTCCAGGGCTGGCCACACCATGTGGTGGCGCGGGTCCCCCTGGCTGCGCCACCAGGTGGTGTGGGCCCCTGGTCCACCCTCTGACATCCCCCCTTCGCCGATAAGAAGCCCCCCGATGAGAAAACCCTAAATCATCCAGGAGAAAGCCATGAAAACCTCCACAGCGCCGCCGCCACCGAAGGGGAGATTCGGGGGACAGAAAGTCTCTGTTCCGGCACCCTGCCGGGACGGGGAAGTGCCCCCGGAGCCATCTCCATCGATATCCACCACCATCTCCATCGACGTTTCTGATTCCCATGATGATGAGGGAGTAGTTCTCTCTCGAGGCTAAGGGCTCTACCGATAGCTATGTGTTCATCTCTCTCTCTCTCTATGCGTGGTCTTATTGAGATCATGAGCTTTGTAATCTATAGATCTATTCTGCTACTCAAGTGCTTTAATGAATCTCTGCTTATCCCCACGTGTGTGAAGTTGATAGTGTGCACACTGTGTGGCACTTTGGCTAAGGTTACATAAATACTTGTTATGAGTTATATTTGGAGTTGGATGTCTCTATGAAATTGTGGTGTTTGTTGGAACCATCTATCAATCAAGGTGACAGTGTGGGGTTATCTAGATGGGGAAGACGGACTTTGAGGAGTGCTGTTATAGCCCTACCATGGATTAGAGTGTCCAACCGGAGAGTAGTTCAGAGTAGTATCATAAAAAGAAGATATTTATATGAGAGTGTTCACTAGTGAAAATATGAACCCTAGGCCTTGTTTCTAAGCATTGAAACACCGTTTGCAACTAGATCTGTTACATGTTTGCTTGCTTCCATCTTTATTTCAGATTGCCTTTAGTCTCTTCCTACCCTCAAGCTATTTTCCGGCACCATTACCACTTATAATTATCCATACCACTTGTATTTCACTATCTCTTCGCCGAACTAGTGCACCTATACACCTGACGAGTGTATTGGGTGTGTTGGGGACACAAGAGATCTTGTATCTTGATTACAGGGTTGCTTGAGAGGGATACCTTTGACCACTTCCTCCCTGAGTTCGATAAACCTTGGGTAATCCACTTAAGGGAAACTTGCTGGTGTTCTACAAACCTTTGCACTTGGAGGCGCAACAACTGTCTACAAGAATAGAAGTGCGTAGACATCAAGCGGCTACACACCCTTCACACGATCGGTCATGCGCGGGGATACACACCTCATCTCAGCATTAGCCACCACCTCCGTGTCCGATAAAGCCACCGTACTCGAAGCGTTCAGTATCGACGGTGACTAAAGATTTATCCCTATTCTAGCGTCATCCGTTTGTGGAGAAGAATCCATCCTCCCCTGTGTATCTGACGCAACTGTGCCTGGAGACAATATGAGGGGAAGAACCAGTTCCTGAGAATCAAACGTGGAATTAATATTTACTCGGCTCAATTCAGAAAGATAAATACCGTGATCAATATCATTAGCGTAATTTACCTTTTGATTGTATAGAGCAAAGGATCCCACATGAAATAATGGCGTACAAGACATCGATGCTCGGTTTACCCCATGGACAGCTCCACCATCACCAGCCGAACTCTGACCTTCAACATTGTTATTAGGGAGGCCAGTTGATTTGTCTTCCTCCATAGAGTTATGATCATTGTTCTCCCCTTTCTTAGATTGATCATCCTTATCCCCTTTGTGTTTAGAATCATGTGCAATGTCCATATGATCAGAAGACTCAATTGGCTTCTCCACCAAAAAAGAAAGCCTATGACTAGGAAGTTACATTGGCAGGAGATTAGTTAGACCATTGTTCAATCCACTTCTTTACAGCTTCGTTCTCTTCTCATTTGGTGCGGTGAGGCCAGTCTATAGGAAACTTTCACCACCTTGGGATCACTCTGCAGTTTTGAAGACTACCAAACACCAGCACTAGTATAGGACCGAACTAAATAATGATGCGAGACATATTTAGCAGGATAATAGGCATTTTTAATATATGAGGCTAAAGGTGAATGATGAATCGACGTATGAAAAACATCGCCGATGAGGAAGAAAGTCCAAACTCTCTCCAGACATTTTAAACCTCTTGGAACATGTCTATCACTGCACATCCATTACAGATAGAAAAAAGTACTTATAGCTTGACGCTTTACTTCACTGAGACAACGAACCAACTATGAGGAATATTTACTGTGCACAATAATTAAAAATACTTTGTAAACACATGGAAAAATCTAGTGAAACAAAGGCTTCAGGCATGCATTGTAGAAAATTAATTTTCAGAGCTAATAATATAAGTAACTAGTGTTCTGTACAAGAGAGGTAAGCCTTTGGTGTAAGAATTTATTAAACACTTTCTCGCCAACAGCTAACACAAATTCACAAGACTTATCCCATAGTGACACGCAGCAAGAGTAATAAAAGTTTATAGGCACAGCTGGTCAATAAAGGATACTGTTAGGAGGTTTATTTGCTAAACAAAATACATCACCAAAAGTATGACCTGGTACATAGTGTATTTTAAGCAAAAAAAGGATGTTCTACCTACCAAGAAGGATTGTTGAAATGCTTAAGAAATTGTCACCAGAAAAGTTAATCCAAAGGAAAACCTTCCAGCAAAAAGTTGAAATCCCTGAAACACAAAACAGTAAGAAACAAATAAAAACATGTCTAAGCTCAGTAACTTTGAAAAATTCAAGTCTTCCTATAGCAGTGTAAACAATCAATGGTCAGAAGAGAACAATAATATTTGACGAAAACAATACACAAACACCCGAGATATGGATATTACAATATAAGTGCAGTTCACAACTCACTCTGCAATTAACATTGACATGAAATCAAAATTATAAGGTATTGTAGTGAACTGAAAAATTCTAAACCATCTCCAAGCTTCACAACACCTTTCGGTATGGTACCTACAACATATTCTAGCTAGTTAAACAAAAGTCGCTACCTCTTTTTAGAAGGCAAAGGCACAACCTTCATCTAAAAACAGAGAAGGCTAGAGCGGCAAACAACAACATAAGTCGATGCTAGTCATATGCTCACATGCGATGATGACCTTATTATATAGCTCCAGAATTTTCTGAACCGTGAAACAAACTGCAACAAACATGTGAGAACTACATTTGTTATAAGCATGAAAGTTACTACGAAAAAGGGAGGCACTAACAAGCCTAAGTATCTCCGCTTAAATGCCAATCCAGAAGTACCCAGATGTCATTGTTTCTTTTCCCAGTCTTGGGAGCACAAGCGATGACTCCATGTCTTCATGCTAATCTCACCACCTTCCCAGTAAAAAGGCAAGGGATGAATGTGCCAACAACCTCTGATACTCAATTTTCGCATGCCGAAAACTATTATATCCAGCAAGCAGCTGAGAAATCGCCATAATTGTAATGCATGAAGTATCGGTCCATGACATCACCATAGTTTTGAGTACAAACGTGCTGCAAGCATTGTCGGGTTCACTAAGGTTTTTAGGATTATTATTTCCAGTTGATAAGGGAAGTTCAACATAATTAAAGCAAATTACAAAGAAACAAGTTGGTTTTAAAATAATACACAAACATTTCTTCATTAAATTTTTGGATGAAATGATCAAACACTCACAATCAAGGAAGATGAAAAGATACCGATAGCTAGTAAGGAAATATGCTACATAAAAATTGTAAAGTCTACCATGTTGTAAACTCATATAAACAAATGCTTCACTTGACACCATTAGTCAGATATGGAAGAAACAATCTCATGAGAAAAATATATACTCTTATATTGTACTCATTTAGAACATTTACAATTAATAACTAAATAAATGAATACATATGTAGCATTTCCCCAACTCCCATATAAGTCAATTACATAAATAGAGGAAGAGAACCAATGAATTTAAGATGTATCGGCGATGAAGTCTTGTATCACGGTACGTACAGCAATAGGAATTCTCACGGACTGCGCACTTTGGTCGGACCATGTCAAACTGCCAAATGTGTAACCTCCCTGCACTCTTTGCTTCGCTGTAAACGTCAGTGTAAATGTCATGCTTCTACTACCACCCGCAGTGAAACTGATAACAGATGGCTCCACAGATACGGCTACCCCTGCGGGAGCTTCAACAACCGCTTGGTAAGTCGCTTCCACCGGCCCGATGTTTGTGATAGTGCGCTGGACAGTGACCTGGTTCTTCAGGTCTGGCACGACAATTGATGGTAGATTAAGATTGAGTTGGTAGGACTCACAACCATCTAACAATCCAATGGTGCAATTGAAGAATTTATTGTACTCCTTAGTATCCACATCGTAAACCAAGCCAGGATCAACGGCCCTGTCTAGGTTGATGTGTCCACCGCCAAAGTCAAAGGGGTCGGCTAGTTTTCTCGGGACCGAGTCTGCTTGTATCGGCATACCAAAACGATCGGTCACCGAGGCTGTAAGGGGTCCGAATGAAGGATTTTGAGTCATGATAAATTAAAATGGTTTATGTAGTAGAACTTCATTATGGTCTCGATGTATACCTGTGGTTACAATGGCAGACTTGATCATGGCAGGCGACCAGTCAGGGTGAACCGACTTGATCAGCGCGGTGACCGCTGAGACATGCGGGCATGCCATAGATGTCCCTGATTTGAATACGTAGGAGCCACCCTCAGCTGCCAAGATGCTAACTCCGGGTGCAGTTATGTCAGGCTGTCCAATATATAGATAAAAGTTTTAGAGGCAAGATAACAATGTCCTGAGTAGACTGTTTCCAGCTATTACATTTTGAACAATTTGGATATCATCCTAAATTTATAAGATGTTGATATATACCTTGAGTATGCCAGGGAAGGAAGGGCTTGGACCTCTAGAGGAGAAAGAAGCAACCCTCGGCGATAGCACCCCGTCTCCAGCAACGGTTATGGTAGGCGAGAACTTCACCACCGGACTCCTAGAATGACACAATCAGACATACATCAAAACTTGGATAAATAAAAAACCACGTTCACCATGTTTCATAAAGAAAGAAATTGAGCTCTCACCCTTCGAAGTTCCAATACGATATGATTCTTTGTGCAATCTCAAAATCCACCAGTACATAGGGGATAGTGCGTTCAATCCCAGCCAGGCTATCGAGGAGGTTGAAAGTGTACTGGGCAAATATGAGCCCCTTCGCGCCAGCCTCAACGGTATGGTTGATGGCATTCGGAAGTGCTACCCTAGGCGGAGTCGCCTTTGCATCCGCTGGTGCATAGCATAGGACGATTTTTCCGGTGACGTTGGCCGACAACACTGACTCTGCGTCACAGCTGCACAAATATTTTACATTATTAAATATATTAGTTCCAAATGACTGAGTCGTGATTAACTACAAAAGGTGTGTAAAGTGACTGTCTTATTCATTTACCTCCCCGCATAAACAAGGTCATTAAAGTCACTGCTGATCAGAGATGCATTGTACATAAGAGATTGACCCTGCGTTTGAAAGAGCAAGCACACCTTAAGGAGTCAATAGAGGAATTAAGGAAAGTGCGCTTCATGGGACACGCTAAACATATTTGTTGTTGTTTTATCATTGAACATATTTATTATTAGTCTCAACTACAGAGTCAAGTTAATTTGTCGAAACTATATGATCGCGATCCGATTACCCGTGCACATTGGAGGACCTATTAGCCTTGTCAAAGTTGACAGTCCCTTTTAAACTGTCAATCACGCACACAAAATAATAACTTGAAGGTTGTTTCTACTTACCACCAATTTTTCGTCGTTCCCGAGCGATATCAAGGTAGGGAAAGCACGGTCAATCGTGCTAGCGGCCACCGTCGTGACCCATGGCACGGCGTTCGTCACTGTCTGCGGCACGGGCCCATCATTCCCGCCTGCGAACACGACTGAGATCCCTCTCTGCACAGCATGCAACGTCCCGGGTATCTCATGACCGGCTAATCCCACTGAGAGTGACAAGACATCCACGCCGTCATATATAGCATCGTCGATAGCCGCGAGGATTGCTGCGTCAGGGCAACCCCCTCCAACCCAACACACCTTGTAGATACCAAGCCGTGCATGCGGCGCCCCACCACGTGCCACGCCTGCGCCTAGGCCCCCGTAGCTCACACCTCGCACCTCCACGCCAGCGATTGTGGAGGCGACATGTGTACCGTGGCCGTTGACGTCCCTAGGTGACTTATAGTTCCTCTTGAGCACCTCAGCGTTAAGGCCACGACCGTACCACCGCGCGCCGATGATCTTTCTGTTGCAACTCGTTTTGTTGAACTCCTGGCCAGTCTGGCATTTCCCTTTCCACCTCGCGGGTACAGTGCCATACCCGTTGTCGGCAAAGCTTGGTGATTCAGGCCATATGCCTGTTGTAACACATAATCATATGAATACACATGCAATCAATTGGTGCCCCATCTTTAGGATTTCTCATTTTTTAGATTTAAGCTTCAACCGAGATTGCAAACCTGAATCAATTACGCCAATGATTACATCTTTCCCGTAATTTGCTTTTTGGAGGAGACTGGGTTGTTGAGGTGGTTGGTAGTAGTCAAGGCCGAGGAAGTCCCAGCTCCGAGTTGTGTGCAGTTTGTGAAAAGTGTTAAGCTTCACGGTGATAACTTCAGGGAAATCTACAGTCAAGAATGGATCGATTAGTTTACCGTGTATATATCATGCAAGTTAGGTATAAAGATGCCACATCCGAGGATGGACAATTACTTACTTGCAAGTGTCTCAGCCTGAGATTTAGTTAGCATTGCCGCAAACCCAGAAAATCCGTGCTTGTAACTATAAACTATCGACTTCAAGGCTTCATCCTTGCTGTTGCAGATAAGATATGAATGTTAGCAAAATGCTTATGCTAGGCAGTACTAATATGTAACATGAATTATTTACAAGCCAATACCTCCCAAGAACGGAGGTTAGGACGTCATGGTGCGACGCGGTGACCACGGATGGATCATCGTGTTTCTTTTCCCCCATATACACTATGTAGAGCTGAGTCGCCAAGAAACAGTATAAGAAAAAGGCGAATTGATGCAGAAGCAATACAAATTTGTCAAGTCATCTGAAGAAAAAAGAGGAAGCATCTTACTTTGGTAGATGCATTAGCTGAAAGAGGCAGCAGTGTGACCAGTAGCAGGGCACAGCAGAATCCTGTTCTCGAATCCATGTGTGATTTGGAGAAGAGTGTTGTTGTGTTGTTGTGTTCTGTCGTCTATGTGTATGGTATGTATATATAGCAGTCAGGAGAAAAGCAGTTCAAAGCCGGGAGTACTTGTTTACGTGTTGGTGTTGTTAGACGACACACGTGAGAAAGAAAGACTAGATCAAAGCCATTAGAGGAAGCATCGTGCCTTTTCAAGGAAGAAGCAACTTGCTTTGATCTGGTCCGCCGCCATTAAATTAAACAACTAGTAGTACCGAACCGGATTTAAGTATGTAATATTCTGCTTTCTGATGTAATGACCTGATCGACTCCCACAGATGCCATGACCTGCTCATGAGCTCATCGGGGCATAAAACACACGGATGCCATGACCTCCATCGTTATCATGGACCATCGATCTAAAATACACGCCGGTAGGTAACACGTAACAAAGTTGACAACTCGACGGCTAGAGATTGGTAGACTTTGGAGTTTGGACCTACTGAAATATTCCACGGCTAGATACTGGTTTGGGCGTTTGGCTGATTCGTTTCTTCAACTGTTTTTGTCTTTCTTTTACAACATGCGGCAATTTATCAAGGGAAATGATACGTCTCCCCTGGAAATGACATGCCACTACAGGAATGGAGCGAGGGGCCGACGGCCAGAGGCTATGCCGACGGCCAAAAGTCAGGACCATCGGTGTAGGTTACGAGCTGGGCACCCCATGAAGCTGGCCGTCGGTGTAGGATTGTCCTCGGCGTAGCTTTCATAGCTACGCGGACGGCAATGCCCTCGGCATAGCTATATCCTTTTTACCATATTAATCTTTAGAAATCATAACTAAATCATTCTAATTCATAAAAATACAAATAATAAATCAAAATTTGCAGAAAAATAAGATCTATCTATCTACACTCAAATATTACAAATTTATAAATAAAAATTAAGTAAAACATAAAAACATTACATATAGTTTGAAACAGGTATAAAAATTCAAAAACGATCGAAACAATATAAAACCTTCGCGTGGTGTCATATTATGTGATATAGTTGCAAGTAAAAATATAAAACTTAAAATATTGTAAATATCATAAAAAATCTTCTCAAAATGAGCTATCATGTTCAAGGTTTTATGGCTTTCAAACTAAACAACCAACGTTACAACTAGAATCGCGACATACTTTATGATAATATGCTCATATTATGTACACATGTGCATCTTGAGATGGCTTACAATCTTTCAAGAGGAAGTTTTCCTTTTTATCGCACCGAAAAGACATTTTCTATTTTTCGAGTGCCAAAAACGGAGTGTTTTGTAAGCAACCACCAAATGAAAGTTTCACATTGTTACTACTCCATTTTCAAAAATAGTAGACCACCTTACATAGAATTTTTTTAACCGGGGTATGTTAAACCTTTTCGTACACCCCTCATGAAAAAGACATTTTCTGGCTGAATCGGTAGGAATCGGGCAGATTTGAACTACATGTACATGATATAATGCTCATGATTTTTTTAAATCATTTTTAGGTTCACAATATTCTATTCCATCATAGATCCACTACAAGTCTAGCGAGGCTCAACCCCGGGCTAAGAATCTTCATGTCACCGTTTTGACCAAAGTTTGAAACGGGCATAAGAAATTTAAAAACTATCCAAACAATGTACAAACTTCGCTTGGTGTCATATTATGTGATATAGTTGCAAGGAAAAATATGAAACTTGTATTATTGTAAATATCACAAAAAAAATTTCTTAAAATGACCTATCATGTTCGAGGTTCTATGGATTTCAAGCTAAACGGCCAATGTTATGACTAGAATTGCGACATAGTTTGTGATAATGTGCCCATATTATGCACACATGTGCATCTTGGGATGACTTACAATCTTGCAAGAAAAAGGTTTTCCTTTTCATCGCACCAAAAAACAATTTTACATTTCCCGAGTTCCAAAAACAGGGTGGTTTGTGAAACAACCACCGAATGAAACTTTTACATTGGTACTACCCCATTTTTTAAAAATACTAGATCATCTTACATGGATAATTTTCCAACCGGGGTATATTAAACCCTTTGGTCCAGCCCTCATGAAAAAGACAAATTCTTACTGAATCGGTAAAAAGTCGGTTAGATTTAACCTACATGTACATGATCTAATGCTCATCATTTTTTAAAAATAATTTTTAGGTTCACAATATGCTATTTCATCATAGATCCACTCCAAGTCTAGCGAGGCTCAATCCCGGACTAAGAATCTTCATGCCCACCGTTTTGATCATAGTTTGAAACGGACATAAGAAATTCAAAAATAATCCAAACAATGTACAACTTTGGCGTGGTGTCATATTATGTGATATAGTTGCAAATAAAAATATCAAACTTGTATTATTGTAAATATCACAAAAAAAACTTCTCAAAATGAGATATCATGTTCGAGGTTTCATGACTTTCAAGCTAAATGACCAATATTATGGCTAGAATCACGGTATACTTTGTGACAATGTTCCCATATTGTGCACACATGTGCACCTTGGGATGGCTTACAAACTTGCAGGACGAAGTTTTCTTTTTCATCATACCAAAAAGCCATTTTCTATTTTCTAAGTGCCAAAAAGGGGTGTTTTGAGAAGCAACCACCAAATAAAATTTTCACATTGGTACTACCCCATTTTTTAAAAATATTAGACCATCTTACATGGACAATTTCTCAACCGAGGTATCTTAAACTTTTTCATTCACCCCTCATGAAAAAGACAAATTTCTGCCTAATCGGTAGGAACTCGGTCTATTTTGACCATAGTTTAAAACGGACAAATGAACCACTATGACTATAATCATAGCATAGTTTGTGATAAATTGATATGGATATCATAATTAGACTTCTCTCATTTTTCTGATCAATTTAGACATACTATTTATCGAATTCTGATTTATAGATTCAAAGATATTAATTATTTCATATTAAATAGAAAAAATACAAAAAATTAAAATAATTATATTTTTATTTGAATTCAATAATATTTTTACTAATTCATTGTTGTTTACTTCAAAAATTGTTTGTAATTTCAAAAAATAAAAATGTGTGATATAATGACATAAGAATTAATATGATTGATATCATCGTATTGACAACAAGTATAAATTGTTTCGCGAAAACTGATTCAGAAGGAACAAAATAGTTAAGCGTGTTGGGATGGAGTAGTGTGGGGATGAGTGACCGGCCGAGAAGTTTGGCCAAGGCTGCAATTTAATCAAAAATTAAGTGTAATTAGTGTTTAAAGTGTTCCATGCAAGAGATTAATGAGTTAAACAACTCAAAGAATAAAAAATAGGGAAAAATGAAAAAAAATTGAATTTTTTATGAATTTTTTTTACAAACGGACATTAAGCTATGCCGGTAAATTTGGCCAAGACTGTAATTTGATCGAAGATTAAGTGTAATTAGTGTCAAAAATATTCCAGACGAGAGATTAACGAGTCAAATAATTCAAAGATTAAAAAAAGTTAAGAAAAAATAATTTTTTTAACAGCCGGCCATTAGGCTAGGCCGACGGGCTATGCCGACGCCAAAAAGTGTATGCGCCGAGAAGGCAGTACGCCCAGGGCTGCCCTCGGCACAACATGTGATGACGGCATTTTAGGGCTATGTCCAGGGCAGCTGACCCTCGGCACAGTGCTCCATTCTTATAGTGCGTTGGGGTCGTACTGGTGACGCACCGTCTAATCACGTGGAGTTATTAGCACAAAACCACCACATATCTACGAAATGTTTGAATAATCACCATTATTCGGAAAAAAGCAAAATGTGATAACTATTCTGTAAATTTGTTGCAATTCGAACTAAGACCGAATTGAGAGCCAATTGAAATCAAAATTGATAGTAGGACCCATCTGCTAGGCTAACGTGGCGATGCGAGACAACACGTTGAGTGCTATTTTGCATGCAGGTCCTCGAGTTCTGAAAGAAAATTATGCAAGGGTCCCTAGCGCCTCACCGTTTTTTTTTTTAAATCCTATTTATTTCAAACCATTCATAACTTTTGAATACGAATTCAAATGAAAAAAATTAATATAAAAAGTGCTTAGAAATGTTTGAATATAAAATTTGTTCACTATTTTAGATAACTAAAATATGCAAACAATTAAAAAATGCTTCTATCAATAATGCAAACTTTAAAAATTTATAAGTTTAGTTATATGACTCCAAATAATATAAATAATATGTCTAAATTTGTTAGAAAAATCCAACCAATCCATTTCTGACACCCATTATGCATGAATTACATCTGTTTCTTTTAGATGTTGTGATCCATTGATATCGGTATATACGTACGTACAAATACGACCTATCTTAGAGCCTCTTGTGTATTTTTTTGCCTGCTACACCATACGTGATTGATATGTACGTGTATATATGTCAAGGCCGGCGCATACGCAGTGATCGACAAATAGACTATCAATTTGCAGTTACACGACATATTAGTTCGAGCAGGTATGCCCGGCCAAGCGGACGACATCATGTCCATGTCAACAAAGAAGTCGTCACCCGAGCCATGCCCTCGACACCTCGCGCACCTCACCTTTTCAATTTGCAGCCCGCACATTTAAAAAAATTGCATCCTGCTCGTGTATATATGCTCTCTCGGTCAAGATGGACCGACGAACCGATAGCTAGCGCGCGAAACGTATATGAACAAACAATTACCGATTCAAATACATATTAAGTAATATTGTGATACGTACAAACAATTACCGATTCAAATACATCTAAAAATGTGATTCATGCATAAGAGATGTCAGAAATGGATTGGTTGGATTTTTATAAAAAATTAGATATATTATTTAGAGTTATATAACCAAAATTATGAATTTTAAAGTTTATAATGGTAGATTGTTTTGTACGTATATATATATACATATATATATACCAATATCAGTCGATCATAACTTCCAAGAGAAACACATATGATACATGCATGAAGAATGTCAGAAATGGATTGGTTTGATTTTTCTAATAAGTATAGACATATTATTTATATTATTTGGAGTCATATAACTAAAATTATGAATTTTTAAAGTTTGCGTTATTCATAGACGCAATTTTTTAGTTGTTTACATATTTTAGTTATCTAAAATAGTGAACCAAATTTATATTCAAAATATTCAAACATTTCTGAGCACTTTTCATATTAAAAGTTTTTTCATTTGAATTCGTATTCAAAAGTTATGAATGTTTGAACTAAATAGGTTTTTTTCTAAAAACTACGAGGCGACAGAGACCCTTGCATAATTTTCTTTCAGAACTCGAGGACCTGCACGCAAAATAGCAGTTAGCACGTTGTCCTGCGTCGCCACGTCAGCCCGACGGTTGGGTCCTACCGTCAGTTTTGGTGTTAATTAGCTTTCAATTCAGTCTTAGTGTGAATTGCAACAAATCTATAGAATAGTTGTCACATTTTGCTATTTTTTGAATAATGGTGGTTATTCGAACATTTCGCAGATATGTGATGGTTTTATGCTAATAACTTGATGACGTGCAATCCAGCACTGTCTTCGTTGAACTCCGAATCATGCACTGTTCATCGTTAAATTCGTGTGAGTTGCGAGAGATCCAGTCCACATTTAATATGAGAGCGAGGTTCGCCTAGGCAGCACGTGTCTGCGTCCCTGGACCGGCGGTGTGGCCTCAGTCCATCAAGGCGTGGTGGCCTTGAGATGATGGTGCGTGAGCGTGTCGTGCAGGAGAGCACCGGCTCAGCGCAGTACCCGCTAACCAACTACGTGGAGTGGGTGATGGTCATGCGGGTCCAACTGCAGGTGCGGCACCTGAGGGACGTCGTCCAGCACGGAGCAGACGATCCATAGGATGATCAGGCGCGCTGGTGGCGCTACTACTCGCTGTACCATCTGAGCTGGTGCGGACCCTAGCGGCGAAGGACGACGCGCATGCAACCTAGCTGGGCTTGAAGACAATGTACCTCTGATGCGAACGCATTCGTAAGGCAAAGGCGCAAACCAGGCACCACGAGTATGGTGAACTCAAGTTCAACTATGGTGACTCCATTGAGGGCTTTGCCCTCTAGCTAACTGCGATCATCGATGACTTGGAGATCCAAGGTGATCCAATGGACGAGTACAAGGCGATGCTCAAATTCCTGCGCGTCGTGCCGAGGAAGTACCGCTGATGGTGATGGCGATCGAGCAAACAGTGAAGCTCAAGGATCTCAGTATCGAGGAGCTATGTGGTCGCCTCACCACCGTTGAGGAGCGCTACATCCTCGATGACACCGTCAACGGTGTCGGTAACCTGCTTCTCACTAAGGAGGAGTGGCGCGCGTGCCAGAAACGTCGTGGCGTTGACATATCGGGAGGATCTGGCTTCGGTGGCAAGAAGAACAAGGACCATGCGAGCGGCGGCGGGGATGGCGCGCACGGCGACGGAAGCCTGGCCAATGAAGACAAGTGTCACTACTATGGCAAGAAGGGACATTGGTCCTGAGAGTGCCGCAAGAAGAAGCGAGATGAGGAGGCGCAAACCCACCTCGTGCAGGGCGATGATGACGCTGATCCCACTATGCTCATGGCGGTGTGTGTCCATGATGCGGCCATCGAGGTGATGGGGTTCGTTGCATAGAAAATAAAAAATTCATATGGTTGCAACTGCCAAGATCAAATCTAGGAGAAACTTGTAACGGTTTCAGAACGACTCATCCTCGAAGACCGAAAGCGGGAAAACATTCCCGCAAAAAAACGTGGTTGATATAGAATGTACACGTAATCAGTCACACGTCAAGCGTGACAACAACCTCCATCCCTTGCTCTAGTTGGACAGCGGAAGTAGCGGATACACAAGAACTCCATCAGCACTACGACATGGTGGTGGTGGTGGAGAGGGGTTTGAGAAGGGCTTCACCTAAGCACCGTACTCGTGAATAGTGGAACAACTAACAAGAGGGAGAATATGCCAACCAAAGGGCATATGAGAGGGAATAAAATGAGTGTGTGTTTAAGAGAGGTCACCACCTCCTCTATATATAGGAGAGGGCGTGGCAGCCCAAAGGATAAACCTCCTCCTCTCCCCTCTTCAATGTGAGTAAATACTCTATTTACTCACTTGAAACTTCCCCACTAATTGGGTAGAAACTCCCACTCATAAATCCAAGAGTTATTCTCCCATAAATAAATAAAACAGTTTTAATTCATTTATTTGAGATTTAATATTTGTTGATTCTTTTAATCAACAACATTAACACTTAGCCCCTTGCATTGTTTTGATATCCCGAAACTATTCTGCTACTTTATCAAAACAATCCCTGCGTTGTCTAGTATTTTCTCAGATGTTCCGTATCCACTCAAATGCGTCGACGAGCCTGACGTGTGTCACCCTACAGTTCGTGAACTAAGTGTACATGGTCGATACTCTCTCCGATCAATAATCGTCAGCAGGATTTGGAGATCCATAATGACTCCCACTTACTCAACGATGAACTAGTGATCGTGTGAACCTTTTTCTTAGTAACCAATTTTTTTTATCTCGCGATATTTTACTTGCACGAGATCCGATCATTTGGTATCATCCATACCTAGTCAATATCGTTATCGACAAGTACTATTTTACTTGTTCCGTGATATAGCATTCCTTGTGATCAAATCACTTGATTGCAAGCTGTTATCAATATGATATCACCGAGAGGGCCCAGAGTATATCTCTCCATCATCTAGATGGACAAATCCCAATCTTGATCCACGAGTCTCAACTAACACTTTTTAAGTACCCAACAACATCTTTAAAATCACCCTGTTACGTTGTGACGTTTGACGGAATCAAAGTGTTCTTTCAGTGTTAGTGATTGACATGATCTCATGGTTTAAGAATTAGTGTTACTTCGAGTGAGATAGCAAAATAAAATTTGAAGACATGATTATATTGCTAAATCTACTATGGATGAATGTTCATCACATGATTCTCCTATGACATGACCTTGTTATTAACAACATCCAATATTTATGATCAGGAAACCTTGATCATCCGTTAATCAACAAGCTAGTGTAATGAGAGGCATTACTAGGAACCTTTTATTTGTTTATTAAACACACATGCATTAACATTTTCAGTTAACACATCTATAGCATGAGAAATAAACATTTATCATAAACATAGAATAATATAATGACCACTTTATTATTGCCTCTCGAACATATTCCCTTCAGTCTCCCACCCGCACTAGAGTCAATAATCTAGTTGAAACTTGCGTATATAAAGAGGGTCGGTCCTAAGATTTCCAAGGCCCGGGGCAAAACTAAAATTTTGGGATCCTACTATAAATTATATATATGTATAAAATGGTTAAAATAAATATTTCAAGTATACCCAATTGCAATATTCATATGAAAATAACAATGTTTACAATTTACCTTAAAATTTGCTCCATAAATTCCTAGAGTCAAAGTCAGTGGCGATGAAATCGATATCAATCACGTCCAATAACTTCTTCTCGATGCATAAAGTTTTCAAACTATTAACCTCTGTTGAGACATTACATATCTCATGTAGTTCTTTGTAATTTCTACTTTCAAAACATGCTTTCAGCTGATGCAACAGTCACGAACATATTAAGTAAGATCCATAAGCACGAACATATTAAGTAAGATCCATAAGCGATAGAAATATTATGATGGCAATCCATCTCTCCAACTAACTCAAAAATCTCCATAGCATACATTGATTTATCCTGCAAAGTAAACTCCGTAACACTTAACTCAGAAATAAGTGAAGGAAATATGCCCTGAAAGGCAATAATAAAGTTGTTATTATGTATTCCTTGTATATGATAAATATTTATTTTGCATGCTATAATTATATTGATAGGAAACGTTAATACATGTGTGTTTAATAAACAAAAAGGGTTCCTAGTTATGCCTCTCTTATAGACTAGCTTGTTGATTAACAAGATGATCAAGGTTTCCTGATCATGGACATTGGATGTTGTTAATAACAAGGTCACAACATTTGTGAAATGATGTGATGAACATTCATCCGAAGTATAGCATTACGATCAAGTCATTATTTTTATATTGCTATAACATCATACGAAGTAGTCTTAGTCCTTAGACCATGAGATCATGTTAATTGCTAATACCGGAAGAGTATCTTGATAACATCAAACGTCACACCGTAACAGGTGACTATAAAGGTGGGTTTAGTGATATGAAGGTGTTATGTTGAGGCTCATGGATCAAGAGTGGAATTTGTCAATCCCGATGACGGATAGATATACTCTAGGCCCTCTCGATGATATCACATTAAGATAGCTTGCAAGCAAGTGATGTGATCACTAGAATGTTATATCACGGGAACGAGAAAAGAGTGCATGTCGGTAACGAGATCAAACTAGGTATTTAGATACCGATGATCGAATCTCGGACATGTATTATATCATGAGACAAAGGGATTAAATTGCTAGCGTTAAAGGTTCTCACGATCAAAGAAGTCATCGTTGAATGTGTAGGAGTCAGTACGGATCTCCAGGTCTCGCTTCTGATTATTGATCTGAGAGGAGTCTCAATCATGTCTGCATTATTCGCGAACCGTAGGGTGACACACTTAAGGGTTGTCGGACACCATTTAGGAGCACATATGTTTCAGACAAAAGGTTTGCAAAGGGCAGGAAATGTTTCGATAGAAACAGGAATTGTTTCGATAGAAACCGGAATTGTTTCAGGTGAAATTGCAGAAAGTGGTTCTGCATGTGATATTGAAATGTTGCAAGGGGTTTTATGTGAATGTTTGTTAATTAAAGTAATTAACAAAATTCTGAATAAAATAAATAAAAGAGTTTTATTAATTGAGAGTGGCATTAAATTTGGTGGAAATTTAATGCATGTGAGTGGAACTTTGGGTGGAGCTTGAATTGATGTGAGTGGAGCTTCCACCACATGAATGAGGAAGAGGAGGGGGCTCCCTCCTTGGCCGTCGGCCATGGGAGGGGAGGAGCCCCACCTCTCCTATAAAAGGCCCCCCTCTCCTCCCTCACAAAGTACACCTCCTCGTGAAGGATCTCTCTCCCCCTCTAGATATTCCCCCATGGTCTCGGATTAGCGAGATACATGTTCCTGGTGGCCTTGCGTCTGGAAGGAGTTGCTGCTTCCACTGATTCGCTGGAGAGAGGAGGTGGAGGTTGTCCGGTGGCTTGAACATGTGTGTGAGGACGGATGCGCTGCTGATTTGCGGCGCTCGGACTTCCACACGATCTTGAGATCGGCAAGCGTACGACTATATCAACCACGAGTCCCTACTCGTCAACAAAACTCGTTGTCTTCGAGGGTAAGTTCTCCATGGATGTATGTCCACCCGTTGCTCTGTATCTAGTAGATAGATCTTGGCGTATAGTTCTCATCATAGGAATTTTTTTGTTTTCTATGCTGCGGACCCAACAGTGGTATCACAGCCTGATCTATGCGTAGGTGCTTTGCACGGGTAGTACACATATGTTTATATATGGGCGATGATGATCATGTTATTGCATCTTCTATGTATTTTGGATATTGGTGGCATAGTGGGATGAAGCGGCCGAACCAACCTTACATGTCATCGTACACGAGACCGGTTCCACGACTGACATGCAACTAGTTTTGCATAAGTGGTGTAACACCCTCAAATCGGCCCTATGCAAGTTTTAGCCCTTTCCGCCAAACCCGCATAGAAACGATTCAAGGACGCCCACCAGGCACTTTCGTGCGGGTGGAAAACGAAGTAATAACATTACACAACAGTCCTCGATGGGACCCACAGAACAGATATATATACAACAGCGACTCAATGAGTCAAGAATACAGATATAATATACAAAGATCCAAACCACCTTGAAAACGATAGAGCGTCTGACTACGGACAAGATGCAAATGGGGCTAAGGCCCTGAAGAATAACCATTGGCGTCCACAACCCTGCCCAGTCCAAGCCGGAAGGGTAACCCTGCTAACGACGTCGAGCTCAAACCTGCTAAAACAAAAGGGGTGCCGACAAAGGGCAAAGGAAAAAGAGGAGCGTCAGTACTGAGGCCAGTACACGGCGAGGCTAGAATTCGGTGGCTCTCGCCTACATAGGTATGGTGGACTGAAGCGGCAGCGCAGCATGCACTAAACAATCTATAGAAACTCGATTCAACTGTCGGCTATTAGAGAGGGATAAGAAAGACCTATTCGAAACCACCTGATACTAACACCAAACATACCCATCCTGGTATTCCCCCTCGAGACCAAACAAGGAAGTCAAGCCGAGGAAAACTCACACGGTTGGCAGGTTTATTTAATCTTTCCATGGCAGTTATCCAACTTACTAGTCATCTCAGATGTAAGTCAAATTATAACAGTAAACTTTAGTTATTGTTGTCTATGATCGAGAAACTGTGCTCTAAGTCGTCCATAACCGCGGACACGGCTTTTTGAAAAGATTTAACCCTGCAGGGGTGCACCAAAGTATCCACACGCACTTCGACCCTTTTTGCCAGATCAATTAACATACACCCATCGGTATGTCGGCGGGGCCTAAGTCATGACGTTTCCCAGACCCAAAGCAAGTACATGGGGGCCACCCCACTAAGCTACCCGCAACGAAGTTGGCCGGCTCCGGAACGGACCCAGGGTTTGCGTCAATGGCTGTAAACGACTGGGAACCCGAAAGTGTGACTGGGCTTGTCGATACCGCGAAAACACTCCGCAATCCTAAACAGTACAGGTGCTCCACGCACAATCTTAAATAAAGCAGTAAAGCATGGCATAAGTACAGTATAGTAATAAAGCCCCAAACTACTTTGTGGCTCCCGGTACAATACTTTGAAATCAGGTAGTAAGCCGATGGGGGTGCCCACACACCCCACCTGTGGTTAGCGCGCTCGATCTCGGAACAGGTGACAAGAACTCGGGTCCAAGGTGGACACAAGTGGGCGGTTAAAAACCAAAAATTGACTATTACCCACCGGTGCCTCTGCATTATATCTATTTCCAGCATTTTAATTAACAAGTTATAATGTAAGCCATGATCAACTCCACCTATAAGCATCTCCACCATTAAGCATGTGTCAACCTTCCAATAACGGTGGAACAAGAACGACGCAAAGCAGCACCTAAGCAAGCAACTACGACTCGCAAGTCCGACTATCTATCAAACAACAGACAATAGGATGTGTCCAAGGCAATATAAAGGTTGCACGGAATATATCTGGTACGGAACACTAAAGCATCACGACACGGATAGCAATAGATCAACAGGAGGAAATAAAGACTATAAAATGCAAAATAGTTAGAAGGGGGAGAGATGCTCGCCTGGGAAACACTTCCGAAGGTTCATAACCGAAGAACTTGTCGGTACTCGCATCAACTCATCGGCCTAATCCGCGAAGAAGCAAAGCACTAAAAGAAACACCGGATGCAATATTTAATACTAGGGTAGAAGATCCGGCATGATTATGATGCAGTGCAGATGCGGTGCAATTAGGCAATATTAAGCGGAACCATGGTCCCGGCAAATGATTATATGGTTCAAGTTGTTTAGAACCCCCGCAATTTAAATGTTGTATTAACAGGGCAAAACATGGCATCGATTTGCTACGCCAATTTATATGGATTCCGGAATAAGACAAAGGTATCCCGCATATCGACTCCATATTTAATTATAGGTGAATCGTTAAAATAACCCGGACCCGCAAAATATGTATGCATGTGTGAACAATTTAATATGCAATAGATGAATGTCATATTATAAAAATAGGGGCTTAGGGTCACCCATCTGGGTTCGGAAGATCTTGGTTCCGGGGGTTCAGGGTTCGACGGGGGAACAGCTCGACGGGGATCGGGCTCGGACAACGGAAGTAGATCTTGTCGCATGTGATGAAGAACTCGGGTTCGGAAGGACGTCTTGGCGTTCCGGGATGAAGGGCTTGGTGTGCCATCTCGATCAACGGTCAACGCGTGTGGAAGTTGCCGAGGGTTCGGTGGAAGATCTTGGCAAGCCATCTTGGCGAAACCCGGAGACAGCAATCTTCGCGAGGGGTCCCATACCCGTCAGCCGATATCATTCCAACTAAAGCACCATCGTATCTCCACAACGTATCATCTCCCACCGGCATCAACTCCATCTACACTGCTCTTATCAGATCAACGGCAGCACACCACAACAACAAAAACAGAGGCAGTTCACCAGGTACAGAGCCAAACGTGACTCGCGGGGTGAAGCGGCACCTATTGCCAGGGTGCGCACGACGCAAGCGGGCAGAGATGAGCTCGACAGGGGCTCGCCCGGAGAAGGGCGCCAGGGCACGCCGACGACGACGAGCATGTGTGTCGGGGACAAGGACCGACAGGAGCAGACGAAACCGGCCGGAGAGGAGGCGTGCGGCAGCGAGGTCGCGCTGCAGGGCGGGCTGGACGGCGCGGACGCGCGATGCCGGCAGGAGGAGAACACCGAGGCGGTACCGCGCACATGGCCGGGGGTAGACCGAGGTCCGGCGGGCTCGGGCCTCGAGCGGCAGTAGGTGAGCCGAAGAGGGGGAGCCGGCGGCGGCAGAGGTGGTCGAAGGCGGCGACGACGTGGAAGTAGAGGGCGGTCGCTCGCAGGGGGGTGAAGCCGAGAGGGCGGCGACGGAGATGCGGCCGGGGCCAGGTCTGGCGGAGGGCGGCGATGGGAGATCTGGAGACGGGGAGGCGCGGTAGGCGGGGGGCTTGGTGGTCGACGGCGGCCGGAGCTGCAGCAGAGAGGAGCGGGAGGCGGGGCCACGCCGACAGAGGGGAGGAGCGCCGGCGGGGCAAGGAGGAGAGGGGAGCGGCGGCGGGGTTGGTACGCGGGGGAAGAAGAGATCCAGGGGAGAGAGCGGGGTCGGGGTGGGGCCAGGGAAGAGAGAGAGGGGGAGGGGATCGAGGCCAGGTGCGCATGTCTGTCGCTGTGACCAGGAGAGCGGGGCGAGCAGCCCGAGGTGGTCGGGGTGGGGGCTGGCGACCTGGGGCGGGAAAGAGGGCAGGAGGTGGGCCCGCGGAGTGGATCGGGTGGCTGTGATCGAGTGGATGGAAGAAAGGGCAGGGTGAGGTGGCGACAAGGGATTGGAGGGGGTGAGGTGGCTGGGGATGGGTAGACTAGGTTTAGGTAGAAAAAGGTTTGAGGGGGCTCTGGTTTTTGTACTGGGGGTGGCCGACTGGGTCGGATTGGCCCGGTACGGCTGCCCCCTGAAAATAAAATAAAATAAATATATGATTATTTAAAACGAGGCTTTTGTAAACCGTTGGTAGACAAAACAAAATATTCCGGAGACCCGGGTTTTGTGTTTGAACAAAGACGGGGCGTTTAGAAAACAAAAACAGACTTCTCGAAGATAGTTTTATGCAAACAAATGCAAGATGACATGACGATGCTCAAATGCAATGTGGCATGATGACATGAGCATGCGGTCATGATGATGCAATGCACAAAAACAACGCGATTTTCTAGTAGTGGTTTTTGCGGGGCGCCACAAGTGGCTAGCGGGGGTCTGTCTCTCCTACTATAGTCAATATCTGATTTACAACGAGTTGCTAATAACTTGGTTATCCTCGTTGTGGTTCATGTTCGTAGGTAAGACCGGTTCTATCTCCGAAAGCCCTAAGCCACGTAAAACTTGCAATTGATAAATTAGAGGCGTCTAGTTTAGATCGTTGCTGGGCTAGTATCTTGATATGGTATTGTTGTAAGTAGATGTATGATAGATACTCTTACAACTCACTTAACGTGTAAGTTCCATAGACCTTGGCCTTACACACAAAGGAATGATAGAGATCGTACCACGATGTAAATGATAGAGATCAAATGCATGGACCGTATCATCTCACTTCACACATTAGATGTTAGCATCTTATATTGCTAGTTTGGCGCTTTTGGTAGCATCATAAGATGATCCCTCATTTAGATATCAAGATAAAATGTGTTCTTCCTTAAGTATGCATAGTTTTGTGGATCGTGTTTTGAGGCATCACGTGATGATCGGGTGTTCTCGACTCTACGCTTTCATACAACGGGTGTAAGACAGTTTTACACACACGAATACTAAGGTTCTTACTTGGCGAGCCTAGCATGTACAGACATGGCCTCGGAACACGGACCAAAAGGTTAAGCATGAGTCATATAGTTGATATGATGCCCATATAGATGCTCGCCTTTGAAGCTACACCGACTCATGTGATAATCGGACTTGGTGTAGTGGATTTGGTTCATGTAATCACCAAAAGGACACGAGGGATGTCGTTTTTGAGTGGGAGTTCATTAGTAATTTCGATTAGTTGAACTCAATCTATCATAAACTTAGTCTAAATATACTTTACAAATTCTATTGTAGATGGTACCACCTGCTTTTAATTTCAATGTGTTCATGGAGAAAGAGAAGCTTGCTGCGAATGGTAGCAACTTCACCAACTGGGCTATGAATTTGACGATTCTCCTCACTACTGCACAAAAGCAATATGTGCTAGAGGCGCTGCTAGGCCCCCCACCAGCTCCTGATGCCCCTGACGAGGAAAAGAATGTCTATATAACTCGTCAGGAGGACCACAACTTAGTTCATTGCGGCATACTGTATGGGCTAGAGCCAAAACTTCGAAAGCGTTTCGAAAATGGCAATGCCTTTGATACCATGGGAGAGTTGAAAATGATTTTCGATACCCATGCTGCCGTAGAGAGTTATAATGCTTCTGAAAAGTTCTTTAGCTGCATGATAGAGGAGAACAACTCCGTTAGTGAGCACGTACTCAAAATGTCTGGGTACGCCGATAAGCTTGTGTCCTTGGGAATAATGATTCCTATTGACTTAGGCATACATCGTGTTCTCCAATCTCTGCCACCTAGCTACAAGAGCTTTGTGATGAACTATAATATGCAGGGCATGAAGAAGTCTCTTCCTGAGCTTCTGTCAATGCTTAAGACTACAGAAGTGGAGATTAGGAAAGAACATCAAGTGTTGATGATCAATAAGACCACCGGTTTCAAGAAGGACAAGAAAGGCAAGCAGAAGGGAAAGAAGGGCGGCAAATCTGTTGCCGCGCCTAAAAAGAAACCCCGAGCTGGCCCTAAGTATGATACCGAGTGCTACTATTGCAAGGGGACTGGCCATTGGAAGCGCAACTGCCCCAAGTATTTGGCGGACAAGAAGGCCGGCAAGGCAAACAAAGGTATATGTGATATATATGTTATTGATGTGTACTTGACTAGTACTCGCAGTAGCACCTGGGTATTTGATATGGGATCAGTTGCTAATATATGTAACTCGGTTCAGGGGCTGCGGAACAAGCGAAAACTAGCAAGGGATGAGGTCACGATGTGGGTCGGCAATGGATCAAGAGTTGATGTGATCGCCGTCGGAACGCTACCTCTCCATATGCCGTCGGGATTAGTTATAAACCTGAATAATTGTTATTTGGTGCCTGCACTGAGCATGAACACTGTATCCGGATCGTGTTTGATGCAAAGTGGTTATTCATTTAAGTCTGAAAATAATGGTTGTTTGATTTATATGAATAATATCTTTTATGGTCATGCACCTGTGTTGAATGGTTTATTTTTGTTGGATCTCGATAGTAGTATTACGCATATTCATAATGTTGATGCTAAAAGGATTAAGCTTGATAATGATATATCTGCATATATGTGGCACTGTCGTCTAGGTCATATTGGCGTTAAACGCATGAAGAAACTCCATTCTAATGGACTTTTGGAATCACTTGATTTTGAATCATTTGATACATGTGAGCCATGCCTTATGGGCAAGATGACTAGAACGCCGTTTTTCGGTTCAATGGAACGGGCGACAAATTTATTGGAAATCATACATACTGATGTATGTGGACCAATGAGTGTGTCGGCGCGAGGTGGATATCGTTATTTTGTTACTTTCACGGATGATTTGAGTAGATACGGGTATATCTATTTGATGAAACATAAGTCTGAAACCTTTTGAAAAGTTCAAGGAATTTCAGAATGAAGTGGAAAATCATTATAACAAAAAGATCAAATTTCTGCGGTCCGACCATGGAGGAGAGTATCTTAGTTACGAGTTTAGCACACATATGAAAGACTGTGGAATAGTTTCACAACTCACGCCTGCCGGAACACCATAACGTAATGGTGTGTCAGAACGTCGTAATCGTACTTTATTGGATATGGTTCGATCTATGATGTCTCTGACTGACTTGCCACTGTCATTTTGGGGTTATGAACTGGAAACCGCTGCATTCACTTTAAATAGGGCACCATCTAAATCCGTTGAAAAGACACCGTATGAATTATGGTTTGGAAACAAACCTAAGCTGTCATTTCTTAAAGTTTGGGGATGCGATGTTTATGTGAAGAAACTTCAACCGGATAAACTCGAACCCAAAGCGGAAAAATGCGTCTTCATAGGATACCCTAAGGAAACGATTGGGTATACCTTATATCACAGATCTGAGGGCAAGGTTTTTTTTGCCAAGAATGGATCCTTTCTTGAGAAGGAGTTTCTCGCAAAAGGTGTGAGTAGTCGGAAGGTAGAACTCGAAGAGGTTATTGAACCTTCTCTTCATGAAATGGCGAGTAGCACAGCACCGGAAGTTGTTTCGGAGTTGAATTCACCTAATGAGGAGAGAGCTAATGATATTGATCATGAAACTCCGAAAGAGGACACTACGAAACCTCGCAGGTCAAGCAGGACACGTGTACCTCCTGAACTGTACGGCAATCCTGTTATGAATTTCATGATTGATGAAATAGATGACCCTGTGACGTATGAAGAAGTGATGATGAGCCCTGATTCCAACAAATGGCTAGAATCCATGAAATCCGAGATGGAATCCATGTATGAAAACCAAGTTTGGACCTTGGTAAACTTACCTCACGATTGAAAGGCCGTTGAGAATAAATGGATTTTTAAAAGAAAAAATGATGCTGATGGTAATGTGACCATCTATAAGGCTCGACTTGTCGCAAAGGGGTTTCGACAAATTCAAGGAGTTGACTACGATGAGACATTCTCTCCCGTAGCGATGCTTAAGTCGGTTAGGATTATGTTAGCAATTGCTGCATGTTTCGATTATGAAATATGGCAGATGGATGTCAAAACTGCGTTCATCAATGGTAATATTGAAGAAGAGTTGTATATGATACAACCTAAGGGTTTTGTCGATCCTAAGGATGCTGATAAGGTATGCAAGCTTCAGCGGTCCATCTATGGACTGAAGCAAGCATCCTGGAGTTGGAATCTCCGCTTTGATGAGGTGATCAAAGAATTTGGATTTGTCCAAACTTATGGAGAGGCTTGTATTTACAAGAAAGTGAGTGGGAGCAATGTGGCATTTCTAATATTATATGTGGATGACATATTATTGATTGGAAATGATATAGATCTTTTAAACAGTGTTAAAAGTTATCTAAATAGCAAATTTTCGATGAAGGACCTAGGTAAAGCTTCATATATATTAGGCATCAAAATCTATAGAGATAGATCAAGACGCCTAATTGGGCTATCGCAGAGTACATACCTTGATAAGATATTAAAGAAGTTTAATATGGATGGAAGTAAGAAGGCGTTCTTACCTATGTTGCAAGGCAAGACATTAGTAAGACTCAAAGTCCGGCTATGGCGGAAGGAAGAGAGATAATGGATAAGATCCCCTATGCCTCAGACATAGGCTCTATAATGTACGCCATGCTATGTACATGACCGGATGTGGCACATGCTATTAGTTTGACTAGTAGGTACCAATCTGATCCAGGTTCGGAACACTGGATAGCGGTGAAGAATATCCTTAAGTACTTGAGAAGAACTAAGGATATGTTTCCTGTATACGGAGGTGAAGAAGAGCTAGTCGCTAAGTGTTATGTTGATGCTAGTTTTGACACTGATCCAGATGACTCTATGTCTCAATCCGGATACATATTTCTCTTGAACGGAGCAGCAGTTAGTTGGAGGAGTTCCAAACAACCTGTGGTGGCTGGATCAACGATGGAGGCAGAATATGTTGCTGCTTTAGAAGCGGCATAGGAAGCGGTTTGGATGAAGGAGTTCATAACGGAACTATGTGTGGTTCCTAGTGCGTTGGACCCAATGGTGATCTATTGTGACAACAATGGAGCCATAGCCAACGCCAAGGAACCAAGGTCTCACAAGAATTCCAAGCATATTAAGCGCCGGTTTCACTCCATCCGCGAGCATGTCAAGGATGGACATATAAAGATTTGTAAAGTGCACACGGACCTGAATGTAGCAGATCCGTTGACTAAAGTTCTCCCTAGGGCAAAACATGATCAACACTAGAACTCCATGGGTGTTAGATTTATCACTATGTAAACTAGATTATTGTCTCTAGTGCAAGTGGGAGACTGAAGGAAATATTCCCTGAGAGGCAATAATAAAGTTGTTATTATGTATTCCTTGTATATGATAGATGTTTATTTTGCATGCTATAATTGTATTGATAGGAAACGTCAATACATGTGTGTTTAATAAACAAAAAGGGTTCCTAGTTATGCCTCTCTTATAGACTAGCTTGTTGATTAACAAGATGATCAAGGTTTCCTGATCATGGACATTGGATGTTGTTAATAACAAGGTCACAACATTTGTGAAATGATGTGATGAACATTCATCCGAAGTATAGCATTACGATCAAGTCATTATGTTTATATTGCTATAACATCATACGAAGTAGTCTTAGTCCTTAGACCATGAGATCATGTTAATTGCTAACACCGGAAGAGTATCTTCATAACATCAAACGTCACACTGTAACAGGTTGACTATAAAGGTGGGTTCAGTGCTATGAAGGTGTTATGTTGAGGCTCATGGATCAAGAGTGGAATTTGTCAATCCCGATGACGGATAGATATACTCTGGGCCCTCTCGGTGATATCACATTAAGATAGCGTGCAAGCAAGTGATGTGATCACTAGAATGTTATATCATGGGAACGAGAAAAGAGTGCATGTCGGTAACGAGATCAAACTAGGTATTTGGATACCGATGATCGAATCTCGGACATGTATTATATCATGAGACAAAGGGATTAAATTACTAGCGTTAAAGGTTCTCACGATCACAGAAGTCATCGTTGAATGTGCAGGAGTCAGTACGGATCTCCAAGTCCCGCTTCTGATTATTGATCTGAGAGGAATCTGAATCATGTCTGCATTATGCGCGAACCGTAGGGTGACACACTTAAGGGTTGCCAGACACCATTTAGGAGCACATATGTTTCAGACAAAAGGTTTGCAAAGCGCAGGAAATGTTTCGGTAGAAACAGGAATTGTTTCGATAGAAACCAGAATTGTTTCGGGTGAAATTGCAGAAAGTGGTTCGCCATGTGATATTGAAATGTTGCAAGGGGTCTTATGTGAATGTTTGTTAATTAAAGTAATTAACAAAATTCTGAATAAAATAAATAAAAGAGTTTTATTAATTGAGAGTGGCATTAAATTTGGTGGAAATTTAATGCATTTGAGTGGAACTTTGGGTGGAGCTTGAATTGATGTGAGTGGAGCTTCCACCACATGAATGAGGAAGAGGAGGGGGCTCCCTCCTTGGCCGCCGGCCATGGGAGGGGAGGAGTCCCCCCTCTCCTATAAAAGGCCCCCCTCTCCTCCCTCACAAAGTACACCTCCTTGTGAAGGATCTCTCTCCCCCTCTAGATATTCCCCCATGGTATCGGATTAGTGAGATACATGTTCCCGGTGGCCTTGCGTCTAGAAGGAGTTGCTGCTTCCGCTGATTCGCTGGAGCGAGGAGGTGGAGGTTGTCCGGTGGCTTGAACGTTTGTGCGAGGATGGATGCGCTGCTGATTTGCGGCGCTCGGACTTCCACACGATCTTGAGATCGGCAAGCGTACGACTACATCAACCATGAGTTCCTACTCGTTAATAAAACTCGTTGTCTTCGAGGGTAAGTTCTCTATGGATGTATGTCCACCCATTGTTCTGTATCTAGTAGATAGATCTTGGCGTATAGTTCTCATCGTAGGAAATTTTTTGTTTTCTATGCTGTGGACCCAACAATAAGACAATTTAATTATCCTTGAAATTAAATCAACAAATGCTAATCAAAACTAAATTAGGGCATCATAAACTATCCCTCAAATCCATGGAGAATTGGGAGAAACGTTTATTATCTTCTACGTGGATGTCCTTGTTTCCATTCGATGGTTTGACACAAGGAGTTACATACCTACAGAAGGTTAATGAATCTGATCGCGATCAGGCTAGTCGATTATCACATATGTACTCATAACACGTCCAGGAAATGAGGCTAGTATAGTATTATGGCATAATCTAAAACACAGACTGCATTTTCATTTGTTTGTCAGGGATCCATATTGGGCCATATATAGAGCGAATACCCGGGTATGGGCCCTTATTTTTTTCTCCCGGGACGGTCGCTCCTCTAGACCCTCCCTATGACCGGCGTTGTATATAAACACATATGGCTGGTGTTGTACGTACACATTGCTAGTGGTAAACCTAATCTCCAAATCCGGTACTTTCAGGTCTATGTGTATTTGCATGTCTTTGCGTCTCTACACATCACTCATTCTCAAATGAGATGGCATTGTATAAATTTGGTCATTTGGTGAGACCTTAGTTCCTTGGGGTTTAAAACATGTTGGTACTATTATCGTACAATAGATCTTTATAGTACTAGTCCACTTGGAACTACACCTAGTTTGATAATAAATTTCTTGACACAAATGCGTTCATATGCTGCTACTAGAGAAGTCTTATACTTAGCCTTTCATTGTAGTACCCGTCATAATACTTAATCTTTTGGAACTCATCCAAATCTATCATAAAATGTTCTTCCATCAAATTGTGCCACCTTAACCCATAGCCTAAATTGAGAAAAACTTATTTTGTATCTTGTGACAAAACTAGCATTAATGTAACATTTTACAATAAATTATTTGTCACGTCTATATACAGAATATATTCTTAGTTATTCCAAAGATCATAAGAATATTTTTACTATCTTCCAATGATCATCTTATGAGTGATCATGTTATATGCCCGTAACATTTAGAGCATAGGAAATATCTGGATATGTATATATCACGGTATGATTGATTAAAACATTCATGTGATTTCACTCACCAAGTGTCAAATCACTTGAATCTTGTTTCAAACTTTTTCATGCGGCAAGAATCTTTCTCGTCATTTCCATATTTAAATTCATTTAATATTTCATCTATGTACTTTGGCACAACCATATTAGCACCTCAATCTATCTACATAGACATTGATGCCCAATATTCTAATTTTCCCTAAATCTTTCATTTAAATCTAATTTTAATAAAATCCTTAACTTGTGTCAATAAAAGATATTCCCTCAGATCCAAAATAAGTGCCGTCATTTTGAACTGAGGTCAATTCAAAATTGTGACCCTTATTATGGATTGGAGGTAGTACATCATTTCCAATCAACAATATGTCTTACATATCGTATTAGAAATGTGTAGTGCTCCCACTTAATTTCTTGCAAAGGCAAGTATCTTAATCATCCAATGAAATTAAACATTTTAACAATTTCATCATGGTGAAGATTCTAACTCCGCGATGCTTACTTCAACTAATGAAGTTTGCATGTCCTTTTAGCATCCTTTGAATTAACAAAACATTTCTGATTGTGTCATGTACACGTCCTAGGTAACTATTCTATTAGAAAAACATTGTTTTGTTTATTCAACTACCATATATTAAAATTGACATATGTAGTGATTGCTACAATTATCTGCCAGACTAAATATCGCTATGAAAGATTAAATATTGTCATAGTCAACTTCTTGAACATAATTATAAAACACTTTTAATGATATGTCAACCATTTTATAGATGTGAAAACATCCATGTCTTTTTATTTATAGATTCAAACACAACTGGTAGGCTTCATGCCTTCTAGATGGTCTTTCAAGTTCAAAACCTTGGTTTCTCGTGTATGAAACTATCACGGATTTTATGGCTTCTCACTACAAGAAATGTGTTAACTAGTGACTTTTTCTTAACGACCATAGTTTTTTGGTCATAATTCTGTGACCATTTGGTTCGAAATGGTTGTAGGCCATTTGGGAGGGTCCAAAGCCATAAATTTTATGACCAATTTAGCAATAAAGGTCATAATATTCTTACATGAATTGGTCATAGCCTAAACAGTAGTGGTCCACGACCTTTTTTAGCAGATTAGGACCAATTTAAATGGTCATAACATCTATGACCATACTATAACGTCCATAACTAGGATGTATTGACATGACTGGCCACATCAGCAGTTGCGTCTACATGGCAGTATCTAGGTGTCATTTGAACCATCTGACAAGTGGAACCCAATGATTTTGACTATTCTAACAGGTGGGACAGGTGCATTTAGCATGTTAGACATATTTTCTATGCAGACCATTTAGCATGCTTTGTTGGACTGGACCAGCCCGCTCGACCATTTAGCATATTGGGCCTGAATAAACCTGCTACACCGGATGGTGGCCCAGTTAGGCCCATACTATGGATAGAACCCACGCCTAGTTAATTGGCAAAAAATAGACCGGGGACTCGAACCCACGACCGGGCGTTGTTTCAGATAGCCCCCTACCACTGAACCAGGCTAGTGTTGTTGATACTATGGCCTTCGTTATGTATATGAATAGACATTATTTGTATCTGACTGTACACAACGACCTGCAGGGAACCTAGCAGAAAAATCGGGTCTTCCTCTTTGCTGCCGGTGTAGGCGACCAGCGAGGGCAGGGGCGGTGGTGCTGCCGGACTCCCCGTTGGCGGTGCTACTGCTCGACGAATCCCCTTCCGCTTTCTTCTTGCTACCAGGACAGGAGGAAGCGGCTCCCTTCTGCGACTCCCCATTGCCACGAGGCCCCTTCTGTGACTCCCCATCGACGGCGGTGCTGCCGAAGCCACGACCGAGCAAGGGGCAGATAAAGCGGTCGAGCACCTCCAGGTCTGTGCCCCTCTCCTCTCCCCTCTCCCCTCTAGGTCTAGGTTTGTTCTTCAGTTTGTGTCCATGGAATTGTTTGGTTAAATGCTTGGAATAGTTTGTGTCCCTGTTGCTATGGAATAGTTTGTGCCCCTGTTGCAATTGTTTGGTCAAATTCCCCCTGTAGCTATGAAATTTTCAGTCAAATGCTCCCTGTAGCAATTCAGTCAAATGCTCCCTATAGCAATTTTACTATGATGTTACTCTAATCTTAGCTATGGAATTTTCTGGTTTGGTTTCATTTGATGTTACTCTAAGCTTAGCAATTCTATATGCTAACAATTCTTTGGTCTTTTGCATGCAGATGGATAGACGCTGGATTACCAAAGGAGTTAGAAGGCTTTCTTATGAGCATATAAGGGGAGTGAACAAGTTCATGCAGTTTGTTCGCAGAAGTGTTGCCGAGGGTGCTCAAGTTCTTTGCCCGTGCCCCAGTTGTAATAACCGTGATCACCAGACTCTACATGATGTAGAGGCTCATCTGCTGATGCGTGGGATGGCATCCACGTATGATAGATGGATCCATCATGGAGAGGCTTTACATGCAGAACCTGGAGATGAACCTGAACATCATGAACCTGATGCACAACAAGGTGGTGATTTTGTACAAGATGATGATCAGCAAGAGGATGTTGTTTTGGAGGAGGAGGATGGGGATGAAGATGATAGAATCCCTGATCTGTTTAAGGATCTATACCAATCTGAACCACAAGGTGAGGGAATGAATACAATCTATGCCGAGCTTATAGAGGAGGTGAAGCGTCCAGCTAGTGATGGTGGTACAATGTCCAGATTTGCTTTCACTGTGAAGTTACTCCACGTCAAGTCCTTCTACCAGATAAGCAATGTTGCCATCAACAGAATACTCCATATCTTGACCATCCAGTACCCTAAAAGCTCAATTCCCAAAAATTATGAAGAAGCATTGAGTGTAATCCGCAGACTGGGGCTTGGTTATGATTCAATCCATGTCTGCCCAAACAACTGTGTCTTGTTTTGGAAGACATATATGTCAACCTTGACAAGTGCCCGAAATGTGATGCCTCTAGGTGGAAAGATGCAGATGGGAGGAGGCAAATTCCGGAGAAGGTGTTGAGGTACATTCCTATGATTCCAAGGTTGTAGAGGATGTTTTTTTCAAAGAAGAAATCCGAGGAGGTACAATGGCATAAGCTAAAGCGGCAACCTGTGGATAATGAGCTTAGCCATCCAGCTGATGGAGAGGCATGGAAAGACTTTGATGATAAACATAAAGAGTTTGCCGCTGATGCGAGGAACATAAGACTTGTCCTTGCCACGGATGGCTTTAACCCTTTTGGAATGAGCAAGAAATATAGCATGTGGCCTATATTTGTTGTGCCATACAACCTTCCACCTTGGGCATGTATGGATCAATCAAACTTCATGATGGCTTTGTTGATCCCGGGTCCATCTTCTCCAGGAAAGGATTTTGATGTCTTTATGGAGCCCCTCGTTGAAGATCTGATGAAGCTATGGGAGGGTGTGCGTACCTATGATGCTCTGAGTCCTGATAAGTTTGATTTGTGGGCTACGGTAATATGGTGCATCCATGATTTCCCTGCGCTGCACACTCTGTCGGGCAGGCTCACGGCTGGTTATCAAGCATGTGTTCGGTGTGACAAGAACCCGTGCTCAGAAAGAATAAGGAACAAGTTGTGTTGGATAGGGAACCGACGTTTTCTTCCTCGTAACCATCATTGGCGAAGAAGCAGAGATTTCAATGGGAAGACTGAAAACCGCGACGCACCGGCGGAGTTCAGTAAAGAAGATCTCGAGCGGCAACTTGACAAGTTGAAAGATGTGAGACCGGGAAAGGGTCAAAGAAAAAGGAAGCGGGAGGACCTCCCGTATTGGGCAGATCACAAGTTGAGGCATAATCTCGATGCAATGCACATCAAGAAAAACATATGTGATAATCTTCTTGGGACATTTATGAACATTGATGGGAAATCAAAGGATACACTTAACTCGAGGCTTGATTTGGAAGATATGGGCATAAGAGAAGATTTGCATCTACGGCATGTTGAAGGTGGTGAGTCGTTTGAGATGCCACAAGCATGGTATACAATGACTAAAGAAGAAAAGCTTGCATTCTATGAATTTATCAAAGCGATGATATTTCCAGATGGGTATGCCGCTAATCTTGCAAAATGTGTGTCTCCTGATGGATGCAAACTCCAAGGTCTGAAAACTCATGATTGTCACATCCTCCTCCAAAGGATTTTACCTGCTGGACTACGTGGAATAATGGATAAAGAAATATATGAAGCGGTTGCTGAGTTGGGGAATTTCTTCAGAGAGTTGTGCTGCAAAACACTTAAGCTATCTGTTCTTGAAAGACTCGAAAAAGAAATTCCGATTATCCTCTGCAAACTTGAAAAGATCTTTCCTCCAGCCTTCTTCACTGTCATGGTCCATTTGGCGGTCCATTTACCCAAAGAGGCAAGACTTAGAGGTCACGTACAATATGGTTGGATGTACCCCGTCGAAAGAAGGATGCTTACATTTAAGCGTTATGTGCGAAACACGGCGAGGCCTGAGGGGTCAATAGCCGAGGCATATGTTGTTGATGAGTACCTGACGTTTTGCTCGCGGTACTTTGATGATGTGGAAACAAGATTTAATTGGACGGGAAGAAATAGAGAGCGGAACGATTCACAAAGTGCTGATGTCTCAGTTTTCAACCATGGTGTCAACTTCCTTGGAGGGTCACAATATTTGAAGGCTAGTGGTGATGACTATGACAATATGTACTGGTATGAGCTCAGAAGTTGCCCTGAGGTTCTAACGTATATCAATTATGTCATCTCTCTTGTGCACTCGATATCTTTTTTCCTGGTACATTTTACCCTGATGTACATTTAATTAACTATATATTTTTGTTGGCATTGCAGTTTGTGCAAGGAAGAGCTGATTGGTCAAGATAGCCGCATCAATGTTGACAAATGGCGTGCGAAGGGATTTGCTAGATGGTTTAAGAATCATGTGAGTACTTCGAATTTGGAGTGGTACTATGATATAATTGCTTGAATTTGGAGTAGTACTATGATGGAATTCACTCTTTTTCTATTTTTGCAGATTGGAAAATTGTATGAGAAGAATGAGGTCAGTGATGATCTATTTTGTTTGGCATGTGCACCGGATACGCGAATGAGACTCTATTCAGCATGTGTTGTTAATGGTGTCCGCTACCACACCGTTGACCGCGAGAAAAATAGAAACACGCAGAATAGTGGAATTGTCACGGAGGGAGACCATGAGTCGACCATCATTGACTTCTACGGTCAGCTCAAAAGCATCATCAAGCTGCAATACAATTCCAGCGGAGGCATCCATCGTTCGGTCGTCTTGTTCCGCTGTGATTGGTTTGATCTTGGCGGCAAGAAGACGAGCCGAGTTCGGGAGGATCGACACTTTATAAGCATTAACACTGCAAGGTTCTGGTACAAGAATGATCCTTTTCTTCTAACAACACAAGCAACAAAGGTCTTCTATGTGCCAGACACCCTTTTGGGTGGGCATTGGCGCGTTGTGCAAAAGTTCCATCACAGACATTTGTGGAGCATGAAGGAAAGTGAAGTGGAAAAGGGTCCCTATGGTGGTGGTGGTGGCCTATCATACCAAGATGACGACATGCCAGAAATTCCGGTGCTAGCTAATGAATCCAATGTGGAAACCAGATCACAAAGGCGCCATGAATGAGTGTTAGTTGATGCTGTGGTTGTGGAAAGAATGAAGAAACGTAGGACGGAGCTGGTGGATGATGAACCTGAAAACGAGAACAGAGTTGATGAGACAATGTACCAGTACTATGACGATGGTGAAGATAATAGGTAGGATGACGATGATGATTAGTTTAAATCTGGAAGGTAAATTATGTCCTCCATTATCTTTTTTTTATCTGCTTGCTCAATGCAAATTGCTGGCTTGTTGCTAATGGTGTTGGAGTCCTTGTGTTTTGCAGTCCTATTGCTGCCAGAAGTGATGAGTGCTGGTGTGTTTTGCAGTCTTGTTGCTGCCAGAATTGAGGAGTCCTGGTGTGTTGCTTCAAGAAGTGAGGAGTGCCAGAACTGATCTTTTTTCTGTTGATCTTTAGTTTGTCAAATTGTAATGGAGCAATGTGATAGAATGGAGTGCCAGAACTGATCTTTAGTTTGTCAAATTGTAATGGAGTGCCAGAACACTGACCTTTAGTTTGTCAAATTGCCTTTTATCTTGTGCTCCTAAACACGACAGGAGCACAAGTCTTGTGCTCGAACAACATACTGGTATAATACATGCTCGAAGCAGCAAAAGCAACCTGGACATGATAGCTCTAGCTCGAACCTGGAATAGTATATATATCACCAAGCAAAAGCAAAGATGCTCAAACCTGGAATAGTATATATGATAGCTCTAGCTCGAACCTGGAATAGCAAAAGCAACAGCAAAAGCAACCTGGACATGTAGCATATATATCCTAGAATAGTAGCATATATATCCTGGAATAGTAGCATCTATACATACAGCACCAAAAGCAACTTGGAACTAAGTTAACAACCTGGACCACTTCTCCACTTGATCAAAAGCAACCAGACACAACTTCAACTAAGTTCACTATGTCCGACTAGCATATTACAGGAAGTCCAACATGGAACATAGCTACTCGACCCTTTTAAGGATCAGCTTTGTCAGGAATATGCAACCTATATTCCTCTGGGGGCCAAAGGCCACAATATATAGTACAGGTACAGGGCAAATATGCAGGAAGCCCCCTAACATATGGGGGAAATACAATATACAGATATATACATCTAACACACCCCTCAAACTCATGGTGGATCCACAACACTGAGTTTGGAGAGTAAGAAATCATGCTGCGCTCTGGTCTGTGCCTTCGTGAAGAAATCCGCCAACTGTAAATCTGAAGGCACATACTGAAGCGCAACAACCTGAGCCTGCACCTGAGCACGTGTATCGAAAGCATCAACACCAATATGCTTGGTAAGCTCATGCTTGACCGGATCACGTGCAACACTAATAGCACTTGTACTGAGTGTAAGCAGTGAGAGCGTGGCGATAGGCCTCGAGATCAGAAGAGTACTGCTTGAACTTCAGGTCATAAGCAGCAACAGCACTGTCATCAGCACTCTGAGCAGCATCCTTGGCCTCCTGAGAAGCATCAGCACCGAGAACAATCGGCGTCGGCGGAATAGGAGCCACAGGAGCAGGGGGGCACGGCAGACAGGAGACCTCGCCGGAGAGCACACCCCAAAGACGGAGACCACGCATGTGAACGCGCATAAAGGCAGCGAAATCAGGGTAATTCGCGCCATCAAAGACCACCGGACAGCGAGGAATCGCAACATAACCCGATGAAGAAGACATGTTTTTTTTTACCGATTAGATCTAGATCTAATTGCAAGCGGACGAAATCCGGCCAGATGGGATCGGTGGCGGTCAGACAGGGCCTGGCCACGCCGATCTGGAGCAGCAGGATAAGAGCACGCGCTGCTGCCTTGTCTTCGATCGGAGTTGACGGACAGGAGCACGCGCCCACGTGCTAGCAAGAGGAGCACGCCCACGTGCTTAGCACAGGAGCACAAGCCCACGTGCTAGCAAGAGGAGCACGTCCACGCCAGGGAGACAGGGCAAGGCAAGTCCTGCACGCGCGGGATTAGAGTTGACGGGCAGGAGCGGTGGCGGTCCAGACGTTGCAGCGTCCGTGCGATCTGGGGCAGGTGTTCCTTTGCAAGGACGGTCGGTCCAGGTGTTGAAGACGAGGACGCAGCAAGGACGGTCGGGGACAAGTTGGAGTTGCAGATGGGCACGGGCGACAAGTTGTAGACGGGCACCACTCGAGCCAGATCCGGCCGGACGGCACAGCGACGGGAGAAGACGGCGGACGTGGCCGGAAACAGCGGCACGCCGGCGACGGCGAGGTCGGAAAAACGACAGCGACAGGGACGGTGACGGCTGTGACGATGTTGCAGCAGGAAAACGGTCTAACCTAGCTCTGATACCATGTCAGGAATATGCAACCTATATTCCTCTGGGGGCCAAAGGCCACAATATATAGTACAGGTACAGGGCAAATATGCAGGAAGCCCCCTAACATATGGGGAAAATACAATATACAGATATATACATCTAACAAGCTTGAGACCGTTCTCCGAGCACCCACGGAAACAGAATAGGAAGACTTCACCCTCTTTCATCTTGGTCTTCCTCATCACCTTCTTCCAGTTGGAGGTGATCTGGATACCTACATTGCTTCCTTTGCCAAATATAACTTTCACTGTAGCAATGTCTCTCCCGTGCCAAAAAACATTGATGTGCGTTGGCAAGTCCAGGTATTTCTTGATGAAGGAATAGTTGTACTTCCTTGCAAAGTACTGCATAAAAGCAACAAAAAAACATTAATTCACAGAAATGGAGGGCATGAAAGCAACAAACAGACCACTAATTGACAAAAATGCATACCATTTTTGCTCTCTTCCTACCTATGTGAGCACCATGAATAGTGCAAACATAGATGTGCCGTGTTGGCCTCTCACGAGCTACCTCCTTCAGAAACTCAACTTGTGAACCGTCCAAAGCCACATGGTTCGCAAACACACAACATTCATCAAAGGTGAGTCTCCTTCCCTTTATTTTCGGGCCTACATGTAAGAAAAAATGGCGTGCTTAGAAGAGAGAAACTTAGCAGCAGCATATACATAGAAGAGACAAACTTAGCATCAGCATATACATAGAAGATTACCTCGAATGGCAACAGCTCTAGCTTCACGAGCAGCAACACGCCACTTAGCAGCAGCGTGCCGCTTAGCAGCAGCACGCTTGCTAGTAGCGGCGACTTCACGAGCAGCATGCTTCCTAGCAGCCGCAGCTTCACGGAGAGCGCGCCGCATAGCAACAGCTTCACGGGAAGCAGCTTTGCTGTAGTCGCTTCATCATCGGAACAAATGTCGATGACTTTGACATTTTGTGCATTCTGGTGGAGGACAATCTCGACATCCATGGTGTAGATCTATAAATGAAAAGGGGACAAACCTGTTACTGCCAGTAGTATGTGTGGAAGTAGTGCAAAGCTGTGAACTTTTGATGTATTAAATTAAGTGGGATTGATATGCAAACCTGTTACTGCTGTCAACTTTTAGTGCACAAACATTATGCAAGTGCTATGTACAGAGAACATAAATTCAAGAAACATAGCATGGTTCAGCTAACATAACATTTCCCATATATTCACACCAAAAGGATGCAAGGATTACATAGCTAGGCTCATTACTACATACCAAGTTCTTCTTCTTCATGCCCATCTTTTTCTTCTTCATTGCCATGTTATGCCAAAATATTTCTACTACTTTGCTACACTACATAGCTACACTATACAGCTACACTACACTACACTAAACAGCTACTACACTTGCACCAAAAGGTTGCTAACTTGCACCAAAAGGTTGCTAACATAGAACCATTATCCCTAAACTTCACTCCATCTTCTAGCGATTCAGCCAACAAGTACACCAAGCAGGGAGCGGGTGTTCTGCGGCTTTCAGCATCAACTAGCGCAGCTCCAACTTACTAACATACTCAATAGTGAAGGACATCTCTCCAGCATATTTGGTGATTTTGATCACCTGAGACATCTCCTGTGACGACGATCCAGCAGCTGTCGCGCGAGCCCTATACGATGCCATGTTCGAAGTTGTTACCTCGAGCAGACCCTTGAACCTGAACTGGGCATCCCACATAAGCACCATCTCACCCCCTCTGCGCCTGCACATCACACCCATCCGGAGCAAATCCCTGTAACAGCGAGGTGAGTTCAACTCCGCTACCAGCGCCTGCGCCAAATTCAACAGCACAGCGGCAGCATCCTCAATCTCCTGTGCCTCTTTCGACGGCGGCTGCAGGTAGCACCGGTGCTCAATATTCCTCTCCTATTCTGCCGCCCCCGCCACATTCAACTTCACCGCCGCCGTAGCGTCCATCGATGGCGGACTGATCTGGTGACTAGGAGAAGAGAACCGCGATGGGGAGCAGAGGTCACTAGCTTATATTAACTCAAAAGATTTTTAAACAACTGAACAACTGAACGCAGAGCTAACAAACAGCAGGAAGAAACAACTGAAAAAATAGCAGAGTGCAATCCTCCTTTAAATAAGAACCATGTTTCTATATGGATCAGGTTTTTGGTAAAATGGACAGATAGATTTGCTAGGGAAACCACATTATTACTCCTACTATATTTGCCACTAGCCTAAGCCTTGTTTGATTCACTGGAATTTTACAGGAGAAGCGTAGGATTCATGTTCCTACAGGAATTTGTACTGTAGCAGTGTTTGATTCACAGGAATACATCAAAGGAATTCTGAAGGAACTTTTCCTTTCCAACGAGATTCCTATGAAAAACACGGGAAGGAAAGAATCCAGTCTGACCTCTTTTTTCCATTCCTTTGCAAGGAACGAGGCAATAAAAGCTAATGCTAAGTTAATATTGCTGCAGCATGGCCATTTCACGCCACCAAAAGCCGCTGCCCTTGCTTGTTGTTCAGGCTAATCAAGTTCCTGGAGACAGCAGTTTGAATTCCTGTGTTATTACTTTCCTATCTTTCAAACGACCTCTAAAGGAAATATTCCTATATTCTGCTATCCGTAGTTTTTCACTTGCAATCCTATGAAGTTAGGATTCCTATTCCTATTCCTGCAGCCTGAGTTCCTGCGAATCAAACAAGCCTCTACTATTTGAAACCATCGACTAGCTAACCTGCAAGCCAACACATTCAACCTACTCTATAAATTATTACTCCTACTGTATACCCAACACATTATTACTCCTACTCTATACCGAACACATTCAACCTGCAAGCCAACACATTCAACCTGCAAGCCATTTATACTCCTACTCTATACCCAACACTTTGACCTAACTGCCGGACTTATGCCCGCCCATGGAGAAGGAGCGAGTAGGGGGCTAACCTTCGTCGAAGGAGAAGGCAGATGAGCGAGAACCGTCGGGTCGTGCTGCAAGATATGAACTCCGGTCGGCAGGGCTGCAAGATCTGGAGCAGCAACTAATCAGCGCGGGGACGGGGACGGATAAGGCATGAAATCTAGAAGCAAAACAAGGTGGGAGGGAGAAGGAGTATGGGGCTAACCTTCGCCAAAGGAAAGGCAGATGAGCGCCAAACACCGATCCGTTGTCGTCGGAGAGGACAGGAAGTCGAGGCAGAGCAGATCTTGGGGCAGGAGAACGACAACCGCCGGAGAGGTGAGAGGTCGGGGAGGGGAGAGGCCGGGGAGGGGAGAGGCGAGGGGAGGACGACCGGTGGAGCGGGGTCGGTCGCCGGAGGAAGAGGCGCGGGCCGTCACTCCTAGCGTCGCCGCTGCCCTGTCGCGAGAGAGGGATTTGGCCCTGACCTACCGAGTCTGGCCCTGCCCTGTCGTGAGTCTGGTCTAGGGAAAAGGCCAGGGCCCTCCCTTGTCGACAACCAAACAGGGCGGGTGGGCTCCCCTGGTTCAATTTTTCCCATTATTATTAAAATTTAAAAAAATTCCACCTTTCCAAAATTTGAATCACCCCCAATTCAAATCTGTCAGAGTTCCTGCAAATCGGCGCGGATTTTTCTTTTTCACGAGGAGTACATCGAAATTTCTCACGGCAAATAGGGATCTTGGGCTCAACCTTTGGTTTACCATGTTTCTATGGACAAAGCAATCCAAACGAAAGAGAAAAGTCTGACAGAAAACCAAAGTTTTTTGTTTAGGCATGTTTAGGCCATATCTACATAAAAAACCAAAGTTGGGCCCAATATTCCATAGGTTGCCCTTTGTTGGACATCTCGTGCGAGTTTCCCAGCGACACGTCTAGAACTTCTCCAATAAGTGTTATCGCATGCGCGTGAACTGAAGTCGGTGACACCCGGGAGCTAGCCATTGCATCTATGGACCATCTACCACACTTCTTTACACATGGCATGGCCACATGCAAGTTTTGGTTGGATTTCGGTGCTCTAGCGGCCATCTCCCATCGAAACCCTAGTCTCGGTGGGCCCGGGGGACCTACCCCCTAGCTATCTCTGTACGAGGTTACACCAATGTAGTTCTTTATTTTTTTAGGCATGTTTAGGCCATATCTACATAGAAAACCAAAGTTGGGCTCAATATTCCACCGGGTGCCCCTCGTTGGACGTCTCGCGCGAGTTTCCCAGCGACACGTCTAGAACATCTCCAATAAGTGTTATCGCATGCGCGTGAACTGAAGTCGGTGACACCCGGGAGCTAGCCATTGCATCTATGGACCATCTACCACACTTGTGTACACATGGCATGGCCACATGCAAGTTTTGGTTGGATTCCGGCGCTCTGGCGGCCATCTCCCATCGAAACCCTAGTCTCGGTGGGACCGGGGGATCTACCCCCTAGCTATCTCTGTACGAGGTTCCACCAATGTAGTTTTTTGTTTGTTTAGGCATGTTTAGGCCATATCTACATAGAAAACCAAATTTGGGTCCAATATTCCACCGGTTGCCCCTCGTTGGACGTCTCGCGGGAGTTTCCCAGCGACACGTCCAGAACTTCTCCAATAATAAGTGTTATCGCATGCGCGTGAACTAAAGACGGTGGCACCCGAGATCTATATCCATTGCATCTATGGACCATCTACCACACTTGTGTACACATGGAATGGCCACGTGCAAGTTTTGGGTGGATTCTGGCGCTTCGGCGGCCATCTCCCATTGAAACCCTAGTCTCGGTGGGCCCGGGGGATCTATCCCCTAGCTATCTCTATACGAGGTTACACCAATGTAGTTCTTTATTTGTTTAGGCATGTTTAGGCCATATCTACATAGAAAACCAAAGTTGGGCCCAATATTCCACCGGTTTCCCCTCGTTGGACGTCTCGCGCGAGTTTCCCAGCGACACGTCCAGAACTTCTCCAATAAGTGCTATCGCATGCGCGTGAATTGAAGACGGTGACACCCGAGATCTGTATCCATTGCATATATGAACCATCTACCCCATTTGTGTACATATGGCATGGCCACATGCAAGTTTTCGTTGGATTCCGGTGCTCTGGCGGCCATCTCCCATCGAAACCCTAGTCTCGGTGGGCCCGGGGAATCTACCCCCTAGCTATCTCCGTACGAGGTTCCACCAATGTTGTTTTTTGTTTGTTTAGGTATTTTTAGGCCATAGCTACATAGAAAACCAAAGTTGGGCCCAACATTCCACCGGGTTCTCCTCGTTGGACTTCTCGCGAGAGTTTCCCAGCGACACCTCCAGAACTTCTCCAATAAGTGTTATCGCATGCGTGTGAACTGAAGACGGTGACACCCGGGAGATAGCCATTACATCTATGTACCATCTACCACACTTTTGTACACATGGCATGGCCACATGCAAGTTTTGGTTGGATTTCGGCGCTCTGGCGGCCATCTCCCATCGAAACCCTAGTCTCGGTGGGCCCGGGGGATCTACCCCCTAGCTATCTCTTTACGAGGTTCCACCAATGTAGGTTTTTTCTTCTCTAGGCATGTTTAGGACATATCTACATAGAAAACCAAAGTTGGGCCCAATATTCCACCAGTTGCCACTCGTTGGATGTCTCGCAAGATTTTCCTAGTGACGACACGTCCAGAACTTCTCCAATAAGTGTTATCGCATGCGCGTGAACTGAAGTCGGTGACACCCGGGAGTCAGCCATTGCATCTATGTACCATCTACCACACTTGTGTACACATGGCATGGCCACATGCAAGTTTGAGTTGGATTCTGGTGCTTTGGCGGCCATCTCCCATCGAAACCCAGGTCTTGTTGGGCCCGGGGGATCTACCCTCTAGCTATCTCTGTACGAGGTTCCACCAATGTAGTTTTTTGTTTGTTTAGACATGTTTAGGCAATATCTACATAGAAACCCAAAGTTAGGTCCAATATTCCACCGGTTGCCCCTCGTTGGACGTCTCGCGGGAGTTTCCCAGCGACACGTCCAGAACATCTCCAATAAGTGTTATCGCATGCGTGTGAATTGAAGACGGTGACACCCGAGATCTATATCCATTGCATCTATGGATCATCTACCACATTTGTGTACACATTGCATGACCGCATGCAAGTTTTGGTTGGATTTCGGCGCTCTAGCGGCCATCTCCCATCGAAACCCTAGTCTCGGTGGGCCCGAGGGATCTACCCCCTAGCTATCTCTTTACGAGGTTCCACCAATGTAGGTTTTTGCTTGTTTAGGCATGTTTAGGCCATATCTACATAGAAAACCAAAGTTGGGCCCAATATTCCACCGGTTGCCCCTTGTTGGACGTCTCGCAAGAGTTTCCTAGCAACACGTCCAGAACTTCTCCAATAAGTGTTATCGCATGGGCGTGAACTGAAGTCAATGACATCTGGGAGCTAGCCATTGCATCTATGGACCATCTACCACACTTGTGTACACATGGCATGGACACATGCAAGTTTTGTTGGATTCCGGCGCTCTGGCGGCCATTTCCCATCAAAACCATAGTCTCGGTGGGCCCGGGGGATCTACCCCCTAGCTATCTCTGTACAAGGTTCCACCAATGTAGTTTTTTGTTTCTTTAGGTATGTTTAGGCCATAGCTACATAGAAAACCAAAGTTGGTCCCAATATTCCACCGGTTGCCCCTCGTTGGACGTATCACGGGAGTTTCCCAGCGACACGTCCAGAACTTCTCCAATAAGTGTTATCACATGCACGTGAACTGAAGACGGTGACACCCGTGAGCTATCCATTTCATTTATGGACCATCTACCACACTTGTGTACACATGGCATGGACACATGCAAGTTTTGGTTGGATTCCGGTGCTCTGGCGGCCATCTCCCATCGAAACCCTAGTCTCGGTGGGCCCGGGGGATCTACTCCCTAGCTATCTCTGTACGAGGTTCCACCAATGTAATTTTTTGGTTGTTTAGGAATGTTTAGGCCATATTTACATATAAAACCAAAGTTGGGCCCAATATTCCACTGGTTGCCCCTCGTTGGACGTCTCGCGGGAGTTTCCCAACGACACGTCCAGAACTTCTCCAATAAGTGTTATCGCATGCGCGTGAATTGAAGACGGTGACACCCGAGATCTATATCCATTTCATATATGAACCATCTACCCCATTTGTGTACACATGGCATGGCCACATGCAAGTTTTGGTTGGATTCCGGCGCTCTGGCGGCCATCTCCCATCGAAACCCTTGTCTCGGTGGGCCCGGGGGATCTACCCCCTAGCTATCTCCGTACGAGGTTCCACCAATGTAGTTTTTTGTTTCTGTAGGCATGTTTAGGCCGTAGATACATAGAATACCAAAGTTGGTCCCAACATTCCACCGGTTGCCCCTTGTTGGACTTCTCGCGGGAGTTTCCCAGCGACACGTCCAAAACTTCTCCAATAAGTGCTATCGCGTGCGCGTGAACTGAATACGGCGACACCCGGGAGATATCCATTGCATCTATGGACCATCTACCACACTTGTGTACATGCATGTTTTGGTTGGATTTCGGCGCTCTGGCGGCCATCTCCCATCGAAACCCTAGTCTCGGTGGGCCCGAGGGATCTATCCCCTAGCTATCTCTTTACGAGGTTCCACCAATGTAGGTTTTTGCTTGTTTAGGCATGTTTAGGCCATATCTACATAGAAAACCAAAGTTGGGCCCAATATTCCACCGGTTGCCCCTCGTTGGACGTCTCGCAAGAGTTTCCTAGCGACACATCCAAAACTTCTCCAATAAGTGTTATCGCATGCGCGTGAACTGAAGTCGGTGACACCCGGGAGCTAGCCATTGCATCTATGGACCATCTACCACACTTTTGTACACATGGCATGGACACATGCAAGTTTTTGTTGGATTCCGGCGCTCTGTCGGCCATCTCCCATCGGAACCATAGTCTCGGTGGGCCCGGGGGATCTACCCCCTAGCTATCTCTGTACAAGGTTCCACCAATGTAGTTTTTTGTTTGTTTAGGCATGTTTAGGCCATAGCTACATACAAAACCAAAGTTGGGCCCATTATTCCATTGGTTGCCCCTCGTTGGACGTCTCGCGGGAGTTTCCCAGCGACACGTCCAGAACTTCTCCAATAAGTGTTATCGCATGCGCGTGAATTGAAGACGGTGACACCCGAGATCTATATCCATTGCATATATGGACCATCTACCACACTTTTGTACACATGGTATGGCCACATGCAAGTTTTGGTTGGATTCCGGCGCTCCGGCGGCCATCTCCCATCGAAACCCTAGTCTCGGTGGGCCCGAGGGATCTACCCCTAGCTATCTTCGTACGAGGTTCCACCAATGTAGTTTTTTGTTTATTTAGACATGATTAGGCCATATCTACATAGAAAACCAAAGTTGGGCCCAATATTCCACCTGTTGCCCCTCGTTGGACGTCTCGCGGGAGTTTCCCAGCGACATGTCCAGAACTTCTCCTATAAGTGTTATCGCATGCGCGTGAACTGAAGACGGTGACACCCGTGAGCTAGCCATTGCATATATGGACTATCTACCACACTTGTACACATGGCATGGACACATGCAAGTTTTTGTTGGATTTCGGCGCTCTGGTGGCCATTTCCCGTCGAAACCATAGTCTCGCTGGGCCCAGGGGATCTACCCCCTAGCTATTTGTGTTAAAAGGATCCACCAATGTAGTTTTTTGTTTTTTTAGGCATGTTTAGGCCATAGCTACATATAAAACCAAAGTTGGGCCCAATATTCCACTGGTTGCCCCTCGTTGGACGTCTCGCGGGAGTTTCCCAACGACACGTCTAGAGCTTCTCCAATAAGTGTTATCGCATGTGCGTGAATTGAAGACAGTGACACCCGAGATCTATATCCATTGCATATATGGACCATATACCACACTTGTGTACACATGGTATGGCCACATGCAAGTTTTGGTTGGATTCCGGCGCTCCGGCGGCCATCTCCCATATTATAAACCTCTACGGGGCCCCGGGGATCTACCCCTAGCTATCTCCAAAGAGGATTGACCAATGTACTTTTTGTTTGTTTATTAGGCATGATTAGGCCCCATATATACATATAAAACCAAGGTTGGGCCCAGTCTTCCACTGGTTGCCCCCGTTGGACCCATAGCAGGAGTTTCCCGCCTACACGTCCAGCACTTCTCCAATAAGTATTATCGCATGCGCGTGAATTGACGACGGTGACAACCGATATCAATATACATTGAATCTATGGACCATCTACCACATTTGTGTACACATTTCATGACCACATGCAAGTTTTGGTTGGATTCCGGTGCTCTGGCGGCCATCTCCCATCGAAACCCTAGTCTCGGTGGGCCCGGGGGATCTACCCCCTAGCTATCTTCATACGAGGTTCCACCAATGTATTTTTTTTGTTTGTTTAGACATTATTAGGCCATATATACATAGAAAACCAAAGTTGGGCCCAATATTCCACCGGTTGCCCCTCGTTGGACATCTCGCGGGAGTTTCCCAGAGACACGTCTAGAACTTCTCCAATAAGTGTTATCCCATGCACGTGAACTGATGACGGTGACACCCGTGAGCTATCCATTCCATCTATGGACCATCTACCACACTTGTGTACACATCGCATGGCCACATGAAAGTTTTGGTTGGATTCCGGTGCTCTGGCGGCCATCTCCCATTTGAACCCTAGTTTCGGTGGGACCGGGGGATCTACTCCCTAGCTATCTCTGTACGAGGTTCCACCAATGTAGTTTTTTGTTTGTTTAGGCATGTTTAGGCCATATATACATAGAAAACCAAAGTTGGGACCAATATTCCACCGGTTGCCCCTCGTTGGATGTCTCGCGGGAGTTTCCTAGCGACACGTCTAGAACTTCTCTAATAAGTGTTATCGCATGCGCGTGAATTGAAGACGGTGACACCCGAGATATATATCCATTGCATATATGAACCATCTACCCCATTTGTGTACACATGGCATGTCCACATGCAAGTTTTGGTTGGAGTGCGGCGCTCTGGCGGCCATCTCCCATCGAAATCCTAGTCTCAGTGGGCCCGGGGGATCTACCCCCTAGCTATCTCCGTACGAGGTTCCACCAATGTAGTTTTTTGTTTGTTTAGGCATGTTTAGGCCATAGATACATAGAAAACCAAAGTTGGGCCCAACATTCCACCGGTTGCCCCTCGTTGGACTTCTCGTGAGAGTTTCCTAGCGACACGTCCAGAACTTCTCCAATAAGTGATATCGCATGCGCGTGAACTGAAGACGGTGACACTCGGGAGATAGAGATTGCATCTATGGACCATATACCACACTTTTGTACACATGTCATGGCTACATGTAAGTTTTGGTTGGATTTCGGCGCTCTGGCATCCATCTCCCATCGAAACCCTAGTCTCGGTGGGCCCGAGGGATCAACCCCTAGCTATCTCTTTACGAGGTTCCACCAATGTAGGTTTTTGCTTGTTTAGGCATTTTTAGGCCATATCTCCATATAAAACCAAAGTTGGGCCCAAGATTCCACCGGTTGCCCCTTGTTGGACGTCTCGCGGGAGTTTCCCAGCGACACATCCAGAACTTCTCCAATAAGTGTTATCGCATGCGCGTGAATTGAAGACGGTGACACCCGAGATCTATATCCATTGCATATATGGACCATCTACCACATTTGTGTACACATGGTATGGCCACATGCAAGTTTTGGTTGGATTCCGGTGATCCGACGGCCATCTCCCATATTATAAACCTCTATGGGGCCCTAGGGATCTACCCCTAGCTATCTCCGTACGAGGATTGACCAATGTACTTTTTGTTTGTTTATTAGGCATGATTAGGCCCCATATATACATAGAAAACCAAGGTTGGGCCCAATATTCCACTGGGTGCCCCCGTTGGACCCATAGCAGGAGTTTCCCGCCTACACGTCTAGCACTTCTTCAATAAATGTTATTGCATGCGCGTGAATTGAAGACGGTGACACCTGAGATCTATATCCATTGCATCTATGGACCATCTACCACATTTTTGTACACATTGCATGACCAAATGCAAGTTTTGGTTGGATTCCGGTGCTCTGGCGTCCATCTCCCATCGAAACCCTAGTCTCAGTGGGCCTAGGGGATCTACCCCTAGCTATCTTCATACGAGGTTCCACCAATGTAGTTTTTTGTTTGTTTAGACATTATTAGGCCATATCTACATAGAAAACCAAAGTTGGGCCCAATATTCCACCGGTTTCCCCTCGTTGGACATCTCGCGGGAGTTTCCCAGCGACACGTCTAGAACTTCTCCAATAAGTGTTATCGCATGCGCGTGAACTAAAGACGGTGACACACGTGTGCTATCCATTGCATATATGGACCATCTACCACACTTGTGTACACATGGCAAGGCCACATGCAAGTTTTGGTTGGATTCCGGTGCTCTGGCGGCCATCTCCCATCGAAACCCTAGTCTCGGTGGGCCCGGGGGATCTACCCCTAGCTATCTTTGTATGAGGTTCCACCAATGTAGTTTTTTGTTTGTTTAGGCATGTTTAGGCCATATTTACATAGAAAACCAAAGTTGGGCCCAATATTCCAAGGGTTTCTCCTCGTTGGACGTCTCGCGGGAGTTTCCCAACGACACGTCCAGAACTTCTCCAATAAAAGTTATCGAATGCGTGTGAATTGAAGACGGTGACACCCGAGATCTATATACATTGAATATATGAACCATCTACCCCATTTGTGTACACATGGCATGGCCACATGCAAGTTTTGGTTGGATTCCGGCGCTCTGGCGGCCATCTCCCATCGAAACCCTTGTCTCGATGGTCCCAGGGGATCTACCCCCTAGCTATCTCCGTACGAGGTTCCACCAATGTAGTTTTTTGTTTGTTTAGGCATGTTTAGGCCATAGATACATAGAAAACCAAAGTTGGGCCCAACATTCCACCGGTTGCCCCTCGTTGTACTTCTCGCCGGAGTTTCCGAGCGACACGTCCAGAACTTCTCCAATAAGTGCTATCGCATGCGTGTGAACTAAAGACGGTGACACCCGGGAGATAGACATTGCATATATGGACCATCTACCACACGTGTGTACACATGGCATGGACACATGCAAGTTTTTGTTGGATTCCGGTGCTTTGGTGGCCATTTCGCATCGAAACTATAGTCTCGGCGGGCTCGGGGGATCTACCCCCTAGCTATCTCTTTACAAGGTTCCAGCAATGTAGTTTTTTTTAGGCATGTTTAGGCCGTAGCTACATATAAAACCAAAGTTGGGCCCAATATTCCACCGGTTGCCCCTCGTTGGACGTCTCGCGGGAGTCCCAACGACACGTCCTGAACTTCTCCAATAAGTGTTATCGCATGCGCTTGAATTGAATACGGTGACACCCGAGATCTATATCCATTTCATATATGGACCATCTACCACACTTGTGTACACATGGTATGTCCACATGCAAGTTTTGGTTGGATTCCGGCGCCCATATTGTAAAGCTCTATGGGGCCCCAGGGATCTACCCCTAGCTATCTCCGTACGAGGATTGACCAATGTACTTTTTGTTTGTTTATTAGGCATGATTAGGCCCCATATCTACATAGAAAACCAAGGTTGGGCCCAATATTCCACTGGTTGCCCCTGTTGGACCCATAGCAGGAGTTTCCCGCCTATACGTCCAGCACTTCTCCAATAAGTGTTATCGCATGCGCGTGAATTGAAGACGGTAACACCCGAGATCTATATACATTGCATATATGGACCATCTACCACATTTGTGTACCCATTTCATGACCACATGCAAGTTTTGGTTGGATTCCGGTGCTCTGGCGGCCATCTCCCATCGAAACCCTAGTCTCGGTGGGCCCGGGGGATCTACCCCTAGCTATCTTCATACGAGGTTCCACCAATGTATTTTTTTGTTTGTTTAGACATGATTAGGCCATATATACATAGAAAACCAAATTTGGGCCCAATATTCCATTGGTTGCCCCTCGTTGGACAGCTCGCGGGAGTTTCCCAGCGACACGTCTAGAACTTCTCCAATAAGTGTTATCGCATGCGCATGAACTGAAGACGGTGACACCCGTGAGCTAGTAATTGCATATATGGACCATCTACCACACTTGTGTACACATGGGATGGCCACATGCAAGTTTTCGTTGGATTCCGGTGCTCTGGCGGCCATCTCCCATCGAAACCCTTGTCTCGGTGGGCCCAGGGGATCTACCCCCTAGCTATCTCGGTACGAGGTTCCACCAATGTAGTTTTTTGTTTGTTTCGGAATGATTAGGCCATATCTACATAGAAAACCAAAGTTGGGCCCAATATTCCATCGGTTGCCCCTCGTTGGACGTCTCGCCGGAGTTTCGCAGCGACACGTCCAGAACTTCTCCAATAAGTGTTACCGCATGCGCGTGAATTGAAGACGGTGACACCCGAGATCTATATCCATTGCATATATGAACCATCTACCCCATTTGTGTACACATGGCATGGCCACATGAAAGTTTTTCTTGGATTCCGGCGCTCTGGCGGCCATCTCCCATCGAAACCCTAGTCTCGATGGGCCCGGGGGATCTACCCCCTAGCTATCTCCGTATGAGGTTCCACCAATGTAGTTTTTTGTTTGTTTAGGCATCTTTACTCCATAGATACATAGAAAACCAAAGTTGGGCCCAACATTCCACCGGTTTCCCCTCGTTGGACTTCTCGCGGGAGTTTCCCAGCGACACGTCTAGAACTTCTCCAATAAGTGATATCGCATGCGCGTGAACTGAAGACGGTGACACCCGGGAGATATCCATTGCATCTATGAACCATCTACCACACTTGTATACACATGGCATGGCCACATGCAAGTTTTGGTTGGATTTCGGCGCTCTGGCGGCCATCTCCCATCGAAACCCTAGTCTCAGTGGGCCTGGGGGATCTACCTCCTAGCTATCTCTTTACGAAGTTCCACCAATGTAGGTTTTTGCTTGTTTAGGCATGTTTAGGCAATATATACATAGAAAACCAAAGTTGGGCCCAATATTCCACCAGTTGCCCCTCGTTGGATGTCTCGCAAGAGTTTCCTAGCGACACGTCCAGAACTTCTCCAATAAGTGTTATCGCATGCGCGTGAACTGAAGTCGGTGACACCTGGGATCTAGCCATTGCATCTATGGACCATCTACCCCATTTGTGTACACATGGCATGGCCACATGAAAGTTTTTCTTGGATTCCGGCGCTCTGGCGGCCATCTCCCATCGAAACCCTAGTCCTGATGGGCCCGGGGGATCTACCCCCTAGCTATCTCTGTACGAGGTTCCACCAATGTAATTTTTTGTTTGTTTAGACATGTTTAGGCCACATATACATAGAAAACCAAAGTTGGGCCCAATATTCCACCGGTTGCCCCTCGTTGGACGTCTCGCGGGAGTTTCCTAGCGACACGTCCAGAACTTCTCCAATAAGTGTTATCGCATGCACATGAATTGAAGATGGCGACACCCGAGATCTATATCCATTGCATATATGGACCATCTACCACACTTGTGTACACATGGTATGGCCAGATGCAAGTTTTGGTTGGATTCCGGCGATCCGGTGGCCATCTCCTATATTATAAACCTCTACGGGGCCCCGGGGATCTACCCCTAGCTATCTCCGTACGAGGATTGACCAATGTACTTTTTGTTTGTTTATTAGGCATGATTAGGCCCCATATATTCATAGAAAACCAAGGTTGGTCCCAATATTCCACTGGGTGCCCCCGTTGGACCCATAGCAGGAGTTTCCCGCCTACACGTCTAGCACTTCTTCAATAAATATTATCGCATGCGCGTGAATTGAAGACGGTGACACCCGAGATCTATATCCATTGCATCTATGGACCATATACCACATTTTTGTACACATTGCATGACCAAATGCAAGTTTTGGTTGGATTCCGGTGCTCTGGCGTCCATCTCCCATCGAAACCCTAGTCTCGGTGGGCCTAGGGGATCTACCCCCTAGCTCTCTTCACACGAGGTTCCACCAATGTAGTTTTTTTTGTTTAGACATTATTAGGCCATATCTACATAGAAAACCAAAGTTGGGCCCAACATTCCACCGGTTGCCCCTCGTTGGACATCTCGCGGGAGTTTCCTAGCGACACGTCTAGAACTTCTCCAATAAGTGTTACCGCATGCGCGTGAACTGAAGACGGTGACACGCGTGAGCTATCCATTGCATATATGGACCATCTACCACACTTGTGTACACATGACATGGCCACATGCAAGTTTTGGTTGGATTCCGGTGCTCTGGCGGCCATCTCCCATCGAAACCCTAGTCTCGGTGGGCCCGGGGGATCTACCCCCTAGCTATCTCTGTACGAGGTTCCACCAATGTAGTTTTTTGTTTGTTTAGGCATGTTTAGGCCATAGATACACAGAAAACCAAAGTTGGACCCAATAATCCAAGGGTTTCTCCTTGTTGGACATCTCGCGGGAGTTTCCCAACGACACGTCCAGAACTTCTCCAATAAAAGTTATCGAATGTGTGTGAATTGAAGACGGTGACACCCAAGATCTATATCCATTGCATATATGAACCATCTACCCCATTTGTGTACACATCGTATGGCCACATGCACTTTTGGTTGGATTCCGGCGCTCTGGCGGCCATCTCCCATCGAAAACCTTGTCTCGTTGGGCCCAATATTCCACCGGTTGCCCCTCGTTGGATGTCTCGCAAGAGTTTCCTAGCGACACGTCCAGAACTTCTCCAATAAGTGTTATCGCATGCGCGTGAACTGAAGTCGGTGACACCCGGGATCTAGCCATTGCATCTATGGACCATCTACCCCATTTGTGTACACATGGCATGGCCACATGAAAGTTTTTCTTGGATTCCGGCGCTCTGGCGGCCATCTCCCATCGAAACCCTAGTCCTGATGGGCCTGGGGGATCTACCCCCTAGCTATCTCCGTACGAGGTTCCACCAGTGTAGTTTTTTGTTTGTTTAGGCATGTTTAGGCCATAGATACATAGAAAACCAAAGTTGGGCCCAATATTCCACCGGTTGCCCCTCGTTGGACTTCTCGCGGGAGTTTCCTAGCGACACATCCAGAACATCTCCAATAAGTGATATCGCATGCGCGTGAACTGAAGTCGGTGACACCCGGGAGATAGCCATTGCATATATGGACCATCTACCACACTTGTGTACACATGGCATGGCCACATGCATGTTTTGGTTGTATTTCGGCGCTCTGGCGGTCATCTCCCGTCGAAACCCTAGTCTCGATGCGCCCGGGGGATCTACCCCCTAGCTATCTCTGTACGAGGTTCCACCAATGTAGTTTTTTGTTTTTTTAGGCATGTTTAGGCCATAGCTACATAGAAAACCAAAGTTGGGCCCAATATTCCACCGGTTTCCCCTCGTTGGACGTCTCGCGGGAGTTTCCCAGCGACACGTCCAGAACTTCTCCAATAAGTGTTATCGCATACGCGTGAACTGAAGACGGTGACACGCGTGAGCTATCCATTGCATACATTGACCATCTACCACACTTGTGTACACATGGCATGGGCACATGCAAGTTTTGGCTGGATTCCGGTGCTCTGGCGGCCATCTCCCATCGAAACCCTAATCTCGGTGGGCCCGGGGGATCTACCCCCTAGCTATCTCTGTACGAGGTTCCACCAATGTAGTTTTTTGTTTGTTTAGGCATGTTTAGGCCATATTTACATAGAAAACCAAAGTTGGGCCCAATATTCCAAGGGTTTCTCATCGTTGGACGTCTCGTGCGAGTTTCCCAACGACACGTCCAGAACTCCTGCAATAAAAGTTATCGAATGCGCGTGAATTGAAGATGGTGACACCCGAGATATATATCCATTGCATATATGAACCATCTACCCCATTTGTGTACACATGGCATGGCCGCATGCAAGTTTTGGTTGGATTCCGGCGCTCTAGCGGCCATCTCCCATCGAAACCCTTGTCTCGATGGGCCCAAGGGATCTACCCCCTAGCTATCTCCGTACGAGGTTCCACCAATGTAGTTTTTTGTTTGTTTAGGCATGTTTAGGCCATAGATACATAGAAAACCAAATTTGGGCCCAACATTCCACCGGTTGCCCCTCGTTGGACTTCTCGCGGGAATTTCTCAGCGACACGTCCAAAACTTCTCCAATAAGTGCTATCGCATGCGCGTGAATTAAAGATGGTGACACCTGGGAGATAGCCATTGCATCTATGGACCATCTACCACACTTGTGTACACATGGCATGGACACATGCAAGTTTTTGTTGGATTCCGGCGCTCTGGTGTCCATTTCCCATCGAAACCATAGTCTCGGCGGGCCCGGGGGATCTACCCCCTAGCTATCTCTTTACAAGGTTCCACCAATGTAGTTTTTTGTTGTTTGAGGCATGTTTACGCCATAGCTACATAGAAAACAAAAGTTGGGCCCAATATTCCACCGGTTGCCCCTCGTTTGACGTCTCGCGGGAGTTTCCCAACGACTCGTCCAAAACTTCTCCAATAAGTGTTATCACATGCGCGTGAATTGAAGACGGTGACACCCGAGATCTATGTCCATTGCATACATGGCATGGCTACATGTAAGTTTTGGTTGGATTTCGGCGCTCTGGCATCCATCTCCCATCGAAACCCTAGTCTCGGTGGGCCCGAGGGATCTACCCCTAGCTATCTCTTTACGAGGTTCCACCAATGTAGGTTTTTGCTTGTTTAGGCATGTTTAGGCCATATCTCCATATAAAACCAAAGTTGGGCCCAAGATTCCACCGGTTGCCCCTTGTTGGACGTCTCACGGGAGTTTCCCAGCGACACGTCCAGAACTTCTCCAATAAGTGTTATCGCATGCGCGTGAATTGAAGACGGTGACACCCGAGATCTATATCCATTGCATATATGGACCATCTACCACACTTGTGTACACATGGTATGTCCACATGCAAGTTTTGGTTGGATTCCGGCGATCCGGCGGCCATCTCCCATATTATAAACCTCTATGGGGCCCTAGGGATCTACCCCTAGCTATCTCCGTACGAGGATTGACCAATGTACTTTTTGTTTGTTTATTAGGCATCATTAGGCCCCATATATACATAGAAAACCAAGGTTGGCCCGAATATTCCACTGGGTGCCCCCGTTGGACCCATAGTAGGAGTTTCCCGCCTACACGTCTAGCACTTCTTCAATAAATGTTATTGCATGCACGTGAATTGAAGACGGTGACACCCGAGATCTATATCCATTGCATCTATGGACCATATACCACATTTTTGTACACATTTCATGACCAAATGCAAGTTTTGGTTGGATTCCGGTGCTCTGGCATCCATCTCCCATCGAAACCCTAGTCTCGGTGGGCCTAGGGGATCTACCCCTAGCTATCTTCATACGAGGTTCCACCAATGTAGTTTTTTGTTTGTTTAGAAATTATTAGGCCATATCTACATAGAAAACGAAAGTTGGGCCCAATATTCCACCGGTTTCCCCTCGTTGGACATCTCGCGGGAGTTTCCCAACGACACGTCTAGAACTTCTCCAATAAGTGTTATCGCATGCGCGTGAACTGAAGACGGTGACACACGTGAGCTATCCATTGCATACATTGACCATCTACCACACTTGTGTACACATGGCATGGGCACATGCAAGTTTTGGTTGGATTCCGGTGCTCTGGCGGCCACCTCCCATCGAAACCCTAATCTCGGTGGGCCCGGGGGATCTACCCCCTAGCTATCTCTGTACGAGGTTCCACCAATGTAGTTTTTTGTTTGTTTAGGCATGTTTAGGCCATATTTACATAGAAAACCAAAGTTGGGCCCAATATTCCAAGGATTTCTCATCGTTGGACGTCTCGCGCGAGTTTCCCAACGACACGTCCAGAACTTCTGCAATAAAAGTTATCGAATGCGCGTGAATTGAAGACGGTGACACCCGAGATATATATCCATTGCATATATGAACCATCTACCCCATTTGTGTACACATGGCATGGCCACATGCAAGTTTTGGTTGGATTCCGGCGCTCTGGCGGCCATCTCCCATCGAAACCCTTGTCTCGATGGGCCCAGGGGATCTACCCCCTAGCTATCTCCGTACGAGGTTCCACCAATGTAGTTTTTTGTTTGTTTAGGCATGTTTAGGCCATAGATACATAGAAAACCAAAGTTGGGCCCAACATTCCACTGGTTGCCCCTCGTTGGACTTCTCGCGGGAGTTTCCCAGCGACACGTCCAAAACTTCTCCAATAAGTGCTATCGCATGCGCGTGAATTAAAGATGGTGACACCTGGGAGATAGCCATTGCATCTATGGACCATCTACCACACTTGTGTACACATGGCATGGACACATGCAAGTTTTTGTTGGATTCCGGCGCTCTGGTGTCCATTTCCCATCGAAACCATAGTCTCGGCGGGCCCGGGGGATCTACCCCCTAGCTATCTCTTTACAAGGTTCCACCAATGTAGTTTTTTGTTTTTTTAGGCATGTATAGTCCATAGCTACATAGAAAACAAAAGTTGGGACCAATATTCCACCGGTTGCCCCTCGTTTGACGTCTCGCGGGAGTTTCCCAACGACTCGTCCAGAACTTCTCCAATAAGTGTTATCGCATGCGCGTGAATTGAAGACGGTGACACCCGAGATCTATATCCATTTCATATATGGACCATCTAACACACTTGTGTACACATGGTATGTCCACATGCAAGTTTTGGTTGGATTCCGGCGCTCCGGCGGCCATCTCCCATATTGTAAACCTCTACGGGGCCCAGGGATCTATCCCTAGCTATCTCCGTACGAGGATTGACCAATGTACTTTTTGTTTGTTTATTAGGCATGATTAGGCCCCATATCAACATAGAAAACCAAGTTTGGGCCCAATATTCCACTGGTTGCCCCTGTTGGACCCATAGCAGGAGTTTCCCGCCTACACGTCCAGCACTTCTCCAATAAGTGTTATCGCATGCGCGTGAATTGAAGACGGTAACACCCGAGATCTATATACATTGCATCTATGGACCATCTACCACATTTGTGTACACATTTCATGACCACATGCAAGTTTTGGTTGGATTCCGGTGCTCTGGCGGCCATCTCCCATCGAAACCCTAGTCTCGGTGGGCCTGGGGGATCTACCCATAGCTATCTTACTACGAGGTTCCACCAATGTATTTTTTTGTTTGTTTAGACATGATCAGGCCATATATACATAGAAAACCAAAGTGGGGCCCAATATTCCACCGGTTGCCCCTCGTTGGACAGCTCGCGGGAGTTTCCCAGCGACACGTCTAGAACTTCTCCAATAAGTGTTATCGCATGCGCATGAACTGAAGACGGTGACACCCGTGAGCTAGTTATTGCATATATGGACCATCTACCACACTTGTGTACACATGGCATGTCCACATGCAAGCTTATGTTGGATTTCGATGCTCTGGCGGCCATCTCCCATCGAAACCCTTGTCTCGGTGGGCCCAGGGGATCTACCCGCTAGCTATCTCGGTACGAGGTTCCACCAATGTAGTTTTTTGTTTGTTTAGGAATGTTTAGGCCATATATACATTGAAAACCAAAGTTGGGCCCAATATTCCACCGGTTGCCCCTTGTTGGACTTTTCGCCGGAGTTTCCCAGCGACACGTCCAGAACTTCTCCAATAAGTGTTATCGCATGCGCGTGAATTGAAGACGGTGACACCCGAGATCTATATCCATTGCATATATGAACCATCTACCCCATTTGTGTACACATGGCATGGCCACATGCAAGTTTTTCTTGGATTCCGGCGCTCTGGCGGCCATCTCCCATCGAAACCCTAGTCTCGATGGGCCCGGGGGATCTACCCCCTAGCTATCTCCGTATGAGGTTCCACCAATGTAGTTTTTTGTTTGTTTAGGCATGTTTAGGCCATATTTACATAGAAAACCAAAGTTGGGCCCAATATTCCACCGGTTGCCCCTCGTTGGACGTCTCGTGGGAGTTTCCCAGCGACACGTCCACAACTTCTCCAATAAGTGTTATCGCATGCGCGTGAACTGATGACGGTGACACCCGTGAGCTATCCATTCCATCTATGGACCATCTACCACACTTGTGTACACATCGCATGGCCACATGCAAGTTTTGGTTGGATTCTGGTGCTCTGGCGGCCATCTCCCATTTAAACCCTAGTTTCGGTGGGCCCGGGGGATCTACTCCCTAGCTATCTCTGTACGAGGTTCCACCAATGTAGTTTTTTGTTTGTTTAGGCATGTTTAGGCCATATCTACATAGAAAACCAAAGTTGGGACCAATATTCCACCGGTTGCCCCTCGTTGGACGTCTCGCGGGAGTTTCCTAGCGACACGTCTAGAACTTCTCTAATAAGTGTTATCGCATGCGCGTGAGTTGAAGACGGTGACACCCGAGATCTATATCCATTGCATATATGAACCATCTACCCCATTTGTGTACGCATGGCATGGCCGCATGCTAGTTTTGGTTGGAGTGCGGCGCTCTGGCGGCCATCTCCCATCGAAATCCTAGTCTCGGTGGGCCCGGGGGATCTACCCCCTAGCTATCTCCGTACGAGGTTCCACCAATGTAGTTTTTTGTTTGTTTAGGGATGTTTAGGCCATAGATACATAGAAAACCAAAGTTGGGCCCAACATTCCACCGGTAGCCCCTCGTTGGACTTCTCGTGAGAGTTTCCTACCGACACGTCCAGAACTTCTGCAATAAGTGATATCGCATGCGCGTGAACTGAATACGGTGACAATAGAGAGATAGCCATTGCATCTATGGACCATCTACCACACTTTTGTACACATGGCATGGCTACATGTAAGTTTTGGTTGGATTTCGGCGCTCTGGCATCCATCTCCCATCGAAACCCTAGTCTCGGTGGGCCCGAGGGATCTACCCCTAGCTATCTCTTTACGAGGTTCCACCAATGTAGGTTTTTGCTTCTTTAGGCATGTTTAGGCCATATATCCATATAAAACCAAAGTTGGGCCCAAGATTCCACCGGTTGCCCCTTGTTGGACGTCTCGCGGGAGTTTCCCAGCGACACGTCCAGAACTTCTCCAATAAGTGTTATCACATGCGCGTGAATTGAAGACGGTGACACCCGAGATCTATATCCATTGCATATATGGACCATCTACCACACTTGTGTACACATGGTATGGCCACATGCAAGTTTTGGTTGGATTCCGGCGATCCGGCGGCCATCTCCCATATTATAAACCTCTATGGGGCCCTAGGGATCTACCCCTAGCTATCTCCGTACGAGGATTGACCAATGTACTTTTTGTTTGTTTATTAGGCATCATTAGGCCCCATATATACATAGAAAACCAAGGTTGGGCCCAATATTCCACTGGTTGCCCCTGTTGGACCCATAGCAGGAGTTTCCCGCCTACACGTCTAGCACTTCTTCAATAAATGTTATTGCATGCACGTGAATTGAAGACGGTGACACCCGAGATCTATATCCATTGCATCTATGGACCATCTACCACATTTTTGTACACATTGCATGACCAAATGCAAGTTTTGGTTGGATTCCGGTGCTCTGGCGTCCATCTCCCATCGAAACCCTAGTCTCGGTGGGCCTAGGGGATCTACCCGTAGCTATCTTCATACGAGGTTCCACCAATGTAGTTTTTTGTTTGTTTAGATATTATTAGGCCATATCTACATAGAAAACCAAAGTTGGGCCCAATATTCCACCGGTTTACCCTCGTTGGACATCTCGCGGGAGTTTCCCAGCGACACGTCTAGAACTTCTCCAATAAGTGTTATCGCATGCGCGTGAACTGAAGACGGTGACACACGTGAGCTATCCATTGCATATATGGACCATCTACCACACTTGTGTACACATGGCAAGGCCACATGCAAGTTTTGGTTGGATTCCGGTGCTTTTGGCGGCCATCTCCCATCGAAACCCTAGTCTTAGTGGGCCCGGGGGATCTACCCCCTAGCTATCTCTGTACGAGGTTCCACCAATGTAGTTTTTTGTTTGTTTAGGCATGTTTAGGCCATATTTACATAGAAAACCAAAGTTGGGCCCAATATTCCAAGGGTTTCTCCTCGTTGGACGTCTCGCGGGAGTTTCCCAACGACACGTCCAGAACTTCTCCAATAAAAGTTATCGAATGCGTGTGAATTGAAGACGGTGACACCCGAGATCTATATACATTGCATATATGAACCATCTACCCCATTTGTGTACACATGGAATGGCCACATGCAAGTTTTGGTTGGATTCCGGCGCTCTGGCGGCCATCTCCCATCGAAAGCCTTGTCTCGGTGGTCCCAGGGGATCTACCCCCTCGCTATCTCCGTACGAGGTTCCACCAATGTAGTTTTTTGTTTTTTAGGCATGTTTAGGCTATAGATACATAGAAAACCAAAGTTGGGCCCAACATTCCACCGGTTGCCCCTCGTTGTACTTCTCGCGGGAGTTTCCGAGCGACACGTCCATAACTTCTCCAATAAGTGATATCGCATGCGCGTGAACTAAAGACGGTGACACCCGGGAGATAGACATTACATCTATGGACCATCTACCACACTTGTGTACACATGGCATGGACACATGCAAGTTTTTGTTGGATTCCGGCGCTCTGGTGGCCATTTCGCATCGAAACCATAGTCTCGGCGGGCCCGGGGGATCTACCCCCTAGCTATCTCTTTACAAGGTTCCACCAATGTAGTTTTTTGTTTTTTAGGAATGTTTAGGCCATAGCTACATATAAAACCAAAGTTGGGCCCAATATTCCACCGGTTTCCCCTCGTTGGACGTCTCGCGGGAGTTTCCCAACGACACGTCCAGAACTTCTCCAATAAGTGTTATCGCATGCGCGTGAATTGAAGACAGTGACAACCGAGATCTATATCCATTTCATATATGTACCATCTACCACACTTGTGTACACATGGTATGTCCACATGCAAGTTTTGGTTGGATTCCGGTGCCCATATTGTAAAGCTCTATGGGGCCCCAGGGATCTACCCCTAGCTATCTCCGTACGAGGATTGACCAATGTACTTTTTGTTTGTTTATTAGGCATGATTAGGCCCCATATATACATAGAAAACCAAGGTTGGGCCCAATATTCCACTGGTTGCCCCTGTTGGACCCATAGCAGGAGTTTCCCGCCTACACGTCCAGCACTTCTCCAATAAGTGTTATCGCATGCGCGTGAATTGAAGACGGTAACACCCGAGATCTATATACATTGCATCTATGGACCATCTACCACATTTGTGTACCCATTTCATGACCACATGCAAGTTTTGGTTGGATTCCGGTGCTCTGGCGGCCATCTCCCATCGAAACCCTAGTCTCGGTGGGCCCGGGGGATCTACCCCTAGCTATCTTCATACGAGGTTCCACCAATGTATCTTTTTGTTTGTTTAGACATGATTAGGCCATATATACATAGAAAACCAAAGTTGGGCCCAATATTCCACCGGTTGCCCCTCGTTGGACAGCTCGCGGGAGTTTCCCAGCGACACGTCTAGAACTTCTCCAATAAGTGTTATCGCATGTGCATGAACTGAAGACGGTGACACCCGTGAGCTAGTCATTGCATATATGGACCATCTACCACACTTGTGTACACATGGCATGGCCACATGCAAGTTTTGGTTGGATTCCGGTGCTCTGGCGGCCATCTCCCATCGAAACCCTTGTCTCGGTGGGCCCAGGGGATCTACCCCCTAGCTATCTCGGTACGAGGTTCCACCAATGTAGTTTTTTGTTTGTTTCGGAATGTTTAGGCCATATCTACATAGAAAACCAAAGCCCAATATTCCATCGGTTGCCCCTCGTTCGACGTCTCGCCGGAGTTTCCCAGCGACACGTCCAGAACTTCTCCAATAAGTGTTATCGCATGCGCCTGAATTGAAGACGGTGACACCCGAGATCTATATCCATTGCATATATGAACCATCTACCCCATTTGTGAACACATGGCATGGCCACATGAAAGTTTTTCTTGTATTCCGGCGCTCTGGCGGCCATCTCCCATCGAAACCCTAGTCTCGATGGGCCCGGGGGATCTACCCCCTAGATATCTCCGTATGAGGTTCCACCAATGTAGTTTTTTGTTTGTTTAGGCATCTTTACTCCATAGATACATAGAAAACCAAAGTTGGGCCCAACATTCCACCGGTTTCCCCTCGTTGGACTTCTCGCGGGAGTTTCCCAGCGACACGTCTAGAACTTCTCCAATAAGTGATATCGCATGCGCGTGAACTGAAGACGGTGACACCCGGGAGATAGCCATTGCATCTATGAACCATCTACCACACTTGTATACACATGGCATGGCCACATGCAAGTTTTGGTTGGATTTCAGCGATCTGGCGGCCATCTCCCATCGAAACCCTAGTCTCAGTGGGCCTAGGGGATCTACCTCCTAGCTATCTCTTTACGAGGTTCCACCAATGTAGGTTTTTGCTTGTTTAGGCATGTTTAGGCAATATATACATAGAAAACCAAAGTTGGGCCCAATATTCCACCGGTTGCCCCTCGTTGGATGTCTCGCAAGAGTTTCCTAGCGACACGTCCAGAACTTCTCCAATAAGTGTTATCGCATGCGCGTGAACTGAAGTCGGTGACACCCGGGATCTAGCCATTGCATCTATGGAGCATCTACCCCATTTGTGTACACATGGCATGGCCACATGAAAGTTTTTCTTGGATTCCAGCGCTCTGGCGGCCATCTCCCATCGAAACCCTAGTCTCGATGGGCCCGGGGGATCTACCCCCTAGATATCTCTGTACGAGGTTCCACCAATGTAATTTTTTGTTTGTTTAGACATGTTTAGGCCATATATACATAGAAAACCAAAGTTGGGCCCAATATTCCACCGATTGCCCCTCGTTGGACGTCTCGCGGGAGTTTCCTAGCGACACGTCCAGAACTTCTCCAATAAGTGTTATCGCATGCGCGTGAATTGAAGACGGTGACACCCGGGATCTATATCAATTGCATATATGGACCATCTACCACACTTGTGTACACATGGTATGGCCACATGCAAGTTTTGGTTGGATTCCGGCGCTCCGGCGGCCATCTCCCATATTGTAAACCTCTACGGGGCCCCGGGGATCTACCCCTAACTATCTCCGTACGAGGATTGACCAATGTACTTTTTTTTTGTTTATTAGGCATGATTAGGCCCCATATATACATAGAAAACCAACGTTGGGCCGAATATTCCACTGGTTGCCCCCGTTGGACCCATAGCAGGAGTTTCTCGCCTACACGTCCAGCACTTCTCCAATAAGTGTTATCGCATGCGCGTGAATTGAAGACGGTGACACCTGAGATCTATATACATTGCATCTATGGACCATCTACCACACTTCTTTACACATGGCATGGACACATGCAAGTTTTGGTTGGATTTCAGCGCTCTGTTGGCCATCTCCCATCGAAACCCTAGTCTCGGTGGGCCCGGGGGATCTACCCCATAGCTATCTCTGTACGAGGTTACACCAATGTAGTTATTTATTTTTTTAGGCATGTTTAGGCCATATCTACATAGAAAACCAAAGTTGGGCTCAATATTCCACCGGTTGCCCCTCGTTGGACGTCTCGCGCGAGTTTCCCAGCGACACGTCTAGAACTTCTCCAATAAGTGTTATCGCATGCGCGTGAACTGAAGTCGGTGACACCCGGGAGCTAGCCATTGCATCTATGGACCATCTAATACACTTGTGTACACATGGCATGGCCACATGCAAGTTTTGGTTGGATGTCGGCGCTTTGGCAGCCATCTCCCATCGAAACCCTAGTCTCGGTGGGACCGGGGGATCTACCCCCTAGCTATCTCTGTACGAGGTTCCACCAATGTAGTTTTTTGTTTGTTTAGGCATGTTTAGGCCATATCTACATACAAAACCAAAGTTGGGTCCAATATTCCACCGGTTGCCCCTCGTTGGACGTCTCGCGGGAGTTTCCCAGCTACACGTCCAGAACTTCTCCAATAATAAGTGTTATCGCATGCGCGTGAACTGAAGACGGTGGCACCCGAGATCTATATCCATTGCATCTATGGACCATCTACCACACTTTTGTACACATGGCATGGCCACATGCAAGTTTTGGTTGGATTCTGGCGCTCCGGCGGCCATCGCCGATCGAAACCCTAGTCTTAGTGGGCCCGGGGGATCTATCCCCTAGCTATCTCTATACGAGGTTACACCAATGTAGTTCTTTATTTGTTTAGGCATGTTTAGGCAATATCTACATAGAAAACCAAAGTTGGGCCCAATATTCCACTGGTTGCCGCTCGCTGGACGTCTCGCGCGAGTTTCCCGGCGACACGTCCAGAACTTCTCCAATAAGTGTTATCGCATGCGCGTGAATTGAAGACGGTGACACCCGAGATCTGTATCCATTGGATATATGAACCATCTACCACACTTGTGTACACATGGCATGGCCACATGCAAGTTTTGGTTGGATTCCGGTGCTCTGGCGGCCATCTCCCATCGAAACCCTTGTCTCGGTGGGCCCAGGGGATCTACCCCCTAGCTATCTCGGTACGAGGTTCCACCAATGTAGTTTTTTGTTTGTTTCGGAATGTTTAGGCAATATCTACATAGAAAACCAAAGTTGGGCCTAATATTCCATCGGTTGCCCCTCGTTGGACGTCTCGCCGGAGTTTCCCAGCGACACGTCCAGAACTTCTCCAATAAGTGTTATCGCATGCGCCTGAATTGAAGACGGTGACACCCGAGATCTATATCCATTGCATATATGAACCATCTACCCCATTTGTGAACACATGGCATGGCCACATGAAAGTTTTTCTTGGATTCCGGCGCTCTGGCGGCCATCTCCCATCGAAACCCTAGTCTCGATGGGCCCGGGGGATCTACCCCCTAGATATCTCCGTATGAGGTTCCACCAATGTAGTTTTTTGTTTGTTTAGGCATCTTTACTCCATAGATACATAGAAAACCAAAGTTCGGCCCAACATTCCACCGGTTTCCCCTCGTTGGACTTCTCGCGGGAGTTTCCCAGCGACACGTCTAGAACTTCTCCAATAAGTGATATCGCATGCGCGTGAACTGAAGACGGTGACACCCGGGAGATAGCCATTGCATCTATGAACCATCTACCACACTTGTATACACATGGCATGGCCACATGCAAGTTTTGGTTGGATTTCGGCGATCTGGCGGCCATCTCCCATCGAAACCCTAGTCTCAGTGGGCCTAGGGGATCTACCTCCTAGCTATCTCTTTACGAGGTTCCACCAATGTAGGTTTTTGCTTGTTTAGGCATGTTTAGGCAATATATACATAGAAAACCAAAGTTGGGCCCAATATTCCACCGGTTGCCCCTCGTTGGATGTCTCGCAAGAGTTTCCTAGCGACACGTCCAGAACTTCTCAAATAAGTGTTATCGCATGCGCGTGAACTGAAGTCGGTGACACCCGGGATCTAGCCATTGCATCTATGGACCATCTACCCCATTTGTGTACACATGTCATGGCCACATGAAAGTTTTTCTTGGATTCCGGCGCTCTGGCGGCCATCTCCCATCGAAACCCTAGTCTCGATGGGCCCGGGGGATCTACCCCCTAGATATCTCTGTACGAGGTTCCACCAATGTAATTTTTTGTTTGTTTAGACATGTTTAGGCCATATATACATAGAAAACCAAAGTTGGGCCCAATATTCCACCGATTGCCCCTCGTTGGACGTCTCGCGGGAGGTTCCTAGCGACACGTCTAGAACTTCTCCAATAAGTGTTATCGCATGCGCGTGAATTGAAGACGGTGACACCCGAGATCTATATCAATTGCATATATGGACCATCTACCACACTTGTGTACACATGGTATGGCCACATGCAAGTTTTGGTTGGATTCCGGCGCTCCGGCGGCCATCTCCCATATTGTAAACCTCTACGGGGCCCCGGGGATCTACCCCTAACTATCTCCGTACGAGGATTGACCAATGTACTTTTTTTTTGTTTATTAGGCATGATTAGGCCCCATATATACATAGAAAACCAACGTTGGGCCGAATATTCCACTGGTTGCCCCCGTTGGACCCATAGCAGGAGTTTCTCGCCTACACGTCCAGCACTTCTCCAATAAGTGTTATCGCATGCGCGTGAATTGAAGACGGTGACACCTGAGATCTATATACATTGCATCTATGGACCATCTACCACACTTCTTTACACATGGCATGGACACATGCAAGTTTTGGTTGGATTTCAGCGCTCTGTTGGCCATCTCCCATCGAAACCCTAGTCTCGGTGGGCCCGGGGGATCTACCCCATAGCTATCTCTGTACGAGGTTACACCAATGTAGTTCTTTATTTTTTTAGGCATGTTTAGGCCATATCTACATAGAAAACCAAAGTTGGGCTCAATATTCCACCGGTTGCCCCTCGTTGGACGTCTCGCGCGAGTTTCCCAGCGACACGTCTAGAACTTCTCCAATAAGTGTTATCGCATGCGCGTGAACTGAAGTCGGTGACACCCGGGAGATAGCCATTGCATCTATGGACCATCTAATACACTTGTGTACACATGGCATGGCCACATGCAATTTTTGGTTGGATGTCGGCGCTTTGGCAGCCATCTCCCATCGAAACCCTAGTCTCGGTGGGACCGGGGGATCTACCCCCTAGCTATCTCTGTACGAGGTTCCAACAATGTAGCTTTTTGTTTGTTTAGGCATGTTTAGGCCATATCTACATACAAAACCAAAGTTCGGTCCAATATTCCACCGGTTGCCCCTCGTTGGACGTCTCGCGGGAGTTTCCCAGCGACACGTCCAGAACTTCTCCAATAATAAGTGTTATCGCATGCGTGTGAACTGAAGACGGTGGCACCCGAGATCTATATCCATTGCATCTATGGACCATCTACCACACTTTTGTACACATGGCATGGCCACATGCAAGTTTTGGTTGGATTCTGGCGCTCCGGCGGCCATCGCCCATCGAAACCCTAGTCTTAGTGGGCCCGGGGGATCTATCCCCTAGCTATCTCTATACGAGGTTACACCAATGTAGTTCTTTATTTGTTTAGGCATGTTTAGGCAATATCTACATAGAAAACCAAAGTTGGGCCCAATATTCCACTGGTTGCCGCTCGCTGGACGTCTCGCGCGAGTTTCCTAGCGACACGTCCAGAACTTCTCCAATAAGTGTTATCGCATGCGCGTGAATTGAAGACGGTGACACCCGAGATCTGTATCCATTGGATATATGAACCATCTACCACACTTGTGTACACATGGCATGGCCACATGCAAGTTTTGGTTGGATTCCGGTGCTCTGGCGGCCATCTCCCATCGAAACCCTTGTCTCGGTGGGCCCAGGGGATCTACCCCCTAGCTATCTTGGTACGAGGTTCCACCAATGTAGTTTTTTGTTTGTTTCGGAATGTTTAGGCCATATCTACATAGAAAACCAAAGTTGGTCCCAATATTCCATCGGTTGCCCCTCGTTGGACGTCTCGCCGGAGTTTCCCAGCGACACGTCCAGAACTTCTCCAATAAGTGTTATCGCATGCGCCTGAATTGAAGACGGTGACACCCGAGATCTATATCCATTGCATATATGAACCATCTACCCCATTTGTGTACACATGGCATGGCCACATGAAAGTTTTTCTTGGATTCCGGCGCTCTGGCGGCCATCTCCCATCGAAACCCTAGTCTCGATGGGCCCGGGGGATCTACCCCCTAGCTATCTCCGTATGAGGTTCCACCAATGTAGTTTTTTGTTTGTTTACGCATCTTTACTCCATAGATACATAGAAAACCAAAGTTGGGCCCAACATTCCACCGGTTTCCCCTCGTTGGACTTCTCGCGAGAGTTTCCCAGCGACACGTCCAGAACTTCTCCAATAAGTGTTATCGCATGTGCGTGAACTGAAGACAGTGACACCCGGGAGATAGCCATTGCATCTATGGACCATCTACCACACTTGTGTACACATGGCATGGACACATTCAATTTTTGGTTGGATTTCGGCGCTCTGGCGGCCATCTCCCATCGAAACCGTAGTCTCGTTGGGCCCGAGGGATCTACCCCCTAGCTATCTCTGTACGAGGTTCCACCAATGTAGTTTTTTCTTTGTTTAGACATGTTTAGGCAATATCTACATAGAAACCCAAAGTTGGGCCCAATATTCCACCGATTTCCCCTCGTTGGACGTCTCGCGGGAGTTTCCCAGCGACACGTCCAGAACTTCTCCAACAAGTGTTATCGCATGCGCGTGAATTGAAGACGGTGACACCCAACATCTATATCCATTGCGTCTATGGATCATCTACCACATTTGTGTACACATTGCATGACCGCATGCAAGTTTTGGTTGGATTTCGGCGCTCTATCGGCCATCTCCCATCGAAACCCTGGTCTCGGTGGGCCCGAGGGATCTACCCCCTAGCTATCTCTTTACGAGGTTCCACCAATGTAGGTTTTTGATTGTTTAGGCATGTTTAGGCCATATCTACGTAGAAAACCAAATTTGGGCCCAATATTCCACCGGTTGCCCCTTGTTGGACGTCTCGCAAGAGTTTCCTAGCGACACGTCTAGAACTTCTCCAATAAGTGTTATCGCATGGGCGTGAACTGAAGTCGGTGACACCTGGGAGCTAGCCATTGCATCTATGGACCATCTACCACACTTGTGTACACATGGCATGGACACATGCAAGTTTTTGTTGGATTCCGGCGCTCTAGCGGCCATTTCCCATCGAAACCATTGTCTCGGTGGGCCCGGGGGATCTACCCCCTAGCTATCTCTGTACAAGGTTCCACCAATGTAGTTTTTTGTTTGTTTAGGTATGTTTAGGCCATAGCTACATAGAAAACCAAAGTTGGGCCCAATATTCCACCGGTTGCCCCTCGTTGGACATATCACGGGAGTTTCCCAGCGACACGTCCAGAACTTCTCCAATAAGTGTTATCGCATGCGCGTGAACTGGAGACGGTGACAATCGGGAGATAGCCATTGCATCTATGGACCATATACCACACTTTTTTACACATGGCATGTCCACATGCAAGTTTTGGTTGGATTTCGGCGCTCTGGCGTCCATCTCCCATCGAAACCCTAGTCTCGGTGGGCCCAGGGGATCTACCCCTAGCTATCTCTTTACGAGGTTCCACCAATGTAGGTTTTGCTTGTTTAGGCATGTTTAGGCAATATCTACATAGAAAACCAAAGTTGGGCCCAATATTCCACCGGTTGCCCCTTGTTGGACGTCTCGCGGGAGTTTCCCAGCGACACGTCCAGAACTTCTCCAATAATAAGTGTTATCGCATGCGCGTGAACTGAAGACGGTGGCACCCGAGATCTATATCCATTGCATCTATGGACCATCTACCACACTTTTGTACACATGGCATGGCCACATGCAAGTTTTGGTTGGATTCTGGCGCTCCGGCGGCCATCTCCCATCGAAACCCTAGTCTTAGTGGGCCGGGGGATCTAAACCCTAGCTATCTCTATACGAGGTTACACCAATGTAGTTCTTTTTTTGTTTAGGCATGTTTAGGCAATATCTACATAGAAAACCAAAGTTGGGCCCAGTATTCCACTGGTTGCCCCTCGTTGGACGTCTCGCGCGAGTTTCCCAGCGACACGTCCAGAACTTCTCCAATAAGTGTTATCACATGCGCGTGAATTGAAGACGGTGACACCCTAGATCTGTATCCATTGCATATATGAACCATCTACCCCATTTGTGTACATATGGCATGGCCACATGCAAGTTTTGGTTGGATTCCGGTGCTCTGGCGGCCATCTCCCATCGAAACCCTAGTCTCGGTGGGCCCGGGGGATCTACCCCCTTGCTATCTCCGTACGAGGTTCCACCAATATTGATTTTTTTTTGTTTAGGTATTTTTAGGCCATAGATACATAGAAAACCAAAGTTGGGCCCAACATTCCACCGGTTTCCCCTCGTTGGACTTCTCGCGAGAGTTTCCCAGCGACACGTCCAGAACTTCTCCAATAAGTGTTATCGCATGCGTGAACTGAAGACGGTGACACCCGGGAGATAGCCATTGCATCTATGGATCATATACCACACTTGTGTACACATGGCATGGCCACATTCAATCTTTGGTTGGATTTCGGCGCTCTGGCGGCCATCTCCCATTGAAACCCTAGTCTCGGTGGGCCCGGGGGATCTACCCCCTAGCTATCTCTGTACGAGCTTCCACCAATGTAGTTTTTTGTTTGTTTAGACATGTTTAGGAAATATCTACATAGAAACCCAAAGTTGGGCCCAATATTCCACCGATTTCCCCTCGTTGGACGTCTCGCGGGAGTTTCCCAGCGACACGTCCAGAACTTCTCCAATAAGTTTTATCGCATGCGCGTGAATTGAAGACGGTGACACCCAACATCTATATCCATTGCATCTATGGATCATCTACCACATTTGTGTACACATTGCATGACCGCATGCAAGTTTTGGTTGGATTTCGGCGCTCTATCGGCCATCTCCCATCGAAACCCTAGTCTCGGTGGGCCCGAGGGATCTACCCCCTAGCTATCTCTTTACGACATTCCACCAATGTAGGTTTTTGCTTGTTTAGGCATGTTTAGGCCATATCTACATAGAAAACCAAAGTTGGGCCCAATATTCCACCGGTTGCCCCTTGTGGGACGTCTCGCAAGAGTTTCCTAGCGACACGTCTAGAACTTCTCCAATAAGTGTTATCGCATGGGCGTGAACTGAAGTCGGTGACACCTGGGAGCTAGCCATTGCATATATGGACCATCTACCACAATTATGTACACATTGCATGGACACATGCAAGTTTTTGTTGGATTCCGGCGCTCTAGCGGCCAGTTCCCATCGAAACCCTAGTCTCGGTGGGCCCAGGGGATCTACCCCTAGCTATCTCTTTAGGAGGTTCCACCAATGTAGGTTTTTGCTTGTTTAGGCATATTTAGGCAATATATACATAGAAAACCAAAGTTGGGCCGAATATTCCACCGGTTGCCCCTTGTTGGACGTCTCGCGGGAGTTTCCCAGCGACACGTCCAGAACTTCTCCAATAAGTGTTATCGCATGCGCGTGAATTGAAGAGGGTGACACCCGAGATCTATATCCATTGCATATATGGACCATCTACGACACTTGTGTACACATGGTATGGCCACATGCAAGTTTTGGTTCGATTCCGGCGCTCCGGTGGCCATCTCCCATATTATAAACCTCTACGGGGCCCCGGGGATCTACCCCTAGCTATCTCCATACGAGGATTGACCAATGTACTTTTTGTTTGTTTATTAGGCATGATTAGGCCCCATATATACATAGAAAACCAAGGTTGGGCCCAATATTCCACTGGTTGCCCCTGTTGGACCCATAGAAGGAGTTTCCCGCCTACATGTCCAGCACTTGTCCAATAAATGTTATCGCATGCGCATGAATTGAAGACGGTGACACCCGAGATCTATATCCATTGCATCTATGGACCATATACCACATTTTTGTACACATTGCATGAACAAATGCAAGTTTTGGTTGGATTCCGGTGCTCTGGCGTCCATCTCCCATCGAAACCCTAGTCTCGGTGGGCTCGGGGGATCTACCCCCTAGCTATCTTCATACGAGGTTCCACCAATGTAGTTTTTTGTTTGTTTAGACATGATTAGGCCATGTCTACATAGAAAACCAAAATTGGGCCCAATATTCCACCGGTTGCCCCTCATTGGACATCTCGCGGGAGTTTCCCAGCGACACGTCTAGAACTTCTCCAATAAGTGTTATCGCATGCGCGTGAACTGAAGACGGTGACACCCGTGAGATATCCATTGCATCTATGGACCATCTACCACACTTGTGTACACATAGCATGGCCACATGCAAGTTTTGGTTGGATTCCGGTGCTCTGGCGGCCATCTCCCATTGAAACCTTAGTCTCGGTGGGCCCGGGGGATCTACCCCCTAGCTATCTCTGTATGAGGTTCCACCAATGTAGTTTTTTGTTTGTTTAGGCATGTTTAGGCCATATTTACATAGAAAACCAAAGTTGGGCCGAATATTCCACCGGTTGCCCCTCGTTGGACGTCTCGCGGGAGTTTCCAACGACACGTCCAGAACTTCTCCAATAAGTGTTATCGCATGCCCGTGAATTGAAGACGGTGACACCCGAGATCTATATCCATTGCATATATGAACCATCAACCCATTTGCGTACACATGGAATGGCCACATGCAAGTTTTGGTTGGATTCTGGCGCTCTGGCGGCCATCTCCCATCGAAACCCTTGTCTCGGTGGGCCTGGGGAATCTACCCCCTAGCTATCTCCGTACGAGGTTCCACCAATGTAGGCTTTTATTTTTTAGGCATGTTTAGGCCATAGATACATAGAAAACCAAAGTTGGGCCCAACATTCCACCGGTTGCCCCTTGTTGGACTTATCGCAGGAGTTTCCCAGCGACACGTCCAGAACTTCTCCAATAAGTGCTATCGCATGCACGTGAACTGAAGACGGTGACACCCGGGAGATAGCCATTGTATCTATGGACCATCTACCACACTTGTGTACACATGGCATGGCCACATGCATGTTTTGGTTGGATTTCGGCACTCTAGCGGCCATCTCCCATCGAAACCATAGTCTCGGTGGGCCCGAGGGATCTATCCCCTAACTATCTCTTTACGAGGTTCCACCAATGTAGGTTTTTGCTTTCTTAGGCATGCTTAGGCCATATCTACATAGAAAACAAAAGTTGGGACCAATATTCCACCGGTTGCCCCTCGTTGGACGTCTCGCAAGAGTTTCCTAGCGACACATCCAGAACTTCTCTAATAAGTGTTATCTCATGCACGTGAACTGAAGTCGGTGACACCCGGGAGCTAGCCATTGCATATATGGACCATCTAACACACTTGTGTACACATGTCATGGACACATACAAGTTTTTGTTTGATTCCGGCGCTCTGGCGGCCATCTCCCATCGAAACCAGTCTCGGTGGGCTCGGGGGATCTACTCCCTAGCTATCTTTGTACAAGGTTCCACCAATGTAGTTTTTTGTTTTTTAGGCATGTTTAGGCCATAGATACATAGAAAACCAAAGTTGGGCCCATTATTCCACTGGTTGCCCCTCGTTGGACGTCTCGCGGGAGTTTCCCAGCGACACGTCCAGAACTTCTCCAATAAGTGTTATCGCATGCGCGTGAATTGAAGACGGTGACACCCGAGATCTATATCCATTGCATATATGTACCATCTACCACACTTTTGTACACATGGTATGGCCACATGCAAGTTTTGGTTGGAATCCGTCGCTCCGGCGGCCATCTCCCATCGAAACCCTAGTCTCGGTGGGCCCGGGGGATCTACCCCTAGCTATCTTCGTACGAGGTTCCACCAATGTAGTTTTTTGTTTGTTTAGACATGATTAGGCCATATCTACATATAAAACCAAAGTTGGGCCCAATATTCCACCGGTTGCCCCTCGTTGGACGTGTCGCGGGGGTTTCCCAGCGACACATCCAGAACTTCTCCTATAAGTGTTATCGCATGCGCGTGAACTGAAGACGGTGACACCCGTGAGCTATCCATTGCATCTATGGACTATCTAGCACACTTGTGTACACATGGCATGGACACATGCAAGTTTTTGTTGGATCTCGGCGCTCTAGTGGCCATTTCCCATTGAAACCCTAGTCTCGCTGGGCCCGGGGGATCTACCCCCTAGCTATCTGTGTACAAGGTTCCACCAATGTAGTTTTTTGTTTTTTTAGGCATGTTTAGGCCATAGCTACATAGAAAACCAAAGTTGGGCCCAACATTCCACCGGTTTCCCCTCGTTGGACTTCTCGCGGGAGTTTGCCAACGACACGTCCAGAGCTTCTCCAATAAGTGTTATCGCATGCGCGTGAACTGAAGACGGTGACACCGTGAGCTATCCATTCCATCTATGGACCATCTACCACACTTCTGTACACATCGCATGGCCACATGCAAGTTTTGGTTGGATTCCGGTGCTCTGGCGGCCATCTCCCATCGAAACCCTAGTTTCGGTGGGCCCGGGGGATCTACCCCCTAGCTATCTCCGTACGAGGTTCCACCAATGTAGTTTTTTGTTTGTTTAGGCATGTTTAGGCCATATCTACATAGAAAACCAAAGTTGGGCCCAATATTCGACCGGTTGCCCCGCGTTGGACGTCTCGCGGGACTTTCCCAGCGACACGTCTAGAACTTCTCCAATAAGTGTTATCGCATGCGCGTGAATTGAAGACTGTGACACCCGAGATAAATATCCATTGAATATATGAACCATATACCCCATTTGTGTACACATGGAAAGGCCACATGCAAGTTTTGGTTGGATTCCGGCGCTCTGGCGGCCATCTCCCATCGAAATCCTAGTCTCGGTGGACCCGGGGGATCTACCCCCTAGCTATCCCCGTACGAGGTTCCACCAATGTAGTTTTTTGTTTGTTTACGCATGTTTAGGCCATATATACATAGAAAACCAAAGTTGGGCCCAACATTCCTCCGGTTGCCCCTCGTTGGACTTCTCGTAAGAGTTTCCTAGCGACACATCCAGAACTTCTGCAATAAGTGATATCGCATGCGCGTCAACTGAAAACGGTGACACTCGGGAGATAGCCATTGCATCTATGGACCATCTACCACACTTTTCTACACATGGCATGGCTACATGCAAGTTTTGGTTGGATTTCGGCGCTCTCGCGTCCATCTCCCATCGAAACCCTAGTCTCGGTAGGCCCAGGGGATCTACCCCTAGCTATCTCTTTATGAGGTTCCACCAATGTAGGTTTTTGCTTGTTTAGGCATGTTTAGGCCATATCTACATAGAAAACCAAAGTTGGGCCGAATATTCCATCGGTTGCCCCTTGTTGGACATCTCGCGGGAATTTCCCAGCGACACGTCCAGAACTTCTCCAATAAGTGTTATCGCATGAACGTGAATTGAAGACGGTGACACCCGAGATCTATATCCATTGCATATATGGACCATCTACCACACTTGTGTACACATGGTATGGCCACATGCATGTTTTGGTTGGATTCCGGCGCTCCGGCGGCCATCTCCCATATTATAAACCTCTACGGGGCCCCGGGGATCTACCCCTAGCTATCTCCATACGTGGATTGACCAATGTACTTTTTGTTTATTTATTAGGCATGATTAGGCCCCATATATACATAGAAAACCAAGGTTGGGCCCAATATTCCACTGGTTGCCCCTGTTGGACCCATAGAAGGAGTTTCCCACCTACATATCCAGCACTTGTCCAATAAATGTTATCGCATGCGCGTGAATTGAAGACGGTGACACCCGAGATCTATATCCATTGCATATATGGACCATCTACCACATTTTTGTACACATTGCATGACTAAATGCAAGTTTTGGTTGGATTCCGGTGCTCTGGCGTCCATCTCCCATCGAAACCCTAGTCTCTGTGGGCCCGGGGGATCTACCCCCTAGCTATCTTCATACGAGGTTCCACCAATGTAGTTTTTTGTTTGTTTAGACATGATTAGGCCATGTCTACATAGAAAACCCAAGTTGGGCCCAATATTCCACCGGTTGCCCCTTGTTGGACATCTCGCGGGAGTTTCCCAGCGACACGTCTAGAACTTCTCCAATAAGTGTTATTGCATGCGGGTGAACTGAAGACGGTGACACCCGTGAGCTATCCATTGCATCCATGGACCATCTACCACACTTGTGTACACATGGCATGACCACATGCAAGTTTTGGTTGGATTCCGGTGCTCTGGCGGCCATCTCCCATCGAAACCTTAGTCTCGGTGGGCCCCGGGGATCTACCCCCTAGATATCTCTGTATGAGGTTCCACCAATGTAGTTTTTTGTTTGTTTAGGCCATATTTATGTAGAAAACCAAAGTTGGGCCCAATATTCCACCGGTTTCCCCTTGTTGGACTTCTCGCGGGAGTTTCCCAACGACACGTCCAGAGCTTCTCTAATAAGTGTTATCGCATGCGCGTGAATTGAAGACGGTGACACCCGAGATCTATATCCATTGCATATATGAACCATCTACCCCATTTTTGTACACATGGAATGGCCACATGCAAGTTTTGGTTGGATTCCGGCGCTCTGGCGGCCATCTCCCATCGAAACCCTTGTCTCGGTGGGCCCGGGGGATCTACCCCCTAGCTATCTCCGTACGAGGTTCCACCAATGTAGTTTTTTGTTTGTTTAGGCATGTTTAGGCCATAGATACATAGAAAACCAAAGTTGGGCCCAACATTCCACCGGTTGCCCCTTGTTGGACGTCTCGTGGGAGTTTCCCAGCGACACGTCCAAAACTTCTCCAATAAGTGATATCGCATACGCGTGAACTGAAGACGGTGACACCCGGGAGATAGTCATTGCATCTACGGATCATCTACCACACTTGTGTACACATGGCATGGCCACATGCATGTTTTGGTTGGATTTCGGCACTCTGGCGGCCATCTCCCATCGAAACCCTAGTCTCGGTGGGCCCGAGGGATCTATCCCCTAGCTATCTCTTTACGAGGTTCCACCAATGTAGGTTTTTGCTTGTTTAGGAATGTTTAGGCCATATCTACATAGAAAAAGAAAGTTGGGCCCAATATTCCACCCGTTGCCCCTCGTTGGACGTCTCGAAAGAGTTTCCTAGCGACACATCCAGAACTTCTCCAATAAGTGTTATCGCATGCGCGTGAACTGAAGTCGGTGACACCCGGGAGATAGACATTGCATCTATGGACCATCTACCACACTTGTGTACACATGGCATGGACACATACAAGTTTTTGTTGGATTCCGGTGCTCTGGCGGCCATCTCCCATCGAAACCATAGTCTCGGTGGGCCCGGGGGATCTACCCCCTAGCTATCTTTGTACAAGGTTCCACCAATGTTGTTTTTTGTTTGTTTAGGCATGTTTAGGCCATACCTGCATAGAAAACCAAAGTTGGGGCCATTATTCCACTGGTTTCCCCTTGTTGGACGTCTCGCGGGAGTTTCCCAGCGACACGTCCAGAACTTCTCCAATAAGTGTTATCGCATGCGCGTGAATTGAAGACGGTGACACTCGAGATCTATATCCATTGCATATATGGACCATCTACCACACTTTTGTACACATTGTATGGCCACATGCAAGTTTTGGTTGGAATCCGTCGCTCCGGCGGCCATCTCCCATCGAAACCCTAGTCTCGGTGGGCCCGGGGGATCTACCCCTATCTATCTTCGTACGAGGTTCCACCAATGTAGTGTTTTGTTTGTTTAGACATGATTAGGCCATATCTACATAGAAAACCAAAGTTGGGCCCAATATTCCACCGGTTGCCCCTCGTTGGACGTCTCGCGGGAGTTTCCCAGCGACACGTCCAGAACTTCTCCTATAAGTGTTATCGCATGCGCGTGAACAGAAGACGGTGACACCCGTGAGCTATCCATTGCATCTATGGACTATCTACCACACTTGTGTACACATGGCATGGACACATGCAAGTTTTTGTTGGATTTCGGCGCTCTGGTGGCCATTTCCCATCGAAACCATAGTCTCGCTGGGCCCAGGGGATCTACCCCCTAGCTATCTGTGTACAAGGTTCCACCAATGTAGTTTTTTGTTTTTTTAGGCATGTTTAGGCCATAGCTACATAGAAAACCAAAGTTGGGCCCGACATTCCACCGGTTTCCCCTTGTTGGACATCTCGCGGGAGTTTCCCAACGACACGTCCAGAGCTTCTCCAATAAGTGTTATAGCATGCGCGTGAATTGAAGACGGTGACACCCGAGATCTATATCCATTGCATATATGGACCATCTACCACACTTGTGTACACATGGTATGGCTACATGCAAGTTTTGGTTGGATTCCGGCGCTCTTGCGGCCATCTCCCATATTGTAAACCTCTACGGGGCCCCGGGGATCTACCCCTAGCTATCTCCGTAGAGGATTGACCAATGTACTTTTTGTTTGTTTATTAGGCATGATTAGGCCCCATATATACATAGAAAACCAAGGTTGGGCCCAATATTCCACTGGTTGCCCCGTTGGACCCATAGCAGGAGTTTCCCGCCTACACGTCCAGCACTTCTCCAATAAGTATTGTCGCATGCGCATGAATTGAAGACGGTGACACCCGAGATCTATATACATCGCATCTATGTACCATCTACCACATTTGTGTACACATTTCATGACCACATGCAAGTTTTGGTTGGATTCCGGTGCTCTGGCGGCCATCTCCCATCGAAACCCTAGTCTCGGTGGGCCCGGGGGATCTACCCACTAGCTATCTCCGTACGAGGTTCCACCAATGTAGTTTTTTTTTGTTTAGGCATGTTTAGGTCATATCTACATATAAAACCAAAGTTGGGCCCAATATTCGACCGGCTTCCCCTCGTTGGACGTCTCGCGGGAGTTTCCCAGCGACACGTCTAGAACTTCTCCAATAAGTGTTATCGCATGCGCGTGAATTGAAGACGGTGACACCCGAGATCAATATACATTGCATATATGAACCATCTACCCCATTTGTGTACACATGGCATGGCCACATGCAAGTTTTGGTTGGATTCCGGCGCTCTGGCGGCCATCTCCCATCGAAATCCTAGTCTTGGTGGGCCCGAGGGATCTACCCCCTAGCTATCTCCATACGAGGTTCCACCAATGTAGTTTTTTTGTTTGTTTAGGCATGTTTAGGCCATAGATACATAGAAAACAAAAGTTGGGCCCAACATTCCACCGGTTGCCCCTCGTTGGACTTCTCGTGAGAGTTTCCTAGCGACACATCCAGAACTTCTCCAATAAGTGATATCGCATGCGCGTGAACTGAAGACGGTGACACTCGGGAGATAGCCATTGCATATATGGACCATCTACCACACTTTTGTACACATGTCATGGCTACATGCAAGTTTTGGTTGGATTTCGGCGCTCTGGCATCCATCTCCCATTGAAACCCTAGTCTCGGTGGGCCCGAGGGATCTACCCCTAGCTATCTCTTTACGAGGTTCCACCAATGTAGGTTTTTGCTTGTTTAGGCATGTTTAGGCCATATCTCCATATAAAACCAAAGTTGGGCCCAATATTCCACCGGTTGCCCCTTGTTGGACGTCTCGCGGGAGTTTCCCAGCGACACGTCCAGAACTTCTCCAATAAGTGTTATCGCATGCGCGTGAATTGAAGACGGTGACACCCGAGATCTATGTCCATTGCATATATGAACCATCTACCACACTTGTGTACACATGGTATGGCCACATGCAAGTTTTGGTTGGATTCCGGCGATCCGGCGGCCATCTCCCATATTATAAACCTCTACGGGGCCCCGGGGATCTACCCCTAGCTATCTCCGTACGAGGATTGACCAATGTACTTTTTGTTTGTTTATTAGGCATGATTAGGCCCCATATATACATAGAAAACCAAGGTTGGGCCCAATATTCCACTGGTTGCCCCCGTTGGACCCATAGCAGGAGTTTCCCGCCTACACGTCCAGCACTTCTCCAATAAATGTTATCGGATGCGCGTGAATTGAAGACGGTGACACCCGAGATCTATATCCATTGCATCTATGGACCATCTACCACATTTTTGTACACATTGCATGACCAAATGCAAGTTTTGGTTGGATTCCAGTGCTCTGGCGTCCATCTCCCATCGAAACCCTAGTCTCGGTGGGCCTATGGGATCTACCCCCTAGCTATCTTCATACGAGGTTCCACCAATGTAGTTTTTTGTTTGTTTAGACATTATTAGGCCATATCTACATAGAAAACCAAAGTTGGGCCCAATATTCCACCGGTTGCCCCTCGTTGGACATCTCGCGGGAGTTTCCCAGCGACACGTCTAGAACTTCTCCAATAAGTGTTATCGCATGCGCGTGAACTGAAGACGGTGACACGCCTGAGCTATCCATTGCATATATGGACCATCTACCACACTTGTGTACACATGGCATGGCCACATGCAAGTTTTGGTTGGATTCCGGTGCTCTGGCGGCCATCTCCCATCGAAACCCTAGTCTCGGTGGGCCCGGGGGATCTACCCCCTAGCTATCTCTGTACGAGGTTCCACCAATGTAGTTTTTTGTTTGTTTAGGCATTTTTAGGCCATATTTACATAGAAAACCAAAGTTGGGCCCAATATTCCAAGGGTTTCTCCTTGTTGGACTTCTCGCGGGAGTTTCCCAACGACACGTCCAGAACTTCTCCGATAAAAGTTATCGAATGCGTGTGAATTGAAGACGGTGACACCCGAGATCTATATCCATTGCACATATGAACCATCTACCCCATTTGTGTACACATGGCATGGCCACATGCAAGTTTTGGTTGGATTCCAGCGCTCTAGCGGCCATCTCCCATCGAAACCCTTGTCTCGATGGGCCCAGGGGATCTACCCCCTAGCTATCTCTGTACGAGGTTCCACCAATATAGTTTTTTGTTTTTTTAGGCATGTTTAGGCCATAGATACATGGAAAACCAAAGTTGGTCCCAACATTCCACCGGTTGCCCCTCGTTGTACTTCTCACGGGAGTTTCCCAGCGACACGTCCAGCACTTCTCCAATAAATGTTATTGCATGCGCGTGAATTGAAGACGGTGACACCCGAGATCTATATCCATTGCATCTATGGACCATATACCACATTTTTTTACACATTGCATGACCAAATGCAAGTTTTGGTTGGATTCCGGTGCTCTGGCGTCCATCTCCCATCGAAACCCTAGTCTCGGTGGGCCTAGGGGATCTACCCCCTAGCTATCTTCATACGAGGTTCCACCAATGTAGTTTTTTGTTTGTTTAGACATTATTAGGCCATATATACATAGAAAACAAAAGTTGGGTCCAATATTCCACCGGTTGCCCCTCGTTGGACATTTCGCGGGAGTTTCCCAGCGACACGTCTAGAACTTCTCCAATAAGTGTTATCGCATGCACGTGAATTGAAGACGGTGACACGCGTGAGCTATCCATTGCATCTATGGACCATCTAACACACTTTTGTACACATGGCATGGCTACATGCAAGTTTTGGTTGGATTCTGGCGCTCTGGCATCCATCTCTCATCGAAACCCTAGTCTCGATGGGCCCGAGGGATCTACCCCTAGCTATCTCTTTACGAGGTTCCACCAATGTAGGTTTTTGCTTGTTTAGGCATTTTTAGGCCATATCTCCGTATAAAACCAAAGTTGGGCCCAATATTCCACCGGTTGCCCCTTGTTGGACGTCTCGCGGGAGTTTCCCAACGACACGTCCATAACTTCTCCAATAAAAGTTATCGAATGCGCGTGAATTGAAGACAGTGACATCCGAGATCTATATCCATTGAATATATGAACCATCTACCCCATTTGTGTACCCATGGCATGGCCACATGCAAGTTTTGGTTGGATTCCGGCGCTCTGGCGGCCATCTCCCATCGAAACCCTTGTCTTGGTGGGCCTAGGGGATCTACCCCCTAGCTATCTCCGTACGAGGTTCCACCAATGTAGTTTTTTGTTTGTTTAGGCATGTTTAGGCCATAGATACATAGAAAACCAAAGTTGGGCCCAACATTCCACCGGTTGCCCCTCGTTGGACTTCTCGCGGGAGTTTCCTAGCGACACGTCCAGAACTTCTCCAATAAGTGATATCGCATGCGTGTGAACTAAAGGCGGTGATACCCGGGAGATATCCATTGCATCTATGGACCATCTACCACACTTGTGTACACATGGCATGGACACATGCAAGTTTTTGTTGGATTCCGGCGCTCTGGTGGCCATTTCCCATCGAAACCATAGTCTCGGCGGGCCCGGGGGATCTACCCCCTAGCTATCTCTTTGCAAGGTTCCACCAATGTAATTTTTGTTGGTTTATCAGGCATGATTAGGCCCCATATCTACATAGAAAACCAAGGTTGGGCCCAATACTCCACTGGTTGCCCCTGTTGGACCCATAGCAGGAGTTTCCCGCCTACACGTCCAACACTTCTCCAATAAGTGTTATCGCATGTGAGTGAATTGAAGACGGTAACACCCGAGATCTATATACATTGCATCTATGGACCATCTACCACACTTGTGTACACATTTCATGACCACATGCAAGTTTTGGTTGGATTCCGGTGCTCTGGCGGCAATCTCCCATCGAAACCCTAGTCTCGGTGGGCCCGAGGGATCTACCCCTAGCTATCTTCATACGAGGTTCCACCAATGTATTTTTTTGTTTGTTTAGACATGATTAGGCCATATAAACATATAAAACCAAAGTTGGGCCCAATATTCCACCGGTTGCCCCTCGTTGGACAGCTCGCGCGAGTTTCCCAGCGACACGTCTAGAACTTCTCCAATAAGTGTTATCGCATACGCATGAACTGAAGACGGTGACACCCGTGAGCTAGTAATTGCATATATGGACCATCTACCACACTTGTGTGCACATGGCATGTCTAGATGCAAGTTTTGGTTGGATTCCGGTGCTCTGGCGGCCATCTCCCATCGAAACCCTTGTCTCGGTGGGCCCAGGGGATCTACCCCCTAGCTATTTCGGTACGAGGTTCCACCAATGTATCTTTTTGTTTGTTTAGGAATGTTTAGGACATATCTACATAGAAAACCAAAGTTGGGCCCAATATTCCACCAGTTGCCCCTCGTTGGACGTCTCGCCGGAGTTTCCCAGCGACACGTCCAGAACTTCTCCAATAAGTGTTATCGCATGCTCGTGAATTGAAGACGGTGACACCCGAGATCTATATACATTGAATATATGAACCATCTACCCCATTTGTGTACACATGGCATGGCCACATGCAAGTTTTTCTCGGATTCCGGCGCTCTGGCGGCCATCTCCCACCGAAACCCTAGTCTCGATGGGCCCGGGGGATCTACCCCCTAGCTATCTCCGTATGAGGTTCCACCAATGTAGTTTTTTGTTTTTTTAGGCATGTTTAGGCCATATCTACATAGAAAACCAAAGTTGGGCCCAACATTCCACCGGTTTCCCCTCGTTGGACTTCTCGCGGGAGTTTCCCAGCGACACGTCCAGAACTTCTCCAATAAGTGTTATCGCATGCGCGTGAACTGAAGACGGTGACACCCGGGAGATAGCCATTGCATCTATGGACCATCTACCACACTTGTATACACATGGCATGGCCACATGGAAGTTTTGGTTGGATTTCGGCGCTCTGGCGGCCATCTCCCATCGAAACCCTAGTCTCGGTGGGCCCAGGGGATCTACCTCCAAGCGATCTCTTTACGAGGTTCCACCAATGTAGGTTTTTGCTTGTTTAGGCATGTTTAGGCAATATATACATAGAAAATAAAAGTTGGGCCCAATATTCCACCGGTTGCCCCTCGTTGGATGTCTCGCAAGAGTTTGCTAGCGACACGTCCAGAACTTCTCCAATAAGTGTTATCGCATGCGCGTGAACTGAAGTCGGTGACACCCGGGAGCTAGCCATTGCATCTATGGACCATCTACCACACTTTTTTACACATGGCATGGCCACATGCAATTTTTAGTTGGATTCCAGCGCTCTGGCGGCCATCTCCCATCGAAACCCTAGTCTCGATGGGCCCGGGGGATCTACCCCTAGCTATCTCTGTACGAGGTTCCACCAATGTAGTTTTTGTTTGTTTAGACATGTTTAGGCCATATCTACATAGAAAACCAAAGTTGGGCCCATTATTCCACCGGTTGCCCCTCGTTGGACGTCTCGCGGGAGTTTCCCAGCGACACGTCCAGAACTTCTCCAATAAGTGTTATCGCATGCGCGTGAATTGAAGACGGTGACACTCGAGATCTATATCCATTGCATATATGGACCATCTACCACACTTGTGTACACATGGTATGGCCACATGCAAGTTTTGGTTGGATTCCGGCGATCCGGCGGCCATCTCCCATCGAAACCATAGTCTCGCTGGGCCCAGGGGATCTACCCCCTAGCTATCTGTGTACAAGGTTCCACCAATGTAGTTTTTTGTTTGTTTAGGCATGTTTAGGCCATAGCTACATAGAAAACAAAGTTGGGCCCAATATTCCACTGGTTGCCCCTCGTTGGACATCTCGCGGGAGTTTCCCAACGACACGTCCAGAGCTTCTCTAATAAGTGTTATCGCATGCGCGTGAATTGAAGACGGTGGCACCCGAGATCTATATACATTTCATATATGGACCATCTACCACACTTGTGTACACATGGTATGGCCACATGCAAGTTTTGGTTGGATTCCGGCGCTCCGGCGGCCATCTCCCATATTGTAAACCTCTACGGGGCCCCGGGGATCTACCCCTAGCTATCTCCGTAGCGGATTGACCAATGTACTTTTTGTTTGTTTATTAGGCATGATTAGGCCCCATATATACATAGAAAACCAAGGTTGGGCCCAATATTCCACTGGTTGCCTCCGTTGGACCCATAGCTGGAGTTTCCCGCCTACACGTCCAGCACTTCTCCAATAAGTGTTATCGCATGCGCGTGAATTGAAGATGGTGACACCCGAGATCTATATACATTGCATCTATGGACCATCTACCACATTTGTGTACACATTTCATGACCACATGCAAGTTTTGGTTGTATTCCGGTGCTCTGGCGGCCATCTCCCATCGCAACCCTAGTCTCGGTGGGCCCGGGGGATCTACCCCCTAGCTATCTTCATACGAGGTTCCACCAATGTATTTTTTTTGTTTGTTTAGACATTATTAGGCCATATATACATACAAAACCAAAGTTGGGCCCAATATTCCACCGGTTCCCGCTCGTTGGACATCTCGCGGGAGTTTCCCAGCAACACGTCTAGAACTTCTCCAATAAGTGTTATCGCATGCGCGTGAACTGAAGACGGTGACACCCGTGAGCTATCCATTCCATCTATGGACCATCTACCACACTTGTGTACACATCGCATGGCCACATGCAAGTTTTGGTTGGATTCCGGTGCTCTGGCGGCCATCTCCCATCGAAACCCTAGTCTCGGTGGGCCCGGGGGATCTACCCCCTAGCTATCTCGGTACGAGGTTCCACCAATGTAGTTTTTTGTTTTTTTAGGCATGTTTAGGCCATATTTACATAGAAAACAAAAGTTGGGCCCAATATTCCAAGGGTTTCTCCTCGTTGGACGTCTCGCGGGAGTTTCCCAACGACACGTCCAGAACTTCTCCAATAAAAGTTATCGAATGGGTGTGAATTGAAGATGGTGACACCCGAGATCTATATCCATTGAATATATGAACCATCTACCCCATTTGCATACACATGGAATGGCCACATGCAAGTTTTGGTTGGATTCCGGCGCTCTGGCGGCCATCTCCCATCGAAACCCTTGTCTCGGTGGGCCCAGGGGTTCTACCCCCTAGCTATCTCCATACGAGGTTCCACCAATGTAGTTTTTTGTTTGTTTAGGCATGTTTAGGACATAGATACATAGAAAACCAAAGTTGGTTCCAACATTCCACCGGTTTCCCCTCGTTGTACTTCTCGCAGGAGTTTCCTAGCGACACGTACAGAACTTCTCCAATAAGTGTTATCGCATGCGCGTGAACTAAAGACAGTGACACCCGGGAGATATCCATTGCATCTATGGACCATCTACCACACTTGTGTACACATGTCATGGCCACATGCATGTTTTGGTTGGATTTCGGCACTCTGGCGGCCATCTCCCATCGAAACTCTAGTCTCGGTGGGCCCGGGGGATCTACCCCCGAGCTATCTCTGTACGAGGTTCCACCAATGTAGTGTTTTGTTTTTTAGGCATGTTTATTCCATATCTACATAGAAAACCAAAGTTGGTCCCAATATTCCACCGGTTGCCCCTCGTTGGACGTCTCGCGGGAGTTTCCCACCGACACGTCCAGAACTTCTCCAATAAGTGTTATCGCATGCGCGTGAACTGAAGACGGTGACACGTGTGAGCTATCCATTGCATATATGGACCATCTACCAAACTTGTGTACACATGTCATGGCCACATGCAAGTTTTGGTTGGATTCCGGTGCTCTGGCGGCCATCTCCCATCAAAACCCTAGTCTCGGTGGGCCCGGGGGATCTACCCTCAAGCTATCTCTGTACGAGGTTCCACCAATATAGTTTTATGTTTTTTTAGGCATTTTTAGGCCATATTTACATAGAAAACCAAAGATGGGCCCAATATTCCAAGGGTTTCTCCTCGTTGGACGTCTCGCGGGAGTTTCCCAACGACACGTCTAGAACTTCTGCAATAAAAGTTATCGAATGCGCGTGAATTGAAGACGGTGACAGCCGAGATCTATATCCATTGCATATATGAACCATCTACCCCATTTGTGTACACATGGCATGGCCACATGCAAGTTTTGGTTGGATTCCGACGCTCTGGCGGCCATCTCCCATCGAAAACCTTGTCTCGGTGGGCCCAGGGGATCTACCCCCTAGCTATCTCTGTAGGAGGTTCCACCAATGTAGGTTTTTGTTTGTTTAGGCATGTTTAGGCCATAGATACATAGAAAACCAAAGTTGGGCCCAACATTCCACCGGTTGCCCCTCGTTGGACTTCTCGCGGGAGTTTCCCAGCGACACGTCCAGAACTTCTCCAATAAGTGCTATCGCATGCGCGTGAACTAAAGACGGTGACACCCGGGAGATAGCCATTGCATATATGGACCATCTACCACACTTGTGTACAATGGCATGGACACATGCAAGTTTTTGTTGGATTCCGGCGCTCTGGTGGCCATTTCCCATCGAAACCATAGTCTCGGCGGGCCAGGGGGATCTACCCCCTAGCTATCTCTTTACAGGGTTCCACCAATGTAGTTTTTTGTTTTTTTAGGCATGTTTAGGCCATAGCTACATAGAAAACCAAAGTTGGGCCCAATATTCCACCGGTTGCCCCTCTTTGGACGTCTCGCGGGAGTTTCCCAATGACACGTCCAGAACTTCTCCAATAAGTGTTATCGCATGCGCGTGAATTGAAGACGGTGACACCCGAGATCTATATCCATTTCATATATGGACCATCTACCACACTTGTGTACACATGGTATGGCCACATGCAAGTTTTGGTTGGATTCCGGCGCTCCGGCGGCCATCTCCCATATTGTAAACCTCTACGGGGCCCTAGGGATCTACCCCTAGCTATCTCCGTACGAGGATTGACCAATGTACTTTTTGTTTGTTTATTAGGCATGATTAGGCCCCATATCTACATAGAAAACCAAGGTTGGGCCCAATATTCCACTGGTTACCCCTGTTGGACCCATAGCAGGAGTTTCCCGCCTACACGTCCAGCACTTCTCCAATAAGTTTTATGGCATGCGCGTGGACCCATAGCAAGAGTTTCCTAGCGACACGTCCAGAACTTCTCCAATAAGTGTTATCGCATGCGCGTGAACTGAAGTTGGTGACACCCGGGATCTAGCCATTGCATATATGGACCATCTACCACACTTGTGTACACATGGCATGGCCACATGCAATTTTTGGTTGGATTCCGGCGCTCTGGCGGCCATCTCCCATCGAAACCCTAGTCTCGGTGGGCCCAGGGGATCTACCCCCTAGCTATCTCTGTACGAGGTTCCACCAATGTAGTTTTTTGTTTGTTTAGACATGTTTAGGCCATATCTACATAGAAAACCAAAGTTGGGCCCAATATTCCACCGGTTTCCCCTTGTTGGACGTCTCGCGGGAGTTTCCCAGTGACACGTCCAAAACTTCTCCAATAAGTGTTATCGCATGCGCGTGAATTGAAGACGGTGACACCCAAGATCTATATCCACTGGATCTATGGACCATCTACCACATTTGTGTACACATTGCATGACCACATGCAAGTTTTGGTTGGATTTCGGTGCTCTGGCGGCCATCTCCCATCGAAACCCTAGTCTCGGTGGGCCCGGGGGATCTACCCCCTAGATATCTTCGTACGAGGTTCCACCAATGTAGTTTTTGTTTGTTTAGACATGATTAGGCCATATCTACATAGAAACTAAAGTTGGGCCCAATATTCCACCGGTTGCCCCTCGTTGGACGTCTCGCGGGAATTTCCCAGCGACACGTCCAGAACTTCTCCTATAAGTGTTATCGCATGCGCGTGAACTGAAGACAGTGACACCCGTGAGCTAGCCATTGCATCTATGGACTATCTACCACACTTGTGTACACATTCCATGGACATATGCAAGTTTTTGTTGGATTTCGGCGCTCTGGCGGCCATTTCCCATAGAAACCATTGTCTCGGTGGGCCCGGGGGATCTACCCCTAGCTATCTCTGTGCAAGGTTCCACCAATGTAGTTTTTTGTTTGTTTAGGCATTTTTAGGCCATAGCTACATAGAAAACCAAAGTTGGGCCCAATATTCCACCGGTTTCCCCTCGTTGGACGCCTCGTGGGAGTTTCCCAGCGACACGTCCAGAACTTCTCCAATAAGTGTTATCGCATGCGCATGAATTGAAGACGGTGACACCCGACATCTATATCCATTGCATATATGGACCATCTACCACACTTGTGTACACTTGGTGTGGCCACATGCAAGTTTTGGTTGGATTCCGGCGCTCCGGTGGCCATGTCCCATATTGTAAACCTCTACGGGGCCCCGGGGATCTACCCCTAGCTATCTCCGTACGAGGATTGACCAATGTACATTTTTTTTGTTTATTAGGCATGATTAGGCCCCATATATACATAGAAAACCAATGTTGGGCCCAATATTCCACTGGTTGCCCCCGTTGGACCCATAGCAGGAGTTTCCCGCCTACACGTCCAGCACTTCTCTAACTGTTTTGCATGCACGATAACTCACAGAAATTTCCTGCACGTGTGGGAGGAAACTCGTGCTATGTCTCTTCGGATGGGGAAACGGTGGAATCTTGGGCTCAACCTTGGTTTACCATGTTTCTATGGAGAAAGCAATCCAAAGGAAAGAGAAAAGTCCATCGGTCGACCCTCGCACATGGGAACACTAGTGATATAGGTCTAAGCCCCCCCCCGGTTGGGATTTCTCTGGGAAAGGAGCACCGGAGCGCTGGAACGCCTCGAAAACTTGCATGCGTCCATATCATATGTTCACAAGTGTGTGAGAGGCCTAGATAGACAGTTTATAGCACCCCGGGTGAGCCTGTTCACACCCATGCGATAACACGTAGAAATTTCCTGCAGGTGCGAGAGGAAACTCCCACTATGTCTCTTCGGATGGGGAACTGGTGAAAACTTGGGATGAACCTCGGTTTACCATGTTGATATGGAAAAAGCAATGCAAAGGAAAGAGAAAATTTTACCGGTCGACCCTCGCACGCAGAACGCTAGTGCTGTAGATCTACAGCCCCGGATTAGGGTTTCTCTAGGAAAGGGACGCCGGAGCGTCGGAATGCCTCAAAAACTTGCGTATGTCCATACCGTATGTTCACAAGTGTGGTGGGAGGCCTAGCTAGGAATTTTATAGCACCCGGGGATAAGCCTGTTCACACCCATCTGATAACACGTAGAAAATTCCTGCACATGTGGGAGGAAACTAGGGTGTAACCTTTGAATCACCCATGAAATCACCTCGAAAACGGCAGACACGACCGTTCTTTCCTAGGTGTGCAACCTTGCAAATTTATTATTGTATTTCCCATGAAATCACATGTTGTGAAGCTAAAAATGATTTTTATTTTTAGAAAAAATCACGAGCAATATTTGAATCACCCCCGTTTCAAATGTGTCAGAGTTCGTGCTGAATCGACGCGAATTTATCTTTTTTCGAGGAGTGTCTAAAAAGGATGGGTTGCCAACAATTAATCAATTGTACACCTAGGGTCTAATATTTTATAAAAATGTGTCGGCCCAATTTTGCAACATATTCCCAGTAACTGCTTCACAAAACACCCGTTTCATGATGCATGGAAAATAAAAAAATAGGTTTTTTACAATAAAGTTGGAAACCTACTCCTGTAACATTGTTGTGTGCCATGCCGATATAATTTGAATGAATTTTAGTTTATGGTCTATTTTTTAAAGTTTAAAACCGATTTAAAATTGTACAATTTAAATAGTTGGACATGTAATTGTATTTATTTTACAAAGGAAACAACTTATAAAAAATATTGCTAAAATTTCCCTCACTTTTCTCCCTAGAATTTTTCTCGCCCTCGCTCTTCCCGCCTCCCGGTTTCCTCCCCGAAATAATATTCCCGTCGCTGTTCCCGCCTCCCAGGTTTCCCGCACGATATTTTGGACAAAATGCCCGCTCCACCGCACCGCACAAAACCAAACCCCACCCCACCCCAACCCACCGCACACACCCAAACCCCACCCCACCCACCCATCTCCAGATCTCCAATCCCCACCCCCGAACCACGCCACCGAGCCAAACTTCACTGACGGCCACGCGGGAGGGAGGAGACGCTCGGCAACAACAGCCACGTCGGGAGGAAGGAGACGCTCGGTGAGGATACGCTCGGCGACGACGACCTAGCGGGAGGCAGGAGATGCTCGGCAAGGTAGCAACTTCGCGACGACGCACGACGGTCCTCCTCTCAGATCGGCTCAGGCAAGTTATTTTCGTTCGTCCCCTCCTCTTAAATTTCTTTCGGATCTTGCCCTCCAGTTCGAGTTCTTTCGCACGATTGTCCTGCTAGGTCGCGCGCCATGGCTAGGGTTAGGGTTTGCTTGACATGGCTAGGGTTAGGGCTTGCTTGCCATGGCTAGGGATAGGGCTTGCACGCCATGCTAGGGTTAGGGTTTGCATTACAGTTTGTCCTCCTGCGCCATGCTAGATTAGCCAGGGTTGGAACCGTGCTCGCTCTGGATGATGTGTTGGTGTTTTGATGATGATTAGATTAGGCTAATACCTGCTGTTAGGCTAGGCCTCTTGCTGTATTAGGGAATAGTTGTTCATGTTGCAAACAGGGTATTCTATACAAGTCTGGTTGGTGTGTATGATATTCTGATATGCTTTGCTGATATCTGTTGTTCATGTTCCCATGTTAGGACTACTTAGATGTCATGTTGTTCATGATATCCAAATATGCACCTTCATAAATTGTTTTAGTGAATTTAGGTGGAGATGATGTGTGATCTGTGCCAACCTAAAATTGAGTAGTCAACTTTATAATGGATTAATCAGTGTGGAGTGGGACTTGCCTTCTCTATTCAGATACCTTTAATGGTTTCATTTGTAACTGCATGAAGATTTTTGGTGAAATTTTTATTAAGGGTGAACTATAAGCATCAATTACTAATCCTTTGCAAGAACAGTGAAGTATTATCTTGTCCCCCTTAGTGATATTTACCTCTTATTATGTGTGCTTTAGTTTTTCTTTTTCTTGTTTCTTAAACAGCATTTATGTTCCTTGCTTATGTGATATATAATTTTTGTTACAATTGTTGGATATGGTTCAGCTAGGTATCCATCCTTGCAGTAGAACTAGTATGGTTGAACTCTGTGTTTTGATCTTGATTTATTTAATATGCATGATGGATAAGTAGTGGTAAATTATATAGAAGCTAATTTATTTGTTTAGTTATAAGATGGTACTGCTATCTAATTTTATATATGCTCCAATTCTGTGTGTATTTGGTACTGCTATCTAACCACAAGTTCATCACAAGAAAGTGGCAAGGGATTTTGCAAGTTAGACTGAGCGAAACGAAGTTCAACAACCAAGGGAAAGCAGTGAGATAGAAAGGTGGGTTGCTGTAGTGAAGATGGGCAGTTTGCTACTGCCTCTAATGTATGGATTTCATGATGTTCATCAAGGCAGATATTAAGTGATGCTTGCTTGTTCCTACCACATGCTTGTTGTTCATTACTAGGCATATTCATTTTGTTCATTACTACCTCCTGATTAATCTAGTGAAGATATCAAGGCATGCTTGCTCATTACTACCTTTTACTAGGCAGCCATTCATGTTTACTTGTGTATTTATATCCTAAGTACATCCATCCTTTATAATGGACTAGCCATTCCTGCTTACTTGTGTCCTGGCAAGTTTGTTCCCATGCATCACCACTATGTGCATGCATCATTGCCTCTTTGTGTGTGCTTAGTGTACCACTGCATTTTTTATTGCTCATACATGAACAGCCATTGGCATGGATGCTTGATCAACATAGCTTCTTCATTCTATTTTGCAAGCAACATTCTTCTTTATCCCTGTTTTATCTAATTAATCTTTATTCTTTTTTGCAAGCACATAGGGCAAGTGGACATCAGCTACCCAGCAGCACTAGTTCCACCACCTCGAGATTAGCAATGGCAGGTAAGATGCAGCCGGCTGGTATGCAAATTATCCTCATGTGTATGCTGCTTGTTTGTCTTTTGTGTGTATGTGCTTAGTATAGAACTGTGCCTGGCTTATGCTTGTAATCTACTTATTGAACTGTGTCTTTCCTACTATTCTGACAACATTCCACGGGCATTTAAACATCTGGTCTGATCTCTTGTTTTTGTGGATGCCCGAGGCGTGCAGATATGTTAGCCAATTAAAATACGCATCTATGCATCTTGTAGTCGAATAAAATATGCTAATTATTCATCTGCCATGGCTCTGCCATGTGCAGCGGAGTTAAAAAAACCTGGACGTGTACTGTTTCCTATGTTTTTATATTGCTCGTCCAAACGCCTATGCATGCACCTTTCCTCTGGTTCTAAATACTAGTTTTGCATCAACAATGATTTCCTGTTCCTACACGGTTTTCTGTTCCTATGTTTTTCATACCCACGCTTCGAATGGAGCCTTAATTTACTCTATAATCTGCCTAGCTCCTCATGTGTAATCTGCCTAGCTCATGGTTATCCTGCTAGTTAATCTACTTGCATTAAATGAAGTATAACCTTAGCTGTTTGAGTTGTCTTGCTCCCCCATGCATTTCAACCATTCATCTAATGGTTGTGTTTTTTTATTCATGTAATGAAGCGCCCCTCACCGAAATCGAGAAGATTAGGGCTAGGACAATGATGAGGAACAACCGCGTGTTCCAGTCTCTTGGGATTTCTGCAATAGTGTTGATGATTAGGAAGTCGAATGCTGGTAAAGAATGTAGGACAGTTACTGCTGAATCCCTTTCTGCATCTAGCATAACACAAGGGGATAGCTCGGACTACAATCCTAGAGATGAAGAAGAAGTTGATGACAGTGTAGTAGTGGAGAAGACTGTTAAGGTGCATGCTTTTAACAGTTTTGTTTGCTATTTTTTCCTTCATTCTGTTCTTGCATAGTTTTCTTGTGATCTAATGCCATTGTCCTTGCTATTTTTACGAACACCTGAAGGTTTATAGGAGGAGAAAGAAGTATGTTGTTAAGAAGAAGAGCAGGAATTTGAGTAGCCCAGAAGCATCTACGCAAATGGCTCTAGGAGGGTGATGGCGGTAGCTCCAGAAGCATCAAAGAGATTGCTGGAACTTGATGAAGTTCCTGTTAGAGTCACTAGGAAGAAAGCGAAGGCGGTTGCTGTATCTAACCATGAAGAAAACCTGCTTCACAATGATCAACAAAGCTCACCGCACAGGGATGACGATGGGTATGTGTTCCTTGATGAAGAAAGCACTATCCACACAGACCTCAGCCGTGTCTGCATGGATCTCAGCCCTGTTCGCATGGACCGTGGCCATGTTGTACCTTTGGTGGACAGAAATGGTGTCTTTCCTGAAGAAACTGAGCAAGGGAGTGAGCAAGCTACATGTGATGAAGGCAAGTTCGTCTTGTACTATTTTTCTTACTCTTGCATTTGCTTCTATTGGATTAAATGCCACATGAATGCCATGTCATTGCCACAGTAGTGGTTTTTGCTGATATATCTACATCTTCGTACCCATCTTGGTTGGTCCTAATCAAAGTTTGTGTCCTATTCAAGCAATGCAATTATGGTTGTCAAGCGTACAAGAAAAGGTGTAGGGCTGGAGAGGATTACTAAGTCGCTGGGTACTAAGGTGACAATCGAAATTGCTGAAGGGATGAAGGGTCCTGAGAAGCCTTTGCTGGCTGCAAAGTTTGCTTCAGAGTGTGGATTCACTGCAAGAACTCATGCACCAGTTCTTCCCCACTTCAAAGAATACAAAAAAGACGCCAACCTGATTAAGGACTTTGTTGGCAAAGTTGTTGTAAGTTAACTTGCTGTTTGTTGAATTTTTCTTTCTTTCTTTCTGATACAAACTTTCATATGATCGCTAATCATGTCTCTTTCCTTGCTTGCTTTCTTTGTAGTCAAATTTTGATATGGACACCAACTCGTGGACCATTCAAGAAGCATGCACCGCTAAACTGCAGAGAATAACAAAGAATAGGCGGCACCAGATCAAGAAGCTTTTTTTGACAATGTAAATGCTAATGAAGTTAGCATCAAGTCTCCTGTGAAAGGCATGCCGGATGATGAATGGCAATCGCTGGTGAAGTTGTGGTCCACAATATGACACAAGGTATGTCTCTACATTGGTATATCTTGGTCCCATTACATGTACCGTCTTTGATGTATCTACTGTTGTTTGCATGTATCTGCTGCTCTTTGCATGGTATCTGTTGCTGTTTTGCATGTACATGCTCTCCGCTTTTGTTTACATGTATGCGATCATATGTTCTTCATTGATGTATATGTGTGGCATATTTTTAACATGTAGTTGCTGGTCTATATTGGTAGTGCTAGCCCATGATAACAGTCTATGTTTTTTGTAGAAAACCTGTGAATCAAACAAAGAGAACAGAATGAAGGTGAAGTTTCAGCATAAGACCGGTTCGAGGTCCTACACGGCTCATATCTATGCCACTGTAAGAACAAAGCATGTTTTCTATTTATTAGGCCCAAATAACTTTTGTCTCAAAAGCTTGTAGTTTGATTCTTGATTGAATGACATTTCAGAAGGAGGAGCGCAATGATGAGGAACTGAACACGGTTGACTTGTTCAAGGCCACACACAATAGCTCAAAGAATGGCTTTTCAGAGTCAGCTAAGAATGCTATTGTAAGTCATTCGAACTGATGTGTTCTCTTCTCATAGAATACCTTTGCTATTTGATTCATCTTATTTGCATCTTATATCCATTCATGGCAGGCTGAGATGGAGAAGAGGATGTATGCCGAAGTACCTAATGGTGAAGAACCAATATGCGATGTCCAAATTGTTGCTGAAGTGCTCAGAAAGGAATGCCCGTCAAGCACATTCTTGATCAATGCTGGGCTGCAGTCAAAGTCCTCTGGTACTAAGTCTGATGATGTAGCTATCCATGTTTGTGACCTCAAGGAGCAGCTGGCAAGGTCCGAACTGAAAGGTGAAGCTATGCGAGAAGAAGTTGCTGCATTGAGGAAGAAGTTCGAAGAAGTTGAAGCCTTACAAGCTACACGAGACAAGAAGTATGAACTACTTCTGAAAAAGCATCAAGAATAGGATGAGAAGTTCTCCCACTTGATGGCACTGCTTGGAGCTAAGGCTACTAGGAGCTCATCTTTGGTATGATGACTAGTTCTGTGAGCTAGTTCTGTTTTTTGCTTAGACTAGTTATGAACTGTGAACAACTTCTATGTTGGCTGTCATTTTCGATGCCATGTGTGGCTGTACGTTGGTCATTTTTTGGCTGTCATTTTTGATGCCATGTGCGGCTGCACTTTGGTCATTTTTTGGCTGTCATTTTGGATGTCGTGTGTGGCTGTCATTTTAGATGATGTTGGCTGTAGAAGTATATACTTGACTATGTCGTTGTGAGTCAAGTGAGAATGATATTTATTATGTGCTGAAAAGATATGTGTTGTGCTGAAATATTATTTGCAGAAATAATATCTGCTTTTATTATTATTGTTGTTATGTGAAGGAAAATAATTATATAAATGTACATACTTCTACTGTAGAATTGAAACAGCCCAAATACTAGACAAATAAGTGGGCTGTAAAAAAGCCATGGCCCAAGAAATAATGGACATGTTTTGAAAACCAATTCATATAAATTCGAAAATTATCAATCAATTGGACAATAAAAGAGCCAAGATTCAAAATACCACCAGGCTGTAAAATGGCCAAGGCCCAAACGTGTACAAAGGCTACGACCCAAAAGGAAATGCACTGTAAAATAGCCATAGCTTAGAGAATTAAAATAGTCAGGTAAAAAAGACAATTACACAGGCTGAATTATTGGGCTCGGCCCATTTAGAAGGTTGAGTTGGACTGGGTTGAATCTGATCTACGACCAATTGATTTGGTCACAGAAATCTGCCACGTAGGATTGGCTGACATGGACTGGGCAGATAGCCTATGACCAAATTGTTTGGTCATAGATGTTATGACCATCTATTTTGGTCATAGTTGCCCATGACCAATTCAAAAAAAAGATCGTTAGTTGTCTATAGTGAGCCTCGCTATATGACCTACTGCTTTTGGTCATAGAAAGGTCATAGATGAATTACTATGACCTTTCTATGACCAATATTTGGGGTCACTAGTTAGCACGTTCCTTGTAGTGTCTAGCCATTTGACGAAGTCAGGGCCCGTCATCACTTATTTGTATATAGTTGGTTCATCATTGTCAAACAATAATGATTCAATCTCAAATATTATTATTTGATTGTTTTACCTGACCTACGCGGTTCAATAAGAATTTAGATCTCCGTGACCACAACCATTAAGGCACGGGAGCCAGGAGTATTACGACCGCCTTCGGGACACTTTCTGGCGCTGCGCTACTCAGTACATGTAGCTTAAGTTCATCAACCTAATCAAATTTCTATTGTCTCTCCCACTTAACTTTTTGCGAAAAATTCTTTCTCAAGAAATTTGACGTTTCTAAGCGACAAACATTTTGTCTTCGGTGTTATGGAGGAACACCCAACGGTTATTTGGAAAACCTACAAAGACATGCTCATCTGACTTTAGTTTTAAATATTTTACTTATGCCTAGCATACCAAAATTTAAGAAAAGAGAACTTTGGTTTTATCCCAAATTATAACTTATATGGTGTCATTTCAACGGATCGTGATGGAGATCTTTCCAGCGTAAAAGAGGTAGTCACTAAAGCTTAATCTTTAAAATATAATGGAAATTTTATAAATAACATCGTTGATCCTACCATGTCAAACAAGGTTTGATTATATTTCATGAACACTCCATACTCCTATGGTGTTTCAAGAAACGCAAGTCTGCGGAAAAATTTCTCAATCCTTAGGTGTTTTCTAAATTTGTAACTCAAGTATCTTCCTTTATGATCCAATTATAAATTCTTTATTTTCTTTTTACAATGATTTTCCACTTCATCTTGACAGTCTTTGAACATTTTTCAACTATTTCATACTTCTTCTTTATTAAGTAAATATACACATATATTCACTCAATTTTTGAAGAAAGTATATGAAGTTGAAATCCATCCCTCATGATCTACTTAATGGACTACATACATCAATATGTACAATGTCTAATAAGTTAGTCTTTCGTTCTTCTTTTGGCCTATGAACGAAATTTACATCATTTTCAGGAAATTCTCACAAGCATCAATTTGATTCAAAAATAAAAAAGATTTCAAAATTCCATCAACATGGAGTTTCTTCATGTTTTATTTTCCAATATAATTTAAATAGCGATGTCACTTCGTAAGTGATATTTTTAATCATTTGTCTTGCAACATTTTAGCATTTGTGTGATGGACGTGATTTCTCCAACTAGACTTGTATGTGTTCATCCATCTTCTATGAAATACGGTAATTATTTGAACAACAATTTTTCTAATAATACCGAACAAAATAACAATTTATTAAAACAAATCTTGAAGGCTAGGTTTGATGTCAACGAGAAACACAACAATACTTTATTTGTTTCCGATGAACATCATTCCATATTATTTTGCTAGTTACTTAGGCCACACTTCACACCAACCAATCCGGTATCCAATACCTAAGAACCACATTGTTTAAGAAGCAAAAGACTATATCCACAAATGTATATCATCTATATACCTAAGCTGGGCAATTCCTGTCTTCTCTTTTCTGCCAAATATTTCCAAGATTCGCTTTCAGCATTTCCTTTTCCTTTTTAAAATAATATATCAACATCAATAGTGGTACCATACACATGACACATAGTCCAAATCCAGTTAGTCAAACATTAATATCATTGGACTTGTACTTTTGATGTAGATCACCATCATCAAATGTTTGGCGTTGTTCTAAATTTCATTCCTTTTAATAATTCCTTTAATGTAGTAAGCATTTTACCTACATCTTTTATCCCTCTTTATCATGACAACTTTCATGATTAAGCTACTATAGCTCATAAGTACGAATCACGAATAATGTTAATTCCTAAAACCTTTGGGGTGATCAGGACGCCCAGCGTCTCCAACCTTCATAAATTCTTATACAATATGAGAACATGTATCTTACTAAAATTATATTCTATCATATTGCAACCAAACATTATTTCAGATATCACAATATCTTTCACGCATGATGGTTTTTGAAACAATTTTCAGCTCCTAGATAACGCTAATATTAAAACAATTTTTCAATATCAAGAATCATGGAGGAAAGCATGATACTTAGATACTAACGCTGGAATTTGTTACTCATGATTCAATACTACTTATTAAATTTCACAGAGTTAAGTGAGGTTTTGCTGAAAGTTTGTAATAGTACTTTAAACTTTAGATTTACACTCATAAAACAATACGATACCAGTTCATAAAGTAAAATTTCAGAATTTTATAGTTATATTATCTCAATTATAGCTAAACACAAGGTAGTAAATGAATGCCAATGACTACAACAAACTATGCAAATTTACTTTGATTTAGTTTATAATAAATTGAGTTCAATTTAATTCAAAATTTACTATGAGAACTTCCACTCAAAAATGACATCCCTCTAGTCATTTTTAGTGATTACACAAACAAAATTCACTACACCACGACCGATCATCATGTGAGGTGGTGCAGCTGCAATGGCGAGCATCATACGGACATTATATCATTCATATGACTTGTGTTTTACCTTTCGGTTCATGTGTCGAGGCCATGTCTATACATGATAGGCTCGCTAAGTAAGAATCTTAGTACTCACGTATGTAAAACTGTCTTACACCCATTGTATGCGAACGTAGAGTATCATACCCGATCATCACGTGGTGCTTCGAACGAAGAACTTTCTGAATGGTGCATACTAAGGAATAACATATTATTATCTTGATATTTAGTGAGAGGGATCATCTTATAATGCCACCGCCAAGAACTAAGCAAGACAAGCAAAATAAGATGCATAAAGGGATAAATATCACATGCATATATAATATGTGATATGATATGGTCCTTTCTTGCACTTGATCTCCATCTTGTGGTTCATGGTATGATCTTCACCATTCCACCGACGTGGCACCAAGGTCCATGTCACCACCATCATGATCGTCTTCCACCATTATAATATATCTCATGGATATATATAGCACGCAGGACATAAAAATAAAAGGACGACCATATGGATCCTTCCAGTTGCTTAACTTACAATAAATCTCATTGCATACAATAATTTGTGTATCAATGACAATATCACATCACACGCCCTGCAAAAATAAGTTAGACATCTCTAATTTATTTTTGCATATTTTACGTGGTTGTGTGCTTTGTAGGAAAGAACCGCTCTACCTACAAACTTTAACCACAACGGTGATAATCAAGTTATTAGCAGACTGTTGTAAATAAGATATTAACTACAGTGGGGGAGAGATAGACACCCGCTAGCCACTTATGCAAAACTAGTTGCATGTCAAGCGTGAAACATGTCTCATGTGCGAGAACATGTAAAGTTTGGTCGGACCACTTTATCCTACTATGCCACTAATATCCAAAGTACACAATGCAATAACATGATCATCAACACCCACATGTCCATGTGTTCTAACCGTACAAAGCATCTACGCATAGACATAGCTCAGATACCACTGATAGGGTTTGTTGCATAAAAAACAAAAAAAATCCTACGGTTGCAACTGCCAAGATCAAATCTAGGAGATACTTGTAACGGTTTCAGAACAACTCATCCTCGAAGACCTAAAGCGGGATAATATTCTCGTAAAAAAACATGGTTGATGTAGAATGTACACGTTCCTCCTAGACAGTCGATAATATGATCAACACCGCAAACATGCAGCGCTTTCGTAATCGGTCACACGTCCAGCGTGACGACGACCTCTGTCCCTTGCTCCAGTTGGGAACCGGAAGTAGGGGATCCACGGGAACTCCATTAGCGCTATGAGGTGGTGGTGGTGGAGAGGGGATTGAGAAGGGCTTCGCCTAAGCATCGTACTCACGAATAGTGGAACAACTAGCAAGGGGAGAAGATGCCAACCAAAGAGCATATGAGAGAGAATGGAATGAGTGTGTGTTTGAGAGAGGTCACCACCTCCTCTATATATAGGAGAGAGGGGAGGCCCAAATGAGAAACCCCTCCTATCTCCTCTTCAATGTGAGTAAATACTCTACTTACTCACCTGAACCTCTCCCTTTAATTGGGTAGAAACTCCCACTCGAAAATCCAAGAGTTATTGTCCCATAAATGAATAAAACATTTTTTAAATTTATTCATTTGAGATTTAATATTTGTTGATTCTTTTAATCAACAAACATAAACACTTAGCCCCTTGCATTGTTTTGATATCCCAAAGCTATTTTGGTACTTTATCAAAACAATCTCTGCATTGTCCAGTATTTTCTCCGGTGTTTCGTATCCACTCAAATGCGTCGACGAGCCTTAAGTGTGTCACCCTAAGGTTCATGAACTAAGTGGACATGATCGATACTCTCTCCGATCAATAATCATCAGCAGGGTCTGGAGATCCATAACGACTCCAACTTACTCAACAATGAACTAATGATCGTGTGAACCTTTTTCTTAGTAACCAATTCCTTTTGTCTCGCAATATTTTACTTGTCCGAGATCCGATCATTTGGTATCATCCATACCTAGTTTGATATTGTTACCGACAAGTACTCTTTTACTCGTTCCATGATATAACATTCCTTGTGATCAAACCACTTGCTTGCAAGATGTTATCAATGTGATATCATCGAGAGGGCCCAGAGTATATCTCTCCATCATCAGGATGGAAAAATTCCAATCTGGATCCATGAGCCTCAACTAACATTTTCTAAGTACCCAACGACATCTTTATAATCACCATATTACGGTGTGACGTTTGATGGAATCAAAGTACTATTCTAGTGTTAGTGATTGACGTGATCTCATGGCCTAAGGATTAGTGTTACTTCGAGTGAGATATGAATATAAACTGTGAAGACATGATCATATTGCTAAACCTATTATGGGTGAATGTTCATCACATCATTCTCCAATGACATGACCTTGTTATTAACAACATCCAATGTTCATGATCAGGAAACCTTGATCATCCATTAATCAAGAAGCTAGTGTAATAAGAGGCATTACTAGGAACCTTTTCTTTGTTTATTAAACACACATGTATTCATGTTTCTGGTTAACACATATAGCATAAGAAATAAACATTTATCATAAACATGGAATAATATAATAACCACTTTATTATTGCCTCTCGGGTATATTCCCTTCACGAGGCTGGTACAGCGGTGGTTGGGCAAGAATTGTGTGTCTACCTCAACGAAGAACGTGCGCATGTAGTTTTGCTAGAGTGTGAACAAAACAGCCACCGCCTGGTTCCTGGACACTGGCATGTCGAACCACATGACGGGTGACTCTACGTCATCTGTAGAGCTGGACAGGAGGATCTGGGGAACGGTCAAATTTGGGGACGGCTCCCTTGTTGGCATCCACGGGAGTTGAACAGTACTTTCCCCGTGGGAGGACGGCTACACTGCACGCTCTCTGATGTCTACTAGATCTCGTGCCTCTGAAGCAACATCGTCAGCATTGGCCAACTTGATGAGATGGTCTGCCCCACGCATATCAAGGACGGTCGCATGATAGTGCGCGATAGGGCGATGAAGGTGATCGTGAGGATGCCAAGGGCGGGCAATCGCCTGTACCACCCGCGCTTGCAGATTGTCAAGCTAGTGTGCCTATTGGCGCATGTTGGTGGGCGTGGCTCTGGAACATGAGGTTTGGGCACCATCACTTCCAGGACCTCGAGTGTCTCGCAAGCCAGGGCATGGTATGCTGACTGCCTCGAATTGATCATCCAAAGAAGATCTATGTCGCAGTGCCTCGCTGGCAAATAAAAGAGACATTGTTTCTGTAAACGGCCAAGTTCAGAGCAACCGCACCGCTGAAAATTGTGCATAGTGATCTATGCGGGCCCATTACACCGCCTATGCACAGCGGGAAATGCTACTTCCTCCTGCTTCTCGACGACCATAACAGGTATATGTAGCTCACCCTGTTGTGCACCAATTATGAAGTTGTTGATGCTCTTTGCCGGTTCATGTCGGGCGCATAAGTGGGATTTGTTCACTAACTCCACACTCTTCACACAGATCATGGTGGCAAGTTAATGTCAAAGGACTTCGTGTCCTACTACGTGGATCGCGGCACAGTGCACCACCTGACGGGCCCATACTCACCACAACAAAATGGTGTGGTGGAGTGGCAGAACTAGACCATCATCGGCATGACATGCAGCATGCTCAAGGCAATGGCAGTCTCAGCATCCTTCTAGGGCGAGGCCATAACCACGGCGGTACACATGCTCAATAGCTCGTTTGGAGCATCGACAGGCGAATGATGTTTGACGCCTGGCATGGGCACATACTTGATGTGCACTATCTGTGGGTGTTTGGATGCAAGGTTGATGCCTGTGAAAATAACCATCTTTCTCCGTGTTTAAACCATATTTTTAGTCAAACAAATGACCAAAAATCTCTCTAGCCTTGCTACTAATGACTAATTCTTGTATAGATGTGCAATCCCTTGCTTTGAATTGTGTTGTGCAGGAAATCATGTGTTTAAGGCAAAATCATGAGCTATTAATGAAGATTTTGAGGTTTTTTACATGGTCAAGCAATCTTGGGTCGAAAACCCATTAACAGAGGGCTTAACGACCACCGGTATGGGCAGGGTCCGCCTGTACGGCCTTCCCGTACTAGGTGGTCGTGGCTTCGGCTCATCAAACCCTACGACCTGCATGAAGACACCTATATATTTCGAGGTCCCAATTGTCGCGCAGAGGTCCACCATTCTCAGATTGCATCACAACACCACCAAAGGAGATCCACCACCATAGTTCATCCTCTCCACCCTCCATCCTCTCCATAGCCATAGCCATTAGCTTGTACTTGACATCTCCTTGTGATTCGGTGACCATTATAAGAATATTTGATTTCAATCTAAGTATTTCACACAATTTTCTCTATCCTTGATCTTACTGATATGAGTGAGTAATTCTCATGGGATGCGGGTTATGGTGAAACCTCGCAGCGATTATGTGCATCTAATTCATAGGAGTATTGTGTATGATTGAATAGATATTTGTATCTTTGTTTCTTTGTCTCTTGTCTCGATCTATGAACTTGTAGGTACCCAAGATCCAGAGATTGATAAAGGTTTGAGGTGATATACTTGGTGAACGACGATCTCATAGGAAACCCTGTGATAGAAGGGGAGTACGGTCTTCGTTTAGAGATCCATTTGGAAACAACATCAATATCACTTCTTAAGGCCTTGATATGTGTCTTCACTTAATAATTGTTGTAGTCTGGTATTTCGAGGTGCAATGGTTGGATCAAAAGTCTATTGTTATACCTATGACTTGCAGGGGCTCTAGTATATCAGGATATGTTTCCCACATTTTTATCTTTATTAAATCATTACACATAAATACACATATTACTATATTTATCACATATGATGTGCAACTATAGGTGAATATTCAACCCTGGCCTATATCCATTTGTTGCAACAAACAACGTTCTAAAGTAAACTAGAAAGGTCCAGTAAATGAAGGTAAAACAAACAAAGAATTCTTGTAGACGTGTCTCGTGTAATTTTTATTTAGCATTGTTTCCCAAGGTTCGATTAAACCTAGGTCTACTAAGGAAAAATCTACTATACTACATCCATAAATCTGGATCGAAGGTATCAAGGGCCCACATGAAGATGACGCGCCCTGACCTGCATAACCTAGATGACAGGAGCACACCCGTTGTGTTCCTCGGCTAAGAACCCGGCAGTAAGGCCTATCGGCTCTATGACCCTGCGGCCAAGTGTATCGTGGTTTCATGGGATGTCGTCTTCGAGGAATGGCGCGCATGGGACTGGTCTACCGACAAAAGCTTCCACAACACCGGCGAGATCATCATTGAGTACGCTGCATACGGGGGAGCTACAGATACTGAAGAAGTTCCGGTAATGGAAGACAGTAACGGCAGCCCCTATTATGGCAGAGGAAAATGCATCACAATAGCCTGCTGCGGGAGCCACGGCAGAAGAAATAACACCGTGGCAGCCTACCACGAAAGACTCTAAGAAGGAGAACGCTGCCACGATAGAACCTATAGCAGAGGACATCATCGAGGAGGAGGTTTATTATGATGAACCCAGCCTCTCAGGTGGAATTGAAGGCATAGACTACAAAATAAAATTTGGAATCGGAGAGGATAAAGTAGACTTAGAGGAATAGATCCGCACGCATAGGATAGTCGATCTTAGCAACCTAGATCGTACCAAATAAAGTTGCAATACTCCGATGATGCTTAGCTTAGAAGTACCATTGTTTCTCAAGCTAGTGCTTTTAAATTTCTTAGTAGAAGTGAATCCTCACTAGACCGAAGAGGATCTCGAAGCTTGTATTGCTCTTGTCTTGTGAGTAAGGAATAAAGTATTAGTTGGACCCACAAAGGTTTTGTTGTACCACTTTGAGGGTATAATATTTACGGAAGAGGACTTATGTAAGTATTATGACCACAACTCGTGCTCTACAACATGAAGTGGAGCACTTGGTCACCGCACTCACCCCCATGCTTCCTTTGCCGATTGATCCTACCGTCGTTGTGCCACTCGATTCCGGCCGCTCCCGGCCTCCTCTGCCGCCACCATGGCCCGAAATCGAACCACCGCACTCCGCTCTCTCTTTCCACTTCTTAGATTTGTCTATATCCTCCTCTCACGGCCTCACGCTACCCTAACCCGAAGCCTAGGGTTTTGGTGACATGGCGCTGCTGTACTCCGGTGCTCATATGACGTTCTCTCTCCATAGATGGTGCCAGCGCACTCTCTAGCGTCTCCCCCATGCTCTATTGGCTGGCACAGGTCAAGGTACTCCCCCCATGGTGCTCCCTGTGTTGCTCGCAGTCATCTTCTTCGTTCTCCTCTCCGGCCCCGGTGAGCTTGGCTCCAGTTTTGGCCAAAGGTAGATACTCTTCTTCCTCCTCTCTATGTTCCTACTTTGGTTCTATTGCTAGCTCACCCTTCTAGGGTTTACTATTCTAGATCTGTTAATGGATTCTAGGGTTCTAGTAGTTTCTAGAAGCTTCTAGTAGTTTCTCTACTATTCTTAGGCTACTGATACTCTACTGTTCTTACTTTACTTGCTAGCTTAGGTTCTACTTAGTTCTATCGATAGTGTAGGTTTAGTACACATGCCTCTATCAACTGCTCTAGTACTTGATTTATTGGTTGCTAATGATTGGTATGTTAGCTTGCTTAGTCTGCTAGTTACTGTGGCATTGTGGTATTGGTCACTACAATTCTATGAGCAATACCTTTAACTAATACTTGGTTCACTTGCTTACTGTTATCTGTCAGCGTTTGGTGGTTAACTGATAGTGATTAGTGTGATAGTGGTGGTGTTGTGATTAGTGTAGCCAAAATCCACAACTCAACTACCTTACTTAGGTTTAGATGTGTATCTTTAATCATATATGTCAGTTGGTAACTCAAAGTTTCAGTTACTGTTATACTAATTCTAACTTGTAGTCTTAAGCATGATTTTTCCATGTATCTTCTGTATTGTTTATTTGTTGTCTCTGAACGTTTGGTTCAGTATTAATGTAAGTATGTTGATTAGTATGATTTACTTCTATATAGGTTTAATATATTCAGAGCTTCTTCTCTGCTTCTCCCTTTTCTTCCTTAGGTGATCAAATGATCATATCTAGGAAAGGAAATGGAGATGTAAAGTTTAAGTTCTTTAAGATGACTTACTAATTAATCCTAGGATGTTCCAACTAATCTTAGAGGCATGGCCCTATGGTGTTCTCCATTCATGGAGATGCACAGAAGCTAGCCCTAACTTAGTCTAGGTGCTACCTAGTGCTACTCTCTCTGTGTGTGTGTCTAATCTATTCTGAAGTTTAGCTATAAACCTTTGAAGACTCAAAAATGGGCTTGAGGAAGATCTGATGCAGTTCTTCCTATTTATGTCTCATGTTCTTGCTTCTTTCTCCTCTTTAGATCTTTCTCTCCTACTAGTGAGTGTGGAAAGATTTTTTTCCTCTCTCTCAACCTTTGGTCTAAGAGTGTTTCTTATGAGCTTTTCTCTAAGGATTATGATCTTTGGGCTAGGTCTAGGGTGTTATTTATAGTGTCCTAGGATTCATCTAGTGTTGACACATCAATGCATTCAATTCATGACTAACATTCTTATACCACCTCTCTAGCTTGGATTTTAGTGTTCTAACCAGCTTAGGTCATATGCCATAATTGGCATGTCGGTTAAGGGCTAATTTGGTAGTTTTGCTTTGGTCAATTGGGCAAAACATTAAATTTTAAGTTTGTGATTTTTTCACTTTCTCCTGGAATTTTAGTGATCATGCTTTTATAGTTTAGAGAATTTTTTGTGTATGTTTTCTTGACAAATGTTCATGTAGGTGGTGAATTGCAAGTGTTCATTAGCTTCATTTGATTCTTTAAAAGAATCCTAGGTTTTAGGTACCTTTTATGTTAATTGATTTCTACTTATTGTTTTGGTTTTACTATTGCATCTGCTGGTGGCTTGTGCTAAGCTCTAAAGTTGCTAAACTTGTCGTTATACCTTGTTCTCTCTAACTATTGTGGTGCTACTGTCAAATTACATTGCTATCTTTGCTATTGGCTATATCTTTTGTGGTTGGTCTCAGCTATTGTGAACTAATGTTCCAAAGATTCCTACTTCTCTATTGTGGCTTCCTGATATTCTGGAATTTGATGTATTTGTTCTTGATTTTGTTCATTTGATATAAAACCTCAAATTGATGAGGTTCAAGACTTGTTCCTAGACCTTGTGCAATGGATTCTACATCAATTGGTTGTGTCTTAGGGCAAAAACTACACGTTAACCATAACCAATGTTCTTTCGTTGTGTTTTTGTTTATATTGCAGGTCACGATAGGATAAAAAGTAAGAAGAGCAAAATGGGGATAAGAATAGTCTACGTTTTTAGTTTAGATTTTATCTTTTCTTTTTTCTGTAGTTTGTAATAGGTCTATCTTCCTTTGTAATGATTTGTTGTAAAGAATATTCTCAATCATAAGATCAATAAAGATTCCTTTTCTCTGCATTGTCTTCTTTACTTTATATTTGTATGTATTTTTTTTAATTATGAATATATGGATTCAAGTTTGAATTATTCAAACCTCCATTTGGAATTCGATAGCCACTTTTACTTCTTAAGTGTTCCTAATATATGTGTATGTGTCGAATTGAGCATTGCACTCAATTAAGGATGAAAAATCATTTTAAAATTCTACTTCTTTAAAATCACAAGCTTACTTTCAAATTTGAATTCAAATCCTAGTGTTGACCTAAGTTAAACTTCAACACTAGAGTTCAATCTCAATCACTTGTAACATTTAAAACAAAGTTTTAAATTTTTTACACTTCTACAAATGCATGTTATGCAAAAACACTCATCACAATTCAGTCCTCTAAACGCTCCTATTCTTCGGGTTATCACAAATTGTCTGGTCACTGCTTAGGTTTAGTGTTCGTGTTTTATAGGCTTAGTGTCAAGAGATTTGGATAAATTCAGTTCAATGGGGCGACTTCATATCTAGGGTGTTTCTCTTTAGTCTCACATGCATGAAGACTTCTCGGCTATCATCAACAACGACATGCCAGCTCCAGTAGTGGAGCAGTGACAGCGGCGTGTCTACGGCTCACTCTGGCGACGATATTGGCCGTTAGGTAGTCCAAAGATCTCAATGTAATTTTTATTACATTTAGAGCGTTTTATACTTCTAATGAATTTTTGTAGTAGATCTAAATTTTTCTTGAAAAAAAGTGTGTGGTATATTGCTTCTGATAGGATATATTCCAGGTATCGGGGTATATTGCAGGCATCGGGATTGCAGGGAATGGCTGTAAAATAACAGTCTTTTATGATGGTGGCGTGCTCCGAATATGACAACATGCTCCACGAATTTGGTGATGGTTGGTGACACTTTTGTTGCATCAATATTCTTAAAATACAACAACTGAAAAAAATACATTTGTAATCCCATCGGTAATCTCACATTCCACAACATTTTACCAAGCTGCGGTACAGCCTGCATCGCACCTCGGGCACCATGATCGACCGTTGGCCCTTTTTCCATTTGATTTCTAAATGACTTCATGCAAAATTGTACAACTCCTACTAATTCCCGTAAAAATCATATTCATTGAAAACCAGAGACTGCACAATGCCCAAATCTCCGCTGTTGATTAGCATATGTATGAACCTTTCCACTGGTTAAGCCACTGAATTACTCCACTGTGGAAGACAGACTCACAACACAACAGCATGTTCATGCTGACAAGCACCTTGAAGTTTGCATCCATTTGATTGTTCCTTCCCCGTGATCAAGAGTTGGTCTCACTGAAATATAATCGGTATACATATGCTCAAAAAGTTTTAAGGGCGTTAAAGCTTCGTCATACTCCTTCATGTTTTGACGGTTGCTTACGGATGCTCCTTGCTTCTATTCTGATTACAATGGTGGCATAATCAGCCAGAGTAGCAAATCATTGTAATTTTAATGATATATTGGCAATTCCTGATGCCTTCTATGCCTATATCTGTCAAACTATAATGTATAGGGGCATAACAAATAATGCGTGACTGGAATTGGACCATTCCAAGATAGTATAAAAATAAAATAGGAAACAGGATATCTACCATTTTCTTGGGGGAAGGATTGATCCTTATAAAAGACTTGGGTTGTCGGAAGTGTCGTGAAGTCATTTGTCCTCTAGTAGGTCGATTGTTAAACATCTCTTGGTTATGAGATTGGTCCTCGGGTAGTTCAACTGCGCTATGAGCCCTTTATCAATCCTTTAAAAAGAATGATGGATTTACTTGCCTTCTTGAAAAGACTTGATTGCTGTGTTCTGAATTCTATACGAAGATCAAAGTTTTCACTCTCTCAGCACACTTTTGGTTTTTGTTGAGTTGTTCCCTGTAACAAGCTGCTAGGAGGAGCAACTGGGTTGGTTGGATCAGATTTATTTTTTTTTGTTTTGGTTCAGGTCGGAGGATGAAAAATGATGGCGCTACAAACCCCTCTACTTTTCTCACTTGCATCATATCAAAATTTGTGTCTCCACTAGTCACTTGCTGACTCTAGAACAAGCAGAGTATGTTTTTCTTGTCTTTTTTCACGCGCAAGCAAACAGGCTGACAATAGGCGCCTGATGTAAGTTTGGCCATGAGATCAAAAATTATATCACCAGAACAGAACACAGTCTACAAATATTCTTTCATTGTTTTTGGATCAGCAACTAGCCAAACAACAATTTATCTTCATAAATATTCAGCTATTCTAAACCAGAGAGCGTCCACATATATAGCCTAGTTAGTGGTTGTTGAGGTTCTATAGGTTTTGTAATCCCATTCTCCTCCTAAAAAGCAAATATATAGTTCCTCCTGCGCAATCTCCAGAAAAAACAGGCTAGCGCTGGTAACTTCACTGGGAAATCAAGAGGGAACATGATTATTTCTGAACAGAGAATTTTGGTTATTTCGACATGCTTAATGTGATACTTTGATCATGTGAGCCAAGCATATTTAGTCTCATTTTGGGAGACTACACATGAGAGAGGTGGCAGCGTACATTCTTTTCACTCTTACCATAATTTCGTCCTTGTTCCGCTTCAGCTTCTCCAGATCAGCCCTTGTATTGCTGTTCTCTTCAAGTAAATCATCGATTATAACACTGCCCAACTCCTGATCAGCTTTCCACAAAATTGCTTTGGTCTTCAGTCCTTCGAGGACTTCTGTACACATAAGCGTGTGTTCTTGCACTTCTGCTTTGTGTTGCTTCAGTTCTGAAGCCAACACGATAGTCTCAATATCCTTTGCCATCGTACTGATCATAACGGGCTCATGGTGGCAGTTTGCGAGCAAACTGCACAACCCTTCCATATCATTTACAGGTATAGCATTATTATTCACTTGAAGCAGACTCAGATCTTCGAGCCTTTTGTCCTTAAACATTCCATTGAGAAGCAAAGCTTCATCCAATTGGCAGCGTAGCTCTTGGTTTTCTTTTGATTTAGCCACCAAAGCACTCCTGTTGGTAGCATCAATCTCTTCAATCAAAACAGACAGTTCACTGTGCATGGAAGTCGACCGTGCCAACATTGCCTCTTCTTGTCTTTGCAGATGCATAATGTTCTTTCCAAAAGAACACAATCTTGAGCTCAGCAGTTCAGTTCCTTCTTGTTCGTTCTTTGCAACAGAAACTGCGTTTAGTTCACAAACTTTACTTTCTAGCCGCTCCTCTAGAACACATACAGTACTTTCGAGATCATCATTTGACCTCTCCAACAGCTTGATTTCCTCATTCTTCTCTTCAGCATATTTCTTCATTTCATCTGCTATCTGTAGAGGTACAACAGAAGGGTTATATGGGAAAATAATCACAAGCGGTACTAAGGGAGATAAAAATAATGAAGTAGGTAGCTGAGCACCTGTCGAGCCTCCGTAGAAATTGCTTCACTTTCGTCTGCCACTGCCTGAGCCCTCTCCAGCTTATCTCTCAAGATAAGCACCTGAGAGTCACAGCATTGTTTCTCATCAGAAAGTTTGGAGAAGTCATGTTGCAAATTTTGAAGGAAGCTGCTCCTTTCATCAAATAAATTTCTCAGCTCAGCCAACTCTTCTTCCATTGTTTCAGTGTCGTTACTTTTACGGGCTAACTCCTCTTTCATAGAGTAACTGATCTGTTCAAGATGCTTGAGCTGAGATCTCAACTCACTGTTCTCCATTGAAACTGCACCTAGTTTACGAGCTGCATTTGCTAGCTGCTTCTCTGTTTTATCATTGTGCGCCTGGAGAGTATATATCAAAGAATTAGATTCACAGATCCCACGCTGAAGGAAACTTTTTTCTGCATGCAGCCCAGTAATTCTCTCCAACAAAATCCCCATATGACAGAGGTGCAACACGGAAACAGTACAATCTTTTCCAATTATCTCTAACCAGATATCCTCCAACCAAGTTCTTGCCAACTCTGTGAACTGACGAAATTTTGACTTCATCCATTCAACATCAGAAGAAACAGACTCAAGGTTCTCCGACAGGAAATTCTTCAGATGTCTGATGCCATCTTCCAGTTCACTAGCTACTTCATTTGCTTCAATCAAGCTTGATTCAAATTTCTTTTCCATATCCTGGTAATTTAGTTCATTCGCACCCAGAAGCATCTTCAAACTACTGAGCTCGCTTAGCAAGTCATCCTTTTCAATGATAAACAAAGATTCTTTTTGTTTGTACTTCTCTGCTTGGAGTTTGGAATTTTCATTTGCTTCCATCAGGGCCTTGACCATAGTAGACTCTGCATTAGCTATAGTTGCCTGTGCGTCTTGAAACTTGGCTGTAAGAGTAGATGCCTCAGATGATTTCTGCTCTGCAAGACCTTTTGCCTCTGAGACCTCGAACTGAAGTGTCTGAAATAATGACCACAAACGATAGGGATCAAGATCGTCCAACTCAACAACTGAATTATTAAACAATAACAATCCATCCTCGAATACAGACTCGCTGCTACTTTATGTCAAATTACATAGACAAATGCATTCACGCCATAATTTTCTTGCAAGGATGAAGCAGCGATGCATTGATTCATTCAACCCCACCATCTTTCACAAAATTCACTATTTGCCACTCACCAAGAGATTATTAGAACTCGGGGATATTCACCAAATGGTGCTAAACTATGTCAGAGGTCCCTTGAGTTCTTTGATTATTTTATTGCATGTCTAAAATATAAACCAAAATGTCTTGAAGAATAAACCTGCCAAAGGTAAGGGGTAACTAAGTTTTTATGCGCCAATATGAGTATGTCACGTAACCAAAAGAAGTCCAGCAACATTTTTCTACAAATTCCATAGAGCGTCAAAAGGCACTCTCCTGTTAGCTATTACTCTGACAAAATAACCTCATCCCTACTTGTACAACTTTTTCTAGTAGAACTACTGGAAAGGCAAACAAGACTACTGTGAATATGCTTATTTAAAATCCAATTGAAGCCTACTCCATTCAGAAAGTCACAAAACGAACTATGGAATGAGAGCTTTAATGGAAGCCAAATGGCTCTTTAAAGTGTACCTCTTTCTCGGTATGCCATAAAATAAGTGATGCTGCAGCACCATCATCTTTTTCTTGCATCTTTAACTCCAATTCTTTCAGTCTAGCTTCATAGCACTTCTCTTTGTCAATTATTTCTGACTTCAACTGAAGGACCTCAGAATTTAGATCTTTAATAGTTCCTTGACTCTTGAGATGGCATTCTATCGCATTTTCTTTTTCTAGCAGAAGCTTGTCGAATTGAGACCGAATCATCTGCAATTCGTTATCGGCAGAGTCCCTCTCCTTACGTAGATGACTAACAACATCAGCATTGCACTGCTCTTCAGCTCCAAGGGCCCGTTGTGTTTGAAGGGCAAGTTGACCCTTAATGACAGCAAGTTCCTCCTGATAAGATCACTTTCGTTTACTTTAGCATGGTGTTATATACAACAAAAACAGGACTAAAATTTTGCATAAAACACCTTTAGGACACATATCTGATGTTGCAAAGCCTGCACATCTCCTAAAGAGTCTTCATTCACAATCGCCTTCAAATTTGAACGGAAAGGAATTGTCAAGTGGCTGCTATTTTAGGGGTTGCTAGCATAAAAGGTAAATACGTACATTGTTCTGGATGAGCCTTGCAGGTTGAGCAAACTTGAGGGTACTGAGTGTTTCATTACTTGAACTACATAAATACATATAAAGTTGTATGAGGATATCAAAAAAGGTCTCATGCTTTCTTCAGTTTAGATCAAATGCAAGTCAAACATTTCATTACCCCAGTGAAGGGCTAACATTTACGATAATCAATGTCTTCGAGTTTCCACCAAGTGAATCCTATATGTAAAATTGAGGACTAGAATGAACACTCCTCAAGGGAAAACAGTAAGAGAGAACACAGTAGCATGGTATATCTTTGTTGTTACCTGGAGAAGAAACGTCAATTTTGAATCCCTATAAGGAACATGCGTATTCTTCCCACATGTGCGATCAACTAAACTCGTTATCACAAGTCTGAAATTCAAAGACCAGGAAAGTAGGCATGGCTGAATAAAAGACACTGAAACCCTTTTTCACATTAAAATATGTCTTAACTACAATTGTGAGTGTTAGTCATGAACCTGAGCATTAACAACGATTTGTTAATATTGGAAGCTTCCTTTAGCCGATCACCTTCAGCACCAGATGTGGTTTGCCTGTTGTAAGTGCATCTATCAAGGGACCTGGACTTCACTTGGTACAATAAGTTGTGAGACAAGTCAGGTTATTGACCTACCTTTCGGACCCAGCAAGATCAACTAGATTCAGTCTTGCAACCTGTGAGTTACATATGGAATCCTTCTCCCACCTACTCTCGATAGTGCATGTGAATACAGTGTGCGAGCGGCTACTCGCAGAATTCATGTTTGTCGCAGACATTTTCCTATTTACAAAACTCTGAGGAAGGTTTCAGGCATATTCATTTAGTTAAAATATGTTCACAGTCGTCACAGTATATTTGCAAGAAAAAAATATGAGAAGAAATGTATTTACCTGCTTCAGAAGTGTTATGATGTCACCGACACAGGTAACTTCACGTTTCGTCAAATTTTCAACATAGGTTCCAACAATCGTATCTTTTCGGATCTACATGAACATTAGGCTTCATGCTTAGTACAAGTAATGAAATAATGGAACTGCACTAGTAAGTTGTATTCACTTAAAGCAACAACATGAAAGCATACATGAAGATTTGTGGATGAAGGGCCAAGAAGATCTGTAATTTGCTCATTGTAAATCTCCAGGAATGAACACTTGCAGTTGTACTTGAGATTCTCACCCCTTCTGCTTTCTTCTTCCTGCACACATAACAGATTTGAAATCCATAACATTATGAGACACTTCATCATGAAGTGAGCAACAAGTAATAAAACATACCTCTCTGATTCTTGCAACCAATAACTCGAAAATACGTGGAATCATGCCACACTCTGGACCAGACTTCACTCCCAACTCACTGATTTCACCAAACATTGTGTGTGTCTTCCCACTTCCAGTCTGCAAAACAATTAAAAGTTCAAGCACATGAATGCAGTTCTTCATGTTAAACAAAAACAAAAGAATATACCTGCCCATAAGAAAATACACAGCTGTTGTATCCAGCCATACAATTCTCGACCATAGGTAAACCAATAACTCGGAAAAGCTCTTCCTGCAAATGCAAATTCAAGACTAGATCACAATCCGAGAATTAGCATCAGGAAATAAACCAAATTGTTTTGAAGCAGACCTGATTCACCGATTCACAAGCAACGTGGTCAAACGTAAAGCGAGCTTCTGGGTGTCCGATCCATGTTATGCTCTGCGCGCTTTCTTGCTTCAAGCACCGATTATAACCATGACTGCTTTTCTCAGTGCTATTCAAAGGGCGGACACGGATAACAACCTGGACAAGAAAACACAAATGTAAAGAATGCATATAGCAAAGCTGACACTCCAACACGTGTACTGGTTCGAATTTAGAACTCCTCTAAATTGCCTGTTATAGACCCCAGCTGAAAGGAGAAAAGTCCAACAAACTCATATCCTGGACCGTTAGATAATCAATAACTGGAGGACTTTCTGAGTCTGTCGATATATCTAGTATAATACTAGATGAGATCAGTGAATTACAGTTCATTGCAGGGGCACATGTAGTTTGTGATAAGTGAGTAAACAATGTGCACTTGCTCTGTGGAAATTCCCCAAGCAATCAATATAATAATTACACGAAAAAAGCAGCAGTAAGTGTACCTGCACGTTGTTCTCCATCCAGAAGGAGGGGTCCTCCTGGAGATCATAATGCGGCACCTCCTGGGAATTCACCACCGTAGCCTGCAGCCCCCTCGCCGGCACCGAGAACCCTGACCCCAATCCGAGCCGTCGGGCACCAGTACCGCTCGTCCTGACGATGCACGCCGGCTTGGTCGTGCTCTTGACCGGCTTCCGCTGCACGGAGCCACCACCGGCGGTCTTAGCGCGATGCACACGCTGCGCACTGCAGGGGGTTGCACTCACCACCCGCGACGGTGTCTCCTCGCCACGGGGCAGGGGTCGTCGGAACCGACTCAAGGGCGGGGGTTTCGACGGCGTCTCCACCGGCCACTCTATCTTCCTCTTAAACTGTGACACCGGCGTACGGATGCCCAGGAGAGGATGCCGGGAGGATGGCGCATCCGAATCCTCAGAAGCCCTCGCCGGAGTGCGCCGGAGTGATCCACCATGACCACCCACCATGCTGCAGGAACGCCAAACCTGAATGCAGGAAAAAAAAAACCAGCAGATTTACCTCCAAAAATCAGGATACATCACCAAACCGAAAGGTACAGTAAGCGCTATCTGCCAATAATCAAGAGCCCCTTCGTCCTATGGGGCTTCACACCTCGCACATCTAAACAGAAATTTCGCACCCTGATTTTGTTGGAACGAATCGGGGCTGCGTATATCATCTCAGCGAACCCTAAATTCCGCGCCCAAAATTTTCGAAACAAACGCGTGTTTTTTTTTTCCTAGAGAGGATTCCTGAACCTGCCCAAAATCATCCGCCTCGCGGATCCGATTCCGATGAGCTAAGACGAGACAATGCCCCCCAGTCCACACCCACGCGCCGTCCATCGGAACCCCAACAAATAGGGCAAAGCACGCAGAAAAAAAAATGGTCGGGCTACGGAGGAATGGGGACTAGGAGCTTTACCGTCAGAGAGGCGGCGGCGCGGCGCGATTCCCGGCGGGGGCGGGGGCGGGGGCGAGCACGAGCGATAGAGTTGGACGCTTGGAGCTGCTCTGCTCGCCGGCCTTCCCAAACCCAAATCAAATGCCCCTCTCTCTCTCTCTCTCTCTCTCTCTCTCTCTCTCTCTCTCTCTCTCTCTCTCTCTCTCTCTCTCTCTCTCTCTCGCTTCCTTCTCTCTTCTCTCACATTAACTGGCGCGGTACACAGGCAACTTGAAAAAATTTAAAACCCACTAGTACCTTCGAGGCTTGCAGAGTAAGCTTTGGGTTTGTCTTCTAGCGTCCGGAGCTCCAAACAGTGTTTCAGCTCCCCAAAGCTATTCTTAATTTTCATCCGAAAAACAAACAGAATCCGCCAACTGCCGCCCGCGAGCAGAGGAGCCGCCGCCAGACGCGACGCCTACGCCTCCCCGCCGCCACCCGCGACGCCTACGGAACTCCCCGCGCTGCCGCCGATCATCCTCCAGCAAGGACAGCTATCTCGCCCCCGCCTCCACCCTCCCCACGCCGCCCGCTCCGCTCGGGAGCACACCGCCGCCAGCCGCATTCCGTGCCGCCGCCGCCGCCGATGGACGGACGGCGTTTGGTCTCCTTCGGTCCTTCTGACGGGCTTCGCCGCTCCTTCTGACGAACTTTGCCAGGTTTTCCACACCCGTTCCTAACTCCCCGCTGCTGATTTGATTTCATTTTAGGAAAACAAAACCCTAGCTCGAGCTCCTAAATCGCTTGCCCCGCTTTGGCTCGTTTGTGTCCAGGTGAGGGCCGGGAGACGGATGAAGGAGCAGTGGCTCAGCTTTGAAACCCACACCTTGCTTTGGCCTGTGGTGGTTTCCGTCGCTCTCATCACTGCAGTTTGCCTTGCACCGGGTTCAGGGTTTTAGCCCTGCTCTGCATTTGTTTAATCAGGCAACCAGCTGCTTTCTTTAATCAGGCAATCACCTGCTTGTGGCGGTACACTGTGAGTGGGCTTTGTGGTCTGCTTAACCCCTCTCTGCTTTCTTCTTGGTATAACCTATCCAAGGACATGGATGAATCTGAGGTCAGAACACCAGCCAGAGGAGCTGCTGCTGGCAGATCAGAGTCTGCTTCACCGACAAGTGCAGCTCCGGGTTTTTTCACCCCCCGCACTATTGTCCCAAGTGCACCTCATTCTTCAGCCTCTCGCTCTCGCCTGACCCCGCGCCGCCCGCGCACTACTGTCCCAAGTGCGCCTCACTTCTCAGCCTCTCGCATGCGCCCGAGACTGCCGCCTGTTGTGGACTACTCGAGACACGATGTGAAGATGATGAAGGACCTCAGGCTTGTCCGGGAGGAAGAGTGGTTCCCACATCAGAGGGACGAGGAGCGCTTGACAGGCAGTTGGTTCTGGACAGTTGTGCAGAAGGACCTGTACCTCCCTCACAAGAAAAAGGTCAGCGACATGAGGTCGATCGACTGGGCATCGGTTGGCACCAGTACAGGCACAGACGTCCGTCGCTACTTCGCGGCTACTCTGGGGCTCGACAGCCTGCTAGAGAGGCAGGATCTACGATGGGCTGATCCATACATCCGTCAGTTCTACGCCACGCTATGGATTCACCCGGAAAGATCCAAGATCAGGTTCATGTTTGGGAAGCAGCCGCGTGAGCTCTCCAGAGATGACTTCGCCAAGTATCTTGGCCTGTCTGACAGTGGTGCCCGAGTGCACAGCTTGGTGAACTCCAATGGGAACAGGGACAATAAAGACCACCCGCCACCGTTAGAGAGCATCCGTCACCTTTACAACAACCCTGATACCTTGATGGAGGTTTCCAAGGATCCCAAGCAGCTGAATCGTGAAACAGCCGTTGTGCTCACGATCGTGAGGTTATCGATCCGTCCTAGACCTCGATGCCTTGACAAACTGACTACTCTTGAGATTTGGATTTTGCACTTGTTGATGTCCGAGAAGCCCATCGACGTAGTAGACTTGATGATTGGAGAAATGCAGGCTATCATTGTGGACATCAGGCGCCTGCTGCCATATGCCCCATATCTCATTCACTTGTTCCAGAAGAAAGGGTGGCTCGAGGTTGGTATGAAAAATGATTTGGACCAGCACCTCATGCAATACAAGCCTCCAAAACCTGGCAACAAGAGGGGGGTCAAGAACAAGACACTTCAGACTGTCAAGTCGAACAAGGCTCCGAAACCTGATTGCACGAGTGTCGGGACCTGCTCACTTCCACCTCAGGTGGAAGCCCCACCTGTATTGGACGATGATGAGGATGCACACTTGGATCGTACACTTAGCCCGAGCTTAGAGGAGCAGGCGCTTGTGGTTACCACTAACGAGGAAGATGACCCAGATGACAACCCATATATGGTCCTCTCCCCGGTTCCTGGCAAGTTCAGATTCAGCCAGCAGGGGGCACATGACACAGAAGCAGGAGGGTCTGGTTGTCATGCAGATGTTCTTCCCATGCTGCAGAGTCAGGCTGATCGTCAGACTATTATCCTTGAGCAGATTCAGGGACAGCCCACTGAGCTTCAGCGACGACAACATGAGCGCGATCTCCAGAAGATTCAGGGACAGGCGCACGACACAGAGGCAGGAGGGTCTGGTTGTCATGCAGAGGTTCCTCCCGTGCTTCAGAGTCAGGCTGATCGTCAGACTGCTATTCTTGAGCAGATTCAGGGACAGCTCGCTGAGCTTCAGAGACAGCATGAGCGCGATCTCCAGAAGATTCAGGGACAGCTGGCTGAGCATCGCCAGGAGAACCGGGATCTCCGCAACCTAGTTCTACTTTCGTTTTTTCAGACAGCTCGCCACTCGACGCAGCATAGTGATATTGTGGCTCTTCTCAATGAGAACCTCGGTGCTATTTGCAGACTCTAGGCAGCGAGCTCCTGTCCCACCGGTTTGATTTGACGACTCGACTTCTCAGTGTGTCGAGCAGTGCACTATGACGAGCTGCCAGCTACTTCTGCTAGCCCGCCGTGTACTTATCAGCTTCTCTCTCCTTCAGCACAGCAGCCGGTCGACAAGACTGATACATATGCTGGTTCTTGATGAACTTCTTTGGAGGCTTTCCCTTCTTCTGCTTGATGTTGAGATTTAACTTGTTGTTATCCTTAGGTGTGTGTGGAGTCGTCTTTTTGGTAGTACTATCAGATGCATGTATCTTACATCATATTCTTAACCATTATTGCAGCACTGCATATCCTTTGTTTTGATATTGACCCTGTTTGGAGCACGTAAATTTCAAATGTCGAGGTCTGGAAGTTGTTGCTCGTACTGCTGGCATGGTGTGTGTGATGTTACAGCAGTAACTCTGTTAGTCTGATGCTGAATTAAGCCACTGGTATTCCTTGGGATCTCAGACTAGTGATTGGAAAACATGCAAAATATGCCACTGGTATTTATAAGTTTTATCGTAAGCAGCATGTTTTCATCAGTTTCTGTCTTCCTGGAAAATTGCATTAGTGTTTTTTGAAAAACAAATCCGCCGGTTTAGCGTCTGTATTTCTGTTCATACATCGCAAGTAGCAGTTATAGGAACCAAGATTGCCAGGAGCTGAAGCTATTACCTCTGTCTAAATACATCTAGACATGTTTCATAACTAGATACATCCATATCTGGATAAATCTAAGACAACTAATTTGAGACTGAGGGAGTACAGTTCAGAACGGAGGTACTACAAACATACATGCATGATGGATGATGGATGGCATAATCTGCAGTGCCACTGCAGGCTACATGTTTACCTGGAAGTTGAGTGCCAACTACCATGTTTACCTGAAGCTCCCACTTGGTTTCTATTCAGCTTATTAGATTTGTATGTCGATCAAGGATCGCAAGATGCAACTTGTACTGGGGAAGGAAGAGCCGATAATCGATACCATAGTGGGCTATTGACGGAAATGCATTTTTCTTGACCCAATTATTAATAAGTTTTTTGTTATATATATCCCATTCATGCATTTGGGCTATTAACAGTACAGTGTGTCATCTTGCGAACAGTTAAATTTAAACTTGGGACTTGGGACTTGGGACTTGGGAGCAGGGACAACTAATTGTCTTTTTCGTTGTTATTAGTTCTCTGAAAATCGTTTTTCAAACAAAATTATCACTGTTAGTGGCTGTCTCTAGCAAATAGACTGATGTATGCAACCCCAGACTGAACTTTTAACAGTTTCAGGATCCATCAACAAATGTAAGAATGAATCCAGTTCCAACAGAAAATAGCAAGTGGCTTCTGGCAGTAGAACAAGTTCAACTTCGAACACAGGAGCAACCCACAATTCCAATCAAAATGACAAGCTGGTGACATGATCCATCTATGATATCAATAATAACGGGCCTTGTATTGTATTTATTTCTTCAAATTTTTCATAGCTCATACATTGGAGTAACCGTCGAAATAATACCGTCTTGTTCTATCTTTCAACCCATTCATGAACAAGATTTATCATCGATCTATGTTTTCTTGTCGCACAAAACTGAAAACTGAATCAGACAGAAGCCGGCAATCAGCTACAAGCCAGCCCATAACAATGATGGCGATGGGGATTGCATTTGCCATTCTAGGAGTAAGCAAACAAGAAATGTAGAAAGGCAAAGGCATATATTGTGATTTGTAGGAACACAGACAGTACAGCTGTTGAGAAGAGTCAGACACGGCACACAGCAACAGTAAAAATAACACGGTTTTACAGCCAAAATTGTTTGGGAAGTAATAAGCTCCCGTCTAAACATGCTATGATTGGTACACTCAACCACAGATACTGATCATCATGGGTAAAAGTAAAACTCATTAATTAGAGACCAAAAAACATCAGGTTTCCAACTCAGCAGGGATTACTGAGTTGTAGTGCTCGCCGAGACCGTAGGCATGCCTGTGGTAGGAGAGCCTGATGCTAGGGTCACATCCTGGTTCCAACTTCTTGCTGTATTCTTTGCCCATCTCTACGTCTGGAAAGGAGCCCGAGTAGACCACGATGTGCTTCTTCAGGCAGTGGGTCAGGGCACCGAGCTCCAGTTGCCCGCCCCAAGCAGCGGTGGATTCGATCTCCTCACAGTAGCTCTCGAAGCTCTCCGAGGGATCTGGTCCAGCCTCAGCTTTGCCCTCCGAGAGGAAAAACGGGAGGAAATCTGCAGCGTGCTCTCTCATGTACTTGGCTGTCATTTGCCGTAGCTCCTGGTGATTGTACTGTGTAGTGCCTCTGGAATGGAGCGACAGCTGGTTCTCGATAGCACGGTACAAGCAATGGCCATCTGGCTTTATCTCGTGAATGGTCAACCCCAAGGGCTCAAGCCTCTTTTCAAGTTTCTCGTCTTCTACCATGCGATCACTCACGAGATTACTTTGTTCTTCTTGAATTCGCTGCTCTCGAGCAGCTTCTTCCTTCGCCTTCTTATCTCGCCGCCGTGCGGCCTTCCCAGGCTGCTTTGCGGAATCCGCATTGCTGGAGACGGAAACTCCAGCTATGGCCTTCACTAAGGTGTCGAGGTTCCCCTTCTCGGAGCTTTCTGCAGGCTTGTACCCAAACGAAGCAAGCTCTGCAGCATGCTTCGCCTCCAATTCAGCTGACAGGCGTGATATCTGTTCCTCTACCTGCTTTTTCTTGGCCTTCTGCTCGGCCTTGCTGCCTTTGGCAGCTGCTTTCTTGAGGCTTGTTTCCTTATCCTGGAGTTTGGATTTCTCTTTCCTGTTTACATACGGCAAAAATCATCTCTTAGAAACCACGTAACACCAACAGAAAAATAATTGAAGGATGAGAGATGAGCTACACAAAGCATAAGTGTCTAGCTCCAGATCTTAATGGGTTCAACATCACCTTCGATGTGAGTATGCATACAATTCATTCTATAATGTAATGTATTAAACCCCAGCAATCAAGTGAGAGCATAGTACTTTGCTAGCTATTGTCTAGAGCCTTACATGTCTAGAGCTGTATAACCTAGAGGCGATCCCACAAACTGTACACTGCATTCAATTCAATCATGTTGTCACAGTGACACAAGGGCCACCAAGACTATCACGTTGTCTGTGATCAGACCTTATTGTAACTTGCTATTTTTTTTCATCGAATTTATGTTGAGTAATCTAAGAGTAATCATAACCATCTAGGTAAGGGAAGCATGTGCTATCCACTACCATAGCAAATTCAGTGCAACATTAATCAGAAAACTATAAAAAGGTAATGCGGAAACATTCCTTTTACATAGCTGAGATGGTAAAGGGGGCCATGTTCTGCTTCCCTAGATAATTAAATGCAATACTATTACACTAATTGTCAAACTAGATAAAGGTAATTCCAAAACAGTATTAAGATATAATTGCATCCCCATAACATCGCTGAGATGGTAAAGGGAAGCATGTGGTATCTACTTCCCGGGATAATTCAATGCAACACTAACCTGAAAACTAGAAAACGGTTATGCGGAATCACAGTTAAGATATAATCAAAATTCCTTAGTTAACTCTTAAATGGTAAAGGAAAGCATTTGGCATCTACTTCCCTAGATAATTCATTAATTCAATGCAACAGTAATCGTGAAACTAGAAAAAATTAACATAGGATAAACACCGACAAGACATAATCACGACTAGGTAGTTACATAGCGGAGATGGCAAAAGGAATGATGTGGCATCTACTTCCCAAGATAATTCAATGCAACAATAATCGGCAAACTAGAAAAGGGTAATTGTAGAAACATCGTTGAGACATAATGACAATTCCTTGGCTATTACATCGCTGAGATGGTAGTGGTAGAGGGAAGCATGTGTTATCTACTTCCCTAGACAATTCAATGCTGACAATAATGAGAAAACGGTAGTGCGGAAACACTGTTGAGATATGATCACATGCCTTAGCTACGCAGCTAACATGCTAGGTATGCAAAACATGTGAACTTGCTCCCTGATAAGCAAAACCTAAGATACAACGACATCTTCCTCGACTATTCTCAATCCACGGACTAACTGAGACAGCAAATCTAATGAGCCTGTCGAAATCATGAACTCAAACCCTCAACTTGTTTTTTCCTCGCACGCACAATCATAACCTTTTTAAGACAAGCTTATCATTATGCACCAAATCCACAGCTCAGACAGGGAAAACCGAAGAGGGAACGAACGAGAACAAGGAACGCGGAGGCTAACCTGTGCCTGGACATGACCTCCTCGAGCGTCTCCGTCACCGCCTGCTCCGCCGCTGGGGTGGCGGCGGCGGCGGCGGCGGCGGCGGCGGCTTCGACGGCTAGGGTTTCGTCCATCGGTTTGGCACGGGGCTAGGGCAGAAGGAGGCGCGTCCGGACGGATGGATGGATAGCCGGAGGACAGCCACGAGGAAGAGCTCCTACGCTAGCCGGCTCGCTTCGGCGGGAGGGGGCGGTTTACGGCGGCGGCCCGAGACTCCGTGGAGGGCCAGGCCGCCAAGGTTCGGTTAGTTTTAGGACCAAGAGCCTAGACTCCGGATGGTACACGATATGGGATACGATATGCTAATGGGCGCTCGTGCGCGGTTGAAACCTAACTAACCATCATCTCCGCTTCTTTTTGCCAACATAGCAAGTTTTTTTAATGAAAATGTGACAAAAACTCGCCATTCTCATCTCGGACATAAAGTTTTATTTTAAAACAAGTTCCTTGATAAAAATTCAAGGATTCATGGACACAAATAAATCAAATTGATCTCAAAACATAAACATACAATGTCTTTCTTGAGATGATGGCTCAAAATGATCCAATGTTATTTTCCTATTTTACAAAAATAACTACCCGTGTCCACCGGTATTAACGGTTTTTTATCATACCGGTAATACCAGTTTGAATACCAACCGGGAATTGTAATACCAGTTTGAATACCAACCGAGATGTTTCAATTGTACTGAAATAATCGCTTGTTTCCTTCTAAATAGATGTAATTTTTCAGGTGAATTCCGAACTATAACTTGCAAATTGTTAGGCGTCATTTGTTTTTATCCCCGATATAGTACGTCGATTCTACCCGTCTAAAATGAGAAGGAAAAGATTAATTGGTCGCCATTTATTACTCCTCCAATCAATGTTCTTGAGAGGCATTTTAGTCCCAAGTAACAAATCATCATCATGACATCATGCACTAATTCGAAGACTTGCTCAGGCGCCGACGGAACAAAATGGAGAGCAGAGGCAGCCTGATCCTACCAGCGTTCTGAGATCAAGGCTGAGATAATGTGCATCAGAGGTCAAGTTTTTTTGTTTGATTTATGGGCTAGTGTTGTGCATGTACTCTTTCCTTAACATTTCTTCATGTATCTTCTTCGTCAGTATCTGAATATCAGAGTTGAAAGCATACCCTGTTCAAATTTCAATCTGAATCCGGAATCTACTATTGTAGATGCCTTCGTTTCAAATATTAGACACATGTTTTGTTGGATGAAAGATTGACCTTAATTGATTAAAACAATGAAATTGTTTCTCTTGGCATTACCTCACAATTATCCATTTCATATGTTACATTCTAGGACGTCATTTTTTATTACTATTTCTCCTTACGGGGTGCAAATATCTTTAAGGAACTGACTTGCTCAAACATGTCGAAGCAATGCGTGGGGTATCATTTAGTATCTTATAATGCAAAATGTCACTAAATGCATTATGATAGTGTATCTCTACATGCAAATTATCTACATCAACTATTATTTTAGCCAGCCAATTATCCATGCCATGCACTAACATTTACTAATGATTGCTTAGTTATCCATGCAAGCTATCCACTTTATCCATTCTTTTATAACCATCCAATTGTTTAGATTACCAATTTTTAACCGTCAAATACACAACCATTTCACATTGATTAAATTTCAGACTATTGTGACCAATTAAATTCTCATATGGACACCTTCATGTTTCATGTGATTTATACCCTTTCGTTTACGTATTAGAGTTCTTAAAAGAATTCACGTTGCAACGCTCAGGTATCTTTCTAGTATTTTTATATACTTTCGTCAATGATTACTATAAGCGATGATATTTCAATAACATGTACAGATAGAACATTAATGTGTTGTCAACTTCTTAATGAACCCAAACATGTAAGACATTTTAACATAGAAAAATAATCATGCTAAAAGTTCAACTTATACTCCAGAAGTTTCTATAATTTGGCTTACCTAATCATACACTCCAAACCTCTGTTAATATATTCTTAGGTCATATGCTTAGAATCCCTACCAATAAATTTAATAATATGAAATAGATATGAACACTCACACAAAAATATACATTTACATTTGTATAATTTATCACTCGAAAAAAAATTCAAGGAGACATTTCTATCATTTTTATTTTCAAATTTAATCCGATTTTGTTTCACTCACTTGAAGTGAAATGCCTTAGAAAGAAAAGAAAAACTAATGCAACTTTTTATTACAAGTATGTTAAAATTACACAACTCATATATATTTTCAATAATCCACATTCCAACTAATAACTAAGAACACACTAGTTAATATTTAGTGACATTGTTGGGTGGTTAACAAAATAGCAATGCTAACTATGTAATGTTCATTAATACTGCAATATGTTAAACACTGGACATATGTATATGTATAAAATTTTAGTATAATTATTTTTAACTCTCACTATGTCTTGTGGTAATTTGGAACGGCCCACACATGCCATTTTCTTTATTCTGTGTACAACTAATAAGGAGAATCCAATGATAACATTGTGGTGGTCGGTTTCCAGCTTGTATGCATGTAGAAATCAATAAACATAGAACAGTTGATTATAATATTATCAAGTTGAAAACATGAATGAAACAATTAATTAAACGAAAAATGAATGGACAATCAAACCTGCTACATACATACTCCCTCTGTTTCAAATTACTCCGCCGGCGCGCTTATGTAGGTGAACTAGTACTCTCTCATTTTTCATTCAAAAAATCCGCGAATTTTTGAAATAGATAGTATGAAATATGTACTACTTATACCAAAAATTCTAAGAATTTTTTGATGAAAAATGAGAGAATACTAGACCACCTAGGTAAACGTGCGCGCGGAGTAATTTGAAACAGAGGGAGTACAATATTAATCATATCTATGATTTATAAAAATGTAAGTTTTTTTATGGGGTACAATTCTACGACGCAGTTGAAACCTAACTAGCGCCCATCTCCACATTTTTTTAACATAGCAAGTTCATTTATTTATTTTTACGAAAATGGTGATCCATTACCCAGAGTGATCAACAGATTCGCTGACCACATCAACTCATATCGAGTAAAGAATGAGCTATCTTATTACAAACACATCGGCAATGCTTAAAACTAAAAGTCTCTAGTGATGCAATGCGGCATACTCCTTGCCTCGTGAAGGACGACTCCGATCTAGGACAGTTCATGGATACTAGAATTGAGTGGGTTCACCAGAACTTACGAGTCCGATTCAAACACCGACTTGTGTAAACCTTGAGCAATAGCTCTCTCGACTGTGGCAACACATGCCTCGGTTTCCGCTTGATAAAGGCAAGGTTTGTCGACCCGAATAAATCATATTGATTTTAAAAACAGAAACCAACAATGTCTTTCTTCAGGTGGTGATGAAAAGTGATCTCAACGTACTGATCTTGCCATCTTGAGGTAGTCCATAAAAACAATAGTCGTCATATCTACATATGATAATGTGTTGAGCACCGATTGACTAATTCAATCAAGTTAGAGAATTGGTAACACAAATGAAATTAGCTTTTTCCGGAAAGCCGAATTAAATTAGCTAAGAGGACTGCTATACGTACGACAAATTGCTTACGACAACCGTACGACACAAGGAGACACGACGACTTGCACGGAGGACACTGCTTCTCTGCCTACTTCAAACATGACATGCTCCGCTGCAGCAGGCTGGTCGCAGGCGCCGCTGCTGTAACCATGTCGTGCTCCGCTAAGGCCGCTTGGTCGCCGGCGCTGCTGCTGCTGCTGCTGTAACCATGACGCCTCCGCTGCTGATGCATGGTCGCCGGAAGTCCGGAACCGATGCTGCAAATGTCCAACCACGGCGTACTCGGCTGCTGCCTCTTGGTCGCTGGCGCCGCTGCGCTTGGATGCCGTAGCCGTTGCTGAACCGTGCAACGATAGCGGCTGCTGCCACACGGGCGAACAAAGCATCGTACAGTTTTCGGATGGAAAAGATCGTATGTAAAGCAATTTCGATTAGCTAATGCCGGCTGCTAAACACATGCTCTATGGCAAGCGCTTGGGAAATCATTGCAATAGACAAGATTCAAAAGACACATCAACATTAAGTTTTCCGATTTGAAATTGAAAAATTGACATTTTTAGGTGAAGTTTGTTTGTCCTGAGAACTTTGATCAAATTAACCCTTGTGTTCAATGTCGGGACAGCTGAGCTCCGAGCAAAAACAAAACTCAGCTGATAATTCTGAAACATTGCTAATTTCAGTTACCTGACTGGCCGAGGCGCCGACGGAACAGAGTGGAGAGCAGAAGCAGCCGGCAACGGCGGAACCCCTCGGCGGAGAGAGTGAGGTGAGGAGTTCCCCTTCCGCCGTCCCGCTCGAGCCCTCTTCCTCGTCTCCCTCCCTCCCTCCCATGGCTCCTCCTTTACCTACCTCCCCGTGCCTGCCCTGCTCTCTCACGAAAACCCTAGAAATTGAGTATCGTCTTGGAACACCCAATCCGCGCTTGCCTTTTTCCGGTCAACTTGGATCCGTGAAATCAAGACTGAGATAATGTGCATCAGAGATTCAGAGGTCAGGTTTATTTATTTATTTGGTTTGTGCCTGTAGTGATTCCTTAGCATTTCTTCATGCATCTTCTTCGTCAGTATCTGAACATAAGAGTTGGAACCTTACCCCGTTCCAATATTCAATCTGAATCCGGATTCGCTCTTCGTTTCTCAGACCTGCATCAGATAACCGAACAATTTGTATCTCACTTTGTTACTTTTGTGGACTTCTATGTTTTTTACTGAAGTGAAAAATAACTGAAACTCCTCGAATGCCCCCACGCTCGGAATTCTTGCTCCTTCACAAATCCATCCTCAGTTAGGTTCTTCACCAATAAGCATGGTTGATCTGGAGTTGGGCACAGCTTATCTTGACATTTCCGTATAATCTGGGGATTCAAGTCTGTTCGACTGTTCCCATGCCGGCGCCCTGCATAGCTTCAAGGCATGTGTATACCATCTCTCTTTCAGTTAGTTATATGATTTTTGAGCCATTTGTATTACACACTCTATTCGTATGACTCGCATTCTTGCACCCGCCAACCCTCACCTGCAATCATTATAGCAGTAAAAATGGAAACACTATACCTGATAAATACGGGTCCTTCCAGGCCAGTTAATCTAGTGAAATTTCTGTTTTCTTGGGTACCTTATTCACTGTCGATCGTTCCTCAACTGCATCTCTTGTTGTATGTGCTTCAGGTGCAATGAAGGTCAAGGTTCTGCAGTGGCACGCGGTGGCTTCCTGGACATGGGACGCGCAGGACGAGACGTGCGGCATATGCAGGATGGCGTTCGACGGCTGCTGCCCTGACTGTAAGTTCCCCGGGGACGACTGCCCGATCATCTGGGGCGCCTGCAACCATGCCTTCCATCTTCACTGCATACTCAAGTGGGTGAATTCCCAAACGTCGACCCCCCTTTGCCCCATGTGCCGTAGGGAGTGGCAGTTCAAGGGCTAAGGGGCACCAATAATATCAAACTATGTCAGCACCCAAGGTTTTCTCTTAGAATTCTCCTCGCAGAAAATTATAGTAACTGATGTGCTGGTCAGGAATGAGGTTATTCATCTTGAATGTACTCTGTAATGCTTTCTGGTAACCAGGATGGGGGCATCTTATAAGCGAAACCATGAGCCTGTGAGCCATATGTAGCGTCTCCTTCCGAGTTGGTGGCGAAGCAAATGGAAACTTGAAAAGTCTAACGAGCCTGAGATTGTCGATTTTTCCTGTCCTTGGTGTTTGCCTTCAGATGGTTTCGCATGTAGCAGCCACAGATGGTTAATTCGACTCTGGTTGCATACTGTTGTATTGTGATTATAACAACTAGCAGTAGCAGGTAATAGCGTACAGCTTGGGTTGCTTATATACATATACTTGTTCACTTTAACAGTGATACATGTATCTGCAGGTTTTTGGTTTTTCTTTTTGGACAGAGTTGGCAGATTTTAAGGTTTTGTTTGACGGAGTTGGAAGGTTTTAAGTTACTAACACAAGATTTGAGGAACATATGCTAGCGATCCCCTATTCTGCATCCCGAAGATCAGACGTGTTAACACCGGGTGTTTGTTTCTTGTGACAGTTGTGCCAGCAGATATCACTAGCGCATCGTAACCACTTCTATTTCATCAACCACCTCCTATCTTTATCTCAACTTGCTTCTTTTTGGCATCAAGAAGGAGAAAACTGTACAGGGATCGAAGACAACCATTGCAAACCAAAAGGAAGAAAAAACTACTACTAAAAAAGATAGACAAATCTGTGACATCTTTTGTAGGACGGAGGGAGTAGTCATGATGTTGGAGAAAATATACCCCTGTGCCTGCACTCTCACAAAAACCCTAGAAACCGAGTAGCCTCTTGAACCCCCAATCCCCCATTGCCTTTTACCGGTTAATTTGTAGAAGCAATTCAAGAGCAGTTGAAGCAATGGACAGCAAGTGGGCTCTGGTAACCTCAATGGACATTCATTTGATCGTGCTGAAGGAGGTAAATTTGGATATCATAATCTGCCTTCTTTTTTTTTTATGCTGTTCGTGTTTATTCTACACCATTCCCATCAGTTCCATCCAGCAAGTACATATAGTACAATTTTATAAAGATGATAACAAAACTGTTAGGTTCATTGAAGCTGTGAAAGCAATTGCAAGTATATAAAATAATCTGAATATAGACCAAGTCATGGAGTATATCTGCTATTTACGATCTAATCATTGCTTGCTTGGCTATTCTTGCATTCACAGCTCCTGGGTTTACGCCGCGAAGTGAAAGCCTCCCTCTCGGTGGTCAGCATTTAATGTGGAATAATAATTCAAATAACATCCATCACCATCCCAGTTCTCTCGTGCTTTGCCCAAACCCAGTATCATTTGTAAACAATGTTCCATCTCGCCCGCCTGCACAATTCAATGGATTACCAAGACCACCGTCCCACATAGTAGTAGTACTTGAGAATGCACCTCCCGTGCACCATCACCATGTTGGATCGTCATTTTGTTAAGGCATGGCTATGCAGGAGATTTGACGGAAGCACCAAATTTTCATCGTGGCAGTATTATTGGAACTTGGAAGCATAGGATTTCCTGGTAGCCCCCAGCTTCGCGCAATGGAGCTTAATAACATATTTTCTCAAACTAAAGGGAATTGTATGGACCCAACTGTGTCTCCTGCACTGCTTGGCGCACCATCTCCTCAGCAGAGGGCATTTGATTCATCTGGTGAGCGGATTCAGAGCCGAAGAAATAAGTTGAGTGCAAATCAGTCTTCTGATAATAAAAGGCAATATGAGCTTGATGTTGACTGTATTCTGCGCGGTGAGGACTCCCGGACTACACTGACGATAAAGAATATCCCAAACAAGCATGTGGACAAGTCGTTCTAATTTAGGCTACAGTTTGTTGGCCAGCAATTTCTCTCCTGTCTCCTGCAACTTTTTTTATGTTCTGATGATTGCCTTTGGATTTCAGGTACACCTCAAAGATGCTTTTTACTGCTATTGCTGAAAAACATAACGGAACTCATGATTTTATTTAACTGCCAATTGACTTCAAGGTGACCTTTTTTTTTCGAAATGGGAAGCGGAGCCCCGGCCTCTACATCAAGCGATGCACACAACCTTTATTCATTATTAGAACCACAAAAGTTTGGCAAAAGCCATTACAAACATCATACAAACCGGAACCGCCAAAACAAAACACCGAGCAAAAACAATAACCATATCGTCAGCTTCCCAACGAGATCTAGCAAACACCTAGCTGCCTCTTTCGACCTCGTCCCACGGTCACTCTCACTATTGCCACTCGCCAAGAGAAGCTGGAGTGCCTGGGCGCGGCGGCTCAAACATAAGCAAAAGGAGCCCCAGAACCGCACAGCCTATCCACGGATCAGTGCCCACGCATATGCTCCGGATGTCGCCGCCTTCATTATCTTCCGCCAACCCGTCATCAGCATGTAGATCGATGCGCAGACTCTCGCCATACTAGTCACCGACACCACCGCGGTGCCAAGTAGCACCACTTCCCTGCACGCTAGCCGCTCCACCTCTCCCGCCTCTTCCATACAGCGCTGCTCCACAAGCAATGCTCCCAAGAGAAAACGCGACACCGATGTGCCGCCATCGCCCGACCCGGAGGTCTTAGGGTTTCCCCCGGAGTAGCTACGAGGGGGGTCACGAGAGTTGCGTTGACGATGCCTTCAACAAGGAAAACGACACAGATGTGCCACCATCGCCCGCTATGACCCGAGTCGAGCTCGGTTTTGACCGGCAGCACCGCCACCCCAACTCGTCGCTGGGACTAGATGTGGAAAAACACCAGAACCAGTCCTGGCCGACCACCTCCGGCGAAGAAGGATGCCGCTGCCACCATGCCCAGGACCGCTGCCCTAGGTGTCCTCATGCAGCAGAAGTAATCCAGGTGCGCCAATGCCGTCGTCCGAGGTGATGCAACGGGCAACAGATCGGGATCGAGGACCATCCGAGCCCATCGGGCCAGATCTGATCCGTCCCGCCGCCACCCACCGATCTCTGTCCGCCGCCGCGCGGTGACATCCCTGGCTGCCACTACTCCGCCACATCGTCGTTGATCAACCGGGACAGGATCTCCGCCGCCTCGAATTGAAATCGGCCGAGGAGATCCACCGCCGTCACCGCGCCACCAGGGCTTTGCCCGGCGACGCCCTCGGTGGCGGCGGCGGGAGGGAGGGAGAATACGCACGGGGGTTGTTGGCAGCCGTCGGCGGCGCCCCGGTGAGGCCCGGCGCGGCCGCACGGGAGCGGGGGGAGGGGGAGCGGGGTGAATCCTCTTCAAGGTGACCCAGATCTAAATTTAAATCCTCTTCAAGAATTGCTTCATATCTGATGAATAATCTTTGCCTATATGTATGACAAACGGGATTTTGTACTACTTTCCATTTTTTCAGAGCAAATGCAACGTTGGCTATGCTTTCATCAATATGACCAATCCTCAGCACATTGTTCAGTTTTATCAGGTGTCACCATGATAGATAATATCATGTCGTCAAGTGCTTGTCGCTTGAGGGAAATAATGATTATTTTGTTCTATGATTGTAGGTGCATGCCATTGAACAATATATCATACCCACTTAAATATCAACAACATATGCTGATCATTCTGTTTTCATTTGCAGAGTTTCAATGGTAAAAAGTGGGAAAATTTTAACAGTGAGAAAGGTAGCATCACTTGCTTATGCCAGAATCCAAGGGAAGTCAACTCTGATTAGTCATTTCCAGAACTCCAGTTTGATGAATGAGGACAAGCGCTGCCTCCCAATCCTCTTCCATTCGAATGGCCCTAATGCAAGGGATCAGGTATGTCTTCTTCTTCTTCTTCTTCTTCTTCTTCTTCTTCTTCTTCTTCTTCTTCTTCTTCTTCTTCTTCTTCTTCTTCTTCTTCTTCTTCTTCCCAATTTAAGTCTGAATTTGGATTCTCTCTTGGATTCTTATACCTGCACCCTGATAGAGCCTAAATTATTTAACACGGTAGCCAGTATGACAAAAAAATTGTACTTCCATTGTTGCTATTCTGAACTTGTGTGTCATACCCAAAGTGAGAAGCAATGATAACTCGGAGCCCGCACTTGGAATGAGTAGGTTCTTCACCAGTGAGCAAGGTTGATGTTAGTCGACGCAATGATCTGATCTGTGGATTCAACTCTATTCTCAGCAGCCTCCCTGCATAAGGATTCAACTCTATTCTCAGCAGCCTCCCTGCATAATTTCTATTTCAGAATGCAGTTTGGAGACATTGAACCTGATACATTTGGGACCTTACTAGGTACAAATAGCTAGAGCTACATATTTTGTTTGACAACTAAGATATGTGCACATTCACATTTAAATGTATTAAAAGTTTGATCCGGTAAGCAGAAGTGGTAGAACCCGTAATATCTTTATTTTTTATGTTCGTCAATAATTACTATAAGTGATGCTATTTTAATGACAAGTATAAAATATTAAGATGTTGTCAACTGAAACCCTTTGTAAGTGTAAGATAGATTTGACCATAGAAAAATAATCGTGCCAATGGTTCAACTTATACTCCAGAAGTTTTAAAATTTTGCTTGCCTAATACGCTTCAAAGCTCTGGTGAGATATTTGTTTGGAATCTCTAACAGTATAGTTATAATAATGAAATAGAGAAGTACAATAAAAAAGGATACATTTACACTTTATAATTCGTGATAATAATTAAAGGAGGCGGCCATTTTCACAGGTATTCATATTTAGTGCGTTTCTCGTCTTGTTAAGGGGCAATGCCAAAGTATGTTATAAATTTAGCGCAACTCAAATGTGTTTCTTCAATGATATAGATTGTAATGTATAATTAAGAACATGATAGTTAATGCATGTTGCTAGCAACATTGTGTGTGGTTAACAATTAACTAAGCAAGACACAATATATATATTAATATACAACATGATAAAAATATAAATAAGTATAAAAGTTTAGTATAATTATTTATTTAACTCGTGCGGGTATTTTTTTGGAACAAAATGAGATCTGAAATTCTGAATATGTATCTAAAGAATACCCGTGTACACTCCGAGTCCAAATGGCTCATTTTTGTTCTCGAGACATCCTTAGAGTAATCATTACGTTGTAGAGCATCACCGAACGATCGATTTTGGGTTATGCATGAGAAAATCAATAACCATTGGATGATGAATTATCATGTAATTAGATGTTGACATGAATAAATAAAATAACTAAATAGGGAAGAAATGAAAACACAGTGTGTTGTATACACAAAATGTTAACCAACATACGCTCGTGACAACTCTACTTGTTGATGTATGTGAAATGCATCTATGATCTTTGTACTTTATTGTGCCGTATTCTATCCTAATTGATTCATATAAGCAGTTATAATCATGCTTTAGAATGATTTGGGGGATTTTCCTAAAAGATCTTTTTAAATTGTATTATAACTCTGCAGATAGGAAAATCTTGTTTTGCGTATTTTTGACTTTCAGGGACCTTCATGAACTCAAAAGGATTTGGGATTTTTTACATGCAAGATTTTATGGAAGAAGAATCCCTAGAGCACATGGAGCCACAGAGGGGCCAAGATAGGGCCCACCATGTCGCCTGATACCCAAGCCGTGTGGTGGGGCCTAACTTCCCCCTCGAAGCTCTGTTGTCATGGCTTCGTCTTGACCTAAAAACCTCTATATATACTATCCTGGTCGTGGCCCCGAAGCACGACGCACCATGAAGACATAAACACAAAACACGAAAGAGAGTAGATACTGTGAAGATTTGAGGGGGAAACGTCGTTGGCTCGCAGTCCACCGTCGGACTATGGGTTTGTGGAAGTAACTAGTTCTCTCTCTCATGCTATCATCGTTCTAGTACCATATGAGGAGTCTAACATGATTATGGCCATCTATTTGTAATCCTTTTGTGGTGGATCTTTGAATTTGTGAGATGAGTATTTCTGACTGTAATTTTCAGATTGTGTTTGATGTATTAGTAGATGTAAATTATGTACCCTGTTCTTGATTACATGTTTTGATCAAAATATTATGATAGAGCGCGAGAGTGGAATGTGTGAATTAGTTGGCATAACATGGTAGTATGGAACTCGACAATGGTAAAAAGTTTGGGTCCTACTATGATTTTTACCTTTCCGGTGTTATCTCACTAGGGATAACTTAATGCATGTACTACAATTGCCTTTGACCAATATAGACGATCTCATATCTATTGAGATATTATATTTGATATTCAACATCATATCATAGAAGCAAAAACAATACTATGTTTATCTTAAATCATGTGTTGCATATCTTAACCATAGGACGTGTGCCCATATGAATGTTTATCAAACACATTATAAAAGTTACATCAATATTATGTCTTCTTTGAAGCTGTTTTGAGTCCACCATGTGTATAAGAGAGTAGACAAGTGAAACTATAAACCCGGTCCTTTATAATCATAAGAAATACCTTTTACTTGCATATACACGCCCTTTTATTTTCATCATTCTTTTGATCCGGAGATAGAAAATCATTTAGCACACTTGCATTTAGTTCTTTCGTATAGTTTGCATTACTACCAACACTATTACACCACCATCTTGCATATCATTTATTTTATCTTTTATATTGCATTTAGTTTAGTTTACTTGCTGCATATTTACTTTAGTTATCATATTACATCTTTGTTTTCAATTCTAATACGAAACGTTGTACTTGACAACCACTTGGTGGAGTTTTTTTTTTTGATGAGCCACTTGGTGGAGTTGGGGACACAAGACAACACATCTTCTCCAGCATGGACCAGGATGATCTTTGCTCGCAACACACATGACATGGAGGCCGGGAGCTCAAGGGCGGTTGCGACTCGCTGCCTCGAGCTTCCACAGCCGCAGCCGCATCATACGACATCAACAATGAGTTGTCACATCGACAATGAGTTTTCAGGTGCCACCGCGCAAAACTACCGCGACAGGCTAGCCATCGATGTGTGGAAAAAGGCGAATCGATGTCGCTAGGTGTTTGACACGAGAAAAACCGTACAGGACGCCTCCGTGGGTATATGCGGTAGCGGGTAGTTCTCTCATGCGCACCGGGGTACGGTAAAATAAAGAAATGGTGTGGGCGTGCCAGTGTATAATACATACACAAAGAAAACAAAAGATGCGGGAAAGGTATTGTACTGATCTCATGAGATAACAAATACAATTCTCAAGATTGCGCTCCGTGGCCTACTAGCGCGACCAGCCTAACAATGGCGATTGTGCGATCTCCTGGTTCCCGGGGCCTCGGAAGGCTACCGGTTAATTACTCCCGCGGGTTACGTCGCAAGGCACCTCCGATTAAGCCGCGTGGTCGTCTTCGTCGTCTTCGCTTCACATCCTGCATGCATAGAGATTGTGGTAGTGTGTGTGGGCAGCGGCAGAGCCCGTGTCCTCGTCGGTACACGCGCCGCTGAAAGCGTGGCCTTTGCTTTGGCCTCGCCCGCCCTCGCCGTCGCGCCTCGTCGGTCTTGAACGACGATGATGTTGTGGTTAAAGTAGCATGATGTAGTCCGCTCGGCTAGGACTTCTTGACGACTTTGCGGCTTCGTCGGAGTATGCGAGGGGTATGCCTTGCGGGAGTATTTTGTTAGGAGGCCGTCGTCGGCATAAAACTATCGCGCGTGTCGGCATGGCCGGTGTGGTTGGTTCCATCGTCTCAGAGCAGCGCCGAGTTTACGGCAGCTGGCGTGGTCAATGGCACCGTCTCACGGGGCGGTGGAGAAGTGGTGTCGGCGTCGGCTCAGTGGATATCACGGTGGCATGTCAGCTCCAACACTCGTGCCTGTACGCCGTCTTGAACCCGTGCGCACGTCGTCACTTCCGCAGCTGTACGCCGGCCACCGCCAAGCTGCACCTGTACGCCCGATCGATTGGGCGGGCACCCGCACGAGATGAGTGCAGAGCTCATCAGTGCACCAGGGGTACTTGGACTCGTATACATGTGAAAATCCATCAACTTGCCATGGATACGAACATATATGCATATGTTGTATTTTGTTTTTTGGACTTCTCCGGCCGATCGACGCATGTACGTGTCCACCTGCGCCGGCATTTAAATTCGCCAATATTTGAGTCTGGACTCTGTGACATAAAACACAAAAATCCATCGAACACTAGGCCCGTGAGCAGGAGGGGGCGGACAAGCACCAAGTCGTTCGGATAAGGCGCGTGGAGTTCTACAGCTACATCATCGTTGGCGTCTCCCTCGCCGTAGTAAGTAGCTCCGGGAGCGCCGCCGAGTACTAGATCTAGGGCCGGGTTTGTGAAAATGCCAATTATATTCGGCATTTTATTTTGGTTTGTATGTAACGAAGAACTACGAATCCCCTATGTATGTAAGTGAAGAACCATGCTTGATCTGTGGCGCCAACCTTTATAAAAAAAATTGAAATTTGATTTCCTTTTCTCTTTGTTCTTGCGAAGCGATTCTGAAACCGCAAAACTCGTTTGCAGTTTTTCGCATGCAGGTTTTGTGGGCCGTTGATATGCGGGGTCCGCTAAAAATGCTCCTGTGAAGCTACTATGATAGTATGTTCATTTTGCCCGCCGATATTAGCGATTTTGTAGTAACATGCGAGTCACATATGACCAATTTTGTGGGCAGATTCCATTCAAACTATGCGGTCTGCACGGTGCCAATCTGCATGTTCACATCCCAGGAACTTGAGCTGTTGACAGTTTCGGTTTCTGCAAATTCAGTTCCTACAACTTCCGCTGCTGCCCGAACAGTAAACTCAAATCTTCAGAAACTTCGCAAATTTGTACAATTTCAATTGCATATATCCCAAAATTAAAAGGCGTCCTGCTTTCCATTCACAGATTCATTCATGTAGTACCTGATGTTTTCAAGAACCAGAAGGATGTTCTAACTTTGACTGCTAACCTCGGCATGAGGGCAAGGGCATGGGGAGACGATAATTACTGCTGCCACATCGATTGGGAGATTAATTAACCGCATGGTAACAGACTGACAGCGCAATAAACAAACTGGATTCAAACCCTAGCCTGCTTCTTCAACGCTTGCAACCAAACGCTCACACCATCCCCGTCTCGAGGCCGACGAAGAAGAATCTGTCACCGTTTCCCAAACGACAGGTAACAGAAGCGTGGACACGGACTTGCGAGCCAGCGCAACACAACAAAAGCAAGGGGGCATGCACACTGCTGCAATTTAGGTATGGTCAAACATGGAAACAACAGTACTCCCTCCCTCCGATTCAAATTAGTTGACTCAAATTTATCTAGACTTATTTTAGTGCTAGATACATCTGAATCTAGACAAAATCAAGTCAACTAATTTGAATCGGAAGGAGTAGTATAATTGATCGCCTACATAAAGCTTAGGAAAATGCATCCAAAAGATCCTATAAATTCTTAGGTTTAAGTATTTTTCTGCAGAGCTCATTCGAGTTGCGGGATTAGTATAGAACTTATGGATCACTTTGCCCACGATGTCAAAAGGATATTTTTTTTTCATTGGCTGAAACCTTCTGTAAACTTCACTTTGAGTAGTCCATGACAACAATACCATGCACCTAATACTTAGGAAAAATAATTGTATTTTTTCTCTGTCCCGACCGAACAACATCGATTTTTAAGTCCCATGTTTTTAGTATATTTCCCTCCAAGAAAAAAATGTTGCCATAACATCCGATTTCTGCATCCCGCAAATCAAAGGGACTAGTTTGCTTTGAACATACGAGTTCTCCCGAATCACATGTGAAAATATACTTTCTTAATCATGTAAAACTCACCCGTTCGAAAAGGGGTATTGGACAAAAATTTAAGCCTCAGGTAGGGCGCGTTCATTCATTTTGTAACACGGAAATATAAAAGGAAATTTGGATCACGGCTTTCGAAAGAGGATTCGACGTACCAATAATGGAAACCCAATTAATTGTCAATGGTTCTCGATGTCTAATTTGAGACGATATAGGAAGAAAACATGTACATAGAAACCACACATGTGACATGTATACAAATTTGCGACTCGTGATCGCAATTTGCATGGAGCGCACCTCTTCTTCTTTTACTGATTTATATATCAGTTTGTTTCATACCCTCCTGATGAATATACTAGTACAATGCACAAGAAGTCAAGAACACTCTTGATGAATATCAAAAGCTGTCCACTTTCAGAAACCAAGAAGAGGTTGCAATTAAAGAGCTTGCGGCACAGAGGGGAAGAGTACACCCCAAAACTAACCTCTTCTCCGGACATCCTCTCAGCTCAAACAACTACAAAACCTTGGAGTCCTTGAGAGCTGAGCTGTGGAATAAGAAAAGTGAATAGTGGGTGGTCGCCCCAAGCTAAGCTAGGGTTCTGTCTATCTCAGGCCACCTTGTTTTGACATGCTCCGTGGCCTTGCCCATGTCCTCATCCCAAACGCCCATAAATAATAAAGAAACAGAAAAGCCGTACTACAAGATTAGGAGCAACTAATGCTAGCTTAGCTAGCCATCATTAGGAAAATGAGTGGTTCCACCGAAGTTCTTTTTTTCAGTTTTCAGCATGGCTGGCTCAGATCAGGGTTGTACTATAATTGATGTGTGTGTGTGCTTTCAGATCAATTTGTCAATGATTAGGTCAGTCAGTATAAGATCAACTGGCACTATCACAATGCAGTTTGCAGCTAATAATCTTGTGCCAAGGACGGAATGGAATCTAAGTCTGAATGTGTAGTGACATTTTTTTTTAATTTATTGCATGGGCATCTGGGAACGAGATCTGTGCCCATGGCACTGCGTGAGCTGACCCGGGAAGTCTTGCCTCATCTATCCTGATCTGCATCTTCAAGACCCCCGTTGCAGTACAAAACGTATTATCGTTTTTGTGTATAACAGGCATGAATAGATTTGAAGACTCATCTAGATGTCCTGTGCCATATTATGTACAGTATCCTGTCCCCGTTTCGAAAAAAATTATGTGCAGAACCCTGTCCTTCACCCATATTTGCATTGAGTGGTCCTGCTTTTGTCACCGCAATGATTAGACAAATCCTCCATAAAACTGGCTTTCGTCCTGCTTTATAAATAATGAACGGATACAAAAGATCAGGAGAACATCTTACAAAGCAGATCAAAAGTAAACAAAAAGGTATAAGAAAAGACAAGACTTGCCATCGGAGCCAATCAAACGAGGCCGAGGGGGGTCAGAGTTCCCAAGAGGGTAAAGACGCACACACCGAAGGAAACCACAAGAGGGTAAATACGTACGCGCCACTGTCGTCGCAAGGTCAAGGGTTTTTACCCGGAGCCCTAACGCGGCGAAGGTAACCACAACAGCGCCCCCAAGAGGGTTACGACACCCACAGGCATCGCCGCCGTTGGCGTCGGAACACTGAGCTTTCGTCCGAAAAAACATCCGCATACGCCTGATATCTCGGACCACCTGCCGTCCCTGAGCCCGGCCTCTAGAACGGGATCTAGAGAAGCCGGCCCATCGTCAACTCTAGGAACTCCAGTCGTCTGCTCCTCGCCATCCAAATGACCAACGAACAGGGCCACCACCACTGCCACGTCGTTCGTCGTATAGTCGCACGCGCAGTCCACCTACAGAGGTCACCGCCCGACATCCAAGATCTCGTATCCAATGAGTGACCGACATGATCACGACAAGATCACTTGAGTGGACGGGTGAGGACAAGATGGGAAGCAACTCCCGGACAGCGTGAACTCATCATTGGTCATGTCCTACAGATCTCACGGTCGCACATATCAGGACCGAGACTAGACATGAATACAAGCTTATAGGACGTAGACAAAATTACCTACCTAAACATTCAATGAGTCCAGAAAACACCGATCTATGACTACATCGAGCAGTTTATTGGGCATACTAACATAGTTCTATCACAAACTACAATCAGATCTAGGAGGTGCTAACAGATCGAAGCTACTACACCTGGGATTTGAGGAAACTCACCGGCATCGGAGGAGCGGAGCACATCGCCGCTGAAGGTCTTGGAGAAGAACGTCTGCACCAGCCGATCTACAACCACCACCACCGACACCACTGCTACCGCCGCTTACCTGCTGGCCGATGAAGAACTTCACCAGCTTAAGAGCTTGAAGAATGGGGAAAATGGTGGTGAAGCACTACGTGGTGAGCCGGGTAGTGATATATACCGCCGCGCTTTTGCGTGCGGTGACGAAATTTCTCCCGCCAGCTTTTGGGGGAAGCTGCGGCTCGCGTCATCGCCGCGCGCGCAAAGGTGACACGCGCCCCCCCCCCCCCCCCCCCCCCCCCGCACGAGCGTAGCTTGTCTCCGCGAAAACGCTCGATTTGGATGTTCCCAACGGGCCAAGTTTTGAGTTGTACAAAAAACCGTGCGATCCAGGATAATAAACGGGCTTATTTCTTCCGGCCGGGTGCTAGAAACGGAAAAAGACCAACCAAACACGCTAGGTTTCTGTCTATCTCAGAGGCCACCTTGTTTTGCCGTGCTCCGTGGCCTTGCCCATGTCCTCATCCCAAACGCCCATAAATAATAAAGAAACAAAAAAGCCGTACAAGATTAGGAGCAACTAATGCTAGCTTAGCTAGCCATCATTATGAGTGGTTCCACTGAAGTTCTATTTTTCAGATTTCAGCATGGCTGACTCAGATGAGGGTTGAATAATTGATGTGTGTGTGTTTGTGATTTCACATCAATTTGTCAATGATTAGGTCAGTCAGTATAAGATCAACTGGCACTATCACAATGCAATTTGCAGCTAATAATCTGGTGCCAAGGACGGAATGGAATCTAAGTCTGAATGTGTAGTGACATTTGTTTTTTGAATTGATTGCATGGGCATCTGGGAGTGAGATCTGTGCCCATGGCACTTCGTGAGCTGACCCGGGAAGTCTTGTATCTATCCTGATCTGCATCTTCAAGACCCCGTTGTAGTACAAAACGAATTATTGTTTTTGTGTATAACAGGCATGAATAAATTTGAGGATCCATCAAAATGTCCTGTGCCTTATTTATGTACAGTACCCTGTCCTTCACCCATATTTGCAGTGAGTGGTCCTGCTTTTGTCACCATAATGATTAGACAAATCAAGGGTGGGTGCAGTTAATAAGTTCGATAAGTTTGTGTGAACTAGTATTAACCACCGCTGAAGCGAGAACAGTGCAAGATGCAATCTTAGAGGCTGATTATCCTCTCCTTCTCGGAGCAGCCTTTTGTCCCTCTTTATAAATAAAACTACACTCAGTCGGACCGATAGAGAGCGATGTATAGATCCTCTTATACAGTAGATCAAAAATAAAAACAAAAGAAGAAACACAAAAAGAACCGTGACATGTCACCTGGGACCTTGGAACAAGACTCATGTAAACCGGAGCTCCACGTCGCCGTCAAGATAAACGATTAAAGGCTTTTGCAAGAGCCCATACGTGGAGAAGGTGCCCACACTGAAGGTGATACTTATATTATTTTATTTATTTTTGCATGGTTGATGACTTTTGGAGCATGGACCGCTGCAGTCAGGATTCTGATAAAAAAGGTGCTGTTTGGAGACAAAATTCGCGAAGATCAGAAAATCTAGAAAAATATACGGAAAATCCTATTTTTCTAGAAGACTCAGGATGCCAGAATATGGAGTGGAGGTGGGCCACAGGGGGCCCACACCACCCCATGGCGCGGGCAGGCCTAGGCCGCGCCTGGGAGTGGTGTGGCCGCCCTGGTGTGGCGCCTCGCAAAAATCACTATTAAAAAATCGTGTTGTTTTTGTGCATTGCATCATCATGACCGCATGCTCATGTCATCATGCCACATTGCATTTGAGCATCTTCATGTCACCTTGCATTGTTTGCATAAAACTATTTTCGAAAAGTCTGTTTTTATTTTCTAAACGTCCGTCTTTATTTAAATCAAAACCCGGGTCTCCGGATTATTTTGTTTCGTCTACCAACAGATTTCAAAAGCGCCCGTTTTAAACAATGGAACATTTATATTATTTTTGGGAGGCAGCCAGCCAGGCCCAAAAGCCTAGCCGGCCACCTCCAAATTAAAACCCTATCTGTCTAACACCCAAATCTTTTCTACCAAATACCCTACCCCTTTTTCCTACCCAGCCCCCTCCACCTCACCCCGGCCAATCGCATCCCGCCACCTCATCCCCCTGACCAATCCCCTTCTTTTTCCCTCCACCTCACCTGCCTTTTCCCCCAGCCAACCGCGCGGGCCCCACCCCCGGGATGGACAGGCGTACTCCCACGCGCGCCCCCACCCCGACCACCTCGGGCTCCTGCCCCGCCCGGGTCCCACCTGCACGCACTCCCTCACACACACCCAGCCGGACCCACCACTCCCCACCGACAGCCTCCCGCCCACGCGCCCACCCCCCGCGTCGTGGCCCCGTTCCCCACCAACCCCCTCGTGCTCTCCTCCTTTCCAACCACCGCCGCCGCCGGCGACGCATTCCCGGCCCGAGGCCGCATCACCCTACCCCGACCTCCCCTCCTCAGGCTGCCGCCACCGCGGATCCCCTCGCCTCCATCCCCTCCGGCCGTCGTCCCGGACCCCGCTGGCCGCGCATCCGGGCCCTCCCCCGTCTCCCTGCTCCTCTCTCCCTCGTCCTCTCCCGAGAGACCGCCGCCGCTGCGGGTCGTCGACCGCCCGCGCTCTCCTTCACCGCGTCGTCCCTGCCACCGAGGCCGCCGCCCGCCTCTTCTCGCACCCCGACCCCGCTCCCTCCTCTGCTACCTCGCCTGCATCCCCACCGCCCTTCGGGCTGGCCGTTTTTCTTTCCATCTTCGGTGCCTCAACTTGGCCGCCGCCGCGAGTTCCTCTGCCGTCGTTGCCGGGCCCTGTCCATCCCCACCCCAAGCTCACCTTCCATGCCTCCGCGGTGGCCTTCGCCGACCCTCTTGTGAGCCGGCCGCCCGTGTCGGCCTATGGCTCCGAGACCGCCGCCAGCGCCACATCTTCTGCCCCTCGAGTATGAGCTGGCCGGCCCCGCATCCTCCGGCCATGCCAAGCGCGCCGCCGCCGTTCGCCTCGGTGTCCGTGCCCTCTGTCGTCCTCTTCCTCTGTTTTTCATCCTCACGCATGTTTGGCCGTGCTAACCGTGTGCTGCACGTGTCCATGTGTGTGCGCCCAAGTTACTGTGTGTTGGTGAGAGCCAGGTTGATGACTATTTGTTTGGCATTCCACATCACAGATTGTATCTTTTTCTATCTTTGGTCACACTGATTCTTTGTGGCAGCTTGGCCCCCGCGAATCTGTCTCGTTGGTTCGTCGACCAAGATCTCCCGAAGATCGTCGACATGCAACGCCAAGATCGTCTCTCGGACGCCAAGTCCTTCGGCCCGGGAAAAAACCGACGACCCGACCCAAGACCCGAAGACCGATCCGGAACGCCAAGGTCTTCTTCACGAATGCGGATCCGAAGACCCCTAGACCCCGGATCCAAACCTCGGCATCCGCTTCATGCTATCCTTCCCGGACGCCAAGTTCCATTCCCGAAGGCAAAGGCCGATCTCGTCGACCCTAGAACCTCGGAGCCAAGTTCGCCGAACCCTAATGTGATCCCCTAACTAAGACCCCTATTTTATAAATGCCATCTATATAAATCGTTGCATATTAAATTGTTCATGCATGCATACCTGTCTGTGGGTTGGGGGCGTTATGCCGATTCACCGCATAATTAAATATGGAGTCGATATGCGGAATACCTTTGTCTTATTCCAGACTCCATTTAAATTGGTGTAGCGAACCGATGCCATGTTTCACCCTGTTAATACAATATTTAAATTGCGGGGTAGCTAAATAACTTGAACCGTGTAATTAATTGTTGGGACCCCGGTTCCGCTTAATATTGCCTAATTGCACCGCATCTGTGTCATGTCATGCATCATATCATAATCATGTCGGGTCTTTTGCCGTAGTATTAAATATTGCATCCGGTGTTTCTTCTAGTGTTTGCTTCTCCGCGGACTAGGCCGATGAGTTGATGCGAGTATCGACAAGTTCTCCGGTTATGATCCGTCGGCAGTGTTTCCCAGGCGAGCATCTCTCCCCTTCTACCTATTTTGCATTTATAGTCTTTATTTCCTCTTGTTAATCTATTGCTATCCGTGTCGCGATGCTTTAGTCTCCGTACCCCAGTTATATCCCGTCCAGCCTCCATATTGCCTTGGACACCTCCTATTACCTATGTTTGGTAGATAGCTGGCCTTGCGAGTCATAGTTGCTCCTGCTTAGGTGTGATCTCGTGTTGTCGAATACCACAGTTGTTGGAATGCTGGCAGATGTTTAAGGTGGAGATGTTTAGTGGTGGAGATGATCATGACTTTAAATACAACTATTAAAATGCTAGATATAACTAATGCAGAGGCATCGGTGGGCAATAGATGTTATTTGGTTCTTCCACGCTCACTTGTGTCCCGTAGGACCCCGAGTACTTGATACCTGTTCCTTGATTTTTCGCACTATCCATATCTGGGAGGCCTTATGGACCCCCTGAGCCAGAGCTTGATTCATTTATATTTCTTGGGGCCACAAACTAGTTTGGGGTTTTATTTACTATCCTGTACTTATGCCATGCTTTACTGCTTTATTTAAGATTGTGCGTGGAGCACCTGTACTGTTTAGGATCGCGGAGTGTTTTCGCGGTATCGACAAGCCCAGTCACACTTTCGGGTTCCCAGTCGTTTACAGCCATTGACGCAAACCCTGGGTCCGTTCCGGAGCCGGCCAACTTCATTACGGGTAGCTTAGTGGGGTGGCCCCCTGAAATATTTCTGAATCCTGTGATCGCTTTGTCGTGAATGCCTCGTTGGGTTTTGATTTGGTTTTTCCGAGGTTGATCGAGTGTGTGTTGCTATTTGTGCACCCCTGGAGGGTAAAACTTTCTGAAAGCCGTGTCCGCGGTTATGGACGACTTGGAGCACAGTATCTCGATCATAGACAAGCATAACTAAAGTAGTGCTATAAACTTGACTTAATATATGACTAGTAATCAGATTAAACTATAACGGAATGGATATTTAAATGCCAACCCCTGCTGGATCTGGGATGTTTGTTATATCTGCCTAGTAAGTATTGCAACTCTAATGGAATATGATAAAAGTGCCAACAACTGTTGGGTTTGGGATTCCTCGGGACAATTATATCTGATTAGTAAATGTTCCAACTACAACGGAATGGCGATTAAAACTGCCCACTACTTATGCTATCAGGATGACTCATGCTATCTATATCTGATTAGTAATTGCTGCAACTATAACGAAATGAGTAAAATTGCCAACTGTGTGAGTTCCTTGGTCCGACTTCCTCGTTTGGTCTCGAGGGGGGAAATACCAGGATGGGTTTGTTTGGTGTTAGCTTCAGGTTGGATCTGAATAGGTCTTTCTTATCCCTCTCTGATAACCGCCAGTTGTATCGAGTCTCTATAGGTTGTTTAGTGCCGCTGCGCTGCCGCTTCAGCCCACCATACCTATATAGGCGAGAGCCGCCGAATTCTAGCCTCGCCGTGTACTGGCCTCAGTACTGACGCTCCTCTTTTTCCTTTGCCCTTTGTCGGCACCCCTTTTGTTTTAGCAGGTTTGAGATCGCCGTCGTTAGCAGGGTTACCCTTCCGGCTTGGCCTGGGCAGGGTTATGGACGCCATTGGTTATTTTTCAGGGCTCTTAGCCCAATTTGCATCTTGTCCGTACTCGGACGCTGTACCGTTTTCAAGGTGATTTGGATCTTTGTATTGTATATCTGTATTCTTGACTCGTTGAGTCGCTGTTGTATATATATCTGTTCTGTGGGTCCCATCGAGGACTGTTGTGTAATGTTATTACTTTGTTTTCCACCTGCACGAAAGTGCCTGGTGGGCGTCCTTGAATCGTTTCTATGCGGGTTTGGCGGAAAGGGCCAAAACTTGCATAGGGTCGATTCGAGGGTGTTACACCTGGCCCACTCCAGCCTCTCCCCTCTGGCGTATATCAACCTACCGAAACCCTAAGGCTCGGTGAGGGACCACAGAAAGATTTCGCCGCCTCTACGGGGCGGAAAACACCGAGAGAGAAAGATCTCTCCGGCAGACAGATTTCTGCCGGGGGAATTCCTTCCCAGAGAGGGGAGATCGTCGCCATCAACACCATCATCAAGCTGGACTTCATCGGGATCATCATCATCATCACCACCATCATCACCATCAGCACCCTCATCACCATCTCCATATTGCTGTAACAATTGAGTAGAATCTTGCATAGTTCATAGGGGAAACTTTCCCGGTGTTGATTACTCTTTGTAGTTGATGCTATTGAGTGAACCGTTGAATTATTATTTATGTTCAGATTGTTATACATCATTATTGTATCTCTGATCATGATCCATATGATGTCTTGTGAGTAGTTCGTTTTGTTCTTGAGGACATGGGAGAAGTCTTGTTGTTAGTAGTGGAGTTGTGTTGAGAAAGATTCAATAGATTGTTATTTAAGTTATGGTGTACCTTTTCTAGTGGTGTCATGTGAACGTCGACTACATGACACTTCACCTATATGGGCCTAGGGGAATGCATTGTGTATTTGGCTACTAATTGTAGGGGTTGCCGTAGTGACAGAAACCTGAACCCCTGTTAGGAAACCATTGCACAAGGGACGTAAGGGTCTTAGAGTTTAAAGCTGTGGTTAGGTTTCTACCTTAATTACTTTCTTGTACTTACGGATGTTTACAAGGGGTATAATCACAAGTATGTATTAGTCTTAGATGGGGCGGTATATTAGTACAGGTTCACCCACACAACACTTAGCAAGCTAGAGAAGATTAATCAGCTATATGAAGCGAAAACACTTGACAGTCTTCCCATGTGTCCTCGAGAACGTTTGGTCATCTATAGAAATACAACCGGATTGTCCTTTGTTGCATAAAGGATTGGGCCACTTGCTGCATTTATTCCTACTGTCTTTTACTTACTCGTACTTTGTTTACTTGCTCTATCGAAAACCCCTAAAAATCTGTTTGCTAAGTATTTGCAGAGAATTCCTGATCCATACCACTAGCCAGCACCTTCTGCTCCTCGTTGGGTTTGACACTCTTACTTATCGAAAATACTGCGATACACCTCCTATACTTGTGGGTCAACAAGACTATTTTCTGGCGCCGTTGCCGGGGAGTGAAGCGCTATTGGAGAGTGGAACTGGTAAAGGAAACTTCTACTGTGAGTATTGTTTACTTCTACAAGTTGCTTTATTTTCGTTATGGATAATTCGCTGAGTTTCTTATTTGGTAATGCTACTACCACTACTAAGGTAGTAGATAAGCCACCACCTGCTGAGAAAGATGTTTTCAAAATACCTACAAGAATTATTGATCGTGTTATGGATAACTATTATGTTGGGGATGGAACTGTCCATCCTGGTGATCATTTACTCTTTATACACGAATTATGCGGGTTGTTCAAGTGTGCAAGTATTACTACAGATCAAGTTAAGAAGAAGTTATTCTTATTATCGCTGAAAGGGAGAGCTGAGGAATGGTATAAGCTGCTGAAGAATGGTCAAGCTCTGGAATGGGAGGAAATAGTGCCTCTCTTTTATTCAAAGTTTTATCCTCCTAGTGAGATTCATAAAGATCGGAATCAAATATACAACTTTTGGCCTCTTGATGGAGAGATTACAACTCAAGCTTGGGGGAGATTGAAGTTACTAATGCTCAAATGTCCCATTCATGAGCTCCCCAACAATATTATTATCAATAACTTTTATGCAAGGCTCCCTCTACATGACAAAGATTTATTGGATGCTTCTTGTGCTGGATCATTCACTCGTATGGAAGAAGAAGCTAAATGGGGCCTTCTAGATCGTATTCAAGACAATGCTGAAGCTTGGGAGAATGACAAAGGTAGAAAGTCAGGTATGAATTATGATTATGAATGCATTGAATCTTTTATGGGAACCGATGACTTTCAAAATATTAAAAATGCTTATGGTTTAGACTCTCAAGCTATTGCTTCTTATTTCAAGGCTTTTGCTTCCTATATTGAAGTGCCTAAAAAGAAGTGGAATAAGTATCATGAGCCTTATAAAGATATTGCTAAGAGTGTTTCTTCAAGAAATACTGAAGTTTATACTGCTAATCATGTTTTACCTGAACCTTATATTGAGAAAATTCCTTTCCCAGTTAGGATTAAGGAACATTCTATGATAGCTAGTATGGTTAATGAAAGTACTAGTAAAGTTGTTGAACCTGATAAACAAATGGTTGATGAACCTACAATAGCAAATGTGAAAGACTTTGTCACTAAGTATGAAAAAGAGGGACACACTATCCTTTGTAAGGATACCTCTAATATTGTTTCACATAGTAGTGTTATAAGAGCTAGTATTCCTGTGTTTTCTGTTAGAATAAGTGATCATTGTTATGACGGTCCTTGTGATAGTTATATTGTTAAGTTTATGCATGATACTGAAAGCTACTATGAGAGAGGGAAAAGTGTTCTTATTTATCTCAATAATATCAAGTTTCCTCGTTTTATGCTGAAAGTTTTTATATTGCGCTTCTTTTGCCTTCTTATGCAAGTTGCCTTTGGTTTCAATAACTTGTTTCTTTACAAAATCCCCTTGCATAGGAAGTGGGTTAGACTTAAATGTGTGTGTTTTTGCTTCTTAATGCTCTCTTTCACTTCAATTCATATCCCTATGAGAGCTTCTTCAAAATTATCATGCCCATCTTAATGGCTATAAAGAAAGAGCTTTATGGGAGACAACCCAATTTGTTTTGACTTTCAGTTTGTTTTTGTTTCTTTGAGTCTTGGAAGTTATTACTTCTGTAATAAACTCTCCTTATCCGTTTTGTTTGGTTTTTGTGTCAAGATCAACCTCTAATGAGAGAGAAGTAAGATTTAGGGAAGTTGCTGTCCCGGAACAGATTTTTGTGCTTCACCGTAAAAATTCGTAAGAGATCTCTGTATGTCGGATTGAGCTGTAATTTTTTGTGCTTCTGCCCCAGGTTGTTATTTAACTTTCGTTAGTTTTGTACTTTTTGATTTGAGCAATAGAAGATTTTCGAAAAAATTGATCTTACCTGCTGGTATGTTTTGACAGATTTTGCCAATCTTGCATTTGCTTCTTTATTCGATTTCCTTCTTGAATTCTTTTTTGGGTTTTCGGAAGGAGTTTCTACAGTAGCTTTTGTTTTGATGGTTTTTCAGTTGAAGTTGGACTCAAAAGGTTTTATCACTTCACTTATACTAATGTTGCTAATAAGAACTGTGTGAAGTTTTGTGTGAAACAAATTTCCAGGAAGTGGAGATAATGGTGTAATAAGGAAGAGAAGGGCTTTATGACTCAAGTAATAATTGTATGAAGATGAAGATATTGATATTCAAGAGATGACTCTGGAAGGATCCACTAAATACCAAATTCTGAGACCTGCAGAGTCTGTTTCCAACTAGGTAACAGTTCTGGTAAGAAAAGTTCCGCAAAAATACGACCCAACTATATTTTTGCAGTTTTTAGTCAATAAGGAAAGTTTCAAAGCGAAAAAGGGACGAAACCGGAGACGGGGTGGCCCACACCACCCCATGGCGCGGGCCCACCCCTGGCCACGCCACCAGGTGGTGAGGTCACCCAGGACTCTGCCTCCGACTCGTTTTCTCCCAGTACCTTCCTTTTGACATGAAACTTCGTAATATATATCCCCTCGAATCCCCCGAGGTTCGTATATTGTGTTTTCGTCGTGTTTTCATTTCGATCTGTTTCTGCCAGGACATACTCTTTGAAGGCTTAGAAGCACAATGGTGTCCGCCAAGGATAAAGGGAAGGAGCCCATGGAGGAAGACCCCCAAGACCCCAAGAAAGGGTTGGTACCTTTAATCACTTGCCCTGCATCAACGGAAGCCCTACGAGTCACTAAAGAGTTCTGCGATAAGTACCGGGACTTGAAGAGGAAGGTGGACATGCTTCAATGGGAGAATAATAGGCTTCGCAAGATGCTGAAAGATTTCCTCACGTCAACTAAGAGCATAATACCACCACCACCGAAGGAGTAATTCGTCATCAGGTTTGGCATCCCCTGGTTTGTTCCAAGCTTGGGGGAGTGCCGCGGTATCATATCACTATCTTCTATCTTTTTACCTTATTAGTAGAGTCATATCATGAATAGAGGAGTTATTTTGTAGTATGGTTTGCATTATGGAAGTGTCCCCTCTCTCGTTAGATATGTATCCCTTGGTGTGGGTTTCCGTTATGGAATATTAATGAGAAGTTCTATCATTCACTCTTTTGCATAGCTTATATTAGTTTTCAATTCGTGGTTATATGATTGATCTTGTTGTTAGTATTGGTATCACTTTGGGATCATTGAGTTAATTTAGTTGGTTTTGGCAAACCCGGCTCGGTCAGTAGCAACACCTTTTTGAGAGTTGAATGAAAAAGATAGAAGTACTCTAGAGAAAAATAATTTCATCATCTTTCTTTCTTGATTTTCTCATAAGTCTAGTATTCTCTAGTTAAGATCTTTTGTGCTTCCAAGGAAGATTGCATGTTTGTCTTTATCACTTGTATGTTTGTTTCCCTCAACTCTTATCCTTGCTACCTAGCCTTGCTATCCAAAAACCTGTACTGAGAGGGTATTCTTCTCATGCATCCACCTCCTTTAAACCAAAACATTTGCCATTTGTGTCCACGATACCTACCTAGTAGCATCATTGCTATTCCAAGTAAATTCTTGTTTTATCTACCTCCCAAATTAAACTTGTTATGTGAAAATTAGTGATTAAAGCTCTCACGAACTTGATGGCACACTTTACTTTCTTGCATTTAATAAAACTTGAACCATTGGGTCCTTCTTTGTTGCGTATATGCTTGCGCTTTATGAGTTGAAGTTAGCCGAACCATGTATCATGGGGACCGCTTTCAACACTTCATTGGTACTTGTACCTAGTTGATATCATGTTCTTTTGCTTATGGATCCCGGCGGTGTGAAATAAAAGTGGAACTTGTAAGATCATGGAGTTTATATGTGTATTAAAGAAACGCCTGGGTCGCTAGCCTAAGCCATGCCTAATCATGGTGGAAATTGCAGCATAACTATAGGAGCATTCTATGAAGCATCCTCAATAAAAACCTATGCAAATAGCAAATAAAAAGATCGCTGAGATGCTCACTGTCTTCTTGCCTTGTCATTTTGATTATGGGATAACTCCTGTGTCATGTGCAAGGGGTACCCCGTTGGCGGTTCTCAATGATACACATGTATTTACAATGACAAGAGCTTGCTCGTGACTGAAGTTGAGATTTCAACTTATGAGGATCGGTACTCATAAGTAAGGGGCATGAGATTTCAACTTATAACGTGTCAAGCATATCCTCTTAGTTGTGTCACTTTAACCTTAATCACCGAAAGATGCCTATGATAGGGGCAATGAGAGCTGAAAGCTAGTAAGTATCATAATTTTTGGGAGATCTTTATGAGTCTTGCAATCCCTACTTCCCTCTTTGAAGGGCCTTTCTTTTACTTTGTAGTTGAGTCAGTAAACCTACTCCCTTCTATCTCAGCAAGTATTTTGAGTTGTTGTGTTTCATTCATTCATATGATGATTTATTCAATCATGTCTTATGTTCCTTGCTTTGCACATTGCTCTTATCCTTATGTTTACTACTTTGAAAGCTATCATTGAAAAAGCCAGCTATTTGTGAACTCTAGCAAATTATCAACTATTCTTCGACCAAGAGCTAAGTTTGCCATTACCAATTATTCTCGAGCATTACCCATTTCTAGTAGGGGAAATGACTCAATCTGGGTCATAGTTGATAGACTGTCCAAGGTAGCCCACTTCATACCAGTCAAGACAACCTACCAGAGTGCAAAGATAGCAGAGATGTACATTGCTAGGATTGTTAGTCTGCATGGAACCCCCCAAGACCATCGTCTCAGATCGAGGAACCCAGTTTACTTCAAGATTTTGGCAGAAAGTTTAGGAAGGTTTAGGAACTAAGTTGAATTTCAGTACCGCTTATCACCCGCAAACAGATGGACAAACTGAGAGAGTCAACCAGATCTTGGAGGATATGCTTAGAGCTTGTGTGTTGGAATACAGATCAAAATGGGAAGACTGCCTGCCTTTCGCAGAATTCTCGTATAACAACAATTATCAGGCTAGTTTGCAGATGGCACCATTCGAATTCCTATACGGAAGAAAGTGTCGTACCCCTCTGAATTGGTCACAAGTAGGAGAGAGTCAGATCTTTGGACCCGACATTCTCCGAGAAGCAGAAGAGAAAGTTCACAAAGTCCGTGAGCACCTCAAGACCGCCCAATCCAGACAGAAGAGCTATGCTGATAAGAGAAGGAGAGACCTGACTTTCAATGTCGGAGATTTCGTATATCTCAAGGTTTCACCATTGAAGGGAACTCAACACTTTAGTCTGAAGGGAAAGTTAGCTCCCAGGTATATCGGACCTTTCAAGATTCTGAACCACCGAGGAGAAGTATCGTACCAACTGGAACTGCCTGAAGAGATGTCAGCCATCCACAATGTGTTCCATATCTCGTTACTTCGCAAATGCTTGGAAGTGCCTGAGAAGACTGAAGGAACGGAAAAGTTAAGCGTGCTGGGATGGAGTAGTGAGGATGGGTGACCGGTCGAAAAGTTTGACCAAGACTACAGTTTGATCAAAGATTAAGTGTAATTAGTGTTAAAAATATTCAAGTGAGAGATTAACGAGTCAAACAATTCAAATATTAAAAAAAATAGATTTTTTTGAAATTATTTTTACAACAGGCCTTTGGCTATGCTGACGGGCTATCCCGACGGCACCCCTCGGCGTAGCTCCTACACCGATGGCTTTTCGATACGCCGACGGCCTCCGTGGATCCGCTGAGGAAGGTCTTGCCGAGAAGCTACGCCGATGACAGCCATCGGTGTAGCCTACGTCAACGGCTATATTGGCTACGCCGACGACTTTTGGCCCTCGGCTTACCGATCCATTCTTGTAGTGCTTTCATATCAATTGTCAATGATTAGGTCAGTCAGTACAAGATCAACTGGCACTATCACAATGCAATTTGCAGCTAATAATCTTGTGCCGATGAAGGAATGGAATCTAAGTCTAAATGTGTAGTGACATTTGTTTTCTGAATTAACTTCATGGGCATGTGGGAGTGAGATCTGTGCCCATGGCACTGCGTGAGCTGACCCGGGAAGTCTTGCCTGATTGATCTATCCTGAACTGCATCTTTAAGACCCCGTTGTACTAGTACAAAACGTATTGTAGTTTTTGCGTATAACAGGCATGGATAAATCTGAGGATCCATCAAAATGTCCTGTGCCTTATTTATGTACTGTACCCTGTCCTTCACCCATATTTGCATTGAGTGGTCCTGCTTTTGTCACCACTATGATTAGAGAAATCAAGAGTGGGTGCAGTTAATAAGTTAAGTTTGTGTGAACTAGTATTAATCCACTACTGAAGCGAGAGTGCACGATGCAATCTTAGAGGCTAATTATCCTGTCCTTCTCAAAGCAGCATTTTGTCCCGCTTTACAAATAAAACTACACTCAGTCAGGCCGATACGAAGTGATGTGTAGATACTCTTACACATAAAATTAAATATTAAAAAAATATAAGAAGAACCATGAGTTGCACCTGAGACCTTGGAACATGACCAATGTAAACCGGAAAACTACACTCCATGTCACCGCCCCAAGAGGTTAACGACACAACGTGCTGCCAACGGCGAGACCAAACGATTAAAAGCTTTTGCAGGAGCCCATACGTGGAGAACACGCCCACACAGGCGCCCCAATATGCAACGACATCCGCAGGCATCGCCGACGACGGCACCGGAGCGCTGAGCTTTTGCCTAAAAAACCCTCGAACCACACCTTGTAAATAGATTGTCCACTATCCGCGAGTCAAGCCTCGAAAACGCGATTTGGGAGCCACCTTTGCCGAAGCGCCACCAACACCAGGATCACCCCCACCACGCTGATTAGCCCCAAGGGCGGGAAATCACTATAGCACAATTCGATAAGTATTTGAGTGCGGAATCCAAGAGGAGCTGAAGGTAAACTTTATATTCTGTAAAGCCCCACAACCCACTTATATGGTCTTTCGTGCAATGCAATGAATTCCAAGGTGTAAGGTAAAGTGCTGAAAGTAAATAAAGAAAGTATAACTATTGCCGGTAAAGGTAAAAGCAAATAACTAAAAAGAGCAAGTGTTCTGGCATGTTGTTATTTTATTCGTTTTGGTTATCACAATTAATGAATCACATCATATTTTATACTAACTAGTGCATAAGTACTGAATAGTGTGAAGATAAAGAACTCGATGATTAAAAACCTTAGGACCTAAACAATACTGCACAATGGGTATTTAAAGAAAAGTGCCTAGCAACACATCTAACCATCACAACTAACTTTTATAAAAATAGTCTATTATTTCTTCTTGAGAGGAGACATAAATAGGTGCAGTCGTGTAACAGTGCAATTACAACCCGTTACAAGGTCATGTAATCGCGCAAGCAAGTGAGTTATTAAGACATAGATCCTACCACCATTGTAAGTTTTAGGTCCCTATAATTTATCGACCCGTTAATTAACCGTGAATTAATATAGCATGCATATTTAAGATTTGGTACATGGTTTCTGTCAAGTGCCTTCGGCCATCCCTCCTCCTAGCAACATGCAACATTGACAACCTTATGCATTTTCCAACATATGTGTGTACTCATACATCAGTATATAAGACCATCATAGAAGATAACATACTTGTATGTAACCAATAACGAACTAAATTGTCATGAATAGATCACTACTCAAAGATGGGCCTAGAGACACAATAGATCATGATAAAACAATATTGCATCACATATCATGTTTGTCAAGAGATTACAGTAGGGAGATGAAGAGGGTGTTGTTGTAGATGTTGATGATGACCACGTCGGAGGGGGTGGAACCAATCGGAGGCGATTCCGAGAGCTGTTCCCCTCTCTGATCTCCGCCGACAATAGACTACAGACTCTTTGTTTATGTGTTCTCAATCTCCGCCCCCGTCCCTTCTGAGATCGCGCCGAGGATCCTTTTTATATAAGGTTTAGGTCAAAACAAAGAGTGTGGCGGTGGAATCGACATCATTGGAGCTTCGACACAGAAAAGAGAGGGGGTGGCGTAGCCTGGTAGGGTAACCGCACCATGGGCCCCTCTTTCCCATCCCACTAACCTCTTGATGGCCCACTTTAGCTTATTTTGTTCGTCTCAAAAATTTTGAAGCGTGGTCTCTGACCTTGCCTTTTTTGGAGTCCCGAAACTCCCGAAAACACAAAAATACTAACAAAAGCTTTTTCTACATACAGAGTTAGAACCAAAAGAGAGAGAGAGAGAGGATTGTTTATAAAATGCCCAAAATCATTAAGTGCATTGGTAATAACTAATAACATGATGCAAATATGAGACAATAAAACTACAAAGTTCATATATCATTTTACATGCATCACCCGCTACTCGCCATCCTCATGACCAAAGAGCAAGGCCATCACCACCGTCATGTCGCTTATCGAAAATGCCCCCGCAGCCCACCTCTCGGGGCGCTGTCTGGCATCCAAGATGCCGCACAAATAGTGTGGCAGATACCACCATGACACATCCCTAGGAACGGACAAGTGAGGTCAGTCAAGCCAAACAACTCATGGATAGATCGGAACTATGAGCCTCACAAGTCAACTCCGCAACGCCTGAGAGGGGCTGGTAGGCGGTCACTAGATCTAGGCCTTTTAGCATGGATCTGGCACCTCAGTCACACGATGACTGAGTGGTGGGCTCCTAGGCCAGACGGGAGCCGCTAGAACCATCTAGACAGCAGGGACCGCCCAACCCAAAGCAGGCCAGTATGAGTCCGATCTAGGTCGAGGGCAAGTGCCCTGCTATCGATGGTCAGCTCCTCCTGGTATCGACCATGGTTCTACGAGGAGGAGCCGCCACCATGTCTCACCCTCGCCGTCGCCCGAGATCTGCAGGGGAAAGCTCGGGCCATTGCCGCCACCGACCGTAGCTGCTGCGAGCATTACCGCCCACCACCGCCTCTGGATGCGAGAAGCCGCACCCGACGCCGCGCGTCGGCCGTTGCCATGTAGGGCCTCACCGACCTCCGCCGAGCCACACCGCCGCTAAGGAGCACTATGTCCCGCCAAAATCTCCTTGCGCTGGGAAAGGAGGGCCCGCCGCTGCCAGCACCGTGCGGGCTTTGCCCGTCGGCTCACACCGGCAGGAGAGGAAGAAGGGATGGGAAGGGGTCGAAGGTGGTAGCCCGCGAGGAGAGGCTGTTGTTCGGTCGACCAGCTAATTATCCACGTATAAGCTCATAAAAGATCTTGACAGTTGACTAATCTCACGAACATTTCACAAAAGATCTCCACGAAAATATGCTCCGATTTAACTACTGGACAAGAGAAGACCAGATGTGACGAGGCCATATTTCATCGGAGAACTGTTGCTATCATCCACAGTGCCGCTAGGTCAGCGGCGGCAGTGCAGCATGGACAGCCACAGGGAAATATAATAAAAAGTTCCTCAGCCTTTTCTGCGACAGCTCACATCTTCACAAGGCTTACGTGGCCGTTTTGACATTGCGCTGGATTCTCTGTGCCTGAGTGAGATGCGCCACCAATCATCCTAGAGATATATGTAGGTCCGTGGCATGGTGCCCTCGATGCTACAGTTCATACTGCAAAGGCTAGGTTGGATTTCTTGGGGCCATTTATTTCGAATGCATATGAAATTGGGGAAGGGATCTAATCCAACTGCCTATTCATGTGTTTGGTTATTCAATTTATAAATAAGCTGAACACTCATGTATTATTGAGGTGTACTCCCCGATCCATAATAAGGTCCCTGATTTAGCATAAAAGTTGTATTAAATCAGCAATACTTATTATAATTCGGAGGAAGTAGTAAAATTATACGGATATATAGAGTTGTCAGTTAAGAGGACCAGTGTTAGTTATTCGGTACTCTAGTGTGAGTATTCATCAATATTAAAATTTAGTTGTCAATAAAGTGGAAAAATTATTTCCTTCGCCGTCTAACCAAAATTAGGTGTCAATAAAGTGTTTGCGCTATCATTAAAAAAGCAAAACAATAGAAAACATATTAAAAAAATATATTTGTTTCTATTATTATAAAAAAACAATATAACAAAATATTCCCTCCAGTCCAAATTAATGTTCTCAGATTTGTATAAATTCAATGTATCTAGTGCTAGAGACATCCGAATCTAGACGAATCAAAGAACATTAATTTAGATTGGAGGAGTGTGTTTTTTATTATCATTAGAAAAGTAAAACAAACAATACAAAACTGTGGAGGTACATATTTTTCTAAAGCACACGTGCGTAAAGACAGCCCCTCCACAAAACCAGTCAAGCAGATAATCATTCAGACAAAAACTTTTGCTTTGTCCTCATAGAGAAAACCATAATCCAGAAAGCCAGCCCACTGCATTTAAATTGGAAAGAAAGTCAATGCCCAAACCCTGGTTGCAGCAACTACTTTACAGCCCACTGTGTGTGTGTGCCCCAGGGGGCAAAAACTAACAGTAAAGCCAATAATAAGGCACCAAACACTTTGTTTTTACTCGGTGGATGGATTGGATGGTTGTACTAAAGCACACACACCGTATACACCCAGCAGCCAGCCAGCCAGCCAGCCTCACTAAAATAGTGCCAGTACTTTCCTGGTCCAGATCAAAAAGAAGTTGGTGCGCTGCTAGTAGTTCTTGGGTTGGGAGTGAATGCGGCCTCCTCTTCTTCATGATGCCGATGCATTTAGTGCCACTTGCGAGGAGTTTGGTGGGAGGGGGGAGGATCTGAGTGAGTGAGTGAGCTGACTGCATCCCTATCCTCCGAGGAGGGAGTTCTTGCTGGATTTCCATCTCAGTGAGAGAGAGAGAGTGGGCATTGATGAGTGAGTGAGTTCTTGGTGCTGTGCAGAAAGCAGAGAAAGTGGAGTCAAATCTTTTCTTTGGGGGTTTCTTTTCTTTAATTTGAGTTCTTGATCCTGCCAACAAAAGCGAAAGCCCCCGGCTTTTTGATGGGAAAGGTGGAGGGTGCTGTCATTGCATTTCAAGCCCCTTCCTGCTCCTCCATTTCCGCTTCAGAGGAATCTTAGATATTTTCGGTTCCCCAACCCCGAATCGGAGGAAGTTTTGAGGTTTCTGCATCCGTCAGCCACAGTTCTTGGTTGAGGAAATTTTGAGATTTCTGATCCGTGCTGCAGCACTCCCCATTTTTTTCTCCAAGGAGAGATCCGGTATTTTTTTTTCCCACCCACAGCGGCGGCATTTTCTCCGCGCTTGTTTGATCTAAAAATCTCGCCAGAAATCTCGGGGTTTTCCACTCCGCTCCAGGCTCCTCGCTGATCCAGACCGCCACGGAGGAGGAAGAGCTGCGGCGATTTCCCCGTCGCCGATCCGAGAACTCGGGGGACGCCGCCCCATGCCATGCATCTCTCCCTGTGGAAGCCGCTCTCCCACTGCGCCGCCATCCTCCTCTCCAAGAACCACCGGCGCCGCGGCCATGGCGGCGGCAACGGCAGCCGCCACGACGACCCGTCCTCGTTCCTCCGGCAGCTTCGGGACGCGCTCGACGCCGCGTCGGAGGAGGGCGCCCTCTGCCCGCCGCCGGATGCCGCGGGCGCGGACGCCGACGCGGACGCGGCCGTCACGCGCTCCCGCTCCCTGGCGCGGCTGCGGGCGCAGCGGGACTTCCTCCGCGCCACCGCCCTCGCCGCCGCGGCCGGCCCGTTCCGCTCCCTCTCCGACCTGCCGCTCCTCGCCCACGCCATAGCCACCTTCCTCTCCATGTACCCGGACTACGCCTCCACCGCCGACGTCGACCGCCTCCGCCTCGACCACTACTCCCACCTCGCCGGCAGGGTCTGCCTCGACTACTGCGGCTTCGGCCTCTTCGACTCCAGCTGGGACTCCTCCTCGGCCTCCTTCACATTGTCCGAGCTCAATGCCAATCTGAGCAACCACGCTCTCTATGGTGGCGCCGACCCAGGCACCGCGGAGAACGACATCAAGGAGCGGATCTTGGAGTACCTGAACGTGCCGGCTAGCGAGTACGCGCTGGTGTTCACGGTGAGCCGTGGGTCCGCGTTCAAGCTGCTCGCCGAGTGCTACCCTTTCGAGAACAACCGGAGGCTGCTCACCATGTTCGACCACGAGAGCCAGTCGGTGAACTGGATGGCGCAGAGTGCGCGTGCCAAGGGTGCCAAGACGCGTGCCGCGTGGTTCCGCTGGCCCACTCTCAAGCTCTGCTCGACGGAGCTGCGGAAGGAGATCGTGGGCAAGAGGAAGGGCAGGCGGCGGGATGCTGCGGTCGGATTGTTCGTGTTCCCTGCACAGTCCCGGGTGACAGGCGCCAAGTACTCCTACCAATGGATGGCGCTGGCGCAGCAGAACGGATGGCATGTTATGCTCGATGCTGGTGCGCTTGGTCCCAAGGACATGGACTCGCTGGGGCTCTCGCTGTTCCGGCCGGACTTCATTATAACATCATTCTACAGGGTGTTTGGTTCAGACCCAACTGGGTTCGGTTGTCTTCTGATCAAGAAGTCGGTTATTGGGAGCTTGCAGGGGAGGAATGGCTGTAATGCTTCTGGGATGGTGAGGATTGTTCCAGTCTTCCCACAGTATCTGAGTGACTCCATCGATGAGTTTGATGCGGTGGAAACGGAGGGGCTTGAAGATGATTCTTGCACCCCTAAAGATGAAAATTCAGCGCCTGATGTCCGGAGTGGGTCGCAGCTGCCGGCATTTTCAGGCGTGTACACGTCTGCTCAGGTTAGAGAGACATTTGAGATTGACCCTGGTCGTGACAGCAGCTCGGATAGGGATGGAGCGAGCACCATTTTTGAAGAAACCGAGAGCATATCTGTTGGTGAGGTGATGAGGAGCCCAGCATTCAGTGAGGACTGTTCATCGGAGAATTCGTTCTGGGTTGATGTTGGCCAGAGCCCACTGGGGTCGGAGAAGTCTGGTCAGTTCAAGAAAGGGAAACTGGGATCACCATTGCCATCGTCTTGGTTCACTGGCAAAAGAAGTAACAAGAGGATGTCGCCTAACCTAACATCTAGGATATCAAGAAGCCCACTTTATGATGGTAATGTAATTTCTTTTGATGCAGCTGTACTATCAGTTTCACAAGATGTAGACTGCCTCAGGGAAGACCCTGAAGAAGAGATCTATGAGAATGGCCGAAGAAATCATTTCAGGCAAGTTAGTGAAATCCAAGAGGAGCCAGAGGTTGAAGAGGTTGCATGCCAACGTGCTATGAATGGTGCCGTGGATCACAAAGAAAGTGCGATAAGAAGGGAGACTGAAGGGGAATTTCGTCTTCTGGGAGGGAGGGATGGAAACAGCAGATTTACAGGGGGTCGGCTCTTCGGTGTTGAAGAGATTGACGGAGCTATAAGCATGGGCCGCAGGGTTTCATTCAACACTGAGGCGAATATGATTGCCGACAGGCTACATCGGGCCTCAGACGCTGCTGAAGCTTCTGGATATCCATTTCGTGACGATGATGCTTGCATAAGTGATGGCTATGATGATGACGGTCAAGACTGGGGCAGGAGGGAACCAGAGATAGTCTGCAGGCACATCGATCATGTTGATATGATGGGGCTCAACAGAACAACTCTCAGGTTAAGGTACCTTATCAATTGGCTAGTAACTTCGCTGTTGCAGCTTAGGCTGCCAGGCTCAAAGGATGCTGATGGAGTTCCTTTTGTCCACATTTATGGTCCAAAGATTAAGTATGAAAGGGGAGCCGCCGTTGCTTTCAATCTGAAACAAAGTGGTGGCACTTTTGTTAATGCTGAAGTTGTTCAGAAGATAGCTGAGAGAAATGGCATATCTCTCGGCATCGGTTTTCTCAGTCATATAAAGATAGACCCAAACCAGAAACTGTCAAATGGAGCACTGGATATACCCGAGGCTTCCTTTTATAAGAATGGCCGCAGAGACAGTAAAAATGTGACTGTAAGAGTTGAAGTTGTGACTGCTTCGCTTGGCTTCCTTACTAACTTTGAAGATGTCTACAAGATGTGGGCATTCATTGCCAAGTTTCTAGATCCTTCATTCCTGGAAAGTGAACGCCTTGCCATAGCTGCTGACCACTCAGAAGGACAAATTTGAGCTTGATGTATGGTTTAGCAACCGACATAGGAGAGGAAGGTGATCTTTCTCCTTCTGTTGAGCCATAGTTTATATTTTCGAGGGGTAATTGGTAGTGGATTTAGCAGATTTGTTTATTTTTTGCCTAGTTCCTCGACATGTGACTTATTTTTGTGTCATGTAGAGTTTGCTCGAATATGTACCAGCAGCTCATCAGTAGAGCTCCTTTCCACTGAACAATGTTTGTAAAGCAGCTCATTGGAAATGAAATAGTTTTGAGTGCTTTGTACTGGAATGTATCCGTGATGGGCTTTCACAATCTTCTGTTAATTTTTCCTTTTGATGTATTCTTTTTTGTGGCTCCTTCTTAAATTTTGAACTTTATTTGCCTTTTGATTAGTTCATTAAGTGAACTCACAACTGCAAAATGTGGTATTACTATAAGTAAATTATCCAGCTGGAACTGAAGTTTGTCTCATTGTGGTATTGTACAGTGTTGACCTTTTCTCTCTTGTTAAATAGTTTTGGCTGCACCAGTAATAATCTAAAGCTTGAGTGCCTTCTGAACTTTGATCTGAAGAAACCAGTCAGAGTGCTGTTTCTGTTGTTGTGATCACCTTCTTACTTCGATGTATTCGTGAACATTGTACCATAGCATAACATTCTTATGATCTTGTGTTCTTCTCCCAGTGTGCTCACATGGATAAAATTGTTTAACCATTAATGTGATTGTTCCTTTTGTACCAGCAAATCACAATTAGAGACATCCACTACCTATGTATTCGGTGCATTTCTGCCACCGACCCAGTTAAGAAGCTAACTCGAATTTTCATGGTGTAATTTACTTTGTGTATGAATTTTGATACCCCCCCCCCCCATAAAATATCTTTATGCCCCTTTTATGCTGGTAAACTAAATTTAAAACTCATCACTTATGTCTTGTCAGTGTTCGCTCTAAGTACAAGTTTCTACAGTGATCGGTCATGTGCTTTATGGCCATTGTTAGGTTTTATGCTTAATATGATGATTCCATTTCTTTCCAAGTAAGAAACTACACATTCTAAATTGTGTGCCATTTTATATTTTGAAATGCAGAAGAATTGTAGTACACCACTCACTGGGCTCTGAAGTGGCAGCAACTGTAGTTCATTTTTTATAAATACATTGCATGTAAATTTGAGTTTTTGTCCCTAGTGTTGCTGCTTTTGTTTCTTCCCGGTCAGCAGAAATATCTACATCCCAGTGGAAAAACAAGACCAAAGTTGCAAATTGTACTGAATTTAGAAGTACACGTGGAGGTTCGGAAGTAGGAGGTTGAAAACGGATAAACTTGAAAGCAAACGGTCTAATGTTGTCTTCCTTGCACTTGTTCTCGTGCCTGATTAAGGTATCTAGCTCAAAATTGAGTAAAATGCTGCAACTATTATGTTATGAGTATGAAGGAATTTTACTGATTGCAAATGCTTTTGTTTAAACATCAATTTTACTTTTATTGTAGTAGAGCCAACCTCACAATATGTCCGTGGAAGAGATTCTTTCCTGTTTAGGCCTTGATGGCTCTGATATGATCAGTGACAGATCATGCCCTTTTCTCTTCGCTAAATATGACATCCAGAGTCGGAAAAATTATTCCAAGGATATCAAGGCAGTGCAGTGCCAGTGTGTTTCATTAACCACTTTCAGACTTAAAGATGTGTTTATTGTTTTTTGCAAAAGCAGAGGTCAGTTTCAGTTCAAGTCTATTCCTCTCCTCTCCTTAATTAATCAGTTATACTTCTTTTTGCAGAGTGGATTTTAATCCACTTAAATGCGCCTGGATACACAAAAGAATGGTTATGGCTTTTGGTTTTCCACCGTATTATATCTGTGAGACCGTGACCTTTGCAGTACAGCTGTTGAGAACACCCCTCTGGAGTCGTGGCAAACATCCTGGTAATTTCCTGCTTCTATCTCTCTTCTTGTTTTTGCTGTTTGGATGTCAGCTGCACCTCAAGGTACTGATAGAATCTGCTACACTCTCTAGCTATTGTTGTTCTTCCTTTTCTCCTTAGACTTACTAAAAGGAGGAAACGATACTAAAATATGCCAGTAGATTCTGCGCCTTTTGGTGCTCATAACTCAACAGCTCTAAGTAGTATTTGTGTCACACCATGCTTTTCATCTGCATCAGCCTGAACGAACTTTTGAAGTGATCTTCTTTTTCGACAAGACAAGACATGATGCCAGTACAGGTCACCCAAGTATAGGTGGATGTTTTTTTTTGGTTCATGTTCATATTTACTCATATATGGCTATATTTACCCATTAAGGAAACTGATGGGTGGATCACCGTGGATGGATCTGATCTTCTTTTCAAATAACTTGATCTCAGCTAACATTGTAGGCGTGATCAGTGGATGGACAAGTCTTGCACTGGATGCAAACAGTACATTGCTCATCAATACTGGGACCACATGGACAATCGGAAAAAGCGTTTCTTCAAGCCTATGCTTGGCGATTTCAGAAATGGAGTGGTAAGATCTTCTGAAGTACCTGGAAGAAGATATATGTTTATATACTTTATTACTTTGTTGTTTTGGTAAGTGGACAACCAACTTCTTGGGATTGACAATTAGATGGTCTATTGATCTGAATACTGGCGTCTGGATCTCGCGATGAATTTTGATTTTCTTTATCAGAAAATATTCGACAATCAACTTAGAAGAAATGGAGTGGTATGATATTCTGAACTACGCTGTTCTTCTGGACGAAGACATGTGTTCTATAACATATCAGTTCGTTGTTTTGGATAAGCAGATGACTTTTTTTTGAACAATTAAATGGTCTTAATATTGGGGTCCTGATTTCGTGATCAATCTTGCTTTTTCTCTATGAGATAATGTTTGACAATCAGTTTAGAAAAAAATGCTGAACCTCAAAAAGTATTACAGTAGGATATTCAGGATATTCCACTTCGGTATCTCATTCACACCAGGAGTCAGGACCCACATGTCTGTCAGACATGTATATTTTGTAAAGAATGCCCGACAAAATTGACTTGGTGGAGTGGCAAATCCTGAAAATTGCAACATGCCCCCAAAATAAAAACAAAATTATAAAGCATATCCAAATACCGAAATTATATTTGCATTAAGAGAACGTTCTTGTTCTTAGTGACCTGCTTATTTATGTGCATAAATATGAACTTGTTATTACTCCTAAATAGCAAATAGTACCAGTGTAATACCTTCTAACTTTATGACATACTCCATGTTACTGTAAATTGCATCATATGTACAATAAAATATATTTTATTCATCCCTGCAGACCATACCAGAGAAGTTTGTGCGCAGCGTCAGAGGACAGATCTCTGAATTAGTCAAGCTAGAAACCCCAGATGGCAACAAACATAGTGTTCATGTTGCTAAGGAACTGAATAATCTAGTCCTTCGATCTGGATGGTCAATTTTTGCCTGTGTTTATGGACTTCAAGAGGGTGACTTCTTGAGGTTCAAATACAATGGAGACTCCCACTTCAAAGTTGAGATGTATGATCCTAGTGCTTGTGAAAAAGAGTCATCCTGTGTTGTAACGAACCGCAATCCCAATTTCCAAAAAGGGAGCATACCTTGTAATAATCCAATGTCTTCAACGGAGGGTGAAAGGCTAGATGTACATCACAATGGTTGCTACGCCGATAGTTGGAAAACTCCAAAGATAAATCCAGCAGTTCCTTCTCCACAGAAACCAAGTAAGTACACATACATTTCTCCTAGTTCCAGTACAGCACGATCAGATTGTCTTATTAACAACGTTCATGTTTGATTTTGTGCAGCCAAAAAAGAAGCCCCATCTTCTGAAGGCATTCAAGATTCCATGCATTCAGGTGAACTTCAGACTTCCAAAAGGTCCCGCTATTTCTTAGCGACAGGGTGCAATCTGACTAGCGAACATAAGGCGGAAGTCGATAAAATTGCGCAGAATGCCAGACATGGGATACCACTGTATGTGAAAACCATGGCCAATACCAGCCTTGTTGATGGATTTCTGGTATGTTGGCAGTTGCATAGCTTGCACTGCATACCTACTCAAGCTGTTGAGTGTTCAAAACTTACTGTGATGCTCAGAACATCTTTGATGCTTTGCTGAACTCATCAAAACTAACTGCTATATTATTTGCAATAGGTCATATGCAAAGATTACGCTATCAAATACCTTCCAGGTGAAGATGAATTCATCACACTTTCCCATGCCAGCAATAGCAAGACATGGGGTGCTCATTTCAAGATTAACTCTGATGGAACCTACCACCTTTCTGCTGGTTGGTTGGGATTTGTCCATGACAACCAGCTGCAAGAAGGCGATACTTGCGTGTTTGAAGTATTAAAGAGCCGGGGAAGTTTCACAATTACAGTTCATCTGCTTAAAGCAAGCTATCACCATCCACCAGGTAAAACCTTAACCCGCATACACGCATGTTGTCTGAGGAATCATCCTTTAGATGTAGCTCTATCACAGTAGGAAAAAATTTAAAAATGAATCCAGCAAACTCACTGTAACATAAATCCTGTAAGTAAATGCTTAAATATATTCATCTTACATCTGCAATACTGTGTAAAGCTTCACTCTACCAAAATATTAATACTGATACATGTAGCATTCGGAATATTCTATTGGTTTGACGGTCATGTTTAATAGTTTGCGATTGGGGCTTCTAATGCAGGATTTGTCACTTCTGCCAACGGTTTTAGGCCTGAAGACAATGTGATGTTCTCGCGATTCACCACTCTAAAGGGTCTGCTGAAGACTAAAGTCTATGAGAAAGTAGAAGCTATTAAGCCTGAAATCCCAATTTTCGTGTCTGTCATGCTGAAAAGCAATATGGCCCGCGGCTCATGTCTGGTGAGTCACCATCGCTTTCTTCATGATAGAGAGACAATGAAAAATAGTAAAATACTCCCTTCATTCACAATTATAAGATGTTTTAGATATTTTAATGTGGACTATATATGGACCGTAATGAGTGAACCTACACATTGAAATGTGTTTAGATACATGTGTTTTAGAAAAAAACTAAAACATCATAATTGTGAACGGACGGAGTAAAATTCAACAACAAAGTTTATTATGTGCTAAAATGCGAAAAGAGCAGCGAATTTCTCCTTGATTGCTTCTATTGGTCTCTGAATTGTGCATTCTCTCATGCATCCAGGCTTTCAGTATGGATTATGCTAGAGATTATCTCCCTAAGGAGAGCCAAATTATCAGGCTTCATCGGCCCGGGGAAAGCACAACATGGAAAACTACATTCAAGATCCATGATGGAAGGCGTTGGCTCGTCGGTGGATGGAGGCAATTTGCCAATGACAACAAACTGAAAATTGATGATGTCTGCCTGTTTGAAAGGATGAAAAACAGGAAGAAGCTCAGGCTGATGGTCCATATCATCCGAAAGGAAGAGTACTGTTGATTTGGCGCCTTCTGTGGCTTTGCTTATGTAATCGGGAAATTTGGTACCGTCGGTGGCTTTTGTGTTAGAATTTCCCATGATGACATCCATCCTGACCCGTCCAATCATCAAAGACAAACCCTCTGAACGTGATAGAATTAACTATATTACCTGGATTTGATGATACTTGATCAGTTTGAGTTAGGGAACTATGAACAGTTTCTACTTTTACTTCTAAATATCAGTATTGGTGTTTCCGCCGAGTAAATTGCAGGAAGCTACCACAATTCGGGCTGTCAAGACCAGTCATCAGTCAGTACCAACATTCATAATTTTTGCTTGTCAGTATCAAGATAGGGACGAGGAAAAATATTTGCTTATCAATACCAAGATAGGGACGAGGAAACTCTGATAGTGCTGATCCCTAGCGCCTATCCATGCTTGATGGCAGTTTGATAGCGAGGGCCCACTTTTAGGGCTGATGTGGATAAACGGCCGTTGCGGCGCTGTTTACAACTGTGTCGGCTAAGACAGCCACAGTCCACTCAGGCGGTCCCGTCTCACCACACTCGCTCACCCGCTCTTATCACCGTCGTGCCGCTCTGACCCAAGCCGGCGCTGCCACCTCTAGGCCGGCGTCGCCGTCCACACTAGGTAGCCGTCACCAGCATGCCTAGCTGGGACGATAGGGAGAGTTCGAGCCTTTCCGTTCTAGGATTAAGCTCATTATCTAGGGTTAGGGTTTCTTTCAGTCGATATGGGAATTGTTGATTTCTCCCGATTTACCTCCTTTTCCTTGCAATTTCTGCTTGATTAGGACCTAACAGACCTAGATTATGCTCCTGCCTTTGTCCAGGATCCAATTTTCCATGGGATAGCACCTGATTGCACCCTGGTATGTCGCAACCACAAATTGTCGTTGTGCCGGTACGTGGCTTTTGAAGGGAGCAACATTGGCGTAGATTTTATCTTTGCCCAGTCAAGAATGTGAGTTCTATTATTCCTAATTTAATTACAATGGTTTCAGATATTAGTTCAATTCCTAGTTGCTTAGCTCACTTCCTAGCTTACTTAGAGATATATCTTACTTAGAGATATTAGTATTTCTGGTTAGTTACAGTTATTAGTTTAATCCTTGTCTTATCTGAAATCTGCTTTGCTTCCTATGTTTTAATTTCTTTTTAATAGGAAGTGATGAACTGTGGGTTCATTGCATGGAAAGATGAAGAGTGGCCAGATCATTTGGTTAATTCAATAGGTATATTGTGGGCAATGTACCATGAAAGTAATGCTGCTAGAATATATGAGAGGGTGGAAATGGTAAGTTGTTTTCTCAGCTAGCTGAAGAAATAAAAAAGTTAGAGAAGAAGCATTCGACCCTCCTTGCTGATGTCAAAAAATTTATGGAGTGCACTTAGGAGAAGGTCATGGAGGATAATTTGGCTAAGATGAATGCTGAGAATAAGGCAGACATGGAGGTGACAAAAGAAAGTGACTTGGAGAGGAATTTGCCGAAGAAAGAAGTGGAGGTTCTAAAGGAAGAAGTTGGCATGCTTAAACATGTTCAAATTTGACAAGATGATGTGCTGAGGGTTAGGCAGCAGACATGGGATGAAGAAAAGCATGCTCTGCAGGAACAAAAGGATGTTGTGAAGGGAGAAAATAAAAAGTTGGAGTATCTGGCTTTTGACCTTTTTAAAGCAAATACCAACAACAAAGAGAAATTGAAGAGGATTAGTGCAATCTGTGCTGAGTGAAGAAAATGATGTGATCTCTTAGGCTATGATGCTTCAGATATATGTAATGTATGTGTTGTGTTGGACCATTTGTGTTGTGGTTGTACTGGTAAACTAGAACCTTTGCTATGGTGAACCATTTGTGCTATCTTGAACCATTTATCCTGTGTGGTAATGTATGTGCTGTGTGAACCATTTGGAAAATGTTGAACCATTTGTGTTTTGTGATACATACTTTTCATGTGTTTAACCTTGTTTATTTGTGGTAATGGTCATTATATTGCACCTATTGGGTTGTCAAGAACAAATGCTTTTAGACAGAACCAACAAATGCATTTTAACTGAACCAACATGCCATTGTGACAACATTTCACAAAACATCATCAAAGTTACTAGTTTTACTACATGACCATCATCTTCACATCATTTTCACAACAACTGTAAGCGGTATTAGTTATAGTACCAGTTTTAGCAACAATCTCATGACCAAAAGAGGCAAACAACTAGAGTAAGGCAAGAAGTACTACCTGTCCATTACAACAGATTTTGCAGCACACAGAAGAAAAAGTAGTATAGGTCCATTTCAAGTGTTTGATGAGGCAACTCCTCTATCATCATCACCTGCAACATAACCATAGTTGAAATAGCCCCATGTCTTGCTCCTCTTGTATCCAGGCACATATCCTCCATCATCTTCTCTCTCTCTTGTTGTTGTTCTTGGAGCAACAAAGGAAGTTCTCGCAACATGTGCTTGTGGTGATGGCCTTGTAGCTGCTGGTTGTGTAGGATCTTTCCTTATAGATGTTGGAGTGTAGGAGCTGTCTTTCTAGCTGCTAGTGGTGTAGGATCTTTTCTTGTAGATGTTGGGGTTATAGGAGCTGTTATTCTAGCTGCTGGAGGTGTAGGACCTGACCTTGTAGCTGGTGGTGTTGGTGTAGGTGCATATTCTGATGTGTTAGGCTAGACATAAACAACATGAAACACCATAAGATCAACATTCAAGATCAGACAATAGATGAAAGATGAATAAACTCACCACATGTTGTTCTTTCTAATCACCATATCAGGCCTCAAAGTTTGTGTGCAACTAGTGTATCTATGGCCCTGCAGTTTTCAATTACAGTAGGTTATGGTTTCCATTCTTGATGTTTGTTTAGGTTTTGGCACCTTAAACTTCTCCTTCTCCTCTTCTCTTGCTTTCTATAATGCCCAAAAAATATTTCATAGTAGAAATTGCCTGTTATTTTATTTTATGCATCATCATGACATCATAACGCATCATCATGTTCATCATACCACCTTGCATGTATCATATCTTTAAATTATTGCATTATAATATGCCATTGTTTTTGGTTCTTGTTAAATTATATTTGGTTCTTAATATTTATATTTGGATGCAATAATATAATTTATTTGGATGCAATAATATGTCATTTTGATCAGAAAAAGGTGTAGGTAATTAATATGCCATCCTCATATCTATTTGCATCATGTATCACGCGGGTTGGGAGTAGTTTGCATATTCGCCTCATAAATAATATATGGAATATGTGAGGAATTAATTTATATATGTCCCAATTTCATTTAATTTTGTGCCATGTTATACCATGCTAATCAATATTTATTTTTGGGGTAGTAAAATAAGTTGAACCTAATATTAATTTTTTGGATTGTGATTCCGCTTAATACTGCTAATTGCATCATGCCTTGCCATGTCATGCATCATATCATGATCATGCCATATCTTTTGCTGTGTCATTAAATATTGCATCGGTTGTTCTTCTAGTGCTTTACTTTTTCTCGGATAGGACGTGAGTTGATGCGATTTGTGACAAGCCTTCAGTTGTCCGACGTTGATTTCCTAGTGAGAATTCTCCCTCTTCTACCTATTTTGCATTTATAGTATTTACTTTCTTCTTTTGTCTACTACTATCCGTTTGTCGATGCATTAGATTCCATACCTTACTTTCCCTGCAACTATTATATTGCCTTGGTTATCCTATTAATAGTTGTTTGAGTAGCTAGGTTGGACTTTCGAGTTGTAGCGCGTGCTTAGGTTCGTTGCACGCTCTCATACAAGTGGATGTTCCTAATTGGTTTCCGATGCTACTAGTTAATTAAATTGATGATGGTTATGGGTTACACCTAATGATAAGGCATCGGTAGGGAGCACCTTTGCAAACTGCTTGTGTCGCCCTAGGATCTGTTGTTCTAAACATCTGTCCTGAGACTATCGTGCCAACCAAACATTTGGATATTTGGGAAGCCCCCATCAACTACCGGCGCTACTCTTATGTCCAGGATGCCACAAATTTGGGTTTTCTATTTGGTGCATATGCATTATGTCTTCGGACATGGTGATGATATGATGTGATATTTTGGTGGACGTCCATAGCATTACATATATAAAAGTGGTATGTACTAGTCGGCCGGCTTCGGCGGGGCTCTGACAAGTTATCTCGAAAGATCCTTCATAAGTGTGGTATCGTATATGATGTTCCTCCTCGAGGATCGACTATATCTCTTGGTTGGATAAAACACAGTAGGTGGCTCCCCTGGATATTTGCGTAGTTATGGCAAACACCTATTTGCAATTTAGTACTGTGATGGGTTGATGATCCGTTTGGGACCAATAGTGCACCCTTGTAGGTTAAATCTTTTTGAAAATCCGTGTCGACATTTATGGACGCCTCAAGAGCACAATGTCATGATCATAGACAACTTACATGAAATCGTTATTAATTGAAATTTGACTAGTAAGTAGCTCTATAACTAAATATCTGAACAATAAAATTGCCACCGTGTGTGTTCCGCGAGATGACTTCCTCGGCTAGTTTTCGAGGGGGAAATCTTTGGATGGGTTATGCTTGGTGTTATATTTTTGTTACCAGATAGCGCTCTCTTATCACGCTCTAATAGCCGAAGTTGTACCATGTCTATATAAGTTAGATAGTGCAAGCTTTGCTACCGTTGAGCCCACCATACCCATGTAGGCGGGAGCCGGTGAATTCTAAGAGTCGCTGTGTACTGGCCTTAGTACTGACCGCTCTATTTTTTGGTTGCCCTTTGTCGCCATCCCTTTGGCTTTGAAAGTTATGTGATCGACGATGTTAGCAAGGTTACCCGTCTGGCTTGGCCTGGGTAGGGTTATGGACACTGATTGGTTATTCTTCAGGACTCTTAGTCCCATTTGGTTGTTATCCGTACTCAGATCTTATTTTGCTTTATTCATGATTTATATCTTTGCACATTGTATTCATTTGTATTTTTGACTCGATGAAATCATTGTTGTATATATGTTTCTTTGTGGGTTATGATATAAACTATCGTGATGTAACTACTTGTAACAAATCCACTCACACTCACACGAAAGTGTCTGGTGGGCATCTTTGAATCACTTCTATGTTGATTTTGCCGGGAATGCTAAGATCTACATAGACCCGACTCGGGGCGTTACACTTTCTCCCTTTCTTGATGTGAAAGATAGGTGGAATGATGTCATGTGTGCGTATCTTGGGCCAGACATGCTGTCCAGGGTCTGGGTAAATTATGGGCGTGAATTCTTTAGCATACATCTCTTTCTTGAAGAAGTGGCTAACATAGTGCTCTGGTTTTTGCTTGGCTTTGATGATACGACTTCATGCATGGCTGCAAGGTATCCGTGTGACATCCCACTTCCTACAACCACATGTCCTGTCCAATAGGTTGACAACATGTGTTGCATCACCCCTTGAATTAGTCACTTGTCACAAACCTACATCTGCAATCCATTTATCCCTTCTATCATTATGCTTATTTGTCATTTATCCCTTCTATCATTGTGCTTATTTGTTTACTCCTAACATCAAGGATGTATATGTTGAATATGTCACTAGGTTGTTTACCACTAGGTCAGTCTTGCAGGTAGTGTCAAATGTGTAACACCCCGAATCGGGTCTATGCAGATCTCAGCGTTTCCCGGCAAAATCCACATAGAAACGATTCAAAGACACCCACCAGACACTTTCGCGTGGGTGGGATTTTTAACAAGTAGTTACATGACAATAGTTTACAACATAACCCACAAGAATCATATATATACAACAACGACTTAGCAAGTCAAGAATACAAATGATACAATACAAATATACAAATTAGGAAGAAAGCTAAATAGTATCCAAGTACGGATAAGATCCAAACAGGACTAAGAGTCCTGAAGAATAACCAAGCGGCGTTCATAAACCCTGCCTAGGCTAAGCCGAAAGGGTAATCTTTCTAAACATCGTTGATCACATACCTGTCAAAGCCAAAGGGTGCCGGCAAAGGGCAAAGAAAAACAGAAAGAGAGTAGTCAGTACTCAAGCCAGTACACGTCGAGTCTTAGAATTCGGCGGCTCTCGCCTACATAGGTATGGTGAGCTCAGCAACATCAAAACTTGCACTATCTAACTTATAGAGACACACCACAACTTTACCTATTAGAGCGAGATAAGAGAGCGCTATCCGGTAACAAGAATATAACTCTAAGCTTAACCCATCCAAAGATTCCCCCCTCAAAGAGCAGTCAAGGAAGTCCTCTTGCGGAACACACACGTTGCAATTTTAATTATCCAATTGTTTAGTTGGTAAGGATAATTACTAGTCATATTATTAGAGGTAAAATATTAATGCCGTTGTCTATGATCATGGCACTGTACTCCTAAGGCGTCCATAACCGTGGACACATAGCTTCTTGAAAAGATTTACCCTGCAGGGGTGCACTACTATACCCAAATGCATGATCAACCCTTCAGGCAACATATTACGCGTTCCTTCTGAATCTCATAACAAGAACTGTCCTATAACTACAGGTATATCCAGAGGAATCACCTATTGTACTCTGTTGATCCAAACAAGAGGTACGCTGATTCTCGAGGGAGGCACACCGTTCATGACTATTGGTGGATCGGGCCCTGTGAGGGTAACTTATACTCCGTGGGTGCTGCTACCATGTGCCACGATTTATGTATGCAAGCCATGTAATTCCACCAAAATATCAAGTCCAAAGACATATTCAACTCACCCATGTCCGAGGACATATTATGCGTATGCACCAAATGGAAAACTAATTTTGTGACCCTCTGGATATACCAATAGCGCCGGTACTTGAGGGGGGATCCCATAGGCCCCACGTTTGGTTAGCACGATCAACTCAGAACTGGCATTATAGAACGAACGGTTACTAGGTCGACTCAAGCAGTCCCCAAAGGTGATCGCTATCGAGGCCTTATCATTAGGTGAAACCATAACCATAACCATAATCAACATCACCAATTTAATTATCATGGTATCAACCATATTCAGATATCACAGTTCACCTGTATGAGAGTGGGCAATAGACCTAGGCATGCGTTAAGACTCAGAAGTCCAACCTGTCTACTCAAGCAAAAGGTAATAGGATAGCCAAGCCAATATAGTAGTCACATGAGAGTTAAAGATACGGAAACTAAAGCATCGATAGTAAAGGATAATAGTAGATCAAACAAAGGAAGTAAAGACTATAAATGAAAAATAGGTAGAAGGGTAGATGCTCGCCTGACAAGATCAACTGAAGACTCATCGTATCTCGCGTCAACTCAATGGCCTATCCGAAAACAAGCAAACCACTAAAAAGAGAAACCGATGCAATATTTAATACTACGATGGAAGATCCAACATGTTTATGATATGATGCATGACATGGCAATATGCGGTCTAACTACGCAATATTAAGTGGAATCAGAATCCAGATAATTAAATATTATGGTTCGAGTTGTTTATCTACCATGCATATTAAATGTTAAAATAACAAGGTAAAACATAACATCAGGGTAAGGCATACATATCCCGTATTTAATATCTAGATTTAATTATTAGGTGAATCAACAAAATGCCCTCAAACCACAAGATATGTATGCGAGCATGATGATTTAAATATGCAACAAGTTTAATATGGCAATTTATAAAATAGGGGCTCAGATAGAGGTCACATGTTTAGGGTCGAAGATCTTGTGTTCGAATGGATCGGTCTTCAAATCCGTGACGGAGAACTTGGTGTTCCGTGACAAAGGTCTTCGACGTTCCATGAAGGTGATCTTATATTCCCGCTTATGGTGTTCATGGCGAACTTGTTCAGGGTCGATGGTCTTGGGAAGATCTTGGCGAAACCCCGAGGAACAGAGAACTAGCGGGGCTTCAATATTCTTAGGATGGCATCTCCATCTTCATACATCACCACCATACCATCACATCCATCTTCACTCGGACGTCATTGTTGTAACCCCAAACCACGACATCAAGCTATAGGGTTTTCACAGCAACAATAAAAATTTACTACGCGGGAAAACCCGGAATGCCCTAGGATCTATCTAGAAGTAATGTAGTAACGGAGGAAGACACCGGTAACATACCCTTGAAGACCGAGAGAGCGTTACGCTCATGCAGGAGTATGGATGATGTAGTCGTACCCGTCCGACCTCAAGTTCGCGAAGATCCTCGCACGCCGCCCCTTGTCCAGGTCCTTGTATGATGGCCCGGAAGCTTCAGTAGCCCCACCGAGTTATCACATGCATATCGTGCAATGCAACTGACTCCCGAACTCCTTGATCCCTCTTGGGTATGCGGAAGTAGATCCCCTGGCAGAATCCCTTCAGCACAACGGCGTGCTGCAGATGCGTTGACTTTGCACGCACAGTCCTAACTTGGGACCGCGTCACGGCAAAGGCAACTAGAGAGAGGGGCATTCCCCGAGGAAGAACGCCTTAGAAAATATCTTATTATGTGTCCTCTAGTCCTTCCATGGGCACCCCTTTATATAGGCGGAGGGGGTGTGTCCTCCCTATTAGGTTAGCCATATGGGACTAATACTTAAAGGAAAATAGGCAAACAGAAAATACCAGCCGGATGGGCCAAATCCCTAGCCCAACAGGCAGCAGCCTGACTGCCCCCTTAGTCGGGTGGGCCTCCCTAACCAACCGCGGCCTAGCTCACTGAGGCCGGCAGTAGCAGCTGGAACCACAACGGCTAGGCGGGCCGGTCATGCTGTGGCCCAGCTCACCCACGCGGTTGACTTGGCGCATCGGCCAGCGGACCCAGGTGGGCTGGCGCTGACCCGACGGCCCACAACACGCAGCACGACCAAGCGAAGCTGGTGGTGCAGGCCAGCTTGGCATGGTGGCGGCCTGCCAGGCGCGGCGCCCAACGCTCTGTCGCTCTGAGTGCCATTTAGTATCCGCCGCTCACTTCAGCTGGGCTGGTCAAACTAGCCCTATTTGCTGTATTTTTCCTGTGGCTTTTTCCTGGGCCAATTTCCTCCGGGTTTTGGCCTAATGATAAATTCACTTTATAATTTTGAATTTAAATATTTATTTAGAATATATTAATTCACAATTAACATATAATAAATACATATTGTAAATTGCCATTTACTCGGAACTCCTTTCGGACTTTTCCTTTCCTTCTTTCTCCGAACAACTTCGGATCTCTCCAGAATGATTCTGATTTCTCTCTCTTCTATGATTCCATCTAACAGGATGATCTCCAAGCGTCGTATCACCCTTAAGCGTGTTTCCCTCGGTTCGGGAATGCTATAGATATGATCCGTATCAATGATCAATAGAGGGATCGGGATTCCCATGTTTACCCCTATGCACTCCATGAATCTCCATCATGTTCGAACCTGAAACGATATATCCAATTTCCTTGTTCGTGATACAAGACTTGTCTAAGATTTGATCATCGGTATCATGATACCTTGTTCAATCTCGTTTCCATCAAGTTCTGTTTTACTCGTTCCCATGAAATACCATCTCCATGACCTAGTCATGTGTTGCGCAACATATATGTAATTCACCGAGTGGGCCTAGTTGTATCTTCCCATCACACAGGAGAACAATTCCTGATCTTGAAGCATATTGCCTCTACATGCCCCTTCGTATACCCAACGTGTACCTTTATAGCCACCCTATGACGAGATGACGGTTGATATAGTCAAAGCACCCTCCGGTAATAGTGATTGATATGATCTCACAGTCTAAGGATTAGGATAATCCATTTCTAACAATTGCCATGTGAACTAAGTGACATGATCGTGTTGCAACAATCATTGGTGGTAAGTGTCCATCACATCATACCAGATGACATGACTTCATTGTCAGTGACTTTTGTTTAGCCCATGATCAGAAAACCTTGATCATCGTCTGCCCAATGAACTAGTTGAATAGAGGCTACTAGGGACCTGGGTTTGTTTGTAGACCACACCTGTATCAATGTTTCCGCATGATATAGTTATAGCATGATATAAAACTATTATGAACTAATGAGATATGAAAATAATACCCTTTTTATTATTTGCCTCTAGGGCATATCTCCTTCAGTCTCCCACTTGCACCAGAGTACAAATAATCTAGTTGCATTGCTACTAATCATAAAGCATATCTCATATGCATTTATTGATCATGCTTTCTCATGGAGGACTTACTGTCCATTGTTTCACCAGATTCATAAGGTCTTATTTTGCAAATCATTAATATCAACTATTTTGACATTCACACCATTATCATATATAGTGTTATAGCATTTTGGTGACAAAGTGAGACTTATGTTTTCTAGTATATATCATGACCATCTATTAGTTGATAGAAATTTTAAGATGTCATGTATAACTATAAACACACTTAGTCGAAAGTCGAACTTTCTCTAGACCAAAATTGCTAACGCTGAAGTATTCTAATACTTCTATATCTATGTAAATTCTAATCAAAGTGCAATACTTTCACTTTGATGTTTAGCCACGCTTTTGTTGTGTTCAAACTTAACTCTGATTCAGTGATTCAGAAATCACTCTAGAATCCTTGTTCTTCATATCTAAGAACATGGGTCACATTATGTCAAGTATAAACAACATGGATTTCGAAAAACTATGGCCAAGGCATAGTTGATGCAGTGCATCCCTTTTCCATATTTTAACCATTGTCGTAAATACCGAGTCTTTACTCAATGTTTCTCAAGTAAGAACCAATTCTTTGCTTGAATCCATTCTGAATTCTTTTCAGAATCTCAACTAGGTCCTTCTGAACACTTTTAGAATTCTCCAAGCATTTTGACCTTTAATGTTTATTAAACATCCTGATCTAATAAAATAGATCCACTATATTTCATTCAAGTTGAATTTCATCCATCTAATGATATAATCATTCCTAATACCAAATACATTGTTCACTATTATGTCGATTACATATTCTAGAACATTGTCATGCTCCCACTCAAATATTGTATCAATATTTGATATCCTAGGATGACGCTCATCTCCCACTCAAATATGCTATCCACATATTCTATTGGGGAAAGAGCTTAGCTCCCACTCAACTTGCAGACTTCTCTCGATAATCTTGGCACATCCAAAATTCTTTGATCTTACATCAAATCGAGAATTTCTGTTACAAGACTTCAACAATTCCTGATTGATCAAAACCTGCTTGTTGTACCAGTTACATCCTTTCTCTTCATACTATTGAAGAATTCGAAGGTTTGAATAGTCCTTTACCAATTTCCAAATTGGACTTATTTGCTGCTTAAATCCAATAGACATTAAGCATTTGTCAAAACAGCTTTATGACAAAATAAGCTTTTATGTCTTCCTTTTAAGTTTCATTTCCATCCTTTCAACTTTGAAGTTTATTGGGAAGGATTATGTAAATTCCATTACTTAATGAGATCAAGTAACTTTTGCTTCATAATCTCAAATGTTACTTAATTTGGGATTTCATGACTTCAAGTCATTTCTTGTATTTAGGTTTATCAAACTTCCTTTGTAGTTCGTAGTTATGTATTATTCCAATAATAGGAAAAGTGAATCAAGAATGGAATTCTCCAACTGGCAGAACAAGTTCTTGAATCCTATTTTCACAAAGTATTAGCTGAAACACTTTATGATCATATCATTCTAGTTTCTCTCTATTTGTAAATTTCGTTTCCAGAACATATTACATTCTTGACAATTTGGAGGTAAGGTCAAAACCTTTTGCTTACACTTTTGCCTTTCCACTAACACTTCTATGAGAACCTTTTTCTCAAAGGAAGTACCTCGCTAAGACAATACAAACTTTGTCTTCTTCAGGTATTAGTTTGGAATTTGTGTTCATAGTCTTACTAAGAACGTACCACAAATACTTACTATTCACAACAATCTTGAATTATTGAGATCTCTAGAAACTCGAGCTTGCCATATCTCATATGGTGTTGTTTCTGTGAATCTTTAGATGTTCCTAATACTTTCGAGTGTTTACTAATTCAATCTCTAACTCTAATTCGTAACATTAAACCATTCGAAGATCATTTGGACCATATGTATATTATACACTATTATTATGATGTTTTAGACATATCAATACTATTTGATTAGTCCAACATCATAATTCGTGAAACCGTTTTTCACAAGTCCCTTACATGCCAATTTGCTATTAACTTGAATTCGAAATCACTTGGATCAAATCGCAAAGACTTTGGAATTCTGGTTAATCTTATATCCATTTCATTCTGAAATTATTTGAACAATTCGAATTGTTTCAAACTTGTGTTTCATTAAGTAAATACACATATTCACTTAATCTCACTAAAGTAATGATTTCCACTATTTGTTGAAAATACGATACATCATATGTATAAAATTCAACACTTCTTCGCATATCACCGTTTTACCAGAATGCGGAGTTTTAGTGATTTTGCCTGACGAGGCATGGTTCTGTAAAGTCTCTAGATAAAATATCTAAGACCCCGATCTTCATTAATATGAAAAACATGCAGTAACCATAATGACTTAAACAATAGTGTTATTCATTATCAAGACTTGAATATCGTTTGGCAATTCTCATAAACGTCTTTTTATCATACTGATAAAGACTAGAATAACTTGTTTATAATATCAATGTTTCTTATTAATATGAATAACCATCTCGCAACAAGCAAGACACACTAATAAGTTTCACAAACTTGATTACAAAGCTTTTATTCAAATCTACTAATCCTAATGATAAACTTCAAGGGAAGGAGTGTCGTCGACTATCAAGTAGCTTGTGCACCTCATCATGCCATTAGCGCCTCGTTTTATTATGTAAATCTCACGTAGAGGATCCTATTTTTCACTAAAATAAGATTACATATCCAACACTTGAAACCTGCATAAGCGTTTGATGAAAACATTCATTCCTTGTATATCACATATACACTTCCCGATGATGACAATCCCAACATTTGGGTTCGACCTTGGTGAAGGTATCATGCTGGTCACGAAGAATCGTATCTTCTCTACCGTTGGATTCATCAAGGGAAATCTTCCAGGGGTTCACAAATGATATAAAGGAGATGGTTTTCTATGAGGATCCTACTTAGGCATTGGTATCAGTCGATGAAATTCGACCCATCCAACTTAAGTTTCTCCCCGTTCATTAATGGACTATATATGTCCTGAACTAAGGGGATGGCCATAATCTACAAGACATTTGCAAAAAGGACTTAGGCTAAGTTCATAATATGGAGTTCAAACGAACTCCCACTTAAACTATCATCCCTAAAGATAGTTTTAGTGATTACACGACCCCTTTTCCCCACATCATCACCGATCGTCACGACCTTTGATGTGGGTGCTAGGGTGGACCATACTCGTCGATCACATCATCCATGTGACTCGTGCTTGATCTTTCGATCGCTCTGTTCCAAGGCAATATCTGCATATGCTAGGCTCGTCAACTCAACCTTAGTGTATTCGCTGTGCAACATGGCTTACACCCACTATATTCGAACGTAGATATGTCTGACATCCGATCGTCACAGCTTGCCTCATATACCGAAGAACTTTATTGGTGGTACACACTAAGGGAGAACACTTTCATTGGTACTAATTAAGAATCATCCTATTTAAATGCTACCATTGTGTATCTCACTCAAATAAGATGCAAAACAAAGATTAAATCATATCTAATCAAAATGTGATGTGACATGATTGTATTCCCGCTCCATGATCTGTTGGGTACGCAGCATAGAAAACAAAAAATTTCCTACGATGAGAACTATACGCCAAGATCTATCTACTAGATACAGAGCAACGGGTGGACATACATCCAGGGAAAACTTACCCTCGAAGACAAGGAGTTTTGTTAACGAGTAGGAACTCGTGGTTGATGTAGTCGTACGCTTGCCGATCTCAAGATCGTGTGGAAGTCCGAGCGCCGCAAATCAGCAGCGCATCCGTCCTCGCACACACGTCCAAGCTACCGGACAACCTCCACCTCCTCGCTCCAGCGAATCAGCGGAAGCAGCAACTCCTTCCAGACGCAAGGCCACCGGCAACATGTATCTCGCTAATCCGAGACCATGGGGGGATATCTAGAGGGGGAGAGAGATCCTTCATGAGCAGGTGTGGTTTGTGAGAGGGGAGAGGGGGGCTTGATATAGGAGGGAGGGAGACCCCTCCCCTCCCATAGCCGGCGCATGAGGGGGGACTCCTCCCCTCCTTCATTCATGTGGTGAACCTCCACTCACATAAACATGGCCTCCACCCAAAATCCCACTCACATGTATTTAATTTCCACCAAATTAAATGCAACTCTCAATTAATAAAACTCTTTTATTTATTTTATTCAAAATTTTGTTAATTACTTTAATTAACAAACATTCACATAAAACCCCTTGCAATATTTCAATATCACATGTAGAACCACTTTCTGCAATTTCACCCGAAACAAACATTCACATAAAACCCCTTGCAATATTTCAATATCACATGTAGAACCACTTTCTGCAATTTCACCCGAAACAATTCTGGTTTCTATCGAAACAATTCCTGTTTCTATCGAAACATTTCCTGCGCTTTGCAAACCTTTTTTCTAGAACACATGTGCTCCTAAATGGTGTCCGACAACACTTAAGTGTGTCACCCTATGGTTCGTGAATAATGCAGACATGATTGAGACTCCTCTGAGATCAATAATCAGAAGCGAGACCTGTAGATCCATACTGACTCCTGCACATTCAACGATGACTTCTGTGATCGTGAGAACCTTTAACGCTAGAAATTAAATCCCTTTGTCTCATGATATGATACATGTCCGAGATTCTATCATCGGTATACAAATACCTAGTTTGATCTCGTTACCGACATGCACTCTTTTCTCGTTCCCGTGATATAACATTCTAGTGATCACATCACTTGCTTGCAAGCTATCTTAATGTGATATCACCGAGAGGGCCGAGAGTATATCTATCCGTCATCGGGATTGAAAAATTTCACTCTTGATCCATGAGCCTCAACATAACACATTCATAGCACTGAACCCACCTTTATAGTCACCCTGTTACGGTGTGACATTTGATGTTATCAAGATACTCTTCCGGTGTTAGCAATTAACATGATCTCATGGTCTAAGGACTAAGACTACTTTGTATGATGTTATAGCAATATAAACATAATGACTTGATCGTAATGCTATACTTCGGATGAATGTTCATCACATCATTTCACAAATGCCGTGACCTTGTTATTAACAACATCCAATGTCCATGATCAGGAAACCTTGATCATCTTGTTAATCAACAAGCTAGTCTTATAAGAGAGGCATAACTAGGAACCCTTTTTGTTTATTAAACACACATGTATTGACATTTCCTATCAATACAATTATAGCATGCAAAATAAACATCTATCATATACAAGGAATACATAATAACAACTTTATTATTGCCTCTTAGGGCATATTTCCTTCAGTCTCCCACTTGCACTAGAGACAATAATCTAGTTTACATACTTATAAATCTAACACCCATGGAGTTCTGGTATTGATCATGTTTTTCCCTAGGGAGTACTTTAGTCAACGAATCTGCTACATTCAGGTCCGTGTGCACTTCACAAATCTTTATGTCTCCATCCTTGACATGCCCGCGGATGGAGTGAAACCGGCGCTTAATATGCTTGGAATTCTTGTGAGACATTGGTTCCTTGGCGTTGGCTATGGCTCCATTGTTGTCATAATAGATCACCATTGGGTCCAACGCACTAGGATCCACACCTAGTCCGGTTATGAACTCCTTCATCCAAACCGCTTCCTGCGCCGCTTCTGAAGCAGCAAGATATTCCGCCTCCGTCGTTGATCCAGCCACCACAGGTTGTTTGGAACTCCTCCAACTAACTGCTGCTCCGTTCAAGAGAAATATCCAGATTGAGACTTAGAGTCATCCGGATCAGTATCAAAGCTAGCATCAACATAACACTTAGCGACTAGCTTTTCTTCACCTCCGTATACAAGAAACATATCCCTAGTTCTTCTCAAGTACTTAAGGATATTCTTGACCGCTATACAGTGTTCCGAACCTGGATCAGATTGGTACCTACTAGTCAAACTAATAGCATGTGCCACATCCGGTCTTGTACATAACATGGCATAAATTATAGAGCCTATGGCTGAGGCATAGGGGATCTTATCCATTATCTCTCTTTCTTCCGCCGTAGCCAGACTTTGAGTCTTACTCAATGCCTTGCCTTGCAACATAGGTAAGAACCCCTTCTTACTTCCGTCCATATTAAACTTCTTTAATATCTTATCAAGGTATGTACTCTGTGATAGCCCAATTAGGCGTCTTGATCTATCTCTATAGATTTTAATGCCCAATATATATGAAGCTTCACCAAGATCCTTCATCGAAAATTTGCTGTTTAGATAACTTTTAACACTGTTTAAAAGATCTATATCATTTCCAATCAATAATATGTCATCCACATATAATATTAGAAATGCCACATTGCTCCCTCTCACTTTCTTGTAAATACAAGCCTCTCGATAAGTTTGGACAAATCCAAACTCTTTGATCACCTCATCAAAGCGGAGATTCCAACTCCGGTATGCTTGCTTCAGTCCATAGATGGATCGCTGAAGCTTGGATACCTTATCAGCATCCTTAGGATTGACTAAACCCTTAGGTTGTATCATATACAATTCTTCTTCAATATTACCATTGAGGAACGCAGTTTTGACATCCATCTGCCATATTTCATAATCGAAATATGCAGCAATTGCTAACATAATCCTAACCGACTTAAGCATCGCTACGGGAGATAATGTCTCATCGTAGTCAACTCCTTGAATTTGTCGAAACCCCTTTGCGACAAGTCGAGCCTTATAGATGGTCACATTACCATTAGCATCATTTTTACTTTTGAAAATCCATTTATTCTCAACGGCCTTTCGATCGTGAGGTAAGTCCACCAAGGTTCAAACCTGGTTTTCGTACATGGATTCCATCTCGAATTTCATGGCTTCTAGCCATTTGTTGGAATCAGGGCTCATCATCGCTTCTTCATACGTCGTAGGGTCATCTATTTCATCAATCATGAAATTCATAACAGGATTGCCGTGCAGTTCAGGAGCTGCACGTGTCCTGCTTGACCTGCGAGGTTTGGTAGTGTCCTCTTTCGGAGTTTCATGATCAATATCAGTAGCTCTCTCCTCATTAGGTGAAGTCAACTCCGAAACAACTTCCGGTGCTGCACTACACGCCATTTCATGAAGAGAAGGTCCAATAACCTCTTTGAGTTCTACCTTCCGACTACTCACACCTTTCGCGAGAAACTTCTTCTCAAGAAAGGATCCATTCTTGGTAACAAAAACCTTGCCCTTAGATCTGTGATAGAAGGTATACCCAATCGTTTCCTTAGGGTATCCTATGAAGACGCATTTTTCCGCTTTGGGTTCGAGTTTATCCGGTTGAAGTTTCTTCACATAAACATCGCATCCCCAAACTTTAAGAAATGACAGCTTAGGTTTGTTTCCCAACCATAATTCATATGGTGTCTTTTCAACGGATTTAGATGGTGCCCTATTTAAAGTGAATGCAGCGGTTTCAAGTGCATAACCCCAAAATGACAGATTACGACGTTCTGACACACCATTATGTTGTCGTGTTCCGGCAGGCGTAAGTTATGAAATTATTCCACAGTCTTTCATATGTGTGCTAAACTCGTAACTAAGATACTCTCCTCCACGGTCGGACCGCAGAAATTTGATCTTTCTATTACGATGATTTTCAACTTCATTCTGAAATTCCTTGAACTTTTCAAAGGTTTCAGACTTATGTTTCATTAAATAGATATACCCGTATCTACTCAAATCATCCGTGAAAGTAACAAAATAACGATATCCACCTCGCGCCGACACACTCATTGGTCCACACACATCAATATGTATGATTTCCAATAAATCTGTCGCCCGTTCCATTGAACCGGAAAACGACGTTCTAGTCATTTTGCCCATAAGGCATGGCTCACATGTATCAAATGATTCAAAATCAAGTGATTCCAAAAGTCCATCAGAATGGAGTTTCTTCATGCGTTTAACGCCAATATGACCTAGACGGCAGTGCCACATATATGCAGATATATCATTATCAAGATTAATCCTTTTAGCGTCAACATTATGAATATGCGTAATACTACTATCGAGATCCAACAGAAATAAACCATTCAACACAGGTGTATGACCATAAAAGATATTATTCATATAAATCGAACAACCATTGTTTTCAGACTTAAACGAATAACCACTTTGCATCAAACACGATCCAGATACAATGTTCATGCTCAGTGCAGGCACCAAATAACAATTATTTAGGTTTATAACTAATCCCGATGGCATATGGAGAGGCAGTGTTCCGACGGTGATCACATCAACTCTTGATCCATTGCTGACCCGCAACGTGACCTCATCCCTTGCTAGTTGTCGCTTGTTCCGCAGCCCCTGAACCGAGTTACATATATTAGCAACCGATCCCGTATCAAATTCCCAGGTGCTACTGCGAGTACTAGTCAAGTACACATCAATAACATGTATATCACATATATCTTTGTTTGCCTTACCGACCTTCTTGTCCGTCAAATACTTGGGGCAGTTGCGCTTCGAATGGCCAGTCCTCTTGCAATAGTAGCACTCGGTATCAGACTTAGGGCCAGCTCGGGGTTTCTTTTCAGGCACGACAATAGATTTGCCGCCCTTCTTTCCCTTCTGCTTGCCTTTCTTGTCCTTCTTGAAACCGGTGGTTTTATTGATCATCAACACTTGATGTTCTTTCCTAATCTCCACTTCTGCAGTCTTAAGCATTGACAGAAGCTTGGGAAGAGACTTCTTCATGCCTTGCATATTATAGTTCATCACGAAGCTCTTGTAGCTACGTGGCAGAGATTGGAGAACACGATGTATGCCTAAGTCAATGGGAATCGTTATTCCCAAGGACACAAGCTTATCGGCGTACCCAGACATTTTGAGTACGTGCTCACTAACGGAGCTATTCTCATCCATCATGCAACTAAAGAACTTTTCAGAAGCATTATAACTCTCTACGGCAGCATGGGTATCGAAAATCATTTTCAATTCTCCCATGGTATCAAAGGCATTGCCATTTTTGAAACGCTTTCGAAGTTTTGGCTCTAGCCCATACAGTATGCTACAATGAACTAAGATGTGGTCCTCCTGACAAGTTATATAGACGTTCTTTTCCTCGTCAGGGGCATCAGGAGCTAGTGGGGGGCCTAGCGGCGCCTCTAGCACATATTGCTTTTGTGCAGCAGTGAGGAGAATCCTCAAATTCATAGCCCAGTTGGTGAAGTTGCTACCATTCGCAGCAAGCTTCTCTTTCGCCATGAACACATTGAAATTAAAAGCAGGTGGTGCCATCTACAAAAGAATTTGTAAAGTATATTTAGACTAAGTTTATGATAGGTTGAGTTCAACTAATCCAAATTACTAATGAACTCCCACTCAAAAACGACATCCCTCGTGTCCTTTTGGTGATTACATGAACCAAATCCACTACACCAAGTCCGATCATCACGTGAGTCGGTGTAGCTTCAAAGGCGAGCCTCTATATGGGCATCATATCAACTATATGACTCATGCTTAACCTTTAGGTCCGTGTTCTGAGGCCATGTCTGTACATGCTAGGCTCGCCAAGTAATAACCTTAGTATCCGCGTGTGTAAAACTGTCTTACACCCGTTGTATGAAAGCGTAGAGTCGAGAACACCCGGTCATCACGTGATGCCTCAAAACACGATCCACAAAATGGTGCATGCTTAATGAAGAACACATTTTATCTTGATATCTAAATGAGGGATCATCTTATAATGCTACCAAAAGCGCCAAACTAGCAATATAAGATGCTAACATCTAATGTGTGAAGTGAGATGATATGGTCCATGCATTTGATCTCTATCACTTGCATCCTGGCATGATCTCTATCATTCCTTTGTGTGTAAGGCCAAGGTCTATGGAACGTACACGTTAAGTGAGTTGTAAGAGTATCTATCATACATCTACTTACAACAATACCATATCAAGACACTAGCCCAACAACGATCTAAACTAGACGCCTCTAATTTATCAATTGCAAGTTTTACGTGGCTTAGGGCTTTCGGAGATAGAACCGGTCTTACCTACGAACATGAACCATAACGAGGATAACCAAGTTATTAGCAACTTGTTGTAAATCAGATATTGACTATAGTAGGAGAGACAAACACCCGCTAGCCACTTATGCAAAACTAGTTGCATGTCAGTCGTGGAACCGGTCTCATGTACGATGACATGTAAGGTTGGTCCAGACCGCTTCATCCCACTATGACACCAATATCCAAAGTACATAGAAGATGTAATAACATGATCATCATCGCCCACATATAAACATATGTGTACTACCCGTGCAAAGCACCTACGCATAGATCAGGCTCTGATACCACTGTTGGGTCCGCAACATAGAAAACAAAAAATTTCCTACGAGGAGAACTATACGCCAAGATCTATCTACTAGATACAGAGCAACGGGTGGACATACATCCAGGGAGAACTTACCCTCAAAGACAACGAATTTTGTTAACGAGTAGGAACTCGTGGTTGATGTAGTCGTACGCTTGCCGATCTCAAGATCATGTGGAAGTCCGAGCAACGCAAATCAGCAGCGCATCCGTCCTCGCACACATGTCCAAGCTACCGGACAACCTCCACCTCCTCGCTCCAGCGAATCAGCAGAAGCAGCAACTCCTTCCAGACACAAGGCCACCGGGAACATGTATCTCGCTAATCCGAGACCATGGGGGAATATCTAGAGGGGGAGAGAGATCCTTCACGAGGAGGTGTGGTTTGTGAGAAGGGAGAGGGGGGATTTATATAGGAGGGAGGGAGACTCCTCCCCTCCCATAGCCGGCGCATGAGGAGGGGGACTCCTCCCCTCCTTCATTCATGTGGTGAACCTCCACTCACATAAACATGGCCTCCACCCAAAATCCCACTCACAAGTATTTAATTTCCACCAAATTAAATGCAACTCTCAATTAATAAAACTCTTTTATTTATTTTATTCAGAATTTTGTTAATTAATTTAATTAACAAACATTCACATAAAACCCCTTGCAACATTTCAATATCACATGCAGAACCACTTTCTGCAATTTCACCCAAAACAATTCTGGTTTCTATCGAAACAATTCCTGTTTCTATCGAAACATTTCCTGCGCTTTGCAAACCTTTTGTCTAGAACATATGTGCTCCTAAATGGTGTCCGGCAACCCTTAAGTGTGTCACCCTATGGTTCGCGAATAATGCAGACATGATTGAGACTCCTCTCAGATCAATAATCAAAAGCGGGACCTGGAGATCCATACCGACTCCTGCACATTCAACGATGACTTCTGTGATTGTGAGAACCTTTAACACTAGCAATTTTTGTATTTTTGATAAAGAAACAAGCAAACAAGGAGAAATATAAACTTAGCTTGAACAAAAGTGAATCAAGTGAACTTGATAAATAAAGCTATGCTCCCCGGCAACGACGCCAGAAAATAGTCTTGATGACCCACAAGTATAGGGGGTGTATCGCAGTATTTTTGAGGGAAGTGAAACCCAATTTATTGATTCGACACAAGGGGAGCCAAAGAATACTTATCAGCCTTAACAACTGAGTTGTCAATTCAGCTGCACCTGGAAACAATCTTGCTCACAACAGTTTATCAGTAGCAACAGTTTTGTAGTAGGAATAGTAAAGTAACAGTAGCAGAAAACAAAGACAGTAGTAACAAAAGCAGTAAACAGTGGGATTCGAGTGCGGTAGGCATAGAGATGGATGGACGGGCGTTGCATGGACAAGAAAATTCACATAGCAATCAGAACAAAGGGCAATTGCAAATAAATAAGATAAAGCACCCAAGTACTAGACAATCCTAGGCATGTGTTCCATATATAGTCATACATGCTCACAATGAGAACTTGCACAACATCTTTTGTCCTGCCAGCCCGTTTGCAGCGGGGCCTCTAGGGAACTACTGGCAATTAAGGTGCTCCTTTTAATAGAGCACCGGAGCAAAGCAACGCTCCGTGAACACATGTGATCCTCACATCAAAGCCTTTCCTTTCCGGCTACCCCGATTTCTGTCACTTCGGGACCATAGGTTCCGGACAACGACGTGTGTATACAACTTGTAGATAAGACCAAGAACAATACTATCATAATGAATCAATAATAAGTTCAGATCTGAAATCATGGCACTCGTGCCCTAGTGACAAGCATTAAGCACAACAAGGTTGCAACAAAGTCATAAAGCACTAATAGAGATACTAGGCACTATGCCCTAACAATTTGATGCCATTACATGAACGATCTCATCCAATCCCTACCATCCCCATAGCCTACAGCGGGGGATTACTCACTCATAGATGGAGGAAACATGGATGGTCGATGAAGATGATGGTGGAGATCGATGGAGATGGCTCCAGGGGCACTTCCCCGTCCCGGCAGGGTGCCGGACCAGAGACTTTTTGTCCCCCGAATCTCCCCTTTGGTGGCGGCGGCGCAGCGGAACTTCTCGTGGAAAAACATCGACCCCCCCGAAGTTTTTAAGTTAGAAGGCTTCTTATAGGGGAAGAGGGAGACCGAGGGGGTGCCTGGGGCCACCACACCAGGCCCTGGCGTGGCCAGGCCTAGCCCGCGCCTGGGGGGCTGTGGCCAGCCCCTGGCCCTCCTCCTTCTCGTATTCTGGCTCCGTGAGTCTTCTGGAAAAATAGGCACTTTGGCTTTTGTCCCGTCCAATTCCGAGAATATTCATTTTCTAACTTTCCTGGAACCAAAAACAGTAGAAAACATGCAGCTGGCACTGTGGCTCTTGTTAATAGGTTAGTCCAAGAAATCATATAAAAAGTACTCCAAAGTGTGGATAAAACACAAGAAAGTGGATAAAACCAAGTATGGAGCATCAAAAATTATAGATACATTTGCAATGTATCAACATCCCCAAGCTTAGCTCCTGCTCGTCCTCGAGTAGGTAAGTGATAAAAAGAAAGAACAATTTTTGAGGTGACATGCACCATCAAAGACTTGATCAAAGTATTCGCAAAACATTCAAAGCTGGGATCATAGTACTTCAATCATAACATGAAAGACAAAGTTCTAGTAATAAGCAAAGAAACTATGATGCAACATGAAAATGCACAAACAAAAGATTCATGAATAACAATGCTTTGCAAGACATTTGTTTGTTTCACATAAAGAAAACATAGCATAATAGTATTCAGCCTGTCCCTTAATAGAGTATCAAATATAAATGCATATGACACCTTCAAAGTTCATAAGAGTGACTAGATAAAATAGTTTCAAACAAGCAATAACAAGTCATACATCAATCAACTAGTCTTGGGACAATGCACATAGAACTAAGAATGGCCACTATGCTCTCAAAGTAAGTGCATAAAGATAGAAGGTGGAGACTCAATATAATGGTGGAAGAAAGGCCTTTTGTAGAAGGAAGTAGGGATTCAAGTCTCATAAAGAGCTTCCAAAAATTATGGTACTTATAGCTTTCATCTCTCATTGCCCCTATCATAAGCATCTTGAAGGTGATTAAGTTTAAAGTGACACAACTAAGAGGACATGCTTGACAAGTTATAAACCGAAATCTCATGCCCCTTACTTACGAAGACCGATCCTCATGCTACTCAACTTTAGTCACGAGTAAGATCTTGTCATTGTAAGTATATGTGTATCATTAAGAACCGCCAACGGGGTACCCCTTGCACATGATACGGGAGCTTTCCCATAATCAAAATGACAAGGCAAGCAGACAATGAGCATCTCAGTGATCTTTTTATTTGCTATTTGCATAGGTTTTTATTGAGGATGCTTCATAGAGTGCTCACTATGGTGATGCTGCAAGTTTCCACCATGATTAGGCATGGCTTAGGCTAGCGGCCAGGCATTTTTCTAACACATATACAAACTCCATGATCTTACAAGTTCCACTTTTATTTCACACCGCCAGGATCCGTAAGCAAAAGAACATAATATCAACGGGGTACAAAGTACAAGTGCAATGTTGAAAGCGTTCCCCATGGTACATGGTTCTGCTAATTTCAACTTATAAAGCGCAAGCATATACACAACAAAGAAGGTCCCAATGGTTCAAGTTTATTAGAGGCAAAAGTAAAGTGTGCCATCAAGTTCGTGAGAGCTTTAATCACTAGTTCTCTCATAACAAGTGGAAGGTAAACAAAAGCATGAATATACTTGGAATAGCATAAGCTAGTAGGTAGGTATGGTGGACTCTTTGGAATAACTTGGTTTAGGGAGTTGGATGCATGAGTGGAACTCATACTTTGTGGTGGAGGCTAGCAAAAGACTGGGAGCGACAAACTAAGAGAGCAATAATGTCCATAATCATGTAGAGCGACAAAACATCATTGATCAAAGCAAAAAGTGATACTACAAGTTGAAAACTAAAGGATCATAAAGGCTATGGTGACTTGAGATAGTCATAACATGGTGTGAGCATGCGCCAAGTCAACCCAATAAAGCATCAAAGGAGAATACCACTATACTATGCTTTAATATGCTAAAACAACACATGATTCATCCAAGGCACATTAAGCAATCTCAATTATTTTATAACAAGTCATGCTACAGCAAAGAATACTAAGTATAAAGCCAAAACAATATCAAGCATGGCATGACAAAGCATAGCCACAGTCAAAAACAAGCTCTTTTTACCACATAAGCATGAACTTTCCTACTCTTTTCCAAACCAAACCAAACTATTTGCAAACCAATGTATGAAAGGGGGGGTCTAACCAATTTATTCAGCAAACTAAGCAAACCACGCAAACTAAAAACCAAAACGAAAACAAAAAAGAAGACGCTCCAAGAACAACACAACTGTGCATGAAACAATAAAAATGAAGCGTTTGGAAGAAACCTGGAATTTTTATTGATGAAGAAGGGGATGCCTTGGGCATCCCCAAGCTTTGACGCTTGTACTTCTTGGATATTTCTTGGGGTGACACGCGTGGCATCCCCAGGCTTGAGATTTAGTCCATCCTTCATCTCATTACTCATTCCTTCCATACACCTGAAAATTTTCCTTTATACAAAACTTCACACAATCTTTATTAGCAACATTAGTGCACTCAAGATAAATAAGTCTTAAGGTTCAGTTCTAACACCAAATAAACTTCCATTAGAACACTAGGTACTGTAGCACTTCCCTCAAAAATCTCAATTCCCCAAAAGAACTCAAGAAGGAACTAACAAGAAGCAAATGCAGAAAATGGTAGAAATCTGTCAAAACAGACTTGTAGGTAAAGAAGAAATTGTTCGAAGACCTTCTGTTGCTCCAATCAAAAAGTGTTGAACTAACGAAAGTTAGATATCAACCTGGGGCAGAAGAACAAACAATTACAGCTCAATCTGACGTACAGAGCTCTCTCAGGAATTTTTACGGTGAAGCACAGAAATCTGTTTCGGGACAACAACTTTCCCAATCATTACTTCACTCTCATTAGAGGTTACTCTTGGCACAAAAAGAAAAGAAAAAGGATAAGGAGAGGTTATTACAGAGGTAATAACTTCCAAGACTCATCTAAAACTCTTGGGTTATCTCCCAACAAGTTCTTTTCTTTAACGCCTTTAAGTTAGGCAAAAGCAAAAACTAAAAATGGATAAAATGGAAGTAAGCGGAGATAATCATGGTGAAAACATTGTTTTGTTCAATGAAGTCCTTTTGTTAACAAGGTTGATCAGGTCTTGTTACCAAAACAATTTCATATGATACAAAACTTTGTATTCCACTAATGATTATGTTACCTCAACCTTGATAGCAATGGTCCCAATCATAATAGTTTCAAAATTTTCTCTTGGTATGGGACAATATATTTCTCCAACTTGGATGCCCTCAACATGTTCAATTGAATTCAATCCATAAGTCCTTTAAATCTTCTTGGGGAAATAGACAATGTGTTCATTGAAGTTTACGTTCCCTTGATTACAATTAATAACAACTCCTGCAGTATTTAAGAAAAGGTCTCCCAAGAATAATAGACATAATATCATCTTCAGGCATAAAAGTTTGAGAGGATGCTCTCATAAGAAATATAAGTTGAAGTAAAAGAGAGCATCAAAAAGCAAAATCAAAACACATTTAAGTCTAACCCACTTCCTATGCATAGGAATCGTGTAAGCAAATAAATTTGCAAAGAGCAAAGTGACAGGCATAGGAAGATAAAACAAGAGTAACTTCAAAACTTTCAGCACATAGAGAGGTGTTTCAATACCATGAAAACTCCTACCACCATATTTTCCTCTCTCATAATAATTTTCAGTAGCCTCATGAAGAAACTCAACAATATAACTATCACATAAAGCATGCTTTTCATGATCTACAAGCACTAGAGCTTTATCATAAACATTTTCAAAGGAAACCTCGGGAACATAACATTCATCCTCCTTTAGTAAGCATGGAGGACAATCAAATAATGTAAGGGGTAAAGAGTTACTCTCATTAGAAGGTAGGCATGGGTAGCTAATCCATTCTTCCTCCTTTTGTTCATCACTCTCCTCCTCTTTTTCATCTAATGAGATTTTAGGTTCATCAATTTCTTCTTCCATAGGAGCCTACAAGGCATTAGTCTCTTCCATAGGGTCCTGCAAGGCATTAGTCTCTTCCATTTGTGGAAAGCATTTATTAAAATACTCAAGAATATAGCCATTTTCATCCTTGTAATTGTCAAAGCAGAATTTAAGCATACCATACACCTCATATTTGTAAGGTGAATCATCAATATTTTCAAGCAAACTAGCAAGTTCAAAAGCACCCTTCCAAGCAATAAATTCTTCAATTTGTTCCGCATCATAAAAGTCATAAATTCCTTTAGCATAGGAAGATATGGTATCATTATCACTATACTCACATTGAAAAGGGAGGTGTTTATACCTCTTTCTGCAACAAGACTCATCACAGCAATAAGTAACATTATAAGTAGAGCACACGTTTCTAGCAATGGTATACAATCTATCAATTTGTTCCCATAAGTGTTTCCCTTTTGTGACAAGCGGTGTTCCTTATAATAATATTTTTGATCTTCCGTGAACCCACCTTGCCAATAAGCTTCAGTTTCAAAGAAACCAACCATTGACAACAAGCATGATAAAGCAAGACAATAGCAGACCAACGAAAATAACAACTAGAGTAGGAACTAATTTTTTTTGTATTTTTGATAAAGAAACAAGCAAACAAGGAGAAAGATAAACTTAGCTTGAACAAAAGTGAATCCAAGTGAACTTGATAAATAAAGCTATGTTCCCCGGCAGCGGCGCCAGAAAATAGTCTTGATGACCCACAAGTATAGGGGGTGTATCGCAGTATTTTCGAGGGAAGTGAAACCCAATTTATTGATTCGACACAAGGGGAGCCAAAGAATACTTATCAGCCTTAACAACTGAGTTGTCAATTCAGCTGCACCTGGAAACAATCTTGCTCACAATAGTTTATCAGTAGCATCAGTTTTGTAGTAGGAATAGTAAAGTAACAGTAGCAGCAAAACAAAGACAGTAGTAACAAAAGCAGTAAATAGTGGGATTCGAGTGCGGTAGGCATAGGGATGGATGGACGGGCGTTGCATGGACAAGAAAATTCACATAGCAATCAGAACAAAGGGAAATTGCAAATAAAGAAGATAAATCACCCAAGTACTAGACAATCCTAGGCATGTGTTCCATATATAGTCATACGTGCTCGCAATGAGAACTTGCACAACATCTTTTGTCCTGCCAGCCCGTTTGCAGCGGGGCCTCTAGGGAACTACTGGAAATTAAGGTGCTCCTTTTAATAGAGCACCGGAGCAAAGCATTAACACTCCGTGAACACATGTGATCCTCACATCAAAGCCTTTCCTTTCCGGCTACCCCGATTTCTGCCACTTCGGGACCATAGGTTCCGGACAACGACGTGTGTATACAACTTGTAGATAAGACCAAGAACAATACTATCATAATGAATCAATAATAAGTTCAGATCTGAAATCATGGCACTCGGCCCCTAGTGACAAGCATTAAGCACAACAAGGTTGCAACAAAGTCATAAAGCACTAATAGAGATACTAGGCACTATGCCCTAATAATCTGATGCCATTACATGAACGATCTCATCCAATCCATACCATCCCCATAGCCAGCGGGGGATTACTCACTCATAGATGGAGGAAACATGGATGGTCAATGAAGATGATGGTGGAGATCGATGGAGATGGCTCTGGGGGCACTTTCCTGTCCCGGCAGGGTGCCGAAACAGAGACTTTCTGTCCCCCGAATCTCCCCTTCGGTGGCGGCGGTGCAGCGGAACTTTTCGTGGAAAAACGTCGAACCCCCCGAAGTTTTTAGGTCAGAAGGCTTCTTATAGGCGAAGAGGGAGACCGAGGGGGTGCCTGGGGCCACCACACCAGGCCCTGGCACGGCCAGGCCTAGCCCGCGCCTGGGGGGGTGTGGCCAGCCCCTGGCCCTCCTCCTTCTCGTATTCTGGCTCCGTGAGTCTTCTGAAAAAATAGGCACTTTGGCTTTTGTCCCGTCCAATTCTGAGAATATTCATTTTCTGACTTTCCTGGAACCAAAAACAGCAGAAAACATGCAGCTGGCACTGTGGCTCTTGTTAATAGGTTAGTCCAAGAAATCATATGAAAAGTACTCCAAAGTGTGGACAAAACACAAGAAAATGGATAAAACCAAGCATGGAGCATCAAAAATTATAGATACATTTGCAATGTATCACCTCTCAGGGCATATTTCCTTCATGATCTCCATTAGGTGCTCCAGCTTGGCACCAAGTTCATAACGCCATCAGTCTTGTCATTCATCATCGTGATGATTACTACTACACGACTTAGCAATAGGAAAAAAGTAGACTACATTACCTTTTCATGACCTGCAACCATATCACATCACAGAGCCTTCCCTGCAACATAAAGTTAGATGCCTCTACTCTATCTATTGTAGATTTTACATGGTTGTTAAGCCTTTCATGATATAACCGTTTCTACATACGAACTTCCAACCACAACATAGATATGATAGTTGTCGCTACTACACCCCTTTTGGGGCCTTCCGTTGTAGATGCCATATCAACTACTGTGAGAGAGACAAACACCCACTAGCCACTTATATGGTATAAGCCGTATGTCGAGCGTGAAACCAGTCTCGCGTAGGATTACGCGTAAGGTCGGTCCGGGCCGCTTCATCTCACAGTACCATGATATAAACAAATACACGTGGGAAGGTAACAACTAGGGTATCGATGCCCACACTTTGCATGTGTCTATCCATACTAACATACTAACCATAGATCTAGGCTTTGATACCACTATAGGGTTTTCGTAGCAATAACAAAAAAAATACTATGCGGGAAAAGCCTGAATGCCCTAGGATCTATCTAGAAGTAATGCAGTAACAGAGGAAGACAACGGTAATGTACCCTTGAAGACCGAGAGAGTGTTACGCTCATGCAGGAGCGTGGATGACGTAGTCGTATCTGTCCGACCTCAAGTTGGCGAAGATCCTCGCACGTCACCCCTTGTCCATGTCCTTGTACGATGGCCTGGAAGCTTCAATAGCCCCACCGAGTTATCACATGCATACGGTGCAATGCGACGACTCCCGAATTCCTTGATCCATGTTAAGGTTGCGGAAGTAGATCCCCTGGCGAAATCCCTGCAGCACAACATCGTTTCGCATATGCGTTGACTTTGCGTGCACAGTCCTAACTTGGGACCGCGCCATGGCAAAGGCAACTAGAGAGAGAGGGGCATTCTCCGAGGAAGAACGCCTCAGAAAATATCTTATTGTGTGTCCTCTAGTCCTCCCATGGGCACCCCTTTATATAGGCGGAGGGGGTGTTCCCTCCCCATTAGGTTAGCCATGTGGGACTAATACTTAAAGGAAAATAGGCAAACGGAAAATACTAGCCTGATGGGCCAAATCCCTAGCCCAACAGGTAGAAGCCTGACTGCCCCCTTAGTCGGGTGGGCCTCCCCAACCCACCGCGGCCCAGCTCACTAAGGCCAGCAATAGCTAGAACCGCAGTGGCAAGGCGGGCCATCCATGCTACAGCCCAACTCACCCGCGCGGTCGAGTTGGCGCATCGGTTAGCGGACCCAGGTGGGCTGGCCCTGACCCAGCGACCCACAATGCGCAGCGTGGCCTAGCGGGGCTGGTGGGACGAGGCAGTGCGGATGGCAGTCCGGGGCGGGCCAGCTTGGCGCGGTGGCGGCCTGGGTGCGGTGTGGCACCCAGCGATCTGTCGCTCCGAGCGACATTTAGTATCCACTGCTCACTTTAGCTGGGCTGGTCAAACCAGCCCTATTTGCTGTCTTTTTCCTGTGGCTTTTTCCTTGGACAATTTCCTCCGGGAGTTTGGCCTAATAATAAAGTCATTTTATAAATTTGAATTTAAATATTTATTTAGAATATATTAATTCATAATTAACATATAATAAATACATATTGTAAATTGCCATTTACCCAAAACTCCTTTCGGCCTTTTCCTTTCCTTCTTTCTCCGAACAACTTCGGATCTCTCTGGAATGATTCCGATTTTTCTCTTCTGTGATTCCATCTAGCAGGATGATCTCCAAGTGTCATATCGCCCTTAAGCGTGTTTCCGTCGGTTCGGGAATGCTATAGACATGATCCATATCAATGATTAATAGAGGGACTGAGATGCCCATGTTGACCCCTATGCACTCCAGGAATCTCCATCATGTTCGAACCTGAAATGATATATCCAATTCCCTTATTCACGATACAAGACTTGTCCGAGATTTGATCATCAGTATCACGATACCTTGTTCAATCTTGTTTCCAACAAGTTCTATTTTACTCGTTCCCATGAAATACCATCTCCATGACCTAGTCATGTGTTGCGCCACATATATGTAATTCACCGAGTGGGCCCAGTTGTATCTTCCCGTCACACATGAGAACAATTCCTGATCTTGAAGCATTGCCTCTACATGCCCTTTCGGATACCCAACGTGTACCTTTATAGCCACCCTGTGACGAGATGACGATTGATACAGTCAAAGCACCCTCCGGTAACAGTGATTGATATGATCTCACGGTCTAAGGATTAGGATAATTTGTTTCTGACAATTCCAACGTGAACTAAGTGACATGATCATGTTGCAACAATCATTGGTGGGAAGTTTCCATCACATCATACCAGATGATATGACTGCATTGTCAGTGACTTTTTTTAGCCCATGATCAGGAAACCTTGATCATCATCTGCCCAATGAACTAGTTGAATAGAAGCTACTAGGGACCTGAGTTTGTTTGTATACCACACCTGTATCAATGTTTCTACTTGATACAGTTATAGCATGATATAAAACTATTATAAACTAATGAGATATGATAATAATACCCTTTTTATTATTTGCCTCTAGGACATATTCGCTTCATAAGCACCAATATTACTTCACATCCACCACACCATATAGGTTCATCACTTAGTAACACCACTAGCAGAACTAACACGGTTGGAGCAAAAGGGCACCAGGGGCACATCAGTTGAGTCATGAGAAACACGTCCTGGAAGTAGGTGACTGGCAGAGCTTGCGGGGAGGACGACCACTGTCGTGGACCTGCGGGCAAAGACGACGAGACAAGGCACGACCGCGAGCCGAGCATGACATGTAGGCGGCAGGGTCGAGAAGGGAGCCGCGACCCGAGGCGCAGAGCAAGGAGGCATGGCGAGGGAGGTGCCGACCTGCAGGGCTGCGGGCGACTGTGGACGCTCGCGGCGACGACGGGGAGGCATGCAGCCAGGGCGATGACAGGTGGAGGTCGACGCGGGAGAGAGAGAGAAGCAGACCGGTGGCGCAGGGCAAGCTCTGGGCTGAGGATGCACAGATGGGCTGAGGGGCCGCGACCAGACGCGGGAGGAGGCGCGATCGGAGCTCAGGTCCAGATGGGAGGCGGCCAGACGCGGGAGGAAGTCGGGCGCTTGCGGCAGCGGCGCTGTGCCAGGGGAGGGCGACGACAACGGGAGGAAAGAGAGAAGAAGGCGGGGACACGAGGCAAAGGGGTAGGTGGCGACCACGTCGCGTGCGTGTAGCGTGCGTGGGTGCGTGTGTATCTGGTGCATGCAGTAATGCTACTTCTATGAACAAACTCGTACGGATTATTTGTTACGGACTAAGGTGTCGATCACTGATTTGCTGGCAGGATTTTCTAGTAACCGCCCTGCTTTTTTTCTCCAATCCTACAACCCCACGTCTTGTCCGTATGGCCAGGGGAGGGCATTGTCGCTGGTGCGTGCGTGGTGTGTGTTTGGGTTTGAGTCGTGGAAGGTGTGCATGAGTGTGTGACTTGTGTGCGTGGCTGGTGTGTATGCTGCGCGCGGGTGTGCGTGTGCTGTGTCCAGCGGCGGACGGGTGGGTGCCTGTGTAGCTAGGTTTAGGGCTAGAGTTTGGTAATGGGGTGGTAGGTGGCTGCTGGCTGGGCTTTTGGGTCTAGCCGGTGGCTGCCTCCCTCGGACAAACATATTTTTATTTTTATTTGTTTATTTTTATAAAAGATTTTTACAAATAGTTTTTAGATAAATAAAAGATCTGAAAAGCTTGAAATTTTTAATTTGAAATTAAAGGAGAAGACTAATATAGAAAATAAAATAGGATTTCAACGAAGATAGTGTTAGGCAAAAATATGCATAATGATGCAAAAAAAATAACACGAAATTTTTATTTTAAAATATTTTCCGGGCATTACAAAATGCATGCTTGTCCCATGTGTGCACATGGATTTCACTTAGCCATTTACAAGCTGGCTCACTCTCCTATTTCAAATTGTCCATGGCAAGCTCATAGTGGTGCTTTTTGGTAAGCATAAGTAGCAAAATCCATTATTTTTCAGATCCTCACCCCTAAACCTAGCCGTTTGGAAAAGTTGGCATATATGTGTCTTAAGAAGAATCTTTGTGGGCCGTGAGGGAAAACTTGGTTGATGGCTAAAATGACTCCCTATGTAGATAAGACAAACTAGTTAACTATTATGGGCTAGAGAAATTACAAGATAGACTAGTAGTAAATTAATTACAAGATAAGCACAAACCTTTTGTCTATTACATGAATGTATATCTACCAAATTGTCCCTCTTCTTCACTAGGGCATGTCCCTCTTCTTCACTAGGGCATACTTCAACTGAGTTAAGAACCAACGCCAATTGGCTTTGTCGTGGTTGGGTATAACAACAAAGACAATATGGTACATGTTGTTATTGCCATCCCTTCTTGTTGCAGCCAAAATTTGAGCACCAATGCACAACTTCACAAAGCAATCATCAAGCCCCGTAGACATTGGCACAAAAAGTATAGTTACATAAGGAAAATACCATGATGTGCACAATAAAAAAGAATATGAAATGGACATATGAATGGTCACCTATGAATGGCCTACAACCATTAAGATAACCCTCCTTGGCTCCATTGATACAAAATAATAAGTCATGGAATGTTGGGCTAGGATGGGTGTTTTCTGTTGTAGGTGTTATTATCACAACCACCATGCTACTAGGGTTAGTTCTAATGATAGCTTAGGCAAAAAATCTAAGTCTTACATACTATTCCCTGTGATTAGCCAACACAACATCTAGAGCCATTTTTTCCCTATAGGCCATATCCTTGATGACTTCCACACCATGTTGTTGCCTAGCTGCATCTATGAGTGACTGAATTTCTGTATTTGGATCTGATCTGAACATTCCTTCATATGTGTGATCTAACCATTTAGCACTAACCCTTGTACTTTTAGTAGTGGTATCAGAAGTGTCCTGCAATCTCATCTTCCTAATGACAATGGTTTTCTTACCTTTTATCTCAGATGCCACCATAAGGAAGGGACAATTATTATTGATGCAATGAACAATCACTCTAATATTGAAGTTCCTCCAATACTTGTAATTCTTACTTTGAGCAATGTGCAAATCTATCAATGCATCTCTAAATTGTTGCACATTGACAAAGTACATCTTGAAGAACACTCGCTCATGTGCCTGCAGCCTTCTATCATCATACCACTTCCTCTCTAGCCTTCTATTTTCTCTACCTTTTCTGCCTTTTGGTGGCACCATTGACAATGGATGAAATTCATCATCATCCTCCTCCTCAAGGAAACCAGTAGCCTTGTCTTCATTTGATGATGGTATGTAGTATGGTTCCTCTAGTATCTCTACTTCTGAATGACACCTCAAAGTGGGCCCACTTTTGATAGGAAATTTCTTCTTATTCATGGGAATAGGTGCTAGTTGAAACTCATGTGCAACATGTTCTCCAGTCACAAATAAATCTTCAATATCCGTGTCCCATTCACAGTCTAGCAGGGGACCCTCTCTCTTCCTCCTCATCTCCTCAATCTTCTCAACCACTTCTCTCTTTTCCTTCCTCCGTATGTGCAAAATCAACTTGTCCCATGGCAATGTCCCACCAGGAATCATAAATGTCATGGTCTGAACCCATGCTTCCAGCATCATCATCAGTATCATTGTCTTCATTTTGTATTGCTTTACCCTTCTCCACATTTTGACTCTCTTGAGTTAGAAGATAATGGTCTATGCTAGAATGTGTAATTTCATCACGTAATAGAGTGCTACTACTCTGACTTGTAAAAATGCAACCTTCTCTGTCAATAGCATACACATCAGGCTCACTATAATCATAAGGAATAGGTTCTTCAAGCAGCACAATAGAAGATGCTGCGGGTTGACTATTTTTGCCTAAAGATTTATTCTTCTTTCTAACTACACCAGGTCTGCCCCTCTTCATAAACAAACACAACAACTTACTTGAATAAAAATGATCCAACAGTTCATAGATCTTGTAGTTATTGTCAACCAATTCATGTACACCTAACATTGTGCAGTAAATGGAATATCTAACACTAAACCTCCTTTCCTCAATCACTGCAATTAGATTCATATATGTAATGTCATATATGGATATTCTCCTCTCTAGATTGTCTACACCGTCCAAGTGAATTCTGACCTCCCAAATATCAGGATCCAAACTACAAAAACAAAGAAAAATTACAAAATTCAGTAAACCCCAAATGGTTAAACCCTAACCCTAGATAGAAAATTTCAAAGATAAAGAGAGGGGAAAAAGAGGGGGAATATGAAGACGTACTCTCCTCCACTGAGGCTGCTGGTCCACCTTTCTCTTTGTGTTGAATTGTCCACCCAGAGTTGCGGCAACATCGTCGCCGCTATCGATGGCCGAGAAGGCCATAACTCATCAAGGTCATCCAGGTGCTCCACTTACACAGTCTTTGCCGATAGCACTGGAGCTACCAATGCCGCCCTCGTCGCCGCCGCGGCCTCCAGGACTCGCCATCTCCTCCACCGCCTCCTTTTAGAGCGAGAAAGGTAGGAGGAGACGAGAAGGGCACCTAGGCTTAGGGGACCGACCGAGTGGTTGTCTTAGCCAACACAGTTGCAAACGGCGCCGCAACATTCGTTTGTCCACATCATCCATGAAAGTGGGCCCTCGCTATCAAACTGACATCAGATAAGGATCAACGCTATGATAGTTTCCTTATCCCTATATTTGTATTGACAAGAAAAAAATATGAATGTTGGTACTGGCTATTCCGATGGCCCAAATTGTGGTAGCTTCCTGGAATTTACTCGTTTCCAATAGGGGCATATCTTTTGAAAATGATATACCTAACCAATTATTCATTTTTCACCAAGTATTAGTGTTTTTATTTTTCAATCTCCCAAAATTACTTTTGGAAGTTCATATGTTTTTGGAGGAACTTGTTTTTTCTAGCCGCGGAACTCAGATGAGAATGGAATAGTCCATGTGTTGTCAGTGTCATTGCATTGTCAATGTTGTGTGAATACGATTGTAGTTTCAGTGGAAGTTTGTAAGTTCAATGGAAGTGTGAAGTCTGTGGAGAGAAGGCTTCAGTATGTGGTTTGGCTGGTAAAATTCACAATCGACAAGAGAGATCCGAGATAGTTGAGAGAGAGCATGAAGGTGCCCTCCCCCTATCCACTGCCGCCGGCCACCCCAGCGCCAGCACCCACTCCTCCTTGCCATCCCCAACCCCGTTGACAACGTCCTCCTTCCCCATGGAATCTCCACTCCCTCCCCTCCTAGCTCTCCACCGGTGAGTAGGTACGTGGCCATGAGGACAAATGGCACAGAGGTCATGACTCTGACTCTAACGACTCGACGACATCCTACATGGACATGTTCAAGGGAAAGTAGCCAGTGGTGCAGGAAGGCCCTCACGCGTGCTGCACTTAGAGGTACACAAAGAACATGGGTCAGGAGAGATCGACGAGCTGGACCACTCCGATGACTCCATCGAGCGCGGCGAGGATGCTCCATGGGAACATAGCAAGTACAAGCGCGTGCGGTGTCCCTGCATAGGGAAGAAGGTGGCGACGGTGAGAGCGGTGCGCTGTGTCCACGAGGCCGGAGAATATCATTTTGCAGCCCGAAAGTTGGGGCGCCCAGGCAACGCGGTATCCAAGTTGCCTGTAATCAGCCGCGGTGACTACAGTTGGCGTGCCAAATACTCAGAGGGTCTTTTTTGGCACAAATTCAACTTTACGTTTCAATACAAAATCTCAAGCTAACGGTCGTCAAGTTGGGCCCCCTGTCAGTTCTCGCTGTTATGTCGCTCCCGTCGCTTAGGCGTGGTGGCTGTGATGTAGGATTATAGCGCTGGCACAGTGGATAGGACAACACGACCGTCCCAGTGTATTTACGTGACAAAACAGGGCACATATATCGTTGTTATAATTATTTTTTGTTTACTCAGAAGATGGAACGGCCACCGCCACGTATCTCTCCTTTGGACTTCCGTCCCCGTCACTAGCCACTACCTTAAAAACGCATTGATGGTTCCATCATTCCCCTGTCTTGCAGAAACCCCTCTTCGTCTTCCTGTCATCTGTCTTCTTCCCGTCTTCTCCTTGCCTCCATGGAAGGTCGTCGCACTCTAGAGACAAGCTTCACTACCCATGACAATAAGAAGATAGACGTCATCTACACCAACGAGGAGGAGACAGTGGTGCGAGTCTTGAGGATGTATGAGGGTTGGCTTGAGAAAGACGAGGACAAGTTTGTGGGACTGGACCTCGAGTACACACTGAAGGACCCATATGAAGGGAGTGAAGTCGCCATCGTTCAACTGGCCATGAGGAAACACGTCCTCGCCTACCACTTCTCCCGGTTTGTAGATTTGCTCTTTGTAGTTAACCGCTTTTAGGGTTTTCTCCTCTTGTTCTTTATCCATTTGTTCATCTTGCAACTACTGGATTTTATTTAGGACCAAATAAATTATGGCAAGACAATGTTGAGAGTCTTGATCTTGCATTTACTAAACTTTTTAAAATTATATTCAGATGATGATCTTGCATTGACAAAATATTTGTAGTTACAAATTTTGGTGATGACAAACTACATACTTTCAGGACTGACAGGAATTGTCCGGCGCTGCGCCAGTTCCTTGTAGAAAAAGGAATTGTTTTCTACACTGTCGATAATACAACTGATTTTTGAAATTTCATCAAGAGGGAATTACAATTCTTGCGCACAACTGGATCGATATTCAGAGTCTTGTCAAGATCCTAGGAGGCTCGAGGAAGGATGGAATGGCATCACTCGCAACTAGAATCCTCGATGAGTCGTACGACAGAATGAAGGAAGATTTCCTACGGATAGGCACGATTTCTAGGAGGAGTGGCCGTTGTCTGATATAAACCTGAAGTATGCAGCTATAGATGCTTACGTGACCTACCATCTTTACAAGAAGATCCATTTCTTTCTATGTTACCTCGTGTTTTGCCCTATTTGCAAGAGGGAAGACGAGCTTAGGGGAGACCTTTGTAGAAAATGCAGAATAGCTAAGTTTGAAGATGCATATGCAAAGAAAATGTCTGCATATGAAGCAGCTGACAGAGAGGCTGCAGAAGCAGCTGACAGGGAGCTTGCAGCTGAAGCAGAAGCAGCTAACAGAGAGGTTGCAGCTGAAGTAATAAACAGAGAGGCAACATCTTCTAGCATCAACAATCACGCCTATGATGCATCGCCAATTGTGCCATAGGATGCTGAAGATAGGGAAGCCAAGTCAGATCCCAGGTGGGACGAAATTGTATTTTGTGAGCTGTGGAGTGCCAATAATGTAAGATCCACCTGGAATGATCACAGTTGGTCGCCTAGGAACGATGGCAAGCGCCTCAAGTGGTCTAATGAGAAGTGAATTAAATTTTACTCCTTTGTGTTATGTTTCTATTTTGTGGAACTCAGTTAGCTTGTCAAGATGGCTAGCGCCTCAAGTGAGAGTAGTAAAATAAATTTTACTTCTTTGTGTTATGTTTCTGTATGTGTCTTGTAGCTTGTCAAGATGGTAGCTCATTAACTGGCAGTTTGAAAGAGTACCTTTTTCCTCTCTCGCTAAACAGATATGTTTCATTTTGCCCAAATTTGTACCTAATCTAGAGAAGATTCTCTCTTCGATAATTCGTTCCCTTTTGGACCTCCTTTTGCCTCCGATCTGGTAGCAAATCTAGAGCAGCAAATCACACCAGGCAGAATACATTCATTCAGAAAACAAAACAAATGTAGATATAGCTGTGCACAGCTAAATAGGATATAGCGATAGAAAGTAGGTTGCTTAACTAGGTTAGATGCATTCAACCCCTTCCTTGCGTGCAGAAATAGGATGCAAGCAAAATATAGAAACTCAAAAGAAGCTGCTTAGCAGTAGCAGCAGACACGTTCAACCCCTCCTTGCCTGTGCCTGTGCCTGCGCCTCCACCTCCTCCCTCTGGCGCTTCCTCCACTTCTTGCTGCCCAGTCCCTTGATCTTGGGGGCCTTGGGCTTGATTGGAGGCATGCGACCCTCTTCGATGGCCACCCGCTGGAGGTTTCGGAGGTGAATGCCGAGAGACTGGTGTTCAGTGATGTAGGCATTGATGTTCACGGTCTGGCCGACATTGGGGGTGCCGGAGCTCGGGCCCTCTACATGTAGGGGTTCCGCGCATAAAAACAATAAATTTTACTCTACGCCCCTGAACCCCTGAAGCTGCCAGGACCTATCTATTAGTAATACAGTAACGGGAGGGGCTTTTCGCGAACTTACCCTTGAAGACCGAAAAGCGTTGTCAACACTCAGGAGAGCGTGGTTGATGTAGACGAGCCGAAGCCGACCTCAAGGTCGTGATGAAGTCCTTGCGCTCCTTCTGGCTCCAACGACTTGAGTGCCTCAAGTGTGACACCTCGTGGGAGTTACACACGTCCGGTGCCTGACTATGACTCCCACTTCCCCGATCCAGCATCAGTTGCGGAAGTAGAGCTCCCGGAACCGAATCCCGCAGCGCGACGGCGCTCCGCGGTGAAGATGTCTCTCGCTCGTGCAGTCCAGACTTGGGACCACGGTCACGAGAGAGAGATGGGGAGAGAGAAAATATCAATTAGAGGTCCTCCCAAAAGTGGGGAGACCTTTATTGATTATTGGGTGTCTTTATCTTGGCCAAATACCCCACTATATATAGGGGGAGGAGGGGGTACACCCTCCCTCAAAGTCCCGGGGTGGGACTAAAGGAGAGGAGGGGTGGGGGAGGCGCCGCCGGCCACCCCCTCATGGGCCCCACGTGGGGGGCTGGCCCAATAGGGCCACCGGCCACCCCTTGGCCCCTTCCCCCTCTTGCCTTTCCCTAATGGGCCCTCTCCCCTCCGGGAATTGGCCCATTAAGCCTTTGACCATTAAATTGATTTTTCTCTTTATTAAATAATTATGAATAAATGATTAAATCAATATTTAACATTCATTCACATATCATTTAATATCCATGGCCATGGAACACCTTCCACCTCCACTCTGGACATCCTCTGGACTTACCGAAACCCTTCCGGTTTTCTCCCTTCTTTTCTTCGGTGATTCTACCGATCCTATAAACACTCTCTAAGCATCATCAAGCCCTTAAGCGTGATACCCTACGGTTCGGGAACACTCCAGACATGGTCAGGACACTCCCGCACCAATGATCAACAGAGGGACCTGGATGGCCATGTGACCCCTGTGCGTTCCACGAAGATCTTTCGTCGTTTGAACCGGGACAGTCGTGTCTTATTCCCTTTGTCATTCGATACTTGCATTGCCCGAGATCTGATCAATGACATCACCATGTCGTGTTCAATCTCGTTACTGAACAATGCTACTTGACTCGTTCCGACAAGTGATATCCCCGTGATCTAATCACACGCTGTGCAGCTATTGGACATAACTTCTCCGAGTGGGCCCTTGAGTATCTTTCCGTCACATGGACGAACAAATCCTGCTCTTGACATATATTGCCTCTACGGTTTCCTCCGAATACCTGAACACACCTTTATAACCACCGTTTTACTAGATGGCGTTTGATGCTATCTAAGCACTCTCGGGAGACAGTGATTGATATAGCCTCACGGTCTAAGGAATAGTCTACGAGGATCCATTTCTAATCATCGTAACTTGAACTTCGTGACATGATCGGGTCACGATGTTTAGGTTGGGTATTGGTTCATCATCTCATTCTCTGAATGAGATGACCTCATTTCCAACTGGCATAAATGCCACATGATCAGGAAACATGATCATCCATTGACCAATGAACCAGTGACTAGAGTTTCACTGGGAACCCCTGGTTGTTTGTATATCACACGTGTATTGATGTTTTCACTCAATATAGTTATAACATGATATAAAACTTAATCATAAACTATATGAAATATGATAATAGTCCTTACTACTATTTGTCTCTAGGGCATATTTCCAACAGTCTCCCACTTGCACTAGAGTACAAATACACTAGCTGCATCTGTTCTAAATCATTTGCACCATATACCCGGTACCCTGAACATGCTTGATCATGGAAGAGGTTGAGTCTTGGGTCTGTACTTTACAATCCCAAATCCTTTGCAACTTACTAATGTCACCTGAATTGACATTAATACTTTATCATCACATGATAGCATCTGTGTGCATGCATCATTGCTATGGCAGCAGAACGAGGCCTGATTCCAGGAGCCTACAGTGACGTTAGATCAACCTCGAGGGCTTTCTCATGGGCACTGTGCCCTAGGACACATCATTCTATGTTAAAAGCGAACTAGCCCCGCCATAACATTATACAACACTTTAGATGGTACCCTTATCTATTATTATAAATGTATTCATCGAAACTCCCTTGCACTCTGTGCAACTTTCGATGTTTTGTTCACCTCGCTTCCTACTTGACTTTTAATTGGTATCTATAGGAGTTTCCAACATATTCCCTTATAACATAACCCTTTATGTTTTAAGATATGTTATCCTTTATGGATTTGGAAAATATATCCACAGTTCTCTACTAGACACTGCAGACAAACTTAGCTCAACGTTCTGTGATTCGAACTTAATCACTTTCAAACGTTCCTTATTTGGATTACATATTATGCTAAGTTATCATCATGGCTTCTAAGATAGAACCTATGTCTCAACATAGTGGATGATGATCATCCTTTTCTTTCTTTCAACCATTGATGTTGAACTAAATGCTATTCCTAATTTGGGTTATTAAGGACTAGTTCCTTAATTAACTTCTATTCTGAAACCCTTTTCAGAATCCCTTAAGGAATACTACATAATATCATAATACACCTATTATCAACTTCTACATCTTATAAATCATTATTTATAAGTATTTGTGCCTTTCATCCTTAACATACTTAAGAATTACTCTTATAAGCTCCCACTCAAAATATGTTCCTACATATTTGAATTTGAGCCTTACATTGCTCCCACTTAAAAATATGTCAATCACATATTGTTTTAGGAAGACTTTCATAGCTCCCACTCAATTTTATGCAAATTGCATATCTCCTTATTACTTTGAACAACTTCAAAATCTTTTGATCAATTATCAAACTTGGAGATTTATTATGAGATACTAGTACTTTACTAGTTTTAAATCCACTAGACATCCAGCGCACATGAATCAAATTCATTTGAATTTGTCCAATACTTGACAAATTGTGCTTTTGTCATTCACCCCCTTTCCTACAATGGCTTTGCAGTCATTTGGGAAAATTCCAAGTAACTCCTTTTACTTGTGAGATTCAGCAATGAATTGCTTTCTAGTCTCAAGGGAATTTTGCTTCTAGGATTTCTCATAATTCCATCTTGCCATTATTTCCTTTGTAGTTCGTAGGTATGTCATATTTCAAAAATCATGACAAGTGATTCACAAATGTCTCCATACAAGATATGGATTTACATTTTTAACCCTACTTCATGTAGTGGAAAACAATAGTGGAGGGAAAAACACAATGATCAAAATCATTGATTCTTTCCTTCCGTGAAGAGAATCATTCAGGAACGCTATCCGTTGCACTTCTCAACACTCTGATGCAGGGTTTTGAATCCTCATCGTGTTTTAAACTAATTTCCATTTGCTTCATAATTGAGAAACATCACTAAAAGTGAGCTTTCTCAAGAATGCACCAAAATCCAAGCAATACGAATCTTGCTTACCTTTTGGTTTCAGCTATGGATTTCGTATTCAAAGTTTCCAATGAATACTCTACAAGGATTTATTCGCTATTGTTTTGGTTATATCGAATAACCCCAAAACTTTCACGAATTCTAATGGTCTACCAATTCTAATTGAGTGCTAACTATTTCTAAGCTAATGGTCTCTACATATTCACTACAACGATTTATTTGGTGCCTTCTATTCAACCCCTTTGATATCTAATATCACATTGTGATGCTTTGTATTTTGACGTTTCAAAACACTTTGCATTTCACAGTTTCTTTCATGCCATTCTTATAAAGTTGAATTTCATTACTATTGATCAAATCATAGCAATTGGATTCTCTTTTATATTTATACCCTTTGTTGATGAAACACTTTGATCAAATCAAATAGTTTCATATTCATGTTTCCTTTGGTAAACTACTTTACCCATTTAAACAATCATTTAATGATAATTACCATTTTCATTAAAACTCAATACATCGGATATGTATATACTTTTAACAATTCATCAAACACTCTGTATTCAAGTAATACACGGTGTTCAAGTTATTTCGCCGAACTTAGGCATGGTTTATATGTGAAAAGTAATCAAAAGACTTTCACATATTATCGCATAACTTTGAATTTAAACAATGGTTTCATCCATTAATGAAATATCATTAAGTGGGGTATTTTAAACAAGGCATTTTAATATTTTACGAATGTTCATACATTATCAATTAGTTTCAAACAACAAGGATAATTCACATATAATCAAACAAGATATGAACACAAATAGAAATCATTCATAAAAGCAGAACAACTGTTTGTTACAAACTCATATGAATAACTGTCTCACGAAGTGTGAGACAAACTAAAGAAATTCACAATCTCTTGATTACAAAAATCATACTAAAACACAAACTAAATGATAAATGTCGAGGGAGAGTGTCGTTGGCCATCATCATCATGCTCGCCATGAACACGCAACGTCGCCTCCTCTCCAGCAAGCACCTTTATGCAGAAGGACCTGTTTTCACCAAAACAGAACAAGTATCAGATATACTTAACACTGCAAATGTGTTTGCAAGATTATAACATTTATAAAAATGTATATCAAATATATACCTTCGTCATCGATGACCTCTCCGACGATTGGTTCAACCTTTACGTTCCGGAAACGTAATATGAACTCATGGAAGTCCAATGCTTCCGTATCACCACTCATGATGCTACTCCGGACATGTCCTTTGTAGCTGGGAGGCAATGACCGAAGCAGTACGTCTATCGCAAATGGATCAGCCATCCAGTAATCCATGAAGTGAACCAGTCTCGTGTGTGCATCAAGCATGCACTCCAAGTGACTCTTCAGACATGTATGCTCCTCCATCTGTATGGAAAGGAACTCTCCAAGCAACTCGTGTTTCCACATGTGCACATGGCCTGTGAACTCTGCTCTCAGCTGATCCACCATCGAATATGGGTCAAGATCACCCATGAGCAGATGTAGTTCATCCACCATCCCGTAACACATTATTATCTGAATGCAAGTGGACATCTCTTGGCGATAGTAGTGGTCTGCCAGCTCTTGTGAGGTCTCATAGTAGTCTGGCTCAGTCAAATCCATCGTGCGGCGTATGTGGTCTACCACATGATTCCTAGCAAGGAGATCATCTAGGCGCATAAGCCAACTAGGGAAGTTGGATCCATCAAGTCTAAGTTTTTCACCCTTTACCCAATCCTCAATGGCAAAGTAAGCTTCATGGTGAGCCATCTACATTTATAATTGCAAAAGGAATTTAGACTAAGTTTATAATTAAATGAGTTAATAATAAATCCACTCAGAAACACCTATCCCCAGTGATGGTTCCTAGTGATAACAGGACCCCTATCAGCCACATCTCCCCCGATCATCACGGCCATCAATGTGGGTTCAAGGGTGGACGCTAAACGTCGGTCACATCATTCATGCGACTCGTGCTCGATCTTTTGACCATCCGCGTTCCGAGGCCATGTTTGTACATGCTAGGCTTGCCAACTCAACCTTAGTGTTTTCGCTGTGCAACATGGCTTGCACCCACTATATGCGAACGTAGATATGTCTGACACCCGATCATCACGGCCTGCCTCATACCGAAGAACTTTCTTGGTGGTGCACACTAAGGGGGAACACAATCGTTGGTTATTTTAACAGGGATCATCTTATTAGGCTACCGTAGAGTATCTAATACTAGCACACAATAAGACATACAAACAATAACATTGAATGTAAATGCTATGTGATATGGTCCTTCACGTCGTGATCTCCATCCACCGTCACCGGGTTCCGGCGCCGTAGACACTAGGGTACCGGTGTCACTCCGGCGTGGTAGTTCGTCACCTTCGTGACTATCTACTACTATGCAACAAAAGGTAATTACTTTACCTTTGCCACAACCATATCACAAAGCAATGCCCCCTGCAAAACAAACTTAGACGCTTCTACTTTATCTTTGCATGTTTTACGTGGCCGAATGGGCTTTCGCACAAGAACCGTTCTTACCTACGAACTTTCAGCACAATGCTGATCAAGTAGTTGTCTCTACTCCACCCCTTTTGGGGCCCTCCGTTGCAAATGGTATACCAACTAATGCGAGAGAGACAGACACCCCCTAAGCCACTTTATATGGTACAAGCCGTATGTCAAGCATGGACCAGTCTCGCGAATGAACGCGTAAAGTCGGTTGGGGGCTGCTTCATCAAGCATTGCTGCGGTATACACAAGTACACGTGGGAGGGTAACAACTAAAAGATCAATGCCCACATGCTACAACTCGTGTGTTCTACCCGTACTAGCATTACTACGCATAGATCTAGCTCTGATACCAGTGTAGGGGTTCCACGCATAAAAACAATAAATTTTACTCTACGCCCCTGAACCCCTGAAGCTGTCAGGACCTATCTATTAGTAATACAGTAATGGGAGGGGCTTTTAGCAAACTTACCCTTGAAGACCGAAAAGCGTTGTCAACGCTCAGGAGAGCGTGGTTGATGTAGACGAGCCGAAGCCGACCTCAAGGTCGTGATGAAGTCCTTGCGCTCCTTCTGGCTCCAACAACTTGAGTGCCTCAAGTGTGACACCTCGTGGGAGTTACACACGTCCGGTGCCTGACTATGACTCCCACTTCCCCGATCCAGCATCAGTTGCGGAAGTAGAGCTCCCGGAACCGAATCCCGCAGCGCGACGGCGCTCCGCGGTGAAGATGTCTCTCGCTCGTGCAGTCCAGACTTGGGACCACGGTCACGAGAGAGAGATGGGGAGAGAGAAAATATCAATTAGAGGTCCTCCCAAAAGTGGGGAGACCTTTATTGATTATTGGGTGTCTTTATCTTGGCCAAATACCCCACTATATATAGGGGGAGGAGGGGGTACACCCTCCCTCAAAGTCCCGGGGTGGGACTAAAGGAGAGGAGGGGTGGGGGAGGCACCGCCGGCCACCCCCTCATGGGCCCCACGTGGGGGGATGGCCCAATAGAGCCACCGGCCACCCCCTTGGCCCCTTCCCCCTCTTGCCTTTCCCTAATGGGCCCTCTCCCCTCCGGGAATTGGCCCATTAAGCCTTTGACCATTAAATTGATTTTTCTCTTTATTAAATAATTATGAATAAATGATTAAATCAATATTTAACATTCATTCACATATCATTTAATCTCCGTGACCATGGAACACCTTCCACCTCCACTCCGGACATCATCCGGACTTACCAAAACCCTTTCGGTTTTCTCCCTTCTTTTCTTCGGTGATTCTACCGATCCTATAAACACTCTCTAAGCATCATCAAGCCCTTAAGCGTGATACCCTACGGTTCGGGAACACTCCAGACATGGTCGGGACACTCCCGCACCAATGATCAATAGAGGGACCTGGATGGCCATGTGACCCCTGTGCGTTCCACAAAGATCTTTCGTCGTTTGAACCGGGACAGTTGTGTCTTATTCCCTTTGTCATTTGATACTTGCATTGCCCATGATCTGATCAATGACATCACCATGTCATGTTCAATCTCGTTACTGAACAATGCTACTTCACTCGTTCCGACAAGTGATATCCCTGTGATCTAATCACACGCTGCGCAGCTATTGGACATAACTTCTCCGAGTGGGCCCTTGAGTATCTTTCCGTCACATGGACGGACAAATCCCACTCTTGACATATATTGCCTCTACGGTTTCCTCCGAATACCTCAACACACCTTTATAACCACCGTTTTACCAGATGGCGTTTGATGTTATCTAAGCACTGTCGGGAGACGGTGATTGATATAGCCTCACGGTCTAAGGAATAGTCTACGAGGATCCATTTCTAATCATCGTAACTTGAACTTCGTGACATGATCGGGTCACGATCTTTAGGTTGGGTATTGGTTCATCATCTCATTCTCCAAATGAGATGACCTCATTTCCAACTGGCATAAATGCCACATGATCAGGAAACATGATCATCCGTTGACCAGTGAACCAGTGACTAGAGTTTCACTAGGAACCCCTGGTTGTTTGTATATCACACGTGTATTGATGTTTCCACTCAATATAGTTATAACATGATATAAAGCTTAATCATAAACTATATGAAATATGATAATAGTCCTTACTACTATTTGTCTCTAGGGCATATTTCCAACACTACATGCATCACGACGCAGTTGAAGTTGGTGCCGGCGAGACTCGTCCTACAGAAGGGGCAACTGTAGACGCTGCCAGTGAAGAAGGCGTCGTACTGGCCGGCCTGCAGCCTCCTCAGCACCTGACGAGTCTTGGTGTGCCTGGACTCGTCATCACTGCAGACGTCGCTGCCGTAAACCTATTGGAAGAAAAGGAAAATAGGGGAGTAGATGATGTAAGAAGATCAAGCAAACGAAATGCAAACAAGCAAATCCTAATAAACCAAGATCTAGCATCCAACAATGGGAACATGAGAAGAACCAGGGAAGGGGAGCAAACCCTAGTTACCTCCGACCATGGGTCACCGATGCCGGTGTCGTAGGGGTTCACCAGAGCAATGTACTCATCTAGATCGTAGGGGTCCCTGAAGAGCTGGATCTGCTCATGACCAGCGGGAGCCTCCTTGCTGGCGGGGGGCTCCTCGCCGGCGGCTACATCGGTAGCGGGGACGGGGGCCTAGACGGGAATGGCGGCTGCCATCGATGCCTCAATAGGTTCCTGGACGGGGACGACGGCTGCTTTCAACGCGTCAAGGGGGACCAGCGAGGAGACGGGGGCCTCCTCGACGGCGGCCTCGGAGGCATTGATGGCCACCGTATCCTCCTCCGCCATCGCTGGCGTGGACGGGGTTTTCTAGGGAGTTTGCATATGCTGGTGGGACAGTGGAGAGGATTACGTGAGGAGAGTGAGAAAGAGTGAGAGTGGGTGTGTGGCGAGGGGCTCTATAGTTAAGGGGAATGGAAGCAAGGCACATTTCGTCGCACCACTGTGCAACGCGCCGCGCAGGCTACTGCACCGTGCACCGCGACACGCGCACGGTACGTCATGTTTTTTTCCTGGGCCATGCATGGCAGTTCTGTATTGAGCCGCATGCAAAGGGCGCATACACAATTTCTATGTACGAAGTTTGACACGGCCATAAAATTGGCGATAATTAAAAGGGGAAATGTAGAGGGGAAGGTAGGTGGCTGTATGGCGAGATTTGTGGGGTTGTGCTAGATCGGGTAGAGGGATGTGTTGATGACTGCGAGTGACTCGATGAAGGCGGAGATGTTAGGTCTCGTCGAGCTCAGCTCTTCGGCCTCCGGCTAGCACGTGGAAGTTTCTTATGGTGGGGCCCAGTTGGAAGTGAGATTGAGAGCCGCTGCATAAAAAATGAGATATATCTTATTAAAATCAAGTGGCAACAAATTGTAGCTGCCCGTCGACGACCGTGCACTCGATGACGCATGTGTTGTGGCGTAGTAGTAGCAGTAGTAGGATTTTCAGACTTGATTAAACATGACATTACCAGTCAATGAATTTTTCCATGGACGACTTCATGTTCCTTCTTGTAGAAGTCTCGCTGAGGGAGACGTCCGTGCTGTCTCACGTTGTACTGTGAAGGGCACGACGTGTGCAAAGATCCTTGTTGGATCACACAGAATCAACGGTTGGAGCACGATCCGCGTGACAACTGTGATAACCAATCAGGGCATAGCATACAGAGTGAACATAGATTTGGGCTTCTACGAAGGGAAGAGAGAGAGAGAGGGGGGGAACTGAGTAGTATGAAAAAACAAAGGGCAAAACTGAGTAGTATAAAAATGGAAAGTGAGTGTCTTGTACAATGAAATACATCATGGCATACATCAAATTATGCCAAGATAGATCCACTAGAGTTCATTGGATGTGTGTTCTTCTCATAAACCACATGGATCCACTAGAGTTCATTGCATGTGTGTTATTGTCATAAACCACATGGATCCACCAGTGTCATTGCATGTGTGTTCTTTTCATAAACCACATGTTGATCCACCAATGTCATTGCATGTGTGTTCTTTTCATGAACCACATATGGATCCACCATTGTTATTGGATGTGTGTTATTTTCACAAACAAGATATGGATCCACCAGAGTCATTGCATGTGTGTTCTTTCAATAAAACACCGCTAGAGTCATTGCATCTCTGTTCTTTTCATTAACCAAAGCTAGAGTCATTGCATGCGTGTTGTTCTCACAAACCACATATGGATCCACCAGAGTCATTGAAATGTGTGTTCTTTTCACAAACCACAGATGGATCCATTAGTGTCATTGCATGTGTGTTCTTCTCATAAACCACATATGGATCCACCAGAGTTCATTGCATGTTTGTTATTTTCACAAACCACATTGATCCACTAGTGTCATTGCATGTGTGTTCTTTTCACAAACCACATGTGGATCCACCTGAGTCATTGCATGTGTGTTCTTTTCACAAATCACATAAGGATCCATGATGTCTACGCACTTCTATTCTTGTAGACAGTTGTTGGGCCTCCAAGTGCAGAGGTTTGTAGAACAACAGCAAGTTTTCCCTTAAGTGGATCACCCAAGGTTTATCGAACTCAGGGAGGAAGTGGTCAAAGGTATTGCCTCTCAAGCAACCCTGCAATCAAGATACAAGAAGTCTCTTGTGTCCCCAACACACCCAATACACTTGTCAGGTGTATAGGTGCACTAATTCGGCGAAGAGATAGTGAAATACAAGTGGTATAGATAATTATAAGTGGTAACAGTGATAGAAAATTGCTTGAAGGCGTGGAAAAGACTAAAGTAAAACTGAAATAAAGATAGAAGCAAGCAAACATGAAATAGATCTAGTTGCAAACGGTGTTTCAATGCTAAGAAACAAGGCCTAGGGATCATACTTTCACTAGTGAACACTCTCATATAAATATATTCTTCTTTATGATACTACGCTGAACTACTCTCTGGTTGGACACTCTAATCCATGGTAGGGCTATAACAGCACACCTCAAAGTTTGCTTTTCGCATCTAGATAACCCCACACTGTCACCTTGAGCACTAGATGGTTCAAACAAACACCACAATTTCATAAAGACATCCAACTCCAAATATAACTCATAAGAAGTATTTGTAATCTCTAGCCTAAGTGCCACCATGGTGTGCACACTGTCAACTTCACACACATGGGGAGAGCAGAGATCTATAAAAGCACTTGAGTAGCAAGGTATATCTATAGATTACAAGCTCATGATCTCAATAAGTTCATGCATAGAGAGACATGAACACATAGCTACCGGTAGAACCCTTAGCCTCGAGAGAGAAGTACTCCCTCCTCATCATGGCAATCAGCAACGACGATGGAGATGGTGGCGGAGATCGATGGAGATGGCTCCGGGGGCACTTCCCCATCCCGGCAGCGTGCCGGAATAGAGACTTTCTATCCCCCAAATCTCCCCTTCGGTGGCGGCGGCGCTGTGGAAATTTTCGTGGCTGGAGGCTGGATGATTTTGGGTTTTTGCATCGGGAGGCATCTTATAGGCGAAGAGGAAAGGTCGGTGGGCGGCCAGGGGCCCACACCACCTGGTGGCGTGGCCAGGGCTAGCCCGCGCCACCATATGGTGTGGCCACCCTGTGACCCCTCTCCGTCTCGTCTTCTGGCTCCATGAGTTTTCCAGTAAAATATCGACTTTGGCTTTTGTCCGGTCCAATTCCGAGAATATTGATTTTCTGACTTTCCTGGAACCAAAAATAGCAGAAAACAGGCAACTGGCACTGTGGCTCTTGTTAATAGGTTAGTCCAAGAACATATGAAAAGTACTCCAAAGTTGGAACAAAACACAAGAAAGTAGATAAAACTAAACATGGAACATCAAAAATTATGGATACATTAGCAACGTATCAACATCCCCAAGCTTAACTCCTGCTCGTCCTCGAGTAGATAAGTGATAAAAAGAAAGAATAATTTTTGAGGTGACATGCACCATCATAGACTTGATCAAAGTATTTGTAAAACATTGATAGCTGGGATCATAGTACTTCAATCATAACATGAAAGACAAAGTTCTAACAATAAGGTAAAGGAACTATGTTGCAACATGAAAAGGCACAAACAAAAGATTCATGAATAACAATGCTTTGCAAGACATTTGTTTGTTTCACATAAAGAAAACATAGCATAGTGGCATTCAGCTTGTCCCTCATAGAGTATCAAACATAAATGCATAGGACACCTTCAAAGTTCATAAGAGTGACTAGATACAAATAGTTTAAGAACAAGAAATATCAAGTTATGCATCAATCAACAAGTCTTGGGACAATGCACATAGAACTAAGAATGGCCACTATGCTCTCAAAGTAGGTGCATAAAGATATAAGGTGGAGACTCAACATAAAAGTAAAAGAAAGGCCTTCATAGAAGGAAGCAGAGATTCAAGTTTCATAAAGAGCTTCCAAAAATTATGGTACTTTTTACCTTTAGCTCTCATTGCCCCTATCATAAGCATCTTGAAGTGATTAAGGTTAAAGTGAACAAACTATGGAGTATATGCTTGACGAAGTATAAGTTGGGAATCTCATGTCCCTTGAATACGAGGGCCGCTCCTCATGCTACTCAAGTTTAGTTACCAGTAAGTTCTTGTCATAGTAAGTACATGTGTATCATAGAGAACCGCCAACGGGGTACCCCTTGCCCGATGATACGGAAGAATCCCCATATCAAAATGACAAGGCAAGCATACAACGAGCATCTCAGCAATCTTCTTATTTACCATGGGAATATGGTGCTTTTTCTCTCTTTCCTCTTTTCTCATATTTTTTTCTTTTTTTCCTTTTTTTCTCAATATCTGACTCTTTTTTTATAAGAAGAATGCTTCATAGACAGCTCATTATGGTTACGCTGCAGGTTTCCACCATGACAACATGGATTATACCAGCGACCCAGGCGTTTCTCTAACCCACATACATAACTCCATGGACTTACAAGCTCCCCTTTCATTTCACACCGACGACATCCATAGAAAAAATAGCATGATATCAACTAGGTACAAAGTACAAGTGCAATGTTGAAAGCGTTCCCCATGACAGCATGGTTCTGCTAATCCCCAACAAATAAGTGCAAGCATATACAACATAGACGACACAATGGTTCAAGTTTATTAAGGGCAAGAAAAGTAAAGTGTGCCATCAAGTTCGTGAGAGCTTTAATCACTAGTTTTCTCATAACAAGTTTAATTCGGAAGGTAGATAAAAACATGAATATACTTGGAATAGCAAATGCTAATAGGTAGGTATGGTGGACTCTTTTGAATAACTTGGTTTTATTTGGAGTTGGATGCATGTGTGGAACTCATACTTGGTTATAGAGGCTAGCAAAAGACTGGGAGCGACCAACTAAGAGAGCAATAATGGCCATAATCATGCAAAGCGACAAAACATCATTAATTAAAGCATAAAGTGATATTACAAGTCAAAAACTAAAGGATCATAGAGGCTATGGTGACTTGGTATAGTCTTAACATGGTGTGAGCATGCGCCAAGTCAACCCAAATAAAGCATCAAAGGAGAATACCACAATATTATACTTTTAATATGCTAAAACAACGCATGATTCTTTCAAGGCACATTAAGCAATCTCAATTGTTTAAAACAAGTCATGCTATAGCAAAAATCAAAGCATAAAATCAAAACAATATCAAGCATGACATGACAAAGCCTAGGCCACAGTCAAAAACAAGCTCCTTTTATACCACTTATGAACTTTCCTACTCTTTTCCAATCCAAATCATCTTGTTTGAAAGAACTCACAAAGATAATAATAAAGATCAGTGAGCTTGTCTCACAAATCCACAAAGAAGAACTAAAAAGTTCTAAGCTGAAAGCACAAGAAAATTAAGGCTAAACATAGTGCTAGCAAAAGAGAACACTCACAAAACAATAAAGAGTGAAAACTAGAGTGTTCTAGGCAATGAATAACGAGGTGTGTCTCTCTCCAAAAGAAGTGTGTTGGGATCCAACCAACTTATTCAAGCAAACTAAGCAAACGAAAACTAAAAACAAAAATGAAGACGCTCCAAGAGGAACACAATTGTGCATGAAAATAAAAATGAAGTGTTAGGAAGAAACCTGAAATTTTTATTGATGAAGAAGGGGATGCCTTGGGCATCCCCAAGCTTTGATGCTTGTACTTATTGAATATTTCTTGGGGTGACACGGGTGGCATCCCCAAGCTTGGGCTTTTGTCCATTCTTCATCTTATCACATCATTCTTTCCCTACACTTGAAAATTTCCTTCATACAAAACTTCAACAATCTTCATTAGCAACATTAGTGTACTCAAGATAATATATCTTTTGGGTTCAGTTTCAACACCATTAAAACTTCCATTAAAACATAAGCTACTGTAGCACTTCCCTCAAAAATCTCAATTCCCCAAAAAGAACTCAAAAAGGAATCAACAAGAAGCAAATGCAAATAATGGCAGAAATCTGTCAAAACAGACCAGCAGGTAAAGACCATTTTTTTCGAAGATATTATGTTGCTCAAATCGAAAAGTGTTGAACTAACGAAAGTTGGATAACAACCTGGGGCAGAAGCACAAAACATAACAGCTCAAACCGACATACAGAGATTTTACACGAATTTTTATAGTGAAGCACAAAAATCTGTTTCGGGACAGCATCTTTCCCAAGTCTTACTTCTCTCTCATTAGAGGTTACTCATGGCACAAAAAGCAACTAAAAAGGATAAGGAGAGGTTATTACTGAAGCAATAACTTCCAAGACTCAACTAAAACTTTTAGGTTATCTCCCAATAAGTACTTTTCTTTAACGCCTTTAAGTTAGGCATGATAGTTTGAGAAGATGCTCACATAAGAAATATGAATTGAAGTAAAAGAGAGCATCAAGAAGCAAATTAAAATCACATTTAAGTCTAACCCACTTCCTATGCATAGGAATATTGTAAAGAAACAAGTCATGAAAGCACAAAGCAATAAGCATAGGGAATCAAAACAAGTGCAACTTCAAGACTTTCAACATAAAGAGGGGAAACTTAATATTGTTGACATACAAAAACCATGTTTCCCTCTCTCATAATAACTTTCAGTAGCATCATGAAAAAATTAACAATATAACTATCACATAAAACATTCTTATCATGAGCCACATGCATATAATCATTATTACTCTCCACATAAGCATAGTTATTCTTATTAAATGTAGTGGGAGCAAATTTAACAAAATAGCTATCATTATTATTCTCATCACCATAATCATCAAATATAGGAGGCATATTGTAATCATAATTAATTTTCTCCTCAATAGTAGGTGGACTGAAAGTATCATATTCATCATTGTAATCATCATATATTGGAGGTTTGGTATCATCATAAGCAATAGAATAGCTATCTTCCAAAGCTGGGGAACTAAAAAGATCATTTTCATAAAAACTAGCTTCCCCAAGCTTAGACTTTTCCATAGCATTAGCAATAATGGTGTCCAAAGAATTCATACTAATAACATTGCTATGATCATGCAAATAAAGTTCCATAGGTTCTTTAATTTTCTCTTCAAACACTTCATGTCCTAACTCAAGATAAATACTATAAAGCTCTTTAATTTTGTTGTTGTTTTCCATTAAGCCTAACTAGTGAAAACAAGAAACAAAAAGACAAAATTGCAGAATCTAAAGGTAATAACTTCAAGCACTCACACCGGAGGATGTGAGTACCTTTATCTTACCTCCCTGGCAACAGCGCCAGAAAATACTTTGCTGGCGCGTGGTTGATGTGGGAGCTTCTTCTTCTTCAATCCCCGACAACGGCGCCAGAAAATAGCTTGATGTCTACGCACTTCTATTCTTGTAGACAGTTGTTGGGCCTCCAAGTGTAGAGGTTTGTAGAACAGCATCAAGTTTTCCCTTAAGTGGATCACCCAAGGTTTATCGAACTTAGGGAGGAAGTGGTCAAAGGTATCCCCTCTCAAGCAACCCTGCAATCAAGATACAAGAAGTTTCTTGTGTCGCCAACACACCCAATACACTTGTTAGGTGTATAGGTGCACTAGTTCGGCGAAGAGATAGTGAAATACAAGTGGTATAGATAATTATAAGTGGTAACGATGATAGAAAATAGCTTGAAGGCATGGAAAAGACTAAAGTAAAACTGAAATAAAGATAGAAGCAGGCAAACATGTAATAGATCTAGTTGCAAACGGTGTTTCAATGCTAAGAAACAAGGCCTAGGGATCATACTTTCAAGAGTGAACACTCTCATATAAATATATTCTTCTTTATGATAGTACACTGAACTACTCTCCGGTTGGACACTCTAATCCATGGTATTGCTATAACAGCACACCTCAAAGTTTGCTTTCCGCATCTAGATAACCCCACACTGTCACCTTGAGTACTAGATGGTTCAAACAAACACCACAATTTCATAAAGACATCCAACTCCAAATATAACTCATAACAAGTATTTGTAATCTCTAGCCTAAGTGCCCACCATGGTGTGCACACTATCAACTTCACACACATGGGGAGAGCAGAGATCTATTAAAGCACTTGAGTAGCAAGGTAGATCTATAGATTACAAGCTCATAATCTCAATAAGATCATGCATAGAGAGAGAGATGAACACATAGCTACCGGTAGAACCCTTAGCCTCGAGAGAGAACTACTCCCTCCTCATCATGGGAATCAGCAACGACGATGGAGATGGTGGTGGAGATCGATGGAGATGGCTCCAACGGCACTTCACCGTCCCGGCAGGGTGTCGGAATAGAGACTTTCTGTCCCCTAATCTCCCCTTCGGTGGCGGCGGTGCTATGGAACTTTTCGTGGCTGGAGGCTGGATGATTTTGGGTTTTTGCATCGGGAGGCATCTTATAGGCGAAGAGGCAAGGTCGGTGGGTGGCCAGGGGGCCCACACCACCTGGTGGCACAGCCAGGGCTAGCCCGCGCCACCATATGGTGTGGCCACCCTGTGGCCCCTCTTCGTCTCATCTTCTGGCTCAGTGAGTCTTCTGGTAAAATATCGACTTTGGCTTTTGTCCGGTCCAGTTCCGAGAATATTGATTTTTTGACTTTCTTGGAACCAAAACAACAGAAAATAGGCAACTGACACTTGTTAATAGGTTAGTCCAATAAATCATGTGAAAAGTACTCCAAAGTTGGAACGAAACACAAGAAAGTAGATAAAACCAAGCATGGAACATCAAAAATTATGGATACGTTAGCAACGTATCAATCCAGAAGTGTCATTAGATGTGTGTTCTTTTCATGAACCACAACCAGTGTCATTGCATGTGTGTTCTTCTCACAAACCACATATGGATCCACCAGAGTTTATTGCATGTCTGTTCTTTTCACAAACCACATATGGATCCACCAGTGTCATTGGATATGTGTTATTTTCATTAACCATAGCTAGAGTTATTACATGTGTGTTCTTCTCACAAACTACATATGGATCCACCAGAGTCATTGCATATGTGTTATTTTCATTAACCACAACTAGAGTAATTGCATGTGTGTTCTTTTCACAAACCACATATGGATCCATCAGAGTCATTGCATGTCTGTTCTTTTCATTGACCACAGCTAGTGTCATTGCATGTCTGTTCTTTCCACAGACCACATATGGATCCACCAATGTCATTGAATGTGTGTTTTGCATGTGTGTTCTTCTCACAAATGACACATGGATCCACCAGTGTCATTGGATGTGTGTTCTCACAAACCACATATGGATCCACCAGTGTGATTGCATGTGTGTTCTTCTCACAAACCACAGCTAGAGTCATTGCATGTGTGTTCTTTTCACAAACCATATATGGATCCACCAGAGTTCATTGGATGTGTGTTCTTTTCATGAACCACACCCAGTGTCATTGCATGTGTGTTCTTCTCACAAACCACATATGGATCCACCAGTATCATTGGATGTGTGTTCTTCTCAGAAACCACATATGGATCCACCAATGTCATTGCATGTGTGTTCTTCTCACAAACCACGTCTAGAGTCATTGCATGTGTGTCCTTTTCACAAACCACATCAGGATCCACCAGTGTCATTGGATGTGATGGCCCAAAATATATCTAGCTCATTGGGGAACCCCAAGACGAAGGTATGATGAGCACAACAGCAAGTTTTCTCTCAGTTATGAAACCAAGGTTATCGAACCAGTAGGAGCAAGGAAACACGTCCAAGGTGTTGTTTCTAACTTGGAATTATGCACAACACAACCCCAGAACTTTGCCCCAACTTACAGTGAGGTTGTTAATCTCACCGGTTTTACTAAAAACAAAGGATTAAACTTATTGTGTGGAAGATAGTAATTGCTTGCAGAAAGTAAACAGAAAACAATAAATAGTTTTGTAGATTGATACAAAAAGAAAGGACCGGGGGTCCATAGTTCACTAGTGGTGAATAGCCTTAAGATAGATGACATGTTGGGTGAACAAATTACAATGGGGCAATTGACAGACACCGAGAAAGCATACATGCATATACTAATCATCTTGACTCCTATGATATTTGATTAGGTATTACAACATTATACATAGACCGTAATCCAACTGCATCTATGACTAATAATCCACCTTCAGGTTATCATCCGAACCCCCTCCAGTATTAAGTTGCAAGCAACAGATAATTGCATTAAACATTGTGTGTAAAGTAAACAATACGATTGTTCTATGAACAAAGGATTGTTGTTTTCTCCCTAGTAGCAACAACACATCTAGTACCTTAGATATTTCTGTCACTTCCCCAGATTCCTAGAGGCATGAACCCACTATCGAGCATAAATACTCCCTCTTGGAGTTGCTAGCATCTACTCGGCCAAGATAGCTACTAAAAACAGAGAGCATGCAAGATCACAAATAACAAAGACATGATATAATCAATAATCAATCTGAAATAGCATCTCAATATCCATCGGATCCCCGCAAACACAACATGTATGATTAAAAATAGATGATCTTGATCATGAACGAAGCTCACAACATCTAAACATGGTAGCACAAACGAGAAGAACCAACCATCTAGCTACTACATGGACCCGTAGTCCACGGATGAACTACTCACGCAGGCAGGTATGGTGATGAAGAAGGACTCCAGGGTGAATTCTCCCCTCTGGCAGGGCGCCGGGAAGAGCTTCAGATCCCTCCCGATCTAGGGATGGAGATGTCGGTGGCTACAGACTCTTCCGTGGAATTTTGATCGGGTACTTAGGGTTTCTGTATCGGAGGCAATATATAGGCGAAAGGGGAGGCCGACGGGGTGCCCTAGGCGGCCACACCAGCCCCTAGCACGGTCTAGGCCTGGCCACACGGCCAGGTGGTGTGGCCGGCCTCTGGCCCCTCTCCATCTCGTCTTCTGGCTCCATGTCCCCCTCGGTGAAATATTGACTTTGGCTTTTGTCCCGTCCAATTCCGAGAATATTCATTTTCTGACTTTCCTAGAACCAAAAAACAACAGAAAACAGGCAGCTGGCACTGTGGCATCTTGTCAATAGGTTAGTCCAAGAAAGTGTATAAAAATACTCCAAAGTGTGGACAAAACATAAGAAAGTAGATATAAAACAAGCATGGGACATCAAAAAATATAGATACGTTTGCAACATATCAACATCCCCAAGCTTAACTCCCGCTCGTCCTCGAGTAGGTAAGTGATAAAAAGAAAGAATAATTTTTGAGGTGACATGCACCATCATAAACTTGATCAAAGTATTTGTAAAACATTGATAGCTGGGATCATAGTACTTTAACATAGCATGAAAGATATAGTTCTAACAATAAGACATAGCAACTATGTTGTAACATGAAAAGGTACAAACAAAAGATTCATGAATAACAATGCTTTGCAAGACGTTTGTTTGTTTCACATAAAGAAAGCATAATGATAATGGTATTCATCTTCTCCCTCATAGTGTAGCAAACATAAATTCATAGGACATCTTCAAAGTTCATAAGGGTGACTAGATACAAATAGTTTAAGAACAAGCAATATCAAAGTTATGAATCAATCAACAAGTCTTGGGACAATGCACATTAAACTAAGAATGACCACTATGCTCTCTTAATAGGTGCATAAAGATAGAAGATGGAGACTCAACATAAAAGTAAAAGAAAGGCCTTCATAGAAGGAAGCAGGGATTCAAGTCTCATAAAGAGCTTCCAAAAATTATGGTACTTATTAGCTTTCAGCTCTCATTTCCCCTATCATAAGCATGTTTAGGTGATTAAGGTTAAAATGACACAACTAAGAGGATATGCTTGACAAGTTATAAGTTAAAATCTCATGCCCCTTGCTTACGAGTACCGAACCTCATGCTACTCAACTTTAGTCACAAGTAAGATCTTGTCATTGTAAGTACATATGTATCATAGAGAACTGCCAACGGGGTACCCCTTGCCCCATGACACAGGAGCTATCCCATATCAAAATGACAAGGCAATAGACAATGAGCATCTCAGCGATGTTTTTATTTGCTATTTGCATAGGTTTTTATTGAGGATGCTTCATAGAATGCTCATTATGGTTATGCTGCAAGTTTCCACCATGATTAGGCATGGCTTAGGCTAGCAGCCCAGGCATTTCTCTAACACACATACAAACTCCATGATCTTACAAGTTCCCCTTTTATTTCACACCGCCGGGATCCATAAGCAAAAGAATCATGATATCAACGGAATAATAAGTGCAATGTTGAAAGCGTTCCCCATGATACATGGTTCTGCTAACTTCAACTTATAAAGCGCAAGCATATACGCAACAAAGATGGACACAATGGTTCAAGATTATTAAGTGCAAGAAAGTAAAGTGTGCCATCAAGTTCGTGAGAGATTTAATCACTAATTTTCACATAAAAAGTTTAATTCGGAAGGTAGATAAAAACATGAATATACTTGGAATAAAAAATGCTAATAGGTAGGTATGGTGGACTCTTTTGAATAACTTGGTTTTATTTGGAGTTGGATGCATGAGTGGAACTCATACTTGGTTATGGAGGCTAGCAAAAGACTGGGACCGACCAACTAAGAGAGCAATAATGGCCATAATCATGCAAAGAGACAAAACATCATCAATTAAAGCATAAAGTGATATTACAAGTCGAAAACTAAAGGATCATAGAGGCTATGGTGACTTGGGATAGTCTTAACATGGTGTGATCATGCGCCAAGTCAACCCAAATAAAGCATCAAAGGAGAATACCACAATACTATGCTTTAATATGCTAAAACAAGGCATGATTCTTTCAAGGCACATTAAGCAATCTCAATTGTTTATAACATGTCATGCTACAGAAAAAATCACTAAGCATAAAACCAAAACAATATCAAGCATGACATGACAAAGCATAGGCCACAGTCAAAAACAAGCTCTTTTTACCACTTAAGCATGAACTTTCCTACTCTTTTCCAATCCAAACCAATCTTATTTGAAAACTAACGCATGAATGAGGGGGTCCAACCAATTTATTCAAGCAAACTAAGAAAACCAAGCAAACGAAAACAAAAAAGAAGACGCTCCAAGAACAACACAACTGTGCATGAAACAATAAAAATGAAGTGTTTGGAAGAACCTGAGATTTTTATTGATGAAGAAGGGGATGCCTTGGGCATCCCCAAGCTTTGACGCTTGTACTTGTTGGATATTTCTTGGGGTGACACGCGTGGCATACCCAAGCTTAAGCTTTAGTCCATGCTTCATCTTATTACATCATTCATTCCCTACACCTGAAATTTTTCCTTCATACAAAACTTCACACAATATTTATTAGCAACATTAGTGCACTCAAGAAAATAAGTCTTTAGGTTCAGTTTTAACACCAATAAAACTTCCATTAAAACACAAGCTACTGTAGCACTTCCCTCAAAAAGCTTAATTCCCCAAAAGAACTCAAAAAGGAACCAACAAGAAGCAAATGCAGAAAATGGCAGAAATCTGTCAAAACAGACCATCAGGTAAAGATGAATTTTTTCAAAGACTTTCTGTTGTTCAAATCAAAAAGTGTTGAACTAACGAAAGTTATATAACAACCTGGGGCAGAAGCACAAAAATTCACGCCTCAAAAGTACGTACAGAGAATTTACACGAATTTGTACGGTGAAGCACAGAAATCTGTTTCAGGACAGCAACTTTCCCAATCGTTACTTCTCTCTCATTAGAGGTTACTCTTGGCACAAAAAGAAAATAAAAAGGATAAGGATCAGTTATTACAGAGGTAATAACTTCCAAGACTCATCTAAAACTTTTGGGTTATCTCCCAATATAGTAATTTTCTTTAATGCCTTTAAGTTAAGAGAGCATCAAGAAGCAAATTCAAAACACATTTAAGTCTAACCCACTTCCTATGCATAGGAATCTTGTAAAGAAACAAATCATGAAAGCACAAAGCAACAAGCATAGGAAAGCAAAACAAGTGCAACTTCAAAATTTTCAACATAAAGAGGGGAAACTTAATATTATTGAGATGCATAAAACCATGTTTCCCTCTCTCATAATAACTTTCAGTAGCATCATGAATGAAATTAACGATATAACTATCACATAAAACATTCTTATCATGAGCCACATGCATAAAAGAATTAATACTCCCCACATAAACATAGTCATTCTTATTGATTGTAGTGGGAGCAAATTCAATAAAATAGCTATCATTACTATTCTCATCACCATAATCATCAAATATAGGAGGAATATTGTAATCATAATTAATTTTCTCCTCAATAGTAGGTGGACTGAAAATATCATATTCATCATTGTAATCATCATATATTGGAGGCATAGTGTCATCAAAGTAAACTTTCTCCTCCATCCTTGGGGGACTAAAAAGATCATTTTCATCAAAAACAGCTTCCCCAAGCTTAGACTTTTCCATAGCATTAGCAATAATGGTGTTCAAAGAATTCAGACTAATAACATTGCTATTAGCACGCAAATAAAGTTCCATAGGTTTTTTAATTTTCTCTTCAAACACTTCATGTCCTAACTCAAGATAAATGCTATAAAGCTCTCTAATTTTTTTGTTATTTTCCAATAAGCCTAACTAGTGAAAACAAGAAACAAAAAGACAAAATTGCAGAATCTAAAGGAAATAACTTCGAGCACTCACACCGGAGGATGTGAGTACCTTTTACCTTACCTCCCCGGCAATGGCGCCAGAAAATAGGCGTTTGCCGTGGGAGGTTCTTCTTGTTTAATCCTCCGGTGTGAATACCTTTACCTTACCTCCCTAGCAACGGCGCCAAAAAATAGCTTGATGTCTACGCACTTCTATTCTTGTAGACAGTTGTTGGGCCTCCAAGTGTAGAGGTTTGTAGAACATCAGCAAGTTTTCCCTTAAGTGGATCACCCAAGGTTTATCGAACTCAGGGAGGAAGTGGTTAAAGGTATTCCCTCTCAAGCAACCCTGCAATCAAGATACAAGAAGTCTCTTGTGTCCCCAACACACCCAATACACTTGTCAGGTGTATAGGTGCACTAGTTCAGCAAAGAGATAGTGAAATACAAGTGGTATAGATAATTATAAGTGGTAACGGTGATAGAAAATAGCTTGATGGCGTGGAAAAGACTAAAGGAAAACTGAAATAAGGATGGAAGCAAGCAAACATGTAATAGATCTAGTAGCAAACGGTGTTTCAATGGTAAGAAACAAGGCCTAGGAATCATACTTTTACTAGTGAACACTCTCATATAAATATATTCCTATTTACGATACTACGCTAAAAACTACTCTCCGGTTGGACACTCTAATCCATGGTAGGGCTATAATAGCACACCTCAAAGTAAGCCTTTCCCATCTAGATAACCCCACACTGTCACCTTGAGTACTAGATGGTTCCAACAAACACCACAATTTCATAGAGACATCCAACTCCAAATATAACTCATAACAAGTATTTGTAATCTCTAGCCTAAGTGCCACCATGGTGTGCACGCTGTCACTTTCACACACATGGGGAGAGTAGAGATCTATTAAAGCACTTGAGTAGCAAGGTAGATCTATAGATTACAAGCTCATGATCTCAATAAGATCATGCATAGAGAGAGATGAACACATAGCTACCGGTAGAACCCTTAGCCTCGAGAGAGAACTACTCCCTCCTCATCATGGGAATCAGCAACAGTGATGGAGATGGTGGTGGAGATCGATGGAGATGGCTCTGGGGGCACTTCCCCGTCTCGGCAGGGTGCCGGAACAGAGGCTTTATGTCCCCCGAATCTCCCCTTCGGTGGCGGCGGTGCTGTGGAACTTTTCGTGGATTTCTGATTGACGATCTAGGGTTTTTGCCTTAGGGGAGATATATAGGCGAAAGAGGCAAGGTCGGTGGCCGGCCAGGGGCCCCACACCATGCCCTGGCGTGGCGAAGGGGGACCCGCGCCTAGGGGTGGTGTGGCCACCCTGTGGCCCCTCTTCGTCTCGTATTCTGGCTCCGTGAGTCTCCGGGAAAAATAGGCATATTGGCTTTTGTCCCGTCCAATTCTGAGAATATTCATTTTCTGACTTTCTAGAACCAAAAACAGCAGAAAATAGGCGACTGGCACTATGGCTCTTGTTAATAGGTTAGTCTAAAAAATCATATGAAAAGTACTCCAAAGTGTGGACAAAACACAAGAAAGTAGATAAAACCAAGCATGGAACATGAAAAATTATAGATACATTTGCAATGTATCAACCTCCTCAGTAATCAGCCGCCGGCTGGAGATCCCTGAGCCGCCATGCACCGGTCTACGATCGCGGGCTTGGGGTTAATCGAGGTCGCTCTCGATAAAGAACCAACGCCGGAGCCGAAGAAAAGCAAGGCTTTGGCAAAACGCTACTCCTCACCCTCGTCCAGCGATGACAACCACGACCTGTCTCGACGCCGCCGCTCACGGCGGCACGACCACGACTACGATGCACGCGATGACCTCACACAACGCAAAATCGACAAGTTAAGGGCACGACACGCCCGCTCGACTGACTTAGAGGACGAAGATGTGGAGCTCTATGGCACCAGATGCTTCAGCAGGGCTATCAGGCAGAAGCGAATGCCCAAGGGGTTCAAGCTCCCATTGGAGAACCCAAAATTTGATGGCCTGCAGGACACAAAAATCTGGTTGGAGGACCACATCTCCTCCGTCGGGCTCCACGGTGGGAGTCGAAGCACGGCCATGCAATGCCTGCAGCTACAGTTGCAGGGCGCCGCTCGAGCATGGCTCAACAAACTCCCGCGCGGATCCATTTGCAGCTAGGAAGAGCTAGTCTACAGCTTTGTGTGCAACTTCAAGGGCACCTACAAAAGGCCCACATCAATCAAAGAATTGAGATGCTGCCAGCAAAGGTCGGGCGAATCGCTACGCTCGTACATCCAGACGTGGTCCATCATCAATAACTCCGCAGAAAATATCTCGGAGGATCACGCAATCGACGCATTCAACGGTGGCATTCGCCGTATAGAGCTCAGGGAGGAGCTGGGCCGCTCGAAGCCCAAAACAATCGACCACCTGATGGAAATTGCGAATCGGTGGGCTGATGGAGAGGATTTAGTAAAAAACCGCACCTACTCCTACGACGACGACCTCGGGCGTAGACGCGACCATCGAGGCAAGCGGCGAATGTGTGTTTATGATGACCGTGATGACGTCAATATGGTCGCAGCAGGCTACACCGACAAACACGATGACAACCACAATAGCGGCTACCGCAGTGGTGGATACGGTGACTCCGGGAAAACCACGCAGGTATGGCAACACCGCACCCGCGAAGAGGTACCCGCAACAACAATCGAAGACAAACTGTCTGGGCCGTGCAACATGCACTTCTACATCGACAAGCACGACGGCAAGAAAAAATCCAGCCACCTTCTCAAGGACTACCGCGAGTTTCTCAAACTCCATGAGGGCCTGGCTTAGATGAATGGCGACGCGGTCAACAGGGGCTACGGAGTCGCCCTAGGCGCCATAGCACATGGAGATCCTCCATCACCACCTGGAGTACCCCACCCGCGGTCGCACCGGTCCAGAATCAAAGCGGCGAGCCATACCCACGGGCCGTGGGCAACATGATGATCCAAAAAGGGCGCCCCTCAAATCGGGTGCAGAAGGCCATCACTCGCCAAGTCAACTTGGCGACAAACTCTCCGCCATCCACCACTGAGTACCTCAGTGGAAGCGACTCCTGTATAACCTTCGACAAACGCGACCACCCGCGCCAAGTCCCTCGTCCAGGCCACTATCCACTCATACTCGAGGCATAGATTGGAGGCTTCGACATGAGTCGCGTCTTCATGGATGGTGGAAGCGGCATTAACCTCATGTTCGCAAGTACCTTGCGAGCAATGAGGATCCCTCTGACGTGTCTAGAAGTCTCGGACACGATGTTCCACGACATCGTCCCAGGGAAGGGCATATACCCCCTGGGCAAAATCAACCTCGACATCATCTTCAGCATGTCGCAAAACTTTCGACGCGAACACATCGACTTTGAAGTTGTCGACTGGCCCTCACAGTACCACTGCATCCTCGGACGCGTCGCGTTCGCTAGGTTCATGGCAGTGCCGCACTACGCCTACCTGCAGATGAAAATGCCAGGCCCAAACGGCGTCATCACAATCAATGGAAGCTTCGAAAGGTCCGACAGCTGCGACAGGGATTTCAACAGAATCTCCCAGTCCTTCGGTCTGCAGGAGGAGCTCGCAAGATTGAAAGAGCCGACAGACAACAGTCTACCTCCCCTGAGCCAGCCAAGTTCACCCGACCTGTCCTTCGACTCATCGGTGCACACGAAGAAAGTCCAGGTCCACCCATCGGACCCAACAAAGACGGCCCTCATCGCCAACAACTTGAGTTCCGCATAGGAACTCGTGCTTGTTGAATTCCTCTGTGAGCACTAGGAAATCTTTGCCTAGTGTCTAGCAGACATGCCAGGGGTTCCCAGGGAATTCGCCGAGCACGCACTGAACATCAACCCAGACGCAAGGCCAGTCAAGCAAACAATTCGGCGACTGTCTGAACCAAGGGCAAAGGCGGTTGGAATGGAGATCAATAGACTCCTCGACGCCAAGTTCATACGCGAGATCAAGGAGAGCACTTGGCTCGCCAACTTGGTGCTAGTACCTAAAAAAGACACGGATATCCTGCGGATGTGCCTGGACTTTACCTCCCTGAACAAGCACTGCCCAAAGGATCACTTCCTGCTTCCGCGAATCGACCAAATTATCGACTCCACCGCGGGATGTGAGCGCCTCTGCTAACTCGATGCCTACTCAGGCTATAATCAGATTCGAATGAAGGAGGAAGATCAAGAGAAAACGGCGTTTACAACGCCTTTCGGTGTGTTCTGCTACAACACAATGCCCTTTGGGCTTAAAAACGCAGGAGCCACCTATCAACGGTGCATGCAGGCTTGCCTCAAGGATCAACTTGGTGCAACATCCAAGTCTACGTCGACGACATCTTCATCAAAACAAAGGAGGAAGCCTTGCTAATCGACGATTTACGCGAAACCTTTGCCAACCTCGACCGCTACTGGATCAAGCTTAATCTGGACAAGTGCGCCTTCGGCGTACCATCTGGGCAGTTACTTGGGCATCTCATCTGCGCGAGGGGTATTGAGGCGAACCCGAAGAAAATAAAAGCCATACTGGCCATGGAGAAGCCGAAGAATATAAGAGGCGTCCAACATCTGGCTGGGCGAATCGCGGCGCTCAGTCAATTCATTAGTCGAATGGGCGAAAAGGCACTGCCCTTCTACCAACTTCTCCGCAAAACCGACAAGTTCGAGTGGACCGACGAGGCGCAGGAAGCATTCGAAGACCTCAAGCGTCTACTATCTACCTCACCAGTACTGGTACCCCACGAGAAAGAGAACCATTGCTACTATATATCTCTGCCACCAACCAGGTGGTCAGCACAGTACTCGTGGTGGAACGAGCCAAAGAAAACAAAATCCATGAGGTGCAGCGCCTAGTCTACTACCTCAGCGAGGTGCTCACGCCAACAAAGAAGCAGTACCCGCACTACCAAAAGCTGGCATATGGCATCTTCATGATAGCCAGGCGACTACGCCACTACTTCCAGGAGCACCCAATCGTAGTGGTCAATGACGCCCCACTTGGACGTATTCTCAACAACCCCGACGCCACCAGACGAGTCGCGCTCTAGGGAATCGAGTTGTCTCCACGAGACATTACATACGAGAAGCGCGATGCGATCAAGTCGCAAGTCCTCCCTGATTTCCTTGTACACTGGATGGAGAACCAGCTCCCCAAAAAACCAGATATGTCTTACCTCTGGACGATGCACTTCGACGGATCCAAGCGTAAGGATGGAGCCGACACGGGTGTCATACTGATATCGCCCCAAGGAGACAAGCTGAAATACATTCTGCGAATGCAGTTCACCGCCTCCAACAACGAAGTTGAATATGAGGCCTATTGCATGGGATGCGGATGGCAAAGGCCTGCGGCGCCAAGAGGCTCATCATCTACAGCGACTCCAAGCTGGTTGTCAACCAGACGATGCACGCGTGCGACGCGCTGAATGAAAATATGATCGCCTACCGCGACCTCTATGACACACTCGAAGGGGACTTTGATGGCTGCGAGCTGTGGCACGTAGGCCGCGAAAGCAATGAAGAGGCGGACGCACTCGCCAACATTGGCTCCACCTGCGTCCCCATACCACCTGGGGTATTTCTCGAGCGTATCTGCGAACACTCCATCAATCCAAAGGCCACAGAGAAGAAAACAAGTGCAACAACAGACTCGGGGGCTACGCCACCCAATGAGCCAATGGCACTCGACGATCTGGATCTTGACACAGGACTCGAGGGACCAATGGGGGTCATGATGATCGAACCATCTTGGACTCAACCCTACATCACATATCTTCTCAGCAAGAGGCTGCCTGACGACCCGACTGACGCGCGACACATTGCATGACGATCCAAGGCATTCGCCATCATCAACGGCAAACTATACAAGTGCATCATCACATGAGCACTCCTACGGTGCATCTCCAACGCGGACGGAAGGGCCGTCCTCCTCGACATACATGAAGGGACTTGCGGACACCATGCCGGCAGTTGTGCCCTCGTCGCCAAAGCTCTACGAGCTGGATTTTACTGGCCCACGGCCATGTGTGACGCCAAGGACATAGTCCAGAGATGCAACGCTTGTCAGCGATTCGCGGACAAACCGCACGCACCTGGCGCGGAACTCCGGCCAATACCATTGGCTTGGCCCTTCATGCAATGGGGACTCGACATGGTCGGCAAGCTCTCAAAGTCCTCACGAGGAGGCTACGTCTACCTCTTGGTCGTAGTCGACAAATTCACCAAGTTGATAGTGGCCATGCCAGTGACAAACCAGTCAGGAGCCAGTGCCGTCAAGTTCTTCGAGTCCATTGTCTATCGCTTCGGAGTGCCACACAACATCATCATGGACAATGGAACGAACTTCACCTCTAAGGAGTTCCAGGGTTTATGCAAAAACCTTGGAATCAACATAAGTTATGCCTCCGTAGCTCATCCACATACCAACGGTCAAGTCGAAAAGGCCAACGGCCTCGTCTACGGTGGAATCAAGAAGATACTCCTCCGTCCACTCGAACAAGCCGCCGGATGTTGGCCAGACGAGCTGCAATCCGTACTCTGGAGCTTACGCACAACTCCAAACAATGCCACGGGATACACTCTGTTCTTCATGGTGCATGGTGCTGAAGCGGTACTACCCGCATAAGTACGCTACAAAGCACCACGAGTGGTCGCTTACAGCAAGCAGGATTCAACTCTTGCACTCGAAGACTCCGTCGATCTCCTTGACGAGGCACGGGACATCGCAGCAGAAAGATCGACGATCTACCAGCAGAACCTGCGCAACTACCACAGCAGAAGGCTACGCCCCAGATCCTTCATCAAAGGAGACCTGGTCTTGCGACTGAAGCAGCAAGGACACCTCAAGCTCGAGTCCCCTTGGGAAGGACCATACGTGATTATAGAAGTAATCCCAGGAGGCGCCTATCGCCTCAAAGATTTTGAGACAGGAGTCGTATACTCCAACCCTTGGAACGACGTGTAGCTGCGGCGCTTCTACCCTTAGTCGTCCTTTTTTTCTTACATTGCAAATAAGGCTATTTAGCTAGGCTACTCAGTCGCACATTGTACCTCGTATTGATTCTGCGAATAAATAAAGCTAAGTGCCCCGAAACTCTCGTTTTTCTAGCAATTATATCACTTGGGGGCTACGCCACCCTGGTTCTACGAACAATACGCAGTATCCCGAGTAGCTGACACAACAACAATCGAACCCTTGATACACCAACCCAGTTGCAACGCACCTGACAGGTTGGCAAGGCGCTGAGATAAAATAAGTCAGGCTAACAAAAAGGAACTGCAGAGTACAAATACACTCGCAAAACATACGAGCTCGCAAGCTCTTTACATATCAATATCAATCAATTATATATAGCATACATATACGAACTTTACAACACTGGTACATTTATGTGCAGGATACAAGTTAAACTACTGTTGCAACAGAAAAACGTTTGTCTATTCCTCGAAGAAGTCGACAATTTCCTCCGCTAGGCGATCCACCGCCTGGTAATGAGGAACCATATTCCAGGTCGAACCTGCCGGCGGAGTCGGCGGACCAGCAGCAACAACTGCAATATCCACATTAGGCCTATGCAGTCGCACTAGCGACAATGCAGCCTTGGCACCAGCCACTAACTGTTGTCGCACACACTCGTGAACTACACTCAAATCCTGAAACTTAGCCAGGAGAGCTAACAAGCTCGAAGGGATGGCGTCTAGCGGAAACATCATCTGGTAGATATTTCTCAGGCATGACTGCGATTTCTTCAGAAAGTGGATTACTCGCAAGGCATGATCCTGCAGGGTCACAAGTGCGATTGCCTGATCATGATCCACCCAGAAGTACCCACTTGCCTGAAGCTGTTCCTGGGTCAGGTCGTTCATACGAATGGAGATCCTGTCTTTTTCATCCTGCGGATGACGTGCGCTGACAACTGTACCAAGCAAGAGGCAAAAGTATGAAGACAATGAACTACCGCGACTAACTACAAGATAAGATAAGGGGGCAGAAAGCTAACACTTGAACTGATCACCCAGCTGCGCCACCTCCTCTAGTAGATATTGCTCTCGGGCGGTGGCCTTCTCCGCCCTCGACTTCCATACATCCGTGTTACTGCGGAGGACGGGCAGTTCGCATTCCAGTTGCTTAACACGATCGCGTAGTCGCGAAAGGAAGGATAGCTCATCCACCCTTGAGTGTGAATGGGCTAAGGTATCACCAACGGATGGCGGATCCCGAGGCTCACTCGAAGGACCACTCGATGTACCCTATCACAAGACAAGCAAGAGAAAATAAGGGACCAAGCAACACATGGATAAAAACTCAAGTGCATTCAAACATAGCGAAAGTATCAACAGAGACACTCAGCCAACGGCATGTTTTCAACAAAAGGAGTCGAGCTATTGACTATTACAAATATAACTACTGAGGAGCAGCTTGCTTCTTTGACTTGGACTATGGCTTCGGGGGACTCATCGAATCTGTGGCAGTATCAGACGCCACAGACTTCCCGCCGGCCCCAGACGCCACAGCCTTCGCCGCCTTCTTGCCTCGCTGCAGCTCCTCAGAATACTTGGCGACTGTGTTGATGAGTTGCGGCCCATACTTGTCGCAGACAGTTACAAACGGAGCAAAAACTACCTGTTGACCATCTGCGCCGACGGGCATCGCCTTGGAGACCGCGGCTGGATCCATCTCCACTCCATGGGCTTGCACCATGGCGAGTGCCATGGAGGCGCCGATCGCACGGTGTGATTTCCTGAAGTCCGAGGGGATACCTCCAGCGAGGGACTCCACCAGGTCATCCAAGTTCTCAATCAGCTTAGCCTTGGGCGCCAGCTCCTCGCGGATGCGACTGAGCACACCCTTAGATTTGATCAGCGTTCCCTGAATGGAAGCGCTACGGTCTTCGACTACCGCGACAACACCTTCCAAGGCATCATCACGACGAAGCGCTTGGGCATCAAAGCTCAAACCGCCAGCATCTACACAGAGCAAAGCGTTAACACAAATAGCAAGACACTGAAGAAAGAAGCAATCAAGACCCAGAAAAAAATACCTGAAAGAGACTTGGCGATCGAGAAGAGTTGTTCTTCGAACAACTTCTCCCTCATAGCGATAGAGGTGCACAAATCCTCTTCGTGTTTCCGCGATTCATCAAGCGCAGCAACTGCCTCATCGCGACTCTTGATCGTTGCAGCAAGCGTCTTTTTAAGAGAAGCAGCTTCATGAAGAAGTTCGTTATGCTCAGCTGAAAAAATACAAGATGGATCGTCAGTCAAATGTATAAAAACATCACAAGGACAAAGAAGAAGAAGCAAAAAAATACTAACTTTCAACCACGCGATGGCGATTGTCCAGCAATGCGTGCTGTCGACCCATTGCAAGTACCTGCTCCACCAAACGAGCAACTCCTTCACAATAAGCTGCCACAGAAGAAAAATAAAAGGATCAACAAATAGCATGGATGACTAATTCGACTACAAAAAAGCAACATCACACATACGTGCTCCTCCAGAGACTCCGAAGTGGATTGCCGCGCAGTCGTCCGGACAACCATCTGGTGCTCCACAGTGTGTGGAGAACTCGATGAATTATGCCCGGAGTGGATCGCCAATGGAGGAGAAGAAGATCGCTCAGCCACTTCCTTGGCCTTGGAGTCCGCGACTCTAGATTCCTTAAAAAATTGGACGTCGCCAGAAGACGACGACGCCGGTTGACTACGGAAAAAAAACCAAAATCAGGAAATGCAACTCCAAAAGGAACCAAAGATGAGAATTGTAGACTTACCAGTCAAATTTATCAAAATCGAAGGTTTGATCCTCGGACTCTGATGACTCCTTTGGCAGCCGCATCTTCTTGCGAGCAGATGGCGCCATGGAGCTCATAGGAACAGCAGGAATCGGCGACTCCGCACCAATAGCTAGGCCTTCTAGAGTCGAAGGAGATGACACATCCGAATCTTCGCTGTGCAAGCGCTTGCGACTGTCCAGACTGCTAGACTCAGAGGCTTCCTCCTCCTCTTCAAGTGGGACGGTCGATTCTGACTCGTCCTCTTCATCTACTTCGCGAGGAATAACCTCCTCAGAAAGAGGGAGTAAACTAGGAGACACCTTCCAATCCTGCATACAGAAAACAAGTCAGCACATGTCAAGAAAATCAGAAGCACTCGACAAATAAAGCTACTTTGTAGCACAATCATACCTCAGGAGGAGGGTTAGAGGCATCAAATGGAGGCACGACTAGTTCACTGAGAAGGACATCCTTGTCGGTGTACTTGGTCAATAGTCACACCCTCTTATCTACTTCACCCATGGAAATGCCATCAGCAGATACGTGAGTGACATTGTCCACACCAGCCCATTGGAACATGGGGTGGATTCTGGCCTATAGAGGCTGGATGCGACGGTGCAACCATGTGCGAATGAGGGTGCAGCCTCCCTCTTCTTTACCCATGCGATTCTTGAGGTCGCAGACGCGCTCGTACAACACTTCTGTCTCCTCAGACTCGCCAGGCATCACCACGTTCTTCCAAGAATGCCTCCTCCTGCATGGCATCGCAGGATCGAAGGGCGCGAGTCCGTAGTGCTCTCCGTCGGCCTTCTGGTCGCGGATGTAGAACCACTTGTCCCTCCACCCTTGGACGGACGCCATGAGCTTGATATCAAAGTATGTGACGGAGGAGTCGACATGGATCGCCCAGCCTCCTACGTCGTAGACTACGAAACCATATGCCGACTGACGCTTCACCTTGAAAAGCCGTTTGAAGAGACCAAAGTGTGGCTCGACTCTGAGCCAGCACTCGCAAAGTGTAATATAGCAGGCGATGTGGAGAATAGAGTTTGGGGACAGCTGATGCAGCTGGAGCCCATAGAAGCAAAGGAGGCCCCTGAAGAAAGGATGCAGGGGCAGGGACAGACCGCGGATGATGAACGCTAGGAACATCACCCAGAAACCAGCAGGAGGACAAGGAGTTACCTCGCCACCTGGCACTCGTGAGTCACCGACCATGGGAGACAGAACTCCATCTTGATGAAGAAGACAAAGCTCGGATGATTTGATGATGGACGCGCACCACACACCATTGGTGACGCGGGTAGCCGCGCCCTTCTTCTTCCCAGCACCGGCGGTGCTGGTGCCCACAGCGGCGGAGCCGCCCTTCTTCTTGGCAGCGGCAATGGCGGCGGTGGACTCAGCGGTGGCGCCTCCTTTCTTCTTCCCCATCTTGCGGTGGCGGTGCGAGCGGAGAAAATAGCTCGGAAACATGCGGAGTTGGTCTAGCGCCGCGAAGGGGACGAACTCTAGGAAGTAGAGAGCAGCGGCAATGGTGATGGAGGCACAAGCAGAGAAAGAACAGATGAGAAATTACCGCAGCTGTGCTGCTACTTAACCCCCTGGCGGAGGCAATCCAACGACCAGCAGAAACCCTATTGGACGCGTGGCGCACATCGTGACCGACACGTGGAGAGGCTAAAACCCGAACCGTCCCCCACTACCTCCATTACACGTGGAAATCGAGGAGGCGCAGTTAAAACGAAAGATTACGCACGCCTGGTCAAGTCAGGGTCAGAAAATGGGACCCACCACTCGTCATGTCCCGTCAAAGCCGCTCACGCGGGCAACTGAGGTCATCACATCGTCAACACTGATGTCATCAAATTGAGCACTAGAATACTTCGACTACTTAAGTCCTTGCTCAAGTCTTCGACTCCACCAAGCACTCGGGGGCTACTCCCATAGGGGAGCTGGTCGCGAACCCTATGATTTTCTTTTTATGCAAGAATATGGACATTCAAAGCTTACCCAGCCACTTGAATCTACGATTCAGTGATGGATCATGGGTTACTCCCATAGGGAGCGCTGGAAACAAATTTGACTGAAACAAGCAAACAAAAGACGACAGCAGTCGTGAAAGTTCTTTAGTCCCTGCCAGAGTCTTCGACTCAACCAGGCACTCGGAGGCTACTCCCATAGGGAGCGCTGGTCGCGCACCCTATGATTATTTGTACATCGTACTATGTGTTGATAACATCCACACTCGAAGTCTATGGCGACACTGCCTCATATTTTTCCCTACAAAGCGACTGCGTCTCCTGGGTCACCTGAATCATCTCCGCGATGACAAAAAATTCGGATGCCGCGCTTGCAGCGTGAAGATAAGACCTGAATAAGGCCTGGCAACACATTTGTTGTGCACTACCAGAAATATATCCGTGCCTACAGGTACGATGAACATGCCTTGACGGACGCGTCGAGTGCTCACACCCTTATACTGGAATTCGACTCCTGTAAGACCTCCACGGCTTGAGTCGAACTACACCAGCACTTTTCCGAATTCGAGTCCGAGAACTCGAGTTCGAGTAGATTGCGTTGTTTTGACCTAAGGCAGTTAACTGATACCGATGCATCAGTTAAATCAGGCACGCATATCAACAATCCTTATGATATAGACAGAAGACTCAAAAAAATACTCAGTCATGCACTCGAAAGGCTTCATAAAGTCCCCAGTCGAATCTACGATTCCACTGGACACTCGGGGGCTACTGACATGGGTGTACCCTGTAGTTACTTGAGTTTGGTATATACGGTCCAACGGTGGAAGCCCACGGCGTTGCCACGGCCCGATGAAGACTTCGAGTTCCCCACGGACTCTCGATGACTTGCGAGACAAGAAGAAGTTTAAAGATAGAAAGTTTAAACGGAAATCCCTAATCTGTAACCGACTCGACCTGCTACCCGAGACCTGGCCTATCTATATAAAGGCTAGGAGGGGGCGGCGAGGAGGACACACACAACCCTAGTTTCCACAATTCTCGCCAGATTGCATCTGCGCACCCCTGTAATCTTCGATTCCTCCGATAATTCCAAGAGCAGACAAGCAGGAGTAGGGACCTCTACGAGGCCTGAACCTGGGTAAACCTTGCATCCCTGTGTGCTTGTTTGCTAGCCGATTGATGCTTCTAGCGCTCCCTCCTTCTCCAAAACCCAAGTCCATAACAAAGGGCATTGATGAGTTAAACCCTCGTCACATTTAGTCCAAGAATCAATACTATTTCTAGTTAGGGATTGCAACCGTTCTTTAGCTTTTCCTCTCAAATAGAAAGGAAACACTTTAAGCTTAATAATATCTCCATCTATATCCCTATGTTTTTGCATCTCACAAAGTTCAACAGAGTTATTAAGATGAGCAGCAGCATCTTCAGTACCAATACCAGAAAATTATTCTCTCATAACAAGATTAATCAAAGCAGGTTTAATTTCAAAGAAAGTAGCTTCAGGAACAGGTGGAGCAATAGGTGTGCACATGAAATCATTGTTTCTGGTGCTACTGAAGTCACACAACTTAGTATTTTCAAGAGTAGTGATTTTTGTGTGTGTTTTAATATAGAAAGCAAACTAGTACAGCTATTTTTTTGTGTTTTTGATGAAGAAACAAGCACACAAAGCAGAAAATAAACTAAGCAAAACGAATAAAACAAAGTAAAGAGATTAGTTATGAGGGACTCCCCTTGTGAAGATGTCCTTGACTCCCCGACAACGGCGCCAGAAAAATTAGCTTGATGGCCCAAAATATATCAAGCTCGTTGGGGAACCCCATGAGGAAGGTATGATGAGCACAACCGCAAGTTTTCCCTCGGTTATGAAACCAAGGTTATTGAACCAGTAGGAGCAAGGAAACACCTCTAAGGTGTTGTTTCCAACTTGGAATCCTGCAAAACACAACCATCGAACTTTGCCCCCAACTTACAGTGAGGTTGTCAATCTCACCGGTTTTGCTGAAAACAAAGGATTAAACGTATTGCGTGGAAGATAGTAATTGCTTGCAGAAAGTAAACAGAAAACAGTAAATAGCTTTGTAGATTGATACAAAAAGAAAGGACCGGGGTCCATAGTTCACTAGTGGTGATTCGCCTTAAGATAGATGACATGTTGGGTGAACAAATTACAACGGGGCAATTGAGAGACACCGAGAAAGCATACATGCATATACTAATCATCTTGACTCCTATGATATTTGATTAGGTATTACAATATTATACATAGACCGTAATCCAACTGCATCTATGACTAATAATCCACCTTTAGGTTATCATCCGAACCCCCTCCAGTATTAAGTTGCAAGCAACAGATAATTGCATTAAACATTGTGTGTAAAGTAAACAATACGATTGTTCTATGAACAAAGGATTGCTGTTTTCTCCCTAGTAGCAACAACACATCTACTACCTTAGAGATTTCTGTCACTTCCCTAGATTCCTAGAGGCATGAACCCACTATCGAGCATAAATACTCCCTCTTGGAGTTGCTAGCATCTACTCGGCCAAGATAGCTACTAACAACGGAGAGCATGCAAGATCACAAATAACAAAGACATGATAAAATCAATAATCAATCTGAAATAGCATCTCAATATCCATCGGATCCCCGCAAACACAACATGTATGATTACAAATAGATGATCTTGATCATGAACAGAGCTCACAAGATCTAAACATGTTAGCACAAAGGAGAAGAACCAACAATCTAACTACTACATGGACTCGTAGTCTAGGGATGAACTACTCACGCATCACACCGGAGGCAGGCATGGTGATGAAGAAGGCCTCCAGGGTGAATTCTCCCCTCCGGTAGGGCTCCGGGAAGAGTTTTAGATCCCTCCCGATATAGGGATGGAGATGACAGCGGCTACAGACTCTTTCGTGGAATTTTGATCGGGTACTTAGGGTTTCTGTATCGGAGGCAATATATAGGCAAAAGTGGAGGCCGAGGGGGTGCCCTAGGCAGCCACACCACCCCCTAGCGCGGGCCAGGCCTGGCCACGCGGCCAGGTGGTGTGGCCGGCCTCTGGCCCCTCTCCATCTCGTCTTTTGGCTCCGTGCCCCCCCTCGGTGAAATATTGACTTTGGCTTTTGTCCCGTCCAATTCCGAGAATATTCATTTTCTGACTTTCCTGGAACCAAAAATAGCAGAAAACAGGCAGCTGGCACTGTCGCATCTTGTTAATACGTTAGTCCAAGAAATTGTATAAAAATACTCCAAAGTGTGGACAAAACATAAGAAAGTAGATATAAAAAAAGCATGGAACATCAAAAAATATAGATACGTTTGCAACGTTGCAGGATGTCTGTTGTTTTCATGAACCACACCTAGTGTCATTGCATGTGTGTTCTTATCACAAACCACATATGGATCCACCAGTGTCATTGGATGTGTGTTCTTCTCACAAACCACATATGGATCCACCAGTGTGATTGCATGTGTGTTCTTTTCATAAACCACATATAGAGTCATTGCATGTGTGTTCTTCTCACAAACCACATAAGGATCCACCAGTGTCATTGGATGTGTGTTCTTTTCATGAACCACACCCAGTGTTATTGCATGTGTGTTCTTCTCACAAACCACATATGGATCCACCAAAGTTCATTGCATGTTTGTTATTTTCACAAACCACATTGATCCACCAGTGTCATTGCATGTGTGTTCTTTTAACAAACCACATGTGGATCCACCAGAGTCATTGCATGTGTTTTCTTTTCATAAACCAGATAAAGATCCACCAGTGTCATTGGATGTGTGTTCTTTTCATGAACCACAACCAGTGTCATTGCATGTGTGTTCTTCTCACAAACCACATATGGATCCACCAGAGTTCATTGCATGTCTGTTCTTTTCACAAACCACATATGGATCCAAAAGTGTCATTGGATGTGTGTTCTTTTCATTAACCATATCTAGAGTCATTGAATGTGTGTTCTTCTCACAAACCACATATGGATCCACTACAGTCATTGCATGTCTGTTCTTTTCATTAACCACACCTAGTGTCATTGCATGTCTGTTCTTTCCACAGACCACATATGGATCCACCAGTGTCATTGCACGTGTGTTCTTCTCACAAACCACACATGGATCCACAAATGTCATTGGATGTGTGTTCTTCTCACAAACCACATATGGATCCACCAGTGTGATTGCATGTGTGCTCTTCTCACAAATCACAACTAGAGTCATTGCATGTGTGTTTTTCTCACAAACCACATATGGATCCACCAGAGTTCACTGGATGTGTGTTATTTTCATGAACCACACCCAGTGTCCTTCATGTGTGTTCTTCTCACAAACCACATATGGATCCACTAGTGTCATTGGATGTGTGTTATTCTCACAAACCACATATTGATCCACCAGTGTCATTGCATGTGTGTTCTTCTCACAAACCACATGTAGAGTCATTGCATATGTGTTCTTTTCACAAACCACATAAGGATCCACCAGTGTCATTGGATGTGTGTTCTTTTCATGAACCACACCCAGTGTCATTGCATGTGTGTTCTTCTCACAAACCACATATCGATCCACCGGTGTCATTGGATGTGTGTTCTTCTCACAAATCACATATGGATCCACCAGTGTGATTGCATGTGTGTTCTTTTCACAAACCACATCTAGAGTCATTACATGTGTGTTCTTTTCACAAACCACATAAGGATCCACCATAGTCATTGGATTTGTATTCTTTTCATGAACCACAACCAGTGTCATTGCATGTGTGTTCTTCTCATAAACCACATATGGATCCACTAGATTTCATTGCATGTCTGTTATTTTCACAAACCACATTGCTCCACCAGCGTCATTGCATGTGTGTTCTTTTCACAAACCACATGTGGATCCAGCAGAGTCATTGCATGTCTGTTCTTTTCACAAACCACATAAGGATCCACCAGTGGCATTGGATGTACGTTCTTTTCATGAACCACAACCATTGTCATTGCATGTGTGTTTTTCTCACAAACCGCATATGGATCCACCAAAGTTCATTGCATGTTTGTTCTTTTCACAAACCACATATGGATCCACCAGTGTCATTGCGTGTGTGTTCTTTTCATTAACCATAGCTAGAGTCATTGCATGTATGTTCTTTTCACAAACCACATCAATCCACCAGAGTCATTACATGTGTGTTCTTTTCATTAACCACAACTAGAGTCATTGCATGTGTGTTCTTTTCACAAACCACATATGGATCCATCAGAGTCATTGCATGTATGTTCTTTTCATTAACTACAGCTAGTGTCATTGCATGTCTGTTCTTTCCACAGACCACATATGGATCCACCAGTGTCATTGCATGTGTGTTTTGCATGTGTGTTCTTCTCAGAAACCACACATGGATCCACTAGTGTCATTGGATGTGTGTTCTTCTCACAAACCACATATGGATCCACCAGTGTGATTGCATGCATGTTCTTTTCACAAACCACAACTAGAGTCATTGCATGTGTGTTCTTCTCACAAACCACATATGGATCCACTAGATTTCATTGGATGTGTGTTCTTTTCACAAACCACATATGGATCCACCTGTGTGATTGCATGTGTGTTCTTCTCACAAACCACATATGGATCCACCAGAGTTCATTGTATGTCTGTTCTTTTGACAAACCTGAAGGGGATCCGCAGCAGAAAACAAAAAATTTCCTACAATGGAACCCCAAAACTGCCTAGGATCTATCTATGTAGTAATGCGGTAATGGCTGATACGTATAGAATACATACCCTTGTAGACCGTAGGTGGTTAACGTTCCGCGGGGAACGTGGTTGAAGTAGTCATACTCGTAGCCGACCTCAAGGTCTCGAAGCTCCTCGCAGGTCGCCCCTTGCTCCTTCTTCATCTTCATCATGCAACAGCTCCGGCTCACGACATTTAAACGCCCCAAGTGTTACGCCTCGTGTATTCGTACACATCCGGTGCACGATGAGACCTCAGATCCCCGATCCCGCCGGGAGTGCGGAAGTTGATATCCGGCTAGGAATTCCTGCAGCACAATGGCGTGCTGCAGGTGTGCCTCGATCGCACAGCCCAGACTTGGGGCCATGGTCACAAGGACTAGAGAGAGAGGGAAGGAGGAAGTCAACCAAAGGACTTCTCCAAATATTGGTGTGTTTAATCCCACCCATGGGCACCCCTTTATATAGGGGGAGGGGGTGTGCCCTCCCCTTTGGATTTCCCATGTGGGACTATTCAAGGGAGAGGGGGAGGCGCATGGGCCTCATGGGCCAGCCGGCCAGGGGTGGGCCCCACCCCGCGCACAGCCCTAGGCTGGCCGGGTGGGCCCCCTTGAGGCGCTTGGGCCTTGGCCCTTTGGCCCTTGGCCCTTCCCTCCTTCGGTTTTCCCTCATGGGCCCTTTTTCCCTAGGAAGTTTGGCCCATTAGTGGAATACCCCTTCAAATTAGATTTTAATATTATATTTAATATTAATTACATTAATTAATATGTAAATACATATTACAAAATCCGTCTTGACCCAAAACACCTTTCGGTTCCCTTTCGATTTCCTCCGAACGACTTCGGATCTTTCCCGGAATGATTCTGGTCCTTTATTCTTTCTCCGAACAACTTCGGATCTCTTTGCGGAACAATTCCGTCTTTCTCTTTCTCTACTGTGATTCCATCTTACGAATGATCTCTCTCATCATACCCTTATGTGTATCCTGTCACGGCTCAGGAATGCTCTAGACATGACCTATATCAATGATCAACAGAGGGACCAGGGATATCCATGTGACCCCTATGCATTCCTGATGACAATGTCGTTTGAACCGCTAAATGTAGCATCCTTGTCCTTTTGTTTCTCGATACAACTTGTCCAAGATCCGATCATTGGTATCCCATACCTTGTTCAATCTCGTTCACAACAAGTTCTGTTTTCTTGTTACCGTGATATTACATCCCCGTGACCTAGTCACATGTTGCAACATTTATGGATGTAATCTCACCAAGCCGGCCGTATGTATCTTTACCCGTCATGTGGGTGAACAAATCTCGGTCTTGCAGTCACATGTCATCTACTGTTCCTTCAGAATACCCAACGTACACCTTTATAACCACTGTATTACCAAGTGGCGCTTGATGCAGTCTAAGCAACCTTGGGAAACAGTGAGTAATATGAGCTCACGGTCTAAGGAAAAAGAGTCTAGGTATAGTTGTTGCAACAATGAACTATATGACTTGATCGTGTTGCAATCCTTCGAGGAATGTCCAATCACATCATTCTCCAACGATATGATCCCATTGTCAATTGGCATAAATGCCCATGATCTTGAAACCCAGATCATCCTCATGACCAACGAACAAGTATGAATAGAGGCTACTAGGGACTTGGTTGTTTCATACCACACCTGTACCAATGTTTCTACTTGGCACAGTTATAGCACAATATGAAACTATTATAAACTAATTGAGATATGACAATAAAAACCTATTTATTATTTGCCTCTAGAGCATATCTCCTTCAGCTCCCACTTGCACTAGAGTACAAATAATCCAGCTCGCATTTTGCTCATATAAACCATATACCATATGCATTTACAGATCATGCATGCTCATGGGAAACGTCATGTCCATGTTCTGTTTTACCAGATCATTATGTCTTTTGCAAATCGTTAATGTCTTCCTAATTTTGACATTCACACCATTATCATATAATGGGTCGAAGCATTTATTTGGCGACAAAGTGAGACTTTTGTTTCTAGTGTTTATGATGACGGTAGTTTTCACCGTTGTCATCTAAACTTCAAAACACACTTTGTTATCCTTTGTGTATATACTATAGTCATGGCAGCAGAACAAGGCCGAATTCCAGGAGCTTACAGTGACTTTAGATCAACCTCGAGGGCTTTCTCATGGGCACTAGGCTCTGGGACACATCATTCTACGTTAAAAGGGAACTAGCCCCGCCATAACATTATACATCACATCAGATGGAGCCTTTATACTTCTATATCTATGTAGATCCTAGTGCATGAAATGCAACTATGCCACTTACTTTGCTTCTTTCCATTTAAGTACAAACTTAATTCTGGTTCAGTGATCAACTCATGAATCATTTAAAGACATGATCTTACAGTTAAGACTTTGTCCTACCAACCAGAACCTCGGGTCACATTACGTCGAGTATACAACATGGTTATATGGAAGAACCTATGACCGAGGCATAGGAGATGCAACACATCTCTTTCTTTCAACCATAGTTGCGATACTAACTCAATGCTTCATATAGTAAGAACTACTTTCTCACCTTGTTCCATTCCGAGCTTCTTCAGAATCTTGCTTAGGACATTCTGAACATCTTTCAGAATCAAGCCCAAGAAGCATTCGACATTTAGTGTTTATTAAACTCACCAATCTATCTAGATAGATCTTATTGTTTAATAACTTCAACTTCATCCTTATTTATCTAACTTAAATATTATTAACACCAATCACATCATTCACATATGTGTCCACATATCCTAGAATGATTTCACGCTCCCACTCAAATATGACATTCATGTTTGAGATCTAGGGATTTCACTTAGCTCCCACTCAAAATATGTCAGCTACATATTATGAATTAGCCAAGATGATTCGCTCCCACTCAAATCTAGGTCCTCTCGATAATCTTGGACATTCCAAAATTCTTTGATCATCATCAATTTGAGAATCCCAATTACGAGACTTCAATATCCATATATTTCTAGTGTAAATCCAAAAGACTTAAGCATCACTACTGTTGTAGTCAACTCCTTGAATTTGTCCAAACTTGTGACAAATCGACCTTTTGTCATTCATTAAGTTTCATTTCCTTCTTATGACTTTGCAGTCATTCAGAAATATCAAGTAAACTTCTTTACTTTAATAAGATCAAGTAACATGTTACTTTGCAATCTTAAATGTAACTTAATATAGGATTTTATGACTCCTAGTCATTTCTCGCACTCAGGTCCATCACGCTTCTTTGTAATTTGTAGGTATGTCTTGTTCAAAACATGACAAGTGAATCAACAATGTAATTCCACAAACTTGTAGAATATATAGTTGAATCCTACTTTATTTAGTAAAAGTATTCACTGAAACTTTATGATCATTATCATTGGTTTCTCCTCTATTTGTAGAGTTTGGATTCACGAAACAAATTCTGCTGCACCACTCAACAATCCGGAGGTAAGGTCAAATACCTAGTTTTGATCTTTTACTTTCTTCCACTTGTATCTTCATCAAGACACGTCAACTTTGGACAACAATAGGTTTGCCCCTTTTGTGGAAGATGCATTCATAGCTTCCTAAGAATGCTCTACAAAGACTTGTTTATTCGCCACAATTTCAATTTGTCGAAATCTCTAGAAACTCGAACTTGCCATAACACTTATCATGTTGTTTCCACGAATCTTTTAGATGTTCCTTTGTATTTCAGACGAGTGTTTGCTTATTTTGATCTCTAACTCTAAACGATAACTATAACCCATATAAGAGATGATATTATACCATATGTATCTTAATACATAATAATTATGATGTTTAGATATTTCAACATAGTTTGAATTCGTCCAATTATCATAATTTGTGAAACATCTTTCACAAGTTCCTTTTATGCTAAACTTAACTTGAATACTTTAGTCATCTCGATCAAATCGAAGAGACTTCGTATTCTTGTTAATTTTAATATCCTCCTTTTGTTGTGAACTCATTTGAACAATTCAAATCATTTCAAATTTATGTTTCATTAAGTAAATATGCTTATTCACTTAAGTCCACAATTAACTAATGATTTCCACTATTTGTTGAAAATACGATACATCACTATGTATAAGTTTCAACATTTCTTCGCATATCATTGTTTTATCAGAATGCGGAGTTTTAGTCATTCTGCCCAAGAGGAATGGTTTTGCAAAGTCTCTAGATTAAGCATCTAGGACCCCGATCTTCATTTACAATGAAGAACATGAAATAACCAAAATGACTTAAACTATAGTGTCATTTCATTATTAAACTTTGGATATCTTTTAACTTTCTAATCCTTTATAAATGTTTAAACTATTATCATTAACATAGTGATGAGAATAACTTATTTATAATCATAATGTGACCATAAGGTATTGTTCATAAGAATAGTACAAACTGGCTTGCAACTTGTTCATATGAATAATTGTCTCACCAAAAGCAAGACACACAAACAGGGATTACAAATTTATATTCAAGTCCACTAATCCAAATGACAAACTTTAAGGAAATAGGTAATGTCGGCCATCAACTATTTTGCTTGCCGTCATCAAGTCACGTTGCCTCAAAACCAGCAATTGTCAAGCAGATCCTCCTGTTTTCACAAAACGGGACAAGTATCAAATACTTTGCAATCTGCAACAAGTTTTGCAAGAACCACATTTATAATTTGTATATCTTACATATACCTTTTCATCCATGACCTCCATTGTAATCAATCCCTTCCAAGAGTTCTCAACTCTAATGCAAGATCGCTAAGTGTTTTTCCAAATAATCTCTTTTCATCCATGATGGAGAAAAAACCCATCCAACGGCTCATACTGTATGTGCCTTATTCTGTAGAATACAAAATGTAGCCCAACTCTCCATCGAATGGGGAATGGCTTATTAGATGATTATGGAGAAAATACAAACATGCGGAGTCATCAAATTATCTCCTAATGGTTGTTGTATCAAGAAGAGAAGATCACCCTTTACGAGGATATCCCTAAGACGTGGGTATTAATCTATGAAGTTGGACCCTTTTGCTAAGTTCCATATTAAGCAATATATTCCCATGGTCGCAAAGGACCTCAATGGGATATGCCAAGGTCTACTAAGATATTTGCAAACAGACATCTAGACTAAGTTCATAATAAGAGATCAATTTATAATTGGTCTCCACTAAAATTGTCATCCCCTGGACGATTTTAGTGATCACATGATCCCTATCCTCTGCACCTCCCCCGATCATCACGGCCATCAGTGCATTATCAAAGGTAGACATTCAATAATGCCAATCACATCATCCATGTGACTCATGCTCGATCTTTCGATCTCTTGTGTTCAGAGGCCATGTCTGTACATGCTAGGCTCGCCAAATCTAACTTGTGTGTATTCGCTGTGCAACATGGCTTACACCCACTGTATGCGAACGTAGATATGTCTGACCCCCGATCATCACGGTCGGCCTCATACTGAAGAACTTTCTTGGTGGTGCACACACAAGGGGAACACGGAACATTGGAATTCAATAGGGATTATCTTATTTGCTACCGTTGAGTATCTAAATACTAGCACACAATCAGATGTAAATTAGGTATCAACATCATATGTAAAATGTGATATGATATGGTGCTTCTTGCGCCTTGATCTTCATCAAGCGCTCCGGCATGATCTCCATCCTACCATCGGTTTGACACCAAGTCCACGACGCCTCCACCAGGTCATCATCGAAACGATGACTATTACTATACTAGTTAGTAACAGAAAAGTAAACTACTTTACCTTCATAACGACAAATGCCATATCATAATCACATGCCCCCTGGAAAATAAAGTTAGACGTCTCTACTTTATCTATTGCAAGTTTTACGTGGTTGTTAGGGCTTTCGCAATAGAACCGTTTCTAAACTACGAACTTTCCAACCACAACATGGATCCAACAGTTGTCTCTATTATACCCCTTTCAGGGCCCTCCGTTTTAAATGCTATATCAACTATCGAATGAGAGACAGACACCCGCTAACCACTTATATGGTACAAGCCGTATGTTGAGCGTGGAACTAGTCTCGCGTACGAATACGCTTAAGGTCGGTCTGGGCCGCTTCATCAAACAATACCGCGATATAAACAAGTACACGTTAGAGGGTAACAACTAAGGGATCAATGCCCGCACAATACTTGTGCGTACTAGCCGTACAGCACTCATACGCATAGATCGGCTCTGATACCACTGAAGGGGATCCGCAGCAGAAAACAAAAAATTTCCTACGATGGAACCCCAAAACTGCCTAGGATCTATCTATGTAGTAATGAGTAACGGCCGATGTGTATAGAATACATACCCTTATAGACCATACGTGGTTAATGTTCCGCGGGGTCGCGAAGCTCCTCGCAGGTCACCCCTTGCTCCTTCTTCATCTTCATCGTGCAACATCTTCGGCTCACGACATTTAAGCGTCCCAAGTGTTGCGCCTCGTGTCTTCGTACACATCCGGTGCACGATGAGACCTCCAGCTCCCCGATTCCGCCGGGAGTGTAGAAGTTGATATCCGGCTAGGAATTCCTGCAGCGCAACGGCGTGCTGCAGGTGTGCCTCGATCGCACAGCCTAGACTTGGGGCCATGGTCACAAGGACTAGAGAGAGAGGGAAGGAGGAAGTCAACCAAAGGACTTCTCCAAATATTGGTGTGTTTAATCCCACCCATGGGCACCCCTTTATATAGGGGGAGGGGGTGTGCCCTCCCCTTTGGGTTTCCCATGTGGGACTATTCAAGGGAGAGGGGGAGGCGCATGGGCCTCATGGGCCAGCCGGCCAGGGGTGGGCCCCACCCCGTGCATAGCCCTAGGCTGGCCGGGTGGCCCCCCTTGAGGCGCCTGGGCCTTGTCCCTTGGCCCTTCCCTCCTTCGGTTTTCCCTCATGGGCCCTTTTTCCCTAGGAAGTTTGGCCCATTAGTGGAGTACCCCTTCAAATTAGATTTTAATATTATATTTAATATTAATTACATTAATTAATATGTAAATACATATTACAAAATCCATCTTGACCCGAAACACCTTTCGGTCCCCTTTCGATTTCCTCCAAACGACTTCGGATCTTTCCCGGAATGATTCCGGTCCTTTATTCTTTCTCCGAACAACTTCGAATCTCTCTGCGAAACAATTCTGCCTTTCTCTTTCTCTACTATGATTCCATCTTACGAATGATCGCTCTCATTGTACCCTTAAGTGTATCCTCTCACGGCTTGGGAATGCTCTAGACATGATCTGTATCAATGATCAACAGAGGGACCAAGGATATCCATGTGACCCCCATGCATTCCTGATGACAATGTCGTTTGAACTGCTAAATGTAGCATCATTGTCCTTTTGTTTCTAGATACAACTTGTCCAAGATCCGATCATTGGTATCCCATACCTTGTTCAATCTCGTTCACAATAAGTTCTGTTTTCTTGTTACCGTGATATTACATCCCCGTGACCTAGTCACATGTTGCAACATTTATGGATGTAATCTCACCAAGCTGGCCATATGTATCTTTACATGTCATGTGGGTGAACAAATCCCGGTCTTGTAGTCATATGTCATCTACTGTTCCTTCGGAATACCCAACGTACACCTTTATAACCACTGTATTACCAAGTGGCGCTTAATGTAGTCTAAGCAGCCTCGAGAAACAGTGGGTAATATGAGCTCACGGTCTAAGGAAAAAGAGTCTAGGTATAGCTATTGAAACAATGAACTATATGACTTGATCGTGTTGCAATCCTTCGAGGAATGTCCAATCACATCATTCTTTAATGATATGATCCCGTTGTCAATTGGCATAAATGTCCATGATCTTGAAACCCAGATCATCCTCATGACCAACGAACTAGTATGAATAGAGGCTACTAGGGACTTAGTTGTTTCATACCACACCTATACCAATGTTTCTACTTGGCACAGTTATAGCACAATATGAAACTATTATAAACTAATTGAGATATGACAATAAAAACATATTTATTATTTGCCTCCAGAGCATATCTCCTTCAAAACCACATATGGATCCACCAGTGTCATTGCATGTGTGTTCTTCTCACAAACCACATATGGATCTACCAGAGTTCATTGCATGTATGTTCTTTTCACAAACCACATATGGATCCATCAGTGTGATTACATGTGTGTTCTTCTCACAAACCACAGCTAGAGTCATTGCATGTGTGTTCTTTTCATGAACCACAACTAGAGTCAGTGAATGTTTGTTCTTTCACAAACCACACATGGATCCACGAGAGTAATTGTATTGCGTGTTCTTTTCATAATTCACAGTTAGAGTCATTGCATGTGTGTTCTTTTCACAAACCACATATCAACAATGTCATTGCATGTGTGTTCTTCTCATAAACCACATATTGATCCTAACCTTAGGAGAGCCCTAACCTTAGCCCCCCAATGGTGGCCGTTAGACCGAGTCTTCTAGAAGGCACGCCCAAACACAGTTGTTCTGCATGACGATTGTTACATACCGTTCGACCGGGGCGCTTGTACGATTGGGATGGTCTTCGTGAGAGTGATCCGTGAGTAGGCTGTTCTGCGGCATGATTGGCCACGCTTGCTGCCCGCTTGCTCTGGACAAACTGGCGACACCGGGCGCTCCCTTTTGCGAGTGTCACGACTCACGAGTTCAGTGGGCCATATGCCAGTGCCACGTCCCCATTACTTCTCTTCCTCCCCGTACTTCTCTTCCTTACCCTCGAAGCCACTTTCCCCACTTCTCTCCCATCTGCCATAGCCGCAAGCCGACGGCGCCTCTAGCTATCTCTCTAACAGCCCCTCTCTCTTGCCATGGGTTCAAGGGGAGACGGTGAGGAAACATGTCATGATGATAGGGACGGTGATTTTGATGTGAGTCGTCTCATCTCTATCTCTATCATCTATGGTCATTTATCTATTTTGAGCTAGATCTACTCTGTTTACTCATGCGCGTATGATGTGTTAGGCCAACCAGACGCTGTATGACTCCGACTATCACGGTTTAGCGGATGAAGAAAGTCCTCTGCTATGTAAACATGGATATGTGCCCGCTAAATTTGTAGCGTTCGAAGGAGGAAACGCAGGCAGGAGGTTTTTACGGTGTCAAGGACATCGTGCAATGATGCAAGGCAGAAGTTGCAGTGTTGTCAAATGGGTAGATCTAGAGTGGCCCAAATCGATGCAGAAAACACTATGCAAACTATGGGAAATGACTGTTGAGTTGAAAGAATCCGTATTCAGGTCACTTCTTGACAGTGTTGAGATGAAGCTATGGGAACCAGATGACACGATCAAGCTTAACCGAGATCTCAGGAGGGTGCAAGACAAGGTTAGCAAAGTCGAGAAGGAGAAGGACGTGGCGTTGGCCATGAAGGCTAAAGCAGAGCAAGAACTGACTCGAGCAAGGAATGATCTTCACTAGGCCAAAGTCATGTAGTTCACAACTACGAGTATTGACAAGTGCATGAGAAAAAAATATAGAGAAACAATTGAATCTGTGCAAGGAAGATGTTAAAAGGAAGGAGCAGACGATTTGATCCTTGCTCTCGCAGGAAGATGCGAAACAGGCTAAGATTAGGAAGATCAAGGAGATGTGTGATAACTAGTTCTATTTAGCTTGAGCTCCATGCCTTTTTAAGTTGTAATAGTAGTACTTGTTGACCTAGCGGTCTGAACTAGTGGTTCCGGAGTCTTGGGAGGAAAAAATGGTCGCCTGTTAATCTGTCTTAACCCTGCATTACTTTCTTTTGTCTGATCATGGTAGTATTCTGACATTGGTCGTTTGTTTAAACGTAATCTACGTAGATTGTACCGCATGCAAATGGCACAACCACAATTTATAAAGTGGAAGCATGTACACCCGGTTACTGGAGATCCGGGAGCTTCGCCAGATGCAGGGGATGCAGGAGCAGGGATGCAATGAGATAGACGGGCTCAAGATTAGGCCAAAAAATGGTACCGATTTCCTCCTCATCTGGGCATTATCGGTTGCCATTACTGTTTATGTTGCCATGTCGTTGTGCAGCAGCTGAAATAAGTTGCTGCTTCATGGAGTGTAGCAGCTTAAATAATTTATTTCTGTGCCACTTACATTCCATCGAATTTGGAGACATCCTGCCCCTCAGCAATCGTGGAACCGGTGCTGCGTGTTTTCAGATAATAGTGGCACAATCACAATTTTGGATTCAATTACTCACTCGGGCGTTTCCAAACCTAAGTTGCGGTACATTTTACTCAGAGAACATGGGTAGATTGTTTCGCCCAACAAAGTTCCACACACAGAGCTCTAGAATTTAACCGAATTACATATATAGGTTCAAGTTCAACACATTACTATGCATCTTCATTGCCAGCAGCTTTCTTCCGCAGCCTGGGTGCCAAGCCTTCATGTCCACTGGCTTCTTCATTTTCTGCCTTCTTCCTCTTCCTCGGTACCAATTTTCTTAGCTTCACGTACTCTGCATCGCCCGGACAATCAGCACCAGAATCGTGTCCAGCATCATCTTTCCACTCATTTTTACCTTCTTCAGGCAGAAAAATGACTGACCCGGCAGTCATGTTTCTAACCTTGCGGCGCTTCCTGTCAAAGAAACAGGACTATTGCATAACTGCCCAATATCTACAGAGTAAATAAAACAAAAATTACAATTCAGCACAAACATACGAACCCCAAGAGACTTTTGCTTACCAGGAGCTAACTGGGTTCGAGCGACCACCCTGTCCAAGAATAGAAGGGCGACTCCTAGTTGCAACAGCTTCCACATCCAGTACATCACATTTCATCTCAAACATGCAAGCCGAGGCATACCTTTTCAGCAACCCACTTAGCTGACTGTCACACGTTAGAGGAACCATGATGCCACGTTCATCCATGAAGCTGAACTTTGCAGTCTGCTTCGGCCATATTTCATCATGATTACGCAAGCAGCAACCATACAAGATATAGTACAGATCTGCGCATGCGCTTCTTCCATCGTGATACAATGGTGTCCATACCACTTGCCCTTCACCCTTGCTGATTTAGAGTCGTACCTGAAAAGGACTACCGTAACCAGGTAAGGGTGGTCCGCGGAGATCCCACTTGACAGAAAACTGTGGACAAAATATGTTTGTTAGCATTGGACTAACAAATAATTTTAGGTTCAGTAGCCAGCTAGCAGTTATAGTTAGTGCAAATAGCAAAGAGAAAGGTAGCTCACTCGCATGTAGCCAGAGCTTCTTCTTCCTTGGTAGTAGGATCTGCCATCCTCTGAGCTGCTCGGTTCGTCGGCGGCGGAGGCGGGCTAGAGCCTCGCAATGGTGGCTACGGCTTGCGCCATTGGAGCTCGGGATCAGCGACTAGGCGCAGCAACTTGGCGCCAGAAGTCAAATGTCCGAAGAGATCGTTCTGCTTGGAGGGTGGATTTCGACGCCGCCGGTGCTAGGGGAAAGGAGGGAATGTATTTGTGAAATTGGTCAACGCATCCAATCCACTTAGTTCCTCGATTTGCCTAAGAGGTTGCCGCGTTGGCGCTCGCGTCACAGACAGATGACCGACATGTGGATCCCGACCGTCTACTTCACGGGGAAGTTTAACGGAATGTTTGAATTTGGCAGGGGTGAGATGAGTTTGCCTCGAAATGGCCTCTCTTAGTAGTTGGCAGCCCAACTTTACGAAACGCGGCAATTACAGGGAACTTGGGTACCGTCATGCACTCGCCTAGAAACTTTCGGGCCGCAAACCAACAATCCCACGAGGCCGGTGCCTACGACTACCGTGGGATGTGCCTACTTTGCCACGAGCTAGGCCACCAGGGACTGCACCATCGGCCTAGTGTGCTTGGGCTGTGGGTAGGTCAGTCACATGGCGCGAGAGTGGTCGCTGCCGCGGCCACACACGTCCGGAGACACAGATGATGAGCCACTCCCACCGCAGGACCATATGAGACCCTGGCGAGTGCCCGCGCTCCCGCTGCGGTGGACGAGCAGGTGCTGGCCCGACAGGTTGCCCCCCCGAGGGAAAGCACGCAGCTCATGGCACGTGCGCCGGTGAACCATGAGCCCAGCATGTTGTCCTTACCTGTGCAGCAGCGAGGACCACAGTGCACGACGGCTGACCCATGCTCGGTTGCGCCGAACCGCGAGGTAGAGCGCTTGACGGCATCACAGGGTGCTCATGGCCACAGTAGTGCGCCACGCGTCGGCGCCCAACACGATGTGGGCATAGACGGTATATGTCGACGGTTTTCATATGTCAGAAAAACTGTAGGCAACAACCCGTTTTCACGTAGTTGGCGTAGGTCCCTCTAGAATCCCTCTAGAAGTTAAACTCAATTTTTTGTTAGTAGTATTTTTCCAGAAAATGTGACTAACCCGGCTATATATATGTGTGTCCCTCTAGTGTTGTAGTTGTTGGCAGGTGGTCTAATGACCTATTTATAATTTTAATAGTTTTGTACTGTTGTTGATGATTATCAGTGGAAGGAATTTCGCAATATATATGTGAATGCAATGAAGTTTCCTTTGTCCATGACAACGAATCAACGATGCATTTGAACTGACTGCGGATGGATAAAATAAACCGCGCGCTTGGTGGCTGGCTCTCTAAACAAATGCTGTTTTACTGCAGGTTCACTGGATCGCAGCCGGCGGTTAGCTACGTGCTACTACGATTTGACAGAGAAGACACGTCAGGGTGGCTACCGTATTGCAAAAAATGCAGACATATGCGTAGCAGATCATAGTTGTTACACCGTGCATGATTTTAGGTACAGTCGTTGTCGCCACAACTTATAATTGGTTGGTAGTTTCGTCTCTCGAGGGTGTACGATTTCCGTAATATAATTAGTACTACTATCTTTGGTGGAATTAAACCAAAAAAAGTGTAAGTACAAGCTGAGCAGCCGGAGACAAATTCTCGTACCGAAAGAATCATCTAAAGATGGCCATGTTCTCGGTATCGCGTGGAATTCGGCTATATCTTGGATCTATGGTGGTCATGTTCATTTGATCTATGGTGATCATGTTCAATGGATCATGTTATAGTACAATCTGCCCTAGTAGATGGAGTAGTAGCCACTTGGATTAGAATATCCCAATTGTGTTGCTATAAATACACGCGAAAGTCGTTGCAACACCACAAACAGCCTACGCTCAACATCCTCTTGTCCCTCCTAGCTGCTAGTAGAACCCTAGAGACAACCCTACTTGGACTGGGAGAGATGGGCAGGATGAGAGTAGCAGTGGTTGGTGCCGGGGCAAGCGGTCTGGTGGCGGCGCAGGAGCTGGCGAGGAGTGGTGGCGTACATGTGACGTTGTATGAGAAGGAGGATCATCTCGGTGGGAACGCCATAAGGAGGAGCGTGGCCATGGACGGCGTCGACCTCGACCTCGGCTTAACGCTCTTCAACCGGGTGAGCAGATATATATACAATTTATGTCTTTGTCCATGCACATATGTATCTTCTTAGCTAATGGACATTGATGCTAATACTGTGTGATGTATGTCCGTATGCGCAGATTAGAGTGAGATACATGTACGTATGCATGCATCCTAGCAAACAAAAACAGTGACATGTCATAATTATTTTCACATTCAAAGTTGTCTTTGACGGTCAATATATATACTCCTTAGTTTCACAATATATATACTCCTTAGTTTCACAAAAGTTAAAACATCTTATGTTTTAAAACGGAGAGAGTAGTTCCCACGGTGTTCGTACTGAGGTTTTCACGTGATAGATAGTAGTACAAAATATGTTGGTCTTTTTCATTAGTTATTAGTTCTTTTTTGTCATACTTTATGTGAGTTAGCAACATCTACCGTGTGTGTGTGTGCATGTAATGAATACAATCAAGTGAGCTATGCCCTTGTAGATCCAACACGGAGAATATATGTCTCCCTAGGGAGAGAAAGTTCTTGCGTTATAATTTGCATTGAAAATTGCCCCTTCCGTTACATAAATTTTTGCCGTGTGGATGTAGTTCAAATTTAAACTAAAATCACGATGAGAATTATGGACCGGATGGAGTAGTAAATGGGCTAACTACAAACCACGTGCATATTATTCTATATGACTGATAGATATGACACTGCAGGTGATGTACCAGAACACGGTGGAACGGTTGGAAGAGCTCGGCGTGAAGATGGAGTCGTCGCCGGACATGTCCATGTCGGTCAGCACGCAGCTGGCCGGCGACAACCGTAGGTGGGAGTGGGGTAGCCGAAGCGGCGTGTCGGGGTTGTTGGCGCAGAAGAGCAATGTGCTCAGCTCTAGCTTCTGGCACATGATTCGTGAGATTTTCAAGTTCAGGAACGATGCCATCAGGTACCTGAACGACCATGAGAAAAACCCTGATCTGGACCAGGATGGGACCCTGGGGCAGTTCGTCCGGTCGCATGGGTACTCCCAGCTGTTTCAGGAGGTTTACCTGGTATATTACTGATCGTTATGAAATATACTCCTTAAATTGTCAGTACTAATATCTCTAAAATATAAAATGTTTTGATAGACTATTTTAGGCTACCAAAATATCTTATATTTTGAAAGAGGGGTTGTACAAATGATAGCTAAATTTATTTGCATCAACAAAGTATGCTAAGCCGGTACTATGTTGACGATTAATTGCTGCAGATTCCTGTTTGCGCATGCATATGGTCCTGCCCGTCACAAGATGTTCTGGGTTTCCCTGCCCTCTTCGTGCTCTCATGTTATCAGGTTCTAGAGGTGCGCGCCAATTTCATGGATACAAACAGATTTGACGTATATATAATGCGGCCACTGATTCTATTGTTCCTTTCTTTCTTTTGGGTTGTTCTTGCATTCAGCCGTTCGGTCGGCACACCCAATGGCTTACTGTCATGGATGGTTCACAGTCCTATGTAACCAAGGTAATTACCAATTTAGTTCAAGCTTGGATATATCATCATCTCTTCGAACCTGAAGGACTATAGTTGTTTTGTAATGGAAAAGAATCTAGTATAGTTAAAAGTTGTTGTTTCATAGAGTTTTTCTAAACATAACCAATGCAATATATAATTTTATACTTACAATATTTGTACCATTATTGTTTATTATAAACAATGTTAATATGAATGATATGCCGTTATTTTTATATACATATTGTTGTAAATGTATCTTAATTATGTAATTTACATAATGTATACAATATTAGATATCTTATTTATCTTTTGTGCCCACAAGATAGTAATGTATGTATATTTGCTATTAAAGGAGAGTTGGTGGTAACCATATTACACTTGTAACTAACTACTGGAAAATGTCACCTCGCTTAGTACCTAGTCACCCATATTTTCAATTTACTGATTATCTTCTCATGCCAAACATAAAAGAAAAGCAGAGCGCATTCCAATCATGTTTAGTTTTAGTTTCCTATTACTATCTCATGCATACAAAGAAAAGCCGCATGTGTACAAATTAATGTCAGACTTAGTTTTTTTATTACTGTCTCATGTATATAAAGGAACACCATATCCATGCCATTGGATGACAAATTTAGTTTACTAACAATGCTTTTCATACTTGAGCTTTTCATGTCACAACATAGGTCATAACAAGTATGGACATGCTTGTTGTTTCTTTGAAACCTATGGATGTGCCATTGGAGAGAGAAAACTATTTAAATGTTGAAAATAACAATTTGTTTAGAAAGTCACCCGATAAATTAATGGCTAGACATTGTTCTTTAAGAAAACATGTCCTATTCGAATGCCTTTCATCTACAAATACTAGATGTGTATTATCAATAAAACCTTAACATCATTTTTTGAAAGTATTAGAACATGGAAGGGGGGAAATATCATATATTTAAACATAATACAGTATTTCATGTCATCATACTCACATGTTTTGATTTTATGAAACATCAACTTTTACAAAAAGAACACATCCAATAGGTAGTCAGGCCAGTTTTTTTATCATGAACTAGCAGGATGGCCTAGCCCAACATGGTCCACCAAGGCCCATTTGTGAATAGGTCCTGCCATGTAAATAGGCGTGCTTCTAGTACGGAAATGCTGGCGCCGCACATTTAGCTTTTGTCCATTTAGCTTCTTCGCACTATTTTATCTTTTGTCATTTCCTATTTCTTTTTTCTATTCTATTTCCGTTTCCTTTATTTTCTTTTCTGTTTTATTTTGCAGTTTTCTTTTTTGGTTTCCATTTTGAATTTCATTTTCATTTTTTTGGCTTTTAAAAAATGTTCAAAATTTTGAAAATGGTTCACGATTTTTTAAATAAAATGGCTCATTTTTTTTTGGAAAATGTTCATTGTTTTTGAATTTTTGGTTCATCGTTTTCTATTTTGGTTCATGATTTTTCAAGAAATTTCTTGATTTTTTTGAAATTTGGTTCATGTTTTTTGAAACTTTTCATGATTTTTTCGAAAATTAGTTCATGTTTTTTAAAATTTTTGGTTCATGAGTGTCAGATTTTGGTTCATAAATTTCGAATTTTGTTCATGAATTTTCAAAATTGGTTCATTAATTTCAAAAAAATGTTCATGACTTCTTAAAATTTGGTTCATGAAAAATGCTTGTTTCAAATTTTTGAAATTTGGTTCATGTTCAAATTTTGGTTCATGATTTTCGTAAAGTCTTCATTATTTAGTAAAATAAACAAGAGAAGGAAGTATTGAACTTAAAAAGCAGTACCATCGGAACAAAAGAACTAGAACTTGTTTGATCGAAAACGAAAGAAGCACTACCATCACTGAACCTGATGCAAACGCATTCAACAGTACAGACTTTATTGGGCCGCGTGCTTCAAGTGGCGAGTTGAGCCGTACCTCTTAAACCAGCCAATAGCACCTTTCCTACTGCGGAAATGCTAATTGTCGTCCGCTCCGACATGTCTAGTAAACGGGCTAGCCCATATGGCCCTTTGTGTTGTTTTTTCGATTTTTTATGGAAAAAACAAAAAGTAAACGGGCCGTATTGCCGACATGCTAGATCTAGATCACGGCGCAGACACGGCGCTAGGAATACCGCAGACTTGGCAAGGCCCGTTAAGCCACGTGGCGGGCCAAGCCAGTCACTGATTTGGTATACGGGCCAACGTCCTGGCCCGTGAAAATCGGCCCATTTGGCCAGCTTTGAACTGGCTGATGTTACACGTGTCAAAAAAACATGTAACAGAGCTGGCTCAAAAAAAAAACATGTAAAAAAAGAACTAGCTTCTGTGAGAACTTTTTTTTGGGTTCTGTGGGCCGCCGCCAGCCGGCATGGCAGTAGCACGGTGATGGCAGACACTTACGAGGTCCTTGATCAGTGGGCGCCCGGCCTTGCTCCGTTGAGTTTCTCTTGATGGTGACTCCGGCGGCAGCCCGGACCGGCACCTGCGGTTACGTGCGTATGGCTCGCCGGAGGATCCCGTCTGCGAGACCTGACAGCTTCTCCACCTGCGACGTTGAGGCTGACGCTTACAGGCTACGACCTAGACCTGGGCGTCCAGGAGGGGAAGGAGCACCTTCTGCACTTGAACCTCGGATCAGACGAGGTCGCTTCGTGGGAGAGTAGTAGTGCTACCGTGCGTATGCCCGCAGCGCAAGCAAGGTATTTGAGAAAATGACTGTAAGACATCGTGCATGCCGTTCTAACATTTTTGGTTGCTTTTGGATTATTACCGGTTAAGAATGGTAATTCCACACCCTGAGAATTAAGGGAATTTCAAACGCGCTTCTTCAAAGAAAATTAAAAAGTGGTCTCACTCGTGTTCCGAGTGTAAAATCCACTCCCAGCTGAATGTTGGTTGCTGTGCATGAACAAGTTTCTTTTCCTATACAAATACACACCGTGCTATTTATCATTTCATATCCAACTTCTGATATGCAAAGACAATTTTCTGTGATTCGCACACTGCATTTCATGGTATCTGATACGTGTAGGTCACGGACGAACTGGAAAGCATGGGTTGCAGGATCAAGACCAGCTGCCAAGTCAATTCGGTTTCACGTGTTGACGGAGGTTCTGCCAGGCTCATCCATTTCAATTTTTCTTCCGTTCCCTCTTCTAGCAACTCTGAAACGATGTCTCCTCTGCGGTGTTATCATTTGTTGCTGGCTGCAGGTTACAGAGTATTAGAGGCTGATGGTTCAGAGGAGGTGTACGACATGATCGTATTTGATGTGCGTGCACCTGTTGCTCTAAGGATACTAGGAGCTGAAGCAACCCACCAAGAACTGAGAATTCTGGGTGCTTTCCAGTATGTCTGCAGGTAATGCTTACTCCTGTCGCTACTAGCTTGCTACTATATACCTCATTATCTGCAGTGATTCATGGCATGCTATCCAACTTGTGTATCTAGTATTTACTCATGTGCCTCACCATCTGCAGTGATATATACCTCCACTGCGACAAAAGTTTCATGCCATCTAATGTGTCAGCATGGAGCGCAGTGAACTTCCTGAAGACATCGAGCGGGGGTGTCTCTGTTACCCACTGGTTAAACCTGCTTCAGGTACAGCAACTTGCAGTGCATTTACAGTTCACTTTGGTATGCATCGAATCAGGATTCGGGAGCACCCGTGATATGTTTGTCCTTGTATTTCTTAAAAACTCTAGGGCATAGAATCAACCGGCAGACATTACCTGGTTACGCTGAATCCTCCTCACGTCCCGGACCATGTCTTGCTCAAATGGAATGCTAGCCTTTTTGTCCCCTCTGTGTCTGCTGCAAAAGCTTCTCTTGAGCTTCCGCACATCCAGGGGAACAGAGGGATATGGTTCTGTGGGCCATACCAAGGTAACTTAATATCTATTTGTATAGCGCAATGTTCCTTGCTGATTAGGTCTAAAGCGCCTCTTCTTTCCTGGATCACACAGGTTATGGCTTCCTTGAAGACGGGGTTAAGGTACTCCATCTCTCATGAAATTTATATGTTTACATCTGATACTTACATGTTGGATATGTCGATGCGTGTAGGCTGGGAAAGCAGCAGCTCAAGGTTTGCTTGGGAAAGAGAGTAGCCCTCTGTTGAACCCGAAACAGATGGTGCCGTCATGGACTGAGGCTGGGGCACGTATTCTGGTAGCAAGATTTCTCAATCAATTCATATCCCTCGGTAACTTGATGTGAGTTCTTCCATCTGTTGATCTGTATAGTGGGCTATGCATGTCTAGCTACGATCGCTCCTCACTTGATTATTTTCACCCCTAGCTTGCTGGAAGAAGGAGGCAATACATTCAGCTTTGGCAAAGCAGACACAAAGTGTCATGTGAAATCTGTCCTACAAATTCATGACCCTCTCTTCTATTGGAAGGTTTTAACTTTTCCATTCATTTTCCTTGATGCATCCTCCATTCCACTCCACTTGCTTTATCTGATCTCATGTAAAATGCAATTTTTAGGTTGCAACCGAAGCAGACCTTGGCTTAGCAGATGCCTATATCAACGGTTATTTCTCTTTTGTTGACAAGAGAGAAGGGCTTCTGAATCTTTTCCTGGTAAATTAAAATGTTCATTCTATTGGGTTAATTGCTTCATATGAATACTGGTCTCAATTAATCCATTTCGCTACAGATTTTCATTTCTAACAGAGATGCGCACAAGAGTCATACCAGCGTTACCAGTAAAAGGTTCGGGTTCTCCCTTTGAACTATCATGTTGAGGTCAATATGAAGTAGAGAATAGTAATGCAAAAAGCATAGTAACTACTATGAAATAATCGATGGGTTATCTACTACTATCTGGTATGTAATTCTATGGTTCTTTCGCAGGGGTTGGTGGACACCTTTGCTTCTATCAGCAGGGGTTGCATCTGCTAAATATTTCCTTCGCCACATCTCAAGGAAGAATACTGTCACACAAACTCGCCAAAACATCTCTCAACACTATGATCTGGTCATTCCTAATGCCTTCCCTACTTGCATAACTACTTTCTCTGTGTCGTTATATTTGTGCATAACTTTGATAGTGTCTCTTTTGAAATGTTTGTTCATTAAAGCAAACTAGAGTGTGGTTATTGTAATGATTACACTCTTTGCCTCTACTTAAATATTTTGTAATAGGTTAAGTGATTGTTATTATGCCTTCCCTTAAATCTATATAGTCATTTCCTATTCATTTTCTTAAAATAGAAGTGTTTCTTATTTTAACTCTCGGCAGTGTGCGTCTTTTGTGAAGGAAAGACAGTCTGGAACATAACAAAGACCTAACAAATCTCAGCATTGTGTGTGCAGAGTAATGAATTCTTCTCTCTTTTTCTGGATCCAACGATGACCTACTCTTGCGCCATTTTCAAGGTTTGCTTTGTGATTTGATGTTATACTACATGTAACCTTTGATTTTTTTTTCACGAGTGTCATTGTTGGTATTCTTTCGGTAGGCTGAGAACGAAAGCTTTGAAGTGGCCCAACTACGTAAAGTTAGCCTTCTAATCGACAAGGTAATTTTACTAGCACAACTGAGTTCCATTCTCATCTCAGATGGACAGTGCACACATAATCTTATGAATATGTAAATAATCCAAGGCTAAAGTGGAGCGGGATCATCACGTTCTTGAAATTGGCTGCGGTTGGGGCACCTTAGCGATCCAGGTGGTGAAGCAAACTGGCTGTAAATACACAGGGATTACCTTATCCGTGGAGCAACTTAAGTATGCCCAAAGGAAAGTGAAAGAAGCTGGTTTAGAGGTAAATGTGATGTGAAAAAACATAATTCTGACCACTAATCTCTACTGCAATTTATCTCAAAGCAAAGTTAAATATTGTTGATGAATATTTAGATATTTTCCTTATCAGGACTGCATAACTTTCTTGTTGTGTGACTACCGACAAGTACCAACTTACTGCAAATACGACAGGATCATATCTTGGTAAGTAATACAACTGATATGAATTATCGTAACATAATATAGAACTGAAACAGTAGGTTTGTACGTAAGTCTTGATTAACTTTCCGGCTGGCCCTTTCGTTCACGCAGTGAGATGATTGAAGCAGTTGGTCATGAATACATGGACGATTTCTTTGGCTGCTGCGAGTCCCTCTTGGCGCCAGATGGCATACTTGTCCTCCAGGTCCACTTACTATACATACATCAATTAATCGTACACAAATCTTCATGTGGAATCATCAACTAATTTTGTTTTTGTTTGCAAATATATCTCGTAATCGGTAATTCGGTATGCAGTTCACCTCAATTCCGGAAGAACGGTATGATCAATACAGGAGAAGTTCAGATTTTATAAAAGAGTACATCTTCCAGGATGTTGCATTCCTTCCCTGGCCCGGGTCACGTCTGCCATGTCCGCCGCATCAAGGCTTAGGTGCATGCTTATATAGTTCGTCATGTACTCATGGTCCTGATTGTTGATCGACTGTTACTGATTACTCCGCATATGTGTTGAGTGCAGCATTGAGCATGTTGAGAATATTAGGGATCATTACTACCCAACGCTAATGCGCTGGAGGGACAACTTCATGGACAACAAAGAGTAAGTCAATCCAGAAAGTAACATGAGTAAATTCATAAATCAAACTAGGCACTAAAGTAGTATTACATTTTGTACATTCTCTGGATTTGCAGTAAAATTCTGGCTCTGGGATTTGATGAGAAGTTCATTCGTATATGGGAATACTACTTCGTATACTGCATGGCTGGTTTCAGGACAAGGACGCTTGGAAACTACTTGGTATGTATGTTGCTGGCAAAGTTATTACTCCATCCGTTTCAAAATTTAAGCGAGTCTTGTTTTGTCCTAAATGAAACTTCTATAAATCTAACCAGATATATTTAAAAAATATCAACATACGTAACACCTAATAAATACATTATGGAGACTAGATTTCATGATGAATCTAATGAACTAATTTTGTGGTATAAATGTTGGTATATTTTTCTATAAAATCAGGCAAACTCAACGAAGTTTAACTAATGACAAAGCTAGAAACATTTACACTTCGAAACAGAGGGAGTAATATGCATGGAACTTATTCAGAGCTCATTACCAGTAGTAGTACTCGTACATGTGCTTACATGTGTGTATTTCCATGCATGCAGATTGTGTTTTCTCGGCCTGGCAACAACAAGCTAGAACCTTTGCGCAAGATTGCGGCAGCCTAGATGGTTTAACTCCGCAACTATTTGTATGAACCTGTGCTAAGTGGTGCGGTGAAGCGAATGTGAAAACGTGTGTCCACGTGTGGTGGCGTTTGTGTTGTTTTGTGCGTGCTCTCTCTAAAACGATCATTTTGTACCCTCTAGCCTCTCCGAATAAATTTCGGAGCCTACATTTGTCCTTATAGCCTCAGAAGTTATGTACCTCAAGACTTTGAGTGTATTTTGTTAATAAAGAATCTGTGTGTAATAGCTAGTTACATGTACGACTGGATCTGTACAGTGGGAATGGTTACTTTGAACACGTCTCATATTCACGACATCCTTGTGCTTAAGCTTGATCATTCATTACTAATACTCGGGCGTTCTTTTATCATTCATTACTCTGACGTTTGATGGCTTGGTTGCCATTTCTCGCCTTATTTCGTTTGTCCTTCAGTGTGATTTCTCTTCTTCCTCTCAAGAATTCCACCAGATTGAGGACACCGTTTGGTCAGGCTCTCCGTTTTTCTGATGGGCAGCATCGGCAACGATTGCATTCTTGCCTTCACTGTGATTTGTTTTAGGCTTGATGAGCAGCTATCCTCGGCGACATAACCTGTAGATTCCCCAACCTCGACTCAACTACCTTGACATCCTTACAAGGGCTATCACAAAGCACTGTTACCATTGTTGTCCAGGATGCTCCTGCTATGACATTGGAAGGGGATAGAAGGGTAAACTACCGAAGCACAAGTGAGCATCAAGAACGTTCACGCCCAGTAACGGACCCAAGTGTCGAAGCACATGCTCACGCCCAGTAATGGACCCAAGTGTCGATCGAGCATCAATGCCAGCTACCATCATATATACTTGCCCTCAGAGGCTCAGTACAACATCAAACAATTTTCGTATGCCCATCATGTTTGATAAGATTACCTTCATCATCCGGTTCAAAATTCATGCACCATATCCATGCAAGAGAGCTGATCGCATGGGAAGTGAATAGTCAGGAGGTTTTGTATTTCAAATAACTTTTTTGCTCTGGAGGTGCTCAACCAATTGAAATGCCTATGTTGAATGGTAGATGACTATTATTAATTAGAATGAATGGCTGCTAACATATTGAACTAACTTGAATGAGGAAATTCAATGCATTGACATGATTGCTCCGCGCACAATCTATCCACATGATGTCAGTTTTTTTGCCAACTACTACTAGAAGGATCTGAATCATCTCCCCATATAATACACAAAAGTTTCGGCCCACATCGATATGTGTTCTGCTAGATCTTGCTCTAAAATATTACTTATTTTCTCACCATTTCGCCTTATTGTTGTTCACTTTCATGGTAGGCATGAGACACATTAGGAAGATTACGACAGTATAGGGCCGGTACTGAGATTTCGGAGTGTCGAGAGGGTCTTGAGCTTGGTGCAGTAGTCAATGATGGAGCGGTTGCCTTGAGGAGTGTTGCATAAATCCGCCTCAAGCAACATGGCATGATGCTTCTAGCTGTCACGGAACAAGTTCTTGATGGCATCCGAGACCATGCGATCAGTGGAGCCGAGAAACATGACGATGCCGAGGAGGTCGATGGAGATCAAATCATAGATCCAGGAGAGGAAAATTTAGTCTTCGCGCCCCAGTCCTATGTGGGAAATGTGTGAGAGGGTGTGGTTGTTGAATTAATATGCAGAACTTCCACAATTAATTCCAATATATAAATCATGAGTACACCAGCTACGAACACGTGAAACTCTAACATACTAGATGTATTAATCAGCATGAACAACAGCAGTGCAACCGCAAGAACATCCAAAGAATAGCCATAGATCGGATCACGATATACGTACCGATCGGTTGCAGATGAAGTTGTCATTGGTGCAGAGGTTGTTGTAGCCTGTCGAAGAAGTTGGCGTAGCGGACGTCGAGCATGTGGATGCTCTTGACGCCTAGGAAGACGAGCTGTGATAAGGAACTTGAGAAGTCATGCGGAGCGCTTCCTAGAAACCTTATCCGTCATCTCCCGTACATGATCACAAAGGTGAGTGGTTCCGGTGACCTGCTCTTCCATCCACCGGTTCACGCCGGCAAGATGGATGGATTAGACTACGGTGGCGACGCAAGCAGAGAGGAGGCAAAATCTTATATTGGTTTTCGGTGTGTCCATGGTGAAAGCCGCACAAACGCTTATATAGAGCGGCTCGGGAAACTCGCACAGGGCACGTCGTGGACAGATCCCACGTTCAGCATGTTCAGGTTGGTTACAGATAGCCCACGATCCCGGAGCGAACCGGATCTACTAACTGTTGACACGTCTGTCAAAATCGCACCAATTTTCCCAAAGCGGCAAAAATAAAGCTCGGTTCGGCGAGATACCCGCAACCCGCGGTGGGTGCACGTGCCGTGACGAGATGAGATGAGATGAGCGGGCGAGCGGCGTCATCGTCGGAGGAGGGCGCGTGTAGCACTTCTCTTCTCACTCGCTTATAAAGTGGTGAAACACTCCACCTTATAAGATGGTGTAACTCTCCTCCAACTTTCCATGTGGGGCTAAACTTTCTCCCACTCCACTCACATGTGAGCTGCCACCAAATTGGGCCAAATCACACATGGACTTTGAGATTTAGGGAAAATATGAAATCACACATGGGTCTAATGTTTTAGCCCATTATTTCTAACAATCCGCCACCAGATCTCAAATGCCCATTTGAAGATTTGCCAATTCTCGCTACTTGTTTATATACCAGTGTTTCAGCAGAGACTATTAAGTTGAATTCCGCCTAGAATCTTGAGGTACGTCTATCAGCAACTTAAACAATGAACGAACCTTGAATTGCAAGTTTGGTGCCAATAGATTTCACTCAAAATCATAACTAGTACCTGGCTGCCAGTAGCCTATCCTCCGGGTTGGAGCATATGCGTCATACTCCCTGGTCTCTTCATGAGTTTATTAGAGACCACCCAAGTCTCATAGACCGTGGCGTTTACAGTCGAGCTCATATAGGTGTGTTCTTTCAAGAATGCCCTATAGAACGACAACTTTGTTAGTTATAGCCAACAGAAACACATTAAGACATGTTATCAACCTGCCTTACAGATTTTAAGAGTTGCGCATCTTCACATAGAGAGGGTTACAAAATACTCTCCTCGGTCAAATCACTAGCTTGTTCTCCCCAGATCGTAATTCACGGGATCTCCGGTCACATAGGTTGGGTTACCACTATGGTGTGACATCCATGGGTCTCAACCACGTCTACCTCGATGCATTTCTACCACAATTTGTGATAGTCTATTTGTAAAGAGATCTGCTAGGTTTTTGTCTGTTTGAATATACATAACAGTTATTACTCTAGAGTTTCTCAATCTTGAAAGATTTCAAACATCTCTTTACGTGTCTTGATGATTTCGTGTTATCCTTAAAATTGTTCACTTTGACAATAATTGTTTGGTTGTCACAATTCAAAAGGATTGCCGGCACAGGTTTTTCAACCATAGGCAAGTCCATCAAGAGCTCACGCAGCCATTCTAACTCAACAGTGGATGTGTCTAAAGTAGTGAGTTCTGCTTCCATAGTTGACCTCGTGAATAAGGTCTGTCTACGAGACCTCCATGACACTGCACCACCTCCAAGGGTAAACACATACCTTGTTGTGGCGTATAGTTCATCAACATAAGATATTCAATTTGAATCACTATATCCTTCAAGCACAGCAGGGTGCCCTGAATAGTGAATTCCATAGCTCATTGTACCACATAGATAGCGTATGACCGTTTCAAGCGCATGCCAATGATAAATACCGGGTTAGACATGAATCTACTCAACTTTCTCACATCAAAATAGATATCGGGTCTTGTAGCACTTGCTAAGTACATGAGAGAACCAACAATTTGTGAATATTTCAACTGATTTGTTGGTTCCTTCTTATTCTTTCACAGTGTCAAATTTGGATCATAAGGTGTTGGAGAAGTCTTGCCATCAATAAAGCCAAAACGGCTCAAGACCTTCTCAACATAATGAGATTACATTAAAGTAAGCCCATTCTTGTTCTTAATAAACTTGATATTCAGAATCACATCAGCCTCTCCCAGATCTTTCATGTCAAAGATTTTTGACAAGAAAGAATTGACTTCATTTATCGCTTTCATGTTTATACCAAATATTAGAATATCATCCACGTACAAACATAATATAACATTATCGCCCCACCATGGCGATAGTACACACACCTATCAACTTCATTAATGACAAAGCCAGCAGAAAGTAGAGTTTTGTCAAACTTCTTATGCCATTGCTTAGGTGCTTATTTTAGGCCATATAAAGATTTTAGTAACTTTCATACCTTTGTCTCTTCACCTTTTACCACAAATCCATCCGGCTGATCCATATAGATCTTCTCTTCCAACTCTCCATTAAGGAAAGTTGTCTTCACATCCATTTGGTGAACGAGAAGAGCATAAGAGGCAGCCAGGGACAATAGTACTCGAATGGTGGTCAGTCTAGCAACATGTGAATATATGTCAAAGTAATCTTCGCCTTCTTTTTGTGTGTAACCCTTTGCTACAAGTCGTGCCTTGTACTTATCAATAGTACCATCAGGCTTTAGCTTCTTATTGAACACCTACTTACAATCCACAGGTTTATAACTGTAGGGTCATTCTGATAATTCCCAAGTCCCATTAGAAAGAATCGAGTCCATCTCATTTTGGACAGCTTCTTTCCAATCATCTGCATCAGGAGATGCATATGCCTCAGCAATGGATCTGGGAGTATCATCCACAAGGTACACGATGAAATCATTACCAAAGGATTTTGCAATCCTATGTTTCTCACTCCTCGTGGGAGGTTCATCGTCATCCTTTTCTAGGACTTCCTCATGCGGTTGTTCAAAATTCTCAATAGATGCACTAGATTCAGGAAGTATTTCATAAGAAATCCTAGCAGTGCTATGCATATCTTTCATAGGAAACATATTCTCACAGAATGTTGCATCACGAGATTCCATTATAGTATCAACATGCATATCAGGAACCTTAGACTTAACCACTAAAAAACTGTAGCCTACACTCCAGGAAGCATATCCTAGAAAGATACAATCCACTGTCTTAGGTCCAAGTTTGCGTTTCTTGGGAATCGGTATGTTGACCTTTTCCAAACATCCCCAAGTGCGCAAATATAAAAGTGATGGTTTTCTCCCAGCCCACTTCTCATAAGGGGTCTTTTCTTTATTCTTGTTAGGAACTCTATTTAGGACATGACATGAAGTCAACAAAGCCTCCCCCACCATGCCTTTGATAAAGCAGCAGTGTCTAACATGGAATCCACCAAGGTAGTCAGCGTGCGGTTTTTCGTCTTGGCAATCCCGTTTGATTGGGGCGAATAGGGAGGCGCCCTGTCATGAATAATGCCATGTTCCTCATAGAATTAATCAAAGATTTTTGGGAAAATATTCACCACCACGATCCGACCTAAGACGTTTGATCTTCCTCTCTAGTTGAGTTTCAACTTCGGCTTTATAAATTTTAAAGTAGTCTAAAGCTTCATCTTTATTGCGCAACAAATAAACATAGCAGTATCTACTCGCATCATCAATCAATATCAAGAAATATATCTTTCACCTTTTGTCAACACACCATTCATCTCGCATTGATCAGAATGTATGAGTTCTGGAGGTGTCAAGTTTCTGTCCCCGATAGCCTTGAGAGGCTTTCGATGTTGCTTTGATTGCACACAACTATGGCACTTAGAACCTTTAGCAATAGTGAAATTTGGAATTAAACTCATGCTGGACATCCGAGACATCAAACCAAAATTAATGTGACATAAACGAGAACAACAAACACTGTTATCATCATTAACATCGCCACAAATTTGATTCACGAATTTATTACAAAACTCTGAAAGAGAGAAACGGAACAAGCCTCCAAACTCATAACCTTTACCAATAAATTATCCATGTTTCGAAACAACGACTTTATTAGACTCTAAGACAACCTTAAGCCCATCTCTGCATAGAAGGGAACCACTAACGAGATTCTTGTTCACAGTAGGGACATGCTGCACGTTCCTTAGCTACACGATCATTTCAGAAGTAAACTTCAGATCCACCGGGTCAACACCACGAACAGAAGCATGTGATCCATTCCCCATTAGGACGGAGGAATTCCAAGCAACCTGATAAGAAGTGAACATAGATATGTCAGCCTAGACATGAACATTAGCACCCGTATCAATCTACCAACATGATGATTGAAACACCGAAAGAACAATAAATAAATTACCGTACCCATCCATGTTGCTAGAGGTCACGATGTTGACAGTCTTCCCATTTTTCCCCTTGTGATCTTCATGTTCTGGACAGTCCTTGGAAAAGTGGTCCTCTCCACAGGTATAGCAACCTAGCTCAGCCTTGTTCGACTTCTTCTTCTTCTTCTTGAAGATTGTAGTATTTTTAGGTTTATTGAAGGAGGGCTTATAGTTCCCTTTGTTCTTGCCGAAGGTCTTCTTCTGCACCATGTTGGTGCTAGACTGGCCCTCGCCCCCTTTTTGAGCAGTGTCCTTAGCCCGAGCCTTCTCCTCAATATCAAGAGACGCTATCAGGTTTTCAACCGATATCTCTTGCCTCTTATGCTTGAGAGTTGTGGCGAAGTTCCTCCATGAAGAAGGCAACTTTACAATAATGCACCCAACCACAAACTTGTCGTGTAAGATACACTTAAGGATTTCAAGCTCCTTGGCAAAGCACTATATCTCATGAGCTTGTTCGACTACAGAACGATTGTTAACCATCCTATAATTATGAAAGTTCTCCATGATGTATAGTTCATTGCCAGCACCTACTACACCGAACTTAGCATTCAGTGCCTCCCAGAGCTCTTTTCCATCTTTGAAGTGCATGTACACATCAAACAGCTTAATTGTCAAGAACACTCAGAACACATTCCACAAAGGCAAGATTGGTTTTCTTGAACTTGTTCTAAGCCTCGTTAGATATAGTTCCTTCAGGTAAACCCTCACTAGCCTCGAATACTTTCAGAGCTTGCAGCCACATACTAGTCTTATACTGCCACCTCTTGAAATGAACACCGGTAAACTTTTCTGGCTTTATTGCATCGGCCAAGTGTCCCATGTTTAACTCAGAAAATTGCCTATAATAAGATTTTGGATTGTTCAATAATAGGCAGAATTTCCACAATTAATTCCAATATATAAATCATGAGTACACCATCTACGAACACGTGAAACTCTAACATACTAGATATATTAATTAGCATGAACAACAACAGTGCAACCGCAAGAACAACCAAGAATAGCCAAAGATCGGATCATGATATACATACCGATCGATTACAGATGAAGTCATTGTTTGTACAGAGGATGCTATAGCATGTCGAAGAAGTCGGCGTAGCAGAAGTCGAGCACGCAGATGCTCTTGACGCCCAGGAAGATGAGCCGTGATGACGAACTTCAGAAGTCGCGCGGAGCGCTTCCCAAAACCCTTTCCCCCCTCTCCCATACATGATCACAAAGGCGAGTGGTTCCGGAGACCTGCTCTCCCGCCCGCCGGTGCACGCCGGCAAGAGGGATGGAGTATACTGCGGTGGTGGCGCAAGCAGAGAGGATGCAAAACCCTAGATCGGTTTTCGGTGTATCCGTGGTGGAAGACGCACAGACGCTTATATAGAGCGGCTCGGGAAACCCACACAGGGCACATCGTGGACCAAACCCACATTGAGCATGTTCGGGTCGGTTACAGATAGCCCACGATCCGGAAGCGACCCGAATCTACTAACTATTGACACGTCTGTCAAAACCGCACTAGTTTCCTCAAGCAGCAAAAATAAAGCTCGGATCGGTGACGAGCGGGCAAGCGACATCGTCAGGGAGGAGCGTGCGTGTAGCACTTCTCTTCTCACTCACTTACAAAGTGATGAAACACTCTACCTTATAAGGTGGTGTAATTCTCTTCAAACTTTCCATGTGGGACTAAACTTTAGCTCCCACTCCACTCACATGTGAGGTGCCACCAAATTGGGCCAAATCACACATGGGCTTCCACACAAATGGGCTTTGAGATTTAGGGAAAATCTGAAATCACATGGGTCTAATGTTTTAGCCCATTATTTCTAACAGTGGCATTAGCGATGATGAAGATGTGGGTTGTTAAGCCATAGCGATCAAGAGCAACCTGGAAGAGCCTCCAACTATTGGTGTAATTAGATTCGTTGAGATCAAGGGTAATGGGAACATGAAGTTTAATGGATGTGGCGTAGGTGGATGGTCTAGGGAGAGTAGATGGGGTTTGGGTTGGCGCTGGTGGTATGTCGACGGCGGCTGCCGACTTTCCCTTCTCTTTGGGGCCGCGACTGCGGTTTGGCGAGCGTCATCAACCTCACGGGCGTCTAGTGCTTCGGTGCGAGTGTTGAGCTCCTGTTCCATGGTGATGATATCATCGGTAGTCATGGGCTGGGATGGAGGCTAGGGTTTATGGTTTTGGAGGAGGATGGCTTGGTCTAGCAGTCTGCTAGCTTTGACACCTGCAATGTTGTAAAACTCAGGCAGTTACATGCCTCGAGATCAATCCCCCCTCATTGTATAAACATGAATACATGGTGTGGACTTGTGATCCAGGTGGAGGTTACAAAGGTTGTTACACATGAAATAATCCTACTGAGTATGTAGTAAGATCGCATGCGAGATACATGACCTGGCTAGTATACCTAATAGACATATTAGAAATCTAGACATAATCATCATCTTCTACTCCAAGTCCCTAGGATTTTTTCCATCCAAGTCTTGTACCATCATGTATGTGTATTCTTCCTCGAGCTCGGTACAACATCTAACTATTTTCATATATACATCATCTTTGATAAGATTATCTTCATCAACTAGTTCAAAATTCATACATTGTCTCCATGCAAGAGAGTTGAACGCCTGAGAAGTGTAACAACCAGGAGGTTTTAGATTTCGAATAAACTATTGCTCTTTGGGTGCTAGCTCAGTTGAACTGCCGATGTTAAACGAGTAGATGACTATAAACACAAATGAGACAATTCAATACATTGACATGATTTCTCTCCAATCTATCCATGTTATGTCAGATTTAATTTTGCCAACTACTATCTGAAACATTTCCCTATATAATGCACAAAGTTTTCCAATGACAACAAATGTGTCCCACTAAATCTTCCTCCAAACTATTTCTTCTCTTCTCATCATTTCACTTCGTTGTTGTTCACTTTCGTGGTTGGAATGAAAGACATTGGGAAGATGATAGCACTCAGTGGTTTTTTATATGAAAGGGCGTATATGCGTCGTGTTAATTTTTTGACTCCATCTATGCAGAAGGTGGTACCCATGCTTTAGACCTAGCATGCCTAACACTCTGCATAAATGTAGAAAACACTAGAAATTTGGTATAACCTCATGACACATTATGTCTAACTGGATGGTCAATGCATAATAAATCATTTCGTGTGGTGTATCCGGTGGCAAGAGCATATGCAAGCATGTAGTCTCTAGCTCAAGCTCAAAGCTATTATCACATGAAGTTTTTGAAGTGGTGTATGCTTTAGCCAACTTGAATATGAGTTAGGCCAGTATTCAAGTAATTTTATGAAACTTATGATCCTTTTTATATTATTGAATAAAATGATAAATACATTTTCGAATTTTAAGATTGAGACCACACTCACTTTTTTATTGATCAATCCACCTCACTCAATAGCTTGCTCTGACGTGATTAGCTACTTATAGTCCTGTTCTGTTCACTGGATTTTGCTTTTCTCATTTTTTTAGTACAATCCATCTTTAGTACCTAAACTTGTTTGTGAAATTCATTTTTATCATCGTATGTTAGGAATACGATTTTATGGTCACTAAATATGATTCAGAGGCTAATCTTCGGTCACTGCTACTAATGGACCTCTGCATTTGCCGACATGGCAAGCCATGGGACCCACTATCAGTCCATGTAAGTTTCCAATGGTGCATTATTTTTTGGTACGTAAAAAATCCCCCCTAACTTTGCGATGTTGTTCCTTCCTCCTCTTCCATTCTTACCTTTTTTGATCAAGCCTCTCTTCTCTCTTCCCACCTAATTCCCCATTTGACATGTTCTATCCCTTCGTGTAGCTCTACGAACGCACCTAATGATGCCATCGTCACCACCGCTTCCTTGGCATCCCCCTCTTCCCCAATCGCTTCACCTCGCCTCTCTGTCCCTACAGGACGAAGGAATTGACCAAATAAACTGCATATCGACTCACTACTACATGACTGGAGTCAGGAATCCAATGGGAGAGGGCTTACCGGTGGGGTCTGATGGCGAGGATCTGACGCGGGGTGGCCGACTTCGCAATAGAAGAAACACTGCTCCACCTCCAGGAGGAATGTCACCACCAATGTCATCCAACGGTACCTCTTTCTGATGCACGAATCCGAGAATGATGCCCCCCAAGGGGGTAATGACGTAGGAGCATCGTCATCAGCCGATACATGAATCTAGGGCTTGTCACAGAGTTTTAAAGAGTAGTGGAATATCCCCACAATGATTCCTCATGAAGGGAGTAGCGCAGAAGAGTCACCTAGCCCTGGCCACCAGCCAAAAGCAAAGATTTTGCCAAGATCAACCCCATGAACCTCCGACGCATTCTTCCTTAAGTCAAAAATTCATTGCTTTGAATGGATTCTTGTGGGGGTCTATGGGGCAGATCAATACGTTGAAAAACCTAATTTTCTAGCTGATCTAGTGAGAATTTGTGAGTCCGAGACACTTCTGATGTTGGTGGGAGGGGACTTTAATATAATCATGAGACACGAGGAGAGGAATAATGACAACTTTAAGGATCCACTTCGTCAACGGTGACCGAGCTTTGCTCAGTCGCATCCTCCATGGATAGGTGAGAGGGAAAGAAGGAGAAGGGCCTGACAACAAACACCTAGGATTCCCCATTTCACCCTTTTGTGGGACCCACGGTGAACCTTCCACCACTAAGTGTCTCTATTCCTGCCCACCACCAACTCTCTCCTCTCTGGCCCCACCTCAATCCTCTGTAGTCAACCTTGCATCTTTATCCATTGGCCGCCTTTCCCACTCCTCGATGGCTAAGCTTTGGCATCTCGAGCATTTGTGCCTCTAGATCTGAGTCCCACGAGAGGAGCAGAGAGCAGAAGAAAAGTGCAAGTGGAAAGGATCAACACCGTGTAACTACATCGTGCATGACCTGGAGGAGCATCACCGAATAGTAGTGTGCGTGCATGATTGAGAGGAGCATCCCGGATGACACCAAGCAGATCAAGCAACAGCAGAATAGCGCCAACAATGGCTACACCAAGAAGCAAGAAAGGTGACGTGGGTAATCGGCATTAGCAACGATGATAACAACGATGGCTCTTAGCGAATAGTCTGTGATTATTAGGGTGTCAAGTGGGATCCCGCCTAAATCCCACGATTTAGGCGGGATCCCACTTGATAGCTTAGCAATTATCATGGGCCCTCCATCCTAGTTTGTGAGCGTAACCATCTTGGACAGGGGATTGGAGCCAATTGTATTAGGTTTGGATAGTAGCGTAATCAGAATGAATGGTGGCTAACCTACTGAACTATATTAATTGAAAGTGAAAGTGAATACTTCGTCATGATTGCTCCCTAACCTATCCAACCTTCCTTTCTTATGTCCGCGTGTGGACTTGCCATCTACCATACTTGATGGCTCGTAAGGATCTAAACCATTTGCCAATATAATACATGAAGTAGTTCATCCCAGGCGCCCACACCGATGATATTTGTGTCGTCATTTTTGCTTCCTTTCTAGTATTTACTTGCATCCTTGGCATGGAAGGCTTCGGAAAAATTACAACAACATTTGTTGTAGTTGACATGGCATGGCTTTTGAATAGCACTCGCGGTATTTGTGATGAGAGGAAGTAACAGGTCGTGTTAGCATTTCTATTATGTCCATGCGGATGGGAAGACATCAAGTCTTGCAGAGATACCACACTGGAAGGGCATAAGGACATCCACAACATACCATTGACCATGTCTAGCATAGGCAATATGAAGTGGCTTTAGCAAATGGGAGTATGTGTCGAGTCTCTAGTTGAAAGTTTTTGTACATCGGATGGAGTTTCCTAGAGTACTGCACGTTGTTTCTACTCTATTCTTCCCTGACACTAAGTATGTTTCAAATAATTTTGCGAGCCTCAAGGATCCTTCTAGCACTGCCTTAGTTTTCTTCAGAAACGTCAGCTGTTGCTTTCTCAGTCCATCTCACATTTCTCACTCCATGGCACACCAAGTGCGGGATTGCGGTTGTGCATGTCTGGGATAGCCTTCTGGGTCCTTGAGAGAAGGACTGAGACACCGAGCAAGCAAAGATTTCTCATGTCTGAATAAATCGACGCATTAGCATCGTGCAGACAGGCAGACACGCACCAACGTCAGCGTGGTCTTCATAGTTTTAAGATTAAGAATGATTATTCATCTGCAGAAAAAATTACGAATTATTATTTTTCCTTTTTTATCACGCAACACAAGAATGATCCCTATGCCTGAATAAGATTAGGAATGACTAGTTTTTCATTTTTTTTATCACATACCACAAGAAGCGGGATCACTATGTCAAATAAACTAACTGCTACATCTAAAGATGTATAAAGATGTAATTAGTGCCCCATGGAGCTCCTAGGATGGTTAGCCACTTCTGGACGTTAGATCGAGCCCCAGAAACGAATCCGAACCGTAGTTTTTCGTTTGGACTTATTTTCCCTCATCGGTTGGTCTGCTGCGGGAACCCCTGGTTGCACACCGGCGCGTTTGCTGTACACTGCTAGTGTGCTAATTGTTTCTGGGCCCGCTTATCAGCGTGTTCTTTTTGTTGCTTTTGGGGCGATTTGGCTGGGGACCGATGAACACAACAGGGGCAACGAATCCTCGCGCGGGGAAAAGAGAACCCTAGTACTATCTAAGGTGGGAACGCTATAGGACACTCAAGGAAAGTCCATCGGATGTATACAAAAACTTTCAACCGAAGATTATAGGCATAATCGCATATGCTCTTGCCGCTGCTCATTGTCTACATGAACCATTTGGAATTTGGGTGCGTAGTGGATGTCGTTATGCCTATAAGGGAATGTCTGTCTATCCATTGTCTCATAAAGCGCGTAGTTGTCGGTCAATGAAGCCGCAACCATAGTACCAATAAATCCACATGTCGCATGTGGAAACTAATGTGAAAATACCAAATAGATGCAACAGTTTACTCTATACGGAAACACAAAGATTTTCTTATGACAATCTATCACTGCTTTAAAAAAATATGTCTATATGGATCAATCTTCTTCTTAATTTTGTAAAAGAAAAACTATTTTGCTCTTCAGGCGCTTGACCAGTTGAACAATGTATGTAAAAAATTATATGCTTTATTTGCTTTCTATAATTTCTAAATCTTACAAATCATATGTGTATTTTAGTTCGTCATATAACTACGTATGTATGTAGGATACAATAATGCATGTAGTGATATGTCAATAGGTGTTGTGATGGTTCTTTATTCCATCCTTCTAAAACATTGCAAATGGCTATTGTTCATCATCTTCTTCATAATTTGGTTGAATTTTTTATAGTTCTTCAAAATTATGTAATGTAAGTAGTAAGCATGCAAATTTAGGAATGATAGGTTTACAATATGAAAGTTTATGAACAATTAGAGAATACTGTAAAATATAAGAAAAATGTGACTCTGATGTTTTTCATGGAGTAGAATTCAATACTAACGATGCCAAGAATAGGAACTTAGTATTATATTGGATGACAAAGTGCATCCGTGGTTCTGAAATGCCTTGAAAATATATTTTCAAATCCAAAATAGTCATTCAGTCTATCACCTAAAGACGTTATATAGTAAGTTAGCATGTGTCTTTGGCGTATTTAATTTCTCACGGGGCCACACACAATGAAGATCAGTTAGGTCAGTGTGAACGATCGAGTTGATGACTCACCTACATTGTTTTCTGCAATAACAGACGATTTCTATCTTATTGCACTATACCACTCAAATGTGAAAAATTAATTCATCATCACAATTGCACCGCGTCCAATCTACCCACCTCATGAATGCTCGAGTTTTTTCCATCTACTATACTTGATGCCTCGTAATGAGCTGAACCATATATTTCCCAATATAATACATGAAATAGTTCCGCCCATACCTAGGATATGTGTCTCATCATTTTGCTTCGTTATTGTTCAATTCACAGTTGGCATGGAAGGCTTTAGGAAGTATACACCAACAATAGGCTTTGAACAAACAACATGGCTTGCACACATCACTCACGGGATCATACCTATGATGAAACGGATTAGTGCATCGCCTTGTTGTTTCTACTCCATACATGAATAGATAGAGACCTTAAGTCTGGTAGACAGATGACAGCACAACAGACATAATGCCATCCACAACCTGTCATAAGCCTAACGTGCCGAATAGACAATATGCATGCTGCCAGAGCATATGCGTGGATGCACGGACTGGACGAAGACAAAGGGGGACGAGCAGGAGCTATGCCCCCCTATGGTCCAGAATTTCTCAAGAAAACTAGCCATGTTTGCTCCATGTATATGGTGTTTCAGCTAGCTTAGCCCCTCCTTATACAGATCACAATACTATTCTGCCCCCCTTGACCTTCATTTCTGGCTCCGTCCCACGGAGTCTCCGGTTACAAGACATGGAGCCAAAGTATTGTACGCTATTGTCACTTTTCATTTCAGTGAGACTTTCTATGTTCCAGATGATTTAGCAAGCTTCATAGCAGTGACAGATAAAAATGATACTCCCTCCGTTCTAAAATGTAAACATTTTTAGTAGTATTTTAAACTGCTAGCATGAATGCTTGCATTTAGAAATGGATGTAGTAAATACTATTCTAAGTCCTAAAATTGTGACCAAACTTACTTTGGTGTGTGTCCGTCTGATTCTTTTCAAACGATAACTCTTTGCTTGCTCAACCCCTCAAGAGGCACGAGGCAAAACAATGCCCCATACAAACACTAGCTCACCTCCATGAACACATGCTCTGGGTTTTTTCTTTTCTTTCTTCCGAAATGGAGGTGAAAACCTAACCTCTGCATGAAAAAGATGCATACAATTTTTTTTTTATTATTCAACATAGCCTTATAAAGAAAATATAGAGATCAACCCAAGGCAACTTATTAAAGACAGTCATCGCAACAACCTACAACTTTGATGAAGGGGGTGACCATGTCGGGCCATTGCTCTGACCTCACATCATCATAAAACGGTATGCCTCACCAAATCGTCCAGCTGCGAACCGGGAGCACAAACTGGTCCAGGAGACCCTTAATGCACACCCGTGCAAGCTCTACAGAAGTCAACACCGCCATCTTTTGTTGACTCATCTTCAGGACAAGGGAAAAAGTAATAACCTTGTTAGGCTTGCCGTATACGCCACCACGGTCCCAGATGGCATCACAGCCTTGAACGCGTCCACCATCACATGTCTGCCTCCGAGATCCTACCACACCACGACATCGAGACCCATCATCATCGATGCAATAGAAGAAACACCGCTTCTCCCCAGGAGGAACGCTAGCACCAATTTCATCCACTAGTCCCTCTATCTGATGCACGACTTTGATGCATGTAAAATGCATACATGAACTTTATAGTTTGTTGCTATGAATTTCCACATATTTGCTACACATATGATGTTATATTTATGTTTTACATTAATTTATGGGGATTTACCAATGATCCCCTTTATTTTGTTTACAACTCTGCAGGACAAGAAAACCCTGTTTTGTGTATTTTTCCTTTCAAGGACCTAAACAAAGTCAAATGGAGTTGTGCTTTTGGGAGTGTCAATATTTTATCAAGAGAAGCATCTAGAGCACTTGGACTGCAGGACAAGAAAACCCTGTTTTGTGTATTTTTTTCCTTTCAAGGACCTAAACAAAGTCAAATGGAATTGTGCTTTTGGGAGTGTCAATATTTTATCAAGAGAAGCATCTAGAGCACTTGGACCTCACCAGATGAGCCAGGAGGGCCAAAAGAGCCCAGGTGCCGCGCCTAGTAAGGGTGGGCGCTCCACCCATGTCCTTTTCCTCCTCGACCATCGATTCGCTTCGATCTTTCACCCACCGTCTTCGTATGATCTAAAAACCACTATAAAAAGGGACCCTCGGAAGTTCTTGGAGGGAGGTGCAACAAAAACACCGAAATACCAAAATAGAGCCAGAACCAACGAAGATTGGATGGAGAAACTCCGCCGGAGCCGCCACCAGAGGGATCTCTACCTTCTCCAACATCTGCACCATCATCACCATGATGAAGAGGGAGTATTCCATCTCTAGATAATGGGTTTGTGGCAGTAGCTTGATCTATTTCTCTCTTGTTCTTCATAGATCTAGTACCATATAAGCTGGCCAACATGATTATGGTCATATATATAATTCCTATGTGGTGGACCTTTATTCCATGATTTGATGTATGAGATTGGAACCTATTATGTGTAAGATATATTGATAGATGAATATCATGTACCCCATTCTTAAGTACCTATTCTGATCCAACTTGTATGCAAAAGCATGTGTGGCGAGAAATGTGTATTAGATAAAGTAGCATGGTGGTAATGATTGAATAGTGACAACAACTTAGAGATCTACTATGGTATTTACCTTTATTTTGTTGCCTCACTAGGGTTAAAGTGAATCCATATGCTATAATTATCTTGTGACAGTTAGATAATATTGTTTGGTTAAGCATATTTGTGATTCAAACATCATGTCAAAATTACCTAAGGCTATACTCCGTTGATTCTAAATTCAAGATTTCTTGAAGTTTTCTGTTTCTTGTGGAGTATAAGAGATATGTGTTGCATCATCTCTATATTAGGACGTGATGCCTATATGAATTCTTATCAAATACATGAGAAGTTCCACAATTATTATGTCCTTGATGAATTGTTTGTGTACATTGCAGCCCAAAAAGAGAGTAGACAAGTGAAGCCATGAATCCCGGTTCATTTTAAACCATTAGAAACACCTTTTCAACACCACTATCACACTTTATATTTTTTGCAATTTATTATTTCGAAAATACAAAAGATACTTTCTTCACTTACACACACAAAACCAAAAAACAACTATATTTTATTGCTACTGTCTTTCTTGTCTAGTTTTTATTTGTTTTACTTTACTTTATTTATTATTATTGTTATTTCATAGTACTAATACGAAACCTTGTGCTTGAAAATCACATGGTGGAGTTGGGGACAAGACAAAAATTTGCTTTGTAGGTTGCTCGAAGAGGAGAGGTAGAATAAATCTATAAGCTAGTTTCTCGAGAGTTCGATATAAACCCTCGAGTCACCCTTGTGGGAAAAAGACGCTTGCTATAACACTCTGTACTTGGAGTCCCAACAAGTTGGAACACATGGAGTTGTTGCCATCAGACTCCTAGCATAATGCCGCCAAGGGCGTAATGACATAGGAGCATCGATCATCATCAGCCATCCATGGATCTAGGGCTTGCCCCTGAGTTCGAAGGAGGAGGAGAATATGCCCACGATGATGCCTTCATGAAGAGGGAGTGGTGCAGAAGCATCACCATCGCCGTCCTAGCTAGCAGCCAAAAGCAGGGTTTTCGCTCAGATCAGCCCCATGAACTTCCACGCACCAGAATAACCACGTGCAGATCCTTGATGTCGGCTAATCCTAAACCAGAACGGACAAGTAGCACATCCAGCCAAAGGGAAGGCCCACCCAACCCATCTTGCCGAATGGAAGAGAACAAGCCAAAGCATTAGCATCTGCCTCCGTTGTTTTCCCTTACGCCAAGGACCAAACCATCCCAGATGTCGGAGCCAAATGCCAAAACAGGCTGTGTTATTCATCGATCGCGAGGCCGAGCCGGAGGATCTCCACATCTGGGACGCCGCGCATGAGAAGAATGGACCCTGCTACCGCCATCCGCCGACCAAGCTTTCTCCGGTGGCTTCCTCTGGCGGAGGAGAGAGGGGCATGGAGGAGGAGTAGGGGCGATCTATATCGCCTCCCGAGACGCCTCGCGTGTGGCCAAAGATGTTGTGGAAAATATTGATCCCTAGAATATTGTGTTGTATTGGAATGACCCTTGTGGGGGTTTATATAAAGTTACACTGGGTAGGTGGAGACTTGGAGTACAAGATGTAGAGTCCTAGTCTATCTCTAACATATACATGTATACGTACTCTAACATCCCCCTCAGTCAGAGCGGGAGTGAAGTAGACGCTTGCGACTGGATTTGAAATCTTGCGCTTACATAGTCTTCACCTCCTTGTCATTATCACTTGCGTGGACATGATCATGGATGGCACCTAGGGGCGGTGACTGTGTCCCCTTCTGATGCCTCTCTTCCCTCCAGCAGTCACAGCGGAAGTATTGTGAACGCAAGTGATGATGCGGGCGCTGTTGACTGGAGTTCTTGAGTTGCTGTAGACGTTGTTCTTGATGTCGATGTCGAGGTAGCCGGTCGTGATGTAGATGTGGTCGAGGTTGTCGTGGTTATTGTAGCCAGTATTGTCGGAGGCGCAAAAAAAAATTGTGCGGTTTGTGTCATAGGGTTTTAGGTTTTTGTGCGGCGGCGACAGAAATCTTCGGCGGCGGCGGGTTTCTTGGTCATAGTGCAGCGACAGCATGAATCTGCGATGGCGGCATGTTTTTTGTTCGGCGGCGGCAGAGATTTGCTGCGGCGGCAAGTTTTGGAGGCGGCGACCAGGGCACAAGGCAAGCGACAACGGCAAGGTTTTTGACCAGGCAGGCGAGGCGATTGTGTGATCGCCCTAGCAGAGCGTCGGGCTGTAGCGATGGCGGTTTTAGACCACGTGATGTAGACCTTGGCGATGATTTTTGTTGGCGATGTAGAACTCGACGAAGATCTTGGTGTAGTCGTACAGCTTGACGTAGATGTTTGGATCGATGTAGTCCAGCTCAGTGCAATGAGATCTTGGTGTCGGTGTAGTTGCTCCTCGAAGCAGTGCAGATATTGGTATCGGTGTAGTCGCGTCTCAAAGCCGTACAGATCTCGGTGTCGATGTCGATGTAGCTGGGTGTGAGTATGCCTGGACGTGGGTCGGCTCGGGCTGGCTCGGGCCGAGCCAGCAAAAAGCTCGAGCCAAAACAGGCGAGCCCGAGCCAGCTCGACACTAAGGACGAGCCTCCTTCTTGGGCTCGGCTCGAGCAACCCACCAGCTCGAGCCTGCTCAAGCCTGCTCGCGAGCTAGCGCCCCAGGTTCCAGGAAAAGCTCCCAGAAATTGACTAATTTAGCCGTATAAATTGAAGATCTATTGATTCAACTAAAATTCTAAGAAAGGAGATTGTCCAAACTCATACATAGATGAATCCATTCCAACAATAAAATTGGAGAAATAGCAACAAGCAACAAATTTACAACTTTGGTGCATGCTTACAGTGACTTTTCAAAATATAACAATATCCACCAAATTCACAATCATAGTGCATAAGAGGCAATCACAACAAGTCGATATCGACACAGTTACAATATTAGTCTCATGTTCTCAACCTAATAGCACAAATTCAAAAGGATAAGTTCCAACATCCAAATATTTTGCTCACCTCTCCAATGAAAATAAAACATGTAGAATTTTTATCATTAGTTGCTAGTCACCACACTTTTGGGAAAGTTGATGCTCTCCACATCTTCCTCCTCATCATCCATGTTCACCTCCTAAATATGAGAAAGTTAGCCATGCAAATTACATTATATGACAATGAAACAAGATGGTAGAGAATATGACAGAGATGAGAATCATACTATCACATTCAAGTCTTTATGGGCACCCTTAATGTAGCTTCCACCACAAACCAAAGCTTCCACCATATAAGGTAATAGAGAACTTCTATAGTCATCCAACACCCTTCCACTGGTGCTAAAAGTTGATTCCGAAGACACGGAACTAGCCGGAATAGTCAAGAAACGCCGGGCCATCTTTGCCAACACCGGATATCTAAGTGAATTCACTTTCCACCAATCAAGCAAGTCAAAGTTGGGAACATTATCCTCATCGGCATCTTCTAGGTAGTTTCTCAATTCACTCTTTGATGACTTTGTGGTGGTGTTGGCACGCCAATTGTGGAAGTCACTATCCGATGCGGGCATTGAACTACTCATTGGAGGAGGCTTGGATGTGCCAACTTTTTCGGATTTCTTCTTTTCAATTTCAAACTTCTCAAACAAGTTGTACAACTCATCTTCAACCTCTTGAAGCTCCATTTTAGCCGTGTATTCATCATCATAGAGCTCCTCAAAGGCCCACTTTATGTACAACAACTTGTACCTTGGATCTAGAATAGTTGCAAGCACCATGACATTGTTCTTTTCTTCCCAATACTTGTTGAACTTGTCCATCATTGCTTCTCCCATTTTCTTGTAGGTTGCATTCTTGTGTTTCATTGCTTTCACCAATGCAATCTTAATACTCACAATGTTGGGGTAGAATATGTTTGTTGTGGGGTATGATTGGGCTGAAAACGTCGTAGTCACTTGAGACAAAGAGAAGAGCATTGGCTCAATAAGCTCAAACAATTTCCATTCTTCACTTGTAGGCTCCCACTTGTAGTTGAAATCGGAAATAGCATAATCTCTGAGTGCTTCTTTGTATGGAAGGGCTGTAGATATCATCTTGTAAGTTGAACTCCACCTTGTAGAAACATCTAATGACAAGTGAGCACCAACTTGGAGGTCTAAACCTCGACAAATCTCAACAAACTTGAACATGCGCCCAACAGATTATTTGAAGTACTTCATGGTCTCTCTTAAGTTTGATGACAATGGATTCATACACGTTGTCCCATCCACCACCACCAAATTGATGATGTGTGCACAACACCGAACATGAAAGTACAACGCTTGGAATCTTGCACCTTTCCGAAACTTAAACTTTGCCTTCAAATCCTTGACGGCAACATCATTGTTGGAAGCATTGTCTAGTATGAGGGATATCACCTTCTCTAGTATATTCCATTCGATCACACACTCCCAAAGAGCATCCGCAATGACATGTCCACTATGAGGTGGATCCAACTCAATGAAAGCTAGCACACGGGTTTGCATGATCCAATTGGCATCTATATAGTGTGCCACCACACACATATAAGACAAGGTTTGATTGCTTGTCCACAAATCCGTAGTGAGGCTTATGTACTCCACCTCCTTCAGTGCTTCTCTAAGCACATCCTTTGCTCTCTTGTAGACCCTCAAGCACTCGGCTCTAATTGCCTTCCGTCCAATAGACTGATAGTTTGGATTCAAATACTCCATCACAATGTTGAACCACTCATGTTCAACCATTCTAAATGAGTAGTTATGGGCCATTATCATCTTAGCAATGAGCTCCTTAACAACCGCTTGATCAAACTCAACATCTCCCATAGAACTCTTTGCTTGGCTTGGAGCACTAGCATTGATTGGCTTGAACCCAAGACGTTTTTGGATCTTGTCCCTCTCAAGCTTTCTTAGACGGTGCTTGCACTTTTTCCAATGCCTATTGAGTGATGTGGTGCTTGAACCTTGTGCATATGCATAAAGTTTAAGGCAATGGTTGCACTTTGCCTTCATCACTTTAGGCCTCACTTCATCCGGATCATCGTCGGCATGCACCATCACCTTCTCAAAATGATCCCAAGCCGATGAATTTTCTATGCATTCTTTGGCTTGCTTTCGTTTCTTCTTTGATTTGGCACTTCCTTTATCTTCTCCCGAACTAATATGCAATGGCTCTTGCTCTACTTCATCACCTTCTCCTAGAACACCATCCTCGGACATGGTGTCATTATGATCAAAAGAGTTGTCATTATCTTCATCTTCATCATTGGGAGAATACAATTCCTCATCGGCATCTTTGTCAATAGGTTCATCCTCTTCCTCAACAACATCCATCTCCTCTTCCTATTATAACAATGCAAAATATGCCATAAACAATCATGGATTACGATGGTGATGCAAAATATGCCATATACAAAAGATTGCTATGTTGATAAGTTACTCACCACTGATTCCGATGGTGATGCATTAGAGGCCTTCCGAACGGTTCTGGGTTTTTTGAAATACCCGAGAGGTAGCCGACGAGGCGGAGGAGGGTGTTTCAATAATTGTGAGAGAGGTACATCACTCGGATCAATTAGCTCGATGCTTGGGTTCGCCTTAGACCGTGGCTTGCCGCTGCTGCCTTAATCTTCTTCGTACTCGACGCCGGGACGCCACCATAAAGCAAGGAGAGTGTTTTCTCCTTGCTCGGTAGCTTCGGGTCCATACGTGGTCACTACAAACACAAATCAGTACACAAATTAGTACACAATCTAGTGTATAAATTAGTACAAATAAATGGCAGTTGCATCGGTATAAATCCCTAAATGCTGGTTGTTGCTCTTAATCCTGCGCTTATTGCATCGGTTTAATAGGTACAAATAAATCCCTAAATCCCTACATGTTCCAGTACAAATACTCCCTAATCTAGTACAAATATGCATATTCCTATTACATCAAAACAGAGAAAAGAGGACGGGAACAGGTACCTTGGCTGCTTCCGCTCGATCTGCTCGCGTTGGACGTTGCCGCGTGCCAGCGTTGGTCGGAGAGGGGCGTGGCAGAGCCGGGCGTGGCGGAGAAGAACGTGGTGGAGAGGGGCGTGGCGGAGAGGCACAGCCAAGTTCAGCGGTCGGCCGGCGACATCCTGTTGGGCGGCGGCGGCGGCGACATGCCCAGGCGCTCACAGCTAAAAGGTCACAGCTCGAACGAATGAGACCTGGAAACTACCTGGAACCTCCGTTCCCTACATACCGATCTAGCAGGCCGGATTCGCCCAGCCCAACTTGTCTAATTCAGCTCTCCAGTGTAATTCACAGAAAAAAAACGAGCCAAAACGAGCTGCTCGGGCCGAGCCTGAGCCAGCCCGAGCTCACGACGGGCCAACTTTTCATGCTCAGCCCGAGCTCGAAAGTGTAGCGGGCCGAGCGCAGCTTGCGCCGAGCCTAGAAAGCTCGGGCCGAGCCGGCCAGCCCGAGTTTTGACGTCCAGGATTCATTTGCAGGTTATCTACCAGAGCACGACTACTCTTCGTTTATGATTCTCTCTACAATGTGTGACGTTTCTAGACATGTTTACGGAGGAAAGTACATGCTTGGAGGATACGACGAGGGATATTTTCCCTCGACATAAATGGCAGCGCAATCTGTGGATTGATCTTCCATCTACCTAGGTGTTTTGTTTATCAGATGATTGTATATATTTCACCTATTTTTATTTTTGTTTCCCAGTGCATGGTTGTCGGCTGTGTGTATCTTGGTTATGCAGAGGCCGAGTATAAACATTATTATAAGTAATAAAGTGTGACAGGGCGGATTTACCGCCCGGGCACCCTTGGGCACGTGCCCGGGCTCACCACCGACGAGTGTAGGCACTCCGAAAAGCTCCTAGGTCGATGTGCATAGCTGGGATTGCTAAACGCCCAGTTCTTTTGGGCTTCGGCTTGTGCTGCCTAGAGAAGCAACGGTGAAAATAAGCTCATGAGTGCAACCAAGTTCTTTTTGCTTTCCACTTTCACGTCTTGTTGTTAGAGTTTTTTTTTGAAAAGGAGCATATATTAATATCAGAGCATACCAATTACACCCAGTCTCTATAACAACGCATTGCCCTAGCGGTCATACGGATGCACACAGAAAAAAAAGAATTACAAAAAATAAAAGCCTAGCTACAGTGAGTCATTCATTGAAACAGCGATATTACCACCACCAAGACAGCACCAGAATTCCAGCTTCTCTAAAAACGATGCCTTCAAGAAGGGAACAGTGCACAAACACCGGCATCGCCCGATCAAAGATCTAGGTTTTCACCCTGAAGAAAGTCCACGCTCTCAAAACAATACCTTCAACAAGGCTATTGCCAGGGGATTGTTGGTTTGCGGCCCGAAAGTTCCTAGGCGAGTGCATGGCGGTACCCAAGTTCCCCGTAATTACCGCGTTTCGTAAAGTTGGGCTGCCAACTACTGAGAGGGCCATTTCAAGGCAAACTCATCTCACCCTTCCAAATTCAAACATTCTGTTAAACTGCCCCGTGAAGTAGACGGTCGGGACCCACATGTCGGTCATCTGTCTGTGACGCGAGCGCCAACGCGGCAACCTCTAAGGAAAATCGAGGAACTAAGTGAATTTGGATGCGTTGACCAATTTCACAAATCCATTCCCTCTTTTCCCCTAGCACCGGCAGCGTCGAAATCCACCCTCCAGGCAGAACGATCCCTTCAGACATTTGACTTCCGGCGCCAAGTTGCTGCGCCTAGTCGCTGATCCCGAGCTCCAATGGTGCAAGCCGTAGCCGCCGTTGCGAGGCTGTAGCCCGCCTCCGCCGCCGACGAGCCGAGCAGCTCGGAGGATGGCAGATCCTACTACCAAGGAAGAAGAAGTTCTGGCTACATGCGGGTGAGCTACCCTTCTCTTTGCTATTCGCATTAATTATAACTGCTAGCTGGCTACTGAACCTAAATTTTTTTGTTAGCCCAACGCTGACAAACATATTTTGTCCACAGTGTTCTGTGGGATCTCCGTGGACTACCCTTACCTGGTTACGGTAGTCCTCTTCGGGTACGACTCTAAATCAACAAGGGTGAATGGCAAGTGGTATGGACACCATTGTATCACGATGGAAGAAGCGTCTGTGCAGATCTACACTATATCTGGTATGGTTGCTGTTCTGCGTAATCATGATAAAATATGGCCGAAGCAGAGTGCAAAATACAGCTTCATGGATGAACGTGGCATCATGGTTCCTCTAACGTGTGACAGTCAGCTAATTGGGTTGATGAAAAGGTATGCTTCAGCTTGCATGTTTGAGCTGAACTGTGATATACTAGATGTGGAAGCTGCTGCAACTGGAAGTCGCCCTTATATTCTTGGACAGGGTGGTCGCTCGAACCCAATTAGCTCCTGGTAAGCAAAAGTCTCTTGGGGTTCGCATGTTTGTGCTGAATTGTAATTTTTGTTTTATTTACTCTGTAGATATTGGACAGTTATGCAACAGTCTTGTTTCTTTGACAGGAAGCGCCGCAAGGTTAGAAACATGACTGCCGGGTCAGTCATTTTGCTGCCCGAAGAAGGTAAAAACGAGTGGAAAGATGATGCTGGACACGATTCTGGTGCTGATTGTCCCGGCGATGCAGAGTACATGAAGATAAGAAAATTAGCACTGAGGAAGAGGAAGAAGGCAGGAAATGAAGAAGCCAGTGGATGTGAAGGCTTGGCACCCAGGCTGCGGAAGAAGGCTACTGGCAATGAAGATGCATAGTAATGTGTTGAACTTGAACCTATATATGTAATTCGGTTAAATTCTGGAGCTCTGTATGTGGAACTTTGTTAGGCGAAACAATCTACCCACGTTCTCTGAGTAAAATGTACCGCGACTTAGAGTTTGGAAACGCCCGAGTCAGTAGTTGAATCCAGAATTGTGATTATGCCACTACTATCTGAAAAGACGCAGCACCGGTTCCACAATTGCTGAGGGGCAGGATGTCTCCAAATTCGATGGAATATAAGTGGCACATAAATAAATTATTTAAGTTGCTACACTCCACGAAGCAACAACTTATTTCAGCTGCTGCACAACGACATGGCAACGTAAACAACAATGGCAACCGATAATGCCTAGATAAGGAGGAAATCGGTACCACTTTCTGGCCTAATCTTGAGCCCGGCTATCTCACCGCCTCCCTGCTCCTGCATCCCCTGCATCTGGCGAAGCTCCCGGATCTCCAGTAACCGGGTGTACGTGCTTCCACTTTATAAATTATGGTTGTGCCATTTGCATGCGGCACAATCCACATAGATTACGTTTAAACAAACCACGAATATCATAATACCATCATGATTAGACAAAAGGAAGTAATGCAGGGTTAAGACAGATTAACGGGCAACTAATTTTTTTTCCTCCCAGGACTCTGGGACCACTAGTTCAAACCGCTAGGTCAACAAGTACTACTATTACAACTTAAAAAGGCATGGAGCTCAAGCTAAATATAACTAGTATCAGACATCTCCTTGATCTTCCTAATCTTAGCCCGATGCGCATCTTCCTGCGAGAGCAAGGATCGAATCGTCTGCTCCTTCCTTTTAGCATCTTCCTTACATAGCTTCAATTGTTTCTCTGCATTTTTTCTCATGCACTTGTCAATACTCGTAGTTGTGAACTGCAGGACTTTGGCCTGGTGAAGATCATTCCTTGCTTGAGTCAGTTCTTGCTATGCTTTAACCTTCATGGCCAACGCCACGTCCCTCTCCTTATCGACTTTGCTAACCTTGTCTTGCACCCTCCTGAGATCTCGGTTAAGCTTGGTCGTGTCATCTGGTTCCCATAGCTTCATCTCAACACTGTCAAGAAGTGAGCTGAATACAAATTCTTTGAACTCAACAGTCATTTCCCATAGTTTGTCTAGTGTTTTTTACATCGATTTGGGCCACTCTGGATCTACCCTTTTGACAACACTGCAATTTCCGCCTTGCATCATTGCACGATGTCCTTGACACCGTAAAAACATCCTACCTGCATTTCATCCTTTGAACGCTACAAATTTAGCAGGCACATATCCATGTTTACATAGAAGAGGACTGTCTTCATCCGCTAAACCGTGATAGTCGGAGTCATACAGCATCTGGTTGGCCTAACACATCATACGCGCATGAGTAAATAGAGTAGATCTAGCTCAAAATAGATAACTAGCCACATATGATAGAGATAGAGATGAGACGACTCACATCGAAATCACCGTCCCTGTCGTCACGACGCGTTTCCTCACCGTCTCCCCTTGAACCCATGGCGAGAGAGAGAGGAAGAGGGGGGTGGCTGCCGGAGAGATAGCTGGAGGCGTCGTCGGCTTGCAGCTACGGCAGGATGGGAGGGAAGTGGGGAAAGTGGCTTCGAGGGGAAGGAAGAGAAGTACGGGGAGGAAGAGACGTAATGGGGACGTGACACTGGCATATGGCCCACTGAACTCGTCAATCGTGACACTCGCAAAAGGGGAGCGTCCGGTGTTGCCAGTTTGTCCAGAGCAAGCGGGCAGCAAGCATGGCCAATCATGCCGCAAAACAGCCTACTCGCGGATCGCTCTCACGAAGACCATCCCAATCGTCCAAGCGCCCCGATCGAACGGTATGTAACAATCGTCATGCAGAACAACTGTGTTAGGGCGTGCCTTCTAGAATACTCGGTCTAACGGCCACCATTGGGGGGCTAAGTTTAGGGCTCTCCTAAGGTTAGGATACATATGTCGTTTATGAGAAGAGCACACATGCAATAACACTAGTGATATGTGGTTTGTGAAAAGAACCCACATGCAATGACTCTAACTGTGGATTATGAAAAGAACATGCAATACAATTACTCTCGTGGATCCATGTGTGGTTTGTGAAAGAACAGACATTCACTGACTCTAGTTGTTGTTCATGAAAAGAACACACATGCAATGACACTAGGTTTGGTTCATGAAAAGAACACACATGCAATGACACTGGTGGATCCATATGTGGTTTGTGAGAAGAACACACATCCAATGACACTGGGTGTGGTTTGTGAAAAGAACATAGATCCAATGAACTCTGGTGGATCCATATGTGGTTTGTGAGAAGAACACACATGCAATGACTCTAGTTGTGGTTTGTGAAAAGGACAAACATGCAATCACACTGGTGGATCCATATGTGGTTTGTGATAAGAACACACATCCAATGACACTGGTGTATCCATGTGTGGTTTGTGAGAAGAACACACATGCAATGAGACACATGTAATGACACTGGTGGATCCATATGTGGTCTGTGGAAAGAACAGACATGCTCTGACACTAGCTGTGGTTAATGAAAAGAACAGACATGCAATGACTCTGATTGATCCATATGTGGTTTGTGAAAAGAACACACATGCAATGACTCTAGTTGTCGTTAATGAAAAGAACACACATGCAATGACTCTAGTTGATCCATGTGGTTTGTGAAAAGAACACACATGCAATGACCTAGCTATGGTTAATGAAAAGAACACACATGCAATGACACTGGTGGATCCATATGTGGTTTCTTAAAAGAACAACCATGCAATGAACTCTCGTGGATCCATATGTGGTTTGTGCGAAGATTACACATCGAATGACACTGGTTGTGGTTCATGAAAAGAACACACATCCAATGACACTGGTGGATCCTTATGTGTTTTGTGAAAAGAACACACATGCAATGACTCTGGTGGATCCACATGTGGTTTGTTAAAAGAACACACATGCAATAACATTGGTGGATCCATATGTGGTTTGTGAGAATAACACACATGCAATGACACTGGTGGATCCATATGTGGTTTGTGGGAAGAACACGCATGCAATGACACTGGGTGTGGTTCATGAAAAGAACACACATCCAATGACACTGGTGGATCCTTATTTGGTTTGTGAAAAGAAAACACATGCACTGAATCTAGATGTGGTTTGTGAAAAGGACACATATGCAATCACAATGGTGGATCCACATGTGGTTTTTGAGAAGAACACACATGCAATCACACTGGTGGATCCACATGTGGTTTGTGGGACGAACACACATCCAATGACACTGGGTGTGGTTCATGAAAAGAACACACATCCAATGACACTGGTGCATCCTTATGTGGTTTGTGAAAAGAACACACATGCAATGACTCTAGATGTGGTTTGTGAAAAGAACACACATGCAATCACACTGGTGGATCCATATGTGGTTTGTGAGAAGAACACACATCCAATAACACTGGTGGATGCATATGTGGTTTGTGAGAAGAACACACATGCAATGACACTAGGTGTGGTTTGTGAAAAGAACACACATCCAATGAACTCTGGTAGATCCATATGTGGTTTGTGAGAAGAACACACATGCAGTGACACACATGCAATGACGCTGGTGGATCCATATGTGGTCTGTGGAAAGAACATACATGCAATGACACTAGCTGTGGTTAATGAAAAGAATAGACATGCAATGACTCTGATGGATCCATATGTGGTTTGTGAAAAGAACACACATGCAATGACTCTAGTTGTGGTTAATGAAAAGAACACAGATGCAATGACTCTAGTGGATCTATTTGGTTTGTGAAAAGAATACACATGCAATGACTCTAGCTATGGTTAATGAAAAGAACACACATGCAATGACACTTGTGGCTCCATATGTGGTTTGTGAAAAGAATAGACATGCAATGAACTCTTGTGGATCCATATGTGGTTTGTGAGAATATCAAACATCCAATGACACTGGTTGTGGTTCATGAAAAGAATACACATCCAATGACACTTGTGGATCCTTATGTGGTTTGTGAAATGAACACACATGCAATGACTCTGGTGGATCCACATGTGGTTTGTGAAAATAACACACATGCAATGACACTGGTGGAACCTTATGTGGTTTGTGAGAAGAACACACATGCAATCACATTGGTGGATCCACATGTGGTTTGCGAGAAGAACACACATCCAATGACACTAGGTGTGGTTCATGATAAGAACACACATCCAATGACACTGGTGGATCCTTATGTGGTTTGTGAAAAGAACACACATGTAATGACTCTAGATGTGGTTTCTGAAAATAACACACATGCAATCACACTGGTGGATCCATATGTGGTTTGTGAGAAGAACACACATCCAATGACACCGGTGGATCCATATGTGGTTTGTGAGAAGAACACACATGCAATGACACTAGGTGTGGTTCATGAAAAGAACACACATCCAATGACAATGGTGGATCCTTATGTGGTTTGTGAAAAGAACACACATGCAATGACTCTAGATGTGGTTCATGATAAGAACACACATGCAATGCCACTAGTGGATCCATATGTGGTTTGTGAGAAGAACACACATCCAATGACACTGGTGGATCCATATGTGGTTTGTGAGAAGAACACCCATGCAATGACACTAGGTGTGGTTTGTGAAAAGAACACGCATCCAATGAACTCTGGTGGATCTATATCTGGTTTGTGAGAAGAACACACATGCAATGACTCTAGCTGTGGTTTGTGAAAAGAACACACATGTAATGACACTGGTGGATCCATATGTGGTTTGTGAGAAGAACACACATCCAATGACACTGGTGGATCCATGTTTGGTTTGTGAGAAGAACACACATGCAATGACACACATGCAATGACACTGGGGGATTCATATGTGGTCTGTGGAAAGAACAGACAAGCAATGACACTAGCTATGGTTAATGAAAAGAACAGACATGAAATGACTCTGATGCATCCATATATGGTTTGTGAAAAGAACACACATGCAATGACTCTAGTTGTAGTTAATGAAAAGAACACACATGCAATGACTCTGGTGGATCCATGTGGTTTGTGAAAAGTGATGGGTTCGTAGCATGGGAAACAAAAAAATTCTACCGCAAGAACGAACAAAACCCAGATCTAATCTAGATAAAAGCCAAGATCTAATCTATTATACATGTGCAACGAGATAGATCTGTACTAACCCTTGTAGACCCGAAAGCGTTACGAGATCGGATCTCGTGGTTGATGTAGTCGATCACTTGCCGATCTCAAGATCGAGTGGATGATCCTTCCGGCGCCGTGTTCCGGTAGCGCTTCCGCAGTCGGTCACACGTGCGGAGTCGAAGCAGACCTTCCTCTCCCTGTTCCAGCGAGCAGTGGAGGTAGTAGATCTTCTCCACGGAATCCCAGCAGCACGACGGTGTGGTGGTGGTGGTGGTGGAGTAGAGAATTCTGCAAGGCTTCGCCTAAGCTTGAGTAGAGGGAAGGAGGAGGAGAGAGGCGGCGGCCAGGGTTTGGAGTGGAGGGGGCCAGGGGGTGGCGCCCCCACCCCTCTATTTAAAGGAGGGAGGCGCCATGGGAGGGGGAGTCCTAGTAGGACTCTCCTCCCTTCCTTGGCCGGCGGATTGGGAGGGGGGGAGGAGTCCTCCTCCCCCACGACTCCTTGTCTTCCCCCACAAGGACTCCTTGATCCTTTCTTGGTTTTCAAGCAAACTCCAAGAAATCTCCTAGAACCTTCCGGAACATTCCGAAACCTTCTAGAATCCTCATACAAATACTCCGGAACATTTCCTAACTTAGAAAATGATCCCCAATATATGAATCTCATTCTCCGGACAATTCCGGATCTCCTCGTGATGTCCTGGATCCAATCCGAGACTCCGAACAACATTCGGTTTCCAACGCACATTCCATATCTACTTAAAACAACTTCGAACCTTAAGTGTGTCACCCTACGGTTCGTGAATATGCAGACATGATGGAGACACCTCTCTGATCAATAACCATCAGCGGGATCTGGAGATCCATAACGACTCCCACATACTCAACGATGACTTCGTGATCGATAGAACCATTAACATACGAAACCAATTCCCTTTGTCATGCGATATTCTACTTATCCGAGGTTTGATCGTCGGTATCTCCATACCTAGTTCTACCTCGTTACTGATAAGCACTCTTTACTCGTTCCATGTTATGTCATCCCTTGTGACCTAGTCACATGCTTGCAAGCTAACTAGATGACATTCCACTGAGAGGGCCCAGAGCATATCTATCCGTCATATGGATGGACAAATCCCAATCTTGGTCCATGCGCTTCAACACATACTTTCAGAATACCCAATGACACCTTTATAACCACCCAGTTATGAAGCGGTGTTTGATGTCATCAAAGTACCCATCCGGTGATGGTGATTAACATAACCTCATGGTCGAAGGATTAGGTTACTATGCATTTGAAAGCTTATAGCAATACGAACTAAATGACTTGATCTTATGCTACGCTTACTATGGGTGTGTCCATCACATCATTCTCCTAATGATATAACCTTGTTATTAATGACATCCAATGTCCATGATCAGGAAACCAAGATCATCAATTAATCAACAAGCTAGTTCCACAAGAGGCTTACTAGGGACTCTTTTATGTTTACAAAACACACATGTATTAGTGTTTCCTTATAATACAATTATAGCATGGGATGTAAACATTCATCATAAACACAAAGATATAATAATAACCACTTTTATTATTGTCTCTTGGGCATATCTCCAATAGTCTCCCACTTGCACTAGAGTCAATAATCTAGATTACATGGTAATATACCTAACACCCATGGCGTTCTGGTGTTGGTCATGCTTTGCTCTAGGGAGAGGTTTAGTCAACGGATCTGCCACATTCAGATCAGTGTGTACTTTGCAAATCTTTATGTCACCATCTTTGACATACTCGTGAATAGCATGGAAACGTAGCTTGATGTGCTTCAGCTTGCTATGTGACCTTGGCTCCTGTGCATTAGCTATGGCACCTGTGTTGTCACAGTAGTGGCCATCGGGTCCAACGCACTGGGAACCACGCCAAGTTCAGTAATGAACTCCTTCATCCATATGGCTTCTTGTGCAGCCTCCAAAGCAGCTATGTATTCCGATTCAGTTGAAGATTTCGCCACAACGATTTGCTTGGCACTCCTCCAGCTCACTGCAGCACCATTCAAAATAAATACGTATCCAGACTGTGATTTCGAGTCATCTGGATCGGTGTTCCAACTAGCATCAGTGTAACTGTTTACAACAAGATGTTCATCACCTCCATAAGAAAGAACCATATCCTTAGTCCTATTCAGGTACTTTAGGATATTCTTGACCGCTGTCCAGTGCTCCATTCCAGGATCACTTTGATATCTGCTAGTCAAACTAACAGCATGTGCTATATCCGGTCTTGTACACAGCATGGCATACATGATAGAACCTATGGTCGAGGCATAGGGAATATTATTCATCTTTTCTCTATCTTCTGCCGTAGCCGGACTTTGAGTCTTACTCAAGGTCTTACCTGACAACATGGGCACGAACCCTTTCTTGCTCTCTTCCATTCTAAACTTCTTTAGAACTTTGTCTAAGTATGTACTTTGTGAAAGCGCTATTAGGCGTCTTGATCTATCTCTATAAATCTTGATGCCTAGAATATATGCCGCTTCACCAAGATCCTTCATTGAAAAACTATTATTCAAATAGGTTTTGACGCTATTAAGAAGTTCTATATTATTCCCAATCAACAATATGTCATCTACATATAGTACTAGGAATGCTACAGAGCTCCCACTCACTTTCTTGTAAATACAAGCTTCTCCATAAGTTTGTATAAATCCAAAGTTTTTGATTACTTTATCAAAACGTTGATTCCAACTCCGAGATGCTTGCTTCAGTCCATAAATGGAGCGCTGAAGTTTGCATACCTTGTCAGCATCACTAGGATCGACAAAACCCTTGGGTTGTACCATATACAACTCTTCCTCAATGTCACCATTAAGGAACGCCATTTTGACATCCATCTGCCAAATCTCATAATCGAAATATGCAACAATTGCTAACAAAATCCTCACAGACTTTAGCTTCGCTACTGGTGAGAAAGTCTCATCGTAGTCAACTCCTTGAATTTGTCGGAACCCTTTCGCGACAAGTCGAGCTTTATAGACAGTAACATTACCATCAGCATCTGTTTTTCTTTTGAAAATCCATTTGTTCTCGACAGCCTTACAGCCATTCGGTAAGTCCACCAAAGTCCATACTTGGTTTTCGTACATGGATCCCATTTCGGATTTCATGGCTTCTAGCCATTTGTCGGAATCTAGGCTCACCATAGCTTCTTCATACGTCGCAGGGTCATCAATGTTGTCCACCAACATGACGTTCAAGGCAGAGTCATACCAATCAGGAGTGGTACGAACCCTTGTTGACCTGCGAGGTTCAGCAGTAACTTCGTTCGAAGTTTCATGGTCACCATCATTAGCTTCCTCTCCAATTGGTGCAGGCGGCACAAAAACATCTTCCGGTGCTGCGCTACTCTCAACTTCGAGAGAAGGTTCAATAACCTCGTCGAGTTCTACTTTCCTTCCAGTCACTTCCTTCGAGAGAAACTCCTTCTCAAGAAAGGATCCATTCTTGGCAACGAAAACTTTGCCTTCGTATCTATGATAGAAGGTATACCCAATTGTTTCTTTAGGGTATCCTATGAAGACGCATTTCTCCGCTTTGGGTTCAAGCTTATCAGGTTGTAACTTCTTTACATACGCTTCGCAACCCCAAACTTTAAGGAACGACAATTTAGGTTTCTTACCAAACCACAATTCATACGGTGTCATTTCAACGGATTTAGATGGTGCCCTATTTAAAGTGAATGCGGCTGTCTCTAATGCATAGCCCCAAAATGATAGCGGTAAATCTGTAAGAGACATCATAGACCGAACCATATCTAAGAGAGTTCGATTACGATGTTCGGACACACCATTACGCTGTGGTGTTCCCGGCGGTGTCAACTGCGAAAGTATTCCACATTTCTTTAAATGCATGCCAAACTCATAACTTAGATATTCACCTCCGCGGTCAGAACGCAGAAACTTAATCTTCTTGTTATGATGATTTTCCACTTCACTTTGAAATTCCTTAAACTTCTCGAAAGTTTTGGACTTATGTTTCATAAAGTAGACATACCCATATCTACTTAAGTCATCCGTGAATGTGAGAACATAACGATATCCACCACGCGATGCTACACTCATTGGACCGCACACATCGGTATGTATTATTTCCAATAAGTCTGTAGCTCGCTCCATTATTCCAGAGAATGGAGTCTTAGTCATTTTTCCCATTAGACATGCTTCGCATCTTTCAAGTGATTCAAAATCAAGTGATTCAAGAAGTCCATCAGAATGGAGTTTCTTCATACGCTTCACTCCAATGTGACCAAGACGACAGTGCCACATGTATGTAGAATTATCATTCAATTTTATTCGTTTAGCATCTATGTTGTGAACATGTGTATCACTACTATCGAGATTGAATAAGAATAAACCATTCATCTCAGGTGCATTACCATAAAAGATATTACTCATATAAATCAAACAACCTTTATTCTCAGACTTAAAAGAGTAACCGTCTCGCAATAAACAAGATCTAGATATAATGTTCATGCTTAACGCAGGCACCAAATAACAATTATTTAAATTTAAAACTAATCCCGATGGTAGATGTAGAGAGAGCGTGCCGACGGCGATCACATCAACCTTGGAGCCATTTCCAACGCGCATCGTCACCTCGTCTCTCCCCAGTCTTCGTTTATTCCGCAGCTCCTGTTTCGAGTTACAAATATGAGCAACCGAACCAGTATTAAATACCCAGGCACTACTACGATTACTAGTAAGATACACATCAATAACATGTATATCGAATATACCTTTCTTCTTGATGTTGCCGTTCTTCAGATCCGCCAGGTACTTGGGGCAGTTACGCTTCCAGTGACCAGCACCCTTGCAGTAGAAGCATTCAGTTTCTGGTTTAGGACCAGCCTTGGGCTTCTTAGCAGGTGCGGTAGCTTTCTTGCCGTCCTTCTTGAAGTTGCCCTTTTTCTTAGGCTTGCCCTGTTTCTTGAAATTGGTGGTCTTATTGACCATCAACACTTGGTGCTCCTTCTTTATATCCACTTCAGCAGTTTTCAGCATGGACGATAGTTCAGGCAACGTCTTGTTCATGCAGTGCATATTGTAGTTCATCACAAAGTTCTTATAACTCGGTGGCAGTCATTGGAGGACACGGTGAATCCCTAACTCATTAGGAATCGTTATCCCCAACTCTTGGAGCTTGTTTGCATGCCCAGACATGGTGAGCACGTGCTCGCTAACGGAGCTTCCCTCTTCCATCTTACAGTTAAAGAACTTTTCGGAGGCCTCATAGCTCTCCACGGCCACGTGAGTCTCAAAAATGAGCTTGAGCTCCTTAATGATCTCGAACGGGTCGTGGTGCTCAAAACGCTTCTGGAGCTCCGTTTCTAAACCGTACAGGATGGCACACTGAACTATGGAGTAATGATTTTTTCGAGTGGCGTAAACATTCTTTACGTCATCGGTGGCATCTTCTGCAGGTGGGTCACCTAGCGGTGCTTCGAGCACATAGGTCAGCTGACCAGCCCTGAGGACAATCTTCAGACCACGGAGCCAGTCCGTGAAGTTGCTTCCATTGTTCTTAAGCTTTTATTTCTCTAGGAATGCATTGAAATTGATGGAGAGGTTCGCCATAATCTACAACAAATTTGCAAGTAGTTTAGACTAAGTTTATGATAAATTGAGTTCAATTTTAATTCTTAAATTAACTAGGTGAACTCCCACTCAAAACAACATCCCTCACATTGTCTTAGTGATTACACGAACCAAGTTCACTACACCAAGTCCGATCTTCACGAGAGAAGATGTAGTTTCATCGGCGAACAATCTTTATGTTCATCATATCATTTATATGACTCATGCTCTACCTTTCGGTATTTCGTGTTCCGAGACCATGTCTGTACATGCTAGGCTCGTCAAGATTAACCTTAGTTTCCGCATGTGCAAATCTGGCTTGCACCCGTTGTATGCACACGTAGAATCTATCACATCCGATCATCACGAGATGCTTCGAAACGACGAGTCTTAGCAACGGTGCCAACTAAGGACGAACACTTTATTACTTGATATTTAGTGAGAGGGATCATCTTATAATGCTACCGTCACGATCTGAGCAATACAAGATGCATAAAGGATTAACATCACAGGCAATTCATAATTAGTGTGATATGATATGGCCCTTTCTTCTTGTGCCTTTGATCTCCATCTCCAAAGCACGGACATGATCTCCATCATCACCAGCATTGCGTCAAGGTTAGTGGCGCCGCTTCATGGTTGTCCATCATCACTAGCAACTATTACAACTACTTGGAATCAAGCTATTACAAGATGAATAGACACGCAGGTCTTAACAGAATTAAAGACAACCATTAGGCTCCTGCTGGTTGCCATATTACAATAAGGATCATTGCATACATCAAATATAATCACAATCACATGATGGCCATATCACATCACAAAACCCCTGCAAAAACAAGTTAGACGCCTCTAATTTTCTTTGCAAGTTTTACGTGGTTTGGGGCTTTCGAATAAGAATGAATCTTACCTACGAAACTGAACCACAACGTTGATACAAGTGCTATCAAGTGCAAAGTGTAGATTGGATCTATACTATGGTGGGAGAGACAGACACGCGCAAAGCCACTTGTGCAAAGCAAGTTACACGTCAAGCGTGGAGCAAGTCTCATGTGCGATGACATGTAAGGTTAGCCCGAGCCGCTTCATCCCACCATACCGCAAGATGCAAAGTACACAAAGCAAAAGACGGCACGAGCACCAACGCCCACAAAACCATTGTGTTCTACTCGTGCAACAGATCTACGCATAGACAAGGCTCTGATACCAGTGATGGGTTCGTAGCATGGAAAACAAAAAATTTCTACCGCAAGAACGAACAAAACCTAGATCTTATCTAGATAAAAGCCAAGATCTAATATATTAGACATGTGCAACGAGATAGATCTGTACTAACCCTTGTAGACCCGAAAGCATTACGAGATCGGATCTCGTGGTTGATGTAGTCGATCACTTGCCGATCTCAAGATCGAGTGGACGATCCTTCCGGCGCCGCGTTCCGGCAGCGCTTCCGCAGTCGGTCACACGTGCGGAGTCGAAGCAGACCTTCCTCTCCCCGTTCCAGCGAGCAGCGGAGGTAGTAGATCTTCTCCACGGAATCCCAGCATCACGACGGTGTGGTGGTGGTGGTGGAGTAGAGAATTCTGCAGGGCTTCGCCTAAGCCTGAGCAGAGGGAAGGAGGAGGAGAGAGGCGGCGGACAGGGTTTGGAGTGGAGGGGGCCAGGGGGTGGCGTCCCCACCCCTCTATTTAAAGGAGGGAGGCGCCATGGGAGGGGGAGTCCTAGTAGGACTCCCCTCCCTTCCTTGGCCGGCGGATTGGGAGGGGGGAGGAGTCCTCCTCCCCCATGACTCCTTGTCTTGCCCCACAAGGACTCCTTGATCCTTTCTTGGTTTTCAAGCAAACTCCAAGAAATCTCCTAGAACCTTCCGAAACATTCCGAAACCTTCTAGAATCCTCATACAAATACTCCGGAACATTTCCTAACTTAGAAAATGATCCCCAATATATGAATCTCATTCTCCGACAATTCTGGATCTCCTCGTGATGTCCCGGATCCAATCCGAGACTCCGAACAACATTCGGTTTCCAACACACATTCCATATCTACTTAAAACAACTTTGAACCTTAAGCGTGTCACCCTACGGTTCGTGAATATGCAGACATGATGGAGACACCTTTCCGATCAATAACCATCAGCGAGATCTGGAGATCCATAACGGCTCCCACATACTCAACGATGACTTCGTGATCGATAGAACCATTAACATACGAAACCAATTCCCTTTGTCACGTGATATTCTACTTATCCGAGGTTTGATCGTCGGTATCTCCATACCTAGTTCTACCTCGTTACTGATAAGCACTCTTTACTCGTTCCATGTTATGTCATCCCTTGTGACCTAGTCACATGCTTGCAAGCTAACTAGATGACATTCCACCGAGAGGGCCCAGAGCATATCTACCCGTCATATGGATGGACAAATCCCAATCTTGGTCCATGTGCTTCAACACATACTTTCAGAATACCCAATGACACCTTTATAACCACCCAGTTATGAAGCGGTGTTTGATGTCATCAAAGTACACATCCGGTGATGGTGATTAACATAACCTCATGGTCGAAGGATTAGGTTACTATGCATTTGAAAGCTTATAGCAATACGAACTAAAAAAACTTGATCTTATGCTACTCTTACTATGGGTGTGTCCATCACAACATTCTCCTAATGATATAACCTTGTTACTAATGACATCCAATGTCCATGATCAGGAAACCATGATCATCAATTAATCAACAAGCTAGTTCCACAAGAGGCTTACTAGGGACTCTTTTATGTTTACAAAACACACATGTATTAGTGTTTCCTTATAATACAATTATAGCATGGGATGTAAACATTCATCATAAACACAAAGATATAATAATAACCACTTTTATTATTGTCTCTTGGGCATATCTCCAACAAAAAGAACACACATGAAATGACTCTAGCTATGGTTAATGAAAAGAACACACATGCAATGACACTGGTGGATTCATATGTGGTTTGTGAAAAGAACAGACAAGCAATTAACTCTGGTGGATCCATATGTGGTTTGGGAGAAGATCACACATCCAATGACACTGGTTGTGGTTCATGAAAAGAAGACACATCCAATGACACTGGTGGATCCTTATGTTGTTTGTGAAAATAACACACATGCAATGACTCTGGTGGAGCCACATTTGGTTTGTGAAAAGAACACACATGCAATGAAACATGTGGATCCATATGTGGTTTGTGAGAATAACACACATGAAATGACACTAGTGGATCCATATGTGGTTTGTGGGAAGAACACGCATGCAATGACACTAGGTGTGGTTCATGAAAAGAACACACATGCAATGACTCTAGTTGATCCATGTGGTTTGTGAAAAGAACACACATGCAATGAACCTAGCTATGGTTAATGAAAAGAACACACATGCAATGAGACTGGTGGATCCATATGTGGTTTGTGAAAAAAACAACCATGCAATGAACTCCCGTGGATCCATATGTGGTTTGTGAGAAGATCACACATCCAATGACAATGGTTGTGGTCCATGAAAAGAACACACATCCAATGACACTGGTGGATCCTTATGTGGTTTGTGAAAATAACACACATGCAATGACTCTGGTGGATCCACATGTGGTTTGTGAAAAGAACACACATGCAATGAAACAGGTGGATCCATATGTGGTTTGTGAGAATAACACACATGAAATGACACTAGTGGATCCATATGTGGTTTGTGGAAAGAACACACATGCAATGACACTAGGTGTGGTTCATGAAAAGAACACACATGCAGTGACTCTAGTGGATCCATGTGGTTTGTGAAAAGAACAAACATGCAATGACTCTAGCTATGGTTAATGAAACGAACACACATACAATGACACTGGTGGATCCATATGTGGTTTGTGAAAAGAACAACCATGCAATGAATTCTGATGGATCCATATGTGGTTTGTGAGAAGATCACACATCCAATGACACTGGTTGTGGTTCATGAAAAGAACACACATCCAATGACACGGGTGGATCCTTATGTGGTTTGTGCAAAGAACACACATGCAATGACTCTGGTGGATCCACATGTGGTTTGTGAAAAGAACACACATGAAATGACATTGGTGGATTCTTATGTTTTTTGTGAGAATAACACACATGTAATGACACTGATGGATCCATATGTGGTCTATGGAAAGAACAGACATGCTCTGACACTAGCTGTGGTTAATTAAAAGAACAGACATGCAATGACTCTGATGGATCCATATGTGGTTTGTGAAAAGAACACACATGCAATGACTCTAGTTGTCGTTAATGAAAAGAACACACATGCAATGACTCTAGTTGATCCATGTGGTTTGTGAAAAGAACCACATGCAATGAACCTAGCTATGGTTAATGAAATGAACACACATGCAATGACACTGGTGGATCCATATGTGGTTTGTGAAAAGAACAACCATGCGATGAACTCTCGTGGATCCATATGTGGTTTGTGAGAAGATCACACATCCAATGACACTGGTTGTGGTTCATGAAAAGAACACACATCCAATGACACTGGTGGATCCTTATGTGTTTTGTGAAAAGAACACACATGCAATGACTCTGGTGGATCCACATGTGGTTTGTTAAAAGAACACATATGCAATGACATTGGTGGATCCATATGTGGTTTGTGAGAATAACACACATGCAATGACACTGGTGAAGCCATATGTGGTTTGTGAGAAAAACGCACATCCAATGACACTGGGTGTGGTGTGTGAAAAGAACACACATCCAATAAACTCGGGTGGATCCATATGTGGTTTGTGAGAAGAACACACATGCAATGACTCTAGCTATAGTTTGTGAAAAGGACACACATGCAATCACACTGGTGGATCCATATATGGTTTGTGATAAGAACACACATCCAATGACACTGGTGTATCCATGTGTGGTTTGTGAGAATAACACACATGCAATGAGACACATGTAATGACACTGGTGGATCCATATGTGGTCTGTGGAAAGAACAAACATGCTCTGACACTAGATGTGGTTAATGAAAATAACAGACATGCAAAGACTCTGATGGATCCATATGTGGTTTGTGAAAAGAACACACATGCAATGACTATAGTTGATCCATGTGGTTTGTGAAAAGAACACACATGCAATGAACCTAGCTATGGTTAATGAAAAGGAGACACATGCAATAACACTGGTGGATCCATATGTGGTTTGTGAAAAGAACAACCATGCAATGAACTCTCGTTCATCCATATGTGGTTTGTGAGAAGATCACACATCCAATGACACTGGTTGTGGTTCATGAAAAGAACACACATCCAATGACACTGGTGGATCCTTATGTGTTTTGTGAAAAGAACACACATGCAATGACTCTGGTGGATCCACATGTGGTTTGTTAAAAGAACACACATGCAATGACATTGGTAGATCCATATGTGGTTTGTGAGAATAACACACATGCAATGACACTGGTGGATCCATATGTAATGCTGCAAACGGTATGGAGACATTGGCGGTGCCGCATATTCAGCCCAATTTAATCCTTATGCGGGCTCCCGCGTAACATCGATGGAAATAAGCGGCATCTGCCGGCGGGCCGCGTATCCAACATATTACCCGCATAGCCTCTCCTATCTCCTGTTCTCCCTTCGACCGGGTCGTGACAGAGGCAGCGCTGCCGGGCTAGATGCGCCATGGCCACCACTCCTCCTCCGGCTCCGCCCCTCCCCCTCCCCCTCCTTCTATTCCCCTACCACCTACATCGATTCCAGTCTTCGACGAGCGGGCTAGATCCTCCATGACCACCGACGAGCAGGCTAGATCCGCCATGGCCACCGCTCCTCCAGCTCCGCCCCTCCCTCTATTCCCCTACCACCCACACAAACAAGGCACCTACTACACGGTGGCGTGGGGAGGACGGCGAACCCAGGGTCAGAGGGATGCGAGACGGGCACGGATAGCATGGGGATGGTGGGCGGCCAAGACGACGTCGACGACGGCGATCCTCAAATGGGCAGGGACAACGGCGGGAAGCTACAGCAGTGCAAGAACATGGTGGCTACGAAAAATCGGCCCAAGAAGCTCAACCACAGCTCCCTCGTCCCCAACATCACCAAGGTAACAAATCTTGAATCTGATTTCTAAACCAAATCTAACTTTTCTAGGTAGCATTGGTTGACCCAACACTGTTTAGCAGACTAGTACTATGCTTCTTGCCAATTCTTCATGGTTAAACTATATGGTAATCCAGAACCACCAAAGAGCCTTGTCACTGTCAATCAATAATGGTTTCCAAAGAGAAACCGAGGATAATGATGGCCACTTTAAAAACTAACTTGGTCAGATGACTAGCAAAATTCTATTTTCTGGACTTCACATAATTGCAGGGTGGAAGTAAAATGGTAACTCTGCGCAAGTTGCAGTAATAATGACCAAGAAGATTCACAACTGACAACACTGAATTTTACCTCGAATATCATCCTGGAACAAGATTACTTTTAGTTTAATGCTAGTTCCGTTTCAGACTGCTACGAAGCAACATTCGCCGAGTAGTAGGAGTACCAAAATAAACCCTGAGACTTCACAACAGGAACATGAGCAAGCGTTTCCCCCAAAATTTTAACTAATTAATTAGTTGGATAAAAAACACAGAGTGGTTTTGGAGCAGTTAGAAAATGGCCGGTGAGCAAAGATCTCGGGCGTAGAATAAACAAGGTAGGAAAAAAGAAAGGGTGTGTTCCATGAACCAGAACTGTTGCAAGTATTCAAGCATGATTGCTTGCTGATATGTCATAGTTTATCTTTGGAATTTAATTAGTGCAGCACTACTTCTCCACATGATTCTGATCCTTTAGAAGATACAAAGCTTTATTCAATTTTGCCTGATAATGAGGTTCAGTTTCAAAGAAAATGACAACAGATGATGTCTCGGTGACAAATCGTATTAACCTTGTTAGCTGATCTAGAACTACATGTCAAGCTGTTGTTACTCTTGTGATTCATTTTATTCTTGGTTTCACAAAGCAATGGCGTAAGAGTAATCCTGTAGTGCTGGCTCCCTGATGAATCTTTTGTCGCCGACTTCTGCATGTCAAATTGTTGTTACTGCAGTATATGCTTTCCTTGGTTTGTTGGAATGAACAACTCGTTAATGCAATACAAATTGGTGATTCAGAAGACTTAGTTAACCCAGCATCAAATGGAATGAACCTGGGATTTGACAAGTTACAGAAGCGAATGTGTTAGTCCCCAAGAGGCATTGTATTTCGGTCTGTAGTTAACAGAAGCAAAACATATCAGACCGCTTCAGTCAACATGGTACTGAAACTGTTATGACTCTGTCATGCTTTGCTTTGGTAGATCATCATACCAAGTTGCATGGGAGGTAGACGATTCGTCGTAGAAGCAGCTAGTAATGCCTATATATTATAGGAAGCCCACCATAGTGCCCCAGTTATTTTACCTATATATATATATATATATATATATATATATATATATATTTCTACCTTCGTGTCCCTAAGAAGATTTGGCTTTATTTCCACCATAGTTTCCTTTTTGTGTCTGATTTGGCTTTATTTAGTTGATGATCTTTATAAATTCTGAGTTGAATTGTTTGACTCAATTCTTTTTAGGGAGACGTTCCAATCGCTTCAAAGTCAGCCAGTCCACGACTTCGATCTCCTATGCAAGTGGCAAGTTCTCCAGGGGTAAACATGCTTGCTAGATCTGAAGCATCGAGAAGGGCATCGTCAATGGCGAGGTCTGCTGCACTAAAAAGAGCAAAGATGGAAGGTTGTCCTGAGACATCACAACAGTCACCAAGTTGTACCATGACATCTCCAATACCATATCTACCACATATTTCTCCTTCTATTGAGGATCTCTCCCCGGGTACAAGAATGACTCATTCTGAAGGTAAGATCCACCGCCACGTATTCCTAGATTACTCATCTAGTTTTAGTCCACTCTTGATAAGCTAACTATGTGTTTTCCATGCATGTAGCCTCAACAAGAAAACGCCGCAAGTTGATATCAGCCATATGGACAGAGGCTACGCCAATATATAGAGACGGGAAACTTGTGAAAGGAAGATGCGTGCATTGTCGACAAGTATTTGCAGCTGCAAGAGATACGGGTACCAGCTCTCTCAAACGGCATTTAAAGGTATGCGAAGCAAAAACAGCAATGCATGAAATGGTTGATAAGATGGGTCATCCTGAGGGAGTTGATCGAAATTGGAAATTTGATCCTGTGGTTGCAAGAAAAAACTCGTCAAACTAATAGTGGTCAATGAAATGCCATTTTCTTTTGTTGAATACAAGCCTTTTAGAGAGTTTGCTGCTGCATTAAATCCATGGTTCGAAAAAGTGTTTAGGACAACTATAAAGAAGGAGTGCATGGCTGTTTTTAATGATCATGGAAATAAATTGAAAGAATGCTTGGAAAATTCTGATGCACGCATATCTCTCACGGGAGATATGTGGACATGTCATTTCTAGTGAGTGGGTGCTCCATAAAAGGGTTATAAGATTTTCCATGTTGGAGACACCCCATAACTCTTGGAACATGTTCAATATAGTGCTAAAGACCATTCAGGAATGGAACTTAGAGGATAAGTTGTTTAGCTTTACATTGGACAATGCCTCAGTCAATACCGCAATGGTCAATCTGTTGAGAGAGAACTTGAAGAACAAGGGGGTTTTACCAATAGAAGGAAAGTTACTTCATGTCCGCTGTAGAACACATGTTCTCAACATAATTGTCCAGGATGGTTTACGGAAAATAAAACCCGTAGTCAATAACATTAGGGAAAGTGCCAAGTTTGTCAAAAGTTCACAAGGCAGGCTTGAGAAGTTTCTTGAGATAATCATACAAGAAGGACTGACTGCTAAATATAAAAGTCCTTCCGTTGATGTGACTACTCGCTGGAATTCTACTTATTTGATGCTTGAAGCTGCATTGCCTCTTAGAAATGCATTCTATTCCCTAGAAAAACAGGATAAGGATTATACATTTGCCCCTTCACCCTCTGAATGGAAAATGGCTGAAGCTATATGCAAGTTGTTGCAGGTTTTCTACACAGCAACAGTGATTCTTTCAGGCTCAAAGTATCCCACCTCTCATCTCCATTTCTACCAGTTTTGGAAAATTAAGAAGATGTTGAACACAGAGGAATCGAATCTGAATAGAAAGCTATTGAATGGACAACCATCAACCTAGGATCTAACAATTGCACGCATGATAGAACAAATGCAAATCAAGTTCAATCAGTATTGGATAGAGACATACAAGTCAGCTTGCATTCCCGTCATACTTGATCCGAGGTTCAAGTACGACTTCCTTGAATATCTCTTGAATGACTTTGGAGGCCAGAAAATGGATGAGTGAAGTGAAGCAAATCATGGAAGATCTCTTTGATGAATATAGCAAAGAGGTTTCTGTTCAGTCACAGAGAGAAATTGATACTAAGGTGGAAGATGATGATGATCCACTTGCAAAGTGGGATCAGTACATGAAGTTCAAAAGAGGGCAGTCGAGCAATGAGCTAGATCGATATTTGAAAGAAGATTTTACACCTCGAAAAGAGGAAGTTGATATCTTAGAATGGTGGGAAAAAAGTTCTTCAAAGTACCCTATGCTCTCCAAAATGGCCCGTGACATATTGGCAATCCCAGCTTCTACCGTTCCTTCGGAGTCTGCTTTTAGCACCGGAGGACGCGTCATCAGCGACTATAGGAGCAGTCTCGCATGATCTACCGTTGAGGCCCTGATATGCCTCCAGGACTGGTTTAAGGCAGCCGGTATGTAAAATATGCCTTTGTAAGTTATTCTTCTAGCTAGTTTTTTCTCGTGACTAACAAGAAATTCTCTTACTTTTTCAGATGAATCGGACCATGAGTAGAAACTTTTCTGTTAGCTGGGATCTCATCACTACAGGTAACTTGTTCAGTTTTGGTAGTGCATCACCAAGAAGAACTAACTCTGCACTGTGTCTGCAGTCTGCTAGTTCATACAGTTTCTACTTTCTAACATCAATATGCTCTAGCTTTTTTCCGAAATGCAACGCAATTCAATGAGATAACCTGAGATGCCTATTCAATTCAATGAAATTAAGTGTAGGATTTTTTATACTGACTCTGAATCTTGGGTGTGTCAAACTCTAGGAGCTCCGCCGGAGGATCGGCGTGTCGTCGACATGAAATAAGATCAGCAATTGGTTTCGAGGGAGAGCAAGGCACACCCAGTTCGTGAGATATTTTCTGGCATGTATTTTGAGATATCTGTGAATCGGCATATATATGTCCTGTACTTTCTTTGTGTCAGATTGTATATGTCCTCAAGAGAAAGGTCCTCAACAAGCTATAATCTATTCAGAGTCTGTAATCTTCTACACTTGGGTGTGTCCTTGATGATTTTTTCTAACAGCGTGGAAATTGTTTGCTGTAATCTTCCATCGTAGAGAGCTAGCTCAATTATGTTTTAGCATCTGAAATCGACTTTTGTTGCTAACTTCCTGTAGCTTATGTGGGTTATGCAGGCGCTACGGGCTGCCGCGTAGATTATGTGGGCTGCCCGCATAATCCAACTTAAGTCAGGCGGGCACATGCGGCGCAAACGCGGGATCCTGCATAACGGCCCGCTTGCAGCCTGATCCATATGTGGTTTGTGGGAAGAACACGCATGCAATGACACTGGGTGTGGTTCATGAAAAGAACACACATCCAATGACACTGGTGGATCCTTATTTGGTTTGTGAAAATAAAACACATGCACTGACTCTAGATGTGGTTTGTGAAAATTACACATATGCAATCACAATGGTGGATCCACATGTGGTTTGTGAGAAGAACACACATGCAATCACACTAGTGGATCCACATGTGGTTTGTGGGAAGAACACACATCCAATGACACTGGTGTGGTTCATGAAAAGAACACACATCCAATGACACTGGTGCATCCTTATGTGGTTTGTGAAAAGAACACACATGCAATGAATCTAGATGTGGTTTGTGAAAAGAACACATGCAATCACACTGGTGGATCCATATGTGGTTTGTGAGAAGAACACACATCCAATGACACTGGTGGATGCATATGTGGTTTGTGAGAAGAACACACATGCAATGACACTGGATGTCGTTTGTGAAAAGAACACACATCCAATGAACTCTGGTAGATCCATATGTGGTTTGTGAGAAGAACACACATGCAGTGACACTGGTGGATCCATATGTGGTCTATGGAAAAAACAGACATGCAATGACACTAGCTGTGGTTAATGAAAAGAATAGACATGCAATGACCCTGATGGAACCATATGTGGTTTGTGAAAAGAACACACATGCAATGACTCTAGATGTGGATCCATATGTGGTTTGTGGTTTGCGAGAAGAACACACAAGCAATCACACTGGTGGATCCACATGTGGTTTGTGAGAAGAACACACATCCAATGACACTGGGTGTGGTTCATGAAAAGAACACACATCCATTGACATTGGTGGATCCTTATTTGGTTTGTGAAAAGAACACACATGCAACGACTCTACATGTGGTTTGTTAAAAGAACACACATGCAATGACACTGGTGGATCCATATGTGGTTTGTGAGAAGAACACACATCCAATGACACTGGTGGATCCATATGTGGTTTGTGAGAATAACACACATGCAATGACACACATGCAAGGACACTGGTGGATCCATATGTGGTCTATGGAAAGAACAGACATGCAATGACACTAGCTGTGGTTAATGAAAAGAACAGACATGCAATGACTCTGATGAATCCATATGTGGTTTGTGAAAAGGACACACATGCAATGACTCTAGTTGTGGTTAGTGAAAAGAACACACATGCAATGACTCTGGTGGATCCATGTGGTTTGTAAAAAGAACACACATGAAATGACTCTTGCTATGGTTAATTAAAAGAACACACATGCAATGACACTGGTGGATCCATATGTGGTTTGTGAAAAGGACAGACATGCAATGAACTCTTGTGGATCCATATGTGGTTTGTGAGAAGATCACACATCCAATGACACTGGTTGTGGTTCATGAAAAGAACACACATCCAATGACACTGGTGGATCCTTATGTGGTTTGTGAAAAGAACACACATGCAATAACTCTGGTGGATCCACATGTGGTTTGTGAAAAGAACACACATGTAATGACACCGGTGGATCCTTATGTGGTTTGTGAGAATAACACACATGCAATCACACCGGTGGATGCACATGTGGTTTGTGAGAACACACATCCAATGACACTGGGTGTGGTTCATGAAAAGAACACACATTCAATGACACTGGTGGATCCTTATGTGGTTTGTGAAAACAACACACATGCAATGACTCTAGATGTGGTTTGTGAAAAGAACACACATGCAATGACACTGGTGGATCCACATTTGGTTTGTGAGAAGAACACACATGCAATCACACTAGTGGATCCACATGTGGTTTGAGAGAAGAACACACATCCAATGACACTGGGTGTGGTTCAAGAAAAGAACACACATCCAATGACACTGGTGGATCCATATGTGGTTTGCGAAAAGAACACACATGCAATGACTCTAGATGTGGTTTGTGAGAAGAACACACATGCAATGACACTGGTCGATCCATATGTGGTTTGTGAGAAGAACACACATCCAATGACACTGGTGGATCCATATGTGGTTTGTGAGAAGAACACACATGCAATGACACTAGGTGTGGTTTGTCAAAAGAACACAAATCCAATGAACTCTGGTGGATCCATATGTGGTTTGTGAGAAGAACACACATGCAATGACTCTAGCTGTGGTTTGTGAGAAGAACACACATGCAATCACACTGCTGGATCCAGGTGTGGTTTGTGTGAAGAACACACATGCAATGACACACATGCAATGACACTGGTGGATCCATATGTGGTCCGTGGAAAGAACAGACATGCAATGACACTAGCTGTGGTTAATGAAAAGAACATACATGTAATGACTCTGATGGATCCATATGTGGTTTGTGAAAAGAACACACATGCAATGACTCTAGTTGTGGTTAATGAAAAGAACACACATGCAATGACTCTGGTGGATCCATGTGGATTATGAAAAGACACACATGAAATGACTAGATATGGTTAATGGAAAGAACACACATGCAATGACACTGGTGGATCCATATGTGGTTTGTGAAAAGAACAGACATGCAATGACTCTAGTTGTGGTTAATGAAAAGAACACACATGCATTGACTCTGGTGGATCCATGTGGTTTGTGAAAGGAACACACATGCAATAACTCTATCTATGGTTAATGAAAAGAACACACATGCAATGACACTTGTGAATCCATATGTGGTTTGTGAAAAGAATATACATGCAATGAACTCTGGTGGATCCATATGTGGTTTGTGAGAAGATCACACATCCAATGACACTGGTTGTGGTTCATGAAAAAGAACACACATCCAATGACACTAGTGGATCCTTATGTGTTTTGTGAAAAGAACACACATGCAATGACTCTGGTGGATCCACATGTGGTTTGTGAAAAGAACACACATGCAATGACACTGGTGGATCCATATGTGGTTTGTGCGAAGAACACACATGCAATGACACTCGTGTATCCATATGTGGTTTGTGGAAAGAACACACATCCAATGACACTGGGTGTGGTTCATGAAAAGAACACACATCCAATGACACTAGTGGATCCTTATGTGTATTGTGAAAAAACACACATGCAATGACTCTAGATGTGGTATGTGAAAAGAATACACATACAGTCACACTGGTGAATCTATATGTGGTTTGTGAGAAGAACACACATCAAATGACACTGGTGGATCCGTATGTGGTTTGTGAGAAGAACACATATGCAATGACACCGGGTGTGGTTCATGAAAAGAACACACATCCAATGACACTGGTGGATCCTTATGTGGTTTGTGAAAATAACACACATGCAATGATTCTAAATGTGGTTGGTAAAAAGAACACACATGCAATGACACTGGTGGATCCATATGTAGTTTGTGACAATAACATGCATGCAATGACACTGGTGGATCCTTATGTGGTTTGTGAAAAGAACACACATGCAATGACTCTAGCTGTGGTTTGTGAGAAGAACACACATGCAATCACACTGGTGGATCCATGTGTGGTTTGTGAGAAGAACACACATGCAATGACACTGGTGGATCCATATGTGGTCCGTGGAAAGAACAGACATGCAATGACACTAGCTGTGGTTAATGAAAAGAACAGACAAGTAATGACTCTGATGGATCCATATGTGGTTTGTGAAAAGAACACACATGCAATGACTCTAGTTGTGGTTAATGAAAAGAACACACATGCAATGACTCTGGTGGATCCATGTGGATTGTGAAAAGAACACACATGAAATGACTCTAGATATGGTTAATGGAAAGAACACACATGCAATGACACTGGTGGATCCATATGTGGTTTGTGAAAAGAACAGACATGCAATGAACTCTGGTGGATCCATATGTGGTTTGTGAGAAGATCACACATCCAATGACACTGGTTGTGGTTCATGAAAAGAACACACATCCAATGACACTGGTGGATCCTTATGTGGTTTGTGAAAAGAACACACATGCAATGACACTTGTGAATCCATATGTGGTTTGTGAAAAGAACATACATGCAATGAACTCTGGTGGATCCATATGTGGTTTGTGAGAAGATCACACATCCAATGACACTGGTTGTGGTTCATGATAAAGAACACACATCCAATGACACTAGTTGATCCTTATGTGTTTGGTGAAAAGAACACACATGCAATGACTCTGGTGGATCCACATGTGGTTTGTGAAAAGAACACACATGCAATGACACTGGTGGATCCATATGTGGTTTGTGAGAAGAACACACATGCAATGACACTGGTGTATCCATATGTGGTTTGTGGGAAGAACACCCATCCAATGACACTGGGTGTGGTTCATGAAAAGAACACACATCCAATGACACTAGTGGATCGTTATGTGAATTGTGAAAAGAACACACATGCAATGACTCTAGATGTGGTATGTGAAAAGAATACACATACAATCACACTGGTGAATGTATATGTGGTTTGTGAGAAGAACACAGATCCAATGACACTGGTGGATCCGTATGTGGTTTGTGAGAAGAACACATATGCAATGACACTGGGTGTGGTTCATGAAAAGAACACACATCCAATGACACTGGTGGATCCTTATGTGGTTTGTGAAAACAACACACATGCAATGACTCTAAATGTGGTTGGTGAAAAGAACACACATGCAATGACACTGGTGGATCCATATGTAGTTTGTGACAATAACATACATGCAATGACACTGGGTGTGGTTTGTGAAAAGAACACATATCCAATGAACTCTGGTGGATCCATATCTGGTTTGTGAAAGAACAAACATTCACTGACTCTAGTTGTGGTTCATGAAAAGAACACACATGCAATGACACTGGTGGATCCATATGTGGTTTGTGAGAAGAACACAGATCCAATGACACTGGTGGATCCATATGTGGTTTGTGAGAAGAACACACATGCAATGGTACTGGGTGTGGTTTGTGAAAAGAACACACATCCAATGAACTCTGGTGGATCCATATGTGGTTTGTGAGAAGAACACACATGCAATGATTCTAGCTGTGGTTTGTGAAAAGAACATACATGCAATGACTCTGATGGATCCATATGTGGTTTGTGAGAATAACACACATGCAATGAAACTGGTGGATCCACATGTGGCTTGTGAGAAGAACACACATCCAATGACACTGGGTGTGGTTCATGAAAGAACACACATCCAATGACACTGGTGGATCCTTGTGTGGTTTGCGAAAACAACACAGATGCAATGACTCTAGATGTGGTTTGTGAAAAGAACACACATGCAATGACACTGGTGGATACACAGGTGGTTTGCGAGAAGAACACACAAGCAATCACACTGGTGGATCCACATGTGGTTTGTTAGAAGAACACACATCCAATGACACTGGGTGTGGTTCATGAAAATAACACACATCCAATGGGATTAGTGGATCCTTATTTGGTTTGTGAAAAGAACACACATGCAATGACTCTAGATGTTGTTTGTTAGAAGAACACACATGCAATGACACTGGTGAATCCATATGTGGTTTGTGAAAAGAACACACATCCAATGACACTGGTGGATCCATATGTGGTTTGTGAGAATAACACACATGTAATGACACACGTGCAAGGACACTCGTGGATCCATATGTGGTCTATGGAAAGAACAGGCATGCAATGAAACTAGAGGTGGTTAATGAAAAGAACAAACATGCAATGACTCTGATGGATCCATATGTGGTTTGTAAAAAGGACACACATGCAATGACTCTAGTTGTGGTTAATGAAAAGAAAAAACATGCAATGACTCTGGTGGATCCATGTGGTTTGTGAAAAGAACACACATGAAATGACTCTAGCTATGGTTAATGAAAAGAACACACATGCAATGACACTGGTGGATCCATTTGTGGTTTGTGAAAAGAACAGACATGCAATGAACTCTGGTGGATCCATATGTGGTTTGTGAGAAGATCACACATCCATTGACACTGGTTGTGGTTCATGAAAAGAACACACATCCAATGACACTGGTAGATCCTTATGTGGTCTGTGAAAAGAACACACATGCAATGAATCTTGTGGATCCACATGTGGTTTGTGAAAAGAACACACATGTAATGACACCGGTGGATCCTTATGTGGTTTGTGAGAATAACACACATGCAATCACACCGGTGGATCCACATGCGGTTTGTGAGAAGAACACACATCCAATGACACTGGGTGTGGTTCATGAAAAGAACACACATCCAATGACACTAGTGGATCCTTCTGTGGTTTGTGAAAACAACACACGTGCAATGACTCTAGATGTGGTTTGTGAAAAGAACACACATGCAATGACACTGGTGGACCCACATTTGGTTGGTGAGAAGAACACACATGCAATCACACTGGTGGATCCACATGTGGTTTGTGAGAAGAACACACATCCAATGACACTGGGTGTGGTTCAAGAAAAGAACACACATCCAATGACACTGGTGGATCCTTATGTGGTTTGTGAAAAGAACACACAGGCAATGACTCTAGATGTGGTTTGTGAGAAGAACACACATGCAATGACACTGGTGGATCCATATGTGGTTTGTGAGAATAACACGCATCCAATGACACTGGTGGATCCATATGTTATTTGTGATAAGAACACACATGCAATGACACTAGGTGTGGTTTGTGAAAAGAACACAAATGCAATTAACTCTGGTGGATCCATATGTGGTTTGTGAGAAGAACACACATGCAATGACTCTAGCTGTGGTTTGTTTGAAGAACACACATGCAATCACACTGGTGGATCCATGTGTGGTTTGTGAGAAGAACACACATGCAATGACACTGGTGGATCCATATGTGGTCTGTGGAAAGAACAGACATGCAATGACACTAGCTGTGGTTAATGAAAAGAACAGACATGTAATGACTCTGATGGATCGATATGTGGTTTGTGAAAAGAACACACATGCAATGACTCTAGTTGTGGTTAATGAAAAGAACACACATGCAATGACTCTGGTGGATCCATGTGGATTGTGAAAAGAACACACATGAAATGACTCTAGATATGGTTAGTGGAAAGAACACACATGCAATGACACTGGTGGATCCATATGTGGTTTTTGAAAAGAACACAAATGCAATGAACTCTGGTGGATCCACATGTGGTTTGTGAGAAGATCACACATCCAATGACACTGGTTGTGGTTCATGAAAAGAACACACATCCAATGACACTGGTGGATCCTTATGTGGTTTGTGAAAAGAACACACATGCAATGACTCTGGTGGATCCACATGTGGTTTGTGAAAAGAACACACATGTAATGACACTGGTGGATCCTTATGTGGTTTGTGAGAAGAACACACATGCAATCACACCGGTGGATCCACATGTGGTTTGTGAGAAGAACACACATACAATGACACTGGGTGTGGTTCATGAAAAGAACACACATCCAATGACACTGGTGGATCCTTATGTGGTTTGTGAAAACAGCACACATACAATGACTCTGGATGTGGTTTGTGAAAAGAACACACATGCAATGACACTGGTGGATCCACATTTGGTTTGTGAGAAGAACACACATGCAATCACACTGGTGGATCCACATGTGGTTTGTGAGAAGAACACACATCCAATGACACTGGGTGTGGTTCAAGAAAAGAACACACATCCAATGACACTGGTGGATCCTTATGTGGTTTGTGAAAAGAACACACATGCAATGACTCTAGATGTTGTTTGTGAGAAGGACACACATGCAATGACACTGGTGGATCCATATGTGGTTTGTGAGAAGAACACACATCCAATGACACTAGTGGATCCATATGTGGTTTGTGAGAAGAACACACATGCAATGACACTAGGTGTGGTTTGTGAAAAGAACACAAATCCAATGAACTCCTGTGGATCCATATGTGGTTTGTGAGAGGAACACACATGCAATGACTCTAGCTGTGGTTTGTGAGAAGAACACACATGCAATCACACTGGTGGATCCATGTGTGGTTTGTGAGAAGAACACACATGCAATGCCACACATGCAATGACACTGGTGGATCCATATGTGCTCTGTGGAAAGAACTGACATGCAATGACACTAGCTATGGTTAATGAAAAGAACATACATGTAATGACTCTGATGGATCCATATGTGGTTTGTGAAAATAACAGACATGCAATGACTCTAGTTGTGGTTAATGAAAAGAACACACATGCAATGAGTCTGGTGGATCCATGTGGATTATGAAAAGACACACATGAAATGACTAGATATGGTTAATGGAAAGAACACACATGCAATGACACTGGTGGATCCATATGTGGTTTGTGAAAAGAACAGACATGCAATGAACTATGGTGGATCCATATGTGGATTGTGAGAAGATCACACATCCAATGACACTGGTTGTGGTTGATGAAAAGAACACACATCCAATGACACTGGTGGATCCTTATGTGGTTTGTGAAAAGAACACACATGCAATGACTCTGGTGGATCCACATGTGGTTTGCGAAAAGAACACACATGTAATGAAACTGGTGGATCCTTATGTGGTTTGTGAGAAGAACACACATGCAATCACACCGGTGGATCCACATGTGGTTTGTGAGAAGAACACTGATACGTCCATTTTGCATCACTACTCTATATCATAATTCACCGTTATTCATTGATATATTTCGTATTGAGAGGTGATACTTATGTTATCTCATCTGTTTTTGCATGGTTGATGACTTTTGGAGCATGGACCGTTGCAGTCAGGATTCTGATGGAAAAGGTGCTGTTTGGAGGCAAAATTCGCGAAGATCAGAAAATCCGAGAAAATATACGGGAAATCCTATTTTTCCAGAAGACTAAGGATTCCAGAAGACGGAGTGGAGATGGGCCACAGGGGGCCCACACCACCCCTTGGCGTGGGCAGCCCTAGGCCGCGCCAGCAGGTGGTGTGGCCACCCTAGCCCACTCCAACCTCTCCCCTCTGGTGTATATTATCCTCCCGAAACCCTAAGACTCAGGGAGCGACCACAGAAAGATTCCGCCGCCTCTGCGGGCGGAAAACAACGAGAGAGAAAGATCTCTCCGGCAGACAGATTTCTGCCAGGGGAATTCCTTCCCGGAGAGGGGAGATTGTCGCCATCAACACCACCATCAAGCTGGACTTCATCGGGATCATCATCATCATCACCACCATCATCACCATCAGCACCCTCATCACCATCTCCATATTGCTGTAACAATTGGGTTGAATCTTGCATAGTTCATAGGGGAAACTTTCCCGGTGTTGATTACTCTTTGTACTTGATGCTATTGAGTGAACCATTGAATTATTGTTTATGTTTAGATTGTTATACATCATTATTGCATCTCTTATCATGATCCATATGATGTCTTGTGAGTAGTTCACTTTGTTCTTAAGGACATGGGAGAAGTCATGTTGTTAGTAGTGGAGTTGTGTTGTGAAAGATTCAATAGATTGTTATTTAAGTTGTGGTTTACTTCTTCTAGTGGTGTCATGTGAACGTCACCTACATGACACTTCACCTATATGGGCCTAGGGGAATGCATTGTGTATTTGGCTACTAATTGTAGGGGTTGCCGGAGTGATAGAAACCTAAACCCCTGTTAGGAAACCATTGCACAAGGGACATAAGGGTCTTAGAGTTTAAAGCTGTGGTTAGGTTTCTACCTTAATTACTTTCTTGTACTTACGGATGTTTGCAAGGGGTATAATCACAAGTATGTGTTAGTCCTAGGAAGGTCGGTACATTAGCACAGGTTCACCCACACAACACTTAGCAAGCTAAAGAAGATTAATCAACTATATGAAGCGAAAGCACTTGACAGTCTTCCCATGTGTCCTTGAGAATGTTTGGTCAACTTAAGTAATACAACCGGCTTCTCCTTTGCTGCATCAAGGATTGGGCCACTTGCTGCATTTATTCCTACTATCTTTTATTTAATTTACTCGTACTTTGTTTACTTGCTTTATCAAAACCCCCTAAAAATCCGTTTGCTAAGTATTTGCAGAGAATTCCTGATCGATACCACTAGCCAACACCTTCTGCTCCTCGTTGGGTTTGACACTCTTACTTATCAAAAATACTGCGATACACCCCCTATACTTGTGGGTCATCAAGACTATTTTCTGGCACCGTTGCCGGGGAGTGATGCGCTATTGGAGAGTGGAACTGGTAAAGGAAACTTCTACTATGAGTATTGTTTACTTCTGCTAGTTGCTTTATTTTTGTTATGGATAACTCACTGAGTTTCTTATTTGGTAATGCTACTACCACTGCTAAGGTAGTAGATAAGCCACCACCTGCTGAGAATGATGTTTTTAAAATACCTACAAGAATTATTGATCGTGTTATGGATAACTACTATGTTGGGGATGGAACTGTCCATCCTAGTGATCATTTACTCTTTATACATGAATTATGTGGGTTGTTCAAGTGTGCAGGTATTACTACAGATCAAGTTAAGAAGAAGTTATTCTCATTATCACTGAAAGGAAGAGCTGAGGAATGGTATAAGCTGCTGAAGAATGGTCAAGCTCTGGAATGGGAGGAAATAGTGCCTCTCTTTTATTCAAAGTTTTATCCTCCTAGTGAGATTCATAAAGATCGGAATCAAATATACAACTTTTGGCCTCTTGATGGAGAGAGTACAACCCAAGCTTGGGGGAGATTGAAGTTACTAATGCTCAAATGTCCCATTCATGAGCTCCCCAACAATATTATTATCAATAAATTTTATGCAAGGCTCCCTCTACATGACAAGGATTTATTGGATGCTTCTTGTGCTGGATCATTCACTCGTATGGAAGAAGAAGCTAAATGGGATCTTCTGGACCGTATTCAAGACAATGCTGAAGCTTGGGAGAATGACAAATGTAGAAAGTCAGGTATAAATTATGATTATGAATGCATTGAATCTTTTATGGGAACTGATGACTTTCAAAATATAAGTAATGCTTATGGTCTTGATTTGCAAGTTATTACGAATTGCTTTAGAGCTTTTGCTTCTTATATTGAAATTCCAAAGAGGGTATGGAATAAGTACCATGCACCTTATAAAGATATTGTTGACTGTGTTCCTGTTGGGAGCACTGAGTGTTGCATTATTGATCATATCTTACCTGAGCCTTATATCGAGAAGATTTCCTTCCCAAATAAGGTAAAGGATCATCCTATGATAACTAATGTAATCACTAAAAGTGAAAAGAGAACTGTAAAACCTGATGAACAGATAAACGTAGAACCTGTGGTAGCAATTGTGAAAGACCTTGTTACTAAAAGCATAGAAGATGGACACATAGTCTTTTGTGAAGATGCTTCTAATATTGTTTCACATCCTAATAGAACTAAAAAAGCTAGTGTTCTTGTGCTTTCTGTTAGAATCGGTGATCATTTCTATTATGGTTTATGTGATATTGGTGCAAGTTCCAGTGCTATTCCTTATGAGCTTTACAGAGAAATTATGCATGAAATCAGTCCCTGCGAATTGGAAGAGATTGATGTGGTTATTCACCTTGCTAATAGAGAGACCATCTCTCCAATTGGCATTGTACGAGATGTGGAAGTTCTTTGTGGTAAGATTAAGTATCCCGCTAATTTTCTAGTACTTGGTTCAGCTGCTAGTAAAACTTATCCTATCATTTTTGGTAGACCTTTCTTGAGTACTTGTGGAGCTATTATAGATTGCAAGAGGGAGAAAATCTTGACTAAGTTTGATGGGGAATCTTATGAGTTTAATTTTTCAAAATTTACTAAAGAACCTTGTGAAGAGGAAACCCATAATGAGGATTTTAGAGATGAACAACTTGCTTCTATCTCTCTTGCTCCTAACAATGCTTTGCAGCAATTTATGGAAGATCACGAAAGTGAGATCTTCATGGAAGAAAGGAACGAAATTGACGAGATCCTCCGTCGTCAACCCAAGATGCTAAAGCATGACTTGCCGGTAGAAGACTTGGGGACCACATTGCCACCTAAAAAGGATCCGGTCTTCGATCTAAAACCTCTCCCTGATGATCTTAAATATGCTTATATTGATGATAAGAAGATATATCCTGTTATTATTAGCGATAAACTTTCAGGGAAGGAAGAAGAAAGGTTAGTGGAGGTTTTGAGGAAACACCGAGGAGCTATAGGCTATACTCTGGATGATTTAAAAGGGATTTCACCTACTATATGTCAGCATTCTATCGACATAGAACCAGATGCAAAGCCAGTAGTAGAGCACCAACGACGTTTAAATCCTAGGATGAAGGAAGTGGTAAGGAATGAGGTATTGAAACTCCTTGATGCTGGTATTATTTACCCTATTGCTGACAGTGAATGGGTTAGTCCTGTTCATTGTGTTCCTCAAAAAGGAGGTATTACCGTTGTTCCTAATGATAATGATGAGGTTATTCCTCAAAGAATAGTAGTAGGCTATAGGATGTGCATTGATTTTAGAAAAGTCAATAAAGTTACTAAGAAAGATCATTACCCGCTTCCTTTTATTGATCAAATGTTGGAAAGGTTGTCTAAAAAGACCCATTTTTGTTTTCTTGATGGTTATTCTGGTTTCTCTCAAATTGCTGTTAAACAACAAGATCAAGAAAAAACAACTTTTACTTGCCCTTATGGAACTTATGCTTATAGACGTATGCCTTTTGGTTTATGTAATGCTCCTGCTACTTTTCAAAGGTGCATGTCTGCTACCTTTCATGGTTTTTGTGAGGAAATTGTAGAAGTGTTCATGGATGACTTTTCTGTCTATGGAACTTCTTTTGATAATTGTCTGCACAACCTTGATAAAGTTTTGCAGAGATGTGAAGAAACTAATCTTGTTCTTAATTGGGAGAAATGCCACTTCATGGTTAATGAAGGGATTGTCCTTGGGCATAAAGTTTCTGAAAGAGGCATAGAAGTTGATAGAGCTAAGGTTGAGGCAATTGAGAAGATGCCATGCCCAAGAGACATCAAAGGTATTTGTAGTATCCTTGGTCATGCTGGTTTCTATAGAAGGTTTATTAAAGACTTTTATAGGATATCAAAACCCCTTACTAATCTTCTTCAAAAAGATGTACCCTTCGTTTTTGATGATGATTGTAAGGAAGCTTTTGAAACTCTTAAGAAGGCTTTAACTATAGCCCCTATTGTTCAACCACCTGATTGGAGTTTACCCTTTGAAATAATGTGTGATGCTAGTGATTTTGCTGTAGGTGCTGTCCTTGGGCAACGTATTGATAAAAAGTTAAACGTTATCCATTATGCTAGTAAGACTCTAGACGCTGCTCAAAGGAATTATGCTACTACTGAAAAGGAATTTCTAGCAGTTGTTTTTGCTTGTGATAAGTTTAGGCCCTACATTGTAGACTCAAAAGTCACCATTCATACTGATCATGCTACTATTAAATATCTTATGACGAAGAAGGATGCTAAGCCTAGGCTTCTTAGATGGGTGCTGCTTTTACAAGAGTTTGATCTACATATAGTAGATAGGAAGGGTGCTGAAAACCCTGTAGCTGATAATTTATCTCGATTGGAAACCATCTCTTTTGAACCGATGCCTGTTAATGATAGTTTCCCAAATGAACAGTTAGCTGCAGTAGGGGTAAGCTCGCAAGGGAGCCCTTGGTACGCTGATTATGCTAACTTTATTGTCTCCAAGTATTTGCCTCCAACTTTTACAGCTCAGCAAAGAAGGAAGTTCTTCTATGATTTGAGGCATTATTTTTGGGATGACCCACACTTATACAAAGGAGTGTATGGTATTATGCGATGATGTGTTCCAGAATATGAACAAAAGGAGCTATTGCATAAATGTCATGGTAGTGCTTATGGAGGACATCATGCAGGAGATAGAACTGCACAAAAGGTGCTACAATCAGGTTTCTACTGGCCTACCCTTTTTAAAGATGCAAGAATTTTTTTTTATCTTGTGATGAATGTCAGCATGTTGGTAATATTTCTAGACGCAATGAAATGCCTATGAACTACTCTCTATTTATTGAACCTTTTGATTGCTGGGGATTTGACTTTATGGGTCCTTTCCCTCCCTCGAGAAGGTTACAGTCATATTCTTGTTGCCATTGATTATGTTACTAAGTGGGTAGAAGCCATTCCTACAAAGAGTGCTGACGGGGAGACCTCTCTAAAAATGCTTAAGGATGTTATCTTTCCTAGGTTTGGAGTGCCTAGGTATCTCATGACTGATGGGGGTTCTCATTTCATTCATGGTGGTTTTAGAAAGACCCTTGCTAAGTATGATGTTAATCATATAATTGCTTCAGCTTATCACCCCCAAACTAGCGGGCAAGTAGAGTTATCAAATAGAGAAATTAAATCCATCTTGCAAAAGACTGTTAATAGATCTAGAAAAAACTAGGCTAAAAAGTTGAATGATGCTTTATGGGCTTATAGAACTGCTTACAAAAATCCTATGGGGATGTCTCCTTATAAAATGGTTTATGGGAAAGCTTGTCACCTACCCTTAGAACTAGAACACAAAGCTTACTGGGCAGTTAAAGAACTAAATAGAGATTGTAAGCTCGCTGGTGAGAAAAGATTATTTGACTTAAGTTCTTTAGATGAATGGAGGAGTGAAGCCTATGAAAATGCTAGGCTCTTTAAGGAAAAAGTTAAAAGATGGCATGACAAGCGAATACATAAGAGAGAATTTCATGTTGGTGAGAAAGTTCTATTGTATAGGTCTCGTCTCAGATTTTTTGCAGGAAAGCTACTATCAAAATGGGAAGGACCTTTCATCATTGAAGAAGTATACCGTTTAAAAATTTCTTCTCTAAAAGATAATACTACACAAGTAGTGAATGGGCAGTGACTCAAGCACTATATTGCTGGAGATTCTTACAATGAAGATGTTGATGCCTTTCAAGTTATAACTCCGGAGAAATTCATCGAGGACCAAATTCAGGACCTGCAGAGCCCGCTTTCAAATAGGTAACAGTTCTGGTAAGAAAAGTTCTGCGAAAATACTATCCAACTATATTTTTGCAGTTTTTAGTCAATAAGGAAAGCTACGAAGTGAAGAAGGGACGGAAACGGAGCCAGGGTGGCTCACACCACCCTATGGCATGGGCCCACCCCTGGCCGCGCCACCAGGTGGTGAGGCCACCCTAGACTCCGTCTCCGACCCGTTTTCTCCTAGTACCTTCCTTTTGATATGAAACTTCGTAATATATAACCCCCCGAATCCCCTGAGGTTTGTATATCGTGTTTTCATCGTGTTTTTGTTTCGATCTATTTCTGCCAGGACATACTCTTTGAAAGTTTAGAAGCACAATGGTGTCCGCCAAGGATAAAGGGAAGGAGCCTATGGAGGAAGACCTCCAAGACCCCGGGAAGGAGAAGGAGATCAAGAGTGAAGGTGAAGAGGAGGTAAAGCGCACCGACACTACCATTGCGAGCATTGGAGTGGTGGCAAACCCCGCCAGGACCATTGGAGGGAAGCCTTTTCATCACCGTTCAGATCCCTGGTCACTTCCTCCATGCACCAAGAATCCTTTCCATACCCTTATCCATGAGCATCAATACCAGAATATGCCCAAGGGGAAATTACCCTCCAATTGGGATTTGCCTTGTTCTAGCCATGCAGGAAAAGAATACTTCAAGGAGGAAGAGTGGGGAAAGAATAGCAAGAGCTGGAATTCTCAACACGACATGATCATGAGCCGCATTGAGCAAAACTCACAGCTGATTCGTAATCTCACTTTCGAGATTGAGGAACTGGGGAAACTGATCAGAGAGCTCATCAAGAGGATACCACCACCACCGAAGGAGTAATTCGTCATCAGGTTTGGCATCCCCTTGGCTTGTTCTAAGCTTGGGGGAGTGCCGTGGTATCACATCACTATCTTCTATCTTTTTACCTTTTTAGTAGAGTCATATCATGAATAGAGGAGTTATTATGTAGTATGGTTTGCATTATGGAAGTGTCCCCTCTCTCGTTAGATATGTATCCCTTGGTGTGAGTTACCGTTATGGATTATTAATGAGAAGTTCTATCATTTACTCTTTTGCATAGCTTATATTAGTTTTCAATTCGTTGTTATATGATTGATCTTGTTGTTAGTATTGGTATCACTATGGGATCATTGAGTTAATTTAGTTGGTTTTGGCAATCCTGGCTCGGTCAGTAGCACACTATTTTTGAGATTTGAATGAAAAAGATAAAAGTACTCCAAAGAAATATAATTTCATCATCTTTCTTTCTTGATTTGCTCATAAGTTTAGTTTTCTCCGGTTAAGATATTTTGTGTTTCCGAGGAAGATTGCATGTTTGTCTTTATCACTTGTATGTTTGTTTATTTCCTTCAACTCTTATACTTGCTACCCAGCCTTGCTAGCCAAAAACCTGTATTGAGAGGGAATTCTTCTCGTGCATCCACCTCCTTTAAACCAAAACCTTTGCCATTTGTGTCCACCATACCTACCTATTAGCACTATTGCTATTCCAAGTAAATTCTTGTTTTATCTATCTCCCAAATTAAACTTGTTATATGAAAATTAGTGATTAAATCTCTCACGAACTTGATGGCACACCTTACTTTCTTGCATTTAATAAACTTGAACCATTGGGTCCTTCTTTGTGGCGTATATGCTTGCGCTTTATGAGTTGAAGTTAGCAGAACCATGTATCATGGGGAACACTTTCAACACTGTCTTGGTACTTTGTACCTAGTTGATATCATGATTCTTTTGCCTATGGATCCCGGCGGTGTGAAATAAAAGTGGAACTTGTAAGATCATGGAGTTTATACGTGTGTTAGAGAAACGCCTGGGCCGCTAGCCTAAGCCATGCCTAATCATGGTGGAAACTTGCAGCATAACTATAGTGAGAATTCTATGAAGCATCCTCAATAAAAACCTATGCAAATAGAAAATAAAAAGATCGCTGAGATGCTCACTGTCTGCTTGCCTTGTCATTTTGATATGGGATAGCTCCTGTATCATGTGCAAGGGGTACCCCGTTGGCGGTTCTCTGTGATACATATGTATTTACAATGACAAGAGCTTACTTGTGACTGAAGTTGAGTAGCATGAGGTTCGGTACTCATAAGTAAGGGGCATGAGATTTCAACTTATAACTTGTCAAGCATATCCTCTTAGTTGTGTCACTTTAACCTTAATCACCAAAGGATGCCTATGATAGGGGCAATGAGAGCTGAAAGCTAGTAAGTATCATAATTTTTGGGAGCTCTTTATGAAACTTGCAATCCATGCTTCCTTTGCGATGGGCCTTTCTTTTACTTTGTAGTTGAGTCAGTAAACCTACTCCCTTGTATCTTAGCAAGTATTTTGAGTTGATGTGTTTCATTCATTCATATGATGATTTATTCAATCATGTTTCTTATGTTCCTTGTTTTGCACATTGCTCTTATCTTGATGTTTACTACTTTGAAAGCTATCATTGAAAAACATGTTATTTGTGAACTCCAGCAAATTATCAACTATTCTTTGACCGAGAGCTAAGTTTGCCATTACCAATTATGATTTACTTCATGTATCTTTATTGTGCTTCCTTTACTTATTGCAAGTTGAGTTATATAATAGTGAGTTGTCTTCTATTATGATGTGTGCATTTGATGAATGTGATGCTTCTTGTCCGTATTCTTTTATTGACTCTTCACTCCATAAACCTGAGGCCATGTTTATTGAGTTCAGTTTCGCTTGGGGACAAGCGAAGTCTAAGCTTGGGGGGAGTTGATACGTCCATTTTGCATCACTATTCTATATCATAATTCACTGTTATTCATTGATATATTTCGTATTGAGAGGTGATACTTATGTTATTTCATCTGTTTTTGCATGGTTGATGACTTTTGGAGCATGGACCGTTGCAGTCAGGATTCTGATGGAAAAGGTGCTGTTTGGAGGCAAAATTCGCGAAGATCAGAAAATCCGGGAAAATATACGGAAAATCCTATTTTTCCAAAAGACTAAGGATGCCATAAGACGGAGTGGAGATGGGCCATAGGGGGCCCACAACACCCCCTGGCGCGGGCAGCCCTAGGCCGCGCCAGCAAGTGGTGTGGCCACCCTGGCCCACTCCAGCCTCTCCCCTCTGGCGTATATCATCCTCCCGAAACCCTAAGACTCGGGGAGCAACCACAGAAAGATTCCGCCACCTCTGTGGGGCGGAAAACACCGAGAGAGAAAGATCTCTCCGGTAGACAGATTTCTACCAAGGGAATTCCTTCCCAGAGAGGGGAGATCGTCGCCATCAACACCACCATCAAGCTGGACTTCATCGGGATCATCATCATCATCACCACCATCATCACCATCAGCACCCTCATCACCATCTCCATATTGCTGTAACAATTGGGTTGAATCTTGCATAGTTCATAGGGGAAACTTTCCCTGTGTGGATTACTCTTTGTAGTTGATGCTATTGAGTGAACCATTGAATTATTGTTTATGTTCAGATTGTTATACATCATTATTCCATCTCTGATCATGATCCATATGATGTTTTGTGAGTAGTTCGTTTTGTTCTTGAGGACATGGGAGAAGTCATGTTGTTAGTAGTGGAGTTGTGTTGAGAAAGATTCAATAGATTGTTATTTAAGTTGTGGTGTACTTCTTCTAGTGGTGTCATGTGAACGTCGACTACATGACACATCACCTATATGGGCCTAGGGGAATGCATTGTGTATTTGGCTACTAATCGTAGGGGTTGCCGGAGTGACAGAAACCTGAACCCCCGTTAGGAAACCATTGCACAAGGGACGTAAGGGTCTTACAGTTTAAAGTTGTGGTTAGGTTTCTACCTTAATTACTTTCTTGTACTTACGGATGTTTGCAAGGGGTAGAATCACAAGTACGTATTAGTCCTAGGAAGGTCGGTACATTAGCACAGGTTCACCCACACAACACTTAGCAAGCTAAATAAGATTAATCAACTATATGAAGCGAAAGCACTTGACAGTCTTCCCATGTGTCCTCGAGAACGTTTGGTCAACTTAAGTAATACAACCGGCTTGTCCTTTGCTGCATAAAGAATTGGGCCACTTGCTGCATTTATTCCTACTGTCTTTTATTTACTCGTACTTTGTTTAGTTGCTTTATCAAAAACCCCTAAAAATCCGTTTGCTAAGTATTTGGAGAGAATTCCTGATCCATACCACTAGCCAACACCTTCGGCTCCTCGTTGGGTTCGACACTCTTACTCATCAAAAATACTGCGATACACCCCCTATACTTGTAGGTCATCGAACACACATCTAATGACACTGGGTGTGGTTCATGAAAAGAACACACATCCAATGACACTGGTGGATCCTTATCTGGTTTGTGAAAACAACACACATGCAATGACTCTAGATGTGGTTTGTGAAAACAACACACATGCAATGACACTGGTGGATCCACATGTGGTTTGTGAGAAGAGCACACATGCAATCACACTAGTGGATACACATGTGGTTTGTGAGAAGAACACACATCCAATGACACTGGGTGTGGTTTGTGAAAACAACACAGATCCAATGAACTCTGGTGGATCCATATGTAGTTTGTTAGAAGAGCACACATGCAATGACTCTAACTGTGGTTTGTGAGAAGAAAACACATGCAATCACACTTGTGGATCCATGCGTGGTTTGTGACAAGAACACACATGCAATAACACACATGCAATCCCACTTGTGGATCCATGTGTGGTTTGTGACAAGAACACACATGCAATAACACACATGCAATGACACTGGTGGATCCATTTGTGGTCTGTGAAAGAATAGACATGCAATGACACTAGCTGTGGTTAATGAAAAGAACAGACATGCAATGACTCTGATGGATCCATATGTGGTTTGTGAAAAGAACACACATGCAATGACTCTAGTTGTGGTTAATGAAAAGAACACACATGCAATGACTCTAGTGGATCCATGTGGTTTGTGAAAAGAACACACATGAAATGACTCTAGCTATGGTTAATGAAAAGAACACACATGCAATGACACTGGTGGATCCATATGTGGTTTGGGAAAAGAATAGACATGCAATGAACTCTGGTGGATCCATATGTGGTTTGTGAGAAGATCACACATCCAATGACACTGGTTGTGGTTCATGAAACGAACACACATCCAATGACACTGGTGGATCCTTACGTGGTTTGTGAAAAGAATACACATGCAATGACTCTGGTGGATCCACATGTGGTTTGTGAAAAGAGCACACATGTAATGACACTGGTCGATCCTTATGTGGTTTGTGAGAAGAACACACATGTAATCACACTGGTGGATCCACATGTGGTTTGTGATAAGAACACACATCCAATGACACTGGGTGTGGTTCATGAAAGAACACACATCCAAAGACACTGGTGGATCCTTATGTGGTTTATGAAAACAACACACATGCAATGACTCTAGATGTGGTTTGTGAAAAGAACACACATGCAATGACACTAGTGGATACACAGGTGGTTTGCGAGAAGAACACACATGCAATCACACTGGTGGATCCACATGTGGTTTCTGAGAAGAACACACATCCAATAACACTGGGTGTGGTTCATGAAAAGAACACACATCCAATGACACTGGTGGATCCTTATGTGGTTTGTGAAAAGAACACACATGTAATGACTCTAGATGTGGTTTGTTATAAGAACACACATGCAATGACACTGTTGGATCCTTATGTGGTTTGTGAGAAGAACAGACATCCAATGACACCGGTGGATCCATATGTGGTTTGTGAGAAGAACACACATGCAATAACACTGGGTGTGGTTTGTGAAAAGAACACAGATCCAATGAACTCTGGTGGATCCATCTTTGGTTTGTGAGAAGAACACACATGCAATGACTCTAGCTATGGTTTGTGAAAAGAACACACATGCAATGGCACTGGTGGATCCATATGTGGTTTGTGAGTATAACACACATGCAATGAAACTGGTGGATCCACATGTGGTTTGTGAGAAGAACACACATCCAATGACACTGGGTGTGGTTCATGAAAAGAACACACATCCAATGACACTGGTGGATCCTTATGTGGTTTGTGAAAATAACACACATGCAATTACTGTAGATGTGGTTTGTTATAAGAACACACATGCAATGACACTGGTGGATCCATATGTGGTTTGTGAGAAGAACACACATCGAATGACATTGGTGGATCCATATGTGGTTTGTGAGAAGAACACATATGCAATGACACTGGGTGTGGTTTGTGAAATGAACACAGATCTAATGAACTCTGGTGGATCCATATGTGGTTTGTGAGAAGAACACACATGCAATGACTCTAGCTGTGGTTTGTGAACAGAACACACATGCAATGACACTGGTGGATCCATATATGGTTTGTGAGAATAACACACATGCAATGAAACTGGTGGATCCACATGTGGTTTGTGAGAAGAACACACATCAAATGACACTTGGTGTGGTTCATGAAAGAACACACATCCAATGACACTGGTGGATCCTTATGTGGTTTGCGAAAACAACACACATGCAATGACTCTAGCTGTTGTTTGTGAAAAGAACACGCATGCAATCACACTGGTGGATCCATGTGTGGTTTGTGAGAAGAACACACATGCAATGACACTGGTGGATCCATATGTGGTCTATGGAAAGAACGGACATGAAATGACACTAGCTGTGGTTAATGAAAAGAACAAACATGCAATGACTCTGATGGATCCATATGTGGTTTGTGAAAAGAACACACATGCAATGACTCTAGTTGTGGTTAATGAAAAGAACACACAAGCCATGACTCTGGTGGATCCATGTGGTTTGTGAATAGAACACAGATGCAATGACTCTAGCTATGGTTAATGAAACAACACACAATGCAATGACACTGGTGGATCCATATGTGGTTTATGAAAAGAACAGACATGCAATGAACTCTGGTGGATCCATATGTGGTTTGTGAGAAGATCACACATCCAATGACACTGGTTGTTTTTCATGAAAAGAACACACATCCAATGACACTGGTGGATCCTTATGTGGTTTGTGAAAAGAAAACACATGCAATGACTCTAGTGGATCCACATGTGGTTTGTGAAAAGAACACACATGCAATGACACTGGTGGATCCTTATGTGGTTTGTGAGAAGAACACACATGCAATCACACCGGTGGGTCCACATGTGGTTTGTGAGAAGAACACACATCCAATGACACTAGGTGTGGTTCATGAAAACAACACACATCCAATGACACTGGTGGATCCTTATGTGGTTTGTGAAAACAACACACATGCAATGACTCTAGATGTGGTTTGTGAAAAGAACACACATGCAATGACACTGGTGGATCCTTATGTGGTTTGTGAGAAGAACACACATGCAATCACACTGGTCGATCCACAAGTGGTTTGTGAGAAGAACACACATCCAATGACACTGGGTATAGTTCATGAAAAGAACACACATCCAATGACACTGGTGGATCCTTATGTGGTTTGTGAAAAGAACACGCATGCAATGACTCTAGATGTGGTTTGTGAGAAGAACACACATGCAATGACACTGGTGGATACACAAGTGGTTTGCGAGAACAACACACATGCAATCACGCTGGTGGATCCACATGTGGTTTGTGAGAAGAACACACATCCAATGACACTGGGTGTGGTTCATGAAAAGAACACACATCCAATGACACTGGTGGATCCTTATGTGGTTTGTGAAAAGAACACACATGCAATGACTCTAGATGTGGTTTGCTATAAGAACACAAATGCAATGACACTGGTGGATCCATATGTGGTTTTTGAGAAGAACACACATCCAATGACACTAGTGGATCCATATGTGGTTTGTGAGAAGAACACACATGCAATGACACTGGGTGTGGTTTGTGAAAAGAACACAGATCCAATGAAATCGGGTGGATCCATATGTGGTTTGTGAGAAAAACACACATGCAATGACTCTAGCTGTGGTTTGTGAAAAGAACACGCATGCAATCACACTGGTGGATCCATGTGTGGTTTGTGAGAAGGACACACATGCAATGACACTAGTGGATCCATATGTGGTCTATGGAAAGAACAGACATGCAATGACACTAGTTGTGGTTAATGAAAATAACAAACATGCAATGACTCTGATGGATCCATATGTGGTTTGTGAACAGAACACACATGCAATGACTCTGGTGGATCCACATGTGCTTTGTGAAAAGAACACACATGCAATGACACTGGTGGATCCTTATGTGGTTTGTGAGAAGAACACACATGCAATCAGACTGGTGGATCCACATGTGGTTTGTGAGAAGCACACACATCCAATGACACTGGGTGTGGTTCATGAAAAAAACACACATCTAATGACACTAGTGGATCCTTATGTGGTTTGTGAAAAGAACACACATGCAATGACTTTAGATGTGGTTTGTGAAAATAACACATATGCAATAACACTGGTGGATCCATATGTGGTTTGTGAGAAGAACACATATGCAATGACACTTGTGGATCCATATGTGGTTTGTGGGAAGAACACACACATGCAATGACACTGGGTGTGGTTCATGAAAACAACACACATCCAATGACACTAGTGGATCCTTATGTGGTTTGTGAAAAGAACACACATGCAATGACTCTAGCTGTGGTTTGTGAAAAGAACACACATGCAATGACACCGGTGGATCAATGTGGTGTGCGAAAATAACATACATGCAATGAACTCTGGTGGATCCATATGTGGTTTGTGAGAAGAACACACATGCAATGACACTGGGTGTGGTCATGAAAAGAACAGACATCCAATGACACTGGTGTATCCTTATGTGGTTTGTGAAAAGAACACACATGCAACGACTCTGGTGGATCCACATGTGGTTTGTGAAAATAACACACATTTCAATGACATTGGTGGATCCATATGTGGTTTGTGAAAAGAACACACATTTCAATGACTCTGGTGGATCCATATGTGGTTTGTGAGAAGAACACACATGCAATGAATCAAGCTGTGGTTAATGAAAAGAATAGAGATGCAATGACTCTAGCGGTGGTTTATTGAAAGAACACACATGCAATGACTCTAGTGTATCCATATCTAGTTTGTGAAAAGAACACACATCCAATGACACTGGTGGATCCAAATGTGGTTCATGAAAAGAACACACATGAAATGAAACTAGTGGATCAACATGTGGTTTATGAAAAGAACACACATGCAATGACACTGGTGGATCCATGTGGTTTATGACAATAACACACATGCAATTAACTCTAGTGGATCCATGTGGTTTATGAGTAGAAAACACATCCAATGAACTCTAGTTGATCCATCTTGGCATAATTTGATGTATGCCACGATGTATTTCATTGTACAAGACAATCACTTTCCATTTTTATACTACTCAGTTTTGCCCTTGGTTTTTTGATACTACCCAGTTTTGCCCCCCCTCTCTCTTCCCTTCGTAGAAGCCCAAACCTATGCTCACTCTGTCTACTACGCCTTGATTGGTTGTCACAGTTGGCACGCGGATCGTGCGCACCAACTGTTGATTCTGTGTGATCCAACGAGGATCGTTGCACACATCGTGCCCTTCACAATACAACGTGAAACTTCTACAAGAAGGAACATGAAGCCGTCCATGGAAAAAGTCGTCGACTGGTCATGTCATGTTTAATCAAGTCTGAAAAGCCTACTACTCCTACTACTATGCCACAACACATGCATCATTGAGTGCACGGTCGTCGACGGGCAGCTGCAATTTATTGCCACTTGATTTTAATAAGACATATCCCATTTTTTACGCAGCGGCTCTCAATCTCACTTCCAACTGGGCCCCATCGTAAGTAACTTCCATGCGCTAGCCAGAGGCCGAAGAGCTGAGCACGACGAGACCTAACGTCTTCGCCTTCATCGAGTCACTCGCAGTCATCAACACATCCCTCTACCCGATCTAGCACAACCCCACAAATCTCGCGTACAGCCACCTACCTTCCCCTCTACATTTCCCCATTTAATTATCGCCAATTTTATGGCCGTGTCAAACTTCATACATAGAAATTGTGTATGTGCCCTTTGCATGCGGCTCAATACAGAACTGCCATGCATGGCCTAGGAAAAAATGTGACGTACCGTGTGCGTGTCACGGTGCACGGTGCAGTAGCCTGCACGGCGCGTTGCACAGTGGTGCGACAAAACATGCCTTGCTTCCATTCACCTTAACTATAGAGCCCCTCTCCGCACACCCACTCTCACTCTTGCTCACTCTCCTCACGCAACCCTCTCCACTGTCCCACTAGAATCTACAAACACCCGAGAAAACCCCGTCCGCGCTGGTGATGGCGGAGGAGGATACGGTGGCCATCATCGCCTCCGAGGCCACCGGCGAGGAGGCCCCTGTCTCCTCGTCGGTCCCTCTCGATGCGTTGAAAGAAGCCACTGTCCCCATCTAGGCCCTGATGGCTCAATGCACGGCGCCCAGAAAAATGCTTGATGGCGATGTTGATGTAGAGCTCGTTGGGAACCCCAAGAGGAAGGTATGATGAGCACAGCAGCAAGTTTCCCTCAGTATGAAACTAAGGTTTAATCAAACCAGTAGGAGCAAGGAAACACCCCAAACGTGTTACTAGCTGAGCCTTGGCAGGGCGCACTAACGGTGCTAGTAGCAACGTGGAGACCTGCACAACACAACCACAGAACTTTGTCCCCAACTTGCGATGAGGTTGTCAATCTCACCATGTTTTGCGGAAAACAAAGTATTAAACGTATCGAATGGAAGGAAGTAATAGTTTGCAGAAAGTAAACACAAAATAGTAAACAGTTTATAGATTGTATGTAAAAGACAAGGACCGGGATCCATAGTTCACTAGAGGTGGCTCTCCTTAAGATAGATAACATGTTGGGTGAACAAATTACAGCGGGGCAATTGACAAACATCGAGAAAGCAATACATGCATATACTAATCATCTTGACTCCTTTGAGACTTGATTGGGCATTACAACATTATACATAGACCACCATCCAACTGCATCTATGACTAATAATCCACCTTCAGGTTATCATGCGACCCCCCTCCAGTATTAAGTTGCAAGCAACAGATTATTGCTTTATGAACTGCGTGTAAAGTAAACAATACGATTGTTCTATGAACAAAGGATTGTTGTTTTCTCCCTACTAGCAACAGCACATCTAGTACCTTAGAGATTTTTGTCACTTTCCCAGATTACCAGAGGCATGAACCCACTATCGAGCATAAATACTAACTCTTGGAGTTGCTAGCATCTACTTGGCCAAGATAGCTACTAACAATGGAAAGCATGCAAGATCACAAATAACAAAGACATGATAGAATCAATAATCAATCTGAAATAGCATCTCAATATCCATCGGATCCCCGCAAACACAACATGCAGAATTACAAATAGATGATCTTGATCATGAACGGAGCTCACAAGATCTAGACATGAAAGCACAAAGGAGGAGAACCATCCATCTAGCTACCACATGGATCCGTAGTCCAAGGATAAACTACTCACGCATCACACCGGAGGCTTGCATGGTGATGAAGAAGGCCTCCAGGGTGAATTCCCCTCTCGGGCAGGGTGCCGAGAAGAGCTTCAGATCCCTCCCGATCTAGGGATGGAGATGACAGCGGCTACAGACTCTTTCATGGATTTTTGATCGGGCACTTAGGGTTTTTGTCCCGAGGGCATCTTATAGTCAGAAGGGGAGGCCGAGGGGGTGCCTGGGCTGGCCACACCACTCCCTGGCGCGGGCCAGGCCTGGCCGCGTGGCCAGGTGGTGTGGCCGCCCTCTGGCCCCTCTCCGTCTCGTATTCTGGCACTTGATGACTTCCGGAAAAATAGGCACTTTGGCTTTTGTCTCGTCCAATTCCAAGAATATTCATTCTCTGACTTTCCTGGAACCAAAAACAGTAGAAAACAGGCAGCTGACACTATGGCTCTTGTTAATAGGTTAGTCCAAGAAATCATATGAAAAGTACTCCAAAGTTGGAACAAAACACAAGAAAGTGGATAAAATCAAGCACGGAACATCAAAAATTATAGATACATTTGCAATGTATCAACATCCCCAAGCTTAACTCCTGCTTGTCCTCGAGTAGGTAAGTGATACAAAGAGAGAATAATTTTTGAGGTAACATGCAGCATCAAAGACTTGATCAAAGTATTTGTAAATCATTCAAAGCTGGGATCATAGTACTTTAATCATAACATGAAAGACAAAGTTCTAGCAATAAGCAAAGAAACTATGACGCAACATGAAAAAAGGCACAAACAAAAGATTCATGAATAACAATGCTTTGCAAGACGTTTGTTTGTTTCACATAAAGAAAACATAGCATAATAGTATTCAACTTGTCCCTCATAGAGTAGCAAATATATATGCATAGGACACATTCAAAGTTCATAAGAGTGACTAGATACAATAGTTTAAAACAAGCAATATCAAGTTATGCATCAATCAACTAGTCTTGGGACAAGGCACATAGAACTAAGAATGGACACTATGCTCTCAAAGTAGGTGCATAAAGATAGAAGGTGGAGACTCAATATAATGGTGGAAGAAAGGCCTTTGTAAAAGGAAGTAGGGATTCAAGTCTCATAAAGAGCTTCCAAAAATTATGGTACTTATAGCTTGCAGCTCTCATTGCCCCTATCATAAGCATCTTGAAGGTAATTAAGGTTAAAGTGACAACTAAGAGGATATGCTTGACAAGTTATAAACTGAAATCTCATGCCCCTTACTTACGAAGACCGATCCTCATGCTACTCAACTTCAGTCACAAGTAAGCTCTTTTCATTGTAAGTATATGTGTATCATTAAGAACCGCCAACGGGGTACCCCTTACACATGATACGGGAGCTTTCCCATAATCAAAATGACAAGGCAAGTAGACAATGAGCATCTCAACGATCTTTTTATTTGCTATTTGCATAGGTTTTTATTGAGGATGCTTCATAGAGTGCTCATTATGGTGATGCTGAAAGTTTCCACCATGATTAGGCATGGCTTAGGCTAGCGGCCCAGGCGTTTCTCTAACACACATACAAACTCCATGATCTTACAAGTTCCACTTTTATTTCACACTGCCGGGATCCGTAAGCAAAAGAACATGATATCAGCGGGGTACAAAGTACAAGTGCAATGTTGAAAGCGTTCCCCATGAAACATGGTTCTGCTAATTTCAACTTATAAAGCGCAAGCATATACGCAACAAAGAAGGACCCAATGGTTCAAGTTTATTAGAGGCAATAAAGTAAAGTGTGCCATCAAGTTTGTGAGAGCTTTAATCACTAGTTTTCTCATAACAAGTTTAATTTGGAAGGTAAACAAAAGCATGAATATACTTGGAATAGCATAAGCTAGTAGGTAAGTATGGTGGAATCTTTGGAATAACTTGGTTTAGGGAGTTGGATGCATGAGTGGAACTCATACTTTGTTGTGGAGGCTAGCAAAAGACTAGGAGCGACAAACTAAGAGAGCAATAATGGCCATAATCATGCAGAGCGACAAAACATCATTGATCAAAGCATAAAGTGATACTACAAGTTGAAAACTAAAGGATCATAAAGGCTTAGGTGACTTGAGATAGTCATAACATGGTGTGAGCATGTGCCAAGTCAACCCAAATAAAGCATCAAAGGAGAATACCACTATACTATGCTTTAATATGCTAAAACAACGCATGATTCATCCAAGGCACATTAAGAAATCTCAATTGTTTATAACAAGTCATGCTACAGCAAATAATACTAAGCATAAAGCAAAAACAATATCAAGCATGGCATGACAAAGCATAGGACACAGTCAAAAACAAGCTCTTTTTACCACATAAGTAAGAACTTTCCTACTCTTTCCAAACCAAACCAAACTATTTGCAAACCAATGTATGAAAGAGGGGGTCCAACCAATTTATTCAAAAAACTAAGCAAACCAAGCAAACTAAAAACCAAAACAAAAACTAAAAAGAAGACGCTCCAAGAACAACACAACTGTGCATGAAACAATAAAAATGAAGCGTTTGGAAGAAACCTGGGATTTTTATTGATGAAGAAGGGGATGCCTTGGGAATCCCAAACTTTGACGCTTGTACTTCTTAGATATTTCTTGGGGTGACACGCGTGGCATCCCCAAGCTTGAGCTTTAGTCCATTCTTCATATCATTACTCATTCCTTCCATACACCTGAAATTTTCCTTCATACAAAACTTCACACAATCTCATTAGCAACATTAGTGCACTCAAGATAAATAAGTCTTAAGGTTCAGTTCTAACACCAAATAAACTTCCATTAGAACACTAGATACTGTAGAAATTCCCTCAAAATCTCAGTTCCCCAAAAGAACTCAAAAAGGAACCAACAAGAAGCAAATGCAGAAAATTGCAGAAATCTGTCAGAACAGACCAGCAGGTAAAGACGAATTTTTTCGAAGACCTTCTGTTGCTCAAATCAAAAAGTGTTGAACTAACGAAAGTTAGATAACAACCTGGGGCAGAAGCACAAAATATTACAGCTAAATCCGACATACAGAGATCTCTCACGAATTTTTACGGTGAAGCACAAAAATCTGTTTCTGGACAGCAACTTTCCCAATCATTACTTCTCTCTCATTAGAGGTTACTCTTGGCACAAAAAGCAAATAAAAAGGATAAGGAGCGGTTATTACTGAAGTAATAACTTCCAAGACTCATCTAAAACTTTTGGGTTATCTCCCAATAAGTACTTTTCTTTAACGCCTTTAAGTTAGGCATAAGAAGCAAGAAAGAATCAAGTGTTCTCAAATGAAGAAGCATTAAGACCAAATTTTGTTTTCATAGGAGAAGAAAAAGAAATCTTCTCTCTCTTATTAGGTAAGTGTTCTATACCTTTCTTGAGTGGGAGTTGATATTTAATGGTGCCTTCTTTCATATCAATAATGGCACCATCAGTTATAAGAAAAGGTCTTCCCAAAGTAATAGGACAAGAAGCATTGTATTCAACATCCAAAACATAGAGATCAACGGGGACATAGGAATTGTTAACCATAATAAGAACATCATTAAGACTCCCCATGAGTTTCTTTTTAGCATTATCATCAAGTGGGACATTCAAATAACAATCTTCAAGAGGAGGCAAATCAAGCATATCATAAATCCTTCTAGGCATAATAGAAACACTACTATCAAGATCACATAAAGCTTTGAAATCAAAGTCATTCACTTTCATATTAATGATGGGTTCCCAACCATCTTCTTGTTTTATAGGAATAGAAGCTTTATGTTTCATATTTTCTTCTTTAATCTTTATGAGAGCATCAGTAATGTGTTTTGTAAAAGCCATGTTCATAACACTAGCATTAGGACTTTTGGCAAGCTTTTGTAGGAACTTAATAACTTCAGAGATGTTGCAACCATCAAGATCAAAATCAAATTTATCATCTAAAGTAGTAGAACTATTACTAGCCTCAACACTAGTGGTGGTAATAGTAGAAACACTAATGTTTCTAGCAATTTCATCTTCTCTTTCCCACTTAGCATGTAATTCAGCTAATAGTCTAACATTTTCATCAATTCTTACTTGTATGGCATTGGTAGCTGCAAAGGGTTATCATTAGTTTTAGGTTTAGCAGCCATTTTATTCAAAGTAGATTGAGCTTCAGCTAAAGATGCTATATTTCTTTCAGCATTAGAGAGTTTTTCCTCAATAGTTTTATTGAAGGCAGTTTGTTTACTAATAAACTCTTTAAGCATAACTTCAAGTTCAGAGGGAGCACTCTTATTATTGTTGTAAGAATTTCCATAAGCATTACCATTGTTGGGAGGATATGGCTTATAATTGTTGTTACCAAAATTGTTCCTATAAGCATTATTACCATAAGCATTGTTGCCAAAATTGTTATTTCTTATGAAGTTCACATCAACTTGCTCTTCTTGAGCAACCAAAGAGGCTAAAGGAACATTATTTGGATCAATATGGGCTTTCCCATTAACAAGCATAGACATAATAATATCAATTTTATCACTCAAGGAGAAGGTTTCCTCAACAGAATTTACCTTCTTACCTTGTGGAGCTCTCTCAGTATGCCATTCGGAATAATTAACCATCTTATTGTCCAAAAGTTTTGTTGCAGCACCCAAAGTGATGGTCATAAAGGTACCTCTAGCAGCAGAATCCAATAGGTTCCTTGAAGAATAGTTCAATCCTGCATAAAAAGTTTGGATGATCATCCAAGCAATCAGTCCATGAGTGGGACAATTCTTTACCAAAGATTTCATTCTTTCCCAAGCTTGAGCAACATGCTCATTATCAAGTTGTTTAAACTTCATTATTTCACTTCTCATAGATATAATATTAGCAGGAGGATAGTATTTTCCAATGAAAGCATCTTTGCACTTAGTCCAAGAATCAATACTATTCCTAGTTAAGGAATTCAACCATTCTTTAGCTTTTCCTCTCAAAGAGAAAGGAAACAACTTCAGCTTAATAATATCACCATCTATATCCCTATGCTTTTGCATCTCACAAAGTTCAACAAAGTTATTTAGATGGGAAGCAGCATCTTCATTACCAATACCAGAAAATTGTTCTCTCATAACAAGATTGAGCAAAGCAGGTTTTATCTCAAAGAAAGTATTTTCAGCCACAGGTGGAGCAATAGGTGTGCTCATAAAATCATTGTTGTTGGTGCTAGTGAAGTCACACAACTTAGTGTTTTCAAGATTAGTCATTTTTTGTGTGTTTTCAAATAAGAAAGCAAACTAGTAAAACTAATTTTTTTGTGTTTTTGAATAACAAAACAAGCAAACAAAGCAAAAAGAAAACTAACCAAAACAAAAATAACAAAGTAAAGAGATTGGTTATGAGGGACTCCCCTTGTGAAGATGTCCTTGACTCCGCGGCAACGGCGCCAGAAAAATGCTTGATGGCTCAATGCACGGTGCCCAGAAAAATGCTTGATGGCGGTGTTGATGTAGAGCTCGTTGGGAACCCCAAGAGGAAGGTATGATGAGCACAACAGCAAGTTTCCCTCAGTATGAAACCAAGGTTTAATCAAACCAGTAGGAGCAAGGAAACACCCCAAAGGTGTTACTACCTGAGCCTTGGTAGGGCGCACTACCGGTGCTAGTAGCAACGTGGAGACCTGCACAACACAACCACAGAACTTTGTCCCCAACTTGCGATGAGGTTGTCAATCTCACCTTGTTTTGCGGAAAACAAAGGATTAAACGTATCAAATGGAAGGAAGTAATAGTTTGTAGAAAGTAAACACAAAACATTAAACACTTTATAGATTGTATGTAAAGACAAGGACCGGGATCCATAGTTCACTAGAGGTGGCTCTCCTTAAGATAGATAACATGCTGGGTGAACAAATTACAGCGGGGCAATTGACAAACATCGAGAAAGCAATACATGCATATACTAATCATCTTGACTCCTTTGAGACTTGATTGGGCATTACAACATTATACATAGACCGCCATCCAACTGCATCTATGACTAATAATCCACCTTCAGGTTATCATCCGAACCCCCTCCAGGATTAAGTTGCAAGCAACAGATATTGCTTTACAAACTGCGTGTAAAGTAAACAATATGATTGTTCTATGAACAAAGGATTGTTGTTTTCTCCCTAGTAGCAACAACACATCTAGTACCTTAGAGATTTCTGTCACTTCCCCAGATTACCAGAGGCATGAACCCACTATCGAGCATAAATACTAACTCTTGGAGTTGCTAGCATCTACTTGGCCAAGATAGCTACTAACAACGGAAAGCATGCAAGATCAGAAATAACAAAGACATGATAGAATCAATAATCAATCTGAAATAGCATCTCAATATCCATCGGATCCCTGCAAACACAACATGCAGAATTACAAATAGATGATCTTGATCATGAACGGAGCTCACAAGATCTAGACATGAAAGCACAAAGGAGGAGAACCAGCCATCTAGCTACTACATGGATCCGTAGTCCAAGGATGAACTACTCACGCATCACACCGGAGGCTTGCATGGTGATGAAGAAGGCCTCCAGGGTGAATTCCCCTCTCTGGCAGGGTGCCGGGAAGAGCTTCAGATCCCTCCCGATCTAGGGATGGAGATGACGGCGGCTACAGACTCTTTCGTGGATTTTTGATCCGGCACTTAGGGTTTTCGTCCCGAGGGCATCTTATAGTTGGAAGGGGAGGCCAAGGGGGTGCCTGGGCTGGCCACACCACCCCCTGGCACGGGTCAGGCCTGGCCGCGCGGCCAGGTGGTGTGGCCGCCCTCTGGCCCCTCTCCGTCTCGTATTCTGGCACTTGATGACTTCCGAAAAATAGACACTTTGGCTTTTGTCCCGTCCAATTCCGAGAATATTCATTTTTTGACTTTCCTGGAACCAAAAACAGCAGAAAACAGGCAGCTGGCACTGTGGCTCTTGTTAATAGGTTAGTCCAAGAAATCATATGAAAAGTACTCCAAAGTTGGAACAAAACACAAGAAAGTGGATAAAACCAAGCATGGAACATCAAAAATTATAGATACATTTGCAATGTATCAGGCCCCATCGAGGCATCGATGGCAGCCGCCGTTCCCATCCAGGCCCCCGTCCCTGCTACCGATGTAGCTTCCAGCGAGGAGCCCCCCGCCGGTGAGGAGGCTCTCGTCGGTCATGAGCGGATCCAGCTCTTCAGGGACCCCTACGATCCAGATGAGTACATTCCGGTGAACCCCTACAACACCGGCATCAATGACCCATGGTCGGAGGTAACTAGGGTTTGCTCCCCTTCCCTGGTTCTTCTCCCGTTCCCATCATTGGATGCTAGATCTTGGTTTATTAGGATTCTCTTGTTTGCATTTCGATTGCTCGATCTTCTTACATCATCTACTCCCCCATTTTCCTTATCTTCCAATAGGTTTACGGCAGCGACGTCTGCAGCGATGACAAGTCCAGGCACGCCAAGACTCGTCAGGTGCTGAGGAGGGTGCAGGCCGGCTAGTACAACGCCTTCTTTGCTGGCGGCATATACAGTTGCCCCTTCTGAAGGACGAGTCTCGCCGGCACCGACTTCAAATGCATCGTGATGCATGTAGAGGGCCCGAGCTCTGGCACCCCCAATGTTGGCCAGACCGTGAACGTCAACGCCTACATCGCTGAACACCAGGCTCTTGGCATTCACCTCTGAAACCTCCAGCGGGTGGCCATCGAAGAGGGTCGCATGCCTACAATCAAGCCCAAGGCCCCCAAGATCAAGGGACTGGGCAGCAAGAAGTGGAAGAAGCACCAGAGGGAGGAGGAGGAGGCGTAGGCGTAGGCGCATGCAAGGAGGGGTTGAACGTGTCTGATGCTGCTAAGCAGCTTCTTTTGATTTTCTATATTTTTCTTGCATCCTATTTCTGCATGCAAGGAAGGGGTTGAATGCATCGAACCTCATTAAGCAACCTACTTTCTATTGTTATATCCTATTTAGTTACCCACATCTATATCTACATGTGTTTTGTTTTCTAAATGAATGTATTCTTCCTGGTGTGATTTGCTTCTCTAGATTTGCTACCAGATCGGAGGCAAAAAGAGGTCCAAAAGGGAACGAATTATTGAAGAGAGAATCTTCTCTAGATTTGCTACCAATTTGGGCAACATGAAACAAATCTGTTTAGCAAGAGAGGAAAAAGGTACTCTTTCAAACTGCCAGTTAACAAGCTACCATCTTGACAAGCTACAAGACACATACAGAAACATAACACAAAGAAGTAAAATTTATTTTACTACTCTCACTTGAGGCGCTAGCCATCTTGACAAGCTAACTGAGTTCCACAAAATAGAAACATAACACAAAGGAGTAACACAAAGGAGTAGAATTTAATTCACTTCTCATCAGACCACTTGAGGCACTTGCCATCGTTCCTAGGCGACCAACTGCGATCATTTTAGGTGGATCTTACATTATTGGCACTCCACAGCTCACGAAATGCAATTTCGTCCCACCTAGGATCTAACTTGGCTTCCCTATCTTCAGCATCCAACGGCACAATTAGCGCTGCATCACAGGCCTGATTGTTGCCGCTAGAAGATGTTGCCTCTCTGTTTGCTGCTTCAGCTGCAGCCTCTCTATCAGCTACTTCAGCTTCAGCTTCAAGCTCCCTGTCAACTTCTTCTGCAGCCTCTCAATCAGCTGCGTCAGATGCAGCCATTTTCTTTGCATATGCAGCTTCAAACTCAGCTATTCTGCATTTCTACAAAGGTCTCCCCTAAGCTCGTCTTCCCTCTTGCAAATAGGGAAAAACACGAGGTAACATAGAAAGAATGGATCTTCTTGTACAGCTGGTAAGTCATGTAAGCATCTATGGATGCATACTTCAGGTTTATATCAGACAATGGCCACTCCTCCTAGAAATCGTGCCTATCCATAGGGAAATCTTCCTTCATTCTGTCGTACGACTCATGGAGGATTCTAGTTGCGAGTGATGCCATTCCATCCTTCCTCAAGCCCCCTAGGATCTTGACAAGAGTCTGAATATCGATCCAATTGTGCACAGGAATTGTAATTCCCTCTTGATGAAATTTCAAAAAATCAGTTGTACAGTTGACAGTGCAGAAAACAATTCCTTTTTCTACAAGGAACTGGCGCAGCGCCGGATAATTCATGTCAGTCCTAAAAGTATGTAGTTTGTCATCACCAAAATTTGTAACTACAAATATTTTGTCAATGCAAGATCATCATCCGAATATAATTTTAAAAAGTTTAGTAAATGCAAGATCAAGACTCTCAACATTGTCTTGTCATAATTTATTTGGTCCTAAATAAAATCCAGTAGTTGCAAGATGAGCAAATGGATAAAGAACAAGAGGAGAAAACCATAAAAGCGGTTAACACAGAGAGCAGATCTACAAACCGAGAGAAGTGGTAGACGAGGACGTGTTTCCTCATGGCGAGTTGAACGACGGCAACTTCACTCCCTTCATATGGGTCCTTTGGGGAGAATATCATTTTGCGGCCCGAAAGTTGGATTGGCCAGGCAACGCGGTACCCGAGTTCCCTGATATCAGCCACGATGACTATAGTTGGCATGCCAAATACTCAGAGGGTCTTTTTTGGCACAAATTCAACTTTACATTTCAATACAAAAAATCAGGCTAACGGCCGTCAAGTTGGGCCCCCCTATCAGCTTTCGCCGTTATGTTGCTGTCGTCGTCGCTGCCATGTAGGCTTGCAACGTTGGCGCATGCATCCTTTACGCGTCTTCTTCTTCCTCCGGGGTGGAAATCTGTGGTCGCGACCATGGCACGGAGCTAGGACTTGGACAAACTTGCTCGGCCCGTTCTCCTCCCCATCCCGAATAGGAGCTCACCCTCACCATGACCGCACCATTGGCATGGCGCGGGGATGGGAATTCATTCCCGGGTGAGATCTGTCACCATGCCGACCATGCTCGGTCCGGTTGGCCTGCTCCAGAATCCGAGCTTGCCGTCACCATGGTCGCACACGCACCAGCCATGGTGCCTTCCTCTCCGAACCCCAAAGCCACATCCACCCAATTCGGCACAATGCCAACAAGGTGAAAATGCATCATGTTTTCTTCTTGTGATTGTAGAAAAACATGTATGTACCTTGGTCGTAGCATACTCTAACAATGTACACATCTATTGTTTACTAGATTTTCATTTGAAATTAGTAGCTCCGTGATGACGAAACATAGAGAACCTAAATGGAATGACGATGATGACCATGTTCTGTACTTTGCATTGCATCAACAAGTGCTCCCTGACAAAGCAAGTTACCAAGAGAGTGGAGTTCATCAACCATTGCCAAAAAAATATGTGAACAAATCAATGAGCGATTCAATGCAAATAAGCGCAGAAAATCTAGATCCATGTCATCAATCATCAATAGGTGGCACATTCTAGTGATGCGTTCAAATGCGTACACGATGTATCATTTGCTTGAAGTGGTTGTTATCCTGAGCAAAAATGCCTGGTATGCACATTACATTTGTATGTTCTATGCTGCAATTCTGTTGTTATGGGCGTGGAAAGAAAAGCTGGGCTTCACTGAATATTACGCAGTTAGGCCTAACTTAGTCTTACACAAATAAGCACAACTTAGTCTTTACACACATAAGCGTAACTAATGATAAAGATAAAGACAAATGGTTCATCGGATCTTCCAGTATGAGCACTAGGTCCCTGGAGCTGGTGGTATCATCGGAACAAAGTAGAATGCTGCGTTTGGCCGTCTTTCATTCTCCTTCAAATAGTACGACCCCACTGATGAGCCAATTGTAGGCCCCCTCCCCCCGATGTGGATTCGGCTCCAGGTCGGATCTGGAGTGTCAACATGATAGGCGCGTGAGTGTGGAGCAAACACATAGTCTGCTATCAACACTGGAAGTGCTGGCACCTCAGCAACAACACCAGCATGTTCTTCCTGGACTCCGGCAGCAGCCTCAGCAGGTATTTCGTCAGCTTCACCAGCAGCAGCATTAGCAAGTATTTCGTCAGCTTCACCAGCAGCAGCATCACCAAGTATTTCGTCAGCTTCACCAGGAGCAGCAGCATCTAGTTCTTCGTCAGCTCCACCACCACCAACACCACCACCACCACCAGCAGCAGCATCAGGGGCCAGGGCTGCCTGAGCAATTATGGGTTCAACAGCTCCAGGGGATCCGACAAAGAAAGGGTAGTTGATCCCAAGAAACACAGATTGTCCCTTCAGATTGTTGACTCTGCTCCAGACTTGCTCTACTGGGTCTTCGGATGGGCATGCGGACCTCGAGAAAACGTGACACCGCAGCGATGGGTATGAAGAAAGTTGTGTCCCCATATGTTCTATTGTATCACCAACGCTGTTTAGTGCTCCCCTGATATGAATCGACAAGAGTTCATCATCATGTTCCGTGTTGTCTCTGAGAGGTGCTAGGAACCAGCGCCGTGTCCCAAGTTCAGCATCTGCTATTGCATCTTCGATGACCAGAGCTGGAATGATGCGCGGGGCTGTGTGGGTACCTGCGTGTTACTAACAGTCAGTAAGCAGAATTTTGAATGGGATTTTACATGCTATATGACACCATGACTCACCCCAAATGGACGGCTCCCAAAGACGCACGTCGCCGCTAGGTTCAGTGACCGCTTAAATGCGCTGCGGTCTGTACGAAGAGTCGCCGTAGGTGAAGACGGCATCGACATACTTCTCCGACCACAGGAAGTCATCGCGCAAGACTGTCCATTCCTTGTCTTCGGGGCATCTAATGAATGTGATTGCCTTGTCGAACACCGCTAAGAGGTCGTACTCCTAGTTCTTCCATGCCCCCTCTCGCGGTCTATGTGGGAGTTGTACCTTCACGAGGTCAAGTTCCGCCATGTTGAACCTGTAAGCGAATTCGGAAATGGGCGGCGGCCACCCGCTGTTGAATGCATTAATGCCGATACCCTTCAAAGATGGCACTGCAAGTCTCACCGATCTGTAGCTATTTTTTAGAGTCCAAGTATTGTCATCCTGTGATAAAAGGACCAGCCACTCGCCGTTGCCATCCACCCAGTTCTGGTCATCTTCCATTTCCGTCTCTTCTTCTTCCTTGATATTCACCACTACTGATTCGGACCACTTATCCAGCAGCATCAGTTTTGCATAGAGTTTGTTGTCAGTTGGTACAATAAACTAGCATGGATTCCATTGCAGATACAATTTGACAACTGGGCCTTCAGATTAAAGTACACAAAATATCGCCTAAATACGAGTGTCTCCTCAGATATCGCCTAAATTGTGCCTGTGTCACTACGAAGATACTCAATATATGGAGTAGTAGCAGAGCCCCCAGAACAAACCCCTGACGATGATCATAATTAAACAGCTCGGGGCGTAACAGCCTTAAATCGTCTAATCTATTTGTTTTTATTTTACGAAACATAATATCACCTAGCAGGCATTCCATTGCAAAATCGAAATTGACAACTTTTCTATCACCTAAAGTAAGACTGTGGCACTACGAAAATACCAGAATATCAGGTACGAGCAGAGCTTTCGCTGTATAGAATAGTCTTAAATGGTTCAATTTGTTCAAACCGCGCGTGCACACAACACGTTCGACGAAAGGAACATAGGATTCCGATGAGAGTTCATCACATATGAATCAACGATATGACTGAACGAATAAGCTAGATACTGGAACTTACATGGCCATCACGGTCGTCTGGCCATTTGCTGTTATCGGGGTAAAGAAGGCCTGGCGTGCCGAACGGTTGTTCGTCCATATTTCGCATCGTCACGTGGTAGCCAGGGATGCAGCGAGCGAGGCGGCCGGATGAGATGATGTCCAACTCTGAGGCGATCCTGTGCATGTTTGCGGCGCTGAGGTTCGGCCATCCCCAATCATCGCGGTAGCGGTCGCCCTGGCCATCCGTGTCGTCGTTGCATGCCTTTCGCTTCAGCATGCTACCACCCCAAGCTCTACCCATAGCAGCAAATGGAGTCTGGAATCCGGTAGATTAATGGAGGCATTGTGATAAGGAGGCAGATGGATTCGAGAGGGGGTGGAATCAGGGATGGGGGCAGTTGTTCGAGTGGGGAGTGAATCTGCAAGGAACCGCCGCCGCCGCTAGTTCTCGTCTGCGTCGAAGACAATAAGGGGGGGGCGTAATTATTGAGGGCGGGCACCAAAACCGTCTAGAGGAAGTGAAAAAATAAATCATAAAAGGTAAATGTGCGGCCCGCCTGTCAGTGAGTGAAGGTCGGCACGCGCAAACGTGCCTACGTTTGAATTGATTCCACCGCATGCAAGTGGCGCAGAACAAATTTTAGGAAGTGCTAGCGTCGACGTGTAAAACTGCCGTTTTTTGCCACCTTCACCCTACTACAAACAGTCGTGCACCATTCCAGATATTGGTAAGGGCAGTTCCAATCTTTCACTTCCCCGTCTCATTTCCTCCTCCACGGCCTCATGGTCTTTCTCCTCCACGGCCTCATCCATTTCCTCCACCCCCGCATCACCCTCTTCCTCCGTATCCTTTTCCTCTTGCCTGTAGTCATGGACGCTCCGGACGTCCGAAACGACGGCAGGCAAGAAACTGCGCACTTTGACATCAAAGTACATGGCGGGAAGAAGATCGATGTCGTCTACACCACCGACCCTCGGACGGTGAGGAACACTCTAAATAATTACACGAGTTTGCTGCAGTTCGAAGAAAACAGGTTCGTAGGTCTCGACCTCGAGTACAGCCGCAATCACCGTAGGATCGCCGTGGTGCAACTCTCCATGAAGGGGCACATCCTCGTATATCAGCCTTTTTGCGAGAAGGGGGCTGACGGGATCTGGTAGACGTTGCTGTCTTTTTGTTCCTGAACCATCTGTTTGCAAAAGTTATTGCTATATTATTTGTCTGAATTCATTTTCATGCAGGTGGGGCGAAAGCATTAGGGATCTATTTCATGACTTTCTCGTGAACCAGCACATAACATTTACCAGTGTTGACATCATGAATGACAGTAAACTGCTTGAAAGCCCGACTGTCAACATTAGAATCCCAAAGGAGTGCAGAGTGGACATCCAGGAAATTTACTAGATCCCAGGGACGAAGGGCGGCAAGACCGGGATGGCCGCTCTTGCCTCCGAACTCATCGACCCGTGGTACACTGACATGAAGGACAGATTGCCGATATGTTCGTGGAGGCGTTTAGGGCATGATTACTGGGAGGATAAGCCACTTTCTGAACCTAATCTGAAGTACGCTGCAATTGATGGGTATGTTAGCCACGAGCTGTACTGCCAGATTGTAAAATCTCGTTCTAGGCATCGCATCGTTGAACCACCACCAAGGCAGGTTGTTTGTCCCAAATGCCAGAGTGTAGATGAATCTACAAACCGGGGCAAGCGACCGAAGGCATCCTGGGATCGGTTGCCTTCTCCAACAGGCTGGGATGTAGACTATTAGTGCATAATTGTTGTGTTTATGAAAATATGTTATTTCATAAGTACACTATGTGAGCAATTACGAACTGCTGTGTATTACCTTTGTCAAACTATAATCTGGTTTATGACTGTATCCTTCTCTATAATCTGGGTTTGGTTATGACTTATGACTGTATCACACCTTATGCATGTCAGTCCTAGATTCTGCCGCATGAAATGGCACAGACAGAATTTGTAAGAATGAATGTTGAGCATACAAAAGGGGGAATGTAATTCATACAGGTTAAGTAGCTAATAGCACAGAAATCATACGAGCTTGGTTCTTACACACAGAATGCTTAGAAAATACATGCGAGATAAAATACAGGCGAGATAAAACTAGGAACGAAATGTGAAACTAGTAGTGGTAAACAACACACTCACCCACCCGCTAGATCCTGTTGAGCATCTCCTAGCAGACATACGCGTCCCTGGCTGCGTACTTGATCGCATCGTAATCCAGGTGCCTCCACTCCCATCGCTCGTGCAGGTGCTTCCGGAACTCGATTTTCATGTCGGTGTACTCGTAGTCGATGATGTCAGAAGCGAGTCTAGCCATGCCGGCTTTCCCCGTACCGCCATCCGGGTACCTCCACAAACGTTGGAGATCGACGTGATTGACGACATGAACGAGGAGATCCCGTTCTAGCTTCGGAGTGTCGTTCTTGATATCGACGCTGGCGAAGTAGATCTCCCTCCTGTGTAGGAACTCACGAAGCTCCGGGCATATAGATTTGGCCCTACATACGTGATATAGTAGGCAGTGGTTGCGCATGGACAGCTGCAAAAGCGCCATCCTCTTCCTATCTCTGGTATACTTGAGGTCAAGGCCGACGATCTTGTACCTGTCCATCGGCTCCTGTAGCCACCGCTCGTACATTGCGATGACCTTGGCCACCTCCGCTGACGCATTTGTGTGGACGACCGTGGGCTTGGTGGTGCCATGGGCGGTGACGGTGTACTTGTCGGTGTAGTCGCTCCCGTCGCTGAACACGCCGTACTCTGCATCCATGGCAGCAGGTAATGCGGCGGCAGTGGCCTAGGGTCAGTAGCGGTGGCTGGGACTGGGCGTGGAGGTTGAGTGATCTGTTGCGGTGGTATGGCCAGGCGGAGGCGCCGGCGGAAGGAATGAGTGGGGATTTTTGCACAGTGATGTGCTATGGTAGCACCGGCGGAAGGAATGGGCTGGGGATTTTTGCATAGTGATGTGCTGAGGAGACGGAAGGCGATGCTTAAATTCCATTTACCAATATTCCGGTCATACCCATGCAGAAGCAAGTTTGACCGAGCGAGCACCGATGGTTTCCAATCCTAGCAATTAAATTCGGCGTCCGCCCCGGTAGGCGATGGGACGGGTGTGCGACGTGGCTTTGGCGTGGCAGAGACCGGTCACGTAGACCACCGTTTTGTTGCCGATCCGCAGCGGGTGCGTGGTGCTGACACGATGTAACGTTACAGGACAGAAGGAAGTGTACAGTTATTATTAATTCCTTAAGAAGTGTAAGCATAGACATGGACCTAGCATCTCTACACCCCGGGGTAGCCGCCCAGCCGATCAGGCCCGCCGATTGCGCAAAGCTTGTCCCGAATTTGCCAAAATGAAGCTTGTTTGCCCATGCTTCTATAAGTTTCTCTGTAGGCCACTTGTGTAAGCATGCACGATTAAACAACTTTGCAACACACGTGTCGGTGGAAAAGCATTAGGTTTCAACGCACCACATAGTTTAGGGATTTAGAATAGCTACATTGTAGAGCTCTAGCCAAATTGCATGGTAAAGCCAAATTTAGCTTTTTGTCAGATTTAGCTATAGCAACATTGTGTCTTGTTTGTCCTCACTTTTGCCCTCCCGATATTCTGAAGCCCTCACATGCGCTCGGAGGGGGGTGTCGTCTGGTCAAAGGCTTGGCCGTTACGTGTGCCATGACGCCTAAAGTGGAAGTTTTTTTTGTTATTTGGCCTATTTAAGAGCGCCTTTTCTCCTCTCTCTCTAACAGTTGTGTTTTTTTTGCCCAAAAAAGTAGGGAATCTAGAGCAGCTTCTCTCTTCATTCATTGTTCCTTTTGCGATCGTTTTTCCCCAAACTGGTAGCAAATCTAGAGCAGCAAAACAAACCAGCACCATAAATAAATTCAGTAAACAGAGCAGATGTAGATAAAGCAGCTAATATAGGTTATATAGTACGGTACTTAACGAGGTTCGACAATTAGGCTGCTCAGCAGCAGCAGCGGACTGCTTCAACACAGACAAGACAAAAGAAGCTGCTTTACAGCAGCAGCAGCTGATCAGTGGCCCCTCGTGGCCTCTGCCAGGAGGGCATCCGCCTCCTCCCTCTGGCGCCTCCTACACTTCTTTCTGCCCAGCCCCTTGACCTTGGGAACCTTGGGTCTGATCGGGGGCATGCGACCCTCCTCGATAGCCACCTTCTGGAGATTGTGGAGGTGAAGACCGAGCGCCTGATGCTTGGCCCTAAAGCCGTGGATGTTCACGGACTCGCCGCAGGTCCTCACGTCCTCGGCATGCTTCACGTGGGAGTGGAAGTCCGTGCCATGGAGCCTCCTGGTGGGGCAGAAGGGGCACCTGTACACGTCGCCGGCGAAGAAGTTGTTGTACTGACCGGACTTTAGCCTCCTTAGCACATGACGAGTCTTGGTGTCCTTGGCCTCGTCGTCGCTGCGGAGGTCGCTGTTATCCTCCTGTTGGAAAAAAACAGTAGAGTGAAATAAGGACATGATTGAGATACTTTGATTATCGGGATTGATTTTTTTGCATAAATTAACCGAATGAGATCTTCTGATTATTCCCCAAATCTCAAACCAAATCGAATACTGATCCCAACTATGAACAGGGGGATTCATCGAAAATCGAGATCTAACACAATAGAATTAGCTACTGTAAAAAATACGAACAGCCGAGCCCTAATAACATACGATCTAGCATCCAACGATGGGAACGGGGAAAGAACAAGGGAAAGGGAGAAAACCCTGGTTACCTCAGACCACGGGTCGGCGATGCTGGTGTCGTAGGGGTTCTTCGGCCTTATGTAGACAACCTCCTAGTAGGGGTCCCAGCCGAGCGGGATCTTTCCGAGACCGGCAAGGGCCTCCTCGCCGCCTACGGCGGATGCGGGAATAGAGATGGGGGGCTCCTCGTCGGTGGCCTTGGAGGCGCCGATGGCCACCGTGCCGATCTTCTCCATCGCTGGCGTGGTTGGGGTTTTGTTGGGCGTTTGCAGAAGGTGATGGGACAATGGAGACGGTTGAGTGAGCGGGTGCGTGATGAGTGGGAGTGGGGATGCCTCTATTAAAGGAGAAGGGAAGCAACGTTTCGTTGCACTACCGTGCACCGCGTACGCTAATGCACCATGCACGGACACACGTGTCCGCTACCGCCCCGTGCACCGCACATGCATACCATGAGTCACGTTTTTTCTCTCATGTCTAACCATGGCGATTCAGTTGTACTCAGTTTTGCCCACCAACCATTGATCCTCTGTGATCTAGCGGACAGGATAACCCTTATATCTATCGGGGGCACCCCTCTATCCATGCAAAATAACGAGTATGGCACCGGAACTTTAACAACATAAACAGATGAACTTGAATATATTTTGAAGGGTACGAAAATAGAAATCCCCATAGTTTAAGGGTCTAGATACGGTAAGAGAACTAAATATTATTAGTGGTCGGGCCAGCACAGTGACGGGGTTGGTCGGCTAGAAGTTGTTGATTCCTAAGTAAGGGGACACTAGGCCGGTCTTGACATACTCCCTTAGGAACTTGCCATAAGCAGCGTTCTTAGCCTTGGTCGCCGACTTGTCTTTACTAGCCGGGCTTTTACCGATTCCAACCGCATGCGGAATCAAGCTGGCAATCCTCGGGTTGACTCATTTCTTACAGAAAGGGCACCTGAGCTCCCCAAGTCGAGTGTGGAAAGGGATTATCTCGCTCTTGAGCTTCTTCATGACATGGCGGCTCTTGTTGTCCCTGGTCTCCTTGTCAGAGTCCATCTCACTTGAATACACCTGTAATGTATGGAATACAAACCGAAATGAGCAAAATAATAAATATATATTCCTTCCACCATTCCAAGTTACTTTCAATGCAATAACATGTCTATACAGGTTCAGCAGTTCATTACGACCGTCTCCCCAACTTGCTCCTAAATTAATGTGGTTTATGTTCTTGGTAACTTATTAATAAATAAATAATATGGATTGATTCAGAACAGACTAGATCTCTCCATGTACCGATTCGTACGTTGCATCTAATCATTAGAACTAGATTTTTTTATGACGCCAGGATAGATTAAGCTCGAGCAGAAAATATGAAACATGTAGAAATAGATGTACCTCCGGGTATACGAGCGGAGCGTGTTCGTCAAACTCCACGCCCTCATCAGCGCCTCCGAAGTCATCAGCACCGGCGTGCACATGGTCCCCCAAGGGGTTGAACTGCACGTCCTCCTTGGCCTGTGCTGCGTGATGCTCCTCCAGATCTGCCACGTGAAACAGCACCCCGGCGGCGATGCCCGGACACTCACCCCCACGCACAGGTTTCATGGAGAAGGTTCATGCAAGTACGTTCAAGATTGTGGGGTTTTGCTGGATAAGGAAGAGAGAGTAGTGGATGAGTGCGAATGGAGGGCCTGATAGGTTGGGTTTTTAATGCGGGGACGTTTAGGCCTCCTCGAGGGCCCCGGTTGGCAGCTCTTCTGGCTGCGGCTGCCGCATGGAAGGTTCGTGTGGTGGGGGCCTGGGCCTGACGGAAGTGAGAGTGCAGGCGCGCTGCATAGTAAAAATGGTATAGCCGGTGGTCCGTGGGTGACCAGTTGCCGTGCAGTAGACTTGTAGCCTTTGCAGACTAGATTAAAGATGACATGACCACTCGACGACTTTTTCCATGGACGGCATCGTGTTCCTTCTTGTAGAAGTCTCGTTGAGGGAGACGTCCATGTTGTCTCGTGCTGTCCTGTGAAGGGCACGACGTGTGCAACGAGCCTCGTTGGATCACACGGGATCAACGGTTGGTGCGCACGATCCGCGTGACAACTGTGACAACCAATCAAGGTGTAGCAGATAGAGTGGGCACATGTTTGGGCTTCTACGAAAGAGAGAGAGAGAGAGAGAGGGGGGCAAAACTGGGTAGTATCAAAAAACCAAGGGCAAAGCTGAGTAGTATAAAAATGGAAAGTGGGTGTCTTTTACAATGAAATGCATCGTGGCATACATCAAATTATGCCAAGATAGATCCACTAGAGTTCATTGCATATGTGTTTTTTACACAAACAACATATGTATCCACAAGAGTTATTGCATGTGTGTTCCTGTCATGAACCACATTTGGATCAACCAGTGTCATTGCATGTGTGTTCTTTCCACAAACCACATATGGATCAACCAATGGCATTGCATGTGTGTTCATTTCACAAACCACACATGGATCAACCGGTGTTCATTGCATGTGTGTTCTTTCCACAAACCACTTATGGATCAATCAGTGGTCATTGCATGTGTGTTCTTTTCCACAAACCACATATGGATCCATATGTGTTCTTAAACTAAAACCAACATTAGAGTCACTGCATGTGTGTTCTTTCCACAAACCACTTATGGATCCACCGGTGTTCATTGCATGTGTGTTCTTTTCCACAAACCACATATGGATCAACAAGTGGTCATTACATGTGTGTTCTTTTCACAAACCACATGTGGACCCACTAGAGCCATTGCATGTGTGTTCTTATACTAAAACCAACACTAGACTCATTGCATGTGTGTTCTTTTCCACAAACCACTTATGGATCAACCACTAGAGTCATTGCATGTGTGTTCTTTTCCACAAACAACTTATGGATCAACCAGTGGTCATTGCATGTGTGTTCTTTTCACAAACTACATGTGGACCACTAGAGTCATTGTATGTGTGTTCTTATACTAAAACCAGCACTAGAGTCATTGCACGTGTGTTCTTTCCACAAACCACATATGGATCAACCAGTGTCATTGCATGTGTGTTATTTCCACAAACCACTTATGGATCCACCAGTGTTCATTGCATGTGTGTTCTTTTCCAAAAGTCACATATGGATCAACCAGTGGTCATTGCACGTGTGTTCTTTTCCACAAACTACTTATGGATCCATTAGAGTCATTGCATGTGTGTTATTTCCACAAACCACACATGGATCAACCACTAGTCATTGCATGTGTGTTCTTTCCACAAACCACACATGGATCAACCAGTGTCATTGCATGTGTGTTCTTTCCACAAATCACATATGGACCCACTAGAGTCATTGCTTGTGTGTTCTTATACTAAAACCAGCAGTAGAGTCATTGCATGTGTGTTCTTTCCACAAACCACACATGGATCCACTAGTGTTCATTGCATGTGTGTTCTTTTCCAAAAACCACATATGGATCAACCAGTGGTCATTGCATGTGTGTTCTTTTCACAAACCACATGTGGACCCACTAGAGTCATTGCATGTGTGTTCTTAAACTAAAACCAGCACTAGACTCATTGCATGTGTGTTCTTTTCCACAAACTAATGGATCCACTAGACTCATTGCATGTGTGTTCTTTTCCACAACCACATATGGATCAACCAATGGCATTGCATGTGTGTTCTTTTCACAAACCACACATGGATCAACCAGTGTTCACTACATGTGTGTTCTTTCCACAAACCACTTATGGATCAATCAGTGGTCATTGCATGTGTGTTCTTTTCCACAAACCACATATGGATCCATATGTGTTCTTAAACTAAAACCAACATTAGAGTCATTGCATGTGTGTTCTTTCCACAAACCACTTATGGATCCACCGGTGTTCATTGCATGTGTGTTCTTTTCCACAAACCACATATGGATCAACAAGTGGTCATTGCATGTGTGTTCTTTTCACAAACCACATGTGGACCCACTAGAGCCATTGCATGTGTGTTCTTATACTAAAACCAGCACTAGACTCATTGCATGTGTGTTCTTTTCCACAAACCACCTATGGATCAACCACTAGAGTCATTGCATGTGTGTTCTTTTCCACAAACAACTGATGGATCAACCAGTGGTCATTGCATGTGTGTTCTTTTCACAAACTACATGTGGACCACTAGAGTCATTGTATGTGTGTTCTTATACTAAAACCAGCACTAGAGTCATTGCACGTGTGTTCTTTCCACAAACCACATATGGATCAACCAGTGTCATTGCATGTGTGTTATTTCCACAAACCACTTATGGATCCACCAGTGTTCATTGCAGGTGTGTTCTTTTCCAAAAGTCACATATGGATCAACCAGTGGTCATTGCACGTGTGTTCTTTTCCACAAACTACTTATGGATCCATTAGAGTCATTGCATGTGTGTTATTTCCACAAACCACACATGGATCAACCACTAGAGTCATTGCATGTGTGTTCTTTCCACAAACCACACATGGATCAACCAGTGTCATTGCATGTGTGTTCTTTCCACAAATCACATATGGACCCACTAGAGTCATTGCTTGTGTGTTCTTATACTAAAACCAGCAGTAGAGTCATTGCATGTGTGTTCTTTCCACAAACCACACATGGATCCACTAGTGTTCATTGCATGTGTGTTCTTTTCCAAAAACCACATATGGATCAACCAGTGGTCATTGCATGTGTGTTCTTTTCACAAACCACATGTGGACCCACTAGAGTCATTGCATGTGTGTTCTTAAACTAAAACCAGCACTAGACTCATTGCATGTGTGTTCTTTTCCACAAACTAATGGATCCACTAGACTCATTGCATGTGTGTTCTTTTCCACAAACCACATATGGATCAACCAATGGCATTGCATGTGTGTTCTTTTCACAAACCACACATGGATCAACCAGTGTTCACTACATGTGTGTTCTTTCCACAAACCACTTATGGATCAATCGGTGGTCATTGCATGTGTGTTCTTTTCCACAAACCACATATGGATCCATATGTGTTCTTAAACTAAAACCAACATTAGAGTCATTGCATGTGTGTTCTTTCCACAAACCACTTATGGATCCACCGGTGTTCATTGCATGTGTGTTCTTTTCCACAAACCACATATGGATCAACAAGTGGTCATTGCATGTGTGTTCTTTTCACAAACCACATGTGGACCCACTAGAGCCATTGCATGTGTGTTCTTATACTAAAACCAGCACTAGACTCATTGCATGTGTGTTCTTTTCCACAAACCACCTATGGATCAACCACTAGAGTCATTGCATGTGTGTTCTTTTCCACAAACAACTTATGGATCAACCAGTGGTCATTGCATGTGTGTTCTTTTCACAAACTACATGTGGACCACTAGAGTCATTGTATGTGTGTTCTTATACTAAAACCAGCACTAGAGTCATTGCACGTGTGTTCTTTCCACAAACCACATATGGATCTACCAGTGTCATTGCATGTGTGTTATTTCCACAAACCACTTATGGATCCACCAGTGTTCATTGCATGTGTGTTCTTTTCCAAATGTCACATATGGATCAACCAGTGGTCATTGCACGTGTGTTCTTTTCCACAAACCACTTATGGATCCATTAGAGTCATTGCATGTGTGTTATTTCCACAAACCACACATGGATCAACCACTAGAGTCATTGCATGTGTGTTCTTTCCACAAACCACACATGGATCAACCAGTGTCATTGCATGTGTGTTCTTTCCACAAATCACATATGGACCCACTAGAGTCATTGCTTGTGTGTTCTTATACTAAAACCAGCAGTAGAGTCATTGCATGTGTGTTCTTTTCACAAACCACACATGGATCCACTAGTGTTCATTGCATGTGTGTTCTTTTCCAAAAACCACATATGGATCAACCAGTGGTCATTGCATGTGTGTTCTTTTCACAAACCACATGTGGACCCACTAGAGTCATTGCATGTGTGTTCTTATACTAAAACCAGCACTAGACTCATTGCATGTGTGTTCTTTTCCACAAACCACTCATGGATCCACTAGACTCATTGCATGTGTGTTCTTTTCCACAAACCACATATGGATCAACCAGTGGTCATTGCATGCGTGTTCTTTTCACAAACTACATGTGGACCCACTAGAGTCATTGTATGTGTGTTCTTATACTAAAACTAGCACTAGAGTCATTGCATGTGTGTTATTTTCCACAAACCACACATGGATCAAGCAGTGTCATTGCATGTGTGTTGTTTCCACAAACCACATATGGATCAACCAGTAGTCATTGCATGTGTGTTCTTTTCACAAACCACATATGGATCAACCAGTGGTCATTGTATGTGTGTTCTTTTCACAAACCACATGTGAACCCACTAGAGTCATTGCATGTGTGTTCTTATACTAAAACCAACACTAGAGTCATTGCATGTGTGTTATTTCCACAAACCACACATGGATCAACCACTAGAGTCATTGCATGTATGTTCTTTCCACAAACCACACATGGATCAACCAGTGTCATTGCATGTGTGTTCTTTCCACAAACCACATATGGATCCATTTGAGTCATTGCATGTTTGTTCTTATACTAAAACTAGCACTAGAGTCATTGCATGTGTGTTCTTTCCACAAACCACTTATGGATCCACCAGTGTTCATTGCATGTGTGTTCTTTTCACAAACAACATTTGGATCCACCAGTGGTCACTGCATGTGTGTTCTTTCCACAAACCACTTATGGATCAACCAGTAGCCATTGCATGTGTGTTCTTTCCACAAACCACATATGGATCAACCAGTGGTCATTGCATGTGTGTTCTTTTCACAAACCACATGTGGACCCACTAGAGTCATTGAAATGTGTGTTCTCTTCAGAGACCACACATGGATCCACCAGTGTCATTGCATGTGTGTTCTTGTGACTAACAACAACCAGAGTCATTGCATGTGTGTTATTTTTACGTACCACATATGGATCCACCAGTGTCATTGCATGTGTGTTCTTTTCACAATCCACCTATGGATCCACCAGTGTCATTGCATGTGTGTTCTTTTTACTAACAACAACTGGAGTCATTTCATGACTGTTCTTTTCACATACCACATATGGATCCACCAGTGTCATGGAAATGTGTGTTCTCTTCAGAGACAACACATGGATCCACCAGTGTCATTGCATGTGTGTTCTTTTTACTAACAACAACTGGAGTCATTGCATGTGTGTTATTTTCACATACCACATATGGAACAACCAGAGCCATTGCATGTGTGCTCTTTTCACAATCCTCCTATGGATCCACAAGTGTCATTGCATGTGTGTTCTTTTACTAACAACAACCAGAGCCAATGCATGTGTGTTCTTTCCACAAACCACATATGGATAATCTAGTGGTCATTGCATGTGTGTTCTTTTCACAAACCACATGTGGACCCACTAGAGTCATTGCATGTGTGTTCTTATACTAAAACCAACACTAGAGTCATTGCATGTGTGTTATTTCCACAAACCACACATGGATCAACCACTAGAGTCATTGCATGTGTGTTCTTTCCACAAACCACACATGGATCAACCAGTGTCATTGCATGTGTGTTCTTTCCACAAACCACATATGGATCCATTTGAGTCATTTCATGCTTGTTCTTATACTAAAACTAGCACTGCCCCCTAATGGATCCACCGTTAGACCGAGTCTTCTAGAAGGCACGCCATAACATAGTTGTTTTGCTTGACGATTGTTACATACCGTTCGATTGGGGCGCTTGGACGATTGGGATGGTCTTCACGAGAGCGATCCTCGAGTAGGCTGTTCTGCGGCATGATTGGCCATGCTTGCTCTGGACAAACTGGCATGTTGCGAGTGTTACGACTCACGAGTTCAGTGGGCCATATCCCAGTGTCACGTCCCCGTTACTTCCCTTCCTCCCCGTACTTCTCTTCCTTCCCCTCGAAGCCACTTTCCCCACTTCACTTCCATCCTACCGTAGCCGCTAGCCGATGACATCCGCCAATTCTCCGGTCGCTACCTTCATGGTAAGAAATCATTTTACAAGCTTTTGAACTTATCCTACATATTCCTGCTATTCGCCAATCTAACTGCTGATCTTTTTTTCTGATTTCTTGACAAACTTCAAATGTGGAAGATGTTGCAGCCCAAGAATCTGGAGATCCTCGCGCGCAACTTTGCAGCGGCGTTCCCGCTCGTGTGCTCCCACCCAGGATGCTTTCGCCGTTACTCCTACCACGAGCTCGCGTGCCCGCACGACGCGTGATCCTGCACGGAGCCGGGCTGCAACTACACCGGCCCGCCGGCAGAGCTCGTCGTCCACCTTGCAGAGGGGCACTTGATTGAAGTGATTAGGATCTCGTATAGGCAAGCCCAACTTCTCCAAGAGCAGGTGCCGTTCATTGACTCGGCACGCTACCTGCTAATTTTCCAGGGGGGCGACTCTGTTTTTGTCCTGACCATCACCGCCGGTGTTCCGGGATCCAGAGCCAGGCCCACCATCGTGGGTGCCGTATGCGTCAGGTCGGTGCACATGTGGGCGAACGCCCAGCCGCCGTCATCGGATAGCATTCTTGTGCTAGCCGAGGCGCCGAGCTGCCCGACGCCGCGGGAGGTGGAGTATGTGGACCTAAGGTTGATCCTATGCGTGCCATCTCAGTACCTTGTCGGTGTTGGACCGAACAGGCAGATGCATTTCTACATTTGTATCGAGAAGATCGACATGCAAATGTAGTACTTGTGTTGTTGTTACTGTTAGACTTAAGCGATGCTTCTCAGGTGCTTAGAGCATACGTGTTGTGCGAATGTACCCCAGTTGTAGTTTTCAGTACTCCTTAATACTTCGACGAGTTATTATATTGGTCCAATCAGCTTGCTGTTGTCACGTTGCAAAGTCCGCTTGCTCTGGACAGACTGGCAATACCGTGTGCTCCCGCATGTCAGTGTCACATGTTCCAAGGGCCCACCTGCCAATGTCACGCCCGCTCCTCTTCCTTCCCCTCGAAGCCACTGTCCCAACTTCTCTTCTATCCTGCCACTCTCGTCCGATGGTTGTAATCTGATGATTTTCGTTAGATTGTTTACAAGTAATCTATGTTGATAATGCAACATGCAAATGGCACAGACACAATTTCTAAAGTGGAAGCACTCACACGCTGCTATTGCACATATTTCTCAATATAGCTCGACAAACCCATTACAATAATTGTACTCGCATTAAACACAACCGAAATTGCAACCATCCTAAACAACATCTAAACCCACATCACACCACTATCGTCGGAGTCCACCTCGATTGGTGACACCGCCGTGCCCTTCCCGGCGACATCCACTCCCGCCCGTGGCTTGCCCTTCGCCAAGGAGGCAACAATGGCGTTCTGCACAGCTTCGTCCCCGTCGTCCTCCACTCGGAATCGACAATGACGAAGGTGACGGGGTTGGCGTGGACCGAGCGCCATCGCGCCTGGCGGATCCTGCTTGAGCTCGACGCCGCATCAGTCCTTCTATAGGTAGGAGGGCCCGAGCTCGCATACATAGCGTCGTCGCTCCTCTCAAGAAACCATGGCCATTTGGTACTGCGACAGTAGGATCTTGGGGTGGATCCGCTGCAGCGAGCCCTACTGGAAGCGGTGGAGCAGATGGATCTGCCGGCACGAGCCATGACAAGTTCCTAGGAGGGAGTAATATTGTGGGCCAGGCGTGTCTGGTTCCTGAGCAAGGCCTCCCAGTGATATGTACGTGGGCAAGGTACCAAAAAATTTCGTCCAATGCGCGCGAGAGGGCTTTTGAACCACGAAGGCGCGAGTTTTTTTGACAAGTCCACACGCTAGGTCCCCCACCTGTCAGCTGAATGTGGACGGTAGGATTCTGCCCGGGTTATTAAGTAGGGATAAATCACGCTTCACCACTACCCTGACATCCATAGGCTCCTCTTTCCTCTGCCCTCGCTCCCCTCGCTCATGGCTCGCAGCTCGTGCAGTTCGTCTCGGGCGGAATCAGGGTCGGCTCAACGCCGTCAGGCGGGTGCCCCCATCAGGTACCGGAGGGCGCCCTACGATTACTACCCAGATATGTTGTGTTTGTGCGGTGAGAATATGCCGAGATGGATTTCCTGGACCGACGAAAATATTGCAGGAAAATTCAGCAACTACAACATCAGAGCGGTAAGTTCCTACTGTAGGTACAATGGTAACCTAGATCCGGAAAGCGTAATGTAATTCTTTTTTTGTTTCCTTTGATCTACTACGCAGGAAGGGAGGGGGACTGGCTGTGACAAGTTTGTGTGGATCGAAAAGCCACTGACAGATTTTCACAGAGAGCTTGTTCAGGATCTGCGTGATGCTGTGTGGGACAAGAAAGAGGAGATTCGTGCGATGGAGCGAGAGATCCGGGAGCTTCGCCAGGTGTAGGGGAGGCAGGGGCAGGGAGGTGGTGAGACAGACGGGCTCAAGATTAGGCCAGATAGTGGACACAATTTCCTCATTATCTGGGCATTATCTATTGCATTTGCAGTTTATGTTGCCATGTTGTTGTCCAGCAGATGAAATAAGTTGCTGCTTCGTGGAGTGTAGCAGCCAGCTTAAGAAATTGTTTTCCAGCCCAAAAACTTATCATAAGTGTAATGCCAATAGCAGGGATTTATTAAGCGCCTATAAATAAATAATGTCTATGCCACTAAGACCCATCGATTTTGGAGAGGATTTAACCGCTCAGCTATCGCGATTGTTCAGATAGTAGTGGCACAGTCACAGTTTTGGATTCAACTAGTGGCCTCGGCCGTATCAAATCCTAAAGTCGGGATACATTTTACTCCGAGTATGGGAGGAAGATTGTTTCGCCCGACAAGTTCCACGCACATAGCTCCAGAGTTTAACCGAACTACATATATAGGTTCAAGTTCAATACATCATTAGGCTGCTACACTGCTAGCCCTCCTTCTCTGCTTGGGTGCCAACTTTATTCCTCTTTCCTTCACGTCCACTGGCTTCTTCATCTCCTGCCTTCTTCCTCTTCCTGGGTGCTAATTTTCTTACCTTCACGTACCATGCATCTCCGGGCCGAGGGAAGTCAGGCCAATCAGCACCAGAATCTTGTCCGACATCATCACTCCACTCGTTTTGGTTTTCTTCCCGCAGCAAAATCACTGAGTCGGCTGTCTTGTTTCTTACCTTGCGCTTCCTGTAAAAAAACAGTACATGGATTACTACCTTATATCTACAAACTATAAAGAATTTTTTTGTGTGAATGTACCATCTCATACCCAGGTTTGGGAGCATTAAGGGGACATCCAGCTGCTCTATGGCCTATAAGATGGAAGGTCTTGCATATGTTTTTGCCCTTCTTTGTAGCATAGAAAGCCGAACCCTTCTTATCGAGAAAATTCTTAAACCTATTCACCTGGGGTCTTCCTCTGCCCCTTTTTGTAACTGGCTGGCAAAGCTTGAAAGACTGTTGGACTTGAGGCCACTGAGATGGGTCTGTACATGGCTCGACGGATCCAGCGTATGCAGCTCTGAACTTTTCCATAGAGTAGTAGTCTGACAAATACTGATCCAAATGTGGTAGAGTTCTTTTCTTCACCAACAAGGCCAAGGCGTGGTCGCAAGGTTTCCTGGTATGCTCCCGCTCTAAGGAGGTGCATTCTCGCAGCTGGATGTTCACAACATCCCTTTTGCCACTCTTGGACAAATCGACCACCTCACAGCTTCTGCTGGTTGACGGGAGAACCTTAAGATGAGCAAGTCCTCAGCTTCTCTTGTGTAGTTGCTATACAACTGGTGGTAGCATATGTCCTCTAAGTCTCCTACCAATCTCTCTCCTTATATTTAACAGCTTCATGATCATACCACATATGCTGTCCATCAAGATATGAACAGGACGCACTTTTATGTCCTTCACCCAGTTATTCAGGCATTCTGCAAGGTTGTTGTTTATGTAATCAACTTTGATGTCAGGGTTGAATTGACTCCTCTTCCATAGCTATGAATGATGGATGGCTAAGTACTCTGGAAGTTCAGGGGCTTCGGCAAAAATCTTGCTCATGAAATAATCGCTGCTACTAGGTTTGTAAACTCTAGCAGCAGGAAACATGTAACGAAATACGGTGCCTGCGTAAAGTGAGTACAAGTTGAGCATCATATGGGCATGGCATTCTCTACCTTCAGCTCACGGGAACACCTCCTTCACTGCATTCGTCAGCCCTTTGCATGCATCCGTGGATATAGCCAATGGATCCATGTGGCCTATTGATCTCCTGAGCTGCCTCATAAACCAGACCCAGTTTTCCTCCGTTTCTATTTCAAACAGCCTGAATGCCATTGGGAACATCCATTTGTGACCATCAAGTGCTGTGGCAGATGGCAGGCAACCTTTCCATTTGCCAGTTAGGACAGTGCTGTCTACACTCAGATACGGCCTACAACCGTCCTTGAATCCCTGGATGCAAGGTTTAAGCGCCATGAAAAATCTTTTGAAATATATTTTACCACCTTATGATTCGGTGTCAATCTCCACAACACTCCCCGGACACCTAGCTTGTACCTCCGCCTTGAAGTTGTACAACATCCTGAAGCTATTGGTCCAATCCCCGTGCAGGACCCCCAGAGCTTTCTCTTTACCTTTCCAAACCGTGTAATATGGAAGGACAATGTTGTATTTAGAACCGAGGCTAGTCTGAATATTCTTCGCGGTCTCCTTAGGGTTATCCTTTAGTATGGACATAGATTGCATAGCCACCCACTCTGTATCAGCCATTGAGGATTTCAGTTTGTTGCTTGTCGGACACATGTGTGGAGGGCCCATTTTGTTCACCTTCAACACAGATTCGTTTAAATGAAAAGCGGAGTCGACTAGTTGCCAAAAAGATACCGCACATCAATTGTATTTATAGAGTGAAAAGAGATAGAGAGAGAGTTCCAATGGTTTGCTGCATTCATTGCCCCAATACCCTAATTGCAATCGACGCAGGTAAGGATCTTGTTGTGATCCTCCATGGACAATGTACCTCGGCCCGTCCATTCATCCATGTTAACTTGCAAACGGCCTCATACCTCTCGGCAGAGTTCTTCAGTCGATAAACGTCGAACTCCCCCTTGATACAAAAATGCCGAAACGACATCCTGAACTCATGCATGCTCCTGAACTTGGTGCCGACCGAAATTATAGGATACTTGTGGTCATGTTTCAGTTCTTCTACTTCAACACCCAAATCATCGACTGGAATACCAACCTCATCGTTAAGTTCCTCGTCTATTTCATCATCACCAGATTCTTGATCCTCTAATGTGCCTTCTTCTTCATCTGATTCAGAATCTTCGCCATCGTCTCTAATGCCTAGTACTACACACATCATATTGACTCCCATGGGTGGGGCTGCACCATCGTATCCACCCGGATGGACAGGAACATGGCCCCAGTCCACCTCATCGGCAACTCTGTTTTCTCCAAGACACTCGGTTGGTTCTGCTGCAACCACATGGGGTGGTCTTACGTTTGCACGCATCCCAGGTACTTCAGTGGACAAACAACAGTTAGAATCAATTTCATCTTGAGTGTATAGAACCCTCTTGCTCTTCATGTGTACATCCTCCTTCCTGATTTAATCTTTCCTGATGGTATTACTAGGGCTTGACATCCGCGTTCCATTCCCCATTGAACTAGGCCTTTTGCTGCCGCTCTTGGGTGTGATCTCCTTACTGCCTACCCTCACGGGTGTTGTCTCCAAGGTGTTGGCATTATTGCCTGACCTCTGCGACGTGTTCTTCTTCGAATTAGCCCTTTTGCTGCTACTATTGGGTGTGTTCTCCTTCGTGCTGGCATTATTGCCTGACCCCAGCGGCGTGTTCCACTCCAAATTAGCCCTTTTGCTGCTACTATTGGGCGTCTTCTCCTTCGTGCCGACATTATTGCCTGACCTCAGCGGCATGTTCCGCTCCAAATTAGCCCTTTTGCTGCTACTATTGGGCGTGTTCTCCTTCGTGCTAGCATAATTCCCTGACAGCGGCGTGTTCCGCTCCAAATTAGTGTTTTTTCTGCTCCCACTGGGTGTGGTAGCCTCCGTGCTGGGCATCTTCGCCTCTTTGCTACCACTCCTGGGAGTGTTCACCACCGTGCTAGCCCTCTTAGCGTTTTTGCTGCTGCCGTTCGGTGTGGCATTTTGACTAGATCTCAGGGGTGTACTCTCCGGCGTGGTGCATTTTGTCGTGCGACTCTTGGGCATCCTCTTCTCTCGCGTGGTCTCCTTGGTGACGTTCTTCTTCGAGGTGCCCTTTCCGGGGATGCTCTTCCTGCTCCTCTTTATGACGCTCCTCTGTAAGACTCTCCTCTGTTCGAAGCCACCCTCAGTCGCACCAGCCCTAGTGATGCCATGGATAAGGTCACGCATGCCTTCTAAAAGTCCATCATCTCTATTGTCGAGTTCCAATTCCTCTCCAACCGTGAGCACTACCAAGTGGAAGTAAACTTCACCTCTATAATGTTTCCTTGTAAACGGTACGACTAAATCCCTGGTATCTTTCACTTCGATAGCCTTTTTGCTCCTGTAACCATAATATAACAAACATGCTTCCTAGGAGGACCCCCAAACACCTTCACACGTAACGATGCCATCAGGTCAGATAACTCTACCACTTCAGGGTCGTATCTGCCAAGGATTACATCAAACTCGTCATAGAATTTTTCTGTGCCATCATCTAATTTTGCAGTATAATCCGCGACACCGATACGAACGATTACTTTGCCAACGTCAGGTTCTTCAGGATAGAAACCTCCGAGAGGTTCGAGAGATGGAGCGGCACCATCATACCCAGCCCCAATGCCACCGCCGCCATCACCAGCGTCATCGTTAGCTGGATCAACCTCGGTGGAAGTACCAGGACCAGGAGCAAGGCGAGGGCCCTTAGCAGCGGGAGCTACATTACATGGTGGACAGGCAGGGCCCCTTCTAACGGCAGCCACAATAGGATTAGTTGCTGCCATGCCACCTCGACGATCAGGAGCAGTTCCCACAACAGCAGTGTTTCGAGTGCTAGCAGAGTCCATACCATGAGCTGGCTTCAGACCAGCAGCTCGCTGAACCCGAGCACGGGTTCGAAGAGGAGACAAGGCATCAGTCTTTGCAACAACAGTGGGGCAGCCTCCGGAAGCCTTAGTTTGCTCAACAGCGGCAGAGATTGGGTCAACAGCGTCTAGATCAACAACAACACGAGGACGACCAGTACCAGCAGATTCCAGAGCACGGGTTCGCACAACTTGGGGACGGTTTCAAGGAGGAGCAGCACACAAGGCGGCGGTCTTGGCAAGAACAGCGGGGCAGCCTCCGGACGCCTTAGTTTGCTCAACAGCGGCATGGATTGGGTGAGCAGCAGCCGCAGAAACACGGGCATGGGGACGGGACGACCAGTACCAGCAGATTCCAGAGCAAAGTTTTCTACAATGGCAATACGGGGACTCCTACGAGGAGGTTGCCTGACAGAAGCATGTCGCGAACGAGGAACCAAATTTTTCTCAACAACCGCAGGGGTTCGAGTTAGACCTCCCTGTCCAATAATAGTTGGGCGACTCCTAGTAGCAGGAGCTTCCTCATCCACTATGTTACACACCAGCGTAACCACGCGAAGCCTAACATGCTGTTTCATCAACCCAATTAGCTGACTCTCACACGCTATAGGAACCCTGAAGCCTCGTTCATCAACGATGCTGAACCGTGCAGTCTGCTCTGACCTCACTTCAGCAAGTTCACGCACAGCAGCAACCAAACCAGGGACAGTGCATAACTGCACATGCGCTACTTCCATCTTCAGACTCTGAGCCTGTTTCCACGTGCTCTCCCCATGTGCTAATTTAACGAGGTAGCCGCAGATGCTCACCAGAATCGTGCATTTGGGTTCAGCGGAGATCCTAGTTGACAGAAAATTGGAGACAAAAGATAAGAATTGTTTGTCAGCGTCGTGCTAGCAAACAATTCTATGTTCGATATATCACTGTAATGCCAATAGCCAGCTAGCAGTTATAGGTAGTGCGAATAGCAAAGAGAAGAGTAGCTCACCCGAAATTAGCCAGAAGTACTTCTTCCTCGGCAAATGGATCTGCCATCCTTCGCGCTGCTCAGCTCGTCGGCGGTAGAGGCGGGCTAGATCGTCGCAACGGCTGGCACGACATTCGGCATTAGAGCTCGGTAGCAGCAACTTGGCGCCGGAAGTCAAATGCCCGAAGAGATCATTCTGGTTGGAGAGGGGATTTCGACGCCGTCGGTGCTAGGGTTCATGCGAAAGGAGGGAGGGAGTGGATTTGTGAATTTGGTCAACGCACGATGCTCCTTTAGTATCTCGTTTCGCCTACGTGGTTGCCGTGTTGGCGCTCGCGTCACGGAAATATTACTAACATGAGGGTCCCGACCGTCTACTTCACGGGGCAGTTTCACGACATGTTTGGATTTGGTAGGGGTGAGACGAGTTTGCATCGAAATGGCCCCTCTCGGTAGTTGGCGGCCCAACTTTTCGAAACGCGGTAATTTCAGGCAACTTAGGTACCGCCATGCGCTGGCCTACCAACTTTGGTACCGTAGACGAACAAGCCCTCCTTCGGGGTGTACTCGAGGTCCAATCCACAAACTTGTCCTCGTCTTTCTCAAGCCAACCCTCGTACATCCTCAGGACTCGCACCACTGTCTCCTCCTCGTTGGTGTAGACGACGTCTATCTTCTTATTGTCATGGGTAGTGAAGCTTGTCTCTAGAGTGTGACGACCTTTCATGGTGGCAAGGAGAAGACGGGAAGAAGATAGATGACTGGAAGAAGAAGAAGAAGAAGAGTGGTTTCTGCAAGACAGGGAACGGTGGAACCGTCAATGCATTTTTAAGGTAGTGGTTAACGACGGGGATGGAAGTCCAAATGAGAGATGCGTGGCGGTGGACGTTCCAGCTTCTGAGTAAACAAAAATAATTATAACGACGATATGTGTGCCCTGTTTTGTCACACCAATACACTGGGCCGGTCGTGTTGTCCTATCCACTCTGCCGGCGCTGCAAGCCTACGTGACAGCCACCACGCCTAAGCGACGGGAGCGACATAACGACGAGAATTGAAAGGGGGGCCAACTTGACGGCCGTAAGCCTGATATTTTGTATTAAAATGTAAAGTTGAATTCGTGCCTAAAAAGACCCTCTGAGTATTTGGTACGCCAACTGTAGTCATCACGGCTGATTACAGGCAACTTGGGTACCGCGTTGCCTGGGCGCCCCAACTTTCGGGCCGCAAAATGATATTCTCCATTGTCAGGTAGAACCAATTAAGGCCAGACCCTGGGTTTTCACCCTGAAAGGTAGGACCATGAACCTCTCCTATGCAGTCGCCCCCACTTGCATGCCACTGCTCTAATTCACAAGTCACCTAGCCAATTCCTCATCACTATCCAGACTCAAACCACCATTGTCAGTCCTCAGATCTCGGTCTCCGTGACTTTCTCTATCAGCACCATGGAATGAGAACATGCCCCATGATAATAACAACCAACAGAGCTTCGAAGCGCACCCTCTGAAACCAAACGGTCAGAGTAAAACATGGGTGCGCATGACCGAATCCAATCCGATCCAACAAACTCACGGCATGAGAGCACTATGGAGTTCGCCGGCGGAGCCTTCCGGAACACGACACAGAAACTAGATCAATGGAGACCAACATCCGGCAGATCTTCGTCTTGGCTTGAGAGGGATCAAGGACCACCTCCTTTATTAAAACCGAGCCAGCAACCCCCATGCCACCCGCCAGAAACTAGCAGGATCCGCCGCATGATGGCAAGACCACCAGGCTGACCACTCCGACGGAGGAGGAGGTCACCACCACCACATCGGGGGCAGATGCCCCAAGCGCCCTAGTGTTGCGAACAAGGCCCGGGTAACCTGGCACCAGCGTCGAGGGCAACAGACGGGGGTAGATCGCGTCCTGACAAGACCCAAATACCTGCTGTCGCTTGCTACCATATGGGCCGAGGATCACCGGCCGCCGCCCGCCACAACACCACCGCCGAACCAGCCGATGCGGATGCCGCCGCCTATTCCGCTAGATCGCGGTCAGGGACTCCGCCGCCGCCGCCAGATTTTTGCCCGGCGATGATCCGGGCGGTGGCGGCGGGAGGAGAGATCAAGGGAGGGAGGACTAGGCTGGGAGGGGGGTCCGCCCGGCGCGGCGCCGTGCCGCCTCGCGGGTGCAGGAGGGAGGGGTGCGGGAGGGAGATTTTCCTCGACCTGCTTAATTGCCTGCGGCTTTGCTTACTATCGAGAGTTTTTTCTCCTTTCTTTGGCCTCTAAAATGATTGCCTATGACAATTGCTAGTATCTACTCCCTTTGTTTCAAAATAGAAGATGTTTTAGGTTTATGAAAGGAGTGTATCTAGACCCTTTTAGTGTGTAGGTTCACTCTAAACCTAGATGAACCTACACACTAAAAGAGGTCTAGATACATTTCTTTCATAAAGCTAAAATGTCGTATATTTTGAAACGGAGAGAGTAGATGTGATGAATACGTATACCAATTACTCCCCCTTTTCAAAATATATACTCCGCCGTTTCAAAATATAAGATGTTTTAACTCTGTAAAAATAATGTATCTAGATCTTTTTTAGTGTGTAGGTTCATATAGGTTTAGAGTGAACCTACACACTAAAAGTGGTCTAGATACACTTCATTCACAAAATTAAAACATCTTATATTTTGAAATGGAGGGAGTATATAACAATTGCTTACTGCCTAACCGATTTCATATTTGTTCATGGTCACGGTACTAACAATTGCCCATTCTACTACATACATGCAACTAGAGTGATGAAAATTTTATCGGAACTTCCAAGAATTCTTGTGGCATACAAGTATACAACAACCATCCAAGCTCTGAACATCAATTTAGTATTTCAATCATTACTGAAAATATCCAACAACTGAACATCAAAATACAGTGTAGGTGTGTAGCAAACAGCACACAATTTCTGGACAGGCAGGTGCATGCGCTGTTGGCGATGTTGGGCTCGGTCTGATGACTGCAGGCGGGAGATGGAGCTCCGACAAGCCCCCATGGAGGCGCGTACCTGGAGGGGATTTGGAGAGGCGCCGGCGAAGGAACCATGCATGGCTGGAGGAGCTAGGGGTGGCCGCGGTGTACATCTTGGCCGTCGCTGTGCTGCAGGGAAGGAGCAGGGGGTTCCTCGATGACGTGGCGGTGGGATCAGAAGGTCTGTCGGACCCGTAGGGCGCTATCTGAGTCCCTCAAGAAGAAAGCAAGGTCCACAGAAGGGCAGTTCGCTTTCTATCTACCCTTGGCATCATCGGTGGCTTCTCTTTCGTAGGCTAAGAAAATTGCCATAGACAGGGGGTGGTGCGGGCTTGCCCCTGTGCACTTCACGTCCTGCAGGTGGCGGCGCGGGTGCTAGCCATGATGGCGACTAACTTGTTGCAACATGGTGGCGGGCTTTATGGCTGATCTGGGCCTGGATAGACCCTATTGAGTCTAGTGTGCCCCCGCGGTGGCTTTACGAGCCTGTTTGGCCCGTCCGGACCCAACGGGAACTAGTGTGCCTGTCGCAGTGTCCGGTCGACTACCGTCTTTGGGGGTGGAGGTTGTTCCCCCCGCTAGGCCACAATCTTACTGACCTAGATTCAGCTACTTCTCGCCTCCGCCTTGTAGGTCTTGTGACGGTAAACTCGGTGAAACGACGATGTCTGCTTCGTGACCGTAGTGTCACATGCTCGCGGGTGGAAAGTCTGGTGGGGTCGAGGCCTCGACCTCGTGGGGCTCCTTTGCATTGGACCGCCCGGGGGTTGTGGATTGGGTTTTCGTGAGAAACCCTTGTTGGCTCACCCGACACCGACACGGTGCCATCCGTGGGCGGCACCATTCCTTCCTGGAGCGCATCATGGCTACCCATCATCCACTTACCTTTACGTGCCAGGGGAAACCCTAGGACAAGTCTCTGGTCTGAGCAGCAGCATCGACGCTTTCCTTCTTGAAGGTGTTGCGTGATACTTGATGGTTCGGTGCTAGGAGCGTGGTGGTACTCCTCCGGAGGACGCAACAGTTGCATGTCTCCTTTGTTTAGTTGATCGGCCTATGTCTCTATTTTGTTTCTTCTTTGTTCCTTTGGACGTGTGTTTGCTACTGCACTAGCATTTTCCTTCGTTTCGAGACTATCTTGGTTGTATCGTGGTTGTGGTTGCTATATTAATATAGCAAGGCGAAAGCCTGTTTTGAGGAGGGTTGCCCATCAGTTCGTCTATTCGCGATCGATCAGTTCGACTACACGCTGTGGAAAATATTGATCCCAGAATATTGTATATATTGTAATGACCCTCGTGGGGTTTATATAGACGTACATGGAGAGGGAAGACTTGGACTATAATAAGATGATTACATTTAAACTAATCCTATCTCTATCTCTTATCCCAACCATACATATTGTCTAACATTCCTCCTCAGTCGTAGCAGGAGAGAAGCGGACGCTTGCGACTGGAGAATTCATGCGCATCCGTCGCCTTCTCCACCTTGTCATCATCATCGTCCCCTTCTGATTCCTTCTTAGGAGTGTTTTGGATGCAAGTGAGAACATAGATGTTGTTGACTGAAGTTCTTGAGTTGTTGTAGACGTATTTTTGATGTCGATATCGAGGTAGCCGAGCGTGATGTAGCCGTTGTCGAGGTTTTCATGGTCGGTGTAGCCAGTAGTGCCGGAGGCGCAAAAGATTGCGCGGTTTCTGTCGTAGGGTTTTAGGTTTTTATGCGGCGGCGGCATAAATCTGCGGCCGCGACGGGTATCATAGTGCGGCGGCGGCAGTAATCTAAGGTGGCGGCGGGTTTTGTGCGACGGCGACGGCAGATTTTTGGTTGTAGGGATTTGGAGGCGGCGGCCGGGGTACAAGGCAAGCGGCGGTGGCAAGGATTTTATGGCGGCGGCGGCAGATCGTGGCAGCGGGTTTTTGACTAGGCGGGCGAGGTGATTGTGTGATCGGCCTAGCAGAGCGTCGGGCTACGGTGGCGGCGGTTTTAGACCAGGTGATGTAGATCTTGGCGATGATTTTTATTGGCGATGTAGAACTCAATGAAGATCTTGGTATAGTCGTACATATTGATGTCATGACTTGGTCGCTCTAGTTTGTCTCGGTGCAGTGCAGATCTTGGTGTCGATAAAGTCGCGTATCAAAGCAGTGTAGGTCCTGGTATCAGTGTAGTCGCGTCTCCACGATAGTAGCTGTCGAGTGGTTAAACATGATGCATATACCTGATGCTAGCTGGCTTTGATGATAGGTAGTTGAAGTTGACCATCGATGCAAGCCAAACCCATCTGGCCGTATGTGCACACACCACCATTAGCTTGATCCTCACGTGAAGCTGTCTTAGGCTATGTGCACGCCTTGACGTGGTCTTGAATTTGATCTTGGACGCACTAGTAGAAACAGCCTTTTGTCCTGGTTTGTAAGGGGATTTAGTGCCGGTTGCCCAACCGAAATGGGGCAATTGGAACTAAAGCCCCAAACCTTTAGTCCCGGTTGGGATGCGAACCGGGATAAAAGGACGGTCCACATGGCCGCTGGCTGTCGCTAGGGGGAGGGGCATTTGTCCCGGTTCGTAATACGAACCGGGATCTATACGTCTCTGCCGCGGCAGCATTTTGGAAACTTTTTGTGCCGCGACAGAGATTTTTTAATATATTTTTTATTTATTTTGTTTCTCCTTTATCTATTTCCTTTTTGTGTTTTGGGCAGCATTTATTTTGTGACACTTACCCCAGCACTATGTTGTAAGGAATGCTCGTCCTCATAGTAGATGGTGCGAGGTACCATGCCTCCATGCGAATCCACTTTCGGTAACATCAACCTCGCACCATCTACTATGTGGAATGCTCACTTTCGGTAACATCAACCTCGCACCATCTACTATGAGAATGAGTATTCTTCACAACATAGTGATGGGTAAGTGTTATCTACCTTAAGGGAACCATTATATTAAAAAATCTCTCAATTATATTACACAACAAGTATTGAATATATTACATTCATGCATATATACAATATAAAGTCTTTTATGATCCCTATTACATTATCATCATCTTCCGATAGTATTCTCCTTTTGGATCTAGGATCTCTGCATCTAAGAATCCCGCAATTTCCTCTTGGATTGCTTGTATGCGATCCTTTGGTAGAAGATTGTCCCGCAGCCGTTCGATCTAATTTAAAAGAATGAGTCAACATATATGAATGAAACAAAACACAATTGATGGTAATAAAACAAATTTCTGAATATTGCTTACATACTTGAAGTTGTTCTAAGTTTCTGCCCTTCTCACAGGTCGTCTGACGAATGAACTCGCAGACATAGTATCCACATAAGTTATTTCCGTCTGGCTCCCTCAGACACTTTACGAGAACAAAGTTGAATCAAAATAATAATAATTAAGCATGATAATGGTATCGAAACTAGAATCAAAGAGATGCACGGATCTAGCTAGTAGTACTTACATTTAGTGGTTTAAATGTAAGTTTCTCTTTCCAGGCACCCTTAGCCTTGTTGGTGAACCATTTCCAAGCGCTGCCCGGCAAAGAAAATGAATAAAATGAGTTATTAATTACTTGATATTAGTAAATGAACGAAAGTTTCCGATATAGTGTTATAATGACTAAAATTACCGCTGGAGCATATCCTGTATGGGTGCCCACTTCTCAAGGGGTTTACGTTTAGAGTCCATAACTTGTACTACTCCATTTTCAGGTTGAATGATTAGCAGAATATAATGGAATCTGCACATGCATAACTCATCAATTATACATTTAACATCGAGTAAGTGAAATAAAATGTGTACAAGACAATAACACTCACTCGAAGTTGTAAGGTAATAATATTTCCCTTTTGGTTTCTTGAAACCTTAACACCATTATTATCCTCTGTGTCCTTGGGACTAAATTTCACAGTAAGTTCATGAATCCAATATGGGTCAATGAACCAAATGTCATAGATCTGTCGTCTTCTGCATTCGAGAATCTTCAGTCTGTATAATATAATGAGTATGATTATACATGCGATACAAACAAGGTGAGATAACTAGAGACTTAATTATTAGACAAATAATACTTACAGACAATAGGCACTGACGATCGATTTGTCGAGGGCGTCTTGATTGAAAAAACGATGTAGTTCAGGAAATTCAATCAGTATTTGGGAATCTCCATACCCGTAATGCTTGTTTTGAACTCCGATCACTACCCAGTTTGCCCCTTCCTTTGTGGCTTTAATGTACCAATTATGCAATCGCATTTTTGTTGGTAGATACTTGACGTCCTCAGGTCCGACGAGAGGTTTCCCGTACTCGTATTTGTATTTTTCCTCAGCCACGGGGAACTCTAACTGGGCTACGTACTGAGAAATAGTCATACCTTGAGCAGTAGTTGCTTCTCCATACATTGCAACAAACTCTAGATCATACTGCTCGCCCACACATTTGCTCGACCCCACCCCGGATCGGAAATCACTTTGAGCGGGGGCATTCCTTGTTTTTCTGTAAACCGAGATGGGGAACTGAATTCCCACTTGCACTACTGCTCTTCGACCGCACCATTGACTGATGTGACTTGACAATAGAGAGGTCATAGTCTGATGATAGCCTTGGCTCGGGTTGATGAAGGGTCTTCAACATTTTTTGCACTTTGGCTTTTTCTTCGTTAGTGCTGGGGAACTGTGACTCTTTCGTCCGCTTGAGGCTATCAAACCATTGTTGTGTTTGGGACTTTGCGATCACTGCATTCTCCTCTTCAGTATAATCGTAAGCTCTCTTGGGAGCAACCTTTGGTAGTTTTGGGATGGGCTCTAGAAGACGCTTCAGTGATCAGTTACTCTTTCGCTTTTGGCCCTGGCCCTTTTGTACTTTTGGGAGGGGATGAGACAGCTAACGCGGCGGCGAAGACGGCCGTGCTGGAGATGTCTGACATGGTGGTGGAGACGGCGCCTGTCGCGGCGACGGCGAAGATGGCTGATGCGCTGGAGACAGGTGAGACTGTGACGAAGATGGAGTTGTGCTCTGAGGAGTGGATGGCCTTGGCGTCCAATTTGAAAGCACGATGTGTTCCTTTCGCCATAGAATGGTCATGTTTTTTGCTTCTCCCAGCTCAGTAACATCCCCTTCACCTGCAGGGTAGTCAAGCTTGAGCTACGCGAATCCGTCCATAACTTCATCCACCCCGGCAATAGCGTAGCCCTGTGGAACAAGACAACAATGGTAAGTTGGTACCGGTCCAACTAATGGTAAGGCATAGCCGACCGCCACCTTCATGGTTATGTTGAAAACTTTCACATGTCGCTCACAATGTGTCATCTCCATGATATCATCCACTGGGTAGCGAATAGGAGCCATCACCGGTGCATCATCAGCATCATCACCGGGGAACTCCGTGGAAGCCATGCTGCTTTTTCGATTAGTGGATAGGCCGGTAGCATCGAAGGCAGCTTCGTCTACCATGTGCCGCTGAGATGGGCCGGTAGCTTGTTGTCTAAGTTTCTCAAGTTGATTATGTTGCTGCTTTAATTGTTGTTCTATTTCGCGCATCCGGTCTTTCTGCTTCATTACTTCAAGTTCCTCCCTTTCCTTTCTCCTTTGACGACTTCTATCGGGATATTTCTTCCTATGGTCGGCAAAACCAAGGTTCCATGGTTTGGAGCCTTTTATGCCTGGCGGTTGTGCTACACGTGACATCAGTGCTGACGCCATCCACGCACGCACGCGCCATCAGTACACTGTGGCGGGCAGCGTAACATCTCGTCGCATGTCGCCTTGGAAACTGTCGTCTGCCTCTTCAGTTTCTGCTCTGAGATCGTCTGCGCATCCCGTGCTTGCACAAAGGATCCTGCGCGGTGGGGAGAGCGGGGTGCGTCTCGATGGGCGCCACGTGGCACCGCGGACGGTTCCGCTTCCGGGTCTTTAAAAGGCCACCCTGGGAGAGCGGTTCATCCATCTGTTCGTTTCCTTCCCAATCTTCCCCTGCGCCCTTGCCTTCCTCGCTCTGCCTCGCTTGTTTTTGCTGCTGTAGCCCGTCAGCGGTATGGGCCACCGCCACTCCTTAGCCGGTGTGACGCCCAGCGAGCCGGAGATGGCCGTTGAACGTGGAGCCTGGTGCGGCTCCTCCGTGATGGAGGGGCACATCGAGAAGTACCGCGCCACCCGCGTGCTACCGCCGAAGACGGAGGTGGAGGTGCGGCTGGCGCCAGAGGGAGAGGAATCACCGCACCCGGTGGAGAGGGAGCGGGTGATTTTTCTATCGCATCTCGCCCGTGGCTTCACGCTGTCGGTGCACCCCTTCTTCCTCACCTTCCTCGCCTTCTTCGACCTCCGTCTCCACCACCTCAGTGCCAACGCTATCGGCACGTTGGTGGACTTCGTGGCCTTCTGTGAGAGTTATCTCGGGATCTAGCCGGATCTCGGGCTCTTCTGCCGGCTCTTCCGAGTCCGGGCGCATGTCCAGTTCACCAAGGGGCTGCTCGTGACGTGCGGTGGCGCCTCCATCTACTCCCGCACGCAGACCGGCTACCCCATGTTCCGGCTGCAGGACATAGTGTGACTGTGGCAACAGTCGTACTTCTACGTCCACAACCTCACCGACGAGGACCGGATCAATCTGCCGGCTTTCAAGGACATGGAATCTAGCCGGAAGCAATGGGATCTGAAGATCTACGGGGAGAAGGCGGAGTCGGATGCGATGCTACAGCGCATGCATGCCCTCGTCACCGCCGGCTTAATCGGCCTGGACATCACCCTCAGCTGGATGCCCAGGCTGATGATGCCACTACAGCAGCGTGCGCACAAGATGTGCTTCTACACTGGCCGGCTGGACCCGACCCGGCTGTCCCTCCGTGATCCCCGCTACCACAACTTGAAGGAGTGGGTGTGGACGATTACGAAGGAGCGGCTGCCGGAAGGCTGGAAGTTCGGGCTGGTCCCTTACAGCTACGACAACCGCGTGCCCCGGGTAAGTTTTGCCAGCCGGATTTTTCCTTTCTTGTGATTTTTTGCCGTCCGGCTAACCTCTTGTGCTTCTTTCTTCTTGGCAAATGTTCCCCTGCATCCTCCGGGAGGAGGGCAAGACCCCCCTCCAGAACTTCACTCCTGACCTTCCCGAGCCACGCGCTCGCCGGTCCGGCGAGGAATCGGATGGGGACGGCGACGTCTTCCCCAGCTGGAACGACGAGCCGGCCCCTGACCCCCACGTGGAGGTTGACGAGGAGGAAGAGGCCGCGCCGGCTCCCGGGCCGACTCGGCGCCGTGCAACGGACAACGACTCCAACCAGTTTGGCACTGGCGGGAGTGGCTCCAGTCGGTCCAGCGTTGGAGGTGGCGGGGCCAGCCGGCCCACCATGGAGGAGCCGGACCAACGCCCTTCCGCCTAGCCACCTTGGTCGCAAGAAGGGGCAGCCCCCCGTGGTGCCGGGGTAAGTTCCTCGCTGGCCCTTATGCCTTTTTCCTCCTTTCCTTGTGCCGATTTTTGCTTACTTTCTTTTGTCTCTTCCTTGTCTTCTTTTGTTCAGCGTGCTGGTTTCCTTTGGTGCCGCGAGCCCGGCCCGGGCGCCTACTGGCTCACCGCCCCGCGCGCCGAACACCGCGCCGCTCACATCTGCTTCCGCTCCCCCTCCTTCGTCCAGGGCACCGTCTCTACCACCGCCTCAAGCTGATCCGGCTTCCGCAGCCGGAGCAGGGGATGCTGCACCAACATTGGTGGTGCAGCCGGAAACGGCTGTGCCTTCTTCCCAAAGTGGAGGTAGTTCTCCTGCGGCAGCACAGAGGGCCTCCGCCGGCAAGAAGCTCATGGTTGTCACCGACGACAACTCCGACGACGAGCCGGGGGAGGAGTGGAAGATGGCGGTGGCCGAGGCAAAGGAGTTGCTGGTCGCCAATGCCATCAACGACGACGCCTCCTCTGCCGCTTCGCTGGCGGACCTTGCCGCCACCCTCGAGCTGGCGGTGAAGGAGATCCGGCTGCTCGAGGCTGCAGCCGGCGGCAACCGGACCCTGGAGCAGAAGCTTGCGACTGTCAACGGGACCTCCCAGAGTAAGTCCCTTCAGCCAGATACTCTGGTCTTTCCTCTTCCCCATTTTTTTTGCTGATAGCCGGTTTCCGCAGCCATCATGGTGTGTGCTCAGCGGGAAATCGATCACCTGAATAAGGAGAACGACTGGCTGAGCAAGTCTAATTCTACGCTTTGGTTGCTGAATAAGGACTGGCACACCAAGCTAGACGCCCTGGAGGCCACCGTCAAGGAGCGTGACGCCACCCTCGCTAGCCGGGCCCAAGCATTTTACCTCCTTGAAGCCCAGAACAACGACCAAGAGAAGGAGGTCAAGCGACTGACGGTTCGAGAGAAGGCTCTGGTGGAGGAGCTGATGCAGGTTGGGCACACGGAGAAGGGTAAGTTTTCTCTCCAACTCTCTTTGTCTTTCTGGATCCGGTAGCCGGATCTGATGTTCCTTTTTTCTGACAGCTTTTTTTCCCGGCGTAGACCTGCTGGCATATAACCGGCTGCAGGAGAAGTGGCTGGGGGAGCAGCCAAGTTGGTTGTCCTCCTTGGCGAGGAGGCCGCCAAGCTTCGCTAGGCGGCTCAGGCTATCTTCATGTTTCTGTGGCCGGACGCTCCCGTACCAGAGACGATGGCGCAACTAGCTGCCAAGGTGGCGGAGGTGCCGGCTACCGTCGATTGCCTAAGGGGTCTGGCAGCGCGAGCCGGGCCAGAAATGGCCTTGGACCTGATGCTTTCTTGGTACAAGGACACCCATGTCAAGAAGATCGACGAGGGATTCCGTGCCGGCGCCGAGCTCGCCGCCCTCCGCCAGGCCCATCCGGAGCTCCGGGCCTCCGCCATCAAGATTGCCGATTACGCGGATGTTGACGAGGTCCTTACCGACTCAGAGTCTGCCGGCACTCCTGATGCGGAAGCCTCGTCGCAGCCGACTGGTGGGGACGCCAGAACCGGATCTGCCGACGCGCCTCCTCCGCCTCCCAAGATCGCTTCCAGCCAGGATCCTCCTCATGGCAATGGCCCTGCCGCCTAGATATGATCCCCGGAATACTGGGTGTACTTGTTATTTATCTTGTTTCGTTTGAACCTTATTGTCTGTGTCGGCTGTCTCTGATACCGAGTGAACTCATGGGAGCTTTGTCTCCCCCTTTTTTATCCAACTGAACTATGTGGCTTGCTTCCAACTTGTGATTTTGTGTGCTTTGAAGTTTTGACATTTTGCTAGTTGAATTTATCCGACAGTCTTCACTCGGCTGAACGCCTTTAGCCGGGGGAACTCCAGTTCTAGTGGGGCATGCCAGCGCACCCACTGGGTGTAGCCCCTGAGATTCAGAGTAGCTGGCGTAGCCAGGTGCTTCGAATCTTCTTTCTTTCCTTCAAGTCTTTAGCTTCATCCGACTAGACACCTCTAGCCGGTTATCCCAACTTGGGAGGTACCCGGTTACTTTCGCTGGATGAACGCCTGTAGCCGGGGGAACTTCAATTCCAGTGGGGGCGTGCCAGCACACCCACTGGGTGTAGCCCCGAGATTTAGAGTAGCTGGCGCAACCAAGTGCTTCGAATCTTCTTCTTTCTTTTCTTCCTGCCCTTGCCCTCACCTGGTCTCCAAATATCCGGCTAAACGCCTTTAGCCGGTCGGGAACTACAAGATTCCACTGGGGGCGCGTGAGCGCACCCAGTGGGTGCAGCCCCGAGATTCGGAGCGCTTGATGAAGGCAAGGACTTCGAATCTTGCTCCTTCTTGAATTCCGACTCGATGTAGTTGTACAAAAACAAACATACATACATTCCCACCCATCAATAGGCTAGTCGGTTAAGATAGCGCCTTTTTAGCCGGAAGGCAGATTTGTTTTTCGAAAACTAGCTTGTGCCTCTCTGGACACTTAGCCACTTTCCCGTGTGCTCTGCTGTTTATGATGCGTCCTTGCCGGGCAGCCGGGTTGCGGTCTGCAGCCGGAATCGAAGGGAGCTGACAGTACATTGCACACAGTACTGACGGCTTAGTAGCCGGATCGTCTCAAACTAGTTGGAAGGCCGAGACGCACGATCTATCGCATCTCCTCCCTGTTTTTCATGTGGGATGCCTCGGGCTTTTGCTCTTGCTAGACGGACAACCGGGTTGCGGTCTGTAGCTGAGACGAAGAGTGGGCCTCTGACATCGTCACACACTACTCAGCCGGTTTGTTGATTTAGCAGGTCGGGTCAGCCGGCGAGCCCCTGGGTAGGGGTTGCCGGAGCCGGAAAAACTGAACCGGAAACAAATACACACAAATTTCTAGCAAGGAGCCCCCGAGCATCTCGTAGGGGTCCACATTTTCATTCATGGAGTTTGTGGGATACATACACTGTTCGGTGACTAGGTGTAAAACGGGCAGAGCAGGGCCGCATTCCAGGGGCGCTCTGTCTCTTCATCCGACTTGTCCATCTTGTTCTTGCGCGGCTGCTGCGTGTCGATGAGGTAGTAGGAGTTGTTGTGCAGCGCTCGACTGATGATGAAGGGGCCCTCCCAAGGTGGCGACAGCTTGTGCATGCCCTTCGTGTCTTGCACCAGCCGGAGAACCAGATCGCCCTCGCGGAATGTGACGGGGTGGATCCGGCTAGAATGGTAGTGGCGCAGGCGCTGCTGGTACAGAGCTGATCTGGACAGTGCCAGCTCCCGGGCCTCCTCGGGGAGGTCCACGCCATCCTCCCGTGCCTCCTGGTTGGCCTTTTCATCGTAGAGGAGCTTGCGTGGTGAGTCGAACTTGATGTCCGCGCAGAGGACGGCTTCCGAGCCGTAGACGAGGAAGAACGGGGTGAAGCCGGTTGATCTATTTGGCATGGTGCGGGGGCTCCACAGCCCAGCCGGAAGTTCCTCAATCCAGCATACGGGTGATCGCTCCAAGGGCTCGATGAGGCGCGGTTTGATGCCGGCTAGCACTAGGCTGTTTGCCCTTTCGACTTGCCCATTGGATTGCGGGTGCGCAACGAAAGCGAGGTCCAGCCAGATGCCCTTGTTGCTGCAGAACCGGGCGAAGGCCCCCTTGGCGAAATTCGTGCCGTTGTCGGTGATGATGCTGTTGGGGTAGCCGAACCGGTTAATGATGTCGGCGAAGAAGGTGACGACTGTCGCCCCGTCCAGCTTTCAGATAGGCTTGACCTCTATCCACTTTGTGAACTTGTCCATTGCCACCAGCAGGTGGGTCATGCCTATGCGCGCTCGCTTGAAGGGACCGACCATGTCGAGGCCCCAGACAGCAAACGGCCAGGTGATCGATATGGTTTTGAGCACCGCAGCCGGCATGTGCCTAAGCTGCCCGAAACGCTAGCACCCGTTGCATGCGTGGACTAGCTGCTCGGCATCCTCGAGGGCGGTGGGCCAATAGAAACCGTGGCGGAACGCCTTGGCGACTATTGCCCTGGATGAAGCATGATGCCCACACTCGCCCTGGTGGATGTCCTTGAGCAGCCGGTAGCCTGTGTCCACATCGACACACCGCTGAAAGATGCCGGATACGCTGCGCTTGTACAGTTCCTTGTTGATGATGGTGTACGTGTGCGCGCGCTGCCGGATTTGCCTAGCCTCCACCTCGTAATCCGGAAGCTCTCTATTGGCGATGTAGTTCATGAAGGGCTGCGCCCAGGATGGTATTTCCCGGATAGTGAGGACGCTGCCGCTCTCCGGTTGAGGGTCGTTGGGGGGGTCATCCGGGTGAGGTACCCGGAACGGCAGCCCCCGAGCCGCTTGATGAGTCGGCAGCCCCCCGGGTCTTGCGAGCCGGACGGTATGGACTTGCCAGAGTTGGAGCGAGCCTTCTTCTTCGCGGGTTCTGCCGGCTCCGCATATGATGTGCCGTCAACTGGAGTGCTTCCCGCCCAGATAATGGAATCCGACTCGGGGGACGGGTTGATGGAGGGCTTGCGCAGATGCTCCAAGGAGACCCCTGGCAGGATCGCCTGCCTAGTGGATCCGATTGGCGCAAGCGAATTGGCTGCCTCGTTGTTGACGCGAGGGATGTGATGGAACTCACATCCGTCGAATCAGGCGCTAATCTTCTGTATGTGGAACCGGTAGAGAGCCATGTTTGCGTCGCGGACGTCCCACTCTCCGGATACCTGCTGCACCACCAGATTTGAGTTGTCGAAGCAAAGAATCCGGTTGACACCAATCTCCCTGGCTAGCTTGAGGCCATGCACCAGTGCCTCGTATTCAGCAACGTTGTTGGAGGCCTTGAAGTCGATCTGGAGGACGTACTCCAGCCGGTCTCCTTTGGGCGAGGTGAGCACGATGCTGGCTCCCAAACCCCCCAGCATCTTCGAGCTGTCAAAGTGCATTCTCCAGTGGTCCGAATTAGGAACCGGTGGGAGGTATTGGGTCCCGGCCCAGTCGACGAGCAAGTCCACAAGAGCTTGCGACTTGATCGTGAGCCGAGGCTCGTACTGGATGGAGTAGGTAGCGAGCTCGATGGCCCACTTTACGACTCGGCCGGTGGCGTCCTTGTTTCCAATGATTTCCGAAAGGGGTGCGGTGCACACGACCTTAATCAGATGCTCTTGAAAGTAGTGCTTGAGCTTCTTGCACGCCATGTACACACCATAACACATCTTCTGGTAGTGGGGGTAGTTCTGCTTGGAGAGGGAGAGAACCTCGCTAAGGTAGTAGACGGGTCGCTGAACCGGCTGAGCCTTGCCTTCCTCGAGACGCTCCACCACCAGGACGACACTGATGACCTGGATGATGGTTGCTATATAGAGGAACATCGGCTCCTTGCTAGCCGGCGTGGCTAGAACCGGCGATGTGGATAGCATGCGCTTGAGGTCGTGAAAAGCAGTGTCGGCCTGCGAGGTCCAGGAGAACTTGTCCGTCTTCTTCATCAGCTGGAACAATGGAAGTGCCTTCTCCCCCAATCGGCTGACGAAACGGCTGAGGGAGGCCAGGCATCCGGTGAACTTCTAGACTCCAAGCAAGTTCCTGGGCGGCTGCATTCTCTCGATGGACGCAATCTTCTCCGGATTTGCCTCGATCCCTCGCTGTGAAACGAGGAAACCGAGGAGCTAGCCGGAAGGGACACCGAAGACACACTTCTCCAGGTTCAGCTTCATCTGGTACTACCGGAGGTTGCCGAATGTCTCTCCCAAGTCCTCAAAGAGGGTGCGCTTCTCCTTGGTCTTGATGACCACATTGTCCACATAGGCATGCACGTTTCGGCCGATCTGCAAGTGCAAGCATTTCTGCATAGAACGCTGATAGGTAGCGCCTGCATTTTTCAGACCGAAAGGCATGGTTACATAACAGAAAGCCCCGTATGGGGTGATAAACGATGTCTTTATCTGGTCAGCCGGATTTAGCCGGATCTGATTGTAACCGAAGTAACAATCCAAGAAGGACAACAAATCGTAGGCGGCCGTGGAATCGATAACTTGATTGATACGGGGCAAGGCGAAGGGGTCTTTCGGGCGCGCCTTGTTCAGGCTGGTGTAGTCGATACACATGCGCCGGGTCTTGTTCTTCTTCAACACCAGGACTGGGTTGTCCAACCAGTCCGGGTGGTACACCTCCATGATGAACCCAGCTGCAAGGAGCCGGGTGATCTCGTCACCAATGATCTTTCTTTTCTCCTCTATGAACCGGCACATAGGCTGCCTGACCGTCTTGGCATCCGGCCGCACATGAAGCGAGTGCTCGGCGAACTCCCTCGGCACACTTGGCATGTCCTTGGGTGATCATGCGAAGATGTCCCGATTCTCACGGAGGAAGTCGATGAGCGCTCCTTCCTATTTGCTGTCCAAGTTGGCGCCAATGGTGACGAACTTGGTGGGGTCGGAGGGGTCGAGCAGGATCCTCTTCGTCTCCTTTGCTGCCTAGAAAGCTGCTTCTCCAGCCGGCTTGCTGCTAGCCGACATTTCTTGCTAGGCTATGGCCACATTGCGTATGATCACGCGCTTCTCTTCGGCTATGATGAGGGCTTCTGCGAGCTTGGAGCCGGCTGAGGTGCACTCCATTGACCGCCTAAAGCAGCCGGCAATGGTGATCACGCTGTTTGGTCCTGACATCTTCGTCTTGAGATACGCGTAGTGGGGGACGGCCATGAACTTGGTGAGGGCGGGGCGCCCGAGAAGAGCATGGTAGGAGCTCGTCAGGTTCACCACCTCGAACCATATTGGCTCGCGACAGAAATTCTCCTCGGTCCCGAAGATGACGTCTAGCTGGATTTTTCCCAGCGGAGCGCAAGCCGGTCCTGGCAGTACGTCGTGGAACGTTGTGGTAGTCGGGCGAAGGTCGCACTCCCGGATGCCTAGCTTCTCTAGAAAAGATAGGTAGAGAAGGTTGTGGCTGCTGCCTCCGTCGATGAGGACGCGCGAGAAGCAGCAGGTGCGCTTGTTGGAGACTATGGCGTAGCCCCCAGGAATCGGAAGCTGTTCCGGCTGATCCTCCCGGCTCCAGGTGATGGGGGTCTCCGACCAGTTCAGGTACTGAGGGACTGGGGAGACGATGGCGTTGACCTCCTTGGAGCGCTGCTTGCGGCTGTGCTTGTCGTCCAGCTCCGTCTCGAAGATGTGGTAGGCGGCGTGCGGCTGGGGGTAGCCGTTGTTGTTATTGCCGATGTTGCCGCTGTTACCATCATTACCGGCTCCCCTAGCCGGTGGTGGTGGTCCACCAGGAGGGGGCGGGGGAAGACGTTGCTGGTTGCCCTGGTCCTTTAGCTAGCGGGTCCAGCTGTAGTTCCGGGTGGTGAGCGTAGCCGGCTTGAAAGGACCACTATGCCACTTGCACGGGCCGTCAAACATCTGGTCGAAGGTGAGCCGCGGCTTCTGCCTTCTTGCATCGTTAGCCAGTGCGTCAAGCGCGCCCTCCACGACATTGACCTACCCCGCGTGGTAGCGAGGCTTCTGCTGTCCGGCTTGGCGGTCCCCATGGAACCGGTTGTCGTTGCAGTGGCGCCTGGAGGATCTGGCTTCTCCAGCCGGATTTTTCGGACGGTCGCAAGCCGGCTCCGTCAGAGTCTGACGCCCGTCATCACTTACTCGAAGGGGTTTCTTCATGGCGGCATCCTCCATGGCGTACTGGTCCGCAACCGTCATGAACTCCGCCATGGTTTTTGGCTCGTCACACAGTAGCCGGTGGCGAAGCATGGTGCCTTCTCGGCATCCCTCGACGAAGAAGCCGATGGCCTGGCTCTCCAGGATGCCCTCGTAGGTGTTGTGCAACTCCGTCCACCTGGCGAGGTACTCGCGGTCCATCTCGTGGTCGCCCTAGACGCATAGGGCCAGGTCGCGTGGGCGGCCCGGACGCTTGTATGTGCCGTTGAAGTTGCGGACGAAATTCTCAAAGTCTGGCCAGGCATTGATGCTGTTGGGCGCGAGGCTGTTGAGCCATGTCCTCGCTGACCCGGTTAGCATAAGGGGGATGTAGTGCATAGCTGTGCGCTTGTTCCCATGGGCGATGCCGACTGCCGTGGCATAGTCGGTCAACCAATCTTCCGTCTTCATGCTATTGTCGTACTTAGGGGTGTCCCTGGGCAGGGTGAACTTATCTGGAAACAACTCATTCCGGATGTGGGGTCTGAAACAAACCGGTCTGGTGGAGTCTTCCTCTTCCGTGAAGCGCACTTGAGCGAGGAGCTCGATGCGGTCACGGGCATCCGGACGATCCGGGTTGGGCGCTCCTACCCGGCCCGAGAGATGGGAATCGGTAGGTCTTGGTGCTCCGGTTGGTGGAGGGGGAGGAAGTGGGTTGTTGTTCACTATTTGCTCCTGGCACGGCTGGCCCTTGCTGCCAGAACCACGACGCTTGCTGCGGGCCTTAGCCGGAGGAGAGGATGCCTGCTGGGTGTCACGGGGCGCACCCTTGCTATTGGCGGGCGGCCTGCTTCCCTTGGAGCATCTAGGGTCCTCCTGCATCAGCCTGCTCGTCCGTGATCCGGAGGAGCTCCTGCACCCGGGCGTGCTGCCGGGCTCGCTCCTCGCCCTCCAGGTTGGGCAATTCGTCTACCGTGGCTCGCGCCGCGTGCAGGTTCTTGATGGGTGTGCTGTAGGTGGGACGGATGAGAGCGGGTGCCGGATCCGGCTCGCCATCCTTCTCCATCCTACGACCTAGCTCGCCGCCCTGGCATCGCACTTGTCCACGCCGGCTCGGCTCCGCGGTGGCCAGAGTGAAGCCGTGCGCATGGTTGTACTCGCGCCCGGTGATCTCGATTTGCTTGCGGGTTGCAGCCAGCTCCATGGCCTCCTGGAGGAGAAGCTGTCTCTCCATGGAGAAGTTGGCCTCCACCTCCTCCGGGTTATTCTTGAGGTTAATCGGCATGAGGAGCCGGTCGATATCCTCCTCCACTGGATTCCTGGACTGCGGCGGAGCAGAAGTCCCGCCCTCATTCGCGCCCCGCTCCGGCGGCTGGCAGGGGTGAGAGCTGGAGCCAGCCATCATTACCTTGACGCCGCGAGGGGTGATGGAGGCGCTGCTGCCGAGGTGCAGCGACTCCGTGACGGAAATGATCTCCCTAGGGAAATGCTTCGGCACGTTGGCGATGTAGACGGGGAGGTCGCCGAAAAGAAGGATGGAACCGTTTGCCGGAAACAAGGTTCCGGTGAAGCAGGAAGAATTGTCGATGACACAGTCAAACTTGCCAAGCGTGAGCACTAGGCCGGAGGCCACGCGCTCACCGGCTGAAGTGCAGGGTCTCGTGCAGAACGTGACTCCAGTCAAAGCCATCTTGCCCCACGGTAGGCGCCAACAGTCGTTGTATTGGGAACGGCAGTACCTAAGCAGGTTAGATAGAGGTGTGGGGACTAGCAGGGAAGCTCTCGACGGTGTCCAAAGGTGGGATTGGGTACAAGCAAGTGTAGCGAGACACAGGAAGTACCCAGGTTCAGAGCCCTCGTGGTGAGGTAAAGCTCCTACTCCTGCCGATCTGACTATGAGTGGTATACGGACTACAATCACTCCTCGAGCTGTATTCTCTAGCTATTATCTTAAATGCACTGCGACCAACCCGTTCTACTAGAACCTTGCCTCTCCTTATATAGGCAGAGAGGCAACAGTCTCACTGGCCAGTCCGGCTGGCGGGTGATACATTGCAAATGTATCTATAATTTTTGATGTTCCATGCTTGGTTTTATCCACTTTCTTATGTTTTGTTCCAACTTTGGAGTACTTTTCATATGATTTCTTGGACTAACCTATTAATAAGATGCCATAGTGCCAGTTGCCTGTTTTCTGCTGTTTTTGGTTCCAGGAAGTCAGAAAATGAATATTCTCGGAATTGGACGAGACAAAAGCCAAAGTTACTATTTTCCCAGAAGACACACGGAGCCAGAAGGAGAGTCAGAGAGGGGCCACAGGGTGGCCACACCCCCCTTGGCGCGGGCCAGCCTAGGCCGCGCCAGGGCATGGTGTGGGCCCCTGGTTGGCCACTGACCTTGCCTCCTTCGCCTATAAGAGCCTCCCGATACCAAAACCCTAGATAGTCAAGCCTCCAGCCACGAAAAGTTCCGCAGCACCGCCGCCACCGAAGGGGAGATTCAGGGGACAAAAAGTCTCTGTTCCGGCACCCTGACGGGACGGGGAAGTGCCCCCGGAGCCATCTCCATCGATCTCCACCACCATCTCCATCACCATTGTTGTTCCCATGATGAGGAGGGAGTAGTTCTCTCTCGAGGCTAAGGGTTCTACCGGTAGCTATGTGTTCATCTCTCTCTTTATGCGTGATCATAATGTGACCATGAGCTTGTAATCTATAGATCTACCTTGCTACTCAAGTGCTTATTAGATCTCTGCTCTCCCCATGTGTGTGAAAGTGACAGCGTGCACACCATGGTGGCACTTAGGCTAGAGATTACAAATACTTGTTATGAGTTATATTTGGAGTTGGATGTCTCTATGAAATTGTGGTGTTTGTTGGACTCATCTAGTACTCAAGGTGACAGTGTGGGGTTTTCTAGATGGGAAAGGCTTACTTTGAGGTGTGCTGTTATAGCCCTACCATCGATTAGAGTGTCCAACCGGAGAGTAGTTAAGAGTAGTATCATGAAGAGAATATATTTATATGAGAGTGTTCACTAGTGAAAGTATGATCCCTAGGCCTTGTTTCTAAGCATTAAAACACCGTTTGCTACTAGATCTGTTACATGTTTGCCTGCTTCCATCTTTGTTTCAGTTTTACTCTAGTCTTTTCCACGCCATCAAGCTATTTTCTATCACCGATACCACTTATAATTATCCATACCACTTGTATTTCACTATCTCTTCGCTGAACTAGTGCACCTATACACCTGACAAGTGTATTGGGTGTGTTGGGGACACAAGAGACTTCTTGTATCTTAATTGCAGGCTTGCTTGAGAGGGGATACCTTTGACCACTTCCTCCCTGAGTTCGATAAACCTTGGGTGATCCACTTAAGGGAAAACTTGTTGCTGTTCTATAAACCTCTGCACTTGGAGGCCCAACAACTGTCTACAGGAATAGAAGTGCGTAGACATCAAGCTTTTTCTGGCGTCGTTGCCGGGGAGGTAAGGTAAAAAGTATTCACACCGGAGGATTAAAGAAGAAGAACCTCCCACGGCAAACGCCTATTTTCTAGCGCCGTTGCCGGGGAGGTAAGGTAAAAGGTACTCACATTTCTCCGGTGTGAGTGCTCGAAGTTATTTCCTTTAGATTCTGCAATTTTGTCTTTTTGTTTCTTGTTTTCACTAGTTAGGCTTAATGGAAAACAACAAAAAAATTAGAGAGCTTTATTGTATTTATCTTGAGTTAGGACATGAAGTATTTGAAGAGAAAATTAAAAAACCTATGGAACTTTATTTGCTTGCTAATAGCAATGTTGTTAGTATGAATTCTTTGGACACCATTATTACTAATGCTATGGAAAATTCTAAGCTTGGGGAAGCTAGTTTTTATGAAAATGATCTTTTTAGTTCCCCAACTTTAGAAGATAGCTATTCTATTGCTTATGCTGATACCAAACCTCCAATATATGATGATTACAATGATGAATATGATATTTTCAGTCCACCTACTATTGAGGAGAAAATTAATTATGATTACAGTATGCCTCCTATATTTGACGATTATGGTGATGAGAATAATAATGATAGCTATTTTTTTGAATTTTCTCCCACTACAATTAATAAGAATGACTATGCTTATGTGGAGAGTAATAATTATTATATGCACGTGGCTCATGATAAGAATGTTTTATGTGATAGTTATATTGTTAATTTTATTCATGATGCCACTGAAAGTTATTATGAGAGAGGGAAACATGGTTTTTTGTGTCTCAACAATATTAAGTTTCTCCTCTTTATGTTGAAAGTCTTGAAGTTGCACTTGTTTTGCTTTCCTATGCTTCTTGCATTGTGCTTTCATGAATTGTTTCTTTACAAGATTCCTATGCATAGGAAGGGGTTAGACTTAAATGTCCTTTGAATTTTATTCTTGATGCTCTCTTTTACTCTCAATTCATATTTCTTATGTGAGCATCTTCTCAAACTATCATGCCTAACTTAAAGGCGTTAAAGAAAAGTACTTATTGGGAGATAACCCAAAAGTTTTAGATGAGTCTTGGAAGTTATTACTTCAGTAATAACCACTTCTTATCCTTTTTATTTGCTATTTGTGCCAAGAGTAACCTCTAATGAGAGAGAAGTAATGATTGGGAAAGTTGCTGTCCCGAAACAGATTTATGTGCTTCACCGTAAAAATTCGTGTAAAATCTCTGTACGTCCTTTTGAGGCGTGAATTTTTGGCCTTCTGCCCCAGGTTGTTATCTAACTTTTGTTAGTTCAACACTTTTTGATTTGAGCAATAGAAGGTCTTCGAAAAAATTCGTCTTTACCTTTTGGTCTGTTTTGACAGATTTCTGCCATTATTTGCATTTGCTTCTTGTTGGTTCCTTTTTGAGTTCTTTTGGGAATTGCCATTTTTGAGTGAAGTGCTACAGTAGCTTGTGTCTTAATGGAAGTTTTATTGGTGTTGGAACTGAACCTAAGACCTATTATCTTGAGTGCACTAATGTTGCTAATAAAGATGGTGTGAAGTTTTGTATGAAGGAAAAATTTCAGGTGTATGGAAGGAATGAGTAATGAGATGAAGAATGGACTAAAGCTCAAGCTTGGGGATGCCACGCGTGTCACCCCAAGAAATATTCAAGAAGTACAAGCGTCAAATCTTGGGGATGCCCAAGGCATCCCCTTCTTCATAAATAAAAATCCCAGTATCTTCCAAACGCTTCATTTTTATTGTTTCATGCACAATTGTGTTGTTCTTGGAGCGTCTCCTTTTTCATTTTCGTTTGCTTTGTTTGCTGAATAAATTGGTTGGACCCCCTCTTTCATACATTTGTTTGCAAATAGTTTGGTTTGGATTGGAAAAGAATAAGAAAGTCCGTGCTTATGTGATAAAAAGAGCTCGTTTTTTACTGTGGCCTATGCTCTGTCATGTCATGCTTGATATTATTTTGGATTTATGCTTAGTATTCTTTGCTGTAGCATGACTTGTTATAAACAATTGAGATTGCTTAATGTGCCTTGGATGAATCATGCGTTGTTTTAGCATATTAAAGCATAGTATAGTGGTATTCTCCTTTGATACTTTATTTTGGTTGACTTGGCGCATGCTCACACCATGTTATGACTATCCCAAGTCACCATAGCCTTTATGATCCTTTAGTTTTCAACTTGTAGTATCACTTTATGCTTTGATCAATGATGTTTTGTCGCTCTGCATAATTATGGCCATTATTGCTCTCTCAGTTTGTCGTTCCCAGTCTTTTGCTAGCCTCCACAACCAAGTATGAGTTCAACTCATGCATCCAACTCCCTAAACCAAGTTATTCCAAAGAGTCCACCATACCTACCTACTAGCTTATGCTATTCCAAGTATATTCATGCTTTTGTTTATCTTCCAAATAAACTTGTTATGAGAAAACTAGTGATTAAAGCTCTCACGAACTTGATGGCACACTTTAGTTTTTGCATCTAATAAACTTGAACCATTGGGTCCTTCTTTGTTGCGTATATGCTTGCGCTTTATAAATTGAAATTAGCAGAACCATATTTCATGGGGAACGCTTTCAACATTGCACTTGTACTTTGTACCCCGTTGATATCATGTTCTTTTTCTTACGGATCCCGGCGGTGTGAAATAAAAGTGGAACTTGTAAGATCATTGAGTTTGTATGTGTGTAAGAGAAACGCCTGGGCCGCTAGCCTAAGCCATGCCTAATCATGGTGGAAACTTGTAGCATCACCATAATGAGCACTCTATGAAGCATCCCCAATAAAAACCTATGCAAATAGCAAATAAAAAGATCGCTGGGATGCTCATTGTCTGCTTGCCTTGTCATTTTGATTATGGGAAAGTTCCCGTATCATGTGCAAGGGGTACCCCGTTGGCGGTTCTTAATGATACACATATACTTACAATGACAAGAGCTTACTCATGACTGAAGTTGAGTAGCATGAGGATCGGTCTTTGTAAGTAAGGGGCATGAGATTTCGGTTTATAACTTGTCAAGCATATCCTCTTAGTTGTGTCACTTTAACCTTAATCACCTTAAAGATGCTTATGATAGGGGCAATGAGAGCTGAAAGCTATAAGTACCATAATTTTTGGAAGCTCTTTATGAGACTTGAATCCCTACTTCCTTTTAAAGGCCTTTCTTCGACCATTATATTGAGTCTCCACCTTCTATCTTTATGCACCTACTTTGAGAGCATAGTGGCCATTCTTAGTTCTATGTGCATTGTCCCAAGACTAGTTGATTGATGCATAACTTGATATTGCTTGTTTTAAACTATTGTATCTAGTCACTCTTATGAACTTTGAAGGTGTCCTATGCATTTATATTTGCTACTCTATTGAGGGACAAGCTGAATACTATTATGCTATGTTTTCTTTATGTGAAACAAACAAACGTCTTGCAAAGCATTGTTATTCATGAATCTTTTGTTTGTGCCTTTTTTCATGTTGCGTCATAGTTTCTTTGCTTATTGCTAGAACTTTGTCTTTCATGTTATGATTAAAGTACTATGATCCCAGCTTTGAATGATTTACAAATACTTTGATCAAGTCTTTGATGCTGCATGTTACCTCAAAAAATTTTCTTTCTTTGTATCACTTACCTACTCGAGGACGAGCAGGAGTTAAGCTTGGGGATGTTGATACATTGCAAATGTATCTATAATTTTTGATGTTCCATGCTTGGTTTTATCCACTTTCTTGTGTTTTGTTCCAACTTTGGAGTACTTTTCATATGATTTCTTGGACTAACCTATTAACAAGATGCCACAGTGCCAGTTGCCTGTTTTCTGCTGTTTTTTGTTCCAGGAAGTCAAAAAATGAATATTCTCGGAATTGGACGGGACGAAAGCCAAAGTTACTATTTTCTCGGAAGACTCACGAAGCCAGAAGGAGAGTCGGAGAGGGGCCACAGGGTGGCCACACCCCCCTTGGCACGGGCCAGCGTAGGCCGCGCCAGGGCATGGTGTGGGCCCCCTGGCTGGCCACTAACCTTGCCTCCTTCGCCTATAAGAGCCTCCCGATACCAAAACCCTAGATGGTCAATCAGAAATCCACAAAAAGTTCCGCAGCGCCGCCGCCACCGAAGGGGAGATTCGGGGGATAGAAAGTCTCTGTTCCGGCACCCTGCCGGGACGGGGAAGTGCCCCCGGAGCCATCTCCATCGATCTCCACCACCATATCCATCACCATTGCTGATTCCCATGATGAGAAGGGAGTAGTTCTCTCTCGAGGCTAAGGGTTCTACCGGTAGCTATGTGTTCATCTCTCTCTATGCGTGATCATAATGTGATCATGAGCTTGTAATCTATAGATCTACCTTGCTACTCAAGTGCTTTATTAGATCTCTGCTCCTCCCATGTGTGTGAAAGTGATAGCGTGCACACCATGGTGGCACTTAGGCTAGAGATTACAAATACTTGTTATGAGTTATATTTGGAGTTGGATGTCTCTATGAAATTGTGGTGTTTGTTAGACTCATCTAGTACTCAAGGTGACAGTGTGGGGTTTTCTAGATGGGAAAAGGTTACTTTGAGGTGTGCTGTTATAGCCCTACCGTCGATTAGAGTGTCCAACCGGAGAGTAGTTAAGACTAGTATCATGAAGAGAATATATTTATATGAGAGTGTTCATTAGTGAAAGTATGATCCCTAGGCCTTGTTTCTAAGCATTAAAACATCATTTGCTACTAGATATGTTACATGTTTGCTTGCTTCCATCTTTGTTTCAGTTTTACTCTAGTCTTTTCGACGCCATCAAGCTATTTTCTATCACCGATACCACTTATAATTATCCATACCACTTGTATTTCACTATCTCTTCGCTGAACTAGTGCACCTATACACCTGACAAGTGTATTGGGTGTGTTGGGGACACAAGAGACTTCTTGTATCTTAATTGCAGGCTTGCTTGAGAGGGGATACCTTTGACCACTTCCTCCATGAGTTCGATAAACCTTGGGTGATCCACTTAAGGGAAAACTTGCTGTTGTTCTACAAACCTCTGCACTTGGAGGCCCAACAACTGTCTACAAGAATAGAAGTGCGTAGACATCAGCGGGCACCACAGGCGGGTCCCAGCCGGCTGGTCATCTATAGTACTCGGTACACTTACATCCCATCAGAGTACAAGCGGTAAGGTCGTCGTGGGTATAGTGAACGTTGTGCGAGCCTGCCGTCAGCGTCTAGCCACTATTCCCGCGTCACCCTGCAAAGTCTTCGGTATGGTCGGGTAGTTGTGGGTCTTGTCATCGTACCAGGGCATACCATGCACTGTGCAGCACGTCGCACTGTCCTCTTGATTGAGTCCGGCTACGCTGATGTTGCCGGCCCCGTGCCTTGCTGCTCCTCGCGGTTCCGGCTACCGTGAGGTAGCTGGCTTGACTTTCTCTTGTCCGGCTGCGCTCAGCCAGCCGGACGCGATCCGACTGCCATGATTCTTGTCTGGTTGGGGTATCCGGAGGTCATCCCCCTGACAAGGTGCAATCTTTTCTTCCATTTGTTGAATTGCTGGGCCATCTTCTTAAGAGCGTACTCCTTGACGGCTTGCTCCATGTGTTTCTGTAGTTCCTCCTGAGTTGGAATCTCCTCATCTAGAGCGTAGTCATCTGGATACACTTCTAACGTCGGTAGGGTGAAATTAACCATGAGCTTTTTCCAAAGAGTGTCTTTTACTAAGTAACTGACATATAGAGGCTCTGGATCCTTTGATGACATATTCCATTCTCTGACGGTGATCGGGACGTAGTCCCTAACAATAACTCCGCATTGCCTTATAAATTTATTTGCAGCATCAATGGGAGCCTTCGGTTCACCGTCTAGAGCGATTTCTTCGATCCTATACCTTTCATGGTCTCCCAACTTTTTGGCTGGGCCTCGTTTATTATTTTTAGAAGATTTGCTCGATACGGAGGGCTAAAAGAAGAAAGAGCATTAATATATACGTATATAGACAATGGAGGCTTAATTTATTAATATATATGCACCTCGCCGGCTTCTCCCTCGTCGGAGCCGTCTGTTCGGTCAAAACCCAGATCTCCCTCACCGAAGTTGTTCAGATATAGCGAGGTGACATCATTATCGATATGTCCTCCCTCGTTGATCATATCCTCAAGCACCATTTCCTTTTCTTCGTCTCTGGGTTCCATATTTCCCCAAAAGGGGAAAAGTGGATGAGTCGAAGCGGCCAAGCGAGGAGGTTAGGTAGGAGTAGTTTGACGGGCTAAGGATGTAAACCATAATTCAAAGAAACCCTAATATATGGCGCGCGTTGCCGCGCCCGTCCATCGTCCCTATATGGCGCACGTTGCCATGCCCGTCCATCGTCCCTATATGGCGCGCATTGCCACGCCCGTCCCTAACCTCAAGCGCCGATGGGATTATATAACTCCAAGAGGAAAGCAGTAACTCTGAAACCCGCAAACCCGACGGGACCTAGCCCCGAACCCGGCGGGTACCATCTCTACTACTACTAACTACTACTACTACTACTACTAACTACTACTACTACCCTAATACTACTAACTAACTACCACTACTACTAACTAACTAACTACTACTACTACTACTAGTACTAACTAACTACTATTAGTACCCTAATACTAACTAACTAACTACTACTAACTAATTAATAACTAGTACTACCCTAATACTACTACACCTAATTAACTACTATACTACTAACTAACTACTACTACTACTAACTAACTAGTACTAAACTAACTACCCTAATACTAAACACTAGTACTACTAACTAACTAGTCTAATTAAACTAAACACTAGTATTAGTACTAATACTAGTAATGCTAGTAATGCAGGCGGGGCAGTGTCGTACCTCCCTGGAATGGCGCGGGGGGTCAGCGGTGCGGCGCGGGGACGGCGGTGCGGGGACGGAGGCGCGGGGATGGCGCGGAGCGGGGGACGGTGATGAGCTCCATGGTGGCACGGGCGGCGACGGTTCGTGGCAGCTGGCGGCGGGGAAGAGGTGGCGCGTAGAGGCCGGCGACGGGACGGTGGTTGGGCAGCCTGACGGCGCGCGTGGAGGTCCTCGTGGGCGGCGGCGGTTCTGCTCTTGCTCTGTTCGATTGCGTGAAAGGACAAGGATGGGGAAGAAGGGGCGCCGCGCGGTTATAAAAGAAGGGCCTTTCGTCCCGGTTGGAGCCACCAACCGGGATGTAAAGGCCATACATCCCGGTTGGAGCCACCAACCGGGCTCCAACCGGGACGAAAGTCCAGAGCATACGTCCCGGTTGGAGCCACCAACCGGGACGTATGATGGCCACCAAAGGGGCGCGCGCAGGCACCAACCGGGACTAAAAGTCCTTTTTTCAAAAGTTTTTCAAACTTTTCAGATGTTCCTGCCTTATTTCTTATTTAGGTGTTTACATTTGAAATGATTTGGATTTGAACAAACTTTCTGTCTTATAAAACAATTATTCAAACTATTAAATTTGAAATGGTTCAAATTTGAATTTGAAAACACTTTCCACATGAAAAGTGTTTGAATTTGAAAACACTTTCATCATGAAAAGTGTGAATTTGAATAACTAATGCAGAACCATTTTCTATTTCCAAAAATAATTGTTCAAACTATTTTCCATTTAGCCATTTTCAAATAAAAATGCTTTACATAATGAAAATAGTGGATCTCTCGACACTATTGGGTACACAAACGAACCATTCGTCCTAGCCAATGGATTTAGTTATAATCATATCTAGCCCTATAGTACACAACTTTAGGGTCATCTTCCAAATCATCTTCGTCGTTGTCGCTATGGCATATTCCGGGGATCCTCAGCCCTTCCCCGACTTGTGTAGGGGGGAACCAGGGACCGTGAACCATGACATATTCCGGGGGCACCTGCCACTCCGGCCTCGGATGCACGACGCGGGGGGAGGGGGATCCCATATGACGATGCCGCTACGCCCGCGGCCTTTACCATAGCCACCCTTATTGTGGCTTTGCGGCGGGTGCAAGTGTGGGTACTGCAGGCGAGGATGATCTCCCTCAGCGATGTAGCGCATCACACCGACGATAGTCCGGTTCGGTTACCAAAGGGGACAACTAGTTTCATTGTGGATCACCGGGGGCGAGGCGTCACCCTCGTACCTAGCGAGCTCCCTTTCCTGTCGGTTAGCGAAGAAGGCATTCCAGGTGTCGTAGTTGTCGGGATCCCAATGGGGATCCATCCGCTGCTCCGGCGTGAGCTCTAGGTAGAAGTGGTTCATGATGGTCGCCTGGCAGGTGGAACCTTGAGGCACAGGAGGGATAGGAACTCCTCCAACTCTCAGCATCTAGTCAGTGGGCACCCGGTAGCCCGACAGGCATGGGTAGCTGGAGGCACACAGCGTCTCGGTCTCTTCGAGTGTGAGAATGGCCCAGTATGCGGTGTCCATTGTTGAGAGATGAAGGTGTGGATGTGTGGATAGCCATGGAACGGTCGGCCTAGATATAGAGGTAAAGGGCGGGAAAACAAAGCGGGAAGCGATGGGAAATATCTTTAGTCCCGGTTAGTGGCTCCAACTGGGACTAAAAGACCTGGTTAGATGAAAAGGGCGGGAAAGCATAGCGGGAAGCGGTGTGAAATGGCGGGAAATATCTTTAGTCCCGGTTAGTGCCTCCAACCGGGACTAAAAGACCTGGTTAGATGAAAAGGGCAGGAAAGCATAGCGGGAAGCGGTGGGAAATGGCGAGAAATATCTTTAGTCCCGGTTAGTGCCTCCAACCGGGACTAAAAGACCCGGTTAGATGAAAAGGGCAGGAAAGCATAGCGGGAAGCGGTGGGAAATGGCGGGAAATATCTTTGTGAAATAGGCAAGAGTGTCTCGGTACCATTTTTTTATTTAACGTTTGGTGTTGCTTCACAAAATGCCCCGATTTTGGCACTCGGAAAATAGAAAATGGCTTTTCCATGCGACGAAAAATAAAACTTCCTCCTACAACATTGTTAGCCATCCAAAGATGCACATGCATGCACAATATAAGCACAGTATCACAAACTATGCCTCGATTATGCACGTAACATTGGTCATTTGGACCGAAAGCCATGAAACCTCGAACATGATAGGTCATTTTGTGAAGGGTTTTTCGAGACATAATCAATAAACCAAGTTTGGTATTTTTCATTGCAACTATGTCATATAATATGACACCACGCGAGGGATTTATATTGCTCGGACTGTTTTTGAATTTCTTATGCCCGTTTCAAAATTTACCCATTTCCAACTATGATCATAACAACGGGCATGAAGATAGGGGATGAGCCTCGTTAAAACTTGCATTGGATCTCAGAAGAAACATCATATTATGAGTCTAAAAATGATTTTTTCAAAAAATTACGAGCATTAGATCATGTACCTATATGTCAAACCGGACCCACTTTCTACCGATTTGGTAGACATTTGTCTTTGTCTCCAGGGGTGGACGGAAAAGTTTTAAAATCCCTAGTTAGGATATTGTTCATGTAAGGTGGTATAGTATTTTTTAGAAATGGGGTGGTACCATTTTTATATTTAATGTTTGGTGTTGCTTCACAAAATGCCCCGATTTTGGCACTCGGAAAATAGAAAATGGCTTTTCCATGCGACGAAAAATAAAACTTCCTCCTGCAACATTGTTAGCCATCCAAAGATGCACATGCATGCACAATATGGGCACAATATCACAAACTATGCCTCGATTATGCACATAACATTGGTCATTTGGACCGAAAGCCATGAAACCTCGAACATGATAGGCCATTTTGTGAAGGTTTTTTGGAGACATAATCAATATACCAAGTTTGGTATTTTTCATTGCAACTATGTCATATAATATGACACCACGCGAAGGATTTACATTGTTCGGACCGTTTTTAAATTTCTTATGCCCGTTTCAAAGTTTACCTATTTCCAACTATGGTCATAACGGTGGGCATGAAGATAGGGGATGAGCGTCGTTAAAACTTGCATTGGATCTTTGAATAAATATCACACTATGAGTCGAAAAATGATTTTTTCAAACAATCACGAGCATTAGATCATGTACCTATAGGTCAAACCGGACCCACTTCCTATCGATTTGGTAGACATTTGTCTTTTTCTCTAGGGGTGGACGGAAAGGTTTTAAAATCCCTAATTATGATATTGTTCATGTAAGGTGGTCTAGTATTTTTGAAAAATGGGGTGGTACCATTTTTTTATTTAACATTTGGTGTTGCTTCACAAAATGCCCCGATTTTGGCACTCGGAAAATAGAAAATGGCTTTTCCATGCGACGAAAAATATAACTTCCTCCTGCAACATTGTTATCCATCCCAATATGCACATACATGCACAATATGGGCACAGTATCTCAACCTATGCCTCGATTATGCACATAACATTGGTCATTTGGACCGAAATCCATGAAACCTCGAACATGATAGGTCATTTTGTGAAGGTTTTTTGAGACATAATCAATATACCAAGTTTGGTATTTTTCATTGCAACTATGTCATATAATATGACACCACGAAGGATTTACATTGTTCGGACCATTTTTGAATTTTTTATGCCCGTTTATGGTTGCTTCGGCCGTAACCATGGAGCATCTTCTTTGCTTAACGGGATGCTTGGGTCAGTTTTCACTGTGAAGGGCGGAATTTCATCAAACTTATTATAATCTTCTGACATGTCTGTCTTGTCCTCGACTCCCACGATATTTCTTTTTCCTGAAAGAACTATGTGACGCTTTGGCTCATCGTGTGATATATTCGATTGCTTATTTTTTCTTTTTTTCGGTATGGAGGACATGTCCTTCACAGAGAAAACCTGTGCCACATCATTGGCTAGGAAAAATGGTTCGTCTCTGTAACCAAGATTGCTGAGATCTACTGTTGTCATTCCATACAATTGGTCTACCTTTACCCCTTCTCCATTTAGGTTGATCCATTTGCACCGAAACAAAGGGACCTTAAAAGAAACTCCATAGTCAAGTTCCCATATCTCCTCTATGTAACCATAGTATGTGTCCTTTTTTCCATTATCGTCGGTTGCATCAAAGCGGACACCACTGTTCTAGTTGGTGCTCTTTTTATCTTGGGCGATCGTGTAAAATGTATTCCCATTTATCTCGTACCGTTGGTTATTCAATATAGTAGAAGATGGTGACCCAGCCAACAAGTAGAGCTTATCTCCAACAGTGGTGTCGTTCATTAGATGTGTTCGCAACCAACTACCGAAAGTCTTCATGTGTTCATCTCTAATCCAGGAGTCTGGCTTTCCCCCGGGTTGTTCGAGCGTACAATATTCTTGTGTTCCACGATATACGGAGCTGCCAAGGTGGAATTATGTAGGACCGTGTAGTGTGCTTGAGTGAAAGATTGTCCATCCCTACATATTATTGCTTTCTTTCCCAGTGTGCCTTTTCCACTCAGTCTCCCCTCATGCTGTGATTCAGGAACACCAATCGGCTTAAGGTCAGGAATAAAGTCAACACAGAACTCAATCACCTCCTCTGTTCCATAGCCCTTGGAGATGCTTCCTTCTGGCCTAGCACGGTTATGAACATATTTCTTTAACACTCCCATGAACCTCTCAAAGGGGAACATATTGTGTAGAAATACACGACCGAGAATGGAAATCTCTTCGACTAGGTGAACCAGAAGATGCGTCATAATATTAAAGAAGGATGGTGGGAACACAACCTAAAAACTAACAAGATATTAGACCACATCCTTCTATAACCTTGTCAGAGTATCTTGATTTATCAGCTTCTGAGATATTGCATTGAGGAATGCACACAGCTTCACAATGGATACTCGAACATTTTCTGGTAGAAGCCCCCTCAATGCAATTGGAAGCAACATCGTCATAATCACGTGACAGACATGAGACTTTAGGTTTTGGAATTTTTCTCTGCCATATTTATTATCCCCTTTATGTTAGACGAGAATCCAGACAGCACCTTGATACTGTAAAGGACTTCAAAAAAGATTTCCTTCTCTGCTTTCGTGAGAGCGTAGCTAGCAGGATTTAAGTGACGCCATTTATCCGTCTTGTTCTGTGGATGCATGTTTTGTGGGTCTTTCATACGTTGTTGGTCCTCCTATTCTTGTGGTGTATCTTTTGTCTTCCCATACACGCCCAGGAAGCCTAGCAGGTTCACGCAAAGATTCTTTGTCACGTGCATCACGTCGATTGAAGAGCGGACACGTAGGACTTTCTAATAGGGTATCTCCCAAAATATAGATTTCTTCTTCTAGATGGGCGCGTGTCCGGTAGTGGCGTCGTTCGGAACAGGTTGACCGCCAGGACCCTTTCCAAAGATTACTTCTATGTCCTTGACCATACCAAATACATCATCACCAGTAGGGAGGTCAGGCTTTTTCCGGTAATCTGCCTCACCTTTGAAATGTTTGCCTTTCTTTCTGACTTGATGATGGATCGGAAGAAATCGACGATTCCCCAGGTACACAACCTTCTTACATTTATGCAAATATGTAGCTTCAGTATTATCTAAACAGTATGCGCATGCCTTGTATCCCTTATTTGTATGTCCTGAAAGGTTACTAAGAGCAGGCCAATCATTGATGGTTATAAAAAGAAGCGCTCATAGGTCAAATGGCTCCTGTTTGTGCTCATCCCACACACGTACACCTGGTTTTCCCCACAACTGTAAGAGTTCTTCAACTAATGGCCTTAGATACACATCAATGTCTTTGCCGGATTGCTTCGGGCCTTGGATCAGCACTGGCATCATAATGAACTTACGCTTCATGCACAACCAAGGAGGAATGTTGTAGATACATAGAGTCACAAGCCAGGTGCTGTGACTGCAGCTCTGCTTCCCAAAAGGATTCATGACATCTGTACTTAGACCAAACCATAAGTTCCTCGTGTCACCTGCAAAGTCCGGGAACTCTCTCTCGATTTTTCTCCCTGCGACCCATCAGCGGGGTGTCTCAACTTCCTGTCTTTCTTACGGTCTTCATTGTGCCATCGCAACAACCTAGCATGCTCTTTGTTTCTAAACAGATGTTTCAACCTTGGTATTATAGAAGCATACAACATAACCTTAGCAGGAACCCTCTTCCTAGGGGGCTCGTCATCACCATCAACATCACCAGAGTCATCTCGTCTAATCTTATACCGCAGTGCAGTGCATACCGGACATTTATCTAAATTCTCATACTCCTCACCGCGGTAGAGGATGCAGTCATTTATGCATGCATGTATCTTCTGCACATCTAATCCTAGAGGGCAGAGAATCTTCTTTGCTTCATAAGTACTCTCGGGCAATTCATTATCCTTTGGAAGCTTCGGCTTCACTATTTTTAGTAACTTCTCAAATCCCTTATCAGATAAACCGGTCTCTGCCTTCCATTTCAGCAATTCCAGTGTGGTACCGAGCTTTGTGCTGCCATCTTCGCAATTTGGGTACAATAATTTTTTGTGATCCTCTAACATGCCCTCTAACTTCAACTTCTCCTTCTCTGTTTCACAGTCTCGCTTTGCATCAGAAATGACCCGACCAAGATCATCAACGGGCTCATCTGATGCCCGTTTCTCACCTCCTTCTTCTTCATTCTCTTCCATTGCAGTATCATCATATTCAGGGAACATATGACAATAGTTGTCATCATCCTCTTCTTCTTCATTGTATTCCATCATAACCCCTCTTTCTCCATGCTTGGTCCAATAATTATAGCTGGGCATGAAACCTCTCCGAACCAGGTGGCTGCGAATGATTTTCAAGGAAGAGTACTCCTTGATGTTCCGACATTGAACACATGGACAACACATAAATCCATTCTCTTTGTTTGCCTTAGCCACATCGATAAATTTATCCACGCCTTGAATGAACACGGATTCATGTCGGTCACCATACATCCATCCCCGCCGGTTCATCTGCATCATTATAGAACATCATGAATAGTGAGATGACCAATTTACGTCGACACATGCATTTTTATATCAATGACAGATGAAGGATAAGGTTGCTAACCTCGATCAAGATGGAAAGAAAGAGGAAGGAAGAGACTTAAGTGTGGCTCGGGCACCTCATATTATTTTTATTTTATGTGAAATCAAGCGTATCATTCTCTCAGATATTTCATCGAACACCTAATGTGCATAGGAAAAAAAACTAGCATACCACACCTCACTCCTTCAACCAAGAGAAAAAACAGAGGGAGGGCTAGCTGGGGCGGGGCGTATTTATAGGGCGGCTATTCGTCCCGGTTCGTAATACGAACCGGGACTAAAGGTGGACGGCAAGCCACGTGTCTGGGGCCGGACCTTTAGTCCCGGTTCGTATACGAACCGGGACGAATGCCCCCTTAAGAACCGGGACGAATACCCCCTGGCTCCCGTGCGTCGCTCGGTTAGTCCCGGTTCAAGGAGAAACCAGGACTAATGCTCTCGGTCGCTGCGAATTAAAGGCAGTTTTTCTACTAGTGACAACGAGGACGCCACGCACGCGATGGCCATGTGTGGGCACACTCCGATCGATATGATCTGTCGTAAGTTGACGTGCTCGTAGCTTGTCGTGGAGTGGTGACGGTGCCGGCCCGACTGCCGGGACAATGTCCTAGCGCAAGATCGGAGTAGCGCTGTCTAGTCTGATCTAGGGATTTATTTTGAGGCTAATTGGATCTAATCAAAAATTTGGATTTCAAAAATTGACTAATCTAAGAACTGGAATTGATCTAAAAAAACGATTCGATCTTTGATCGAGATTGGATGCCGCACCCCCGAGAAGAGAGATTGACCTCCCCGGAGGTGGAGCACGATGCGGAAATAGTGGAAGGCTTAGGATCGATGCCGTGAGGCAAACCGACTGCCGGGACAACGCCCTAGCGCTTCAGAGTACCGCCGCCTAGTCTGATCTAGGGATTTATTTTGGGGCTAATTGAATCTAATCTAAAATTTGGAATTCGAAAATTAGATCTAATATAAGAACTATAACTGATCTAAAGAACCGATTCGATCTTTAATCGAGGCCGTATGTCGCGCCCCCGAGGAGAAGAGATTGATCTCCCCGGGAGCGGCGCCCGATGCGGAAGTAGTGGAAGGCTTAGGATCGGCGGCGATGTGTCGACGAAGATGTTGATAAATACCCCGTTGATGTAGACCTTGGCGATGATGTGTCGGCAATGAAGCAGCAGACATTGATGAAGTGCGTCGCTCGAAGGCGTCCCTTGTGGCGACAAAGGTGTCGCTGTCGTGCTACATCTGAGAAGTCGATGAAGTCATGTTGCACACCGGCCTAGCGTGTGGATGATATTGATGTCAGTTCTCTGTGGATGTGCTTGACAAAGATCTTGATTTGGCATGACGTAGTCGTACAACTCGATGTCGTGATTTGGATCGATGTAGTTCGGCTTGATCAGTGCAGATCGGTACAGATGGCATATTCTAAAGTCGATAAAGATCCGTGCGGGCGTAGTTGTGGGAGTCGTCGGTACCACATGCATCGTCCATGAAGCCCCACGTACAAATACATGTATTAGATTGCTCTTGATTACCTTGATGCATGTAGTGCATGTTGGCAAGGATGCCTCGGAGTTTTCTGATTTTGGACCGGCCTCCTGACTCCTGTGACACGCGGTCACCGTGATGGATCTGCCTGCATGCAGCTTACGGACTCTTTGCCTCTTTGCACGCGTGTTATTTCTGCGACGTCTCCCAGCTTCTGGATTGGCGGCGTCGATGCAGCGTGGTCCGGCAGCGCGTGTCCCGGGAAAACTTGCCGATGCCGGAGGTTGTGCCTCCGCTGCATACAAGAGCATCTTCACTCGTAAACCCTCATACGGTCTCTTGGCGGAGACATATTTTTGACCGTATGAGGGGGTGCTGGCTAGTTTTTAATTATGAGGAGCAGAGGCTAGCCAGTCGCATCCCAGAATCCTAAATTTTTTGTTAGCTTTGCGACAAGTAAATAACGAAGAACGAAAATAAAATCGCAACAAGGGGACACAGATTTAACGTGGAAAACCCTCTCCAACAAAGAGAAGAGAAAAATCACGGGCGTCAGCTAGCGAAACTTTACTATAATGGACCAACATATAGAATTTGGATCAACATATAACATTTTTTATCTCGATTGGGAAGAGAGGTGGTCCTCCAGGGACGCGTGGCATCGTTTCCACGCTTTGTTGATTAGCCGGCGCCCCCAGTTGCCTCCCTATGGGCAGGGGTTGGCCTAGGGACGCCGGATATCTCATATGCCCGCGTCGGATGAAAAATTATTTTGGGGGACACGACTGGGCTGCGTTTTCTCTCTCCACGCCCTAATTTGGCCTTTTTCGGTCTTTAGGGGGGACGAGTGGAGATGCTCTAAGCCTAGAAGGAGCGCCGCCTCTGCATTGATTCTCACCGGGTTTAGGGTCATAGAGATTTGGGTTTATTTTGTGGCTAATTAGATCTAATCTAGGAAATTGGAAAAAACGAAATTGGGCTATCTAATCTAAAGAACCGATTCGATCTTTGATCGAGACCGGATGCCGCGTCCCCGAGGAGAAGAGATTGATCTCCCTGAGGACGGCACGCGATGCGGAAGTAGTAGAAGGCTTAGGATCAACGTCCGGGGAGATCCCGTGGGAGACCCCCCAAGGCCCCATCTTGCCCTCCCCCATATGGCCGTGCCCGCTCTGCCCCTAGTAAGGGGGCCGCGCTCGAGTGATTGTTCATATGAACATCATCTGAGCGATCCGGGCATTCATTTGGAACATCCGGGGGTTCGGCCAGGACGGTCGGCGCCGTCAGATCAAGGAATACCTATGGCAAGAAGACGTGGACATTGTGGGCCTTCAGGAGACGATTCGGCAGGATTTCTCGATGGTGGAGCTGGAGGGCCTGTCTAGGCATAAGTTTGCCTGGACCTGGATCCCGGCGCATGGTCACTCGGGGGCATTCTCCTTGGCGTCAAGGAGGATACCTTCGAGGTTGAGGATATGGACCGCGGGGAATTCTTTGTGAGCATGGCTCTCATCCATAAGCAGTCTCGCCTCAAATGGGAGGTGATTATTGTTTATGGCCCCGCGGACCATAGGAGGTCCCAGGATTTCTTGCTCGAGCTCAAAGCTAAGGTGGAGCGTACGGAGACCCCGGTCATTGTGGCAGGGAACTTCAATCTCATGCGCTCTGCTGAAGACAAGAGATCGGCGAACGTGGACCTCCATAGGATTCGCATGTTCAACGATTGCATCGCTAACCTCGCCCTCAGAGAGATTTCGCGAGTCGGTGCCAGATTTACATGGACCAACAAGCAGCTAAACCCGATTCGCAGCGTCCTTGATCGCGTCTTTGTTTCGGTGGAATGGGAAGTGGCCTTCCCCTTGTGCTCGCTATGCGCGGTTACTATGGTCGGCTCAGACCATACCCCCCCCCCTCCTCCTGTCCTCAGGCGGAGGGTCACCTCCTAGACTGAATCGCTTCCACTTCGAGAACTTCTGGCTTAAACAGCGAGGGTTCGTGGAGGCGGTTCGGGCTAGATGGGAAGAGGCCACAGCCTCTCCCCCCCCCCCCCCCCGCACATATTGTGTTGCTGATGTTTCGCACCACTGTGCCCAGATGTCACAACAATTCATGCGGGGGTGGGGGCGAACCTTGGGGCCGCGATTAGAGGACAAAAGGATGCCATTCTTCAGGAGATCAGGGACCTGGATCAGGAGGCGGATCTGGTGGGGCTTTCGGCTGATGCTTGGTCCCATAGATATTCCCTCGAGACCTCCATTATGGAGATCTATAAGGGTGAGGAGGCATTCTGGAGACAGCGGAGTCGCCAGACTTGGACCCTCCAGGGGAGTCGAACACTGCCTATTTGCATGCCATTGCAAATGGCAGGCGTAGGAAGTGCTCGATCCCATGCCTCTAGAACGCGGACTCTCTCCTAGAGGACCAGAGAGAGATCTCGTCCCATATTTACACGTTCTATCGGGATCTGTTCTCCGCGGCCCCAAGGTCAGGAATTCCGCTGAGTAGGGACTTTTAGACTACGAGAGCCAAGGTATCTGCGGAGGATAATCAGGAGCTAACCCTTCCTTTTCTTCATATGGAGGTTGCTGAAGCTATCAAGTCTATGAAAACCAACTCGGCGCCTAGACCGGATGGATTGCCGGTGATCTTCTTCCAAACTTTCTGGGATCAGCTCTGCCCGGTGATTATGCCGATGTTTCAGGAGTTCTACATTGGGACTCTTGTCATGTCCCGGCTGAACTTTGGTGTGATTACCCTGATCCCCAAGCTAGTGGGGGCCACGGATATTCGCCAATTTCGCCCGATCACTATGATCAATGTCATCCAGCGGATCTTCTCAAAGGTCTGCGCCATCATACTCGCCCCTATCATGGAACGCTTGACCCACCCCCTTCAGTTTGCCTTCTTGAAGGGACGCCTGATTCATGATGGAGTACTCGCACTTCATGAAATCATTCATGAGGTGAAGGTACGACATCAGAAAGGGGTGTTCCTCAAGTTAGACTTTCAAAAGGCTTACGACAAACTGGATTGGACGTTCCTTAGACAAGTCCTTGAGCGTCGAGGGCTCGATGACAGGGTGATCTCTTGGGTTATGCAGTTCATTATGAGTGGTAGCACATCGATCAATGTCAATGGGAAAGTGGGTCCATATTTTTGACCTTCCTGCGGAGTTAGACAAGGGGACCCGATTTCTCCCCTTCTCTTTAACGCTGCGGTGGATGCCCTAGCAGAGATCTTGGACAAAGCCAAGATCACTGGCCACATATCGGGTGTGGTAGGGCATCTTATCCCCGGAGGTGGTCTCACCCACCTCCAGTATGCTGATGATACCATGATCATGGTGCAGGGGTCGGAGCTTGACATCATTAACCTCAAGTTCCTATTTCTATGCTTCGAATCCTTGTCGGGCCTCAAGATCAACTTCGACAAGAGCGAGGTTATGATCCTTGGCTTCCCCGAGGATGAGAGGCAGCGCATCGCTGACCGCTTGAACTGCCGTTTGGCGGACTTCCCCATTACATATTTGGGGATGCCCATGCGTGACTCTCGGGTGCTAATCAGGGATCTTGCTCCCATGGTCGCGAAGGTTCGAACCAAAGATGAACCGTGGCGCACGCGTCTCACGTCCAAGGGAAGCAAGACTATCCTGATTAACTCCTGCCTGTCTAGCCTCACCATGTATCAGATGGGCCTTTATCTCCTCCTTGAGAGAACCCATGCAGACTTTGCGAAGGAGCTGTCTAGGTTCTTTTGGGTTGCCAGAGATGGGCACCAGAAGTATCATATGGTGAAGTGGGCGGATATTTGTACCCCCAAAATCCTTGGGGGTTTAGGAGTCCTTGACTCTCGCTGCTTTAATGTAGCCTTCCTTCTGAAGTGGGTCTAGCGGATCCTCCAAGATGATGGAGGCCTTTGTCTACAACTCATTAAGGCCAAATACCTCCGGGGGCGCCCCTTGCTGGCGTATGAACGCCGGGAGGGATCCCAGTTCTGGCAGGCCATCCAAGACATTAAGCACCTTATCCGCCGAGGTTCCCTTTTATTGGTGGGAAATGGTTGGGAATTCCTGTTTTGGCTTGACCCCTGGTTGCAGGGGGTCTCCCTCTGCCAGGAATTTCCTGCTCTGTTTTCCATTTGCGCAGCTCCCATGATGTTGGTCGCCGAGGCAGCCCATGAAGGCCACTGAAATATCCCGTTCCGAAGGTCCTTCAATGATGTCGAGGCGGCTGACTTCCTGAGATTGCGGGGCTCCTTACCCTTATCACTCTCAGAGGAGAGGGATAAGGTAACATGGAGCCAGTCTCCCTCGGGAGCTTTTTCAGTTAGTTCAGCCTATATGATCCTCTTCCAGGGTCCAGAGTTACCTTGGATGTCGCACCTTTGGAAGGCTCCCCTACCCCTAAGCTTGCGGATCTTCCTATGGCAGCTGCTACAGGATCGTCTTCCCTCGGGGGTAGAGGTGTCGAAGCGTAATGGTCCTGACAATGGGCTATGTCCATTATGTGGGACGCCGGAAACATGCACCCGCATTATGTTCACATGTCCTGCCGCTCAGTTTTTGTGAAACTTTATCCGAGAAGCATTGGGGCCTACTTGGCAGGCCCATGATCTCGGCAAGTTCCTAGAAACTAAGGCGAACCGTACCGATAGAAGGCGCCACCTCTTCTGGTTGGTGTTTGCGGCCATTACATGGACCCTTTGGAATATTTGGGATAAGATGGTGATTGAGCGGATCTTTCTCCGCCGTGCTTCTGACTCTGTGTTTTCTTTGCTTGCCTACCTGCAGCAGTGGTATCCCCTATCTAGGCAGCGGGACCTGGAGAGCGTGGACGGTATCTTGCAGGCTCTCAGGGTGTCGGCACATCGCTTCATGGCGCCTGCTAGTGCTTCCGCGGCCTCTTAGTGGGAGCACTCTTCCTGCTCTCCCGTTCTCTTTTTTGTCTTACCTCTTTGGGCATGATGTGCTGTGGCCCAACGGACTCTCCTTTTCTTGTCTTTTTTTGACGCCTTGGCGTCGGTGACTTGCTTGTACTCTGGATGGTGGTTGCTTTATTTATAAAGCGAGGCGTAATGCCTGTTTCGAGGAGGCTTAGGATCGACGCCGTGAGGCAAATCGCTCTGATACTATGTGAAAAATATTGATCCCAGAATATTGTATATATTGCAATGACCCTTGTAAGATTTATACAGATGTATATTTAGAGGAAAGACTTAAACTACAAGAAGATGATTATATTTAAACTAATCATATCTCTATCTTTTGTCCTAACTATACATATTGTCTGGGGAGACGCGGAGGCCGGAGGGACGAGACTAGGGAGGAAAGATGGGATCCAGCTGTCTCTCCCATCAGGCTGCAACTCCACCGCGAGATAGCGACACGCAAAAGCACAAGCGATAGGGTGGTTATAGCAGCTACCGGAGTTCCAATCCGATGGACGACATCAGTGCCACAGTTGGGAGTAACCAAGCGGCCATCAAAGATGATTTCCAATCTGTGCACAGGGAGGCAGGAAGCAACATACATGCGCATGTGCGGATGGGGATGGCGACGGGGTGAGTTTTTCTCTATTGTTTGCAGGAGAATTTCCTAAAACATGGTAATATCCGGTTCACAATATGAATTGTCTATATTTTTACTCTATGATACATTATAGATTATATACATACGATGATTATCTAAATATGTTACATTTATGGTTCAGTATGCCCTTGCTTCCAAAAAATTGCTAGGTCCGCCACTGAAGCGCGCCCATTTAAAAAAAAAGATTCTAACAAAAGGGGGTATTACATGATGCTCAACAATGCAACGCTGCTTATCTTTTCATTGTTTGGTTTCAATATAAGTTTTGACGGTGGTTTCTTAGATGAGTTTCTAGTCATTAACATGTGCTCATGTGCGTAGCTGCACTTTATGATTAACACGATGATTTCATGAGCTTTATAATTAAAGTAGTACGAAACTACTGCCCGATGGTCGCCTAAGACTAGTAGAATACAGTTCTTTAGTTCCGGTTCGTAACTGCTTTTAGTTTCGGTTGCGCAACTGGTACTAGGCAATCGGGACTAGAGGGCCTTCCCTTTAGTCTCGGTTGTGTTACGAACCGGGACTGAAGAGACTCCACGTGGCAGCGATGGAGCGCGGGGGTGGAGGACATTTAGTCCCAGTTCGTACCATGAACCGGGACAAAAGGAGCTCTGACGCGACAGTGTTTGGGGGTTTCGGCTGTCGCGTCAGAGTTTTGGGGCTGATTTATGCCGCGGCATAGTTTTGAGGCGGATTTCTGCCACGGCAGGAGGCAGAGGTTTGGCGTAAGTAACGTGCCGAGAGATGATATATACAACTCGACGCTACTACATACAATAATATAATGAAGGAACTATTACACAACATCGTCATGAATATAGAGATCAAATTGATCTCTTTCTTCGTGCTTGGTCGAACATATTACATACAGTACACATTCATACATATATACAATATAATTTTTTTACGATCCCTATTGTCTAAATATAAATTCCTCATGGTATTCTCCGGTTGGATCTATGACCTCCTCAACTAAGAATTTCGCCACTTTCTTTTGAATTGCTTGTACGCGATCCTTTGATAGGAGACCGTCCCGCATCCATTCGATCTTATTTAAAGAAGGGGATCAATATATATGAATGAAACTCAACACAATTGATGGTAATAAAATAAAATTGTGAACATTGTTTACGTACTGCAAGTTGTTGTGGAATTCTGCCTAGCTCACAGGTCATCTGGCGAATGTACTCACAAACATAGTATCCACATAAATTATTTCCGGCTTCCTGCCTCAAACACTTCACAAGAATAGAGTTTAATGAAAATAATAAGCAAGCATGGTAATGATATTGAAACAAGAATCAAAGAGATGCGCGGACCTAGCGATAGTACTACTTACATTGAGTTCTCGAAATTGCAGCTCCTCTTTCCATTCACCCTAACAGCCTTGATGAACTGTTTCCAAACCCTGCCCATCAAAAAAATGAGTAAAAGAGTTATTAATTACTTGATATCAGAAAATGAATGAAAGATGCCAATATAGTGTGATAATGATTGAAATTACCTCTGGAGCATATAAATGAGGTCCGCCATATCTGGGGGTTTTTACGTTTCGAGTCCATGACAAGTACTTTTCCTTGGTCAACTTGAATGATTAGCATAATAAAGTGGAACCTGCGCACGCATAACTCATTTATTACACTTAACATCGAGCAAACGAAATCGAATATGCACAAGACAGTAACACTCACTCGAAGTTGTAAGGAAATATTATTTCCGTTTTGGTTTGTTGTTTCACTAAAAACCATAGCAAGTAACCCTCTATTTTCTTGGCGTTATTTTTTACCGTAACTTCATGAATGGTATTTGGGTCAATGAGCCCAAGGTCATAGATTTGTCCTCTTTTGAATTCGAGAACCTTCATTCCAGGGACGGAGACAAGGGGGGACGAGCAGGGGCTACACCCCCCTATGGTTGTGAATTTTATAGAAAATTTAGCCACGGAAGCTCCTAGTTTAAGCTAACTTAGCTAGCTTAGCCTCCCTCATTGAGATCACACACATGCCTCGCCCCCCTTGAGTCCCTGCTTCATTCTGCATAATAACATATAAAATAATATAGTGAGGATAATTATGCATGCAATGAACGCGCTGAACTAGAGACTTAATTACAGAAATAAATCACTTACAAACAATAGGAACTGACGAGAGATTTTTTGAGAGCGTCTTGATTGAATAACTGAAATAATTCTGTAAAGTCAATGTGTATCTCGTCGTTTCCATAGAAGTAATGCTCATCTCTAACTATCTCTATGAGCATGATCCTCCCTTCCTTTGAGGCTTGCATATATCACTCATTTGTGTTTGTAGATGTGGGACCTCCTCAGGTCTGACAAGAGGCTTCCCGTACTCATATTTGAATGCTACTTCGGCCATGGCGTGTCTTCCTTGCCTAAGTACCGAGTAATAGTCATACCAAGATCTCCAACTGTTAGTGTGACTAGTCGTGTCATGTTTGATATTGCTTTGACCTTATGCTTAGTAATTATTGTTGTAGCATGACTTGTTTCAAACTATTGAGATTGCTTAATGTGTCTTGAAAGAATCATGTGTTGTTTTAGCATACAAAAGCATAATATTGTGGTATTCTCCTTTGATACTTTATTTGGGTTGACTTGGCGCATGCTCACACCATGTTAAGATATACTAGTCACCATAGCCTCTATGATCATTTAGTTTTCGACTTGTAATATCACTTTATTCTTTAATTAATAATGTTTTGTCGCTTTGCATGATTATGGCCATTATTGCTCTCTTAGTTGGTCGCTCCTAGTCTTTTGCTAGCCTCCACATGTACCAAGTATGAGTTCCACTCATGCATCCAACTCCAAATAAAACCAAGTTATTCCAAACAGTCCACCATACCTACCTATTAGCATTATTGCTATTCCAAGTATATTCATGTTTTTATATACCTTCCAAATTAAACTTCTTATGTGAACATTAGTGCTTAAAGCTCTCACAAACTTGATGGCACACTTTACTTTCTTGCACATAATAAACTTGAACCATTGTGCCCACCTATATTGCGTATATGCTTGCGCTTTATAAGTTGTGAATTAGTAGAACCATGTTACCATGGGGAACACTTTCAACATTACACATTATTTAGTTGATATCATGTTCTTTTGCGTATGGATCCCGACGGTGTGAAATAAAAAGGGAGCTTGTAAGCTCATGGAGTTTGTATATGTGTTAGAGAAACGTCTGGGCGGCTCGCCTAAGCCATGCCTAATCATGGTGGAAACTTGCAGCATAACCATAGTGAGCAATCTGTGAAGCATCCTCAATAAACATCTATGCAAATAGCAACTAAAAAGATCACGGAGATGCTCATTGTCTGTTGCCTTGTCATTTTGATATGGGATAGCTCCTATATCATGGGGAAAGGGGTACCCCATTGGCGGTTCTCTATGATACACATGTACTTACAATGACAAGAACTTACTTGTGACTAAAGTTGAGTAGCATGAGGTTCGGTACTCGTAAGCAAGGGGCATGAGATTTTCAACTTATAACTTGTCAAGCATATCCTCATATTTGTTCACTTTAACCTTAATCACCTAAAGATGCTTATGATAGGGGCAATGAGAGCTGAAAGCTAATAAGTATCCTAATTTTTGGAAGCTCTTTATGAAACTTGAATCCTTGCTTCCTTCTATGAAGGGCCTTTATTTTTTAGTTTTATGTTGAGTCTCCATCTTCTATCTTTATGCACCTATTAAGAGAGCATAGTGGTCATTCTTAGTTTAATGTGCATTGTCCCAAAACTTGTTGATTGATTCATAACTTTGATATTGCTTGTTCTTAAATTATTTGTATCTAGTCACCCTTATGAACTTTGAAGGTGTCCTATGCATTTATGTTTTCCTATACCATGAGGGACAAGCTGAATACCATTCTTATTATGTTTTCTATATGTGAAACAAACAAAAGTCTTTCAAAGCATTGTTATTCATGAATCTTTTGTTTGCACCTTTTTCATGTTACAACATAGTTGCTATGTCTTATTGTTAGAACTCTGTATTTTATGTTCATGTTAGAGTACTTTGATCCCAGCCATCAATGATTTACAAATACCTTGATCAAGATTATGATGGTGCATGTCACCTTAAAAATTATTCTTTTTATCACTTACCGACTCGAGGACGAGCAGGAGTTAAGCTTGGGGATGCTGATATGTCGTAAACGTATCTATAATTTGTGATGTTCCATGCTTGTTTAGTATCTACTTTCTTATGTTTTGTTCACACTTTGAGGTATTTTTATACATTTTAAGGACCTAACCTATTAACAAGATGCCACAGTGCCAGTTGCATGTTTTCTGTTGTTTTTGGTTTCAGAAAAAGCCAGAAAAGAAATTTTCTCGGAATTGGACGAAACAAAAGACGAAGTTCCTATTTTTTCCGACACGACACGGAGTCCAAAGGAGAGACGAAGGGGAGCTAGGGGGCAGGCACACCCTAGGGTGGCGCGGGTCACCCCTGGTCGCGCCACCAGGTGGTGTGGCCACCCTGGCCCACCTCTGGCATCACCTCTTCGCCTATATATTCCCCCCGGACAAAAACCCTAAAGACCAGATCAGAATTCCACGAAAAGTTTCGCAGTACCGCCGCCACCGAAGAGGAGATTCAGGGGACGGAAGTCTCTGTTCCGGCACCCTGCCGGGACAGGGAAGTGCCCCTGGATCCATCTCCATCAACTCCACTGCCATCTCCATCACCGTTGCTGACTCCCATGATGAGGAGGGAGTAGTTCTCTCTCGAGGCTAAGGGCTCTACAAGTAGCTATGTGTTCATCTCTCTCTATGCGTGATATTATTGAGATCATGAGCTTTGTAATCTAGGATCTATTCTGCTACTCAAGTGCTTTAATTAATCTCTGCTTATCCCCATGTGTGTGAAGTTGATAGTGTGCACACCGTGTGGCACTTTGGCTAAGGTTACATAAATACTTATCATGAGTATAATTTGAGTTGGATGTCTCTATGAGATTGTGGTGTTTGTTGGAACCATCTAGCGCTTAAGGTGATAGTGAGGGGTTATCTAGATGGGGAATGCGAACTTTAAGGTGTGTTGTTATAGCCCTATATCATCCAACCGGAGAGTAGTTCAGGGTAGCATAATGAAGAGAAGATATTTATATGAGAGTGTCCACTAGTGAAAGTATGATCCCTAGGCCTTGTTTCTAAGCATTGAAACACCGTTTACAATCAGTCCTATTACATGTTTTCTTGCTGCCACTCTTATTTCAGATTGCAATTACCACTTATAATCATCCATATTACTTGTATTTCACTATCTCTTCGCCGAACTAGTGCACCTATACACCTGACAAGTGTATTGGGTGTGTTGGGGACACAAGAGACTTCTTGTATCTTGATTGTAGGGTTGCTTGAGAGGGATACCTTTGACCACTTCCTCCCTGAGTTTGATACACCTTGGGTGATCCACTTAAGGGAAACTTGCTGCTGTTCTACAAACCTCTTCACTTGGAGGCCCAACATTGTTTACAAGAATAGAAGCGTGCGTAGACATCAAGGTTCTTACTTGGCGAGCCTAGCATGTACAGACATGGCCTCGGAACATGGACCGAAAGGTTAAGCATGAGTCATATAGTCGATATGATGCCCATTGATACGTTGCTAACGTATCCATAATTTTTGATGTTCGATGCTTGGTTTTATCTACTTTCTTGTGTTTTGTTCCAACTTTGGAGTACTTTTCATATGATTTCTTGGACTAACCTATTAACAAGATGCCATAGTGCCAGTTGCCTGTTTTCTGCTGTTTTTGGTTCCAGGAAGTCAGAAAATGAATATTCTCGGAATTGGACGGTACAAAAGCCAAAGTTACATTTTTCCCAGAAGACTCACGGAGCCAGAAGGAGAGTCCGAGAGGGGCCACAGGGTGGCCACACCCCCCTTGGTGCGGGTCCCCTGGACACGCTAGGGCATGGTGTGGGCCCCCTAGCTGGCCACCGACCTTGCCTCCTTCGCCTATAAGAGCCTCCCGATACCAAAACCCTAGATGGTCAATCAAAAATCCACGAAAAGTTCAACAGCGCCGCCACCACCGAAAGGGAGATTCGGAGGATAGAAAGTCTCTGTTCCGGCACCCTACCGGGACGGGGAAGTACCCTCGGAGCCATCTCCATCGATCTCCACCACCATCTCCATCGTCGTTGCTGATTCCCATGATGATGAGGGAGTAGTTCTTCCTCGAGGCTAAGGGTTCTACCGGTAGCTATGTGTTCATCTCTCTCTCTCTATGCATGATCATATTGTGATCATGAGCTTTGTAATCAAGTAGATCTACCTTGCTACTCAACTGCTTTAATAGATCTCTGCTCTCCCCATGTGTGTGAAAGTGACAGCGCGCACACCATGGTGGCACTTAGGCTAGAGATTACAAATACTTCTTATGAGTTATATTTGGAGTTGGATGTCTTTATAAAGTTGTGGTGTTTTTTGGACTCATGTAGTGCTCAAGGTGACATTGTGGGGTTATCTAGATGGGGAAAGACTTACTTTGAGGTGTGCTGTTATAGCCCTACCATCGATTAGAGTGTTCAACTGGAGAGTAGTATCATAAAGAGAAGATATTTATATGAGAGTGTTCACTAGTGAAAGTATGATCCCTAGGCCTTGTTTCTTAGCATTGAAACACTGTTTGCAATTATATTTGTTACATGCTTGCTTGCTTCCATCTTTATTTCAGTTTGCCTTTAGTCTTTTCCACGCCATCAAGCTATCTTCTATCACCATTACCACTTATAATTATCTATACCACTTGTATTTCACTATCTCTTCGCTGAACTAGTGCACCTATACACCTAACAAGTGTATTGGGTGTGTTGGGGACACAAGAGACTTCTTGTATCTTGATTGCAGGATTGCTTGAGAGGGGATACCTTTGACCACTTCCTCCCTGAGTTCGATAAACCTTGGGTGATCCACTTAAGGGAAAACTTGCTGCTGTTCTACAAACCTCTGCACTTGGAGGCCCAACAACTGTCTACAAGAATAGAAGTGCGTAGACATCAAGCTATTTTCTGGCGCTGTTGCCGGGGAGGTAAGGTAAAAGGTATTCACACCGGAGGATTAAAGAAGAAGAACCTCCCACGGCAAACGCCTATTTTCTGGCGCCGTTGCCGGGAGGTAAGGTAAAAGGTACTCACATCCTCCGGTGTGAGTGCTCGAAGTTATTTCCTTTAGATTCTGCAATTTTGTCTTTTTGTTTCTTGTTTTCACTAGTTAGGGTTAATGGAAAACAACAACAAAATTAGAGAGCTTTTTAGTATTTTTCCTAAGTTAGAACTTGAATTGTCTGAAAAGAAAATTAAAAAACCCATGGAACTTTCTTTGCATGCTAATAGCAATGTTATTAGTATGAATCTTTTGAACACCTTTGTTACTAATGCTATGAAAACATCTAAGCTTGGGGAAGTTGGTTCTTATGAAAATGATCTCTTTAGTTCCCCAGTTTTAAGGAAGAAAATTTGCTCTGATGATACTTTGTCTCCCATATGTGGTAATTCTAATGATACTTGTGATATTTTAAATCCACATACTGAAAGCATCCCTTTTAAAATACCTAAAAAAATAATTATTGATCGTGTTATGGATAACTACTATTTTGGAGATGGAACTGTCCATCCTGGTGATCATTTGCTCTTTATACACGAATTATGCCGGTTGTTCAAGTGTGCAGGTATTACAACAGACCAAGTTAAGAGGAAGCTATTCCCTTTTTCACTTAAGAACAAAGCAAGGGAGTGGTATGAGCTACTAGATGATCCTCATCATTTGGAGTGGAAGGAACTTGAATCTCTCTTTTACTCTAAATTTTATCCTCCTCATGAAATTCATAAAGATAGGAATTATATTTATAATTTTCATCCTCATGGTGGAGAAAGTATTGCCCAAGCATGGGGGAGATTGAAGTCACTAATGCTCAAATGTCCCATTCATGAGGTCCCCAGGAATATTGTTATTAATAATTTCTATGCAAGGCTTTCAGGACATTACAAGGACTATCTAGATACTTGTTTAGAGGGATCCTTCACGAGCAACAAGGTCAAAGCTAAGTGGGATCTTCTTGAAACAATTCAAAGCAATACCGAAGATTGGGATAACAACAAAGGTAAAGAACCAGGTATAAACTATGAGTATGATTGCATCAACTCTTTCGCTGAAATTGCTAATTTTCAAGAGCTTAGTGCTAAATATGGTCTTGATCCTCAAATTCTTATTGATTGTTTTAAAACCTTTTCTTCTCATATTAATGCTCCTAAAGAAAATTGGGACATGTATCATGAGCCTTTTAAAGACACTTGCATGGAAAATGAAATTGTTGTTAATGATAGCAATAAACATGCTCAAACCTCTGAAAGTACTATTTCTTATAAGCATGTTAATTTTTGTGGAATACATAGACCTTGTGAGAATAATCAAATTGAAGAAGAATATTGTATCACCCACATGAATGAAAAAACTATAATGTGGTATAGGGCTTTAAATGATCTTGGTAAAAAAGTTTGTGCCCTTTATCCTTTTATTTGTGAACTTTGCTTTGAAGTGGGTCATTTCAATTTTCAATGCTCATGCCATAATAATAGCCCTTCTAATCCAATGAGTACTACAAGTTTTTATTGTGATGACATGATCACTCCTAATCAGCATGATGAACTTACATTATTTTTGGGATGTGAAGAGTTATCAAGAAAAACCTCTTTGGTAGATATGGGTGCTTTTGATATGAATAGTGTCATGCATGGTTGTCATCTTTATTGTGTTGATAATTTACACACAAATACTTACATACAAAATATTATAGAAGATGAGATCTTACCAGAATATGGCATGACTAATAAGTGTTTTGGTCTTATTAATGAAAAGGAGGAATCCTCCAAAATTTCTTCTATTGTCTCTAACAATGAACCAGGGTATATGGAGAAGCTTCCTTTCAAGCCTCTCCCTCCTAAAGAGAAGAAGAAAAGGAAGAAAAGGAGGAGTAAAAGGAGAGAGAAAACAGTATTTTCCCCTAAGCATGTTGCTCCTATTATAGTTTTTGATGAGTCTGAACTCGATGATCTTCCTATGCCTGTTACCTATAGTAGTGATCATGATTAGGAAATGCACACTACTTTTGATATTGAAAATATCTTTGGTACCAATTCTGAAAATGATGATATTAATAATTGCTATATTATTAGTGTTATCCATGATCCTTCCAATGATGATGAACACACTTTGGAAGATAACTATTCTATTGCTTATGATGATACTATACCTCCAATATATGATGATTACAATGATGAGTATGATATTTTCAGTCCACTTACTATTGAGGAGGAAGTTAATTATGATTACAATATGCCTCCTATATTTGATGATTATGGTGATGAGAATAATAATGACAGCTATTTTGTTGAATTTGCTCCCACTACAATTAAAAAGAATGACTATGTTTATGTGGGGAGTATTAATTCTTTTATACATGTGGCTCATGATAAGAATGTTTTATATGATATTTATATTGTTAATTTTATTCATGATGCTACTGAAAGTTATTATGAGAGAGGGAAACATGGTTTTATGCATCTTAATAATATTAAGTTTCCCCTCTTTATGTTGAAAATTTTGAAGTTGCACTTGTTTTGCTTTCCTATGCTTGTTGCTTTGTGCTTTCATGACTTGTTTCTTTATAAGATTCCTAAGAATAGGAAGTGGGTTAGACTTAAATGTGTTTTGAATTTGCTTCTTGATGCTCTCTTTTACTTCAATTCATATTTCCTATGTGAGCATCTTCTCAAACTATCATGCCTAACTTAAAGGCGTAAAAGAAAAGTACTTATTGGGAGATAACCCAAAAGTTTAGATGAGTCTTGGAAGTAAATACTTCAGTAATAACCGCTCCTTATCCTTTTTTGCTTTTTGTGCCAAGAGTAACCTCTAATGAGAGAGAAGTAATGATTGGGAAAGTTGCTGTCCCGAAACAGATTTCTATGCTTCACCATAAAAATTCGTGTAAAATCTCTGAAAGTCTTTTTGAGGCGTGAATTTTTGTTCTTCTGCCCCAGGTTGTTATCTAACTTTCGTTAGTTCAACACTTTTTGATTTGAGCAACATAAGGTCTCCTAAAAAAATTCGTCTTTACCTGCTGGTCTGTTTTGAAAGATTTCTACCATTTTCTGCATTTTCTTCTTGTTGATTCCTTTTTGAGTTCTTTTGGGGAATTGAGCTTTTTGAGAGAAGTTCTACAGTAGCTTGTATTTTAATGGAAGTTTTATTGGTGTTGAAACTGAACATAAAGACTTATTATCTTGAGTGCACTAATGTTGCTAATAAAGATTGTGTGAAGTTTTGTATGAAGGAAAAATTTCAGGTGTATGGAAGGAATGAGTAATGAGATGAAGGATGGACTAAAGCTCAAGATTGGGGATGCCACGCATGTCACCCCAAGAAATATCCAAAAAGTACAAGCATCAAAGCTTGGGGATGCCCAAGGCATTCCCTTCTTCATCAATAAAACTCCCAGGTTTCTTCTAAACGCTTCATTTTTATTGTTTCATGCACAGTTGTGTTGTTCTTGGAGCGTCTTCTTTTTCATTTTTTTTTGGTTTTTCGTTTGCTTGGTTTTCTTAGTTTTCTGAATAAATTGGTTGGACCCCCTCTTTCATACATTGGTTTGCAAATAGTTTGGTTTGGTTTGGAAAAGAGTAGGAAAGCTCATGCTTAAGTGGTAAACTGAGCTTGTTTTTGACTGTGGCCTATGCTTTGTCATGCCATGCTTGATATTGTTTTGGCTTTATGCTTAGTATTCTTTGTTGTAGCATGACTTGTTATAAACAATTGAGATTGCTTAACGTGCCTTGGATGAATCATGCGTTGTTTTAGCATATTAAAGCATAGTATAGTGGTATTCTCCTTTGATGCTTTATTTGGGTTGACTTGGCGCATGTCACACCATGTTATGACTATCTCAAGTCACCATAGAATTTATGATCCTTTAGTTTTCAACTTGTAGTATCACTTTATGCTTTGATCAATGATGTTTTTTCACTCTACATGATTATGGCCATTATTGCTCTCTTAGTTTGTCGCTCCCAGTCTTTTGCTAGCCTCCACAACCAAGTATGAGTTCCACTCATGCATCCAACTCCCTAAACCAAGTTATTCCAAAGAGTCCACCATACCTACCTACTATCTTATGCTATTCCAAGTATATTCATGCTTTTTTTACCTTCCAAATTAAACTTGTTATGAGAAAACTAGTGATTAAAGCTCTCACGAACTTAATGGCACACTTTACTTTTCTTGCCCTTAATAAACTTGAACCATTGTGTCATCTATGTTGTATATGCTTGCACTTATTTGCTGGGAATTAGCAGAACCATGCTTTCATGGGGAACGCTTTCAACATTGCACTTGGTACTTGTACCTAGTTGATATCATGCTCTTTTGTATATGGATGTTGTCGGTGTGAAATGAAAGGGGAGCTTGTAAGTCCATGGAGTTATGTATATGTGTTAGAGAAACGCCTGGGCCGCTGGTCTAATCAATGCTGACATGGTGGAAACCTACAGCGTAACCATAATGAGCTTTCTATGAAGCATTATTCTTATAAAAAAAGAGTCCTATATTGAGAAAAAAGAGAAAAGAAAAAAAAGAGATTATGAAAAGAGGAAAGAGAGAAAAAAGCACCATATTCCCATGGTAAATAAGAAGATTGCTGAGATGCTCATTGTCTACTTGCCATGTCATTTTGATATGGGGATTATTACGTATCATCGGGCTAGGGGTACCCCGTTGGCGGTTCTCTATGATACACATGTACTTACAATGACAAGAACTTACCGGTGACTAAACTTGAGTAGCATGAGGAGCGGCCCTCGTATACAAGGGACATGAGATTCCTAACTTATACTTCGTCAAACATATACACCATAGTTTGTTCACTTTAACCTTAATCACTTCAAGATGCTTATGATAGGGGCAATGAGAGCTGAAAGCTATAAGTACCATAATTTTTGGAAGCTCATTATGAGACTTGAATCCCTACTTCCTTTTATAAAGGCCTTTCTTCCACCATTATATTGAGTCTCCACCTTCTACCTATATGCACCTACTTTGTGAGCATAGTGGCCATTCTTAGTTCTATGTGCATTGTCCCAAGACCAGTTGATTGATGCATAACTTGATATTGCTTGTTTTAAACTATTTGTATCTAGTCACTCTTATAAACTTTGAAGGTGTCCTATGCATTTATGTTTGCTACTCTATGAGGGACAAGCTGAATGCCATTATGCTATGTTTTCTTTATGTGAAACAAACAAACGTCTTGCAAAGCATTGTTATTCATGAATCTTTTGTTTGTGCCTTTTCATGTTGCAACATAGTTTCTTTGTCTTATTGCTAGAACTTTGTCTTTCATGTTATGATTGAAGTACAATGATCCTAGCTTTGAATATTTTACAAATACTTTGATCAAGTTTATGATGGTGCATGTCACCTCAAAAATTATTCTTTCTTTTTATCACTTACCTACTCGAGGACGAGCAGGAGTTAAGCTTGGGGATGTTGATACGTTGCTAACGTATCCATAATTTTTGATGTTCCATGCTTGGTTTTATCTACTTTCTTGTGTTTTGTTCCAACTTTGGAGTACTTTTCATATGATTTCTTGGACTAACCTATTAACAAGATGCCACAGTGCCAGTTGCCTGTTTTCTGCTGTTTTTGGTTCCAGGAAGTCAGAAAATGAATATTCTCGGAATTGACCGGTACAAAAGCCAAAGTTACTAGTTTCCTAGAAGACTCACGGAGCCAGAAGGAGAGTCGGAGACGGGCCACAGGGTAGCCACACCCCCCTTGGCGTGGGTCCCCCCTGGCTGGCCACCAACCTTGCCTCCTTCGCCTATAAGAGCCTCCCGATACCAAAACCCTAGATGGTCAATCAAAAATCCACAAAAAGTTCCGCAGTGCTGCCTCCACCGAAGGGGAGATTCGGGGGACAGAAAGTCTCTGTTCCGGCACCCTGCCGGGACGGGGAAGTGCCCCCGGAGCCATCTCCATCGATCTCCACCACCATCTCCATCGTCGTTGCTGATTCCCATGATGATGAGGGAGCAGTTCTTCCTCGAGGCTAAGGGTTCTACCGGTACCTATGTGTTCATCTCTCTCTCTATGCATGATCATATTGTGATCATGAGCTTTGTAATCAAGTAGATCTACCTTGCTACTCAAGTGCTTTAATAGATCTCTGCTCTCCCCATGTGTGTGAAAGTGACAGCGTGCACACCATGGTGGCACTTAGGCTAGAGATTACAAATACTTGTTATGATTTATATTTGGAGTTGGATGTCTTTATGAAATTGTGGTGTTTGTTGGAGTCACCTAGTGCTCAAGGTAACAGTGTGGGGTTATCTAGATGGGGAAAGACTTACTTTGAGCTGTGTTGTTATAGCCCTACCATCGATTAGAGTGTTCAACCGGAGAGTAGTTAAGAGTAGTATCATAAATAGAAGATATTTATATGAGAGTGTTCACTAGTGAAAGTATGATCCCTAGGCCTTGTTTTTTAGCACTAAAACACCGTTTGCAATTAGATCTGTTACATGCTTGCTTGCTTCCATCTTTATTTCAGTTTGCCTTTAGTCTTTTCCATGCCATCAAGCTATCTTCTATCACCATTACCACTTATAATTATCTATACCACTTGTATTTCACTATCTCTTCGCCGAACTAGTGCACCTATACACCTGACAAGTGTATTGGGTGTGTTGGGGACACAAGAGACTTCTTATATCTTGATTGCAGGATTGCTTGAGAGGGGATACTTTTGACGACTTCCTCCCTGAGTTCGATAAACCTTGGGTGATCCACTTAAGGGAAAACTTGCTGCCATTCTACAAACCTCTACACTTGGAGGCCCAACAACTGTCTACAAGAATAGAAGTGCGTAGACATCACCCATATTGATGCTCACCTTTGAAACTGCACCGACTCACGTGATGATTGGACTTGGTGTAGTGGATTTGGTTCATGTAATCACCAAAAAGATACGAGTGATGTTTCTTTTGAGTTTGAGTTCATTTGTAATTTGGATTAGTTGAACTTGATCTATCATAAACTTAGTCTAAACTTTGCAAATTCTGTTGTAGATGGCACCACCTGCTTTTAATTTCAATGTGTTCATGGAGAAAGAGAAACTTGCAACGAATGGTAGCAACTTTACCGACTGGGCAATGAATTTGAGGATCCTCCTCAATACTGCACACAAGTTGTATGTGCTAGAAGCGCCGCTAGGCCGCCCACCAGCTCTTGATGCCCCTGACAAGGAAAAGAACGTCTATCTAACTCGTTAGGAGGACCACAAATCAGTTCATTGCAGCATACTATATGGGCTAGAGCCAGAACTTTGAAAGCGTTTCGAAAACGGCAATGCCTTTGATACCATGGGCAAATTGAAAATGATTTTCGATACCCATGCTACCGTAGAGAGTTATAATGCTTCTGAAAGTTCTTTAGCTGCATGATGGAAGAGAATAGCTCCGTTAGCGAGCACGTACTCAAAATGTCTGGGTACGCCGATAGGCTTGTGTCCTTGGGAATAACGATTCCCATTGACTTAGGCATACATCGTGTTCTCCAATCTCTCCCACCTAGATACAAGACTTCGTGATGAACTATAATATGCAGGGCATGAAGAAGTCTCTTCCCGAGCTTCTGTTAATGCTTAAGACTGCAGAGGTGGAGATCAAGAAAGAACATCAAGTGTTGATGATCAATAAGACCACCAGTGTCAAGAAAGACAAGAAGGGTAAGCAAAAGGAAAAGAAGGGTGGAAAATATGTTGCTGCACCTGAAAAGAAATCTTGAGCTGGCCCTAAGTCTGATACTGAGTGCTACTATTGCAAGGGGACCGACCATTGGAAGCGCAACTGCCCCAAGTACTTGGCAGATAAGAAGGCCAGCAAGGAAAACATAGGTATATATGATATACATGTTATTGATGTGTACTTGACTAGTACTCGCAGTAGCACCTGGGTATTTGATACTAGATCGGTTGCTAATATATGTAACTCGAATCATGGGTTGCGGAACAAGTGACCGCTAGCAAGGTGTGAGGTCAAGATGCGTGTCGGCAATGGATCAAGGGTTGATGTGATCGTTGTCGGAACACTGCCTCTCCACCTACCATTGGGATTAGTTATAAACTTAAATAATTGTTATTTGGTGCCTGCACTAAGCGTGAACATTATATCTGGATCTTGTTTAATGCGATGTGGTTATTCATTTAAATCCGAAAACAATGGTTGTTCGATTTATATGAATGATATCTTTTATGGTCATGCACCTGTGATGAATGGTTTAATTATATTGGATCTCAATAATAATGTTACACATATTCATAATGTTGATGCTAAAAGGATTAAACTTGATGACGATATATGTGCATATATGTGGCACTGCCGTCTAGGTCATATTAGTGTTAAACGCATGAAGAAACTTCATTCTGATGGACTTTTGAAATCACATGACTTTGAATCATTTGATACATGTGAGCCATGCCTTATGGGCAAGATGACTAGAATGCCGTTTTCCGGTTCAATGGAACGGGCGGCAGATTTATTGGAAATTATACATACTTATGTATGCGGTCCAATGAATGTGTCAGCACGTGGTGGTTATCGTTATTTTGTTACTTTCATAGATGATTTGAGTAGATACGGGTATATCTATTTGATGAAACACAAATCTAAAACCTTTGAAAAGTTCAAGGAATTTCAGAATGAAGTGGAAAATCATCATAATAGAAAGATCAAATTTCTACGGTCTGACCGGGGAGGTGAGTATCAAAGTTACGAGTTTGGCACACATATGAATGAGTGTGGAATAGTTTCACAACTCACGCCTGCCGGAACACCACATCGTAATGGTGTGTCGGAACGTCGTAATCGTACTTTATTAGATATGGTTCGATCTATGATGTCTCTGACTGACTTGCCACTGTCATTTTGGGGTTATGCACTGGAAATTGCTGCATTTACTTTAAATCGGACACCATCTAAAACCACTGAAAAGACACTGTATGAATTGTGGTTTGGAAACAAACCTAAGCTATCATTTCTTAAAGTTTGGGGTTGCGATGTTTATGTGAAGAAACTTCAACCGGATAAACACGAACCCAAAGCGGAAAAATGTGTTTTCATAGGATACCCTAAGGAAACTATTGGGTATTCCTTCTATCATAGATCCGAGGGCAAGGCTTTCGTTGCCAAGAATGAATCCTTTCTAGAGAAAGAATTTCTCGCGAAAGGTGTGTGTAGTCGGAAGGTAGAACTCGAAGAGGTTATTGAACCTTCTCTTCATACGACGGCGATGTCTACACACTTCTATTCTTGTATATAGTTGTTGGGCCTCCAAGTGTAGAGGTTTGTAGAATAGCAGCAAGTTTTCCCTTAAGTGGATCACCCAAGGTTTATCGAACTTAGGGAGGAAGTGGTCAAAGATATCCCCTCTCAAGCAACCCTAGAATCAAGATACAAGAAGTCTCTTGTGTCCCCAACACACCCAATACACTTGTCAGGTGTATAGGTGCACTAGTTCGGCGAAGAGATAGTGAAATACAAGTGGTATGGATAATTATAAGTGGTAACAGTGCCAAAAAATAGCTTGATGGCGTGGAAGTGACTAAAGGCAAACTGAAATAAAGATGGAAACAAGCAAACATGTAACGGATCTAGTTGCAAACGGTATTTCAATTCTTAGAAACAAGGCCTAGGGATCATACTTTCTCTAGTGAACACTCTCATATAAATATCTTCTCTTTATGATGCTACTCTGAACTACTCTCCGATTGGACACTCTAATCCATGGTAGGGATATAAAAGCACTCCTCAAAGTTTGCCTTTCCCATCTAGATAACCCAACACTATCACCTTGAGCACAAGATGGTTCCAACAAACACCACAATTTCATAGAAACATACAACTCTAAATATAAATCATAACAAGTATTTGTAATCTCTAGCCTAAGTGCCGCCATGGTGTGCACGCTGTCACTTTCACACATGGGGAGAGCAGAGATCTATTAAAGCACTTGAGTAGCAAGGTATATCTACTTGATTACAAAGCTCATGATCACAATATGATCATGCATAGAGAGAGAGATGAACACATAGCTACCGGTAGAACCCTTAGCCTCGAGGAAGAACTACTCCCTCATCATCATGGGAATCAGCAACGGCGATGGAGATGGTGGTGGAGATCGATGGAGATGGCTCCGGGGGCACTTCCTCGTCCTGGCAGGGTGCCGGAATAGAGACTTTCTGTCCCTCGAATCTCCCCTTCGGAACTTTTTGTGGCTGGAGGCTGACGATTTAGGGTTTCTACATAAGAGGCTTCTTATAGGCGAAAGGGCGATGTCAGAGGGTGGACCAGGGGCCCACACCACCTGGTGTGGCATAGCCAAGTGGGACCCGTGCCACCCTATGGTGTGGCTGTCCCTTGGCCCCTCTCCGTGTCGACTTCTGGCTCTGTGTTCCCCTTGGTGAAATATTGACTTTGGCTTTTGTCCCGTCCAATTCCGAGAATATTCATTTTCTGACTTTCTTGGAACCAAAAACAGCAGAAAACAGGCAGCTGGCATTGTGGCATCTTGTTAATAGGTTAGTCCATGAAAGTGTATAAAAAGTACTCCAAAGTGTGGACAAAACATAAGAAATTAGATAAAAACCAAGCATGGAACATCAAAAATTATAGATACGTTAGCAACATATCAACATCCCCAAGCTTAACTCCTGCTCGTCCTCGAGTAGGTAAGTGATAAAAAGGAAGAATAATTTCTAAGGTGACATGCACCATCATAAACTTGATCAAAGTATTTGTAAAACATTGATAGCTGGGATCATAGTACTTTAACATAGCATGAAATATAAAGTTCTAACAATAAGGCAAAGCAACTCTGTTGTAACATGAAAAGGCACAAACAAAAGATTCATGAATAACAATGCTTTGCAAGACGTTTGTTTGTTTCACATAAAGAAAACATAGCATAGTGGCATTTAGCTTGTCTCTCATAGAGTAGCAAAAAATAAATGCATAGGACGCCTTCAAAGTTCATAAGGGTGACTAGATACAAATAGTTCAAGAACAAGCAATATCAACATTATGAATCAATCAATAAGTTTTGGGACAATGCACATAGAACTAAGAATGGCCACTATCCTCTCTCAATAGGTGCATAAAGATAGAAGATGGAGACTCAACATAAAAGTAAAAGAAAGGCCTTCATGGAAGGAAGCAGGGATTCAAGTCTCATAAAGAGCTTCCAAAAATTATGGTACTTATTAGCTTTCAGCTCTCATTGCCCCTATCATAAGCATCTTTAAGTGATTAAGGTTAAAGTGACACAACTAGAGGATATGCTTGACAAGTCATAAGTTGAAATCTCATGCCCCTTGCTTATAGGTACTAAACCTCATGCTACTCAACTTCAGTCACAAGTAAGCTCTTGTCATTGTAAGTACATATGTATCATAGAGAGCCGCCAAAGGGGTACCCCTTGCACATGATACAGGAGCTATCCCATAATCAAAATGACAAGGCAAGCAAACAATGAGCATCTCAACAATCTTCTTATTTACCATTGGAAAATGGTGCTTTTTTTTCTCTTTCCTCTTTTCTCATCTTTTTTTCTTCTTCTCAATCTCTATCTCTTTTTTTATAGGAAGAATGCTTCATAGATTGCTCACTATGGTGATGCTGCAAGTTTCCACCATGATTAGGCATGGCTTAGGCTAGCGGCCCAGGCGTTTCTTTAACACACATACAAACTTCATGATCTTACAAGTTCCCCTTTTATTTCACACCACCAGGATCCATAAGGAAAAGAATCATGATATCAACAGAATAATAAGTGCAATGTTGAAAGCATTCCCCATGATACATGGTTCTGATAACTTCAACTTATAAAGCGCAAGCATATACGCAACAAAAATGGACACAATGGTTCAAGATTATTAAGTGCAAGAAAGTAAAGTGTGCCATCAAGTTCGTGAGAGCTTTAGTCACTAATTTTCACATAACAAGTTTAATTCGGAAGGTAGATAAAAACATGAATATACTTGGAATAGCAAATGATAATAGGTAGGTATGGTGGACTCTTTGGAATAACTTGGTTTTAGGAGTTGGATGCATGAGTGGAACTCATACTTAGTTATGGAGGCTATCAAAAGACTGAGAGCGACCAACTAAGAGAGCAATAATGGCCATAATCATGCAAAGCGACAAAACGTCATTAATTAAAGCATAAAGTGATATTACAACTCGAAAACTAGAGGATCATAAAGGCTATGGTGACTTGGGATAGTCATAACATGGTGTGAGCATGCGCCAAGTCAACCCAAATAAAACATCAAAGGAGAATACCACAATACTTTGCTTTAATATGCTAAAACAACGTATGATTCTTCAAAGGCACATTAAGAAATCTCAATTGTTCATAACATGTCATGCTACAGCAAAGATCACTAAGCATAAAGCCAAAACAATATCAAGCATAGCATGACAAAGCATATGCCACAGTCAAAAACAAATTCCTTTACCACTTAAGCATAAACTTTCCTACTCTTTCCAATCCAAACCAAACTATTTGAAAACCAATGTATGAAAGAGGGGGTCCAACCAATTTATTCAAGCAAACTAAGAAAACAAAGCAAACAAAAACTAAAAACGAAAACAAAGATGCTCCAAGAACAACACAAATGTGCATGAAATAATAAAAATGAAGTGTTTGGAAGAACCTGAGATTTTTATTGAAGAAGGGGATGCCTTGGGCATCCCCAAGCTTTGACGCTTGTACCTCTTGAATATTTCTTGGGGTGACACGGGGTGGCATCCCCAAGCTTGAGCTTTTGTCCATTCTTCATCTCATTACATCATTCTTTCCTTACACCTGAAATTTTTCCTTCATACAAAACTTTACACAGTCTTTATTAGCAACATTAGTGTACTCAAGATAATAAGTCTTTTTGGTTCAGTTCCAACACAAGTAAAACTTCTATTAAAAAAAGCTACTGTAGCACTTCCTTTAAAAAGTTCAAATCATCAAAGAGAACTCAAAGAGAAAGAGATTAAGAGGCAAATGCAAACAATGGCAAAAATCTGTCAAAACAGACCAGCAGGCAAAAACTAATTATTTCTAAGACCTTTTGTTGCTTAAATCGAAAAGTGTTGAACTAACGAAAGTTAGATAACAACCTGGGGCAGAAGCACAAAAATTCAAGCCTCAGAACGACTTACAGAGATTTTACACGAATTTTTACAGTGAAGCACAAAAATCTGTTTCGGGACATCAACTTTCCCAATCATTACTTCTCTCTCATTAGAGGTTACTCTTGGCACAAAAAGCAAATAAAAAGGATAAGGAGCAGTTATTACAGAGGTAATAACTTCCAAGACTCATCTAAAACTTTTGGGTTATCTCCCAATAAGTACTTTTCTTTAACACCTTTAAGTTAGACTTGATAGTTTGAGAAGATACTCACATAAGAAATATGAATTGAAGTAAAAGAGAGCATCAAGAAGCAAATTCAAAACTCATTTAAGTCTAACCCACTTCCTATGCATAGGAATCTTGTAAAGAAACAAGTCATGAAAGCACAAAGCAACAAGCATAATAAAGCAAAACAAGTGCAACTTCAAGACTTTCAACATAAAGAGGGGAAACTTAATATTGTTGAGATACATAAAACCATGTTTCCCTCTCTCATAATAACTTTCAGTAGCATCAAGAATAAAACTAACAATATAAATATCACAAAAAACATTCTTATCATGAGCCACATGCATAAAAGAATTAATACTCCCCACATAAACATAGTCATTCTTATTAATTGTAGTGGGAGCAAATTCAGCAAAATAGCTATTTTCCAAAGTGTGTCCGTTTGTAAACATATCATCATTGGAAGGAACATGGATAGCACTAATAGTACAACAATTATTAATATCATCATTTTCAGAATTGGTACCAAAGAGATTTTCAATATCAAAATAAGTGTGCTGTTCCCAATCATGATCACTACTATAGGTAACAGGCATAGGAACATCATCGAGTTCAGACTCATCAAAAACTATAATAGGAGCAACAAGATTAGGGGAAAATACCATTTCCTCCCTCCTTTTACTCCTCCTTTTCTACTTTATCTTCTTCTATTTAGGAGGGAGAGGCTTGAAAGGAAGCTTCTCCATATACCCTGGTTTATTATTAGAGACAATAGAAGAAACTTTGGAGGATTCCTTCTTTTCATTAAAAAGATCAAAACACATATTGGTCCTATCATATTTTGGTAAAATCTCATATTCTATCATATTTTGTATGTAAGTATTTGTGTGACAGTTATCAACACAATAAAGATGACAACCATGTAGGACGCTATTCATATCAAAAGCACTCATATCTACCAAAGAAGTTTTTCTTGATAATTCTTCACACCCCAGAAATAATGTAAGTTCATCATGCTGATTAGGAGTGATAATGTCATCACAATACAAACTTGCAGTACTCATTGGATTAGAAGGGCTATTATTATGGCCTTAGCATTGAAAATTGAAATGACCCACTTCAAAGCAAAGTTCACAAATAAAAGGATAGAGGGCACAAACTTTTTTACCAATATCATTTAGAGCCCTGTACCACATTCTAGTTTTTTCATTCCTATGGGTGATACAATATTATTCTTCAACTTTATTATTCTCACAAGGTCTATGTATTCCACAAAAATTAACATGCTTATAATAAATAGTACTTTCAGAGGTTTGAGCATGTTTATTGCTATCATTAATAACAATTTCATTTTCCATGCAAGTGTCTTTAAAAGGCTCATGATACATGTCTCATTTTTCTTTAGGAGCATTAATATGAGAAGTAAAGGCTCTAAACCAATCAATAAGAATTTGAGGATCAAGGCCATATTTAGCACTAAGCTCTTGAAAATCAGCAGTTTCAGCGAAAGACTTAATGCAATCATACTCATAGTTTATACCTGGTTCTTTACCTTTGTCGTTATCCCAATCTTCGGTATTGCTTTGAATTGTTTCAAGAAGATCCCACTGAGCTTTGACCTCCTTACTTGTGAAGGATCCCTCTAAACAAGTATCTAGATAGTCCTTGTAATGTACTAAAAGCCTTGCATAAAAATTATTAATAGCATTATTACCGGGGAGCTCATGAATGGGACATTTGAGCATTAGTGACTTCAATCTCCCCCATGCTTGGGCAATACTTTATCCATCATGTGGATGAAAATTATAAATGTAATTCCTATCTTTATGAATTTCATGAGGAGGATAAAATTTAGAGTAAAAGAGAGATTCAAGTTCCTTCCACTCCAAATGATGAGGATCATCTAGTAGCTCATACCACTCCCTTGCTTTGTTCTTAAGTGAAAAAGGGAATAGCTTCCTCTTAACTTGGTGCACTGAAATACCAGCACACTTGAACAACTCGCATAATTCGTGTATAAAGAGTAAATGATCACCAGGATGGACAGTTCCATCTCCCAAATAACAGTTGTTCATAACATGTTCAACAATTTTTATAGGTATTTTAAAAGACATGCTTTCAGTATGTGGATTTAAAATATCACAAGTATCATTAGAATTACCACATATGGGGGATAAAGTATCATCAGAGCAAATTTTCTTCTTTAAAGCTAGGGAATTAAAAATATCATTTTCATAAAAACTAATTTCCCCAAGCTTAGATGTTTCCATAGCATTAGTAACAAAGGTGTTCAAAAGATTCATACTAATAACATTGTTATTAGCATGCAAAGAAAGTTCCATGGGTTTTTTAATTTTCTTTTCAGGCAATTAATGTTCTACATTAGGAAAAATACTAAAAATCTCTCTAATTTTGTTGTTGTTTTTCATTTAGTCCAACTAGTGAAAACAAGAAACAAAAAGACAAAATTGCAGAATCTAAAGGAAATAACTTCGAGCACTCTCACCGGAGGATGTGAGTACCTTTTACCTTACCTCCCCGGCAATGGCGCCAAAAAATAGCTTTTTGTCTACACACTTCTATTCTTGTAGGCAGTTGTTGGGCCTCCAAGTGCAAAGGTTTGTAGAACAGCAACAAGTTTTCCCGTAAGTGGATCACCCAAGGTTTATCGAACTCAGGGAGGAAGTGGTAAAAGATATCCCCTCTCAAGCAACCCTGCAATCAAGATACAAGAAGTCTCTTGTGTCCCCAACACACCCAATACACTTGTCAGGTGTATAGGTGCACTAGTTCGGCGAAGAGATAGTGAAATACATGTGGTATGGATAATTATAAGTGGTAACGGTGCTAGAAAATAGTTTGATGGCGTGGAAGAGACTAAAGGCAAACTGAAATAAAGAGGATAGAAGCAAACATGTAATAGATCTAGTTGTAAATGGTGTTTCAATGCTTAGAAACAAGGCCTAGGGGTCATACTTTCGCTAGTGAACACTCTCATATAAATATCTTCTCTTTATGATGCTACTCTGAACTACTCTCTGGTTGGACACTCTAATCCATGGTAGGGCTATAAAAGCACTCCTCAAAGTTCGCCTTTCCCATCTAGATAACCCCACAATGTCACCTTGAGCACTAGATGTTTCCAGCAAACACCACAATTTCATATAAACATCCAACTCCAAATATAACTCATAACAAGTATTTGTAATCTCTAGCCTAAGTGCCACCATGGTGTGCACGCTGTCAGTTTCACACACATGGGGAGAGCAGAGATCTATTAAAGCACTTGAGTAGCAAGGTAGATCTACTTGATTACAAAGCTCATGATCACAATATGATCATGCATAGAGAGAGAGATGAACACATAGCTACTAGTAGAACCCTTAGCCTCGAGGAAGAACTACTCCCTCATCATCATGGAAATTAGCAACGGCGATGGAGATGGTGGTGGAGATTGATGGAGATGGCTCCAGGGGCACTTCCCCGTCCCGGAAGGGTTCCGAAACAGAGACTTCCTATCCCCCGAATCTCCCCTTCAGTGGCGGCGGTGCTGCGGAACTTTTCGTGGATGGAGGCTGGACGATTTAGGGTTTCTGCATCGGAGGCTTCTTATAGGCGAAAGGGCGATGTCAGAGGGTGGACCAGGGGCCCACACCACCTGGTGGAGCGGCCAAGGGGGACCCGTGCCACCCTATGGTGTGGCTGGCCCCTGGCCCCTCTTCGTCTCGTCTTCTGGCTCCTTATTCCCCTCGGTGAAATATTGACTTTGGCTTTTGTCCCGTCCAATTCCAAGAATATTCATTTTCTGACTTTCCTGGAACCAAAAACAGCAGAAAAAAGGCAGCTAGCACTGTGGCATCTTGTTAATAGGTTAGTCCTATAAAGTGTATAAAAAGTACTCCAAAGTGTGGACAAAACATAAGAAAGTAGATAAAAACCAAGCATGGAACATCAAAAATTATAGATACGTTAGCAACGTATCAGACGGCGAGTAGCGCAGAGCCAGAAATTGTTCTAGAGTTAACTTCACCGAATGAATAGGGAACTAATGATAATGATCTTGAAACTCCGAAAGAGGACACTACCAAACTGTGTAGGTCAAGCAGGACACGTGTAACTCCTGAACTGGACAGAAATCCTGTTATGAATTTCATGGTAGATTAAATAGATGACCCTGCGACGTATGAAGAAGCGATGATGAGCCCTGATTCCAACAAATGGCTAGAAGCCATGAAATCCGAGATGGAATCCATGTACGAAAACCAGGTTTGGACCTTGGTGGACTTACCTCACGATCGAAAGGCCGTTGAGAATAAATGGATTTTCAAAATAAAAACTGATGCTGATGGTAATGTAACCATCTATAAGGCTCGACTTGTCGCAAAGGGGTTTCGACAAATTCAAGGAGTTGACTATGATGAGACATTCTCTCCCGTAGCGATGCTTAAGTCGGTTAGGATTATGTTAGCAATTGCTGCATATTTCGATTATGAAATATGGCAGATGGATGTCAAAACTGCGTTCCTCAATGGTAATATTGAAGAAGAGTTGTATATGATACAACCTAAGGGTTTTGTCGATCCTAAGGATGCTGATAAGGTGTGAAAACTTCAGCGATCCATCTATGGACTGAAGCAAGCATCCCGGAGTTGGAATATCTGCTTTGATGAGGTGATCAAAGAGTTTGGATTTATCCAAACTTATGGAGAGGATTGTATTTACAAGAAAGTGAGTGGGAGTAATGTGGCATTTCTAATATTATATGTGGATGACATATTATTGATTGGAAATGATATAGATCTTTTAAAAAGTGTTAAAAGTTATATAAACAGCAATTTTTCGATGGACCTAGGTGAAGCGTCATACATATTAGGCATAAAGATCTATAGAGATAGATCAAGGCGCCTGATAGGGCTATCACAAAGTACATACCTTGATAAGATTTTAAAGAAGTTTAAAATGGACGGAAGTAAGAAGGGGTTCTTACCAATGTTGCAAGGCAAGACATTGAGTGAGACTCAAAGTCCGGCTACGGCGGAAGAAAGAGAGATAATGGATAAAATCCCCTATGCTTCGGTTATAGGCTCTATAATGTACGCCATTCTATGTACAAGACCGGATGTGGCACATGCTTATAGTTTAACTAGTAGGTACCAATGTGATGCAGGTACGGAACACTGGATAGCGGTCAAGAATATCCTTAAGTACTTAAGAAGAACTAAGGATATGTATCTTGTATACGAAGGTGAAGAAGAGATGGTCGCTAAGTGTTATGTCGATGCTAGCTTTGACACTGATCCGGATGACTCTAAGTCTCAATCCGGATATGTATTTCTCTTGAATGGAGCAGCAGTTAGTTGGAGGAGTTCCAAACAACCTGTGGTGGTTGGATCAATGATGGAGGCGGAATATGTTGCTGCTTTAGAAGCGGTGTAGGAAGCGGTTTGGATGAAGGAGTTCATAATCGAACTAGGTGTGGTTCCTAGTGTGTTGGACCCAATGGTTATCTATTGTGACAACAATGGAGCCATAGCCAATGCCAAAGGAACCAAGGTCTCACAAGAATTCCAAGCATATTAACGCCGGTTTCACTCCATCCAAGAGCATGTCAAGGATGGGGATATAAAGATTTGTAAAGTACACACGGATCTCAAAGTTGCAGATCTGTTGACTAAAGTTCTCCCTAGGGAAAAACATGATCAACACCAGAACTCCATGGGTGTTAGATTTATCACTATGTAACTAGATTATTATATCTAGTGCAAGTGGGAGACTGAAGGGAATATGACCTGAGAGGCAATAATAAAGTTGTTATTATGTATATTCCAAGTATATGATAGATGTTTATTTTGCATGTTATAATTGTATTAATACAGAAACATTAATACATGTGTGTTTAATAAATAAATGGAAAGTTCCTAGTTATGCCTCTCTTTAAACTAGCTCGTTGATTAACAAGATGATCAAAGTTTCTTGATCATGGACATTGGACGTCATTAATAATGAGGTGACAACATTGGTGAAATTATGTGATGAACATTCATCCGAAGTATAGCATTATGATCAAAGTCATTGAGTTTATATTGCTATAACATCATACGAAGTAATCCTAGTCCTTAGACCATGAGATCATGTTAATCACTAACACTGGAAGAGTATCTTGATAACATCAAACATCACACCATAAAAGGGTGACTATAAAGCTGGGTTCAGTTCTACGAAGGTGTTCTGTAGATGCTCATGGATCAAGAGTGGGATTTGTCCATCCATATGATGGATAGATATACTCTAGGCCCTCTTAGTGATATCACATTGAGAATAGCTTGCAAGCAAGTGATGTGATCACTAGAATGTTATATCACGGGAACGAGAAAAGAGTGCATGTTAGTAACGAGATCAAACTAGGTATTTGGATGCCGATGATTGAATCTCGGAGATGTAATATATCGTGAGACAAAGAGATTTAGTTACTAGCGTTAAAGGTTCTCACGATCAGAGAAGTCATCATTGAATGTGTGGGAGTCAGTATGGATCTCTAGGTCCCGCTTCTGAATATTAATATGAGAGGGGTCTCGATCATGTCTGCATTATTCATGAACCGTAGGGTGACACACTTAAGGTATACCAACACCATTTGGAGCAAATATGTTTCAAATGAATGAATTGCAAAGCGCTGGAATTATTTCAATAGACACCGAAATTGTTTCGGGTGAAATTGTTGAAATTGGTTCTGCATGTAATATTGAAATGCTGCAGGGGGTTTTACGTGAATGTTTGTTAATTAAAGTAATTAACAAAATTCTGAATAAAATTAATAAATGAGAGAGCATTAAATTTGGAGAAATTTAATGCATTTAAAGTGAAGACTTTAAAGGGGAATGTTAAGGGGCAAATTTATGTGGAGGGGATTACCACCACATGAATGGGGGAGGTGAGGGGTCACCCCCCATGGGGCGCCGGCCATAGGGAGGGGTACCCACTCCTCCGATAAAAGGCCCCCCTCTCACTCCTTATTCCTCACACCTCCTCGTGAAGGATCTCCCTCCTCCTCTAGTATTATTCCCCCATGGTCTCGGATTACCGAGATACATGTTCCTGGTGGCATTTCGTCTAGAAGGAGTTGTTGCTTCTGCTGTATCATTGGAGCGAGGAGGCGGAGGTTGTTCGTTGGCCTGAACCTGTGTGAGAGTGCGGATGCGCTGCTGGTTTGCGGTGCTAGGACTTCCACATGATCTTGAGATCGGCAAGCGAATGACTACATCATCCACGAGTTCCATCTCATTAACAAAGCTTTGTTGTCTTCGAGGGTATGTTCTCTATGGATGTATATCCACCCGTTGGTTGTATCTAGTAGATAGATCTTGGCGTATAATAGTTTCCATCGTAGGAATTTTTTTGGTTTCTATGTTGCGAACCCAACAATTTCTTTCGTGTAGCATTTGCCTTATTTATTTCCAACCTTTTCACAGCTTCATACGAGTTCTTGTAGTCCACAAATTCATCCCAATGATCTCTTAACTTCTCATTCTTTCTAGTGAACTCCGAAGTCTTTTTTCCCGGGATATACTCCTTGCTCGATCTTTTCTTTTCGTTGGTGAATTATGTAGCCATCTTCTTAAGAGCCCACTCCTTGACTTTTGGCTCTGTAACTTTGTTTTGTTGATCCACTTTGGTGGTAGAGTGAAATTTGTCATGATCATATTCCAAAGCATATTTTTGGATCTATCCTCGACATAACTAACTCCATCCGACTTTGGCTTATTCCATTCTCGAATGGTGATCGGGATGTTCTCCCTAACAATAACTTTACATTGACTTACAAATAATCTTGCGTTTTGCGCGGGAGCAATCGGGGCACCATTTTCAGCGACTTCTTCGATCTTGAACCTAGAATCGGGGGCCAACTTTTTGGTTGGGCCTCATTTCTTTCCAGAAGATTGATTCGACCTGGAGGGCTAAAAGAAGAAAGAATCGTTAATATATATACAAATCAATTAATGTATCTAGTCAGCAGTGGCTTAATTTATATACCTCGCTGGCTTTGCAGTCAAGGTTCCAACATCGGAGCCATCTCTTGGCTCACTGGAGTCGTCTCTTCCCTCACCGGAGTCTTCTCTTTGCTCGAGATCCTCCACTCCCTCACCGGAGTCGTTCAGATACCATGAGGTGATATCTTCACCGGCTATCATATCCTGCAATATCTCTTCTTGTTCTTCATCACACTCTATAGTTTCTGCAAAGACTTGCAAGTTATTTCAATGCTATAAACATAGCAAGCGCTAATGAATTAAGGACACCGTGCGAAATGGTTGCCTCCACGGAGTTAAGAAAACCGTGCGAAATGGTTGTTGAGCCCGTCCATCGTCCATATATGGCGCGTGTTGCCACTCCCGTCCATCGACCCTATATGGCACGCGTTGTCACGCCCGTCCATCGTCCCTATATAGAGTGCATTGTCGCGCCATCCCTAACATCAAACGTCAGCGGGAGCTCGAGTGCATCATGTAACACCAATGCTCATAAGCAATAACGACCATAAAAAATCATGCACATGTGAATGTCTCAAAAGAAGAAAAAGCAGGCACTATACAAAGTCATTTAAACATAGAAAACATTTCTTGCACCACATGCATTTTGACACCGAGAGTTCTACCTCATACAATTTGTTTTCATTTTCCACAATAATCAACTTTAAGCAACTAAAGAAAAACTCTTAGTTTTGATTTGTCATATGCCTTTTCAAAGTCAGTCTTAAGTATCAAACCTATTTCTAGCTACGTTTCATGCAATATTTAATGAAGAGATATAACCATTTCCATATATTACACCCATTACCGAATGCATTTTGATATTTTGAAATGTTTTTATCCATGAAGGGTTCTACTTTAAGGGTTAAAACCGTCGTTCATAACTTAAAGGGTTCTAATTTAAGGGTTCACGCCTTTAGTCCCGGTTGATGCCACTAACTGGGACTGAAGAATTTTGGCAGCAGTCAAGAGGGCACGCCAACCGTACACCTTTAGTCCCGGTTGGTATTAAAAACTGGGAGTAAAGGGCATTTCAAAAATGTTGTCTGAACTTTGTAGTGTAAATTGTGGTTCCTGCCTTATTGCATATTAAAATGTTAATAAAAGAAGTAAAGAATATCTATCTAAAAAATATATCATATCAAAATTTTCATCAAAGAAATATCTATCTAATAAAAATATAATTTATTTTTATGAGAATTCAATTATTTAATATTTCTACTATTTCTAAATTCAATAAAAGGTTTTTTAAATGGTAAATCATTTATTAAATAAATAATCATAATGGCTGGACTCCAAGACATTGATTTTTATCTTGAGATACACCTGTGTGCCAAAAATTGGCTCATTTCGATGTAGGGATCAAACTTTGTTCATAAACAAAATATTTGCCGAATCGGCAGGAAGTGGGTCCAGTTTGAACTACAGGTACATGATCTAATAGTCATGATTTTTTGAAAAAATAAATTTTAGACTCACAATATGATGTTACTTTAGAGGTCCAATGCAAGTCTAGCGAGGCTCATCCCCTAGGTAAGAATCTTCATGCCCACCGTTTTGACCATAGTTTGAAACGGGCATAAGAATTTCAAAGACGGTCTAAACAATATAAAACCTTCGCATGATGTCATATTATGTGACATAGTTGCAATTAAAAATACCAAACTTGGTATATTGATTGCATCTCGATAAGTTCTTCTAAAAATGAGCTATCATGTTCAAGGTTTCATGGCTTTCGGGCCAAATGACCAATGTTATAGCCAGAATCGTGGCATAGTTTGTGATAGTGTGCCCATATTAAGCATGTGCATCATGGAATGGCAAACAATGTTGCTGGAGGAAGTTTTCCTTTTTGTTGAACAAAAAAGCCATTTCCAATTTTACGAGTGGAAAAACGGGGAGTTTTGTGAAGCAACCACCAAAGGCATAATTGAAAATGTTACCACCCCATTTTTCAAAAAACTAGACCACCTTACATGGACAATGTCCCAACCGGGGTATCTAAAACCTTTCTGTCCACCTCTGATGAAAAAGACAAATATCTGCTGATTTAGTAGGAAGTGGGTTGATACGTTGTAAACATATCTATAATTTTTGATGTTTCATGCTTGTTTTGTATCTAATTTCTTATGTTTTGTTCATGCTTTGAGGTATTTTTATAAATTTTCTAGAACTAACCTATTAACAAGATGCCATAGTGCCAATTGCCTATTTTCTGCTATTTTTTGTTTCATAAAAGCTAGTAAGGAAATATTCTCAGAATTGGACGGGACAAAAGCCAAAGTCAATATTTTACCCGAAGCAATACGGAGACCGAAGGAGAGATGAAGTGGCACACCAGGACGGCCACATCTGGTGGTGGTGCGGCCTAGGGGGCGTGCCACCAGGGGGTGTGGGCCCCCTGGTGGTCCACGATATGTCCATTTTGCATCACTATTCTATGTCATAATTCACTATTATTCATTGATATATTTCATATTGAGAGGTGATACTTATGTTATTTCATTTGTTTTTGCATGATTGATGACTTTTGGAGCATGGATCGTTGCAGTCAGGATTCTGATGGAAAAGGTGCTGTTTGGAGGCAAAATTCGTGAAGATCAGAAAATCCAGGAAAATATATGGAAAATCCTATTTTTTCAGAAGACGAAGGAAGCCAAAAGGGGGGCTGGAGATGGGCCATAGGGGGCCCACACCACCCCCTGGCGTGGGCCAGCCTAGGCCGCGCCACCAGGTGGTGTGGCCACCCTGGTCCACCCCTGGCACTCCCCTTTGGCGTATATTATCCTCCCGAAACCCTAAGACCCGGGGAGCGACCATAGAAATATTCCGCCGCCTCTGCGGGGCGGAAAACACCGAGAGAGAAAGATCTCTCTGGTAGATAGATTTCTACCGGGGGAATTCCTTCCCGGAGAGGGGAGATCGTCGCTATCAACACCACCATCAAGCTGGACTTCATCGGGATCATCATCATCATCACCACCATCATCACCATCAGCACCCTCATAACCATCTCCATATTATTGTAACAATTGAGTTGAATCTTGCATAGTTCATAGGGGAAACTTTCCCGGTGTTGATTACTCTTTGTAGTTGATGCTATTGAGTGAATCATTGAATTCTTGTTTATGTTCAGATTGTTATACATCATTATTCCATCTCTGGTCATGATCCATATGATGTCTTGTGAGTAGTTCGTCTTGTTCTTGAGGACATGGGAGAAGTCATGTTGTTAGTAATGGAATTGTGTTGAGAAAGATTCAATAGTTTGATATTTAAGTTGTGGTGTACTTCTTCTAGTGGTATCATGTGAACATCGACTACATGACACTTCACCTATATGGTCCTAAGGGAATGCATTGTGTATTTGGCTACTAATCGTAGGGGTTGTCGAAGTGACAGAAACTGAACCCATGTTAGGAAACCATTGCACAAGGGACGTAAGGGTCTTAGAGTTTAAAGTTGTGGTTAGGTTTCTACCTTAATTACTTTCTTGTACGTACGGATGTTTGCAAGGGGTATAATCACAAGTATGTATTAGTCGTAGGAAGGTCAGTACATTAGCACAGGTTCACCGACACAACACTTAGCAAGCTAAAGAATATTAATCAACTATATGAAGCGAAAGCACTTGACAGTCTTCTCATGTGTCCTCGAGAACATTTGGTCATCTTAAGTAATACAACCGGCTTGTCCTCGAGAACATTTAGTCATCTAGCGCCGTTGCCGGGGAGTGAAGCGCTATTGGAGAGTGGAACTGGTAAAGGAAACTTCTAATGTGAGTATTGTTTACTTCTGTTAGTTTCTTTATTTTCGTTATGGATAATTCACTGAGTTTCTTATTTGGTAATGCTACTACCACTACTAAGGTAGTAGATGAACCACCACCTGCTGAGAATGATGCTTTCAAAATACCTACAATAATTATTGATCGTGTTATCGATAACTACTATTTTGGGGATGGAACTATCCATCCCGGTGATCATTTACTCTTTATACACGAATTATGCGGGTTGTTCAAGTGTGCAGGTATTACTACAGATCAAGTTAAGAAGAAGTTATTCTCATTATCACTGAAAGGAATAGCTGAGGAATGGTATAAGCTGCTGAAGAATGGTCAAGCTCTGGAATGGGAGAAAATAGTGCCTCTCTTTTATTCAAAATTTTATCCTCCTAGTGAGATTCATAAAGATCGGAATCAAATATACAACTTTTGGCCTCTTGATGGAGAGAGTACAGCTCAAGCTTGGGTGAGATTGAAGTTACTAATGCTCAAATGTCCCATTCATGAGCTCCCCAACAATATTATTAATAATAACTTTTATGCAAGGCTCCCTCTACATGACAAGGATTTATTGGATGCTTCTTGTGCTGGATCATTCACTCGCATAGAAGAAGAAGCTAAATGGGATCTTCTGGACCGTATTCAAGATAATGCTGAAGCTTGGGAGAATGTCAAAGGTAGAAAGTCAGGTATAAATTATGATTATGAATGCATTGAATCTTATATGGGAACTAATGACTTTTAAAATATTAAAAATGCTTATGGTCTAGATTCTCAAGCTATTGCTTCTTATTTTAAGGCTTTTGCTTCCTACATTGAAGTGCCTAAAAAGAAGTGGAATAAGTATCATGAGCCTTATAAAGATGTTGCTAAGTGTGTTCCTGTAAGAAATACTGAAGTTTATATTGCTAATCATGTTTTAACTGAACCTTACATTGAGAATATGCCTTTCCCAGTTAAGATGAAGGAACATTCTATGATAGCTAGTATGGATAATGAAAGTATAATCAAAGTTGTTGAACCTGATAAACAAATGGTTGATGAACCTATAATAGCAAATGTGAAAGACTTTGTTACTAAATATGAAGAAGAGGGACACACTATCCTTTGTAAGGATACCTCTAATATTGTATCACAAAGTAGAGCTATGAGAGCTAGTATTCCTGTGTTTTCTGTTAGAATAAGTGATCATTGTTATGATGGCCCTTTTGATAGCTATATTGTTAAGTTTATGCACGATGTTGAAAGTTACTATGAAAGAGGAAAAAGTGTTCGTATGCATCTCAATAATATCAAGTTTCCTCGTTTTATGCTGAAAGTTTTTATGTTGCACTTGTTTTGCCTTCTTATGCAAGAAGCCTCTGGTTTCAACAACTTGTTTGTTTACAAAATTCCCTTGAATAGGAAGTGGTTTAGACTTAAACGTGTGTATGTTTGCTTCTTAATGCTCTCTTTCGCTTCAATTCATATTCCTATGAGAGCGTCTTCAAAATTATCATGCCCATCTTAATGGCTCTAAAGAAAGAGCTTTTTGGGAGATAACCCAATTTGTTTTTGCTTTCAGTTTGTTTTTGTTTCTTTGAGTCTTGGAAGTTATTACTTCGGTAATAACCGCTCCTTATCTTTTTTTGTTTGGTTTTTGTGTCAAGATCAACCTCTAATGAGAGAGAAGTAATATTTGGGGAAGTTGCTGCACCGAAACAGATTTTTGTGCTTCACCATAAAAATCCGTGAGAGATCTCTGTATGTTGGATTTAGCTGTAATTGTTTGTGCTTCTGCCCCAGGTTGTTATTTAACTTTCGTTAGTTTTGAACTTTTTTCTTTGAGCAACAGAATATTTTCGAAAAAAATTATCTTTACCCGCTGGTCTGTTTTGACAGATTTTGCCACTCTTGCATTTGCTTCTTTATTCGATTTCCTTTTTGAATTCTTTTTGGGTTTTCGGAAGGAGTTGCTTCAGTAGCTTATGTTTTGATGGTTTTCAGTTGATATTGGACTCAAAAGGTTTTATCACTTTACTTATACTAATGTTGCTAATGAGAATTGTGTGAAGTTTTGTGTGAAAGAAATTTCCAGGAAGTGGAGATAATGGTGTAATACGGAAGAGAAAGGTTTTATGACTCAAGTAATAAGTGTATGAAGATGAAGATACTGATGATTATTCAAGTGGTGACCCCGGAAGAATCTACTAGATACCAAATTCAGAGACCTGCAGAGTCCGTTTTCAAATAGGTAACAGTTCTGGTAAGAAAAGTTCCGCGAAAATACTATCCAACTATATTTTTGCAGTTTTTAGTCAATAAGGAAAGCTACAAAGCGAAAGAGGGACAGAAACGGAGCCAGGGTGGCTCACACCACCCTGTGGCATGGGCCCACCCCTGGTCGCGCCACCAGGTGGTGAGTCCACCCCGGACTCCGCCTCTGACTCGTTTTCTCCCAGTACCTTCCTTTTGTCATGAAACTTCGTAATATATAATCCCCCGGATCCCCCGAGGTTCATATATCGTGTTTTCATCGTGTTTTTGTTTCGATCTGTTTCTGCCAGGAACTATCTTTGAAAGATTTGAAGCACAATGGTGTCCGCCAAGGATAAAGGGAAGGAGCCTATGGAAGAAGACCTCCAAGACCCCGGGAAGGAGAAGGAGATCAAGAGTGAAGGTGAAGAGGAGCAAGGCCAACATCCGCACACCGACACTACCATTGCAAGCATTGGAGTGGTGACAAAACCTGCCAGGGTTAGAAGGATTGCACGGATGCAGACTGGGGGGAAAGCTCCTCGTCACTGCTTGGCTCCACGGTCACTTCCTCCACGCACAAGGAATCCTTTCCATATCCTTATCCATGAGCATCAATACCAGAATATGCCCAAAGGGAAATTACCCTCCAATTGGGATTTGCCTCGTTCTAGCCATGCAGGAAAAGAAGACTTCAAGGAGGAAGAGTGGCGAAAGAATAGCAAGAGATGGAATTCTCAACCTGACATGATCATGAGCCGCATTGAGCAAAACTCACACTGATTCGTAATCTCACCTTCGAGATTGAGGACTTGGGGAAACTTATCAGAGAGCTCATCGTGAGGATACCACCACCACCGAAAGAGTAATTTGTCATCAGGTTTGGCATCCCCCTGGTTTGTTCCAAGCTTGGGGGAGTGCCGCGGTATCACATCACTATCTTCTATCTTTTTACCTTTTTAGTAGAGTCATATCATGAATAAAGAAGTTATTGTGTAGGATGGTTTGCATTATGGAAGTGTCCCCTCTCTCGTTAGATATGTATCCCTTGGTGTGAGTTGCCGTTATGGAATATTAATGAGAAGTTCTATCATTCACTCTTTTTCATAGCTTATATTAGTGTTCAATTCGTGGTTATATTATTGATCTTGTTGTTAGTATTGGTATCACTTTGGGATCATTGAATTAATTTAGTTGGTTTTGGCAAACCTGGCTCGGTCAGTAGCAACACTATTTTTGAGAGTTGAATGAAAAAGATAAAAGTACTCTAAAGAAATATAATTTCATCATCTTTCTTTCTTGATTTACTCATAAGCCTAGTATTCTCTAGTTAAGATCTTTTGTGCTTACAAGGAAGATTGCATGTTTGTCTTTATCACTTGTATGTTTGTTTGTTTCCTTCAACTCTTATACTTGCTACCCAGCCTTGCTAGCCAAAAACCTGTACTGAGAGGGAATTCTTCTCGTGCATCCACCTCTTTTAAACCAAAACCTTTGCCATTTGTGTCCACCATACCTACCTATTAGCATTATTGCTATTCCAAGTAAATTCTTGTTTTATCTACCTCCCAAATTAAACTTGTTATGTGAAAAGTAGTGATTAAAGCTCTCACAAACTTGACAGCACACTTTACTTTCTTGCACTTAATAAACTTGAACCATTGTGCTCACCTATGTTGCGTATATGCTTGCGCTTTGTGAGTTGTGAATTAGCAGAACCATGCTGTCATGGGGAACGCTTTCAACATTGCACTGGTACTTTGTACCTAGTTGATATCATGTTCTTTTGTCTATGGATGTCGTCGGTGTGAAATGAAAGGTGATCTTGTAAGTCCATGGAGTTGTGCATGTGTGTTAGAGAAACGCCCGGGCCGCTGGTCTAATCCATGCTGACATGGTGGAAACATGCAGCGTAACCATAACGAGCATCTATGAAGCATTCTTCTTACAAAAAAAAGAGTCCGATATTGAGAAAAAGAGAAAAAGAAAAAAGAGATTATGAAAAGAGGAAACATAGAAAAAAGCACCATATTCCCATGGTAAATAAGAAGATTGTTGAGGTGCTTGTTGTCTGCTTGCCTTGTCATTTTGATATGGGGATTCTTCCGTATCATCGGGCAAGGGGTACCCCGTTGGCGGTTCTCTATCATAATTTTTGGAGCTCTTTATGAGACTTTCAATCCCTGCTTCCCTCTGCGAAGGGCCTTTCTTTTTTACTTTTTATTTGAGTCAGTAAACCTATTCCCTTCTATCTCAGCAAGTATTTTGAGTTGTTGTGTTTCAATCATGCATATGATGATTTATTCACTCATGTTTCTTATGTTCCTTGTTTTGCACATTGCTCTTATCTTGATATTTACTACTTTGAAAGCTATCATTGAAAACCAGTTATTTGTGAACTCCAGCAAATTATCAACTATTCTTCGACCAAGAGCTAAGTTTGCCATTACCAATTATGATTCACTTTATGTATCTTTATTGTGTTTCCTTTACTCATTACAAGTTGAGTTATATAATAGTGAGTTGTCTTCTATTATGATCTATGTATTGATGAATGCGATGCTTCTTGTACGTATTCTTTTATCGACCCTTCACTCCATAAACCTGAGGCCATGTTTATTGAGCTCAGTTTCGCTTGGGGACAAGCGAAGTCTAAGCTTGGGGGCAGTTGATACGTTCATTTTGCATCACTATTCTATGTCATAATTCACTATTATTCATTGATATATTTCATATTGAGAGGTGATACTTATGTTATTTCATTTGTTTTTGCATGATTGATGACTTTTGGAGCATGGACCGCTGCAGTCAGGATTCTGATGGAAAAGGTGCTGTTTGGAGGCAAAATTCGCGAAGATCGGAAAATCCGGGAAAATATACAGAAAATCCTATTTTTCCAGAAGAAGAAGGAAGCCAGAAGGGGGGGCTGGAGATGGGCCACAGGGGGCCCACACCACCCCTGGCGCGGGCCAGCCTAGGCCACGCCACCAGGTGGTGTGGCCACCTTGGTCCACCCCTAGCACTCCCCTCTGGCGTATATTATCCTCCCGAAACCCTAAGACTCGGGGAGCAACCACAAAAAGATTCCACTGCCTCTGCGGGGTGGAAAACACCGAGAGAGAAAGATCTCACCGGCAGACAGATTTCTGTCGGGGGAATTTCTTCCCGAAGAGGGGAGATCGTCGCCATCAACACCACCATCAAGCTGGACTTCATCAGGATCATCATCATCATCAGCAGCACCATCATCACCATCAGCACCCTCATCACCATCTCCATATTGCTGTAATAATTGAGTTGAATCTTGCATAGTTCATAGGGGAAACTTTCCCGGTTTTGATTACTCTTTGTAGTTGATGCTATTGAGTGAACCATTGAATTATTGTTTATGTTCAGATTGATATACATCATTATTCCATCTCTGATCATGATCCAAATGATGTCTTGTGAGTAGTTCGTCTTGTTCTTGAGGACATGGGAGAAGTCATGTTGTTAGTAGTGGAATTGTGTTGAGAAAGATTCAATAGTTTGATATTTAAGTTGTGGTGTACTTCTTCTAGTGGTGTCATGTGAACATCGACTACATGACACTTCACCTATATGGGCCTAGGGGAATGCATTGTGTATTTGGCTACTAATCGTAGGGGTTGTCGGAGTGACAGAAACCTGAACCCCCGTTAGGAAACCATTGCACAAGGGGCGTAAGGGTCTTAGAGTTTAAAGTTGTGGTTAGGTTTCTACCTTAATTACTTTCTTGTACTTACGGATGTTTGCAAGGGGTATAATCACAAGTATGTATTAGTCCTAGGAAGGTCGGTACATTAGCACAGGTTCACCCACACGACACTTGGCAAGCTAAAGAAGATTAATCAACTATATGAAGCGAAAGCACTTGATAGTCTTCCCATGTGTCCTTGAGAACGTTTGGTCATCTTAAGTAATACAACTGGCTTGTCCTTTGCTGCATAAAGGATTGGGCCACTTGCTGCATTTATTCCTACTGTCTTTTATTTACTCGTACTTTGTTTACTTGCTTTATCAAAAACCCGTAAAAATCCGTTTGCTAAGTATTTGCAGAGAATTCCTGATCCATACCACTAGCCAGCACCTTCTGCTTCTCGTTGGGTTTGACACTCTTACTTATCAAAAATACTGCGATACTCCCTATACTTGTGGGTCATCAGTCCACCGACCATGCCCCTTCGCCTATAAAAGCCCCTCTAGACGAAAACCCTAAAAACCTGATCAAAAATCCACGAAAGAGTCTGTAGCTGCCGCCATCTCCATCCCTAGATCGAGGGGATCTGAAGCTCTTCCTGGCACCCTGTCGGAGGGGAGAGATCACCCTGGAGACCTTCTTAATCAACATGCAAGCCTCCGGAGTGATGCGTGAGTAGTTCATCCTTGGACTGTGGGTCCATGTAGTAGCTATATGGTTGGTTCTCCTCCTTTGTGCTATCATGATTAGATCATGTGAGCTCCTTTCATAATCCTACATGTTGTGTTTGCGGGGATCCGATGGTTATTGATTGATTATTGATTCTATCATGTCTATGTTATTTGTGATCTTGCATGCTCTTCATCGTTAGTAGCTATCCTGGCCAAGTAGATGCTAGCAACTCCAAGAGGGAGTATTTATGCTCGATAGTGGGTTCATCCCTCTAGTAATCTGGAGAAGTGACAGGACTCTCTAAGGTTATAGATGTGATATTGCTACTAGGGAGAAAACAACAGTCCTTTGTCCATGGGGTGATCGTATTGTTTACTTTACACTCTTTGCTTAATGTAATTATCTGTTGCTTGCAACTTAATACTGGAAGGGGTTCGGGTGATAACCTGAAGGTGGATTATTAGTCATAGATGCAGTTGGATCACGGTCTATGTATAATGTTGTAATGCCCAATCAAATCTCATAGGAATCAAGATGTCTAGTATATGCATTGTTATGCTTTCTCAAATCTGTTAATTGCCTCCCTGTAATTTGTTCATACAACATGTAATCTATCTTAAGGAGAAACACCTCTAGTGAACTATGGACCCCAGTCCATGATTTTACCATTTATATACTACCTACTGTTTATCGTTTACTATTTACTTTCTACAAGCAATTACTATCTTCCACACCATACGTTTAATTCTTTGTGTTCACCAAAACCGGTGAGATTTACAACCTCACTATAAGTTGGGGCAAAGTTCTGTGGTTGTGTTGTGCAAGATTCCAAGTTGCTAGCAACACCTTGCAGTTGTTTCCTTGCTCCTACTGGTTCGATAACCTTGGTTTCATAACTGAGCAAAAACTTGTTGTTGAGCTCATCATACCTTCCTCTTGGGGTTCCCAACAAGCTCGATATATTTTGAGCCCTCAAGCCTTTTTTTCTAGCCCCGTTGCCGAGGAGTTAAGGACAACTTCACAAGGGGAGTCTCTCACAACCAATTTCTTTAATTTGTTTTTTGTTTTCCTTTGTTTATTTTCTTCTTTGTTTTCTTGTTTCTTTCTATCAAAAAAACACACACAATTTTTTTACTGGTTTGCTTCCTTTATCAAAAACACAAAAAAATTAGTTCTAAAAAATATATTTTTTTTGTACTTAAAGTTGCTTTTATGTATAGCATTGCTCCAATCACTATGTCACCTAAGGAAATGACTTATACTTTCAAACAAGAAATTGAAGAGAGTTCCAAAGAAGCTTGGTCTAGAATTTCTGAGTTACATGAAAAAACTGAACCTAAAATGACTCAAGGCTCGTTTCTTAGCAGTTTCTACTTTGGTCTTGCCCTTTGTTATAGATATGCTTTGGATGCTGTAGTAGGAGGAGATTTCCTCTAGTGCAATGAGGGTGAAGCTTTTAATGCCATAAAAAAGTTGGTTGTAACATATGACTTGCCTAGCAAATCTAATTCCTCCATTACAAACATTATTGCTAGATTAAACACTCTTGAGACCAACACAGCTAGTTTAAAAGAATGCTATAACATATTTAGAGAGCACCATGAATATGTTCCAATAAATTATGAATCTTCAAAATGGCTTCCTACAGTAAAAGTTGTTATAAATAATGAAACTTTTTATGCTCGTTGTGATATCATGCCTGAATTCTGTCTTATGCCTAAAGATATCTATGAATCTTTAAATCTTTGGGGACTTTCTGACGGAGGAGAAGAAATATCTATTACCAATAATGCCACAATATTACCCATTGGAATAGCTCAAGGAGTGTTTACAAAGATCCTAGGGAAAGTGGTGTCTACTGATTATCTTGTTATTGAATGTGTAGGAAAAGGACAAATTACACTTGGAAGATCCCTACTGAAACTCCTTGGAGCAATAATAGATGTGGGAAAAGGCATCATGCATCTTGCCTCTCCACCAAACAATCATAAGTTTCCTAAAGATAAGAATAAAGGTAAGAAAGGTAGGGGAAAGAAATTTTATCTTAATGCTTCTTCATTCGAAAATACTTGAATCTTGCTTCCTATGCCTAGCTCAAAGGCATTAAAGAAAAGCACTACTGGGAGATAACCCAAATTTTTATTCAGTAAGTTTTTCTTTTATTGAGTCTTGGAAGTTATTTCTTCAGTAATAACCTCTCCTTCTCCTTTCTGTGTGATTTTTGTGCCAAGAATAACCTCTAATGAGAGAGAAGCAAGACTTGGAAAAGTTGCTGTCCCGAAACAGATTTTTTGTGCTTCACTGTAAAAAATCGTGAAAAATACCTGTACATCGGATTGAGCTGTAAGTTTTTGTGCTTATGCCTTAGGTTATTATCTAACTTTCGTTAGTTTATCACTTTTCGATTTGAGCAACAGAAAGTTTTCTAAAAAATCGGTTTTTACCTGCTGGTCTGTTTTGACAGGTTTCTGCCATTATTTGTATTTACCTCTAAATCTTTTTGAGTTCTCTTTAATCACTTGAGCTTTTAGAAGGAATTTCTACAGTAGATTGTGTTTTAATGGAAGTTTTACTTGTGTTGAAACTGAACCTAAGACTTATTATCTTGAATACACTAATGTTGCTAATGAAGATTGTGTGAAGTTTTGTATGAAGGAAATTTTAAAGTGTAGGGAAGAACAATGTGATGAGATGAAGTATGGACAAAAGCTCAAGCTTAGGGATGCCACCTGTATCACCCCAAGAAATATTCAAGAAGTACAAGCGTCAAAGCTTGGGGATGCCCAAGGCATTCCCTTCTTCATCAATAAAAATCTCAGGTTTTCTTCCAAACGCTTTATTTTTATTGTTTCGTGCACAATTGTGTTGTTCTTGGAGCATCTTCGTTTTCGTTTTTAGTTTTATTTTGTTTGTTTTGCTTAAATAAATTGGTTGGAACCCCTCATACATATGTGGTTTCAAATGAGTTGGTTGGTGATTGGAAAAGAGTAGGAAGTTTCATGCTTATAAGTGGTACAAAAGGAGCTTGTTTAGACTGTGGCCTAGACTTTATCATGTCATGTTTGATATTCCTTTGGATTTATGCTTAGTGATTATTTCTGTAGCTTGACTTGTTCCAAACAATTGAGATTGCTTAATGTTCCTTGAAAGAATCATGCGTTGTTTTAGCACTCAAAAGCATAATATTGTGGTATTCTCCTTTGATGTTTTATTTGGGTTGACTTGGCACATGTTTACACCATGTTAAGACTATAAACAAGTCACCTTAGCCTCTATGATCATTTAGTTTATGACTTGTATTATCACTTTATGCTTTAATTAATAATGTTTTGTCGCTTTGCATGATTATGGCCATTATTGCTCTCTTAGTTGGTCGCTCCCACTCTTTTGCTAGCCTCCACCTGTACCAAGTATGAGTTTCTCTCATGCATCCAACCCCCAAGAAAACCAACTTATTCCAAAGAGTCCACTATAAATTCCTATGCATGGTGTGCTACACCATTCCAAGTATATTCATGCTTTTATCTACCTTCCAAATTAAACTTGTTATGAGAAAATTAGTGATTAAAGCTCTCAATACTTGATGGCACACTTTACTTTCTTGCACTTAATAAACTTGAACCATTGTGTCCATCTATTTTGCTTATATGCTTGCGCTTTATAAGTTGTGAATTAGCAGAACCATATTGTCATGGGGAACACTTTCAACATTGCACTTATTATTCAGTTGATATCATGATCTTTTGCTTATGGATCCTGGCGGTGTGAAATAAAAGTGGATCTTGTAAGCTCATGGAGTTTGTATGTGTGTTAGAGAAACGCCTGGGTGGCTAGCCTAAGCCATGCCTAATCATGGTGGAAACTTGTAGCGTAACCATAGTGAGCATTCTATGAAGCATCCTCAATTAAAACTTATGCAAATAGCAAATAAAGAGATCGCTGAGATTCTCATTGTCTGTTGGCTTGTCATTTTGATATGGCATAGCTCCTGTATCATGGGGCAAGGGGTACCCTATTGGCGGTTCTCTATGATACACATGTACATATAATGACAAGAACTTACTTGTGACTGAAGGTGAGTAGCATGAGGTTCGGTACTCGTAAGCACGGGGCATGAGATTTTCAACTTATAACTTGGCAAGCATATCCTCATATTTGTGTCACTTTAACCTTAATCACCTCAACATGCTAATGATAGGGGCAATGAGAGCTGAAAGCTAATAAGTACCATAATTTTTGGAAGCTCTTGATGAAACTTGAATCTCTGCTTCCCTTTGTGCAGGGGCTTTCTTTTTACTTGTATGTTGAGTCTCCATCTTCTATCTTTATGCACCTATTGAGAGAGCATAGTGGTCATTCTTAGTTTAACGTGCATTGTCCCAAAAAATGTAGATTGATTCATAACTTTGATATTGCTTGTTCTTAAATTATTTGTATCTAGTCACCCTTATGAACTTTGAAGGTGTCCTATGCATTTACTTTTCCATACCATGAGGGATAAGCTGAATACCACTTTTATTATGTTTTCTATATGTGAAACAAACAAACGTCTTTCAATGCATTTTATCTATGATCTTTTGTTTGTACCTTTTCATGTTACAACATAGTTGCTATGTCTTACTGTTAGAACTCTATCTTGCATGCTTATGTTTAGAGTACTTTGATCCTAGCTATCAATTTTTTACAAATACCTTGATCAAGATTATGATGGTGCATGTCACCTCAAAAATTACTCTTTTTTATCACTTACCAACTCGAGGACGAGCAGGAGTTAAGCTTGGGGATGTTTATACGTCGTAAACGTATCTATAATTTTTGATGTTCCATGCTTGTTTTATATCTACTTTCTTAGGTCTTGTTCATGCTTTGAGGTATTTTTATACATTTTCTAGAACCAACCTATTAACAAGATGCCACAGTGCTAGTTGCCTGTTTTCTGTTGTTTTTGGTTTTAGAAAAGCTAGTAAGTAAATATTCTCGGAATTGGACGGGACAAAAGCCAAATTCAATATTTTACCCGAAGCAATACGGAGACCGAAGGGGAGACGAAGCGGCGCACCAGTACGGCCACACCTGGTGGCAGCGCGGCCTTGGGGGCGCCACCAGGGGGTGTGGGCCCCCTGGTGCTCCACCAACCTTGCCCGTCTCCTATAAAAGCCTCCTGGGACGAAAACCCTAAGTACCCGATCAAAAATCCACGAAAGAGTCTATAGCCGCCGCCATCTCCATCCCTAGATCGGGGGAGATCTGAAGTTCTTCTTGGTACCCCGCCGGAGGGGAGAGATCACCCTCGAGGCCTTCTTCATCACCATTCAAGCCTCTGGAGTGATGCGTGAGTAGTTCATCCTTGGACTACGGGTCCATGTAGTAGCTAGATGGTTGGTTCTCCTCCTTTGTGCTATCATGATTAGATCTTGTGATCTCCGTTCATGATCAACATCATCTATTTGTAATCCTACATGTTGTGTTAGCGGGGATTCGATGGATATTGAGATGTTATCTCAGATTGATTATTGATTCTATCATGTCTATATTATTTGTGTCCTTGCATGCTCTCCGTTGTTAGTAGCTATCTTGGCCAAGTAGATGCTAGCAACTACAAGAGGGAGTATTTATGCTCGATAGTGGGTTCATGCCTCTAGTAATCTGGGGAAGTGATAGGAATCTCTAAGGTTGTAGATGTGATGTTTCTACTAGGGAGAAAACAACAATCCTTTGTCCATGGGGCGATCTTATTGTTTACTTTACACACTTTGCTTAATACAATTATCCATTGCTTGCAACTTAATACTCGAAGGGGTTTGAATGATAACCTGAAGGTGGATTATTAGTCATAGATGCAGTTGGATTACGGTCTATGTATAATGTTGTAATGTCCAATCAAATCTCATAGGAATCAAGATGTCTAGTATATGCATTGTTATGCTTTTTAAAATCTTTCAATTGCCTCACTGTAATTTGTTCACCCAAGATGTTATCTATATTAAGGAGAAACACCTCTACTGAACTATGGACCCTGGTCCATGCTTTTACCATTCATATACCATCTACTGTTTACCGCTAACTATTTACTTTCTACAAGCAATTACTATCTTCCACACCATATGTTTAATCCTTTGTGTTCACCAAAACCGGTGAGATTGACAACCTCACTGTAAGTTGGGGCAAAGTTTTGTGGTTGTGTTGTGCAGGATTCCAAGTTGGTAGCAACACCTTGCAGTTGTTTCCTTGCTCCTACTAGTTCGATAACCTTGGTTTCATAACTAAGAGAAAACTTGCTAATGTGCTCATCATACCTTCCTCTTGGGGTTCCCAACGAGCTCGATATATTTTGAGTCATCATGGGTCCGGTTTGAACTACAGGTACATGATCTAATGCTCAGTTTTAGACTCAAAATATGATGTTTTTCTTCAGAGGTCCAATGCAAGTTTAGTGAGGATCATCCCCTAGGTAAGAATCTTCATGCCCGCCGTTTTGACCATAGTTTGAAACGGGCATAAAAATTTCAAAAATGGTCCGAACAATGTAAAACCTTCGTGTGGTGTCATATTATGTGACATAGTTGCAAGGAAAAATAACAAACATAGTATATTGATTGCATATCTAAAAGTCCTCAAAATGAGCTATCATGTTTGAGGTTTCATGGCTTTCGGGCCAAATGACCAATGTTATGGCCAGTATCACGGCATAGTTTGTGATAGTGTGCCTAGAGGTGGACCCAGATATTTGTCGAAGCCTAGGCACGCCACAAAGCCAAATAAATTTTTTCTCGAGCCATCTCCAAAAAACAAAAAATGTATCATACGGAGCAAAATATTGTTTTCACAATATTCTTAGTGCAGAAACACTACATTAGATGTTCACAATATATTCCAATGGTCACAACAAATTCAAATGAACACAAATTTTCGCAAATGCATATGAGATGATATTAGTGATAGGACTTAGCAAGAACTCCCAAAAGCCTAATGAAACTCCGAAGGTCGTTGACAAGAGTAGAAATATCGAAATGCACACGCAACAAGAGCTACATGACAAAACAAGAAAGATGGATTAGTAAATCATATGAACATGCTTTCAAATAGATTCATCTTCGATCATGAAACAAAGAAACATACCAAGATATTACCAAGGATGTGCTAATTATCCCTAGGCCTACAAGATAAATTTTTCCTCCTCTTCTTCATGGATTGAAACCATTGAGCAATAACACCACTATCAAGTTGTCTAGTGATACGTTGCTAACGTATCCATAATTTTTGATGTTCCATGCTTGTTTTATATCTACTTTCTTATGTTTTGTCCACACTTTGGAGTATTTCTATACACTTTCTTGGACTAACCTATTAACAAGATGCCATAGTACCAGTTGCCTGTTTTCTGCTGTTTTTGGTTCCAGAAAGTCATAAAATGAATATTCTCGGAATTGGACGGGACAAAAGCCAAAGTTGCTATTTTACCGGAAGACTCACGGAGCCAGAAGACGAGACGGAGAGGGGCCACAGGGCGGCCACACCATGTGGTGGCGCGGGCTAGCCCTGGCCGTGCCACCAGGTGGTGTGGGCCCCCTGGCCGCCCACCGACCTTGCCTCTTCGCCTATAAGAAGCCTCCCAATGCATAAACCCTAAATCGTCAAGCCTCCAGCCACGAAAAGAACCATAGCGCCACCGCCACCGAAGGGGAGATTCGGGGGATAGAAAGTCTCTGTTCCGGCACCCTGTTGGGACAGGGAAGTGCCCCTGGAGCCATCTCCATCGATATCCACCGCCATCTCCATCGCCGTTGTTGATTCCCATGATGAGGAGGGAGTAGTTCTTCCTCGAGGCTAAGGGTTCTATCGGTAGTTATGTGTTCATCTCTCTCTCTATGCATGATCATATTGTGATCATGAGCTTTGTAATCAAGTAGATCTACCTTGCCACTCAAGTGCTTTAATAGATCTCTGCTCTCCCCATGTGTGTGAAAGTGACAGCGTGCACACCATGGTGGAACTTAGGCTAGAGATTACAAATACTTGTTATGAGTTATATTTGGAGCTGGATGTCTTTATGAAATTGTGGTGTTTGTTGGACTCATCTAGTACTCAAGGTGATAGTGTGGGGTTTTCTAGATGGGAAAGATGAACTTTGAGGTGTGTTGTTATAGCCCTACCATGGATTAGAGTGTCCAACAAGAGAGTAGTTAAGAGTAGTATCATAAAGAGAAGATATTTATATGAGAGTGTTCACTAGTGAAAGTATGATCCCTAGGCCTTGTTTCTTAGCATTGAAACACCGTTTGCAACTAGATTTGTTACATGTTTGCTTGCTTCTATCTTTATTTCAGTTTTACTTTAGTCTTTTCCACGCCATCAAAGTATTTTCTGGCACCGTTGTCTTATATCCATACCACTTGTATTTCACTATCTCTTCGCCGAACTAGTGCACCTATACACCTAACAAGTGTATTGGGTGTGTTGGGGACACAAGAGACTTCTTGTATCTTGATTGTAGGGTTGCTTGAGAGGAATACCTTTGACCACTTCCTCCCTGAGTTCGATAAACCTTGGGTGATCAACTTAAGGGAAAACTTGCTGCTGTTCTACAAACCTCTGCACTTGGAGGCCCAACAACTGTCTACAAGAATAGAAGTGCGTAGACATCAAGCTATTTTCTGGCGCTGTTGCCGGGGAGGTAAGGTAAAAGGTACTCACATCCTTCGGTGTGAGTGCTCGAAGTTATTTCCTTTAGATTCTGCAATTTTGTCTTTTTGTTTCTTGTTTTCACTAGATAGGCTTAATGGAAAACAACAACAAAAACTAGAGAGCTTTATAGTATTTATCTTGAGTTAGGACATTAAGTGTTTGAAGAGAAAATTAAAAAACCTATGGAACTTTATTTGCATGCTAATAGCAATGTTGTTAGTATGAATTCTTTGGACACCATTATTGCTAATGCTATGGAAAAGTCTAAGCTTGGGGAAGCTTGTTTTATGAAAATGATCTTTTTAGTTCCCCAACTTTGGAAGATAGCTATTCTATTGCTTATGATGATACCAGACCTCCAATATATGATGATTGCAATGATGAATATGATATTTTCAGTCCACCTACTATTGAGGAGGAAATTAATTATGATTACAATATGCCTCCTATATTTGATGATTATGGTGATGAGAATAATAATGATAGCTATTTTGTTGAATTTGCTCCCACTATAATTAATAAGAATGAATATGTTTATGTGGAGAGTATTAATTCTTTTATTCATGTGGCTAATGATAAGAATGTTTTATGTGATAGTTATATTGTTAATCTTATTCATGATGCTACTAAAAGTTATTATGAGAGAGGGAAACATGGTTTTATGCATCTCAATAATATTAAGTTTCCCCTCTTTATGTTAAAAAAAGTCTTGAAGTTGCACTTGTTTTGCTTTACTATGCTTGTTGCTTTGTACTTTCATGACTTGTTTCTTTACAAGATTTCTATGCATAGGAAGTGGGTTAGACTTAAATGTGCTTTGAATTTTCTTTTAATGCTCTCTTTTACTTAAATTCATATTTCTTATGTGAGCATCTTCTCAAACTATCATGCCTAAATTAAAGGCATTAAAGAAAAGTACTTATTGGGAGATAACCCAAAAGTTTTAGATGAGTCTTGGAAGTTATTACCTCTGTAATAACCGCTCCTTATCCTTTTTATTTGCTTTTTGTGCCAAGAGTAACCTCTAATGAGAAAGAAGTAATGATTGGGAAAGTTTCTGTCCCGAAACAGATTTCTGTGCTTCACCGTAAAAATTCGTGTAAAATCTCAGTACGTTGTTTTGAGGCGTGAATTTTTGTGCTTCTGCCCCAGGTTGTTATCTAACTTTAGTTTGTTTAACACTTTTCGATTTGAGCAACAGAAGGTCTTCGAAAAAAATCGTCTTTACCTGCTGTTCTGTTTTGACAGTTTTCTGCCATTATTTGCATTTGCTTCTTGTTGGTTCCTTTTTGAGTTCTTTTGGGGAATTGAGCTTTTTGAGGGAAGTGTTACAGTAGCTTGTGTTTTAATGGAAGTTTTATTGGTGTTGGAACTGAACCTAAAGACTTATTATCTTGAGTGCACTAATGTTGCTAATAAAGATTGTGTGAAGTTTTGTATGAAGGAAAAATTTCAGGTGTATGAAAGGAATGAGTAATGAGATGAAGGATGTGTAGGGGTTCCGCACATGAAAACAATAAAATTTTACCCTACACCCCTGAACCCTTGAAGCTGCCAGGACCTATCTATTAGTAATACAGTAACGGGAGGGTCTTTTCGCGAACTTACCCTTGAAGACCGACAAGCGTTGTCAATGCTCCGGAGAGCGTGGTTGATGTAGACGAGCCGAAGCCGACCTCAAGATCGTGATGAAGGGAATATGCCTGAGAGGCAATAATAAAGTGGTTATTATCTTATTCCATGTTTATGATAAATGTTTATTTTACATGCTACAATTGTATTGATTCGGAAACATCAATACATGTGTGTTTAATAAACAAAAAGGGTTCCTAGTCATGCCTCTCTTATAGACTAGCTTGTTGATTAACAAGATGATCAAGGTTTCCTGATCATGGAAATTGGATGTTGTTAATAACAAGGTCACACCATTGGTGGAATGATGTGATGAACATTCATCCGAAGTATAGCATTATGATCAAAGTCATTATGTTTATATTGCTATAATATCATACAAAGTAATCTTTATCCTTAGACCATGAGATCATGCTAATTGCTAACATCGGAAGAGTATCTTGATAACATCAAACGTCACACTGTAACAGGGTGACTATAAAGGTGAGTTCAGTGCTACGAAGGTGTTATGTTGAGGCTCATGGATCAAGAGTGGGATTTGTCCATCCTGATGACGGATAGATATACTCTGGTCCCTCTCGGTGATATCACATTGAAATAGCTTGCAAGCAAGTGATGTGATCACTAGAATGTTATATCACGGGAACGAGAAAAGAGTGCATGTCGGTAACGAGATCAAACTACATACGGAGATACCGATGATCAAATCTCGGACATGTAATATATCGTGGGACAAAGGGATTTATTTACTAGCGTTAAAGGTTCTCACGATCACAGAAGTCATCGTTGAATATGTAGGAGTCAGTATGGATCTCCAGGTCCTGCTGCTGATTATTGATCGGAGAGGGGTCTCGATCATGTCTGCATTATTCGCGAACCGTAGGGTGAGACACTTAAGGGATACCGACACCATTTGGAGCAAATATGTTTCAGATATAGATTTAAGAAAGCGCTGGAATTATTTCAATAGACACCAAAACTGTTTCGGGTGAAATTGTTGAAATTGGTTCTGCATGTAATATTGAAATGCTGCAGGGGGTTTTATGTGAATGATTGTTAATTAAAGTAATTAACAAAATTCTGAATAAAAATAATAAAAGAGTTTTATTAAATGAGAGAGCATTAAATTTGGAGAAATTTAATGCATTTAAAGTGGAGACTTTAAAAGAGAATGTGAAGGGGCATTTTAATGTGGAGGGGTTACCACCACATGAATGGAGGAGGTGAAGGGTCACCCCCTCCATGCGCCGGCCATGAAGGAGGGGCACCCCCTCCTCCTATAAAAGGCCACCCCCTCCTCACTTCTCACACGCACCTCCTTGTGAAGGATCTCTCTCCCCCTCTAGTATTATTCCCCATGGTCTCGGATTAGCGAGATACATGTTCCCGGTGGCTTTATCTGGAAAGGAGTTGCTGCTTCCGCTGCTTTGCTGGAGCGAGGGACGGAGGTTTTCGGGGTACCGGACGTGTGTGCGATCACGGATGCACCGCTGCTTTGCGGTGCTGGACTTGGTGGTGCTGGAGCTGGATCTGATGGACGTGCTGGAGCCGGACCTGCTGGACTTCATCACGATCTTGAGATCGGCAAGTGTACGACTACATCAACCACGAGTTCCTACTCGTTAACAAAGCTCGTTGTCTACGAGGGTAAGTTCTCGTTGGATGTATGTCCACCCGTTGCTTTGTACCTAGTAGATAGACCTTGGCGTGTAGTTCACACCGTAGGAAATTTTTTGTTTTCTATACTGTGGACCCAACACGTGATGAAGTCCTTGCGCTCCTTCTGGCTCCAACGACTTGAGTGCCTCAAGTGCGACACCTCGCGGGGAGTTACACACGTCCGGTGCCTGACGATGAGTCCCACTTCCCCGATCCAGCAGCAGTTGCGGAAGTAGAGCTCCCGGATCCGAACCCCGTAGCGCGACAGCGCTCCGCAGTGGAGATGTCTCTCGCTCGCGCAGTCCAGACTTGGAACCACGGTCACGAGAGAGAGAGGGGGAGAGAGAAAATATCAATTAGAGGTCCTCCCAAAAGTGGGGAGACCTTTATTGATTATTGGTGTGTTTTTCTAGGCCAAATACCCCACTATATATACGGGGAGGAGGGGGTACACCCTCTCTCAAAGTCCCGGGGTGGGACTAAAGGAGAGGAGGGGGTGGGGTGGCCGCCGGCCAGCCCCTAGTGGGCCCCGCAAGGGGGCTAGGCCCAGCCGGCCAGCCCCCTTGGCCCCTCTCCCTCTCTCCTTTCCCTAATGGGCCCTCTCCCTCCGGAAATTGACCCATTAAGCCTTTTTGACCTTTAATTGATTTTCTCTTTATTAAATAATTATGAATAAATGATTAAATCAATATTTAACATTCATTCACATATTATTCAACCTCCGTGGCTATGGAACACCTTCCACCTCCACTCCGGACATCCTCTGGACTTACCGAAACCCTTTCGGTTTTCTCCCTTCTTTTCTTTGGTGATTCTACCAATCCTATAAACACTCTCTAAGCATCATCAAGCCCTTAAGCGTGATACCCCACGGTTCAGGAACACTCCAGACATGGTCAGGACACTCCCGCACCAATGATCGATAGAGGGACCTGGATGGCCATGTGACCCCTGTGCGTTCCACGAAGATCTTTCGTTGTTTGAACCGGGATAGTCGTGTCTTATTCCCTTTGTCACTCGATACTTGCATTGCCCGAGATCTGATCAATGACATCACCATGTCGTGTTCAATCTCGTTACTGAACAATGCTATTTGACTCGTTCCGACAAGTGATATCCCCGTGATCAAATCACACGTTGCGCAGCTATTGGATATAACTTCTCCGAGTGGGTCCTTGAGTATCTTCCCATCACATGGATGGACAAATCCCGCTCTTGACATATATTGCCTCTACGGTTTCCTCTAAATACCTGAACACACCTTTATAACCACCGTTTTACCAGATGGTGTTTGATGCTATCTAAGCACTCTCAGGAGACAGTGATTGATATAGCCTCACGGTCTAAGGAATAGTCTACAAGGATCCATTTCTAATCATCGTAACTTGAACTTCATGACATGATCGGGTCACGATGTTTAGGTTGGGTATTGGTTCATCATCTCATTCTCTGAATGAGATGACCTCATTTCCAACTAGCATAAATGCCACATGATCAGGAAACATGATCATCTGTTGACCAATGAACCAGTGACTAGAGTTTCACTAGGAACCCCTGGTTGTTTGTATATCACACGTGTATTGATGTTTCCACTCAATACAATTATAGCATGATATAAAACTTAATCATAAACTATATGAAATATGATAATAGTCCTTACTACTATTTGTCTCTAGGGCATATTTCCAACAAGATGGACTAAAGCTCAAGCTTGGGGATGCCACGCGTGTCACCCCAAGAAATATCCAAGAAGTACAAGCGTCAAAGCTTGGGGATGCCCAAGGCATCCCCCTCTTCATCAATAAAAATCCCAGGTTTCTTCCAAACACTTCATTTTTATTGTTTCATGCACAGTTGTGTTGTTCTTGGAGCGTCTTTGTTTTCGTTTTGGTTTTGGTTTTTTGTTTGCTTGGTTTTCTTAGTTTCTGAATAAATTGGTTGGACCCCCTCTTTCATACATTGGTTTTCAAATAGTTTGGTTTGGTTTGGAAAAGAGTAGGAAAGTCCATGCTTAAGTGGTAAAGAGAGCTTGTTTTTGACTGTGGCCTATGCTTTGTCATGCCATGCTTGATATTGTTTTGGCTTTATGCTTAGTATCCTTTGCTGTAGCATGACTTGTTATAAACAATTGAGATTGCTTAATGTGCCTTGGATGAATCATGCGTTGTTTTAGCATATTAAAGCATAGTATAGTGGTATTCTCCTTTGATGCTTTATTTGGGTTGACTTGGCGCATGCTCACACCATGTTATGACTATCCAAAGTCACCATAGCCTTTATGATCCTTTATTTTTCAACTTGTAGTATCACTTTATGCTTTGATCAATGATGTTTTGTGGCTTTGGATTATTACGGCCATTATTGCTCTCTTACTTTGTCGCTCCCAGTCTTTTGCTAGCCTCCGTAACCATGTATGAGTTTCACTCATGCATCCAACTCCTAAAATCAAGTTATTCCAAAGAGTCCACCATACCTACCTACTAGCATATGCTATTCCAAGTATATTCATGCTTTTGTTTACCTTCCAAATTAAACTTGTTATGAGAAAACTAGTGATTAAAGCTCTGACGAACTTGACGGCACACTTTACTTTTCTTGCCCTTAATAAACTTGAACCATTGTGTCGTCTATGTTGTATATGCTTGCACTCATTTGTTGGGGATTAGCAGAACCATGCTGTCATGGGGAACGCTTTCAACATTGCACGGGTACTTTTTACCTAGTTGATATCATGCTCTTTTGTCTGTGGATGTCATCGGTGTGAAATGAAAGGGCAGCTTGTAAGTCCATGGAGTTATGTATATGTGTTAGAGAAACGCCTGGGCAGCTGGTCTAATCAATGCTGACATGGTGGAAACCTGCAGCGTAACCATAATGAGCTGTTTATGAAGCATTCTTCTTATAAAAAAGAGTCCGATATTGAGAAAAAGAGAAAAAGAAAAAAAAGAGATTATGAAAAGAGGAAAGAGAGAAAAAAGCACCATATTCCCATGGTAAATAAGAAGATTGCTGAGATGCTCGTTGTATGCTTGCCTTGTCATTTTGATAAGGGGATTCTTCCGTATCATCGGGCAAGGGGTACCCCGCTGGCGGTTCTCTATGATACACATGTACTTACGATGACAAGAACTTACCGGTGACTAAACTTGAGTAGCATGAGGAGCGGCCCTCGTATTCAAGGGACATGAGATTTTAACTTATACTTCGTCAAGCATATACACCATAGTTTGTTCACTTTAACCTTAATCACTTCAAGATGCTTATGATAGGGGCAATGAGAGCTAAAAGCTATTAAGTACCATAATTTTTGGAAGCTCTTTATGAGACTTGAATCCCTACTTCCTTCTATGATGGTCTTTCTTTTACTTTTATGTTGAGTCTCCACCTTCTATCTTTATGCACCTACTTTGAGAGCATAGTGGCCATTCTTAGTTCTATGTGCATTGTCCCAAGACTTGTTGATTGATGCATAGCTTTGATATTGTTTGTTTTAAACTATTTGTATCTAGTCACTCTTATGAACTTTGAAGGTGTCCTATGCATTTATGTTTGCTACTCTATGAGGGACAAGCTGAATACTATTGTGCTATGTTTTCTTTATGTGAAACAAACAAACGTCTTGCAAAGCATTGTTATTCATGAATCTTTTGTTTGTGCCTTTTCATGTTGCGACATAGTTGCTTTGTCTTATTGTTAGAACTTTATCTTTCATGCTATGTTGAAGTACTATGATCCCAGCATTGAATGTTTTACAAATACTTTGATCAAGTTTATGATGGTGCATGTCACCTCAAAAATCATTCTTTCTTTTTATCACTTACCTACTCGAGGACGAGCAGGAGTTAAGCTTGGGGATGTTGATACGTTGCTAACGTATCCATAATTTTTGATGTTCCATGCTTGTTTTATATCTACTTTCTTATGTTTTGTCCACACTTTGGAGTATTTCTATACACTTTCTTGGACTAACCTATTAACAAGATGCCACAGTGCCAGTTGCCTGTTTTCTGGTGTTTTTGGTTCCAGAAAGTTAGAAAATGAATATTCTCGGAATTGGACGGGACAAAAGCCAAAGTTGATATTTTACCGGAAGACTCACGGAGCCAGAAGACGAGACGGAGAGGGGCTACAGGGCGGCCACACCATGTGGTGGCGCGGGCTAGCCCTGGCTGCCCCACCAGGTGGTGTGGGCCCCCTGGACGCCCACCGACCTTGCCTCTTCGCCTATAAGAATCCTCCCGATGCATAAACCCTAAATCGTCAAGCCTCCAGCCACGAAAAGTTCCACAGCACCGCTGCCACTGAAGGGGAGATTCGGGGGGCAGAAAGTCTCTGTTCCGGCACCCTGCCGGGACGATGAAGTGCCCCCGGAGCCATCTCCATCGATCTCCACCGCCGTCTCCATCGTCGTTGCTGATTCCCATGATGAGGAGGGAGTAGTTCTTCCTCGAGGCTAAGGGTTCTACCGGTAGCTATGCGTTCATCTCTCTCTATGCATGATCATATTGTGATCATGAGCTTTTTAATCAAGTAGATCTACCTTGCTACTCAAGTGCTTTAATAGATCTCTGCTCTCCCCATGTGTGTGAAAGTGACAGCGTGCACACCATGGTGGCACTTAGGCTAGAGATTACAAATACTTGTTATGAGTTATATTTGGAGTTGGATGTCTTTATGAAATTGTGGTGTTTGTTGGACTCATCTAGTACTCAAGGTGACAGTGTGGGGTTTTCTAGATGGGAAAGATGAACTTTGAGGTGTGCTGTTATAGCCCTACCATGGATTAGAGTGTCCAACCGGAGAGTAGTTAAGAGTAGTATCATAAAGAGAAGATATTTATATGAGAGTGTTCACTAGTGAAAGTATGATCCCTAGGCCTTGTTTCTTAGCATTGAAACACCGTTTGCAACTAGATATGTTACATGTTTGCTTGCTTCTATCTTTATTTCAGTTTTACTTTAGTCTTTTCCACGCCATCAAAGTATTTTCTGGCACCGTTGTCTTATATCCATACCACTTGTATTTCACTATCTCTTCGCCGAACTAGTGCACCTATACACCTGACAAGTGTATTGGGTGTGTTGGGGACACAAGAGACTTCTTGTATCTTGATTGTAGGGTTGCTTGAGAGGAATACCTTTGACCACTTCCTCCTTGAGTTCGATAAACCTTGGGTGATCCACTTAAGGGTAGACTTGCTGCTGTTCTACAAACCTTTGCACTTGGAGGCCCAACAAGTGTCTACAAGAATAGAAGTGCGTAGACATCATCTAGATATCTCCTGCTCGGTGTAGCATATCATCAAGTCATTAAACAATTCATTCTTGATCTTGTTATGCATTTTGGACTTGATGATCTTCATTGCCGAAAAAGCCATCTCAACTTATGCTGTTGACACCGGTAATATTAACGCCAACTCAATAAGCTTGTAGACCAATGGAAACACCAAATGTTTCCCTGTTTCAACCATCTTAGCCAAACTTTCAAGATTTATACAAGTATAGAAAGAGGCATGGATTCTCACATGGTGAATGTAATTCTCAAGTTAGCCTCTTATGGTTGCACGGTCACCATTAGAGAAATCCGCATGATAAATCGACAATAAGCGAGCAAGCTTGTCCACATCAAACATTAAGAAAGAGTTCTTCATACTGAGGCATGAGAAACTCTCTAATACCTCTATTGAAGCTTCACAAAAGCTATGATCCATCTCAACACATATCTTATCAAGGGCAACATAAAAGATATCAACTTTGTAAAAATGGAGGTTAGTGTAGGTCATCCCATCAAGCCTCGAACAACCCCGAACCATTATTTGTTCATCCATATTAGGAACTAGAAGACCCTTCTCCATGCAAAAATGTTGGACCTCACCACTTTCTCTCATAGAGGCCAACCGATCTTTCACATCACTAACTAATTCCATTGCATGGACAATATTTAAATCTTTCTTTTGCAAAACTTGTGAAAGCTCCTCTGTGATGGCAAGCAACTTTATAATTAGCTTTAAAATGAAAACAAATTTGTATTCCTCTATTTTCTCTATCCAAACCGCTGCTTGGGTCAATCCACGAGTCTCGTCATTGACCTGACGGAGAATATGCAATGTTCCAAACCACATTTGGTGCACACGAAGCAAAGTTACATAATGTGAACCCCGTCTAGTATCACCGGGCCTAGTGAGACTTGTTTCTTGATTCAAGCCTCTTCCACTAGATATCTCACCCCTCTCAAGCATATCCAAAATATGTTCATGATGTTTTTCCCTAAGCGCATCTCTTCTTTTGCAAGATGAACTTGATGTGTTCACAATCCCGGAGATGCTTTTAAAGAAAGTATGAATGGATGAAGAAGAACTAGCAATGAAGACAACTACCAATTGCAACCAATGGGCAAAGAAATGAACATAGAATGCATAAGGGTTTTCATCCAAGATCTTTTTTTGCAAGCCATTGAATTCACCTCTCATATTGGAAGCCCCATCATATCCTTGTCCTCGTAGCCTATGAACAGATAGCTTGTAACGATCCAGAATGCGATGAAGAGCCTCCTTTAGTGCCTCGGTTGTAGTCTCACTAACATGATATAGAGAATGAAATCGTTTCACAACCTTGCCTTCATTATTCACGTACCTACAGCAAAACAATTACAAGAAGGTAGATTTAAGTATGGAACAATAGGTAGCTTTAAGTATGGAACAGTAAGTAAATAACAGGACAACCATACGAATCTCAACATTACCGCCATTTGCTCTTTCATGGATATATCACATGATTCATCAATAAGAATGGAGAAGGTTTTATCACCAATTTATCCCATAATCACCTTAGTCACTTCTTGTGCACAACACTTGAAAATATCCTTTTGGAATTTCCACCGTGCTCATAAGCATGCTTCACTCTTTCATCCTTTTATTTATACCATTGTACCATCTAAAGGAAGTTTCCCTTGTTTAATGAACCAAGAGATTCATTATGGCCACGAAATGCCAAGGCTTGACCCATGGGAAATCTTGCACAATGCAATGAAGATGTCAAACAAATTTTATATAATTCTTTGGATTCCTTGGATGCACGTGCAAGGTTAGTACACACACTTTGTCGCTGATTTTGGAAATCATCACAATGCAACCTTGCCATATTATGGTCACTATTTAAACTACCTATATGCTCCCACAAAGCTTTATAACCATGCTACCAATCACTTAACCCGGTTTTAGTGAAGACTTCACTACCAAAACAGTTTGCACTTCCAAGTGGCTTAAAAAGAAAGCAATAGAAACAATAAGCCTTATCATGAGACCCACTATATTCAATCCAATCATATTTCCCATACCATGTTTTTGAAAGCCCTCTACCACTTCCCATATTCTTAGGAAAATTGAAAATTGGTTGGGTTGGACCCTTCAAAAGGTATGCTCATTTTAGTTGGTCTTGGACATTTGGATGATATTCATTTATTTGTTTCCTAAGTGTGGGATCCGACACTATTTCATCCGGATTGAACATGTCCTCCACCTCATGTTCCTCTTCCTCCGCATTTGCCACATTTGGATGTGGCGGTGATTGTGGTGAACTTATTCTATCAACCAAAAAGCCCCCAATTTCTGAAATTTATAAGATTTCTTATCAGTGATTGATCATTAGTTCAAGCCTAATCTAGCTATTGAGGAACATATGCACTAATCTTTTTTATGGGTAATATGCACTAATCGAATCAACATAAATGAGCAATCCATGGTTGGATGGTGCTAAACTGAGATAAAAATGGAATTAAAGAACAAATGAGCCACATGTCTTCAGGAACTTACCCAGTTGTCTTCTTCCGGTTGAAGTCGAGCCAGACGAACCTGCCAGGTAACCTTGCCGACGCTTGTGGCCATGAGATGCAGCTGGGTCGGGCGGTTGCTGCCTGTGCTACCCACTGCCACCGTCGCCTGAAGGATCTGCCTGCTCTTCATCATCCATGGCCTGTGTTGCTCATCCACGTCTCGATTTGACATCGTCGCACGTCGGCTGGTGTTGGGGAATTCGGGCAAGCAGGGAGACGGGAGTTGTGGTTTGGGTCTTCGGGAGTAGATGGGGGATTGGGGAACGGAACAAGGACCTAGGATCGATAGACAGAGGCACGGTGCATCACTACTTCTGGCCAGTCCATGATGGAATCGAACGCGAGGCAGTGTGGCATGTCCCAATTTCTAAAGGCCCATGGCACCGAACAGTTCTTTTTTTGGACTGAAATGCTCGTGAGATTTTCCCTAGATTGATCGCTAATTCCTGGCTGGAAACTTTCTCGCGCAGGAGGCGCGCGACATCGAAGCCCGGGAAAGCGACCGGGCAGGAGGGACGCTATGTCCGTCCGTGAGTGTGCCCATATTGTGCATGCATGTGCATCTTGGGATGGCGAACAACGTTGTTGGAGGAAGTTTTCCTTTTCGTCGCACAGAAAAACTATTTTCCATTTTACGAGTGTAAAAAACGGGGCGTTTCATGAAGTAAGCACCAAAGGCATAATTCAAAATGCTACCACCCCATTTTTCAAAAATACTAGATCACCTTACATAGACAATATCCCAACCAGGGTATCTCAAACCTTTCCATACACCCCTAGTGAAAAAGACAAATGTCTATTGAATCGGTAGGAAGTGGGTCCGGTTTGAATTACAGGTACATGATCTAATGCTCATGATGTTTTGAATAATACCATTTTCTGACTTAGAATATGATGTTTCATTAGAGGTCCAATGCAAGTTTAGCGAGGTTCATCCCTTAGGTAAGAATCTTCATGCCTGTCATTTTGACCATAGTTTGAAACGCGCATAAGAATTTCAAAATTGGTCCGAATAATGTAAAACCTTTGTGTGGTGATATTATGTGACATATAAAGTTACAAGGAAAAATACCAAACTTGGTATATTTATTGCATCTCAAAAACCACCAAAGGCATAATTCAAAATACATATAGTCACTTGTTTCCTAAAATGCCTTAGAGGCCACGAACCTTCTTCGCATATGTCCCTTGCTTATGATCGCATCGACCGTAACCATGGGGTATATTTATCATTTTTTAGGATGATTGGGTCAGTGTTCACTATGAAGGGCGAAATTTCATCAGACTTATTATAATCTTCTGACATGTTTGTCTTGTCCTCCACTCCCATGATGTTTCATTTCCCTGAAAGAACTATGTGGCGCTTTGTCTCATCGTATGATGTATTCGTTTGCTTATTTTTTATTTTTTCGGTTTGGTAGACATGTCCTTCACATTTAAAACCTGAGCCATGTCATTGGCTAGGACGAGTCGTTTGTCTGTGTACCCAAGATTGTTGAGATCCACTATTATCATTCCGTACTTCTTATCTACATGAACCCCACCTCCTGTCAGCCTTACCCATTTCCATCAAAACAAAGGGACCTTAAAATAAGGTCCATAGTCAAGTTTCCATATCTCCTCTATGTAACCATAATATGTGTCCTTTTGCCCATTATTGTTTGTTGCATCAATGCGAACACAACTATTTTAGTTGGGGCTCTTTTTTTCTTGGGTGATTGTGTAAAATGTATTCCTATTTATCTCATACCCTTGGAAAGTCAATATGGTCGAAGATGGTATCCTAGCCAACAAGTACAGCTGATCTCCAACAGTGGTGTTATTCATGAGATGTGTTTGTAACCAACCGCCGAAAGTCTCCATGTGTGAACATGTAATTGAGTCGTCATACTGCCTCGGGTATTGGGAGCGTAGGTTTTAATTGATATACAGAGCCACCAAGGTGGAACTTTGTAGAACCATGTAGTGTTCTTGTGTAGGGGTTCGTGCCTAAAAATAGTAAATTTTTCCTACGCTAAGAACCCTAACACCAGGATCTATCTATTAGTAATGCAGTAACGGGAGGGGATTTTCGTGAACTTACCCTTGAAGACCGAAAAGCATTGTCAATGTTCAGGAGAACATGGTTGATGTAGTCATATCGATGCTGACCTCAGGGTCGTGTTGAAGTCCAATAGCCCATGCGGCGCCAATGACTCCTAGTGCCACAAGTGCAGCACCTCGAGGGGAGTTCCACACAACAGTTGTGGAAGTAGACCTTTTGGATCCGAATCACGCAGGGCGACGGTGCTCCGGGTGAAGAAGTCTCATGTTCGCGCAATCCAGACTTGGGACCATGGTCACAAGAGATAGAGAGGATTAACTGGAGCTCTCCCCAAAAGAAAGGAAACCTTTTATTGATTATTGGTGTATTTATTTTCTCAAAATACCTCTCAATATATAGGGGAAAAGGGACCCCATAGCTTATTAGCTAATCCATGTGGGACTAAACAAGGGAGAGGGGAGGGGGTTGGCCGCCACCGACCATGTCCCTAGTGGGCCCCACACGGTGTCCCTAGGCCCAGCGGCCACCTCCCATCCTTCCTCCCTTTGGTCTTTCCCTCATGGGCCTATTCCCCTAGGGATTTTGGCCCAATAGTGAATTGACCAATTTAATTCCCTTTTATTTTATTAACTAAATATAAATAAATGATTAAACCAATATTTAACATTCACTTACATATTATTAAATCCCCGTGGCTATGGAACTCTTTCCACCCTACTCCAGATATCCTCCGGACTTTCCCTAGAACCCTTCTGGTTTTCTCTCTTTCTTTTGTTCGGTGATTCCGGTGATACCAAAATGATCTCCGAGCATCATCAAGCCTGTAAGCATGATACCCCATGGATCGGGAACACTCCAGACATGGTTGGGATCCCTCTCGTACCGATGATCATCAATAGGACCTGGATGCCCATGATGACCCATATGCATTCCACGAAATCTTTGTCACTGAACCATGAACGCAAGATGTTATTCCTTGTCTCTTTGATACTTGCATTGTCTGAGATCTGATCAATGACATCACCATGTCAAGTTCAATATCATTACCAACAAATTCTACTTAACTCGTTCCGACAACTGATATCCCCGTGACCTAGTCACCCGCTACGCAGTTGTTGGATATAACTTCTCCGAGTGGGCCCTTAAGTATCTTTCCATCACGTGGATGGAAAAATCCCTCTTTTGACACATAAGCCTCTACATGCCCCTTTGATATACCTAAACATGACTTTATGATCACCATTTCACCGAGTGACATTTGATGCTATCAAGGAAATCTCAGGTGACAGTGATTGATATGGTCTCACGACCTGAGGAACAAGACACTACGTTTCCTAATCATCGCAACTTGAAATTTGTGACATGATCGTGTTACGATGCTTAGACTCGGTATGTTCATCATCTCATTCTCTCAATAAGGTGACTCCATTGTCAACTGGCATAAATGCCACATGATCAGGAAATCTTGATCATCTATTGACCAATGAACCAATGACTAGAGATCCACCGGGAACTCCTGGTTGTTTACATATCACACGTATATTGATGTTTACATTCCATATAATTATAGCATGATATAAAAACTAATTATAAACTTTGTGAAATATGATAATAATACATATTATTATTTTTCTCTAGGGCATATTTCCAACAGTCTCCCACTTGCACTAGAGTACAAATAAACTAGTTGCATTTTACTAATCATCGGCACCAGATAACCTGACACTTATGATCATGCTTGGTCATGGAAGAGGTTGAGTCTAGGGTCTGGAATTTACAGACCCATGTCCTTTGTAACTTACTAATTTCACCTTAATTGATATTAATACTTTATGATCTTATGATAACATCTTCTGTATGTATAGTAGTTATGGCAACACAGTGAGTTCGGTTTCTAGGAGCCAGCAGTGACATTAGATTAGTCAATGCGAACTTTCTCATGGCATTGTGCCATGGGACACACTGTCTGTGAGAAGACGAACTTGTCTAGCCACAACATTATGCATCACTTTAGGTGGTATCCTTATACTTCTATTTTAAATGTAGTTATCGAAACACTAGTGCACCATGTGTATTTTTCGATGTTTACCACCATTCTTAGGTACACATCTGTAAAAGTTTTTCAACTAATGGCCTTAGGTACACATCAATGTCATTGTCGGGTTGCTTAGGTCCTTGGATGAGCACTGGCATCATAATGAACTTCTGCTTCATGCACAAGCAATGAGGAAGGTTATAGATACATACAGTTACATGCCAGGTGCTATGGCTGTAGCTCTGCTCCCCAAAAGGATTCATGTCATCTGTACTTAGACCAAACCTTAAGTTCCTTGCATCATCTACAAAGCCCGGGTACTCTCTCCTGATTTTTCTCCACTGTGACCCATTAGTGGGGTGTCTCAACATCGAGTATTTCTTGCGGTCTTCTTTGTGCCATCACAACAACTTTTCATACTCTTTGTTTCTGAACAAACGTTTCAACCGTGGTATTATAGGAGCATACCACATAACCTTGGCAGGAACCCTCTTCCTAGGGAATTCACCCTAAACATCATCAGGGTCATCCCGTCTGATCTTATACCGCAATGCACCGCATACCGAGCATTCATTCTTATTCTCATACTCCTCACCATGGTAGAGGATGCAGTCATTAATGCATGTATGTATCTTCTGCACCTCTAATCCTAGAGGGAAGACAACCTTCTTTGCTTTGTACGTACTAGCAGGCAATTCGTTATCCTTTGGAACCTTCTTCTTCATTATTTTCAGTAGCTTCTCAAATCCCTTGTCAGATAAACCTTCTTTGCCTTCCATTGCAGCAATTCCAATGTGATACCGAGCTTTGTGTTACCATCTTCTCAATGTGGGTACAACCCTATTTTGTGATCATCTAACATGCGCTTCAACTTCAACTTACCATTTTCACTTTCGCATTCTCTCTGTGCATCAACAATGGACCGGTGAAGATCATCAATGAGATCATCTGGTGCCTCTTCATCTTCAACTTCCCCTGTTGCAGTATCACCATATTCAGGGAACATAGGATAGTTGTCATCATCCTCTTCTTCTTTATTGTCTTCCATCATAGCCCCTCTTTCTCCATGCTAGTTCCAACAATTATAGTTAGGCATGAAACCGGACCGAAGTAGGTGGGTGTGAAGCGTTCTCGAGGAAGAGTAATCCTTCTTATTCTGACAGGCAACATATGGACAACACATAAAACCATTCACACTGTTTACCTCAGCCACACCAATAAAATCATACAGGCTCATAATGAACTCGGTAGTGCGTCAGGCATCGAACATCCATTGCTGGCTCATATAATTATATAATTAATTTTATCAAAAACCATTATAGAACATCTAGATAAATGACCACTATACATCGTGACATGCATTGTATCAATGACAAATGAAAGGATTAAGTTGCTAACCTCGATCAAGGAGGAAAGAAAGAGGAGAAAACTTAAGTGTGGCTCAGGCACTTCATATCATGTTTGTTTTGTGTGAACTCAAGTGGCATCATGTTGTCACGCATTTCATCGAGCACCTCTTGTGCATAGAGGGAAAAACAAAACAATATACACCATTTATGCATGATAAAGAAAAAACAACTAGCTCACACACAAGCATGTGGGGCTGAGGGGCATATATATAGGAACATGGACATTTAGTCCTGGCTCGTACCATGAACTGGGACAAAAGGAGTTGAGGCAGACGTGAAAGCCCTCTAGTCCTGGTTTGTAATTCCACTCGAACCGGGACCGATTGTTGCCCTGCCCCATGCGGCGTATTGGCTTATGAATCGGAACTAGTGCTCACATTAGTCCCGGTTCGTAACGCAACCGGACTGATAGCTGGGCAGCTCCAAAACATAAGCCCTGTATTCTACTAGTGTAAGATGCATAGTTGCAATCCACTACTGGATGGCCTAATATGCGCAGTTGCAAGCTCTCCATTCGCTAATGTACTCCCTTTGTTTCAAAATAGATATCTCTGTTCTAAGTTTAAATCTATCTAGTACTCCCTCCGACCCAAATTAGTTGACTCAAATTTATGAAAATACGAATGCATCTAAATGTCTAGATAAAATCAAATCTAGACAACTCTAAGTCAACTAATTTGGGTCAGAGGGAGTACTAAATAGTGTTTAGATACATCCAAATTTATACAAATTTCCGATATCTATTTTGAAACAGAGGGAGTAGCTTTTTTCTAAAACACATGCTATAGACATGTTTTATTGTATAGGTTCACTCATTTTGTAGTGTATGTTTACCACTTTAAAATATCTAGAAGGTCTTACATTAGTGAAAAGAGGAGTTATCACTAGTACAAACTCGTTACTTAGACACTGTTCCTAGAGCCGGTTTGCCCCAAAAATACAAATCACCGGCTGTGTTCATCAACCTCAGGCGGTCGTAATTTTTGTCCGCCTCTAACTATAATATCAAACGGTTGTTAATCTATACCGTCTCTAGTACGAGTCCCCCCTCAGCCAGTCTATAAAGGAAACCACCTCTAAATTGAACATGAGACGACGGAAATTATTGGCCGTCTCTTTAGATCACTCAACCATAGCTGGTCAGAAATATTAATCACCTCTAGGTGTCTACTGAGGCGGACCATTATGCCGCTCGTCTCGAAAACTAGCGTCGTGCATGTTCCCGAGGTAGCATGCGCGTGTTTTTCGGAAAGCATGCGCATGTTGTTAATGCAGTTAGAAAGTGGAGATTGTGTTAGCCCCCCAACCCACATGAGTCCACACGCACGTGTCCACTCGAGGACTACCAACAATCCCGCATATATAAACTCGCTCGACCCTCCTCTTCCACGATCTCATGTCATTTTCCCCAATCTGTCTATCACAAAACCCCAATATGCACCTTCTGCATGCGCCGAAGCTCCTTCGCTTGCACCACCGCCCTCCCTAGCTGCCCCATGAAGCATACGCATGGAGACGGGCCGACGGAGGTGAAGCCAGTTGGAGGCGCAACAGCAGATGGCTTGGTCATCGCCGAGCAGGCCGAGGTGGCTTCTCCGAGCACACATGCCGCTCGTCGCTGCGTCATCGAGGCTTCAAGATCCGTCCAGCCAGTCACCTTCGTCGTCGAGAAGCAGGTAGCCGACAATATCGTGGTACCAGCGGCAGATCTATATGAGGGGCATGCGGCGGCAGGCAGAGTCAACCCGGTTTTCTACATCAACGACCCCATCCTCCACCAAGAAATCATCGACACAATCATAGAGAACGACGAGTTCGAGGAGGAGGTCTCCGATGAGGAGTCTGAGGTACTGCTTTGCTAGCTTCTTTAGTCGCAGTCGCAAATTTCAATGTTCATACATAGGATTTGCAAAATCGTTTATAGATTCTTTTGCTCTTAAAGTAGGGAATATATATGGTTTGAACGGTCATTTGTTTTGGATATTTGATTAGATCTGCTCATATGCTATCTAGTAAATTTACATTTTCTTAACTTGTTGTTCTTCATACGGTTCTTCTTGTGCTGTAAATTTAATCGATCTGTAACATTTGATTTAGGGGATTTAGGGTTTGCTAGGTAAGTGTTGATTTCGATACACAACATGCATATAACATTACATTTCTATTCCTTACTAAGGCTGATGATTGAAATTTGCCCAAAAGAGTGCAAGGGGAGACACATATGATAGTGTCAATTTTTTTAGGGATGGTTAGTGAATCTGAGGCAATGTACAACAATATAAGTTGTGCAATTAGTACTTCGGTTTGCTAACTCTATCTCTAAAAAATTCATGAGGCCCCAGATTTGTTCTACACATATGAACTATGATCTTTGAACTATTTCTCGTTGAGGCCGATGATTGGAATTTGCCCTAAAAGAGTGCAAGGGGAGGCACATATGATGGTGTCATTTTTCTAGGGATGGGTTGGTGAACCTGAGGCAACAATGTACACAAAAAATATAGGTTATGTTGTTGATACTTTGGTTCTCCAACTCAATCTCTGAAAAAATTATGAGGCCCTTAATTTATTCTCATATGGAACTATATATATGATCTTTGAATTGTTTCTAATGTTTGAATGATTCGTATGATGCATATGTGTATATGCATGGTTTTGATTATAATTTGTTTCTACATGTACCTGCAGACTGTTTAGTTTTTGTTATTTATAATTACAATATTTAGGATTGTTTTTGTTATATTTCAATTTCTTATTGTGGTCAATGATTCAAATTTGCCCCAAAAGAGAGGCAGACACATTGATGTCAGATTTTTTCAGGGATGAGTTAGCGAACTCAGGGAAATGTAAAAGAACAATAGGTTGTGCAATTCATACTTGGTTCACTAACGCCATCCCTGAAGAAACTTATGAGGCCCCCAGATTTATTCTACATTCATAAAACTATGATCTTTCAATTATTATTGCATGCATTCATAGTGTATAAGAATTATATTTTAGTTTCTCACTGAGGACGATGATTGAAATTTTCTGCAAAAGAGTGAAGTGGTGACACATTTGTTGGTGTCGTTTTTTAAGGATGGGTTGGTGAACCTGAGGTTGCCATGTACACAAACAATATAGGTTGTGTTGTTGGTACTTTGGTTCACCAACCCCATGTATGAAAAAAATATGAGATCCTTGATTTATTCTCATATAGAACTATATTTATGATCTTTGAATTATTCGTATGATGCATATGTATATACATGGTTTTGATCATAAGTTGTTTCTACATGTGCCTGAAGATTGTTTGGTTTTTTATTATTTCTAAATACAATATTTAGAATTATTTTTGTACCTGAATATGTATATCCCTAAATATTGTTTCGTAGGATTACATTTCAATTTCTTATTGTGGCTAATGATTCAAATTTTCCCTAAAAGAGAGGTAGGTGTCAGATTTTTTGGGGATGAGTTAGCGAACCCAGGGCAATGTACAAGAACAATAGGTTGCGCAATTGGTACTTCGTTTGCTTATGCCATCTCTGAAGAAACTTATGAGGCCTCAATCTTTGTTTACATATACTCTGATCCAATTAATTGTCATTTTGTTGAGATGAAATGATATATGAAATGAAAACTATTGCTGAGATGCATTCTCTTTGATATCAATTTAATATTATCTTACATATATGTTATCAATTCTTGAGTTGTAATACAATTCAATCATATGTATGAGTTCTAAGTTATATTCTTAAAAATCAACACGAGGATTCTGATGAAGTGGACGATAGTAAGTACTCCAGGGACGATAAGGGCCGCTACGTGCTGAGGCGGCTACAGTGTGGGAAAATCGCTTTCTACCGTAGGGGGGAACTGTTTTGCCCATTCTGTGGCAGAGCCATCGACATGGACCTCGACAGCATGATCCAACATGCGGTGGGTGTTGGAAAAAGCTGAGGCCGAAGGCATCATCCGAAGACCTTGGTGCGGCATGCCGCCTTCGACAAATCCCTCGAGTAGGTTGTCCCGACCTCCTACTGCTGCCCCCGCTAGGCGTCTTCATGTCCCGGCCTCCCTGCTGCTGCCCCTACTTTTATTATGTTTAAGTTAATTATTACCCTGGTTGCATGTAAGACAATATATCTCTCATGAACATCGTCTCTCTCTCACTATATATATATATATATATATTAATCTGCTACTTTATATGGAGTTCCTTAAAAATTCTAGTGTTCAATTATATTACTGATCATGCTCATGCACACTACCTTATATTAATCTACTCTTTTATAGTATTGATCATGCACACTACCAATATATCTCTCATGAATCCTCTTTTTTCCAAAACTGAAGTATATCAATACCATAGTATTCTATTGCCTAGCAAAGCAATACTTTCGTTTTTCTCTTTTCTCAGTTTTAGAAAAAATAGGGTCTGACTTCTTTCTCAAATACTTCAAAAAACCATAGTTTTGAAGAATACTTCAGTTTTGAAACCATATTATTTGATGGATACAAACACGTTAAAGTATTTAATGTCATACTTTGATGCCAAACGTGACCTAAATGATCTCACATCGGCATTAAACATTTGAATTAGTTAAATTCAAAATAGTTGCAGCTTATTGCTCTCAAAATTTAGGATTAACAAAATCCGGAGTTCCGAATATATCCGGATGTCCAAATATTCACTCAATGATATTACCTTCAAAGAATACATGAAAAAAGGTTATATTGGTGAAAATTTCATAATTAAGTAACCAGATCTCACTTCGTGATTAAACATTTGAATTAGTCAAATTCAAAACACTTGCACCTTATTTCTGTGTAGCAAAGCGCATGAATACTAGTCGCCATGTCTTTCAGGGTAAACATCCAATGTTTGTACTACGCCAATTATTTTCTTCAATTTATGAACCTCATTTAGTATTAGGGGATTGAATTTCACACTAGCAAGCATGTATACACACCTTTCTTTGCTTTAAATTATGAATAATTATAAAATTTTAGGATAATCAAACGTCAGAGTTCCGAATATATGCGGAGTTCTGAATATTAGCTCTTTTCAAGTTACTATTCGTCAAGTACTTAGCAGAAAAATGTGAAATATTCAGAGAACGGATGATCTTAGAGACTTTTTACACTTGCAGTCATATGAGGCTAGTACTTGGCACCAAATATCTAAAAACATTTGTCAAATATTTTAGACATATGCCACTTTTGTTCTTCCCCACTCGCCCAGACCACTGTCCATCGCCTCCGGTCCCTTGCCTCTCCACCACCGCCGCCTCCGGTCCCATGCGGTGTGGATGCTCTCCCTTGCCTCCGAGGACCCCTTCGTCGTCCAGGTAGGTATGCATGCAATCCAAACTCCCAAAACCCTAAATCGATAGCTCCCATTTAGGAATTTTGCCATGGAATTTGCCATTTTGCTTCTTGAATTTAATTTTCGGGGTTTAAAAAGCTGTAAAGACCCGATGACGTCGTCAGGAGAGCCTCCCCCAGCCGGCCTGCATCTGTCCCGACTCTTTTCCCCTTGTATAAATCTCAAAATCTGCAATTGTCACTTCCAACAATAGAGATTTAATTGTCACTTCCAGCAATAGAGATTTAATTGTCACTTTATTGGTCTATTTTAATTGTCACTTTATTAGTCTTATTGCATCTTGAATGTATTAAGATGTCCTCTGTCTATATCTATTAAACAGATGGGAACCTGACATGACGATGCAGTCACGCTCTCTAGCGATGACAGTTTTCACATTAACTTTGGTGGTTTTAAATTGCAGTCAACGGATGAAGATTCCACTGAGAGGATTGAGTTTAGAGGTATAAAAAGATCATCAAAATTGCAGTCATCTGTTTTGTATGTGTTTACATGGTAGACATTAATATTCCACCGCATTGAAATTTTTATGTGTTATTGCATGAGGGCCTCAACACAAGGGGGACACTAATTTTGATAAGCAGAGCCTTTTTGGAAACGACATGCATCTCGAAGAAGTTTATGTAGATTTCCTCTTAGATTGCTGTGAACTCGAATTTCCACCAAAAATAAAGTACTACGTCTACAGGCTGTCCTATTCATCTATCATAAAAAAGTGCAAGATAGTAAAATGATATATTCTTGACATGTTATCGACAAGCTACTCTGTGATATTTAAATACTTAAAGTAATCACAAGGATGCTAATTCTTCAATTCTCTGTACTGGCCAGACATTTGGATGAGAGTTCACAAGAAAATACCTAAAGAATCGCCTTGATCAACCTATTGATGTCTATGTTTGGCAAATGAAGAGCAAAAAGCCAAAGATGATTAGGATGAAGATAGGAGCTGGGTAAAATGCAATCTTGACGATAGGATGGGAGAAGGTTGTGAGAAGCTTCAAGCTAAAGAAGGATAGCATTGTCCTTTTTTGCTTTGATGAAAAAAATAATGGAGAGGTACATATTCTGGTTCAGCAGCTTCGACCGGGTGGCCGATTATAAATGCAATACCGGTTTGTTAAAGAGTACTAATTATACAAGTTGATTGATTTATGGGCTGCACTTTGTATATATGTATTGACATAACGTGTAATGGCTAAACTTGTATAGATTTCCCCAACTATCTGGCTAATGTTGCCGTGATCGAGCTGCTATAAGTTCTTTAGTTAATATTTCTACATGTCTACTGAATCATGATTATGTGCCATGTCAGCTATGGTCGATTTCGAATTAGCATGCTATTATTTAAAATGGTTTACACACACTAGAGACTTTCACTTTAAAAGTTAAAAGACACTTCTAGGCACACCAGTTCTGTAGATGGTTTTCGTTAGAATCCGACTCATGTCACCTGACTATTGGAGACGGTCCCTAATATAAGCTGTCTGAGATTGAGAAGTTCTTGCAAGCAGTCAGAAATACGGGCCGTCTTGATCTCGTACATGTTAGAGGTGTTCTTCTTTTTATACCATCTGAGATCTCGTATCTTAGAGCCGCAAAGAAAAACCGGCTTAGGTGGTGTGCTCTTAGAAGCTATGTGCTTGACCCGGAATGAGAAACTGGCTGAGCCCCATGGAAAATTGACGTCTCTAAGTCACGTTTGTACTAGTGTACAGTAGTAAACGGAGGGAGTAGTATGCTATGGAAGAAGTCAGTTGCACTACCCTATCTCCATACAACAGGACAAAGATTCACTTCTGAGAATAATTTATGAAATATAAGTCTTCGTGAAATAGTTAGCTGATTTTAGAATACAAGAATGCTTTCGTCCTTTATTAGTTGGTCAATTTGAGCAACCAAATTAGTCTCACTGTATATGTATCCTACGCTTAGTGGGTAAAGAATCTAACATGATTGTGAGTCACATAATTGTATGTGAGGATGGAGATTTAAATACTACAACAACTACGGAAAGAATAATAAGTAAGTATTAGATTGGATGACAAAGTGCATTTGTAAATCTGAAATATCTAAAGAAGACAAAGTGGATTTTGGCTTATAAGCGAAAAAAACACCTATTTAGGTGCTTCTACCTTTGGTTTTGAGCTTTGGACTGAACATGGTTGCATGATGATGGAAGACAAAAGCTAAACCAAAAGCACCTATATGCTTTAAGTCACAAAACACCTAAATAGGTGAATCAAAAGCACCTATTTAGATGCTTTTGGCTTATAAGACAAAATCCAAAAGCTAGATTTAAACTCAACCAAACTATGTTTGACCTAACATCCTGATCATATAAAGTTAGCACGTCTCTTGTATATCGGTTGAGCGGTTCCTCCTAGTGCCACGTGAAAAGAAAATCACTGACATTTCTGTGAACATGTTGATCACTCCCCTATAATTTCGTAACCAACTTAATGAATGGACGGCAAGGCATAGGGGTGGACGTAGACATGGTACGAGCCGCCGGACGAGGATGGGCCATTGGTCTCCGTCCGCTTCTTCGCCTGCCTGCCGCTGGCCGGATCAAGGGGAGGGCGAGAAGCCATCACCAAGGCTGCCGCGGCCTTGCCAGAGCCCTAGTGGATGTCCTTGGTTGATAGTGCAGTGTCCCACACCAAATTTGTTGTCCCTAACCTCTTCCTTGGCACGGGAAACGATGTGTGGGTCGATTCCAACGATGTTGAGCTGGCGAGGGTGGCCGCCGTGGTTGCGGAAGCGCCTTTCGGTTCTATGCCGACCGGTGTCGGGGCCTCGGTATCGGTGCCGGCAGCAGCAACGTTGGGTGGGGAGACAGGAAGCGCTGGCGAGAGACGGATGGCCGGAAATGAACTTTTGGAGAGCCCTCAGTCGAGTATATCTGAGAGAGAGCTGGTCTTGTTTTTGGGCCAACTGTTAAAACATTCTACACTAACGATTTGAGAGATAGACTAGCTGTGGTTAAGTCCTCAAGGTAATGAGTTAAAGGTTTTTAAAGGAACGGAGATGCTCTAAAGTATTACATTGGATTAAAAAGTGCATTCGTGAATCTAAAATGTCTAAAGAAGACTGTTGACTCCATTGAGCAGTTCCTCCTAGGGCCACGCGAAATAAAAATCACTGACATTTGTGTGACATGTTGGTCACTACTCGCTTATACTTTCTTAACAAACATAATGAATGGAGTCTACTCTCCCAGTTTTATAAAACTCACCACAGAAATGGCGCGAAGCGCCGACGGCCAGAAAGTTCGGGGCCGTCGACGTACGCCACGTCCTACGCCGACGGCTGTCCTCGGCGTAGCCTACGCCGACGTTTGTCCTTGGCATAGCTATTTTTCCTTTTACCTTATTAATTTTTGAAAAATCATAACTAAATCATTCTAATTTAGAAAAATACAAAAAATATGTCAAAATTTGCAGAAAAATAAGATCTATCTATCTACACTCAAATATTACATATTTATAAAAAAATTAAGTGAAACATAAAACATTACATATAGTTTGAAACGGGTATAATAAATTCAAAAACGATCCAAACAATGTAAAACCTTCGCATGGCGTCATATTTTGTGATATAGTTGTAAGAAAAAATATAAAACTTAGTATATTGATTTTTTCTCAAAAAATCTTCACAAAATAACTTATCTCATTCGAGCCTTCCTGGCTTTCAGGTCAAATGAATGTTATGGCTAGAATCAAGGCATAGTTTATTATAATATGCCCATATAGTGCATGCATGTGCATCATGAGATAGCGAACAATATTGCAGGAGAAAGTTTTCCTTTTTGTCGCACCAAAAAACCATTTTCTATTTTCCGAGCACAAAAAACGAGGTGATTTGTGAAGCAACCACCAAATTGCTAATTCAAAGTGCTACAACCCCATTTTTCAAAAATACTAGACCACCTTACATGGATAATGTTCTAACAAGAGGATCTCAAACCTTTCCATTCATCCCTAGTAAAAAAGACAAATTTCTGTTGAATCGGTAGGAAGTGGGTAAGATATGAACTACATATACATGATCTGATGCTCATAATTATTTACAAAAATCATTTTAGGTACACAATATGCTACTCCCTCTGACCCAAATTACTTGACTTGGTTTTATCTAGATTCGGAGGTACCTAGCACTAAAACAAGTCTAGATACATTCGAATCTATACAAATATAAGTCAACTAATTTAGGTCAGAGGGAGTATTTCATGAGAGATCCAATGCAAGTCTAGCGAGGCTCAGCCCCGAGCAAAAAATTTCATGCTCGCCGTTCAACGAAGTTTGGCAAAAGTTTAAAACATGCATAAATAATTCAAAAACGATCCAAACAATGCGAAACCTTCACGTGGTGTCATATTATGTGACATAGTTGGAAGGAAAAATATCAAACTTGGTATATTGATTATGTCTCAAAAAACCTTCACAAAATGACCTATCTCATTTGAGATTTCCAGGCTTTCGGGTCAAATGACCAATATTATGGGTAGAATCAATGCATAGTTTGTGATAATGTGCCTATATTGTTCATGCATGTGCATCATGGGATGGCGATCAATGTTGCCAGAGGAAGTTTTCTTTTCGTCGCACCAAAAAACTATTTTCTATTTTCCGAGCGCAAAAAAGGGTGGTTTTGTGAAGCAATCACCAAATAGCTGATTCAAAATGCTACCACCCCATTTTTTAAAATACTAGACCACCTTATATGGATAATGTCCCAACAGGGGATCTCAAACCTTGCCGTCCATCCCTAGTAAAAAAGACAAATTTCTGCCGAATCGGCAGGAAGTGGGTAAGATGTGAACTACAGGTACATGATATGATGCTCATGATTTTTTACAAAAATCATTTTCAGGTTCACAATATGCTATTTCATGAGAGATCCAATGCAAGTCCAGCGAGGCCCAGCCCCGAGCTAAAAATCTTCATGCCTGCCGTTCGACAAAGTTTGACGATAGTTTAAAACGAGCATAAATAATTTAAAAACGATTCAAACAATACGAAACCTTCACGTGGTGTCATATTATGTGACATAGTTGAAAGAAAAATATCAAACTTAGTATATTGATTATGTCTCAAAAACCTTCACAAAATGACCTATCTCATTTGAGGCTTTCAGGCTTTCGGGTCAAATGACCAAAGTTATGGCTAGAATCAAGGCATAGTTTGTGATAATGTGCCCATATTGTTCATGCATGTGCATCATGGGATGGCGAACAATATTGCCAGAGGAAGTTTTCCTTTTCATCGCACCAAAAAAACCATTTTCTATTTTTCGAGCGCAAAAAAGGGGGTTTTGTGAAGCAATCACCAAAAACGCTAATTCAAAATATTACCACCCCATTTTTAAAAATACTAGACCACTTTACATGGATAATGTACCAACATGAGATCTCAAACCTTTCCGTCCATCCCTAGTAAAAAGACAATTTTTTGCCGAATCGGTAGGAAGTGGGTAAGATATGAACTACAGGTACATGATCTAATGCTCATGATTTTTTACAAAAATCATTTTCAGATTCACAATATGCTATTTTATCAATATGCTATTTTATCAGAGATCCAATGCAAGTCTAGCGAGGCTCAGCCCCGAGACAAAAATCTTCATGCTCGCCTGACATAGGTACGATTACTCAGATGCTTATGATTTGTTACCCTGTATAGGGTAAAAGGCTTGCGTTCCATGAAGATTTCAGATGACAGCCCAAGGAAACAACCAACAAAGGCTTTGATTGTATTAGGAAAGAGACGATGAACCGACATTTTATTGGTATTGTAATTATGCGTGTACGAAACCAATCCGCATACAACTTTGAGACCCGGCCTATTATATATAGGACAGAAGAAGTCTAAGCGAAGGTACCGAAATCTAGAAGTCAACTTGTAATAGTGCGATTCCCAAATATTCAGGCGATTTTGACTTCATTATTTTTCTGACATCCGAGGAAATCCCCAGCGTTCTCTTCCATGAAACCCCAAGTCCATCACCATGGGCATTTTCGAGGTCACCCCTCGTCACCGCCGTTCGACAAAGTTTGGCGATAGTTTAAAACAGGCATAAATAGTTCAAAAACCATCCAAACAATGCGAAACCTTCACGTGGTGTCATATTATGTGACATAGTTGGAAGGAAAATATCAAACTTAGTATATTGATTATGTCTCAAAAACCTTCACAAAATGATCTATCTCATTTGAGGTTTCAAGGCTTTCGGGTCAAATAACCAATGTTATGGCTAGATTCAAGGCATAGTTTGTGATAATCTGCCCATATTGTTCATGCATATGCATCATGGGATGGTGAACAATATTGCTGGAGAAAGTTTTCCTTTTCGTCGCACAAAAATACCATTTTCTATTTTCCGAGCGCAAAAAATATGGGGTTTTATGAACCAACCACCAAATGGCCATTTGAAAATGCTACCACCCTATTTTTCAAAAATACTAGACCACCTTACATGGACAATGTCCCAACAGGAGGATCTCAAACCTTTCTGTCCATCCCTAGTGAAAAAGACAAATTTCTATTGAATCGGCACGAAGTGGGTCAGATATGAACTACAGGTACATGATTTTTTATAAAAGCATTTTTAGGTTCACAATATGCTATTTCATCAGAGATCCAATGCAAGTTTAGCGAGAGTCAGCCCCGAGCTAAGAATCTCCATGCCCGTCGTTCGACAAAGTTTGACGATAGTTTAAAATAGGCATAAGAAATTCAAACACGATCCAAACAACATGAAACCTTCACATAATGTCATATTATGTGACTTACTTGGAAGAAAAATATCAAACTTGGTATATTGATTATGTCTCAAAAAACCTTCATAAAATGACCTATCTCATTCGAGGTTTCCTGACTTTGGGATCAAATGACCAATGTTATGGCTAGAATCAAGGAATATTTTGTGATAATATGTCCATATTGTGCATCATGGGATGGAGAACAATGTTGCAGGAGGCAGTTTTCATTTTCGTCGCATGAAAAAGCCATTCTCCATTTTCAGAGCGCAAAACACGGGGGGTTTTGTGAAGCAACCATAAAATGGCTAATTCAAAATGCTACCACCCCATTATTCAAAAATACTAGACCACCTTATATGGACAATGTCTTAACAGGGAGATCTCAAACCTTTCCATCCATCCCTGGTAAAAAAACAAATTCCTGTTGAATCGGTAGGAAGTGGGTCAGATATGAACTATAGGTACATGATCTGATACTCATGAATTTTTACAAAAAATATTTTTAGGTTCACAATATGCTATTTCATCAGAGATCCACTTCAAGTTTAGCGAGTCTCAACCCCGAGCTAAGAATCTTTATGCCTATCGTTTTAAATGTGTAAATGAAATTATGGCTAGAATCACGACATATTTTGTGATAAGTTGATATGGATATCGTATTTAGATTCCTCTCATTTTTCTGATCAATTTAGACATATTATTTGTCGAATTTTGATTTACGGATTTAAAGATATTAATTATTCCATATTATATAGAAAAATACAAAATAAAATAAAATAATTATATATTTATTTGAATTTAATAATATTTTTACTTATTCATTTACTTAAATAATTGTTTATAATTTTAAAAAATAAAAACGTGTGACATGATGATATAAGAGTTAATAGGATTGATATCATAGTATTGATAACAAGGTATAAATTGCTTCGTGGAAACTGATTCCGAAGGAACGGGAAAGTTAAGTGTGCTGGGTGGAGTAGTGAGGATGGGTGACTGACCAGGAAGTTTGATCAAAGACTGCAATTTGATCAAAAACTAACTATAATTAGTGTTAAAAATGTTCCAAGTGAGAAATTAATGAGTCAAACATTCAAAGATTAAAAAAAGTTGAGAAAAAAATTGAATTTTATTTATTTATTTTTACAACCGGCCGTTAGGCTGCTATACCGAGGAAAGCCGTCGGCGTAGCCTTCGTTGCTGCACCGAGGGAGGGGTATGCCGAGGAGGCTACGCTGAGGGCAGCCATTGGCGTAGGCTACACCGACGGCTATATGGACTACGACAACAGCTTTTGCTCCTCGGCCTAGCGCGCAATTCCTGTAGTGACTTGACTCAACGGAGGGAGTAACTTATTAAACTATATTGTACTTGAATGTGAAAATTCAATTAATCGACATGATTTTTCTCTAACCAATCTACCGACCTTTCGTACCAACGAGGTTATGTACCAGGCTACCAGTGGGGTTTCCCCGTCTACCATATTTGACGTCTCCTAAGGACTTGAATCATTTCCTCATATAATACACGAATTCGTCTCCCGCGCTCTACATAAGTGCCTTGCCCCTCTCTCTAGACTAGTTCGTCTCGTCTCATTATTTGCTTCGTTGCTCTTCACTTGTGTGCTAGCAATGGAAGACATTAGGAAGTTTACAACAACATGGGCTGTTGCTGGCACGACACGGATTCAGGTTGTTGGTCTGGAGATCTTCAAAGGAAGGGAGTAGCTTAGCATGTTACTATTTCTACTGCATCTAGACGGAGGGGGTAACTTCAGACCTCGTAAAATACCTACCTACCACACGCCTAAGCAATTCCAAGTTTGTTCCTTTCGTGTGACGGCTAGGCTGATTTACACCGAAGAAATACTTAATTCCTACGGCCTCGTTAAAATAGTCTTTCGCCTCACTTTATAAATAAAACTACAATGGCAGAACCGATACAAGGTGGTGATGAAAATAATCTTTTACAAAGAAGATCAAAGAGAAACAAAAGAAAAAACTAAAAACCAAAACTTGCCACCAGACATTGAAACAAGACCGGGCGGAATCAGGTCCCCACGACTTCGCCCCCCAAGAGGGTAACAATGCACTGTGTTTCCGGCATCGAGACCACAAGGTCTAGTGTTTTTATAGCAATGTCAGAGATAACCATGACGACTCCCCTCCCCCCGAGAGGGTTATGAAACCCACAGGCATCGCCACCGTTGGTGGCGCGGAGCTAAGCTTTCGCCCAAAAAAATACTAGCACCGCTCTTGAGAACTCAGCCACTCGATGTCCCTGAGTTAAGCCTCTGAAAAGCGATACGAGAGCTGCTAAAGCTGATGATCCACCAGGATCCACCACCATCCACTATTAGGGTATTACTTATAGGAGTCATCACATCGGCGGTGTACCATCACTTGTCTACGCCGTTGTTACAACTAGTGGCATATGAACATGGACAACGCCCCCGATAATTAAGGCAACATCGGCAGCATGGCAGGGCCGGAGCAGTACATATTAATTATCGTGTCCTAGATTTTGATAATGAGGATATAGAATCCTTTTTTAGTTCGGCCAGGGGCGTGAGTCATAGCAAGATCGATCGGCGAACATGATGAACACAAAACCACACATGTTTTTTACCAAGTTCAGGACGTATTGTGCAAAACCCTATGTCCTGCAACTATGGTTTATACGGTGGATGATGAACTGTTTACAAATGTGTTCCCGGGGATAGATCTTCCGATTTCTTCCCTTCTAAGCTAGCTAGTTCGTCTACAAGTCGATCTTCCCCTTCTTGACTGGCACGTATCTTCTTTTATAATGGTAAGGGGACACCATAGGTGTCGGCACCATGCGTGACGGTGTTGCGTGCATGGATACAACATGGCAAAGAGGCTCTGTTGTCTGGCCGTGTGGACTATAGCGTCTAGACGTGCAACTCCCAGTAGGGTCTTGTCCCATCTGGCTGGTTGTATCCGTTTCCCGAGGATTATTCTGTTGGGATGCCGGGAACATTCTCGGTCATGACCCCTCGGAGGGATCCTTGATCGAGTCACAGCCTGTCTATTGTTTCTAGAGATGACTCTCGATGCCCTAGATCCTTTTTGATGTCTTAACAAGTCTTGAGTAGGGAAGACGAGTCCAGGACCCAGATTTTCCTGGGAGTGAGGGTCCCCAGGCTTCTCCCCGCTTCGCGCCATGGGATGATAGGTCATTGCCTGGAGGACCATGTACCTCCGGTTTCCATGGGAACGATAGTAGCCCCAGGGCAAGGTGCTTCCCATCGGTGGTCGGCGCCTTGCACAGTTGGGCAAGGAATGCTGTTGTACATGGGATCAAAGTGAGTCCGCCTCCTTGGTCCTGCCCAATCACTAAGGTGCAGATTTGGTATCGCTTTGAGAAGATGTCTCGCTGTTCTGACGCCTCGGGTGCTGATAAAGCTGCAGTAGGCGCACCTTTTTGGACGGGTGAAAAAGTTAACGCGCACTCAGGCAACGGTGGGTAGTGCTCCACCTCCTATTTAAGGAGTTCTGGAAGGGAACTGTCACCCATCCCACTTCCCCACTTCCTTCTTCTTCCCCTCTCTAGATTCATGCTTCGCCAATGCTGAAGGCTTAGGATGGGGTACGCGCATGTGCATTGGATATGTTGCTTCTTTCTGCGCCGGAGGGCTGGAACCAATCGAGTGACGCCGCACAGGTCCGCGGTCGAAGAGGGCGGGGTAGAGGTCATGGCAGGGACACATCCCACCCTTCTCCGGTCGTGGCACCTCAGGACTCTTGGTTGGTCCTCGCCGACTTCGAGTTTTATGTGAGGGTGTTCTATGAACATTCAGGGACACTAAGGCTACCCGATGTGTTCGCATGGTCCTTCGGTGGTCGCCACCCTCACAAGCTGATAGTCCGCGCCACTGGCTGCTATAACATTATCTGGTGGGCGAGGGTCTTCACCAACGACGGGAAAAGTATGTTCCTTGGAAGGGGCTGGACACGCTTCTCCGAGACGCACTGCCTCCAACGGCGAGCCATCGTCTTCTTCACCTACGACGGGGCGGAGGAGCTCTCCCTCAAGGTGTTCTGCGCCAACCAGCACTACGTGAGTACTCCCATGACGAAGGACTTTGACAATCATGAGGGGGCCAAGCCTTCACGGGGCACCTTCGGCCTTCCTGCCCAACGAGGAATTCATGCGGAACCAGCGTAGAGTAGTATAGATGGAGGCATGTAAAATTTAGGAAAAAGGGATTGTCGCCTTTCTTGCCTGTGTAAACTTTGTACTCTTGTCTTTGTTAGTGAAGGAGTACTATCTAATAGTCGATGAAGCCGTGTAGAAGCACCCCTTTGCTCTGCTTCCTCTTGCCGAGATTGAGAGAGGTCGTGACAATAAGCAGGGGCTAGCTCCTGGATGCCCACGAAAAATACACAACATATCAACACGACTCCATTGTTGGAAAGCTCCTGGGTGAATGAGAACGAATTGAGTGTGTGAAAGATCAACTCATTTTTATTCATCAATAGTGGGTAGTCCTAAATACGTTTTTTTTTGAAACAGTCCTAAATACGTTGTTTGTGTTATGGGACCTAGCCGGCGCACAAGACTTTTAGTTAATATAAGAGGGCAGCCCCCGGAGTATTATGCTCGATTAGATGACTACTTTTGTTGTGACGTGACTTGCATGCTTATTTTTATTTCGGGTTCTAATTAATGTGATGAATTATAATTATGTTAGTGTTATCTCCGTGTTAGTAAATTACAATTTTTGCAAACTATATATACTATATTATATTTAGACTGTATAGCTATACAAATATGGACAACGCATTTAAAAAAATTAAAATTTATACATGGCCACCAATATAGTTACCTGTGGCGCACGTGTACCCGTGCTCCACGGTAAATACACATGGCGTACCAGGTAGTGTGTTTACCCGTGGCACATCTTGTACGCTACTCATGGCACATCAGCATGGCGCACCACGGGTATGCGCAGTAACCATGGTGCACTAAGTGGTGCGTTATGAGTAACATTTACCAGTGGCGCGTCATGTAGCAGGCTTTTTCGGACCGTCGCGACTAGGCTTTTTCCTAGTGGTGATTGCTCGGTGGTTTGACTTCCGTGACGTGTACATAAGGTGCTTGCTAAGAGTGTGCTAAACTGTGAGCACTCTCGTTTTGCCTAAAGAACATATCGGGATATGGGATTCTTCCAATTTCTAGCTAGTGGAGGGATTCCATTGTTTTTCTGAGTATAAAGTCATGTTGACATGATTTTCATCCATTATCGTGTATGTAAGTGTTGTTTGATGGCTTCTGGTTTTGTTTATATGTTTATTTGTTCGTATTTTCTTAAACAAAATAATAAAGATGGTTGTATGCATCTTAGCGATACAGAGACCGTGGGTCTCATCCTCTATTTTGGAAAAAAAAATGTTCTTGTGTGTTTGACATTGAAAGTATTGACAAGTTAACAACATTTCGCAGCAGCTGACATGACATAGGTTGCAGGCCACACTCATGGGATCTGTGATAAAAAAGGGATTAGCGCGTTGTTTTACCATTTATACTCGATCCATCCAGAAATAATTGACTTGTGTTTGTCTAGATTTAAATATGTGTATATATTAATATATATCTAGATACATTCAAATATATATATATATATACTTAAATATGTTTGGATATATTTAAATATAGACCAATCCAAGTAAGTTATTTTTATACGGAGGGAGTATATCATATGAATAGTCCATTGAAGTCTCACATCCATCGGAACATCTGACTCGAAATGTAATCATTTGTCCAAAGGTCATCATAGCGTGTACAGTGATGTGTCTAAGAGAAAAGCCTGACGTGAGTCTAACAAAACAAAACCACTCCACTGTTTAGACACGGTCTAAGACAACCATGTGACCTTAAAATAGAGGATACCACTCTTTTTCCAATGAATTGCTCTCCTCCTATTGGATGAACTAATTTTTTAATTAGCTGGACCTTATGTCTAGTACTAGACTCAACCCAGGAAATCTTTCTCTTAGGCACCCTCTCTCCACCGTTTAGACATGAGTCTAAGCTTTCTTAGACTCAGTGTTTTTACCAAGCTGTGCTTGCTCTCAGGCAAAACTTCTGATTTTCTTATGTCAGGCCGGCCGGTTGCTATTCTGGAAGGTTTTTGACACTAAGTAGTACTGCTCAAAATAGGAATCAAGTACTCCTCCGTTTTAATATATAAGATGTTTTAACTTTGTAAAAAGAGTGTATCTAGAGCACTTTTAGTGTGTAGGTTTATTCTGAATCTACACTAAAAATGATCTAGATACACTTTTTTCATAAAGCTAAAACATTTTATATTTTGAAACAGCCTGGTACATAGATAATGTGCCGAGTTGACTCGACATGTCATCTTGTGTGTATGCTCTGTTGAAATATTTGAAACATAGTGATTCTGAGCTTCATTTTCTGATTTCGTATTTGAAACATGTGATCGCAGGTGTTTGAATCTATACCAACCCAAATCAGTTATTTTTAGATGGAGGGAGTATATCATATGAACAGTCCATTGAAGTCTCACATCCATCGGAACATCTGACTTGAAATGTAATCATTTGTCCAAAGGTCTGGTCGTATCAGGCAAATTTCTTATGTCAGGCCGGCCGGTTGCTATTCTGTAAGGATTTTGACACTAAGTACTGCTCAAAATAGGAATCGCAAAAAAAAAACACTCCCTCCGCTTCAAAATATAATATAAGATGTTTTAACTTTGTGAAAGGAGTGTATCTAGATTTGTTTTAGTGTGTAGGTTCATTCCGAATCTACAATAAAAAGATCTAGATACACTTTTTTTATAAAGTTAAAACATCTTATATTTTGAAACAACCTGGTACATAGCTTAATGTGCGCAGTTTGCTCGATATGACATCTTGTGTGTATGCTCCGTTGAAATACGTACGTAGTAATTCTGAGGTTCACCTTCTGATGTCTTATTTGAAACATGTGATCGAAGGTGTTTGTCTAGATGCATTGCTGACCCCTCTCATCCCTAGACGACAGGCATGCATCTGGCATGAGGGGAAACGATGTGATGGAGGAAAGATAGATCGTTCCTCCTAATCCTAGCTATGGTCGCCGTGTCGTCAAACATTGCGTGAAATTGCAGAAAAAGAAGAATAAAAGTAAGAGAAGCACATGGTTGCTTCAGTGAACATATATACTACTCTCGTTCGGTGAGACACAAGAGGGGGTGGGTCGATGACGATCTAACCGCATCAATGAAACTTGTACACACCATGTGAAAACCGAGATTGCCCCGAGACATATTATTGTCGTGCACCTAGCAACTGCCTAAAAAATACAGTTAATACTAACGTGCTTCCACAGGAGTAAACGAACGCGGTACTAATTGGCTTACCTTATATTCATAAAAAGTTCTTCTTTCGAAGACTCGGCATTTAACATTTTCAATTTTCAATTTTAGATAGTTAAACGTCTCTTTAGACAAGGTCATGCTGAGGTTACCTGGTGCCATACCATCTTGCAGCCGATTGGTGTCAAAGTTCGAAGGACCAGTACAGGCCACATATGAACACACACTGGTAACTAATCATACATACATACACATCTATCTATTACTATACTAAAAGCAATATAAGGGGTAGTTTAGAGGCACCACATTAGCCCACATCATCTAAATTATCGTGATAGTTAGATCTGAAATAAACAGCTTAGATTGATCCAATAAAAACTATGTAATGTAACCGGTTTCACACGATGCATGTTGAATCTCGGAATTGGACTCGGTATTTACGCCACTGGCTTCTCTGGATCGGTCGTGGTAGTTTTTTAAAGAAAAACTGGCTCAATAGGCCAACTCCGTTTTAACTTAGCTAGAGAAAACAAGGCATACATGACATAGTTGTAAGTCACGCGTTCCACACTAATGGAAGTGGGGCATTTTGTCCCGGTTCGTAAGTGGCTTTAGTCCCGATTGTCTAACCGGGATGGGGTAAAGCTCCAACCCTTTAGTCCCGGTTAGCCTGCGAACTGGAACGAAAGGACGGTCCACGTGACCGCAGGGTGTTGCAAGGGCGAGGGGCATTCGTCTTCGTAATACGAACCGGGATCTATTGTCTTTGTCGCGGCAGGATTTTTAACACTTTTTGTGCCGCGGCAGATAATTTATTTTGTATATTTTCATTTATTTTATTTCCTCTTTATCTATTTTCTTTTTATTTTGTGTTTTGCACTCAGCAATGAAGGAACCATTATATTACACAACATCTCCCGGTTATATTACACAGCAAGTATCGAACATATTACATTCATGCATATATACAATATAAAATATTTTACGATCCCTATTACATTATTATCATCTTCCGATAGTATTCTCTTTTTAGATCTAAGAACTCTACATCTAAGAATCTCGCAATTTTCTCTTGGATTGCTCGTACGCGATCTTTTGGTAGAAGATCGTTCCGCAAATGTTTGATCGAATTTTAAAAAGAAGTCAACATATATGAATGAAACTAAACACAATTGATGGTAATAAAACTAAAATTTAAATATTGTTTATGTACTCGTAGTTGTTCTAAATTTCTGCCATTCTCACAGGTTGTCTAACGAATGAACTTGCAAACATAGTATTCACATAAATTATTTCCGTCTGCCTGCCTCAAACACTTTACGAGAACAATTCAATCAAAATAATAATAATTAAGCATGATAATGATATCGAAACTACACTCAAAGAGATGCACGGATCTAGCTAGTACTACTTACATTTATTAGTTTAAATGTAAGCTCATCTTTTCAGGCACCCTTAGCCTTGTTGGTGAATCGTTTTTAAGCGCTGCCCGCCAAAGAAAATGAATAAAATGAGTTATTAATTACTTGATATCAGTAAATAAATAAAAGTTGTTGATATAGTGTCATAATGACTGAAATTACCACTGGAGCATTTCCTGCATGATCGTCCACTTCTCAAGGGGTTTACGTTTAGAGTCTATGACTTGTACTACTACATTGTCAAGTTGAATGATTAGCAGAATAAAATGAAAGCTATGTATGCAAAACTTATCAATTATACACTTAATATCGAGTAAGCAAAATAGAATGTGTACAAGACAATAACACTCACTCGAAGTTGTAAGTGAATAATATTTCCTTTTGGAAGAGTACTCCTCGATGTTCCGGCATTGAACACATGGACAACACATAAAACCATTCTCTTTGTTTGCCTTAGCCATATCGATAAATTTATCCATGCCTTGAATGTACGCGGATTCACGTTGATCACCGTACATCCATCCACGCCGGTTCATCTGCATCATATAATTAAATTTATCAAAAACCATTACAAAACATCATGAATAGTGAAATGACCACTTTACATCGACACATGCAATATTATATATCAATGAAAGATGAAAGGATAAGGTTGCTAACCTCGATCGAGGATGAAAAAAAAAGAGAAAGGCTTCAGTGTGGCTCGGGTACCTTATATCATTTTTCGTGAAATCAAGCGGAATCATTCTCTCGGACATTTCATCAAACACCTAATGTGCATAGGAAAAAACTAGCACACACCTCACTAGCTCCTTTCACCAAGAAAAAACAGAGAGAGCGGTTGGCTAGGACGGCATATTTATAGGCGTACTATTCGTCCCGGTTCGTATTACGAACCGGGATTAAAGGTGTGTGGCAGGCTACGTGTCTGACACACGATCTTTAGTCCCGATTCTTTATATGAACCGGGATGAATAGTCTCTTACAAACCGGGATGTATGCCCCCCCTCCCCCGACTCCCGTGTGACGCTCGGCCCCCTCAAATCGGGATAATTGCATGTATTAGTCCCGGTTCATGGCGGAACCAGGACAAAAGCTCTGGAAGGCTCCAAACGAAAGGCAGTTTTCTACTAGTGCCAAGTCCATATGTCCTGTGCTAAAGGCATGTTAACGAATGAGTCCTAGCCATATACGTGTGTTTCTTAGGCATGGATATGGAAATCTTCTTCAAATAATGACCCGTAGAGGACAGCATGCTTTAGATTTGTTAGCACGTTTGTTTTCCAAAATAGACACGCCGTATTTGGGGAAAACTAGAAACTAAACATGGTGTAGAGCGAATGCGATCATATATGAAATAAATCGAGGATGAACTATATTACTCCCTGCGTTTTAAAATATAAAATATTTTAGCTTTGTGAATGGAGTGTATCTAGATCCCTTTCAATGTGTAGGTTCATTTAGGTTTGGAGTGAACCAACACACTAAAATGGTCTAGATACACTTTTTTCATAAAACTAGAACATCTTATATTTTGAAACGGAAGAAGTACTTTCTAGTGTACAAGTAGTGATTCAGATAAATCATTTCTAGAATTTTTTATTTTCTAAATTGTTCTTATCAAGCGTCCATGCACCTCTTTATTTTGTTAATAATAATCTAATTATTAATCCGCTAAAAATATTTGATAAACAAAAAATAAAAATGAAGACAAAAAAGATTCCCTGAAAAGTTTAAAGTTCTGTCATGATCCCTTGAAATTAACGATTCTTTTCTCGCATCCTATATTACAACTTATCAATGACAAAAACAGACGAAATAAAACCTCCAAATTAATATTAGACTATCCTTGTGATTTTTTAAATCCGCCAGAGACACCCACATATAAAGGTGTTATATGTTGATCCAAATTCTACAAAGTAAAGGCCAACTTCTGACGGAGCGGAGCGAGGCCCGTCGCCGGAGGCTTGGGCCGAAGTTGGCCCACTCCATGCCCAACAGGGACGCCTGTGGGGGGTGCGGGGGCGACAGCCCCCCGCGATACGGATCGTTGATGACCTAGGTTACCACCGCTATATATACTTCTTGTAAGCCGCCGGTTGGGATAAGTTGTATCTGTGAAATCCCCGGCGTTGTGTAAACACTCTCCGATATAGTGAAGTTTCGCTGGCTGGCGCCCGTGGTTTTTCCCCTCTCTTTGTTGGAGAGGGTTTTCCACGTTAAATCTGTGTCCTCCTCGCTGCAATTTTATTTTCGTTCTTTGTTATTTACTTGTCGCAAAGCTAACAAGTGGTATCAGAGCCCCAGGTTCTAATCTAGGGTTTGCGACATGTCGTCATTGAAGTTCGATCTACCGCAGCTGGACTACTCCACAAGATTCTGCTTGTGGCAGGTGAAGATGCGGGCGATTCTCGCCCAAACTTCAGATCTGGATGATGCGCTGGATGGATTCGGGGAAAAGGATGCTAAGAGCTGGTCTGACGAAGAAAAGCGGAAAGATCGTAAGGCTTTGTCTATGATTCAACTTCATTTATCCAATAATATTTTGCAGGAAGTCTTGACAGAGAAATCTGCTGCTGCCCTTTGGGGGAAACTGGAATCGATCTGCATGTCAAAGGATCTAACCAGTAAGATGCATGTGAAGATGAAGTTGTTCTCGCATAGATTGCAGGAAGGTGGATCGGTAATGAATCACTTATCTCTTTTCAGAGAGATTATTTCTGATTTGCAATCGATGGAAGTAAAATATGATGATGAGGATCTAGCCCTATTACTCTTATGCTCGTTGCCTAGTTCTTATACACACTTTCGTGATACAATGTTGTTGAGCCGTGAGAAGATAACCCTTGATGAAGTGCAAGATGCCCTCAAACAGAGGGAAAAGATGAAATCTATGGTGCAGGCAGATGGGGCGTCTTCCAAGGCCGAAGCTCTGCAGGTTCGTGGCAGGACCGAGCAGAGATTTAACAACCATGGCAACCGAGATAAGAGCAAAGACGGCAGAGGTCGTTCGAAGTCCAAGGGAAAGGACAAGTTCTGCAGGTATTGTAAGAAATCTAATCATGTTATTGATGATTGTTGGAAGCTGCAGAATAAGGAGAAAAGGAACGGTACTTACCAACCGAAAGATAAGGATCAAGGTAATGATAAGGCTTCTATTGTTTCTGGTGATAGTTCCGACGGTGAATGTTTAGCCGTTTTTGCTGCTTGTGCTTCTCGTGATGATGAATGGATACTTGATACTGCATGTTCGTTTCATATTTGCTGTAACAAAGATTGGTTCAGTTCATATGAGTCTGTGCAGACTGGAGATTTTGTACGTATGGGGAATGACAACCCGTGCCATATTGTCGGAGTTGGATCTGTTAAGATCAAGACACGTGATGGTGTGACGCGTACGTTGAATGAGGTGAAGCACATACCAAGCATGGCCAGAAATCTGATCTCCCTGAGTACCATGGACGTTGATGGATACAAGTATGCCGGTGGGCGTAGGTTGTTAAAGGTATCGAAAGGCTCTCTTATTCACATGATAGGTGATATGAATTCTGCTAAGTTATATGTTCTTAGAGGTAGCATTTTGGCTGGTATTGCTGCTGCTGTTACTGCTAATGATTCTGATGATTGTGGTAAAACAAATCTTTGGCATATGCGCCTTGGGCATATGAGCAAACATGGCATGGCAGAATTGGTTAAGAGAGAGCTGATTGATGGTTGCAACTTGGGTAAGTTTGAGTTCTGTGAGCACTGCGTTTTTGGTAAGCACAAAAGAGTTAAATTCAATGCTTCCGTTCATACCACCAAAGGCATTTTAGATTATGTGCATGCTGATGTATGGGAACCTTCCCGTAAGACATCTATTGGTGGTGCTAATTACATGCTTACTATTATTGATGACTACTCAAGAAAAGTATGGCCATATTTTCTGAAATACAAATCTGATGTTTTTGATGCTTTTAAGAAGTGGAAAGTTATGGTAGAAAAGCAAACTGAAAAGAAGGTAAAGGTACTACGTACTGACAATGGTATGGAATTCTGTTCTAATGAGTTTGAGGAGTTTTGCAGTAATGATGGTATGATCAGGCACCACACCATCCCTTATACTCCTCAGCAGAATGGCGTGGCTGAGCGCATGAACAGAACCATCATCTCGAGGGCTCGTTGTATGTTGTCCAATGCAGGTATGCATAGACGTTTCTGGGCTGAAGCAACCAACACAGCGTGTTACCTCATCAACAGGTCACCTTCTATTCCACTTGAGAAGAAAACTCCTATTGAGGTATGGTCAGGTTCGCCTGCTGATTATTCATAGTTGAGAGTTTTTGGTTGAACTGCTTATGCTCATGTTGATAATGGAAAGTTAGAGCCTAGAGTTGTCAAGTGTATATTCCTTGGTTATGGTTCAGGAGTTAAGGCATATAAACTATGGAACCCTGAAACTAAAAAGATTTTGTTGAGTAGGAACATTGTTTTCAATGAATCCGTTATGTATCATGACAGCTTGCCATCAGATCCCTCTCCTGTTGCTATTGGAGAGGAGTGAGTTCGTGTGCAGGTGGAGCACCTGCAGAAAACTGTTGATAATAATGCTATTGTTGATGATACCTATGAGGAAAATATTGATGATGATGTTGTTCAGCACTCACCTACTGTTTTGCAGCAGCCACAGGAATCTATTGTTGCTGATAGACCGAGGCGTAACATAGTTCCACCTCGTCGTTTGATTGAAGAGTGTAATCTTACTCATTATGCTTTGAGTTGTGCTGAACAGGTGGAGCATGATACTGAACCTGCTACATACAATGAGGCTGTTGCATCCGTTGACCGCGAGAAGTGGGTTTCTGCTATGCAAGAAGAGATGCAATCGCTTGATAAGAATGGCACATGGAAAGTTGTGCGCTTGCCTAAACAGAAGAAGGCCGTCCTCTCTAAGTGGATATATAAGAGAAAAGAAGGTTTGTCTCCTAATGAGCCTCCAAGGTTTAAGGCAAGGTTAGTAGCAAAAGGTTTTAGCCAGATTCCGGGTATTGACTATAATGATGTTTTCTCTTCGGTTGTGAAGCATAGCTCTATTCGTACTTTCTTTGGTATTGTTGCTATGCATGATCTTGAGCTTGAGCAGCTAGATGTAAAGACTGCTTTTCTGCATGGTGAACCGAAGGAGGAGATTTACATGGACCAACCTGAAGGGTTCATAGTTCCTGGAAAAGAGGATTTTGTGTGCAAATTGAAGAGATCGCTTTATGGTTTGAAGCAATCTCCAAGACAGTGGTACAAAAGGTTTGATTCATTTATGATCTCACAAGGTTTTAAGAGGTCTCAGTTTGATAGCTGTGTTTACATAAAGTTTGTTAATGGATCACCTATTTACTTGCTGTTATATGTTGATGATATGTTAATTGCTGCCAAGAGCATGAAAGAAATCACTACTTTGAAGGCACATCTAAGTAGTGAATTTGAGATGAAAGATCTTGGTGCTGCTAAGAAAATCCTAGGTATGAAAATTAAACGGGACAGAAAATCTAGGTTGTTGTTTCTTAGTCAGCAAAGTTACGTTGAGAAAGTTCTTCAACGTTTTAATATGCATGATGCAAAGTCAGTTAGTACTCCTGTTGCTCCTCACTTTAAATTGTCAGCATTGCAATGTCCTAGTTCTGATGAAGATATTGAGTACATGTCTCGAGTTCCTTATTCTAGTGCTGTTGGTTCCTTGATGTATGCCATGGTTTGCTCTCGCCCTGATTTATCATATGCTATGAGTTTGGTGAGTCGTTACATGGCTAATCCTGGTAAAGAACATTGGAAAGTTGTTCAGTGGATTTTCAGGTACCTCTGTGGCACATCCAACGCTTGCTTGAAGTTTGGCAAGACTGATGAGGGACTCGCAGGCTATGTGGATTCAGATTTTGCTGCCGACTTGGATAAGAGGAGGTCCCTCACAGGTTATGTGTTCACGGTTGGTGGATGTGCCGTGAGTTGGAAGGCAACGCTGCAACCAGTTGTTGCTCTATCTACAACCGAAGCAGAATATATGGCTGTTGCTGAAGCTTGCAAAGAGTCTGTTTGGTTGAAAAGTTTGTATGCTGAGCTTTGTCAGGATGATTCTTGCATTAACCTGTTCTGTGACAGTCAAAGTGCTATTTACCTTACTAAGGATCATATGTTCTATGAGAGAACAAAGCACATTAATATCAAGTACCATTATGTTCGTGATGTTGTTGCACAAGGTACACTGAAGGTATGCAAGATAAGCACTCATGATAATCCTGCTGATATGATGACAAAGCTTGTTCCTGTTGCTAAGTTTGAGCTATGCTCAAGCTTAGTTGGTATAACTGCTTAGCCCAAGTGGCTATTGGCGCCGAAAGTGTTTTCTTTGTTTGTTCAGGGAGATGATTACTGTTAATGCTACAAGAAGGAATTTGTTATATGTTGATCCAAATTCTACAAAGTAAATGCCAACTTCTGACGGAGCGGAGCGAGGCCCGTCGCCGGAGGCTTGGGCCGAAGTTGGTCCACTCCGTGCCCAACAGGGACGCCTGTGGGGGGTGCGGGGGGCGACAGCCCCCGCGGTACGGATCGTTGATGACCTAGGTTACCACCGCTATATATACTTCTTGTAAGCCGCCGGTTGGGATAAGTTGCATCTGTGAAATCCCCGGTGTTGTGTAAACACTTTCCGATATAGTGAAGTTTCGTTGGCCGGCGCCCGTGGTTTTTCCCCTCTCTTTGTTGGAGAGGGTTTTCCACGTTAAATCTGTGTCCCCCTCGCTGCAATTTTATTTTCGTTCTTCGTTATTTACTTGTCGCAAAGCTAACAAAAGGGAACAATAAGATCTTTCATCACACAATGTTCATAGCCACGTCTCTCACAAAGGCAATAGGGTAAATCTTATTTTATAGATAAAATACCAAAATAAAAGGAAAATAAATAAGATTCCCATCAAAAATTAAATCTCTATAATGGTTCCTTGAAATCAACTATTCTTTCTTTGCATCCTATATTCTTCCATTTCACCAATGAAGAATGCAACGAAATCAAATATCAAAGGTTTAGCTTAACCTTGTGAGTCTTTGAAGCCGTTAGAGACACCCACCTAGAAACTGGCTACGACATGATGCTTTGGAAGGAGTGGGGACCCTAAGATCTTTGAGTGCATATAATGTCCGTAGCCACATCTCTCACAAAGGCAGCAGGCAAAGCTACATGTACCTAGAAAGGTGCACATGCACTTGGATTGGATCTCTTACCCTACAATTAGTCCGAATGTTAGTGTGTGTCCTCCCGCATATAATTAGTACACCAATCGGGACTATATTTCTCCAAAATCCTACGTAGGTCACGAGTAGTGCACCCATATTAGTTCTGGTCTAGCTCCGCTTCAAGAAACTCACCCACCAAATTGTTGTCCATACCTGAGCTAAACGACGACACAAAGAAAATCACAAAAACATGATCCAAGAGAAACAATGGTTCCAAGGAGATCACAGCGGACATGCCAGTATAGTAAATTACTGAGGAAATATTTTTTAGCTATGAGCAATCTGAGTTGGTGTAGTCATGTGGTTGCACATAACTTATACATGCGAGTCAGGTTGTAGATCACCTGGACTAAAGGGTAAAAATAAATCAAAGCACTCTATGTTACAGAATAGTGACATGACGGTTTTGAAAATATCGCAATTAATGAGGCAACAAATTAAAAAAATTGTAAAAACATTCAAATAGGTATTACTTTACTTAATACAACAAGTTTGGTGGTAATAAAACGAAATAACTTAGAATTCCATATTTTAGTATCTCTGAAATCCTAAATTAACTTCATTGACATGTTTGATATGCTAAAGATGATGCCCTCTTGCTAGTTGATAGAATAATGTATTTGTGCCTAATCGTGTATGGTAAGTTAGATTAGATTGACTCTAGACAAATCCAAATCATGTATGTAAAACGTGTCTAGATACATTTAAATCTGGACGAATTTAAATCACTTTTGGGTACTAGTTACTCGAGGATGCGCCATCTCTTTCGGCACATGATGTTTCTCCGGCCGGCTCTGATCGTGCTGGTTCTCACAATGATCGGCCTGCTGACCACGACTGCCGCTGACGTCGTTCGTGTCGATCCCATCCATGTGACGTCACGTGAAACTGGTTCACCAGGTCACCAGGACGCGACCCCGCGCCGCACCGACCCGCCTGGGGAATCTTCATCGCCACGGCTTGGCTCGGAGCCAACCACTTCGTCGACTTGGCTTGGCTCGGAAACTTCACCCGCACCTGACAGCATCGGCCGCACATTCGTCGCCTCGAGGTAATCTTGAGCCGACTCGATTGCGGAGCTCTCAAGCCGCTACTCCCTCTACCACAGGATTCCTTGCGGTTCATTACGCGTGGCCACCATGGTGTGCTTCGTCCTAAGCAACGCATGGATGGTATGGTACCATTGCGTGGTTGGCCTCTTGTTTGGCACAGGCAACAACTGATCCAGCAGCCGATCCTCGTAATTTTCGTGCCGCTCTAAGTGTTCCTCATTGGAGAGAAGAGGTGGAAAAGGAGTTTATTTGATGTGTTAATCCAAAATGGCACCTGACGACTTATTGCTCCAAAGCGTGGTGTTAGCATATTATTGATTGCAAGTGGGTCTTTATGATCGAACAACAGGCTGATGGTATCATTGAAAGGTATAAGAGCAAGGACAATAGTATAGCCAGCTGCTGGCTATAAGCCAAGTGCCATGTCATCTATAGCCAACTTAGAGCTAATATGTATAATAGTGATCTACAGAAACATAATATTTTAGCACTACATGACCCACCTTTCACTCTCTCAAAGTGCCTAGGAGCACGTGCTAGAGCTGACTCTTGTATGAGAGCCCACTCTTGTTCTCTCACTTCCAACTAGGCAAGAAAATAAATTTTAATCCCTATAGCCAGCTGACTAGGACTTATTATACTTGCTCTAAAGTGTGTCTAGTTGTGAAGGGTTTTAAACAACGTTATGGCGTTGATTACGAGGACACATTTGATCATGTGGTCAAACCTACAATTATTCTCGTGCTGATGTCGCTTGATGTTACATGTGGCTCTGGTCAATTCGTCAGTTAGATACTTAGGATGCATTCCTCGGTGGTATTCTTGAGGAGGAGATTTACATGCGCCAACCTCTAGTCTTTGAAGACCCTCAGTATCCTGATCAGATGTCTCATCTAATTAAGGTCATCTATGGCCTCAAGAAGGCTCCAAGAGTGTGGCATGCTCGGTTGGCCTCAGTTCTTTGTCATCATGGGTCTATTCCTTCCACATCTGACACATCATTGTTTATTCTTCATCGTCTTAAGGTTACAATTTATCTTCTACTCTATTGATGATCTTATCATGCTCAATTTGTCTTCTCATGCTATTGATCACTTAATTCATGGTCTTCGACAGGAGTTTGATGTCAAGGATCTAGGTAATCAGCATTATTTTCTTGGTATTGAGGTTGATCGCCGCTTAGTTGGGCTTACTTTGACTCAATGCAAGTATACACTTGACCTCTTGCGCCGTGCTGGTATGCTCAAATCAAAGTTGAAGATACCCCCATGTCGGTCACAATTATAATGTTCAGTGTTGATAGTTTCCCTCTTAGTGAGGATGATGCCACCACATATTGGAGTATTCTTAGTGGGTTGCAGTACCTTACATTCATCCGCCCTGATTTATCTTTTGTCGAGATGCCTCTACTGCCACCCAAGTTGATTACCCCAATGATGAGGAATGATATTGTGGAGAGACTCATCTTCATCAACGGTGGCCGAGCTTTGCTCAGTCGGATCCTCCAAGGATAGGCGAGAGGGAAATAAGTGTTAGAAATAATGGGCTAAACTAAATATGTCCATGTAGATTTTAGATTTTCCGTAAATCTCAAAGCCCATATTTGTGGCAGCTCACATGTGTTTGGGCCCATGTTTGGGATAGCTCCCATGGAGTGGAGTGGGAGTTAAAGTTTAGTCCCACATGGAAAATTGGAGAAGAGTTGCACCACCTTATAAAGTGGAGTGTTTCACCACTTAGTAAAGTGAGTGAGATGAGGAGAGCGAGGAGAGCTACACGTGTGCTCCTCGGATAACGATGCCGCCGCACGCACGCACGCACCGCCTGCCCGTCTTCTCATGACATGACATGACACGCGCCGCGAGTTACGTTAGTCTCACCGATCTGAGCTTTATTTTTCCTGCTCAGGAAAACTTGTGAGCTAGGCTACTGTAACCGACCCGAACGTACGCAACGTGGACTCGGCCAACGTTCGCCTATGTTAGGGTTTCCTGAGCCGCTCTACGTAAATTCCTGCGCGGCTACCGCCACAGCAAATCGAAACCAATCTAGGGTTTTGCCAACCTCTCTGCTTGCGCCACCATCGTAGTCTACTCCATCCCAACCGCTGGTGTGCATCGGCGAACGGTAGAGCAAGTCTCCGGAACCACTCGTCCTTGCGATCCTGTACGGGCGAGGGTGAATAAGATTTTTGGGAAGCGCTTTGCACGACTGCTCAATCGTCATCATGGCGCGTCTTCCTGGGTGATCTCCTGGTCCATGGGCGACTTGTCTTCAACGTTGTCTCCTTCGAGAAGTTGTTGCCATCGCTGCACCAATGGCGACTTCATCGACAACTGATCAGTACGTATACTGTGATCCGATATGATGTCATACTATGGCTGTTTTGGTATTCGTACTGCTGCTCTTTGCGTTGCTTAATACATCTAGTATGTTAGAGGTTAACATGATCATAGCCGTTGTAGTCATGATTTATATTCTAAAATTAATTGTGAAAATTATGCCTAATAATCCAATAAGAAGGAGGAGGGCCTGACAACAAAGAGCTAGGGTTCCCCATTTTGCCTTTCTATGGGACACACAGTGAACTTTCCACCACTAAATGTTTCTATTAGTGTCCACCACCAACTCTCTCCTCTCTGGCCCCACCTCAATCATCGCTAGTCAACCTTGCCTCTTTATCCATTGGTCACCTTGCCCACTCCTCGACGGCTAAGCTTTGGCATCTCGAGCCTCTATTTTTCTAGATCCGAGTCCCTCGAGAGGAGCAGAGAGCGGAAGCAAAGTGCAAGATGAGAGGAGTAGCACCATGTAACTACATAGTGCATGACCTAGAGGAGCAACATCTAATTGTAGTGTGTGTGCATGGTTGAGAGGAGCATCCCGGATGACATCAAACAGAGTAAGCAACAGCGGAACATCGCTAACAATGGCGACACAAAGTAGCAAGAAAGGTGACGTGGCTGATCGACATTAGCAATGATGATAACACCGACGACTCTTAGCCAATATACTGAAATTATCATTGACCCTCCATCCTAGTTCGTCAACGTAACCATCTTGGACGGTGGATTGGGGACATTTGTATTAGGTTTGGTTAGCAGCGTAATCAAAATGAATGGTGTCTAACCTACCGAGGAACTATATTAATTTAAATTGCAAAGTGAATACTTCATCATGATTGCTCCCCACCCTATCCAATCTGCCATTCTTATGTCCATGTGAGTACTTGCCATCTACCATACTTGATGCCTCGTAAGGATCTAAACCATTTGCCAATATAATACACGATGTAGTTCCGCCCAAGCACCCACACCGATGATATGTGTCTCATCATTTTGTTTCCTTGTTATTAACTCCAATTGTTGGCGTGGAAGGCTTCGGAAAATTTACAACGACATTAGTTGCGGTTGACATGGCATGTCATATGGATAGCACTCGTGGTACTTGTGATGATAGAAAGTAATAGGTCATGTTAGCATGTCTATTCTTCCCATGCCGATGGAAATACATCAATTCTTGCATATAGACCACATGGGAAGTTCATAAGGGCATTGACAACATACCAATCATCAAATGTCCTGCATAGGCTATTTGCGGCGGCTGTAGCACATGGGAGCATGCGTTGAGTCTCTAGTTGAAAGTTTGTATACATCAAATGGAGTTACCTAGTGTACTGCATGTTCTTGCTAATGTAATCTCCCCTCACACTAAGAATGTTTCAGATAGTTTTGCGATTCTCGGGTCCTTCTAGAACTACCTAATAAGAAGGATAAAATTATTACGCCATGTTTTCTTCAGACACGGCAACTATTGCTTGGTCAGTCCATCTCACATTTTTCTCACCCCATGGTGCACAAGGCTATTGACTAGAAAGTGTGGTTGCGGTTGTGCATGTCTGGGATAGCCTTGTGATCCCTTGAGCGAGGGACTGAGACACCGAGCAAGCAAATATCTATCCTGTCTGAATATATCAACGCATTAGCATCGTTATACAGCTAGACACACATCAAATTTAGCATGGTCTTCACAGTTTTCAGATTAAGAGTGACTATCATATGCCAAAAAATTAAGAATCAGTATTTTTCCTTTTTATCAGACAACACATTAAGGATCTCTACGCTTGAATAACATTAAGAATGACTAGTTTTTCCCTTTTTATCACATAGCACAAGAAGCACGATCGCTACATCAAATAAACTAACTGCAACATACTATCTCAAGGAAATTAATCTAAAGATGGGAACACCATAGGCCATCTAAGGAAAATCCATCCGATGTACAAAAACTTTCAACCAAAGACTACAAGCATCCTCGCATATGCCCTTGCCGCTGCTCATTGCCTATATGAATCATTAGGATTTTGGCGCATACGAAACTAATGTGGAAAAAGCCAGATGCAACACATTTCTCTATACAACAACATAAAGATCCTCTTATGAGAATCTATCACTTGTGCTTTAATAAAATATGTCTTTGTGAAACAATCTTCTGCTTAATTTTATAAATAAAAAGTTAATTTGCTCTTTTGACAGATTGAACTGTGTATGTACATCCAATATATGCTTTATTTGTTTTCTATAATGTCTAAATCTTATGAATCATATGTGTATTTTAGTTCATCATGTAAAACTACGTATGTAGGATACAATGCATGTAGTAATATGTCTATAGGTGTTGTGCTGGTTCTTATTTCCGTCCTTGGTCAGATTTAATGACAAACATTGTAAATGGCTATTGTTCATCATCTTTTTCATAATTTGGTTGAATTTGAGATAGTTCTTCAAAGTTATGTAATGCAAGTAGTAATCATGAAAATTTGGTAATGATAGGGTTACAATATAGAATTTTGTGAACCCTTGGAGGATACTGTAAAATATAAGAAAAACGTGACTCTGATGTTTGTTATGGAGCAGAATTCAATACTAACGATGCTAAGAATAGGAACTTAGTATTAGATCGGATGACAAAGTGCAGCAGTGTGATTCTGAAATGCCTCAAAAATATATTTTTCGAATCTAAAATAGTCATCCAGTCTACCACCTAAAGATGTTACATATAGAAAGTTAACATGTCTTTAGCAATTTACCAACCAGTTCCCCCCGAGGCCACACAGAAAAAATTAGTTAGGTCGCTCTGAATGATCGACTTGATGACTCGCCTACATCCTTTATTGGAATAACGAACGATTTCTATCATATTGTACTATATCACTCAAATGTAAAAAAATAATGCATTGGCACGATTGCTCCGTGTCCAATCTACCAACCTCATGAACGCTCGAGTTTTTGCCATCTACTATACTTGATGCCTCATAATGATCTGAACCATATATTTTCCAATATAACACACGAAGTAGTTCCACCCACACCTAGGATATGTGTCTCTTCATTTTGCTTCGTTATATATTGTTCACTTTAACAGTTGGCATGGAAGGCTTCAGGAAGTATACAACAAGATCAAGCTTTGCTGAGACAACATGGCTTGCACACATCACTCGCGGAATCTGTGATGGAACGGAGTAATGCATCACCTTGTTGTTTCTACTGTATACATGAATAGGTAGAGACCTTAAGTCTGGTAGAGAGACTACCCACAAGAGAGATGATGCCATCCATGGCCTGTCTGAAGCCGGATGTGCTGAATAGACGATATTCATCGGCCAGAGCATATTAGTGGATGTGATCAGTCTCGCGTTACAAGATATGGTGTAGCAGATGGAGTTTCCGGAAGTAGTGTACGTCATTGTCACTTTGCATTTCTGTTACTTTCTAGGTTCCAGATAATTTTACAAGCTTCATAGGAGTGCCTGATAAAAATGATACTTCCTTTGGTCCGAAATATAAGTATTTTTACTGTTTTAATTTAAACTGCTAGAAAGGCTTGCATTTAGAAATACATGTATTAAATACTATTCTGAATCCTAAAATCATGATCAAACTCACTTTGGTGTGTGTCTGTCTGCTTTTTTCAAAGGAGAACTCTTTTCTTGCTCATCCCACCTCACCCAAGAAGCACCAGGCAAAGCAGATCCCCATCCAAACACTTGCCCACCTCCATGAACACATGCTCTGGGTTTTTCCTTCTATTCTAAAATGGAGGTTAAACTCCGGCCTCTACATCAAATGGTGCATACAATCTTCTTTATTTATTATTTAATATAGCCTTAAAAACAAAATACATAGATCAACCCGAAATCACCTCACTAAATACACATGTCGCAACAACCTACAACCTTGATGAAGGAGGTGGTCATGTCATGACCATCACCCTGACCTCACACCTACACACATAATCATAAAACCTTATGCCTCACTAAACCGCCTAGCGGCGAGCTGGGAGCACAAAACAATCGAGAATGTTGGCTCACACTAGTGCATGCGCTCCGGAAGTCTCCGCCACCATCTTCTGCTTACCCATCTCTAGGACATGGAACTAAGTAATAACCTTGTCATTCTTGCCGTAGACGTCACCTCGGCTCTAGATGGCGCCCCCGTTCTACGCGCGTCCACCGGCCCACCTCCGAGACCCACCACGCCACACCGTCGATACCATCATACTTTTCATGTGTTAGTAGCAAACCATCATGCATCTTCTTCACCTCAATGCCTAAGAAGTAGTGTATATCACGAAGGTCCTTCAAGACAAACTCCTTCTAGAGATCTCGAAGAAGATTTGTTGTTGTACTATGGTAGGAACTAGCAATAATTATGTAATCAACATAAATAAGCACAAAAATAGAAATATTTCCTTTTGAGTAAAAGAATAATGATGTGTCAGCTTTAGAGGGACCGACTCCAAGTGCTTGTAATTTTTTCTAAGTCCTGAGAACCATGCTCTTAGGGCTTGTTTCAAGCCATATAAAGCTTTGTCAAGTTTCTATATCCTGGTGGTTATCTCATATAGACATCTTTTCTCTAGAAAATCATGAGAAAACACGTTTTTCACATCTAATTGTCGAAGATTCCACCCCTTGGGTATTACAATAGACAACACAAGACTAATAGTGGTCGCCTCGACCACGGGACTAAAAGTGTCCTTGTAGTCAATACCATATCTTTTGCTTAAAACCCTTAGCAACTAGGAGTGCCTTGTATCTATCTATGATACCATCGGCTCTACACTTAACTTTATAACCCCATTTGCAATCTATTACATTCTTGTCATCTTATTGTGGAGAGACTACATGCCCGGTCTTATTTTTTCCATGAGTGCCAGATATTCCTCATCCATAGCATTTTTTATTTTTTTTATTTTTAAGGCCTACTCTAGGTTATCAGGTTTTTTTTGAATTGTAGGATTGCAAAAAAACCTTGTTGGAGTAGCTGTTAGCAAAAAAACAGTGAGTTTTTTTGAATTGTAGGATTGCAAATAATATATTTTTTATTTTTTATTCAAGGAAAATATTATCCACTACCATTTTGAAGAAAAAAATGTGTATTCGGAACAAGTACCAATGAGCAACACCGAGTTCAAAGGGGCTCTCCAGATCGGCACTGGTAGCAGGCGAGGTGACTTGTACACAACGAGGCCACTTGAGGAGGACAATTAAGCTTGCCCTCTGTAGCCGAGACAACGTCCCTTGGCTGTGGCTCAAATGAGTGTTCTACACATACATGCGATGCACACATATAAATTCACAGTTCTCCACCAAACTTTAGAAAAGTATAAAATAAAACCTCGATTTTTTCAGAATTTATTTTGAAATCGTTGAAAGCAGCTTATGTATATTTACCATTTACTGTTTTCTACTATAAATATATCATGATATTGATTATCAAAAAAATAAGAAAAAGGGCATGGATCAATGCCGGTCTCACCGCCAGCCATGGGTATGTGAAGAGGCCCCGCATGCTACCAGACCAAGACGGGTGATGTGTCATAAACGGCACGCCGGAGATCGAGTATCACGTACCGCCATCATGCTCCAGAGTTGTGGGATGCTCGGGCCCATCTAGGACAAGATCGACTATGCCACCAAACTCCACCACCAAATGTCGGTGCCCTCGATCATGTGCTACACTCCACCAGCATGAGCCCTACACATGGCCCTCATGCACCTCCTTTGCACCGCCACCCTGTGCCGAACGTGTCGTCGAGGAACCGTTGCTGCCATCAAAGCTGATGACACCAATGATGAGGAGCAATATGTTGGAGAGACCCTCCTTCGTCATCGGTGGCCGAGCTTTGTGCTGCCGCATCCTACAACTAGGAGGCGATGGGGAAATAAGGAAGAATATCATTTTGCGGCCCGAAAGTTGGGGTGGCCAGGCAACACGGTATTCGAGTTCCCTGATATCATCCGCGATGACTATAGTTGGCGTGCCAAATACTCAGAGGGTCCTTTTCGGCATAAATTCAATTTTACGTTTCAATACAAAAAATCAGGCTAACGGCCGTCAAGTTGGATCCCCCTGTCAGCTTTCGCCGTTATGTCGCTGCCGTCGTCGCTGTCATGTAGGCTTGCAGCGTTGGCGCATGCATCCTTTACGCGTCTGCTTCTTCCTCCGGGGCGACAATCTGTGGTCGCGGCCATGGAGTGGAGCTAGGACTTGGACAAACCTGCTCAGCCCGTTCTCCTCCCCATCCCGAATCGGAGCTCGCCCTCACCATGACCGCACCATTGGCACGGCACGGGGACGGGAATTCATTCCCGGGTGAGATCTGTACCCATGCCGACCATGCTCGGTCCTGTTGGTCTCCTCCAGAATCCGAGCTCGCCGTCACCGTAGTCACACACGCACCAGCCACGGCGCCTTCCTCTCCGAACCCCAAAGCCACATCCACCCAGTTCGGCACAACGCCAACAAGGTGAAAATGCATCAAGTTTTCTTCTTGTGATTGTAGAAAAACATGTATGTACCGTGGCCGTAGCATACTCTAATAATGTACACATATATTGTTTACTAGATTTTCATTTGAAATTAGTAGCTCCGTGATGACGAAACATAGAGAACCTAAATGGAATGACGATGACGACCATGTTCTGTACTTTGCATTGCATCAACAAGTGCTCGCTGACGAAGCAAGTTACCAAGAGAGTGGAGTTCATCAGCCATTGCCAAAAAATATGTGAACAAATCAATGAGCGATTCAATGCAAATAAGCGTAGAAAAGCTAGATCCATGTCATCAATCATCAATAGGTGGCACATTCTAGTGATGCGTTCAAATGCGTACACAATGTATCATTTGCTTGAAGTGGTTGTTATCCTGAGCAAAAATGCGTGGTATGCACATTACATTTGTATGTTTTATGGTGCAATTCTGTTGTTATGGGCGTGGAAAGAAAAGCTGGGCTTCACTGAATATTACACAGTTAGGCCTAACTTAGTCTTACACAAATAAGCACAGCTTAGTCTTTACACACATAAGCGTAACTAATGATAAAGATAAAGACAAATGGTTCATCGGATCTGCCAGTATGAGCACTAGGTCCCTGGAGCTGGTGGTATCGTCGGAAGGAACCAGAATGCTGCGTTTGTCCGTCTTTCATTCTCCTTCAAATAGTACGACCCCAGTGATGAGCCAATTGTAAGCCCCCTCCCCTCGACGTGGATTCGGCTCCAGGTCGGATCTAGAGTGTCAACATGATAGGCGCGTGAGTGTGCAGCAAACACACAGTCTACTATCAACACTGGAAGTGCTGGCACCTCAGCAACAACACCAGCATGTTCTTCCTGGACTCCGGCAGCAGCCTCAGTAGGTATTTCGTCAGCTTCACCAGCAACAGCATTAGCAAGTATTTCGTCAGCTTCACCAGCAGTAGCATCATCAAGTATTTGGTCAGCTTCACCAGGAGCAGCAGTAGCTAGTTCTTCGTCAGCTCCACCACCACCACCACCACCACCACCAGCAGCAGCAGCATCAGGGGCCAGGGCTGCCTGAGCAATTACAGGTTCAACAGCTCCAGGGGCTCCGACAAAGAAAGGATAGTTGATCCCAAGAAACACAGATTGTCCCTTAAGATTGTTGACTCTGCTCCAGACTTGCTCTACTGGGTCTTCGGATGGGCATGCGGACCTCGAGAAAATGTGACACCGCAGCGATGGGTATGAAGAAAGTTGTGTCCCCATATGTTCTATTGTATCACCAACTCTGTTTAGTGCTCCCCTGATATGAATCCACAAGAGTTCATCATGTTGTTCCGTGTTGTCTCCGAGAGGTGCCAGGAACCAGCGCCGTGTCCCAAGTTCAGCATCTGCTACTGCATCTTCGATGACCGGAGCTGGAATTATGCGCGGGGCTGCGTGGGTACCTGCGTGTTACTAACAGTCAGTAAGCAGAATTTGAATGGGATTTTACATGCTATATGACACCATGACTCACCCTAATTGGATGGCTCCCAAACACGCACGTCGCCGCTAGTTTTAGTGACCGCATAAATGCGTTGTGGTCTGTACGAAGAGTAGCCGTAGGTGAAGACAGCGTCGACATACTTCTCCGGCCGCAGGAAGTCGTCGCGCAAGACTGTCCATTCCTTGTCTTCTGGGCATCTAATGAATGCGATTGCCTTGTCGAACACCGCTAAGAGGTCGTACTCCCAGTTCTTCCACGCCCCCTCCCGCGGTCTATGTGGGAGTTGTACCTTCACGAGCCCAAGTTTTGCCATGTTGAACCTGTAAGCGAATTCGGAAATGGGCGGCGGCCACCTGCTGTTGAATGCAGTAATGTCGACACCCTTCAAAGATGGCACTGCAAGTCTCTTCGATCTGTAGCAATTTTTTAGAGTCCAAGTACTCCCATCCTGGGATAAAAGGACCAGCCACTCGCTGTTGCCACCCACCCAGTTCTGGTCATCTCTCATTTCTGTCTCTTCTTCTTCCTTGATATTCACCACTACTGATTCCGACCACTTATCTGGCAGCATCAGTTTTGCATGAATATTCTGCAGAGTTTGTTGTCAGTTGGTACAATCACCTAGCATGGATTCCATTGCAGATACAATTTGACAACTGGATCTATAGATTAAAGTACACAAAATATCGCCTACATACGAGTGTCTCCTCAGATATCGCCTAAATTGTGCCTGTGTCACTACGAAGATACTCAATATATGGAGTAGGAGCAGAGCCCCCCAGAACAAACTCCTGACGATGATCATAATTAAATAGCTCGGGGCATAATAGCCTTAAATCGTCTAATCTGTTTGTTTTTATTTTAGAAAACAGAATATCACCTAGCAGGCATTCCATTACAAAATCGAAATTGGCAACTCGTCTATCATCTAAAGTAAGATTGTGTCACTACGAAAATATCAGAATATCAGGTACGAGCAGAGATTCCGCTGTACAAAATAGTCTTAAATGGTTCGATTTGTTCAAACCGCACGTGCACACAACACGTTCGACGAAAGGAACATAGGATTCCGATGAGAGTTCAGCATATATGAATCAACGATATGACTGAACGAATAAGCTAGATACTGGAACTTACGTGGCCATCACGGCCGTCTGGCCATTTGCTGTTATCGGGGTAAAGAAGGCCTGGCGTGCCGAACGGTTGTTCGTCCATGTTCCGCATCGTCACGCGGTAGCCAGGGATGCAGCGAGCGAGGCGGTCGGCTGAGATGATGTACAACTCTGAGGCGATCCTGTGCATGTTCGCAGCGCTGAGGTTCGGCCATCCCCAATCCTCGTGGTAGCGGTCGCCCTGGCCATCCGCGTCGTCGTCGCATGCCTTTCGCTTCAGCCTGCTGCTACCCCAAGATCTACCCATAGCAGCAAATGGAGTCTGGAATCCGGTAGATTAATAGAGGCGTTGTGATGAGGAGGCGGATGGATTCGAGAGGGGGTGGAATCAGGGATGGGGGCAGTTGTTCGAGTGGGGAGCGAATCTGCAAGGAACCGCCGCCGCCGCCGGTTCTCATCCGCGTGGAAGAAAAGAACGGGGGGCGTAATTATTGAGGGCGGGCACCGGAACCGTCTAGAGGAAGTGAAAAAATAAATCATAAAAGGGAAATGTGCGGCCCGCCTGTCAGTGAGTGAAGGCCGGCACGTGTAAACGTGCCTACGTTTGAATTGATTCCACCGCATGCAAGTGACGCAGAACAAATTTTAGGAAGTGCTAGCGTCGACGTGTAAAACCGCCGTTTTTCGCCACCTTCACCCTACTACGAACGGTCGTGCACCATTCCAGATATTGGTAAGGGCGGTTCCAATCTTTCACTTCTCCGTCTCATTTCCTCCTCCATGGCCTCGTCGTCTTTCTCCTCCACGGCCTCATCCATTTCCTCCACCACCGCATCACCCTCTTCCTTCGTATCCTTTCCCTCTTGCCTGTAGTCATGGATGCTCCAGACGTCCGAACCGACGGCAGGCAAGAAACTGCGCACTTTGACATCGAAGTACATGGCGGGAAGAAGATCGATGTCGTCTACACCACCGACCCTCGGACGGTGAGGAACACTCTGAATAATTTCACGAGTTGGCTGCAGTTCGAAGAAAACAGGTTCATAGGTCTCGACCTCGAGTACAGCTGCGATTGTCGTAGGATCGTCGTGGTGCAACTCTCCATGAAGGGGCACGTCCTCGTATACCAGCCTTTTTGTGAGAAAGAGGCTGACGAGATCTGGTAGACTTTGTTGTCTTTTTGTTCCTGAACCGTCTGTTTGCAAAAGTTATTGCTATATTATTTGTCTGAATTCATTTTCATGCAGGTGGGGCGAAAGCATTAGGGATCTGTTTCATGACTTTCTCGTGAACCAGCACATAACATTTACCAGTATTGACATCAAGAATGACAGTAAACTGCTTGAAAGCCCAACTGTCAACATTAGAATCCCAAAGGAGTGCCGAGTGGACATCCAGGAAATTTACTGGATCCCAGGGACGAAGGGCAGCAAGACCGGGATGGCCGCTCTTGCCTCCGAACTCATAGAACCGTGGTACGCTGACATGAAGGATAGATTGCCGAGATGTTCATGGAGGCGTTTAGGGCACGATTACTGGGAGGATAAGCCACTTTCTAAACCTAATCTGAAGTACGCTGCAATTGACGGGTATGTTAGCCACGAGCTGTACCGCCAGATTGTAAAATCTCGTTCCAGGCATCGCATCATTGAACCACCACCAAGGCAGGTTGTTTGTCCCAGATGTCGGATCGTAGATGAATCTACAAACCGGGGCAAGCGACCGAAGGCATCCTGGGATCGGTTGCCTTCTCCAACAGGCTGGGATGTAGACTATTAGTGCATGATTGTTGTGTTTATGAAAACATGTTATTTCATAAGTACACTATGTGAGCAATTACGAACTGTTGTGTATTACCTTTGTCAAACTATAATCTGGTTTATGACTGTATCCTTATCTATAATCTGGGTTTGGTTATGACTTATGACTGTATCACACCTTATGCATGTCAGTCCTGGATTCTGCCGCATGCAAATGGCACAGACAGAATTTGCAAGAATGAATGTTGATCATACAAAAGGGGGAATGTAATTCATACAGGTTAAGTAGCTAATAGCACAGGGATCATATGAGCTTGGTTCTTACACATAGAATGCTTAGAAAATACAGGCGAGATAAAATACAGGCGAGATAAAACTAGGAACGAAATGCGAAACTAGTAGTGGTAAACAGCACACTCACCCACCCGCCAGATCCTGTTGAGCATCTCGTAGCAGACATACGCGTCCCTGGCTGCATACTTGATCGCATCGTAATCCAGGTGCCTCCACTCCCATCGCTCGCGCAGGTGCTTCGGGAACTCGATTTTCATGCCATCATACTCGCGGTCGATGATGTCGGAAGCGAGTCTAGCCATGCCGGCTTTCCCCATACCGCCATCCGGATACCTCCACAAACGTTGGAGATCTACGTGATTGACGACATGAACGAGGAGATCCCGTTCTAGCTTCAGAGTGTCGTTCTTGATGTCGATGCTGGCGAAGTAGATCTCCCTCCTGTGTAGGAACTCGCGAAGCTTAAGGCATACAGATTTGGCCCTACATACGTGATATAGTAGGCAGTGGTTGCGCATGGACAGCTGCAAAAGCGCCGTCCTCTTCCTATCTCTGGTATACTCGAGGTCAAGGCCGACGATCTTGTACCTGTCCATTGGATCTTGTAGCCACCGCTCGTACATTGCGATGACCTTGGCCACTTCCGCTGACGCATTTGTGTGGACGACCGTCAGCTTGGTGGTGCCATGGGCGGTGACGGTGTACTCATCGGTGTAGTCGCTCCCATCGCCGAACACGCCGTACTCTGCATCCATGGTAGCAGCTAATGCGGCGGCGGTGGCCTAGTTTCGGTAGCGGTGGCTAGGACTGGGCGTGGAGGTGGAGTGATCTGTGGCGGTGGTATGGCCAGGCAGAGGCGGTGCCTGCAGCAGCGTCGATGGTTCTTGCGGTGGCGGCGCCGGCGGAAGGAATGAGTTGGGGATTTTTGCACAGTGATGTGCTGGGGAGACAGAAGGCGATGCTTAAATTCTGTTTACCAATATTCCGGTCATACCCATGCGGAAGCAAGTTTGACCGGGCAAGCACCGATGGCTTCCAATCCTAGCGATTAAATTCGGCATTCGTCCCGATAGGCGATGGGATGGGTGTGCGACGTGGCTTTGGCGTGGCAGAGACCAGTCACGTAGACCACCGTCCCGTTGCCGATCCGCAACGGGTGCGCGGTGCTGACACGACGTAACGTGACAGGACAGAAGGAAGTGTACAACTTTAAGGAGTGTAAGCATAGACATGGACCTAGCATCCCTGCACCCCGGGGCAGCCGCCCAGCCGATCAGGCCTGCCGATTGCACAAAGCTTGTCCCGCATTTGCCAAAATGAAGCTCATTTGCCCATGCTTCTATAAGTTTCTCTGTAGGCCACTTGTGTAAGCATGCACGATCAAACAACTTTGCAGCACACGTGTCGGTGGAAAAGCATTAGGTTTCAACGCACCACATAGTTTAGGGATTTAGAATAGCTACATTGTGGAGCTCTAGCCAAATTGCATGGTAAAGCCAAATTCAGCTTTTTTTCAGATTTAGCTATAGCAACATTGTGTCTCATTTGTCCTCACTTTTGCCCTCCCGATATTCTGAAGCCCTCACATGCGCTCGGAGGGGGTGCCGTTTGGTCAAAGGCTTGGCCGTTACGTGCGCCATGATGCCTAAAGTGGCCTTTTTAAAGAGCGCCTTTTCCCCTCTCTCTCTAACAGTTGTGTTTTTTTGCCCAAAAAGGTAGGGAATCTAGAGCAGCTTCTCTCTTCATTCATTGTTCCTTTTGTGATCGTTTTACCCTAATCTGGTAGCAAATCTAGAGGAGCAAAACAAACCAGCACCATAAATAAATTCAGTAAATAGAGTAGATGTAGATAAAGCAGCTAATATAGGTTATATAGTACGGTACTTAACAAGGTTCGACAATTAGGCTGCTCAGCAGTAGCAGCAACGGACTGCTTCAACATAGACAAGACAAAAGAAGCTGCTTTACAGCAGCAGCAGCAGCTGATCAGTGGCCCCTTGTGGCCTCTGCCAGGAGGGCATCCGCCTCCTCCCTCTGGCGCCTCCTCCACTTCTTGTTGCCCAGCCCCTTGACCTTGGGCACCTTGGGTCTGATTAGGGGCATGCGACCCTCCTCGATAGCCACCTTCTGGAGGTTGCGGAGGTGAAGACCGAGCGCCTGGTGCTTGGCCCTGAAGCCGTGGACATTCACGGACTCGCCGCAGGTCCTCACGTCCTTGGCATGCTTCACGAGGGAGTTGAAGTCCGTGCCACGGAGCCTCCTGGTGGGGCAGAAGGGGCACCTGTACACGTCGCTGGCGAAGAAGTTGTTGTACTGACCAGACTTTAGCCTCCTCAGCACATGGCGAGTCTTGGTGTCCTGCGACTCGTCGTCGCTGCGGAGGTCGCTGCTATCCTCCTGTTGGAAAAAACAGAAGAGTGAAATAAGGACATGATTGAGATACTTTGATTATCGGGATTGATTTTTTGCATAAATTAACCGAATGAGATCTCCCGATTATTCCCCAAATCTCAAACCAAATCGAATACCTATCCCAACTACGAACAGGGGGATTCATCGAAAATCGAGATCTAACACAATAGGATTAGATACTATAAAAAATACGAACAGCCGAGCCCTAATAACATACGATCTAGCATCCAACGATGGGAACGGGGGAAGAACAAGGGAAGGGGAGAAAACCCTGGTTACCTCAGACCACGGGTCGGCGATGCTGGTGTCATAGGGGTTCTCCGGCCTTATGTAGACAACCTCCTCGTAGAGGTCCCAGCCGAGCGGGATCTGTCCAAGACCGGCGGGGGCCTCCTCGCCGGAGGCTACGGCGGATGCGGGGACATGGACAGGGGGCTCCTCGCCGGCTGCCTTGGAGGCGCCGATGGCCACCGCGCTGATCTTCTCCATCGCTGGTGTGGTTGGGGTTTTGTTGGGCGTTTGCAGAAGGTGATGGGACAGTGGAAACGGTTGAGTGAGCGAGTGCGTGATGAGTGGGAGTGGGAGTAGGGAGGCCTCTATTAAAGGAGAAGGGAAGTGGTGTTTCGTTGCACTACCGTGCACCGCGTAGGCTAATGCACCATGCACGGCCACATGTGTCCGCTATCGCCCCGTGCATCGCACACGCGTACCGTGAGTCACGTTTTTTCCCTCGTGTCTAACCATGGCGATTCAGTTGTACTCAGTTTTGCCCACCAACCGTTGATCCTCTGTGATCTAGCGGACAGGATAACCCTTATATCTGTTGGGGGCACCCCTCTATCCATGCAAAATAACGAGTATGCCACCGGAACTTTAACAACATAAACAGATGAACTTGAATATATTTTGAAGGGTACGAAAATAGAAATCCACATAGTTTAAGGGTCTAGATACGATAAGAGAACTAAATATTATTAGTGGCCGGGCTAACACAGTGACGGGGTTGGTCGGCTAGGAGTTGCTGATTCCTAAGTAAGGGGACACTAGGCCGTTCTTGACATACTCCCTCAGGAACTTGCCATAAGCAGCGTGCTTAGCCTTGGTCGCCGACTTGTGTTTACTAGTCGGGATTTTACCGATGCCAACCGCATGCAGAATCAAGCTGGCAATCCTCGGGTTGACTCCTTTCTTACAGAAAGGGCACCTGAGCTCCCCAAGTCGAGTGCGAAAAGGGATTATCCCGCTCTTGAGCTTCTTCATGACATGGCGGCTCTTGTTGTCCCTGGTCTCCTTGTTAGAGTCCATCTCACTTGAATACACCTGTAATGTATGCAATACAAACCAAAATGAGCAAAATAATAAATATATATTCCTTCCACCATTCCAAGTTACTTTCGATGCAATAACATGTCTATACAGGTTCAACAGTTCATTACGGCCGTCTCCCCATCTCGCTCCTAAATTAATGTGGTTTGTGTTCTTCGTAACTTATTAATAAATAAATAATACGGATTCATTTAGAACAGACTAGATCTCTCCATGTACCGGTTCGTACGTTGCATCTAATCATTAGGACTAGATTTTTTATGACGCCTAGATAGATTAAGATCAAGCAGAAAATATGAAACATGTAGAAATAGATGTACCTCCGGGTACACGAGCGGAGCGTGTTCGTCGAACTCCACGCCCTCATCGGCGCCTCCGAAGTCGTCAGCACGGGCGTGCACATGGTCCCCCAAGGGGTTGAACTGCACGTCCTCCTCGGCCTGTGCTGCGTGATGCTCCTCCAGATCTGGCGTGTGAAGCACCACCCCGGCGGCGATGCCCGGACACTCACCCCCACGCACTGGTTTCATGGAGAAGGTTCGTGCAAGTACGTTCAATATTGTGGTGTTTTTCTGGATAGGGAAGAGAGAGTAGTGGATGAGTGCGAATAGAGGACCCGATAGGCTGGGTTTTTAATGCGGGGATGTTTAGGCCTCCTCGAGGGACCCGGTTGACAGCTCTTTCGGCTGCGGCTGCCGCGTGGAAGGTTCGTGTGGTGGGGGCCTGAAGGAAGTGAGAGTGCAAGCGCGCTGCGTAGTAAAAATGGTGTAGCCGGTGGTCCCTGGATGACCAGTTGCCGTGTAGTAGACTTGTAGCCTTTGCAGACTAGATTAAACATGACATGACATGACCACTCGACCACTTTTTCCATGGACGACATCGTGTTCCTTCTTGTAGAAGTCTCGTTGAGGGAGACGTCCGTGCTGTCTCGCGCTGTCCTATGAAGGGCACGACGTGTGCAACGAGCCTCGTTTGATCACACAGGATCAACGGTTGGTGCACACGATCCGCGTGACAGCTGTGACAACCAATCAGGGCGTAGCAGACAGAGTGGGCACATGTTTGGGCTTCTACGAGAGAGAGAGAGAGAGAGAGAGAGAGAGAGAGAGAGAGAGAGAGAGAGAGAGAGAGAGAGAGAGAGAGAGAGAGAGAGAGGGAGGGAGAGAGAGGATGTTTGTTCTTATACTAAAACCACAGACAAACATGGATCAACCACTAGAGTCATTGCATGTGTGTTCTTATACTAAAACCAACATGGATCCACCAGTGGTCATTACATGTCTGTTCTTTCCACAAACCACAAATGGATCAACCAGTAGAGTCATTGCATGTGTGTTATTTCCACAAACCACATATGGATCAACCACTAGAGTCATTGCATGTGTGTTCTTATACTAAAACCACAAACCAGTACTAGAGTCATTGAATGTGTGTTCTTTTCCACAAACCACACATGGATCCACCAGTGGTCATTGCATGTGTGTCCTTTCCACAAACCACATATGGATCAACCAGATTCACTGCATGTGTGTTCTTTCCACAAACCACACATGGATCAACCACTAGAGTCATTGCATGTTTGTTCTTATACTAAAACCACAAACCAGCACTAGAGTCATTGCATGTGTGTTCTTTTCCACAAACCACACATGGATCCACCAGTGGTCATTGCATGTGTGTTCTTTCCACAAACCACATATGGATCAACCAGAGTCATTGCATGTGTGTTCTTTCCACAAACCACACATGTGGACCCATTACAGTCAATGCATGTGTGTTATTTCCACAGACCACACATGGATCAACCACTAGAGTCATTGCATATGTGTTATTTCCACAAACCACACATGGATCAACCACTAGAGTCATTGCATGTGTGTTCTTATACTAAAACCAACTCTATAGTAATTGCATGTGTGTTCTTTTCACAAACCACACATGGATCAACCACTAGAGTCATTGCATGTGTGTTATTTCCACAAACAAACATGGATCAACCACTAGAGCCATTGCATGTGTGTTCTTATACTAAAACCAACATGGATCCACCAGAGGTCATTGCCAATCTGTTCTTTCCACAAAGCACACATGGATCAACCACTAGAGTCATTGCATGTGTGTTATTTCCACAAACCACACATGGATCAACCACTAGAGTCATTGCATGTGTGTTCTTATACTAAAACCACAAACCAGCACTAGAGTCATTGCATGTGTGTTCTTTTCCACAAACCACACATGGATCCACCAGTGGTCATTGCATGTGTGTTCTTTCCACAAACCACATATGGATCAACCAGAGTCATTGCATGTGTGTTCTTTCCACAAACCACACATGTGGACCCATTACAGTCATTGCATGTGTGTTATTTCCACAAACCACACATGGATCAACCACTAGAGTCATTGCATGTGTGTTCTTTTCCACAAACCACACATGGATCCACAAGTGGTCATTGCATGTGTGTTCTTTCCACAAACCACATATGGATCAACCAGAGTCATTGCATGTGTGTTCTTTCCACAAACCACACATGGATCAACCACTAGAGTCATTGCATGTTTGTTCTTATACTAAAACCATAAAGCAACACTAGAGTCATTGCATGTGTGTTCTTTTCCACAAACCACACATGGATCCACCAGTGGTCATTGCATGTGTGTTCTTTCCACAAACCACATATGGATCAACCACTAGTCATCGCATGTGTGTTCTTTGCACAAACCACACATGGATCAACCACTAGAGTCATTGCATGTTTGTTCTTATACAAAAACCACAAACCAGAACTATAGTCATTGCATGTGTGTTCTTTTCCACAAACCACACATTTATCCACCACTAGAGTCATTGCATGTGTGTTCTTTCCACAAACCACATATGGATCAACCAGAATCATTGCATGTGTGTTCTTTCCACAAACCACACATGTGGACCCACTAGAGTCATTGCATGTTTGTTCTTATACTAAAACCACAAACCAGCACTAGAGTCATTGCATGTGTGTTCTTTTCCATAAACCACACATGGACCCACCAGTGGTCATTGCATGTGTGTTCTTTTCCACAAACAACTTATGGATCAACTAGTGGTCATTGAATGTGTGTTCTTTCCACAAACCACATGTGGACCCATTAAGGAATGCGATTGCATGTGTGTTATTTCCACAAACCACACATGGATCAACCACTAGAGTCATTGCATATGTGTTATTTCCACAAACCACACATGGATCAACCACTAGAATCATTGCATGTTTGTTCTTATACTAAAACCACAAAGCAACACTAGAGTCATTGCATGTGTGTTCTTTTCCACAAACCACACATGCATCCACCAGTGGTCATTGCATGTGTGTTCTTTCCACAAACCACATATGGATCAACCACTAGTCATCGCATGTGTGTTCTATGCACAAACCACACATGGATCAACCACTAGAGTCATTGCATGTTTGTTCTTATACTAAAACCACAAACCAGAACTAGAGTCATTGCATGTGTGTTCTTTTCCACAAACCACACATTTATCCACCACTAGAGTCATTGCATGTGTGTTCTTTCCACAAACCACATATGGATCAACCAGAATCATTGCGTGTGTGTTCTTTCCACAAACCACACATCTGGACCCACTAGAGTCATTGCATGTTTGTTCTTATACTAAAACCACAAACCAGCACTAGAGTCATTGCATGTGTGTTCTTTTCCATAAACCACACATGGATCCACCAGTGGTCATTGCATGTGTGTTCTTTTCCACAAACAACTTATGGATCAACTAGTGGTCATTGAATGTGTGTTCTTTCCACAAACCACATGTGGACCAATTAATGAATGCGATTGCATGTGTGTTATTTCCACAAACCACACATGGATCAACAACCAGAGTCATTGCATATGTGTTATTTCCACAAACCACACATGGATCAACCACTAGAGTCATTGCATGTGTCTTATTATACTAAAACCAACACTAGAGTCATTGCATGTGTGTTCTTTTCACAAACCACACATGGATCAACCACTAGAGTCATTGCATGTGTGTTATTTCTAGAAACAAACATGGATCAACCACAAGAGTCATTGCATGTGTGTTCTTATACTAAAACCAAAAACCAGTACTAGAGTCATTGCATGTGTGTTCTTTTCCACAAACCACACATGGCTCTACCAGTGGTCATTGCATGTGTGTTCTTTCGACAAACCACATATGGATCAACCAGAGTTATTGCATGTGTGTTCTTTCGACAAACCACACATGTATCAACCACTAGAGTCATTACAAGTTTGTTCTTATACTAAAACCACAAACCAGCACTAGAGTCATTGCATGTGTGTTCTTTTTCACAAACCACACATGGATCCACCAGCGGTCATTGCATGTGTGTTCTTTCCACAAACCACATATGGATCAACCAGAGTCATTGCATGAGTGTTTTTTCCACAAACCACACATGGATCAACCACTAGAGTCATTGCATGTGTGTTCTTTCCACAAACCACATATGGATCAACCACTAGTCATTGCATGTGTGTTCATTCCACAAACCACACATGGATCAACCACTTGAGTCATTGCATGTTTGTTCTTATACTAAAACCACAAACCAGCACTAGAGTCATTGCATGTGTGTTCTTTTCCACAAACCGCACATGGATCCACCAGTTGTCATTGCATGTGTGTTCTTTCCACAAACCACATATGGATCAACCAGAGTCATTGCATGTGTGTTCTTTCCACAAACCACACATGTGGACCCATTACAGTCATTGCATGTGTGTTATTTCCACAAACCACACATGGATCGACCACTAGAGTCATTGCATATGTGTTATTTCCACAAACCACACATGGATCAACCACTAGAGTCATTGCATGTGTGTTCTTATACTAAAACCAACATTAGAGTCATTGCATGTATGTTCTTTTCACAAAACCACACATGGATCAACCACTAGAGTCATTGCATGTGTGTTATTTCCACAAACAAACATGGATCAACCACTAGAGTCATTGCATGTGTGTTCTTATACTAAAACCAACATGGATCCACCAGTGGTCATTGCATGTGTGTTCTTTCCACAAATCACATATGGACCAACCACTAGAGTCATTGCATATGTGTTCTTTCCATAAACCACACATGGATCAACCACTAGAGTCATTGCATGTTTGTTCTTATACTAAAACCACAAACCAGCACTAGAGTCATTGCATGTGTGTTCTTTTCCACAAACCACACATGGATCCACTAGTGGTCATTGCATGTGTGTTCTTTCCACAAACCACATATGGATCCACCCGTGGTCATTGCATGTGTGTTCTTTCCACAAACCATATATGGATCAACCACAGTCATTGCATGTGTGTTCTTTCCACAAACCACACATGGATTAACCACTAGAGTCATTGCATGTTTGTTCTTATACTAAAACCACAAACCAGCACTAGAGTCATTGCATGTGTGTTCTTTTCCACAAACCACACATGGATCCACCCGTGGTCATTGCATGTGTGTTCTTTCCACAAACCACATATGGATCAACCACAGTCATTGCATGTGTGTTCTTTCCGCAAACCACACATGGATCAACCACTAGAGTCATTGCATGTTTGTTCTTATACTAAAACCACAAACCAGCACTAGAGTCATTGCATGTGTGTTCTTTTCCACAAACCACACATGGCTCCACCAGTGGTCATTTCATGTGTGTTCTTTCCACAAACCACATATGGATCAACCAGAGTTATTTCATGTGTGTTCTTTCCACAAACCACACATGTGGACCCATTACAGTCATTGCATGTGTGTTAGTTCCACAAACCACAGATGGATCAACCACTAGAGTCATTGCATATGTGTTATTGCCACAAACCACACACAGATCAACAACTAGAGTCATTGCATGTGTGTTCTTATACTAAAACCAACACTAGAGTCATTGCAACTGTGTTCTTTTCACAAACCACACATGGATGAACCACGAGAGTCATTGCATGTGTGTTATTTCCACAAACAAACATGGATCAACCACTAGAGTCATTGCATGTGTGTTCTTATACTAAAACCAACATGGATCCACCAGTGGTCATTGCATGTGTGTTCTTTCCACAAACCACATATGGATCAACCAGAGTCATTGCATGTGTGTTCTTTCCACAAACCACACATGTGGACCCATTATAGTCATTGCAATTGTGTTAGTTCCACAAACCACCGATGGATCAACCACTAGAGTCATTGCATATGTGTTATTGCCACAAACCACACACGGATCAACCACTAGAGTCATTGCATGTGTGTTCTTATACTAAAACCAACACTAGAGTCATTGCAACTGTGTTCTTTTCACAAACCACACATGGATCAACCACTAGAGTCATTGCATGTGTGTTATTTCCACAAACAAACATGGATCAACCATTAGAGTCATTGCATGTGTGTTCTTATACTAAAACCAACATGGATCCACCAGTGGTCATTGCATGTGTGTTCTTTCCACAAACCACACATGGATCAACCACTAGAGTCATTGCATGTGTGTTATTTCCACAAACCACACATGGATCAACCACTAGAGTCATTGCATGTGTGTTCTTATACTAAAACCACAAACCAGTACTAGATTCATTGCATGTGTTCTTTTCCACCAACCACACATGGATCCACCAGTGGTCATTGCATGTGTGTTCTTTCCACAAACCACATATGGATCAACCAGAGTCATTGCATGTGTGTTCTTTCCACAAACCACACATGGATCAACCACTAGAGTCATTGCATGTTTGTTCTTATACTAAAACCACAAACCAGCACTAGAGTCATTGCATGTGTGTTCTTTTCCACAAACCACACATGGATCCACCACTAGAGTCATTGCATGTGTGTTCTTTCCAGAAACCACATATGGCTCAACCAGAGTCATTGCATGTGTGTTCTTTCCACAAACCACACATGGATCATCCACTAGAGTCATTGCATGTTTGTTCATATACTAAAACCACAAACCAGCACTCGAGTCATTGCATGTGTGTTCTTATACTAAAACCAACATGGATCCACCAGTGGTCATTGCATGTGTGTTCTTTCCACAAACCACACATGGATCAACCACAAGAGTCATTGCATGTGTGTTCTTATACTAAAACCACAAACCAGCACTAGAGTCATTGCATGTGTGTTCTTTTCCACAAACCACACATGGATCCACCAGTGGTCATTTCATGTGTGTTATTTCCACAAACCACATATGGATCAACCACTAGTCATTGCATGTGTATTCTTTCCACAAACCACACATGGATCAACCAGTAGAGTCATTGCATGTTTGTTCTTATGCTAAAACCACAAACCAGCACTAGAGTCATTGCATGTGTGTTCTTTTCCACAAACCACACATGGATCCACCACTAGAGTCATTGCATGTGTGTTCTTTCCAGAAACCACATATGGATCAACCAGAGTCATTGCATGTGTGTTCTTTCCACAAACCACACATGGATCATCCACTAGAGTCATTGCATGTTTGTTCGTATACTAAAACCACAAACCAGCACTAGAGTCATTGCATGTGTGTTCTTATACTAAAACCAACATGGATCCACCAGTGGTCATTGCATGTGTGTTCTTTCCACAAACCACACATGGATCAACCACTAGAGTCATTGCATGTGTGTTCTTATACTAAAACCAACACTAGAGTCATTGCATGTGCGTTCTTTTCAGAAACAACACATGGATCGACCACTAGAGTCATTGGATGTGTGTTATTTCCACAAACCATACATGGATCAACCACTAGAGTCATTGCATGTGTGTTCTTATACTAAAACCAACACTAGAGTCATTGCATGTGTGTTTTTTCCACAAACCACATGTGGAACCATTACAGTCATTGCATGTGTGTTATTTCCACAAACCACACATGGATCAACCACTAGAGTCATTGCATATGTGTTATTTCCACAAACCACACATGGATCAACCACTAGAGTCATTGCATGTGTGTTCTTATACTAAAACCAACACTAGAGTCATTGCATGTGTGTTCTTTTGACAAACCACACATGGATCAACCACTAGAGTCATTGCATGTGTGTTATTTCCACAAAAAACATGGATCAACCACTAGAGTCATTTCATGTGTGTTCTTATACTAAAACCAATATGGATCAACCAGAGTCATTGCATGTGTGTTCTTTCCACAAACCACCCATGGATCAACCAGTAGAGTCATTGCATGTGTGTTCTTATACTAAAACCACAAACTAGCACTAGAGTCATTGCATGTGTGTTCTTTTCCACAAACCACACATGGATCCACCAGTGGTCATTTCATGTGTGTTCTTTCCACAAACCACATATGGATCAACCACTAGTCATTGCATGTGTGTTCTTTCCACAAACCACACATGGATCAACCACTAGAGTCATTGCATGTTTGTTCTTATACTAAAACCACAAACCAGCACTAGAGTCATTGCATGTGTGTTCTTTTCCACAAACCACACATGGCTCCACCAGTGGTCATTTCATGTGTGTTCTTTCCACAAACCACACATGGATCAACCAGAGTAATTGCATGTGTGTTCTTTCCACAAACCACACATGTGGACCCATTATAGTCATTGCATGTGTGTTAGTTCCACAAACCACAGATGGATCAACCACTAGAGTCATTGCAGATGTGTTATTGCGACAAACCACACACAGATCAACCACTAGAGTCATTGCATGTGTGTTCTTATACTAAAACCAACACTAGAGTCATTGCAACTGTGTTCTTTTCACAAACCACACATGGATCAAACACTAGAGTCATTGCATGTGGGTTATTTCCACAAACAAACATGGATCAACCATTAGAGTCATTGCATGTGTGTTCTTATACTAAAACCAACATGGATCCACCAGTGGTCATTGCATGTGTGTTCTTTCCACAAACCACACATGGATCAACCACTAGAGTCATTGCATGTGTGTTATTTCCACAAACCACACATGGATCAACCACTAGAGTCATTGCATGTGTGTTCTTATACTAAAACCACAAACCAGTACTAGATTCATTGCATGTGTTCTTTTCCACAAACCACACATGGATCCACCAGTGGTCATTGCATGTGTGTTCTTTCCACAAACCACATATGGATCAACCAGAGTCATTGCATGTGTGTTCTTTCCACACACCACACATGGATCAACCACTAGAGTCATTGCATGTTTGTTCTTATACTAAAACCACAAACCAGCACTAGAGTCATTGCATGTGTGTTCTTTTCCACAAACCACACATGGATCCACCACTAGAGTCATTGCATGTGTGTTCTTTCCAGAAACCACATATGGCTCAACCAGAGTCATTGCATGTGTGTTCTTTCCACAAACCACACATGGATCATCCACTAGAGTCATTGCATGTTTGTTCATATACTAAAACCACAAACCAGCACTAGAGTCATTGCATGTGTGTTCTTATACTAAAACCAACATGGATCCACCAGTGGTCATTGCATGTGTGTTCTTTCCACAAACCACACATGGATCAACCACTAGAGTCATTGCATGTGTGTTCTTATACTAAAACCAACACTAGAGTCATTGCATGTGTGTTCTTTTCAGAAACAACACATGGATCGACCACTAGAGTCATTGGATGTGTGTTATTTCCACAAACCATACATGGATCAACCACTAGAGTCATTGCATGTGTGTTCTTATACTAAAACCAACACTAGAGTCATTGCATGTGTGTTTTTTCCACAAACCACATGTGGACCCATTACAGTCATTGCATGTGTGTTATTTCCATAAACCACACATGGATCAACCACTAGAGTCATTGCATATGTGTTATTTCCACAAACCACACATGGATCAACCACTAGAGTCATTGCATGTGTGTTCTTATACTAAAACCAACACTAGAGTCATTGCATGTGTGTTCTTTTGACAAACCACACATGGATCAACCACTAGAGTCATTGCATGTGTGTTATTTCCACAAAAAACATGGATCAACCACTAGAGTCATTTCATGTGTGTTCTTATACTAAAACCAATATGGATCAACCAGAGTCATTGCATGTGTGTTCTTTCCACAAACCACACATGTATCAACCAGTAGAGTCATTGCATGTGTGTTCTTGTACTAAAACCACAAACCAGCACTAGAGTCATTGCATGTGTGTTCTTTTCCACAAACCACACATGGATCCACCAGTGGTCATTTCATGTGTGTTCTTTCCACAAACCACATATGGATCAAGCACTAGTCATTGCATGTGTGTTATTTCCACAAACCACACATGTATCAACCACTAGAGTGATTGCATGTTTGTTCTTATACTAAAACCACAAACCAGTACTACAGTCATTGCATGTGTGTTCTTTTCCACAAACCACACATGGATCCACCAGTGGTCATTGCATGTGTGTCCTTTCCACAAACCACATATGGATCAACCAAATTCATTGCATGTGTGTTCTTTCCACAAACCACACATGGATCAACCACTAGAGTCATTGCACGTTTGTTCTTATACTAAAACCACAAACCAACACTAGAGTCATTGCATGTGTGTTCTTTTACAAAAACCACACATGGATCCACCACTAGAGTCATTGCATGTGTGTTCTTTCCAGAAACCACATATGGATCAACCAGAGTCATTGCATGTGTGTTCTTTCCACAAACCACACATGGATCATCCACTAGAGTCATTGCATGTTTGTTCGTATACTAAAACCACAAACCAGCAATAGAGTCATTGCATGTGTGTTCTTATACTAAAACACACCTGGATCCAGTGGTCATTGCATGTGTGTTCTTTCCACAAACCACACATGGATCAACCACTAGAGTCATTGCATGTGTGTTCTTATACTAAAACCACAAACCAGCACTAGAGTCATTGCATGTGTGTTCTTTTCCACAAACCACACATGGATCCACCAGTGGTCATTTGATGTGTCTTCTTTCCACAAACCACATATGGATCAACCACTAGTCATTGCATGTGTGTTCTTTCCAAAAACCACACATGGATCAACCACTAGAGTCATTGCATGCTTGTTCTTATACTAAAATGACAAACCAGCACTAGAGTCATTGCATGTGTGTTCTTTTCCACAAACCACACATGGATCCACCACTAGAGTAATTGCGTGTGTGTTCTTTCCAGAAACCACATATGGATCAACCAGAGTCATTGCATGTGTGTTCTTTCCACAAACCACACATGGATCATCCACTAGAGTCATTGCATGTTTGTTCGTATACTAAAACCACAAACCAGCACTAGAGTCATAGCATGTGTGTTCTTATACTAAAACCAACATGGATCCACCAGTGGTCATTGCATGTGTGTTCTTTCCACAAACCACACATGGATCAACAACTAGAGTCATTGCATGTGTGTTCTTATACTAAAACCAACACGAGAGTCATTGCATGTGTGTTCTTTTCAGAAACAACACATGGATCGACCACTAGAGTCATTGCATGTGTGTTATTTCCACAAACCACACATGGATCAACCACTAGAGTCATTGCATGTGTGTTCTTATACTAAAACCAACACTAGAGTCATTGCATGTGTGTTCTTTCCACAAACCACACATGGATCAACCACTAGAGTCATTGCATGTGTGTTATTTCCACAAAACACACATGGATCAACCACTAGAGTCATTGCATGTGTGTTGTTATACTAAAACCACAAACCAGTATTAGAGTCATTGCATGTGTGTTCTTTTCCACAAACCACACATGGATCCACCAGTGGTCATTGCATGTGTGTTCTTTCCACAAACCACATATGGATCAACCAGAGTCATTGCATGTGTGTTCTTTCCACAAACCACACATGGATCAACCACTAGAGTCATTGCATGTTTGTTCTAATACTAAAACCACAAACCAACACTAGAGTCATTGCATGTGTGTTCTTTTCCACAAACCACACATAGATCCACCAGTGGTCATTGCATGTGTGTTCTTTCCACAAACCACATATGGATCAACCACTAGAGTCATTGCATGTGTGTTCTTATACTAAAACCACAAACCAGCACTAGAGTCATTGCATGTGTGTTCTTTTCCACAAACCACACATGGATCCACTAGTGGTCATTGCATGTGTGTTATTTCCACAAACAAACATGGATCAACCACTAGAGTCATTGCATGTGTGTTCTTATACTAAAACAAACATGGATCCACCAGTGGTCATTGCATGTGTGTTCTTTCCACAAACCACACATGGATCAACCACGAGAGTCATTTCATGTGTGTTCTTATACTAAAACCAACACTAGAGTCACTGCATGTGTGTTCTTTTCACAAACCACACATGGATCAACCAGTAGAGTCATTGCATGTGTGTTATTTCCACAAGCAAACATGGATCAACCACTAGAGTCATTGCATGTGTGTTCTTATACTAAAACCAACATGGATCCACCAGTGGTCATTGCATGTGGGTTCTTTTCCGTAAACCACTTATGGATCCGTTACAGTCATTGCATGTGTGTTATTTCCACAAACCACACATGGATCAACCACTAGAGTGATTGCATGTTTGTTCTTATACTAAAACCACAAACCAGTACTAGAGTCATTACATGTGTGTTCTTTTCCACAAACCACACATGGATCCACCAGTGGTCATTGCATGTGTGTCCTTTCCACAAACCACATATGGATCAACCAGATTCATTGCATGTGTGTTCTTTCCACAAACCACACATGGATCAACCACTAGAGTCATTGCATGTTTGTTCTAATACTAAAACCACAAACCAACACTAGAGTCATTGCATGTGTGTTCTTTTCCACAAACCACACATAGATCCACCAGTGGTCATTGCATGTGTGTTCTTTCCACAAACCACATATGGATCAACCACTAGAGTCATTGCATGTGTGTTCTTATACTAAAACCACAAACCAGCACTAGAGTCATTGCATGTGTGTTCTTTTCCACAAACCACACATGGATCCACTAGTGGTCATTGCATGTGTGTTATTTCCACAAACAAACATGGATCAACCACTAGAGTCATTGCATGTGTGTTCTTATACTAAAACAAACATGGATCCACCAGTGGTCATTGCATGTGTGTTCTTTCCACAAACCACACATGGATCAACCACGAGAGTCATTTCATGTGTGTTCTTATACTAAAACCAACACTAGAGTCACTGCATGTGTGTTCTTTTCACAAACCACACATGGATCAACCAGTAGAGTCATTGCATGTGTGTTATTTCCACAAGCAAACATGGATCAACCACTAGAGTCATTGCATGTGTGTTCTTATACTAAAACCAACATGGATCCACCAGTGGTCATTGCATGTGGGTTCTTTTCCGTAAACCACTTATGGATCCGTTACAGTCATTGCATGTGTGTTATTTCCACAAACCACACATGGATCAACCACTAGAGTGATTGCATGTTTGTTCTTATACTAAAACCACAAACCAGTACTAGAGTCATTGCATGTGTGTTCTTTTCCACAAACCACACATGGATCCACCAGTGGTCATTGCATGTGTGTCCTTTCCACAAACCACATATGGATCAACCAGATTCATTGCATGTGTGTTCTTTCCACAAACCACACATGGATGAACCACTAGAGTCATTGCACGTTTGTTCTTATACTAAAACCACAAACCAGCACTAGAGTCATTGCATGTGTGTTCTTTTCCACAAACCACACATGGATCCACCACTAGAGTCATTGCATGTGTGTTCTTTCCAGAAACCACATATGGATCAACTAGAGTCATTGCATGTGTGTTCTTTCCACAAACCACTAGAGTCATTGCACGAGTTTGGCATGCATTTAAAGAAATGTGGAATATTTTCACAGTTGACACCGCCGGGAACACCACAGCATAATGGTGTGCCTGAACGTCGTAATCAAACTCTCTTAGATATGGTTCGGTCTATGATGTCTCTTACAGATTTACCGTTATCATTTTGGGGTTATGCATTAGAGACAGCCGCATTCACTTTAAATAGGGCACCATCTAAATCCGTTGAAATGACACCGTACGAATTGTGGTTTGGAAAGAAACCTAAGTTGTCGTTCCTTAAAGTTTGGTGTTGCGAAGCATATGTAAAGAAGTTACAGCCTGATAAGCTTGAACCCAAAGCGGAGAAATGCGTCTTCATAGGATACCCTAAAGAAACAATTGAGTATACCTTCTATCATAGATCCAAAGGCAAAGTTTTCGTTGCTAAGAATGGATCCTTTCTGGAGAAGGAATTTCTCTCGAAAAAAGTGACTGGAAGGAAAGTAGAACTCGACGAGGTTTTTGAACCTTCTTTCGGAGTTGAGAGTAGCGCAGCACCGGAAGATGTTTCTGTGCCGCCTGCACCAACTGGAGAGGAAGCTAATGATGATGATCATGAAACTTCGAACGAAGTTACTACTGAACCTCGCAGGTCAACGAGGGTTCGTACCACTCCTGAGTGGTATGACTCTGCCTTGAACGTCATGTTAGTGGACAACACTGATGACCCTGCGACATATGAAGAAGCTATGGTGAGCCCAGATTCTGACAAATGGCTAGAAGCCATGAAATCCAAAATGGGATCCATGTACGAAAACCAAGTATGGACTTTGGTGGACTTACCGGATGGCCGTAAGGCTGTCGAGAACAAATGGATTTTCAAAAGAAAAACAGATGCTGATGGTAATGTTACCGTCTATAAAGCTCGACTTGTCACGAAAGGGTTCCGACAAATTCAAGGAGTTGACTACGATGAGACTTTCTCACTAGTAGCGAAGCTAAAGTCTATGAGGATTATGTTAGCAATCGCTACATATTTCGATTATGAAATTTGGCAGATGGATGTCAAAACGGCGTTCCTTAATGGTGACATTGAGGAAGAGTTGTATATGGTACAACCCAAGGGTTTTGTCGATCCTAGTGATGCTGATAAGGTATGCAAACTTCAGCGCTCCATTTATGGACTAAAGCAAGCATCCCGGAGTTGGAATCAACGTTTTGATAAAGTAATCAAAAACTTTGGATTTATACAAACTTATGGAGAAGCTATTTACAAGAAAGTGAGTGGGAGCTCTGTAGCATTCCTACTAGGACTCCCCCTCTCCAGGCGCGCCTCTCTCCTTTAAATAGAAGGGAGGGGGCGCCCCCTCTTGCTCCTCCTATCATAACAATCAATCTCAGCCGCCTCTCTCCTCCACCTTTCTTCTGCACAGGCATAGGCGAAGCCCTGCAGAATTCTCACCTCCACCACCACCACGCCGTCGTGCTGCTGGGATTCCGTGGAGAAGATCTACTACCTCCGCTGCTCGCTGGAATGGGGAGAGGAAGGTCTGCTTCGACTCCGCACGTGTGACCGTCTGCGGAAGCGCTGCCGGAACGCGGCGCCGGAAGGATCGTCCACACGATCTTGAGATCGGCAAGTGATTGACTACATCATCCACGAGATCTAAACTCATAACGCTTTCGGTTCTACGAGGATTAGTACCAATCTATCTCGTTGCTCATGTCTAATAGATTAGATCTTGGCTTTTGTCTAGATTAGATCTAGGTTTTGTTCGTTCTTGCGATAGAAATTTTTTGTTTTCCATGCTACGAACCCATCAGTGGTATTAGAGCCTTGTCTATGCATAGATCTGTTGCACGAGTAGAACACAATGAGGTTGTGGGCGTTGGTGCTCGTGTCGTCTTTTGCTATGTGTGTACTTTGCATCTTGCGGTATGGTGGGATGAAGCGTCTCGGGCTAACATTACATGTCATCGTACATGAGACTTGCTCCACGCTTGACGTGCAACTTGCTTTGCACAAGTGGCTTTGCGGGTGTCTGTCTCTCCCATCATAGTATAGATCAAATCTACACTTTGCACTTGATAGCACTTGTATCAACGTTGTGGTTCAGTTTCGTAGGTAAGATGCGTTCTTAGTCGAAAGCCCCAAGTCACGTAAAACTTGCAAAGAAAATTAGAGGCGTCTAACTTGTTTTTGCAGGGGTTTTGTGATGTGATATGGCCTACATGTGATTGTGGTTGTATTTGATGTATGCAATGATCCTTGTTGTAATATGGCAACCGGCAGGAGCCTAATGGTTGTCTTTAATTCTGTTAAGACCTGCGTGTCTATTCATCTTGTAATAGCTTTGTTCCAACTAGTTGTAATAGTTGCTAGTGATGATGGACAACCATAAAGCGGCGCCACGGACCTTGATGCAATGCTGGTGATGATGGAGATCATGTCCGTGCTTTGGAGATGGAGATCGAAGGCATAAGAAGAAAGGGCCATATCATATCACACTAGTTATGAATTGCCTGTGATGTTAATCCTTTATGCATCTTGTGTTGCTTAGATCGCGACGGTAGCATTATAAGATGATCCCTCTCACTAAATATCAAGTAATAAAGTGTTCGTCCTTAGTTGGCACCGTTGCTAAGACTCGTCGTTTCGAAGCATCTCGTGATGATCGGGTGTGATAGACTCTACGTGTGCATACAACGGGTGCAAGCCAGATTTGCACATGCGGAAACTAAGGTTAATCTTGACGAGCCTAGCATGTACAGACATGGTCTCGGAACACGGAATACCGAAAGGTAGAGCATGGGTCATATGATTGATATGATGAACATGAAGATTGTTCGCCGATGAAGCTACATCATCTCACGTGATGATCGGACTTGGTGTAGTGGATTTGGTTCGTGTAATCACTAAAACAACTCGAGGGATGTTGTTTTGAGTGGGAGTTCACCTAGTTAATTTAAGAATTCAATTTGAACACTATTTATCATAAACTTAGTCTAAACTACTTGCAAATTTGTTGTAGATTATGGCGAACGTTTCCATCAATTTCAATGCGTTCCTAGAGAAAGGAAAGCTTAAAAACAATGGAAGCAATTTCACGGACTGGTTTCGTGGACTGAAGATCGTCCTTAGGGCTGGTCAGTTGACCTATGTGCTCGAAGCACCGCTAGGTGACCCACCTACAGAAGATGCCACCGATGACGTAAAGAATGTTTATGCCACTCGGAAACATCACTACTCCACAGTTCAGTGTGCCATCCTGTACGGTTTAGAATCGGAGCTTCAAAAACGTTTTGAGCACCATGACCCATTTGAGATCATTAAGGAGCTCAAACTCATTTTTGAGACTCGCGCGGCCATGGAAAGCTATGAAGCTTCCGAGAAGTTCTTTACCTGCAAGATGGAAGAGGGTAGCTCCGTTAGCGAGCACGTGCTCACCATGTTTGGGCACGCAAACAAACTCCGAGAGTTGGGGATACCGATTCCTAATGAATTGGGGATTCACCGTGTCCTCCAATCACTGCCACCAAGTTACAAGAACTTTGTGATGAACTACAATATGCACTGCATGAACAAGACGTTGCCTGAACTATCGTCCATGCTGAAAACTGCTGAAGTGGAGATCATGAAGGAGCACCAAGTGTTGATGGTCAATAAGACCACCAATTTCAAGAAACGGGGCAAGCCTAAGAACAAGGGCAACTTCAAGAAGGACGGCAAGAAAGCTGTCGTACCTGCTAAGAAGCCCAAGGTTGGTCCTAAACCTGAAACTGAGTGCTTCTACTGCAAGGGTGCTGGTCACTGGAAGCGTAACTGCCCCAAATAGCTAGCGGATCTGAAGAACGGCAACATCAAGAAGAAAGGTATATTCGATATACATGTTATAGATGTGTATCTTACTAGTAATCGTAGTAGTGCCTGGGTATTTGATACTGGTTCGGTTGCTCATATTTGTAACTCGAAACAGGAGCTGTGGAATAAACGAAGACTGGCGAGAGACGAGGTGACGATGCGCGTTGGAAATGGCTCCAAGGTTGATGTGATCGCCGTCGGCACGCTCCCTCTACATCTACCATCGGGATTAGTTTTAAATTTAAATAATTGTTATTTGGTGCCTGCGTTAAGCATGAACATTATATCTGGATCTTGTTTATTGCGAGACGGTTACTCTTTTAAGTCTGAGAATAAAGGTTGTTCGATTTATATGAGTAATATCTTTTATGGTTATGCACCTGAGATGAATGGTTTATTCTTATTGAATCTCGATAGTAGTGACACACATGTTCACAACATAGATGCTAAACGAATAAAATTGATTGATAATTCTACATACATGTGGCACTGTCGTCTTGGTCACATTGTAGTGAAGCGTATGAAGAAACTCCATTCTGATGGACTTCTTGAATCACTTGATTTTGAATCACTTGAAAGATGCGAAGCATGTCTAATGGGAAAAATGACTAAGACTCCATTCTCTGGTATAATGGAGCGAGCTACAGACTTATTGGAAATAATACATACCGATATGTGCGGTCCAATGAGTGTAGCATCGCATGGTGGATATCGTTATGTTCTCACTTTCACGGATGACTTGAGTAGATATGGGTATGTCTACTTTATGAAACATAAATCCGAAACTTTCGAGAAGTTTAAGGAATTTCAAAGTGAAGTGGAAAATCATCGTAACAAGAAGATTAAGTTTCTGCGTTCAGACCACAGAGGTGAATATCTGAGTTATGAGTTTGGCATGCATTTAAATAAATGTGGAATACTTTCACAGTTGACACCGCCGGGAACACCACAGCGTAATGGTGTGTCTGAACATCGTAATCGAACTCTCTTAGATATGGTTCGGTCTATGATGTCTCTTACAGATTTACCGTTATCATTTTGGGGCTATGCATTAGAGACAGCCGCATTCACTTTAAATAGGGCACCATCTAAATCCGTTGAAATGACACCGTATGAATTGTGGTTTGGAAAGAAACCTAAGTTGTCGTTCCTTAAAGTTTGGGGTTGCGAAGCATATGTAAAGAAGTTATAGCCTGATAAGCTTGAACCCAAAGCGGAGAAATGCGTCTTCATAGGATACCCTAAAGAAACAATTGGGTATACCTTCTATCATAGATCCAAAGGCAAAGTTTTCGTTGCTAAGAATGGATCCTTTCTAGAGAAGGAATTTCTCTCGAAAAAAGTGACTGGAAGGAAAGTAGAACTCGACGAGGTTGTTGAACATTCTTTCGGAGTTGAGAGTAGCGCAGCACCGGAAGATGTTTCTGTGCCGCCTGCACCAACTGGAGAGGAAGCTAATGATGATGATCATGAAACTTCGAACGAAGTTACTACTGAACCTCGCAGGTCAACGAGGGTTCGTACCACTCCTGAGTGGTATGACTCTGCCTTGAACGTCATGTTAGTGGACAACACTGATGACCCTGCGACATATGAAGAAGCTATGGTGAGCCCAGATTCCGACAAATGGCTAGAAGCCATGAAATCCAAAATGGGATCCATGTACGAAAACCAAATATGGACTTTGGTGGACTTACCGGATGGCCGTAAGGCTATCGAGAACAAATGGATTTTCAAAAGAAAAACAGATGCTGATGGTAATGTTACCGTCTATAAAGCTCGACTTGTCACGAAAGGGTTCCGACAAATTCAAGGAGTTGACTACGATGAGACTTTCTCACCAGTAGCGAAGCTAAAGTCTGTGAGGATTATGTTAGCAATCGCTGCATATTTCGATTATGAAATTTGGCAGATGGATGTCAAAATGGTGTTCCTTAATGGTGACATTGAGGAAGAGTTGTATATGGTACAACCCAAGGGTTTTGTCGATCCTAGTGATGCTGATAAGGTATGCAAACTTCAGCGCTCCATTTATGGATTGAAGCAAGCATCCCGGAGTTGGAATCAACGTTTTGATAAAGTAATCAAAAACTTTGGATTTATACAAACTTATGGAGAAGCTATTTACAAGAAAGTGAGTGGGAGCTCTGTAGAATTCCTAGTACTATATGTAGATGACATATTTTTGATTGGGAATGATATAGAACTTCTTAATAGTGTCAAAGCCTATTTGAATAATAGTTTTTCAATGAAGGATCTTGGCGAAGCGGCATATATTCTAGGCATCAAGATTTATAGAGATAGATCAAGATGCCTAATAGCGCTTTCACAAAGTACATACTTAGACAAAGTTCTAAAGAAGTTTAGAATGGAAGAGAGCAAGAAAGGGTTCGTGCCCATGTTGTCAGGTAAGACCTTGAGTAAAACTCAAAGTCCGGCTACGGCAGAAGATAGAGAAAAGATGAATAAAATTCCCTATGCCTCGGCCATAGGTTCTATCATGTATGCCATGCTATGTACAAGACCGGATATAGCACATGCTGTTAGTTTGACTAGCAGATATCAAAGTGATCCTGGAATGGAACACTGGACAGCGGTCAAGAATATCCTAAAGTACCTGAATAGGACTAAGGATATGGTTCTTTCTTATGGAGGTGATGAACAACTTGTTGTAAACGGTTACACTGATGCTAGTTGGAACACCGATCCAGATGACTCGAAGTCACAGTCTGGATACATATTTGTTTTGAATGGTGCTGTAGTGAGCTGGAGGAGTGCCAAGTAGAGCGTTGTGGCGAAATCTTCAACTGAATCGGAATACATAGCTGCTTCGGAGGCGGCACAAGAAGCCATATGGATGAAGGAGTTCATTACTAAACTTGGCGTGGTTCCCAGTGCGTTAGACCCGATGGCCATCTACTGTGACAACACAGGTGCCATAGCTAATGCACAGGAGCCAAGGTCACATAGCAAGCTGAAGCACATCAAGCTACATTTTCATGCTATTCACGAGTATGTCCAAGATGGTGACATAAAGATTTGCAAAGTACACACTGATCTGAATGTAGAAGATCCGTTGACTAAACCTCTCCCTAGAGCAAAGCATGACCAACACCAGAACGCCATGGGTGTTCGGTATATTACCATGTAATCTAGATTATTGACTCTAGTGCAAGTGGGAGACTATTGGAGATATGCCCAAGAGGCAATAATAAAAGTGGTTATTATTATATCTTTGTGTTTATGATGAATGTTTACATCCCATGCTATAATTGTATTATTAGGAAACACTAATACCTGTGTGTTTTGTAAACATAAAAGAGTCCCTAGTAAGCCACTTGTTGAACTAGCTTGTTGATTGATTGATGATCATGGTTTCCTGATCATGGACATTGGATGTGATTAATAACAAGGTTATATCATTAGGAGAATGATGTGATGGACACATACCCATAGTAAGCGTAGCATAAGATCAAGTCATTAAGTTCGTATTGCTGTAAGCTTTGAAATACATAGTAACCTAATCCTTCGACCATGAGGTTATGTTAATCACCATCACCGGATGAGTACTTTGATGACATCAAACGCCGCTTCGTAACTGGGCGGTTATAAAGGTGTCATTGGGTATTCTGAAAGTATGTGTTGAAGCGCATAGACCAAGATTGGGATTTGTCCATCCATATGATGGATAGATATACTCTAGGCCCTCTCGGTGGAATGTCATCTAGATAGCTTGCAAGCATGTGACTGGGTCACAAGGGATGAAATAACATGGAACGAATAAAGAGTACATATCAGTAACAAGGAAGAACAAGGTATGAAGATACCGACGATCAAACCTCGGATAAGTAGAATATCGTGTGACAAAGGGAATTGGTTTCGTATGTTAAATGGTTCTATCGATCACGAAGTAATCATTGAGTATGTGGGAGCCGTTATGGATCTCCAGATCCCGCTGATGGTTATTGATCGGAGAGGTGTCTTCATCATGTCTGCATGTTCACGAACCGTAGGGTGACACACTTAAGGTTCAAAGTTGTTTTAAGTAGATATGGAATTTGCGTTGGAGACCGAATGATGTTCGGAGTCTCGGAATGGATCCGGGACATCACGAGGAGATCCGGAATGGTCCGGAGAATAAGATTCATATATTGGGGATCATTTTCTAAGTTAGGAAATGTTCCGGAGTGTTTGTATGGAGATTCTAGAAGGTTTCGGAATGTTCTGGAAGGTTCTAGAGGATTTCTTGGAGTTTACTTGAAAACCAAAGAAAGGGATCAAGGGAGTCCAAGTGGGGCAATACACGGATTCGTGGGGGAGGAGGACTCCTCCCTCCAACCCGCCAGCACAAGGAGGAGGGGAGTCCTACTAGGACTCCCCCTCCCCAGGCGCGCCTCCCTCCTTTAAATAGAAGGGAGGGGAGCCCCCTCTTGCTCCTCCTATCATAACAACCAATCTCAACCGCCTCTCTCCTCCACCTTTCTTCTGCACAGGCATAGGCGAAGCCCTGCAGAATTCTCCCCTCCACCACCACCACCACGCCATCGTGCTGCTGGGATTCCGTGGAGAAGATCTACTACCTCCGCTGCTCGCTGGAACGGGGAGAGGAAGGTCTGCTTCGACTCCACACGTGTGACCGTCTACGGAAGCGCTGCCGGAATGCGGCGCCGGAAGGATCGGCAAGTGATCGAATACATCATCCACGAGATCTAATCTCGTAACGCTTTCGGTTCTACGAGGGTTAGTACCGATCTATCTCGTTGCTCATGTCTAATAGATTAGATCTTGGCTTTTGTCTAGATTAGATCTGGGTTTCCATAAACCACTTATGGATCCGTTACAGTCATTGCATGTGTCTTATTTCCACAAACCACACATGGATCAACCACTAGAGTCATTGCATATGTGTTATTTCCACAAACCACACATGGATCAACCACTAGAGTCATTGCATGTGTGTTCTTATACTAAAACCAACACTAGAGTCATTGCATGTGTGTTCTTTTCACAAACCACACATGGATCAACCACTAGTCATTGCATGTGTGTTATTTCCAAAAACAAACATGGATCAACCACTAGAGTCATTGCATGTGTGTTCTTATACTAAAACCAACATGGATCCACCAGTGGTCATTGCATGTGTGTTCTTTCCACAAACCACACATGAATCGACCACTAGAGTCATTGCATGTGTGTTATTTCCACAAACCACACATGGATCAACCACTAGAGTCATTGCATGCGTGTTCTTATACTAAAACCACAAACCAGTACTAGAGTCATTGCATGTGTGTTCTTTTCCACAAACCACACATGGATCCACTAGTGGTCATTGCATGTGTGTTCTTTCCACAAACCACACATGGATCAACCACTAGACTCATTGCATGTTTGTTCTTATACTAAAACCACAAACCAGCACTAGAGTCATTGCATGTGTGTTCTTTCCACAAACCACATATGGATCAACCAGTCATTGCATGTGTGTTCTTTCCACAAACCACACATGTGGACCCATTATAGTCATTGCATGTGTGTTATTTCCACAAACCATACATGGATCAACCACTAGAGTCATTGCATGTGTGTTCTTATACTAAAACCAACACTAGAGTAATTGCATGTGTGTTCTTTTCACAAACCACACATGGATCAACCACTAGAGTCATTGCATGTGTGTTCTTTCCACAAACAAACATGGATCAACCACTAGAGTCATTGCATGTGTGTTCTTATACTAAAACCAACATGGATCCACCAGTGGTCATTGCATGTGTGTTCTTTCCACAAAGCACACATGGATCAACCACTAGAGTCATTGCATGTGTGTTATTTCCACAAACCACACATGGATCAACCACTAGAGTCATTGCATGTGTGTTATTTCCACAAACCACACATGTATCAACCACTAGAGTCATTGCATGTGTGTTCTTATACTAAAACCAACACTAGAGTAATTGCATGTGTGTTCTTTTCACAAACCACACATGGATCAACCACTAGAGTCATTGCATGTGTGTTATTTCCACAAACAAACATGGATCAACCACTAGAGTCATTGCATGTGTGTTCTTATACTAAAACCAACATGGATCCACTAGTGGTCATTGCATGTGTGTTCTTTCCACAAACCACACAGGGATCAACCACTAGAGTCATTGCATGTGTGTTATTTCCACAAACCACATATGGATCAACCAGTGGTCATTGCATGTGGGTTCTTTTCCATAAACCACTTTTGGATCCGTTACAGTCATTGCATGTGTGTTATTTCCACCAACCACACATGGATCAACCACTAGAGTCATTGCATATGTGTTATTTCCACAAACCACACATGGATCAACCACTAGAGTCATTGCATGTGTGTTCTTATACTAAAACCAACACTAGAGTCATTGCATGTGTGTTCTTTTCACAAACCACACATGGATCAACCACTAGAGTCATTGCATGTGTGTTATTTCCAAAAACAATTATGGATCAACCACTAGAGTCATTGCATGTGTGTTCTTATACTAAAACCAAGATGGATCCACCAGTGGTCATTGCATGTGTGTTCTTTCCACAAACCACACATGAATCAACCACTAGAGTCATTGCATGTGTGTTATTTCCACAAACCACACATGGATAACCACTAGAGTCATTGCATGGGTGTTTTTATACTAAAACCACAAACCAGTACTAGAGTCATTGCATGTGTGTTCTTTTCCACAAACCACACATGGATCCACTAGTGGTCATTGCATGTGTGTTCTTTCCACAAACCACACATGGATCAACCACTAGACTCATTGCATGTTTGTTCTTATACTAAAACCACAAACCAGCACTAGAGTCATTGCATGTGTGTTCTTTCCACAAACCACATATGGATCAACAAGTCATTGCATGTGTGTTCTTTCCACAAACCACACATGTGGACCCATTACAGTCATTGCATGTGTGTTATTTCCACAAACCACACATGGATCAACCACTAGAGTCATTGCAAGTGTGTTCTTATACTAAAACCAACACTAGAGTAATTGCATGTGTGTTCTTTTCACAAACCACACATGGATCAACCACTAGAGTCATTGCATGTGTGTTATTTCCACAAACAAACAAGGATCAACCACTAGAGTCATTGCATGTGTGTTCTTATACTAAAACCAACATGGATCCACCAGTGGTCATTGCATGTGTGTTCTTTCCACAAAGCACACATGGATCAACCACTAGAGTCATTGCATGTGTGTTATTTCCACAAACCACACATGGATCAACCACTAGAGTCATTGCATGTGTGTTATTTCCACAAACCACACATGTATCAACCACTAGAGTCATTGCATGTGTGTTCTTATACTAAAACCAACACTAGAGTAATTGCATGTGTGTTCTTTTCACAAACCGCACATGGATCAACCACTAGAGTCATTGCATGTGTGTTATTTCCACAAACAAACATGGATCAACCACTAGATTCATTGCATGTGTGTTCTTATACTAAAACCAACATGGATCCACTAGTGGTCATTGCATGTGTGTTCTTTCCACAAACCACACATGGATCAACCACTAGAGTCATTGCATGTGTGTTATTTCCACAAACCACATATTGATCAACCAGTGGTCATTGCATGTGGGTTCTTTTCCATAAACCACTTTTGGATCCGTTACAGTCATTGCATGTGTGTTATTTCCACCAACCACACATGGATCAACCACAAGAGTCATCGCATATGTGTTATTTCCACAAACCACACATGGATCAACCACTAGAGTCATTGCATGTGTGTTCTTATACTAAAACCAACACTAGAGTCATTGCATGTGTGTTCTTTTCACAAACCACACATGGATCAACCACAAGAGTCATTGCAGGTGTGTTATTTCCAAAAACAAACATGGATCAACCACTAGAGTCATTGCATCTGTGTTCTTATACTAAAACCAACATGGATCCACCAGTGGTCATTGCATGTGTGTTCTTTCCACAAACCACACATGAATCAACCACTAGAGTCATTGCATGTGTGTTATTTCCACAAACCACACATGGATCAACCACTAGAGTCATTGCATGTGTGTTCTTATACTAAAACCACAAATCAGTACTAGAGTCATTGCATGTGTGTTCTTTTCCACAAACCACACATGGATCCACTAGTGGTCATTGCATGTGTGTTCTTTCCACAAACCACACATGGATCAACCACTAGACTCATTGCATGTTTGTTCTTATACTAAAACCACAAACCAGCACTAGAGTCATTGCATGTGTGTTCTTTCCACAAACCACATATGGATCAACAAGAGTCATTGCATGTGTGTTCTTTCCACAAACCACACATGTGGACCCATTACAGTCATTGCATGTGTGTTATTTCCACAAACCACACATGGATCAACCACTAGAGTCATTGCATGTGTGTTCTTATACTAAAACCAACACTAGAGTAATTGCATGTGTGTTCTTTTCACAAACCACACATGGATCAACCACTAGAGTCATTGCATGTGTGTTATTTCCACAAACAAACAAGGATCAACCACTAGAGTCATTGCATGTGTGTTCTTATACTAAAACCAACATGGATCCACCAGTGGTCATTGCATGTGTGTTCTTTCCACAAAGCACACATGGATCAACCACTAGAGTCATTGCATGTGTGTTATTTCCACAAACCACACATGGATCAACCACTAGAGTCATTGCATGTGTGTTATTTCCACAAACCACACATGTATCAACCACTAGAGTCATTGCATGTGTGTTCTTATACTAAAACCAACACTAGAGTAATTGCATGTGTGTTCTTTTCACAAACCGCACATGGATCAACCACTAGAGTCATTGCATGTGTGTTATTTCCACAAACAAACCAGGATCAACCACTAGATTCATTGCATGTGTGTTCTTATACTAAAACCAACATGGATCCACTAGTGGTCATTGCATGTGTGTTCTTTCCACAAACCACACATGGATCAACCACTAGAGTCATTGCATGTGTGTTATTTCCACAAACCACATATTGATCAACCAGTGGTCATTGCATGTGGGTTCTTTTCCATAAACCACTTTTGGATCCATTACAGTCATTGCATGTGTGTTATTTCCACCAACCACACATGGATCAACCACTAGAGTCATCGCATATGTGTTATTTCCACAAACCACACATGGATCAACCACTAGAGTCATTGCATGTGTGTTCTTATACTAAAACCAACACTAGAGTCATTGCATGTGTGTTCTTTTCACAAACCACACATGGATCAACCACTAGAGTCATTGCAGGTGTGTTATTTCCAAAAACAAACATGGATCAACCACTAGAGTCATTGCATGTGTGTTCTTATACTAAAACCAACATGGATCCACCAGTGGTCATTGCATGTGTGTTCTTTCCACAAACCACACATGAATCAACCACTAGAGTCATTGCATGTGTGTTATTTCCACAAACCACACATGGATCAACCACTAGAGTCATTGCATGTGTTTCTTATACTAAAACCACAAATCAGTACTAGAGTCATTGCATGTGTGTTCTTTTCCACAGACCACACATGGATCCACTAGTGGTCATTGCATGTGTGTTCTTTCCACAAACCACACATGGATCAACCACTAGACTCATTGCATGTTTGTTGTTATACTAAAACCACAAACAGCACTAGAGTCATTGCATGTGTGTTCTTTCGACAAACCACATATGGATCAACCAGAGTCATTGCATGTGTGTTATTTCCACAAACCACACATGTGGACCCATTAAAGTAATTGCATGTGTGTTATTTCCACAAACCACACATGGATCAACCACTAGAGTCATTGCATGTGTGTTCTTATACTAAAACCAACACTAGAGTAATTGCATGTGTGTTCTTTTCACAAACCACACATGGATCAACCACTAGAGTCATTGCATGTGTGTTATTTCCACAAACAAACATGGATCAACCACTAGATTCATTGCATGTGTGTTCTTTCCACAAAGCACACATGGATCAACCACTAGAGTCATTGCATGTGTGTTATTTCCACAAACCACACATGGATCAACCACTAGAGTCATTGCATGTGTGTTCTTATACTAAAACCACAAACCAGCACTAGAGTCATTGCATGTGTTTTCTTTTCCACAAACCACACATGGATCCACCAGTGGTCATTGCATGTGTGTTCTTTCCACAAACCACATATGGATCAACCAGAGTCATTGCATGTGTGTTCTTTCCACAAACCACACATGTGGACCCATTACAGTCATTGCATGTGTGTTATTTCCACAAACCACACATGGATCAACCACTAGAGTCATTGCAGATGTGTTATTTCCACAAACCACACATGTATCAACCACTAGAGTCATTGCATGTGTGTTCTTATACTAAAACCAACACTAGAGTAATTGCATGTGTGTTCTTTCCACAAAGCACACATGGATCAACCACTAGAGTCATTGCATGTATGTTATTTCCACAAACCACACATAGATCAACCACTAGAATCATTGCATGTGTGTTCTTATACTAAAACCACAAACCAGTACTAGAGTCATTGCATGTGTGTTCTTTTCCACAAACCACACATGGATCCACCAGTGGTCCTTGCATGTGTGTTCTTTCCACAAACCACATATGGATCAACCAAAGTTATTGCATGTGTATTCTTTCCACAAACCACACATGGATCAACCACTAGAGTCATTGCATGTTTGTTCTTATACTAAAACCACAAACCAACACTAGAGTCATTGCATGTGTGTTCTTTTCCACAAACCACACATGGATCCACCAGTGGTCATTGCATGTGTGATCTTTCCACAAACCACATATGGATCAACCACTCTTCATTGCATGTGTGTTCTTTCCACAAACCACACATGGATCAACCACTAGAGTCATTGCATGTTTGTTCTCATACTAAAACCACAAACCAGCACTAGAGTCATTGCATGTGTGTTCTTGTCCACAAACCACACATGGATCCACCACTAGTGTCATTGCATGTGTGTTCTTTCCACAAACCACATATGGATCAACCAGAGTCATTGCATGTGTGTTCTTTCCACAAACCACACATGTGGACCCACTAGAGTCATTGCATGTTTGTTCTTATACTAAAACCACAAACCAGCACTAGAGTCATTGCATGTGTGTTCTTTTCCACAAACCACACATGGATCCACTAGACTCATTGCATGTGTGTTCTTTTCCACAAACAACTTATGGATCAACCAGTGGTCATTGCATGTGTGTTCTTTCCACAAACCACATGTGGACCAATTACAGTCATTGCATGTGTGTTATTTCCACAAACCACAGATGGATCAACCACTAGAGTCATTGCATATGTGTTATTTCCACAAACCACACATTGATCAACCACTAGAGTCATTGCATGTGTGTTCTTATACTAAAACCAACACTAGAGTCATTGGATGTGTGTTCTTTTCACAAACCACACATGGATCAACCACTAGAGTCATTGCATGTGTGTTATTTCCACAAACAAACATGGATCAACCACTAGAGTCATTGCATGTGTTCTTTTATACTAAAACCAATATGGATCAAACAGAGTCATTGCATGTGTGTTCTTTCCACAAACCACATATGGATCAACCACTAGTCATTGCATGTGTGTTCATTCCACAAACCACACATGGATCAACCACTAGAGTCATTGCATGTTTGTTCTAATACTAAAACCACAAACCAACACTATAGTCATTGCATGTGTGTTCTTTTCCACAAACCACACATGGATCCACCACTAGAGTAATTGCATGTGTGTTCTTTCCACAAACCACATATGGATCAACCAGAGTCATTGCATGTGTGTTCTTTCCACAAACCACACATGGATCAACCACTAGAGTCATTGCATGTTTGTTCTTATACTAAAACCACAAACCAGCACTAGAGTCATTGCATGTGTGTTGTTATACTAAAACCAACATGGATCCACCAGTGGTCATTGCATGTGCGTTCTTTCCACAAACCACACATGGATCAACCACTAGAGTCATTGCCTATGTGTTCTTATACTAAAACCAACACTAGAGTCATTGCATGTGTGTTCTTTTCACAAACCACACATGGATCAACCACTAGAGTCATTGCATGTGTGTTATTTCCACAAACAAACATGGATCAACCACTAGAGTCATTTCATGTGTGTTCTTATACTAAAACCAATATGGATCAACCAGGGTCATTGCATGTGTGTTCTTTCCACAAACCACACATGGATCAACCACTAGAGTCATTGCATGTGCGTTCTTATACTAAAACCACAAATCAGCACTAGAGTCATTGCATGTGTGTTCTTTTCCACAATGCACAAATGGATCCACCAGTGGTCATTTCATGTGTGTTCTTTCCACAAACCACATATGGATCAACCACTAGTCATTGCATGTGTGTTCTTTCCAAAAACCACACATGGATCAACCACTAGAGTCATTGCATGTGTGTTATTTCCACAAACCACATATGGATCAACCAGTGGTCATTGGATGTGGGTTCTTTTCCATAAACCACTTTTGGATCCGTTACAGTCATTGCATGTGTGTTATTTCCACCAACCACACATGGATCAACCACTAGAGTCATTGCATATGTGTTATTTCCACAAACCACACATGGATCAACCACTAGAGTCATTGCATGTGTGTTCTTATACTAAAACCAACACTAGAGTCATTGCATGTGTGTTCTTTTCACAAACCACACATGGATCAACCACTAGAGTCATTGCATGTGTGTTATTTCCAAAAACAAACATGGATCAACCACTAGAGTCATTGCATGTGTGTTCTTATACTAAAACCAAGATGGATCCACCAGTGGTCATTGCATGTGTGTTCTTTCCACAAACCACACATGAATCAACCACTAGAGTCATTGCATGTGTGTTATTTCCACAAACCACACATGGATAACCACTAGAGTCATTGCATGTGTGTTTTTATACTAAAACCACAAACCAGTACTAGAGTCATTGCATGTGTGTTCTTTTCCACAAACCACACATGGATCCACTAGTGGTCATTGCATGTGTGTTCTTTCCACAAACCACACATGGATCAACCACTAGACTCATTGCATGTTTGTTCTTATACTAAAACCAAAACCAGCACTAGAGTCATTGCATGTGTGTTCTTTCCACAAACCACATATGGATCAACAAGAGTCATTGCATGTGTGTTCTTTCCACAAACCACACATGTGGACCCATTACAGTCATTGCATGTGTGTTATTTCCACAAACCACACATGGATCAACCACTAGAGTCATTGCATGTGTGTTCTTATACTAAAACCAACACTAGAGTAATTGCATGTGTGTTCTTTTCACAAACCACACATGGATCAACCACTAGAGTCATTGCATGTGTGTTATTTCCACAAACAAACAAGGATCAACCACTAGAGTCATTGCATGTGTGTTCTTATACTAAAACCAACATGGATCCACCAGTGGTCATTGCATGTGTGTTCTTTCCACAAAGCACACATGGATCAACCACTAGAGTCATTGCATGTGTGTTATTTCCACAAACCACACATGGATGAACCACTAGAGTCATTGCATGTGTGTTATTTCCACAAACCACACATGTATAAACCACTAGAGTCATTGCATGTGTGTTCTTATACTAAAACCAACACTAGAGTAATTGCATGTGTGTTCTTTTCACAAACCGCACATGGATCAACCACTAGAGTCATTGCATGTGTGTTATTTCCACAAACAAACATGGATCAACCACTAGATTCATTGCATGTGTGTTCTTATACTAAAACCAACATGGATCCACTAGTGGTCATTGCATGTGTGTTCTTTCCACAAACCACACATGGATCAACCACTAGAGTCATTGCATGTGTGTTATTTCCACAAACCACATATGGATCAACCAGTGGTCATTGCATGTGGGTTCTTTTCCATAAACCACTTTTGGATCCGTTACAGTCATTGCATGTGTGTTATTTCCACAAACCACACATGGATCAACCACTAGAGTCATTGCATATGTGTTATTTCCACAAACCACACATGGATCAACCACTAGAGTCATTGCATGTGTGTTCTTATACTAAAACCAACACTAGAGTCATTGCATGTGTGTTCTTTTCACAAACCACACATGGATCAACCACTAGAGTCATTGCATGTGTGTTATTTCCAAAAACAAACATGGATCAACCACTAGAATCATTGCATGTGTGTTCTTATACTAAAACCAAGATGGATCCACCAGTGGTCATTGCATGTGTGTTCTTTCCACAAACCACACATGAATCAACCACTAGAGTCATTGCATGTGTGTTATTTCCACAAACCACACATGGATAACCACTAGAGTCATTGCATGTGTGTTTTTATACTTAAACCACAAACCAGTACTAGAGTCATTGCATGTGTGTTCTTTTCCACAAACCACACATGGATCCACTAGTGGTCATTGCATGTGTGTTCTTTCCACAAACCACACATGGATCAACCACTAGACTCATTGCATGTTTGTTCTTATACTAAAACCACAAACCAGCACTAGAGTCATTGCATGTGTGTTCTTTCCACAAACCACATATGGATCAACAAGAGTCATTGCATGTGTGTTCTTTCCACAAACCACACATGTGGACCCATTACAGTCATTGCATGTGTGTTATTTCCACAAACCACACATGGATCAACCACTAGAGTCATTGCATGTGTGTTCTTATACTAAAACCAACACTAGAGTAATTGCATGTGTGTTCTTTTCACAAACCACACATGGATCAACCACTAGAGTCATTGCATGTGTGTTATTTCCACAAACAAACAAGGATCAACCACTAGAGTCATTGCATGTGTGTTCTTATACTAAAACCAACATGGATCCACCAGTGGTCATTGCATGTGTGTTCTTTCCACAAAGCACACATGGATCAACCACTAGAGTCATTGCATGTGTGTTATTTCCACAAACCACACATGGATCAACCACTAGAGTCATTGCATGTGTGTTATTTCCACAAACCACACATGTATCAACCACTAGAGTCATTGCATGTGTGTTCTTATACTAAAACCAACACTAGAGTAATTGCATGTGTGTTCTTTTCACAAACCGCACATGGATCAACCACTAGAGTCATTGCATGTGTGTTATTTCCACAAACAAACATGGATCAACCACTAGATTCATTGCATGTGTGTTCTTATACTAAAACCAACATGGATCCACTAGTGGTCATTGCATGTGTGTTCTTTCCACAAACCACACATGGATCAACCACTAGAGTCATTGCATGTGTGTTATTTCCACAAACCACATATTGATCAACCAGTGGTCATTGCATGTGGGTTCTTTTCCATAAACCACTTTTGGATCCGTTACAGTCATTGCATGTGTGTTATTTCCACCAACCACACATGGATCAACCACTAGAGTCATCGCATATGTGTTATTTCCACAAACCACACATGGATCAACCACTAGAGTCATTGCATGTGTGTTCTTATACTAAAACCAACACTAGAGTCATTGCATGTGTGTTCTTTTCACAAACCACACATGGATCAACCACTAGAGTCATTGCAGGTGTGTTATTTCCAAAAACAAACATGGATCAACCACTAGAGTCATTGCATGTGTGTTCTTATACTAAAACCAACATGGATCCACCAGTGGTCATTGCATGTGTGTTCTTTCCACAAACCACACATGAATCAACCACTAGAGTCACTGCATGTGTGTTATTTCCACAAACCACACATGGATCAACCACTAGAGTCATTGCATGTGTGTTCTTATACTAAAACCACAAATCAGTACTAGAGTCATTGCATGTGTGTTCTTTTCCACAAACCACACATGGATCCACTAGTGGTCATTGCATGTGTGTTCTTTCCACAAACCACACATGGATCAACCACTAGACTCATTGCATGTTTGTTGTTATACTAAAACCACAAACCAGCACTAGAGTCATTGCATGTGTGTTCTTTCGACAAACCACATATGGATCAACCAGAGTCATTGCATGTGTGTTATTTCCACAAACCACACATGTGGACCCATTAAAGTAATTGCATGTGTGTTATTTCCACAAACCACACATGGATCAACCACTTGAGTCATTGCATGTGTGTTCTTATACTAAAACCAACACTAGAGTAATTGCATGTGTGTTCTTTTCACAAACCACACATGGATCAACCACTAGAGTCATTGCATGTGTGTTATTTCCACAAACAAACATGGATCAACCACTAGATTCATTGCATGTGTGTTCTTTCCACAAAGCACACATGGGTCAACCACTAGAGTCATTGCATGTGTGTTATTTCCACAAACCACACATGGATCAACCACTAGAGTCATTGCATGTGTGTTCTTATACTAAAACCACAAACCAGCACTAGAGTCATTGCATGTGTGTTCTTTTCCACAAACCACACATGGATCCACCAGTGGTCATTGCATGTGTGTTCTTTCCACAAACCACATATGGATCAACCAGAGTCATTGCATGTGTGTTCTTTCCACAAACCACACATGTGGACCCATTACAGTCATTGCATGTGTATTATTTCCACAAACCACACATGGATCAACCACTAGAGTCATTGCAGATGTGTTATTTCCACAAACCACACATGTATCAACCACTAGAGTCATTGCATGTGTGTTCTTATACTAAAACCAACACTAGAGTAATTGCATGTGTGTTCTTTCCACAAAGCACACATGGATCAACCACTAGAGTCATTGCATGTATGTTATTTCCACAAACCACACATAGATCAACCACTAGAATCATTGCATGTGTGTTCTTATACTAAAACCACAAACCAGTACTAGAGTCATTGCATGTGTGTTCTTTTCCACAAACCACACATGGATCCACCAGTGGTCCTTGCATGTGTGTTCTTTCCACAAACCACATATGGATCAACCAAAGTTATTGCATGTGTGTTCTTTCCACAAACCACACATGGATCAACCACTAGAGTCATTGCATGTTTGTTCTTATACTAAAACCACAAACCAACACTAGAGTCTTTGCATGTGTGTTCTTTTCCACAAACCACACATGGATCCACCAGTGGTCATTGCATGTGTGTTCTTTCCACAAACCACATATGGATCAACCACTCGTCATTGCATGTGTGTTCTTTCCACAAACCACACATGGATCAACCACTAGAGTCATTGCATGTTTGTTCTCATACTAAAACCACAAACCAGCACTAGAGTCATTGCATGTGTGTTCTTGTCCACAAACCCCACATGGATCCACCACTAGTGTCATTGCATGTGTGTTCTTTCCACAAACCACATATGGATCAACCAGATTCATTGCATGTGTGTTCTTTCCACAAACCACACATGTGGACCCACTAGAGTCATTGCATGTTTGTTCTTATACTAAAACCACAAACCAGCACTAGAGTCATTGCATGTGTGTTCTTTTCCACAAACCACACATGGATCCACTAGACTCATTGCATGTGTGTTCTTTTCCACAAACAACTTATGGATCAACCAGTGGTCATTGCATGTGTGTTCTTTCCACAAACCACATGTGGACCCATTACAGTCATTGCATGTGTGTTATTTCCACAAACCACAAATGGATCAACCACTAGAGTCATTGCATATGTGTTATTTCCACAAACCACACATTGATCAACCACTAGAGTCATTGCATGTGTGTTCTTATACTAAAACCAACACTAGAGTCATTGGATGTGTGTTCTTTTCACAAACCACACATGGATCAACCACTAGAGTCATTGCATGTGTGTTATTTCAACAAACAAACATGGATCAACCACTAGAGTCATTGCATGTGTTCTTTTATACTAAAACCAATATGGATCAAACAGAGTCATTGCATGTGTGTTCTTTCCACAAACCACATATGGATCAACCACTAGTCATTGCATGTGTGTTCATTCCACAAACCACACATGGATCAACCACTAGAGTCATTGCATGTTTGTTCTTATACTAAAACCACAAACCAACACTATAGTCATTGCATGTGTGTTCTTTTCCACAAACCACACATGGATCCACCACTAGAGTAATTGCATGTGTGTTCTTTCCACAAACCACATATGGATCAACCAGAGTCATTGCATGTGTTTTCTTTCCACAAAACACACATGGATCAACCACTAGAGTCATTGCATGTTTGTTCTTATACTAAAACCACAAACCAGCACTAGAGTCATTGCATGTGTGTTCTTATACTAAAACCAACATGGATCCACCAGTGGTCATTGCATGTGCGTTCTTTCCACAAACCACACATGGATCAACCACTAGAGTCATTGCCTGTGTGTTCTTATACTAAAACCAACACTAGAGTCATTGCATGTGTGTTCTTTTCACAAACCACACATGGATCAACCACTAGAGTCATTGCATGTGTGTTATTTCCACAAACAAACATGGATCAACCACTAGAGTCATTTCATGTGTGTTCTTATACTAAAACCAATATGGATCAACCAGGGTCATTACATGTGTGTTCTTTCCAAAAACCACACATGGATCAACCACTAGAGTCATTGCATGTGCGTTCTTATACTAAAACCAAAAATCATCACTAGAGTCATTGCATGTGTGTTCTTTTCCACAAACCACAAATGGATCCACCAGTGGTCATTTCATGTGTGTTCTTTCCACAAACCACATATGGATCAACCACTAGTCATTGCATGTGTGTTCTTTCCACAAACCACACATGGATCAACCACTAGAGTCATTGCATGTTTGTTCTTATACTAAAACCACAAACCAACACTTGAGTCATTGCATGTGTGTTCTTTTCCACAAACCACACATGGATCCACCACTAGAGTAATTGCGTGTGTGTTCTTTCCACAAACCACATAAGGATGAAACAGAGTCATTGCATGTGTGTTCTTTCCACAAACCACACTTGGATCAACCACTAGAGTCATTGCATGTTTGTTCTTATATTAAAACCACAAACCAGCACTAGAGTCATTGCATGTGTGTTCTTATACTAAAACCAACATGGATCCACCAGTGGTCATTGCATGTGCGTTCTTTCCATAAACCACACATGGATCAACCACTAGAGTCATTGCTTGTGTGTTCTTATACTAAAACCAACACTAGAGTCATTGCATGTGTGTTCTTTTCACAAACCACACATGGATCAACCACTAGAGTCATTGCATGTGTGTTATTTCCACAAACAAACATGGATCAACCACTAGAGTCATTTCATGTGTGTTCTTATAATAAAACCAATAAGGATCAACCAGAGTCACTGCATGTGTGTTCTTTCCACAAACCACACATGGATCAACCACTAGAGTCATTGCATGTGTGTTCTTATACTAAAACCACAAATCGGCACTAGTCATTGCATGTGTGTTCTTTTCCACAAACCACAATAGGATCCACCAGTGGTCATTTCATGTGTGTTCTTTCCACAAAACACATATGGATCAACCACTAGTCATTGCATGTGTGTTCTTTCCTCAAACCACACATGGAACAACCACTAGAGTCATTGCATGTTTGTTCTTATACTAAAACCACTAACCAGCACTTGAGTCATTGCATGTGTGTTCTTTTCCACAAACCACACATGGATCCACCACTAGAGTCATTACATGTGTGTTCTTTCCAGAAACCACATATGGATTAACCAGAGTCATTGCATGTGTGTTCTTTCCACAAACCACACATGGATCAACCACTAGAGTCATTGCATGTTTGTTCTTATACTAAAGCCACAAACCAGCACTAGAGTCATTGCATGTGTGTTCTTATACTAAAACCAACATGGATCTACCAGTGATCATTGCATTTGTGTTCTTTCCACAAACCACACATGGATCAACTACTAGAGTCATTGCATGTGTGTTCTTATACTAAAACCAACACTAGAGTCATTGCATGTGTGTTCTTTTCACAAACCACACATGGATCAACCACTAGAGTCATTGCATGTGTGTTATTTCCGCAAACCACACATGGATCAACCACTAGAGTCATTGCATGTGTGTTCTTATACTAGTCCCAACATGGATCCACCAGTGGTCATTGCATGTGTGTTCTTTCCACAAACCACACATGGATCAACCACTAGAGTCATTGCATGTGTGTTATTTCCACAAAACACACATGGATCAACCACTAGAGTCATTGCATGTGTGTTCTTATACTAAAACCACAAATCAGCACTAGAGTCATTGCATGTGTGTTATTTTCCACAAACCACACATGGATCCACTAGTGGTCATTGCATGTGTGTTCTTTCCACAAACCACACATGGATCAACCACTAGAGTTATTGCATGTGTGTTCTTTCCACAAACCACACATGGATCAACCACTAGAGTCATTGCATGTGTGTCCTTTCCACAAACCACATATGGATCAACAAGTGGTCATTGCATGTGGGTTCTTTTCCATAAACCACTTATGGATCTGTTACAGTCATTGCATGTCTGTTATTTCCACAAACCACACATGGATCAACCACTAGATTCATTGCATGTGTGTTCTTATACTAAAACCACAAACTAGCACTAGAGTCATTGCATGTGTGTTCTTTTCCACAAACCCCACATGGATCCACCAGTGGTCATTGCATGTGTGTTCTTTCCACAAACCACAGATGGATCAACCACTAGAGTTATTGCATGTGTGTTCTTTCCACAAACCACACATGGATCAACCACTAGAGTCATTGCATGTGTGTTATTTCCACAAACCACATATGGATCTACCAGAGTCATGGCATGTGTGTTCTTTCCACAAACCACACATGTGGACCCACTAGAGTCATTGCATGTTTGTTCTTATACTAAAACCACAAACCAACACTAGAGTCATTGCATGTGTGTTCTTTTCCACAAACCACACGTGGATCCACTAGACTCTGCATGTGTGTTCTTTTCCACAAACAACTTATGGATCAACCAGTGGTCATTGGATGTGTGTTCTTTCCACAAACCACACATGTGGACCCATTACAGTCATTGCATGTGTGTTATTTCCACAAACCACACATGGATCAACCACTAGAGTCATTGCATATGTGTTATTTCCACAAACCACATATGGATCAACCACTAGAGTCATTGCATGTGTGTTCTTATACTAAAACCAACACTAGAGGCATTGCATGTGTGTTCTTTTCACAAACCACACATGGATCAACCACAAGAGTCATTGCATGTGTGTTATTTCCACAAACAAACATGGATCAACCACTAGATTCATTGCATGTGTGTTCTTATACTAAAACTAACATGGATCCACCAGTGGTCATTGCATGTGTGTTCTTTCCACAAACCACACATGGATCAACCACTAGAGTCATTGCGTGTGTGTTCTTTCCACAAACCACATATGGATAAACTAGTGGTCATTGCATGTGGGTTCTTTTCCATAAACCACTTACGGATCCATTACAGTCATTGCATGTGTGTTATTTCCACAAACCGCACATGGATCAACCACTAGAGTCATTGCATGTGTGTTATTTCCACAAACCACACATGGATCCATTTGAGTCATTTCATGCTTGTTCTTATACTAAAACTAGCACTGCTCCCCAATGGATTCACCGTTATACCGAGTCTTCTTGAAGGCATGCCATAAGACAGTTGTTCTGCTTGACGATTGTTACATACCGTTCGATTGGGGCACTTGGACGATTGGGAGTGTCTTCGCGAGAGCGATCCTCGAGTAGGCTGTTCTGCGGCATGATTGGCCACGCTTGCTTTGGACAAACTGGCATGTTGCGAGTGTTACGACTCACGAGTTCAGTGGGCCATATCCCAGTGTCACGTCCTTGTTACTTCTCTTCCTCCCCGTACTTCTCTTCCTTCCCCTCGAAGCCACTTTCCCCACTTCACTTCCATCCTGCCGTAGCCGCAAGCCGACGACATCCGCCAATTCTCTGGTCGCTACCTTCATGGTAAGAAATCATTTTACAAGCTTTTGAACTTATCCTACACATTCCTGCTATTCGCCAATCTAACTGCTGATCTTTTTTCTGATTTCTCGATGAACTTCAGTTGTGGCAGATGTGGGAGCCCAAGAATATGGAGATCCTCGCGCGCAACTTCGCAGCGGCGTTCCCGCTCGTGTGCTTCCACTCAGGATGCTTTCGCCTTTACTCCTACCGCAAGCTCCCGCTCCACGAGCTCGCGTGCCCACACAGCGCGTGTGCCTGCACGGAGCCGGGCTGCAACTACACCGGCCCACCGGCAGAGCTTGTCGTCCACCTTGCAGATGGGCACTTGATCGAAGTGATTAGGATCTCGTACGGGCAAGCCCAACTTCTCCAAGAGCAGGTGCCGTTCACTGACTCGGCACGCCGCCTGCTAATTTTTCAGGGGGGACGACTCTGTTTTCGTCCTGACCATCACCGCCGGTGTTTCAGGAACCAGAGCCGGGCCCACCGTCGTGGGTGCCGTATGAGTCAGGTCGGTCTCATGCGCTTGGCCCATATACACGATGCACATGTGGGCGAACGCCCAGCCACCGTCGTCGGATAGCATTCTTGTGCTAGCCGAGGCGCCGAGCTGCCCGACGCCGCGGGAGGTGGAGTATGTGGACCTAAGGTTGATCCTATGCATGCCATCTCAGTACCATGTCGGTGCTGGACCGAACAGGCAGATGCATTTCTACATTTGTATCGAGAAGACCGACAGAAAAATGTAGTACTTGTGCTTTCATTACTGTTAGACTTAAGCGATGCTTCTCACGTGCTTAGAGCATACGTATTGTGCGAATGTACCCTAGTTGTAGTTTTTAGTACTCCTTAATACTTCGACGAGTTATTATATTGGTCCAATCAGCTTGTTGTTGTCACGTTGCAAAGTCCGCTTGCTCTGGACAGACCGGCAATACCGCGTGCTCCCGCTCCCGCATGTCAGTGTTCCAAGGGCCCACCTGCCAGTGTCCTTCCCTTCGAAGCCACTATCCCAACTTCTCTTCCATCCTGCCACTCCCGTCCGATGGTTGTAATCTGATGATTTTCGTTGGATTGTTTACAAGTAATCTACCTTGATAATGCAACATGCAAATGGCACAGACACAATTTCTAAAGTGGAAGCACTCACCGGCTGCTATTGCACACATTTCTTAATATAGCTCGACAAACAACTTAAAATAATTGTACTCGCATTAAACACAACCGAAATTGCAACCATCCTAAACAACATCTAAACCCACATCACACAGCTGTCGTCGGAGTCCACCTTGATTGGTGACACCGCCGTGCCCTTCCCGGCAACATCCACTCCCGCCCGTGGCTTGCCCTTCGCCAAGGAGGCAACAATGGCGTTCTGCACAGCTTCGTCCCCGTCGCCCTCCACATCGGAATCGACAATGACAAAGGTGACGGGGTTGGCATGGACCGAGCGCCGTCGTGCCTGGCGGCTTCTGCTCGAGCTCGACGCCGCATCAGTCCTTCTACAGGTAGGAGGGGCCGAGCTCGCATACATAGCGTCGTCGCTCCTATCAAGAAACCATGGCCATTTGATACTGCGATGGTAGGATCTTGGGGTGGATCCGCCGCGGCGAGCCCTACCGGAAGCGGTGGAGCGGATGGATCTGCCGGCGCGAGCCATGACAAGTTCCTAGGAGGGAGTAACATTGTGGGCCAGGCGTGTCTGGTTCCTGAGCAAGACCTCCCAGTGATATGTACGTGGGCATGCTACCAAAAAAAATCGTCCAATGCACGCGACAGGGATTTTGAACCATGAAGGCGCGAGTTTCTTTTGACAAGTCCACATGCTAGGTCCCCCACCTGTCAGCCGAATGTGGACGGTAGGATTCTGCCCGAGTTATTAAGTAGGGATAAATCACGCTTCACCACTACCCTGACATCCAAAGGCTCATCTTTCTTCTGCCCTCGCTCCCCTCACTCATGGCTCACAGCTCGTGCAGTTCGTGTCGGGCGGAATCAGGGTCGGCTCAACGCCGTCAGGCGGGTGCCCCCATCAGGTACACAGCTCTAGAGTTTAACCGAGCTACATATATAGGTTCAAGTTCAATACATCATTAGGCTGCTACACTGCTAGCCCTCTTTCTCTGCTTGGGTGCCAACTTTCTTCCTCTTTCCTTCACGTCCACTAGCTTCTTCATCTCCTGCCTTCTTCCTCTTCCTGGGTGCCAATTTTCTTACCTTCATGTACCCTGCATCTCCGGGCCGAGGGAAGTCAGGCCAATCAGCACCAGAATCTTGTCCGGCATCATCACTCCACTCGTTTTGGTTTTCTTCCCGCAGCAAAATCACCGAGTCGGCTGTCTTGTTTCTTACCTTGCGCTTCCTGTAAAAAAACAGTACATGGATTACTACCTTATATCTACAGACTATAAACAATTTTTTTGTGTGAATGTACCATCTCATACCTAGGTTTGGGAGCATTAAGGGGACATCCAGATGCTCTATGGCCTATAAGATGGCAGGTCTTGCATCTGTTTTTGCCCTTCTTTGTAGCACAGAAAGCCGAACCCTTCTTCTCGAGAAAATTCTTAAACCTATTCACCTGGGGTCTTCCTCTGCCCCTTTTTGTAACTGGCTAGCAAAGCTCGAAAAACAGTTGGACTTGAGGCCACTGAGATGGGTCTGTACATGGCTCGACGGATCCAGCGTACGCAGCTCTAAACTTTTCCATAGAGTAGTAGTCTGACAAATACTGATCCAAATGTGGTAGAGTTCTTTTCTTCACCAAGAAGGCAAAAGGAGTGGTCGCAAGGTTTCCCGTTATGCTGCCACTCTAAGCAGGTGCATTCTCGCAGCTGGATGTTCACAACATCCCTTTTGCCACTCTTGGACATATCGACCACCTCACAGCTTCTGTTGGTTGACGGGAGAACCTTAAGATGAGCAAGTCCTCGGCTTCTCTTGTGCAGTTGCTGTACAACTGGCGGTAGCATATGTCCTCTAAGTCTCCTACCGATCTATCTCCTTATATTTAACAGCTTCATGATCATACCACGTATGTTGTCCATCAAGATATGAACAGGACGCACTTTTATGTCCTTCACCCAGTTATTCAGGCATTCTACAAGGTTGTTGTTTATGTAATCAACTTTGATGCCAGGGTTGAATTGACTCCTCTTCCATAGCTGCGAATGATGGATGGCTAAGTACTCTGGAAGTTCAGGGGCTTCGGCAAAAATCTTGCTCATGAAATAATCGCTGCTACTAGGTTTGTAAACTCTAGCCGCAGGAAACATGTAACGAAATACGCTGCCTGCATAGTGTGAGTACAAGTTGAGCATCATATGGGCATGGCATTCTCTACCTTCAGCTCGTAGGAACACCTCCTTCACTGCATTCGTCAGCCCTTTGCATGCATCCATGGATATAGCCAATGGATCCATGTGGCCTATTGATCTCCTGAGCTGCCTCATAAACTAGACCCAGTTTTCCTCCGTTTCTGTTTCAAACAGCCCGAATGCCACTGGGAACATCCAGTTGTGACCATCAAGTGCTGTGGCAAATGGCAGGCAGCCTTTCCATTTGCCAGTTAGGACAGTGCTGTCGACACTCAGATACGGCCTACAGCCACCCTTGAATCCATCGATGCAAGGTTTAAGCGCCATGAAAAATCTTTTGAAATATATTTTACCACCTTCTGATTCGGTGTCAATCTCCACAACACTCCCCGGACACCTAGCTTGTACCTCCGCCTTGAAGTTGTACAGCATCCTAAAGCTATTGGTCCAATCCCCGTGCAAGACCCCCAGAGCTTTCTCTTTACCTTTCCAAACCGTGTAATACGGAAGGACAATGTTGTATTTAGAACCGAGGCTAGTCTGAATATTCTTCGCGGTCTCCTTAGGGTTATCCTTTAGTATGGACATAGATTGCATAGCCACCCACTCTGTATCAGCCATTGAGGATTTCAGTTTGCTTCCTGTCGGACACATGTGTGCAGGGCCCATTCTGTTCACCTGCAACACAGATTCATTTAAAAGATAAGCGGAGTCGACTAGTTGCCAGAAAGATATCGCACATCAATTGTAGTTATAGAGTGAAGAGAGAGAGAGAGAGAGAGAGAGAGAGAGAGAGAGAGAGAGTTCTAGTGGTTTGCTGCATTCATTGCCCCAATACCCTAATTGTAGTCGACGCAGGTAAGGATCTTGCTGTGATCCTCCATGGACAATGTACCTCGGCCCGTCCATTCATCCATGTTAACTTGCAAATGGCCTCATACCTCTCGGCAGAGTTCTTCAGTCGATAAACGTCGAACTCCCCCTTGATAAAAAAATGCCGGAACGACATCCTGAACTCATGCATGCTCCTGAACTCGGTGCCGACCAAAATTATAGGATACTCGTGGTCATGTTTCATTTCTTCTACTTCAACACCCAAATCATCGAATGGAATACCAGCCTCATCGTTAAGTTCCTCGTCTATTTCATCATCACCAGATTCTTGATCCTCTATAGTGCCTGCTTCTTCATCTGATTCAGAATCTTCGCCATCGTCTCTAATGCCTAGTACTGCACACATCATATTGACTCCCATGGGTGGGGCTGCACCATCGTCTCCACCCGGATGGATAGGAACATTGCCCCAGTCCACCTCACCGGCAACTCTGTTTTCTCCAAGACACTCGGTTGGTTGTGCTGCAACCACATGGGGTGGTCTTACGTTTGCACGCATCCCAGATACTTCAGTGGACAAACAGCAGTCAGAATCAATTTCATCTTGAGTGTACAGAACCCTCTTGCTCTTCCTGTGTACATCCTCCTTCCTGATGTAATCTTTCCTGATGGTATCAGTAGGGCTTGACATCCGCGTTCCATTCCCCATCGAACTAGGCCTTTTGTTGTCGCTCCTGGGTGTGATCTCCTTACTGCCTCCCCTCACGGGTGTTGGCTCCAGGGTGCTGGCATTATTGCCTGACCTCTGCGGCGTGTTCTTCTTCGAATTAGCCCTTTTGCTGCTACTATTGGGCGTGTTCTCCTTCGTGCTGGCATTATTGCCTGACCCCAGCGGCGTGTTCCGCACCAAATTAGCCCTTTTGCTGCTACTATTGGGAGTCTTCTCCTTCGTGCTGGCATTATTGCCTGACCTCAGCGGCATGTTCCGCTCCAAATTAGCCCTTTTGCTGCTACTATTGGGCGTGTTCTCCTTCGTGCTGGCATAATTCCCTGACAACGGCGTGTTCCGCTCCAAATTAGTGTTTTTTCTGCTCCCACTAGGTGTGGTAGCCTCTGTGCTGGCCATCTTCGCCTCTTTGCTACCACTCCTGGGAGTGTTCACCACCGTGCTAGCCCTCTTAGCGTTTTTGCTGCTACCGTTCGATGTGACATTTTGACTGGATCTCAGGGGTGTACTCTGCGGCATGGTGCCTTTTGTCGTGCGAATCTTGGGCATCCTCTTCTTTGGCCTTGTCTTCTTGGTGACGTTCTTCTTTGGGGTGCCCTTTCTGGGGATGCTCTTCCTGCTCCTCTTTATGATGCTCCTCTGTAAGACTCTCCTTTGTTTGAAGCCACCCTCAGTCACACCAGCCCCAGTGATGTCATGGATCAGGTCATGCATGCCTTCTAAAAGTCCATCATCTCTATTGTCGAGTTCCAATTCCTCTCCAACCGTGAGCACTACCAAGTGGAAGTAAACTTCACCTCTATAATGTTTCCTTGTAAACGATACGACTAAATCCCTGGTATCTTTCACTTCGATAGCCTTTTTTCTCCTGTAACCATAATATAACAAACGTGCTTCCTGGGAGGACCCCCACAACAACTTCACACATAACGATGCCATCAGGTCAGATAACTCTACCACTTCAGGGTCGTATCTGCCAAGGATTACATCAAACTCGTCATAGAATTTTTCTGTGCCATCATCTAATTTTGCAGTATAATCTGCGACACCGACATGAACGATTACTTTGCCATCATCAGGTTCTTCAGGATAGAAACCTCCGAGAGGTTCGAGAGATGGAGCGGCACCATCAGACCCATCCCCAATGCCACCGCCGCCATCACCAGCATCATCGTTAGCTGGATCAACCTCGGTGGAAGTACCATGAACAGGAGCAAGGCGAGGGCCCTTAGCAACGGGAGCTACATTACATGGTGGACAGGCAGGGGCCCCTCTAACAGCAGCCACAATAGGATCAGCTGCTGCCATGCCACCTCGACGATCAGGAGCAGTTCCCACAAAAGAAGTGTTTCAAGTGCTCGCTGAACCCGAGCATGGGTTCGAGGAGGAGAGAATGGTTCAGTCTTTGCAACAACAGTGGGGCAGCCTCCGGAAGCCTTAGTTTGCTCAACAGCGGCAGGGATTGGGTCAACAACGTCCAGATCAACAACAACACGAGGACGACCAGTACCAGTAGATTCCAGAGCACGGGTTCGCACAACTTGAGGACGGTTTCGAGGAGGAGCAGCACACAAGGCGGCGGTCTTGGCAACAACAGCGGGGCAGCCTCCGGACACCTTAGTTTGCTCAACAGCGGCATGGATTGGGTGAGCAGCAGCCGCAGCAACACGGGCACGGGGACGGGGACGACCAGTACCAGCAGATTCCAGAGCAGAGTTTTCCACAACGGCAATACGGGGACTCCTACGAGGAGGTTGCCTGACAGAAGCATGTCGCGGACGAGGAACCATATTTTGCTCAACAACAGCAGGGGTTCGAGTTAGAACTCCCTGTCCAATAATAGCTGGGCGACTCCCAGTAGCAGGAGCTTCCTCATCCACTATGTTACACACCAGCGTAACCACGCGAAGCCTAACATGCTGTTTCATCAACCCAATTAGATGACTGTCACACGCTATAGGAACCCTGAAGCCTCGTTCATCAACGATGCTGAACCGTGCAGTCTGCTCTGGCCTCATTTCAGCAAGTTCACGCACAGTAGCAACCAAACCAGGGACAGTGCATAACTGCCCAGGCGCTACTTCCATCTTCAGACTCTGAGCCTGTTTCCATGTGCTCTTCCCATGTGCTAATTTAACGAGGTAGCCACAGATGCTCACCAGAACCGTGTATTTGGGTTCAGCGGAGATCCTAGTTAACAGAAAATTGGAGACAAAAGATAAGAATTGTTTGTCAGCTTCGTGCTAGCAAACAATTCTATGTTCGATATATCTCTGTAATGCCAATAGCCAGCTAGCAGTTATAGGTAGTGCAAATAGCAAAGAGAAGAGTAGCTCACCCGAAATTAGCCAGAAGTACTTCTTCCTCGGCAAATGGATCTGCCATCCTTCGCGTTGCTCAGCTCGTCGACGGTAGAGGTGGGCTAGATCGTCGCAACAGCCGACACGGCATTCGGCATTAGAGCTCGGTAGCAGCGAGTAGGCGCAGCAACTTGGCGCCAGAAGTCAAATGTCCAAAGAGATCATTCTGGTTGGAGAGGGGATTTCGATGCCGCCGGTGCTAGGGTTCATGCGAAAGGAGGAAGGGAGTGGATTTGTGAATTTGGTCAACGCACGATGCTCCTTTAGTATCTCGTTTCGCCTATGTGGTTGCCACGTTGGCGCTCGCGTCACGGAAATATTACTGACATGAGGGTCCCGACCGTCTACTTCACGGGGCAGTTTCACGGCATGTTTGGATTTGGTAGGGGTGAGACGAGTTTGCATCGAAATGGCCCCTCTCGGTAGTCGGCGGCCCAACTTTTCGAAACACGGTAATTTCAGGCAACTTAGGTACCGCCATGCGCTGGCCTGCCAACTTTGGTACCGCAGACGAACAAGCCTGGAAATAAGGAGGGGTTGACGAAGGAGAGATAGGGTTCCCTGTTTCCCCTTTGTGTGGGACACATAATGGAACTTCTACCACTAAGAGCAACTCCAACAGGCGCGATATCGTGGCACGCTAAAAATGCTATGCAGCATGTGCGATCCAGTGTTAGCGCGTGCGCGGTGTTTCTCCTCCGGCGGACGTGCTAAAATCGGCGCGTGAAAATAGAGCTCAAAATAGCCCCCCACCAGGTGCGCTAAAATGCAGCGCGCGGGCGCCGACTCAAACAAATTTTCATAGCCCACACCACATCAACAAGATCAAACAAACCAAAACAAATAGAACAACAAATGGCTCTCAACAAGCACCAAATGCTTGTTTCACACAACCAAGTTCAACAAAAAATTAGGACATAGTTCAAATGCAAATGATAATTTCACACAACCAAGTTCATCACAAATTTGACTTGAACACACATGTTGACGCATCATTTGTCAACATCGTCATAGCCATTTCCATTGCCACTTCCATTTTGTGCTTCTTCTCCTTGGGAGTCTTGGACGGTGGTGTTGGTGGTGTTGGAATACGATGAATCTCCATAGCCATCAGCATTGATAGAAGGTGATGGATTCCCCAAGGAGGCCATGCCATAGCCATCGACATTGATCCTAGGTGATGGATTCACCAAGGATACCATGAATCCCCCGGTGGTTCTCCCATGCCTCCAAGTCCCATGCCACCGATGCCTCCCATGCTTCCGAGCCCCATGCCACCATAGCCTTCAAAAGCCCCCGGTGTTGCTTGCATGCCTCTATTGCCTCCATAGCCACCCATGCCTCCAAATGCATTCATTCCTTCAGTTTGGGCCTTCAAGTGGTTTGCCATCATTCTTTTTTGGCTAACACTTCATCGCGAGCAAGGTTTATGTACTGATTTTGCCTTTCATCCATGTTGGACGTGTCAATGGTAAAGAGTTTCCTCTCTTCCTCAAATAGGAGCGCTTGCTCGGCGGCGGCCACCTTCTTCTCCTCCAAAGCCAACTTCCTCTCCTCGGTGGCTGCAATCCTCTCCTACAAAGCCACCCTCTGCGCCTCAGCCTCAGCCTCCATAGTCCTTGCCAACGTTTTATCTTCATTGTACTCCAACCTTGCATTGGCCATCCTATCCATAGCTTTTGCTATGTCATCATCACCGGCCTTCTTCTCCTTCATCAACTCCTTGGAGGCCTTCCTTCCAAGCATGGGCCTCTTTGTGAATGCAACCGAGTGAGGAGTGGAGATTCTCTTCTTGTTTTCATCACTTGATGCATCATCATCTATGATTGTGGCAGTGGTGGCATTCATCCCTAAGTTGTGCACATCTAACCCATCACGGTTTCTCCACTTCTCCTCATTTCCTAGCTCGTCATAGCAATGGTGGAGCACAAATGACTTGCCAAGAATCTTCCTCCCCTTCTTGTCTTTCCTCCCTTGATCCTTGAACAAATTGTGGGCAATGGTGTTCTACATGATGAACATAAGAGAAGAATGAGTCACGGATATCAAAAAACATATGCTCATGAACATGAGATAGAATCACCCAATGAACAACTTACCCTATCATCCGAAGCCGTGCCACTTGGATTGATTTTGTCGACCCCCACCAAAGCACCGACCCATTTTTGACAATCGGTGTTTATGACCGACAACTAGGACCGAAGAGAACGATCAGTACGCTCATTTCCACTTGTGTTGTGTGTATAGAAGTACTCCATCATCGCCCAATAGGTGCCTCTTGATTGGTCGGTGCTAACCACCGGGTCCATGGCAACCGCCAACCATGCTCGGCATAGCAATCTATCCTCCTCGGTGGTTTAGATGACTGCTACCAACCGGCGGCTCAATCAAACCTTCACCATGCTCATCCACCACATACTCTTCTTCTTCCATGGCACACGAAGTGCGGGATTGCGGTTGTGCATGTCTGGGTTAGCCTTTTGGGCCCTTGAGCGAAGGATCGAGGCATCGAGCAAGAAAATATTTGTCATGTCTGAATAAATCGACGCATTAGCATCGAGCATACATCCAGACACACACCAAAGTCAGCGTGGTCTTCACAGTTTTAATGTTGATGATTATTCATCTGCACAAGAATGATCGCTACGCCTGAATAATATTAGGAATGACTAGTTTTTCCTTTTTTATCACGTAGCACAAGAACCGGGATCACTACATCAAATAAACTAACTACAACATAATATCTAAGGTGGGAACACCATAGGCCACCCAAGGAAAGTCCATCGGATGTATACAAAAACTTTCAACCGAAGATTACAGGCATAATCGCATATGCTCTTGCCGCTGCTCATTGTCTATATGAATCATTAGGATTTTGGGTGCATAGTGGATGCGGTTATGCCTATAAGGGAATGTCTCTCTATTCATTGTCGCATAAGGCACGTAGTTTACGGTCACCCAAGACACAACCATAGTACCGTTAAATCCATATGCCGCGTGTGGAAATTAATGTGAAAGAAGCCAGATAGATGCTACACGTTACTCTATACAGAAACACAAAGATTCTCTTATGATAATCTATCACATGTGCTGTAAGAAAAATATGTCTGTGTGGAACAATCTTCTGCTTTAATTTTATAAATGAAAAATTATTTTTCTCTTGAGGCGCTTGACCGGTTGAACAATGTGTATACAAAAATTTATATGTTTTATTTGCTTTCTATAATGTCTAAATCTTATGAATCATATGTGTACTTTAGTTCGTCATGTAACTATGATATGTAGGATACAATAATGCATGTAGTGATAATGTCGATAGGTGTTGTGGTGGTTCTTATTTCCGTCATTGGTTAGATTTAACAACAAAACGTTGCAAATGGCTATTATTCATCATCTTCTTCATAATTTGGTTGAATTTTTGATAGATCTTCAAAATTATGTAATGCAAGTAGTAAGCATGAACATTTGGGAATGATAGGTTTGCAATATGAAAGTTTATGAACAATTGGAGGATAATGTGAAATATAAGAAAAATGTGACTCTGATGTTTGTCATGGAGCAGAATTCTATACTAATGATGCCAAGAATAGGAACTTAGTATTAGACTGGACGACGAAGTGCATCGGTGGTTCTGAAATGCCTTAAAAATATATTTTTGAATCCAAATTAGGCATTCAGTCTATCACTTAAAGGTGTTATATAGTAAGTTAGCATATCTTTGGCGTATTTACTGACCAGTCCTTCTAGGGCCACACATAATGAAAATCAGTTAGGTCGCTATGAACGATCGACTTGATGACTCGCCTACATTCTTTACTAGAATAACGAACGATTTCTATCTTGTTGAACTATATCACTCGAATGTGAAAAATTAATGCATTAGCACGATTGCTCTGCATCCAATCTACCCACCTTATGAACGCTCGAGTTTTTTCCATCTACTATACTTGAAGCCTCATAATGATCTGAACCATATATTTTCCAATATAATACACAAATTATGTCCACACCTAGGACACGCGTCTCATCATTTTGCTTCGTTGTTGTTCACTTTCATAGTTGGCATGGAAGGCTTCAGGAAGTATACAACAACAACAGCTATTGTTGAGACAACACGGCTTGCACACATCACTCGTGGGATCTATGATGAAACGGAGTAGTTCATCGCCTTGTTGTTTCTACTCCGTACATGAATAGGAAGAGACCTTAAGTCTGGTAGAGAGACGACCCACAAGAGAGATGATGACATGCACGTAGCTGCATGGCCTGTCTGAAGCCAAATGTGCCTAATAGACGATATGCATCGTCTAGAGCATATGAGTGGATGCACCTAGTCTCGGGTTACAGGTATGGTATAGCAATAGAGTTTCTCGAAGCAGTGCGCATCCTTGGCGCGTTCCACTGGTTCCACATAATTTTGCGAGCCTAGGGAGTTGTGATAATTGCAGTGCCAAATAAAAATGATAAATAATGTTCTGAGTGTTCAAATCGTGACCAAGCTCACTTTGGTGTGTATCCGTCTGATTTCGTCAAAGGACAACTCTTTGCTTACTCACCCCAGTAGGCACGAGGCAAAACAGAGCACCATCCAAACACTTGCCCACCTCCATGAACACCTGGTGATCTGTACCTACAGCAGCTCCATGGCACCATGGGACAAGGTGCGGTCTGTCGTCCGTTCACCGGCGTCGGCGCGATCAATATCGAGTCACATGTCGCCCTCCATCGAGGCGGGTCGTAGCGCTCTCCCTCATCGAGACGGGCGACAGAGGCGGCGGCGCTCCAAAGCCCCCGTATTGCACCGACGCGGGGGTTTGCCTGTAACATTTTGTTTGATCTCTCCTGATGTTTTTGCTATAGAGACTATGCTGCACCTGCAAGGTAGCAAAAGATACTGGAAGGGTATTATTCAGCACTCCCTGCGTTTGATGTGCATCCTTATATTCTTGGAGTTGCTAAAAGAAGAGAAAATCAATCTCACTGATCTCTGCATCAATAGATGCACACCGCCTCCTTATTGTAAAATTTTGTTCATCACTTTATGTTTTTGTTTTTACGAAAATCCAACCGATCTATTAATAAACATCAACAACGTAATAAAAATACAAATAGATCCATGAATTATCTAGCAACGACTACATACAATAGCACGAGCCACTCGACGTCATACGTCTCTCAATCACCAGAGTCGGGAAAAGCTTGTCGTAGTAGAAATTAGTGTAGTAGATAGACAAAAGTCGTCATACTGAGCTGCCAAAGAACTAAAGCAATAGAACATCAACTATCACCAATGATGATATCCGTAGATCGAAAGAGACTGACCTAAAATTACACGTACGAACATGAAAACCGACTACATGTTACGAGATCCGCTAAACACATGAATTCACATGGCCTCCACCGGCTCTAGATGCACCACCGGAGTAAGGGTAGGGTGGGAAGGACCTTAGTCTAACTTCAGGATATAGCCATCGCCTCACCATCCCAAAAAAGACACAGAAAAACATCCTAAAAAATGAAAACCCCTTTGCCGGCGAGAGATTATGTCTAGCTAGACTCCTCTTTGCGCTCCGGGGCGCGTCCGTTAGACAAAACAATGTAAGATGCAGAAGGTAAATGTAGTTGATGTTAGTAGAAAGGGTCTAAGCGAGCGCTATAGGATGAAAACAGGTCCTATCTTCGCTAACAGCAGAAAACAGGAACCAAAAAGATGCATCAGGCGAGGCGCTGTCAACGACTACTGAGTAGAGTAGATAACATGCAAGAAAGTTTAACGCACCACCGTTTCCCGTCGAGCCAGACGCGTCACAGCATCTGCAGCTTCAGTAGCCGCTAGCGATGTCAGCGCAACAGCGGTTCCAAACGTGCAAGCTCGAACCGAGGCAGGCACGCTCTCACATGAGCACATCACTGCCTCGCTCGTATCGTCCACGTGGGCCGTGAAGATATGACGTGGATTAGCCAGTCACATGTATCGTGCACATGCGCGAAGGAAATGAATTCCAAGATAGTCAAACAGTGTACACTGTCTCACAGAGGTAAGCATCACGTTTCCTTGGACAGTGTAAAAAATCGCACCAAAGGACACAATTGGTGCAAAAGACTAAGCAAACCATTCGCAAACGCGAGTATAGAAACCGTTCGACACGGTCATGTAAAACGAAAGATGTGAAAACAAATCTTCGTGTTATAAGAAATAGTGATTAAAGCGGTTGTGGAGGTGTATCGTGCCGGGAACGTCTCTTACAGAGCGCGGTCGTGCCCGTGTACGCTGACGGCGGGCCCATGGAGCGTGCGCAGTCCACCGTCGTGCGACGCGGGTGGTTTGAAGCCCACCCGTCCGCGACTCAAATAGTGTTGCAGGGTAAAAAATGGATGGCAAAGAGCACCGTACGCAGGACTGTATTAAATTTTCGGGTCCGACGGATGTTTCTCAGCCATCGATTATCGATATTCTATGGCTGAAAAGAATCGGGACGACGTGGATAGCAGTTTGAGCCAAAACAACCTAGCGCTATTATTTACTCTAATTTACGAAATATAAGTCTTGGTGGAACGGTTAGGTGACTTAGTACAAGAACGCTTTCGGCCTTTATTAGTTGGACCAGTTGAACAACCAAAAGTAGTCTCACGGTACATGTATCATTTGCTTTGTGGGTGAAGACGATTTTGAGTCATACGTTTGTATGTGACGATGGACATTTAAATACTACAACAACTACGCCAAGAATAAGGACTAAGTATTAGATTCGATGAGAAAGTGAATTAGTGAATTTGAAATGTCTACAGAAGACTTGTTGCCTCAATTTACTACAGGAATCTTCTCCTTTGTCGTGTATCAGAAAGACACGGCAAAGACATGATAAGACACGGCAAAGCCGTTGCCGTGAGTCAACCCACGGCAAAGAGTGGACGGCAGCGCGCGGGATGGCAAAGCGACTTTGCCGTGGGCTTTCACCGGGACGCATGGCAAAGACCCTTTGCCGTGAGTTTTCCAGCACGCCCGGCAAAGTAAAGCAGTTAACGGGCATCTCGTGCCCAAACGGCGTGCCTAGCTTGTGCCGTGCGTTGGTCTTTGCCGTGAGCCTCCGCTTTGCCGTGCGTCGGCGCTTTGCCGTGAGCTTTTCTCTGCCGTGTGTCTACCGCGTTGCCGTGCGTTAGTCTTCGCCGTGAGCCTCCACTTTGCCGTGCGTCGGCGCTTTGCCGTGTGTCTACGGCGTTGCCGTGGGCTTTACTTTGCCATGTGTCTACCTCGTTGCCGTGCGCTTTTCTTTGCCGTGTGCCTCGCGTGTTGTCGTGTGCTCTTCTTTGCTGTGTGTTATTCTCCCTTCCGCACGGCAAAACGCCTGGAGCCATCACCCCGGCGTGCCAGATGCTACATCCTGGCGCCACGTGTCTCCTTTGCCGTGTGTATGCCCACGGCAAAGTGACAAAATGTCCTTTGCCGTGTGCATGCGCACGGCAAAGGAGCTGTTGCATTTTTTGTTTCTTTTCGCTATATTTCCTGCATTTGCAAATTTCAAATAAATATATATATATAAAGGCCAACATTTGTGGCATCACAAGAGCATATATGCATGCATATAACCAAAGTTTTGCACAAATACATCAAACACACCACAAATAGATCAAACACACCACAAAATAGCTTCACATGTTCACATAGAGTTCACAAGTTTATCTTGCAATATTACAAGTTCACCAACCACAAGTCCTCACTCCATAGGAACATATAGTCAACATGTAGGCCACAAACGGTGAAGATCAACCTCCGGAGTGATTCCTCCTACAAAATCAAAAGGAAATACATAAGATTCACATGCCACACTAGATATGATCAAACGAGAAACTTAGAAACCTCTACAAGTGGCTCACATGAGAGTAAATTCAATATACAAGTTACAAGCTCTATTTCTATGGAAAAGTTCATGTTTTCCTCTATGGCTATGTTTCTCTATGGCTAAGTTTGGCTAAGTGACATGGCATGACTCAATAATCTACAAGTCTCGTGGCATGGCTACATTTTGAACCCAAAATTAGGAGAACTAACTTTGATGGTAGCTAACCATATCCTTCTCCGTCTCCTCTGTGTCCTTCTCCGTCTCCTCCGTGTCCTTATCCTATACACGGTCAAAAGAAAAATCATGAGATTGCTACATTTTCTATAAGTGGCATAGCTACAATTTTGCATCTTCAAGTTGAAATTCTACAAGTGACATGTTTTCACTTGGAAACTGCGTCAGGCTCCGGATGATGTTCGGATTGGCGAGGGTATGAGGAGTCATCGGGCTCTGACTGGGCTGTTCCTGGAAGGGCGGCACGTTCGATCCACTTGTCGACCCACCTGGTAAGTACCCGGGCAACTACAACATGGGGAAATATTACGACCATTAAACAATGAGACAAGATAATATAAGATGGAGATATTAAGTTAACCACTTACCCACGAGAAGGCGAAAGGAGGAGTATGAGTAGGAATACTCCCCAGTGCAGCAGTCAGAAGCTGCTGGTTCATAAACTAGCTCATCATCTGTTGTTGCTGCATCTGCTGCTGCATCTGCGCCTGCTGCATCTGCTGCTCCTTAAGCTGCTGCTCTAGCTGTGCCTGCCGCTGTTGGGACTCCTCTCGGATTCTCTGTTCCCTTGCTTCCATCTCCGCCTACATTGTGTCGTCGCGATATGTCATTAACATTGCAATGGAAAACATGTAATTAAGCGTAGAGGACCGAGGAAGAACATACCCGTAAGCGATCCGTAGCTATATCCGAAGCCTGTGGACGGGTCTGCACCTGAGGCCCGCCACTCTTACAACCACTACGGGTCTAGCGTAGAGATGGAACGGTCATTGGGTCGACGGACCCGTCACTAATCCATAGGCGGCCATGCTTCAGGTCTTCTCCCGCCAGCACCGCAACCTCGGGGTCAAACTCCTCGGTGAGTGGATCGGAGTCCTCGCCGTGCTTCTTCTTGTACCCCGTGATGTATGTTGCACACTTGACCTCGGATACATCGTTGACCCACATGGACCCCGTCTTAGGATGCGGCTTCTTCCTGGTCTTCATCTTTTGATAGAGGCCAAATAAGCTTGGCTTCACGCCTGTTGCAGTTTCCTGCGGAAGAGAACATGTAATTAAGTGAAGGGGGACACCCTTGCGGAGTAAACAATCACGTGAAAGCAAAGAATGAAGGAAACATTTGCTCACCTCTCTTTGGATGTGAAGGGCGAGGGGGATGCTGCCTTGGATATGTGATCCACCTCCCATCTCTTCCCGCCTCTTCTTTGCCTCATCGTGCTTCTTGAGGTACTGGGGGGACATCCACCACATTACCATCGCTAGAAAGCAGCGTCTGTCGCTACCGACATACTAAGGAGGGTTCTACATTCACAAGGTACACCCATTAGTACAACAGAAACCGCATGGCGGTCAAGAAAATAATAACACAGAAATGCAACTACCTGCAGATACTGCCATGGTGCCATGAGCGTTTGCCGAGCCTCGTCCTTAGTCATCCAAATACGGCGGTCGGCATGCCAGTCGCGGACGCACTGAACACGTGCCTCGTAGTGCATGCCGGTCACCCTCCTCTTGCACATCTCGTGTAGGACCGTATCGCACTGCCTTTCATGACCAGCAGCCTTTGTGTAGTATCGCTAAAACCATGCACATAGGTAAACAAGGGACCAAAGCCATTAGTGCAACTAGTGTCAACTTCGGAGTGTTAGAATGCTGAGACGTTAAAAATCACATACCCAGAAAAGCTGTACAACCACCTCCTGCATGTTGTCGCAATCGGTGTCCAGATCCGGAGCATAGCTAAGTGCTTCTAAGTCCAAGCTACGTCGACGCCACCACCAGGGAGATCGACAAGCCCAGGGAATATGCTCCTAAGAAGGCCTCCAAGGATGTTCGCGTAGCAACGTCCACCCTTTTGATTAGGATCCTCATATGTGAACGAACTGCACAATGAAAAGCCATAATTAGTATGTATGTGATAAAATTTTCGACAGTGATGAAATTCCGTTAATGAAAAGCCAAAATCAGCATTTACCTCTTTCCAGCGGGCACGAGAACAACATGGCTATAGGGACACGTTTTTATCCTGGGGAGTCTCGTTATCCCACGCTTATACGGCTTCTTGTCACGTGGCTTCAAATTTTCGGAGGGTGGCACGTACTCCTCCGCTGGCGGTTCCTAAACTAGGCTGTCGTCAGCCTCAAACGGTAGACCCCCAGCCCCTCATCCTCTGAGTGGTCCTCCAAGTCCTCCGCATGCCCGCCCTCCCCACCCTCCTCCTCCTACTCCTCGTACTCCTGGTCCTCCTCCTACTCCTCGTGCTCCTCACTCTCCTGCTCCTCCTGCTCCTCAGCGTCATCAGCATCCTCCTCATCCTCGGCTTGGGGGGGGGGGGTTAGGATCCTTCCTCCCACGCCTCCCACACCGCTGGGGTGGGCATGGTGGAGGACTATCACGCCGTCTCGAGGCCGATGCTGAAGCTTTTTTCGAACCACTCGGATTCGTCACAATGTCCGCCAAGTCCTTGAGATTTTTTCGAATGCCCTTGCCCTTTCCTCCTGTCATTTTTCAATCACCTACAAACACAATGAAAAGAGTAGTTTATTAGTATACAATGATGTAAATAGATGAAAATTAGTGAAAGCAACAATGATGTAAATAGATGAAAATTAGTGAAAGCAACAATGATGTAAATAGATGAAAATTAGTGAAAGCAACAATGATGTAAATAGATGAAAATTAGTGAAAGCAACAATAATGTAAATAGATGAAAATTAGTGAAAGCAACAATGATGTAAATAGATGAAAATTAGTGAAAGCAACAATGATGTAAATAGATGAAAATTAGTAAGCACATAGTTCTTACAAATAAACCAGCTCGACAATCACTATCACATAGAGTTATTAATACTACATAGATCAGAAGCCTATGTCGACATTAGTAATGGGACCACATGTTTTGCCATCGATATCAGGCTTGTTGCACCAATAATCATCAATGAAACCTGGAGGTGGTCCCTTTGGATCGAGGTCAATGCCTGCTTTGAACGCCTCCAGCAAACTCACGTCTTGCTTGTCACGGACATCCTTAGCTTCATCTTCTGCATTGTCTTCCTCCATGCCCGCATCTTCTTCTTGCTCATCGTCTACGACCATGTCATCATCGGCCGACAAGTCAACAGTGAAAAAACCAGGGAGCCCTTCTTCCTGATAAAACTCGGCATCCTTTGTTGAGGGGTCTACGTGGCGGTAATCATCCTTGTTTGGTGGGGGCGGCCTATTGCGTGAAGGTACCGTCACCACAACATCCCATCCCTGTAGACGTTTTTCCGGGTTTTTGCACGGGTATGGGAGATAGTATACTTGGAAGGCCTGGGTAGCCAAAATGTACACATCCTCTCCCTTATAAACGGAGCTTCTTTCAACTTCGACCAATCCAATTTCAGGACCCCGTCTCACCCGACGTGGGTCGAACCAATGACATTTGAATACGACGGGATTTATCCCTTTGTCAAACCCGTAATTCAGCTCGTATATACCCTAGACTCTTCCATAGTAATGGAGTCCATCATCACCTTTACATACCACCCCACTATTTATTGTCTTCCGGTTGGGCCGGTTTATTGTGTATTCATGGGTATGGAAGCGATACCCGTTCACGTCATAAGCATTGAACGTGCGGACGGAATGGTTAAAGCCCCTGGCAATTTTTCTTAGCTCGGGATTCATCTCTTTGTCGGTCCTTGCCTAAAAGTTTAGCACGATAAGTTTAGAACAAAAAATGACCAATGAATGTCAACAGTGTAAGCAAAGTTGGATAGAATAGTACCAAACCACAGAACCAGCTAATGAATCCGAAACCACCACCCTTATCGAAAAGATCCTTAGGTTCTTCTAGGGTGGGATTCCTGTGGGTATACCTCCAATGTTTATGAGTGAATTGTCTATACCAATGTAAAGAGGAAGAGTTAGCCACATACGAGTGAATGTCTAGGAATAACTAAATGGTGAGAACTTACTCGATGTATGGCTTCACTTCCTCCATGGTGTTCAAGACATATGAGTGGATCAAGTCCCGCTCATGTATATTCGTTGTGTACCTCTTTGAGCCACTTGACTTGCCACCAAGCCCTACGAAGATGCTAAGCTTGGGTACATCTTCAGTGTTGGCGGCATTGTAACGAAGGACTGGGTTGTGCTTTGTGGGAATGTTGGCATCATAGTGCTTAGTGGTGAAGTTTGCCACCTCCTCGTTAAGGACTGCCTCGGCAATGCATGCTTCGATCTTGCATTTATTGCCTGTTTTTTCACGAAGCTTCTTCGTTTCTCTCTCAGGCGGAAACTGCCAACGGCCCCACGCAGGCCCCCCCTTTAGAGCCTCCTCCGCGAGGTGCAAGATCATATGTTGCATCGGATTAAAGAACCCGGGCGGAAGGAGCCTCTCTAGATCGCAAAGCAACTCGGGTGCCTATTCATGTAGCTTCTCAACCACTTTGGTGTCTAACTCCCTAGCACAAATCTGGCGGAAGAAAAAGCTCAACCTCGACAGCACTCGCCAAGTCTCCTCATCGACATAGCCTCGAATCATCATCGGCATTATCCGCTCAAGCCATACATGGTAGTCATGACTCTTGAGCCCTTGTACTCGCAAAGTTTGCATGTTCGCACCCCTCATCCAGTTGGCTGCGTACCCATCAGGGAAAAACAAACATTGAGCGATCCACTGGAAGATCTCCCTTTTGGGGGGCTTTGTTGGGCAGAACGGAGCCTTTGGCTTAGTCCACCCTTTTTTGGCGCCAACAAGTGGCTGCATATTCAACTTTGGCCTATCGCACCATTTTTCTTGATCAATCCGAGCCTTGATGTTATCCTTCGTCTTCTCAGTATCCATGATTGTGCTCCAAAGGGCCTCGGTAATATTCTTTTCGGTGTGCATTATATCAATGTTATGCGGGAGCTCGAGATCCTCAAAGTAAGGAAGCTTCCAATAGCATGGTTTGTGGGTCCATTGGTGTGTCTCCCCATATCCCAAGAAACCATTCCCAGCGGGGCTAGGCTGGAGAGCTTCTAACTCAGCCTTGAGTTCATGTCCGGTCTTGAGAAGTGGCTTCGGGTCATGGACAACACGACCTTTCTTAAAACTTTTTTTATCACTCCTGTATTTATGATTCTCCTTAAGGAACTGTCGAGCTTCATCAAAGCATGAATACTTGCCTCCCTTATCAAGCCAGAAGAAAGTCACAGCCTGCCTGCACACAGGGCAAGGCCACTTCCCATGTGTACACCACCCGTAGAACAAAGCACGTGCCGGTAGGTCATACAGAGATGTGTGGTACCAGACATACATATCGAAGTGCTCCTTCTTTGCTGTGTCATATGTTCGGATCCCGCGACCTTCCCAGCCACGAAGCAAGTCATCCACCAGCGGTTCCAGGTACACATTCATGTTCTTACCCGGGTATTTCGGCCCTGGGATTATCATCGACACAAACATGTTCTCTGATCTCATGCAGACGCCAGGGGGAGGTTCAGGGGAATAACGAACACTGGCCAACAACTGTCTGTTGCAGCCGACATACCATATGGATTAAACCCATCGGTTGATATCACAACTGCTACGCTCCTCGAGTCACCGACTTTCAGTGGATATTTAATGACAAAGTTCTTCCATGCACTACCATCCGACGGATGTATCATCTTGTCGGCGTATCTTTTCCCTTCTACGGGCCACTGCATCTGTTGAGCAGTATCTTCGTGCATGAAGAGCCGTTTGATCCTCGGTAGGACTGGAAGATACCGGAGGATCTTCTACGCAACCACAGTCTGCCTCTTCTGACCATCACAATTGGGGTCAACCTCAAAGAACCTAGAGGATTTGCAATGGATGCAATAATTTGTGTCGGCGTGCTCCTTTGTGAATAGCATGCATCCCTTTGGACAAGCGTGTATCTGCTGAGATGACATCTTAAGGTCACTGAGCAATTTGGTTGAATGGTAAAAGTTCTGCGGCAAGAGATGCCCTTTCGGTAGAATGCTACCAACGACGGCCAGAAGTTCATCGAACCCATCTCTGCACAAGTTCCTGTGGCACTTGAAGGCCATAAGGCGAGCGATGGCATCTAATTGGGTTACATCTGTATTAACATGTAGGGGTTTCTGCGAAGCAAACAAAGCCTCATAGTACTTCTTTGTGTTTCTCTCCAGCTCCTCACTTGTCTCCGCATCCTGAGGTGTCTCCGCCTCTACATGAGGGCTTTCAGGCACATTACCATTCGCCATGTTTTCTAAGAACTTATCAAACCCAGTATCATATTCTCCCCAAGGCTGAATATGCCGCACCACCATCCTAGCACGTTTGCATAACTTTTCTCCATGGAAAGTCCAAGTCTGGTAGGACGGTGTGAAGCCGAACTTGAGCAAGTGAGTACTCATAGTTTCCTTATCCTGTGGTTTTTCGTTAGCGCACTTTCTACAAGGGGAAAATACTGTTCTCGGTCTGCTAGAGATATTAAAAGCCTTGTTCACGAACTGCTCGGTCTTTTCTCCCCATTCCTGAGTATAGTTCCACTGACTAATTCTGCCATCATACATCCAGTCACGATTCTCCATCCTCTAATCAGTACGAAAACAGACATATATTTCAATTAATCATGACATTAAATAAATCTGGTATTAGTTCGGTTAATTTTAGCAAACATAGATTTTACGCGATACACAAACTTATCTCTCTAATAGGTAAAGAGGGTCCTAGCAACCGACGGATCCGTAGATTAAGTACGTTCTCCCTGCTCTGCACCGATCCGAGACAGAATTTTGGCAGCACCTCCCCGCTGCTCTCTCGATACACGTCTCGACAAAATGCCGAGAGGAATGTGCATCCGAAGAACAACGGGGAGGCGCTGCCGAAATCCTATCGCAGACGGAAGTAGAACAGGGAAAACGTACCCAACTACGCATCCGTCGGCTGTCCCGATAAATGCCGTAAGAGTTACGGTTATATAATATGCGAGACCACTAATGCATATTTATCCGCGTAACCCTTACGGCCGGGAAGAGACGCCTAGGTAACCCGATAGACTTGGTGATCTAGACATGAAAATAACCCTAGGTACAAGAGAGGAGAACAAAATTTTACCCTCGAAGCATGATCGAGAGGTGAAGAAGATCAGTGAACCTCCCGCAAAATGCCCTATGCCGTCGACAGCCCCACCCTCAAACTCAATAGATATCCTGCACGAAGAAGAATAGTTTATCAATTGAAATTTCCACATATCTATTTTATTGTCCACTAGTTTCTTTTTTTGCACCAAAATATGCCACATATATTGTTTAGGGTCGGGGAGCCCTTACCGAAATGTACTAAAATATGCCACATATATTTTAGTGTCCACTAGATAGTTTCATTTAACATTGTACCAAATACATCCAAATATGCCACATGTAGTTTATCCATTTTGCTAAATCTACCTATATACCCATTTTGCTAAATCCACCTACTTTAATTTACTACCCTAATGTACTAAATCCACCTAATGTACTACCCTAATGTACTATATCCATTTTGCTACACTAATGAACTATATCCATTTTGCTACCCTAATGTACTACCCTACAACACTATATCCATTTTGCTACCCTAATATGCTAAATCCACCTACATTAAATCCACCTACAACACTATCTAGAACTAGTACTAATAAATCCAACATATTAGTAATATATGCTAACTAAAAAAATGAAAAAAAATCTAGTACGTACCTGCGCCTTGCCGCCGCTCGATGGAGAGGGGGCAGCCCGAGCCATCGCCGCTCGGTGGAGGAGGGGGCCTTCACCGCGAGCGTAGCTCGGTGGAGGACGGGGAGAAGCCAGGGGGAGGGGGCTGCGGCTAGGGGTGCATAGGACGGGGAGGGAGCTGCGGCCCTAGAGAGCTCGGTGGAGGAGGGCCATGGCGGTAGGACGGGGGGAGGGGACTGTGGCGGGGGCGAAGGGAGCGGGGCTGGCCTGCAGTGGGGAGGCGGCGGGGGCGAAGGGAGCGGGGGCGGGGCTGGCCTGCAGTGGGGAGGCGGCGCAGTTAGGGGTGCATGGCGGCGGCGCGGCGGCCGGGGGAAGAGTCCGGGTCAGCTCGAGCTCGAGGGTGAGCTGAGAAAGGTGTGGATAGGGGCGGGCGTGGCCCCGCGCGAGATTAGTGGATAGGGTCTGGCACTCCTTTGCCGTGAGCCGAGAAGATACACACGGCAAAGCCGTCTCTGCCGTGGGTATCTCTTCAGGACGCACGGCAAAGACGTATTTGCCGTGTACCCACTCACGGCAAAGAGCAGAGACAGTACAACAAAAAGGTTCCATAGCTACTCTTACCAACTACCTAAACTTACCGCACTGGCAGAGCCCATACTTTGCAACCTTGTCAACCATAGTTCGAATCCCACAAAGGCTGGATTGGGCCATTTTTTTAATTAAATCTATGATTTGTCGTGCGTCAACTCACGGCAAAGCCGTCTCTGCCGTGTGTCAACACACGGTGAAGAGCCCTTTTCCTTTCCTTTTTCCTCTTCAATTGTATTTATTCAAATACTATATTTATTCTTTAAATTAGTTTAAGTTTTTAGTGTATATTTGTTAGTATTAGTTGTGACAATGTGTATACGACATGGTTCTGGACTTATATAAGGGGGAAACCTAGTCCCCGGGTGCATGTGTCCCCCTTTGCAGGCATGCACTGTAACCTAAAAGCAAGGGTTTCGGGCTCGTCTAAGGGGGAAAGTCCCCGTTCCGGCACTAGAGAGTAGGATATTGTCACTCCCCTTGTGACCCAACATGGTTTTACATCATCCTATGACCTAGACAAACACAAAACAAGAGAAGGCTACACCGGGCTACCCCCGTCAGAAGAAAGTCTAGGGGGTAGACGATCCGAGGCCCACGGGTCAGGGTTCCGCAGGAAACCGCACTCCGGGGCATCGAAACACCTCAAGGACTTACATGTGGCCCTAGAACATGCATGAAACTGTGGTGCTATGTTGAAACATACAAAACCTAGTCCCCGGGTGCATGTGTCCCCCTTCGCAGGCATGCATTGTAACCTAAAAGCAAGGGTTCCGGGCTCGTCTAAGGGGGAAAGTCCCTGTTCCGGCACAAGAGAGTAGGATATTGTCACTCTCCTTGTGACCCAACATGGCTTTACATCATCCTATGACCTAAACAAACACAAAAAAAGAGAGGGCTACACCGGGCTACCCCCGTCAGAAGAAAGTATAGGGGATAGACGACGCGAGGCCCACGGGTCAGGGTTCCACAGCAAACCGCGCTCCGGGGCATCGAAACACCTCAAGGACTTGCATGTGGCCCTAGAACATGCATGAAAGTGTGGTGCTATGTTGAAACATACAAAACCTAGTCCCCGGGTGCATGTGTCCCCCTTCGCAGGCATGCACTGTAACCTAAAAGCAAGGGTTCTAGGCTCGTCTAAGGGGGAAAGTCCCTGTTCCGGCACTAGAGAGTAGGATATTGTCACTCTCCTTGTGACCCAACATGGTTTTACATCATCCTATGACCTAAATAAACACAAAACAAGAGAGGGCTACACCGGGCTACCCCCGTTAGAAGAAAGTCTAGGGGGTAGACGACGCGAGGCCCACGGGTCAGGGTTCCGTAGGAAACCGCGCTCCGGGGCATCGAAACACCTCAAGGACTTGCATGTGGCCCAAGGACATGCATGAAAGTGTGGTGCTATGTTGAAACAAACAAAACCTAGTCCTCTGGTGCATGTGTCCCCCTTTGCAGGCATGCACTGTAACCTAAAAGCAAGGGTTCCGGGCTCGTTTAAGAGGGAAAGTCCCTGTTCCGACACTAGAGAGTAGGATATTGTCACTCCCCTTGTGACCCAACATGGTTTTACATCATCCTATGACCTAAATAAACACAAAACAAGAGAGGGCTACACCGGGCTACCCCCGTCAGAAGAAAGTCTAGGGGGTAGACGACGCAAGGCCCGCGGGTCAGGGTTCCACAGGAAACCGCGCTCCGGGGCATCGAAACACCTCAAGGACTTGCATTTGGACCTAGCACATGCATGGAAGTGTGGTGCTATGTTGAAACATACAAAACCTAGTCCCCGGGTGCATGTGTCCCCCTTCGTAGGCATGCACTGTAACCTAAAAGCAAGGGTTCCAGGCTCGTCTAAGGGGGAAGTCCCCGTTCCGGCACTACAGAGTAGGAAACTGTCACTCTCCTTGTGACCCAACATGGTTTTACATCATCCTATGACCTAAACAAACACAAAACAAGAGAGGGCTACACCGGGCTACCCCCGTCAGAACAAAGTCTAGGGGGTAGACGACACGAGGCCCACGGGTCAGGGTTCCACAGGAAACCGTGCTCCGGGGCATCGAAACACCTCAAGGACTTACATGTGGCCCTAGCACATGCATATAAGTGTGGTGCTATGTTGAAACATACAAAACCTAGTCCCCGGGTGCATGTGTCCCCCTTCGCAGGCATGCACTATAACCTAAAAGCAAGGGTTCCGGGCTCGTCTAAGGGGGAAAGTCCCCGTTCCGGCACTAGAGAGTAGGATATTGTCACTCCCCTTTTGAACCAACATGGTTTTACATCATCCTATGACCTAAACAAACACAAAACAAGAGAGGGCTACACCGGGCTACCCCCGTCAGAATTAAGTCTAGGGGGTAGAAGATCCGAGGCCCACTGGTCAGGGTTCCGCAGGAAACCACGCTCCGGGGCATCGAAACACCTCAAGGACTTGCATGTGGCCCTAGCACATGCATGAAAGCGTGGTGCTATGTTGAAACATACAAAACCTAGTCCCCGTGTGCATGTGTCCCCCTTCGCAGGAATGCACTGTAACCTAAAAGCAAGGGTGCCGGGCTCGTCTAAGGGGGAAAGTACCCGTTCCGGCACTAGAGTGTAGGATATTGTCACTCTCCTTGTGACCCAACATGGTTTACATCATCCTATGACATAAATAAACACAAAACAAGAGAGGGCTACACCGGGCTACCCCCGTCAGAAGAAAGTCTAGGTGGTAGACGACGCGAGGCCCACGGGTCAGGGTTCCGCAGGAAACCACGCCCGGGGCATCGAAACACCTCAAGGACTTGCATGTGGCCCTAGCACATGCATGAAAGTGTGGTCCTATGTTGAAACATACAAAACCTAGTCCACAGGTGCATGTGTCCCCCTTCGCAGGCATGCACTGTAACCTAAAAGCAAGGGTTCCGGGCTCATCTAAGGGGGAAAGTCCCTGTTCCGGCACTAGAGAGTAGGTTATTGTCACTCCCCTTGTGACCCAACATGGTTTTACATCATCCTATGACCTAAACAAACACAAATCAAGAGAGGGCTACACCGGGCTACCCCCGTCAGAAGAAAGTCTAGGGGGTAGACGATCCAAGGCCCACGGGTCAGGGTTCCGCAGGAAACCATGCTCCGGAGCATCGAAACACCTCAAGGACTTGCATGTGGCCCTAGCACATGCATTAAAGTGTGGTGCTATGTTGAAACATACAAAACCTAGTCCCCGGGTGCATGTGTCCCCCTTCACAGGCATGCACTGTAACCAAAAAGCAAGGGTTCCGGGCTCGTCTAAGAGGGAAAGTCCCTGTTTCGGCACTAGAGGGTAGGATATTGTCACTCTCCTTGTGACCCAACATGGTTTTACATCATCCTATGACCTAAACAAACACAAAACAAGAGAGGGCTACACCGGGCTACCCCCGTCAAAAGAAAGTCTAGGGGGTAGACGACGCGAGGCCCACGGGTCAGGGTTCCGCAAGAAACCGCGCTCCAGGGCATCGAAACACCTCAAGGACTTGCATGTGGCCCTAGCACATGCATGAAAGTGTGGTGATATGTTGAAACATACAAAACCTAGTCCCTGGGTGCATGTGTCCCCCTTCGCAGGCATGCACTCTAACCTAAAAGCAAGGGTTCCGGGCTCGTCTAAGGGGGAAAGTCCCTATTCCGACACTAGAGGGTAGGATATTGTCACTCTCCTTGTGACCCAACATGGTTTTACATCATCCTATGACCTAAACAAACACAAAACAAGAGAGGGCTACACCGGGCTACCCCGTCAGAAGAAAGTCTAGGGGGTAGACGACGTGAGGCCCACGGGTCAGGGTTCCGCAGGAAACCGCGCTCCGGGGCATCGAAACACCTCAAGGACTTGCATGTGGCCCTAGCACATGCATGAAAGTGGGGTACTATGTTGAAACATACAAAACCTAGTCCCCGGGTGCATGTGTCCCCCTTCGGAGGATATAAGTAACTTAAACAAAGAAATTAATAGAAACCATAGAAGAAAATGGAGAAAAAACTCATGGCAAAGCCTGGGCCCATGGCAAAGCATGCTTTGCCGTGGGTATCTCGTTAGGACGCACGGCAAAGACGTATTTGCCGTGTACCGACTCACGGTAAAGAGCAGAGACAATACAACAAAAAGATTCCATAGCTAGTCTATACCAACTACCTAAACTTACCGCACCGGCAGAGCCCATACTTTGCAACCTTGCCAACCAAAGTTTGAATCCTACATAGGCTGGATTGGGCCATTTTTTTTAATTAAACCTATGATTTGCCGTGTGTCAACTCACGACAAAGCCGTCTCTACCGTGTGTGAGCCCACGGCAAAGATCCCTTTTTCTCTTCAATTGTATTTATTCTAAAACTATATTTAGTTAAAAATAAATAACTCACAGCAAAGCGTGAGCGCACGGCAAAGCCGCTCCGTTAGTCCCCTCCGTTGCCCCCTCCATCAATAGCGGAGCGGTGGGCCCTTCTACATGGGAATATCCACACGGAGGGGGCCGAATATGCCGTGCTGCCGTGTGAGCAGTCTTTGCCGTGCGTTTTGATTTCCTTTGCCGAGCGTTTTGTCTCTGCCGTGTGTTTCTTATGGTTGTTGCCATGAGGTTTTTCGTTGCCGTGAGGGGATTTTCTCCGTGCTATGTGTCGTTTCGTTGCCATGGGTCCTGCCGGCGGGCTCACGGCAAAGGTTTGTTTGCCGTGTTACGGCTCACGGCAAAGTTGCGACGCACGGCAGCGAGCTTTTTTTCCGTAGTGATTGAGCGGTTCCTCCTAGGGCAAGAAAAAAGAAAATCACTCGCATTTCCGTGAAAATTCAATGCGTCAACATGAGTTATCTCTGCAAAATCTACCCACCTCTTACATACCAACGAGGTTTTCCCGTCTACCATATTTGACGCCTCATGAGGATCCGAATCATTTCCCCGTATAATACACGACGTTTTACCCCCACGCTATGGATAAGTGCCATGCCCCTCTCTAGACTAGTTCCTCTTGTCTCATGATGTGCTTCATTGCTCTTCGATTGGAGTATCTCCACTCGTCCTCCGTATGGTTTCTGGTGTGCGTGGGTGTGGGGGTGGGGGGGTGCCGGATTGGTTCACAAATTAGGGACGGTGTCTTCCAGTCGTGCCCCCCAAACAAATAAATCAAACATTCGAAATCTGTTAAATATGAAATTAACGGCGATTTCATAGATGGTTCAAACATGTTCACAATACTGGTGCGCCCGGCGGTGAAATTTACATAAAAAAGCCAAGAATTAAGGCCTCCGGTGGTGGGAGGCGCTGGTCTCGCTAGGAGGGCGCGGCAGCGGTGGCCCTCTATCGACACCCCATAGGTCAAACAGTGAGTTGTACCTCGCCAGCTGCGTGTCGGCCTTCTCCTTGGCTCGGTCGCGACGGGCAGGAAAATGTGGTTGAGCACATTCCACCTGTAAGGCTCGCCGGTGGTCCGGTTAGCCGGCCCCCGGGTGGTGGCGACCGCGGAAGCGCTCTCTGGTGCTCATCCCGAACACGGCGGTTGTTCACCCACTGTTCGAGTAGCACACATGGCAGCACCTCCGGCTCCTCGGACTCAGTGTCGGAGGTGCCCCCGCCCAGCTGCTCGGTGTTTGCTGTGCCAGAGTCATCAGAGGGGATCCCCTTCTCATCATCTGATTTAGTGTGGTTGGGCCATGGTGAGGCACCCCCGGCTCTCCTGCGGGTGGTGCGCGAGATGGAGGAAGACGATGACCAGGCATAGTTGTGCGTCGCTCCTACTGGCGAAAACAGCACCTCCGGCCGCCGCCCTAGATATAGCAGGATAGGTTGTGAGGTGTGGGCATGGTGTAAATCTGCAATGGCGATGGCCGCCGCGCCAACATATAGCGAGAAAAAGGTGGGAAGCGGTGGGAAGAGCATGACAGGAGAACACACTGGCAAGCGACTTTGCCGGTGCATGGCCGTCGATAGGATGGGTCGCCGCATAGGACACGAGGTGGATTTCTCCCACTGCCAGGACTGCTCCACGGTGTTTTCAGCTCTATCCGGCGCCCCTGCTAGCCCCCTATGGGTTGGGTTCGGCCTGGGGGCGCCGGATAACAAAATGGATGCACCAGCGCCCAAAAAACAATTGTGGGGAGGGGCTGGGAGTGATTTGAGTGCCGACACCCCGATAGCTCTTTAGGGCTCCGAGTGGAGATGCTCTTGTGTGCTAGGAATGGAAGACATTAGGAAGTTTACGACAACATGGGCTGCGGCGGGTACGACACGCTCTCACCATCATGGTCGGGAGATGATCAATGGAAGGGAGTAGCTTATCATGTTACTATTTCTACTGCATCTAGACAGAAGGGGGAGCTTCAAGCCCGGTAAAATAAAGACCAATCTACGGGAGGGGCATTTCTCGTCGCGGGCATAGCTGAACCTGTTTTGTGGACCGTCCATGTGGCTACAGAGCATTTTAGGCTCGATACGAGATGTTAATAATTGCGTTAAATACTGTAATGTATGTGCAAGTGAGCTACTCTGGGAAGTGGCGAAGGACGGAACAAATCTGACGTAGGGCAAACTATAAATAATTACCAAAATAGTCACGAGATACTACTACAAATGATCCTAATATAATCACTTAATACAATAGAAATAGAAACATATTTGATATAACTAGAACCTAAAAACATACCAATGCTGAAGCTTAAATAAATTGTATAAGTCCTAGGCAGTGGCAAAAGCTCTACCACTTTTTTATCAAAATCTTCCTTAATTTTATCCTTGAAGACTTTTATCCTGGCTTGATGTAGCACGCAATCAAGTCATGAAGAATCGCTCGTAGACATATTGTTGCACAACTGTATCTTGATGATCTTTGCCATCTAGAAAGCTCTTTCCATTGTTGTCATCGCCACCAGTAAAAGCAACTGCCAACTCAACAAATCGGTAAACCGTAATGCTGCGGCCGAGGGAGAAGATCAACGGGGTGTACCTCTAGGGTTTATGGGACCTCCGGAGCCCTCCATGCGAGAGAGGACCGGGAGGTGTGTCTCAGTTGGTTTCAGACTAGACAACACCTAGTTCAAGTTTTGCTTTGGAATCAGTTTTACACAGTGTTCACTAAAGCTAGCATAACTTTCTCATACGAAGTCCATTTTCAACGTATAACCACTCAAATTGTTCAGAAAAAACACATACATATGAAGGTATTTGCAAAAAAATCAAGGTAGGATGTGATATGGGGTAACCCCGTGGGTGGCCCGATCTTCACGGATCTCGTGGTCAAATCAATGGGAAAGCGAGGGGAAAGGGAGAAGGTAGCGGAAGCGGACGCACACCTCGCGAAGAACACGATGAACACACGCAAAACTCACACGATACAAGGCCGATTGCACCCTCTGGTGGCCACCGGTCCGATAGAATCCACGCAAGGAAAGATCGGTCAACGTGCTCCCTCGATCCCACGTGGAGAGGGAAGAACACCTTGGAGAGGGTCTTGACGTCTTGGCAAAGGGACACCGATGTCAAGGCCTTATACAACGAGGGAGGCGCGATGCAAACTCCAACGAGGTGGTGACGATAGTCGATCCCCTTTGGTAGAAGGGGATGAGACAAAACTAGAGATTCCACAAAGGGGGTTGCCTTTAGTCTATCGTCTATGCCTAAGGGTTACAATGCGGGGTGGGGCTCTATATATAGGCCAGCCACAAGTTCAGGGGTAGTTTGCGCATAAAACTAGGGTTTGGTGCGGAATAGAGGGGTACATGGGCCAAGGGCCCAGATGTTGGCTCGCAGGCCCATCACTTAGGCCGGACGGTCCGGGTCAGGTGGACCGGACAGTCCGAGGTGGTCGGACACTCCGGGTAGAGTCCGGGTAGAGTCCGATGTGGCGCACAGAAGGTCCGCGCCAGGATGGGGCTGGGGTAGGCCGGACACTCCGGCTGCGCCGGACATTCCGGCTGGCATTAGGCGGACTCTCCGGGGCGATGACGGCGGAGACTCTGGTTCTGGAGCTGGTTGCTCCTGGTCCATCGTCTTGGTTGACTTGGGGATGATCTTGGGAACTTGGCGTTGTAGATGTAGTAGCGTCCGCAGGACGGGCTGCATCAGCTCCCCCCCTTCAAAAAGAGTCGTCCTCGACTCTTCATGCTCATCCTACGAAGATGATGTCGAGAGACCTTCTTGATCCTGGGGTTCACCATATAGTCGTCCTTGAGAAGCTTGATGTGGCCACTCTTCAATGTTCCTTCACCTTCCATGAAGCTTGGGGGATGCTCTCTAGAGATCTTTTTGTCAACTCGTGCTCAACCGAGGTTGACATGATCGTTCGGGTACCTACACACATCATAGATAAAAGGAAGAATGTGTGTGCATGGTAGAGAAATACATCATCCATCCTGACATATCTCTTCTTGTGCACATCACCATTAGTATCAATCAAGTATGAAATAAATGCATGGTGATTATGCAAGTGGGGAACATGCTTATCATGGCAATCATCAAAATCTCCAAAATTTGAGAAAGCTATGGGGGGCATCTCAATATAAACCATATGAGAATTATTGTTGCAAGCAAAACATGTGAAAGAGCAATTGTTCATCTTATTGCAAGCAACGAGAGAAATTGCAAAACATCCATGACAAAGCATGGTACGAGGGGTACCATTTTGATCATCATCGCAAGCAAAACATTGGAAAGAGCAATTGTTCAACAAAGTGCAAGCAATGATATCATCAACGTAACATTTAGAGCATGGCATGTCTATGGAAACGTCATCACAATCAAATAATTTCACATGATCAACATTATGCAAAGGCAAAGTATCACATGGAAATATCAATGAAGCATATGTGATATCACAAACATCATCCATAGCATGCCAATCATCACAAGTCATCATATCCACTAGTGGGATCATGGCATCATCAACACCCGTATTCTTACCTTATTCATACCTCTCATATGAAGTGGGTGTTGTGGTAGTATTGGCCTCCATGTGGGCGACTTCTTCATCATTTATGGGGATAGCATCATCTTCATCCACCATGTACATCTTCTTGGTTGGAGGCATCATCATCTCCAAGCTTGGAGCTTCTTGATCCATGGAACCTAGCACATCATGAGAAAACATACTAGAGGTAGAGGGTAAGTTGTTAGAAATCAAAGTGGTCTCACATGATCTATCAACTACCACTCTCAACTCACTTGGTGTCTCACTCATGCCCTCCAAGTGGAAGCACTCAAGCTCACGTATGGTGGAGTCGCTCATCTCACTCTTGTTTTCACTCAAGTGGGATAAGTGGCTCTCATACTCATATGGGATTGGTACCACATCATCACTCAAGCATATGGGGGTAGGCTTGATTCTCTCAACTCCATGCACCTCCTTTGGTGAAGGGAAAATCCCATGCTCACCAATCTCGACCTTGTCGTCGCTGTCTTGCACCTTGGCTTGTGTAGTCCTCTTGACGTACTCGTCCAACTTGGCAAAGTAGAGGTCTTTGTCTTCCTCATCCATGAAGTTGTTTGCGTCATCTAGGACGTCAAGGTTGGGCGTTGAAGCTTGATGGCGTGGAGGAGAGCTTGCTCTTGGTGCCATTTGAAGGAAATATGCCCGGAGAGGCAATAATAAAGTTGTTATTGTGTATTCCTTGTATATGATAGATGCTTATTTTGCATGCTATAATTGTATTGATAGGAAACATTAATACATGTGTGTTTAATAAACAAAAAGGGTTCCTAGTTATGCCTCTCTTATAGACTAGCTTGTTGATTAACAAGATGATCAAGGTTTCCTGATCATGGACATTGGATGTTGTTAATAACAAGGTCACAACATTTGTGAAATGATGTGATGAACATTCATCCGAAGTATAGCATTACGATCAAGTCATTATGTTTATATTGCTATAACATCATACGAAGTAATCTTTATCCTTAGACCATGAGATCATGTTAATTGCTAACACCGGAAGAGTATCTTGATAACATCAAACGTCACACCGTAACAGGGTGACTATAAAGATGGGTTCAGTACTACGAAGGTGTTATGTTGAGGCTCATGGATCAAGAGTGGAATTTGTCAATCCAGATGACGGATAGATATACTCTGGGTCCTCTCGGTGATATCACATTAGGATAGCTTGCAAGCAAGTGATGTGATCACTAGAATGTTATATCACGGGAACGAGAAAAGAGTGCCGCTGCTGATGTCGGTAACGAGATCAAACTAGGTTTGGAGATACCGATGATCGAATCTCGGACATGTAATATATCGAGAGACAAAGGGATTTAGTTACAAGCGTTAAAGGTTCTCACGATCACAGGAGTCATCGTTGAATGTGTAGGAGTCAGTATGGATCTCTAGGTCCCGCTGCTGATTATTGATCGGAGAAGGGTCTCGATCATGTCTGCATTATTCGCGAACCGTAGGGTGGCACACTTAAGAGTTACCAGACACCATTTTGGAGCACATATGTTTCAGACAAAAGAATTGCAAAGCGCAGGAATTGTTTCAATAGAAACCAGAAATTGTTTCGGGTGAAATTGCAGAAGGTGGTTCTACATGTGATATTGAAATATTGCAAGGGGCTATATGTGAATGTTTGTTAATTAAAGTAATTAACAAAATTCTGAATAAATTTAATAAAAAGATTTTTATTAAATGAGAGAGCATTAAATTTGGAGAAATTTAATGCATTTAAAATGGAGATTTTAAAAGGGAATGTGAAGAGGCATTTTAATGTGGAGGGGTTACCACCACATGAATGGGGGAGGTGAGGGGTCACCCCCCATGCGCCGGACATGGAGAGAGGGGGCACCCCCCCTCCTCCTATAAAAGGCCACCCATTCCCTCCTTCATCCTCACACCTCCTTGTGAAGGATCTCTCTCCCCCTCTAGAATTATTCCCCCATGGTCTCGGATTAGCGAGATACATGTTCCCGGTGGCATTTTGTCTGGAAGGAGTTGCTGCTTCCGCTGGATCGCTGGAGCGAGGAGGTGGAGGTTGTCCGATGGCTTGAACATGTGTGCGAGTGCGGATGCGCTGCTGAGTTGCGGCGCTCGGACTTCCTCACGATCTTGAGATCGACAAGTGTACGACTACATCAACCACGAGTTCCTACTCGTTAACAAAACTCGTTGTCTTCGAGGGTAAGTTCTCCATGGATGTATGTCCACCCTTTGCTCTGTATCTAGTAGATAGATCTTGGCGTATAGTTCTCATCGTAGGAAATTTTTTGTTTTCTATGCTGCGGACCCAACAGTGGTATCAGAGCCAGATCTATGCGTAGGTGCTTTGCACGGGTAGTACACATATGTTTATATGTGGGCGATGATGATCATGTTATTGCATCTCCTTTGGATATTGGTGGCATAGTGGGATGAAGCGGCCCGGACCAACCTTACATGTCATCGTACATGAGACCGGTTCCACGACTGACATGCAACTAGTTTTGCATAAGTGGCTAGCGGGTGTCTGTCTCTCCTACTATAGTCAATATCTGATTTACAACGAGTTGCTAATAACTTGGTTATCCTCATTGTGGTTCATGTTCGTAGGTAAGACCGGTTCTATCTCCGAAAGCCCTAAGCCACGTAAAACTTGCAATTGATAAATTAGAGGCGTCTAGTTTAGATCGTTGCTGGGCTAGTGTATTGATATGGTATTGTTGTAAGTAGATGTATGATAGATACTCTTACAACTCACTTAACGTGTAAGTTCCATAGACCTTGGCCTTACACACAAAGGAATGATAGAGATCATACCACGATGCAAATGATAGAGATCAAATGCATGGACCATATCACCTCACTTCACACATTAGCATCTTATATTGCTAGTTTGGCACTTTTGGTAGCATTATAAGATGATCCCTCATTTAGATATCAAGATAAAATGTGTTCTTCCTTAAGTATGCACCGTTTTGTGGATCGTGTTTTGAGGCATCACGTGATGATCAGGTGTTCTCGACTCTACGCTTTCATACAACGGGTGTAAGACAGTTTTACACACGCAAATACTAAGGTTCTTACTTGACGAGCCTAGCATGTACAGACATGGCCTCGGAACACGAACCGAAAGGTTAAGCGTGAGTCATATAGTTGATATGATGCCCCTATAGATGCTCGCCTTTGAAGCTACACCGACTCACGTGATGATCGGACTTGGTGTAGTGGATTTGGTTCATGTAATCACCAAAAGGACACGAGGGATGTCGTTTTTGAGTGGGAGTTTATTAGTAATTTGGATTAGTTGAACTCAATCTATCATAAACTTAGTATAAATATATTTTACAAATTCTGTTATAGATGGCACCACCTACTTTTAATTTCAATGTGTTCATGGAGAAAGAGAAGCTTGCTGCGAATGGTAGCAACTTCACCAACTGGGCTATGAATTTGAGGATTCTCCTCACTGCTGCACAAAAGCAATATGTGCTAGAGGCGCCGCTAGGTCCCCCACCAGCTCCTGATGCCCCTGACGAGGAAAAGAATGTCTATATAACTCGTCAGGAGGACCACAACTTAGTTCATTGCGACATACTGTATGGGCTAGAGCCAGAACTTCGAAAACGTTCCGAAAATGGCAATGCCTTTGATACCATGGGAGAATTGAAAATGATTTTCGATACCCATGCTGCCGTAGAGAGTTATAATGCTTCTGAAAAGTTCTTTAGCTGCATGATGAAAGAGAACAACTCCGTTAGTGAGCACGTACTCAAAATGTCTGGGTACGCCGATAAGCTTGTGTCCTTGGGAATAACGATTCCCATTGACTTAGGCATACATCGTGTTCTCCAATCTCTGCCACCTAGCTACAAGAGCTTCGTGATGAACTATAATATGTAGGGCATGAAGAAGTCTCTTCCCGAGCTTCTGTCAATGCTTAAGACTGCAGAAGTGGACATTAGGAAAGAACATCAAGTGTTGATGATCAATAAGACCACCGGTTTCAAGAAGGACAAGAAAGGCAAGCAGAAGGGAAATAAGGGCGGCAAATCTGTTGTCGCGCCTGAAAAGAAACCCCGAGCTGGCCCTAAGTCTGACACCGAGTGCTACTATTGCAAGGGGACTGGCCATTGGAAGCACAACTGCCCCAAGTATTTGGCGGACAAGAAGGCCGGCAAGGCAAACAAAGGTATATGTGATATACATGTTATTGATGTGTACTTGACTAGTACTCGCAGTAGCACCTGGGTATTTTATACGGGATCGGTTGCTAATATATGTAACCCGGTTCAGGGGCTGCGGAACAAGCGACAACTAGCAAGGGATGAGGTCACGATGCGGGTCGGCAATGGATCAAGAGTTGATGTGATCGCCGTCGGAATGCTGCCTCTCCATATGCCGTCGGGATTAGTTATAAACCTGAATAATTGTTATTTGGTGCCTGCACTGAGCATGAACATTGTATCCGGATCGTGTTTGATGCAAAGTGGTTATTCATTTAAGTCTGAGAATAATGGTTGTTCGATTTATATGAATAATATCTTTTATGGTCATGCACCTATGTTAAATGGTTTATTTCTATTGGATCTCGATAGTAGTATTACGCATATTCATAATGTTGATGCTAAAAGGATTAAACTTGATAATGATATATCTACATATATGTGGCACTGCCGTCTAGGTCATATTGGCGTTAAACGCATGAAGAAACTCCATTCTGATGGACTTTTGGAATCACTTGATTTTGAATCATTTGATACTTGTGAGCCATGCCTTATGGGCAAGATGACTAGAACGCCGTTTTCCGGTTCAATGGAATGGGCGACAGATTTATTGGAAATCATACATACTGATGTGTGTGGACCAATGAGTGTGTCGGCGCGAGGTGGATATCATTATTTTGTTACTTTCACGGGTGATTTGAGTAGATACGGGTATATCTGTTTGATGAAACATAAGTCTGAAACCTTTGAAAGGTTCAAAGAATTTCAGAATGAAGTGGAAAATCATCATAACAGAAAGATCAAATTTCTGCGGTTTGACCGTGGAGGAGAGTATCTTAGTTACGAGTTTAGCACACATATGAAAGACTGTGGAATAGTTTCACAACTCATGCCTGCCGGAACACCACAACATAATGGTGTGTCAGAACGTCGTAATCGTACTTTATTGGATATGGTTCGATCTATGATGTCTCTGACTGACTTGCCACTGTCATTTTGGGGTTATGCACTGGAAACCGCTGCATTCACTTTAAATAGGGCACCATCTAAATCCGTTGAAAAGACACCGTATGAATTATGGTTTGGAAACAAACCTAAGTTGTCATTTCTTAAAGTTTGGGGATGCGATGTTTATGTGAAGAAACTTCAACCAGATAAACTCGAACCCAAAGCGGAAAATGCGTCTTCATAGGATACCCTAAGGAAACGATTGGGTATACCTTCTATCACAGATCTGAGGGCAAGGTCTTTGTTGCCAAGAATGGATCCTTTCTTGAGAAGGAGTTTCTCGCGAAAGGTGTGAGTAGTCGGAAGGTAGAACTCAAAGAGGTTATTGAACCTTCTCTTCATGAAATGGCGAGTAGCGCAGCTCCAGAAGTTGTTTCGGAGTTGACTTCACCTAATGAAGAGAGAGTTAATGATATTGATCATGAAACTCCGAAAGAGGACACTACTGAACCTCGCAGGTCAAGCAGGACACGTGCAGCTCCTAAACTGTACAGCAATCCTGTTATGAATTTCATGATTGATGAAATAGATGACCCTGCGACGTATGAAGAAGCGATGATGAGCCCTGATTCCAACAAATGGCTAGAAGCCATGAAATCCGAGATGGAATCCATGTACGAAAACCAGGTTTGGACCTTGGTGGACTTACCTCACGATCGAAAGGCCGTTGAGAATAAATGGATTTTCAAAAGAAAAACTGATGCTGATGGTAATGTAACCATCTATAAGGCTCGACTTGTCGCAAAGGGGTTTCGAAAAATTCAAGGAGTTGACTACGATGAGACATTCTCTCCCGTAGCGATGCTTAAGTTGGTTAGGATTATGTTAGCAATTGCTGCATATTTCGATTATGAAATATGGCAGATGGATGTCAAAACTGCGTTCCTCAATGGTAATATTGAAGAAGAGTTGTATATGATACAACCTAAGGGTTTTGTCGATCCTAAGGATGCTGATAAGGTGTGCAAACTTCAGCGATCCATCTATGGACTGAAGCAAGCATCCCGGAGTTGGAATCTCCGCTTTGATGAGGTGATCAAAGAGTTTGGATTTGTCCAAACTTATGGAGAGGCTTGTATTTACAAGAAAGTGAGTGGGAGCAATGTGGCATTTCTGATATTATATGTGGATGACATATTATTGATTGGAAATGATATAGATCTTTTAAATAGTGTTAAAAGTTATCTAAACAGCAAATTTTCGATGAAGGACCTTGGTGAAGCTTCATATATATTAGGCATTAAAATCTATAGAGATAGATCAAGACGCCTAATTGGGCTATCGCAGAGTACATACCTTGATAAGATATTAAAGAAGTTTAATATGGACGGAAGTAAGAAGGGGTACTTACCTATGTTGCAAGGCAAGACATTGAGTAAGACTCAAAGTCTGGCTACGGCGGAAGAAAGAGAGATAATGGATAAGATCCCCTATGCCTCAGCCATAGGCTCCATAATGTATGCCATGCTATGTACAAGACCGGATGTGGCACATGCTATTAGTTTGACTAGTAGGTACCAATCTGATCTAGATTCGGAACACTAGATAGCGGTCAAGAATATCCTTAAGTACTTGAGAAGAACTAAGGATATGTTTCTTGTATACGGAGGTGAAGAAGAGCTAGTCACTAAGTGTTATGTTGATGCTAGCTTTGACACTGATCCGGATGACTCTAAGTCTCAATCCGGATACATATTTCTCTTGAACGGAGCAAGCAGTTAGTTGGAGGAGCTCCAAACAACCTGTGGTGGCTGGATCAACGATGGAGGCGAAATATGTTGCTGCTTCAGAAGCAGCGCAGGAAGCGGTTTGGATGAAGGAGTTCATAACGTAACTAGGTGTGGTTCCTAGTGCGTTGGACCCAATTGTGAAAATAATGGAGCCATAGCCAACGCCAAGGAACCAAGGTCTCACAAGAATTCCAAGCATATTAAGCGCCGGTTTCACTCCATCCGCGAGCTTGTCAAGGATGGAGATATAAAGATTTGTAAAATGCACACGGAGCTGAATGTAGCAGATCCGTTGACTAAAGTACTCCCTAGGGCAAAACATGATCAACACCAGAACTCCATGGGTGTTAGATTTATCACTATATAAACTAGATTATTGTCTCTAGTGCAAGTGGGAGGCTGAAGGAAATATGCCCTGAGAGGCAATAATAAAGTTGTTATTATGTATTCCTTGTATATGATAGATCTTTATTTTGCATTCTATAATTGTATTGATAGGAAACATCAATACATGTGTGTTTAATAAACAAAAAGGGTTCCTAGTTATGCCTCTCTTATAGACTAGCTTGTTGATTACCAAGATGATCAAGGTTTCCTGATCATGGACATTGGATGTTGTTAATAACAAGGTCACAACATTTGTGAAACGATGTGATGAACATTCATTCGAAGTATAGCATTACGATCAAGTCATTATGTTTATATTGCTATAACATCATACGAAGTAATCTTTATCCTTAGACCATGAGATCATGTTAATTGCTAACACCGGAAGAGTATCTTGATAACATCAAACGTCACACCGTAACAGGGTGACTATAAAGATGGGTTCAGTACTACGAAGGTGTTATGTTGAGGCTCATGGATCAAGAGTGGAATTTGTCAATCCAGATGAAGGATAGATATAATCTGGGCCCTCTCGGTGATATCACATTAGGATAGCTTGCAAGCAAGTGATGTGATCACTAGAATGTTATATCACGGGAACGAGAAAAGAGTGCATATCGGTAACGAGATCAAACTAGGTATGGAGATACCGATGATCGAATCTCGGACATGTAATATATCGAGAGACAAAGGGATTTAGTTACACGCGTTAAAGGTTCTCACGATCACAGGAGTCATCGTTGAATGTGTAGGAGTCAGTACGGATCTCCAGGTCCCGCTGCTGATTATTGATCGGAGAAGGGTCTCGATCATGTCTGCATTATTCGCGAACCGTAGGGTGGCACACTTAAGAGTTACCGGACACCATTTTGGAGCACATATGTTTCAGACGAAAGAATTGCAAAGCGCAGGAATTGTTTCAATAGAAACCGGAAATTGTTTTGGGTGAAATTGCAGAAGGTGGTTCTGCATGTGATATTGAAATATTGCAAGGGGCTATATGTGAATGTTTGTTAATTAAAGTAATTAACAAAATTCTGAATAAATTTAATAAAAATATTTTTATTAAATGAGAGAGCATTAAATTTGGAGAAATTTAATGCATTTAAAGTGGAGACTTTAAAAGGGAATGTGAAGAGGCATTTTAATGTGGAGGGGTTACCACCACATGAATGCGGGAGGTGAGGGGTCACCCCCCCATGCGCCGGCCATGGAGAGAGGGGGCACCCCCCTTCCTCCTATAAAAGGCCACCCATTCCCTCCTTCATCCTCACACCTCCTTGTGAAGGATCTCTCTTCCCCTCTAGAATTATTCCCCCATGGTCTCGAATTAGCGAGATACATGTTCCCGGTGGCATTTTGTCTGGAAGGAGTTGCTGCTTCCGCTGGATCGCTGGAGCGAGGAGGTGGAGGTTGTCCGGTGGCTTGAACGTGTGTGCGAGTGCGGATGCGCTGCTGAGTTGCGGCGCTCAGACTTCCTCACGATCTTGAGATCGGCAAGTGTACGACTACATCAACCACGAGTTCCTACTCGTTAACAAAACTCGTTGTCTTCGAGGGTAAGTTCTCCATGGATGTATGTCCACCCGTTGCTCTGTATCTAGTAGATAGATCTTGGCGTATAGTTCTTATCATAGGAAAATTTTTGTTTTCTATGCTGCGGACCCAACACCATTTTGGTGGTGGCATGTAGCATCCCAATTGTCTAACAATTGTAATGCTACTTGGTCTAGTAATATAATGGCTACTTCTTATATATAATTGTTGCATCATCATTATATCATGCTCATGTCATCATGCCACGTTGCATTTGAGCATCATATAAAACCCTTTTTGTTTGGTTCTTATCTCATATGCATTGTTAATTGTAGTTGCCTCTTGATATTGTATTTGGTTCTTGATATATTGTTTAATGCCCAAGTTGAGTTGGGGGCATATCTCTTATTAACTCCACCACCTTTCTTTCACCACCTTATAATTCCACCATCCAACCAAATATGAGCTTTGCACTTTATTTGGGTTTTACCTCTAGCTCATGTGGGTTGGGATGGATCCAATTCCATCTCCACATGCTCTCATATATGCACCATATTGTTTTCACATTATTGGATTATGAGAGCCACATGGCCACCTTTGCATGCCTTGTGGGTGGGACCCTAATTCTAGCTTCCATATGTGTTGTTTTGGGGTTATCATCATGTTGGGATATTTTTGTGGGCTTATTAAATACCTAGTGGCATATACACACTAGCAAGCCCCAATTATAATCAAATGTGATCATCTCCCTCTACTCCACTTGGAACTTTCTCTTAAATCCTTTGCTTAGGCCTTACTCCACATTTTGGAATGCATAAGTATAAATGTTATGGATATTCATTTTTGTTCTCACAAGAGGAAACCTAGCATTTAATGCATTTGCATGGGCCATGCAACCATCACCCTCTTTGGTCCTCTTTTGGTTTTATTTGTTTTTGAGTGAATCTTTTCCCCTCATCTCTCCCTTCCTCCTTTTAGCTTGATCTTATTTGATCATGCTTAAACCACATCACCTCATCCCTCCCTTTCTTGTCTTGTTCTTGATGAAGCTTGGCATGTGCTTGCTTGACTTTGTCAAAAGAGGACACTCCACCTAGTCACCTCTTTAAACTCTTAACCATACCACTCCTCTCTACCCCCTCTCTAAACCATACCCCCTCTCTAAGCTAAACCCTAAACCTACCTCCCTCTCTCTCGGCCTCTCTCTCTCTCACCTAGCTTGGCCCCACCGGCCACCCTCTCTCCCTGGCCACCTCACCCCTGCCCTAGCTACCCTCATACCAAACCCTAACCGAGCCTAGCTCACCCGAGGCTCCCCCAAAACCCTAACCCGAGCCTACCCTCTCTCCCTCTCTTCTCTCCCTGCCTTGTGGCCCCCTAGCCCGAGCCTGCCCCTGCCTCCTTGGCCTCGCCCTCTGGTCCCACCTGGAAGCCACCCCCCTGCCTGCCCTGCCCCTGCCCGACCGAGTACGTGCTCGAGGAGAGGCAGAAAAGGCCGAGGCCACCTTTTCCCTCCACCACTTCTCCACGGCACCTCCCCCTCTCTCTGCTACCTACCACCATCCCCGGCTCCCCTCTGCCTCCCCCAGATCCGCCCAGAGCGCCTGCCGCTCCTCCCCTCCCTCTCCACCACCGACCTCTCTCTCTCGCCGGCCACCGTCGGTCTCCTCCGATCCCCCTCTTCCAGCCGGTGGCGTGACGATCGCTGGTGTCGAGGAAGGCCGTGGAGCTCCCCTACGTCACCCTGTACACGGAGCCGAGCAGGAGGAGCACCAGAGCGCCGGTACCAGCGCGAGCCCGACATCCAAACCCTAGCTTCGGTCCGTCTGCGTCGATGCCGATCCCCTGCGCCTCGAGCCGAACCGACCACGTCGACAGCCCCACGGTGAGCCACTTAACCCCCTGGACATGCCCCGCCTCGCCGTACCGCCCTAGATCCGCCGGACGTTCCGTCGTACACCCTCGGTGCACCGACGAGCGCGCGCGTCTGCTCGCTTCCACGTCGCGCAGAAACCCTAGCTAGGCCGCGCCTGACCCCCTAACACCGACCGCTCCCTAGCCCAACGGTAGCCGCTTCCGCGCGCGAGCCCCAGGTCCAGAGATCGATCCCCGCCCGCGCCGTGCATCGACCTGTCGCTCAACGCAGAGAAGAAGAGGAACAGTACGGCTATGGTCGTTTTGCAGTTTAGCCCTTCCTTTTGTTTTCGCTTAACCCGCGGTACCTCGTGGCCCACCAGTCAGCCGCCGTGGTCTTCTCCCAGAAAACCCCCTGGCTTTTTGTAAACCTTAACCCGCGCTCCCTCTAGACCCACATGTCAGCCTTCGTGGCGTTTTTGCAAAAAGGCTCTGAGAGATTTGTACTCCTCAACCCGCAGACCTCGGATCCACCACGTGTCCTCTGCTGGACGGCTGCGCGCGCAGTGGACCCTGAGGTCGCCCTGGCCCTACCTGTCGTTCACTTAGACTAGAGCAGGCCGCGGTGTAAAACGTTTTTCTGCGCGTGGACGCCCAGTCAGCATGGCCCCACTGGTCATTGGCTGTGGCTAGGTTCTGTGCGTGTAACAAAAGCTTTTCTGAATATCTGTTTAATTCAAACCTTTTCAAATTTAATTCAAATTCAAATTTAATTCTGTTTTTAAATAACTTTTAAAATACAAATCCAAATAATACAAATAATATGTGTTTTCAAATCAGAAAAATGTGAGGAATTCAAATATGGCCTTCAAAATATATTTTGGACACTTAAAATTTCAAGTTGATTTAAATTACAATAAAATGCCCTTTTTCCTTAATTATTTAATAACTTTTGATTTATAACTCCAAATTTAACAAATAATATGTCTAAAATGATTAGCTCGACGAGACCTTTCTGTTTATGCATTCCATGTTTTGTTTTGATGCATGCATCATATAAATATAAAGGGTACAGCAACTAATATGAGGTTAAAATGGGGCCAAAACCCAATAAAATGATTTATTCTTGTATTCCACACCTCACCCATGCCATGCTACTTTATTGCCATGCAAATTGTGCATCATTCATCATGCCATGATTGGTTGCTTGTCGCATTTATTCATATGCTTGTGCACTTTATTTATGTTGGCCCTTGTTTGTTTGGTTCTTCTTCGAATAGACGCTGAGCAGGGGATATATCAAAAGACCCAGGAGCACTACCCAGATCCTTCTCTCGCTTCAACTGAGCTGCCAGGCAAGCACTACCACATGCTTGCATATATATAGTACCTATTGCCTCTATCTTATTCTTGCATCATTGAGTCACGATTGCATTAAACTGAATCCCAAGTATTGCATAGCCTTTACTTTTAAACCCCACCGAAGCTTGTTCCTCCATCCCATGAGCCATTACTACAGGAGTTGTTTGAGCCATGCGAGTCGTAGAACAGCATGTGTAGGGTATGTGAGTGTCTGATGGATAACGAGGTACCTAAACAACTTAACCTGAGTAGTAATGGGATAACTAATGAAAGTGGCATCGGTGAGCCATATTCGCTATTTGGTTTTTCAGGCTCACTTGTGTCTCGTAGGACCCCGAGTACTTGATTCCTGTTCCTTGAATATTCGCGCTATCCACATCTGGGAGGCTTATGAACCCCCCTGAGCCAGAGCTTGATTCATTCTTATTTCTTGGGGCCACAAACTAGTTTGAGGTTTTATTTACTATCCTGTACTTATGCCATGCTTTACTGCTTTATTTAAATTGTGCGAGGTACTGCACACTGTACTGTTTAGGGTCGTGACCCGTTTTCGCTGTATCGACAAGCCCAGTCACACTTTCGGGTTCCCAGTCGTTTACATCCGGCCACACAAACCTTGAGTCCGTCTCGTAGCCGGCCAGCTTCGTTGCGGGTAGCTTAATGGGGTGGCCCCCTGAAATATTTCTGAATCCTGTGATCGCTTTGTCGTGACTGCCTCGTTGGTTTTGATTTGGTTTTTCCGAGGTTGATCGAGTGTGTGTTGCTATTTGTGCACCCCTGCAGGGTAAAACTTTCTGAAAGCCGTGTCCGCGGTTATGGACGACTTGGAGCACAGTTTCTCGATCATAGACAAGAATAACTAAAGTACCGCTTTTAATTTGACTAAGTACCTGACTAGTAAATAGTGCAACACTCATGGAATGGATAATAAAACTGCCAACGGATGGGGGGGTTGTTCGTCCGCTTCCTCGTTGGTAAGCGAGGAGGAGGATGGATCTGTGGACATTACCGTTATAACTGTTGTTATTAATTCACGGACGTCCGTCTATCTTTGGTTAGGCGGATGGTTAGCGAGTATCTATAGAATTGCTAGGGTTATCTTTTGCTGCAATTGCGTCACCCTAGGTTGTGTCCCCTTTAGCGGCATAAAGACTTGCTGAGTACCCCTAGGGTCTCACACGATAAATTATTGGTTCAGATGAACAGGTACATTCGCAAGATGGATACTGGGTGGAAGAGACGGACGATGTGGGCAACGATCATTCGGTGTAGAGATTCCGGGAACGGGGATCCGTGAGATCTGTGGGCGGGATGTGCTTATTTATGGGGCATCTTATGCTGATTTGCTTCTTATCCGTACTCGGATTTTGTCTTCCGCTTCCGCTTGATACTCTGATGTTTGATGTATGAGGAGATATCCTAAACTATTATATCTAGCTAGGATATTTGGATCTTGCCATATGGCGTTGCTATATTTCCTTTCTTTTAGATGGAATGGCTCTGATGTACTGTTGTATGGTGGCTTGCATACATACTCATTTGTGTATGTAGTTGATCCCTTCGCCTGCCGATTACGCCGCCCGTTCTTGTCCCGATGTTTGGAAATGGTTAGGACGTCCGAAAGGTCTACCTGTGAGTGGCATTTGGGCCCCACCGTACTATTTTAACCATTTCCGCTCATCCATGCTTGTAACTAGGAGCGTAATTCATCGAGGTAGTTACATGGCACGAGTAGTTGAAGGTGCCTTATGATGGTGTCGACAGAGGTCATTGGAGTGCCTTGCCAAAGGTTGATGTAGATGGCGCACTTGGTCATCCACATGACGCTCGCGACGATGCTCCTTGTCCTTAGCACTCTTCTAGTGATGGTGGTGCCTTCTTGAGCTTGGTTGAGCATTATGGATGGTGCTCAACATGTATTCTTCATCTTCATGGCGATGATGCCTTGAACGACGTCTTGTATCCTCTTAATGTTGGTGATGATCTTGAGAGGATGTTTGTCGATGAAGATTCTTGCTTCGTGACGCCTCTTTTGGAAGATGATGTTGGGGCGCCACTCTTCTTGTAGGCGGTGGCACTTGTTTCCTTGGAGGTTGTTGCACTTGACGCCTTGGAGATGGTCGTGCTTGGTGCCTTGGAGATGGTGGCGCTTGACGTCTTGGAGGTGATGGCGCTCGTCGCCTTGGAGATGGTGCCTCATGATGCCATGTAGGTGGTCGTGCTTGACGCCTTGGTGGTGGATCATCGAAGTAGGTGGTGCCCTTTGGTGTGGCACGCTTGGCCTTGAAGGTCATGGTTTCTTGATGATGCGCCTCCGCTAGCTTGGCGTAGTACTCCTCCATGTCCAAGTGGTGGAGGTATTCTTCATGGCTCATGGAAGATCCCTCAAAGTGGGTGAAGTTCGCCATCTCCTCCATGCTTGGTGAGGCGTCGTTGATACGTTGCTAATGTATCTATAATTTTTGATGTTCCATGCTTGGTTTATATCTACTTTCTTATGTTTTGTCCACACTTTGGAGTACTTTTTATACACTTTCTTGGACTAACCTATTAACAAGATGCCACAGTGCTAGCTGCCTATTTTCTGCTGTTATTGGTTCCAGGAAAGTCAAAAAATGAATATTCTCGGAATTGGACGGGACAAAAGCCGAAGTCAATATTTCACCGAGGGGGACATGGAGCCAGAATACAAAACCGAGAGGGGCCAGGGGCCACCCACACCACCTGGCCATGCGGCCAGGCCTGGCCCGTGCCAGGGGGTGGTATCGCCGCCTAGGGCACCCCCTCGGCCTCCCCTTTCGCCTATAAGATGCCTCCGATACAGAAACCCTAAGTACCCGATCAAAATTCCATGAAAGAGTTTGTAGCCGCCGTCATCTCCATCCCTAGATTGGGAGGGATCTGAAGCTCTTCCCGGCACCCTGTCGGAGGGGAGAATTCACCCTGGAGGCCTTCTTCATCACCATGCAAGCCTCCGGTGTGATGCGTGAGTAGTTCATCCCTGGACTACGGGTCCATGTAGTAGCTAGATGGTTGGTTCTTCTCCTTTGTGCTACCATGTCTAGATCTTGTGAGCTCCATTCATGATCAAGATCATCTATTTGTAATCCTACATGTTGTGTTTGCAGGGATCCGATGGATATTGAGATGCTATTTCAGATTGATTATTGATTCTATCATGTCTTTGTTATTTGTGATCTTGCATGCTTTCCGTTGTTAGTAGATATCTTGGCCGAGTAGATGCTAGCAACTCCAAGAGGGAGTATTTATGCTCGATAGTGGGTTCATGCCTCTAGTAATCTGGGGAAGTGATATAAATCTCTAAGGTACTAGATGTGCTATTTCTACTAGGGAGAAAACATCAATCCTTTGTTCATAGAACAATCGTATTGTTTACTTTACACGCAATGCGTAATGCAATTATCTGTTGCTTGCAACTTAATACTAGAGGGGGTTCGGATTGATAACCTGAAGGTGGATTATTACTCATAGATGCAGTTGGATTACGGTCTATGTATAATGTTGTAAAATCAAATCTCATCGGAGTCAAGATGATTAGTATATGCATGTATGCTTTATCGATGTTTGTCAATTGCCCCGCTGTAATTTGTTCACCCAACATGTCATCTATCTTAAGGAGAATCACCACTAGTGAACTATGGACCCTGGTTCTTTCTTTTACCATCAATCTACAACTGTTTACTGCTTTCTGTTTACTTTCTGCAAGCTATTACTTTCTTCCACACAATACGTTTAATCCTTTGTTTTCAGCAAAACCGGTGAGATTGACAACCTCACTGTAAGTTGGGCGCAAAGTTCTGTGGTTGTGTTGTGCAGGATTCCAAGTTGGAAACAACACCTTGGAGGTGTTTCCTTGCTCCTACTGGTTCGATAACCTTGGTTTCATAACTGAGGGAAACTTACTGTTGTGCTCATCATATCTTCCTCTTGGGGTTCCCCAACGAGATCGACATCAATCTTGAGCCAGCAGCCGTCGTTGTAGCACTCAAAGTCATCCATGTTTGGGGAGTCGTTGTTGATGTAGTACTCCATATCACCCAAGCATGTGGAGCCATTGTCGGTGTAGTGGTCCATGCATGTGGAGCCATTGCCGATGTAGAGCTCCAATTCCTCCATGCTTGAGGAGCCATAGTTTATGACGTGCTCCATGTCTTCCATGCATGTGGAGCCGTCATAGGTGCAATGCTCCGGGTCCTCAAAGAATGCGGAGCCAATGTCGGTGTAGTGCTCCATCATGTCCTCAATACTTGTGGAGTCGTAGTCATGGTGGCTTATCATGGATTCTTCATAGATATCATCCTCGGTTCCGGAGTTCCTAGACATGATTCACAAGACCAAGTGGTGTATATGGAAGTGGTAGGGGGTTAGGGATGCAACGTCAAACCTTACTTTACCTTGGAAGATAGTATCATGCAAGTGGCAACACTTGAGAGCAATCAAAACCAAGCAAAGTGAAGTTCACGCGGAACACCAAAACCAACTAACCACTAAAAACACACACACACAAAGCTTATGGTGGATGGGTATGGAAGGTGGCATGTCAAGAACCAATCCGAAATCAAGATGTTATAATAGCAAGTAAAGAACCACGATGATCACAAAGCAAAACAAGTCAATCCACAAGATAGGAATTATGTACAAGGAAACACACACGGTGGGATAAATGGGACTTGTGCAACAGAGAAAGTGAGCTAAGAACCAAATGAATACCTAGCGAAGACTATAAGCTCATGTCACATAAGTGCAAGGAGAGACGCTAGTTCGATTGCAATAAATTGGTGGGCTACAAGATATGCACAATAAGTACCACCTATTTGATGTTCATCGAGCTTGCGCTTCCTATTCTATGAGGCACTTGTTTCTTTATTTTTATTTTATTTTTCTTCTTTTTATTTTTTCACCTTTCTTTTCTTTTTTCACTTGCCCCTTCCTTGTGCCAACAACTATACAAGATAAATATATGAGATAGCGCGCTCACAACTTTTGCTCGGAATTCTACAAGGTATAAAATATGCATAGCCCAAGCAAGCATAGGAGTAACTAGTCTCAATAGGTGTTTGTTGAACGCAAAGATAGTGTAGCTCACAAAGGAAAGCAAGTGGGGAGAAGTAGTGGAATGTTTATACATTTCGTCGCTGATCTTCACCCTTTATTGGTGGATTCCGCCTTGCTCACAGAATTTTGTTGAATTAGATAGCATGAACTACAGATATGATGATGTATAGCTCTTTCTCCTTTTCAAAACGAGCTAAAGAACACCAAAATCCGAGTTCGTATGCAAAAGTTATGCTCAAAACCGTGAAGCAGATTTTTCTGTCAGCAGGGGGTGATATTCCGGGGCGCGCATGCCAGACAGTCCGGCTGGGCCGGATATTCCGGTCCGTTTAGGACGGAAACTCCGGTGGGGTGGATAGTCCGGTCTGTTTAGGCCGGACAGTCCGGTCCAGTCGATCCAGAACTTTCAGAACACGAACGGGACGAGTTTTGGCGGAAAAACTCGAACCAAAACCTCAAATTGATGGGGGAAATCAAGGAATTAGGCTATGGAAACGCGGGGGAAGGTAGATCAACAAGTTTAGCAAGTAATCCACGGATCAAAACCTACCAAAATGCACTCAAATCACAGATCGATCCAAAACACGAAATTTGGGCTATTTTTTGGGGATTTTCGAATTTATGGGGAAAAGACCAAATCGATGAGGAATCCGTGGCAACCAAAAGCTTCTAATATCATATGATGTGGGGTGTGGGTGGCCCGATCTTCACGGATCTCGTGGTCAAATCAATGGGAAAGCGAGGGGAAAGGGAGAAGGTAGCGGAAGCGGACGCACACCTCGCGAAGAACACGATGAACACACGCAAAACTCACACGATACAAGGCCGATTGCACCCGCTGTTGGCCACCGGTCCGATAGAATCCACGCAAGGAAAGATCGGTCAACGTGCTCCCTCGATCCCACGTGGAGAGGTAAGAACACCTTGGAGAGGGTCTTGACGTCTTGGCAAAGGGACACCGATGCCAAGGCCTTATACAATGAGGGAGGCGCGATGCAAACTCCAACGAGGTGGTGACGATAGTCGATCCCCTTTGGTAGAAGGGGATGAGACAAAACTAGAGATTCCATAAAGGGGGTTGTCTTTAGTCTATCATCTATGCCTAAGGGTTACAATGCGGGGTGGGGGCTCTATATATAGGCCAGCCACAAGTTCAGGGGTAGTTTGCGCATAAAACTAGGGTTTGGTGCGGAATAGAGGGGTACATGGGCCAAGGGCCCAGATGTTGGCTCGCAGGCCCATCACTTAGGCCGGACGGTCCGGGTCGGGTGGACCGGACAGTCCGAGGTGGTCGGACACTCCGGCTAGAGTCCAGGTAGAGTCCGATGTAGCGCACAGAAGGTCCGCGCCAGGATGGGGCTGGGGTAGGCCGGACACTCCGGCTACGCAGGACATTCCGGCTGGCATTAGGCGGACTCTCCGGGGCGACGGCGGAGACTCTGGTTCTGGAGCTGGTTGCTCCTGGTCCATCGTCTTGGTTGACTTGGGGATGATCTTGGGAACTTGGCGTTGTAGATGTAGTAGCGTCCGCAGGACGGGCTGCATCAGCTCCCCCCTTCAAAAAGAGTCGTCCTCGACTCTTCATGCTCATCCTACGAAGAGGATGTCGAGAGACCTTCTTGATCCTGGGGTTCACCATATAGTCGTCCTTGAGAAGCTTGATGTGGCAACTCTTCAATGTTCCTTCACCTTCCATGAAGCTTGGGGGATGCTCTCTAGAGATCTTTTTGTCAACTCGTGCTCAACCGAGGTTGACATGATTGTTCGGGTACCTACACACATCATAGATAAAAGGAAGAATGTGTGTGCATGGTAGAGAAATACATCATCCATCCTGACATATCTCTTCTTGTGCACATCACCATTAGTATCAATCAAGTATGAAATAAATGCATGGTGATTATGCAAGTGGGGAACATGCTTATCATGGCAATCATCAAAATCTCCAAAATTTGATGTGGGGTGTGGGTGGCCCGATCTTCACGGATCTCGTGGTCAAATCAATGGGAAAGCGAGGGGAAAGGGAGAAGGTAGCGGAAGCGGATGCACACCTCGTGAAGAACACGATGAGCACACGCAAAACTCACACGATACAAGGCCGATTGCTCCCGCCGGTGGCCACCGGTCCGATAGAATCCTCACAAGGAAAGATCGGTCAACATGCTCCCTCGATCCCACGCGGAGGGGGAAGAACACCTTGGAGAGGGTCTTTACATCTTGGCAAAGGGACACCGATGCCAAGGCCTTGTACAATGAGGTAGGCGCGATGCAAACTCCAATGAGGTGATGACGATATTCGATCCCCTTTGGTAGAAGGGAATGAGGCAAAACTAGAGATTCCACAAAGGGGGTTGTCTTTAGTCTATCATCTATGCCTAAGGGATACAATGAGGGATGGGGGCTCTATATATAGGCCAGCCACAAGTTCCGGGGTAGTTTAGGCATAAAACTAGGGTTTGGTGCGGAATAGAGGGGTACATGGGCCAAGAGCCCAGATGTTGGCTCGCAGGCCCATCACTTAGGCCGGACAGTCCGGGTCGGGTGGACCGGACAGTCCGGGGTGGCCAGACACTCCGGGTAGAGTCCGGGTAGAGTCCGATGTAGCACACAGAAGGTCTGCGCCAGGATGGGGTTGGGGTAGGCCGGACACTCCGGCTAGATCTGGCCGGACATTCCGGCTGGCATCAGGCGGACTCTCCGGGGCGATGATGGCGGAGACTCTGGTTCTGGAGTTGGCTGCTCCTGGTCCATCTTCTTGATTGACTTGGGGACGATCTTGGGGACTCGGTATTGTAGATGTAGTAGCGTCTGCAGGACGGGCTGCATCAGGATGGCTGCCCTACTGGGAGCTCCGCCCCTGACTGTGGGCCCGAGTTTGACAGAAGTGGGTGCACCGCCTCGGCACTGTAAGACGGAAGAAAATCTTGACCAAACAGAAGTCCACATGTTAGAAGGGTGGCAGGTCATGTTCTCGTCGGGGTTTGGTCGACACATGTAAGCTGGAAACAACAGTTATTCACATTTAGGGCAGGTGTATATAGATTTCATTTACGCTGGCGGTCAAACATACAAATGGGCAAAAAAAGAGTGACTACACTGGGATCATACAACACAACGAACTAACACACGGGTTCCAATCCATGGCACCACTACTAGCTAGCACTACGGGAGGACCAGTACACTGGCCAACAGGTTATATGTTCGACGCGCAGGCAGAGAACAACCCAGGGTGCTGAGATGTAGGAGCATGGCACGCGCAAGCAGAGCTTTCGTTTTTGTTGTTGGTTATGATTATCGCTCTATCGTCTATACCTGTTTAGGCGAATGTTATATAGTGTCTCTGTAGAATTGTTATACATGTTTATCTTTCACTACAATTGCGTTAACCAAGGTCATCTCTTTAAATGCATAAAGACTTGTTGAGTACCCTTGGTCTCACACTCGGAATTTGGCAGATTATCATGCCTATCCTTATGGTGGTTACTTCGTTGACGAACCCGATGATGGAGAAGTCTACCCTCTCGAGAGGAGATTCTGGGCTTACAATTATGAGACATGTGGAATGGGATTTGTCATGGCATATTGCCCATTTGTATCGTAATCCATACTGGGTTTATTGTTTTGGCTTCAGCTTGATGTTTGATGATTGATGTATGAGGATGTAATTCTTTATGATATTGCTATAATATATGTATTTAGATCTTGCCGTAATGTTGTTTTAATATATTTCTATTTCTTTTTAGCTGGAATGACTTTATTGTACTTTTGTACGTCATATCTCGTACACGCCCATTTGTGTACGAGAGACGCATACTTTTTCGGGCATGTTCTCGCACTTGAAACTATATCCTTGAGTTGTGGATGGGATTGTTCACTGGTACTATGCCCTGCCCTTGGGCCTTCTTATGGGTGCCATCACGGCCTCCATGGTACTACGTCCTGCATCCAAAATTTAGGTTATACCGACTTATGATTTAGAACATGATTCTTGGATGGGTTTATACTTGTTATAAGAGTTATTTTGCCCTCCAGGGTCCCTTCGGATGGGGTTGTCGTCAAGTTTAGAAATATTCTTGGTAGCTATGTATACTAGGGAAAAAATAAAACGTGAGAGTATGACTACTTGTACTTTTACTTTTTTTCCCCACCGACCCATCCTATTTTGGTAAGGAAGTGAAACTTTTTTTTACTCTTCTCATCTAAATTTTCAAGTTAGGATTTCACGTGTTCTGGGTTATCTATAGTACCATAGGATCCTTCGTGACCTGTTGCATCCAATCTTTGTTTCAATATGTGCTTGTTGTTAATCAATTGTTGGTACATTTCATACCGACAGATTTTTTGTTAATCCCGTGTGATATCTCCTACTCCTTTGTTAACCGACACAATCTTGTTAAGGGTGTTTTTCCTTTGCATGCTTTCACAGAATATGAAGTTGTGAATATCTATCGGATAAGTTGTTTTTCATCTAAGTGGTATTTTATCCGGAGACGACCCATTTCGGAAAAAATGAATACTTTTCGTGTCCTGAGTTTAGAGATTTCTTTATCGTCCCCTCCTAGGTTCTAGCACTTGCCAACTGATCCACGTCATCTCCTTCGGCTCAAATGACTAGCTTAAAGTCCACTACAGCCCATCTCGCAATCCAGTTGTGACAGAGCATCACATGAGAAGGTGGTGTGTACCTTCTCACTCCTCGCGATTTGGGTTTATCTACCCTCATCGGCAATCTAGGATCTCCGACAAACGGGCCACACATCCTTCCATGATCCGACTTCGCTTCTTCTCCTCTACCTCTGGGCTGCTCGGGTTGACCAAGGGGTTGTCTATTCCAACTTCCCGGCCTTAGCAGTTCTCTGTGGGTAGGGTTTAGGGTGGATCACCATGGTGGTGGCTCAGGACAAGGGCGAGACCAGCAGGTCGAAGGAGAGGATGGGATCTACACCATCACTTAAGGAACTCCTACAGAGTTTGAACCTCAAGGGAGAAGACATTGGAGGGATTTTCGTGAAAAAGGAGGATGTTGATTCCCTGAAGGAGGTATCGAAGTGGATGGTGGTGATGCATTTGCTATCTACAAAGACGTCCACTACTACGTCGCTGAAGAAGACGATGCGCAAGATATTTCCTTTAGGGATCTCGATGACGGAAGGTTCCTTGTCCAAGCTAGCTGTCTAGGAGATTGGCAGAGGATCACGGAGCATGGACCATGGTTGTTCAGGGACAAGGCCTTGTTGATTGAGAAATACGATGGTATCCGTAAGGCTTCATCAATGGAACTAAATAGGATCCACGCCTGGATCCAAGTCCATGACACCCCCGAGCTGTTTCCCAAGAAGCCGCTTGTGTTTGACCTTGCGGCGAATGTCGGAGAGGTGGTGGATTTTGACATGCATGGTGGCGAGTATGTCTGAGCTCGTGTGTGACTATATTTGAGGAAAGCACTCACCCGCTTTGTGACTATCAGGCCAGAAGGTGAGGCCCCGGTGATCATGCGTGTAAAGAACGAGAAGATCCCCTGTTATTGCATTGTGTTCGGCATTCTTGGTCGTGTGAAAGAAGAATGCGGATTAGGAGAGCACCCTCCAAGTAGCGAGGGTTTTGGTAAATGGCTCTTGGCTGACACTGCCTAGAATCGAGCATAGTTGTAGGGGGAATTTGACCAGTTCCAGTAGAACATGCCACCACATCGTGCACCATCTGATGTGGGGGATCATGGAGAAGGCCGCTCTAGTCGCTATGATGCTGGTAAGCGAGGTGGATGTTATGGCAGGCATGGCTAGGGAACCACCTTGGAAGCCATAGAAACCAAGAAGAGGAACTCTTTAGAGGCAAAGCTTACTGAGGTGAGGCCCGCTAAAGATTGGAGCACTCCCTCCCAACAACCATTGATGCTTAAGTGGAAGGCGCGGGGGATATTAGCACGATATAAGTGACGGGGGAACAGAAGCAGCTCAACTTCGAGGAGGAAGACAACCACAAGAACTATCAGCCACGCTCAGGTACTCATCCACCCCCTCCTTCTGCTAGGGAGGAGAAACGATCTAAGAAACACTCTACTCCGACGAAGAACAACCAACATGCATGATCAGCGTGCTCCAAGTCAGAGCACCACCGGGAACAATGAGTACCTTCTTATGGAACTAGCGTGGCTTGGGCAACGACATGATAGTTCATGATCTCCACGACTTCGTGAGATATTTGGCCCCTTCTATCCTATGTGTCGTGGAAACTCAAGTTCATATGTCTAGGGTGGAAAGTTTAGTGAGAATGTTGGGCTATGACAATGTGTTAGTAGTACAGTCCGCAGCGGTGGCTTGAGAGTTTTCCGGAATAATGAAATAAATCTAGAGATTTTACTTACTCTTATTGGAGCTATTGTTTTCCCCCCTTCGACAGATCCATGGCGTTTGACATGTGTTTACGGAGAGGCAAACACCAATGATCACCACAAGACATGGGATATGCTAAAGCTATCAAAGCATCTTCCTCCTTATCGTGGCTTTCCATTGGAGATTTCAACGAGGTACTCCTTTGGGAGGAAAATATGGGTGTCAATGAGAGGAATAACACTCAGATTCAGGCTTTCAGAGATATGGTGGATGTGTGTGAGCTCATGGATTTGGGCTACACTGGCACACCATGGACCTTTGAAAAAAGAGTAACGGGTGGATATTTTTGTAGGGTCGGCATTGATCGAGCCTTGGCCATGGAAGCTGATCAGAACATTTTCCCTGGACTATGTGAAACATCTGACTGTAGCTGCATCAGAACATTCACCCATCATATTTCTTCATGAACCACCTAAGGAGCGGGAGCCCCAGCCACGCGTTTTCAGGTTTGAATCCATGTGGGAGCCTGCATGGAGAATTTTCACCTATGATGGAGCAAGTGTGGAAGGCAGAAACAAGCAAATCTATGCATGATCTAGAAGGGAAGTTGTGAAGGAGATATTCCCTTGAGGCCAATAATAGAGGTGTTTATTATCATATCTCATTAGTTCATAATAGTTTTATATCATGCTATAATTGTATCAAGCGGAAACATTGATACATGTGTGATATATAAACAAACCAAAGGTCCCTAGTAGCCTCTATTTAACTAGTTCATTGGGTAGCTGATGATCAAGGTTTCCTGATCATGGTGCATTTATTCCAACTGACAATGAAGTCATATCATCTAGAAATTAATATGATAGACATTACCCACCAATGATTGTTGCAACACAATCAATTCACAAAGTTCACAGTTGCAATTGTCTGAAATAAAGTGTCCTAATCCTTAGGCAGTGAGATCATATTTAATCGATGTCACCCGAGGCTGCTTTGACTACATCAACCATCATGATCGTAATTGGGTGACTATAAAGGTGTATGTTGGGTATTCTAGAGGGGAAGGTTGAGGCGTAGGTATCAAGATCGGGATTTGTTCTCTTGTTTGATGGGAAGATACATTGGGCCCACTCAGTGAATTGCATCCATAAGGTGTGCAACGTATGACTAGGTCATGGGGATGGAATATCACGATAATGAGTAAAGTAGTACTTCTTGGAAATGAGATTGAACAAGGTATCATGACACCAATGATCAGATCTCGGACAAGTGAGATATCGAAGTAAGAAGGGAATTGGATTTGATGTTTGTGGTTCAAAACGACTTTGACATCGTGGAATGCATGGGGATCATTATAGGCATCCTGGTCCCGCTATTGATCATTGATCTGAGATCATCTTGATCATGTATGTTCCATTCCTGAACCATAAGTAACACACTTAAGGGCATTACGATGCCTGGAGATTGTTCTGGAATTGATGGAATCACAAAAAGAGAAGAGAGAAACTAGAAGTGTTCTAGAGAGAATGTAAATCTGTTCAGAATGAACTGAAAAGTGTTTTGGGAGAATGGGAATCTAATAATATGTATTTTATATTAATTATTGGAATTAATATTAAATAAATATTCAAATTAGATTTTATTTGGGCAACTTCCACTAATGGACCAAGTTCCCAAGGGAACAAGGCCCAAGAGGGAAATCACCTAAAGGGGCCAAGCTTAGCTGCCCAAGGGGAGGTGAGCCTAGACACCCCACCCAAGGGGGACCACCCGGCCATCCTAGGACTTTGCGTGGGGTGGGGCCCAACCAGCCAGCCCAAGGAACCCCTCCCATGGCGCCTCCTCCCACCTCATGATCTTTAGTCCCATTCTAGGACTTTAGGAGAGGGTGTGCCCAACTTTTTCCTATATAAAGGGGGGCATAGGGGTGGGAATAAACGCAACAATCCAATAATTATCTAAGGTAGTTTTCCTTAGAGAAGAAACCTCTCTCTCTCTCGTTGCCTTTTGCGGTAGCGCGGTCCTGGAAGCACTGTACACGCAAGAGAAAACAACACTATGGCATACCGTTGTGCTGCAATGATTCCTGCCAGGAGATCTACTTCCACAATCTTGGCAAGGATCCGAGATCCAGTAGCCATTGTCTTACACCATACGTATGTGATACCTCGGGGGTGCTCCCATTAGTGGCACTATATCAGCGTATGAGGAACTTGTGAGGACCTTCGAGATCTTGAGGTCAAATGGGTATGACTACATCATCCACGTTCTTGGATGAGCATTAAACTCTTATGGTATACAAGGGTATGTTACCGATGTCTCTCCCCTTTATAGTATTACTCTTAGATAGATCCTGGCTAGGTGTGTTCCAACGTAGGAATTTTTTTTCTGCCATTGAACCCCTTCAAGTTGAAGGGCATATCCGGTGCTTTATCTACCTGGGGATGTGAGACCTCTGGCCATGTATGCACAGAGGTGAAACATTTGAGGAGGGAGCTGGCTGAGATGAGGTCTTAGCTTGATCGGACAGGGCTAGACTACCAGGATCTAAAAACCGTCAAGCGCATTGTCGAGTTATAGCATTATGAGGAGACCATGTGGCATCAGCAGGCCAGAATACAATGGTTGCTGGATGGAGACCGCAACACGTGGTTTTTAAACCTAAGAGCCAGCAAGAGAAAGAAAAGAAATCGCATATCTCGGTTACGTTGATCAGATGGCACCTTTACTGAGGATAAGAAAGAGAACTGTGACTCAACGAGACATTTCTACGATACTATTTATACTTTGGAACCGATTACATGTATGGTGAAGCGATCCAACCCGTTATATATTGGATCATGTGTTTACAGTGCTAGTCTCTTGGATCGATTCGCTAGAACACACAGTTTCGATGAATAAAAGAGTATCAATGTGTCACATTATTACAACGATTGATCCAAGAATATACTTATTACAAACTTTCTTAGCTCATGGATAGATCGAATAACATAGATTAACAAATAAACATTAGATAAATGCTCCGTCACGCCATAGGAAACACGCTGAGTGGAGATTCACAACCTAAACGATAACCTTACTCATCCCCAGAGTAACCTACAACATGAAAAGTTGCAGCCACAAATGGTTCCAATACATTTGAACTGTATTGGTAAGATGTCACTGTTATGTGGACACAATTGGCAACCTAACATATGCATGCACACTTTGGCTAGTGGAGTTAAGGCTATTTGCAGAAAGTAGAATTTTCTCCTACCTTTTTAAATAAGGTTTCAGTTCTTCAAAATAACTAAGAACACCTCGAGTCACTCGAGATATCCCAATATATAAACTATGGACACATTGAGTCAGTCAAGTGCTCCTAAAACCCATTAAGTTCACCCATCAAGTGTTATTAGAGAAATTGGAATGAATGAGAATTTTCAACTTCATCAAGAGAAGTTACTCATAATTTTCCATTACCGGGAACATGGCTAAGTACTTAGTTCTTAAACCATCTGCAGAGGCTAGTACACTTTACCCACAAGACCCAATCAACCCCTTTTGAGAGAATACTGGGATGATACCTTTGGGAAACAGAATCATGAGCCTAGCCCCTGACCATACCATCCTACAAACACCTACATCTGCTAGTCACGGTAGGACACAGTCCCATAACTTACTCAGTCAAGTCAGAGCCCATATGACATGTGGTTGTATATGAAAGTTATTAATCACAACAGTCTATTATCTTTTTGAAGCCTAGGTAGCAATCCCCACCATAAACCACAATCGATCACCCAATCCATGCCATTCCATGCAGGTGATTCATTGATTAAGTGGTTTTCATTTCAGCGAAACATAATATTTCTCATACACATATGTATCATGAAAACCACCCACGCAACTAAGAGCATGGCTAAGCAATTCTACAATACGATAGCTATCAAGGAATTAACTAGGGGACCTATGACAATTCTATTGGGTACTCACACCATAACATAGCATATATATAAGATAAAAAAATTACCTATGTATGCAAGATACTTAAAACTAAATGCATAGGAAACAACACGAAATTTATTATAGTGACACTTGCCTTAATTGTAGTTCTCGTTCACACAATCATCACAATCGCAATAATTGCACTCCGATCAATCTATCGCAGGAAAAGGATAAAGGCAATCAACAAAATGGTAGCACAAACACAACTAAACAGTATGCATGCATGCTAAAATAGAAAACGAGTCTAAAAGTATTTCATAAACATTTTCTATTAAATAAATAGGATTTTAATAGGCATTTTCTATTATTCAAAAAGCTTAAAATAAGAATTATTGGAAACTGAATACTTTTAGTACAAAATAGTTTCAGAAAATTTTGGAAACAATGGTACTAGATAGACAATGTTCATAGATTTCATTTGCCACTAGTTTCACTTAAAATGATTTATAGAATAAAAGTTGTAGCCCAAGTTCTAAATTAATAGATTTAATCATAGATAATTATTTTGCACCGTTACAAAGTCAACTAATGGTACAGTGGCATAGATTACAATTTTATGAATCCATAAACATCAATGTTGCTATTGGGGGGATACCCCGAGGTAGGGTAACGCCGGGGTATAAGGGCCGAGTTAGTCGAGGTACGGCGCGGTCAAAGCAAGTGCTGACCGGGTTACCTCAAGGCAGGCCAAACCACGGTGTGACCCGACCCATGGAGCATCTCTTCAACTATGGTCCGGCCGGCATAAATTATATGCCGGCCATGTTTATCTATCTGTTTTGCAGGTAACTTGATAAGGCGGATTAGCTATATGCTTGGCGGACTATCTTATGGCTTCTAAGAGAAGGAATCCCCCGCTGGTCAAAAGGTGGCTTTATTAGTTGTAGCATGAGCGAAGTAAAGTAAAGAAGAGGACCAGCGGGTCAGGGGCAACCAAGGTGACGCAGGCAAAGCCGGATGACGTAGCTCGTGCCTGGTGACGCCAAAAGACAAGGGTTACGATGTGGATTACGTCCAAAGCCCGGACGAGCCGTTAAAGAGAATAAAGAAGCATCTTCTTTAGGAGAGGAGCATATTCGTAGAATATGCTGCCACTTGTGCCCTAGAATTGTAACCCGGGCTCCCCTATATAAGGAGCACCGGGGCCTCCATAGAAGGGGATCGATCATTCTCTCTGTCTAAGAAAGAACTCTAGGGCTAGTTGGTAGGGAGTAAGAGACATTGTCTCCTTCTTACTGAGAGCCTCAAGAGAATTTGTAAACACCAATGATAGAGAAAATACAAGAACGTATGTGCGTGGAATCACCACGTTCTCCCTCCCTAGAATCACCACGACAGTTGGCGCCCACCGTGGGGCTAGCGGTGCTAGCAGGGGTGAAAATTCAGACAGGAAACTTCTCCAGCACCGGCGAGCGTGTCGTCTCAGGCTTGGTTCAGCGCTTTGGAGCGCTGGACTACGTCAACGACAATGCAGGAAGCTTCGGCAGGCACCCTCCACCGCGCAACGGCGTCCTCATCAAGCTTGGCACGCACAAGATCTACGTCGGCGTGGACGAGTCCTGTGTTCATCCGCGGCACATCATCGAGGGAGGCGAGCCACCTCTCAGCGCAGCTCGAGGAGTGCGTATCACTTGCCCTACTAGCAATGTTGAGGTCCTGATGACCGCGCCTGACGCAGAACCGAACAATGGCCTGGCACCAGAGCCAGAGGTAACGCCAAAGCAGACCAGGTCTAGGTTTCCTCTGCTAGAGAGGCAGAGAATGTGCTCCATCAAGCAATAGATATCCTAGCGACGCCAATAGCACCTATGGTAGATCCGGCTCAGGCATAAGGTGAGTTAGAGGAAACTAGGCAGAAAATGTTAGCTGGGGTAAAGAAGGTAGCAGAGCTGCATCGGTCTTTGAACATCACCTTGAGAGAATATGCAAAGGCAAACCACATAGATGGAGTGAAAATCCAGGGCAAGAACCTGATCACTGAGATTGACAAGGAATACGAGCCTAAGCCGGGTCAGACAGCCACGATAGTAACAGGAGGGCTGGATCGGTATAGTACTCCGGCAAAGAACCTCAGAGCAGCAAACATGGCCGCATCCGAGTTAGAAGGTTTAACTGGAGAGGCCCGGCAAAGGCAACAAGAGAGGGTGAATCACTTGCTAAGAGTTGCTTGCCAGCAAAATGAAGAGATAAACAAGGCAAACCCGGCGCCACCAGGAGCCTCGCAGGTGGTACATTCGGCCAGAAATAACCCGGCGAGATCCAGAGGAGCCGCGTCATCTTCGGGCCACAATCCCAGCAGAGAAGAAGTAGTAGACTCCAGAAGAAGAGACAAGCAGATGGTTCCTTATGATCCGGTAAGGGCTAGAAAAGGCAAAGTAGTGCAAGTTGATGAAGGTCAGCATAGTACCAGCCGAGGTGTGGCCGGCCGAGGTAACCGTGATCAAGGCAATGCCAGTCAAAGAAATGCTGCCAATGGCAATGCCGGACAGCGTGATCCCGTGGGAACGGGGCACAATTTACCTCGGACACAGCAACAACACGCACTTCGGCAAGAGGGGAGTGCAGGACAAGCAGCACAACAACAAAATGCTCGTCCGGATCAGGAAAGATACAATGATGGTTATTCGGCCATGGTCAATGACGGATACCCCAGACCGGATCACCACATAATCGGGTCAAGACTAGGAAGCAGGAACTTGCAGCCAGATGATGCTAGGCTGAAATTGGATAGGATTTATAGGTCGGAGCTAATTGAGATACAAGGTCCACCAGGTCCAGCATGCTTTGGGCCCTGGATCATGAACGAGCCACTAGTGCCGAACTTTCAGCTGGCTAGAGGAACACAAACTTATGATGGAAGTACTAGGCCAGAGGATTAGCTGATTGACTACGCCACAGCGGTCAAGATCGCAACAGGAAATTTGAGATGGGCGGTAAGATATGTGCCACAGATGCTGGAAGAACCAGCACGAGTTTGGCTAAACAATTTTCCACCAGGGAGTGTCAACTGTTGGTTGGATTTCGGGGAGTTGTTCGTTAGCAACTTCTCAATCACTTACAAGAGACCCAACAGGCCACAGACCCTTGCGTTGTGCCGGCAGAGACCGAATGAGCCAGATCGAGATTTCCTGACTCGGTGGTGCAATGTGCAAAACTCTTGCAAGGGAGTAATTGAATCACAAGCTATTGCATGGTTCGCTCAGGGATGTAGATATGGAAGTATGATGTGGCAGAGGTTACCGCGAGACATGCCAACTACCTTGGCTGAGACGATCTGGATCGCAGATTAGTATGCCTTGGGAGATCTAATGAAACCTCGGCTAATGTCGAGCGAGGAAAACGAGGAATATTACGGCCGAGATGGCCCCGGATCATCAAGGAGGAATGATTTTCGAGGAAAGAGAAGGGACGAGCGCCCAGATTACCGGTATAACTCGCAACAGGTTGCAGCAGTAGACCAGGATCAATCGAATGCCGGAGCCAGCCAACGCCAAAAAACTGGAGGGCAAAGCTGGCAGCAGAAAAACAAAGGGAAAAAACCTTGGACCTTGGAGCAGAAGAAGCAATGGCAAGAGCGAAAGGATAGACCGAGGTATACGTTTGAGTCCATGCTGGATCAACCTTGAAAGTTCCATACGCCAAGCCCGAATAGCCCGGCGAATCATACAACCCGGTAATGTGAATGGATGAGGAAGTTAGAACAGGGAAATTTGGGGAATGCTCAGGCACCTCGGAACGAAGCACCTAGAAATGAAGCACAACGGCCACCGCTACTGACAGGGGGAATGGACATCAACTGATGCTACCACCACCTCCGCCGAGGTACGAGAATCCGGAAATAAGGGATGTGGTACATCAAGTAGGCAATAACCAGCAACAAGGTCAGGGTTACAACGAGAATGAGGGACGAAACGAGTACAGGGAACATCATCAAAGCTACTGTGTGTTTACCACAGAAGAGAATGACTAGAAAAGCTTGCAGCGCTGGCATATGGAGGTGAACGCAGTATGCCAGCAGTAGTGAGGTATATGCCCTAGGCAGATCAAGAGATTACATGGAGTATCAAGGATCACCCAAAGATCATGCCAAGCCCGGTAACCTATGCTCTGGTCCTGGATCCGACATTCATCGGGCTGAATCTCAATGTAAGGTTTTCCAAGGTACTGATTGACAATGGCAGTAGTATCAACATTATGTACAAGGATACCATGCACAAGTTGGGAATAACAGAGAACATGTTGCAAGCAACGAGGACCACCTTTCATGGCATTGTACCGGGTATTTCCTGTGAGCCAATTGGTAAGGTCCGGGTTGACGTGTTATTCGGCACAAGAGACAATTGCCGTACTAAAACCTTGGAATTCGAAGTGGTGAATCTGGAGAGTGCTTATCACGCGTTACTCGGTAGGATAGCGCTGAACAAATTCATGGCAACTACCCACATCAGTTACCTTAAGATGAAGTTTCTCGGGCCAAGGGGCGTGATAACTGTATCAGGGGACTTTCGGCGTTCGATCGAGTGCGCCTCATCCGGATCTAACTTAGCCGAGTCACTCGTGATAGCTCAAGAAAAAAGGAAGATACTGGAAGTGGCGACACTGGCTCAGTCCGCACAACAACATATGCTAGCTCTGACCAACCCGCATGGGAGCGTATCATTCCAAGCAACTAAGGACACGAAGAAAGTACCAATCAATGATCAGTTCCCAGAGCGCACTGTGACCATTGGTGCCGGGTTAAGCAGCAAATAGGAAAGCGAGCTCGTCAACTTCCTCCGTGAGAATCAGGATATCTTTGCTTGGTCTACTCAGGATCTGCAAGGTGTACCGAGGGAGTTGGCTGAGCACTCATTGAACGTAAGACCCGGGGCTAAGCCGGGAAAGCAACCACTCTGGCGTTTCGCTGAAGACAGGAGGAAAGTCATTGGAGACGAAATAGCTAGGCTCCTAGCGGCTGGATTTATCATGGAAGTACTCTATCCGGATTGGCTCTCTAATCCGGTGCTAGTGGAGAAAAAGAAAGATGATCCGAACGTGGCTATGGTATGGCGCATGTGTATTGATTACACGAACCTGAATAAGGCGTGTCCCAAATATCCATTTCCGCTCCCTAGGATAGATCAAGTTATAGACTCAACGGCCGGATGTGAGCTACTGTCATTCATTGATGCGTATTCTGGTTTCCACCAGATACCCCTGAATCCGGATAATCAAATAAAGACTGCATTTATTACCCCGTACGGGGCTTATTGCTATCGAACTATGCCGTTTGGATTACGTAATGCAGGAGAAACGTACCAGCGATGCATGCAAAAATGCTTACATGATTAGATAGGTCGAAACATGCAAGTTTATATGGATGATGTGGTAATAAAAACCAAGCAAAGCAATACGCTCCTTGATGATATCCAACAGACGTTCGCGAACTTGAGAATGTTTTGAATGAAGTTGAACCCAGAGAAGTGCACCTTTGGCGTACCCGTCGGAAAGTTACTCGGTTTATTGATGTCCAGCCATGGCATTGAAGCTAACCCGACGAAAATTCGGGCCATAGAAAGAATGGAACTGCCAAAATTCCTTAACAATGTGCAGAAGTTCACCGGTTGCCTGGCATCGTTAAGTCGGTTGGGGTGTCGGTTGGGAGAGAAGGCCTTGTCCCTCTACCAACTAATGTAAAAGGCAGACAAGTTCACATGGATGCCACAGGCGAATCTTGCATTTCTAGAGTTGAAAAAGATGTTATCTACTGCGCCAATCCTAGCCGCACCACTATCTAAGGAGCCAATGTTGCTCTACGTAGCCGCGACCAACCGAGTCGTAAGTACAGTAATCGTAGTGGAGCGTGAAGAGGAAGGAAAGTCGGTGCAAAGGCCGATGTACTATCTGAGCGAGGTATTGTCAGTCTTAAAACAGAACTATCCTCACTATCAGAAGATGGCGTACGGTGTATATATCTCGGCCAAGAAACTCAAACACTATTTTGAGGAACACCCCATAAGGGTGATATGTGAGGCACCCACTTCAGAAATTATGAGTAACAAAAATGCAAGTGGCCGGATAGGAAAGTGGGCAATCGAGTTAGCTCCCTATGCACCACAATTTGACAGAAGGGATGCTATCAAGTCACAAGCCATGGAAGATTTCTTTGTGGACTGGGCTGAAATGCAATACGAGCCACCCCTGCCGGACTCCAATTATTGGCAAATGCACTTCGATGGATCGAAACTGAAAGATGGGTTGGGCGCCGGAGTAGTGCTTACGTCGCCCAAGAAGGATCAACTGAAATATGTCCTTCAAATCCACTTTAGTGCCTCAAACAATGTGGCGGAGTATGAAGCATTGGTGCATGGTCTCAAAGTGGCAAAAGAAGTAGGGATATGTCGGATACAATGCTTTGGAGATTCTGATTTGGTGGTGCAGCAAGTGTCTAGAAATTGGGATGCCTTGGATGCTAACATGGCCCTATATAGGTTCCATGTTCAAAAGATAAGTGGGTTTTTGAAGGGTGTGAGTTCCATCACATACCACAGATTGAAAACAAGGCGGCGGATACGCTGTCCAAGTTAGGCTCGTCCCGGCAGCCAATCCCACCAAATGTTGCCTTGGAGCACCTGAGAAAACCATCTATCACGCCCTCACCCGAATCAGATTCCATTTACATCCTGGCACTCTCCGGATCAGGAGGTGCACCTATGGAGATAGAGTGGGGAACCACCTCATCAAACCCGGGGACTACTTCAGCAAACCCGGGGACTACTTCAGCAAACTCGGGGACTGCCTCAGCAAACACGGGGACTGATCAGCCTGATCCGGCAGGAGTTATGTTAGTGGACGCAATGGAAGTTGATGAGGAACCTTTTCCCGGTTGGACTGTGCCAACTCGGGCCAAGCCAATTTTTGATTTCCTGAACGAGGGAATCTTGCCGGATGATGAAATAATCTCAAGGCAAATCTAGAGAAGGGAAAAGGCCTATACAATTATCAACACCAAACTATACAAAAGAAGTGTGACAACAGTACTACAGCGGTGTGTTGATCCGGAGGAAGGACTTTACATACTCCGGGATATTCACCAAGGGGAATGTGGCCACCATGCCTCCTCAAGGGCGTTGGTGGCAAAAGCTTTCCGGCATGGATTTTATTGGCCCAGTGCTTTGGAGCAAGCAGAGGATTTGGTGAGAAAATGCAATGGCTATCAGAGATACGCCACAAAAACTCATCTACCAATGTCACAGCTGAAAAATATACCCATTACCTAGCCATTTGCTATATGGTGCCTAGATATGGTAGGGCCATTTAAGCCAGCCAAAGGAGGGATGTCCCATATCCTAGTCATGGTTGACAAGTTCACCAAATGGATTGAGGTGAAACCAATTCGTAAATGTGATGGGGCAATAGCAGTAAATTCCTCAAGGGTATAATCCTAAGATACGGCTATCCCCATAGCATCATAACTGATAATGGAACAAATTTCGCTGAAGGAGCATTTGCGAGATTCTGCCAAGAAAAGAAGATTCGGTTAGATATCGCCTCATTCGCCCACCCCGCATCGAACGGGCAAGTGGAAAGATCTAATGGACTGGTATTGTTCGGGATAAAACCCCGGCTCATAGAGCAGCTGCAAAGATCAGCGGGGTGCTGGATAGAAGAACTACCAGCAGTACTGTGGAGCTTAAGAACAACTCCAAATCGATCAACGGGCTATACGCCATTCTTTCTGGTATATGGGATAGAAGTTGTATTACCAGCCAACATAGAGCATGATTCGCTAAGAGTCACCCAATACACAGAAGCCGAAGTGCGTGAAGCCCGGAAAAATGATGTTGATCTGCTAGAAGAAACGAGAGAACTGGCCTTGTCCAGATCCACCATATATCAGCAAAACCTCTGACGCTATCATAGCCGGAAAGTAAACCCCTGAGTCTTCTGGGAAGGTGATCTGGTACTCTGGCTAATACAGCGCACCGCTGGCATGCATAAGTTATCCCCTCCATGGGAAGGACCTTTCATTGTAAGCAAAGCCTTGCGCAATGACTCCTACTATCTTATTGATTCACAGCCCTAGGAAAAGAACAAGGCGGACCGGTCCGGAGAGGAATCCAAACGACCGTGGAACGTAGCACTGCTTCGTCCTTTCTACACCTAAGAGGCGAATGTATCCGAGCTACTCATATGTCGGTATGTATGTCGGCGATGAGCTTATCAATAAAAACTTTGCCACCCCGAGCAGAGACTCGAGGACTGCTACAATACTTGTTTCTCGTTTTTATGTCGGTTGGGTTAAGTCACTTATATCTTAGTTGGATTAGTAATGTGTAAGCACCAAAAACCTAACTCTTCGACTTTGCTACTGTCCAACAAGAATTGGCTTCATGGCAAGCAAGATAACAAGTTTGGAATGGCAAAGCACATGAAAAATGACTAAGGAAAAGAACTTAAGCGGGCCGACATTGGTTTTTTGACTAACCCTTAGTTTGTTTTGATCACTAAAATGCCGGATCATTTTGAGCTAATCTCAAAGTTTCAAGTATTGTTAAATCAATTTTTTGAACCTCAGACTCGTAAGTCGAAAAACCGAATAAAGGTAGACGCGAGTCGAGTCAAAAATTGGGGGAACAAGAAAACGAAACTCGGGGACTTCACCCACGATAATCTAGCAATAAAACTTAGTTCAGAACATAAAATTGTAGCACAACCAAACTAAAGTATTTAGATACATCTATGCCTAGCATTCTGGGGATCTGATAAATATGACCAGTGTTTTCTAAGGAGCAGGAGCAGCAGACGAGTCATCCGTCGATGAAGGAGGTACTTCGGAGTGTGGGGAGGGGCGCTAGCCTCGGCTTCGTCCTCCGGGTTAACCATCACCATCCTCCGAGTCTTTGGCCTCGTCACCGAGTTCGGAGCCCTCACTTTCACTCCCTTCCTCTTCATCTTCAGAGACAACCTCTTCATCAACGGCATCGAGATAACTCGGCCCCTCATTCCAAGTGTGGCAGAAGGAGTACTGGATGAGCTTGTTGGCACAGGCTTGGCGGCGCGTGATCCACTCCGGATCCTTGCACCACTTAGACCCGGTGCGCATGTGAGTGAGCAACCCCAGATCAATTCCTTCATACCATGAAAGAGCAAATTTCAAGGCAATATCGGCCTCAGCCCGTGCGGCAGATTCGCGCCATAGATGCAGCTGCGTATCACACTCCATTAATTTGGCTATGAAAGCCGAGCCTTTCTTTGGAATGGATTCACTGGGCCAGAGGGAGATGAACATCCGCGTTGCCGCTAGGATAATATCCATGCCATGGTTCTTCACTACCTCAAGACGAGCGGTGAGGCTCGCCAGTAGATCCTCCGTATTATACGGGATTGGCTCGGCACCAGGGGCAGCAAGAATACCATGTTGTTCGCAAGATTGGCGTACGGCAGCGGCACCGAGTGTGTCACTCTCTGGAAATTTGCCTAAGAATGGGAAAGTAACAGTGAACAAAAGCACCAAATCCGAAGGAAAGAATCAAGCAAGGGCAGAAAACTCACGCGCAATTTGGAAGAGGAGTCGCTGAAGCTCGGAATGAACATCAGCGCTATGGGCATGGAGTTTCTCGTATTCGGTGGTCACCGACGTAAGCTTGACGTTGGCTTCCTCCAATAGTCTCTTATTCTTGGAGATTTGCATGGTCAAACGCTCTTTCTCCTCGGCAAACTCCTGGTCGGCTTCTCCAACTCGGACTTATGGAGGCCCTTAAGCCTCTGAATTTCGGCATTCATCCGAGTGATCTCCGAGTCCTGGAATTGGAGCCGAGCTATCTCTTCATCCTTCTTGTTCTTCAGCTCAGCCTCATGCTTTTCTGCTTGCTCGAGGAAATGGGTCATCATTTCAGGCATGGTGACGCTATCCTCGAGAGCAACTGCAATAGCATAATGATCCGGAGGACCCAAAGTATAAGTGTCCACCGAATAAAGGAAGGAAAATACGACAATGGTGGGGAGGGGATAAATTTACCTTTGATATCAGCAAGGTTTTTCCGCATGATTATGTTTTCAGCTTCAACCTCGGCTGCATGATTCGAACAACAAATTAATATGGATCCTAGAAAGTTCGAATAAATGAATACAGAAGAGGAAGAATGGAAAATTACCCCTCTTTTGGTACTCCACCAGGACTTTACCTAACGCGCTCGAATGTCTTTATAGGAGTCTAGTAGGCGCTGGAACTCAGCGGATCGGCAATTAGTAGTAATCTGAAATAAGAAAGGCAATGGCAAAGTTCAAAGGCAGAGTAAAAACAATTCGAAGTCTACAAGATTCGGGCCAAGTGGAACTTAACCTGGCTCTAGGTGTGTGGATATTCGAACTCTACAAGATTCGGGCCAAGTGGAACTTAAACCGGCTCTAGGTGTGTGGATATTCGAAGTCTACAAGATCCGGGCCAAGTGGAACTTAACCCGGCTCTAGGTGTGTGGATATTCGAAGTCTACAAGATCCGGGACAAGTTGAACTTAACCGGGCTCTAGGTGTGTGGATATTCGAAGTCTACAAGGTCCGGGCCAAGTGGAACTTAACCTAGCTCTAGGTGTGTGGATATTCGAAGTCTATAAGATCCGGGTCAAGTGGAATTTAACCCGGCTCTAGGTGTGTGGATATTCGAACTCTATAAGATCCGGGCCAAGTGTAACTTAACCCGGCTCTAGGTGTGTGGATATTCGAACTCTACAAGATCCGGGCCAAGTGGAACTTAACCCGGCTCTAGGTGTGTGGATATTCAAAGTCTACAAGATCCAGGACAAGTGGAACTTAACCCGGCTCTAGGTGTGTGGATATTCGAAGTGTATAAGATCCAGGCCAAGGGAACTAGACCCGACTCTAACTATGTCAAAATTTGACATCGTTACGAACAAAATCTAGATTCTATAAGGAGCATCCGACCGAATAACAAGTTATTCCCTCGGAGTCTCGGGGACTAGGGATTATATCTACAAGTGTTCAGTTATGCAAAACATCAATAGCAGAGGAAAAGAGTTACCTCCATCATCCGGCCAGCTAAGGAAATAGCCTTGGTAGCGGAGTTCATCTGGGCGTTGAACTCGGCTGGGCCGAACTTCTCCGGCAGATCATCTTGAGGGTCGATGAATTCTGCATTGTTCCAGTTCTTCACATACTCAAGGAGCAGTGGACTGTAACTTTCACCACTTAGAGAATAGTTCGCCACAAGGCCTTTCACGTGGGCCTCTTGCCTGGAGGACTGAGCTGCAGCAGGGCTGGTATGCAGAACCAGCTCCTTGCTGCCCTCTGACCTGGAGGCGGTAGACCCTGATGACCCACAAGTATAGGGGGTGTATCACAGTATTTTTGAGGGAAGTGAAACCCAATTTATTGATTCGACACAAGGGGAGCCAAAGAATATTTATAAGCCTTAACAACTGAGTTGTCAATTCAGCTGCACCTGGAAACAATCTTGCTCACAGCAGTTTATCAGTAGCAACAGTTTTGTAGTAGGAATAGCAAAGTAACAGTAGTAAAGTAAAGATAGCAGTAAAAATAGCAGTAAACAGTGGGACTCGAGTGCGGTAGGCATAGGGGTGGATGGATGGGCGTTGCATGAACAAGACAATTCACATAGCAATCAGAACATAAGGCAATTGCAGATAAATAAGATAAAACATCCAAGTACTAGATAATCCTAGGCATGTGTTCCATATATAGTCATACGTGCTCGCCATGAGAACTTGCACAACATCTTTTGTCCTGCCAGCCCGTTTGCAGCAGGACCTCAAGGGAACTACTGGCAATTAAGGTGATCCTTTTAATAGAGCACCGGAGCAAAGCATTAACATTCCGTGAACACATGTGATCCTCACATCAAAGCCATTCCCTCTGGTTATCCCGATTTCTGTCACTTCGGGGCCATTGGTTCCGGACAACAACGTGTGTATACAACTTGTAGATAATACCAAAAACAATACTATCATAATGAATCAATAACATGTTCAGATCTGAAATCATGGCACTCGGACCCTAGTGACAAGCATTAAGCACAACAAGTCGCAACAAAGTCATAAAGCACTAATAAAAGATACTAGGCACCATGCCCTAACAATCTGATGCCATTACATGAATGATCACATCCAATCCCTACCATCCCCATAGCCTACAGTGGGGGATTACTCACTCATAGATGGGGAAACATGGATGGTCGATGGAGAAGCGATGGTGATGATGATGGCGATGATCTCCTCCAATTCCCTGTCCCGACAGGGTGCCAGAACGGAGTTTCTGGTGCTATTTCGTGGAATCTGGTGGTGGCGGCGGAGCGGAACTCCTTCTGGAAAAACGTCGAACCCCCCAGAGTTTTTAGGTCAGAAGGCTTCTTATAGGCGAAGAGGGAGACCGAGGGGGTGCCTGGGGGCCCACACCATGCCCTGGCGCGGCCAGGCCCAACCCGCGCCTGGGGAGGTGTGGCCAGCCCCTGGCCCTCCTCCGTCTCGTATTCTGGCTCCATGAGTCTTCCGGAAAAATAGGCACTTTGGCTTTTGTCCCATCCAATTCCGAGAATATTCATTTTCTGACTTTCCTGGAACCAAAAACAGCAGAAAACAGGCAGCTGGCACTGTGGCTCTTGTTAATAGGTTAGTCCAAGAAATCATATGAAAAGTACTCCAAAGTGTGGACAAAACACAAGAAAGGAGATAAAACCAAGCATGGAACATCAAAAAGTATAGATACATTTGCAATGTATCAACATCCCCAAGCTTAACTCCTGCTCGTCCTCGAGTAGGTAAGTGATAAAAAAGAAAGAATAATTTTTGAGGTGACATGCACCATCATAAACTTGATCAAAGTATTTGTAAAACATTCAAAGCTAGGATCATAGTACTTCAAGCATAACATGAAAGACAAAGTTCTAGCAATAAGACAAAGAAACAATGATGCAACATGAAAAGGCACAAACAAAAGATTCATGAATAACAATGCTTTGCAAGACGTTTGTTTGTTTCACATAAATAAAACATAGCATAATAGTATTCAGCTTGTCCCTCAATAGAGTAGCAAATATAAATGCATAGGACACCTTCAAAGTTCATAAGAGTGACTAGATACAAATAGTTTAAAGCAAGCAATATCAAGTTATGCATCAATCAACTAGTCTTGGGACAATGCACATAGAACTAAGAATGGCCACTATGCTCTCAAAGTAGGTGCATAAAGGTAGAAGATGGAGACTCAACATAATGGTGGAAGAAAGGCCTTTTTATAAAAGGAAGTATGGATTCAAGTTTCATAAAGAGCTTCCAAAAATTATGGTACTTAATAGCTTTTAGCTCTCATTGCCCCTATCATAAGCATCTTGAAGTGATTAAGGTTAAAGTGAACAAACTATGGTGTACATGCTTGACAAAGTATAAGTTAGAAATCTCATGTCCCTTGAATGCGAGGGCCGCTCCTCACGCTACTCAAGTTTAGTCACTGGTAAGTTCTTGTCATCGTAAGTACATGTGTATCATAGAGAACCGCCAACGGGGTACCCCTTGCCCGATGATACGGAAGAATCCCCATATCAAAATGACAAGGCAAGTAGACAACGAGCATCTCAGCAATCTTCTTACTTACCATGGGAATAATCTCATTTTTTTCTTTTTCTATTTTTTCTCAATATAGGACTCTTTTTTTATAAGAAGAATGCTTCATAGACAGCTCATTATGGTTATGCTGCAGGTTTCCACCATGCCAGCATGGATTAGACCAGCGGCCCAGGCATTTCTCTAACACATATACATAACTCCATGGACTTACAAGCTCCCCTTTCATTTCACACCGACGACATCCATATACAAAAGAGCATGATATCAACTAGGTAAAAAGTACCCGTGCAATGTTGAAAGCGTTCCCCATGACAGCATGGTTCTGCTAATTCCCAACAAATAAGTGCAAGCATATACAACACAGACGACACAATGGTTCAAGTTTATTAAGGGCAAGAAAATTAAAGTGTGCCATCAAGTTCGTGAGAGCTTTAATCACTAGTTTTCTCATAACAAGTTAAATTTGGAAGGCAAACAAAAGCATGAATATACTTGGAATAGCATATGCTAGTAGGTAAGTATGGTGGACTCTTTTGGAATAACTTGGTTTAGGAAGTTGGATGCATGAGTGGAACTCATACTTGGTTGTTGAGGCTAGCAAAAGACTGGGAGCGACAAACTAAGAGTGCAAGAATGGCCATAATCATGCAGAGCGACAAAACATCATTGATCAAAGCATAAAGTGATACTACAAGTTGAAAACTAAAGGATCATAAAGGCTTATGGTGACTTGAGATAGTCATAACATGGTGTGAGCATGCGCCAAGTCAACCCAAATAAAGCATCAAAGGAGAATACCACTATACTATGCTTTAATATGCTAAAACAACGCATGATTCATCCAAGGCACATTAAGCAATCTCAATTGTTTATAACAAGTCATGCTACAGCAAAGAATATTAAGCATAAAGCCAAAACAATATCAAACATGGCATGACAAAGCATAGACCACAGTCAAAAACAAGCTCTTTTTACCACATAAGCATGAACTTTCCTACTCTTTTCCATACCAAACAAAACTATTTGAAAACCAATGTATGAAAGATGAGATACAACCAATTTATTCAGCAAACTAAGAAAACAAAGCAAACGAAAAAACAAAACAAAAACAAAAAAGAAGACGCTCTAAGAACAACACAACTGTGCATGAAACAATAAAAATGAAGTGTTTGGAATAAACCTGGGATTTTTATTGATGAAGAAGGGGATGCCTTGGGCATCCCCAAGCTTTGACGCTTGTACTTCTTGGAGATTTCTTGGGGTGACACACGTGGCATCCCCAAGATTGAGCTTTCGTCCATCTTTCATCTCATTACTTATTCCTTCCATACACCTAAAATTTTTCTTCATACAAAACTTCACACAATCTTTATTAGCAACATTAGTGCACTCAAGATAAATAAGTCTTAAGGTTCAGTTCTAACACCAAATAAACTTCCATTAGAACACTAGCTACTGTAGCACTTCCCTCAAAAAGCTCAATTCCCCAAAAGAACTCAAAAAGGAACCAACAAGAAGCAAATGCAGAAAATTGGAGAAATCTATCAAAATAGACCAGCAGGTAAAGACGAATTTTTTCGAAGACCTTATGTTGCTCAAATAAAAAAGTGTTGAACGAACGAAAGTTAGATAACAACCTGGGGCAGAAGCACAAAAATTCATGCCTCAAAAGGAAGTTCAGAGATTTTACACGAATTTTTACGGTGAAGTACAGAAATCTGTTTCGAGACAGCAACTTTCCCAATCATTACTTCTCTCTCATTAGAGGTTACTCTTGGCACAAAAACAAATAAAAAGGATAAGGAGCGGTTATTACTGAAGTAATAACTTCCAAGAATCATCTAAAACTTTTGGGTTATCTATCAATAAGTACTTTTCTTTAATGCCTTTAAGTTAGGCATAAGCAAATACATAAAATGGATAGAATAGAAGTAAGCGGAGATAATCATGGTGAAAACATTGTTTTGTTCAATGAAATCCTTTTGTTAACAAGGTTGATCATGTCTTGTTACCAAAACAATTTCATATGAGACAAAACTTTGTATTCCAGTAATGATTATGTTACCTCAACCCTGATAGCAATGGTCCCAATCATAATAGTTTCAAATTTTTCTCTTGGTATGGGACAATATATTTCTCCAACTTGAATGCCCTCAACATGTTCAATTGAATTCAAACCATAAGTCCTACCAATCTTCTTGGGGAAATAGACAGTATGTTCCTTGTCATTAACATTGAAGGCCACCTTTCCTTGATTACAATTAATAACAGCTCCTGCAGTATTAAGGAAAGGTCTCCCAAGAATAATAGACATATTATCATCTTCAGGCATTTCAAGCACAACAAAATCAGTTAATATCAAGAAATTATGAGCCACATGAACAGGTACATCCTCACATATACCCACAGGAATAGTGGTAGATTTATCAGCCATTTGCAAAGATATATCAGTTGGTATTAATTTTTCAAGTTGAAGCCTCTTATAGAGAGAGAAAGGAATAACACTAACTCCAGCTCCCAAATCACACAAAGCAGTTCTAACATAACTGTTCTTAATAGAGCAAGGGATAGTTGGAATCCCTGGGTCTCCAAGTTTCTTAGGAACCTTACCATTAAAGGAATAATTAGCAAGCAAAGTAGAAATTTCTTCATTAGGGATCTTCCTTTTATTCGAGACAATATCCTTCATATACTTTGAGTAAGGAGGCAATTTAATAGCATCAGTCAAGGGAATTTGCAAGAATAAAGGTTTCATCCACTCACAAAACTTATTATAGTGTTCATCTTCCTTTGACTTGGGTTTCTTCTCAGGGAAAGGCATAGGTTTTTGGACCCAAGGCTCTCTTTCACTACCATGTTTCTTAGCAATAAAATCTTCTTTGGTGTATTTAGTATTCTTAGTGTGGTTTTCAGGTTCTTCTTCAACTTTTTCTTCATTGGGAACTTCATTTTCTTCATTACCACTTTCAGTTTCAGCATCAGAGATAGATATACTATTAGGATCTATAGCAGGTTCAAAGGGTTCTACAATAGTTTTATGTTTCTTCTTCCTTTTCTTACGAGTAGAACCACTATTTTCAGCTTGTTGAGAATCCAACTCAATTCTTTTGGGATGCCCCTCAGGATATAGAGGATCCTGGGTACCAACTCCACTTCTAGTTCTAATTTCATAAGCATGTTTTTCTTTAGCAGCATTAACTAGCAAGTCGTTTTGCACTTTAACGAGTTGATCTATTTGAGTTTGAACCATTTGAAAGTGTTTGACAATCATTTTAACATTGTTAGAGGTTCTTTCCACAATATCTTTCAACTCAACAATAGCTCTAGTGTTTTACATTAGATGATTTTGCACCCTTTTATTAAAATTATCTTGCTTAACAATAAAGATATCGAATTCTTCTAAGCATTAATCATGAGGTTTAGAGTAAGGGATATCACCTTCATCAAAGTGTTGGAGAGGGTGTACTTCGATAGTGGATGAGTAGGGGATAGGCTTACATAATTCTTCTATAGGAGATAAATTATTGACATCTGCGGCTTTAATTCCCTTCTCCTTAAGACATTTCTTAGCTTCCTTCATCACTTCATCATTTAATTTAATAACTCCCCTCTTCTTTGATGTTGGAATAGGCACCGAAATAGATGGTTCAGGTACAATTACTTCAGGTATAGCTTGTTTAGGAGGAGTCCAATCTTCAAAGTTCTTACTTATTTTAGCCATTAATTCCTCAGCTTCCTTAGGAGTCCTATTCCTGAAAACACAATCAGCACAACTATCTAGGTATGTCCTAGATTCCTCTATTAGTCCATTATAAAATATATCAAGAAGCTCATTCTTAGGTAATGGACTTCTAGCTTGTGCATGAATCAAAGCACAAAACCTTGCCCAAGATTCAGGCAATACCTCTTTTTCTCCCTGTTTAAAATCAAAAAGTTCCTGCAAAATAGCATGTCTAGCACTTGGAGGAAAATATTTCTGCAGGAAAGTACCAATCAAGCACTCAGGGCTATCAATAGATCCAGGAGGTAAATTACTAAACCAAGTTTTAGCTTCTCCTTTCAGTGAAAAGGGGAAAATCTTAGCAACAAAGTAAGTTCGCATCTTAATATCATCAGAAAACAAGCCACTCATGGTAGAAAGTTCATTCATATGTGCTACCGCACTTTCATTTTTAGTCCCACAAAAAGGTTCTTTCTCGACAATAGCTATGTAAGATAGATCGAGAGAGAAATCATAATCTTCATCTATAATGTTTATGGGAGAAGCAGCAAACTTAGCAATAGGAGACTATTTGGGTCTAATAGTACGCCTCTCAAGGAGACTCTTAGCAGCGCTCCTATCATGGGTGTTCTTACATTCTTTAATAAATTCATCGGTCATCTCAACGTAACCATCCTCAATATCATAACTTTCACTAGACTCAGGTGAACTAACAGGTGTGCTAGTGTCTTCATTAGGAGTTTCGGTATTTCCAGCTATAGTTCAAGCAATCGTAGCATCTAGGAAAGGACCTAATGAACCACTCTTATCAAGCACAGTAGAAGCAGCATCATAAGCATCAGAAGTTTCAGATTCAGCAGTAGTAGCAGTGTGTGTAGCATGTGTATGTGGTGGTGTAAGGAACTTACTCATAACAGATGGTGAATAAAGAGCAGTAGAGGTGTTTAGACCTTGATGACCCACAAGTTTCAGATTTAGGCCTTTCACGTGGGCCTCTTGCCTGGCGGACTGAGCTGCAGCAGGGCTGGTATGCAAAACCAGCTCCTTGCTGCCCTCTGACCCGGAGGCGGTAGACCTTGATGACCCACAAGTATAGGGGGTGTATCGTAGTATTTTCGAGGGAAGTGAAACCCAATTTATTGATTCGACACAAGGGGAGCCAAAGAATATTTATAAGCCTTAACAACTGAGTTGTCAATTTAGCTGCACCTGGAAACAATCTTGCTCACAGCAGTTTATCAGTAGCAACAGTTTTGTAGTAGGAATAGCAAAGTAACAGCAGTAGTAAAGTAAAGATAGCAGTAACAATAGCAGTACAGAGTGGGATTCGAGTGCGGTAGGCATAGGGATGGATGGATGGGCGTTGCATGAACAAGACAAATCACATAGCAATCAGAACATAGGGCAATTGCAGATAAATAAGATAAAGCATCCAAGTACTAGATAATCCTAGGCATGTGTTCCATATATAGTCATACGTGCTCGCAATGAGAACTTGCACAACATCTTTTGTCCTGCCAGCCCGTTTGCAGCGGGGCCTCAAGGGAACTACTGGCAATTAAGGTGATCCTTTTAATAGAGCACCGGAGCAAAGCACAAACACTCCATGAACACATGTGATCCTCACATCAAAGCCATTCCCTCCGGTTATCCCGATTTCTATCACTTCGGGGCCATTGGTTCCGGACAACAACGTGTGTATACAACTTGTAGATAAGACCAAAAACAATACTATCATAATGAATCAATAACATGTTCAGATCTGAAATCATGGCACTCGGGCCCTAGTGACAAGCATTAACCACAACAAGTCGCAACAAAGTCATAAAGCACTAACAAAAGATATTAGGCACCATGCCCTAACAATCTGATGCCATTACATGAACGATCTCATACAATCCCTACCATCCCCATAGCCTACAGCGGGGGATTAGTCACTCATAGATGGGGGAAACATGGATGGTCGATGGAGAAGCGATGGTGATGATGATGGCGATGATCTCCTCCAATTCCCTGTCCCGGCAGGGTGCCAGAACAGAGTTTCTGGTGTTGTTTCATGGAATCTGGTGGTGGCGGTGGAGCAGAACTCCTTCTGGAAAAACGTCGAACCCCCTAGAGTTTTTAGGTCAGAAGGCTTCTTATAGGCGAAGAGGGAGACCGAGGGGGTGCCTGGGGGGCCCACGCCATGCCCTGGCACGGCCAGGCCCAGCCCGCGCCTGGGGGGGTGTGGCCAGCCCCTGGCCCTCCTCCATCTCGTATTCTGGCTCCATGAGTCTTCTAGAAAAATAGGCACTTTGGCTTTTGTCCTGTCCAATTCCGAGAATATTCATTTTCTGACTTTCTTGGAACCAAAAACAGCAGAAAAGATGCAGCTGGCACTGTGGCTCTTGTTAATAGGTTAGTCCCAGAAATCATATGAAAAGTACTCCAAAGTGTGGACAAAACACAAGAAAGGAGATAAAACCAAGCATGGAACATCAAAAATTATAGATACATTTGCAATGTATCAGACCCGGATGGAGTTCCTTTGGCTGACCCGGAAACCTTCTTAATCTTGCTGGATGAAGGTTGAGGAGTTGTCTGGAAGATATCTGTGATTGAAAGAGTAGACCCAGAGGGAGCTAATGTGGCTTTCCTCTTGGGAGGCTTGGTGGAGGCTTTTGCCGCTGGTGCTGCTAGTGCTGCTGTTGGTGCTGGTGCTGCTGGTGCTAGTGCTGGTGCTGCTAGAGCCGGTGCTGCTGGTGCTGGTGCTGATGTTGTGGATGCTGGAAACAACAGGACAAAAGAACTTGTTGGGGGCGGCGCCAATGAAACTGGCACCTCAAGACTTGGCGCTGAGGCCAAGAAACTGGGGAGATCCGGCATCACCGTATCCAGAGTCTCCCCACTACCCCCCGCACCAACATTGCCCTCCACTTGGCTAGGTGGGATCTGGTCAGGCGCAACCGTGGAGCCCTCTGGAATAGGGCTGAGCAGGCGAGAATCGTCGTTGCGGGGGGAAGAAGGGTTGTTCTGGAGTGGGGAGGCTATGCCGGAGCCGCTCTGAGGGATATCCCTAGGAGCTCTGAGAAGAAGAAAAAGTACCAAGTCAAAAAGAGAGAACCAATAAGAAACGAGGGCAAGTAAAGCAAAAATCCCCAAGTATCAATGCAGAAGGACTTACTCATCCGCGGTTGGAGGAGCCCGAGGTTTGGGCGCCCTCCGGACCGTGCTCTTGGCGGGTGGCTTAGACGAGGCTTTCACCCCGGATTTCTTCTGCCTCTTCTTGGGCGGCAGCACCTCTGAAGCTGCGGCCGAGCTAGCCACGCGCTTCTAGGAAGAAGCAGGGGCTGGACCATCCGTGGCGAGAGGGGGAACCTCGTGGACCTGACCGTCCAGGTTAGCTGAACATTCAGACATAACCAGATGTGCGTAAGAGATGGGAACCGGATCAAATACCTCCAGGACCTCAACGTCTAAGTCATAGTCGTCTGGCCAATCCCTTGGAGAAGAGGCCTTACCAGTGATGCGTTTGACGACGTCCGGGGTAGGCAGGAAGGCCTCCGGATCAGGCTCCTCCTCGTCCTCCTTGGTGCGGTCCGGCAACCACTTGCTCGCCAGCACCTTGCCATCCTCCAGTGGCTGCTGGAGGAATCGCTGAGAACAAGGCAACAATTGACAAGTTACAAAAGTGAACCGACATACAGAGAAGATTCGGAGAACAGGAAAAAGAAAATTCACCTTTGGAGGAGGGTTGTCCCGGGTGAAGGGCTCAAGTCCCCACTCCCAATCCTTGGAGAACTCCTTCTCCACATTGAATATGGACTTAACTCGACGGTAAACCGCTGAATTATCCAGCTCAATGGAAGAAGTCCGGTGGGGGTCGAGAGGGATGCTCAATTAGCAAATCTTGTGGGCTCGCTTCTGAAGGGGGAGACCCAGCTGCGGAGAAAAGTAATCATAATATCCTCCCCCTAGAGATGCTCCTTGAGCAGCTCCTTGATCCGGCACTCCACTTGATTCACTAGGGCCGTGGGTCGCTTCGGAATGCTCTCCCAACGCGAGGTATCAGGAGGTCCAAGCTTGATGGGGAGGAGCCGGATCAAGTCCTCGCTGGAGGTGTTCCGGACATAGAAAAAGTCTGGGCCCAGCCCTTGCAGGACTCGAGTCCGGTGACCCGGGGGAATACAGAATTCTTCTAGGGAGAAATGGAGGCAGTGCCACACTGGGCCAAGTGTTTGTCCTTCGAGGCAAGCTCCTTGTCCGGAACTACGTTCCTTCGGAGACCAAAGAACTTGATCCAAAGTTCCTCGGTTGGACAGAGGCCGATGTACCCCTCAATGCCAGAAGCAAAGGAGGACAAAGAGGTAATAGCGTTGGCCGGGAGATGATGCGGTTGCAACTTGTACGTAGAAATGAAATCAAAGAAGAAATTGGAAGTGGGAAGGCCGAAGCCGTGCTGGAAATGCGAAAGAAAAACAACATATTCCCTAGAATTAGGGGAAGGAGAGATTTCACCGGAGGCGAGGCGGCAGGCGACACCGACCGGGATGCGACGCGTGGCATGGAGCCAGTCCAAGTCCTCCTCGCGGACGATGGAGCCGTCCCAGCAGCCGCGCTCGCGGCCCTCTGCTCCTTCCTCCTGTTGCACCACCACCGCTGCCTCCTCCTCTGTCATGGTGGATTCTAGATCTTCAAGAGAGAAATCGGTGTACGAATAACCGGAAGAGGGGAAACGGGAAGCGCAAGGCCCCGTGGTAGAAATCCTGAGTGGGAACGGTGGCACTAGTGCGAGATGCTGCCTGAGCACGGTCGTGGTGGCGCTAGGAGCAACAAGAGACTGGCGGCGGCAGCAATGTCGCAGCAAGAGAGAAAGAGGCTGGGCGACGCATAAGAAAATGGAGGAACTTCCCCTGAGGATGCCCCAGGCCCTCTAGTTAACCGCGCAGCACGCGCATCGTGGGATCTTTTGCGGTGGCCACGCCGCGCACAATGGGCGTGTACGCAGCCAAAACAGCCAATCAGAGCAAGGCCACAAAAAGGCCCACAGGAGCAAACGATCCCATGATGTGATGCAATGTTACGGTTAACGAGGCGCTGCAGTGAAGGGACATTTACAATAGTTATTCCTGACGTTGCGACAGTAACCGGCGCATTAAATGCGCGTGGCCCTTAAAATGAGGAAAAATGATGATTACCCTCCACATAGGATGTGAGGAAGCGTACAAGAGAAGGAAAGGTAACCCGGATAAGCAAGCAAGAGACCTGGCCAGCGAGGAATAACTCGGAATGAGCCAAGGGATCGCAAGATGAGAAATTCCGGGTTATGAGGTAACTCGGCCAAAGAGGCAAAGATCCGGATATGGGAACCTGCTGTGGCCTTAACAACTAAAAGTTGCTAAGACCGCACCAGCTTCGGGGACTAATGTTGGGGGATACCCCCGGGTAGGGTAATGCCGGGGTATAAGGGCCGAGTTAGCCGGGATACGGCGCGGTCAAAGCAAGTGCTGATCGGGTCACCTCAAGGCAGGCCGAACCACGGTGTGACCCGGCCCATGGAGCATCTCTTCAACTATGGCCCGGCCGGCATAAGTTATATGCCAGCCATGTTTATCTATCTATTTTGCAGGTAACTTGATAAGCCGGATTAGCTATATGCTGGTCGAACTATCTTATGGCTTCCAAGAGAAGGAATCCCCCGTTTGTCAAAAGGTGGCTTTATTAGCTGTAGCATGAGCGAAGTAAAATAAAGAAGAGGACCAGCGGGTCAGGGGTGACCAATGTGATGCAGGCAAAGCCGGATGACGTAGCCCGTGCCTAGTGATGCCAAAAGACAAGGGTTACGCTGCGGATTATGTCCAAAGCCCGGACGAGCTGTTAAAGAGAATAAAGAAGCATCTGCATTAGGAGAGGAGCATATTCGTAGAATATGCTGCCACTTGTGCCCTAGAATTGTAACCTGGGCTCCTCTATATAAGGAGCACCGGGGCCTCCATAGAAGGGGATCAATCATTCTCTCTGTCTAATATAGAACTCTAGGGCTAGTTGGTAGGGAGTAAGAGACATTGTCTCCTTCTTACCGAGAGCCTCAAGAGCATTTTTAAACACCATTGATAGAGAAAATACAAGAACTTCCGTGCGTGGAATCACCACGTTCTCCCTCCCTAGATTCCCCTAGCACTCATTGGCCCCATCTTTAGCCTATCCATGGCATCTGCCGTGCCACCACCACAACAGTTGCTAAATTTGGAGTTGTAGAACTTTTTCTATGAATTAAATACCATTAAATAGATTTAAACATTCCGGAAAATATTTATTGGGCAAAGTGCTAATTTTATTGCATGATAATGTTGACCTTACTTTTTTGATTCTAGGGATATAAAATTTGTATTTTTCTGACCAATATTCAATTTTATATGAAATTTATAAATTAATACAATTTTCTCTCTATTTAACTATTTTCTGGAAATTGAGAGAATATTCCCTGGAATATTCTGCTGACATGGCTTGCTGACTCGGCGCGTAGCGCTGACTGGGCACCACAAGGCGCTGACACGGTCGCCAAGCTGGCTTGCCACATGGCGCAACGCTAGTGGGCAATGCCCCTTCACAGGATGGTTCTAATCTGGACCGTTGGTCACAAATCTGATAGCGGTGAACAAAAGCTTTTGAGCTCACCGGTGATGGCAGCGACGGACGGCGGCAGTGGCTCAGGTGACGAACCTTGGCGGCTCTATGGTGGTCCCTTGCGGCGGTGAGGATGACCACGAGATGCAGATGAGGATGGGGATCCATCTGGTGGTCTCAGCATGTCCCCTCTCCTCCTGGTTCAATGGCGAGTAGCGAACGAAGGGGCTCGGTCTCGGTTCAACTCCGGCGAGCGATTGCCTGTGTTCTGGTGCTCATGCGAGGGGGAAGTGGGGTGAGGCAATGGGGTAGATCAAGGGGATAAGGACTAGAGGGATAAGAGGGCGAGGGGTGATCATAACTGACGGGATCTTGACCTCTTGAAGTTTATGTCAATGGCGGTGGAGACGAGATCAGAAACAGCTCCGGGCGGCTAGAGTTGCAGGAAAAACGAAAAGAACAACACGGGGGAGAGGCGGGGTTTATATGGGGAAGCAACTGTGCACGTGGGGCAACCAAATCAAACTGAATCAAGCGTATTTCACGGAGGGATCGAGACGAGCTTGTCTCGGTCTCTAGTTCAAGAGGAGGGAGATGGTGGGGTGGGCCCCATGCGTCAATGACAGGGAGAAGGGGAGCGGGCTGGGGTGCTACGGGCTGGCGGGCTTCTGCTAGGCAACACATGGGGGTGGGGAGAAAGGATGGGCCAGCTGAGCCACTGCTGGGCTGAGTGGCTCGTTAGTTGCTGCGCTACGCGCGCGGGCGTGCGGTAGAGAGGAGCTGGGCTAGCTTGGTGCGCCCAGTTGGAGTAGTTTAGGTATTTTTCCTTTTTTATTTTTCTTTTTTTCTTTTTCTAGTTTGTTTAATAACCAAATGAGCTCAAACCTACCCTCAAAAAAAATGAGCTCAAACCAATTTGTAAAATTTTATAAAATTCAAAATATTCTTGGAGGACAAATAGAGAACATATTCATGTCCATTCAAAACTACAAAATACGTTTTTTATTTAAACCCTAAATAGATGCAAGAAGGGTTTTCAAATAGGGCTTTGATAAAAAGGGCTTTTTAAAGGGAAATTTTGCATGATGGTTGATGCAATGCACATGAAACCTATAATGTTTTCCCATTCTAAAAATCTAGGATGTTACATATGGAGGAGGTTCTTGTATCCGCACCTATCTCGGTTTCGCATGCTATGAATGATCGGCTGTTGGCACCTTTTGAGGAGGGTGGGGTTAAAACAACATTGTTCCAAATGTTCCATCTGAAGTCTCTAGGGCCTGACGGCTACCCTACCTAGTTATTTCAAATGCACTAGGATCTGTGTGGGGATGAAGTAACACGGGTTGTGTTGCGTATTCTGTGAGGAGAGGACAACCCAGAAGGGATAAATGAGATCTTTATTGTGCTTATTCTGAAGGTGGCATCATGAGATGAGTTTGGCCAATTTCGTCCCATCACTCTATGTAACGTCATATAAAAGATAGCCTCAAAAGTTTTGTCAAACAGACTAAAGGTCATTCTCCATGAGATTATATCTAATGAACAATCTGCCTTTGTGCCACGATAGTTGATCACGGATAATATTATTGCATCTTATGAATGGTTGCACTTTATGGAGCGAAACAATGGTAAGAAACATCCACTATGCTCTGAAGCTTGACATGCGAAAGGCTTACGATCATGTGGAATGGGCCTATTTGAGGTCGATCATGCTTCATATGAGGTTCCATCAGAGATGGGTGGATCTAATAATGAGTTGTGTATCATCGTTGTCGTTCTCACTCTTGATGAATGGTACACCTCTTGATGATTTTCGTCCTTCTAGGGGTCTCCGCCAAGGTGACCCAATTTCTCTCTACCTATGTTTACTCTTAGTAGAGGGCCTTCCTAGCCTCCTTAAAAAAGTCATCATTCATCGCATCTCCAAGAGATCAAGGTGGCCTCCACAGCACCAGCTGTGAACCACCTCCTTTTTGCTGCCAATATCATGTTGTTAGTCAAAGCTAGTGATGAGGGTGCAATGGAAATTAATGATATCCTAGATAAGTATTGTAATGCTTCAGGACAACGGGTGAATTTGGACAAGTCCTCGGTTTTCTTCAGCAAGGGATGCCCTAAAGAGGGAAGGCAGTCGGTGAAGAATATTTTGAATGTCACCAATGAGACTCTTAATGAGAAATATATGGGTATGCCTACACATGTTGGTAGGTCTAAGAGTGGGGCTTGCTGCGGTGACCCAGCATATCACTGCATGTGTAGTACACTATAGTCATTGACATGACATCTACAGAACACCGTTCCATAAATATCACATCCCTCAGAGTGGTACAGCAGAAACATTACGGGTCCAAATTACAAACATAAACACTTAATTATTATTAAAATACCAGAAGTTCGAGACTTCAAGAGATTCAAACTTACAAACCAAATAGCTTATCTTATAAGTTCAACGGAAGAACGAAAAATACAACGGTAATAAAGACATGAGCTCAACAGCTTATTCTATAGAGTTCCTGCTGCTCAGCTCAACCTAGGTAACTAAAGTACAGCCTGGCAACTACTCTGACTCGTTGTCTTCAACTCCATAGTGTATCCCGTAGTCCACCCCTTCGATTCCAACAGATAGGTCTGGCTCTTCATAGTAGACGTCATTCTGGACCTCCATAGTATACACCTGGTCATCCTTCTGGCCCTCAGAGTCTAGCAAGGGGTTCAAAGGAAAGGGTGAGTAACAGTGTTACCCAGCAAGTTCACTATATGCAAGGTGGGAAGTTTGATGCTCTATCTACCACCTCGGACTATAAGTCCTTGGTACTATGCAGTTTTGGTAAACATTTCTTCAAAGATTGATTTTATTATAAAAAACTATGCCCATCAGCCTTCACAGGTTGACTAGAACTTCATGGAGTTCCTTTCCTGCCGCGTTCGTAGCTCCTTCCCGGGACAGGGAGTAACATGTCACAATTCTTACACTCTGTAGAGGTGCATTGCTTTAACCATAAGAGATTAACTCCTTGTTGCTCAACCGGGCGTACATTCCCGTCCACAATTCCTTGATGTGGGGCCCAGTAGGTGATCCAAGCCAATCACTACCCCTTTCCGCAACCCCGCATGAAGACACGATCCTCCAGGACCTGCCCCGCCTCTGTTAAGCCCCATGTAGGACAAGCTATAACTCTGGTAGGCACCCGAAGACTCTATGAGCCGGTTGTGCCCCTGGAAAGCCCCATAAAGGACTAGCTATACCTCCGGCAGCCCCTCATAGATAATCAAGACACAAGTATCACGGGGAACTAAGGGGTCCCACCCATGTGTTGGATTCTCCACGAGAAATTCACAGCCTCACGATAAGGTCATCCATCCATGCGAAAGGAAGAAGATCCAACTGACTTCTCCGTCCATTCCAAATCTTATGGTTAACGCGTAATATACGATGCTAGAATCACTAATGTCATGGGTTATTAAGTCCTGGTTGTTTTGCAATTGGAATCTTAGATTCCCCTGCAATTCTTAGTATTTATCATCACTTAGGATGATAATAACATTTCATTTGTTTGGGAAAATACTTATTTTCTGTCTCCTTTAGAACATAAGTGATAACACACAATTTTCAAATACTTTCATAAAGACTCTTCAAAGGACATGAGCAAGTGATGAACTTGCCTTGTGACTGTAAGGTAGTGAAGTCGGATACTTCCACCTGACCTTGAGCTCCGGTTTCTACAGAAAACCATTATTGCCCGGTAAGGACAATATTTAAAAAAGCAATATGCAATGCATAGTAATGTCATGCAATGATTTATTTTCTTTCTTCTTTGCGTGTTTTACCCATCTTGTATAGGTTTTAAGTTTCTTTTAATTAATAAAAGAAATGCATTATTTAAGAAATCATTAAATTCATATTATTTTGAAATTTTAGCAATTTTATAATAACCAGTACTATTCTAAGAGTTTAAAATGAATTTATATAATTTTTCACTCTTTTAAATATTTAACTAAAATTCCTACAAGGAAATAAAACTTTATTTCTATTATACATGATTTACTTTTCAAAAATACAAACTAGTATTTTTCTATAATAGTACTTTATTTTAGAATCTTAAAAATGAATCTTGTTCAATTTTAAGTGCTTGGCATATTTTTATAAAATCCCAAAAGGAATATATACAATTTTAATAATAGATCTATATTTAATTACTGAAATTTACTATCTATTATTTTTATTGGATAAAGGATATTTTGGTGAGTTCAGAGACATATGATTTATATTTTTAGGATTTTTATTTATTTTTCTAGAGTTGGTTTAGTTTCAGGGGCATATTTGTAAATATTTATTTTTAGTATGGGCCCGTCCCATTGGGCTGGCCCGACCCAACCAGACCCGACCCACCCGGCTCGGTCAAAGACCACCTGGGTTGTACTAGGCAGCCGACTGGCCCAGTTTCCCCCACGCGCCCTCTCTCTCCCTTACCCTCTATCTCTCGCGACCCTCTACGGCGCTCGACGCTGCCGCCTCTACTGCGCACGATTCCGGCCAAGTACGGCCGTTGTGGATGCTACCGTGGTACATGATGACCAAGATGACGCCGCTGCACATCGCAGCCGATTCATCACTGGTGCCCCCTTCTCTGGTCGTGCTGGCCTCTGCACGAAGCTAGGGTTAGGATTCGCTGCCTCTGTGCTTCTTCGTTGATGTGCTGGTTTGCTCATGGTGCTACTCCTCCATGATCACCATTATTATGTGAAAGCGCGGGTTGCAGCACCCCATCGGGGTGCTCCCCGTGCCGCCACCCTTCTGCCTCCGGCCTCCTCTCTACTTACTCTTCAAATAAATTTACGAGGACCTCGAGTAAGTTCCTCTACTTCTCTCTATGTGCTCTCTCTTACCTCTAATCCCTGCCATCTGGTTACTTGCGATGGATTTCTCCATTTAGTATTCATCCCTAAATTCCTAGGGTTCACACCCCTCTAGTGTAGTGATGTTTAGTTGGCTCCTTGGTTAGTTATGTCTAAGCAATTACTTTGATGGTGTCCTACGGTTGGTGTATTGCTTACTACTATTGATTAAGATTTGTTACTCTGCTCTCTGTCAGATGATCACTCTATTGTGCATGTTTTATTACTTTGTTCTCTAGCAAAGAACACTCTGTTGATCATGCTTGTGTAACCTTGTTCTCTGTCCTAGGCTGCTCTGTAAAAGCATGATTATATTACTATGGATGCTTATGTTGTTGTGGCTATGGATTTACTCTTATAGAGTTAAGTTAACTGGTCTCTATACTGATGCTTGGTTAACTATCACTTGTGAGACACTGCTATGTTCAGTCTCAGGATTTAATCATGTTATTGTGTGAATCAAGTGCTAGTGCTAAACCTTGCTCTGTGATTAATAAGAAGATGATTTACAATGATATGATTTCTATATACTTATAGGAAAATGATTAACTCAGTGATTTCTGTATATTGTGGTTCAATAATAGACAATTTTGATCTTTACTGTCTGTGTTAAGAGAAAGTGTTTTATTTATGATTCCTAAGTCATTTAGGAAGATGATTATGTCTGTTGAAGAAGATCTACTTGAGCTAGTACTCAAGCAGACCTGATCTTACTAGGTACAGAGGTGCTACCCTCCTGGGAATGTGCCCTGTACCAGCTACTGTGTTGTGTATCTATTTAGATATAAATGGATTATAGGTCAATGATGTTGGTATGAGACCTTGCCTGGCAAAAACTCTTGCATAACATGGTTGTTGATTAACTACTGCCTAATCTATCTACCTATCATGTGCTTGCAAGAAAATGAATGTGCAAAATAGAAAATGATTTGATCTACATGTTGGAACATACTTTGATTGTTTTGCCTGATTGTTCCCTTCTACTTCTGGATTGTGGTAGCCTAGACTTATGTTGGCTTCCTCTTGGGCTTGTCTTGCTCCTCCTAGTGTTGCTGCTCATGTGACCTTGATGTCCATCCAATGCTTCCCCCTCCTCAAGTCACCATCTTGGCTAGTGATTTCCTAGGTTTTCTATGGTGGAAAGTGGTTTGATATAATGCTATTATGGTAAGATCTGATGATGTTCTTGTGTTGTTCTTGGTTGTGCTGGTGAGAAGCTATGGTTGAGCTCGCTGTCAAGTGAATAGCAGAGCTTGCTTTGCTCTATACGGCTGTAACTTGAGCTGTCTCTTTGCTCTCTACTATTGACACCTCAATGCAAGCATCTAGGTGTGTAAGTTGCTTCTCTACTAGCTCTGGCTATGGATGATATCAAGTAATTGGACTTTTACTGTCTACCCTTTTACTGATTACTTGCCCTGGTGAAACTTGTCACTTGTCTATTTGGCTTATATTGTGACACTGGAACTATTTAGTTAAAAGAACAGATACTATATTTTGGTGAAACTTGCCCCTTCAAATTACTCTATGATGTAACATGAACAATGCACTTCACTATTCACCACTGAGAGTAAAACTAATCACTAACATTTTTCTTTCTTTGTTTAGTGGTTTATCTTTTTTTGCAGGAATAAAGCCTGGATTGTCAAGATGTAGTATAGGGATAGATAGATAGATTGTGTCGTAATTTCCCTTTATTCTTTTTGTAAAGAATATTGTACAATATTTCTACGATTTAATAAAGATTCATCTTATTGGAATTTCTTCCTTGTAACTATTTGTCTTGATGTAATGATCTCTTATTGGTAATATTTATTATGGAATAAAGAAAAGAATAAGAATTCTTTTCTTGTTTAAATTTACTTGTCTTAAATCCATATTGTTGTTTAATATATCTATAATATAATCAAACAATGTTAATACCTATTTTGGAAAACCACTTAATGATTCTAACTTCTAAATTTCAAATATTATTCAAATGATTTGAATTTCAAATGTGGATTCAAATTATTCCCCCCAAAACACAATAATGCCTAAAGGTCATGTCAAAATTTATAGCAATCACCTCATAGAGCTATTCCTACCTCTAGATAGTGAAAGAAACTCTGATCTCTTTAGGTTTTTGTTTGGCGAAAAATTTACCCCAATTTTACAGATGAATGCATGCATATGAACAAATTCCTATTTCTACCCTTCGTTGGTTCCTAAATGCTGGGGTGTTACATAATTTCCCCCTTAAATTAAACTTCGTCCCGAAGTTTGTTGATGTGTACCTAAATAATTCTGGATATGCTCCTTTTAAGTCATCCTCTTTCTCGTAGGTAGCTTCTCTCTCTAGGTGATGTTCCCATTGTACTTTGCAGTATTTGATTGCCCTATTTCTCAACCTTTTCCAGATCTCTTCTAGCATTTTACAGGGTTTCTCCACATAAGTAAAATCTGCCTGTAACTCAACTCCTTGATGCGTAATTGCACTATCAGGAACTTTAAGACATTTCCATAATTGTGACACATGGAAAACATTATGAACTTAAGCCAATCTTTTTGGTAACTCAAGAGCATAAGCTATTGTTCTGTTCTGACTTAGTATCTTAAATGGTCCAATATATCTTGGACTTAGTTTTCCTTTGACTCTGAATCTCTTAACTCCTTTCATTGGACTTACTTTGAGATATACCATATCTCCCACTTCTGGATGCCACGATCTTCGACTTTTATCAGCATAACTATTCTAGGGACTTTGAGCTATCTTCAATCTATCTCTAATAATATCGATGATATTTTGTTTCTCCTTGATATAGTCTGGTGCAAATTCCTTGCTACTACCAGGTTCATACCAACATAATGGTGATCTACATCTTCTTCCATAAAGTACTTGATATGGTGCGGCTTTTAGACTACTTTGATAGATATTGTTGTAGGAAAATTCTGCCAGTGGTAGATGATGTTCCCACGAACCTCCAAAATCTAATGCACAAGCTCTAAGCATGTCCTCCAAGATTTGATTGGTCCTTTCCGTTTGGCCTCCAGTTTCTGGATGATAGGCTATGCTGAAATCTAACTTTGAGCCAAGTGCTTCATGTAATTGTTTCCAAAATGCTGAAGTAAACACAGATCCTCTATCTGATACAATCTTCTTGGGTACTCCGTGCTTACTTACTATCTCTTTGACATAGGTTTCTACTAACTTCTCAGCATTATCGTTTTTATTTACCGGGATCAAATGTGCACTTTTCGTGAGTCTATCCACAATCACCCATATCATATCCTTCCGCTTCGGTGTCATAGGTAATCCGGTGATAAAATCCATACCCATTTCTTTCCATTTCCATTCTGGAATTTCTAAAGGTTGTAATTGTCTTGCTGGACTTTGATGTTCTGCTTTTACCCTTTGACAAGTATGGCATTCAGATACATACTTTGCAATATCTCTTTTCATGTTATTCCAACAGAATAATTCCTTAAGATCCATGTACATCTTCGTACTTCCAGGATGAATTGAATATGGTGTTTCATGTGCTTCTCGGAGTATTACCTCCCTGATCTCCGGTACATCTGGTACACAAATACGGTTTTGGAACCATAAAGATCCATAATCTCCTAGGTGAAAAACTGATTTTTGTCCTTCAGAAATTCTTCTTATTTCTTCAGCAATATATGGATCATCAAGTTGATGTCGATAGATCTCATGATGAAGATCACTGCTTTTCTCTTCTACAACCCTCATGGTAGCTAAGCCCACACGAACTTCATTCCTTAGGAAATGTATTTCTAACCTTTCCAAATCCATTTGCAACTCTTTTGGTAATTCTCTATTGATGGGTTGAATATCCGTACTCTTCCGACTTAAAGCATCTGCTACTACATTGGCTTTTCCTGGAGTATAGTTAATTGTAAGATCATAATCCTTGATCAACTCTAGCCATATTTTCTGCCTCATATTCAGCTCCTTCTGAGTAAAGAAATATTTAAGACTTTTATGGTCCGTGTATAGTTCACATCTTGCTCCATAGAGAAAATGTCTCCATCCCTTTAAAGAAAAGACCACTGCTGCAAACTCCAAATCATGAGTTGGGTAGTTGACTTCATGTGGTGTGAGTTGTCTAGACCCATAAGCAATTACCTTGCGATCTTGCATTAGCACACATCCTAGTCCTTCTTTGGATGCGTCACAATATACTGTGTAATCTTTTCTGGTTTCCGATATAGCTAAGATTGGTGCGGTTGTTAATCTGGTTTTAAATTCCTAAAAACTTGCTTCACACTTCTCATCCCATATGAATGCTGCATTCTTCCTTTACAATTTGTTCATTGGTCTAGCTATCTTGGAAAAACCTTCAATGAATCTCCGATAATAGCCTGCCATGCCTAGGAAACCTCGAATTTGTTTCACATTGGTTGGTGCATTCCATTCCAACATTGGTTGAACTTTGGACGGATTTACCGCATTTCCATCCTTACTAATCACATGACCAAGAAATTCTACCTTGTCCAACCAAAATTCACACTTGCTAAATTTAGCATACAGCTTATGTTCTCTCAGGATTTGCAATGCTATCCTCAAATGATCAGCATGCTCTTCTTTATCGTTGGAGTATATCAAGATATCATCAATAAACACTATGACAAACTTATCCAGATATGGCATGAAGATTTTGTTCATCGGGTTCATGAATATTGCTGCTGCATTGGTCAATCCAAAAGGTACGACGAGATACTCATGATGTCCATACCTTGACACGAATGCTGTTTTTGGAACATCTTCAGGTTTAATTTTTATTTGATGGTATCCTGATCTTAGATCAATATTGGAAAACACTCCAGCTCCTTTGACTTGATCAAATAGATCTTGAATTCTTGGCAATGGATATTTGTTCTTGATGGTAACATTGTTGAGATTTCTGTAATCACCACACATTCTTCGTCCTCCATCTCTTTTATCCACAAAAATTACCGGAGTTCCCCATGGGGATACACTTTCCTGAATAAATCCTTTTCTAGCTAATTCATCAATTTGCTCCTTAAGCTCTTTTAATTCTTTTGGTCCCATCTTATACGGTGCTTGAGATATTGGTGTTGTACCAGGTATCAGGTCAATAGTGAACTCTATTTCTCGATCAGGTGGAATTCCTGGTAATTCTTCTAGAAAAACATCTTGAAATTCCTTCACTATGGGAATATCTTCCAATTTGACCTCCTTCATTGAGTTCAGCTGCAGATCTACCATGATATGACTATGTTTATCCGCCTGATAGACTATCCTTCCTCCACTTGGAGACTTGATTGAAATGGTTTTATCCTCACAATTGATCTGAGCTCCATAGTCCATCATGCAATCCATTCCCAACACTACTACTATTCATCTTAGTGGAATCACATAAAGATCCACATAATAGGTTTGACCACAGATTGAGATAACTTGGTTTAATTTAATGTTTCTAACTACCACTATCCCTCCAGCGGTAACTACGGTCATATGTTTTTCTAACGATGCCCTTCTAATCCCGAACTTATCACAGAATTGTTTAGATATAAATGAAGTAGTTGCACCGGTATCAAATAGAACTTTTCCAGGATTTGTGAGAATATTGAGCGTACCTATCACCGCTTGATCCGAGTTATCCACCTCCTCCAAGGTTGCGTAATTCAGCTTTCCAGTAGGTCTACCTCTCTTGCTATTGTCATTTTTGCCATAGCTTCCACCTCTATTAGTCTGTCCACCTCCACCTCTTGTTTTACCATCACCAATTGTAGGCTAACCACCTAGTGGTTTGCTTGGGCAGTCAGGCTTGATGTGCCCCTTCTGACCACACCCATAACATATGATTACCGGCTTTAGGCAGTCCTTACTAAGGTGCCCTGGAAGCTTACAATTATGACAAATGACATTCCTCCTGATTGTGGTGGCACCACGATTGGGGTTGTTACCATTGTTAAAGGACCTATTTCGAGCTTTGAACTCCAAATTGAGTTTAGGCTTACTTGCTTGAATCCTCATAGTTTCCTTCGTTGCTCTCTTCATGCGGTCCTCTTGGACATTCTTATAATCATCCTCAAGTGTGATTGATGCATCAAGTAGCTGTTGAAAAGTCTTCTTATTGGCTAACCTCAACTGCATCTTCACAAATGGATTCAGACCATGCAGAAAACATTTCTTCCTATTTTCCTCAGTACTCACTTCATCCTTAGCATAATGATATATTTGACTAAACTCCCAGATGTACTTCATAACACTTGTATATCCCTACTGAAGCTCTTCAAACTCCCTACGCTTCAGTTCAATAACACTTTCCGGAACATGATATTCACGGAATCTTTGTTTAAACTCCTCCCAGGTATACTCCCTACCTCGAGGTTGCATTGCTAGCTGATTCTCCCACCAAGATGATGCAGGTCCAGTTAAGAGATGTGTTGCATACCTCAACTTTTCCTCATCAATACATCCTACAGTTTTCAACTTTCTCTCCGTATCTTCTAGCCAATCATCTGCATCCATTAGCTCAAGGGCTGATGCAAAAGGTAACGGCCTTGCATTTTGAAAGTCAGAAAGACTCACACCACGCCCTTCAGGTTCCCTCTGATGTCCCACTCGATCCACTAACCCCTCCATGAACATGTTCTGGGACTCTTGCATCATTTGCATGTACTGCATAAAGTTTTGTTCCATCAACAGCCTCATTGGTGGTGGTGGTAAATTTTCCTGCATTCTGGCATCTTCATCCGCCTTTTCCTTAGTTTCGCGCTCCATGAGCTGTTGTTCGGTCTCGTCCTCTACACCCATTTCCATACCCCCCCTAGTCCTGTAACATAAAGCGAACACTCATAATTACATCATGCATATGTGTTCTGAGCTCAACTTCATGTACAGAACTAGTCACACAATGGAAAACAAGATCCAAATAAGAACCAAATATGCATTTCACATATTATACATTACAAACAACATAGTTAGTACAACGTCATTACAAACCCATACCATTTAGGTATTACAACTCATGTGGATACTATCCCACTTATTTACATCCAACTCAGACTCTAACTCCCGTATCATCATTGGGATATTCCTTCTCAAGGTCACGCTCCCTAGAAGCTGTGACGTTCATCGTACATTCCCGGAGTACAACCATGCTGACGTGAAGTACAACGCACCGTATGTGGAACTACTTGCCTCTTTGATGGACGATACTCAGTATCAGAAGTATCCAGACTTGACACATCATCCAGCTGAAGTGTGTCCATACCTTCCAACTCATCTGAGGTGTCTTTAGAATCATCCTCATCACTGTCTTCTTTAATCGCCTCCTGCATCCCGAGTCCTGAGTAATCAACAGAATATTCCGCTTTCGGTGCTCCCCAAGTACTCTGCTGGGTACGATAGTCCTCAGCTATAATTGGATAGTGCATGTTATCTGGAGTAGGATAATGTTTTGGTAACTCGAACACCCTTTCTTCAGGTTCTTCCTCATTGGACTCTACATCCTCCAGATGGACATCTCTTCCATCAATGGAATAAGATCTCACTCCCATGCGAGTAGTTTTCCCGGTATCCCCAACTGAGTCTTCCACAAGAATAGGATTCCCGGCAGATCCATCCATCGATACGTACCTCCATCCTTCAGAATTTCCAATAGGTAGTTCCGAGTCCTCAGTTCCCCAAGAACTCTGTGGTACTGGATGACTAGTGCCCTCATCAGGATATCTAGTAGGTTCTGGTATAGGCGAGTAAGGATATGGTGTAAAAGATGTTGGATCTATAGATATATCCTTAAAAATTGGGTTAACCCTATCCACTGCTTCATTCTCTAGTTTAGATGCTAACTTCTCCCTTCGTTCAGGATTAGTTAAATCCTCTATCATATCAATCTGATCTTCTACAATAACTTGATGTGTCTTATACAAAGACCCAAACATTAGTCGATACAGATCCATAAACTTGGAAGCTAGTTTTGGATGCTTCTTTACTAAAGTAAGATGATCTGGTACTGGCTCCTCGTCGATAGAGTCATGAGGAATCACAGAATATGTGCTTTCAGCTAACTCTTCTGCTTTGTGTTCCCAAACATTGGTTATTGCCTCCAAAATAGCAATATGGTATGCTGCTAGATGACTTCTACCTTCACCCATAGGTAAATCATGATATAAACCAAGCTCCTTTGGTAGTTGGATGTTAACACGATATTTGGCTAACATTCGCCCATCATGGTATGTCATGGTATTAACTGGAATATAAGTTGTGCAACCAAAAACCCTCAAAAGTTCTCGAAGCTCTTCAGTTAAAGCCCCTTGATAATCATCGAGAGTCTCTTCTTTCCTTGCCAAAGTCTGTTTTGGAAACTTTGGTGCCATTTCCACTGTATAGAAAATATTCATAATTAGTAACCATTAATTATAATGATGCATCATAATAAATAATTATCGCACTAAAAAATATAACGAAATATTCCCAATCAAATATTCATCATATAATCTAGAGAACTCTTTACCATTGCCCTATGACTCCTATAGGTAGTTCCCTTTACTAGGTTTCCAACCTAAAGTCAAAGCAATTGCTCTGATACCAGCTATGGTGACCCAGCATACCATTGCAATGTGTAGTACACTATAGTTGTTGACATGACATCCACAGAACACCGTTCCGTAAATATCACATCCCTCAGAGTGGTACAATAGAAACATTGTGGGTCCAAATTACAAACATACACACTTCATTATTATTACAATACCAGAAGTTCGAGACTTCAAGAGATTCAAACTTACAAACCAAATAACTTATCTTATAAGTTCAGCGGAAGAACAAAAAATACAAGGGTAATAAAGACGTGAGCTCAACAGCTTATTCTATAGAGTTCGTGCTGCTCGGCTCAACCTAGGTAACTAAAGTACGGCCTGACAACTACTCTGACTCATTGTATTCAGCTCCATAGTGTATGCCGTAGTCCACCCCTTCGATTCCACCGGATAGGTGTGGCCCTTCATAGTAGACGTCGTTCTGGACCTCCGTAGCATACACCTGGTCATCCTTCTGGCCCTTAGAGTCTAGCAAGGGGTTCAAAGGAAAGGGTGAGTAACAGCGTTACCCAACAAGTTCACTATATGCAAGGTGGGAAGTTTGATGCTCTATCTACCACCTCGGACTATAAGTCCTAGGTACTATGCAGTTTTGGTAAACATTTCTTCAAAGAATGATTTTATTATCAAAAACTATACCCATCAGTCTTCACAGGTTGACCAGAACTTCATGGAGTTCATTTCCTTCCGCGTTCGTTGCTCCTTCCCAGAACAGGGAGTAACATGTCAAAATTCTTACACTTTGCAGAGGTGCGTTGCTTTACCCATAAGAGATCAACTCCTTGTTGCTCAACCGAGTGTACATTCCCGTCCACAATTCCTTGATGTGGGGCCCAGTAGGTAATCCAAGACAATCACTGCCCCTCTCCATGATCCCACATGAAGACACGATCCTCCAGGACCTGCCCCACCTTTGTTAAGCCCCATATAGGACAAGATATAACTCTGGTAGGCACCCGAATACTCTATGAGCCGGTTGTGCCCCTGGCAAGCCCCATAAAGGACTAGTTGTACCTCCGGCAGCCCCTCATAGATAATGAAGACACTAGTATCGCGGGGAACTAAGGGGTCCCACCCATGTGCTGGATTCTCCATGAGAAATTCACAGCCTCACGATAAGGTCATCCGTCCATGCGAAAGGAAGAAGATCCAACTGACTTCTCCGTCCCATACCAAATCTTATGGTTAATGTGTAATATATGGCGCTAGAATCACTAATGTCATGGGTTATTAAGTCCTAGTTGTTTTGCAATTGGAGTCTTAGATTCCCCTGCAATTCTTAGTATTTATCATCACTTAGGATGATAATAGCATTTCATTTGTTTGGGAAAATACTTATTTTCTGTCTCCTTTAGAACATAGGTGGTAACACACAATTTTCAAATACTTTCATAAAGACTCTTCAAAGGACATGAGCAAGTGATGAACTTGCCTTGTGACTGTAAGGTAGTGAAGTCAGATACTTCCACCTGACCTTGAGCTCCGGTTTCTACAGAAAACCATTATTACCCGGTAAGGACAATATTTTAAGAAGCAATATGCAATGCATAGTAATGTCATGCAATGATTTATTTTCTTTCTTCTTTGCGTGTTTTACCCATCTTGTATAGGTTTTAAGTTTCTTTTAATTAATAAAAAAAGCATTATTTAAGAAATCATTAAATTCATATTATTTTGACATTTAGCAATTTTATAATAACCGGTATTATTCTAAGAGTTAAAAAATGAATTTATTTAATTTTTAACACTTTTAAATATTTAACTAAAATTCATTTAAGGAAATGAAACTGTATTTCTATTATACATGATTTACTTTTCAAAAATACAAACTAGTATTTTTCTAGAATAGTACTTCCTTTTAGAATCTTAAAAATGAATTTTATTCAATTTTAAGTGTTTAGCATATTTTTATAAAATCCCAAGAGGAATATATACAATTTTAATAATAGATCTATATTTAATTACTAAAATTTACTATCTATTATTTTTATTGGATAAAGGATATTTTTGTGAGTTTTGAGACATATGATTTATAGTTTTAGGATTTTTATTTATTTTTGTAGAGCTGATTTAGTTTCAGGGGCATATTTGTAAATATTTATTTTTAGATATATCGTTTGAGATATGGGTTGGCCCACTGGGCTGGCCTGGCCCAACCAGACCCGGCCCACCCGGCCTGGTCAAAGACCACCTGAGCTGTACTGGGCATCCCACCGGCCTAGTACCCCCACGCGCACTCTCTCTCCCTCACCCTCTATCTCTCACGACCCTCTCTGGCGCTCGCCGCTGCCGCCGCTGCTGCGCACGATTCCGGCCAAGTACGGCCACCATGGCTATCGCTGCGGTACAGGACAACCAAGACGATGTCGCTGCACATCGCCGTCCAAGCCGATTCGTCGCTGGTGCCCTCTTGTCTGGTCGTGCTGACCTCTGCACGAAGCAAGGATTAGGATTCGCCGCCTCTGTGCTTCTTCGTCAACATGCTGGTCTGCTCGTGGTGATACTCCTCCATGATCACCACTGTCGTGTGCAGGCGCAGGTTGCAGCGCCCCCTCGGGGTGCTCCTCGTGCCGCCACCCTTCTGCCACCGGCCTCCTCCATGCTTCCTCTTCAAATAAATTTACGAGGACCTCGAGTAAGTTCCTCTACTTCTCTGTCTATGCTCTCTCTTACCTCTAATCCCTGCCATGTGGTTACTTGCGATGGATTTCTCCATTTAGGGTTCATCCCTAAATTCCTAGGGTTCATACCCCTCTACTGTAGTGATGTTTAATTGGATCCTTGGTTAGTTCTGTCTAAGCAATTACTTTGATGGTGTCATACGGTTGGTGTATTGCTTACTACTATTGATTAAGATTTGTCAATCTGCTCTCTGTCAGATGATCACTCTATTGTGCATGTTTTATTACTCTGTTCTCTGGCAGAGAACACTCTGCTGATCATGCTTGTGTTATCGTGTTCTCTGTCCTAGGCTGCTCTATAAAATCATGATTAGATTACTATGGATGCTTATATTGCTGTGGCTATGGATTTACTCTTATAGAGTTAAGTTAACTGTTCTCTGTACTGATGCTTGGTTAACTGTCACTTGTGAGACATTGCTATGTTCAGTCTCAGGATTTAATCTTGTTATTGTGTGAATCAAGTGCTAGTGCTAAACCTTGCTCTGTGACTAATAAGAAGATGATTTACAATGATATGATTTTTATATACTTATAGGAAAATGATTAACTCAGTGATTTTTGTATATTGTGGTTCAATAATAGACAATGTTGATCTTTACTGTCTGTGTTAAGAGAAAGTGTTTTATTTATGATTCCTGAGTCATTTAGGAAGAAGATTATGTCTGTTGAAGAAGATCTACTTGAGCTAGTACTCAAGCAGACTTGATCTTACTAGGTAAACAGGTGCTACCCTCCTGGGAATGTGCCATGTACCAGCTGTTGTGCTGTGTATCTATTTAGATAGAAATGGATTATAGGTCAATGATGTTGGTATGAGACCTTGCCTGGCAAAAACTCTTGCATAATGATACATTGCAAATGTATCTATAATTTTTGATCTTCCATGCTTGGTTTTATCCACTTTCTTGTGTTTTGTCCACACTTTGGAGTACTTTTCATATGATTTCTTGGACTAACCTATTAACAAGAGCCACAGTGCCAGCTGCCTGTTTTCTGCTGTTTTTGGTTCAGGAAAGTCAGAAAATGAATATTCTCGGAATTGGACGGGACAAAAGCCAAAGTGCCTATTTTTCTAGAAGACTCACGGAGCCAGAATACGAGATGGAGGAGGGCCAGGGCCAAGCCACACCACCCCCAGGCGTGGGCTGGGCTTGGCCGCGCCAGGGTATGGTGTGGGCCCCCCAGGTACCCCCTCGGTCTCCCTCTTCGCCTATAAGAAGCCTTCTGACCTAAAAACTCCGGGGGGGTCGACGTTTTTCTAGAAGGAGTTCCGCTCTGCCGCCACCACCAAATTCCACGAAACAGTACCAGAAACTCCGTTCTGGCACCCTGCCGGGACGGGGAATTGGAGGAGATCATCGCCATCATCATCACCATCGCTTCTCCATCGACCATCCATGTTTCCCCCATCTATGAGTGAGTAATCCCCCGATGTAGGCTATGGGGATGGTAGGGATTGGATGAGATCGTTCATGTAATGGCATCAGATTGTTAGGGCATGGTGCCTAGTATCTTTTATTAGTGCGTTATGACTTTGTTGCGACTTGTTGTGCTTAATGCTTGTCACTAGGGCCCGAGTGGCATGATTTCAGATCTGAACATGTTATTGATAAATTATGATAGTATTTTTTATGGTCTTATCTGCAAGTTGTATACACACATTGTTGTCCGGAACCAATGGCCCCGAAGTGATAGAAATCGGGATAACCGGAGGGAATGGCTTTGATGTGAGGATAAAATGTGTTCACGGAGTGTTAATGCTTTGCTCTGGTGCTCTATTAAAAGGAGCACCTTAATTGCCAGTAGTTCCCTTGAGGCCCTGCTGCAAACAGGCTGGCAGGACAAAAGATGTTGTGCAAGTTCTCATTGCGAGCACGTATGACTATATATGGAACACATGCCTAGGATTATCTAGTACTTGGATGATTTATCTTATTTATCTGCAATTGCCCTATGTTCTGATTGCTATGTGAATTGTCTTGTCCATGCAACGCCCGCCCATCCATCCCTATGCCTACCGCACTCGAATCCCACTGTTTACTGCTTTTGTTACTACTGTCTTTGCTTTACTATTGCTGCTACTTTACTATTCCTACTACAAAACTATTGCTACTGATAAACTGCTGTGAGCAAGATTGTTTCCAGGTGCAGCTATATTGACAACTCAGTTGTTAAGGCTTATAAATATTCTTTGGCTCCCCTTGTGTCGAATCAATAAATTGGGTTTCACTTCCCTCGAAAATACTGCGATACACCCCCTATACTTGTGGGTCATCAAGACTATTTTCTGGCGCCATTGCTGGGGTCCATAGCTTTATTTATCAAGTCCACTTTGAATCACTATTGTTCAAGCTAAGTTTATTTTCGTCTTGTTTGCTTGTTGCTTTATCAAAAATACAAAAAAAATAGGTCCTACTCTAGTTGTTATTTTCGCTGGTCGGTTATTGTCTTGCTTTATCATGCTTGTTGTCAATGGTTGGTTTCTTTGAAACTGAAGCTTATTGGCAAGGTGGGTTCACGGAAGATCAAAGATATTATTATAAGGAACACCGCTTGTCACAAAAAGGGAAACACTTATGGGAACAAATTGATAGATTGTATACCATTGCTAGAAACGTGTGCTCTACTTATAATGTTACTTATTGCTGTGATAAATCTTTTTGCATAAAGAGGTATAAACACCTCCCTTTTCAATGTGAGTATAATGATAATGATATCATATCTTCTTATGCTAAAGGAATTTATGACTTTTATGATGCGGAACAAATTGAAGAATTTATTGCTTGGAAGGGTGCTTTTGAACTTGCTAGTTTGCTTGAAAATATTGATGATTCACCTTACAAATATGAGGTTTATGGTATACTTAAATTTTGCTTTGATAATTACAAGGATGAAAATGTCTATATCCTTGAATATTTTAATAGATGCTTTCCACAAATGGAAGAGAGTAATGCCTTGCAGGATCCTATGGAAGAAGAAATTGATGAACCTGAAATCTCATTAGATGAAAAAGAGGAGGAGAGTGATGAACAAAAGGAGGAAGAATGGATTAGCTACACATGCCTACCTTCTAATGAGAGTAACTCTTTATCCCTTACATTATTTGATTATCCTCCATGCTTACTAAAGGAGGATGAATGTTATGTTCCTGAGGATTATTTTGAAAATGTTTATAATAAAGCTCTAGTGCTTGTAGATCATGAAAAGCATGCTCTATGTGATAGTTATATTGTTGAGTTTATTCATGAGGCTACTAAAATTATTATGAGAGAGGAAATATGGTTGTAGAAGTTTTCATGGTATTGAAACACCTCTCTATGTGCTGAAAGTTTTGAAGTCACTCTTGTTTTATCTTCCTATGCATGTCACTTTGTTCTTTGTGAATTTATTTGCATACACGATTCCTATGCATATGAAGTGGGTTAGACTTAAATGTGTTCTGAATTTGCTTCTTGATGTTCTCTTTTACTTCAACTCATATTTCTTATGAGAGCATCCTCTCAAACTATCATGCCTGAAGATGACAATATGTCTATTATTCTTGGGAGACCTTTTCTTAAATACTGCAGGAGTTGTTATTAATTGTATTCAAGGGAAGGTGACTTTCAATGTTAATGACAAGGAACATACTGTCTATTTCCCCAAGAAGATTAAAAGGACTTATGGTTTGAATTCAATTGAACATGTTGAGGGCATTCAAGTTGGAGAAATATATTGTCCCATACCAAGAGAAAATTTTGAAACTATTGTGATTGGGACCATTGCTATCAAGGTTGAGGTAACATAATCATTAGTGGAATACAAAGTTTTGTCTCATATGGAATTGTTTTGGTAGAAAGATCTGATCAACCTTGTTAACAAAAGGATTTCATTGAATAAAACAATGTTTTCACCATGATTATCTCTGCTTACTTCTATTCTATCCATTTTAGTTTTTACTTATGCCTAACTTAAAGGCTTTAAAGAAAAGTACTTATTGGGAGATAACCCAAAAGTTTTAGAAGAGTCTTGGAAGTTATTACTTCAGTAATAACCGCTCCTTATCCTTATTTTTTTTGCTTTTTGTGCCAAGAATAACCTCTAATGAGAGAGAATTAATGATTGGGAAAGTTGCTGTCCCAAAATAGATTTATGTGCTTCACCGTAAACATTCATGTAAAATCTCTGAACGTCTTTTTGAGGAGTGAATTTTTGTGCCTCTTCCCCAGGTTGTTATCTAACTTTCGTTAGTTCAACACTTTTTGATTTGAGCAACAGACGGTCTTCAAAAAAAATCGTCTTTACCTGCTGGTTTGTTTTGACAAATTTCTGCCATTTTCTGCATTTGCTTCTTGTTGGTTCCTTTTTGAGTTCTTTTGGGGAATTGAGCTTTTTAAGGGAAGTGCTACAGTATCAAGTGTTCTAATTGAAGTTTATTTGGTGTTAGAACTGAACCTTAAGACTTATTATCTTGAGTGCACTAATGTTGCTAATAAAGATTGTGTGAAGTTTTGTATGAAGGAAAAATTTCAGGTGTATGGAAGGAATGGGTAATGAGATGAAGGATGGACTAAAGCTCAAGCTTGGGGATGCCACATGTGTCACCCCAAGAAATATCCAAGAAGTACAAGCGTCAAAGCTTGGGGATGCCCAAGGCATCCCCTTCTTCATCAATAAAAATCCCAGGTTCCTTCCAAACACTTCATTTTTATTGTTTCATGCACAATTGTGTTGTTCTTGGAGCGTCTTCTTTTTCGTTTTTGTTTTGGTTTTTCGTTTGCTTTGTTTTCTTAGTTTGCTGCATAAATTGGTTGGACCTCCTCTTTCATGCATTGCTTTTCAAATAGTTTGGTTTGGTTTGGAAAAGAGTAGGAAAGTTCATGCTTAAGTGGTAAAAAGAGTTTGTTTTTGACTGTGGCCTATGCTTTGTTATGCCATGCTTGATATTGTTTTGGCTTTATGCTTAGTATTCTTTGCTGTAGCATGACTTGTTATAAACAATTGAGATTGCTTAATGTGCCTTGGATGAATCATGCGTTGTTTTAGCATATTAAAGCATGGTATAGTGGTATTCTCCTTTGATGCTTTATTTGGGTTGACTTGGCGCATGCTCACACCATGTTATGACTATCTCAACTCACCATATCCTTTAAGATCCTTTAGTTTTCAACTTGTAGTATCACTTTATGCTTTGATCAATGATGTTTTGTCGCTCTGTATGATTATGTCCATTATTGCTCTCTTAGTTTGTCGCTCCCAGTCTTTTGCTAGCCTCCACAACCAAGTATGAGTTCCACTCATGCATCCAACTCCCTAAACCAAGTTATTCCAAAGAGTCCACCATACCTACCTACTAGCTTATGCTTTACAAGTATATTCATGCTTTTGTTTACCTTCCAAATTAAACTTGTTATGAGAAAACTAGTGATTAAAGCTCTCACGAACTTGATGGCACACTTTACTTTTCTTGCCCTTAATAAACTTGAACCATTGTGTCGTCTATGTTGTATATGCTTGCACTTATTTGTTGGGAATTAGCAGAACCATGCTTTCATGGGTAACGCTTTCAACATTGCACTTGGTACTTGTACCTAGTTGATATCATGCTCTTTTGTATATGGATGTCGTCGGTGTGAAATGAAAGGGGAGCTTGTAAGTCCATGGAGTTATGTATGTGTGTTAGAGAAATGCCTGGGCCGCTGGTCTAATCCATGCTGACATGGTGGAAACCTGCAGCGTAACCATAATGAGCTGTCTATGAAGCATTCTTCTTATAAAAAAAGAGTCCTATATTGAGAAAAAAAAGAGAAAAAGAAAAAAAAGATTATGAAAAGAGGAAAGAGAGAGAAAAAGCACCATATTCCCATGGTAAATAAGAAGATTGCCGATATGCTCGTTGTCTACTTGCCTTGTCATTTTCATATGGGGATTCTTCTGTATCATCGGGCAAAGGGTACCCCATTGGAGGTTCTCTATGATACACGTGTACTTACGATGACAAGAACTTATCGTTGACTAAACTTGAGTAGCATGAAGAGCGGCCCTCGTATACAAGGGACATGAGATTCCTAACTTATACTTCGTCAAGCATGTACACCATAGTTTGTTCACTTTAACCTTAATCACTTCAAGATGCTTATGATAGGGGCAATGAGAGCTGAAAGCTATAAGTACCATAATTTTTGGAAGTTCTTTATGAGACTTGAATCCCTACTTCCTTCTATGAAGGCCTTTCTTCCACTATATATATTGAGTCTCCACCTTCTACCTTTATGCACTTACTTTCAGAGCATAGTGGCCATTCTTAGTTCTATGTGCATTGTCCAAAGACTAGTTGATTGATGCATACCTTGATATTGCTTGTTTTAAACTATTTGTATCTAGTCACTCTTATAAACCTTGAAGGTGTCCTATGCATTTATACTTGCTACTCTATGAGGGACAAGCTGAATGCCATTATGCTATGTTTTCTTTATGAGAAACAAACAAACATCTTGCAAAGCATTGTTATTCCTGAATCTTTTGTTTGTGCCTTTTTCATGTTGCATCATAGTTTCTTTGTCTTATTGCTAGAACTTTGTCTTTCATGTTATGATTGAAGTACTATGATCCTAGCTTTGAATGTTTACAAATACTTTGATCAAGTTTATGATGGTGCATGTCACCTCAAAAATTATTCTTTCTTTTTATCACTTACCTACTCGAGGACGAGTAGGAGTTAAGCTTGGGGATGTTGATACATTCCAAATGTATCTATAATTTTTGATATTCCATGCTTGGTTTTATCCACTTTCTTGTGTTTTGTCCACACTTTGGAGTACTTTTCATATGATTTCTTGGAGTAACCTATTAACAAGAGCCACAGTGCCAGCTGCCTGTTTTCTACTGTTTTTGGTTCTAGGAAAGTTAGAAAATGAATATTCTCGGAATTGGATGGGACAAAAGCCAAAGTGCCTATTTTTCCAAAAGACTCACGGAGCCAGAATACGAGACGGAGGAGGGCCAAGGCCTGGCCACACCACCCCTAGGCGCGGGCTGGGCTTGGCCGCGCCAGGGCATGGTGTGGGCCCCCCAGGCACCCCCTCGGTCTCCCTCTTCGCCTATAAGAAGCCTTCTGACCTAAAAACTCTGGGGGGTTCGATGTTTTTCCAGAAAGAGTTCTGCTCCGCCGCCACCACCAGATTCCACAAAACAGTACCAGAAACTCCGTTCTGGCACCCTGCCGAGACGGGGAATTGGAGGAGATCATCACCATCATCATCACCATCGCTTCTCCATCGACCATCCATGTTTCCCCCATCTATGAGTGAGTAATCTCCCGTTGTAGGCTATGGGGATGGTAGGGATTGGATGAGATCGTTCATGTAATGGCATCAGATTGTTAGGGCATGGTGCCTAGTATCTTTTATTAGTGCTTTATGACTTTGTTGCGACTTGTTGTGCTTAATGCTTGTCACTAGGGCCCGAGTGCCATGATTTCTGATCTGAACATGTTATTGATTCATTATGATAGTATTGTTTATGGTCTTATCTGCAATTTGTATACACACATTGTTTTCCGGAACCAATGGCCCCGAAGTGACAGAAATCGGGATAACCGGAGGGAATGGCTTTGATGTGAGGATCACATGTGTTCACGGAGTGTTAATGCTTTGCTCTGGTGCTCTATTAAAAGGAGCACCTTAAATTCTAGTAGTTCCCTTGAGGCCCCGCTGCAAACGGGCTGGCAGGACAAAAGATGTTGTGCAAGTTCTCATTACGAGCACATATGACTATATATGGAACACATGCCTAGGATTATCTAGTACTTGGATGCTTTATCTTATTTATCTGCAATTGCCCTATGTTCTGATTGCTATGTGAATTGTCTTGTCCATGCAACGCCCGTCCATCCATCCCTATGCCTACCACACTCGAATCCCACTGTTTACTGCTTTTGTTACTACTGTCTTTGCTTTACTACTACTGCTACTTTACTACTCCTACTACAAAATTGTTGCTACCGATAAACTGTTGTGAGCAAGATTGTTTCTAGGTGCAACTAAATTGACAACTCAGTTGTTAAGGATTATAAATATTCTTTGGCTCCCCTTGTGTCGAATCAATAAATTGGGTTTCACTTCCCTCGAAAATACTGCAATACACCCCCTATACTTGTGGGTCATCACATAACCTGGCTGATGATTAACTACTGCCTAATCTGTCTACCTATCATGTGCTTGCAAGAAAATGAATGTGCAAAATAGAAAATGATTTGATCTAAATGTTGGAACATACTCTGATTGTTCTGCCTGATTGTTACCTTCTACTTATGGATTGTGGTAGCCTGGATTTATGTTGGATTCCTCTTGGACTTGTCTTGCTCCTCCTGGTGTTGCTTCTCTTGTGACCTTCCTGTCCATCCAATGCTTCCCCCTCCTCAAGTCACCATCTTGGCTGGTGATTTCCTGGGTTTTCTATGGTGGAAAGTGGTTTGATCTAATGCTATTATGGTAAGATCTGATGATGTTCTTGTGTTGTTCTTGGTTGTTCTAGTGAGAAGTGATGTCTACGCACTTCTATTCTTATAGACAGTTGTTGGGCCTCCAAGTGCAGAGGTTTGTAGAACATCAGCAAGTTTTCCCTTAACTGGATCACCCAAGGTTTATCGAACTCAGGTAGGAAGTGGTCAAAGGTATCCCCTCTCAAGCAACCCTGCAATCAAGATACAAGTAATCTCTTGTGTCCCCAACACACCCAATACACTTGTCAGGTGTATAGGTGCACTAGTTCGGTGAAGAGATAGTGAAATACAAGTGGTATGGATATATGACAACGGTGCTAGAAAATACTTTGATGGCGTGGAAGAGACTAAAGGCAAACTGAAATAAAGATGGCAACAAGCAAACATGTAACAGATCTAGTTGCAAACGGTGTTTCAATGCTTAGAAACAAGGCCTAGGGATCATACTTTCGCTAGTGAACACTCTCATATAAATATCTTCTCTTTATGATACTACCCTGAACTACTCTCCGGTTGGACACTCTAATCCATGGTAGGGCTATAACAGCACTCCTCAAAGTCCGCTTTCCCCATCTAGATAACCCTACACTGTCACCTTGAGCTCTACATGGTTCCAACAAACACCACAATTTCATAGAAACATCCAACTCCAAATGTAACTCATAACAAGTATTTGTAATCTCTAGCCTAAGTGCCACCATGGTGTGCATGTTGTCACTTTCACACACGTGGGGAGAGCAGAGATCTATTAAAGCACTTGAGTAGCAAGGTAGATCTACTTGATTACAAAGCTCATGATCACAATATGATCATGCATAGAGAGAGAGAGATGAACACATAGCTACCGGTAGAACCCTTAGCCTCGAGGAAGAACTACTCCCTCATCATCATGGGAATCGGCAACAGCGATGGAGATGGTGGTGGAGATCGATGGAGATGGCTTTGGGGGCACCCGTCCTGGCAGGGTGCCAGAACAGAGACTTTCTGTCCCCCGAATCTCCTCTTCGGTGGCGGCAGCGCTGCGGAACTTTTCGTGGCTGGAGGCTTGATGATTTAGGGTTTTCGTCCCAGGTGCTTCTTATAGGCGAAGGGGCGAGGTCGGTGGCCGGCCAGGGGGCCCACACCATGCCCTGGCACGGCCTAGGGCTGCCCGCGCCAAGGGGTGGTGTGGCCGCCCTGTGGCCCCCCTCCATCTCGTCTTCTGGCTCCGTGAGTCTTCTGGTAAAATATTAACTTTGGCTTTTGTCCCGTCCAATTCCGAGAATATTGATTTTCTGCCTTTTCTGGAACCAAAAATAGAAGAAAATAGACAACTGGCACTGTGGCATCTTGTTAATAGGTTAGTCCCAGAAAACATATAAAAATACCTCAAAGTGTTGACAAAGCAAAGCAAAGTAGATACTAAGCAAGCATGGAACATCAAAAATTATAGATACGTTTGCAACGTATCAACATCCCCAAGCTTAACTCCTGCTCGTCCTTGAGTAGGTAAGTGATAAAAAACAATAATTTTTGAGGTGACATGCACCATCATAGACTTGATCAAAGTATTTGTAAAACATTGATAGCTGGGATCATAGTACTTCAACATAGCATGAAAGATAAAGTTCTAACAATAAGACATAACAACTATGTTGTAACACGAAAAAGGCACAAACAAAAGATTCATAAATAACAATGCTTTGCAAGACGTTTGTTTGTTTCACATAAAGAAAACATAGCATAGTGGCATTCAGCGTGTCCCTCATAATGTAGCAAATCATAATTGCATAGGACACCTTCAAAGTTTATAAGGGTGACTAGATACAAATAGTTTACGAATAAGCAATATCAAAGTTATGCATCAATCAACAAGTCTTGGGACAATGCACATAGAACTAAGAATGGTAACTATGCTCTCAAAGTAGGTGCATAAAGATAGAAGGTGGAGACTCAACATAAAAGTAAAAAGAAAGGCCTTCATAGAAGGAAGTAGGGATTCAAGTTTCATAAAGAGCTTCCAAAAATTATGGTACTTTTTAGCTTTCAGCTCTCATTGCCCCTATCATAGCATCTTGAAGTGATTAAGGTTAAAGTGAACAAACTATGGAGTATATGCTTGACGAAGTACAAGTTGGAAATCTCATGTCCCTTGAATACGAGGGCCGCTCCTCATGCTACTCAAGTTTAGTTACCGGTAAGTTCTTTTCATAGTAAGTACATGTGTATCATATAGAACCGCCAACGGGGTGCCCCTTGCCCGATGATACGGAAGAATCCTCATATCAAAATGACAAGGCAAGTAGACAACGAGCATCTCAGCAATCTTCTTATTTACCATGGGAAATGGTGATTTTTTCTCTCTTTCCTCTTTTATCGTATCTCTTTTTTTTCTTTTTCTCTTTTTCTCAATATCTGACTCTTTTTTATAAGAAGAATGCTTCATAGACGGCCCATTATGGTTACGCTGCAGGTTTCCACCATGACATCATGGATTAGACCGGCGGCCCAGGCGTTTCTCTGACACATATACATAACTCCATGGACTTACAAGCTCCCCTTTCATTTCACACCGACGACATCCATAGACAAAAGAGCATGATATCAACTAGGTACAAAGTACAAGTGCAATGTTGAAAGCGTTCCCCATGATAGCATGGTTCTGCTAATCCCCAACATATAAGTGCAAGCATATACAACATAGAAGACACAATGGTTCAAGTTTATTAAGGGCAAGAAAAGTAAAGTGTGCCATCAAGTTCGTGAGAGCTTTAATCACTAGTTTTCTCATAACAAGTTTAATTCGGAAGGTAGATAAAAACATGAATATACTTGGAATAGCAAATGCTAATAGGTGGGTACGGTGGACTCTTTGCAATAACTTGGTTTTATTTGGAGTTGAATGCATGAGTGGAACTCATACTTGATTATGGAGGCTAGCAAAAGACTGGGAGCGACCAACTAAGAGAGCAATAATGGCCATAATCATGCAAAGCGACAAAACATCATTAATCAAAGCATAAAGTGGTATTACAAGTCGAAAACTAAAGGATCATAGAGGCTATGGTGACTTGGGATAGTCTTAACATGGTGTGAGAATGCGCCAAGTCAACCCAAATAAAGCATTAAAGGAGAATACCACAATACTATGCTTTAATATGCTAAAACAACGTATGATTCTTCAAAGGCACATTAAGCAATCTCAATTGTTTATAACAAGTCATGCTACAACAAATATCACTAAGCATAAAGCCAAAACAATATCAAGCATGACATTACAAAGCATAGGCCACAGTCAAAAACAAGCTCTTTTTACCACTTAAGCATGAACTTTTCCTACTCTTTTCCAATCCAAACCAACCCTATTTGTAACAACTCACAAAGATAATAAATAAAGATCAGTGAGCTTGTCTCACAAATCCACAAAGAAGAACTAAAAAGTTCTAAGCTGAAAGCACAAGAAAACTAAGGCTAAACACAGTGCTAGCAAAAGAGAACACTCATAAAACAATAAGAATGAAAACTAGAGTGTTCTAGGCAATGAATAATGGGGTGTGTCTCTCTCCAAAAGAAGTGTGTTGGGATCCAACCAACTTATTTAATCAAACTAAGCAAAAGAAAACAAAAAACAAAAACGAAGATGCTCCAAGAGCAACACAACTGTGCATGAAACAATAAAAATGAAGTGTTTGGAAGAAACCTGGGATTTTTATTGATGAAGAAGGGGTTGCCTTGGGCGTCCCCAAGATTTGACGCTTGTACTTCTTGAATGTTTCTTGGGGTGACACGGGGTGGCATCCCCAAGCTTGAGCTATAGTCCATTCTTCATCTCATTACATCATTCTTTCCCTACACCTGAAATTTTTCCTTCATACAAAACTTCACACAATCTTCATTAGCAACATTAGTGTACTCAAAATAATAAGTCTTTAGGTTCAGTTTCAACACTAATAAAACTTCCATTAAAACACAAGCTACTGAAGCACTTCCCTCAAAAAGCTCAATTCACCAAAGAGAACTCAAAAAGGAACCAACAAGAAGCAAATGCAAATAATGGCAGAAATCTGTCAAAACAGACCAGCAGGTAAAAACCAATTTTTTTGAAGGCCTTATGTTGCTCAAATCAAAAGGTGTTGAACCATTGAAAGTTAGATAACAACCTGGGTCAGAAGCATAAAAATTCACGCCTCAAAACAATGTACAAATATTTTACACGAATTTTTACGATGAAGCACAAAAATCTGTTTCGGGGCAGCAACTTTCCCAAGCATTACTTCTCTCTCATTAGAGGTTACTCTTGGCACAAAAAGAAAATAAAAAGGATAAGGAGCGGTTATTACTAAAGTAATCACTTCCAAGACTCATCTAAAACTTTTGGGTTATCTCCCAATAAGTACTTTTCTTTAACGCCTTTGAGTTAGGCTTGATAGTTTGAGAAGATGCTCACATAAGAAATATGAATTGAAGTAAAAGAGAGCATCAAGAAGCAAATTCAAAGCACATTTAAGTCTAACCCACTTCCTATGCATAGGAATCTTGTAAAGAAACAAGTCATGAAAGAACAAAGCAACAAGCATAGTAAAGCAAAACAAGTGCAACTTCAAGACTTTCAACATAAAGAGGGGAAACCTAATATTATTGAGATGCATAAAACCATGTTTCCCTCTCTCATAATAACTTTCGGTAGCATCATGACTAAAATTAACAATATAACTATCACATAAAACATTCTTATCATGAGCCACATGCATAAAAGAATTAATACTCCCCACATAAACATAGTCATTCTTATTAATTATAGTGGGAGCAAATTCAACAAAATAGTTATCTTCCAAAGTGTGTTTGTTTGTAAACATATCATCATTGGAAGGAACATGGATAACACTAATAGTACAATAATTATTAATATCATCATTTTTAGAATTGGTACCAAAGAGATTTTCAATATCAAAAGAAGTGTGCTTTTCCCAATCATGATCACTACTATAGGTAACAGGCATAGGAACATCATCGAGTTCAGACTCATCAAAAACTATAATAGGAGAAACATGCTTAGGGGAAAATACCGTTTCCTCCCTCCTTTTACTCCTCCTTTTCTTCTTTATCTTCTTCTCTTTAGGAGGGAGAGGCTTGAAAGGAAGCTTCTCCATATACCCTGGTTTATTATTAGAGACAATAGAAGAAACTTTGGTGCGTCCTTCTTTTCATTAATAAGATCAAAACACATTTTAGTACTATCATATTTTGGTAAAATCTCATCTTCTATAATATTTTGTATGTAAGTATTTGTGTGGAAATTATCAACACAATAAAGATGACAACCATGCAGGACACTATTCATATCAAAAGCACCCATATCTACCAAAGAGGTTTTTCTTGATAACTCTTCACACCCCAAAAATAATGTAAGTTCATCATGCTGATTAGGAGTGATCATGTCATCACAATACAAACTTGCAGTACTCATTGGATTAGAAGGGCTATTATTATGGCCTGAGCATTGAAAATTGAAATGACCCACTTCGAAGCAAAGTTCACAAATAAAAGGATAAAGGGCACAAACTTTTTTACCAAGATCATTTAAATCCCTATACCACATTCTAGTTTTTTCATTCCTATGGGTGATACAATATTCTTCTTCAATTTGATTATTCTCACAAGGTCTATGTATTCCACAAAAATTAACATGCTTATAAGAAATAGTACTTTCAGAGGTTTGAGCATGTTTATTGCTATCATTAATAACAATTTCATTTTCCATGCAAGTGTCTTTAAAAGGCTCATGATACATGTCCCATTTTTCTTTAGGAGCATTAATATGAGAAGCAAAGGCTCTAAAACAATCAACAAGAATTTGAGGATTAAGACCATATTTAGCACTAAGCTCTTGAAAATCAGCAGTTTCAGCGAAAGACTGAATGCAGTCATACTCATAGTTTATACCTGGTTCTTTACCTTTGTCGTTATCCCAATATTCGGTATTGCTTTGAATTGTTTCAAGAAGATCCCACTTAGCTTTGACCTCCTTGCTTGTTAAGGATCCCTCTAAACATGTATCTAGATAGTCCTTGTAATGTCCTGAAAGCCTTGCATAAAAATTATTAATAACAATATTACTGGGGAGCTCATGAATGGGACATTTGAGCATTAATGACTTCAATCTACCCCATGCTTGGGCAATACTTTCTCCATCATGTGGATGAAAATTATAAATGTAATTCCTATCTTTATGAATTTCATGAGGAGGATAAAATTTAGAGTAAAAGAGAGATTCAAGTTCCTTCCACTCCAAATGATGAGGATCATCTAGCAGCTCATACCACTCTCTTGCTTTGCCCTTAAGTGAAAAAGGGAATAGATTCCTCTTAACTTGGTTCATTGAAATACCTGCACACTTGAACAACTCGCATAATTCGTGTATAAAGAGTAAATGATCACCAGGATGGACAGTTCCATCTCCCAAATAACAGTTGTTCATAACACATTCAACAATTTTTATAGGTATTTTAAAAGAGATGCTTTCAGTATGTGGATTTAAAATATCACAAGTATCATTAGAATTACCACATATGGGAGATAAAGTATCATCAGAGCAAATTTTCTTCTTTAAAGCTGGGGAATTAAAAAGATCATTTTCATAAAAACTAACTTCCCCAAGCTTAGATGTTTCCATAGCATTAGTAACAAAGGTGTTCAGAAGATTCATACTAACAACATTGTTATTAGCATGCAAAGAAAGTTCCATGGGTTTTTTAATTTTCTTTTCAGACAATTCATGTTCTACTTTAGGAAAAATACTAAAAAGCTCTCTAGTTTTGTTGTTGTTTTCCATTAAGCCTAACTAGTGAAAACAAGAAACAAGAAGACAAAATTACAGAATCTAAAGGAAATAACTTCGAGCACTCACACCGGAGGATGTGAGTACCTTTTACCTTACCTCCCGGCAACGGCGCCAGAAAATAGCTTAATGTCTATGCACTTCTATTCTTGTAGACAGTTATTGGGCCTCCAAGTGCAGAGGTTTGTAGAACAGCAGCAAGTTTTCCCTTAAGTGGATCATCCAAGGTTTATCGAACTCAGGCAGGAAGTGGTCAAAGGTATCCCCTCTCAAGCAATCGTGCAATCAAGATACAAGAAGTCTCTTGTGTCCCCAACACACCCAATACACTTGTCAGGTGTATAGGTGCACTAGTTCGGTGAAGAGATAGTGAAATACAAGTGGTATGGATATAAGACAACGGTGCTAGAAAATACTTTGATGGCGTGGAAGAGACTAAAGGCAAACTAAAATAAAGATGGTATCAAGCAAACATGTAACATATCTAGTTGCAAATGGTGTTTCAATGCTTAGAAATAAGGCCTAGGGTTCATACTTTCGCTAGTGAACACTCTCGTATAAATATCTTCTCTTTATGATACTACCCTGAACTACTCTCCGATTGGACACTCTAATCCATGGTAGGGCTATAACAACACTCCTCAAAGTCCGCTTTCCCCATCTAGATAACCCCACACTGTCACCTTGAGCTCTAGATGGTTCCAACAAACACCACAATTTTATAGAAACATCCAACTCCAAATATAACTCATAACAAGTATTTGTAATCTCTAACCTAAGTGCCACCATGGTGTGCACGCTGTCACTTTCACACACATGGGGAGAGCAGAGATCTATTAAAGCACTTGAGTAGCAAGGTAGATATACTTGATTACAAAGCTCATGATCACAATATGATCATGCATAGAGAGAGAGATGAACACATAGCTACCAGTGGAACCCTTAGCCTTGAGGAAGAAATACTCCCTCATCATCATGGGAATCAGCAACGGTGATGGAGATGGTGGTGGAGATCGATGGAGATGGCTCCAGGGGAACTTCCTCGTCCTAGCAGGGTGCCGGAACAGAGACTTTCTATCTCCCGAATATCCTCTTCGGTGGCAGCGGCGCTACGGAACTTTTCGTGGCTGGAGGCTTGACGATTTAGGGTTTTCGTCCCAGGGGCTTCTTATAGGTGAAGGGGCGAGGTCGGTGGCCGGCCAGGGGGCCCACACCATGCCCTGGCGTGGCCTAGGGCTGCCCACGCCAAGGGGTGGTGTGGCCGCCCTGTGGCCCTCCTCCGTCTCATCTTCTGGCTCCGAGAGTCTTCCGGTAAAATATTAACTTTGGCTTTTGTCCCATCCAATTCCGAGAATAATGATTTTCTTCCTTTTCTGGAACCAAAAACAGAAGAAAACAGGCAACTGGCACTGTGGCATCTTGTTAATAGGTTAGTCCCAGAAAACATATAAAAATACCTCAAAGTGTTGACAAAGCAAAGCAAAGTAGATACTAAACAAACATGGAACATCAAAAATTATAGATATGTTTGCAACGTATCAAGAAGCTATGGTTGAGCTCGCTGTGAAGTGAATAGCAAAGCTTGCTTTGCTCTATACAACTGTAACTTGAGCTGTCCCTTTGCTCTCTACTGTTGACACCCCAATGCATGCATTTAGGTGTGTAAGTTGCTTCTCTACTAGCTTTGGATGTGGATGAGATCAAGTAATTGGAATTTTACTGTCTACCCTTTTACTGATTACTTGCCCTGGTGAAACTTATCACTTGTCTATTTGGCTTATATTGTGACACTGGAACTATTTACTTAAAAGAATAGATACTACACTTTGGTGAAACTTGCCCCTTCAAATTACTCTATGATGTAACATGAACAATGCACTTCACTGTTCACCACTGAGAGTAAAACTAATCACTAACATTTTTCTTTCTTTGTTTAGTGGTTTATCTTGTTTTGCAGGAATAAAGCCTAGATTGTCAAGATGTAGTATAGGGATAGATAGATTGTGTTGTATTATTCTTTTTGTAAAGAATCTTGTACAATATTTCTATGATTTAATAAAGATTCATATTATTGGAATTTCTTCCTTGTAACTATCTATCTTGATGTAATGATCCCTTATTGGTAATATTTATTATGGAATAAAGAAAAGAGTAAGAATTCATTTCTTGTTTGAATTTACTTGTCTTAAATCCATATTGTTGTTTAATATATCTATAATATAATCAAACAATGTTAATACCTATTTTGGAAAACCACTTAATGGTTCTAACTTCTAATTTTCAAATATTATTCCAATGATTTGAATTTCAAATGTGGATTCAAAGTATTCCCCCCAAAACACAATAATGCCTAAAGGTCATGTCAAAATTTATAGCAATCACCTCATAGAGCTATTCCTACCTCTAGATAGTGGAAGAAACTCTGATCTCTTTAGGTTTTTGTTTGGAGAAAAATTTACCCTGATTTTATAGATGAATACATGCATATGCACAAATTCTAATTTCTACCCTTCGTTGGTTCCTAAATCCTGGGGTGTTACACTTTTAAATCTGGAAGACAATACAAGGATGGCTTGAACAACTTCTTGCTTCAAGGGGAAAGATGTTTTAATAAAGGCAGTGGCTATGGAGATTCCTACCTTCTCAATGTCCTGTTTCAAGCTACCGAGATGTTTGTGTTTGGCAATTAACTCCATGTTGCGAAGTTTCTAGTGGGGCAGCAAGGACGGTAAACGCAACACTTGGTGGGTGTCATGGGAGACCATGTTTTCTCCTAAATTTTCTGGAAGTATGGTTTTTAGAGATATTGAATTATTAAATGTGGCAATGTTGGCTCGTCAGGCATGGCGTATTCTCCACAACCCAGAGGCGCCGAGCTCTAGAATTTTGAAGGCCGTCTATTTTCCACAGTCATACTTCCTCGGTGCAGCCTTGGGCTCGTCCCTCTCTCAAGTGTGGAGGGCCATTGTGGAAGGTCGTGATGCAATGCAACAAGGTCTCATACGGCGGGTCAAAACTGGCGTGGACACACATGCCTGGAATTAGAATTGGTTACCACGTGATCACTTGCTACGGCCACTAGCCTACGTGAAAGAGGATGAACCTCTGATGATGGTGTCAAACTTCATCGACCCCACTTCAGCTACGTGGAGAGAGGATCGAATAAATGAGTGGTTTCTTCCTATGGATGTCATAATTATCAGATCAATCCTCCTAGGTACTCTCCGATGGAATGATTTCTGGGCGTGGCATTACGAGAAGAATGGGCTCCTCACAGTTCGGTCAATGTACCGGCAGTTAGTTCAAATGAAGAAGAGAAGAGAGGACTGGTTGGAGGGTTGAGGCGCGGTATCAGATACTGTTAGGAACAGCAGTGTGTGGAAGAAATTGTGGTATGTTCAGGTCCCTTCCAAGCTGCGTGTTTTCCTACGGCGGCTGGCACATCAATCTCTTCCAACCGCGGATGTTCGTCGCCATAGACACATGACATATACAAGTGTTTGCTCTATATGTGGAGGGGAGGATTCCTGGAGGCACTCATTAATTGATTTCTCAGTGGCACGGTGCGTCTAGGCCCTTGCCGACGATGGAGTAACCGCGCACTTGTGTATGAACGGAGATCCATCAGCAAAGAACTGGATCTTCGTCATGATGGAAACATTTTCAAGGGATGGCTTCGCCGGGGTTATTGTCACGCTATGGGCTATTTTGTATGCGCGTTGTAAGATGATCCACGATGAGGTGTTCCAAAGCCGCCAAAGAGGACGGGAGTGATCAGTTCCAAACCAATCCATCCCAAGTGGATACCGCCAAAGTTGGGATGTGTGAAGATGAATATGGACACAGCTATGAAAAAATCTACTGCGGGCGATGCTGTTGGTGTCGTCTACAGGAGTGCAGAAGGACTATTATTGGGCGAGTCCTCCTCGCTGACCATCAAAGGGATCACCGATCCGACAGTGATGAAGGCTCTCGTGTGCAGGGAGGCACTGGCTTTAGCGCATGATTTACAGGTCCAACGGATCACGGTCGCTACTGACTGTCTCTCAGTGATAAACGGTATGGAGCAACCTTTCTCTGCAATTTTAGCATGGTTATAGATGAGATCAAGGCTGGAACACGCTTGTTCACAGAGGCGAGTTTTAGGCATGAAAACATAGCTTTAAATTCTGATGCTCATAGATTGACATATGTTCTGCAGTAGCTTACAGCGTGAGATGTCAGGTGTGGCTAATTCAGCCTGCTGATGGCTTGTGTATCTCGAATATTATTGATTAATAAAAGTGCCATGATTTCTTTAAAAAAGGGGCGCCTCCAAGCAGCAACCGGTGGCTCGTTTGTCTAATCGAGCCCTCGACCAAATAAGGAAAGGGATAACTGACAATATAACACCATAATTGCTCTAACATTACACCTACGCTAGCATGAGACCAGTTCATGTACCAATTAATTAAAACACCATAATTTGAAGATCAAAAACTAAAGTTCTTAGCTATGCATCACAAAAATGATTCCGCAAAGATTGGAGTTTGTATCAATTACCTTGAGCAGCGAATCACAAGAATCTGTCGGTCCAACCCCAGCTTAGAGCCGCCATCCCAAATGTGAAGGAGGCTGGATAGTTGGCACAATGCAATGTTGAGCTCCAGATTTCTTCAGAGGAGTTGACCTCGTGGTCAGCGGAGAAGAAGGACAAGCTCGCCCCAAGCCCCATCGCCCATGCCATTGCTTGTACGGGGGCCTAGCTGGGATTTTGGATGGTTCTTCGCTTATTGTACTCGCTCGAGCGTGTAGCCTGGTCGAGTAACACGACGACATCCATCGCCAGCCGTTCCCATGACGAGATCTCAGGAGCATCGGGGAGCCGGCGGTGGGGCACGGAGGCATGTCCACCTGGAACAGAGCATCATGGGATAGGTATGTGCAGCAGCGCGCTCGACGCTGCCACGGGAAGCCGGAGGCGGGCCGAATATCGACCGGAGAAGCTGGTGCGGCGGGGGATTTTGGGGCAGCTCCATGAGGTACGGATTCGGGGAACGGAGCTTGAGTTCTAGGTGTCACCGGAAGGTACTAGGACACTGGCGGAAATCCCAGGCGCCGGGGCTCCTCTGCGACGGCGACGGCCACCACTGGGTCAGGCGAGCGGCGGAGAGAAAGGGGATCGATGGAGAGATGCGCGTGCGGAAGCGAGTGAGGAAGAGATGCGTTTCATGTCGCCAGGTGGGGCCTCAGGTACTTGGAAAAAAAACGTGCGAAGGCGGTTAAGAGCAAGTACAATAAGATCCAGTCAGCAGGGCTATATGATTTAAAATAATATATTTATGTTTAGTTGGACGAGAGAGAAGAGAAGAAAGAAGAAGAGTGGGATCTTAGTTAACAACCAGTTGCAGCACGTGCTCGTAGGTACTATGTGAGAGTGTAAAGTCGTCATATATTAATAAAGTAATATATTTTTATCTTTATCTATTGTACATATAGCTATTAGATTAACTCTGATGTTATTTTTATCTTTACCCGTGTAGCCAACAGTTGGCTCTATTGCCCTTCTCTAAGGAGGAGAGGCCGGTGATGAGGTGGTAATAGCCAAGGTTGGCAAAGGGTCATTTCGAAAAGAAAAAAAGGTTGGGAAAAGGTGAACCCAATCCAAAGTCCAAACGCGCTGCCATGGCGTCCGCCTCCCCTGCTGTCTCCATCCACCGAACCTTGTCCCCTCCGTCTCCGTTGCAACCCGGTTGGCGCGGCCCCGTGCCTCTCCGCTGCACGCATTCCGAGCGCGGCGTCTCCTTCGACCCTGGATCCGCCTTCTACCGCAGCGACAGCGCGCTGGGACGCGACCTCGCTGTCCTCGCTGCCACCCTCCACCGCCAACGCCGCCCCGACCCCTCGTCCCCTTTCCTATGCCTCGACGCAATGTGCGGCTCCGGCGTCCGCGCGCTCCGCTACCTCGCGCAGGCAGGCGCTGATTTCGTCTGGGCCAATGACGCCTCCGACGCGCTCCGCCCCGTCGTTGTCGCCAACCTCTCTCGCTTCCAGCTGTCACACGGAGACGGGCAAAGGAGGTGGGTGGTGTCGCACCTCGATGCCACCCGGCTGCTCGCGGAGAGATACCTCCGGCGCGAGTACTTCGACGTCATCGACGTGGACTCCTTCGGCAGCGAGGCCGAGTACATACGGGCGGCCTTCTTGTCGCTCAAGATTGGGGGCCTTGCGTACCTCACGTCCACAGATTGGCGTTCGGCTAGAGGGTATGGTGGGAAATGGTGAGTTCTTGATCGAATTATGCATCTCAAACATCTTAGATTCATCATGCATTTGCCTTAACTTTCGGGCCCTGTTTGGTAGCAAAGTACTTTGAGGTTGTTCAATTTTTCTGCACTTGTGTTAGCTTGTGTTGATGTGCCTGTTTAGGAAACTAATAATGTTATCATTGTTGCGTGGTTTATATGAGTGTTATGATTTCCTGGTAGCCAAAGATGAACACAAGTAATAAAGCAACTTATGTGTGGAAAGAGCGCAATGTGGGATAATTTTTAACTGTGACCATCTTACTTATCTGGAGGGGGCATATCTAACCTTCCAGAGCATCAGTCAGTTGGCCCACTCACGAGCTTAACATCCATGGCGAGTAGTCCACATGCGGTTTTTCTGTACGGGTTCTGGGTATGTCCCTTAACATACACCTCCTAGCCTTGCATTTAGGATTTCTTCCCCTCTACTAGTAATATGAGTAGGCAGAGCTCCGCCGGGTTTCCCCAGAAAAATAAATTGTATGTATATCACAGTTTCATTACTGTGTTAAGCATCTTGACACTACTATTGTTATAGTTGCTTTGTTTTTGTATTGTAAATTGAGCTAATTTTGCTTCCTATCTGTTCTGGCATTATATTTTCTTTTCTATAGATGCAACCAGTTTTGTTTCTTCATGTCAGGCCCATAACATTGTTTTGTCTTAGCTCATTGTCTTCATATGGAGCATATATTCGTCCAGTGCCATATCCGAATGAGATCGGTTTGCGAATGCTTATAGGTGGTGCTGCACGTGAATCAGCTATGTTGGGATTTCACATAAAACCAGTATTCTCTTATTATGCGTCCCATGGTCCTATTTATCGAGCAATGGTACAATTATGCCATGGAAAAGAAGATGATATCAGGTGAATTTAGTGCAATTTTGTTTCCAAATATCCTACAACTAATTAGTAGATATAATGAAATGCCAAGTTACTGATATGCCTTCCATTCTGGCAGTAATTATGGTTTCATTTGCCATTGCAAGAGTTGTGGCCAGACTCAGACTTTTGGATTTGATGAACTGGGGCAGATTTCTTGTGGATGTGCAGACAGAGCAGTAGGTACATCGAATCATTCAGCGCTAGTAAATAAAAATAAAATTGTCATAGTCAAACTATGTAACTGCTTTTTCTGTGTGATTTGTTTTACTGAAATCGATCTTAGGACTTGGGAGTCCTTCTTAATTATATCTTTTATACCCTTTCTTGCATTGACAGTAAACATATATGATTTGAAGCTGATCAGTATCTTGTTTTATTTTTTAAGTCTTCGTTTCTACATAGGTCACTTCATCAGCTCATGGTTAGCACTAAGTACTTTATGATTATTATTATTATTTTACAGGATGCCACTTCTATCACAGTTGTTGGCCCACTATGGACAGGTTCTCTCCATGATTCCTCTTCCATCACTGAAATGCTAAACTTGGCTGTAGAATGGGGATGGGCATACACAAGTGAAAATGGCACCACCCTGCAAAAGCTTCTTGACACCATGATTGAGGAGAGCGACCCCCGATTGCCGCCTGGATACACCAGACTTGATGAGGTTTGTCTTGCAGTTACATTTACTTATCATGAAATCTTTAATGTACTATTATTGACTTCTATTTTGTATACTACCGTTGACTTCAATAATTCTAAATTTTCTATGCAATTCTAGATAGCTAGCCGAGCAAAAGTTAATTCTCCGCCACTCGGTACCCTCATCAATTCACTGCGGAAGGTATTTAACTATTGTATTTGTTGCATCAATGTATGATTAATTAACCCCAAAATCCTAGCGAGTATTTAGGAACAGAGGTAGTAATGACTAGGGTGCAATTTCATTAAGTGAAATTGACTTCATTCAGTTCTTTTATGACATAGTTATCATTTCCCTTTTATGAACCAGTAGGCAGTTCAAGAATATTTATCGAGCAATGGTACAATTATGCCATGGAAAAGAAGATGATATCAGGTGAATTTAGTGCAATTTTGTTTCCAAATATCCTACAACTAATTAGTAGATATAATGAAATGCCAAGTTACTGATATGCCTTCCATTCTGGCAGTAATTATGGTTTCATTTGCCATTGCAAGAGTTGTGGCCAGACTCAGACTTTTGGATTTGATGAACTGGGGCAGATTTCTTGTGGATGTGCAGACAGAGCAGTAGGTACATCGAATCATTCAGCGCTAGTAAATAAAAATAAAATTGTCATAGTCAAACTATGTAACTGCTTTTTCTGTGTGATTTGTTTTACTGAAATCGATCTTAGGACTTGGGAGTCCTTCTTAATTATATCTTTTATACCCTTTCTTGCATTGACAGTAAACATATATGATTTGAAGCTAGCCGAGCAAAAGTTAATTCTCCGCCACTCGGTACCCTCATCAATTCACTGCGGAAGGTATTTAACTATTGTATTTGTTGCATCAATGTATGATTAATTAACCCCAAAATCCTAGCGAGTATTTAGGAACAGAGGTAGTAATGACTAGGGTGCAATTTCATTAAGTGAAATTGACTTCATTCAGTTCTTTTATGACATAGTTATCATTTCCCTTTTATGAACCAGTAGGCAGTTCAAGAATATTTATCGAGCAATGGTACAATTATGCCATGGAAAAGAAGATGATATCAGGTGAATTTAGTGCAATTTTGTTTCCAAATATCCTACAACTAATTAGTAGATATAATGAAATGCCAAGTTACTGATATGCCTTCCATTCTGGCAGTAATTATGGTTTCATTTGCCATTGCAAGAGTTGTGGCCAGACTCAGACTTTTGGATTTGATGAACTGGGGCAGATTTCTTGTGGATGTGCAGACAGAGCAGTAGGTACATCGAATCATTCAGCGCTAGTAAATAAAAATAAAATTGTCATAGTCAAACTATGTAACTGCTTTTTCTGTGTGATTTGTTTTACTGAAATCGATCTTAGGACTTGGGAGTCCTTCTTAATTATATCTTTTATACCCTTTCTTGCATTGACAGTAAACATATATGATTTGAAGCTAGCCGAGCAAAAGTTAATTCTCCGCCACTCGGTACCCTCATCAATTCACTGCGGAAGGTATTTAACTATTGTATTTGTTGCATCAATGTATGATTAATTAACCCCAAAATCCTAGCGAGTATTTAGGAACAGAGGTAGTAATGACTAGGGTGCAATTTCATTAAGTGAAATTGACTTCATTCAGTTCTTTTATGACATAGTTATCATTTCCCTTTTATGAACCAGTAGGCAGTTCAAGAATATTTAATTAACTGTTTCATTTTTCAGAATAAATGATATTGACTCTGAATATCTATCTAATCATAATCTGAATGTGAGCAGGAAGGCTATGCTGCTTGTCGGTCTCATATAGGTGCCAACGCAATCAAGACCAACTGTCCCATCAATTCTTGCATTGCGATTGCACGGGAGATCCGAAATTTGCGATGAACGCCAACTACACCCCTATGTAATCTGCTAGGTCCACTAGATCTGTGATGTTAAATAGTAAAATTGTCGCTTTGCAATGATCCTCTCATTTCTCAGTAATCGTTCTGTTCCAGGCGAACATAGGATTCTAAACCAGAGGAGAGTTGGCACAAGTAGTAAACTGGAACACAAGCTCTGTAGTACAAGGGCAGCAATTTTGCTCTGCATGTTAGCATCTGGTTTGTCTCGCGTGCTATTAGTTTGACATTGCCACCAAGGAGCATATGCGCCTGGTTGGAACAGATTATATTTTTGAATATAAAAAATCTGAAAAACAAAATCACAAGTACATGGCCCGATAGCCCCGTCCTATGTTTACATGTAAACCATGAAAGAATAAGTTCTGTTGCTTGGGCGAAGGAAATGAAAGTTTCGGTTCTTCCAAAACCCTTCCTTTTTTTCCTTTAATTGCCCGGAGAGAGTGCCTATCATTTAGGATTACTAGTAAAGGGCAACACATTGGTCAACCTAATCGTCTCCTGAATTTGCGAGGGGGTTGTAAGATTGTCTTTGCGGACATTTGTGTCCATCTGCACTCTGACTCGTGAGGCGAGCCTCCTTGCTCCGTCGACTACCACCTGTACCAAGGTGTTTGTGAAAATGACTGCATGACGTTCTTAACATTTTTGGTTGCTCTTGAATTCTTCTCCGTTAGAATAATGGTATAATTCCACACCTTGCGAATTAAGGGCATTTCAAAACGCGCGTCTTCAAAGAAAGCTAGAAAGTGATCAGTCGGCGTTCGGAGTAAAATTCGTTCCCTGCTAAATGTTTGTTGCTCTATACCAACAAGTTTGTTTTACACACCGTGCTACTTGTCATTTCATATCCAACTTCTGATAGGAGAAGACAATTTTCTGTGGTCCGCGCACTGCATTTCATGGTTTCTGATAAGTGTAGGTCACAGACGAACTAGAAAGCATATATGGGTTGCAGGATCAAGACCAACTGCCAAGTCAATTTGGTTTCACGGGCCAGGGGAGGTACTTATAATGTTTCCCATCACGATTTGTGCCGACGGACCTGATAAATAGCCGTTGATATAGCTTTTGCCTGTCAGCAAAATCCCCTGTTTTCATGTAGTAGTGCAGACTTGATGCCTCATAAAGATCTGAACTACTTGCCAATATAAAACACAGAGTGAAGTTGTTGCGCCCATGCCCCCAACATGATATGGGCCTCAAGAAATTGGTTCGTTGTTGTTCACACACACACACACACACGGTTGGCATGGAAGGCTTTGGGAAGTTTACAACAACATTCGGTCTAGCAGACGCGACGTTGAATTCGTGTGGAACTCATGGGAGCTAGTACCTTGAAATGGAGTAATGCATCGTGCTACCATCTCTACCATATCCATGTAGATGGAGAGACCTCAAGTCTGGTAGAGAGATACCCCCTCTGTCATAAAGCTTTATGAAAAAAGTGTATCTAGACCTATTTTAGTGTGTAGGTTCACTTCGAATCTAAACACTAAAAAAATATAAATACACCTCTTTCACATAGCTAAAACATCTTATATTTTAAAACGGAGGGAGTACTTGATAGCAGTTGTTTCACCACTGTCATAAGGAAGTCTACAACAACCCGAGATCCAAATGTGTCCTATAGGTAATAAGCAGCAGGAAGAGCATATGTGGCGATCCATGCATGAAGTCTCTACAGTTGGCAAGTTGTTTATATCCACGAGGTCTTTGTTTGGTACTAGAGGGGATAATCCCTACCAGAACCTAAATCTCCACTTGTTGCTAAATGTATGTTTGGTTGTAGAGTATTGGACTAATTCAATCCTCGCTTATCCTTATTTTTTCCTAAATTTTAGTGTATTTTTTTTCAATATCCAATACGCTACCCATACCTAGTGGATTGGTGGGGATTGGGATTTTGTGGGGATTAGAGGGGTTGGGTGAAGGTGGGGGTTTCACCCAATTCTCGGGATTATCCCCACTAATTCCTACCAAAACATTAGTACCAAACAAGGCATGAAGTGATTCTGGCTGCACATCCTGGTAAAAACGAGAAATACTATTCTGAACTTCAAAACTTTGACCACACGGACATGGTGTTTTGGCTTATACTATTCTGAATTTCAAAATTTTAAATGCATTTCAAATTATCTCAATGTACACCCGGATATATATTTTGACATTTTGAAATATGTCACTTTGATTGGTCAAAGTGGATTTCCAAGCCCCACTCATAGCATGTACAATGATAGAGCAGTCATACCTTCTCTTAGCCATCCGCGTCATTTAGAGAAACCAATAGATATAAGATACACAATATATTATCTCCTAATATCATCTCTAATAATTAATAAAAATTAATTAAATTTAGAAGAAAATTGTGTTGTTAAGAGAAGACATTGTTACAGTGGGAAAAATAATCTTCTCTTATTTTTCGAGAGAGCATCTCTTATTTTTTGAGAGAGCATCTCTTTTTTTTCAAGGAAGAAAGCATCTCTTAGCTAAGAGAAGACATTCTTCTATTTCTTAGTTCTCTCCTCTAACTAAACAAAAATCTTACATGGCAACTCTGAGAGAAGGTTGATGTCACGCATTGTCACTTTGCCTCGCATCTATTCAAGGATAATGCGGTGATCTTCGAAGACATGACCAAACTCACTCTAGGACGCACCAAACAAATAGCTGCTTAGCCCTCGACCCCTGTCCCGCCACCCGCGTGGGCGACCAGGGGACTTCGACCACCGCCCTTTCCCCTCTTTCTCTACCACTCCCTTCATCGATGTCAGCGTGGCCCGGGTGGTGTCGGCGGTGGCACCCTTCTTCTCCCCTCCCGTGTCGGGGAGCGCGCGGGGCTCTCTCCGACGGGTGGTGCAGCTCAGGAGGCATGGGAGTGGCTTCACGGCAGCGGAGAGAAGCACAACGCCGCTATTTTCCCTCGAGGTGGTGCGGGGTGAGACTGGGCGGCGGCTGCCCGACCCAAATCTAAGCCCTTCAGGCAGGCTGTCATTCCCTTGACGCCATCGCCTTTTTAGGAGTGATTGGTGACGACAGTTCGGTGCTAGGGATGGTGGCAATGTTGGCCGCCCTGTTGCAGCGTGGCGGTGGGCTTCATGGGCCTGATCGGACCCTCTCTGGTCTGGTGTGCCACCGTAGGGCTTTACAGGCCTGCTGGGCCCGGCCAGACCAAACTAGGATTGATCTGTCCTACTGCCAAGTTCGATCGACTACCGCCGAACGGCGGTGGGGGTAGTTCCCTCCTGCGTGTCTATGGCACTGCTTGCCATGATTCAAGATGCCATTCGTCGCCGTCCTTCTGGCCTTGTGACGAAGCTTCGGTGTGATGACGAGGGCTGCTTCGTGACCGTAGTGGCGCATGCTGGTGGGCGGCAAGTTTGGCGATGTTGAGGCTTCGACCTCGTGTGGCTCCTGAGCAACGGATCGTCCGAGTTGTGGATAGGGTTTTTTCGAGAGAAATCCTTGTCGGCTCGTTCGACACCGACGCGGGGTCGCCTTCGGGTACCACTATGTCGTGGCTACCCTTCGGCCACTTCCCTCTGTATCAGGGGAAAACTATAGGATCAGTTTGCTGGTCCGGACAACAACGTCGTCATTTCCTTGTTGAAGGTGTTGCTTGGTATTTGACGCTCTGGTGCTACGAGCATGGTTGAACATCTTTGGAGGCCACAGTGGTTGCGGGTCACCTTCGCTTAGTCGATCCGTCTTTGTCTCCTTTTATTCTTCTTCTCTTTCTTTTTCGGCTTGTGTTTGCTACTGTCTAACCATTGTTTGTTTTGAGACTGTTATGGTGTCCGCAATATGGAATAGTGGGGCGAAAAGCAGTTTCGAGTAAGGCGCATCAAGAAAATAGAGAAATAGAAGGCCATCCCACGCTTGCACAACCGTCTGTTAAAAAAACAAAAAACACTTGCACAACCGTGACCCCGCTTCCCAGTGACCAAAAGCTCGGTGACATGTCACCTTCCATCGAGGGGGGCCACAGCGGTCGCACTCATCGAAGCGGGCGACAGCGGCGGCGGCGCCGCACCGAAGCCCCCACATCTAACCGGCGTTGGGTTATCCGAGGCCGAGCCGGAGAAGCGGCAGGAGGCGGAGGGCGCGGATCTATGGGGAAAGGAAATGCCTGAAAGGTTCGTACAGATTAGACGTTGCTTGCTGTTCAGTCAAGCCCTCTGCCCCTCTTCTGTTCACTGGATTTGACACAGCTAGCGTGTCTCAGTAGGGAAAGTGTACATCAATATGTGTACTATAGAATCCGTAGCACTGAAGCTGCAACGTATAATTTCCTGCAAAATCCTGATTTGATCTCTGCTGTCATTTTTGCTGCAAAGGCTCAGCAGCACTGGACCAGACGATTGCCAGGATATTCTGCAGCACTCCCTGGGTCTTGCGGTACCTCCTTATCTCCTTGGATTTGCTAAAAGAAGGAAAATGATTCTAGCAGAGGCCAGTAGATTCCTTCTGCTCATATTCCAAAAGAAGGGACTCCTTGGGTATAGGCACATTAATCATTTTGATATGTGGTGGGGCTCAAAAGGAATTTTTTGGGTAAGGAATTTTTTTCAATTGGCTAATTATTCACTGTTGCAACTAAGACTCCCAGGTTTAAAACATGGTGATAGAGTCCATCGAATGTAAGGGGACTGGCCGTTGTTTCCAATCTGAAGTGCGACTTCCGTTAATGCTGATGCTGTGACTTGTGGCTGCTTTACTTGGCTTGCTTACTCATGACCAAGATATTGGCATTTGGTGCCAAGCTTCTAAATCGATCCTCCATTCCTGGATGTCAGTGCTTTGAGTTTGATGTATACTTCTCTTTTTAATCATACATTATTTATGTTGGGTAATCCACTGAACAATGTTGTAAAGCAACATACTGGTAAAGAAATAGCGTTGAGATCTTTGAACTGGAATGCAGATTGACATGTTCTAGTAGTAATATTGCCCTTTGTATTTATTTTTTGTTTCTAGTTCTTGCCTCAAGTTGCAACTTTATTTTCTGATCTTTGGTAATTCATGCATGAAATTGTAGCTTTTTTTTAACCTACAACTGCAACCGGCGTGAACCACTTTTATGTTCCACTTTCCTTGAATTTTATTCTCGCCAGTCTGTTCAACATGTTTGTGTCATTTTGACGTAGAATTACTCAGTGAGATTTGAAGTTAAAACATCTTGTTTTGATCTCTCTTGTCATTATTTCTGTGGAGGCTCAGCTTCACTGCGCCAGAAGATACACACAGAATCTTTTACGTTTTACAGCACTCTAAATATTGTTTTGCTTCCTTGTCTCCTTGCACTTGCTAAAAGAAGGGAAAGTATTTCTAGCATATGCCAGTAGATTCCCTCTTTTGATATTCCAAAAGCACCCAATTGTAATCATGTGATGCTTTCACTGCATCTGTCTGAGTAACTTTTCAAGTGAGGACAAAATAGATGCAGCCAGGTTGTTATCTTCATCTGCATTACTGCATATGTGTGTATGCCCTTTTGCTCTGGGATTGGAGAATTGAGACTGCTAAGGTTCGTACCTTCATTTTTGCTCTGGTCTTGGGGTATTGCAGACTTAGTGAACACCGTCTTTGAGTTTATGGGTACTGCCAAATTGCTCATGTCAGAATTAACATCATATTTGTGCCACAGTTGCTTTGCAAAATAAATTCTACTTATTTACAAGTACTTGAAGACGAAGGTTAAAAATGAGCGAGCTTGAAATGAGCAACTTATTCCTTGTACTTTGATGTCCACTTATTCCTTGTACTTTGTCAATCGATCATGATGCTATCTAACTTAAAAAAAATAGTCAAATAACACAACTACAGGGTTACTAAATGTTTTTTTTTTTCGAATGTAAAGGAAGGAACTTAGATGATTCCAAATGCATTTGTTACTCGATACTTTAATACCGTAAATGGAGTTTTGATTTTTTCTTGATTACTCCTCAGTTGGCATGACCTATTTATTTCGTTCGCTCAATCTGACAGCTACAGTCAAGGGACTCTTCACAGGGATATGGAAGCAGTGCAGTCTGTAGTGCCAGTATGTTCATTTTACATGTTGACATGAAATCATCTTTACTTTCTTGCACAAATAGAATAGGAGGGCTTAGTCGTCAGTTCAGACCTCTCCCTGTTAACCAATTACAGTACTTCTTTATGCCCATTGAGTTTTAATTCACATCAATCTAATGTGGGTACTTCAATAAGAACAAAATCTTGTATTCCCTCCATCCGGAAATAAGTGACTTTAGTTTGTCTAGATTCACATGTATCTATACACTAAAACACGTCTAGATACATGCGAATTTAGACAAATGCAAGCCACCTATTTCTAGACGGAGGGAGTAACTTTTTGGTTCCCCTATATTAATAAAATCTTGTAGTATCTGCAACCTTTGCTCTACATACATCTTAGAACATCCCTCTGGAATCCTGGCAAATGACATGCTTGCAAAAGTCCAGGTAACCTTTTTTTATCTCTGGTTGTTCTTGCCGTCTCCCTATTATGATGTCAGCTGCGCTACAAGATACTGGCAAAATCTCTAACAACACTCTCTAGATATTGTTGTTCTTTCTTACCTCCTTTGGGACTTACTTGAATTGGAAATGATACTAGTACATGTCAGTAGATGCTCAGCTGCACTGCACCAGAAGATACTGTCAGAATCTTCTACAGCACTCTGGGTATTGCTATGCTTTATTATCTCCTTGGTCTTGCTAAAAGAAGGAAAACGATTCTAGCATATGTCTGTAGATTCCTTCTGTTCAGAATCCAAAAGGTACTCAACTGCAATCATGTGATGCTTTCATCTGCATCCTTCTGAATACATTTTTCATGTGAAATTCTTATTTTAACAAATGATATGATACTAGTACGAAGACCAGCTGGCTTGGTGTGTCGTTCCTGGGCATATATGTATGCCCTTCTCCTCTGGGCTTGGGACTTGGGCATCCTTGGCATTGAGGCTGCTTCTCTGCAAAAGTATTGGCTTGTTCAAAGAGCTTCTTGGCGAAGGTAAGATGTTTCTTTCTTTCTACGTGCTGATACATCTTTGGATCATAAACTTGCTACTACATCTTTAGATCATGGCACACATGAACCTAAGGTGCATAGCTTGCTTTCTGTTTGTCCTGGGAAAAAGTGGTAGTATTGGAAACCTTTCTTTGATTCTTCTGACATCAAATATATGCATCCATGTGAAGTTGGAACAGATTTCTACTTCTGATAATAACACTTCAACATCTTCCTATTTTAGACTGCTGGAAGGAGCAGTGAGGCTGCCTTTTGCACTGAGTTTGGGACTTGGGCTTCATTGGCACTGAGGCTGCTTCTCTGCAGAAATACTGGCTTGTTCAAAGTGCTTCTTGCCAAAGGTAAGAGGCTTCTTGTTTTCTACTTGCTGCATCTTTAGATCATAAACGTGCTACATACATCTTTTGGTCATGTTTATGAAGGCACTTAAGATCCTAAAGTTCATTGCTCGCTCTATGTTTGTCCTGAGAAAAAAGGTGCTAGTGTTGCAAACCTTTCTTTGGTTTATCTAACATCAAATATATGCATCAATGTGAAGTTAGAAAAGATTTCTACTGCTGATAATAACACATTCAACATCTTCCTATTTTAGACTGCTGTAAAGAAAACTCTGGTATCTTCTTCCATTGGCTTCCCACCATTTTGATTGCATTTGTCATGGTGCTGGATCAATGTCATGAGAAAGATGATAGGAGGGGTCACAACTATCAGAGATGTGAGGACTGCGATGCACATTACTATTGGTGTCATCTGGATGATACCCAGAAATATTTCTTCAAGTGCATGGTTGGAAATTTCCAGGAAAAAATGGCAAGCCCTGGTGCATCGATACCCTTTCTCTCCTTCAGATGGATCCTGGTCAGAATGATAATGTTGGTTCTTACTTTGTTTTGTTGTTTACTCTTGCAGATCATACCAGAGAAGTTTGTAGAAAAATTCAAAGGTCAGATCTCTGAAGTTATCAAGCTAGAAGCTCCTGATGGGAACATATATGAAGTTCAGGCTATCAGGGATCTAAACAAAATAGTACTTGGATCTGGATGGGCCACATTTTCCAGCTTCTACGAACTAAAAGAGGGCTGCATCCTCCTGTTCAGGTACATTGGGAACTCTCACTTCAGGGTTCTTATATTTGATTATCCAAGTTTCTGTGAGAAAGAAATTTTCCACATTGTCATGAATTGTGGTCCTCATGCCCAAGAAAGAGACACTCGTCTCGATCAATTGCCGATAAGCAAAACACGATACCAGAATGATGGATCAGGCAACAGTGGGTCCCGTAAAAGGTGCGGCCACTGTGATGTGCATTTCTATTGGCATCACATAGATGATAGGAAGAAGCATTTCTTGAGGATCATGATTGGTGATTTCCGAAGACAAATGGTAAGACCTTGGATGATAAATGCCCTTTCTGCCATCTAGATGAAAATGTCTTCTTACTCAGAGATATATAATTTGTTGATAGCTTTGTTGTTTGTTCCTGCAGAGCATACCAGAGAAATTTGTGAAAAACTTCAGAGGTCGGATCTCTGAAGTTATCAAGCTAGAAGCTCCAGATGGAAGCATATATGACATTCAGGTTACCAAGGGTTTGAACAAGATAGTCCTTGGTTCTGGATGGGCAGCATTTTCCAATGCTTATGAACTAAAAGAGCATGACGTGCTGGTGTTCAGATATATTGGGGACTCGAACTTCAAAGCACTAATCTTTGACCCAAGTGGCTGTGAGAAGGAATTATTCCGCGTTGTCATGAAGTGTGCTCCTAATGTACAAGAAATAGGCATTTTTCATGATCAGTCATTCCCTGAGCAAACAAGGCGTCGAGACAAACTATCACATGATAACTATTGTAGGAAAACTAACAATATGACTTTGCTGGACTCGCCTTCACCGAGATCAGGTAAAGCTTTGAAGGTGCATGCAAATTTTCACTTCAAAATGATCAGGTAATTTCTCACTGTTGTCTTAACAATCGGTGTTGCGCAGCTGAACATGTCACATCTCCAGAGGACTCTCAGGAAACCATGAATTCAGGTAGCCTTCAGGAAACCACTGAGCCTCGCTATGTCCTAGCAACGGGGTGCAATCTAACTGCGATGCAGAAGGCAGAAGTCGACGTCCTTGTGAAGAAAATTAGGCCCATAATTCCTTTTTACATCATCGCCATCAACAAGACAAATTTGTCTGGATCTCTGGTACGAGTGCAGTATAGACAAATGACTAATCCTGCAAATTTTATTATAAAATGTTCAGGATTCAGACTCTCTTGTTTTACAATTTTTTAGAATTCTATAAATATAGTAGCACTCGGTAATTTACAATCTTCAGATAAGGTGACAGCCAAATGATAAATTCATCTGTAACAGGTCTTCTGCAAGGATTACGCTGCCAAATACCTTCCACATGAAGACCAATTCATCACACTCTGCCATCCGCAGAAAAGCAACATATGGGTAGACAATTTGAAGGTTATCACTGATGGTGCAAGCATGCTTTCTGTTGGCTGGTTGTGCTTTGTTCGCCATAACGAGTTGAGGGAAAGTGATATCTGTGTATTTGAAGTATTGGAAAGCCATGGTGAAGTGACCATGCTTGTTCATACCCTTGAAGGAGGCCATCACCTATCAGGTGGGTATAAGACACATTGCTATCTGCACATATGACATAATAAATTAGCGCTCAGGATCATCAAGTTCGAATAAGAATTGATGTCAACTTAGAAACATACACTCATTTTGTGTCTGTGTAGTCAGCTAAAGCATAAGACTGAAACAGCAGGCAATCAAGATTGAGCTATAGTCTTACCTGATCAGTCTGTAATGCACATTTGTTTTTTGTTTTTTTGCTTTCACAGGGAAAGAGCCTGAATCTCAAAACAAATGCAGTTATCCACCTGAGGACAAGGACACCAAGGAAGAGGAGAGTTACAAAGGAAATGCTGAGTCCAACTACTACTACTCAAGGTTTGCCCAACGCCTGACAAGCAAGGAGAAAAACGAGTTATTCAGGTCAGCGTCGATCCAACTGGACAACCCAGTGTACGTCACCATCCTGCAGAAGACGCACCTTGGCAGAAAGAACATGATGGTCAGCTAAGTTGTATAAGAATTTATATGTCAACTTACAAAACCGTCTTTGATAGACTTCCTGACGAAGTTTTCTGTATTACTAGCTATTAATGCTCTGTACAACATATGCAGACCATCCCCACAAAGTTCGGTGCTAAGCATCTCGAGAAGAGGTCGCACGACATCCTGCTCGTGAGACCCAACAGGAAAGCGGAGTGGTGCATCTGGTATTACTACCGTGAGAGTTCCACCCCGGGCTTCACATGCAGGAACTGGGTCAAGTTTGTCCGCAACAACAAGCTGCGCAAAGGCGACGTCTGTCTCTTCGAGCTTATGAAAGGCGTGAGTAAGGTGACAATGACGGTGCACGTGTTCCGGAAGGTCGATGATAGGTTCATTTTACTGGGCTAAGTTCCTGTCTACGTGTTACCCCTTCGATGTCTAGCTTGTTTAGCAACTGGTGCAAGTGTGGTACATGCATGGTACCTGTAGCCTGAATAATGAGTGTTGTTGCAACTGAGTGTTAGCTGAACTGAAAGTAGCTCTGGTATGATGCAAAGTTCACTTTGTAACGTAAAGCCAAGTCCTTGTGATGCATTTAGGGTTCGAGTAGAAGAAACCTGGTGTTTGTTGGCCGATAAGTACTTGTCATTTTGAAATGAAGTACTTATCAGCCATGATCTGTTCTGCTGTGACCGAGATCTCAGAACCAGGTGTTGTCTTAAGAAACTCCATTTCATCATCTTGGGTCTCCTTTTGAGGTTATTAGTAGTTTTATTGTACTTGTTTTTGATAAATAAGTTATCTTTTGATGCCATAGTTTTTCCTTTTTCTATACTTAAGTACAATGAATGGTGTGCCCGCACATGAATGTTATTTCCTCCATTTTTTGCAAAATTAAAAACATGATCTTGTTTTTCTAATTCAGAAACATACCTGACTTTGCAAATTAAGAAATGTATGTCAAGAAAATAGAATGAAGTTGTCGATCACAACACCAGCAGCAAAAGTCAATCGCTTACATATATTGATCCAGAGGGGTATGCAGAACTCTCGATATACAAGGGTCATATGAGGAACTTACAATTTGGTACGGTCCTAGCATATTTTGTTATTGTTGTTTTTCATGATGATAAAGGAAATATGTTTATAATTTCAAAATGACATCTTAGGCTTAGTAAGTTACATCACATCCAACTGCTCCACTACTAGAAACAAGGGCTTCGGTTCGGCCCCGATTTTGGGTCTAGTCCCAGGTACGTTACGGGCCGGGACTAGTGCAAACACTAGTCCCGGCCCCAACGGCTAGGAGGCCGGGGCAGCTCTAGCCCTGGGTCGTTCCGGACCTCTAGTCCCAGTTCATGATACGGCCCGGGACTAGAGGGCTCGCGCCAGCCAGCTCTACGCGAGGGATCCTGCAGTCCTGGTTCGTAATACAAACTAGGACTAGAGGTCAATCTCTAGTCCTGGCTCGTAATACAAGCCGAGACTATTGGTTTCTCTATATAATTCAGCTTCGTCCGTGCCCGAGCTCATGACCATTTTTCATCTAAGCAAGCCGAGTTCATGCCCATTTTTCTCCAACATTTGTCAAGATTTGGTGGCAACCCCTAAATCCAAGGTTTTGAAAGATTAGCAAACTTCATCCTTTCATCTCTCATTGTTAGTTTAGCTCAATGCTATCGAAGTAGAGAGGGGTTTCATGCTCTACAAATAGAGGGAATTTTAAATATGTGATTTTATGCAAATTTTGATTAGGCAAAAAGTTACTGAAAATTGAAATGTGTAATTTTAGAGTTTCAAGCTCAGAATGGAATGAGGAACTTCACATTTTTTATGTTAATTGTTTTGTCCAGTTTAAAAATTGATACATGTAAAGTTTTCAAAATTCAAATTTTTAGATTTCAACATGTAAATGAAGTGAGGAAATAGGGTTTTTCTTTAAATAGTGCTGCTCATTTAATGCTCTAGAAGCTCACATTAACTTGTTAGTTTGCATATATGTAGATGTTGTTTACTTATTAGTAACTAATCAAAATGAGTATGAAGTAGAAACCTTTTAAATTAGTGCCTAGTTTTTTATTTTTGCAATATAACATTTGGTCCACTATACTCTATTGTTGCTTTAATATGATGAACAACTTGTAGTAAATTGGTCACTGATCTCTATTTATGATGTTGCGTAATGGTTTTTGATATACCTATACAATAATGCAGATGGTCTGGGAATGGATGTACGGTAGTGACCGACGTGCTGGCGAATTCATTAATGACATGCATGAATTCCTCCATGTGGCTGATGCGAACAAGCGGAATGGTTTTGTATTCTGTCCATGTAGTGTCTGTAAGAATCAGAAGGATTACTCTGACTAAAAAATCCTTCACATCCACCTGTTTCGGTCTGGTTTCATTCCCATCTATAATTGTTGGACCAAGCATGGAGAGAGAGGAGTTATAATGGAAGACAATGAAGAAGAGGATGATGATGAGAACTATCATGGGTTTGCTGAATACGATGATACTTCCATGGGGGATGCTGAAGGGGAGGCTAAATAAGAGGCACATGATGAGCCTGTTGATGATCTTGGTCGGACCATTGCTGATGCACGGAGAGACTGCGAAAATAAAAAGGAGAGGGAGCAGTTCGATCACATGTTAGAGGATCATAAAAAATCGTTGTACCCATATTGCGAAATTGGTCTAAAAAAGCTGGGTAATATACTGGAATTGCTGCGATGGAAGGCAGAGTGTGGTCTATCTGACTCCGGATTTGAAAAGTTGCTGAAAATGATGAAGAATATGCTTCCAAAGGATAACGTATTGCCCGCCAGTACGTACGAAGCAAATAAGGTTATCTTCCCTCTAGGTTTAGAGGTTCAGAAGATACATGCATGCCCTAATGACTGCATTCTCTACCGCAGTGAGAAGTATAAGAATTTGGATGCACCCACGGTATGCACTGTATTATGGTATAAGATCAGACGAGATGACCTTGCTGATGTTGAGGGCGAGCCCCCCAAAAGAGGGTTCCTGCCAAGGTGATGCGGTATGCTCCTACAATACCACGGTTGAAACGTTTGTTCAGGAACAAAGAGCATGCCAAGTTGTTGAGATGGCGAGAAGAGGAGCGTAAGTCAGACGGGATGTCGAGACACCCCGCTGATGGGTCGCAGTGGAGAAAAATCGATAGAGAGAGTACCCGTACTTTGCAGATGACGCAAGGAACTTAACGTTTGATCTAAGTATAGATGGCCTTAATCCTTTTGGGGAGCAGATCTCCATTCATAGAACCTAGCCTGTAATTCTATGTATCTATAACCTTCCTCCTTGGTTGTGCATGAAGCGAAAGTTCATTATGATGCCAATGCTTATCCAAAGCTCGAAGCAACCCGCCAACAACATGTATGTGTACCTAAGTCCATTAGTTGAAGAACTTCTGCACTTGTAGCGTGACAAAGGTGTACGTGTGTGGGATGAGCACAAACATGAGCCATTTGACCTACGAGCGTTGTTGTTCGTAACCATCAATGATTAGACTACTTTTAGTAACCTTTCAGGATAGTCAAATAAGGGATACAATGCATGAACGCAATGTTTAGATGAGACTGAAAGTATATATTTGGAACATTATAGGAAGAATGTGTACCCGGGGCATCGTCGATTTATTTTGGCCAAGCATTGATGACCCACAAGTATAGGGGGTGTATCGCAGTATTTTCGATAAGTAAGAGTGTCGAACCCAACGAGGAGCAGAAGGTGTTAACGAGTGGCTTGGAGCAAGAATTCTCTGTAAATACTTAGCAAACTGATTTTTAGGGTTTTTTAATAATGGAGATAAATAAAGTGCAAGTAAATAAAAGACAATAATAATAAATGCAGCAAGTGTCCCAATCCTTTCTTTAGCAAAGGACAAGCCGGTTGTATTACTTAAGATGACCAAACGTTCTCGAGGACACATGAGAATACCGTCAAGTGCTTTCGCTTTATATAGTTGATTAATCTTCTTTAGTTTGATAAGTGTTGTGTGGGTGAACCTGTGCTAATGTACTGACCTTCCTAGGACTAATACATACTTGTGATTAAACCCCTTGCAAGCATCCATAAGTATAAGAAAGTAATTAAGATAAAAACCTAACCATAGCTTTAAACTCTGAGATTCTACACTCCCTTGTGCAAAGGTTTCCTAACGGGGGTTTAGGTTTCTGTCACTCCGGCAACCCCTACGATTAGTAGACAAATACACAATGCATTCCCCTAGGCCCATAAAGGTGAAGTGTCATATAGTCGATGTTCACATGACACCACTAGAAGAATAACACCACAACTTAAATAACAAACTATTGAATCTTTCTCAACACAATTCCACTACTAACAACATGACTTCTCCCATGTCCTCAAGAACTAAACGAACTACTCACAAGACATCATATGGATCAAGATCAGAGATGATATAATGATAAGTAACAATCTGAACATAACAATAATTCAATGGTTCCACTTAATAGCATCAACTACAACAAGTAATCAACACCGAGAAAGTTTCCCCTAAGAACTATGCAAGATTCAACCCAATTGTTACAGCGGTATGGAGTGGTGATGATGGTGCTGGTGGAGATGATCTCGATAAAATCCAGCTTGATGGTGGTGTTGATGGCGACGATCTCCCCTCTCCGGGAAGGAATTTCCTTGACAGATTTCTGCCAGTCGGAGAGCTCTTTCTCTCTCTAAAGTTTTCTGCCTCGTAGAGGCGGCTGAATCTTTCTGTGGTCGCTCTCTGAGGCTTAGGGTTTTGTGGGGATAATATACGCCAAAGGGGAGAGCCAGGATGGCCACACCACCTGGTGGCGCGGCCAAGGGTGGCCCGCGCTAAGGGGTGGTGTGGGACCCCTATGGCCCATCTCCGCCCCCTTCTGGCATCCTTCGTCTTCTGGAGAAATAGGATTTTCCATGTATTTTCTAGAATTTCCTGATCTTCGCGAATTTCGCCTCCAAACAACGCCTTTTCCATCAGAATCCTGACTTTCGCGGTCCATCCTCCAAAAGTCATCAACCATGCAAAAACAGATGAAATAACATAAGTAACATCTCTTAATATGAAATATATCAATGAATAACAGGAAGTTATGATATAAAATAGTGATGAAAAATGGATGTATCAACTCCCCCCGAGCTTAGACTTTGCTTGTCCCAAAGCAAAAACTGAGCTCAGTAAACATGACCTCAGGTTTATGGAGTGAAGAGTCGATAAAAGAATATGGACAAGAAGCATCATGTTCATCAATACATAAATCATAATAGCAGACAACTCACCATTATATAACTTTTAACTTGCAATAAGTAAAGGAAACACAATAAAGATACATAAAGTAAATCATAATTGGTAATGGCAAACTTTGCTCTTGGTCAAAGAATAGCTAACAATTTGCAGGAGTTCAAGCATAAAGGGGTTTTCAATGATAGCTTTCAAAGTAATACTCTCTAAGATAAGAGCAATGTGCAAAACAAGGAACATAAGAAACATGATTGAATAAATCATCATATGAATGAATGAAACACAACAACTCAAAATACTTGCTAAGATAGAAAGGAATAGGTTTATTGACTCAACTAAAAAGTAAAAGATAGGCCCTTCGCAGAGGGAAGTAGGGATCTCAAGTTTCATAAAGAGCTTCCAAAAATTATGGTACTTATTAGCTTTCAACTCTCATTGCATATTTAGGTGGTTAAGGTTAAAGCAACACAAATATGAAGATATGCTTGACAAGTTATAAGTTGAAAATCTCATGCCCCTTGCTTATGAGTACCAAACCTCATGCTACTCAACTTTAGTCACAAGTAAGTTCTTTTCATTGTAAGTACATGTGTATGATAGAGAACCGCCAATGGGGTACCCCTTGCCCCATGATACAAGAGCTATCCCATATCAAAATGACAAGGCAACAGACAATGAGCATCTCAGCGATCTTTTTATTTGCTATTTTCATAGGTTTTTATTGAGGATGCTTCATAGAATGCTCACTATGGTTATGCTGCAAGTTTCCACCATGATTAGGCATGGCTTAGGCTAGCCGCCCAGGAGTTTCGCTAACACACATACAAACTCCATGAGCTTACAAGCTCCACTTTTATTTCACACCACCGGGATCCATAAGCAAAAGAATGTAATATCAATTGAATAATAAGTGCAATGTTGAAAGCGTTCCCCATGATAGCATGGTTCTGCTAATTCACAACTTATAAAGTGCAAGCATATAAGCAACATAGATGGACACAATGGTTCAAGTTTATTAAATACAAGAAAGTAAAGTGTGCCATCAAGTTCGTGAGAGCTTTAATCACTAATTTTCACATAACAAGTTTAATTTGGAAGGTAGATAAAAACATGAATTTATTTGGAATAGCAATAATGCTAATAGGTAGGTATGGTGGACACAAATGGCATAGGTTTTGGTTTAAGGATTGGATGCACAAGAAGCATTCCCTCTCGGTATAGGTTTTTAGCTAGTAGGGCTGGGTAGCAAGCATAAGAGTTGAAGGAAACAAACAAACAGATAGGTGATAAAAACAAGCATGCAATCTTCCTTGGAAGCACAAAAGATCTTAACTAGAGAATACTAAGCTTATGAGCAAATCAAGAAAGAAAGATGATGAAATTATATTTCTTTAAGAGTACTTTTTATATTTTTCATTCAATTCTCATAATAGCGTTGCTATTGACCGAGCCATGTTTGCCAAAACCAACTAAATTAACTCAATGATCCCAAAGCGATACCAATACTAATAACAAGATCAATCATATAACAAGAATTGAAAACTAATATAAGATATGTAAAAGAGTGAATGATAGAACTTTTCATTAATATTTCATAACGACAACTCACACCAAGGGATACATAGATATCTAACGATAGGAGAGACACTTCCATAATGTAAACCATCCTACATGATAACTTCTCTATTCATGATATTACTCTACTTGAAGGGTAAAAAGATAAAAGATAGTGATGTGATACCGCGTCACTCCCCCAAGCTTGGAACAAACCAAGGGGATGCCAAAACCTGATGACGAATTACTCCTTCAGTGGTGGTGGAATTCTCTCGATGAGCTTTTCAATCAATTCCCTCAAGTCCTCAATCTCGAAGGTGAGAGTACGAATCACTCTGAATTTTGCTCAATGCGGTTCATGATCATGTCGGGATGTGAATCCCATCCCTTGCAATTCTTTCCCCACTCTTCCTCCTTGAAGTCTTCTTTTCCTACATGGTTAGAACGAGGCATATCCCAATTGGAGGGTAGTTTCTTCTTGGGCATATTCCGGAATTGATGCTCATGTATAAGGGTATGGAAGGGATTCTTGGTGCGTGGAGAAGGTGACCATGAAGCCAAGCAATGACGCGGAGTCTTCCCTCTAGTGGACATCCATGCAGTCCTTTTGAACCTAACAGGGTTTGCCACCACTCCAATGCTTGTAATGGTGGTGCTGGTGTGCGAATGCTGGTCTTCCTTTGCCTCCTCTTCAACTTCACTATTGATCTCCTCCTCATGCTTAGAGTCTTGGAGATCCTCCTCCGCAGGCCCTTTTCCCTTATCGTTGGCGGAGATCATTGTGCTTCTAAACGTTTAAGAATAGTTCCTGGTAGAAACAGATCGAAACGAAAACACAGAAGAACACGATATACGAACCTCGGGGGATCCGGGGGATTATATATTACAAATTTTTACAATAAAAGGAAGGTACTAGGAGAAAACAGGCCGGAGCCACCCTGGCGCGGCCAGGTGGGCCCGTGCCACGGGGTAGTGTGAGCCACCCTGGCTCCGTTTCCATCCCTCTTTCGCTTTGTTGCTTTCCTTGTTGGATAAAAACTGCAAAAATATAACTTGACAAATTTTTTGCGAACCTTTTCTTACCAGAATTGTTACCTATTCGAAGACGGACTCTGCAGGTCTCTGAGCTTGACATTTAATAATTTTTTCCGGAGTTACTATTTGAATAGCATCAATATCCTCATTGTGAGAATCTCCATAAATATAGTGCTTGAGTCTCTGACCATTCACCACTTGTGTAGTATTATGTTTTAAAGAAGAATTTTTTATTGCACCTGAACAATAAACTTCTTCAATAACAAAAGGTCCTTCCCATTTTGAGAGTAATTTCCGTGCAAAAAATCTGAGAGGAGAACTATACAATAGAACTTTCTCACCAACATGGAACTCTCGCTTAAGAATTCTCTTGTCATGCCATCTTTTAATTCTTTAAAGAGTCTAGCATTTTCATATGCTTCACTCCTTCATTCATCCAACGAACTTAAGTCAAATAATCTTTTCTCACCAGCAAGTTTGAAGTCTCTATTAAGTTCTTTCACTGCCCAATAAGCTTTGTGTTCCAATTCTAAAGGCAGGTGGCAAGCTTTCCCACAAACCATTTTGTAAGGAGACATTCCCATAGGATTTTTATAAGCAGTTCTATAAGCCCATAAAGGATCATTCAACTTCATAGCCCAATTTTTTCTAGATCTATTAACAGTCTTTTGCAAGATGGATTTAATTTCTCTATTTGATAGTTCTAATTTCCCACTAGTTTGGGGATGATAAGCTGAAGCAATTCTATGATTAACATCATATTTAGCAAGGGTCTTTCTAAAGCCACCATGAATGAAATGAGAGCCTCCATCAGTCATAAGATACCTAGGCACTCCAAACCTAGGAAAGATAATATCCTTAAGGATCTTTAAAGAGGTCTCACCATAAGAACTTTTCGTAGGTATGGCTTCTACCCACTTAGTAACATAGTCAAGAGCAACAAGAATATGAGTATAACCTTTCGAAGGGGGAAAAGGACCCATAAAGTCGAATCCCCAGCAATCGAAGGGTTCAATAACAAGAGAGTAATTCATAGGCATCTCATTGTGTCTAGAAATGTTACCAACTTGTTGACACTCATCACATGATAAGACAAATTTTCTTGCATCTTTAAAAAGGGTAGGCCAGTAAAACCTGATTGTAGCACCTTTTGTGCAGTTCTATCTCCCGCATGATGTCCTCCATAGGCGCTACCATGACATTTCCGCAATATCTCCTTTTGTTCATGTTCTGGAACACATATTTACATAATTCCATCCACCCCCTCTTTATATAAATGTGGGTCATCCCAAAAATAATGCCTTAAATCGTAAAAGAACTTCCTTCTTTGCTGGGCTCTAAAAGTTGGAGGCAAATACTTGGAGACAATAAAGTTAGCATAATCGGCATACCAGGGGCTCCCTCATGAGCTCACCCCTACTGCAGCCAACTGTTCATTTGGAAAACTATCATTAACAGGCATTGGATCAAAAGAGATACTTTCCAATCGAGATAAATTATCAGCAACAGGATTTTCAGCTCCTTTCATATCTACAATATGTAGATCAAACTCTTGTAAAAGCTGTAGGGGTTCCGCGTATGAATTTTTTTTACCCTACGCCCCTGAACCCCTGAAGCTGCCAGGACCTATCTATTAGTAATACAGTAACGGGAGGGGCTATTCACAAACTTACCCTTGAAGACCGAAAAGCGTTGTCAACGCTCAGGAGAGCGTGGTTGATGTAGACGAGCCGAAGCCGACCTCAAGGTCGTGAGGAAGTCCTTGTACTCCTTGGCTCCAACGACTTGAGTGCCTCAAGTGCGACACCTCGCGGGGAGTTACACATGTCCGATGCCTGACGATGACTCCCACTTCCCCGATCCAGCAGCAGTTGCGGAAGTAGAGCTCCCGGATCCGAATCCCACAGCGCGACGGCGCTCCGCGGTGAAGATGTCTCTCGCTCGCGCAGTCCAGACTTGGGACCACGGTCACGAGAGAGAGGGGGAGAGAGAAAATATCAATTAGAGGTCCTCCCAAAAGTGAGAAGACCTTTATTGATTATTGGTGTGTATTATTTGTCCAAATACCCCCACTATATATAGGGGGATGGGAGGTACTACCTCCCTCAAAGTCCCGGGGTGGGACTAAAGGAGAGGAGGGGGAGGGAGGCTGCCGGCCACCTAGTAGGCCCTGCAATGGGGGGGGGATAGGCCCAGCCGGCCACCCCCTTGGCTGATGGGTTCGTAGCATGGAAAACAAAAATTTTCTACCGCAAGAACGAACAAAACCTAGATCTAATCTAGATAAAAGCCAAGATCTAATCTATTAGACATGTGCAACGAGATAGATCTGTACTAACCCTCGTAGACCCGAAAGCGTTACGAGATTAGATCTCGGGGTTGATGTAGTCGATCACTTGCCGATCTCAAGATCGTGTGGACGATCCTTCCGGCGCCGCGTTTCGGCAGCGCTTCCGCAGTCGGTCACACGTGCGGAGTCGAAGCAGACCTTCCTCTCCCTGTTCCAGCGAGCAGCGGAGGTAGTAGATCTTCTCCACGGAATCCCAGCAGCACGACGGTGTGGTGGTGGTGGTGTAGAGAATTCTGCAGGGCTTCGCCTAAGCCGGAGCAGAGCGAAGGAAGAGGAGAGAGGCGGCGGCTAGGGATTGTTATGGAGAGATCTAGGAGGGGGCGCCCCCTCCCCTCTATTTAAAGTAGGGAGGCGCGCCATGGGATGGGGAGTCCTAGTAGGACTCCCCTCCTTGGCCGGCGGGTTGGGAAGGGGGGAGGAATCCTCCTCCCCCACGAATCCGTGTCTTGCCCCACAAAGACTCCTTGATCCTTTCTTGGTTTTCAAGCAAACTCCAAGAAATCTTCTAGAACCTTCCAGAACATTCCGAAACCTTCTAGAATCTCCATACAAACACTCCGGAACATTTCCTAACTTCGAAAATGATCCCCAATATATGAATCTTATTCTCCGGACAATTCCGGATCTCCTCGTGATGTCCCGGATCCAATCCGAGACTCCGAACAACATTCGGTCTCCAACGCACATTCCATATCTACTTAAAAACAACTTCGAACCTTAAGTGTGTCACCCTACGGTTCGTGAATATGCAGACATGATGAAGACACCTCTCCGATCAATAACCATCAGCGGGATCTGGAGATCCATAATGGCTCCCACATACTCAACGATGACTTCGTGATCGATAGAACCATTAACATACGAAACCAATTCCATTTGTCACGCGATATTCTACTTATCCGAGGTTTGATCGTCGGTATCTCCATACCTAGTTCTACCTCGTTACTGATAAGTACTCTTTACTCGTTCCGTGATATGTCATCCCTTGTGACCTAGTCACATGCTTGCAAGCTAACTAGATGACATTCCACCGAGAGGGCCCAGAGCATATCTATCCGTCATATGGATGGACAAATCCCAATCTTGGTCCATGCGCTTCAACACATACTTTCAGAATACCCAATGACACCTTTATAACCACCCAGTTACGAAGCAGTGTTTGATGTCATCAAAGTACCCATCCGGTGATGGTGATTAACATAACCTCATGGTCGAAGGATTAGGTTACTATGCATTTGAAAGCTTACAGCAATACGAACTTAATGACTTGATCTTATGCTACGCTTACTATGGGTGTGTGTCCATCACATCATTCTTCTAATGATATGATCTTGTTATTAACGACATCCAATGTCCATGATCAGGAAACCATGATCATCCATTAATCAACAAGCTAGTTTAACAAGAGGCTTACTAGGGACTCTTTTATGTTTACAAAACACACAAGTATTATGTTTCCGGTTAATACAATTATAGCATGGGATGTAGACATTTATCATAAACATAAAGATATAATAATAACCACTTTATTATTGCCTCTTGGGCATATCTCCAACATTGCCCCCTTCTCCCTCTCTCCTTTCCCTAATGGGCCCTTTCCCCTCCGGGAATTGGCCCATTAAGCCTTTGACCATTTAATTGAATTTTCTCTTTATTAAATAATTATGAATAAATGATTAAATCAATATTTAACATTCATTCACATATTATTCAACCTCCATGGCTATGGAACACCTTCCACCTCCACTCCGGACATCCTCCGGACTTACCGAAACCCTTCCGATTTTCTCTCTACTATTCTTCGGCGATTCTACTGATCCTATAAACACTCTCTAAGCATCATCAAGCCCTTAAGCGTGATACCCCACGGTTCGGGAACACTCCAGACATGGTCGGGACACTCCTGCACCAATGATCGATAGAGGGACCTGGATGGCCATGTGACCCCTGTGCGTTCCACGAAGATCTTTCGTGTTTGAACCCGTGTCTTATTCCCTTTGTCACTTGATACTTGCCTTGCCCAAGATCTGATCAATGACATCACCATGTCGTGTTCAATCTCGTTACCTAACAATGCTACTTGACTCGTTCCGACAAGTGATATCCCTGTGATCAAATCACACGTTGCGCAACTATTAGATATAACTTCTCCGAGTGGGCGCTTGAGTATCTTCCCGTCACATGGACGGACAAATCCCGCTCTTGACATATATTGCCTCTACGGTTTCCTTCGAATACCTAAACACACCTTTATAACCACCGTATTACCAGATGGCGTTTGATGCTATCTAAGCACTCTCGGGAGACAGTGATTGATATAGCCTCACGGTCTAAGGAATAGTCTACGAGGATCCATTTCTAATCATCATAACTTGAACTTCGTGACATGATCGGGTCACGATGTTTAGGTTGGGTATTGGTTCATCATCTCATTCTTAGAATGAGATGACCTCATTTCCAACTGGCATAAATGCCACATGATCAGGAAACTTGATCATCTGTTGACCAATGAACCAGTGACTAGAGTCTCATTGGGAACCCCTAGTTGTTTGTATATCACCCGTGTATTGATGCTTCCACTCAATACAGTTATAGCATGATATGGAACTTAATCATAAACTATATTAAATATGATAATAGTCCTTACTACTATTTGTCTCCAGAGCATATTTCCAACAAAAGCAGCACCCATCTAAGAAGCCTAGGTTTAGCATCTTTCTTCGTCATAAGGTACTTAATAGCAGCATGATCTGTATGAATGGTTACTTTTGAATCAACAATATAAGGTCTAAACTTATCACAAGCAAAGACAACAACTAAGAATTATTTTTCAGTAGTAGCATAGTTCTTTTGGGCAGCATCAAGAGTCTTACTAGCATAATGGATAACATTTAAATTTTTATCTATTCGTTGCCCAAGAACAGCACCTATAGCAAAATCACTAGCATCGCACATGATTTCAAAGGGTAAGTTGCAATCAGGTGGTTGGACAATAGGAGCAGTAGTTAAAGCCTTCTTTAGAGTTTCAAAATCTTCCTTAGAATCATCAAAAACAAAGGGTACATCTTTTTGGAGAAGATTAGTGAGGGGTTTTGATATCTTAGAGAAATCTTTAATAAACCTTCTATAGAAACCAGCATGACCAAGGATACTACAAATACCTTTGACGTCTCTTGGACAGGGCATTTTCTCAATTGCTTCAACTTTAGATCTGTCAACTTCAATGCCTCTTTCAGAAATTCTATGTCCAAGGACAATCCCTTCATTGACCATGAAGTGGCATTTCTCCCAATTAAGAACAAGATTGGTTTCCTCACATCTCTGCAAAACTTTATCAAGGTTGTGCAGACAATTATCAAAAGAAGTTCCATAGACGAAAAAATCATCCATGAATACTTCTACATTTTCCTCACAAAAACCATGAAAGATAGCAGACATGCATCTTTGAAAAGTAGCAGGAGCATTACACAAACAAAAAGGCAGATGCCTATAAGCATAGGTTCCATAAGGGCACGTAAAAGTAGTTTTTCCTTGATCTTGCTGCTTAATAGCAATTTGAGAAAACCCAGAGTAACCATCAAGAAAACAAAAATGGGTCTTTTTTAGAAAACCTCTCTAACATTTGATCAATAAAAGGTAGTGGGTAATGATCTTTCTTAGTAACTTTGTTAACCTTTCTGAAATCAATGCACATCCTATAACCTACTACTATTCTTTGGGGAATAAGCTCATCATTATCATTAGGCACAACGGTAATTACCCCTTTCTTAGGGACACAATGAACAGGACTAACCCATTCACTATCAGCAATATGATAAATAATACCAGCATCAAGGAGTTTTAATACCTCATTTCTTACCACTTCCTTCATCTTGGGATTTAAACAATGTTGATGTTCTACCACTGGTTTTGCATCGGGTTCTATATTGATAGCGTGCTGAAATATAGTAGGAGAAATCCCCTTTAAATCATCAAGGGTATAGCCCATAGCTCCTCGGTGTTTCTTCAATACTTCCAATAATCTTTCCTCTTCCTTCCCTGAGAGTTTAGAACTAATAATAACATGATATATTTTCTTATCATCAATGTAAGCATATTTAAGATCGTCAGGTAAAGGTTTTAGATCGAAAACCGAATCCTTTTTGGGTGGCAATGTGGTACCCAAATCTTCCACATGCAAGTTATGCTTAAGCATCTTAGGTTGACGACGGAGAATATCATCAATCTCATTTATTTCTTCCATGAAGATTTCACTTTCGTGGTCTTCCATAAATTGCTGCAAAGCATTGTTAGGAGCAAGAGAAATAGAAGCATGTTGTTCAACTCTAAAATCCTCATTAGGAGTTTCATTTTCACAAGGAACTTTAGTAAATTTTGAAAAATTAAACTCGTAAGATTCCCCATCAAATTTATTTAAAATTTTCTCCCTTTTATAGTCTATAATGGCTCCACGCGTGTTCAAGAAAGGTCTACCAAAAATGATAGGATATGTTTTACTAGCAGCTGAACCAAGTACTAGAAAATCAGCAGCATATTTAATCTTACCACAAAGAACTTCCACATCTCTTACAATACCAATTGGAGAGATGGTCTCTCTATTTGCAAGGTGAATGACCACATCAATTTCTTCTAGTTCACATGGACTAATTTCATGCATAAGCTCTTTGTAAATCTCGTAAGGAATAGCACTTGAACTTGCACCAATATCACATAAACCATAATAGCAATGATCACCAATTATAACAGAAAGCACAGGGACACTAGCTTTTTTAGTTCTATTAGGATAGCACAGGGACAATATTAGAAGCATCCTCACAAAATACAATGTGTCCATCTTCTACACTTTTAGTGACAAGGTCTTTCACAATTTCTACTGCAAGTTCAATGTTTATTTGTTCATCAGGTTTTACAGCTCTATTTTTACTTTTATTAAATACACTAGTTATCATAGGATGCTCCTTTACCTTATCCGGGAAAGGCATTTTCTCGATATAAGGTTCAGGTAAGATGTGATCAATAGTGAAAAATTCAGTACTTCTAGCAGGAACACAATCAACAATATCTTTATAAGGTGCATGATACTTGTTCCATTCTTCTTTTGGAATCTCAATGTATGAGGCAAAAGTTTTAAGAAAATTTGCAATAAATTGAGAGTCTAGACCATAAGCATTACTAATATTTTGAAAGTCACCAGTTCCCATAAAATATTTAATGCATTCATAATCATAATTTATACCTGACTTTCTTCCTTTATCATTCTCCCATGCTTCAGCATTGTCTTGAATACGGTCTAGAAGATCCCATTTATATCCTTCTTCCATGCGTGTAAATGATCCAACACAAGAAGCATCCAATAGATCCTTATCATGAAGAGAAAGCCTTGCATAAAAGTTATTGATAATAATAATATTGGGGAGCTCATGAATAGGACATTTGAGCATTAGTAACTTCAATCTCCCCCAAGCCTTTGTTGTACTCTCTCCATCAAGAGGCCAAAAGTTGTATATTTGATTCCGATCTTTATGAATCTCACTAGGATGATAAAATTTTGAATAAAAGAGAGGTACTAATTCCTCCCATTCAAGAGCTTGACCATTCTTCAGCAGCTTATACCATTCCTCAGCTCTCCCTTTTAGTGGAATAACTTCTTCTTGACTTGATCGGTTGTAATACCTGCACACTTGAACAACCCGCATAATTCGTGTATAAAGAGCAAATGATCACTAGGATGGACAATTCCATCTCCAAAATAGTAGTTATCCATAACACGATCAACAATTCTTGTAGGTATTTTAAAAGTATCATTCTCAGCAGGTGGTGGTTCATCTACTACCTTAGCAGTGGTAGTAGCATTAAGAAATAAGAAACTAAGTGAACTATCCATATTGAGAATAAAGTAACTACCAGAAATAAACAATACTCACAGCAGAAGTTTCCTTTACCAGTTCCACTCTCCAATAGTGCTTCACTCCCCGATAACGGTGCCAGAAAATAGTCTTGCTGACCCACAAGTATAGGGGGTGTATCGTAGTATTTTCGATAAGTAAGAGTGTCGAACCCAATGAGGAGCAGAAGGTGTTGACGAGTGGCTTGGAGCAGGAATTCTCTATAAATACTTAGTAAACAGATTTTTAGGGGTTTTTGATAATGCAGATAAATAAAGTGCGAGTAAATAAAAGACAATAATAATAAATGCAGCAAGTGGCCCAATCCTTTCTTTAGCAAAGTACAAGCCAGTTGTATTACTTAAGATGACCAAACATTCTCGAGGACACATGGGAATATCGTCATGTGCTTTATGATACATCCATTTTGCATCACTATTCTATGTCTAAATTCACTATTATTCATTGATATATTTCGTATTAAGAGGTGATACTTATGCTATTTCATCTGTTTTTGCATGGTTGATGACTTTTTGGAGCATGGACCGCTGCAGTCAGGATTTTGATGGAAAAGGTGCTGTTTGGAGGCAAAAATTCGCGAAGATCAGAAAATCTGGGAAAATATATGGAAAATCCTATTTTTCCAGAAGACTAAGGATGCCATAAGATGGAGTGGAGATGGGCCACAGGGGGCCCACACCACCCCATGGCGCGGGCAGCCCTAGGCCGCGCCAGGAGGTGGTGTGGCCACCCTAGCCCACTCCACCCTCTCTCCTCTGGCGTATATCATCCTCCCGAAACCCTAAGACTCGGAGAGCGACCACAGAAAGATTCCGCCGCCTCTGCGGGGCGGAAAACACCGAGAGAGAAAGATCTCCCTGGCAGACAGATTTCTGCCGAGGGAATTCCTTCCCGGAGAGGGGAGATCGTCTCCATCAACACCACCATCAAGCTGGACTTCATCGGGATCATCATCATCATCATCACCACCACCATCATCACCATCAGCACCCTCATCACCATCTCCATATTGTTGTAACAGTTGTGTTGAATCTTGCATTAGTTCATAGGGGAAACTTTCCCGGTGTTAATTACTCCTTGTAGTTGATGCTATTGAGTGAACAGTTGAATTATTGTTTATGGTCAGATTGTTATACATCATTATTCCATCTCTGATCATGATCCATATGATGTCTTGTGAGTAGTTCGTTTTGTTCTTGAGGACATGGGAGAAGTCTTGTTGTTAGTAGTGGAGTTGCGTTGAGAAAGATCCAATAGATTGTTATTTAAGTTGTGGTGTACTTCTTCTAGTGGTGTCATGTGAACGTCGACTACATGAAACTTCACCTATATGGGCCTAGGGGAATGCATTGTGTATTTGGCTACTAATCATAGGGGTTGCCGGAGTGATAGAAACCTGAACCTCCGTTAGGAAACCATTGCACAAGGGACGTAAGGGTCTTAGAGTTTAAATCTGTGGTTAGGTTTCTACCTTAATTACTTTCTTGTACTTACGGATGTTTACAAGGGGTATAGTCACAAGTACGTATTGGTCTTGGATGGGGCGGTACATTAGCACAGGTTCACCCACACAACACTTAGCAAGCTAAAGAAGATTAATCAGCTATATGAAGCGAACGCACTTGACAGTCTTCCCATGTGTCCTCGAGAACGTTTGGTCATCTTAAGTAATACAACCGGCTTGTCCTTTGCTGCATAAAGGATTGGGCCACTTGCTGCATTTATTCCTACTGTCTTTCATATACTCGTACTTTGTTTACTTGCTTTGTCAAAAACCCCTAAAAATCTGTTGCTAAGTATTTGCAGAGAATTCCTGATCCATACCACTAGCCAGCACCTTCTGCTCCTCATTGGGTTCGACACTCTTACTTATCGAAAATACTGCAATACACCCCCCTATACTTGTGGATCATCAAGACTATTTTCTGGCGCCGTTGCCGAGGAGTGGCGTGCTATTGGAGAGTGGAACTGGTAAAGGAAACTTCTACTGTGAGTATTGCTTACTTCTGTTAGTTGCTTTATTTCTGTTATGGATAATTCGCTGAGTTTCTTATTTGGTAATGCTACTACCACTGCTAAGGTAGTAGATAAACCACCACCTGCTGAGAATGATGTTTTCAAAATACCTACAAGAATTATTGATCGTGTTATGGATAACTACTATGTTGGGGATGGAAGTGTCCATCCCGGTGATCATTTACTCTTTATACACAAATTATGCGGGTTGTTCAAGTGTGCAGGTATTACTACAGATCAAGTTATGAAGAAGTTATTCTCATTATCGCTGAAAGGAAGAGCTGAGGAATGGTATAAGCTGCTGAAGAATGGTCAAGCTCTGGAATGGGAGGAAATAGTGCCTCTCTTTTACTCAAAGTTTTATCCTCCTAGTGAGATTCATAAAGATCGGAATCAAATATACAACTTTTGGCCTCTTGATGGAGAGAGTACATGTCAAGCTTGGGGGAGATTGAAGTTACTAATTCTCAAATGTCCCATTCATGAGCTCCCCAACAATATTATTATCAATAACTTTTATGCAAGACTCCCTCTACATGACAAAGATTTATTGGATGCTTCTTGTGTTGGATCATTCACTCGTATGGAAGAAGAAGCTAAATGGGATCTTCTGGACCGTATTCAAGACAATGCTGAAGCTTGGGAGAATGACAAAGGTAGAAAGTCAGGTATAAATTATGATTATGAATGCATTGAATCTTTTATGGGAAGTGATGACTTTCAAAATATTAAAAATGCCTATGGTCTAGACTCTCAAGCTATTGCTTCTTATTTTAAGGCTTTTGCTTCTTACATTGAAGTGCCTAAAAAGAAGTGGAATAAGTATCATCAACCTTATAAAGATATTGCTAAGAGTGTTCCTGCAAGAAATACTGAAGTTTATACTACTGATCATGTTTTACCTGAACCTTATATTGAGAAAATGCCTTTTCCAGTTAAGGTAAAGGAACATTCTATGATAGCTAGTATGGTTAATGAAAGTACAAATAAATCTGTTAAACCTGATAAACAAATGGTTGATGAACCTATAATAGCAAATGTGAAAGACTTTGTTACTAAATATGAAAAAGAGGGACACCCTATCCTTTGTAAGGATACTTCTAATATTGTTTCACAAAGTAGTGTTATGAGAGCTAGTATTCCTGTGTTTTCTGTTAGAATAAGCGATGATTGCTATGATGGTCCTTGTGATAGCTATATTGTTAAGTTTATGCATGATACTGAAAGCTACTATGAGAGAGGGAAAAGTGTTCTTATGTATCTCAATAATATCAAGTTTCCTCGTTTTATGCTGAAAGTTTCTATGTTGCACTTGTTTTGCCTTCTTATGCAAGAAGCCTATGGTTTCAACAACTTGTTTGTTTACAAAATCCCCTTGCATAGGAAGTGGGTTAGACTTAAACGTGTGTATTTTTTCTTCTTAATGCTCTCTTTCACCTCAATTCATATCCCTATGAGAGCTTCTTCAAAATTATCATGCCCATCTTAATGGCTATAAAGAAAGAGCTTTATGGGAGACAACCCAATTTGTTTTTGCTTTTAGTTTGTTTTTGTTTATTTGAGTCTTGGAAGTTATTACTTCGGTAATAACCACTCCTTATCCCATTTGTTTGGTTTTTGTGTCAAGATCAACCTCTAATGAGAGAGAAGTAAGATTTGGGGAAGTTGCTGTCCTGAAACAGATTTTTGTGCTTCACCGTAAAAATTCGTGAGAGATCTCTGTATGTCGGATTGAGCTGTAATTTTTTGTGCTTCTGACCCAGCTTGTTATTTAACTTTAGTTAGTTTTGCACCTTTTGATTTGAGCAACAGAAGATTTTCGAAAAAATTGATCTTTACCTGCTGGTCTGTTTTGACAGATTTTGCCACTCTTGCATTTACTTCTTTATTCGATTTCCTTTTTGAATTCTTTTTTGGGTTTTCGGAAGGAGTTGCTATAGTAGCTTATGTTTTGATGGTTTTCAGTTGAAGTTAGACTCAAAAGGTTTTATCACTTCACTTATACTAATGTTGCTAATAAGAACTGTGTGAAGTTTTGTAAGAAAGAAATTTCCAGGAAGTGAAGATAATGGTGTAATAGGGAAGAGAAGGGTTTTATGACTCAAGTAATAAGTGTATGAAGATGAAGATATCAATGATATTCAATAGATGACTCTGTAAGAATCTACTAGATACCAAATTCAGAGACCTACAAAGTCTGTTTTCAAATAGGTAACAATTCTGGTAAGAAAAGTTTCACGAAAATACGATCTAACTATATTTTTGCAGTTTTCAGTCGATAAGGAAAGCTACAAAGAGAAAAAGGGACGGAAACGGAGCCAGGGTGGCTCACACCACCCTGTGGCGCGAGCCCACTCCTGGCCACGCCACCAGGTGGTGAGTCCACCCCGGACTCCGCCTCCGACTCGTTTTCTCCCAGAACCTTCCTTTTGATATGAAACTTCGTAATATATAACCCCCCAGATCCCCCAAGGTCCGTATATCGTGTTTTCGTCGTGTTTTTGTTTTGATCTGTTTCTGCCAGGTAAAAATCTCAGATTTGTAGCCTCAATGTCTTCCACTGGATCAGTTAAGGGAGATTCCTTGGAAGATATCATCAACCCATATATGAGAGAATTGAAGATTCATCCCAAGGAGTTATTGCTTGAAGGTGGGGAGGTTCGGATTAAAGAGGTTCAAGGCCCTAAAGGTGAAGGAAGTCTGGAGGACAGGATGGAAGCATTGGAACAAGAAGTCTTTAGGTACAAGAAGATGGCGGAGCGCGAAATGGATATCATCCATAAGCTTTGTTCCGAACTCATCACCGAGCACCAAAAGGAGACTGCTGAACTCAAAGACGAAGTCCTCTCACTCCGCCAAACAAGCAACAAACTGCAAGCATAGTTCTATGACGTTCAAACTCAAAACTGTGAGTATGAGGCTAGATTTAAACTCATAAGTGCTGCTGCAAGTTTCAGGATGTTGGAAACCACGATGTCCTTTGTTGATGGGAAGCCTTTACCTTGGAAGACGGACGAAGATGAGAGGATACCACCACCACCTAAGGAGTAAATCATCATCAGGTTTGGCATCCCCTTGGTTTGTTCCAAGCTTGGGGGAGTGCCGCGATATCACATCACTATCTTCTATCTTTTTACCTTTTTAGTAGAGTCATATCATGAATAGAGGAGTTATTATGTAGTATGGTTTGCATTATGGAAGTGTCCCCTCTCTCGTTAGATATGTATCCCTTGGTGTGAGTTTCCGTTATGGAATATTAATGAAAAGTTCTATCATTCACTCTTTTGCATAGCTTATATTAGTTTTCAATTCGTGGTTATATGATTGATCTTGTTGTTAGTATTGGTATCACTTTGGGATCATTGAGTTAATTTAGTTGGTTTTGGCAAATCTGGCTCGTTCAGTAGCAACACTATTTTTGAGAGTTGAAAGAAAAGACAGAAGTACCCTAGAGAAAAATAATTTCATCATCTTTCTTCCTTGATTTGCTCATAAGTTTAGTATTCTCTAGTTAAGATCTTTTGTGCTTCCAAGGAAGATTGCATGTTTGTCTTTATCACTTGTACGTTTGTTTGTTTCCTTCAACTCTTATACTTGCTACCCAGCCTTGCTAGCCAAAAACCTGTACTGAGAGGATTTCTTCTCGTGCATCCACCTCCTTTAAACCAAAACCTTTGCCATTTGTGTCCACCATACCTACCTAGTAGCATTATTGCTATTCCAAGTAAATTCTTGTTTTATCTACCTCCCAAATTAAGCTTGTTATGTGAAAATTAGTGATTAAAGCTCTCAGGAACTTGATGGCACACTTTACTTTCTTGCACTTAATAAACTTGAACCATTGTGCTCACCTATGTTGCGTATATGCCTGCGCTTTGTAAGTTGTGAATTAGCAGAACCATGCTGTCATGGGGAACGCTTTCAACATTGCACTGGTACTTTGTACCAAGTTGATATCATGTTCTTTTGTCTATGGATGTCGTCGGTGTGAAATGAAAGGGGAGCTTGTATGTCCATGGAGTTATGCATATGTGTTAGAGAAACGCCTGGGCCGCTGGTCTAATCCATGCTGACATGGTGGAAACCTGCAGCGTAACCATAACGAGTATCTATGAAGTATTCTTCTTATAAAAAAAGAGATAGAGATTGAGAAAAATAGAAAAAAAGAGGTTATGAAAAGAGGAAAGAGAGAGAAAGCACCATATTCCCATGGTAAATAAGAAGATTGCTGAGATTCTTGTTGTCTGCTTGCCTTGTCATTTTGATATGGGGATTCTTACGTATCATCGGGCAAGGGGTACCCCGTTGGCGGTTCTCTATGATACACATATGCTTATGATGACAAGAACTTACCGGTGACTAAACTTGAGTAGCATGAGGAGCGGCCCTCGTATTCAAGGGACATGAGATTCTCAACTTACAACTTGTCAATGCATATCCTCATTTTTGATCACTTTAACCTTAATCACCTAAAGATGCTTATGATAGGGGCAATGAGAGCTGAAAGCTAGTAAGTATCATAATTTTTGGGAGCCCTTTATGAGACTTGCAATCCCTGCTTCCCTCTTTGAAGGTCCTTTCTTTTACTTTGTAGTTGAGTCAGTAAACCTACTCCCTTCTATCTCAGCAAGTATTTTGAGTTGATGTGTTTCATTCATTCATATGATGATTTATGCAATCATGTCTTATGTTCCTTGTTTTGCACATTGCTCTTATCTTGATGTTTACTACTTTGAAAGCTATCATTGAAAACCAGCTATTTGTGAACTCCAGCGAATTATCAACTATTCTTCGACCAAGAGCTAAGTTTGCCATTACCAATTATGATTCACTTTGTGTATCTTTATTGTGTTTCCTTTAATTATTACAAGTTGAGTTATATAATAGTGAGTTGTCTTCTATTATGATCTATGTACTTGATGAATGTGATGCTTCTTGTCCGTATTCTTTTATCGACTCTTCACTCCATAAACCCGAGGCCATGTTTATTGAGCTCAGTTTCGCTTGAGGACAAGCGAAGTCTAAGCTTGGGGGGAGTTGATACATCCATTTTGCATCACTATTCTATGTCTTAATTCACTATTATTCATTGATATATTTCGTATTGAGAGGTGATACTTATGCTATTTCATCTGTTTTTGCATGGTTGATGACTTTTTGGAGCATGGACCGCTGCAGTCAGGATTCTGATGGAAAAGGTGCTGTTTGGAGGCAAAATTCGCGAAGATCAGAAAATCCGGGAAAATATACGGAAAATCCTATTTTTCCAGAAGACTAAGGATGCCAGAAGATGGAGTGGAGATGGGCCACAGGGGGCCCACACCACCCCATGGCGTGGGCAGCCCTAGGCCGCGCCAGGAGGTGGTGTGGCCACCCTGGCCCACTCCAGCCTCTCTCCTCTGGCGTATATCATCCTCCCGAAACCCTAAGACTCGAAGAGCGACCATAGAAAGATTCCACCGCCTCCGCGGGGCGGAAAACACCGAGAGAGAAAGATCTCTCCAGCAGACAGATTTCTGCTGGGGGAATTCCTTCTCGGAGAGGGGAGATTGTCGCTGTCAACACCACCATCAAGCTGGACTTCATCGGGATCATCATTATCATCATCACCACCATCATCACCATCAGCACCCTCATCACCATCTCCATATTGCTGTAACAATTGTGTTGAATCTTGCATTAGTTCATAGGGGAAACTTTCCCGGTGTTGATTACTCTTTGTAGTTGATGCTATTGAGTAAACCATTGAATTATTGTTTATGTTCAGATTTTTATACATCATTATTCCATCTCCGATCATGATCCATATGATGTGAGTAGTTCGTTTTGTTCTTGAGGACATGGGAGAAGTCTTGTTGTTAGTAGTGGAGTTGCGTTGAGAAAGATTCAATAGATTGTTATTTAAGTTGTGGTGTACTTCTTCTAGTGGTGTCATGTGAACGTCGACTACATGACACTTCACCTATATGGGCCTAGGGGAATGCATTGTGTATTTGGCTACTAATCGTAGGGGTTGCCGGAGTGACAGAAACCTGAACCTCTGTTAGGAAACCATTGCACAAGGGACGTAAGGGTCTTAGAGTTTAAAGCTGTGGTTAGGTTTCTACCTTAATTACTTTCTTGTACTTACGGATGTTTGCAAGGGGTATAATCACAAGTATGTATTAGTCTTGGATGGGGTGGTACATTAGCACAGGTTCACCCACACAACACTTAGCAAGCTAAAGAAGATTAATCAGCTATATGAAGCGAAAGCACTTGACAGTCTTCCCATGTGTCCTCGAGAACATTTGGTCATCTTAAGTAATACAACCGGCTTGTCATTTGCTGCATAAAGGATTGGGCCACTTGCTGCATTTATTCCTACTGTCTTTCATTTACTCGTACTTTGTTTACTTGCTTTATCAAAACCCCCTAAAAATCCGTTGCTAAGTATTTGCAGAGAATTCCTGATCCATACCACTAGCCAGCACCTTCTGCTCCTCGTTGGGTTCAACACTCTTACTTATCGAAAATACTGCGATACACCCCCTATACTTGTGGGTCATCACTTTCGCTTCATATAGTTGATTAATCTTCTTTAGTTTGATAAGTGTTGTGTGGGTGAACATGTGCTAATGTACTGACCTTCCTAGGACAAATACATACTTGTGATTAAACCCCTTGCAAGAATCCGCAAGTACAAGAAAGTAATTAAGATAAAAACCTAACCACAGCTTTAAACTCTGAGATCCTACACTCCCTTGTGCAAAGGTTTCCTAACGGGGGTTTACGTTTCTGTCACTCCGACAACCCCTACGATTAGTAGCCAAATACACAATGCATTCCCCTAGGCCCATAAAGGTGAAGTGTCATGTAGTCGACGTTCACATGACACCACTAGAAGAATAACACCACAACTTAAATAACAAACTATTGAATCTTTCTCAACACAATTCCACTACTAACAACATGACTTATCCCATGTCCTCAAGAACTAAACGAACTATTCACAAGACATAATATGGATCAAGATCAGAGATGATACAATGATAAGTAACAATCTGAACAGAGCAATAATTCAACGGTTCCACTCAATAGCATCAACTACAACAAGAAATCAACACCGGGAAAGTTTCCCTAAGAACTATGCAAGATTCAACCCAATTATTACAACGGTATGTAGTGGTGATGATGGTTCTGGTGGATATGATGATGATGATGATCCCGATGAAGTCCAGCTTGATGGTGGTGTTGATGGCGACGATCTCCCCTCGCCGAGAAGGAATTTCCCCGGTAGATTTCTGCCTGCTCGAGAGCTCTTTCTCTCTGTGCAGTTTTCCGCCCCACAGAGGCGGCGGAATCTTTCTGTGGTCGCTCTCTGAGGCTTAGGGTTTCGTGGGGATAATATATGCCAAAGGCAAGATCCAGGAGTGGGCCAGGGTGGCCACACAATCTGGTGGCGCGACCAAGGGTGGCCCGCGCTAGGGGGTGGTGTGGGCCCCCTGTGGCCCATCTCTGCTCCCTCTTCTGGCATCCTTCGTCTTCTGGGAAAATAGGATTTTCTATGTATTTTCTAGAATTTTCTGATCTTCGCAAATTTCGCCTCCAAACAACGCCTTTTCCATCAGAATCCTGACTTCAGCGGTCCATCCTCCAAAAGTCATCAACCATGCAAAAACAGATGAAATAACATAAGTATCATCTTTTAATATGAAATATATCAATGAATAATAGGAAGTTATGATATAAAATAGTGATGCAAAATGGACGTATCAAGCATCCCTTAAGAAAGAAAGGCAAGCATTTCAACGGTCAAGCATGTCACCAGTCGAAGCCTAAGGAACGTACTGGTGCTGATATATTTGATATGGTCAAGGATTTGGATCAAACAGTAACCTTTGGAAAGGGTCCTGGTGGACAATCTATTCCGAAGGACAAGCACTCATGTGGAAGAAGAAATCTATATTTTGGGAGCTACCCTATTGGAAAGTCCTAGAGGTCCGCTCTGCAATCAACATGATGCATGTGACGAAGAATTTTTGCATGAACCTGCTAGGCTTCTTAGGCCTATATGAGAAGGCAAAAGATACACCAGAAGCACGGGAGGACCAACAACGTATGAAAGACCCAGAAGGCCTGCATCCAGAATGGTTTAAAGGTCCTTCCAGCTACACTCTTACCAAACAATAGAAGGAAATCTTTTTTGAATGCCTGAGCAGTACCAAGGTCCCGTCTGACTTCTCATCGAATATAAAAGGAATAATAAATATGGCAGAGAAAAAGTTCCAAAACCTAAAGTCTCATGACTGCCACGTGATTATGATACAATTTCTTCCAATTGCACTAAGGGGGCTTCTACCAGATTATATGTTCGAGTACCCATTGTGAAGCTATGTGCATTCCTCAATGCAATCTCTCAGAAGGTAATCAATCCTGAAGATCGAGCATGGTTACAGAATGATGTGGTCCAATATCTTGTCAGTTTTGAGTTGGTGTTTCCACCATCCTTCTTCAATATTATGACGCACCTCTTGGTTCACCTAGTCAAAGAGATTTCCATTCTAGGTCCTATATTTCTACACAATATGTTCCCCTTTGAGAGGTTCATCTCCAAAGTCAGAAGGAAGCATCTCCAAGGTCTATGGAATAGGGGAGGTCTTTGAGTTTTGTGTTGACTTTGTTCCTGACCTTAAGCCGATTGGTCTTCCTCAATCGCGGTATGAGGGGAGACTGAGTGGAAAAGGCACTCTAGGAAGGAAATCAATAATATATAGGGACGAGCATTCTTACACTGAAGCACATTACACAGTTCTACAAAATTCCACCTTGGCGGCTCCGTATATCGAGGAACACAAGAAAATTGTACGCTCCAAAAACCCTGGGAAGCATGACGACTATATTAGAGATGAACACATGAAGACTTTCGGCGGTTGGTTGCAAGCACATGTCATAAAAAACAACACACTTGGAGATGATGAGTTGTACTTGTTGTCTAGTGTAATACCTCAGGCATTACGCTCTAAGTTCAAGCCTGGACGGACCAAAAGTGGATAAGTGACTCTACCGCAGAGGCCCAAGGCCACCCACGTGTAGGCCCGTCGAAGCGGGCTAGGGCACGATACCGGCCTACCACCTTATCCACTTTCAAGAACATCGGGACAAGAGTGAGCGGCGTAAGCGACAGGTAACGCGACCACGACATACACAAATGAGTATGTATGCCTACGACTTACAATAGACATCAGAGTCACACCATCTAAAAGAAATAGAAATAGGAATATTCAACGCCATACGGCAAGATCCAAATATCCTAGATAGATATATTATTTTAGGATACATCCTCAAACATCATGCAACAGAGTATCAAGCGGAAGCGGGAAACATGATCCGGGTATGGATAAGAAGCAAATCGGCATAAGATGCCCTGAAAATAAGCACATCCCGCCCACAGATCTCAAGGATCTCCATCTCCGGAATCTCTACACCTGACGGTCGTTGCCACCATCATCCGTCTCCTCAACCCAGTAGCCTTCCTGAGAGTATACTTGTCCACCTAAACCAAATATTTATCATGTGAGACCCTAGGGGTACTCAGCAAGTCTTAGTGCATCTAAAGGGAACAACCTGGGATGACGCAATTGCAGCGAAAGATAATAGCTACAAAGTTCTATAGAGACACGCTACACATCCGCCCAACCAGAGATGGACAGACGCTAGTTAATTAAAAACAACAGGTATATAAGCAACATAGTTTAACCTCGCTCGTCCTCCTTCTCGCTTACCGACGAGAAGGCGGAAGAACAACCCATCCGTTGGCAATTTTATTAACCATTCCATGAGTGTTGTACTAATTACTAGTCATGTCTTAGTCAAATTAAAGACGGTACTTTAGTTATGCTTGTCTATGATCGAGAAACTGTGCTCCAAGTCGTCCATAACCGTGGACACGGCTTTCAGAAAGATTTACCCTGCAGGGGTGCAGAAATAGCAACACACACACGATCAACCTTGGGAAGAACCAAATAAAACACAACGAGGCCTCACGACAAAGCATTCACAGGATTCATAAATCATTTCAGGGGGCCACCCCAATAAGCTACCCGCAACGAAGTTGGCCGGCTCCGAGACGGACCCAGGGTTTGCGAGAACGGCTGTAAACGACTAGGAACCCGAAAGTGTGACTAGGCTTGTCGATACCGCAAAATCGTGCCGCGATCCTAAACAGTACAGGTGCTCCACGCACAATCGTAAATAAAGCGATAAAGCATGGCATAAGTATAGGATAGTAATAAAGCCCCAAACTAGTTTGTGGCCCTAAGAAATAAAGTGTGAATCAAGCTCATGCAAAGGGGGATTCATTGGGTCTCCCGTATGTGGATAGTGCGAATAGTCAAGGAACAGGAATCAAGTACTCGGGGTCCTACGGGACACAAGTGAGCTTAAAGAACCAAATGGCAAATAATGCTCACCGATGCCTCTTTCATTAGTTCTCTACTCACATTAAGTTGTTTAGGTACCTCATTATCCAAAGACTCGCACAAACCCTACACATGCAATTCTACGACTCGCATGGCTCAAACAACTCCTGCTACTACTGGCTCATGGGATGGAGGTACAAGCTTCGGTGGGGTTTAAAAGTAAATGCTATGCAATACTTGGGATTCAATTTAATGCAATCGCGACTCAATGATGCAAGATTAAGATAGAAGCATAGGTACTATATGTATGCAAGCATGGGGAATTGCTTGCCTGGTAGTTCTGTTGCCGAATAGGAAGGATCCGGGTAATACTCCTGAGGCTCCTAGTATTCTCCTTGCTTAGTGTCTATCCGGATAAAAACCAAACACACAAGGGGCCGAAATAAATACATTGCACAATCATATAAATAAAATGCAACAATCAAACAAATATGCCATGATGGAATGATGCACAATTTACATGGCATAGCATAGCATGGCAAGGGTGAAGTGTGGAAACAAGAATTAACACTTTTAATATTTATTTGGGCTCATTTTATTTGCATAAACCACTCAGATTTTAATGGTTTTACTCGATGCATTCTTCAAATGATATCATGGAATGCATAGCTAGAACGGCCTCGTCGAGCTAATCAATTTAGACATATTATTTGTCGAATTCCGGGTTATAGAAACATGCCGAATTCACACATTTTCTGCCGTTACAAGAAAAACAAAGCCAAAGAAAAGGCCTAGATACTGACTTTGCTGAGATTTAAACTTGGTCTGCTGAGTGGACATGCATGGTTACAAACAATGAACCTGATTCATGTTTATGTACAGAAAACAAATGGATGATTCAAATTTTTATTTGTCTCTAGCCCAGCTAGCAGCCCCACAGCTGAAACAGAACGTGATGCGCCAAACGGTAGTAAACTGAATTGAACTAAAACGAATGTGCAAAACTAACCAGCTGAACTGAACTAGGATGTGACATGAAGCGTGTACTGGTGCAGGTGTAGCAATTGCAGAAAAAGTGAACATGCAGCAAAAACATGGTAGGGTGTGTGTGTGTGTGTGCCGAGACGTTTAAGATGGGGTGCTGGATCAAACTACCAATACGATGCAGAACTAGCTAGCTGGCTGGTGTGTGCATGAAAACGAGCAGCATCAACGGCAACCATGTGCACTTGCAGAACAAGACATAGAACACGCCGGGAGTGAGCTAGCAATCATGGCCGACGGCCACACTCACAGGCGGACATGGCCTAGCATGATTCCAGCACAGATCGAGAAGGCGGAGAGATGGAGGGGAACTAGGAGCTCACCAGGTTGTCGACAGAGGGCTTGGTCAGGGTGGAAGCAGACAGGAGCGACGGCGATGACGGCCGTCCTACTCAGGCTCGATGGAGACATCGTCAGGGAAGTTGTTCTTGGGAGCTCAGGCTCCTCTAGGGTGTACGCGACGCGGACGAGGTGGCAAAGTGAACCCGCTACTCCATGGTCCTAGGGGTTGACGGAGTCGACGGCGGGAAGGCGCGCACGACGGCGGCCATGGTGGTGTTGGGTGGGGAACAGAGGAGGAAGGGGAGGTGTGGAGAGCTAGGGTTTGAAAGCGCGGCGCTGCGACGGGGATTAAGAAGACGTGGCCACGACGCAGCGGTTGCGGTCGCTACAAAGAAGGGCGTCGGAGTGGGGCGAGCGGCTCGGTCGGAGTAAAGGCGCCGCGGTCGCTCTCTCCTCTGCGACCGAAGGAGAAGATGGCCGGTGCCTATATGCTCGGTTGAAGGAGAAGAAGAAAAAACAAAGAGGGTCAGATGGGTCACGGTGGAGGAAGGGGAAAAAGGACCCAGGTGGGCTTGCCGGCTGCTAGCGTTGAGGCGCTGGTCGCTGATAGCTATTGCTAGCGATGCTGCTCTGAAGACTGCTGCAGCTGCTTTACTGAACCTGGCTGCTGCCTGAACCTGAAACTCTCCTCTGTTTTTTTGCTAGAGTCCCAAAAAAAAGAGCGTTGTGAACCAGAACTAAAAAGAGTTTTGAAAAGAGAGGAATCTTAGAAGTTGCATAGCAGCAGGATACCCATGATGTACAGGATTTGGGGTCACGGTTGGTCTGGTTCAGGAATCGGGCTGAGCCAGACTGCTCCAGAAGCTAGGTGAAGGTTTAGTTTTCTTTTATTTTTGCAAAGTTGGTTTGATTTAATTTCCAACAAAACCAAGAAGGATCAACTAAGAGAGAAAGAATGAGAGGGGACATGTGTACATGGCTCATGCATGCATGAATAACTGCACCACTTTTAGTTGTAAGAACAACTGGCCATTTATTCAAATTTGATTCCAAATTTGAATAGAGTCACACAAGAATTGATGTAAGCTTTCTCACCTCATATGGCATTAATGAATAGTGGCATGCATGAACGAAAGGTGGTCTTTTCTAGTGTGTATGTGCCACTGATATTTCCATATATCCACCATAATTCAAGCATAGCCATAAATTCAATTAGGAACACACAAGACAAAAGTAGAAGAATTCTACTCTACATGGCATGCAAAAGTGGACATGTAGACTCCCATACTAAATATGGCGAAAACAATATCAGACTATGTATGGAGGCATGTAGAAAAGAATTGGATCCACCCTAAATTATATGAACTAGCATTAAATACCAAAGAAAAATGCAATTGCTCATATATACTCTGGATGGTGGAATTATACGGTGTGACAAAGATAAGGTGGTGGAGTGGAGAAAAGATATGCCCCCAATTCAACTTGGGCATGAAGCAATATATCAAGAACTAACTACAATGTATCAAGAGGCAAATGCACTTAATAAGAGTACAAATGCATATGAGAGGAGAACCAAAAGGAAAAGGGGTTTATATGATGCTCAAATGCAATGCGGCATGATGACATGAGCATGATATAATGATGATGCAACAATATATATAGGAGGTAGCATTTTATTATTAAATCATGTAGCATTACCGATGTTAGACAGATGGGATGCTACATCTAGGTCACCATCTTCGACTATATCAACTTTCCAAGGGTACAAGATAAATGGGAATACATTTTACACGATCGCCCAAGATAAAAAGAGCACCAACCAAAGCAGTGGTGTCCGCTTTGATGCAACAAACAATGATTGGTCAAAGACCACATATTATGGTTACATAGAGAAGATATGAGAACTTGACTATGGACCTACTTTTAAGATCCCCTTGTTTTGGTGCAAATGGGTCAAGCTGACAGGAGGCGGGATAAATGTAGATGAGCAGTATGGAATGACAACAGTGGATCTCAACAATCTTGCGTACTTAGACGAACCATTCGTCCTAGCCAATGATGTAGCTGGAAGGACGAACAATCTTGCAGAAAGAAGCCATGGCTAACGATGATGAAAGAGTGGCATCTAAGCATTTACTTGTCTCTCATGTATCGGACATGTGTGATGATATGCTTGATGATTCTAGCCCGAGAAGTGATGATATTCATGAGTATATTGCTCGAGTTGAGAAGGTCACACGGACTCGATGGCGAAAGTCTTATGATAAGACGAATATTCGAAGAAGCACACGTTTACAAGTAAAAATAAAAAGATCCCAATGTCAGGATTGAAAGGGATGACATGGATCAGTGATGGTTTTGGTGATCCCGGAAAACATTTTTTTGTACATGAATCTATCCGGGATCATCTCTTAGACTTTATCGCGTTGTTAGAGACGGGTGATACATTGCAAATGTATCTATAATTTTTGATGTTCCATGCTTGGCTTTATCTAATTTCTTCTGTGTTGTTCCAACTTTGGAGTACTTTTCATATAATTTCTTGGACTAACCTATTAACAAGATGCCACAGTGCTAGTTGCCTGTTTTCTACTGTTTTTGGTTCCAGGAAGTCAGAAAATGAATATTCCCGGAAGACTCACGGAGCGAGAAGGAGAGTCGGAGGCTAAGGGTTCTACCGGTAGCTATGTGTTCATCTCTCTCTCTATGCATGATCATATTGTGATCATGAGCTTGTAATCTATAGATCTACCTTGCTACTCAAGTGCTTTAATAGATCTCTGCTCTCCCCATGTGTGTGAAAGTGACAGCGTGCACACCATGGTGGCACATAGGCTAGAGATTACAAATACTTGTTATGAGTTATATTTGGAGTTGGATGTCCTTATGAAATTATGGTGTTTGTTAGACTCATCTAGTACTCAAGGTGACAGTGTGGGGTTTTCTAGATGGGAAAGATGAACTTTGAGGTGTGCTGTTATAGCCCTACCATCGATTAGAGTGTTCAACCGGAGAGTAGTATCATGAAGATAATATATTTATATGAGAAGTGAAAGTATGATCCCTAGGCCTTGTTTCTAAGCATTGAAACACCATTTGCTACTAGATCTGTTACATGTTTGCTTGTTTCCATCTTTATTTCAGTTTGCTTTTAGTCTCTTCACGCCATCAAGTTATCTTTTATCATCGTTACCACTTATAAATATCCATACCACTTGTATTTCACTATCTCTTCGCCGAACTAGTGCACCTATACACCTGACAAGTGTATTGGGTGTGTTGGGGACACAAGAGACTTCTTGTATCTTGATTGCAGGGTTGCTTGAGAGGGGATACCTTTGACCACTTCCTCCCTGAGTTCGATAAACCTTGGGTGATCCACTTAAGGGAAAACTTGCTGCTGTTCTACAAACCTCTGCACTTGGAGGCCCAACAACTGTCTACAAGAATAGAAGTGCGTAGACATCAAGCTCTTTTCTGGCACCGTTGCCGGGGAGGTAAGGTACAAGGTACTCACATCCTCTGGTGTGAGTGCTCGAAGTTATTTCCTTTAGATTCTGCAATTTTGTCTTTTTGTTTCTTGTTTTCACTAGTTAGGCTTAATGGAAAACAACAAAAAAATTAGAGAGCTTTTTAGTCTTTTTCCTATGTTAGAACTCGAATTCTTCGAAAAGAAAATTAAAAAACCCTTGGAACCTTCCTTGCATGCTAATAGCAATGTTATTACTATGAATCTTTTGAACACCTTTGTTACTAATGCTATGGAAACGTCTAAGCTTGGGGAAGTTGGTTTTTATGAAAATGATCTTTTTAGTTCCCCAGCTTTAAAGAAGAAAATTTGCTCTGATGATACTTTATCTCCCATATGTGGTAATTCTGATGATACTTGTGATATTTTAAATCCACATACTGAAAGCATCCCTTTTAAAATACCTATAAAAATTGTTGAACGTGTTATGAATAACTGCTATTTTGGAGATGGAATTGTCCATCCTGGTGATCATTTACTCTTTATACATGAATTATGCGAGTTGTTCAAGTGTGCAGGTATTTCAATGAACCAAGTTAAGAGGAAGCTATTCCCTATTTCACTTAAGGGCAAAGCAAGGGAGTGGTATGAGCTACTAGATGATCCTCATCATTTGGAGTGGAAGGAACTTGAATCTCTCTTTTACTCTAAATTTTATCCTCCTCATGAAATTCATAAATATAGGAATTACATTTATAATTTTCATCCTCATGATGGAGAAAGTATTGCCCAAGCATGGGGGAGATTGAAGTCACTAATGCTCAAATGTCCCATTCATGAGCTCCCCAGGAATATTGTTATTAATAATTTCTATGCAAGGCTTTCAGGACATTACAAGAACTATCTAGATACTTGTTTAGAGGGATCCTTCACGAGTAAGGAGGTCAAAGATAAGTGGGATCTTCTTGAAACAATTCAAAGCAATACCGAAGATTGGGATAACTACAAAGGTAAAGAACCAAGTATAAAATATGAGTATGATTGCATTAAGTCTTTTGCTGAAACTGCTGATTTTCAAGAGCTTAGTGCTAAATATGGTCTTGATCCTCAAATTCTTATTGATTGTTTTAAAACCTTTGCTTCTCATATTAATGCTCCTAAAGAAAAGTGGGACATGTATCATGAGCCTTTTAAAGACACTTGCATGGAAAATGAAATTGTTGTTCATGATAGCAATAAACATGCTCAAACCTCTAAAAGTACTATTTCTTATAAGCATGTTAATTTTTGTGGGATACATAGACCTTGTGAGAGTAATCAAGTTGAAGAAGAATACTGTATCACCCACAGGAATGAAAAAACTAGAATGTGGTATAGGGCTCTAAATGATCTTGGTAAAAAGTTTGTGCCCTCTATCCTTTTATTTGTGAACTTTGCTTTGAAGTGAGTCATTTCAATTTCCAATGCTCAGGCCATAATAATAGCCCTTCTAATCCAATGAGTACTGCAAGTTTGTATTGTGATGACATGATCACTCCTAATCAGCATGATGAACTTACATTATTTTTGGGATGTGAAGAGTTATCAAGAAAAACCTCTTTGGTAGATATGGGTGCTTTTGATATGAATAGTGTCCTGCATGGTTGTCATCTTTATTATGTTGATAATTGTCACACAAATACTTACATACAAAATATTATAGAAGATGAGATTTTACCAAAATATGATAGGACTAATATGTGTTTTGATCTTATTAATGAAAAGAAGGAATCCTCCAAAGTTTCTTCTATTGTCTCTAACAATGAACCAGGGTATATGGAGAATCTTCCTTTCAAGGCTCTCCCTCCTAAAGAGAAGAAGATAAAGAAGAAAAGGTGGAGTAAAAGGAGGGAGGCAATTGGAGTTTGCCACTGCCATTCTTAGACCTTCCAAAGAAGCAATTGCTTCTCCCATTGCTGCAGTCTTACAGTGATTTATACCATCTCAAGTTGAACATAGAACATTGCCATTGTGGTCACGAAGGACTGCACCCCATGCGCCTTTTTCATTGTCACTAGTAAAGCTTGCGTCAACATTGCACTTCAACTATCCGGCAACAGGTTTTTTCTAAGAAAGTTCCCTTTCTCCTCCTTCTCGCTATAACTTGACATGTTTGTCCAATCTTCATCCATTTTTCCTTTTCCTTTTCTATCCACTACGATTTTCCCTTCGCTATTCTCTGCAAAGTAACTAGATAATTTTGTAAGTAACCAATTGAATTTTTAATAGAAGCTTTACCGTCACCGAAGATCACATTATTTCTATGATGCCAAGCCCTCCACTAAATGAACATCATTTTGTGTCTCGTGTCTTTGTTTAATGATCTTCCAAACTTAGACAAAGGGGCTGTTCAGTAGAAGATATGCATTTCAGAAATAAAAAGCACAATGAATTCAAACATAGATAACTAGGAAACATTAACAAATGTAGAAGAAAATCAGTAAAAGTAGAGGAAAAACTGAAAAGTCCAAAAGATTTGTAGAAAAATACATGCAAAATGAAAAAGGTTAATACGTTGTAACACAGTAGAAATGGTTTAATGAATTACAACATGGTAAAAACAATTGAATACTATCTTGGAGGATAAGTCCATTGTTCTGAAATGGCCAAAGAAAATCTGCACAGAAACCATTTAATCTCTCTAAAATTTAAGACCCCATGTAGTAAGTTACCGTGTCTTTCGCTTATTGACTAAGAGTATCTCTAGCAGATACCGCATCTTGTGGTACTGCAAACCCTTTTTTTTTGCCGAAAAACGGCGGCGCGGAACAGATACCGCATATGCGTACCTTTCGGACCGCACAACAAAACCGTGTATTCACCTCAGAAATATATTTGCAGATCAAATTAAGCAATGCATGCAGATTTAAATCATCAAATTGATTAATGTTATAGAATTACAAATCAACAATATTCCATAGTTTACAACAACAATTCAAGAATGAAGAATTTAAGAGCACAAATGAATGAGAGTTCTCTACAGAATACAAATGGATACAAAAAAACTGAATGGAAGCTCCTCCCAAGCAAGGACCAACGGTGGACAATAAAATCTTGACGAAGATTGGAATGCTGACTTCTGTTTTCGATCTGTCGGTTAGTTTCAAAGAATGCTTCTATCTTGTCAGGGTTTCTTCTAGGCTTGACACGACAACCAACATTGTCATACTCTAAGGGTAGGGGCGGAGCTAGGAATTTGACATAGGGGGGCGAGACCGAGGTCCGAGCTGGGTTACAATTTTTTTGGTACGCCGGCAATCTATTATAGCTTGTGGGATATTATTTTCTCTTACATATCCTTAAATCTTGTCAGGTCAATCGAATGTATCGCAAATCCAGAGGGAGCATAACTACGGTCATGAATATAAGATTATTATTACATTTTATGTACATATTATAGATGAAAATCATTGAAACCCTTGCATAGGTAAGTAAATCAACAAATGTTTGCCCACAAAAGAAAGCTAGTCTTTTCTAAGTTATAATATTACAAACTACTTGATCTGACTTGATAAAAATTTGGCACTAGGCTAGATTCAAGATTGACTCAATTGGCTGAAAAAGTAATATGTTCTATCCTTTTTGGTTCCCTTAGATTTTTACTCCACAAGGTATAGCTAAACTGAAACTAAGGGGATTTAACCCAGATTAACAGCATGTACCTTGGCAAATAAATAGCTTGGTGGTCGATGGGTCGACGAGATGGCGGATGCGTAGCAAAGAGCAAATGAGTGAGCGATGATCGGCGCCGGCCGCCACATTACAGCCGCTACTTCTACCTAGAAAAACCGCCATTAATTCCACGGCCGGCCGAGCAGGAGCAGCGGGGCGGCGGTGGGCAATCACGCACCGAATGGTTCCACGCACTAGCAGACGGACAGATATAAGAAACAGGCTTTGCACGATCGATTGTGTACTGCATAAACCGGCCTTTCAGCCCAGCTGCCTAGATTTAGCATGGGCTTACGGGTGAGTTACATGGATTATGGGATTTGGATTAAGTACTAATTACCTTAGGGCCATTGGTACCTAGACTTCTAGTATACACATACTGCTACTAGGTATATACTTCTAATCAAGGATGTAAGTGGAGTGGAAAGTTTTCGATTTTTGCAGTACACAAAATAAAAATACGAAAACGAAAACGGATTTTTGCAAAACAGAAACGGAAACGGATTTTTTTGGTAAAAACGGAAACGAAAATGAAACAGCGTTTTCCGGCGGAACAGAAGCGGAATTTCTGTTTCTGTCTAATTTGGAATTTCCGTTTTAGGGCTGATGTGGATGGCCGAATCCAACTGACCCTCATTACGTGAGTTTATCAAGCCAAACTTGTAAAGCCGCGCATCCCAGAAACGATGACCTTGCAATCCCTCTATGCATTCGAGGAGGCTTCCACGAATTTATCTTTCCCTTATTTCCTTATAAAACTAGCACCGTGCTATAATTAGGGAACAATTTTATTAGTTTTCTTTAATTCTTGAGATTTGATGCATGATTCTAGGATTCTCTTGGTTCCAAATAAAATCTGCATCGTTCCGCGTCTGCACTGTATTCGGTTCGTATTTGTTTCTAACAATATCTGCTTTCGTTTTTGTTTCCGAGGTTTCTGTATTCGTTTCCGCTTCCAAAAAAATATGAAAACAAATGTGGCACCACTCAGTTCCGTCCGTTTCCACTCCGTTTTCACCCCTACTTCTAATGCATGTACTATATGTAAGTGGTGTAAATCGTTAGGGGGGGCGAGCGGTTAGGGGGAGGGGGGGGGGTCTGACCCCTGCTAGCCCTCCTTCCGTCCGGCCCTATCCAAAGGCAACTTCTTGTCCCTCTCATTCTCACCAATCATGTTGTGAAGAATAACACATTTTGTCATGATGTTGTTCATGTGTTTCTTTTGCCAGTAACGAGCAGGCCCTCAGACAATTGCAAACCTAGCTTGGAGCTAACCAAAAGGTCTTTCAATGTCTTTGCGGGCTGCTTCTTGACAAGTGGCAAAATGAGCTTCCTAGGGGTTTTGGAGTTTACTTATTGTTTTCACAAATGTTGCCCATTATGGATAAATGCCATCCGTAAGATAATACACATGGCCATTGATCTTCTAGTTGCAGGCCGGCTGTTCTCCATTTGCTAGTTTCAAAAACAGATGAGATCTCTGCAAAACGTTGATGTCATTCAGAGAACCCGGTAGACCAAAGAAGCAATGCCATATCCATAAGTCCTGCGAGGCCACTTCTTCGAGCACGATTGTTGCATCTCGGTGATGGCTAATGTACTATCCATGCCATGCTTTTAGGCAGTTCTTCCACCTCCAAAGCATGCATCGAGGCTTCCGAGCATCCCCGGCCAACCTCTTTTCTCATTCTCTGCCATCAGCCTCTTCGTGTCCTCCTCGTTTGGTGCTCGCAGGTAGGTCGGACCAAAGACCTTGATCAATGTCTTCACGAAATTACGCACGTATGTCATGGTCGTATCTTTGCCAATACTAAGATATTCATCAATGTAGTCAGCTGGCCCTCCATAGGTGATCACCCTGATGACGGCAGAGATTTTCTGGTACAAACTGAAACCAAGCAACCCAGCACAATTTCTACGTTGCATGAAGTACCGGCAGTTAGCCTCGCAAGCTTTCACAATCTTCTCGAACAGGGGCCGTCTCATTAGGTACCGGCGGCGAAACGAACGAGCAGGGTAGATGGGTACCTCGGCAAAATAACCCTGCATGAGCATCTCGTGCCCTAGAACACGGTTGCGTGGGATTCACAATCAGCAAACAAATTGACCCCCTCCCCCTCTTTCAGCTATTCTCCTTCGCCTCGAGTTTGTTGACGGTAGCATGCAGGAGGATGTCCTCCGTGTCGTCATCTCCAACGACGTTGTCTTCCAAGTCGGACTTCTCGAACGACGAGTCGTCCATCAAAAACCGAACGGAAGAACTCGTCGAAGAACACCAGGAATCACTCCATGACGAACTCATCTACAAAATCGCCGGCGCACGAATCCTAAATCTAACAAATTTTGAATTTTTAGCAAAAAAGAAATAGAAGAAAGAGGGTTACCGGCACGGACGGTGGGCGGCGTAGTAGATCTTGCGCATGGGCGGCAGATTGGTAGGGGGAGACGGAGGCTACGCACCAATTCCGCCGTAGATCGAGCGACGATAGCGCCCGCGGTAGCGGCACGATGCGGGAGCGCGGAGACGGCGGCAGACGATGCAGCGAGCACTCCGGAGCGATGGTGGCGCGCAGCGGACGGCAGCACTGGGCGGCGCTCCCGTGCAATTGCCGGAAATGGGGCGATTCGTACGGGCCGATGGCAGTGGGGAAAGCGGCGGAGGAAGATTCCCACACGGGAGTCCTGAATCTTCAGTGCACCTCCACTGGCCAGCGTTTGCGGGGAGTTGTAAAAGTGAGAGGAGAAACCGAAAATATGTGGAAAGCCCGAAAAAAATTCATATGCAGCATCTAGAAAAGCCATGTTTTACGCCTCGTACCGCAAACTGGCGGTTAATTTGCGGTTCGTAGCAGGATGCGGTATCTGCTAGAGATTCTCTAAGAAGTTTCTTTTGGACTACACAAAGGATCATTTACATTTTTTTGAGAGACCCATTTACATTTTCCATGAGTGGGTTGATCTAGTCTAATTTGTTAGCAATTTTAAGGATATGGCTTATCGTGGGCGGATGTTATCAAAATAGGCTTCACTATATTTTTACTTAAAAGGTCAACCGTGATGGACAGGAATTCGCCTCCTCACCTCCTCCTGTGTCGTTCTGAGGCGCAATCAATCCTATCGCAAGTCCTCTCTAGCCATCATCGATCACCTCTTTCTCCTCAGGACACCCTCACCAGCCCGGTTGAGGGCTGAGAGCCGGACATCCTGAGCCTCGTTGCTGCCAGATCCGACTATCTTGAGAGAAACGGCATGGGGGCGGCGAGTGCAAGGCGAGAGGAGCAATATAAAGGGACGACAACACGCCCGACAGGACAGATAGGAGCCTTAGAAAGTGGTGTCGGCGTCCAAGATTAGTGGAGAAGCGCCAACAGCACCAAGCAGAGGGTGTAGCAGCGAAGCAACAATATCAACATCGGCATGAAACCAGAAGTGGCGAAGCGGGCGAGCAGCATTAGCAATAGTAACAACATGATCTTAGTTGTAGGCTGCAATCACCACCGAGCCTACATCCTAGTCAGCGGGTCAATAGCTCCTGTGCGACATCTTTCCTTGGAATTGGACGGAACAGGACATAGCTGAAGGAAATGGCTACCATGTGACGTTTCTTTGGTAGAAAATAGCCCAGGTGCGACACTACTGCTTAATCCAAAGACACATGTTGACAACTCGAATCAGGTAGCCGAGCGGGACCCACTACGTAAGGACCTGAGCGCTGGACCCACAGAGTGTCTCCCGATGGTGGGACCCACAGCGTGGGACCCATTAACTTATCCAGCTCAGCATTGGTACAAGAGAGGACCCCGAGCCGTGCAGCACCAGAGCCCTACCGCGACCTTCCCATCCTCCCTCCCAGACTGTTGTTGTTCTTCTTCTCCGGCGACGACGCGCAACAACGGCTGGCAAACGGGCCATGACCTTCCCATGTCGAGCTCCACTTCAGCCTCCTGCCGCACATGGCCGCGCTATGGCGCAATGCCAATGACAAGCTGCCATGTATGCCCACGTACTGCGCCCCTGAAGCGGCTGGTCACATTGACCAACAAGAATGGCAACCTTGGACGGGAATTCGTGAAATGCGAGAGTAAACCAGAGCAGGGGAAGGTTAGATTTTACTTCTCAATCTGCCAATTTTGGTTTTTGTGACCCAATTTCATATTTTTCATCCGATTTGGGATTTAGGGTTCATCTTTCTGATTTCAGAAATTGAATCAATGCGCCCATTTTAAGTGGCTAGATGAGTACATAGAGCGGATTCAACTGGCTGGCGCATCAGGGGAGATCGATTTACCGTTGGAGGCGGAGAAGTTTGGATCGGGCCTGTCTAGATCTGGCAATTCCATTGGTGCTACTGTGGGGGATGCAGGAGTGACGGCAGTGACGGCAGAGCTGAAGAACCTGAACAAGCAGATGAAGACAATCATCGAATTGAAGAAGCAGGACAATTTGGTGGCGGTCTTTTTTATGTTTATGTAATTGCTCTCGCATTTGTTTATGTGATGATAATTAGTCGTTAGTTTAGGCTATCGGTGTTGAAGTTAGCTTGTGCATCACTTGTAATCGTAAAAGATGTTTGAATAAAAGTGTTGTGCTGCACAAATTCGTCACGTCTTCTTCACTCTGTTTCGTTTCTTCACTTCTTCAGTCCGTCGTCAGTGAGGTGTGGGCAGCGTGTAGAGTTCAGTGGTAGAGAGAGAAAAGGTAAAAAAAAGTTGGTTGACAGTTCCCAGAAAAGGTCAGGCCCAATTATAACGTACGCAGGGACAAATAGGACATAGCCAGGCCCATTGATAAAAGAAGTGTAGCTAGTGCAAAAAAAAGTGCACACGGTTATTCACATAGATATATCTTTTCGGCTTATCTTTATTTCACAAATATGACTACAGGAAGTTTCAAATTATTTGAGTTGTCCCGTGTTGTTTTGGCTCTTTTATCGTGTCTTGCTGCTAGGGTGCACCCACGTGTTGTTTTAACCGAAATAAAAGGTTGGTTCTAGTTAGCAGTCTTTGTGAACCAAAACCCGACTAGCACTTTTTTTTTACCAAAAGGTGCACTCGAAGTAACAATTTAAATTTCTTTTGGTTTGTGCATGCTATGGTGTTTTTAAAATTTTTACACGTGTGTTTCTACCTAAAATGGTTGTGCCCCTCTCAAAGAAAGAAGACATAGTGTGCCAATATAGGCACAAAGTTTATGATTGATCATGTTTGAGTGTATTTTTTACTACATATGGCCACATAGTTTAACAATGTAAATAGAATACAATGAAGAAACTTTAGACACGAATAAATATTAATATATTATTGGATCATGTTTGAGTGCATTTTTTACTACACACGGTCACATAGTTTAACAATATAAATAAAATATAATGAAAAAACTTTAGGCACTAATAAATATTAATATATTAGTACGACGAACATAGATAACACGATAGAGGGGCATTGGATTCCCTAAATAGCATCCCCTTACAACATATAGAGGGGCATCCTCTTACAAGATATAGTGCATAAAATATAAAACAAAAATATTTAAAACTAGACACGGGCACACACGCCCCAACCAACACAACACAAGCTAGATAGAAAGACTCGGTCAGCGCTCCTTGGCCCCTCCTTAGCCGGCGCCTCTCACTCGTCCTCCTCCGGCATCTGGTAGGGGAGGGTGTGCATGCCGTTGGGCTCGGGGAAGATATGGTGGAAATTTGTGAAGATATTGTAGGTGGTGAATGCGATAAACTCGCATCCACACCAGAACACCTGGCCGAGGAGGTGGTAGGCGTCGTAGGGGTTGGTGAAAGTCACGTACAGGCCGATGGCGAAGGTGCCGTGGCCGCCGTCAAAGTGCTCATGGAGCTGGAACATGGGTGGAGTGCCCGCAGGGAGGTGGCGATAGCCGGAACGGAGGAAGAAGCGAGCCAACTCGAAAGGGCCCCTCCACCTCGATATCGCCCACACCCTGAGGCTGCTCTCGACGATTCTACCCGCCGGGTACTACAACTCCGGCTCGGAGCGAGGGCAGCGGTAGGTAGGACCGGTGAACTGCATGGTGGCTTGGAAAGTGGAGTGGTTGCTCGAGTGGTGGATTTGGCTCGAAAGGAAGAAGCGAGGGCGACTTGAGAGATGAGTGTGAGGGGGAGAGGGATGAGGAAATGGTGCCCCTAATATAGCCGCGTTGCAGCCGTGGTCAATATACACGATGCTTCATTTTCTCTCCTCCATTCATGGTGGCATAAGTACATTAAATCGGCGGGCAGAGAATCCAAAGCGGCACGGGCGCATAAGCTAGATGCTTCGTTTTGGCGCGTGACGGTAAGGCTGCCGCGTGAGAAACCGTTCCACCGCGCGTGACACTGCGAAAGGGAGCTGCACTGCACCAACGCGTCTGTCCCGTGTCTGCGTGCATGCAATTGTTAAAATGGTTTAAATAGCTTAGATGTGACGTGCCAATACGCTGCGCCCCTGCTGCTACTATACTGCGTCACTGCATGCACACAAATCAGCCTGCGTCGTTCACGAGCAGAATAGCTAGACTGCGACGCTATTGCATGCATGCCAACACGTCGCGGGCAGCCCTCCCTCTCGCATGCATGCCAACAGAGCACGTCGTGGCCGCCCGGCCCGGTCCGATCGACCCAACGGTCACTCAGATGCTCCCCCGCTCAACGTTATCTGTTTATCGGAGAAAAAAACGGTGGCCAATCAGATTGGAGAATTAGGGCTCCCACGGATCGCCCACAGCTACACCCGCGGAATCCTTCTAGAAGGCTTATCCGACGGCCACAGTTAGGGGTTAGGGTTAGATCGACGCTCCACGTTTGGCGTTAGGGTTAGATCGACGGCTGACGTTTGGCCTTAGGGTTAGATCGACGGTCGACGTTTGGCGTTAGGGTTAGATGGGGTTTGGAGGCAGTCAACGGGGTTTTGAAAGGTTTAACCGAACTTCAAATGTGCATAACTAATTCAAAAAAAATCGAAAAAATGTAAAACTTACGCACATAGTCTTGTTATGTTACATACTTATGATATAAAATGATAGACTTGATCTAATAATCTTTGCACGAAAAAACCTTCACAAATTGGACTATCTCGACTGAGGTTGCATAGAGTTCAAAGGAGTGAGAAGAGGGTTTGAGGTTTTGAAAATGCAAAAAATCAAAAAACCTCACCTTAGCTTCATTTTGGAGTGATTAAGGAGGTTCTGAAGTTATTTTTGTATTTTCAACTTTTAATCTTGTTTTATTACTAACTTTGTATTAAAGGGTGTTTTTTCAAAAATAAATTAATAATATGAATACTTATTCAAAAAATGTGAGACTCCGTATTGATGCTATAGAGGTAGAATATAAGCTAAGAAAATCTTTTTGGGTGATTTTGAGAAGGTCGAAAAAAACTTGCTTAGAAATGGGGTCGTTTTCCCTAGCTTTGGAGCCTGTTTGGACAACATTTCAGTGACTATGAGTTCGACTTTGCAAAAAGGCTTGGATTTATTAACTAAAGTGCATAGTAGTACATACAACAGTGCAATATCACATAACAAACAAATGAACTCCAAAAATATTGTAGATAGGCTCAAATTTGAATTTGAATCAAGTCAAATCAACATCATAGCATATAACTTTTCACATGAAATGACATAACCCATTACATCAATCAAGTTTTATATCAGAGAACATAAGTTTTCACATCAAATGACAACGAACTTAAGTTTTCACATCAAATCACATCATAGTTGAATGATTTCGACTCTCTTTCTTTTGCTTCTTTCTACCACTCGATTTTTTCACCTTCTTTCCACTACTTGGTTCCACATCGCATAGTTTGTTGATGCTCTTGGTTTTCCTGCCAACTCCACTAGGCCCCCTCAACTTATGCACATGACCATGTCCAACTTCTTCAGTTTGCACTTCTGCAGATTGAGTAGATGACAGCACAACCTCCAAAGATGGCAACTCAGCACTTGGCAGCACAACCTCCAAAGATGGCAACTCAACACTTGGCAGCACAACCTCCAAAGATGGCAACTCAGCACTTGGAAGCACAACCTCCAAAGATGGCAACTCAACACTTGGCAGCACAACCTCCAAAGATGGCAACACAGCTGCCAAAGCAGATTCACATGGCAGGACAACAGCCAAATCATCTACAACAGTTTCAGATTGCACTTCATCCTCAACAGCATTAATAGGTTCATATTGCACCTCAACAGTTTGCACTTCATCCTCAACAACATTAACAGGTTCAGATTGCACCTCAACAGTTTGCACTTCATCCTCAACAACATTAACAGGTTCAATTTGCACCTCAGCAGCACCAAACATGATCTGGTTAGTTCTCTTCTTTCTTGAGCCATTGATTCTTGCCTTTTTCACTGGCCAGCATTCTTCAACAACAAGAGGTGGGGCTTTTTCTCCATGCTTCCTCCTAAAAACAAGCAAGTCAGTTGGGGGAGAAAAATCATCAACAAGAAATACAGAGATTTTCGATGAACATACTTTGGCTTTTCAGCAGTGTATCTACACTTAGTAGAGCCAGCTCGGTGTCCAAGTTCTTCACAGAGTTTACATCTATTCTTGTTACCTTTTTGGGCCCTTTTTGGCTTGCCATCTTTCTTTTCATCTTTCTTCCCCTTCTTGCTGCTCCCACCTTTCTCAAACCAAGCCTTGAATCTACTATGCTTAGGCCTCCCAGCCTTTCTTTTCATCAATGGAGGACACAAGGAGAACTGAATGTCCACTTCAGGCCACTGAGACTGGTCTGTAAGTGCTGGAATTAGTGTTGCATATGCAGCCTTGAATTTTGCTACAGAATAATACTCATGCAAATATGGGTGCATATTTAGCTTATGTTTGGAGGCCAAGAAAAGTATGGCATGCTCACAAGGCTTCCCAGTGTGTTGCCACTCAAGGCATGTGCATTCATGCAATTGAGTGTCAACAACATGCCTCCTGCCAGTCTTTGTATCTCTGACTTCAGCACCCCACAATGAGGATTTCTCAACACACAAATGTGCAAGATCTCTGCTCCTGTTGACCACCTGCTGCACTACATCAGGAAGCTTATCTCCTTGAAGAACATCACCAAGCCTTCTTCTCAATTCCCACAACCTCATGATCATAATCCTGATCTGGTCAACCATGTCATGGACAGGCAAGTCTTTTAACTCCTTCACTTTGTTGTTGAAACTTTCTGCCAAATTATTGTTGATACGATCACATTTGATGGCAGTGTTAAAACCTGACCTGTACCATAAAAGAGAATGGTAGGTGTCCAACCATGTACAAAACTTGACCCTATCCTCCTTAGAGCATGCAACCTTAATCTTCTCAAGGTGATATGAATGTGTCTGTCTGTTGTAAGATCTTGCTGCTGGCCACATGCGCTCAAAATCATCTCCTCTGAATTTTTTGATCAAATTCATCCACATATGGCTGAAGCACTCCCTCTGCTCAGCATGAGGGAAAACAATTTTCACTGCATTTTCTAAATCTTTACATGCATCTGTGTGCACTGCCAAAGGAGAGACTGGCCCTATGCATCTTTTCAACTGCATCATGAACCATGTCCATGATGCCTCTGACTCAGACTGAAACATGCCAATAGCTACAGGGAACATCCAATTGTGTCCATCTAAAGCATTGCATGCTGCTAGTTGACCATTCCACTTGCCAGTCAAGAATGATGAGTCTATACTCAAATATGGACGGCACCCTGCTTTGAAGCCATCGATGCAAGGCTTTAAAGCCATGAAGAATTTAGAGAAGAAGACTTTCCTATCAGCTGTTACCTCAGTATCTATCTCCACAACACTGCTAGGTCACCTCTTCTCTACTTCTGCTTTGAAGTTATAAAGCATTCGAAAGGTATTTGCCCAATAACCATATAGCTCCTTCATTGCCCTTTGCTTTGCCTTCCACACTGTAGTATAATTTAGCTTAATGGGGTACTGCTTTTCCAAGTCTGTTTTTAGTCTCTTTGCAGTGCTGTTTGGTGTTGTGGCTAAAATAGGCTTGATTTTTTCTGCAACCCATAATTGTGATGTCATCTCTGTAACTTTTTGAGAAGTTGTAATACAAGTATGAGCTTTTGGAATTTGATTCACTCTTATTGTCCTTCCATCAGGTTGGCGTCTAGCAGATATGTACCACTTGCAAGGCTTCGCACCACCATCATAACCTATGCATTTTGCATAGAACTTCTTTTTATCAGTCTACAAAGTCTTGGTAGCAAACTCACGTTTGACTGCATATGTCCTGAAACACATCCTGAATTCATCCATGCTTGGAAACAATCTCCCAACTTCAATAACTGGGTTCTCTTTATCATAAACTGTTACTAGCTCATCATCATGTGCATCATCTACATGAACTGCAGCATATTGCAACACCTCTGGATCTATATCTGCCTCTTCATCTCTTGAATGGTTGTCACCATCATTTGCAGCTTCATCCCTCTCCTTGTCTCTGTCATCTATAGGAATGCCAAAAAGCTTTGCCATTTCAATGTAAGACATTGGTGCAATGACCAAATCAGTCCGGGTAGTTATCTGAACTGAATTCCAATCAACACTTACAATCTTTTCAGCCTCCCCTTGTGCATTAGCATCTGCAGCCTCCACTGTTAACACTGCCAACTCAGTAACTATAGGCATTATTTGCCTTTGTGCAGCCCAATCATCCTCAACCATCTGAGAAGAAAACTTCGAGGGAACATATCCAACCCTCGAATCAGATTTAAGATCAATGAGCTTTGCTAAAAACATAGCACTTTTTCTTCTCCAACCGTCTCGCTCATCGATTTCATCAACCATATGTTCCCCTGTCTCAATCCTAACATACTCACCTTTCCAATCATCAAATCATAACAAAGAAACATCTTGCTCTGGCCCCTAAACCACACTCTCCCCAATTTTGTCCACCATATTCCTCACCACCTCCTCTTCCATCCATGTAGCTCTTGGGGATCAACATCTTCCAATTCCACCTCCCATTTAACAACAGTGTCTCTCTCAATTACTTGTGTGCTGCCATCAACTAACACAGCCCTAGAGGGAAAGAATTTGATGCAAAATTCGAAGGTGTGTCGTGCAACATCGTCTCCCCTGTTTTTGGCAGCCACTGTGAGCTAGCGGAAGCGAACAAGGAGCCAAACCAAACAGAAATCAAGTGTTAGAGATGCGGGATATACCGATTAGAAGTCCCCTCTCGCGGCTCCATATCGTTCCCCTCGTTTAGCACACCCGGCCTCCACAATCTAGCATCAATAAGCACGCTCAGATCTCGATTTGAGAAGAATGAGAGAGGAATTAGGTTGCAAATGGCACTCACCACCTTCGCCGTCGAACTAAATCGCTTTCGCCTCAAAGAATGTTACGTTGTCGCCGCCGTTGAAGACGAGAACGATGGGTGAGGTCCGCCGCCGCCGTCGGGAAGCTACAGTACGTGTGACGCGCACGCTCGGTCGGAAGCGGTTTGTTTGACTGGCTGTACCAACCGACCGGTCTGTCTTAACCTAATCTTGAAACTAAGTTAAATGTGTCCTTAACGACCGTTTTAATGCCCATGTGGTCTTGGGCTATTTTCTACCAAAGAAACGTCGCATGGTAGCCATTTGCTTCAGCTATGTCTTGTTCTGTCCAATTCTAAGGAAAGATGTCGCACATGAGCTATTGACCCCTAGTCATCATGTATACCCATGTTACCATGTAATCCTTACTGTAACGTGAAAGTTCAAAGCATCGACATAATTGCCTACATCCAATCTACCCACTTCTTGTCTTGTGTGAGTTTTTATCATCTATCATACTTGATGAATCGTAAGGATCTAAACCTTTTCCCTATATAAATAACAAGAGGCTGTTTTCTAGGTATTGCCCAAAATCTGACGGGCTCCCCCTCGCGTCGCCCCCTCCTGGCGACCGAGGGGGCCAAACCCTAACCCCGCCGCCACCTCCTCCCTCCCATCCTTCTCCCTCATCGTCGCCCTCGGAGGGCCGCCGGCCTAAGTGCCCGGCACCGGTGATGGGGGTGGCAGGGATCTGGCCTCCCGGCCCCAATGCGGCGGTAGGGAGGAGAACGCCGACGCTGGACAGGGCCCCCTCGCCATTGACGTCTTCGCGGCTCCGGCTGGCGGTGGCTTCGTGGGAGCTCGGATCTAGAGGCGACGTCCTCTACCGGCGTGGGGCGGGTGGCGATCTGGTGGAGGAGGTGCCGGCGATGGGATTCCGTTGGAAGACCTAGATCGGCTCTCTATCCCTAATTGCCTGCTCGATCCGTTCTCCGGGAACCGGCCGGCGGTGTGGGGATCGCTGTGTCGGATCTAATAAAGGAGGTGGTCCTTTGGTTTCTTTCACACGAAGACGAAGATCTGCTTGATGTCTTCCCTCGTTGATCTGGTCTGGAGAGGCGGGTTCCGGAAGGCTCCGCCGACGAACTCCCATGGGCGTATCATGCCTAAAGATTGCTAGATCGGAAGGTATTCGGTCGTGCGCACCTTATTTTTCTGGCCGTTTGGTTTCAGCGGGAGCGTTGTGAAGCTTTGTTGTTTGTTCCCACCAAGTGCCATTCTTAGAGCCATGGTGAAGTCAGATGCGGAGAATGCCAGGAAAGCGGAAATATGAGGGTATCGATGGTGATTTTTGTTCTTGTGGTGATAAAGATCTGGATGCGTGATCTGGGACTCGTTGCAGCGACTGTTGGTGCGGGAAGACAACACAGGGGAAGTTCCCAGTCTTATCTTGCAGGGTGAAAATCCAAGGTCTGGCCTTAACTGGTTGTGCCTGGCAATAACCTTGTTGAAGGCATTGTTTTGTGAGCAAGGATTTTCTCTAGGGTGTAAACCTATGATCTTTGATCGGGCAACGACGACGATTAGACACTGTTTCCTTCTTGAAGGCGTTGTTATTGGAGTGGAGGACTACTGGTGTTGTTCTGATGGTGTCAGTGTCGTTGCTTTGAGATTTAGTTCTCTTTTGCGGGACTTTCTTTTTTCTAATTCTTCTTTCTTTTTTTCTAAACTGTGTGCATCCGTAGGGCCGCTAGGGCATGCATTATTGCAGAGACTGGGTGTAATTGGTATCCCTATGATATTAATATATACTCTTTTCAAATAAAATAAAATAAAATAAAATAAATAACAAGAGTTCATGTGTCCAGACCCAGGATATGTGTCTCATCATTTTGCTTCGTCGTTGTTCACGTACATGGTTAGCATGGGAGGCTCTGGGAAGTTTACAACAACTTTGGTTTTAGTGTCCACGACATGATATGCTGATAACACTAGTGAGACGTGTGATGAAATGGAGTAGTGCATTGTGTTAGCATGTCTTCTTTATCCAAGCAGAGGCAGAGAGGCTGAGCCTGGTAGAGGCAAGCGGTATGGCAGTGATAAGAGCATCCACAACGCGCCGAAAGCCAAATGTATCACACATTTCACTATACGCGAGGATGCACGAAGTCTCCGGTAAAAGGTGATTTTATAACGGATGGAGTTTTTCAAAGTTGTGTACATTGTTTACTCTACAGCTTTGTCTAAGCCTAAGTAGATTCCACATAGCCATCCTATAATAATCTAAACCTTAAAAATATGACCACTATGGTGCTTGGTATGTATTCTTCCAGTAACTCCTTAAGAAAGCAAGAAAAAATGAATTTCCAAACATCACCAATTGCGGTAAAAATATGTACTCTAAGAAAGAAGATATTCAGCAGTAAGAACAAAGCCACGAGAAGCATAATCTACTACCGCAGGATGTTTCCGTGGGGTTGTACAGTGTTTCCACTATAAATTTCAGTTAGACTAAATAGGTTCCAGATAATTTTGCAAGTCCTAGTAATCCTTTTGCAATGTTAAATAAAATAATAATAAATGCCTTTTTGAATACTAAAACTAATATGACACTTAGTTTGTGTTGTGTTCGTCAGATAAAGATGAAGTGATCTCCTCTAGGGTAAATATTTAGAACCTGAATACTCATAATGCCGCCATGAACAGTAAAATTAAAAAAAGTCAGCAAAAATTGTAAAATAAGATTTTGCATGTAGAGAACGCACATATGTAGAGCATGCCATTTTTTCACACTATAAATCGAAAAATTTATAGCTTAGACAAAAAGAAAAAGATTTGGATGAATAGTAAGAAAGAACTCCCGGTTTTTCCGAATTGTATGTAACTTAGGTTAGGAAAGTTTAGCCGGGATCAGAAGTACCCATCAGGTTACCCAGAATAATTTCTATGATCTCCTCCGACATCTCAATTCTGTTAGCTTTGCGACAAGTAAATAACGAAGAACGAAAATAAAATCGCAGCAAGGGAACACAGATTTAACGTGAAAAACCCTCTCCAACAAAGAGAGGGAAAAAACCACAGGCGCCAGCCAGCGAAACTTCACTATAACGGAGAGTGTTTACACAACGCCGGGATTTCACAGATACGACTTCTCCCTGCCGGCGGCTTACAAGAGGTATATATAACGGTGGTAACCTAGGTCATCAACGATCCGTACCGCGGGGGGCGACGGGTCTCGCTCCGCTCCGTCAGAAGTTGGCCTCTACTTTGTAGAATTTGGATCAACATATAACAAACTCCACCTTGAGACAAATTCCTTCTTGTAGCATCAATAGTAATCATCTCCCTGAACAAATAAAAAAAAACTTTCAGCGCCAATAGCCACTTGGACTAAGCAGTTATACCAACTAAGCTTGAGCATAGCTCAAACTTAGCAACAGGAACATGCTTTGTCATCATATCAGCAGGATTATCATGAGTGCTTATCTTGCATACCTTCAGTGTACCTTGTGCAAAAACATCACGAACATAATGGTACTTGATATCAATGTGCTTTGTTCTCTCATGGAACATCTGATCCTTAGTAAGGTAAATAGCACTTTGACTGTCACAGAATAGGTAAATGCAAGAATCATCCTGACAAAGCTCAGCATACAAACCTTTCAACCAAACAGACTCTTTGCAAGCTTCAGTAACAACCATATATTCTGCTTCGGTTGTAGATAAAGCAACAACTAGTTGCAGCGTTGCCTTCCAACTCATGGCACATCCACCTATCGTGAACACATAACCTGTGAGGGACCTCCTCTTATCCAAGTCGGCAGCAAAATCTGAATCCACATAGCCTGCGAGTCCCTCACCAGTCTTGCCAAACTTCAAGCAAGCATTCGATGTGCCACGGAGGTACCTGAAAATCCACTGAACAACTTTTCAATGCTCTTTACCAGGATTAGCCATATAACGACTCACCAAACTTATAGCATATGATAAATCAGGGCAAGAGCAAACCATGGCATACATCAAGGAACCAACAGCACTAGAGTAAGGAACTCGAAACATGTACTCAATATCTTCATCAGAACTAGGACATTGCAATGCTGACAATTTAAAGTGAGGAGCAACAGGAGTACTAACTGACTTTGCATCATGCATATTAAAACATTGAAGAACTTTCTCAACGTAACTTTGCTAACTAAGAAACAACAACCTGGATTTTCTGTCCCGTTTAATTTCTGTACCTAGGATTTTCTTAGCAGCACCAAGATCTTTCATCTCAAATTCACTACTTAGGTGTGCCTTCAAAGTAGTGATTTCTTTTATGCTCTTGGCAGCAATTAACATATCATCAACATATAACAACAAGTATATAGGTGATCCATTAACAAACTTTATTTAGACACAACTATCAAACTGAGACCTCTTAAAACCTTGTGAGATCATAAATGAATCAAACCTTTTGTACCACTGTCTTGGAGATTGCTTCAAACCATAAAGCGACCTCTTCAATTTGCACACAAAATCCTCTTTTCCAGGAACTATGAACCCTTCAGGTTGGTCCATGTAAATCTCCTCCTCCAGTTCACCATGCATAAAAACAGTCTTTACATCTAGCTGCTCAAGCTCAAGATCATGCATAGCAACAATACCAAAGAAAGTACGAATGTAGCTATGCTTCACAATTAGAGAGAAAACATCATTATAGTCAATACCTGGAATCTGGCTGAAACCTTTTGCTACTAACCTTGCCTTAAACCTTGGAGGCTCATTAGGAGACAAACCTTCCTTTCTCTTATATATCCACTTACAGCGGATGGCCTTCTTCTGTTTAGGCAAGCGCACAACTTCCCATGTGCCATTCTTATCAAGCGATTGCATCTCTTCTTGCATAGCAGAAACCCACTTCTCGCGGTCAACGGATGCAATAGCCTCATTGTATGTAGCAGGTTCAGTATCATGCTCCACCTGTTCAGCACAACTCAAAGCATAATGAACAAGATTACACTCTTCAATTAAACGACAAGGTGGAACTATGTTACGCCTCGGTCTATCAGCAGCAATAGATTCCTGTGGCTGCTGCAAAACAGTAGGTGAGTGCTGAACAACATCATCATCAATATTTTCCTTATGAGTATCATCAACAACAACATTATTATCAACAGTTTTCTGCAGGTGATCCACCTGCACACGAACTCCCTCCTCTCCAATAGCAACGGGAGAGGGATCTGATGGCAAGCTGTTATGATACATAACGAATTCATTGAAAACAACGTTCCTACTCAACAAAATCTTTTTAGTTTTAGGATTCCATAGTTTATATGCCTTAACTCCTGAACCATAACCAAGGAATATGCACTTGACAGCTCTAGGATCTAACTTTCCATTATCAACATGAGCATAAACAGTGCAACCAAAAACTCTCAACTGTGAATAATCAGCAGACGAGCCTGACCATACCTCAATAGGAGTTTTCTTCTCAAGTGGAATAGAAGGTGACATGTTGATGAGGTAACACGCTGTGTTGGCTGCTTCAGTCCAGAAATGTCTATGCATACCTGCATTAGACAACATACAGCGAGCCCTCGAGATGATGGTTCTGTTCATGCGCTCAGCCACACCATTCTGCTGAGGAGTGAAAGGGATGGTGTGGTGCCTGATCATACCATCATTACTGCAAAACTCCTCAAACTCATTAGAACAGAATTCCATACCATTGTCAGTACACCTTTACCTTCTTTTCAGTTTGCTTTTCTACCATAGCTTTCCACTTCTTAAAAGCATAAAAAACATCAGATTTATGTTTCAGAAAATATGGCCACACCTTTCTTGAGTAGTCATCAATAATAGTAAGCATGTAATTAGCACCACCAATAGAAGTCTTACGGGAAGGTCCCCATACATCAGCATGCATATAATCTAATATGCCTTTGGTGGTATGAACGGAAGCATTGAATTTAACTCTTTTATGCTTACCAAAAACACAGTGCTCATAGAACTCAAACTTACCCAAGTTGCAACCATCAATCAGCTCTCTCTTAACCAATTCTGCCATGCCATGTTCGCTCATATGCCCAAGACCCATATGCCACAGATTTGTTTTACCACAATCATTAGAATCATTAGAAGTAACAACAGCAGCAATACCAGTCAAAGTGCTACCTCTAAGAACATATAACTTAGCAGAATTCATATCACCTATCATGTGAATAAGAGAACCTTTCGATACCTTAAACAACCTACGCCCACCGGCGTACTTGTATCCATCAACATCCATGGTACTCAGGGAGATCAAATTTATGGCCATGCTTGGTATGTGCTTCACCTCGTCCAACATACGCGTCACGCCATCATGTGTCTTGATCTTAACAGATCCAATTCCGACAATATGGCATGGGTTGTCATTCCCCACACGTACAAAATCTCTAGTCTGCACAGACTCATATGAACTGAACCAATCTTTGTTACAGCAAATATGAAACGAAGATGCAGTATCAAGTATCCATTCATCATCACGAGAAGCACAAATAGCAAAAACGGCTAAACATTCACTGTCAGAACTATCACCTGAAACAACAGCAGCCTTACCATTACCCTGATCCTTATCTTTCGGTTGGTAAGTACCGTTCCTTTTCTCCTTATTCTGCAGCTTCCAACAATCATCAATAACATGATTAGATTTCTTACAATACCTGCAGAACTTGTCCTTTCCTTTGGACTTTGAACGACTTCTGCCGTCTTTGCTCTTATCTCGGTTGCCATGGTTGTTAAATCTCTGCTCGGTCCTGCCACGAACGTGCAGAGCTTCATCCTTGGAAGACGCCCCATCTGCCTGCACCATAGATTTCATATTTTCCCTCTGTTTGAGGGCATCTTGCACTTCATCAAGGGTTATCTTATCACGGCTCAACAACATTGTATCATGAAAGTGAGTATAAGAACTGGGCAGCGAGCATAAGAGTAATAGAGCTAGATCCTCATCATCATATTTTACTTCCATAGATTGCAAAGCAGAAATAATCTCTCTGAAAAGAGATAAGTGATTCATTACCGATCCTGCAATCTATGCGAGAACAACTTCATCTTCACATGCATCTTACTGGTTAGATCCTTTGACATGTAGATCGATTCCAGTTTTCCCCAAAGGGTAGCAGCAGATTTCTCTATCAAAACTTCCTGCAAAATATTATTGGACAGATGAAGTTGAATCATAGACAAAGCCTTACGGTCCTTCCGCTTCTCTTCGCCAGACCAACTCTTAGCATCCTTTTCCCCGAATCCATCCAGCGCATCATCCAGATCTGAAGTTTGGGCAAGAATCGCCCGCATCTTCACCTGCAACAAGCAGAATCTTGTGGAGTAGTCCAGCTGCGGTAGATCGAACTTCAATGACGACATGTCGCAAACCCTAGATTAGAACCTGGGGCTCTGATACCACTTGTTAGCTTTGCGACAAGTAAATAACGAAGAACGAAAATAAAATCGCAGCAAGGGAACACAGATTTAACGTGGAAAACCCTCTCCAACAAAGAGAGGGGAAAAACCACGGGCGCCAGCCAGCGAAACTTCACTATAACGGAGAGTGTTTACACAACGCCGGAGATTTCACAGATGCGACTTCTTCTTGCCGGCGGCTTACAAGAGGTATATATAACGGTGGTAACCAAGGTCATCAACGATCCGTACCGCGGGGGGGGGGGGGGGGGGGGGGCTCGCTCCGCTCCATCAGAAGTTGGCCTCTACTTTGTAGAATTTGGATAAACATATAACAAATTCTTTACCGCAGCTCACCCCAAGATGCACGAAGCAAACAAAAAACAAACGCCATCACAAAAGCCTTGCACAACCGTGACCCCACATGTGTAAAAATTGTACTCGTTGCTTAATGATCTTACAAACTTAGACAAAGGGGCTGTTCAGTAGAATATATGCATTTCAGAAATATGAAGTCAAACCTACATAACTAGGAAACATTAACAAATGTAGGAGAAAACTAGTAAAAGTAGAGAAAAAACTGAAAAGTCCAAAAGGTTTGTAGAATGAAAAAAGGTTAATACGTGTTACAGTAGAAATGGTTTAATGAATTACAACATGGTGAAAAAATTGAATACTATGTTGGAGGATAAGTCCATTGTTCTGAAATGCTCAAAGAAAATCTGCATAGAAACCATTCAATCTATCTATAATTTAAGACCCTCTGTAGTAAGTTACCATGTCTTTCACTTATTGTCTAAGAAGTTCCTTTTGGACCACACAACAGATCATTTACATTTTTTTAGAGACCCATTTACATTTTCTATGAGTGGGTCAATCTAGTCTAATTGCTAGAAATTTTAAGGATATGGCTTATCATGGGCGGGTGTTATCAAAATAGGCTTCACTATTTTTTTCTTAAAAAGTCAACCGTGATGCACAGGAATTCACCTCCTCTCCTCCTGCGTTGTTTTGAGGCGCAATTAATCCTCTTGCAAGTCCTCTCTGGCCATCATCGATCACTTCTTTCTCCCCAGGCCACCTTCCCCGGTCGAGGGCTGAGAGCCGGACATCCCGAGCCTCATTGCTGCCAGATCTGGCTATCTTGAGAAAAACGACATGGGGGTGGCGAGTGCAAGGCGAGAGGAGCAACATAAAGGGACGACAACACGCCGGACAGGACGATAGGAGCATCAAAAAGTGGTGGTGGCGTCCAAGATGAGAGGAGAAGCGCCAACTGCACCTAGGACAGGGTGTAGCAACGAAGCAACAATATCGGCATCGGCATCGAGCAACCAGAAGTGGCGAAACGGGCGAGCAGCATTAGCAACAGTAACAACATGATCTTAGTTGTAGGCTGCAATCACCACTGACCCTACATCCTAGTCAGCATGGATACCCATGTTACCATGTAATCCTTACTGTAATGTGAAAATTCAATCCATCGACATGATTGCCTACTTCGAATCTACCCACTTCATGTCTTGTGTGAGTTTTTATCATCTATCATACTTGATGACTCGTAAGGACCTGAACCATTTCCCTATATAAATAACAAGAGTTCATGTGTCCACATCCAGGATATGTGTCTCATCAATTTGCTTCGTCGTCGTTCACGTACATGGTTGGCATGGGAGGCTTTGGGAAGTTCACAACAACTTTGGTTTTAGCATACACGACATGAGATGCTGATAACACTAGTGAGATGTGTGAGGAAATGGAATAGTGCATTGTGTTTGCACGTATACTTTATTCAAGCAGGAGGGGGAGCTGTTGAGTCTGGTAGATGCACATGGTATTGGAGAGCTAAGGGCATCCAAAACGCGCTGAAAGCCAAATGTATCACACGTCTCATACAAGCATTACGCAGCAACATGAATATACGCGAGGATGCATGGAGTTTTTCAAAGTTGTGTACTGTGTTTCCCTTGCAGCTTTCTCTAAGCGTAAGTAGATTTCACATAGCCATCCTTGATAAAAGGGACAAATAATAATCATCCGTGTACACGCCGTCTTCCTCAGGCACTGTCATGAAGCTCTGCATCGTGGCCAAGGGCCAGTATACCGATAGTGCCACCGCGCAGCTCATCAGGACAACGGCAGCGTGCAGGTGGGGTAGCATGTGCCGGCATAGTTGTGAGACGCGATGCATGAGGTGTGTCTGCAAAAGATCTTGTGCTACTCCAGAGGTCAAGGTACATGCGCCGAAGAATAAAATTTTGATCTTTCCTATGGGATCTGTTCAAGCGCATATTGTTCATCGACAGTATAATGAGAAAAGATACAAAAAGAAGACACGAGAGATGGCATGACAACGTCATACATCCAAATATCATTTGTAGTACAACTGCTAATGCATATAGTTTAGCCGTAGCACATACTCTTGTTGTCTATTCTTTGGAAAAGTATAAGGTAGATTAAAATAAGCCACATGCTTTTGTGGAGAAAATGCTTAATAGATGAAATGTGCCTACACTTGTTACATACATGACAATGATACATACATACTGTGAGAATTTTAAGTGGAAGAATTAATCGTTCAACTGGATAAGTTGTTATTAAGAAGAGAGCTTAAAAGTGTATACAATCAGGTGATCGGGAAGCTATGTGCATTAGGTAAACTTAATACTACCTCTGTTCCACAATGTGAGCATTTTTAGCAAACTAAAACAGCTTGCTAAAAAGGCTTACAATGTGAAACGGAGGGAGTAATAATGAAGCTTACAGCCTTCTCGCCAAGGTAACTACCTCATGGAGAGACTCACATACATCCAGAGCTCTTTTCTGGTACCCTGTGATGAATGTGGGCTCTCCGATCGGAGGATCTGATGGCCTAGAACGGGCCGTACTTCTCGACTTGGCTCCATGATGATAAGCAATATAGGGTGCGCACCGCTGAGTAATTTGGCCTACAGTAAATTCATCGAGGGCATTTTAGGTAGACCACTATTTTTAGCCCGACGAACTCGACCCACGACCACCTGACGGTCTTCCTCGTTTGAAAGACAAAAAATCTTGAGAGAAACAGCATGGGGGGTGGCAAGTGCAAGGCGAGAGAAGCAACATAAAGGGACGACAACACGCCAGGCAGGACGATAGGAGCATCAGAAAGTGGTGGTGGCGTCCAAGATGAGAGGAGAAGCGCCAATGGCACCAAGCAGAGGGTGTAGCAGCGAAGCAACAGTACCGACATCGGCTTTGAGCACCTAGAAGTGGCGAAGTGGGCGAGGAGCATTATCAACAGTAACAACATGATCTTAGTTCTATACTGCAATCTCCACTGACCCTACATCCTAGTCAGCATGGATACCAATGTAGGATCTTACTGTAATGTGAAAAATCAATGCATGGACATGCTTGCCTACGTCCAATCTACCCACTTTATATTGTGTCCGAGTTTTTATCATCTACCATACTTGATGACTCCTAAGGACCTGAACCGTTTCCCTATATAAATAACAAGAGTTCATGTGTCCAGGTCGAGGATATGTGTCTCATCATTTTGCTTCATCGTCGTCGTTCACGCGTATATTGTTGGAATGGGAGGCTTTGGGAAGTTTACAACAACTTTACGTTCAGTAGACACGACATGATATGCGGATAACACTAGTGAGATGTGTGAGGAAATGGAATAGTGCATTGTGTTTGCACGTATACTTTATTCAAGCAGGGGGGAGAGCTGTTGAGTCTGGTACATGCACATGGTATGGGAGAGCTAAGGGCATCCAAACGCGCTGAAAGCCAAGTGAGTCACACGTCTCATACAAACATTATGCAGCAAATAAAAGGGACGAGTAATAATCTAAACCTTAAAAATACGACCACATTCACTTTGGTGTGTGTCCATCGATTTATTATGCATTGATCTCTTGAGACACGACAGCTCTTTGCTTGACCAAACCCTTCCCGGCCGCTTCCCAGTGTCCAAAGCTCCATGAAGGCATGAACACCTGTCTAGTGTCTACCGCACCTATAGTAGCCGGGTGGCTTGCCGGCACCAGCACCTGTTGAAAATATAAGAAATAATCCATATGATTTAATCCGAATAATAAACTGATAAAACATGATTATACAGACAGTATACAAACTAATCATACAGATCAACAAAGTAGATAAACAGATTACATCTAAATAAGATAAACCTATCACATCTACACCGAACGCTAGAATAAGAAACTCTAGCAGAATCTGAAATAAGAAGTTCAGTATTACGTACGGTAGAGCAGCGGCAGCAGCAGCCGCGGCGGTAGCAGCAGCAGTAGCTGCAACGGTGGTAGCAGCGTCGTCAGCCATGTCGTCGATGTAGAGGCTGCCGATGTCTGGGAATAAGTCCTCGTCGGAGAAGGAGTCGTCGGAAGACGTTGTGGAAGCCAGTAGTCGCGCTTGAGCGCTCCCCAAAAACCTGATCGTCCCTCGCCCGTACAGGTTCACAAGAGGCGGGGTTCCGGAGGCCTACTGTCCCGATCTGTGATGCACGCCACAAGTCGGGATGGGGAAGACGAAGGCGGCGGCGCAATAGACTGGAAGGAGACGCGTGTGGTAAGCGATGCCGATTAGGTTTAGCGCAGATGTTTATATAGCGCAGGTCAGGAAGATCGTGGGACTCAGCCCACGTCCGAGTCGGTAACAGCCCATGTCCCATAAAGACTGGAAATAGCTGACTCATTAACGCGTCCATTAATTACTCGTAATTAATCCAAGATTAATTTTCCCAACTAGCAAAAATAAAGCTCGGCTCGGCGAGATTCCCGCAACCCGCGACACGTGCGCGCGTTGTGACGAGGCGAGGCGTGGCGAGGCGAGGCGGGTGGCGTCGGAGGAGGAGTGCGCGAGAGCTACTCTTCTTCTCACATCTTAGTGAGTGGTGGAACAGCCTAGTATATAAGGAGGTGTAACTCTCACTCAACTAGCAGTATGGGACTAAACTTTGACACCACGTGCACAGCCATATGCTGCCATGCACAAATGGGCTAAAGAGAATTTCAGAATTTGTCTAATGGGCCAACGGTCCAAAACTCACCAAATTCCAACAATCCCCCACAAAGTCTCATTGGCACATCATCTCATTTCCATTTCAGAATATTGTTTTATATACCGGTGTGTAGTGGAGACTGTTAAGTTGAACTTCCACATTATACTTCATGCTACACTAGCGAGCAACTTAAATAGTGGACTATGCCTTGAACTACAAGTTTTCTGCACACTAGTTTCACACAAAATCTAGACCAGTACAGGGCTACCGCAGGGCTTCCCCGCGGTTTGGAGCTTATGCGTCATACTCCAGGGCCCTTCATGAGTTTATTAGAGAGCACCCAACTCTCACAGACTGCGACGTATAACAGTCAGACTCATATAGGTATGTTCCTCAATAGATGTTCTGCAGGACAACATCTCTGCTTAGAAAAGCCACTTGGAACACATTAAGATAAATATCAACCTGCCATGCAGAATAAGAGAGTATTGCATCTTTATGGACATGTAAATATAATATGGGCATACTCTCCTCTCAGCTGATCAATAGCTTGTCTCCCAGCTCTAATTCACGGGATCTCCGATCACATAGAGTGGGTTGCCACTGCGAACAACTCATTGTGTGGGTCTCAAACCTATCTCCCTAGATGCATTATCTATCACATTACGTGATAAACCTTTTGTGAAAGGATCTGCCAAGTTCTTAGATGTTTGGATATAATCCAACGCAATAACTCCGAAGTTTCTCAGTTTTCTGACAGATTTCAATCTCCTCTTCACATGCCTTGATGACTTCATATTATCTTTAGAACTGTTTACTTTGACGATCACAGTTTGATTATCACAGTTCATCGGGATGGCGGGTATTGGTTTCTCAACCACGGGTAAGTCCATCAAAAGCTCACGAAGCCACTCTGCTTCAACAGTTGCTGTGTCTAATGCTGTGAGTTCTGCTTCCATAGTTGACCTCGTTAAGATGGTCTGCTTGCAAGACTTCCAGGAAACAGCGCCACCACCAAGTGTAAACAAATAACCACTTGTGGACTTAATCTCATCAGCATCAGATATCTAGTTTGAATCACTATAACCCACAAGTACCCGTGGATACCCAGTATAGTGAATACCATAACTCACAGTGCCTTTCAAATAGCGCAAAACTCTCTCAAGAGCATGCCAATGATCATCTCCAGGATTTGACACAAATCGACTCAGTTTGCTTACATCAAAGGAGATGTCAGGCCTCGTAGCGCTAGCTAAATACATGAGCGAGCCAATGATTTGAGAATATCTCAATTGATCTTTAGCATTCCTTCGATTCTTTCGAAGTAGCACACTCGGATCATAAGGCGTTGGAGAAGACTTGCAGTCACTATACCCAAAGCGACTCAATATCTTTTCCACATAGTGGGACTGGAGCAGTGTAATCCCACCATTGTCATCCTTCAGTAGCTTGATGTTTAAGATTACATCGGCCACTCCCAAGTCCTTCATCTCAAAGCAGCGAGATAGGAACTCTTTGACCTCCTCAATAACATCAAGGTTGGTCCCAAATATCAATATGTCGTCAACATAGAGACACATAATAACTCCCTCGCCCCCACCATGGCGATAGTACACACACTTATCAGCTTCGTTTACAACAAAGCCTTCAGCGGTTAAAGTTCTTTCAAACTTCTCGTGCCACTGCTTAGGAGCTTGCTTAAGACCATATAAAGACTTCACTAACTTACACACCTTTCCTTCTTGACCATCTACTACAAATCCATCAGTCTGCTCCATATAAATTTCCTCATCTAGCTCTCCATTTAGAAAAGCTGTCTTAACGTCCATTTGATGAACGAGAGGACCATGTGAGGCAGCCAAGGATAGTAGTACTCGAATAGTGGTCAATCTGGCTACAGGTGAGTAGGTATCGAAGAAGTCTTCACCTTCTTTCTGGGTATAACCCTTGGCCACAAGACGTGCCTTGTACTTTTCAATAGTACCATCAGGTCTAAGCTTTTTCTTGAACACCAACTTACATCCTACAGGTTTGCACCCATAAGGACGATCAGTGACCTCCCAAGTTCCATTAGCTAAGATGGAATTCATCTCACTACGAACAACTTCTTTCCAGTAGTCAGCATCTTGAGATGCGCAAGCTTCTGAAAGAGAGGTGGGAGTATCATCCACAAGGTACACAATGAAATCATCACCAAAATATTTTGCAATCCTTTGTCTCTTGCTCCTTTTAGGAGCTTCATTGTCGTCCTCCACAGGATCATCATAGTGTTCTATCGGCATAGTGGGTTCAGGAATTATAACAAATTCCTGACTAGATGAACTAGTCATCTCCTGATTTGATGAGCTTGACATACCTTTCATGGGAAAGATGTCCTCAAAGAAAGTCGCATCATTCGACTCCATAATCGTACCAACATGCATGTCGGATACCTCGGATTTTACTATCAAAAATCTATAGCCAATGCTATGAAAAGCATATCCCAGAAAAACACAATCCACGGTTTTTGGTCCAAGCTTTCGCTTCTTGGGTATTGGAATATTAACTTTCGCCAAACATCCCCAAGTTCGTAAGTAAGAGAGTTTAAGCCTTTTCTTCTCCCATACCTCAAATGGAGTTATGGTTTTATCCTTTACGGGAACACGGTTTAGGACATGACACGCAGTCATTAGCGCCTCCCCCCACCATTCCTTGGAAAGACCTGATGTATCTAACATGGCATTAACCAAATCAGTTAGAGTGCGGTTCTTTCTTTTGGCCACCCCATTTGACTGAGGTGAGTAGGGAGGCGTCCTCTCATGGATAATACCATGTTCCGTACAGAATATATCAAATTCATTTGAAAAGTACTCTCCACCATGATCTAACCTTAACCGCTTGATTTTAAGATCAAGTTGGTTTTCTGCTTCAGCTTTATAGTTTTTGAAGTAACTCAAAGCCTCATCTTTAGATTTCAGAAGATAAACATAGCAGTATCTAGTGGAGTCATCAATCAACGTCATAAAGTATCTTTTTCCACCTCGTGTCAACACACCATTCATCTCACAAAGATATGAATGTATAAGTTCTAGAGGTGCTAAGTTTCTCGGTTCTGCAGCCATATGAGACTTGCGGGGTTGCTTTGCTTGCACACAAACTTGACACTTAGAACCTTTGACAGTGGTAAATTTCAGAATTAAACTCATATTGGCTAGCCGCGTCATGCAACCAAAGTTAATATGACAAAGTCGTGAATGCCAAATATTGGACTCATTATCATTGCAAACATGATTAATAAATTTAGTACATGAGTCTGACAAAGATAAGCGGAACAGACCTCCGCACTCATAACCCTTTCCAACAAATTGTACATACTTAGAGATTACAACTTTATTGGACTCAAATACCAACTTAAAACCATCTCGACATAGGAGCGATCCGCTGACGAGATTCTTATTGATGGACGGAACGTGCTGCACATTCTTCAGTTGTACGGTCTTCCCCGAAGTAAACTTCAGATTTACCGTACCAACACCATGAACAGAAGCACATGAGCCGTTTCCCATCAGCACGGAGGAAGTCCTTGCGACCTGATAAGAAGAGAACATGTATATATCAGAACATACATGTGTATTAGCACCCGTGTCAATCCACCAATCAGGAGAATGACATACTGAAAGGACAGTAGGTAAAATACCGTACCTAACGTCCTTCATCTCAGTATCGCTAATAACAACATTAGCGGTCTTGCCGCTGTTCCCATGTTGCCGCTTGTCAAAGCGATTAGGGCAGCTAGGAGCCCAATGATCAGGATCACTACAGACGTGGCAAGAGCCTTTCTTCTTATCATTCTTCCTCTTAAAGTTGGTGGAGTGAGTGACCTTGTTCTTGCCATCAAACTTCCCTTTGCCATCAGACTTGTTCTTATTTTTGAACTTGTGGGATTGGAAGTTTTTCTTCTGTATCAAATTGGCACTAGAAGCTCCCTCAAAACCTCGAGCACGTGTGTCCTTTGCTCTCGCCTTCTCTTCCACATGAAGAGACCCAATGAGATCCGTAACGGAAAACTCTTGTCTCTTATGTTTCAGAGAAGTAGCAAAACTCCTCCACATGGGAGGAAGCTTGGCAATAATGCCTCCGTCCACAAACTTGTCCGGTAAGGTACACTTGAAATGTTCGAGTTCTTTGGTAAGTGATTGTATCTCATGAGCTTGCTCAACGACGGAGCGCTCATCAACCATCTTATAGTCATAGAATTGCTCCATGACATATAACTCAGTGCCAGCGTCCGAGACCCCAAACTTGGCCTCGAGCGCATCCCACGCGTCTTTGCCATTATCAAATAACATATATGGGTCAACAATGTTGTCCCCAAGAATACTGAACAGAGCCGCCATAAACATATTATCGGCTTTCTTAAAGGCCGCTTCCTGCTCAGCAGAAAGATCTCCTTCAGGTTTGCCAAGAGTGGCGCTATAGCAGTTTAGGTTTTTAAACCATAGAATTGCTCTCGCGCGCCATCTCTTATAGTGCATACCATCAAACGAAGGAGGCCTAGTAGCCGCGGCTACACCAGTGGAATTCAGTTGCCTATGATAAGGTTTTTGGATTGTTCAAAATATAAGCAATAATCCATATGATTTAATCCGAATAATAAACTAATAAAACATGATCATACAGACAGTACCAAAACTAATCATGCAGATCAACAAAGTAGATGAACAGATTAATCTAAATAAGATAAACCTATCACATCTACACCGAACGCTAGAATAAGGAACTCTAACAGAATCTGAAATAAGAAGTTCAGTATTACGTACGGTAGAGCAGCAGCCGTGGTGGTAGCAGCAGCAGTAGTTGCAGCGGTGGTAGCAGCGTCATCAGCCATGTCGTCGATGTAGAGGCTGCCGATGTCCGAGAAGAAGTCCTCGTCGGGGAAGGAGTCGTCGGAAGACGTTGTGGAAGCCAGTAGTCGCGCTTGAGTGCTCCCCAAAAACCTGATCGCCCCTCACCCGTACAGGTTCACAAGAGGCGGGGTTCCGGAGGCCTACTGTCCCGATCTGCCGTGCACGCCGCAAGTCGGGATGGGGAAGACGAAGGCGGCGGCGCAATAAACTAGAAGGAGACGCGTGTGGTAAGCAATGCCGATTAGGTTTAGCGCAGATGTTTATATAGCGCATGTCAGGAAGATTGTGGGACTCAGCCCATGTCCGAGTCGGTAACAACCCATGTCCCATAAAGACTGGAAACGGCTGACTAATTAACGTGTCCGTTAATTACTCGTAATTAATCCAAGATTAATTTTCCCAACTAGCAAAAATAAAGCTCGGATCGGCGAGATTCCCGCAAGCCGCGACACATACGCGCGTCATGACGAGGCGAGGCGGGCGGCGTCGGAGGAGTGCGCGAGAGCTACTCTTCTTCTCACATCTTAGTGAGTGGTGGAACAGCCTAGTATATAAGGAGGTGTAACTCTCACTCAACTAGCAGTATGGGACTAAACGTTGACACCACGTGCACAGCCATATGCTGCCATGCACAAATGGGCTAAAGAGAATTTCAGAATTTGTCTAATGGGCCAACGGCCCAAAACTCACCAAATTCCACCAGCACCAGCACCGGTGCATCTAGTTCAGGTTAGGGCAGCTGTCGCCTGTCGCCTTACATCGAGATGGGTCACATGAGTCGCCGTCATGGAGGCAGGACGCAGCAGTGTCACCAGACCGAGGCCCAAGGGTCCCTATCTCGCCGGCGATGGGTTATCGGAGGCCGAGCCGGAGAAGTGGCAGATGGAGGGCACGAATCTATTGAAAACAATTACCCAGAAGATTACTGATTAGTTCTGGCTTGCTCTGGCCTGATCAATCATCATTTTTTTTTGCGAAATTCCACCGATCTATTAATAATCATCAACAATAGTACAAATAATCCTACAAGTAATAAAAATTACAAATAGATCAATCATCATTTTGACCATTATATTTTCTCGGTTTGACACAGCTAGGGATCCACTCCTTCTATTATCTCAAATTGACAAAACTATTATCATTCGAACACCAGGATGATTCGATCCAGCTAAAGTTATTAGCAAGCTGAATTTTGTTTTCTGCATTGGAGTGTTAGAGGGTGTGTACACGGTGGCATGCATTAAAACTACAATGAGGAATTTCATGTAACACCTTGTTTGATCTCTCTTGTGTTTTTCGCTATGGAGGATCAACGGCACTTGCACTGCACCAACAGATATTCTGGGTATTGCAGGGCCTCCTTATCGCCCTGGACTTGCAAAAAGATGGGAAGCGGTTCTAGCTACTGTGAAAGAAGCCAGCTGCATCACATTATCTCCATTCAACAGCACATTTCTCTTATGTGTAACTTAGAAAAACTGGGGTTTTAGAATACATAATGTCTTTTTAGACAAACTAGCCAGGTGGGCCTCGCACATGCGCGGGCAATAACTTTATTATCCTTTCTTCTATTTTATCATTGAAGATATATATGTACACAATTATGTGCGGGGGCAACGACTTTATTTTCATTTTTGTATTGTATTATTGGCGATATATATGTATGCAATTATTCCTCCTAGACACAGAACCTATGTGGGCTATTATCGAGACACAGTCCATATATGTATATTAAGACAAAAAATTACTATTTTTCCAATGGTCGTGGAACATTCCAATGTTGATGGCAATCAAATGATTGGCAAGTATCAGTCATACACATCAAGACTTACATATTGTATACACAAATGTTGATGTACATAGGTGTATGATTGTAATGTGACTACACTTTCCTTCTACGTTATTCAAGGATCACAACTATATGAACTGAATTTGTTCATTTGAGTAGCGTTCAAGGGATACATAGAAAAATAAATATAAAATTGGACCCATCCACTCAATTGGTCCAAATGCCGTTAAATTTTTGCATATAAATTAGAGGTGTAAATTAATGAAAAGATATTAGCCTAGATTTATATATATGCAAAGGATAAAATGTCTCTAAAATTGAGAGACCGTGATGTAACAATCTTTCTAAACTGCAACTCATACCTTTTTGTTTCTCCATATAGAACAAAAAATCCTTTCTGTATCCAAAATCCATAGATCATAATGTTCACGATCTTTTCAAACAGTGGTTTCTTACTAAGGTCCCATACATTATAATTCCCTAGCCTAGTAGTTAAAAATACTTCAATTAAATATGTGTCATTCAGTTCCTCTGGCTAACAAAGTGCAATGCGCTATATTAGAGCAATCATGTCCAGGCTGATTATAAGAAGATCTGGTTTATATATGCACAGAAACCATGGTTTTTCTTAATTGAATAAAACATAGTGACCCATCAGCTCTCATATATATGCCATGTGTGAATCAGTAGAATTAGAACTTACAATAGATGAGTTAATTCAAATGCTATTTTCATATATATCCATGTATAATATGTTCTCAGATGCATTATACAAACCTTATTCATGTACCAAGTGAAGTACTGTCTAACAAAAATATTATGAATATAACCAATAATCGATCTATCATTAATTTCTTCTGTCATTCACAATCATGTGATACATTTGATATTTTGTATATAATAATGTCTCAAGAAAACAAAATTAGGTAGTAGCCGGTAGCTCAGTGGTGCCACTGTTTGGCTCTGCTGCAAGGTGGATAACTCGATGCCCAGGAGCCAACAAATTAAGGTTGACTTTGTTGAATTACCTGCCCGACATCATCCTACATGCATTAAGCAATATAGTTTTATTTTTACATAAAAGCTATACTAATTAATTTAATAACCGAGGCATCCAACGACATAGGATGATCCAGCCAAGATCTTAGCTCACAACAAAGAGAAACGTGCCAACCTTTTAGTATTTGTTAGTCTCGTGTGCCTTGTGCGATGTCGTTGCTGGACATCATGCTGAAGGATACACTGAGACATTTACTCAACCGGGGTTGAATAACATCTGCCCGTGTGTCTTTCCCGGGGCGATAGGAACTGGTGTTATCCTCCGATTAATTAGGAACCACTTCAGCGCTGGCCGTATACACCAGACTGCTCGGTCCTGCTGCTCTCATTCCTTGTTTTTTTTTGGGGACTGGTGTTGAATCTTAATAAAAAATACATTCATAAATGAATTACATGTTGGCCTGTTAGAATAACACTTGACTCACATCAAGTCTAAGTTAAGTTCCGTAAGAATATTCATTTATAAGTTAACTATATGTCAACAATTTTCTAGGGTCGACAGAAAACATGATCACTAATGACAAAAATATTGTGTTATCAAAGAGTTTATTGACTAATTACTAATTTTTATAATTTTACGATTATATGAGAAATATGGTATTTGTGATATCATTAAAATATTTTGTGTATACCGAGCTTTCCACGTCGCCGTGAAGTGGGCAACTCCAATAATGTGGGCGTGATGCAAAGACTGGTGTCACGTTGCAGGGATAGCTGCTGGCTAGACCTTACACATGGTGCACGTGCTTTCAACCAACCCCTAAGCTAAGCGCAAACCTGACATATATGTGCTTCAGTTTACATTGTGTATTGGCTGCTTGGGACTATAATTGCATTTCGTTGTCCCCCAATTGAAGGATTTCGCAATAGCAGAGTGACCAATCCGTCCAGCCGCCTTCGGAGCGTGCATCACTTTTTCTATCGTAGGAACTCAAAAATGTATTCCCGGTGCCTCTCATGCCTAAGTTAATATGTATCCTGGAGAAGGAACGATCCTCTCGATCCTATATACGCATTTAGTAGGACAAAGTCGTAGGGACAGAAAAATGACGAGGAGAAAAGAATATGATAGCCCAAGACGAAATGACCGCTCCAAGCTAGGATGCTCTCACGTACCTAGCTATATAATGTGAATATATAAAGGCTGGTACGAGAAAGATGATCAGGACTCATCAATGAATCGTACACATGAGATGTGAATTGATATATACTTGTCTTGCCTTGTTTATTTTCCTTGCAACATACTGATAATATTAGTCCCTCCTGCCGATTGCCATAAATAAAATACTTGTTTGGACTTGAATGACTTTGCTACTAATGCATAATTCCTCTTTTAAAATCACTCAGCATCATATCTAACAATTTTGGATGTGAGTTAGTTAGTTAGGTCAAAAAAGGTTTACACATTTTTTAAGAACATGTGGTAATTAATCAGATATGACCGGACGTAGTCTTAGCGGCGATCCACATGCTTGCCATGCGGATAGGTGTACCGACCACATACAAGAGACAGACACCCGAAACACAAATGCATACTTGCGCACAACCCAACGACCATATACAACGGCAGTGAGCTAAGATGGCGCTCTTGATCGGTATGGATGCCCGGATCCAGGAGACAAAGTGACATTGTTGCATGGCCTCGCCATCCTTGCACGTGTTCTCCGACCGAGAAGGAGCATCGAAGGGACAAAACGAGCACAAAAAGTGAGTGGATTGTGCATCGAATGAGCTGCTTTTGAAATGCTTATACAACATGTTCGAATTTTTTATTCAACGGAGGGCTGTGTGTTTGTTCATTCATTGATTGTGTTCCTTATATTTCATCTTCCTTCCTTCTGGTTGTAATAAAACTATTGGTGCAGTGTCTATATTTCTGGCGCACGAGAATGTTCTCCATTCTATATATCCATGCCCTTTAATTTTGCTGAACTTCCTTTTAATACATCTTCGACTATGTGTGTCTCAGTTATTTCATTCCGAGCTCTTTACTTTGGATAGCCTTCATGCTTGAAATTTTCTTATCATCAAGGTTGCCTCAACTAGATTACATTAGGCTACACTTATTTATTAGCTAAGCCTAAATTTTCTAAAGAATTAAAAGAAAATTTGTAGAACCTATTCACCTCATCTAGGTTACCATCTCTATCCTTTAATCCGCTTCCCCGCGCCATCGCCGCCGCATACCGCCCCGCCTTCCTTCTCCTACTCTCCAATGGCCGCCACCGCCGCGCCCAAGCACACGCACGAGGCTAACGTCGCTTGCACCTCGCACCTCGTCTGTTCGTCGACAAGCAGAAAAGCTCCGCTCTGGTGTCCTCTTCCTACTCATCGTCATCCCTCCGAACCAAGCCTCCCCGAGCGAGGCAAGCCTTCTCAAAGCTCCGCCTCAACACCCTATACGTTCCAGATGCCACGGGGCCCGGCAGCGACACCTATGTCCTCTCCGGTCACTAGCGGAAGTTCGCCCAATTCTAGCTATCAGTGGCAGCGTGTTGGATTTGGCGATGTCTTTGGAGACTACAACTAGACACAAACTCTTTTGGGGGGCGCCCGACGTATTTGCTAGAGTATCCAAATAGTGTCTGGCCAACTTAGCGTCGGACACGATTTGAGGCCTCCAACTGGAGATGCTCTTAAGGCTTGGGGGAGGAGTCTCCGAAATCGCCATGCGCTAGACAACCTGGGATAGAGCGGAGAGGAGGAGAATATCATTTTACGGCCCGAAAGTTGGGGCGCCCAGACAACACGGTACCCAAGTTCCCTGAAATCAGCCGCGATGACTACAGTTGGTGTGCCAAATACTCAGAGGATCTTTTTCGGCACGAATTCAACTTTACGTTTCAACTAACGGCCGTCAAGTTGGGCTCCCCTGTCAGTTCTCGCCGTTATGTCGCTCCCGTCGCTTAGGTGTCAATTAGGCTTGCAGCGTTGGCGTCTGCATCCATTACGCGTCTTCTTCTTCCCCAGAGCGGCAATCTGTGGGGCGTCGCAGCCATGGCGCGGAGCTGGAACGTGGACGAACCTGCTCGGCCCAGCTCTCCTCCATGTAGGCTTGCAGCGTTGGCGCCTGCATCCATTACGCGTCTTCTTCTTCATCGGAGCGATAATCTGTGGTCGCGGCCATGGCGCAGAGCTGGGACGTGACGAACCTGCTCGGCCCCGCTCTCCTCCCAATCCCGAGTCGGAGCTCGTCCTCACCATGGACGCACCCATAACACGGTGCGGGGACGAGAATTGGTTCCCGGTGAGATCTGTCACCGTGTCGACCATGCTCGGTTCTGTTTTCCTCCTCTAGAATCCGAGCTCGACGTCGTCGTGGTTGCACCCGCACCAATTCTGCCACCTCTGCCGAGGTCTCTATGGTAGCTCAAGTTCTGTCATGTTGGACCTGTACGCGAATTCGGAGCTGGGCGGCGGCAACCCGTTGTTGAACTTGCAAGGAATTTGCTGAAAACTGCGTGCCGCTCCAAGGTCTTCGGCTGATGCCTTCGGCTTCTACCAACGTCCACCGTCGATGTGAGATCATTTAGTTACTTCAATACAAAATTTCGCAATTTAACTTGTTGATGTATTCCTTGACAATTATAATATAATCGAGCACTAGAAATATTTTGTAGTGTGCATGAGCATGATCAGTAATATAATTGAACACTAGAAATTTTAAGGCACTCCATATAAAGGAGTAGATTAATATAGAAGGTTCACCAGAGACACCACGGATATATTGTCTTACATGCCACACACAGGTAATAATTAACTAAAATAAAATAAAAGTAGGGGCGGCAGCAGGAGGCCGGGACACAAAGACGCCTAGCAGGGCAGGGGCATATCAGCAGGAGGCAGCGACAACCTAGTAGATGGGATACAGGCTAGTCCTGACATACTCCTGGAGGAATTTGTCGAAGGCTGCGTGCCGCGCCAAGGTAATCGGCCTATGGCTAATGCCTCCGCCTCTGGCAACGCCCACCGCGTGCTGGATCATGTTGTCGAGGTTTACATCGATTGCTCTGCCACAGAATGGGCAAACAGTCTCCCCCTACAGTGGAAACGAATTAGCCCACACCGTAACCGCCTCAGCACGTAGCGGCTCTTGTTTTCCCTGGATTCCTTGCTATCGTCCACTTCATCATCATCCTCCTATTGATTTTTAAGAACATAACTTAGAACTTATACATATGATTGAATTGTATTACAACTCAAGAATTAACAACATGTATATGTAAGACAATATATCCGTGGATATCAAAGATAAATCATCTCAGCAATAGTTTGATCGGTTCATATATCATTTCATCTCAACATAATGACAAATAATTGCATCAGAGTGTATGTAGAATAAAAATTGCGGCCTCATAAGTTTTTTCAGGGACGGCGTGAGTGAACCAAGTAACAATTGCACAACCTATATTGTTCTTGTACATCGCCCCAGGTTCACTAACTCGTCCCTAAAAAATCTGACATCAATGTGTCTGTCTCTCTTTTGGGACAAATTTGAATCATTGGCCGCAATAAGAAATTGAAATGTAACCGTACAAAACAATATTCAGGGATATACATAGTCAGGTATAAAAACAAGACTAAATATTGTAATTATAAATAAAAAATCAAACAATTGATCTTCAGGTACATGTTAAAAATACATATGATCAAAACTATTCATATACATATGCATCATACCAATCATTAAAAGATCAGAAACAATTCAAGGATTTATATATGTAGTTCCATGTGAGAATAAATCTAGGGCCTCATAATTTGTTTCAGAGATGGAGTTGGCGAACAAAAATACCAACATCACAACCTATATTGTTTGTGTGCATTACTGCCTCAGGTTCACCAACCCATCCCTAAAACACGACACCATCCTATGTGTCTCCCTTGAACTCTTTTGGGGCAAATTTTAATCATCGGCCTCGGTGACAAACTGAAATGTAATTCTTATACACTATGAATGCATGGAATAGATAATTCAAATATCATAGTTCTATGAATGTAGAATAAAGATTGCGGCCTCATAAGTTTCTACAGGGATGGTGTAAGCGAACCAAGTAACAATTGCACAGCTTATATTAATCTTGTACATGGCCCCAGGTTCACTAACTCATCCCTGAAAAAATATGACACCAATGTGTCTGCCTCTCTTTGGGGCAAATTTGAATCATTGGCCACAATAAGAAATTAAAATGTAATCGTACAAAATAATATTCAGGGATATACATATGCATTATACAACGCATTCATTGATCAGAAACAATACAAATATTATATATATAGGTTCCATATGAGAAAAAAAATTAGGGCCTCATTTTTTTCAGCGATGGAGTCGGAGAACCAAAATACCAACAGTACAACCTATATTGTTTATGTGCATTGCTGCCTGAGGTTCACTAACCATCCCTAAGTAAACGACACCATCAGATGCCCTTGCACTATTTTGGGGAAAAATTGAATCATTGGGCTCAGTAAGGAATAGAAATATAATGTTATAGGCATGTTGTGTACCAAAATCAACACTCAACTAGCAAACTCAACTAGATGGCAGATGAGCAGATTGGGGTCTTATGACTAGACGGATTGGGGTTTTGTGACTAGATGGCAGATGCATCAATCGACCGATCGAACCATATATATACTACCCTACTTCAAGAGCAAAAGAATCTGTACACGATTGAGCAAATCCTATGTATGAATAGTAAATCTGTGGCTACGACTAGAGAAGCTAGCAATGTAGTACCTCAGACTCCTCATCAGGGACCTCCTGCTCGAACTCATCATTCTCCGCGATTGCGTCGAAGATTTCTTGTACGGCGATGGGGTCGTTGATGTAGAGCACCGGATTGCCTCTGCCTGCCGCCTGCCCCCCATCCAGATCTGTCGCTGGCACCACGACGTTGTCGGCCACCTGCTGCTCGGCGGCGACGACTACTGGCTGGACAGATGAGCTCGCACCCTCGAAGGCGCGGCAACGAGCGGCGCTCGTGCCTGGAGAAGACGCCTCCACCTGCTTGGCAACGACCGAGCCATCTGCTGCTGTGCCTTCAACTGGCTTCACCTCCGGCTCGTCTCCACGCGTACGCTTCATGGCGCACCAAGGGAAGGAGGTAGTGCAAGCGAGGGATCTTCGGCGCGCACGGTAGGTGCTGATTGGGGTCTTGGGGCTAGACAGACTGGGGGAAAATGACACGATCACATGGAAGAAAAATGTCGAGGGGGGTTATAAACACCGGACCTCGTTCGTAGTCCTCGAGTGGATAGGTGTGGTGGGCGGGGGGCTACCACGATCTCCACCTTTTTTTGGGTTCCCTTTTTTTTGAAACAGCCACGATCTCCACTTTAGAGCTGCATTGAAAACACGCTCATGGCAGACCTCGATTCCACTGCATGCAAGTGGCGCAGAACCAATTTCTAGCAACGTTAGATCTACTCGAGGGGGGCCCTTGACTCATAGAAGTTACTAGCGGTAGGGCCCAGTTGGAAGTGAGATTGAGAGCGCTGCGTAAAAATGGAATATGTCTTATTAAAATCAAGTGGCAATAAATTGCAGCGTCCCGTCGACAATCGTGCACTCGATGACCCTGTTGCCCTGTGCATGTGTTGTAGTAGCAGTAGTAGCCTTTGCAGACTAGATTAAACGTGACATGACCACTCAACGACTTTTTCCATGGACGGCATCGTGTTCCTTCTTGTAGAGGGAGACGTCAAGATGGGGCCTTATCAAGATGGTAGCTCGTTAATTGGTAGTTTGAAAGAGTATCCTTTTCCTCTCTAGCTAAACAGATATGTTTCATTTTGCCCAAATTGGTAGCAAATCTAGAGAAGATTCTCTGTTCGATAATTCGTTCCCTTTTGGACCTCTTTTTGCCTCCGATCAGGTAGCAAATCTAGAGCAGCAAATCCCACCAGGCAGAATACATTCATTCAGAAAAAAAAACAAATGTAGATATAGCTGTGCGCAGCTAAATAGGATATAGCGATAGAAAGTAGGTTGCTTAACGAGGTTCAATGCATTCAGCCAGAAATAGGATGCAAGCAAAATATAGAAAATCAAAAGAAGCTGCTTAGCAGCAGCAGCCGCCACAGATGCAGATACATTCAAGGACACATTCAACCCATCCTTCATGCGCCCGCGCCTCCGCCTCCTCTCTCCGGCGCTTCCTCCACTTCTTACTGCCCAGTCCCTTGATCTTGGAGGCCTTGGGCCTGATTGGAGGCATGTGACCCTCTTTGATGGCCACCCGCTGGAGGTTTCGAAGGTGAATGCTGAGAGCCCGGTGTTCAGCGATGTAGGCGTTGATGTTCATGGTCTTGCGCTCGCCGCCTTTGTGGATGCCGGAGCCTGGGGCCTCTGCATGCTTTAGTAAGGAGTTGGAGGCGGTGCCGGCGAGACTCACCCGGCGGAAGGGGAAGCGCCAGTAGCCGCCCCTGAAGAAGGCGTCATACTGGCCGGCCCGCAGCCTCCTCAACACCTGACGAGCCTTGGTGTGCATGGACTCGTCATCGCTGCAGACATCGTTGCCGGAAACCTATTGGAAGAAAAGGAAAATGGGGAGTAGATGATGTAAGAAGATCGACCAATCGAAATGCGAACAAGCGAATCCTAATAAACCAAGATCTAGCATCCAACAATGGGAACGGTAGAAGAACCAAGGGAGGGAGAAAACCCTAGTTACCTCCGACCATGGGTCATCGATGTCGGTGTCGTAGGGGTTCAGCGGAGCGATGTACTTATCTGGATCGTAGGTGCTCTAGAAGTGCTTGATCTTCTTGTGACCGGCAGGGGCCTCCTCACCGGCGAGGGGCTCCTCTTCGGCGGCTCCGTCGGTAGCGGGGACGGGGGCCTAGATGGGAACATCGGCTGCCATCGATGCCTCGACTAGGGCCTGGACAGGGACGGTGGATGCTTTCAACGCGTTGAGGGGGACCGGTGAGGAGACGGGGCCCTCCTCGCCGGCAGCCTCGGAGGCGACGATGGCCACCTTATCTTCCTCCGCCATCGCCGGTGCAGACAGGGTATTCTCGGGAGTTTGTGGATGTTGGTGGGACAGTGGAGAGGGTTGCGTGGGGAGAGTGAGCGAGAGTGAGAGTGGGTGTGCGGAGAGGGGCTCTATAGTTAAGGTGGATGGAAGCAAGGCACGTTTCGTTGCACCACTGTGCAACGCGCCGCACAGTCTACTGCACCGTGCACCACGACACGCGCACGGTACGTCACGTTTTTTCCCGGGCCATGCATGGCAGTTCTGTATTGAGCCGCATACAAAGGGCGCATACACAATTTCTATGTACGAAGTTTGACACGGCCCTAAAATTGGCGATAGTTAAAAATGGAAATGTAGAGGGGAAGGTAGGTGGCTGTACGACGAGATTTGTGGGGTTGTGCTAGATCGGGTAGAGGGATGTGTTGATGACTGCGAGTGACTCGATGAAGGTGGAGACGTTAGGTCTCGTCGAGCTCAGCTCTTCAGCCTCCGGCTAGCGCGTGCAAGTTTCTTACGATCGGGTGTTGGGGATATACTTTCCAGGTATCCTCACAGTTCCTCACTGACCAGGGTGGCCCACTTCAGGTTAGAGCTTTGCTTCACGGGCGGCCCAGTCAGGGAGAAAGACGGAGTCCAATCCGGCTACGGGAAGGCCCAGAAGACTTACCGACTTAGGCCCATGATGTTACTTGTAGTTCAAGATGTACTCTGTAACCGACTCTTAGACGTAGCCGGATAGATCTCTCCTGTAAACCCTAGGCCGGATATCTATATAAGCCGTCCTAGGGAGAGCCTTTAGGGCACACCCAATACTTTAGACCCTCAACTCGCACAGGCTATACCCTTGTAACCCATATTCCGGCTCTGCTGTATTACTGGATTGCTAGCAGGAGTAGGATCCACCCAAAGCCGGCGGATTCGAACCTGGGTAAACCTGTGTGCTCACCGTCCCGGAATACGTCTCACACCCCTCTCTTCCGCACGCCTCGAGGACCCTCTCATGGCGTACTTGTCATAAATTCGACGACAGTTGGCGCCCACCGTGGGGCAAGTGAGCTTCGGATCTACGTTCCGAGCGGAATCTGCAAGAATTGGAATCGGCGAGACTATCGCCGTCGGTCGCATCCTCTACGCCAGCTACGTCCCTCTCATCGTTCTCGACGAGACTTGGATTCCGGCAAGGGAGGCCGTGACTGCCTACACAATCATGTCTTTTGCTGAGATCAATGTTTACATCGGTTTTGCTGAACCTGCCCAACCCACCCCAGCGGTGATGATAGAGACAGAAGAATTTTCTAGGTCCCCTTTGTCCGCGGAGGCGGCAGAGTTCCGGATCTCAGAAAACCCTGATCCTACCCAGCCCGCACCAGTTGCGGAGATAGTGGAGAACCCCGAACCTGAAGAAGACCTAGCGGACCAACTCGAATCTGGAGTGGATCTCCCAGGAGGAGCCGGATCCCAGATCGACCCACCCGTGGAAGTCGAAATCCAGGAGGAGCATATGAACGACACTGATTCCGGCTCTGATGATGTCGGTACAGACAGGCCGTTCCTAAGGTACACACTAAAACGTATGATACTGCAAGGCGAAAGCGCAGATGCAATCCTCGAGACCATCAGAAGTTTTGATATGGCTAATCGCGAAAGCCGCAGGTACCTCAGGAGGCACGCGTCACACTTCGTCGGATACGTGGGATCCGGATCTGGCTCTACCGATGCTGGAGAAAACACCGACTCGGTGCTGGAGGCAATTGGAACAAACGCTGACGTACCCGCATCCTCGGATGAGTCGATGACATCAGCAGATTTCTGAAAGTTCTCCGCGGAATATGAAGAGGAGTACAACTCCAAAGCTGCAGAAGAAGGAGAAGCCATGGATGAAGGATCCGGCGAATACTCTCCCAAAACGCAGGATGACATGGACGTCGGAGATAATCCCGAGGTCCAAATGTCCGAAAGTACCAATCAGAGCTTGACTCCGGGAAATGGACCCAAAGCCGTCTTTGCTACCGGCGCTGCCAAGAGGGCAAAGAAGAAGAACAAGAAAAACAAGACCCCGGCAAAAGACCCTCTGATAGAGGAGGTGATTGCCGAGGAATACGAGGAAGACTCTGATGGAGCACTTATCCCAGACGAGCTGAAAAAAGAAGCATCGGTGGATGGACACGTGATCACTGAAGGGTCACGTAAACTCATCGATGTCGCATTAACCACACCTATCCCTACAGCTACAAAACTTACTATAGATGAGCTGGACGAAAGGGCGCAAGCCCTAGAAGCGCGTCGTCAACAACTCCTCGATGAAGCCAAAAACATCGAGGTGGAGAAGAAACGCATGTCAAACAAGGAGTACATGTCTCGTCTACATCAGAAGACACGGAAGCGTCACATAGATGACAACCAATTCCCACGTGTCCGTGCCGTCCTTTTTGGAGATGAGATGGGGAGCCACGGAAAGATAGCAATGGAGATTGGGTATACCCAACACCAGTACAAAATACCGTGGCAGCCCTAGAAATTCTATCGGCTAATCCAGGACCAGAGGAGATCCATTTGGGTATCAAGCTACTCAACAAGTGACTGGAGCAGCAAAAGGTAGCCCTGTCCGGAAGTCAAAAACTGGTCTCGGATTCTGACCAGTGTCACACAGATCCGGCATGGGCTGGTGTAAGATCCCATTATGTTCGGGCGCAGTACCATCACCCCGAACGCAGGGAAGACAATTATTCAAGAACCGGATCTTCAGGACAGCATCACAAAACTTCGCGTAACTGGAGCAACGTCGCCCCAGCGGCCGAAAAAAGACGCCATCGCTGCCCTGAATCCGACGAACCCTCCCCGATGAGAATCTAAGGATTGAAGGGGAGAAGATAAGGAGAAACGTCGGGAGGAGGATCGTTAGAGAATGCCACCTCCTAGACATGAAAACCGTCCGGTTGAGCCTCACCATGGTGGGAACGACGGACGAAGAAATGACGGAAACCATGCTGGTACAAGCCGGCAGGGGGCTCGTCGCAGTCAAGATCCTCCCCGGAACCGGAATAATGACGTTCCGGACGGAGGCCGGTGATCAGCCGAAAACTATCCAGCTGCCGCACCCTCTCCACCTCACAGTCATCACAACGACCCCCATGGAGGGTAAGGAGGACGACATGGCGGAGGAGGTGGTGGTAGAAGCCGAAGTCCGGCTCCACGGCACCGCAGCCATAGCCGACATTTGTGACGATCTCTATCCCCGAACGACGCAAGGCACAGGATCAACTCCAACATAGAGGCTCGGCGCTATGAAAACGATGACGTGTACGTGGGCCCAAAGTGCTTCGGACCACGCATCAGCGCTATAAAATTCCCGGAAGGATTTGCTATCTCAAGACATATCCAAGCCTATGATGGCATTGCTCGGCCAGACACCTGGTTACGGGATTTCTTCCAAGCTTGCTGCATTGCCAAAGGCGGAAACAGCCTGGTCGCAACCCGATATCTCCCACTTATGTTGCGGAAAACGGCACGATCATGGATCAATGAACTTTCGGCAAACACCATCCATAACTGGTATGATTTGCAAAGCGCATCCTTTCGTAATTTCGAAGGCACATATCGGAGGCCCTGTACGGTTGGAGACCTACAGCGTTGCACCCAGAAAGCCGGACAAACTTGCCGGGATTACCTCGGATGATGGATCGACACCAAGAACTCCTGCGAAGAAGTAAATGATCAAACTGCGATTGAAGCTTTCATTGCAGGTCTCCCTATTGGTTTACTGCGCCATCGCTTGAAGTGTGACAAGGTCACTGATTTGGGAAAGATGATAGAAACAGCGAGCAAGTATGCAGATGCTGACGACGATGCAGAAGGACTACTCAATGCCCTATCTGTGCCTCAGTCGGCAAAACAACCAAAGCAACAAGCTCAGAAGCACAAAAATACCTCGGAAGAAAAACCCAACATGGAAACGACGGTAGTTACTACTGTTTCCAGGTCTGGAGGATGAGGAGGATGTGGCGGAGGCCGCGGGCGTGGCCGTGGGACATCAAGGGTCCAAGGTAGAGGAGAACAACAACCAGGAAAAACCTACTCTTGGGCCGACATTGCCAATAACCCATGTGTGCATCACCTAGACGCCAATGGGGGCTCGTCCCACACCAACGCTGAATGTTGTTTCAATGACGACATCAAAAGAGATGACATCGCGGGCTACAAAGCTAAGCGGAAGAAGGGAAAGACAAATCCCGAAAAAGACAAAGAGACCAAGGAAGATTCCGACATGGAGGAAGCCGATGCTTCAAATCCCAAGTCGGAAGGGAAGAAGACTTTTCCCACCAAGAAGGACACTTATGTCACCTTCCTCGGATCTCAACCAGCAAAGGTCAAGAAAGCAGTTCTACACGAACTCAATGCAACAGTTCTGGCTGTTCCCCAGTATCTGGACTGGTCGGAAGTGGCAATCATGTTTGACTGCGATGATCATCCGCCTAAGTTACACATGCGAGGAAAATACGCCTTAATCGTCAACCCACTTATTGACGGTTATGGTTTCTCCAAGACCCTCATGGACGGTGGTAGCAGCATCAATATTCTCTATGTTGAAACGCTATGCCGGATGAATATCTCGGAGACCTAGTTGAACCATAGCTCTTTTCACGGAGTTGTCCCAGGAAGACAAGCTAATTCCCTGGGAGAGATCACTTTGGATGTTACCTTTGGAACTCCAAAGAATTATCAGACGGAGGCACTTTCCTTCGAAGTGGTCCCGTTAAAGAGCGCATACCACGCTATATTCGGACGTCTGGCTTACTGGGCTTTTATGGCTCGTCCTTGTTACATTTACAATATGATGAAAATTCTAGGTCCCAACGGCGTGATCACCATCAAGGGAGACCCGAAGAAAGTGCGACAGTGCGAGGATGGAAATGCCGCCTTTGCCGAAGCCGTGCTGCACGCCCAGGAGTACCAGGAGATCAAGAAGAGCATAGATCCGTCCGAGATGCCCGCAACAAAGAAGGAGGTTACCAAGCCAAATCTGGAGTTCAAGGCATCATAAGAGACGAAGAAAGCGCCGTTGAAGGATGATGACCCCTCCAAGGTGACCTAGATAGGCGTAGGTCTAGATAGCGCATAGGAAAGCGCGCTCGTCAAGTTCCTCCAAGCAAATCAAGATATCTTCGCATGGCAGCCATATGACATGACCGGAGTACCTAGGGAACTTGTTGAGCACTCTCTAAATGTAAACCCGAACGCTAAACCCATCAAACAGTCCTTATGACAGTTTGGCAACGAAAAGCATAAGGCAATAACTAAGGAACTAGCATGGCTCGATTTACTCGGATTCATACAAGAGGTGATCCACACTGAGTGGTCGGCCAATCCTGTAATGGTCCCTAAAAAGGACACCGCTGATTTAAGGATGTGTGTTGATTATACTGCCTTGAACAAGGCTTGTCCAAAAGATCCGTTCGCTCTGCCTAGAATTGATCAAGTTATCGATTCTACGGCAGGCTCGGAACTCCTCTGTTTTCTCGACGCATATTTCGGTTATCACCAAATCCGGATGAAGGAATCTGACAAAGTCAAAACTTCATTCATAACCCCCTTCGGAACCTTCTGTTTTGTTACAATGCCCTTTGGGCTGAAGAACGCAGGAGCTACGTACCAGCGCATGATGCAGCGTTGCCTCCACAACCAACTCGGACGCAATGTACATGCATACGTGGATGATATCGCGGTGATGTCCAAAAAGAAGGAAACACTCATTTCCGACTTGGAGGAAACGTTCGCCAATCTACGAATATACAACATCATGCTTAACCCGAAGAAATGCTTCTTTGAAATACCAGCCAGAAAATTGTTAGGTTTCATCGTGTCTCAAAGAGGCATCGAGGTGAACCGCGACAAAATCAAGGCTATACTCAATATTTCCAGGCCAACTCGCCTGAAGGACGTACAAAGATTAACTGGTTGCATTGCTGCGGTCAGTCGTTTTGTAAGCCGGCTTGGTGAAAGAGCCGCACCATTATACAAACTCCTGAAGAAGACCAAAGATTTTGTCTGGACTGACGAAGCTGAAGCTGCACTACAAGACCTGAAGAAAGTACTCTCATCTGCTCCTATTCCTATCCTCGCAGCGCCAGAACCTCAGGAACCGATGTTGCTTTATATTGCTGCGACAAATAAGGTCGTTAGTATCGTCGTGGTGGTGGAGAGACCAGAGGAAAATCAGGAACACCTGGTGCAGCTTCCGACTTACTTTGTCAATGAGGTCTTGACAGAATCAAAACAGCGATATCCGCACTATCAAAAGTTGGCTTACGGTGTTTTCCTAGCATCTCGTAAGTTACGACACTATTTTCAGGAGCATCCAATTACCGTGGTGAGCAAAGCTCCCATGAGAGACATAATCAACAACAGTGATGCCACAGGACGCATCGCCAAATGGGGCATAGAGCTTTCAGCTTTCGATATTTAGTACAAACCTCGGACAACAATCAAATCCCAGATCCTTGCTGACTTTGTCACTGATTGGATAGAGACGAAGGAGAATATGATCCTCCCTGAGTCAGAATATTGGACCCTCTTTTTTGATGGGTCTAAGGCTCGAGGGGGCTCGGGAGCTGGCATGGTGTTCAAATCACCCCAAGGAGATAAACTTTTATTCATGTTGCAGATCCATTTCTCAGCGATAAACAATATTGCCGAGTATGAAGCACTGCTGCATGGAATCCGGATTGCCAAGGATATTGGCATCCGACGTTTGATGTGTTACGGAGATTCGGATCTTGTTGCTCAGCAAGTCTCGGATATTTGTAATACAAATAAGCACATGGCAGCATATAAAGCTGTCGTGGATGATCTATCTAAATCGTTCGAAGGGTTTGAAGTTCAACACATCCCTCGGGCAGAAAATGAGGAAGCAGATGCACTGTTTCGAATAGGCTCTGCGCGGAAAGAAGTCCCGGATGGCGCATTTTTAGAGCACCTCAAAGTTCCCTCGATAAAGGGAGTAGATGAGGAATATCCGACCAAATCCGACTCACCTTTGATAGCAGTTCTGGCTGTAATTCCCAGCTGGACTCAACCATACCTTTTGGTAGATGGCAAATTACCCGAAGACGAGGTGCTGAGCCGGCAGATTATCCGACGAGCAAAAGCCTATACTATTGTTAAGGGTGAGCTCCATAAACGGAGTGTTTCTGGGCTTTTTTTAGTGATGTGTATCTCCGGAAGAAGGAGTGGAAATCTTAAGGGAAATCCACGAAGGCGAGTGTGGTCACCACGCTGCAGCCAAATCTTTAGTGGCAAAAGCTTTTCGACATGGATTTTTCTGGCTTACAGCTCAGGCAGATGCCGAACGATTAGTCAAGACATGCAAAGGCTTCCAAAAGTACGCCAAGCAAGCTCATGTTCCGGCTGATCAGCTGCGAACAATACCTATAACATGGCCTTTTGCGGTCTGGGGACTTGATATGGTAGGACCTTTTAAACGAGCTCCAAGTGGATTTACTCACCTCTTAGTGATGGTGGATAAATTCACCAAGTGGATCGAGGCTAAACCTGTCACTAGTTGTGATGGAGCAACAGCCAAAAGATTTGTCGAGGATGTTATAATCCGGTATGGTTATCCGCATAGCATTATCACGGACAACGGGAGTAACTTTTCTATGGGAGAACTGGCCGAATTCTGTGATGAGCAAAATATTCGGCTTGACATTGCGTCAGTTGCACATCCACAGGCTAACGGACAAGTCGAAAGAGCAAATGGTTTAATTCTACAAGGCCTGAAACCAAGACTCGAAGCACCACTACGACGTGCTGCGGGGGCTTGGGCAGAGGAACTACCCTCTGTAATTTGGAGTTTACGAACAACTCCGAATAGGTCAACAGGATACACACCTTTCTTCTTGGTTTATGGCGCAGAAGCAGTTCTTCCTAGTGATTTAATTCATACTTCTCCTATAGTGGCCGCGTATATTGAAGAGGATGCCGAGATTTCTCGACAAAATGATCTCGACTTAGTCAAAGAAGTTCGCGTCGTTGCTGAAATGAGATCTACAGCCTATCACCAGAAGTTACGCAAGTATCATAGCCAGAGAGTCCAAAATAGATCTTTCAATAAAGGTGATTTGGTTCTCCGGCTTGTGCAACAAAGAAAGCACAAACTTTCCCTAGTATGGGAAGGGCCCTTTTTAGTTAGTCGAGTATTGCACAATGGATCGTACTACTTAACTGACATGAGGCCAGTCAAAGAAAGACCTGCTACTAAGAAGAGAAAGAGAGCTGGAGGCAGTACAAATCCGGATGAGTTAGACAGACCGTAGAATATTGCTCAGCTACGTCCTTTTATTCTTAGTTTATCCTTCTTTGTAATCATACATATGTACATGTTCTGTGAGAAATAGAAGTTTTGTTTACCTCAAGTTTTTTCTAAGAAGTTCTTAAACCATCTTATTTCCGAATGATCATGTCATAGTCGAAAATCCCAGAATGCTTGAAAGTACTGTATGCTCATTTTCGTTCTGGTCTAGATTTCCAATTCTAAAACTGCTACCTTCAGGTATAACTCTAAAATTTCTAGTCTTTACTTTGGTTATTTGTCTGATTGCTGGATGCGGGCATTTTCTGAGTAGTGAATTGTTGGTACTGGAAGCCGGCTTTGTTTCTGAGTTTAAACTGGTTTAACAATTGAGCTCCGTTGCTCGGCAAAGTTTCCGGCGGAAGGTTTAGACGGCTCACAAAAGGGACAAGGCAGAAAGCCAGATAAATGATAAGTAGAGACGAAAAAATACAAGTGCTTGTGTAAACATTTCAGGCATGCAAAAATCTCAAAGCCGAAAAGTGCTGAATAGATCAAAAGCTTAGCACTTGCAAGTTAAATAGTACTTAATATTTACAATCGCATCAGGTTTTTTCCGGAATAATACATAAATTTCTGGCCTATGATGCAGGAGAAGATGAAGGATCTGCCGGCTCGCTGGTCACTCCTCCTTGATATCGTTCTGAGATGTTCAATTCCGAGTTGGTGCGTTCATTGTCAGAAACTTCTTCGGTTTCTTCTGCAGGAGGAGGCGGAGTATCCACGCGGGTGAAGAAGGAGATATCGTAGCTGGTCAGATCAGCTACGTGGCACCCGTATCCGGCGCAGGAGTGCATGATAGCTTGAAGGTCTTGCTCCTGGCCGTCTTCGTCCACCTTGCAGTACCCTCTGGTCACTTTCCATATCTCTATGTTTCCATGGTGGCTCATGACCGTAGTGAGAGCGTTCTGCGCAGCAGTCCGCGCGTAGGACTTGTTCCAGTCCCGAACAAGCTGCGACATCTCCTTGGCCCTGTCCCGCACCTCAAAATCCGACATGCTTGGCATGTCCGGAATCCTGAGAGACTCGCCAATGTCGTCAAGGGACTGGCGGTAGTCATGAAGAAGATCACCGACTTGGGTAAGCCGGTGAGTATGGGGCTCGGACGAGGAAGAGTCCGTCAAGTTCAGAGGACCTATACACAAAACAAGTTAAGAAAAAACCGACATTGATAGAAGTCGAAGAAAAAGATAAGTCAGAGAGGTGGAACGTACCAAAAATGACGTCGTCAATCTTGGTCTTCTCCTCCCGGAGACTCTGGAGTTCAGCCCGGAGCACCTGGGATATGTCCTTCTCTCTGCCAAGCTCATTCTTGAGGTCCGAGATTATTTTATCCGGAGCAGCAATCTTGCGATCACGCTCATCAGTGGCCATGGAGGAGGATTCAAGGACTTGAGCTATGCACTTTTCATGATCTGCCTTGAGCTTATCCAGCTCTTGGCGAAGTCCCTTGTTCTCCACCACCAGGGTCTTAAGGTTCTCGGCCTCTTCAATCATAGCAATGGATTGTTTCACCAGCGTTGTAACTCAAAAAAGAACAACAGTTCAGAAAAATTCGACATTAAAAAAAAAGCAAAGACAAGGTTTGAATCTCGGAATGTTTACCTTCAGCTTCATCCTTGGCTACTTTGAGCTCAGCATTTTTAAGCTGGAGAGCTTTGATCTCTCTCTGCTTATCACAGACATTGGTCAGTAATTCTTGGTTATAGGAACATACTTTCTGTAAGTCAGAATACCCAAAGTCAGAAAGCTACTTAAGACTCGGGCTAATATTTTTGCTAAATATCAGCACGAGCCTTGGGGGCTACACTAGTTCGTTCTTTGGCATCCTAATGAAGCATAAACTCGGATTCTATATCCTACTTCATGCTTGGGGGCTAGAGGATATGATATAACATAATGGAAAAAACAAGAGTTGGAATTCCGACTTACATATTTCTCGCGGGTGAGTTTATCTAAACTCGCGTTCACTTCAGCGGCCACCTTCTCGGCAAGAGTAAGAGGGATCACTGGGGCTGTTGGAAGCTCGCCAGTCCTAATCCTCTCGTCGTGAAGGCGGACTTGAGTGAGAAGGTCAGAGAACTTGACGTCCTCTGCTTCTTGCACTTCCTCCTTGGGGGATAAATGGCTTTTATCCAGGACTTGCCTGGCTAGCCACTGGATCTCCTCTGCAGATTCCTGGGTCAGGCCAAACTTGGCAAGACCCGGATTGCTGAGGAGGTTTTCAGCAAAGACTTCAGCCGAGGGATCATTACCCGAAGAGGGTTCACCCTTATCTTGAGCTGACGCACCCACGGTGACGTCAGTTTGCGACCCAAGGATCGTAGGCTCCGTTTGAGGAGCCGGATCTTCTGCAGCATCCGACAAGATAACCGGAGTTGCAGAAGGTTGAGGGGCCGGAGTCGGAGGAGCCACGGCAGGGGAAGCGATGGTAAGCTTCATCTGACGCAAGGATATCGAAGAAATCCCTTTCCCCTTGCCCTTGATGATTGATTTTGCTCTGAGAAGGTAGCAAAGTCGGAAACGTTACATCTCGGAAAGAAATTTGAGTAAAGTACAAAGGCGGAAAAGTTGTGACTAGAAGTTACCTCATCACGACAGGCACCTCCTTTGTGCCAACTGCTACTGTCGGAGCTTTGCGCTTCTTGAGCGCAAGATCCGGCAGTGGAACTACTTCTACCTCCTGAGAGAACTCCGGAGGGTATCCTTCGAGTGGAGCAAGTTCCGACTCGGGGATGTCAGCAAGCTGGAAACAAGAAAACATATCATTATGGCAGTATGACTCAAAGATTGAAGCACATAAAATATGTGATGATGGAAGCCTACCGACACCATGGGGTTTTCCGTCGTGTGCATGTCCAGAGAAACCTCCGGAATCCGCCTTTCGATCCGCTCCTTGATCAGCCATTTGATTTGGCTTATGTAGCCTTGAGTGGTGTAGGCTTTGGGGCTGATGCGGAGGGAGTCGGTTGGAGAAGACGTGATGGAGTGCATCAGTCTATCCCCATGGTACTGAAGTGGCTGGATCCGACGTGAGACCCAACACTGGACCAAGTCGGATCCCTTCAAACCATTGTGCTTAATCAGATATTCGATCCGCCTCTTAGCGAGGATCAGATCATCAGTAAGAGCCGGAGCAGCCTCGTCCCAGGAAGGCTGGGCCGTGGCGGCTCCGTCGATTTCTTTGCCGTGGCGGCCTCGTCCCAGTAGCTTTGCCGGGAGCCGGAATATCCCTATGGTAGAAAAAAGTGGCTGGCCATTGTTTGACTGAGTCACTGGCAGAAATTTTCGGATATGCCCGGTCACGTCTAAGAGAAAAGCTAATAGTGCCGGTGATGTAAGGAACACCAGCAGTGATGGAATTCCTCTGGACATGGAAATAAAACCGGAAGAGAAGTAAACTCGGCCTAATGCCGAGAAAGCCCTCGCAAAGCGCATCATACGCACTCATTTCTAGAAGTGAGTTGGGAGGAAGATTGTGGAATTGAACTCCGTAATGATCTATCACCTCGGAGAAGAACTCCGAGGGAGGAAAAGATAGACCTCGATCAAGATGGGTGCCGAAGTGGACCCGCTCGTCGTCGCGCGGGTTGGGGACGGTTTCACCGGAGCCGCTCCGCTAGTCGCCGGCAGCGAGAAGCCCCTCCTTCTCCATGTTCTTGAGGCCTGCTTCATCAAGGGCGCAGGGGATCCAGATTCCCCGGTAGCTTTCTTTCTCTGCTGCTGCTTCCGCCTTCGTCGCCGCTGCTGCCGCCAAACCAGAGGAAGAAGATGATGAAGCCATTTTCTCCGGTGAGAGGGTGACCTTAAAGGGGCAGCGCTGGGAGCTCTGTGGGGGGAGGACGAGGAGGCTCTGTGCGCGCAGGAAGATTGGGAGGAAAGGAAACGACAAAGGACTGGTGGAAAGGAGAAGAAGAAATCCGAACCCCTTATATCCACCTACTTGCGCCAAGATTCGTGCAAACGCTACATTATAACCGCCACACGTCGTGGAAAGAACTGGGAAGGACCTGCACGATGATTGCGTCGCCTCGATCTCCACGCACGCATTGAAACGGCACCTCGGTTCCGCGGACCGCGGACCCACCAACGGTCGTGCTGACGGAACGCCTGTCAGATGACGTGACTTAACCATGCTTGTGTCAGGTGGCGTTAGAGACCAAGTTCCGGCTTAGTTTAAAAACGAGCTGGAAAATCCGAGTAACCAATTGAAAGGTTCGACTTATTTTTAAGACCCGGATCGTATTTTTTGTTGTGAAGTTTCAAGAACCCTTCAAGATTCTGCAAGCCAAAGATCAAGCTAGACGATGATAAATCCGACTTTTGATCTTGGAGGCCTCCGGGGGCTGCTGTTGGGGATATACTTTCCGGGTATCCTCACAGTTCCTCAATGTAGCATCCCATCTGTCTAACATATGTAATGCTACTTGGTCTAGTAATATAAATGCTACTTCCTACATATAATTGTTGCATCATAATTATATCATGTTCATGTCATCATGCCACCTTGCATTTGAGCATCATATAAAACCCTTTTCCATTTGGTTCTTCTCCCATATGCATTAGTAATTGTATTTGCCTCTTGATATATTGTATTTGGTTCTTGGTAAATGCTTGATGCCCAAGTTGAGTTGGGGGCATATCTTTTATTCAACTCCATCACCTTTCTTTGACACCACCTTATAATTCCACCATCCTAATTATCCATGAGCTGTACTTTTCTTTTGGCATTTAATCTAGCTCATGTGGGTTGGGATGGATCCACTTGTAACTCCACATGCCCTCACACTAGCATCATGTTGTTTCCACATTATTAACATGTGGAGCCACCTTTGCATGCTTTGAGAGTGGAACCCCCTTTTTCTAGTTTCCATATGGATTATTATGAATGTATGCTCATGTTGGAATATTATTGAGACTATTAAACATCTAGTGGAATATATACACTAGCAAGTCCCAAATATATTCAAATATGATCATCTCCATCTATTCCACATGGGACCTTCTTTTAAATTCTTTTAGCTTGGCCTTACTCCATATTTTGGAATGCATATGAATAAATGTCATGGGGTTTATTTTGTTTTCACAAATTAAACATGGCATCTACTATTCATGCATGGGCCATGCAAATCTCCACCATCTCTTCTCCTTGGGTTTTCCCTTTGTTTTTGAGTGGATCTCCTCTTTTGGAGCTCTATTTTTCTCTCACCTCACTCTCCATGCCATCACCACATACTTGTTGGATCTTGTTAGATCATACTCTAAAAACCCTAAACCCCCCTTGCTTTTGATCATGTTAAAACCCCTTGACTCATCTTTCTCTCTCTCTCTCCCTTAAAACCCTAACCCTAACCACCCTACCCCACTTTAACCATCTACCCCACCACCCTCCTCTGTAGCTAACCCGAGCCACCACCCAGCCCTAATCTACCTGGCTGAACACCTAACCTAGCTAACCACCCCAACCCGAGCCTTCCCCTCTAACCCTAGCTCCTACCCGAGCTCTCTATCTCTCTCTCTCTCTCTCTCTCTGCCAAGACAGCCCCACACCGAGCCTGCTGCTCCTTGGCCTCACCCTGGTCCCACCTGGCAGTCCCTGGCCTCCCTACCCCTGCCCTAGCCACGCCCAGCACGTGAGGGAGGAGAAGGACAAAGGTGGACGAAGCCACCTTTTTCTCCACCGTGCCCCACGACATCTCCTCTCCCTCTCGTGCATATCTACTCCCTCCCCTCTTCTCCCTGCCGCACCTACCCCAGGCAGCTGCGCCGCAGCTTCCTCCCTTCTCCCCCTACCACCACTTCTGCTCCAACTCCGGCCACCCTCGGCATCGGCTTCCACCACAAGATCTAGGCGGCGGGCGTGGAGCTTTGGGTGTCGAGGAAGGCCACAGGATCCTCTGCGTCACCCCTGTGCACAGCAGCGAGGAGGAGAAGTACCAGAGCAGGCAACCACCATCGCGTCCGAACCCGAAACCCTAACTCCGGCCGGCGTCTGCATCGTCGCCGATCTGCTGCTCCCCGGCCCGATCCACCACCGCCAACCACCTCCCGGTGAGCCACCCTCCCTCTCTGACAACCTCTCTCTCGCCGTTGCTGCCTAGCCTCACCGAACATTGTGCTGAGCACTCTCTGTGCGCCGGTGAGCGCAAGCTTCCGCACGTCGCCGCGCCGCATCACGCTTTACCTAGCCGCCTATCCCCCTCCTAACAACATCCTCCAACCTACCGCACTGGTTCCGCCTCGCCGCGTGCGCACGAGGTCGCCAGATCGAACCCCCGCGCCGTGCTCTGTCCCTGTCGAGCACGGATCGCTCGTCAGTTAATTCAGAGAAGATCCACAGTACCAGTTGGGTACTTTACAAATACCCCCCACACACACTTTTTGCCTCGACCCGCAGTACCCCAGGCCCACCATACAGCCTCTCGTGGCAGTTTTGCAAAAAGGCTCCCGGGTTTTTGTAAACCTCAACCCGCAGCCCCTAGATCCCCCACGTGGCACCCCCGGGTTCGCTCGCTGTCGTGTGGGCCTACGAGCCCACTGGCCCCACCTGTCAGTCCCTTTGACTAGCTTAGCTCGCGGTGCAAAAAGTTCCTGCGCGCTGTTTTCACCCAGTCAGCAGCGGCCCCACCTGTCTGTGACTGTGGCTAAGTTTTGCTGGGTATAAAAGTCTGGCAGTTTTTTTTAATTAAAACATTTTAGAAATGATTTAAATGTGATTTCAAATCTGTTTTTAATAACTTTTAAATTATAAATCCAAATAATACAAATGATATATGTTTTGGAATAAGAAAAATGTGAGGAATTCAAATATGCCATTCAAAATATCTTTTGGGCAAATTAAATTTTTCGAACTTGTTTAAATGCAATAAAAATGCCTTTCCTTAAATAATTAATAACTTTAATTCTACAACTCCAAATTCGACAAATAATATGTCTAAATCGATCAGCGCGACGGGCCCGTTCTAACTATGCATTCGTTGTTCAGAATTGCAGCATGCATCATATAAATATAAAGTATACAGCAAGGGTTTTGGGAGCAAAACATGACTAAAACTCAATAAAATGCTTTATTCTTGTACCCCACACCTCACCCATGCCATGCTACATTATTGCCATGTACATTGTGCATCATTCATCATGACATGCTTGTTTGCTTGTCGCATTTTAATTCATATGCTTGTGCACTTTATTTATGTTGGCCCTTGTTTGTTTGGTTCTTCTGCGAATAGACGCCGAGTAGGAGATATATCAGGAATCCTAGGAGCACTACCCAGATCCTTCTCTCGCTTCAACTGAGCTGCCAGGCAAGCGCTACCACATGCTTGCATACATATAGCACCTATTGCCTCTATCTTATTCTTGCATCATTGAGTCGCGATTGCATTAAATTGAATCCCAATTACTGCATAGCCTTTACTTTTAAACCCCACCGAAGCTTGTTCCTCGATCCCATGAGCCATTACTACAGGAGTTGTTTGAGCCATGCGAGTCATAGAACTGCATGTGTAGGGTATGTGAGTGTCTGATGGATAACGAGATACCTAAACAACTTAACCTGAGTAGTAATGGGATAACTAATGAAAGAGGCACCGGTGGGCAATATCTGCTATTTGGCTTTTCATGCTCACTTGTGTCCCGTAGGACCCCGAGTACTTGATTCCTGCTCCTTGACTATTCGCACTATCCACATCCAGGAGGCCTTATGGACCCCCCTGAGCTAGAGCTTGATTCATTCTTATTTCTTGGGGCCACAAAGTAGTTTGGGGCTTTATTACTATCATGTACTTATGCCATGCTTTACTAATTTATTTAAGATTGTGCGAGGAGCACCTGTACTGTTTTGGATGCGGAGTGTTTTCGCGGTATCGACAAGCCCGGTCACACTTTCGGGTTCCCAGTCGTTTACAGCCATTGACGCAAACCTTGGGTCCGTATCGGAGCCGAACAACTTCGTTGCGGGTAGCTTAATGGGGTGCCCCCCTGAAATATTTCTGAATCCTGTGATCGCTTTGTCGTGAATGCCTCGTTGGGTTTTGAGTTGGTTTTTCCGAGGTTGATCGAGTGTGTGTTGCTATTTGTGCACCCCTGCAGGGTAAATCTTTCTGAAAGCCGTGTCCGCGGTTATGGACGACTTGGAGCACAGTTTCTCGATCATAGACAAGTATAACTAAAGTACCGCTTTTAATTTGACTAAGTACTTGACTAGTAAATAGTGCAATACTCATGGAATGGTTAATAATACTGCCAACGGATGGGTTGTTTGTTCGCTTTGTCGTTGGTAAGCGGGAAGGAGGATGGATCTGTTAATTATACTGTATAACTGTTGTTACTAATTAACGGACATCCGTCTATCATTGGTTAGGCGGATGGTTAGCGAGTATCTATAGACTTGTTAGTTATTATATTTTGCTGCAATTGCGTCACCCCAGGTTATGTCCCCTTTAGAGGGATAATGACTTGCTGAGTACCCCTAGGGTCTCACACGATAAATTGTTTGATTCAGATGAATAGGTGTATTCGCAAGATGGATACTGGGTGGAGGAGACGGATGATGTTGGCAACGATCACGTGGTGTAGAGATTCCGGGAACAGGGATCCGTGAGATCTGTGGGAAGGATGTGTTTATTTATGTGGCATCTTATGCCGATTTGCTTCTTATCCGTACTCGGATCTTGTTTTCTGCTTCCGCCTGATACTCTGATGTTTGATGTATGAGGAGCTATCCTAAAATATTATCTCTATCTAGGATATTTGGATCTTGCCGTATGGCATTGCAATATTTCTATTTCTTTTAGATGGAATGGCTCTGTGAACAGTTGTATGGTGGCTTGCATACATACTCACTTGTGTATGTAGTTGATCCCTTCGCCTGCCGATTACGCCGCTCGTTCTTGTCCCGATGTTCTGGAAGTGGTTAGGACGGCTGAAAGGTCTACCTATGAGTGGCCCCTAGGCCCCACCGTACTATTTTAACCACTTTCGCTCATCCAGGCATGTAACTAAGAGAGTAATTCACCGAGGTAGTTACAATTGGTATCAGAGCCATCCCGCCCTTCATGCTCTCAGCCAAAAAGCTTATGTCAACAACCTCATGGTAGAAGAACAACAGCCTCTCTTGTGTGAGGAATTCCGTCATCTCAACCTTGAAATTGTGGATCAAGGGTACCTTCTGAACCTTCTGGCAACCCCTCTCTTGGAAGAAAAAGTTCGCTCCATTCAACTTGGTGATCCTTACACTAAAAAGATCATCTCCAACATTCAGCTTCCAAAGTATGAGTCCTTCCACGTCGACGACCAAGGCACTCTCTTCTTTGAACACCGGATGTTTGTTCCGAACTACCCGGGTTTAAGAGAGCAAGTTCTTAAGGAGGCGCATGATTCTGTTCTTTCTATCCACCCTGGAAGCACTAAGATGTACATGGACTTGAAAACACAGTATTGGTGGCCTAGGTTGAAACGATATTGTGCCAAGTATGTCTCGGAGTGTGATGTATGCCGTAGAGTTAAAGCTGTCCATCAGAAACCTTCCGGTCTTCTACAGCCATTGAAGCCTCCGGAATGGAAATGGGAGAAAGTAGAGATGGACTTCATAACTTGTTTTCCAAGGTCGCAGAAGGGCAACAATGCAATCTTTGTTGTCATCGACAGGATTTCTAAAGTGGCTCACTTCTTTCCAGTCAAGGAAACAATTTCTGCAATTCAGTTGGCTGAGCTCTATATCAACAGAATTGTCTCTCTATATGGGGTTCCTCTTGAGATCAGTTCAGACCGTGGAAGCATCTCCACTTCCAAGTTCTGGGGAAGTTTCCAAAATGCTTTGGGAACAAAATTGAACTTCAGCATAGCGTACCACCCTCAGTCGCAAGGACAAGTTGAAAGGATAAATCAGATTCTGGAAGATATGCTCCGTGCTTGCGTTATCTCTTTCGGCATGAAGTGGGAAGAATGCCTTCCTTATGCGGAATTCTCTTACAACAACAGCTTCCAGAAAAGTCTAAAGATGGCACCATTTGAGGTTCTATATGGACGCAAATGCAGAACTACGATTGGTTGGTCGGGCGCAGGTGAAAGAACATTGTTTGGCCCCGACATTGTAACTCAAGCGGAGGAGAAGGTTCACATCATTCTTGAAAACCTGAAGGTTGCTCAAAGTCGCTAGAAGAGCAGCTATGACAGAAAGCACACAGACATGGAGTATGTCCCTGGTGATCTCGTTTACCTTCGTGTCACTCCCATGAGAGGCACGCACCGGTTTGGTATCAAAGGGAAGCTGGCTCCTAGATACATCGGTCCTTTCAAAGTTCGTGGAAGAAGAGGAGAAGTTGCTTATGCTCTTGAGCTCCCTGAAAAACTCAAGGTCCATGATGTTTTCCATATCTCTCAACTCAAGAAGTGCTTCAAGGATCCCGGCAGGACCGTGGACCATGAGCTCATCAATCTCCAAGAAGATCTGTCTTATCAAGAACACCCCACAAAAATCCTTGAAGTCGCAGAAAGAAGGACTCGCAACAAGTCCATCAAGTTCTGCAAGGTGCAGTGGTCGCACCATTCCATTGATGAAGCCACTTGAGAACGCGAGGATGAGCTCCGTGCCAAGTATCCTACCCTCTTCGTGTCTTCTTCTTCTTCCTAGAATCTCAGGGCGAGATTCCTGTTTAGTGGGGGAGAGTTGTAGCATCCCATCTTTCTAACATATGTAATGCTACTTGGTCTAGTAATATAAATGCTACTTCCTACATATAATTGTTGCATCATAATTATATCATGCTCATGTCATCATGCCACCTTGCATTTGAGCATCATATAAAACCCTTTTCCATTTGGTTCTTCTCCCATATGCATTAGTAATTGTATTTGCCTCTTGATATATTGTATTTGGTTCTTGGTAAATGCTTGATGCCCAAGTTGAGTTGGGGGCATATCTTTTATTCAACTCCATCACCTTTCTTTGACACCACCTTATAATTCCACCATCCTAATTATCCATGAGCTGTACTTTTCTTTTGGCATTTAACCTAGCTCGTGTGGGTTGGGATGGATCCACTTGTAACTCCACATGCCCTCACACTAGCATCATGTTGTTTCCACATTATTAATATGTGGAGCCACCTTTGCATGCTTTGAGAGTGGAACCCCCTTTTTCTAGTTTCCATATGGATTATTATGAATGTATGCTCATGTTGGAATATTATTGAGACTATTAAACATCTAGTGGAATATATACACTAGCAAGTCCTAAATATATTCAAATATGATCATCTCCATCTATTCCACATGGGACCTTCTTTTAAATTCTTTTAGCTTGGCCTTACTCCATATTTTGGAATGCATATGAATAAATGTCATGGGGTTTATTTTGTTTTCACAAATTAAACATGGCATCTACTATTCATGCATGGGCCATGCAAATCTCCACCATCTCTTCTCCTTGGGTTTTCCCTTTGTTTTTGAGTGGATCTCCTCTTTTGGAGCTCTCTTTTTCTCTCATCTCACTCTCCATGCCATCACCACATACTTGTTGGATCTTGTTAGATCATACTCTAAAAACCCTAAACGCCCCCTTGCTTTTGATCATGTTAAAACCCCTTGACTCATCTTTCTCTCTCTCTCTCCCTTAAAACCCTAACCCTAACCACCCTACCCCAATTTAACCATCTACCCCACCACCCTCCTCTCTAGCTAACCCGAGCCACCACCCAGCCCTAATCTACCTGGCTGAACACCTAACCTAGCTAACCACCCCAACCCGAGCCTTCCCCTCTAACCCTAGCTCCTACCCGAGCTCTCTCTCTCTCTGCCAAGCCTGTTGGGGGGATAACCCCGGGTAGGGTCACTCCAGGGTATAAAGGCCGAGTTAGCCGAGGTTCGGCAAGGCCAAAGCGGATGCTGGCCAGGTCACCTCCAGGTAGGCCAGATCACGGAGTAACCCGGACCAGGGGTCGCCTAACGTTATATCAGCCGACTTAAGGAGTAAGTCAGAAGTGCTTGTCTAACTTGTATGCAGGAACAGGTATAGCCGGATCTACCAGGATCCAGGTCCCGTTTAGCTTCTGGGAGAAGGAAGGAATCTCTCTGGTTAAAAAGAAGGCCCGGTACACACTGCATGAGCGAAGCAAGCAAGGGAAGGACCACCGGGTCATGGCCGACAAGGGTGACGACGCTCGTGTCGGCTGACGCGAGCGCCGCAGAGGCTCACATAGCTAAAGCATGTGTGACGCGGGGGAAAAGCACCCCGGTCGGGTTACCACTTTGAGAGGAGGCATATTCCTAAGAATATGCCTCCACGTATGCCCTAGGCTGAGACCAGTCCGCCTCTATATAAGGGGGGCTAGGGTTTCAGTAGAGGGGGTTGAGTTTTTCTTCTATACCAATTTGGCTAAGGTTCTAGGGGTGAACTGTGGGTGAGAGTAAGAGAGCTCCTTCTTCCTCCTCTCGCCAATACAGCTCTAGGAGCACTTGTAATCTTGAAAGGAAAGCAATACAATCTTCTGTGTGGAGAATCACTTCACTATCCCTCCCTAGATTCCCCTAGCGTGTATTAGTCCCCACCTTTAGCCTATCCATGGCATCTGCCGTGACACCACCATGACAGTTGGCGCCCACCGTGGGGCTAGCGGCGCTAGCAGGGGTGAAGATCCGGACGGGAAACCTCATCGGCACCGGCGAACGCATCGTCTCCGGGCTCGTTCAGCGATTTGGAGCGCTGGACTTCGTCAGCGACAACACTGGCTGCTTCAGCACGCGCCCACTTCCACGCAACGGCCTCTTCGTCAAGTTGGGTGCACACAAGGTCTACGTTGCTGTGGATGTATCATGCGTTCATCCGCAGCGCGTCGTCGAGGCAGGGGAACCACCCCTTAGCATGGTTCACGGGGCGCGTATCACTCGCTCCCCGGACCGTGCTGAAGTGATGATGACTGCGCTGGGGGCAGGCACAAGCAAGGATCCAGCACCGGACCCAGAGGTAACACCTAAGGCACCGAGGAAAGGTAGAGGACCCCCACTAGAGAGGCCTGAGAATGCACTGAGAGAAGCTATGGACAGCTTGGCAAACCCGGTAGCAGCAGTGGTAGATCCCGCTCAGGCACAGGCCGAGCTAGAGGAAACTAGGCAAAAAATACTAGAAGGCACAAAGAAAATAGCCGCGGCTCAGCAGTCGTTGAACATGACATTGCGTGAGTATGCAAAAGCAAACAAAGTTGATACGGTAAAGGTAAAAGGGAGAAATCTCATGAGCGAGATGAACAAAGAAGGTGATACTGGAGCCGAGGAATCAGAAAACTGTTTGTCCATGGGGTTGCCGAAGTATAGTACCCCGGCGAAGAACCTCAGAGCAGCGGATGCGGCTGCATCCGAGTTAGAGGGTCTGACGGGTGAGGCCCGTCAAAGACAACAAGATATGGTTAACAAGTTAGTTCGGATCGCGAACAGACAAAACGAAGAGCTACTCAGAGCTAATCCGGAGAGAGCTGGAGCTTCCAAAATCGTCCATTCGGCGATGGGTAACCCGGATAAATCCGCTGGAGCCGCATCGTCTCCTCATGACGGTCCAAGGAGAGAAGAGGTAGTAACCTTGGCCAGACGGAACAAACAGATCGTCCCGTACGACCCGACGCGGGCAGGAAAAGGAAAAGAGGCACAGAAAAATGATGATCGACGAAGTGTGAGCCGAGGTGAAGCTGGCCGAAGTAACCACGACCAAGGCAATGCCGGTCAAGGGAACGCTGCCAACGGCAATGCCGGACAGCGAAACTCGGCAGGAGCACGACAACCGCAGCAGCGGAATATACCAAGGCAAGAGCAAGGCACCGGCCGAGGTATGCAACAGAGAGGTGCGCCACAAGAGCAAAACCGATACAATGACGGTGATTCGGAGATGATGAACGCGGGGTACCCAAGACCAGACTATCATGTGATAGGGTCAAGATTGGGAAGCAGGGATTTGATGCCGGATGACGCAAGATTGAAACTGGATTGCCTGTATAGGTCGGGACAGATTGAGTGTCAAGGTCCACCGGGTCCAACGTGCTTTGGACCCTAGATCATGAAGGAGCCACCGGTACCTAACTTCCAGCTGCCCAGGGGCACGAAGACGTATGACGGCAGTACCAAGCCGGAGGATTGGCTGATAAACTATGCTACGGCTGTGAAAATTGCCACTGGAAACTTGAGATGGGCTGTACGATACGTACCCCAGATGTTAGAAGGTCCGGCCAGAGTATGGTTGAACAATTTGCCACCCGGAAGCATCAACTGCTGGATAGATTTTTAAGAAATGTTTATCAGCAACTTCTCAACTACATATCAGAGGCCGAATAGGCCGCAGACCCTAGCAATGTGCAAGCAAAGACCTAATGAGACAGACCGTGAATTCTTGACCCGATGGTGTACCGTGAGAAACTCGTGTGAGGGTGTCATAGAGTCACAGGCCGTAGCGTGGTTTGCGCAAGGGTGCAGATATGGCAGCGAGCTGTGGATGAAATTGCAAAGGAAAATCCCAATTACGTTGGCAGAGATGATCCGGATTGCCGATTCGTATTGTTTGGGTGATCCGACTCAACCTAGGCTCACGTCAAACGAGTCAAACGAGGAATACTATCAGAGGGATGGAGCCGGGTCATCTCGGAGGAATGACTACAGAGGAAAAATAAGAGATGATAGACCGAAACATCGCTACGATTCGCAACAAGTTGCAGCTGTGAATCAAGATCAACCCGGAGCAGGGAGCAACTAGCGCCAGAAAACTGGAGGGCAATGGACTCCAAGAAACGATGGAAATAAAACGTGGACGCCGGAGCAAAAGAAACAATGGCAAGAAAAGAAAGACCATCCGAGGTATACTTATGAGTCGATGTTGGACCAGCCGTGTAAGTTTCACACGCCAAATCCGAGTAGCCCGGCGGGTCACACCACGAGGCAATGTGAGTGGATGCGTAAGATAGAACAAGGTGGTTCGGGGAATGCTCAGGCACCCCGGAATGATCGACCTCAGCAGGAGTTACCTCGGCAGCAATTGCTCTCCGGACCGAACACGCAACAGCTAATGTTGCCTCCCCCTCCGCCGAGGTATGACAACAATGAGAGAAGGGATGCAGTGCATCAGGTGGAAAATCAGCACCAGCCGGATCACGAAGGGAGGAATGAGTACAGAGAACATCATCAGAGCTATTGTGTGTTCACAACTGAGGAAACAGATAGGAAGAGCTTGCAGTGCCGACATATGGAGGTCAATGCGGTAATGCCAGCAGTGACGAGGTACATGCCTTGGTCGGACCAAGAAATCACCTGGAACATCAAAGATCATCCCAAGCTTATGCCGAGTCCAGGTTCGTATGCGCTAGTGCTGGACCCGATGTTCATTGGGCCGAACATCAATGTGAGGTTCTCCAAGGTACTGATTGACAAAGGTAGTAGCATTAAAATCATGTATGCGGATACAATGCGCAAGTTGGGTATCTCAGAGAACATGCTCCAGGCTACAAGGATAACTTTCCATGGTATTGTACCAGGCATTTCTTGTGAGCCCATAGGCAAAGTCCGGGTTGACGTGCTATTCGGCACGAGAGATAATTGCCGAACTGAGAATCTAGAGTTTGAAGTGGTGAACTTGGAAAGTGCGTATCACGCGTTACTCGGAAGACCAGCATTAAACAAGTTCATGCCAAGCTGCCACATCAGTTATCTAAAGATGAAGTTGCCTGGGCCAAATGGAGTGATTACCATTGCTGGAGATTTCCGACGTTCCATTGAGTGTGCCTCAGCCAGGTCTAACCTAGCAGAGTCACTCGTGATTGCGCAAGAGAAAAGAAAAATCCAAGAGCTGGCGGCATTAGCTCAGTCCGCGCAGCAGTATATGCCGGCGTTGAGTAACCCGCATGGTAGCGTTTCATTCCAAGCCACAAAGGATACCAAGAAGGTTCCAGTTGATGACATGTTCCCGGAGCGCACCGTAACAATTGGTGCTAGGTTAACTGATAAATAGGAAAGTGAGCTCGTCAACTTCCTCTGTGAGAATCGGGACATTTTTGCTTAGTCCACACAGGATTTGCAAGGTGTTCCGAGGGAGTTGGCCGAGCACTCTTTGAACGTAACACCCGGAGCAAGGCCGGTGAAGCAACCTCTCCGCCGCTTCGCCGAGGATAGGAGAAAAGTCATTGGAGACGAGATAGCTCGGTTGCGAGCAGCACGATTCATCATGGAAGTACTATATCCGGATTGGCTCTCTAATCCGGTGCTGGTAGAAAAGAAGAAGGATGATCCGAACGTGGCAGTGGTTTGGCGTATGTGTATCGATTACACAAACCTGAATAAGGCGTGTCCAAAAGATCCATTTCCACTGCCGAGGATAGATCAGGTCATAGACTCAACCACGGGATGTGAACTGTTGTCATTCATTTATGCATATTCTGGTTTCCACCAGATACCTCTGAATCCCGATGATCAAATAAAGACCGTGTTTATCACCCCGTACGGGGCTTATTGCTATCGCACTATGCCGTTTGGTTTACGTAATGCAGGTGCAACGTACCAAAGGTGTATGCAAAAATGTTTGCACGACCAAATAGGTCAAAGCGTACAAGTATACGTGGATGATGTTGTTATCAAGACCAAGGAAAGCAAAACGCTCCTTGACGACATCAAGCAGACATTCGCGAACTTGAGAAGGTTCCGGATGAAGCTTAACCCGGAAAAATGTACCTTCGTTGTCCCGGCTGGAAAATTACTCGGATTTCTCGTCTCCAGCCGAGGTATCGAAGTTAATCCAACTAAGGTTCGGGCCATTGAATGAATGGAGCTGCCGAAGTGTCTTAACGATGTCCAGAAGTTCACTGGGTGCCTAGCATCGTTGAGTCGGTTTGTATGTCGGTTGGGAGAAAAGGCATTGCCTCTCTACCAACTCATGAAAAAGTCGGATAAGTTCGTTTGGACACCACAGGCCGATGAAGCCTTTGCCCACTTAAAAAAGATGTTGGCCATTGCACCAGTGTTAGCCTCTCCACTATCAAAGGAGCCAATGTTGCTCTACATAGCCGCAACCAACCGAGTTGTAAGTGCAGTGATTGTAGTAGAGCGCAATGAAGAGGGTAAGTCGGTGCAGAGGCCAGTGTATTACTTGAGCGAGGTATTATCTGCCTCAAAACAGAAGTACCCGCACTTTCAAAAGGTGGCATATGGTGTCTATATGGCGGCAAAGAAGTTAAAGCATTACTTTGAGGAGAACCCCATCAAAGTGATATGTGAAGCTCCCATATCCGAGATAATGGGTAACAAGGATGCACTGGCAGAATTGCAAAATGGGCAATTGAGCTAGCTCCTTATGCGCCCCAATATGACAGAAGAGAAGCAATCAAGTCTCAGGCTGTGGCAGACTTCTTTGTAGATTGGGCCGAGGTACAATACGAACCACCGCCACCAGATCCGAACTACTGGAGGATGCACTTTGATGGGTCGAAAACCAAAACCGGATTAGGCGCCGGGGTTGTGCTTACCTCGCCAAAGAAGGACCAGCTAAAATACGTATTACAGATCCATTTCGCGGCATCAAACAATGTCGCTGAGTACGAGGCTCTCGTGCATGGGCTCAAAGTGGCAAAAGAGATTGGCATATGTCGGATAATATGCTTTGGCGACTCGGATTTGGTGGTGCAGCAAGTGTCCAGAGTGTGGGACGCCCTGGATCCAAACATGGCACTGTACAAGTTTCATGTGCAGAAGATATCTGGTTACTTTGAGGGGTGTGAATTTCACCATGTACCCCGAGTGGAAAACGAGGCTGCCGACATGCTATCGAAGCTTGGATCAACCCGACAGGCAATTCCACCGGGTGTAGCATTGGAACACCTCAGAAAACCATCTATCAGGCCATCCCCAGGAACCGACTCGATCTATGTCCCGGAAGATACAGAGTCCGGAGCTGAGCCCATGGACATTGACACGAGAGGTAGTACGCGAAACCCGGGGACTGCCTCAGCAAACCCGGGGACTACCTCGCTTGACCCGGGGACTGCTCAGCATGATCCGGCTGAAGTTATGCCGGTAGATCAAATGGAAATTGATGAGGACGTGTTCCCTGCACGAGCAATACCAGCTTGGGCACTGCCTATATTCCAATTCTTGAAAGATGGAATGTTACCCACTGAGGAGGTGTTAGCCAGGCAAACTCAGAGGAGAGCAAAAGCATACACAATCATTAATTCCGAGTTGTACAAACGGAGTGTAACCAATTTCCTCCAGCGATGCGTTGACCCGGAAGAAGGGCTTGACATCCTCCGAGATATACACTAAGGAGAATGCGGGCATCATGCCTCATCCCGAGCCTTGGTGGCAAAAGCGTTCCGGCATGGGTTCTACTGGCCAAGTGCCTTAGAACAAGCAGAGGATCTGGTGAGAAAATGCAATGGCTATCAGAGGTACGCCACCAAAACACATATGCCGATGTCGGAACTCAATACGTGTCCATTTGCCGTATGGTGCTTGGATATGGTTGGCCCGTTCAAACCAGCAAGGGGAAACATGATTCACATTTTGGTCATGGTGGATAAGTTTACAAAATGGATTGAAGTGAAGCCTATAAGGAAATGTGATGGGGCTACGGCTGTAACGTTTCTCAAGGATATAATCTTGAGATACGGTTATCCACACAGTATCATAACTGATAATGGAACAAATTTTGCGGAAGGAGCATTTGCGCGCTTCTGCCGAGACAAGAAGATTCGACTCGACGTTGCCTCGGTAGCCCACCCCGCATCGAACGGACAAGTGGAAAGATCCAGTAGATTAGTATTATCTGGGATAAAACCACAGCTCATTGAGCCACTGCAAAGATCAGCGGGGTGCTGGATAGAAGAACTACCAGCGGTACTGTGGAGTTTAAGAACAACTCTGAATCGATCAACAGGCTATACGCCGTTTTTTCTGGTATACGGGGCATAAGCTGTACTACCAGCCGACATAGAGCCTGATTCGCCTAGGGTCACCCAATACACAGAAGCCGAAGTGCAAGAAGCCCGGCAAAATGATGTTGATCTGCTGGAAGAAGCGAGATAACTGACACTGTCCAGATCCGCCATATATCAGCAAAATCTCCGACGCTACCATAGCCAGAAAGTGTGCCCCCGAGTCTTTCGGGAAGGCGATCTGGTGCTCCGGTTCTAGGTGTGGAACTTAACCCGGCTCTAGGTGTGTGCATATTCGAAGTGTACAAAATCTGGGCCATGTGGAACTCAACCCGATTCTAGGTGTGTGCATATTCGAGGTTCACATGGAGCTACGTTAGTTTTCTAATGAGCATCCGGCCGAGTAACAAGTTACTCCACCGGAGGCTCAGGGACTAATGGTTACTATCTACATCATGTAAAGGAGAAGCAACATACCTCCATCATCCGCCCCACGAGGTTAATTGCCTTAGCGGCTGTATTCATTTGGGCAGAAAATTCTGTGGGGCCGAACTTTTCCGGGAGATCGTCGTTGTGGACGAACTCCGCCTTGTTCCAGTTCATGACGAACTCAATCTGGCTCGGAGGGTACCGCTCACTGGTGGGCATATGGGGTGCCACCAAGCCCTTCGTGTGTGCTTCTTTCCTCTCAACCAAGGCAAGGGCTGGGCTGGTATGCAGAACCATTTGCTGCGCATCAGTTGGCTCGGCAGGAGCATCCTTCGCTGCTGGGGCTTTCTTGGGAAGCATCAACGATAGGGTTTGCTGCCCAGCCTCGACGAATGCTGACTTGGTAGCATCCGGAGCCTTTTTGCCCTTGGCTTGCTGGGAAGAAGTAACTGCAGCGGATTTCCCCTTAGGAGCTGCTGGAGTAGTTCCTCACCGAGGTTGAGATGACTCGGACAAGGCGGAAGAACTTGGCGCTAGAGCTCTTATAGCTGGACTTGGAGCGGTTGTTGATTTTCTTGGTGCCGGAATGGGTGCTGGTGCTGGTTCGGTCACCGGTACTGGTGCTGCTGCTGGTGCTGGGGCCGGTGCTGGTGTCGAGGTAGTCTCGGTGGCTGCGGGTTGCGGCGATGCCGAAGTTGTGGACGCCATCACCTCGGCTGGGTCGGCCTCTCCCGCTCCGAGGTTGCATTCCTCTCGATGAGGTAGTGCGGAACCCGGAGCAGCCGTAGAACCCTCTGGAATAGGGCTCAGCGGACGTGACTCGTCGTCACGAGGAGGAGAAGGGCGAGATCGGAGTGGTGAAGAGATGCTAGATCCGCTCTGAGGGACCTCCACCGGAGCCCTGAAGAAGAGAATAATGTCAGAAGAGAAATTACAACGATGCAAGGAGAAGTGAGTTACACAATGAAAAATGACTTACGCATCCGAGGTTTGGGCCTCCTTGGGTTTCCGAGCCCTTCGTGCCGGGGCTTTGCCTGCCGGCTTGTAGGCAGTCTTGTCTCCGACCTTCTTTCGCCTTTTTGTGGGCTGAGAAGGTTCGGAGGAGGAACTTGGTGCGGCTCCGCGCCTCTTCTTCGACGCCACCGGAACCGGTTCGCCCGTAGCGAGCGTAGGATCCTCGTGGATATGCCTACCAGGGTTAGCTGATGCTGGATAGGCAAAAGAAAGAGGGACAACCTCAACAGGTTCAATCACGTCAACATCCGAGTCATCCTCATCATCGGGCCAGTCTCTAAGAGAAGAGAATTTACCGCTAGGTCGTTTTGTAGCGTCGGTCATAGGGAGAAACATCTCCTGGTTCGGCTCCTCCTCATCCGGGGTTTCTCGGTCCGGCGCCCACTTAAGGGTCGGATCCGTGCCGTCCTCAAGGGTTTGCTGAAGGAATAGCTGAGAAATGGAATGAAGAACAGAGTCAAAAATACAACAAAAAACGACATATATTTAATCCGAAGTAAGTTTGCCCCGTGAAGCTTACCGCGGGAGGGAGCCTGTCACGACAGAAGTTCTCAATTCCCCACATCCATTCAGCGGAGAAATCCTTGTGGGTGGTGAAGAGAGCCTTAACCCGGTGAAAAATCTCCGTGTTGCTCAGCTCGAAGGAGGAGGTTCGGTTGGGGTCGCGGCCGAAACTCATGTGGCACACCTTGTGGGTGCGCTTCTAGAGGGGAGAGATTCGGTTGTGCACGAACGTGATCATAGCATCCTCGCTGCGCAATCCGAGTTTCTTCAGTTCCGCGAACCTCTTATTAACCTGGTTAGCCAGAGCCTTGGGCTTCTTGGAGACCTCCTCCCAGAATTCCAGATCAGGTGGACCCGGAGTATAGGGGAGCAACCGAATCAAATCTTCGGTGCCCGCGTTCCGGACATAGAAGAAGGTCCGGGCCCATCCTTTGCAGGAGTCAAGCCCGGTGACCCGGGGGAAAAGGAAGTCCTCCGGGGCGAGATGGACGCAACTCTGAATTGGGTGAGCTGCTTATCCTCCGACTCAACTTGGATGTTGGGGATGACGTTACGACGAAGGCCGAAAAACCGGATCCACAGCTCCTTCGTGGGCCACAGTCCGGTGTAGCCCTCGATCGTAGAAGCAAAAGCAGAGAGAGAGGTGATAGCGTTGGCTGGAAGATGGTGCGGCTGCAGGCGGTAGGTGCTAAGCCAATCCCGTAAGAAGTCGCTCACCGGCAAGCCGAACCCCCGTTGGAAGTGGGACAAGAACACGACGAACTCACCCGGATTGGGTGAGGGGGCCAGTTCGGCGGAGGGGAGACGAGCGACAATGCCGGCAGGGATGTGTCTGGTCCGGTAGAGCCAGTCAAGGTCATCTTGACAGACCCATGAACCAGCCCATGCGCCACGGTCCGCCGCAGCGGCGTCCTCCTCCATTTCTTGCTCGACGACAACGAGCTCCTCCTCCGTCATCTCGTACTCGCTATCCTCGCTGGCGCTAGCGGCGGCGGGGATCAGAGGCCTGGATTGGCGAGGACCCGTAGCGAGGGAGTTGTGCAGCGGTGGCTGCGACGCAGAGGCACAGGGAAAAGTGCGGCGGTGGCGCTGCTGCTAGGAGCACTGGCGGCGGCACGGTCGCGAGGAAGGTGAAGAAGAAGAGCAACGGGCAGAGAGGCGCAGAAGAGGAAAAAAATCCTAAGGGGTGCGCCCCTCTGCTATTTAACCACCCCCTAAGAGGGTGAGTGGGATCGCGCCCTGCAAATGAGCTACAAGGTGTGGCTGTGTATCACCAGCCTCAGCCAATTAGCGAGGAGCCACACGGAGGGCCACAGGGCAGAGGCAATCCCATGACGTGACGCACTGATGCGGTAAACGAGGAGGCAGGCGCGACGTGACCCTCGCACAGTGATAACTGACAATTACTGTGACGGTTACTATGCAGGCCCTTAAAATAAGACGACATAATGATTAGCCTCCACATGGGTTGGCATATGAAAGAAGGAAACAAGGCCCGAATAGAGCCATGATAGCCCGGACAGCAGGTAAAAACTTAGAATGTGCAGAGGGAATGTAAATCCGTGAAATCCGAGTCAAAGTGGTAACCCGGCCGACAAGTGAAAACTTGGAACGTGTGAAGGGAACGTAAATCCACATAATCCGAGATAAAGAGCTAAATCGGAAATAACGTCCAAGGCTCGAACATAAATGAACCTGATGTGGCCTTAGCGGCCAAGGCAGCTAAGACCGCACCAGCTTCGAGGACTAATGTTGGGGGGGATAACCCCGGGTAGGGTCACTCCGGGGTATAAAGGCCGAGTTAGCCGAGGTTCGGCAAGGCCAAAGCGGATGCTGGCCGGGTCACCTCCAGGCAGGCCGGATCATGGAGTAACCCGGAACGGGGGGTCGCCTAACATTATATCAGCCGACTTAAGGAGTAAGTCGGAAGTGCTTGTCTAACTTGTATGCAGGAACATGTATAGCCGGATCTACCAGGATCCGGGTCCCGTTTAGCTTCTGGGAGAAGGAAGGAATCTCTCTGGTCAAAAAGAAGGCCCGGTACACACTGCATGAGCGAAGCAAGCAAGGGCAGGACCACCGGGTCATGGCCGACAAGGGTGACGATGCTCGTGTCGGCTGACGCGAGCGCCGCAGAGGCTCACGTAGCTAAAGCATGTGTGACGCGGGGGACAATTACCCCGGTCGGGTTACCACTTTGAGAGAAGGCATATTCTTAGGAATATGCCTCCACGTATGCCCTAGGCTGAGACCAGGCCGCCTCTATATAAGGGGGGCTAGGGTTTCAGTAGAGGGGGTTGAGTTTTTCTTCTATACCAATTTGGCTAAGGTTCTAGGGGTGAACTGTGGGTGAGAATAAGAGAGCTCCTTCTTCCTCCTCTCGCCAATACAGCTCTAGGAGCACTTGTAATCTTGAAAGGAAAGCAATACAATCTTCTGTGTGGAGAATCACTTCACTATCCCTCCCTGGATTGCCATGGTGTGTATTAGTCCCCACCTTTAGCCTATCCATGGCAACTGCCGTGACACCATCATGACAAAGCCAGCCCCACACCGAGCCTGCTGCTCCTTGGCCTCGCCCTGGTCCCACCTGGCAGTCCCTGGCCTCCCTACCCCTGCCCTAGCCACGCCTAGCACGTGAGGGAGGAGAAGGACAAAGGTGGCTGAAGCCACCTTTTTCTCCATCGTGCCCCATGGCATCTCCTCTCCCTCTCGTGCATATCTACTCCCTCCCCTCTTCTCCCTGCCGCACGTACCCTAGGCAGCTGCGCCGCAGCTTCCTCCCTTCTCCCCCTACCACCACTTCTGCTCCAACTCCGACCACCCTCAGCATCGGCTTCCACCACAAGATCTAGGCGACGGGCGTGGAGCTTTGGGTGTCGAGGAAGGCCACGGGATCCTCTGCGTCACCCCTGTGCACAATAGCGAGGAGGAGAAGTACCGGAGCAGGCAACCACCATCGCGTCCGAACCTGAAACCCTAACTCTGGCCGGCGTCTGCATCGTCGCCGATCTGCTGCTCCCCGGCCCGATCCACCACCGCCAACCACCTCCCAGTGAGCCACCCTCCCTCTCTGACAACCGCTCTCTCGTCGTCGCTGGCTAGCCTCGCCGGATGTTGTGCCGAGCACTCTCTGTGTGCCGGCGAGCGCAAGCTTCTGCACGTCCCCACGCCGCATCATGCTTTATCTAGCCACCTATCCCCCTCCTAACAACATCCTCCAACCTACCGCACTGGTTCCGCCTCGCCGCGCGCGCGCATGAGGTCGCCAGATCGAACCCCCGCGTCGCGCTCTGTCCCTGCCGAGCACGGACCGCTCGTCAGTTAATTCAGAGAAGATCCACAGTACCAGTTGGGTACTTTACAAATACCCCCCCCCCCACACACACACACTTTTTGCCTCGACCCGCAGTACCCTAGGCCCACCATACAGCCTCTCGTGGCAGTTTTGCAAAAAGGCTCCCGGGTTTTTGTAAACCTCAACCCGTAGCCCATAGATCCCCCATGTGGCACCCCCGGGTTCGCTCGCTGTCGTGTGGGCCTGCGAGCCTGCTGGCCCCACCAGTCAGTCCCTTTGACTAGCTTAGCTCGCGGTGCAAATAGTTCCTGCGCGCTGTTTTCCCCCAGTCAGCAGCGGCCCCACCTGTCTGTGACTGTGGCTAAGTTTTGGTGGGTATAAAAGTCTGGCAGTTTTCTTTTTTTAATTAAAACATTTTCAGAAATGATTTAAATGTGATTTCAAATCTGTTTTTAATAACTTTTAAATTATAAATCCAAATAATACAAATGATATATGTTATGGAATCAGAAAAATGTGAAGAATTCAAATATGCCATTCAAAATATCTTTTGGGCAAATTAAAATTTTCGAACTTGTTTAAATGCAATAAAAATGCCTTTCCTTAAATAATTAATAACTTTAGTTCTACAACTCCAAATTCGACAAATAATATGTCTAAATCGATCAGCGTGACGAGCCCGTTCTACTATGCATTCCTTGTTCAGAATTTCAGCATGAATCATATAAATATAAAGTATACAGCAAGGGTTTTGGGAGCAAAACATGACTAAAACTCAATAAAATGCTTTATTCTTGTACCCCACACCTCACCCATGCCATGCTACATTATTGCCATGTACATTGTGCATCATTCATCATGGCATGCTTGTCGCATCTTAATTCATATGCTTGTGCACTTTATTTATGTTGGCCCTTGTTTGTTTGGTTCTTCTTCGAATAGACGCCGAGCAGGGGTATATTAGGAATCCCAGGAGCACTACCCAGATCCTTCTCTCGCTTCAACTGAGCTGCTAGGAAAGCACTACCACATGCTTGCATACATATAGCACCTATTGCCTCTATCTTATTCTTGCATCATTGGGTCGCGATTGCATTAAATTGAATCCCAATTACTGCATAGCCTTTACTTTTAAACCCCACCAAAGCTTGTTCCTCCATCCCATGAGCCATTACTACAGGAGTTGTTTGAGCCATGCGAGTCGTAGAACTGCATGTGTAGGGGATGTGAGTGTCTGATGGATAACGAGATACCTAAACAACTTAACCTGAGTAGTAATGGGATAACTAATGAAAGAGGCACCGGTGGGCAATATCTGCTATTTGGCTTTTCATGCTCACTTGTGTCCCGTAGGACCCCGAGTACTTGATTCCTGTTCCTTGACTATTTGCACTATCCACATCCGGGAGGCCTTATGGACCCCCCTGAGCCAGAGCTTGATTCATTCTTATTTCTTGGGGCCACAAAGTAGTTTAGGGCTTTATTACTATCTTGTACTTATGCCATGCTTTACTGCTTTATTTAAGATTTTGCGAGGAGAATCTGTACTGTTTTGGATGCGGAGTGTTTTCGCGGTATCGATAAGCCTAGTCACACTTTCGGGTTCCCAGTCGTTTACAGCCATTGACGCAAACCTTGGGTCCGTCTCGGAGCCGGCCAACTTCATTGCGGGTAGCTTAATGGGGTGGCCCCCTGAAATATTTCTGAATCCTGTGACCGCTTTGTCGTGAATGCCTCGTTGGGTTTTGAGTTGGTTTTTCCAAGGTTGGTCGAGTGTGTGTTGCTATTTTTGCACCCCTGCACGGTAAATCTTTCTAAAAGCCGTGTCCGCGGTTATGGACGACTTGGAGCACAGTTTCTCGATCATAGACAAGTATAACTAAAGTACCGCTTTTAAGTTGACTAAGTACTTGACTAGTAAATAGTGCAATACTCATGGAATGGTTAATAAAACTGCCAACGGATGGGTTGTTCGTCCGCTTTCTCGTTGGTAAGCGAGAAGGAGGATGGATCTGTTAATTATACTGTATAACTGTTGTGACTAATTAACGGACATCCGTCTATCATTGCTTAGGCGGATGGTTAGCGAGTATCTATAAACTTGTTAGTTATTATCTTTTGCTGCAATTGCGTCATCCCAGGTTATGTCCCCTTTAGAGGCATAAAGACTTGCTGAGTACCCCTAGGGTCTCACATGATAAATTGTTTGATTCAGATGAACAGGTGTATTCACAAGATGGATACTGGGTGGAGGAGACGGATGATGTTGGCAACGATCACGTGGTGTAGAGATTCCGGGAACGAGGATCCGTGAGATCTGTGGGCGGGATGTGTTTATTTATGTGGCATCTTATGCCGATTTGCTTCTTATCCATGCTCGGATCTTGTTTTCGCTTCCGCCTGATACTCTGATGTTTGATGTATGAGGAGCTATCCTAAAATATTATCTCTATCTAGGATATTTGGATCTTGCCGTATGGCGTTGCAATATTTATATTTCTTTTAGATGGAATGACTCTGTGAACAGTTGTATGGTGGCTTGCATACATACACACTTGTGTATGTAGTTGATCCCTTCGCCTGCCGATTACGCCGCTCGTTCTTGTCCCGATGTTCTGGAAGTGGTTAGGATGGCCGAAAGGTCTACCTGTTAGTGGTCCCTGGGCCGCACCGTACTATTTTAACCACTTTCGCTCATCCAGGCATGTAACTAAGAGCATAATTCACTAAGGTAGTTACACTCACTGACCAGGGTGGCCCACTTTGGGTTAGAGCTTTGCTTCACGGGTGGCCCAGTCAGGGAGAAAGATGGAGTCCAATCCGGCTACGGGAAGGCCCAGAAGACTTACCGACTTAGGCCCATGATGTTACTTGTAGTTCAAGATGTACTCTGTAACCGACTCTTAGACATAGCCGGATAGATCTCTCCTGTAAACCCTAGGTCGGATATCTATATAAGCCATCCTAGGGAGAGCCTTTAGGGCACACCCAATACTTTAGACCCTCAACTCGCACAGGCGATACCCTTGTAAACCATATTCCGGCTCTGCCGTATTACTGGATTGCTAGCAGGAGTAGGATCCACCCAAAGCTGGCGGATTCAAACCTGGGTAAACTTGTGTGCTCACCGTCCCGGAATACCGTACGTCTCACACCCCTCTCTTCCGCACGCCTCGAGGACCCCCTCATGGTGTACTTGTCATCAATCCGACGACATCGGGCCCAGTTGGAAGTGAGATTGAGAGCCGCTACGTAAAAAATGGGATATGTATTATTAAAATCAAGTGGTAATAAATTGCAGCTGTCCATCGACGACCGTGCACTCGATGACGCATGCGTTGTGGCTAGTAGTAGCAGTAGTAGGCTTTTCAGACTTGATTAAACATGACATGACCGCTCGACGACTTTTTCCATGGACGACATCGTGTTCCTTCTCGTAGAAGTCTCACTGAGGGAGACGTCTGTGTTGTCTCACGCTGTACTGTGAAGGGCATGACGTGTGCAACGATCACCGTTGGATCGCACAGAATCAATGATTGGTGCGCACGATCCACATGACAACTGTGACAACCAATCAGGGAGTAGCAGACAGGGTGAGCACACGTTTGGGCTTCTACAAAAGATAGAGAGAGGGGGGAAAACTGAGTAGTATCAAAAAACCAAGGGCAAAACTGAGTAGTATAAAAATGGAAAGTGAGTGTCTTGTACAATGAAATACATTGTGGCATACATCAAATTATGCCAAGATAGATCCACTAGAGTTCAATGGATGTGTGTTCTTCTCATAAACCACATGGACCCACTAGAGTTCATTGCATGTGTGTTATTGTCATAAACCACATGGATCCACCGATGTCATTGCATATGTGTTCTTTTCATAAACCACATGTTGATCCACCAGTGTCATTAGATGCATGTTCTTCTCATGAACCACACATGGATCCAACAGTGTCATTGCATGCGTGTTCTTTTCATGAACCACAACTATCAATTGCATGTCTGTTCTTCTCACAAACCCCATATGGATCCACTAGTGTCATTGGATGTGTCTTCTTTTCATGAACCATAGCTAGAGTCATTGCATGTGTGTTCTTCTCACAAACCACACATGGATCCACCAGTGTCATTGGATGTGTGTTCTTTTCATGAACCACACCCAGTGTCATTGGATGTGTGTTCTTCTCATGAACCACACATGGATCCACCAGTGTCATTGCATGTGTGTTCTTCTCATGAACCACAGCTAGAGTCATTACATGTATGTTCTTTCCACGTACCACATATGGATCCACCTGTGTCATTGAAATGTGTTTTCTCTTCAGAGACCACACATGGATCCACTAGTGTCATTGCATGTGTTTTTTTTCATGAACCACACCCAGTGTCATTGCATGTATGTTCCTCTCAGAAACCACACATGCATCCACCAGTGTCATTGCATGTGTGTTCTTCTCATGAAGCACAACTAAAGTCATTGCATTGTGTTCTTCTCATGAACCACATCTAGAGTCCTTCCATGTATGTTATTCTCACAAACCACATAAGGATACACTAGTGTCATTGCATGTGTTTTCTTTTCATGAACCACACCCAGTGTCATTGCATGTGTGTTCCTCTCACATACCACACATGGATCCACCAGTGTCATTGCATGTGTGTTCTTCTCATGGACCAGACCCAGAGTCATTGCATGTCTGTTCTTCTCACAAACCACATAAGGATCCACCAGTGTCATTGGATGTGTATTCTTTTCATGAACCACACACAGTGTCATTGCATGTGTATTCTTCTCACAGACCACACATGGATCCACCAGTGTCATTGCATGTGTGTTCTTCTAATGAACCACAGCTAGAGTCATTGCATGTCTGTTGTTCTCACAAACCACACATAGATCCACCAGTGTCATTGCATGTCTGCTCTTTTCATTAACCACAGTTAGAGTCATTGCATGTGTGTTATTTTCACAAACCACGGCTAGAGTCATTGCATGTGTGTTCTTATCACAAACCACATAAGGATACACCAGTGTCATTGGATGTGTGTTCATCTCATGAACCACAGCTAGAGTCATTGCATGTCTGTTCTTCTCACAAACCACATAAGGATACACAAGTGTCATTGCATGTGTGTTCTTTTCATGAACCACACCCAGTGTCATTGCATCTGTGTTCTTTTCACATACCACATATGGATCCACCTGTGTCATTGAAATGTGTGTTCTCTTCAGAGACCACACATGGATTCACCAGTGTCATTGCATGTTTGTTCTTTTCATGAACCACACCCAATGTCATTGCATATCTGTTCCTCTCACAAACCACACATGGATCCACCAGTGTCATTGCATGTGTGTTCTTCTCATGAACAACATCTAGAGTCATTGCATGTATGTTCTTCTCACAAACCATATAAGGATTCACAAGTGTTATTGGATGTGTGTTGTTTTCATGAAGCACACCCAGTGTCATTAGATGTGTGTTCTTCTCACAAACCACACATGGATCCACCGGTGTCATTGCATGTGTGTTCTTCTCATGAACCACACATGGATCCACCAAGTGTGATTGCCATTCTGTTCTTTTCACAAACCACATATGGATCCCCCAGTGTCATTGCATGTGTGTTCTTTTCATGAACCACACCCAGTGTCATTGCATGTCTGTTCCTCTCATAAACCACACATGGATCCACTAGTGTCATTGCATGTGTGTTCTTGTCATGAACCACAGCTAGAGTCATTGCATGTCAGTTATTCTCACCAACCACATAAGGATACACCAGTGTCATTGCATGTGTGTTCTACTCATGAGCCTCACCCAGTGTCATTGCATGTGTGTTCCTCTCACAGTGTACAGATGGATCCAACAGTGTCATTGGATGTATGTTCTTCTCATGAACCACATCTAGGGTCATTGCATGTGTGTTCTTCTCACAAACCACATAAGGATACACCAGTGTCATTGCATGTGTGTTCTTCGCATGAACCACAGCTAGAGTCATTGCATGCCTATTCTTCTCACAAACCACATAAGGATTCACCAGTGTCATTGCATGTGTGTTCTTCGCATGAACCACAGCTAGAGTCATTGCATGCCTGTTCTTCTCACAAACCACATAAGGATTCACCAGTGTCATTGGATGTGTGTTCTTCTTAGAAACCACACATGGATCCACCAGTGTCATTGCGTGTCTGCTCTTTTCATTAACCATAGTTAGAGTCATTGCATGTCTGTTCTTTTCACAAACCACATATCACCAGTGTCATTGCATGTGTGTTCTTCTCATGAACCACACATGGATCCACCAGTTTCATTGCATGTGTGTTCTTCTCATGAACTTCATCTAGAGTCATTGCATGTCGGTTCTTCTCACAAAGCACATATGGATCCACCAGTGTCATTGCATGTGTGTTCTTCTCATGAACCACAGCTAGAGTCATTGGATGTGTGTTCTTTTCTTGAACCACAACTAGAGTCATTGCATGTTTGTTCTTCTCACAAACCACATATGGATCCACTAGTGTCATTGGATGTGTGTTCTTTTCATGAACCACAGCCAGAGTCATTGCATGTGTGTTCTTCTCACAAACCACACATGGATCCATAGTGTCATTGGATGTGTGTTCTTTTCATGAACCACACCCAATTTCATTGGATGTGTGTTCTTCTCATGAACCACACATGGATCCACCAGTGTCATTGCATGTGTGTTCTTCTCATGAACCACAGCTAGAGTCATTACATTTCTGTTCTTTCCACATACCACATATGGATCCACCTGTGTCATTGAAATGTGTGTTCTCTTTAGAGACCACACATGGATCCACTAGTGTCATTGCATGTGTGTTCTTTTCATGAACCACACCCATTGTCATTGCATGTATGTTCCTCTCAGAAACCGCAGATGGATCCACTAGTGTCATTGCATGTGTGTTCTTCTCATGAACCACAGCTAAAGTCATTGCATTGTGTTCTTCTCATGAACCACATCTAGAATCATTGCATGTCTGTTATTCTCACAAACCACATACGGATACACCAGTGTCATTGCATGTGTTTTATTTTCATGAACCACACCTAGTGTCATTGCATGTGTGTTCCTCTCACAGACCACACCTGGATCCACCAGTGTCATTGCATGTGTGTTCTTCTCATGGACCACACCCAGAGTCATTACATGTCTGTTCTTCTCACAAACCACATAAGGATCCACCAGTGTCATTGGATGTGTATTCTTTTGATGAACCACACATAGTTTCATTGCATGTGTATTCTTCTCACAGACCACACATGGAGCCACCAGTGTCATTGCATGTGTGTTCTTCTAATTAACCACAACTAGAGTCATTGCATGTATGTTCTTCTCACAAACCACACATAGATCCACCAGTGTCATTGCATGTCTGCTCTTTTCATTAACCACAGTTAGAGTCATTGCATGTGTGTTCTTTTCACAAACCACGGCTAGAGTCATTGCATGTGTGTTCTTATCACAAACCACATAAGGATACACCAGTGTCATTGGATGTGTGTTCATCTCATGAACCACAGCTACAGTCATTGCATGTCTGTTCTTCTCACAAACCACATAAGGATACACAAGTGTCATTGCATGTGTGTTCTTTTCATGAACCACACCCAGTGTCATTGCATCTGTGTTCTTTTCACATACCACATATGGATCCACCTGTGTCATTGAAATGTGTGTTATCTTCAGAGACCACACATGGATTCACCAGTGTCATTGCATGTGTGTTCTTTTCATGAACCACACCCAGTGTCATTGCATATCTGTTCCTCTCACAAACCCCACATGGATCCACCAGTTTCATTGCATGTGTGTTCTTCTCATGAACAACATCTAGAGTCATTGCATGTCTGTTCTTCTCACAAACCACATAAGGATTCACCAGTGTTATTGGATGTGTGTTGTTTTCATGAAGCACACCCAGTGTCATTAGATGTGTGTTCTTCTCACAAACCACACATGGATCCACCGGTGTCATTGCATGAGTGTTCTTCTCATGAACCACACATGGATCCACCAAGTGTGATTGCCATTCTGTTCTTTTCACAGACCACATATGGATCCACCAGTGTCATTGGATGTGTGTTCTTTTCATGAACCACACCCAGTGTCATTGCATGTCTGTTCCTCTCATAAACCACACATGGATCCACTAGTGTCATTGCATGTGTGTTCTTGTCATGAACCACAACTAGAGTCATTGCATGTCAGTTATTCTCACCAACCACATAAGGACACACATGTGTGTTCTACTCATGAGCCACACCCAGTGTCATTGCATGTGTGTTCCTCTCACAGTGTACAGATGGATCCACCAGTGTCATTGGATGTATGTTCTTCTCATGAACCACATCTAGGGTCATTGCATGTGTGTTCTTCTCATAAACCACATAAGGATACACCAGTGTCATTGCATGTGTGTTCTTCGCATGAACCACAGCTAGAGTCATTGCATGTCTGTTCTTCTCACAAACCACATAAGGATTCACCAGTGTCATTGGATGTGTGTTGTTCTTAGAAACCACACATGGATCCACCAGTGTCATTGCGTGTCTGCTCTTTTCATTAACCATAGTTAGAGTCATTGCATGTCTGTTCTTTTCACAAACCACATATCACCAGTGTTATTGCATGTGTGTTCTTCTCATGAACCACACATGGATCCACCAGTTTCATTGCATGTGCGTTGTTCTCATGAACTTCATCTAGAGTCATTGCATGTCGGTTCTTCTCACAAAGCACATATGGATCCACCAGTGTCATTGCATGTGTGTTCTTCTCATGAACCACAGCTAGAGTCATTGGATGTGTGTTCTTTTCTTGAACCACAGCTAGAGTCATTTCATGTTTGTTCTTCTCACAAACCACATATGGATCCACTAGTGTCATTGGATGTGTGTTATTTTCATGAACCACAGCCAGAGTCATTGCCTGTGTGTTCTTCTCACAAACCACACATGGATCCATAGTGTCATTGGATGTGTGTTCTTTTCATGAACCACACCCAATGTCATTGGATGTGTGTTCTTCTCATGAACCACACATGGATCCACCAGTGTCATTGCATGTGTGTTCTTCTCATGAACCACAGCTAGAGTCATTACACGTCTGTTCTTTCCACATACCACATATGGACCCACCGTTGTCATTGAAATGTGTGTTCTCTTTAGAGACCACACATGGATCCACTAGTGTCATTGCATGTGTGTTCTTTTCATGAACCACACCCAGTGTCATTGCATGTATGTTCCTCTCAGAAACCACAGATGGATCCACCAGTGTCATTGCATGTGTGTTCTTCTCATGAACCACAGCTAAAGTCATTGCATTGTGTTCTTCTCATGAACCACATCTAGAGTCATTGCATGTCTGTTATTCTCACAAACCACATACGGATACACCAGTGTCATTGCATGTGTTTTCTTTTCATGAACCACACCTAGTGTCATTGCATGTGTGTTCCTCTCACAGACCACACATGGATCCACCAGTGTCATTGCATGTGTGTTCTTCTCATGGACCACACCCAGAGTCATTACATGTCTGTTCTTCTCACAAACCACATAAGGATCCACCAGTGTCATTGGATGTGTATTCTTTTGATGAACCACACATAGTTTCATTGCATGTGTATTCTTCTCACAGACCACACATGGATCCACCAGTGTCATTGCATGTGTGTTCTTCTAATGAACCACACCTAGAGTCATTGCATGTATGTTCTTCAAACAAATGACACATATATTCACCAGTGTCGTTACATGTCCACTCTTTTCATTAACCACAGTTAGAGTCATTGCATGTGTGTTCTTTTCACAAACCACAGCTAGAGTCATTGCATGTGTGTTCTTATCACAAACCACATAAGGATACACCAGTGTCATTGGATGTGTGTTCTTCTCATGAACCACAGCTAGAGTCATTGCATGTCTGTTATTCTCACAAAACCACATAAGGATACACCAGTGTCATTGCATGTGTGTTCTTTTCATGAACCGCACCCAGTGTCATTGCATCTGTGTTCTTTTCACATACCACATATGGATCCACCTGTGTCATTGAAATGTGTGTTCTCTTTAGAGACCACATGGATCCACCAGTGTCATTGCATGTGTGTTCTTTTCATGAACCACACCCAGTGTCATTGCATATATGTTCCCCTCACAAACCACACATGGATCCACCAGTGTCATTGCATGTGTGTTCTTCTCATGAACCACATCTAGAGTCATTGCATGTATGTTCTTCTCACAAACCACATAAGGATCCACCAGTGTTATTGGATGTGTGTTGTTTTCATGAACCACACCTAGTGTCATTGGATGTGTGTTCTTCTCACAAACCACACATAGATCCACCAGTGTCATTGCATGTGTGTTTTCTCATGAACCACACATGGATCCACCAAGTGTGATTGTATGTATGTTCTTTTCACAGACCACATATGTATCCACAAGTGTCATTGCATGTGTGTTCTTTTCATGGACCACACCCAGTGTCATTGCATGTCTGTTCCTCTCATAAACCACACATTGATCCACCAGTGTCATTGCATGTGTGTTCTTCTCATGAACCACTGCTAGAGTCATTGCATGTCTGTTATTCTCACAAACCACATAAGGATACACCAGTGTCATTGCATGTGTGTTTTTCTCATGCACCAAACCTAGTGTCGTTAAATGTGTGTTCCTCTCATAGTGTTCACATGGATCCACCAATGTCAATGGATGTATGTTCTTCTCATAAACCACATATAGGGTCATTGCATGTGTGTTCTTCTCACAAACCACATAAGGATACACCAGTGTCATTGCATGTGTGTTCTCCTTATGAACCACAACTAGAGTCATTGCATGTCCGTTCTTCTCACAAACAACATAAGGATCCACCAGTGTCATTAGATGTGTGTTCTTCTCACAAACCAAACATGGATCCACCAGTGTCATTGCATGTCTACTCTTTTCATTAACCACAGTTATAGTCATTGCATGTATGTTCTTTTCACAAACCACATATCACCAGTGTCATTGCATGTGTGTTCTTCTCACAAACCACGTATGGATCCACAAGTGTCATTGCATGTTTGTTCTTTTCATGAACCACATCCAGTGTCATTGCATGTGTGTTCTTCTCATAAACCACATATGGATCCACCAGTGTCATTGCATGTGTGTTCTTCTCAAGAACCACATCTAGAGTCATTGCATGTCTGTTATTCTCACAAACCACATAAGGATACACAAGTGTCATTGCATGTGTTTTCTTCTCATGAACCACACCCAGTGTCATTGCATGTGTGTTCCTCTCATCAACCACTCATGGATCCACAAGGGTCATTGCATGTGTGTTCTTCTCATGATCCACACCCAGAGTCATTGCATGTCTGTTCTTCTCACAAACCACATATGGATCCACTAGTGTCATTGCATGTGTGTTCTTTTCATGAACCACACCTAGTGTCATTGGATGTCTGTTCCTCTCATAAAGGACACATGGATCCACTAGTGTCATTGCATCTCTGCTCTTTTCATTAACCACAGTTAGAGTCATTGCATGTGTGTTCTTTTCACAAACCACATATGGATCCACTGTGTCATTGTATGTGTGTTCTTCTCACAAACCACATAAGGATCCACCAGTGTCATTGGATGTGTGTTCATTTCATGAACCACACCCAGTGTCATTGCATGTATGTTCCTCTCACAAACCACACATGGATCCACCAGTGTCATTGAATGTGTGTTCTTTCCATGAACCACACCCAGTGTCATTGGATGTGTGTTCCACTCATAAACCACACATGGATCCACCAGTGTCATTGCATGTCTCCTCTTTTCATTAACCACAGTTAGAGTCATTGTATGTGTGTTCTTTTCACAAACCACATATGGATCCACTGTATCATTGCATGTGTTCTGTTCACAAACCACATAAGGATACACCAGTGTCATTGGATGTGTGTTCTTCTCATGAACCACAGCTAGAGTCATTGCATGTCTGTTCTTCTCATAATCCACATAAGGATACACCAGTGTCATTGCATGTGTGTTCTTTTCATGAACCACACCTAGTGTCATTGGATGTGTGTTCCTCTCATAAACCACAAAAAGATCCACAAGTGTTATTGCATGGTTGCTGTTTTCATTAACCACAGTTAGAGTCATTGCATGTGTGTTCTTTTCACAAACCACATATGGATCCATTGTGTCATTGCATGTGTGTTCTTCTCACAAACCACGTAAGGATCCACCAGTGTCATTGCATGTGTGTTCTTTTCATGAACCACACCCAATGTCATTACATGGTTGTTCCTCGCACAAACCACGCATGGATCCACCAGTGTCATTGCATGTGTGTTCTTCTCATGAACCACAGCTAGAGTCATTACATGTTTGTTCTTTTCATGAACCACACCCAGTGTCATTGCATGTCTGTTCCTCTCACAAACCACAATTGGATCCACCAGTGTCATTGCATGTGTCTTCTTTTCACAAACCACTACTAGAGTCATTGCATGTGTGTTCTTCTCACAAACCACATAAGGATACACCAGTGTCATTGCATGTGTGTTCTTTTCACAAACCACACCAAGTATCATTGGATGTGTGTTCTTCTCACAAACCACACATGGATCCACCAGTGTCATTGCATGTGTGTTCTTCTCATGAACCACACATGGATCCACCAAGTGTGATTGCATGTCTGTTATTTTCACAAACCACATATGGATCCACCAGTGTCATTGCATGTGTGTTCTTTTCATGAACCACACCTAGTGTCATTGCATGTGTGTTATTCTCATGAACCACAGCTAGAGTCATTGCATGTATGTTATTCTCACAAACCACATAAGGATACACTAGTGTTATTTCATGTGTGTTCTTCTCATGAACCACACCCAGTGTCATTGCATGTGTGTTCCTCTCACAGTGTACACATGGATGCACCAGTGTCATTGGAGGTATGTTCTTCTCATGAACCACATCTAGAGTCATTGCATGTGTGATCTTCTCACAAACCACATAAGGATACACCTGTGTCATTGCATGTGCGTTCTTCTCATGAACCAGAGCTAGAGTCATTGCATGTCTGTTCTTCTCACAAACCACATAAGGATCCACTAGTGTCATTGGATGTGTGTTCTTCTCACAAACCACACATGGATCCACCAGTGTCATTGCGTGTCTGCTCTTTTCATTAACCACAGTTAGAGTCATTGCATGTTTGTTCTTTTCACAAACCACATATCACTAGTGTCATTGCATGTGTGTTCTTCTCATGAACCACACATGGATCCTCCAGTGTCATTGCATGTGTGTTTTTCTCATGAACTACACATGGATCCACCAAGTGTGATTGCATGTTTGTTATTTTCACAAACCACATATGGATCCACCAGTGACATTGCATATGGATCCACCAGTGTCATTGCATGTGTTCTTCTCATGAACCACAGCTAGAGTCATTGGATGTGTGTTCTTTTCATGAACCACAGCTAGAGTCATTGCATGTCTGTTCTTCTCACAAACCATGTATGGATCCACAATTGTTATTGCATGCTTGTTCTTTTCATGAACCACACCTAGTGTCATTGCATGTGTGTTCTTCTCATGAACCACATCTAGAGTCATTGCATGTCTATTATTCTCACAAACCACATAAGGATACACTAGTGTCATTGCATGTGTGTTCCTCTCACAGACCACTCATGGATCCACCAGTGTCATTGCATATGTGTTATTCTCATGAACCACACCCAGAGTCATTGCATGTCTGTTCTTCTGACAAACCACATATGGATCCACCAGTGTCATTGCATGTGTGTTCTTTTCATGAACCACACCCAGTGTCATTGGATGTGTGTTCCTCTCATAAACCACACATGGATCCACCCGTGTCATTGCATGTCTGCTCTTTTCATTAACCAAAGTTAGAGTCATTGCATGTGTTTTGTTTTCACAAACCACATATGGAACCACTGTGTCATTGCATGTGTGTTCTTCTCACAAACCACATAAGGATCCACCAGTGTCATTGGATGTGTGTTCATTTCATGAACCACACCCAGTGTCATTGCATGTATGTTCCTCTCAGAACCCACACATGGATCCACCAGTGTCATTGCATGTGTGTTCTTTTCGTGAACCACACCCAGTGTCATTGGATGTGTGTTCCTCTCATAAACCACACATGGATCAACCAGTGTCATTGCATGTCTGCTCTTTTCATTAACCACAGTTAGAGTCATTGTATGTGTGTTCTTTTCACAAACCACATATGGATCCACTGTGCCATTGCATGTGTGTTCTTCTCACAAACTATATAAGGATACAGCAGTGTCATTGGATGTGTGTTCTTCTCACGAACCCCAACTAGAGTCATTGCATGTCTATTCTTCTCACAAACCACATAAGGATACACCAGTGTCATTGCATGTGTTCTTTTCATGAACCACACCTAGTGTCATTGGATGTGTGTTCCTCTCATAAACCATACATGGATCAACCAGTGTTATTGCATGTCTGCTCTTTTCATTAACCATAGTTAGAGTCATTGCATGTGTGTTGTCTTCACAAACCACATATGGATCCACTGTGTCATTGCATCTGTGTTCTTCACACAAACCATGTAAGGATCCCCCAGGGTCATTGCAGGTGTGGTCTTTTCATGAGCCACGCCCAGTGTCATTGCATTTCTGTTCCTCTCACAAACCACACATGGATCCACCACTGTCATGGCATGTGTGTTCTTCTCATGAACCATAGCTAGAGCCATTGCATGTGTTTTTTTCTTGAACCACACCCAGTATCATTGCATGTTTGTTCCTCTCACAAACCACACATGGATCCACCAGTGTCATTGCATCTGTGTTCTTCTCATGAACCACATCTAGAGTCATTGCATGTCTGTTCTTCTCACAAACCACATAAGGATCCACCAGTGTCATTGGATGTGTGTTATTTTCATGAACCACACCAAGTGTCATTGGATATGTGTTTTTCTCACAAACCACACATGGATCCACCAGTGTAATTGCATCTGTGTTCTTCTCAAGAACCACACATGGATCCACCAAGTGTGATTGCATGTCTGTTATTTTCACAAACCACATATGGATCCACTAGTGTCATTGCATGTGTGTTCTTTTCATGAACCACACCTAGTGTCATTGCATGTTTGTTCCTCTCATAAACCACACATGGATCCACCAGTGTCATTGCATGTGTGTTCTTCTCATGAACCACAGCTAGAGTCATTGCATGTCCGTTATTCTCACAAACCACTTAAGGATCCACAAGAGTCATTGCATGTGTGTTCCTCTGGCAGACCACACATGGATCCACCAGTGTCATTCCATGTGTGTTCTTCTCATGAACCACACTCAGAGTCATTGCATGTCTGTTCTTCTCACAAACCACATATGGATCCACCAGTGTCATTGCATGTGTCTTGTTCTAATGAACCACTGCTACTGTCATTGCATGTGTGTTCTTTTCACAAACCACTACTAGAGTCATTGCATGTGTGTTCTTCTCACAAACCACATAAGGATACACCAGAGTCATTGCATGTGTGTTCTTTTCACAAACCACAGCTAGAGTCATTGCATGTGTGTTCTTCTCACAAGCCACATAAGGATACACTAGTGTCATTGGATGTGTGTTCTTCTCATGAACCACATCTAGAGTCATTGCATGTGTGTTCTTCTCACAAACCACATAAGGATACACCAGTGTCATTGGATGTGTGTTCTTCTCATGAACCACAATTAAGTCATTGCATGTGTGTTATTTTCATGAACCACACCCAGTGTCATTGCATGTCTGTTCCTCTCACAAACCACACATGGATCCACCAAGTGTGATTGCATGTCTGTTATTTTCACAAACCACATATGGATCCACCAGTGTCATTGCGTGTGTGTTCTTTTCATGAACCACACCTAGTGTCATTGCATGTGTGTTATTCTCATGAACCACAGCTAGAGTTATTACATGTCTGTTATTCTCACAAACCACATAAGGATACACCAGTGTCATTGCATGTGTGTTCTTCTCATGAACCACACCAGTGTCATTGCATGTGTGTTCCTCTCACAGTGTACACATGGATCCACCAGTGTCATTGGATGTATGTTCTTCTCATGAACCACATCTAGAGTCATTGCATGTGTGATCTTCTCACAAACCACATAAGGATACACTAGTGTCATTGCATGTGTGTTCTTCTCATGTACCACACCTAGAGTCATTGCATGTCTGTTCTTCTCACAAACCATATAAGGATCCACCGATGTCATTGGATGTGTGTTCTCCTCACAAACCACACATGGATCCACTAGTGTCATTGCGTGTCTGCTCTTTTCATTAACCATAGTTAGAGTCATTGCATGTTTGTTATTTTAACAAACCACATATCACCAGTGTCATTGCATGTGTGTTCTTCTCATGAACCACACATGGATCCACCAGTGTCATTTCATGTGTGTTCTTCTCATGAACTACATCTAGAGTCATTGCATGTCTATTCTTCTCATAAACCACATATGGATCCTCCAGTGTCATTGCATGTGTGTTCTTCTCATGAACCACAACTAGAGTCATCGGATGTGTGTTCTTTTCATGAACCAGAGCTAGAGTCATTGCATGTATGTTCTTCTCACAAACCATGTATGGATCCACAAGTGTCATTGCATGTTTGTTCTTTTCATGAACCACACTCAGTGTCATTGCATGTGTGTTCTTTTCATAAACCACATATGGATCCACCAGTGTCATTGCATGTGTGTTCTTCTCATGAACCACATCTAGAATCATTGCATGTCTGTTATTCTCACAAACCACATAAGGATACACCAGTGTCATTGCATGTGTTTTCTTCTGATGAACCACACTCAGTGTCATTGAATGTGTGTTCCTCTCATAAACCACTCATGGATCCACCAGTGTCATTGCATGTGTGTTCTTCTCCTGATCCACACCCAGAGTCATTGCATGTCTGTTCTTCTCACAAACCACATATGGATCCACCAGTGTCATTGCATGTGTGTTCTTTTCATGAATCACACCCAGTGTCATTGGATGTGTGTTCCTCTCATAAACCACACATGGATCCACCAGTGTCATTGCATGTCTCCTCTTTTCATTAACCATAGTTAGAGTCATTGCATGTGTGTTCTTTTCACAAACCACACATGGATCCACTAGAGTCATTGCATGTGTGTTCTTCTCACAAACCACATAAGGATCCATCAGTGTCATTGGATGTGTGTTCATTTCATGAACCACACCCTGTGTCATTGCATGTATGTTCCTCTCACAAACCACACATGGATCCACCAGTGTCATTGCATGTGTGTTGTTTTCATCAACCACACCCAGTGTCATTTGATGTGTGTTCCTCTCATAAACCACACATGGATCAACCAGTGTCATTGCATGTCTGCTCTTTTCATTAACCACAGTTAGAGTCATTGTATGTGTGTTCTTTTCACAAACCACATATGGATCCTCTTTTTCATTGCATGTGTGTTCTTCTCACAAACCACATAAGGATACACCAGTGTCATTGGATGTGTGTTATTCTCATGAACCCCAGCTAAAGTCATTGCATGTTTGTTCTTCTCACAAACCACATAAGGATACACCAATGTCATTGCATGTGTGTTCTTTTCATGAACCACACCTAGTGTCATTGGATGTGTGTTCCTCTCATAAACCACACATGGATCCACCAGTGTTATTGCATGTCTGCTCTTTTCATTAACCACAGTTAGAGTCATTGCATGTGTGTTCTTTTCACAAACCACATATGGATCCACTGTGTCATTGCATGTGTGTTCTTGTCACACACCACATAAGGATACACCAGTATCAATGGATGTGTGTTCTTCTCATGAACCACATCTAGAGTCATTGCATGTGTGTTCTTCTCACAAACCACATAAGGATACACCAGTGTCATTGGATGTGTGTTCTTCTCATGAACCACAGCTAGAGTCATTGCATGTGTGTTCTTTTCATGAACCACACCCAGTGTCATTGCATGTCTGTTCCTCTAACAAACCACACATGGATCCACTAGTGTCATTGCATCTGTGTTCTTCTCATGAACCACATCTAGAGTCATTGCATGTCTGTTCTTCACACAAACCACATAAGGATCCACCAGTGTCACTTGGATGTGTGTTCTTTTCATGAACCACACCAAGTGTCATTCGATGTGTGTTCTTCTCACAAACCACACATGGATCCACTAGTGTCATTGCATGTGTGTTTTTCTCATGAACCACACATGGATCCACCAACTGTGATTGCATGTTTGTTATTTTCACAAACCACGTATGGATCCACAAGTGTCATTGCATGTTTGTTCTTTTCATGAACCACATCCAGTGTCATTGCATGTGTGTTCTTCTCATAAACCACATATGGATCCACCAGTGTCATTACATGTGTTTTCTTCTCAAGAACCACATCTAGAGTCATTGCATGTCTGTTATTCTCACAAACCACATAAGGATACACCAGTGTCATTGCATGTCTTTTCTTCTCATGAACCACACCCGGTGTCATTGTATGTGCGTTCCTCTCATAAACCACACATGGATCCACCAGTGTCATTGCATGTCTCGTCTTTTCATTAACCACAGTTAGAGTCATTGTATGTGTGTTCTTTTCACAAACCACATATGGATCCACTATATCATTGCATGTGTGTTCTTCTCACAAACCACATATGGATACACCAGTGTCATTGGATGTGTGTTCTTCTCATGAACCACAGCTAGAGTCATTGCATGTCTGTTCTTCTCACAATCCACATAAGGATACACCAGTGTCATTGCATGTGTGTTCTTTTCATGAACCACACCTAGTGTCATTGGATGTGTGTTCTTCTCACAAACCACACATGGATCCACCAGTGTCATTGCATGTGTGTTCTTCTCATGAACCACACATGGATCCACCAGTGTCATTGCATGTCTGTTCTTCTCACAAACCACATATGGATCCACCAGTGTTATTGCATGTCTGTTATTTTCATGAACCACACCCAGTGTCATTGGACGTGTGTTCCTCTCATAAACCACACATGGATCCACCAGTGTCATTGCATGTCTGCTCTTTTCATTAACCAAAGTTAGAGTCATTGCATGTGTGTTCTTTTCACAAACCACATATGGAACCACTGTGTCATTGCATGTGTGTTCTTCTCACAAACCACATAAGGATCCACCAGTGTCATTGGATGTGTGTTCATTTCATGAACCACACCCAGTGTCATTGCATGTATGTTCCTCTCACAAACCACACATGGATCCACCAGTGTCATTGCATGTGTGTTCTTTTCATGAACCACACCCAGTGTCATTGGATGTGTGTTCCTCTCATAAACCACACATGGATCAACCAGTGTCATTGCATGTCTGCTCTTTTCATTAACCACAGTTAGAGTCATTATATGTGTGTTCTTTTCACAAACCACATATGGATCCACTGTGCCATTGCATGTGTGTTCTTCTCACAAACTACATAAGGATACACCAGTGTCATTGGATGGGTGTTCTTCTCACGAACCCCAGCTAGAGTCATTGCATGTCTGTTCTTCTCACAAACCACATAAGGATACACCAGTGTCATTCATTGTGTTCTTTTCATGAACGACACCTAGTGTCATTGGATGTGTGTTCCTCTCATAAACCACACATGGATCCACCAGCGTTATTGCATGTCTGCTCTTTTAATTAACCATAGTTAGAGTCATTGCATGTGTGTTCTTTTTACAAACCACATATGGATCCACTCTGTCGTTGCATGTGTGTTCTTCTCACAAACCCCGTAAGGATCCACTAGGGTCATTGCATGTGTGTTCTTTTCATGAACCACGCCCAGTGTCATTGCATGTCTGTTCCTCTCACAAACCACACATGGATCCACCACTGTCATTGCATGTGTGTTCTTCTCATGAACCACAGCTAGAGCCATTGCATGTGTGTTCTTTTCTTGAACCACACCCAGTATCATTGCATGTTTGTTCCTCTCACAAACCACACATGGATCGACCAGTGTCATTGCATCTATGTTCTTCTCATGAACCACATCTAGAGTCATTGCATGTCAGTTCTTCTCAGAAACCACATAAGGATCCACCAGTGTCATTGGATGTGTGTTCTTTTCATGAACCACACCAAGTGTCATTGGATGTGTGTTTTTCTCACAAACCACACATGGATCCACCAGTGTAATTGCATGTGTGTTCTTCTCAATAACCACACATGGATCCACCAAGTGTGATTGCATGTCTGTTATTTTCACAAACCACATATGGAACCACCAGTGTCACTTCATGTGTGTTCTTTTCATGAACCACACCTAGTGTCATTGCATGTCTGTTCCTCTCATAAACCACACATGGATCCACCAGTGTCATTGCATTTGTGTTCTTCTCATGAACCACGCCTAGAGTCATTGGATGTCTGTTATTCTCACAAACCACATAAGGATCCACAAGAGTCATTCCATGTGTGTTCCTCTCACAGACCACACATGGATCCACCAGTGTCATTCCATGTGTGTTCTTCTCATGAACCACACCCAGAGTCATTGCATGTCTGTTCTTCTCACAAACCACATATGGATCCACTAGTGTCATTGCATGTGTGTTCTTCTAATGAACCACAGCTACTGTCATTGCATGTGTGTTCTTTTCACAAACCACTACTAGAGTCATTGCATGTGTGTTCTTCTCACAAACCACATAAGGATACACTAGTGTCATTGCATGTGTGTTCTTTTCACAAACCACAACTAGAGTCATTGCATGTGTGTTCTTCTCACAAACCACATAAGGATACACTAGTGTCATTGGATGTGTGTTCTTCTCATGAACCACATCTAGAGTCATTGCATGTGTGTTCTTCTCACAAACCACATAAGAATACACCGGTGTCATTGGATGTGTCTTCTTCTCATGAACCACAGCTTGAGTCATTGCATGTGTGTTATTTTCATGAACCACACCCAGTGTCATTGCATGTCTGTTCCTCTCACAAACGACACATGGATCCAACCGTGTCATTGCATCTGTGTTCTTCTCATGAACTACATCTAGAGTCATTGCATGTCTGTTCATCTCACAAACCACATAAGGATCCACCAGTGTCATTGGATCTGTGTTCTTTTCATGAACCACACCAAGTGTCATTGTATGTATGTTCTTCTCACAAACCACACATGGATCCACCAGTGTCATTGCATGTGTGTTCTTCTCATGAACCACACATGGATCCACCAAGTGTGAGTGCATGTCTGTTATTTTCACAAACCACATATGGATCGACCAGTGTCATTGCGTGTGTGTCCTTTTCATGAACCACACCTAGTGTCATTGCATGTGTGTTATTCTCATGAACCACAGCTAGAGTCATTGCAGGTCTGTTATTCCCACAAACCACATAAGGATACACCAGTGTCATTGCATGTGTGTTCTTCTCGTCAACCACACCCAGTGTCATTGCATGTGTGTTCCTCTCACAGTGTACACATGGATCCACCAGTGTCATTGGATGTATGTTCTTCTCATGAACCACATCTAGAGTCATTGCATGTGTGATCTTCTCACGAACCACATAAGGATACACCAGTGTCATTGCATGTGTGTTCTTCTCATGAACCACAGCTAGAGTCATTGCATGTCTGTTGTTCTCACAAACCATATAAGGATCCACCAGTGTCACTAGATGTGTGTTCTTCTCACAAACCATAGATGGATCCACCAGTGTCATTGCGTGTCTGCTCTTTTCATTAACCATAGTTAGAGTCATTGCATGTTTGTTGTTTTCACAAACCACATATCACCAGTGTCATTGCATGTGTGTTCTTCTAATGAACCACACATGGATCCACTAGTGTCATTGCATGTGTGTTCTTCTCACGAACTACATCTAGAGTCATTGCATGTCTATTCTTCTCACAAACCACATATGGATCCTCTAGTGTCATTGCATGTGTGTTCTTCTCATGAACCACAGCTAGAATCATTGGATGTGTGTTCTTTTCATGAACCACAGCTAGAGTAATTGCATGTTTGTTCTTCTCACAAACCACGTATGTATCCACAAGTGTCATTTCATGTTTGTTCTTTTCATGAACCACACCCAGCGTCATTGCATGTGTGTTCTTCTCATAAACCACATATGGATCCACCAGTGTCATTGCATGTGTGTTCTTCTCATGAACCACATCTAGAGTGATTGCATGTCTGTTATTCTCACAAACCACATAAGGATACACTAGTGTCATTGCATGTGTTTTCTTCTCATGAACCACACCCAGTGTCATTGCATGTGTGTTCCTCTCACAGACCACTCATGGATCCACAAGTGTCATTGCATGTGTGTTCTTCTCATGAACCACACCCAGAGTCATTGCATGTCTGTTCTTCTCACAAACCATGAATGGATCCACAAGTGTCATTGCATGTTTGTTATTTTCATGAACCTCACCTAGTGTCATTTGATGCGTGTTCCTCTCATAAAGGACACATGGATCCACTAGTGTCATTGCATGTCTGCTCTTTTCATTAACCACAGTTAGACTCATTGCATGTGTGTTCTTTTCACAAACCACATATGGATCCACTGTGTCATTGTATGTGTGTTCTTCTCACAAACCACATAAGGATCCACCAGTGTCATTGGATGTGTGTTCATTTCATGAACCACACCTAGTGTCATTGCATGTATGTTCCTCTCAAAAACCACACATGGATCCACCAGTGTCATTGCATGTGTGTTCTTTTCATGAACCACACCAAGTGTCATTGGATGTGTGTTCCTCTCATAAACCACACATGGATCCACCATTGTCATTGCATGTCTCCTCTTTTCATTAACCACAGTTAGAGTCATTGTATGTGTGTTCTTTTCACAAACCACATATGGATCCACTATATCATTGCATGTGTGTTCTTCTCACAAACCACATAAGGATACACCCGTGTCATTGGATGTGTGTTCTTCTCATGAACCATAGCTAGAGTTATTCCATGTTTGTTCTTCTCACAATCCACATAACATTACACCAGTGTCATTCCATGTGTGTTCTTTTCATGAACCACACCTAGTGTCATTGGATGTGTGTTCCTCTCATAAACCACACAAAGATCCACAATTGTTATTACATGTTTGCTCTTTTCATTAACCACAGTTAGAGTCATTGCATGTGTGTTCTTTTCACAAACCACATATGGATCCATTGTGTCATTGCATGTGTGTTCTTCTCACAAACCATGTAAGGATCCACCAGCGTCATTGCATGTGTGTTCTTTTCATGAACCACACCCAGTGTCATTACATGGTTGTTCCTCTCACAAACCACACATGGATCCACCAGTGTCATTGCATGTGTGTTTTTCTCATGAACCAAAGCTAGAGTCATTGGATGTGTGTTCTTTTCATGAACCACACCTAGTGTCATTGCATGTGTGTTATTCTCATGAACCACAGCTAGAGTCATTGCATGTATGTTATTCTCACAAACCACATAAGGATAAACCAGTGTTATTGCATGTGTGTTCCTCTCATGAACCACACCCAGTGTCATTGCATGTGTGTTCCTCTCACAGTGTACACATGGATCCACCAGTGTCATTGGATGTATGTTCTTCTTATGAACCACATCTAGAGCCATTGCATGTGTGATCTTCTCACAAACCACATAAGGATAAACCTGTGTCATTGCATGTGTGTTGTTCTCATGAACCACAGCTAGAGTCATTGCATGTCTGTTCTTCTCACAAACCACATAAGGATCCACTAGTGTCATTGGATGTGTGTTCTTCTCACAAACCACACATGGATCCACCAGTGTCATTCCGTGTTTGCTCTTTTCATTAACCACAGTTAGAGTCATGGCATGTTTGTTCTTTTCACAAACCATATATCACTAGTGTCATTGCATGTGTGTTCTTCCCATGAACCACACATGGATCCTCCAGTGTCATTGCATGTGTGTTTTTCTCATGAACTACATCTAGAGTCATTGCATGTCTGTTCTTCTCACAAACCACATATGGATCCACCAGTGTCATTGCATGTGTTCTTCCCATGAACCACAGCTAGAGTCATTGGGTGTGTGTTCTTTTCATGAACCACATCTAGAGTCATTGCATGTTTGTTCTTCTCACAAACCATGTATGGATCCACAAGTGTCATTGCATGTTTGTTCTTTTCATGAACCACACCCAGTGTCATTGCATGTGTGTTCTTCTCATAAACCACATATGGATCCAACAGTGTCATTGCATGTGTGTTCTTCTCATGAACCACACATGGATCCACCAAGTGTGATTGCATGTCTGTTATTTTCACAAACCACGTATGGATCCACAAGTGTCATTGCATGTTTGTTCTTTTCATGAACCACATCCAGTCTCATTGCATGTGTGTTCTTCTCATAAACCACATATGGATCCACCAGTGTCATTGCATATGTGTTCTTCTCAAGAACGACATCTAGAGTCATTGCATGTCTATTATTCTCACAAACCACATAAGGATACACCAGTGTCATTGCATGTGTTTTCTTCTCATGAACCACACCTAGTGTCATTGAATGTGTGTTTGTCTCATAAACCACTCATGGATCCACCAGTGTCATTGCATGTGTGTTCTTCTCCTGATCCACACCCAGAGTCATTGCATGTCTGTTCTTCTCACAAACCACATATGGATCCACCAGTGTCATTGCATGTGTCTTCTTTTCATGAGCCACACCCAGTGTCATTGGATGTGTGTTCCTCTCATAAAGGACACATGGATCCACCAGTGTCATTGCATGTCTCGTCTTTTCATTAACCACAGTTAGATTCATTGCATGTGTGTTCCTCTCATAAAGGACACATGGATCCACTAGTGTCATTGCATGTCTGCTCTTTTCATTAACCACAGTTAGAGTCATTGCATGTGTGTTCTTTTCACAAACCACATATGGATCCACTGTGTCATTGTATGTGTGTTCTTCTCACAAACCACAAAAGGATCCACCAGTGACATTGGATGTGTGTTCATTTCATGAACCACACCTAGTGTCATTGCATGTATGTTCCTCTCACAAACCACACATGGATCCACCAGTGTCATTGCATGTGTGTTCTTTTCATGAAACACACCTAGTGTCATTGCATGTGTGTTATTCTCATGAACCACAACTAGAGTCATTGCATGTATGTTATTCTCACAAACCACATAAGGATAAACAAGTGTTATTGCATGTGTGTTCTTCTCATGAACCACACCCAGTGTCATTGCATGTGTGTTCCTCTCACAGTGTACACATGGATCCACTAGTGTCATTGGATGTATGTTCTTTTCATGAACCACATCTAGAGTCATTGCATGTGTGATCTTCTCACAAACCACATAAGGATACACCTGTGTCATTGCATGTGTGTTCTTCTCATGAACCACAGCTTGAGTCATTGCATGTGTGTTATTTTCATGAACCACACCCAGTGTCATTGCATGTCTGTTCCTCTCACAACCGACACATGGATCCACCCGTGTCATTGCATCTGTGTTCTTCTCATGAACCACATCTAGAGTCATTGCATGTCTGTTCATCTCACAAACCACATAAGGATCCACCGGTGTCATTGGATGTGTGTTCTTTTCATGAACCACACCAAGTGTCATTGGATGTATGTTATTCTCACAAACCACACATGGATCTACCAGTGTCATTGCATGTGTGTTCTTCTCATGAACCACACATGGATCCACCAAGTGTGAGTGCATGTCTGTTATTTTCACAAACCACATATGGATCGACCAGTGTCATTGCGTGTGTGTCCTTTTCATGAACCACACCTAGTGTCATTGCATGTGTGTTATTCTCATGAACCACAGCTAGAGTCATTGCATGTCTGTTATTCTCACAAACCACATAAGGATACACCAGTGTCATTGCATGTGTGTCCTTCTCATCAACCACACCCAGTCTCATTGCAAGTGTGTTCCTCTCACAGTGTACACATGGATCCACCAGTGTCATTGGATGTATGTTCTTCTCATGAACCACATCTAGAGTCATTGCATGTGTGATCTTCTCACAAACCACATAAGGATACACCAGTGTCATTGCATGTGTGTTCTTCTCATGAACCACAGCTAGAGTCATTGCATGTCTGTTCTTCTCACAAACCATATAAGGATCCACCAGTGTCATTGGATGTGTGTTCTTCTCACAAACCACACATGGATCCACCAGTGTCATTGCGTGTCTGCTCTTTTCATTCTCCATAGTTAGAGTCATTGCATGTTTGTCCTTTTCACAAACCACATATCACCAGTGTCATTGCATGTGTGTTCTTCTCATGAACCACACATGGATCCACTAGTGTCATTGCATGTGTGTTCTTCTCATGAACTACATCTAGAGTCATTGCATGTCTATTCTTCTCACAAACCACATATGGATACTCTAGTGTCATTGCATGTGTGTTCTTCTCATGAACCATAGCTAGAGTCATTGGATGTGTGTTCTTTTCATGAACCACAGCTAGAGTAATTGCATGTCTGTTCTTCTCACAAACCACGTATGGATCCACCAAGTGTCATTTCATGTTTGTTCTTTTCATGAACCACACCCAACGTCATTGCATGTGTGTTCTTCTCATAAACCACATATGGATCCACCAGTGTCATCGCATGTGTGTTCTTCTCATGAACCACATCTAGAGTGATTGCATGTCTGTTATTCTCACAAACCACATAAGGATACACTAGTGTCATTGCATGTTTTTTCTTCTCATGAACCACACCCAGTGTCATTGCATGTGTGTTCCTCTCACAGACCACTCATGGATCCACCAGTGTCATTGCATGTGTGTTCTTCTCATGAACCACACCCAGAGTCATTGCATGTCTGTTCTTCTCACAAACCATGTATGGATCCACAAGTGTCATTGCATGTTTGTTCTTTTCATGAACCACACCCAGTGTCATTGGATGTGTGTTCCTCTCATAAAGGACACATGGATCCACTAGTGTCATTGCATGTCTGCTCTTTTCATTAACCACAGTTAGAGTCATTGCATGTGTGTTCTTTTCACAAACCACATATGGATCCACTGTGTCATTGTATGTGTGTTCTTCTCACAAACCACATAAGGATCCACCAGTGTCATTGGATGTGTGTTCCTTTCATGAACCACACCCAGTGTCATTACAAGTATGTTCCTCTCACAAACCACACATGGATCCACCTGTGTCATTGCATGTGTGTTCTTTTCATGAACCACACCAAGTGTCATTGGATGTGTGTTCCTATCATAAACCACACATGGATCCACCAGTGTCATTGCATGTCTCCTCTTTTCATTAACCACGGTTAGAGTCATTGTATGTATGTTCTTTTCACAAACCACATATGGATCCACTGTATCATTGCATGTGTGTTCTTCTCACAAACCACATAAGGATACACCAGTGTCATTGGATGTGTGTTCTTCTCATGAACCATAGCTAGTGTCATTGCATGTTTGTTCTTCTCGCAATCCACATAAGGATACACAAGTGTCATTGCATGTGTGTTCTTTTCATGAACCACACCTAGTGTCATTGGATGTGTGTTCCTCTCATAAACCACACAAAGATCCACAATTGTTATTGCATGTTTGCTCTTTTCATTAACCACAGTTAGAGTCATTGCATGTGTGTTCTTTTCACCAACCACATATGGATCCATTGTGTCATTGCATGTGTGTTCTTCTCAAAAACCACGTAAGGATCCACCAGTGTCATTGCATGTGTGTTCTTTTCATGAACCACACCCAGTGTCATTACATGGTTGTTCCTCTCACAAACCACACATGGATCCACTAGTGTCATTGTATGTGTGTTCTTCTCATGAACCACAGCTAGAGTCATTGCATGTGTGTTCTTTTCATGAACCACACCCAGTGTCATTGCATGTCTGTTCCTCTCACAAACCACACATGGATCCACCACTGTCATTGCATCTGTGTTCTTCTCATGAACCACATCTAGAGTCATTGCATGTATGTTCTTCTCACAAACCACATAAGGATCCACCAGTGTTATTGGATGTGTGTTCTTTCCATGAACCACACCAAGTATCATTGGATGTGTGTTCTTCTCAAAAACCACACATGGATCCACCAGTGTCATTGCATGTGTGTTCTTCTCATGAACCACACATGGATCCACCAAGTGTGATTGCATGTCTGTTATTTTCACAAACCACATATGGATCCACCAGTGACATTGCATGTGTGTTCTTTTCATGAACCACACCTAGTGTCATTGCATGTGTGTTATTCTCATGAACCATATGTAGAGTCATTGCATGTATGTTATTCTCACAAACCACATAAGGATAAACCAGTGTTATTGCATGTGTGTTCTTCTCATGAACCACACCCAGTGTCATTGCATGTGTGTTCCTCTCACAGTGTACACATGGATCCACCAGTGTCATTGGATGTATGTTCTTCTCATGAACCACATTTAGAGTCATTGCATGTGTGATCTTATCACAAACCACATAAGGATACACCTTTGTCATTGCATGTGTGTTCTTCTCATGAACCACAGCTAGAGTCATTGCATGTCTATTCTTCTCACAAACCACATAAGGATCCACTAGTGTCATTGGATTTGTGTTCTTCTCACAAACCACACATGGATCCACCAGTGTCATTGCGTGTCTTCTCTTTTCATTAACCACAGTTAGAGTCATTGCATGTTTGTTCTTTTCACAAACCACTTATCACTAGTGTCATTGCATGTGTGTTCTTCTCATGAACCACACATGGTCCTCCAGTGTCATTGCATGTGTGTTTTTCTCATGAACTACATCTCGAGTCATTGTATGTATGTACTTCTCACAAACCACATATGGATCCACCAGTGTCATTCCATGTGTTCTTCTCACGAACCACAACTAGATTCATTGGATGTGTGTTCTTTTCATGAACCACAGCTAGAGTCGTTGCATGTCTGTTCTTCTCACAAACCATGTATGGATCCACAAGTGTCATTGCATATTTGTTCTTTTCATGAACCACACCCAGTGTCATTGCATGTGTGTTCTTCTCATAAACCACATATGGATCCACCAGTGTCATTGCATGTGTGTTCCTCTCATGAACCACACATGTTTCCACCAAATGTGATTGCATGTCTGTTATTTTCACAAACCACGTATTGATCCACAAGTGTCATTGCATGTTTGTTCTTTTCATGAACCACATCCAGTCTCATTGCATGTGTGTTCTTCTCGTAAACCACATATGGATCCACCAATGTCATTGCATGTGTGTTCTTCTCAAGAACCACATCTAGAGTCATTGCATGTCTGTTATTCTCACAAACCACATAAGGATACACCAGTGTCATTGCATGTGTTTTCTTCTCATGAACCACACCCAGTGTCATTGCATGTGTGTTCCTCTCATCAACCACTCATGGATCCACCAGTGTCATTGCATGTGTGTTCTTCTCATGATCCACACCCAGAGTCATTGCATGTCTGTTCTTCTCACAAACCACATATGGATCCACCAGTGTCATTGCATGTGTGTTCTTTTCATGAACCACACCTAGTGTCATTGCATGTGTGTTATTCTCATGAACCACAGCTAGAGTCATTGCATGTATGTTATTCCCACAAACCACATAAGGATACACCAGTGTTATTGCATGTGTGTTCTTCTCATGAACCATACCCAGTCTCATTGCATGTGTGTTCCTCTCACAGTGTACACATGGATCCACCAGTGTCATTGGATGTATGTTCTTCTCATGAACAACATCTAGAGTCATTGGATGTGTGATCTTCTCACAAACCACATCAGGATACACCTGTGTCATTACATGTGTGTTCTTCTCATGAACCACAACTAGAGTCATTGCATGTCTGTTCTTCTCACAAACCACATAAGGATCCACTAGTGTCATTGCATGTCTGCTCTTTTCATTAACCACAGTTAGAGTAATTACATGTGTGTTCTTTTCACAAACCACATATAGATCCACTGTGTCATTGTATGTGTGTTCTTCACACAAACCACATAAGGATCCACCAGTGTCATTGTATGTGTGTTCATTTCATGAACCACACCAGTGTCATTGCATGTATGTTCCTCTCACAAACCACACATGGATCCACCAGTGGCATTGCATGTGTGTTCTTTTCATGAACCACACCCAGTGTCATTGGATGTGTGTTCCTCTCATAAACCACACATGGATCCACCAGTGTCATTGCATGTCTCCTCTATTCATTAACCACAGTTAGAGTCATTGTATGTGTGTTCTTTTCACAAACCACATATGGATCCACTGTATCATTGCATGTGTGTTCTTCTCACAAACCACATAAGGATACACCAGTGTCATTGGATGTGTGTTCTTCTCATGAACCACAGCTAGAGTCATTGCATGTCTGTTCTTCTCACAATACACATAAGGATACACAAGTGTCATTGCATGTGTGTTCTTTTCATGAACCACACCTAGTGTCATTGGATGTGTGTTCCTCTCATAAACCACACAAAGATCCACAATTGTTATTGCATGCCTGCTCATTTCATTAACCACGGTTACAATAATTGCATGTGTGTTCTTTTCACAAACCACATATGGATCCATTTTGTCATTGCATGTGTGTTCTTCTCACAAACCACGTAAGGATCCACCAGTGTCATTGCATGTGTGTTCTTTTCATGAACCACACCTAGTGTCATTACATGGTAGTTCCCCTCACAAACCACACATGGATCCACCAGTGTCATTGCATGTGTGTTCTTCTCATGAACGACAAATAGAGTCATTGGATATGTGTTCTTTTCATGAACCACAGCTAGAGTCATTGCATGTCTGTTCTTCTCACAAACCATGTATGGATCCACAAGTGTCATTGCATGTTTGTTCTTTTGATGAACCACACCCAGTGTCATTGCATGTGTGTTCTTCTCATAAACCACATATGGATCCACCAGTGTCATTGCATGTGTGTTCTTCTCATGAACCACATCTAGAGTCATTGCATTTATGTTCTTCTCACAAACCATAAAAGGATCCACCAGTGTCATTGTGTGTCTGCTCTTTTCATTAACCATAGTTAGAGTCATTGCATGTTTGTTCTTTTCACAAATCACATATCACCAGTGTCATTGCATGTGTGTTCTTCTCATGAACCACACATGGATCCACCAGTGTCATTGCATGTGTGTTCTTCTCATGAACTACATCTAGAGTCATTGCATGTCTATTCTTCTCACAAACCACATATGGATCCTCCAGTGTCATTGCATGTGTGTTCTTCTCATGAACCACAGCTAGAGTCATTGGATGTGTGTTCTTTTCATGAACCACAGCTAGAGTCATTGCATGTCTATTCTTCTCACAAACCACGTATGGATCCACAAGTGTCATTGCATGTTTGTTCTTTTCATGAACCACACCCAGTGTCATTGCACGTGTGTTCTTCTCATAAACGACATATGGATCCACTAGTGTCATTGCATGTGTGTTCTTCTCATGAACCACATCTAGAGTCATTGCATGTCTGTTATTCTCACAAACCACATAAGGATACACGAGTGTCATTGCATGTGTTTTCTTCTCATGAACCACACCCAATGTCATTGCATGTGTGTTCCTCTCATAGACCACCCATGGATCCACCAGTGTCATTGCATGTGTGTTCTTCTCATGAACCACACCCAGAGTCATTGCATGTCTGTTCTTCTCACAAACCACATAGGATCCACCAGTGTCATTGCATGTGTCTTCTTTTCATGAACACACCTAGTGTCATTGGATGTGTGTTCCTCTCATAAACCACACATGGATCCACCAGTGTCATTGCATGTCTCCTCTTTTCATTAACCATAGTTAGAGTCATTGCATGTGTGTTTTTTTCACAAACCACATATGGATCCACTAGAGTCATTGCATGTGTGTTCTTCTCACAAACCGCTTAAGGATCCATCAGTGTCATTGGATGTGTGTTCATTTCATGGACCACACCCAGTGTCATTGCATGTATGTTCCTCTCACAAACCACACATGGATCCACCAGTGTCATTGCATGTGTGTTCTTTTCATGAACCCGCCTAGTGTCATTGGATATGTGTTCCTCTCGTAAACCACACATGGATCAACCAGTGTCATTGCATGTCTACTCTTTTCATTAACCACAGTTAGAGTCATTGTATGTGTGTTCTTTTCACAAACCACATATGGATCCACTGTGTTATTGCATGTGTGTTCTTCTCACAAACCACATAAGGATACACCAATGTCATTGGATGTCTGTTCTTCTCATGAACCCCAGCTAGAGTCACTGCATGTCTGTTCTTCTGACAAACCACATAAGGATACACCAATGTCATTGCATGTGTGTTCTTTTCATGAACCACACCTAGTGTCATTGGATGTGTGTTCCTCTCACAAACCACACATGGATCCACCAGTGTTATTGCATGTCTGCTCTTTTCATTAACCACAGTTAGAGTCATTGCATGTGTGTTTTTTCCACAAACCACATATGGATCCACTGTGTCATTGCATGTGTTCTCTTCTCACAAACCACATAAGGATACACCAGTATCAATGGATGTGTGTTCTTCTCATGAACCACATCTAGAGTCATTGCATGTGTGTTCTTCTCACAAACCACATAAGGATCCACCAGTGTCATTGCATCTGTGTTCTTCTCATGAACCACATCTAGAGTCATTGCATGTCTGTTCTTCGCACAAAGCGCATAACAATCCACCAGTGTCATTGGATGTGTGTTCTTTTCATGAACCACACCAAGTGTCATTGGATGCGTGTTCTTCTCACAAACCACACATGGATCCACCAGTGTGATTGCATGTGTGTTCTTCTCATGAACCACACATGGATCCACCAAGTGTGATTGCATGTCTGTTATTTTCACAAACCACATATGGATCCACCAGTGTCATTGGATGTGTGTTCTTTTCATGAACCACACCTAGTGTGATTGCATGTGTGTTATTCTCATGAACCACAGCTAGAGTCATTGCATGTCTGTTATTCTCACAAACCACATAAGGATACACCAGTGTCATTGCATGTGTGTTCTTCTCATGAACCACACCGAGTGTCATTGCATGTGTGTTCCTCTCATAGTGTACACATGGATCCACCAGTGTCATTGAATGTATGTTCTTCTGATGAACTACATCTAGAGTCATTGCATGTCAGTTCTTCTCACAAACCACATATGGATCGACCAGTGCCATTGCATGTGTGTTCTTCTCATGAACTACATCTAGAGTCATTGCATGTCAGTTCTTCTCACAAACCACATATGGATCGACCAGTGCCATTGCATGTGTGTTATTCTCATGAACCACATCTAGAATCATTGGACGTGTGTTCTTTTCATGAACCACAGCTAGAGTCATTGCAAGTCTGTTCTTCTCACAAACCACGTATGGATCCACAAGTGTTATTGCATGTTTGCTCTTTTCATGAACCACACCCAGTGTCATTGCATGTGTGTTCTTCTCATAAACCACAGATGGATCCACCGGTGTCATTGCATGTGTGCTCTTCTCATGAACCACATCTAGAGTCAATGCATGTCTGTTATTCTCACAAACCACATAAGGATACATCAGTGTCATTGCATGTGTGTTCCTCTCACAGACCACCCATGGATCCACCAGTGTCATTGCATGTGTGTTCTTCTCATGAACCACACCCAGAGTCATTGCATGTCTGCTCTTCTCACAAACCACATAGGATCCACCAGTGTCATTGCATGTGTCTTCTTTTCATGAACACACCTAGTGTCATTGGATGTGTGTTCCTCTCATAAACCACACATGGATCCACCAGTGTCATTGCATGTCTCCTCTTTTCATTAACCATAGTTAGAGTCATTGCATGTGTGTTTTTTTCACAAACCACATATGGATCCACTAGAGTCATTGCATGTGTGTTCTTCTCACAAACCGCTTAAGGATCCATCAGTGTCATTGGATGTGTGTTCATTTCATGGACCACACCCAGTGTCATTGCATGTATGTTCCTCTCACAAACCACACATGGATCCACCAGTGTCATTGCATGTGTGTTCTTTTCATGAACCCGCCTAGTGTCATTAGATATGTGTTCCTCTCGTAAACCACACATGGATCAACCAGTGTCATTGCATGTCTACTCTTTTCATTAACCACAGTTAGAGTCATTGTATGTGTGTTCTTTTCACAAACCACATATGGATCCACTGTGTTATTGCATGTGTGTTCTTCTCACAAACCACATAAGGATACACCAATGTCATTGGATGTCTGTTCTTCTCATGAACCCCAGCTAGAGTCATTGCATGTCTGTTCTTCTGACAAACCACATAAGGATACACCAATGTCATTGCATGTGTGTTCTTTTCATGAACCACACCTAGTGTCATTGGATGTGTGTTCCTCTCACAAACCACACATGGATCCACCAGTGTTATTGCATGTCTGCTCTTTTCATTAACCACAGTTAGAGTCATTGCATGTGTGTTTTTTCCACAAACCACATATGGATCCACTGTGTCATTGCATGTGTTCTCTTCTCACAAACCACATAAGGATACACCAGTATCAATGGATGTGTGTTCTTCTCATGAACCACACCTAGTGTGATTGCATGTGTGTTATTCTCATGAACCACAGCTAGAGTCATTGCATGTCTGTTATTCTCACAAACCACATAAGGATACACCAGTGTCATTGGATGTGTGTTCTTCTCATGAACCACAGCTAGAGTCATTGCATGTCTGTTCTTCTCACAATCCACATAAGGATACACCAGTGTCATTGCATGCGTGTTCTTTTCATGAACCACACCTAGTGTCATTGCATGTGTGGTCCTCTCATAAACCACACAAAGATCCACAATTGTTATTGCATGTCTGCTCTTTTCATTAACCACAGTTAGAGTCATTGCATGTGTGTTCTTTTCACAAACCACATATGGATCCATTGTGTCATCGCATGTGTGTTCTTCTCACAAACCACATAAGGATCCACCAGTGTCATTGCATGTGTGTTCTTTTCATGAACCACACCTAGTGTCATTACATGGTTGTTCCTCTCACAAACCACACATGGATCCACCAGTGTCATTGCATGTGTGTTCTTCTCATGAACCACAGCTAGAGTCATTGCATGTGTGTTCTTTTCATGAACCACACCCAGTGTCATTGCATGTCTGTTCCTCTCACAAACCACACATGGATCCACCAGTGTCATTGCATCTGTGTTCTTCTCATGAACCACACCCAGTGTCATTGGATGTGTGTTCCTCTCATAAACCACACATGGATCCACCAGTGTCATTGCATGTCTGTTCTTCTCACAAACCACATAAGGAATCCACCAGTGTCATTAGATGTGTGTTCTTTTCATGAACCACACCAAGTATCATTGGATGTGTGTTCTTCTCACAAACCACACATGGATCCACCAGTGTCATTGCATGTGTGTTCTTCTCATGAACCACACATGGATCCACCAAGTGTGATTGCATGTCTGTTATTTTCACAAACCACATATGGATCCACCAGTGTCATTGCATGTGTGTTCTTTTCATGAACCACACCTAGTGTCATTGCATGTGTGTTATTCTCATGAACCACAGCTAGAGTCATTGCATGTATGTTATTCCCACAAACCACATAAGGATACACCAGTGTTATTGCATGTGTGTTCTTCTCATGAACCATACCCAGTCTCATTGCATGTGTGTTCCTCTCACAGTGTACACATGGATCCACCAGTGTCATTGGATGTATGTTCTTCTCATGAACAACATCTAGAGTCATTGGATGTGTGATCTTCTCACAAACCACATCAGGATACACCTGTGTCATTACATGTGTGTTCTTCTCATGAACCACAACTAGAGTCATTGCATGTCTGTTCTTCTCACAAACCACATAAGGATCCACTAGTGTCATTGCATGTCTGCTCTTTTCATTAACCACAGTTAGAGTAATTACATGTGTGTTCTTTTCAGAAACCACATATAGATCCACTGTGTCATTGTATGTGTGTTCTTCACACAAACCACATAAGGATCCACCAGTGTCATTGTATGTGTGTTCATTTCATGAACCACACCAGTGTCATTGCATGTATGTTCCTCTCACAAACCACACATGGATCCACCAGTGGCATTGCATGTGTGTTCTTTTCATGAACCACACCCAGTGTCATTGGATGTGTGTTCCTCTCATAAACCACACATGGATCCACCAGTGTCATTGCATGTCTCCTCTATTCATTAACCACAGTTAGAGTCATTGTATGTGTGTTCTTTTCACAAACCACATATGGATCCACTGTATCATTGCATGTGTGTTCTTCTCACAAACCACATAAGGATACACCAGTGTCATTGGATGTGTGTTCTTCTCATGAACCACAGCTAGAGTCATTGCATGTCTGTTCTTCTCACAATACACATAAGGATACACAAGTGTCATTGCATGTGTGTTCTTTTCATGAACCACACCTAGTGTCATTGGATGTGTGTTCCTCTCATAAACCACACAAAGATCCACAATTGTTATTGCATGCCTGCACATTTCATTAACCACGGTTACAATAATTGCATGTGTGTTCTTTTCACAAACCACATATGGATCCATTTTGTCATTGCATGTGTGTTCTTCTCACAAACCACGTAAGGATCCACCAGTGTCATTGCATGTGTGTTCTTTTCATGAACCACACCTAGTGTCATTACATGGTAGTTCCCCTCACAAACCACACATGGATCCACCAGTGTCATTGCATGTGTGTTCTTCTCATGAACGACAAATAGAGTCATTGGATATGTGTTCTTTTCATGAACCACAGCTAGAGTCATTGCATGTCTGTTCTTCTCACAAACCATGTATGGATCCACAAGTGTCATTGCATGTTTGTTCTTTTGATGAACCACACCCAGTGTCATTGCATGTGTGTTCTTCTCATAAACCACATATGGATCCACCAGTGTCATTGCATGTGTGTTCTTCTCATGAACCACATCTAGAGTCATTGCATTTATGTTCTTCTCACAAACCATAAAAGGATCCACCAGTGTCATTGTGTGTCTGCTCTTTTCATTAACCATAGTTAGAGTCATTGCATGTTTGTTCTTTTCACAAATCACATATCACCAGTGTCATTGCATGTGTGTTCTTCTCATGAACCACACATGGATCCACCAGTGTCATTGCATGTGTGTTCTTCTCATGAACTACATCTAGAGTCATTGCATGTCTATTCTTCTCACAAACCACATATGGATCCTCCAGTGTCATTGCATGTGTGTTCTTCTCATGAACCACAGCTAGAGTCATTGGATGTGTGTTCTTTTCATGAACCACAGCTAGAGTCATTGCATGTCTATTCTTCTCACAAACCACGTATGGATCCACAAGTGTCATTGCATGTTTGTTCTTTTCATGAACCACACCCAGTGTCATTGCACGTGTGTTCTTCTCATAAACGACATATGGATCCACTAGTGTCATTGCATGTGTGTTCTTCTCATGAACCACATCTAGAGTCATTGCATGTCTGTTATTCTCACAAACCACATAAGGATACACGAGTGTCATTGCATGTGTTTTCTTCTCATGAACCACACCCAATGTCATTGCATGTGTGTTCCTCTCACAGACCACCCATGGATCCACCAGTGTCATTGCATGTGTGTTCTTATCATGAACCACACCCAGAGTCATTGCATGTCTGTTCTTCTCACAAACCACATAGGATCCACCAGTGTCATTGCATGTGTCTTCTTTTCATGAACACACCTAGTGTCATTGGATGTGTGTTCCTCTCATAAACCACACATGGATCCACCAGTGTCATTGCATGTCTCCTCTTTTCATTAACCATAGTTAGAGTCATTGCATGTGTGTTTTTTCACAAACCACATATGGATCCACTAGAGTCATTGCATGTGTGTTCTTCTCACAAACCGCTTAAGGATCCATCAGTGTCATTGGATGTGTGTTCATTTCATGGACCACACCCAGTGTCATTGCATGTATGTTCCTCTCACAAACCACACATGGATCCACCAGTGTCATTGCATGTGTGTTCTTTTCATGAACCCGCCTAGTGTCATTGGATATGTGTTCCTCTCGTAAACCACACATGGATCAACCAGTGTCATTGCATGTCTACTCTTTTCATTAACCACAGTTAGAGTCATTGTATGTGTGTTCTTTTCACAAACCACATATGGATCCACTGTGTTATTGCATGTGTGTTCTTCTCACAAACCACATAAGGATACACCAATGTCATTGGATGTCTGTTCTTCTCATGAACCCCAGCTAGAGTCATTGCATGTCTGTTCTTCTGACAAACCACATAAGGATACACCAATGTCATTGCATGTGTGTTCTTTTCATGAACCACACCTAGTGTCATTGGATGTGTGTTCCTCTCACAAACCACACATGGATCCACCAGTGTTATTGCATGTCTGCTCTTTTCATTAACCACAGTTAGAGTCATTGCATGTGTGTTTTTTCCACAAACCACATAAGGATCCACTGTGTCATTGCATGTGTTCTCTTCTCACAAACCACATAAGGATACACCAGTATCAATGGATGTGTGTTCTTCTCATGAACCACATCTAGAGTCATTGCATGTGTGTTCTTCTCACAAACCACATAAGGATCCACCAGTGTCATTGCATCTGTGTTCTTCTCATGAACCACATCTAGAGTCATTGCATGTCTGTTCTTCGCACAAAGCGCATAACAATCCACCAGTGTCATTGGATGTGTGTTCTTTTCATGAACCACACCAAGTGTCATTGGATGCGTGTTCTTCTCACAAACCACACATGGATCCACCAGTGTGATTGCATGTGTGTTCTTCTCATGAACCACACATGGATCCACCAAGTGTGATTGCATGTCTGTTATTTTCACAAACCACATATGGATCCACCAGTGTCATTGGATGTGTGTTCTTTTCATGAACCACACCTAGTGTGATTGCATGTGTGTTATTCTCATGAACCACAGCTAGAGTCATTGCATGTCTGTTATTCTCACAAACCACATAAGGATACACCAGTGTCATTGCATGTGTGTTCTTCTCATGAACCACACCGAGTGTCATTGCATGTGTGTTCCTCTCACACTGTACACATGGATCCACCAGTGTCATTGAATGTATGTTCTTCTGATGAACTACATCTAGAGTCATTGCATGTCAGTTCTTCTCACAAACCACATATGGATCGACCAGTGCCATTGCATGTGTGTTCTTCTCATGAACTACATCTAGAGTCATTGCATGTCAGTTCTTCTCACAAACCACATATGGATCGACCAGTGCCATTGCATGTGTGTTATTCTCATGAACCACATCTAGAATCATTGGACGTGTGTTCTTTTCATGAACCACAGCTAGATTCATTGCAAGTCTGTTCTTCTCACAAACCACGTATGGATCCACAAGTGTTATTGCATGTTTGCTCTTTTCATGAACCACACCCAGTGTCATTGCATGTGTGTTCTTCTCATAAACCACAGATGGATCCACCGGTGTCATTGCATGTGTGCTCTTCTCATGAACCACATCTAGAGTCAATGCATGTCTGTTATTCTCACAAACCACATAAGGATACATCAGTGTCATTGCATGTGTGTTCCTCTCACAGACCACCCATGGATCCACCAGTGTCATTGCATGTGTGTTCTTCTCATGAACCACACCCAGAGTCATTGCATGTCTGTTCTTCTCACAAACCACATAGGATCCACCAGTGTCATTGCATGTGTCTTCTTTTCATGAACACACCTAGTGTCATTGGATGTGTGTTCCTCTCATAAACCACACATGGATCCACCAGTGTCATTGCATGTCTCCTCTTTTCATTAACCATAGTTAGAGTCATTGCATGTGTGTTTTTTTCACAAACCACATATGGATCCACTAGAGTCATTGCATGTGTGTTCTTCTCACAAACCGCTTAAGGATCCATCAGTGTCATTGGATGTGTGTTCATTTCATGGACCACACCCAGTGTCATTGCATGTATGTTCCTCTCACAAACCACACATGGATCCACCAGTGTCATTGCATGTGTGTTCTTTTCATGAACCCGCCTAGTGTCATTGGATATGTGTTCCTCTCGTAAACCACACATGGATCAACCAGTGTCATTGCATGTCTACTCTTTTCATTAACCACAGTTAGAGTCATTGTATGTGTGTTCTTTTCACAAACCACATATGGATCCACTGTGTTATTGCATGTGTGTTCTTCTCACAAACCACATAAGGATACACCAATGTCATTGGATGTCTGTTCTTCTCATGAACCCCAGCTAGAGTCATTGCATGTCTGTTCTTCTGACAAACCACATAAGGATACACCAATGTCATTGCATGTGTGTTCTTTTCATGAACCACACCTAGTGTCATTGGATGTGTGTTCCTCTCACAAACCACACATGGATCCACCAGTGTTATTGCATGTCTGCTCTTTTCATTAACCACAGTTAGAGTCATTGCATGTGTGTTTTTTCCACAAACCACATATGGATCCACTGTGTCATTGCATGTGTTCTCTTCTCACAAACCACATAAGGATACACCAGTATCAATGGATGTGTGTTCTTCTCATGAACCACATCTAGAGTCATTGCATGTGTGTTCTTCTCACAAACCACATAAGGATCCACCAGTGTCATTGCATCTGTGTTCTTCTCATGAACCACATCTAGAGTCATTGCATGTCTGTTCTTCGCACAAAGCGCATAACAATCCACCAGTGTCATTGGATGTGTGTTCTTTTCATGAACCACACCAAGTGTCATTGGATGCGTGTTCTTCTCACAAACCACACATGGATCCACCAGTGTGATTGCATGTGTGTTCTTCTCATGAACCACACATGGATCCACCAAGTGTGATTGCATGTCTGTTATTTTCACAAACCACATATGGATCCACCAGTGTCATTGGATGTGTGTTCTTTTCATGAACCACACCTAGTGTGATTGCATGTGTGTTATTCTCATGAACCACAGCTAGAGTCATTGCATGTCTGTTATTCTCACAAACCACATAAGGATACACCCGTGTCATTGCATGTGTGTTCTTCTCATGAACCACACCGAGTGTCATTGCATGTGTGTTCCTCTCACAGTGTACACATGGATCCACCAGTGTCATTGAATGTATGTTCTTCTGATGAACTACATCTAGAGTCATTGCATGTCAGTTCTTCTCACAAACCACATATGGATCGACCAGTGCCATTGCATGTGTGTTCTTCTCATGAACTACATCTAGAGTCATTGCATGTCAGTTCTTCTCACAAACCACATATGGATCGACCAGTGCCATTGCATGTGTGTTATTCTCATGAACCACATCTAGAATCATTGGACGTGTGTTCTTTTCATGAACCACAGCTAGAGTCATTGCAAGTCTGTTCTTCTCACAAACCACGTATGGATCCACAAGTGTTATTGCATGTTTGCTCTTTTCATGAACCACACCCAGTGTCATTGCATGTGTGTTCTTCTCATAAACCACAGATGGATCCACCGGTGTCATTGCATGTGTGCTCTTCTCATGAACCACATCTAGAGTCAATGCATGTCTGTTATTCTCACAAACCACATAAGGATACATCAGTGTCATTGCATGTGTGTTCCTCTCACAGACCACCCATGGATCCACCAGTGTCATTGCATGTGTGTTCTTCTCATGAACCACACCCAGAGTCATTGCATGTCTGTTCTTCTCACAAACCACATAGGATCCACCAGTGTCATTGCATGTGTCTTCTTTTCATGAACACACCTAGTGTCATTGGATGTGTGTTCCTCTCATAAACCACACATGGATCCACCAGTGTCATTGCATGTCTCCTCTTTTCATTAACCATAGTTAGAGTCATTGCATGTGTGTTTTTTTCACAAACCACATATGGATCCACTAGAGTCATTGCATGTGTGTTCTTCTCACAAACCGCTTAAGGATCCATCAGTGTCATTGGATGTGTGTTCATTTCATGGACCACACCCAGTGTCATTGCATGTATGTTCCTCTCACAAACCACACATGGATCCACCAGTGTCATTGCATGTGTGTTCTTTTCATGAACCCGCCTAGTGTCATTGGATATGTGTTCCTCTCGTAAACCACACATGGATCAACCAGTGTCATTGCATGTCTACTCTTTTCATTAACCACAGTTAGAGTCATTGTATGTGTGTTCTTTTCACAAACCACATATGGATCCACTGTGTTATTGCATGTGTGTTCTTCTCACAAACCACATAAGGATACACCAATGTCATTGGATGTCTGTTCTTCTCATGAACCCCAGCTAGAGTCATTGCATGTCTGTTCTTCTGACAAACCACATAAGGATACACCAATGTCATTGCATGTGTGTTCTTTTCATGAACCACACCTAGTGTCATTGGATGTGTGTTCCTCTCACAAACCACACATGGATCCACCAGTGTTATTGCATGTCTGCTCTTTTCATTAACCACAGTTAGAGTCATTGCATGTGTGTTTTTTCCACAAACCACACCTAGTGTCATTGGATGTGTGTTCCTCTCACAAACCACACATGGATCCACCAGTGTTATTGCATGTCTGCTCTTTTCATTAACCACAGTTAGAGTCATTGCATGTGTGTTTTTTCCACAAACCACATATGGATCCACTGTGTCATTGCATGTGTTCTCTTCTCACAAACCACATAAGGATACACCAGTATCAATGGATGTGTGTTCTTCTCATGAACCACATCTAGAGTCATTGCATGTGTGTTCTTCTCACAAACCACATAAGGATCCACCAGTGTCATTGCATCTGTGTTCTTCTCATGAACCACATCTAGAGTCATTGCATGTCTGTTCTTCGCACAAAGCGCATAACAATCCACCAGTGTCATTGGATGTGTGTTCTTTTCATGAACCACACCAAGTGTCATTGGATGCGTGTTCTTCTCACAAACCACACATGGATCCACCAGTGTGATTGCATGTGTGTTCTTCTCATGAACCACACATGGATCCACCAAGTGTGATTGCATGTCTGTTATTTTCACAAACCACATATGGATCCACCAGTGTCATTGGATGTGTGTTCTTTTCATGAACCACACCTAGTGTGATTGCATGTGTGTTATTCTCATGAACCACAGCTAGAGTCATTGCATGTCTGTTATTCTCACAAACCACATAAGGATACACCAGTGTCATTGCATGTGTGTTCTTCTCATGAACCACACCGAGTGTCATTGCATGTGTGTTCCTCTCACAGTGTACACATGGATCCACCAGTGTCATTGAATGTATGTTCTTCTGATGAACCACATCTAGAGTCATTGCATGTGTGATCTTCTCACAAACCACATAAGGATACACCAGTGTCATTGCATGTGTGTTCTTCTCATGAACTACATCTAGAGTCATTGCATGTCAGTTCTTCTCACAAACCACATATGGATCGACCAGTGCCATTGCATGTGTGTTATTCTCATGAACCACAGCTAGAATCATTGGACGTGTGTTCTTTTCATGAACCACAGCTAGAGTCATTGCAAGGTTGTTCTTCTCACAAACCACGTATGGATCCACAAGTGTTATTGCATGTTTGCTCTTTTCATGAACCACACCCAGTGTCATTGCATGTGTGTTCTTCTCATAAACCACAGATGGATCCACCGGTGTCATTGCATGTGTGCTCTTCTCATGAACCACATCTAGAGTCAATGCATGTCTGTTATTCTCACAAACCACATAAGGATACATCAGTGTCATTGCATGTGTGTTCCTCTCATGAACCACACCCATAGTCATTGCATGTTTGCTCTTTTCATGAACCACACCCAGTTTCATTGGACGTGTGTTCCTCTCATAAACCACACATGGATCCACCAGTGTCATTGCATGTGTGTTCTTTTCATGAACCACAGTTAGAGTCATTGCATGTGTGTTGTTTTCACAAACCACATATGGATCCATTGTGTCATTGCATGTGTGTTCTTCTCACAAACCACATAACGATCCACCAGTGTCATTGGATTTGTGTTCATTTCATGAACCACACCTAGTGTCATTGCATGTATGTTCCTCTCACAAACCACACATGGATCCACCAGTGTCATTGCATGTGTGTTTTTTCATGAACCACACCCATTGTCATTGGATGTGTGTTCCTCTCATAAACCACACATGGATCAACCAGTGTCATTGCATGTCTGCTCTTTTCATTAACCACAGTTAGAGTCATTGTATGTGTGTTCTTTTCACAAACCACATATGGATCCACTATGTCATTGCATGTGTGTTCTTCTCACAAACCACATAAGGATACACTAGTGTCACTGGATGTGTGTTCTTCTCATGAACCCCAGCTAGAGTCATTGCATGTATGTTCTTCTCACAAACCACATAAGGATACACTAGTGTCATTGCATGTGTGTTGTTTTCATGAACCACACCTAGTTTCATGGATGTGTGTTCCTCTCATAAAACACACATGGATCCACCAGTGTTATTGCATGTTTGCTCTTTTCATTAACCATAGTTAGAGTCATTGCATGTGTGTTCTTTTCACAAACCACATATGGATCCACTGTGTCATTGCATGTGTGTTCTTCTCACAAACCACGTAAGGATCTACCAGTGTCATTGCATGTGTGTTCTTTTCATGAACCACACCCAGTGTCATTGCATGTCTGTTCCTCTCACAAACCACACATGGATCCACCAGTGTCATTGCATGTGTGTTCTTCTCATGAACCATAGCTATAGTCATTGCATGTGTGTTCTTTTCATGAACCACAGCCAGTGTCATTGCATGTCTGTTCCTCTCACGAACCACACATGGATCCACTAGTGTCATTGCATCTGTGTTCTTCTCGTGAACCACATCTATAGTCGTTGCATGTCTGTTCTTCTCACAAACCACATAAGGATCCACCAGTGTCATCAGATGTGTGTTCTTTTCATGAACCACGCCGAGTGTCATTGCATGTGTGTTCCTCTCACAGTGTACACATGGATCCACCAGTATCATTGGATGTAAGTTATTTTGATGAACCACATCTAGAGTCATTGCATGTGTGATCTTCTCACAAACCACATAAGGATACACCTGTGTCATTGCATGTGTGTTCTTCTCATGAACCACAGCTAGAGTCATTGCATGTTTGTTCTTCTCACAAACCACATAAGGATCCACTAGTGTCATTGGATGTGTGTTCTTCTCACAAACCACACATGGATCCACCAGTGTCATTGCGTGTCTGCTCTTTTCATTAACCACAGTTAGAGTCATTGCATGTTTGTTCTTTTCACAAACCACATATCACTAGTGTCATTGCATGTGTGTTCTTCTCATGAACCACACATGGATCCTCCAGTGTCATTGCATGTGTGTTTTTCTCATGAACTACATCTAGAGTCATTGCATGTTTGTTCTTCTCACAAACCACATATGGATCCACCAGTGTCATTGCATGTGTTCTTCTCATGAACCACAACTAGAGTCATTGGATGTGTGTTCTTTTCATGAACCACAGCTAGAGTCATTGCATGTCTGTTCTTCTCACAAACCATGTATGGATCCACAAGTGTCATTGCATGTTTGTTCTTTTCATGAACCACACCTAGTGTCATTGCATGTGTCTTCTTCTCATAAAGCACATATGGATCCACCAGTGTCATTGCATGTGTGTTCTTTTCACAAACCACATATGGATCCACTGTGCCATTGCATGTGTGTTCTTCTCACAAACTACATAAGGATACACCAGTGTCATTGGATGTGTGTTCTTCTCACGAACCCCATCTAGAGTCATTGCATGTCTATTCTTCTCACAAACCACATAAGGATACACCAGTGTCATTGCATGTGTGTTCTTTTCATGAACCACACCTAGTGTCATTGGATGTGTGTTCCTCTCATAAACCAGACATGGATCCACCAGTGTCATTACATGTCTGCTCTTTTCATTAACCATAGTTAGAGTCATTGTATGTGTGTTCTTTTCACAAACCACATATGGATCCACTGTGCCATTGCATGTGTGTTCTTCTCACAAACTACATAAGGATACACCAGTGTCATTGGATGTGTGTTCTTCTCACGAACCCTAGCTAGAGTCATTGCATGTCTGTTCTTCTCACAAACCACATAAGGATACACCGGTGTCATTGCATATGTGTTCTTTTCATGAACCACACCTAGTGTCATTGGATGTGTGTTCCTCTCATAAACCACACATGGATCCACCAGTGTTATTGCATGTCTGCTCTTTTCATTAACCATAGTTAGAGTCATTGTATGTGTGTTCTTTTCACAAACCACATATGGATCCACTGTGTCATTGCATATCTGTTCCTCTCACAAACCACACATGGATCCACCAGTGTCATTGCATATGTGTTCTTCTCATGAACCATATCTAGAGTCATTGCATGTCTGTTCTTCTCACAAACCACATAAGGATACACCAGTGTCATTGCATGTGTGTTCTTTTTATGAACCACACCTAGTGTCATTGGATGTTTGTTCCTCTCATAAACCACACATGGATCCACTAGTGTTATTGCATGTCTTCTCTTTACATTTACCATAGTTAGAGTCATTGCATGTGTGTTCTTTTCACAAACCACATATGGATCCACTGTGTCATTGCATGTGTGTTCCTCGCACAAACCACACATGGATCCACCAGTGTCATTGCATGTGTGTTCTTTTCGTGAACCACACCCGGTGTCACTGGATGTGTGTTCCTCTCATAAACCACACATGGATCCACCAGTGTCATTGCATGTCTGCTCTTTTCATTAACCATAGTTAGAGTCATTGTATGTGTGTTCTTTTCACAAACCACATATGGATCCACTGTGTCATTGCATGTGTGTTCTTCACACAAACCACGCAAGGATCCACCAGGGTCATTGCATGTGTGTTCTTTTCATGAACCACGCCCAGTGTCATTGCATGTCTGTTCCTCTCACAAACCACACATGGATCCACCACAGTCATTGCATGTGTGTTCTTCTCATGAACCACAGCTAGAGCCATTGCATGTTTGTTCCTCTCACAAACCACACATGGATCCACCAGTGTCATTGCATCTGTGTTCTTCTCATGAACCACATCTAGAGTCATTGCATGTCTGTTCTTCTCACAAACTATGTAAGGATCCACCAATGTCATTGGATGTGTGTTCTTTTCATGAAGCACACCAAGTGTCATTGGATGTGTGTTCTTTTCATGAACCACACCTAGTGTCATTGCATGTCTCTTCCTCTCATAAACCACACATGGATCCACGAGTGTCATTGCATGTGTGTTCTTCTCATGAACCACAGGTAGAGTCATTGCATGTCTGTTATTCTCACAAACCACATAAGGATCCACAAGAGTCATTGCATGTGTGTTCCTCTCACAGACCACACATGGATCCACTAGTGTCATTCCATGTGTGTTCTTATCACGAAACACACCCAGAGTCATTGCATGTCTATTCTTCTCACAAACCACATATGGATCCACCAGTGGCATTGCATGTGTGTTCTTTTAATGAACCACAGCTATAGTCATTGCATGTGTGTTCTTTTCACAAACCACTACTAGTGTCATTGCATGTGTGTTCTTCTCACAAACCACATAAGGATACACCAGTGTCATTGCATGTGTGTTCTTTTCACAAACCACAGCTAGAGTCATTGCATGTGTGTTCTTCTCACAAACCACATAAAGATACACTAGTGTCATTGGATGTGTGTTCTTCTCATGAACCACATCTAGAGTCATTGCATGTGTGTTCTTCTCACAAACCACATAAGGATACACCAGTGTCATTGGATGTGTGTTCTTCTCATGAACCATAGCTTGAGTCATTGCATGTGTGTTATTTTCATGAACCACACCCAGTGTCATTGCATATTTGTTCCTCTCACAAACCACACATGGATCCACCAGTGTCATTGCATATGTGTTCTTCTCATGAACCATATCTAGAGTCATTGCATGTCTGTTCATCTCACAAACCACATAAGGATCCACCAGTGTCATTGGATGTGTGTTCTTTTCATGAACCACACCAAGTGTCATTGGATGTATGTTCTTCTCACAAACCACACATGGATCCACTAGTGTTATTGCATGTGTGTTCTTCTCATGAACCACACATGGATCCACCAAGTGTGATTGCATGTCTGTTATTTTCACAAACCACATATGGATCCAATAGTGTCATTGCATGTGTTTTTTTTTCATGAACCACACCTAGTGTCATTGCATGTGTGTTATTCTCATGAACCACAGATAGAGTCATTGCATGTCTGTTATTCTCACAAACCACATAAGTATACACCCGTGTCATTGCATGTGTGTTCTTCTCATGAACCACACCCAGTGTCATTGCATGTGTGTTCCTCTCATAGTGTACACATGGATCCACCAGTGTCATTGGATGTATGTTCTTCTCATGAACCACATCTAGAGTCATTGCATGTGTGATCTTCTCACAAACCACATAAGGATAAACTAGTATCATTGCATGTGTGTTCTTCTCATGAACCACAGCTAGAGTCATTGCATTTCTGTTCTTCTCACAAAACATAAAAGGATCCACCAGTGTCATTGGATGTGTGTTCTTCTCACAAACCACACATGGATCAACCAGTGACATTGCGTGTCTGCTCTTTTCATTAACCATAGTTAGAGTCATTGCATGTTTGTTCTTTTCACAAACCACATATCACCAGTGTCATTGCATGTGTGTTCTTCTCATGAACCACACATGGATCCACCAGTGTCATTGCATGTGTGTTCTTCTCATGAACTACATCTGGAGTCATTGCATGTCTATTCTTCTCACAAACCACATATGGATCCTCCAGTGTCATTGCATGTGTGTTCTTCTCATGAACCACAACTAGAGTCATTGGATGTGTGTTCTTTTCATGAACCACAGCTAGAGTCATTGCAAGTCTGTTCTTCTCACAAACCACGTATGGATCCACAAGTGTTATTGCATGTTTGCTCTTTTCATGAACCACACCCAGTGTCATTGCATGTGTGTTCTTCTCATAAACCACAGATGGATCCACCGGTGTCATTGCATGTGTGCTCTTCTCATGAACCACATCTAGAGTCAATGCATGTCTGTTATTCTCACAAACCACATAAGGATACATCAGTGTCATTGCATGTGTGTTCCTCTCACAGACCACCCATGGATCCACCAGTGTCATTACATGTGTGTTCTTCTCATGAACCACACCCAGAGTCATTGCATGTCTGTTCTTCTCACAAACCACATAGGATCCACCAGTGTCATTGCATGTGTCTTCTTTTCATGAACCACACCTAGTGTCATTGGATGTGTGTTCCTCTCATAAACCACACATGGATCCACCAGTGTCATTGCATGTCTCCTCTTTTCATTAACCATAGTTAGAGTCATTGCATGTGTGTTCTTTTCACAAACCACATATGGATCCACTAGAGTCATTGCATGTGTGTTCTTCTCACAAACCGCTTAAGGATCCATCAGTGTCATTGGATGTGTGTTCATTTCATGGACCACACCCAGTGTCATTGCATGTATGTTCCTCTCACAAACCACACATGGATCCACCAGTGTCATTGCATGTGTGTTCTTTTCATGAACCCGCCTAGTGTCATTGGATATGTGTTCCTCTCGTAAACCACACATGGATCAACCAGTGTCATTGCATGTCTACTCTTTTCATTAACCACAGTTAGAGTCATTGTATGTGTGTTCTTTTCACAAACCACATATGGATCCACTGTGTCATTGCATGTGTGTTCTTCTCACAAACCACATAAGGATACACCAATGTCATTGGATGTCTGTTCTTCTCATGAACCCCAGCTAGAGTCATTGCATGTCTGTTCTTCTGATAAACCACATAAGGATACACCAATGTCATTGCATGTGTGTTCTTTTCATGAACCACACCTAGTGTCATTGGATGTGTGTTCCTCTCACAAACCACACATGGATCCACCAGTGTTATTGCATGTCTGCTCTTTTCATTAACCACAGTTAGAGTCATTGCATGTGTGTTTTTTCCACAAACCACATATGGATCCACTGTGTCATTGCATGTGTTCTCTTCTCACAAACCACATACGGATACACCAGTATCAATGGATGTGTGTTCTTCTCATGAACCACATCTATAGTCATTGCATGTGTGTTCTTCTCACAAACCACATAAGGATCCACCAGTGTCATTGCATCTGTGTTCTTCTCATGAACCACATCTAGAGTCATTGCATGTCTGTTCTTCGCACAAAGCGCATAACAATCCACCAGTGTCATTGGATGTGTGTTCTTTTCATGAACCACACCAAGTGTCATTGGATGCGTGTTCTTCTCACAAACCACACATGGATCCACCAGTGTGATTGCATGTGTGTTCTTCTCATGAACCACACATGGATCCACCAAGTGTGATTGCATGTCTGTTATTTTCACAAACCACATATGGATCCACCAGTGTCATTGGATGTGTGTTCTTTTCATGAACCACACCTAGTGTGATTGCATGTGTGTTATTCTCATGAACCACAGCTAGAGTCATTGCATGTCTGTTATTCTCACAAACCACATAAGGATACACCAGTGTCATTGCATGTGTGTTCTTCTCATGAACCACACCGAGTGTCATTGCATGTGTGTTCCTCTCACAGTGTACACATGGATCCACCAGTGTCATTGAATGTATGTTCTTCTGATGAACCACATCTAGAGTCATTGCATGTGTGATCTTCTCACAAACCACATAAGGATACACCAGTGTCATTGCATGTGTGTTCTTCTCATGAACTACATCTAGAGTCATTGCCTGTCAGTTCTTCTCATAAATCACATATGGATCGACCAGTGCCATTGCATGTGTGTTATTCTCATGAACCACAGCTAGAATCATTGGACGTGTGTTCTTTTCATGAACCACAGCTAGAGTCATTGCAAGTCTGTTCTTCTCACAAACCACGTATGGATCCACAAGTGTTATTGCATGTTTGCTCTTTTCATGAACCACACCCAGTGTCATTGCATGTGTGTTCTTCTCATAAACCACAGATGGATCCACCGGTGTCATTGCATGTGTGCTCTTCTCATGAACCACATCTAGAGTCAATGCATGTCTGTTATTCTCACAAACCACATAAGGATACATCAGTGTCATTGCATGTGTGTTCCTCTCATAGACCACCCATGGATCCACCAGTGTCATTGCATGTGTGTTCTTCTCATGAACCACACCCAGAGTCATTGCATGTCTGTTCTTCTCACAAACCACATAGGATCCACCAGTGTCATTGCATGTGTCTTCTTTTCATGAACCACACCTAGTGTCATTGGATGTGTGTTCCTCTCATAAACCACACATGGATCCACCAGTGTCATTGCATGTCTCCTCTTTTCATTAACCATAGTTAGAGTCATTGCATGTGTGTTCTTTTCACAAACCACATATGGATCCACTAGAGTCATTGCATGTGTGTTCTTCTCACAAACCGCTTAAGGATCCATCAGTGTCATTGGATGTGTGTTCATTTCATGGACCACACCCAGTGTCATTGCATGTATGTTCCTCTCACAAACCACACATGGATCCACCAGTGTCATTGCATGTGTGTTCTTTTCATGAACCCGCCTAGTGTCATTGGATATGTGTTCCTCTCGTAAACCACACATGGATCAACCAGTGTCATTGCATGTCTGCTCTTTTTATTAACCACAGCTAGAGTCATTTTATGTGTGTTCTTTTCACAAACCACATATGGATCCACTGTGTCATTGCATGTGTGTTCTTGTCACAAACCACATAAGGATACACCAATGTCATTGGATGTCTGTTCTTCTCATGAACCCCAGCTAGAGTCATTGCATGTCTGTTCTTCTGACAAACCACATAAGGATACACCAATGTCATTGCATGTGTGTTCTTTTCATGAACCACACCTAGTGTCATTGGATGTGTGTTCCTCTCACAAACCACACATGGATCCACCAGTGTTATTGCATGTCTGCTCTTTTCATTAACCACAGTTAGAGTCATTGCATGTGTGTTTTTTCCACAAACCACATATGGATCCACTGTGTCATTGCATGTGTTCTCTTCTCACAAACCACATAAGGATACACCAGTATCAATGGATGTGTGTTCTTCTCATGAACCACATCTAGAGTCATTGCATGTGTGTTCTTCTCACAAACCACATAAGGATCCACCAGTGTCATTGCATCTGTGTTCTTCTCATGAACCACATCTAGAGTCATTGCATGTCTGTTCTTCGCACAAAGCGCATAACAATCCACCAGTGTCATTGGATGTGTGTTCTTTTCATGAACCACACCAAGTGTCATTGGATGCGTGTTCTTCTCACAAACCACACATGGATCCACCAGTGTGATTGCATGTGTGTTCTTCTCATGAACCACACATGGATCCACCAAGTGTGATTGCATGTCTGTTATTTTCACAAACCACATATGGATCCACCAGTGTCATTGGATGTGTGTTCTTTTCATGAACCACACTAGTGTGATTGCATGTGTGTTATTCTCATGAACCACAGCTAGAGTCATTGCATGTCTGTTATTCTCACAAACCACATAAGGATACACCAGTGTCATTGCATGTGTGTTCTTCTCATGAACCACACCGAGTGTCATTGCATGTGTGTTCCTCTCACAGTGTACACATGGATCCACCAGTGTCATTGAATGTATGTTCTTCTGATGAACCACATCTAGAGTCATTGCATGTGTGATCTTCTCACAAACCACATAAGGATACACCAGTGTCATTGCATGTGTGTTCTTCTCATGAACTACATCTAGAGTCATTGCATGTCAGTTCTTCTCACAAACCACATATGGATCGACCAGTGCCATTGCATGTGTGTTATTCTCATGAACCACAGCTAGAATCATTGGACGTGTGTTCTTTTCATGAACCACAGCTAGAGTCATTGCAAGTCTGTTCTTCTCACAAACCACGTATGGATCCACAAGTGTTATTGCATGTTTGCTCTTTTCATGAACCACACCCAGTGTCATTGCATGTGTGTTCTTCTCATAAACCACAGATGGATCCACCGGTGTCATTGCATGTGTGCTCTTCTCATGAACCACATCTAGAGTCAATGCATGTCTGTTATTCTCACAAACCACATAAGGATACATCAGTGTCATTGCATGTGTGTTCCTCTCATGAACCACACCCATAGTCATTGCATGTTTGCTCTTTTCATGAACCACACCCAGTTTCATTGGACGTGTGTTCCTCTCATAAACCACACATGGATCCACCAGTGTCATTGCATGTGTGTTCTTTTCATGAACCACAGTTAGAGTCATTGCATGTGTGTTGTTTTCACAAACCACATATGGATCCACTGTGTCATTGCATGTGTGTTCTTCTCACAAACCACATAACGATCCACCAGTGTCATTGGATTTGTGTTCATTTCATGAACCACACATAGTGTCATTGCATGTATGTTCCTCTCACAAACCACACATGGATCCACCAGTGTCATTGCATGTGTGTTTTTTCATGAACCACACCCATTGTCATTGGATGTGTGTTCCTCTCATAAACCACACATGGATCAACCAGTGTCATTGCATGTCTGCTCTTTTCATTAACCACAGTTAGAGTCATTGTATGTGTGTTCTTTTCACAAACCACATATGGATCCACTATGTCATTGCATGTGTGTTCTTCTCACAAACCACATAAGGATACACTAGTGTCACTGGATGTGTGTTCTTCTCATGAACCCCAGCTAGAGTCATTGCATGTATGTTCTTCTCACAAACCACATAAGGATACACTAGTGTCATTGCATGTGTGTTGTTTTCATGAACCACACCTAGTTTCATGGATGTGTGTTCCTCTCATAAAACACACATGGATCCACCAGTGTTATTGCATGTTTGCTCTTTTCATTAACCATAGTTAGAGTCATTGCATGTGTGTTCTTTTCACAAACCACATATGGATCCACTGTGTCATTGCATGTGTGTTCTTCTCACAAACCACGTAAGGATCTACCAGTGTCATTGCATGTGTGTTCTTTTCATGAACCACACCCAGTGTCATTGCATGTCTGTTCCTCTCACAAACCACACATGGATCCACCAGTGTCATTTCATGTGTGTTCTTCTCATGAACCATAGCTATAGTCATTGCATGTGTGTTCTTTTCATGAACCACAGGCAGTGTCATTGCATGTCTGTTCCTCTCACGAACCACACATGGATCCACTAGTGTCATTGCATCTGTGTTCTTCTCGTGAACCACATCTATAGTCGTTGCATGTCTGTTCTTCTCACAAACCACATAAGGATCCACCAGTGTCATCAGATGTGTGTTCTTTTCATGAACCACGCCGAGTGTCATTGCATGTGTGTTCCTCTCACAGTGTACACATGGATCCACCAGTATCATTGGATGTAAGTTATTTTGATGAACCACATCTAGAGTCATTGCATGTGTGATCTTCTCACAAACCACATAAGGATACACCTGTGTCATTGCATGTGTGTTCTTCTCATGAACCACAGCTAGAGTCATTGCATGTTTGTTCTTCTCACAAACCACATAAGGATCCACTAGTGTCATTGGATGTGTGTTCTTCTCACAAACCACACATGGATCCACCAGTGTCATTGCGTGTCTGCTCTTTTCATTAACCACAGTTAGAGTCATTGCATGTTTGTTCTTTTCACAAACCACATATCACTAGTGTCATTGCATGTGTGTTCTTCTCATGAAACACACATGGATCCTCCAGTGTCATTGCATGTGTGTTTTTCTCATGAACTACATCTAGAGTCATTGCATGTTTGTTCTTCTCACAAACCACATATGGATCCACCAGTGTCATTGCATGTGTTCTTCTCATGAACCACAACTAGAGTCATTGGATGTGTGTTCTTTTCATGAACCACAGCTAGAGTCATTGCATGTCTGTTCTTCTCACAAACCATGTATGGATCCACAAGTGTCATTGCATGTTTGTTCTTTTCATGAACCACACCTAGTGTCATTGCATGTGTCTTCTTCTCATAAAGCACATATGGATCCACCAGTGTCATTGCATGTGTGTTCTTTTCACAAACCACATATGGATCCACTGTGCCATTGCATGTGTGTTCTTCTCACAAACTACATAAGGATACACCAGTGTCATTGGATGTGTGTTCTTCTCACGAACCCCATCTAGAGTCATTGCATGTCTATTCTTCTCACAAACCACATAAGGATACACCAGTGTCATTGCATGTGTGTTCTTTTCATGAACCACACCTAGTGTCATTGGATGTGTGTTCCTCTCATAAACCAGACATGGATCCACCAGTGTCATTACATGTCTGCTCTTTTCATTAACCATAGTTAGAGTCATTGTATGTGTGTTCTTTTCACAAACCACATATGGATCCACTGTGCCATTGCATGTGTGTTCTTCTCACAAACTACATAAGGATACACCAGTGTCATTGGATGTGTGTTCTTCTCACGAACCCCAGCTAGAGTCATTGCATGTCTGTTCTTCTCACAAACCACATAAGGATACACCGGTGTCATTGCATATGTGTTCTTTTCATGAACCACACCTAGTGTCATTGGATGTGTGTTCCTCTCATAAACCACACATGGATCCACCAGTGTTATTGCATGTCTGCTCTTTTCATTAACCATAGTTAGAGTCATTGTATGTGTGTTCTTTTCACAAACCACATATGGATCCACTGTTTCATTGCATATCTGTTCCTCTCACAAACCACACATGGATCCACCAGTGTCATTGCATATGTGTTCTTCTCATGAACCATATCTAGAGTCATTGCATGTCTGTTCTTCTCACAAACCACATAAGGATACACCAGTGTCATTGCATGTGTGTTCTTTTTATGAACCACACCTAGTGTCATTGGATGTTTGTTCCTCTCATAAACCACACATGGATCCACTAGTGTTATTGCATGTCTTCTCTTTACATTAACCATAGTTAGAGTCATTGCATGTGTGTTGTTTTCACAAACCACATATGGATCCACTGTGTCATTGCATGTGTGTTCCTCGCACAAACCACACATGGATCCACCAGTGTCATTGCATGTGTGTTCTTTTCGTGAACCACACCCGGTGTCATTGGATGTGTGTTCCTCTCATAAACCACACATGGATCCACCAGTGTCATTGCATGTCTGCTCTTTTCATTAACCATAGTTAGAGTCATTGTATGTGTGTTCTTTTCACAAACCACATATGGATCCACTGTGTCATTGCATGTGTGTTCTTCACACAAACCACGCAAGGATCCACCAGGTTCATTGCATGTGTGTTCTTTTCATGAACCACGCCCAGTGTCATTGCATGTCTGTTCCTCTCACAAACCACACATGGATCCACCACAGTCATTGCATGTGTGTTCTTCTCATGAACCACAGCTAGAGCCATTGCATGTTTGTTCCTCTCACAAACCACACATGGATCCACCAGTGTCATTGCATCTGTGTTCTTCTCATGAACCACATCTAGAGTCATTGCATGTCTGTTCTTCTCACAAACTATGTAAGGATCCACCAATGTCATTGGATGTGTGTTCTTTTCATGAAGCACACCAAGTGTCATTGGATGTGTGTTCTTTTCATGAACCACACCTAGTGTCATTGCATGTATGTTCCTCTCATAAACCACACATGGATCCACGAGTGTCATTGCATGTGTGTTCTTCTCATGAACCACAGCTAGAGTCATTGCATGTCTGTTATTCTCACAAACCACATAAGGATCCACAAGAGTCATTGCATGTGTGTTCCTCTCACAGACCACACATGGATCCACTAGTGTCATTCCATGTGTGTTCTTCTCACGAACCACACCCAGAGTCATTGCATGTCTATTCTTCTCACAAACCACATATGGATCCACCAGTGTCATTGCATGTGTGTTCTTTTAATGAACCACAGCTATAGTCATTGCATGTGTGTTCTTTTCACAAACCACTACTAGTGTCATTGCATGTGTGTTCTTCTCACAAACCACATAAGGATACACCAGTGTCATTGCATGTGTGTTCTTTTCACAAACCACAGCTAGAGTCATTGCATGTGTGTTCTTCTCAGAAACCACATAAAGATACACTAGTGTCATTGGATGTGTGTTCTTCTCATGAACCACATCTAGAGTCATTGCATGTGTGTTCTTCTCACAAACCACATAAGGATACACCAGTGTCATTGGATGTGTGTTCTTCTCATGAACCATAGCTTGAGTCATTGCATGTGTGTTATTTTCATGAACCACACCCAGTGTCATTGCATATCTGTTCCTCTCACAAACCACACATGGATCCACCAGTGCCATTGCATATGTGTTCTTCTCATGAACCATATCTAGAGATTGCATGTCTGTTCATCTCACAAACCACATAAGGATCCACCAGTGTCATTGGATGTGTGTTCTTTTCATGAACCACACCAAGTGTCATTGGATGTATGTTCTTCTCACAAACCACACATGGATCCACTAGTGTTATTGCATGTGTGTTCTTCTCATGAACCACACATGGATCCACCAAGTGTGATTGCATGTCTGTTATTTTCACAAACCACATATGGATCCAATAGTGTCATTGCATGTGTTTTTTTTTCATGAACCACACCTAGTGTCATTGCATGTGTGTTATTCTCATGAACCACAGATAGAGTCATTGCATGTCTGTTATTCTCACAAACCACATAAGTATACACCCGTGTCATTGCATGTGTGTTCTTCTCATGAACCACACCCAGTGTCATTGCATGTGTGTTCCTCTCATAGTGTACACATGGATCCACCAGTGTCATTGGATGTATGTTCTTCTCATGAACCACATCTAGAGTCATTGCATGTGTGATCTTCTCACAAACCACATAAGGATAAACTAGTATCATTGCATGTGTGTTCTTCTCATGAACCACAGCTAGAGTCATTGCATTTCTGTTCTTCTCACAAACCATAAAAGGATCCACCAGTGTCATTGGATGTGTGTTCTTCTCACAAACCACACATGGATCAACCAGTGACATTGTGTGTCTGCTCTTTTCATTAACCATAGTTAGAGTCATTGCATGTTTGTTCTTTTCACAAACCACATATCACCAGTGTCATTGCATGTGTGTTCTTCTCATGAACCACACATGGATCCACCAGTGTCATTGCATGTGTGTTCTTTCCACAAACCACATATGGATCAACCAGAGTCATTCCATGTGTGTTGTTTCCACAAACCACATATGGATCCATTTGACTAATTACATGTTTGTTCTTATACTAAAACCACAAACCAGCACTAGAGTCATTGCATGTGTGTTCTTTTCCACAAACCACACATGGATCCAATAGACTCATTGTATGTGTGTTTTTTCCACAGTTAGAGTCATTGCATGTGTGTTTTTTCCACAAACCACATATGGATCCACTGTGTCATTGCATGTGTTCTCTTCTCACAAACCACATAAGGATACACCAGTATCAATGGATGTGTGTTCTTCTCATGAACCACATCTAGAGTCAATGCATGTGTGTTCTTCTCACAAACCACATAAGGATCCACCAGTGTCATTGCATCTGTGTTCTTCTCATGAACCACATCTAGAGTCATTGCATGTCTGTTCTTCGCACAAAGCGCATAACAATCCACCAGTGTCATTGGATGTGTGTTCTTTTCATGAACCACACCAAGTGTCATTGGATGCGTGTTCTTCTCACAAACCACACATGGATCCACCAGTGTGATTGCATGTGTGTTCTTCTCATGAACCACACATGGATCCACCAAGTGTGATTGCATGTCTGTTATTTTCACAAACCACATATGGATCCACCAGTGTCATTGGATGTGTGTTCTTTTCATGAACCACACCTAGTGTGATTGCATGTGTGTTATTCTCATGAACCACAGCTAGAGTCATTGCATGTCTGTTATTCTCACAAACCACATAAGGATACACCAGTGTCATTGCATGTGTGTTCTTCTCATGAACCACACCGAGTGTCATTGCATGTGTGTTCCTCTCACAGTGTACACATGGATCCACCAGTGTCATTGAATGTATGTTCTTCTGATGAACCACATCTAGAGTCATTGCATGTGTGATCTTCTCACAAACCACATAAGGATACACCAGTGTCATTGCATGTGTGTTCTTCTCATGAACTACATCTAGAGTCATTGCATGTCAGTTCTTCTCATAAATCACATATGGATCGACCAGTGCCATTGCATGTGTGTTATTCTCATGAACCACAGCTAGAATCATTGGACGTGTGTTCTTTTCATGAACCACAGCTAGAGTCATTGCAAGTCTGTTCTTCTCACAAACCACGTATGGATCCACAAGTGTTATTGCATGTTTGCTCTTTTCATGAACCACACCCAGTGTCATTGCATGTGTGTTCTTCTCATAAACCACAGATGGATCCACCGGTGTCATTGCATGTGTGCTCTTCTCATGAACCACATCTAGAGTCAATGCATGTCTGTTATTCTCACAAACCACATAAGGATACATCAGTGTCATTGCATGTGTGTTCCTCTCATAGACCACCCATGGATCCACTAGTGTCATTGCATGTGTGTTCTTCTCATGAACCACACCCAGAGTCATTGCATGTCTGTTCTTCTCACAAACCACATAGGATCCACCAGTGTCATTGCATGTGTCTTCTTTTCATGAACCACACCTAGTGTCATTGGATGTGTGTTCCTCTCATAAACCACACATGGATCCACCAGTGTCATTGCATGTCTCCTCTTTTCATTAACCATAGTTAGAGTCATTGCATGTGTGTTCTTTTCACAAACCACATATGGATCCACTAGAGTCATTGCATGTGTGTTCTTCTCACAAACCGCTTAAGGATCCATCAGTGTCATTGGATGTGTGTTCATTTCATGGACCACACCCAGTGTCATTGCATGTATGTTCCTCTCACAAACCACACATGGATCCACCAGTGTCATTGCATGTGTGTTCTTTTCATGAACCCGCCTAGTGTCATTGGATATGTGTTCCTCTCGTAAACCACACATGGATCAACCAGTGTCATTGCATGTCTGCTCTTTTCATTAACCACAGCTAGAGTCATTGTATGTGTGTTCTTTTCACAAACCACATATGGATCCACTGTGTCATTGCATGTGTGTTCTTGTCACAAACCACATAAGGATACACCAATGTCATTGGATGTCTGTTCTTCTCATGAACCCCAGCTAGAGTCATTGCATGTCTGTTCTTTTGACAAACCACATAAGGATACACCAATGTCATTGCATGTGTGTTCTTTTCATGAACCACACCTAGTGTCATTGGATGTGTGTTCCTCTCACAAACCACACATGGATCCACCAGTGTTATTGCATGTCTGCTCTTTTCATTAACCACAGTTAGAGTCATTGCATGTGTGTTTTTTCCACAAACCACATATGGATCCACTGTGTCATTGCATGTGTTCTCTTCTCACAAACCACATAAGGATACACCAGTATCAATGGATGTGTGTTCTTCTCATGAACCACATCTAGAGTCATTGCATGTGTGTTCTTCTCACAAACCACATAAGGATCCACCAGTGTCATTGCATCTGTGTTCTTCTCATGAACCACATCTAGAGTCATTGCATGTCTGTTCTTCGCACAAAGCGCATAACAATCCACCAGTGTCATTGGATGTGTGTTCTTTTCATGAACCACACCAAGTGTCATTGGATGCGTGTTCTTCTCACAAACCACACATGGATCCACCAGTGTGATTGCATGTGTGTTCTTCTCATGAACCACACATGGATCCACCAAGTGTGATTGCATGTCTGTTATTTTCACAAACCACATATGGATCCACCAGTGTCATTGGATGTGTGTTCTTTTCATGAACCACACCTAGTGTGATTGCATGTGTGTTATTCTCATGAACCACAGCTAGAGTCATTGCATGTCTGTTATTCTCACAAACCACATAAGGATACACCAGTGTCATTGCATGTGTGTTCTTCTCATGAACCACACCGAGTGTCATTGCATGTGTGTTCCTCTCACAGTGTACACATGGATCCACCAGTGTCATTGAATGTATGTTCTTCTGATGAACCACATCTAGAGTCATTGCATGTGTGATCTTCTCACAAACCACATAAGGATACACCAGTGTCATTGCATGTGTGTTCTTCTCATGAACTACATCTAGAGTCATTGCATGTCAGTTCTTCTCATAAATCACATATGGATCGACCAGTGCCATTGCATGTGTGTTATTCTCATGAACCACAGCTAGAATCATTGGACGTGTGTTCTTTTCATGAACCACAGCTAGAGTCATTGCAAGTCTGTTCTTCTCACAAACCACGTATGGATCCACAAGTGTTATTGCATGTTTGCTCTTTTCATGAACCACACCCAGTGTCATTGCATGTGTGTTCTTCTCATAAACCACAGATGGATCCACCGGTGTCATTGCATGTGTGCTCTTCTCATGAACCACATCTAGAGTCAATGCATGTCTGTTATTCTCACAAACCACATAAGGATACATCAGTGTCATTGCATGTGTGTTCCTCTCATAGAACACCCATGGATCCACCAGTGTCATTGCATGTGTGTTCTTCTCATGAACCACACCCAGAGTCATTGCATGTCTGTTCTTCTCACAAACCACATAGGATCCACCAGTGTCATTGCATGTGTCTTCTTTTCATGAACCACACCTAGTGTCATTGGATGTGTGTTCCTCTCATAAACCACACATGGATCCACCAGTGTCATTGCATGTCTCCTCTTTTCATTAACCATAGTTAGAGTCATTGCATGTGTGTTCTTTTCACAAACCACATATGGATCCACTAGAGTCATTGCATGTGTGTTCTTCTCACAAACCGCTTAAGGATCCATCAGTGTCATTGGATGTGTGTTCATTTCATGGACCACACCCAGTGTCATTGCATGTATGTTCCTCTCACAAACCACACATGGATCCACCAGTGTCATTGCATGTGTGTTCTTTTCATGAACCCGCCTAGTGTCATTGGATATGTGTTCCTCTCGTAAACCACACATGGATCAACCAGTGTCATTGCATGTCTGCTCTTTTCATTAACCACAGCTAGAGTCATTGTATGTGTGTTCTTTTCACAAACCACATATGGATCCACTGTGTCATTGCATGTGTGTTCTTGTCACAAACCACATAAGGATACACCAATGTCATTGGATGTCTGTTCTTCTCATGAACCCCAGCTAGAGTCATTGCATGTCTGTTCTTCTGACAAACCACATAAGGATACACCAATGTCATTGCATGTGTGTTCTTTTCATGAACCACACCTAGTGTCATTGGATGTGTGTTCCTCTCACAAACCACACATGGATCCACCAGTGTTATTGCATGTCTGCTCTTTTCATTAACCACAGTTAGAGTCATTGCATGTGTGTTTTTTCCACAAACCACATATGGATCCACTGTGTCATTGCATGTGTTCTCTTCTCACAAACCACATAAGGATACACCAGTATCAATGGATGTGTGTTCTTCTCATGAACCACATCTAGAGTCATTGCATGTGTGTTCTTCTCACAAACCACATAAGGATCCACCAGTGTCATTGCATCTGTGTTCTTCTCATGAACCACATCTAGAGTCATTGCATGTCTGTTCTTCGCACAAAGCGCATAACAATCCACCAGTGTCATTGGATGTGTGTTCTTTTCATGAACCACACCAAGTGTCATTGGATGCGTGTTCTTCTCACAAACCACACATGGATCCACCAGTGTGATTGCATGTGTGTTCTTCTCATGAACCACACATGGATCCACCAAGTGTGATTGCATGTCTGTTATTTTCACAAACCACATATGGATCCACCAGTGTCATTGGATGTGTGTTCTTTTCATGAACCACACCTAGTGTGATTGCATGTGTGTTATTCTCATGAACCACAGCTAGAGTCATTGCATGTCTGTTATTCTCACAAACCACATAAGGATACACCAGTGTCATTGCATGTGTGTTCTTCTCATGAACCACACCGAGTGTCATTGCATGTGTGTTCCTCTCACAGTGTACACATGGATCCACCAGTGTCATTGAATGTATGTTCTTCTGATGAACCACATCTAGAGTCATTGCATGTGTGATCTTCTCACAAACCACATAAGGATACACCAGTGTCATTGCATGTGTGTTCTTCTCATGAACTACATCTAGAGTCATTGCATGTCAGTTCTTCTCACAAACCACATATGGATCGACCAGTGCCATTGCATGTGTGTTATTCTCATGAACCACAGCTAGAATCATTGGACGTGTGTTCTTTTCATGAACCACAGCTAGAGTCATTGCAAGTCTGTTCTTCTCACAAACCACGTATGGATCCACAAGTGTTATTGCATGTTTGCTCTTTTCATGAACCACACCCAGTGTCATTGCATGTGTGTTCTTCTCATAAACCACAGATGGATCCACCGGTGTCATTGCATGTGTGCTCTTCTCATGAACCACATCTAGAGTCAATGCATGTCTGTTATTCTCACAAACCACATAAGGATACATCAGTGTCATTGCATGTGTGTTCCTCTCATGAACCACACCCATAGTCATTGCATGTTTGCTCTTTTCATGAACCACACCCAGTTTCATTGGACGTGTGTTCCTCTCATAAACCACACATGGATCCACCAGTGTCATTGCATGTGTGTTCTTTTCATGAACCACAGTTAGAGTCATTGCATGTGTGTTGTTTTCACAAACCACATATGGATCCACTGTGTCATTGCATGTGTGTTCTTCTCACAAACCACATAACGATCCACCAGTGTCATTGGATTTGTGTTCATTTCATGAACCACACATAGTGTCATTGCATGTATGTTCCTCTCACAAACCACACATGGATCCACCAGTGTCATTGCATGTGTGTTTTTTCATGAACCACACCCATTGTCATTGGATGTGTGTTCCTCTCATAAACCACACATGGATCAACCAGTGTCATTGCATGTCTGCTCTTTTCATTAACCACAGTTAGAGTCATTGTATGTGTGTTCTTTTCACAAACCACATATGGATCCACTATGTCATTGCATGTGTGTTCTTCTCACAAACCACATAAGGATACACTAGTGTCACTGGATGTGTGTTCTTCTCATGAACCCCAGCTAGAGTCATTGCATGTATGTTCTTCTCACAAACCACATAAGGATACACTAGTGTCATTGCATGTGTGTTGTTTTCATGAACCACACCTAGTTTCATGGATGTGTGTTCCTCTCATAAAACACACATGGATCCACCAGTGTTATTGCATGTTTGCTCTTTTCATTGACCATAGTTAGAGTCATTGCATGTGTGTTCTTTTCACAAACCACATATGGATCCACTGTGTCATTGCATGTGTGTTCTTCTCACAAACCACGTAAGGATCTACCAGTGTCATTGCATGTGTGTTCTTTTCATGAACCACACCCAGTGTCATTGCATGTCTGTTCCTCTCACAAACCACACATGGATCCACCAGTGTCATTGCATGTGTGTTCTTCTCATGAACCATAGCTATAGTCATTGCATGTGTGTTCTTTTCATGAACCACAGCCAGTGTCATTGCATGTCTGTTCCTCTCACGAACCACACATGGATACACTAGTGTCATTGCATCTGTGTTCTTCTCGTGAACCACATCTATAGTCGTTGCATGTCTGTTCTTCTCACAAACCACATAAGGATCCACCAGTGTCATCAGATGTGTGTTCTTTTCATGAACCACGCCGAGTGTCATTGCATGTGTGTTCCTCTCACAGTGTACACATGGATCCACCAGTATCATTGGATGTAAGTTATTTTGATGAACCACATCTAGAGTCATTGCATGTGTGATCTTCTCACAAACCACATAAGGATACACCTGTGTCATTGCATGTGTGTTCTTCTCATGAACCACAGCTAGAGTCATTGCATGTTTGTTCTTCTCACAAACCACATAAGGATCCACTAGTGTCATTGGATGTGTGTTCTTCTCACAAACCACACATGGATCCACCAGTGTCATTGCGTGTCTGCTCTTTTCATTAACCACAGTTAGAGTCATTGCATGTTTGTTCTTTTCACAAACCACATATCACTAGTGTCATTGCATGTGTGTTCTTCTCATGAAACACACATGGATCCTCCAGTGTCATTGCATGTGTGTTTTTCTCATGAACTACATCTAGAGTCATTGCATGTTTGTTCTTCTCACAAACCACATATGGATCCACCAGTGTCATTGCATGTGTTCTTCTCATGAACCACAACTAGAGTCATTGGATGTGTGTTCTTTTCATGAACCACAGCTAGAGTCATTGCATGTCTGTTCTTCTCACAAACCATGTATGGATCCACAAGTGTCATTGCATGTTTGTTCTTTTCATGAACCACACCTAGTGTCATTGCATGTGTCTTCTTCTCATAAAGCACATATGGATCCACCAGTGTCATTGCATGTGTGTTCTTTTCACAAACCACATATGGATCCACTGTGCCATTGCATGTGTGTTCTTCTCACAAACTACATAAGGATACACCAGTGTCATTGGATGTGTGTTCTTCTCACGAACCCCATCTAGAGTCATTGCATGTCTATTCTTCTCACAAACCACATAAGGATACACCAGTGTCATTGCATGTGTGTTCTTTTCATGAACCACACCTAGTGTCATTGGATGTGTGTTCCTCTCATAAACCAGACATGGATCCACCAGTGTCATTACATGTCTGCTCTTTTCATTAACCATAGTTAGAGTCATTGTATGTGTGTTCTTTTCACAAACCACATATGGATCCACTGTGCCATTGCATGTCTGTTCTTCTCACAAACTACATAAGGATACACCAGTGTCATTGGATGTGTGTTCTTCTCACGAACCCCAGCTAGAGTCATTGCATGTCTGTTCTTCTCACAAACCACATAAGGATACACCGGTGTCATTGCATATGTGTTCTTTTCATGAACCACACCTAGTGTCATTGGATGTGTGTTCCTCTCATAAACCACACATGGATCCACCAGTGTTATTGCATGTCTGCTCTTTTCATTAACCATAGTTAGAGTCATTGTATGTGTGTTCTTTTCACAAACCACATATGGATCCACTGTGTCATTGCATATCTGTTCCTCTCACAAACCACACATGGATCCACCAGTGTCATTGCATATGTGTTCTTCTCATGAACCATATCTAGAGTCATTGCATGTCTGTTCTTCTCACAAACCACATAAGGATACACCAGTGTCATTGCATGTGTGTTCTTTTTATGAACCACACCTAGTGTCATTGGATGTTTGTTCCTCTCATAAACCACACATGGATCCACTAGTGTTATTGCATGTCTTCTCTTTACATTAACCATAGTTAGAGTCATTGCATGTGTGTTCTTTTCACAAACCACATATGGATCCACTGTGTCATTGCATGTGTGTTCCTCGCACAAACCACACATGGATCCACCAGTGTCATTGCATGTGTGTTCTTTTCGTGAACCACACCCGGTGTCATTGGATGTGTGTTCCTCTCATAAACCACACATGGATCCACCAGTGTCATTGCATGTCTGCTCTTTTCATTAACCATAGTTAGAGTCATTGTATGTGTGTTCTTTTCACAAACCACATATGTATCCACTGTGTCATTGCATGTGTGTTCTTCACACAAACCACGCAAGGATCCACCAGGTTCATTGCATGTGTGTTCTTTTCATGAACCACGCCCAGTGTCATTGCATGTCTGTTCCTCTCACAAACCACACATGGATCCACCACAGTCATTGCATGTGTGTTCTTCTCATGAACCACAGCTAGAGCCATTGCATGTTTGTTCCTCTCACAAACCACACATGGATCCACCAGTGTCATTGCATCTGTGTTCTTCTCATGAACCACATCTAGAGTCATTGCATGTCTGTTCTTCTCACAAACTATGTAAGGATCCACCAATGTCATTGGATGTGTGTTCTTTTCATGAAGCACACCAAGTGTCATTGGATGTGTGTTCTTTTCATGAACCACACCTAGTGTCATTGCATGTATGTTCCTCTCATAAACCACACATGGATCCACGAGTGTCATTGCATGTGTGTTCTTCTCATGAACCACAGCTAGAGTCATTGCATGTCTGTTATTCTCACAAACCACATAAGGATCCACAAGAGTCATTGCATGTGTGTTCCTCTCACAGACCACACATGGATCCACTAGTGTCATTCCATGTGTGTTCTTCTCACGAACCACACCCAGAGTCATTGCATGTCTATTCTTCTCACAAACCACATATGGATCCACCAGTGTCATTGCATGTGTGTTCTTTTAATGAACCACAGCTATAGTCATTGCATGTGTGTTCTTTTCACAAACCACTACTAGTGTCATTGCATGTGTGTTCTTCTCACAAACCACATAAGGATACACCAGTGTCATTGCATGTGTGTTCTTTTCACAAACCACAGCTAGAGTCATTGCATGTGTGTTCTTATCACAAACCACATAAAGATACACTAGTGTCATTGGATGTGTGTTCTTCTCATGAACCACATCTAGAGTCATTGCATGTGTGTTCTTCTCACAAACCACATAAGGATACACCAGTGTCATTGGATGTGTGTTCTTCTCATGAACCATAGCTTGAGTCATTGCATGTGTGTTATTTTCATGAACCACACCCAGTGTCATTGCATATCTGTTCCTCTCACAAACCACACATGGATCCACCAGTGTCATTGCATATGTGTTCTTCTCATGAACCATATCTAGAGTCATTGCATGTCTGTTCATCTCACAAACCACATAAGGATCCACCAGTGTCATTGGATGTGTGTTCTTTTCATGAACCACACCAAGTGTCATTGGATGTATGTTCTTCTCACAAACCACACATGGATCCACTAGTGTTATTGCATGTGTGTTCTTCTCATGAACCACACATGGATCCACCAAGTGTGATTGCATGTCTGTTATTTTCACAAACCACATATGGATCCAATAGTGTCATTGCATGTGTTTTTTTTTCATGAACCACACCTAGTGTCATTGCATGTGTGTTATTCTCATGAACCACAGATAGAGTCATTGCATGTCTGTTATTCTCACAAACCACATAAGTATACACCCGTGTCATTGCATGTGTGTTCTTCTCATGAACCACACCCAGTGTCATTGCATGTGTGTTCCTCTCATAGTGTACACATGGATCCACCAGTGTCATTGGATGTATGTTCTTCTCATGAACCACATCTAGAGTCATTGCATGTGTGATCTTCTCACAAACCACATAAGGATAAACTAGTATCATTGCATGTGTGTTCTTCTCATGAACCACAGCTAGAGTCATTGCATTTCTGTTCTTCTCACAAACCATAAAAGGATCCACCAGTGTCATTGGATGTGTGTTCTTCTCACAAACCACACATGGATCAACCAGTGACATTGTGTGTCTGCTCTTTTCATTAACCATAGTTAGAGTCATTGCATGTTTGTTCTTTTCACAAACCACATATCACCAGTGTCATTGCATGTGTGTTCTTCTCATGAACCACACATGGATCCACCAGTGTCATTGCATGTGTGTTCTTCTCATGAACTACATCTAGAGTCATTGCATGTCTATTCTTCTCACAAACCACATATGGATCCTCCAGTGTCATTGCATGTGTGTTCTTCTCATGAACCACAACTAGAGTCATTGGATGTGTGTTCTTTTCATGAACCACAGCTAGAGTCATTGCATGTCTGTTCTTCTCACAAACCACGTATGGATCCACAAGTATCATTGCATGTTTATTCTTTTCATGAACCACACCCAGTGTCATTGCATGTGTGTTATTCTCATAAACCACATATGTATCCACCAGTGTCATTGCATGTGTGTTCTTCTCATGAACCACATCTAGAGTCATTGCATGTCTGTTATTCTCACAAACCACATAAGGATACACTAGTGTCATTACATGTGTTTTCTTCTCATGAACCACACCCAATGTCATTGCATGTGTGTTCCTCTCACAGACCACTCATGGATCCACCAGTGTCATTGCATGTGTGTTCTTCTAATGAACCACACCCAGAGTCATTGCATGTCTGTTCTTCTCACAAACCACATATGGATCCACAAGTGTCATTGCATGTGTCTTCTTTTCATCAACCACACCTAGTGTCATTGGATGTGTGTTCCTCTCATAAACCACACATGGATCCACCAGTGTCATTGCATGTCTCCTCTTTTCATTAACCATAGTTAGAGTCATTGCATGTGTGTTCTTTTCACAAACCACATATGGATCCACTAGAGTCATTGCATGTGTGTTCTTCTCACAAACCGCATAAGGATCCATCAGTGTCATTGGATGTGTGTTCATTTCATGAACCACACCCAGTGTCATTGCATGTATGTTCCTCGCACAAACCACACATGGATCCACCAGTGTCATTGCATGTGTGTTCTTTTCATGAACCCACCCAGTGTCATTGGATGTGTGTTCCTCCCATAAACCACACATGGATCAACCAGTGTCATTGCATGTCTACTCTTTTCATTAACCACAGTTAGAGTCATTGTATGTGTGTTCTTTTCACAAACCACATATGGATCCACTATGTCATTGCATGTGTGTTCTTCTCACATACCACATAAGGATACACCAATGTCATTGGATGTGTGTTCTTCTCATGAACCCCAGCTAGAGTCATTGCATGTCTGTTCTTCTCACAAACCACATAAGGATACACCAATGTCATTGCATGTGTGTGCTTTTCATGAACCACACCTAGTGTCATTGGATGTGTGTTCCTCTCATAAACCACACATGGATCCACCAGTGTTATTGCATGTCTGCTCTTTTTATTAACCATAGTTAGAGTCATTGCATGTGTTTTTTTCACAAACCACATATGGATCCACTGTGTCATTGCATGTGTTTTCTTCGCACAAACCACATAAGGATACACCAGTATCAATGGATGTGTGTTCTTCTCATGAACCACATCTAGAGTCATTGCATGTGTGTTCTTCTCACAAACCACATAAGGATACACCAGTGTCATTGGATGTGTGTTCTTCTCATGAACCACATCTAGAGTCATTGCATGTGTGTTCTTTCCACAAACCACACATGAATCAACCACTAGAGTAATTGCATGTGTGTTCTTTCCACAAACCACATATGGATCAACCAGTGGTCATTGCATGTGGGTTCTTTTCCATACCCCACTTATGGATCCATTACAGTCATTGCATGTGTGTTATTTCCACAAACCACACATGGATCAACCACTAGTGTCATTGCATGTGTGTTCTTTCCACAAACCACAAATGGATCAACCAGTGGTCATTGCATGTGGGTTCTTTTCCATAAACCACTTATGGATCCATTACAGTCATTGCATGTGTGTTATTTCCACAAACCACACATGGATCAACCACTAGAGTCATTGCATCTGTGTTATTTCCACAAACCACACATGGTTTGACCACTAGAGTCATTGCATCTGTGCGTTCTTTCCCACAAACCACACATGGATCAACCACTAGAGTCATTGCATGTGTGTTCTTATACTAAAACCAACATTTGAGTCATTGCATGTGTGTTCTTTCCACAAACCACACATGGATCAACCAGTGGTCATTGCATGTGTGTTCTTTTCCACAAACCATACATGGATCCACCAGTTGTCATTGCACGTGTGTTCTTTCCACAAACCACATATGGATCAACCAGAGTCATTGCATGTGTGTTCTTTCCACAAACCACACATGGATCAACCACTTGAGTCATTGCATGTTTGTTCTTATACTAAAACCACAAACCAGCACTAGATCATTGCATGTGTGTTCTTTTCCACAAACCACACATGGATCCACTAGACTCATTGCATGTGTGTCTTTTCCACAAACAACTTATGGATCAACCAGTGATCATTGGATGTGTGTTCTTTTCACAAACCACATGTGGACCCACTAGAGTCATTGCATGTGTGTTCGTATACTAAAACCAACACTAGAGTCATTGCATGTGTGTTATTTCCACAAACCACACATGGATCAACCAGTGGTCATTACATGTGTGTTCTTTTCCACAAACCACACATGGATCCACAAGTTGTCATTGCATGTGTGTTCTTTCCACAAACCACATATGGATCAACCAGAGTAATTGCATGTGTGTTCTTTCCGCAAACCACACATGGATCAACCACTAGAGTCATTGTATGTTTGTTCTTATACTATAACCACAAACCAGCACTAGAGTCAATGCATGTGTGTTCTTTTCCACAAACCACACATGGATCCACCAATGGTCATTGCATGTGTGTTCTTTCCACAAACCACATATGGATCAACCAGAGTCATTGCATGTGTGTTATTTCCACAAACCACACATGGATCAACCACTAGAGTCATTGCATGTGTGTTATTTCCACAAACCACACATGGATCGACCACTAGTCATTGCATGTGTGTGTTCTTTTCCACAAACCACACGTGGATCAACCACTAGTCATTGCATGTGTGTTCTTATACTAAAACCAACACTAGAGTCATTGCATGTGTGTTATGTCCACAAACCACACATGGATCAACCACTAGACTCATTGCATGTGTGTTCTTTCCACAAACCACATATGGATCAACCAGTGGTCATTGCATGTGGGTTGTTTTCCATAAACCACGTATGGATCCATTACAGTCATTGCATGTGTCCTATTTCCAGAAACCACACATGGATCAACCACTAGAGTCATTGCATGTGTGTTATTTCCACAAACCACACATGGATCGACCACTAGAGTCATTGCATGTGTGTGTTCTTTTCCACAAACCACACATGGATCAACCACTAGAGTCATTGCATGTGTGTTCTTATACTAAAACCAACACTAGAGTCATTGCATGTGTGTCATTTCCACAAACCACACATGGATCAACCAGTGGTCATTGCATGTGTGTTCTTTTCCACAAACCACACATGGATCCACCAGTGGTCATTGCATGTGTGTTCTTTCCACAAAACACATATGGATCAAACAGATTCATTGCATGTGTGTTCTTTCCACAAACCACACATGGATCAACCACTAGAGTCATTGCATGTTTGTTCTTATACTAAAACCACAAACCAGCACTAGAGTCATTGCATGTGTGTTCTTTTCCACAAACCACACATGGATCCAGTAGACTCATTGCATGTGTGTTCCTTTCCACAAACAGCTTATGGATCAACCAGTGGTCATTGCATGTGTGTTATTTTCACAAACCACATGTGGACCCACTAGAGTCATTGGATGTGTGTTCTTATAATAAAAATAGCACTAGAGTCATTGCATGTGTGTTCTATCCACAAACCACACATGGATCCACCACTGTCATTGCATGTGTGTTCGTTCCACAAACCACACATGGATCAACCACTAGAGTCATTGCATGTTTGTTCTTTCCACAAACCACATATGGATCAACCAGTGGTCATTGCATGCGGGTTCTTTTCTATAAACCACTTATGGATCCATTACAGTCATTGCATGTGTGTTGTTTCCACAAACCACACATGGATCAACCACTAGAGCCATTGCATGTGTGTTCTTTCCACAAACCACATATGGATCAACCAATGGTCATTGCATGTGGGTTCTTTTCCATAAACTACTTATGGATCCATTACAGTCATTACATGTGTGTTATTTCCACAAACCACGCATGGATCAACCACTAGAGTTATTGCATGTGTGCTATTTCCACAAACCACACATGGTTCGACCACTAGAGTCATTGCATGTGTGTGTTCTTTTCCACAAACCACACATGGATCAACCACTTGAGTCATTGCATGTTTGTTCTTATACTAAAACCACAAACCAGCACTAGAGTCATTGCATGTGTGTTCTTTTCCACAAACCACACATGGATCCACTAGACTCATTGCATGTGTGTCTTTTCCACAAACAACTTATGGATCAACCAGTGATCATTGGATGTGTGTTCTTTTCACAAACCACATGTGGACCCACTAGAGTCATTGCATGTGTGTTCTTATACTAAAACCAACACTAGAGTCATTGCATGTGTGTTATTTCCACAAACCACACATGGATCAACCAGTGGTCATTACATGTGTGTTCTTTTCCACAAACCACACATGGATCCACAAGTGGTCATTGCATGTGTGTTCTTTCCACAAACCACATATGGATCAACCAGAGTAATTGCATGTGTGTTCTTTCCGCAAACCACACATGGATCAACCACTAGAGTCATTGTATGTTTGTTCTTATACTATAACCACAAACCAGCACTAGAGTCAATGCATGTGTGTTCTTTTCCACAAACCACACATGGATCCACCAATGGTCATTGCATGTGTGTTCTTTCCACAAACCACATATGGATCAACCAGAGTCATTGCATGTGTGTTATTTCCACAAACCACACATGGATCAACCACTAGAGTCATTGCATGTGTGTTATTTCCACAAACCACACATGGATCGACCACTAGTCATTGCATGTGTGTGTTCTTTTCCACAAACCACACGTGGATCAACCACTAGTCATTGCATGTGTGTTCTTATACTAAAACCAACACTAGAGTCATTGCATGTGTGTTATGTCCACAAACCACACATGGATCAACCACTAGACTCATTGCATGTGTGTTCTTTCCACAAACCACATATGGATCAACCAGTGGTCATTGCATGTGGGTTGTTTTCCATAAACCACGTATGGATCCATTACAGTCATTGCATGTGTCCTATTTCCAGAAACCACACATGGATCAACCACTAGAGTCATTGCATGTGTGTTATTTCCACAAACCACACATGGATCGACCACTAGAGTCATTGCATGTGTGTGTTCTTTTCCACAAACCACACATGGATCAACCACTAGAGTCATTGCATGTGTGTTCTTATACTAAAACCAACACTAGAGTCATTGCATGTGTGTCATTTCCACAAACCACACATGGATCAACCAGTGGTCATTGCATGTGTGTTCTTTTCCACAAACCACACATGGATCCACCAGTGGTCATTGCATGTGTGTTCTTTCCACAAACCACATATGGATCAAACAGATTCATTGCATGTGTGTTCTTTCCACAAACCACACATGGATCAACCACTAGAGTCATTGCATGTTTGTTCTTATACTAAAACCACAAACCAGCACTAGAGTCATTGCATGTGTGTTCTTTTCCACAAACCACACATGGATCCAGTAGACTCATTGCATGTGTGTTCCTTTCCACAAACAGCTTATGGATCAACCAGTGGTCATTGCATGTGTGTTCTTTTCACAAACCACATGTGGACCCACTAGAGTCATTGGATGTGTGTTCTTATAATAAAAATAGCACTAGAGTCATTGCATGTGTGTTCTATCCACAAACCACACATGGATCCACCACTGTCATTGCATGTGTGTTCGTTCCACAAACCACACATGGATCAACCACTAGAGTCATTGCATGTTTGTTCTTTCCACAAACCACATATGGATCAACCAGTGGTCATTGCATGTGGGTTCTTTTCTATAAACCACTTATGGATCCAATACAGTCATTGCATGTGTGTTGTTTCCACAAACCACACATGGATCAACCACTAGAGCCATTGCATGTGTGTTCTTTCCACAAACCACATATGGATCAACCAATGGTCATTGCATGTGGGTTCTTTTCCATAAACTACTTATGGATCCATTACAGTCATTACATGTGTGTTATTTCCACAAACCACGCATGGATCAACCACTAGAGTTATTGCATGTGTGCTATTTCCACAAACCACACATGGTTCGACCACTAGAGTCATTGCATGTGTGTGTTCTTTTCCACAAACCACACATGGATCAACCACTTGAGTCATTGCATGTTTGTTCTTATACTAAAACCACAAACCAGCACTAGAGTCATTGCATGTGTGTTCTTTTCCACAAACCACACATGGATCCACTAGACTCATTGCATGTGTGTCTTTTCCACAAACAACTTATGGATCAACCAGTGATCATTGGATGTGTGTTCTTTTCACAAACCACATGTGGACCCACTAGAGTCATTGCATGTGTGTTCTTATACTAAAACCAACACTAGAGTCATTGCATGTGTGTTATTTCCACAAACCACACATGGATCAACCAGTGGTCATTACATGTGTGTTCTTTTCCACAAACCACACATGGATCCACAAGTGGTCATTGCATGTGTGTTCTTTCCACAAACCACATATGGATCAACCAGAGTAATTGCATGTGTGTTCTTTCCGCAAACCACACATGGATCAACCACTAGAGTCATTGTATGTTTGTTCTTATACTATAACCACAAACCAGCACTAGAGTCAATGCATGTGTGTTCTTTTCCACAAACCACACATGGATCCACCAATGGTCATTGCATGTGTGTTCTTTCCACAAACCACATATGGATCAACCAGAGTCATTGCATGTGTGTTATTTCCACAAACCACACATGGATCAACCACTAGAGTCATTGCATGTGTGTTATTTCCACAAACCACACATGGATCGACCACTAGTCATTGCATGTGTGTGTTCTTTTCCACAAACCACACGTGGATCAACCACTAGTCATTGCATGTGTGTTCTTATACTAAAACCAACACTAGAGTCATTGCATGTGTGTTATGTCCACAAACCACACATGGATCAACCACTAGACTCATTGCATGTGTGTTCTTTCCACAAACCACATATGGATCAACCAGTGGTCATTGCATGTGGGTTGTTTTCCATAAACCACGTATGGATCCATTACAGTCATTGCATGTGTCCTATTTCCAGAAACCACACATGGATCAACCACTAGAGTCATTGCATGTGTGTTATTTCCACAAACCACACATGGATCGACCACTAGAGTCATTGCATGTGTGTGTTCTTTTCCACAAACCACACATGGATCAACCACTAGAGTCATTGCATGTGTGTTCTTATACTAAAACCAACACTAGAGTCATTGCATGTGTGTCATTTCCACAAACCACACATGGATCAACCAGTGGTCATTGCATGTGTGTTCTTTTCCACAAACCACACATGGATCCACCAGTGGTCGTTGCATGTGTGTTCTTTCCACAAACCACATATGGATCAAACAGATTCATTGCATGTGTGTTCTTTCCACAAACCACACATGGATCAACCACTAGAGTCATTGCATGTTTGTTCTTATACTAAAACCACAAACCAGCACTAGAGTCATTGCATGTGTGTTCTTTTCCACAAACCACACATGGATCCAGTAGACTCATTGCATGTGTGTTCCTTTCCATAAACAGCTTATGGATCAACCAGTGGTCATTGCATGTGTGTTCTTTTCACAAACCACATGTGGACCCACTAGAGTCATTGCATGTGTGTTCTTATAATAAAAATAGCACTAGAGTCATTGCATGTGTGTTCTATCCACAAACCACACATGGATCCACCACTGTCATTGCATGTGTGTTCGTTCCACAAACCACACATGGATCAACCACTAGAGTCATTGCATGTGTGTTCTTTCCACAAACCACATATGGATCAACCAGTGGTCATTGCATGTGGGTTCTTTTCTATAAACCACTTATGGATCCATTACAGTCATTACATGTGTGTTATTTCCACAAACCACACATGGATCAACCACTAGAGTTATTGCATGTGTGCTATTTCCACAAACCACACATGGTTCGACCACTAGAGTCATTGCATGTGTGTGTTCTTTTCCACAAACCACACATGGATCAACCACTAGAATCATTGCATGTGTGTTCTTATACTAAAACCAACACTAGGGTCATTGCATGTGTGTTCTTTCCACAAACCACACATGGATCAACCAGTGGTCATTGCATGTGTGTTCTTTTCCACAAACCATACATGGATCCACCAGTGGTCATTGCATGTGTGTTCTTTCCACAAACCACATATGGATCAACCAGAGTCGTTGGATGTGTGTTCTTTCCACAAACCACACATGGATCAACCACTAGACTCATTGCATGTGTGTTCTTTTCCACGAACAACTTATGGATCAACCAGTGGTCATTGCATGTGTGTTCTTTTCACAAACCACATGTGGACCCACTAGAGTCATTGCATGTGTGTTCTTATACTAAAACCAACACTAGAGTCATTGCATGTGTGTTATTTCCACAAACCACACATGGATCAACCGGTGGTCATTACATGTGTGTTCTTTTCCAGAAACCACACATGGATCCACAAGTGGTCATTGCATGTGTGTTCTTTCCACAAAGGACATATGGATCAACCAGAGTAATTGCATGTGTGTTCTTTCCACAAACCACACATGGATCAACCACTAGAGTCATTGCATGTTTGTTCTTATACTATAACCACAAACTAGCACTAGAGTCATTGCATGTGTGTTCTTTTCCACAAACCACACATGGATCCACCAATGGTCATTGCATGTGTGTTCTTTCCACAAACCACATATGGATCAACGAGAGTCATTGCATGTGTGTTAATTCCACAAACCACACATGGATCAACCACTAGAGTCATTGCATGTGTGTTATTTCCACAAACCACACATGGATCGACCACTAGAGTCATTGCATGTGTGTGTTCTTTTCCACAAACCACACGTGGATCAACCACTAGAGTCATTGCATGTGTCTTCTTATACTAAAACCAACACTAGAGTCATTGCATGTGTGTTATTTCCACAAACCACACATGGATCAACCAGTGGTCATTGCATGTGTGTTCTTTTCCACAAACCACACATGGATCCACAAGTGGTCATTGCATGCGTGTTCTTTCCACAAACCACATATGGATCAACAAGAGTAATTGCATGTGTGTTCTTTCCACAAACCACACATGGATAAACCACTAGAGTCATGGCATGTTTGTTCTGATACTAACAAACCAGCACTAGAGTTATTTCATGTGTGTTCTGTCCACAAACCACACATGGATCAACCAGTGGTCATTGCATGTGTGTTCTTTTCCACAAACCATACATGGATCCACCAGTTGTCATTGCACGTGTGTTCTTTCCACAAACCACATATGGATCAACCAGAGTCATTGCATGTGTGTTCTTTCCACAAACCACACTTGGATCAACCACTAGAGTCATTGCATGTTTGTTCTTATACTAAAACCACAAACCAGCACTAGAGTCATTGCATGTGTGTTCTTTTCCACAAACTACACATGGATCCACTAGACTCATTGCATGTGTGTATTTTCCACAAACAACTTATGGATCAACCAGTGATCATTGCATGTGTGTTCTTTTCACAAACCACATGTGGACCCACTAGAGTCATTGCATGTGTGTTCTTATACTAAAACCAAAACTAGAGTCATTGCATATGTGTTATTTCCACAAACCACACATGGATCAACCAGTGGTCATTACATGTGTGTTCTTTTCCACAAACCACACATGGATCCACAAGTGGTCATTGCATGTGTGTTCTTTCCACAAACCACATATGGATCAACCAGAGTAATTACATGTGTGTTCTTTCCACAAACCACACATGGATCAACCACTAGAGTCATTGCATGTTTGTTCTTATACTATAACCACAAACCAGCACTAGAGTCAATGCATGTGTGTCCTTTTCCACAAACCACACATGGATCCACCAATGGTCATTGCATGTGTGTTCTTTCCACAAACCACATATGGATCAACCAGAGTCATTGCATGTGTGTTATTTCCACAAACCACACATGGATCAACCACTAGAGTCATTGCATGTGTGTTATTTCCACAAACCACACATGGATCGACCACTAGTCATTGCATGTGTGTGTTCTTTTCCACAAACCACACGTGGATCAACCACTAGTCATTGCATGTGTGTTCTTATACTAAAACCAACACTAGAGTCATTGCATGTGTGTTATGTCCACAAACCACACATGGATCAACCACTAGACTCATTGCATGTGTGTTCTTTCCACAAACCACATATGGATCAACCAGTGGTCATTGCATGTGGGTTGTTTTCCATAAACCACTTATGGATCCATTACAGTCATTGCATGTGTGTTATTTCCACAAACCACACATGGATCGACCACTAGATTCATTGCATGTGTGTGTTCTTTTCCACAAACCTCACATGGATCAAACACTAGAGTCATTGCATGTGTGTTCTTATACTAAAACCAACACTAGAGTCATCGCATGTGTGTTATTTCCACAAACCACACATGGATCAACCAGTGGTCATTGCATGTGTGTTCTTTTCCACAAACCACACATGGATCAACCACTAGAGTCATTGCATGTGTGTTCTTTCCACAAACCACATATGGATCAAACAGAGTCATTGCATGTGTGTTCTTTCCACAAACCACACATGGATCAATCACTAGAGTCATTGCATGTTTGTTCTTATACTAAAACCACAAACCAACACTACAGTCATTGCATGTGTGTTCTTTTCCACAAACCACACATGGATCCAGTAGACTCACTGCATGTGTGTTCTTTTCCACAAACAACTTATGTATCAACCAGTGGTGATTGCATGTGTGTTCTTTTCACAAACCACATGTGGACCCACTAGAGTCATTGCATGTGTGTTCTTATAATAAAACCAAAACTAGAGTCATTGCATATGTGTTATTTCCACAAACCACACATGGATCAACCAGTGGTCATTACATGTGTGTTCTTTTCCACAAACCACACATGGATCCACAAGTGGTCATTGCATGTGTGTTCTTTCCACAAACCACATATGGATCAACCAGTGGTCATTGCATGTGGGTTCTTTTCCATAGACCACTTATGGATCCATTACAGTCATTGCATGTGTGTTATTTCCACAAACCACACATGGATCAACCACTAGAGTCATTGCATGTGTGTTCTTTCCACAAACCACATATGGATCAACCAGTGGTCATTGCATGTGGGTTCTTTTCCATAAACCACTTATGGATCCATTACAGTCATTGCATGTGTGTTGTTTCCACAAACCACACATGGATCAACCACTAGAGTCATTGCATGTGTGTTCTTATACTAAAACCAACACTAGAGTCATTGCATGTGTGTTCTTTCCACAAACCACACATGGATCAACCAGTGGTCATTGCATGTGTGTTCTTTTCCACAAACCATATATGGATCCACCAGTTGTCATTGCACGTGTGTTCTTTCCTCAAACCACATATGGATCAACCAGAGTCCTTGCATGTGTGTTCTTTCCACAAACCACACATGGATCAACCACTAGAGTCATTGCATGTTTGTTCTTATACTAAAACCACAAACCAGCACTAGAGTCATTGCATGTGTGTTCTTTTCCACAAACTACACATGGATCCACTAGACTCATTGCATGTGTCTCTTTTCCACAAACAACTTATGGATCAACCAGTGATCATTGCATGTGTGTTCTTTTCACAAACCACATTTGGACCCACTAGATCATTGCATGTGTGTTCTTATAACGAAACCAACACTAGAGTCATTGCATGTGTGTTATTTCCACAAACCACACATGGATCAACCAGTGGTCATTACATGTGTGTTCTTTTCCACAAACCACACATGGATCCACAAGTGGTCATTGCATGTGTGTTCTTTCCACAAACCACATATGGATCAACCAGAGTAATTGCATGTGTGTTCTTTCCACAAACCACACATGGATCAACCACTAGAGTCATTGCATGTTTGTTCTTATACTAAAACCACAAACCAGCACTAGAGTCATTGCATGTGTGTTCTTTTCCACAAACTACACATGGATCCACTAGACTCATTGCATGTGTCTCTTTTCCACAAACAACTTATGGATCAACCAGTGATCATTGCATGTGTGTTCTTTTCACAAACCACATTTGGATCCACTAGATCATTGCATGTGTGTTCTTATACCGAAACCAACACTAGAGTCATTGCATGTGTGTTATTTCCACAAACCACACATGGATCAACCAGTGGTCATTACATGTGTGTTCTTTTCCACAAACCACACATGGATCCACAAGTGGTCATTGCATGTGTGTTCTTTCCACAAACCACATATGGATCAACCAGAGTCATGGCATGTGTGTTATTTCCACAAACCACACATGGATCAACCACTAGAGTCATTGCATGTGTGTTATTTCCACAAACCACACATGGATCGACCACTAGTCATTGCATGTGTGTGTTCTTTTCCACAAACCACACTTGGATCAAGCACTAGTCATTGAATGTGTGTTCTTATACTAAAACCAACACTAGAGTCATTGCATGTGTGTTATGTCCACAAACCACACATGGATCAACCACCAGACTCATTGCATGTGTGTTCTTTCCACAAACCACATATGGATCAACCAGTGGTCATTGCATGTGGGTTGTTTTCCATAAACCACTTATGGATCCATTACAGTCATTGCATGTGTGTTATTTCCAGAAACCACACATGGATCAACCACTAGAGTCATTGCATGTGTGTTATTTCCACAAACCACACATGGATCGACCACTAGAGTCATTGCATGTGTGTGTTCTTTTCCACAACCCACACATGGATCAACCACTAGAGTCATTGAGTGTGTGTTCTTATACTAAAACCAACACTAGAGTCATTGCATGTGTGTTATTTCCACAAACCACACATGGATCAACCAGTGGTCATTGCATGTGTGTTCTTTTCCACAAACCACACATGGATCCACCAGTGGTCATTGCATGTGTGTTCTTTCCACAAACCACATATGGATCAAACAGAGTCATTGCATGTGTGTTATTTCCACAAACCACACATGGATCAACCACTAGAGTCATTGCATGTGTGTTCTTTCCACAAACCACATATGGATCAACCAGTGGTCATTGCATGTGGGTTCACACATGGATCAACCACTAGAGTTATTGCATGTGTGCTATTTCCACAAACCACACATGGTTTGCCCACTAGAGTTATTGCATGTGTGTGTTCTTTTCCACAAACCACACATGGATCAACCACTAGAGTCATTGCATGCGTGTTCTTATACTAAAACCAACACTAGAGTCATTGCATGTGTGTTCTTTCCACAAACCACACATGGATCAACCAGTGGTCATTGCATGTGTGTTCTTTTCCACAAACCATACATGGATCCACCAGTGGTCATTGCATGTGTGTTCTTTCCACAAACCACATATGGATCAACCAGATTCATTGCATGTGTGTTCTTTCCACAAACCACACATGGATCAACCACTAGAGTCGTTGCATGTTTGTTCTTATACTAAAACCACAAACCAGCACTAGAGTCATTGCATGTGTGTTCTTTTCCACAAACCACACATGGATCCACTAGACTCATTGCATGTGTGTTCTTTTCCACAAACAACTTATGGATCAACTAGTGGTCATTGCATGTGTGTTCTTTTCACAAACCACATGTGGACCCACTAGAGTCATTGCATGTGCGTTCTTATACTAAAAATAGCACTGGAGTCATTGCATGTGTGTTCTATCCACAAACCACACATGGATCCACCACTATCATTGCATGTGTGTTCTTTCCGTAAACCACACATGGATCAACCACTAAAGTCATTGCATGTGTGTTCTTTCCACAAACCACATATGGATCAACCGGTGGTCATTGCATGTGGGTTCTTTTCCATAAACCACTTATGGATCCATTACAGTCATTGCGTGTGTGTTATTACCACAAACCACACATGGATCAACCACTAGACTCATTGCATGTGTGTTCTTTCCACAAACCACATATGGATCAACCAGTGGTTATTGCATGTGGGTTGTTTTCCATAAACCACTTATGGATCCATTACAGTCATTGCATATGTGTTATTTCTAGAAACCACACATGGATCAACCACTAGAGTCATTGGATGTGTGTTATTTCCACAAACCACACATGGATCGACCACTAGAGTCATTGCATGTGTGTGTTCTTTTCCACAAACCACACATGGATCAACCACTAGAGTCATTGCATGTGTGTTCTTATACTAAAACCAACACTAGAGTCATTGCATGTGTGTTATTTCCACAAACCACACATGGATCAACCAGTGGACATTGCATGTGTGTTCTTTTCCACAAACCATACATGGATCCACCAGTGGTCATTGCATGTGTGTTCTTTCCACAAACCACATATGGATCAACCAGAGTCATTACATGTGTGTTCTTTCCACAAACCACACATGGATCAACAAATAGAGTCATTGCATGTTTGTTCTTATACTAAAACCACAAACCAGCACTAGAGTCATTGCATGTGTGTTCTTTTCCACAAACCACACATGGATCCACTAGACTCATTGCATGTGTGTTCTTTTCCACAAAAAACTTATGGATCAACCAGTGGTCATTGCATGTGTGTTCTTTTCACAAACCACATGTGGACCCACTAGAGTTATTGCATGTGTGTTCTTATACTAAAAATAGCAATAGAGTCATTGCATGTGTGTTCTATCCACAAACCACACATAGATCCACCACTATCATTGCATGTGTGTTCTTTCCACAAACCACACATGGATCAACCACTAGAGTCATTGCATGTGTGTTCTTTCCACAAACCACATATGGATCAACCAGTGGTCATTGCATGTGGGTTCTTTTCCATAAACCACTTATGGATCCATTACAGTCATTGCTTGTGTGTTATTTCCACAAACCACACATGGATCAACCACTAGACTCATTGCATGTGTGTTCTTTCCACAAACCACATATGGATCAACCAGTGGTCATTGCATGTGGGTTGTTTTCCATAAACCACTTATGGATCCATTACAGTCATAGCATATGTGTTATTTCTAGAAACCACACATGGATCAACCACTAGAGTCATTGGATGTGTGTTATTTCCACAAACCACACATGGATCGACCACTAGAGTCATTGCATGTGTGTGTTCTTTTCCACAAACCACACATGGATCAACCACTAGAGTCATTGCATGTGTGTGTTCTTTTCCACAAACCACACATGGATCAACCACTAGAGTCATTGCATGTGTGTTCTTATACTAAAACCAACACTAGAGTCATTGCATGTGTGTTATTTACACAAACCACACATGGATCAACCAGTGGTCATTGCATGTGTGTTCTTTTCCACAAACCACACATGGATCAACCACTAGAGTCATTGCATGTGTGTTCTTTTCACGAACCACATATGGATCAAACAGAGTCATTGCATGTCTGTTCTTTCCACAAACCACACATGGATCAACCACTAGAGTCATTGCATGTTTGTTCTTAAAGTAAAACCACAAACCAACACTAGAGTCATTGCATGTGTGTTCTTTTCCACAAACCACACATGGATCCAGTAGACTCATTGCATGTGTGTTCTTTTCCACAAACAACTTATGGATCAACCAGTGGTCATTGCATGTTTCTTCTTTTCACAAACCACATGTGGACCCACTAGAGTCATTGCATGTATGTTCTTATAATAAAAATAGCACTAGAGTCATTGCATGTGTGTTCTATCCACAAACCACACATGGATCCACCACTGTCATTGCATGTGTGTTCTTTCCACAAACCACACATGGATCAACCACTAGAGTCATTGCATGTGTGTTCTTTCCACAAACCACATATGGATCAACCAGTGGTCATTGTATGTGGGTTCTTTTCCATAGACCACTTATGGATCCATTACAGTCATTGCATGTGTGTTCTTTCCACAAACCACACATGGATCAACCACTAGAGTCATTGCATGTGTGTTCTTTCCATAAACCACAAATGGATCAACCAGTGGTCATTGCATGTGGGTTCTTTTCCATAAACCACTTATGGATCCATTACAGTCATTGCATGTGTGTTATTTCCACAAACCACACATGGATCAACCACTAGAGTCATTGCATGTGTGTTATTTCCACAAACCACACATGGTTTGACCACTAGAGTCATTGCATCTGTGCGTTCTTTCCCACAAACCACACATGGATCAACCACTAGAGTCATTGCATGTGTGTTCTTATACTAAAACCAACATTAGAGTCATTGCATGTGTGTTCTTTCCACAAACCACACATGGATCAACCAGTGGTCATTGCATGTGTGTTCTTTTCCACAAACCATACATGGATCCACCAGTTGTCATTGCACGTGTGTTCTTTCCACAAACCACATATGGATCAACCAGAGTCATTGCATGTGTGTTCTTTCCACAAACCACACATGGATCAACCACTAGAGTCATTGCATGTTTGTTCTTATACTAAAACCACAAACCAGCACTAGAGTCATTGCATGTGTGTTCTTTTCCACAAACCACACATGGATCCACTAGACTCATTGCATGTGTGTATTTTCCACAAACAACTTATGGATCAACTAGTGATCATTGGATGTGTGTTCTTTTCACAAACCACATGTGGACCCACTAGAGTCATTGCATGTGTGTTCTTATACTAAAACCAACACTAGAGTCATTGCATGTGTGTTATTTCCATAAACCACACATGGATCAACCAGTGGTCATTACATGTGTGTTCTTTTCCACAAACCACACATGGATCCACAAGTGGTCATTGCATGTGTGTTCTTTCCACAAACCACATATGGATCAACCAGAGTAATTGCATGTGTGTTCTTTCCGCAAACCACACATGGATCAACCACTAGAGTCATTGTATGTTTGTTCTTATACTATAACCACAAACCAGCACTAGAGTCAATGCATTTGTGTTCTTTTCCACAAACCACACATGGATCCACCAATGGTCATTGCATGTGTGTTCTTTCCACAAACCACATATAGATCAACCAGAGTCATTGCATGTGTGTTATTTCCACAAACCACACATGGATCAACCACTAGAGTCATTGCATGTGTGTTATTTCCACAAACCACACATGGATCGACCACTAGTCATTGCATGTGTGTGTTCTTTCCACAAACCACACGTGGATCAACCACTAGTCATTGCATGTGTGTTCTTATACTAAAACCAACACTAGAGTCATTGCATGTGTGTTATGTCCACAAACCACACATGGATCAACCACTAGACTCATTGCATGTGTGTTCTTTCCACAAACCACATATGGATCAACCAGTGGTCATTGCATGTGGGTTGTTTTCCATAAACCACGTATGGATCCATTACAGTCATTGCATGTGTCCTATTTCCAGAAACCACACATGGATCAACCACTAGAGTCATTGCATGTTTGTTATTTCCACAAACCACACATGGATCGACCACTAGAGTCATTGCATGTGTGTGTTCTTTTCCACAAACCACACATGGATCAACCACTAGAGTCATTGCATGTGTGTTCTTATACTAAAACCAACACTAGAGTCATTGCATGTGTGTTATTTCCACAAACCACACATGGATCAACCAGTGGACATTGCATGTGTGTTCTTTTCCACAAACCATACATGGATCCACCAGTGGTCATTGCATGTGTGTTCTTTCCACAAACCACATATGGATCAACCAGAGTCATTACATGTGTGTTCTTTCCACAAACCACACATGGATCAACAAATAGAGTCATTGCATGTTTGTTCTTATACTAAAACCACAAACCAGCACTAGAGTCATTGCATGTGTGTTCTTTTCCACAAACCACACATGGATCCACTAGACTCATTGCATGTGTGTTCTTTTCCACAAAAAACTTATGGATCAACCAGTGGTCATTGCATGTGTGTTCTTTTCACAAACCACATGTGGACCCACTAGAGTTATTGCATGTGTGTTCTTATACTAAAAATAGCAATAGAGTCATTGCATGTGTGTTCTATCCACAAACCACACATAGATCCACCACTATCATTGCATGTGTGTTCTTTCCACAAACCACACATGGATCAACCACTAGAGTCATTGCATGTGTGTTCTTTCCACAAACCACATATGGATCAACCAGTGGTCATTGCATGTGGGTTCTTTTCCATAAACCACTTATGGATCCATTACAGTCATTGCTTGTGTGTTATTTCCACAAACCACACATGGATCAACCACTAGACTCATTGCATGTGTGTTCTTTCCACAAACCACATATGGATCAACCAGTGGTCATTGCATGTGGGTTGTTTTCCATAAACCACTTATGGATCCATTACAGTCATAGCATATGTGTTATTTCTAGAAACCACACATGGATCAACCACTAGAGTCATTGGATGTGTGTTATTTCCACAAACCACACATGGATCGACCACTAGAGTCATTGCATGTGTGTGTTCTTTTCCACAAACCACACATGGATCAACCACTAGAGTCATTGCATGTGTGTGTTCTTTTCCACAAACCACACATGGATCAACCACTAGAGTCATTGCATGTGTGTTCTTATACTAAAACCAACACTAGAGTCATTGCATGTGTGTTATTTCCACAAACCACACATGGATCAACCAGTGGTCATTGCATGTGTGTTCTTTTCCACAAACCACACATGGATCAACCACTAGAGTCATTGCATGTGTGTTCTTTTCACGAACCACATATGGATCAAACAGAGTCATTGCATGTCTGTTCTTTCCACAAACCACACATGGATCAACCACTAGAGTCATTGCATGTTTGTTCTTAAAGTAAAACCACAAACCAACACTAGAGTCATTGCATGTGTGTTCTTTTCCACAAACCACACATGGATCCAGTAGACTCATTGCATGTGTGTTCTTTTCCACAAACAACTTATGGATCAACCAGTGGTCATTGCATGTTTCTTCTTTTCACAAACCACATGTGGACCCACTAGAGTCATTGCATGTATGTTCTTATAATAAAAATAGCACTAGAGTCATTGCATGTGTGTTCTATCCACAAACCACACATGGATCCACCACTGTCATTGCATGTGTGTTCTTTCCACAAACCACACATGGATCAACCACTAGAGTCATTGCATGTGTGTTCTTTCCACAAACCACATATGGATCAACCAGTGGTCATTGTATGTGGGTTCTTTTCCATAGACCACTTATGGATCCATTACAGTCATTGCATGTGTGTTCTTTCCACAAACCACACATGGATCAACCACTAGAGTCATTGCATGTGTGTTCTTTCCATAAACCACAAATGGATCAACCAGTGGTCATTGCATGTGGGTTCTTTTCCATAAACCACTTATGGATCCATTATAGTCATTGCATGTGTGTTATTTCCACAAACCACACATGGATCAACCACTAGAGTCATTGCATGTGTGTTATTTCCACAAACCACACATGGTTTGACCACTAGAGTCATTGCATCTGTGCGTTCTTTCCCACAAACCACACATGGATCAACCACTAGAGTCATTGCATGTGTGTTCTTATACTAAAACCAACATTAGAGTCATTGCATGTGTGTTCTTTCCACAAACCACACATGGATCAACCAGTGGTCATTGCATGTGTGTTCTTTTCCACAAACCATACATGGATCCACCAGTTGTCATTGCACGTGTGTTCTTTCCACAAACCACATATGGATCAACTAGAGTCATTGCATGTGTGTTCTTTCCACAAACCACACATGGATCAACCACTAGAGTCATTGCATGTTTGTTCTTATACTAAAACCACAAACCAGCACTAGAGTCATTGCATGTGTGTTCTTTTCCACAAACCACACATGGATCCACTAGACTCATTGCATGTGTGTCTTTTCCACAAACAACTTATGGATCAACTAGTGATCATTGGATGTGTGTTCTTTTCACAAACCACATGTGGACCCACTAGAGTCATTGCATGTGTGTTCTTATACTAAAACCAACACTAGAGTCATTGCATGTGTGTTATTTCCACAAACCACACATGGATCAACCAGTGGTCATTACATGTGTGTTCTTTTCCACAAACCACACATGGATCCACAAGTGGTCATTGCATGTGTGTTCTTTCCACAAACCACATATGGATCAACCAGAGTAATTGCATGTGTGTTCTTTCCGCAAACCACACATGGATCAACCACTAGAGTCATTGTATGTTTGTTCTTATACTATAACCACAAACCAGCACTAGAGTCAATGCATTTGTGTTCTTTTCCACAAACAACACATGGATCCACCAATGGTCATTGCATGTGTGTTCTTTCCACAAACCACATATAGATCAACCAGAGTCATTGCATGTGTGTTATTTCCACAAACCACACATGGATCAACCACTAGAGTCATTGCATGTGTGTTATTTCCACAAACCACACATGGATCGACCACTAGTCATTGCATGTGTGTGTTCTTTCCACAAACCACACGTGGATCAACCACTAGTCATTGCATGTGTGTTCTTATACTAAAACCAACACTAGAGTCATTGCATGTGTGTTATGTCCACAAACCACACATGGATCAACCACTAGACTCATTGCATGTGTGTTCTTTCCACAAACCACATATGGATCAACCAGTGGTCATTGCATGTGGGTTGTTTTCCATAAACCACGTATGGATCCATTACAGTCATTGCATGTGTCCTATTTCCAGAAACCACACATGGATCAACCACTAGAGTCATTGCATGTTTGTTATTTCCACAAACCACACATGGATCGACCACTAGAGTCATTGCATGTGTGTGTTCTTTTCCACAAACCACACATGGATCAACCACTAGAGTCATTGCATGTGTGTTCTTATACTAAAACCAACACTAGAGTCATTGAATGTGTGTCATTTCCACAAACCACACATGGATCAACCAGTGGTCATTGCATGTGTGTTCTTTTCCACAAACCACACATGGATCCACCAGTGGTCATTGCATGTGTGTTCTTTCCACAAACCACATATGGATCAAACAAAGTCATTGCATGTGTGTTCTTTCCACAAACCACACATGGATCAACCACTAGAGTCATTGCATGTTTGTTCTTATACTAAAACCACAAACCAGCACTAGAGTCATTGCATGTGTGTTCTTTTCCACAAACCACACATGGATCCAGTAGACTCATTGCATGTGTGTTCCTTTCCACAAATAGCTTATGGATCAACCAGTGGTCATTGTATGTGTGTTCTTTTCACAAACTACATGTGGACCCACTAGAGTCATTGCATGTGTGTTCTTATAATAAAAATAGCACTAGAGTCATTGCATGTGTGTTCTTTCCACAAACCACACATGGATCAACCCGTGGTCATTGCATGTGTGTTCTTTTCCACAAACCATACATGGATCCACCAGTTGTCATTGCACGTGTGTTCTTTCCACAAACCACATATGGATCAACCAGAGTCATTGCATGTGTGTTCTTTCCACAAACCACACATGGATCAACCACTAGAGTCATTGCATGTTTGTTCTTATACTAAAACCACAAACCAGCACTAGAGTCATTGCATGTGTGTTCTTTTCCACAAACCACACATGGATCCACTAGACTCATTGCATGTGTGTTCTTTCCACAAACCACATATGGATCAACCAGTGGTCATTGCATGTGGGTTGTTTTCCATAAACCACGTATGGATCCATTACAGTCATTGCATGTGTCCTATTTCCAGAAACCACACATGGATCAACCACTAGAGTCATTGCATGTGTGTTATTTCCACAAACCACACATGGATCGACCACTAGAGTCATTGCATGTGTGTGTTCTTTTCCACAAACCACACATGGATCAACCACTAGAGTCATTGCATGTGTGTTCTTATACTAAAACCAACACTAGAGTCATTGCATGTGTGTCATTTCCACAAACCACACATGGATCAACCAGTGGTCATTGCATGTGTGTTCTTTTCCACAAACCACACATGGATCCACCAGTGGTCATTGCATGTGTGTTCTTTCCACAAACCACATATGGATCAAACAAAGTCATTGCATGTGTGTTCTTTCCACAAACCACACATGGATCAACCACTAGAGTCATTGCATGTTTGTTCTTATACTAAAACCACAAACCAGCACTAGAGTCATTGCATGTGTGTTCTTTTCCACAAACCACACATGGATCCAGTAGACTCATTGCATGTGTGTTCCTTTCCACAAATAGCTTATGGATCAACCAGTGGTCATTGTATGTGTGTTCTTTTCACAAACTACATGTGGACCCACTAGAGTCATTGCATGTGTGTTCTTATAATAAAAATAGCACTAGAGTCATTGCATGTGTGTTCTTTCCACAAACCACACATGGATCAACCCGTGGTCATTGCATGTGTGTTCTTTTCCACAAACCATACATGGATCCACCAGTTGTCATTGCACGTGTGTTCTTTCCACAAACCACATATGGATCAACCAGAGTCATTGCATGTGTGTTCTTTCCACAAACCACACATGGATCAACCACTAGAGTCATTGCATGTTTGTTCTTATACTAAAACCACAAACCAGCACTAGAGTCATTGCATGTGTGTTCTTTTCCACAAACCACACATGGATCCACTAGACTCATTGCATGTGTGTCTTTTCCACAAACAACTTATGGATCAACCAGTGATCATTGGATGTGTGTTCTTTTCACAAACCACATGTGGACCCACTAGAGTCATTGCATGTGTGTTCTTATACTAAAACCAACACTAGAGTCATTGCATGTGTGTTATTTCCACAAACCACACATGGATCAACCAGTGGTCATTACATGTGTGTTCTTTTCCACAAAACACACATGGATCCACAAGTGGTCATTGCATGTGTGTTCTTTCCACAAACCACATATGGATCAACCAGAGTAATTGCATGTGTGTTCTTTCCGCAAACCACACATGGATCAACCACTAGAGTCATTGTATGTTTGTTCTTATACTATAACCACAAACCAGCACTAGAGTCAATGCATTTGTGTTCTTTTCCACAAACCACACATGGATCCACCAATGGTCATTGCATGTGTGTTCTTTCCACAAACCACATATAGATCAACCAGAGTCATTGCATGTGTGTTATTTCCACAAACCACACATGGATCAACCACTAGAGTCATTGCATGTGTGTTATTTCCACAAACCACACATGGATCGACCACTAGTCATTGCATGTGTGTGTTCTTTCCACAAACCACACGTGGATCAACCACTAGTCATTGCATGTGTGTTCTTATACTAAAACCAACACTAGAGTCATTGCATGTGTGTTATGTCCACAAACCACACATGGATCAACCACTAGACTCATTGCATGTGTGTTCTTTCCACAAACCACATATGGATCAACCAGTGGTCATTGCATGTGGGTTGTTTTCCATAAACCACGTATGGATCCATTACAGTCATTGCATGTGTCCTATTTCCAGAAACCACACATGGATCAACCACTAGAGTCATTGCATGTGTGTTATTTCCACAAACCACACATGGATCGACCACTAGAGTCATTGCATGTGTGTGTTCTTTTCCACAAACCACACATGGATCAACCACTAGAGTCATTGCATGTGTGTTCTTATACTAAAACCAACACTAGAGTCATTGCATGTGTGCCATTTCCACAAACCACACATGGATCAACCAGTGGTCATTGCATGTGTGTTCTTTTCCACAAACCACACATGGATCCACCAGTGGTCATTGCATGTGTGTTCTTTCCACAAACCACATATGGATCAAACAAAGTCATTGCATGTGTGTTCTTTCCACAAACCACACATGGATCAACCACTAGAGTCATTGCATGTTTGTTCTTATACTAAAACCACAAACCAGCACTAGAGTCATTGCATGTGTGTTCTTTTCCACAAACCACACATGGATCCAGTAGACTCATTGCATGTGTGTTCCTTTCCACAAATAGCTTATGGATCAACCAGTGGTCATTGTATGTGTGTTCTTTTCAAAAACTACATGTGGACCCACTAGAGTCATTGCATGTGTGTTCTTATAATAAAAATAGCACTAGAGTCATTGCATGTGTGTTCTTTCCACAAACCACACATGGATCAACCCGTGGTCATTGCATGTGTGTTCTTTTCCACAAACCATACATGGATCCACCAGTTGTCATTGCACGTGTGTTCTTTCCACAAACCACATATGGATCAACCAGAGTCATTGCATGTGTGTTCTTTCCACAAACCACACATGGATCAACCACTAGAGTCATTGCATGTTTGTTCTTATACTAAAACCACAAACCAGCACTAGAGTCATTGCATGTGTGTTCTTTTCCACAAACCACACATGGATCCACTAGACTCATTGCATGTGTGTCTTTTCCACAAACAACTTATGGATCAACCAGTGATCATTGGATGTGTGTTCTTTTCACAAACCACATGTGGACCCACTAGAGTCATTGCATGTGTGTTCTTATACTAAAACCAACACTAGAGTCATTGCATGTGTGTTATTTCCACAAACCACACATGGATCAACCAGTGGTCATTACATGTGTGTTCTTTTCCACAAACCACACATAGATCCACAAGTGGTCATTGCATGTGTGTTCTTTCCACAAACCACATATGGATCAACCAGAGTAATTGCATGTGTGTTCTTTCCGCAAACCACACATGGATCAACCACTAGAGTCATTGTATGTTTGTTCTTATACTATAACCACAAACCAGCACTAGAGTCAATGCATTTGTGTTCTTTTCCACAAACCACACATGGATCCACCAATGGTCATTGCATGTGTATTCTTTCCACAAACCACATATGGATCAACCAGAGTCATTGCATGTGTGTTATTTCCACAAACCACACATGGATCAACCACTAGAGTCATTGCATGTGTGTTATTTCCACAAACCACACATGGATCGACCACTAGTCATTGCATGTGTGTGTTCTTTTCCACAAACCACACGTGGATCAACCACTAGTCATTGCATGTGTGTTCTTATACTAAAACAAACACTAGAGTCATTGCATCTGTGTTATGTCCACAAACCACACATGGATCAACCACTAGACTCATTGCATGTGTGTTCTTTCCACAAACCACATATGGATCAACCAGTGGTCATTGCATGTGGGTTGTTTTCCATAAACCACGTATGGATCCATTACAGTCATTGCATGTGTCCTATTTCCAGAAACCACACATGGATCAACCACTAGAGTCATTGCATGTGTGTTATTTCCACAAACCACACATGGATCGACCACTAGAGTCATTGCATGTGTGTGTTCTTTTCCACAAACCACACATGGATCAACCACTAGAGTCATTGCATGTGTGTTCTTATACTAAAACCAACACTAGAGTCATTGCATGTGTGTCATTTCCACAAACCACACATGGATCAACCAGTGGTCATTGCATGTGTGTTCTTTTCCACAAACCACACATGGATCCACCAGTGGTCATTGCATGTGTGTTCTTTCCACAAACCACATATGGATCAAACAAAGTCATTGCATGTGTGTTCTTTCCACAAACCACACATGGATCAACCACTAGAGTCATTGCATGTTTGTTCTTATACTAAAACCACAAACCAGCACTAGAGTCATTGCATGTGTGTTCTTTTCCACAAACCACACATGGATCCAGTAGACTCATTGCATGTGTGTTCCTTTCCACAAACAGCTTATGGATCAACCAGTGGTCATTGCATGTGTGTTCTTTTCACAAACTACATGTGGACCCACTAGAGTCATTGCATGTGTGTTCTTATAATAAAAATAGCACTAGAGTCATTGCATGTGTGTTCTATCCACAAACCACACATGGATCCACCACTGTCATTGCATGTGTGTTCGTTCCACAAACCACACATGGATCAACCACTAGAGTCATTGCATGTGTGTTCTTTCCACAAACCACATATGGATCAACCAGTGGTCATTGCATGTGGGTTCTTTTCTATAAACCACTTATGGATCCATTACAGTCATTGCATGTGTGTTGTTTCCACAAACCACACATGGATCAACCACTAGAGTCATTGCATGTGTGTTCTTTCCACAGACCACATATGGATCAACAAATGGTCATTGCATGTGGGTTCTTTTCCATAAACTACTTATGGATCCATTACAGTCATTACATGTGTGTTATTTCCACAAACCACACATGGATCAACCACTAGAATTATTGCATGTGTGCTATTTCCACAAACCACACATGGTTCGACCACTAGAGTCATTGCATGTGTGTGTTCTTTTCCACAAACCACACATGGATCAACCACTAGAGTCATTGCATGTGTGTTCTTATACTAAACCAACACTAGAGTCATTCCATGTGTGTTATTTCCACAAACCACACATGGATCAACCAATGATCATTGCACTTGTGTTCTTTTCCACAAACCATACATGGATCCACCAGTGGTCATTGCATGTGTGTTCTTTCCACAAACCACATATGGATCAACCAGAGTCATTGGATGTGTGTTCTTTCCACAAACCACACATGGATCAACCACTAGACTCATTGCATGTGTGTTCTTTTCCACAAACAACTTATGGATCAACCAGTGGTCATTGCATGTGTGTTCTTTTCACAAACCACATGTGGACCCACTAGAGTCATTGCATGTGTGTTCTTATACTAAAACTAACACTAGAGTCATTGCATGTGTGTTATTTCCACAAACCACACATGGATCAACCAGTGGTCATTACATGTGTGTTCTTTTCCAGAAACCACACATGGATCCACAAGTGGTCATTGCATGTGTGTTCTTTCCACAAAGCACATATGGATCAACCAGAGTAATTGCATGTGTGTTCTTTCCACAAACCACACATGGATCAACCTCTAGAGTCATTGCATGTTTGTTCTTATACTATAACCACAAACCAGCACTAGAGTCATTGCATGTGTGTTCTTTTCCACAAACCACACATGGATCCACCAATGGTCATTGCATGTGTGTTCTTTCCACAAACCACATATGGATCAACGAGAGTCATTGCATGTGTGTTATTTCCACAAACCACACATGGATCAACCACTAGAGTCATTGCATGTGTGTTATTTCCACAAACCACACATGGATCGACCACTAGAGTCATTGCATGTGTGTGTTCTTTTCCACAAACCACACGTGGATCAACCACTAGAGTCATTGCATGTGTGTTCTTATACTAAAACCAACACTAGAGTCATTGCATGTGTGTTATTTCCACAAACCACACATGGATCAACCAGTGGTCATTGCATGTGTGTTCTTTTCCACAAACCACACATGGATCCACAAGTGGTCATTGCATGCGTGTTCTTTCCACAAACCACATATGGATCAACAAGAGTAATTGCATGTGTGTTCTTTCCACAAACCACACATGGATAAACCACTAGAGTCATTGCATGTTTGTTCTGATACTAACAAACCAGCACTAGAGTTATTTCATGTGTGTTCTTTCCACAAACCACACATGGATCAACCAGTGGTCATTGCATGTGTGTTCTTTTCCACAAACCATACATGGATCCACCAGTTGTCATTGCACGTGTGTTCTTTCCACAAACCACATATGGATCAACCAGAGTCATTGCATGTGTGTTCTTTCCACAAACCACACATGGATCAACCACTAGAGTCATTGCATGTTTGTTCTTATACTAAAACCACAAACCAGCACTAGAGTCATTGCATGTGTGTTCTTTTCCACAAACTACACATGGATCCACTAGACTCATTGCATGTGTGTATTTTCCACAAACAACTTATGGATCAACCAGTGATCATTGCATGTGTGTTCTTTTCACAAACCACATGTGGACCCACTAGAGTCATTGCATGTGTGTTCTTATACTAAAACCAAAACTAGAGTCATTGCATGTGTGTTATTTCCACAAACCACACATGGATCAACCAGTGGTCATTACATGTGTGTTCTTTTCCACAAACCACACATGGATCCACAAGTGGTCATTGCATGTGTGTTCTTTCCACAAACCACATATGGATCAACCAGAGTAATTGCATGTGTGTTCTTTCCACAAACCACACATGGATCAACCACTAGAGTCATTGTATGTTTGTTCTTATACTATAACCACAAACCAGCACTAGAGTCAATGCATTTGTGTTCTTTTCCACAAACCACACATGGATCCACCAATGGTCATTGCATGTGTGTTCTTTCCACAAACCACATATGGATCAACCAGAGTCATTGCATGTGTGTTATTTCCACAAACCACACATGGATCAACCACTAGAGTCATTGCATGTGTGTTATTTCCACAAACCACACATGGATCGACCACTAGTCATTGCATGTGTGTGTTCTTTCCACAAACCACACGTGGATCAACCACTAGTCATTGCATGTGTGTTCTTATACTAAAACCAACACTAGAGTCATTGCATGTGTGTTATGTCCACAAACCACACATGGATCAACCACTAGACTCATTGCATGTGTGTTCTTTCCACAAACCACATATGGATCAACCAGTGGTCATTGCATGTGGGTTGTTTTCCATAAACCACGTATGGATCCATTACAGTCATTGCATGTGTCCTATTTCCAGAAACCACACATGGATCAACCACTAGAGTCATTGCATGTTTGTTATTTCCACAAACCACACATGGATCGACCACTAGAGTCATTGCATGTGTGTGTTCTTTTCCACAAACCACACATGGATCAACCACTAGAGTCATTGCATGTGTGTTCTTATACTAAAACCAACACTAGAGTCATTGCATGTGTGTCATTTCCACAAACCACACATGGATCAACCAGTGGTCATTGCATGTGTGTTCTTTTCCACAAACCACACATGGATCCACCAGTGGTCATTGCATGTGTGTTCTTTCCACAAACCACATATGGATCAAACAAAGTCATTGCATGTGTGTTCTTTCCACAAACCACACATGGATCAACCACTAGAGTCATTGCATGTTTGTTCTTATACTAAAACCACAAACCAGCACTAGAGTCATTGCATGTGTGTTCTTTTCCACAAACCACACATGGATCCAGTAGACTCATTGCATGTGTGTTCCTTTCCACAAATAGCTTATGGATCAACCAGTGGTCATTGTATGTGTGTTCTTTTCACAAACTACATGTGGACCCACTAGAGTCATTGCATGTGTGTTCTTATAATAAAAATAGCACTAGAGTCATTGCATGTGTGTTCTTTGCAGAAACCACACATGGATCAACCCGTGGTCATTGCATGTGTGTTCTTTTCCACAAACCATACATGGATCCACCAGTTGTCATTGCACGTGTGTTCTTTCCACAAACCACATATGGATCAACCAGAGTCATTGCATGTGTGTTCTTTCCACAAACCACACATGGATCAACCACTAGAGTCATTGCATGTTTGTTCTTATACTAAAACCACAAACCAGCACTAGAGTCATTGCATGTGTGTTCTTTTCCACAAACCACACATGGATCCACTAGACTCATTGCATGTGTGTCTTTTCCACAAACAACTTATGGATCAACCAGTGATCATTGGATGTGTGTTCTTTTCACAAACCACATGTGGACCCACTAGAGTCATTGCATGTGTGTTCTTATACTAAAACCAACACTAGAGTCATTGCATGTGTGTTATTTCCACAAACCACACATGGATCAACCAGTGCTCATTACATGTGTGTTCTTTTCCACAAACCACACATGGATCCACAAGTGGTCATTGCATGTGTGTTCTTTCCACAAACCACATATGGATCAACCAGAGTAATTGCATGTGTGTTCTTTCCGCAAACCACACATGGATCAACCACTAGAGTCATTGTATGTTTGTTCTTATACTATAACCACAAACCAGCACTAGCGTCAATGCATTTGTGTTCTTTTCCACAAACCACACATGGATCCACCAATGGTCATTGCATGTGTGTTCTTTCCACAAACCACATATGGATCAACCAGAGTCATTGCATGTGTGTTATTTCCACAAACCACACATGGATCAACCATTAGAGTCATTGCATGTGTGTTATTTCCACAAACCACACATGGATCGACCACTAGTCATTGCATGTGTGTGTTCTTTTCCACAAACCACACGTGGATCAACCACTAGTCATTGCATGTGTGTTCTTATACTAAAACAAACACTAGAGTCATTGCATCTGTGTTATGTCCACAAACCACACATGGATCAACCACTAGACTCATTGCATGTGTGTTCTTTCCACAAACCACATATGGATCAACCAGTGGTCATTGCATGTGGGTTGTTTTCCATAAACCACGTATGGATCCATTACAGTCATTGCATGTGTCCTATTTCCAGAAACCACACATGGATCAACCACTAGAGTCATTGCATGTGTGTTATTTCCACAAACCACACATGGATCGACCACTAGAGTCATTGCATGTGTGTGTTCTTTTCCACAAACCACACATGGATCAACCACTAGAGTCATTGCATGTGTGTTCTTATACTAAAACCAACACTAGAGTCATTGCATGTGTGTCATTTCCACAAACCACACATGGATCAACCAGTGGTCATTGCATGTGTGTTCTTTTCCACAAACCACACATGGATCCACCAGTGGTCATTGCATGTGTGTTCTTTCCACAAACCACATATGGATCAAACAAAGTCATTGCATGTGTGTTCTTTCCACAAACCACACATGGATCAACCACTAGAGTCATTGCATGTTTGTTCTTATACTAAAACCACAAACCAGCACTAGAGTCATTGCATGTGTGTTCTTTTCCACAAACCACACATGGATCCAGTAGACTCATTGCATGTGTGTTCCTTTCCACAAACAGCTTATGGATCAACCAGTGGTCATTGCATGTGTGTTCTTTTCACAAACTACATGTGGACCCACTAGAGTCATTGCATGTGTGTTCTTATAATAAAAATAGCACTAGAGTCATTGCATGTGTGTTCTATCCACAAACCACACATGGATCCACCACTGTCATTGCATGTGTGTTCGTTCCACAAACCACACATGGATCAACCACTAGAGTCATTGCATGTGTGTTCTTTCCACAAACCACATATGGATCAACCAGTGGTCATTGCATGTGGGTTCTTTTCTATAAACCACTTATGGATCCATTACAGTCATTGCATGTGTGTTACTTCCAGAAACCACACATGGATCAACCACTAGAGTCATTGCATGTGTGTTATTTCCACAAACCACACATGGATCAACCAGTGGTCATTGCATGTGTGTTCTTTCCACAAACCACATATGGATCAAACAAAGTCATTGCATGTGTGTTCTTTCCACAAACCACACATGGATCAACCACTAGAGTCATTGCATGTTTGTTCTTATACTAAAACTACAAACCAGCACTAGAGTCATTGCATGTGTGTTGTTTTCCACAAACCACACATGGATCAACCAGTGGTCATTGCATGTGTGTTCTTTCCACAAACCACATATGGATCAACCAGAGTCATTGCATGTGTGTTCTTTCCACAAACCACACATGGATCAACCACTAGAGTCATTGCATGTGTGTTATTTCCACAAACCACACATGGTTTGACCACTAGAGTCATTGCATCTGTGCGTTCTTTCCCACAAACCACACATGGATCAACCACTAGAGTCATTGCATGTGTGTTCTTATACTAAAACCAACATTAGAGTCATTGCATGTGTGTTCTTTCCACAAACCACACATGGATCAACCAGTGGTCATTGCATGTGTGTTCTTTTCCACAAACCACACATGGATCCACCAGTGGTCATTGCATGTGTGTTCTTTCCACAAACCACATATGGATCAAACAAAGTCATTGCATGTGTGTTCTTTCCACAAACCACACATGGATCAACCACTAGAGTCATTGCATGTTTGTTCTTATACTAAAACCACAAACCAGCACTAGAGTCATTGCATGTGTGTTCTTTTCCACAAACCACACATGGATCCAGTAGACTCATTGCATGTGTGTTCCTTTCCACAAACAGCTTATGGATCAACCAGTGGTCATTGCATGTGTGTTCTTTTCACAAACTACATGTGGACCCACTAGAGTCATTGCATGTGTGTTCTTATAATAAAAATAGCACTAGAGTCATTGCATGTGTGTTCTATCCACAAACCACACATGGATCCACCACTGTCATTGCATGTGTGTTCGTTCCACAAACCACACATGGATCAACCACTAGAGTCATTGCATGTGTGTTCTTTCCACAAACCACATATGGATCAACCAGTGGTCATTGCATGTGGGTTCTTTTCTATAAACCACTTATGGATCCATTACAGTCATTGCATGTGTGTTGTTTCCACAAACCACACATGGATCAACCACTAGAGTCATTGCATGTGTGTTCTTTCCACAGACCACATATGGATCAACAAATGGTCATTGCATGTGGGTTCTTTTCCATAAACTACTTATGGATCCATTACAGTCATTACATGTGTGTTATTTCCACAAACCACACATGGATCAACCACTAGAATTATTGCATGTGTGATATTTCCACAAACCACACATGGTTCGACCACTAGAGTCATTGCATGTGTGTGTTCTTTTCAACAAACCACACATGGATCAACCACTAGAGTCATTGCATGTGTGTTCTTATACTAAACCAACACTAGAGTCATTCCATGTGTGTTATTTCCACAAACCACACATGGATCAACCAATGATCATTGCACTTGTGTTCTTTTCCACAAACCATACATGGATCCACCAGTGGTCATTGCATGTGTGTTCTTTCCACAAACCACATATGGATCAACCAGAGTCATTGGATGTGTGTTCTTTCCACAAACCACACATGGATCAACCACTAGACTCATTGCATGTGTGTTCTTTTCCACAAACAACTTATGGATCAACCAGTGGTCATTGCATGTGTGTTCTTTTCACAAACCACATGTGGACCCACTAGAGTCATTGCATGTGTGTTCTTATACTAAAACCAACACTAGAGTCATTGCATGTGTGTTATTTCCACAAACCACACATGGATCAACCAGTGGTCATTACATGTGTGTTCTTTTCCAGAAACCACACATGGATCCACAAGTGGTCATTGCATGTGTGTTCTTTCCACAAAGCACATATGGATCAACCAGAGTAATTGCATGTGTGTTCTTTCCACAAACCACACATGGATCAACCACTAGAGTCATTGCATGTTTGTTCTTATACTATAACCACAAACCAGCACTAGAGTCATTGCATGTGTGTTCTTTTCCACAAACCACACATGGATCCACGAATGGTCATTGCATGTGTGTTCTTTCCACAAACCACATATGGATCAACGAGAGTCATTGCATGTGTGTTATTTCCACAAACCACACATGGATCAACCACTAGAGTCATTGCATGTGTGTTATTTCCACAAACCACACATGGATCGACCACTAGAGTCATTGCATGTGTGTGTTCTTTTCCACAAACCACACGTGGATCAACCACTAGAGTCATTGCATGTGTGTTCTTATACTAAAACCAACACTAGAGTCATTGCATGTGTGTTATTTCCACAAACCACACATGGATCAACCAGTGGTCATTGCATGTGTGTTCTTTTCCACAAACCACACATGGATCCACAAGTGGTCATTGCATGCGTGTTCTTTCCACAAACCACATATGGATCAACAAGAGTAATTGCATGTGTGTTCTTTCCACAAACCACACATGGATAAACCACTAGAGTCATTGCATGTTTGTTCTGATACTAACAAACCAGCACTAGAGTTATTTCATGTGTGTTCTGTCCACAAACCATACATGGATCAACCAGTGGTCATTGCATGTGTGTTCTTTTCCACAAACCATACATGGATCCACCAGTTGTCATTGCACGTGTGTTCTTTCCACAAACCACATATGGATCAACCAGAGTCATTGCATGTGTGTTCTTTCCACAAACCACACATGGATCAACCACTAGAGTCATTGCATGTTTGTTCTTATACTAAAACCACAAACCAGCACTAGAGTCATTGCATGTGTGTTCTTTTCCACAAACTACACATGGATCCACTAGACTCATTGCATGTGTGTATTTTCCACAAACAACTTATGGATCAACCAGTGATCATTGCATGTGTGTTCTTTTCACAAACCACATGTGCACCCACTAGAGTCATTGCATGTGTGTTCTTATACTAAAACCAAAACTAGAGTCATTGCATGTGTGTTATTTCCACAAACCACACATGGATCAACCAGTGGTCATTACATGTGTGTTCTTTTCCACAAACCACACATGGATCCACAAGTGGTCATTGCATGTGTGTTCTTTCCACAAACCACATATGGATCAACCAGAGTAATTGCATGTGTGTTCTTTCCACAAACCACACATGGATCAACCACTAGAGTCATTGCATGTTTGTTCTTATACTATAACCACAAACCAGCACTAGAGTCAATGCATGTGTGTTCTTTTCCACAAACCACACATGGATCCACCAATGGTCATTGCATGTGTGTTCTTTCCACAAACCACATATGGATCAACCAGAGTCATTGCATGTGTGTTATTTCCACAAACCACACATGGATCAACCACTAGAGTCATTGCATGTGTGTTATTTCCACAAACCACACATGGATCGACCACTAGTCATTGCATGTGTGTGTTCTTTTCCACAAACCACACGTGGATCAACCACTAATCATTGCATGTGTGTTCTTATACTAAAACCAACACTAGAGTCATTGCATGTGTGTTATGTCCACAAACCACACATGGATCAACCACTAGACTCATTGCATGTGTGTTCTTTCCACAAACCACATATGGATCAACCAGTGGTCATTGCATGTGGGTTGTTTTCCATAAACCACTTATGGATCCATTACAGTCATTGCATGTGTGTTATTTCCAGAAACCACACATGGATCAACCACTAGAGTCATTGCATGTGTGTTATTTCCACAAACCACACATGGATCGAGCACTAGATTCATTGCATGTGTGTGTTCTTTTCCACAAACCACACATGGATCAACCACTAGAGTCATTGCATGTGTGTTCTTATACTAAAACCAACACTAGAGTCATTGCATGTGTGTTATTTCCACAAACCACACATGGATCAACCAGTGGTCATTGCATGTGTGTTCTTTTCCACAAACCACACATGGATCCACCAGTGGTCATTGCATGTGCGTTCTTTCCACAAACCACATATGGATCAAACAGAGTCATTGCATGTGTGTTCTTTCCACAAACCACACATGGATCAACCACTAGAGTCATTGCATGTTTGTTCTTATACTAAAACCACAACCAACACTAGAGTCATTGCATGTGTGTTCTTTTCCACAAACCACACATGGATCCAGTAGACTCATTGCATGTGTGTTCTTTTCCACAAACAACTTATGGATCAACCAGTGGTCATTGCATGTGTGTTCTTTTCACAAACCACATGTGGACCCACTAGAGTCATTGCATGTGTGTTCTTATAATAAAAATAGCACAAGAGTCATTGCATGTGTGTTCTATCCACAAACCACACATGGATCCACCACTATCATTGCATGTGTGTTCGTTCCACAAACCACACATGGATCAACCACTAGAGTCATTGCATGTGTGTTCTTTCCACAAACCACATATGGATCAACCAGTGGTCATTGCATGTGGGTTCTTTTCTATAAACCACTTATGGATCCATTACAGTCATTGCATGTGTGTTATTTCCACAAACCACACATGGATCAACCACTAGAGTCATTGCATGTGTGTTCTTTCCACAAACCACATATGGATCAACCAGTGGTCATTGCATGTGGGTTCTTTTCCATAAACCACTTATGGATCCATTACAGTCATTACATGTGTGTTATTTCCACAAACCACACATGGATCAACCACTAGAGTTATTGCATCTGTGCTATTTCCACAAACCACACATGGTTCGACCACTAGAGTCATTGCATGTGTGTGTTCTTTTCCACAAACCACACATGGATCAACCACTAGAGTCATTGCATGTGTGGTCTTATACTAAAACCAACACTAGAGTCATTGCATGTGTGTTCTTTCCACAAACCACACATGGATCAACCAGTGGTCATTGCATGTGTGTTCTTTTCCACAAACCATACATGGATCCACCAGTGGTCATTGCATGTGTGTTCTTTCCACAAACCACATATGGATCAACCAGAGTCATTACATGTGTGTTCTTTCCACAAACCACACATGGATCAACCACTAGAGTCATTGCATGTTTGTTCTTATACTAAAACCACAAACCAGCACTACAGTCATTGCATGTGTGTTCTTTACCACAAACCACACATGGATCCACTAGACTCATTGCATGTGTGTTCTTTTCCACAAACAACTTATGGATCAACCAGTGGTCATTGCATGTGTGTTCTTTTCACAAACCACATGTGGACCCACTAGAGTCATTGCATGTGTGTTCTTATACTAAAAATAGCACTAGAGTCATTGCATGTGTGTTCTATCCACAAACCACACATGGATCCACCACTATCATTGCATGTGTGTTCTTTCCACAAACCACACATGGATCAACCACTAGAGTCATTGCATGTGTGTTCTTTCCACAAACCACATATGGATCAACAAGTGGTCATTGCATGTGGGTTCTTTTCCATAAACCACTTATGGATCCATTACAGTCATTGTGTGTGTGTTATTTCCACAAACCACACATGGATCAACCACTAGACTCATTGCATATGTGTTCTTTCCACAAACCACATATGGATCAACCATTGGTCATTGCATGTGGGTTGTTTTCCATAAACCACTTCTGGATCCATTACAGTCATTGCATATGTGTTATTTCTAGAAACCACACATGGATCAACCACTAGAGTCATTGGATGTGTGTTATTTCCACAAACCACACATGGATCGACCACTAGAGTCATTGCATGTGTGTGTTCTTTTCCACAAACCACACATGGATCAACCACTAGAGTCATTGCATGTGTGTTCTTATACTAAAACCAACACTAGAGTCATTGCATGTGTATTATTTCCACAAACCACACATGGATCAACCAGTGGTCATTGCATGTGTGTTCTTTTCCACAAACCACATATGGATCAACCAGAGTCATTGCATGTGTGTTCTTTCCACAAACCACACATGGATCAACCACTAGAGTCATTGCATGTTTGTTGTTATACTAAAACCACAAACCAGCACTACAGTCATTGCATGTGTGTTCTTTTCCACAAACCACACATGGATCCAGTAGACTCATTGCATGTGTGTTCTTTTCCACAAACAACTTATGGATCTTCCAGTGGTCATTGCATGTGTGTTCTTTTCACAAACCATATGTGGACCCACTAGAGTCATTGCATGTGTGTTCTTATACTAAAACTAACACTAGAGTCATTGTAAGTGTGTTATTTCCACAAACCACACATTGATCAACCAATGGTCATTGCATGTGTGTTCTTTTCCACAAACCACACATGGATCAACCACTAGAGTCATTGCATGTGTGTTCTTTCCACAAACCACATATGGATCAAACAGAGTCATTGCATGTGTGTTCTTTCCACAAACCACACATGGATCAACCACTAGAGTCATTGCATGTTTGTTCTTATACTAAAACCACAAACCAAGACTAGAGTCATTGCATGTGTGTTCTTTTCCACAAACCACACATGGATCCAGTAGACTCATTGCATGTGTGTTCTTTTCCACAAACAACTTATGGATCAAACAGTGGTCATTGCATGTGTGTTCTTTTCACAAACCACATGTGGACCCACTAGAGTCATTGCATGTGTGTTCTTATAATAAAAATAGCACTAGAGTCATTGCATGTGTGTTCCATCCACAAACCACACATGGATCCACTACTGTAATTGCATGTGTGTTCTTTCCACAAACCACACATGGATCAACCACTAGAGTCATTGCATGTGTGTTCTTTCCACAAACCACATATGGATCAACCAGTGGTCATTGCATGTGGGTTCTTTTCCATAGACCACTTATGGATCCATTACAGTCATTGCATGTGTGTTATTTCCACAAACCACACATGGATCAACCACTAGAGTCATTGCATGTGTGTTCTTTCCACAAACCACAAATGGACCAACCAGTGGTCATTGCATGTGGGTTCTTTTCCATAAACCACTTATGGATCCATTACAGTCATTGCATGTGTGTTATTTCCACAAACCACACATGGATCAACCACTAGAGTCATTGCATGTGTGTTATTTCCACAAACCACACATGGTTTGACCACTAGAGTCATTGCATGTGTGTGTTCTTTTCCACAAACCACACATGGATCAACCACTAGAGTCATTGCATGTGTGTTCTTATACTAAAACCAACACTAGAGTCATTGCATGTGTGTTCTTTCCACAAACCACACATGGATCAACCAGTGGTCATTGCATGTGTGTTCTTTTCCACAAACCATACATGGATCCACCAGTTGTCATTGCACGTGTGTTCTTTCCACAAACCACATATGGATCAACCAGAGTCATTGCATGTGTGTTCTTTCCAGAAACCACACATGGATCAACCACTAGAGTCATTTCATGTTTGTTCTTATACTAAAACCACAAACCAGCACTAGAGTCATTGCATGTGTGTTCTTTTCCACAAACCACACATGGATCCACTAGACTCATTGCATGTGTGTCTTTTCCACAAACAATTTATGGATCAACCAGTGATCATTGCATGTGTGTTCTTTTCACAAACCACATGTGGACCCACTAGAGTCATTGCATGTGTGTTCTTATACTAAAACCAACACTAGAGTCATTGCACGTGTGTTATTTCCACAAACCACACATGGATGAACCAGTGGTCATTACATGTGTGTTCTTTTCCACAAACCACACATGGATCAACCACTAGAGTAATTGCATGTTTGTTCTTATACTATAACCACAAACCAGCACTAGAGTCAATGCATGTGTGTTCTTTTCCACAAACCACACATGGATCCACCAATGGTCATTGCATGTGTGTTCTTTCCACAAACCACATATGGATCAACCAGAGTCATTGCATGTGTGTTATTTCCACAAACCACACATGGATCAACCACCGGAGTCATTGCATGTGTGTTATTTCCGCAAACCACACATGGATCGACCACTAGTCATTGCATGTGTGTGTTCTTTTCCACAAACCACACGTGGATCAACCACTAGTCATTGCATGTGTGTTCTTATAATAAAACCAACACTAGAGTCATTGCATGTGTGTTATGTCCACAAACCACACATGGATCAACCACTAGACTCATTGCGTGTGTGTTCTTTCCACAAACCACATATGGATCAACCAGTGGTCATTGCATGTGGGTTGTTTTCCATAAACCACGTATGGATCCATTACAGTCATTGCATGTGTGTTATTTCCAGAAACCACACATGGATCAACCACTAGAGTCATTGCATGTGTGTTCTTATACTAAAACCAACACTAGAGTCATTGCATGTGTGTTATTTCCACAAACCACACATGGATCAACCAGTGGTCATTGCATGTGTGTTCTTTTCCACAGACCACACATGGATCCACCAGTGGTCATTGCATGTGTGTTCTTTCCACAAACCACATATGGATCAAACAGAGTCATTGCATGTGTGTTCTTTCCACAAACCACACATGGATCAACCACTAGAGTCATTGCATGTTTGTTCTTATACTAAAACCACAAACCAGCACTAGAGTCATTGCATGTGTGTTCTTTTCCACAAACCACACATGGATCCAGTAGACTCATTGCATGTGTGTTCTTTTCCACAAATAGCTTATGGATCAACCAGTGGTCATTGCATGTGTGTTCTTTTCACAAACCACATGTGGACCCACTAGAGTCATTGCATGTGTGTTCTTATAATAAAAATAGCACTAGAGTCATTGCATGTGTGTTCTATCCACAAACCACACATGGATCCACCACTGTCATTGCATGTGTGTTCGTTCCACAAACCACACATGGATCAACCACTAGAGTCATTGCATGTGTGTTCTTTCCACAAACCACATATGGATCAACCAGTGGTCATTGCATGTGGGTTCTTTTCTATAAAGCACTTATGGATCCATTACAGTCATTGCATGTGTGTTATTTCCACAAACCACACATGGATCAACCACTAGAGTCATTGCATGTGTGGTCTTTCCACAAACCACATATGGATCAACCAGTGGTCATTGCATGTGGGTTATTTCCACAAACCACACATGGATCAACCACTAGAGTCATTGCATGTGTGTTATTTCCACAAACCACACATGGATCGACCACTAGAGTCATTGCATGTGTGTGTTCTTTTCCACAAACCACACGTGGATCAACCACTAGAGTCATTGCATGTGTGTTCTTATACTAAAACCAACACTAGAGTCATTGCATGTGTGTTATTTCCACAAACCACACATGGATCAACCAGTGGTCATTGCATGTGTGTTCTTTTCCACAAACCACACATGGATCCACAAGTGGTCATTGCATGCGTGTTCTTTCCACAAACCACATATGGATCAACAAGAGTAATTGCATGTGTGTTCTTTCCACAAACCACACATGGATAAACCACTAGAGTCATTGCATGTTTGTTCTGATACTAACAAACCAGCACTAGAGTTATTTCATGTGTGTTCTTTCCACAAACCACACATGGATCAACCAGTGGTCATTGCATGTGTGTTCTTTTCCACAAACCATACATGGATCCACCAGTTGTCATTGCACGTGTGTTCTTTCCACAAACCACATATGGATCAACCAGAGTCATTGCATGTGTGTTCTTTCCACAAACCACACATGGATCAACCACTAGAGTCATTGCATGTTTGTTCTTATACTAAAACCACAAACCAGCACTAGAGTCATTGCATGTGTGTTCTTTTCCACAAACTACACATGGATCCACTAGACTCATTGCATGTGTGTATTTTCCACAAACAACTTATGGATCAACCAGTGATCATTGCATGTGTGTTCTTTTCACAAACCACATGTGGACCCACTAGAGTCATTGCATGTGTGTTCTTATACTAAAACCAAAACTAGAGTCATTGCATGTGTGTTATTTCCACAAACCACACATGGATCAACCACTAGAGTCATTGCATGTGTGTTCTTATACTAAAACCAACACTAGAGTCATTGCATGTGTGTTATTTCCACAAACCACACATGGATCAACCAGTGGTCATTGCATGTGTGTTCTTTTCCACAGACCACACATGGATCCACCAGTGGTCATTGCATGTGTGTTCTTTCCACAAACCACATATGGATCAAACAGAGTCATTGCATGTGTGTTCTTTCCACAAACCACACATGGATCAACCACTAGAGTCATTGCATGTTTGTTCTTATACTAAAACCACAAACCAGCACTAGAGTCATTGCATGTGTGTTCTTTTCCACAAACCACACATGGATCCAGTAGACTCATTGCATGTGTGTTCTTTTCCACAAATAGCTTATGGATCAACCAGTGGTCATTGCATGTGTGTTCTTTTCACAAACCACATGTGGACCCACTAGAGTCATTGCATGTGTGTTCTTATAATAAAAATAGCACTAGAGTCATTGCATGTGTGTTCTATCCACAAACCACACATGGATCCACCACTGTCATTGCATGTGTGTTCGTTCCACAAACCACACATGGATCAACCACTAGAGTCATTGCATGTGTGTTCTTTCCACAAACCACATATGGATCAACCAGTGGTCATTGCATGTGGGTTCTTTTCTATAAAGCACTTATGGATCCATTACAGTCATTGCATGTGTGTTATTTCCACAAACCACACATGGATCAACCACTAGAGTCATTGCATGTGTGGTCTTTCCACAAACCACATATGGATCAACCAGTGGTCATTGCATGTGGGTTCTTTTCTATAAACCACTTATGGATCCATTACAGTCATTACATGTGTGTTATTTCCACAAACCACACATGGATCAACCACTAGAGTTATTGCATGTGTGCTATTTCCACAAACCACACATGGTTCGACCACTAGAGTCATTGCATGTGTGTGTTCTTTTCCACAAACCATACATGGATCAACCACTAGAGTCATTGCATGTGTGTTCTTATACTAAAACCAACACTAGAGTCATTGCATGTGTGTTCTTTCCACAAACCACACATGGATCAACCAGTGGTCATTGCACTTGTGTTCTTTTCCACAAACCATGCATGGATCCACCATTGGTCATTGCATGTGTGTTCTTTCCACAAACCACATATGGATCAACCAGAGTCATTGCATGTGTGTTCTTTCCACAAACCACACATGGATCAACCACTAGAGTCATTGCATGTTTGTTCTTATACTAAAACTACAAACCAGCACTAGAGTCATTGCATGTGTGTTGTTTTCCACAAACCACACATGGATCCACCAGTGGTCATTGCATGTGTGTTCTTTCCACAAACCACATATGGATCAACCAGAGTCATTGCATGTATGTTATTTCCACAAACCACACATGGATCAACCACTAGAGTCATTGCATGTGTGTTATTTCCACAAACCACACATGGATCGACCACTAGAGTCATTGCATGTGTGTGTTCTTTTCCACAAACCATACATGGATCCACCAGTGGTCATTGCATGTGTGTTCTTTCCACAAACCACATATGGATCAACCAGAGTCATTGCATGTGTGTTCTTTCCACAAACCACACATGGATAAACCACTAGAGTCATTGCATGTTTGTTCTTATACTAAAACGACAAACCAGCACTAGAGTCATTGCATGTGTGTTCTTTTCCACAAACCACACATGGATCCACTAGACTCATTGCATGTGTGTTCTTTTCCACAAACAACTTATCGATCAACCAGTGGTCATTGCATGTGTGTTCTTTTCACAAACCACATGTGGACCCACTAGAGTCATTGCATGTGTGTTCTTATACTAAAACCAACACTAGAGTCATTGCATGTGTGTTATTTCCACAAACCACACATGGATCAACCAGTGGTCATTACATGTGTGTTCTTTTCCAGAAACCACACATGGATCCACAAGTGGTCATTGCATGTGTGTTCTTTCCACAAAGAACATATGGATCAACCAGAGTAATTGCATGTGTGTTCTTTCCACAAACCACACATGGATCAACCACTAGAGTCATTGCATGTTTGTTCTTATACTATAACCACAAACCAGCACTAGAGTCATTGCATGTGTGTTCTTTTCCACAAACCACACATGGATCCACCAATGGTCATTGCATGTGTGTTCTTTCCACAAACCACATATGGATCAACGAGAGTCATTGCATGTGTGTTATTTCCACAAACCACACATGGATCAACCACTAGAGTCATTGCATGTGTGTTATTTCCACAAACCACACATGGATCGACCACTAGAGTCATTGCATGTGTGTGTTCTTTTCCACAAACCACACGTGGATCAACCACTAGAGTCATTGCATGTGTGTTCTTATACTAAAACCAACACTAGAGTCATTGCATGTGTGTTATTTCCACAAACCACACATGGATCAACCAGTGGTCATTGCATGTGTGTTCTTTTCCACAAACCACACATGGATCCACAAGTGGTCATTGCATGCGTGTTCTTTCCACAAACCACATATGGATCAACAAGAGTAATTGCATGTGTGTTCTTTCCACAAACCACACATGGATAAACCACTAGAGTCATTGCATGTTTGTTCTGATACTAACAAACCAGCACTAGAGTTATTTCATGTGTGTTCTTTCCACAAACCACACATGGATCAACCAGTGGTCATTGCATGTGTGTTCTTTTCCACAAACCATACATGGATCCACCAGTTGTCATTGCACGTGTGTTCTTTCCACAAACCACATATGGATCAACCAGAGTCATTGCATGTGTGTTCTTTCCACAAACCACACATGGATCAACCACTAGAGTCATTGCATGTTTGTTCTTATACTAAAACCACAAACCAGCACTAGAGTCATTGCATGTGTGTTCTTTTCCACAAACTACACATGGATCCACTAGACTCATTGCATGTGTGTATTTTCCACAAACAACTTATGGATCAACCAGTGATCATTGCATGTGTGTTCTTTTCACAAACCACATGTGGACCCACTAGAGTCATTGCATGTGTGTTCTTATACTAAAACCAAAACTAGAGTCATTGCATGTGTGTTATTTCCACAAACCACACATGGATCAACCAGTGGTCATTACATGTGTGTTCTTTTCCAGAAACCACACATGGATCCACAAGTGGTCATTGCATGTGTGTTCTTTCCACAAACCACATATGGATCAACCAGAGTCATTGCATGTGTGTTCTTTCCACAAACCACACATGGATCAACCACTAGAGTCATTGCATGTTTGTTGTTATACTAAAACCACAAACCAGCACTACAGTCATTGCATGTGTGTTCTTTTCCACAAAACACACATGGATCCAGTAGACTCATTGCATGTGTGTTCTTTTCCACAAACCACACATGGATCCACAAGTGGTCATTGCATGCGTGTTCTTTCCATAAACCACATATTGATCAACAAGAGTAATTGCATGTGTGTTCTTTCCACAAACCACACATGGATAAACCACTAGAGTCATTGCATGTTTGTTCTTATACTAAAACCACAAACCAGCACTAGAGTTATTTCATGTGTGTTCTTTTCCACAAACCACACATGGATCAACCACTAGAGTCATTGCATGTGTGTTATTTCCACAAACCACACATGGATCAACCACTAGAGTCATTGCATGTGTGTGTTCTTTTCCACAAACCACACGTGGATCAACCACTAGAGTCATTGCATGTGTGTTCTGATACTAAAACCAACACTAGAGTCATTGCATGTGTGTTCTTTCCACAAACCACACATGGATCAACCAGTGGTCATTGCACTTGTGTTCTTTTCCACAAACCATGCATGGATCCACCAGTGGTCATTGCATGTGTGTTCGTTCCACAAACCACATATGGATCAACCAGAGTCATTGCATGTGTGTTCTCTCCACAAACCACACATGGATCAACCACTAGAGTCATTGCATGTTTGTTCTTATACTAAAACTACAAACCAGCACTAGAGTCATTGCATGTGTGTTGTTTTCCACAAACCACACATGGATCCACCAGTGGTCATTGCATGTGTGTTCTTTCCACAAACCACATATGGATCAACCAGAGTCATTGCATGTATGTTATTTCCACAAACCACACATGGATCAACCACTAGAGTCATTGCATGTGTGTTATTTCCACAAACCACACATGGATCGACCACTAGAGTCATTGCATGTGTGTGTTCTTTTCCACAAACCATACATGGATCCACCAGTGGTCATTGCATGTGTGTTCTTTCCACAAACCACATATGGATCAACCAGAGTCATTGCATGTGTGTTCTTTCCACAAACCACACATGGATAAACCACTAGAGTCATTGCATGTTTGTTCTTATACTAAAACCACAAACCAGCACTAGAGTCATTGCATGCGTGTTCTTTTCCACAAACCACACATGGATCCACTAGACTCATTGCATGTGTGTTCTTTTCCACAAACAACTTATGGATCAACCAGTGGTCATTGCATGTGTGTTCTTTTCACAAACCACATGTGGACCCACTAGAGTCATTGCATGTGTGTTCTTATACTAAAACCAACACTAGAGTCATTGCATGTGTGTTATTTCCACAAACCACACATGGATCAACCAGTGGTCATTACATGTGTGTTCTTTTCCAGAAACCACACATGGATCCCCAAGTGGTCATTGCATGTGTGTTCTTTCCACAAAGAACATATGGATCAACCAGAGTAATTGCATGTGTGTTCTTTCCACAAACCACACATGGATCAACCACTAGAGTCATTGCATGTTTGTTCTTATACTATAACCACAAACCAGCACTAGAGTCATTGCATGTGTGTTCTTTTCCACAAACCACACATGGATCCACGAATGGTCATTGCATGTGTGTTCTTTCCACAAACCACATATGGATCAACGAGAGTCATTGCATGTGTGTTATTTCCACAAACCACACATGGATCAACCACTAGAGTCATTGCATGTGTGTTATTTCCACAAACCACACATGGATCGACCACTAGAGTCATTGCATGTGTTTTCTTTCCACAAACCACACATGGATCAACCACTAGATTCATTGCATGTTTGTTCTTATACTAAAACCACAAATCAGCACTAGAGTCATTGCATGTGTGTTCTTTTCCACAAACCACACATGGATCCAGTAGACTCATTGCATGTGTGTTCTTTTCCACAAACCACACATGGATCCACAAGTGGTCATTGCATGCGTGTTCTTTCCACAAACCACATATGGATCAACAATAGTAATTGCATGTGTGTTCTTTCCACAAACCACACATGGATAAACCACTAGAGTCATTGCATGTTTGTTCTTATACTAAAACCACAAACCAGCACTAGAGTTATTTCATGTGTGTTCTTTTCCACAAACCACACATGGATCAACCACTAGAGTCATTGCATGTGTGTTATTTCCACAAACCACACATGGATCGACCACTAGAGTCATTGCATGTGTGTGTTCTTTTCTACAAACCACACGTGGATCAACCACTAGAGTCATTGCATGTGTGTTCTGATACTAAAACCAACACTAGAGTCATTGCATGTGTATTCTTATACTAAAACCAACACTAGAGTCATTGCATGTGTGTTATTTCCACAAACCACACATGAATCAACCAGTGGTCATTGCATGTGTGTTCTTTTCCACAAACCACACATGGATCCACAAGTGGTCATTGCATGCGTGTTCTTTCCACAAACCACATATGGATCAACCAGAGTAATTGCATGTGTGTTCTTTCCACAAACCACACATGGATAAACCACTAGAGTCATGGCATGTTTGTTCTTATACTAAAACCACAAACCAGCACTAGAGTCATTTCATGTGTGTTCTTTTCCACAAACCACACATGGATCCACTAGACTCATTGCATGTGTGTTCTTTTCCACAAACAACTTATGGATCAACCAGTGGTCATTGCATGTGTGTTCTTTTCACAAACCACATGTGGACCCACTAGAGTCATTGCATGTGTGTTCTTATAGAAAAACTAGCACTAGAGTCATTGCATGTGTGTTCTATCCACAAACCACACATGGATCCACCACTGTCATTGCATGTGTGTTCTTTCCACAAACCACACATGGATCAACCACTAGAGTTATTGCATGTGTGTTCTTTCCACAAACCACATATAGATCAACCAGTGGTCATTGCATGTGTGTTCTTTTCCATAAACCACTTATGGATCCATTACAGTCATTGCATGTGTGTTATTTCCACAAACCACACATGGAACAACCACTAGAGTCATTACATGTGTGTTATTTCCACAAACCACACATGGATCAACCACAGAGTCATTGCGTGCGTGTCCTTTTCCACAAACCACACATGGATCCACCAGTGGTCATTGCATGTGTGTTCTTTCCACAAACCACATATGGATCAACCAGAGTCATTGCATGTGTGTTATTTCCACAAACCACACATGGATCAACCACTAGAGTCATTGCATGTGTGTTATTTCCACAAACCACACATGGATCGACCACTAGAGTCATTTCATGTGTGTGTTCTTTTCCACAAACCACACATGGATCAACCACTAGAGTCATTGCATGTGTGTTCTTATACTAAAACCAACACTAGAGTCATTGCATGTGTGTTATTTCCACAAACCACACATGGATCAACCAGTGGTCGTTGCATGTGTGTTCTTTTCCACAAAACACACATGGATCCACCAGTGGTCATTGCATCTGTGTTCTTTTCACAAACCACATGTGGACCCACTAGAGTCATTGCATGTGTGTTCTTATACTAAAAATAGCACTAGAGTCATTGCATGTGTGTTCTATCCACAAACCACACATGGAACCACCACTGTCATTACATGTGTGTTCTTTCCACAAACCACACATGGATCAACCACTAGAGTCATTGCATGTGTGTTCTTTCCACAAACCACATATGGATCAACCAGTGGTCATTGCATGTGGGTTCTTTTCGAGAAACCACTTATGAATCCATTACAGTCATTGCGTGTGTGTTATTTCCACAAACCACACATGGATCAACCACTAGACTCATTGCATATGTGTTCTTTCAAAAAACCACATATGGATCAATCAATGGTCATTTCATGTTGGTTGTTTTCCATAAACCACTTATTGATCCATTACAGTCATTGCATGTGTGTTATTTCCAGAAAACACACATGGATCAACCACTAGAGTCATTGCATGTGTGTTCTTATACTAAAACCAACACTAGAGTCATTGCATGTGTGTTATATCCATAAACCACACATGGATCAACCAGTGGTCATTGCATGTGTGTTCTTTTCCACAAACCACAGATGGATCCGCCAGTGGTCATTGCATTTCCACAAACCACATATGGATCAAACAGAGTCATTGCATGTGTGTTCTTTCCACAAACCACACATGGATCAACCACTAGTCATTGCATGTTTGTTCTTATACTAAAACCACAAACCAGCACTAGAGTCATTGCATGTGTGTTCTTTTCCACAAACCACACATGGATCTAGTAGACTCATTGCATGTGTGTTCTTTTCCACAAACAACTTATGGATCAACCATGGTCATTGCATGTGTGTTCTTTTCACAAACCACATGTGGACCCACTAGAGTCATTGCATGTGTGTTCTTATAATAAAAATAGCACTAGAGTCATTGCATGTGTGTTCTACCCACAAACCACACAAGGATCCACCACTGTCATTGCATGTGTGTTCTTTCCACAAACCACACATGGATCAACCACTAGAGTCATTGCATGTGTGTTCTTTCCACAAACCACATATGGATCAACCAGTGGTCATTGCAGGTGGGTTCTTTTCCATAAACCACTTATGAATCCATTACAGTCATTGCATGTGTGTTATTTCCACAAACCACACATGGATCAACCACTAGAGTCATTGCATGTGTGTTCTTTCCACAAACCACATATGGAGCAACCAGTGGTCATTGCATGTGGGTTCTTTTCCATAAACCACTTATGGATCCATTACATTCATTGCATGTGTGTTATTTCCACAAACCACACATGGATCAACCACTAGAGTCATTGCATGTGTGTTATTTCCACAACCCGCACATGGTTCGACCACTAGAGTCATTGCATGTGTGTGTTCTTTTCCACAAACCACACATGGATCAACCACTAGAGTCATTGCTTGTGTGTTCTTATACTAAAACCAAGACTAGAGTCATTAGCTGTGTGTTCTTTCCACAAACCACACATGGATCAACCAGTGGTCATTGCATGTGTGTTCTTTTCCACAAACCATACATGGATCCACCAGTGGTCATTGCATGTGTGTTCTTTCCACAAACCACATATGGATCAACCGGAGTCATTGCATGTGTGTTCTTTCCACAAAGCACACATGGATCAACCACTAGAGTCATTGCATGTTTGTTCTTTTCCACAAACCACACATGGATCCACTAGACTCATTGCATGTGTGTTCTTTTCCACAAACAACTTATGGATCAACCAGTGGTCATTGCATGTGTGTTCTTTTCACAAACCACATGTGGACCCACTAGAGTCATTGCATGTGTGTTCTTATACTAAAACCAACACTAGAGTCATTGCATGTGTGTTATTTCCACAAACCACACATGGATCCACAAGTGGTCATTGCATGTGTGTTCTTTCCGCAAACCACATATGGATCAACCAGAGTAATTGCATGTGTGTTCATTCCACAAACCACACATGGATCAACCAATAGAGTCATTGCATGTTTGTTCTTATACTAAAACCACAAACCAGCACTAGAGTCATTGCATGTGTGTTCTTTTCCACAAACCACACATGGATCCACCAATGGTCATTGCATGTGTGTTCTTTCCACAAACCACATATGGATCAACCAGAGTCACTGCATGTGTTTTATTTCCACAAACCACACATGGATCAACCACTAGAGTCATTTCATGTGTGTTATTTCCACAAACCACACATGGATCCACTAGACTCATTGCATGTGTGTTCTTTTCCACAAACAACTTATGGATCAACCAGTGATCATTGCATGTGTGTTCTTTTCACAAACCACATGTGGACCCACTAGAGTCATTGCATGTGTGTTCTTATACTAAAACCAACACTAGAGTCATTGCATGTGTGTTATTTCCACAAACCACACATGGACCAACCAGTGGTCATTACATGTGTGTTATTTTCCACAAACCACACATGGATCCACAAGTGGTCATTGCATGTGTGTTCTTTCCGCAAACCACATATGGATCAACCAGAGTAATTGCATGTGTGTTCATTCCACAAACCACAGATGGATCAACCACTAGAGTCATTGCATGTTTGTTCTTATACTAAAACCACAAACCAGCACTAGAGTCATTGCATGTGTGTTCTTTTCCACAAACCACACATGGATCCACCAATGGTCATTGCATGTGTGTTCTTTCCACAAACCACATATGGATCAACCAGAGTCATTGCATGTGTTTTATTTCCACAAACCACACATGGATCATCCACTAGAGTCATTTCATGTGTGTTATTTCCACAAACCACACATGGATCGACCACTTGAGTCATTGCATGTGTGTGTTCTTTTCCACAAACCACACGTGGATCAACCACTAGAGTCATTGCATGTGTGTTCTTATACTAAAACCAACACTAGAGTCATTGCATGTGTGTTATTTCCACAAACCACACATGGATCAACCAGTGGTCATTGCATGTGTGTTCTTTTCCACAAACCACACATGGATCCACAAGTGGTCATTGCATGCGTGTTCTTTCCACAAACCACATATGGATCAACCAGAGTAATTGCATGTGTGTTCTTTCCGCACACCACACATGGATAAACCACTAGAGTCATTGCATGTTTGTTCTTATACTTAAACCACAAACCAGCACTAGAGTCATTTCATGTGAGTTCTTTTACACAAACCACACATGGATCCACTAGACTCATTGCATGTGTGTTCTTTTCCACAAACAACTTATGGATCAACCAGTGGTCATTGCATGTGTGTTCTTTTCACAAACCACATGTGGACCCACTAGAGTCATTGCATGTGTGTTCTTACAATAAAACTAGCGCTAGAGTTATTGCATGTGTGTTCTATCCACAAACCACACATGGATCCCCCACTATCATTGCATGTGTGTTCTTTCCACAAACGACATATAGATCAACCAGTGGTCATTGCATGTGTGTTCTTTTCCATAAACCACTTATGGATCCATTACAGTCATTGCATGTGTGTTATTTCCACAAACCACACATGGATCAACCACAGAGTCATTGCATGTGTGTTCTTTTCCACAAACCACACATGGATCCACCAGTGGTCATTGCATGTGTGTTCTTTCCACAAACCACATATGGATCAACCAGAGTCATTGCATGTGTGTTCTTTCCACAAGCGACACATGGATCAACCACTAGAGTCATTGAATATTTGTTCTTATACTAAAACCACAAACCAGCACTAGAGTCATTGCATGTGTGTTGTATTCCACAAACCACACATGGATCCACCAGTGGTCATTGCATGTGTGTTCTTTCCACAAACCACATATGGATCAACCAGAGTCATTGCATGTGTGTTCTTTCCACAAACCACACATGGATCAACCACTAGAGTCATTGCATGTTTGTTCTTATACTAAAACCACAAACCAGCACTAGAGTCATTGCATGTGTGTTCTTTTCCACAAACCACACATGGATCCACTAGTGGTCATTGGATGTGTGTTATTTCCACAAACCACATATGGATCAACCAGAGTCATTGCATGTGTGTTCTTTTCCACGAACCACACATGGATCAACCACTAGAGTCATTGCATGTTTGTTCTTATACTAAAACCACACACCAGCACTAGAGTCATTGCATGTGTGTTCTTTTCCACAAACCACACATGGATCCACCAGTGATCATTGCATGTGTGTTCTTTCCACAAACCACATATGGATCAACCAGAGTCATTGCATGTGTGTTCTTTCCACAAACCACACATGGATCAACCACTAGAGTCATTGCATTTTTGTTCTTATACTAAAACCACAAACCAGCACTAGAGTCATTTCATGTGTGTTCTTTTCCACAAACCACACATGGATCCACTAGACTCATTGCATGTGTGTTCTTTTCCACAAACTACTTATGGATCAACCAGTGGTCATTGCATGTGTGTTCTTTTCACAAACCACATGTGGACCCACTAGAGTCATTGCATGTGTGTTCTTATAATAAAAATAGCACTAGAGTCATTGCATGTGTGTTCTATCCACAAACCACACATGGATCCACCACTGTCACTGCATGTGTGTTCTTTCCACAAACCACACATGGATCAACCACTAGAGTCATTGCATGTGTGTTCTTTCCACAAACCACATATGGATCAACCAGTGGTCATTGCAGGTGGGTTCTTTTCCATAAACCACTTATGGATCCATTACAGTCATTGCATGTGTGTTATTTCCACAAACCACACATGGATCAACCACTAGAGTCATTGCATGTGTGTTCTTTCCACAAACCACATATGGATCAACCAGTGGTCATTGCATGTGGGTTCTTTTCCATAAACCACTTATGGATCCATTACAGTCATTGCATGTGTGTTATTTCCACAAACCACACATGGATCAACCAGTGGTCATTGCATGTGTGTTCTTTTCCACAAACCACACATGGATCCACCAGTGGTCATTGCATGTGTGTTCTTATCACAAACCACATGTGGACCCACTAGAGTCATTGCATGTGTGTTCTTATACTAAAAATAGCACTAGAGTCATTGCATGTGTGTTCTATCCAAAAACCACACATGGATCCACCACTGTCATTACATGTGTGTTCTTTCCACAAACCACACATGGATCAACCACTAGAGTCATTGCATATCTGTTCTTTCCAAAAACCACATATGGATCAATCAATGGTCATTTCATGTTGGTTGTTTTCCATAAACCACTTATTGATCCATTACAGTCATTGCATGTGTGTTATTTCTAGAAAACACACATGGATCAACCACTAGAGTCATTGCATGTGTGTTCTTATACTAAAACCAACACTAGAATCATTGCATGTGTGTTATATCCACAAACCACACATGGATCAACCAGTGGTCATTGCATGTGTGTTCTTTTCCATAAACCACAGATGGATCCACTAGTGGTCATTGCATTTCCACAAACCACATATCGATCAAACAGAGTCATTGCATGTGTGTTCTTTCCACAAACCACACATGGATCAACCACTAGAGTCATTGCATGTTTGTTCTTATACTAAAACCACAAACCAGCACTAGAGTCATTGCATGTGTGTTCTTTTCCACAAACCACACATGGATCTAGTAGACTCATTGCATGTGTGTTCTTTTCCACAGAAACTTATGGATCAACCAGTGGTCATTGCATGTGTGTTCTTTTCACAAACCACATGTGGACCCACTAGAGTCATTACATGTGTGTTCTTATAATAAAAATAGCACTAGAGTCATTGCATGTGTGTTCTATCCACAAACCACACAAGGATCCACCACTGTCATTGCATGTGTGTTCTTTCCACAAACCACACAAGGATCCACCACTGTCATTGCATGTGTGTTCGTTCCACAAACCACACATGGATCAACCACTAGAGTCATTGCATGTGTGTTCTTTCCACAAACCACATATGGATCAACCAGTGGTCATTGCAGGTGGGTTCTTTTCCATAAACCACTTATGGATCCATTACAGTCATTGCATGTGTGTTATTTCCACAAACCACACATGGATCAACCACTAGAGTCATTGCATGTGTGTTCTTTCCACAAACCACATATGGATCAACCAGTGGTCATTGCATGTGGGTTCTTTTCCATAAACTACTTATGGATCCATTACATTCATTGCATGTGTGTTATTTCCACAAACCACACATGGATCAACCACTAGAGTCATTGCATGTGTGTTATTTCCACAAACTGCACATGGTTTGACCACTAGAGTCATTGCATGTGTGTGTTCTTTTCCACAAACCACACATGGATCAACCACTAGAGTCATTGCATGTGTGTTCTTATACTAAAACCAAGACTAGAGTCATTGCATGTGTGTTCTTTCAACAAACCACACATGGATCAACCAGTGGTCATTGCATGTGTGTTCTATTCCACAAACCATACATGGATCCACCAGTGGTCATTGCATGTGTGTTCTTTCCACAAACCACATATGGATCAACCAGAGTCATTGCATGTGTGTTCTTTCCACAAAGCACACATGGATCAACCACTAGAGTCATTGCATGTTTGTTCTTATACTAAAACCGCAAACTAGCACTAGAGTCAATGCATGTGTGTTCTTTTCCACAAACCACACATGGATCCACTAGACTCATTGCATGTGTGTTCTTTTCCACAAACAACTTATGGATCAACCAGTGGTCATTGCATGTGTGTTCTTTTCACAAACCACATGTGGACCCACTAGAGTCATTGCATGTGTGTCCTTATACTAAAACCAACACTAGAGTCATTGCATGTGTGTTATTTCCACAAACCACACATGGACCAACCAGTGGTCATTACATGTGTGTTATTTTCCACAAACCACACATGGATCCACAAGTGGTCATTGCATGTGTGTTCTTTCCGCAAACCACATATGGATCGACCAGAGTAATTGCATGTGTGTTCATTCCACAAACCACACATGGATCAACCACTAGAGTCATTGCATGTTTGTTCTTATACTAAGACCACAAACCAGTACTAGAGTCATTGCATGTGTGTTCTTTTCCACAAACCACACATGGATCCACCAATGATCATTGCATGTGTGTTCTTTCCACAAACCACATATGGATCAACCAGAGTCATTGCATGTGTTTTATTTCCACAAACCACACATGGATCAACCACTAGAGTCATTTCATGTGTGTTATTTCCACAAACCACACATGGATCGACCACTTGAGTCATTGCATGTGTGTGTTCTTTTCCGCAAACCACACGTGGATCAACCACTAGAGTCATTGCATGTGTGTTCTTATACTAAAACCAAGACTAGAGTCATTGCATGTGTGTTCTTTCCACAAACCACACATGGATCAACGAGTGGTCATTGCATGTGTGTTCTATTCCACAAACCACACATGGATCCACCAGTGGTCATTGCATGTTTGTTCTTTCCACAAAGCACACATGGATCAACCACTAGAGTCATTGCATGTTTGTTCTTATACTAAAACCGCAAACTAGCACTAGAGTCATTGCATGTGTGTTCTTTTCCACAAACCACACATGGATCCACTAGACTCATTGCATGAGTGTTCTTTTCCACAACCAACTTATGGATCAACCAGTGGTCATTGCATGTGTGTTCTTTTCACAAACCACATGTGGACCCACTAGAGTCATTGCATGTGTGTTCGTATACTAAAACCAACACTAGAGTCATTGCATGTGTGTTATTTCCACAAACCACACATGGACCAACCAGTGGTCATTACATGTGTGTTATTTTCCACAAACCACACATGGATCCACAAGTGGTCATTGCATGTGTGTTCTTTCCGCAAACCACATATGGATCAACCAGAGTAATTGCATGTGTGTTCATTCCACAAACCACACATGGATCAACCACTAGAGTCATTGCATGTTTGTTCTTATACTAAAACCACAAACCAGCACTAGAGTCATTGCATGTGTGTTCTTTTCTACAAACCACACATGGATGCACCAATGGTCATTGCATGTGTGTTCTTTCCACAAACCACACATGGATCAACCAGTGGTCATTGCATGGGTGTTCTTTTCCACAAACCACACATGGATCCACAAGTGGTCATTGCATGCGTGTTCTTTCCACAAACCACATATGGATCAACCAGAGTAATTGCATGTGTGTTCTTTCCGCACACCACACATGGATAAACCACTAGAGTCATTGCATGTTTGTTCTTATACTAAAACCACAAACCAGCACTAGAGTCATTTCATGTGAGTTCTTTTCCACAAACCACACATGGATCCACTAGACTCATTGCATGTGTGTTCTTTTCCACAAACAACTTATGGATCAACCAGTGGTCATTGCATGTGTGTTCTTTTCACAAACCACATGTGGACCCACTAGAGTCATTGCATGTGTGTTCTTACAATAAAACTAGCGCTAGAGTCATTGCATGTGTGTTCTATCCACAAACCACACATGGATCCCCCACTATCATTGCATGTGTGTTCTTTACACAAACGACATATAGATCAACCAGTGGTCATTGCATGTGTGTTCTTTTCCATAAACCACTTATGGATCCATTACAGTCATTGCATGTGTGTTATTTCCACAAACCACACATGGATCAACCACAGAGTCATTGCATGTGTGTTCTTTTCCACAAACCACACATGGATCCACCAGTGATCATTGCATGTGTGTTCTTTCCACAAACCACATATGGATCAACCAGAGTCATTGCATGTGTGTTCTTTCCACAAGCGACACATGGATCAACCACTAGAGTCATTGAATGTTTGTTCTTATACTAAAACCACAAACCAGCACTAGAGTCATTGCATGTGTGTTGTTTTCCACAAACCACACATGGATCCACCAGTGGTCATTGCATGTGTGTTCTTTCCACAAACCACATATGGATCAACCAGAGTCATTGCATGTGTGTTCTTTCCACAAACCACACATGGATCAACCACTAGAGTCATTGCATGTTTGTTCTTATACTAAAACCACAAACCAGCACTAGAGTCATTGCATGTGTGTTCTTTTCCACAAACCACACATGGATCCACTAGTGGTCATTGGATGTGTGTTATTTCCACAAACCACATATGGATCAACCAGAGTCATTGCATGTGTGTTCTTTTCCACGAACCACACATGGATCAACCACTAGAGTCATTGCATGTTTGTTCTTATACTAAAACCACACACCAGCACTAGAGTCATTGCATGTGTGTTCTTTTCCACAAACCACACATGGATCCACCAGTGATCATTGCATGTGTGTTCTTTCCACAAACCACATATGGATCCACCAATGGTCATTGCATGTGTGTTCTTTCCACAAACCACACATGGATCAACCAGTGGTCATTGCATGTGTGTTCTTTTCCACAAACCACACATGGATCCACAAGTGGTCATTGCATGCGTGTTCTTTCCACAAACCACATATGGATCAACCAGAGTAATTGCATGTGTGTTCTTTCCGCACACCACACATGGATAAACCACTAGAGTCATTGCATGTTGTTCTTATACTAAAACCACAAACCAGCACTAGAGTCATTTCATGTGAGTTCTTTTCCACAAACCACACATGGATCCACTAGACTCATTGCATGTGTGTTCTTTTCCACAAACAACTTATGGATCAACCAGTGGTCATTGCATGTGTGTTCTTTTCACAAACCACATGTGGACCCACTAGAGTCATTGCATGTGTGTTCTTACAATAAAACTAGCGCTAGAGTCATTGCATGTGTGTTCTATCCACAAACCACACATGGATCCCCCACTATCATTGCATGTGTGTTCTTTACACAAACGACATATAGATCAACCAGTGGTCATTGCATGTGTGTTCTTTTCCATAAACCACTTATGGATCCATTACAGTCATTGCATGTGTGTTATTTCCACAAACCACACATGGATCAACCACAGAGTCATTGCATGTGTGTTCTTTTCCACAAACCACACATGGATCCACCAGTGATCATTGCATGTGTGTTCTTTCCACAAACCACATATGGATCAACCAGAGTCATTGCATGTGTGTTCTTTCCACAAGCGACACATGGATCAACCACTAGAGTCATTGCATGTTTGTTCTTATACTAAAACCACAAACCAGCACTAGAGTCATTGCATGTGTGTTCTTTTCCACAAACCACACATGGATCCACTAGTGGTCATTGGATGTGTGTTATTTCCACAAACCACATATGGATCAACCAGAGTCATTGCATGTGTGTTCTTTTCCACGAACCACACATGGATCAACCACTAGAGTCATTGCATGTTTGTTCTTATACTAAAACCACACACCAGCACTAGAGTCATTGGATGTGTGTTCTTTTCCACAAACCACACATGGATCCACCAGTGATCATTGCATGTGTGTTCTTTCCACAAACCACATATGGATCAACCATAGTCATTGCATGTGTGTTCTTTCCACAAACCACACATGGATCAACCACTAGAGTCATTGCATGTTTGTTCTTATACTAAAACCACAAACCAGCACTAGAGTCATTTCATGTGTGTTCTTTTCCACAAACCACACATGGATCCACTAGACTCATTGCATGTGTGTTCTTTTCCACAAACTACTTATGGATCAACCAGTGGTCATTGCATGTGTGTTCTTTTCACAAACCACATGTGGACCCACTAGAGTCATTGCATGTCTGTTCTTATAATAAAAATAGCACTAGAGTCATTGCATGTTTGTTCTATCCACAAACCACACATGGATCCACCACTGTCATTGCATGTGTGTTCGTTCCACAAACCACACATGGATCAACCACTGGCGTCATTGCATGTGTGTTCTTTCCACAAACCACATATGGATCAACCAGTGGTCATTGCAGGTGGGTTCTTTTCCATAAACCACTTATGGATCCATTACAGTCATTGCATGTGTGTTATTTCCACAAACCACACATGGATCAACCACTAGAGTCATTGCATGTGTGTTCTTTCCACAAACCACATATGGATCAACCAGTGGTCATTGCATGTGGGTTCTTTTCCATAAACCACTTATGGATCCATTACAGTCATTGCATGTGTGTTATTTCCACAAACCACACATGGATCAACCACTAGAGTCATTGCATATGTGTTCTTTCCACAAACCGCACATGGTTCGACCACTAGAGTCATTGCATGTTTTTTCTTATACTAAAACCACAAACTAGCACTAGAGTTATTGCATGTGTGTTCTTTTCCACAAACCACACATGGATCCACCAGTGATCATTGCATGTGTGTTCTTTCCACAAACCACATATGGATCAACCAGAGTCATTGCATGTGTGTTATTTCCACAAACCACACATGGATAAATCACTAAAGTCATTGCATGTGTGTTATTTCCACAAACCACACATGGATCGACCACTAGAGTCATTGCATGTGTGTGTTCTTTTACACAAACCACACATGGATCAACCACTAGAGTCATTGCATGTGTGTTCTTTTCCACAAACCACACATGGATCCACTAGTGGTCATTGCATGTGTGTTCTTTCCACAAACCACATATGGATCAACCAGAGTCATTCCATGTGTGTTGTTTCCACAAACCACATATGGATCCATTTGACTAATTACATGTTTGTTCTTATACTAAAACCACAAACCAGCACTAGAGTCATTGCATGTGTGTTCTTTTCCACAAACCACACATGGATCCAATAGACTCATTGTATGTGTGTTCTTTTCCACAAACAACTGATGGATCAACCAGTGGTCATTGCATGTGTGTTCTTTTCACAAACCACATGTGGACCCACTAGAGTCATTGCATGTGTGTTCTTATACTAAAAATAGCACTAGAGTCATTGCATGTGTGTTCTATCCACAAACCACACATTGATCCACCACTGTCATTGCATATGTGTTCTTTCCACAAACCACACATGGATAAACCACTAGAGTCATTGCATGTGTGTTCTTTCCACAAACCACATATGGATCAACCAGTGGTCATTGCATGTGGATTCTTTTCCATAAACCACTTATGGACCCATTACAGTCATTGCCTGTGTGTTATTTCCACAAACCACACATGGATCAACCACTAGACTCATTGCATGTGTGTTCTTTTCCACAAACCACACATGGATCCACCAATGGTCATTGCATGTGTGTTCTTTCCACAAACCACATATGGATCAACCAGTTGTCATTGCATGTGGGTTGTTTTCCATAAACCACTTATGGATCCATTACAGTCATTGCATGTGTGTTATTTCCAGAAACCACACATGGATCAACCACTAGAGTCATTGCATGTGTGTTATTTCCACAAATCACACATGGATCGACCACTAGAGTCACTGCATGTGTGTGTTCTTTTCCACAAACCACACATGGATCAACCACTAGAGTCATTGCATGTGTGTTCTTATACTAAAACCAACACTAGAGTCATTGCATGTGTGTTATTTCCACAAACCACACATGGATCTACCAGTGGTCATTGCATGTGTGTTCTTTTCCACAAACCACATATGGATCAACCAGAGTCATTGCATGTGTGTTCTTTTCCACAAACCACACATGGATCCAGTAGACTCATTGCATGTGTGTTCTTTTCCACAAACAACTTATGGATCATCCAGTGGTCATTGCATGTGTGTTCTTTTCACAAACCATATGTGGACCCACTAGAGTCATTGCATGTGTGTTCTTATACTAAAAATAGCACTAGAATCATTGCATGTGTGTTCTATCCACAAACCACACATGGGTCCACCACTGTCATTGCATGTGTGTTCTTTCCACAAACCACACATGGATCAACCACTAGAGTCATTGCATGTGTGTTCTTTCCACAAACCACATATGGATCAACCAGTGGTCATTGCATGTGGGTTCTTTTCCATAAACCACTTATGGATCCATTACAGTCATTGCATGTGTGTTATTTCCACAAACCACACATGGATCAACCACTAGAGTCATTGCATGTGTGTTCTCTCCAGAAACCACATTTGCATCAACCAGTGGTCATTGCATTTGGGTTTTGTTCCATAAACCACTTATGGATCCATTATAGTCATTGCATGTGTGTTATTTCCACAAACCACACATGGATCAACCACTAGAGTCATTGCATGTGTGTTATTTCCACAAACCACACATGGTTCGACCACTAGAGTCATTGCATGTGTGTGTTCTTTTCCACAAACCACACATGGATCAACCACTAGAGTCATTGCATGTGTGTTCTTATACTAAAACCAACACTAGAGTCATTGCATGTGTGTTCTTTCCACAAACCACACATGGATCAACCAGTGGTCATTACATGTGTGTTCTTTTCCACAAACCACACATGGATCCACCAGTGGTCATTGCATGTGTGTTCTTTCCACAAACCACATATGGATCAACCAGAGTCATTGCATGTGTGTTCTTTCCACAAACCACACATGGATCAACCACTAGAGTCATTGCATGGTTGTTCTTATACTAAAACCACAAACCAGCACTAGAGTCATTGCATGTGTGTTCTTTTCCACAAACCACACATGGATCCAATAGACTCATTGTATGTGTGTTATTTTCCACAAACAACTTATGGATCAACCAGTGGTCATTGCATGTGTGTTCTTTTCACAAACCACATGTGGACCCACTAGAGTCATTGCATGTGTGTTCTTATACTAAAAATAGCACTAGAGTCATTGCATGTGTGTTCTATCCACAAACCACACATGGATCCACCACTATCATTGCATATGTGTTCTGTCCACAAACCACACATGGATAAACCACTAGAGTCATTGCATGTGTGTTCTTTCCACAAACCACATATGGATCAACAGTCGTCATTGCATGTGGGTTCTTTTCCATAAACCACTTATGGACCCATTACAGTCATTGCCTGTGTGTTATTTCCACAAACCACACATGGATCAGCCACTAGAGTCATTGCATGTGTGTTCTTTCCACAAACCACATATGGATCAACCAGTTGTCATTGCATGTGGGTTGTTTTCCATAAACCACTTATGGATCCATTACAGTCATTGCATGTGTGTTACTTCCAGAAACCACACATGGATCAACCACTAGAGTCATTGCATGTGTGTTATTTCCACGAACCACACATGGATCGAGCACAAGAGTCATGGCATGTGTGTGTTCTTTTCCACAAAACACACATGGATCAACCACTAGAGTCATTGCATGTGTGTTCTTATACTAAAACCAACACTAGAGTCATTGCATGTGTGTTATTTCCACAAACCACACATGGATCAACCAGTGGTCATTGCATGTGTGTTTTTTTCCACAAACCACACATGGATCCACCAGTGGTCATTGCATGTGTGTTCTTTCCACAAACCACATATGGATCAACCAGAGTCATTGCATATGTGTTCTTTCCACAAACCACACATGGATCAACCACTAGAGTCATTGCATGTTTTTTGTTATATTAAAACCACAAACCAGCACTAGAGTCATTGCATGTGTGTTATTTCCACAAACCACACATGGATCAACCACTAGAGTCATTGCATGTGTGTTCTTATACTAAACCACATAGGATCAACCAGTGGTCATTGCATTTGGGATTTGTTCCATAAACCACTTATGGATCCATTACAGTCATTGCATGTGTGTTATTTCCACAAATCACACATGGATCAACCACTAGAGTCATTGCATGTGTGTTATTTCCACAAACCACACATGGTTCGACCACTAGAGTTATTGCATGTGTGTGTTCTTTTCCACAAATCACACATGGATCAACCACTATAGTCATTGCATGTGTGTTCTTATACTAAAACCAAAACTAGATTCATTGCATGTGTGTTCTTTCCACAAACCACACATGGATCAACCAGTGGTCATTGCATGTGTGTTCTTTTCCCCAAACCACATATGGATCAACCAGAGACATTGCATGTGTGTTCTTTCCACAACCACACATGGATCAACCACTAGAGTCATTGCATGGTTGTTCTTATACTAAAACCACAAACCAGCACTAGAGTCATTGCATGTGTGTTCTTTTCACAAACCACATGTGGACCCACTAGAGTCATTGCATGTGTGTTCTTACAATAAAACTAGCGCTAGAGTCATTGCATGTGTGTTCTATCCACAAACCACACATGGATCCCCCACTATCATTGCATGTGTGTTCTTTACACAAACGACATATAGATCAACCAGTGGTCATTGCATGTGTGTTCTTTTCCATAAACCACTTATGGATCCATTACAGTCATTGCATGTGTGTTATTTCCACAAACCACACATGGATCAACCACAGAGTCATTGCATGTGTGTTCTTTTCCACAAACCACACATGGATCCACCAGTGATCATTGCATGTGTGTTCTTTCCACAAACCACATATGGATCAACCAGAGTCATTGCATGTGTGTTCTTTCCACAAGCGACACATGGATCAACCACTAGAGTCATTGAATGTTTGTTCTTATACTAAAACCACAAACCAGCACTAGAGTCATTGCATGTGTGTTGTTTTCCACAAACCACACATGGATCCACCAGTGGTCATTGCATGTGTGTTCTTTCCACAAACCACATATGGATCAACCAGAGTCATTGCATGTGTGTTCTTTCCACAAACCACACATGGATCAACCACTAGAGTCATTGCATGTTTGTTCTTATACTAAAACCACAAACCAGCACTAGAGTCATTGCATGTGTGTTCTTTTCCACAAACCACACATGGATCCACTAGTGGTCATTGGATGTGTGTTATTTCCACAAACCACATATGGATCAACCAGAGTCATTGCATGTGTGTTCTTTTCCACGAACCACACATGGATCAACCACTAGAGTCATTGCATGTTTGTTCTTATACTAAAACCACACACCAGCACTAGAGTCATTGCATGTGTGTTCTTTTCCACAAACCACACATGGATCCACCAGTGATCATTGCATGTGTGTTCTTTCCACAAACCACATATGGATCCACCAATGGTCATTGCATGTGTGTTCTTTCCACAAACCACACATGGATCAACCAGTGGTCATTGCATGTGTGTTCTTTTCCACAAACCACACATGGATCCACAAGTGGTCATTGCATGCGTGTTCTTTCCACAAACCACATATGGATCAACCAGAGTAATTGCATGTGTGTTCTTTCCGCACACCACACATGGATAAACCACTAGAGTCATTGCATGTTTGTTCTTATACTAAAACCACAAACCAGCACTAGAGTCATTTCATGTGAGTTCTTTTCCACAAACCACACATGGATCCACTAGACTCATTGCATGTGTGTTCTTTTCCACAAACAACTTATGGATCAACCAGTGGTCATTGCATGTGTGTTCTTTTCACAAACCACATGTGGACCCACTAGAGTCATTGCATGTGTGTTCTTACAATAAAACTAGCGCTAGAGTCATTGCATGTGTGTTCTATCCACAAACCACACATGGATCCCCCACTATCATTTCATGTGTGTTCTTTACACAAACGACATATAGATCAACCAGTGGTCATTGCATGTGTGTTCTTTTCCATAAACCACTTATGGATCCATTACAGTCATTGCATGTGTGTTATTTCCACAAACCACACATGGATCAACCACAGAGTCATTGCATGTGTGTTCTTTTCCACAAACCACACATGGATCCACCAGTGATCATTGCATGTGTTTTCTTTCCACAAACCACATATGGATCAACCAGAGTCATTGCATGTGTGTTCTTTCCACAAGCGACACATGGATCAACCACTAGAGTCATTGCATGTTTGTTCTTATACTAAAACCACAAACCAGCACTAGAGTCATTGCATGTGTGTTCTTTTCCACAAACCACACATGCATCCACTAGTGGTCATTGGATGTGTGTTATTTCCACAAACCACATATGGATCAACCAGAGTCATTGCATGTGTTTTCTTTTCCACGAACCACACATGGATCAACCACTAGAGTTATTGCATGTTTGTTCTTATACTAAAACCACACACCAGCACTAGAGTCATTGGATGTGTGTTCTTTTCCACAAACCACACATGGATCCACCAGTGATCATTGCATGTGTGTTCTTTCCACAAACCACATATGGATCAACCATACTCATTGCATGTGTGTTCTTTCCACAAACCACACATGGATCAACCACTAGAGTCATTGCATGTTTGTTCTTATACTAAAACCACAAACCAGCACTAGAGTCATTTCATGTGTGTTCTTTTCCACAAACCACACATGGATCCACTAGACTCATTGCATGTGTGTTCTTTTCCACAAACTACTTATGGATCAACCAGTGGTCATTGCATGTGTGTTCTTTTCACAAACCACATGTGGACCCACTAGAGTCATTGCATGTCTGTTCTTATAATAAAAATAGCACTAGAGTCATTGCATGTTTGTTCTATCCACAAACCACACATGGATCCACCACTGTCATTGCATGTGTGTTCGTTCCACAAACCACACATGGATCAACCACTGGCGTCATTGCATGTGTGTTCTTTCCACAAACCACATATGGATCAACCAGTGGTCATTGCAGGTGGGTTCTTTTCCATAAACCACTTATGGATCCATTACAGTCATTGCATGTGTGTTATTTCCACAAACCACACATGGATCAACCACTAGAGTCATTGCATGTGTGTTCTTTCCACAAACCACATATGGATCAACCAGTGGTCATTGCATGTGGGTTCTTTTCCATAAACCACTTATGGATCTATTACAGTCATTGCATGTGTGTTATTTCCACAAACCACACATGGATCAACCACTAGAGTCATTGCATATGTGTTCTTTCCACAAACCGCACATGGTTCGACCACTAGAGTCATTGCATGTTTTTTCTTATACTAAAACCACAAACTAGCACTAGAGTTATTGCATGTGTGTTCTTTTCCACAAACCACACATGGATCCACCAGTGATCATTGCATGTGTGTTCTTTCCACAAACCACATATGGATCAACCAGAGTCATTGCATGTGTGTTATTTCCACAAACCACACATGGATAAATCACTAAAGTCATTGCATGTGTGTTATTTCCACAAACCACACATGGATCGACCACTAGAGTCATTGCATGTGTGTGTTCTTTTACACAAACCACACATGGATCAACCACTAGAGTCATTGCATGTGTGTTCTTTTCCACAAACCACACATGGATCCACTAGTGGTCATTGCATGTGTGTTCTTTCCACAAACCACATATGGATCAACCAGAGTCATTCCATGTGTGTTGTTTCCACAAACCACATATGGATCCATTTGACTAATTACATGTTTGTTCTTATACTAAAACCACAAACCAGCACTAGAGTCATTGCATGTGTGTTCTTTTCCACAAACCACACATGGATCCAATAGACTCATTGTATGTGTGTTCTTTTCCACAAACAACTGATGGATCAACCAGTGGTCATTGCATGTGTGTTCTTTTCACAAACCACATGTGGACCCACTAGAGTCATTGCATGTGTGTTCTTATACTAAAAATAGCACTAGAGTCATTGCATGTGTGTTCTATCCACAAACCACACATTGATCCACCACTGTCATTGCATATGTGTTCTTTCCACAAACCACACATGGATAAACCACTAGAGTCATTGCATGTGTGTTCTTTCCACAAACCACATATGGATCAACCAGTGGTCATTGCATGTGGATTCTTTTCCATAAACCACTTATGGACCCATTACAGTCATTGCCTGTGTGTTATTTCCACAAACCACACATGGATCAACCACTAGACTCATTGCATGTGTGTTCTTTTCCACAAACCACACATGGATCCACCAATGGTCATTGCATGTGTGTTCTTTCCACAAACCACATATGGATCAACCAGTTGTCATTGCATGTGGGTTGTTTTCCATAAACCACTTATGGATCCATTACAGTCATTGCATGTGTGTTATTTCCAGAAACCACACATGGATCAACCACTAGAGTCATTGCATGTGTGTTATTTCCACAAATCACACATGGATCGACCACTAGAGTCACTGCATGTGTGTGTTCTTTTCCACAAACCACACATGGATCAACCACTAGAGTCATTGCATGTGTGTTCTTATACTAAAACCAACACTAGAGTCATTGCATGTGTGTTATTTCCACAAACCACACATGGATCTACCAGTGGTCATTGCATGTGTGTTCTTTTCCACAAACCACATATGGATCAACCAGAGTCATTGCATGTGTGTTCTTTTCCACAAACCACACATGGATCCAGTAGACTCATTGCATGTGTGTTCTTTTCCACAAACAACTTATGGATCATCCAGTGGTCATTGCATGTGTGTTCTTTTCACAAACCATATGTGGACCCACTAGAGTCATTGCATGTGTGTTCTTATACTAAAAATAGCACTAGAATCATTGCATGTGTGTTCTATCCACAAACCACACATGGGTCCACCACTGTCATTGCATGTGTGTTCTTTCCACAAACCACACATGGATCAACCACTAGAGTCATTGCATGTGTGTTCTTTCCACAAACCACATATGGATCAACCAGTGGTCATTGCATGTGGGTTCTTTTCCATAAACCACTTATGGATCCATTACAGTCATTGCATGTGTGTTATTTCCACAAACCACACATGGATCAACCACTAGAGTCATTGCATGTGTGTTCTCTCCAGAAACCACATTTGCATCAACCAGTGGTCATTGCATTTGGGTTTTGTTCCATAAACCACTTATGGATCCATTATAGTCATTGCATGTGTGTTATTTCCACAAACCACACATGGATCAACCACTAGAGTCATTGCATGTGTGTTATTTCCACAAACCACACATGGTTCGACCACTAGAGTCATTGCATGTGTGTGTTCTTTTCCACAAACCACACATGGATCAACCACTAGAGTCATTGCATGTGTGTTCTTATACTAAAACCAACACTAGAGTCATTGCATGTGTGTTCTTTCCACAAACCACACATGGATCAACCAGTGGTCATTACATGTGTGTTCTTTTCCACAAACCACACATGGATCCACCAGTGGTCATTGCATGTGTGTTCTTTCCACAAACCACATATGGATCAACCAGAGTCATTGCATGTGTGTTCTTTCCACAAACCACACATGGATCAACCACTAGAGTCATTGCATGGTTGTTCTTATACTAAAACCACAAACCAGCACTAGAGTCATTGCATGTGTGTTCTTTTCCACAAACCACACATGGATCCAATAGACTCATTGTATGTGTGTTATTTTCCACAAACAACTTATGGATCAACCAGTGGTCATTGCATGTGTGTTCTTTTCACAAACCACATGTGGACCCACTAGAGTCATTGCATGTGTGTTCTTATACTAAAAATAGCACTAGAGTCATTGCATGTGTGTTCTATCCACAAACCACACATGGATCCACCACTATCATTGCATATGTGTTCTGTCCACAAACCACACATGGATAAACCACTAGAGTCATTGCATGTGTGTTCTTTCCACAAACCACATATGGATCAACAGTCGTCATTGCATGTGGGTTCTTTTCCATAAACCACTTATGGACCCATTACAGTCATTGCCTGTGTGTTATTTCCACAAACCACACATGGATCAGCCACTAGAGTCATTGCATGTGTGTTCTTTCCACAAACCACATATGGATCAACCAGTTGTCATTGCATGTGGGTTGTTTTCCATAAACCACTTATGGATCCATTACAGTCATTGCATGTGTGTTACTTCCAGAAACCACACATGGATCAACCACTAGAGTCATTGCATGTGTGTTATTTCCACGAACCACACATGGATCGAGCACAAGAGTCATGGCATGTGTGTGTTCTTTTCCACAAACCACACATGGATCAACCACTAGAGTCATTGCATGTGTGTTCTTATACTAAAACCAACACTAGAGTCATTGCATGTGTGTTATTTCCACAAACCACACATGGATCAACCAGTGGTCATTGCATGTGTGTTTTTTTCCACAAACCACACATGGATCCACCAGTGGTCATTGCATGTGTGTTCTTTCCACAAACCACATATGGATCAACCAGAGTCATTGCATATGTGTTCTTTCCACAAACCACACATGGATCAACCACTAGAGTCATTGCATGTTTTTTGTTATATTAAAACCACAAACCAGCACTAGAGTCATTGCATGTGTGTTATTTCCACAAACCACACATGGATCAACCACTAGAGTCATTGCATGTGTGTTCTTATACTAAACCACATAGGATCAACCAGTGGTCATTGCATTTGGGATTTGTTCCATAAACCACTTATGGATCCATTACAGTCATTGCATGTGTGTTATTTCCACAAATCACACATGGATCAACCACTAGAGTCATTGCATGTGTGTTATTTCCACAAACCACACATGGTTCGACCACTAGAGTTATTGCATGTGTGTGTTCTTTTCCACAAATCACACATGGATCAACCACTATAGTCATTGCATGTGTGTTCTTATACTAAAACCAAAACTAGAGTCATTGCATGTGTGTTCTTTCCACAAACCACACATGGATCAACCAGTGGTAATTGCATGTGTGTTCTTTTCCCCAAACCACATATGGATCAACCAGAGACATTGCATGTGTGTTCTTTCCACAACCACACATGGATCAACCACTAGAGTCATTGCATGGTTGTTCTTATACTAAAACCACAAACCAGCACTAGAGTCATTGCATGTGTGTTCTTTTCCACAAACCACACATGGATCCAATAGACTCATTGTATGTGTGTTCTTTTCCACAAAGAACTTATGGATCAACCAGTGGTCATTGCATGTGTGTTCTTTTCACAAACCACATGTGGACCCACTAGAGTCATTGCATGTGTGTTCTTATACTAAAAATAGCACTAGAGTCATTGCATGTGTGTTCTATCCACAAACCACACATGGATCCACCACTGTCATTGCATATGTGTTCTATCCACAAACCACACATGGATAAACCACTAGAGTCATTGCATGTGTGTTTTTTCCACAAACCACATATGGATCAACCAGTGGTCATTGCATGTGGGTTATTTTCCATAAACCACTTATGGATCCATTACAGTCATTGCCTGTGTGTTATTTCCACAAACCACACATGGATCAGCCACTAGAGTCATTGCATGTATGTTCTTTCCACAAACCACATATGGATCAACCAGTTGTCATTGCATGTGGGTTGTTTTCCATAAACCACTTATGGATCCATTACAGTCATTGCATGTGTGTTATTTCAAGAAACCACACATGGATCAACCACTAGAGTCATTGCATGTGTGTTATTTCCACAAACCACACATGGATCGACCACTAGAGTCATGGCATGTGTGTGTTCTTTTCCACAAACCACACATGGATCAACCACTAGAGTCATTGCATGTGTGTTCTTATACTAATACCAACACTAGAGTCATTGCATGTGTGTTATTTCCACAAACCACACATGGATCAACCAGTGGTCATTGCATGTGTGTTCTTTTCCACAAACCACACATGGATCCACCAGTGGTCATTGCATGTGTGTTCTTTCCACAAACCGCATATGGATCAACCAGAGTCATTGGATGTGTGTTCTTTCCACAAACCACACATGGATCAACCACTAGAGTCATTGCATGTTTGTTCTTATACTAAAACCACAAACCAGCACTAGAGTCATTTCATGTGTGTTCTTTTCCACAAACCACACATGGATCCACTAGACTCATTGCATGTGTGTTCTTTTTCACAAACTACTTATGGATCAACCAGTGGTCATTGCATGTGTGTTCTTTTCACAAACCACATGTGGACCCACTAGAGTCATTGCATGTGTGTTCTTATAATAAAAATAGCACTAGAGTCATTGCATGTGTGTTCTATCCACAAACCACACATGGATCCACCACTGTCACTTCATGTGTGTTCTTTCCACAAACCACACATGGATCAACCACTAGAGTCATTGCATGTGTGTTCTTTCCACAAACCACATATGGATCAACCAGTGGTCATTGCAGGTGGGTTCTTTTCCATAAACCACTTATGGATCCATTACAGTCATTGCATGTGTGTTATTTCCACAAACCACACATGGATCCACCACTAGAGTCATTACATGTGTGTTCTTTCCACAAACCACATATGGATCAACCAGTGGTCATTGCATGTGGGTTCTTTTCCATAAACCACTTATGGATCCATTACAGTCATTGCATGTGATGTTATTTCCACAAACCACACATGGATCAACCACTAGAGTCATTGCATATGTGTTCTTTCCACAAACCGCACATGGTTCGACCACTAGAGTCATTGCATGTTTGTTCTTATACTAAAACCACAAACCAGCACTAGAGTTATTGCATGTGTGTTCTTTTCCACAAACCACACATGGATTCACCAGTGATCATTGCATGTGTGTTCTTTCCACAAACCACATATGGATCAACCAGAGTCATTGCATGTGTGTTATTTCCACAAACCACACATGGATAAACCACTAGAGTCATTGCATGTGTGTTATTTCCACAAACCACACATGGATCAACCACTAGAGTCATTGCATGTGTGTGTTATTTTACACAAACCACACCTGGATCAACCACTAGAGTCATTGCATGTGTGTTCTTTTCCACAAACCACACATGGATCCACTAGTGGTCATTGCATGTGTGTTCTTTCCACAAACCACATATGGATCAACTAGAGTCATTCCATGTGTGTTGTTTCCACAAACCACATATGGATCCATTTGACTAATTACATGTTTGTTCTTATACTAAAACCACAAACCAGCACTAGAGTCATTGCATGTGTGTTCTTTTCCACAAACCACACATGGATCCAATAGACTCATTGTATGTGTGTTCTTTTCCACAAACAACTGATGGATCAACCAATGGTCATTGCATGTGTGTTCTTTTCACAAACCACATGTGGACCCACTAGAGGCATTGCATGTGTGTTCTTATACTAAAAATAGCACTAGAGTCATTGCATGTGTGTTCTATCCACAAACCACACATGGATCCACCACTGTCATTGCATATGTGTTCTTTCCACAAACCACACATGGATAAACCACTAGAGTCATTGCATGTGTGTTCTTTCCACAAACCACATATGGATCAACCAGTGGTCATTGCATGTGGGTTCTTTTCCATAAACCACTTATGGATCCATTACAGTCATTGCCTGTGTGTTATTTCCACAAACCACACATGGATCAGCCACTAGAGTCATTGCATGTGTGTTCTTTCCACAAACCACATATGGATCAACCAGTTGTCAGTGCATTTGGGTTGTTTTCCATAAACAAGTTATGGATCCATTACAGTCATTGCATGTGTGTTACTTCCAGAAACCACACATGGATCAACCACTAGAGTCATTGCATGTGTGTTATTTCCACAAACCACACATGGATCGACCACTAGAGTCATGGCATGTGTGTGTTCTTTTCCACAAACCACACATGGATCAACCACTAGAGTCATTGCATGTGTGTTCTTATACTAAAACCAACACTAGAGTCATTGCATGTGTGTTCTTATACTAAAACCAACACTAGAGTCATTGCATGTGTGTTATATCCACAAACCACACATGGATCCACCACTGTCATTGCATATGTGTTCTTTCCACAAACCACACATGGATAAACCACTAGAGTCATTGCATGTGTGTTCTTTCCACAAACCACATATGGATCAACCAGTGGTCATTGCATGTGGGTTCTTTTCCATAAACCACTTATGGACCCATTACAGTCATTGCCTGTGTGTTATTTCCGCAAACCACACATGGATCAACCACTAGACTCATTGCATGTGTGTTCTTTTCCACAAACCACACATGGATCCACCAATGGTCATTGCATGTGTGTTCTTTCCACAAACCACATATGGATCAACCAGTTGTCATTGCATGTGGGTTGTTTTCCATAAACCACTTATGGATCCATTACAGTCATTGCATGTGTGTTATTTCCAGAAACCACACATGGATCAACCACTAGAGTCATTGCATGTGTGTTATTTCCACAAATCACACATGGATCGACCACTAGAGTCACTGCATGTGTGTGTTCTTTTCCACAAACCACACATGGATCAACCACTAGAGTCATTGCATGTGTGTTCTTATACTAAAACCAACACTAGAGTCATTGCATGTGTGTTATTTCCACAAACCACACATGGATCAACCAGTGGTCATTGCATGTGTGTTCTTTTCCACAAACCACATATTGATCAACCAGAGTCATTGCATGTGTGTTCTTTCCATAAACCACACATGGATCAACCACTAGAGTCATTGCATGTTTGTTGTTATACTAAAACCACAAACCAGCACTACAGTCATTGCATGTGTGTTCTTTTCCACAAACCACACATGGATCCAGTAGACTCATTGCATGTGTGTTCTTTTCCACAAACAACTTATGGATCATCCAGTGGTCATTGCATGTGTGTTCTTTTCACAAACCATATGTGGACCCACTAGAGTCATTGCATGTGCGTTCTTATACTAAAAATAGCACTAGAATCATTGCATGTGTGTTCTATCCACAAACCACACATGGGTCCACCACTGTCATTGCATGTGTGTTCTTTCCACAAACCACACATGGATCAACCACTAGAGTCATTGCATGTGTGTTCTTTCCACAAACCACATATGGATCAACCAGTGGTCATTGCATGTGGGTTCTTTTCCATAAACCACTTATGGATCCATTACAGTCATTGCATGTGTGTTATTTCCACAAACCACACATGGATCAACCACTAGAGTCATTGCATGTGTGTTCTCTCCAGAAACCACATTTGCATCAACCAGTGGTCATTGCATTTGGGTTTTGTTCCATAAACCACTTATGGATCCATTACAGTCATTGCATGTGTGTTATTTCCACAAACCACACATGGATCAACCACTAGAGTCATTGCATGTGTGTTATTTCCACAAACCACACATGGTTCGACCACTAGAGTCATTGCATGTGTGTGTTCTTTCCCACAAACCACACATGGATCAACCACTAGAGTCATTGCATGTGTGTTATTATACTAAAACCAACACTAGAGTCATTGCATGTGTGTTATTTCCACAAACCACACATGGATCAACCAGTGGTCATTGCATGTGTTTTCTTTTCCACAAACCACACATGGATCCACCAGTGGTCATTGCATGTGTGTTATTTCCACAAACCACATATGGATCAACCAGAGTCATTGGATGTGTGTTCTTTCCACAAACCACACATGGATCAACCACTAGAGTCATTGCATGTTTGTTCTTATACTAAAACCACAAACCAGCACTAGAGTCATTTCATGTGTGTTCTTTTCCACAAACCACACATGGATCCACTAGACTCATTGCATGAGTGTTCTTTTCCACAAACTACTTATGGATCAACCAGTGGTCATTGCATGTGTGTTCTTTTCACAAACCACATGTGGACCCACTAGAGTCATTGCATGTGTGTTCTTATAATCAAAATAGCACTAGAGTCATTGCATGTGTGTTCTATCCACAAACCACACATGGATCCACCACTGTCACTGCATGAGTGTTCTTTCCACAAACCACACATGGATCAACCACTAGAGTCATTGCAAGTGTGTTCTTTCCACAAACCACATATGGATAAACCAGTGGTCATTGCAGGTGGGTTCTTTTCCATAAACCACTTATGGATCCATTACAGTCATTGCATGTGTGTTATTTACACAAACCACACATGGATCCACCACTAGAGTCATTGCATGTGTGTTCTTTCCACAAACCACATATGGATCAACCAGTGGTCATTGCATGTGGGTTCTTTTCCGTAAACCACTTATGGATCCATTACAGTCATTGCATGTGTGTTATTTCCACAAACCACACATGGATCAACCACTAGAGTCATTGCATATGTGTTCTTTCCACAAACCGCACATGGCTCGACCACTAGAGTCATTGCATGTTTGTTCTTATACTAAAACCACAAACCAGCACTAGAGTTATTGCATGTGTGTTCTTTTCCACAAACCACACATGGATCCACCAGTGATCATTGCATGTGTGTTCTTTCCACAAACCACATATGGATCAACCAGAGTCATTGCATGTGTGTTATTTCCACAAACCACACATGGATAAACCACTAGAGTCATTGCATGTGTGTTATTTCCACAAACCACACATGGATCGACCACTAGAGTCATTGCATGTGTGTGTTCTTTTACACAAACCACACATGGATCAACCACTAGAGTCATTGCATGTGTGTTCTTTTCCACAAACCACACATGGATCCACTAGTGGTCATTGCATGTGTGTTCTTTACACAAACCACATATGGATCAACTAGAGTCATTCCATGTGTGTTGTTTCCACAAACCACATATGGATCCATTTGACTAATTACATGTTTGTTCTTATACTAAAACCACAAACCAGCACTAGAGTCATTGCATGTGTGTTCTTTTCCACAAACCACACATGGATCCAATAGACTCATTGTATGTGTGTTCTTTTCCACAAACAACTGATGGATCAACCAGTGGTCATTGCATGTGTGTTCTTTTCACAAACCACATGTGGACCCACTAGAGTCATTGCATGTGTGTTCTTATACTAAAAATAGCACTAGAGTCATTACATGTGTGTTCTATCCACAAACCACACATGGATCCACCACTGTCATTGCATATATGTTCTTTCCACAAACCACACATGGATAAACCACTAGAGTCATTACATGTGTGTTCTTTCCACAAACCACATATGGATCAACCGGTGGTCATTGCATGTGGGTTCTTTTCCATAAACCACTTATGGACCCATTACAGTCATTGCCTGTGTGTTATTTCCACAAACCACACATGGATCAACCACTAGACTCATTGCATGTGTGTTCTTTTCCACAAACCACACATGGATCCACCAATGGTCATTGCATGTGTGTTCTTTCCACAAACCACATATGGATCAACCAGTTGTCATTGCATGTGGGTTGTTTTCCATAAACCACTTATGGATCCATTACAATCATTGCATGTGTGTTATTTCCAGAAACCACACATGGATCAACCACTAGAGTCATTGCATGTGTGTTATTTCCACAAATCACACATGGATCGACCACTAGAGTCACTGCATGTGTGTGTTCTTTTCCACAAACCACACATGGATCAACCACTAGAGTCATTGCATGTGTGTTCTTATACTAAAACCAACACTAGAGTCATTGCATGTGTGTTATTTCCACAAACCACACATGGATCAACTAGTGGTCATTGCATGTGTGTTCTTTTCCACAAACCACATATTGATCAACCAGAGTCATTGCATGTGTGTTCTTTCCACAAACCACACATGGATCAACCACTAGAGTCATTGCATGTTTGTTGTTATACTAAAACCACAAACCAGCACTACAGTCATTGCATGTGTGTTCTTTTCCACAAACCACACATGGATACAGTAGACTCATTGCATGTGTGTTCTTTTCCACAAACAACTTATGGATCATCCAGTGGTCATTGCATGTGTGTTCTTTTCACAAACCACATGTGGACCCACTAGAGTCATTGCATGTGTGTTCTTATACTAAAAATAGCACTAGAATCATTGCATGTGTGTTCTATCCACAAACCACACATGGGTCCACCACTGTCATTGCATGTGTGTTCTTTCCACAAACCACACATGGATCAACCACTAGAGTCATTGCATGTGTGTTCTTTCCACAAACCACATATGGATCAACCAGTGGTCATTGCATGTGGGTTCTTTTCCATAAACCACTTATGGATCCATTATAGTCATTGCATGTGTGTTATTTCCACAAACCACACATGGATCAACCACTAGAGTCATTGCATGTGTGTTCTCTCCAGAAACCACATTTGCATCAACCAGTGGTCATTGCATTTGGGTTTTGTTCCATAAACCACTTATGGATCCATTACAGTCATTGCATGTGTGTTATTTCCACAAACCACACATGGATCAACCACTAGAGTCATTGCATGTGTGTTATTTCCACAAACCACACATGGTTCGACCACTAGAGTCATTGCATGTGTGTGTTATTTTCCACAAACCACACATGGATCAACCACTAGAGTCATTGCATGTGTGTTCTTATACTAAAACCAACACTAGGGTCATTGCATGTGTGTTCTTTCCACAAACCACACATGGATCAACCAGTGGTCATTGCATGTGTGTTCTTTTCCACAAACCACACATGGATCCACCAGTGGTCATTGCATGTGTGTTCTTTCCACAAACCACATATGGATCAACCAGAGTCATTGCATGTGTGTTCTTTCCACAAACCACACATGGATCAACCACTAGAGTCATTGCATGGTTGTTCTTATACTAAAACCACAAACCAGCACTAGAGTCATTGCATGTGTGTTCTTTTCCACAAACCACACATGGATCCAATAGACTCATTGTATGTGTGTTATTTTCCCAAAACAACTTATGGATCAACCAGTGGTCATGGCATGTGTGTTCATTTCACAAACCACATGTGGACCCACTAGAGTCATTGCATGTGTGTTCTTATACTAAAAATAGCACTAGAGTCATTGCATGTGTGTTATATCCACAAACCACACATGGATCCACCACTGTCATTGCATATGTGTTCTGTCCACAAACCACACATGGATAAACCACTAGATTCATTGCATGTGTGTTCTTTCCACAAACCACATATGGATCAAAAGTGGTCATTGCATGTGGGTTATTTTCCATAAACCACTTATGGACCCATTACAGTCATTGCCTGTGTGTTATTTCCACAAACCACACATGGATCAGCCACTTGAGTCATTGCATGTGTGTTATTTCCACAAACCACATATGGATCAACCAGTTGTCATTGCCTGTGGGTTGTTTTTCATAAACCACTTATGGATCCATTACAGTCATTGCATGTGTGTTACTTCTAGAAACCACACATGGATCAACCACTAGAGTCATTGCATGTGTGTTATTTCCACAAATCACACATGGATCGAGCACTATAGAAATGGCATGTGTGTGTTGTTTTCCACAAACCACACATGGATCAACCACTAGAGTCATTGCATGTGTGTTCTTATACTAAAACCAACACTAGAGTCATTGCATGTGTGTTATTTCCACAAACCACACATGGATCAACCAGTGGTCATTGCATGTGTGTTCTGTTCCACAAACCACACATGGATCCACCAGTGGTCATTGCATGTGTGTTCTTTCCACAAACCACATATGGATCAACCAGAGTCATTGTATATGTGTTCTTTCCACAAACCACACATGGATCAACCACTAGAGTCATTGCATGTTTTTTGTTATATTAAAACCACAAACCAGCACTAGAGTCATTGCATGTGTGTTCTTTTACACAAACCACACATGGATCCGGTAGACTCATTGCATGTGTGTTCTTTTCCACAAACAACTTATGGATCAACCAGTGGTCATTGCATGTGTGTTCTTTTCACAAACCACATGTGGACCCACTAGAGTCATTGCATGTGTGTTCTTACACTAAAAATAGCACTAGAATCATTGCATGTGTGTTCTATCCACAAACCACACATGGGTCCACCACTGTCATTGCATGTGTGTTATTTCCACAAACCACACATGGATCAACCACTAGAGTCATTGCATGTGTGTTCTTTCCACAAACCACATGTGGATCAACCAGTGGTCATTGCATGTGGGTTCTTTTCCATAAACCACTTATGGATCCATTACAGTCATTGCATGTGTGTTATTTCCACAAAACCACACATGGATCAACCACTAGAGTCATTGCATGTGTGTTCTTATACTAAACCACATATGGATCAACCAGTGGTCATTGCATTTGGGTTTTGTTCCATAAACCACTTATGGATCCATTACAGTCATTGCATGTGTGTTATTTCCACAAATCACACATGGATCAACCACTAGAGTCATTGCATGTGTGTTATTTCCACAAACCACACATGGTTCGACCACTAGAGTGATTGCATGTGTGTGTTCTTTTCCACAAACCACACATGGATCAACCACTAGAGTCATTGCATGTGTGTTCTTATACTAAAACCAACACTAGAGTCATTGCATGTGTGTTCTTATACTAAAACCAACACTAGAGTCATTGCATGTGTGTTCTTTCCACAAACCACACATGGATCAACCAGTGGTCATTTCATGTGTGTTCTTTTCCACAAACCACACATGGATCCACCAGTGGTCATTGCATGTGCGTTCTTTCCACAAACCACATATGGATCAACTAGAGACATTGCATGTGTGTTCTTTCCACAAACCACACATGGATCAACCACTAGAGTCATTGCATGGTTGTTCTTATACTAAAACCACAAACCGGCACTAGAGTCATTGAATGTGTGTTCTTTTCCACAAACCACACATGGATCCAATAGACTCATTGTATGTGTGTTCTTTTCCACAAAGAACTTATGGATCAACCAGTGGTCATTGCATGTGTGTTCTTTTCACAAACCACATGTGGACCCACTAGAGTCATTGCATGTGTGTTCTTATAATAAAAATAGCACTAGAGTCATTGCATGTGTGTTCTATCCACAAACCACACATGGATCCACCACTGTCACTGCATGTGTGTTCTGTCCACAAACCACACATGGATCAACCATTGGAGTCATTGCATGTGTGTTCTTTCCACAAACCACATATGGATCAACCAGTGGTCATTGCAGGTGGGTTCTTTTCCATAAACCACTTATGGATCCATTACAGTCATTGCATGTGTGTTATTTCCACAAATCACACATGGATCGACCACTAGAGTCATTGCATGTGTGTTATTTCCACAAACAACACATGGTTCGACCACTAGAGTCATTGCATGTGTGTGTTCTTTTCCACAAACCACACATGGATCAACCACTAGAGTCATTGCATGTGTGTTCTTATACTAAAACCAACACTAGAGTCATTGCATGTGTGTTCTTTCCACAAACCACACATGGATCAACCAGTGGTCATTGCATGTGTGTTCTTTTCCACAAACCACACATGGATCCACCAGTGGTCATTGCATGTGTGTTCTTTCCACAAACCACATATGGATCAACCAGAGACATTGCATGTGTGTTCTTTCCACAAACAACACATGGATCAACCACTAGAGTCATTGCATGGTTGTTCTTATACTAAAACCACAAACCAGCACTAGAGTCATTGCATGTGTGTTCTTTTCCACAAACCACACATGGATCCAATAGACTCATTGTATGCGTGTTCTTTTCCACAAAGAACTTATGGATCAACCAGTGGTCATTGCATGTGTGTTCTTTTACTAAAAATAGCACTAGAGTCATTGCATGTGTGTTCTATCCACAAACCACACATGGATCCACCACTGTCATTGCATATGTGTTCTGTCCACAAACCACACATGGATAAACAACTAGAGTCATTGCATGTGTGTTCTTTCCACAAACCACATATGGATCAACCAGTGGTCATTGCATGTGGGTTCTTTTCCATAAACCACTTATGGATCCATTACATTCATTGCCTGTGTTATTTCCACAAACCACACATGGATCAACCACTAGAGTCATTGCATGTGTGTTCTTTCCACAAACCACATATGGATCAACCAGTTGTCATTGCATTTGGGTTGTTTTCCATAAACCAGTTATGGATCCATTACAGTCATTGCATGTGTGTTACTTCCAGAAACCACACATGGATCAACCACTAGAGTCATTGCATGTGTGTTATTTCCACAAACCACACATGGATCGACCACTAGAGTCATGGCATGTGTGTGTTCTTTTCCACAAACCACACATGGATCAACCACTAGAGTCATTGCATGTGTGTTCTTATACTAAAACCAACACTAGAGTCATTGCATGTGTGTTATTTCCACAAACCACACATGGATCAACCAGTGGTCATTGCATGTGTGTTCTTTTCCACAAACCAAACATGGATCCACCAGTGGTCATTGCATGTGTGTTATTTCCACAAACCACATATGGATCAACCAGAGTCATTGCATGTGTGTTCTTTCCACAAACCACACATGGATCAACCACTAGAGTCATTGCATGTTTTTCGTTATATTTAAACCACAAACCAGCACTAGAGTCATTGCATGTGTGTTCTTTTCCACAAACAACTTATGGATCAACCAGTGGTCATTGCATGTGTGTTATTTTCACAAACCACATGTGGACCCACTAGAGTCATTGCATGTGTGTTCTTATACTAAAAATAGCACTAGAATCATTGCATGTGTGTTCTATCCACAAACCAGACATGGGTCCACCACTGTCATTGCATGTGTGTTCTTTCCACAAACCACACATGGATCAACCACTAGAGTCATTGCATGTGTGTTCTTTCCACAAACCACATATGGATCAACCAGTGGTCATTGCATGTGGGTTCTTTTCCATAAACCACTTATGGATCCATTATAGTCATTGCATGTGTGTTATTTCCACAAACCACACATGGATGAACCACTAGAGTCATTGCATGTGTGTTCTTATACTAAACCACATAAGGATCAACCAATGGTCATTGCATTTGGGTTTTGTTCCATAAACCACTTATGGATCCATTACAGTCATTGCATGTGTGTTATTTCCACAAATCACACATGGATCAACCACTAGAGTCATTGCATGTGTGTTATTTCCACAAACCACACATGGTTCGACCACTAGAGTCATTGCATGTGTGTGTTCTTTTCCACAAACCACACATGGATCAACCACTAGAGTCATTGCATGTGTGTTCTTATACTAAAACCAACACTAGAGTCATTGCATGTGTGTTCTTTTCACAAACCACACATGGATCAACTAGTGGTCATTTCATGTGTGTTCTTTTCCACAAACCACACATGGATCCACCAGTGGTCATTGCATGTGTGTTCTTTCCACAAACCACATATGGATCAACCAGAGACATTGCATGTGTGTTCTTTCCACAAACCACACATGGATCAACCACTAGAGTCATTGCATGGTTGTTCTTATACTAAAACCACAGACGAGGACTAGAGTCATTGCATGTGTGTTCTTTTCCACAAACCACACATGGATCCAATAGACTCATTATATGTGTGTTCTTTTCCACAAAGAACTTATGGATCAACCAGTGGTCATTGCATGTGTGTTCTTTTCACAAACCACATGTGGACCCACTAGAGTCATTGCATGTGTGTTCTTATACTAAAAATAGCACTAGAGTCATTGCATGTGTGTTCTATCCACAAACCACACATGGATCCACCACTGTCATTGCATATGTGTTCTGTCCACAAACCACACATGGATAAACAACTAGAGTCATTGCATGTGTGTTCTTTCCACAAACCACATATGGATCAACCAGTGGTCATTGCATGTGGGTTCTTTTCCATAAACCACTTATGGATCCATTACATTCATTGCCTGTGTTATTTCCACAAACCACACATGGATCAGCCACTAGAGTCATTGCATGTGTGTTCTTTCCACAAACCACATATGGATCAACCAGTTGTCATTGCATTTGGGTTGTTTTCCATAAACCAGTTATGGATCCATTACAGTCATTGCATGTGTGTTACTTCCAGAAACCACACATGGATCAACCACTAGAGTCATTGCATGTGTGTTATTTCCACAAACCACACATGGATCAACCACTAGAGTCATTGCATGTGTATTATTTCCACAAACCACACATGGTTCGACCACTAGAGTCATTGCATGTATGTGTTCTTTTCCACAAACCACACATGGATCAACCACTAGAGTCATTGCATGTGTGTTCTTATACTAAAACCAACACTAGAGTCTTTGCTTGTGTGTTCTTTCAACAAACCACACATGGATCAACCAGTGGTCATTGCATGTGTGTTCTTTTCCACAAACCACACATGGATCCACCAGTGGCCATTGCATGTGTGTTCTTTCCACAAACCACATATGGATCAACCAGAGTCATTGCATGTGTGTTCTTTCCACAAACCACACATGGATCAACCACTAGAGTCATTGCATGTTTGTTCTTATACTAAAACCACAAACCAGCACTAGAGTCATTGCATGTGTGTTCTTTTCCACAAACAACTTATGGATCAACCAGTGGTCATTGCATGTGGGTTCTTTTCACAAACCACACGTGACCCACTAGAGTCATTGCATGTGTGTTCTCATACTAAAACTAGCACTAGAGTCATTGCATTTGTGTTCTATCCATAAACCGCACATGGATCCACCATTGTCATTTCTTGTGTGTTCTTTCCACAAACCACACATGGATCAACCACTAGAGTCATTGCATGTGTGTTATTTCCACAAACCACACATGGATCGACCACTAGAGTCATGGCATGTGTGTGTTCTTTTCCACAAACCACACATGGATCAACCACTAGAGTCATTGCATGTGTGTTCTTATACTAAAACCAACACTAGAGTCATTGTATGTGTGTTATTTCCACAAACCACACATGGATCGACCACTAGTCATTGCATGTGTGTGTTCTTTTCCACAAACCACACGTGGATCAACCACTAGTCATTGCATGTGTGTTCTTATACTAAAACCAACACTAGAGTCATTGCATGTGTGTTATGTCCACAAACCACACATGGATCAACCACTAGACTCATTGCATGTGTGTTCTTTCCACAAACCACATATGGATCAACCAGTGGTCATTGCATGTTGGTTCTTTTCCATAAACCACTTATGGATCCATTACAGTCATTGCATGTGTGTTATTTCCACAAACCACACATGGATAAACCACTAGAGTCATTGCATGTGTGTTCTTTCCACAAACCACATATGGATCAACCAGTGGTCATTGCATGTGGGTTCTGTTCCATAAACCACTTATGGATCCATTACAGTCATTGCATGTGTGTTATTTCAACAAACCACACCTAGATCAACCACTAGAGTCATTGCATGTGTGTTATTTCCACAAACCACACATGGTTCGACCACTAGAGTCATTGCATGTATGTGTTCTTTTCCACAAACCACACATGGATCAACCACTAGAGTCATTGCATGTGTGTTCTTATACTAAAACCAACACTAGAGTCATTGCTTGTGTGTTCTTTCCACAAACCACACATGGATCAACCAGTGGTCATTGCATGTGTGTTCTTTTCCACAAACCACACATGGATCCACCAGTGGTCATTGCATGTGTGTTCTTTCCACAAACCACATATGGATCAACCAGAGTCATTGCATGTGTGTTCTTTCCACAAACCACACATGGATCAACCACTAGAGTCATTGCATGTTTGTTCTTATACTAAAACCACAAACCAGCACTAGAGTCATTTCATGTGTGTTCTTTTCCACAAACCACACATGGATCCACTAGACTCATTTCATGTGTGTTCTTTCCACAAACCACACATGGATCAACCACTAGAGTCATTGCATGTGTGTTCTTTCCACAAACCACATATGGATCAACCAGTGGTCATTGCATGTGGGTTCTTTTCCATAAACCACTTATGGATCCATTACAGTCATTGCATGTGTGTTATTTCCACAAACCACACATGGATCAGCCACTTGAGTCATTGCATGTGTGTTCTTTCCACAAACCACATATGGATCAACCAGTTGTCATTGCATGTGGGTTGTTTTCCGTAAACCACTTATGGATCCATTACAGTCATTGCATGTGTGTTACTTCCAGAAACCACACATGGATCAACCACTAGAGTCATTGCATGTGTGTTATTTCCACAAATCACACATGGATCAAGCACTAGAGTCATGGCATGTGTGTGTTGTTTTCCACAAATCACACATGGATCAACCACTAGAGTCATTGCATGTGTGTTCTTATACTAAAACCAACACTAGAGTCATTGCATGTGTGTTCTTTTCCACAAACCACACATGGATCCACCAGTGGTCATTGCATGCGTGTTCTTTCCACAAACCACATATGGATCAACCAGAGTCATTGCATATGTGTTCTTTCCACAAACCACACATGGATCAACCACTAGAGTCATTGCATGTTTTTTGTTATATTAAAACCACAAACCAGCACTAGAGTCATTGCATGTGTGTTCTTTTACACAAACCACACATGGATCCGGTAGACTCATTGCATGTGTGTTCTTTTCCACAAACAACTTATGGATCAACCAGTGGTCATTGCATGTGTGTTCTTTTCACAAATCACATGTGGACCCACTAGAGTCATTGCATGTGTGTTCTTATACTAAAAATAGCACTAGAATCATTGCATGTGTGTTCTATCCACAAACCACACATGGGTCCACCACTGTCATTGCCTGTGTGTTCTTTCCACAAACCACACATGGATCAACCACTAGAGTCATTGCATGTGTGTTCTTTCCACAAACCACATATGGATCAACCAGTGGTCATTGCATGTGGGTTCTTTTCCATAAACCACTTATGGATCCATTACAGTCATTGCATGTGTGTTCTTTCCACAAACCACGCATGGATCAACCACTAGATTCATTGCATGTTTGTTGTTATACTAAAACCACAAACCAGCACTACAGTCATTGCATGTGTGTTCTTTTCCACAAACCACACATGGATCCAGTAGACTCATTGCATGTGTGTTCTTTTCCACAAACAACTTATGGATCATCCAGTGGTCATTGCATGTGTGTTCTTTTCACAAACCACATGTGGACCCACTTGAGTCATTGCATGTGTGTTCTTATACTAAAAATAGCACTAGAATCATTGCATGTGTGTTCTATCCACAAACCACACATGGGTCCACCACTATCATTGCATGTGTGTTCTTTCCACAAACCACACATGGATCAACCACTAGAGTCATTGCATGTGTGTTCTTTCCACAAACCACATATGGATCAACCAGTGGTCATTGCATGTGGGTTTTTTCCATAAACCACTTATGGATCCATTACAGTCATTGCATGTGTGTTATTTCCACAAACCACACATGGATCAACCACTAGAGTCAATGCATGTGTGTTCTCTCCAGAAACCACACTTGCATCAACCAGTGGTCATTGCATTTGGGTTTTGTTCCATAAACCACTTATGGATCCATTACAGTCATTGCATGTGTGTTATTTCCACAAACCACACATGGATCAACCACTAGAGTCATTGCATGTGTGTTATTTCCACAAACCACACATGGTTCGACCACTAGAGTCATTGCATGTGTGTGTTCTTTTCCACAAACCACACATGGATCAACCACTAGAGTCATTGCATGTGTGTTCTTATACTAAAACCAACACTAGAGTCATTGCATGTGTGTTATTTCCACAAACCACACATGGATCAACCAGTGGTCATTGCATGTGTGTTCTTTTCCACAAACCACACATGGATCCACCAGTGGTCATTGCATGTGTGTTATTTCCACAAACCACATATGGATCAACCAGCGTCATTGGATGTGTGTTCTTTCCACAAACCACACATGGATCAACCACTAGAGTCATTGCATGTTTGTTCTTATACTAAAACCACAAACCAGCACTAGAGTCATTTCATGTGTGTTCTTTTCCACAAACCACACATGGATCCACTAGACTCATTGCATGTGTGTTCTTTTCCACAAACTACTTATGGATCAACCAGTGGTCATTGCATGTGTGTTCTTTTCACAAACCACATGTGGACCCACTAGAGTCATTGCATGTGTGTTATTATAATAAAAATAGCACTAGAGTCATTGCATGTGTGTTCTATCCACAAACCACACATGGATCCACCACTGTCACTGCATGAGTGTTCTTTCCACAAACCACACATGGATCAACCACTAGAGTCATTGCATGTGTGTTCTTTCCACAAACCACATATGGATCAACAAGTGGTCATTGCAGGTGGGTTCTTTTCCATAAACCACTTATGGATCCATTACAGTCATTGCATGTGTGTTATTTCCACAAACCACACATGGATCCACCACTAGAGTCATTGCATGTGTGTTCTTTCCACAAACCACATATGGATCAACCAGTGGTCATTGCATGTGGGTTCTTTTCCATAAACCACTTATGGATCCATTACAGTCATTGCATGTGTGTTATTTCCACAAACCACACATGGATCAACCACTAGAGTCATTGCATATGTGTTCTTTCCACAAACCGCACATGGTTCGACCACTAGAGTCATTGCATGTTTGTTCTTATACTAAAACCACAAACCAGCACTAGAGTTATTGCATGTGTGTTCTTTTCCACAAACCACACATGGATCCACCAGTGATCATTGCATGTGTGTTCTTTCCACAAACCACATATGGATCAACCAGAGTCATTGCATGTGTGTTATTTCCACAAACCACACATGGATAAACCACTAGAGTCATTGCATGTGTGTTATTTCGGCAAACCACACATGGATCGACCACTAGAGTCATTGCATGTGTGTGTTATTTTACACAAACCACACATGGATCAACCACTAGAGTCATTGCATGTGTGTTCTTTTCCACAAACCACACATGGATCCACTAGTGGTCATTGCACGTGTGTTCTTTCCACAAACCACATATGGATCAACCAGAGTCATTCCATGTGTGTTGTTTCCACAAACCACATATGGATCCATTTGACTAATTACATGTTTGTTCTTATACTAAAACCACAAACCAGCACTAGAGTCATTGCATGTGTGTTCTTTTCCACAAACCACACATGGATCCAATAGACTCATTGTATGTGTGTTCTTTTCCACAAACAACTGATGGATCAACCAGTGGTCATTGCATGTGTGTTCTTTTCACAAACCACATGTGGACCCTCTAGAGTCATTGCATGTGTGTTCTTATACTAAAAATAGCACTAGAGTCATTGCATGTGTGTTCTATCCACAAACCACACATGGATCCACTACTGTCATTGCATATATGTTCTTTCCACAAACCACACATGGATAAACCACTAGAGTCATTGCATGTGTGTTCTTTCCACAAACCACATATGGATCAACCAGTGGTCATTGCATGTGGGTTCTTTTCCATAAACCACTTATGGACCCATTACAGTCATTGCCTGTGTGTTATTTCCACAAACCACACATGGATCAACCACTAGACTCATTGCATGTGTGTTCTTTTCCACAAACCACACAGGGATCCACCAATGGTCATTGCATGTATGTTCTTTCCACAAACCACATATGGATCAACCAGTTGTCATTGCATGTGGGTTGTTTTCCATAAACCACTTATGGATCCATTACAGTCATTGCATGTCTGTTATTTCCAGAAACCACACATGGATCAACCACTAGAGTCATTGCATGTGTGTTATTTCCACAAATCACACATGGATCGACCACTAGAGTCACTGCATGTGTGTGTTCTTTTCCACAAACCACACATGGATCAACCACTAGAGTCATTGCATGTGTGTTCTTATACTAAAACCAACACTAGAGTCATTGCATGTGTGTTATTTCCACAAACCACACATGGATCAACCAGTGGTCATTGCATGTGTGTTTTTTTCCACAAACCACATATGGATCGAGCAGAGCCATTGCATGTGTGTTCTTTCCACAAACCACACATGGATCAACCACTAGAGTCATTGCATGTTTGTTGTTATACTAAAACCACAAACCAGCACTACAGTCATTGCATGTGTGTTCTTTTCCACAAACCACACATGGATCCAGTAGACTCATTGCATGTGTGTTCTTTTCCACAAACAACTTATGGATCATCCAGTGGTCATTGCATGTGTGTTCTTTTCACAAACCACATGTGGACCCACTAGAGTCATTGCATGTGTGTTCTTATACTAAAAATAGCACTAGAATCATTGCATGTGTGTTCTATCCACAAACCACACATGGGTCCACCACTGTCATTGCATGTGTGTTCTTTCCACAAACCACACATGGATCAACCACTAGAGTCATTGCATGTGTGTTCTTTCCACAAACCACATATGGATCAACCAGTGGTCATTGCATGTGGGTTCTTTTCCATAAACCACTTATGGATCCATTACAGTCATTGCATGTGTGTTATTTCCACAAACCACACATGGATCAACCACTAGAGTCATTGCATGTGTGTTCTCTCCAGAAACCACATTTGCATCAACCAGTGGTCATTGCATTTGGGTTTTGTTCCATAAACCACTTATGGATCCATTACAGTCATTGCATGTGTGTTATTTCCACAAACCACACATGGATCAACCACTAGAGTCATTGCATGTGTGTTATTTCCACAAACCACACATGGTTCGACCACTAGAGTCATTGCATGTGTGTGTTCTTTTCCACAAACCACACATGGATCAACCACTAGAATCATTGCATGTGTGTTCTTATACTAAAACCAACACTAGGGTCATTGCATGTGTGTTCTTTCCACAAACCACACATGGCTCAACCAGTGGTCATTGCATGTGTGTTCTTTTCCACAAACCACACATGGATCCACCAGTGGTCATTGCATGTGTGTTCTTTCCACCAACCACATATGGATCAACCAGAGTCATTGCATGTGTGTTCTTTCCACAAACCACACATGGATCAACCACTAGAGTCATTGCATGGTTGTTCTTATACTAAAACCACACACCAGCACTAGAGTCATTGCATGTGTGTTCTTTTCCACAAACCACACATGGATCCAATAGACTCATTGTATGTGTGTTATTTTCCCAAAACAACTTATGGATCAACCAGTGGTCATTTCATGTGTGTTCTTTTCACAAACCACATGTGGACCCACTAGAGTCATTGCATGTGTGTTCTTATACTAAAAATAGCACTAGAGTCATTGCATGTGTGTTATATCCACAAACCACACATGGATCCACCACTGTCATTGCATATGTGTTCTGTCCACAAACCACACATGGATAAACCACTAGAGTCATTGCATGTGTGTTCTTTCCACAAACCACATATGGATCAAAAGTGGTCATTGTGTAGGGGTTCGCAGCATGGAAAACAAAAATTTTCTATCGCATACAAACAAACAAGCCAAGATCTATCTACTAGATTGTAGCAACGAGTCGATGGAATAACTCACCCTCGAAGATTCCAAAGTGTTTAACGAGAGCAGATTCTCGTGGGTGATGTAGTCGTACTCTTTCCGATCTCAAGATCGCGTAGACGATCCTTCCAGCGCCACGTTCCAGCAGCGCTCCCGCAGTCGGTCACACGTTCGGTACTCGACGAAGACCTTCCTCTCCCTTGTTCCAGCAGGCAGCGGAGGTTGTAGCACTCTCCTCGCGATTCCGGCAGCACAACGGCGTGGTACCGGAGGTAGAGGGGAGATCCCGCAGGGCTTCGCCTTAAGCCGGTGCGAGTATGGTGGAGCTTATGAGAGAGGCTATTAGTGGTCTAGTAATTAGACACACCAATTAGAGGGCTCTAAACCAATTAGAAGGCTCTAAACCGAATAGCTCTAAACCGGGGTCTAGATCTAGGGTTTAGTTTAGAGGATAGGAAACTTGTGTTGTTGTTGTGTCTAGAGGAGGAGGCCCTGCCCCTCCTCTTATAGGTGGGAGGGCCGGCGGCAAGGGGAGGGAGTGGAGTCCCTCCCCAACTCGGCCTTGAGGTGGGGCGCCGGCTTGGGGAGGAGGAATCCCTCCCCAACTCGGCCTCCTTTTCTCCTCCTCTTTCCACCTTCCAAAACTGGCAGTTTGACTTTCAAACTTGCTGTTTGACTTTCCAAATTGGGATTTGATTTAATCCTTTATTTAGAACAGCGATGACACTAAGTACATGATGCAACCATTCCAACATGTAATGACACATTCATGTACCCCTTCCCCCTCCGGAGTGCCGGACATTCCGGGACCTTCTAGAATGTTCCCGATGAAAACACCGGAACCATTCCCCAACTCCGAAACGGGACTTTCCTTATATGAATCTTATTCTCCGGACCATTCCGGATCACCTCGTGATATCCCGAATCCCATCCGAGACTCCGAACAACATTCGGTCTCTTTCTCATAATACCATAACTACTCAAACAACGTCGAATCCTTAAGTGTGTCTCCCCACGGTTCGTGAATTATGCGGACATGATCGAGACACTTCTCCGAACAATAACCAATAGAGGAATCTGGAAATTCATATGGCTCCCACATATTTCTACGATTACTTTGCGATCGAATGAACCACTTACATACGATACCAATTTCCCTTTGTCTCACGATATGTTACTTATCCGAGGTTATGATCGTCGGTATCTCTGCATACCTAGTTCAACCTCGTTACTGATAAGTACTCTTTTCTCGTTCCCGTGATATGTGATCCCTTGTGAGCCAGTCACATGCTTGCAAGCTAATTGGATGACATTTCACCGAGAGGGCCCAGAGAATATCTATCCGTCATATGGATGGACAAATCCCACTCTTGATCCATGTGTTTCAACCAATACTTTCCGAACACTCAATACCACCTTTATAGCCACCCTGTTACGGTGTGGTGTTTGATGACATCAAAGCATCCATCCGGTAAAGGTGATATGCATGATCTCATGGTCGAAGGAATTAGGTTACTATGTATCAGAAAGCATATAGCAATTGAACTATTGAAATGACTTGATCTTTATGCTACGCTTATCTATAGGAGTATGTCCACCATATCATTCTCCTAACGATATGATCTTGTTGTTAATAACATCTCAATGTTCATGATAGGGAAACCACAATCATCTATTAACCAACAAGCTAGTTTAACAAGAGGCTTTACTAGGGACTCTTATTTTAAGTTTACAATTCACACAAGTATTAATGTTTCCTTGTTAATACTATTATAGCATGAATATAAACATTTATCATAAACACAAAGATATAATAATAACTATATTTATTATTGCCTCTAGGGCATATCTCCAACAGTCTCCCACTTGCACTAGAGTCAAAAATCTAGTTTCAAACCTTTGTGTATTCAACACCTATGGCTTTCCGGTGTTGCATGTACACGATTGCTAGTGGTCAACTGATCTCCGGATCTGACACTTCCAGGTCCGTGTGTAATTGCATGTCTTTGCGTCTCTACGCATCACTCATTCTCTAATGAGATGGCTTTGTATAATTTGGTCTTTCGGTGTGACCTTTAGTTCTTTGGGGTTAAAACATGTTGATAATATTGTCGCACAATATATCTTCATAGTATTATCCCGCTGTGAACTACACCTAGTTTGATAACAAACTACTTGACACAAATGCCCTTTTTTGCTGCTATAATAGCAGTCATATACTTAGCCTTTTGTTGAAGTATCTGTCACAATGTTTTAACTTTGGAACTCATCCAAATCCATTTATGGAACTCACTTTCCATTATATTGTGCCACCCTTAATTTAGATTGAGATAAACTTAATTTGTACTCTGTGACAAAAATAGTATCAATGTAGTACTTTTACAATGAACTAACCATCTATTTGTCACTTCTACAAATAATATACTCTTAGTTCTTCCAAAAGATCATAAGAATATCCTTACTATCGTCCAATGATCATCTTATGAATCATTCTGGTGTATGCTCATAACTTTTAGAGCATAGGACATATCTGGATTCGTACATACCACAGTATGATTGATATAAACACTCTTTGTGATTTCATACATCAAGTATCAATCTATACTTGAATCTTTGTTTCACTTACCAAATGTCAATACACTTGAATATATCATCAACATTGAACTCTTTCAATCCTTTCTGTGCGACAAGAACCTTTCTTGTAGTTTCTATATTGAACTCATTCAATATCTTTGTCTATGTACTTCTGGCACAACCATATTAGCATCTATTGATGCCAAATATTTGGGTTTTGCCTAAGTCTTTCATCAGGATGAAATTCTTAATATGTGTTAATAAAAGATACATCATTTCTAATCAACAATATGTCCTCCACATAATGTATTAGAAATATGTCTTAGCGCTCCCACTTAATTTCTTGCAAATGCAAGTATCTTCATTGTCTTTGATGAAATTAAACTCTTTTAACAGTTTCATCATAGTGAAGATTCCAACTCCGCTATGCTTACTTCATCCATTGAAGTTTGCATATGCTTTTAGCATCCTTTGAATTAACAAAACCCTTTGGACCGTGTCATGCACACGTCCTAGGTAACAATTCTATTAGAAGAACTTGTTTTGTTTATTCAACTACCACATAACAAAATTATATGTAGTGGTTGCTACATTAATCCGTCTAGACTAAATATCGCTATGAAAGATCAAATCTTGTCATAGTCAATCTTTGAACATTGTTGTGAACTCTTTCCCAACATGTCGACTTATAGATGTGAAACATCCATGTCTATTTTTTTTATAGATCCAAACACAACTGTAAGGTCTTACACCTTTCTCGAGGGTCCTTCAAGTTCAAACCTTGATTTCTCGTGTATGGAATTATCACGGATTTTATGGCTTCAAGCCATTTGACGGAGTCAGGGCCCATCATTGCTTCTTTGCATGTAGTCCGTTCATTATTCTCAAATAATGATTCAACCCTCAAATCTTAGTATTTGATTGTTTACTTGACCTACTTGTTTCAATAGAAACTTAGACCTCCGTGACCACAACTTTTGAGGCACGTGAGCCATGAGCATTATTGCTGCCTCCGGAACACTTTTCGGTGCTGCGCAACTCTGCACATATAGCTAAGGTTCTTTTAACCTTATCAAAGTTCTATTGTCCTCCCACTTTAACTTATCACGAAAAATTCCTTCTCAAAGAAACTTGACGTTCTAAGCGACAAACACTTTTGTCTCCGGTGTTATGGAGGAATACTTAACAGTAATACAAAGACAGGTTTATCCGACTTTGGTTGCAAACATCTTTCTTATGCATAGCATACCAATGTTTAAGAAAGGACTACTTGGGTTTTATCCCAAACCATAACTTTATATGGTGTCATTTCAACGGATTATGATGGAGCTCTTTTTAGTGGAAAAGCGGTAGTCTCTAAAGCTTTTAATCTTTAAAATATAATGGCAGTTCTATATTTTACACCTTTGATCTTACCATGTCAAACAAGGTTTTAATTACATATCTCGAACGCTCCACACTCTTATGGTGTTTCGGGAAATGCAAATCCACGGAACGATTCCTTAAATCTTAGGTATTATGCTAAACTTGTAACTCAAATATCTTCCTTTATGATCTTATCATAAACCATTTATATTCTTGTTACAATGATTTTGCACTTCATCTTGAAAGACTTTGAACTTTTCAAATGTTTCATACTTCATCCTTATTAAGTAAATATTCATATATTCACTCAAATTTTCGGAGAAAGCATATGAAGTTGAAATCCATCGCTCTTGACTACATATAATGGATTTCATACAACAATATGTACAAGTTCCAATAAGCTAGCCATTCGTTCCCTTTTGGCCTATGAACGAAGTTTTAATTATCTCTAGGAAAGTTTCACAAGCATCATTTGATCAAAATCAAAAGACTCCAAAATTCCATCTACATGGAGTTTCTTCATGTTTTCTTTCCAATATAATTTAAACGGCGATGTCACTTCCTAAGTGATCTTTCAATCAATCTGTCTTTCGACATTTTTAGCACTATTTTTATGGATGTGATTTCTCCAACGAGATTTGTAAATTATCCATCTTTTATGGATTACGGTAATTATTTGAGCAACCCTTTTGTTCTCATAACACCTGATAAAACAAATCTTGAAGGCAAGCTTTGATGTTTTAACGAGCAACACAATAACCCTTTATTTGTTCTCGATGAACATCATCACATATTCTTTTGCTAGTTATTTAGGCCATTGTAGTTCATGAATTCTGTTGTTTCGTATGACGATTCACACCAACAAATCCAGTATCAAATACTTAAGAACCACATTGTTTAAGAAGCAAAGAACATAGCCATAACATGTATATCATCTATATACTTAAGCTGAACAATTCTAGTCTTTTCTTTTCTGCCATATATTTATGAGATTCTCTTTCAGTATTTCCTTTTCTATTTGAAAGAATCTATCAACATCAATAGTGGAGTCATACATATGACACATAGTCCAAAGCGTGTATAATTAAATACCAATGTCTTTGGATTTGCACTTTGAAGTAGATCACCATCATCAAATGTTTGGTGTTCTTTCAAATTCCTTTCTTTAGTAATCTATTGGTGTAGTAAACATTTTACCTACATCAAATATTCACCTTCATCATGGAATCGTCCATGACCAAGCTACTTTTAGCTTATAACGGTGAATCGCGAGTATAATGTTGCTCTCCAAAACCTTTTGGAAGATTAGGACAACTAGTGTCTCCAACCTTTTGCAAATTCTCATCAAATATGAGAACATGACTTTTGCCATATTATACTCTATCATGTTGTAACCATAACTTTGTTTCAGATATCACAATATCTTCCACATATCATGGTTTCTGAAACAACTCTTTCAGATCCTAGATAACCTTGATATTAAGACAATCCTTTGAATATCAAGAATCATGGAGACAAACATGATACTTTATATACTAACACTTGGAATTGTTACTCTTGATTTAATACCAATTATTAAACTTCATGGAGTAACCGGAACTTACTGAAAGTTTGCAATAGGACTTTTAAACTTTAGATTAACACTTCAAAACAATACGATACCAGTTCGTAAAGTAACTAACCAGAATTCTATAGTTCTATCATCTCAATTATAACTAAGCGCAAGGTGGTAAACGGATGCCAATGACTACAACAACTATGCAAATTCACTTTGATTTAGTTTATGATAAATTGAGTTCTAATTAATAATTAAATTAATCTAGGTGAACTCCCACTCAAAACAACATCCCTCACATTGTTTTAGTGATCACACGAACCAAATCCACCACATCAAAACCGATCATCACGAGAGTTGATATGGCTTCAACGGCGAACAATCAACATGTTCATCATATCTACTATATGACTCATGCTCTACCTTTCGGTAATCTGTGTTCCTGAGGCCATGTCTGTACATGCTAGGCTCGTCAAGATCAAACCTTAGCTACCGCATAAGCAAATCTGGCTTGCTTACGTTGTATTCACCCGCGGAATCAAAGACACCCGATCATCACGTGGTGCTTCGAAGCAACAAGCTTTGGCAACGGTGCATACTAAGGGTGAACACTTTAGAACTTGAAATTTATGTGCATGAGGGATCATCTTATAATGCTACCGTCGTCTACTAAGCAATACAAGATGCATAAAGGATTAACATCACATGCAATTCATAATATGTGATATGATATGGCCTTTCTTCTTTGTGCTTCCGATCTCCATCTTCAAGCACGAACATGATCTCCATCATCACCGGCATAGCATCAAGGTCAATGACGCTTCTTCATGGTTGTCGTCCACCAGCTTCAACTATTACAACTATTTTGAATAGACACGCAGGTCTTAACAGAATTTAAAGACAACCATATGGCTCCTGCCGGTTGCCAACTTACAATAAGGAACATTGCATACATCAAATATAATCACAATCATGGCCATATCACATCACTGCACACCCCTGCAAAACAAAGTTAGACGCTTCTACTTTCTTTGCATATTTTACGTGGTTTGGGGCTTTCCATAAGTGTCGTTCTAACCTACGAACAAGAACCACAACATTGATACTAGCATTGTTGATTACCCGTTGTAAATCGGATCTTTACTATGCTAGGAGAAACAGGCACCCGCAAAGCCACTTATGCAATACGAGTTGCATGTCAAGCGTGGAGCAAGTCTCATGAACGATGTCATGTAAGGTTAGCCCGGGCCGCTTCATCCCAACATACCGCAAGATGCAAAGTACACAAAAGGCAATCTACAATAAAAGCATCAACGCCCACAATGACCATTGTGTTCTACTCGTGCAACAGATCTACATATAGACACGGCTCTGATACCACTGTAGGGGTTCGCAGCATGGAAAACAAAAATTTTCTATCGCATACAAACAAACAAGCCAAGATCTATCTACTAGATTGTAGCAACGAGTCGATGGAATAACTCACCCTCGAAGATTCCAAAGTGTTTAACGAGAGCAGATTCTCGTGGGTGATGTAGTCGTACTCTTTCCGATCTCAAGATCGCGTAGACGATCCTTCCAGCGCCACGTTCCAGCAGCGCTCCCGCAGTCGGTCACACGTTCGGTACTCGACGAAGACCTTCCTCTCCCTTGTTCCAGCAGGCAGCGGAGGTTGTAGCACTCTCCTCGCGATTCCGGCAGCACAACGGCGTGGTACCGGAGGTAGAGGGGAGATCCCGCAGGGCTTCGCCTTAAGCCGGTGCGAGTATGGTGGAGCTTATGAGAGAGGCTATTAGTGGTCTAGTAATTAGACACACCAATTAGAGGGCTCTAAACCAATTAGAAGGCTCTAAACCGAATAGCTCTAAACCGGGGTCTAGATCTAGGGTTTAGTTTAGAGGATAGGAAACTTGTGTTGTTGTTGTGTCTAGAGGAGGAGGCCCTGCCCCTCCTCTTATAGGTGGGAGGGCCGGCGGCAAGGGGAGGGAGTGGAGTCCCTCCCCAACTCGGCCTTGAGGTGGGGCGCCGGCTTGGGGAGGAGGAATCCCTCCCCAACTCGGCCTCCTTTTCTCCTCCTCTTTCCACCTTCCAAAACTGGCAGTTTGACTTTCAAACTTGCTGTTTGACTTTCCAAATTGGGATTTGATTTAATCCTTTATTTAGAACAGCGATGACACTAAGTACATGATGCAACCATTCCAACATGTAATGACACATTCATGTACCCCTTCCCCCTCCGGAGTGCCGGACATTCCGGGACCTTCTAGAATGTTCCCGATGAAAACACCGGAACCATTCCCCAACTCCGAAACGGGACTTTCCTTATATGAATCTTATTCTCCGGACCATTCCGGATCACCTCGTGATATCCCGAATCCCATCCGAGACTCCGAACAACATTCGGTCTCTTTCTCATAATACCATAACTACTCAAACAACGTCGAATCCTTAAGTGTGTCTCCCCACGGTTCGTGAATTATGCGGACATGATCGAGACACTTCTCCGAACAATAACCAATAGAGGAATCTGGAAATTCATATGGCTCCCACATATTTCTACGATTACTTTGCGATCGAATGAACCACTTACATACGATACCAATTTCCCTTTGTCTCACGATATGTTACTTATCCGAGGTTATGATCGTCGGTATCTCTGCATACCTAGTTCAACCTCGTTACTGATAAGTACTCTTTTCTCGTTCCCGTGATATGTGATCCCTTGTGAGCCAGTCACATGCTTGCAAGCTAATTGGATGACATTTCACCGAGAGGGCCCAGAGAATATCTATCCGTCATATGGATGGACAAATCCCACTCTTGATCCATGTGTTTCAACCAATACTTTCCGAACACTCAATACCACCTTTATAGCCACCCTGTTACGGTGTGGTGTTTGATGACATCAAAGCATCCATCCGGTAAAGGTGATATGCATGATCTCATGGTCGAAGGAATTAGGTTACTATGTATCAGAAAGCATATAGCAATTGAACTATTGAAATGACTTGATCTTTATGCTACGCTTATCTATAGGAGTATGTCCACCATATCATTCTCCTAACGATATGATCTTGTTGTTAATAACATCTCAATGTTCATGATAGGGAAACCACAATCATCTATTAACCAACAAGCTAGTTTAACAAGAGGCTTTACTAGGGACTCTTATTTTAAGTTTACAATTCACACAAGTATTAATGTTTCCTTGTTAATACTATTATAGCATGAATATAAACATTTATCATAAACACAAAGATATAATAATAACTATATTTATTATTGCCTCTAGGGCATATCTCCAACACATTGCAGGTGGGTTATTTTCCATAAACCACTTATGGACCCATTACAGTCATTGCCTGTGTGTTATTTCCACAAACCACACATGGATCAGCCACTTGAGTCATTGCATGTGTGTTATTTCCACAAACCACATATGGATCAACCAGTTGTCATTGCATGTGGGTTGTTTTCCATAAACCACTTATGGATCCATTACAGTCATTGCATGTGTGTTACTTCTAGAAACCACACATGGATCAACCACTAGAGTCATTGCATGTGTGTTATTTCCACAAATCACACATGGATCGAGCACTATAGAAATGGCATGTGTGTGTTGTTTTCCACAAACCACACATGGATCAACCACTAGAGTCATTGCATTTGTGTTCTTATACTAAAACCAACACTAGAGTCATTGCATGTGTGTTATTTCCACAAACCACACATGGATCAACCAGTGGTCATTGCATGTGTGTTCTTTTCCACAAACCACACATGGATCCACCAGTGGTCATTGCATGTGTGTTCTTTCCACAAACCACATATGGATCAACCAGAGTCATTGTATATGTGTTCTTTCCACAAACCACACATGGATCAACCACTAGAGTCATTGCATGTTTTTTGTTATATTAAAACCACAAACCAGCACTAGAGTCATTGCATGTGTGTTCTTTTACACAAACCACACATGGATCCGGTAGACTCATTGCATGTGTGTTCTTTTCCACAAACAACTTATGGATCAACCAGTGGTCATTGCATGTGTGTTCTTTTCACAAACCACATGTGGACCCACTAGAGTCATTGCATGTGTGTTCTTATACTAAAAATAGCACTAGAATCATTGCATGTGTGTTCTATCCACAAACCACACATGGGTCCACCACTGTCATTGCATGTGTGTTATTTCCACAAACCACACATGGATCAACCACTAGAGTCATTGCATGTGTGTTCTTTCCACAAACCACATATGGATCAACCAGTGGTCATTGCATGTGGGTTCTTTTCCATAAACCACTTATGGATCCATTACAGTCATTGCATGTGTGTTATTTCCACAAACCACACATGGATCAGCCACTAGAGTCATTGCATGTGTGTTCTTATACTAAACCACATATGGATCAACCAGTGGTCATTGCATTTGGGTTTTGTTCCATAAACCACTTATGGATCCATTACAGTCATTGCATGTGTGTTATTTCCACAAATCACACATGGATCAACCACTAGAGTCATTGCATGTGTGTTATTTCCACAAACCACACATGGTTCGACCACTAGAGTGATTGCATGTGTGTGTTCTTTTCCACAAACCACACATGGATCAACCACTAGAGTCATTGCATGTGTGTTCTTATACTAAAACCAACACTAGAGTCATTGCATGTGTGTTCTTTCCACAAACCACACATGGATCAACCAGTGGTCATTTCATGTGTGTTCTTTTCCACAAACCACACATGGATCCACCAGTGGTCATTGCATGTGCGTTCTTTCCACAAACCACATATGGATCAACTAGAGACATTGCATGTGTGTTCTTTCCACAAACCACACATGGATCAACCACTAGAGTCATTGCATGGTTGTTCTTATACTAAAACCACAAACCAGCACTAGAGTCATTGAATGTGTGTTCTTTTCCACAAACCACACATGGATCCAATAGACTCATTGTATGTGTGTTCTTTTCCACAAAGAACTTATGGATCAACCAGTGGTCATTGCATGTGTGTTCTTTTCACAAACCACATGTGGACCCACTAGAGTCATTGCATGTGTGTTCTTATAATAAAAATAGCACTAGAGTCATTGCATGTGTGTTCTATCCACAAACCACACATGGATCCACCACTGTCACTGCATGTGTGTTCTGTCCACAAACCACACATGGATCAACCACTGAGTCATTGCATGTGTGTTCTTTCCACAAACCACATATGGATCAACCAGTGGTCATTGCAGGTGGGTTCTTTTCCATAAACCACTTATGGATCCATTACAGTCATTGCATGTGTGTTATTTCCACAAATCACACATGGATCGACAAATAGAGTCATTGCATGTGTGTTATTTCCACAAACAACACATGGTTCGACCACTAGAGTCATTGCATGTGTGTGTTCTTTTCCACAAACCACACATGGATCAACCACTAGAGTCATTGCATGTGTGTTCTTATACTAAAACCAACACTAGAGTCATTGCATGTGTGTTCTTTCCACAAACCACACATGGAACAACCAGTGGTCATTGCATGTGTGTTCTTTTCCACAAACCACACATGGATCCACCAGTGGTCATTGCATGTGTGTTCTTTCAACAAACCACATATGGATCAACCAGAGACATTGCATGTGTGTTCTTTCCACAAACAACACATGGATCAACCACTAGAGTCATTGCATGGTTGTTCTTATACTAAAACCACAAACCAGCACTAGAGTCATTGCATGTGTGTTCTTTTCCACAAACCACACATGGATCCAATAGACTCATTGTATGCGTGTTCTTTTCCACAAAGAACTTATGGATCAACCAGTGGTCATTGCATGTGTGTTCTTTTCACAAACCACATGTGGACCCACTAGAGTCATTACATGTGTGTTCTTATACTAAAAATAGCACTAGAGTCATTGCATGTGTGTTCTATCCACAAACCACACATGGATCCACCACTGTCATTGCATATGTGTTCTGTCCACAAACCACACATGGATAAACAACTAGAGTCATTGCATGTGTGTTCTTTCCACAAACCACATATGGATCAACCAGTGGTCATTGCATGTGGGTTCTTTTCCATAAACCACTTATGGATCCATTACATTCATTGCCTGTGTTATTTCCACAAACCACACATGGATCAGCCACTAGAGTCATTGCATGTGTGTTCTTTCCACAAACCACATATGGATCAACCAGTTGTCATTGCATTTGGGTTGTTTTCCATAAACCAGTTATGGATCCATTACAGTCATTGCATGTGTGTTACTTCCAGAAACCACACATGGATCAACCACTAGAGTCATTGCATGTGTGTTATTTCCACAAACCACACATGGATCGACCACTAGAGTCATGGCATGTGTGTGTTCTTTTCCACAAACCACACATGGATCAACCACTAGAGTCATTGCATGTGTGTTCTTATACTAAAACCAACACTAGAGTCATTGCATGTGTGTTATTTCCACAAACCACACATGGATCAACCAGTGGTCATTGCATGTGTGTTCTTTTCCACAAACCAAACATGGATCCACCAATGGTCATTGCATGTGTGTTATTTCCACAAACCACATATGGATCAACCAGAGTCATTGCATGTGTCTTCTTTCCACAAACCACACATGGATCAACCACTAGAGTCATTGCATGTTTTTCGTTATATTAAAACCACAAACCAGCACTAGAGTCATTGCATGTGTGTTCTTTTCCACAAACAACTTATGGATCAACCAGTGGTCATTGCATGTGTGTTATTTTCACAAACCACATGTGGACCCACTAGAGTCATTGCATGTGTGTTCTTATACTAAAAATAGCACTAGAATCATTGCATGTGTGTTCTATCCACAAACCAGACATGGGTCCACCACTGTCATTGCATGTGTGTTCTTTCCACAAACCACACATGGATCAACCACTAGAGTCATTGCATGTGTGTTATTTCCACAAACCACACATGGTTCGACCACTAGAGTGATTGCATGTGTGTGTTCTTTTCCACAAACCACACATGGATCAACCACTAGAGTCATTGCATGTGTGTTCTTATACTAAAACCAACACTAGAGTCATTGCATGTGTGTTCTTTCCACAAACCACACATGGATCAACCAGTGGTCATTTCATGTGTGTTCTTTTCCACAAACCACACATGGATCCACCAGTGGTCATTGCATGTGCGTTCTTTCCACAAACCACATATGGATCAACTAGAGACATTGCATGTGTGTTCTTTCCACAAACCACACATGGATCAACCACTAGAGTCATTGCATGGTTGTTCTTATACTAAAACCACAAACCAGCACTAGAGTCATTGAATGTGTGTTCTTTTCCACAAACCACACATGGATCCAATAGACTCATTGTATGTGTGTTCTTTTCCACAAAGAACTTATGGATCAACCAGTGGTCATTGCATGTGTGTTCTTTTCACAAACCACATGTGGACCCACTAGAGTCATTGCATGTGTGTTCTTATAATAAAAATAGCACTAGAGTCATTGCATGTGTGTTCTATCCACAAACCACACATGGATCCACCACTGTCACTGCATGTGTGTTCTGTCCACAAACCACACATGGATCAACCACTGAGTCATTGCATGTGTGTTCTTTCCACAAACCACATATGGATCAACCAGTGGTCATTGCAGGTGGGTTCTTTTCCATAAACCACTTATGGATCCATTACAGTCATTGCATGTGTGTTATTTCCACAAATCACACATGGATCGACCACTAGAGTCATTGCATGTGTGTTATTTCCACAAACAACACATGGTTCGACCACTAGAGTCATTGCATGTGTGTGTTCTTTTCCACAAACCACACATGGATCAACCACTAGAGTCATTGCATGTGTGTTCTTATACTAAAACCAACACTAGAGTCATTGCATGTGTGTTCTTTCCACAAACCACACATGGATCAACCAGTGGTCATTGCATGTGTGTTCTTTTCCACAAACCACACATGGATCCACCAGTGGTCATTGCATGTGTGTTCTTTCAACAAACCACATATGGATCAACCAGAGACATTGCATGTGTGTTCTTTCCACAAACAACACATGGATCAACCACTAGAGTCATTGCATGGTTGTTCTTATACTAAAACCACAAACCAGCACTAGAGTCATTGCATGTGTGTTCTTTTCCACAAACCACACATGGATCCAATAGACTCATTGTATGCGTGTTCTTTTCCACAAAGAACTTATGGATCAACCAGTGGTCATTGCATGTGTGTTCTTTTCACAAACCACATGTGGACCCACTAGAGTCATTACATGTGTGTTCTTATACTAAAAATAGCACTAGAGTCATTGCATGTGTGTTCTATCCACAAACCACACATGGATCCACCACTGTCATTGCATATGTGTTCTGTCCACAAACCACACATGGATAAACAACTAGAGTCATTGCATGTGTGTTCTTTCCACAAACCACATATGGATCAACCAGTGGTCATTGCATGTGGGTTCTTTTCCATAAACCACTTATGGATCCATTACATTCATTGCCTGTGTTATTTCCACAAACCACACATGGATCAGCCACTAGAGTCATTGCATGTGTGTTCTTTCCACAAACCACATATGGATCAACCAGTTGTCATTGCATTTGGGTTGTTTTCCATAAACCAGTTATGGATCCATTACAGTCATTGCATGTGTGTTACTTCCAGAAACCACACATGGATCAACCACTAGAGTCATTGCATGTGTGTTATTTCCACAAACCACACATGGATCGACCACTAGAGTCATGGCATGTGTGTGTTCTTTTCCACAAACCACACATGGATCAACCACTAGAGTCATTGCATGTGTGTTCTTATACTAAAACCAACACTAGAGTCATTGCATGTGTGTTATTTCCACAAACCACACATGGATCAACCAGTGGTCATTGCATGTGTGTTCTTTTCCACAAACCAAACATGGATCCACCAATGGTCATTGCATGTGTGTTATTTCCACAAACCACATATGGATCAACCAGAGTCATTGCATGTGTCTTCTTTCCACAAACCACACATGGATCAACCACTAGAGTCATTGCATGTTTTTCGTTATATTAAAACCACAAACCAGCACTAGAGTCATTGCATGTGTGTTCTTTTCCACAAACAACTTATGGATCAACCAGTGGTCATTGCATGTGTGTTATTTTCACAAACCACATGTGGACCCACTAGAGTCATTGCATGTGTGTTCTTATACTAAAAATAGCACTAGAATCATTGCATGTGTGTTCTATCCACAAACCAGACATGGGTCCACCACTGTCATTGCATGTGTGTTCTTTCCACAAACCACACATGGATCAACCACTAGAGTCATTGCATGTGTGTTCTTTCCACAAACCACATATGGATCAACCAGTGGTCATTGCATGTGGGTTCTTTTCCATAAACCACTTATGGATCCATTATAGTCATTGCATGTGTGTTATTTCCACAAACCACACATGGATGAACCACTAGAGTCATTGCATGTGTGTTCTTATACTAAACCACATAAGGATCAACCAATGGTCATTGCATTTGGGTTTTGTTCCATAAACCACTTATGGATCCATTACAGTCATTGCATGTGTGTTATTTCCACAAATCACACATGGATCAACCACTAGAGTCATTGCATGTGTGTTATTTCCACAAACCACACATGGTTCGACCACTAGAGTCATTGCATGTGTGTGTTCTTTTCCACAAACCACACATGGATCAACCACTAGAGTCATTGCATGTGTGTTCTTATACTAAAACCAACACTAGAGTCATTGCATGTGTGTTCTTTCCACAAACCACACATGGATCAACCAGTGGTCATTTCATGTGTGTTCTTTTCCACAAACCACACATGGATCCACCAGTGGTCATTGCATGTGTGTTCTTTCCACAAACCACATATGGATCAACCAGAGACATTGCATGTGTGTTCTTTCCACAAACCACACATGGATCAACCACTAGAGTCATTGCATGGTTGTTCTTATACTAAAACCACAGACGAGGACTAGAGTCATTGCATGTGTGTTCTTTTCCACAAACCACACATGGATCCAATAGACTCATTATATGTGTGTTCTTTTCCACAAAGAACTTATGGATCAACCAGTGGTCATTGCATGTGTGTTCTTTTCACAAACCACATGTGGACCCACTAGAGTCATTGCATGTGTGTTCTTATACTAAAAATAGCACTAGAGTCATTGCATGTGTGTTCTATCCACAAACCACACATGGATCCACCACTGTCATTGCATATGTGTTCTGTCCACAAACCACACATGGATAAACCACTAGAGTCATTGCATGTGTGTTCTTTCCACAAACCACATATGGATCAACCAGTGGTCATTGCATGTGGGTTCTTTTCCATAAACCACTTATGGATCCATTACAGTCATTGCCTGTGTGTTATTTCCCCAAACCACACATGGATCAGCCACTAGAGTCATTGCATGTGTGTTCTTTCCACAAACCACATATGGATCAACCAGTTGTCATTGCATGTGGGTTGTTTTCCATAAACCACTTATGGATCCATTACAGTCATTGCATGTGTGTTATTTCCACAAACCACACATGGATCAAACACTAGAGTCATTGCATGTGTATTATTTCCACAAACCACACATGGTTCGACCACTAGAGTCATTGCATGTATGTGTTCTTTTCCACAAACCACACATGGATCAACCACTAGAGTCATTGCATGTGTGTTCTTATACTAAAACCAACACTAGAGTCTTTGCTTGTGTGTTCTTTCAACAAACCACACATGGATCAACCAGTGGTCATTGCATGTGTGTTCTTTTCCACAAACCACACATGGATCCACCAGTGGCCATTGCATGTGTGTTCTTTCCACAAACCACATATGGATCAACCAGAGTCATTGCATGTGTGTTCTTTCCACAAACCACACATGGATCAACCACTAGAGTCATTGCATGTTTGTTCTTATACTAAAACCACAAACCAGCACTAGAGTCATTGCATGTGTGTTCTTTTCCACAAACAACTTATGGATCAACCAGTGGTCATTGCATGTGGGTTCTTTTCACAAACCACACGTGACCCACTAGAGTCATTGCATGTGTGTTCTCATACTAAAACTAGCACTAGAGTCATTGCATTTGTGTTCTATCCACAAACCGCACATGGATCCACCATTGTCATTGCTTGTGTGTTCTTTCCACAAACCACACATGGATCAACCACTAGAGTCATTGCATGTGTGTTCTTTCCACAAACCACACATGGATCGACCACTAGAGTCATGGCATGTGTGTGTTCTTTTCCACAAACCACACATGGATCAACCACTAGAGTCATTGCATGTGTGTTCTTATACTAAAACCAACACTAGAGTCATTGTATGTGTGTTATTTCCACAAACCACACATGGATCGACCACTAGTCATTGCATGTGTGTGTTCTTTTCCACAAACCACACGTGGATCAACCACTAGTCATTGCATGTGTGTTCTTATACTAAAACCAACACTAGAGTCATTGCATGTGTGTTATGTCCACAAACCACACATGGATCAACCACTAGACTCATTGCATGTGTGTTCTTTCCACAAACCACATATGGATCAACCAGTGGTCATTGCATGTTGGTTCTTTTCCATAAACCACTTATGGATCCATTACAGTCATTGCATGTGTGTTATTTCCACAAACCACACATGGATAAACCACTAGAGTCATTGCATGTGTGTTCTTTCCACAAACCACATATGGATCAACCAGTGGTCATTGCATGTGGGTTTTGTTCCATAAACCACTTATGGATCCATTACAGTCATTGCATGTGTGTTATTTCAACAAACCACACCTAGATCAACCACTAGAGTCATTGCATGTGTGTTATTTCCACAAACCACACATGGTTCGACCACTAGAGTCATTGCATGTATGTGTTCTTTTCCACAAACCACACATGGATCAACCACTAGAGTCATTGCATGTGTGTTCTTATACTAAAACCAACACTAGAGTCATTGCTTGTGTGTTCTTTCCACAAACCACACATGGATCAACCAGTGGTCATTGCATGTGTGTTCTTTTCCACAAACCACACATGGATCCACCAGTGGTCATTGCATGTGTGTTCTTTTCACAAACCACATGTGGACCCACTAGAGTCATTGCATGTGTGTTCTTATACTAAAAATAGCACTAGAATCATTGCATGTGTGTTCTTTCCACAAACCACACATGGATCAACCACTAGAGTCATTGCATGGTTGTTCTTATACGAAATCCACAAACCAGCACTAGAGTCATTGCATGTGTGTTCTTTTCCACAAACCACACATGGATCCAATAGACTCATTGTGTGTGTGTTATTTTCCACAAAGAACTTATGGATCAACCAGTGGTCATTGCATGTGTGTTCTTTTCACAAACCACATGTGGACCCACTAGAGTCATTGCATGTGTGTTCTTATACTAAATATAGCACTAGAGTCATTGCATGTGTGTTCTATCCACAAACCACACATGGATCCACCACTGTCATTGCATATGTGTTCTGTCCACAAACCACACATGGATAAACCACTAGAGTCATTGCATGTGTGTTCTTTCCACAAACCACATATGGATCAACAGTGGTCATTGTTGTGGGTTCTTTTCCATAAACCACTTATGGACCCATTATAGTCATTGCCTGTGTGTTATTTCCACAAACCACACATGGATCAGCCACTAGAGTCATTGCATGTGTGTTCTTTCCACAAACCACATATGGATCAACCAGTTGTCATTGCATGTGGCTTGTTTTCCATAAACCACTTATGGATCCATTACAGTCATTGCATGTGTGTTACTTCCAGAAACCACACATGGATCAACCACTAGAGTCATTGCATGTGTGTTATTTCCACAAACCACACATGGATCGACCACTAGAGTCATGGCATGTGTGTGTTCTTTTCCACAAACCACACATGGATCAACCACTAGAGTCATTGCATGTGTGTTCTTATACTAAAACCAACACTAGAGTCATTGCATGTGTGTTATTTCCACAAACCACACATGGATCAACCAGTGGTCATTGCATGTGTGTTCTTTTCACAAACCACATGTGGACCCACTAGAGTCATTGCATGTGTGTTCTTATACTAAAAATAGCACTAGAGTCATTGCATGTGTGTTCTATCCACAAACCACACATGGATCCACCACTGTCATTGCATATGTGTTCTGTCCACAAACCACACATGGATAAACCACTAGAGTCATTGCATGTGTGTTCTTTCCACAAACCACATATGGATCAACCAGTGGTCATTGCATGTGGGTTCTTTTCCATAAACCACTTATGGATCCATTACAGTCATTGCCTGTGTGTTATTTCCACAAACCACACATGGATCAGCCACTAGAGTCATTGCATGTGTGTTCTTTCCACAAACCACATATGGATCAACCAGTGGTCATTGCATGTGGGTTTTGTTCCATAAACCACTTATGGATCCATTACAGTCATTGCATGTGTGTTATTTCAACAAACCACACCTAGATCAACCACTAGAGTCATTGCATGTGTGTTATTTCCACAAACCACACATGGTTCGACCACTAGAGTCATTGCATGTATGTGTTCTTTTCCACAAACCACACATGGATCAACCACTAGAGTCATTGCATGTGTGTTCTTATACTAAAACCAACACTAGAGTCATTGCTTGTGTGTTCTTTCCACAAACCACACATGGATCAACCAGTGGTCATTGCATGTGTGTTCTTTTCCACAAACCACACATGGATCCACCGGTGGTCATTGTATGTGTGTTCTTTTCACAAACCATATGTGGACCCACTAGAGTCATTGCATGTGTGTTCTTATACTAAAAATAGCACTAGAATCATTGCATGTGTGTTCTTTCCACAAACCACACATGGATCAACCACTAGAGTCATTGCATGGTTGTTCTTATACGAAATCCACAAACCAGCACTAGAGTCATTGCATGTGTGTTCTTTTCCACAAACCACACATGGATCCAATAGACTCATTGTGTGTGTGTTATTTTCCACAAAGAACTTATGGATCAACCAGTGGTCATTGCATGTGTGTTCTTTTCACAAACCACATGTGGACCCACTAGAGTCATTGCATGTGTGTTCTTATACTAAATATAGCACTAGAGTCATTGCATGTGTGTTCTATCCACAAACCACACATGGATCCACCACTGTCATTGCATATGTGTTCTGTCCACAAACCACACATGGATAAACCACTAGAGTCATTGCATGTGTGTTCTTTCCACAAACCACATATGGATCAACAGTGGTCATTGTTGTGGGTTCTTTTCCATAAACCACTTATGGACCCATTATAGTCATTGCCTGTGTGTTATTTCCACAAACCACACATGGATCAGCCACTAGAGTCATTGCATGTGTGTTCTTTCCACAAACCACATAAGGATCAACCAGTTGTCATTGCATGTGGCTTGTTTTCCATAAACCATTTATGGATCCATTACAGTCATTGCATGTGTGTTACTTCCAGAAACCACACATGGATCAACCACTAGAGTCATTGCATGTGTGTTATTTCCACAAACCACACATGGATCGACCACTAGAGTCATGGCATGTGTGTGTTCTTTTCCACAAACCACACATGGATCAACCACTAGAGTCATTGCATGTGTGTTCTTATACTAAAACCAACACTAGAGTCATTGCATGTGTGTTATTTCCAGAAACCACACATGGATCAACCAGTGGTCATTGCATGTGTGTTCTTTTCACAAACCACATGTGGACCCACTAGAGTCATTGCATGTGTGTTCTTATACTAAAAATAGCACTAGAGTCATTGCATGTGTGTTCTATCCACAAACCACACATGGATCCACCACTGTCATTGCATATGTGTTCTGTCCACAAACCACACATGGATAAACCACTAGAGTCATTGCATGTGTGTTCTTTCCACAAACCACATATGGATCAACCAGTGGTCATTGCATGTGGGTTCTTTTCCATAAACCACTTATGGATCCATTACAGTCATTGCCTGTGTGTTATTTCCACAAACCACACATGGATCAGCCACTAGAGTCATTGCATGTGTGTTCTTTCCACAAACCACATATGGATCAACCAGTTGTCATTGCATGTGGGTTGTTTTACATAAACCACTTATGGATCTATTACAGTCATTGCATGTGTGTTATTTCCACAAACCACACATGGATCTAACACTAGAGTCATTGCATGTGTATTATTTCCACAAACCACACATGGTTCGACCACTAGAGTCATTGCATGTATGTGTTCTTTTCCACAAACCACACATGGATCAACCACTAGAGTCATTGCATGTGTGTTCTTATACTAAAACCAACACTAGAGTCTTTGCTTGTGTGTTCTTTCAACAAACCACACATGGATCAACCAGTGGTCATTGCATGTGTGTTTTTTCCACAAACCACACATGGATCCACCAGTGGCCATTGCATGTGTGTTCTTTCCACAAACCACATATGGATCAACCAAAGTCATTGCATGTGTGTTCTTTCCACAAACCACACATGGATCAACCACTAGAGTCATTGCATGTTTGTTCTTATACTAAAACCACAAACCAGCACTAGAGTCATTGCATGTGTGTTCTTTTCCACAAACAACTTATGGATCAACCAGTGGTCATTGCATGTGGGTTCTTTTCACAAACCACACGTGACCCACTAGAGTCATTGCATGTGTGTTCTCATACTAAAACTAGCACTAGAGTCATTGCATTTGTGCTCTATCCACAAACCGCACATGGATCCACCATTGTCATTGCATGTGTGTTCTTTCCACAAACAACACATGGATCAACCACTAGAGTCATTGCATGTGTGTTATTTCCACAAACCACACATGGATCGACCACTAGTGTCATGGCATGTGTGTGTTCTTTTCCACAAACCACACATGGATCAACCACTAGAGTCATTGCATGTGTGTTCTTATACTAAAACCAACACTAGAGTCATTGTATGTGTGTTATTTCCACAAACCACACATGGATCGACCACTAGTCATTGCATGTGTGTGTTCTTTTCCACAAACCACACGTGGATCAACCACTAGTCATTGCATGTGTGTTCTTATACTAAAACCAACACTAGAGTCATTGCATGTGTGTTATGTCCACAAACCACACATGGATCAACCACTAGACTCATTGCATGTGTGTTCTTTCCACAAACCACATATGGATCAACCAGTGGTCATTGCATGTTGGTTCTTTTCCATAAACCACTTATGGATCCATTACAGTCATTGCATGTGTGTTATTTCCACAAACCACACATGGATAAACCACTAGAGTCATTGCATGGGTGTTCTTTCCACAAACCACATATGGATCAACCAGTGGGCATTGCATGTGGGTTCTGTTCCATAAACCACTTATGGATCCATTACAGTCATTGCATGTGTGTTATTTCCACAAACCACACCTGGATCAACCACTAGAGTCATTGCATGTGTGTTATTTCCACAAACCACCCATGGTTCGACCACTAGAGTCATTGCATGTATGTGTTCTTTTCCACAAACCACACATGGATCAACCACTAGAGTCGTTGCATGTGTGTTCTTATACTAAAACCAACACTAGAGTCATTGCTTGTGTGTTCTTTCCACAAACCACACATGGATCAACCAGTGGTCATTGCATGTGTGTTCTTTTCCACAAACCACACATGGATCCACCAGTGGTCATTGCATGTGTGTTCTTTTCACAAACCACATGTGGACCCACTAGAGTCATTGCATGTGTGTTCTTATACTAAAAATAGCACTAGAATCATTGCATGTGTGTTCTTTCCACAAACCACACATGGATCAACCACTAGAGTCATTGCATGGTTGTTCTTATACGAAATCCACAAACCAGCACTAGAGTCATTGCATGTGTGTTCTTTTCCACAAACCACACATGGATCCAATAGACTCATTGTATGTGTGTTATTTTCCACAAAGAACTTATGGATCAACCAGTGGTCATTGCATGTGTGTTCTTTTCACAAACCACATGTGGACCCACTAGAGTCATTGCATGTGTGTTCTTATACTAAAAATAGCACTAGAGTCATTGCATGTGTGTTCTATCCACAAACCACACATGGATCCACCACTGTCATTGCATATGTGTTCTGTCCACAAACCACACATGGATAAACCACTAGAGTCATTGCATGTGTGTTCTTTCCACAAACCACATATGGATCTACAATGGTCATTGCATGTGGGTTCTTTTCCATAAACCACTTATGGACCCATTACAGTCATTGTCTGTGTGTTATTTCCACAAACCACACATGGATCAGCCACTAGAGTCATTGCATGTGTGTTCTTTCCACAAACCACATATGGATCAACCAGTTGTCATTGCATGTGGCTTGTTTTCCATAAACCACTTATGGATCCATTACAGTCATTGCATGTGTGTTATTTCAAGAAACCACACATGGATCAACCACTAGAGTCATTGCATGTGTGTTATTTCCACAAACCACACATGGATCGACCACTAGAGTCATGGCATGTGTGTGTTCTTTTCCACAAACCACACATGGATCAACCACTAGAGTCATTGCATGTGTGTTCTTATACTAAAACCAACACTAGAATCATTGGATGTGTGTTATTTCCACAAACCACACATGGATCAACCAGTGGTCATTACATGTGTGTTCTTTTCCACAAACCACACATGGATCCACCAGTGGTCATTGCATGTGTGTTCTTTCCACAAACCACATATGGATAAACCAGAGTCATTGGATGTGTGTTCTTTCCACAAACCACACATGGATCAACCACTAGAGTCATTGCATGTTTGTTCTTATACTAAAACCACAAACCAGCACTAGAGTCATTGCATGTGTGTTCTTTTCCACAAACCACACATGGATCTAGTAGACTCATTGCATGTGTGTTCTTTTCCACAAACAACTTATGGATCAACCAGTGGTCATTGCATGTGTGTTCTTTTCACAAACCACATGTGGACCCACTAGAGTCATTGCATGTGTGTTCTTATACTAAAAATAGCACTAGAATCATTGCATGTGTGTTCTATCCACAAACCACACATGGGACCACCACTGTCATTGCATGTGTGTTCTTTCCACAAACCACACATGGATCAACCACTAGAGTCATTGCATGTGTGTTCTTTCCACAAACCACATATGGATCAACCAGTGGTCATTGCATGTGGGTTCTTTTCCATAAACCACTTATGGATCCATTACAGTCATTGCATGTGTGTTATGTCCACAAACCACACATGGATCAACCACTAGACTCATTGCATGTGTGTTATTTCCACAAACCACACATGGATCGACCACTAGAGTCATGGCATGTGTGTGTTCTTTTCCACAAACCACACATGGATCAACCACTAGAGTCATTGCATGTGTGTTCTTATACTAAAACCAACACTAGAGTCATTGCATGTGTGTTATTTCCACAAACCACACATGGATCAACCAGTGGTCATTGCATGTGTGTTCTTTTCCACAAACCACACATGGATCCACCAGTGGTCATTGCATGTGTGTTCTTTCCACAAACCACATATGGATCAACCAGAGTCATTGCATGTGTGTTCTTTCCACAAACCACACATGGATCAACCACTAGAGTCATTGCATGTTTGTTGTTATATTAAAACCACAAACCAGCACTAGAGTCATTGCATGTGTGTTCTTTTACACAAACCACACATGGATCCGGTAGACTCATTGCATGTGTGTTCTTTTCAACAAACAACTTATGGATCAACCAGTGGTCATTGCATGTGTGTTCTTTTCACAAACCACATGTGGACCCACCAGAGTCATTGCATGTGTGTTCTTATACTAAAAATAGCACTAGAATCATTGCATGTGTGTTCTATCCACAAACCACACATGGGTCCACCACTGTCACTGCATGTGTGTTCTTTCCACAAACCACACATGGATCAACCACTAGAGTCATTGCATGTGTGTTCTTTCCACAAACCACATATGGATCAACCAGTGGTCATTGCATGTGGGTTCTTTTCCATAAACCACTTATGGATCCATTACAGTCATTGCATGTGTGTTATTTCCACAAACCACACATGGATGAACCACTAGAGTCATTGCATGTGTGTTCTTATACTAAACCACATAAGGATCAACCAGTGGTCATTGCATTTGGATTTTGTTCCATAAACCACTTATGGATCCGTTACAGTCATTGCATGTGTGTTATTTCCACAAATCACACATGGATCAACCACTAGAGTCATTGCATGTGTGTTATTTCCACAAACCACACATGATTCGACCACGAGAGTCATTGCATGTGTTTGTTCTTTTCCACAAACCACACATGGATCAACCACTAGAGTCATTGCATGTGTGTTCTTATACTAAAACCAAAACCAGAGTCATTGCATGTGTGTTCTTTCCACAAACCACACATGGATCAACCAGTGGTCATTGCATGTGTGTTCTTTTCCACAAACCACACATGGATCCACCACTGGTCATTGCATGTGTGTTCTTTCTACAAACCACATATGGATAAACCAGAGACATTGCATGTGTGTTCTTTCCACAAACCACACATGGATCAACCACTAGAGTCATTGCATGGTTGTTCTTATACTAAAACCACAAACCAGCACTAGAGTCATTGCATGTGTGTTCTTTTCCACAAACCACACATGGATCCAATAGACTCATTGTATGTGTGTTCTTTTCCACAAAGAACTTATGGATCAACCAGTGGTCATTGCATGTGTGTTCTTTTCACAAACCACATGTGGACCCACTAGAGTCATTGCATGTGTGTTCTTATACTAAAAATAGCACTAGAGTCATTGCATGTGTGTTCTATCCACAAACCACACATGGATCCACCACTGTCATTGCATATGTGTTCTGTCCACAAACCACACATGGATAAACCACTAGAGTCATTGCATGTGTGTTCTTTCCACAAACCACATATGGATCAACCAGTGGTCATTGCATGTGGGTTCTTTTCCATAAACCACTTATGGATCCATTACAGTCATTGCCTGTGTGTTATTTCCACAAACCACACATGGATCAGCCACTAGAGTCATTGCATGTGTGTTCTTTCCACAAACCACATATGGATCAACCAGTTGTCATTGCATGTGGGTTGTTTTCCATAAACCACTTATGGATCCATTACAGTCATTGCATGTGTGTTATTTCAAGAAACCACACATGGATCAACCACTAGAGTCATTGCATGTGTGTTATTTCCACAAACCACACATGGATCGACCACTAGAGTCATGGCATGTGTGTGTTCTTTTCCACAAACCACACATGGATCAACCACTAGAGTCATTGCATGTGTGTTCTTATACTAAAACCAACACTAGAATCATTGGATGTGTGTTATTTCCACAAACCACACATGGATCAACCAGTGGTCATTACATGTGTGTTCTTTTCCACAAACCACACATGGATCCACCAGTGGTCATTGCATGTGTGTTCTTTCCACAAACCACATATGGATAAACCAGAGTCATTGGATGTGTGTTCTTTCCACAAACCACACATGGATCAACCACTAGAGTCATTGCATGTTTGTTCTTATACTAAAACCACAAACCAGCACTAGAGTCATTGCATGTGTGTTCTTTTCCACAAACCACACATGGATCTAGTAGACTCATTGCATGTGTGTTCTTTTCCACAAACAACTTATGGATCAACCAGTGGTCATTGCATGTGTGTTCTTTTCACAAACCACATGTGGACCCACTAGAGTCATTGCATGTGTGTTCTTATACTAAAAATAGCACTAGAATCATTGCATGTGTGTTCTATCCACAAACCACACATGGGACCACCACTGTCATTGCATGTGTGTTCTTTCCACAAACCACACATGGATCAACCACTAGAGTCATTGCATGTGTGTTCTTTCCACAAACCACATATGGATCAACCAGTGGTCATTGCATGTGGGTTCTTTTCCATAAACCACTTATGGATCCATTACAGTCATTGCATGTGTGTTATGTCCACAAACCACACATGGATCAACCACTAGACTCATTGCATGTGTGTTCTTTCCACAAACCACATATGGATCAACCAGTGGTCATTGCATGTTGGTTCTTTTCCATAAACCACTTATGGATCCATTACAGTCATTGCATGTGTGTTATTTCCACAAACCACACATGGATAAACCACTAGAGTCATTGCATGTGTGTTCTTTCCACAAACCACATATGGATCAACCAGTGGTCATTGCATGTGGGTTCTGTTCCATCAACCACTTATGGATCCATTACAGTCATTACATGTGTGTTATTTCCACAAACCACACCTGGATCAACCACTAGAGTCATTGCATGTGTGTTATTTCCACAAACCACCCATGGTTCGACCACTAGAGTCATTGCATGTATGTGTTCTTTTCCACAAACCACACATGGATCAACCACTAGAGTCATTGCATGTGTGTTCTTATACTAAAACCAACACTAGAGTCATTGCTTGTGTGTTCTTTCCACAAACCACACATGGATCAACCAGTGGTCATTGCATGTGTGTTCTTTTCCACAAACCACACATGGATCCACCAGTGGTCATTGCATGTGTGTTCTTTTCACAAACCACATGTGGACCCACTAGAGTCATTGCATGTGTGTTCTTATACTAAAAATAGCACTAGAATCATTGCATGTGTGTTCTTTCCACAAACCACACATGGATCAACCACTAGAGTCATTGCATGGTTGTTCTTATACGAAATCCACAAACCAGCACTAGAGTCATTGCATGTGTGTTCTTTTCCACAAACCACACATGGATCCAATAGACTCATTGTATGTGTGTTATTTTCCACAAAGAACTTATGGATCAACCAGTGGTCATTGCATGTGTGTTCTTTTCACAAACCACATGTGGACCCACTAGAGTCATTGCATGTGTGTTCTTATACTAAAAATAGCACTAGAGTCATTGCATGTGTGTTCTATCCACAAACCACACATGGATCCACCACTGTCATTGCATATGTGTTCTGTCCACAAACCACACATGGATAAACCACTAGAGTCATTGCATGTGTGTTCTTTCCACAAACCACATATGGATCTACAGTGGTCATTGCATGTGGGTTCTTTTCCATAAACCACTTATGGACCCATTACAGTCATTGTCTATGTGTTATTTCCACAAACCACACATGGATCAGCCACTAGAGTCATTGCATGTGTGTTCGTTCCACAAACCACATATGGATCAACCAGTTGTCATTGCATGTGGCTTGTTTTCCATAAACCACTTATGGATCCATTACAGTCATTGCATGTGTGTTACTTCCAGAAACCACACATGGATCAACCACTAGAGTCATTGCATGTGTGTTATTTCCACAAACCACACATGGATCGACCACTAGAGTCATGGCATGTGTGTGTTCTTTTCCACAAACCACACATGGATCAACCACTAGAGTCATTGCATGTGTGTTCTTATACTAAAACCAACACTAGAGTCATTGAATGTGTGTTATTTCCACAAACCACACATGGATCAACCAGTGGTCATTGCATGTGTGTTCTTTTCCACAAACCACACATGGATCCACCAGTGGTCATTGCATGTGTGTTCTTTCCACAAACCACATATGGATCAACCAGAGTCATTGCATGTGTGTTCTTTCCACAAACCACACATGGATCAACCACTAGAGTCATTGCATGTTTGTTGTTATATTAAAACCACAAACCAGCACTAGAGTCATTGCATGTGTGTTCTTTTACACAAACCACACATGGATCCGGTAGACTCATTGCATGTGTGTTCTTTTCAACAAACAACTTATGGATCAACCAGTGGTCATTGCATGTGTGTTCTTTTCACAAACCACATGTGGACCCACTAGAGTCATTGCATGTGTGTTCTTATACTAAAAATGGCACTAGAATCATTGCATGTGTGTTCTATCCACAAACCACACATGGGTCCACCACTGTCATTGCATATGTGTTCTTTCCACAAACCACACATGGATAAACCACTAGAGTCATTGCATGTGTGTTCTTTCCACAAACCACATATGGATCAACCAGTGGTCATTGCATGTGGGTTCTTTTCCATAAACCACTTATGGATCCATTACAGTCATTGCCTGTGTGTTATTTCCACAAACCACACATGGATCAGCCACTAGAGTCATTGCATGTGTGTTCTTTCCACAAACCACATATGGATCAACCAGTTGTCATTGCATGTGGGTTGTTTTCCATAAACCACTTATGGATCCATTACAGTCATTGCATGTGTGTTATTTCAAGAAACCACACATGGATCAACCACTAGAGTCATTGCATGTGTGTTATTTCCACAAACCACACATGGATCGACCACTAGAGTCATGGCATGTGTGTGTTCTTTTCCACAAACCACACATGGATCAACCACTAGAGTCATTGCATGTGTGTTCTTATACTAAAACCAACACTAGAATCATTGGATGTGTGTTATTTCCACAAACCACACATGGATCAACCAGTGGTCATTACATGTGTGTTCTTTTCCACAAACCACACATGGATCCACCAGTGGTCATTGCATGTGTGTTCTTTCCACAAACCACATATGGATAAACCAGAGTCATTGGATGTGTGTTCTTTCCACAAACCACACATGGATCAACCACTAGAGTCATTGCATGTTTGTTCTTATACTAAAACCACAAACCAGCACTAGAGTCATTGCATGTGTGTTCTTTTCCACAAACCACACATGGATCTAGTAGACTCATTGCATGTGTGTTCTTTTCCACAAACAACTTATGGATCAACCAGTGGTCATTGCATGTGTGTTCTTTTCACAAACCACATGTGGACCCACCAGAGTCATTGCATGTGTGTTCTTATACTAAAAATAGCACTAGAATCATTGCATGTGTGTTCTATCCACAAACCACACATGGGTCCACCACTGTCACTGCATGTGTGTTCTTTCCACAAACCACACATGGATCAACCACTAGAGTCATTGCATGTGTGTTCTTTCCACAAACCACATATGGATCAACCAGTGGTCATTGCATGTGGGTTCTTTTCCATAAACCACTTATGGATCCATTACAGTCATTGCATGTGTGTTATTTCCACAAACCACACATGGATGAACCACTAGAGTCATTGCATGTGTGTTCTTATACTAAACCACATAAGGATCAACCAGTGGTCATTGCATTTGGATTTTGTTCCATAAACCACTTATGGATCCGTTACAGTCATTGCATGTGTGTTATTTCCACCAATCACACATGGATCAACCACTAGAGTCATTGCATGTGTGTTATTTCCACAAACCACACATGGTTCGACCACTAGAGTCATTGCATGTGTGTGTTCTTTTCCACAAACCACACATGGATCAACCACTAGAGTCATTGCATGTGTGTTCTTATACTAAAACCAACACTAGAGTCATTGCATGTGTGTTCTTTCCACAAACCACACATGGATCAACCAGTGGTCATTGCATGTGTGTTCTTTTCCACAAACCACACATGGATCCACCAGTGGTCATTGCATGTGTGTTCTTTCCACAAACCACATATGGATCAACCAGAGACATTGCATGTGTGTTCTTTCCACAAACCACACATGGATCAACCACTAGAGTCATTGCATGGTTGTTCTTATACTAAAACCACAAACCAGCACTAGAGTCATTGCATGTGTGTTCTTTTCGACAAACAACTTATGGATCAACCAGTGGTCATTGCATGTGGGTTCTTTTCACAAACCACACGTGACCCACTAGAGTCATTGCATGTGTGTTCTCATACTAAAACTAGCACTAGAGTCATTGCATTTGTGTTCTATCCACAAACCGCACATGGATCCACCATTGTCATTGCATGTGTGTTCTTTCCACAAACCACATATGGATCAACCACTAGAGTCATTGCATGTGTGTTATTTCCACAAACCACACATGGATCGACCACTAGTGTCATGGCATGTGTGTGTTCTTTTCCACAAACCACACATGGATCAACCACTAGAGTCATTGCATGTGTGTTCTTATACTAAAACCAACACTAGAGTCATTGTATGTGTGTTATTTCCACAAACCACACATGGATCGACCACTAGTCATTGCATGTGTGTGTTCTTTTCCACAAACCACACGTGGATCAACCACTAGTCATTGCATGTGTGTTCTTATACTAAAACCAACACTAGAGTCATTGCATGTGTGTTATGTCCACAAACCACACATGGATCAACCACTAGACTCATTGCATGTGTGTTCTTTCCACAAACCACATATGGATCAACCAGTGGTCATTGCATGTTGGTTCTTTTCCATAAACCACTTATGGATCCATTACAGTCATTGCATGTGTGTTATTTCCACAAACCACACATGGATAAACCACTAGAGTCATTGCATGTGTGTTCTTTCCACAAACCACATATGGATCAACCAGTGGTCATTGCATGTGGGTTTTGTTCCATAAACCACTTATGGATCCATTACAGTCATTGCATGTGTGTTATTTCAACAAACCACACCTAGATCAACCACTAGAGTCATTGCATGTGTGTTATTTCCACAAACCACACATGGTTCGACCACTAGAGTCATTGCATGTATGTGTTCTTTTCCACAAACCACACATGGATCAACCACTAGAGTCATTGCATGTGTGTTCTTATACTAAAACCAACACTAGAGTCATTGCTTGTGTGTTCTTTCCACAAACCACACATGGATCAACCAGTGGTCATTGCATGTGTGTTCTTTTCCACAAACCACACATGGATCCACCAGTGGTCATTGCATGTGTGTTCTTTTCACAAACCACATGTGGACCCACTAGAGTCATTGCATGTGTGTTCTTATACTAAAAATAGCACTAGAGTCATTGCATGTGTGTTCTATCCACAAACCACACATGGATCCACCACTGTCATTGCATATGTGTTCTGTCCACAAACCACACATGGATAAACCACTAGAGTCATTGCATGTGTGTTCTTTCCACAAACCACATATGGATCTACAGTGGTCATTGCATGTGGGTTCTTTTCCATAAACCACTTATGGACCCATTACAGTCATTGTCTATGTGTTATTTCCACAAACCACACATGGATCAGCCACTAGAGTCATTGCATGTGTGTTCGTTCCACAAACCACATATGGATCAACCAGTTGTCATTGCATGTGGCTTGTTTTCCATAAACCACTTATGGATCCATTACAGTCATTGCATGTGTGTTACTTCCAGAAACCACACATGGATCAACCACTAGAGTCATTGCATGTGTGTTATTTCCACAAACCACACATGGATCGACCACTAGAGTCATGGCATGTGTGTGTTCTTTTCCACAAACCACACATGGATCAACCACTAGAGTCATTGCATGTGTGTTCTTATACTAAAACCAACACTAGAGTCATTGAATGTGTGTTATTTCCACAAACCACACATGGATCAACCAGTGGTCATTGCATGTGTGTTCTTTTCCACAAACCACACATGGATCCACCAGTGGTCATTGCATGTGTGTTCTTTCCACAAACCACATATGGATCAACCAGAGTCATTGCATGTGTGTTCTTTCCACAAACCACACATGGATCAACCACTAGAGTCATTGCATGTTTGTTGTTATATTAAAACCACAAACCAGCACTAGAGTCATTGCATGTGTGTTCTTTTACACAAACCACACATGGATCCGGTAGACTCATTGCATGTGTGTTCTTTTCAACAAACAACTTATGGATCAACCAGTGGTCATTGCATGTGTGTTCTTTTCACAAACCACATGTGGACCCACTAGAGTCATTGCATGTGTGTTCTTATACTAAAAATAGCACTAGAATCATTGCATGTGTGTTCTATCCACAAACCACACATGGGTCCACCACTGTCATTGCATATGTGTTCTTTCCACAAACCACACATGGATAAACCACTAGAGTCATTGCATGTGTGTTCTTTCCACAAACCACATATGGATCAACCAGTGGTCATTGCATGTGGGTTCTTTTCCATAAACCACTTATGGATCCATTACAGTCATTGCCTGTGTGTTATTTCCACAAACCACACATGGATCAGCCACTAGAGTCATTGCATGTGTGTTCTTTCCACAAACCACATATGGATCAACCAGTTGTCATTGCATGTGGGTTGTTTTCCATAAACCACTTATGGATCCATTACAGTCATTGCATGTGTGTTATTTCAAGAAACCACACATGGATCAACCACTAGAGTCATTGCATGTGTGTTATTTCCACAAACCACACATGGATCGACCACTAGAGTCATGGCATGTGTGTGTTCTTTTCCACAAACCACACATGGATCAACCACTAGAGTCATTGCATGTGTGTTCTTATACTAAAACCAACACTAGAATCATTGGATGTGTGTTATTTCCACAAACCACACATGGATCAACCAGTGGTCATTACATGTGTGTTCTTTTCCACAAACCACACATGGATCCACCAGTGGTCATTGCATGTGTGTTCTTTCCACAAACCACATATGGATAAACCAGAGTCATTGGATGTGTGTTCTTTCCACAAACCACACATGGATCAACCACTAGAGTCATTGCATGTTTGTTCTTATACTAAAACCACAAACCAGCACTAGAGTCATTGCATGTGTGTTCTTTTCCACAAACCACACATGGATCTAGTAGACTCATTGCATGTGTGTTCTTTTCCACAAACAACTTATGGATCAACCAGTGGTCATTGCATGTGTGTTCTTTTCACAAACCACATGTGGACCCACCAGAGTCATTGCATGTGTGTTCTTATACTAAAAATAGCACTAGAATCATTGCATGTGTGTTCTATCCACAAACCACACATGGGTCCACCACTGTCACTGCATGTGTGTTCTTTCCACAAACCACACATGGATCAACCACTAGAGTCATTGCATGTGTGTTCTTTCCACAAACCACATATGGATCAACCAGTGGTCATTGCATGTGGGTTCTTTTCCATAAACCACTTATGGATCCATTACAGTCATTGCATGTGTGTTATTTCCACAAACCACACATGGATGAACCACTAGAGTCATTGCATGTGTGTTCTTATACTAAACCACATAAGGATCAACCAGTGGTCATTGCATTTGGATTTTGTTCCATAAACCACTTATGGATCCGTTACAGTCATTGCATGTGTGTTATTTCCACCAATCACACATGGATCAACCACTAGAGTCATTGCATGTGTGTTATTTCCACAAACCACACATGGTTCGACCACTAGAGTCATTGCATGTGTGTGTTCTTTTCCACAAACCACACATGGATCAACCACTAGAGTCATTGCATGTGTGTTCTTATACTAAAACCAACACTAGAGTCATTGCATGTGTGTTCTTTCCACAAACCACACATGGATCAACCAGTGGTCATTGCATGTGTGTTCTTTTCCACAAACCACACATGGATCCACCAGTGGTCATTGCATGTGTGTTCTTTCCACAAACCACATATGGATCAACCAGAGACATTGCATGTGTGTTCTTTCCACAAACCACACATGGATCAACCACTAGAGTCATTGCATGGTTGTTCTTATACTAAAACCACAAACCAGCACTAGAGTCATTGCATGTGTGTTCTTTTCGACAAACAACTTATGGATCAACCAGTGGTCATTGCATGTGGGTTCTTTTCACAAACCACACGTGACCCACTAGAGTCATTGCATGTGTGTTCTCATACTAAAACTAGCACTAGAGTCATTGCATTTGTGTTCTATCCACAAACCGCACATGGATCCACCATTGTCATTGCATGTGTGTTCTTTCCACAAACCACATATGGATCAACCACTAGAGTCATTGCATGTGTGTTATTTCCACAAACCACACATGGATCGACCACTAGTGTCATGGCATGTGTGTGTTCTTTTCCACAAACCACACATGGATCAACCACTAGAGTCATTGCATGTGTGTTCTTATACTAAAACCAACACTAGAGTCATTGTATGTGTGTTATTTCCACAAACCACACATGGATCGACCACTAGTCATTGCATGTGTGTGTTCTTTTCCACAAACCACACGTGGATCAACCACTAGTCATTGCATGTGTGTTCTTATACTAAAACCAACACTAGAGTCATTGCATGTGTGTTATGTCCACAAACCACACATGGATCAACCACTAGACTCATTGCATGTGTGTTCTTTCCACAAACCACATATGGATCAACCAGTGGTCATTGCATGTTGGTTCTTTTCCATAAACCACTTATGGATCCATTACAGTCATTGCATGTGTGTTATTTCCACAAACCACACATGGATAAACCACAAGAGTCATTGCATGTGTGTTCTTTCCACAAACCACATATGGATCAACCAGTGGTCATTGCATGTGGGTTATGTTCCATAAACCACTTATGGATCCATTACAGTCATTGCATGTGTGTTATTTCCACAAACCACACCTGGATCAACCACTAGAGTCATTGCATGTGTGTTCTTTCCACAAACCACATATGGATCAACAGTGGTCATTGTTGTGGGTTCTTTTCCATAAACCACTTATGGACCCATTACAGTCATTGCCTGTGTGTTATTTCCACAAACCACACATGGATCAGCCACTAGAGTCATTGCATGTGTGTTCTTTCCACAAACCACATATGGATCAACCAGTTGTCATTGCATGTGGGTTGTTTTCCATAAACCACTTATGGATCCATTACAGTCATTGCATGTGTGTTATTTCAAGAAACCACACATGGATCAACCACTAGAGTCATTGCATGTGTGTTATTTCCACAAACCACACATGGATCGACCACTAGAGTCATGGCATGTGTGTGTTCTTTTCCACAAACCACACATGGATCAACCACTAGAGTCATTGCATGTGTGTTCTTATACTAAAACCAACACTAGAATCATTGGATGTGTGTTATTTCCACAAACCACACATGGATCAACCAGTGGTCATTACATGTGTGTTCTTTTCCACAAACCACACATGGATCCACCAGTGGTCATTGCATGTGTGTTCTTTCCACAAACCACATATGGATAAACCAGAGTCATTGGATGTGTGTTCTTTCCACAAACCACACATGGATCAACCACTAGAGTCATTGCATGTTTGTTCTTATACTAAAACCACAAACCAGCACTAGAGTCATTGCATGTGTGTTCTTTTCCACAAACCACACATGGATCTAGTAGACTCATTGCATGTGTGTTCTTTTCCACAAACAACTTATGGATCAACCAGTGGTCATTGCATGTGTGTTCTTTTCACAAACCACATGTGGACCCACTAGAGTCATTGCATGTGTGTTCTTATACTAAAAATAGCACTAGAATCATTGCATGTGTGTTCTATCCACAAACCACACATGGGACCACCACTGTCATTGCATGTGTGTTCTTTCCACAAACCACACATGGATCAACCACTAGAGTCATTGCATGTGTGTTCTTTCCACAAACCACATATGGATCAACCAGTGGTCATTGCATGTGGGTTCTTTTCCATAAACCACTTATGGATCCATTACAGTCATTGCATGTGTGTTATGTCCACAAACCACACATGGATCAACCACTAGACTCATTGCATGTGTGTTCTTTCCACAAACCACATATGGATCAACCAGTGGTCATTGCATGTTGGTTCTTTTCCATAAACCACTTATGGATCCATTACAGTCATTGCATGTGTGTTATTTCCACAAACCACACATGGATAAACCACTAGAGTCATTGCATGTGTGTTCTTTCCACAAACCACATATGGATCAACCAGTGGTCATTGCATGTGGGTTCTGTTCCATAAACCACTTATGGATCCATTACAGTCATTGCATGTGTGTTATTTCCACAAACCACACCTGGATCAACCACTAGAGTCATTGCATGTGTGTTATTTCCACAAACCACCCATGGTTCGACCACTAGAGTCATTGCATGTATGTGTTCTTTTCCACAAACCACACATGGATCAACCACTAGAGTCATTGCATGTGTGTTCTTATACTAAAACCAACACTAGAGTCATTGCTTGTGTGTTCTTTCCACAAACCACACATGGATCAACCAGTGGTCATTGCATGTGTGTTCTTTTCCACAAACCACACATGGATCCACCAGTGGTCATTGCATGTGTGTTCTTTTCACAAACCACATGTGGACCCACTAGAGTCATTGCATGTGTGTTCTTATACTAAAAATAGCACTAGAATCATTGCATGTGTGTTCTTTCCACAAACCACACATGGATCAACCACTAGAGTCATTGCATGGTTGTTCTTATACGAAATCCACAAACCAGCACTAGAGTCATTGCATGTGTGTTCTTTTCCACAAACCACACATGGATCCAATAGACTCATTGTATGTGTGTTATTTTCCACAAAGAACTTATGGATCAACCAGTGGTCATTGCATGTGTGTTCTTTTCACAAACCACATGTGGACCCACTAGAGTCATTGCATGTGTGTTCTTATACTAAAAATAGCACTAGAGTCATTGCATGTGTGTTCTATCCACAAACCACACATGGATCCACCACTGTCATTGCATATGTGTTCTGTCCACAAACCACACATGGATAAACCACTAGAGTCATTGCATGTGTGTTCTTTCCACAAACCACATATGGATCTACAGTGGTCATTGCATGTGGGTTCTTTTCCATAAACCACTTATGGACCCATTACAGTCATTGTCTATGTGTTATTTCCACAAACCACACATGGATCAGCCACTAGAGTCATTGCATGTGTGTTCGTTCCACAAACCACATATGGATCAACCAGTTGTCATTGCATGTGGCTTGTTTTCCATAAACCACTTATGGATCCATTACAGTCATTGCATGTGTGTTACTTCCAGAAACCACACATGGATCAACCACTAGAGTCATTGCATGTGTGTTATTTCCACAAACCACACATGGATCGACCACTAGAGTCATGGCATGTGTGTGTTCTTTTCCACAAACCACACATGGATCAACCACTAGAGTCATTGCATGTGTGTTCTTATACTAAAACCAACACTAGAGTCATTGAATGTGTGTTATTTCCACAAACCACACATGGATCAACCAGTGGTCATTGCATGTGTGTTCTTTTCCACAAACCACACATGGATCCACCAGTGGTCATTGCATGTGTGTTCTTTCCACAAACCACATATGGATCAACCAGAGTCATTGCATGTGTGTTCTTTCCACAAACCACACATGGATCAACCACTAGAGTCATTGCATGTTTGTTGTTATATTAAAACCACAAACCAGCACTAGAGTCATTGCATGTGTGTTCTTTTACACAAACCACACATGGATCCGGTAGACTCATTGCATGTGTGTTCTTTTCAACAAACAACTTATGGATCAACCAGTGGTCATTGCATGTGTGTTCTTTTCACAAACCACATGTGGACCCACCAGAGTCATTGCATGTGTGTTCTTATACTAAAAATAGCACTAGAATCATTGCATGTGTGTTCTATCCACAAACCACACATGGGTCCACCACTGTCACTGCATGTGTGTTCTTTCCACAAACCACACATGGATCAACCACTAGAGTCATTGCATGTGTGTTCTTTCCACAAACCACATATGGATCAACCAGTGGTCATTGCATGTGGGTTCTTTTCCATAAACCACTTATGGATCCATTACAGTCATTGCATGTGTGTTATTTCCACAAACCACACATGGATGAACCACTAGAGTCATTGCATGTGTGTTCTTATACTAAACCACATAAGGATCAACCAGTGGTCATTGCATTTGGATTTTGTTCCATAAACCACTTATGGATCCGTTACAGTCATTGCATGTGTGTTATTTCCACAAATCACACATGGATCAACCACTAGAGTCATTGCATGTGTGTTATTTCCACAAACCACACATGGTTCGACCACTAGAGTCATTGCATGTGTGTGTTCTTTTCCACAAACCACACATGGATCAACCACTAGAGTCATTGCATGTGTGTTCTTATACTAAAACCAACACTAGAGTCATTGCATGTGTGTTCTTTCCACAAACCACACATGGATCAACCAGTGGTCATTGCATGTGTGTTCTTTTCCACAAACCACACATGGATCCACCAGTGGTCATTGCATGTGTGTTCTTTCCACAAACCACATATGGATCAACCAGAGACATTGCATGTGTGTTCTTTCCACAAACCACACATGGATCAACCACTAGAGTCATTGCATGGTTGTTCTTATACTAAAACCACAAACCAGCACTAGAGTCATTGCATGTGTGTTCTTTTCGACAAACAACTTATGGATCAACCAGTGGTCATTGCATGTGGGTTCTTTTCACAAACCACACGTGACCCACTAGAGTCATTGCATGTGTGTTCTCATACTAAAACTAGCACTAGAGTCATTGCATTTGTGTTCTATCCACAAACCGCACATGGATCCACCATTGTCATTGCATGTGTGTTCTTTCCACAAACCACACATGGATCAACCACTAGAGTCATTGCATGTGTGTTATTTCCACAAACCACACATGGATCGACCACTAGTGTCATGGCATGTGTGTGTTCTTTTCCACAAACCACACATGGATCAACCACTAGAGTCATTGCATGTGTGTTCTTATACTAAAACCAACACTAGAGTCATTGTATGTGTGTTATTTCCACAAACCACACATGGATCGACCACTAGTCATTGCATGTGTGTGTTCTTTTCCACAAACCACACGTGGATCAACCACTAGTCATTGCATGTGTGTTCTTATACTAAAACCAACACTAGAGTCATTGCATGTGTGTTATGTCCACAAACCACACATGGATCAACCACTAGACTCATTGCATGTGTGTTCTTTCCACAAACCACATATGGATCAACCAGTGGTCATTGCATGTTGGTTCTTTTCCATAAACCACTTATGGATCCATTACAGTCATTGCATGTGTGTTATTTCCACAAACCACACATGGATAAACCACAAGAGTCATTGCATGTGTGTTCTTTCCACAAACCACATATGGATCAACCAGTGGTCATTGCATGTGGGTTATGTTCCATAAACCACTTATGGATCCATTACAGTCATTGCATGTGTGTTATTTCCACAAACCACACCTGGATCAACCACTAGAGTCATTGCATGTGTGTTATTTCCACAAACCACACATGGTTCGACCACTAGAGTCATTGCATGTATGTGTTCTTTTCCACAAACCACACATGGATCAACCACTAGAGTCATTGCATGTGTGTTCTTATACTAAAACCAACACTAGAGTCATTGCTTGTGTGTTCTTTCCACAAACCACACATGGATCAACCAGTGGTCATTGCATGTGTGTTCTTTTCCACAAACCACACATGGATCCATCAGTGGTCATTGCATGTGTGTTCTTTTCACAAACCACATGTGGACCCACTAGAGTCATTGCATGTGTGTTCTTATACTAAAAATATCACTAGAATCATTGCATGTGTGTTCTTTCCACAAACCACACATGGATCAACCACTAGAGTCATTGCATGGTTGTTCTTATACGAAATCCACAAACCAGCACTAGAGTCATTGCATGTGTGTTCTTTTCCACAAAACCACACATGGATCCAATAGACTCATTGTATGTGTGTTATTTTCCACAAAGAACTTATGGATCAACCAGTGGTCATTGCATGTGTGTTCTTTTCACAAACCACATGTGGACCCACTAGAGTCATTGCATGTGTGTTCTTATACTAAATATAGCACTAGAGTCATTGCATGTGTGTTCTATCCACAAACCACACATGGATCCACCACTGTCATTGCATATGTGTTCTGTCCACAAACCACACATGGATAAACAACTAGAGTCATTGCATGTGTGTTCTTTCCACAAACCACATATGGATCAACAGTGGTCATTGTTGTGGGTTCTTTTCCATAAACCACTTATGGACCCATTACAGTCATTGCATGTGTGTTATTTCCACAAACCACACATGGATCAGCCACTAGAGTCATTGCATGTGTGTTCTTTCCACAAACCACATATGGATCAACCAGTTGTCATTGCATGTGGCTTGTTTTCCATAAACCACTTATGGATCCATTACAGTCATTGCATGTGTGTTACTTCCAGAAACCACACATGGATCAACCACTAGAGTCATTGCATGTGTGTTATTTCCACAAACCACACATGGATCGACCACTAGAGTCATGGCATGTGTGTGTTCTTTTCCACTAACCACACATGGATCAACCACTAGAGTCATTGCATGTGTGTTCTTATACTAAAACCAACACTAGAGTCATTGCATGTGTGTTATTTCCACAAACCACACATGGATCAACTAGTGGTCATTGCATGTGTGTTCTTTTCCACAAACCACACATGGATCCACCAGTTGTCATTGCATGTGTGTTCTTTTCACAAACCACATGTGGACCCACTAGAGTCATTGCATGTGTGTTCTTATACTAAAAATAGCACTAGAGTCATTGCATGTGTGTTCTATCCACAAACCACACATGGATCCACCACTGTCATTGCATATGTGTTCTGTCCACAAACCACACATGGATAAACCACTAGAGTCATTGCATGTGTGTTCTTTCCACAAACCACATATGGATCTACAGTGGTCATTGCATGTGGGTTCTTTTCCATAAACCACTTATGGACCCATTACAGTCATTGTCTATGTGTTATTTCCACAAACCACACATGGATCAGCCACTAGAGTCATTGCATGTGTGTTCTTTCCACAAACCACATATGGATCAACCAGTTGTCATTGCATGTGGCTTGTTTTCCATAAACCACTTATGGATCCATTACAGTCATTGCATGTGTGTACTTCCAGAAACCACACATGGATCAACCACTAGAGTCATTGCATGTGTGTTATTTCCACAAACCACACATGGATCGACCACTAGAGTCATGGCATGTGTGTGTTCTTTTCCACAAACCACACATGGATCAACCACTAGAGTCATTGCACGTGTGTTCTTATACTAAAACCAACACTAGAGTCATTGAATGTGTGTTATTTCCACAAACCACACATGGATCAACCAGTGGTCATTGCATGTGTGTTCTTTTCCACAAACCACACATGGATCCACCAGTGGTCATTGCATGTGTGTTCTTTCCACAAACCACATATGGATCAACCAGAGTCATTGCATGTGTGTTCTTTCCACAAACCACACATGGATCAACCACTAGAGTCATTGCATGTTTGTTGTTATATTAAAACCACAAACCAGCACTAGAGTCATTGCATGTGTGTTATTTTACACAAACCACACAAGGATCCGGTAGACTCATTGCATGTGTGTTCTTTTCAACAAACAACTTATGGATCAACCAGTGGTCATTGCATGTGTGTTCTTTTCACAAACCACATGTGGACCCACCAGAGTCATTGCATGTGTGTTCTTATACTAAAAATAGCACTAGAATCATTGCATGTGTGTTCTATCCACAAACCACACATGGGTCCACCACTGTCACTGCATGTGTGTTCTTTCCACAAACCACACATGGATCAACCACCAGAGTCATTGCATGTGTGTTCTTTCCACAAACCACATATGGATCAACCAGTGGTCATTGCATGTGGGTTCTTTTCCATAAACCACTTATGGATCCATTACAGTCATTGCGTGTGTGTTATTTCCACAAACCACACATGGATGAACCACTAGAGTCATTGCATGTGTGTTCTTATACTAAACCACATAAGGATCAACCAGTGGTCATTGCATTTGGATTTTGTTCCATAAACCACTTATGGATCCGTTACAGTCATTGCATGTGTGTTATTTCCACAAATCACACATGGATCAACCACTAGAGTCATTGCATGTGTGTTATTTCCACAAACCACACATGGTTCGACCACTAGAGTCATTGCATGTGTGTGTTCTTTTCCACAAACCACACATGGATCAACCACTAGAGTCATTGCATGTGTGTTCTTATACTAAAACCAACACTAGAGTCATTGCATGTGTGTTCTTTCCACAAACCACACATGGATCAACCAGTGGTCATTGCATGTGTGTTCTTTTCCACAAACCACACATGGATCCACCAGTGGTCATTGCATGTGTGTTCTTTCCACAAACCACATATGGATCAACCAGAGACATTGCATGTGTGTTCTTTCAACAAACCACACATGGATCAACCACTAGAGTCATTGCATGGTTGTTCTTATACTAAAACCACAAACCAGCACTAGAGTCATTGCATGTGTGTTCTTTTCGACAAACAACTTATGGATCAACCAGTGGTCATTGCATGTGGGTTCTTTTCACAAACCACACGTGACCCACTAGAGTCATTGCATGTGTGTTCTCATACTAAAACTAGCACTAGAGTCATTGCATTTGTGTTCTATCCACAAACCGCACATGGATCCACCATTGTCATTGCATGTGTGTTCTTTTCACAAACCACACATGGATCAACCACTAGAGTCATTGCATGTGTGTTATTTCCACAAACCACACATGGATCGACCACTAGTGTCATGGCATGTGTGTGTTCTTTTCCACAAACCACACATGGATCAACCACTAGAGTCATTGCATGTGTGTTCTTATACTAAAACCAACACTAGAGTCATTGTATGTGTGTTATTTCCACAAACCACACATGGATCGACCACTAGTCATTGCATGTGTGTGTTCTTTTCCACAAACCACACGTGGATCAACCACTAGTCATTGCATGTGTGTTCTTATACTAAAACCAACACTAGAGTCATTGCATGTGTGTTATGTCCACAAACCACACATGGATCAACCACTAGACTCATTGCATGTGTGTTCTTTCCACAAACCACATATGGATCAACCAGTGGTCATTGCATGTTGGTTCTTTTCCATAAACCACTTATGGATCCATTACAGTCATTGCATGTGTGTTATTTCCACAAACCACACATGGATAAACCACAAGAGTCATTGCATGTGTGTTCTTTCCACAAACCACATATGGATCAACCAGTGGTCATTGCATGTGGGTTATGTTCCATAAACCACTTATGGATCCATTACAGTCATTGCATGTGTGTTATTTCCACAAACCACACCTGGATCAACCACTAGAGTCATTGCATGTGTGTTATTTCCACAAACCACACATGGTTCGACCACTAGAGTCATTGCATGTATGTGTTCTTTTCCACAAACCACACATGGATCAACCACTAGAGTCATTGCATGTGTGTTCTTATACTAAAACCAACACTAGAGTCATTGCTTGTGTGTTCTTTCCACAAACCACACATGGATCAACCAGTGGTCATTGCATGTGTGTTCTTTTCCACAAACAACACATGGATCCACCAGTGGTCATTGCATGTGTGTTCTTTTCACAAACCACATGTGGACCCACTAGAGTCATTGCATGTGTGTTCTTATACTAAAAATATCACTAGAATCATTGCATGTGTGTTCTTTCCACAAACCACACATGGATCAACCACTAGAGTCATTGCATGGTTGTTCTTATACGAAATCCACAAACCAGCACTAGAGTCATTGCATGTGTGTTCTTTTCCACAAAACCACACATGGATCCAATAGACTCATTATATGTGTGTTATTTTCCACAAAGAACTTATGGATCAACCAGTGGTCATTGCATGTGTGTTCTTTTCACAAACCACATGTGGACCCACTAGAGTCATTGCATGTGTGTTCTTATACTAAATATAGCACTAGAGTCATTGCATGTGTGTTCTATCCACAAACCACACATGGATCCACCACTGTCATTGCATATGTGTTCTGTCCACAAACCACACATGGATAAACCACTAGAGTCATTGCATGTGTGTTCTTTCCACAAACCACATATGGATCAACAGTGGTCATTGTTGTGGGTTCTTTTCCATAAACCACTTATGGACCCATTACAGTCATTGCCTGTGTGTTATTTCCACAAACCACACATGGATCAGCCACTAGAGTCATTGCATGTGTGTTCTTTCCACAAACCACATATGGATCAACCAGTTGTCATTGCATGTGGCTTGTTTTCCATAAACCACTTATGGATCCATTACAGTCATTGCATGTGTGTTACTTCCAGAAACCACACATGGATCAACCACTAGAGTCATTGCATGTGTGTTATTTCCACAAACCACACATGGATCGACCACTAGAGTCATGGCATGTGTGTGTTCTTTTCCACTAACCACACATGGATCAACCACTAGAGTCATTGCATGTGTGTTCTTATACTAAAACCAACACTAGAGTCATTGCATGTGTGTTATTTCCACAAACCACACATGGATCAACTAGTGGTCATTGCATGTGTGTTCTTTTCCACAAACCACACATGGATCCACCAGTTGTCATTGCATGTGTGTTCTTTCCACAAACCACATATGGATCAACCAGAGCCATTGCATGTGTGTTCTTTCCACAAACCACACATGGATCAACCACTAGAGTCATTGCATGTTTGTTGTTATATTAAAACCACAAACCAGCACTAGAGTCATTGCATGTGTGTTCTTTTACACAAACCACACATGGATCCGGTAGACTCATTGCATGTGTGTTCTTTTCCACAAACAACTTATGGATCAACCAGTGGTCATTGCATGTGTGTTCTTTTCACAAACCACATGTGGACCCACCAGAGTCATTGCATGTGTGTTCTTATACTAAAAATAGCACTAGAATCATTGCATGTGTGTTCTATCCACAAACCACACATGGGTCCACCACTGTCACTGCATGTGTGTTCTTTCCACAAACCACACATGGATCAACCACTAGAGTCATTGCATGTGTGTTCTTTCCACAAACCACATATGGATCAACCAGTGGTCATTGCATGTGGGTTCTTTTCCATAAACCACTTATGGATCCATTACAGTCATTGCATGTGTGTTATTTCCACAAACCACACATGGATGAACCACTAGAGTCATTGCATGTGTGTTCTTATACTAAACCACATAAGGATCAACCAGTGGTCATTGCATTTGGATTTGGTTCCATAAACCACTTATGGATCCGTTACAGTCATTGCATGTGTGTTATTTCCACAAATCACACATGGATCAACCACTAGAGTCATTGCATGTGTGTTATTTCCACAAACCACACATGGTTCGACCACTAGAGTCATTGCATGTGTGTGTTCTTTTCCACAAACCACACATGGATCAACCACTAGAGTCATTGCATGTGTGTTCTTATACTAAAACCAAAACCAGAGTCATTGCATGTGTGTTCTTTCCACAAACCACACATGGATCAACCAGTGGTCATTGCATGTGTGTTCTTTTCCACAAACCACACATGGATCCACCAGTGGTCATTGCATGTGTGTTCTTTCTACAAACCACATATGGATAAACCAGAGACATTGCATGTGTGTTCTTTCCACAAACCACACATGGATCAACCACTAGAGCCATTGCATGGTTGTTCTTATACTAAAACCACAAACCAGCACTAGAGTCATTGCATGTGTGTTCTTTTCCACAAACCACACATGGATCCAATAGACTCATTGTATGTGTGTTCTTTTCCACAAAGAACTTATGGATCAACCAGTGGTCATTGCATGTGTGTTCTTTTCACAAACCACATGTGGACCCACTAGAGTCATTGCATGTGTGTTCTTATACTAAAAATAGCACTAGAGTCATTGCATGTGTGTTCTATCCACAAACCACACATGGATCCACCACTGTCATTGCATATGTGTTCTGTCCACAAACCACACATGGATAAACCACTAGAGTCATTGCATGTGTGTTCTTTCCACAAACCACATATGGATCAACCAGTGGTCATTGCATGTGGGTTCTTTTCCATAAACCACTTATGGATCCATTACAGTCATTGCCTGTGTGTTATTTCCACAAACCACACATGGATCAGCCACTAGAGTCATTGCATGTGTGTTCTTTCCACAAACCACATATGGATCAACCAGTTGTCATTGCATGTGGGTTGTTTTCCATAAACCACTTATGGATCCATTACAGTCATTGCATGTGTGTTATTTCAAGAAACCACACATGGATCAACCACTAGAGTCATTGCATGTGTGTTATTTCCACAAACCACACATGGATCGACCACTAGAGTCATGGCATGTGTGTGTTCTTTTCCACAAACCACACATGGATCAACCACTAGAGTCATTGCATGTGTGTTCTTATACTAAAACCAACACTAGAATCATTGGATGTGTGTTATTTCCACAAACCACACATGGATCAACCAGTGGTCATTACATGTGTGTTCTTTTCCACAAACCACACATGGATCCACCAGTGGTCATTGCATGTGTGTTCTTTCCACAAACCACATATGGATAAACCAGAGTCATTGGATGTGTGTTCTTTCCACAAACCACACATGGATCAACCACTAGAGTCATTGCATGTTTGTTCTTATACTAAAACCACAAACCAGCACTAGAGTCATTGCATGTGTGTTCTTTTCCACAAACCACACATGGATCTAGTAGACTCATTGCATGTGTGTTCTTTTCCACAAACAACTTATGGATCAACCAGTGGTCATTGCATGTGTGTTCTTTTCACAAACCACATGTGGACCCACTAGAGTCATTGCATGTGTGTTCTTATACTAAAAATAGCACTAGAATCATTGCATGTGTGTTCTATCCACAAACCACACATGGGACCACCACTGTCATTGCATGTGTGTTCTTTCCACAAACCACACATGGATCAACCACTAGAGTCATTGCATGTGTGTTCTTTCCACAAACCACATATGGATCAACCAGTGGTCATTGCATGTGGGTTCTTTTCCATAAACCACTTATGGATCCATTACAGTCATTGCATGTGTGTTATGTCCACAAACCACACATGGATCAACCACTAGACTCATTGCATGTGTGTTCTTTCCACAAACCACATATGGATCAACCAGTGGTCATTGCATGTTGGTTCTTTTCCATAAACCACTTATGGATCCATTACAGTCATTGCATGTGTGTTATTTCCACAAACCACACATGGATAAACCACTAGAGTCATTGCATGTGTGTTCTTTCCACAAACCACATATGGATCAACCAGTGGTCATTGCATGTGGGTTCTAATCCATAAACCACTTATGGATCCATTACAGTCATTGCATGTGTGTTATTTCCACAAACCACACCTGGATCAACCACTAGAGTCATTGCATGTGTGTTATTTCCACAAACCACCCATGGTTCGACCACTAGAGTCATTGCATGTATGTGTTCTTTTCCACAAACCACACATGGATCAACCACTAGAGTCGTTGCATGTGTGTTCTTATACTAAAACCAACACTAGAGTCATTGCTTGTGTGTTCTTTCCACAAACCACACATGGATCAACCAGTGGTCATTGCATGTGTGTTCTTTTCCACAAACCACACATGGATCCACCAGTGGTCATTGCATGTGTGTTCTTTTCACAAACCACATGTGGACCCACTAGAGTCATTGCATGTGTGTTCTTATACTAAAAATAGCACTAGAATCATTGCATGTGTGTTCTTTCCACAAACCACACATGGATCAACCACTAGAGTCATTGCATGGTTGTTCTTATACGAAATCCACAAACCAGCACTAGAGTCATTGCATGTGTGTTCTTTTCCACAAACCACACATGGATCCAATAGACTCATTGTATGTGTGTTATTTTCCACAAAGAACTTATGGATCAACCAGTGGTCATTGCATGTGTGTTCTTTTCACAAACCACATGTGGACCCACTAGAGTCATTGCATGTGTGTTCTTATACTAAAAATAGCACTAGAGTCATTGCATGTGTGTTCTATCCACAAACCACACATGGATCCACCACTGTCATTGCATATGTGTTCTGTCCACAAACCACACATGGATAAACCACTAGAGTCATTGCATGTGTGTTCTTTCCACAAACCACATATGGATCTACAATGGTCATTGCATGTGGGTTCTTTTCCATAAACCACTTATGGACCCATTACAGTCATTGTCTATGTGTTATTTCCACAAACCACACATGGATCAGCCACTAGAGTCATTGCATGTGTGTTCGTTCCACAAACCACATATGGATCAACCAGTTGTCATTGCATGTGGCTTGTTTTCCATAAACCACTTATGGATCCATTACAGTCATTGCATGTGTGTTACTTCCAGAAACCACACATGGATCAACCACTAGAGTCATTGCATGTGTGTTATTTCCACAAACCACACATGGATCGACCACTAGAGTCATGGCATGTGTGTGTTCTTTTCCACAAACCACACATGGATCAACCACTAGAGTCATTGCATGTGTGTTCTTATACTAAAACCAACACTAGAGTCATTGCATGTGTGTTATTTCCACAAACCACACATGGATCAACCAGTGGTCATTGCATGTGTGTTCTTTTCCACAAACCACACATGGATCCACCAGTGGTCATTGCATGTGTGTTCTTTCCACAAACCACATATGGATCAACCAGAGTCATTGCATGTGTGTTCTTTCCACAAACCACACATGGATCAACCACTAGAGTCATTGCATGTTTGTTGTTATATTAAAACCACAAACCAGCACTAGAGTCATTGCATGTGTGTTCTTTTACACAAACCACACATGGATCCGGTAGACTCATTGCATGTGTGTTCTTTTCAACAAACAACTTATGGATCAACCAGTGGTCATTGCATGTGTGTTCTTTTCACAAACCACATGTGGACCCACCAGAGTCATTGCATGTGTGTTCTTATACTAAAAATAGCACTAGAATCATTGCATGTGTGTTCTATCCACAAACCACACATGGGTCCACCACTGTCACTGCATGTGTGTTCTTTCCACAAACCACACATGGATCAACCACTAGAGTCATTGCATGTGTGTTCTTTCCACAAACCACATATGGATCAACCAGTGGTCATTGCATGTGGGTTCTTTTCCATAAACCACTTATGGATCCATTACAGTCATTGCATGTGTGTTATTTCCACAAACCACACATGGATGAACCACTAGAGTCATTGCATGTGTGTTCTTATACTAAACCACATAAGGATCAACCAGTGGTCATTGCATTTGGATTTTGTTCTATAAACCACTTATGGATCCGTTACAGTCATTGCATGTGTGTTATTTCCACAAATCACACATGGATCAACCACTAGAGTCATTGCATGTGTGTTATTTCCACAAACCACACATGATTCGACCACTAGAGTCATTGCATGTGTGTGTTCTTTTCCACAAACCACACATGGATCAACCACTAGAGTCATTGCATGTGTGTTCTTATACTAAAACCAACACTAGAGTCATTGCATGTGTGTTCTTTCCACAAACCACACATGGATCAACCAGTGGTCATTGCATGTGTGTTCTTTTCCACAAACCACACATGGATCCACCAGTGGTCATTGCATGTGTGTTCTTTCCACAAACCACATATGGATCAACCAGAGACATTGCATGTGTGTTCTTTCCACAATGCACACATGGATCAACCACTAGAGTCATTGCATGGTTGTTCTTATACTAAAACCACAAACCAGCACTAGAGTCATTGCATGTGTGTTCTTTTCCACAAACCACACATGGATCCAATAGACTCATTGTATGTGTGTTCTTTTCCACAAAGAACTTATGGATCAACCAGTGGTCATTGCATGTGTGTTCTTTTCACAAACCACATGTGGACCCACTAGAGTCATTGCATGTGTGTTCTTATACTAAAAATAGCACTAGAGTCATTGCATGTGTGTTCTATCCACAAACCACACATGGATCCACCACTGTCATTGCATATGTGTTCTGTCCACAAACCACACATGGATAAACCACTAGAGTCATTGCATGTGTGTTCTTTCCACAAACCACATATGGATCAACCAGTGGTCATTGCATGTGGGTTCTTTTCCATAAACCACTTATGGATCCATTACAGTCATTGCCTGTGTGTTATTTCCACAAACCACACATGGATCAGCCACTAGAGTCATTGCATGTGTGTTCTTTCCACAAACCACATATGGATCAACCAGTTGTCATTGCATGTGGGTTGTTTTCCATAAACCACTTATGGATCCATTACAGTCATTGCATGTGTGTTATTTCAAGAAACCACACATGGATAAACCACTAGAGTCATTGCATGTGTGTTATTTCCACAAACCACACATGGATCAACCACTAGAGTCATGGCATGTGTGTGTTATTTTCCACAAACCACACATGGATCAACCACTAGAGTCATTGCATGTGTGTTCTTATACTAAAACCAACACTAGAGTCATTGGATGTGTGTTATTTCCATAAACCACACATGGATCAACCAGTGGTCATTGCATGTGTGTTCTTTTCCACAAACCACACATGGATCCACCAGTGGTCATTGCATGTGTGTTCTTTCCACAAACCACATATGGATAAACCAGAGTCATTGGATGTGTGTTCTTTCCACAAACCACACATGGATCAACCACTAGAGTCATTGCATGTTTGTTCTTATACTAAAATCACAAACCATCACTAGAGTCATTGCATGTGTGTTCTTTTCCACAAACCACACATGGATCTATTAGACTCATTGCATGTGTGTTCTTTTCCACAAACAACTTATGGATCAACCAGTGGTCATTGCATGTGTGTTCTTTTCACAAACCACATGTGGACCCACTAGAGTCATTGCATGTGTGTTCTTATACTAAAAATAGCACTAGAATCATTGCATGTGTGTTCCATCCACAAACCACACATGGGACCACCACTGTCATTGCATGTGTGTTCTTTCCACAAACCACACATGGATCAACCACTAGAGTCATTGCATGTGTGTTCTTTCCACAAACCACATATGGATCTACCAGTGGTCATTGCATGTGGGTTCTTTTCCATAAACCACTTATGGATCCATTACTGTCATTGCATGTGTGTTATTTCCACAAACCACACATGGATCAACCACTAGACTCATTGCATGTGTGTTCTTTCCACAAACCACATATGGATCAACCAGTGGTCATTGCATGTCGGTTCTGTTCCATAAACCACTTATGGATCCATTACAGTCATTGCATGTGTGTTATTTCCACAAACCACACATGGATCAAACACTAGAGTCATTGCATGTGTATTATTTCCACAAACCACACATGGTTCGACCACTAGAGTCATTGCATGTATGTGTTCTTTTCCACAAACCACACATGGATCAACCACTAGAGTCATTGCATGTGTGTTCTTATACTAAAACCAGCACTAGAGTCTTTGCTTGTGTGTTCTTTCCACAAACCACACATGGATCAACCAGTGGTCATTGCATGTGTGTTCTTTTCCACAAACCACACATGGATCCACCAGTGGCCATTGCATGTGTGTTCTTTCCACAACCACATATGGATCAACCAGAGTCATTGCATGTGTGTTCTTTCCACAAACCACACATGGATCAACCACTAGAGTCATTGCATGTTTGTTCTTATACTAAAACCACAAACCAGCACTAGAGTCATTGCATGTGTGTTCTTTTCCACAAACAACTTATGGATCAACCAGTGGTCATTGCATGTGGGTTCTTTTCACAAACCACACGTGACCCACTAGAGTCATTGCATGTGTGTTCTCATACTAAAACTAGCACTAGAGTCATTGCATGTGTGTTCTATCCACAAACCACACATGGATCCACCACTGTCATTGCATGTGTGTTCTTTCCACAAACCACACATGGATCAACCACTAGAGTCATTGCATGTGTGTTATTTCCACAAACCACACATGGATCGACCACTAGAGTCATGGCATATGTGTGTTCTTTTCCACAAACCACACATGGATCAACCACTAGAGTCATTGCATGTGTGTTCTTATAATAAAACCAACACTAGAGTCATTGCATGTGTTATTTCCACAAACCACACATGGATCGACCACTAGTCATTGCATGTGTGTGTTCTTTTCCACAAACCACACGTGGATCAACCACTAGTCATTGCATGTGTGTTCTTATACTAAAACCAACACTAGAGTCATTGCATGTCTGTTATGTCCACAAACCACACATGGATCAACCACTAGACTCATTGCATGTGTGTTCTTTCCACAAACCACATATGGATCAACCAGTGGTCATTGCATGTTGGTTCTTTTCCATAAACCACTTATGGATCCATTACAGTCATTGCATGTGTGTTATTTCCACAAACCACACATGGATAAACCACTAGAGTCATTGCATGTGTGTTCTTTCCACAAACCACATATGGATCAACCAGTGGTCATTGCATGTGGGTTCTGTTCCATAAACAACTTATGGATCCATTACAGTCATTGCATGTGTGTTATTTCCACAAACCACACCTGGATCAACCACTAGAGTCATTGCATGTGTGTTATTTCCACAAACCACACATGGTTCGACCACTAGAGTCATTGCATGTATGTGTTCTTTTCCACAAACCACACATGGATCAACCACTAGAGTCATTGCATGTGTGTTCTTATACTAAAACCAACACTAGAGTCATTGCTTGTGTGTTCTTTCCACAAACCACACATGGATCAACCAGTGGTCATTGCATGTGTGTTCTTTTCCACAAACCACACATGGATCCACCAGTGGTCATTGCATGTGTGTTCTTTCCACAAACCACATATGGATCAACCAGAGTCATTGCATGTGTGTTCTTTCCACAAACCACACATGGATCAACCACTAGAGTCATTGCATGTTTGTGCTTATACTAAAACCACAAACCAGCACTAGAGTCATTGCATGTGTGTTCTTTTCCACAAAAAACTTATGGATCAACTAGTGGTCATTGCATGTGGGTTCTTTTCACAAACCACACATGGACCCACTAGAGTCATTGCTTGTGTGTTCTCATACTAAAACTAGCACTAGAGTCATTGCATGTGTGTTCTATCCACAAACCACACATGGATCCACCACTGTCATTGCATGTGTGTTCTTTCCACAAACCACACATGGATCAACCACTAGAGTCATTGCATGTGTGTTCTTTCCACAAACCACATATGGATCATTCAGTGGTCATTACATGTTGGTTCTTTTCCATAAACCACTTATGGATCCATTACAGTCATTGCATGTGTGTTATTTCCACAAACCACACATGGATAAACCACTAGAGTCATTGCATGTGTGTTATTTCCACAAACCATACATGGATCCATTTGAGTCATTTCATGCTTGTTCTTATACTAAAACTAGCACTGCCCCCTAATGGATCCACCGTTAGACCGAGTCTTCTAGAAGGCACGCCATAACACAGTTGTTCTGCTTGATGATTGTTACATACCGTTCGATTGGGGCACTTGGATGCTTGGGATGGTCTTCGCGAGAACGATCCTCGAGTAGGCTGTTCTGCGGCATGATTGGCCACACTTGCTCTGGACAAACTGGCATGTTGCGAGTGTTACGACTCACGAGTTCAGTTGGCCATATCCCAGTGTCATGTCCCTGTGACTTCTCTTCCTCCCCGTACTTCTCTTCCTCCCCGTACTTCTCTTCCTTCCCCTTGAAGCCACTTTCCCCACTTCACTTCCATCCTGCCGTAGCCGCAAGCCGACGACATTCGCCAATTCTCCGGTCGCTACCTTCATGGTAAGAAATCATTTTACAAGCTTTTGAACTTATCCTACACATTCCTGCTATTCGCCAATCTAACTGCTGATCTTTTTTCCGATTTCTCGATGAACTTTAGTTATGGCAGATGTGGGAGCCCAAGAATCTGGAGATCCTCGTGCGCAACTTCGCAGCGGCGTTCCCGCTCGTGTGCTCCCACCTAGGATGCTTTCGCCGTTACTCCTACCGCGAGCTCCCGCTCCACGAGCTCGCGTGCCCGCACGGCGCGTGCGCCTACATGGAGCCGGGCTGCAACTACACCGGCCCGCCGGCAGAGCTCGTCGTCCACCTTGCAGATGGGAACTTGATCGAAATGATTAGGATCTCGTACGGGCAAGCCCAACTTCTCCAAGAGTAGGTGCCGTTCACTGACTCGGCACGTCGCCTGCTAATTTTCCAGGGGGAATGGCTCTGTTTTCGTCCTGACCATCACCGTCGGTGTTCCGGGAACCAGAGCCAGGCCCACCGTCGTGGGTGCCGTATGCGTCAGGTCGGTCTCGTGCGCCTGGCCCGTATACACGATGCGCATGTGGGCGAACGCCCAGCCTCCATCGTCGGATAGCATTCTTGTGCTAGCCGAGGCGCCGAGCTGCCCAACACCGCGGGAGGTGGAGTATGTGGACCTAAGGTCGATCCTATGCATGCCATCTCAATACCTTGTCGGTGCTAGACCAAACAGGCAGATGCATTTCTACATTTGTATCGAGAAGACTGACAGGCAAATGTAGTACTTGTGCTGTCGTTACTGTTAGACTTAAGCGATGCTTCTCACGTGCTTAGAGCATACGTGTTGTGAGAATGTACCCCAGTTGTAGTTTTCAGTACTCCTTAATACTTCAACGAGTTATTATATTGGTCCAATCAGCTTGCTGTTGTCACGTTGCAAAGTCCGCTTGCTCTAGACAGACCGGCAATACCGTGTCCTCCCGCTCCCGCATGTCAGTGTCACATGTTCCGAGGGCCCACCTGCCAGTGTCCTTCCCCTCGAAGCCACTGTCCCAACTTCTCTTCCATCCTGCCACACCCGTCCGATGGTTGTAATCTGATGATTTTCGTTGGATTGTTTACAAGTAATCTACATTGATAATGCAACATGCAAATGGCACAGACATAATTTCGAAAGTGGAAGCACGCACCGGCTGCTATTGCACATATTTCTTAATATAGCTCGACAAACACATTACAATAATTGTACTCGCATTAAACATAACCGAAATTGCAACCATCCTAAACAACATCTAAGCCCGCATCACACAGCTGTCGTCGGAGTCCACCTCGATTGGTGACACCGCCGTGCCCTTCCTGGTGACATCCACTCCCGCCCGTGGCTTGCCCTTCGCCAAGGAGGCAACAATGGCATTCTGCACAGCTTCGTCCCCGTCGCCCTCCACATCGGAATCGACAATGACGAAGGTGACGGGGTTGGCGTGGACCGAGCACCGTCACGCCTGGTGGCTCCTGCTCGAGCTCGACGCCGCATCAGTCCTTCTATAGGTAGGAGGGGCCGAGCTTGCATACGTAGCATCGTCGCTCCTCTCAAGAAACCATGGCCATTTGAGACTGTGATGGTAGGATCTTGGGGTGGATCCGCCACGGCGAGCCCTACCGGAAGCGGTGGAGCGGATGGATCTACCGGCGCGAGCCATGACAAGTTCCTAGGAGGGAGTAAGATTGTGGGCCAGGCGTGTCTGGTTCCTGACCAAGACCTCCCAGTGATATGTACGCAGGCAAGGTACCAAAAAATTTCATCCAATACGCGCGACAGGGCTTTTGAACCACGAAGGCGCGAGTTTTTTTGACAAGTCCACACACTAGGTCCCCCACCTGTCAGCCGAATGTGGACGGTAGGATTCTGCCCAAGTTATTAAGTAGGGATAAATCACGCTTCACCACTACCCTGACATCCAAAGGCTCCTCTTTCCTCTGCCCTCGCTCCCCTCGCTCATGGCTCGCAGCTCGTGCAGTTCATCTCTGGCGGAATCAGGGTCGGCTCAACACCGTCAGGCGGGTGCCCCCATCATGTACCGGAGGGCGCCCTACGATTACTACCCCGATATGTTGTGTTTGTGTGGTGAGAAGATGCCGAGATGGATTTTTTGGACCAACGAAAATACTGCAGGAAAATTCAGCAACTACAACATCAGAGCGATAAGTTCCTACTGTAGGTACAATGGTAACCCGGATTCGGAAAGCGTAATGTAATTCTTTTTTTTGTTTCCTTCGATCTACTATGCAGGAAGGAAGGGGGACTGGCTGTGACAAGTTTGTGTGGATCGAAAAGCCACTGACAAGTTTTCACAGAGAGCATGTTCAGGATCTGCGTGATGCTGTGTGGGACAAGAAAGAGGAGATTCGTGTGATGGAGCGAGAGATCCGGGAGCTTCACCAGGTGTAGGGGAGGCAGGGGCAGGGAGGTGGTGAGACAGACGAGCTCAAGATTAGGCCAGATAGTGGACACAATTTCCTCATTATCTGGGCATTATCTGTTGCATTTGCAGTTTATGTTGCCATGTCGTTGTCCAGCAGCTGAAATAAGTTGATGCTTCGTGGAGTGTAGCGGCCAGCTTAAGAAATTGTTTTCCAGCCTAGAAACTTCTCATAAGTGTAATGCCAACAACAGGGATTTATTAAGCACCTATAAATAAATCATGTCTATGCCACTAACACTCATCGATTTTGGAGAGGATTTAACCCCTTAGCTATCGCGATTGTTCAGATAGTAGTGACACAGTCATAGTTTTGGATTCAACTAGTGGCCTCGGCCGTATCAAATCCTAAAGTCACGATAAATTTTACTCCGAGTACGAGAGGCAGATTGTTTAGCCCGACAAGTTCCACGCACACAGCTCCAGAGTTTAACCAAACTACATATATAGGTTCAAGTTCAATACATCATTAGGTTGCTACACTGCTAGCCCTCTTTCTCTACTTGGGTGCCAACTTTCTTCCTCTTTCCTTCACGTCCACTGGCTTCTTCATCTCCTACCTTCTTCCTCTTCCTGGGTGCCAATTTTCTTACCTTCATGTACCCTGCATCTCCGGGCCGAGGGAAGTCAGGCCAATCAGCACCAGAATCTTGTCCGGCATCATCACTCCACTCGTTTTGGTTTTCTTCCCGTAGCAAAATCACCGAGTCTGCTGTCTTGTTTCTTACCTTGCACTTCCTGTAAAAAAACAGTACATGGATTACTACCTTATATCTACAGACTATAAACAATTTTTTTGTGTGAATGTACCATCTCATACCTAGGTTTGGGAGCATTAAGGGGACATCTAGCTGCTCTATGGCCTATAAGATGGCAGGTCTTGCATCTGTTTTTTCCCTTCTTTGTAGCACAGAAAGCCGAACCCTTCTTCTCGAGAAAATTCTTAAACCTATTCACCTGGGGTCTTCCTCTGCCCCTTTTTGTAACTGGCTGGCAAAGCTCGAAAGACAGTTGGACTTGAGGCCACTACGTGAAGGGAATATGCCCGAGAGGCAATAATAAAGTGGTTATTATCTTATTCCATGTTTATGATAAATGTTTATTTTGCATGCTATAATTGTATTAATTGGAAACGTTAATACATGTGTGTTTAATAAACAAAATACAAAGTTCCTAGTAATGCCTCTCATATAAACTAGCTCGTTGATTAACAAGATGATCAAGGTTTCCTGATCATGGACATTGGATGTTGTTAATAACAAGGTCACCACATTGGTGGAATGATGTGATGAACATTCATCCGAAGTATAGCATTACGATCAAAGTCATTATGTTTATATTGCTATAACATTATACAAAGTAATCTTAGTCCTTAGACCATGAGATCATGTTAATTTCTAACACCAGAAGAGTATCTTGATAACATCAAACGTCACACTGTAACAGGGTGACTATAAAGGTGGGTTCAGTGCTACGAAGGTGTTATGTTGAGGCTCATGGATCAAGAGTGGGATTTGTCCATCCCGATGACTGATAGATATGCTCTGGGCCCTCTCGGTGATATCACATTGAAATAGCTTGCAAGCAAGTGATGTGATCACTAGAATGTTATATCACAGGAAGGAAAAAAGAGTGCATGTCAGTAACGAGATCAAACTAGGTATTTGGATGCCAATGATTGAATCTCGGACACGTAATATATCGTGAGACAAAGGGATTTAGTTACGATGTTAAAGGTTCACAGGATCACAAGAGTCATCGTTGAATATGTGGGAGTCAGTACGGATCTCCAAGTCCGGCTGCTGATTATTAAGCGGAGAGGGGTCTCGATCATGTCTGCATTATTCGCGAACCATAGGGTGACACACTTAAGGGATACCGACACCATTTGGAGCAAATATGTTTCAGATAAAGATTTAAGAAAGTGCTGGAATTATTTCAATAGACACCGAAACTGTTTCGGGTGAAATTGTTGAAATTGGTTCTGCATGTAATATTGAAATGTTGCAGGGGGTTTTATGTGAATGTTTGTTAATTAAAGTAATTAACAAAATTCTGAATAAAATTAATAAAAGAGTTTTATTAAATGAGAGAGCATTAAATTTGGAGAAACTTAATGCATTTAAAGTGGAGACTTTAAAAGAGAATGTGAAGGGGCAAATTTATGTGGAGGGAGTTACCACCACATGAATGAGGAGGTGAGGGGTCACCCCTTGGGCGCCGGCCATGGGGAGGGGCACCCCCTCCTCCTATAAAAGTCCCCCCTCTCACACCTTCACACACACACCTCCTCGTGAAGGATCTCTCTCCCCTTCTAGTATTATTCCCCCATGGTCTCGGATTAGCGAGATACATGTTCCCGGTGGCTTTATCTGGAAAGGAGTTGTTGCTTCCGCTGCTTCGCTGGAGCGAGGGATGGAGGTTGTCGGGTTACCGGATGTGTGTGCGATCACGGATGCACCGCTGCTTTGCGGTGCTGGACTTGGTGGTGCTGGACTAACTGGAGCTGGATCTGAAGGACGTGCTGGAGCCGGACCTGCTGGACTTCATCACGATCTTGAGATTAGCAAGTGTATGACTACATCATCCACGAGTTCCAACTCATTAACAAAGCTTTGTTGTCTTTGAGGGTAAGTTCTCTATGGATGTATATCCACCCGTTGCTTGTATCTAGTAGATAGATCTTGGCGTATAGTTCCCATCGTAGGAAATTTTTTGTTTTCTATGCTGCGAACCCAACACTGAGATGGGTCTGTACATGGCTCGACGGATCTAGCGTACGCAGCTCTGAACTTTTCCATAGAGTAGTAGTCTGACAAATACTGATCCAAATGTGGTAGAGTTCTTTTCTTCACCAAGAAGGCCAAGGCGTGGTCGCAAGGTTTCCCGGTATGCTGCCACTCTAAGCAGGTGCATTCTCGCAGCTGGATGTTCACAACATCCCTTTTGCCAATCTTGGACATATCGACCACCTCACAGCTTCTGTTGGTTGACAAGAGAACCTTAAGATGAGCAAGTCCTCGGCTTCTCTTGTGCAGTTGATGTACAACTGACGGTAGCATATGTCCTCTAAGTCTCCTACCGATCTCTCTCCTTATATTTAATAGCTTCATGATCATAACACGTATGTTTTCCATCAAGATATGAACAAGACGCACTTTTATGTCCTTCACCCAGTTATTCAGGCATTCTGCAAGGTTGTTGTTTATGAAATCAACTTTGATGTCAGGGTTGAATTGACTCCTCTTCCATAGCTGCAAATGATGGATGGCTAAGTACTCTGGAAGTTCAGGGGCTTCGGCAAAAATCTTGCTCATGAAATAATCTCTTCTACTAGGTTTGTAAACTCTAGCAGCAGGAAACATGTAACAAAATACGTTGCCTGCGTAGTGTGAGTACAAGTTGAGCATCATATGGGCATGGCATTCTCTACCTTCAGCTCGCGGGAACACCTCCTTCACTTCATTCGTCAGCCCTTTGCATGCATCCGTGGATATAGCCAATGGATCCATGTGGCCTATTGATCTCCTGAGCTGCCTCATAAACCAGACCCAGTTTTCCTCCGTTTTTGTTTCAAACAGCCTGAATTCCACTAGGAGCATCCAGTTGTGACCATCAAGTGATGTGGCAGATGGCAGGCAGCCTTTCCATTTGCCAGTTAGGATAGTGCTGTCTACACTCAGATACGGCCTACAGCCGCCCTTGAATCCATCGATGCAAGGCTTAAGCGCCATGAAAAATCTTTTAAAATATATTTTACCACCTTCTAATTCGGTGTCAATCTCCACAACACTCCCCGGACACCTAGCTTGTACCTCCGCCTTGAAGTTGTACAGCATCCTGAAGCTATTGGTCCAATCCCCATGCAAGACCCCTAGAGCTTTCTCTTTACCTTTCCAAACCATGTAATACGGAAGGACAATGTTGTATTTAGAACCAAGGCTAGTCTAAATATTCTTCGTGGTCTCCTTGGGGTTATCCTTTAGTATGGACATAGATTGCATAGCCACCCACTCTGTATCAGCCATTGAAGATTTCAGTTTGCTGCCTATCGGACACATGTGTGGAGGGCCCATTCTGTTCACCTGCAACACAGATTCATTTAAAAGATAAGCGGAGTCAACTAGTTGCCAGAAAGATATCGCACATCAATTGTAGTTATAGAGTGAAAAGAGAGAGAGAGAGAGAGAGAGAGAGAGAGAGAGAGAGAGTTCTAATGGTTTGCTGCATTCATTGCCCCAATACCCTAATTACAGTCGACGCAAGTAAGGATCTTGCTGTGATCCTCCATGGACAATGTACCTCAGCCCGTCCATTCATCCACGTTAACTTGCAAACGGCCTCATACCTCTCGGCAGAGTTCTTCAGTCAATAAACGTCGAACTCCCCCTTGATACAAAAATGCCAGAACAACATCCTAAACTCATGCATGCTCCTAAACTCGGTGCCGACCGAAATTATAGGATACTCGTGGTCATGTTTCATTTCTTCTACTTCAACACCCAAATCATCGACTGGAATACCAACCTCATCATTAAGTTCCTCATCTATTTCATCATCACCAGATTCTTGATCCTCTACAGTGCCTGCTTCTTCATCTGATTCAGAATCTTCGCCATCGTCTCTAATGCTTAGTACTGTACACATCATATTGACTCCCATGTGTGGGGCTGCACCATCGTCTCCACCCGGATGGACGGGAACATTGCCCCAGTCCACCTCACCGGCAACTCTGTTTTCTCCAAGACACTCGGTTGGTTCTGCTGCAACCACATGGGGTGGTCTTACGTTTGCACGCATCCCAGGTACTTCAGTGGACAAACGGCAGTCAGAATCAATTTCATCTTGAATGTACAGAACCCTCTTGCTCTTCCTGTGTACATCCTCCTTCCTGATGTAATCTTTCCTGATGGTATCAGTAGGGCTTGACATCCGCGTTCCATTGCCCATCGAACTAGGCCTTTTGCTGCTGCTCTTGGGTGTGATCTCCTTACTGCCTCCCCTCACGGGTGTTGGCTCCAGGGTGCTGGCATTATTGCCTGACCTCTGCGGCGTGTTCTTCTTCGAATTAGCCCTTTTGCTACTACTATTGGGCGTGTTCTCCTTCGTGCTGGCATTATTGCCTGACCCCAGCGGCGTGTTCCGCTCCAAATTAGACCTTTTGCTGCTACTATTGGGCGTCTTCTCCTTCATGCTGGCATTATTGCCTGACCTCAACGGTGTGTTCCGCTCCAAATTAGCCCTTTTGCTGCTACTATTAGGCGTGTTCTCCTTCGTGCTGGCATAATTCCCTGACAGCGGCATGTTCTGCTCCAAATTAGTGTTTTTCTGCTCCCACTGGGTGTGGTAGCCTCCGTGCTGGCCATCTTCGCCTCTTTGCTACCACTCCTGGGAGTGTTCACCACCGTGCTAGCCCTCTTAGCGTTTTTGCTGCTACCGTTCGATGTGGCATTTTGACTGGATCTCAGGGGTGTAGTCTGCGGCATGGTGCCTTTTGTCGTGCGACTCTTGGGTGTCCTGTTCTCTGGCATGGTCTCCTTGGTGATGTTCTTCTTTGGGGTGCCCTTTCTGGGGATGCTCTTCCTGCTCCTCTTTATGACGCTCCTCTGTAAGACTCTCCTCTGTTCGAAGACACCCTCAGTCGCACCAGCCCCAGTGATGCCATGGATCAGGTTATGCATGCCTTCTAAAAGTCCATCATCTCTATTGTCGAGTTCCAATTCCTCTCCAACCGCGAGCACTACCAAGTAGAAGTAAACTTCACCTCTATAATGTTTCCTTGTAAACGGTACGACTAAATCCCTGGTATCTTTCACTTCGATAGCCTTTTTGCTCCTGTAACCATAATATAACAAACGTGCTTCCTGGGAGGACCCCCACAGCACCTTCACACGCAACGATGCCATCAGGTTAGATAACTCTACCACTTCAGGGTCGTATCTGCCAAGGATTACATCAAACTCGTCATAGATTTTTTCTGTGCCATCATCTAATTTTGCAGTATAATCTGCGACACCGATACGAACAATTACTTTGCCATCATCAGGTTCTTCAGGATAGAAACCTCCGAGAGGTTCAAGAGATGGAGCGGCACCATCAGACCCAGCCCCAATGCCACCGCCTCCATCACCAGCATCATCGTTAGCTGGATCAACCTCGCTGGAAGTACCAGGACCAGGAGCAAGGCGAGGGCCCTTAGCAGCGGGAGCTACATTACATGGTGGACAGGCAGAGCCCCTTCTAACGGCAGCCACAATAGGATCAGTTGCTGCCATGCCACCTCGATGATCAGGAGCAGTTCCCACAACAGCAGTGTTTCGAGTGCTAGCAGAGTCCAGACCATGAGCTAGCTTCAGACCAGCAGCTCGCTGAACCCGAGCACGGGTTCGAGGAGGAGAGAAGGCATCAGTCTTTGCAACAATAGTGGGGCAGCCTCCAGAAGCCTTAGTTTGCTCAACAGCAGCAGGGATTGGGTTAACAGCATCCAGATCAACAACAACACGAAGACGACCAGTACCAGCAGATTCCAGAGCACAGGTTCGTACAACTTGAGGACGGTTTCGAGGAGGAGGAGCACACAAGGCGGCGGTCTTGGCAACAACAGCGGGGCAGCCTTCGGACGCCTTAGTTTGCTCAACAGCGGCATGGATTGGGTGAGCAGCAGCCGCAGAAACATGGGCACGGGGACGACTAGTACCAGCAGATTCTAGAGCAGAGTTTTCCACAATAGCAATACGGGGACTCCTACGAGGAGGTTGCCTGACAGAAGCATGTCACGAACGAGGAACCACATTTTTCTCAACAACAACAGGGGTTCGAGTTAGACCTCCCTGTCCAATAATAGCTGGGCGACTCCCAGTAGCAGGAGCTTCCTCATCCACTATGTTACACACCAGCCTAACCACGCGAAGCCTAATATGCTGTTTCATCAACCCAATTAGCTGACTGTCACACGCTATAGGAACCCTGAAGCCTCGTTCATCAACGATGCTGAACCGTGCAGTCTGCTCTGGCCTCATTTCAGCAAGTTCACGCACAGCAGCAACCAAACTAGGGACAGTGCATAACTGCACAGGCGCTACTTCCATCTTCAGACTCTGAGCCTATTTCCACATGCTCTTCCCATGTGCTAATTTAACGAGGTAGCCGCAGATGCTCACCTGAACCGTGTATTTGGGTTCAGCGGAGATCCTAGTTGATAGGAAATTGGAGACAAATGATAAGAATTGTTTGTCAGTGTCGTGCTAGCAAACAATTCTATGTTTGATATATCTCTGTAATGCCAATAGCAAGCTAGCAGTTATAGGTAGTGCGAATAGCAAAGAGAAGAGTAGCTCACCCGAAATTATCCAGAAGTACTTCTTCCTCGGCAAATGGATCTGCCATCCTTTGCGCTGCTCAGCTCGTCGGCGGTAGAGGCGGGCTAGATCGTTGCAACGGCTGGCACGACATTCGGCATTAGAGCTCGGTAGCAGCAAGTAGGCGCAGCAACTTGGCGCTAGAAGTCAAATGCCCGAAGAGATCATTCTGGTTGGAGAGGGGATTTCGACGCCGCCGGTGCTAGGGTTCATGAGAAAGGAGGAAGGGAGTGGATTTGTGAATTTGGTCAACGCACGATGCTCCTTTAGTATCTCGTTTCACATACGTGGTTGCCGTGTTGGCGCTCGCGTCACACAAATATTACTGACATGAGGGTCCCGACCGTCTACTTCACGGGGCAGTTTCACGGCATGTTTAGATTTGGTAGGGGTGAGACGAGTTTGCATCGAAATGGCCCCTCTCGGTAGTTGGCGGCCCAACTTTTCAAAACGTGGTAATTTCAGGCAAGGTACCGCCATGTGCTCGCCTGCCAACTTTGGTACCGCAGACGAACAAGCCCCTCCCTCCTTGCAACTAGGGCAGCAGCAGGGCTAGTATGCAATGCAAGTTGCTTGCTGCTAGCTGGCCCGGAGGGGGCATCTCTCTTCTGCAGCATAGACGTGAGCGTGCGCTGTCCAGCCTCGATGGATGCTGCCTTGGTGGCGCCAGAACCTTTCCTAGCCTTGGGTTGCTGCTGGGAGGCTGAGGTTTGAGCTACAGATTTGGACTTGGGTGCAGCCTTGGTGCTAGCGGGGTCTTCTCGCTGGGTCTTGGAAGACTCGGACGAGGCAGAAGGAGTTGGTGCTGATACTGGTGCTTGTGTTGCTGCTGGTGCTGCTGTTGGTGCTGGTGTTGGTGCTTGTGCTGGTGCTGGTGTTGGCGGTGGTGGTGCTGCTACTGCTGGTACCTCGGAGGTGACGGGTTGCGGCTGAGCCGATGAAGAGCTGGGAGCATCAGCTACCTCGGCTGTGCCACTTCCCCCTACGCCGAAGTTGCCCCCCTCTGGACGAGGTGGACTAAGATCCGGTGTAGCCACCGAGCCTTCCTAAATAGGGCTCAGTGGGCGCATGTCATCATCGTGAGGGGGAGATGGGGAACGCCGGAGGGGCGAAGCAATGCTGGAGCTGCTTTGGGGAACCTCCACAACAGCCCTATCAAACTAAACAACGAATAAGGAATTATCTAACAAAGAGAGAGGTGTGAAGACAAAGAAAATTGAAGCGGAAAATGGTACTAGGAAAAAGAAACTCACTCATCAGAGGTCGGAGGCTCCTTGGGCTTGCGAGCTCTCCGAACTATGGCCTTAGTTGGAGGTTTGCTGGTGACCTGGTCAGCGGACTTCTTCCGCCTTTTGGTTGTCTTGGGAGGCCCGGAAGAAGCAGCTGAGGTGGCAGCCCTTTTCTTAGACGCGGCTGGATCCGACTCACTCGAAGCGAGAGGGGGATCTTCATGGATCTGCCCAGCCGGGTTAGCTGAAGCCGGAAATGCGTAAGAAATGGGTATCATGTCAAATACCTCCACCACCTCAATGTCGGAATCATCTTCATCATTAGGACAATTCCTTAAGGAAGAGAAGTTACCAGAGGGTCGCTTGGTTGCGTTCGGGGTAGGCTCGTCCGGATCCTCCTCGTCCGAGACAAGTTGATCCTTCCCCCATTTGAGGGAAGGCTCGGTGCCATCTTCAAGGGTCTGCTGAAGAAACAACTAAAAGGAAAATCCAAAGGGATCAAATAAACAACATGCTCCGACATATAATATAACTCGGAGAGGGATTGGGTAATGAGATTTACCGCATGAGGAGGCTTGTCCCGGCAGTAGTGCTCCAACCCCCACTCCCAATCAGCAGAGAAGTCCTTATTGGTCGTGAAGATGGCCTTGATCCGGCGGAAGATCTCAGTGTTGTTCAACTCGAAGGAGGAGGTCCGGTTGGGGTCAAGTCGCCAGCTCATGTGGCAGAGCTTATGTGTGCGCTTCTGTAGCGGGGAAATCCGGCTGCGGACGAATGTGATCATCACATCCTCGTTGCGCAGCCCCAGATCCTTCAGCTCCTAGAACCGGTTATTAACCTGATTCGCCAGGGCAGTTGGTTTCTTGGGAACCCGGTCCCACAGAGCCGGATTAGGAGGACCCATCGCAAAGGGGCGCAGCCAGATCAGATCCTCATCCGAACCATTCCTCACATAAAAGAAGGTTCGGGCCTAGCCCTTACAGGAATCAAGCCCCGTGACTCGGGGGAAGACAGATAGTTTCTAGGGTGAGATGGAGGCCGCACCACATTAGGTCAGGTGCTTGTCCTCCGGGGCATGCTCCTTATCCGGAACCACGTTCCTTCGCAAACCGAAGAACCGGATCCAGAGCTCTTTGGTGGGCCATAGGCTGACGTATCCTTCTATGATGGAGGCGAAGGAACAAAGGGATGTAATGGAATTCGCCGGAAGATGGTGCGGTTGGAGTTTGTATATGTTGATGAAATCGTGGAAGAAATCACTCACAGGCAGGCCAAAGCCACGCTGGAAGTGAGACAGGAAGATGATGAACTCACCCGGATTGGGTGAGGGAGCGAGCTCCTCGGAGGCAAGGCGAGAAATCACGCCCTCGGGGATGCGGCGGGTGCGGTAGAGCCAATCCAGGTCATCTTGGCACACCCAAGAACCAGCCTAGGCACCGCGCTCTAGCGTTTCGCCCTCCTCCTCCATCTCTTCTTCCTCGACGACGGCGAGCTCCTCCTCGGTCATCTCCAGGTAACTGTCCTCACCGGCCCGATCGGAGGTGGGGGCGCAGAGGCTTGGATTGGCGCGGACCCGTGATGTTGAAGCAGCACGGGAGCAGTAGCGAGGCTAGTGCGAAGAAGCACGGTGCGGCAGCGGCGCTGTGGAGCAGAAGCGGTGGCGGCGGCGCTGTCGCAAGGAGGAAGAAGAAGCAGAGAGGCTAAGGGGCGCGAGAAGGGGAAAACACCCAAGGGAGGCGCCCCCTCCCCTATTTAACCACGCCTCAGTAGTGGGTAGTGGGATCGCATTGTGCATCAAGGCCACACGGTGTGACCGTGTATCTGCCGGATCAGCCAATCAGAGGCAAGCCACAGGAAGGGCCATAGGAAACAGGGGATCCCATGACGCAACATGGTGATGCAGTTAACGAGGAGGCAGCTGCGACACGACGTTTGCTGCAGTAACCTCTAACAATAAGTGCAGTAACTGGCGCAGGCCCTTAAAATGAGGCAAGATGATGATTACCCTCCACGTAGGACGTGGGGAAGTGTATGAGAGAAGGAAGGATAACACGGAAAACTGAAGGATGACCCGGCCAGCGAGTGATAACTCGGAATGTGCCAAGGGAAAGCTAGGCCATGAAATCCGAGCTATGAGGTAACTCAGAAAAGGGAGCAAAAAGCTCGGTAGATTGAACCTGCCATGGCCTTAGCAGCTGAAGTTGCTAAGACCGCACCAGCTTCAGGGACTAATGTTGGGGGGATACCCCCGGGTAGGGTCACGCCACGGTATAGAGGCCGAGTTAGCCGAGGTATGGCAAGGTCAAAGCGTATGCTGGCCGAGTCACCTCAAGGCAGGCCGACTTACGGAGTAACCCGGACCGGAGGATGTCCACCTAACTGTGTCCCGGCCGACGTATGTCGTATGCCAGCGGGCTTTTTGTAACTTGTATGTAGGTACCCACGGGGCCGGATTAACCAGGCATGATCCGGGTTATATCAGGCTTACAAGAGAAGGAAGGTATCTCGCTGGTCAAAGGGTGACCTCTGTGTGCAAGAGCGTGAGCAAAGCGAACAGAGGGAGGGACCAGCAAGGCGTGGCCGCCAAGGGTGACGCGGCCTATGTCGGCTGACGCTAGTGCCGCAGAGGCTTACGTAGCCTCTGCATGGCTTATGATGGCAAAAGGTGACCCGGTCAGTTTGCTATTTTGGGGAAGAGGCATATTCCCAGGAATATGCCTCCACGTATGCCCTAACTGGAGACCTAGCCTCCCCTTTATAAGGGGCACTAAGGACTCTGTAGTTGGGGCTGGCTGGCTGGCACATGAGTAGTTGGTTCACTGAGAGATAGGTAGTGGTGAGAGTAAGAGAGCTTCTTCTTTCTCCTCTCCCCAATACGGCTCAAGGAGCTTCTTTAAACCTTGTGCACTTGGAGAATACAAAGCATCTGTGTGTGGAATCACCACACTATCCCTCCCTGGATACCTCTAGCGCATATTGGCCCCACCTTTAGCCTATCCATGGCATCTGCCGTGACACCACCACGACAAACACACATGCAATGCCACTGGTTGATCCATATGTGGTTTGTGGAAATAACACGCATGCAATGCCATTTGTTAATCCATGTGTGGTTTGTGGAAATAACACACATGCAATGACTCTAATAGATCCATATGTGGTTTGTGGAAAAGAACACACATGCAATGAACACTGGTGGATCCATAAGTGGTTTGTGGAAAGAACACACATGCAGTGAAAATTGGTTGATCCATATGTGGTTTGTGAAAAGAACACACATGCAATGCCATTGGTTGATCCATATGTGATTTGTGGATAGAACACACATGCAATGACACTGGTTGATCCATGTGTGGTTTGTGGAAAGAACACACATGCAATGACTCTAGTGGGTCCATATGTGGTTCTAGTCAAGAACACACATGCAATGACTAGTGGGTCCACATGTGGTTTGTGAAAAGAACACACATGCAATGACCACTGGTTGATCAATATGTAGTTTGTGGAAAAGAACACACATGCAATGAACACTGGTAGATCCATAACTAGTTTGTGGAAAGAACACACATGCAAAGACACTGGTTGATCCATGTGTGGTTTGTGGAAAGAACACAAATGCAATGACACTAGTTAATCCATATGTGGTTTGTGGAAAGAACACATGTGCAATGACATCGGTTGATCCATGTGTGGTTTGTGGATAGAACACACATGCAATGACTCTAGTGGGTCCACATGTGGTTCATGTCAGGAACACACATGTAATGCCATTGGTGTATCCATGTGTGTTTTGTGGAAAGAACACACATGCAATGACTCTAGTGGGTCCATATGTGGTTTGTGAAAAGAACACACATGCAATTACCACGGGTTGATCAATATGTGGTTTGTGGAAAGAACACACATGCAATGACACTACTTAATCCATGTGTGGTTTGTGGAAAGAACACACATGCAATGACTCTAGTGCTAGTTTTAGTATAAGAACACACATGCAATGACTCTAATGTATCCATATGTGGTTTGTGAAAAAGAACACACATGCAATGACCACTGGTTGATCCATGTGTGGTTTGTGGAAAGAACACACATGCAATGACACTGGTGGATCCATGTGTGGTTTGTGAAAAGAACACACATGCAGTGAACACTGGTGGATCCATATGTGGTTTGTGAAAAGAACACACATGCAATGGCTCTAGTGTTGGTTTTAGTGTAAGAACACACAAGCAATGACTCTAGTGGATCCATATGTGATTTGTAGAAAAAACACACATGCAATGACACTGGTTGATCCATGTGTAGTTTGTGGAAAGAACACACAAGCAATGCCATTGGTTGATCCATGTGTGGTTTGTGGAAATAACACACATGCAATGACTCTAATGCATCCATATGTGGTTTGTGGAAAAGAACACACATGCAATGACCACTGGTTGATCCATGTGTGGATTGTGGAAAGAACACACATGCAATGACACTAGTGGATCCATGTGCGGTTTGTGAAAAGAACACACATGCAATGAGTTTAGTGCTAGGTTTAGTATAAGAACGCACATGCAATGACTCTAGTGGGTCCACATGTGGTTTGTGAAAAGAACACACATGCAATGACCACTGGTTGATCCATAAGTGGTTTGTGGAAAAGAACACACATGCAATGAACACTGGTGGATCCATAAGTGGTTCGTGGAAAGAAAACACATGCAGTGAACACTGGTGGATCCATATGTGGTTTGTGAAAAGAACAAACATGCAATGACTCTAGTGGGTCCATATGTGGTTCATGTCAGGAACACACATGCAATGAACAAAGGTGGATCCATATGTGGTTCATGTCAGGAACACACATGTAGTGAACACTGGTGGATCCATAAGTGGTTTGTGGAAAGAACATACATGTAGTGAACACTGGTGGATCCATATGTGGTTTGTGGAAAGATACACATGCAATGTCTCTAGTGCTGGTTTTAGTATAAGAACACACAAGCAATGACTCTAGTGGGTCCATATGTGATTTGTGAAAAGAACACACATGCAATGCCACTGGTTGATCCATATGTGGTTTGTGGAAAGAACACACATGCAATGCCATTGGTTAATCCATGTGTGGTTTGTGGAAATAACACACATGCAATGACTCTAATGGATCCATATTTGGTTTGTGGAAAAGAACACACATGCAATGAACACTGGTGGATCCATAAGTGGTTTGTGGAAAGAACACACATGCAGTGAACACTGGTTGATCCATATGTGGTTTGTGAAAAGAACACACATGCAACGCCATTGGTTGATCCATATGTGGTTTGTGGATAGAACACACATGCAACGACACTGATTGATCCATGTGTGGTTTGTGGAAAGAACACACATGAAATGACTTTAGTGGGTCCATATGTGGTTCATCTCAGGAACACACATGCAATGACTCTAGTGGGTCCACATGTGGTTTGTGAAAAGAACACACATGCAATGACCACTGGTTGATCCATATGTGGTTTGTGGAAAAGAACACACATGCAATGAACACTGGTGTATCCATAAGTGGTTTGTGGAAAGAACACACATGCAAATACACTGGTTGATCCATGTGTGGTTTGTGGAAAGAACACACATGCAATGACACCGGTTGATCCATGTGTGGTTTGTGGATCGAACACACATGCAATGACTCTAGTGGGTCCATATGTGGTTCATGTCAGGAACACACATGCAATGTTGGTGGATCCATGCGTGGTTTGTGTAAAGAACACACATGCAATGACTCTAGTGGGTCCATATGTGGTTTGTGAAAAGAACACACACGCAATGACCACTGGTTGATCCATATGCGGTTTGTGGAAATAACACACATGCAATGACACTGCTTGATCCATGTGTGGTTTGTGGAAAGAACACACATGCAATTACTCTAGCGCTAGTTTTAGTATAAGAACACACATGCAATGACTCTAATGGATCCATATGTGGTTTGTGGAACAGAACACACATGCAATGACCACTGGTTGATCCATGTGTGATTTGTGGAAAGAACACACATGCAATGACACTGGTGGATCCATGTGTGGTTTGTGAAAAGAACACACATGCAGTGAACACTGGTGGATCCATATGTGGTTTGTGAAAAGAACAAACATTCAATGACTCTAGTGTTGGTTTTAGTATAAGAACACACAAGCAATGACTCTAGTGGGTCCATATGTGATTTGTGGAAAGAACACACATGCAATTACACTGGTTGATCCATGTGTGGTTTGTGGAAAGAACACACATGCAATGCCATTGGTTGATCCATGTGTGGTTTGTGGAAATAACACACATGCAATGACTCTAATGGATCCATATGTGGTTTGTGGAAAAGAACACACATGCAATGACCACTGGTTGATCCATGTGTGGTTTGTGGAAAGAATACACATGCAATGACACTGGTGGAACCATGTGTGGTTTGTGAAAATAACACACATGTAATGAGTCTAGTGCTGGTTTTAGTATAAGAACACACATGCAATAACTCTAGTGAGTCCACATGTGGTTTGTGAAAAGAACACACATGCAATGACCACTGGTTGATCCATATGTGGTTTGTAGAAAAGAACACACATGCAATAAACACTAGTGGATCCATAAGTGGTTTGTGGAAAGAACACACATGCAATTAACACTAGTGGATCCATATGTGGTTTGTGAAAAGAACACACATGCAATGACTCTAGTGGGTCCATATGTGGTTCATGTCAGGAACACACGTGCAATGACACCGGTTGATCCATATAATGGTTCATGTCAGGAACACACATGTAGTGAACACTGGTGGATCCTTAAGTGGTTTGTGGAAAGAACACACATGCAGTGAACACTGGTGGATCCATATGTGGTTTGTGGAAAGAACACACATGCAATGACTCTAGTATGTCCATATGTGGTTTGTGAAAAGAACACACATGCATTGACCACTGGTTGATCCATATGTGGTTTGTGAAAAGAACACACATGCAATGACACTGGTTGATCCATGTGTGGTTTGTGGAAAGAACACACATGCAATGACTCTAGTGCTAGTTTTAGTATAAGAACACACATGCAATGACTCTAGTGGGTCCATATGTAGTTTGTGAAAAGAACACACATGCAATGACCACTGGTTGATCCATTTGTGGTTCGTGGAAAAGAACACACATGCAATGAACACTGGTGGATCCATAAGTGGTTTGTGGAAAGAACACACATGTAGTGAACACTGGTGGATCCATATGTTGTTTGTGAAAAGAACACACATGCAATGATGCTAGTGCTGGTTTTAGTATAGGAACACACAAGCAATGACTCTAGTGGGTCCATATGTGATTTTTGGAAAGAACACACATGCAATGACACTGGTTAATCCATGTGTGGTTTGTGGAATTAACACACATGCAATGCCATTGGTTGATCCATGTGTGGTTTGTGGAAATAACACACATGCAATGACTGTAATGGATCCATATGTGGTTTGTGGAAAAGAACACACATGCAATGACCACTGGTTGATCCATGTGTGGTTTGTGGAAAGAACACACATGCAATGACACTGGTGGATCCATGTGTGGTTTGTGAAAAGAACACACATGCAATGAGTCTAGTGCTGGTTTTAGTATAAGAACACACATGCAATGACTCTAGTGGGTCCACATGTGGTTTGTGAAAAGAACACACATGCAATGACCACTAGTTGATCCATAAGTGGTTTGTGGAAAAGAATACACATGCAATGAACACTGGTGGATCCATAAGTGGTTTGTGGAAAGAACACACATGCAATGAACACTGGTGGATCCATATGTGTTTTTTAAAAAGAACACGCATGCAATGACTCTAGTGGGTCCATATGTGGTTCATGTCAGGAACACACATGTAGTGAACACTAGTGGATCCATATGTGGTTCATGTCAGGAACACACATGCAGTGAACACTGGTGGATCCATAAGTGGTTGTGGAAATAACACACATGAAGTGAACACTGGTGGATCCATATGTGGTTTGTGGAAAGAACACACATGCAATGACTCTAGTGCTGGTTTTAGTATAAGAACACTGAAGCAATGGCTCTAGTGGGTCCATATGTGATTTGTGAAAAGAACACACATGCAATGCCACTGGTTGATCCATATGTGGTTTGTGGAAAGAACACACATGAAATGCCATTGGTTAATCCATGTGTGGTTTTTGGAAAGAACACACATGCAATGACTGTAATGGATCCATATGTGGTTTGTGGAAAAGAACACACATGCAATGAACACTGGTGGATCCATAAGTGGTTTGTGGAAAGAACACACATGCAGTGAACACTGGTTGATCCATATGTGGTTTGTGAAAAGAACACACATGCAACGCCATTGGTTGATCCATCTGTGGTTTGTGGATAGAACACACATGCAACGACACTGGTTGATCCATGTGTGGTTTGTGGAAAGAACACACATGCAATCACCCTAGTGGGTCCATATGTGGTTAATCTCAGGAACACACATGCAATGACTCTGGTGGGTCCACATGCTGTTTGTGAAAAGAACACACATGCAATGACCACTGGTTGATCCATATGTGGTTTGTGGAAAAGAACACACATGCAATGAAAACTGGTGTATCCATAAGTGGTTTGTGGAAAGAACACACATGCAAATACACTGGTTGATCCATGTGTGGTTTGTGGAAAGAACACACATGCAATGACACTGGTTGATCCATATGTGGTTTGTGGAAAGAACACACGTGCAATGACACCGGTTGATCCATGTGTGGTTTGTGGATAGAACACACATGCAATGACTCTAGTGGGTCCATATGTGGTTCATGTCAGGAACACACATGCAATGTTGGTGGAGCCATGTGTCGTTTGTGTAAAGAACACACATGCAATGACTCTAGTGGGTCCATATGTGGTTTGTGAAAAGAACACACACGCAATGACCACTGGTTGATCCATATGTGATTTGTGGAAATAACACACATGCAATGACACTGCTTGATCCATGTGTGGTTTGTGGAAAGAACACACATGCAATTACTCTAGCGCTAGTTTTAGTATAAGAACACACATGCAATGACTCTAATGGATCCATATGTGGTTTGTGGAACAGAACACACATGCAATGACCACTGGTTGATCCATGTGTGATTTGTGGAAAGAACACACATGCAATGACACTGGTGGATTCATGTGTGGTTTGTGAAAAGAACACACATGCAGTGAACACTGGTGGATCCATATGTGGTTTGTGAAAAGAACACACATTCAATGACTCTAGTGCTGGTTTTAGTATAAGAACACACAAGCAGTGACTCTAGTGGGTCCATATGTGATTTGTGGAAAGAACACACATGCAATTACACTGGTTGATCCATGTGTGGTTTGTGGAAAGAACACACATGCAATGCCATTGGTTGATCCATGTGTGGTTTGTGGAAATAACACACATGCAATGACTATAATGGATCCGTATGTGGTTTGTGGAAAAGAACACACATGCAATGACCACTGGTTGATCCATGTGTGGTTTGTGGAAAGAACACACATGCAATGACACTGGTGGAACCATGTGTGGTTTGTGAAAAGAACACACATGCAATGAGTCTAGTGCTGGTTTTAGTATAAGAACACACATGCAATAACTCTAATGAGTCCACATGTGGTTTGTGAAAAGAACACACATGCAATGACCACTGGTTGATCCATATGTGGTTTGTGGAAAAGAACACACATGCAATGAACACTAGTGGATCCATAACTGGTTTGTGGAAAGAACACACATGCAATGAACACTGGTGGATCCATATGTGGTTTGTGAAAAGAACACACATGCAATGACTCTAGTGGGTCCATATGTGGTTCATGTCAGGAACACACGTGCAATGACACCGGTTGATCCATATAATGGTTCATGTCAGGAACACACTTGCAGTGAACACTGGTGGATCCTTAAGTGGTTTGTGGAAAGAACACACATGCAGTGAACACTAGTGGATCCATATGTGGTTTGTGGAAAGAACACACATGCAATGACTCTAGTGGGTCCATATGTGGTTTGTGAAAAGAACAGACATGCATTGACCACTGGTTGATCCATATGTGGTTTGTGAAAAGAACACACATGCAATGACACTGGTTGATCCATGTGTGGTTTGTGGAAAGAACACACATGCCATGACTCTAGTGCTAGTTTTAGTATAAGAACACACATCCAATGACTCTAGTGGGTCCATATGTAGTTTGTGAAAAGAACACACATGCAATGACCACTGGTTGATCCATATGTGGTTCGTGGAAAACAACACACATGCAATGAACACTGGTGGATCCATAAGTGGTTTGTGGAAACAACACACATGTAGTGAACACTGGTGGATCCATATGTTGTTTGTGAAAAGAACACACATGCAATGACTCTAGTGCTGGTTTTAGTATAAGAACACACAAGCAATGACTCTAGTGGGTCCATATGTGATTTGTGGAAAGAACACACATGCAATGACACTGGTTAATCCATGTGTGGTTTGTGAAAAGAACACACATGCAATGCCATTGGTTGATCCATGTGTGGTTTGTGGAAATAACACACATGCAATGACTGTAATGGATCCATATGTGGTTTGTGGAGAAGAACACACATGCAATGACCACTGGTTGATCCATGTGTGGTTTGTGGAAAGAACACACATGCAATGACACTGGTGGATCCATGTGTGGTTTGTGAAAAGAACACACATACAATGAGTCTAGTGCTGGTTTTAGTATAAGAACACACATGCAATGACTCTAGTGGGTCCACATGTGGTTTGTGAAAAGAACACACATGCAATGACCACTAGTTGATCCATAAGTGGTTTGTGGAAAAGAATACACATGCAATGAACACTGGTGGATCCATAAGTGGTTTGTGGAAAGAACACGCATGCAGTGAACACTGGTGGATCCATATGTGGTTTGTGAAAAGAACACACATGCAATGACTCTAGTGGGTCCATATCTGGTTCATGTCAGGAACACACATGTAGTGAACACTGGTGGATCCATATGTGGTTCATGTCAGGAACACACATGCAGTGAACACTGGTGGATCCATAAGTGGTTGTGGAAAGAAAACACATGCAGTGAACACTGGTGGATCCATATGTGGTTTGTGGAAAGAACACACATGCAATGACTCTAGTGCTGGTTTTAGTATAAGAACACACAAGCAATGGCTCTAGTGGGTCCATATGTGATTTGTGAAAAGAACACACATGCAATGCCACTGGTTGATCCATATGTGGTTTGTGGAAAGAACACACATGCAATTCCATTGGTTAATCCATGTGTGGTTTTTGGAAAGAACACACATGCAATGACTGTAATGGATCCATATGTGGTTTGTGGAAAAGAACACACATGCAATGAACACTGGTGGGTCCATAAGTGGTTTGTGGAAAGAACACACATGCAGTGAACACTGGTTGATCCATATGTGGTTTGTGAAAAGAACACACATGCAACGCCATTTGTTGATCCATATGTGGTTTGTGGATAGAACACACATGCAACAACACTGGTTGATCCATGTGTGGTTTGTGGAAAGAACACACATGCAATGACTCTAGTGGGTCCATTCGTGGTTAATCTCAGGAACACACATGCAATGACTCTAGTGGGTCCACATGTGGTTTGTGAAAAGAACACACATGCAATGACCACTGGTTGATCCATATGTGGTTTGTGGAAAAGAACACACATGCAATGAACACTGGTGGATCCATAAGTGGTTTGTGGAAAGAACACACATGCAAAGACACTCGTTGATCCATGTGTGGTTTGTGGAAAGAACACACATGCAATGACACTGGTTGATCCATATGTGGTTTGTGGAAAGAACACACGTGCAATGACACTGGTTGATCCATGTGTGGTTTGTGGATAGAACACACATGAAATGACTCTAGTGGGTCCATACGTGGTTCATGTCAGGAACACACATGCAATGTTGGTGGATCCATGTGTGGTTTGTGGAAAGAACACACATGCAATGACTCTAGTGAGTCCATATGTGGTTTGTGAAAAGAACACACACGCAATGACCACTGGTTGATCCATATGTGGTTTGTGGAAAGAACACACATGCAATGACACTGCTTGATCCATGTGTGGTTTGTGGAAAGAACACACATGCAATGACTCTAGTGCTAGTTTTACTATAAGAACAAACATGCAATGACTCTAATGGATCCATATGTGGTTTGTGGAAAAGAACACACATGCAATGACCACTGGTTGATCCATGTGTGATTTGTGGAAAGAACACACATGCAATGACACTGGTGGATCCATGTGTTGTTTGTGAAAAGAACACACATGCAGTGAACACTGGTGGATCCATATGTGGTTTGTGAAAAGAACACACATGCAATGACTCTAGTGCTGGTTTTAGTATAAGAACACACAAGCAATGACTCTAGTGCGTCCATATGTGATTTGTGGAAAGAACACACATGCAATGACACTGGTTGATCCATGTGTGGTTTGTGGAAAGAACACACATGCCATGACTCTAGTGCTAGTTTTAGTATAAGAACACACATGCAATGACTCTAGTGGGTCCATATGTAGTTTGTGAAAAGAAGACACATGCAATGACCACTGGTTGATCCATATGTGGTTCGTGGAAAAGAACACACATGCAATGAACACTGGTGGATCCATAAGTGGTTTGTGGAAACAACACACATGTAGTGAACACTGGTGGATCCATATGTTGTTTGTGAAAAGAACACACATACAATGAGTCTAGTGCTGGTTTTAGTATAAGAACAGACATGCAATGACTCTAGTGGGTCCACATGTGGTTTGTGAAAAGAACACACATGCAATGACCACTAGTTGATCCATAAGTGGTTTGTGGAAAAGAATACACATGCAATGAACACTGGTGGATCCATAAGTGGTTTGTGGAAAGAACACGCATGCAGTGAACACTGGTGGATCCATATGTGGTTTGTGAAAAGAACACACATGCAATGACTCTAGTGGGTCCATATCTGGTTCATGTCAGGAACACACATGTAGTGAACACTGGTGGATCCATATGTGGTTCATGTCAGGAACACACATGCAGTGAACACTGGTGGATCCATAAGTGGTTGTGGAAAGAAAACACATGCAGTGAACACTGGTGGATCCATATGTGGTTTGTGGAAAGAACACACATGCAATGACTCTAGTGCTGGTTTTAGTATAAGAACACACAAGCAATGGCTCTAGTGGGTCCATATGTGATTTGTGAAAAGAACACACTTGCAATGCCACTGGTTGATCCATATGTGGTTTGTGGAAAGAACACACATGCAATGCCATTGGTTAATCCATGTGTGGTTTTTGGAAAGAACACACATGCAATGACTGTAATGGATCCATATGTGGTTTGTGGAAAAGAACACACATGCAATGAACACTGGTGGGTCCATAAGTGGTTTGTGGAAAGAACACACATGCAGTGAACACTGGTTGATCCATATGTGGTTTGTGAAAAGAACACACATGCAACGCCATTTGTTGATCCATATGTGGTTTGTGGATAGAACACACATGCAACGACACTGGTTGATCCATGTGTGGTTTGTGGAAAGAACACACATGCAATGACTCTAGTGGGTCCATTCGTGGTTAATCTCAGGAACACACATGCAATGACTCTAGTGCGTCCACATGTGGTTTGTGAAAAGAACACACATGCAATGACCACTGGTTGATCCATATGTGGTTTGTGGAAAAGAACACACATGCAATGAACACTGGTGGATCCATAAGTGGTTTGTGGAAAGAACACACATGCAAAGACACTCGTTGATCCATGTGTGGTTTGTGGAAAGAACACACATGCAATGACACTGGTTGATCCATATGTGGTTTGTGGAAAGAACACTCGTGCAATGACACTGGTTGATCCATGTGTGGTTTGTGGATAGAACACACATGAAATGACTCTAGTGGGTCCATACGTGGTTCATGTCAGGAACACACATGCAATGTTGGTGGATCCATGTGTGGTTTGTGGAAAGAACACACATGCAATGACTCTAGTGAGTCCATATGTGGTTTGTGAAAAGAACACACACGCAATGACCACTGGTTGATCCATATGTGGTTTGTGGAAAGAACACACATGCAATGACACTGCTTGATCCATGTGTGGTTTGTGGAAAGAACACACATGCAATGACTCTAGTGCTAGTTTTACTATAAGAACAAACATGCAATGACTCTAATGGATCCATATGTGGTTTGTGGAAAAGAACACACATGCAATGACCACTGGTTGATCCATGTGTGATTTGTGGAAAGAACACACATGCAATGACACTTGTGGATCCATGTGTTGTTTGTGAAAAGAACACACATGCAGTGAACACTGGTGGATCCATATCTGGTTTGTGAAAAGAACACACATGCAATGACTCTAGTGTTGGTTTTAGTATAAGAACACACAAGCAATGACTCTAGTGCGTCCATATGTGATTTGTGGAAAGAACACACATGCAATGACACTGGTTGATCCATGTGTGGTTTGTGGAAAGAACACACATGCCATGACTCTAGTGCTAGTTTTAGTATAAGAACACACATGCAATGACTCTAGTGGGTCCATATGTAGTTTGTGAAAAGAACACACATGCAATGACCACTGGTTGATCCATATGTGGTTCGTGGAAAACAACACACATGCAATGAACACTGGTGGATCCATAAGTGGTTTGTGGAAACAACACACATGTAGTGAACACTGGTGGATCCATATGTTGTTTGTGAAAAGAACACACATGCAATGACTCTAGTGCTGGTTTTAGTATAAGAACACACAAGCAATGACTCTAGTGGGTCCATATGTGATTTGTGGAAAGAACACACATGCAATGACACTGGTTAATCCATGTGTGGTTTGTGAAAAGAACACACATGCAATGCCATTGGTTGATCCATGTGTGGTTTGTGGAAATAACACACATGCAATGACTGTAATGGATCCATATGTGGTTTGTGGAAAAGAACACACATGCAATGACCACTGGTTGATCCATGTGTGGTTTGTGGAAAGAACACACATGCAATGACATTGGTGGATCCATGTGTGGTTTGTGAAAAGAACACACATACAATGAGTCTAGTGCTGGTTTTAGTATAAGAACACACATGCAATGACTCTAGTGGGTCCACATGTGGTTTGTGAAAAGAACACACATGCAATGACCACTAGTTGATCCATAAGTGGTTTGTGGAAAAGAATACACATGCAATGAACACTGGTGGATCCATAAGTGGTTTGTGGAAAGAACACGCATGCAGTGAACACTGGTGGATCCATATGTGGTTTGTGAAAAGAACACACATGCAATGACTCTAGTGGGTCCATATCTGGTTCATGTCAGGAACACACATGTAGTGAACACTGGTGGATCCATATGTGGTTCATGTCAGGAACACACATGCAGTGAACACTGGTGGATCCATAAGTGGTTGTGGAAAGAAAACACATGCAGTGAACACTGGTGGATCCATATGTGGTTTGTGGAAAGAACACACATGCAATGACTCTAGTGCTGGTTTTAGTATAAGAACACACAAGCAATGGCTCTAGTGGGTCCATATGTGATTTGTGAAAAGAACACACATGCAATGCCACTGGTTGATCCATATGTGGTTTGTGGAAAGAACACACATGCAATGCCATTGGTTAATCCATGTGTGGTTTTTGGAAAGAACACACATGCAATGACTGTAATGGATCCATATGTGGTTTGTGGAAAAGAACACACATGCAATGAACACTGGTGGGTCCATAAGTGGTTTGTGGAAAGAACACACATGCAGTGAACACTGGTTGATCCATATGTGGTTTGTGAAAAGAACACACATGCAACGCCATTTGTTGATCCATATGTGGTTTGTGGATAGAACACACATGCAACGACACTGGTTGATCCATGTGTGGTTTGTGGAAAGAACACACATGCAATGACTCTAGTGGGTCCATTCGTGGTTAATCTCAGGAACACACATGCAATGACTCTAGTGGGTCCACATGTGGTTTGTGAAAAGAACACACATGCAATGACCACTGGTTGATCCATATGTGGTTTGTGGAAAAGAACACACATGCAATGAACACTGGTGGATCCATAAGTGGTTTGTGGAAAGAACACACATGCAAAGACACTCGTTGATCCATGTGTGGTTTGTGGAAAGAACACACATGCAATGACACTGGTTGATCCATATGTGGTTTGTGGAAAGAACACACGTGCAATGACACTGGTTGATCCATGTGTGGTTTGTGGATAGAACACACATGAAATGACTCTAGTGGGTCCATACGTGGTTCATGTCAGGAACACACATGCAATGTTGGTGGATCCATGTGTGGTTTGTGGAAAGAACACACATGCAATGACTCTAGTGAGTCCATATGTGGTTTGTGAAAAGAACACACACGCAATGACCACTGGTTGATCCATATGTGGTTTGTGGAAAGAACACACATGCAATGACACTGCTTGATCCATGTGTGGTTTGTGGAAAGAACACACATGCAATGACTCTAGTGCTAGTTTTACTATAAGAACAAACATGCAATGACTCTAATGGATCCATATGTGGTTTGTGGAAAAGAACACACATGCAATGACCACTGGTTGATCCATGTGTGATTTGTGGAAAGAACACACATGCAATGACACTGGTGGATCCATGTGTTGTTTGTGAAAAGAACACACATTGAGTGAACACTGGTGGATCCATATGTGGTTTGTGAAAAGAACACACATGCAATGACTCTAGTGCTGGTTTTAGTATAAGAACACACAAGCAATGACTCTAGTGCGTCCATATGTGATTTGTGGAAAGAACACACATGCAATTACACAGGTTGATCCATGTGTGGTTTGTGGAAACAACACACATGCAATGCCATTGGTTGATCCATGTGTGGTTTGTGGAAATAACACACATGCAATGACTCTAATGGATCCATATGTGGTTTGTGGAAAAAACACACATGCAATGACCACTGGTTGATCCATGTTTGGTTTGTGGAAAGAACACACATGCATTGACACTGGTGGAACCATGTGTGGTTTGTGAAAAGAACACACATGCAATGAGTCTAGTGCTGGTTTTAGTATAAGAACACACATGCAATAACTCTAGTGAGTCCACATGTGGTTTGTGAAAAGAACACACATGCAATGACCACTGGTTGATCCATATGTGGTTTGTGGAAAAGTACACACATGCAATAAACACTAGTGGATCCATAAGTGGTTTGTGGAAAGAACACACATGCAATGAACACTGGTGGATCCATATGTGGTTTGTGAAAAGAACACACATGCAATGACTCTAGTGGGTCCATATGTGGTTCATGTCAGGAGCACACGTGCAATGACACCGGTTGATCCATATAATGGTTCATGTCAGGAACACACATGCAGTGAACACTGGTGGATCCTTAAGTGGTTCGTGGAAAGAACACACATGCAGTGAACACTGGTGGATCCATATGTGGTTTGTGGAAAGAACACACATGCAATGACTCTAGTGGGTCCATATGTGGTTTGTGAAAAGAACACACATGCAATGACCACTGGTTGATCCATATGTGGTTTGTGAAAAGAACACACATGCAATGACACTGGTTGATCCATGTGTGGTTTGTGGAAAGAACACACATGCAATGAATCTAGTGCTAGTTTTAGTATAAGAACACACATGCAATGACTCTAGTGGGTCCATATGTAGTTTGTGAAAAGAGCACAGATGCAATGACCACTGGTTGATCCATATGTGGTTTGTGGAAAAGAACACACATGCAATGAACACTGGTGGATCCATAAGTGGTTTGTGGAAAGAACACACATCTAGTTAACACTGGTGGATCCATATATTGTTTGTGAAAAGAACACACATGCAATGACTCTAGTGCTGGTTTTAGTATAAGAACACACACGCAATGACTCTAGTGGGTCCATATGTCATTTGTGGAAAGAACACACATGCAATGACACTGGTTAATCCATGTGTGGTTTGTGGAAAGAACACACATGCAATGCCATTGGTTGATCCATGTGTGGTTTGTGGAAATAACACACATGCAATGACTCTAATGGATCCATATTTGGTTTGTGGAAAAGAACACACATGCAATGACCACTGGTTGATCCATGTGTGGTTTGTGGAAAGAACACACATGCAATGACACTGGTGGATCCATGTGTGGTTTGTGAAAAGAACACACATGAAATGAGTCTAGTGCTGGTTTTAGTATAAGAACACACATGTAATGACTCTAGTGGGTCCACATGTGGTTTGTGAAAAGAACACACATGCAATGACCATTAGTTGATCCATAAGTGGTTTGTGGAAAAGAATACACATGCAATGAACACTGGTGGATCCATAAGTGGTTTGTGGAAAGAAGACGCATGCAGTGAACACTGGTGGATCCATATGTGGTTTGTGAAAAGAACACACATGCAATGACTCTAGTGGGTCCATATGTGGTTCATGTCAGGAACACACATGCAGTGAACACTGGTGGATCCATATGTGGTTCATGTCAGGAACACACATGCATTGAACACTGGTGGATCCATAAGTGGTTGTGGAAAGAACACACATGCAGTGAACACTGGTGGATCCATATGTGGTTTGTGGAAAGAACACACATGCAATGACTCTAGTGCTGGTTTTAGTATAAGAACACACAAGCAATGGCTCTAGTGGGTCCATATGTGATTTGTGAAAAGAACACACATGCAATGCCACTAGTTGATCCATATGTGGTTTGTGGAAAGAACACACATGCAATGCCATTGGTTAATCCATGTGTGGTTTGTGGGAAGAACACACATGCAATGACTCTAATGGATCCATATGTGGTTTGTGGAAAAGAACACACATGCAATGAACACTGGTGGATCCATAAGTGGTTTGTGGAAAGAACACACATGCAGTGAACACTGGTTCATCCATATGTGGTTTGTGAAAAGAACACACATGCAATGCCATTGGTTGATCCATATGTGGTTTGTGGATAGAACACACATGAAATGACACTGGTTGATCCATGTGTGGTTTGTGGAAAGAACACACATGCAATGACTCTAGTGGGTCCATATGTGGTTCATGTCAGGAACACACATGCAATGACCACTGGTGGGTCCACATGTGGTTTGTGAAAAGAACACACATGCAATGACCACTTGTTGATCCATATGTGGTTTGTGGAAAAGAACACACATGCAATTGACACTGGTGGATCCATAAGTGGTTTGTGGAAAGAACACACATGCAAAGACACTAGTTGATCCATGTGTGGTTTGTGGAAAGAACACACATGCAATAACACTGGTTGATCCATATGTGGTTTATGGAAAGAACACACGTGCAATGACACCGGTTGATCCATGTGTGGTTTGTGGATAGAACACACATGCAATGACTCTAGTGGGTCCATATGTGGTTCATGTCAGGAACACACATGCAATGACTCTAGTGCTGGTTTTAGTATAAGAACACACAAGCAATGACTCTAGTGGGTCCAGATGTGATTTGTGAAAAGAACACACATGCAATGCCACTTGTTGATCCATATGTGATTTGTGGAAAGAACACACATGCAATGCCATTGGTTAATCCATGTGTGGTTTGTGGGAAGAACACACATGCCATGACTCTAATGGATCCATATGTGGTTTGTGGAAAAGAACACACATGCAATGAACACTGGTGGATCCATAAGTGGTTTGTGGAAAGAACACACATGCAGTGAACACTGGTTCATCCATATGTGGTTTGTGAAAAGAACACACATGCAATGCCATTGGTTGATCCATATGTGGTTTGTGGATAGAACACACATGAAATGACACTGGTTGATCCATGTGTGGTTTGTGGAAAGAACACACATGCAATGACTCTAGTGGGTCCATATGTGATTCATGTCATGAACACACATGCAATGACCACTGGTGGGTCCACATGTGGTTTGTGAAAAGAACACACATGCAATGACCACTGGTTGATCCATATGTGGTTTGTGGAAAAGAACACACATGCAATGAACACTGGTGGATCCATAAGTGGTTTGTGGAAAGAACACACATGCAAACACTACTGCAGAAAGGGTTATAGCCTCTAGGTGGTTAGTGACAGGCAAAATTATGCCTGTCACTAGTGAGCACACCTAGTGACAGGCAAGGATAAGCTTGTCACTAGTACGTGTCACTAGTGACAGGTGTGCAAATATGACTGTAACTGGTAATTGTTTTAAGAGGCTGCCCGGTCGAAAAATTCATTAGTGACAGGCGGATATGGATGCCTGTCACTGGAAACCACGTAACTAGTGACAGGCAAATATTATGCCTATCGCTAGTATTTTCCGTGCGGGGCAGCACTGATGAGACAAGTACTTAGTGACAGGCGTTGTAAATGCATGTCATTGGTTTTAGGAACATTTACGGAGTTGATTTGTGCACCGCGCGCAGCCTCTGATGGGCCGGCCCACCCGGGATTATCCTAGTCCTTTCCTGGGCTGGGCTGCACATTGGTTGCCTATCAATCGGAGTACAGCACGGATCGATCACCTATCGATCGATCGATCCGAGTATGTACGGGTTTGCTTGTTCAGTTTTAATCAAAACCAATAACGATTTGAACTCATGTATCTTTTTCTACAAGTGTCCGAATTCGATTCCGTTTGTTCCTGATCGTTGCCTACTTAGAGTAGATCATATACACCGGCCCAAACCACTATTTATACCCCAGTACTGCACCCTCTCTCCTCCAAGATCGTAACCATAGTTTCAGCTCCACTTTTTAAAAGACTCGTTCGTGACGCCGCGTGAGTTCATCCTTTGCCCCAGAGCTCTAAATCAAAGTTGGAGATCTCATCAAGGTTGTTCCATTCTGACAAACCTCACCTATTTTGATCCATCGTAGCTAGAGAATTTCTGTTTGCAAGCTTCTAAATCTGATGGAGGAAAACTTGGATTACTTGACGCTCGTTTTACCAAATCCATCTATCTTGAGTTCCTCTTGCTAATTAACTTCTATTTACATGTATATGTAGGGATGGATCGAAATTGGATGTACATGGAGGACCGCATGACACAAAGTTTTCTTGATCATGTGAACGAGTTTCTTGATGCCGCAGATCTAGATATGTCGCGAAGGGGTGACACGAAGATATGTTGTCCGTGCAGCTCTTGTCAAAACTTAACGTTGTTTGAAAGGAAATCTGGGTCCTTGCACATGCACCTACTACGATGGGGTTTCATGGAAGGTTATAAAAGGTGGACAAGTCATGGGGAGGAGCCTGAGGTTGTTGACGATGACAAAGGGTTTGATGGCGATGCACGTCATGAAGAGTCTCCCGAAGAAGATATGGACGAACCCGAAGATTTTATACATGATGCGGAGGACACCGTAGTGGATTCAGATGATTTGGTCAAAATGGTCAATGACCCTCACGTGCAAGAGTAGGTTCTGAAGGGCAAGGATAATATTAGAGCGTCCGACAGAGAGTTGGCCAAGTTGCAGACGTTGGTGAAAGACTCATAAACTCCCTTGTATCCTGGCTGTGATCCGGAGTATACCCGCCTATCGGTGACGCTCGAACTTCTAAGGCTGAAGGCGGTCCACAACGACACAGATGGAAGCCTCGATGATACATTGGAGTATCTTAGAAAGGTCTTGCCGAAGGAGAATGTGTTGCCTAGAAGTTGCGATGAGGCCAAGAAAATTGTGTGCCCTCTTGGATTGGAGGTGATTAGATACCATGCTTGTCCGAACGATTGCATCATTTATCGTGGGGAGTACGAGAAACTAAAGAAGTGTCCAGAGTGCAATGCATCCCGTTTCAAGCGGGGAAAGAGCCCACAAGTGGAAACCGTGGAAATATTGATGAGCGGTGCTCCTGCAAAGGTTGTATGGTACCTTCCAATCATTCCCCGTTTGAAACGTCTATTCGCAAACAAGAATGAGGCAAAGTTGTTGCGTTGGCACGAGGAGGGACAGAAAAAGGACGAGGGTGTGATGACACACCCGGCAGATGCTTGCCAGTGGAACGCAGTCGACGCTGCATTCCCATCATTTGGAGGAGACCCGAGGAACATAAGATTCGGTATGAGTACGGACAGAATCAATCCTTTCGGCAACATGAGCAGCAGGCACCGCACTTGGCCCGTTGTTATGTGGATGTACAACCTCCCTCCATGGCTATGTCTGAAGCGCAAGTACATACACTTATCTTTGCTCATCCAGGGCCCAAAGCAACCTGGGAACGATATCAACATGTACATGAAACTACTGTATGAGGAGTTGGCGACACTATGGGCAGGGGTTGACGTATGGGACGCTTGTGAAGAAGATAACTTTAATATGAAAGGTTTGCTGCTAACAACAGTCCAAGACTATCCAGCCTTAGGATATCAATCCTGCCAGTGTGTCCATGGATACAACGCATGCGTGCAGTGCATGGATGATACAACTAGTCGTCGCCTGTCGGGCTCTCAAAAAATCGTGTACACAGGGCATCGAAGATGGCTTCTAGAAGGTGATCCATGGAGACAAGAAAAAGAAAAGTTTGACAATACAGTTGAGATCCGATCAAAGCCACGTAAGAGGAGCGGGGAATAAATATTAGAAATGTTGAACTCTTGGGATGAGTGGCCTAAGGCGGGAAAAAAGCAGAATACGATAAAGCCGTTGAAAGGCGTGTGGAAAACAAAATCTGTATTCTGGGAATTGGAATACTGGCCATATCTTGATACACGACATTGCATAGATGTCATGCATGTTGAAAAGAATGTGTGTGAGAGCTTGCTTGGTCTCTTGCTCCACTTGCCAGACAAGACAAAAGATGGACCGAAGGCAAGAGCAGACTTGGAAAATCTCAGGATACGAAGGGAACTGTGGGCAAGAGAGGAGAAGAATAATGAAGGAAGAGGTGTTACGAAAATCAAGACAGAGTGTCCCGCCGCTTGTTACACTCTAAGTAAGGCAGAACTCGAATTGTTTTTCAAGTGCCTTCAAAGTGTGAAGGTTACTTCCGGCTACTCGGCAAACATACAGAGACATCTTGACATGAAGAGCCACAAATTAATCGGTATGAAGTCGCATGATTGCCATGTTATGATCACACAGATACTTCCGGTTGCAATTAGGGGACTTATGGAGCCATGGGTTCGGAAGAGAGTGTTGGACCTCTGTAACTTTTTTGACACTATCTCTCAAAAGTCGATTACGAAGAAGCGTTGCCAACTACTACAAGAAGAGATCATTGTCATACTATGTGAGCTAGAGATGTACTTCACCCCCCCTCGTTCTTCGACATCATGGTGCATCTCATGATCCATATAGTCCCAGAGATAATCGACCTAGGTCCCGTGTTCCTACACAACATGTATGCATTAGAAAGATTCAATGGGGTCTTGAAGCGTTTTGTTCGCAACAGATCCCATCCAGATGGAAGCATCATCCAAGGTTATATATCGGAGGAGTGCATCGAGTTCTGCACGGATTACATGAAAGTAGACAAACCTATTGGTGTACCTACTAGTCGACACCTTGGCAGGCTTGGTGGTGAGGGTCACCGCCGTGGAAAGAAGGATCTACATGTGCATAGTGCTGCAATCAGTCAATCAGATGACTACGACAGAGCACACTTAGTGGTGTTGCAACACACTTCGGTGGTCCGTCCCTATGTTCGTATGCACCTGGAAATGTTGCAAAAGCAGAATCCCAAAAAGAAAAGTGCTGCTCTTATGAAAGAGCACAACACAAACTTTGCAAAGTGGCTCAAAAGTCATTTTGAGGAAAACCCATGTTCAAAGGATGACGAGGATGCATTAGATGTGTACTATTTGGCGTAGGGCCCCTTGGTCAATGTCGTCACACATCAAGCATATGACATTAATGGATACACATTCTATACAGAGGCACAGGACCAGAAAAGTGTATATCAGAATAGCGGTGTGACAATGAAGGCACTAACCGGCAAGAAAAAAGGATACATACTATGGAAGGATCGAAGAGATATGGGAGTTGGATTACACTATCTCTGTTATCCCCATGTTCCGAGTTAGGTGGGCGGAACAAATCAATACCGATGAAGACAATTTCACTACCATGGTCATACCGCCACCGACACCTATTGGGGAGAGAAATGTGAAAGCCATAAGCGCCAGAAAGGAACTGTGGGTATTAGCTAAACAGGTGTCACAATGCTTCTATATAACCGACCCACAAGCGCCAAACCGTGTAGTCGTGAGAAGAGGAAAAAGGAGTATCGTGATGAAGAGGATGAAGCTACCCAAAACTCCGTACCTACCAGAAGAGATCAGACTATATTATCCGTCACGGGTCCCTTCAAAAGACGCAGTCACTCCGAGAGTCTAACATATACGCGGAAGAAAATCAAGACTACCGTTGAGAAGATTGTTGATGACGACAAAACCGAAACCTAATTTGTTTCGATGCAAAATGTTATGAACTATCCTATATTTTCGTGAACTAAATTTTATATAGACCTTATATGCACTTTTCATCATTTTTGGTTATTTTTTTAGATAGATCTTATATGCACTTTCTATCATTTTTGGTTATTTTTTCGTGTGTAATTACGAATCAGTACAGTAGAAGAGAACTTACCTAAAAAAAAAAGGTACACGAGTCTACCCTTTTTCCCCAACCACCCCAGTCTCGCTCCCCGTCCCCATCGTCATCCCCGATTTTTCAGTCCTCACCTTCCGCCACCCCTCCAACGCCACCATCCCCTCCAACGCCGTCGGTCGCGGCGGCGCCTCCTCTCGAGGCGAGGACGCCGCCCTCCAACGCCCCGCCGCGAGGACGCCGCCCTCCAACGGCCCGCCGCGAGGACGCCGCCCTCCAACGCCCAGCCGCGAGGACTCCGCCGCCCGAGGACGCCGCTGTTCGGAGCTGCGCTGGTTCCTCCCCTACACCACCAGGCACACCGCCGCCGACGCGTCCCAGGACTCCCGCCGCCTACAGCTGTGAGTGTTGGTATCAGTACAACTCCGACTATTTTGAACGTATAGGCTATTTGTGTGTTCTGCTCTGCTACCCCTGATCCTCTCCTTGCAGTGGCGGAGCTACAAATAGATTCGTGGGCAGCCAAATTGAAGAAGACAAAAAGGTTTTTGCTAATGTCATCGGGTAATTCAGAGCTACAAAGGATTTTTTTTTCAAATTATCCAATCGCTAGCTAAAATGTGGGGAAGATGTACTGTGTTTAATATTCACTGTGTTCCTGTAATTGAAAGGCAATTTTGTCTAGATTCATACGTATCTAGTCTAAATTTTTATTCTTAGTTAAGAATTTAGACTAGATACTTACAAATTTAGACAAAGTTAAGGCCATTAATATGAATCGGAGGGAGCAGATTTTTTAACGGAAGAAGAACAATAGATCGTAGAGGGGAATGGCCATCGTCTTGTAGATGCAGTGCTACTGGATCGGGTTTGAGTCGCTTGTCTGCTATTCTGCTAGTATCAATTCATACGTATAGGCTATTTGGCATTTAGACAAAGTTAGACTGAACTTCATCATATATCCATGGAATTGTTTTTTCAACCGTGTTTGAACCAAAAATAGCCACTAAGCTTTTAATTACCTTCACAGCTATCGTCTTTATTTTGTATATTGACTCAATTTCCCTTTCAGAATTGACACTTATATACAGAGTAACATATAAAAGTCGGTTTTTACTAGAGGATGAGCTAGTCAATAGGACAGAAAAATTTACTAGAGGATAGAGTATGTTGCAGCTGCCTTGAGAGAGAAGATCGAGATTGCTTCTGCCTGCTACTTTGACAGACACAACTGCGTAGGTGCTCTTTTTTCTAAGCACACTGCGTAGCTGCTGCTCCACAAGTGGTGGCAAGTGGTAGTCAAAAACTTTTCTTTTTGCTGGGGCCGTGCACTCTGCAGTCTTCTTGGTGGCCTCATGCAGTAGTACTCCAAGTGGTACTATATTTCTACCTCTGATATGGATACTGATAAAATCTACTAATACATTCTTTTGACAGCATGATTTGCATACTCTAATTACCACTTGTGGTGACCAATCAACCTCTGTATGTCAGTTTGATATTTAATATCAAACTATAGCTAATTTAATTCCTGTTGATTATTTAGTCTTGTTTATAAAATCAAGTGAATTTGAATTGACTGGAAATTAGCTATGTGTAGACTTATATGAGGCCTTTACTCCTAAGTTGTACTGTACTTTTCAGTATTTCATACGTGCGTCTAGTTTACTCCTAAGTTGTACTGTACTTTTCAGTCCTGTTTATAAATGTGAGCCTCTGAATAATTTCAAATTGTTTGTAGGAATGGAAAAATCTTCTGACAGCTACGACTCATCTACTGATGATTCCAATTCACTTTCTAATTCTAAAACTGAAGAAGTTACAGAACAAGAAACTAAGTCACACAAACAACCATCGAAGGAGAAAAGGGCCTGCAAGCCTAGGAAGCCGAACGAGCTGACCAATGGTACCTTCAAAATCACTAGAATTGATGGCAGAGGAGTTCCTGTCAGTCCTGTCAAGCATGCCAAAGGTTTCAGTAATGCCGTAGGCTGCATCGTTCGTGAAACCGTGAAGATCACATGCACAGACATAAGGGCAAAGGATAAGGAGAACCTTAGAGAAATGCTCTTCAACAGGCTCTTTAACTGGTATATTTTTGAAGATGCTGAAATGAAAAAAAAGGTTCGCCATAAAGCACTAGGCACGATGACCAAAGCCTTGAATACATGGCGAAACACGACGAATAAGATGAAGGACAAAGATTTTGAGGAAGTGATCAAGAAGAAATGGCCCCAATAGAAGAGGAGGATTGGAAACAGTTCCTTGCAAGTCACTCGGGTGATGATTTCACAAAGTAGAGCTCTAAGGGGAAGGACATGAGGGAGTTGAACACATTGAACCACAAACTCGGCAGCCGGGGTTATTTAGGGAAGAAGGTAAAATGGGACAAGGAGGACGCAGCTGCTACTGCAGCTGGGAAAGAACCCCCATTCTCCTACATCGAGGCAGGCCGAGGAAGGGATTTTGTGAGGGCACGTGCATCTTATGAACCAGTGACGAGGGAACCGGTCTTCAAATCCCTTAAACTCGTGGACGTGCACGATAAGCTCATGGTAAAGTTGGAACCTTTCTTATATGATTACTTTTCCAAGCTCAACTTACATAAGCTTGCATAATCTGTAGCATATTTGACTGATCACTAGTCATAGTGTATGATCTCATTGTTTTCAATCATTGCCTGTGATATCGAACACTTGTTAATTAACTAACTTAAATCAAACTTGGTGGAGAAAGAGTCTCAAACTCAGAGCTCCCTGGATTCAGTTGACTGCGAGAGGTGGGAGGATCCTCTCGCAAAAGCTCTTGGCGGGAAGGAGCATCGAGGCAGTGTGAGAGGCGTGGGGAATGGGGCTTCTTGGAAGGAATATTTTCCTGAAGATAAGGAGGTTGGCCGTGATAGGAGGAGAGCCAGATCCACTGCCTGTCTGCAGGTTAATTTCGACGAGCGGGTGGCAGCGGTTGCCCAGGTAGTTGCCGCAGAGACGGTGAGGCGTATATTGGCAGAACATGGACATCAACCCCTACATCCAAATACCAATCTTTTGATCCCTCATGACGCACATACACAGTCAAATTCCAATCAATTGACCCCTCGTGACGCGCATACACAGTCACCCAGTATTGGTGGACGAATCAGTAGCAGCTCGTTTGTCTCCTTCATCCCAATGGGGGCACTAAATCCATTAGAAGACATCATTGTAAGGATATAGATGTGAATAAAATTGTGTCGACAACAATATTTTAATTCTTTGTAATCTAACAATCACTATTGCAACTTATTCCTCGCAGGACCTTACTCCCTGCCATCTGTTGGCACCCATGATGGATGGGAAGATGGTAACGGTTGCACACGGGAGAGTGCATCCACTAACCAAGGAGAACAAGCTGCACTGTGTGGATTTACCACCGGACATGGCAAAGGTTGAGGTGAATAAGGTGCTTGAGCCTTTTGATGATTTGGATGTTGATGGACGCCACCCCGAGCCGGGTTGCAACAAATTAGGACAATGCAAGGGATATATCATGAAGTGGCCAAAGGATGCGATAAAGTTGGTGGGAAAATCCACTCGCACAACTCTGCAGAACTCAAGCAAGACAACCACCCCAGCAAATGAAGTGGTTATTTGTGCCCTTCTAACATATTAGGACTTGGATGGAGCTCAACGCGAGGAGGATGACATGGACAAAGACCAAGGCGTTGGGTCTAATTCGTATGTGGGCCCCAAGCATGGTGCCGCTAAAAAAAGGAACTCTCCTGATGAGGCAACATCTCCAGAACCGCAACATGTAAGAAGAAAGACGAGAGACAAGGATAAAAAGGAGAAAAGGTTAAAAAATCATTGTCCTATGGATCAACCAATGCAAAAGGAGAGCGAGAAAGTGGTCAATGGCGGAAACATCATATCCGCGGCGAGCGCTTGGTACCAATGGATGAGTTCGAGAGCCTTTCTGTTGATATGAAGGCTCTGCATCGGAATATTACAGAGCTAGAAAGTCTTAAAGGTCATACCTCACATTACACGGCTATGGTTCCAAAAGATTACCACCACTTTGTGACCAAATATCCGGCAGACAAGTTCTATCTAGAGTTTCCGGAGATCTTTAGAATGTTCAACTTAGACTTGCTGGAGTCCTCCCTTGTTAGGCTATGGGCGTTAAACCTAGTTAGAGAGACTAGACAGAATAAAGAACTTGCCGATGTCGGAGTTGCTGATCCTTATCACATGCACGACAGCAATCTAAGCTCCAAAGAAGGTGTTGAGATTATTTTGAGAGAGTGCATCTTACCTGCATTGCAAAATAACAAGGACAAGAAGTACATACTAGTGCCCTACAATCCTATGTAAGCCCTACTTGGTCTTAATTGCTTTTCTAAATGTAGAGATATTGATTTTATCTCCTGGATTGTTGATTGCTATATATTTATTTCTGTTCATTATTCAATTTCCAACCTTTGCTTTGCACTGAACTTGGGTTGTTTATTATTCACAAAGGATTAATTTACTAGGATTGTTCACATGTTTGTGTAGAGGTCACTGGGTTCTTATTATCTCATGGTGAAGGAATGCAAGGCTTTTTACTTGGATTCACTTAAAAATAAGTTGGAAAGGGATTATAGTGTGCTGTCGAAGATTCTGATGATGCTCTCTTCGAACATAGTTTTAGAGGTGGAATTGTGCCAAAAAAAGGTGGAGGTCAAGTACGCTTTAAGCATTATAAAGATGTTTGTTGTACACAGCAGCAAGATAGCGTGTCATGTGGCTACCATCTCTGCTACCATATGGACATGTTTGTGAGGTCACAGAAGAGTTTAAACAAAGGTGTAGATATTCAATTGTTTGGTACTCATCTCAAGTCCAATCCATTTGACCGGAAGAAAGAGTTTATACGCATCCAAGGCATTTTCGCAAAAATCATCAACACAGAGGTCGCCTCGGAATCTGGGGTTTTCTATGGCGGTGATGACTCGCCGGAGGTTCATGATTCACGCACAAAGGTGGCTGCAACCCAATTGATCAAGCATGCATGATCCCAGAATGAGGTATGTGGCATTTTATTCTGTTTATTTGTTTTCCTTGATTCTTTATCTCTGCAAATTGTTAATCGACTTTATACTGGGTTGATATGCTGATACATAAGTAGCACCATCATACATCTATTGTTGTGCTATTTAATATGCTTACGAGTATTTTCAACCATCATGTGCAAGATAACTCTGGCAAAAGGAACCCTGAAATGTCCATTCAAACCCAATTTACATGCTCAACTTAACAGTTTCTTACAAATATAAATTCCCAACCCAATCCCCTGTTCCATAATTCACTAAACAACTAAATTTTGGGGTGTTATCTCAGATTAGTTATCTATGAAGTACCTGATCACAATCTGCACAATATCGCTTCAGGAAATGTTCAGACAAGAGCATTGGAATTCACTTTCACATGCATACAGGGACAAGCTGGGGTGGTACAGAGATCTGCCAGTGTTGGTATACATATACGCACCTATATTTTCTTTATACATCGTAAACAAAAGTTGGAGTTTTTCACTCGCCCCAAACAAGATTTCTTTTCTACATGTTTTAAATCTGGAACACACTGCCAGCCTCTCTTAGGAATCAAAACTCAGAAGAACAAAGATAAGATGAACAGTAAATGATGCTACAGAGTATATAATTGACATAGAAGTATATATATTCTGAAATTCTAGGAACCACAGAAGTCCCAACATTTAAACATTTGGAAACAAGAACCTAGCACTTATTTTTATAGAAATTAGAATCTAACACTTTAAAATCTCTAGTAATGAAGTGGTAGTAACATTTATGGGATAGCTGATTTGACTACTAGGAAAAGAAACGAAACAATTTCTCTTACTATCCTAAACGCAACTGGAATCTGATCGGCAAAAATAGGAAGGTAGAAAATGACACTTGAGAAACCACATATAAACCAAAGTTTGCAACAGCCGGCTATTCGGCTATTGCAAATAGCCGCCACATTTCTTGCAGCTAGGAAAGGCTATAACTAGGCTATAGCCGGCTATGCCCATTTAGCGGTTTTACAAAAATCAAGATAAAATTCACAATTTGGGCAGCATATATTCATACATATATCAATAATTCAGAGAGAGAAAACATATTGAGTTATTGACAGTCACATAAGAAGTACAAATAAGAAATACAAATAACCAAGCAGGATCATCTAAGGCAACAAGAGCTATTGGAGGTTGTACTACCGAGGCAGTGCTTGATGTACCAGCAGCAGGAGTAGGGAGTAGGGAAGTCGTCCGTGTGCAGCCTTGATCTGATCTGATGTATTAAGATGGAGATATGGTGCTTGATGCCTCGATGCGATCCAGCAGTAGGAGTAGGGAAGCCGTCCGTGTGCAGCCTGCCTAGATCGCTGCCGAGGGGAAGATAGAGCATCCGCCGCGTGCAGCCTGGGTCGCTGCCGGGCAGGAACTAGCCGGATATTTAAAACTTTGATATATACGAGTTCAGCTCCAGGTCCACCCACTTGTACTCTGGCCCCAACTCACTGAACCCCAGGTCATGAACTCCCAAACCCCTAGTTGAACGGCGGTAGCGACGGCGGCGCTTGGAGTGGGGGACCAAGGCCGGGAGGCTGCCAAGGCTCGGAAGAGGAGGGAGGCCAAGGCGCGGCAGTCAAGGCTCAACAGCGGAGGGCGACCAAGGCACGGCGGCGGAGCGTCCGTCGGTGAGCTCAGCTGCAGGGTCCGGCCATGGCATTGCAGTGGGCATGCCTGCAGGTTTAAGCGCGGATGTGAGCTCGATTTCGATCTCGGCTGCAGTGTATGGGAACTTCTTCCTGGTGCATATTTTTTGCTTGTGCGTGATGTGCACTAAAAAATCTTCATGCTCAGTCTGCCCGTTGTACTAGTGCCTGACAATGCAATCTTCAGGTTGCTAAATGTCGGTGAGTTATGGAGCTGTGTGTAGAAATACAAATAAATATATAACACCGAATACGAAATATATGCTCAGTACTCCACAACGGATAATAATACACTGAACATGAAATATACACTCAATCTAGAATTTTACACTCAAGTACAAAGCACACTGCTGGGACTCTAAACGTGCTTTTTGTCATGAAAAAATTCTTGGTTACACAATAATACACCAAGGGCAAAAACGTTTGTCCATGTGTCACTTAACGCCCTTAGTGGTTAAAATAAACAGAATTTCATATAAGGAACAAATTTTAGACCAAGTGTTCAATCAACCTCTCTATTTTCAGTATTTTTTTTCATTGAGTCAAAATGATGCATCATTTTCCTGTTCTAATCAGTCATATCTCATTGTTGGTCAACAGGTGGAGTATAATCCTATGGTCTGTGCAATTATACTTCATTAAAACCGCTCAGATTCATATTATGCCACACTTCTTCAAATTGACATTGAACTGTCTAGTATGTTTCTGAAAGCTTCTAATCTAAGGTATGATATGCTGCTATCTGGCTCTTTTATTTTGAAAGCTTTTTTTTTGAAAGCCTGCTATCTGGCTGTTCGTTGCTACTGCTAGGTGATATTCTAATCGTTGGCTGATATGCTACTCGCTGCTAGAGCTTTTGCATATTAGTGTTGATGTTGACCTTTTTTGGTTGGTACAGTAGCATAGTGGTCTTACATGTTGATTAGCCTTGGAAGTCAGTTAAGTCAGTTAGGAACCTAGGTATCTTGCGGAAACGCAAAACTGATCCCGTGCTCATCTGATCCTTTTATCTGAACCACCCAGTTGCTCTGAGATGTGCACTTGCCAAAGTATTCTTGTCCGTATTCCAAAACGAGACGCCTTTTACTGGTATGTATATGGCCCACGTCTGTATCGGTAATAACTTTCGGAGCTCCGTTCGGCACAGACGGGCATTGACGTCCTAAACTGGCACTCGTGCGGATTATGGACCAGATCCCAGCCTCCCATTCCCCATTTTACTCATTGCCGGCCATCTTCCAAATAAATCCATCCTCTGTTCGTGAATGGCATCTGCGGTTGCATAATCGTGTTCTGTGCAGGACAAAAATATCCTTCCAATAATCTTGCGTCCCTTCTACGGCTAGATGTGCCTAGATCCATATAGTCTCCTCGACTCCGACGTTTGAAGCGCATGGAGCCGACGTGCCTCCTTGGGTCCGGCGACAGGAGGGTGCGGATCTGACATGCCCCTCGTCTTCGACAGACAGAGGTCGCGGATCCGGGACTCGATCTGGTGTGTCCCTCGACTCAGGCTATATCCGTGGCGAAATCTCTTCCTGAGATTTTCATCCGCGTTCATGTGTCGCTGGCCTAGATCGTGAAGTTCTTCATTTGCTTCTCTTTTTCTTTGGGTCTTCTTTCAATCTGTGAGAGTCTCCCAATCGATTTGGTGCTGCACCCGTGCTTCTAGTACTAGATACTTTAAGTAGATTTACTTTATTCCTAGCACAACAGTGATTCTGGATAAAGGACATTTGAAAAGAAACAGTGATTTTGGATGGTTGAGTTCTTTGGTGGTTGATGACACATTTGTTCATGGATGGGGTGTGAAATGCTTGTTCAAACATTTTCACTTTGTTCATTCTTTTCCCATGACAAGCCATTTAATGCAAATATTACTTAGTGCATAGTTCATCTCATTCGCGTGCTGAACATGTAAATATTTACTTTTGCTTTTGGTTGATCTATAAAATGGTGTAGTAGTAATTTCCATGCAAGTACGAGCACGAAGCTAGCACTTGATCTTTCCACTGAGGATGACGTATCACTTTTCTCTGTGCCATAGCCCATGACGCCACAGAATTCTGGACTACTGGTCCTGGATACACCGTAGGCAATGGAACCATACAAAGATCGGAAATACACTGTTTTCTAGCAGACCACACCAACAGCAAAAAAGTCTCTGGCACACATACCTTCTAGTGGTATTGATATCGAGAGCAGCTGAGCTCGGGAGCCAAAATGCTGCTTCCAGTATCTTGTGCATATTCATATGTGTTGCATAGCATATTCCATGTAGCAAATGTAGGAATAATATAAATGTGTGCGCAAGCTTTTTGTTGTACAGTTCCTTGTTATTTCAAAACCATTCATTTTCTGCTTTTGGGTTCTACTTTCTTTCATCCTCAGCTGATTCTAGTTAGTACATACTCACGTCTTAGTGCTGGGTACATAAATACTATGTCTAAATCGTTTAGTGTTCTCTCATTTCTGCAGATGGGCGTGGTGGTCTGCTTGAGGGTACTAAACATGCCATATATGTTGGTAGTTCTTATGAGTCATGTGGGTCTAACATGATCTTTGGAGTTCAAAGACGAGGAAATAGGCTAAGCCATATTTTTGTTGACGACGGTCCTATGCCATTGTGTTATTGTAGCATCCCAATTGTCTAACAATTGCAATGCTACTAGCCTAGTCTATATAATGGCTACTTCCTACATATAATTGTTACATCATAATTATATCATGCCCATGTCATCATGCCACCTTGCATTTGAGCATCATATAAAACCTTTTTTGGTTTGGTTCTTCTCTCATATGCATTGTAAATTGTATTTGCCTCGTGATATTGTATTTGATTATTGATATATTGTTTAAATGCCCAAGTTGAGTTGGGGGCATATCTCTTATCCAACTCCACCACCTTTCTTGTCATCACCCCATCATTCCACCATTCCACCATATATGAGCATTGCAACTTATTGGGTTTTACCTCTAGCTCATGTGGGTTGGGATGGATCCAATTCTTTTTCCACATGCTCTCATATTAGCATCATGTTGTTTTCACATTAGTGATATGTGGAGCCACCTTTGCATGCCTTGTGAGTGGAACCTTTTTCTAGCTCCCATATGGGTTGTTTTGGGGTTATTCTCATGTTGGGATATTTTTGGGCTTACTAAATACCTAATGGCACATACACACTAGCATGTCCCATTTTTATTCAAATATGGTCATCTCCATCTACTCCACATGGGGCATCCTTTTAATTCTTTTAGCTTGGCTTTATTCCATATTTTTGGAATGCATAGGCACAAATGCCACGATTATTTATTCTGTTTTCACAAGAGTAAAACATGGCATTTAATGTCTTGCATGGGCCATGCAACCTTCTTCAACACCTTTTCTTTTCTTTGTTTTTCTTTGTTTTGAGTGGAACCTCCCTCTTTTTCTCTCTTCACCTCTACCTCAACAACCTCACTTGAGTAGTGCCATGCATGAGCTTGTAAGATCATCACCTTGTCCATCCTTTTCTCTCACTTGTTCATGCATACCAACAACCCTCACCACCTTTTTATCCCTCCTACTCCTTTAGCTAGATCTTTGCTTGATCTTGCTTGATCTTGTCAAAAACAATCCACCATACCCCTCTCTCCTCACACTTGTCACCTCATGCTTTGGTCATGTTTCAAACCCTATCTACCACCACATCACCCTCTCTCTATATCCTCTCTCCTAAGCCCTCTCTCCAAACCCTACCCCATGACCTACCCCCTCCATGCCGAAGCATCAACCCCAACCCCTACCACACCTCTCTCATCTCTCCTCTCTCTATCATGCTGGCCCCACCTGGCCACCCCACCTAGCTACCTAACCACCCCAGGCCGAAGCCCTACCCCAACCCTAAAACCCTAACCCGACCCTAGCTCCATGCCACCCTCCTCTCTCTCTCTAGCTCTCTCCCTGCCACAGCAGCCCCACCCGAGCCTACCCCTCCTTGGCCTCGCCCTGACCCCACCTGGCAGTCTCCACCACCTCGCCCTGCCCTTCCTACCTTCCCCCACCCCGAGCAAGCACGTGATCGAGGAGGAAAGGAAAGAGCCGAGGCCACTTTCCCTGTCCCGTGCCCACACGCCACCTCCTTCCCTCTCCCTCGCTTTACCCTCCGCCCACGGCTCCTCTGCCTCTCCCAGATCCCCAGAGCCGTGCCCTTCCTCCTCTCCCTCCCCCTTCTACCACACATCCACCTCATCGGCCACCACGCCGGTGTCGACGACCACCCTCGATCTAGACGGCAGGCGCGGTGCCCAGGTGTCGAGGAAGGTCGAGGAAACTCCTAGAAGGTCGCCTGTACCTGTCGCAGAGGAGGAGAAGGACCAGAGCCGAAGATCACCGCCGCCACCGACGCCAAACCCTAGAACTCCGGCCGCCAGCCTCGTCGACGATCCTCTGCGCCGCTCCCCGATCTGACCACACCAACCCAACCGCGATGAGCCTCTCTCCCTCCCTGGCATGGTCCGCCTCGCTGTCATCGTCTAGAACCGCCGATCGTTTCGTTGAACGCCCACCGTGCGCGTCGTCGCCGTTGTCTGCCAGTTACCCGCGCCGTCTAGCACCTCACCTAGGCCCCAAACCTCCTCCTGTCACCATCCAGCAACCAGCCGCACCGGCTCGCACCCCCAGCGCGCACCCGCACGTCCCCGGTTCGAATCCCCACTCCGCGCGGTCGATCACCGACCTGTCCGCGCGTTTGCGGGAAGATCTACAGGGCCTATTGCCACTTTCCACTTAGCCCCCTTTTTGTTTCTTTTCCTGAACCCGCGATCCCTCCGAGCCCCACCGTCAGCCTCTCCGGCCGTTTTGCGGATAAGCCCCCCTAGTTCCACAGCCTCAGCCCGCGCTCCCTCGGATCTGCCGCGTGTCACGCCCCGGCTGGCGCGCCCGTGTGTGGGTCCGCGTGTACTCCGGCCCCATCTGTCACCCTCTGTGGCTAGAAAGCCCCGCGGTGAGAAAAGGGTTTTCCGCGCGCTGTGTCGCCCAGTCAGCACCTGGCCCACCCGTCTGTGTCTGTGGCTAAGTCTGGGCTGAGTAACAAAAGGATTTCTGTTTTTCTGTTTTAATTCAAACTTTTCAAATTTGTTTTAAATTTAAATTCAAATCTGTTTTCAAATATCTTTTGAAATATAAATCCAAATTAAACATGTAATATATGTTTTGAAAATAGAAAAATGTGAGGAATTCAAATATGCCCTTCAAAATATATTTTGAACACTTTAAAAGTTTCGAGTTGATTAAAATTACAAGAAAATGCCCTTTTTCTTAATTAATTAATAACTTTTGTTTTATAACTCCAAATTTGACAAATGATATGTCTAAATTGATCAGCTTGACGAGACCTTTCTGTTTATGCATTCCATGATCTGTTTTGCAGCATGCATCATATAAATATAAAGTATACAGCAACTTATTCGAGTATAAAATGTGACTAAAACTCAATAAAATGCTTATTTCTTGTATTCCACACCTCACCCATGCCATGCTACATTATTGCCATGCAAATTGTGCATCATTCATCATGGCATGATTGTTTGCTTGTCACATTTTATTCATATGCTTGTGCACTTTATTTATGTTGGCCCTTGTTTGTTTGGTTCTTCTTCGAATAGACGTTGAGCAGGGGATATATCAAGAAACCCAGGAGCACTACCCAGATCCTTCTCTCGCTTCAACTGAGCTGCCAGGCAAGCACTACCACATGCTTGCATACATATAGTACCTATTGCCTCTATCTTATTCTTGCATCATTGAGTCGCGATTGCATTAAACTGAATCCCAAGTATTGCATAGCCTTTACATTTAAACCCCACTGAAGCTTGTTCCTCCATCCCATGAGCCATTACTACAGGAGTTGTTTGAGCCATGCGGGTCGTAGCACAGCATGTGTAGGGTATGTGAGTGTCTGATGGATAACGAGGTACCTATACAACTTAACCTGAGTAGTAATAGGATAACTAATGAAAGTGGCACCGGTGAGCAATATCTGCTATTTGGTTTTTCATGCTCACTTGTGTCCCGTAGGACCCCGAGTACTTGATTCATGTTCCTTGAATATTCGCGCTATCCACATCCGGGAGGCTTATGAACCCCCCTGAGCCAGAGCTTGATTCATTCTTATTTCTTGGGGCCACAAAGTAGTTTGGGGCTTTATTACTATCATGTACTTATGCCATGCTTTACTGCTTTATTTACGATTGTGCGAGGAGCACCTGTACTGTTTAGGTTCGTGACACGTTTTTGCTGTATCGACAAGCCCAGTCACACTTTCGGGTTCCCAGTCGTTTACAGCCATCCACACAAACCTTGAGTCCGTCTCGGAGCCGGCCAACTTCGTCGCGGGTAGCTTAATGGGGTGGCCCCCTGAAATATTTCTGAATCCTGTGATCGCTTTGTCGTGAATGCCTCGTTGGGTTTTGATTTTGTTTTTCCGAGGTTGATCGAGTGTGTGTTGCTATCTGTGCACCCCTGCAGGGTAAATCTTTCTGAAAGCCGTGTCCGCGGTTATGGACGACTTGGAGCACAGTTTCTCGATCATAGACAAGTATAACCAAAGTACCGCTTTTAATTTGACTAAGTACCTGACTAGTAAATAGTGTAACACTCATGGAATGGATAATAAAACTGCCAACGGATGGGGGGTTGTTCGTACGCTTCCTCGTTGGTAAGCGAGGAGGAGGATGGATCTGTTAATATTACTGTTATAACTGTTGTTATTAATTCACGGACATCCGTCTATCTTTGGTTAGGCAGATGGTTAGCGAGTATCTATAGAATTGTTAGGTATTATCTTTTGCTGCAATTGCGTCACCCCAGGTTGTGTCCCCTTTAGAGGCATAAAGACCTGCTGAGTACCCCTAGGGTCTCACACGATAAATTGTTTGATTCAGATGAACAGGTAAACTCGCAAGATGGATACTGGGTGGAGGAGACGGACGATGTTGGCAACGATCACTCGGTGTAGAGATTCCGGGAACGGGGATCCGTGAGATCTGTGGGCGGGATTTTTTTATTTATGAGGCATCTTATGCCGATTTGCTTCTTATCCGTACTCGGATCTTGTTTTCCGCTTCCGCCTGATACTCTGATGTTTGATGTATGAGGAGATATCCTAAACTATTATCTCTATCTAGGAAATTTGGATCTTGCCGTATGGCGTTGCAATATTTCTATTTCTTTTAGATGGAATGGCTCTGAGGACTGTTGTATGGTGGCTTGCATACATACTCATTTGTGTATGTAGTTGATCCCTTCGCCTGCCGATTACGCCCCTCGTTCTTGTCCTGATGTTTGGAAATGGTTAGGACGGCCGAAAGGTCTACCTGTGAGTGGCATTTGGGCCCCACCGTACTATTTTAACCATTTCTGCTCATCCAGGCCTGTAACTAAGAGCGTAATTCACCGAGGTAGTTACAGTTATCTATACAAAACTTATATCATATTTGCACATGTGAACATATTATCCGTACAACATTTTATTATGATGTCTGAAATATTTGTGGAAAATCTATTTATTGTGCTATCCTGAATATTTAGGGAAAATGCATTTAATTTTTTTATTATCAAAATGCACACCAGTGACAGGCATGATAATGGGCATGTCATTGAAAAACTCGTAGGTCCGCGGCCATCAATCTCAACCAGTGACATGTACTTTCTTTTGCCTGTCACTGATTCAAACATACTAGTGACAGGCACGCGGAAAAGACTGTCACTGGTACACGTAGTAGTGACAGGCACTTGCCCGTCACTAGTAACCTTGTACCAGTGACTAGTCATTAGTGACAGGCACTTTGCCTGTCGCTAATGGGCGTTTTGAGCCTGTCACTGATGGACTATTCTGCAGTAGTGAAAGACACTAGTTGATCCATGTGTGGTTTGTGGAAAGAACACACATGCAATGACACTGGTTGATCCATATGTGGTTTGTGGAAAGAACACACGTGCAATGACACCGGTTGATCCATGTGTGGTTTGTGGATAGAACACACATGCAATGACTCTAGTGGGTCCATATGTGGTTCATGTCAGGAACACACATGCAATGTTGGTGGATCCATGTGTGGATTGTGGAAAGAACACACATGCAATGACTCTAGTGGGTCCATATGTGGTTTGTGAAAAGAACACACACGCAATGACCACTGGTTGATCCATATCTGGTTCGTGGAAAGAACACACATGCAATGACACTGCTTGATCCATGTGTGGTTTGTGAAAAGAACACACATGCAATGACTCTAGTGCTGGTTTTAGTATAAGAACACACAAGCAATGACTCTAGTGGGTCCATATGTGATTTGTGGAAAGAACACACATGCAATTACACTGGTTGATCCATGTGTGGTTTGTGGAAAGAACACACATGCAATGCCATTGGTTGATCCATGTGTGGTTTGTGGAAATAACACACATGCAATGACTCTAATGGATCCGTATGTGGTTTGTGGAAAAGAACACACATGCAATGACCACTGGTTGATCCATGTGTGGTTTGTGGAAAGAACACACATGCAATGACACTGGTGGAACCATGTGTGGTTTGTGAAAAGAACACACATGCAATGAGTCTAGTGCTGGTTTTAGTATAAGAACACACATGCAATAACTCTAATGAGTCCACATGTGGTTTGTGAAAAGAACACACATGCAATGAACACTGGTGGATCCATAAGTGGTTTGTGGAAAGAACACACATGTAGTGAACACTGGTGGATCCATATGTTGTTTGTGAAAAGAACACACATGCAATGACTCTAGTGCTGGTTTTAGTATAAGAACACACAAGCAATGACTCTAGTGGGTCCATATGTGATTTGTGGAAAGAACACACATGCAATGACACTGGTTAATCCATGTGTGGTTTGTGGAAAGAACACACATGCAATGCCATTGGTTGATCCATGTGTGGTTTGTGGAAATAACACACATGCAATGACTCTAATGGATCCATATGTGGTTTGTGGAAAAGAACACACATGCAATGACCACTGGTTGATCCATGTGTGGTTTGTGAAAAGAACACACATGCAATGACACCGGTGGATCCATGTGTGGTTTGTGAAAAGAACACACATGCAATGAGTCTAATGCTGGTTTTAGTATAAGAACACACATGCAATGACTCTAATGGGTCCACATGTGGTTTGTGAAAAGAACACACATGCAATGACCACTGGTTGATCCATAAGTGGTTTGTGGAAAAGAATACACATTGAATGAATACTGGTGGATCCATAAGTGGTTTGTGGAAACAACACGCATGCAGTGAACACTGGTGGATCCATATGTGGTTTGTGAAAAGAACACACATGCAATGACTCTAGTGGGTCCATATGTGGTTCATGTAAGGAACACACTTGCAGTGAACACTTGTGGATCCATATGTGGTTCATGTCAGGAACACACATGCAGTGAACACTGGTGGATCCATAAGTGGTTGTGGAAAGAACACACATGCAGTGAACACTGGTTGATCCATATGTGGTTTGTGGAAAGAACACACATGCAATGACTCTAGTGTTGGTTTTAGTATAAGAACACACAAGCAATGGCTCTAGTGGGTCCATATGTGATTTCTGAAAAGAACACACATGCAATGCCACTGGTTGATCCATATGTGGTTTGTGGAAAGAACACACATGCAATGCCATTGGTTAATCCATGTGTGGTTTGTGGGAAGAACACACATGCAATGACTCTAATGGATCCATATGTGGTTTGTGGAAAAGAACACACATGCAATGAACACTGGTGGATCCATAAGTGGTTTGTGGAAAGAACACACATGCAGTGAACACTTGTTCATCCATATGTGGTTTGTGTAAAGAACACACATGCAATGCTATTGGTTGATCCATATGTGGTTTGTGCATAGAACACACATGAAATGACACTGGTTGATCCATGTGTGGTTTGTGGAAAGAACACACATGCAATGACTCTAGTGGGTCCATATGTGGTTCATGTCAGGAACACACATGCAATGACCACTGGTGGGTCCACATGTGGTTTGTGAAAATAACACACATGCAATGACCACTGGTTGATCCATATGTGGTTTGTGGAAAAGAACACACATGCAATGGACACTGGTGGATCCATAAGTGGTTTGTGGAAAGAACACACATGCAAAGACACTAGTTGATCCATGTGTGGTTTGTGGAAAGAACACACATGCAATGACACTGGTTGATCCATATGTGGTTTGTGGAAAGAACACACGTGCAATGATGCCGGTTGATCCATGTGTAGTTTGTGGATAGAACACACATGCAATAACTCTAGTGGGTCCATATGTGGTTCATGTCAGGAACACACATGCAATGACTCTAGTGCTGGTTTTCGTATAAGAACACACAAGCAATGACTCTAGTGGGTCCATATGTGATTTGTGAAAAGAACACACATGCAATGCCACTGGTTGATCCATATGTGGTTTGTGGAAAGAACACACATGCAATGCCATTGGTTAATCCATGTGTGGTTTGTGGGAAGAACAAACATGCAATGACTCTAATGGATCCATATGTGGTTTGTGGAAAAGAACACACATGCAATGAACACTGGTGGATCCATAAGTGGTTTGTGGAAAGAACACACATGCAGTGAACACTGGTTCATCCATATGTGGTTTGTGAAAAGAACACACATGCAATGCCAATGGTTGATCCATATGTGGTTTGTGGATAGAACACACATGAAATGACACTGGTTGATCCATGTGTGGTTTGTGGAAAGAACACACATGCAATGATTCTACTGGGTCCATATGTGGTTTGTGAAAAGAACACACATGCAATGACCGCTAGTGGGTCCACGTGTGGTTTGTGAAAAGAACACACATGCAATGACCACTGGATGATCCATATGTGGTTTGTGGAAAAGAACACGCATGCAATGGACACTGGTGGATCCATAAGTGGTTTGTGGAAAGAACACACATGCAAACACACTAGTTGATCCATGTGTGGTTTGTGGAAAGAACACACATGCAATGACACTGGTTGATCCATATGTGGTTTGTGGAAAGAACACACGTGCAATGACACCGGTTGATCCATGTGTGGTTTGTGGATAGAACACACATGCAATGACTCTAGTGGGTCCATATGTGGTTCATGTCAGGAACACACATGCAATGACTCTAGTGCTGGTTTTAGTATAAGAACACACAGGCAATGACTCTAGTGGGTCCATATGTGATTTGTGAAAAGAACACACATGCAATGCCACTTGTTGATCCATATGTGGTTTGTGGAAAGAACACACATGCAATGCCAGTGGTTAATGCATGTGTGGTTTGTGGGAAGAACAAACATGCAATGACTCTAATGGATCCATATGTGGTTTGTGGAAAAGAACACACATGCAATGACCACTGGTTGATCCATATGTGGTCTGTGGAAAAGAACACACATGCAATGGACACTGGTGGATCCATAAATGGTTTGTGGAAAGAACACACATGCAAACAGACTAGTTGATCCATGTGTGGTTTGTGGAAAGAACACACATGCAATGACACTGGTTGATCCATATGTGGTTTGTGGAAAGAACACACGTGCAATGACACCGGTTGATCCATGTGTGGTTTGTGGATAGAACACACATGCAATGACTCTAGTGGGTCCATATGTGGTTCATGTCAGGAACACACATGCAATGACTCTAGTGCTGGTTTTAGTATAAGAACACACAGGCAATGACTCTAGTGGGTCCATATGTGATTTGTGAAAAGAACACACATGCAATGCCACTGGTTGATCCATATGTGGTTTGTGGAAAGAACACACATGCAATGCCATTGGTTAATCCATGTGTGGTTTGTGGGAAGAACAAACATGCAATGACTCTAATGGATCCATATGTGGTTTGTGGAAAAGAACACACATGCAATGACCACTGGTTGATCCATATGTGGTTTGTGGAAAAGAACACACATGCAATGGACACTGGTGGATCCATAAGTGGTTTGTGGAAAGAACACACATGCAAACACACTAGTTGATCCATGTGTGGTTTGTGGAAAGAACACACATGCAATGACACTGGTTGATCCATATGTGGTTTGTGGAAAGAACACACGTGCAATGACACCGGTTGATCCATGTGTGGTTTGTGGATAGAACACACATGCAATGACTCTAGTGGGTCCATATGTGGTTCATGTCAGGAACACACATGCAATGACTCTAGTGCTGGTTTTAGTATAAGAACACACAGGCAATGACTCTAGTGGGTCCATATGTGATTTGTGAAAAGAACACACATGCAATGCCACTGGTTGATCCATATGTGGTTTGTGGAAAGAACACACATGCAATGCCATTGGTTAATCCATGTGTGGTTTGTGGGAAGAACAAACATGCAATGACTCTAATGGATCCATATGTGGTTTGTGGAAAAGAACACACATGCAATGAACACTGGTGGATCCATAAGTGGTTTGTGGAAAGAACACACATGCACTGAACACTGGTTGATCCATATGTGGTTTGTGAAGAGAAAACACATGCAATGCCATTGGTTGATCCATATGTGGTTTGTGGATAGAACACACATGAAATGACACTGGTTGATCCATGTGTGGTTTGTGGAAAGAACACACATGCAATGACTCTAGTGGGTCCATATGTGGTTCATGTCAGGAACACACATGCAATGACCACTGGTGGGTCCACATGTGGTTTGTGAAAAGAACACACATGCAATGACCACTGGTTGATCCATATGTGGTTTGTGGAAAAGAACACACATGCAATGAACACTGGTGGATCCATAAGTGGTTTGTGGAAAGAACACACATGCAAAGACACTAGTTGATCCATGTGTGGTTTGTGGAAAGAACACACATGCAATGACACTGGTTGATCCATATGTGGTTTGTGGAAAGAACACACGTGCAATGACACCGGTTGATCCATGTGTGGTTTGTGGATAGAACACACATGCAATGACTCTAGTGGGTCCTTATGTGGTTCATGTCAGGCACACACATGCAATGCCATTGGTGGATCCATGTGTGGTTTGTGGAAAGAACACACATGCAATGACTCTAGTGGGTCCATATGTGGTTTGTGAAAAGAACACACATGCAATGACCACTGGTTGATCCATATGTGGTTTGTGGAAAGAACACACATGTAATGACACTACTTGATCCATGTGTGCTTTGTGGAAAGAACACACATGTAATGACTCTAGTGCTAGTTTTAGTATAAGAACATACATGCAATGACTCTAATGGATCTATATGTGGTTTGTGGAAAAGAACACACATGCAATGACCACTGGTTGATCCATGTGTGGTTTGTGGAAAGAACACACATGCAATGACACTGGTGGACCCATGTGTGGTTTGTGAAAAGAACACACATGCAATGAGTCTAGTGCTGGTTTTAGTATAAGAACACATATGCAATGACTCTAGTGGGTCCACATGTGGTTTGTGAAAAGAACACACATGCAATGACCACTGGTTGATCCATATGTGGTTTGTGGAAAAGAACACACATGCAATGAACACTGGTGGATCCATAAGTGGTTTGTGGAAAGAACACACATGCAATGACTCTAATGCTGGTTTTAGTATAAGAACACATACGGATCCATATGTGGTTTGTGGAAAAGAACACACGTGCAATGACCACTGGTTGATACATGTGTGGTTTTTGGAAAGAACACACATGCAATGACTCTAATGCTGGTTTAGTATAAGAACACACATGCAATTACCACTGGTTGATCCATAAGTGGTTTGTGGAAAAGAACACACATGCAATGACCACTGGTTGTTCCATAAGTGGTTTGTGGAAAGAACACACATGCAGTGAACACCGGTTGATCCATGTGTGGTTTGTGAAAAGAACACACATTCAATGCCATTGGTTGATCCATATGTGGTTTGTGGAAAGAACACACATGTAATGACACTGGTTGATCCAAATGTGGTTCATGACAGGAACACACATGCAATGACTCTTGTGGATACATATGTTGTTTGTGGAAAGAACACACATGCAATGAACTCTAGTAGATCTATCTTGGCATAATTTGATGTATGCCACGATGCATTTCATTGTAAAAGACACCCACTTTCCATTTTTATACTACTAAGCTTTGCCCTTGGTTTTTTGATAATACCCAGTTTCCCCCCCTCTCTCTCTTTCATAGAAGCCCAAACATGTGCCCACTCTGTCTGCTATGCCCTGATTGGTTGTCACAGTTGTCACGCGGATCGCGCGCACCAACTGTTGATCCTGTGTGATCCAACGAGGCTCGTTGCACACGTCGTGCCCTTCATAGGATAGCACGAGACATCACGGACGTCTCCCTCAACGAGACTTCTACAAGAAGGAACACGATGCCATCCATGGAAAAAGTCGTCGAGTAGTCATGTCATGTTTAATCTAGTCTGCAATGGCTACAAGTCTACTGCACGGCAACTGGTCATCCACGGACCACGGGCTATACCATTTTTTACTATGCAGCGCGCCTGCACTCTCACTTCCGATAGGCCCCCACCACATGAACCTTCCACGCGGCAGTCGCAGCCGGAAGAGCTGCCAACCGGGGCCCTCGAGGAGGCCTAGACGTCCCCGCATTAAAAATCCAGCCTATCGGGTCCTCCATTCGCACTCATCCACTACTCTCTCTTCCCTATCCAGCAAAAACCCACAATCTTGAACGTACTTGCACAAACCTTCTCCATGAAAACAGTGCGTGGGGGTGAGTGTCCGGGCATCGCCGCCGGGGTGGTGCTTCACGCGGCAGATCTGGAGGAGCATCACGCAGCACAAGGCGAGGAGGACATGCAGTTCAACCCCTTGGGGAACCATGTGCTCGCCGCTGCTGACGACTTCGCAGGTGCCGATGAGGGCGTGGAGTTCGACGAACATGCTTCGCTCGTGTACACGGAGGTACATATATTTCTACATGTTTCATATTTTCTGCTCGAGCTTAATCTATCCTAGCGTCATAAAAAAATCTAGTCCTAATGATTAGATGCAATGTATGAACTGGTATAAGGAGAGATCTAGTCTGTTCTGAATGAATCCACATTATTTATTTATTAATAAGTTACCAAGAACACAAACCATATTAATTTAGGAGCGAGCTGGGGAGACGGCCGTAATGAACTGCTGAACCTGTATAGACATGTTATTGCATCGAAAGTAACTTGGAATGGTGAAAGGAATATATATTTATTATTTTGCTCATTTCGATTTGTATTCCATACATTACAGATGTATTCAAGTGAGATGGACTCTGACAAGGAGACTAGGGACAACAAGAGCCGCCATGTCATGAAGAAGCTCAAGAGCAGGATAATCCCTTTCCGCACTCGACTTGGGGAGCTCAATTGCCCTTTCTGTAAGAAAGGAGTCAATCCGAGGATTGCCAGCTTGATTCCGCATGCGGTTGGCATCGGTAAAAGCCCGGCTAGTAAACACAAGTCGGCGATCAAGGCTAAGCACGCTGCTTATGGCAAATTTCTGAGGGAGTATGTCAAGACCAGCCTAGTGTCCCCTTACTTAGGAATCAACAACTTCTAGCCGACCAACCCGGTCACTGTGCTGGCCCGGCCACTAATAATATTTAGTTCTCTTACCGTATCTTAAACCCTTAAACTATGGGGATTTCTATTTTCATACCCTTCAAAATATATTCAAGTTCATCTGTTTATGGAGTTAAAGTTCCGGTGGCATACTCGTTATTTTCATTGATAGAGGGGTGCACCCGACAGATATAAGGGTTATCCTGTCCGCTAGATCACAGAGGATCAACGATTGGTGGGCAAAACTGAGTACAACTGAATCGCCAGGGTTAGACACGAGGGAAAAAACGCGACTCACAGTACGCTTGTGCGGTGCACGGGGCGGTAGCGGACACGTGTGGCCGTGCACGGTGCATTAGCGTACGCGCTGCACGGTAGTGCAACGAAACGTCGCTTCCCTTCCCCTTTAATAGAGGCCTCCCCACTCCCACCCATCACGCACTCGCTCACTCAACCGTCTCCACTGTCCCATCACCTTCTACAAACGCCCAACAAAACTCCAACCACGCCGGTGATGGAGAGGAACGACGCAGTGGCCATCGGTGCCTCCAAGGCCGCCGGCGAGGAGCCCTCTGTCCCTGTCCCTGTCCCCGCATCTGCCATAGCCGCCGGCGAGGAGGCCCCCGCCGGTCTCGGACAGATCCCGCTCGGCTGGGACCCCTACGATAAGGTTCTCTACATAAGGCCAGAGAACCCCTATGACACCAGCATCGCCGACCCATGGTCTGAGGTAACCAGGGTTTTCTCCCCTTCCCTTGTTCTTCCCCCATTCCCATCGTTGGATGCTAGATCGTATGTTATTAGGGCTCGGCTGTTCGTATTTTTTACAGTAGCTAATCCTCTTGTGTCAGATCTCGATTTTTGATGAATCCCCCTGTTTGTAGTTGGGATCAGTATTCGATTTGGTTTGAGATTTGGGGAATAATCGGGAGATCTCATTCGGTTAATTTATGCAAAAAATCAATCCCGATAATCAAAGTATCTCAATCATGTCCTTATTTCACTCTACTGTTTTTTTCCAACAGGAGGATAGCAGCGACCTCTGCAGCGACGATGAGTCCAAGGACACCAAGACTCGTCATGTGCTGAGGAGGCTAAAGTCTAGTCAATACAACAACTTGTTCACCGGCGACGTGTACAGGTGCCCCTTCTGCCCCACCAGGAGGCTCCGCGCCACGGACTTCAACTCCCTCGTGAAGCATGCCGAGGACGTGAGGACCTGCGCCGAGTCCGTGAATGTCCACGGCTTCAGGGCCAAGCACTAGGCGGTCGGTCTTCACCTCCGCAACCTCTAGAAGGTGGCTATCAAGGAGGGTCGCATGCCCTCGATCAGACCCAAGGCGCCCAAGGTCAAGGGGCTTTGCAGCAAGAAGTGGAGGAGGCGCCAGAGGGAGGAGGCGGATGCCCTCCTAGCAGAGGCCACGAGGGGCCACTGATCAGCTGCTACTGTTGTAAAGCATCTTCTTTTGTCTTGTCTGTGTTGAACCTGTCAGCTGCTGCTGCTGCTGAGCAGCCTAATTGTCGAACCTCGTTAAGTACCGTACTATATAACCTATATTAGCTGCTTTATCTACATCTGCTCTGTTTACTGAATTTATTTATGGTGCTGGTTTGTTTTGCTGCTCTAGATTTGCTACCAGATTGGGAAAAAACGATCACAAAAAGAACAATGAATGAAGAGAGAAGCTGCTCTAGATTTCCTACCTTTTTGGGAAAAAAAACACAACTGTTAGAGAGAGAGGGGAAAAGGCGCTCTTAAAAAGGCCAAATAGCAAAAAAACAACTTCCACTTTAGGCGTCATGGCGCACGTAACGGCCAAGCCTTTGACCAGACAGCACCCCCCTTTGAGCGCATGTGAGGGCTTCGGAATATCGAAAGGGAAAAAGTGAGGACAAACCTAATGCTTTCCACCGACACGTGTGTTGCAAAGTTGCTTGATCGTGCATGCTTACACAAGTGGCCTACAGAGAACTTATAGAAGCATGAGCAAACGAGCTTCATTTTGGCAAATTCTGGACAAGCTTTGTGCAATCGACAGGCCTGACCGGCTGGGCGGCTGCCCCAGGGTGCAGGGATGCTAGGTCCATGTCTATGCTTACACTTCTTAAACTTGTTAGGAATTAATAATAATTGTACACTTCCTTCTGTTCTGTCATGTTACGTCGTGTCAGTATCGCGCACCCGCTGCGGATCAGCAACGGGACGGTGGTCTACGTGACCGGTCTCTGCCATTCCAAAGCCACGTCTACACCCGTCCCATCGCCTACCGAGACGGACGCCGGATTTAATCGCTAGGATTGGAAACCAACGGTGCTCGCCTGGTCAAACTTGCTTCCGCATGGGTATGACCAGAATATTGGTAAACGGAATTTAAGCATCGCCTTCCGTCTCCTCAGCACATCACTGTGCAAAAATCCCCAACTCATTCCTTCCACCACCGCCACCACCACAAGGACCATTGACACTGCCGCAGGCACCGCCTCTGCCTGGCCATACCACCGCAATAGATCACTCCACCGCCACGCCCAGTCCCAGCCACCGCTACCGACCCTAGGCCACCGCCGCCGCATTAGCTGCTGCCATGGACGCAGAGTACGGCGTGTTCGGTGATGGGAGAGACTACATCGACGAGTACACCATCACCGCCCATGGCACCACCAAGCTGATGCTCGTCCACACAAATGTGTTAGTGGAGGTCGCCATGGTCATCGCAATGTCCGAGTGGTGGCTACAGGAGCCGATGGATAGGTAGAAGATCGTCGGCCTTGACCTCGAGTATACCGGAGATAGGAAGAGGACGGCGCTTTTGCAGCTGTCCATGCGCAACCACTGCCTCCTATATCACGTATGTAGGGCCAAATCTATATGCCCGGAGCTTCGCGAGTTCCTACACAGGAGGGAGATCTACTTCGCCAGCGTCGACATCAATAACGACACTCCGAAGCTAGAACAGGATCTCCTCATTCATGTCGTCAATCACGTCGATCTCCAACGTTTGTGGAGGTACCCGGATGTCGGTAGGGGGAAAGCCAGCATGGCTAGACTCGCTTCCGACATCATCGACTATGAGTACACCGGCATGAAAGTCGAGTTTCTGAAGCACCTGCACGAGCGATGGGAGTGAAGGCACCTGGATTACGATGCGATCAAGTACGTAGCCAAGAACGCGTATGTCTGCTACGAGATGCTCAATAGGATCTGGCGGATGGGTGAGTGTGCTGTTTACCACTACTAGTTTCACATTTCGTTCCTAGTTTTATCTAGCCTGTATTTTATCTCGCATGTATTTTCTAAGCATTCTGTTTGTAAGAACCAAGCTCGTATGATCCCTGTGCTATTAGCTACTTAACCTGTATGAATTACATTCCCCCTTTTGTATGCTCAACATTCATTCTTATAAATTCTGTCTGTGCCATTTGCATGCGGCAGAATCCAGGACTAACATGCATAAGGTGTGATACAGTCATAAGTCATAACCAAACCCAGATTATAGCGAAGGATACAGTCATAACCAAACCCAGATTATAGTTTGACAAAGGTAATACACAGCAGTTCATAATTGCTCACATAGTGTACTTCTGAAATAACATATTTTCATAAACACAACAATCATGCACTAATAGTCTACATCCTAGCCTGTTGAAGAAGGCAACTGATCCCAGGATGCTTTCGGTCACTTGCCCCGGCTTGTAGATTCATCTACACTCTGGCATCTGGGGCAAACAACCTGCCTTGGTGGTGGTCCAATGATGTGATGCCTGGAACAAGATTTTACAATCTGGTGGTACAGGTCGTGGCTAACGTACCCGTCAATTGTAGTGTACTTCAGATTAGGTTCAGAAAGTGGCTTATCCTCCTAGTAATCGTGCCCTAAACGCCTCCACGAACATCTCGGCAATCTGTCCTTCATGTCAGCGTACCATGGGTCGATGAGTTCGGAGGCAAGAGCAGCCATCCCGGTCTTGCCGCCCTTCGTCCCTGGGATCTAGTAAATTTCCTGGATGTCCACTCTGCACTCTTTTGGGATTCTAATGTTGACAGTCGTGCTTTCAAGCAGTTTAGTGTCATTCATGATATCAACACTAGTAAATGTTATGTGCTGGTTCACGAGAAAGTCATGAAACAGATCCCTAATGCTTTCGCCCCACCTGCATGAAAATGAATTCAGACAAATAATATAGCAATAACTTTTGCAAATAGACGGTTCAGGAACAAAATACATCAAAGTCTACCAGATCCCGTCAGCCCCCTTCTCGCAAAAAGGCTGGTATACGAGGACGTGCCCCTTCATGGAGAGTTACACCATGGCGATCCTACGGTGATCGCGGCTGTACTCGAGGTCGAGACCTACAAACCTATTTTCTTCGAACTGCAGCCAACTCGTGTAGTTATTCAGAGTGTTCCTCACCGTCCGAGGGTCGGTGGTGTAGATGACATCGATCTTCTTCCCGGCATGTACTTCGATGTCGAAGTGCGCAGTTTATTGCCTGCCATCGTTTCGGACGTTCGGAGCATCCATGACTACAGGCAAGAGGGAAAGGATACGGAGGAAGAGGGTGATGCGGTGGTGGAGGAAATGGATGAGGCCGTGGAGGAGAAAGACAATGAGGCCGTGGAGGAGTAAATGAGACAGAGAAGTGAAAGATTGGAACCGCCCTTACCAATATCTGGAATGGTGCACGACCGTTTGTAGTAGGGTGAAGGTGGAGAAAAACAGCGGTTTTACGTGTCGACGCTAGCGCTTCCTAAAATTTGTTCTGCGCCACTTGCATGCGGTGGAATCGAGGTCTGCCTTGCACGATCCAAGTCAAATGTAGGCACGTTTGCGCGTGCCGACCTTCTCTCACTGACAGGCGGGCCGCACATTTCTCTCTTACGATTTATTTTTTCACTTCCTCCAGACGGTTTCGGTGTCCACCCTCAATAATTACGCCCCCCTTCTTGTCTTCCACGTGGACGAGAACCAGCGGCGGTGGCGGTTCCTTACAGATTCACTCCCCACTCGAACAACTGCCCCATCCCTGATTCCATCCCCTCTCGAATCCATCCGCCTCCTTATCACAACGCCTCCATTAATCTACCGGATTCCAGACTCCATTTGCCTCTATGGGTAGATCTTGGGGTAGCAGCAGGCTGAAGCGAAAGGCATGCGATGACGACGCGGATGGCCAGGGCGACCGCTACCGCGAGGATTGGGGATGGCCGAACCTCAGCGCCGCGAACATGCACAGGATCGCCTCGGGGTTAGAAATCATCTCAGTCGGCCGCCTCGCTTGCTGCATCCCTGGCTACCGCTTCACGATGCGGAACATGGACGAACAATCGTTCGGCACACCAGGCCTTCTTTACCCCGATAACAGCAAATGGCCAAACGACCGCGATGGCCACGTAAGTTCCAGTATCTAGCTTATTCGTTCAGTCATATCGTTGATTCATATGTGCTGAACTCTCATCAGAATCCTATGTTCCTTTCGTCGAACGTGTTGTGTGCACGCGCGGTTTGAACAAATCGAACCATTTAAGACTATTCTATACAGCGGAAGCTCTGCTCGTACCTGATATTCTGGTATTTTCGTAGTGACACAGTCTTAATTTAGGTGATAGATGAGTTGTTAATTTCGATTTTGCAATGGAATGCCTACTAGGTGATATTCTGTTTCCTAAAATAAAAACAAACAGATTAGACGATTTAAGGCTGTTATGCCCCGAGCTGTTTATGATCATCATCAGGAGTTTGTTCTGGGGGCTCTGCTACTACTCCATATATTGAGTATCTTCGTAGTGACACAGGTACAATTTAGGCGATATCTGAGGAGACACTCGTATTTAGGCGATATTTTGTGTACTTTAATCTGAAGGTCCAGTTGTCAAATTGTATTTGCAATGGAATCCATGCTAGGTGATTATACCAACTGACAACAAACTCTGCAGAATATTCATGCAAAACTGATGTTGCTGGATAAGTGGTCTGAATCAGTAGTGGTGAATATCAAGGAAGAAGAAGAGACGGAAATGGAAGATGACCAAAACTGGGTGGGTGGCAACGACGAGTGGCTGGTCCTTTTATCACAGGATGGCAGTACTTGGACTCTAAAAAATGGCTCTATATCGGTGAGACTTGCATTGCCATCTTTGGAGGGTGTCGGCATTACTACATTCAACAACGGGTGGCCGCCGCCCTTTCCGAATTCGCTTATAGGTTCAACATGGCAGAACTTGACCTCGTGAAGGTACAACTCCCACATAGACCGCGGGAGGGGGCGTGGAAGAACTGGGAGTACGACCTCTTAGCGGTGTTCGACAAGGCAATCACATTCATTAGATGCCCAGAAGACAATGAATGGACAGTCTTGCGCGACGACTTCCTACGGCCGGAGAAGTATGTCGATCCCATCTTCACCTACGGCTACTCTTCGTACAGACCGCAATGCATTTATGCGGTCACTGAACCTAGCGGCGATGTGCGTGTTTGGGAGCCGTCCATTTGGGGTGAGTCATGGTGTCATATAGCATGTAAAATCCTATTCAAAATTCTGCTTACTGACTATAAGTAACACGCAGGTACCCACGCAGCCCCGCGCGTCATTCCAGCTCCGGTCATCGAAGATGCAGTAGCAGATGCTGAACTTGGGACATGGCGCTGGTTCCTGGCACCTCTCGGAGACAACATGGAACATGATGATGAACTCATGTGGATTCATATCAGGGGAGCATTAAACAGCATTGGTGATACAATAGAACATATGGGGACACACCTTTCTTCATACCCATCACTGTGGTGTCATGTTTTCTCGAGGTCCGCATGCCCATCCAAAGACCCAGTAGAGAAAGTCTGGAGTAGAGTCAACAATCTGAAGGGACAATCTGTGTCTATTGGGATCAACTACCCTTTCTTTGTCAGAGCCCCTAGAGCTGTTGAACCTGTAATTGCTCAGGCAGCCCTGGCCCCTGATGATGCTGCTGGTGGTGGTGTTGGTGGTGGTGGAGCTGACGAAGAACTAGCTGCTGCTGCTCCTGGTGAAGCTGACGAAATACTTGGTGATGCTGCTGCTGGTGAAGCTGACGAAATACTTGCTAATGCTGCTGCTAGTGAAGCTCACGAAATACCTGCTGAGGCTGCTGCTAGTGAAGCTGACGAAATACCTGCTGAGTCTGCTGCCAGAATCCAGGAAGAACATGCTGGTGTTGTTGCTGAGGTGCCATCACTTCCAGTGTTGATAGCAGACTGTGTGTTTGCTGCACACTCACGCGCCTATCATGTTGACACTCCAGATCCGACCTGGAGCCGAATCCATGTCGGGGGGAGGGGGCCTACAATTGGCTCATCAGTGGGGTCGTACGATTTGAAGGAGAATGACAGACGGCCAAATTCAGCATTCTGGTTCGTTCCAACGATACCACCAGCTCCAGGGACCTAGTGCTCATACTGGCAGATCCGATGAACCATTTGTCTTTATCTTTATCATTAGTTACGCTTATGTGTGTAAAGACTAAGCTATGCTTATTTGTGTAATACTAAGTTAGGCCTAACTGCGTAATATTCATTGAAGCCCAACTTTTCTTTCCACGCCCTATTGATGATTGATGACATGGATCTAGCTTTTCTGCGTGTATTTGCATTGAATCGCTCATTGATTTGTTCACATATTTTTTGGCAATGGCTGATGAACTCCATTTTCTTGGTAACTTGCTTCGTCAGCGAGCACTTGTTGATGCAATGCAAAGTACAGAACATGGTCATCATCGTCATTCCATTTAGGTTCTCTATGTTTCGTCATCACGGAGCTACTAATTTCAAATGAAAATCTAGTAAACAATATATGTCTACATTGTTAGAGTATGCTATGGCCATGGTACATACATGTTTTTCTACAATCACAAGAAGAAAACTTGATGCATTTTCACCTTGTTGGCATTGTGCCGAACTGGGTGGATGTGGCTTTGGGGTTCGGAGAGGAAGGCGTCGTGGCTGGTGCGTGTGCGACCACGGCGACGGCGAGCTCGGATTCTGGAGGAGGCCAACAGGACCGAGCATGGTCGGCATGGTGACATATCTCACCCGGGAATGAATTCCCGTCCCCGCGCCGTGCCAATGGTGCGGTCATGGTGAGGGCGAGCTCCGATCCGGGATGGGGAGGAGAACGGGCCGAGTAGGTTCGTCCAAGTCCTAGCTCCGCACCATGGCCGTGACCACAGATTGCCGCCCCGGAGGAAGAAGAATACGTGTAAAGGATGCATGCGCCAACGCTGCAAGCCTACATGGCAGCGACGACAGCAGCGACATAACGGCGAAAGCTGACATGGGGGCCCAACTTGACGGCCATTAGCCTGATTGTATTGAAACGTAAAGTTGAATTCGTGCCGAAAAAGACCCTCTGAGTATTTGGCACGTCAACTGTAGTCATCACGGCTGATTTCAGGGAACTCGGGTACCGTGTTGCCTGGCCACCCCAACTTTCGGGCCGCAAAATGATATTCTCCCTATGCTAGTAGCCTCTAGTTTCAACAACTTGTTTGTTTACAAAATTCCCTTGCATAGGAAGTGGGTTAGACTTAAACATGTGTATTTTTGCTTCTTAATGCTCTCTTTCACTTTAATTCATATTTTTATGTGAGCATCATTGAAATTATCATGCCCATCTTAATGGCTATAAAGAAAGAGCTTTTTGGGAGACAACCCAATTTATTTGTGTTTTCAGTTGTTTTTGTTTCTTTGAGTCTTGGAAGTTATTACTTCGGTGATAACCTCTCCTTATCCTTTTTGTTTGGAATTTTGTGTCAAGATCAACCTCTAATGAGAGATAAGTAAGATTAGGGGAAGTTGCTGTCCCGAAACAGATTTTTGTGCTTCACCGTAAAAATTCGTGAGAGATCTCTATATGTCGGATTGCATTTGCTTCTTTAAACGATTTCCTTTTTGAATTCTTTTTGGGTTTTCGGAAGGAGTTGCTACAGTAGCTTATGTTTTGATGGATTTTAGTTGAATTTGAACCTAAAAGGTTTATTATCTCGCTTATACTAATGTTGCTAATGATAATTGTGTAAAGTTTTGTGTGAAAGAAATTTCCAGGTTAGTGGAGAAAATGGTGTAATAAGAAAGTGAAAGGTTTCATGACTCGAGCAATATGAGTATGAAGATGAAGATATTGATGTTATTCAAGTGGTGACTCCGGAAGAATCTATAAAAGACCAAATTCAGAGACCTGCAGAGTCCGTTTTCGAATAGGTAACAGTTCTGGTAAGAAAAGTTCCGCGAAAATTATGTCTAGTTATATTTTTGGAATTTTTACCCAACAAGGAAAGTTACAAAGCGAAAGAGGGATGGAAACGGAGCCAGGGTGGCTCACACCACCCCCTGGCCACGCCAGCAGGTGGTGTGGCCGCCCCAGACTCCGTCTCCGACCCGTTTTCTCCCAGTACCTTCCTTTTGTTGTAAAACTTCATAATATATAATCCCCTGGATCCCCCGAGGTTCGTATATCGTGTTCTCGTCGTGTTTTTGTTTCGATCTGTTTCTGACAGGTAGAGTCCCAGTTTTGGAGCCACAATGTCTCCCTCTGGATCAGCCAAGGAAGATTCCTCAGCGAATATCATCAACCCATACATGAGAGAGTTGAAGATACATCCCAAGGAGTTGTTGCTTGAAGATGGGGTGGTACGGATAAAAGAGGTTTAAGGCCCTAAAGGTGAAGGAAGTCTGGAGGACAGGATGGAAGCACTGGAGCAAGAAGTCTTTAGGTACAAGAAGATGGCGGAATGCGAAGTGGATATCATCCATAAGATTTGTTCCGAACTCATCGCCGAGCACCAAAAGGAGACTTCTGAGCTCAAGGATGAAGTCCTCTCACTCCGCCAAACAACCAACCAACTGCAAGCACAACTCTATGACGTTCAAAATCAAAACTGTGAGTACGAGGTTAGGTTTAAACGCATAAGTGCTGCTGCAAGTTTCAGGATGCTGGAGACCACAATGTCCTTTGTTGATGGGGAACCCTTACCTTGGAAGTCGGACGATGACAAGAGAATACCACCACCACCGAAGGAGTAATCCGTCATCAGGTTTTGGCATCCCCTTGGTTTGTTCCAAGCTTGGGGGAGTGCCGCGGTATCATATCACTATCTTCTATCTTTTAACCTTTTTAGTAGAGTCATATCATGAATAGAGGAGTTATCATGTAGGATGGTTTGCATTATGGAAGTGTCCCCCCTCTCGTTAGATATCTATGTATCCCTTGGTGTGAGTTGCCGTTATGAAATATTAATGAGAAGTTCTATCATTTACTCTTTTGCATATCTTATATTAGTTTTCAATTCTTGGTTATATGATTGATCTTGTCGTTAGTATTGGTATCACTTTGGGATCATTGAGTTAATTTTAGTTGGTTTTGGCAAACCTTTCTCGGTCAGTAGCAACACTATTTTGAGAATTGAATGAAAAAGATAAAAGTACTCTTAAAGAAATATAATTTCATCATCTTTCTTTCTTGATTTGCTCATAAGCTTAGTATTCTCTAGTTAAGATCTTTTGTTCTTCCAAGGAATATTGCATGTTTGTTTTTATGACATGTATGTTTGTTTGTTTCCTTCAACTCTTATGCTTGCTACGCAGCCTTGCTAGCCAAAAACCCGTACTGAGAGGGAATGCTTCTCGTGCATCCAATCCTTAAACCAAAACCTATGCCATTTGTGTCCACCATACCTACCTACTAGCACTATTACTATTCCAAGTAAATTCTTTTTTTTATCTACCTTCCAAATTAAACTTGTTATGAGAAAATTAGTGATTAAAGCTCTCACGAACTTGATGGCACACTTTACTTTCTTGCATTTAATAAACTTGAACCATTGTGTCCATCTTTGTTGCGTATATGTTTGCGCTTTATAAGTTGAAGTTAGCAGAACCATGCATCATGGGGAACGCTTTCAACATTGCACTGGTACTTTGTACCTCGTTGATATCATGATTCTTTTGCTTATGGATCCCGACGGTGTGAAATAAAAGGGGAACTTGTAAGATCATGGAGTTTATATGTGTGTTAGAGAAACGCCTGGGTTGCTAGCCTAAGCCATGCCTAATCATGGCGTAAACTTGCAGCATAACCATAATGAGCACTCTATGAAGCATCCTCAATAAAAACCTATGCAAATAACAAATAAAAGGATCGCTGAGATGCTCATTGTCTGCTTGCCTTGTCATTTTGATTATGGGATAGCTCCTGTATCATGTGCAAGGGGTACCCCGTTAGCGGTTCTCTATGATACATATGTATTTACAATGACAAGAGCTTACTTGTGACTGAAGTTGAGTAGTAAGAGGTTCGGTACTCGTTAGTAAGGGGCATGAGATTTCAACTTATAACTTGTTAAGCATATCCTCTTAGTTGTGTCACTTTAACCTTAATCACCTTCAAGATGCCTATGATAGGGTCAATGAGAGCTGAAAGCTAATAAGTACCATAATTTTTGGAAGCTCTTTGTGAAACTTGAAATCCCTGCTTCCCTCTGTGAAGGGCCTTTCTTTCACTTTTTTAGTTGAGTCAGTAAACATATTCCCTTCTACCTCAGCAAGCATTTTGAGTTGTTGTGTTTTATTCATTCATATGATGATTTATTCAAGCATGTTTCTTATGTTCCTTGTTTTGCACATTGCTCTTATCCTGGTGACTACTACTTTGAAAGCTTTCATTGAAAATCAGTTATTTGTGAGCTCCTGAAAATTGTCAACTATTCTTCAACCAAGAGCTAAGTTATATAATAGTGAGTTGTCTTCTATTATGACTTATGTATTGATGAATGTGATGCTTCTTGTCCGTGTTCTTTTATCGACTCTTCACTCCATAAACCTGAGTTCATGTTTATTGAGTTCAGTTTTGCTTGGGGACAAGTGAAGTCTAAGCTTGAGGGGAGTTGATACGTCCATTTTGCATCACTATTCTATATCATAATTTACTGTTATTTATTGATATATTTCATATTCAGAGATGATACTTATGTTATTTCATGTATTTTTGCATGGTTGATGACTTTTGGAGCATGGACCGCTATAGTCAGGATTCTGGTGGAAAAGGTGCTGTTTGGAGGCAAAATTCGCGAAGATCAGAAAATCCAGAAAAATACATGGAAAATCCTATTTTTCCAAAAGACGAAGAAAGCCAGAAGGGAAGCGGAGATGGGCCACAGGGGGCCCACACCACCCCCTGGCATGGGCCACCCTAGGCCACGCCACCAGGTGGTGTGGCCGCCCTGGTCCACCCCTGGCTCTCCCCTTTGGCGTATATTATCCTCTCGAAACCCTAAGACTCGGGGAGCGGCCACAGAAAGATTCCGCCTCCTCTATGGGGAGGAAAACACCAAGAGAGAAATATCTCTCCGGTAGACAGAATTCTGCCAGGGGAATTCCTTCCTAGAGAGGGGAGCTCGTCGCCATCAACACCACCATCAAGCTGGACTTCATCGGGATCATCATCATCATCATCACCACCATCATCTCCACCAGCACCATCATCACCACCTCATACCGCTGTAACAATTGGGTTGAATCTTGCATAGTTCTTAGGGGAAACTTTCCCGGTGTTGATTACTCTTTGTAGTTGATGCTATTGAGTGAACCATTGAATTATCATTTATGTTCAGATTGTTACACATCATTATTTCATCTCTGATCATGATCCATATGATGTCTTGTGAGTAGTTCGTTTTGTTCTTGAGGACATGGGAGAAGTCATGTTGTTAGTAGTGGAATTGTGTTGAGAAAGATTCAATGGTTTGATATTTAAGTTGTGGTGTATTTCTTCTAGTGGTGTCATGTGAACGTCGACTACATGACACTTCACCTATATGGGCCTAGGGGAATGCATTGTGTATTTGGGTACTAATCGTAGGGGTTGCCGGAGTGACGGAAACCTGAACCCCCGTTAGTAAACCATTGCACAAGGGATGTCAGGGTCTTAGAGTTTAAAGTTGTGGTTAGGTTTCTACCTTAATTACTTTCTTGTACATGCGGATGCTTGCAAGGGGTATAATCACAAGTATGTATTAGTCCTAGGAAGGTCGGTACATTACCATGTTCTTGGGCTCGTTCAATTCATCTAATCAAGGGCTTCAACCCTATGGTATTGGATATTTATTTTGAGAAGTTGGAAAAATTCACTTTTCCAACACCTCAAATGGCTAAGTCTGGTCCCTGCAGCTCCTCCATACTATGCTCTCTTTGTTCCTTTTGCCTTTGTTTTATCCATAATTATCATCAACACCTACACACATGTCAAAGACAAGAAAGAGGGATAAAATTCTACCTAAAGTACTAAATGTGTAAAGCTCATATTGAATTTAATAAAAACAAGTAATCATGCATATCAGGCATAGCAATAGTTAGATGGAGCATGATATGATAGGCAAATGACACAATTTATATTTCTAAAATGTGTTGTATTATCATAGCCATCAACTTCTCCAAGCTAGATCTTGCTCGTCCTCCAGCAAAAGGGATCAATAACTTAATGGATGTGATCTTGCTTATCATTGGAAATCAATGCACCGTATCCTTATTTTTCCTGCAAGCTCAAACCAAGAGAGCACATAATCATGCAAGGCAATATAAGCTCAGTTATATTATTCCAAACCACTAGAGATTAGTCAGAAACTTCTATGGCCCATGTCAAAGTTAAATCTAGCTTGCAAGTAAACATGTGATCCTTCTATGGACTTTATTGTATTTTTGTATTTTTATTTGTATAAGGCAAAGCTGAACACGGTTAGTTGTCAATCATAAATAGAAATAGAGTTTTCCAATGCTGCCCACTCATGCCATCTATTAAAGTCTCTCAAGTGCAAACTTCGATTGTTGAGCTCATAGAAAATATATTTCTTAGTAATGAGACCATGACAAAAGAGTGGTATATGTTCAATCGAGACCGTGTAGGCTAGGAAGGACACTCGTGACCATTACCAAGGTTTCCCTTTTCAGTATAATGATTTTTCATAACGGTCATAGGAGTATTCTGACTTTTAATTTTAACGCAGGCCCATGAGAATACCAATGCATACCCAAATATAACATTTTTGCTACATATGTTGGGCAACTCATAGCCAAACTCCAAGAGTTTACTCTTTTTGGATTGTCCAAAGGCCGGTGGAGTTGTTAGCATCCCATGTTGTGCGACACAAGACACGCATAAAGCAATATCTCACATTGATTTCCAAGACAAAATTTTGGCATATGTAATCTCGAAACTTTGAAACATCATTTCTTATTTGACAACTCACTCAGTAAGCATCTATTAAGACCATCATTTCCAACACTATGGGGTCGTGCTACTCCATAAGCATTCACTTAAGACAATTCTGAACAGTGATAACTAGCAAGTTTCGAAGAACTTCTTTATTATATTTTCTTTTCTTTTCAAAATGTAGAGAACATGGCAATGTATATTTAGAGGATCACAATATTTTTCACAAGCTAGATAAATGTTGAACAAGGTGCATCAAAGCTATGGCTTGTCTCCTCTGGGGCCTAACATGAGCAAGTATATCCCTTATATAAATATGAACAAAAACTCACCTAAGCAAGCATTCAAAAACAGAGGGATACCCAATATCATGAAAACTTTTTAAGATAAAGAACGTTGCACAAGACTCTATGCATGCAAAATAACCTCCCCAAGCTAAGAATACCAATTTGAGAAGATCATGAAAACAAAAGAGAAAATGCAGTTATCAAAAGAGAGTATAATAAGTGGTTATGTCCCCAAGCTTAAGTAAAAGCAAGGGTGACACACTTTACCGTTGAGGTGCTTTTAATCTCTACTTTTATGGACAAAGAACCTTTGCTTCAAAGAATGTTTCATGATCCGGTGAATGCCTTCCTTAAGAATCTGGTAGGAAAAAGACTAGAAAGACATTTGTGTTTTTTAAGACACGGGTTTAGCTCACAAGTGATAAAAATACAAGTCCCACTGAGTGGGTTCATCAACCTAAACACCATGCTTAAGTCAACAAACTAATTCTAGAAGTGCGCTTCTCCTAGATTGTGATGAAGTGTAAGTGAGACAAAATATGAAACACGAGTGTGCAACCCCTATGTGCCTATTTAAAACAGGTTTGAGTTGGAAGGTTTTACCAGACATGAATAGGTAGCCATGTTGAATTGAAGTAACCAGGTGGCTCATGCGAGTGTTTGTATGGTTGGAACTACCGTACACATCATCACACAAGGTTCAAGTCCCTGTGAAAATAACACACAAAATAAAATGCATCGATTTTGTATGCGAACATAGTTCGTTTACCCCACTGATAAAAGGAAAATATAAAGAAAACATGAACTTCTATAGAGAATTATAGTTTATGAAGTTTCTTAGGTAGAACTTTTATTGCTTGCAGATATTCAGCTCCCCATCGATCAAGGGAGAAGATGCCATGTGGAGTTTCGAGGTTTTTTAGAAGAAGTAGGAAGAAACGATATCAAAATTTTGATACCAAGGTTACCTTCCCATAGAGATTTTGTGGACGTACCAACTATACGACCGGAACTATACGGCCGGAAAACTATCTCCCGTCGTATAGTTGGTCGTTAGACGTCCAGTAATCTGAAATAAGAATTCTAAGTAGGTATCGATATCTATACGGCGGCAACTATACGGCCGAACCAAAAAGGTCCCGCCGTATAGTTGGTCATTAAACCTTCTGTACCCTAGAAACGAATTTTGATGAAGGCATCGATAACTATACGACCGCAGCTATATGGCCGAAATGTTTAATTTCGTCGTATAGTTGGTTGTTAAACCTTCTGGAGTCGCCAAAATTTACATGTTTCTTCGAAAATTCTTTCTTAACAGGAAACTTATCGAAACACCATGCTTTGATAGAAAAATGACAGATTAAATTTTCGACCAACATTAGCATGTATAAAACGGGATTTAAGTACAACCGAGTTTATGTAACACATAGTAACAATAATTTCTACCTTTTGAAAACTTCAACAAGATTACTCTAATAGCAAGACATGCAAAGAATAAAAGTGCCAATGCAACATGAATGTAACTAGACTCAAGACACAAAACTAAGGAAGACACCTAGTAACTTCCGGGTTGCCTCCCGGGAAGCGCTCTCTTTAAAGCCATAAAGCTAGGCTAGGATGCTCCATACATTACCAACCTGGATCCCAAGGGATATCGACTCGAGGTGAGGTTATACATACCAGCTTGGAGCATCTTGAAGTAGAGTTTGGTCATAGTCGTACCCGCTTACGGTGCATCGACATCATATAGATGAACAAGTTCTCGATATCAAGCGAGTGTTGATGCACCAAGGTTGGTGAACATGCCTCCGTGTATAGCTGCAATGAGAGGATTTGAGATTCATATAAAATTCTTAAATCTTTACCTTAGTTGCCTGTGTAGGGGAACACTCCATAGTATTCTTCCTTCATAGCAGGGAGTTCAGGACCCTGCATGTTAGTATAGCAAGGTTCTATCTCTAGTTCATTAATATTAATTCTCTCCATATGAGTGTCTAGGCACAAGGCCTCCATAGAACAATTATCAATACTTTAGCATCATAAAAATCACTACTAGAGTGAGAGGCATCACACACAAAAGTTGTAGTGTGACTCTCTTTGTCAACCTCACCTTTTTGTTCCTCCTATCATCGAATAGTGTTTTAATAGCAATGATAGAATCAAAAGTAGGAGTCGAAGGTGTGAGCGGGTGATCAATCCTTTCTTCTTCCTTGTGCTCCTTTTCCTGTTTGCTCTTTAGTGAGTCTTGCAAAATGTTATCTTTCTCCATGGCGGTTTTAGACCGCTTCAAATAATATAATACCAATGCATTATTACTTAAGTTATTGTCCCAAAAGAGGAATATGAGGTATACTAGATTAAAAACTCCATCAAGTCCTTCACTTTCAACATCAATACTTCCTAGTCTAAATACCAGTTCAGATGCACCTTTGAAAAGAAAGTATTCTAGTACTTCCAAACTAGCATAGGATTTATCTCTATTATAATTTTCTAGAGTAGGATTGTTGGAACACTTACATTAAAAATTAAGGTGGTCATCTCTTATACAAATTGTGCTATAAGATCCATCATTAGTACGCAACCATAATGAATTCCTTTCCAATTGGTACAGCATTTCTTCATCAGCTCATGTCTAGCAACAAGGCTTGATGAACGTGAATGCTTTATCTCCTCCAATGCTTGTATTATCATTTGAATTTTTTTTATCTCGGAAGACATGATTAGTAGCAACAATTTTTATAATTTTTTGGTTTTGTAATTTTTATTGTTTTCAATATAAAAGAAAGCAGTAAGATAATAGCAACAAACTAAAATAAACTATGTGCTAGTAGATAACCGAATGCTTTGCTCCCCGGCAACGACGTCAATTTGATGACTGAGTTCCTGCACCAATAACAGGGTTATTGTAGTACTTGTAGCAGCAAATATTTAAAGAGTTTGTCCCGATGGGAGCTCGGCGAACATGACCCTGCAGCCATGTTGTCAATGCGACCATGTTCGCACCCAAACCATGGTTTGGAAATAACCTATTCTATAAGTTGCTAGGATAAATGAATTTAAGATGTTTTGTAATAACTACTACTAGGACTGGAAGGAAACTAGAACAAAAGTTAAACTGAAAAGAGGTGAATGCAATGAGATGAAATATTAATGCTATGTTTCCTCAAGTAATGTTGTGTATACCGGTGTGCATGATAAGTGCTTATGGAATAATTGTTAACTAATATTGTGGCGGCCCCTCATATACCGTTGTCTCACACCATTGGTAAGTGGCAACTAGAAAACTCAATTGTCCACACCCTTTTCAGACATGAGTCTTCTCGTAAGAGAATAGTGTATTAAGGTAACAACACCAATCAAGCTAAACCAGAGCAAAGGCATTAAGTTCTATGGACAACTGTACTCTAAGCAAGTGTGCTAGTCACAAGATATCCCGTCTGTCACTTTGGGGTCAAGCAATTCGCAACACTATATATATCTATATCATGCGTGATCTTGAGGGAATTCTGGGCAGTGCATCCTAAGCTGCTATTGCCTCCACAAATCACTTATTGCAAATAGCCTATTAGTTCTACCCATGGAAGAGCAGAGACCAATGATAAGTTTTGTGACACTCCGTGAATCCCTAGTAAATTCCTCAACAATGGATTGGACATCTCCAATCACTAGAATAATATTATAAATAGAACAATGTAAAGAGAAAGCACAAACATATTAATTAACAAGAACACACCACACTTTAATTACTCAAATCATCATAACATTAATAAAAGGGGGTTCAAGCCATGTTACAACCCATCACGAAGATCATGATGGGGAAGGATGAAGGAGTAGCGGCGATGGAGATGGTGATGATGGTGCGGTGATGGGGCGTCGGCGTGGTGATGGCGGCGTCCTCCTTCTCCTCCTCTTCTTGCTTGGATGGCTTGATGGTGTTGATGGAGATCTAGATCTGGGTAGAGCTATAGAGGCTATGGAGGCGGCACGATGGTAGGGCACCGCCGTGGAGGCGGTAGATGGGATCTATATCTTGTATATGGTGTATGGTGGCTTCGTCCTCTCTTATTTGACTCCTCCCTCCTTTATATAGGCCTTGGGGGTGCCCTAGGTTTCCCCCAATACCGTCATATGACTTAGGGAAGGTTCTAGAGCTTCCGAAGGGCGAAATCTCGTGACCTTTTTGGCAACTATACGGCGGGAGCTATTATGCCGGAATTTTTGCTCCCGCCGTATAGTTGGTCGTTAAACCTTCGATATTCTTTAGTATTTGGTCGCCATTTCTTCATACAAACTCTGTTTTGCATGTTCTTGGGCTCGTTGAATTCATATAATCAAGTGATTCAACCCTATGGTATTGGATCTTTATTTTGAGAAGTTGGAAAATTTCACTTTTCCAACACCTCAAATGGCTAAGTCTGGTCCCTGCAGCTCCTCCATACTATGCTCTCTTTTTTCTTTTTGCCTTTGTTTTATCCATAATTATCATCAACACCTACACACATGTCAAAGACAAGAAAGAGGGATAAAATTCTACCTAAAGTACTAAATGTGCAAAGCTCATATTGAATTTAATAAAAACAAGTAATCATGCATATCAGGCATAGCAATAGTTAGATGGAGCATGATATGATAGGCAAATGACACAATTTATATTTCTAAAATGTGTTGTATTATCATAGCCATCAACTTCCCCAAGCTAGATCTTGCTCGTCCTTGAGCAAAAGGGATCAATAACTTAATGGATGTGATCTTGCTTATCATTGGAAATCAATGCACCGTATCCTTATTTTTCCTACAAGATCAAAGCAAGAGAGCACATAATCATGCAAGGCAATATAAGCTTATTTATATTATTCCAAACCACTAGAGATTAGTCAAACACTTCTATGGCCCATGTCAAAGTTAAATCTAGCTTGCAAGTAAATTTGTGATCCTTCTATATGCACTTTATTGTATTTTTGTATTTTTATTTGTATAAGGCAAAGCTGAACATGGTTAGTTGTCAATCATAAATACAAATAGAGTTTTGCAATGCTGCCCACTCATGCCATCTATTAAAGTCTCTCAAGTGCAAACTTCGATTGTTGAGCTCATAGAAAATATATTTCTTAGTAATGAGACCATTACAAAAGAGTGGTATATGTTCAATCGACACCGTGTAGGCTAGGAAGGACACTCGTGACCATTACCAAGGTTTCCCTTTTCGGTATAATGATTTTTCATAATGGTCATAGGAGTATTCTGACATTTAATTTTAATGCGAGCCCATGAGAATACCAATGCATACCCAAATATAACATTTTTTCTACATATGTTGGGCAACTCATAGCCAAACTCCAAGAGTTTACTCTTTTTGGATTGTCCAAAGGCCAGCGGAGTTGTTAGCATCCCATGTTGTGTGACAGTGGCATAAGACACGCATAAAGCAATATCTCACTTTGATTTCCAAGACAAAATTTTGGCATATGTAATCTCGAAACTTTGAAACATCATTTCTTATTTGACAACTCACTCAGTAATCATCTATTAAGACCATCATTTCCAACACTATGGAGTCGTGCTACTCCATAAGCATTCACTTAAGACAATTCTGAACAGTGACAACTAGCAAGTTTCGAAGAACTTCTTATTATATTTTATTTTATTTTCAAAATGTAGAGAACATGGCAATGTATATTTAGAGGATCACAATATTTTTCACAAGCTAGATAAAAGTTGAACAAGGTGCATCAAAGCTATGGCTTGTCTCCTATGGGGCCTAACATGAGCAAGTATATCCCTTATATAAATATGAACAAAAACTCACCTAAGCAAGCATTCAAAAACAGAGGGATACCCAATATCATGAAAACTTTTTAAGATAAAGAACTTTGCACAAGAGTCTATGCATGCAAAATAACCTCCCCAAGCTAAGAATACCAATTTGAGAAGATCATGAAAACAAAAGAGAAAATGCAGTTATCAAAAGAGAGTATAATAAGTGGTTATGTCCCCAAGCTTAAGTTAAAGCAAGGGTGACACACTTTACCATTGAGGTGCTTTTAATCTCTACTTTTATGGACAAAGAACCTTTGTTTCAAATAATGTTTCATGATCCGGTGAATGCCTTCCTTAAGAATCTGGTAGGAAAAAGACTAGAAAGACATTTGTGTTTTTGAAGACACGGGTTTAGCTCACAAGTGATAAAAATACAAGTCCCACTGAGTTGGTTCATCAACCTAAACACCATGCTTAAGTCAAAAAACTAATTCTAGGAGTGGGCTTCTCCTAGATTGTGATGAAGTGTAAGTGAGACAAAATATGAATCACGAGTGTGCAGCCCCTATGTGCTTATTTAAAAGTGGTTTGAGTTGGAAGGTTTTACCAGACATGAATAGGTAGCCATGTTGAATTGAAGTACCCAAGTGGCTCATGCGAGTGTTTGCACGGTTGGAACTATCATACACATCATCACACAAGGTTCAAGGCCCTGTGAAAATAACACACAAAATAAAATGCATCGATTTTGTATACGAACATAGTTCGTTTACCCCACGGATAAAAGGAAAATAAAAAGAAAACATGAAGTTCTATAGAGAATTATAGTCTAGGAAGTTTCTTAGGTAGAACTTTTATTGCTTGCAGATATTCGGCTCCCCCTCTATCAAGGGAGAAGATCCCATGTGGAGTTTCGAGGTTTTTTAGAAGAAGTAGGGAGAAAGTATATCAAATTTTTGATACCAGGGTTACCTTCCCATAGCGATTTTATGGACGTACCAACTATATGACCGGAACTATACGGCCAGAAAAATATTCCCCGTTGTATAGTTGGTCGTTAGACGTCTAATAATCTGAAATAAGAATTCTAAGTAGGTATCGATATCTATACAGCGGCAACTATACGGCCGAACCAAAAAGGTCCCGTCGTATAGTTGGTCGTTAAACCTTCTGTACCCTAGAAACAAATTTTGATGAAGGCATCGATAACTATACGACCGCAACTATATGGCCGAAATTTTTAATCCCGTCATATAGTTGGTCGTTAAACCTTCTAGAGTTGCCAAAATTTACCTGTTTCTTTGAAAAATCTTTCTTAACCGGAAACTTAGTGAAACACCATGCTTTGATAGAAAAATGACAGATTAAATTTTCGACCAACATTAGCATGTATAAAACGGGATTTAAGTACAACCGAGTTTATGCAACACATAGTAACAATAATTTCTACCTTTTGAAAACTTCAACAAGATTACTTTAATAGCAAGACATGCGAAGAATAAAAGTGCCAATGCAACATGAATGTAACTAGACTCAAGACACAAAACTAAGGAAGACACCTAGTAACTTCCGGGTTGCCTCCCGGGAAGCGCTCTCTTTAAAGCCATAAAGCTAGGCTAGGATGCTCCATACATTACCAACCTGGATCCCAAGGGATATCGACACGAGGTGAGGTTATACATACCAGCTTGGAGCATCTTGAAGTAGAGTTCGGTCGGAGTCATACCTGCTTATGGTGCATCGGCATCATGTAGATGAACAAGTTCTCGCTATCAAGCGAGTGTTGATGCACCAAGCTTGGTGAACATGCCTCCATGTATAGCTGCAATGAGAGGATTTGAGATTCATATAAAATTCTTAAATCTTTACCTTGGTTGCCCATGTAGGGGAACACTTCATAGTATTCTTCCTTCATAGCAGGAAGTTCATGACCCTGCATGTTAGTATAGCAAGGTTCTATCTCTAGTTCATTATTATTAATGCTCTCCATATGAGTGTCTAGGCACAAGGCCTCCATAGAACAATTATCAATACTTTAGCATCATAAAAATCACTACTAGAGTGAGAGGCATCACACACAAAAGTTGTAGTGTGACTCTCTTTGTCAACCTCACCTTTTTGTTCCTCCTTTTCATCAAATAGTGTTTTAATAGAAATGATAGAATCAAAAGTAGGAGTCGAAGGTGTGAGCGGGTGATCAATCCGTTCTTCCTCCTTGTGCTCCTTTTCCTGTTTGCTCTTTAGTGAGTCTTGCAAAATGTTATCTTTCTCCATGGCGGTTTTAGACCGCTTCAAATAATATAATACCAATGCATTATTACTTAAATTATTGTCGCAAAAGAGGAATATGATGTATACTAGATTAAAAACTGCATCAAGTGCTTCACTTTCAACATCAATACTTCCTAGTCTAATTACCAGTTCAGATGCACCTTTGAAAAGAAAGTATTCTAGTACTTCCAAACTAGCATAGGATTTATCTCTATTATAATTTTCTAGAGTAGGATTATTGGAACACTCACATTAAAAATTAAGGTGGTCATCTGTTATACAAATTGTGCTATAAGATCCATCATTAGCACGCAACCATATTGAATTCCTTTCTAATTGGTACAGCATTTCTTCATCAGCTCATGTCTAGCAACAAGGCTTAATGAACTTGAATCCTTCATCTCCTCCAATGCTTGTATTATCACTTGAATTTTTTTATCTCGGAAGACATGATTAGTAGCAACAATTTTTATAATTTTTTGGTTTTGTAATTTTTAATTATTTTCAATATAAAAGAAATCAGTAAGATAATAGCAACAAAGTAAAATCAACTATGTGTTAGTAGATAACCGAATGCTTTGCTCCCCGGCAATGACGTCAATTTGATGACTGAGTTCCTGCACCAATAACAGAGTTATTGCAGTACTTGTAGCAGCAAATATTTAAAGAGTTTGTCCCGATGGGAGCTCGGCGAACATGATCTTGCAGCCACGGTGTCAATGCGACCATGTTCGCACCCAAACAATGGTTTGGAAATAGCCTATTCTATAAGTTGCTAGGATAAATGAATTTAAGATGTTTTGTAATAACTACTACTAGGACTGGACGGAAACTAGAACAAAAGTAAAACTGAAAAGAGGTGAATGCAATGAGATGAAATATTAATGATGCATTCCTCAAATAATGTTGTGTATACCGGTGTGCATGATAAGTTCTTATGGAATAACTGTTAACTAATATTGTGGCGGCCCCTCATATACCGTTGTCTCCCACCGTTGGTAAGTGGCAACTAGCCAACTCAATTGTCCACACCCTTTTCGGACATGGGTCTTCTCATAAGAGAATAGTGTATTAAGGTAACAAGACCAATCAAGATAAACCAGAGCAAAGGCATTAAGTTCTATGGACAACTGTACTCCTAAGCAAGTGTGCTAGTCACAAGATATCCCGTCTGTCACTTTGGGGTCAAGCAATTCACAACACTATACCTATCTATATCATGAGTGATCTTGGGGGAATTCTGGGAATTATGGTCAAACCAGCGGGCAAGAAGATAGGGGATGAGCCTCGCTACAACTTGCATTAGATAGCTGAAGAAACATCATAGTGTGAGTCTAAAAATATTTTTTTTCAAAAAATCATGAGCTTAGATCATGTAGCTGTAGTTCAAACTGGAACCACTTCCTACAAAGTTTTCATTTTTTTCAAAAAGTCATGAGCATTAGATCATGTGTATCTCAACATGGCAATCAATGTCTTGGAGTCCAAAAATTATTATTCATTATTTAAAAATGATTTACCATTTAAAAACCCTTTTATGATTTACCATTTAAAAACCCTTTTAAAAATGATTTACCATATTAAATAATTGATTTTTTATAAAAAATAAATTATATTTTTATTAGGTAGATATTTCTATTATGAATATTTTGATATGCTATATATATTTTTATTACATATATTTTGTTATGCTATATATATTAATATGCAATAAGGTGGGAACCAGAATTTATACCACAAAATTTAAAATAATTTTCGAAAGGCCCTTTAGTCCACGGTCAATGCCACGACCCGGGGATAAAGGTGGACGATTGGCGCGCAGCTTATGGGCTGCTGGCAAATATCTTTAGTCCCGGGTCGTGGCATGACCTGGGGCTAAAGGTCACACCTTTAGCCTAGGGTCATGCCACGACCCAAGACTAAAGGTCCTTTAGTCCTTGGTCATAGCATGACCCACGACTAAAGGCCCCTGCCATATAACCCACGCCGCCCTTCTCTCCCAAATCCCATCTCACTTAGATCGAGCAGGAGGATCCAAAGCAGAGACATCCACGATGCCCCTAGGATGCCCAACTATGCCACGGACCTCCCCCTCTTTATCGCCATCCGGCCGCCACGCTCCTCCTCTTCTCTGTCTGCACGCGTAGATGTGCTCCACGCGCCACCACCACCGACCTCCGCCGCCACCACCAACCACCGCAATCATCACCATTCCCAGGTAGGCCCCCTCTCCTCTAATCGAGCCGGTGGAGATGGTGATGACGGTGCAGTGATGGTGGCGTCGGCGTGGTGATGGCGGCGTCCTCCTTCTCCTCCTCTTCTTGCTTGGATGGATTGATGGTATTGATGGAGATCTAGATCTTGGTAGAGCTATAGAGGCTATGGAGGTGGCACAGAGGCAGGGCGCCGCCGTGGAGACGGTAGATGGGATCTAGATCTTGTATATGGTTGATGACCCACAAGTATAGGGGGTGTATCACAGTATTTTCGAGGGAAGTGAAACCCAATTTATTGATTCGACACAAGGGGAGCCAAAGAATATTTATAAGCCTTAACAACTGAGTTGTCAATTCAGCTGCACCTGGAAACAATCTTGCTCACAGCAGTTTATCAGTAGCAACAGTTTTGTAAAAGCAATAGTAAAGTAACAACAGTAGTAAAATAAAGACAGCAGTAACAATAGCAGTAAACAGTAGGATTCGAGTGCGGTAGGCATAGGGATGGATGGATGGGCGTTGCATGGACAAGACAATTCACATAGCAATCAGAACATAGGGCAATTGCAGATAAATAAGATAAAGCATCCAAGTACTAGATCTTCCTAGGCATGTGTTCCATATATAGTCATACATGCTCGCAATGAGAACTTGCACAACATCTTTTGTCCTGCCAGCTCGTTTGCAGCGGGGCCTCAAGGGAACTACTGGCAATTAAGGTGCTCCTTTTAATAGAGCACCGGAGCAAAGCATTAACACTCTGTGAACACATGTGATCCTCACATCAAAGCCATTCCCTCCGGTTACCCCGATTTCTATCACTTCGGGGCCATTGGTTCCAGACAACAACATGTGTATACAACTTGCAGATAAGACCATAAACAATACTATCATAATGAATCAATAACATGTTCAGATCTAAAATCATGGCACCCGGGCCCTAGTGACAAGAATTAAGCATAACAAGTAGCAACAAAGTCAAAAAGTACTAATAGTAGATACTAGGCACCATGCCCTAACAATCCGATGCCATTACATGAACGATCTCATCCAATCCCTACCATCCCCATAGACTACAGCAGGGGAGTACTCACTCATATATTGGGGAAACATGGATGGTCGATGGAGAAGCGATGGTGATGATGATGGCGATGATCTCCTCCAATTCCCCGTCCTGGCAGGGTGCCAGAACGGAGTTTCTGGTGCTGTTTCGTGGAATCTGGTGGTGGCGGCGGAGCGGAACTCCTTCTGGAAAAACGTCGAACCCCCTAGAGTTTTTAGGTCAGAAGGCTTATTATAGGCGAAGATGGGGACCGAGGGGGTGTCTGGGGCGGCCAGACCACCCCCTGGCGCGGCCTCGGCTAGCCCGCGTGGCCAGGTGGTGTGGCCTAGGCCCAGCCCCCTCCGTCTTGTATTCTGGCTCTGGGAGTCTTCTGGTGAAATAGGATTTTTGGCATATTTTCCGGGATTTTTCCTGATAGTTGATTTTATACACAAAAAGTAGATACCAAGGCAATTCTGCTGAAAACAACGTCAGTCTGTGTTAGTTGCATCCAAATCACACAAGTTTAGAGGACAAACAATAGCAAAAGTGTTCGGGAAAGTAGATACATTTTGGACGTATCAACTCCCCCCAAGCTTAGCTTATTGCTCGTCCTCAAGCAATTCAGTTGAAAACTGAGTGCGACAAAGAAACTTTCACGAACACATTTTCTTCATATGATGTATATATTCTCAGCATATGATCAACTACTTAGACAATTCATAATAAGGAGTATGCAACTAAGTTTACTTAATAGTCATTGCAAGCTATGAAGAGATTCCAACCTAAAAATAATAAGTATCATGAAGTATAAATATAAGCAACATTACAATGCCCATAATAAGGTATGATAGAGTGGTATCTCGCTTGCCTTTTTATTGTGAATGCCAAGGCACCTCTGAAATTCAGGTGAAGACTATAAGTAAAGATATCAAAGATACAAGCATCAAAGTCATAACACAAATAATCAAGTAATGGGACATGCACAAAAAATGACAACTATGCTGTCAAGAAGGTGCTCATAGAATATGTGGAGACTCAACAAGGAAAACGAAAAAGGTTTTGAAAAGTTTGAAAGGCTTCCAAATGAAAGTATGGTACTCATTAGCTTTGAGCTCTCATTGCCCCTATCATAAGCATCTTTAATATGGTTAAGGTGAAAGTGAGGTCCAATCTGAGTTATATGCTTGACAGACTATAAACTGAAAATCCCATGTCCCTTGAGTACGAGGGTCGCTCCTCATGATACTCAACTTTAGTTACCTGTAAGTTCTTGTCATCGTAAATACGTGCATATCATAGAGAACCACCAACGAGGTACCCCTTGCCCGATGATACGGAAGAATCCCCATATCAAAATGATAAGGCAAGCAGACAATGAGTATCTCAGCAATCTTCTTATTTACCATGGGAAAATGGTGCTTTTTTCTCTCTTTCCTCTTTTCTCAAATCTCTTTTTTTTCTTTTTCTCAATAGCTATCTCTCTCTTTTTTTATAAGAAGAATGCTTCATAGATACTTATTATGGTTACGCTGCAGGTTTCCACCATGACGGCATGGATTAGACCGGCGACCCAGGTGTTTCTCTAACACACATACATAACTCCATGGACTTACAGGCTCCCCTTTTATTTCACACCAACGACATCCGCAAACAAAAGTGCATGGTATCAACTGGGTATATATTTACAGGTGTTGAAAGCGTTCCCCGTGACAGCACGGTTCTGCTAATCCCCAGCCTATAATTTGCAAGCATATAACTTTCATGGACAGTCACAATGGTTCAGGTTTATTAAGTGCAGAAAATAAAGTGTGCCATCAAGTTCGTGAGAGCTTTACTAACTAACTTTCTCATAACAAGCAAACATTTTATTTGGAAGAAAACAAGGCATATTGAATATGCACGGAAATAGCAAATGATGCTAATAGGTAGGTATGGTGGACACTTTGGCAATATTTGGTTTTAGGGAGTTGGAAACATGAGTAAAACATACTCAGTGAAAGTGAAGGCTAGCAATAGTAAGGGAGCGACAAACGAGAGAGAAATAGCTGTCATAATCATGCTTGCAACAAAACAGGACTAATCATGGCATGAAAGTGATTCAAGACCCTCAAGACAAAATAATTCATCGAGGCTCAACTGATTATTTCAGTCATATGCATGCGTGAGCATGTGCCAAGTCAATTCAAATGAAACATTCAGAGGAGGATACCACGGTGTCATACCAAGGTATGAATAGAGTAATGCAAGCAAACATTCATAAGACATGCTACAAACTATTAGCAAGCTGGAACTAATCATATGAAAGCAAGAACTACTAAGCATCCATAAATAACATACACCCTACATGAACAGACTAAGCATGCCCACAATGATGAGTATATGTACAAACATGAAAACAAATAGAGTTCGTTACCAGCTTCTTACCACACCTCAAGTTGTCATTAATCCTCATTATTTCCCTTCACTTGTGTGGCTTGAATAATAATAATAATATGAAACCAAATCCCACTAAGGACTGCTGAACCCTACAACAAAACTCACAAAACCAAAGAAGAACAGCAAATATTTTTGGTGTTTTCAATTTTTTAAAGCAAGAACCAAAAAGGAAGAACAAGCAAAGAAAAATCTTTTTCGGTTTTTTGAATAGTTCAAACAAAGCAAAAAGGGAAAAGCAAACCAAGGCAAAAAGAAGAAGAAGCAAACCAAAGAGAAACAATAGAATTTTTTTTGGTCTTTTTGTTTTTTAGAAAGCAAAAGCAAAGTAAGACCAAAAACTAAAAAGAAAACGAAACATGAATATAAGTACCGATGCAAAATGATATGGAGATGAGTGCGACGTCGGCGTACCTCCCCCCAAGCTTAGGCTTTTGGCCTAAGTGGGTGTCAATCCATGTACGAATAAGGGTTCCAAGCAGGCGGGTCATGATAATAATGATCGTAGTTGGACTCGTGGGAAGAAGAAGAAGCTCCCCAATCATAAGCAGGCTACTCATATGAAGACCCCCCCTCATTCGAGGGCTGGACCGAATCATCCGTGACCTCCCTTCTAGTATCCTGCTCCTGCTGGGAGAGCTCTCCGAAGTATGTATCAAACTCCTCCTCCGTGAGAGACCATCCTACCCTGTTATCAAGGTTAAACAAAACAGGTGCAGGCAAAAGAACAACACGCTCGGACTTGCTCTTCCTCCAACCAGCTTTGAGAAAGGTTATTTCATAAGACATCTCACTCAAATTAGCCCAAGAAGAAACAAATTTATGCTGTATCATGGAATTAAGGTCAAGCCTTTCTATGGGAAACTGTAGGTCTAGATGATGGGGTACTAAATCATGCAATGCTAGTAAACGAGAAGCAATGAGGCCCCCACAAAGTCCACCTTTCTCGCGGTTAGCAGCAAGACGGAAAGCTATCAAAACACCCAAGTTATAAGTCCTATCTCGTTTAAGAGCAGCAGAGATGAATGCTAGATCATACGAAGATAACTTATAGATAGTTTTCCTAGCAAGAACACACTTGGTAATAAAGTAGGCAAAGTAGCGAATGGAGGGGAGATGAATGTTACGAATTTTCCCACTCTCCTTCGAGAAGCTGCTTCCTTGGAAAATTTCTGCGTATAGATCCATGAGTGGTGCAGGTCGCTCTTTAATCCTTCTACATGATCCCCACTGAGGTACCTTAATAGCTGCACAGAAGTCATCGAGAGAAAGGTCGATAGCAATATTGTAAATTTTGTAGTGGACCATGGGGTTAGGCAAAGAGTAACTAAATTGAAAGTCCTGCACCACAGACATGGTTAGCTTCACAAATTGACAAGTTTCATCTTCCAAAAAGTGCTCCAATCCTGCATTAGAAACCAAAGTGTGGAAATCCTGGAGAATTCCTGCACCTCTCATGAACTTAGAGCTTGGATAAATGGAAGGAAAAACTTCCTCCTCCCGGTGGACCTTCATGACCTTAGGCACCCATAGTTCATGTTGGTTTAGTTGATGCTCATTCATCTTCTATTCTGCAATTTAAACACCTATTAAACAAGTGCTTACAAAGTGAATATAATGAAGGGTACTACTCATAGGGACTTGTAAGAGTCCTAAACATGCATCAAAACTATATCTCTAAGCATCAAACAAGCTTACAAGCTCTCATAACCTGTCACCTACAACAGCAAAATACTCGAGATATAATCCACTAAACACAAATCTACTTGGACAAGCGGAGGAGTCACATACCGGAGAACAAATGCTCCAAATTTCAGCAACAAAGATGGGCCGAGTGATGTCTACGCACTTCTATTCTTGTAGACAGTTGTTGGGCCTCCAAGTGCAGAGATTTGTAGAACAGCAACAAGTTTTCCCTTAAGTGGATCACCCAAGGTTTATCGAACTCAGGGAGGAAGTGGTCAATGGTATTCCTCTCAAGCAACCCTGCAATCAAGATACAAGAAGTCTCTTGTGTCCCCAACACACCCAATACACTTGTCAGGTGTATAGGTGCACTAGTTCGGCGAAGAGATAGTGAAACACGAGTGGGATGGATAATTATAAGTGGTAATGGTGATAGAGAATAGCTTGGTGGCGTGGAAAAGACTAAAGTAAAACTGAAATAAAGATGAAAGCAAGCAAACATGTAACAGATCTAGTTGCGAACGGTGTTTCAATGCTTAGAAACAAGCCCTAGGGATCATACTTTCGCTAGAGAACACTCTCATATAAATATCTTCTCTTTATGATACTACTCTGAACTACTCTCCGATTGAACACTCTAATCGATGGTAGGGCTATAACAGCACACCTCAAAGTTCATCTTTCCCATCTAGAAACCCCACACTGTCACCTTGAGTACTAGATGAGTCCAACAAACACCACAATTTCATAAAGACATCCAACTCAAAATATAACTCATAACAAGTATTTGTAATCTCTAGCCTAAGTGCCACCATGGTGTGCACGCTGTCACTTTCACACACATGGGGAGAGCAGAGATCTATTAAAGCACTTGAGTAGCAAGGTAGATCTATAGATTACAAGCTCATGATCTCAATAAGATCATGCATAGAGAGAGAGATGAACACATAGCTACCGGTAGAACCCTTAGCCTCGAGAGAGAACTACTCCCTCCTCATCATGGGAATCAGCAATGGTGATGGAGATGGCGGTGGAGATCGAAAGAGATGGCTCCGGGGGCACTTCCCCGTCCCGGCAGGGTGCCGGAACAGAGACTTTCTGTCCCCCGAATATCCCCTTCGGTAGCGGCGGTGCTGCAGAACTTTTCGTGGCTGGAGGCTTGATTCTTTAGGGTTTACGCATCGGGAGGCTTCTTATAGGCTAGAGGGCAAGGTCGGTGGGCGGCCAGGGGGCCCACACCATGCCCTGGTGCGGCCTAGGTGGACCCGCGCCTAGGGGTGGTGTGGCCACCCTGTGGCCCCCCCTCCGGCTCTCCTTCTGGCTCCGTGAGTCTTCCGGGAAAATAGTAACTTTGGCTGTTGTCCCGTCCAATTCCGAGAATATTCATTTTCTGACTTCCTGGAACCAAAAACAGCAGAAAACAGGCAACTAGCACTGTGGCTCTTGTTAATAGGTTAGTCCAAGAAATCATATGAAAAGTACTCCAAAGTTGGAACAAAACACAAGAAAGTATATAAAACCAAGCATGGAACATCAAAAATTATAGATACATTTGCAATGTATCAACATCCCCAAGCTTAACTCCTGCTCGTCCTCGAGTAGGTAAGTGATAAAAAGAAAGAATAATTTTTGAGGTGACATGCACCATCATAAACTTGATCAAAGTATTTGTAAAACATTGATAGCTAGGATCATAGTACTTCAATCATAACATGAAAGACAAAGTTCTAGCAATAAGACAAAGAAACTATGATGCAACATGAAAAGGCACAAACAAAAGATTCATGAATAACAATGCTTTGTAAGACGTTTGTTTGTTTCACATAAAGAAAACATAGCATAATAGTATTCAGCTTGTCCCTCATAGAGTAGCAAATATAAATGCATAGGACACCTTCAAAGTTCATAAGAGTGACTAGATACAAATAGTTTAAAACAAGCAATATCAAGTTATGCATCAATCAACTAGTCTTGGGACAATGCACATAGAACTAAGAATGGCCACTATGCTCTCAAAGTAGGTGCATAAAGGTAGAAGGTGGAGACTCAATATAATGGTGGAAGAAAGGCCTTTTTATAAAAGGAAGTAGGGATTCAAGTCTCATAAAGAGCTTCCAAAAATTATGGTACTTATAGCTTTCAGCTCTCATTTACCCTATCATAAGCATCTTTAAGTGATTAAGGTTAAAGTGAACAAACTATGGTGTACATGCTTGACGAAGTATAAGTTAGAAATCGCATGTCCCTTGTATACGAGGGCCGCTCCTCATACTACTCAAGTTTAGTAACCGGGAACACTCTCATATAAATATCTTCTCTTTATGATACTACTCTGAACTACTCTCCGGTTGAACACTCTAATCGATGGTAGGGCTATAACAGCACACCTCAAAGTTCATCTTTCCCATCTAGAAACCCCACACTGTCACCTTGAGTACTAGATGAGTCCAACAAACACCACAATTTCATAAAGACATCCAACTCAAAATATAACTCATAACAAGTATTTGTAATCTCTAGCCTAAGTGCCACCATGGTGTGCACGCTGTCACTTTCACACACATGGGGAGAGCAGAGATCTATTAAAGCACTTGAGTAGCAAGGTAGATCTATAGATTACAAGCTCATGATCTCAATAAGATCATGCATAGAGAGAGATGAACACATAGCTACCGGTAGAACCCTTAGCCTCGAGAGAGAACTACTCCCTCCTCATCATGGGAATCAGCAATGGTGATGGAGATGGCGGTGGAGATCGAAAGAGATGGCTCCAGGGGCACTTCCCCGTCCCGGCAGGGTGCCGGAACAGAGACTTTCTGTCCCCCGAATATCCCCTTCGGTAGCGGCGGTGCTGCAGAACTTTTCGTGGCTGGAGGCTTGATTCTTTAGGGTTTACGCATCGGGAGGCTTCTTATAGGCTAGAGGGCAAGGTCGGTGGGCGGCCAGGGGGCCCACACCATGCCCTGGTGCGGCCTAGGTGGACCCGCGCCTAGGGGTGGTGTGGCCACCCTGTGCCCCCCCCCTCCGGCTCTCCTTCTGGCTCCGTGAGTCTTCCGGGAAAATAGTAACTTTGGCTGTTGTCCCGTCCAATTCCGAGAATATTCATTTTCTGACTTCCTGGAACCAAAAACAGCAGAAAACAGGCAACTGGCACTATGGCTCTTGTTAATAGGTTAGTCCAAGAAATCATATGAAAAGTACTCCGAAGTTGGAACAAAACACAAGAAAGTATATAAAACCAAGCATGGAACATCAAAAATTATAGATACATTTGCAATGTATCACTGAGCAAGGAGATCGAAAAATCGAGAGCAAGCATAGTAAGAACGCGATTTTGAGCAATGAACTGGAGCTTACTCGGGAGAGAGAAGAAAGTGGCAAGTGAGAGAGTGAGTCGAGGGCCAGGATGGCCCACACCATGGCATGGCGCTACCCAGGGCAGGCCGCACCACCAGGTGGTGTGCCTGCCTGGTGGGTCCCCCTGGTACCTTCCAGGCACTCCTCTGCCCCTTTTTTCACATAAAAATTTAATATGAATTTTCTGGAATTTTTCGAGACACTTTATTTTGGGGCATTTTTTAGGCATAGATGAATGATTTTCTGACAGAAAAAGATTTTTTTGGAATTGATGCAATGCAAAACAAAACAGAAGCTACAGAAGTTCTAAGACACTCTAAAATGCAAGCAACTAGCACAAGAAAGGTAAACTAAATGAAAGCAAAAACTAAAATGGATAGAATAGAAGTAAGCGGAGATAATCATGGTGAAAACATTGTTTTGTTCAATGAAATCCTTTTGTTAACAAGGTTGATCAGGTCTTGTTACCAAAACAATTTCATATGAGACAAAACTTTGTATTCCACTAACGATTATGTTACCTCAACTTTGATAGCAATGGTCCCAATCATAATAGTTTCAAAATTTTCTCTTGGTATGGGACAATATATTTCTCTAACTTGAATGCCCTCCACATGTTCAATTGAATTCAAACCATAAGTCCTTTCAATCTTCTTGGGGAAATAGACAGTATGTTCCTTGTCATTAACATTAAAGGTCACCTTTCCTTGATTACAATTAATAATAGCTCCTGCAGTATTAAGAAAAGGTCTCCCAAAAATAATAGACATATTATCATCTTCAGGCATTTCAAGCACAACAAAATCAGTTAATATCAAGCAATTAAGAGCCACTTGAATAGGTACATCCTCACATATACCAACAGGAATAGTGGTAGATTTATCAGCCATTTGCAAAGATATATCAGTTGGTATTAGTTTTTCAAGTTGAAGTCTCTTATAGAGAGAGAAAGGCATAACACTAACTCCAGCTCCCAAATCACACAAAGCAGTTCTAACATAACTATTCTTAATAGAGCAAGGGATAGTTGGAATCCCTGGATCTCCAAGTTTCTTAGGAACCTTACCATTAAAGAAGTAATTGGCAAGCAAAGTAGAAATTTCTTCATTAGGGATCTTCCTTTTATTCGAGATAATATCCTTCATATACTTTGAGTAAGGAGGCAATTTAATAGCATCATTCAAAGGAATTTGCAAGAATAAAGGTTTCATCCACTCAAAAAACTTACTAGAGTGTTCATCTTCCTTTGACTTGTGTTTCTTATCAGGGAAAGGCATAGGTTTTTGGACCCAAGGCTCTCTTTCACTACCATGTTTCTTAGCAATAAAATCTTCTTTAGTGTATTTAGTATTCTTAGTGTGGTTTTCAGGTTCTTCTTCAACTTTTTCTTTATCAGGAACATCATTTTCTTCATTACCACTTTCAGTTTCAGCATTAGAGACAGATATACTATTGGGATCTATAGCAGGTTTAGAGGGTTCTACAACAGTTTTATGTTTCTTTTTACTTTTCTTACGAGTAGAGCCACTATTTTCAGCTTGTTGAGAATCCTGCTCAATTCTTTTAGGATGCCCCTCAGGATATAGAGGATCCTGGGTAGCAGCACCACTTCTAGTTCTAATCTCATAAGCGTGTTTTTCTTTGGCAACATTAACTAGCAAGTCTTTTTGCACTTTAATGAGTTGATCTATTTGAGTTTGAACCATTTGAAAGTGTTTAACAATCATTTTAACATCATTAGAGGTTTTTTCCACAATATCTTTTAACTCGACAATAGCTCTAGAATTTTCCATTAGATGATTTTGCACCCTTTTATTAAAATTATCTTGCTTAACAATAAAGATATCGAATTCTTCTAAGCATTCATCAGGAGGTTTAGAGTAAGGGATATCACCTTCATCAAAGTGTTGGAGAGAGTGTACCTCAATAGTGGATGAGTAGGGGATAGGCTTACATAGTTCTTCTATAGGAGGTAAATTCTTGACATCTGCAGCTTTAATTCCCTTCTCCTTAAGACATTTCTTAGCTTCCTTCATCACTTCATCATTTAATTCAATAACTCCCCTCTTCTTTGACATTGGAATAGGCACAGGAATAGTTGGTGCAGGTATAATTACTTCAGGTATAGCTGGTTCAGGAGGAGTCCAATCTTCATAGTTCTTGCTTATTTTAGCCATTAATTCCTCAGCTTCCTTGGGAGTCCTATTCCTGAAAACACAATCAGCACAACTATCTAGGTATGTCCTAGATTCTTCAGTTAGTCCATTATAAAATATATCAAGAAGCTCATTCTTAGGTAATGGACTTCCAGCTTGTGCATGAATCAAAGCACAAAACCTTGCCCATGACTCAGGCAATATCTCTTTTTCTCCCTGTTTAAAATCAAAAAGTTCCTGCAAAATAGCATGTCTAGCACTAGGAGGAAAATATTTCTGCAGGAAAGTACTAATCAAGCAATCAGGGCTATCAATAGATCCAGGAGGTAAATTACTAAACCAAGTTTTAGCTTCCCCTTTCAGTGAAGAAGGGAAAATATTAGCAACAAAGTAAGTACGCATCTTAATATCATCAGAAAACAAGCCACTCATGGTAGAAAGTTCATTCATATGTGCTACCGCACTTTCATTCTTAGTCCCACAAAAAGGTTCTTTCTCAACAATAGCTATGCAAGATAGATCAAGAGAGAAATCATAATCTTTATCTTTAATGTTTATGGGAGATGCAGCAAACTTAGCAATAGGAGACAATTTAGGTCTAATAGTACGCCTCTCAAGGAGACTCTTAGCAGCGCTCCTATCATGGGTGTTTTTACATTCTTTAATAAATTCATCGGTCATCTCAACATAACCATCTTCAATATCATAACTCTCACTAGACTTAGGTGAACTAACAGGTGTAGTAGTGTCTTCATTAGGAGTTTCAGTATTTCCAGCTATAGTTCTAGCAATCGTAGCATCTAGGAAAGGACCTAATGAACCACTCTTATCAAACATAGTAGAATCAGCATCATAAGTATCAGAAGTTTCAGATTCAGCAGTAGTAGTAGTGTGTGTAGCATGTGTATGTGGGGGTGTAACGAGATTACTCATAATAGATGGTGAATCAAGAGCAATAGAGGTGTTCAGAACCGTACCTCTTCTTGTAGTGGATGGTAAAATAGGAACCTTGCCATCACGAGACTTACCCATGATGGATGGATAGCAGCGAACAATAATGAATCCAAGTGAATTTGATAAATAAAGCTATGCTCCCTGGCAACGGCACCAGAAAATAGTCTTGATGACCCACAAGTATAGGGGGTGTATCGCAGTATTTTCGAGGGAAGTGAAACCCAATTTATTGATTCGACACAAGGGCAGCCAAAGAATATTTATAAGCCTTAACAACTGAGTTGTCAATTAAGCTGCACCTAGAAACAATCTTGCTCACAGCAGTTTATCAGTAGCAACAATTTTGTAAAAGCAATAGTAAAGTAACAGCAGTAGTAAAATAAAGACAGCAGTAACAATAGCAGTAAACAGTAGGATTCGAGTGCGGTAGGCATAGGGATGGATGGACGGGCGTTGCATGGACAATACAATTCACATAGCAATCAGAACATAGGGCAATTGCAGATAAATAAGATAAAGCATCCAAGTACTAGATAATCCTAGGCATGTGTTCCATATATAGTCATACATGCTCGCAATGAGAACTTGCACAACATCTTTTGTCCTGCCAGCCCGTTTGCAGCGGGGCCTCAAGGGAACTACTGGCAATTAAGGTGCTCCTTTTAATAGAGCACCGGAGCAAAGCATTAACACTCTGTGAACACATGTGATCCTCACATCAAAGCCATTCCCTCCGGTTACCCCGATTTCTATCACTTCGGGGCCATTGGTTCCAGACAACAACATGTGTATACAACTTGCAGATAAGACCATAAACAATACTATCATAATGAATCAATAACATGTTCAGATCTAAAATCATGGCACCCGGGCCCTAGTGACAAGAATTAAGCATAACAAGTCGCAACAAAGTCAAAAAGCACTAATAGTAGATACTAGGCACCATGCCCTAACAATCCGATGCCATTACATGAACGATCTCATCCAATCCCTACCATCCCCATCGACTACAGCAGGGGAGTACTCACTCATATATTGGGGAAACATGGATGGTCGATGGAGAAGCGATGGTGATGATGATGGCGATGATCTCCTCCAATTCCCTGTCCTGACAGGGTGCCAGAACGAAGTTTCTGGTGCTGTTTCATGGAATCTGGTGGTGGCGGCGGAGCGGAACTCCTTCTGGAAAAACGTCGACCCCCTAGAGTTTTTAGGTCAGAAGGCTTATTATAGGAGAAGAGGAAGACCGAGGGGGTGTCTGGGACGGCTAGACCACCCCCTGAGCTAGCCCATGCGGCCAGGTGGTGTGGCCTAGGCCCATCCCCCTCTGTCTCGTATTCTGGCTCTAGGAGTCTTCTGGTGAAATAGGATTTTTGGCATATTTTCCGGGATTTTTCCTGATAGTTGATTTTATGCACAAAAAGTAGATACCAAGGCAATTCTGCTGAAAACAGCGTCAGTCCGCGTTAGTTGCATCCAAATCACACAAGTTTAGAAGATAAACAATAGCAAAAGTGTTCAGGAAAGTAGATACGTTTTGGACGTATCAACTCCCCCCAAGCTTAGCTTATTGCTTGTCCTCAAGCAATTCAGTTGAAAACTGAGTGCGATAAAAGAAACTTTCACGAACACATTTGCTTCATATGATGTATATATTCTCAGCATGTGATCAACTACTTAGACAATTCATAATAAGGAGTATGCAACTAAGTTTACTTAATAGGCATTGCAAGCTATGAAGAGATTCCAACCTAAAAATAATAAGTAGCATGAAGTATAAATATAAGCAACATTACAATGCTCATAACAAGGTATGATAGAGTGGTATCTTGCTTGCCTTTTTATTGTGAATGCCAAGGCACCTCTGAAATTTAGGTGAAGACTAGAAGTAAAGATATCAAAGATACAAGCATCAAAGTCATAACACAAATAATCAAGTAATGGGACAGGCACAAAAATGATAAGTATGCTCCCAAGAAGGTGCTCATAGAATATGTGGAGACTCAACAAGGAAAACGAAAAAGGTTTTGAAAAGTTTGAAAGGCTTCCAAATGCTGAAACTATGGTACTCATTAGCTTTGAGCTCTCATTGCCCCTTTCATAAGCATCTTTAATATGGTTATGGTGAAAGTGAGGTCCAATCTGAGTTATATGCTTGACAGACTATAAACTGAAAATCCCATGTCCCTTGAGTACGAGGGCCGCTCCTCATGCTACTCAACTTTAGTTACCTGTAAGTTCTTGTCATCGTAAATACATGCGTATCATAGAGAACCGCCAACGGGATACCCCTTGCCCGATGATACAGAAGAATCCCCATATCAAAATGACAAGGCAAGTAGACAATGAGTATCTCAGCAATCTTCTTATTTACCATGGGAAAATGGTTCTTTTTCTCTCTTTCCTCTTTTCTCAAATCTATTTTTTTCTTTTTCTCAATAGCTATCTCTTTCTTTTTTTATAAGAAGAATGCTTCATAGATACTTATTATGGTTACGATGCAGGTTTCCACCATGACAACATGGATTAGACCGGCGGCCTAGGCGTTTATCTAACACACATACATAACTCCATGGACTTACAGGCTCCCCTTTTATTTCACACCGACGACATCCGCAAACAAAAGAGCATGGTATCAACTGGGTATATATTTACAGGTGTTCAAAGTGTTCCTCGTGACAGCACGGTTCGGCTAATCCCCAGCCTATAATTTGCAAGCATATAACTTTCATGGACAGTCACAATGGTTCAGGCTTATTAAGTGCAGAAAATAAAGTGTGCCGTCAAGTTCGTGAGAGCTTTACTCACTAACTTTCTCATAACAAGCAAACATTTTATTCGGAAGAAAACAAGGCATATTGAATATGCACGGAAATAGCAAATGATGCTAATAGGTAGGTATGGTGGACACTTTAGCAATATTTGGTTTTAGGGAGTTGGAAACATGAGTAAAACATACTCAGTGAAAGTGAAGGCTAGTAATAGTAAGGGAGCGACAAACGAGAGAGCAATAGCTTTCATAATCATGCTTGCAACAAAACATGACTAATCATGGCATGAAAGTGATTCAAGACCTCCGCCGCCACGCTCCTCCTCTTCTCTGTCTGCACGCGTAGATGCGCTTCGCGCGCCACCACCACCGACCTCCGCAGCCACCACCAACCACCGCCATCATCGCCATTCCCAGGTAGGCCCCCTCTCCTCTAATCGAGCCGAGCGACAATTTAGAGTTAGATTTAGGGTTAGGGTTAGGGTTAGGGTTAGCAGTCAGGTTAGAGTAGGGGCGGCACGGCGCTGATGACTGGGTTCCTGCACCAATAACAGGGTTATTGCAGTACTGGTAGCAGCAAATATTTAAAGAGTTTCTCCCAATGGGAGATCGGCGAACATGACCCCACAACCACGTTGTCAATGCAACCACCTTCGCACCCAAACCGTGGTTTGGAAATAGCCTATTCTATAAGTTGCTAGGATAAATGAATTTAAGATGTTTTGTAATAACTACTACTAGGACTGGAAGAAAACTAGAACGAAAGTAAAACTGAAAAGAGGTGAATGCAATAAGATGAAATATTAATGCTATGATTCAAGTAATGTTGTGTCTACCGGTGTGCATGATAAGTGCTTATGGAATAGCTGTTAACTATAATTGTGGTGGTCCCTCATATACTGTTGTCTCCCACCGTTGGTAAGTGGCAACTAGACAACTCAATTGTCCACACCCTCTTCGGACATGGGTCTTCTCGTAAGAGAATAGTGTATTAAGGTAACAAGACCAATCAAGGTAAATCACAGCAAAGGCATTAAGTTCTATGGACAACCGTACTCCTAAGAAAGTGTGCTAGTCATAAGATATCCCGTCTGTCACTTTGGGGTCAAGCAATTCGCAACACTATATATATCTATATCATGAGTGATCTTGAGGGAATTCTAGGCGGTGCATCCTAAGCTTCTATTGCCTCCGCAAATCACTTATTGCTACCCATGGAAGAGCAGAGACTAATGATAAGTTTTGTGACACTCCGTGAATCCCTAGTAAATTCCTCAACAATGGATTGGACGTCTCCAATCACTAGAATAATATTACAAATAGAACAATGTAAAGAGAAAGCACAAACATATTAATTAACAAGAACACACCACACTTTAATTACTCAAATCATCATAACATTAATAAAGGGGGTTCAATCCATGTTACAACCCATCACGAAGATCATGATGGGGAAGGATGAAGGAGTAGCGGCGATGGAGATGGTGATGACGGCGTGGTGATGGTGGCGTCGGTGTGGTGATGGCGGCATCCTCCTTCTCCTTCTCTTCTTGCTTGGATGGCTTGATGGTGTTGATGGAGATCTAGATCTTGGTAGATATATAGAGGCTATGGAGGCGGCACGGCGGTAGGGCGCCGCCGTGGAGGCGGTAGATGGGATCTAGATCTTGTATATGGTGTATGGTGGCTTCGTCCTCTCTTATTTGACTCCTCCCTCCTTTATATAGGCCTTGGGGGTGCCCTAGGTTTCCCCCAATACCGTCATATGACTTAGGGAAGGTTCTAGAGCTTCCGAAGGGCGAAATCTCGAGACCTTTTTGGCAACTATACGGCGGGAGCTATTATGCCGGAATTTTTGCTCCCGCCGTATAGTTGGTCGTTAAACCTTCGGTATTCTTTAGTATTTTGGTCGCCATTTCTTCATACAAACTCTGTTTTGCATGTTCTTGGGCTCGTTGAATTCATCTAATCAAGGGCTTCAACCATATGGTATTGGATATTTATTTTGAGAAGTTGGAAAATTTCACTTTTCCAACACCTCAAATGGCTAAGTCTGGTCCCTACAGCTCCTCCATACTATGCTCTCTTTTTTCTTTTTGCCTTTGTTTTATCCATAATTATCATCAACACCTACACACATGTCAAAGACAAGAAAGAGGGATAAAATTCTACCTAAAGTACTAAATGTGCAAAGCTCATATTGAATTTAATAAAAACAAGTAATCATGCATATCAGGCATAGCAATAGTTAGATGGAGCATGATATGATAGGCAAATGACACAATTTTTATTTCTAAAATGTGTTGTATTATCATAGCCATCAACTTCCCCAAGCTAGATCTTTCTCGTCCTCGAGCAAAAGGGATCAATAACTTAATGGATGTGATCTTGCTTATCATTGGAAATCAATGCACCGTATCCTTATTTTTCCTGCAAGCTCAAAGCAAGAGCGCACATAATCATGCAAGGCAATATAAGCTCAGTTATATTATTCCAAACCACTAGAGATTAGTCAAAAACTTCTATGGCCCATGTCAAAGTTAAATCTAGCTTGCAAGTAAACTTGTGATCCTTCTATATGCACTTTATTGTATTTTTGTATTTTTATTTGTATAAGGCAAAGCTAAACACGGTTAGTTGTCAATCATAAATAGAAATAGAGTTTTCCAATGCTGCCCACTCATGCCATCTATTAAAGACTCTCAAGTGCAAACTTTGATTGTTGAGCTCATAGAAAATATATTTCTTAGTAATGAGACCATGACAAAAGAGTGGTATATGTTCAATCGAGACCGTGTAGGCTAGGAAGGACACTCGTGACCATTACCAAGGTTTACCAAGGTTTACCTTTTCGCAGGCCCATGAGAATACCAATGCATACCCAAATATAACATTTTTGCTACATATGTTGGGCATCTCATAGCCAAACTCCAAGAGTTTACTCTTTTTGGATTGTCCAAAGGCCAGCGGAGTTGTTAGCATCCCATGTTGTGCGACAGTGGCACAAGACACGCATAAAGCAATATCTCACTTTGATTTCCAAGACAAAATTTTGGCATATGTAATCTCGAAACTTTGAAACATCATTTCTTATTTGACAACTCACTCAGTAAGCATCTATTAAGACCATCATTTCCAACACTATGGGGTCGTGCTACTCCATAAGCATTCACTTAAGACAATTCTGAACAGTGACAACTAGCAAGTTTCGAAGAACTTCTTTATTATATTTTATTTTCTTTTAAAAATGTAGAGAACATGGCAATGTATATTTAGAGGATCTCAATATTTTTCACAAGCTAGATAAAAGTTGAACAAGGTGCATCAAAGCTATGGCTTGTCTCCTATGGGGCCTAACATGAGCAAGTATATCCCTTATATAAATATGAACAAAAACTCACCTAAGCAAGCATTCAAAATTAGAGGGATACCTAATAACATGAAAACTTTTTAAGATAAAGAACTTTGCACAAGACTCTATGCATGCAAAATAACCTCCCCAAGCTAAGAATACCAATTTGAGAAGATCATGAAAACAAAAGAGAAAATGCAGTTATCAAAAGAGAGTATAATAAGTGGTTATGTCCCCAAGCTTAAGTTAAAGCAAGGGTGACACACTTTACCGTTGAGGTGCTTTTAATCTCTACTTTGATGGACAAAGAACCTTTGCTTAAAAGATTGTTTCATGATCCGATGAATGCCTTCCTTAAGAATCTGGTAGGAAAAGGACTAGACAGACATTTGTGTTTTTGAAGACACGGGTTTAGCTCACAAGTGATAAAAATACAAGTCCCACTGAGTCGGTTCATCAACCTAAACACCATGCTTAAGTCAACAAACTAATTCTAGAAGTGCGCTTCTCCTAGATTGTGATGAAGTGTAAGTGAGACAAAATATGAAACACGAGTGTGCAGCCCCTATGTGCTTATTTAAAAGAGGTTTGAGTTGGAAGGTTTTATCAGACATGAATAGGTAGCCATGTTGAATTGAAGTAACCAAGTGGCTCATGCGAGTGTTTGCATGGTTGGAACTATCGTACACATCATCACACATGGTTCAAGTCCCTGCGAAAATAACACACAAAATAAAATCCATCGATTTTGTATACGAACATAGTTCGTTTACCCCACCGATAAAAGGAAAATAAATATAAAACATGAACTTCTATAGAGAATTATAGTCTAGGAAGTTTCTTAGGTAGAACTTTTATTGCTTGCAGATATTCGGTTCCCCCTCGATCAAGGGAGAAGATCACATGTGGAGTTTTGAGGTTTTTTAGAAGAAGTAGGGAGAAAGCATATCAAAATTTTGATACCAGGGTTACCTTCCCATAGCAATTTTGTGGACGTACCAACTAGATGACCGGAACTATACGGCCAGAAAAATATTTCCCGTCGTATAGTTGGTCATCAGACGTCCAGTAATCTGAAATAAGAATTCTAAGTAGGTATCGATATCTATACAGCAGCAACTATACAGCCAAACCAAAAAGGTCCCGCCGTATAGTTGGTCGTTAAACCTTCTGTACCCTAGAAACGAACTTTGGTGAAGGCATCGATAACTATACGACCGCAACTATATGGCCGGAATTTTTAATCCCGCCGTATAGTTGGTTGTTAAACCTTCTGGAGTCGCCAAAATTTACCTGTTTCTTCGAAAATTCTTTCTTAACCGGAAACTTAGCGAAACACCATGCTTTGATAGAAAAATAACAGATTAAATTTTCGACAAACATTAGCATGTATAAAACGGGATTTAAGTACAACCGAGTTTATGCAACACATAGTAACAATAATTTCTACCTTTTGAAAACTTCAACAAGATTACTTTAATAGCAAGACATGCGAAGAATAAAAGTGCCAATGCAACATGAATGTAACTAGACTCAAGACACAAAACTAAGGAAGACACCTAGTAACTTCCGGGTTGCCTCCCGGGAAGCGCTCTCTTTAAAGCCATAAAGCTAGGCTAGGATGCTCCATACATTACCAACCTGGATCCCAAGGGATATCGACTCGAGGTGAGGTTATACATACCAGCTTGGAGCATCTTGAAGTAGAGTTCGGTCATAGTCGTACCCGCTTACGGTGCATCGGCATCATATAGATGAACAAGTTCTCGCTATCAAGCGAGTGTTGATGCACCAAGGTTGGTGAACATGCCTCCGTGTATAGCTGCAATGAGAGGATTTTAGATTCATATAAAATTCTTAAATCTTTACCTTGGTTGCCCGTGTAGGGGAACACTTCATAGTATTCTTCCTTCATAGCAAGGAGTTCAGGACCCTGCATGTTAGTATAGCAAGGTTCTATCTCTAGTTCATTAATATTAATGCTCTCCATATGAGTGTCTAGGCACAAGGCCTCCATAGAACAATTATCAATACTTTAGCATCATAAAACTCACTACTAGAGTGAGAGGCATCACACACAAAAGTTGTAGTGTGACTCTCTTTGTCAACCTCACCTTTTTGTTCCTCCTTTTCATCATATAGTGTTTTAATAGCAATGATAGAATCAAAAGTAGGAGTCGAAGGTGTGAGCGGGTGATCAATCTGTTCTTCCTCCTTGTGCTCCTTTTCCTCTTCGCTCTTTAGTGAGTCTTGCAAAAGGTTATATTTCTCCATGGTGGTTTTAGACCGCTTCAAATAATATAATACCAATGCATTATTACTTAAATTATTGTTGCAAAAGAGGAATATGAGGTATACTAGATTAAAAACTCCATCAAGTGCTTCACTTTCAACATCAATACTTCCTAGTCTAAATACTAGTTCAGATGCACCTTTGAAAATAAAGTATTCTAGTACTTCCAAACTAGCATAGGATTTATCTCTATTATAATTTTCTAGAGTAGGATTGTTGGAATACTTACATTAAAAATTAAGGTGGTCACCTGTTATACAAATTGTGCTATAAGATCCATCATTAGCATGTAACCATAATGAATTCCTTTCCAATTGGTACAGTATTTCTTTATCAGCTCATGTCTAGCAACAAGGGTTGATGAACTTGAATCCTTTATCTCCTCCAATGCTTGTATTATCACTTGAAAAAATTTTATCTCGGAAGACGAGATTAGTAGCAACAATTTTTATAAAATTTTGGTGTTGTAATTTTTTATTATTTTCAATATAAAAGAAAGCAGTAAGATAATAGCAACAAACTAAAATAAACTATGTACTAGTAGATAACCGAATGCTTTGCTCCCTGGCAACGACGTCAATTTGATGGCTGAGTTCCTACACCAATAACAGGGTTATTGCAGTACTTGTAGCAGCAAATATTTAAAGAGTTTGTCCCGATGGGAGCTCGGCGAACATGACCCTGCAGCCATGTTGTCAATGGGACCATGTTCGCACCCAAACCGTGGTTTGGAAATAGCCTATTCTATAAGTTGCTAGGATAAATGAATTTAAGATGTTTTGTAATAACTACTACTAGGACTAGAAGGAAACTAGAACAAAAGTAAAACTGAAAAGAGGTGAATGCAATGAGATGAAATATTAATGCTATGATTCCTCAAGTAATGTTGTGTATACTGGTGTGCATGATAAGTGCTTATGGAATAACTGTTAACTAATATTGTGGCGGCCCCTCATATACCGTTGTCTCCCACCGTTGGTAAGTGGCAACTAGACAACTCAATTGCCCACACCCTTTTTGGACATGGGTCTTCTCGTAAGAGAATAGTGTATTAAGGTAACAAGACCAATCAAGATAAACCAGAGCAAAGGCATTAAGTTCTATGGACAACTGTACTCCTAAGCAAGTGTGCTAGTCACAATATATCCTGTCTGTCACTTTGGGGTCAAGCAATTCGCAACACTATACCTATCTATATCATGAGTGATCTTGAGGGAATTCTGGGCGGTGCATCCTAAGCTGCTATTGCCTCCGCAAATCACTTATAGAAAATAGACTATTATTTCTACCCATGGAAGAGCAGAGACTAATGATAAGTTTTGTGACACTCCGTGAATCCCTAGTAAATTCCTCAACAATGGATTGGACGTCTCCAATCACTAGAATAATATCATGAATAGAACAATCTAAGAGAAAGCACAAACATATTAAATTAACAAGAACACACCACACTTTAATTACTCAAATCGTCATAACATTAATAAAAGTGGGTTCAAGCCATGTTACAACCCATCACAGAGATCTTGATGGGGAAGGATGAAGGAGTAGCGGTGATGGAGATGGTGATGATGGCGTGGTGATGGTGGCGTCGGCGTGGTGATGCAGGCCTCCTCCTTCTCCTCCTCTTCTTGCTTGGATGGCTTGATGGTGTCGATGTAGATCTAGATCTTGGTGGAGCTGTAGAGGTTATGGAGGCGGCACGGCGGCAGGGCACTGCCGTGGAGGCGGTAGATGGGATCTAGATCTTTTATATGGTGTATGGTGGTTTCCTCCTCTCTTCTTTGACTCCTCCCTCCTTTATATATAGGCCTTGGGGGTGCCCTAGGGTTCCCCCAATACCATCATATGACTTAGGGAAGGTTCTGGAGCTTCCGGAGGGCGAAATCCCGTCGTTTGCGAACTTTTTGGCAACTATACGGCGGGAGCTATACGGCCGGAATTTTTGCTCCCGCCGTATAGTTGGTCGTTAAACCTTCGATATTCTTTAGTATTTTGGTCGCCATTTCTTCATACAAACTCTGTTTTGCATGTTCTTGGGCTCGTTGAATTCATATAATCAAGTGATTCAACCCTATGGTATTGGATCTTTATTTTGAGAAGTTGGAAAAATTCACTTTTCCAACACCTCAAATGGCTAAGTCTGGTCCCTGCAGCTCCTCCATACTATGCTCTCTTTTTTCTTTTTGCCTTTGTTTTATCCATAATTATCATCAACACCTACACACATGTCAAAGACAAGGAAGATGGATAAAATTCTAACTAAAGTACTAAATGTGCAAAGCTCATATTGAATTTAATAAAACCAAGTAATCATGCATATCAGGCATAGCAATAGTTAGATGGAGCATGATATGATAGGAAAATGACACAATTTATATTGCTAAAAAGTGTTGTATTATCACAGCCATCAGGCGCAGCAACCCACGGCAGTGTAAGGGCGGCACAACAGTGCAGGGCCGGGGCGAGCATGCATGCAGGGCGGCGCGGCTTCTTTTTTGTCTTTTTAGTAGTCTTTTTATTATGTGTTTTTTATTATTATGTCTTTTAGTAGTCTTTTTTATTATGTAGTATTTTCGTTATGTAGTCATTTTAGTAGTCTTTTTTCTTTTTAGTAGTCTTATTATTATTTTTTTAGTAGTATTACTAGGATTTGTAGCTAGTATTTGTAGTAGTGTTTGTAGTAGTATTTGTAGTATTACTAGTACTATAATGTTAGTAGTATTAGTATTATTTGTATAGTATTTGTAGTAGTACTAATTAGTAGTGGTAATAGTATAGTGGTAGTGGTAGAGTATTATTGGTAGTGGTATTGGTAGTGGTAGTGGTAGTATAGTTGACGAAGGGTAACCTCGGCAATGCCCATGGTGATGGACTTAGGGTTTCACGGAAAAGAGAACGCTGGGGATTTCGTCGGATGTCAGGGAAACAATGAAGTCAAAGTCACCTGAATATTGGGAAAACCGTACTATTACAAGTTGTCCTCTAGATTTCTGTCCCCTCGTTTGGGCTTCTCTCGTCCTATATGTAATAGGACGGGTCTCAAAGCTGTATGCGGATAGGTTTCATACACGCGTAATTACAATACCAACATAATGTCGGTTCATAGTCCCTTTCCTAATACAGTCAAAGCCTTTGTCGGTTGCTTCCTTGGGCCGTCATCTAAAATCTTCATGGGTTGTAAGCCGTTTACCCAATATAGGGTAGAGAATCATAAGCATCTGAGTAATCATATCTATGTCAGTAGCCCCCGAGACTCTACTTGACTCGTAGTTTCAGGTTGAGTCTCAAAGTTCCTTTTATCACTTTTTATATTTTGTAGGGATTTGGTATAATGAGTCTGATGCTTCCGATGGATCAGGAATCAGTTAATTGCTCCTGATCAAAAACAAGGTTGTCCTACATCAAATTCAAGTCCCTAGGCTCGAATCCGGAATTTACTACTGTCGTAATTCATTTCGAGCTGCTGAGGTCTTACCGAATACTGAATTCCAGTTTTTATTTTATCGGGTACCCAACGCGTCCATCGGGATTTTTCATCGTATCATCGATACCGATATTTTACTGGCAGAGCGTATTCTTGTGCGATTACCAGGCCACACAGGACGAATCCTGGGGTCTTACCTTCATGCTTCTGAACATGGCATTCGGATTTTTATCGCGTCGGATGCGATCCGAGAGTTTTTTGATTTGTAGCAACTGAAGAACTTTTTGTTTTTTGTAACTGCTCCCGATAGGAGTAGCCCCCGAGGCTATATTTGGATATATGTATCAGAACATAGGGCTCGAAAACTTAAGTTTATGGCGCTAGTGCTTCTGTAGTTTTTGTCGGGTGCACAACTAGTGCTCCCGATATGAGTAGCACCGAGGCTACAATCGTAATATTGTATCGATTGTAGTCTCAGATCTTTTCCTGGAGGAATTTACTTTGACTCTGATTTTAATTTCTTCGGGTCATATTTCTTATAGTGAGCCGCAATTTCTGCAACGCCTCTGCTGCGATGTCAATGATGATGTATCTTACGTTGTTGATTTTCAGAAGACCATGCCCTGACGGAACGTGTCGAACATGGGGCCATGCAGCAGTAATGATGACGTGTGATAGCGTATTCGGTGGAGATTTTTGACTGCACGTCCCCTCTTTGTACGAAAATCGAGGCGTCACGCGCTGTCTTCCGTTTTTACCGTGGCCATAACTTCTTTAGATTTTTTCCTTTATAGAATCTTTGTAACAAGTGTCGCCACCATTTGAACTTCTGCCGGTTCGATTTTGCATAGAACGGTTCGGACCTCACGCCTTTGCTCTTTATAAGGAAAAGGAGATGTGTTTTACTATTTTACCTCACCTTTCTGTGCTCCATCTTCTTCCTTTCTCTCTTGCCCCCTTGCGAACTCTTGCTTTGCGCTCGTGTTCCTCTTTCGTTGCCATGGGCAAAGCAAAGCTGGGACTTCCACTGCCTCCGTGAAAGCCACCAGGAAGAGGGCCATCGGATGGGTTCCTACCAAGTGCACGATGTGGGAACTCCGTGAGGCGCGGAACTCTGACCATCTAGCGGAGGGTGCCTTCAAGCTTCCTTGAGATGAGGCTGCTCCCATCCCCGAGCCTGGCTGGAGGGTAATGTTCATCTCTTTCCTCTTCCGCGGTCTTTCTCTTCCTGTCCACGAATTTCTTCGTGGTCTTTTGTTTGTTTATGGCATGCAGCTGTATCAGCTCACGCCTAACTCCATTCTCCATGTCGCTTGTTTTGTCACTCTCTATGAGTGTTTTCTTGGGATTCATCCCCATTGGGGCCTTTGGAAGCATTTCTTCTATGTTCGTCGTAACGCCACTAACACCATTGTCCACGATGTTGGTGGCGCCATTTTCTCTGTCCAATCCGACGTTGACTACTTTGACTTCAAAATCACTGATTCTGTCCAAGGCTAGAAGTCCAAGTGGTTTTATGTCAAGGATCAACCACTAGAAGGAAAATCTTTCGGGTTAGCCCCCTTTGATCCTAAGAAAACCTGCCGCAAACTTGACTCCTGGGATCAACATCCTTCTGCCGAAGAAATGGCGGAAATCCAGCCCTATGTTGATCGTATTTCAAAGTTGCCGAATGAAGTTGGCAAGGAATTGTCGGTTCTCCAGATCCTGGCATACTTTTTGCGGATCCGCGTCAAGCCGCTTCAAGCCAGGCTTTCTGGCATGTGGGCGTACACCGGGAAGAATGACCCGATGAGGATTTCCTCGGAAGACCTTACCCTCAAGGTGTATGAGAAAAGGGTCCGGAGCTTCACCACTCTCACCAAGAAAAGCCCGGTTCCTTCAAGCTGTCTTGTGGAGCCTTTTGGCAAGAAAAACCGGCTCCCCGAGGTAAATTTCCTTTTCATTTCTTCTTTCCTTCCTTGTATTTGCGGATAAATTCTATCGATTGGTTGGCGCTTCTTCCATGTCTTCTGCTTGTGTAGGATTTTGATCACCTGAGCTCACTTCCTCATCTTCCTGGAAGTTGTGAGCCCCCTATCCATCCTTCCGTATCCAATGATCTCCCTATGACAGGGACCACCGCGGATGAGGAAATGGATTTCTCTGCCTCTGATTCTTCATCAAAGACGCAATCCCTTCCGTTGGCTCACTCCGAAGATTTTCGGGTGGGGCGTGCTGGTGAAAAGAGGAAGCGCTCCTATACTGTGGAAAGGGTTGAAGACTCGGATGACTCGACTTCTTCCAAACCCTTCGATGTTGCTCCAGTCTCGGCTGCTCCCGCCAAGATGAATTTGTTCCGCTTTGCGCAGGATGTGTCTTTATAAGTGTTTGACTGCTTCTTTTACTGCTTTATCGTGTAGTTCTACTGCTGATGCTTTTTCCCAAATGTTTTGTTCTTTTCTCCTATAGTGATGATGATGAAGATCCTCCCGCATCTCCTCTTCGCACTGATATGTTGCAAACGTATCTATAATTCCATGCTTGGTTTATATCTACTTTCTTATGTTTTGTCCACACTTTGGAGTAATTTTTATACACTTTCTTGGACTAACCTATTAACAAGCTGCCACAGTGCCAGCTGCTTATTTTCTGCTGTTTTTGGTTCCAGGAAAGTCAGAAAATGAATATTCTCAGAATTGGACGAGATAAAAGCCAAAGTCAATATTTCACCGAGGGGGACACGGAGCCAGAATACGAGACGGAGAGGGGCCAGGGGTCGCCCACACCACCTGGCCGCGCGGCCAGGCCTGGCCCGTGCCAGGGGGTGGTGTGGCCGCCTAGGGCACCCCCTCGGCCTCCCCTTTCGACTATATATTGCCTCCGATACAGAAACCCTAGGTATCCGATCAAAAATCCACGAAAGAGTCTGTAGCCGCCGTCATCTCCATCCCTAGATCGGGAGGGATCTGAAGCTCTTCCGGCACCCTAACGAAGGGGATAATTCACCCTGGAGGCCTTCTTCATCACCATGCAAGCCTCTGGTGTGATGCGTGAGTAGTTCATCCTTGGACTACGGGTCCATGTAGTAGCTAGATGGTTGGTTCTTCTCCTTTGTGCTATCATGTTGAGATCTTGTGAGCTCTGTTCATGATCAAGATCATCTATTTGTAATCCTACATGTTGTGTTTGCGGGGATCCGATGGATATTGAGATGCTATTTCAGATTGATTATTGATTCTATCATGTCTTTGTTATTTGTGATCTTGCATGCTCTCCGTTGTTAGTAGATATCTTGGCCGAGTAGATGCTAGCAACTCCAAGAGGGAGTATTTATGCTCGATAGTGGGTTCATGCCTCTAGTAATCTGGGGAAGTGATAGAAATCTCTAAGGTACTAGATGTGTTGTTGCTACTAGGGAGAAAATAGCAATCCTTTGTTCATAGAACAATCGTATTGTTTATTTTACATGCAATGCTTAATGCAATTATCTATTGCTTGCAACTTAATACTGGAGGGGGTTCGGATGATAACCTGAAGGTGGATTATTAGTCATAGATGCAGTTGGATTATGGTCTATGTATAATGTTGTAATGCCCAATCAAATCTCATAGGAGTCAAGATGATAGTATATGCATGTATGCTTTCTCGATGTTTGTCAATTGCCCCGCTATAATTTGTTCACCCAACATGTCATCTATCTTAAGGAGAATCACCACTAGTGAACTATGGATCTCGGTCCTTTCTTTTACCATCAATCTACAATTGTTTACTGTTTTCTATTTACTTTCTGTAAGCTATTACTTTCTTCCACACAATTCGTTTAATCCTTTGTTTTCAGCAAAACCGGTGAGATTGACAACCTCACTGTAAGTTGGGGGCAAAGTTCTGTGGTTGTGTTCTGTAGGATTCCAAGTTGGAAACAACACACTGGAGGTGTTGCCTTGCTCCTACTGGTTCGATAACCTTGGTTTCATAATTGAGGGAAACTTACTGATGTGCTCATCATACCTTCCTCTTGGGGTTCCCCAACAAGCTCGATATCAACATGAGCCAGCAAGTATTTTTTTGGCGCCGTTGCCAGGGGGTCAAGGACATCTTCACAAGGGGAGTCCCTCATAAACAATCTCTTTACTTTGTTGTTTTTGTTTTGCTTAGTTTATTTTTTCTTTGTTTGCTTGTTTCTTTATCAAAAACACACAAAAAATTAGTTGTACTAAAGTTTGCTTTCTTTATTAAAAACACAAAAAATTATTATTAGTTCCTATCTTAAGTTGCCATTATGTCTACGACAAGCGCAGTTAAGTTCCACTCGAGGATCAAGGAGCGTGACAGGAGGAGCATCACCAAGGAGAGGAACGTCTAGGTTGCGAGATATCCCCGAAGAAGAGAGGAGCGGACTAATCCGAGACCTTGATCTGTCATTCATTTCCACAGACCAAGCTGGAAATATCAAAGCAAAAATAGCCCAGGCAGCCATTATGGCTGCACAAACATATCTAATTACAACACAACCCGCACCCAATGATCCTCGAGCGGCTCTTCACCTCTCCGCTCTGATGAATCACGGCATGGTAGGAGAATCTCTTGCGCAAGCAGATAAAGGAACCACACAGCAACCCGACAGATCCTAGTGCCATCGCAGCAGCCCTTGGCACAGAGGTCATATCCGACGATCACAATCGCCACATCGGGTCCACTTTTTAGAATCAGAACCGCAAAATGATGCAATAAATGATATCACCCAGCGAAGGATCGACCGATCCAGAGAAGAACGCAGCACCCGAAGATACCATGATGGTGAAAGCAAGGAAGAACAAGAACTATGCGGAGCCAGTTGCTTTACCCGACGGGTTCGCAAGACTCTGGTGCCAAAAGATTTTAAGTTACCCCAAGATCGCCAAAAGTATGATGGCCTCCAAGAACCTGAAGCTTGGCTGACAGATTATCTGGCAACCGTCAGACTACAAGGCAGATCCAAAGCTACAGCAATGCAAAGCTTGTAGCTGCACCTAACTGGTGCGACACGCTCCTGGCTAAAACAACTACCCGAAGATTCTATCAGCAGCTGGAACAATCTTGAGGACATGTTTATCAGGAATTTATAGTCCACATTCAAGCGACCCGCGTCTTTGGAACAATTGCCGGCCTGCAAGCAAAAACCGGGATAATCAATATGGGCTTTCATCCAACGGTGGAACATCATAAAAAATCGGCTGAAGCCATATCTGATGAAAGAGCAATCGACGCCTTCAACGATGGACTTCGTTGGTAGGAGTTCATTGAAGAACTAGGACAGATCAAGCCAAAGACAATTTCGCAGTTGATGAACATAGCCAATCGATGGGCTGACGGAGAGGACGCGGTACACAATAAAAGAGCCCGTTCACCCGAATACGACAGGGACAAGCGCAATAATGATCGGAGATGACGAACCAATGATGGGTACCATACACCAAGTTATGTTGTAGCAATTTTCTCTGGAGGGGATAACCGACAAAACGATGATTACAACAGCGGATACCGTGGCAACAGGGATAGTATCAATGGAGGCCAGTCGCAGCAACGATACCAACCGACGAATCGAGAACCACCTATGTCAGCAGGACAAATGTTGGAAGGACCCTGCAATATGGACTACTACGTCGACTCAACGGGGAAAAGGCAATCAAATCATCTCCTAAAGGACTGTCGAACATTCTTAAAAATGCAAGAACTATGCAACGCAAGGGCAACCGAAGCAGCAAACCGAGGCTACGCTACCGCACCTGGCGCTTTGGCCATTGGCGCGCCACCGCCACCATAGGGGCATCCACCAACATGGCAGCCACAAAGTACAATACACCAAGACGACGAATATCCTAGGTCGAAAGGAGCAATGTCAATGATCCAGAAGGGACCACCCTCTAACATAACACATAAATTGATCTCTAGACAAGTAAACTTGGCAGTAACAAAGCCACCTCCTACACTGGAGTATCTCCATTGGTCAGAACAAGAAATTACCTTCAGCAGAGCTGATCATCCATTACGGGTCCCTCAACCAGGCCAGTCAGCACTAATAGTAGAAGCGCAAATCGGCGGGTTCGACATGAGCAAGGTTTTCTTAGATGTATGAAGCAACATCAACCATATTTACGCCAAAACTCTATGGGCTATGAATTGGTCCATGACGAATCTCATACCTACAGACACAACTTTCCATGGGATAGAGTTCCAGGAAAAGCCGAAATTCCATTGGGCAAAGTCCATCTCCACTCGAATCAACATCCCAACGTATCTATAATTTTTGAACTTAACTGCGCCTGTCATTGCATCCGAACTTAACTGCGCCTGTCATTGCAGGAGTTAAGCTTTGGGATGTTGATACGTTGCAAACGTATCTATAATTTTTGATGTCACATGCTTGGTTTATATCTACTTTCTTATGTTTTGTCCACACTTTGGAGTAATTTTTATACAGTTTCTTGGACTAAACTATTAACAAGATGCCACAGTGCCAGCTGCCTGTTTTCTTCTGTTTTTGGTTCTAGGAATGTCAGAAAATGAATATTCTCGAAATTGGACGGGACAAAAGCCAAAGTCAATATTTCACCGAGGGGGACACGGAGCCAGAATACGAGACGGAGAGGGGCCAGGGGCCGCCCACACCACCTAGCCGCGTGGCCAGGCCTGGCACGTGCCAGGGGGTGGTGTGGCCGCCTAGGGCACCCCCTCAGCCTCCCCTTTCGCCTATATATTGCCTCTGATACAGAAACCCTAGGTATCCGATCAAAAATCCACGAAAGAGTCTGTAGCCGCCGTCATCTCCATCCCTAGATCGGGAGGGATCTGAAGCTCTTTCGGCACCCTAACGAAGGGGAGAATTCACCCTGGAGGCCTTCTTCATCACCATGCAAGCCTCTGGTGTGATGCGTGAGTAGTTCATCCTTGGACTACGGGTCCATGTAGTAGCTAGATGGTTGGTTCTTCTCCTTTGTGCTATCATGTTTAGATCTTGTGAGCTTCGTTTATGATCAAGATCATCTATTTGTAATCCTACATGTTGTGTTTGCGGGGATCCGATGGATATTGAGATGCTATTTCAGATTGATTATTGATTCTATCATGTCTTTGTTATTTGTGATCTTGCATGCTCTCTGTTTTTAGTAGATATCTTGGCCGAGCAGATGCTAGCAACTCCAAGAGGGAGTATTAATGCTCGATAGTGGGTTCATGCCTCTAGTAATCTGGGGAAGTGACAAAAATCTCTAAGGTGCTAGATGTGATGTTGCTACTAGGGAGAAAATAGCAATCCTTTGTTCATAGAACAATCATATTGGTTACTTTACACGCAATGCTTAATGCAATTATCTGTTGCTTGCAACTTAATACTGGAGGGGGTTCGGATGATAACCTGAAGGTGGATTATTAGTCATAGATGCAGTTGGATTACGGTCTATGTATAATGTTGTAATGCCCAACCAAATCTCATAGGAGTCAAGATGATTAGTATATGCATGTATGCTTTCTCGATGTTTGTCAATTGCCCTGCTGTAATTTGTTCACCCAACATGTCATCTATCTTAAGGAGAATCACCACTAGTGAACTATGGATCCTGGTCCTTTCTTTTACCATCAATCTACAACTGTTTACTGTTTTCTGTTTACTTTGTGCAAGCTATTACTTTCTTCCACACAATTCATTTAATCCTTTGTTTTCAGCAAAACCGGTGAGATTGACAACCTCACTATAAGTTGGGGGCAAAATTATGTGGTTGTGTTGTGCAGGATTCCAAGTTGGAAACAACACCTTGGAGGTGTTTCCTTGCTCCTACTGGTTCAATAACCTTGGTTTCATAATTGAGGGAAACTTACTGTTGTTCTCATCATACCTTCCTCTTGGGGTTCCCCAATGAGGTCGATATCAACATGATCCAGCACGCACATCGGTGGGCTTCTCTACAAAGAAATCTCTTCCACCGTCGACGGAACCGAAAGAAAAGCTCATGTCTTCTGTGGAGAAGATCATCCAGAAAGATGTTGCCACTTCATCGAAGCCGCCTCCGCAAAAAGGGAATAAAACGGCGGGTAAAGGGGTGGTGATATCAGAAAAGCCCTTTGATGTGGATATGAATGATGTAAGTAACTTTGTATTTTCAGAATTTTTCTATCTGTCGCCTTTTTATTTTGCCCTGATAACCTTTGCTATGATGTTCTTGTTCAGCCTTTGATGCACGAGATGGTCGATATGGCCTCTCTCTTTATAAAAATCCGCGACGAAGCCGAAGAGCTGAAGGGTATGTTCTATTCATCTTCGGAATCTCTTTGTGAATTTTTCTTTTTCATTTTTTCATGATTGATTCATGCAGCCACTGCTAAGGAATCCGGAGTTATTCGGGATGAGGCGATGAAGCGTGCCGATTGAGGTCAAACTTTGGGCCGCTGAGGAGGCTTTGGAGGAGGCTAGGTGGAAGGCGAAAGTTGATGCCGAAGAAGTGGCCAAGCAAGCCGCTGTTCGAGATGAAAATCTTCGACAACGCCTGGAGGCAATCAATGCCTCTTTGACCCATAAGTTCTTTCTCGTTTTGCTTTGCTTTATTTCATTTCTTTCTTTTGGTCATCAATATTTTCCCTTCTTGTTTTCAGAATTGACTGGCCAAGAACTGACGCTGAATGAAGATAAGAGGGTTGATCCCTTGTCGGATGTTGTTAGCACCTTGGAGGCCAACAGCGTTCGTGGGCGCAACCTTCTTGTACACTCCCGCCGTGCCTTCAAAAGCCTTCATGCTGAAGTATTCCCAACCAAGGAGGTGCCGAACAACTTGAATGATCTTGTCGCCGTCTTCGGTGCTGATCCCAGCCCCCTTGTTGGTTATAGCTTGACGCAGTCAAAGAGTGGTACCGAAACTTCGATGGCACTGGCGATGGTGCACGGTGATAAGGTCGACTAGGAGAAGGTTAGCTCCTCTGTCCCAGTCACCTCCAATGGCCAAGAAATTGACTTGAATCCTCATATTAAGAGGGCCAGAAAGTAATCTCGCCTGCTTCTGGGCCTAATCTCGGGCTCGGAGAAACTAGTTGCCCCTTCTTAGACTGTCGATCCTTCTTCGGCTACTCCCGCCACTCCCATAGCTAGTGTTCCTTCTGCTAGTTCTACTCTATCATTGAAAGTGACGGCTTCATAGGATTTGTTTTGTAATCTTTATCGTGTCTTCCTTGTTGTTATTGTAATGAACCTTGAACATATCCAGCTTCCCCTTGCTTCTTTTTACAAGAACACAACTTTTGAATATACGCGTGTGAGCTTTCTTTTGTATGCTCAACGTTTCATATCTTCTTTGTCTTGCCAGATTTTCAATGATTCTTCGGCTCCTTCTAGATCCGCGCAACTGTCAGATGTTGTTCCGTCCTCCTCTGTAGTACATGTGACCAGTTCCACCATCATGCATACGGTGGACCCGCCGTTGTATGCTGAAAAGATAGAATAGGTGAAAAAACTTGAAGGAAAACTTCAGGTTGTTCAATCTATGGTAGATGTTTCCCAATCGAAGACACTCCAGGCCCTCAACCGCGAGGCTTTTTCTTGGAGGAGATCTCCAGGGCAAGTGAAAAGTTGTTGTGTAAGTATTCTTCCTCTTTTCTTTGGTTGCTTTTTCTGGCTTGCGGGCAATTAATATTGTTTTCCCGTCTTGTAGTCATTCGATTGTGCGAGAGGGAGGAAACCCAACATCTGCGTGACTGAATGCAAGCTCTTGTGTCTACCTCCGGAAGTTCAGAAATGGATTTTTGGACTGGTCATCGGCATGCCTATACTATGGCATTGCTTCAAGATCGCCTATCAGAGTTGGAGCAATTTGTCGAGTGCTGCTGCAGATCCCTGGCTGTTGTTTATAATGCCATGTTTCCTCGGGATCCCCAGCCTCGGTCCTTGGCAGATTTAATTGTGAAGTTTTGACAAGGTGAAAGGGTTCATCATTATGTGAAGCTTCAACTTTTGGCGGGTGCCAAGCTAGAGCTCTCATGTGTACATGCGCACCATCCGACGTTAGATCTGGATGTTGAATCTTCGCGTCTGCCTCCCCCTTCCGATGGCGACCTTGTTTATATGGTGTCTCATTACGCCGCTGCTCGTAGACACACCATTAGGATTGTGCGAAGATGCTTAGAAGCGGACGAAGAATTTTTTGTTAATTTTGAGATCTGATTGCTTGCTTGTGCAGCCTTGTACTTCATATATGAAATATTGTATTAGTATTTGTCAAAAAGGTCGTATGTTTTATACGAGATTTTGATTATATGTTGTATTCTCTTGTTTGGGGACCCAATGAACTAATGTTCGTTTGCCGTAGAAGTTTTGTATCTCGTGGAATACTTTCTTTTTTATTGATAAGCATGGATGGAAGTACATTGTGAGGGCGTGATCGCCTGGCCGTTGGCCTTTTATTGAATAAAAAGTGCGTCTAGGTAAAGATTTTCTTTAGGAATTTTGGCTTCTGTTCTTGGGGTTCTTCATCATGCTCCGGGTCTTGGTGCTCTCGTCTTGTTAGTCAGTGGGTCCTCCCTATGCGGGACCTATATTGGAGGCTGCATAGGTTGCTTTTGCGAGACCGTTGCGCGCTTGCTCTTCTGATGTTTTCTTTTTGTGGGTGTGCCCTTCGTGTATCGACTCCTCATCCACTATTTTTAGTTATCCAAGCTCTACCTCCATCCCGAAAGATTCCGAGATTTTGTTGAATTATCGATCGCATCTGTCCGCGCGACTAGAGCTTCCTTTGACTGTTATGACCCCATTGGGGGCTGGAATTTTTAGCACTAGATATGCGTAGTGAGGTACTGCCATGAACCTAGCGAAAGCTGGTCGTCCCAGGATCGTGTGGTACTGAGATGGCCAGTCCATGACTTCGAATTCTAGCTTTTCTCGTCTGAAGTTATTCTTTGACCCGAAGACCACGTGGAGATGGACTTTGCCCAATGGAATTTCGGCTTTTCCTGGAACTCTATCCCATGGAAAGTTGTGTCTGTAGGTATGAGATTCGTCATGGACCAATTCATAGCCCATAGAGTTTTGGCGTAAATATGGTTGATGTTGCTTCGTACATCCAAGAAAACCTTGCTCATGTCGAACCCGCCGATTTGCGCTTCTACTATTAGTGCTGACTGGCCTGGTTGAGGGACCCGTAATGGATGATCAGCTCTGCTGAAGGTAATTTCTTGTTCTGACCAATGGAGATACTCCAGTGTAGGAGGTGGCTTTGTTACTGCCAAGTTTACTTGTCTAGTGATCAATTTATGTGTTATGTTAGAGGGTGGTCCCTTCTGGATCATTGACATTGCTCCTTTCGACCTAGGATATTCGTCATCTTGGTGTATTGTACTTTGTGGCTGCCATGTTGGCGGATGCCCCTATGGTGGCGGTGGCGCGCCAATGGCCAAAGCGCCAGGTGCGGTAGCGTAGCCTCGGTTTGCTGCTTCGGTTGCCCTTGCGTTGCATAGTTCTTGCATTTTTAAGAATGTTCGACAGTCCTTTAGGAGATGATTTGATTGCCTTTTCCCCGTTGAGTCGACGTAGTAGTCCATATTGCAGGGTCCTTCCAACATTTGTCCTGCTGACATAGGTGGTTCTCGATTCGTCGGTTGGTATCGTTGCTGCGACTAGCCTCCATTGATACTATCCCTGTTGCCACGGTATCCGCTGTTGTAATCATCGTTTTGTCGGTTATCCCCTCCAGAGAAAATTGCTACAACATAACTTGGTGTATGGTACTCATCATTGGTTCGTCATCTCCGATCATTATTGCGCTTGTCCCTGTCGTCTTCGGGTGAACGGGCTCTTTTATTGTGTACCGCGTCCTCTCCGTTAGCCCATCGATTGGCTATGTTCATCAACTGCGAAATTGTCTTTGGCTTGATCTGTCCTAGTTCTTCAATGAACTCCTACCAACTAAGTCCATCGTTGAAGGCGTCGATTGCTCTTTCATCAGATATGGCTTCAGCCGATTTTTTATGATGTTCCACCGTTGGATGAAAGCCCATATTGATTATCCCGGTTTTTGCTTGCAGGCCGGCAATTGTTCCAAAGACGCGGGTCGCTTGAATGTGGACTGGAAATTCCTGATAAACATGTCCTCAAGATTGTTCCAGCTGCTGATAGAATCTTCGGGTAGTTGTTTTAGCCAGGAGCGTGCCGCACCAGTTAGGTGCAGCTACAAGCTTTGCATTGCTGTAGCTTTGGATCTGCCTTGTAGTCTGACGGTTGCCAGATAATCTGTCAGCCAAGCTTCAGGTTTTTGGAGGCCATCATACTTTTGGCGATCTTGGGGTAACTTAAAATCTTTTGGCACCAGAGTCTTGCGAACCCGTCGGGTAAAGCAACTGGCTCCGCATAGTTCTTGTTCTTCCTTGCTTTCACCATCATGGTATCTTCGGGTGCTGCGTTCTTCTCTGGATCGGTCGATCCTTCGCTGGGTGATATCATTTATTGCATCATTTCGCGGTTCTGATTCTAAAAAGTGGACCCGATGTGGCGATTGTGATCGTCGGATATGACCTCTGTGCCAAGGGCTGCTGCGATGGCACTGGGATCTGTCGGGTTGCTGTGTGGTTCCTTTATCTGCTTGCGCAAGAGATTCTCCTACCATGCCGTGATTCATCAGAGCGGAGAGGTGAAGAGCCGCTCGAGGATCATTGGGTGCGGGTTGTGTTGTAATTAGATATGTTTGTGCAGCCATAATGGCTGCCTGGGCTATTTTTGCTTTGATATTTCCAGCTTGGTCAGTGGAAATGAATGACAGATCAAGGTCTCGGATTAGTCCGCTCCTCTCTTCTTCGGGGATATCTCGCAACCTAGACGTTCCTCTCCTTGGTGATGCTCCTCCTGTCACGCTCCTTGATCCTCGAGTGGAACTTAACCTTTTCCTTTTGTCGAGTTGCCTGTGCATCCTGAGTAGGTCTCTTTTCTTGTGATGAAGCAGATATTGGTATGCCAATAAATCTTCATGAGTGGCGTCTGTTGTCATTGGAACCGCACCCAAAATTGCTGCCCATGCCTTATCCCATGCATTCACTGGTAAACTAAGAGTTTTCCTCTTGCCTCCGCGCGGGTGTTCTTCTTCTCGATTTTCACGATTGACTGTTGGATTTCCTCCATTTCCTTGGCTTCCTTCGTTGTCGTGATCTCCTGCATTATGGCTTGAAAAAATATCGTCGGTGTTAAAGATTGGGTTACCGTTGGAGTCTTGCTGGGCCGAGGCGTCTCCAATGATCACACATACTTGGTGCTGAGTGATACATGGACTGGTGACATCATCATCTGAACCAAGTGGGACACTGTCGGGTGAGTCAGTGAAGTCCATCAGTTTTTGCTCTGGGTAGATTTCTGCCATCCTAATTCCAAAGTCGATGCTTTCGCTGTTTTCTTTGGGTTCGGAATTTGCCGGGCTTGCTTCGTGTGATGGGGTTAGCTATGGGTCTGATCCGGAGAGATTGTCGTAAAGACCATCAAGGTCCCCCATATCCATCTCGATTTGCTCGCTTTCTTCACCTGCTTCGATTTGTGATGTGGTGTCCATGGAGGACCGGACGGAAGATACTGATACCGCCGTAGGCGTAAATTTTTCCACCGACGGTTGTGATGTGATCAGGGCCGAGGGGTGTGATTCTTGTGGGTCTTCTACTTGGAAGTGAAAGCCTCCGACGATTAGATTGGATCCGCCGTTGTAATCGGCGGGTACCAATACAGGAGTGGGCGGGTGTGGAACTGATTTCGTTTGGTTGATGCTTGGTGGAGAGCGGTCTGCCGAATCCGTGGCTCCAGCTTTCAGGTTTCCCACAGATGACGCCAATTGACGAGGGATAACCTCGGCAATGCCCATGGTGATGGACTTAGGGTTTCATGGAAAAGAGAACGCTGGGGATTTTGTCGGATGGCAGGGAAACAATGAAGTCAAAGTCGCCTAAATATTGGGAAAATCGCACTATTACAAGTTGTCCTCTAGATTTATATCCCCTCGCTTGGGCTTCTCCCGTCCTATATGTAATAGGCCGGGTCTCAAAGCTGTATGCGGATAGGTTTCATACACGCGTAATTACAATACCAACATAATGTCGGTTCATAGTCCCTTTCCTAATACAGTCAAAGCCTTTGTCGGTTGCTTCCTTGGGCTGTCATCTGAAATCTTCATGGGATGTAAGCCTTTTACCCAATATAGGTAGCGAATCATAAGCATCTAAGTAATCATATCTATTTCAATAGTGGTCGTGATAGTGGCTCGCGATGATGATGCGGAGTCAGAGACGAAGTGTGGCATCCCGTAAAACCACTACTAGAAAATCGCGTTGAATTTGTGCATTGCATCGTCATCATCATGCATTGTTTGCATAAAACTATTTTTCGCAAGCCCGTTTTGTTTTCCAAACGCCCCATCTTTAATCAAACGCCAAACCCGGGTGCTGCCGGATATTTTGTTTGTCTAAAAACTATTCGCAAAGTTCTTTTCAAGTTAAATAAAAGCTTGAATTATTTTTGGTGGGGCAGTCGAACGGTCCGAACCGATCGAACGACCGCCCCAGAAAAACTAATCGGTCCGCTCTAATCCTAGACCTACCAGATATTCTACCCACCCCCCCTTGGCCACATCACTCCCACCTATCCCGTCGCGCCACCTCACCCCTCCCTCTCCCTCACCCAGTCCTACCCTGCCACCTAGACACACCCACACCACACACACACCACACAGCCTCCCCCCCACCGGATCCCACCTACCCCAGCCCTCCACTCCCTCACACCCGCGTGCCCTGCCTAGGCCCCACCTTCCACCGAGCCACCGCCCATCCCGCGCCTGCCCGCTTCGTCCCCAACCTCCCGCTCGCGCGTGCCCCCTCTCTCTCCCTTCTTCGTCCTCCCATCGTCTCCCCGCACGCTCCCTCGCCTGCAACAGCTCCGCCGCCGGCCCCGTCCAACCACCAGCGGCCTCGCCCCTCTCCCCGTGCCCACCGGTTCCCCCTCGCGTCCCCCGCCCTGCACCTTCTTCCTTCGCCGGCCCCCCTCGCCGGCCTCGGGCCACCCCCGTCTGCCTCCGGCCGAGCTCGCCGCCGGACCACCTCGCCCCGCCGCTCCGACGCGTCGCCGCCCCGCCACCTCTCCCCGCGCCCCGCAGACCGCCCGCAGACCCCCGTCGCCCCGCTCCTCTCCGAGCCTCGCCCCGGCGCGAGCCAGCCCCCGCCGTCCCCGACCCGCGACCTCCTCGCCGGCGTGCTCCCCGCAGCGCCTCGCCGCCGCGTCCGGAGACCGCGCGACCCCACCGCCCCCGTCGCCCTCGACGCCAGGCCCCGCTGGCTTCGCCCCGTGTCGCCGCCCCGGCGAGCTCTGCCGCCTCTGCCTCCGCGTCGTCGCGCCGCCGGCGCCGCCAAGCCCCGCCCCGGCGCCTGGGTCCCGCGCGTCCGAGCCTGCCTGCCTCGCCTCGGTCTGCCCCGCGTGTGTGCTATCCAGATCGCTTGAGCCGTTCTGGGAGGTTCTGCCTAGCAGGTGGCCGCCCGAGTGTGGTGCAAGTTAGACGAGATCTCCAACGTCGCCGAGAACTCGCGGTACCTGGGGAAAACAACATCAAACCGAGCGTCAAGATCGACTACGGACGCCGAGATCCCCGAACCCGAAGCCACATGTGCGCCAAGATCTTCTACATGGAACCCTCCAGTACTCCCTCTCGGACCCAAAGACAGTACCTTCGCGGAACAAGTTCGCGGCCAACGACCAAGAACGGAACCCAAGGACTTCTCCGGGAGCGACGAGCTCTTCTACCTGAACCCGGAGACAGCAGACGCGACAAGTACTTCCCCCTGGATCAGATGCCCGGAACGCCAAGATCGCCTCAAGGATCCGAAGGACCCCCGGTATCGAGCCCGAGTTCGCCAACGACACTGAAGGCGGGGCGCTAAGACCGTGGCCGGATCCGGAATCCGAACCCGATACCGCCAAGGCCACCGACACGGAGACGCTGAGTACTTCACCCCGGACACCGAGTCCACCGAGACCCCGAATGCGACAAGTGCTTCAACCCGGACGAGATGACAGACAACATGACCCGAAGACCCCAGATGCGCCAAGACCTGCCCCTGAGTCCGAGACCGAACTCGTCGAACCCTGGACCCCGAGACCAACCCCGAACCCCGGAACCCAAGATCGTCGAGCCCCCCCTAATGTGTGAACCTCTTTCCGAAACCCTATTTGATAACATAATAACAACTTGTTGCATAATTAATTGCCATACTCGCATGCATATCATGGGTTTGGGGGCCTTATGCCGATTCACCAAATAATTAAATATGGGGCCCATATGCGGGAAAATCTAGTCTCATATTGGCCTCATTTAAACTTGTATAGCGAACCGGTATCTTATCTTGCCTTGTTATAACAACATTTAATTTGCGGGGTAATTAAATAACTTGAACAATATAATTAATTGTCGGGACCCCCGGTTCCACTTAATATGACCTAATCGCATCGCATCTTTGCCATGTCATCCATCATGCATGCATCATGCCGATCTTCTGCCGTGTATTAAATATCGCATCCGGTGTTTCTTCTAGTGTTTTGCTTCTTCGCGGATGAGGCCGATGAGTTGATGTGAGCTTCGCCCCGATCTTCGGTTGAACCCTTCGACAATGTTTTCAGGCGAGCATCTTCCCCTTTCTACCTATCTTATTTTTATAGTATTTACTCCCTCCTGTTGATCTGTTGCTATCCTTGTTGCGATGCTTTAGTTTCCGTACCTGTGATATTCCTTGCAGCCTTATATTGCCTCGGACACATCCTATTACCTGTTGTTTGGTAGATAGTTGGACTTGCGCGCCGTAGTCGCTTGCTCAAGTGTTGTTGCGTGTCGTCAAGTGCCACAATTGTTGGAGAATTGCCGCATGTTGATGTTGGAGATGATCATGGCTTTACTTATCGTTCACTTTATTTCCTGTTTAACAACTAAAATTGAAATAAGCAGAGGCATCGGTGGGTGATAGATAATATTTGGTTTTCCGAACGCCCACTTGTGTCCCGTAGGACCCCGAGTACTTGATACCTGTTCCTTGATTTATCGCGCTATCCACATCCGGGAGGTATATGGGACCCCCCTTAGCCAGAGCTTGATTCCGTCTTATTTCTTGGGGCCACAAACTAGTTTGAGGTTTATTTACGATCCTGTACTTATGCCATGCTACTGCTTTATTTACGATTGTGCGAGGAGCACACTGTACTGTTTAGGAATTGTGACCCGTTTACGTGGTATCGACAGTCCCCGTTTGGGGATCTGCTGTCGTTTACCGCCGGCCCCACAAACCTTGGGTCCGTCTCGGAGCTAGCTTACTTCGTTGTGGGTGTACTACAAGGGGTGGCCCCCTGAAATATTTCTGAATCCTGTGATTGCTTTGTCGTGAAAGCCTCGTTGGGTTTTGATTTGGTTTTTCCGAGGTTGATCGAGTGTGTGTTGCTATTGGTGCACCCCGGCCGGGTAAAACTTTCTGAAAGCCGTGTCCGCGGTTATGGACGACTTGGAGCACAGTATCTCGACCATAGACAAGCATAACTAAAGTTTATTGCTATAAATTTGACTTATAATGACTAGTAATCAGCTTCACTATAATGGAATGGCTAATTAATACTGCCCACAATTGCTTGTTTGGAGTGTCGCTTGCGACCATTGTACCTGACTAGTAAGTATGACAACTACAACGGAAGGGCTGAATAAAAGTACCAACAACTGCTGGGTTTTGGGTTTATCTCATGCTAATTGTATCTGACTAGTAAGTGTTGCCACTATCACGGAATGGTTAACTAAAAGTGCCCACTGCCTACTTTATCAGGATGATTATCTAAACTGACTAGTAATTACTGCAACGATAACTGAATAAATAAAACTGCCAACTGTGTGAGTTCCTCGGTTGACTTCCTCGATCGGTGTCGAGGGGGAAACGCCAGGATGGGTTTGATTGGTGGTAGTATCAGGTTGGTTCCGAATAGGTCTTTCTTACCCCTCTCTGATTGCCGCCAGTTGTATCGAGTCTCTATAGGTTGTTTAGTGCTTGCTGCCGCTGCCGCTTCAGTCCACCATACCTTTGTAGGCGAGGACCGCCGAATTCTAGTCTCGCCGTGTACTGGCCTCAGTACTGACGCTCCTTCTTTTTCCTTTGCCCTTTGTCGGCACCCCTTTTGTTTAAGCAGGTTTTGAGATCGACGCCGTTAGCAGGGTTACCCTTCCGGCTTGGCCTGGGCAGGGTTATGGACGCCATTGGTTATTCTTCAGGGCTCTTAGCCCCATTTGCATCTTGTCCGTAGTCGGACGCCGTATCATTTTCAAGGTGATTTGGATCTTTGTATATTATATCTGTATTCTTGACTCTTTGAGTCGCTGTTATATATATCTGTTCTGTGGGTCCCATCGAGGACTGTTGTGTAATGTTATTACTTTGTTTTTCCACCCGCACGAAAGTGCCTGGTGGGCACCTTTGAATCGTTTCTATGCGGGTTTGGCGAGTTTTGCTAAAACTTGCATAGGTCCGATTCTGAGGGTGTTACACGAAGGCTTGCGATGACACTTCTTCCAGGATGGGAAGAAGCTTATGTTGCATTATTATGTTACTTTGAAATGTTTTATATCTTTAAATGACTTTGTACATGGTCGTTATTGCTTATGAGCATTGGAGTTACACGATCCCGCCAACGTTTGAGGTTAGGGAGGGTGCGAAAACTTGCGCCATATAGGGCCGATGGACGGGCGTGGCAACGCACGCCATATAGGGCCGATGGACGGAAGCAGCAACATGCGCCATATAGGGATGATGGATGAGCGCGGCAACGAGCGCCATATAGGGAAGATGGATGGGCTCGAGAACCATTTCGTGTGGTGTCCTTAATTTATTAGCGCTTTTCTATGTTTATAGCACTGAAATAACTAGCAAGTCTGTGGAGAAACTATGGAGCACGACCTAGATCAAGAAGACATAATGCAGGGTATGATAGCTAGTGATAATATCACCTCGAAGTATTTGAATGACTCCGGTGAGGGAGTGGAGGAGGATCTCGAGTGAAGAGACGACTCCGGTGAGGGAAGATACAACTTCAGTGAGCGAAGAGACGGCTCCGATGAGGGAACCTTGACTACAAAGTCTGAAGACGTATATAAATTAAGCCGCTTCCGACTAGATGCATTAATTGATTTGTATATATATTAACGATTCTTTCTTCTTTTAGGCCTCCGGATTGAAGCAATCTATTAGAAGCAAATGAGGCCCGACAAAAAAGTTGGCCCACTATGCTAGGTTCACGATTGAAGAAGTCGCTGCAGATGGAGCCCCGATTTCTCCCGAGCACAACGCAAGTTTGCTTGTAAGTCAATGCAGAATTATTGTAAGGGACACTATCTCGATCACCATTCGAGAATGGAATAAGCCAAAGGCGGATGGAGTTAGTTATGTCGAGGATAGATGCAAAGATAATCTTTGGAATACGCTCATGAAAAAATTTTCACCCTACCGCCAGAGGTGGATCCATAACACAAAGTTATAGAGCCAAAAGTCAAGGAGTGGGCTCTTAACAAGATGGCCTCACAATTCAGAGACCACAAGAAAAGATTGTACAAGAAGTATGTCCTAGAAGAAAATACTCTGGAGTTCACCGGAGAAAATGAGAAGCTAAGAGATCACTGGGATGAATTTGTGGAGTACAAGAAATTAGATGACGTTGTGGAAAGGTCAGAAATAAACAAGGCAAATGCTGCGCTAAAGAAATATCACCATGTTATGGGGACAGGTGGCTACAAGGCTGTCAGGCCTAAGTGGGAGAAAGCTGAGAATGACCTGATTGATAAAGGTATCGATCCAGAGACATCGGGGTGGACTGATCGGACAAAGTATTGGTTCTATGGGCATGGGGGAAAGTTGAACCCAGAAACAGGGAAGTGTATTTATTCAAAAGAACATCTTGGAACACCTTTAGAAGCTCTGAAAACTGTAGTGAAGGATGTGCATGAGGGGAAGTTCTACACCGAGAGAGAGAACGGCGAGCTAACACACACCCTTAGGAATAAAGAACACAAAGGACGAACAAGAGGCACTGAAGGCTCCGTTTCATGGAAGCTCGGGTTTTCCAATAACAGGAAGAAATATCCTGATAAAAGCCATCATAAGAGAAAGGACAGGGAGGCAAACTGGATGCAACATATAGAAGATACATTAAGGATGCAGCAAGATCAAATAAATGCACTTAGCCAGCAAGCTACCGGCCCATCTCAGCGGCAGGACGAAGATCCTGCATTCAATGCTACCGGCCCACCATCTCGATGGAAAAGCATTGTGGCATCCACGGAGCTCTCGGTTGATGATGATGCACTGACGATGACTCGTCGCTACCCCGTGGATAATATCACAGGTTTAGAAAATTGCGAGCTGCATGTGATAATTGTGAACGTATCCATAAAGGTGGTGGCCAACTTTGCCTTACCTTCTGGGCCTAGACCAACTTACCATTGCTCTCTAGTTCCAGATGGCTATGTTGTTGTTGGGGTGGATGAAGTTATGAAGGGATTTGAGCACTTGAAGCTTGACTTCCTTGCAGGTGAAGGGGATCTGACTGAACTGGGAGAATCCAGGAAAGGCACCATTCTATGGCGAAAGGAAAACATCGTGCTTCCAAATTTCATGTCAAGGACACCGACTTCTCCCTGTTGCAATGCAGCTCAATATTCGTCGCCTCAGCCATCTTCGCCGCGTCTACAGACTTCGTCGTCTCAGCTGCCTCAGCCGTCTCCGGCGCATTTGCAATCTCCGCCACCTCAGCCGTCTCCGGCACGTCTACAGACTCCACCGCCTCTACCGTGTTAGTATACTCCGCTACCTCTGTTGCGTCAGTAGACTCTGCCGCCTTAGCCCCGGTTGCAAAAGAGGGAGAGCACCGATGCTCCGACGGCTAGTGATACAACATGTACAAGGACGAAACTCTCAGCAGGTAGGAATAAAGCCAAGGCAGAACCTCCCAAGTTCCCTTCCGACATGACTGATGAGGAACTCAGAAAGGTCGTGGATGAAGATGTCAAACACCAGCTTGCACCAAAACGGCCCCCACTGATGACTGGATTCCTGCACCAACAATAGGGTTATTGCAATACCTGTAGCAGCAAATATTTAAGAGTTTGTCCCTATGGGAGATCGTCAAACGGAAACAACACGACCCCGCAGCCACGTTGTCAATGCGGCCATGTTTTGCACCCAAACCGTGGTTTGGAAATAGCCTATTCTATAAGTTACTAGAACAATGATAATTGAGAGAGGTTTAAAGTATCTAATAACAAAGAACTTTTAACAAGAACAAAATAAACTAAGACGGAAAGTAAACAAGAATATGAACTGAATTAAAGAGATTGTAGTTGTAGGATTAAATGGAATGAGAGAGGGCTTCTAGGCTTCGGTCTCACTTGTGCTAGATGGGCAAATATATGTGTGATCTATAAGAGATTTCTTAGACAAATAAACGTTCCCCAATTGATTACCGAGTTGTCACACTATGTGCACTATGCATGGTTCTTGCGCGTCACCGCAAGGCAAAAGGCACTTCCGGACCAAAGGATCACATAAACTCATCTTAGATCACAATAAATTCTAACTTAGCGCACTAGATCATAACTCAACCTAGAATTGAATCAATCACTCACACATGGATGAATAGCAAAACATATATAAATATATAATGATATCACAACCGTGTTCAATCTTACAATTACTAAACACAAGAGAGAGAGAGAGAGAGAGAGAGAGAGAGAGGGAGATGGAGATGATGATGGAGATGGAGATCGATGCATGGTGGTGGTGATGTCTTCCTTCTTCTCCCCTTCTTCTTGCTTGGATGCCTTGATGGTGATGGTGTTGAGGGAGATCTAGATATCAGAGGTGTGATTGCAGCAGAGCTCCACCACAATGGAGATCGGATGGGTGGCGGTGGCGGCAGAGCTCCGCCCCTGAAGGGTTGTGGCTTCGTGGCTCTCTCTTGGGTCCTCCCTCCTTTATATAGGCCTTGGGGTGCTCTAGGGTTCCCCCAATACCGTCATATGACTTAGGGAAGGTTCTGGAGCTTTTCTGGGGTCAAATCCCATCGTTTGTGACCTTTTTGGTAACTATACGGGCAGAGCTATACGACCAAAAAAATAGCTCCAGCCGTATAGTTGCTCGTCAAAACGCCTGTCCCCTTTAGTATTTTGGCCGACATTTCTTCATATGAACTCCGTTTTGGGTGTTCTTGGGCTCGTTGAGTTTGTATCATCGTGGGCTACAACTCGATGGTCTTGGATATTTATTTTGAGAAGTTGGAAAAATTCAGTTTTTCAACCTCTCAAATGGCTAAGTCTGGTCCCTGCAACTCCTCCATACTATGCTCTCTTTGTTCCTGTTGCCTTTGTTTTATCCATAATAATCATCAACACCTACACACATGTCATAGACTAGGAAAAGTGATAAGATTATACCTAAACTACTAAATGTGCAAAGCTCATATGAAAGTAAATGAAAACTAGAAGTCATGCATATAAGGCATAGATATATCTGAAAGAAACATGATATGAGAGATAAATGGCTCATTTTATATGGCTAAAAGAGGTGGTATCACAACCATCAACTTCCCCAAGCTAGACCTTGCTCTTCCTCAAGCAGGAAGGGTCGGTTATAAATTAATGGTTGTGAAATAGCTTATCATTGGAAATCAATGCCTTGCATCCTTATTTCTTCTACAAGCTTGAAGAGAGAAAACATGCATTCATACAAGTCAACACAAGCTCAGTTATAAAGACCACTAAAGATTCATCAAAACTTATATGCTCCATGTCAACAGTGAATCTACTTGCAGACAAACTTGTGATCCTCTTATTGCACCTTTTGTATAACTTTTCATGTCATTATTTTTTATGAGGCAAAACTTAGTCACAAATAGATGTCAAGCATAAAAAGGAATAAAGTCTACCTGATCATGTCATCTAGTTAAGGCTCTCAAGTGCAAACATCAGTTATTGAGCTTTCAGAAAGTTTATCTCTTAGTAACGAGATTTATGCCAAAAGGAAATGCGAGAACATGTCAAAAGAAGCATAGCATTAGAGTGTCTCATTCAGTCATCCACATCAATGAATCATGGCTATCAAACACTCATTTTCTATTCTTTGTCTTTCTAAAACTTCAGTACATCAGTAATGAGATCATGCCAAAACTTAGTGTGTTTAATCAGACTGTGCAGGCTAAGAATGGATACTCGTGACCATTACCAAGGTTTCCCTTTTCGATATAATGATTTCTCATAACGGTCAGAGGAGTATTCCCTCTTTCGCTTTGAACGCAGGCCCATGAGAATACCAATACATAACCAAATATAGCATTTCTGCTACATATGTTGGGCAACTCATAGCCAAACTCCAAGAGTTTCCTCTTTTTGGATTGTTCAAAGGCCAACAGAGTTGTTAGCATCCCATGTTGTGCGATAGTGGTGTAGACACGCATAAAGCAATGTCATACTTTAATCAACAGGTCAAGATTTGGCATGCATCTCAATTACCGCTAAATATTAGTTTCTTCAAACAAATCCTTTCAAAGAGTACTATCAAGTCGATCATCACATCTATGGTGTTGAGTATCTTTAAGGCTAAACTCTTAAGACAATTAAACAACACCTTATTTAGCATAGAAGTCAAAACTTTGAAATATCATTTCCAATTGACAACTCCTTCCGTAAGCAAACTATCAAGTCTATTGTTTTGACATTATGGGGCCAAGAACCTATTTATTTAAGACAAAGCTATTTAGTGACAACCAACAAATTTCAAAAGATCTTGACCAAGTATTCATTCTTTCCAAGTGTGGATATTGTGGCAATGTTTTTTAGAGGATCACAAATAGTGTCATAAGCTTGATAAACAATTTGGCAAGATGCATACAAGCTCTAAATCAACTCCTATGGTGCCTATCATGAGCAAGTGTATCCCCATATGAATATAGAACTAGACTCACTTAAACAAGCATTCAAAAACAGCGGGATACATGATTGCATTAAACCTTCATCGAATACGAACATTGCACAAGACACTACACATGTAGAAGTAACCTCCCCAAGCTTAGAACTTTGCAATAACCAAACTTGAGTATATCACCAAAAGAAAAGAGAAAATACAGTTTCCAAAAGAGAGTGTGATAAGTGGTTACCTCCCCAAGCTTAGTTGAAAACAAGGGTGACACATTTTACCATTAAGGTACAAGTAACCTCTCTTCTGATGGACAAAGAACCTTTGCTTCAACATGTATTTCTTGATATGGCCTAGTGTGCCTTCCTTGAGGACCTGCTTAAAAACTAAAAAGAAAATTGAAATATTTTTGTGTTTCTGAAGACACGAGTTTTGCTCACAAGTGATAAAAATACAAGTCCCACTGAGTCAGTTCATCAACCTAAGCACCACGCTTAAGTCAACAAACTAGTTCTAGAAGATGCCTCTCCTAGATTTTGATGAAGTGCAAGTGAGACAAAATATGAAACACGAGTGTGCAACCCCTATGTGCTTAATAAAAGAGGTTTGAGTTAGAAGGTTTTACCAAAAACTGATTGTCGAAGCATTGAATTGAAGCAACCAAGTGGCTCATGTGAGTGTTTGCACGGTCGGCACTCCCGTACACATCGTCACATAAGGTTCAAGTCCCTGCGAAAATAACACACAAAATAAAATGCATCGGTTTGGTATACGAACATAGTTCGTTTACCCCACCGATAAAAGGAAAGTAAAAAATGAACTTCTATAGAGAATTACAGTCTAGGAGGTTTCTAAGGTAGAAATTTATTGCTTACATATGCTCGTCTTCTCTAGATCATGGGAGAAGCTCCCAGGTGGTGTTTCAAGGTTTTTAGAAGAAGAAAGAAGAAGAAAGAATAAAATTTTGAACAATGGTTACCTTCCAGAGGGTTTTTCCAACTATACGGGTGCAACTATACGGCCGGACCAAAAAGGTCTCGCCGTATAGTTGGTCGTCAAACTGTCTATCCCTAGGAAAAGAAAATATACAAAGGCATCGATATCTATACGATCAGAATTTTTATTCCTGCCGTATAGTTGGTCGTTAAACTATTAGTACATTGGAAAAGAATTGGTACGGAGGCACCGATATCTATATGACCGGAGCTATACGGTCGGAATTTTTATTCCCGCCGTACAGTTGGTCGTTAAACTCTCTGTATGCATAAAAAAAATATGTTTCTTCGAAAATTATTTCTTATCCTGTAACTTAGTGATATACCTTGTTTTGACAGTAAAATAACAAATTAAATTTTTGACCAACATTAACATGTATAGGATGAGATTTAGGTACAACTGAGTTGTGCAACACATAGTAACAATAAATTCTACCTTTTGAAAATTTCAACAAGATTACTCTAATAGCAAGACATGCGAAGAATAAAAGTGCCAATGCAACATGAATGCATCTAGATTCAAGGCACTGAACTAATAAAGACACCTAATGACTTCCGGGTTGCCTCCCAGGAAGCGCTTTCTTATAACCATAAAGCCAGACTAGGATGCTCCATACATTACCCACCTGGATCCCAAGGGATATCGACTCGAGGTGAGGTTGTACATACCATCTTGGAGCATCTTGAAGTAGAGTTTGGTCGGAGTTGTACCCGCTTACGGTGCATCGGCATCATGTAGATGAACAAGTTCTTGCTTTCAAAAGTGTTGATGCACCAAGCTTGGTGAACATGCCTACGTGTATAGCTGCAATGAGAGGATTTGAGATTCATATAAAATTCTTAAATCTTTACCTTGGTTACCTTTGTAGGGTAACACTTCATAGTATTCTTCCTTCATAGCAGGGAGTTCAGGACCCTGCATGTTAGTATAGCAAGGTTCTATCTCTAGTTCATTATTATTAATGCTCTCCATATGAGTGTCTAGGCACAAGGCCTCCACAGAACAATTATCAACAGTTTTAGCATCATACAAATCATTACTAGAGTGAGAGTCGTCACAAACAAAAGTTGTAGTGTGACTCTCTTTGTCAACCTCACCTTTTTGTTCCTCCTTTTCATCGACTAGTGTTTTAATAGAAATGATATAATCAAAAGTAGGAGTTGAAGGTGTGAGCGGGTGATCAATTAGTTCTTCCTCCTCTTCCTTATGCTCCTTTTCCTCTCCACTTAAATTATTTTCGTAAAAGAGGAATATGAGGTATACTAAATTAAAAACTCCATCAAGTGCTTCACTTTCAACATCAATACTTCCTAGTCTAAATACCATTTCAGATGCACCTTTGAAAATAATGTATTCTAGTACTTCCAAACTAGCATAGGATTTATCTCTATTATAATTTGCTAGAGTAGGATTGTTGGAATACTTACATTGAAAATTAAGGTGGTCATCTGTTATACATATTGTGCAGAAAGATCCATCATTAGCACGCAACCATAATGAATTCCTTTCCAATTGGTCCACCAGTTTCTTTATCAGCTCATATCTAGCAACCAGGCTTGATGAACTTGAAACCTTTATCTCCTCCAATGCTTGTATTATCTCTTGAACAAAATTTATCTCGGAAGACATGATTAGTAGCAACAATTTTTATAAATTTTTGGTTTTGTAATTTTTTTATTGATTTCAATATAAAATAAAGAAGTAAGATAATAGCAACAAATGGAAATAAACTATGTGCGAGTAGGAAGGTAATAGCCAGATGCTTATCTCCCCGGCAACGACGCCAATTTGATGACTGGATTCCTGTACCAATAATAGGGTTATCACAGTACCTGTAGCAGGAAATATTTAAGAGTTTGTCCCGATGGAAGATCGTCGAACAGAAACAACACGACCCCGCAGCCACATTGTCAATGCAGCCATGTTTCGCACCCAAACCGTGGTTTGTAAATAGCTTATTCTATAAGTTACTAGAATAGTGATAATTGAGAGAGGTTTAAAGTATCTAATAATAAAGAACTTTTAACAAGAACAAAATAAACTAAGACGGAAAGTAAACAAGAATATGAACTGAATTAAAGATATTATAGTTGTAGGATTGAATGGAATGAGAGAGGGCTTCTAGGCTTCGGTCTCACTAGTGCTAGATGGGCAAATATATGTGTGATCTATAAGAGATTTCTCAGACAAATAAACGTTCCCCAATTTATTACCGGGTTGTCACACTGTGTGCACTATGCATGGTTCTCGCGTGTCACTGCAAGGCAAAAGGCACTTCCAGACCAAAGGATCACATAAACTCATCTTAGATCACAATAAATTCTAACTTAGCGCACTAGATCATACCTCAACCTAGAATTCAATCAATCACTCACACAGTGATGAACAACAAAACATATATAAATATATAATGATATCACAACCGTGTTCCATCTTACAATTACTAAACACAAGAGAGAGAGGGAGATGGAGATGATGATGGAGATGGAGATCGATGCGTGGTGGTGGTGATGTCTTCCTTCTCCTCCCCTTCTTCTTGCTTGGATGCCTTGATGGTGATGATGTTGAGGGAGATCTAGATCTCGGAGGTGTGGTTGAGGCACAGCTCCGCTGCAATGGAGATCAGATGGGTGGTGGCGGCAGCAGAGCTCCGCCCCTGAAGGGTTGTGGCTTCATGGCTCTCTCTTGGATCCTCCCTCCTTTATATAGGCATTGGGGGTACCCTAGGGTTCCCCCAATACCGTCATATGATTTAGGGAAGGTTCTGGAGCTTTTCTGGGGTCAAATCCCGTCGTTTGCAACCTTTTTGGCAACTATACGGGCGGAGCTATACGACCAAAAAAATAGCTCCGGGCGTATAGTTGCTCGTCAAAACGTTTGTCTCCTTTAGTATTTTGGCCGTAATTTCTTCATACGAACTCCCTTTTGGGTGTTCTTGAGCTCATTGAGTTCATATCGTCGAGGGCTACAACCCCATGGTCTTGGATATTTATTTTGAGAAGTTGGAAAATTTCACTTTTTCAACCTCTCAAATGGCTAAGTCTGGTCCCTGCAGCTCCTCCATACTATGCTCGCTTTATTCCTTTTGCCTTTGTTTTATCTATAATCATCATCAACACCTACACACATGTCATAGACAAGGAAAAATGATAAAATTCTACCTAAACTACTAAATATGCAAAGCTCATATGAAAGTAAATGAAAACTAGAAGTCATGCATTTAAGGCATAGCTATAGTTGAAAGAAACATGATATGAGAGATAAATGGCTCATTTTATATGGCTAAAAGAGGTGGTATTTCACAACCATCACCCACCAAAGCAGTACATAGCACCCAAAATGGTGCAAAACTTTGTGAACATGCTTGAACGACCAAGGCCAGACAATCTGCCTTCAGACTATGACCGCTCAATTATGATGTCACATAATAAGAATGTGGAGTAGTCGAGAAGTACTAGTAGAAGCGGGAAAACAATTCCCCATCTCGGAGAACAGAAAAACCAATCGTGCCCCCCGCTGAAAGTGTTTTTTGATACAGATCCGGAGGTTGCACGACTAGTCGCACAAACGGCTAGCGATCTTGGTATGATTGTTGGTCAATACTTAGGTACGGAAGTCGCACCCATGGCCGACGTAGCATACAAATACGAGTACAGGAAGCCTCTCGTCAGACTTTAGGAGGTCCCGCTTCTACAAACACAAATGCAAAAATTGCATGAGTGGTATATGCGAGCCTCGGAGGAAGGCACGTTCATGCTAATGGTGGGAGTTAGAGAGGGGAGAATTACTTTCATGGGAACGATGAGATACACGTTGACTTCACAGAATTATTTCAGTTATTCAATCAAGATGCCCTCGACAAATCTCTCAGCAGTTGCTATTGTCTATAAGTGATTTATTTCTGTAATTAAGTCTCTAGCTCAACTCGTTCATTGCATATATAATTATCCTCACTATATTATTTTGTACGATATTATGCAGAATAAAGATTCTCGAATGCAAATGAGTACAAATCTATGACCTTGGGTTCATTGATCCAAATAGAATTCATGAATATACGGTAAAGAAGAACACCAAGGAAATAGAGGATTACTTGCTAAGGTTTCTACTGAAATAACAAAACAAAATGGAAATATGATTTCCTTACAACTTCGAGTGAGTGTTACTGTCTTGTATACATTCGATTTCGTTTACTCGATGTTAAGTGTAACTGATGAGTTATGCATGCACAGATTCCACTTCATTCTGCTAATCATTCATCTTGACAATGGAAAAGTACTGGTGATGGACTCGAAACGTAAAAATCCTGAGATATGGGGGGACCTGATTGAAATGCTCTAGAGGTAACTTCAATCATTATCGCACTATATCGGCATCTTTCGTTCATTTCCTGATATCAAGTAATTAATAACTCGTATACTCATTTTCTTTGTCGGGTAGGGTTTCAAAATGGTTCACCAAGGCTATTAGGGGCGAATGGCAAGAGGAGCTGTAATTTCAACAACTCAATGTAAGTAGTACTATAGGTAGGTCCACACATATCTTTGATTCTTGTTTAGCATGCTTGATTAACATGCTTATTATTATTTTGATTGAACTTTATTCCCGTGAAGTGTTTGAGGCAGGAAGCCGGGAATAATTTATGTGGATACTATGTTTGCGAGTACATTCGCCAGTCGACCTGTCAGCTGGTCAGATTTCCACAATGACGTGCAGTACATAAATGATATTCACAATTTTATTTTATTACCATCAATTTTGTTGAGTTTCATTCATATATATTGAAGATCCCTTTCTTTAAATTAGATTGAATAGATGCGGGACGGTCTCCTAACAGAGGATCGCGTACGAGCAATTTAAGACGAATTGGCGGGATTCTTAAATAAGGAGGTCATAGATCCATATGGAGAATACAATCGGGAATATGTATTTATGCATTAGGAATCGTAAGAGAAATTATATTGTATATATGCCTTTTATAATGGTTCCTTCATTTCTGTATTTTCGGGAGAATACTTCAATCTCTATATTCATGACGATGTTCTGTAATGGTTCCTTCATTTCTATAGTTGTACATATATCATCTCTCAGAACATCACTTACGCCAAACCTCTCCCTCTTGCTGTTACAGAAAACCACCCCAAAACCCTGTCGCGGCAGAAAAACGCCCCAAAACTCTGTCGTGGCAGTGTACCACGAACCGGGACTAAAGGTCCTCCACCCCCCGCTCTCCACGGTGGCCACGCGGAGGTCTTTAGTCTCGGTTTGTAATAGAACCAGGACTAAAGGGGGGACTCTAGTCCCGGTTCTGAAACTAGGACTAAAAGCTCAAACGAACCGGGACTAATGCCCTATTTTCTACTAGTGAATGTCTCGTCCACAAAATTTTACAGGATTTCATATGTACCAAAATATTGATTGATTCTATGAAAGAAAAAAGCAAAAAAATATAAAAGATTAGTTTGAGTAGATGTTACTCCCTCCTTTTCGTAATATAAGATGTTTTATTTTTTTGAAAAGAGTGTACCTTCAGTACGTAGGTTTAAAACCTACACATTAAAAGGGGTCTATATACACTCTTTTCACAAAACTAAAATATCTTATATTTTAAAACGGATGGAGTAGTTTTCTATGAAATCTACTCTAGATGATTTCTTAGAAAATATCACCAGCGAAAAATTTCTAAGTATTTACCCTCTATTTTTTTCACGGATCCTTTGAATCAACGAGGACCTGAAATAGGAGATGGGGTAGAGAGTAGGGAGCTAGGTTAGAGTTGCACTTATCCCAAACCACCATTCGTGCACCAAATGTTCTTGATGATTCCTACCTCTAAACGGTTTGGGAACACTTCTTGTTTCTCGGTATTTTCACTCGGGTTGCTAAGTTGGAGTACTAAGAGCATCTCAAACCTGTTCCCGTTTTCTTTAGAGGAAAAAAAGGATCCTAAAAACTTAGATGACTATATTTGCTCCTCTAAACTTCGGTCGTCGGATTCGATCCCTAAAAACTTAGAGGAGTAAAAATATTTTATCACAATTTTCAAATCTCCACACCACATGGCAAGTATCCATATTACAAACATGCATAAATATTATCCAAAATACATTAAATTGAACATGTTAGATCCAAAAGTGAGGCCTTCACCATCTCGGCCACCTCAAAGAGTACCCCAGCCACCATCACCACCATCACCATTACCACCACCACCACCTAGCTCTCGGGCCAAGATCCTCGCACGAGCAATCTCCCAATATGCCCTAGCCTTCTCATCCAATGTGCTTGGGTTCATGAACATGATGTTGCGGTCGACATCCTCCCTCTCCTTGGCCAACTTCTCTCTCTCAAGTGCTAGCCGCTCCTCCTCTAGCTTCTTCTCCTTCGTAACCCTCTCTTTTTCGAGTGCAATCCTTCGCTCCTATACGGCCAACTTGGAACGCTACTTCTCCTCCTCCAACACTTTGGGCTCATTCCACCTAGCCTCCTTGTCCTCCTTGTGTTCGGCCGCCAATGCTTTCTTTGTCTCGATGATGACATTGAACTCTTCCTTGTAGGCGCCGACACCACCCCTCTTCTTCTTCTCTTTTGCTATCTTGGCACCCTCCGGCCTCTTGTCGAGGTCTTCCTCTTCATCATTGGCATCCTCCCTTTGTCTTATCCTAGCCCTCTTTGGCGTGGTCTATAGTTTCTTCGAACCCACTTCTCATTGCCTTGGAGCTCCTTGTAGCAATGGTGCAAAGTGAAGGCCAAGTATACACCTCTGTTGTTGCGGTGCGTGTACACATCTTGTTGGAGAGGACCCCACTCGGTGATTGGCACTCCACTCGGTGGTGCATTGGTGACATACTCCACGGCCCTGGCCAAACGGTTGCAACACTCAAGAATTGTGCCCCACATCATTGTCGCCGCTAAATTTGAGGTCGTCGAGGCCTTGGTGGTGAGAATGATCAAGTTGGGACATGAAATCAGCGACGCTCGCCTCGGTGGCACTCGGAGTCGGCCCGGGTATTTCATCGGTCACCTTGCGGGCGCCTCGTTGAGGTGCGACGGTGGCTAGCAACGAGGACGACAGCGTGGCCTTGGAGGTCGGCTTGGGCTTTAGCTTCGTCGTTGTGGTCTCCGGGCTTGGGTATGGAGGCCGCAGTGGCCTTCCTCTTCTTCTCCTCCACCGCTTGCGAATGGGCGATCTGTTGGGAATATGCCTTAGAGGTAATCATGTTTGATGATATTCCCCAAAGTATTCATAAAGTAATAAGGTTTTCCTTGTATGAACATCAGATATATATCATTGAATACGTGATTCGGCAATGGAACTGTATATTCATGATTGTTCATACTAGATTGTCCTTGGTCATTAAGGTTGTGCTGGACACACAACTTAGACCAATGTGCAAGTCGGCTAATGACATGGTCCCACTTGTCATGGGCATGGTGATGCTATTCCGACTTACATTGATTCGGCTAAAGAGTTTAGTGAATCGCACTGACCCATAGTTGATATGCAATGAGCATGTTGTCATTTGTAGTCTCAAGCAATGGAATCCTTTGACCTGAGGTGATCATATGATCCGAGTTGTGGATCGCCAACTTAGGTTCTATCAAACATTGTTCTGTAAATGGGAAGTTATAAAGGTAGAGTTCAGGTTGGTTGTGAATCAAGCTGCGTGACATGGATTACCAAGATGGGATTTGCCCCTCCATAATGGAGAGATATTCTCTGGGCCCTCTCATGTGATATGATTCGGAAGCATGGCCATGCGCTACTCAGTTAAGAGTTAACTGAGGAGTCGGACTAAGAGTTAGTCGAGTGAATCACATATCATGGAACAAGAACAGAGTTAAGCTATTTAAAGGGATGGCAACTACTCGCCTATAACTTGACATGTATATCGTGTGCCAAAGGGACTTGGACGAAAGTCACATTGAAGGTTCGTCTTCTAACTTTACAACACTTGGGAGTTGACACGTCTTGCTAGAGGTCGCTACCATCTATCGACTTGAGATCAAGTGTTCATGGGAGTGAGTTGGACTCAAAGCCATGACGAGATACTTGGAGGAGTAGCTCATATCGTGTCCAGGTGTACGTGAACCTACAGGGTCACACACTTAAGGGTAAGGAGCCCATGTGGATGAGATCCATATGGAGATTGGGATACGACTTAGATGGGCTTCAAGCGTTGAGCCCAACTAGGAGTGTATATAAGTGGAGTGACAAGGGATAGTCCCTGACCTAGCCGTCACTTTCTCCACTCCCATTTTTGGGCTAGAAAGATCTAGCAGTCCTTGCTGACTCGTGTATTAATGAGCTCGTTGGGGAACCCCAAGAGGAAGGTATGATGAGCATAGCAGTAAGTTTCCCTCAGTTATGAAACCAAGGTTATCAATCCAGTAGGAGCAAGGAAACACCCCAAAGGTGTTGTTAGCTGAATGTTGGCAGGGCGCACTACCGGTGCCAGCAGCAACGTGGAGACCTGCACAACACAAGCACAGAACTCTGTCCCCAACTTGCGATGAGGTTGTCAATCTCACCAGTTTTGCTGAAAACAAAGGATTAAACGTATCGAATGGAAGGAAGTAATAGTTTGCAGAAAGTAAACACAAAGCAGTAAATAGTTTGTAGATTGAATGTAAAAGAAAGGACCGGGGTCCATAGTTCACTAGAGGTGGCTCTCCTTCAGATAGATAACATGCTGGGTGAAGAAATTACAGCAGGGCAATTGACAAACATCGAGAAAGCATACAAGCATATACTAATCATCTTGACTCCTTTGAGACTTGATTGGGCATTACAACATTATACATAGACCGCCATCCAACTGCAACTATGACTAATAATCCACCTTCAGGTTATCATCCGAACCCCCTCCAGTATTAAGTTGCAAGCAACAGATTATTGCTTTACGAATTGCGTGTAATATAAACAATACGATTGTTCTATGAACAAAGGATTGTTGTTTTCTCCCTAGTAGCAACAGCACATCTAGTACCTTAGAGATTTTTGTCACTTCCCTAGATTACCAGAGGCATGAACCCACTATCGAGCATAAATACTAACTCTTGGAGTTGCTAGCATCTACTTGGCCAAGATAGCTACTAACAACGGAAAGCATGCAAGATCACAAATAACAAAGACATGATAGAATCAATAATCAATCTGAAATAGCATCTTAATATCCATCGGATCCCCGTAAACACAACATGCAGAATTACAAATAGATGATCTTGATCATGAACGGAGCTCACAAGATCTAAACATGATAGCACAAAGGAGGAGAACCAGCCATCTAGCTACTACATGGACCCGTAGTCCAGAGATGAATTACTCATGCATCACACCGGAGGCTTGCGTAGTGATGAAGAAGGCCTCCAGGGTGAATTCCCCTCTCCGGCAGGGTGCCGGGAAGAGCTTCAGATCTCTCCCGGTCTAGGGATGGAGATGACGGTGGCTACAGACTCTTTCGTGGAATTTTGATCAGGTACTTAGGGTTTCCGTATCAGAGGCAATATATAGGCGGAAGGAGAGGCCGAGGGGGTGTCTGGGCTGGCCACACCACCCCCTGGCGCGGGCTAGGCCTGGCCGCCCTCTGGCCCTTCTCCGTCTCGTATTCTAGCTCCAAGTGTCCCCGGTAAAATAATAACTTTGGCTTTTGTCCCGTCCAATTCCAAGAATATTCATTTTCTGACTTCCTAGAACCAAAAACAGCATAAAACGGGCAGCTGACACTGTGGCTCTTGTTAATAGGTTAGTCCAAGAAATCATATGAAAAGTACTCCAAAGTGTGGACAAAACATAAGAAAGTAGATAAAACCAAGCATGGAACATCAAAAATTATAGATACATTTGCAATGTATCAGTCCTCTGCCCGGAGCTCCTTCCTGTACGTGTGGATACCGGTAGAGGCGTTGCACGTGTGGCGCTGGAGGCGAAGGAGTTCATGGGGATCTAGCGAAGGAGTTCGTGGGATCCAGAGGATCTGTTCGTGGTATCGTTCGACACTGCTTCGACGCGCTACATCAACTTTCGCATCTGTGCGTTTAGTGGTAATCTCATGGCCTATTACCTGAGTTGGATCTTGGGTATCCGCTTAGGATAAAAGTTTTGTTTATCTCTGTGTGGCCCTACACTATCATGGCCTCCGTCGACTTCCGTGCCTGCGGCCCGCTCAGCACCGGCGCAAGGGGCGAACGGCCCAGCTACCCCGTCGTCTTTGTGGCCTTGGAGTTCGTCTTGGCAGCCGTTACCGTCGACCCCGCCACGCCGGTGGTGCCCAACCGTTTCCGCGGCATCGAAGCCGTCGCGGGGGTCGATTCCGATGGCGTCGCGTCGGCGGGGAAGTTCGGCGGGGCTGCGCAATCGAGCTCCGGTGACATTTCGGATGGGGAAGGGGAGAATCCCGGTGCTGGCGACGACTTCCGGCGGTTTTGGGCGGGAGGGGTCGGCGGCGAGGTGGAAGGGGAAATTTAGGAGTCGAGTTTGCAGCCGAGCAAATTTGAGAGAGAAGGGGAAGATTATAGGAGCCGGTATCCCATATTTTCTTCTCTAACCGTTTTTGCGGCTTCGGTTAGAGACACCTTCGGCGATTAGAGGAGCAAATAAAGGGACGCGGTCGGGAAAAGGGAATGGGTTAGAGATGCTCTAAATAGGATGGATAAATCGTATTTTTCTTCCTTATATACGTGACATTGCATTAGCTGGCACATAGTGGTGGACAGAAAAGTGCAGTGCATTCCAAACAATCTGCTGACAAATAGAAAAACTAAATCCAACGACCAGGCCGTATCGGTTCAGGCCGGCGAAACAAAGAAGCCAAAAAAAACTACTCAAATCAAAACCACCAAGACGAGGACGGCCAAGAAGCACAGAAGTATTCGCAACAAGGCCGCCGATGCATGGCTGGATTACCACCTTTGGGCTTTGGCAGCTAGCCATGGTCGTCATCGTCGTCCTGCTCATGCTCTGCTTCAAGCAGTTGGCCACCGGCGCCGCCGCCGGTCCCATAGAGCAGATCTGCGGCACCAATGGCAGATACAATCCCCAAAGCACCTACCAGGTTAACCTCCAGCTCCTGTCCACCACGCTAATGAACGCCTCGTCCTCCGCCGAAGCCACCACCCGGCCGGCCCTCTTCGCCAAGGGCTCCGTCGGCGTGGCGCCGGACACCGTCTACGGCCTCGCGCTCTGCCGCGGCGACACCGCCAACGGCTCCGCCTGCGCGGACTGCGTCGCCACCGCGTTCCGCGACGCGCAGCGTCTGTGCGAGCTCAACACCGAGGCGCACGTCCTGTACGAGGCCTGCATCCTCCGCTTCTCCTACCAGGACTTCGTCTACCGCGACTACATCGAGAAACGGTTCATGGTCTTCCAGGATCCCCCCGCCGACATGGTCCTCGACGACGACGTCAAGGTGCTGCTCCACGACACGGCCAAGCAGGCGGCGTACCAAAACGCCATCAGGTACGCCACCGGCCGCATGGATGTCGGTAGACCCGGCTTCCCGGCGCTCTACTCTCTGATGCAGTGCACACCGAACCTGTCGCCGGGCCAGTGCTCGGATTGCCTCGGCGTTCTCAACGGACTGGATGACTTGACCGGCGACGACGAGCATGGTGTATGGATCGCTGGGGTCTGGTGTAGTTCCAGGTACAGTACCTTCCAGTTTTACCAGGGCCAGCCCCTGATACGCATCGGCTACTCGCCTTCGGCTCCAACAACAAACACATCGACCAATACGACGGCGCTGCCGCCAACGCCGGTTGTCATGGTGTCCGGAGACAAACACAAGAGTAAGAACGAGACCCATAGTATCATCTACCCCTTTCAAATTAGGAGGCATATTAGTTTTAGTCAAAGTTAAATTTAATAAACTTTAATTAAATATCTAAAAAATAATATAAACATCTACGACATCAACTCAACGTTATTAGAATTATCATGAACTATATTTTTATACTATATGCATTTGACATACGAAAAGTTAGTTATATTTTTACATAAAGTTGGTCAAACTTTATAAAAATTGACTTTGACCAAACCTAATATACGTTCTAATTAAGAAAGAGGGAGTATATTGTGTGACATCATAGTTGGCATATCTTATTAGATTACTTTCTTTATGAATTTGTGGGAGTTATATAGTAGAGTAGCATTTTTTTCTTGTGATGAAATGTGTTACAGTAGAATACAAGTCCATTATATTTTCTCATTTAATACGATGACATGTTATTAATATGCTAGTTAGTATTAGAATAAGGACAATAGTATAGCCAGTTGCTCTGGCTATAAAGTCAAGTGTCATGTTATCTATAGTCAACTTAGAACTAGCATGTACAATAGTATTACAAAAATATACTATTTTAGCACTACATGGCCCACCTTTCACTCTCTCAAAGTGCTTAGGAGCACGTGCTAGAGCTCGCTCTTGCATGAGAGCCCACTCCTCTTCTCTCTCCTCTTCTCTCTTCCAACTAGACAAAAAAATAATATTTTAATCCTTATAGTCAACGGACTAGGACTTATTGTACTTGCTCTTAGACCGTACGATACTATTTTTTATACACCAACTATGGGAGGCTTCGAAATCAAATTGCATGTAATGCCACTTCAGCACTCCCTCTCCCTCGGCTGTAAAGAATAAGGCTTATAAATTTAGTCAGAAGTCAAACGTTTCTATGTTTGACCAATGTTTTAGACAAAAATATGAAAAATTACCATATCAAATCAGTGTTAATAGAATCACCATAAAATGTATTTATTTAATATTGTAGATGTTGATACTTTTTTCCATATGTTTGGTCGAACTTAATATGGTTTGCTTTTGACTAAATTTAAGCATTATTCATTGGAATGGAGCTAGTATATACTTAGAATCTTCCAATATCCACATATTTTTAGAGTAAATTCTAGATTTTACCCTCTAGTTTGATGATTTTGACACTAATAACCCCATTTAACAATTTTTCATTCGTATCATCCCATTTAGTGAAAGTTTTGCCAATTTTTACCTTTTCAAAGATTTTTTACACGTGATTTATCATGTGGGTGTTGTCGACAATTTTCCTCCAATTTTTTCCTATACTCCTTGAACCCTAAAAAATTATGTCCATAATCACCATCTTGTGAAAATAATCACCACACTCGTTATGACGCAACGCGTGTCAACCTACGTGTCTGGGTTGAGTTTTATTTCGTCACCAATAGTATTGTACATTGGCATTACCGTGCAGGTATATAATTATATATACTAGTCACACAATCTTGATACCCCGCAAGAGATACGAAGTAAGAGGCACACACGTGTATACGTGGCTAATTAATTGAGCGAGCAAGTTTGTACGTGTTGTTGCCATTGACGAACGCACCGCCCCAACATTTAAAAAGAAATTCACTTGGTCTCGGGTCACCGCCTCGGGCTCTGAAATCACTAGCGATCACCAGTCCCCTATCATGGACTGCTACATCGGAACAATGCCTACGTACACCAACGGCCGTGTGTAAAAATCAAACAACTCAGCTATTGGATCAATTTGGGTGTGGAAAAATCTGCTAGTAGAAAACGAATGACATTGATTCGCAAAAAAAGAAAAGAATGACATTACCTGACCAACGGACCTACCTAGTAGATGTCTGTCAGATTTTTAAATGGGGTAAAAATTGACAATTTTGTCTCTAAATGGGGTAACATGGATGAAAAATTATCAAGTGGGGTAACTGGTGTAAAAAATATGAAACTATAGGATAAAAACTGGAATTTACTCTATTTTTTAATTAGATGGCCCAAATGCATCAATGTATCTAATTATTAAAGCACTTGTATTTATGTGAAACTAATCTTCTATGTTAGGACGTATGACAAAGGGTTTGGTCACTGCCACACTCATTTCTCTACTAGCATCGTTTTTCTGTGTCATCCTTTGCACCGGAAAGATCAGAAGGTGCGTTAAAGGTCAGTTATGCAAATTCTATTAATTGTCTCGCCTCTCAACTCATTAGTATTCACGCGTGCATCAACAATAAGCGGAAGGCCAGCGCTAGGCGTCCCCCGGACGATGGGGTTTTTCCATTGTCCTCCTCTCTTGCGCGCCACGTGTCCTAAAAATAGCCCAAAATCCTGGTTTTGCTGCAGAACACGCCCTTTTTGCTACAAATGTTCCCGATTTTGCTTCCGAAGCAAAAAAATGATTTGTTCCAGAAAATAGAACGCCCCGTCGGAGACTTCACCGGAGACCTCGCCGGAGATCATGCAGCAAAAAAATTGTGCTAATGTAGCAAAAAAGATTTCGCCGGAGACATCGTCGGAAAAAGCTCGCTGGTGACTCTCGTCGGAGACCCTGTAGCAAAAGGTTGATACTGTTGTAGCAAAACCAAAAGACGGTTGTAGCAACAAAGTTCTTCTAATGTAGCAAAAAACCTACTTCGCCGGAGACCTCGCTGGAGACTTTTCTGGGCACCTCGTCAAAGACCTCATTGGGGATGTCTTAGCAAAAAATAGGAGAATGATTGTAGCAAAATATTTGTACTACTATAGCAAATCCATTGGTCGTCGGTAGCGACGACACTAACTGTCGGTAGCAAAAATCCGTTGCCGTACAAGTAGCAAAAACATCAGCCGTTGCTAGCAACCCCTCGTACCCCTTGCAGCAGCGCCGTTGGCCGTCGGTAGCAACCACGACTACCAGGGACCACCGCATCCCGCCGGAGAGCTCCATGGCGGGGGCTTGCGTCCCTGGTCCTTGCACGAGGAGGAGCTCAGGTGCCAGCCAGCCCTCCCGTCAAGCTGGGCCGGTAGCCATGGTGGGTGGCCTCCATCCCCGCCGGCGTGGACGTGCTTGCCGGGGTGGAGATCGGCGGGGGCGGCTTCCGGCGAGCTGCAGGACGCAGATGCGCGCGGGCTGCATGGGGGTGGCCTCCATCCCGGCGGCGCGCAAGGATGCACAGACGGGAAGTTGCTACGTTTGGTGGCGGAGGAAGATGGCGGTGGCGCGCGGCAGGGAGACGGCGGTGCGCAGCAGGGGCGCGGGAGGAGGCGCTCCGGCCCAGAGAATCATGGTGGGCGGGAGTCAGCGACTGCACGAACGGCGGCGACAACAGCTCTGGTGGGCGGCAGGGCAGGTTGGGAGGAGACGACGTGGTCGTTCACGGGAGTAGTTAAGAAGATAAGGTACAGGAGTGGACCGCGTCGTTTGGAATGACCCGGGGGATCAAGACGCACGATACCCCAGATGATGGGTATCATTTTCCTAAGCGGAATCACCCTAAAAGGTAAAATGGAAGTTTCATCATTTCAATTTTTTGGATTCAGGTAAAGAGATCTTAGTGGACAAGCAAAAGATAAATGTGCATGGAGATGATGGATTATTTTGGGGGTTAGAAGGAAGAAATTCAGAGTTCAAGTTTTTCGATTTCTCCCAAGTATCAGATGCTACAAGTAACTTCTCAAGAGAAAATAAACTAGGACAAGGTGGCTTCGGTCCTGTATACAAGGTAAAAAATTTCAAGCTTGCGCACATCTAAAGAGAGAAAATAACTATCGACGACCATGTTAAATACTTCATCCGTCCCAGAATAAGTGGCTTAGATTTTTCTAGATTTATGAGTACCTCGGCTTCAGCATCAATAGATGCACACAACCTCATTTATTACTGAGTTTATCGATCACATTATTGTAGTTTAAGGATCACTTAAAGTCGATATGTGTATTAACCAGAGAAAAATGACATCCAAAGAGAGACTAAACATTATTCAATCTACAAGAATGTCGCCATGGAGCATAGCAGTAGATATCATGTGTGACCGTTAGTCGCCGGATGCAGCCAATAATCATGGGTTTCCCTTTGCTCCAAAGGGAGGAGGACTGACTGCTGATGGATTAGTTTTTAAATAATATATTTTTTAATTTTTTTTATTCAATTTCACGAATATTACGAAAATTAAGGAATTTACGGATCTAGTGCACTGTCGTTGTTTGAGAAAACGACCAGCGTCAGGTTGTTTTTTGAAAAAACAACAGCCCAAGTCGTCTGTTGAAAAAACGACCAGCGTCTGACATGATCGGCTGGCAGCTGGTCGTTTTTTGAAAAAACGATAATCCCGAATCCTTTTTTGAAAAGACGACGCGGCTTGTCAGTTATTAAAAAGCAGACGGTTGCATGGATCATGCACACTACGTTGGGCTAATCCAGCCGTTTAAAGTTTATCGCCCGCCGGTAGAATCCCGTCACTATTTTACGCCGTTCTTTTCCTCGCTAGTATTTCTCCTGCCACTTTTTTGCGCCGTTTATCTCCCGCCACCTCTTCCCGCCAGTATTTGTCCCGCCACTTTTTTCGCGTCATTTCTCTTCCGTCACTTCTTCCCGCTGTTTTCTCCCACCAATTCTTCCCGCTGTTTTCTCCCGCCAATTCTTCCCGCCACTTCTTTCCGCTGTTTTCTCCCGCCACTTGTTCCCGTTGTTTTCTCCTGTCAATTTCTACTAGTTGCCTCTATAAATACTGGCACCGAGATGGTATCTCTCCATCCTGTTATTCCTCTATTTCTCCAATTTCCTTCCCCTCTCCATCATGAGTGTGCCATGTTCGGACCCCGAGTATAGGCCTACGAAGATGAAAGATGCCAGGTTGCCGCAAGGGGTGACACACGAGCGTTGTTGGTGCGGCCATCTCGCGAAGGTCAAGGAGTCGATCGATTTCTCCACCTGTATGGGCATGAAGTTTTTCATGTGTCCCAACTACGACGCAAGCCCATCCCGACAAGCAAGTTTGTCGTACGAGAGGCCTCCGGTATGTTTCCAGAGCATGGTTAATATGAACCATTCATGTTATCATGAGTTCTTTTATTCATTCCATTGATTTGCTTGCAGTCTCCTCCTCCACTTTGCAAGTGGTACCATTGGATTGACACCGAGCAGCCAGTCTGGGCCAAAAAAGAGTGTCATGACAGGAACCGAGCTGCGTGGGCTGCCTTTCATGAAGAGGAATGTGCTGAAAGGATGGCCGAAGAGGAGAAGAAGGAACGGGAGAGAGAAATGAAAGAATTCCGAGCAGAGCAAGCTCAAAACCGCGAGCTGAACAGGAAGAAAAGGGAGGAAGAGAAGGCAAACCGCGAGCACGAGGAACAGGTGCGCAAGGAGGCTCGTGAGGCGGAAAGGAAGAGATTAAGAGAAAGAGCTGCCGAGGCGCGGGCGGCAGAGGAACGTGGGGACAAGACCGGGAAGTACCCATGCTGGACTCAGGGAAGGTAGACGTATGTCTCAGTACCGATGTATCCTAATTTCTGTTGTAGTGTCTTGATCTAACTTCATTTCAGTTGTAGTGTCCCGATGTATCTTAATTTTAGTTGTAGTGTCTTAATGTATCTTAATTTCAGTTGCAGTGTCTTGATGTAACTTCCTTTCAGTTGTAGTGTCTTGATGTATCTTTATTTCAGTTATAGTGTTGTGATGTATCTTTAATTCAACATGTCAGACAATGTATCTAAAATGTTTCCCACCGAAATGCTTTCCATGAAAAAACATTCCCACCAGAATGCTTCCCGCCAGAATGTTTCCTGCCATAATGCTTCCCGCTAAAATATCTCCCGCCAAAATCTTTCCCGCCAAAATGCTTCCCGTCATAATGTTTCCCACCAGATTTTTTCCCGCCAGAATGTTACCCTATAAAACCCCCTCCTCGCGCAGTTGTTTAAGCAGCAGCCACCCCGTTTTTAGCCAGTATGTTTCCCTATGATCGCAGTTTCGTGCCAGACATGTCCGTCGACCTTTTTCATTTGGCTAGGAACTTTAGGATAGACAACAATCCAGCCCCATTAGAGAAACTAATTGGTAGTGATTGTCTCCTCACTAAGCTGCGTGAGGGATTGCATAGGAAAGGGTGGCCGAAGAGGACTCCAGAGGAGATACGGCAAGAGCTACTTCGGATCAATGCTAGGTGGAGCAAGCAAAGATTCTCTAATGAAGGGCAAGGCAGCAGAACATCACGCTCCCTTGGATTTGGATAGAAGAGAGTGAAGATGAAGATGATATATTCATGACGCCTGCCGTTGGGACTAAGTGGAGAGCTGAGTGGGACGAAAGGCAGGCCAAGAAAAGGGTAAAGATGAGGCATCGTCGAAGGTTAAGGGCAAGCCATCATCGGTCGACGCATCGTCGAAGGGTAAGGGCAAGAAGAGCAATGACAAGCTAGAAGAGAGTGAAGATGAAGATGATATATTCATGACGCCTGCCGTTGGGACTAAGTGGAGAGCTGAGTGGGACGAAAGGTAGGCCAAGAAGAAGGGTAAAGATGAGGCATCGTCAAAGGGTAAGGGCAAGGCATCACCGGTCGAGGCATCGTCGAAGGGTAAGGGCAAGAAGAGCATGCCATGAAGAAGGCATCGTTGAAGTGTAAGGGCATAGTCGTAGGGATAGAGAGCGCTCTTATTTATTTACCGCAAGTTATGTTGAACTGTGTTGCAAGCTATGCTGAAGTGTTTGTCGAATAAAAAATGTGTCTCATACATAGACAGATAACTAGACCGATACAAGATACAAGTCTCATACATAGACAGATAACTAGACCGATACAAGATACAAGTCTCATACATAGACAGATACCCTGACAGATACAAGATACATAGACAGATACGCAGACAGATACATAGATAGATATCACTTCCACCGGTCACGAGGTTGCCCTGGTGTCGGTGTACTCCATCCGTACCTTCTAGGAGGCACCACATTGCGCGGAGGTAGAGTTGACCCGTCACCCTGCGTCTGTGTATCCTGTGTGGGATAGGTGGTGGAGTCTGCTGCGTCTCCTGACTTTGCTGTGTCTAATACAGTCCAAACCAGTCAACCTGATCCTGCTGAGTCTGCTGATCCTCCTCATTAGTCGCCCACAAACCCATTGAGTACATGCTTGGGTCTCCATATCCTCCTGTCATGTAAAATATTAAGTACTCAACGATTATACATTACATGTAACCAAAATAGATAGGAAAATGCGTACCCTCAGGACGATAGCCCATGAATGGGACTTGCGGCTGCTGCTGGTGCCACTGGTCGAAAGTAAGCTGCGGCTGCTGCTGCCACTGGTCGAAAGTAAACTACAGTTGCTGCTGCCACGCCGATCCTCCAGCCTGGTCTGGGGGTGGTGCTCTCGGTGTCTCTTGGTGCTGCTGCCACGCTGAGCCTCCAGCCTGATCTGGGGGTGGTGCTCTCGGTGTCTCCTGCTGCTGCTGCCACGCTGAGCTTCCAGCCTGGTCTGGGGGTGGTGCTCTCTGTTGGAGATATGCCCAAGAGGCAATAATAAAGTGGTTATTATTATATCTTTATGTTTATGATAAATATTTACATCCCATGCTATAATTGTATTAACCGGAAACATTAATACTTGTGTGTTTTGTAAACATAAAAGAGTCCCTAGTAAGCCTCTTGTTGAACTAGCTTGTTGATTAATAGATGATCATGGTTTCCTGATCATGGACATTGGATGTCATTAATAACAAGGTTATATCATTAGGAGAATGATGTGATGGACACACACCCACAGTAAGCGTAGCATAAGATCAAGTCATTAAGTTCGTATTGCTATAAGCTGTCAAATGCATAGTAACCTAATCCTTCGACCATGAGGTTATGTTAATCACCATCACCGGATGGGTACTTTGATGACATCAAACACCGCTTCGTAACTGGGTGGTTATAAAGGTGTCATTGGGTATTCTGAAAGTATGTGTTGAAGCGCATGGACCAAGATTGGGATTTGTCCATCCATATGACGGATAGATATGCTCTGGGCCCTCTCGGTGGGATGTCATCTAGTTAGCTTGCAAGCATGTGACTAGGTCACAAGGGATGACATATCACGGAACAAGTAAAGAGTACTTATCAGTAACGAGGTAGAACTAGGTATGGAGATACCGACGATCAAACCTCGGATAAGTAGAATATCGCGTGACAAAGGGAATTGGTTTCATATGTTAATGGTTCTATCGATCACGAAGTCATCGTTGAGTATGTGGGAGCCGTTATGGATCTCCAGATCCCGCTGATGGTTATTGATCGGAGAGGTGTCTTCATCATGTCTGCATATTCACGAACCGTAGGGTGACACACTTAAGGTTCGAAGTTGTTTTAAGTAGATATGGAATATGCGTTGGAGACCGAATATTGTTCGGAGTCTCGGATTGGATCCAGGACATCACGAGGAGATCCAGAATTGTCCGGAGAATAAGATTCATATATTGGGGATCATTTTCTAAGTTAGGAAATGTTCCGGAGTGTTTGTATGGAGATTCTAGAAGGTTTCAGAATGTTCTGGAAGGTTCTAGAAGATTTCTTGGAGTTTTCTTGAAAAACCAAGAAAGGATCAAGGAGTCTTTGTGGGGCAAGACACGAATTCGTGGGGGAGGAGGATTCCTCCCCCCCCCTCCCAATCCGCCGGCCAAGGAGGGAGGGGAGTCCTACTAGGACTCCCCCTCCCATGGCGCCTCCCTCCTTTAAATAGGGGGAGGGGCGCCACCCCCTAGACCTCTCCCATAACAAACCCTAGCCGCCGCCTCTCTCCTCCTCCTTCGCTCTGCTCCGGCTTAGGCGAAGCCCTGCAGAAATCTCTACTCCACCACCACCACACCGTCGTGCTGCTGGGATTCCGTGGAGAAGATCTACTACCTCCGCTGCTCGCTGGAACGGGGAGAGGAAGGTCTGCTTCGACTCAGCACGTGTGACCGACTGTGGAAGCGCTGCCAGAACGTGGCGCCGGAAGAATCGTCCACACGATCTTGAGATCGGCAAGTGATCGACTACATCAACCCCGAGATCTAATCTCGTAACGCTTTTGGATCTACGAGGGTTAGTACAGATCTATCTCGTTGCACATATCTAATAGATTAGATCTTGGCTTTTATCTAGATTAGATCTGGGTTTTGTTCGTTCTTGCGGTAGAAATTTTTTGTTTTCCATGCTACGAACCCATCACTCTCGGTGTCTCCTGCTGTGAGATCTGTGGACGAGGCCCGTGGCGGATAGGTGCAGGGGGTGTCTCCTGCTGTGAGCCTTGGAGTAGTGTCTGGTCTGCACGCGGGGTGCGCTCCTGCGTGGAGTGACGTGGCGGGAGAGCCTGCATGGAGTGACGCGGCGGGCCCTCCCCCATGGAGTGACGAGGTGGACGTTGTGCTGCTCGGTGCTGAACGACGTCTGAAACGTTCGTGCACGTGATGGTCGCATAGATACTCTGTAGTCTTTCCTAGACATGCCTTACGAAGGACTGAACTCCTTGACGTGGTAGTAGAAGAGCAGCGGACGAGAGCGAACGTCCCCACTGATTCACTTCATTCTGTAGCTCCCATGTCATATCGGTCTGCATTTGTATAGTGGATAAGTACACATTATATAGGCTACCAGGTGCAGTGACGAAGAAAAGTGTATTTACCGCTAATTGTCTGGGCTCCATAGTCGACTGGCTAGGGTATCTTTCATCATCATGTGCGTGGTGGACGGGACTCAACCGTGCCATGCTCATGTACCTCTGTAAGTATGCACGAAATAGCTCTATATCAAACGCAGGAGCGGTCCACATGTCAGTTGTTGCATTCTGCCAACCATTGATACAAGTATTAACCCGTTGAAGCCACTGATTTGCACTTCTTTTAGTACCCTTCCGAGAGTACCTGCAGTTAGATTTTGTAAGTACACAATCGGTGTAAAATTATAGATACACAATATACTAACTTACATATGCACGTCCGATGAAAGGGGCGCCTCCGGACATGGAGGATCTACCATCTGGCGAAGACCGAATTGCCTCATGACCCTCTGTTGAGACATCTCCTCCACCTGACAATCGAAGATGATCTTCGATTTAGTGAGCCAGTAGTCCTCATCTCTACGAAACATAATAGATAACCCGCCGGGATATCTTGCGGCTGCCTCAGCTGTGGTGTACGGCTCCCAAATGACCGATTCCTCCTTCAACGTGTCGAACTACTCGCTGAACGCCGGGTAGCAGTGGGTTACTTGTTCTCCCGCGAAACGACATTGTTGGATTAAATAGTTGTTAGTTTCCTTCGTAGTGCAATATGGACCATGCAACTAACAAAACCTTTTAACTTACCTTGCGTCGTGTCCAATGTGTACCGAATGTAGGCATGTCAATTCTCTCGTGGTCAAACAGCATATCAGACTCATAGACAACAGGGCGCTCTCCCTGGACGATTACCGCTTGATTCTTTGTTACCTCCGGGCGGCCAATAGGGAACCTATCCCATGACCATAGCTGCAGCAATAATGGGCATCCTAGCAAGGCAGATTTTTCTTTGGTTAGCGTACAGCCCGTGCACATACCTCGGTACGTTGCTGCTAAGACAGCAGAACCCCAACTCCATTAGGTGATGTCGTTCTGGCACATCGCCTCCGTGATCTCTCTAGCATAGCGGATGTAGCGTGCACTGATGGTTGAGACGTGGTTCTCGGTGAACATCACCTTCCCAAGTAGCCATAATAAGTACGCCTCAAGGTTGCGTGTAATTTGTGGCTCAGTCATCAGAACGCCTGGGTACCCGAACCTCTGTATCTGCATTGGTTAATAGAACAAGTTTTAGCATCATGTGATATGAAAATAGGTGTGTCAAATACAAAGATACTTAGTAGCAAACGAACCTGATAGTTCTGCAACCAATCAAATTTGGGCCCATGATTTTCATACGTGAACTCCGGAACTCCTTCACGAATGCCATAGAATCGTTGGGCCATTTCTTGGGCCCAATTCGCCGGTGCATCCACCGGGCCTATTGGCACTCTAGCCAATGGCAGGCCCAGCAAGTACGAGACATCCTGCAGTGTAGGAGCCATCTCCCCCCACCGAAAGTGGAAAGTGTGAGTCTCGGGCCGCCATCGATCCACTAAGCAGGTGAGCAATGACCCGTCGTAGCCCATGCGCGTGGTCTGGAATCCATGGTGTCGTCCTTCTATCTCCTGCGTATGAGTGCCCTCAACCAGATGCACAAATGGTAATAGCCCGGCCCACTTCAACCTGCATACCGAGATAGAATTACAATTTGTTTACTTTGGCCCTCAAATATTTGAACCCCAACTAGGAATAAATGTCTTATACCTCTGCAGCCAATAAGGGTGTATCATCCAGTTAGACATGGGAGTGCGAGTGATAAGGTGCTTCAAGCTCCCTGGTTCCGCATCCAATAAAGTTGACCGGTGCTTTCTATCAATATCAGCATTAAGCAAAGATCCCGCCATCTGCATAATTTAGAACATGGTTCCATACGAATTACAAATTTAAATCATGGTTCCATACGAATTACAAATTTAAAACATGGTTCCATACGAATTACAAATTTAAAACATGGTTCCATACGAATTACAAATTTAAAACATAGTTCTATACGAATTACAAATTTAAAACATGGTTCCATACGAATTACAAATTTAAAACATGGTTCCATACGAATTACAAATTTAAAACATGGTTCCATACGAATTACAAATTTAAAACATGGTTCCATACGAATTACAAATTTAAAACATAGTTTCATACGAATTACAAATTTAAAACATGGTTCCATACGAATTACAAATTTAAAACATAGTTCCATACAAATTACAAATTCTAGTTTCTTCCTCTGCCTCTTGTTCCTCGTCTGCCACGTCCACGAGGAGCCGCTCCTCCAGTCCCGAAGATATGGCAATTGGTGTCTCTATGACCAAAATGATTACATATAAAACATTGTCTAGTAGGGCCTCCGGCTTCAGATTCATCCATATCGTTACGGATGCGAACACATTGTCGCCTTTCTCTGTCTGTCCGCATTAGTCCAGGATCTGGGATGTAAATCCTTTCACCGGGGTTTACTTTGTGGAAATTGCCCCATGCTCTATATCCCATCATCTCGCCAGTCCATGTATTGATCACCGACTCCTTAAGAAAATAAGGAGACACAAACGATCTCACATCTATACCCAACCGCCCGCACGCAGCAAGTACATGAGAGCAAGGCAAATGCAGCAGCTTGGGTTTGTTGCAGGTACACTCACACGTCGGCCAAGCCTCATTGCCTATCCTCACCTCTTGTGTCTTTACCTCTTCTCTAGATCCGATCCTATTGGAAGGGAGGCGAACCTCAAATCTTCGTTCTTGATTACCGATGGCGACGACTTGCATAGACCGAGCCTTTTCCATTTTGGCATCCATGTAATCCATTATCTTTGAACAGTACCTCGTGTTTGGGTTGTTCATGATATGCATCTGAGCAAGCTGGAGTCTGTCTCTGAAGTACTTCAACGTTCCGGTGAAAATACACTCCACAATAGATGTTAATGGCAGAGCCCTGCTTCCTCTCAAGACGAAGTTGTAAGTTTCGGCAAGATTTGTAGTAATGACGCCAAACCTAGCACCATGAGTGTCGTGCAATAGAGACCACCTCTCCACAGGCTCGTGCTCTATTCATTCCTGAAAATTCTTAATCCGTCTGCCAGGCCTCCTCCTAGTACCGGGTTGGTCAAATCCTGGCAAATCGCAGAGAGCAATTGGTTCTTCCTCGGGTGGTGTTGCTCCAGCTACTGTCTGTGCAGCTACCACGGCCGCATGAGCCGCCACAGCTGCTGCTCTCGCTGCTTTCCTCTGCCTAACATGTTTTTTTGTGAATTCATCTAGATAGGCCCGACACTTGATATACTTCCACTCCTGGTTCTGCTTGCAAAGCTTCTTGAATAGGTTCATCAGGGCCTTGTTCCTGAACTGTGAGAAAAAGTTTGCCCCTAGATGCCGCATGCACCAACGACTCTGCATGTCTAGCCATGGAGTTGGTTCATCTGGAGCAGGCTGAGTCATCTTCCTTATCGCGCTGAGTATACCCGGATGCCTGTCATGTAGGACGCATACATTCGGTACATCCCTCACAACTGCTATCTTCAGCTACCTGAAAAACCATACCCAACTCTCGGTGTTCTCGCTCTCCACGAAAGCAAATGTAAGTGGAACAACTTGATTGTTCCCGTCTTGACCTATGGTAGTCAAGATCTGGCCCCTGTACTTGCTAGTGAGAAATGTTCCATCTACACAAATGACTGGTCGACAGTGAGTGAAAGCTTCTATGCATATAGCAAATGAGAAGAACAATCTATGCAGCACCCTCAAATTGGGTTCTTGAGGCAATGTTAAGTGTTGGATGTCGAGGTATGTGCCTGGATTCCTAGCCTGCAGTGTCTGCAGCATCCGAACAACACAGTCGTATCCATCTCGAAACGAACCAAATCTTGTCTCCAGTGCCCTCTACTTAGTCCTCCAAGCCTTTCCGTAAGATATATTGTAGCGAAATCTGACAGCAACTTTGTTGATGATAGCTTTCACCACCATGGCTTTAGTCTCCACTATCTCAGTGTATAACAGTCTAGCCAGGAGGGTTGATGTGAGATTACGATGGTCTTGCAGGACATTGTCAAGTTGACATGTGTGCTGCACAACATCGCTAACCTTCCAGTTGGTGTCATATCGAGGAACATGGGCATGGACCCTGGCAGGACACCCAGCTACCTCGCAAACCAAAGTCAAATATTGTTGGGATGACACCTTTGTTTTGAAAACCCGTTGCGTGGACAATGCCCACTCAACGATTGCTTCCTGTAGATGCCTCTTGCTAGGATATAATGCACCAATGGAGATGTTGTTGGTGTGATAGTGCCACGAGGAATCATGACCATCGTTCACATTCATTGTTGCTATGTGGTCTTGATACCATGATGCCGGAATAGGTTGGTCCTCTTGATCAGACTCAGCGGAATCATAAGAGCTATCACTATACCCTTCTGAATCTTCGGCTTCCACCTGATCTGGCAACCAACCATCGTGTATCTCGTCCTCATCGACCTCACCACTAAAAATATCTTCTCCTGTCCCTTGACTACCTTCAGCTGATTCATGTCCACCATCCTCGGTGTGTGCAAAACTACTCTGATCAGGTTCATAACTACCTCCATCAGTGTGTGTGCATAACTACTCTGACCAGGTTCATAACCACCTCCATCGGTGTGTGCATAACTACTCTGACCAGGTTCATAACCACCACCGCCATCTTGGCCTTGACTGCTCTGGTCATCATAGTAGCCACCACCACCTCCGTCTTCGGCTTGACTGCTCTGCTCATGATCATAACCACCACCAGCATGGTGTGTCTGTCTACTCTGGCCCTGATCATAACCAGGCTCTTTCGCCACAGGAAGCACTAAGACACTGGGGTTAATTACCCTACGCAGACAGGCTTTCACCCATTTGACCCATTTAGCTTGCTCTTCTATCGGTCTCAAAAAAAGTCTGGTTTTATCCTTGACTTAGTCCATAATACATGCACACCGACAGTATGGGTGGGAGGGAGCCCTAAACGAGCACATAACCAATCCTTCAACTCAATAATGGATATTGTTTCGGGATCCTAGAGCACTTTATCAATACAATAAAAATCGCTCAAATCAACTCCATTCTGGTTTGTTTTGACGACACCGTCACCATAGTAGAACCTAAACACTATATTATTGGACATAACTTCAGACCTAAAAAAATACCACAATTTATCAAATACCCGCACAGTGGAAGCTTTTAGCCCGCAAATATACTAATAATCCTATAGCCGAATAATCTTGCATAGCCCACAGATATAATTATAATCATATAGCCGAATAATCTGGCATAGCCCACAAATATACTTATAATCCTATAGCCGAATAATCTGGCAGTTCATCGTGGAGCGCTAACATACAACATCTAGAACTACCGAGAAGATAAACAAACACAAATGACTGTAGTTAGCAAGAAATTAGGGTTTACCCTTGAAGCGTGCGAAATCCTGCCGTGCAGCTGCCTCCACTCAACTGTGCAGCTGCCTCAAGTCCCAGCCCGAGACTCCACCGTGCAGCTGCCTCAAGCCCCTGCCCCAGACTCCACCATAGTCATTGCACCTCAAGAACTCCAAGAAAACCCTCCACGAAAACGCCTCAAATCGCTACACCAGACTATCCCACAAGTAGATCGGGAAACTACTAGCTTCAGCAGCAAATTTAGTGGAAAACAGAGCAAAATATAGCAGTAAATGGGTGCAACTCCATGGGAGAAGAAGCAGCAGGGGAGAAGAACTAGCAGCAACGCTGAGGGAGAGGAAGAAGGAGGCGTGCGGCATGGTCTGGCGCGGGGCTGGGCGCGGCGCGCGTGTATATGGGCGAGCTCGCCGTTGTCTCAAAAGACGACGCGGCAGGTCGTTCGCTCAAACAACGACGCGGGATTGTCGTTCCATCATAAAACGACGCGCGCATGTGTCGTCTTTCCAGGCGACGGCGGGCGCGTCTGTCGCGCTGCAGCCCGGCAGGGTGGGGCCCCGGCGCTGCCTTCGGCGCCTCAAAAGACGGCGCGGTCGGATCGTGTCCTCGAAAAACGACGAGCCCGAGTCGTTTTTTGAAAAAACGACAGTGCACTAGCTCCGTAAATTCCTTAATTTGCGTAATATTCATGAAATTGATTAAAAAAAGTATTATTTAAAAAAAATTAGCGATTGATCCATTAAACACCCATACAGATAGCCTACAAAAAAATTGTCCCTCCAACTTTGTTAAAAACAATACTATTCATGCAATCCAAATAGATCAACATAAGCTGAAACACCTATACGTATTCTAGCCTTGATCTTGTCAATACAATTTAACCAATTTCTAAACATATTGGAAACATTGATCCGTTGGTGAATATTAACGTAAAATGAGCAATACGCCATACAAAATTGATCAAAACGACAAGCAATAAATAAATGTTGAATAGTTTCCTCTAAATCATAAAACAACATTTTTTACTCCCCACACATCTTCTTTTAGTAAGATAATCCTTCATAAGTAACACTTTTCTGTTAAGGAACCACATAAAAATCTTAATCTTAAGTGAAATTTTTAGTTTCCATAAGTATCTTCTAGGAAAATCATGTTGACCATTCATAAGATTTTCATACGTTGATTTCACTAAAAACACGCCTATATTGGTGAGCTTACAAAAATATCTACTAGGTTCATCAGAGAGGTTTATATCCATCAATCTATGGCATAAGGAAACCATATCGTACAATTATTACTAGTTGAAGTTCTTATGAAAACTTATATTCAAAGGAATACAAACATTTTTTCGATGCACAGTGTTATATAAATATGGATATTGATGAACTAATGTTGTATCACCTAACCATACATCCTCCAAAATCTCATACATCTACCATTCTCAATATTGAAATGACCCCTATTAAAGAAAATTTATTTAACTCACATTAAGCCCTTCCAAAATGGTGAGTCTATAGGATTAACCACAACCCAAGCTAGGGTTTTATTCTTTAGATATTTATTAAATAGCAGCTTTGAACAACTTGAACAACCCTTTATAATGAGTCCACATTTTCATGTGTTCATCGTTTTGCCAAAAAAAAATTGAACGATAAAATCTAATTGTTTTCTTACCCCCTCATGCATCTCTAAAAACGATATCATAAACATGAGAAGACTAGTAAGAACAGAATTTATGGGGACCAACCTATCTCCATAAGATAGTAAATTGACTTATCAACATCCCAACTTCCGTCGAATCGAGATTCCACTGGATTTCATTCTACATTTTTCTTTAATTTTCTATTATGTATCGGCACCCCAAGGTACTTAAAGGGTAAAGACCCTGATTCACACCCAAATTTTTTATACGGGTGTTCTTCATCTTTAGCTTTTTTTTAGAACAAAAGATGTTTATGGAAATTAATCTTCAAGTGAGAAAGTTGTTCCAAGATACAAAGAATTAACTTCATATCGATGGCCTTCTAAAAATCATGCTCCATAAAAAAAGATTGTATCGTATAGGTATTGTAGAATGGATACCACTCACTCAACCAAGTGAAGGATAAGTCCACCTACCTGACTACCCTCTTTTTCTCTTATAATAAGAATGGTCAACATATCCGCAATATTATTAAAAAGCATGGGATTTAAAGGAACCCCTTGTCTTATACCTTTTGTAGTTTAGAAATAGTGTCCAATATCATCATTAACTCTAATTCCAACACTACCACCATGCACAAACTTTGCAATCTAGTCATACTATTTAGGGTCAAAACCTTTCGTCCGCGTGACTTGTTACAAGAAAGGCCATTTAACTTTATGATATGCCTTTTCAAAAATATTTTTTCAAAAAATTCCATCCAACTTCTTCTTCTTCATATGAAGCTCATGAGTGGTCTTAGGGGCGGAGCCAGGATTTAAACATAGGGGGTCAAGAAGACGAAGATCGTCGAAAGCGAAAAAAAATTGTTCTAATGACACGCAAGTATACATATGATAGTACCAACCGTTACTTCATAATCAATCATACAAATCATTATTCATAATCAAACCAGAAGTACCAATTAATATAGAGTAGATTGTAATACAGAATACAATTTACCTTCAGACTTTCTAGACGAGACATTCAAGCAGATATACCTTAGATTTGAGCCTAAATATGATCTGACTGCGTGAGGCAGCTGATGGCAACACGTGTGACGCCACGACGATACAGTGAGTCAGCAATGGTCCACAAACAGCCCGAGTGGCAGCCGTCGGCAATGCCCTGCGACGGGCGGCAGCCGCAGGCAATGAGACGCTGGCCATCGATTTGTCGCCAGTTGAATAGTTTTACGGCAGACAGAGTACGGTTGTATAAAGTCTCAGCCAGGTATCGATCCACATAATTCATGCCACGAATATAGCTACCCGTTGTCCTAGGCAATCACTTCCGAGGTCAAGATCATGGTCTAATAGGCAGCACCTTGTGGATTTCAGGATTGACGCTTAGGCCTAGGCTATACTCGAGTCTAATGGGTGAGTAATGGTGATTAACACTAAATAGTATGCTGGAAGCGGTCTCATGTAGCAGCACAACTTGTTCCAGAATGTGTCTACCCGAGTAACCCGACATAAAAGCAGTCTAAGAAGATGGCCTAATAATTGTATGTGTAATTCCAGTGAATCTATTTGTCGCCATCTCAGTAAAAAAGGATCTTGCATTTAAAGAGAAAATGGGCCTATATTGTTAAATCTGAACCACGTTTTCTTTTTTTGGGTAAGAGAGTAATACCCAAAGTTTAAAATCTGGATGCATGAAAATCTAGATAGATCTGAGTCACTTAATTTGGGACAGACAAAGTACTACTTTTGCATTTTACAAAAGTAACTTCCATTTTAAACAGAAAAATGGGTTGAGAGGATAAATTGGTTTTTACTAGAAAATTTAAGGTGCAAATGATTATGAATGATCAAGCTCTTTCGAAACTATCCAGGGCAAGCTTCCTGATGGGTTGGAGATAGCAATTAAGAGGCTTGCTTCGTGTTCTGGGCAAGGCTTTATAGAGTTCAAAAATGAAGTCCAACTCATAGCCCAGCTCCAGCATATAAATTTGGTCAGGCTCTTAGGATGTTGCTCTGAAGAAGAGGAGAAAATATTGATATATGAATATTTGCCAAATAGAAGCTTGGACTTCTTTATCTTTGGTAACACTCTTCAGTGTCTATATAAATTATGGGTTAACTTGATCATTTTTCTCTTTTTTTCTAGATGAATTGACTCATAGGTTTAGTTGTGATTTAAGCTTGGATCTCTTTAACTTTCTCGATACTTGTCCTTGTATCTTATGAAAAAAAATCAAGTTTATGATTAATTTATATGCAGATGAAGAAAGAAGAGCTTTACTAAAATGGGACAAGCGGCTAACCATAATTGACGGCATAGCCAACGGGCTTCTATATCTACATAAGCACTCTCGGTTGCGGATCATACATAGAGATCTTAAAGCGAGCAACATTCTCTTGGACAATGAAATGAATCCTAAAATTTCAGATTTTGGACTTGCTAGAATATTCAACTCAAATGATACAGAAGGAAACACAAAAAAGATCGCAGGGACATAGTAAGCCTTCCTTACCCAATAGTACGTCCTAATTATATTAAAAATTATCAAATACTATAATTTGACATGGTAAGTTTATTCTTCTTTCATGTGTTACACACATTCCTTCAGTGGTTATATGGTTCCTGAGTATGCTTCAGCGGGCATTTTCTCAACCAAATCTGATGTATTTAGCTTCGGTGTGCTAATTCTTGAGATCATCAGTGGAACAAGAAACTCGTGTTTCCATCAGTTTGGGGACTTTTTCAACCTTCTTGGATATGTGAGTACTTCCAATATCTATTAGCCAAAACTCTTTTCACAATGCAGTAACATTAATATTATATGATTAAAATTCTTGAAGGCGTGGAAGTTGTGGAAAGAAGAGAGGTGGCCTGCACTCATAGACGCATCATTACTTCCGGAGATTCATGCCTTAGAAATGATGAGGTGTGTTAACATTGCATTGTTGTGCGTGCAAGAGAACGCGGCTGATCGCCCCACGATGTCAAATGTGGGTGCCATGCTAAGCAGCGACAGTATGACGCTACCTGACCCAAAGCATCCTGCGTATTTCCATGTAACAATAACCAAGGAAGAGGAATCATCAACTACAGATGGGCCATGCAGTGTTAATGATTTGACAATATCTGTCTTAAATGGCAGATAATTTTTCATTATTCAGATCTTATGTTTTCTTTGATGGATATAGATTTTTTGTTAGAGACTCTGACGATGTCTTCGGAAACAATATGAATAACAAATTTACATAGATATGAACAATCTACTTGGATGATGTTCAAGAAAGGTCAGGATAAGCTATAGCATGTAGGTTAGTAGAGCCGGTCATGGAAATCCTCGTGTCACAACTTCAAATGTGATTCCTGGCATATAAAAGAAATTAGTTGAAACAAGATTGCAGCTTCATTAGGCTCTGAAACAAGAAAGGTTATTCTTATTCTGAAGCCAAGGCAACATATAATTGGGTGAAAATATGCTCACCTGCTCCAGGAAGCTATCGCTTGTTTTTGGAACTCCTCCATCAACCTCTTCACATAGGACCATCCAGGCCCTTCAAATAAAGGAAAGAAATACCGATGCTGGGTTTTTTTATTTTTTAAGATTCCGGTAGGACTTTGAACGTAAGGTGCACTCTAGTGGAGCTCCTGCCGCGCTAATTTCCTGGATTTGAGGATCATTGACTGCTGGGGCAGAAAGTCCTAGACTAATTTTGATTCGTGAAGACATAATGTCATTTCTGAATCATGTACACCCTGGATGTGACCAACCTTATAATGCTACTACTTTAGTTAAGAAATTCTCTAGCACACCGGCCGCTTGACTTGAAATCTCGATTTCTTTTATATCTCTCAAGAATGTGCAGAAGATCTGCACTGAAAGGAGGGAACATAGACTATTGAGCACTGTCTTTGACCCTTGATTTGCAAGAGGAAAAAGAGAAAACTAACATTAAAACTGTTTCTGCCTACCTTAATACAAACATATGTTGATGCCACCGGTGATCTGTTTGAGAATCAGCCTAAAAATATCTGAGCACTTGGTAGTTGGCACCACAGTTGGTCATTCAACAAATTCCCCTTTTCATCCATTTTATGAGGTAGTTTTGCCATATTCTTGTTTCTACTCCACCGATTCTTTCGTAACCTCGCAAATTGCCGCGTTGCAGGAATAAGAACCTAATATGCAGACTGACTCAACATGGAATAATCTGCAGTACAATTATGCAATGATGCCGCACTCATCAGGGCTTGGAAGCCTGCAGGAACACTGCTCTCCCTAATCTTGGTCTCTTGCTTTTGAGAAAGAAAGAAGCAAGAATCAGGATAAAGCAGCGAGGCGATATCATCATCAGTGCCCCTAGGCACGTAGTAGCTAGCTACAAACTCTGCTTTGCAATGTTCTTTATGCTGCTCCATGCAATGCAGTTTTTTTAAAAGCAACTTGTGCTGCATTATTACAGAGCCTTCCTCTTTTTTCCCTCGTCTTTTTGACATGCAGGCATATGAGGTGATGGTTCGGCTCCGGGAACCAATTCCTTGCTTAATCTTGATCCAAGACCAAGAGCATCTGATGGAAAGTTCGATTGTGGCATGCAGTTGATCTGATTCAGGGCAGAGATCGGATGCTCGGAAAAGGGATCAAAACAAGAACGACATTTTCTTATTCAAAAGTTCTGAGTCAGTGGTTGCTTACCCAGTTCATGCAGTAGAACACTGACGTATCAGTAACTCCTGCTTGCCATATATAGTGCAAACCACTTCAGTGCTGATGGCTGCATGTTTTCTCTAGTTGGAACCGTTATTCTTCAGACTAACTGAAGAAGAACAATCTGGTACTACAATAATTTCAGCATCTTCTTCTGCAGTGATGATCATCCCTAATTCTTTCCTGCCTGCACAAGTTATTCCATCATGCAGAGCAGCACCCAGATGTTAGCCGATAACAACGGTTTCCCGCGCTTTTGGAGACGTTCCGATCGTATTCTTTCTTCGGTAAATCGGGGAATTTGTGCGCGCTTATCCTCGCCATCAAGGGAAGAATGGCATTACAATGAAGAGATGAAGAGAAGAGAGGAGTGGTTGTTTCTGAACCTGATGAGAGCAGGATTAGTAGGCAAGAGAAGAACCGGAATAATCTGACGATGGAGGAACAGATGCCTGCACCAGCACACAAAAGGGAGATGCCCTGTGTTTTGTCAGTCACAAACCATTTAACAAATGTATATATTTGTCCATACATGATCATAGATTCATAGTGTCTTTGATAATTGAGCAGCTCCAAACATCTAAATCCAAAATGAAGAGAACATATTCTATTCTATTCCTGCGACACCCTTCCTCTCCAAGCCTGAAACCAAGCCAGCTAACTCAATCAACACGTAGACGCAGTCTAGTATAAATCTTCCTTGCCGCCAACTCGACCCGAAACACAAGAGAACAGTACTAGTACGATACAGCCTCGGAGGCCATGAGGTTTGGCGAGGTGGCGCACTTCAGCCACCCGCAGCACCGGCTGCGGCTGGAGCAGCTGGACACGCCGTTCCGGTGCGACGGCTGCAAGGAGGCCGGCATCGGCGCGCGGTACCGGTGCCCCGTCACGGCGTGCCGCGCCGGCGCCGACCACGACCTCCACCGCCAGTGCGCGCTCCCGCTGTCCCCGCCGCCGCCGCCGCTGCGGCACCCGTTCTACCCGAGTTGCGCGTTCCACTTCCTCGCGCGGGCGCCTGGCGCGCCGGGGACGCGCTACTGCAACGCGTGCGGCCGCGACGTGGCTGGATTCGTCTACCACTGCCGCGCCTGCGGCTTCGACCTGCACCCCTGCTGCGCCACGCTCCCGCACGTCCTCGACGCCGGCAGCGCCAGTGGCAGGGTCGGCGTCAGGCTGTACCTGCACCCCAAGGCCGAGACGGCGTGCCACCGGTGCGGCCACCGCGGGCGGAGCTGGACGTACCGGAGCCACTGCAAGAGTTACAGCCTCCACGTGGCCTGCGTCATGGACCTTGTCGTCGAGAGCTGGAGCGGCGTCGGTCGCGGAAACAAGGGCGGCGGAGGAGGAAGCTCCGTCGCAGGAGGAGGAAGGAGCGTGTACGATGGCGCGGTGGTGCCGGGGAGCGGCGGGTACAGGGTGCCGGTGATCCGGGGCGCGGCGAAGAGCAGCCACGCGAGCAGGGAGGGAGGGTGGTCGTCCTACTGGGGGATGAGGAAGGGCAAGGTGAAGCGCTGCTGCGAGATCGCCGGGTTCGCGGGGCAGGTGGTCATCTCCGCGGTGCTCGGCGACCCCACCGCGCTCATCGCCGGCGTCATCGGCTCGCTCATTGCGCGGTGACAAGACCAGCGCCGCTGATACCTAGAGCTGGATCGATCAAACATGCTCTGCTGTAAATTACTCCGTGTACGGTGTACCGCGTAACCTATGTGGCGCTGCGTGCAACTAATTATAACCGCCGTCCACGTCAGTGGGCGTCGAAGTGGATGTCCGTTCTTTTGTCCTGCTTGATGATGCACTCACAACTGAGATTACCGCAAATTAATCAACCGTCAGGAAATTAAAGAAAGTATGTTTTCACATGTTATTATGACATGATTTTTATTTTGCAGACATCAATTAAAATAAGATATAACGTGAAATGCAGTGAGATGTGAAGTAGGTACTCGGAAATGTCCACGGATCTATTCATAATCTTTAACAACACGGTACAAGAAAACTCGAAAGTAATAAAAATTATAAACAGGTCCTTGCCCCACATAACGACGACCACAAGCACTCGAGCGAGCCAAAGGCACGCCCCCGTCATGGCCTCTCCATCAACATAATCGGAGAAAGATTTGTCGTAGTAGAGTTTGTTGTAATAGACTCGCGAGAAGTCGTCATGCTAAGGTCCTAAGAAACCAGCGTACAAGAGCACCAATCATCACCGATGAAGACAAGCATAGATCAGAAAGAACACCTACCACATCCAACGAGATCTGTTGGAGACACACCTCCACACGCCCTTCGACGATGCTATACACATCGCCCGAACGAGGGCTAGACGAGAGGACCTTATTCCATCTTCAGGGAGCCGTCACCGTCACGTCTTCCTAAGTAGCACACAAACCCTAACCAAACAGAGAAATAAAAACGAAGCCCTCCTGTCGATAAGGACCAAGATCCACCGCGTCTCTATAGCCCTAAGGCCACACGAGACGAGACGAATCAGTGGCGGCGTGCTGACGGGAAGCAGGAGCGACCGTGTTCTCTTTTTTGGAGGAGACGATAAACGATGAGTTCTCAGTACATATTCAGTTCTATCCCAAGAAGGAAACAAAAGGAAATACTAATTGTCGGTGGAGGAAACATATATAATTGTTCATGTAAATCCCTTTTAATTCTAGTGCTCCCACAAATAACAAATCCTTCTGTCACACTTTTCCTATTACCTCTTTTGGTAGGCTTGGAAAAATGAAGACTAAGGTCCACTGACCTAAAGAGCCTTGTTTCTCTCCCTCCTTTATATCCTCACTGATGTTTGTAGCTTTAGTCAAAACCGTGGTACTCAAAGAATCTTCATCTGATTGCGTTTAAAATCAAAAATCTTCATTCAATTTAGCTTTCTCCTATTTTTCCTTAAGTACAACTAGGGTTCTTTGCCGATCAATTTCTTTTATTAATACTAGCATAATACCCGTGCGTTGCTACGGATCAAATGTTGAACACCGCAATCAGATATTGAGATACATATTAAAATACTTCCTCCGACCATATTAGTTGACTTGGATTTGTCAAAATTTGAATGAACATATATACTAAATAGTGTCTAGGTTCATCCAAATCTAGACAAATCTGAGTCAACTAATATGGGTCGGAGGGAGTAGCAAAATTTATACTCCTTCTGATATATACCGAATCTAGACAAATCTAAAAACATTAATTTGACTTAAAGGAGTAGCAAATTCTCTTTGAAATAGCTAGCTAGGAGTGAGAATCCATTCACGTACTTCTTGCTAGCCAGCGCGTCCAGTTCGGCACGATCCATCTCTCGGCATATGCTATAGACCCAGCCAACACAGACACTGCACGCGGGTACACCACTCCCGCCGCCATGCGCGCAACCACTCACGCGAGGGGGGCACACGATCGATCCCTATCGCCTCCCAGTTACCGCACGCGTTTTGGTCACCGTTTCTTCCCCGGCTCCCCCCCCCCGCTCGATCTCGTTTCCGCCACCACACAGAGGTTCCTATGCCGCAGCCACCGCTCAGCTCTCTCCCGCAGGACCGAGCTTCCTGCGCCGCACTGCCGTCCCTCCCCGGCTCCGCTCGATCCTGTTTCCGCCGCCACACCGAGGTCCGTGTGCCACAGCCGCCGCTCGGCTCTCTCTCGCAGGACCGAGCTCCCTGCGCGTACTGCTCTCCTTCTATTCTGTCCGGCCTGCGAGCCCCCTTTCTCTCGGTCCCAATCTTCCGCAAGCTCGCGCCTCGCCTCTGTTGCTCGGCTTGTTGACAACCGACATGCGAAGGTATTTAAGCTGGTAAAATTTGCTACGAGGCAGCAGTATGGGACTATTTTTAATTAAATTTGTAGACGTCGTTTTGTATGGGCTGGCTGACAAAGGCCGCTGCTTTAGGTTTGGGGCAAAAAAAGGCAAAAAGATGACAACGGACGAATCTTTTTTTTTACCGGTTACATGGTGGGTAATATTGGCTAACTCGTAAAGGTAGATCGGTCCAAAAAAGTGTTGGACCGGAAGAAACACTTCGTGCTTTATGCTTTATTATTAGGTAGGTATAGGTATAGGTATAGATAATGCCTTCTTTTGATGGTAATCTACATGCAACAGGCGCAGATTAAATATATCAAAGTATCAGATTAATTGTTATGGAGAGTTTAATCTCAGAGGAAAAACGATATTAGCAAATCAGCAAGAAAAACAACCGGAGCAGAGCACGCAAGTAGCAGATTGGGCGACCAAAACATCCACTGATCGCTGCTATAGGAATTTTCACCTAGAGCTCACCTAGAGGATGGCGGGGACGAAAGCAGAGAAGGGGTTAGTCGGTGTTGAAGCCGGCCCAGTGCTCCCCACCGGAGGCAGACACTGCGGTCGCGGCCCATGCTCCTGCCTGTGACCACACGTTACCCCGCCACCACCACTCCACTCGGTACCGGGTGTCCACGAGCTGACCAGGACGCGGCAAGAAGCCTTGGGCTTCCCTGGTAAATCAGATTCTCGCAGGCATGGTCGCCTACTGGATCCACGGATCTTGGAGGGTAGCAATTAGCAGAGAGAGAGGTTAGGAGTGCAGCGGGGTTGTGTGTTGCAGTGTTCCTCCACCCACCAGCCGGAGGAGGTGTACACATCATCGGTGGCCGGAGATGAAGCTCCGAGCAACCACGCCTAGATCCAATATGACGGCTGTCAGTCCCATGGCGATGCTCAGTTCCAGGGCGTTGCTGGTCAACGGGTCGGGGTGGATGCGCTGGGGACAGGTCGCGAGCTGGAGTGAGGAGGCGAGCCCAAGAAGGATGGCGCGTGTGGCGGGGTGCCGTCGCCGGGAACGAGCAAGTTGGGTGGAGGCGATGCGGGCTGGTTCACGAGCGGCGAACGGGAGGAGAGGTTGGCGGCGATGGGGCCTGGGCCCTAGGTCGCGCGCGGCGTACGGGAGGAGGGGAACCGAGGGTTGCACTTAGCGGTGGCAGGGCATGTAAAAATTAAGAAATAGCAGGGGCAAATCCGTCCAATGAAAAATCGGAACCAAAAAGAGGGACGAACGAACCTACCTCTGTGTAAATTAGTAGATAGATATAGATGAATCTACTTGACTAGGTGATTGACCCAACGAAACACCTAACTTAGCAGCTCTAGAAACAATAACATCCTTCGAAATTGAAGAGATTGAAAATTTAGAGGTAAAACCAGTATTTGTTGATTGTTGTGTTACACATCTCTCTCGCTTGTGCCAACCTCTCAGCTCGCTTCATCTGCATTAGGATGAGCTTGAATCCGATCACTTGATCGCACTCCAGCCGCCTACGCACGTATTCCTCCAAATTTGTGAAGGAGTTATGCCCTAGAGGTAAATAATAAAGTGTATTATTTGATATATCTCCTATACATAATATATTTCAAACTGTGCTATAACTATGTTAATACGAAACGTTAATACACGTGTGGTATGTAAACAAACTGTGTCTCTAATTACCTCTAGCGAACTAGTTCATTGGTCATGAGGATGGTCTGGGTTTCAAGATCATGGGCATTTATGCCGATTGACAATGGGGTCATGTTATTAGTTAAATAACATGACAGACAAACATCCGACCGTTATATCTTGAATGAGATCTAGTTATAAAGTTCACCATTGATGATAAAACACAGAGAACCTCGCAACCTGATCCTTTGACTTTGAGGTAATGCAAATCACCATTCCGGAGGAAGCTTAGATGGTTATCAAGAATCATCTCGTAACAGGGTGATCAAAAAGGTGCCACTCAAGTTTTCCAAAGGGATGCATACAGGAGTACATATCAAAACCAGGATTTGTCTAGTCCATGTAACGGACATATACATGTGGCCATCTCGGTGACGTTGTATTAATGAAGCTTGCAAGCATGTGACTTGGTCACGGAATGCAACGACATGAGAATGAGTAAACAAGTTCATTGGTAACGAGACCGAACTAAGGTATGGGGATACCGAAGATCAAGTCTCGAATGAATTAGGTACCATATGACAAAGGGAATGGGAAACGACTATCTCACGGTTCGAGCGATTATATTCGTGAAACGCACGGGGGTCACATGGCCATCCAGATCCCTCTGTTGATCATTAATGTGAGAGTAGTCTCGATCATGTCTAGAATTTTTCCGAACCGAAGGATGTCACACTTAAGGGTAGGGATGCTTAGGGTAGATGAGGTATCGTAGGAGAAATAGAGAAAGAGAAACCAGAATAGTTCCGGGTAACATCCGATGGAGATCGTAAGGGGTCCGGAAGGTGTTCCGGAGTGAAGGAATAATACAATATGTGTATTTGAATGTTAATTGGAGAATTAATATTAAATATATATTTTATTTTATTATTAAAGGCATCATAATGCTAATGGGTCTCACCAGAAGGGAGACCCAATAGGGCATGGCGCCTAGGGAGAGGGGGCCAGCCGGCCTAGGCTTGGTGGGCTGCCCCAATGGGGCCCACCTAGGGCCGGCGGCTGCCCCTAGGTGGCCGGCGGGTGTGGGGATTAGTCCCACACCGCCTGGCCCCTGGGTGGTGCGCCCCCTCCCACTATATATGGGTCTCCCCTCCCCCTTTGGAATCATCCCATTCCCTCTCATTCTCTCTCTCATCCATTGAGGGCTTCTCTGTAATATTGGAGAGGACCTCATGGGTGAGTTCTCCACCTTCACATCGCCGTCGTGTGATCTACGATCCGGCATCTACTTCTTTCGCTACTCGGCTGGATCGGAGTCCGGTTGACATCTCCTACACCGGACGTGTGAAGAACTTCGGAGGCACCACACTTGGGGTGCTGCTCGTATTCATCAATATACGCCTTCCTGCGTAAGGCGTGCCTCAGTCTTCAAAGGTATGAATACTGTATCTCTTCTCCGTTACTTATGTCTACATAGTATAGATCCTAGTATTAGTGTTCGAGTAGATAGAATTTTTTTGTTTTCTGCTACGGAACCCTTCAGTGGTATCAGAGCGGGTCTATGGGTAGACATGTCATACTGATAGAACACATAGCGATATGTGGGCATTGATTCTCTAGTTGCTACCCTCTTTTTGTTCTTGTTCATATTGCGACACTGTTTGATGAAGCGGCCCCCAACCGACCTCACGTGGTGATTCACGAGACTGGTCCACGAATCAAAGTGGCTTAGGGGGATGTCTGTCTCTCTGCAGTAGTTGATATGGCATCGACATTGGAGGGCCCTAAAAAGGGAAGAAGAATGGCAATCCTTGAATCCATGTTGTGGCTCCACGTTCTTAGGTGGGAAGGGCTTCTACTGCGAAAGCCCTAAAGTCGCGTAAAACTTGCAATAGATAATATAGAAGTATTTTTATTATTGCATAGGGGCATGTATATAACATGGCAATGACAAGTTTATGAAACTTTCATTGAAGCCATTGATGATGATCAAAATGCTATAACCACGTCATAACACTTTACTTTTTGAAGTATTACTTATTGTGCTGGTATATTTATATATTCGACGGTAGCATAATAAGATAATCCCTCACAATATTCCAGTTATCGTATTCCCCTTGTGTGTGCACCACCAAGAAAGTTCTTCGTTATGAGGCCAGCCGTGATGATCGGGGGTCAGACATATCTATGTTCGCATACAGTGGGTACAAGCCATGTTGCACTGTGAATACACAGAAGTTATAACTGGCGAGCCTAGCATGTTACAGAGACATAGCCTCGAAATATAGGAGACCAAAAGGTCGATCATGAATCACATAGTTGATGTGATCGACATTAGGGAATGTCCACCTTTGATACTGCACTGATGGTTGTGATGATCGGGGGAGGTGCAGGGGATTGGGATCATGTGATCACCAAACGAGTAGAGGGATGTTTGCTTGAGTGGGAGTTCTTTTGTTTTAAGTTCGAAAACATAATTAAAACTTGAGCTCATTATTATGAACATGGTCTAAACACTTTGCAAATCCATTGTAGATGTCTCGCCCACCCACCTTCAACCTTAGCACTTTCCTCGAGAATGACAAGCTAAAAACTGATGGAACCAACTTCACCGCATGGTTCTGCAATCTTAGGATCCTCCTAGTCCCCTACAAGTTGACTTATGTCATCGGGGCTGAGCTTCCAGCTAAGCCTGCAGATTCTGCCTCCCAGGACGAAAAGAATGGCTGGCAGTCCAAGGCGGACGATTTCTCCCTCATCCAGAGTGGAATGCTCTATGCCATGGAGCCGGAGCTTCAAAATCATTTTGAGAAGATGAATGCTTTTGAGATCATTGAGGATCTCAAGGCCATCTTTGCTCCACAGGCCCGTGTAGAGAGGTATGCTGCTTCCGAGATCTTCTTCTCTGCTAAAATGGAAGAGCACGGCAGTATTAGTGAGCACGTGGTCAAGATGTCTGGCTACGTTAAGCGTTTAAACACCCTGGATTGCAAAATCCCGGAGGATCTTGTAATTGATAGGGTGCTGCACTCGCTGCCCCTAGCTATAAGAGCTTTGTGATAAACTACAACATCCAAGGGATGACTAAGACCCTTGCTGAGGTGTTCGCCATGCTCAAAACTGCTGAGGTTGAAATCAAGAAAGAGCACACAGTGTTGATGGTCAATAAGACCACCAATTTTAAGAAGCCGAGGCAAAAGGGAAAAGGCAAGGGCAAGAAGTGCAAGAAGGATGGCAAGTTCGTTGCTAGTACCTCAAAGACTGCCAAGCCTGGCCCAAGCCCGGCACTACGTGGTACTACTGCAAAGGGGATGGGCACTGTAAACACCATTTCCACAAGTACCTTGAAGACAAGCGAGCCGGCAAGATAGCCACCAAGGACAAAGGTATATGTGATATACATGTTATTGATGTGTTCCTTACAAGCGCCAGGAGTAACACCTGGGTATTTGTGAAGGAGATATGCCCTAGAGGCAAATAATAAATAGGTTTTTATTGTCATATCTCAATTAGTTTATAATAGTTTCATATTGTGCTATAACTGTATCAAGTAGAAACATTGGTACATGTGTGGTATGAAACAACCAAGTACCTAGTAGCCTCTATTCATACTAGTTTGTTGGTCATGAGGATGATCTGGGTTTGAAGATCATGGGCATTTATGCCAATTGACAATAGAGTCATATCATTGGAGAATGATGTGATGGTCATTCCTCGAAGGATTGCAATACGATCAAGTCATATAGTTTATTGTTGCAACAGCTATACCTAGACTCCTTTTCCTCAGGCTGCTTAGACTGCATCAACCATCATCTGGTAATACGGTGGCCATAAAGGTGTACGTTGGGTATTCCAAAGGAATAGTAGATGACATGTGACTGCAAGGCCGGGATTTGTTCACCCACATGACGGGTAAAGATATATACAGCCGGCTTGGTGAGATTACATCCATAAATGTTGCAACATGTGACTCGATCACAGGGATGTAATATCACGGTAACAAGTAAACATAATTTGTTGTGAACGAGATTGAACAAGGTATGGGATACCAATGATCGGATCTCGGACAAGTCGTATCGAGAAACAAAAGGAATTGGATGCTACATTTAGCGGTTCAAACGACATTGTCATCAGGAATGCATAGGGGTCACATGGATATCCCTGGCCCCTCTGTTGATCATTGATTTAGATCATGTCTAGAGCATTCCCGAGCCATGAGAGGATACACTTAAGGGTACGATGAGAGCGATCATTCGTAAGACGGAATCACAATAGAGAAAGAGAGAGCTGGAATTGTTCCGTAGAAAGATCCGAAGTCGTTCGGAGGAAATCGAAAGGGAACCGAAAGGTGTTTCGGGTCAAGACAGATTTTATAATATGTATTTACATATTAATTAATGTAATTAATATTAAATATAATATTAAAATCTAATTTGAAGGGGTATTCCACTAATAGGACAAACTTCCTAGAGAAAAAGGGCCCATGAGGTAAAACCGAAGGAGGGAAGGGCCAAAGGGCCAAGGCCTAGGCGCCTCAAGGGGGCCCACCCAGCCAGCCTAGGGCTATGCACGGGGTGGGGCCCACCCCTGGACGGCTGGCCCATGAGGCCCATGCGCCTCCCCCTCTCCCTTGAATAGTCCCACATGGGAAACCCAAAGGGGAGGGCACACCCCCTCCCCTTATATAAAGGGGTGCCCATGGGTGGGATGAGACACACCAATATTTGGAGAAGTCCTTTGGTTGACTTCCTCCTTCCCTCTCTCTCTAGCCCTTGTGACCAAGGTCCCAAGTTTGGGCTGTGCGAACAAGACACACCTGCAGACGGCGTTGCGCTGCAGGGATTCCTAGCCGGATATCAACTTCCGCACTCCCAGTGGGATCGGGGAGCCGGAGGTCACATCGTGTACCGGATGTGTACGAAGACACGAGACGCAACACTTGGGGCGCTTGAATGTCATGAGCCGGAGTTGCTGCACGATGAAGAAGGAGCAAGGGGTGACCTGTGAGGAGCTTCGCGACCTTGAGGTCGGCTACAAGTACGACTACATCAACCATGTTCCCCTCAGAACGTTAACCGCGTATGGTCTACAAGGGTATGTATTCTCTACGCATTGGCCGTTATCGCATTACTACATAGATAGATCCTAGGAAGTTTTGGGGTTCCATCGTAGGAAAATTTTTGTTTTCTGCTGCAGATCCCCTTCAGTGGTATCAAAGCCGATCTATGCGTAGGAGTGATGTACGGCCACTACGCACTAGAATTGTGCAGGCATTGATCCCTTAGGTGTTAACCTCTAATGTGTACTTGTTTATATCGCGGTATTGTTTGATGAAGCGGCCCGCACCGACCTTACGTGTATTCATACGCGAGACTGGTTCCACGCTCAACATACGGCTTGTACCGTATAAGTGGCTAGCGGGTTTCTGTCTCTCATTCGATAGTTGATATAGCATTTACAATGGAGGGCCTCGAAAGGGGTGTAATAGAGACAATTGTTGGATCCATGTTGTGGTTGGAAAGTTAGTAGATTAGAACCGGTTCTATTGCGAAAGCCCTAACAACCACGTAAAACTTGCAATAGATAAAGTAGAGGCATCTAACTTTCTTTTGTAGGGGGCATGTGATTATGATATGACATTGTTTGATATGAAGGTAAAGTAGTTTACTTTTCTGTTACTAAGTAGTATAGTAATAGTCATCGTTTCGATGGGCAACCTGGTGGAGGCGTCGTGGACTTGGCGTCAAACCGATGGCAGGATGGAGATCATGCCGGAGCGCTCGATGGAGATCAAGGTGCAAGAATCACCATATCATATCACATTATACATATGATGTTGATACCTGTTTTACATCTTATTGTGTGCTAGTATTTAGATACTCAACGGTAGCAAATAAGACAACCCCTATTTAATTCCAATGTTCCGTGTTCCCCTGGTGTGTGCACCACCAAGAAAGTTCTTCGTTATGAGGCCGGCCATGATGATCGGGGGTCAGACATATCTACGTTCGCATACAGTGGATGTAAGCCATGTTGCATAGTGAAAACACACAAGTTAGATTTGGCGAGCCTAGCATATACAAACATGGCCTCGAAACACAAGAGATCAAAAGATCGAGCATGAGTCACATGGATGATGTGATTGGCATTATTGAATGTCTACCTTTGAGGTTGCACTGATGGTCGTGATGATCGGGGGAGGTGCAGAGGATAGGGATCATGTGATCACTAAAATCGTCCAGGGGATGACAATTTTAGTGGAGACCAATTATAAATTGATATCTTATTATGAACTTGGTCTAGATGTCTATTTGCAAATATCTTAGTAGATCTTAGCCTATCCCATTGAGGTCCTTTGCGACCATGGGAATATATTGCTTAATTTGGAACTTACCAAAAGGGTCCAACTTCATAGATTAATACCCATGCCTGAGGGATATCCTCGTAAAAATTGATCTTCTCTTCTTGATGCAATGACCATTAGGAGATAATTTGATACCTCTAGAATGTTTGTGTTTTCTCCATAATCATCCAATAAGCCATCCTCCATTCGATGGAGAGTTGGGCTACATTTTGTATTCTACAGAATAAGGCACATAGAGTATGAGCCGTTGGATGGATTTTCCTCCATCATGGATGAAAAGAGAATGTTTGGAAAAACACTTAACGATCTTGCATTAGAGTTGAGAACTATTGGAAGGGCTTGATTGCAATGGAAGTCATGGATGAGAAGGTATATGTTAGATATACAAAGTTATAAGTGTAATTCTTGCAAAAACTCGTTGCAGTTTGCAAAGTATTTGATACTTGTCCCGTTTTGTGAAAATAGGAGGATCTTCTTGAGAATTGTTGTTTTTGAGGCAGCGTGACTTGATGACGGCAAGCAAAACAGTTGATGGCCGACATCACCTCTTTCCTCAAAGTTTGTCATTTGGATTAGTGGACTTGAATATAATTTGTAATCCTTGTTTGTGTGTCTTGCTTTTGGCGAGACGATTATTCATATGAACAAGTTACAAGCCAGTTTGTACTATTCTTATGAACAATACTGTTATGGTCACATTACGATTACAAACAAGTTATTCTCATCACTATGTTAATGATAATAGTTTAAACATTTATAAAGGATTAGAATGCTAAAAGATATCCAAAGTTTAATAATGAAATGACACTATAGTTTAAGTCATTTTGGTTATTGCATGTTCTTAATGAAGATCGGGGTCCTAGATGCTTAATCTAGAGACTTTGAAAAACCATGCTCTCTTGGGCAGAATGACTAAAACTCCGCATTCTGGTAAAACGGTGATATGCAAAGCAATGTTGAATCTTATACATAGTGATGTATTGTATTTTCAACAAATAGTGGAAATCATTAGTTAATTGTGGACTTAAGTGAATAAGCGTATTTACTTAATGAAACATAAGTTTGAAACGATTTGAATTGTTCAAATGAGTTCACAACAATAGGAGGGTATTGAAATTAACAAGAATACAAAGTCTCTTCGATTTGATCGACATGACTAAGGTATTCAAGTTAAGTTTAGCATAAAAGGGACTTGTGAAAGATGTTTCACAAATTATGATAATTGGACGAATTCAAACTGTGCTGAAATGTCTAAACATCATAATCATTTTGTATTAGATACATATTATCTTTTATCGGGGTTATAGTTATCGTTTAGAGTTAGAGATCAAAATAAGCAAACACTCATTTGAAATACAAAGGAACATCTAAAGATTCGTGGAAACAAAACCATAAGTGTTATGGCAAGTTCGAGTTTCTAGAGATTTCAACAAGTCGAAATCGTGGCGAATAAACAAGTCTTTGTAGAGCATTCTTAGGAAGCTATGAATGCATCTTCCACAAAAGGGGCAAACTTGTTGTTGTCCAAAGTTGACGTGTCTTGATGAAGATACAGGTGGAAGAAAGTAAAAGATCAAAACAAGGTATTTGACCTTACATCCGGATTGTTGAGTGGTGCAGCGGAATTTGTTCCGTGAATCCAAACTCTACAAATATAGGAGAAACCAATGATAATGATCATAAAGTTTCAGGGAATACTTTTACTAAAGAAAGTAGGATTCAACTATATATTCTACAAGTTTGTAGAATTATATTATTGATTCACTTGTCATGTTTTGAACAAGACATACCTACAAATTACAAAGAAGCGTGATGAACCTGAGTGCGAGAAATGACTATGAGTCATAAAATCCTATACTAAGTTACATTTAAGATTGCAAAGTAACATGTTACTTGATCTTATTAAAGTAAAGAAGTTTACTTGATATTTCTGAATGACTGCAAAGTCATAAGAAGGAAATGAAACTTAATGAATGACAAAAGCTCGATTTGTCACAAATTTGCACAAATTCAAGGAGTTAACTACAATAGTAGTGATGCTTAAGTATTTTGGATTTACACTAGAAATATATGGATATTGAAGTCTCGTAATTGGAATTCTCAAATTGATGACGATCAAAGAATTTTGGAATGTCCAAGATTATCGAGAGGACCTAGATTTGAGTGGGAGCAAATCAGCTTGGCTAATTTATAATATGTAGCTGACATATTTTGAGTGGGAGCTAAGTGAAATCCCTAGATCTCAAACATGAATGTCATATTTGAGTGGGAGCTAAGTGAAATCCCTGGATCTCAAACATGAATGTCATTTTTGAGTGGGAGCGTGAAATCATTCTGGGGTATGTGGACGACATATGTGAATGATGTGATTGGTGTTAATAATATTTAAGTTAGATAAATAAGGATGAAGTTGAAGTTATTAAACAATAAAGATCTATCTAGGTAGATTAGTGAGTTTAATAAACACTAAATATCGAATGCTTCCTGGACTTGATTCTGAAAGATGTTCAGAATGTCCTAAGCAAGATTCTAAAGTAGCTCAGAATGGAACAAGGTGAGAAAGTATTTCTTACTATAAGAAGCATTGAGTTAGTATTGCAACTATGGTTGAAATAAAGAGATGCGTTGCATCTCCTATGCCTCAGTCATAGGTTCTTCCATATAACCATGTTGTATACTCAACGTAATGTGACCCGAAGTTCTGGTTGGTAGGACAAAGTCTTAACTATAAGAGTGTGTCTTTAAGTGATTCCTGAGCTGATCACTGAACTAGAGTTAAGTTTGTACATAAATGGCAAGAAGCACTATAAGTGGCATAGATGCATTTCGTGCACTAGGACCTACATAGATATAGAAGTATAAAGGCCCCATCTGATATGGTTTATGGTTTATATGAGTAAAATGCGAGCTAGATTATTTGTATTCTAGTGCAAGTGGAAGACTGAAGGAGATATGCCCTAGAGGCAAATAATAAATAGGTTTTTATTGTCATATCTCAATTAGTTTATAATAGTTTCATATTGTGCTATAACTGTATCAAGTAGAAACATTGGTACATGTGTGGTATGAAACAACCAAGTACCTAGTAGCCTCTATTCATACTAGTTCGTTGGTCATGAGGATGATCTGGGTTTCAAGATCATGGGCATTTATGCCAATTGACAACAGGGTCATATCATTGGATAATGATGTGATGGTCATTCGTCGAAGGATTGCAACACAATCAAGTCATATAGTTCATTGTTGCAACAGCTATACCTAGACTCCTTTTCCTCAGGCCGTGATCTCATATTACTCACTATTTCCCGAGGCTGCTTAGACTGTATCAACCATCATCTGGTAATACGGTGGCCATAAAGGTGTACGTTGGGTATTCCAAAGGAAGAGTAGATGACATGTGACTACAAGACCGGGATTTGTTCACCCACATGACATGTAAAGATACATACAGCCGGCTTGGTGAGATTACATCCATAAATGTTGCAACATGTGACTCAGTCACGGGGATGTAATATCACGGTAACAAGAAAACAGAACTTGTTGTGAACGAGATTGAACAAGGTATGGGATACCAATGATCGGATCTCGGACAAGTCGTATCGAGAAACAAAAGGAATTGGATGCTACATTTAGCGGTTCAAACGACATTGTCATCAAGAATGCATAGGGGTCACATGGATATCCCTGGTCCCTCTGTTGATCATTGATTTAGATCATGTATAGAGCATTCCCGAGCCATGAGAGGATACACTTAAGGGTACGATGAGAGCGATCATTCATAAGACGGAATCACAGTAGAGAAAGAGAGAGCTGGAATTGTTCCGCAGAAAGATCCGAAGTCGTTCGGAGGAAATCGAAAGGGAACTGAAAGGTGTTTCGGGTCAAGACGGATTTTGTAATATGTATTTACATATTAATTAATGTAATTAATATTAAATATAATATTAAAATCTAATTTTAAGGGGTATTCCACTAATGGGCCAAACTTCCTAGAGAAAAAGGGCCCATGAGGGAAAACCGAAGGAGGGAAGGGCCAAAGGGCCAAGGCCCAGGCGCCTCAAAGGGGCCCACCCGGCCAGCCTAGGGCTGTGCGCGGGGTGGGGACCACCCCTGGCCGGCTGGCCCATGAGGCCCATGCTGTAGGGGTTCGTAGCATGGAAAACAAAAATTTTCTATCGCATACAAACAAACAAGCCAAGATCTATCTACTAGATTGTAGCAACGAGTCGATGGAATAACTCACCCTCGAAGATTCCAAAGTGTTTAACGAGAGCAGATTCTCGTGGGTGATGTAGTCGTACTCTTTCCGATCTCAAGATCGCGTAGACGATCCTTCCGGCGCCGCGTTCCCGCAGCGCTCCCGCAGTCGGTCACACGTTCGGTACTCGACGAAGACCTTCCTCTCCCTTGTTCCAGCAGGCAGCGGAGGTTGTAGCACTCTCCTCGCGATTCCGGCAGCACAACGGCGTGGTACCGGAGGTAGAGGGGAGATCCCGCAGGGCTTCGCCTTAAGCCGGTGCGAGTATGGTGGAGCTTATGAGAGAGGCTATTAGTGGTCTAGTAATTAGACACACCAATTAGAGGGCTCTAAACCAATTAGAAGGCTCTAAACCGAAACAGCTCTAAACCGGGGTCTAGGTCTAGTTTCTAGTTTAGAGGATAGGAACTTGTGTGTGTTGGGAGGGGAGCCCTGCCCCTCCCTTTATAGGTGGGAGGGCTGGCCGGCCAAGGGGAGGAGAGTCCCTCCCCAAGTCGGCTTGGTGGGGCGCCGGCCAAGGGAGGAACCCTCCTCCAATTCGGCCTCCACCAATCCTCCTCTCTTCCCACTTCCCAAAATTGCCGTTTGACTTTCAAACTAGCCGTTTGACTTTTCAATTTAGGATTTAAATAAACCCTTTATTTTGGACAGCAAGAACACCTAGTACATGATGCAATCATTCCAACTTACAATGACACATTCATGTACCCTTCCCCCTCCGGAGTGCCGGACATTCCGGGACCTTCTAGAATGTTCCCGATGAAAACACCGGAACCATTCCCAACTCCGAAATGGGACTTTCCTTATATGAATCTTATTCTCCGGACCATTCCGGATCACCTCGTGATATCCCGGATCCCATCCGAGACTCCGAACAACATTCGGTCTCTTTCTCATAATACCATAACTACTCAAACAACGTCGAATCCTTAAGTGTGTCTCCCTACGGTTCGTGAATTATGCGGACATGATCGAGACACTTCTCCGAACAATAACCAATAGAGGAATCTGGAAATTCATATGGCTCCCACATATTTCTACGATTACTTTGCGATCGAATGAACCACTTACATACGATACCAATTTCCTTTTGTCTCACGATATGTTACTTATCCGAGGTCATGATCGTCGGTATCTCTGCATACCTAGTTCAACCTCGTTACTGATAAGTACTCTTTTCTCGTTCCCGTGATATGTGATCCCTTGTGACCAAGTCACATGCTTGCAAGCTAATTGGATGACATTTCACCGAGAGGGCCCAGAGAATATCTATCCGTCATGTGGATGGACAAATCCCACTCTTGATCCATGTGTTTCAACCAATACTTTCCGAACACCCAATGCCACTTTTATAGCCACCCTGTTACGGTGTGGTGTTTGATGACATCAAAGCATCCATCCAGTAAAGGCAATATGCATGATCTCATGGTCGAAGGAATTAGGTTACTATGTATCAGAAAGCATATAGCAATTGAACTATTGAAATGACTTGATCTTTATGCTACGCTTGTCTATAGGAGTATGTCCACCATATCATTCTCCTAACGATATGATCTTGTTGTTGATAACATCTCAATGTTCATGACAAAGAAACCACATCATCAATCAACCAACAAGCTAGTGAAGTATAGAGGCCATACTAGGGACTTCAAATTAAGTTTACAAATCACACAAGTATTAATGGTTTCCTTGTTAATACTATTATAGCATGAATGTAAACATTTATCATAAACACAAAGATATATAATAATAACTACATTTATTATTACCTCTAGGGCATATCTCCAACAGTCTCCCACTTGCACTAGAGTCATCTAATCTAGATTACATGGTAATATACCGAACACCCATGGCAGTTTGGTGTTGGTCATGTTTTGCCCTCGGGAGAGGTTTAGTCAACGGATCCGCCACATTCAGATCTGTGTGTACTTTGCAAATCTTTATATCCCCATCCTGGATATGTTCTCGAATAGCGTGAAAACGTAGCTTGATATGCTTCAGCTTCTTGTGTGACCTTGGTTCTTGCGCATTGGCTATGGCGCCCATGTTATCACAGTAGATAGACATTGGGTCCAGCGCACTTGGAACCACACCCAGCTCTGTAATGAACTCTTTCATCCATATCGCTTCTTGTGAAGCCTCCGAAGCAGCCATGTATTCCGATTCAGTTGAAGATCTCGCCACAACGCTTTGCTTTGCACTCCTCCAGCTAACTGCTGCACCATTCAAAATAAATACGTATCCAGATTGTGATTTAGAATCATCCGGATCGGTGTTCCAACTAGCATCGGTGTAACCATTAACAACGAGCTGTTCATCACCTCCATAAGAAAGAACCATATCCTTAGTTCTTCTCAAGTACTTAAGGATGTTTTTGACCACTGTCCAATGATCCACTCCTGGATCACTTTGATATCTGCTAGTTAGACTTAACAGCATATGCGATGTCGGGTCTAGTACATAGCATGGCATACATTAGAGATCCTATGGCTGAGGCATAGGGAGTCTTACTCATCTTTTCTCTATCTTCTGCCGATGTCGGACTTTGAGTTTTACTCAAGGTCGTATTGGGCAACATGGGCAAGAACCCTTTCTTGCTATCTTCCATTCCAAACCTCTTTAGAACTTTGTCCAAATATGTACTTTGTGACAATGATATTTGGCGTTTCGATCTATCTCTATAAATCTTTATGCCTAATATGTAAGCTGCTTCGCCAAGATCCTTCATTGAAAAACTATTATTCAAATATTCTTTGACACTATTAAGAAGGTCTACATCATTCCCAATCAACAATATGTCATCCACATACAGTATTAAGAATGCTACAGAGCTCCCACTCACTTTCTTGTAAATACAAGCTTCTCCATAAGTTTGTATAAAACCAAAACTTTTGATTACCTTATCAAAACGTTGATTCCAACTTCGGGATGCTTGCTTCAATCCATAGATGGACCGTTGAAGCTTGCATACCTTGTTAGCATCTTTAGGATCGACAAAACCTTTGGGTTGTATCATATACAACTCTTCATCAATGTCTCCATTGAGGAATGCTGTTTTGACATCCATCTGCCATATCTCATAATCATAATATGCAGCGATTGCTAACATAATCCTCACAGACTTTAGCTTCGCTACCGGTGAGAAAGTCTCATCGTAGTCAACTCCTTGAATTTGTCGAAACCCTTTTGCGACAAGTCGAGCTTTATAGACAGTAACATTACCATCAGCATCTGTTTTCTTCTTGAAAATCCATTTGTTCTCGACAGCCTTCCGGCCATCCGGTAAGTCCACCAAAGTCCATACTTGGTTTTCGTACATGGATCCAATCTCGGATTTCATGGCTTCTTGCCATTTATTGGAATCTGGGCTCATCATCGCTTCCTCATATGTCTCGGGGTTATCGGTGTTGTCCACCAACATGACATTCATAACGGAATCATACCAATCTGGAGTGGTACGAGTTCTCGTTGACCTCCGAGGCTCTGTAGTAACTTCAACCGAAGTTTCATGATCACCATCATTAGCTTCCTCTCTTATTGGTGCAGGCACCACAGGAACTTCTTCCGGTGCTGCGCTACTCGCAATTTCGAGAGAAGGTTCGACAACCTCGTCGAGTTCTACTTTCCTTCCAGTCACTTCTTTCGAGAGAAATTCCTTCTCTAGAAAGGATCCATTCTTAGCAACGAAGATTTTGCCTTCGGATCTATGATAGAAGGTATACCCAACAGTTTCCTTCGGGTATCCTATGAAGACGCATTTTTCCGCTTTGGGTTCAAGCTTGTCCGGCTGTAACTTCTTTACATAGGCTTCGCATCCCCAAACTTTAAGGAACGACAATTTAGGTTTCTTCCCAAACCATAATTCATACGGTGTCGTTTCAACGGATTTAGACGGTGCCCTATTTAAAGTGAATGCGGCTGTTTCTAATGCATAACCCCAAAATGATAGTGGCAAATCTGTAAGTGACATCATAGAACGAACCATATCTAAGAGAGTTCGATTACGACGTTCAGACACACCATTACGCTGTGGTGTTCCCGGCGGTGTCAACTGCGAAAGTATTCCGCACTTCTTTAAATGCTCGCCAAACTCGTAACTTAGATATTCACCTCCACGATCAGAACGTAGAAATTTAATCTTCTTGTTACGTTGATTCTCTACCTCACTTTGAAACTCCTTAAACTTCTCGAAAGTTTCGGACTTATGTTTCATAAAATAGATATACCCATATCTACTCAAGTCATCCGTGAAGGTAAGAACATAACGATAACCACTGCGCGATGCTACACTCATTGGACCACACACATCGGTATGTATGATTTCCAATAAGTCTGTAGCTCGCTCCATCATACCAGAAAATGGAGTCTTAGTCATTTTACCCATCAGACATGCTTCGCATCTTTCAAGTGATTCAAAATCAAGTGATTCAAGAAGTCCATCGGAATGGAGTTTCTTCATACGCTTCACTCCAATGTGACCAAGACGACAGTGCCACATATAGGTCAAATTATCGCTTGATTTCAAACGTTTAGCCTCAATGTTATTAATATGTGTATTTCTACTATCGAGATTCAATATGAATAGACCATCTATCAAAGGTGCATGTGCATAAAACATATTACTCATATAAATTGAACAACCATTATTCTCGGATTTAAACAAGTAACCGTCTCGCAATAAACAAGATCCCGATATAATGTTCATGCTCAACGCAGGCACCAAATAACAATTATTTAAGTATAAAACTAATCCCGATGGTAGATGAAGAGGTAGTGTGCCGACCGCGATCACATCAACCTTTGATCCGTTTCCCACGCGCATCGTCACCTCGTTCTTCACTAGCTTCCGTTTATTCTGCAGCTCCTGTTTCGAGTTACAAATATGAGCAACCGAACCAGTATCAAATACCCAGGCACTACTACGAGTACTAGTGAGATACACATCAATAACATGTATATCAGATATACCTTTCTTCTTGATGTTGCCGTTCTTCAAATCCGCCAAGTACCTTGGGCAATTCCGCTTCCAGTGACCTTCTCCCTTGCAGTAAAAGCACTCAGTATCAGGCTTGGGTCCAGCCTTGGTCCTCTTCGTCGGCGTGGTAACTTTCTTACCACCCTTCTTGAAGTGTCCCTTCTGCTTAGACTTGCCTTTCTTGAATTTGGTGGTCTTATTGACCATCAACACTTGGTGCTCTTTCTTGATCTCCACTTCTGCAGATTTTAACATAGCAAATAGTTCTGGCAACTCTTTGTTCATGTTCTGCATGTTGTAGTTCATCACAAAGTTCTTGTAACTTGGTGGTAGTGATTGGAGGATGCGGTAAACTCCCAAAGTATTAGGAATCACTATACCCAAACTTTGAAGTTTATTTGCGTGCCCAGACATTTTAAGCACATGCTCACTGACGGAGCTACCCTCTTCCATCTTGCAGTTAAAGAACTTTTCAGAAGCTTCATAACTTTCAATTGCCGCATGAGTCTCAAAGATTAATTTGAGATCCTCGACAATATCATATGGATCTGACTCTTCAAACCTTTTCTGAAGCTCCGATTCTAAACCATACAAGATAGCACACTGAACTATGGAGTACTGATTCTTCCGAGCGAGGTAAACATTCTTTACTTCATCGGTAGCATCAGCTGCAGGTGGGTCACCTAGCGGTGCATCCAGCACATAGGTCAAATTACCAGCTGTGAGGACAATCCTCAAATTGCGGAACCAATCCGCGAAGTTGCTTCCATTGTTTTTCAACTTTTCTTTCTCTAGGAACGCATTAAAATTGATGGTAGGGGCTGCCATTGATCTACAACATATTTGCAATAGTTTAGACTAAGTTTATGACAAATTGAGTTCAAATTAATTAATGAAATTAAACTAGGTGAACTCCCACTCAAAACAACATCCCTCACATTGTTTTAGTGATCACACGAACCAAATCCACTACATCAACACCGATCATCACGAGAGCTGATATAGTTTTAATGGCGAACAATCATCATGTTCATCATATCTACTATATGATTCATGCTTTGCCTTTCGGCGATCCGTGTTCCTGAGGCCATGTCTGTACATGCTAGGCTCGTCAAGATCAAACCTTAGCTTCCGCATAAGCAAATCTGGCTTGCTTACGTTGTAGTCACCCGCGGAATCAAAGACACCCGATCATCACGTGGTGCTTCGAAGCAGCAAGCTTTGGCAACGGTGCATACTAAGGGTGAACACTTTTAGAACTTGAAATTTATGTGCATGAGGGATCATCTTATAATGCTACCGTCGTCTACTAAGCAATACAAGATGCATAAAGGATTAACATCACATGCAATTCATAATATGTGATATGATATGGCCTTTCTTCTTTGTGCTTCCGATCTCCATCTTCAAGCACGAACATGATCTCCATCATCACCGGCATAGCATCAAGGTCAATGACGCTTCTTCATGGTTGTCGTCCGCCAACTTCAACTATTACAACTATTTTGAATAGACACGCAGGCCTTAACAGAAATTAAAGACAACCATATGGCTCCTGCCGGTTGCCAACTTACAATAAGGATCATTGCATACATCAAATATAATCACAATCATGGCCATATCACATCACTGCACACCCCTGCAAAACAAAGTTAGACGCTTCTACTTTCTTTGCATATTTTACGTGGTTTGGGGCTTTCCATAAGTGTCGTTCTAACTTACGAACAAGAACCACAACATTGATACTAGCATTGTTGATCACCCGTTGTAAATTGGATCTTTACTATGCTAGGAGAAACAGGCACCCGCAAAGCCACTTATGCAAAACGAGTTGCATGTCAAGCGTGGAGCAAGTCTCATGAACGATGTCATGTAAGGTTAGCCCGGGCCGCTTCATCCCAACATACCGCAAGATGCAAAGTACACAAAAAGCAATCTACAATAAAAGCATCAACGCCCACAATGACCATTGTGTTCTACTCGTGCAACAGATCTACATATAGACACGGCTCTGATACCACTGTAGGGGTTCGTAGCATGGAAAACAAAAATTTTCTATCGCATACAAACAAACAAGCCAAGATCTATCTACTAGATTGTAGCAACGAGTCGATGGAATAACTCACCCTCGAAGATTCCAAAGTGTTTAACGAGAGCAGATTCTCGTGGGTGATGTAGTCGTACTCTTTCCGATCTCAAGATCGCGTAGACGATCCTTCCGGCGCCGCGTTCCCGCAGCGCTCCCGCAGTCGGTCACACGTTCGGTACTCGACGAAGACCTTCCTCTCCCTTGTTCCAGCAGGCAGCGGAGGTTGTAGCACTCTCCTCGCGATTCCGGCAGCACAACGGCGTGGTACCGGAGGTAGAGGGGAGATCCCGCAGGGCTTCGCCTTAAGCCGGTGCGAGTATGGTGGAGCTTATGAGAGAGGCTATTAGTGGTCTAGTAATTAGACACACCAATTAGAGGGCTCTAAACCAATTAGAAGGCTCTAAACCGAAACAGCTCTAAACCGGGGTCTAGGTCTAGTTTCTAGTTTAGAGGATAGGAACTTGTGTGTGTTGGGAGGGGAGCCCTGCCCCTCCCTTTATAGGTGGGAGGGCTGGCCGGCCAAGGGGAGGAGAGTCCCTCCCCAAGTCGGCTTGGTGGGGCGCCGGCCAAGGGAGGAACCCTCCTCCAATTCGGCCTCCACCAATCCTCCTCTCTTCCCACTTCCCAAAATTGCCGTTTGACTTTCAAACTAGCCGTTTGACTTTTCAATTTAGGATTTAAATAAACCCTTTATTTTGGACAGCAAGAACACCTAGTACATGATGCAATCATTCCAACTTACAATGACACATTCATGTACCCTTCCCCCTCCGGAGTGCCGGACATTCCGGGACCTTCTAGAATGTTCCCGATGAAAACACCGGAACCATTCCCAACTCCGAAATGGGACTTTCCTTATATGAATCTTATTCTCCGGACCATTCCGGATCACCTCGTGATATCCCGGATCCCATCCGAGACTCCGAACAACATTCGGTCTCTTTCTCATAATACCATAACTACTCAAACAACGTCGAATCCTTAAGTGTGTCTCCCTACGGTTCGTGAATTATGCGGACATGATCGAGACACTTCTCCGAACAATAACCAATAGAGGAATCTGGAAATTCATATGGCTCCCACATATTTCTACGATTACTTTGCGATCGAATGAACCACTTACATACGATACCAATTTCCTTTTGTCTCACGATATGTTACTTATCCGAGGTCATGATCGTCGGTATCTCTGCATACCTAGTTCAACCTCGTTACTGATAAGTACTCTTTTCTCGTTCCCGTGATATGTGATCCCTTGTGACCAAGTCACATGCTTGCAAGCTAATTGGATGACATTTCACCGAGAGGGCCCAGAGAATATCTATCCGTCATGTGGATGGACAAATCCCACTCTTGATCCATGTGTTTCAACCAATACTTTCCGAACACCCAATGCCACTTTTATAGCCACCCTGTTACGGTGTGGTGTTTGATGACATCAAAGCATCCATCCAGTAAAGGCAATATGCATGATCTCATGGTCGAAGGAATTAGGTTACTATGTATCAGAAAGCATATAGCAATTGAACTATTGAAATGACTTGATCTTTATGCTACGCTTGTCTATAGGAGTATGTCCACCATATCATTCTCCTAACGATATGATCTTGTTGTTGATAACATCTCAATGTTCATGACAAAGAAACCACATCATCAATCAACCAACAAGCTAGTGAAGTATAGAGGCCATACTAGGGACTTCAAATTAAGTTTACAAATCACACAAGTATTAATGGTTTCCTTGTTAATACTATTATAGCATGAATGTAAACATTTATCATAAACACAAAGATATATAATAATAACTACATTTATTATTACCTCTAGGGCATATCTCCAACACATGCGCCTCCCCCCTCTCCCTTGAATAGTCCCACATGGGAAATCCAAAGGGGAGGGCACACCCCCTCCCCCTATATAAAGGGGTGCCCATGGGTGGGATGAGACACACCAATATTTGGAGAAGTCCTTTGGTTGACTTGCTCCTTCCCTCTCTCTCTAGCCCTTGTGACCATGGACCCAAGTTTGGATTGTGCGAACAAGGCACACCTGTAGTACGTCGTTGCGCTGCAGGGATTTCTAGTCGGATATCAATTTTCGCACTCCCGGTGGGATCGAGGAGCCAGAGGTCTCATCGTGCACCGGATGTGTACGAAGACACGAGGCGCAACACTTGGGGCGCTTGAATGTCGTGAGCCGGAGCTGCTGCACGATGAAGAAGGAGCAAGGGGTGACCTGCGAGGAGCTTCGTGACCTTGAGATCGGCTACGAGTACGACTACATCAACCATGTTCCCCTCGGAACATTAACCGCTTACGGTCTACAAGGGTATGTATTCTCTATGCATTGGTCGTTACCGCATTACTACATAGATAGATCCTAGGCAATTTTGGGGTTCCATTATAGGCATTTTTTTCTGCTGCGGATCCCCTTCAATTTGATACCGGATCTGTTGCTCACATTTATAACTCTCAGCAGGATCTGCAGAGTAGGGGGCGCCTGAGGAAGGACGAGGTGACGATGTGCGTCGGCAATGGTTCGAGAGTCGAAGTGATGGCCGTCGGCACCCTACGTCTCCGTCTGCCGTCAGGATTATTTTTGGTTTTGAATAAATGCTACTATGTACCCGCATTGAGTATGAATATTGTGAGTGAGTCTTGCTTGTTGCAAGACCGTTATTCGTTTAAATCAGGAACAAATGGTTGTTCAATTTATATGAATGATATTTTCTATGTTCATGCTCCTGTGTGTGATGGTTTATTCTTACTTGATCTTGGCTGTAATACACACATCCATAGTGTTGATGCTAAACGTTGTAAGCATAATGATGATAATTCAATGTTTATGTGGCATTGCTGTCTTGGTCACATTGGCATAAAACGCATGAAGAAGCATCATTCAGAAGGGCTTCTTGTATCATTGGATTTTGAATCCCTTGATACATGTGAGCCATGCCTCATGGGCAAGATGACTAGGACACCGTTCTTCGAGACAGTGGAGAGAGCTGTAGACCTACTGGGTATCATACATACGGATGTATGTGGACCAATGAGCGTCTCAACACGCAATGGTTATCGTTACTTTGTTACCTTTACTGACGACTTAAGCAGATATGGATATATATACTTAATGAAGCACAAGTCTGAAACTTTTGAAAAGTTCAAGGAATTTCAGAAAGAAGTAGAGAATCAACTTAAAAATAGAATCAAGCATCTTCGATCGGTTCGAGGAGGCGAGTATTTGAGTTATGAGTTTAACATGCACTTGATGGACTGTGGGATTATCTCACAGCTTACGCCAGTCGGAACATCACAGCGTAATGGTGTGTCGGAACATCATAACCAAACCCTATTAGATAGCGTGCGGTCCATGATGTCTTTAACTAATTTATCTATGTCTTTTTGGGGATATGCGTTAGAAACCGCTGGTTTTATTTTAAATCGAGCACCATCCAAATCCATGGAGACAACCCCATATGAGATATGGTATGGACAGAAGCCAAAGTTGTCATTTCTAAAAGTTTGGGGTTGTGAGGCTTACGTTAAGAAACTGCAGCCTGGCAAACTCGAACCTAAATCGGAAAAATGTATCTTTGTGGGATATCCAAGGGAAACCGTTGGGTATACTTTCTACAACCAAGCCGAAGGCAAAACGCTTGTCGCAAAAATCGGCACCTTTCTCAAGAAAGAGTTTCTTGTTAAAGGAGTTAGTGGAAGGAAAATTGAGTTAGATAAAGTTGTTGACGCTTCTCTCCAAATTCCGAGTAGCACAACGGAAGGTATTCCAAAACCGCTCTCCAACATGGAGAAAAAGCCCAATGATGATGATCAAAACAACGATGTCGAGACTCCTGAGGTTCGCAGGTCTACAAGAGTTCGTGCCACTCCTGATTGGTACAGTAGCCTTGTAATGTATGTCATCCTAGATGAACAGGAAGAACCTGCAAACTATAAAGAAGCTATAGATAGTGCTGACTCTAAGAAATGGCTGGAAGCCATGAAATCTGAAATAGGATCCATGCATGAGAACCAAGTTTGGATGTTGGTACATCTTCCAAAAGGCCGCAAGGCCGTGGAAAATAAATAGATCTTTAAGAAAAAGACAGATGCGAATAGTAATGTGACCGTTCACAAAGCTCGAATTGTCGCAGAGGGGTTTCGACAAATTCAAGGAGTTGATTATGCCGAGACTTACTCTCCCATAGTGATGCTTAAGACTGTCCGGATTTTAATAGCAATTGCTGCACATTTCGACTATGAAATTTGGCAGATGGATGTCAAGACCGCATTCCTCAATGGTCACATTGATGAAGAGTTGTATATGATGCAACCGGAAGGTTTTGTTGATCCTAAGGATGCTGGAAAGGTATGCAAGCTTCAACGGTCCATTTATGGATTGAAGCAAACATCTCGGAGCTAGAACCAATGTTTTGATCAAGTGATCAAGAGTTTTGGATTTGTCCAAAATCAACAAGAGTTTTGTGTTTACAAGAAAGCGAGTGGGAGCTCAGTTGTTTTCTTAGTAGTATATGTGGATGACATATTAATCATGGGAAACGATGTGGATCTTATGAGAAGCATGAAAGCATATTTGAGTAACCAATTTTCCATGAAGGATCTAGGTGAAGCTGCATACATATTAGGAATCAAGATCTATAGAGATAGATCAAGGCACCTAATTACATTAAGTCAAAGTACTTACATCGAAAAGATTTTGAAGAGGTTCAAAATGGAAAATACCAAAAGAGGCTTGGTACCAATGATGAAGAATTGCAAAATGAGTATGACTCAATGTCCGGTAACGGATGATGATAGAGAAAAGATGTCTTACATCTCCTATGCCTCAGCCATAGGATCTATCATGTACGCAATGTTAAGTACGCGACCTGATGTGGCATTGCCTCTTAGTTTGACGAGCCGATACCAAAGTAATCCAGGACCGGATCACTGGACAACTGTAAAGAATATCCTAAAGTATCTGAGAAGAACAAAGGATATGTTCCTAATCTATGGAGGAAGTGATGAAGCTCTAAACGTAACGGGTTACGTGGATGCGAGTTGGAACTCAGATCATGATGACTCGAAGTCTCAAACCGGATTTGTGTTCCTAGTGAATGGTGGGGCGGTAAGCTGGAAGAGTAAGAAGCAGCCGGTGGTGGCGCAATCTTCAATGGAGTCTGAATACATTGCTGCGGCTGATGCAGCAAATGAAGCTGTTTGGCTAAGGAATTTTATCATCGAACTGGGAGTTTTTCAAATGCGCAAGACCCTATGATGATCTATTGTGATAACATGGGAGCTATTGCAAACGCAAAAGAACCAAGGACTCATTCCGCAGCCAAACACATCAAACTTAGATTTCACGTCATCCGATAGAATGTTGACGAAGGTGAAGTCAAGATTTGCAAAGTAGATACAGAACTGCATATGGCAGATCCTTTGACTAAAGCTCTCCATCAGGAAAAGCACGAGCAACACCGAGATTCCATTGGTGTTAGGTTCCTGCCTATTGTTCACCATTGATGTTAGATTCCATTGGTTATATCTTGAATGAGATCTAGTTACAAAGTTCACCATTGATGATAAAACATACAGAACCTCGCAACCTGATCCTTTGACTGTGAGGTAATGCAAATCACCATTCCAGAGGAAGCTTAGATGGTTATCAAGAATCATCTCGTATCAGGATGATCAAAAAGGTGCCACTCAGGTTTTTCAAAGGGATGCGTAGAGGAGTACATATCAAGACCAGGATTTGTCTAGTCCATGTAACGAACAGATACATGTGGCCATCTCGATGACGTTGTATTAATGAAGCTTGCACGCATGTGACTTGGTCACGGAATGCAACGACATGAGAACGAGTAAACAAGTTCATTGGTAACGAGACCGAACTAAGGTATGGAGATACCGAAGATCAAGTCTCGAATAAATTAGGTATCATATGACAAAGGGAACATGAAAGGACTATCTCATGACCATCCAGGTCCCTCTGTTGATCATTGATGTGAGAGTAGTCCCGATCATGTCCGGAGTGTTTCTGAACCAAAGGATGTCACGCTTAAGAGTAGGGACACTTAGGGTAGATGAGGTATCATAGGAGAAATAGAGAAAGAGAAACCAGAATAGTTCCGGGTAACATCTGATGGAGATCAGAAGGGGTCCGAAAGGTGTTCCGGAGTGAAGGAATAATACAATATGTATATTTGAATGTTAATTGGAGAATTAATATTAAATATATATTTTATTTTATTATTAAAGGCATCATAATGCTAATGGGCCTCACCCGAAGGGAGGCCCAATAGGGCATGGCGCCTAGGGAGAGGGGAGCAGCCAGCCTAGGCTTGGTGGGCCACCCCAATGGGGCCCACCTAGGGCTGGCAGTTGCCCCTAGGTGGCCGGTGGGTGTGGGGATTAGTCCCACGCTGCCTGGCCCCTAGGTGGTGCGCCCTCTCCCACTATATATAGGGGTCTCCCCTCCCCTTTGGAATCATCCCATTCCCTCTCATTCTCTCTCTCTTATCCACTAAGGACTTCTCCGTAATATTGGAGAGGACCTCGTGGGTGAGTTCTCCACCTTCACACCACCATCGTGTGATCTGTGATCCGGCATGTACTTCTTTCGCTACTCGGCTGGATCGGAGTCCGGTTGACCTCTCCTATATCAGACGTGTGACGAACTTCGGAGGCACCACACTTGGGGTGCTGCTCGTCTTCATCAATATACGCCTTCCTGCATAAGGCGTGCCTCGGTCTTCAAAGGTATGAATACCGTATCTCTTCTCCGTTACTTATGTCTAGATAGTATATATCCTGGTATTAGTGTTCGAGTAGATAGAATTTTTTTGTTTTCTGCTACGGAATCCTTCAATTTGATCACACTCGCATGTGTGTAGCGCCTCCAAGGAACAAGCTCGTCCCTCGTGCAACCGAAGAAGGTATCAGAGACCTCGAACCTGCACTCCTTCCTGGACTACAAGGTGAGCTCGCCCTCGTCGCAGTTGGTGACTCACCTCTCTCCGAACTCTCCATAGACGCATGCTGTGATGGCTAGACAAGCATCTCCTTGGGCGATGAACAAGGAGAAACCACAATAGAAGATCAAGCCGTATTATTGGCTGGAGGAGTCAATGCAGAACATGTTGTTTTCCATGAGAATATAAGAGAGCACGTGCTCAATTTCTTTGCTATATTAGAGATAGTTACAATTTTTTCAGCAACCTTTCTTAAGAATCTTTACGGAGGTTTTGACTTCAAGTGGTATTGCCTCTTACCTCAGGGTAGATCAGGCGGTATATTAGTTAGTTTCAATAATCAAACTTTGGAGGTCAAAGATATAGTGGCAGCTGAGAGGTGTATTAAGTTTCACCTTCTCCTTAGATCATATAATTTCGAGTAGTCACTTGTCTCTGTTTATGGGGCAGCTCAAGATGCCTAGAAACATGAGTTCTTGGTAGTTCGTCTTTGTGAGGACTATACCTTGCCTAATGTTGGCGGTGGAGATTTCTTTATTATTCGTCGTCAAGAGGATAAGAATAATGATAATTTCAATGCAAGGTGGCCATTTATTTTTAGCACCATTACTGAATGTCTAGATTTAAGAGAATCTAAATTATCTGGAAGACAATACACTTGGGAAAATTGTAGAGTTACACCCACATACGAAAATACAGATAGAATTCTAGCTAGTATGGCATGAGAGCAAAAACTCCCTCAGGTTAATGTGAGAGCTCTCAGCAGAGCAAGGTCAGATCACACTCATGTTTTGTTGGATTTTAGTGAACAAACTCACCAAGATAATAAGTCACACTTGTCTTTTGAGTTATCCTGGTTGCGCTAGGAGAGATTTTATGATATAATGGCCCAACAATGGACATCTATATCACATGGGAACCCTGCAATGGAGGTTTAGCAAAATGAGATTAGACATCAACGATTTTTTTTCAAGAGGACATGCTAGACATCAAAGTAGTGTTCATAATCTTGGAAAAAAAGAGGGGCTATGAAAGAGGCTGGTGATCTTTTGGCTATGCTAAGATGTGAAAGTGGAATCTAAAAGTGGAGTAACTTCTCCTAATGAACTTGATTTAAAAGAAGTTACTCCACTTTCAGACTCCGGGAGAGAGGGCTAATTATAACCAGCGTCCACATTAGCGGGTGTCAAAGTGGGTATCCATTCTTTCTTTTTCCTACTTGTTGCATAGACAACCGAGATCACCGCAAATTAACCAACGGTAAGGAAATTAAAGAAAGTATGTTTTCACTTGTTGGATACAGTTCGAAAGAATACTACTATAACATGATTTTCCTTTTGCATACATCAATTGAAATAAGATATAATGTGCAATGCGGTGAGATATGAAGTGTGTACTCGATTCTACTCCAAAAAAGAATGAAGTATTAATTTTTGCCAGGGAAACTATATAACATTTCATCTAATGCCTTATTGATACCATCTAAACATGTAGATTTTGGAGTCGAGATGGTCCACTTTCTAAACTATGCGGCATGTTTCGGCGATCATCTTTCATGGTTTCTCTCTTCTCGAAAGGTGCCATTAAGGGTTTGAATATTGTCTAATGTCTATCTGATGTGGTTGAGTACTGTTATATATCCGATGATTCGCCGCCCGTTGCTCCTATGACGGTGAAATCAAGCCATGTCTAACTTGTTTGTTGGATCATCTCATGTTGGGGTCGACCTTTGCGCTGAAATTAAATACTTCGCGCCACCTGGTGTTAATTTGTTAAGGGCATGTACGACTAAGACTTAACTAAATCAGTCACCCAAGCCTCGTCGAGGTTGCAAGTTCTAGGTTAGCATGAATTGCGAAGCAAATTCAACGGTGTGAGCATATCTTCCCTGTTGTAACATATGTGTTGCTGGAAAAGTCTTGTAACTAGAGAAATTTCAGTCAAGTTAAAACACATGTGCAACTCACATGACAACACGAATCACAACAAAATCCAATAGTTCGGCAGCTGATGAGATCTGGTTAATCTTTTTTTTATGGGAGAGATCTGGTTAAAACACATGTGCGCGCCCTGATCCCCTTGCTCCTGCCTCGCTTGCCCGGGCCGCATCGCGCGCCCGATCTCCTCCTGGATTGACCTCTTGCGTTCGCTCGCTCCCAGGATCGCTAGCTGCCAACGCCTGCTCGTTTGCCTGCGCTGCCGCTTGGTCGGGAACCGGTAGTACCGGGCCCATCCAGTTCTACCGGCTTAGTTCGCAAAAACTGCCCCAACGGGTTAATCTTTTTTTACGGGAGAGATTTGGTTAATCTTATAGTAGACTAAAAATTTACAAAACCGTTCCGATTAATTGTTTTGAAAAGAGTTCGAATATAAACCTTATTAAAAAGAAGGACCAAACTGTAAACAAATACATCCGAAAACAGGAACAGAGAGTTCCCTTCCCTGCCTCGCTGTGACGCCGCCGCGCGCTGCCACTTCCTCTACCCCACCTCCCTATCCCTGCTGCTACGCCACCGCGTCATTCCCCTTACTCTGTGTCTTCTGCTGAGCCACCGCCGCTCCCCTCCCGCCTCCGCGCCCCCCTGCCTGACTACCTCCACTTCTTCGCCGTGGACACGTTTCCTGACGGCTCCTCGTGTGGGCGTGGCTGCTATCAATAGACGCACAACGGCCACACGTCCCCATCAAGTCCACTTTACGTGTGATTTCCTCAGTTATCCTTCGTATACTTTGAAGCCTTGAATTGGTGCATTCTCTTATCAATTCCATGTTTACATAGAATTAAAAGGATGAAGAAAACTTATTTGTCTGTACGGAGGGTTAGTACCCTCCTCCCCCCCCCCCCCCACGAATCGAGAGGCACCAGAGAGTTCTCTTCTTCTTCCCGGGCCCCTCCTTTGCCTCCCTCGCCGGAATAGCCGGTGAGGGGCGGCGGGAGGATGGCGCCGACGTAGATCTAGGTTTTAGTTGTAGTAGTAGCTGTAGGGTTTGGCCTAGTGCCGTGTCTCGGCATCATGCCGTGAAGAAGAAGATTCCAGATCCTTCCGGCTGGATTTGGCGTCGTCTCCTCCTCTGCTTTCTCGTGGTGCTGCTCCGGAGGGCGGAGTTTATGGCTACTGAGAGTGAAGTGAGGAGCTTCTTGGTTAATAAAGCCGATCTGCTCCACCTTCGTGGCGGAGATCTGGGTGCCGATTCGTTCCTGGCCGGCCAAGGTGGCGAGGGGGAGCGGAGTGGTGCCTGGTGGGTGGTAGGTTGTGCGTTCCCTGTGGCCGGTCGTGGTGGCGAGGATGGGGAACGCGACCGAGAACCCGCTGGATCCCTGCTTGCGTGGTGGTCGTTGACCTCTTCCGTCGGGAAGGTCGACTCCTTGGAGATGAGAAGCAGGCGGATGAAGGGCAAGCCGTCGAGATGGAGCTGCCATGGTGGTGGTTCTGGGTAGGCGGCGAACCAGAGTTGGCCTTCTTCTTCTTCTTCTTCTCCAGTGGCTGCTCCTCTTGCTGTTCAATCGCAGTGGCCCGTGATGTGCGGCGTATGCCGCTGGGCTGTTGCCCGTTCTGGTCGAAGGGCGACCGATTGGCGCCATGGAAGCGCTATCTTCAACCTCCGGTGTGGAGGCCTTGATCGGAGTATATCGCTGGAGCTCCCCCCAGTGCTCTGCCAAGTGGTTCGTCCCCGGTGGCGCTCTGGTGGCCGGCGAAGTGTGCTCACAGACATCTGCGGTGGAGAAGAATCTCAAGGACCTGATTGCTTTTTACTTTTTTCGTTTTAGGGCTTTTTTGCAAATTTCAGCTCTGCTTTCAGCTTTCCCCTTTTTCAAGGGATCTTATTGTAATATGTACCCACCGCCCAGTTAATTTGAGCAGCTTCCAGGGTCTTCGGACCCTTTATCGTTCAAAAAAAAGAAAACTTATCTGTATTTTTGTTTCCTTCAAAGTGTAGGTAATTCTATTATTGTTGATTTGGTCATTGTAAGCTAAGACCAGCCAAACTGTTGATTTGGTACTTTCTGCGATTCAAATTAATGGACTCAGATTTATTTAAATTGGGATGTATCTAGGTTCGGACGTATCTAGTCATGGTTCAGTGATAGATAAGAACGGATCTAGGTCCACGTTGGACCGGGCCCTTCCCCGGGCGCATCAAAAATTTCTGCTTACCATCGATGGATTTTTTTATTTGGCCCAGGGTACAGCCCAGTTCTGGCCCAACTCAGCTGTTGGCTTGTCTCGCTCGACCGCGAGTACACAACTAATCGCTTCGGCCTCCTGGCTCGCTCGCTGAGCCTGGAGAAGCACGCCCCCGACCTCCTCGACCCTGTCTCGTGTCTCGCCCTGCTTGGCCGTTGCCTCCTCGCTCTGGCCTCTTGCGGTCCTGCCCGGTGCCCGCCCTCCTCCAGTCCTCCGTCGCGCGGTAGCCGTACTGCTCGTACCTACTGCCGAGGGCAGGGATTGGCTGCGTTGGTGCCGCGTGAGGCTCTGCCTCCTCTGCTCCAATATTTCCTCGCTCGGCTGTGGAACCCCTGCCCTCACCTAGGTTATTTCTTCACTAGTTCAGTTGGATATAGTTGGATTCATTTGTAATTGAATAGATTTGTTGATTTAACAATTGGCTGCAATTGATTTTGTGTTTTAGGAACAAACCATGAAATGGTTATTTCTTCCATCGATTTCAATACCGAACCAGTCAACAAATGCAGATTCTATTACTTTCCTTAAGCAACATAAAGCACACCATTGAATTATTCATACCAAAAAATTTGTGCTACTACAAGAATATTATATTTTTAGTATTTTTTTACTTAGTTTTTGGCCCGGGGCTTGCTCCAATCCTAGATCCGCCACTGGTGATAGATACATCCGAATCTAGACAAATCCGAGTTCATTAATTTGGGCCGGAGGGAGTATTATCTTTGGTATCCCTGTACTATTTATATGTTGTTTTTGTCATGTTTTTCTTGGTTGGATTAGCCATTGAGTTCAAATTCTACAATAGTTGTGCTATTGAGCCATATTTTTATGCTTGGATGTGAGCATTTTCTTGCTTATTACAAGTTCTTAGTTTGGGCCTAGAGCCTGGATCCTAGGCTCCTGGATCCGCCACTGACTATCCCCAGTCTGGAATCCACCCTTTGTGATGTTAGCTCATCTACTCCGAGCTCACTCATGCTCTCCCTAAGTATTCTTCCCTAACAATTGTGGTCTATGATGGCTATCTCCACAGTCTGCAGTAAACATTGTTCAGTTCACTGAAAATTTGTTGGGCATGCCTCATATTGTCAGGTTTTCAATTCAGTAAAAAGAAATACTCCCTCCGACCCATATTAGTTGACTTGGATTTATCTAGATTCGGATGTATCTAGTACTAAAACATGTCTAGATACATCCGAATCTAGACAAATTTGAGTCAACTAATATGGGTCGGAGGGAGTAGCATTTTTGGTTGAATTTTCTTATGGCTGGCCTCTATGATAGGTTTTCTAGCGGTTTGCATTAGTTATTACGCACGAACCCTGCCGTTCAGTCAGTCCTGCTGCATCAATACTTTGTTGTCACTTGTTTTTAGTTAGAACTAGTATAACCTCTGAGTTTTCTTGTCACTTGTTTTTAGTTAGAATTAGTATAACCTCTGTTGTCACTTGTTTCTACTCCCTCCGACCCAAATTAGTTGACTTAGATTGTCTAGATTCGAATGTATCTAGACTTGTTTTAGTGCTAGATACCTCCGAATCTAGACAAAACCAAGTCAACTAATTTGGGTCGGAGGGAGTAGAAAATCTCCCCTGTTACAGCTTGTAAAAGTTGTATTTAACTAACTGTTAGAATGGAAGGTAAAAGTAACTAGGTGCTCTTCTAAAGCCACCGCAATGCCAGAAAAGAGTGGATAATGCCGCAAAATCGATAAGTGATACAGTGGCAGTAGAGGTAGAGAACACAAGGTAGGCTAGAAAATCAAGCTGAATAATCCAGTGATAGGAAGAACAGTCGAACTGCAGAAAGTATGGCTTGCATGATTTGGGCCATTTATTTCTTGCCGTGGTATTCTCTGGTAGGCAATGCCTGTTTCAGTAAGTATTTACGTACTTTGTTCTTTGTTATTGAAGTGAATAGCGGTTTCTGTATTCAGATTCACATCCGGCCTCGACCTTATTATGGATCTTGCTCCTTTCAAGCTGGATATTGACGAGCTGCTGGATGATTATGCCAAGGTAATTTTTGTCTTTCATGCAGTTCGTCTAGCAGTGTCATGTTCATATTCATGTTAAATAAGTAGCATCCTTGTTCTGTTTGGTAGGAAAATTGCACGTCATTCGCCAATTTCAAGAGAGTGTGGATGGCTAAGAAGTTTTCTTATATCTATGAAGGCAGACCCAAGACAAACTCGGGTGTTTTCATGCAGTCCCTCTTTTTGCATTGTATAGGTAGGCTATGGTTTCCTGGAAATTGGTACTTCACCCACAGACAATCTATTTTGCAGCACTGCTGATATATTTTTCCTTTCTTGTGTATGTAGGCCATATGACTTCCCAAAGTTCTCTACCTCAAAGGTTGGCAGGGCTTTACTGCCTTTATTGTCTTTATGAGTGCCAACCGTACAAGCCACATTTCAAAATTTATCTGTCTCTTGGTAAGGTATATATTTGTAGTTGCTAATTTAAGGCTTATTTGAACGTGAAGATTAATACGCTGAATATGTGATTGCAACAGAGGAGTCCAAGAAACTCAAAGACTTCGTCATTGAGGCTAAGCAGAGTGGAATTGGTCTCGTACCAGCGCTTGTTAAAAGGATGCTAGACAAAGGCATGTTTTTGTTTGGATTCATCAATTTGCTTGGGGACCATGGGGCCAAGCAGGTTGATGAATTGAATGAATTCCAGAATAAACGGGTGAAATTTGCCTGTGATAAGTACGTGGATTTTCTTCTTGACCATCTGTCTGATCTCCATGATTAGCATTTATTTGTGTTATCTTCTTGCAGGGTAGTTTGCTGTTACTGTTACTGTATTCTCCATATGCAAACAAGAACACACTGCTTAATACTTGCTAATATTCTGAATTCTATGTTTATGCTGCAGGTTGTTTGCAAATACACAAATAGGGAGGTATACACACACAGACTTGGTAAGTTTCAGACTCTTTTCATTGCCCCTTTTTAGATTCATTCAGTACACCTCGGGCATTGCCACGTAGGGTGAAAGCTATCATTTATTTTTTTCACCTTCCTGCCTATCCCCTTCTGTTCTGCCAATGTTAGTGGCTGGTGCAAGGCGTAACCATTCTAATCAATGGTTTGAACAAAGAATTGCGATGTTGTTACTTGTTAGTGATGATACTTGTGTTCTTTTCTGTTACTTACACATCAATATGCATCTAGGGTGCGGAGGTTGAACTTGATACCATCAAAAAATTGTCAATGGACTACGCTAAAGCCAAAGAATTGGCCTTTGCAGGTGCTTATCTGTTGTCATCATCTTCTTCTACCACCGGGAATTTTATTATCGTTAGAACTGCCATTGACCCTACCACTATCCTTCTGTCCTGTTTGTACCTTTTACAGAGGCAGGCCAAATTGTTGATCTGGAAGATGCCAAGCACATCCTTCAGAATGACAAGCTGCTGGGTGACAAAGTAGAGGAAATCGTCAAAGAGTGGGATGCCCAGAAGGAAGAGTTCTACCAGAAAACAGGTGTCTCACCCGGTGATGAACTGGTGGTGGTTGACAACGATTTTTTTCGAAATGGAGATTTCCACGACGAAAATGATGGCCATGCTGAACTGGCGGTGATTGACAACGGCAAATCAGGAGAATTATACTATGAAAACGAGGGCTTTGATGAGTTAGAACAGCTCCTGCTGGAATGAGGAGCTTCCAGTAGATCCTGAATAACTGCTGCTCTGACCATATCCCTGGTCATGCCACTGTATTGCGACATGCAATTTTCATTTGGCAGACCCTGATCTTGAAAGCGTTTGTGACTGTAACATTGTCGCAAGGAAAAACTTGTACAGTACATAGTTCTACTTTGCATATATTGGGGGTCCTAATTCAGAGAATATTTCGTTTTGCATGCTTCTATCCACATATGCCACTGAGGCGCTCCATGTATCATTCATGGTTTATTGTATGTTCTGCTTTTCAAGGCTGATTTATTTTTCCAGAGCATCAACAACGAAATCCACAAAAAACATAACAAAAGAAATTAAAATTCGGTGAAGGGATGATGCAGGACAAAGAAAAACCTGGGGAAAGAACAAAATATCAAAAGAACTCCATCGCCGGGATTTGAACCCGGGTCGCCTGGGTGAAAGCCAGGTATCCTAACCGGGCTGGACGACGATGGACTTGTTGAAACTTAAATACGGTATAAGTACATAAGCAAACCAAGGGGAAAAGGAACAAAAATACAAAAGGAGCTCCATCGCCGGGATTTGAACCCGGGTCGCCTGGGTGAAAGCCAGGTATCCTAACCGGGCTGGACGACAATGGAGTAGTTGACTGTACGGGATACTGAAACTATCTATATGGTAAATAAGCGCTTGATTCTTCCTCATATTCAAATTCAAATATTTAGTTTTTTCTTACTTCTCATAAACATTTATTTGTAATTTTCAATCTGATAAATATCTGGATCCGTTAAAATTAAGTAGCACCGCATGCGCTACTTCTAGTTAGTACAAATGGTGCTGCACGATGGTCATGGATAATATCCAGTTTCATCATTACTCTGATAATGATAATGCTGTTGGCAACAGAGTACTTCCTCCGTTTTAAAATATAAGATGTTTTAGCTTTGTGAAAAAAGTATATCTAGATCTTTTTAGTGCGTAGGTTCATCTAAGCTTATAGTGAATCTGTATATTAAAAGAGATCTAGATACACTTTTTTTACAAAGGTAAAACATATTATATTTTAGAACGAAGGGAGTACATATTCTTATAGGTAAATAAGTGCAAGCAGAGCGATATGGACAAATACGTGCATTGGAGATTGAAAACATTATTTATAGCTTGTTGGTTTGATGCTCATCCAAGTGAAGAAAAATAGCACTCACAATACAAAAGGAAAATAACATAAATTGAAGATGACGTAAACATTAGCACGGCACTTTTTTTTAAAAATTCAATGTAAAAGCAAGCAAGTCGTCTCATTAAAAATCTTTCAGTCCCTGTAGCTACCCTGGTAAGAAAAAGAGTGCGTTTGAAAGTTGCTGCTACAAGATTACATGAAAGATTACATCATCTCATTAGAGAGTAGCTCCTTAACACAGTCTGAAGCATCATAACTAAGGGAACCACTAAGCCCTGCTTTACCTAGTTGCGCAACACATGCACAACACCATTGTTCACACGTTCCACTTTGGTAATACCTAAATCTCGGCACACTCTTAGAGCAGTTCACGACCTTCCAGGATTAGGGCCCAGCTGCGCGAATTATCAGGATTATCCATCGAAAGAGCCTGAACCGCCCTAAGGCAATCGCTCTCCACCGTAGCAGGCCAGTGGCGCAGATGAATCAGATGCTTTAAGCCATCTAGGCATGCCATAATCTCAGCCTCTTCCGTGTTGCCACAGTTTGGAACAAATTTCCACTCGGTCAATACAACTTTACCTTGGCTATCTCGCATGATGATACCGAGCCCGGCATCTCTGGAGTGTGCGTCCCATCCCACATCGACGTTCGCTTTCAAGGAGCCCGCCGCAGGGCAGTCCAAGAGGTTCCAAGATCACATGCAGTATTTGAGTGCGTAGAAGAGAACAACGACAGGTAGTTAGTTAAGAAACTAACTGAAGCTGAGACAGAGGCTTTACCGTCGCCATGGACCACATCTTTTCTGTGATGCCAAACACGCCATAGAAGGAATAAAATTCTTGGCCTCATCTCTTTTGTTGCATTACCGAGCAAATGCAGGAGCCACTCTTTCACATTGGTATTAAAAACCTCCTCCTCGGGCAAGGACCAGATGCTTATCATTTCATGCCACAGAGCTTTAGCCAGAGTACAACCTATGAGTGCATGATGATCATCTTCCATACCCAACCCACAGATCGCACATACTGGGCTCACAGTGGGAATGCGTCGACTTAGTCCTAACCGAACAGCCAGCGAGCCGGTCACTGCATGCCAGGCAAAAATACGAATCTTCTGCGGCACAGTAGCCTGCCAGATGAGTTCCCACACACGCCTGTCTCCATCAGGTTCTGAGCTAGACAGACCCTGGTCAGTCACTTGCCGCTTTGATGCCATACCAAGACGGTACGTTGAGCGTACGCTAAACATTCCATTAATCTCACCGCTCCAGGTCAGAAAATCTTCAGTAATACGAGCAGAGAGTTTAATGCTAAGAATGGCAGTTGCATCTCTGGGTAAAAAGCACTCACGCACAGCCGCCTCATCCCATGTCCGGGTGTCCTGTGAAATAAGTTCCGACACCCAACGTTTTCGAGAATTACCTTTCCTCCCTTCAACCTTCAGAGCGTCATGTCTTGGCAGCCAGTTGTCACGGTAGATTTTAACTTTGGACCCATCCCCAATCCTCCAAATAACTCCCTTCTTTAATAATTTGAGGCCATGCAATACCCCCTTGGCACGACTATGATTGTTGTTGAATGAAAGCAGTGTCAAGGAGGTCTCCCGAGGGGTAGTACTTGGCCTTAAGAAGTCGAGCACACAAACTATTAGGAAACTTCAGGAGACGCCAAGTTTGGCGAGCTGGAAGGTCTTGGTTCAGTATCCGTAGATCGCGAAAACCGACACCTCCTTGTGATTTTGGCCTGACCAGTTTATCTCAGGAGAGCCAATGCATACGCATTCTGTTCTCTACATCGTCCCACCAAAAATTCCAGATAATTTATTCCAGATCATCAATCAGCCCTAGGAGAAATTTGAACACACCCATTGTATACGTCGAGAATGATTGTAGGATAGACTTAATGAGGGTCTCTTTAGCACCGGAAGACATATATTTTTCCGACCAATTGCTTGCGTGCTTGATAAATTTTCCTTTTGTGGACTTGAACTTTCCTTTTGTCAAACGTCTTTCTGAAACAGGAAGGCCAAGGTACTTTTCTTCAAAGCATTCTGTTTCATACTTTAAAATGTCTTTTAATTGTTCTTGGGTATCAGCAGCACATCCATCACCATACATGATCGAGCATTTACCCATACTTACTAGCTGACCAGTGCCTTCCTCATAGTGGTCAAGGACTGATTTGATCACCTTGGCCTGATCCACTGATGCTTCAAAGAAAAGGAGGTTGTCATCGGCGAAGAGAAGATGAGATATTCCTAGGGCTCTTCGGCAGATATGGAATTTGTGGAGTGAATTATTTTCGATCTCTTTCCTGATAAGGCAAGACAGACCATCAACAACAAATAGAAAGAGGTACGGTGAAAGAGGATCACCTTGGCGGATGCCGCGAGATGGCGTGAAGGAGTCCAACATATTCCCGTTAAAGCGAATAGAATAACGAACAGTGGTGACACACGCCATCACCCACTGTACCCATTGACTGTGAAAGCTCATCTTCGCTAAAACTCCCTCCAGAAACCTCTAATCAACACGATCATACGCCTTAGCCATATCCAGTTTATATGCACAGAACTTCCTATGAGTAGTCGGGTCCGTTTGTATAGCATGTATGCACTCAAAGACAATAAGAGCATTATCTGTAATGAGACGACCAGGAATAAAAGCACTTTGCATAGGCGCGATGCTATCCTATAAGTAAGGGCATAATCGGTTTACCGGACACTTTGAGACAACCTTGAAAATGACATTACACAGGCTGATAGGTCTGAAGTCTTTTAATTCAGCACGGACGTTTTTTTTAGTATTAACATAATTGCAGTATCATTGACCCCTTCTGGCATCACCCCCTCAGCGAAAAATTTCTGCACAGCTTGGATCACCTCTATTTTCAAAAGATCCCAATTCCTTTGTAGAAAACGCGCCAGGAAACCATCAGATCCAGGGGCTTTGAGGGGACCTATCTGGAAAAAGGCATCGCTGATCTCCTTCTCTGAAAACAGAGCACAGAGGTTGATGTTCATGTCATCATCAACACAAGGCGTTAACAAGTCAGTAATAATGTTGGGATTTACGGCCTCATCACGGGTATAGAGGTTCTGAAAAAAATCCGAGGCTAAACCCTCCATCTCTGTCGAGTCACATGTACACGTGCCATCAGGCCGCATTAGCTTGTGGATTCTATTTTTCCTCTTACTCCACGATGCCCGTCTATGAAAATATTTAGTATTTCAGTCTCCTTCACGAAGCCATGCCATCCTAGAGTGTTGCATCCAGAGAATCTCCTCACGATACAGGAGTTCGTCCATCTCCTTTTCAAGGCCCACCCGTGCAGCCCTACTAGCATCATCGTTGGCTGTTTGCAGAGCTTCAAGCTGTGTTCTCTTTTTCTCAATCTCCCTCAGAACCGACTTGAAGTGCTCCTTCTTCCAGGAATACATGCTTGTCATCATCGAGTTTAGAGAGGCCACCACATCTCCCAAGTCTGATACAGGGACACGTCTGGACCACGCTTCTTCCACTGCCACAGCCAGAGTTGGTTCCCTTTCCCATACAATTTCTAACGGAGAATAGGCCTATCAACCCGATAATTGGAAACGTCATCTGCCGAAAGTAGAATCGGACAATGGTCTGACCGAGACGAGACAAGGTGACGTAACCGATGCTCAGGGAACATAGTAGACCAAGCAGGAGAGGCCACTGCTCGGTCAAGACGAACTTTAACATTGCGCTCGCCTTTTTGCTTGTTATCAAAGGTCCATGGTAAGCCAATAAAGCCCACATCGTGCAGATCGCAAAATGACAAGACCTCGCAAAAATCGCGCATAAGTCTCTCCGGTCGACCTGTTCTGGAGAAGTGTTCTTCTTGCCACACCGCCTCGTTGAAATCTCCTATCATTAATCAAGGTTTATCAGTATTGGGTCTGATAGTTCTAATGGTAGTCCACATCTTGTGCCGCTCACAGGGTTTTGGTTCTCCATACACAAAGGTGCCACGCCACATGTGATCAAAGGGCATCCACTGATATGAGCGTCAATATGATGTGTACTAAAGGACAACAGATCTACTGTCACCTCTTCCAACCGATACAACGCAATGCCACCACCTTTCCCCTCTTCTTTAACTTGAAAGCATCCCTTCATACCCAGTCTATATCTCAAATTTTCCACTCTCTTCTTGCTTTGCCTAGTCTTGCCCAAATAGTCTGCAACCAACACTAATGTCTGGGATAAACTTTTAGTAATTGTTCCCAGTGAATTCTTCAATCCAACATGGTGTGTATGGGAAAGGACAGTCGACCCTCCCTTGATAATTCGGCATATCTTTGAAATATGTGTAATCCTTGGCTGTATAGTGCCTATGCCTTTCCACAATCGATCCTTTCAGATGATAGGCAAGCACGATCCCAATTGAGTGACTCAGAAATACGATCTCTTTACATCGGTGAAACCAGAGTATCTCAATATGAATGTAATCTTCGGTGTCCCCGTAGAATTCTTCAACTATATCTTCGTTGTCAAGACCATTATGATTATCAGAGTTCCATTCAAATTTCTCGCCACTTACTTTTTTCTTTTCGCCTTCGGGGAGGCGGGAACGAAACAAGTTGTAGTTAATATCTTCTAAAACCCAAGGTCCACGAGTTTGTCGGTCGCAACGGTGACGTGCTAGCACGGGCTTAATGTCTTTGTCATGCTTCAGTATCCACTCTGCATGCCCACACGATTCACCGAGGACCCAAACCTGAAGCCAACACTCAACAAACGAGACAAAATACACACCCTTTTCTGATCTTACTAGCTGCAACTTGGTAGGCAATTAGCACACTCCAGTAGCAGCGGCAAGCTATTGTGCGCAATGCGCCACAGGAACATGCAGGCTTTCCCCGGAAGATTCGGTCCCCAAATCGTGCACCAGGTAGAGGCCTACTCTACACCCTCTCTGCATCGTCCTGGAGTTCCTGAAGTTGCATCCTGATCTGCCTCCACCACCCTCTGCTCCTACACACAATCCCCAGCTGTACTAAATTTACAGAGCAGAATCAAAATGGTATCAGACATCACTAAGCAAACAGCTTTACAATCATTCAGCAAGCTCATGAGCTACCATATTCTCCCCTCTTGGAGCTGGGACTTGAAGTCCTGAAGTTCTGCCGCTCATGGCGTGTACGAAACAGAAGATATGATCACTTCCTGTTCATCATTAGTTAACTGTTTGAAATATATTGGGGTATATTTCCTAAGACTTGAAGCTTTCATGTACTACTCAAAGTATATTTCCTAAGACTTCGACCTATGATTTCAATGCTATTCGGGGAGGCAACAAGGTGTAGCAAAACCGCCTGCTTGAAGTTGTTCCGATTGATTTTTTTTTATGTCTGCGAGGCTCCAATGCTACTGGTTCGGCAGCCCCTTTTGTCGTTGGAAAGCTGTTTGGCATGGAGGATGATTAGGTTACTGCCCACCAAACACATATTTTCTTGCATCTTGCTTCGCACATGCATGACTGTTTGCTGGCACTGCAGAAAAGTTCTTTGTTTCTACATACACATATCAAAAGAGACGTTTGACACTCCAATGGTACTTGCCTAGATTTCAAACAATCCAATATCCCTACAGCCCAACCACAACAATGATTAACTAATGTACTCCTACTAATACTGCACCAGACTTTACTCCTTCGATCAGAAGTACTCACTTCTAAGAATTTGAACGAATAACATTCAGCAACTTTGAGAGCTAATGTGTGCAAAAATTAATTTAGACTGAAGTAGCACTCTGAGATTTATCATGGTATTAATTTCACCAAATCATTGTGTACTTATGGTGAAGTAAATAATGCAAACAAGAAGTGTAGTACTGTATATGTGATATATGTCAAGCCAGGAAGGACGGAAAACACAAACAAATATTTGCTTGATTATTCCTGGATACCCAAATAGTCAGGACAAGATACTGGATATGAATTTAGCAATATGCAATAACTCAATTATGCTCTACCCAAGTGGAAGTGACTACGTAGCAGCTGCAAGAGCAATTATGCAATTTGTTAATCCAAGGCAGCATTTCAATAGGCATGGTAAAAACATTCAAATAGTACATAGAGGAAAAAGATACAGAGGCCAGAAGTATAACATTGACTTCAGAATCCATGTTACTGACATTACCAAAATACATTGCCATTTAAATTGAAGGAACTAACTTATTGCCTTGTTGACCTTTGTAGCCCTAAATTCCTGCAGAGAAGAAGAAACATGCCTGGTCTACAGGGGAGACACTTTGCCTCTTCAGACAATCATTTCAGACGAGTGCGATGTTTGAAGCTAACCAGGAGCTATTCAAGCAGAGAAATACATATTTCTAACAATGCATAATGTAAGAGAAACTAGCTTATAAATACATATAGACTAACAGTGATCACAAGGAAAATAAAACAGGTACAACTGAAAAAAAATTGAACTCAAAGTTAACCAATCCTTATAAATAAATACATATAAAGTAAAGATGACTCAAACATCTTGCGCAAACTGTTTATTACATCATTTAAATAAATGGACAAATAGCATAGGCCCAACATCTTGTGCAAGCCATTTATTACATTGCTCGGGCAAATAACATACGCCCATATGTAAGATGAACTTCTAGACTAATTGTTTCCAGCAAACTCTTCAATCCAACATGGGGTGTATGGAAAAGATTTGATCAACTCCTGTTCATTAACTAACCATTTGAAAGACTCATATTCCTTTGGGTATATATTTCCTAACTCTTCAATCTTGGAATCATTCAAATGATATGCCAAACATGTCTGTTGTGATGCACTCAAGAAGACAATCTCTTTATATGGGTGAATCCCAAGTAACTCAATGTCGTCATGACAGAAACCGTCATAACGACTTTCATCCCAGTAACAGTCTTCAACCGTACCTCCATAGTTAAGTGCACTGTCATTGTTTGAGTTCAATTCCAATTTGTTTTCAACAAGACCAACCATGTCTTTGCCTTCAGCATCCCTGTGAGAGTTCCATTCAAATTTCTCTTCAGTTGTTGCTCTCTTGTTAACTTCTGGAGAACTAGAAGCACGGAATAAATTGTAGTTAATATCTTCTAAGACCCATTTAACCCGTGCGCGAAAGCACTAACGTGGTAGCATGTGCTTAAGGTCTTTCTCATGCTTCAACGACCACTCCATCTGACCACACGATTCATTAAGGATCCAAACTCGAAGCCACCATTTCTCCGAAGACCAGCACCCATCAAATGCCACAAAGTACACACCCTTTTCTGATCTTGCTACACTAATGTCTTCATGGCCCTCCACTTTAAGCCCCATTGGTGGTTTAATTACACGGTATGTATTGTCAGACAATGATACTCTACAAAATCAAATGGTTGTCCAAAAAATATTTTAAAAAGGAATCATGAGTAAGGTAAAAATCAATCAAATCTTTAAACAGAAAGTAAGTACATACCTCATAAGGAAATCAGTTTTACAGTGTACATAAAGTGCTCCTCGAAAATAGGCGGCCGTGAATTCGCTGTAACCCGCTCGCACCTGGCCAACGGTCCCTGCAGCATCCCCCTCTCGTAGGAAATCCTTCTCCTCCCAACAGCCCGACTTGGATGAGAAAACATACATCTTGCACACGGACGGCGGCCATTCCGATTCCTCCATCGAGGGGTCTACCTGCGCCCCACGATGATAGTCACCGAGAGTGGGGATTTGAAACACCTCATAGTAAGGTGATACCATCGGATCATACACCAGATGAACACAGTACTCCACATTCCCGGCACTGCGCTTAGCCGGGCTCGTTGGCAGAGTGTTCCACAGCCGAGTGGCAGGGTTAACCACGCAGTTACTGTGAAGCAAGAGGAGCCCGTTGCAGTGATCCTCGATGTCATAGTCTCCCGGATTATAGGGGTCCTCGTAATAATAGCCGCTATCGGGGCTGACCGAGGGCACGAAGCTGAGGTCGCCGCTGATCGCGCGGGCGCCGGCCACGGAGGAGGAGGAGGAGGGGCGGGCGAGGAATTCCGGGAGCTTGTGCTCGTTGTAGTGGACGAAGAGGCCGGCGAGCGAGAGCAGAAGCAGGTCGGCGCGCAGGAGGCGGCGGCTATCGACGGCGTCACGCCAGTCCTTGCAGACGCAGCGGGAGGCGGCGAGCGAGCGTCGGGGTACCCGGCCGAGGATGTCGGCGAGCACGTCGCCCGGCAGGCGCGCCGCCTGGTCCTCCAGCTCCTCCTCCCTGCCGTCACCGGCGGCTTCGGGAGCTTTCAGAGGCTGGTCCTCGTCGCCGGCCATCGACTCGCCGCGAGAACACGAACAGGGGCCTGGAGGACCTCTGATTTCGGAATCCTTCTGCGTGATTTTCGATTTGATTTGGGGAACAAAGCTCGTGTCGGTCGACTTCCAAACGGGAAAGCAGCTCGGCTTTTGTGAGAGCAGTATGGGCCGGAGATGGTGAAACATAGACGTACTCGGATGATCAGCCCATGACCGACTTGGAGTATTTTTCTTGACAAGTATTTTCTGGTGTGATCTGTATAGCACAGGAAGGCCGGAGATGGTGATCTGTAATTCTGTACTACATGAATAGGCGCGCTTCACCGCGCAATCTTCGTAGTGTTCTGACAATGTGTGGCATATACAATACACTCACGGTGGTTTGTTCTATGACTCTATAAGCGATACATCCGGAGCTATTTGTTCAACAATGAAACTATATGGGCAAATAAGTCTAGAAATTCAATTTGGACATTCTATATTCACACACACCTTTCTTAGGAAAAAAGAACATTATTTATGTCCTGTGTAAAAAAATGCAATTTTAGATGTTCCGATTATTCTTGGATAATTTTTTGTATTTTTACACAAGTCACATAAAATAGTTTTTACCTGAAAAGTTGTGTAAGAACATAAAATGTTAGTTTTACACGAAGTAATTTCTTTCTTAATTTTTTGACATTTTAAAATTTATTTTTACATACTTTTTATAATAGGTTCATTTGTACCAGTAAGCCAAAACATCCACGCGACAGGTGGTTTGTACGCTTTTCTCCTAAGTAGGAATGGTTGGATGAGGCCCATCAGACATAAATTGTGCAAGTAGTGTCGTGTGTGTAGCAGCACTCTAAGAAGATAGCGGTTCAATCTATGCAAAAGGGGTGTGGGTGCACCAGTCGATATGGTGACCACACATGTTCGGAACTACCATTATTTTTAGGCTAAATAGTTATCATATTTTTGCTCAATTTATGCCGAGAGAGAAAGAATTGGGCCGGCGACGTCATAACGGGAGTAAGAGAGGATATAGTAAAAACAACGACGCATAAAGTAGACATCTGCACGCCTCCACCAGACGTGCGAAGGAGCGCCACTTGGATCCATACGAGTCAATGTGAAAAGTAAAAAAAAATAGGCCCATATGAAAGTGTCGTGATAGGGGTAGATGGTCTTAAAATGCTTGTATGTGACCAAGTTTAAGTTTGTAGATAATAGCAAAGAAACCCACTAGTGTTTATTTGCTTCTTATTGGTTACCCAAAAGGTAGCACCAGTTGAGATCTTGTTTTGCTAATTTGAGTCGGCATGTTGATAAATAAGTTCGAAGCATTTGAACAGTACATACGAGAAAACAATGTAGAAGTCTGACGTACAATATTGATTTACAATCCAATCCATGTTTCCTGAATACATTGATTTACTGTCATTCCAAATCCATATACGTTGAAATGGAGTAAACTTGTTGCCTTGAAGACTAGATATCTCGAAGCTTAGAGCATCTCCACTCATTCGGCGTTTCCAGGCCTAAATCCGGCGCTGTTTAGGGGCCCGATAGTCATACCTTTCGGCCTAAGAATGACTAGTTTTCCCGTCGCGTTCCTAGACCGAGTTCTCGGATTTGGTCAAATTTTGACAAAACACAGCGAAACTTTAGACGATTTCAGGCGATTGCATTAGATATAAGCGAGTTCATACATATTATGTCAAATTCGAATATATACCCGAATTTTGACTGCGTAGGCTGAAAAACCTAAAAAACACTGAAAACAGTAAAAACTACAGGATGCCGACGATGGCACGCAGATCAGATCCTGAAGTGACGGTAGAAGGACGTGTAGTCGGCTCCTGGTCCCGTCGTCGTCGCTCGCCGGCTGCGGGCCCGGGAGCTGCCCAGCATCGCCACTGTGCCATGGTTGCGTAGAGGGCCCAGCCTCATCTTCGTAGTCGTTGTCGAGCGGCGCGCCCTGGTAGGCGCTTGATACCTTCGATCCAGATTTACGGATGTAGTATAATAGTTTTTTTCCTAACAGATCTAGGTTTAATAGAACCTCGGAAAGTACTACTAAAAGGTAATAAAAAGGACATGTCTATAAGACTTTGTTTGTTCGTTTTACCTTAGTTGACCGGACCAATCTAGTTTATTTTATAACGGGTTTGAATCAATGGATGGAGATAGGTCAGGGTTGAAGATCCACCTGCACCTGCACATCAAATGGGATGAAAGATAATAATAAGCATAGTCATGTATAGTGTTTGTATTGAGATAATCTTTTGTGGGCAACACATCCTAATATTCTAGATCCCCCGTGATGCAGTGAGCATAGCAATAGAATTTTAATCCAACCGAGAGCACACCGAAGCCACGAGTTATAAACGATTATTAAGTGTAAACACAGATTAAAACTTTAAGTGGTGATGTTGTTGTTGATCCTGAATAGGGCGCTAAGCGAAGACATACTTCCCTTTGTGTCACTAAGTTTCCTATGAAATCGCTGCTAGCCAAATATCTCACCTCAAGGCTTTATCAATCTATGGGATCTTGGGTACCTACAAGTCCACAGATCGAGACGAGAGATGAAGAAACAAAAGATACAAATCACGAATCTAACAAAATACAATTCTCCCATGATCTAGATGTACATAATTGCTGCGAGGTTTCTCTCCAACCCGTAGCCCATGAGGACTACTCACTCATAACAAATAGATCGGAGATAAAAAACATTATGCAAATACTTAGATTGAAATCAAATATTTTTATAATGGTTGTCAAATCACAAGGAGATCTAAAAGTACAAAGCAATGGCTATGGCTAGTGGAGGGATGGATGGTGGAAGTGATGAACAATGGATGAACTATGGACGAACAATGGTGTGGATCTCCTTTGGGGGGTGTTGTGATGCAATCTGAGAATGGCAGCTCTCTGGCTGGCGGCTAGAGCCTCAAAATATATAAGCGTCTTCACGAAAGTTGTAGGGTTTGATGAGCCGAAGCCATCGCCACCTGGTATGGGTGGGCGGTATGGGTGGACCGCGCCCGTACCAGTGGTCGTTAAGCTTGCAGACGCCCTGGAACGCCTCTCCAATTACTTGGTCGTGTGTACTTCCTCAAAATCCTTCATTATGACTCCTTATTTCGCCTTAAAAGCGGTGATTTCCTGCGCAACATAAATCATAGAAGGGATTTGTATATCTTTGCAATTATTAGTCATTAGTGGCAAAGGTTGAGAGTTTATTTGGCAATTGCTTGACCAAAAGAAACGTTTAAACACAGTGAAAGATGGCAAAAATCGGAGCCATCAACTTCCCCAAAGCTCAAACCTTGATCATCCTCGAGCAAGAAGAACCAAAAGAACTATAAGGAATTCAGTGTTTAAACTTGAAACAACGAGAATAAGAGTTCACTTACAGTCGGTAGTCGTATGTGCTCAACACTTCATTCATTTGTGAAGCTTATCAAAGTTAGAGAGATGACAAGAATACTATATAAACTTTGGTAAGTCAAGATAATCAAAGTAAAGTTTAATATAAGTATAAATAACTAGAAGTGTAGCAATCAATCCTATTCCTCTAATTAACTCTCAGCTTGCTAAGAAACACTAGGATGTTTAAATAGCATAATTGAGTAAGAGAGTTTCATGTGCCAAGTAGTATAACAATGAAGTGTCTTATTTACACCCACATCAATAGATCAAGTCAATCTAAAACACTTCTAATCCAATCATTATATTTTAAGAAAAAATCATAAAGTAGTAATGAGACCATGCCAAGGACTTGTTATGTGGATCCTCATAGATATCTTTTCTTTCTTTCTTTTTTTTTCATCTCATTTTTCAAGGATCGCTGTTTGTTTCTTTTTGCTAGTGTTTACACAACCTTTGAGAGTACCAATAGTTTTGCCCATACATTAACACGAATGCCAATCATATCATCAACTCATAGCCAAAATCCGGAGTTATACTATAGATCATTCAAAAGCTAGCGGAGTTGTTGGCATCCCAAAGGTGTGCATTAGAGACATAGAACATAGTTGTCTCACATCTTTCTTTGTTTTTTCTTTGAGCTAGAACCGCGGTTTGATCAACAAGGTTAGCTTTGGCATGCATCACAATTACTACTAGACTTTATTTCAATCAAACAATTCGTTTCGTGAGTGTCGTCGAGACTATCAAAATATCTATGAGGTTAAGTATAATCAAGGGTATACTCTCAAGACAATCATTCATCAAACAAGTCGTAAATTTCAGACTTTTTCTTGTTGTGCTTGTTTGGCATTATTATTTCCAAGGCAAGACTCGGTTAACTAAAAGAACTAGAGCAAGAGCTTCAACAACTAATCATCATACTAATACAAAACTTTACTCTAACCATATTAAATTACTTCCCACTAGCATGGCATCTTGGCAAATCAACCAACTAAGATAAACAATTCAAACTTCATAAGTGGGAGACATATGACGTACCTCTCATAAGTAACTACATGACCCTCTTCCTTATAGGGATGTGTTCCTTCAAAACTCAAACACGATTACTCTCGAAATGATATTAAATCAAAGATGCAAAGCATGAATCCATGTTTACGAAAAAAAGGATAAATGGAATTTTTTTTTTGTGTTTTTGAGTATAGGGATTAAAGAATAGAAAAAAAATTGCGACCAAGCAAGGGTTTAAGAAAATAAAAACAAAGGAAAACAAATAAACTAAAACGAAAGCAAATTAAAAAGCAAAGGAAAAAAGCAAAGTGTTGGAACAGGCCAACACGAGTGTTTCAAAGCTCACAAGGAGCTAGAGTACAACCTCGTTATTACACAAATAAATTTTGCTAGGGGAACACATCCCCAAGCTTAGGCTTTTGCAAGCCCTTTTGTTGCTCATTGTGGTGGTGGTGGTGGATAATCTCGCACGTTCCATTGGCTGCTCCAATCATGGAACTAGGTGGTGAGGCTTGCAGTGGCATCTCGAAGGTTGATGGAGAGGTTGTTCATGTTTTGAATATTTCCTTCGAGTGCATAGATATCTTCAAAGGTGGTGTAGTAGTTCGGTGGATGCACATCGTGTTCGGATCCTTCTTGTTCTACTTCTTCATCTTCCCCTCCTCACACGGGTATTTCTTGCTGGGGTAGATTGGCTTCCACCTGCGCGTCATAACGCAAACGTTCATCCTTGATAGAGAATAAACCGTTAGGCAAAGGAGCAGGGATCAAGTGATCAGCTCCAGGTATATTGAAGAAATATCTACCATGATATTTAGAAATCATACCACATGCTCTTAGAGTAGATGGACCGAGACGGTTACCTCCAGTCAACGGTTGGATGTTACCTAGGTTGATCTGAAGTGCGCGTGCAAGAACGGTCATAATTCTTCCTCCACATATTGGTCCTCGAGATTGAAGAGCTTGATGCTTAAGATAAAACACAAGTAAAGCACTCAAATTTGGCGTTAAGTTACAATTGATAAGTGCAGCTTTTGCGAGGATCAATTTGTCCTCATCATTAACTCTAGTAAACTCACCACGAGCCTGCAATGTGTTAGCAATAACATAGAAAAAAATATCGAATAGTAGGATAATCAATTTGGTTCCCCTTGGGTGTGTGTCCACGAATTCTCATCAAATTAAAATATTGTGAATGGGAAGGATCTAAAATAAAGATAGTTGTGCGTACATCGGTGGTGTTGTTGGTAAACCCAAAGCATTAAGCCCATTGACTAAGTGTCAAAGTATACTCATAGTTCATAAGGTGAAATTTGATTCGATCAACTCTGGGCCTTTATTCCTCGGAACAACCATAAGGATCCACCGTGTGTGCCAAGGTTCTGAAGAACTCAAGTGTCAAGAGGCGGTACGTCGCAACATCCTGAAAGACAAAATTGTACAAACCAATATTGTTGGAAAGTAAATCGAAATCAGCATGAATGCCAAGTTGGTTCAGAACATAAAGACGCGCCCACTTGGTGGACTTGATCTCTCGAATCTTGAGACGATCGAAACGGGTAAGATGGCACTCCTCGGTGAACTCGATGCCAAGGGACTCGGGGGTTAACGTATCAACGGGCGGCGTGGAGGACTCCGCGGCCATCTCACGTGTACGACTCCTCGTGTTTATCTAATAAATAAAAACAAAACAAAGTAAATAAAAATTGTTAATATTTTTTTGGTCCAATAGAAACATAGAATAAGTGATTCTTTACACTAACTACAAAAGAAATTCCTCTAAAAACAATGCTAAGCATACTTAGTACTAAGATTGAATCAATAACAAGACCCATGTCTAGATTGGCAATGATGAATGATTAAGCCAAGCTTTTGCACAAATAAGTTGGAGATCGGAGGAGAATCATACCTTAGATCGAGTGAGTCCAAAGAATCAAAGAAAGATTGAGTAAATTTGAAGATCCAATGGAGTTGGTTTAAAGTTTGGAGGAAGAAGAAAGAGAAAATAGATGATTTGGAATTTTTAGGTTACCTCCTCAGGGTGCTTATGGCGTCCGCGTACTCGGTACGGGCGGGCGGTACGGCTGGAGCCCGCCCGTACTAGGTGTATTACCTTGGGGGCAACGGCTGCTCCCAGGCGGTGGACTTGGTATGGGCACGCGGTATGGTCACACGCGCACGTACTGCTGGTCGTTATTGATGCGGTGACTTTGCTTGAAATCTGATGTTTTGCTCGGGGGTACGGTACGGGCGCACGGTACGGGCGCGTCTAGTCGTACTAGTGATCGTTATCGCCACTGATTCCTTCGGCAATCATCAAAATTTCTATCCCTCTTTGCCTTGAGGTGGTACAGGCGCACGGTACGGGCCACTCCGGCCATACCGGTGGTTGTTATCGACACTGTGAATTACAAAAACTCAAGAATTTGATTAGTAGCTCCGTGCGCCTTCGCACATCTTATCAAAAGGTTATATAGCAGCAAAAACACTAAGTAATGATCCAGCAATACTTCTTAGGCCATGTGTTAGTAAAATAAAATATAGAGGATTACCTTATTTCTTCTCATCTTTCCATAGGTCTTCTTGAACACCCTTTATTAAAAACAAAAACAAGACTAACACGAAATAAAACATAATAAAATAACTTAGAGAAATTTTATTTCACATGGGTTGCCTCTCATGAAGCGCTTCTAGTTAAGGTCAATTAGCTTGACCTTGATGGCAATCACCTGGGTTTGGGGAGTGGAATGCCCACTCCAAAATAGTTTGCTTTTAAAGTAATTACACCATCATCATCATTATGCTTGGCCTTCTTTTTCCTAGGGAAGGGGACTATAAAAGAATCTCGAGATGGTAGCCCTATCCTTACATTCTCTTCATGTAAATTAATCAAAGCTTTAATAGTTCTTAGGAATGGCCTACCTAGAATTATAGGTGCTATGGGATCTTCAGGCATGTCCACAATAACAAGATCAATAAGAGCGGGACTACCTTTAATTTCAATAACTATATTTTCTTTGATCCCAACAGCTTATTTATAAGTTGAATCAGCTAGATGGAGTCTCAATTCAGTTGTAACAAATCGCCCTAAGTTTAACTTAATGAATAGGATTTTGGAAATTGTTGAGACGCTTACACCAAGATCACAAAGTGTGGATATCTCATTAACTCCCAATTTAATTTTAATAGTGGGCTCAAATATATCATCTAGCTTAGTCGGAAGCTTATCAGCTAGTCTTTTATACTGCATCTCTGAATCATGAACCTTAGATGCTACTTGTTATATAAATTGTTGGTACATAGCATCATTACCTTGTTCTATACCTGAATTCTTAACGGTGATCATCTTCAATAGATCTTCCATGGTATATTCCGGTGTTGGCATGTTCCTATAGTCCAGCTCTTCAGGCTTTTCATCATTGGTTACCACCCTCATCATTTTGAGGTCTTCTATCGGATTTGGCTCGGGTTTGCCAGCAAACTTTGCTAGTATGAGAGCTTGCCTCTCGGCTACTTTACCCAGCTGAGCCTCCACAGTCTTTGTTCTTTAGAGCCTGCACATCATTTCTAATTGCAATGGCCTGGTTAGATAATCTTCCTAAACTATTTTCATGGTTCTCCGTAATCTTAATAAGCATATTGTTTTGTTCAGTTTGATCTTGCATAAATGTTCTAACAGTTTGCTCAAATGGGAGATTTCCATGATTTGCTCCATTAGTATTATCATAATTATTATAAGGAGCTCCTGCAGGATTAGTATGATATTTTTGAACATTAGAAGCATAATTATTTTTCCATGTAGGATTAAAAGGAGTGCGAGCTATAAAATTAACATCATTAACATCGGTAGCGATAGAATTAACTTGGGTATCTTTCTTACCCTTTACTAAGCTAATCAACTCATCTACCTTAGATGTAAGCTCCTCATTGTTTACCTCGATAATTTAACTTACTCTCTTCGAGGTTTTTTCCACATGCCATTGAGAATATCATTTTGCGGCCTGAAAGTTGGGGTGGACAGGCAACGCGGTACCCACGTTGATTTTTATCACCACGATTCGAAAAGTTGGGGTGCCAATTGCTGAGAGGGGTATTTCAAGTGAATGATGGCCAAACCAAATATTTTCAAAGCGCGCCCGTTAAGTCAGGATATTCCGTTACACTAGTTCCTGCTGTGCCCCTCCTTCGCCGATCACTCTTCTTAGCCACCCTACACGTGTCGTAGGGGCAAATCCATTACTGTACTTTCCTAACTCTCGACACTGAATCTTGCTGCGGAGGCGGCGGTCCCTTTTCTTCCCTTCCCCGACCCTAAATCTGCCGGCGGCAGAGGACCTTTTTTCTCCCTCCCCTGACACTAAATTCGGTGGCGGCGGCCCAGCATGTCTTGCAAGGCGAAGGTTGTAGCTACGTCGCCGACTGAAAAGGGTCCGTCGGGGCCCAAGTCTGGGGCTCAACGCGTAGCTGCGACGAGGTCTTTAGCCTCGGTTAGCGAGGAGGCCAGCAAGGATTCTTCTCCCAAGGTACCTACGAGCAGCGGGTTGAAGAGAAAAGCAAGGCCGGCGGCGGATTGTTCGGCTCCGGTGGGCGGATGCAGCACTCAGATCTCGAAGAAAAAAACCCGGGAGAAGAGCGAGAGGTGAATTTTTCTTATCTGTGCCTTATCTTGCAAGTAGATTAGTTACGACATAATAGAATCGAATGAACTGAAATGTTCCCCTTTTTAATCAAATTAGGCACAGTTTTGATACAAGTGACCTATATGAGTTCACAGTTCATGTTCGGCAGTACACTACAAAGCTTGATTTTGGTTGCGAGAGGGTTGTGTTCGGGCAAGATGTGCATCTGCTTGTGAATTGCAAAGAGGTTGTGTCTGTTTCGCAGCTGGTAGATATGTTTGCCGCTAGAATTCCCTGGGGTTCTAGACATAGGACAAAATTGGTGTGGCACAACATGAATGATATCTATCAGCAAATTGAGCACTCCCATGAGCTTCAGATGGTTTGGGAGTGTTGTGCAGCTGATCGTAAGGTGAAAGTTGAAGCGATGATTGATGATATGTATGCAGATGTCGGAGATCTTGCTGCCAGAGCTTCTGCTCCTAGAGAATACGGACCAATAGATGCTGATCTGGATAAGTTCAGTATACGCATAGAGGTGGATTCATACATGGCAAAACTTGATGAGGGAGTTAATAAGCCAGTTTCGTCATGTACTGTGGAGATCACTGTCGATTCCAAAAACATAACTCTTGATGAAATGAGAGAGATGATCGGTAAGGAAATCACTATTGGCCCTAAGCAGATGGCAAAAATCCGGTGGTGGCATCATAAGAAGCAGCAATTCATAGATGTTTTGGATATTGAAGATCTTATGCAGATTGTGCGGCAAAAGAAGCAAACCAAGAAGGTGTTCTTCCTTGGTACCATTTCTGATGTTGTTGAACAGGTTATAGTGGATGTAGATGCCCCTGTAGTGGCTGAACAGGATGAGGTGGTCGACGTTGATGAGATCTGATGAGAGATGCTACCCTGGGCTTGTCATATGGACCGCGGGGTTCCCCTGCCTGTATTTGTAATATTGACTGCTATTGCATTTAGAGCGTGCTTCTGTGATTATGTTTGTTGAGAGATTGCAATATAATGTTGTGCGAGCTGTTGAGATTTTTGGACATGTCACTCACTGAAACCATCGTTGTTGTAATAAGACATAAGTACATTGTAGTTGACATGATTATGTTTCTTAAGATGACGTACCGTACTTGTTTCAGTTATTATGTTTGTTGGGACATTGTAATGTAATGTTTTGTGAAACCATGACTAGACTAGTGATGCATAAATACATTGTAGTTGACTTTATTATGTTTCTTGAGATGATGTACTGTACTTGTTTCTGATATTTTGTTTGTTGAGAGACTGTAATGTAATGTTTTGCGAAACCATGACAGGACAAGTGATGTGTAAGTACCTTGTAGTCGACATGATTTTGTTTCTTGAGTTGATGTAATATACTTGTTTCTGTGATTACGTTTGTTGAGAGATTGTAATGTGATGTTTTGTGAAACCATGTTATGGTTATGTTTGTTGGAAGATTATAATGTAATGTTTTGTGAAACCATGACTAAAGAAGTGATGCATAAGTACCTTGTAGTTGACATGATTTTGTTTCTTTGGATGATGTAATATACTGGTATGTTTTCGTTAGGCAATGAAATTGGGATGGAGGGAGTGCAGGTTTAATATTTGAAATGAGAATGTGTGAAGAGAATCCATATCAGGCAGGAGACAGTAATCCAGGGAAAGGGCATGGTATCCATTAAACTATTGTAACATGCCAATTTAGTCATCATTGCAGCGGTAGAAGGGCTCTCTCTCTCTCTCTCTCTCTCTCTCTCTCTCTCTCTCTCTCTCTCTCTCTCTCTCTCTCTCTCTCTCTCTCTCTCTCTCTCTCTCTCTCTCGCCGACACCGTCGTCATCGCCGTCGCATTCGCCATGCTGTCCTTGAATGGCGAGGATGACCAGTCGAGCAGCGATAACCTTCTCTTTGACATCGAGTATTCCTTCCATGATGTGAGTTCCTCTGTTTTCTCAGGCTAGGGTTAGGCAATGGTAAATCACTCGATCTGAGCCCGACCAGATGTGCATGCAATCGTGTTCGATTTTAGCTTTGCGTTTACCTATAGGTACCAAGGACGATCTACGACTCTGAATGGGAGGGCCTAGATCTCGATGGAGAAGTGCCATGTGACCATGGGCTAAAATTGACGAGATATGTTGCATTTGAAGGCAGTAACACTGGGAGAAGGTTTTTGGGCTGTAGAAATCAGGTTTGTTTACATTATGTGCAACTGTGACATGAAGTAAAATGTATCGTGCATGTTCATAACACTATAGTGTGTGTGTTTTTAGGTTGGCCCGGTGTGTAAAGCAATAGAGTGGGTGGATCTTGAGTGGCCAGATGCATTTAAAAAATGTTTGGCACAGTTATGGGAGATGTATGAGTTGGAAAGGTCGGGGAGATTTACTGATGTAAGTGACGCAGCTGAAAAAAATTATAAGCTGTCGGTACGAAATAAGGAGCTGGAACAAGAAATCGAGAATTTGCTGTCAAAGCTAACTAACGGAATCGATGGGAGCTTGGTTGTTGGAACTGCAAAGAAGCTTCAGGATAGTCACAAGTTGCTGATTCATAATGCAGAAAAGGAGAGGGATCAGCTCAGGGAAGACAAGAAGAAGCTAGAGTGCTGCATTGTGGATCTGTTGAAGGAACTGAAGAAGGCGCGCGAGGATGAACAAGGACAGACTATAGAGGATAAAGGAAATTCGAGATGAATAATTTATGTTGTACCAATGCCTGAAACTAGTTAATTGTAAGACTTGCAGTTGTGCTTTCCGAACTAAGCCAAACTCAATCCTCGAGCAAACTAATTTCAGACAAACACACATATCGTGCATAGAGTTAAGTTCACGCTTACAAAATCACCACTGTAGAGGATAAACTAGGCAGTTCAGTACTAAATAGACATATGTTGTGTTCAAGCGAGCCTGGCCCGGAGCTTCCTGTTTTCCTCCCTATGATTGGCCAGCTCCTTCAGTACTATGCCGTGCTTCAGCTGTAGGTTCCAGCGCTCTGTCACATGGCAGAGAATTTTGTCCGTAGCCATACAATTTTCCTTCAAGATCCCTTTCATGATCTCCGTCTGCTTCCTAGCCGAGGCGCGACCTTCACTGTGTAGCTTCGCCCATTCGGTGTTTAACTCCATCAGTTTTTGGCACTTGTCAGAAAGGACCGCAAATTTAGCGCGCAGTTGGTCAAAGGCCAGTTTCTTGGAATTCCGCTACTCCCTTTGGATTGCTATCTTGTCATTTAGCCAGGTCGCCAGGTCCTGGTCGATCTTTCGCCTCTTTCCCTGCAACAAAAATACATGGTATGGTTTGTTCAGTTCACCAGGACAAGCTGGTTAGTTTCCATAATTAACTGAATCGACTAGTGGCACTGTCATAATTTCAAGGAAGAAGCAATCTAGGACTAATCAACATTTTATGAATCGACTAGTGGCACTGTCATAATTTCAATTTCGAAGACAAATAAGATTTATCAGCAGTTTAGTGTGCTGTGGGTTTTTCCCAATATCACCAAATAGTAGTGGGAGAGTGGCAAACTCATAATGCAGAAACCCATGTCCAGATACATATGGAAAGAGAACATGGTGTCCATTCATGAACATGAACACCAACACATGTCCAGATAGATAAGGAGTTGCCCTAGGATTCTTATTGCACCCTATAATGGGAAGCAGACATGGGCATTGCTCCCTGAACCCTAAACATTACAAAAGGAGAGGAGGACAAACTGGTATTCGTGTCCCCACTAATGGGAATCAGACTTGGGCATTGCTCCAGTACGCCTCCAGACATGCCCTTAGCTCCTCGTTCTCTTTCTGAACACCCTCGAGTACGGTGATCCCTCTGCTCATGTCCGCCTTCATCTCCTTGACTGCATCCAGGCAACAGTTCCTGTCATGGTAGGCTCAGATGGTAGCCTTGGTTTCCTCGACGCGTCCTCTAAGTGCCTTGCTGACTTCGTCCTGCAGGAGAATGCACCTTTCCACGAGATTCTTCTTCTCCTCCGTGAGCTCGTTGATTATCTTGATGGCCTGTTCTTGCCTGATCAAGTTACGGTCGAGTACTTTCTACATCCTAACAACGTCACGTGCAAAATCTAGCGAGATCTCCTTCTGCACAGATAATTGCTTGCGTAGGCTCTCATTAGCTTGGGTGAGGGAGCGTGCAAGCTCATGTTGGTTGGCAATCTTGGAACTGATCGCGGCCACCTTCTCACGGTACTCGGCCTTCGATCGCTGCATCGTTCATGTTAATTGAAATAGGAATTCTACAATTACACTCCAGGTCCCAGGTGAATACTAATACAGATAAAAAAATCCCCGTTGAATCTATTGGCCGCAGTGTTAAAAAATGGACCAGGAGATCTATTCATGACCACGATAAACTAATCCTAATCACAAAAAATCCATAGTGAATCTATGAACAGCGGTATTAAGGAAAGACCAAGAGATCCATTCATATTCATGAAAACAAATACAACTTGCAAAAGAAGAAGAAAAACCAATGCGGGGCGGACAACATCTAAGAAATCCACATGATAACTCGGAGAAATAACAGCGTGGAGATTTGCTACCTCGCTGAGACATGGAACGGGGCCGAACGGGTCCTGCAACGCCTCCGTCGTGGTGGATTCGGGCTCCACGGCCGACTTGTAATACGTAGAAGAGGAAGAGCCAGAAGAAGAAGAAAAACAAGAAGAAGATGATTAAGATCATGATGGAGAGGGAGATGGAGAAGAAGTAGAATAAGGAGACCGTACCGGGAGGAGCCCTCGCCTGCTAGAGCATTCGGCGCCATTGTCGGGGGAGATTGGGCCTCGATGAGAGGGTGGGCTTGAGCGGCTGGTAGAGCAAGAAGTGTCTCGCGGCGATTTCTCTCCCTTTTCTCCGTGAGGATCGTCGACCGGCCTCTCCCCCTCCTCAGTGGATCCATGGCTTGCAGGGTGAGTGTGGCGGAGGCAGGAGGAAGGAGATAGTGATTATTAGTGTGGGAGAAGAGTAAAGAGTACAGACCGTGGTCCAGTAGTACTAGTACTAATATACAAGACCACCGTGTACGGTCTACCTTCTCAAAGAAGCTAAGGAGGCAGGGTTAGGGAATCGATGAGACTTGTCTTTATTGCGATGGACACTTCAATGGTCTTCGGCGTCGCCCAAAATCCAGTATATAATAAGGGGAGTGTGATCCAGGTGGTCATCACGGGAATCGGCGCGCACATCCTGCGTGTGTGTGCCACGTGTTGATGGGGCAATGACGCGCGCAACTGCTGCACGATCATGTCGGCATGTCCAACTCCGTCGAACTCCACGTGACAGGCACGCACGGGATATTTACGAGTCTAGAATACACTGTGCCACTTTAGTTGTGATCAAATTATGTTCAGTACGCGAGATATTACTTCTTTCTTCTTTTTTTTTGATAATCGACAAATGCACGCGTGGACACGACACACGAAACCGCTACTCGTCCTTGATCATATCGGCAACCCACTCTATGTACCCGCCATCGACCATTCAGAGCAACTACCTCGAGCACGATGCCCCCTCGCCGTGGCAATGGCAGGTCCAAGCCGTCCACTGACCGTCCTGCGTCCCCAGCTCTTCGTTGCATCGTCCATGCTCGCGAGTCGCCTGTTGAGGCAGCATGTCATGTCCGACCGCGCCAGGATCCATCGACATCGGCACTCGAGGACACCGCAACGTCGAAGCTCGTACCGGCTGCGCAGGAGGAGCGTGGGGTACCTGCAGCGTCGGACGGGCGCAAAGTAGCAGCCAGGACGGGGGCGCGTGTTGCGCCGGCGAGTACAGACAAGAAGAGGAACGAGAAGAAGACCAGGAAGAAGAGAGGAGATAGCTATTTGGACGAGTCCGACTCGGCCAACAAGGAGGCGTTCATCGATCAGTTGGAGGCAGGAGCGGAGGAGAGTGACGTGGACCCGTGGGACTACGAAGAGGAGGAGGAGGACTCCGATGAGGAGATAGCGCGCTTATTTGAGGAAGGGGGCGGTGTCGAGTCGTCAGAGGAGGGCACCGACGGCGGCGATGGCAGGGACCATGGCGTTGACGAAGACGAGGACAAACCGGAAGATGAAGACGATGGCTTCTTCGAAATATGATCATTTATTTTATTTATTTTAGTTAGATAGATGGATTTTCACTTGTTTATGGGGTTTTAGTATCGGTGGCACGGATAGAGAGGTGGCACGGATTGACCATGCATAAAAAAAGTGGAGAAGGGAGGGGTTATCCTGCCCGTTGGATCACATGGGATCAACGGTTGGTGGAGACGATCCGCGTGACATCTCTATCAGCCAATCAGGGCATAGCACCCAGAGTGAGCACATGTTTGGGATGTCCACACGTTTGGGCTCTTGTGAGATTTGTGACAGAGAGAGAGGGAAAATCTCTTTTCACAATCCGCATATGGATCCACCCATACCATTCAAATGTCATTGCATTTGTGCTCTTTTCACGATCCACCCATGGATCCACCAGTGTCATTTTGCATGTGTGTTCTTTTTAGTAACAACAACCAGAGTCATTTTGCATGTGTGATCTCTTCACATACCACCTATGGATCCACCAATGTCATTTTATGTGTGTTCTTTTCACTAACAACAACCAGAGTCATTGCATGTGTGTTCTTTTCACATGCCACACATGGATCCACCAGTGTCATTGCATGTGTGTTCTCTTCACAATCCACCTATGGATCCACCAGTGTCATTGCATGTGTGTTCTTTTTAGTAACAACAACCAGAGTCATTTTGCATGTGTGTTCTTTTCACATACCACCTATGGATGCACCAGTGTCATTGAAATGTGTTATTTTCAACTACCGCCCATGGATCCACCAGTGTCATTGCATGTGTGTTCTTTTTAGTAACAACAACCAGTCATTTTGCATGTGTGTTCTTCTCACATACCACCTATGGATCCACCAGTGTCATTGCATGTGTGTTCTCTTCACAATCCACCTATGGATCCACCAGTGTCATTGCATGTGCGTTCTTTTTAGTAACAACAACCAGAGTCATTTTGCATGTGTGTTCTTTTCACAAACCACCTATGGATCCACCAGTGTCATTGCATGTGTGTTCTTTTCACAATCCACCCATGGATCCACCAGTGTCATTGCATGTGTGTTCTTTTTAGTAACAACAACCAGAGTCATTTTGCATGTGTGATCTCTTCACATACCACCTATGGATCCACTAGTGTCATTGCATGTGTGTTATTTTTAGTAACAACAACCAGAGTCATTGAAATGTGTGTTCTTCTCACATACCACCTATGGATCCACCGGTGTCATTGCATGTGTGTTCATTTCACTAACAACAACCAGAGTCATTGCATGTGTGTTCTTTTCACATACCACATATGGATCCACCAGTGTGATTGAAATGTGTGTTCTCTACAGAGACCACCTATGGATCCACCAGTGTCATTGCATGTGTGTTCTTTTTAGTAACAACCAGAGTCATTTTGCATGTGTGTTCTTTTCACATACCACATATGGATCCACCAGTGTCATTGCATGTGTGTTCTTTTCACAATCCACCCATGGATCCACTGGTGTCATTGCATGTGTGTTCTTTTTAGTAACAACCAGAGTCATTTTGCATGTGTCTTCTTTTCACATACCACCTATGGATCCACCAGAGTCATTTTGCATGTGTGTTCTTTTCACATACCACCTATGGATCCCACTAGTGTCATTTTGCATGTGTGTTCTTTTTAGTAACAACAACCAGAGTCATTTTGCATGTGTGTTCTTTTCACATACCACCTATGGATCCACCAGTGTCATTGCATGTGTGTTCTTTTTACTAACAACAACAAGAGTCATTGAAATGTGTGCTCTCTTCAGAGACCACACATGGATCCACTAGTGTCATTGCATGTGTGTTCTTTTCACTAAAAACAACCATAGTCATTGCATGTGTGTTCTTTTCACATACCACATATGGATCACCAGTGTCATTGCATGTGTGTTCTTTTCACAATCCACCCATGGATCCACCAGTGTCATTGCATGTGTGTTCTGTTTAGTAACAACTAGAGTCATTTTGCTTGTGTGTTCTTTTCACATACCACCTATGGATCCACCAGTGTCATTGCATGTGTTTTCTTTTCACAATCCACCCATGGATCCCACCAGTGTCATTTTGCATGTGTGTTCTTTTTAGTAACAACAACCAGAGTCATTTTGCATGTGTGATCTCTTCACATACCACCTATGGATCCACCAGTGTCATTGCATGTGTGTTCTTTTTAGTAACAACAACCAGAGTCATTGAAATGTGTGTTCTTCTCACATACCACCTATGGATCCACCAGTGTCATTGCATGTGCGTTCATTTCACAATCCACCTATGGATCCACCAGTGTCATTGCATGTGCGTTCTTTTTAGTAACAACAACCAGAGTCATTTTGCATGTGTTCTTCTCACATACCACCTATGGATCTGTAACTACCTCGGTGAATTACGCTCTAAGTTGCATGCCTGGATGAGCGAAAGTGGTTAAAATAGTACGGTGGGGCCAGGGGCCACTCATAGGTAGACCTGTCGGCCGTCCTAACCACTTCCAGAACATCGGGACAAGAACGAGCGGCGTAATTGGCAGGCGAAGGGATCAACTACATACACAAGTGAGTATGTATGCAAGCCACCATACAACAGTTTTCAGAGCCATTCCATCTAAAAGAAATAGAAATATTGCAACGACATACGGCAAGATCCAAATATCCTAGATAGAGATAATAGTTTAGGATAGCTCCTCATACATCAAACATCAGAGTATCAGGCGGAAGCGGAAAACAAGATCCGAGTACGGATAAGAAGCAAATCGGCATAAGATGCCACATAAATAAACACATCCCGCCCACAGATCTCGTGGATCCCCATCCCCGGAATCTCTACACCGAGTGATCGTTGCCAACATCATCTGTCTCCTCCACCCAGTATCCATCTTGCGAATACACCTATTCATCTGAATCAAACAATTTATCGTGTGAGACCCTAGGGGTACTCAGCAAGTCTTTATGCCTCTAAAGGGGACATATACCTAGGGTGACGCAATTGCAGCAAAAGATAATAACTAACAAGTCTATAGATACTTGCTAACCATCCGCCTAACCAATGATAGACGGATGTCCGTTAATTAGTAACAACAGTTATAACAGTATAATTAACAGATCCATCCTCCTTCTCGCTTACCAACGAGAAAGCGGATGAACAACCCACCCGTTGGCAGTTTTATTAACCATTCCATGAGTATTGCACTATTTACTAGTCAGGTACTTAGTCAAATTAAAAGCGGTACTTTAGTTATACTTGTCTATGATCAAGAAACTATGCTCCAAGTCATCTATAACCGCGGACACGGCTTTCAGAAAGATTTACCCTGCAAGGGTGCACAAATAGCAACACACACTCGATCAACCTCAGAAAAACCAAATCAAAACCCAACGAGGCATTCACAACAAAGCGATCACAGGATTCAGAAATATTTCAGGGGGCCACCCCAATAAGCTACCCGCAACGAAGTTGGCCGGCTCCGAGACGGACCCAGGGTTTGCAACGACGGCTGTAAACGACTGGGAACCCGAAAGTGTGACTGGGCTTGTCGATACCACAAAAACGTGGCGCGATCCAAAATAGTACAGGTGCTCCACGCACAATCTTAAATAAAGCAGTAAAGCATGGCATAAATACAGGATAGTAATAAAGCCCCAAACTACTTTATGGCCCCAAGAAATAGGAATTAATCAAGCTCTGGCTCAGGGGGGGTCCATAAGGCCTCCTGGATGTGGATAGTGCGAATAGTCAAGGAACAGGAATCAAGTACTCAGGGTCCTACGGGACACAAGTGAGCATGAAAAACCAAATAACAGATATTGCTCACCGGTGCCTCTTTCATTAGTTTTGCCATTACTACTCAGGTTAAGTTGTTTAGGTACCTCGTTATCCATCAGACACTCACATACCCTACACATGCTGTTCTACGACTCGCATGGCTCAAACAACTCCTGTAGTAATGGCTCATGGGATGGAGGAACAAGCTTCGGTGGGGTTTAAAAGTAAAGGCTATGCAGTACTTGGGATTCAATTTAATGCAATTGCGACTCAATGATGCAAGAATAAGATAGAGGCAATAGGTTCTATATGTATGCAATCATGTGGTAGTGCTTGCCTGGCAGCTCAGTTGAAGCGAGAGAAGGATCTGGGTAGTACTCCTGGGATTCCTGGTATTTTCCCTGCTCGGCGTCTATTCGATGAAGAACCAAACAAACAAGGGCCAACATAAATAAAGTGCACAAGCATATGAATTAAAATGCGACAAGCAAACAAGCATGCCATGATGAATGATGCACACTTTACATGGCAATAATGTAGCATGGCATGGGTGAGGTGTGGGGTACGAGAATAAAGCATTTTATTGAGTTTTAGCCATGTTTTGCTCCCATATAAGTTGCTGTATACTTTATATTTATATGATGCATGCTGCAATTCAGAACATGGAATGCATAGATAGAACAGGCTCGTCGCGCTGATCGATTTAGACATATTATTTGTCGAATTTGGAGTTGTAGAATTAAAGTTATTAATTAATTAAGAAAAGGCATATTTATTGCATTTGATCAATTTCGAAAATTTAATTTGCCCAAAAGATATTTTGAATGGCATATGTGAAATCCTCATCTTTTTCTGATTCCAAAACATATATGATTTGTAGTATTTAGATTTACAAATTAAAAGTTATTAAAAACAGATTTAAATTCATATTAAAACATTTTCTAGACAAAGAGACTTTTTATACCCAGAGGGAGTTAGCCCAGGTCACATACAGGTGGGTCCTACGTTGTGCTGGCGATACTGTGCGCAGCGGAAGTTTTCTCACCGACGCAGAAGCTAACCGCAGCAACTGATCGGTGGACCCGTCGCTCGAGCGGGCCCACGTGCCAGCGGGTGAGAGGGAGCTTGCCACATGGCAGGGCTAGGGACTGCGGATTGAGAGCCGCAAAGTCGCGGTCCCCTTTTGTAAAACGGATACAGCCACAAACAGGTGGGCCTGGGCTGGACCGCGGGTTGAGCAACAAAAGGTTGGGGGGTTTTGTGCAAAGTGCCAACGAACCACTATTTTTCTTCTCGTTTTTATCTGACGAAACTGAAGAACAGACGGTGTGTGACGCGCGGCGCGGGGGTTCGATCCCGCGACCTGGGGCGCTCGCGCAGAGAGGCGGAGCCACTGCGGCGGCTGGTGGTTGCTGTTCGGAAACGCAGGCACGGCTAGATGAGCTTCTACGGCGCGACGACGAGCAACGCAAGCGCGCACGCCGGCGCACAGAGGGCGTTCGTCCCGTGGTCCAGCGAGGCCAGGAAACGACAGCGAGAGAGGGGGTGTCTGGGGGCACAGGGGCTCACCGCGAGGTGGTCGGCGCAGTCAGATCGGGCCGGGAAGCAGCAGATCGGCGATGGCACAGACGAACGGCGGAGCTAGGGTTTTGGCGGCGTGCATCGGTGTGCAGCAGGTACAGGCGGCTCCTCCTCGCCTCTGTGTACTGGGACGAAGCTGATGCACGGCTCGGTCTTCCCCAGCGCCCAAACAACACGCCCGCCTCCTAGTTTTGGTGGTAGAGAGATAGGGCTGACGGTGAGGTTGTCGGGGTGTGAGAGAGAGGGAGGTGTCTGGGGGGCACAGGCAGGTGGTGGGGAGGAGAAGGGCGAGGCCCTGGTGGGTCTGGGGACGACGCCAAGGCAGAGAGGGAGTAGATAAAGAGAGGGAGAGGGGAGAGGTGCCATGGGGGATCGGTGGAGAGAAAAAGGTGGCCTCGGCCACCTTTTCTCCTCTCCTTCCTCACATGCTCGACGTGGGAGTGTTGGGTCCGCAGCATAGAAAACAAAAATTTCCTACGATGAGAACTACACGCCAAGATCTATCTACTAGGTACAAAGCAAACGGGTGGACATACATCCATGGAGAACTTACCCTCGAAGACAACGAGCTTTGTTAACGAGTAGGAACTCGTGGTTGATGTAGTCGTACACTTGCCGATCTCAAGATCGTGAGGAAGTCTGAGCGCCGCAACTCAGCAGCGCATCCGCACTCGCACACACGTTCAAGCCACCGGAAAACCTCCACCTCCTCGCTCCAGCGATCCAGCGGAAGCAACAACTCCTTCCAGACGAAATGCCACCGGGAACATGTATCTGGCTAATTCGAGACCATGGGGGAATAATTCTAGAGGGGGAGAGAGATCCTTCACAAGGAGGTGTGAGGATGAAGGAGGGAATGGGTGGCCTTTTATAGGAGGAGGAGGGGTGCCCCTCTCTCCATGGCCGGCGCATGGGGGGGTGACCCCTCACCTCCCCCATTCATGTGGTGGTAACCCCTCCACATTAAAATGCCTCTTCACATTCCCTTTTAAAGTCTCCACTTTAAATGCATTAAGTTTCTCCAAATTTAATGCTCTCTCATTTAATAAAACTCTTTTATTAAATTTATTCAGAATTTTGTTAATTACTTTAATTAACAAACATTCACATATAGCCCCTTGCAATATTTCAATATCACATGCATAACCACTTTCTGCAATTTCACCCAAAACAATTTCCGGTTTCTATTGAAACAATTCCTGCGCTTTGCAATTCTTTCGTCTGAAACATATGTGCTCCAAAATGGTGTCCGGTAACTCTTAAGTGTGCCACCCTACAGTTCGCGAATAATGCAGACATGATCGAGACCCTTCTCCGATCAATAATCAGCAGCGGGACCTGGAGATCCATACTGACTCCTACACATTCAACGATGACTCCTGTGATCGTGAGAACCTTTAACGCTTGTAACTAAATCCCTTTGTCTCTCGATATATTACATGTCCGAGATTCGATCATCGGTATCTCCATACCTAGTTTGATCTCGTTACCACATGCACTCTTTTCTCTTTCCCGTGATATAACATTCTAGTGATCACATCACTTGCTTGCAAGCTATCCTAATGTGATATCACCGAGAGGGCCCAGAGTATATCTATCCGTCATCTGGATTGACAAATTCCACTCTTGATCCATGAGCCTCAACATAACACCTTCGTAGCACTGAACCCATCTTTATAGTCACCCTGTTAGGTGTGACGTTTGATGTTATCAAGATACTCTTCCGGTGTTAGCAATTAACATGATCTCATGGTCTAAGGATAAAGATTACTTCGTATGATGTTATAGCAATATAAACACAATGACTTGACCGTAATGCTATACTTCGGATGAATGTTCATCACATCATTTCACAAATGCTGTGACCTTGTTATTAACAACATCCAATGTCCATGATCAGGAAACCTTGATCATCTTGTTAATCAACAAGCTAGTCTATAAGAGAGGCATGACTAGGAACCCTTTTTGTTTATTAAACACACATGTATTGATGTTTCCTATCAATACAATTATAGCATGCAAAATAAACATCTATCATATACAAGGAATACATAATAACAACTTTATTATTGCCTCTCAGGGCATATTTCCTTCAGTCTCCCACTTGCACTAGAGACAATAATCTAGTTTATATAGTGATAAATCTAACACCCATGGAGTTCTGGTGTTGATCATGTTTTGCCCTAGGGAGTACTTTAGTCAACGGATCTGCTACATTCAGGTCCGTATGCACTTTACAAATCTTTATATCTCCATCCTTGACATGCTCGCGGATGGAGTGAAACCGGCACTTAATATGCTTGGAATTCTTGTGAGACCTTGGTTCCTTGGCGTTGGCTATGGCTCCATTGTTGTCACAATAGATCACCATCGGGTCCAACGCACTAGGAACCACACCCAGTTCCGTTATGAACTCCTTCATCCAAACCGCTTCCTGCGCTGCTTCTAAAGCAGCAACATATTTCGCCTCCGTCGTTGATCCAGCTATCACAGGTTGTTTGGAGCTCCTCCAACTAACTGCTGCTCCGTTCAAGAGAAATACATATCCGGATTGAGACTTAGAGTCATCCGGATCGGTGTCAAAGCTAGCATCGACATAACACTTAGCGACTAGCTCTTCTTCACCTCCGTATACAAGAAACATATCCTTAGTTGTTCTCAAGTACTTAAGGATATTCTTGACCGCTATCCAGTGTTCCGAACCTGGATCAGATTGGTACCTACTAGTCAAACTAATAGCATGTGCCACATCCGGTCTTGTACATAGCATGGCATACATTATAGAGCCTATGGCTGAGGCATAGGGGATCCTATCCATTATCTCTCTTTCTTCCGCCGTAGCCGGACTTTGAGTCTTACTCATTGTCTTGCCTTGCAACATAGGTAAGAACCCCTTCTTACTTCCGTCCATATTAAACTTCTTTAATATCTTATCAAGGTATGTACTCTGCGATAGCCCAATTAGGCGTCTTGATCTATCTCTATAGATTTTAATGCCTAATATATATGAAGCTTCACCAAGGTCCTTCATCGAAAATTTGCTGTTTAGATAACTTTTAGCACTGTTTAAAAGATCTAAATCATTTCTAATCAATAATATGTCATCCACATATAATATCAGAAATGCCACATTGCTCCCACTCACTTTCTTGTAAATACAAGCCTCTCCATAAGTTTGGACAAATCCAAACTCTTTGATCACCTCATCAAAGCGGAGATTCCAACTTCGTGATGCTTGCTTCAGTCCATAGATGGATCGCTGAAGTTTGCACACCTTATTAGCATCCTTAGGATCGACAAAACCCTTAGGTTGTATCATATACAACTCTTCTTCAATCTTACCATTGAGGAACGCAGTTTTGACATCCATCTGCCATATTTCATAATCGAAATATGCAGCAATTGCTAACATAATCCTAACCGACTTAAGCATCGCTACGAGAGAGAATGTCTCATCGTAGTCAACTCCTTGAATTTTTCGAAACACCTTTGCGACAAGTCGAGCCTTATAGATGGTCACATTACCATCAGCATCAGTTTTCCTTTTGAAAATCCATTTATTCTCAACGGCCTTTCGGTCGTGAGGTAAGTCCACCAAGTTCCAAACTTGGTTCTCGTACATGGATTCCATATCGGATTTCATGGCTTCTAGCCATTTGTTGGAATCCGGGCTCATCATCGCTTCTTCATATGTCGCAGGGTCATCCATTTCATCAATCATGAAATTCATAACAGGATTGCCGTACAGTTCAGGAACTGCACGTGTCCTGCTTGACCTGCGAGGTTCGGTAGTGTCCTCTTTCGGAGTTTCATGATCAATATCATTAGCTCTCTCTTCATTAGGTGAAGTCAACTCCGAAACAACTTCTAGAGCTGCGCTACTCGCCATTTCATGAAGAGAAGGTTCAATAACCTCTTCGAGTTCTACCTTTCGACTACTCACACCTTTCGCGAGAAACTCCTTCTCAAGAAAGGATCCATTCTTGGCAACAAAGACCTTGCCCTCGGATCTGTGATAGAAGGTATACCCAATCGTTTCCTTAGGGTATCCTATGAAGACACATTTTTCCGCTTTGGGTTCGAGTTTATCCGGTTGAAGTTTCTTCACATAAACATCGCATCCCCAAACTTTAAGAAATGACAGCTTAGGTTTGTTTCCAAACCAGAATTCATACTGTGTCTTTTCAACGGATTTAGATGGTGCCCTATTTAAAGTGAATGTAGCGGTTTCCAGTGCATAACCCCAAATGACAGTGGCAAGTCAGTCAGAGACATCATAGATCGAACCATATCCAATAAAGTACAATTACGACATTCTGACACACCATTACGTTGTGGTGTTCCGGCAGGCGTGAGTTGTGAAACTATTCCACAGTCTTTCATATGTGTGCTAAACTCGTAACTAAGGTACTCTCCTCCACGGTCGGACCGCAGAAATTTGATCTTTCTGTTACGATGATTTTCCACTTCATTCTGAAATTCTTTGAACTTTTCAAAAGATTCAGACTTGTGTTTCATCAAATAGATATACCCGTATCTACTCAAATCATCCGTGAAAGTAACAAAATAACGATATCCACCTCGCGCCGACACACTCATTGGTCCACACACATCAGTATGTATGATTTCTAATAGACCTGTCGCCCGTTCCATTGAACCGGAAAACGGCGTTCTAGTCATCTTGCCCATAAGGCATGGCTCACATGTATCAAATGATTCAAAATCAAGTGATTCCAAAAGTCCATCAGAATGGAGTTTCTTCATGCGTTTAACGCCAATATGACCTAGACGGCAGTGCCACATATATGTAGATATATCATTATCAAGTTTAATCCTTTTAGCATCAACATTATGAATATGCGTAATACTGCTATCGAGATCCAACAGAAATAAACCATTCAACATAGGTGCATGACCATAAAAGATATTATTCATATAAATCGAACAACCATTGTTTTCAGACTTAAATGAATAACCACTTTGCATCAAACATGATCTGGATGCAATGTTCATGCTCAGTGCAGGCACCAAATAACAATTATTTAGGTTTATAACTAATCCCGATGGCATATGGAGAGGCAGCGTTCCGACGGCGATCACATCAACTCTTGATCCATTGCCGACCCGCATCGAGACCTCATCCCTTGCTAGTTGTCGCTTGTTCCGTAGTCCCTGAACCGAGTTACATATATTAGCAACCGATCCGGTATCAAATACCCAGGTGCTACTGCGAGTACTAGTCAAGTACACATCAATAACATGTATATCACATATACCTTTGTTTGCCTTGTCGGACTTCTTGTCCGCCAAATACTTGGGGCAGTTGCGCTTCCAATGGCCAGTCCCCTTGCAATAGTAGCACTCAGTGTCAGACTTAGGGCCAGCTCAGGGTTTCTTTTCAGGCGTGGCAACATACTTGCCACCCTTCTTTACCTTGTGCTTTCCTTTCTTATCCTTCTTGAAACCGATGGTCTTATTGATCATCGACACTTGATGTTCTTTCCTAATCTCCACTTCTGCAGTCTTAAGCATTGACAGAAGCTCGGGAAGAGACTTCTTCATGCCCTGCATATTATAGTTCATCACGAAGCTCTTGTAGCTAGGTGCCAGAGATTGGAGAACACGATGTATGCCTAAGTCAATGGGAATCGTTATTCCCAAGGACACAAGCTTATCGGCGTACCCAGACATTTTGAGTACGTGCTCACTAACGAAGCTGTTTTCCTCCATCATGCAGCTAAAGAACTTTTCTGTAGCACTATAACTCTCTACGGCAGCATGGGTATTGAAAATCATTTTCAATTCTCCCATGGTATCAAAGACATTGCCATTTTCGAAACGTTTTCGAAGTTCTGGCTCTAGCCCATACAGTATGCCGCAATGAACTAAGTTGTGGTCCTCCTGACGAGTTATATAGACGTTCTTTTCCTCGTCAGGGGCATCAGGAGCTAGTGGGGTGCCTAGCGGCGCATCTAGCACATATTGCTTTTGTGCAGTATTGAGGAGAATCCTCAAATTCATAGCCCAGTTGGTGAAGTTGCTACCATTCGCAGCAAGTTTCTCTTTCTCCATGAACACATTGAAATTAAAAGCAGGTGGTGCCATGTACAATAGAATTTGTAAAGTATATTTAGACTAAGTTTATGATAGATTGATTTCGACTAATCCAAATTACTAATGAACTCCCACTCAAAAACGACATCCCTCCTGTCCTTTTGGTGATTACATGAACCAAATCCACTACACCAAGTCCGATCATCACGTGAGTCAGTGTAGCTTCAAAGGCGAGCATCTATATGGGCATCATATCAACTATATGACTCATGCTTAACCTTTTGGTCCGTGTTCCGAGGTAGGGCTGTCAAAAAAGTTCGGGCTTGACAAACTGTGCGAGTTCGGCGCGTTAATAGCTCGGCTCGAGCTTGATTCGTCTCTCTAACAAACCAAGCTCGAGCCTGTTTTCGAGCTCGCGAGCTTAGTCGAGCCGAACTCAAACAGTTCGATAAAGCTCGTGACTTTTTTACAGCCGCAAAATTGAGACTATTATTATTATTCCATCTGTTGTAAGACAGCTAAAATAATTATGCTAGAATGTTGGCACTGTATTACTATTATATGAAACTCCAAGCCATTTCTGTTATTCCGTTTTCAAGCTTTACTATTTTTTTGCTATGTAGCTGCATGTCGGTAACTAAAATTTCCTTATCGAGCTTCAAGGAACCGAGCTCAAGCCTACTCGAGCTTTGGTCGAGCCGAACTCGAGCTTAGATGTAGGCTCGAAGGTCAACCTAGGCTCGCTCGAGCTCGGCTCGAGCTTATATCGAGCTCGAGCCGAGCCTAATAATGTTCGCTCGAGTTCGGCTCGTTGACAGCCCTATTCCGAGGCCATGTCTGTACATGCTAGGCTCGTCAAGTAAGAACCTTAGTATTTGCGTGTGTAAAACTGTTTTACACTCGTTGTATGAAAGCGTAGAGTTGAGAACACCCGATCATCACGTGATGCCTCAAAACACGATCCACAAAACGGTGCATACTTAAGGAAGAACACATTTTATCTTGATATCTAAATGAGGGATCATCTTATAATGCTACCAAACGCGCCAAACTAGCAGTATAAGATGCTAACATCTAATGTGTGAAGTGAGGTGATATGGTCCATGCATTTGATCTCTATCATTTGCATCATGGTATGATCTCTATCATTCCTTTGTGTGTAAGGCCAAGGTCTATGGAACTTACACGTTAAGTGAGTTGTAAGAGTATCTATCATACATCTACTTACAACAATACCATATCAAAACACTAGCCTAGCAACAATCTAAACTAGACGCCTCTAATTTATCAATTGCAAGTTTTACGTGGCTTAGGGCTTTCGGAGATAGACTGTCTAACCTACGAACATGAACCACAACGAGGATAACCAAGTTATTAGCAACTCGTTGTAAATCAGATATTGACCATAGTAGGAGAGACAGACACCCGCCAGCCACTTATGCAAAACAAGTTGCATGTCAGTCGTGGAACCGGTCTCATGTACGATGACATGTAAGGTTGGTCCGGGCCGCTTCATCCCACTATGCCACCAATATCCAAAGTACATAGAAGATGCAATAACATGATCATCATCGCCCACATATAAACATATGTGTACTACCCGTGCAAAGCACCTATGCATAGATCAGGCTCTGATATCACTGTTGGGTCCGCAGCATAGAAAACAAAAATTTCCTACGCTGTGAACTACACGCCAAGATCTATCTACTAGGTACAAAGCAAACGGGTGGACATACATCCATAGAGAAATTACCCTCGAAGACAACGAGCTTTGTTAACGAGTAGGAACTCATGGTTGATGTAGTCGTACACTTGCCGATCTCAAGATCGTGAGGAAGTCCGAGCGCCGCAACTCAGCAGCGCATCCGCACTCGCACACACGTTCAAGCCACCGGACAACCTCCACATCCTCGCTCCAGCGATCCAGCGGAAGAAGCAACTCCTTCCAGACGAAATGCCACCGGGAACATGTATCTCGCTAATCCCAGACCATGGGGGAATAATTCTAGAGGGGGAGAGAGATCTTCACAAGGAGGTGTGTGGATGAAGGAGGGAATGGGTGGCCTTTTATAGGAGGAGGGGGGTGCCCCCTCTCTCCATGGCCGGCGCATGGGGGGGTGACCCCTCACCTCCCCCATTCATGTGGTGGTAACTCCTCCACATTAAAATGCCTCTTCACATTCCCTTTTAAAGTCTCCACTTTAAATGCATTAAGTTTCTCCAAATTTAATGCTCTCTCATTTAATAAAACTCTTTTATTAAATTTATTCAGAATTTTTTTAATTACTTTAATTAACAAACATTCACATATAGCCCCTTGCAATATTTCAATATCACATGCAGAACCACTTTCTGCAATTTCACCCGAAACAATTTCCGATTTCTATTGAAACAATTCCTGCGCTTTGCAATTCTTTCGTCTGAAACATAGGTGCTCCAAAATGGTGTCCGGTAACTCTTAAGTGTGCCACCCTACGGTTCGCGAATAATGCAGACATGATCGAGACCCTTCTCCGATCAATAATCAGCAGCGCGACCTAGAGATCCGTACTGACTCCTACACATTCAACGATGACTCCTGTGATCATGAGAACCTTTAACGCTTGTAACTAAATCCCTTTGTCTCTCGATATATGACATGTCCGAGATTCGATCATCGGTATCTCCATACCTAGTTTGATCTCGTTACCGACATGCACTCTTTTCTCGTTCCCGTGATATAACATTCTAGTGATCACATCACTTGCTTGCAAGCTATCCTAATGTGATATCACCGAGATGGCCCAGAGTATATCTATCCGTCATCTGGATTGACAAATTCCACTCTTGATCCATGAGCCTCAACATAACACCTTCGTAGCACTGAACCCATCTTTATAGTCACCCTGTTACGGTGTGACGTTTGATGTTATCAAGATACTCTTCCGGTGTTAGCAATTAACATGATCTCATGGTCTAAGGATAAAGATTACTTCGTATGATGTTATAGCAATATAAACACAATGACTTGATCGTAATGCTATACTTCGGATGAATGTTCATCACATCATTTCACAAATGTTGTGACCTTGTTATTAAGAACATCCAATGTCCATGATCAGGAAACCTTGATCATCTTGTTAATCAATAAGCTAGTCTATAAGAGAGGCATGACTAGGAACCCTTTTTGTTTATTAAACACACATGTATTGATGTTTCCTATCAATAAAATTATAGCATGCAAAATAAACATCTATCATATACAAGGAATACATAATAACAACTTTATTATTGCCTCTCAGGGCATATTTCCTTCAGGGAGGGGCAGAGAGGCTGCAGCTGGGGCCAGGCGAGGACAGGGAGGTGGCCTGGCTCGGGTGGGGCCCATGTGTAGCGAGAGAGAGAGAAAAAGAGAGAGGGCCGAGAGGTGAGGGGGTAGATAGAGCTAGGGTTGGGGTAACTCGGGTTAGGGTTTAGGTTAGGGGTTGGGGTTAGGTTAGAGAGGTTAGCTCGCATGGGAGAAAGAGAGAGAGCAGAAGAGGGTTTAGGGTAAGATAAGGTAGTAGATGAGCATGGTTAAGGTAGGGTAGGGTGGTAGGTTGTCATATGATCAAGCAAGATCAAGCAAGGTTGGTGATGTAGGTGAGGTAGGGGTAGGACTAGGGTTTTTGGTTCACATGATCAAACACATGGGTGGGGTGATGGATAAGGAGAGTGAGATGGGAGAAGAGATGGTGAGAGGGTTTTTGTGATGAGCTAACAAGATCATGCCAGAGACGGAGGAGATGGTGGTGAGGTTAGGCTTGTGATGCACATGGCAAAGGGAGAACAAACAAGAAGGTGAGGAATGAGAGAGAAAAAGGGTGGAGCTCAACAAAAGAACAAGATACACTTGGTTTGATTCCCAAAAAACAAGATCCACTTACAAAAACAAAGAAAAACCCAAGGAGAAGAGATGGTAGAGATTTGCATGGCCCATGCATGATTAGTAGATGCCTTGTTTAATTCTATGAAAACAAAAATAAATCCCATGGCATTTATTCCCATGCATTCCAAAAAATATGGAGCTAAGGCCAAGCCAAAAGAAGTAAGGGGGAGGCTCCATGTGGAGTAGTGGGCATATGCTCATATTTGAATACAAATGGGACATGCTAGTGTGTATGTTCCACTAGATGTTTAATAGTCTCAAATATTCCAACATAGGCATACATTCATAATAATCCATATGGAAGCTAGAAAAAGGGTACCCTCACGAAGCATGCAAAGGTGGCTCCACATATCAATGATGTGAAAACAACATGGTGCATATATGGAAGCATGTGGAATAATAGAAGTGGATCCATCCCAACCCACATGAGCTAGATTTAAATGCCAAAGGAAAAGTGTAAAAGCTCATGGATAATTAGGATGGTGGAATTATAAGGTGGTGACAAGGAAAAGGTGGTGGAGTTGAATAAAAGATATGCCCCCAACTCAACTTGGGCATCAAGCATTTATCAAGAATCAAATACAATATATCAAGAGCCAAATACAAAAAACTAATGCATATGAGACAAGAACCAAATGAAAAGGGTTTTATATGATGCTCAAATGCAAGGTGGCATGATGACATGAGCATGATATAATTATGATGCAACAATTATATGTAGGAAGTAGCAATTATATTACTAGACCATGTAGCATTACATATGTTAGACAGATGGGATGCTACAACTCTCCCCCACTAAACAGGAATCTCGCCCCGAGATTCTAGGAAGAAGAAGACACGAAGATGGTAGGATACTTGGCACGTAGCTCATCCTCGCGTTCCCAAGTGGCTTCATCAACGGAATGGTGCGACCACTGCACCTTGCAGAACTTGGTGGACTTGTTGCGAGTCCTTCTTTCTGCGACTTCTAGAATTTTTATGGGGTGTTCTTGATAAGACAGGTCTTCTTGGAGATTGATAAGCTCATGGTCCACGGTCCTGCCGGGGTCCTTGAAGCACTTCTTGAGTTGAGAGATATGGAACACATCATGGACCTTGAGTTTTTCAGGAAGCTCAAGAGCATAAGCAACTTCTCCTCTTCTTCCATGAATTTTGAAAGGACCGATGTATCTAGGAGCCAGCTTTCCTTTGATACCAAACCGGCGCTTGCCTCTCATGGGAGTGACACGAAGGTAAACGAGATGAGCAGGGACATACTCCATGTCTGTGTACTTTGTGTCATAGTTACTCTTCTGGTGACTTTGAGCAACCTTCAGGTTTTCAAGAATGATGTGAACCTTCTCCTCCGCTTGAGTTACAATGTCGGGGCCAAACAATGTTCTTTCACCTGCGCCCGACCAACCAATCGGAGTTCTGCATTTGCGACCATAGAGAACCTCAAATGGTGCCATATTTAGACTTTTCTGGAAGCTGTTGTTGTAAGAGAATTCAGCATAAGGCATTCTTCCCACTTCATGTCGAAAGAGATAACGCAAGCACGGAGCATATCTTCCAGAATCTGATTGATCCTTTCAACTTGTCCTTGCGACTGAGGGTGGTAAGCTGTGCTGAAGTTCAATTTTGTTCCCAAAGCATTTTGGAAACTTCCCCAGAACTTGGAAGTGAAGATGCTTCCATGGTCTGAGCTGATCTCAAGAGGAACCCCATACAGAGAGACAATTCTGTTGATATAGAACTCAGCCAACTGAATTGCAGAAATTGTTTCCTTGACGGGAAAGAAGTGAGCCACTTTAGAAAGCCTGTCGATGACAACAAAGATTGCATTTTTGCCCTTCTGCGACCTTGGAAAACCAGTTATGAAGTCCATCTCTACTTTCTCCCATTTCCATTCCGGAGGCTTTAATGGCTGTAGAAGACCGGAAGTTTTCTGATGGACAGCTTTAACTCTATGGCAGACATCACACTCCGAGACATACTTGGCACAATATCGTTTCAACCCAGGCCACCAATACTGTGTTTTCAAGTCCATGTACATCTTAGTGCTGCCAGGGTGGATAGAAAGAACAGAATCATGCGCCTCCTGGAGAACTTGCTCTCTTAAACCCGGGTAGTTCGGAACAAACATCCGATGTTCAAAGAAAAGAGCGCCTTGGTCGTCGACGTGGAAGGACTCATACTTTGGAAGCTAAATGTTGGAGATGATCTTTTTAGTGTAAGGATCACCAAGTTGAATGGAGCAAACTTTTTCTTCCAAGAGAGGTGTTGCCAGGAGGTTCAGAAGATACCCTTGATCCACAATTTCAAGGTTGAGCTGACGGAATTCCTCGCACAAGAGAGGTTGTTGTTCTTCCACCATGAGGTTGTTGACATAAGCTTTGCGGCTGAGAGCATCGGCCATCACATTAGCTTTGCCCGGAGTGTAGTTGATGGTCAAATCAAAATCATTAATTGCTTCAATCCACCTCCTCTAACGAAGGTTGAGATCCGGCTGTGTGAAGATATACTTCAAACTCTTGTGGTCAGAAAATATTTCACAACGGTTGCCAAGCAAGTAGTGCCTCCATATTTTCAAAGCAAAGACAACTGCTGCGAGTTCAAGGTCATGTGTTGGATAGTTGAGCTCATGAATTTTCAATTGATGAGAGGCATATGCAACGACTTGCTTTTCTTGCATAAGGACCGCACCCAATCCTTGCAAGGAGGCATCACAGAATATCTGGAAAGGCTTTGATGTATCCGGAGGAATCAAGACTGGTGTGGAAGTGAGCTTCTCTTTGAGTGTTTCAAAGCTGGCTTGACATGCAGGAGACCAAAGGTATTTCTTGCCTTTCTTGAGGAGATCGGTAAGAGGCTTCACAATCTTTGAGAAATTCTAAACGAAGCGACGACAGTAACTAGCCAAACCAAGGAAACTCCGGACTTCTTTGACATTTATGGGTGGAAGCCAGTCAACAATTGTCTTAACAGTTTCTGGGTTGACGGCAATGCCCTTGGCAGAGATAACGTGACCAAGGTAGGTGACTTCAGGCAGCCAGAACTCACACTTGGAGAACTTTGCATACAGGCGGTTCTCACGAAGCTTGTTTAGGACACACCAAAGGTGTTATTCATGTTCTTCCTTTGACTTAGAATAGACTAGGATGTCATCCAGATAGACCACAACGAACTTATCAAGATACTCCATGAAAACCGAGTTCATAAGCCTCAAGAAGGTGGCAGGTGCGTTGGTGAGACCGAAAGACATGATCATGTACTCATACAGGCTATAGCGGGTGGTGAAAGATGTTTTGGGAACATCTTATTTGCGAATCTTGATTTGATGATATCCACTTCTCAAGTCAAGTTTAGAGAATACCACAGCTCCAGCTAGCTGATCGAAGAGATCATTAATCCGCGGAAGGGGATATTTATTCTTGATGGTTTTAGCATTGAGAGCCCGATAGTCAACACAAAGTCTATCAGTCTTGTCTCGCTTCTTCACAAAGATGGTTGGGCTACCCCAAGAAGAAGTACTGTGCTGAATGAAACCCAACTTCTCTTGTTCATCAAGCTGACGTTTGAGTTCAGCCAACTCAGCAGGACCCATTTTATAAGGCCGCTTGGAGATAGGAGCGGTACCAGGTTCAAGCTCAATCACAAACTCGACCTCACGATCCGGAGGCATACCTGGCAACTCTTCAGGAAAAACATCTGGGAACTCACAGACCACCAGAACACTTTGAATAGCTTCCATAGCATCATCATTCAGAGCCGCCAAAGAGAAAAGCTGAATTGTAGGAGTCAGACTTGGAGAATAGACTATATGGCCTTCAGGAATTTTCAGAGAAACCGAGCGTTCAGCACAATCAATCACAGCTGCATTTGCTGTTAACCAATCCATGCCCAAGATAACATCATTGTCAGAATTGCCTAGAATAATTAAGGAAGCCGGGAACAAAGAACCACCAATCTCAATTTGATTGCCATGGCTGATTTTTGAAGCCCTCATGTTTGATCCAGGAGATTGCACCATGAGGCGAGTTGGTAAAGCATCAGAAGGTAACCCATTACTCTCCGCAAACTTGTATGACACAAATGAATGTGATGCACTAGAATCAAATAAAACTCGTGCAGGAACTGAGTTAACAGGAAGCATACCCATCACAACTCCAGGTGCATGCTCGGCTTGAGCGACGTTGACACAGTTGGCACGAGCAACCGTAGACCCGGGCTTGGTGTTGATGTTGAGAGCCCGAGGTGGAGGTGCACAAACCATAGAAGAACTTGCCGCAGGTCTTGGAGGTGGTGGTGGAAGAGCTTTGTTGTTCATTGGACAATTCCAGTGTTGGTGCCCAGTGTTTCCACAGGTGTAACAGGCACCAGGTGGACGTGGAGCAGCGTAGCCAGGGACTCCGCCAGGCGCTCCAGGGTAGTTGTGGTTGTAGCCCCTGGGAGTAGCAGTGAAGGAGTTTGGTGGCCTTGCCGCGTAGCTTGAAGGTCTTGGTGGATCCGGGAGCGACGGTGGGGTGTTAGGAACCCACACGCGGCGCTTAGAAGGAGCTGTCATAGCTGAAGAGCTTGCTGCGTCGCGGCTGTGTCTCTTGGACTCCTCAAATACTTGCCTACTTGCTTCCTCCTGTAGAGCTGTATGTTGGAGTTCCAGAAAAGACCCCGGCCTTGCATGAGTGATTGCATATTTGATTGATGCATTGAGCCCTTGTCTGAACCTCTTTTGCTTCTTCTTGTCATCAGAGATCTCATCGCCACCATACCGAGAAAGGTTCATGAAGTTCCTGATATAGGTATTGACATTGTCATTGCCCTGCTTGAGGTTGAGAAACACTTCCTTCATCCTTTCCATGACAATTTCTGACAGATATTGCTCTTTGAAAGCCCCAGTGAACTGCTCCCAAGTAGGCTGAAACTCAGAGTGGTTTGCCTTCAGGTAATTCTCCCACCACAGAGTTGTATCTCCCTTCAGAAGGTGAGTGACACATTTTACCCATTCTTGCTCAGGAACATCAGTAGTCATCAGTAACCTTGACATCTCACGCAGCCAATCATCTGCATCCAGAGGCTGATCAGACACCTCAAAGTGGCGCGGGTTGAACTTTAGAAAACTCTTGATGTCTCCTCGCTTGGGAGGTGGAGGTAGCGGAACAAACTCATTCCTCCTGACACTTTCTTCAAATCGCTGCTGGTTCTGCTGCATTGCTCCCAAGGCATTAGCAATACTTGCCAACGCAGCCCCCAGTTCAGGTGGTATGTCCTCAGAACGGCGTGGTGGTGCCATCCTGTGATTGATATAAAACACAAGTCAGTACCATAATGGAGAATAATAATAGTCCAAAATAGTACCAAAATGGAATTAACCAAAATTAAAGGATACAAATTACTAAGATGATATTAAAATATCAACAAAGTTCAAAGCACCTAGAAGATATTAAGCATAACGCACATGACTGAACAAGGAGTGTGGTACACAAGCTAACAAAGAAAATTTTTCCACAAGTTTCGGCATTAAAATACCACTAGATGCGCAAAACCACTTAACGAATCAAGATTAGTAACTCTACCAATTCAATATACAAGAGCGAGTGATAAAAGTAGTGGTATGGTCGCGACTCCATCCCGCACTCAAATCATTACTCCGCACATGAATAAGTAAAACACATATCCCAACACCTTCTTTTTAAGATAAACCTAAAGATTAGTAACTACGGAAACGAACACCCCAACAAGATAACGTCGGATAACAAAGAGTAAGATAGATCGCGCCGGTATACAACGAATCAGATAGATCGCGTCGGTTTACAAAGGCCTGTCGGTATGGAATGTACCAACAGTTGAAAACCAAAAGGCAGATAGCGATAACATGTTGGATGCAACAGATAGACAAGGAATTCACAGACACACACACACAACCTATGGTACTACCGAACCCAGAACACGTGAATCCTAGTTTGAATTTTTAGAAGAGGATTGAAAACGTTACACTTCCTTACCAGAAAAAGGGTGGGTGGGTGGGTAAGAAGAAAAATGGAAACAGTCCTACTCTCACGTTTTTGTTTTTCCCTAGTATACATAACTACCAAAATATTTGCTAGACTGACAACGACCATTTGGCTGAGACCCTGAAGGGCGGGATGGCTCTGATACCAATTGTAACTACCTCGGTGAATTACGCTCTAAGTTGCATGCCTGGATGAGCAAAAGTGGTTAAAATAGTACGGTGGGGCCAGGGGCCACTCACAGGTAGACCTGTCGGCCGTTCTAACCACTTCCAGAATATCGGGACAAGAACGAGCGGCGTAATCGGCAGGCGAAGGGATCAACTACATACACAAGTGAGTATGTATGCAAGCCACCATACAACAGTTTTCAGAGCCATTCCATCTAAAAGAAATAGAAATATTGCAACGCCATATGGCAAGATCCAAATATCCTAGATAGAGATAATAGTTTAGGATAGCTCCTCATACATCAAACATCAGAGTATCAGGTGGAAGCGGAAAACAAGATCCGAGTACGGATAAGAAGCAAATCGGCATAAGATGCCACATAAATAAACACATCCCGCCCACAGATCTCGCGGATCCCCATCCCCGGAATCTCTACACCGAGTGATCATTGCCAACATCATCCGTCTCCTCCACCCAGTATCCATCTTGCGAATACACCTGTTCATCTGAATCAAACAATTTATCGTGTGAGACCCTAGGGGTACTCAGCAAGTCTTTATGCCTCTAAAGGGGACATATACCTGGGGTGACGCAATTGCAGCAAAAGATAATAACTAACAAGTCTATAGATACTCGCTAACCATCCGCCTAACCAATGATAGACAAATGTCCATTAATTAGTAACAACAGTTATAATAGTATAATTCACAGATCCATCCTCCTTCTCGCTTACCAACGAGAAAGCGGACGAACAACCCACCCGTTGGCAGTCTTATTAACCATTCCATGAGTATTGCACTATTTACTAGTCAGGTACTTAGTCAAATTAAAAGCGGTACTTTAGTTATACTTGTCTATGATCGAGAAACTGTGCTCCAAGTCGTCCATAACCACGGACACGGCTTTCAGGAAGATTTACCCTGCAGGGGTGCACAAATAGCAACACACACTCGATCAACCTCGGAAAAACCAAATCAAAACCCAACGAGGCATTCACGACAAACGATCACAGGATTCAGAAATATTTCAGGGGGCCACCCCAATAAGCTACCCGCAACGAAGTTGGCCGGCTCCGAGACGGACCCAGGGTTTGCGACGACGGCTGTAAACGACTGGGAACCCGAAAGTGTGACTTGGCTTGTCGATACCGCGAAAACGTGGCGCGATCCAAAACAGTACAGGTGCTCCACACACAATCTTAAATAAAGCAGTAAAGCATGGCATAAGTACAGGATAGTAATAAATCCCCAAACTACTTTATGGCCCCAAGAAATAGGAATGAATCAAGCTCTGGCTCAGGGGGGTCCATAAGGCCTCCCGGATGTGGATAGTGCGAATTGTCAAGGAATAGGAATCAAGTACTCGGGGTCCTACGGGACACAAGTGAGCATGAAAAACCAAATAACAGATATTGCTCACCGGTGCCTCTTTCATTAGTTATCCCATTACTACTCAGGTTAAGTTGTTTAGGTACCTCGTTATCCATCAGACACTCACATACCCTACACATGCTGTTCTACGACTCACATGGCTCAAACAACTCCTGTAGTAATGGCTCATGGGATGGAGGAACAAGATTCAGTGGGGTTTAAAAGTAAAGGCTATGCAGTACTTGGGATTCAATTTAATGCAATCGCGACTCAATGATGCAAGAATAAGATAGAGGCAATAGGTTCTATATGTATGCAAGCATGTGGTAGTGCTTGCCTGGCAGCTCAGTTGAAGCGAGAGAAGGATCTGGGTAGTACTCCTGGGATTCCTGGTATTTTCCCTGCTCGGCGTCTATTCGACGAAGAACCAAACAAACAAGGGCCAACATAAATAAAGTGCACAAGCATATGAATTAAAATGCGACAAGCAAACAAGCATGCCATGATGAATGATGCACAATTTACATGGCAATAATGTAGCATGGCATGGGTGAGGTGTGGGGTACGAGAATAAAGCATTTTATTGAGTTTTAGCCATGTTTTGCTCCTATATAAGTTGTTGTATACTTTATATTTATATGATTCATGCTGCAATTCAAAACATGGAATGCATAGATAGAATGGGCTCGTCGCGCTGATCGATTTAGACATATTATCTGTCGAATTTGGAGTTGTAGAATTAAAGTTATTAATTAATTAAGAAAAGGCATATTGATTGCATTTGATCAATTTCGAAAATTTAATTTGCCCAAAAGATATTTTGAATGGCATATTTGAAATCCTCACCTTTTTCTGATTCCAAAACATATATCATTTGTAGTATTTGGATTTACAAATTAAAAGTTATTAAAAACAGATTTAAATTCATATTAAAACATTTTCTGAAATTGTTTTTATAAAAACAGATAGACACAGAGACTTTTTATACCCAGAGGGAGTTAGCCCAGGTCACAGACAGGTGGGTCCTGCGCTGTGCTGGCGATACTGGGCGCAGCGGAAGTTTTCTCACCGACGCAGAAGCTAACCGCAGCAACTGATCGGTGGACCCGTCGCTCGAGCGGGCCCAAGTGCCAGCGGGTGAGAGGGAGCTTGCCACGCGGCAGGGCCAGGGACTGCGGGTTGAGAGCCGCAAAGTCGTGGTCCCTTTTTGTAAAACGGATACAGCCGCAAACAGGTGGGCCTGGGCTGGACCACGGGTTGAGCAACAAAAGGTTGGGGGGTTTTGTGCAAAGTGCCAACGAACCACTGTTTTTCTTCTCGTTTTTATCTGACGAAACTGAAGAACAGACAGTGTGCGACACGCGGCGCGGGGGTTTGATCCCGCGACCTGGGGTGCTCGCGCAGAGAGGCGGAGCCACTGCGGCGGCTGGTGGTTGCTGTTCGGAAATGCAGGCGCGGCTAGGTGAGCTTCTACGGCGCGACGATGAGCAACGCAAGCGCGCACGCCGGTGCACCGAGGGCATTTGTCCCGTGGTCCGGCGAGGCCAGGAAATGACGGCGAGAGAGGGGTGTCTGGGGGGCACAGGGGCTCACCGCAAGGTGGTCGGCGCAGTCAGATCGGGCTGCGAAGCAGCAGATCGGCGACGGCGCAAACGAACGGCGGAGCTAGGGTTTTGGCGGCGTGCGTCGGTGTGCAGCAGGTACGGGCGGCTCCTCCTCGCCTCCGTGTACTGGGACGACGCTGATGCACGGCTCGGTCTTCCCCAGCGCCCAAACAACACGCCCGCCTCCTAGTTTTGGTGGTAGAGAGACAGGGCCGACGGTGAGGTTGTCAGGGTTTGAGAGAGAGGGGGGTGTCTGGGGGGCACAGGCAGGTGGTGGGGAGGAGAAGGGCGAGGCCCTAGTGGATCTGGGGACGACGCCAAGGCAGAGAGGGAGTAGATAAAGAGAGGGAAAGGGGAGAGGTGCCGTGGGGGATCGGTGGAGAGAAAAAGGTGGCCTCGGTCACCTTTTCTCCTCTCCTCCCTCACGTGCTCGACGTGGGAGGGGCAGAGAGGTTGTAGCTGGGGCCAGGCGAGGACAGGGAGGTGGCCTGGCTCGGGTGGGGCCCGTGTGCAGCGAGAGAGAGAGAAAAAGAGAGAGGGCCGAGAGGTGAGGGGGTAAATAGAGCTAGGGTTGGGGTAACTCGGGTTAGGGTTTAGGTTAGGGGTTGGGGTTAGGTTAGAGAGGTTAGCTCGCATGGGAGAAAGAGAGAGGAGAAGAGGGTTTAGGGTAAGATAAGGTGGTAGATGAGCATGGTTAAGGTAGGGTAGGGTGGTAGGTTGTCATATGATCAAGCAAGATCAAGCAAGGTTGGTGATGTAGGTGAGGTAGGGGTAGGACTAGGGTTTTTGGTTCACATGATCAAACACATGGGTGGGGTGATGGATAAGGAGAGTGAGATGGGAGAAGAGATGGTGAGAGGGTTTTTGTGATGAGCTAACAAGATCATGCAAGAGATGGAGGAGATGGTGGTGAGGTTAGGCTTGTGATGCACATGGCAAAGGGAGAACAAACAAGAAGGTGAGGAATGAGAGAAAAAAGGGTGGAGCTCAACAAAAGAACAAGATACACTTGGTTTGATTCCCAAAAGACAAGATCCACTTCCAAAAACAAAGAAAAACCCAAGGAGAAGAGATGGTAGAGATTTGCATGGCCCATGCATGATTAGTAGATGCCCTGTTTAATTCTGTGAAAACGAAAATAAATCCCATGGCATTTATTCCCATGCATTCCAAAAAATATGGAGCTAAGGCCAAGCCAAAAGAAGTAAGGGGATGCTCCATGTGGAGTAGTGGGCATATGCTCATATTTGAATACAAATGGGACATGCTAGTCTATCCTTAAATGGGTGACACACGTGGCATCCCCAATCTTGAGATTTAGTCCATCCTTCATCTCATTACTCATTCCTTCCATACACCTAAAAAATTTCCTTCATACAAAACTTCACACAATCTTTGTTAGCAACATTAGTGCACTCAAGATAATAGGTCTTTAGGTTCAGTTCTAACACCAATAAAACTTCCATTAAAACACAAGCTACGGTAGCATTTCCCTCAAAAAGCTCAATTCCCCAAAAGAACTCAAAAAGGAACCAACAAGAAGCAAATGTAGAAAATGGTAGAAATCTGTCAAAACAGACCAGCAGGTAAAGGCGAATTTTTTAGAAGACCTTCTGTTGCTCAAATCAAAAAGTGCTGAACTAACGAAAGTTACATAACTACCTGGGGCAGAAGCAAAAAAATTCACGTTGCAAAAGGACCTACAGAGATTTTACACGAATTTTTACGGTGAAGCACAGAAATCTGTATCGGGACAGCAACTTTCCCAATTATTACTTCTATCTCATTAGAGGTTACTCTTGGCACAAAAAGCAAATAAAAAGGATAAGGAGTGGTTATTATTACTGAAGTAATAACTTCCAAGACTCATCTAAAACTTTTGGGTTATCTCCCAGTAAGTACTTTTCTTTAACGCCTTTAAGTTAGGCATAAGAAGCAAGAAAGAATCAAGTGTTCTCAAATGAAGAAGCATTAAGATTAATACCAGAAATATCTTCAACAAGGCAAGGTATCTCATCCAAATAAGTTCTAGAGGATCCTCTCTCAATGCTCTTTGGTTCACTATTTTCATCAAACAGGTTTTCGGGAACAATCCAATCAAGATTCTTTTCTATGGCTTCGTGCATTGCTACAAGTTTGAAGGGTATTGGTATCTTAATTTCCTCCTCATTAGGTTCAGTTTGGTTCATCTTTTCTCGTGTACCAACAACGTCTACACATGAGCCTAGCATATTGAAACGTTCAAAGACTTTTCTAGCTTCCTTGGCAACATCATAGAATTCCTTAAGGAAAGTTTCTAGAATAAAATCCCTCTTTTCAGGGTCCTCAATTTCTTTAAGTTTAAGAACCATTACTTGCATTAAGAGGTTGAGGTTAACAAACCTAGCTTCCAACATGTGAACTAAAGAAGCTGCAGCAATCTCATAGTTTGGAGCAAGTTCTGCAAGGGATCTATCCTCAATATCCTCATGTTTACTAACATGATTGAAGAAATCTTCAATATTATCTTTTCCAATTATAGAACCACTACCTATTGAAAGGTCTTTAAGGGTGAATTTAGGGATCAACATGGTGAGCTAAGGAAGAGGTAACAACTAAAGGAGACTTAATTTTTTTGTGTTTTTTAAATAAGAAAGCAAACTTGTAAAACTATTTTTTGTGTGTTTTTGATAAAGAAACAAGCAAACAAAACAAAAGTAAACTAAGCAAAACAAAAATAACAAAGTAAAGAGATTGGTTATGAGGGACTCCCCTTGTGAAGATGTCCTTGACTCCTCGGCAACGGCGCCAGAAAATATGCTTGATGGCCCAAACTATATCGAGCTCATTGGGGAATCCCAAGAGGAAGGTATGATGAGCACAACAGCAAGTTTTCCCTCAGTACGAAACCAAGGTTATCAATCCAGTAGGAGCAAGGAAACACCCCAAAGGTGTTGCTAGCTGAGCCTTGGCAGGGTGCACTACCGGTGCTAGTAGCAACGTGGAGACCTGCACAACACAACCATAGAACTCTGTCCCCAACTTGCGATGAGGTTGTCAATCTCACCGGTTTTTCTAAAAACAAAGGATTAAATGTATCGAATGGAAGGAAGTAATACTTTGCAGAAAGTAAACACAAAGCAGTAAACAGTTTGTAGATTGATTGTAAAAGAAAGGACCAGGGTCCATAGTTCACTAGAGGTGGCTCACCTTAAGATAGATAACATGCTAGGTGAACAAATTACAGTGGGGCAACTGACAAACATCAAGAAAGCATACAAGCATATACTAATCATCTTGACTCCTTTGAGATTCGATTGGGCATTACAACATTATACATAGACCGCCATCCAACTGCATCTATGACTAATAATCCACCTTCAGGTTATCATCTGAACCCCCTCCAGTATAAAGTTGCAAGCAACGGATAATTGAATTATGAATTGCATGTAAAGTAAACAATATGATTATTCTATGAACAAAGGATTGTTGTTTTCTCCCTAGTAGCAACAACACATCTAGTACCTTAGAGATTTATGTCACTTCCCCAGATTACCAGAGGCATGAACCCACTATCGAGCATAAATACTAACTCTTGGAGTTGCTAGCATCTACTTGGCCAAGATAGCTACTAACAATGGAAAGCATGCAAGATCACAAATAACAAAGACATGATAGAATCAATAATCAATCTGAAATAGCATCTCAATATCCATCGGATCCCCGCAAACACAACATGCAGAATTACAAATAGATGATCTTGATCATGAACGGAGCTCACTAGATCTAGACATGAAAGCACAAAGGAGGAGAACCAGCCATCTAGCTACTACATGGACCCGTAGTCCAGAGATGAACTACTCACGCATCACACCGGAGGCTTGCATGATGATGAAGAAGGCCTCCAGGGTGAATTCCCCTCTCCGGCAGGGTGCTGGGAAGAGCTTCAGATCCCTCCCGATCTAGAGATGGAGATGACGGCGACTATAGACTCTTTCGTGTAATTTTGATCGGGTACTTAGGGTTTCCGTATCAGAGGCAATATATAGGCGGAAGGAGAGGCCGAGGGGGTGCCTGGGGCGGCCAGACCACCCCCTGGCGCGGGCCAGGCCTAGCCGCGCGGCCAGGTGGTGTGGCCAGGCCCTAGCCCCTCTCCGTCTCGTATTCTGGCTCCAGGTGTCCCCCGGTAAAATAATGACTTTGGCTTTTGTCCCGTCCAATTCCGAGAATATTCATTTTTTGACTTTCCTAGAACCAAAAACAGCAGAAAATAGGCAGCTGACACTGTGGCTCTTGTTAATAGGTTAGTTCAAGAAATCATATGAAAAGTACTCCAAAGTGAGGACAAAACATAAGAAAGTAGATAAAACCAAGCATAAAACATCAAAAATTATAGATACATTTGCAATGTATCCGTTTCTTCGCAACACTGCAAAACTCTTTTGAGATTATCCAAGCAACTAGTAAACGAAGTTCCATAGACAGAAAAGTCATCCATAAATACTTCCATTATCAGTTCCATAAAATCCGCAAAAATAGCAGTCATGCATCTTTGAAAAGTAGTTGGAGCATTACATAAACCAAAAGACATAGGACAGTAAGCATGTAAACCATAAGGACTAATGAAAGTTGTTTTAAGTTAGTCATCAGGATGAACAACTATTTGAGAAAAACCGGAATATCCCTCCAAGTAGCAAAAATGAGTGTGGTTTTCTAACCTCTCTAAAGTTTGATCTATGAGCGATAAAGGATAGTGATCTTTCCTAGTTTCTTTATTCAATTTCCTGAAATCTATACACATCCTATGTCCAACAATAGTTCTAGTAGGTATCAATTCATTGTTTTCATTAGGAACAACAGTAAAACTGCCCTTCTTAGGGACACAATGAATAAGACTTACCCATTCACTTTCTTTTACAGGATAGATTATACCTGCATCCAATAGGCATAATAATTATTTTCTTACTACTTCCTTCATTTCGGGCTTCAGTATTCTATTAAATTCCGCAACTGGTTTAACACCTTCCTCCATGAATATTTGATGGACAGTTATCATGGGACTATTGCCCTTCAAATCATCCATTGAGTACCCAAAGGCCTTGCGATGCTCCTTAAGTACTTTCATGAGTTCTTCTCCTGAAAGTTTAGCACAAATAATAATAGGAAACTTATTTGTATCATCTAAAAATCTATATTTAAGATTATCAAGTAGAGTCTTCAATTCTGGGGGTGGTAATTCCTCGTCCCCTCTCTTTTCTGCCTCTTCAAAAGCCTCATTAGTTGGAGGTCCTATAATGGGAAGTGAATCGAATTCACCTTCTAGTTCTTCTAGGGACTTGTCCTCCATAACTATTTCTTCATAATTTAAGTCTTCATTTATTTCTTCTTTTTGATCACTAAAGAAGAGAGCTGTCATTTCCTCAATAGTTTTCTCTTTCTCTTCTTATTGTATTTGTGGAGGTCTGTCTTTAAATTTGGAAAAGTGGAATTCTTTTTCCGCTTACCCAAGCTTAAGAGACACAATTTTCTTTTTTGAAATCAACTTTGGCACCTACATCACTCAAAAAGTTTCTTCCAAATATAATTGGGCAAAGAGTGTCAGTTGGCATATCAACGACTACAAAATCGATAGGAAAGTTTTTATTATCAATTGTGACAGTTGCATCTTCAACTACTCCCATTGGAATTCTAAGAGTTTTATTGGCTAACATGATTGTCATATCAGTATTTTCAATTGTAGCCGGTTCTATTTCTTATTTTATTTCTAAATAAAAATCATAAGATATAACATTAACTTCGGTGCCAAGATCGCATAAACCATAATGCGAGGTTTCCTTAAATATGCAGGGAAGAATAGGCTTACCCACATCTTTACCTTTGTTTTACCTTCAACCAATACGAAAGTCTCCTTATCAAGTTCAACTATGTTACAATGTGCATACATAGCCATAATTGCTTCCTTGGTTACGTCTTAATCTTTGGTTTCTTCCAGATGTTCCACAACTTCTGGCATACTTTCCTCTTTCTTCTTCTCCTGTACTGCTTTGACCTATTCATATTCAAAAATACGCGTCTATGTAGTTTTAGGGAAAGGTATCTCATATATTGGTTCTAGGGAGGCCAGGGTTGCTTTAACTTCTCTTTTCTTCTTAGGTTCCGGTGGTGGATCATACTTGACCAAACCCTCTTTTAGAGCTTTGATGTGTTTTGTAAAAGATTTAACAACATGCAATATAAGATCTAAATCCAAATAAAGTTCTTTAGATAATTCTTTAACATGACCCTTTTTATTATAGTCATGAATACAATCATAATCTATTTCTATGCCTCCTTCGCTTCCTAGACCAGAATTCCATGAGACTCTATGATCCCAAATTCTATTAAGTAAAGCCTAAGCTTTAGTTATAGGAAGATTCATAAAAGCTCCTCTCGCACAAGAGTCTAGTTCAATTTTATTAGGTTCCATTAAACCGCCATAAAGATATGCAATAAATACCATTCAGGCAAATCATGATGAGGACATTGATTAAGTAAATCTTTAAATTTGATATAAGCTCTTACTAGTCCTTCATTAGGACGGTTCCACCAAGTCATTATAAGACGCCTGATTCCAAAAGATTTTGATAATGGATAATATTTTGCTAGAAACTCAGTGGCTAAATTATCTCAAGTAGTAGTGGCTTCTGGGGGTAGAGATCTATACCATGATAGATATGTACTAGTCAAAGTCTGACTAAAAAGTTTAACCCTTACCTCATTAGTAGTATATCTTGGTAATTGGAAAGTTCCTGATGTCTATGCACTTCTATTCTTGTAGACAGTTGTTGGGCCTCCAAGTGCAGAGGTTTGTAGAACAGCAGCAAGTTTTCCCTTAAGTGATCACCCAAGGTTTATCCAACTTAGGGAGGAAGTGGTCAAAGGTATCCCCTCTCAAGCAACCCTGCAATCAAGATACAAGAAGTCTCTTGTGTCCCCAACACACCCAATACACTTGTCAGGTGTATAGGTGCACTAGTTCGGCAAAAAGATAGTGAAATACAAGTGGTATGGATATAAGACAACGGTGAGAGAAAATAGATTGATGGCGTGAAAGAGACTAAAGGCAAACTGAAATAAAGATGGAAGCAAGCAAACATGTAACAGATCTAATAGCAAACGGTCTTTCAATGCTTAGAAACAAGGCCTAGGGATCATACTTTCAGTAGTGAACACTCTCATATAAATATATTCTCTTCATAATACTACTCTTAACTACTCTCCGGTTGAACACTCTAATAGATGGTAGGGCTATAACAGCACACCTCAAAGTTCATCTTTCCCATCTAGAAACCCCACACTTTCACCTTGAGTACTAGATGAGTCCAACAAACACCACAATTTCATAAAGACATCCAACTCCAAATATAACTCATAACAAGTATTTGTAATCTCTAGCCTAAGTGCCACCATGGTGAGCACGTTGTCACTTTCACACACATGGGGAGAGTAGAGATCTATTAAAGCACTTGAGTAGCAAGGTAGATCTACTTGATTACAAAGCTCATGATCACAATATGATCATGCATAGAGAGAGAGATGAACACATAGCTACCGGTAGAACCCTTAGCCTCGAGAGAGAACTACTCCCTCCTCATCATGGGAATCAGCAATGGTGATGGAGATGGCGATGGAGATCGATGGAGATGGCTCCGAGGGCACTTCCCCATCCTGGCAGGGTGGCAGAACAGAGACTTTTTGTCCCCCAAATCTCCCCTTCGGTGGCGGCGGTGCTGCAGAACTTTTTGTGGATTTCTGGTTAACTATTTAGGGTTTTGGTATCGGGAGGCTCTTATAGGCGAAAGAGGCAAGGTCGGTGGCCGGCCAGGGGCCCAACACCATGCCCTGGCGCGACCTAGGGTTGCCCGCGCCTAGGGGTGGTGTGGCCACCCTGTGGCCCCTCTCCGACTCTCCTTCTGGCTCCGTGAGTATTCCGGGAAAATAGGAACTTTGGCTTTTGTTCCGTCCAATTCCGAGAATATTCATTTTTTGACTTTCCTGGAACTAAAAACAGCAGAGAACAGGCAACTAGCACTGTGGCTCTTGTTAATAGGTTAGTCCAAGAAATCATATGCAAAGTACTCCAAAGTTGGAACAAAACATAAGAAAGTAGATAAAACCAAGCATGGAACATCAAAAATTATAGATACATTTGCAATGTATCAACATCCCCAAGCTTAACTCCTGCTAGTCCTCGAGTAGGTAAGTGATAAAAAGAAAGAATAATTTTTGAGATGACATGCACCATCAAAGACTTGATCAAAGTATTTGTAAAACATTAAAAGCTAGGATCATAGTACTTCAATCATAACATGAAAGACAAAGTTCTAGCAATAAGCAAAGAAACTATGATGCAACATGAAAAGGCACAAACAAAAGATTCATGAATAATAATGCTTTGCAAGACGTTTGTTTGTTTCACATAAAGAAAACATAGCATAATAGTATTCATCTTGGACCTCATAGAGTAGCAAATATAAATGCATAGGACACCTTCAAAGTTCATAAGAGTGACTAGATACAGTAGTTTAAAAAAAGCAATAACAAGTTATGCATCAATCAACTAGTCTTGGGACAATGCACATAGAACTAAGAATGGCCACTATGCTCTCAAAGTAGGTGCATAAAGGTAGAAGGTGGAGACTCAATATATAATGGTGGAAGAAGGGCCTTCATAGAAGGAAGCAGGGATTCAAGTCTCATAAAGACCTTCCAAAAATTATGGTACTTATAGCTTTCAGCTCACATTGCCCCTATCATAAGCATCTTGAAGTGATTAAGGTTAAAGTGAACAAACTATGGTGTACATGCTTGACGAAGTATAAGTCAGAAATTTCATGTCCCTTGTATACGAGGGCCGCTCCTCATGCTACTCAAGTTTAGTCACCGGTAAGTTCTTATCATCGTAAGTACAGGTGTATCATAGAGAACCGCCAACGGGGTACCCCTTACCCGATGATACGGAAGAATCCCCATATCAAAATGACAAGGCAAGCAGACAACGAGCATCTCAGCATTCTTCTTATTTACCATGGGAATATGGTGCTTTTTTCTATCTTTCCTCTTTTCATAGTATCTCTTTTTTTTCTCTTTTTTTTCTCAATATAGGACTTTTTTTATAAGAAGAATGCTTCATAGACAGCTCATTATGGTTACGCTGCAGGTTTCCACCATGTCAGCATGGATTAGACCAGTGGCCCAGGTGTTTCTCTAACACATACACATAACTCCATGGACTTACAAGCTGCCCTTTCATTTCACACTGACGACATCCATATACAAAAGAGCATGATATCAACTAGGTACAAGTACCAAGTGCAATGTTGAAAGCGTTCCCCATGAAAGCATGGTTCTACTAATTCCCAACAAATAAGTGCAAGCATATACAACATAGACGACACAATGGTTCAATTTTATTAAGGGCAAGAAAAGTAAAGTGTGCCATCAAGTTCGTGAGAGCTTTAATCACTAGTTTTCTCATAACAAGTTTAATTTGGAAGGTAAACAAAAGCATGAATATACTTGGAATAGCATAAGCTAATAGGTAGGTATGGTGGACTCTTTGGAATAACTTGGTTTAAGGAGTTGGATGCATGAGTGGAACTCATACTTGGTTGCGGAGGCTAGCAAAAGATCGAGAGTGACAAACTAAGAGAGCAATAATGGCCATAATCATGCAGAGCGACAAAACATCATTGATCAAAGCATAAAGTGATACTACAAGTTGAAAACTAAAGGATCATAAAGGCTATGGTGACTTGGGATAGTCATAACATGGTGTGAGCATGCGCCAAGTCAACCCAAATAAAGCATCAAAGGAGAATACCACAATACTATGCTTTAATATGCTAAAACAACGCATGATTCTTCAAAGGAACATTAAGCAATATCAATTGTTTATAACAAGTAATGCTACATCAAAGAATATTAAGCATAAAGCCAAAACAATATCGAGCATGGCATGACAAATCATAGGCCACAGTCAAAAACAAGCTCTCTTTACCACTTAAGCATGAACTTTTCCTACTCTTTTCCAATCCAAACCAAACTATTTGAAAACCAATGTATGAAAGAGGGGGTCCAACCAATTTATTCAGAAAACTAAGAAAACCAAGAAAAACCAAAAACCAAAACGAAAACGAAAAAGAAGACGCTCCAAGAACAACACAATTGTGCATGAAACAATAAAAATGAAGCGTTTGGAAGAAACCTGGGTTTTTTATTGATGAAGAAGGGGATGCCTTGGGCATCCCCAAGCTTTGACGCTTGTACTTCTTGGATATTTCTTGGGGTGACACGCGTGGCATCCCCAAGCTTGAGCTTTAGTCCATCCTTCATCTCATTACTCATTCCTTCCATACACCTGAAAATTTTCCTTCATACAAAACTTCACACAATCTTTATTAGCAACATTAGTGCACTCAAGATAAATAAGTCTTAAGGTTCATTTATAACACCAAATAAATTTCCCTTAGAACACTAGCTACTGTAGCACTTCCCTCAAAAAGCTCAATTCCCCAAAAGGACTCAAAAAGGAACCAACAAGAAGCAAATGCAGAAAATGGCAGAAATCTGTCAAAACAGACCAGTAGGTAAAGACGAATTTTTTCGGAAACCTTCTGTTGCTCAAATCAAAAGGTGTTGAAATAACGAAAGTTAGATAACAACCTGGGGCAGAAGCACAAAAATTCACGCCTCAAAAATACGTTCAGAAATTTTACACGAATTTTTATGGTGAAGCACATAAATCTGTTTCGGGACAACAACTTTCCCAATCATTACTTCTCTCTCATTAGAGGTTACTCTTGGCACAAAAAGCAAATAAAAAGGATAAGGAGCGGTTATTACTGAAGTAATAACTTCCCAGACTCATTTAAAACTCTTGGGTTATCTCCCAACAAGTACTTTTCTTTAACGCCTTTAAGTTAGGCATGATAGTTTGAGAAGATGCTCACATAAGACATATGAATTGAAGTAAAAGAGAGCATCAAGAAGCAAATTCAAAACACATTTAAGTCTAACACACTTCCTATGCATAGGAATCTTGTAAATAAACAAGTCATGAAAGCACAAAGCAACAAGCATAGGAAAGCAAAACAAGTGCAACTTCAAAATTTTCAACATAAAGAGGGGAAACTTAGTATTGTTGAAACACATAAAACCATGTTTCCCTCTCTCATAATAACTTTCAGTAGCATCATGAATAAAATCAACAATATAAATTTCACATAAAACATTCTTATCATGAGCCACATGCATAAAACAATTATTACTCTCCCTATAAGAGTAGTCATTCTTATTAATCATAGTGGGAGCAAATTCAACAAAATAGCTATCATTATTATTCTCATCACCATAATCATCAAATATAGGAGGCATATTGTAGTCATAATTAATTTCCTCCTCAATAGTAGGTGGACTGAAAATATCATATTCATCATTGTAATCATCATATATTGGAGGCATAGTATCATCAAAGTAGATTTTCTCCTTCATGCTTGGGGGACTAAAAAGATCATTTTCATCAAAACTAGCTTCCCCAAGCTTAGACTTTTCCATAGCATTAGCAACAATGGTGTCCAAAGAATTCATACTAACAACATTACTATTAGCATGCAAATAAAGTTCCATAGGTTTTTTAATTTTCTCTTCAAACACTTCATGTCCTAACTCGAGATAAATACTATAAAGCTCTCTAATTTTTTTGTTGTTTTCCATTAAGCCTAACTAGTGAAAACAAGAAACAAAAAGGAAAAATTGCAGAATCTAAAGGAAATAACTTCGAGCACTCACACCGGAGGATGTGAGTACCTTTTACCTTACCTCCCCGGCAACGGCGCCAGAAAATAGGCGTTTGTCGTGGGAGGTTCTTCTTCTTTAATCCTCTGGTGTGAATACCTTTTACCTTACCTCCCCGGCAACGGTGCCAGAAAATAGCTTGATGTCTACGCACTTCTATTCTTGTAGACAGTTGTTGGGCCTCCAAGTGCAGAGGTTTGTAGAACAGCAGCAAGTTTTCCCTTAAGTGGATCACCCAAGGTTTATCGAACTCAGGGAGGAAGTGGTCAAAGGTATCCCCTCTCAAGCAACCCTGCAATCAAGATACAAGAAGTCTCTTGTGTCCCCAACACACCCAATACACTTGTCAGGTGTATATGTGCACTAGTTCAGCAAAGAGATAGTGAAATACAAGTGGTATGGATATAAGACAACGGTGCGAGAAAATAGATTGATGGCATGGAAGAGACTAAAGGCAAACTGAAATAAAGATGGAAGCAAGCAAACATGTAACAGATCTAATAGCAAACGGTGTTTCAATGCTTAGAAACAAGGCCTAGGTATCATACTTTCACTAGTGAACACTCTCATATAAATATATTCTCTTCATGATACTACTCTTAACTACTCTCCGGTTGAACACTCTAATCGATGGTAGGGCTATAATAGTACACCTCAAAGTTCATATTTCCCATCTAGAAACCCGACACTGTCACCTTGAGTACTAGATGAGTCCAATAAACACCACAATTTCATAAAGACATCTAACTCCAAATATAACTCATAACAAGTATTTGTAATCTCTAGCCTAAGTGCCACCATGATGAGCACGCTGTCACTTTCACACACATGGGGAGAGCAGAGATCTATTAAAGCACTTGAGTAGCAAGGTAGATCTACTTGATTACAAAGCTCATGATCACAATATGATCATGCATAGAGAGAGAGATGAACACATAGCTACCGGTAGAACCCTTAGCCTCGAGAGAGAACTACTCCCTCCTCATCATGGGAATCAGCAATGGTGATGGAGATGGCGGTGGAGATCGATGGAGATGGCTCCAGGGGCACTTACCCGTCCCAGCAGGGTGCCGGAACAGAGACTTTCTGTCCCCCGAATCTCCCCTTCGGTGGCGGCGGCGCTGCGGAACTTTTCGTGGATTTCTGGTTGACTATTTAGGGTTTTGGTATCGGGAGGCTCTTATAGGCGAAAGAGGCAAGGTCGGTGGCCGCCCAGGGGGCCCACACCATGCCCTGGCGTGGCCTAGGGTTGCCCGCGCCTAGGGGTGGTGTGGCCACCTTGTGGCCACTCTCCGACTCTCCTTCTGGCTCCGTGAGTCTTCCGGGAAAATAGGAACTTTGGCTTTTGTTCCGTCCAATTCCAAGAATATTCATTTTCTGACATTCTTGGAACCAAAAACAGCAGAAAACGGGCAACTGGCACTGTGGCTCTTGTTAATAGGTTAGTCCAAGAAATCATATGAAAAGTACTCCAAAGTTGGAACAAAACATAAGAAAGTAGATAAAACCAAGCATGGAACATCAAAAATTATAGATACATTTGGAATGTATCAGTGCCACATATATCTTTGAAACATGCAATATGCTCATATGGTCAGGATCTTCTTCATCTCTAGTAAATTGCTTCTTGTGTAGAATACCAAGTAGTAGAGGATTTATTTCAAACCCCCTTGTCTTCTTGTTGGAGTTGTCTCTTTTATAAATATCATAGGGCTTTCCAAAGTGGCTGAGTGGGTTAGCACTAGCCATATGCTCAAACTCCATCATGTTGGTGGAAACCTGTAACTCAAAACAAAACTTAGCAAGACAAAAATAAATAAGAAAAAACTAAAATACCTACATCGCTTAGCTCCCCGGCAACAACACCAAAAAATAGCTTGATGACTGCAAGTGCATAGATCGTTTGTAGCTAGTTTTGAAATAAAGATATCAATCCCACAGAGAGTAGGAGTCTGAAGTCTAATAACTCTTATATTAAATACTACAATAGAAATGCTAAATAAAGTTCTAAGTAACAAGATAAAATACGAGTATTGTGTAAAAATGTGTTTTTGGGTTTTTGGTATAAGAGAACAATAAGTAAAGTAAAACAAATGAATACAGAAAGTAAATATCGCGTATGTAAAAGAGATTGGAACTGCAATAGGGAAAAAACGTTCTTAGGGAGTAGCGGATAAATCTCTAGCATTATGAAGAACTAAGGTAAAGATTATTATCATGAACATTCTCAACTGTGTATGTGTGGGAGGAACTCCGTATTTGGACAAATAGACAGCAACCACTGCTCACATCATCCTCATAACCACATCATTCAACAATCAACATGAATCAAATTACTGCGCTATTAAGGGACTTAATCCCGTAGGACGTATCCCATGGCATGGATAGTGTTCCGTGAGTTTCCTCGGTTCCCAAGTTGATACGTAAGGGGTGTCAATAGCTTTATAGTCACTGTAAGTGCTAACACACCTCCGTCTACCAACAAGTAGTTCCCTCCATCAAGTCCCCATAAGAGGCAAATATTGAGAGGTCGACTTCTCCCAACATCAAGATGAAGACAATGTAACAAATAGTCACAACAATGAATATCATAATAAACTTTATCTTATTTCAATCTCATACTAGGGTTTCTCCATCTCCCCAAGAACTAATGATCTACTCAGACATGGAGACAATCAACATCATGGCAATAACAATGGAATCTATCATAGATGAATAGTACTTGTATAAATCCACAATGAGTACGGAGATTACAACAAGATCTAGACAAGATGTAGATGGGATGGATGGAGATGGTGGCGATGCAACGGTTGGTGATGAAGATCGATGACTTAGCCTCCCGGATCTGCGTAGGGCGAAGATGGATCCCCGGTGGACGAGTTCCCCCTTCAGATGCCTTTCGGAGGTGAGGTTTCAGCGATTTCTGGTTGTTCTGTATGTCATCCTCCCCGATCCAGTTACACGGGGTGAAACTATTTGAGGAGGTGGTGGCGGTGCCAACTATACGGTGGGAACTATACGACCGAAAAATTATTTCCGCCGTATAGTTGGTCGTCAAACCCTCTGGACGCCTCGATCGTTTCAGGTTTTCTTCTGGTGATATTGATATTTCCTAAATAAGTGATTTACATTGTTTTTGACTCCTTTTCTCCCCAACACAACTACTCCAAGAACTGTGTCCATTGTACCCATCATCTATCCTGATCCTGGTGAAAACAGACATAAAATGTGCGCGCAAACACTGTAAAATACGAAGATCCTACAACTACAATGCAAAATAATAATATAAAATATGATGCAAATATGCACTCATCACCGGCAGCGGTGGGGCAACTTTTCCCTGGCGACTGGTTGGTCTGCGCGTGTGGCCGTGCCAGGCGGCGGTGCTCTCTACGGGTGGCGGCTCGGCGGGCTGGCGGTGGCGATCGGGCATGGGCATCTCTGAGTGGCGAAGCTGGTGGCGTCTAGGTCGGGAGGCAGCGGCTGCTGGGCGTGGGGGCAAGGGAAGCTTCGGAGCGGCCCGCATGCCTAGAGCTAGGCCCATCCGGGCCTGATCTGGGTCAAGGCATTCGTGTGGTGACCTCCCTGCTACTGATGTCCTGCACGGTTGCCCTCCGGTGGTAACTCGACCTCAGGTCTCTCGATGGTGACGACGCGGGTTCGGTGGAGCGTGACATGCCTATGGGTGGCGGCGGCAGACATGGCGTTGCAGCACGGCAGTCGGGGCTAGTCGGGCCTTTAGGGCCTTAAAGTCCCTAGCTGCTGCGTCCGGTCGATGTCCACTCAAGTGGTGGAGGACGGTTCTCCTCCGCGTGACTATGGCGTGGCCAGAGGCCGGAATCGGACCTGTGAGTCTGGATCTGGCTTTCGATGGTTGCGGAGTGCGACTGGAGGGTGGCACAGTTTCCACCTACCGACATCACTTTTGTCGTCCATGCATGTTGGCTCTAACTCTGACCCTCGTATGATCAGTTGGTCTTGAGGTGAGCTATCTATCACCCCTCGGTCCTGAGCTCGCGGACACTGGGGTGGCGGCTCCGGAAGGTGGACTGCACGAGCGTCTCTACCGCGAGCGTCGTGGCGGTGGTGATGATATGCCTCTTTTGGCCATGAGGGTGGCGAGGAGCAGGCGTTGGGGGACCTGGTTTGGTGCGCAACTCCCAGATCGCATGTAGAAGGCTTGGTTCGTGGTCAGTGGGTGGTCTGAGATACCATTCGTGGTTCGAAGGTTTTTTTGAGTGAAAGCTCAGCGCTTTGGTACCAACGGCGGCGATGCCTGCGGGTGACGTAACCCTCTTGAGGGCGTCATTGCGGCTACCTTCCCACACTTTGCCTCCGCGTGAAAACCCTAGACCTTATTGGTTTCAATGACGGTGGCGCTTTGTGTCGTTACCCTCTTGAGGGCGTCTTCGTGGAGCTCCAGTGTCTTCAGTCCCGCGCCACTGTCTTCGGTGGCAAACTCGGTCCTTCTTGTTTTTCTTATTTTACCTTTGATCTGCTTTGTAAGGAGTTCTCCAATCACTTTGTATCGGTGTGGCCGTTGATGGCTTTATTTATAAAGCTAGCGAAAGCATATTTCGAGAAGGAACGAGGGAGGCCTCCTCCCTCGCTAGATCTGGGCTCACCTAGGCCAAATCCATCCAGCACGCTGAAATCAGGATAGCTACGAGAATGACAGACACAATGCCTACACACCACCCGCAAGTTATATTATATAAATCCTAGATAGATCGTGCCGGGCGGCCGCCAAATCTAGCCCCCCCAGCCTAGATCTGGTGCCATAGCTGCATCACATCCAGCCGCTGTCGCGACGATGGGGAGTAGAAACTGTGGCGGTCCTTTTTTCTTTTTCAAAATCTCACAGACCACAGAGAAACCAGCCAACCACGGACATGGGCTGATCCCCAGTACGTACATGCTTCTTTATATAGAGAAAAAGGCCGACGTACATGTTTTTTCACCATGTCCGGCCCAAAACACTTCCGCAACTGCCTCCCCGATCCGAAGTGTGGACTGGGGACACCTCGACCGTCCGCGAGTTCCTCGATCTCCTAATACGCGGCTCAATTTCCTCCCAGATCAAAACGAAAATCACGTTAGGGTTCCTGATTGGAAGGTTCTCCAGGCCGGGTATCGTGTTCTCGCAGCGAGGCGATGGCCGGCGACGCGGACGAACTGCTGATGCCTCCCGAAGGCGACGTCAGGGAGGGGGAGATCGAGGACCAGCCGGCGCGCCTGCCGGACGACGTGCTCGCGGACATCCTCTCCCGCGTCCGCCCGCGCTGGCTCGCGGCCGCCCGCTGCGTCTGCAAGGACTGGCGCGACGCCGTAGACGGCCGCCGCCTCCTGCGCGCCGACCTGCTCCCACTCTCGCTGGCCGGCCTCTTCGTCCACTTCGACGAACACAAGTACCCGGAATTCCTCGCCCGCCCATCCTCAGCGGTCAGCGGCAACCTCAGCTTCCTGCCCTCCCCCAGCCCCCATTGCGGCTATTACTCCCAACAGACTCAGGGCTGTGATTGGGAAGACTATAATATCGTGGATCACTGCAATGGGCTCCTCTTGCTTCACAATAACTGCGTGGTTAACCCTGCCACTAGACGGTGGAATACTCTGCCGACGTGCCCCGCTAAGCGCGGTGCCGGGAATGTGGTTTACCGTGTTCATCTAGTGTATGATCCCATGGTATCACTTTACTACGAGGTGTTTAAGATCCCCACTCTGGTTGAATATAGTCATGACGAGGAGGTAGACCCCTCGATAGAGGAATCGGAATGGCCGCCGTCCCTCTGCAGGATGTATGTTTTCTCATCCAAGTCGGGTTGTTGGGAGGAGAAAGATTTCGTCCGACAAGGGGATGCTGCAGGGACTGTTGGCGAGGTACGCGCAGGTTTCACCGCATTCACGGCAGCCTATTTTCGAGAAGCACTTTATGTACACTGTGAAACTAATTTCCTTATGAGGTACGAGTACTTACTCTTTTTGATGTTTGATTGGATTTTTAACTTAATGACACTTCTTAAAATATTATTTGGACAAAATTTTGATTTTGCAGAGTATCATTGTCTAATAATACATACAGTGTAATTAAACCACCAATGGATCTTAATGTGGAGGGCTATCTGGAAATTAATGTAGCAAGATCAGAAAAGGGGGTGTACATTGTGGCATTTGATAGGTGCTGGCCTAAGTGTTGGCTTAGAGTTTGGATCCTTAATGAATCTTGTGGTCAGATGGAGTGGATGTTGAAGCATGACAAAGACCTTAAGCGCATGCTACCACGTCAGTGCTTTTGCAGAGGAGTTAAATGGATCTTAGAAGATATCAACTACAATCTGTTCCGTGCTTCTAGTTTTCAAGAAGACAGCGAGGAAGAAACAATTGAAGAGGAATTTGAATGGAACTCTGATGGGGATGTTGAAGACAAAGACATGGTTGATCATGGTTACTTAGAAGACAAGAAAGCACCCGGTGAAAAGAAATTGGAATTGAACTCAAATAATGATAATGCACCTAACTATGGTGGTATGCTTGAAGACACTTACGGGGATGAGAACCATTACGAGGATTTAGGTCGTATGAACATTGAGTTACTTGGGTTTCACCCATATGAAGAGATTATCTTCTTGAGTTCATCACAGAAGACATGTCTCGCATATCATTTAAATGACTCGAAGATTGAAGAATTAGGAAATATATACCCAAATGAATATATACATTTCAAATCGTTAGGTAATGAACGTGAGTGGATCAGATCTTGTCCATACACCCCATATTGGATTGATGAGTTACCTGGAAACAATTAGTCTAGAAGTTCATCTTACATATGGGCATGTGTTATTTGCCCAAGTGACGTACTGATGGCTTGCTGAAGATATTGGGCCTATGACATTTCTCCATTTATTTGAGTGTTATAATAAACGGTTTGCACGAGATGTTTGAGTCATCTTCTTTATATGTATTTATAAGGATTAGTTCAAAAAAATCAGTTGTATCTGTTTTACTTTCTTTGTGAGCACTGCTAATTTTATATGTATTTATAAGGATTTATCATCTAATTTTTTTTAGATTATGAATTGACAGAAATATGTATTTCTGTGCTTGAATAGCTACTTGTTAGCTTCAACTCATTTGGAATGACTTGTCTGAATTGGCAAAGTGTCTCCCCACAGTTGACCAGGCATGTTTCTTTCCCTCCGCAGTAATTTAGGGGTACAAAGGTCAACAAGGCAACAAGTAAGTTAGTACTAGTTCCATTTTAAATGTCTGTGTATTTTGGGATGGCAATAACTTGGATTCTAAGTCAATGATATACTTCCAGCCTCTGTACTTTTTTACTTCATGTACTATTTGAATGTTTTTACCTTGCCAATTGAAACGCCGACTCGAATTAACAGATTACACTTGCAGTTGCAGCAAAACAACATTTCAGCTGCTTCTCATAGTCAGTTTCACTTTGGGTAGAGCATAATTAAGTTATTGTATATCTAATTCACCTCCAGCGTCATGTCCTGACAGTTTGGGTAGCCAAGAAGAATCAAGCAAACATTTGTGCGTGTTTTCCGTCCTTGCTGGTGTGGCATATATTATACGTGTGCCTGGCATGATTTACTTGACCATAAATATATAATGCTTTGGATAAGACACTGTACACAATTTAGCGCAGAAATATTGTATTAACTTAAAGTGAAATTGTTATGTGAAGGTGAAACCATGATGAATCTAAGAGTGCTACTTCAGTCTAAATACCTTTTGCTCATATTAGCGGTGAAAGTTGCTGAATAATAATCCTCCAAATTCTGAAGCGCGAGTACTGCTGATTCAAGGAGTGAATTTTGGTATTGTGTTATTTTATTAATCACTAGCAGAGTGCCCGTACATTGCTACGGAAAAACATAAAAATTGCATATAATGCCAATCTCTTTGTTGATTGCACATTTGAACACGACTCAAGTATAGTTTTGATCACACCACGAACTATGCTAGTCTTTCCAATTTATTCCTCCTGCTAGGATAGTATTGTTCTTCACATCCACCGAGCAAGAATATAATATATAGTCTTGGTTTTATTTTCATGGGTGCTGGATATCAAAGGACGCAATTTCCAAAAAGGGAACACGGTTTATGCAATAAAATCGCTCATGTTGTATGTATCCTTTTGAAAATTACAGAGCACATTGATTCATAAATTTTACATGATCACTGATGGGCATCAAGAAGTGACCACTGAGATGATACCATAAACTCTCGATGGTAGGCTCAACAAATTTAGAAACTGTAAGTATAGTCTATATCATAGCAGTGGTGCCACATTCAATAAAGTCAAAGCAAGACATGTATGCGCTGGTTTTTTCCGTTAGATTGGAATTCCGTATACAACATTCTATTGTGCCTGTAGAAAAAATCCCACATGACTGACGAGGGGACATTAAGTTCTATTCGATCTTCATTTATGTAAAGGGCCAAAACATCTCTGTGAAGCTCAACTTGGAGACATATAATATCGAGCTTCAGTTCCAATAATTAACGCAACCTGCAGGCTGCATAGCAAAACTCATTTTAATATCCAAATAAGAAAAAATATTGAACGAACTCGTGCTCAAATATGTAGAGAGTAGAAGCAATGATTGGAATACAAGTGGTTAGACCAAGAATGGATCAAAGGGACATTTTGCAAGACATTTGCACATTCACCATGGAACTGATCCAACAACCATGATAAATAGCAGGCGTCTAAATCAACAAAGAATCTGAGCTTTTGTAACTATCTATGAAGACTACAAAGTCATAACAGCATCTCTAACACCTGCCGCATTCTGCAGCATCAGGCCGAATAACCGCCGGATGCGGCACGAAACGGCGAAAAACGCTCAGCACCAGGTGCCGCATCGTAGTTTCATGCCGCATATTTTTTTGCGGCAGCAACACCTCGTGCTGCATATTTGCGGTAGCGAGCGCACTGCCGCATATTTTCCCACGCGTGCAGCCGAACCGTATCCTCCCACCTTTTCTCTCCCCCACCATAGTAGCCGCCCACCGCCACCGGCAAGCCCCCTCGCCTCCAGATCCGGCCACCACTCGCCGCCTCCAAGCCTTAATCGAGAAACCCCGCCGCCTATCGAAGCTCTCGCCGCCGGAATCCGCGATGCCGCCGCGCCGCAGGTCAAAGGGGTTGACCGGCTTCCTCGGCGTGAGGATGCGGCCCTCCGGCCGTTTCGCCGTCGACATCAGCCACGGCGGCATCAGATGGTGGCTGGGCACCTTCGACAGCCCCGAGGAAGCCGCCCGGGCCTACTACGCGGCGGCGTGGCGGTTCGGCCGCCCTCACCGCAACCTCAACTTCCTCGACGTTGAGTCGCTGCAGGTGGCCGAGTTCCTAGCGCCGCCGCTGATGCATTCCGTCGACGTCGGGGCACAGAGGGAGCGACGCCCTGCTACCAGGCAGCAGCAGCTGGGTGCGCTCAACGACATGCACATGGCGCAGCTCGCCCGCAACCAGCCGGAGCTCGTGCTGGCGCAATTCGCCTTCGACACCGCGAGGAAGAAGAATAGCGGCGGCACTGGGCCGTCCAATGCCGCACCGCCACCAACAGGCCTGACATCAAGCTCGAGGACTCCGACGAGCTGGACAGCGACTTCAGGAACACCACCGATGACGGCGCGAACGGCGACTCCAGCGACTTCAGCTAGCATGATTAGATCTAGTGTTTAAATTCTGTCGAAGTTTGTTTAAATTTGCTCAATTCGTGTTGTATTTCGTATCATATGACTACCTATTTTAATTTTCCTGTGTGTCTGTTTGTTTGAATCAAAATGGCAGGTGCTGCGAAATGCAGCATCTGGTAAAGCGCCTGCAGTTTTGCTGCCACAAAATAGCAAAACTGCTGCCACATTTTGCAGCCGCTGCTAGAGATGCTCTAAGGATGGAGCAAAACTATTTACTTGACCTGGTCAGACCTCTGTATTTGAATGCCATCATAGGGTTCTCAAAAGCTCCATGGCTTGCTTCACCTCCAAAATAAAATGAAGGGATAGAGACAATGGTTTAGCAAATAAAATGAGGGGATAGAGACAATGGTTTAGCGTAGATAAAGAAAAGTATTGGAGAACTAACTGCAATATTAACAAAAGTGAGGGCATGAATAACCCACGTGCAAACAGTGGCTAGTAGGAGAGAACAAGAAGCAGTACGTATCATCTTCATTACCATGGCATGATGCTCACCTCTGACTGTTGATATCATCTCCCAATTGGATGGTTTGGCATCGTCCTTTCATTGTTGAGCTTCTTGATCAACACTTGATATTTAGAGCTCCTTTTGGTGATTCAGTTCGGCTGTGATATATTCTTGCAGCTACAGATTTAGATGTCGGGCCCTTGCCTGAGCTTCGCTACTACCATGAAAAATATTTAAGTCCGTGGTTCTCTCCTTCTCCCATGAAATGGCATGAGATGATTATGTCATCACTCTGCAGAATAAAATGTTAATGGTTTTTTTTCACACTGAAATATAAGCTAAGAGATTTAGCATCAAGATCGAATTTTTCTGAATTGCATAAAAGAATTGCACAATGGTTCAGAAAGTAATATTGAAACCTTTATCATGGTGTGGGGGACTGAGCGGAGCCCCTGAATTCAGGTGTCGTCGGTGGTGGTCATTTGGCAAGGTATCAGATGCAGTCCTGAGCAAAAAACAATGTCTGATATTGCGGTGATCCAAATAGATTACCAAATACATAAGGAAAATGCAAACCACAAGCTTGCAAATTGACTGCTGGCAATGTCTCCTATGTGTGAGCAGTATGACCGATCAAGTAAATCATGAAGAAATAGAAAGATAAGATGACACTGACAGACCATGCACTGCAAATTTAATAAATTTCACAAAAAAGGGGAATTGACAAAGCTCTTCTTTTTATAAAAACAAAATATTCTCATGCATATATAAGGTCGACTATTTCAAACTTGACTCTTGATGACAACTATATTCCTCCCACTTGAATAGTAAAAGAGGTTATTTTGGTTTCCTCAAAATTATGAAACTAATAAGAACTCAAAAAATATGCCCAAAACAGGTAGAACTGAGATCTTTTATTAAGATAAATGCTCCATTAAGACAATATCCAATCAATTACTTTGATTAAGTGCTCACATCATAACAATCTGATCATTAGAACTTGATTACTGCAATGAAGAACACATCATAGGAAATACTACCTTGAAGATATAGAGCGGGAAGCTTACTTCCTTTGTAAGACATCAGGTATGATCAAGCATATATACATGCTTATTACTCAGATTTTCCATACTTTCGGTTAAATCTCATGTAGTATCAAATCTACGGACAATCCATCTGAAGAAAAACAAAAGCTGACTATAGAATACATCGAAATAAGAAAAAGGAGATGGTGTACACCACGAGCATGCGGGAAGACCTGTAGGAACCAAACCCACAATCAACCTCCTCAAGGACTCATAGCTGATGAGCTGGACATTGTTGCAATCTGCCACCATGACCACGTCCTTACCCTCCATATCTGCAGCCATAGCCTCATTTCCAGTAACATGGTTAGAATTTATGTATAGGTTAGTCATATAGAAAGAACATAAATTGATAGAAATACGGTAAAAATGGAATCAACCAGTCCTAGACATAATATTAAGAGTGCCTGTGAATAACTAATATATGATCAGACCAATGTGTTGCAGTAGATAGACAACATATGTGGCGGCTATGTGTAGTTTCTCCTCTCTTTGCTTCCACAAACCTAAATTTATACGAAAGAATATATAGGTGTCTAAGGAATCACAATATAACAATAAACATCTTAAAAGTGATTCTTAACACATCACCTACCAAAAATTAGACTAACAGACAAGAAAAGGCGAAACTATATAATCTTCTATAGATTTGTAAATCTATAGGCGTAATCGCAAATGTCCTCTTATAGAATGTTATACTACTCGGTAACCATGAATTCATGAGGAAAATAAAAGTTATCTATGCAGCATTCCTAAATAGGCAATATAGCTCCAGAACTTATAACTTACAATAGCTGAGTCGATCTATCTTTGTGTACAGATTGCTGCTAGCTAGTGTGCTCAACCACACCTATACTTATCAGGTCGAGGATGATAATATTCATGATGTACTAAAACCATGGGTGCACAGTGGACATATATGACAAAAGAAATGAAGTGATGCCGAAAAGAAACTCAGTTCTCATATGCAATAGCCTGATCCTCAATATGACGTCTACACAAAGTTCGGAAGCAAAAATAGAGAAGTTGTCAATAAGTATTTAATCTAAACATCAATTAGTACATCAATAGAAATAAAAAATTGTTGGCAAGGTATGCGATTACAAATTTTAGAGTACTCATCAGATAACCACAAAATAATGGTACACTAAATATTTAGTACTGTACCTTGGCTGTAGAACACAAACTGGAAAGCAATGTAAAATTTGGATACTCATAAAGGGGTAAATTTCTATATCAAGAGGAAACTATGACTCTAAACCCTTTTTTGTGAGACATGACTCTTAAACTAATCATACATAAATGAGAAACCTTTCGGTAAAATTAGTGAACCATCACTACTCACGTTTTAGAAACATGCTCGGAAAAATGATTGTCGCAAGCTCACGACTAACCAGGATCTGGTCTAGACAAAGGATTTTACCGAGTCCTCGCCAAAGGAGTTTTCTGCAATTCTACCACTTTCTATCATTTTGAAATTATTCCAAGCAGGTGATTTCAATTGCTTCAGAGCACGAGCAGGACTAGGAATAACGTGTGGTTCTGCAACTTCATTTGCTTGATCGGCTATTACATCTTGCTCCTCGTTGAGTCGGTCACCGTTTCCCACTGCCTTGTCGATTGCCTACTTGCGCTTTCCAGCAGCAACACGAGTAACGGCAACAGTCTGAGCAGGAGCTGAGCCCAAACATCAACAAGAGCTCTGGACTGAACCAAGACAGCACAGTCTTCACCACCAACGTGATTATATACTTCATCTTCTATAATCTCCTCGGGGCTCCATGAAATTGCCATGCCTAGCACAAAAAGTTCACAGACTACTTGATGTTTATCAACAACAATTAAACAAACAATTACATATTATTTACCAACATCACCACGAGATCAATTGAACATATTCAAGTAACAAATTCTCTGAACAAGCCATAAGTTCTGCAGTCCAAATAAATCACAAAGTGCACTGCAGATTTGCACAATTAACTATATACACGCAAACACAAACCGATTGCTAATTTCAGGCTTGTGCATCAAGCAAAATTACCATGCAAACACCAAACACCAATAGATCCCTGATTGACTATTGGAAGAGGAGAGATAGCGAAGGATCAGGGGATGATTGACTACTGGAAGAGGAGAGATAGTGAAATATCAATGGAGAAGGGACATACCAAATCTTTAGTGACCCAAGCTGGACAGCGGCTCGTCGGCGGACCGAGGAATGCACGAAAGGACGGATGCCCTACCGGTGGCCAGGGGTAACGGAGGGCGACGACGTGGTGCTCGAGGTCGAGGACGGAGGTCGGGATGCTGGAGGACGACGGCGGATGGCGTCAGGATGCTCGAGGTCGAGAACGGCGGTCAGGGTGCTTGGAGGATGATGGCGGACAGCAGCGGCCTCAACGCAGCCGCCTATCCCTGAACGAACCTATGGAGGCGGGACGGCGGCTGGAGTAGGGGCGGGGGGCGCGCCGGGGGGGGGGGGGGGGGGGGGGGGCGAGACGGGAGGGGTGGCGGGCGGAACCTATGGAGAACTCCATGGGAGGAGCTCGCGAACTAACGATGCATCGGGGCTGTTTTTTTAAGGAGCACCGGGGCTGTTGGTACCCTTTTCTTTTCTGTGAGGGGTTATTGGTATTATTTCACTTTATCGGTGGCAGATGATTGTAATTAGGTAAAGCAAAGCATTGAGGCAATGTACCATTAGACAACCGACGCCATCAGATGTAGATTGGACAGTCCAGATGTTTCCAATATTTAATGTTTGAGGACGATTTACGATCACCAATCACCAACTTCCATTTAATAATAAAGATTTTTATGAGTTGTCGCTGGGCTGGGTTGTACGGATAATGGATTTGGGTTCGAAATCTTGCAAGTACCATTTGAATGTAAAACGTTATTCTTGATACGAGTACGCAGAGACCAGTAATGGTTCTGCCAGTCCCAGGAAACAATTAGGCATGTGTTCCTCGCAAAAAAATATAAATAAATAGACATGTATTTTATTGGCAGTACACCTGTTTGATTGAAGTTTCCTAGAAACCGTCATTCTAGTAAGTCGTCTCAGAAATCCTTTGATGATTCAGAACTTTTTAGATATGTATCTCTCTAAAAATATTTACTACTTCTGTCTTATTTATTAGAGCAAGGACAATAGTATAGTCAGCTGCTGGCTATAAGCCAAGTGCCATGTCATTTATAGCCAACTTAGAGCTAGTATGTACAATAATGAGCTACAAAAATATACTACTTTAGCACTATGTGACCCACCTTTTACTCTCTCAAAGTGCCTAGAAGCACGTGCTAGAGCTGGCTCTTACATGAGAGTCCACTCTTCTTCTCTCTTCTTTTCTCTCTCTTCCAACTAGACAAGGAAATAGTATTTTAATCCTTATAGCCAGCTGACTAGGACTTATTGTACTTGCTCTTATCTCAGCTGGGAGCGTTAGTTTTATCAGCTGAATGATGCAGTCCTAGCAAAGTAGGAATATATATTTATCTTTATGAATCAAATCTCCTGGCTAGCTTCAGACAGCTAGCTCTGCCACCGAGCTCCGTGCCACTGTAGAAAGACCGCTACTAAATGCTCAGGCAAAATCTCTCCATGAAGGCACGAACTTATTGCTTCTGTTAAACTCATTTGTTGATTAAATAATTTTGAGATTCTGATATTTATTTGGCATCATATTTCGGTGGATGAGAAAAATCTTGAAGCACTGACAATACTTTAAGGTGTCCATTCTAAAAAATGTTGAATTACACGGTGTACTATGGTGGCGTCAAGACGAAGGAGGAGAAAGAGTGGCGAGCAGATTCTGAGTGCCTGTACGGCTGTTTGCTTAATGCTGTCAGATACCATTCTTATTTAACTCTATAAATTTAGTACGGCTGGGGATTGTGTGTAGGAGCAGAGGGTGATGGAGGCAGATCAGGATGCAACCTCAGGAAGTGATCTTAACGATTTTAGTGGCTTAAAGTTCTAGACTACACTCAGACTAGCAATAGTAAGTGTATCTTAACGATTTTAGTGGATTAGTGTTTGATGATTAACTTCCTTTTGCTAAATCCTACATGTATTATCTAAGCCTGTGATGAACTCCTTGGTGACATAATTAAGAAGTGATCTGCAATTATGCCAGGCAATAATTATTGTCAAAATAATGATTAAGAGTGGTATTAACTCCCCAAATCGACAACCAGGGCAATAATGATTGTCAAAATTTTGAACGAGGCTCCTAGGTGAAAAAAGCCTTTTGTTCTTTATTTTGATTTTGTGTTGCGAAACATGATAAGGAGATGGATATAAGCATTTTATGGTCAACTTCTTTGTACACGCATGATGTCTGGTCAGCTAGGTACATTTTAACTTACCTTTCAGATAATACAAGCATGAAATTCCCTTTACTATACTTATCATTTATTGTTAGCTCATGGTGACGGGCCAAAATGAATAAGTAGTATTAGAGTCTTTTTTAAATGTAGCTCAACCTGAACTTGGCACCATCCATAATTTATCCATAGAAATCCATGACCGTTACCTAAATCTTGGACATAAAATATAACAGAGTGCACAAACTATATTATATATAGAGATATGGAGCAATGCATTTTAAGTTTAACAGACTACAATGATTTCAAGTTGCATGTGTGTAACTTTCATATAGCTCATACAAGAACAACTATCATGTGAACCGAATTCAGTAGCCATTTTCTTAGCGCCCACTCCACTTATGGTTTGTACTGCAACTCATGACAAAATCATGATATCGATAAGGATGCCATTGTATCCTTGCCCATGCATGTCCACATCTTCCAAGCAATTAGCTATTTTGTAAGTTCATTTAGATATTGCACAATTAGGTCAATGGAAAATCTACTTGGCTACTTGCAAAGGAGGAAGACCTTTCATATTGCACAAGCAGGACTTCCTCCCTTCAACTCTCTCATCCTTGTCAATGCACACATCTATTTGCTAATACTTTTAGTTCGTTGATTTATACTATAGGCTAGCCTCAATAATTTGACATACTCATGTGGCTAACATTTTAAATTTTTAATTGATATCTCGTGGGTGAATGAGCTGACAACTAATGTTGGGTAGTCAACGGACATTACCAAGAAGAAAAGTCAGTCATTTTTGGATATGGATGCATAGTAACTAAACCATATTTATATGCATGCCCAAGAATTACTCTCCGATTTACTATATTAACAAATTATTTGAAATTTTAACTGAAGACTGTCATAAGCTGTCGAGTCAGATGGTCGGTTAGCGCTTATCCTACCTGTACTATTTTTGCTCATGATTCAGTCAATCCATAGACACAGAAGTTGTTTTGTAGTCTATTAAGAAGGTTTGTTTAGTACAATACTTGCAAAACATTGCTCCATTTTGTGTGTAAGGTTGCTGCCTCCATCTTATTTTTCGTAAATATGAATTACTTATGGAATAGGTGAAACACAACTAGAAATATGTACTTCCTTTTTATGAATCTTCTGTAGCTTACAATTGTGTCTTCAACATAGCTTATGTTAATACCGAAATATTTTAGCTGGACCTAAAGGAAACATCAATCCTTCCCAATTCACATCTCTTATTGTCTTGGAGTATCTACTTTGAAATGAATATTCATGGCACACTATTTGTTGAAGACACAAAGAATGTCTTATTATTAATGTAGTCCTTCGAGAAAAGTGAGCTTAGTTGTTTTAGTTCTTTTTTGTATATCTCATAGGAAATCTGCGTTTGAATCCTAGCCTTAGACCAGGAGGTGGAGGTTGTGAATGGAGTATGTTAATGTTATAGTAAATGATAAGAGGGTAGCCAATAATTTTCATGTGTTAAATATGGGCCCACTTGAGCATATTTTGTCATTTTGATTTTGCATGACATAGCCTCAGTAATAGTTTTTTTCGGAATGAATTTAACTACGTCATAACTATTAATGTTTACATTTAGATGGCTATTACCTTTTTTTCTAGAGGATACATGATTTCAAATGCCACATGTATCCAGAGATATTATATTACACTCTGAAGTTTGAGGTTCTATAGAGGATTCTTTTCCACAAAATATGTTTTATATTTGTACCTTTGACATGTACCATAATTCTGAAGTTTGATGTTTCACAAGGATTCTTTTTTGACAAAACATGGTGTATATATGTACCTTTGTTATATTTATCTATAGATTTTTGAGTTTTCTTCAGCTTTGTCAAGGCCGTAAAAGATGTTAAAGCCAAGAATCTTCGGCTGGGAGGAAGGACAATAGAGAGTAGAAGAGTGTAATGCCCCAGCATTTATGGCTACATGAAAGAGTTTGTGCATTTGCATTCATGCATCTGAAAATTTAGGGTAAATTTTTCGCCAAACAAAACCCTAGGGAGATCAGAGTTTCTTTCACTACTTTGAGTTAGGATTTAGCTCTTAGGAGTGTTTGCTATAAATTCTGACATGATCCTTAGGAATTATTATGAATTTGGGTGAATAATTTGAATTCATATTTGAAATTTGAAACATTTGAATAAGATTAGTAAATTAGAAGTAATTAGTGTTTATTTGATTTCCAAAAAGATTTAGTTATTATTGTTTGAATATTTGATTGTTATAAAACAATAAAAAGAATTGAAACAATACAAAAAGTATAACTCAAATAGTTATTTCTTAATTCTTTCTTTTTTCCAATAACAATAATATAAATACAAGAATATGTTAAGTACAAACATCACAAGAACAAATCTCAAAGAAATAAAAGCTTTATTAAATAATGAATATATAATACATTGTTTTTACAAAGGAGAAAAAGAAAAGATTATAATTGAAGAAATAAAAGACTAGTCCTAGACTAATCCTAATCTAATCTTCTTATTCTTCACTTGGTCTTGTACCTGCAAACAAAGACAAAAAATGAAATACACAGAGAGAGGGTTAGTGTTAGTTGTGCTCTCAGTTTGGGCAACGAAGTGCACTGCTAGCACATCATAGAGCTTAAATCAAATCATGGGTAGATTAGTAATTTATTCTTATCAGCTTGTATGCCTCAGTACAACATCACATATAGGGGAAAGTTTCACCATCCGATAAATACTTGGCAACATAGAAATAAAGATTAAGCCAAGATAATATCAATGTAGCCCAAGTACATCCATAATAAAGATCTTTCAAGTTGAGCTCATCCATAGGCACAAGTTCTAAGGAATGGGAACTTGCACCATATGGGGCCCAGCTGCAAGTAGCTTACTCACATCCTAGTGATGTGTTGTCCATCTCAGCCCAGCAGTATAAAAACCAGAGCACAACCATAGCAAAACAACTTGCTTGCTTCTTCTTTCTCTATTCCAGAAACCCATCAGAATATATTCACAATACACAAGAACATCACTAGTTCTTGCAACCACACCACTAGATCAAATCCACTTTGCAAGACGAAGATAAGAGCAAAGCTAGAGAAAATATCAGCTCAAGCTGAGCTTATCCACAGGCACAAGTTCCAAGAGTGGGAACTTGCACCATGTGGGGCCCAGCTGTAAGCAGCTCACACAACACATGCATGGCATGTGTTTTCACCACCACAGCAATCAGTACAATAGTATAAAAGTAACAATGAGGGAATTCCAGGAACTTTTCTCACATACCTCACCCCACCATTCCAACCAAAACCACACTTCTCCATCTCAGCAGTACAAGAGTATCAAGAACACTGCTTCTAGTATATTAAGAACACATACACTAGTGCACCATAGCTACACCACAAGCACCTGGTTGCTTGGGAAAGCCATCCATGGGCTCAAGGAGGAGTCTCAGTAGCTGATCAAGGGCAAGAAGAAGGTTTGCAGTAGCAAGGAGGAACTGGCCATCCACCAGAAAGGGAACATGAGATGATCTAGCTCATGTAGAAGGAGAAGTAATCAGGACCAGAAGAACAAACCATATATGGTCAAGATCTCCAGCAGGCAATAAATCACACACCAACATCAGGTAGATATCCATCCGAGCATAAATCATATCATGCAGTACCTGTTCTTATTAGTTTGTATCATTAAGATCAAAGAGCAATAAAGGGAAGCATCCAAACATGATACATTCAAATACCCTTCAACTAGATTGTAATCTAGGAGGATTGAAAGAAATGGTACTCTCAATCTTGTAAAGAGATGCTTTGCCAAAATCATCATAGAGTCAGAAAAAGCCAATAATAGCATCCATCCTTGTTAACCATATAAGATGTGCCTAAGAACTTGCATCGTCGCCAAGTGGGGGGGGAGGTCCTAGCATCATGTTATGGTGCAAATCATCAAGATTTGATGAATATCACTAGGGCAATATGAGAGAACTACATAACCAGATAGAAAGTGATAAACCACTGATGTGCACACTCTTGTGAGGCACCACAACAGCAAATTATCAAATTAAAGGCACCACAATGGCATCTACACTAACAAAAGCCATTTCATAAGAAACCAAGGTCTCATACCAGCATCACTGGCCTATGGATCTAGTTTTAACTAGATAGCAATACATCATAGCCTGTAAGCATACATGGCACGTTCGCATTAGAGGGTAGCACCTCTGTATCTAATAGATCAATGCTTTCTTGAGTAAAACCTCAAGCACATCCTCTTAATCACAAACAATCATCTTCCTAAAAATTGTAGGAATCATTAATTCTCTTCATTTAGAAAGAACAACAGATGTCAACACTGGTTATCACTAGGTCACAGAATGGAAGATTTCAGAAACCAAAAGAAATCACTTTCCTACAAACAGTAGGAATCATTCTATCCTAGAGCATCCCAATAATCACCACAGAGAATAAACTAGGCATTATTAACGATGGCTCTACAGAACATCAGGATTGAATCCTGAGTAAAGCTATTGATCACAAAGGTTCTTCACAGACTAGTATCAGAATAGATAACCAGCAACGTAATTTAGCAGTGAAGCATCCCATCTCAAAGCCAATAGGAGCATACCAATCAAAGGCCATAACTATTGCCTTAACATTAAACCCAAGTAGGCAACCCTAGAACTGTTGTCTGACAGTGAACATAGTACCAGGAGCATGAGCAACAGAGTATAGCAACCCACCATCAGTAGGTCATCAGTAAGGAGATTGCACATGAAACTAACCCAAGAGGCTCTTCTCATTATCACTACAGGGGATGAACCTTATAAATTAGGGATGAACCCTAATGGGGAATGCAGGGTAGCAATCGCATGGAATGGAACAGAGAGAAGTAGAGAGCTAGAGGGGTAAGAGAGGTGAACTTACTCGAGGTCCTCGCTAATATATTGAAGAGGAAACAGAGGAGGAGGCCAGCGACGGTGAGGTGCACGGTGGCACGGGGAGCACCCCAGAGGGGGCGCTGCAATCCATGCCAAGCCACGGTGGTGGTGACAGTGGGAGGAAGGTAGCGCCGCATGCCCTAGAGCAGGGACAGGAGGGGCGCCGAAGCGTTGAAACCACGACGGAGCCCAAACCCTAGCCACCAGGGTGGGGTCGGCATGGCCAGCAGAAGATGCGAGAGTCAAATCGAATTGGACAGAGAGGCGTGGCATCGTCGTCCACGTCATGCAGCACCACAGTGGTGGTCGAGGCAACCTGGAGCGGCTGGAATCGAGCGCAACAACGGCGGCGGCATTGGGCCGTCTCAGAGAGGAGAGCATCGCGAGAGAGAAGAGAGTGGGACAAAGAGTGGGTGCACTGGGTCGGGTAAGGCCAGCCCAGTACGACCCAGGGGGTTAACCCAACCCTTTTGGGTCGGGTTGGGCTGGGTCATCCTAGTGGGCTAGGCCCAAGTTTAAAAGAAGAACCAAATTAAAATATCTAATTACAAATATACCCCTGGAAATTAACTAAGCTCTAGGAAAATATAGAAAAATCCTAAATATATATATAATATATCAAAAAGACCACCAAAATAATATCTATCTAAGAAAAATATAACCTTACTTGTTTAAGTTAAATAAAATACAAATAAATATTTAGGACATTAAAACTCTAATTGAAAGCTAATAAAATAAGGAGAAGTCCCAAAAATGAATAAAAATTGTTTTTGCATACAAAAATAAATCCACTATTTTATAAAATACTAGCTAGATTTTTTACAAATAAAACTTGAAACTAATATCTAAGAACATTTAATCCTTTGTGATTTTTTATAAAAATAAGGACACTTCTTAAAATAAATAAAAACCATTTTTAACAACTTCACTAATTATATTTTACTAGAAAAATACTAGTTGTATTTTAATCAAGAAAATTAAGTGAGATATTTCCAAACACTTATTATTTTAAGGAATGTTCCAAAGATCATACTAATGTTTGAAAATAAATAAACAACCAGCTTTAATATCTTTACTAGGGTTACTTTATTAGAAATATACCAGATGTATCATTTGAAAAGGATTTCAAATTATAAAGTAACAAATTCCTATTTATCTATTTTATAGAAATTCCTTTTTAAACTTATAACTTCATAAAATATTTTAGCCTTGAATAATCCATTAAGTCTAAAAAACACTAAACCTAAAACCATAATTAGGGTCCATAATAAAACCTAAGTGTAAATTATTAATACTCCTTTAGAGTCTTAAATCAATTGTAACTAATAAATTCAAATTAACCTTTAGCATCATTCACTTATATTGATCGTGAATGATCTCATATCTCAAACCTTACCTAAAATGACTTTAAAGTTTAATAGTAGGTCAACAAACCCTATAATGAGATCGTTGTATCTCATAATTAGCTTTAACTCTATAATCTCCTTAGCATCTATTTGCTAAGCTTAGATTCATAAAGTTATGCATAATATCTATACAAATCTGTCTTCGATCTTATCGAAGAGGTTCTTAACCCCGACCATGATATAAAAATACTACATCTTAATCCAAGTTATCCTTTATAGTTAACTTTGGCCTAATACACCATAACCTAAGAATATAATAATATAAGTTCATTCAAACCTTATCAAAGACCATAAATTTAGCCTTATTAATCTTCAGAATTGATAGACTCAACATAAATAATATTTTTGTCAATTGTTATTCTTTTTGCCACTTCAAAAGAAACATTATGCTATTTATTTTTAGTCATAACAACTCACTTGTAATGTTGAGGAATTACTTGGGATTTTACAACATGCATCTCATTACTTATGCATAACATCAGATTGCTTCTTTAAACATTGTCCTTACCGAGCAATGATGGTATTTTGTAGAACCCGAGGTCTAGGGTCAAGTCGAGGCATTCGACTATAATACTTCGCTATATCAAGGCAAGTTCACACTTGCTCATGTCCTTTGATTATTTTCTATCAAGTATTTTCTAACTGTTGTGTCATCACCTGCATTTCAAAAAGGTTAGAAAACACTATTTTTTATAATAATGTAAACTATTGGTTACTGATCTAGGGTGATCAGCTAATCTATTAAGCCTGGCAATTGGAATACCATTATCTAGGAATATATCATCTAGGACTTAATAACCAATGTCGCCGTATATCACGCGTTAACCATGAGATCTACAATGGCCGTAGGGAAGTCAGCTGGATCTTCTCCCTCTCATATGTCAACGGATGACCGGGTCGTGGCTGTAATTCTCGGAGAGGATTGACATCAGGGTGGGATCCCTCAACGCCCCACGGCATCTGGTGTCTATGAGGGTTGTGTGTTTTAGGCCGTAATTGGAAACAAGATTTATCCTGGGTCTAGCATGCAATCCAACTAGCATATGGGGTTCGAGGAGAGGGGAAGTGATTGGCTTGGATCTTAGGTTGGGCCTCAAACCAAGGAAGTTTGAAACTCTTGGTCGTGCAACAAAGCTTAAGGTATCTCATGGGTAAAGTAGCGCACCTCTGCAGAGTGTAAAAACTATAACTTGTTACTCCCTGTTCCAGGAAGGAGCTGCGAACGCTGTAGGAAAGGAACTCCACAAAAGTTCTGGTCAACCTGTGAAGACTTACATACATAGATTTTAAGAATAAAAGCAACCTTTGAAGAAATGTTTACTAAAACTTGTATAACCTATGACCTTTTGGTCTGTGGTTGTAGTTAGTGCATCAAACACTCCTCTTTAGTGAACTTGATGAGTACGCTCGTACTCAACCGTACCTTCTTAACCCTTGCTAGATTCGGGAGCACCCAATGGCGAACTTAGGAGGTGAACTACTTGAAGAACTGAAGACATCCAACGGAGATCAACGGAGTCAATGTCTACATCTAAAGTCATAGAACTCAAGATGAAGCAGAGCATATAAATAATCTTAGAAACCAGAACCTACTTCTGTAGAGCATTGCTATAATAGCAATCGCAAGCCATAGTTATATAGTAGTAGTATTTCTAGAATCGACTTCGAGTTGCTATTTCTGGTTCTCTTTTGTAAATTATAATCCTCGTTATATTTAGGAAGTTCTTTGGATCTTCTATAATGTGTCATATGTTATATAAAGTCATGTTTTGGACCCACGATGTTTCTGTTGTGCCATTCCGAGGGATGTAATACTGGTGGATCGGTGTTTCATTGGTGTTATGTCAACGACTATAGTGTACTACATCATGCAGTGGTATGCTGGGTCACCACAGCTGGTATCAGATCAAACGCTTTGACCTTTGGTTGGAAACCTATTAAATGGGTAAAACCTGTAGGAAGGGTGTTAGCAACAATAAAGAGTTCTCTAGAAATATGATGAGTATTCAACTGAGAATCACATTATCATGTTTCTAGTGCGACAATTCTTACAATTAGGGTAATAATAGTGAGTTATCACTAGGTAGAATTAGATATAATATCTTATCTACAGTAAGGAATATCAATTTTTTAGGCATCCAAGCCGGAATGTTCCAGTACTGAGTAGGATTTTAGATGACTATGTAGGAGAATGCCATCTGCAGAGGTGAGATATATGGCAGTGGTGTATTAAATTGCCGTAGTAGAAGTAATAATCATGATCGGGAGTAGAAATTCAAGGAGTTAGGAGGTAGTATTCATACTAGTATATCTCGTGATTCTATAAGTTCGGAGCTTGAGTTGGATCATACTGCTCTTGTGCAGATTGAACTCACTTTAGTTATCGAATATATGAATCTTTATAGGTCCTTACTCGATGTAGTTTATAACACTTAGACAGTTCTATTACAAAAATTGGATATTGTCCTTGAGGATTTCACTGATCCTGTAAAGGCATTCGACCCAAGAATAAAGTTGGTAGTGAAGATAGGTACCCGAAAGTAGTATTTTTAGAAGGAGATGTTCAAAGAAACTGAGATTGATGAGCCTTATTTAGAAACCTATGCCTAGTACTAGTATGAACCTCAATCACCTGAAGATCTAGGAGTCAAATATTTAGTTGAGCAAGAAGCCAGGGGAATGCCAAGTTTGACATTCCAGAAGAGGGTGGTTACACAGCTTAGTATGGCTACGTAAACACTGAGATGGAAGATATGTTCTACTTTAGAAGGGGATTGAAACTAGGAAGAATACTTCCACAGTGAATTACACATCTTCTAGTCATTTTTCAATGGCTAATCTCAATCTATGTACTTCTGATTCATAGTATGCACCCTGTGGACGTTCTTATGTTCCAGAAGGCAGTCATCGGACTTCACGTCATCATAGATGGAATTCCAAGTACTAAGAAGAAGGTGAAAAGTAAGACAAAGTAGTAACCATTGTTAGTGGTAGCCATGAAAAGGGGTGTATACCCGGAAGTCAGAATTGTAGTAATTAGAGGATAACTATAATAAGTGAGAGTATATCCACATGCACCAGTAAGAGCTCATAGTATACTAGTATTCTAATAGCAAATGACCAGATAGAGTTGTGAGGGTAGTTTGTTTGTACTATTTTATAATAACCATGTGTAATACATGGTATATATATTTGGTTTTTATTTGGATTTGGTTCTTGAGTTATTGTGTGACTAGGTCCATGCATGAAGTTTGAACTTGATGGGCATATGCATGGCGTTACATTAAGTTCGTACTTGATATACAAGTCTAGAGGGGAAAATGGGTTTGTGTGAGGGAGATACGAGTTACTATCATGATGAAGAAGAGATGAAGTCTCATACCATGGTGGAGACACCACAAATAGAGGATATTAACGCAAATCCAAGGGAAGGATCAATTCCAATGCCACATTCGACCATTAATGAAGGATTTCTCTAGTACATGAAGGGCATGGAGGAATGTAGGAGGATTGAAATGACGAGGCATAATCAGCTCTATAAGGATATACTGAAGAACGTGCAAAAGAAGCCATTTGAGGAATCCCATTCAAGGTTTAAATTCGTGGAATTTTTACAAATCAAACCTTGGAGTTTTTCCATGATAGAGGAACCTCTGGAGGCGGAGAACTGGTTAATGGACATCTCATAAGATCAAGAGCATGGGATGTAGGGATGAGGAGAAAGTGAGATATGCAACCTATCTATTTACTGGAACAATAACCACGTGGTGGGAAAAGTCAAAGTTTATAGCACCAGTGGGAGGTATTAGTGCCTGGGAGGAGTTCAAGAAGAATTTCCGTGAAGAAGTTGTTCATAGAAATAGTGGGAAAATGAAGGATAATGAAACTTTAGAGAACAAGAATCTCCTTGTTCTGAAGCATGTACAGGAATTCAACTGTTTATCCTAGTACATAATTGAGGAAGTAAATAAGGAGGCGAAATGTCAAAAGAAGTTCATGAAAGGACTACAGGAAGTCATGAGAATGCAACTCAGGATTGTTCGTGCCAAGGAGTTCAAGGAGTTATTGGATAGTGCACATATGTCAGTGGATGATGAGATTGTTGTATCCAAAGGAAAGAGGAACAAAGTTCAAAAACAGACCACAACAGGTCAGGTGCAAGGTCACATGACGGAGAATTGTCCGGATCCACATATAACAGACAACATGAGGAAAATATGTCATAACTGTGGAACTAGGGGCCACGTTTTTAAGGAATTCCCAAATCCAAAGATAGTATGCCACAAGTGTGGGAAACCGGGACATATCAGACCCCATTGTCCCAATCGACCACTAGGTTGTGAACGAACAACATAGGGCGGAAAGAAGAGAAGAACTTGTGGTAAATACCCAAACATATGCTATGAATGTGGACAGTCAGGACATATCAGGATCAATTGCCCGATACTTCTATCCCAAGAAGCAAGTGACACGGCAATTGGAGTATTACAACTAAGTGGGGGTATTGATGGAGCAGCATCCTCGGGGAAGAGGAAGTATGAGGCTATGACTCAAATCAATCCTGATGTCCAAAACAACCTAGCAAGTGGTAAGTCAGCATAGTGTCTTTAGTATGAATTTTTTATGCATACATCTTGTGGGATGAAGAGTTCACACGGGTATCCACAAATGTGTGTGGGTATAACATATGTCTCTTCATAAGCCCATTAGGAAAACCTAAGGGGGAGAGTAAATAACATGTTATACATCCAGATTCGATAGCTACCATAGTTTCATGAGAAACATCAAGATCTTTTCAAGAATATCCAAGTTGGCGACAACTTTAGTGTTGAAGGTGTATTTAGACCACAGCTGGTCTAAACTAATAAAACCTAGCTTGAGACCAATAGAACTTCCAACTAGGGATATAATGATCAAATACCTCAATTACGGAAAAGTAGGGTAGTTTTGAATGGATGGACTAAATGAGTTCAATTCGTTCCTAAGAACGACATTAAAAGGGACTATTATATTCCATCAGAATTTATGAATCCTAAAACTTTACCATTAGCAAACCTTCATACTATCATGATACTTATGAATTAGTTCATTGGTTTTATGAAGTAGCCTTTCCAACACACTAGGAAGGAATATAGAGTTTAGATAAGTCAGAGATCTCGAGTGGCTGATCTTAAAGAGGCATGGTGGAATCTGAAGATCACCGAAAGAGACCAATGGATGGACAAGGATTGCCAAACTTCAAAGGAGAAGATTCAGAAAGAAAGATTTCCGTATTCTATTAAGAGTGATATCCGTAACTTCGGGGACGAAGTTTAGTTTAAGGGGGAGAGACTGTAATGCCCCAACATTTAGGGCTATAGGAAAGAGTTTATGCATTTTCATTCATGCATCTAAAAATTTGGGGTAAATTTTTCACCAAACAAAACCCTGGGGAGATCAGAGTTCCTTTCACTACTTTGAGTTAGGATTTAGCTCTTAGGAGTGTTTACTATAAATTCTAACATGATCCTTAGGAATTATTATGAATTTGGGTGAATAATTTTAATTCATATTTGAAATTTGAAACATTTGAATAAGATTAGTAAATTAGAAGTAATTAGTGTTTATTTGATTTCCAAAAAGATTTAATTATTATTGTTTGAATATTTGATTTTTATAAATAAAAAGAATTGAAAAAATACAAAGAGTATAACTCAAATAGTTATTTCTTAATTCTTTCCTTTTTTTAATAACAATAATATAAATACAAGAATATGTTAAGTACAAACATCATAGGAACAAATCTCAAAGAAATAAATGCTTTATTAAATAATGAATATATAATACATTGTTTTTACAAAGGAGAAAAAGAAAAGATTACAATTGAAGAAATAAAAGACTAGTCCTAAACCAATCCTAATCTAATCTTCTTATTCTTCACTTGGTCTTGTACCTGTAAACAAAGACAAAAAATGAAATACATAGAGAGGGGGTTAGTGTTAGTTGTGCTCTCAGTTTGTGCAACGAAGTGCATTGCTAGCACATCATAGAGCTTAAATCAAATCATGGGCAGATTAGTAATTTATTCTTATCAGCTTGTATGCCTCAGTACAACATCACAGACATGGGTAAGTTTCACCGTCAAATAAACACTTGGTAGCACATAAATAAAGATTAAGCCAAGATAATATCAATCTAGCCCAAGTACATCCATAACAAAGATCTTTCAAGTTGATCTCATCCATAGGCACAAGTTCTAAGGAATGGGAACTTGCACCATATGGGCCCCAGCTGCAAGTAGCTTACTCACATCCTAGTGATGTGTTGTCCATCTCATCCTAGCAGTATAAAAACCAGAGCACAGCCATAGCAAAGCAACTTGCTTGATTCTTCTTTCTCTATTCCAGAAACCCATCAGAATATATTCACAATACACAAGAACATCTCTAGTTCTTGCAACCACACCACCAGATCAAATCCACTTTGCAAGATGAAGATAAGAGCAAAGCTAGAGAAAATATCAGCTCAAGCTGAGCTTATCCATAGGCACAAGTTCCAAGAGTGGGAACTTGCACCATGTGGGGCCCAGCTGTAAGCAGCTCACACAACACATGCATGGCATGTGTTTTCACCACCACAGCAATCAGTACAATAGTATAAAAGTAATAGTGAGGGAATTCCAACTTTTCTCACATACCCCACCCCACCATTCCAACCAAAACCACACTTCTCCATCTCAGCAGTACAAGAGTATCAAGAACACTGCTTCTAGTATATTAAGAACACATACACTAGTGCACCATAGCTACACCACAAGCACCTGGTTGCTTGGGAAAGCCATCCATGGGCTCAAGGAGGAGTCTCAGTAGCTGATCAAGGGCAAGAAGAAGGTTTGCAGTAGCAAGGAGGAACTGGCCATCCACCAGAAAGGGAACATGAGATGATCCAGCTCATGTAGAAGGAGAAGTAATCAGGACCAGAAGAACAAACCATAGATGGTCAAGATCTCCAGCATGCAATAAATCACACAGCAACATTAGGTAGATATCCATCAGAGCATAAATCAGATCATGTAGTACCTATTCTTATTAGTTTGTATCATTAAGATCAAAGAGCATTAAATGGAAGCATCCAAACATGATACATTAAAATACCCTTCAACTAGATTGTAATCTAGGAGGATTGAATGAAGTGGTACTCTCAATCTTGCAAAGAGATGCTTTGCCAAAATCATCATAGAGTCAGAAAAAGCGAATAATAGCATCCATCCTTGTTAACCAAATAAGATGTGCCTCAGAACTGGCATCATTGGCAAGTGGGGGGGTCCTGGCATCATGTTATGGTGAAAATCATCAACATTTGATGAATATCACTAGGGCAATATGAGAGAACTACACAACTAGATAGAAAGTGATAAACCACTGATGTGCACACTCTTGTGAGGCACCATAGCAGCAAATTATCAAATTAAAGGCACCATAGTGGCATCTACACTAACAAAAGTCATTTCATAAGAAACCAAGGTCTCAGACCAGCATCACTAACCCAGAGATCTAGTTTTAACTAATAGCAATACATCACATCCTGTAAGCATACATGGCACATTACCATTAGAGGGTAGCACCACCTCTGTATCTAACAGATCAATGCTAGCTTGAGTACAATCTCAAGCACATCCTCTTAATCACAAACAATCATCTTCCTAAAAATTGTAGGAATCACTAATTCTCTTCATTTAGAAAGAACAACAGATGTGAACACTAGTTATCACCAGGTCACAGAATGCAAGATCTCAGAAACCAAAAGAAATCAGTTTCCTACAAACAGTAGGAATCACTCTATCCTAGAGCATCCCAATAATCACCATAGAGAATAAACTAAGAATTATTAACCATGGCTCTACACATCATCAGGATTGAATCCTGAGTAAAGCTATTGATCACAAAGGTTCTTCACAGACCAGTATCAGAATAGATAACCATCAACATAATTTCAGTAGTGAAGCATCCCAACTCAAAGCTAATAGGAGCATACCAATCAAAGGCCATAACCATTACCTTAACATTAAACCCAACTAGGCAACCCTAGAACTATTGTCGACAATGAACATAGTACTAGGAGCATGAGAAACAGAGTATAGCAACCCATCATTAGTAGGTCATTAGTAAGGAGATTGCACAGGAAACTAACCCTAGAGGCTCTTCTCATTATCACTACAGGGGATGAACCCTAGAAATTATGGATGAACCCTCATGGGGAATCCAGGGTAGCAATCGCATGGCACTGAACAGAGAGAATCAGAGAGTTAGAGGGGTAAGAGAGGTGAACTTACTCCAGGTCCTCGCTAATGTATTGAAGAGGAAGTAGAGGAGAAGGCCGTCGATGGTGATGTGCACGAGGAGCACCCCAGAGGGGGCGCTGCAACCCGCGCCAGTGGGAGGAAGGCAGCACCACAGGCCCCAGAGCAGGGACGGGGGGAGCATTGAAACCACGGCGGAGTCCAAACCCTACTCACCAGGGTGGGGTCGGCACGGCCAGCAGAAGACGCGAGAGTCAAATCGAATTGGACAGAGAGGCGTGGCATCGTCATCCATGTCATGTAGCACCGTGATGGTGGTCGATGCGACCTGGAGCAGCCAGAATCAAGCGCAACGATGGTGGCAACATTGGGCCGTCTCAGAGAGGAGAGCATCGCAAGAGAGAAGAGAGTAGGAGAGAGAGTGGGTGTACTGGGTCGGGTAAGGCTAGCCTAGTACAACCCAAGGGGGTTAACCCAACCCTTTTCGGTCGGGTCGGGCTGGGTCAGCCTAGTGGGTCGGGCCCAAGTTTAAAAGAAGACCCAAATAAAAATATCGAATTACAGATATACCCCTGGAATTAACTACGCTCTAGAAAAATATAGAAAAATCCTAAAAATTATATATAATATATTAAAAAGACCACAAAAATAATATCTACATAAGAAAAATATAATTTTGCTTGTTTAAGTTAAATAAAATACAAATAAATATTTAGGATACTAAAACTCTAATTGAAAGCTAATAAAATAAGGTGAAGTCCTAAAAATGAATAAAAATCATTTTTTGCATACAAAAATAAATCCACTATTTTATAAAAACACTAGCAAGATTTTTTACAAATAAAACTTGAAACTAATACCTAAGAACATTTAATCCTTTGTGTTTTTATAAAAATAAGGACACTTCTTAAAATAAATAAAAACCATTTTAAGAACTTACATAATTATATTTTACTAGAAAAATACTAGTTGTATTTTAATCAAGAAAATTAAGTTAGATATTTCTAAACACTTACTCTTTTAAGGAATGTTCCAAAGATCAAAATAATGTTTGAAAATAAATAAACAACCAGCTTTAATATCTTTACTAGGGTTACTTTAGTAGAAATATACAAGATGTATCATTTGAAAAGGATTTCAAATTATAAAGTAACAAATTCCTATTTATCTATTTTATAGAAATTCTTATTTAAACTTATAACTTCATAAAATATTTTAGTCTTGAATAATCCATTAAGTCTAAAAAATACTAAACCTAAAACCATAATTAGGGTCCATAATAAAACCTAAGTGTAAATTATTAATACTCCTTTAGAGTCTTAAATAAATTATAACTAATAACTTCAAATTAACCTTTATCATCATTCACTTATATTGATCGTGAATGATTTCATATCTCAAACCTTACCTAAAACAACTTTAAAGTTTAATAGTAGGTCAACAAACCCTATAATGAGATCATTGTATCTCATAATTAGCTTTAACTCTATAATCTCCTTAGCATCTATTTCCTAAGCTTAGATTCATAAAGTTATGCTCAATATCTATACAAATCTGTCTTCAATCTTATCGAAGAGGTTCTTAACCCCGACCATGATATAAAAATACTACATCTTAATCCAAGTTATATTTTATAGTTAACTTTGGCCTAATACACCATAACCTAAGAATATAATAATGTAAGTTCATTCAAACCTTATCAAAGACCATAAATTTAGCCTTATTAATCTTCAGAATTGATAGACTCAACATAAATAATATTTTCGTCAACTGTTATTCTTTTTGCCACTTTAAAAGAAACTTTATGCTATTTCTTTTTAGTCATAACAACTCACTTGTAATGTTGGGAATTACTTGGGATTTTACAACATGTATCTCATTACTTATGCATAACATCAGATTGCTTCTTTAAACATTGTCCTTACCGAGCAATGATGGTATTTTGTAGAACCCGAGGTCCGGGGTCAAGTCGAGGCATTCGACTATAATACTTCGCTATATCAAGGCAAGTTCACACTTGCTCATGTCTTTTGATTATTTTCTATCAAGTATTTGCAAACTATTGTGTCATCACCTGCATTTCAAAAAGGTTAGAAAACACTATTTTTGATAATAATGTAAAATATTGGTTACTGATCTAGGGTGATCAGCTAATCTATTAAGCCTGGCAATTGGAATACCATTGTCTAGGAATATATCATCTAGGACTTAATAACCAATGGCGCCAGTGATTCTAGCGTCGTATATCACGTGTTAACCATGAGATCTACAATGGCCCTAGGGAATTCAGCTGGAACTTCTCCCTCTCGTATGTCAACGGATGACCGGGCCGTGGCTGTAATTCTCGGAGAGGATTGACAGCAGGGTAGGATCCCTCAACGTCCCACGGCATCTAGTGTCTAAGAGGGTTGTGTGTTTCAGGCCGTAATTGGAAACAAGATTTATCCTGGGTCTAGCGTGCAATCCAACTTGCATATGGGGTTCGAGGAGAGGGGCATCGATTGGCTTGGATCTTAGGTTGGGCCTAAAACCAAGGAAGTTTGAACGGGGACATACTCTTGGCCATGGAACAAAGCTTAAGGTCTCTCATGGGTAAAGTAGCACACCTCTGCAGAGTGTAAAAACTGTAACTTGTCACTCCCTATTTCAGGAAGGAGCTGCGAACGCTGCAGGAAAGGAACTCCATGAAAGTTATGGTCAACCTGTGAAGACTGATGGACATAGCTTTTTAGAATAAAAGCAACCTTTGAAGAAATGTTTACGAAAACCTGCATAACCTACGACCTTTTGGTTTGTGGTTGTAGTTATTGCATCAAACACTCCTCTTTAGTGAACTTGCTGAGTACGCTCATACTCAACCGTACCTTCTTAAACCTTGCTAGATTTGGGAGCACGTAATGGCAAACTTAGGAGGTGAACTACTTGAAGAACTGAATACATCCAATCGAGATCAACGGAGTCAGCGTCTACATCTGAAGTCAAAGAACTCAAGCTGAAGCGTAGCATATAAATAATCTTAGAAACCAGAACCTACTTCTGTAGAGCATTGATATAATAGAAATCGCACGGCATAGTTATATAGTAGTAGTATTTCTAGAATCGACTTTGAGTTGCTATTTCTGGTTCTCTTTTGTAAATTATAATCCTTGTTATATCGAGCAAGTTCTTTGGATCTTCTATAATTGCCATTTTATTAGTTCAGTTTGTGTGGAAGTATAAAACGTTTATCATCTTCATATCCTTACCGAGGATAAAAGAGTTTTGATCTTTATTGAGGGTTCTTGTGGCTTTTACTATGGTTCTGAACTTAACAAATCAACTGTGATACGATAGTCAGTACTTTTATCTTGCTTATTTTAAATGTGGGATGTATAAGTGACAATTATATCGTTGACATCAAATGTATGTTTCATTTTTAAGGTTAAACTAGATCTGAAAATATAGCTCCAAGTTCTTATTTGTTGTCCTCAAAAAGAGGAATTTTCCTAGACCACTATGATCCATCTCCACGGGATATGTACGTTGTATTCCATCGACTGTGTACCATGCAATTGTTCGCAACACCCATACTCCTGGTTGACACGCAGCTGCCTCGCAATGAATAACGTGTGGCCACTGCATTCACACTTCACAGGATGCAGCAAGTGGCTCATCCACACCAAGTCCCAGCATGCCATTACTGCCTAGACTGCTTGATACTTTCTTTCATCAACTTGTTCCTAAGACCCATCACTAAAGAGACAAACGTCTTACACCCTGGTTTCAAACCAGATCAAATGCACACGAATGTCATGCCGTGTGACAACGCCAGGCAGGTGGTGCAGCAAATTGCGCTTGTCCATCTAGTATAAAATTACGTCTACTATTTTCCCAAGGTGGTTTGGTACCATTCCGTGGTAGCCATTTCACGAATCGTGCACTACAAAACATGAAAAGTGTATTTTTTGTGCAAAGAATATGAAAACTCCCGGTAGCAAACATTGTGGGAAATTCAGAGGTGCATGCATGTGCACAATATAGGCTCGTTTTGACAAATTATGTCACGGTTAAGATCATGACCTTTTTTATTTATCTTAAAAGCCATGCAACCTCGTTTCTGGTAGTTAAGTTCTGTGAAGGGCTTTCTAGTGAAACTGGCATACTCCAAGTTTGTTATTTTTCCTCACAACCAGGTCACATGAAATGACACCGCACGCTGATTTTTCATTTTTTTTTCTTATTTTTAATTACTTGTGCTATTTCAAAATAATTGTCTAAAAGGCAGGCAAGAACATTCTCAACAAGAGACTAGCTCTTGTGGGACCAGTAGCATACCTGTGATGAAATGACACCTTGTCAACCTAATGAAGTGACCCGTCCCGGTAGGGGTCCAAATCTCTATGCTTTACAGTGCTAGTCCCTGAATTAACTCGCTAGCACCTACAGTTCAGGATGTAATATCACAAAACAAAGGTTATAATTCTATTACATCGAAAAATCCAAAATATAACATAGTTTAAAATAAGTTACATAGCAGAAGGGCTAGCTCCTCATAAACAAAGTTCAACAGCGAAAGACTAATATAAGATAAGGAGCTCCATTCAAAATGCCACAGGCGAAGCATGCTTGACCCTAACATCATACTTTAAACATCTTCGGGGAAACCGTTGCAGCTACGAGTGGTCAATACTTTGAATTATTGGCAAGTATCACTAAGTAATTAAACTATTCTTATCACTCATATCAAATTTCAATCGACGACTGTAGCTCTATGATCAACCTGACGAAATCCAAAGTGTTCCAAATATAAAGTCTAAACACCATGTCTTCGAGGTTTCTACACCATGACTCCGAGGTTTCTACACCATGTCTCCGAGATTTCTACACCATGACTCCGAGGTTTCTACACCATGTATCTGAGGTTTCTACACCATGACTCTGAGGCTTCTACACCATGTCTCTGTAGATTGTACCCCATGTCTCTGTGGTTTGTACACCATGTCTCCGTGGTTGATATCCCATGTCTCCGTGGATTGTACCCCATGTCTCCGTGGTTTGTATGCCATGTCTCTATGGTTGATAACACATGTCTTCGTGGATTATACCCCATGTCTCCGTGGTTGATATCCCATGTCTCTGTGGTTGATACAAGATGTCTCTCTAGTTCATGGCTCTATGGATTGTACCCCATGTCTCCATGGTTTGTACATCATGTCTTCGTGGTTGATACACCATGCCTCTGTGGTTTTTGTTCCATGTCTCCGTGGCCTCTACTCCATTACTCTGTGGTCTCTACCTACTTCCCAATTCTTAAATGTGAGTAAGTTCCCTCATATCTCTAATTTGGCATAGCCAAGCATTCCCAGCAAACATTGGTCACACAACCAACAAGGTTGGATATCCATATAGCTATCCTATATGGGTTTCATAGTGCATCATCATATCCACAATATTACTTCTACGCTCACATGGTAAGCATAGCCTGGTCAAGGGTAAAGATCAACTTGCCTTAATGATGATGGACATTCACACACTGATGGGGTTCGTTGCATGGAAAACCAAAAAAATTCATATGATTGCAACTGCCAAGATCGAATCTAGGCGATACTTGTAATGGTTTTAGAAGGACTCACCCTTGAAGACCATAAGCGGATATTTTTCCCGCAAACAAACGTGGCTAGTGTAGAATGTACACGACTGTCCTTAAGGGCGCGGTGACGATCAACGCCACAAATGGCAGCGCCTTCATAATCGGTCACACGTTCGGTGTGCCGATGACCTCCGTCCCTCGCTCCAGTTGGGTAGCAAAAGTAGTGGATCCTTGGGAACTCCAACAACACTACGACATGGTGGTGGTGGTGGTGGAGAATGGATAGAGCAGCGCTTCGCCTAAGCACCTTACGGGCGAATAGTGGAACAACTAGCAAAGGGGAGAAGATGCCAACCAAAGGGCATATGAGAGGGAATGAAATGAGTGAGATGAGAGGAGGAGGAGGATGCATTTTATAGGTGAGGGGGGTAGCCCCAAGGGCCATGGTGTGGTGGCCATGGTGGTGCCCCACCTCTCCCCCATTTATGTGGGGTGGACACTCCACTCACATGCATTCCTCTCCACTCACCCCTCATTAAATTTCCACTCAAGAAATCAAAGGTCTTTCCATTAAAGATCTTTGATTCACTTGGTTTAATGCTACTCAATTTAATGAACACTTCACTTAATGAGTACTTCATTTAATAAACACTTCATTTAATGAACACATTAACATTTTATCCCCTTGCAATATTTCGATACATCGAAAATAATCCAACAATTTTTATCAAAACAGTTTCTATGTTGTCTAGTATTTTCTCCTGCGTTCTCTATCCACTCAAATGCGTTGACAAACCTTAAGTGTGTCTCCCTACGGGTTCATGAACTAAGTGTACTTGATCGAGACTCTCTCCGATCAAAAAATCGTTAGCAGGATCTGGAGATCCATAACGACTCCCACTTACTCAAGGATGAACTAGTGATCACGTGAAAAGTTTTTGTAGTAACCAATTCCTTTTGTCTCGCGATATTTTACTTGTCGAGATCCAATCATTTGGTATCATCCATACCTAGTTCGATCTTGTTATTGACATGTACTCTTTTCTTGTTCCCGTGATATAACATTCTTAGTGATCTCATCACTTGCTTGCAAGCTTTGTCAATGTGATATCACCGAGCGGGTGCTGAGTATGTCTCTCCGTCATCAGGATGGACAAATCGCACTCTTGATCCACACACCTCAACTAAAACTTTCTAAGTACCCAACGACATCTTTATAATCACCCTGTTACAGTGTGACATTTTATGGAATCAAAGTACTCTTCCAGTGTTAGTGATTGACGTGATCTCATGGTCTAAGAATTAGAGTTACTTCTCATGATGATATAGCAATATAGACATAATGATGTAGCCCAACACATGGCAATCACCATTGGTCCACATCATGCTACACCAGCCATTCCTACAAAGGTGAATTCCTTCCATCCTATACCTTATGTTGGCTATCGTCTGAATGGAATGCTACTTGAGACAAGCGCCTATTGTATGACTAGGCCCATGAACATGATGCCAATGGAAAGAGGCTATGAAGTACTTGGAGTCAAGTCCCCCAAGCAGGAGGCCTAGAAGAGAAGACACAAGAAGACGTCATTTGCTGCACCGGTACTATCGGTCGCCAACACCGGTACTACTGGTCGCCAACACCGGTACTACCGGATCGACCAGATGCCAAACGCCCCCAGTCAGACCGCCTCGGTACCCAACACCGGTACTACCGCGCCACCGGTACTACTTCCCCCAATGAGCTGTACTACCTCACCTGGAGACCAGGCGCCAGCCCCGGACCCATCACCCTGCAACCGGTACCATCACCGACCAGTACTACCGGGCGTCTACACCGGTACTACCGGACACGCTAGAGCCTGCATGTTTGAGAGTTGGGCCTCAACCCATGTAACGCCCCAAACTCCCTTTTATGCCCAAATTACCCCTGTTTAAGTGGTTGGCCTATATATATATGCCCCTACCTCCTCATGTAAACCCTAGAGATGATGATGAATTGAGGCATGTGCCAAACCCTGGATGGGAACCCCATCTCAATAGTAGATCTATGAGTTGTACAAGGCCTTGGAGCCGGTGCCCTTCTCCAAGTCATCAAGACCCTCCTCAAGTGTTTGGTCTCTCCTTGTCAAGGATTCTAGTAGTGCTTGGTCTCTCCCCTTTGGGATTCTACTTGGTTGCTACTCTCTCCTTGATTTGGATTCTATCATCCGCTCTCCGATCTCTCCTTTGCTGATTCTACCGCAAGGTCTCTTGTCAAGGATTCTATTGGATTGGTTGTTCGAACCAACGGGAGAAAATCGAATTGGGTGTGTTTTGGCGTGTGTTTGTATCTTTACCTTGCATTAGAGTTGTGTTCATCGTCTTCATCGCGTTTACCCTGACTCCCCACATCAAATCCGTGAAGATCGGGCCACCCCAAGGGTAAATCCACATGGAGACCCATATCAACTAGTATCAACAACTTTTGGTTGCCACAGATTTGACTTCGTTCATCAATTTCCACCATAAATTGAAAAATACCAAAAATATTGGCCCAGATTGCTTTTGGATCGAACTCTCGATTTTGTGAGTTTTTCATGGTTTTGGTCCATAGATCTGTTTCTTTGGGTGTCGATCTACCTTTCTTTGACCTTCCCTAGTCCCAATTCCAACAGATTTTTCAAAAATTTCTGATATTTGAATTTTGGAGTTCGTCATGAACTCAAACCAGCGCTAGATCCAGTGGACCGACCCAATCGCCGAAAATTCCGGTGAACCGGAATCACCATCGAAATTTCTGGCGACAGGTCCGGCGTCGCGAGTTTGGCTGCCAAAACTACTATCCTGGCCCAATTTTGACCTTTTTCCTCTTGTGTGTTTCGTGTTTCGCGTGCGTGTCTTCCTAACTAACAACAAACTTCCACAAGTCATCACATCCTGCGCTCCTCAACACCGTGACGCTCGAACATCATCCCCAACACCGGTAGCAAGTCGTCATCTATACCGAAGGTATAACTTGCTCCACCTTGTTAACCCATCTTCTATTGTGTGTATCTGTCCTATGAGAGAAGCTCATTTTGTGTTTGCCTAAGCACTATGCACTTGCCCTTGGAAAGTGAGAGTGTGTAAGCAAATACAAAAATTGACATAGTAGTAAAGAAAGGGAGAAAGGAGAAAAGAATAAAAAAAAAGAAATATAGAAAGATACATAGTCTCCCAATACAAAGATGAAATTGATCGTATGGGCACCTAGAGGGGGGGTGAATAGGTGCTACTTCAAATTTTAATGCTTTCTCAATTTTAGGCTTAACACAAAAGGTAAATTCTCTAGATAACTATTTAGAAGAATTTCCCTATATGCAAACCTATCTACTAGCGAGTAAGAGGCGAGTGGAAAGAGGAACGAGTGAACCGTAGTGAAGCACGCAGAGACACAAGATTTGTTTTACCTCAGTTCCTTCCTTGTTAAGGGAAGTACATCTGCATTGGAGGGGTGGCGGTACTAAGGCCACCACACCACAATAGGCCTCACCCTGTTCTCCGATTGATCCCGCCACCAAAGGCCTGATCCACCTTTCCACTATAGGAACCCTTTGAGGCGGGTACCGGCGCCTTTACACAACTAGCGGGGCACAACTCCACAACCAAATTGGAGGCTCTCGTAATGACAACAAGCTGCCACAAGAACAAGTTATCAATAACAAAATACAAGATTTAGCTATTAGCAAGAATACTAGATCGGGGATTTCTCCAAATGAATGGAGAGGAGTTGATGCGCTTGATTCGTGATGGCGATGAAGATTGCCTCCTCCTTCAATTCCCCCAAAGATCGAAGCCTTCGGGTGGTTGAAGTGGGAGATCTAGAGATAGAGCTCTTGCAATGTATCTGGCACTTTTCGAATGAATCAAGAAGACTGCTCGATGGTGAAGGAGGGGCTTTTATACCCTCTTTCCAAACCAAGCCGTTGGAGCCTTTGGGGGACGGATTATCCGGCCCAAGTGAGGGCCGGATTATCCGGCCTGGGGAAAACTCCGCCCCAGACTCAGATTATCCGGCAGAAAAACCACCTTCAAACAGAAGCTCGCGCAGGCTGGCTCTTGACACCTTCTCCTGGGGACCAGATTATCCGGCCCTAGGGGAGGGCCGGATTATCCGGCTGGGGGAAATATCCGCCCTAGCCACGGAATATCCGGGGTTAATTCCGCCCCCAGACAGAAGCTCGCGCAGACGCTCTCTTGGGTGATTCCCCTGGGGCCGGATTATCCGCCCCAACATGAGGGCCGGATTATCCGGTCTAGGGAGAAAATCCGCCCTAGGGCCGGACTGTTAGGGGGAAATTCTGCCCCTAGACAGAATCTCACGCAGAGCCAGTCCTGGCCAAAATGGTCTGGCCGGATTATCCGGCCCATGATGGGGGCGGATAATCCGGTCCCCCAAAAGCACAAAACTTTTCTGCAACACTTAGTACACATTAGAACTTCCGTGGTATTGTTATCTAACACACAAAATACAGGAAATCGTGAAATGTTCTTTCAATCTCCCCCTTTTTTTGGTGTTAGATGACAATACTAGGATTTGCAAGAAAGTTCACAGGACCACCAACAATAAGTACATGAAAGAGACTCCCCCTCAATGTGTGCATACTAGAAATTTGTATTTGAATACAAATGCACACACATAGGTGCGAGTCTATTCCATTGCAATATAAACAACATAATCATACCACCAAGATAGGGAGAGGCGTCCTTGATATAGCCACAATCATCAATGTGATAACCAATATAAGCGCCTTCCTCGAGATAGATGCCCAGCATAATATGATATGATAGATGAATCCATAAGTAAAATCCACGAGATAAATCCAGAAATCCACAGACACAAAGTCTCATACACACCACAAACCACAAATTAAAGTTCAACGCTAAATTGGCACAAGCAAGAAAACGACGAATGAAAAAGTGCAAATGCTTGTGCCCGACCCATGCAAATCCTCCCGAAGACCTAATAGAACTACTTCTCCCCCTTTGGCATCGAGACGCCAAAAAGGAAGACCCTGCCCTTAAGGATGAAATCCGCCAGGGCCGGATTATCCGGCCTAAACTCTGAACTTTTGTTCCACACAGAGTCAGGTCGGCGCGTCCCCAAACAACACCCCCACAAGATGTACAAGGGACTTGTGTGCAAGAATAGATGGCTTAGGGGTAGGTAAAGGCTTAGGATTAAGAGAGCCAAACTGAGATGGTACTACACACTCAAATTTGCAAGAATCAAAGCAACTAAAAGCCAAAAGTGAGTGTGCTTCCCATAAAAACATGATAGGAGCTAAAAAGATCAAGGAAGATCCAAATAAATCCAACTCTTCTCAAGGAAGAGGGAGGTGGCCGAAGCCACCTTTTTGGAGTGTATGGTATGAAACTGTGAAGATATATCTTGGGTTCATAACCAATACTCATCAATAAGCTCACATATCACAAAATGATATTAAGAGAAATGATTTGACTTGCTTTCCGCATTATGGGGGGAGGGTTAGCCCAATCAATTAGGACCACACTCCCCTATATCCATGCCAACATCTAGACCAAATAAGACTGAGATGTATGAGTGAGTGCATGGGTAATCAAGACAAGCTCCTTGAATCAACGATATTTAGCTCATTCCTCAAGTAGCAAAACCTTGCTTCATCAAGTGGCTTTGTGAAAATATCAGCAAGTTGGTTCTTCGTGCTCACAAAAGATAGATCAATATCGCCTCGAGCAACATGGTCCCGAATGAAATGATTCCGAATCTCAATATGCTTTGTCTGTGTGCGCCGTACCAGATTGTACACAATTTTGATTGCACTTTCATTATCGCATAAAAGAGGCACTTTGTCACAATTAACACCGTATTCCTTTAAAGTTTGCCTCATCCATAATAACTAAGTGCAGGCACTAGCCGCAACAACATATTCAACTTTGACGTTGGAGAGAGAAATACAATTCTGCTTTTTAGATGACCAACAAACTAGAGATCTTCCCAAAAACTGGCAAGCACCAGAAGTTGATTTCCGATCATCCTTATCGCCGGCCCAATCTGAATCAGTATAACCACATAGAGAGAAATTGGAGCCCTTGGAATACCATAGACCAAAGTTAGGGGAATGAACCAAATATCGGAAGATCCTCTTGACCGCCACTAAGTGGCTTTCTTTAGGAGCTACTTGATACCTTGCACACACCCCCACACTCAACACAATATCGGGTCTAGATGCACAGAGGTAAAGAAGAGAGCCGATCATGGACCGGTATACCTTTTGGTCCACATCTTTACCGTGGGGGTTATGTTCAAGGTGACATTTTGTTTGCATCGGAGTGGCGACGCCATTAAGATCCGTCATCTTGAATCTCTTGAGCATGTCTTGGATGTATTTAGCTTGATTGATGAAGGTTCCTTCTCTAAGTTGCTTGATCTCGAATCCAAGAAAGAACTGTAACTCCCCCATCATAGACATCTCAAACCTGTCAGTCATAAGCTTTGAAAATTCATCATTAAAAGCTTTATTAGTAGAACCAAAGATGATGTCGTCTACATATAGTTGGCATACGAAGAGCTCCCCCTTAATCTTCTTAGTAAAAAGAGTTGGATCGATTTGCCCAACTTCGAAGCCACGGTCTAGCAAAAGCTCTTTAAGGTGCTCATACCACGCACGTGGGGCTTGTTTAAGGCCATAGAGTGCCTTATCGAGTTTATAGACATGGCTCGGGAAGTTAGGATCCTCAAATCCCGGGGGTTGCTTTACATATACCAGCCCATGTAGAGGACCATTAAGAAAAGCACTCTTAACGTCCATTTGCTGCAATTTAAAATTATTATGGGCATCATAAGCAAGAAGGATACAGATGGACTCAAGACAAGCCACATGAGCATAGGTCTCGCCGAAGTCAATGCCCTCAACTTGGGAATAGCCTTGCGCCAGCAGTCTCGCCTTATTCCTTACAACAATGCCATTCTCATCTTGCTTGTTTTTAAATATCCATTTAGTGCCGATAACATTGCGGCAATCCTTGGGCTTCTCCACTAGTTTCTAGACCTTGTTGCGCTCAAAGTTATTCAACTCTTCATGCATAGCAACAACCCAGTCCGGATCTTCAAGAGCTTCAAACACCTTCTTAGGTTCCACCATAGAGATGTGAGCTTGATGCTCACCAAAACTTGCCAATTCCCTTCTTGTGGAAATCCTTCGTCGAAGATCACCTACAACTTTGTCAAGAGTATGACCCCTTAACTCAAGGTTCTGATCAGCACGAGCCTTGCGACGAAGTTCAATAAGCTTGTTGTCTCGTGGTGGAATAGTTTCATCACTTGAGTCTTCGTTGGAATTATTTTCTTGACCTTGATTAGAAGTCTGATTATCAGTAGTAGAAGATGAGGAAGCATGCCCTTGAGGTGGGTCAGCAGCCGTAACAGGAGGCTGCTGATCATCAAGAGTTTTAGGGCTGGATAATCCGGCCGAGGGTGAGGCCGGATAATCTGGCCTAGGAGAACTTGATGCAATTTCATCGGGTTTCCTGGAACTTGCTTGAATTGGCGAGGGGCCAGATAATCCGGGGTCAGTCGGAAAATCCGGCCTAGAGCTTGTAGCAGTTTCTTCGATAGGATGCACAGTTTGGTCGTCGGGGAGTGGTGGCCAGATAATCCGGCGTCGACCGGATAATCTGGTCTGGAGCATCCAGGAGCATGTTGACCTTCATCACTTGGTAGACTTGGTGTAGAAGTTACTCCTGTGGTTGGATCATGTTGAGTATGTGTAGATGAGGGCTCTTCATGAGTAGAGCATTGTCCTTCCCGATCTGCCACAAGGGGTTCCTCAATGGGGCGGAAAAATCCCATGCCCATTCTTCTTATGGCATATTGGGGTATTTCAACGCATCACAAACATCAACTTGCCCCGCACGGGAGCCGTCATTTTCCTCGAACACCACACTACAAGATTCTACAACAGTTCTGGAGAGCTTATTGTAGACTCTATAAGTGTGGGATTCGGCACCATAACCAACAAAAATACCTTCTAAAGCCTTAGACTCAAATTTAGATAAACAAACTCCCTTGATGAGAAAGAAACACTTACACCCAAATACCCGAAAGTATGAGATGTTTGGCTTGTTATCGGTAAGTATTTCATACGGAGTCTTGTCCAAGATTTTACGGAGGTATAACCGGTTGGATGAATGACAAGCGGTAGAGATTGCTTCAGCCCAGAAGTTATATGGAGACTTGAATTCGGCTAGCATAGACCTTGCCATATCCATTAGAGTCCGGTTCTTCCTCTCGGCAACACCATTTTGTTGAGGGGTGTACGCAGCGGAATATTGATGTCTTATCCCCTCTTCACTTAGGAACTCATTTAAGGTGTAGTTCTTAAACTCGGAGCCGTTATCACTTCTTATTGCCAGAATAGGGACGTTGTGTTGATGTTGAACCTCGTTGGCAAAGTCGATGACCGTTTGTTGAGTCTCGCTCTTCAACTTGAAGAAATAGACCCAAGTGTATCTTGAGTAATCATCAATGATCACAAGGAAGTACTTCTTCCCACCGAGGCTTGCATGAGATGGAGGTCCAAAGAGGTCCACATGAAGGAGCTCTAAGATCCTTTTTGATGAAATAATAGTCTTCCTTCGATGAGGAGAGTCATGCATTTTCCCTTCAACACAAGCCCTACAAACACGATCTTTGGAAAAGGAGACATTTTCTTTTAGTCCAAGGATGTGGCCACCCTTGTGGAGACTTTGCAAAGTTCTCATATTGACGTGGGCTAGTCGGTGATGCCATAACCAACCTGCGTCAGCCTTTCCGAAAAGACACATCGGGCCTGTAGTGGTTTTCCCCAAAAAGTCCACCACATACATGTCATTTTCGACATATCCCACGAAAGCGACTTTTAGAGACTTGCTCCACAAGAGTACCACCAAATCAGCATCAATAAAAACTGCAAAGCCCATCTTACCAAGGGCACGAACTGAAAGTAAATTGTAACCGAGGGTCTCAACAAGCATGACGTCCACGAGAGAGATATCATGAGCCACCACAACTTTGCCAAGACCCAATACCTCAGATTTAGACTTGTCACCATAGGAGACAGTTATATGATCATGATTTGGCCGCATCTTCGTGATGATCTCCTTTCTTCCGGTCATGTGACTCGTGCATCCGCTATCGAGTACCCATTTAGACCCACCGAAAGCATAGCCCTGCAAGAAAGTTACTTCTTGGTTTTAGGTCCCCATTTTTCAATGGGTCCTCTCATGTTAGTGACAAGGGTCTTGGGGACCCAAATAGACCAAGGAATTTAACAATCATAAGGACCTACATAACTAGCATAAACATCACCATAATGATCGCAATATAACACAAAGTTAGGATTGTTAGCCCCTGCAAAACCATCATAATTAGACTTGTCATTGGTGGTGGTGCTAGTCTTTGGTTGAGCAGTCTTGCTCTTCTTCTTCTTCTTGTTCTTCTTGTTCTTTGTCTTGGGAATATAACCAAGACCCTCTTTTCCATTGTTTGTTCTTTGCTTGCTAAGTATCTCATCTAGAACTTCTTTACCTTTGTGTTGAGATCCTTTTGCAAGTTCTTCTTTTTCATAAGATGATGTGGAGGTGTTGGGCACATCATACTTCCTCAATTGATTTTGGAGCTGGTCATGAGACTCATTTAGATTAGAGTGTTCACTCTCCAATGCCTTGTGAGAAATGTCAAGTTTCTCAAACTTCTCCGAGAGTCTAGCATGAGCATCCCCAAATTCAATCTTTTCCTTCTTTAGTTTCTTGACCTTGGCAAGAGCGTTGTCACGTTCTTTGATGAGCAGAGCCACAACTTCGTCATGTGACTCCTCAATGGATTCGAGTCTCTCTTCCAAAGATACTCGAGCTTCCTCTTCTTCTTAAAAGGCATTCTTCAAAGAAGCTATCTCCAAGGCATCTTCTCTTTCAATTCTGCCCTTTTCTTCAAGGAGATCTTCGGCTTGGGCAAGTTGACTCATAAGAGCATCAAAATGAAGTTTGTGCTCACCTTGAAAGTTAGTGAAAAAGTTATCCAAAGCAATAACTTATTCTTTCAATTTAAGACTAGTATGATCATCCATATCCATATTTATGTTAGTCTTAGGGAATGAAGAACTAAAAGTTGATACCTCGGACCCTCTTGCCATAAGACAAGTGACGTTGTTGTTGATGATGTTTTCGTTTGGCGAGTCGAAGAGAGATGACGGAGTCGATGTGGTAGCTATAGAAGCCACCTCGCGAGAACTATCTTCATCCTCTTCATCTTCACTTGCAGAGGAGTATTCTTCTTGTGCCACCAAGACAATCTTGAGTTGCTTCTTGTATGGGTCATTCTTTTTGATAAATGGCTTCTTCTTAGGTGCCCTGGATTTTTCTTGAAGGATGAGCCTGCCACCATTGTCTTCTCTATTTTGATATGGACACTCAGCCACAAAGTGCAGCCTATCTCCACAATTGTAGCATGTTCTCAGTTTTGGTCCACTTTCTCTTTTTCCACTTGACCCATTCTTGCGCTCGAGTTCCGACTTGGCCTTGGCAGGATCCTTCCAAAAGTTCCTTGCATAAAACGCCGTGTACTCACCATGAGCACGTTTTACTTCATCGAGGCAGTCCATGGAGGAACTCTCGAAAGCTCTTTCGTCCTCATCTTGCTCAACAACATTAGCCTTTAGAGCAACATTGACCCCTTTTTGCATTCCAATGGCACGGGCACGGGCATCTTCTGCGTTCTTTGCAGCAACTTTGAATGATGCCATTTCTTGCATGACTTCATTGGACGTCATTTGATGGTAGTTGTGCCTACCTTGCAAGATCTTCAAGTCCGTTGGCTCAAAAGGCATTAGAGCACTCACATATTTCCTTTTTATCCAAGCATCATCAATGTGAGTGGCTCCATGCTTTCTAAATGTTGTTGCGATGCCCTTGAGTCTTCTATACATGTCTTCATGGTTTTCACCATCCAACATGTAGAATCCTTCAGCTTCATTACTAAGGGCATCATACCTATTCCTTCTCATGCTTTCATTTCCAATAAAGAGATCAGTGAGAGCATCCCAAGCTTCTTTAGCTATGTTGAGATGTTCAATGTGGGGCATGTCCTTGGGACCCACTCCGAGCTGTATCATGTGGAGAGCCGTAGCATTCAATTGGCTATCCACAACTTCTCTTCTTGTCAGGTTGGTGTGATCTCCAATATGAAGAATCTCTTCGATAATCCTCCAAAGTTCAATAGAAGAGCTCCAAACATGAGACTTCATTAAGAATTGCCATTGATTAAATGAAGATGCAGTAAGCTTGGGTGGATCACCCCTATTGTTTATATGAGGATGAGGGATAGGTGGGTCGGGGGAATATAAGTGATGAACCTCACTATATTCCTCCTTACCACTTCCCTTCTTGGAGGTGGAACCATTATGTTTTTCACCTACCACTTCATCTTCCTTGGATCCGGTGTTAGCCTTATCCTTGGATGAGGGAGTGGTGGCCTCAGAGGAGGATGGAGATGGGGCTATGGATGATGTGAGGCAAGCAATCATTTGATGCATCTCCTCCATCTTGGTCTCAATGGATTTCAACAGGGTTGTTTCCAACGTCTTGAGATCATCCATTGTGACCTTATCCACGGCCTCATTCCCATTCTCCTTGGTACCCATACTTCTCTTAGGCGGTTAAGCCTGAATAAAGAGCCGGGGCTCTGATACCAGTTGAAATGGATCGTATGGGCACCTAGAGGGGGGGGGGTGCATAGGTGCTACTTCAAATTTTAATGCTTTTTCAATTTTAGGCTTAACACAAAAGGTAAATTCTCTAGATAACTATTTAGAAGAATTTCCCTATATGCAAACCTATCTACTAGCGAGTAAGAGGCGAGTGGAAAGAGGAACGAGTGAACCCTAGTGAAGCACGCGGAGAAACATGATTTGTTTTACCGCAGTTCCTTCCTTGTTAATGGAAGTACATCTGTGTTGGAGGGGTGGGCGGTACTAAGACCACCATGCCACAATAGGCCTCACCCTGTTCTCCGATGGATCCCGCCACCAAAGGCCTGATCCACCTTTCCACTATAGGAACCCTTCGATGCGGGTACCAGCGCCTTTACACAACTAGCGGGGCACAACTCCACAACCAAATTGGAGGCTCCCGTAATGACAACAAGCTGCCACAAGAACAAGTTATCAATAACAAAATACAAGATCTAGATATTAGCAAGAATACTAGATCAGGGATTTCTCCAAATCAATGGAGAGGAGTTGATGCGCTTGATTCGTGATGGCGATGAAGATTGCCTCCTCCTTCAATTCCCCCAAAGATCGAAGCCTTCGGGTGGTTGAATTGGGAGATCTAGAGAGAGCTCTTGCAATGTATCTGGCACTTTTCGAATGAATCAAGAAGACTGCTCGATAGTGAAGGAGGGGCTTTTATACCCTCTTTCCAAACCAAGCCGTTGGAGCCTTTGGGGCCCGGATTATCCGACCCAAGTGAGGGTCAGATTATCCGGCCTGGGGAAAACTCTGCCCCAGACTCGGATTATCCGGCAAAAAACCGCCTTCGGACAGAAGCTCGCGTAGGCTGGCTCTTGACACCTTCTCCCGGGGACCGGATTTTCTGGCCCTAGGGGAGGGCCGGATTATCCGGCTGGGGGAAAGATCCACCCCAGCCACGGAATATCCGGGGGAAATTCCGCCCCCAGACAGAAGCTCGCGCAGACGCTCTCTTGGGCGATTCCCTTGGGGCCGGATTATCCTCCCCAACATGAGGGCCAGATTTTCCGGTCCAGGGAGAAAATCTGCCCCAGGGTCGGGCTATCTGGGGGAAATTCCACCCCCAGACAGAAGCTCACGCAGAGCCAGTCCTGGCCAAAATGGTCTGGCCGGATAATCCGTCCCATGATGGGTGCGGATAATCCGGTCCCCCAAAAGCACAAAACTTTCCTGCAACAGTTAGTACACATTAGAACTTCTGTAGTATTGTTATCTAACACACAAAACACAGGAAATCATGAAATGTTCTTTCAAAAGAGAGTATCAAGCTTGTAAGCAAAGAGAGAGAGAAAAAGTGCGACCATGGCAAGTGCACAAATCCATTGCTTATCCTATTTTGGCGAACGAGTTGTGGTCTCTCCTTGCGTTGGCATGACCCCCAAGCTTATTCTTTGTTAGGACATTTTGTGCTCATTTTCATAGTCGTGCTAACCACATCAGTCTCCACTTGTGTGTTCCTTTTTGTTTTTATAGATCGTATCCTTTTTGCTTTTGATCTTTGGTTCTCTACCACCTTTAACAATAACCTTTTTGTTTGGTTATTCCCTCTGCTATCCACCTTCCCGACCTACCACCATAGGCCTTTGTGTATGCGTGTGTGTCTTGTGTATTTTCTTTTCTCTCGGAAAGAACAACTTTTCCAATTTTTGACTTGGTGAGGCAAGGTAGCACATACCATACCACCCTTCCTTTCAATTGTGGTCATACAACATGTCTAGGGGAAGCGAAGAAAGCGGATATGGCAACTTCAACAACCAAGATGGTTTTGCCACATGCCACAACTTATGGGTGCAACGCCAAGAATTCAATGCCCAGTTTGAGAGGCTTGAGAACCGGTTTGATGAAACTTTTTGAGAGTTCGACTACCGTGACCGGCAATGCAAGTGGATCACAATGCTCAATTCCAAGCTCTTCACCAAGCTATTGCCAACCTTGGCAACCGTCATGGACATCATTCAAGCTCGTCAAGTTTGTCTCGTACGTCCTCCTCAAGTCGTCATGGCTACGCTTCGCTCTCACACTCTGACACTCTCATCATGGAGAACCCCACCACCATAATGTGGAACACCAAGCTTGTCATCGACATGAAGAAGCGGTTGATCCACAAGCTCAACAACCGCACCATGCAATGCATCACTGGCACCATGACCATCATGCTCATTGACAACAACAAGAAGGGCATGGTCTCTCACCGAAACAAGCAATGGTACAAGCGCAACCACCACAAAAACAAGAACTTCATGGTGAAGTCTATCAAAATGATAGGCGCCAACACCCACACCATGACCATTGCCAACCGCAACACATCAATCGAGAGCCGTAATGGGATGCAAGTGATGATGATGAGGATGCACGCCATGCTAGACACAACCAAAGGAAATATGCCTTGAGAGGCAATAATAAAGTTGTTATTATATATTCCTTGTATATGATAGATGTTTATTTTGCATGCTATAATTGTATTGATAGGAAACGTCAATACATGTGTGTTTAATAAACAAAAAGGGTTCCTAGTTATGCCTCTCTTATAGACTAGCTCGTTGATTAACCAGATGATCAAAGTTTCCTAATCATAGACATTGGATGTTGTTAAGAACGAGGTCACAACATTTGTGAAATAATGTGATGAACATTCATCCGAAGTATAGCATTACGATCAAAGTCATTATGTTTATATTGCTATAACATCATACGAAGTAATCTTAGTCCTTAGACCATGAGATCATGTTAATTGCTAACACCGGAAGAGTATCTTGATAACATCAAACATCACACCTTAACAGGGTAACTATAAAGGTGGATTCAGTGCTACGAAGGTGTTATGTTGAGGCTCATGGATCAAGAGTGGAATTTGTCAATCCCGATGAAGGATAGATATACTCTGGGCCCTCTCGGTGATATCACATTAAGATAGCTTGCAAGCAAGTGATGTGATCACTAGAATGCTATATCACGGGAACGAGAAAAGAGTGCATGTCGGTAACGAGATCAAACTAGGTATTTGGATACCGATGATCGAATCTAGGACATGTATTATATGATGAGACAAAGGGATTAAATTACTAGCGTTAAAGGTTCTCACGATCACAGAAGTCATCGTTAAATGTGCAGGAGTCAGTATGGATCTCCAGGTCTCGCTTCTGATTATTGATCTGAGAGGAGTCTCAATCATGTCTGCATTATTCATGAACCGTAGGGTGACACACTTAAGGGTTGCCGGACACCATTTAGGAGCACATATGTTTCAGACAAAAGGTTTGCAAATCGCAGGAAATGTTTCGATAGAAACATGAATTGTTTTGATAGAAACCAGAATTGTTTTGGGTGAAATTGCAGAAAGAGGTTCTGCATGTGATATTGAAATGTTGCAAGGGGTTTTATGTGAATGTTTGTTAATTAAAGTAATTAACAAAATTCTGAATAAAATAAATAAAAGAGTTTTATTAATTGAGAGTTTCATTAAATTTGGTGGAAATTTAATGCATGTGAGTGGAATTTTGGGTGGAGTCAAAATTTATGTGAGTGGAGCTTCACCACATGAATGAGGAAGAGGTAGGGGCACCCCTCTTTGGCCGCCGGCCATGGGAGGGGAGGAGCCCCCCTCTCCTATAAAAGGCCCCCCTCTCCTCCCTCACAAAGCACACCTCCTCGTGAAGGATCTCTCTCCCCCTCTAGATATTTCCCCATGGTCTTGGATTAGCGAGATACATGTTCCCGGTGGCCTTGCGTCTGGAAGGAGTTGCTGCTTCTGTTGATTCGCTGGAGCGAGGAGGTGGAGGTTGTTTGGTGGCTTGAACGTGTGTGCGAGGATGGATGTGCTACTGATTTGCGGCACTCGGACTTCCACACGATCTTGAGATCGGCAAGCGTACGACTACATCAACCACGAGTTCCTACTTGTTAACAAAACTCGTTGTGATGCCCATATAGATGCTCGCCATTGAAGCTACACCGACTCACGTGATGGTCAGACTTGGTGTAGTGGATTTGGTTCATGTAATCACCAAAAGGACACGAGGGATGTCGTTTTTGAGTGGGGTTCATTAGTAATTTGGATTAGTTGAACTCAATCTATCATAAACTTAGTCTAAATATACTTTACAAATTCTGTTGTAGATGGCACCACCTGCTTTTAATTTCAATGTGTTCATGGAGAAAGAGAAACTTGCTGCGAATGGTAGCAACTTCACCAACTGGGCTATGAATTTGAGGATTCTCCTCACTAGTGCAGAAAAGCAATATGTGCTAGAGGCGCCGCTAGGCCCCCCACCAGCTCCTGATGCCCCTGACGAGGAAACGAACGTCTATATAACTCGTCAGGAGGACCACAACTTAGTTCATTGCGGCATACTGTATGGGCTAGATCCAGAACTTCGAAAGCGTTTTGAAAATGGCAATGCCTTTGATACCATGGGAGAATTGAAAATGATTTTCGATACCCATGCTGCCGTAGAGAGTTATAATGCTTCTGAAAAGTTCTTTAGCTGCATGATGGAGGAGAACAGCTCCGTTAGTGAGCACGTACTCAAAATGTCTAGGTACGCTGGTAAGCTTGTGTCCTTGGGAATAACGATTCCCATTGAATTAGGCATACATCGTGTTCTCCAATCTCTGCCACCTAGCTACAAGAGCTTCGTGATGAACTATAACATGCAGGGCATGAAGAAGTCTCTTCCCGAGCTTCTGTCAATGCTTAAGACTGCAGAAGTGGAGATTAGGAAAGAACATCAAGTGTTGATGATCAACAAGACCACCGGTTTCAAGAAGGACAAGAAAGGCAAGCAGAAGGGAAAGAAGGGCAGAAAATCTGTTGCTGCACCTGAAAAGAAACCCCGAGCTGGCCCTAAGTCTGATACCAAGTGCTACTATTGCAAGGGGACTAGCCATTGGAAGCGCAACTGCCCCAAGTATTTGGCAGACAAGAAGGACGGCAAGGCAAACAAAGGTATATGTGATATACATGTTATTGATGTGTACTTGACTATTACTCGTAGTAGCACCTGGGTATTTGATACGGGATCGGTTGCTAATATATGTAACTCGGTTCAGGGGCTGCGGAACAAGCGACAGCTAGCAAGGGATGAGGTCATGATGCGGGTCGGCAATGGATCAAGAGTTGATGTGATCGCCATCGGAACGCTGCCTCTCCATATGCCATCGAGATTAGTTATAAATCTGAATAATTGTTATTTGGTGCCTGCACTGAGCATGAACATTGTATCTGGATCGTGTTTGATGCAAAGTGGTTATTCGTTTAAATCTGAAAACAATGGTTGTTCGATTTATATGAATGATATCTTTTATGGTCATGCACCTATGTTGAATGGTTTATTTCTGTTGGATCTCGATAGTAGTATTACGCATATTCATAATGTTGATGCTAAAAGGATTAAACTTGATAATGATATATCTGCATATATGTGGCACTGCCGTCTAGGTCATATTGGCGTTAAACGCATGAAGAAACTCCATTCTGATGGACTTTTGGAATCACTTGATTTTGAATCATTTGATACATGTGAGCCATGCCTTATGGGCAAGATGACTAGAACGCCGTTTTCCGGTTCAATGGAACGGGCGACAGGTCTATTAGAAATCATACATACTGATGTGTGTGGACCAATGAGTGTGTCGGCGCGAGGTGGATATCGTTATTTTGTTACTTTCACGGATGATTTGAGTAGATACGGGTATATCTATTTAATGAAACATAAGTCTGAAACCTTTGAAAAGTTCAAGGAATTTCAGAATGAAGTGGAAAATCATCATAACAAAAAGATCAAGTTTCTGCGGTCCGACCGTGGAGGAGAGTATCTTAGTTACGAGTTTAGCACACATATGAAAGACCGTGGAATAGTTTCACAACTCACACCTGCCGGAACACCACAACGTAATAGTGTCCCGAACGTTGTAATCGTACTTTATTGGATATGGTTCGATCTATGATGTCTCTGACTGACTTGGCACTGTCATTTTGGGGTTATGCACTAGAAACCACTGCATTCACTTTAAATAGGGCACCATCTAAATCCGTTGAAACGACACCGTATGAATTATGGTTTGGAAACAAACCTAAGCTATCATTTCTTAAAGTTTGGAGATGCGATGTTTATGTGAAGAAACTTCAGCCGGATAAACTCGAACCCAAAGCGGAAAACGTGTCTTCATAGGATACCCTAAGGAAACGATTGGGTATACCTTCTATCACAGATCCGAGGGCAAGGTTTTTGTTGCCAAGAATGGATCCTTTCTTGAGAAGGAGTTTCTTGCGAAAGGTGTGAATAGTCGGAAGGTAGAACTCGAAGAGGTTATTGAACCTTCTCTTCATGAATTGGCGAGTGGCGCAGCACCGGAAGTTGTTTCGGAGTTGACTTCACCTGATGAAGAGAGAGCTAATGATAATGATCATGAAACTCCAAAAGAGGACAATACCGAACCTCGCAGGTCAAGCAGGACATGTGCAGCTCCTGAACTGTACGGCAATCCTGTTGTGAATTTCATGGTTGATTAAATGGATGACCCTGCGACGTATGAAGAAGCGATGATGAGCCCGGATTCCAACAAATGGCTAGAAGCCATGAAATCCGAGATGGAATCCATGTACGAAAACCAGGTTTGGACCTTGGTGGACTTACCTCACGATCGAAAGGCCGTTGAGAATAAATGGATTTTCAAAAGAAAAACTGATGCTGATGGTAATGTAACCATCTATAAGGCTCGACTTGTCGCAAAGGGGTTTCGAAAAATTCAAGGAGTTGACTACGATGAGACATTCTCTCCCGTAGCGATGCTTAAGTCGGTTCGGATTATGTTAGCAATTGCTGCATATTTCGATTATGAAATATGGCAGATGGATGTCAAAACTGTGTTCCTCAATGGTAATATTGAAGAAGAGTTGTATATGATACAACCTAAGGGTTTTGTCGATCCTAAGGATGCTGATAAGGTATGCAAGCTTCAGCGATCCACCTATGGACTGAAGCAAGCATCCCGGAGTTGGAATCTCCGCTTTGATGAGGTGATCAAAGAGTTTGGATTTGTCCATACTTATGGAGAGGCTTGTATTTACAAGAAAGTGAGTGGGAGCAATGTGGCATTTCAAATATTATATGTGGATGACATATTATTGATTGGAAATGATATAGATCTTTTAAAAAGTGTTAAAAGTTATCTAAACAGCAAATTTTCGATGAAGGACCTTGGTGAAGCTTCATATATATTAGGCATTAAAATCTATAGAGATAGATCAAGACGCCTAATTGGGCTATCGCAGAGTACATACCTTGATAAGATATTAAAGAAGTTTAATATAGACGGAAGTAAGAAGGGGTTCTTACCTATGTTGCAAGGCAATACATTGAGTAAAACTCAAAGTCCGGCTACGGCGGAAGAAAGAGAGATAATGGATAAGATCCCCTATGCCTCAGCCATAGGCTCTATAATGTATGCCATGCTATGTACAAGACCGGATATGGAACATGCTATTAGTTTGACTAGTAGGTACCAATCTGATCCAGGTTCGGAACACTGGATAGTGGTCAAGAATATCCTTAAGTACTTGAGAAGAACTAAGGATATGTTTCTTGTATACAGAGGTGAAGAAGAGCTAGTCGCTAAGTGTTATGTCGATGCTAGCTTTGACACTGATCCGGATGACTCTAAGTCTCAATCCAGATACACATTTATCTTGAACGGAGCAGCAGTTAGTTGGAGGAGTTCCAAACAACCTGTGGTGGCTGGATCAACGACGGAGGCGGAATATGTTGCTGCTTCAGAAGCGGCGCAGGAAGCGGTTTGGATGAAGGAGTTCATAACGAAACTAGGTATGGTTCCTAGTGCATTCGACCCAATGGTAATCTATTGTGACAACAATGGAGCCATAGCCAATGCCAAGGAACCAAGGTCACACAAGAATTCCAAGCATATTAAGCGCCGGTTTCACTCCATTCGCGAGCATGTCAAGGATGGAGACATAAAGATTTGTAAAGTGCACACGGACCTAAATGTAGCAGATCCGTTGACTAAAGTTCTCCCTAGGGCAAAACATGACCAACACCAGAACTCCATGGGTGTTAGATTTATCACTATGTAAAATAGATTATTGTCTCTAGTGCAAGTGGGAGACTGAAGTAAATATGCCCTGAGAGGCAATAATAAAGTTGTTATTATGTATTCCTTGTATATGATAGATCTTTATTTTGCATCCTATAATTGTATTGATAGGAAACGTCAATACATGTGTGTTTAATAAACAAAAAGGGTTCCTAGTTATGCCTCTCTTATAGACTAGCTCGTTGATTAACAAGATGATCAATGTTTCCTGATCATAGACATTGGATGTTGTTAATAACGAGGTCACAACATTTGTGAAATGATGTGATGAACATTCATCTGAAGTATAGCATTACGATCAAAGTCATTGTGTTTACATTGCTATAACATCATACAAAGTAATCTTAGTCCTTAGACCATGAGAGCATGTTAATTGCTAACACCGGAAGAGTATCTTGATAACATCAAACGTCACACCATAACAGGGTGACTATAAATGTGGGTTCAGTGCTACGGAGGTGTTATGTTGAGGATCATGGATCAAGAGTGGAATTTGTCAATCCCGATGACGGATAGATATACTCTGGGCCCTCTCGGTGATATCACATTAAGATAGCTTGCAAGCAAGTGATGTGATCACTAGAATGTTATATCACGGGAACGAGAAAAGAGTGCATGTCGGTAACGAGATCAAACTAGGTATTTGGATACCAATGATCGAATCTCGGACATGTATTATATCATGAGACAAAGGGATTAAATTACTAGCGTTAATGGTTCTCACGTTCACAGAAGTCATCGTTGAATGTGCAGGAGTCAGTATGGATCTCCAGGTCCCGCTTCTGATTATTGATCTGAGAGGAGTCTCAATCATGTCTACATTATTCGTGAACCGTAGGGTGACACACTTAAGGGTTGCCGGAAACCATTTAGGAGCACATATGTTTCAGACAAAAGGTTTGCAAAGCGCAGGAAATGTTTCGATAGATACAGGAATTGTTTCGATAGAAACCGAAATTGTTTTGGGTGAAATTGCAGAAAGAGGTTCTGCATGTGATATTGAAATGTTGCAAGGGGTTTTATGTGAATGTTTGTTAATTAAAGTAGTTAACAAAATTCTGAATAAAATAAATAAAAGAGTTTTATTAATTGAGAGCTGCATTAAATTTGGTGGAAATTTAATGCATGTGAGTGGAATTTTGGGTGGAGTCAAAATTTATGTGAGTGGAGCTTCACCACATGAATTTGGAAGAGGTTGGGGCACCACCCTTTGGCCGCTGGCCATGGGAGGGAGGAGCCCCCCCTCTCCTATAAAAGGCCCCCCTCTCCTCCCTCACAAAGCACACCTCCTCGTGAAGGATCTCTCTCCTGAAGGAAATATGCCCTGAGAGGCAATAATAAAGTTGTTATTATATATTCCTTATACATGATAGATGTTTATTTTACATTCTAGAAATGTATTGATTCGGAAACATCAATATATGTGTGTTTAATAAGCAAAAAGGGTTCCTAGTCATGCCTCCCTTATAGACTAGCTTGTTGATTAACAGGATGATCAAGGTTTCCTGATCATGGACATTGGATGTTGTTAATTACAAGGTCACACCATTGGTGGAATAATGTGGTGAACATTCATCCTAAGTATAGCATTACGATCAAGTCATTATGTTTATATTGCTATAACATCATACGAAGTAATAATTATCCTTAGACCATGAGATCATGTTAATTGCTAACACCGGAAGAGTATCTTGATAACATCAAACGTCACACCATAACAGGGTGACTATAAAGATGGGTTCAGTACTACGAAGGTGTTATGTTGAGGCTCATGGATCAAGAATGGAATTTGTCAATCCAGATGACGGATAGATATACTCTGGGCCCTCTCGGTGATATCACATTAGGATAGCTTGCAAGCAAGTGATGTGATCACTAGAATGTTATATCACGGGAACGAGAAAAGAGTGCATGTCGGTAACGAGATCAAACTGGGTATGGAGATACCGATGATCGAATCTAGGACATGTAATATATCGAGAGACAAAGGGATTTAGTTACAAGCGTTAAAGGTTCTCACGATCACAGGAGTCATCGTTGAATGTGTAGGAGTCAGTACGGATCTCCAGGTCCCGCTGCTGATTATTGATCGGAGAAGGGTCTCGATCATTTCTGCATTATTCACGAACCGTAGGGTGGCACACTTAAGAGTTATCGGACACCATTTTGGAGCACATATGTTTTAGATGAAAGAATTGCAAAGTGCAGGAATTGTTTCAATAGAAACCGGAAATTGTTTCGGGTGAAATTGCAGAAGGTGGTTCTGCATGTGATATTGAAATATTGCAAGGGGCTATATGTGAATGTTTGTTAATTAAAGTAATTAACAAAATTCTGAATAAATTTAATAAAAAGAGTTTTATTAAATGAGAGAGCATTAAATTTGGAGAAATTTAATGCATTTAAAGTGGAGACTTTAAAAGGGAATGTGAAGAGGCATTTTAATGTGGAGGGGTTACCACCACATGAATGGGGAGGTGAGGGGTCACCCCCCATGCGCTGGCCATAGAGAGAGGGGGCACCCCCTCCTCCTATAAAAGGCCACCCATTCCCTCCTTCATCCATACACCTCCTTGTGAAGGATCTCTCTCCCCCTATAGAATTATTCCCCCATGGTCTCGGATTAGCGAGATACATGTTCCTGGTGGCATTTCGTCTGGAAGGAGTTGCTGCTTCTGCTGGATTGCTGGAGTGAGGAGGTGGAGGTTTTCCGGTGGCTTGAACGTGTGTGCGAGTGCGGATGTGCTGCTGAGTTGCGGCGCTCGGACTTCCTCACGATCTTGAGATCAGCAAGTGTACGACTACATCAACCACGAGTTCCTACTCATTAAAAAAGGTCGTTGTCTACGAGGGTAAGTTCTCGTTGGATGTATGTCCACCCATTGCTTTGAACCTAGTAGATAGATCTTGGCATGTAGTTCACACCGTAGGAAATTTTTTGTTTTCTATGCTGCAGACCCAACAGTGGTATCAGAGCCTGATCTATGCGTAGGTGCTTAGCACGGGTAGTACACATATGGTTGATATGTGGGCGATGATGATCATGTTATTGCGTCTTCTATGTATTTTGGATATTGGTGGCATAGTGGGATGAAGCGGCCCGGACCAACCTTACATGTCATCGTACATGAGACCGGTTCCACGACTGACATGCAACTTGTTTTGCATAAGTGGCTGGCGGGTGTCTGTCTCTCCTACTATAGTCAATATCTGATTTACAACGAGTTGCTAATAACTTAGTTATCCTTGTTGTGGTTCATGTTTGTAGGTAAGAACGGTTCTATCTCCGAAAGCCCTAAGCCACGTAAAACTTGCAATTGATAAATTAGAGGCGTCTAGTTTAGATCGTTGCTGGGCTAGTGTGTTGATATGGTATTGTTGTAAGTAGATGTATGGTGGATACTCTTACAACACACTCAACGTGTAAGTTCCATAGACCTTGGCCTTACACACAAAGGAATGATAGATATCATACCACGATGCAACTGATAGAGATCAAATGCATGGACCATATCATCTCACTTTACACATTAGATGTTAGCATCTTATACTGCTAGTTTGGCGTGTTTGATAGCATTATAAGATGATCCCTCTTTTAGATATCAAGATAAAAATGTGTTCTTCCTTGAGTATGCACCGTTCTATGGATCGTGTTTCGAGACATCACGTGATGATCGGGTGTACTCGAATCTACGCTTTCATAGGAACGGGTGTAAGACAGTTTTACACACGCGAATACTAAGGTTCTTACTTGGCGAGCCTAGCATGTACAGACATGGCCTCGGAACACGGACCGAAAGGTTAAGCATGAGTCATATGGTTGATATGATGCCCATATAGATGCTCGCCTTTGAAGCTATATCAACTCACGTGATGATCGGACTTGGTATAGTGGATTTAGTTCATGTAATCACCAAAAGGACACGAGGGATGTCGTTTTTGAGTGGGAGTTCATTAGTAATTTGGATTAGTTGAACTCAATCTATCATAAACTTAGTCTAAATAAACTTTACAAATTCTGTTGTAGATGGCACCACCTGCTTTTAATTTCAATGTGTTCATGGAGAAAGAGAAACTTGCTGCAAATGGTAGCAACTTCACCAACTGGGCTATGAATTTGAGGATTCTCCTCACTGCTGCACAAAAGCAATATGTGCTAGATGCGCCGCTAGGCCCCCCAGCTCCTAATGCCCCTGACGAGGAAAAGAATGTCTATGTGACTCGTCAGGAGGACCACAACTTAGTTCATTGCGGCATACTGTATGGGCTAGAGCTAGAACTTCGAAAGCGTTTCGAAAATGGCAATGCCTTTGATACCATGGGAGAATTGAAAATGATTTTCGATACCCATGCTGCCGTAGAGAGTTATAATTCTATATAAAAGTTCTTTAGCTGCATGATGGAGGAAAACAACTCCGTTAGTGAGCACGTACTCAAAATGTCTGGGTACGCCGATAAGCTTGTGTCCTTGGGAATAACGATTCCCATTGACTTAGGCATACATCATGTTCTCCAATCTCTGCCACCTAGCTACAAGAGCTTCGTGATGAACTATAATATGCAGGGCATGAAGAAGTCTCTTCCCGAGCTTATGTCAATGCTTAAGACTGCAGAAGTGGAGATTAGGAAAGAACATCAAGTGTTGATGATCAATAGGACCACCGGTTTCAAGAAGGACAAGAAAGGCAAGCACAAGGGAAAGAAGGGTGGAAAGTCTGTTGCCACACTTGAAAAGAAACCCCGGGTTGGCCCTAAGTCTGACACCGAGTGCTACTATTGCAAGGGGACTGGCCATTGGAAGTGCAACTGCCCCAAGTATTTGGCGGAGAAGAAGTCCAGCAAGGCAAACAAAGGTATATGTGATATACATGTTATTGATGTGTACTTGACTAGTACTCGCAGTAGCACCTGGGTATTTGATACCGGATCGGTTGCTAATATATGTAACTCGGTTCAGGGGCTACAGAACAAGCGACAACTAGCAAGGGATGAGGTCAGGATGCGGGTCGGCAATGGATCAAGAGTTGATGTGATTGCCGTCGGGACGCTACCTCTCCATTTGCCATCGGGATTAGTTATAAACCTAAATAATTGTTATTTGGTGCTTGCACTGAGCATGAACATTGTATCTGGATCATGTTTGATGCAAAGTGGTCATTCCTTTAAATCTGAGAACAATGGTTGTTCGATTTATAAGAATGATATCTTTTATGGTCATGCACCTATGTTGAATGGTTTATTTCTATTGGATCTCGATAGCAATATTACGCACATTCATAATGTTAATGCTAAAAATATTAAACTTGATGATGATATGTCTACATATGTGTGGCACTGCCGTCTAGGTCATATTGGCGTTAAACGCATGAAGAAACTCCATTCTGATGGACTTTTGGAATCACTTGATTTTGAATCATTTGATACATGTGAGCCATGCCTTATTGGCAAGATGACTAGAACGCCATTTTCCGGTTCAATGGAACGGGCGACAAATCTGTTGGAGATCATACATACTGATGTGTGTGGACCAATGAGTGTGTCGGCGCGAGGTGGATATCGTTATTTTGTTACTTTCACGGCTGATTTGAGTAGATACGGGTATATCTATTTGATGAAACACAAGTCTGAAACTTTTGAAAAGTTCAAGGAATTTCAGAATGAAGTGGAAAATCATCGTAATAGAAAGATCAAGTTTCTATGGTCTAACCGTGGAGGAGAGTATCTAAGTTACGAGTTTAGCACACACATGAAAGAGTGTGGAATAGTTTCATAACTCACGCCTGCCGGAACACCACAACGTAATGGTGTGTCGGAACGTCGTAATTGTACCTTATTGGATATGGTTTGATCTATGATGTCTCTGACTGACTTACCTCTGTCATTTTGGGGTTATGCACTGGAAACAGCTGCATTCACTTTAAATCGGGCACCATCTAAATCCGTTGAAACGACACCTATGAATTATGGTTTGGAAACAAACCTAAGCTGTCATTTCTTAAGGTTTGGGGATGCGATGTTTATGTGAAGAAACTTCAACCGGATAAACTCGAACCCAAAGCAGAAAAATGCGTATTCATAGGATACCCTAAGGAAACAATTGGGTATACCTTCTATCACAGATCCGAGGGCAAGGTTTTTGTTGCCAAGAATGGATCCTTTCTTGAGAAGGAGTTTCTCGCGAAAGGTGTGAGTAGTCAGAAGGTAGAACTCGAAGAGGTTATTGAACCTTCTCTTCATGGAATGGCGAGTGGCGCAGCACCGGAAGTTGTTTCGGAGTTGACTTCACCTGATGAAGAGAGAGCTAATGATAATGATCCTGAAACTCCGAAAGAGGACACTAACGAACCTCGCAGGTCAAGCAGGACACGTGCAGCTCCTGAACTGTACGGCAATCCTGTTGTGAATTTCATGGTTGATGAAATGGATGACCCTGCGACGTATGAAGAAGCGATGATGAGCCCGGATTCCAACAAATGGCTAGAAGCCATGAAATCCGAGATGGAATCCATGTACAAGAACCAAGTTTGGAACTTGGTGGACTTACCTCCCGACCGAAAGGCCGTTGAGAATAAATGGATTTTCAAAAGGAAAATTGATGCTGATGGTAATGTGACTTGTCGCAAAGGGGTTTCAACAAATTCAAGGAGTTGACTACGATGAGACATTCTCAACCGTAGCGATGCTTAAATCGGTTAGGATTATGTTAGCAATTGCTGCATATTTCAATTATGAAATATGGCAGATGGATGTCAAAAATGTGTTCCTCAATGGTAAGATTGAAGAAGAGTTGTATATGATACAACCTAAGGGTTTTGTAGATCCTAAGGATGCTAATAAGGTGTGCAAACTTCAGCGATCCATCTATGGACTGAAGCAAGCATCACGAAGTTGGCATCTCCGCTTTGATGAGGTGATCAAAGAGTTTGGATTTGTCCAAACTTATGGAGAGGCTTGTATTTACAAGAAAGTGAGTGGGAGCAATGTGGCATTTCTGATATTATATGTGGATGACATATTATTGATTGGAAATGATATAGATCTTTTAAACAGTGTTAAAAGTTATCTAAACAGCAAATTTTCGATGAAAGACCTTGGTGAAGCGTCATATATATTAGACATTAAAATCTATAGAGATAGATCAAGACGCCTCATTGGGCTATCGCAGAGTACATACCTTGATAAGATATTAAAGAAGTTTAATATGGACGAAAGTAAGAAGGGGTTCTTACCTATGTTGCAAGGCAAGACATTGAGTAAGACTCAAAGTCCGGCTACGGCGGAAGAAAGAGAGATGATGGATAAGATCCCCTATGCCTCGGCCATAGGCTCTATTATGTATGCCATGCTATGTACAAGACCGGATGTGGCACATGCTATTAGTTTGACTAGTAGGTACCAATCTGATCCAGGTTTGGAACACTGGATAGCGGTAAAGAACATCCTCAAGTACTTGAGAAGAACGAAGGATATGTTTCTCATATACGGAGGTGAAGAAGAGCTAGTCGCTAAGTGTTATGTCGATGCTAGCTTTGACACCGATCCAGATGACTCTAAGTCTCAATCCGGATACGTATTTCTCTTGAACGGAGCAACAGTTAGTTGGAGGAGTTCCAAACAACCTGTGGTGGCTGGATCAACAACGGAGGCGGAATATGTTGCTGCTTCAGAAGCGGTGCAGGAGGCAGTTTGGATGATAGAGTTCATTACAGAACTGGGTGTGGTTCCCAGTGTGTTGGACCCGATGGTGATCTATTGTGACAACAATGGAGCCATAGCCAACGCAAAGGAACCAAGGTCTCACAAGAATTCCAAACATATTAAGCGCTGGTTTCACTCCATCCGCGAGCATGTCAAGGATGGAGATATAAAGATTTGTAAAGTACACACGGACCTGAATGTAGCAGATCCGTTGACTAAAGTTCTCCCTAGGGCAAAACATGATCAACACCAGAACTCCATGAGTGTTAGATTTATCACTATGTGAACTAGATTATTGTCTCAAGTGCAAGTGGGAGACTGAAGGAAATGTGCCCTAAGAGGCAATAATAAAGTTGTTATTATATATTCCTTATACATGATAGATGTTTATTTTACATGCTAGAAATGTATTGATTCGGAAACATCAATACATGTGTGTTTAATAAACAAAAATGGTTCCTAGTCATGCCTCTCTTATAGACTAGCTTGTTGATTAACAGGATGATCAAGGTTTCCTGATCATGGACATTGGATGTTGTTAATAACAAGGTCACACCATTGGTGGAATGATGTGATGAACATTCATCCGAAGTATAGCATTACGGTCAAGTCATTATGTTTATATTGCTATAACATTATACAAAGTAATCTTTATCCTTAGACCATGAGATCATATTAATTGCTAACACCGGAAGAGTATCTTGATAACATCAAACGTCACACTGTAACAGGGTGATTATAAAGATGGGTTCAATGCTATGAAGGTGTTATGTTGAGGCTCATGGATCAAGAGTGGAATTTGTCAATCGAGATGACGGATAGATATACCCTGGGCCCTCTCGGTGATATCACATTAGGATAGCTTGCAAGCAAGTGATGTGATCACTAGAATGTTATATCACGGGAACGAGAAAAGAGTGCATGTCGGTAACGAGATCAAACTAGGTATGGAGATACCGATGATCGAATCTCGGACATGTAATATATCGAGAGACAAAGGGATTTAGTTACAAGCATTAAAGGTTCTCACGATCACAGGAGTCATCATTGAATGTGTAGGTGTCAGTACGGATCTCTAGGTCCCGCTACTGATTATTGATCGGAGAAGGGTCTCGATCATTTCTGCATTATTCGCGAACCATAGGGTGGCACACTTAAGAGTTACCGGACACCATTTTGGAGCACATATGTTTCAGACGAAAGAATTGCAAAGCGCAGGAATTGTTTCAATAGAAACCGGAAATTGTTTCGGGTGAAATTGCAGAAGGTGGTTCTGCATGTGATATTGAAATATTGCAAGGGGCTATATGTGAATGTTTGTTAATTAAAGTAATTAACAAAATTCTGAATAAATTTAATAAAAAGAGTTTTATTAAATGAGAGAGCATTAAATTTGGAGAAACTTAATGCATTTAAAGTGGAGACTTTAAAAGGGAATGTGAAGAGGCATTTTAATGTGGAGGGGTTACCACCACATGAATGGGGAGGTGAGGGGTCACCCCCCATGCGCCGGCCATGGAGAGAGGGGGAACCCCCTCCTCCTATAAAAGGCCACCCATTCCCTCCTTCATCCACACACCTCCTTGTGAAGGATCTCTCTCCCCCTCTAGAATTATTCCCCCATGTTCTCGGATTAGCGAGATACATGTTCCCGGTGGCATTTCGTCTGGAAGGAGTTGCTGCTTCCGCTGGATCGCTGGAACGAGGAGGTGGAGGTTGTCCGGTGGCTTGAACGTGTGTGCGAGTGCGGATGTGCTGCTGAGTTGCGGCGCTCGGACTTCCTCACGATCTTGAGATCGGCAAGTGTATGACTACATCAACCACGAGTTCCTACTCGTTAACAAGGCTCGTTGTCTACGAGGGTAAGTTCTTGTTGGATGTATGTCCACCCGTTGCTTTGAACCTAGTAGATAGATCTTGGCGTGTAGTTCACACCGTAGGAAATTTTTTGTTTTCTATGCTGCAGACCCAACATCTCCCCCTCTAGATATTCCCCCATGGTCTCGGATTAGCGAGATACATGTTCCTAGTGGCCTTGCGTCTGGAAGGAGTTGTTGCTTCTGCTGATTTGCTGGAGCGAGGAGGTGGAGGTTGTCCGGTGGCTTGAACGTGTGTGCGAGGACGGATGTGCTGCTGATTTGCGGCGCTCGGACTTCCACACGATCTTGAGATCGGCAAGCGTACGACTACATCAACCACGAGTTCCTACTCGTTAACAAATCTCGTTGTCTTCGAGGGTAAGTTCTCCATGGATGTATGTCCACCCGTTGCTCTGTATCTAGTAGATAGATCTTGGCGTATAGTTCTCATCGTAGGAAAATTTTTGTTTTCTATGCTGCGGACCCAACAACAACAACCTCTATGCTCAACCCCACCATCATCACCAACAACCAATGAATACAAATGATCCCAAGCAAAGGCATAAAAGAGACTTTGCGCATCAAGCTCCTCCTCCACTGCCTCCTTGAGACAATCATGCTCCTCATCCTCCACCATGTGCACCAAGTGAAGCGAGCTTGAGAAAAGAACGTCACAACTACCACCGTGAACATGAAGATGGAAAGTTTGGGAAGCTCAAGTTCATCATGCCCAAGTTCAAGGGATAAGAAGATGCCGATGCATACATTGATTGGGAGCTCAAAGTTGACAAAATCTTCTGAGTCCACAATTACGCTGAAGAAAATAAAGTTGCAATGGCATCCCTTGAGTTTGAGGACTATGCAAATGTTTGGTGGGAAGACTACCAAAAGAACCGCGAGAAGTAAGATGAGCCTCCAATTGAAACTTGGATGGAGATTAAGGAAGTTATGTACAAGATATTCGTACCCGAGCATTATAGACAAGATCTCTTCGACAAGCTACAAAACTTGAAGCAAGGTACCAAGTCAATTGAAGAGTTCTACAAGGAAATGGACAAGACTATGATGCGAGACGAGGTGAGAGAGATCGAAGAGCAAACAATAGCAAGATTCCTCAATGGTTTGAGCCGCCCAATAAGGAAGATTGTTGACTTCCAACCATACAAGAACCTCACTGAGCTCCTCCATCAAGCTACCAAGCATCACATGCAAAAAGAAAATGCTTATGAGAAGTCCAAGGCATACTTTGTGGCCATCAATGGAAATGCGTCCAACAAGACAACAAACCAAGCACCAAGCTCATCCAAGCAAGCAAAGACCATGATAGCATCCTCCTCCAACACACCATCGGATAGTCAAGTTACTTGCTTCAAGTGTGGAGTGAAGGGTCACAAGTCCTATGAGTGCACCAACACAAGAGTGATGCTTATGGATGAGAATGGCGCAACCTACTCCGTGAGTGAAGAGGAATATGAAGCGTTGAATCAATGAGAGATTACAAGGGAAGGCACGATGGAAGTGGATGACACCCTCATATGCGAGCATGATCCAAGCCCTTTCCTAGTCATTGCTCAAATCTTGACAACAAACTCCATACAAGAGAGGAACAATACCTCAATATCTTCCAAACTCATGCCGAAATTGATGGGAAGTCCATAAAGGTGATCATCGATGGCGGAAGTTGCCACAACCTTGCAAGCACAGAACTTTGTGAGAAACTCAAGTGGCAATGCATAGCGCACCCACACCGCTATCATGTCAAATGGCTTGATGACAATGGATCACTAAAGATATCATCAAAGGTCAAACATCTCCTTCAAGATTGGCCCATATGAAGACAACGTCGAGTGTGATGTCGTGCCAATGTCTGCGTGTCACATGATCCTTGGGAGACCATGACAATACGATAGAGGGGCTATACATAATGGTGGCACTAACCAATACTCCTTCAGGTGGAACAACAAGACATTTGTGCTCCAACCTATGACACCAAGCCAAGTTATTGCATCCAACATGACATCCGTGCACAAGATAAAGCAAGCTAAGGAACCTTGTGAGAGAGTGAACCACCATCACGAGAGCGAGTGCCACAAGCCCCAAATGAGTGGGAAAATCATGAGTGTCGCGTCGCAAGCCACCAAATGTGATAAGAGAGATTTGAGTGTGACCCATACTAACAACTGATAACCCACAAGTATAGGGGATCGTGTGTAGCCTTTTCGATAAGTAAGAGTGTCGAACCCAACGAGGAGCTAAAGGTAGGATAAATATTCTCTCAAGTTCTATCAACCACTGATACAACTCTACGCACACTAAACGTTTACATTATCTAGGAAATAAAACTAGAGCAACAATACGAGTACTAGAAATAGCTTTGCATGATAATAATTAACAAGAAAGTAAAGTTAGTTGCTGCATCAATAAAATACACTAAACTAACAGAACCATGAGTGTGAAATAGTGGTGGTAATTGTGATGGCTTTGTCCAAGTTTAAATAGCGAATAGATCAGGTTCATTATCTTCGATGCAGTTTTCTATGTGGGAGAGGCTAAATATACATGCGCTTCACTACTTGGAATTACATGTACTATATGATTGGATTGTTAGCAAACATCCGTAAGTACTAACAATGCATTAAGGTTTCCCCAACAATAGCCTTAAGTTTAATGGTCCTCTTACTCCCATACGTGCAACGTTCCAGTTCGCGTCCTCAGGTTTCTGTCACTCCGGCAGAACTCCCCCTTTCTTTTACACATACTACAAACCCTATGATGTTTAATCCATGCGCGCACAAATATAATGGACACCAAAGGACTGTACCATATCAACATACAACTCTAATGAACCAAAGACGTTCAACCATTCAATCTAAGAACAAAGAAACTACACAAACATGACATAGATCATAGGATTATAACTTATAGCATCAAATACCATGTTTACATAGGACGATACAGAGGTGTGTGGGAGGATGAACCACTGCATACTAAGAGGATTAGGTGATGGAAATGGCGGTGAAGACGGTGAAGAGTGCGGTGGCGGCGCAGGGGACTCCTTCCCGCCGCCGGTATCATGGGGGAGCACCACCCCTTAGCCCCCTTCCTTCATGGCTTATTTGGAGCCCTCCCCCATGGAGATGGTATCCATGGGGAAGGCAAAAACGTGGATTTGGAGGCTGCAAATTCGTGGGTGGAGGTGTCTTGGGCAAATTAGGTTTCCTCCCTATATATAGCTTCTCGGATTCCCGTCACCCCATCTTGGGCTGCAGTAAATCGGGCCTAGAAGACCCGTCCGGACTCGGAATCAGCTAAATTTTATGTCCAGAACGTTTATCGCGAAATTTCCAATAACTTTGTAATCGAAGAGTTTTCCGTTTGACGCCGTCTTCAACCCGAAACGTGACCATCTTCAAAAAGAGTTCCGAGACAGATTTCTGGAAAAATCCCAATTTAACTCCAACAAGGTTTCCACTTGTATTCTTGGTAATTCCTACACATCAAAGTGTAAAACAAGAACATTATGCAGTTTTGCAACTATAAGTAGGTTAGTCCAAATAAATCATCAACTTTATACAAAAAGGAGTGTCAAAAGCATATTATTAGCATAAAAATCATCAAAAATTATAGATACGTTATGGACGTATCAACATCGCCAAGCTTAGTTCCTGCTCGTCCTCGAGTAGGTAAACGATCAAAACAATATAATTATTGAGGTGACATGCAGACGACACAATCTTGATCATCATTATTGTAAAATAATTGATAGATGGGATTAAAGTACTCTAAACATGAATCATGAAAGATAGAGTTCTAACAATAAGACATAGCAACTATCTTGTAACATGAAAAGGCACAAACAAAAGATTCATGAATAACAATGCTTTGCAAGATGTTTATTTATTTTACATAAAGAAAGCATAATGAGAATGATATTCAACTTGTCCCTCATAGAGTAGCAAAACATAAATGCATAGGACACCTTCAAACTTCATAAGGGTGACTAGATACAAATAGTTTAAGAACAAGCAATATCAAAGTTATGCGTCAATCAACAAGTCTTGGGACAATGCACATTAAACTAAGAATGGCAACTATGCTATCTTAATAGGTGCATAAAGATAGAAGATGGAGACTCAACATAAAAGTAAAAGAAAGTCCTTAGAAGGAAGCAGGGATTCAAGTCTCATAAAGAGCTTCCAAAAATTATGGTACTTATTAGCTTTCAGCTCTCATTGCCCCTATCATAAGCATCTTTAGGTGATTAAGGTTAAAGTGACACAACTAAGAGGATATGCTTGACAAGTTATAGGTTGAAATCTCATGCCCCTTACTTACAAGTACCGAACCTAATGCTACTCAACTTCAGTCACAAGTAAGCTCTTGTCATTGTAAGTACATATGTATCATAGAGAACCGCCAACGGGGTACCCCTTGCACATGATACAGGAGCTATCCCATAATCAAAATGACAAGGCAAGCAGACAATGAGCATCTCAGTGATCTTTTTATTTGGTATTTGCACAAGTTTTTATTGAGGATGCTTCATAGAGTGCTCATTATGGTTATGATGCAAGTTTCCACCATTATTAGGCATGGCTTAGGCTAGCAGCCTAGGCGTTTCTCTAACACACATACAAACTCCATGATCTTACAAGTTCCCATTTTATTTCACATCGCCGGGATCCATAAGCAAAAGAATCATGATATCAACGGAATATAAGTGCAATGTTGAAAGCGTTCCCCATGATACATGGTTCTGCTAACTTCAACTTATAAAGTGCAAGCATATACGCAAAAAAGATAGACACAATAGTTCAAGTTTATTAAGTGCAAGAAAATAAAGTGTGCCATCAAGTTCGTGAGAGCTTTAATCACTAATTTTCACATAACAAGTTTAATTCGGAAGGTAGATAAAAGCATGAATATACTTGGAATAGCAAATGCTAATAGGTAGGTATGGTGGACTCTTTGGGATAACTTGGTTTTATTTGGAGTTGGATGCATGATTGGAACTCATACTTGGTTATGGAGGCTAGCAAAAGACTGGGAGTGGCCAACTAAAAGAGCAATAATGGCGATAATCATGCAAAGTGACAAAACATCATTAATTAAAGCATAAAGTGATATTACAAGTCGAAAACTAAAGGATCATAAAGGCTATGGTGACTTGGGATAGTCATAACATGGTGTGAGCATGCGCCAAGTCAACCCAAATAAAGCATCAAAGGAGAATACCACAATACTATGCTTTAATATGCTAAAACAACGCATGATTCTTTCAAGGCACATTAAGCAATCTCAATTGTTTATAACATGTCATGCTACAGAAAAAATCACTAAGCATAAAGCCAAAACGATATCAAGCATGACATGACAAAGCATAGGCCACCGTCAAAAACGAGCTCCTTTTACCACTTAAGCATTAACTTTTCCTACTCTTTTCCAATCCAAACCACACTTATTTGAAAACTAATGTATGAAAGAGGGGGTCCAACCAATTTATTCAAGCAAACTAAGAAAACCAAGCAAACTAAAACCAAAAACTAAAACGAAGACGCTCCAAGAACAATACAACTGTGCATGAAACAATAAAAATAAAGTGTTTGGAAGAACCTGAGATTTTTATTGATGAAAAAGGGGATGCCTTGGGCATACCCAAGCTTTGACGCTTGTACTTCTTGGATATTTCTTGGGGTGACACGGGGTGGCATCCCCAAGCTTGAGCTTTAGTCCATTCTTCATCTTATTACATCATTCTTTCCTTAACACCTGAAAATTTTCCTTCATACAAAATTTCACATAATCTTCATTAGCAACATTAGTGTACTCAAGATAATAAGTCTTTGGGTTCAGTTTCAATACCAATAAAACTTCCATTAAAACACAAGATACTGTAGCACTTTCCTTAAAAATCTCAATTCCCCAAAGAGAACCCAAAAAGGAATTAACAAGAAGCAAATGCAAATAATGACAGAAATCTGTCAAAACAGACCAGCAAATAAAAACCATTTTTTTCAAAGACCTTATGTTGCTCAAATCGAAAAGTGTTGAACTAACAAAAGTTGGATAACAACCTGGGACAGAAGCACAAAAAATTACAGCTCAAACCGACGTACAAAGGTTTTACAAGAATTTTTACAGCAAAGCACAAAAATCTGTTTCGGGACAACAACTTTCCCAAGCATTACTTGTCTCCCATTAGAGGTTACTCTTGGCACAAAAAGCAAATAAAAAGCAGAGTGGTTATTACTGAAGCAATAACTTCCAAGACTCAACTAAAACTTTTGGGTTATCTTCCAATAAGTACTTTTCTTTAACGCCTTTAAGTTAGGCATAGGAGCAAGATTCAAGTATTTTCGAATGAATAAGCATTAAGATCAATACCAGAAATATCTTTCTTTTTCAAGGCTTCATGCATTCCTACAAGTTTTTAACTGAAAATCTTTCATGGAAAGTTTTGTTTTGGTTTCATAGGCATGAAAACAAGTGTTCAAGGTCGACCCCCACTTAACCATTACTCATCTTTCCAATCACTTTCCTTTTTGAAAACGTTTTTAGGTAACAAGTACAACTATTTTTTTTTGTCATTCGCATTCTTTATCCATAATAATATAGAGAGCAACTTAAAAATAAAAGTAGAAACTACTTAGAGATAAAGCAAACAAGTGCACACAAGAATATTCACCCACACGCTATTGCTCCCCGGCAACGGCGCCAGAAAAGGTCTTGATAACCCACAAATATAGGGGATCGTGTGTAGCCTTTTCAATAAGTAAGAGTGTCGAACCCAATGAGGAGCTAAAGGTAGGATAAATATTCTCTCAAGTTCTATGAACCACTGATACAACTCTACGCACACTAAACGTTTGCATTATCTAGGAAATAAAACTAGAGCAATAATACGACTACTAGAAATAGCTTTGCATGATAATAATTAACAAGAAAGTAAAGTTAGTTGCCGCAGCAATAAAATACACTAAACTAACAAAACCATGAGTGTGGAATAGTGGTGGTAATTGTGGTGGCTTTGTCCAAGTTTAAATAGCGAATAGATCAAGTTCATTGTCTTCGATGCAGTTTTCTATGTGGGAGAGGCTAAATATACATGCGCTTCACTACTTGGAATTACATGTACCATATGATTGGATTGTTATCAAACATCCGTAAGTATTAACAATGCATTAAGGTTTCCCCAACAATAGCCTTAAATTTAATGGTCCTCTTACTACCATACGTGCAATGTTTCGGTTCGCGTCCTCAGGTTTCTGTCACTCCGACAGAACTCCCCCTTCCTTTTACACATACTACAAGCCCTATGATGTTTAATCCATGCGCGCACAAATATAATGGACACCAAAGAACTATACCATATCAACATACAACTCTAATGAACCAAAGACGTTCAGCCATTCAATCTAAGAATAAAGAAACTACACAAACATGACATAGATCATAGGATTATAACTTATAGCATCAAATACCATGTTTACAAAGGATGGTACAGAGGTGTGTGGGAGGATGAACCACTGCATACTAGGAGGATCAGGTGATGGAGATGGCGGTGAAGATGGTGAAGAGTGTGGCGGAGGCGCAGGGGACTCCTTCCCGCCGCCGGTATCATGGGGGAGCACCGCCCCTTAGCCCCCTTCCTTCATGGCTTATTTGGAGCCCTCCCCCATGGAGATGGTATCCATGGGGAAGGCAAAAACGTGGCTTTGGCGGCTGCAAATTCGTGGGTGGAGGTGTCTTAGGCGAATTAGGTTTCCTCCCTATATATAGCTTCTCGGATTTCCGTCACCCCATCTTGGGCTGCAGTAAATCGGGCCTAGAAGACCCGTCCGGACTCGGAATCAGCTAAATTTATGTCCAGAACGTTTATCGCAAAATTTCCAACAACTTTGTAGTTGAAGAGTTTTCTGTTTGACGCTGTGTTTGACCCGAAACGTGACCATCTTCCAAAAGAGTTCGGAGACAGATTTCTAGAAAAATCCCAATTTAATCCCAACAAGGTTTCCACTTGTATTCTTGGTAATTCCTACACATCAAAGTGTAAAACAAGAACATTGTGCACTTTTACAACTATTAGTAGGTTAGTCCAAATAAATCATAAACTTTATAAAAAAAGGAGTGTTAAAAGCATATTATTAGCATAAAACCATCAAAAATTATAGATACGTTATGGACGTATCAACAACCCATCATACAATTCCCTCTCTTTGTTGTCAGTTTTGCAAGGTACCCAACATAAACCACCACCTACAAGGATCATGCTGTAAGATCTCCAACCACCACATGATGGCAAGAAGTTCTACAAGCTCTTCAACATGTCTGAGAATGGTTTCGACATCGGTGATCTGTCCGTGTACATGCACAAGGCCAAGAGCAAACCTCCTTCCTTGCCTGATGAAAGAACATCGTCGAGGTCGACTCTTTTTCAAGTGGGGGGAGAAGATGCAGCCCAACACATGTCAATCACCATTGGTCCACATCATGCTACACCAACCATTCATACAAAGGTGAATTCCTTCCATCCCTTACCTTCCATTGGCTATCGTGTGAATGGAATGCTACTTGAGACAAGCGCCTTTGTATGATTAGGCCCATGAACATGATTCCAAGGGAAAGAGGCGATGAAGCACCTAGAGTCAAGTCACCCAAGCAGGAGGTCTGGAAGAGAAGACACAAGAAGATGTCGTCTGATGCACCCGGTACTACCGGATCGACTAGACGCCAAACACCCCCAGTCAGACCCCCCGGTACCCAACATCGGTACTACCGCCCCCAATGAGCTGTACTACCACACCTAGAGACCAAGCACCAGCCCTGGACCTATTGCCCCTGCAATCGATACCACCACCGACCGGTACTACCGGGCGTTTACACCGGTACTACCAGACACGCCAGAGCCTACGCGCTTGAGATTTGGTCCTCAACCCATGTAACGCTCCAAACTCCCTTTTATGCGCAAATTACCCCTGTTTAAGTGGCTGGCCTATATATATGCCCCACCTCCTCGTGTAAACCCTAGAAATGATGATGAATTGAGGCATGTGCTAAACCCTGGATGTGAACCCCATCTCAATAGTAGATCTATGAGTTGTACAAGGCCTTAGAGTCGGTGCCCTTCTCCAAGTCGTCAAGACCCTCCTCAAGTGTTTGGTCTCTCCTTGTCAAGGATTCTAGAAGTGCTTGGTCTCTCCTATTTGGGATTCTACTTGGTTGCTACTCTCTTGTTGATTTGGATTCTATCATCCGCTTGCCGAGGATTCTATTAGATTGGTTGTTCGAACCAACGGGAGCAAATTGAATTGGGTGTGTTTTGGCGTGTGTTTGTATCTTTACCTTGTATTAGAGTTGTATTCATCGTGTTCATCGCGTTTCCCCTCACTCCCCGCATCAAATCCATGAAGATCGGGCCACCCCAAGGGTAAATCCACAAGGAGACCCATATCACATAATGAGATGATCGTATTACTATACTTTGGGAGAATGTTCATCACATCATTCCACCAATGTTGTGACCTCATTATTAACAACATCCAATGTCATGATCAGGAAAACTTGATCATCCATTAATCAACAAGCTAGTGTGATGAGATGCATTACTAGGAACCTTTTCTTTGTTTATTAAACACACATGTATTAGCATTTCCAGTTAACACAATTATAGCATGAGAAATAAACATTTATCATAAACATGGAATAAGATAATAACCACTTTATTATTTCTCCTCAGGCATATTCCTTTCACACACTTCTTACAATCACAAGGCTTGTGCATCTCACTATCTATAAGACAAATAATTCCAGTGAACAACCATTCACACCACAAACATCATACACAAGTAAGACATGCATGGTCTTCATACCAAACAATTGATGGGTATCTGAAAATCATGAATACGATTTATAAAAGTTAAAAAAACATGCATGATGCAAAATGACTTCTTTATAAAACATCTTTATTTCTAGAATTATGTTCAAAACAGTTATTAAAATGGTTTAGTTTCATATTTAAACAAATTTATTGTGAACATAGTTTTAAATTTTATCCCCTGATCCTATTAGACAGGGGGTAAAATATAAGCATTTAGCAAAAGAAATCATTCTAAAATATTTTTAGTACTAAAGTTATGCCCAAAATACCCTAAATGGCATTTTTGCAATATTGATCAGTTTAAAATGTTCAATTTTGAAAACTAACCCTGTGGTACTGTAGTAATATCCACACCTTTTACTGGAAAACCTGTCGACTTGAGAGGAGAAACCACGATCCGAAAGCCACCCAAATATTTTTCCATTATTATCGGAAGTAGGTACAACAAGTTATTCTCTAGCGTGTACTAGAAGATCTCATACATTCAGGTATCATAGATCTTGGATGATGATAACAATATTTGTCGCACAAGAGATAGGGATTAAAACAATCTCACCAAAGATGGTGGAACCACAGACTGAGGTGGTGGGATTGAAACAATCTCACCAAAGATGACAATAATATTTGTGGCAAGGTAGTGGTTCTGGAAGTTCACAACCTTGTGAGGAGTAATCGGTGCTTGATCTCAAGCTCACTTCTTTCTCTCTCTCAAAACAGGGTTTTGCCCTGCTTTATAAATAAAACCACACACAGCCAAACCAATATAAGTTGATGAGGAGAACCTCTTACAAAGAAGATCAACAGTAAATAAAACAGGTACATGAAGAGTCAAAACTTGCCACTAAAGCCACTGAAACGAGACCAAGGGGGATCAGAGCTCCACGACTATGCCTCCAAGAAGGTAATGATACATGCACTACCATATTTGAGATCGCAAGGTCAACGGTTTTCACCCGGAGCCCTATCCCGATGAAGGTAACCACAACAGTGCCTCCAAGAGGGTTATGACACCCACAAGCATCCTCGATGGTGCCGTCAAAAACCAACATTTCACCCCAAAAAATCTCCGCACATGCCCGATAACTCGGACCGCCCATTGTCACTGAGCCCAACATCAAGAACGCGATATGGGATAAATTGGTATCACTGTCAACTTCATGATCTCCTACTGCCTTCTCCTCACCATCCAAAGGACCAAAGAACAAGTCCACCACCACCGCCACATCGCTCGCTGGGGATTTGGCCATGCAGTCCACTTGCTAGAGTCGTCATCTCCATGTCCACCATCTCGAGCCTAGGGCAACAAGGCATCACGAGACCATTGAGTCAGACAAGGTCAGTCGGTGACAGAAGCAGGCCCATATGGATGGTAGTTGCCGCCAATAGGACATCTTCCATCCTCCATTGCCAAAGAGCGATCGATGATCAAACAGAATAGTGTCAACCAGGCCTAGATCCATCTAGATCAGGACCAACTAGCTCCACTACCGCGCTGCAACACCAAGGACACCGTAGCCACCCTAAAGGTAGGTATCCAGGCGCACACACGAGCCAAATCATGCTGAGCCCAGATCGGGACTAGATATGGGTCGAGTAACCCCTACCATGGCATCCACCGCCGAACTCACTATTACATGCTCCCAGTACCACCGCTACCACCGCCGTCGTTGTTCAGTTACCACCTATGTGTCTTGCTGCCATGCTGAGATGAAGTCGCCATTGACTGGATCCGTTACTGCCCACGACCCTCACTGCCAGAAGCCTAGGCGCACTCCACCACCACCATCCCGTCATGCTGCCACCAAAACAATGCTAAGCGCCACCTCCATGCCTCTCGATGAAAGAGACAAGCTCCAGCATGGGGGGTAGACCCGTGGCCACCCAACCGCGTGAGAGGACAAGGAGACCTCGCTGCCGTTGCCAATCAAGCGAAATCCTAAATCCAAATGAAAGCAAAGCAAAGCTTATGAATGACCTGACCGCGGCCTCTCGCAGTGACGATGGAGGTAGGGGGAGGGAAGGGGGATTTTAGGATTGCTCCCCCTCACCACGTGAGGGAAACGTGGGAGGAGAAGGGAACATAAGTGATAACATGATTCTTCTTTTAACTTCTTCTTTTTCCTTTCTACCTTAATTTTCTTCTCTAATGAATACTAACCTAGATTTTTATCTCTCCACCTAGAGGTGGCTAGATGGCCGGCTTAACATTCCCTTCTCATATGTGCACTGTCTAAAATGATCCTCCGTCATTACTCAATGGATAGTGAGCTCTTGCACCTGTTTGGCCCGGCTTAAAGATTTCAAAAGTCCATCTCCATACAAACTACCTAACATCTAAGTCAATTACAATTAGAATACATCAACATAAATGACATGGACTCCTAGCTTTCTACCACTACACTAATCCTAGCTGGACACAATTATACTACTCTGACACCAAGGTTAATTAATTAGAAGCTGCAGCTCAGAGGACGGTAGCCCACAGCTCGTCGGTCGGCATCTACTCTAGGTAGCTTCCTCGCAGGTGAGTTTGAAGGGATTTATGAACTAGCGCATGCAGTGACACTGGACTAAGCATGCATGTTTTACCAACCCACTGCTGCTGATCACATTGGCCGGCTCGGAGAGCTTGCTCCCTGTCGGATTTGCCTAGAATATATAGTTTATGAAAAGATTAAAAGAACATGACGATGCTGGCCGTTCAGTTGGTCCTAAAGCTTTTGTCGTAAGTTTTGTTTGGAGGCTAATGCAACAAGGAGTCGAGTACTCCGACCATCCAAATAATGCTTGCATGTTTTTGATGCCCAGATACAATGTCTTTGGTAAAATAAAAGGGAAAGGGTCGATGTTGCAATAATACTATATGTCTGGCCAAGTTTGATTTGAGTGCAAATTACTTACGGCCTCAGGAAGTGGCGGAGCTAGGAATTTGCAACTTGGTACTCCCTCCAATCCAATGCATATCAATTGTTGCTGAAATAGATGTATTTAGACATGTTTTAGTTCTAGATATATCCAATTCAACGACAGTTAATATGGAAATCTAGATACATCCAATTCAATGAAAGTTAATATGGATCGGAGGGAGTATTAATTTTTGCCAAAATTAAAGCTATTTTTCCAAAACTATCATTGTTTTGTCACAATCTGTTGGACTTTTGCCTAAAATATGGCCCAACCCATTTATTCTTACAAATAATTCCTAAAAATCCTAGTGGTCCATTTAGCCCATCCATGCATGGCAAGAGGTGGGGCAAAAGTTTTGTCCCATGTTGCCTGAGAGGAAATTTCACCTCCTTGTAAAGGGGCTGATCCATCACTTGTACAATCATGTGAAGAAGAGACTAGTACACGCGCACCGCGGGTTGAGGATTACCTGTTGCGGGAATGAGCCGAGCTGAAAACATATATATGCCTCGTGTACACATTGTTTTCTTTTTGTCACGCATGAGAATCTGAACAGTCTGCGCTAAGTGGAGTTTAATACGAACTCGGGGGAGATTAAATACAGACCATTGGCCGATGCATCTGTGTGTCTCCTACGCCTCCTGTGCCTATACCTCTCTAGAGTGACACAACAAAGTCTATTTCATCCCGTCTTGCAGCGTGCACTGCGAGTTAGGACATACCTCCGGAGCCCCATCTCTTGCGTTCTTTTATGGGAGAGAGGCGATAAGGTTTATGGGAGCACTGCCACCGACTACTGGCTTCATCACATATTCCTTCACGGACGCTAATGAGTACTTCCCGAACCACGACTTCTTCCCCAACGTCGACCACCTCTTCCAACATCAACATGAGTGGTTCCTCTTCTACATTGTATGTGTTCTTTATTCATCTTCTTCAGATTATGTTTTTTCTACTGTAAATTATATCTCTTATATTATGTGTAGCAATCGGTTTAGAATTGCTATTTACAATCTAATTGTTAGATTGCATGATTATTTTTATCGTTAAATTATTAGTCATGCTTTATCTATTGTTTTTATGAATTAAATTATAGAGTAAATTGCTCATATTTCCAACACAATGGTCGCTGTTTTGCCAAAATCATATTGGTATTAGGTCATATAGGGATATAGGCATCTATCATCAATATTCACCAAGTAACACTCTTGCTAATTCATTCATTTGTTTCTTGTTTCTGTCTTTTGATTCTATTACTATATTGAGCATTTCCTTCGTGAAAAGGGGGAAAACATCTCTTTCACTGCTCTACCTCCATCTAATAATAAAAGGTGGAAATATGTCTGATTGAAATTGTTAGTAGATTAGTCCAAGAATATAATAAATTCATAATAAACAGTGAACTGTATAGAGATATGTAGATGTATCACCTCTCCCATTTTTTTTGGAAAGGAGCATATATTAATATTACAAGATAGCGATTACACCCAGCCTCTGCAACAACGCATTACCATATTGGCATTACAGATGCACACAACCGAAAAGAAGAAGAAGAATTATAAAAAATAAATCCGGTATAGTGATCAAATCTTTAGCAGCAGGGACACTAACACCAGCAAAATAACACCAGAGTCCAACGCCTCCAAGAAGGAAACAGTGCTCAAGAGCTGTCGTCGCCCTATCAAAGATCCTAGGTTTTCATCCTGGAGGAAGTTTTCGCTCGCAAAACAATGCCTTTTGCAAGACCATTGCCAGGCACAACCAATGAAGGCCAGGTCTTGGGTTTTCACCCTGCAAGGTAAGACTATTGAATATGGCAAGTTACATATCGTTTGTAGCTTGTTTTGAAATAAAGATATCGATCCCACAGGGAGCAGGAGTCTGAAGTCTAATAACTCTTGAATTAAATACTATAATAGAAATTCTAAATAAAGTTCTAAGTAACAAGATAAAATGCGATTATTGTGTAAAAGGTGTTTTTAGGTTTTTGGTATAAGAGAACAATAAGTAAAGTAAAGTAACTAAACACAGAAAGTAAGTATCGCGTATATAAAAGAGATTTGGAACTGCAATGGGGAAAAAGCTTTCTCAGGGAGTAGCAGATACACCACTAGCATTATAAAGAGCTAAGGTAAAGATTATTATCATGAACATTCTCAACTATGTATTTGTGGGAGGAACTCCGTATTTAGACAAATAGGCATCAACCACTGCTCGCATCATCCTCATAACCACAGCAGTCAGCAATCAACATCAATCGAATTACTGCGCTATTAAGGGACTTAATCCTGTAGAACGTACCCCATGGCATGGATAGTGTTCCGTGAGTTTTCTCGGTTCCCAAGTTGATACATAAGGGGTGCCAACAACTTTATAGTCATTGTAAGTGCTAACACATCTCCGTCAACCAACAAGTAGTTCCCTCCATCAAGTCCCCATAAGAGGAAAATATTGAGATGTCGACTTCTCTCAACATCAATATGAAGACAATCTAACACATGGTCACAACGATGAATATCATAATAAACTTTATCTTATTTCAATCTCATACTAGGGTTTCTCCATCTCCCCAAGAACTAATGATCTATCCAGACATGGAGGCAATCAACATCATGGCAATAACAATGGAATCTAACATAGATGAATAATATTTATATAAATCCACAACGAGTACGGGAACAAGATCTAGACAAGATGTAGATGGGATGGATGGAGATGGTGGTCATGCAGTGGTTGATGATGAAGATCGATGCCTTAGCCTCCCGGATCTTTGTAGGGCGAAGATGGATCCCCGGTGGATGAGTTCCCCCTCCGATGCCTTCCGGAGGTGAGGTTTCAGCGATTTCTAGTTGTTATTTATGTCATCTCCTTGATCCAATTGCACGAGGTGAAACTATTTGAGGAGGCGGTGGCGGTGCCAACTATACAGCGGGAACTATATGGCCGGAAAATTTATTCCCGCCATATAGTTGGTCGTTAAACCGTCTCTATGCTTTGATCGCTTCGGATTTTCTTCTGGTGTTATTGATATTTCCTAAATAAGCGATTTACGTTGTTTTTTACTCCTTTTCTCCCCAATACAACTGCTCCAAGAATTGTGTCCATTGTATCCATCATCTGTCCTGATCCTAGTGAAAATAAACATAAAATGTGCGTGTGAACACCGTAAAATACCAAGATCCTATATCTACAGTGCAAAATAATAATATAAAACATGATGGAAATATACACACATCAACTTCCCCAAGCTTAGACTCTTGCTCGTTCCGAGCAAGTTTAGCTTACTGGATGTGATCCTCATATTCATGAAGCTGAGTCGATAAAATAAATGAGGCGGTTGCAGCATGTGTTTACCATATATGATACATAGGAATAAGTTCATGAATAGTACCTTGCTCGAACCATCTGAATAATATTAGCAGGCTTCACACCTTAGCATTTAACGGTTCACAAGAGGCCACTCTCAATATGATGTAAAAGTATTCAGTTCAATCGAATGAGTTAGTGAGGTAGTCGCAATTATTTTTGGATTAAATATTCACTTGGGATTTAAAATCTCGAACGCTTCTTTGTCATATTACAATATAGTGGTGTATGCATATTTGCTCTTTGCACATTCGCTCTTTTTCTTCTTTCTTTTCTTCTCTTTTATATGTATGGTCACACTTTTGTTTAAGTGTTGTGCAAAGGAGCTAGCCATACATTCTACTTCATGTAGGAATTCAAAGTTTAACGATCTCAATTACCAAATTCTAATTGTATATGAAGCAATCTTTATAGCTTGAATATTCTACCTCGTCTTGATCTCACTCTAATTTGATAGCACTTTTTATTTTCCTTTGTTCAAGGTTTCTTTTTCAACTTAACTGATTAGATAAATTGTTTATTTGTAAATGAAACCGTGGACTTACAACATATTGACCAAATTATCTTTGTATGTTCCATTAATACTAATAGTGTGGAGGACTCCTATTGCTATCATCAAGTGCAAGTAAAATTTTAATCAAGCCATTCATATATCCAATAGGACAAACACAAACTTAATATTGCTCCATATATGATAATAAAGTCAGAATTTCATAAAAGAGATCGACTATTCCTAAAGGAAAGTCTAATGATGTAAACTTTATTTCTAATTTGAAGTAATGCAAAACTAAAATAGTAATGTAAAACTTATAAGATGGATTACAAGGTCTTAAAGATCTCCCCAAGCTTGGAATCAAGTAATCCCTTGCGATTATTTGATAGCGTGATTATTGTAGATCACTGTGGTGCCATGGCACGTGGTATCTTCTCTTCATGGGCCAGCCTGAGACGGAAGGATTGATTGACAACTTCTAATTCTTTAACACGTAGCTTGTAGAAAAGATTATTCTTCTCCAGGACTTTCACTTGTTCTTTAATGAGCTCATTTTTATCTTGAAGGGTTTTTATCGCCTTAAGACTCATAGAAAAACCTGCTTCGGTTGTCTATTTAATATCTTCATCAAGTTTATCAAGATAAAGTCGCAGCAACTGAAGATGTTTGGGTGTCCCTGGTGTGTCCTTGCCCATATCTTCAATCTTCAGCTCGAGGCCTTCAACTCCCTCTTCCAGCGTTCATTGTTGGCATCGAGGAAATCCACAGGGACGATCTTGATCTCCTTTCCTTTCTCGCTATTGCTCCCGATCTCCATAGGAACCTTTCTCCTTGGCTTCTGTCCCTTGGTTGCGTGTCCTCACGCGTGAATAAGAGGTAGATTGGTTTCTTGAGATTATGATTAGAGAGAGACAATGGCAGTATATAGGGGGGTCAGAGGTCGGTAAAACTCGCGAGAAACACCAAATTCTCACCCAAGAAAAGAATATTAACAAAATAGGGAAAGAAATCACGGATTTGGAGGAGTCCTGCCGCGTAATGACCAACTATACGGGCGCGACCCATATAGCTCTGGTCGTATAGTTGGTTCCGGGAAGATATTTCCAAATATCTCGAGTCCAGATCGATTAAGTTACGACTCAGAACCGACAATACCGTTTTTTTAGATTATTAAATCGGAAAAAACAAAAAAGTAAACGAAAATGTTTAAGACTTTAATGACCAACTATACGGCCGGACTATTTATTCCTGCCGTATAGCTACGACCGTATAGGTACAGACATCAAAAATAAAAAATGTCTGAGAGTTTAACGACAAACTATACGGCCAGAATATTTTCTCCGGTCGTATAGTTGCGATCGTATAGATCCAGACATCGAAAACAATTTCACGAAGAAGATACATAGGGTTTAACGACCAACTATATAGTGGGAGATTTTTCTCTGGTCATATACTTGTGCCCGTATAGTTAGTAAAAACCTTCAAAAACTTCAGAAAAACACGAGGAATTCAAAGGCAAAAAATGTAGAAGTAAAATCTATGAAAACAAATCACTTATTTGAGTTAGAACACTTACCTTGCACTTACCGTTTACGTAGTCGGGGATGACAGACTCCTCCAACAATAAAGACTTCTTATTTTTTGGAGGAATTGACCTTAGTTCATTTAATAATTCCTGTAAGCAAAAATCACCAGGACTAAAGTTCCTCTCAGTAAGATTAGTGTCTTGCTGGGAAAATATGGACACTGCATCCAACATCTTTATTTCTTACCTCTGCATAATCTGCAATTCAAATTCTTGAAGTAAAAGGATCCAACGGATCAGTCTTGGCTTAGGATTTTTCCTCTCAAGGAGTTCTTTTAAACCATCACTATCTGTATGAACTCTTACTTTTGCATCAACTATATAAGAACGAAATTTATCGCAAGAGAAAAATACAACAAAAAGTTCCCTTTCTTTCTTAGGATAATTCTTTTGAGCATTATTAATAGTTCTACTAGCATGGTGTATAATATTAAATATGCGACCTATATGTTGTCCTAGAGTTACACCTACAACATCATCACTAGCTTCACATATTAAGTCAAAAGTCATATCCCAGATAGGTGGTTTAATGATGGGATCATGGGATAAAGCATATTTAAGTTTATCAAAGGCTACAATACATTTATCATCAAAGTTAAATCTTACTCCTTTTTGCAGAAGGTTAGTCAAAGGTTTAGATATTCCAGAGAAATTTCTAATGAACCTTCTATAAAAACCTACATGACCAAGGAAACTCCTTATACCTTTTATATCCCTAGGTCGTGGAATTCTCTCTATGGCCTCAACCTTAGCTCTATCTACTTCAATTCCCTTACCTGATACCTTATGTCCAAGGACTATACCTTATTTGACCATAAAATGGCACTTCTCCCAGTTTAGAACAAGATACCTTATGTCCAATGCTGCAAAACTCTTTTGAGATTATCCAAACAAATAGTAAATAAAGTTCCATAGACGGAAAAGTCATCCATAAATACTTCCATTATCAGTTCTATAAAATCTGCAAAAATAGCAATCATGCATCTTTGAAAAGTAGCTGGAGCATTACATAAACCAAAAGGCATACGACGGTAAGCATGTAAACCATAAGGACTAATGAAAGTTGTTTTAAGTTGGTCATCAGGATGTACATCTATTTGAGAAAAACCAGAGTATCCATCCAAGTAGCAAAAATGAGTGTGGTTTGCTAACCTTTCTAAAGTTTGATCTATGAATGGTAAATGATAATGATCTTTCCTAGTTTATTTATTCAATTTCCTGAAATCTATACACATACTATGTCCAAGAATAGTTCTAGTAGGTATCAATTCATTGTTTTCATTAGGAACAACTGTAAAACCACCCTTCTTATGGACACAATGAATATGACTTACCCATTCACTTTATTTTACAGGATAGATTATACCTGTGTCCAGTAGGCGTACTATTTCTTTTCTTACCACTTCCTTCATTTCGGGCTTCAGTCGCCTATTAAATTCTGCAACTGGTTTAACACCTTCCTCCATGAATATTCTATGGACAGTTATCATGGGACTGATGCCCTTCAAATCATCCGTTGAGTATCCAAATGCCCTGCGATGCTCCTTAAGTATTTTCATGAGTTCTTCTTCTTCATCCATTGAAAGTTTAGCACTAATAATAACAGGAAATTTATTTGTATCATCTAAAAATATGTATTTAAGATTATTTGGTAGAGTCTTCAACTCTAGGGGTGGTAATTCCTCGTCCCCTCTCTTTTCTGGCTCTTCGAAAGCCTCATTAATTGGAGGCCCTATAATGGGAAGTGAATCGAATTCACCTTCTAGTTCTTCTAGGGACTTATCCTCCATAACTATTTCTTCATAATTTGAGTCTTCATTTATTTCTTCTTCTTGATCACTAAAGAAGAGATCTGCCATTTCCTCGATAGTTTTATCTTTCTCTTCTTGTATTTGTGGAGGTCTTTCTTTAAATTTGGAAAAGTGGAATTCTTTTTGTGCTCCGCAAGCTTAAGAGACACAGTCTCCTTTTTGAAATCAACATTGGCACCTACATCACTCAAAAATTTTCTTCCAAATATAATTAGGCAAAGACTGTCAGCTAGCATATCAACAACTACAAAATCTATAGGAAAGGTTTTATTGCTAATTGCGACAGTTGCATCTTCAACTACTCCCATTGGAATTCTAAGAGTTTTATTGGCTAACATGATTGTCATATCGGTATTTTCAATTGTAGCCGGTTCTATTTCTTATTTTATTTCTAAATAGAAATCATAAGATATAACATTAACTTCGGTGCCAAGATCACATAAACCATAATGCGAGGTTTCCTTAAATATGTAGGGAAGAATAGGCTTACCCACATCTTTTACCTTTGTTTTACCTTCAACCAATACGGAAGTCTCTTCATCAAGTTCAACTATGTTACAATGTGCATACATAGCCATAATTGCTTCCTTGGTTACCTCTTCATCTTTGGTTTCTTCCAGATATTCCTCAACTTCTGGCATACTTTCTTCTTCCTTCTTATCCTGTACTGCTATGACCTACTCATATTCAAAAATATGCTTCTGTGAAGTGTTAGGGAAAGGTATCTCATATGTTGGTTCTAGGGAGTCCAGTGTTGCTTTAACTTCTCTTTTCTTCTCAGGTTCGGGTGGTCGATCATACTTGACCAAACCCTCTTTTGGAGTTTTGATGTGTTTTGTAAAAGCTTCTACAACTTGCAACACAAGATCTGAATCCAGATAAAGTTCTTTAGATAATTCTTTAACATGGCCCTTTTTATTATAGTCATGGATACAATCATGATCTATTTCTACGCCTCCTTCGCTTCCTAGACCAAAATTCCATGAAACTCTATGATCACGAATTCTATTAAGTAAATCCCAAGATTTAGTTATAGGAAGATTCATAAAGGCTCCTTGCACGAAAGAGTCTAGTTCAATTTTATTAGGTTCAATTAAACCGCCATAAAAATATGCAATAAATACCATCCAGGCAAATCATGATGAGGACATAGACGAAGTAAATCTCTAAATCTGATATAAGCTCTTATTAGTCCTTCATTAGAATGGTTCCTCCAAGTCATTATAAGATGCCTGATTCCAAAGGATTTCGATAATGGATAATATTTTGCTAGAAACTCACAGGATAAATTATCCCAAGTAGTAGTGGCTTCTGGGGTAGAGATCTATACCATGTGAGAGTTGTACTAGTCAAAGTCTGACTAAAAAGTTTAACCCTTACCTCATTAGTAGTATATCCCGGCAATTGGAAAGTGCCACATATATCTTTGAAACATGCAATATGCTCATATGGATCGGGATCTTCTTCATCTCCAGTAAATTGCTTCTTGTGTAGAATACCAAGTAATAGAGGATTTATTTCAAACCCTCTTGTCTTCTCGTTGGAGTTGTCTCTTTTATTAATATCATAAGGCTTCCCAAAGTGGCTGAGTGGGTTAGCACTAGCCATATGCTCAAACTCCATCATGTTGGTGGAAACTTGTAACTCAAAACAAAACTTAGCAAGACAAAAATAAAAAATAAAAAATAAAAAACTAAAAGACCTACAACACTTAGCTCCCTAGCAACGGCGCCAGAAAATATCTTGATGACTGCAAGTGCACAGATCGTTTGTAGCTAGTTTCGAAATAAAGATATCGATCCCACTGGGAGAAGGAGTCTAAACTCTAATAACTCTTGAATTAAATACTACAATAGAAATGCTAAATAAAGTTCTAAGTAACAAGATAAAATGCGAGTATTGTGTAAAAAGGTGTTTTTGGGTTTTTGGTATAAAATAACAATAAGTAAAGTAAAGTAACTAAACATAGAAAGTAAGTATCACGTATGTAAAAGAGATTTGGAACTGCAATAGGGAAAAGCATTCTCAGGGAGTAGCGGATACACCACTAGAATTATAAAGAGCTAAGGTAAAGATTATTATCATGAACATTCTCAACTATGTATGTGTGGGAGGAACTCCTTATTTGGACAAATAGGCAGCAACCACTGCTCACATCATCCTCATAACCACAACAGTCAGCAATCGACATCAATCGAATTACTGTGCTATTAAGGGACTTAATCCTGTAGGACGTATCCCATGGCATGGATAGTGTTCCGTGAGTTTCCTTGGTTCCCAAGTGGATATGTAACGGGTGCCAACAACTTTATAGTCACTGTAAGTGCTAACACACCTCTGTCTACCAACAAGTAGTTCCCTCCATCAAGTCCCCATAAGAGGCAAATATTGAGAGGTCGACTTCTCTCAATATCAAGATGAAGACAATCTAACACATGGTCACAGCGATGAATATCATAATAAACGTTATCTTATTTCAATCTCATACTAGGGCTTCTCCATCTCCCAAGAACTAATGATCTACTCAGACATGGTGACAATCAACATCATGGCAATAACAATGGAATCTATCATAGATGAATAGTACTTGTATAAATCCACAACGAGTACAAGAATTACAACAAGATTTAGACAAGATGTAGATGGGATGGATGGAGATGGTGGTGATGCAACGGTTGATGATGAATATCGATGCTTTAGTCTCCCGGATCTGTGCAGGGAGACAATGGAACCCCGGTGGATAAGTCCCCCCTCTAGATGCCTTCCGGAGGTGAGGTTTTAGCGATTTCTGGTTGTTCTGTATGTTGTCTCCTCGATCCAGTTACACGGGGTGAAACTATTTGAGAAGGCGGTGCCGGTGCCAACTATACGGCCAGAAAATTTATTCTTGCCGTATAGTTGGTCGTTAAACCGTCTGTATGCTTTGATCACTTCGGGTTTTCTTCTAGTGTTATTGATATTTCCCAAATAAGCGATTTATGTTGTTTTTGACTCCTTTTCTCCCCAATACAACTGCTCCAAGAATTGTGTCCATTGTATCCATCATCTGTCCCGATCCTGGTGAAAATAGACATAAAATGTGCGCGCGAACCCCGTAAAATACCAAGATCCTATATCTACAGTGCAAAATAATAATATAGAACATGATGCAAATATGCACTCATCAACTGTGAACATCTACTGTGTTGTCGCTCCCTCTAACAGACACTGCTGCGAGTGATAGATCACCAAGCCAGATCCTTGACACCACAAAGACTCAATCCACCATAGCTAGCCCTTATGTTTTTGTATTCATGAAATTCTCCACATCTTACTTCACCATGGATCGTCAAAGAATGACACATGATGGTAATGGTTAGCAGAGCTTTGCCACGCTCCATCTGAAACCAAACGGCCAACAAAAATCAGAGGTGCACATGACCGAATTCCTTCCGATCTAGCAAAATCCAAGCATGATGCGCCCATGGGAGTTCTCCGGCGGAGCCTTCCGGAACTAGACACACTCCGGACAGATCCATGAAGGCACGCATCAAGTAGATCTTCATCTAGATACACGAGAGATCCGAGGACCACCACCTTTATTCAAGCCTAGCCGGAAGCCCCCACGCCACCCGCCTGTGACCTGCATGATCCGCCGCTCCGGCCCCTAGCAGTAGCCGATGAGTCCAAAATTGAAGCATATTTACCTCTTGTTTTTGCATAAGTAGAGTAGGATTTTGGTATTTTACTACACATGCATGCACTCTTTTGTCTTTGTTTCAACAGGATCCCGAATTACTAAGTCTTATGTGAAAATATTAATTGGGACTGTCATATTATGCAGCAATATGATATTTCTAAGTGATAAAAGTCATTTATTTGATTTATCCTTGCACTGGGGAGAATAGTAAACATGGAGGAAGCCTAGAGAGGCCTTAACAATCTGTGGTACGGGCAGATCATACCCATACCGTCTGCTCGTACCATGTGTCAGGGGGTCCACCTCGTCAAATACTTTCACCTTGCAGAGACGGATCTAAGATCCGACATACACAGAAACCACCTGCCTCGATATACCATGCTAGAGAGGGATCTGGAGGACAAACTAAGAGAAGGGAAAATACTTGCTACTCCATGGATCATCGGAGGACATCAAATCATCCCCTTCATCATGAACCGCTGCATCTCCAACACCAACGCCATTCCCCTCTTCCATATTTTAGATCTTGATGTAATTCCAGATTCAATTCTAGTTTGCACTAGATTTATCACCATACTTTTATCCATCCATTTGAATATGATGATGTTGTTGATTGCTTCCATGTGTGAGTAGTTCTCTTTGTTCTTGGGGAGATGGATAAACCCTAGCATTATTATGAAATGAAATAAAGATGATCTATTACTTTGGTCAATGATCCGTTGATCTATGATATTGTGTTTGATCTCTCTCTCTAGATGGTATGTGTAGCCAGTCACATATCATTTCCCTACGGGACTAAAGAGAGGGTGATACCCTTTGGACGTGTATGGGACTATGTACAGTGCTAAGCGGTGACAGTAAACATTGGATTATAACCTACACGGTCAAAGGGGGAACTATGAGAGCCTCACTAAGATTATTACGATATCCAAGGGAGAAACCCTTAATTATGGTGGTCTGTATGAGTGATTTCTCTTAGGCATTGAAGTGGTTATTTAGAGATGACCTCATTACCTGACTCAAGAAAGCGACTGCACACGAGTCTTGTAGTGAACATCTTATTATTGATCTCTCTCCACACACATCATGACGAAAGGAATTGATTATCCCAATTATGATTAATTATCCTATGGTAGTGGTGTATCCTAGATCCCCGAGAACAATTTTGCCTTATTGAATTCTAACACCATTTCCAACGCATTTGTTACTTGTTTTATTTAGTTTCTTGCACACAAATACAAAACCTTCTAAATACCTTACTTGAAATCAAAGACAGCTTACAAGTATCCTTTGGTAGATAGTGACGAGGGGCATAAAAGGCCTTAACTAAATAGCTCTGTATGTGTTCGATACTCTTATTTTGAAACTAGCTACAATCGATATGTGCACTTGCAGTCATCAACCTATTTCCTGGCGCTGTTGCGGGGGAGCTAAGCGATTTTGATCTTTTTTCTGAGTTGCTAATTCTATTAAATATTTTACTTACCGACATATAATCCAGCTTGAATCCATAAAGAATTCTGGTCCACCCATGGGCACTTATTTAAAATCCAACAACCCTGAAGGGTATGATAGTAACCCCATGCTGCTAGATCTTTTGCATGCTAAAAAGTTTGCAAGGGACGATACAGAGAATCCGTACGAGCATGTAGGGTTTTTTGAAGATAAGTATGGGACTTTTGGTCTTAATATATTCACTGAGGATGAGGTTAAATCTACTCTCTTTATTCAAACTCTTAGACAATGCCCATTGTTGGTATATTCAAATTCCTACAAAAAATGCTAACTCTCGGGAGAGATTGTCCTTTTCATTCTTAATTGATTTCTTCCCCGGGACAAAAACCTTGGAGCCAGACGTATGATCACCAATTTTAAAGGGGGCCCCAAGGAATGCCTATATGAATCTATACAAGGTTTAGGGGGCTTGTTGACCGTTTCCCCTATCATTATTTCCCACCTTGGTTAGTAATACATACCTTCTATGCAGGTTTAAGTACTGATAATAGAAATGAAATAGACTCTCTTACCAATGGGTCATTTACTAAATTCAGTGTTGGAAGAGCCTGGAATTTGCTAGATATAGTTCATAGGATGGAAAAAAGCCTATTGTGGAATTGAACTTAATGAAGATAACCCTATAGAATGTGATTGTTTAAGAAAATTTCTAGCATATGGCAAAGTAGAGAAATTACTTGGAAATTTCAACCTTTACCCTTGTATGATTGTTCAAATTGTCAAAACCTACGCTGAGCATTTGCAGATTCCAAAGGAGTGGGAATGTTACACACCTTGTAATGTCAAACCCCCTAAGACTGATCCCAAGGACAGTCTCTCACGAATGGAGAAGAGGTTGCTAGTCGAAGATGAAACTATCCTAACAAAGAGGAAGAAGGCCGAAAATCAAGGAGTAAGAAGGATAGAGAATTTAACAAGAAATCTGGGGACTATCAAGACAAATGTTGGCATAGTAAAAGAGCTGCTGGATCCTGAAGTTGTTGAGAACGAAGTAAGAACGTAAGTAGAGAAACCTCTGATATAATTATAGGGAACCCTAATGGTAAGCATGCAGCTCAAAAGAAAATTCCTTCTTCTATAAATATTATGCCTTACTCTATTTATGAGTGGTTATATTTCTATCTTGATGAACTAGAACTCGAGCCTTCTCATATAAACATCATGATTTTGAATAGAACTTTGCAGCAAAATCATGGTATTCTTTGTAAGGCTTGTATTTATGTAGGAACTTTTATTTACCCAGCTGACTTTTATATTATTGATATGCATTCTGACTTCTTTTGGCACGTAATATTTGGGAGTCACTTTTATTGTTCCATGAACATTGATATTAAAGACAAGAAACAAGTTATCTCTCTGTAGTTTGGAGAAGAGGATCTCAAGGTAAATTGTCATCAATTCAGAAAATTGCCATATGAGAAGAAGATTGAGATCAAAGAAAAAAACTATTGAAGAGTTGGCAGCAATTTATTTTGGCACCCCACCATCTGAACTAGAAAGAAGCCTGACGAACAATGATTCTCTCCCAAAAGATTTAGCAAAGTAAGACCTTGATAATATCCTCGATACTACACCTGAAATAGAGGATCTTCTTAAAGATGAATTCGAAGAGTTAGAAAGAAAAGGAGATGAAGATCCACCTCCTCCGGTCTTTAAACCCCTACCTCTAGGGCTCAGTTTCTTGTTGCCCACGTGGCGTCGATGTGCGTGAGGGCGTCTACTCAGGGGATTGCTTCTCATGGCGGTACGGCCAGCCAACTGAGGGTCCGGCGGTTCCGGGCGACGTGATGCGATGGCGCGTCCATTGGGTGGCGGGACGACACCTGGCGTGGCAGAGCTGGTGTGGCATGGCCGACGAGCCCTCCTAGACCAAATCTGAGCCCACTAGGCTCCATCTAGGTTAGGGCGGGCCAACTCTTTTCCTGGTTCTAGGAGTTGTTTCTGCAGGATGGAGAAGGTGGATGCGTGGATTGGGGATGCTGCACTGGTAGCACGCCTGCTGCAGCGCGGAGGCGGTGGCTTTACGGCCCCGGTCGGGCCTGTTTGGGCCTGGTGTGCCCCTGCATCTGCGTCTGGTCGGGTACTGGCACGATGGCGGTGGAGGTCTTCCCTCCCACGAGGCTGCCATGCTTCCTTCCATTTTCCGCTGTCACTCTTGTCCGTCTTGCGGGCCACAGTGCGACGACGATGATGGCTACAAGATCGTGTTGGCACGTGTTTGTGGGCACCATGATTGGTGGAGCACGACGGATCAAATTGGGTGGTGGTTTCTTGGGGGTCAGGAGAAATCCTTGTCGGCTCGTCTGGCACCGATGTGGTGACACCTACGGGTGCCACCTTCCTTCTTGAAGGGCGTCGGATGTACCCCTTCCCCACTCATCTCGGTGTATCGGAGGAAACCCTAGGACAACTCCGGGCAACAACGTCAATGGCGTCGCATTCCTTCTTGAGGGTGTTGCTTGTTACACGGCGATTCTAAGCGCTAGAAGTGGGTGGGACAACTCTGGAGGGCGTAACGATCTTTGTTTCGTAGTACTGCCCGTTGTTGGCATATATTTCTCTTTCTTTTTCTTTCTTTTGTTTTGGGCTGGTTGGCGTTGCTGCCTCAACATTATCGTTGGCTATGGTTGCTATATTAATATAGCGAGGCGAAAGCCTATTTCGAGGAGATCAAGCAAAAAGGTTACGTCTAATTTTAATTTTGTTCATATAACTTGTGAGATTTTTTTATCTATACTAAATAAAACATTCACACCACTAGTGAAAAAACATTCCACGGGATCACAAAAACATACCGTGAAAAATAGACATGAGAAGCTTTCTTTTCATTCTAATTTCAAAATGTTCATGTATAGCAACACATATTTTCATGGCTATAAGAAAAAATATTCAAGTATCTCACAAGATGTGTTGATGTGTTTTCATAACAAAGTACATATGTATGAAAATAAATATCCATGACTTAAGGAAAGTGTCCACGTGCATACAAAATATGTTCACATATTTACAGTGAAACTAATAATATAAAGAAGACTAGATTAGAAAATAAGTACACAAAATAAAAAATGTATAGAAAATGCAAAAAAATAAAGTGAATAATAGAAAAAAAAAGAAAAAAAATCTTGTTACTAACTCGACGAGCCCTTCATGTGACGTCTTCTCCACGCTCTTGCTTAAGGGAAGCCACGGTACACTAGTAGAAAATAGAGCTTTCGTCGATGCCAACCCAGAGCGACCAGTCCCGGTTACTTTATGTACCAGAACTAAGGCTCACATTAGTACCGGTTCGTTAGACCAGGACGACGCACGGGGCAGGGCAACGATCGGTCCCGGTTCATGAGGGACCTTTAGTCTCGGTTCGTAGCAAGAACCGGGACTAAAAGGGTTCGCCACAAGTGGCAGCTAGCGCTAACCATTTAGTCCTAGTTTTTGGCAGGAACCGGGACTAAAGGTCCATGTTTTTGTATATATACCTCCCAGCACCACATGCTTGTGTGAACTGCTTTGTTTTCCCCTCTCATGCAGAAGTGGTGTATGTTGCTTTATTTTTTTCCTCTAGGCACAAGAGGTGCTCGATGAAATACCACTTGAGTTCACCCAAAACAAACATGATATGAAGTGCCTAAGTCACACTTAAGTTTTCTCCTCTTTCTTTTCTCCTCGATCGAGGTTAGCAACTTAATGCTTTTATTTGTCATTGATACAATGCATGTGTGTCGATGTACAGTGCTGGTCATTTTTCTAGATCTTATGTAATGTTTTTTTCATAAACTCAATTATATAATGTATTTGAGCCGGCAATGGATGTATGGTGACCGACGTACTAGCGAGTTCATTACGAGCCTTCATAATTTCATCGGTGTGGCCGAGGCAAACAATATGAATGGTTTTATGTGTTGTCCATGTGTTGTATGTCAGAATCAGAAAGATTACTCTTCCTCAAAAACCCTTCACACCCACCTGCTTCGGTCCGGTTTCATGCCCAGCTACAACTGTTGGACCAAGAACGGAGAAAGAGGGGTTATGATGGAAGACAATGAAGAAGAAGAGGATGATGACAACTATTCTATGTTTCCTGAATATGGTGATACTGCATCAGGTGAAGTTGAAGATGAAGAGGCATCGGATGAGATCATTGATGATTTTCACCGGGCCATTGTTGATGCATAGAGAGAATGCGAAAGTGAAAATGAGAAGTTGAAGCACATGTTAGATGATCACAAAAAATTGTTGTACCCAAATTGCGAAGATGACAGCACAAAGATCGGTACCATACTAGAACTGATGCAATGGAAGACAGAGAATGATTTATCTGACAAGGGATTTGAGAAACTACAGAAAATAATGAAGAAGAAGCTTTCAAAGGATAACGAATTTCCTGCCAGTACGTACGAAGCAAAGAAGGTTGTATGGCCTCTAGGATTAGAGGTGCAGAAGATACATGCATGCATTAATGAATGCATCCTCTACCGTGGTGAGGAGTACAAGAATAAGAATGAATGCCTGATATGTGGTGCATTAAGGTATAAGATCAGACGAGATGATTCTAGTAATGTTGAGGGCGAGTGCCCTAGGAAGAGGATTCCCGTCCAGGTTATGTGGTATGCTCCTATAATACCATGGTTGAAACGTTTGTTCAGGAACAAAGAGCATGTCAAGTTATTGCGATGGCACAAACAAGACCACAAGAAAGACAAGATGTTGAGACACCCCGCTGATGGGTCGCAGTAAAGAAAAATCGAGAAAGAATACCCGGGCTTTGTAGATGACGCAAGGAACTTAAAGTTTGGTCTAAGTACAGATGACATGAATCCTTTTGGGGAGCAGAGCTATAGTCATAGCACCTGGACTGTAACTCTATGTATCTACAACCTTCCTCCTTGGTTGTGCATGAAGTGGAAGTGCATTATGATGCCAGTTCTCATCCAAGGACCGAAGCACCTGGCAACGATATTGATGTGTACCTAAGGCTATTAGTTGAAGAACTTTTACGGTCACAACATAGACAAGGTGTATGTGTGTGATATGAGCACAAACAGGAGGAATTTGACCTACGATGGTTTATTTTCATAACCATCAATTATTGGCCTGCTCTTAGTAACCTTTCAGGACAGTCAAACAAGGGATACAATGCATGCATGCACTATTTAGATGAGACTGAAGCTACATACTTGCATAAAGGTAAGAAGTTTGTGTACCTGGGGAGTCGTCGATTTCTTCCGACCAAGCATACCGTAAGAAAGAAAGGCAAGCATTTCAAAGGTGAGGCAGATTACTGGAATAAGCCTATCCCCCGTACTGGTGATGATGTATTTGGTACGGTCAAGGATCTAGAAGTAATCTTTGGAAAGGGTCCTAGCGGTCAATCTGTTCCGAATGACGCTACCAGACATGTGCCCATGTGGAAGAAGAAATATATATTTTGGGAGCTACCCTATTGGGAAGTCCTAGAGGTCCGCTCTTCAATCAATGTGATGCATGTGACGAAGAACCTTTGTGTGAACCTGCTAGGATTCTTGGGCATGTATGAGAGGTCAAAAGATACACATGAAGCACGACAGGACCAATAACGTATGAACGAACGATATGGCCTACATCCAGAGAAGTATCAAGGTCCTTCTAGGTACACTCTTACCAAGAAAGAGAAGTAAATATTTTTTGAATGCTTGAACAGTATCAAGGTCCTGTTTGGCTTCTCTTAGAATATAAAGGGAATAATAAATATGGTAGAGAAAAAAATTCCAGAACCTAAAGTCTCATGACTTCCACGTGATTATGACACAATTTCTTTCGGTTGCATTGAGGGGGCTTCTACCGGAAAATGTTCGAGTACTGATACGTTGCAAACGTATCTATAATTTTTGATGTTCCATGCTTGGTTTTATCTACTTTCTTATGTTTTGTCCACACTTTGGAGTACTTTTCATATGATTTCTTGGACTAACCTATTAACAAGATGCCACCGTGCGAGTTGCCTATTTTCTGTAGTTTTTGGTTCCAGGAAAGTCAGAAAATGAATATTCTCGGAATTGGATGGGACAAAAGCCAAAGTTCCTATTTTACCGGAAGACTCACGGAGCCAGAATAGGAGACAGAGGAGGGCCAGGGCCTGGCCACACCCCCTTGGCACGGGCAACCCTAGGCCATGCCAGGGCATGGTGTGGGCCCCCTGGCTGGCCACCGACCTTGCCTCTCTCGCCTATAAGAGCCTCCTGATGCAGAAACCCTAAATAATCAAGCCTCCAGCCACGAAAAGTTCCGCAGCGCTGCCGCCACAAAAGGGGAGATTCGGGGGATAGAAAGTCTCTATTCTGGCACCCTGCCGGGACGGGGAAGTGCCCCCAGATCCATCTCCATCGATCTCCACCACCATCTCCACCACCATCTCCATCACCATTGCTGACTCCCATGATGATGAGGGAGTAGTTCTTCCTCGAGGCTAAGGGTTCTATCGGTAGCTATGTGTTCATCTCTCTCTCTATGCATGATCTTATTGAGATCATGAGCTTGTAATCTATAGATCTACCTTGCTACTCAAGTGCTTTAATAGATATCTGCTCTCCCCATGTGTGTGAAGTTGACAGTGTGCACACCATGGTGGCACTTAGGCTAGAGATTTCAAATACTTGTTATGAGTTAAATTTGGAGTGTGGATGTCTTTATGAAATTTTGGTGTTTGTTTGAACCATCTAGTGCTCAAGCTGACAGTGTGGGGTTATCTAGATGCGGAAAGTAAACTTTGAGGTGTGCTGTTATAGCCCTACCATCGATTAGAGTGTTCAACCGGAGAGTAGTTCAGCGTAGTATCATAAAGAAGAATATATTTATATGAGAGTGTTCACTAGTGAAAGTATGATCCCTATGAAGGAAATATGCCCTGAGAGGCAATAATAAAGTTATTATTATGTATTCCTTGTATATGATAGATGTTTATTTTGCATGCTATAATTGTATTGATAGGAAACATCAAGACATGTGTGTTTAATAAACAAAAAGGGTTCCTAGTCATGCCTCTCTTATAGACTAGCTTGTTGATTAACAGGATGATCAAGGTTTCCTGATCATGGACATTGGATGTTGTTAATAACAAGGTCACACCATTGGTGGAATGATGTGATGAACATTCATCCGAAGTATAGCATTACGATCAAGTCATTGTGTTTATATTGCTATAACATCATACGAAGTAATCTTTATCCTTAGACCATGAGATCATGTTAATTGCTAACACCGGAAGAGTATCTTGATAAAATCAAACGTCACACCGTAACAGGGTGACTATAAAGATGGGTTCTGTGCTACGAAGGTGTTATGTTGAGGATCATGGATCAAGAGTGGAATTTGTCAATCGAGATGACGGATAGATATACTATGGGCCCTCTCGGTGATATCACATTAGGATAGCTTGCAAGCAAGTGATGTGATCACTAGAATGTTATATCACGGGAACGAGAAAAGAGTGCATGTCGGTAACGAGATCAAACTAGGTATGGATATACCGATGATCGAATCTCGGACATGTAATATATCGAGAGACAAAGGGATTTAGTTACAAGCGTTAAAGGTTCTCACGATCACAGGAGTCATCGTTGAACGTGTAGGAGTCAGTACGGATCTCTAGGTCCCGCTGCTGATTATTGATCGGAGAAGGGTCTCGATCATGTCTGCATTATTCGTGAACCGTAGGGTGGCACACTTAGGAGTTACCGGACACCATTTGGAGCACATATGTTTCAGACGAAAGAATTGCAAAGCGCAGGAATTGTTTCAATAGAAACCGGAAATTGTTTCGGGTGAAATTGCAGAAGGTGGTTCTGCATGTGATATTGAAATATAGCAAGGGGCTATATGTGAATGTTTGTTAATTAAAGTAATTAACAAAATTCTGAATAAATTTAATAAAAGGGTTTTATTAAATGAGAGAGCATTAAATTTGGAGAAACTTAATGCATTTAAAGTGGAGACTTTAAAAGGGAATGTGAAGAGGCATTTTAATGTGGAGGAGTTACCACCACATGAATGGGGGAGGTGAGGGGTCACCCCACCCTTGCGCCGGCCATGGAGATAGGGGGCACCCCCCTCCTCCTATAAAAGGCCACCCATTCCCTCCTTCATCCTCACACCTCCTTGTGAAGGATCTCTCTCCCCCTCTAGAATTATTCCCCCATGGTATCGGATTAGCGAGGTACATGTTCCCGGTGGAATTTCGTCTGGAAGGAGTTGCTGCTTCCGCTAGATCGCTGGAGCAAGGAGGTGGAGGTTGTCCGGTGGCTTGAACGTGTGTGTGAGTGTGGATGCGCTGCTGAGTTGCGGAGCTCGGACTTCCTCACGATCTTGAGATCGGCAAGTGTACGACTACATCAACCACGAGTTCCTACTGATTAACAAAGCTCGTTGTCTTTGAGGGTAAGTTCTCTATGGATGTATGTCCACCCGTTTTCTTTGTACCTAGTAGATAGATCTTGGCGTGTAGTTCACACCGTAGGCAAAGTTTTGTTTTCTATGCTGCGGACCCAATAGTGGTATCAGAGCCTGATCTATGCGTAGGTGCTTTGCACGGGTAGTACACATATGTTTATATGTGGGCGATGATGATCATGTTATTGCATCTTCTATGTACTTTGGATATTGGTGGCATAGTGGGATGAAGCGGCCCGGATCAACCTTACATGTCATCGTACATGAGACCGGTTCCACGACTGACATGCAACTTGTTTCGCATAAGTGACTGGCGGGTGTCTGTCTCTCCTACTATAGTCAATATCTGATTTACAACGAGTTGCTAATAACTTGGTTATCCTCGTTGTGGTTCATGTTCGTAGGTTAGACAGGTTCTATCTCCGAAAGCCCTAAGCCACGTAAAACTTGTAATTGATAAATTAGAGGCGTCTAGTTTAGATCGTTGCTGGGCTAGTGTTTTGATATGGTATTGTTGTAAGTAGATGTATGACAGATACTCTTACAACTCACTTAACGTGTAAGTTCCATAGACCTTGGCCTTACACACAAAGGAATGATAAAGATCATACCACGATGCAAATGATAGAGATCAAATGCATGGACCATATCACCTCACTTCATACATTAGATGTTAGCATCTTATATTGCTAGTTTGGCACATTTGGTAGCATTATAAGATGATCCCTCATTTAGATATCAAGATAAAATGTGTTCTTCCTTAAGTATGCACCGTTTTGTGGATCGTATTTTGAGGCATCACGTGATGATCGGGTGTTTTCAACTCTACGCTTTCATACAACGGGTGTAAGACAGTTTTACACACACAAATACTAAGGTTCTTACTTGACGAGCCTAGCATGTACAGACATGGCCTCGGAACACGGACTGAAAGGTTAAGCATGAGTCATATAGTTGATATGATGCCCATATAGATGCTCGCCATTGAAGCTACACCGACTCACGTGATGGTCGGACTTGGTGTAGTGGATTTGGTTCATGTAATCACCAAAAGGACACGAGGGATGTCGTTTTTGAGTGGGAGTTCATTAGTAATTTGGATTAGTTGAACTCAATCTATCATAAACTTAGTCTAAATATACTTTACAAATTCTGTTGTAGATGGCACCACCTGCTTTTAATTTCAATGTGTTCATGGAGAAAGAGAAACTTGCTGCGAATGGTAGCAATTTCACCAACTGGGCTATGAATTTGAGGATTCTCCTCACTGCTGCACAAAAGCAATATGTGCTAGATGCGCCGCTAGGCCCCCCACCAGCTCTTGATGCCCCTGACGAAGAAAAGAACGTCTATATAACTCGTTAGGAGGACCACAACTTAGTTCATTGCGGCATACTGTATGGGCTAGAGCCAGAACTTCGAAAGCGTTTCGAAAATGGCAATGCCTTTGATACCATGGGAGAATTGAAAATGATTTTCGATACCCATGCTACCGTAGAGAGTTATAATGCTACAGAAAAGTTCTTTAGCTGCATGATGGAGGAAAACAGCTCCATTAGTGAGCACGTACTCAAAATGTCTGGGTACGCCGATAAGCTTGTGTCCTTGGGAATAACGATTCCCATTGACTTAGGCATACATCGTGTTCTCCAATCTCTGCCACCTAGCTACAAGAGCTTCGTGATGAACTATAATATGCAGGGCATGAAGAAGTCTCTTCCCGAGCTTCTGTCAATGCTTAAGACTGCAGAGGTGGAGATTAGGAAAGAACATCAAGTGTTGATGATCAATAGGACCACCGGTTTTAAGAAGGACAAGAAAGGCAAGCACAAGGGAAAGAAGGGTGGAAAGTCTGTTGCCACGCCTGAAAAGAAACCCCGAGCTGGCCCTAAGTCTGACACCGAGTGCTACTATTGCAAGGGGACTGGCCATTGGAAGCACAACTGCCCCAAGTATTTGGCGGACAAGAAGTCCGGCAAGGCAAACAAAGGTATATGTGATATACATGTTATTGATGTGTACTTGACTAGTACTCGCAGTAGCACCTGGGTATTTGATACGGGATCGGTTGCTAATATATGTAACTCGGTTCAGGGGCTGCGGAACAAGCGACAACTAGCAAGCGATGAGGTCTCGATGCGGGTCGGCAATGGATCAAGAGTTGATGTGATCGCCGTTGGAACGCTGCCTCTCCATATGCCATCGGGATTAGTTATAAATCTAAATAATTGTTATTTGGTGCCTGCACTGAGCATGAACATTGTATCCGGATCGTGTTTGATGCAAAGTGATTATTCATTTAAGTATGAAAACAATGGTTATTTGATTTATATGAATAATATCTTTTATGGTCATGCACCTACGTTGAATGGTTTATTTCTATTGGATCTCGATAGTAGTATTACGCATATTCATAATGTTGATGCTAAAAGGATTAAACTTGATAATGATATATCTACATATATGTGGCACTGCCGTCTAGGTCATATTGGCGTTAAACGCATGAAGAAACTCCATTCTGATGGACTTTTGGAATCACTTGATTTTGAATCATTTGATACATGTGAGCCATGCCTTATGGGAAAGATGACTAGAACGCCGTTTTCTGGTTCAATGGAACGGGCGACAGATCTATTGGAAATCATACATACTGATGTGTGTGGACCAATGAGAGTGTCGGCGCGAGGTGGATATCGTTATTTTGTTACTTTCACGGATGATTTGAGTAGATATGGGTATATCTATTTGATGAAACACAAGTCTGAAACTTTTGAAAAGTTCAAAGAATTTCAGAATGAAGTGGAAAATCATCGTAACAAAAAGATCAAATTTCTGCGGTCCGACCATGGAGGAGAGTATCTTAGTTACGAGTTTAGCACACATATGAAAGACTGTGGAATAGTTTCATAACTCACGCCTGCCGGAACACCACAACGTAATGGTGTGTCAGAACGTCGTAATCGCACTTTATTGGATATGGTTCGATCTATGATGTCTCTGACTGACTTACCACTATCATTTTGGGGTTATGCACTGGAAACAACTGCATTCACTTTAAATCAGGCACCATCTAAATCCGTTGAAACGACACCGTATGAATTATGGTTTGGAAACAAACCTAAGCTGTCATTTCTTAAAGTTTGGGGATGCGATGTTTATGTGAAGAAACTTCAACCGGATAAACTCGAACCCAAAGCGGAAAAATGTGTCTTCATAGGATACCCTAAGGAAACGATTGGGTATACCTTCTATCACAGATCTGAGGGCAAGGTCTTTGTTGCCAAGAATGGATCCTTTCTTGAGAAGGAGTTTCTCGCGAAAGGTGTGAGTAGTCGGAAGGTAGAACTCGAAGAGGTTATTGAACCCTATCTTCATGGAATGGAGAGTGGCGCAGCACCGGAAGTTGTTTCGGAGTTGACTTCACCTAATGAAGAGAGAGCTAATGATATTGATCATGAAACTCCGAAAGAGGACACTACCGAACCTCGCAGGTCAAGCAGGACACGTGCAGCTCCTGAACTATACGGCAATCCTGTTGTGAATTTCATGGTTGATGAAATGGATGACCCTGCGACGTATGAAGAAGCGATGATGAGCCCGATTCCAACAAATGGCTAGAAGCCATGAAATCCGAGATGGAATCCATGTACGAAAACCAGGTTTGGACCTTGGTTGACTTACCTCACGACCGAAAGGCCGTTGAGAATAAATGGATTTTCAAAAGGAAAATTGATGTTGATGGTAATGTGACCATCTATAAGTCTCTACTTGTCGCAAAGGGGTTTCGACAAATTCAAGGAGTTGACTACGATGAGACATTCTCTCCCGTAGCGATGCTTAAGTCGGTTAGGATTATGTTAGCAATTGCTGCATATTTCGATTATGAAATATGGCAGATGGATGTCAAAACTGCGTTCCTCAATGGTAAGATTGAAGAAGAGTTGTATATGATACAACCTAAGGGTTTTTTCGATCCTAAGGATGCTAATAAGGTGTGCAGACTTCAGTGATCCATCTATGGACTGAAGCAAGCATCACGGAGTTGGAATCTCCGCTTTGATGAGGTGATCAAAGAGTTTGGATTTGTCCAAACTTATGGAGAGGCTTGTATTTACAAGAAAGTGAGTGGGAGCAATGTGGCATTTCTGATATTATATGTGGATGACATATATTGATTGGAAATGATTTAGATCTTTTAAACAGTGTTAAAAGTTATCTAAACAACAAATTTTCGATGAAAGACCTTGGTGAAGCTTCATATATATTAGGCATTAAAATCTATAGAGATAGATCAAGACGCCTAATTGGGCTATCGCAGAGTACATACCTTGATAAGATATTAAAGAAGTTTAATATGGACGGAAGTAAGAAGGGGTTCTTACCTATGTTGCAAGGCAAGACATTGAGTAAGACTCAAAGTCCGGCTACGGCAGAAGAAAGAGAGATAATAGATAAGATCCCCTATGCCTCAGCCATAGGCTCTATAATGTATGCCATGCTATGTACAAGACCGGATGTGGCACATGCTATTAGTTTGACTAGTAGGTACCAATCTGATCCAGGTTCGGAACACTAGATAGGGGTCAAGAATATCCTTAAGTACTTGAGAAGAACTAAGGATATGTTTCTTATATACGGAGGTGAAGAAGAGCTAGTCGCTAAGTGTTATGTCGATGCTAGCTTTGACACTGATCTGGATGACTCTAAGTCTCAATCCGGATACGTATTTCTCTTCAACGGAGCAGCAGTTAGTTGGAGGAGCTCCAAACAACCTGTGGTGGCTGGATCAACAACGGAGGCGGAATATGTTGCTGCTTCAGAAGCGGCGCAGGAAGCGGTTTGGATGAAGGAGTTCATAACGGAACTGGGTGTGGTTCCCAGTGCGTTGGACCCGATGGTGATCTATTGTGAAAACAATGGAGCCATAGCCAACACAAAGGAACCAAGGTCTCACAAGAATTCCAAGAATATTAAGCGCCGATTTCACTCCATCCGCGAGCATGTCAAGGATGGAGATATAAAGATTTGTAAAGTGCACACAGACCTGAATGTAGCAGATCCGTTGACTAAAGTACTCCCTAGGGCAAAACATGATCAACACCAGAACTCCATGGGTGTTAGATTTATCACTATGTGAACTAGATTATTGTCTCTAGTGCAAGTGGGAGACTGAAGGAAATATGCCCTGAGAGGCAATAATAAAGTTGTTAATATGTATTCCTTGTATATGATAGATGTTTATTTTACATGCTATAATTGTATTGATAGGAAACATCAATACATGTGTGTTTAATAAACAAAAAGGGTTCCTAGTCATGCCTCTCTTATAGACTAGCTTGTTGATTAACATGATGATCAAGGTTTCCTGATTATGGACATTGGATGTTGTTAATAACAAGGTCACACCATTGGTGGAATGATGTGATGAACATTCATCCGAAGTATAGCATTACGATCAAGTCATTGTGTTTATATTGCTATAACATCATACGAAGTAATCTTTATCCTTAGACCATGAGATCATGTTAATTGCTAACACCGGAAGAGTATCTTGATAACATCAAACGTCACACCGAAACAGGGTGACTATAAAGATGGGTTCAGTGCTACAAAGGTGTTATGTTGAGGCTCATGGATCAAGACTGGAATTTGTCAATCCAGATGACGGATAGATATACTCTGGGCCCTCTCGGTGATATCACATTAGGATAGCTTGCAAGCAAGTGATGTGATCACTAGAATGTTATATCACGAGAACGAGAAAAGAGTGCATGTCGGTAACAAGATCAAACTAGGTATGGAGATACCGATGATCGAATCTCGGACATGTAATATATCGAGAGACAAAGGGATTTAGTTACAAGTGTTAAAGGTTCTCACGATCACAGGAGTCATCGTTGAATGTGTAGGAGTCAGTACGGATCTCCAGGTCCCGCTGCTGATTATTGATCGGAGAAGGGTCTCGATCATGTCTACATTATTCGTGAACCATAGGGTGGCACACTTAAGAGTTACCGGACACCATTTTGGAGCACATATGTTTCAGACGAAAGAATTGCAAAGCACAAGAATTGTTTCAATAGAAACCAAAAATTATTTCGGGTGAAATTGCAGAAGGTGGTTCTGCATGTGATATTTAAATATAGCAAGGGGCTATATGTGAATGTTTGTTAATTAAAGTAATTAACAAAATTCTGAATAAATTTAATAAAAGGGTTTTATTAAATGAGAGAGCATTAAATTTGGAGAAACTTAATGCATTTAAAGTGGAGACTTTAAAAGGGAATGTGAAGAGGCATTTTAATGTGGAGGAGTTACCACCACGTGAATGGGGGAGGTGAGGGGTCACCCCCCCATGTGCCAGCATGGAGAGAGGGGGCACCCCCCTCCTCCTATAAAAGGCCACCCATTCCCTCCTTCATCCTCACACCTCCTTGTGAAGGATCTCTCTCCCCCTCTAGAATTATTCCCCCATGGTCTCGGATTAGCGAGATACATGTTCCTGGTGGCATTTCGTCTGGAAGGAGTTGCTGCTTCCGCTAGATCGCTGGAGCAAGGAGGTGGAGGTTGTCCGGTGGCTTGAACGTGTGTGCGAGTGTGGATGTGCTGCTGAGTTGCGGAGCTCGGACTTCCTCACGATCTTGAGATCGGCAAGTGTACGACTACATCAACCACGAGTTCCTACTCGTTAACAAAGCTCATTGTCTTTGAGGGTAAGTTCTCTATGGATGTATGTCCACCCGTTTGCTTTGTACCTAGTAGATAGATCTTGGCGTGTAGTTCACACCGTAGGAAAATTTTTGTTTTCTATGTTGTGGACCCAACACCCTAGGCCTTGTTTCTAAGCACTGAAACACCATTTGCTATTAGATCTATTACATGTTTGCTTGCTTCCTTCTTTACTTCAGTTTTCCTTTAGTCTTTTCCCACGTCAACCACACGCCAGGAAGCTATTTTCTATCACCATTACCACTTATAATTATCTATACCACTTGTATTTCACTATCTCTTCGCCGAACTAGTGCACCTATACACCTGACAAGTATATTGGGTGTGTTGGGGACACAAGAGACTTCTTGTATCTTGATTGCAGGGTTGTTTGAGAGGGGATACCTTTGACCACTTCCTCCCTGAGTTCGATAAACCTTGGGTGATCCACTTAAGGGAAAACTTGCTGCTGTTCTACAAACCTCTGCACTTGGAGGCCCAACAACTGTCTACAAGAATAGAAGTGCGTAGACATCAAGCTATTTTCTAGCGCCGTTGCCGGGGAGGTAAGGTAAAAGGTACTCACATCCTCCGATGTGAGTTCTCGAAGTTATTTCCTTTAGATTCTGCAATTTTGTCTTTTTGTTTCTTGTTTTCACTAGTTAGGCTTAATGGAATACAACAAAAAAATAGAGAGCTTTATAGTATTTATCTTGAGTTAGGACATGAAGTGTTTGAAGAGAAAATTAAAAAACCTATGGAACTTTATTTGCATGCTAATAGCAATGTTATTAGTATGAATTCTTTGAATACCATTATTGCTAATGCTATGGAAAAGTCTAAGCTTGGGGAAGCTGGTTTTGATGAGCAAGATATTTTTAGTCCCCCAAGCACGGAGGAGAAAATTTACTTTGATGATACCAAACCTCCAATATATGATGATTACAATGATAAATATGATATTTTCAGTACACCTACTATTGAGGAGAAAATTAATTATGATTACAATATGCCTCCTATATTTGATGATTATGGTGATGAGAATAATAATGATAGCTATTTTGTTGATTTTGCTCCCACTATAATTAATAAGAATGACTATGCTTATGTGAAGAGTAATAATGAATATATGCATGTGGCTCATGATAAGAATGTTTTATGTGATAGTTATATTGTTAATTTTATTCATGATGTTACTGAAAGTTATTATGAGAGAGGGAAACATGGTTTTATGCATCTCAATAATATTAAGTTTCCCCTCTTTATGTTGAAATTTTTGAAGTTGCACTTGTTTTGCTTTCCTATGCTCGTTGCTTTGTGCTTTCATGACTTGTTTCTTTACGAGATTCCTATGCATAGGAAGTGGGTTAGACTTAAATGTGTTTTGAATTTGCTTCTTGATGCTCTCTTTTACTTCAATTCATTTTTTTATGTGAGCATCTTCTCAAACTATCATGCCTAACTTAAAGGCGTTAAAGAAAAGTACTTATTGGGAGATAACCCAAAAGGTTTAGATGAGTCTTGGAAGTTATTACTTCAGTAATAACCTCTCTTTATCCTTTTTATTTGCTTTTTGTTCCAAGAGTAACCTCTAATGAGAGAGAAGTAATGATTGGAAAATTTGCTGTCCCGAAACAGATTTCTATGCTTCACTGTAAAAATTCGTGTAAAATCTCTGTATGTCCTTTTGAGGCATGAATTTTTGTGCTTCTGCCCTAGGTTGTTATCTAACTTTCGTTAGTTCAAGACTTTTGAATTGAGCAATAGAAGGTCTTCGAAAAAATTTGTCTTTACCTGCTGGTCTATTTTGACAGATTTCTGCCATTTTCTGCATTTGCTTCTTGTTGGTTCCTTTTTGAGTTCTTTTGGGGAATTGAGCTTTTTGAGGGAAGTGCTACAGTAGCCTATGTTTTAATGGAAGTTTATTGGTGTTAGAACTGAACCTAAAGACTTATTATCTTTAGTGCATTAATGTTGCTAATAAAGATTGTGTGAAGTTTTGTATGAAGGAAAAATTTCAGGTGTATGGAAGGAATGAGTAATGAGATGAAGGATGGACTAAAGCTAAATCTTGGGGACGCCACGCGTGTCACCCCAAGAAATATCCAAGAAGTACAAGTGTCAAAGCTTGGGTATGCCCAAGGCATCCCCTTCTTCATCAATAAAAATCCTAGGTTTCTTCAAAACACTTCACTTTTATTGTTTCATGCACAATTGTGTTGTTCTTGGAGCACCTTCTTTTTCGTTTTCGTTTTGGTTTTTTCGTTTGCTTGGTTTTCTTAGTTTCCTAAATAAATTGGTTGGACCCCCTCTTTCATACATTGGTTTTCAAATAGTTTGGTTTGGATTGGAAAAAGAGTAGGAAAGTTCATGCTTAAGTGGTAAAGAGAGCTTGTTTTTGAATGTGGCCCATGCTTTGTCATGCCATGCTTGATATTGATTTTGCTTTATGCTTAGTATTCTTTGCTGTAGCATGACTTGTTATAAAAAATTGAGATTGCTTAATGTGCCTTGGAAGGATCATGTGTTGTTTTAGCATATTAAAGCATAGTATTGTGGTATTCTCCTTTGATGCTTTATTTGGGTTGACTTGGCGCATGCTCACACCATGTTATGACTATCTCAAGTCACCATAGCCTTTATGATCCTTTAGTTTTCAACTTTTAGTATCACTTTATGCTTTGATCAATGATGTTTTGTCGCTCTGCATGATTATGGCCATTATTGCTCTCTTAGTGTGTCGCGCCCAGTCTTTTGCTAGCCTCCGCAACCAAGTATGAGTTCCAATCATGCATCCAACTCCCTAAACCATGTTATTCCAAAGAGTCCACCATACCTACCTATTAGCATATGCTATTCCAAGTATATTCATGTTTTTATCTACCTTCCGAATTAAACTTGTTATGAGAAAACTAGTGATTAAAGCTCTCACGAACTTGATGGCACACTTTACTTTTCTTGCCCTTAATAAACTTGAACCATTGTGTCGTCTATGTTGTATATGCTTGCACTTATTTGTTGGGGATTAGCAGAACCATGCTGTCATGGGGAACGCTTTCAACATTGCACTTGTACTTTGTACCTAGTTGATATCATGCTATTTTGTCTATGGATGTTGTCGGTGTGAAATGAAAGGGGAGCTTGTAAGTCCATAGAGTTATGTATATGTGTTAGAGAAACGCCTGGGCCGCTGCTCTAATCCATGCTGACATGGTGGAAACCTGCAGCGCAACCATAATGAGCTGTCTATGAAGCATTCTTCTTATAAAAAAAGAGTCCAATATTGAGAAAAAAAGAGAAAGAAAAAAAAAGAGATTATGAAAAGAGAAAAGAGAGAAAAAAGCACCATATTCCCATGGTAAATAAGAAGATTGCTGAGATGCTCGTTGTCTGCTAGCCTTGTCATTTTGATATGGGGATTCTTCCGTATCATCGGGCAAGGGGTACCCTGTTGGCGGTTCTCTATGATACAAATGTACTTACAATGACAAGAACTTACCGGTAACTAAACTTGAATAGCATGAGGAGCGACCCTCATATTCAAGGGACATGAGATTTCCAACTTATACTTTGTCAAGCATATACTCCATAGTTTGTTCACTTTAACCTTAATCACCTAAAGATGCTTATGATAGGGGCAATGAGAGCTGAAAGCTAATAAGTACCATAATTTTTGGAAGCTCTTTATGAAACTTGAATCCCTACTTTCTTCTATGAAGGCCTTTTTTTTACTTTTATGTTGAGTCTCCACCTTCTATCTTTATGCACCTACTTTGAGAGCATAGTGGCCATTCTTAGTTTAATGTGCATTGTCCCTAAACTTGTTGATTGATGCATAACTTTGATATTGCTTGTTCTAAACTATTTGTATCTAGTCACTCTTATGAACTTTGAAGGTGTCCTATGCATTTATGTTTGCTACTCTATGAGGGACAAGTTGAATACTACTATGCTATGTTTTCTTTATGTGAAACAAACAAATGTCTTGCAAAGCATTGTTATTCATGAATCTTTTGTTTGTGCCTTTTCATGTTGCAACATAGTTTCTTTGTCTTATTGCTAGAACTTTGTCTTTCATGTTATGATTGAAGTACTATGATCCCAGCTATCAATGTTAGAAATACTCTGATCAAGTTTATGATGGTGCATGTCACCTCAAAAATTATTCTTTCTTTTTATCACTTACCTACTCGAGGACGAGCAGGAGTTAAGCTTGGGGATGTTGATACGTTGCAAACGTATCTATAATTTTTGATGTTCCATGCTTGGTTTTATCTACTTTCTTATGTTTTGTCCACACTTTGGAGTACTTTTCATATGATTTCTTGGACTAACCTATTAACAAGATGCCACAGTGCCAGTTGCCTATTTTCTGTTGTTTTTGGTTCTAGGAAAGTCAAAAAATAAATATTCTCGGAATTGGACGGGACAAAAGCCAAAGTTCCTATTTTACCGAAAGACTCACGTAGCCAGAATAGGAGACGGAGGAGGGCCAGGGCCTGGCCATAGCCCCCTTGGCACGGGAAACCCTAGGCCACGCCAGGGCATGGTGTGGGCCCCCTGGCTATCCACCGACCTTGCCTCCCTCGCCTATAAGAGCGTCCCGATGCAGAAACCCTAAATAATCAAGCCTCCAGCCACGAAAAGTTCCACAGCACCGCCGCCACAGAAGGGGAGATTCGGGGGACAGAAAGTCTCTATTCTGGCACCCTGCCGGGACGGGGAAGTGCCCCCAGAGCCATCTCCATCGATCTCCACCACCATCTCCACCACCATCTCCATCACCATTGCTGACTCCCATGATGATGAGGGAGTAGTTCTTCCTCGAGGCTAAGGGTTCTATCGGTAGCTATGTGTTCATCTCTCTCTCTATGCATGATCTTACTGAGATCATGAGCTTGTAATCTATAGATCTACCTTGCTACTCAAGTGCTTTAATAGATCTCTGCTCTCCCCATGTGTGTGAAGTTGACAGTGTGCACACCATGGTGGCACTTAGGCTAGAGATTTCAAATACTTGTTATGAGTTAAATTTGGAGTGTGGATGTCTTTATGAAATTTTGGTGTTTGTTTGAACCATCTAGTGCTCAAGGTGACAGTGTGGGGTTATCTAGATGCGGAAAGTAAACTTTGAGGTGTGCTGTTATAGCCCTACCATCGATTAGAGTGTTCAACCGGAGAGTAGTTCAGCGTAGTATCATAAAGAAGAATATATTTATATGAGAGTGTTCACTAGTGAAAATATGATCCCTAGGCCTTGTTTCTAAGCACTGAAACACCGTTTGCTATTAGATCTATTACATGTTTGCTTGCTTCCTTCTTTATTTCAGTTTTCCTTTAGTCTTTTCCCACGTCAATCACATGCCAGCAAGCTATTTTCTATCACCATTACCACTTATAATTATCTATAGCACTTGTATTTCACTATCTCTTCGCCGAACTAGTGCACCTATACACCTGACAAGTGTATTGGTTGTGTTGAGGACACAAGAGACTTCTTGTATCTTGATTGCAGGGTTGTTTGAGAGGGGATACCTTTGACCACTTCCTCCCTGAGTTCGATAAACCTTGGGTGATCCACTTAAGGGAAAACTTGTTGTTGTTCTACAAACCTCTGCACTTGGAGTCCCAACAACTGTCTACAAGAATAGAAGTGCATAGACATCAAGCTATTTTCTGGTGCCGTTGCCGGGGAGGTAAGGTAAAAGGTACTCACATCCTCTAGTGTGAGTGCTTGAAGTTATTTCCTTTAGATTCTGCAATCTTGCCTTTTTGTTTTTTGTTTTCACTAGTTAGGCTTAATGGAAAACAACAAAAAAATTAGAGAGCTTTATAGTATTTATCTTGAGTTAGGACATGAAGTGTTTGAAGAGAAAATTAAAAAACCTATGGAACTTTATTTGCATGGTAATAGCAATGTTATTAGTATGAATTCTTTGAACACCATTATTGCTAATGCTATGGAAAAGTCTAAGCTTGGGGAAGCTGGTTTTGATGAGCAAGATAATTTTAGTCTCCTAAGCACGGAGGAGAAAATTTACTTTGATGATACCAAACCTTGGGAGGTTCATGGGAGTCTTAAATAAATATGTTCATAGCCGTGCTAGGACAGAAGGAAGCATCTCCAAGGGCTATTAAATAGAGGAGGTCATTGAGTTCTATGTTGACTTTATTCCTGACCTTAAGCCGATTGGTGTTTGTCAATCGTGGCACGAGGGTAGAATGAGTGGAAAAGGCGCGCTAGGAAAGAAAGCAATAATATGTAGAGACGGGCATTCTTTCACTCAAGAACACTACACAGTTCTACAAAGTTCCACCTTGGTGGCTCCATATATCAATGAACACAAGAATATTCTATGCTCCCGATACCCGGGGGAGTCTGACGACTCGATTGCACGTGCACACATGGCTACTTTCGGCGGTTGGTTGCAAACACATCTCATGAATAACACCACTATTGGAGATCAGTTCTATTTATTGGCTAGGACACCATCTTTGACTGTATTGACTTTCCAAGGGTACGAGATAAATGAGAATACATTTTACACGATCACCCAAGGTAAAAAAGAGCACCAACCAAAACAATGGTGTCCGCATTGATGCAACAAACAACAATGGGAAAAATGACACATACTATGGTTACATAGAGGAGATATGGGAACTTGAATATGGACCTTCTTTTAAGGTCCCTTTGTTTCGGTGCAAACGGGTCAAGCTCACAGGAGGCGGGGTTAAGGTAGACAAGAAGTACGGAATGACAACAGTGGATCTCAACAATCTTGGGTTCACTGATGAACCATTCATCCTAGCCAATGATGTGGCTCAGGTTTTCTATGTGAAGGACATGTCTACCAAACCGATATAAAGAAAAAAAAAAGAAAACAGATACATCATACGATGAGCCAAAGCGCCATATAGTTCTTTTAGGAAAAAGAAACATCGTGGGAGTGGAGGTCAAGACAGACATGTCATAAGATTATAATAAGTTTGATGAAATTACGTCCTTCACAGTGAACACTGACCCAAGCATCCTATTAAATAATGAAGATACTCCATGGTTATGGCCGACACGATCATAAGCAAGGTATTTTAGGAAACAAGTGACTATATGTATTTTGCATTATGCCTTTGGTAGTTTTTTAGATGCAATCAATATGGGCACACTATCACAAACTATGTCTCGATTCTGGCCATAACATTGTACATTTGGACCGAAAGGCATGAAACCTCAAACATGATAGCTCATTTTGAGAAGGATTTTTCGAGATGCAATCAATATATACTAAGTTTGGTATTTTTCGTTGCAACTATGTCACATATGACACCACGCGAAGAATTTACATTGTTCGGACCGCTTTTAAATTTCTTATGCCCGTTTGCCATTTTTCCCATTTCAAACTATGGTTAAACCAGCAGGCATGAAGATAGGGGATGAGCCTCTCTAAAACTTGCATTAGATCTCTAAAGGCTCCGTTCCATGGAAGCTCGGGTTTCCCGGTGATAGGAAGAAATATCCCTATAAAAGCCATCAAAGAAGAAAGGACAGGGAGGCAAACCAGATACAACATATAGAATATACATTAAGGATGCAGCAAGAACAAATAAATGCACTTAGCCAGCAAGCTACCAGCCCATCTCAGTGACAGGACGAAGATCCCGCATTCGATGTTACCGGCCCACCATCTCGGCGGAAAAACAGCGTGGCTTCCACGGAGCTCCTGGTTGATGATGATGCACTGACAATGGCTCGTCGCTACCCCTGGATGATATCACAGGTTCATAAAATTGCGAGTTGCATGTGATAGTTGTGAACATATCCATAAAGGTGGCGGTCGGCTTTGCGTTACCTTTTGCACCTAGACCAACTTACCATTGCTCTCCAGTTCTAGATGGCTACACTGTTGTCGGGGTGGATGAAGTTATGAAGGGATTTGAGCACCTGAAGCTTGACTTCCCTGCAGGCGAAGGGGACTGACTGAACTAGGAGAATCCAGGAAAGGCACCATTCTATGGTGAAAGGAAAAATCGTACTTTCAAATTTCACGCCAAGGCCATGGACTTCTCCCAGTTGTAGTCCAGCTCAATCTTCGTCGCCTGAGCCGTCTCCACTGTGTCTGCAGACTCCGCCGTCTCAGCCGTCTTCGGTGCATCTGTAGACTCCGCTGCCTCCGCCCCGGTTGCAAAAGCGGAAGAGCACCGGTGCTCTGGTGGCTAGTACTACATCATGTACAAGGACAAAAGTCTCAACAGGTAGGAAGAAAGCAAAGGCAGAACCTCCCAGGTTACCTTACGACCTGACTGATGAGGAACTCAAAAAGGTCGTGGATGAAGATGTCAAATGCCAGCTTGCACCGAAAAAGCCCCCACCAAAGTAGTCCATAGCACCGAAAATGGTGCAACACTTTGTGAACCTGCTTGAGCGACCAAGGCCAGACAATCTGGTATCAGACTATGACCGCTTAATTATCAAGTCACATAAGAAGAATGTGGAGCAGTCGACAAGTACTAGTAGAAGAGAGAAAACAATTCCCCAGCTCGAAGAATAGAAAACCAATCGTGCCCCCCGCTGAAAGTGTTTTCCAATCCAGATCCGGAGGTTGCACGACTAGTCGCACAAATGGCTAGCGATCTTGGTATGACTGTTGGTTAATACTTAGGCATGGAAGTTGCACCCATGGCTGAAGTCGCTTACAAATACGAGTACAAGAAGCCTCTCGTCAGACCTGAGGAGGTCCCGCTTCTACAAACACACATGCAGAAATTGCATGAGTGGTATATGCGAGCCTCAGCGGAAGGCACGATCATGCTCATAGTAGGAGTTAGAGATGATCATTACTTCCATGGAAACAACGAGATACACGTTGACTTCACGGAATTATTTCAGTTATTCAATCAAGATGCCTTGGACAAATATCTCATCAGTTGCTATTTTCTGTAAGTGGTTTATTTCTATAATTAAGTCTCTAACTTAGCTCGTTCATTGCATGTATAATTATCCTCACTATACTCTTTTGTACGATATTATGCAGATTGAAGATTCTCGAATGTAAAAGAGGACAAATCTATGACCTTGAGTTCATTGGTCCAAATAGAATTCATGAATATACGATAATGAAGAACACCAAGGAAATAGAAGATTACTTGCTAAGGTTTCTACTTAAACAACAAAGGAAACTAGAAATATTATTCCCTTACAATTTTGAGTGAGTGCTACTGTCTTGTACACATTCCACTTTATTCTGCTAGTCATTCATCTTGACAAAGGAAAAGTACTAGTCATGGGCTCGAAACGTAAAGACCCTCGGATATGGGCGGACATGATTGAAATGCTCTAGAGGTAACTTCAATCATTATCGCACTATATCAGCATCTTTCGTTCATTTCCTGATATCAAGTAATTAATAACTCATTTACTCATTTTCTTTGCTAGGCAGGATTTGGAAACGGTTCACCAAGGCTGTTAGGGTGAATGGAAAGAGCAGCTGTGATTTCAACATCTCAATGTAAGTAGTACTATAGGTCCGCGCATCTCTTTGTTTCTTGTTTATCATGCTTGATTATTATTTTGATTGAACTCTATTCTTGTGAAGTGTTTGAGGCAGGAAGTCGGGAATAATTTATGTGGATACTATGTTTGCGAGTATATTTGCCAGACAACCTGTGAGCTGGGCAGAATTCCACAACAACTTACAGTACGTAAACAATGGTCACAATCTTATTTTATTACCAACAATTGTGTTAAGTTTCATTCATATATATTAAAGATCCCCTTCTTTCAATTAGATCGAATGGATGCGGGACGGTCTCCTACCAAAGGATCGCGTACGAGAACTTCAAGAGGAATTGGCGGGATTCTTAAATAAGGAGGTCATAGATCCATTCGGAGAATACCACCGGGAATATGTATTTATCCATTAGGAATTGACATGGGTATACCCTGCAGGTACTCGAGCTTGGTATATACGGTCCAAATACGTATAGGCCCACGGTGTCACCAAGGCCCATATAGAAGGACTTGAGTAACCTGCGGACTCTCGATTGCTTGAAGATCAAGAAAAAGCTAAAGATAGAAAGTTTGAAAGGGAAAACCCTAACTTGTAACCGACTCGACCTGCTACCCGAGACCTAGCCTATATATATAAGGGCTAGGAGGGGGCGGCGAGGAAGACACACGCAACCCTAGCTTCCACAAACCCTCGCCAGATTGCATCTGTGCACCGTTGTAACTTTCAACTCTCTCAATAATTCCACGAGCAGACAAGCAGGAGTAGGGACCTCTACGAGGCCTGAACCTGGGTAAATCCTTTGTCCCCTGTGTGCTTGTTTGCTAGCCGATAGATGTCTCCAGCGCTCCCTCCTTCTCCAAAACCCAAGTCCATAACAATGGGCATTGATGAGTTAAACCCTCGTCAATTGGCGCCGTCTGTGGGAATTCGGAGTGCTGATGTTGCGGCTTCTTCGGCCCCATCAACTGTGATCTACAACTCTGCAACAGCGGAGATTCGCCAGCTTTTCGAAGCCTTCGACTTCACCGTCCACATGCCGGCTACTCGCCCGGCCTTCGAGTCCGTGGGCGACGGAATCAACCTGGCGATTGGGAGCTTCCGCTTCCAAGTTGGTCAGATGGGTACGCTTCGCATGCCCGATCAGCCGACGGCACCAGCGATTGCCCCGTCATCATGGTTCCCTCCATCGATTGGCACCCTTAGCAAGCTCAATGCTCCGGTGGCAGTTGGGAACATGGACAGTGACAGCAGTGGCGACTCCGATCTAAGCGATCTGGCCACTGAAGATGGAACCTACGGTTCCGGATCTGAAAGTTGTGGAAGCAACAGCTTCCCAAATCACTTCATGTGCACCGTCATCAACGCGGGCGACACCTCTGCCAACCGCGGTAATGGTGGCAACACCGGCAATGGCACCGATCCACCCAATCGCGGCAACGGTGGTAACACCGGCAACGACACCGACCCACCCAACGCCGGCAACGGCGGTAACGGTGGCAACGGAGGAGCAGTCGAACCTCCTAGCATGACCAACGAACAAACCGGTGAACGCGTCGTGATCAGGCTCAACGAGCAAGAGTGGGATTGCTGCCGCGAAGCCCTATGAGGTGCACCTCTACCCTTCGGCTCCCCGCAGGAACTGCTGATGGGCTACCACTAGCTCCTAAAAGAGGAATTCAAACGCCAAAAACAAGCAATCGCGCAACTTGAGGCGTGTAAAAAGGCAGCGGACGAATCAAGCCTTCGTTGCGCTGGGCTCTCCTCCTACGGAGGATCCTCCTCAAGAGGCAACGAGCATCTCACCAAGAAGAGGCAATCACGGATGGCTCACCTCACCGAACAAGAGCGCATAGAAGCCGTGAAAGTCCTCGACTTCGGCTCTATGACAGTCGACACGAGAGGCAACGTGGTTCCCAGGACACCGCAGGCCGCGGTGACAGCAGCCACCATGTACCTTCTCAATAACCAGCCACCAGCTGGAGATCCCCGAACGGCCATGCACCAATCTACGATCGCGGGCCTGGGGCTAATCGAGGCCGCCCTCGACAAGGAACCGGTACCAGACCCAAAAAAGGGCAAAGCGCTACTCCTCGCCCTCGTCCAGCGATGACAGTCACGACCTGTCTCAGCGCCGCCGCTCACGGCGACACGATCACGACTATGATGCACGCGACGAACTCACGCAGCGCAAGATCGACAAGTCAAGGGCACGACGTGCTCGGTCGACTGACTCGGAAGAAGAAGATGGGGAGCTCTGCGGCGCCAGATGCTTCAACAGATCCATCAGGCAAAAGCGAATGCCTAAAGGGTTTAAACTCCCATCGGAAAACCCGAAATTTGACGGTCTGCAGGACCCCAAGATCTGGCTGGAGGACCACATCTCCTCCATCAGGCTACATGGAGGCAGTCGAAGTACTGCGATGCAATGCTTGCAGCTACAGCTGCAGGGCACCGCCCGGGCATGGCTCAATAACCTTCCACGCGGATCCATTCGCAGCTGGGACGAGCTGGTCTACAGCTTCGTGCGTAACTTTAAGGGCACGTACAAACAACCCGCCTCAATCGAAGAACTGAGATGCTGCCAGCAAAGATCTGGCGAATCTCTACGCTCTTACATCCAGAGGTGGTCCATCATCAAGAACTCCGCGGAGAACATCTCGGAAGACCGTGCGATTGATGCATTCAACGGTGGTGTCCGCCGCATGGAACTCAGGGAGGAGCCAGGCCGCTCAAAGCCCCAGACCATCGACCACCTGATGGAGATCGCGAATCGGTGGGCCGATGGAGAAGATTCGGTGAAGAATCACGTTCACTCTGACGAGGAGGCAGAACTCGAACGAAGACGCAACCGCCAGAGTAAGCGTCGCATGCGCGTCTACGATGATCGTGATGACGTCAACATGGTCGCAGCTGGCTACGCCGATAGACGCGACGATAACCGCAACAGCGGATACCGCAGCGGCAGATACCGCAGCGGCAAATACCGTGACTCCGGGAAAACCATGCAAGTATGGCAACGCCGCACTCGCGATGAAGCACCCGCGACCTCCATCGAGGACAAACTGTCCGGGCCATGCATGATACACTTCTACATCGACAAGCATGATGGCAAGAGAAAGTCCAGCCACCTCCTCAAGGACTACCCCGAGTTCCTCAAGCTACACGAGGGATTGATTCGGATGAACCGCAATGCAGTCGAAAGTGGCTACGGAGCCGCTCCAGGCGCCGTGGCACATGGCGCACCACCACCACCACCTGGGCCACCCCCGAACGGAGCTGCACCGGACCAGCACCACGGAGGCGAACCGTACGCACGGGCCATGGGTACCATGATGATCCAAAAGGGACGCCCCTCCAATAGGGTGCAGAAGGCCATCACTCGCCAAGTCAACTTGGCCACGCACTCGCCACCATCCACCACTAAGTACCTCAGTGGCAGTGAGTCGTGCATTACCTTCGAGAAACGCGACCACCCGCCTCAAATACCTCGCCCAGGTCATTGCCCCCTCATACTCGAGGCGCAAATTGGAGGCTTCGACATGAGTCGCGTCTTCATGGACGGCGGAAGCGGCATCAACCTCATATTCGTGAGTACCTTGCGAGCAATGAGGATCCCTCTAACCTGCTTGGAGGCATCGAACACAATGTTCCATGGCATCATCCCAGGGAAAGGCGTATACCCCCTGGGAAAAATCAACCTCGACGTCATATTCGGCACGCCAAGGAACTTCCGGCACGAGCGCATCGACTTTGAGGTCGTCGACTGGCCCTCATAATACCACTGCATCCTCGGACGCGTCGCGTTCGCTAGGTTCATGGCGGTACCCCACTATGCTTACCTGCAGATGAAAATGCCAGGTCCCAACGGCGTCATCACGATCAACGGGAGCTTCGAGCGATCTGACAGTTGCGACAGGGAATTCAACAGAATCTCCCAGTCCTTCAGCATGCAGGAGGAGCTCGCGCGATTGAAGGAAACGACAGACAACAGTCTGCCTCCCTTGAGTAGGCCAAGCTCACCCGACCTCTCCTTCGACTCATCTGTGCACACAAAGAAGGTGCAGGTCCATCCATCAGATCCCGCTAAAACGGCCCTCATCGCCAACAACTTGAGTCCCGCATAGGAACTCGCGCTCGTCGAATTCCTCCGTGAGCACTGGGAAATTTTCGCCTGGTGTCCTGCGGACATGCCAGAAGTTCCTAGGGAATTCGCCGAGCACGCACTCAACGTCAACCCCGACGCAAGGCCAGTCAAGCAAACAATCAGGCGACTGTCTGAGCCACGAGTGCAGGCACTCAGAATGGAGATCAACAGACTCCTCGAGACCAAATTCATACGCGAGATCAAGGAAATAACTTGGCTCGCCAATACGGTGCTGGTACCAAAAAAGGACACGGATATCCTACGGATGTGCGTGGACTTCACTTCTTTAAACAAACTGCTTCCTCGATGCCTACTCAGGCTATAACCAAATTCGAATGAAGGAGGAAGACCAGGAGAAGACCGCATTTACAACGCCCTTTGGTGTGTTCTGCTACAACACAATGTCCTTCGGGCTAAAAAACGCGGGAGCCACATACCAGTGGTGCATGCAGGCTTGCCTCAAGGAGCAACTGGGTCGCAACATCCAAGTCTATGTCGACGACATAGTAATCAAAACCAAGGAAGAAGCCTCTCTAATCGACGACTTGCGTGAAACCTTCGCCAATCTCGATCGCTACCGGATAAAGCTCAATCCGGACAAATGCGCCTTCGGCGTACCATCTGGGAAGCTGCTCGGGTATCTCATATCCGCGAGAGGGATTGAGGCAAACCCGAAAAAGATAAAGGCCATACTGGCCATGGAGAACCGAAAGAACATAAGAGGCGTCCAGCAACTAGCCGGACGAATCGCGGCCCTCAGTCGATTTATCAGTCGAATGGGAGAAAAGGCACTGCCCTTCTACCAGCTCCTCCGCAAAGCTGAAAAATTCGAGTGGACCAATGAAGCGCAAGAAGCATTCGAAGACCTCAAGCGCCTGCTATCCACCTCGCCAGTATTGGTGACTCCACGAGAAAGGGAACCACTACTGCTATACATCTCCGCTACCAACCAAGTGGTTAGCACAGTGCTCGTCGTCGAGCGGACCGAGGAAACTAAGGTCCACGGCGTACAATGCCCGGTATACTACCTCAGCGAGGTCCTCACACCAACAAAACAGCGGTACCCGCACTACAAGAAGCTGGCGTACGACGTCTTCATGACCGCCTGACGACTGCGCCATTACTTCCAGGAACACCCAATCATGGTAGTCAACGACGCCCCATTAGGACATATCCTCAATAACCCCGATGCCACGGGGCGAGTCGCGCTTTGGGGAATCGAACTGTCTCCACGAGACATCACATACGAAAAGCGCGACGCAATCAAGTCGCAAGTTCTCCCTGACTTCCTCGTGCATTGGATGGAAAACCAACTCCCGGACAAGCCAGATATGTCCCACCTCTGGACAATGCACTTCGATGGGTCCAAGCGGAAAGATGGAGCAGGAGCAGGTGTCATACTGACATCACCTCAAGGGGACAAGCTGGAATACATCCTGCGAATGCAGTTCACAGCCTCAAACAACGAGGCTGAATACGAGGCCCTGTTGCACAGGATGAGGATGGCAAAAGCCTGTGGCGCAAAGAGGCTAATCATATATGGCGACTCCAAGCTGGTCGTCAAGCAAACAATGCACAAGTGCGACACACTGAACGACAACATGATCGCATACCGCGACCTCTACGATACACTCGAGGGAGGCTTCGATGGTTGCGAGTTGCGACATGTAGGTCACGAAAGCAACGAGGAGGAGGACGCACTCGCCAACATAGGCTCTACCTGCGCCCCCATACCATCGGGAGTATTTCTCGAGCGCATATGCGAACGCTCCATCAAGCCAAAGGCCGTAGAGAAGAAAACAAGCACAGCAACGGACTCGGGGGCTATGCCACCCAATGAGCCAATGGCACTCGATGACTTGGACCTCGACACAGGACTCGAGGGACCAATGAGCGTCATGATGATCGAACAATCCTGGACGCAGCCGTACATCACGTACCTCCTCAGCAAGCGCCTACCAGACGACCCGACAGACGCACGACACATCGCGCGACGCTCCAAGGCATTCGCCGTTATCAACGGCGAACTGTATAAACGCAGCATCACAGGCGTGTTACAACGATGCCTCTCCCTGGCCGATGGAAGAGCAGTCCTCCTCGACATCCATGAAGGGACCTGCGGGCCCACGTCGGCAGTCGCACCCTCGTTGCCAAAGCTCTACGAGCTGGATTTTACTGGCCCACGGCCATGCGCGACGCCAAGGACATAGTCCAAAAGTGCAACGCTTGTCAGCGATTCGCGGACAAGCCACACGCACCAGGCGCAGAACTACAGCCCATTCCATTGGCCTGGCCCTTCGCACAATGGGGGCTTGACATGGTGGGCAAGCTCCCAAGGTCCTCGCAAGGAGGCTACGTCTACCTCTTGGTCGCAGTCGACAAGTTCACCAAGTGGATCGAGGCCATGCCAGTGACCAAGCAATCAGGGCACAACGCGGTCAAGTTCTTTGAATCCATTGTCTACCGCTTCGGCGTGCCGCACAGCATCATCACTGACAACAGGACGAACTTCACATCCAAGGAGTTCCAAGAATTCTGGGGAAACCTGGGGATCAACATCAGTTACGCCTCAGTCACGCATCCACAGACCAACGGTCAGGTGGAAAAAGAAAACGGGCTTGTCTGCAGCTGCATCAAGAAGCGAATCCTTCGACCACTCGAGCAAGCCACAGGTTGCTGGCCAGATGAGCTCCAATCCGTACTCTGGAGTCTACGAACAACTCTAAACAGCACCACGGGCTACACACCATTCTTTATGGTGCACGGAGCAGAAGTGGTACTACCCGCCGAAGTGCGATACAAGGCGCCGCGCGTAGTCGCTTACAACGAACAAGAGTCATCTCTTGCACTCGAAGACTCCGTCGATCTCCTCAACGAGGCAAGAGAAATCGCCGCAGAAAGATCCACGATCTACCAGCAGAACCTGCAGAACTACCACAGCAGAAGGCTTCGCCCCAGATCCTTCGTCGAAGGTGACCTGGTCCTGCGACTGAAACAGCAGGGGCATCTCAAGCTCGAGTCCCCCTGGGAAGGACCGTACGTGATTACAGAAGTAATCCCAGGTGGCACCTACCGCCTTCAAGATTTAGAGACAGGAGTCGCATACTCCAACCCTTGGAATGTCGCACAACTGCGATGCTTCTACCCTTAGTCATTTTTCTTTACTTTTACATCACAAATAAGGCTACTCAGCCAAGGCTACTTAGCCGCACATTGTACTTCGTACTATTCTTCGAATAAATAAAAGCTAAGTGCCCCGAAACTCCGTGCTCTCCTTTACTTTGTAAATTTTCATACTCAGGGGCTACGCCACCCTATACACATATGTTCTTCGAACAAAAACGCGACATCCTGAGTAGTTGGCACATCAATCGAACCCCTTAACACAAACTCAACCCAGCTGCAACGCACCTGACAGGTTGACAAGGGAACGAGATAAAAAGATGGACAGGCTAACGAAAAGGACTCGCATAAGTGCAACGCACCCCACGCTTATAAAGCTATTTGTACACATTCAAACAATAAATTATCTACAAATATATATGAGCTTTACAACACAAGTACACTTATGTGCAGCATACATATTTGGCTACCCTTGCAACAGAAGAACATTAGTTTGTTCCTCAAAGAAGTCGACAATCTCCTCGGCTGGACGGTCCACCGCCTGATAGTGCAGCACCATATTCCAGGAAGATCCTGCTAGTGGCACCGATGGCCCAGAGGCAATAGCGGCGACATCCACGTCAGGCCTATGCAAACGCACCATGGAGAGGGCAGCCTTGGCACCAGCCACCAACTGCTGCCTCACGCACTCGCGAGCCGCGGACATATCTTGAAATTTGGTCAGGAGAGCCAGCAGGCTTGATGGAGTATCATCCAGCGGGAACATCGCCCGATAGATGTTCTTCAAACACGACTACGACTTCTTTAGAAAGAGCAGCACTCGTGAGGCGCGATCCTGCAGGGTCGCCAATGCGGTCGCACGATCATGATCTACCCAGAAGTATCCACTCTCCTGAAGTTGCTCCTGGGTGAGATCATGAAGGCGGATGGCAATCCTACACCTCTCCTCCTGCGGATGGCGTGCGCTAACAACTACATGAAGCAGCATCAACAGCATGAGTACAACGTACCATTGCGATTAACTACAAAGGAAAAGATGAGAGTGAGCAAACTAACACTTAAACTGGTCGCCTAGCTGCGTCACCTCGCCAAGCAGATACTGCTTGCGGGCGGCGGCTTTTTCAGCCTTCGACTTCCACAAGTCCGCGTTACCGCAGATCACGGGCAACTCACGCTCCAGTTGCTTAACGCGATCACGAAGTCGTGAAAGTAAGGACAGCTCCTCTACCCTGGAGCGTGGTGGTGCCATTGTATTCTCAAGAGATGGCGAGTCCGGGGTTCCCCCCACAGGACCACTTGATGTACCCTACCAAAAATCAAGCTAGAGGCAAATCAGGCGACCAACTCAAAAGTCAAAAGTAACAGATGCATTCAGGATCAGCATAAAAGTATCCACAAACACACTCGCCAACAGGCATGTTCTCCAATCAAAAGGGCAATTCATCAACTATTACAAGAAACTAACTACGAAGCAGTTGGCTTCTTCGACTTCGATGGCCTCAGGGGCTTCATCAAGTCCGTGGCAGTATCAGATGCCACTGACTTTCCGCCAGCCCCTAAGGCCGAAGCTTTCGCTGCCTTCTTCGCATGTTGAAGCTCCTCCGAATACTTGGCAACAATATTTATCAAGGAATGGCCATATTTGGCACAGGCAGTCGCAAAGGGAGCGAATACTACCTACTGACCATCCACGCCAATAGGCATCGTCTTCGACACCGCAGAAGGATCTATTTCGACTCCGTGGGCTTGCACCATGGCAAGTGACATGGTCATGCCAGCTGCGCGGAGGGAGTTCTTGTACGTGGCAGGCACACCCCCAGCGAGCGACTCCACCAGCTCTTCCACATTGTCGACCAGCTCCGCCTTCGGCATCAACTCCTCCCAGAGGTGACTCAGGGTAACCTTGGCCTTGGACAACGTATTTTGGACAGCTGCGCTACGATCCTCGACCGTAGACACCGCGTCCGCCAGAGCGTCATCGCGACAAAGGGCTTGCGGATCAAAATTCAAGTCGCCAGCATCTACACCGAAAATACACACACGGATCAAACTTCTAGTGCCACCGGCAAAAACTCTAGATGCAGAGAAGAACATCAATAAAATATCTACCAGTAAAGGTACCTGAGAGGGCCTTGGCGACTGAGAATAGTTGCTCTTCGAACAACTTCTCCCTGGCCGCAAAGGAGGCGCGCAGATCCTCTTCGCGCTTCTGGGCATCATCACGAGCCGTGATTGCGTCGTCGCGCCCCTTCACAGCTGCGGCTAAGGTCTTCTCTAACATGGCGACGTCGTGCAGTAAAGCGTTATGCTCAGCTACATGGCATTCAATAATTGGCTATTAGTCGATTATACCAAAACAGAGAGAAGACGAAAATAATAAGTGTAGCGCACTCACTCTCGACCACGCGGTGACGCGTCTCCAGCATTGCATGCTGGAAACCCATCGCCATCACCTGCTCCGCCACCAGCGCGGCTTCCTTTACAAGGAGCTGTTGCACAAAACAAGGAGTCAGAAGAGGGAAGCAGAAGGCGTTGACTACCACATTAAAAAAGAAGGAAATATATACTTACATGGTCCTCTAGTGACTCCGAAGAAGTTTGCGGAACCGTCATCCGAGCAACCACTCGATGCTCCCCTACGTGAGGAGAGCTCGAAGAATTGTGCCCGGAGTGGGCCATCGCCGGAGGAGAAGGAGCGCGCTCAACCTCTACCATGGCCCTTGAAGTCGCGACTCCCGATTCTTTCAAAAACTCAACGTCGCCAGAAGATGATGACGCCTCTTGACTACAAGACCAAGTCCATATTGAGGAAAGGGCAAACTCCAGGGAAAAAACCAGTAAGAAGAAAACAAAAAAGAATGAACAACCCAGCAAACTTACCAGTTAAAGTTGTCAAGATCAAACGTGGCAGCCGCCGATTCTGACGAAGACTCCTTGGGCAATCGCATCTTCTTGCGAGAAGACGGTGCCACAGCCCTCACAGGAACGGCTGGAATTGGCGACTCCGCGCCAACAGCCGCGCCTCCTGGAGTTGAAGGAGTCGACGCGTCGGAATCCTTGCTACGCAAAAGCTTGCGAGTATCCGGGCTCTCGAACTCGGGGGCTTCCTCTTCCACATCAGAAGGGACAGTCGACTCAGACTCGTCCTCTTCCAAAGCTTCACGAGGAATAATCCCCTCAGGGAGGGGAGGCACACAAGGCGACACCGCCCAATCCTGCATACAAACAATGAAGATCAGCAAACATAACAGGTAAGCAACAGAAAACGCAATCGCGAAAATAAGCTACTGCGTAGCACAACTGTACCTCAGGAGGAGGATTCGAAGCATCGAAAGGAGGAACGACTGGCTCGTTCGGAAGCACATCCTTGAGGGTGTACTTCGTGACCAGTCGCACCCTCTTATCTACCTCACTCGCGGAGATGCCATCAGCAGACACGCGAGTGGCATCATCAGCACCACCCCATTGAAACATGGGATGGACCCTGGCCTAGAGAGGCTGGACGCGACGATGCAGCCAAGTCCTGACAAGGGCGTAGCCTCCTTCTTCTGCGCCTATGCGACTCTCGAGGTCGCAGACGCGTTGATATAGCACGTTTGTCTCCGCGAGTTCGTAAGGCATGATCACGTTCTTCCAAGAATGCATCTTCTTGCAAGGAGTCGCGGGATTGAAAGGCGCGAGTCCAAAATGCTCGTCCTTGGCCTTCTGGTCGCGAACATAGAACCATTTGTCCCTTCATCCCTGGACGGACTTGGTAAGCTTGATGTCGAAATAGGTGGCGGATGGGTCAACATGGATACCGCAACCACCTACGTCATAAACTAAAGAGCCAGAGGCGGACTGACGCTTCAATTTAAACAGGTGCTTGAAAAGACCAAAGTGTGGCTCGATTCTGAGCCAGCACTCGCAAAGGGTGATGAAGCAGGTGATGTGGAGAATCGAATTTGGGGACAGCTGATGGAGCTGGAGCCCGTAGAAGCAAAGAAGATCCCTAAGAAAGGGGTGGAGAGGCAAGGAGAGACCGCGAATGACGAATGCGAGAAACATCACTCGAAAGCCAGCGGGAGGAGTAGGAATGGTCTCACCGCTGGGGGCGCGCGCATCGGCGACTGCCGCAGAGATAACTCCATCTTGGCGAAGAAGACGGAGATCCGACGCCTTGATGATAGAGGGGCGCCATGCGCCATTGGTCACGCGGGTGCCCGCGACCTTCTTCTTCCCGCCGGCGGCGGCGCTGGTGCCCGCAGCAGCGGAGACACTCCTCTTCTTCGTCGCGGTGATGGTGGCCGCAGAATCAGTGCCAGCACCTCCTTTCTTCTTTCCCATTGCGCGGCGGCGATGAGAGCGCAGAAAGTAACTTGGAAACGAACGGAGGTGGTCCAGCGCTGTGGAGGAGACGAGCGCAGGAAAGCACAAGAACAACAGCAATGGCAATGGCAGCGAGGACGAAAAAGTGCAGATGAAAAATTACCACCGCAACGCCGCTAGTTAACCCCTGGAAGATGCAATCCAACGGTTGACAAAAACCCTATTAGACGCGTGGCGCGCATCGCGTTGGATACGAGGAGAAGAGGAAGCGCGAACCGTCCCCCCACTACTACCATTACGCATTGAAATCGAGGAGGCGCAGTTAAAAATAAGATTACGCACGCCCAGTCAAATCAAAGTCAAAAAGTGGGACCCACCGCTCGTCACGTCCCTTCAAACTTGCTCACGCGGGCAACTAAGGTCATACAAGCGTCAGCACTGACGTCACCAAGGCTACGCAGTGGAAAACTTCGACTATTTTTAGTCCTTGCTGGAGTCTTTGACTCCACCAAGCACTCGGGGGCTACTCCCATAGGGAGCGCTGGCCGCGCACCCTACGGCTTTTCTTTTTCTTGTTGCAGGAACATGGACATACACAAAAGCAAACCCAACCACTCTAAACACAGTTCGATTATGGACATGGGTTACTCCCATAGGGAGCGCCGGAAACAAATTCGACTGAAACAAGCAGGCAAAAGACGACAGCAGTCGCAAAAGTTTTTTAGTCCCTTCCTGAGTCATCGACTGAAACAAGTAAGCAAAAAGATGACAGCAGTCGCAAAAGTTTTTAGTCCCTGCTTGAGTCTTCGACTCAACCAGGCACTCGGGGGCTACTCCCATAGGGAGCGCTGGTCGCGCACCCTATGATTATTTGTACAAAAACTGTGTGTTGATAACATCCGCACTCGCAACCTTTGGCGACACCGCCTCACAAATTTTCCCTACAAAGATACTACGTCTCCTGGGACGCCCAAATCGTCTCCGCGATGATAAGATTCGGGTGTCGCGCCTACGACGTGAAGGTAAGACCTGAATAAGGCCTGGCAACATATTTAACTGCGCACTACCAGAATTATATCCGTGCCTACAGGCACGATGAACATGCCTTGACGGACGCGTCAAGTGCTCATACCCATATAACTGGAATTCGACTCCTGTAAGACTTCCACGGCCTGAGTCGAATTACACCAGCACTTTTCCGGATTCGAGTCCGGGGACTCGAATTTAAGTAGATTGTGTTGTTTCATCCTAAGGTGATTAACTGATACCGATACTTCGGTTATATCAGGCACGTATATCAACAATCCCTAGACATAAATAAAGGCAGTCGAAAATGTACTCATTCAGGCACTCGAAGACTTCAAAAAAGTCCCTAGTCGAATCTGCGATTCCACTGGACACTCGGGGGCTACTGACATGGGTATACCCTGCAGGTACTTGAGCTTGGTATATACGGTCCAAATACGTATAGGCCCACGGTGTCGCCAAGGCCCAGATAGAAGGACTCGAGTAACCTGCGGACTCTCGATTGCTTGAAGATCAAGAAAAAGCTAAAGATAGAAAGTTTGAAAGGGAAAACCCTAACTTGTAACCGACTCGACCTGCTATCCGAGATCTAGCCTATCTATATAAGGGCTAGGAGGGGGCGGCGAGGAAGACACACGCAACCTAGCTTCCACAAACCCTCGCCAGATTGCATCTGCGCACCGTTGTAACTTTCGACTCCCTCAATAATTCCACGAGCAGACAAGCAGGAGTAGGGACCTCTACGAGGCCTGAACCTGGATAAATCCTTTGTCTCCTGTGTGCTTGTTTGCTAGCCGATAGATGTCTCCAGCGCTCCCTCCTTCTCCAAAACCCAAGTCCATAACAATGGGTATTGATGAGTTAAACCCTCGTCAGGAATCGTAAGAGAAATTATATTGTATATATGCCTTCTGTAATGGTTCCTTCATTTCTGTATATTCCGGAGAATACTTCGATCTCTATATTCATGACGATGTTCTGTAATGGTTCCTTCATTTCTGTAGTTGTATATATATCATCTCTCGATACGTCACTTACGTCAAATCTCTCCCTCCTACCGCGGCAGAAAACCGCCCCAAAACTCTGCTACGACAGAAAAATGCCCCAAAACTCTGTCACAGCAGAACCTGCTGCCGTGGCAGAGTATTGAGGCATTTTCTACCGCGACAGAGATCAGTTAGTCCCGATTCGTGGTACGAATCGGGGCTAAAGGTCCTCCACCCCCGCTCTCCGCAGCGGCCATGTGGAGTGTCTTTAGTCCTAGTTTGTAACAGAACCGGGACTAAAAGCCCAAACGAATCGGGACTAATGCCCCATTTTCCACTAGTGGTAGGATCCACTGTACAACCATTATTTCACACGATCAATATTGCAACACATTCTCCTTTGCCTCTTCGTCTTTTTACTTTTGACAAATTTACTCGCAGGTGATAAGGTGCAATTAACAATCAAATTTTTACTAGTGGTTCTTACGTTAAGCAAGCCAACTCTAGATTTTTCATTCCTACTATTAGTTAAGCAATCTTTTGTATGTGCATGGGCTCATTGATTCTCTTAGCTCTGATAGCTCCATCTCCCCTGCTCCGGCGGCGACATGGATGAATGTGCACCGCTTGTACGATCCTCCTGGCGCCGGCAAGTCCACTACGATTGTTGCCATGAACATAAAACATCTCGCAGCAAATATCACAAACGCACGATGTGATAGCAAAGCCTTCCTATCCTTATCACAAAACGCACGTGTGATAGCCAAAGGCTTCCTGCTAATAATTCCCGATCAAATCTCAAGTCACAATCTCAAACTCACATCATGTATATGCACTATCGCACAAAACAATCAGATTGGTCGTGGACTCCCAGCTGGCTAGCACTACACCTGGTTAGAATACAAGCTGGATTCAGGACTAATCAGGGTTAATTAATTAGCAGCTGAAGCAGAGTAGGTTGTAGAGTAGCTTCCTCGCGGGTGAGGGTGAGTGTGACGTCCACAGAATGAGATTTTCAAGAGCAAGGATGGATGGATGTATGCATACTTGTCAGATTGGCTGGCTCGGAGCTGATTCTTGGCGGATTTGCCCAGTTTGTCAAACCGATACACTATAGTTTATAGAAAGATTAAGAGAGCAAGACAATACTGGCCGTTCGTTTCGTTGTAAAGCCTTTGCGTTGTAGGTTTGTTTCGAGCTAAGTTAACAAGGAACAAGAACTGTATACGCACGTGTATGCCAGGTCATGTTTGCATGTATGCATGATGCCATGTCGATGTCATCGGTAAAAAGGGAAACGGGGACTAGCCAAAAATTTGGTGGAGGGCAGACAGCCGAACGAGGCTCCTGCGCTCGTCCTCCCGCGGGCGACGAGAAACCCTAGCTAGCCTCCCCCCTTCCTACCCTCTTCCTCCTCCACCGCCCCTGGCGGAAGCCGCCAGGCAAAGTCTGGACGGTGCCTACGGCGGCTGTCTTCTTCTTCCCGCGCGCGCGGAAGGCTGTGCGGGGCAGTGCCGTCCGGCGGCGGTGTGCTGCTGTGGAGGCGACCTCGGTCCGACGGCCAGCGGCGCAGCGACAACGGTGTTTCCCGGAGCCGGCGGTGGTGGGGCGGGTGCGGGGGCGGTGCAGGGCGGCGGTGGCCATGCTCGTGGGTGGTGCGGCCCAGATCTAGGCCAGTTTGGGCCCGATATGGGTTGACCTGGCTTGCAGAAAGGCTGAGTTGTCAACTAAAGATACTATAAACTGACTTACATATGACTCGACGATGAGATTTACCATTTGAAAGACTAGACTGTCATACAAACATCGGCCTTCATATTTCAAAGACACATAGAAATATAAATATTCATTATTGAATATGTGCCACGTTCACATTTGACAGCACAATGGGATGCATAGACCTTTGTTCAGAGCTACTATCTTTTAATCAGGTCTAAATAATGTTCCTTAATACCCTCTCATTTGCATCGTCATATAACTAGAAGAACACAAACAAAGTAAAGATCCACTACCACTTCCCTAAGTATTGATGAAATTATGCTCAAGTACTTGCTATTGTTAAATTGCATACCTAAGTACAGCAAAGGTGCCATACCTCTCTCATCACTTCATACATCTTGATTATCATAGTTGTTCTTCCTCTCCCAACTTGAACTACACATTACACTTCTCATATAGAGTAAAGTCAAGAGAATATAGCTTGGTTCAATTAGGACTTCATTTTCCACAGGTGTAAAAACGGTGGCACATGGTGGCTGTAATCCATATATTATCATAGCATTCATATGGGGATCATTTGCAAGTCAACTAGCCACCTTTAGTGTTGAATATTGAAATATGTCAATATATTACTGTAGTGATGCAACATAGTTTTGCCTTACTTTTACATCCCAGGAATTTTTGCAAATTTTTGTGTGCGGGGGGGGGGGGGGATGAAAAGTTACAGTATCTGTATGAAAATCAACCTAATCGGGGTTACAGAAAAACTATGAAAAATAAAATAGTGAACAGCATCATGCAAATTTCTGCAACTCCTTCTACGTGCTTTACAAAAACAAAAATATTTTTGTTGTTTTCAGTTTTGGGTGACAAAGGTAATCAACTAAATGACATGCAAGCTACAGAGACAAGTGAAATATTTTTGGGTTTTTATTGAAAGTAGACAACATGCAAGAAGCTCAAAAGTGAAATATTTTTGGGTTTTCGAGTTCTTGGAGTAATGAAACTACAACTAAGGCAACTTAAGCAATTCTAGCATGGCATATACAGTGAAAAGGAAGGGAGGAAATCATACTCCCCCAAGCTTGGGTAGAAGGTAGTAGCCCGGGTAGTTGGTGTCTGACCCCCATCCGTACGGTCCATCTCCATAGTAGGGCGGAGGCTGCTCCGATGATCCCCACTCCTGAGAAGCGCCCTCCTTCCCAAAATAAGAAGAAGAACCTTCCTCTGGGTGATGTCTAGATGCTGCATATGTACCACCCCATGCGTTGTATGCTGGTTGTGGAGGAAAATCCTCCCATGCTAAAGGCGAAGGTGGAGCATGAGTTTGTTCCCATGAAGACTCGTTCGTCTGAGCTATCCACTTATTTGTTCACCTATCAAAATACTCAAGACGAGGGAGCATGGTAGATTCAAACACATCACACCTAACCATGAATCTATATATTGTTAAACAATTTTCCAAGGTATTCAATATTTCCATGTTATGCAGCATTTGGGAATCTGAAAGGTTGGATTCCATGATTTTTGTCCTCTTATACTTGAATTTCCTTTCCTCCTTAATATAGTTATAAATTAATATAGCTATGGCTCCAGCAAATAGAGCTTTGGTCAAATTATGGGATACAGTATATGACAAAGTTCTAGCAATAATCACACTCAAATTATACTCAGATTGTATACCTTCTTTAGCACATTTCAATAAATATACAATAGCTCCAATGCATGCAGCAGAGTTTTTTCTAACAAGGAACAATGCAAAATATCTTAGCCCTAGATGCTGAATATGTGAGAGTTTTCCCCTATGAATATTATCAGGCACATCTACACTTATGCTCTTCCAAAATTCCCAAAGGCTAGCATCAGAGTCACTAGGAATTTCATCCCAACTTCCACTATTGGGTAAGCTCGGGGCTTTACAAAACTGTTCTAAGGACATGGCAAGCCTTTGTTGTTTCATTACAAACCTCACATCAAAAGTGTTGGGGGAGTTTTTACCTTTCTTACTCACCTTCTCCTTGGTATGCACAAATCCGAAGGTAGCTAGGAATTCTCTACTTATCTCAGCATAGGTCTTTTCAGGATTTCTTGTAAATCCTTCCTACCCCGTTCTTGTTAGGAAGTAGTTGAAATATTCTTCTTTGTGCAACATCTTAAACACCTCAGGGTCTTGCCATCTTGTGGCGTGCACATCCAAGTAATCCGCCTTGCCAAGCATATCATCTTCCCATTGTTGATCTTCATCATAGTTGAGGGAGACTTTATTGTTTCTTCTTGATCTTTGGCCACCAAGGAGGACTTTGCCCTTGTTCATGGTAAGAGAGACCTTGCATCACTTTAACAATAATCACTAAACAATTAGATGTAGCAAGTTATAATTACTCAAGCATGCTCATGGGGGCTCTACCAAGCAAGACTATATCTCATTTCTACTTAAAAAACTTCAAATCCATGAATTTTTATGCATAAGACGTGACACCAAGAGCAGTATTTTTCTCATAATACAAAGCCTCATACCAAAAATAATTTGGATGGGTGGAGGAGTCACATACCAATGAGTAATCCCTTCAAAGGGATTTAAAAATGGCTGCCCAAACTTTTAGATCGATAATTGAGCTGGAAAGGAGCATGACAAAAAAAATTTGAATGGTACCTAGTCGAGTTTTGAGAGGAAGAGTTGAACCTGGGAGGTTAGAGCCAACGTAACTCCACCTGGGGGGCCCCCACAAGGGTGGGTAGTGTGCCCTAATGTGGTGGGTGAGCCACCATGTGCCATATGGGCCCTGTTTGCTATTTGGTTTTGTCCTTTCGCAAGGTGGATCATCTGTGCAGAAAAATGACCTGTGAATTTTTTCGTAATTTTTGGAAAATATTTTCTATGTAAAAATTTCCAGAACTCAAAAACTGTCAAAAACAAGCATAGAATAAATAAAGGAACTTATGTTGAGCAAAGAAATTCAAATAAAATTTGATACTACTACAACAATATTTTAATGGAAATCATCATCATATCATTACAATGTTAAGAATGAGGTTTATCAATTCCCCTTTATACCATGATAATGATAAAAACAATGATTCAGTTATTGTAAAGAAAGAAAATTTCAGGATACCACACAATAGATTGGCATTGTTCCAACAATTATGGTTTTATACTTAGGCTTTGGAGGAGGTATGCATTTCAAATCTTCCAACTATAAGAATCCTTGGTTCAATGGAGTTTACACTTTTCTTTGGTAGTTCCCCGGAGTTCTTCTTTGGAAAATATATAGTGTGTTCCTTCCCTTTTACATTGAATGTCACTTTGCCTTCAGTACAATTAATCACAGCCCCTGTAGTATTTAGAAAAGGTCTACCAAGAATAATAGATAATTTATCATCTTTAGGCATTTCCAATATCACAAGTCTGTAGGGATATGTACATTAGCAATCATGATAGGAACATTTTCACATATACTAATAGGGATAGCAGTAGATTTATCAGCCATTTGAAGGGAAACTTCAGTGGGGACTAACTTATTTAAATTAAGTTTCTTATAAAGAGAGAAATGCATGACACTTACTTCAGCTCCAAGGTCACATAAATCATATTTCACATAGGTATCCTTGATTCTGCAAGGAATAGTTGGAATACTTGGATGTCCATTCTTTTCAGGCAATTTTCCTTCAAAAGAATAGTCAACAAGCATAGCTGTGGTAGCTTCATTGGGTATTTTCCTTTTGTTAGTGACAATATCTTTCATATATTTAGAGTAAGGAGGAATTTTAATAGCATCAATTAGAGGAATTTGCAAGTATAATTTTTTTATCAATTCAATAAACTTTTCAAACCTTGCATCATCTAAAGTTTTCATTACCTCTTGGGGATATGGTATGGGCCTTTGAACCCATGGATCCCTTTGCTTACCTTTTGGTTGAGGTGGAGGCTTCTTTTTGCTCTTGTCTCTTGAATATTGAGGATCATTCCTCTCAATAGATTTAGATTCTTCATGGTTTTCCTCCTCCTATGGCTCTTCATGTGGTTGAGACATTTCCACATCAACTTCTTCATTATTATTATCTTTAGTTTAGCATTAGACATAGATACATTATTATTATCTTCATCCTCATCAATTTCACTTTCATTGGGAGATTTTCCTATAGGAGATTTTTCTTAAGAGCCTCTTGTTCTTTCCTCTTTGGATGTCCCTTAGGACAATCAGGATCCTGGGTGCTGGAGCCTCCCTAGTATTAACTCCACAAACTTCCCTCTTTTTAGCAAGGAGCTTATCATATAATTTATTTTGAAGAGAGCTCATTTTCTTCACTTGATTTTTTATCACTTTGCAATGCTTGACACTCGTCTTAATATAATCTACACAGGAACTCACCCTTTCATGAAGGACTTTAATTTGGTGAGAGTTTCCTATTATATCCTTCTTAATTTTATGGTCAAAAGATTTCAGATGATAAGCAAAGTTACTTGAATGGTCAACATATGATGTTTCAGTAGGGGGTGATACCTTTTCATTACCTTTAGTAGAATATATTGCATATACTTGGATGGGAAAACATGGTTCATCAATAGGGAGCTTGACACCCATTTCAGAAAGTTCCTTCAAATGAGAGGTTTTGATACCCTTTTCTTTAATAGACCTTGAGGCTTCTTTCATGTCTTCATTAGATAATTTATGAATAAATCCCTTGTTATGAATCATTTCAACCATCTCTTCCTCCTCAATATGCCAATCATGATGATTTCTAGTAATAGTGTCCAATAATCCTTTAGCTTCCTCAATAGTCATGTACCTGAAAATATTACTTGCAACACTATCTAGATAAGATCTAGATTTTTCAGTTAGTCCATTATAAATTATATCAAATAACTCATTATCTTTAAAGCCATGGGCAGGGCACCTCCTTTCAAGAGCACAATACCTCCCACAAACTTGAGGGATACTTTCTTCCTTATTTTGAGCAAAACTACTAATTTCAGCAATCATGGCATGTAGTTTACTAGTAGGGAAATACTTATTATAGAATGAATATATGCATGCCCCTTGGCTAGTGATTGACTTGGGAGCTAATGAGTTATACCAAGCTTTTGCATCTCTTCCTAAAGAGAAGGGAAACAATTTCAAGAAGTAATAGCATTGTTAGACTTCATTTTTCCCTAAAAGGCAAGCTAGTTCATTAAGGTTTGTTAAGTGTTCATAAGGGAATTCTTCTTCTTTACCATAGAACTTAGATGCTTCAACTCTTTATATTATTTCAGGGTCAATATCAAACTCATAATCTTCATTTTCAATGTATATTGTAGGTGCATCAATGTTACTAGCTATAGGGAATAATTCTCCTAGAGAATTGGTACTCATACTAGCATCAAATTTATCCACATCATCTAAATCATGGCTCATGAAAGCTTTAATAAATGCAATATCCTGTTTAGTAGGTGTTGATCTCGAGCTAGTTGCAATATTGGTTTCATCAAAAAGTTCATCTTCATCATATTCAGGTTCTGTTTCTTCATTGGACAAAGACGTAGATAAATCCTAGACAATGGTGAACTTGATAGGACAATAGTTTTCTTTCTAGTAACAGGAGTAGTAGCAGCATTAGGTGAAAAGTGTGGCCTAGAAGGCACATTCGTACCTCTCCTTTAGTGGAAGGCACTATGCTCTTCTTAGTAACATCCTTATCCTTTCCCATGATGAGAAAGAAATAAGTACAGCAAGTAAATGATAATTACTGGTCTTACCAATAAAGCTAGGCTCCCCGGCAACGGCGTCAGGAAATGTCTTGATACCACAAGTATAGGGGATCGCTGGAATCTTCGATGGGAAGTATTACCCAAATTTATAGTTCAACTCAAGGGGGACACAAGAATATCAATAAGAGTTTAGCAATTGAGATATCAATCTCAACCACACATGTATATCAATAAACTCACAAAGCAAGTGGTGATTTTATAACAGTTGATTCAAAGCAGTAAAAATAGTAACAAGTAGTAAATAATAGCAGCAGATTTCCAGTTTTCACTGGAAGTACTTATGTGTAACTTCAGTGGCTAAAAGCATAGGCATGAGGTGATAGCGGGGTGTTGCATGAATGATATTGATCATATAATATATCCTAATAACATGGCTGATACATTGCAAATGTATCTATAATTTTTGATGTTCCATGCTTGGTTTTATCCACATTCTTGTGTTTTGTCCACACTTTGGAGTACTTTTCATATGATTTCTTGGACTAACCTATTAACAAGAGCCACAGTGCCAGCTGCCTGTTTTCTACTATTTTTGGTTCCGGGAAAGTCAGAAAATGAATATTCTCGGAATTGGACAGGACAAAAGCCAAAGTGCCTATTTTTTCGGAACTCATCAGATGCCAGATACGAGACGGAGAAGGGCTGGGGGGGCGGGCCAGCGCTAGGGGGTGGTCTGGCCGACCCCAGCACCCCCTCGGCCTCTCCTTCCGCCTATATATTACCCTCAGGACGAAAATCCTAAGGACCCGATCAAAAATCCACGAAAGAGTCTGTAGCCGCCGTCATCTCCATCCCTAGATCGGGAGGGATCTGAAGCTCTTCCCGGCACCCTGTCGGAGAGGGGAATTCACCCTAGAGGCCTTCTTCATCACCATGCAAGCCTCGGCTGTGATGCGTGAGTAGTTCATCCTTGGACTACAGATCCATGTAGTAGCTAGATGGCTAGTTCTCCTCCTTTGTGCTTTCATGTCTAGATCTTGTGAGCTCTATTCATGATCAAGATCATCTATTTGTAATTCTGCATGTTGTGTTTATGGGGATCTGATGGATATTGAGATGCTATTTCAGATTGATTATTGATTCTATCATGTCTTTGTTATTTGTGATCTTGCATGCTTTCTGTTGTTAGTAGCTATCTTGGCCAAGTAGATGCTAGCAACTCCAAGAGTTAGTATTTATGCTCGATAGTGGGTTCATGCCTCTGGTAATCTAGGGAAGTGACAGAAATCTCTAAGGTACTAGATGTGTTGTTTCTACTAGGGAGAAAACAACAATCCTTTGTTCATAGAACAATCGTATTGTTTACATTACACACAATTCGTAAAGCAATAATCTGTTGCTTGCAACTTAATACTGGAGGGGGTTCAGATGATAACCTGAAGGTGGATTATTAGTCATAGATGCAGTTGGATGGCGGTCTACGTATAATGTTGTAATGCCCAATCAAGTTCCAAAGGAGTTAAGATGATTAGTGTATGCATGTATTGCTTTCTCGATGTTTGTCAATTGCCCCGTTGTAATTTGTTCACCCAACATGTTATCTATCTTAAGGAGAGCCACCTCTACTGAATTATGGATCCCGGTCCTTTCTTTTACATACAATCTACAAACTGTTTACTGCTTTGTGTTTACTTTCTGCAAACTTTTACTTCCTTCCATTCGATACGTTTAATCCTTTGTTTTCAGCAAAACCGGTGAGATTGACAACCTCATCGCAAGTTGGGGACAAAGTTCTGTGGTTGTGTTGTGCAGGTCTCCACGTTGCTACTAGCACCGGTAGTGCGCCCTGCCAAGGCTCAGCTAGCAATACCTTTGGGGTGTTTCCTTACTCCTACTGGTTCGATTAAACCTTGGTTTCATAACTGAGGGAAACTTGCTGCTGTGCTCATCATACCTTCCTCTTGGGGTTCCCCAACGAGCTCTACATCAATACTGAGCCATCAAGCACTTTTCTGGCTCCGTTGTCGGGGAGTCAAGGACATGTTCACAAGGGGAGTCCCTCATAACCAATCTCTTTACTTTGTTATTTTTGTTTTGCTTAGTTTCTTTTTGCTTTGTTTGCTTGTTTCTTTATTAAAAACACAAAAAATTAGTTCCTACTATAGTTGTTATTTTCATTGGTCTGTTAGTGTCTTGCTTTATCATGCTTTCTATCAATGGTTGGTTTCTTTGAAACTGAATCTTTTTGGCAAGGTGGGTTCACGGAAGAACAAAAATATTATTATAAGGAACACCGCTTGTCACAAAAAGGGAAACACTTATGGGAACAAATTGATAAATTGTATACCATTGCTATAAACGTGTGCTCTACTTAGAATGTTACTTATTGCTTTGATAAATCTTGTTGTTGTAGGAGGTATAAACACCTCCCTTTTAATTGTGAGTATAATGATAATGTTACCATATCTTCTTATGTTAAAGGGAATTATGACTTTTATGATGTGGAACAAATTAAAGAATTTATTGCTTGGAAGGGTGCATTTGAACTTGCTAGTTTGCTTGAAAATACTGATGATTCACCTTATAAATATGAGGTTTATGATATACTTAAATTTTTCTTTGATAATTACAAGGTAGAAAATGGCTATATTCTTGAATATCTTAATAGATGCTCTCCACCAATGGAAGAGACTAATGCCTTGCAGGAGCCTATGGAAGAAGAAATTGCTGAAACTGGGAGTTCATTGGATGACAAAGAGGAGGAGAGTGATGATCAAGAGGAGGAAGAATGGATCTACCCATCCCTACCTTCTAATGAGAGTAACACTTTACCCCTTACAATATTTGATTGTCCCCCATGCTTACCAAAGGAGGACGAATGTCATGTTCCTGAGGATTCTTTTGAAAATGTTTATAATAAAGCTCTAGTGTTTGTAGATCATGAAAAGCATGCTCTATGTGATAGTTATATTGTTGAGTTTATTCATGAGGCTACTGAAAATTATTATGAGAGAGGAAAATATGGTTGTAGAAGTTTTCATGGTACTGAAACACCTCTCTATGTGCTGAAAGTTTTGAAGTTACTCTTGTTCTATCTTCCTATGCCTGTCACTTTGTTCTTTATGAATTTATTTGCATATAAGATTCCTATGTATAGGAAGTGTGTTATACTTAAATGTGTTTTGAATTTGCTTCCGTATGCTCTCTTTTACTTCAATTCATATTTCTTATGTGAGCATCTTCTCAAACTATCATGTCTAACTTAAAGGCATTAAAGAAATGTACTTATTGGGAGATAACCCAAAAGTTTTAGATGAGTCTTGAAAGTTATTACTTCAGTAATAATCGCTCCTTATCCTTTTTATTTTCTTTTTGTGCCAAGAGTAACCTCTAATGAGAGAGAAGTAATGATTGGGAAAGTTGTTGTCCTGAAACAGATTCATGTGCTTCACCGTAAAAATTCGTGTAAATTCTCTGAACGTATTTTTGAGGCGTGAATTTTTGTGCTGCTGCCCCAGGTTGTTATCTAACTTTCGTTAGTTCAACACTTTTTTATTTGAGCAACAGAAGGTCTTCGAAAAAATTCGTCTTTACCTACTGGTCTGTTTTGACAGATTTCTGCCATTTTCTGCATTTGCTTCTTGTTGGTTCCTTTTTGAGTTCTTTTGGGGAATTGAGCTTTTTGAGGGAAGTGATTCAGTAGCTAGTGTTCTAATAGAAGTTTATTGGTGTTAGAACTGAACCTTAAGACTTATTATCTTGAGTGCACTAATGTTGCTAATAAAGATTGTGTGAAGTTTTGTATGAAGGAAAAATTTCAGGTGTATGAAAGGAATGAGTAATGAGATGAAGGATGGACTAAAGCTCAACCTTGGGGATGCCACGCATGTCACCCCAAGAAATATCCAAGAAGTACAAGCATCAAAGCTTGGGGATTCCCAAGGCATCCCCTTCTTCATCAATAAAAATCCCAGGTTTCTTCCAAACGCTTCATTTTTATTGTTTCATGCACAGTTGTGTTGTTCTTAGAGCGTCTTCTTTTTTGTTTTTATTTTGGTTTTTCGTTTGCTTTTGTTTGCTTAGTTTTCTGAATAAATTGGTTGGACCCCCTCTTTCATATATTGGTTTGCAAATAGTTTGGTTTGGTTTTGAAAAGAGTAGGAAAGTTCATGCTTATGTGGTAAAAAGAGCTTGTTTTTGACTGTGGCCTATGCTTTGTCATGCCATGCTTGATATTATTTTGGCTTTATGCTTAGTATTCTTTGTTGTAGCATGACTTGTTATAAACAATTTAGATTGCTTAATGTGTTTTGGATGAATCATGCGTTGTTTTAGCATATTAAAGCATAGTATAGTGGTATTCTCCATTGATGCTTTATTTGGGTTGACTTGGCGCATGCTCACACCATGTTATGACTATCTCAAGTCACCATAGCCTTTATGATCCTTTAGTTTTCAACTTGTAGTATCACTTTATGCTTTGATCAATGATGTTTTGTCGCTCTGCATGATTATGGCCATTATTACTCTCTTAGTTTGTCGCTCCCAGTCTTTTGCTAGCCTCCACAACCAAGTATGAGTTCCACTCATGCATCCAACTCCTTAAACCAAGTTATTCCAAAGAGTCCATGATGACCCGCAAGTATACGGGGTGTATCGCAGTATTTTTGATAAGTAAGAGTGTCGAACCCAACAAGGAGCAGAAGGTGCTGGCTAGTGGTATGGATCAGGAATTCTCTGCAAATACTTAGCAAACGGATTTTTAGGGTTTTTTGATAAAGCAAGTAAACAAAGTACGAGTAAATAAAAGAAAGTAGGAATAAATGCAACAAGTGGCCCAATCCTTTATGCAGCAAAGGACAAGCCGGTTGTATTACTTAAGATGACCAAACGTTCTCGAGGACACATGGGAAGACTGTCAAGTGCTTTCGCTTCATATAGTCGATTAATCTTCTCTAGCTTGCTAAGTGTTGTGTGGGTGAACCTGTGCTAATGTATCGCCCCATCTAAGACTAATACATACTTGTGATTATACCCCTTGCAAACATCCGTAAGTACAAGCAAGTAATTAAGGTAGAAACCTAACCATAGTTTTAAACTCTAAGACCCTTACGGCCCTTGTAAAATGGTTTCCTAAGGGGGTTCAGGTTTCTGTCACTCCGGCAACCCCTACGATTAGTAGCCAAATACACAATGCATTCCCCTAGGCTCATATAGGTGAAGTGTCATGTAGTCGATGTTCACATGACACCACTAGAAGAAGTACACCACAACTTAAATAACAATCTATTAAATCTCTCTCAGCACAACTCCACTACTAACAACATGACTTCTCCCATGTCCTCAAGAACAAAACGAACTACTCACAAGACATCATATGGATCATGATCAGAGATGGAATAATGATGTATAAAAATCTGAACATAAACAATAATTCAATGGTTCACTCAATATCATCAACTACAAAGAGTAATCAACACCAGTAAAGTTTCCCCTATGAACTAATGCAAGATTCAACTCAATTGTTACAGCAATATGGAGATGGTGATGAGGGTGCTGATGGTGATGATGATGATGGTGATGATGATGATGATCCCGATGAAGTCCAGCTTGATGGTGGTGTTGATGGCGACGATCTCCCCTCTCCGGGAAGGAATTCCCCCGGCAGAAATCTGTCTGCCGGAGAGATCTTTCTCTCTCGATGTTTTCTGCCCCACGGAGGCGGCAGAATCTTTCTGTGGTCGCTCCCGAGTCTTAGGGTTTCAGGAGGTTGATATACGCCAGAGGGGAGAGGCTGGAGTGGGCCAGGGTGGCCACACCACCTCTAGGCGCGGCCTAGGGCTACCCACGCCAGGGGGTGGTGTGGGCCCCTGTGGCCCATCTCCACTCCGTCTTCTGGCATCCTTAGTCTTCTGGAAAAGTAGGATTTTTCGTATATTTTCCCGGATTTTCTGATCTTCGCGAATTTTGCCTCCAAACAGCACCTTTTCCATCAGAATCCTGACTACAGCGGTCCATGCTCCAAAAGTCATCAACCATGCAAAAACAGATGAAATAACATAAGTATCACCTCTCAATACAAAATATATCAATGAATAATAGTGAATTAAGACATAGAATAGTGATGCAAAATGGACGTATCAACTCCCCCCAAGCTTAGACTTCGCTTGTCCTCAAGCAAAACTGAGCTCAATAAACATGGCCTCAGGTTTATGGAGTGAAGGGTCGATAAAAGAATATGGACAAGAAGCATCACATTCATCAAATACATAGATCATAATAGAAGACAACTCACTATTATATAACTCAACTTGCAATGAGTAAAGGAAACACAATAAAGATACATAAAGTAAATCATAATTGGTAATGGCAAACTTAGCTCTTGGTCGAAGAATAGTTGATAATTTGCTGGAGTTCACAAATAACTGGTTTTCAATGATAGCTTTCAAAGTAGTAAACATCAAGATAAGAGCAATGTGCAAAACAAGGAACATAAGAAACATGATTGAATAAATCATCATATGAATGAATGAAACACATCAACTCAAAATACTTGCTGAGGTAGAAGGGAGTAGGTTTACTGACTCAACTACAAGGTAAAAGAAAGGCCCTTCATAGAGGGAAGCAGGGATTGCAAGTCTCATAAAGAGCTCCCAAAAATTATGATACTTACTACCTTTCAGCTCTCATTGCCCCTATCATAGGCATCTTGAGGTGATTAAGGTTAAAGTAATCAAATATGAGGATATGCATTGACAAGTTGTAAGTTGAGAATCTCATGTCCCTTGAATATGAGGGCCGCTCCTCATGCTACTCAAGTTTAGTCACCGGTAAGTTCTTGTCATCGTAAGCATATGGGTATCATTGAGAACCGCCAATGGGGTACCCCTTGCCCAATGATACGGAAGAATCCCCATATCAAAATGACAAGGCAAGCAAACAACAAGTATCTCAGCAATCTTCTTATTTACCGTGGAATATGGTGCTTTTTTCTCTTTCCTCTTTTCATAATATCTCTTTTTTTATTTTCTCTTTTTCTCAATCTCTATCTCTTTTTTTATAAGAAGAATGCTTCATAGATACTCGTTATGGTTACGCTGTAGGTTTCCACCATGTCAGCATGGATTAGACCAGCGGCCCAGGCGTTTCTCTAACACACATGCATAACTCCATGGACTTACAAGCTCCCCTTTAATTTCACACCGACGACATCCATAGACAAAAGAACATGATATCAACTTGGTACAAAGTACCAGTGCAATGTTGAAAGCTTTCCCCATGACAGCATGGTTCTGCTAATTCACAACTTACAAAGCGCAAGCATATAAGCAACATAGGTGAGCACAATGGTTCAAGTTTATTAAGTGCAAGAAAGTAAAGTGTGCCGTCAAGTTCGTGAGAGCTTTAATCACTAATTTTCACATAACAAGTTTAATTTGGGAGGTAGATAAAACAAGAATTTACTTGGAATAGCAATAATGCTACTAGGTAGGTATGGTGGACACAAATGGCGTGGGTTTTGGTTTAAAGGAGGTGGATGCACGAGAAGAATTCCCTCTCAGTACAGGTTTTTGGCTAGCAAGGCTGGGTAGTAAGTATAAGAGTTGAAGGAAACAAACAAACATACAAGTTATAAAGACAAACATGCAATCTTCCTTGGAAGCACAAATGATCTTAAATAGAGAATACTAAACTTATGAGCAAATCAAGAAAGAAAGATGATGAAATTATTTTTCTTTAAAGATCCTTTTATCTTTTCTTTGAACTCTCAAAAATAGTGTTGCTACTAACCGAGCTAGGTTTGCCAAAACCAACTAAATTAACTCAATGATCCCAAAGTGATACCAATACTAACAACAAGATCAATCATATAACCACGAATTGAAAACTAATATAAGATATGCAAAAAGAGTGAATGATAGAACTTCTCATTAATATTCCATATCGGCAACTCACACCAAGGGATACACATCTAACGAGAGAGGGGACACTTCCATAATGCAAACCATCCTACATAATAACTTCTCTATTCATGATATGACTCTACTAATAAGGTAAAAAGATAGAAGATAGTGATGTGATACCGCGACACTCCCCCAAGCTTGGAACAAACCAAGGGGATGCCAAACCTGATGACGAATTACTCCTTTGGTGGTGGTATCCTCTCGATGAGCCCTCTGATCAGTTTCCCCAAGTCCTCAATCTCGAAGGTGAGAGTACGAATCAACTCCGAGTTGTGCTCAAAACGGCTCATGATCATTTCAGTTTGTGGATCCCAGCTCTTGTGATTCTTTTTCCATTCTTCCCTCTTGGAGTCTTCTTTTCCTGCATGGTTATGGATAAAGGTATGGAAGGGATTCTTGGTGTGTGGAGGAAGTGACGGTGGAGCCAAACTGTGACGGGGAGCTTTCCCCCAGTCTGCATCCGCGTAGTCCTTCTAACCCTGGCAGGTTTCTTCACCACTCCAATGCTTGCAGTGGTAGTGCCGGTGTGCGGATGTTGTCCTTGCTCCTCTTCACCTTCACTCTTGATCTCCTTCTCCTTCCCGGGGTCTTGGAGGTCTTCCTCCATAGGCTCCTTCCCTTTATACTTGGCAGACACCATTATGCTTCTAAGCTTTCAAAGAGTATGTCCTGGCAGAAACAGATCGAAACAAAAACACGACGAAAACACGATATACGAACCTCGGGGGATCCGGGGGGTTATATATTACGAAGTTTCACATCAAAAGGAAGGTACTAGGAAGAAACGAGTCAGAGGCGGAGTCCGGGGTGGACTCACCACCTGGTGGCGCGGCCAGGGGAGGGCTCGCGCCACAGGGTGGTTTGAGCCACCCTGGCTCCGTTTTCGTCCCTTTTTCGCTTCATAACTCTCCTTATTGACTGAAAACTGCAAAAATATAGTTGGATTGTATTTTCGCAGAACTTTTCTTACCAGAACTGTTACCTATTTGAAAACAGACTCTGCAGGTCTCTGAATTTGGTATCTAGTAGATTCTTCCGGAGTCATCACTTGAATAACATCAATATCTTCATCTTCATACTCTTATTACTTGAGTCATAAAACCTTTCTCTTCCTTATTATAGCATTATCTCCACTACCTAGAAATTTCTTTCACACAAAACTTCACACGGTTCTCATTAGCAACATTAGTATAAGTGAAGTGATAAAACCTTTTTAGCTCAATTTCAACTGAAAACCAACAAAACATAAGCTACTGTAGCAACTCCTTCCGAAAACCCAAAAAGAATTCAAAAAGGAAATCGAATAAAGAAGCAAATGCAAGATTGGCTAAATCTGTCAAAACAGACCAGCAGGTAAAGATCAATTTTTTCGAAAATCTTTTGTTGCTCAAATCAAAAAGTGCATAACTAACGAAAGTTAAATAACAACCTGGGTCAGAAGCACAAAAAAATACAACTCAATCCAATAGACAGAGATCTCTCACGAATTTTTACGGTGAAGCACAAAAAATCTGTTTCGGGATAGCAACTTCCTCAAATCTTACTTCTCTCTCATTAGAGGTTGATCTTGACACAAAAACCAAACAAAACGGATAAAGAGCATTTATTACCGAATTAATAACTTCCAAGACTCAAAGAAACAAAAACAAACTGAAAGCAAAAACAAATTGGTTTGTCTCCCATAAAGCTCTTTCTTTATAGCCATTAAGATGGGCATGATAATCTTGAAGAAGCTCACTCAGGAATATGAATTGAAGTGAAAGGGAGCATTAAGAAGCAAAAACACACACACATTTAAGTCTAACCCACTTCCTATGCAAGGGAATTTTGTAAACAAACAAGTTGTTGAAACCAAAGGCTACTTGCATAAGAAGGCAAAAGAAGTGCAACATAAAAACTTTCAGCATAAAATGAGGAAACTTGATATTATTGAGATGCATAAGAACACTTTTCCCTCTCTCATAGTAACTTTCAGTATCATGCATAAACTTAACATTATAGCTATCACAAGTACCATCATAGCAATGATCACTTATTCTAACAGAAAACACAGGAATACTAGCTCTCATAACACTATTATGTGAAACAATATCAGAGGTATCCTCACAAAGGATAGTGTGTCCCTCTTTTTCATATTTAGTGACAAAGTCTTTCACACTTGCTATTATAGGTTCATCAACCATTTGTTTATCAGGTTCAACAGCTTTATTTGTACTTTCATTAACCATACTAGCTATCATAGAATGTTCCCTTACCTTAACTGGAAAAGGCATTTTCTCAATATAAGGTTCAGGTAAAACATGATTAGCAGTATAAACTTCAGTATTTCTTGCAGGAACACTCTTAGCAATATCTTTATAAGGTTCATGATACTGATTCCACTTCTTTTTAGGCACTTCAATGTAGGAAGCAAAAGCCTTAAAATAAGAAGCAATAGCTTGATAGTCTAGACCATAAGCATTTTTAATATTTTGAAAGTCACTAGTTCCCATAAAAGATTCAATGCATTCATAATCATAATTTATACCTGACTTTCATCCTTTGTCATTCTCCCAAGCTTCAGCATTGTCTTGAATACGGTCCAGAAGATCCCATTTAGCTTCTTCTTCCATGCGAGTGAATGATCCAGCACAAGAAGCATCCAATAAATCTTTATCATGTAGAGGGAGCCTTGCATAAAAGTTATTGATAATAATATTGTTGGGGAGCTCATGAATGGGACATTTGAGCATTAGTAACTTCAATCTCTCCCAATCTTGAGCTGTACTCTCTCCATCAAGAGGCCAAAAGTTATATATTTGATTCCGATCTTTATGGATCTCACTAGGAGGATAAAATTTTGAATAAAAGAGAGGCACTATTTCCTCCCATTCCAGAGCTTGACCATTCATCAGCAGCTTATACCATTCCTAAGCTCTTCCTATCAGTGATAATGATAATAACTTCTTCTTAACTTGATCTGTAGTAATACCTGCACACTTGAACAACCCGCATAATTCGTGTATAAAGAGCAAATGATCACCAGGATGGACAGTTCCATCCCCAACATAGTAGTTATCCATAACATGATCAATAATTCTTGTAGGTATTTTGAAAACATCGTTCTCAGCAGGTGGTGGCTTATCTACTACCTTAGCAGTGGTAGTAACATTACCAAATAAGAAACTTAGCGAATTATCCATAACAAAAATAAAGTAACTAGCAGAAGTAAACAATACTCACAGTAGAAGTTTCCTTTACCAGTTCCACTTTCCAATAGCGCTTCACTCCCCGGCAACGGTGCCAGAAAATAGTCTTGATGACCCACAAGTATAGGGGGTGTATCGTAGTATTTTCGATAAGTAAGAGTGTCAAACCCAACGAGGAGCAGAAGGTGCTGGCTAGTGGTATGGATCAGGAATTCTCTGCAAATACTTAGCAAACGGATTTTTAGGGGTTTTTGATAAAGCAAGTAAATAAAGTACGAGTAAATAAAAGAAAGTAGGAATAAATGCAGCAAGTGGCCCAATCCTTTTTGCAACAAAGGACAAGCCGGTTGTATTACTTAAGATGACCAAATGTTCTGGAGGACACATGGGAAGACTGTCAAGTGCTTTCGCTTCATATAGTCGATTAAGCTTCTCTAGCTTGCTAATTGTTGTGTGGGTGAACCTGTGCTAATGTACCGCCCCATCCAAGACTAATACATACTTGTGATTATACCCCTTGCAAACATCCGTAAGTATAAGAAAGTAATTAAGGTAGAAACCTAACCAGAGCTTTAAACTCTAAGACCCTTACGTCCCTTGTGCAATGGTTTCCTACCGGGGGTTCAGGTTTATGTCACTCTGTCAACCCCTACGATTAGTAGCCAAATACACAATGCATTCCCCTAGGCCCATATAGGTGAAGTGTCATGTAATCGACGTTCACATGACACCACTAGAAGAAGTACACCACAACTTAAATAACAATCTATTAAATCTCTCTCAACACAACTCCACTACTAACAACATGACTTCTCCCATGTCCTCAAGAACAAAACGAACTACTCACAAGACATCATATGGATCATGATCAGAGATGGAATAATGATGTATAACAATCTGAACATAAACAATAATTCAATGGTTCACTCAATAGCATCAACTAAAAAGAGTAATCAACACCGGGAAAGTTTCCCCTATGAACTAATGCAAGATTCAACTCAATTGTTACAGCAATATGGAGATGGTGATGAGGGTGCTGATGGTGATGATGATGGTGGTGATGATGATGATCCCGATGAAGTCTAGCTTGATGGTGGTGTTGATTGCGAGGATCTCCCCTCTCCGAGAAGGAATTCCCTCGGCATAAATCTGTCTACCGGAGAGATCTTTCTCTCTCGGTGTTTTCTGCCCCGCAGAGGCGGCGAAATCTTTCTGTGGTTGCTCCCGAGTCTTAGGTTTTCGGGAGGTTGATATACGCCAGAGGGGAGAGGCTAGAGTGGGCCAGGGTGGCCACACCACCTCCAGGCGCGGCCTAGGGCTTCCCGCGCCAGGGGGTGGTGTGGGCCCCCTGTGGACCATCTCCACTCCGTCTTCTGGCTTCCTTAGTCTTCTGGAAAAATAGGATTTCCCGTATATTTTCCCCAATTTTCTGATCTTCGCGAATTTTGCCTCCAAACAACACCTTTTCCATCAGAATCTTGACTGCATCGGTCCATGCTCCAAAAGTCATCAACCATGCAAAAATAGATGAAATAACATAAGTATCACCTCTCAATACAAAATATATCAATGAATAATAGAGAATTAAGACATAGAATAGTGATGCAAAATGGACGTACCAGTCCACCATACCTACCTACTAGCTTATGCTATTCCAAGTATATTCATGCTTTTCTTTACCTTCCAAATTAAACTTGTTATGAGAAAACTAGTGATTAAAGCTCTCACGAACTTGATGGCACACTTTACTTTTCTTGCCCTTAATAAACTTGAACCATTGTGTCGTCTATGTTGTATATGCTTGCACTTATTTGTTGAGAATTAGCAGAACCATGTTGTCATGGGGAACGCTTTCAACATTGCACTTGGTACTTGTACCTAGTTGATATCATGCTCTTTTGTATATGGATGTCGTCGGTGTGAAATGAAATCGGAGCTTCTAAGTACATGGAGTTATGTATATGTGTTAGAGAAACTCCTGGGCCGCTGGTCTAATCCATGCTGACATGATGGAAACCTGCAGCGTAACCATAATGAGCTGTCTATGAAGCATTCTTCTTATAAAAAAAGAGTCCAATATTGAGAAAAAAAGAAAAAAAAGAGATATTATGAAAAGAGGAAAGAGAGAAAAAAGCACCATATTCCCATGGTAAATAAGAAGATTGCTGAGATGCTCGTTGTCTGCTTGCCTTGTCATTTTGATATGGGGATTCTTCTGTATCATCAGGCAAGGGGTACCCCATTGGCGGTTCTCTATGATACACATGTACTTACGATGACAAGAACTTACCAGTGACTAAACTTGAGTAGCATGAGGAGCGGCCCTCGTATACAAGGGACATGAGGTTTCTAACTTATACTTTGTCAAGCATGTACACCATAGTTTGTTCACTTTAACCTTAATCACTTCAAGATGCTTATGATAGGGCAATGAGAGCTGAAAGCTATAATTACCATAATTTTTGGAAGCTCTTTATGAGACTAGAATCCCTGCTTCCTTTTATAAAGGCCTTTCTTCCACCATTATATTGAGTCTCCACCTTCTACCTTTATGCACCTACTTTGAGAGCATAGTGGCCATTCTTAGTTCTATGTGCATTGTCCCAAGACTAGTTGATTGATGCATAACTTGATATTGCTTGTTTTAAACTATTTGTATCTAGTCACTCTTATGAACTTTGATGGTGTCCTATGCATTTATATTTGCTACTCTATGAGGGACAAGCTGAATACTATTATGCTATGTTTTCTTTATGTGAAACGAACAAACATCTTGCAAAGCATTGTTATTCATGAATCTTTTGTTTGTGCCTTTTCATGTTGCATCATAGTTTCTCTGTCTTATTGCTAGAACTTTGTCTTTCACGTTATGATTGAAGTACTATGATCCCAGCTTTGAATGTTTTACAAATACTTTGATCAAGTCTTTCATGGTGCATGTCACCTCAAAAATTATTCTTTCCTTTTATCACTTACCTACTCGAGGACGAGCAGGAGTTAAGCTTGGGGATGTTGATACATTGCAAATGTATCTATAATTTTTGATGTTCCATGCTTGGTTTTATCCACTTTCTTGTATTTTGTCCACACTTTGGAGAACTTTTCATATGATTTCTTGGACTAACCTATTAACAAGAGCCACAGTGCCAGCTGCCTGTTTTCTGCTGTTTTTGGTTCCAGGAAAGTCAGAAAATGAATATTCTCGGAATTGGACGGGACAAAAGGCAAAGTGCCTATTTTTCTGGAAGTCATCAGATGCCAGAATACGAGACGAAGAAGGGCTAGGGGCCGGCCATACCACCTGGCCGCACGGCCAGGCCTGGCCCGCGCCAGGGGGTGGTCTGGCCGACCCCAGCACCCCCTCGGCCTCTCCTTCCGCCTATATATTGCCCTTGGGACGAAAACCCTAAGGACCCTATCAAAAATCCATGAAAGGGTCTGTAGCCACCGTCATATCCATCCCTAGATCGGGAGGGGTCTGAAGCTCTTCACGGCACCCTGCCGGAGAGGGGAATTCACCCTGGAGGCCTTCTTCATCACCATGCAAGCCTCCGTTGTGATGCGTGAGTAGTTCATCCTTGGACTATGGATCCATGTAGTAGCTAGATGGATGGTTCTCCTCCTTTGTGCTTTCATGTCTAGATCTTGTGAGCTCCGTTCATGATCAAGATCATCTATTTGTAATTCTGCATGTTGTGTTTGTGGGGATCCGATGGATATTGAGATGCTATTTCAGATTGATTATTGATTCTATCATGTCTTTGTTATTTGTGATCTTGCATGCTTTCTGTTGTTAGTAGCTATCTTGGCCAAGTAGATGCTAGCAACTCCAAGAGTTAGTATTTATGCTCGATAGTGTGTTCATGCCTCTGGTAATCTAGGGAAGTGACAGAAATCTCTAAGGTACTAGATGTGCTGTTGCAACTAGGGAGAAAACAACATTCCTTTGTTCATAGAACAATCGTATTGTTTACATTACACGCAATTCGTAAAGCAATAATCTGTTGCTTGCAACTTAATACTGGAGGGGGTTCGGATGATAACCTGAAGGTGGATTATTAGTCATAGATGCAGTTGGATGGCGGTCTATGTATAATGTTGTAGTGCCCAATCAAGTTCCAAAGGAGTCAAGATGATTAGTATATGCATGTATTGCTTTCTCGATGTTTGTCAATTGCCCCGCTGTAATTTGTTCACCCAACATGTTATCTATCTTAAGGAGAGCCACCTCTAGTGAACTATGGATCCCGGTTCTTTCTTTTACATACAATCTACAAATTGTTTACTGCTTTGTGTTTACTTTCTGCAAACTTTTACTTCCTTCCATTCGATACGTTTAATCCTTTGTTTTCAGCAAAACCGGTGAGATTGACAACCTCATCACAAGTTGGGGACAAAGTTTTGGGGTTGTCTTGTGCAGGTCTCCATGTTGCTACTAGCACCGGTAGTGCGCCCTGCCAAGGCTCAGCTAGCAACACCTTTGGGGTGTTTTCTTACTCCTACTGGTTCGATTAAACCTTGGTTTCATAACTAAGGGAAACTTGCTGTTGTGCTCATCATATCTTCCTCTTGGGGTTCCCCAACGAGCTCTACATCAATACTGAGCCATCAATGGCATTCATCTCTAATTCAGTTGTGTATAGGTGTGTGTTCCTAATATAGTTATGTGAACTAACCAAGAGAATTTGCATAACATCTTTTCTCCCGACTACCCATTTTACCAGGGCCATCTTGGAACTATAGGCAATTAGTATCTATCCTTTCGAATAGACCGTATCAAAGCATTAACACTTCAAGAACACACAATATCCTCAAACTATCATATATTCACATTGTTTTCCCTAACTGCCACTTTAGGATTCGCAGGTTCAACATAATAATAGGTAATACACTTTGAAGATCCATACCAAACTCAAATATATGATGGGACAATAAAAGTTCAGAATTGAGATCATGTCACTCGGTTCCTAGCAACAAGCATTAAACATAGCAAAGGTGTACAAACACCCATACATGAATATCCTCAAGATAAACCCCTCAAATACATATGGATGATTGCATGATCAATCTCATCCAATCCCCATCCACTTCACATGCCTACATAGAATTACTCACACATACTGATGGAGAGTGAGCACATGATAGTTGGCGATGGCATTGATGATGACCGTAGTGGAGAATACCTTGAAATCCCCCTCACCGGCATGGAGAGCAGGATCAATCCGACCCCCGAAATTAAGAATGTGGATGTGGTGGCGCTCTGTTTTGTGAAAGGCTCCGTGATTTTGGATACCTAGGTTTCTCGGGCATATAAGGGGGTACACCAAAGGAGAGGACGAAGCGATGCTCCAGGGCCAAATGGGGCTGGGTAACGTGCCCTCCCTTGCTGGGTGCGCCACTTGGGCTCTTTTGGTCCTAGTGGCTCCCCTCGTGTGATTCTAAAGTCCATGCTCCTTGTCTTGGTGAAAAACTTCCACGGTATTTTCCTCGATTTTATTTACTACGAAAATAGACAAAAAGAAGACTTTTGCTAAAGTATGGTCAACAGGTCAACAAGGCCTTATGGCCTAAAAACGCAAAAATCACCGACCAAAGTACTCGAAAAAGTAGATACATTTTGGATGTATCAGGTCAACAGGGCCTTATGGCCTGAAAACTCGAAAATCCCCCATAAACTAGGAACTGGGGACACCGCATACCCGGAGACACCCTCTAGACAAGATGGAGGCGCTCATCTGATCTAGCAGACTCTTAGCGATTAACTCACGCACACATTATAGAAACCATCACCGCCTTCGAAACGCCGAGCAATCTTCAGGGCAAAGATCTATATAGTATGCAAGTCATACGTCGATGCCTCCACGGCGCCAGACATATCCACAACCCAGCGCACATCCATCATCACACATCTGCCGTCGAGACCCTACTACACCATGCCGCTGAAACTTGACATCATCGAAACAGTAGAAGCCATGTCATTCCACCTTCTGACCACTTCCATCAGCAGCTACTCCAAAATGATGCCCTCAGGAGGGTGAAAGGCGTGTAGCGTTTCCATCGTCCGATCTGGGAGACCCAGATCTAGGGTTTCCCTGGAGTAGCCTAAGCAAGGACACGAGAGCTACATTTCCAATCCCTTTGACAAGGGAGCAACGCAGAAGATGCCACCATCATCGACCATTATTAGAGTCGGTTCGAATTCCACCCACAACCATTCACCTCCACTTACTGATCCACGATGCAACCACCAAGATATGCACGACAACCATGACATTCCAAGGCCTGGTGATTGAGCCCTAGCAGCCTTGCAACCATGCAGTCCATTGCCGTTGATGGAAGCCCTGTAGCTTATGCCTCCTTCGTCCTTGTCTATCAAAGAACGACAACCATAGTCGCAACCATCCGGATGCAAACCGTCGTCCCACCATCTGCTACAGCCTTTCACAAGGCACCCACGTTGTGACACCAAAGGCCGTGCCACCCCAACCCAAGGTTACCACGAGCGAGGGGACGAGAAGGGGCCTACCACCATTAGCGTTGACCATGATTTTCCGGGATGCGCCCTCTGGAAGCAGCTAAGGATGGCGAGGGAGGGAAGGGGGCTCTGGGAAGTAGCTAGTATTCTCTCTATCGCCAGACGGGGGCAACGCCAAGGGGGGTGGTAAAGTTCATGCTAGGAGCGAGAGGTTTCAACATCTTTATCAAAAAAGATCACATGAGAGAAGGAGAAGAAATTTCCCTAGTGAGGGGTGGTGATATCCTGGAACATCTATGTTTATAGCCTCGTACCTATGAGGAATGTAAAGATTCCGAGGAAATGATTAGTACTCCCTCCATTTCAAAAATACTTGTCGTGGTTTTAGTTCAAAATTAAACTAAAGCCATCACACTTATTTTGGAATGGAGGGATGTGATAGTTGGCTAGCTCATCGAGCCGCATACTAGCCCTGACTCTACCCCTGTTCCTACTCATAATCACTCTAAATCCAAGGGATGACCTCGAAGCACCTCCGAAGTTGCCGCGTAGAGTGACATTGATAACATCATTTCCTTCCATGGTCACTTGAGTCATCAACTCTTCATACACCTCTTACCTGATGGTACTGGACTTTTCTGGAGGGTGGTACTAGTTAGGCGAGACGGCATCACTCATGGTTCTTTTTTTCTAGCAATCGATAAAGATGAGCCCTACCCCAAATCCATCTTGGGAGGTGTGTTGGCATGCGCGCTAGGATGGCTTGGTGATTCCACAAAAGACCAAGAAGGAAACTTATAAGAGCATCTCTAGCAGTAGCTCTATAATCTGGTGATGTATATACGCTTTGTAGTGCACTGCAATCGGCTACGGCGCGCAGTGCCAGCATGACCTCCACCGGAGGCGGCATCTTCCAGCGCGCCAAATTCAGTGAAAATCGCCCCCAGCAGGTGCGCCAATTTACAGAGCTAAAACCCAGTTTTTACACAAGCATGCATCAAAATAGGATATAGAAAATATGATTGAAATATATTTTACATAAAATAGAAATATAGTGCTAACATAGTAGGTTCTAGTGCAGGAATTTAAAACATAGTGCAAACAAACTAAAAATAAACCTATCTACTCTTCCTCTTCCTCCTCCGAGGTGGTGTCGTCGGACTTGGTCCACAGGTCGTCCCACCTCGGATCATCGTCAGAGATGGTGCACGGGCCCGCCAATTGGGTGCTTATGAAGGCCTTCCAGTGACATTGTTCCGCCCTCCTCCCAGCCTCTTCGCGGCATAGAAATCAACCTCCACTTGGACGTCCTGCGAAAACTCGCGCTTTCAGGCCGCAATGGTGCGCTCGTCATGCTCGGCGATGGCGAGCCACCGTTGCGCCTGGCGGTGATGGCGACAGTCCTCGTCGGGGACGAGGCGTGGAACGCATGTGGCGAACTCCGCTTCCCCAAGTGAGTTAATGTCTTGGAAGTTCGTAGCTCGCCGCGGGCGGCCAAGGTGCCACGTCGCGTCGTTGTAGGCTGATGAGTCCAAATTTAAAGCATATTTACCTTATGTCTTTGCACAAGTAGAATATGATTTTTAGTATTTTACGGCGCTCGCGCGCACCTTTTTTCCTTGTTTTGACAGGATACCAAATTATTATATATTTTATAAATATATCAATTGGAACTATCATTATATGTAGTAATATGATATTTCTACGTGATAAATCATTCAAATGATTTTTTCTCGCACCTTGGAGAATAGAGAACGCGAAGGAAGGCTACAGATGGTTTAATAACCCCTGGTACAGGCAGAGCTTGCCCGTACCGTTCGCCCGTACCACCTGTCAGTGTGTCCGCCTCGTCAGATGCTCTCACCATACAAAGACGGATCTGAGATCTGATATTCACAGAAACTTTCAGCCTCGAAATAGCACGCTAGAGAGGGATATGAAAGAGGAACTAGGAGAAGGGAAAATCCTTGCCACTTCACAGATCATCAGAGAACATCACATCATCCCCTTCATCATTAGCCGCTGCATCTCCATCACCATTACCATTCCCTTTTTCCATACTTTAGATCTTTTGTAATTCCAAATACAATTGTAGTTTGCACTAGATTTGTCTTCATACTTTTATACATCCATTTGAATATGATGATGTTGTTGATTGCTTCCATGTGTGAGTAGTTTCCTTTGTTTTTGGGGAGATGGAGAAACCCTGGCATTATTATGAAATAAAATAAAGATGATCTATTACTTTGGCCCATGATCCATTGATCTATGATATTGTGTTTGATCTCTCTCTTTAGATGGTATGTGTAGTCGACCACATATAATTTTCCTTCGGGTCTAAAGAGAGGATGATACCCTTAGAAAGTGTATGAGAGTATGTCTAGTGTTACCTTTGTGACTACAAGCATTGGCTTATAACCTGCATGGTTAAAGAGGGAATTAAGAGAGATTCACTAAGCTTATTACGATATCCATGAAAATACTCTTAATTGTGGTGGTCTGTATGAGTGATTACTCTCAGACATCGTAGTAGTTATTTAGAGATGACATCATTACTTGATTCAAAAAGCGACTGCTCACAAGTCTTGTAATGAACATCGTATTATGGAGCTCTCTCCATACATATCATGACGAAAGAAATAGACTATCCTAGTTATGATTAATTACCATATGCTAGCGGCGTATCATATATTCTCGAGAACGCTTTAACCTTATTGAGTTCCAACGCCTTTTCCAACGCTTTTGTTACTTGCTTTACTTTACTTGTTTTATTACTTTCCTGCACACAAACAAAAACCTTTCAAACATCCTTTACTTAAAATCAAATGCAACTTATAAGTATCTTTTGGTAGACAGTGATGAGGGCATAAGACCTCAACCAAATAGCTCTCTGTGGGTTCGATACTCTTATTTCGAAACTAGCTACAATCAATCTATGCACTTGAAGTCATCATAGGCATGCGCGGCCTCGTGCGCGGTCTCGTAGGTGCCGAACGTGAGGCGAAACCTGGCAGCGCGCAGCTCGGCGTAGAACGTGTCATTTGGCCACGCGCCCACGCCTCGGAACCCCGATGAACCGCGGCGGCGAGGAGGCATGCTAGCGGGGGCGGTGGGCTGCGGCACGGGGCCAGAAGGGGAAGGGGAGGGAGGTGAAGGGGCGGCGAGGAGTAGTGAAGGGGAGGGGAAGGGGCAGCGCTGCACGGGGCTGTCGGTCGAGGGTGATGTGGATAGGCGTTGCACTCGCACTGAAAGTTCGCGGGCAGTTGGCTGCATACGTGGCTCTGTTTATAGCGCGAGTTGCAAGCCGTGCAGCATATTTGGCTTATGCGATAGTGCAGAAGTCCCCACATGGCAAAAGGTATAGCGCATGCTTTTTTCCCGCGTATGCTGTAGCTGCACGTGCACTCTCATGTGCGCTATTCTGAGTTTTTTAGCACAGCGCCAATTTACAGCTACCGCTGGAAATGGTCTAAGGTGCCTGTTATGGTTGACATGCCTGAAACGACGATTGAGTAGTGGGCATACTCTCAGCAGCGAATCTCACGTGCCAGCGACCCCGACCCTTCGTCCCTCCTTCATCCCCTTTGCTACAGTTCCCCTCTGGGCCATCCCGCGCGCCGGGCCGATCCAAAGCCAACCTCGCTGGCGCTGCCGGTCGAGAGAAGCGGAGGAGAGGCGCCGACGCTTGTATCTTAGCTTGTAGTTGTAGTTCTAGGCAGTTTGCCGGTAGTTGGAGTAGGGCTCAATTTCTATGCAACTGGATCTTGGGCATCTCGTCTAGTCTCTCCTGCGACGGTGCTCCGATGGTTGGAGAGTGCGGCGGCGGATCTGATCTCGAGGATCTCCGCAATAAAGTTGCTGGGTGGGTGTACCGCCTTGTCAGCGTCTCCCTGCCCCCTCTTTTCCCACCGGTCGTGGCAGCGTGGGGTGGGAGAAAGGGCGCGCGCGGATGCTGCCGAACGGGAGTCCCACTGCTTGGGATGCGTGTTTTCTACTGCTGCTCGCTGGCCTGGGTTCCGCTTTGGCCGGCCGTGGCGGCGGGGGAAGCGGGCCTAGTTCTGTTGAGCGGCTATACCGCGCGCTGCCTGCGAGTTACTCCTGCATGCTATCGAGTGGTGGTGGGAGGTCGCTAGGCCTCCCCCTTCTTCATGCTCCGGTGGATGGAGGATACGGTAGGTGGTGTGGTTCTTGTGGCTCGTTCATAAAACTCGTCGATCTGTTTGCTCCATTGATGGCGATTCGCCCTTCTTCCTTCTATCGGCCTGCCGTGGTGGTGTGGGTTAGAAGGGAGATGGGCCTGACGCTGAAGATGTGGATGAGGTTGGTTGATGGTGAAGCTGCGCCCGGGAGATTCTCTTCGCAGTGTTCCTTTCGTGGCGGAGATGCCGCTGCCCGTTTGGGTCAAAAGGCGACCTTGGGGTTCAACCTCCATTGGAGGCCCTTCTCTGAAGCACTGCGCCGGAGCTCGACGTCTCGCCCTTGACAAGTGGTTCGTCCCCAGGGAGAGCGAGATGGTCGGTGGCTTTGCTTCTTCTCCGGTTCGTGAAGCGTCACGAGCAAGAGTCTTCCTTGATCTCGCCGATCCTGTCGGCTGGAGGTTGCCGGAGATTGGTGGTGGCGGCACTCAGGGACTCGATTGCTTCTTATTCTCTAGTCTTGGGGTGCTTTCTGTAAGTAGGAGGCCCTTATCTGTTTTTTCTAGTTTTGCTAGGCTGCTTAGTGCTAGGGGCCTCCTTGCATATTGTACCTGCCACGTGTGACTTATTGTAGCTTCTGGGGTCTTCTTGACCCATATACCGTTAAAAAAAAGACACCAACGAGCGGCACTGAAACATGCAAACAGTACAAGTCAGGTTAAAAGAGGCACAAGCACCAACCCATTCTACTGAACCCAGCACAAAATTTCGACTGAACCCATTCTATCCAGTTAAAAGAGGCACAAGCACCAACCCATCATGTATACATTTATAACCATTTTAAGTCAAAAACATACCTGACCTAAGGGTTTGGAAAGTGATAAACATGAGTTTTGGAAACTTTTAAAGGTCATGGCCATATCTAGATCACACTTTATGATAAATGATCACATATATTTCTGGCAGATGGGAACATCATCTTGTACGGTAAAATAGTGTCGGGAACATCCGTTTCAAGTTTCCAAGTGAGAGCAATGTTTTTTTGTGGCTAAGAATGCCACCGCTCTATTTTTCACTTGAAGTGGACCATGCTATAGGCATAAACCGAAGTTTATGTTTTTAAAGATTTTAATAATAGTAAATTTCACCCACTTAAACGAACTTACATTGATTTATATAAAGTAGGTAAAATATGGTACACTACTCCATTCTATTAGTCTGATGTACATAGTAGCTGACCCCATCGCCAAATTTTTCTAAATTCGCCCTTGCATACTCTTGTAGCCGAGTGTGGTTCTCGTGGCGAAGTGACACATGCGTAGTGCAAGGACGGATCTTGTTGGGTGCCCTGGGTGCACCCCCACCAAAGATACATAATTTCTTTTAGTTCAAAATTAAACTCCTAAATATTTTCTACTCCCTCCGTCCCAAAATAAGTGATTTGAGTTTGTCTAGATCCGCATGTACTATATACTAAAACGTGTCTAGGTACATCCGAATCTAGACAAAACCACGTCATAGGATGGAGGGAGTATTTAGGAACGGAGGGAATATACAGTAATCACATTCACATGTAGCAGGGGTGATAATTAAAATGCTCAATTGAAATTGTTTATGTGTAGACCCTAAAATCTCCGAGAAACCTGTAGTTGAGCCCATATATTTATCATGCATACTGGTTAACTCAAAGCTAATTATGCCGATACACTATATATGTTGTCCCATACATGTATGATGCACCCACATCAGGACTTTGGCTTACTTGGAGATTGGCTTTGTAATAACTTTTTGTTACTAGTGTGAAACGTGGTCTAAGAACCCCTTTGATTCACATTCAAATTGAATTATAATCCCATGTTACTGCCAAGATGCGATTGACAAGCTGCAAAAGTACAAGGATGTGATTAACAATCAGAATCCCGACTCATTTGGTTGGCTCCAGGTTAAGCTAGCCAAGTCTGCATTGGCTATTGGACCTATGAGAACTAAAACTAATCCCATTTTCCTGGACTGTTTGAACAATGGCACACTGATCCTTGACAACGACCCTAAAGTCTATGGAGTCAATCTAAACAAATCACCACAACACAAATCGCCAGCACTATATATACACACCATAAACCCACACCACAACGCAAATCTCCAAGTAGAGCCATCCTATCAAATAAAGTTAATCACCAAGAGAGGTAGCCAGCCAGCCATGGCTGCAATGACGGTGGAGAGGTGGCTTACGTTGGGGTCGGGGGTAGGGAGCATCATGTTCCTATATGGCCCAAGGTGCAGAACCACATCCCCGCCGCACTCAGCCTGTACCTCACGACCTCGGCGACGAAGCTCGCATCCTACGTCAACCCCTACCTCCAGATCACCATCTCCGAGCAGGGCATGGAGCGGTTCCAGCGCAGCGAGTTCTTCGTCACCGTGGAGGCCTACCTCAGCGACGCATGTGCCCGCCGAGCGCGCAAGCTCAAGGCCGAGCTGGGTAAGGACAGCAATAACCTCCAGGTCTCCGTGGACGACTACGAGGCGGTCACCGACGAGTTCTCCGGCACCACGCTCTGGTGGTACGCCTCCAAGAAGCAGTCCAGCGCGCGCAGCCTCATCAACCTCTACCCCGGCCAGGACGAGAGCCGCTTCTACCGGGTGGTCTTCCACAGGCGAGACCGCGACCTCGTCGTCAACACGTACCTGCCTTTCGTCCTCGGCGAGGGCCGTGCGGTCGCCGTCAAGAACCGCCAGCGCCGCCTCTTCACCAACAACGCCAGCAGCAGCTGTAACCCATACCGGGCCAAGAGCTGCTGGAGCCATGTCCCGTTCGAGCACCCGGCGACGTTCGACACCCTCGCCATGGACCCCGAACAGAAGGAGGCCATCGTCGACGACCTCAAGGCGTTCCAGGAGGGCAAGGAGTACTATGCGAAGGTCGGCAAGGCGTGGAAGCGTGGGTACCTCCTGTACGGCCCTCCTGGCACCGGCAAGTCCACCATGATCGCCGCCATGGCCAACTTCCTCGACTACGACGTCTACGACCTCGAGCTCACGGCGGTCAAGAACAACACCGAGCTGCGGAAGCTCTTCATCGAGACCACAGGCAAGTCCATCATCGTCATAGAGGACATCGACTGCTCCATCGACCTCACCGGGAAGCGGCTCAAGGCCAAGAAGGCCTCCGCTGACAAGGAATCTGGTGAAGACGAGAAACCCAAGCTGCCGGGGGATCCGGAGAAGGACGAAGCGCCAAAGGTGACACTGTCGGGCCTGCTCAACTTCATCGACGGGCTGTGGTCGTCTTGCGGCGGCGAGCGGATCATCATGTTCACGACCAACCACAAGGAGAAGCTGGACCCGGCGCTGATCCGGCGGGGCAGGATGGACAAGCACATCGAGATGTCCTACTGCAGCTTCGGGGGCTTCAAGGTCCTCGCCAAGAACTACCTGGATATCGTCGTTGAGCACGACATGTTCGGCGAGATCCGTCAACTGCTCGAGGATACAGACATGTCGCCCGCAGACGTGGCGGAGAACCTGATGCCCATGTCCAAGAAGAAAAAGAGGGACCCCGAGGAGTGCCTTCTTGGCCTCATCGAGGCGCTCAAGAAGGCCAAGGAGGACGCGGCGGCAGCCAACAAGGCAAAGCAGGAAGAGGAGGCTGAAATGAAGAATGCCAAGGAGAAAGAGGACGGAGATGTGAAGAAAGCCAAGGCATGGGAGGATGCTAATGGAGACATGAAGCAAGTTGATAAGTGACACGAGTAAGTGAGCTCTAGTTCAAGCTTCAAAAGCACATCATAATGCAGCTTCTTGGGAGAAGATGGTTGCACCGTGTGGTATATATATGTATATATTAGTATTGTAATTGTTGTAAAAAGATGGTTGGACCATGGTGTGTGTGTGTGTGTATAATGTTGTAAAATGTATATGTGTACCGTGTGGTATATATATGTATATATTAGTACCGTATAATGTTGTAAAAAGATGGTTGGACCGTGTGTGTATAAGGTTTTAAAATGTATATATGTATATAATATTATATTAGTATTGTAAAATGATGTAAGAGGATGGTTGGGGTTGGACCGTGTGGTATTATTTATAGGCTTAAGCCTGAAAAAAAGCCTGCACTCTCAGGCCTCCTATAGTGCGATGTCTGCGCGTGCTGACGCTACGTGTGGGCCATGGCTGGTTTGGGCCGCTGACTGTGGGCCAGGGATGTCTCCGTGTGTCCCATGCGCTAGTTCACTTCGTCTTCTCCGATCGTCACACTCCCCGTCACCGTTTCCTCCCCCAAATCCAAACCATGGCCATGGACGCCATCCCCACACGCCTTGACCTCCTCCTCCTGTTTGTGCTCCCCTTCATGGCGGGCCGGCAGGGGCGGATCCACGACCAGGGCCACACCATTGTTCCATTGCCTCCTCTCCTCCCGTCGCTAGGTAGAGAGGCAAGATCTTGCCGCCACACCCACACGGCCACGCCGGAAGGCCGGCTTGCCCCCCCCCCCGTCCTCCCGAATGCCAAGGCCGCCGGTCCCTTCTCTTGCCTTCCATCAGACTCAGCTTTGGTTTCCGTTTACTTATGTGTTGTGATTATAGATCTGGTTGCAGTTTTTTTGAGAACGAGTTAGAATGATTTAGTTGGTATGTCCAACTTCCTATGGGAACTAAGTATTTAAGAGTGAATTAGTTGGTTTGCACTGCCCAAATTTCTATGATGTTTGTGCACAATTTGAGAAACAATGATCTATTTTTCTTCTTAAAATCTTCAGTTATATTTGAAATAAACATAACAATCAGCTAATGGTGTTGTTACCGTAATGAGAATTAGTTTTGATTTTCTTCCCAAACTGAAGTATTTATCCCTGTAGGTGTTAAGATCCTTCTCACTTTATGTGATCATTTGTCAACCTGGATGGGAGGAGCCGGATACTGAGCCATGACGACGACCGTCACGTCGCGAGCACCTGTACCATGTTGTACAAGCTCCAACAGGGGGAAGTTTGTTCTCCACGCGGAGGAAACCGACATCGACCGCTTCACCAAGAAGTATGGCTCGGCCTTGACTTGCTTTGTTGTCGAGAGGGCTTGAAGATTCGTTCCTGGTTTTGCAGGTGGCCATTGCGGCTGCCCGCGGAGTTGTTGCTTGCATCCACCGAGTGTTCTTGCCGATGTTTCAACACAGATGAGTGTCTATTGTTCCGTCGTTGATATGAGGTAGAGCTAGATCCTCCTTTCATCTTCTCTCCACTTGATGTTTAATTATGGAAGTGCTAGACGTTCAGTTTACATATGTACTTTATCTGTTTGTTCTTAGCCTTTTATATGTACTTGATTATTTGCGAGACCCACGTCTTGGGAGAAAGAGGAGAGGAGAAACGATAAGAGCCTTGGGTCGTGGGACTGCTCCACAGTAAATTTATTACTCAAAAAACCAACCGAAAGTTACAGGACTGAAACGACTAAGAAAGGAAAAAATACAAACAAGAATGAAAACTAGCTAGGCAGCTACGAAAACCCTATGGTAGAGCTGCAATCCAAGTCATTAGAAGTGCCTTGTGCCTTGTGCCCATCGCTCTTGAGATATATTGATGCGTGTTATAGCCCGGAATCTTCCCTTGAATCTATTACAATTGAGAAGGTTAGTAAAGCCAAATGGATGTTCTGTTCTATTGTATGTTTTCTTGAATTATCATGACATGTTTGGAACTCTTTTCGACGGGTAATGACTCAAAGTCTAGAATATGCCATGGTTGACACTCCCATTCTTCAAGCGTTCAATACAGTGCATGATGGAAAATTTCTGCATCTGACTATTTTAGAAAAGGGTATGTAGACAGATCAGAATGTTGCTGGGTCTATTTTTACTTTTTACGATGTCCGCTAAATCAAAATAGTGTGTTGTCATATAGATGGAGTTCAATCTGTATGCTCCCGTGTGGTCTGTTGTATTCAAGCGCTGACCTCGATGGAATCTGGATGAACTGGCAGCCTTGGATGTTGCGCTCTCAGGCGGCGGGTGAAAGACTGCTCTCCATGTCCATACCTCCATGGTGAGAAGAAATTGTATCTGGCAGAAACTGAGTATAATTCTATTGGTCAAGTGAGACATTGCCCTCGAGAATATCGCCCAAGACGCAACATGCACGCTTTATTGGGTTTTCAGCGGTTTATCTCCTATTTTTTAATTCATATTGATTCATATGCTCGACTGCACAATTGAGGTTACTCATCTATGATTTGACCCATTTTTTGTCAATCCCCTTATTTCAGAGTTTACAATGGTCTTAAGCAGAGATCAGGCAAAGGTGGGCATTCTACTCCAGAATTGACATTACTCATATCTGCTCTCATGTAGGGAAGTTTGTGAAATCTTTTTAATTTCTAATACTTGGGTATATATTTTGTAGGAACAGGTAGACTTAGGCATACTCAAAACTTTCAGTTTGATGGATGCTCAAATTCCTTATAGTTGCTAAAACATTCAAAAGTAATAGATGTTGACTTCGTACATGTACTTTCAATATTTAATTAGAATAAAGTCTAAACACAGTACTACGAGGACAAGCACTAAACAACTAACGAATTGTTGTTTCAAGAAAATACAAGACCTAATTGCCGGTTGTGATTTAATTCATATGCAAAAAACAATATCTTAATCACATATCAGAATTATCAGGTACAAAGAAAGGTTAGCTTAACTACTTTTTTTCCTTCGCTCAGATTGGTTTGTACCCAGAATCTCCTTTCGTACATCCTTAAGGCTAAGCTCCAGATGGGGTAAAATCAAAATCTTATAGTTCAGTTTAGTAATATTTCTACTAGATAAGAGCTAATAATCGTTTTTTATAGAAACTAATAGCAGACTATTGATCTAATATGTTCGGAAGAAGAACAATGGTTTATTGATCCTCATGCAAAAATGAGTTTTTATGTTGGACAAACACTGAACCTTTTCTGTAGTAGATCTATAGATTTACATGATTTTGCATCAGGTTTGGGCATATAGTAGGTTAAATACCATGTTCTTCTTTCTCACTCTAAACAATGCGTACATATTGTAATCTTTTGTGTGTCCGTTAGGCTAAAATGTAGTTAGGGAAACAGCTTTATATGAACTGTTAAATGACATTTTTTGGATATGATATGATCAAATAGAAGACAGGGGCACATCGTGTTTATAAATACGCATGAGTCTAAACAAACATTATGAAACTCATTTTGATCTTCCCAGTTTTGATTACCATGATTTCTTTAGCCTTGCATTATAATGTCTCAGCTCCGTTTTAATTTTATCACACCATCCACCAAAATAGGATATTTCAGTTTCATGATTTTTTGATCATACGCAGTGTGATTAGGTTCTGGTAATATAGGAAGTGGGGAGAGATGGACGTATAAGTAGCAGAAAAAACATAAACTATAGAGGAGTCATGTGAAGATATTGCTTTGCCTTGCTACATAATGGCCGGTATTTTTATACTTAGTGCCACAGTTTTTCTCGCAATCAAATATGATTTAGATTATTTTTTGCCACATATTTTCTGTAAAATAGAAGTTCACTATATTGGAGGACAAAGTGTGGTCGGTTACTTCTCCTTGTGCTCCTCATATTATTTATTAGTTTGTCAAATCATCATATTATTTGAGGGGAGTTGTGCCAAATTTCTTTGCAACAGTTGCAATGGTTCATATGAAATGCCTAATTGTATGGTGTTTAGTCAGTGTCTTCTGCACAGAAACATAAAAAACAACATAAGTCATTGAATCTTAGGTCCTCTATTGTTTAGCCCTGCCAGCTCTATCATCAGAAAATTTGTCACAAATTGAAATTTGCATTTCTCATTGCCTTCTATGTCCAAAACTTAGTTGAGTCCAATATTAGTAAAACATATATGACTATTTCCTAAAGGTTATCAACTTATGTACTGTCGTCTGTCTCTACAGGTTTGATGTAAGCATTAAGCAGTTGATGTGGCTGAGAAACGTAGAGTGGCTATTCAGGAGAAAGAGGTAGAATGACATGTCAATCCTACAAATACAGAGTTTGAACGGATGGCTTTTCTAAAGTAGCCAAGTTTGCAGATGCATCTACAACAGCCCTAAAATCTAGATCAATATTTTTTTTCATGCATGTCTTCTGTTCGAGGCCATGAAAGAGCAGTTCAGTAATTGTGAGTATAATCTTTGGTATCAGTTATCTTACATAGAGTTCCACAAGGAGTGTCCACTTATTGTGTCCAAGGAATTCTAAGTTTACATCTGTTGTATTTCTATAAATTTTCAAGAACATATTTATGGCAATATTGTCCAGGCTGTATGTTCTAGCAACATTTGAAACTCAGTGGCCCACTTTAAATAATGTTTATGCAGTTTAGAGTGTCATGGAGGTCTTACCACCGACTTAAATGAAAAGATAATGTAAGGACCTGGTATGTGCTATAATAAAAGGCGTAGTTACTAGACAATGAAGATGCCGATACTGGAACAAAACTAGGTAAGTATGTACGATATTCACTTTAACAGGTGCAACTGACCTTAAACATGAACCCGCGATAAACTTTGATTATATTTTATATATGACCATTTCTAGCTTAATATAGCATACTAACAGAAAAACAGCTAGATAAATTGCTCAAAGAGTGTGCAAAATATGTCACAAGCAAACTTCATGGTAAAGGAAAGTTAAATAAGGAATCAGGACATACGCTAATAGACATGTCAGGTATAGACTTTCTTTTCTTAAAAAAATGTAATTTAAACTGTAAAGACTTATCAGGAGAACACAAATGATGTAACCAAATTGTTTACAAGCTGTCAAGCTATTAGCATGTTCAGACACTTATCACTCGGTATCAAATATACATTGTGAGTCGTTGATTTTATTTGAATTAGTTGATTTTCTATGTCTATTTTGTACCATAATTTCTATGTCTAATGGTATGTAAAATTTTCTTTCTATGATTGCTCAGTTGAGGGTTATTGGGTGTCGGGGAAACAAATAAGCTGCTTTTGTGATCGACTAGGGTTCTGTTTTGAGTCACCTTGTGGTTCCCATGGCCACACATCAATACTTGGTGGTTGTTGTTGTGCAGCTAGCAGGCTATTTCTTGGGTATTTCCCCGTTCGGCTAGATCTGTTATGCGTCAACAAAGTTGAAGAAACCGACATCTCTATCCTTTGATTTTTTTTCCTTCCTAGAATGTTAGTCCTCACAGTTTGTAATAAGCACTCTGATAGCTTTCAAGTCAAAATAAAGGACTAGCTAGCTGGTGGTATTTCATATTACTATTTTTCCAACACATAAAAGAATTTATTATTAGGTTCCAAACTTTCTGTTATGTTTAGATTTGGAGCATTATTTAAGGTGCTTGAGAACGATACAAGATTATTTTTGTAGAGGAGTTGTATTTGCTTCTGCGAGTCAACATGTCATTTTTCTGTGAGCTTAGTAGAGTTCTCGACATTGCTCAATTACCAATATGTTGTTTGAATTAGAATACAAAATGTATTTTCCCTACTTTAATGTTGTAAACTCTTTTGTAGTTAAGCCTGCCGGTTCGTTCCTTTGTCCTGATTTTTTAAGGGTGTTAGAACAAGGGTGCTAGGATTGTCTTGCTAACTCTTATGCTCTGCTTCCATACAATTTTTTTTCTTTCGCATTCTCTGTAATGTGGATTTATTGTTTATGATGTATTCCCCCACACTACATCAGCAACATCAGCAGGCATGGCACGTCTAAATACTCAAGATTTAGTCTACTGGCGACAATAGAACTGAGTCCCCCTACCACCAAATACATCGTGCCTACCATAGAAAGTGAAAACGTATTGTAGACGGCGCGGCGAAGCGCGCATTTTCACCTAGTATTATTGTATTTTGTAAGATGTACGCCCTCGATGTTCTAGGCTCTTTATTTGAATAAAGATATACGAGTTGTGCATGGACATGGATCTCAAGTTTCTCCTCGAGTAAGGATTTTACCCACGTAGTTTTCAGCAGCACCATTTGCAAAAGCCTTGTACTCTGCATCTGTACTAAACCTCGAGACAATAGGTTGCTTCTTTAAACTCTACGACACAAGGTTTGGTCCAATAAAAACTGCAAAACCTCCAGTAGAACGATAATCATCTATACAACCTGCCTAGTAAAAATGCTGATACCCACGAATGAATATTTGTGAAAAGCCAACCCAGTGTTAAGAGTTCCTTTAACAAAACGTAGAATACGCTTGACAGCCTCGCAGTGTACTTCTGTAGGTTGAGAGAGGAACTGGCGCACCTTGTTGACAGCAAATTAAATATCTGAATGTGTGAAAGTCAAATATTGAAGACCACAAACAACACTGCCGTACCAAAAAGAATCTTCAGTACCCATGAGTGCATCAGTATCACGAGCAAGGCGCTCTATAGGTGCAGGCGGAGTGGAAATAGACTTGCAATTCTCCATACCAATCTGATGTAAATGATCTAGTGCATACTTGCGTTGTGTCAACGCCGTGCCCCCAGAATTGCGAGACGCTTCAAGACCAAGAAAGTACTCGAGCACACCAAGATCCTTGATAGGGAATGTAGCGGAGAGAGTCTTGCACCAGACGATCAACAGCCACAGATCTAGAACCAGCCAAGACCATATCATCAACATAGACCAACATATATATATGCACATCACCTTGAGGGAAGATGAATAGCGACGTATCAGCCTTGGACGAAAAAAACCCAACTGATGTAGAAGAGTACTCAAACGAGCATACCAAGAGCGGGGAGACTACTTGAGTCCATAAATAGCACTCTGGAGCTTGCAAACAGGTGAGAGATACCTGTCATCCTCAAAACCGGGCGGCTACTACATATAGACATCCTCTGATAAGAACACGTGAGGAATAGCATTGCTGACATCGATCTAGCAGAGAACCCATCCACAAGAGACAACAAGTGAGAGAACCAGACGAACAGTAGCGGGTTTTATGACTGGACTAAATGTATCATCATAGTCGATACCTTGCTGCTGAGTGAAACCCCGAGCCACTAGCTGGGCCTTGTGCTTATCAACTGAACTATCTGGCTTGTGCTTCATTTTGAAGACCCATTTGCTCCCAACAATGTTCACAGCCGGAGGACGAGGAACAAGAACCCAGGTGTTGGCCTGACAAAGAGCGAAGAACTCATCCGCCATAGCGGACCACCAAGCAGGTTCATGAAATGCATCGTGATGAGAGTAGGAGCAGCAAAAAGGTCGGTGTTGGAGATATACTTTCCGGGTATCCTCACTGTGCCTCACTGACCAGGGTGACCCGCTTCGGGTTAGAGCTTTGCTTCACGGGCACCCCAGTCAAGGAGAAGAGATGGAGTCTAGTCCGGCTACGGGAAGGCCCAGAAGACTTACCGACATAGGCCTAATATGTTACTTGTAGTTCAAGATGTACTCTGTAACCGACTCTTAGTCGTAGCCGGATTGGTCTCTCCTGTAAACCCTAGGCCATATATCTATATAGTCTACAATCTCAACTCGCACAGGCGAAACCCTTGTAACCCATAGTCCGGCTCTACTGTATTACTGGATTGCTAGCAGGAGTAGGATCTGTCCAAAGCCGGCGGATTTGAACCTGGGTAAACTTGTGTGCTCACCATCCCGGAATACCATACGTCTCACACCCCTCTCTTCCACACGCCTCGAGGACCCCCTCATGGCATACTTGTTATCAATCCAACGATAGTTGGCGCCCACCGTGGGGCAAGTGAGCTTCAGATCTGCGTTCTGAGCAGAATCTACAAGAATCAGAATCGGCGAGACCATCACCGTCGGTCGCGTCCTCTACGCCAGCGACATCCCTCTCATCGTTCTCGACGAGACCTGGATTCCGGCTAGGGAGGCCGTGATTGCTTACAGCATCATGTCTTTTGGCGAGATCGATGTATACATCGGTTTCGCTGAACCTGTCCCACCCACCCTAGCGGTGATGATAGAGGCAGAAGAAATCTATGGGTCCACTTTGTCTGTGGAGGCGGCAGATTTCCAGATCTCAGAAAACCCTAATCCCACCCAACTCGCACCTGTTGCAGAGATAGTGGAGAAAGCTAAACCTGAAGCAGATCTTGTGGTGCAAGTCGAATCTAGAGTGGATCTCCCTAGCGAGGCCAAATCCCAGATCGATCTACCTGCTGAGGTCAAAACCCAGGAGAAGAAAGACAACAACCTCGGTTCCGGCTCTGCCAATGCTGGAACAGACCAGCCTTTCCTGAGGCATATGTTGTGGTGCATGATGCTGCAAGGCGCAAACGTGGATGAAGTTCTCGAGACCATCAGGATTTTCGAGGAAGCCCACGAGGAGAGTCGCAACTACCTCAGGACGCACGCGTCGCACTTTGTCGGATATGTTGGATCCGGATCCGGCTCTGCCGATGCTGGAGACAATGAAGACTCGGCGCATTTTCGGATGACTTGATGACGTCGATGGACGTCCGAAAGTTCTCCACGGAATATGAAGACGAGTTCAACTCCAAAGCTGCAGAAGAAGGAGAAGCCATGGACGAAGGATCCGGAGAAAACTCTCCCAAAGCGCAGGATGACATGGATCTCGGAGATAATCCCGACGTCTAGATGTCCGAAAGTACCGCTCAGAGCTTGACTCCGGGAAACGGACCCAAAGACATCTTTGCTACCGGCGCTGCCAAGAAGGCAAAGAAGAAGAACAAAACCCCAGCAAAAGAACTTCCAATAGAGGAAGTGATTTCCGAGGAATATGAGGAAGACTCGGATGGAGCACTTATCCCAGAAGATCCCAGAGAAGCTTCGGTGGATGGACACGTGGTCACTGCAGGTGCGCGTAAACTCATCGATGCTGCGTTAACTACACCTATCCCTATAGCTGCAGAACTTACTACCGAAGAGCTGGAGGAGAGGGCTTAGGCCCTAGAAGCGTGTCGCCAAGTACTCCTGGATGAAGCCAACAACATCGAGGAAGAGAAGAAGTGCATAGCTACTGTGGAGAAGTACATCTCTCTGCAGCATCAGAAGACCCAGAAACGACACACACGTGACAATCAATTTCCAGAAATCCACAAGGTTCTCTTTGAGGGAAACCCAAGGATGCCTCGACTCGACAGCAAGGGTGATCTGGTGTACCCAACACCAGTACAAAACACTGCCGCGGCGCGAGATATCTTGGCAAATAATACAGGCCCAGAACAGGTCCGTTTGGGCATTAAGCTACTCACCAAGGGTTTGGAGCAGCAGAAGGTCACGAAATCTGGGAGCAGAAAACTGGTCTCCCAATCTGACCAATGTCGCACGGATCCGGCCTGGAATGACATAAGGCCCCAACGGGTTCCGGAGCAGCATCACCGTTCCGACCGTCAAGAAGACAACTACTCAAGAATCGGATCTTCAGGGCAGCGCCATAGAACCGCACGCGACTGGTGCAACGTCGCTCCAGCTGTAGAGCAGGAGACAATTGCTGCATTGTATCCGAGAAATCCTCCCCGACGAGAGTCGAGCGATCACAGGGAAGAAGACAAAGAGAAATGTCGGGAGGAGGACCGTCAAAGAATGCCACCTCCTAGACACACAAGCCGTCCGGCTGAACCCCATCACGGTGGGAGTGACGGATGAAGGAACGACAAACACCGTACCGAGTCAAGCCGACAGGGCACTCGTCGCAATGAAGATCCTCCCCAGAACTGGAATAATGACACTTTGGATGGAGGCCGGCGATCAGCCGGAAACAATCCACCTGCTCCACCCTCTCCACCAAGCAGCCATCACAACGGCTCCCAAGGAGGCCAAGGAGGGCGTCATGGTGGAGGAGGTGGCGGTAGAAGCCGAAGTCCATCTCCAAGGCACCGCAGCTATATCAAGTACCCGAGACGATGTTCCCTATCACCAAGTGACGCGAGACACCGGATTAACTCCAACATAGAGGCTCGGTGCTACAAAAACCATGATATATACGTGGGCCCAAAATGCTTTGGACCACGAATTTGACAAACACACTTCCTAGCGATCAGCCAGAAACAATCCACCTGCTCCACCCTCTCCACCAAGCAGCCATCACAACAGCTCCCAAGGAGGCCAAGGAGGGCGTCATGGTGGAGGAGGTGGCGGTAGAAGCCGAAGTCCAGCTCCAAGGCACCGCAGCTATAGCGAGCAACCGAGACGATGTTCCCTTTCACCAAGTGACGCGAGACACCGGATTAACTCCAACATAGAGGCGCGATGCTACAAAAATGATGATATATACGTGGGCCCAAAATGCGTTGGACCACGAATTCGACAAACACACTTCCCAGAAGGATTTGCTATCTCAAGACACATCCAAGCCTACGATGGTGTGGCCCGGCCAGACACTTGGCTCCAGGATTTTTTCCAGGCTTGCTGCATCGCCAAAGGCGGAAACAGCTTGGTCGCAACCCGATATCTCCCACTTATGTTGCAGAAGACGGCACGATCATGGCTCAGTGAACTTCCTGAGAACACCATCCACAACTGGTATGACATGCAAGGCACGTTCTTTCGGAATTTTGAAGTCACATACCGGAGGCCCTATACAGTAGGAGACCTATAGCGTTGCATCCAGAAAACTGGAGAAACTTGCCGAGATTACCTCGGACGATGGATCGACACCAAGAAATCCTGTGAAGGAGTAAATGACCAAACTTGGATTGAAGCTTTCATTGCAGGACTCCCAATTGGTTTACTATGTCACCGCTTAAAGTGTGATAAGGTTACCGATTTGGGAGACATGATAGAAACAGCGAGCAAGTATGCAGATGCTGACGACGATGCATAGGGATTGCTGAACACCATAGTTGTACCACAGTCGGCAAAACAACCAAAGCAACAAGCTCAAAAGTGCAAGAACACCTCAGAAGAAAAACCCAATGCAGAAACAATAGTGGTCACTGCTACTTTCGGGTCTAGAGGACGAGGAGGGCGCGGCGATGGCCGTGGACGCGGTCGTGGGACATCAAGAGTCTAGGGTAAAGGATACCAGCAACCCGGAAAAACCTACTCCTGGGCCGACATTGCCAATAACCCATGTGTGCATCACTTAGATGCCAGTGGGGGCTCGTCTCACTCAAACGCCGAGTGTCGTTTCAATGACGACATCAAGAAAGACGATACCACTGGCTATAGGGCTAAGCGGAAGAAGGGAAAAAAGAATCCCAAAAAAGAGAAGGAGACCAAGGAAGATTCCAACATGGAGGAAGCTGACCCTTCAAATCCCAAGCTGGATGGAAATAAAAACTTCCCAACAAAGATATACACTTACATCACCTTCCTCGGATCTCAACCAGCTAAGGTCAAGAAAGAAATTATGCATAAGCTCAACGCAACTGTTCTGGCTGTCCCTCAATTTTTGGATTGGTCGGAAGTGGCAATCACCTTTGACCGTTCTGATCATCCGCCTAAGTTGCACAAGAAAGGAAAATACGCCTTAGTCGTCAATCCACTTATTGATGGCTATGGTTTCTCCAAGACTCTCATGGACGGCGGCAGCAGCATCAATATTCTGTATGTCAAAACGCTACGCCGGATGCGGATCTCGGAGACATAGCTGAATCACAGCTCTGTGATCTTTCACGGAGTTGTCCTAGGAAGACAAGCCAATTCCCTGGAAGCGATCACTTTGGATGTTACCTTTGGAACTCCAAAGAACTACCAGACGGAGGCACTTTGTTGTGGTATTGCCGACGAGTACGCCATGGAGGGGTCCTCACAGTGCGTGTTTAGAGATGTAGGGTAAGGCGGAGAGTTGGCGGGTACGAGGTAATACAGCTTACCCAGGTTCAAGTCCCACAATGGTGGCGAAACTCTACTCCTGCTATAAATCACTATAATGGCAATACGCCGAGTTACAGAGATAGGTTCGCTGTGTGAGGTGTTGCGTGTTGTACGCTGCAATCAGAGAAGTTATCTGTCCTAAAGGCTCCTGTAGGCCGTCTTATGAAGGCGCCAAGACCTAGGGTTTATAGGGAAAGGTCCTTGCCGGACAAGGTAAAGAGTCCTACACCTATACGAACTAGTCTTCCGTGTCTTGTACTCCAAGGCTCCGAGTATGTCGGTGACTCCCGCGTAGCCTTCCTTTATCCGGCATGGGCCTCACTTCAGGATCCGTCTAACTGGGCCACCCAGCAGGCCATAGGACTTGCAACCAACTATGGGCCACCCGGGTTAGGCGGATTGGTGACATGCTATGAGGATACCCATATAGCATATCCCCAACAGTAGCCCCCGGAGGACTTTGAAATCTTGCGTCGTCTTGCTCGTTGATCTCTGAATATCCCATCTAAGTGATGATGGCAATCCATCAAGCAATATCTCAAAGGTCTCCCAAAGAACCCTGCAATCCTCTCTGGCTTCACAATGTAGCCGGAGATTCCTTGAGTCTTTGTTCCCAAAGTCAGATGATCTCCGTCTTCGATGGAATCTTCGGACGTGACCCTTCACTGCAACTGTTAGGAGGATGAATTAGGGTACAGCCTACGCTGCATCGAAACTCATAGAAGCAAAGAATTAATCATTAGCTATTTTCACGCACGTGAAATCCAAAATGGTGGAGCGGCAAAAGACGGAGGACGTGGCAAAATTACCGCGCACGTTCACTTCCACGTCGGCAACGTTCCATCTATTAGATCTTTTTGCACGAATCTTGACGCGAGGCTTATATATTTCCACCGCAGTCAATTTATTTCTTTTTACCCACATTCGCTCCCAGTCTTTGTCTTCCTCCAGCCGCATAACCGTTCGAGATCCTCTACGAAAACCCCTAACCAGAGCCCTTTCTTCCTCCACACACCTCTTGTCGTAATGGCCTCCAGCAGCTTTGTTGCTTCCACGACGGCGATTCCTGAGGCTACGACGGAGCCATCCTAGGGAGTTATCATTCTGCCGGAGGGGGTGGTCGTCCCCGTCTCCGCCATGACAGAATCCGCTGGTGATGACCAAGAACGAGCGACTCCCGAAGCCGCTGAAGAGGAAAACGACTCCCATAAGGGGGTGTGGAGAGGTTCTGATATCTCCGCCGAAGATCTCCAAGAGCTTGTCGATGAGGGGTACCTCCGTGCGTTAGAGAAGTTTACCTGGCGGGCGGCACCAGCCGGCAAGGTGGTCCCTTCTCCCCAAGTCGGAGAGAAGGTGTACCTCAAATCTCAGCTGGTACGTGGCGTAAGCCTACCAGTCTCTGACTTCTTCCTGGATGTCCTTCGACACTTCCAGGTACTTCCCCACAACCTCTCTCCCAACAGCATCCTAGTCCTTAGCAACTTTGTAGCTTTGTGCGAAGGATATCTAGGAATCAAACCTAGATTAGATCTATTTATATATTTCTTCACCGTCAAGAGAGAGTCCATAGAGTCCAAGGATGAACTGTGGATATGCGGAACCATTAGCTTTAAGATCCGGCCTAGCCGGCGCTTCCGCGACATTGTAGGGCATGAGTCTTGCAAGAACTGGCAGCGCACGTATTTCTACGGGCTAGATATCCCTCTGCCAGACCGTCTTGAGACCTACCCCGACTTCGTCGATGGAGCTGCCACCGAAGTGCCTGCATGGCGGACCCCAGCCTCTCTTCCCTTCGATGATGAAGCCAATCATGTCGTAAGGCGGATCGAATGGCTCGTAGACGGAGGTCTAACGGGCTTGGACCTGGCCATGTGCTGGTATGTTAGGCGGATCCAGCCTTTGCAGCACCGCGCCCAGCTGATGTGCAAGTATAGCCAAGACAGGAGGGATCCCATGCGAATTTCGCGGGATAACTTCTCTACTGACTCCATCAAGCTCTGGCTAAAGGACATCGTCAAGGTGAAGGACAAGAAGCGTGGCTTCAAGATCACCTTCGATATGTTCGATTGCGGCACATGCCCAGAGGTAGCTTCTGTTTCCTTTGTTGCTCGTTATATACTCTAAGGTTTTTCTGACTTGAAGTTGTCCATCTAACACTCCACTATATCCCAGCTGGCGACCTTGGCGGCGGATCAAATGGCCTCCCAGGTCTACGATCCAAAGCTGAAGGATATCCAGGTGGTGTTCGACAACGACGCCTCCAAGGATTAGCCAGCTCTGGCAGCGCGAAAGTGGAAGAGCTCCACCTCTAACGCTGCTGCCGAGGCCAAGAAAAAGAAAAGAACGGAGAATGCAGTCTCCAAACGTTCCACCGCTACCTTAGAGGTGGAGAAGAAGAAGAAGTCCACCGGCATTCCCCTCACCAAGGCTCCTGCCGTGGAGTAAGTACTTTCATTCTCCGGATTGTATTTTTCAGTGCACACCTTTTTTCAACTCTTGTACTTATACTTTGTATGTTTCAGGAGGAAAGCTGGTGTTAGTTTGAAGCGATCCTCCAAAGATGTTGGAGGGTCAAAAAACATTCATGACATGTTGACCAAGGGTCCGTCCACCAAGCCCTCTCCCTCCACCGCTCCCCTACTCCCGCCGCCATTCCCTCAGCTGGTCCCACTGGGCCGTCATCCCCCATCATCCTTGAAACCTCCGCCATGGAGATAGATATCAATCCAAACCTTGATGTCTCAGGCTCTGTCGAGGCTGACGTTGCTCCCAGTGGCCAGGCAACGCAGGAGAGCACCTCCTCTAAAGTGGCTGAAGCTCCGACTAAGGATGCCACCGAGAAGGGGAAGGAAGTGGAAGAGGTGGATGTGGAAGAGGTGGATGTGGAAGCTGCGATTGAGGCGGGAGCCTCCGCGCCATCTACTGCTTTGAAGGCGCAGGAGGCAGCTAGGGCTTCATCCATTCCTCCGGCTTCGACCTCTCCATTGGCTGCGACTCCTCCGACGTTGAGCCTCGATGATCTCATCAAGCAGGCCGACGCAATCTATAAGAATGCTTGGACCTTTCATGATTCCTATGCTCATCTGTCCAATAATCTCAGGACCATTGCCATCGTAAGTTTTTTGAACTTCACTTGCTTTACTTTGTGTAGTATATCCCACTGTATCCCCCGAGCTCTTAGGCGCGTAAGTCAATAATTATTGGCCTGAGTGCTCCAGAGAACTAAGCGTAGAACTTGTCCGTGTAGCCCCCGAGCGTTTAGTTGAAACTGAAAAGTTCCGACTAGATGCTCTAGAGAAACTAGTTTACTTTAAAATCGTGTACTGTAGCCTCCAAGCGTTTAGTTGAAACTTGAATAGTTTTGACTAGATGCTCTAGAGAAACTAAGCATGCTTATATCATGTGCATAATGAGAATAAACAGAGGATAGCCGCCAATGAGAGGTTTGCTGCTCTTCGAAAGGAGATGGACCTTGCACTGGGTAAAACCAAATTCCTAAAGGAACAGATCAAAAATAGCCAGAGTCTGTTTCCTACGATAGCTCCTTGCTTTCTCACTGAGTCATTTCTTCTGTCTTCTGATAATACTTTCTGATTTCCGTCTTACAGAAGCCATTGCCAAGGCCAAGAGCATTGTCGAGCAATCCAAGCATATCCAGGAGCTCGATGATGAAAACAAGATTCTGAAGAATGACTTGGCCAAGGCTGTCAAGGGCCATGAGGCAACGATGAAGGCTATGTAAGAGTCTGCTAACACCGAAATGTAGCGCCTGAAGGACGAGATTGCACAGCTCAAAGACCAAAACCAAGCTGCCAAAGAGCAGAATGCTAGGGGCCTTGAGATGTTCAAATCAGTCCAGAAGGAACGCGATGACTTGGCGGAGACATGCATGCAAGGGGAAACGAGCAACTTCGGTAACCTTTCTCCGTCTTGGTCTTTTTTCATAAGTTGGATAACCACGTGACTTTTATACTCATGGTCCTTGCGTGCTTGTGCAAACCACAACTCCCATTGGTCTAGCCAACTTGGGTGAGGGTGCTCCGAGTACCAAGGAACGCATGATTCTTGCCGGCAACTTCGTCAGCACCGCCATCGCCCAAGCCAAGGAGATAGCTCAACCTCTAGGCATCAATATCAAGGCGGCAGATTCAATGACCAAGTTTTCAGAAATCATGCGCCGAGCCCCTAAGAAAGTCAAGGACTAGAAAGCCTCTTGCATCCGGGCTGGTGCTAGGATGGCCGTATCCCTGGTCAAGTCTCACTATGACAATGCTGACATCGACTTGGTGACCTCCGGCATGCCCAAGCTGGACGAGGAAGGACAAGAGATTGATAGCGATGCTATTTGGAACTCTCTCGCCGGCTTCGATACCAGGGTTGCCAAGATGGTCAAGGCTGATGTCTTCATGCCTGCCGAGATCCTGGATGACGACGTGGCCTATTCTGACTCTAGCCCCTCTCCTTAGAGTTTCACGAGCTCTCCTGGCCTGGCTCTCCTGATGATGCCACCATGAAGCCCCCTGCAGCAGAACCATAGAAAACAATGTATGTATTAAATGTATCTCTGCAGAATGTATGCGGAAAAAACTTATGTTTGTCTAAGGTGGAAAAACTTGTACTCAAGTTTCCTGCAACTTATCTGTTTCCAACCTGTGTATATATTTTTTAAGCAAGTGCTGGCTTATCCATTATTCTAGTTCGTATGCTTGACCTTTTGTGAGACGGAAGACTCACAACACATAACTATGCTCTCAGGCGATGATGCTTAATAGCACCATCTAGAACCTAAGAACAAAATCGTGGGCTTTGAGTGCCGAAAAGTCACTACTCCGGAATCCACATAAAAACTTCAGAAAACATGCAGACCAGAAAACTTAAGGTAACGCCCGTAGGCGGAATTTTCACAAGGGCAAATGCAACCTTGCGCATAAAGGGTTTATATGATCAAAAAATGAACAACTAAAGGAGGTAAAAGACTCAGAAAATATGAGTGAACCAAATGCTTTGTTTCATTGATCATATAAGAAACTTATTACATAATATAAATGTTCTAAGTGTAAAAGGGACGTAGCTGTGTTATGTTCCATGGCCGATCTGTCTCCGGGTAATCATCATCGGAGTCACGTTGCTTGTGCTTGTGATTTTTTGTCCTATCTTTCAACTCGCGATATCGACGAGGTAATAGGAACCATTGAGCAATGCTTTGCTTATGACGAACGGTCCTTCCCAAGGCGGGGATAATTTGTGTGATTTTTCCTGCTTGAGTCTAAGCACCAGATCCCCTTCTTTAAACGAGTGATGCTTTACATGGCAACTATGGTAGCCGTGCAGCTTCTGCTAGTAGACGGAAGATCTCTAGCATGCCAGCACGTGCTCTTCTTCAAGTAGGTCCACAGATAGCCATCTAGATTCTTCAGCATCATCTTCCGTGTAGGCGGAAACTCTTGGTGCATCGTGGAGGATGTCAGATGGGAGAACTGCTTCAGCTCCATAAACCATAAAGAAGGGAGTCAAGCTGGTAGATCTGTTAGGTGTTGTTCGTAAACTCCACAAAATAGATGGTATTTCCTCCACCCAGGCTCCTGCTGCTCTATGTAGCGGTGCCTCCAAGCGTGGCTTGATTCCGTGCAGAATTAGTCCATTGGCCCTTTCAACTTGCCCATTTGACTGTGGATGTGCCACATATGCTAGGTCAAGGCGGATGCCTTTCTCATGACATTACTCCTCAACTTCTCTGAGAGATAAATTTCTGCCATTGTCGGTTATGATGCTATGTGGGAGACCAAATCTCACCACTAGATCCCAGACGAACTTTAGAGTTGTTGCCCCATCAAGCTTTCTAATGGGTTTAGCTTCAATCCATTTTGTGAATTTATCGACTGCTACTAGCAAGTGTGTGAATCCACAGGGTGCTGTCTGCAAAGGTCCCACCATGTCCAGCCCCTAGACTGTGAACAACCAAGTTATTGGTATTGTTCGCAATTCTTCAGCTGGACCATTTGGTTATCTTGCATAAAACTGACACCCAAGGCATGTTTGTACCAACTTGTCAGCGTCCTCCTTGGCAGTTATCTAGTAGAATCCTTGTCAGAAGGTGTTGGCCACCAACGATCGGGGAGCAACTTGATGCCCACAATCTCCAAGATGTATTTCTCTAAGGATTTCAATACCTTGTTGTTGGGAGATGCACCATAGGAAGACTCTTGTGGTACTTCTTTTGTATAGCTGGCCGTCAATGATGACATAACCTTTTGCTCTGCGTACTATTTGCCGGCTTTCGACTTTGTCGATGGGCAAAGTTCCGTCTTGTAGATAATCCATGAATGGCTTCATCCAAGCCAGAGAGGTCACTATTACTGTGTTAACAAATGAGTCCACCCTATCCGGGTTGTCGGGGTCCGCTCCTTTCACGGATGGAGTCCGTAAATGCTCCAGGAAAACGCCTGGCGGAATTGGTTGACGAGCTAATCCAAGATTTGACAGCAGATCTGCCGCCTCATTATCCTCCCTCTTGACATACTTTAGTTCGTAGCCGTCGAAGCACTTGGCTATTTCGTCTACTTCGTCTCGATATGCCGCCATCATAGGGTTCCGCGCGTTCTAGGTGCCAGCTACTTGCTGGGCAACCAAGTCGGAATCTCCACAGCAAACTATGCGCTTGATGCCAATATCCTTGGCTATGCGAAGTCCGTGAATGAGGGCCTCTTACTCCGCCATGTTATTTGTAGCATTGAAGTGGATCTGCAGGATGTATTGCAACTTCTCTCCAGTTGGTGATTGCAATAATACACCAGCCCCCGAGCCATTGAGTAACTTGGATCCGTCAAAGTGCATGATCCAATACTCTGGCTCTAGCGCAACAGTGTCTTCTGGCAGCTCTGTCGAATCTGCAAGAAAATCCACCAATGCTTGTGATTTGATAGTGTCGTGTCGCTTGTAGGTGATGTTGAAGGCAGCAAGTTCAATGCCCCACTTTGCGACTCTCCATGTAGCGTCGCTGTTATTGATGATGTCGGACAGTGGATCTTTGCTCACTACTATGATGGGGTGGTCCTAGAAATAATGCCTTAGCTTGCGTGAAGCAAGGAAAACTCCATAAGCTATCTTCTGGTAGTGCGGGTAATGCTGCTTGGATTCCGTCAAGACCTCGCTTACATAGTAAACGGGTCACTGAACTCCGTATTCGTGCGTTGGTTCCTTGTGCTCCACCATGATGATGATGCGGATTACTCAGTTGGTCGCTGCCATGTATACCAACATAGGCTCCCTTGGCACAAGTGCTCCAAGTATAGGTGGGGAGGAGAGTATTCTCTTCAACTCCAGAAGTGTTGCGTCAGCCTCGTCCGTCCATGTGAATTTGTCTGCCTTCTTGAGAAACTTGTAGAGCGGCATAGCCTTCTCACCAAGTCGGCTGATGAACCGGCTTACTGTTGCAATGCAGCCTATGAGCCTTTGTATGTCCTTCAAGCATGTCGGGCATTTGATGTCGAGGATGGCCTTGATTTTCCCCGGGTTCACCTCGATTCCGCGATGCAAAACGATGAAGCCCCACAGTCTGTCGGATGGTACCCCGAAGACACACTTCTTTGGGTTCAGCATCATGTTGTATTTCTAGAGATTGTCAAAGGTTTCCTGCAAGTCAGCAATAAGATCATTTGATTTCTTTGACATTACCGCGATGTCGTCCACATAAGCGTGTACGTTGCGACCAATTTGGTCGTGTAGGCAATGTTGCATCATCCGCTGGTACGTAGCACCAGCATTTTTCAACCCAAAGGGCATCGTGACATAGCAATACATGCCGTAGGGTGTGGTAAACAAAGTGGCCAATTGGTCCTACTTTCGCATCCCGGTCTGGTGGTATCCTGAATAGGCATCGAGAAAACACAGAAGTTCCAAGCCATCCATCGAGTCAATGACTTGGTCAATGCGAGGCAAAGCAAATGGATCCTTCGGACACGCTTTATTCAAGCCGGTGTAATCAACGCACATTCTTAGTTCATTGGTTCCCTTTTTGGGGACAAGTACAGGATTTGCCACCCATCGGGTGTGAATAACTTCTCAGATAAAGCTAGCCTTAAGTAACCTAGCTATTTCTTTGCCTATAGCCCTTCGTCTTTCATCACCAAAGTGACGTAGAGGTTGTTTCACCGGTTTGGCATTAGGATCAATATTCAAGCGGTGCTCGGCAAGTTCCCTAGGTACACCTTTCATGTCGGCAGGTTTCCAGGCAAAGATGTCCCTATTCTCATGGAGGAACTCGACGAGCGCGCTTTCCTATTTAGGATCCAGGTCCGTGCCAATGGCGGTGGTCTTGGAGGAATCACCTTCGACAAGCTCCACCTGCTTTGTCTTGATGGCGGCCTTGAAGGCAGGTTCGGCAGTAGTGATCTGCTTCTTCGAAGACGGCATCTCTGAGGCATTGACCTGGTTCTGGATATCCCTAAACTCCTCACCGTAGAGGACTGCTTCGGCGAAGGCGGCTTCACTGAGCTCGCACTCCCGTGCCTTGGTGAAGCTTCCGTCAACGGTGATGACGCCATTTGGTCCAGGAATCTTGAGTTTGTTGTAGACAAAACATGGCCTTGCAAGGAAGGAGTGGAAGATGTCGTGTCCGAAGATGACGTGGTACACGCTCTTGAAAGGCACCACTTCAAAGGTCATGCATTCTTGGCGGTAATTGTTTACATCACCAAAAGCGACCAGAAGGGTGATGCGGCCCAGGGAATTTGCTTGTCGGCCAGGGACAACCCCATGGAACACGGTGTTGCTCTTCCTTAGCTGGGTCTCCGTCAAGTTCATCTTGTGAAGTGTATCCAGGTACATGATGTTGATGCTGCTTCCACTGTCCACGAGGCCCTTGGTGAACTCCGTGCCGTCAAACAAGGGGTTGATTACCATGGCATACTGGTTCTCTATTGGGATGAGTTCTGGATGATCCTTCCTATCCCAAGTAATTGGAATTTCCGACCACCTGACGCACTGGGGTACTGGAGGGAGGGTAGCCATCAGTATCCTCAGAGAGGTTTTCTGGGCCCGGACGGTTGGGGTACCAAGGAAGGTGTGGTAACATGGAGCCTTCTTTTCGAAGGGATTTTTCCCTTTATCCTCTCTTGTTGGAAGATTTTGGGTCCACGTCCTCGTCCATATCACTTGATTCCTTGGGTTCTTCCTCCTTCTTCTTCCCTTTGCCCTTTCCGCGGGGTCTGTTCTTCCGGCTTTGCTTGTAGTCGGACTCAGGGTCCTCCTTGAGATCATTGACAAACTTGCATTGGCAATTGGTGTGAGTGGATTTGCTATTGGCATCGAGATGGACGAATCACGGCATATCGCGGTACTCTTTGTATGTCTGGGGAACACGGGGCGCTGAGGGTGTAGTGTCACTCCTCTGCTGGCCACTACTAGCTCCCCGACCACGTCCACGCTATCCGCCATTGCCTCTGCCAGTGAACGTTGCGGCGACCATGTCGGCTACTTGCTTCTCTTCGGGTGGATTTTTCTGCTTGTTATTGTTGTTTTTCTTGGCCTGCGTAGGGATTGCTATTTCCGGCAATGATCCACGCGCGTCGTCATTAGCAGCGGTAAATTCTCTAGCCACTTTGATCATCGCGTTGAGGTCGAGGTCATTGCTGTCCTATCTGCGTTTCAACGTATGCCGGAGCAGAGTACCCTTTTCTAGACCATCGATGAAGGCGGCCATAGCGGTCTGTTTGTGCACCCTTGCGCAGGAATTTTTCATATCCAGCCAACAAGAGAGGTAGGCACGGGAGGTTTCATCCTTCTCTTGCACACAACGCTGTAGGTCTCCAACAGTACAGGGACGTTTGTACGTACCCTTGAAGTTCTTGGTGAACGCTTCATGCATGTCCAACCAATTGCATATTGATTTCTTCGGTAAGTCGTCGATCCATTGCCGGTTGGTGCATGTCAGCATGAGTGGGAGGTGCTTGACGGCGACGTTGGGGTTTCCCCCTGCGATGTGAATCGCTTCACTATAGTCCTGTAACCATGTTGCTGGCCTGGCGGTGCCGTTGTAGGGCTTGATGGTCTTATCTATCCGTAGGCCCTTGGGGTAGGTTGTGGCCCGTATGACTGGTCCAAAACATCATGGCCCAAGGTATGGGAGCTCCCAAGCTTCTTGGATCTTGTCCAGCCGCGATCGTGCGTCATATGGCTCTGGCTGCTTCCCTTTTTCCATCATGGGGAGGGAAGTTGTGGCGTGATCTGTGAGATCCGCCATGCCCTCCGCCATGATGGCTGCTAGGTGTTGATGGTGGCGGTGGAGGTGGTGGGTTAGCTCTCTTCCTGTGCCCCTCCCGCGACTCCTCACATCTATCGCAGTTGCTTATCGGATGTGGTGATTCCTTGTGGGACCTGCTCTTGTGTCCGTCGTGGCCGCTGTGCTCTCTGGCATGCCAAGGTTGTTTGCCCTGATCGCGTATAACGATACCAGGCCGTGACCGCCTTGGAGGTGGCATGCTTGTGAGGTGGCGTGGCTCTAGGTCATCGTGACGTCGAGATGGTGGTGGAGGTGGTGAACGATAAGGACAAGCCTTTTCTCCGTGGTCAGAGGATATGGGGATAGCGCTAGTCCTGTTGTGTGCCTCCCTCCATCTTTGCTCTGTAGAGCATGTGCGCGATCCTTCGTCACGGGGAGATTTTGACCTTGTGCGGTTGTTGAGGGTTGACTGGCACAACTCCGGGTTGGACTCAAGCCTCTGCAAGGCGGCCTTTTCCTGTTGCTTGCATGCCTTAGCGACGAGGTCGTACACCTGAGCAACTTCTTCTGGTGACCTGTCCTGCTCCAGGAGGGTCTTGACGACGGCAATGTTGAGAGCGGGAGTTGGCATGACCTGCCTCCCCTCTGAATCTATGTAAGGGATGGCTTTTGTCGGTTTAGACCCGTCAAATCCCAAGCCTCGCCGAACGCCGGGATCTTAGATGACATGAGCTGTTTCCTTCTTTGCCTTATGCTTTAACAGCAGTTGCTTGTATTCGACCTCCATAGCTCTTGCCGCCTTGATGGATTGTTGCACCTTGGCCATGTCTTTGTCCAGCTTAGCGCCTTGCTCTGCGATGCACTTGGCCTCCGCCAAGATTTCCGCACGTTTCTCATCAAGCTCCGTAATGCTCCGGATATGGGCGACGGTGATTAGTTCAACGAGAAGCGCGTCGTATATTGCTTTGTCGGCGGGAGTGGCTAGTGGGTTGCCAGCTGTAGACGTTGATGGTGGCATTGGTGGCTGATTTGATTGTTAGGCCGTATTAGGGGTCGTGGTAAGTTCCTGCGCCAGTGGATGGCGGGTAACCAGAGGAGGCAGAGCCTTGGCTGGAGCCAGAGGCTCGGCGGCTTTTTAGCTGCTGCTGCTCTGTTGACCGCTGGCATGGGCAGAGCTCTTTCACGTTCCCGTTCTTGTCCATCTTCTTCCACCACGCTACCAATGGCGACTAGCACCTGGTGGGAAGTCTTGGTCTTCTCGGCGCGCTCCTCCTTCTCGATCTCTTGCTCGACCTCCTTCATAACAACATCATATTCCTCCGAGTTAACGTCCGAGCCACCGACATCCATGTTGATGTCGGCGTAGAGCGCATCGAGGACGGAGTCAGAGTTAGCCTCGGTGTCGGCGATGGCGGATGTTGAGGGTGATGGAGGCGGGCTATTGTTGTTGTTGCCTCCTACGACTTCGATGGTGATCGTGGCCTTGGCTTCTTCATTGGTGTTCGCGTATTGGTTGACTATGGCAACCATCTCACCAAGGGTGAGAGGGCCTGCGGCCTGCCGCCTTCGAAGGGTATGTCGGAGGAGGGTTCCAAGTGTGAGCCCTTCCACGAAGTGGTGTACGAGCTCGTCGGCACGGTCGCCCTCTAGGGTTTCCCTCACCCTCATCCATCTGGCAAGGTATTTGCGGGGAGACTCTCCATCCCTTTGAACGCATCTGGCCAGATCGAAGATGGTGATGACGCCAACAAAGTGTGACCTACGCATCTCTAACGCTTGGGGTAGCCAAGCAGATTTGCGGGGTCCTTCCACTTTCATATCCTGCACAAGGGCAGTTTGGGTGGGCCTTGACATTTCCTGATCCAAGCCACAATACTCCAAAGAGAGGTATGGTCCAGATCCTTCCGCGGACGTGTCCTGCTCATAGGCGGTCCGTGCGGGGGTTGGCGAGTTTCCGACTTCCTGGGAGCTAGGACCCGAGTCAGTTTCGCCGCTGAAGATGTGGATGTCTCCCAAGGGGATGACGGAGCAGCGCGTGGGGTTCGTCTTTGCCGGCACCAAGAACTCATCTGGAGGGACGATCGGGACGTTGCCAGAGAAGAGAACGCGACCGATGGCTATGATATCGCCGATTCCCGCGAAGAGATTGGACCTCGCCCGGTGTAGAGCTCGAAGCGCCTCTTGCCCAACGGTGGGCGCCAACTGTCATGGTATTGCCGACGAGTACGCCATGGAGGGGTCCTCACAGTGCGTGTTTAGAGACATGGGGTAAGGTGGAGAGTTGGCGGGTACGAGATAACACAGCTTACCCAGGTTCAAGTCCCACAACTGTGCCGGAACTCTACTCCTGCTATAAATCACTATAATGGCAATACGCCGAGTTACAGAGATAGGCTCACTGTGTGAGGTGTTGCACGTTGTACGCTACAATCAGAGAAGTTGTCTGCCCTAAAGGCTCCCATATGCCGGCTTATAAAGGCGCCAAGACCTAGGGTTTACAGGGAAAGGTCCTTGCCGGACAAGGTAAAGAGTCCTACACCTATACGAACTAGTCTTCCATGTCTTGTACTCCAATGCTCCGAGTATGTCGGTGACTCCCGCGTAGCCTTCCTTTATCCGGCATGGGCCTCCCTTCAGGATCCGTCTAACTGGGCCGCCCAGCAGGCCATAGGCCTTGCTACCAACTATGGGCCACCCGGGTTAGGCGGATTGGTGACATGCTATGAGGATACCCATATAGCATATCCCCAATAGTAGCCCCCGGAGAACTTTGAAATCTTGCGTCGTCTTGCTCGTTGATCTCTGAATAACCCGTCTAAGTGATGCCGGCAATCCGTCGAGCAATATCTCAAAGGTCTCCCAAAGAACCCTGCAATCCTCTCCGGCTTCGCAATGTAGCCGGAGATTCCTTGAGTCTTTTTTACCAGAGTCGGATGATCTCCGTCTTCGATGGAATCTTCAGACATGACCTTTCACTGCAACTGTTAGGAGGATGACATAGGATACAACCTACGCTGCCTTGAAACTCGCCTGAAGGACCAGCCAGAAAATTGTTAGGTTTCATCGTGTCTCAAAGTGGCATAGAGGTGAACTGAGACAAGATTAAGGTTATACTCAATATTTCTAGGCCAACTCGCTTTAAGGACGTTCAAATACTAACTGGTTGCATTGCTGCAGTCAGTCGGTTTGTAAGCTGGCTCGGTGAAAGAGCCGCACCACTCTACAAGCTCCTGAAAAAGACCAAAAAGTTCGTTTGGACTGACGAAGCTGAAGCTGCACTACAAGACCTGAAAGCAGTACTCTCATCTGCTCCTATCCTTGCAGCACCGGAACCGCGAGAACCGATGTTGCTCTATCTCGCTGCGACAAACACGGTCATTAGTGTCGTCATGGTGGTGGAGAGACCAGAGGAAAATCAGGAACACCTGGTGCAGCATCCGACTTACTATCTCAGCAAGGTCCTAACTGAATCAAAGCAGCGGTATCCGCATTACCAAAAGCTGCCTTATGGTGTGTTTTTCGCATCTCATAAGTTATGGCATTATTTTCAGGAACATCCCATTACCATGGTGAGCATAGCTCCCATGAGAGATATAATCAACAACAGCGATGCTACAGGACATGTCGCAAAATGGGGAATAGAGCTTTCAGCTTTCGACATTGAGTATAAACCTCGTACAACAATCAAATCCCAAATCCTTGCTGACTTTGTTTCTGATCGGACAGAGACAATGGAGAATATGACCCTCCTAGAGTCAGAATACTGGACCTTACATTTTGACGGGTCTAAGGCGCTCGGGGGCTCGCGTGGTGCTCAAATCACCCCAAGGAGATAAACTTTTCTATGTGTTGCAGATCCACTTCACGGTGACGAATAACATTGCCGAGTATGAAGCACTGCTGCATGGAATCCGGATTGCTAAGGATATCGGCATCCGACGTTTGATGTGTTATGGAGACTCGGATCTTGTTGCCCAACAAGTATCGGATATCTGTAATGTGAATAAACACATGGCAACATATAGAGCTGTCGTGGATGAACTATCTAAATCGTTCGAAGGGTTTGAGGTTCAACACATCCCTCGAGTAAAAAATGAGGAAGCAGATGCACTATCTCGAATAGGCTCTGCACGGAAAAAGGTCTCGGATGGCACTTTTTTGGAGCACCTCAAAGTTCCCTCTATAAAAGGAGTAGACGAGAAAGATCCGACCAAATCCGACTCACCTTTAGTGGAAGTTTTGGCTATGATTCCCAGCTGGACTCAATCCTACCTTGACTACTTGGTAGATGGCAAATTACCCGAAGACGAGGTTCTGAGCCGGCAGATCATCCGACGAGCAAAAGCCTATACTATAATTTGTGGTGAGATCTATAAGAGGAGCGTGTATGGGGTCTTTCAGATCTGTGTATCTCCGGAAGGAGTGGAAATCTTACGAGAAATCCATGAAGGCGAGTGTGGTCACCATGCTACATCCAAATCTTTAGTGGCAAAAGCTTTCCGACATAGTTTTTTCTGGCTTAGAGCCAAGGCAGATGCCGAATGACTTGTCAAGACTTGCAAAGGCTGCCAGAAGTACGCCAAACAAGCTCACGTTCTGGCTGATAAGCTGTGAACAATACCTATAACATGACCTTTCGTTGTCTGGGGGCTTGACATGGTAGGACCGTTTAGACGGGCTCCAAGTGGATTTACTCATCTCTTAGTGATGGTGGATAAATTCACAAAATGGATTGAGGCTAAACCTGTCACCAGTTGTGATGGAGCAATAGCCAGAAGATTTGTCGAGGATGTCATAATCCGATACGGTTATCCGCATAGCATTATCACGGACAATGGGAGTAACTTCTCTATGGGAGAGCTTGCCGAATTCTGCGATGAACAAAATATCTGGCTTGACATTGTGTCAGTCGCACATCCACAGGCTAATGGACAAGTCGAAAGAGCAATTGGTTTAATCCTACAAGGCCTAAAACCAAGACTCGAAGCACCACTACGACGAGCTATGGGGGCTTGGGCAGAGGAATTACTTTCTATAATATGGAGCTTACGAACAACTCCGAATAGGTCAATCGGATACACACCTTTCTTCTTGGTCTATGGTGCAGAAGGAGTTCTTCCTAGTGATTTGATTCATACTTCTCCTAGAGTTGCCGCGTATATTGAAGAGGATGCTGAAATTTATTGACAAAATGATCTCAACTTAGTCGAAGAAGTTCGCGTCATTGCTAAGATGAGATGAACAGCCTATCAGCAGAAGTTACGCAAGTATCATAGCCAGAGAGTCAGAAATTGGTCTTTCAATAAGGGCGATTTGGTTCTCCGGCTTGTGCAGAAAAGAAAGAACAAACTTTCCCCGGTATGGGAAGGGACCTTTTTAGTTACCTGATATGCGGCCAGTCAAAGAAATACCTGCTACTAAGAAAAGAAAGAGAGCTGGAGGCAGTACAGACCCGGAAGAATTAGACAGACTGTGGAATATTGCTCAAATACATCCCTTTTATTCTTAATTTATCTTTCTTTGTAATCATATATGTGTACATTGTCAATGAGAAATAAAGTGTTGGTTGCCTCATTTTTTCTGAGAAGTTTTATATTACAATCTTATTTCCGAATGATCATGTCACAGTCAAAAATCCCAGAATACTTGAAAGCACTTTATGCTCATGTTTGTTCTGGTTTAGATTTCTGATTCTAAAATTGCTACCTTCGGGTATAAATCTAAATTTTCTAGTTTGTACTTTGGTTATTTATCCGATTGCCAGATGCGGGCATTTTCCAAGTAGTGAATTATTGGTACTGGAAGCCGTCTTTTGTTTCCGAGTTTAAACTGGTTTAGCAATTGAGCTCCGTTGCTCGGCAAAGTTTCCGTGTTGAAGGTTGGCCGGCTCATGAAAGGGACGAGGCGGAAAGCCAGATAAACAATAAGTACAGGCAAAACATAAGTGCTTATGTAAACATTTCAGGCACATAAACTTAAAGCCAAAAGTGCTAAATAGAGATAACAAATCTTAGCACTAGCAAAAGTATTATACTACTTATTTACAATCCGAATTGTTTTTAGAATAACAGTTGTTTTTTCCAATGCTCTACGATGCAGGGGGAGAGGTAGGAGCTGCCGACTCACTGGAGACATTTGCCTCTCCGTGGTATCTATCCGAGACGTTCAAATCCGAAACGGTTTGTTCATCGTCGGAGATCTCAGCTGTTTCTTCGGTGGGCGGAGGAGGCATCTCCACACGAGTGAAGAAGGGAGTTTCGTAGCTGGTGAGATCAGCTACGTGACACCCGTATGCAGCGCAGGAGTCCATGATGGACTTGATGTCCTGCTCCTATCCGTCTTCATCCACTCTACAGTACCCTATGGTTACTTGCCAGATTTCCATGTTTCCATGGTGGCTCATAACCATGGTGAGAGCATTTTGCGCTGCAGTTCGTGCGTAGGACATGTTCCAGTCCTGGATGAGCTGGGGTATCTCCTTGGCCTTGTCTCGCACTTCAAAGCCGGACATTCTATGCATGTATGGAACCTTGAGAACTTCGCTAATATCCTCGAAGGATTGGCGGAAATCATGGAGCAAATCACCAACTTGGGTAAGACAGCTAGTACGAGACTCGGTGGAGGCAGAATCCAGTAAGTTCAGAGGACCTGCGCATGTAATGCAAAAGGTTAGCAAATAATTCTGAACTCCAAGAGTTGGAAAAAGCAGAAAGTCAAAAAGAAGCAAACATACCGAAGATGACATCGTCAACTTTGGTCTTCTCTTCCCGTAGGCTCTGGAGTTTAGCCCGGAGTGCTTCCGAGATGTCCTTCTCTTTGAATAAAGCATCATTGATATACGAGATCTTTTGGTCCTAGGCCACGATCCTCCGATCACGTTCTTCGGTGGCCATGGAAGAGGATTCGAGGACTTGAGTAATGCTCCGCTCGTGATCCGACTTCAGTTGTTCCAGCTCCCGACGTAAGTCGGCATTCTCCACCTCCAGGGTCTTTAGATTTTCGGCTTCTCCAATCATAGCACATGATTGCTTTACCAGTGCTATAAGCAAAAAGAACAAACAGTTGAGTAAATAATTCGACTATGATCTAAAGAGCAAAGTTCAAAGACTGAAATGTTTACCTTCAGCCTCATCCTTCGACACTTTCAACTGAGCATTTTCAAGCCGGAGAGATCTGATCTCTCTCCACTTGTTGCAGATATTCTTCAACAATTCCTGGTTATACGAATTAACTTTCTGTAAGTCAGAATACCCAGAGTCAGAAGTCTACTAAAGACTCGGGCTAATATTTTCACTAATATCAGCATGAGCCTTGGGGGCTACACTAGTTAATTCTTTGGCATCCTATGAAAGCATAAACCTGGATTGTGTATCCAACATCATGCTTGGGGCTAGAGGATATGATATAAAATAGCATAAGGAAAAAAGTGAGTTGGAATTCCGACTTACATGTTGTTCGTGAGTGAGCCTGCTCAGGCTCATGTTCACTTCGGTAGTAACCTTCTCGGCGAGGGTGAGTGGAATTACTGGTGCTCGAGGAGTTCAGAGTACTTGATGTCCTCCGCTTCTTGTGCCTCCTCCTCGGTAGTAATATTTCGTCTTTCCAAGCATTGATGGGCAAGCCGTTGGATTTCCTCCGCTGATTTACGAGTAATGCCAAGCTTGGCAAGACCCGGATTGTTGAGGAGGTTTTCAGCGAAGACCTCTGCCGAGGGATCATTACCCGAAGAGGGTTCACCCTTATCAAAACCTGAGTTACCCATGGTGACGTTAGTTTGCGATCCAAGGATCGTTGGCTCTGCTTGTTGAGCCAGATCTTCTACGACGGTCGGAGATGGAGTAATCTTCGGCGCCACAGAAGGCTGAGGGGCAGGAGTAGGAGGTGCTGTGGTAGGAGAAGTCAAATTCAGCTTTGACTGGTGCAGGGGCTTCGATGAGCCTCCCTTTCCCTTGCCCTTGGCGGGCTGTTTAGCTCTAAGGAGGTAATAAAACAAATAACATTACACCTCGGAAAGAATTACGAACTAGATACAGAAACTTTGTGAGGAAAGTTACATCTTCACAATGGGCACCTCCTTCGTGCCAATAGCCAGAGTCAGAGCCTTACGCTTTTGAGTAAAGGTCTCCGGCAGTGGAACCAGTTCCCCATCATCCTACGAGATCTCAGGAGGATATCCCTCGAGAGGAGCAAGCTCCGACTCAGGAAGGTCAGTGATGGCTCAAAATGTAGAGCTCATTGGGGAACCCAAGAGGAAGGTATGATGAGCACAGTAGCAAGTTTTCCCTTAGTTATGAAACCAAGGTTATCGAACCAGTAGGAGCAAGGAAACACCTGCAAGGTGTTGTTTCCAACTTGGAATCCTACACAACACAACCATAGAACTTTGCCCCCAACTTACAGTGAGGTTGTCAATCTCACCGGTTTTGCTGAAAACAAATGATTAAACGTATTGTGTGGAAGATAGTAATTGCTTGAAGAAAGTAAATAGTAAAACAATAAATAGTAGATAGTAGATTGACGGTAAAAGACTGGACCAGGGTCCATAGTTCACTAGTGGTGATTCTCCTTAAGATAGATGACATGTTGGGTGAACAAATTACAGCGGGGCAATTGAAAAACATCGAGAAAGCATACATGCATATACTAATCATCTTGACTCCTATGAGATTTTATTGGGCACTATAGCATTATACATAGTCTGTAATCCAACTGCATCTATGACTAATAATCCACCTTCAGGTTATCATCCGAAATCCCTCCAGTATTAAGTTGCAAGCAACAGATAATTGGATTAAGCAAAGTGTGTAAAGTAAACAATATGATTGTTCTATGAACAAAGGATTGCTGTTTTCTCCCTAGTAGCAACATCACATCTAATACCTTAGATATTTGTGTCACTTCCCTGGATTACTAGAGGCATGAACCCACTATCGAGCATAAATACTCCCTCTTGGAGTTGCTAGCATCTACTTGGCCAAGATAGCTACTAACAACGGAAAGCATGCAAGATCACAAATAACAAAGACATGATAGAATCAATAATCAATCTGAAATAGCATCTCAATATCCATCGGATCCCTGCAAACTCAACATGTAAGATTACAAATAGATGATCTTGATCATGAACGGAGCTCACAAGATCTAAACATGGTAGCACAAAGGAGAAGAACCAACCATCTAGCTACTACATGGACCCGTAGTCCAGGGATGAACTACTCACGCATCACACCGGAGGCAGGCATGGTGATGAAGAAGGCCTCCATGGTGATGAAGAGCTTCAGATCCCTCCCGATCTAGGTATGGAGATGTCAGCGGCTACAGACTCTTTCGTGGAATTTTGATCGGGTACTTAGGGTTTTCATCTCGGGAGGCTTTTATAGGCGGAAGGGCTAGGTCGGTTGAGCATCAGGGGGCCCAAACCTGGTGGTGGCATTTTAGGGCTGGTCGCGCCACCCTAGGGTGTGGCCGCCCTAGTTCCCCGCTTCGTCTCCCCTCCGGACTCCGTGTTGCTTTGGGTAAAATATTGACTTTGGCTTTTGTCCGATCCAATTCCGAGAATATTTCCTTACTAGCTTTTCTAAAACCAAAAATAGCAGAAAACGGGCAACTGGCACTGTGGCATCTTGTTAATAGGTTAGTTCCAAAAAATGTGTAAAAATACTCCAAAGTGTGGACAAAACATAAGGAAGTAGATATAAAACAAGCATGGAACATCAAAAATTATAGATAAGTTTGCAACGTATCAACATCCCCAACCTTAACTCCTGCTCATCCTCAAGTAGGTAAGTGATAAAAAGAAGAAGAATTTTTGAGTTGACATGCACCATCACAATCTTGATCAAGGTATTTATAAAACATTGATAGCTGGGATCATAGTACTTTAACATAGCATGAAAGATATAGTTCTAACAATAAGACATAGTAACTATGTTGTAACATAAAAAGGTACAAACAAAAGATTCTTGAATAACAAAACTTTGAAAGACATTTTTTGTTTCACATATAGAAAACATAATGAGAATGGTATTCAGCTTGTCCCTCATAGTGTAGCAAAACATAAATGCATAGGACACCTTCAAAGTTCATAAGGGTGATGATGACCCACAAGTATAGGGGGTGTATCGTAGTATTTTTGATAAGTAAGAGTGTCGAACCCAACGAGGAGCAGAAGGTGCTGGCTAGTGGTATGGATCAGGAATTCTCTGCAAATACTTAGCAAATGGATTTTTAGGGGTTTTTGATAAAGCAAGTAAATAAAGTACGAGTAAACAAAAGACAATAAGAATAAATGCAGCAAGTGGCACAATCCTTTATTCAGCAAAGGACAAGCCGGTTGTATTACTTAAGATGACCAAAAGTTCTCGAGGACACATGGGAAGACTGTCAAGTGCTTTCGCTTCATATAGTTGATTAATCTTATTTAGCTTGCTAAGTGTTGTGTGGGTGAATCTGTGCTAATGTACCGACCTTCCTAGGACTAATACATACTTGTGATTATACCCCTTGCAAACATCCATAAGTACAAGAAAGTAATTAAGGTAGAAACCTAACCATAGCTTTAAACTCTAAGACCCTTACATCCCTTGTGCAATGGTTTCCTAATGGGGGTTCAGGTTTCTGTCACTTCGGCAACCCCTACGATTAGTAGCCAAATACACAATGCATTCCCCTAGGCCCATATAGGTGAAGTGTCATGTAGTCGATGTTCACATGACACCACTAGAAGAAGTACACCACAACTTAAATATCAAACTATTGAATCTTTCTCAACACAATTCCACTACTAACAACATGACTTCTCCCATGTCCTCAAGAACAAAACGAACTACTCACAAGACATCATATGGATCACGATCAGAGATGGAATAATGATGTATAACAATATGAACATAAACAATAATTCAACGGTTCCCTCAATAGCATCAACTACAAAGAGTAATCAACACCGGGAAAGTTTCCCCTAAGAACTATGCAAGATTCAACCCAATTGTTACAGCAATATGGAGATGGTGATGAGGGTGCTGATGGTGATTATGGTGGTGATGATGATCCCGATGAAGTGCAGCTTGATGGTGGTGTTGATGGCGACGATCTCCCCTCCCCAGGAAGGAATTCCCCCGGCAGAATTCTGTCTGCCGAAGAGATCTTTCTCTCTCCATGTTTTCCGCCACGCAGAGGTGGCGGAATCTTTCTGTGGTCGCTCCCCGAGTCTTAGGGTTTCGGGAGGAATATATACGCCAGAGGGGAGAGCCAGAGGTGGGCCAGGGCATCCACACCACCTGGTGGCACGACCTAGGCTGGCCCGCGCCAGGGGGTGGTGTGGGCCCCCTGTGGCCCATCTCCACTCCCTCTTCTGGCAGCCTTCGTCTTCTGGAAAAATAGGATTTTCCGTATATTTTTCCGGATTTTCTGATATTCGCGAATTTTGCCTCCAAACAACACCTTTTCCATCAGAATCCTGACTGTAGCGGTCCATGCTCCAAAAGTCATCAACCATGCAAAAACAGATGAAATAACATAAGTATCATCTCTTAATATGAAATATATCAATGAATAACAGTAAATTATGATATAGAATAGTGATGCAAAATGAGCGTATCAGGTGACTAGATACAAATACTTTAAGAACAAGCAATATCAAAGTTATGAATCAATCAACAAGTTTTGGGACAATGCACATTAAACTAAGAATGACCACTATGCTCTCTCAATAGGTGCATAAAGATAGAAGATGGAGAATCAACATAAAAGTAAAAGAAAGGCCCTTCATAGAAGGAAGCGTGGATTCAAGTCTCATAAAGAGCTTCCAAAATTTTTGTACTTATTAGCTTTCATCTCTCATTGCCCCTATCATAAGCATCTTTAGGTGGTTAAGGTTAAAGTGAACAAATATGAGGATATGCTTGACAAGTTATAAGTTGAAATCTCAGGCCCCTTACTTACGAAGACAGAACCTCATGCTACTCAACTTTAGTCACGAGTAAGTTCTTGTCATTGTAAGTACATGTGTATCATAGAGAACCGCCAACGGGGTACCCCTTGCCCCATGATACGTGAGCTTTCCCATATCAAAATGACAATGCAAGTAGACAATGAGCATCTCAGCGATCTTTTTATTTGCTATTTGCATAGGTTTTTATTGAGGATGCTTCATAGATTGCTCACTATGGTTATGCTGCAAGTTTCCACCATGATTAGGCATGCCTTAGGCTAGCAGCCCAGGCGTTTCTCTAACACATATACAAACTCCATGAGCTTACAAGCTCCCCTTTTATTTCACACCGCCCGGATCCATAAGCAAAAGAACATGATATCAACCAAATGAAGTGCAATGTTGAAAGCGTTCCCCATAGAAACATGGTTCTACTAATTCACAACTTATAAAGAACAAGCATATACGCAACATAGATGGGAACAATGGTTCAAGTTTATTAAGTGCAAGAAAAGTAAAGTGTGCCATCAAGTTTGTGAGAGATTTAATCACTAATTTTCACATAACAAGTTTAATTCGGAAGGTAGATAAAAACATGAATATACTTGGAATAGCAAATGCTAATAGGTAGGTATGGTGGACTCTTTGGAATAACTTGGTTTTATTTGGAGTTGGATGTATGAGTAGAACTCATACTTGGTATGGAGGCTAACAAAAGACTGGGAGCGACCAACTAAGAGAGCAATAATGGCCATAATCATGCAAAGCGACAAAACATCATTAATTAAAGCATAAAGTGATATTACAAGTCGAAAAGTAAATGATCATAGAGGCTATGGTTGCTTGGTATAGTCTTAACATGGTGTGAGCATGCATAAGTCAACCCAAATAAAGCATTAAAGGAGAATACCACAATACTATGCTTTAATATGCTAAAACAACACATGATTCTTTCAAGGCACATTAAGAAATCTCAATTATTTGTAACAAGTCATGCTACAACAATAATCACTAAGCATAAAGCCAAAACACTATCAAGCATTACATGACAAAGTCTAAGCCACAGTCAAAAACAAGACTCCTTTTATACCACTTAAGCATGAACTTTTCCTACTCTTTTCCAATCCAAACCAACTTATTTCAAAACTAATGTATGAATACTGGTGTCCAACCAATTTATTCAAGCAAACTAAGAAAATGAAAACTAAGAACAAAAATGAAGACGCTCCAAGAACAACACAACTGTGCATGAAACAATAAAAATGAAGTGTTTGGAAGAAACCTGAAATTTTTATTGATGAAGAAGGGGATGCCTTGGGCATCCCCAAGCTTTGACGCTTGTACTTCTTGAATATTTCTTGGGGTGAAACGGGTGGCATCCGCAAGTTTGAGTTTTTGTCCATACTTCATCTTATCACATTATTCTTCCCTACACTTAAAATTTTCCTTCATACAAAAATTCACACAATCTTCATTAGCAACATTAGTGTACTCAAGATAATAAGTCTTTAGGTTCAGTTCCAACATAAGTAAAACTTCCATTAAAACAGACCAGCAGGTAAAAACCAATTTTTTCGAAGACCTTCTGTTGATCAAATCGAAAAGTGTTGAACTAACGAAAGTTAGATAACAACCTGGGGCAGAAGCAAAAAAATTATAGCTCAATCTGACGTACAGAGATCTTTCACGATTTTTTACAGAGAAGCACAAAAATCTATTTCGGGATAACAACTTTCCCAAGTCTTACTTCTCTCTCGTTAGAGGTTACTTTTGGCACAAAAACCACAAAAAAAAATAAGGAGAGGTTATTACTAAAGCAATAACTTCCAAGACTCAACAAAAAAAAAACTTACTGAATAAAAATAATGGGTTGTCTCCCAAAAATCTCTTTCTGTATAGCCATTAAGATAGACTCAGTAATTTGAGAAGATGCTCACATAAGAAATATAAATTGAAGCAAAAGAGAGCATCAAGGAGCAAATATGATACAAATTTAAGTCTAACCCACTTCCTATGCATAGAAATCTTGTAAGAAAATAAATCAAAGAATCGCATAGTAACAAGAATGGGTAGATAAAACAAGAGCAACTTTGGAACTTTCAATATAAAGAGAGGTGTTTTAGTAACATGAGAATTCCAACAACCATATTTTCCTCTCTCATAATGATTTTCAGTAGCATCATGAACAATATAAATATCACAATCATCCTCCTTTGGTAAGCATGGAGGGCGATCAAATAAGGTATTAGTTAAAGAGTTACTCTTATTGGGAGGTAGACATGGGTAGCTTTTCCATTCTTCCTCCTCTTGATCATCACTCTCCTCCTCTTTTTCATCCAATGAGCTTCCATTTTCAGCAATTTCTTCTTCCATAGGCTCCTGCAAGGCATTAGCCTCTTCCATTGGTGGAGAGCATCTATTAAGATATTCAAGAATATAGCCATTTTCTTCCTTGTAATTATCAAAGAAAATTTTAAGTATATCATAAACCTCATATTTATAAGGTGCATCATCAGTATTTTCAAGTAAATAAGCAAATACAAATGCACCCTTCCAAGCAATAAGTTCGTCAATTTGTTCCACATCATAAAAGACATAATTTCCCTTAACATAAGAAGATATAGTAGCATATCATTATACTCACATTAAAAAGGGAGGTGTTTATACCTCCTATAGCAACAAAGCAATAAGTAATATTATAGGTAGAGCACACGTTTCTAGCAATGGTATACAATTTATCAATTTGTTCTCATAAGTGTTTCCCTTTTTGTGACAAGCAGTGTTCCTTATAATAATATTTTTGTTCTTCCATGAACCCACCTTGCCAATAAGATCTAGTTTCAAAGAAACCAACAATTGATAGGAAACATGATAAAGCAAGACAATAACAGACCAATGAAAATAACAACTATAGTAGGAACTAAATTTTTTTGTGTTTTTTTATAAAGGAAGCAAACTAGTACAACTAATTTTTTTGTGTTTTTGACAAAGAAACAAGCAAACAAAGTAGAAATAAACTAGGCAAAACAAATAAAACAAAGTAAAGAGATCGGTTATAAAGGACTCCCCTTGTGAAGATGTCCTTGACTCCCTGGCAACGGCGCCAGAAAAAGTGCTTGATGGCTCAAAATGTAGAGCTCGTTGGGGAACCCCAAGAGGAAGGTATGATGATCACAGTAGAATGTTTTCCCTCAGTTATGAAACCAAGGTTATCGAACCAGTAGGAGCAAGGAAACACCTCCAAGCTGTTGTTTCCAACTTGGAATCCTGCACAACACAACCATAGAACTTTGCCCCCAACTTACAGTGAGGTTGTCAATCTCACCGGTTTTGCTGAAAACAAAGGATTAAACGTATTGTGTGGAAGATAGTAATTGCTTGAAGAAAGTAAACAGTAAAACAGTAAATAGTAGATAGTAGATTGATGGTAAAATACTGGACCGGGGTCCATAGTTCACTAGTGGTGATTCTCCTTAAGATAGATGACATGTTGGGTGAACAAATTACAGCGGGACAATTGAAAAACATCGAGAAAGCATACATGCATATACTAATCATCTTGACTCCTATGAGATTTGATTGGGCATTATAACATTATACATAGACTGTAATCCAACTGCATCTATGACTAATAATCCACCTTCAAGTTATCATCCGAACCCCCTCCTGTATTAAGTTGCAAGCAACAGATAATTGGATTAAGCAAAGTGTGTAAAGTAAACAATACGATTGTTCTATGAACAAAGGATTGCTGTTTTCTCCCTAGTAGCAACAGCACATCTAGTACCTTAGAGATTTCTGTCACTTCCCCAGATTACTAGAGGCATGGACCTACTATCGAGCATAAATACTCCCTCTTGGAGTTGCTAGCATCTACTTGGCCAAGATAGCTACTAACAACAGAAAGCATGCAAGATCACAAATAACAAAGACATGATAGAATCAATAATAAATCTGAAATAGCATCTCAATATCCATCAGATCCCCGCAAACACAACATGTAAGATTACAAATAGATGATCTTGATCATGAATGGAGCTCACAAGATCTAAACATGGTAGCACAAAGGAGAAGAACCAACCATCTAGCTATTACATGGACCCGTAGTCCAGGGATGAACTACTCATGCATCACACCGGAGGCAGGCATGGTGATGAAGAAGACCTCCAAGGTGAACTCTCCCCTCTGGTTGGGTGCCGGGAAGAGCTTCAGATCCCTCCCGGTCTAGGGATGGAGATGACGGCGACTAGAGACTCTTTCATGGAATTTTGATAATTTATTTAGGGTTTTCGTCCCGGGAGGATTTTATAGGCAGAAGGGATAGGTCGGTGGAGCATCAGGGGGCCCACACCTGGTGGTGGCGCGGCTAGGGCTGGCCGCTCCACCCTAGGGTGTGGTCGCCCTGGTTCCCCGCTCCGTCTCCCCTCCGGACTCCGTGTTGCTTCGGGTAAAATATTGACTTTGGCTTTTGTCTAGTCCAATTCCGAGAATATTTCCTTACTAGATTTTCTGAAACCAAAAATAGCAGAAAGCAGGCAACTGACACTATGTCATCTTCTTAATAGGTTAGTTCCAGAAAATGTGTAAAAATACTCCAAAGTGTGGACAAAACATAAGAAAGTAGATATAAACAAGCATGGAACATCAAAAATTATAGATACATTTGCAACGTATTAGTCAGCAAGCTGAAAAGAAGAAATATCTCAGTATTGCGAAAAGAGACAATAATGTAAAGATGAACACATGATTCAAGTTACTGCTGGAAACTTACCGGTACCACAGGATCTTCAGCCGTGTGCATATCCAAAGACAGCTGCGGGATTTTCTTCTCGATTCGCTCCCTTATCAACCACTCGATTTGGGACTCGTATTATTTATCTGTGTAAGGGTGGGAGCAGATCCAGAGAGTATCCTTTTTGGACGCAGTGATGGAATGCATAAGACGATCACCATGGTGTTGGAGGGGTTGGATCCGGCGTGCCACCCAGAAGTGAACCAAGTCAGACCCCTTAAGGCCCTTGTGCTTCATCAAATATTCAATCCACCTCTTGGCAAGAAGCAGATCGTCACTAAGAGCCGGCTCATCTGCGTCCCAGGACTCTTGGGGCGTGGTGGCACCGTCAACAAAAGCCAGCAAAGCAGTAGCTTTGCCGAGAGCAGGAATATCCTTGTGATAAAAGAAGGTGGATGGCCACTGTTTCACCGACTCACTAGCCTTAATCCGAGGATATACGTGCTCTCTCCTAACGGAAAAACTGATGGTTCCGGTAATGTATGGATTACTGGCAGTGATAGAGTTTCTCCGAATATGAAAATAAAACCAGAAAAGAGTGAGACTCGGCCTAATGCTGAGGTACCCCTCGCACAAAGAAGCGTAAGAGCTCATCTCTAAGAGTGAGTTCGAGTGGAGATGATGGAGTTGAACTCCGTAGTGATCTATAGCCTCAGAAAAGAAATCCGAGGAAGGGAAACTCAAACCTCTGTCGAGGTGGGTGCCGAAGTGCACCCGCTCGTCGGCGCGAGGGGTAGGGACGGTTTGGCCGTAGCCGCTCCGCCAGTCGCCGGCACGGAGAAGTCCTTCTTTCTCCATGACGCGGAGCTTGGCATCGTCCAAGACATAGAGGATCCAGACCCCATGGTGACTCTCCTTCTCCGTTGCCGAAGCCGTCGTTGTCGTCACCGCCGCGCCGGAAGATGAGGTCTCAGCCATTTTTCTGTGGGCCGATGACCTAGGATGGGCGGCGCTGGAAGATTTTGGGAGGTAGAGGAGCTCTGTTTTCGTGGGAAGCGTTGGGAGGAAGGAAGCGGTGAAAATGCTGGTGAAGAGAAGAGGGAGAGAATCTTAACCCCTTATATCCTTCGTCCATGCCAAGATTCGTGCAATGTGTACAGTAACCGTGCCACGCGTCGCGGAAGGAGCTAGGTAACCCCCACGTGATTATTACGCCGCCTCGATCTCCCCGCACGCATTAAAACGACGCCTCGGTTCCGCAAAAGGCGGACCCACCAATGGTCGTGCTGACAGGAATGTCTATCAGTGACGTGACTTGACCATGACTAGTGTCATATTACGCCAGAGACCAAGTTCTGGCTTAGTTTGAATTTCAAGCTGGAAACCCGAATAGTGCATTTATAGGGCCAACTCGTTTGAGACCCGGATCCTATCCTTTCTTTTGAAGTTTCAGGAACCCTTCAAGACTCTACAAGCCAAACATCAAGCTAGACAATGATGAAATCTGACTTTGGATCTTGGAGGCTTCCGGGGGCTGCTGTTAGGGATATACTTTTCGGGTATCCTCACTATGCCTCATTGACTAGGGTGGCCTGCTTCGGGTTAGAGCTTTGCTTCATGGGCGGTCCAGTCAGGGAGAAGAGACGGAGTCCAGTCCGGCTACGGGAAGGCCTAGAAGACTTACCGACATACGCCTGGTATGTTACTTGTAGTTCAAGATGTACTCTGTAACCGACTCTTAGTCATAGCCGCATAGGTCTCTCTTGTAAACCCTAGGCCAGATATCTATATAAGTTGTCCTAGGGTAAGCCTTTAGGACACCCTCACAATAGTATACAATCTCAACTCACACAGGCGAAACCCTTGTAACCCATATTCCGGCTCTGCTGTATTACTGGATTGTTAGCAGGAGTAGGATCCATCCAAAGCCGACAGATTCGAACCTAGGTAAACTTGTTTGCTCATCGTCCCGGAATACCGTACGTCTCACACCCCTCTCTTCCGCACGCCTCGAGGACCCCCTCATGGCATACTTGTCATCAATCCAATGACACTCGGTGACTAGGATCATAGCGAATGGTGCTGTTAGTGTAGGTATTGTCGCGATGGGTATGATCCCGATGGACGGTGACCATCATGTGGTCTGGAGCAGCAGGAGCAGGCGACACGCCTGGAGTAGCGGGCTTGGGCGATGCATCAGGGGCAGCAATTGCGGGTGTCGCGGATGGTGCCGCACCAGCAGGGGGTGACACGGACTGCTGTTGTGTCTCATGGGCCAGCGAACACGGCCCGCTGGGAGGTGGTGTTGATGGGCCGCGGGATGCATCCGGGGCCGAGCCAGATGTGGCCAAACCGGTCACATGGGAGGGCACGTCCGTGCCATGCACGCCAGGAACAACGACATCGATCGCTAGGGACAGCATGGCAGTGATCACCTCCTACTAAAAACAAGGACAAGTAGCTGCAACATGGGCATTAGTACACAAGTAGCACAAGTCATATTTGCGCATATGTTCACTCATAGCCGATTCAGATAAAGGAAAAGTAATGGCCTCATATAGAGTAGGAATATTAGTCCGAATTACGGGAGTAGCATAGGGAAAAATAGACTCGTCAAATACGACCTCCCTAGAAATATAAATCTACCCCGTGGACCGATCAAAATATTTGTACCCCTTAGCATAGGCTATAGCCTAAGAAAACATAGAGTTTCGAGCGAACTTAAACTTTGTGTATTATACTTGCGAAGACTAGGCCAACAGGCATAGCCAAAAGTACGGAGAAACTTGAAGTTTGGCTAAATTTTGTGAAGGCGAAAAATGTGAGTATCCTTTTGCAAGACAGGAGTAGGCATACGATTAATAAGATAGCATGCTGTCAGGAAAGCTTCATCCCAAAATTGGAGGGGTAGGGACGAGTGAGCGAGGAGAGCCAATCCTGTTTCAACGAGATGGCGTTGTTTGTGCTCCGCAACACCGTTCTGTCAAGAGGTGTGGGGATAGGAAACTTGATGGGAGATGCTTGTGTGCTGAAAGTAGTGATGGAGATGATGATACTCACCACCCCAGTCAGACTGAATGCCCTTGATCTTGTTGTCCAGAAGGCGTTCCACATGAGCCTAGAAAGCATAGAATACTTGCTCGACATCAGACTTATGCTTAAGAACATATATCCAACAAAAATGACAGTAGTTATCAATGAACTAACATAGTATTTGTAACCACCGGAAGATGCAACAGCAGGACCCCAAACATAAAAATGAATCAATTGATGTGGCATAGTAGAAATACGTTCAGAAGACATATAAGATAATTGGTGAATTTTGCCATGTTGACAAGCATCACAAACTGAAACAGAATGGTCAAAAGGTAAACAAGGCAAACTATGGTGCTTAACAATGTTTTGCACTACACTATTTGAAGGAAGACCAAGACGCTGATACCACTAGGACCTTTACAATGGTGCTAGCATGATGTGATGACGATGGTGATGACGCTCGACTAAATAGAATCAGGTAGAGACCCCCATGACTCCTACCATGAAGAAGAACTCTCCTTGTGGCCTTGTCCTTAACATGTAAAAATGCCGGTGAAATTCAACAAACACGTCGTTATCAGAGACAAGGAGATAAACCAAGAGAACATGTTGATTAATATGAGGGACATGAAGGATGTTTTCCAAGTGGAGAGTTGAACAGGCTAAAGTCAATTGACCAATATGTGAAATAGACAAACGTTTACCATTGGCCACTTAAACATTGTCCTTGCCAGCATAGTGCTCATGAATCTGTAGGCACTCAAGGTCGTTGGTGAATTGGTCTGTTGCCCCAGAGTCCATCAGCCAAGGCGCCATGTTGTTTGAGTTCATGGAGGTAGCATTGCTAGAATGCTACTTGTTGTTGTTGTAGGAGTAGTTGTGGTTGAAGCGGTTTTTGTAGTCGAAGGCCTCGTGCCCCCAGTGAGATGGGTATACCCTATAGGTACTCGAGCTTGGTATATACGGCCTAAATACAGCGGAATCCCATGATGTTGCCAAGGCCCAAATGGAGAACTCGAGTAACCTACGAACTCTCGATTGCTTGTGGAACAAGAAGAAGCTAAAGATAGAAAGTTTAAAGGGAAAACCCTAACCTGTAACTTACTCGACCTGCTACCCGAGACCTAGCCTATCTATATAAAGGCTAGGAGGGGGCAGCGAGGAGGACACATGCAACCCTAGTTTCCACAACCCTCGCCAGATTGCATCTGCGCACCATTGTAATCTTCGATTCCTCTATTAATTCCACGAGCAGACAAGCAGGAGTAGGGACCTCTACGAGGCCTGAACCTGGGTAAACCTTGCGTCCTTGTGTGCTTGTTTGCTAGCCGATTGATGCTTCCAGCGCTCCCTCCTTCTCCAAAACCCAAGTACATGACAATGGGCATTGATGAGTTAAACCCTCGTCAATTGGCGCCGTCTGTGGGAATTGGGAGTGCTGATGTTGTGGCTTCTTCGGCCCTATCAACTGCGATCTATAACTCCACAATAGAGGAGATTCGCCAGCTCTTCGGCGCGTTCGACTTCACTGTCCATATGCCGGCCACTCGCCCGGCTTTCGAGTCCATGGGCGATGGAATTAGCCTGGCGATCAGGAGCTTCCACTTCCAAGTTGGTCAGATGGGCATGCTTCGCATGCCTGACCAGCCGACAACACTATCGATTGCTCCAGCATCGTGGTTCCCTCCACTGATCGGCACCCTCAGTGAGCTCAATGCCTCAACAACAGTCAAGAATATGGCCAGCGACAATAGTCGCGAATCCGTGGGCGATCTGGCAACTGAAGATGGAGCCTACGACTCTGGATCTGAAAGTTGTGGGAGCAACAACTTCCCCAACCACTTCATGTGCGCCGTCATCAATGTTGGCGATTCCTCCGCCAATCGTGACAACACGGGCAATGGTGGCAATGGAACCGACCCGCCAAACGGTGGCATACCTAATGGCGGACCTCCCAATGGCGGACCACCCAACGGCGGCCCCACTAACGGCGCCCCTGTCAACAACGGAGGGGCAGTCGAACCTCCAACTATGGTAAATGAGCAGACTGGTGAGCATGTCGTGATCAGGCTCAACGATCTCGAGTGGGCCCGCTATCGAGAAGCCCTACGAGGCAACCATTTACCCTTCAGCTCCGCGCAAGAACTGCTGATGGGCTACCATTGGCTCCTAAAGGAGGAATACAAACGCCAACTACACACACTCGCAAAACTCGAAGCACGTAAAAAGGCGGCAGACAAGTCGAGCCTTCGAAGGGCCGGACTCTCGTCCCACGGAGGATCCTCCTCCAAAGGCAACGAGTATGTGGCCAACCAAAGGCGATCTCGAATGGCTCACCTCACCGAGCAGGAACACATAGAAGCTGCAAAAGTACTCGACTTCGGCTCCATGACAGTCGACACACGGGGCAACGTGGTCCCGAAGACGCCGCAAGCAGCGGTGACAGCGGCTGATGGCCCAAAATATATCGAGCTTGTTGGGGAACCCCAAGAGGAAGGTATGATGAGCACAGCAGCAAGTTTTCCCTCAGTACGAAACCAAGGTTATCAATCCAGTAGGAGAAAGGAAACACCCCAAAGGTGTTGCTAGCTGAGCCTTGGCAGGGCTCACTACCGGTTCTAGTAGCAACGTGGAGACCTGCACAACACAACCACAGAACTTTGCCCCCAACTTGCGATGAGGTTGTCAATCTCACAGGTTTTGCTGAAAACAAATGATTAAATGTATCGAACGGAAGGAAGTAATAGTTTGCAGAAAGTAAACACAAAGCAGTAAATAGTTTGATTGTAGATTGAAAGTAAAAGAAAGGACCGGGGTCCATAGTTCACTAGAGGTGGCTCTCCTTAAGATAGATAACATGCTGGGTGAACAAATTACAGTGGGGTAATGGACAAACATCGAGAAAGCATACAAGCATATACTAGTCATCTTGACTCCTTTGAGACTTGATTGGGCATTACCACATTATACATAGACCGCCATCCAACTGCATCTATGACTAATAATCCACCTTCAGGTTATCATTCGAACCCCCTCTAGTATTAAGTTGCAAGCAACAGATTATTGCTTTACAAATTGTGTGTAAAGTAAATAATACGATTGTTCTATGAACAAAGGATTGTTGTTTTCTCCCTAGTAGCAACATCACATCTAGTACCTTAGAGATTTCTGTCACTTCCCCAGATTACCAGAGGCATGAACCCACTATCGAGCTTAAATACTAACTCTTGGAGTTGCTAGCATCTACTTGGCCAAGATAGCTACTAACAACGGAAAGCATGCAAGATCACAAATAACAAAGACATGATAGAATCAATAATCAATCTGAAATAGCATCTCAATATCCATCGAATCCCCACAAACACAACATGCAGAATTACAAATAGATGATCTTGATCATGAACGGAGCTCACAAGATCTAGACATGAAAGCACAAAGGAGGAGAACCAGCCATCTAGCTACTACATGGACCCGTAGTCCAGAGATGAACTACTCACGCATCACACCGGAGGCTTGCATGATGATGATGAAGGCCTCCAGGGTGAACTCCCCTCTCCGGCAGGGTGCCGGGAAGAGCTTTAGATCCCTCCCGATCTAGGGATGGAGATGACGGCGGCTACAGACTCTTTCATGGATTTTTGATCGAGTACTTAGGGTTTCCGTATCAGAGGCAATATATAGGCGGAAGGAGAGGCCGAGGGGGTGCCTCGGGCGGCCAGACCACCCCCTGGCACGGGCTAGGCGTGGCCGCATGGCCAGGTGGTGTGGCCAGGCCCCATCCCCTCTCCGTCTCGTATCCTGGCTCTAGATGTCCCCCGGTAAAATAATGACTTTTGCTTTTGTCCCGTCCAATTCCAAGAATATTCATTTTCTGACTTGTTGGAACCAAAAATAGCAGAAAACAGGCAGCTGGCACTGTGGCTCTTGTTAATAGGTTAGTCCAGGAAATCATATGAAAAGTACTCCAAAGTGTGGACAAAACACAAGAAAGTAGATAAAACCAAGCATGGAACATCAAAAATTATAGATACATTTGAAATGTATCAACATCCCCAAGCTTAACTCCTGCTCGTCCTCGAGTAGGTAAGTGATAAAAAGAAAGAATAATTTTTGAGGTGACATGCACCATCATAAACTTGATCAAAGTATTTGTAAAACATTCAAAGCTGGGATCATAGTACTTCAATCATAACATGAAAGGCAAAGTTCTAGCAATAAGACAAAGAAAACAAAAGATTCATGAATAACATTTGCAAGACGTTTGTTTGTTTCACATAAAGAAAACATAGCATAGTAGCATTCAGCTTGTCCCTCATAGAGTAGCAAGTATAAATGCATAGGACACCTTCAAAGTTCATAAGAGTGACTAGATACAAATAGTTTAAAACAAGTAATATCAAGGTATGCATCAATCAACTAGTCTTGGGACAATGCACATAGAACTAAGAATGGCCACTATGCTCTCGAAGTAGGTGCATAAAGGTAGAAGGTGGAGACTCAATATAATGGTGGAAGAAAGGCCTTCATAGAAGGAAGCAGAGATTCAAGTTTCATAAAGAGCTTCCAAAAATTATGGTACTTATAGCTTTCAGCTCTCATTGACCCTATCATAAGCATATTAAAGTGATTAAGGTTAAAGTGAACAAACTATGGTGTACATGCTTGACGAAGTATAAGTTAGAAATCTCATGTCCCTTGAATACGAGGGCCGCTCCTCATGCTACTCAAGTTTAGTCACCGGTAAGTTCTTGTCATCGTAAGTACATGTGTATCATAGAGAACCGCGAACGGGGTACCCCTTGCCCGATGATACGGAAGAATCCCCATATCCAAATGACAAGGCAAGCAGACAACGAGCATCTCAGCAATCTTCTTATTTACCATGGGAATATGGTGCCTTTTCTATCTTTCCTCTTTTCATAATATCTTTTTTTATTTTTCTATTTTTTTCTCAATATAGGATTCTTTTTTTATAAGAAGAATGCTTCATAGACAGCTCATTATGGTTACGCTGCAGGTTTCCACCATGTCAGCATGGATTAGACCAGCGGCCCAGGCGTTTCTCTAACACATATACATAATTCCATGGACTTACAAGCTCCCCTTTCATTTCACACCGACGACTTCCATAGACAAAAGAGTATGATATCAACTAGGTACAAAGTACCAGTGCAATGTTGAAAGCGTTCCCCATGACAGCATGGTTCTGCTAATCCCCAACAAATAAGTGCAAGCATATACAACATAGACAACACAATGGTTCAAGTTTATTAAGGGCAAGAAAAGTAAAGTGTGCCATCAAGTTCGTGAGAGCTTTAATCACTAGTTTTCTCATAACAAGTTTAATTTGGAAGGTAAACAAAAACATGAATATACTTGGAATAGATTAAGCTAGTAGGTAGGTATGGTGGACTCTTTGGAATAACTTGGTTTAGGGAGTTGGATGCATGAGTGGAACTCATACTTGGTTGCAGAGGCTAGCAAAAGACTGGGAGCGACAAACTAAGAGAGCAATAATGGCCATAATCATGCAGAGCGACAAAACATCATTGATCAAAGCATAAAGTGATACTACAATTTGAAAACTAAAGGATCATAAAGGCTTATGGTGACTTGGGATAGTCATAACATGGTGTGAGCATGCACCAAGTCAACCCAAATAAAGCATCAAAGGAGAATACCACAATACTATGCTTTAATATGCTAAAACAACGCATGATTCATCCAAGGCACATTAAGCAATCTCAATTGTTTATAACAAGTCATGCTACAGAAAATAATACTAAGCATAAAGCCAAAACAATATCAAGCATGGCATGACAAAGCATAGGCCACAGTCAAAAACAAACTCTCTTTAACACTTAAGCATGAACTTTCCTACTCTTTTCCAAACCAAACCAAACTATTTGAAAACCAATGCAATGAAAGAGGGGGTCCAACCAATTTATTAAGCAAACTAAGAAAACAAAAGCAAACGAAAAACCAAAACAAAAAACAAAAAAGAAGACGCTCCAAGAACAACACAACTGTGCATGAAACAATAAAAATGAAGCGTTTGGAAGAAACCTGTGATTTTTATTGATGAAGAGGGGGATGCCTTGGGCATCCCCAAGCTTCGACGCTTGTACTTCTTGGATATTTCTTGGAGTGACACGTGTGGCATCCCCAAGCTTGAGATTTAGTCCATCCTTCATCTCATTACTCATTTCTTCCATACACCAGAAATTTTTCCTTCATACAAAACTTCACACAATCTTTATTAGCAACATTAGTGCACTCAAGATAATAAGTCTTTAAGGTTCAGTTCTAACACCAATAAAACTTCCATTAAAACACTAGCTACTGTAACACTTCCCTCAAAAAGCTCAATTCCCCAAAAGAACTCTAAAAGGAACCAACAAGAAGCAAATGCAGAAAATGGCAGAAATCTGTCAAAACAGACCAGCAGGTAAAGACGAATTTTTTCGAAGACCTTCTGTTGCTCCAATAAAAAAGTGTTGAACTAACGAAAGTTATATAACAAACTGGGGCAGAAGTACAAAAATTTAGGACTCAAAAGGACGATCAGAGATTTTACACGAATTTTTATGGTGAAGCACAGAAATCTGTTTCGGGACAACAACTTTCCCAATCATTACTTCTCTCTCATTAGAGGTTACTCTTGGCACAAAAAGCAAATAAAAAGGATAAGGAGCGGTTATTACTGAAGTAATAACTTCCAAGACTCATCTAAAACTTTTGGGTTATCTCCCAATAATTACTTTTCTTTAAAGCCTTTAAGTTAGGCATAAGAAGCAAGAAGAATCAAGTGTTCTCAAATGAAGAAGCATTAAGTTTAATACCAGAAATATCTTCAACAAGGCAAAGTATCTCATCCAAATAGGTTCTAGAGGATCCTCTCTCAATGCTCTTAGGTTCACTATTTTTATCAAAAGGGTTTTCAGGAACAATCCAATCAAGATTATTTTCTATGGCTTCATGTATTGCTACTAGTTTAAAGGGTATTGGTATTTTAGGTTCCTCCCCATTAGGTTTAGTTTTGCTCATCTTTTCTCGTGTACCAACTACATCTACACATGATCCTAGTATATTGAAACGTTCAAAGTCTTTTCTAGCTTCCTTGGCAACATCATAGAATTCCTTAAGCAAAGTTTCTAGAATAAAATCTCTCTTTTCAGGGTCATCAATTTCTTTAAGTTAAAGAAACATTACTTGCATTAAGGGGTTAAGGTTAACAAACCTAGCTTCCAACATGTGAACTAAAGAAGCTACAGCAATTCATAGTTTGGAGCAAGTTCTGCAAGGTATCTATCCTCAATATCCTCATGTTTACTAACATGATTAAAGAATTCTTCAATATCATCTTTTCCAATTATTGAACCACTACCTATTGAAAGGTCTTTCAGGGTGAATTTAGGGATCAACATGGTGAGCTAAGGAAGAGGCAAAAACTAAAGGAGACTTAATTTTTTGTGTTTTTTAAATAATAAAGCAAACTCGTAAAACTATTTTTTTGTGTTTTTTATAAAGAAACAAGCAAACAAAGCAAAAATAAACTAAGCAAAACAAAAACAACAAAGTAAAGAGATTGGTTATGAGGGACTCCCCTTGTGAAGATGTCCTTGACTGCCCGGCAACGACGCCAGAAAAAGAGCTTGATGGCCCAAAATATATCGAGCTCGTTGGGGAACCCCAAGAGGAAGGCATAATGAGCACAGCAGCAAGTTTTCCCTCAGTACGAAACCAAGGTTATCAATCCAGTAGGAGCAAGGAAACACCCCAAAGGTGTTGATAGCCGAGCCTTGGCAGGGCGCACTACCGGTGCTCGTAGCAACGTGGATATCTGCACAACACAACCACAGAACTTTGCCCCCAACTTCCGATGACGTTGTCAATCTCATCGGTTTTGCTGAAAACAAAGGATTAAACATATCGAATGGAAGGAAGTAATAGTTTGCAGAAAGTAAACACAAAGCAGTAAACAGTTTGATTGTAGATTGAAAGTAAAAGAAAGGACTGGGGTCCATAGTTCACTAGAGGTGGCTCTCCTTAAGATAGATAACATGCTGGGTGAACAAATTACAGCGAGGCAATTGACAAACACCGAGAAAGCATACAAGCATATACTAGTCATCTTGACTCCTTTGAGACTTGATTGGGCATTACAACATTATACATAGACCGCCATCCAACTGCATCTATGACTAATAAGTTGCAAGCAACAAATTATTGCTTTACGAATTGCGTGTAAAGTAAACAGTACGATTGTTCTATGAACAAAGGATTGTTGTTTTCTCCCTAGTACCAACAACACATCTAGTACCTTAGAGATTTCTATCACTTCCCCAGATTACCAGAGGCATGAACCCACTATCGAGCATAAATACTAACTCCTGGAGTTGCTAGCATCTACTTGGCCAAGATAGCTACTAACAATGGAAAGCATGCAAGATCACAAATAACAAAGACATGATAGAATCAACAATCAATCTGAAATAGCATCTCAATATCCATCGGATCCCCACAAACACATCATGCAGAATTACAAATAGATGATCTTGATCATGAACGGAGCTCACAAGATCTAGACATGAAAGCACAAAGGAGGAGAACCAGCCATCTAGCTACTACATGGACCCGTAGTCCAGAGATGAACTACTCACGCATCACACCGGAGGCTTGCATGATGATGAAGAAGGCCTCCAGGGTGAATTCCCCTCTCTGGCAGGGTGTCGAGAAGAGCTTGAGATCCCTCACAATCTAGAGATGGAGATGACAGCGGCTACAGACTCTTTCGTGGATTTTTGATCGGGTACTTAGGGTGTCCGTATTAGAGGTAATATATAGGTGGAAGGAGAGGCCGAGGGGGTGCCTGGGGCGGCTAGACCACCCCCTAGCATGGGCCAGGCCTGGCCGCGCGGCCAGGTGGTGTGGCCAGGCCCCAGCCCCTCTCCGTCTCGTATTCTGGCGCAAGATGTCCCCCGGTAAAATAACGACTTTGGCTTTTGTCCCGTCCAATTCCGAGAATATTCATTTTCTGACTTCCTGGAACCAAAAACAGCAGAAAACAGGCAACTGGCACTGTGACTCTTGTTAACAGGTTAGTCCAATAAATCATATGAAAAGTACTCCAAAGTGTGGACAAACACAAGAAAGTAGATAAAACCAAGCGTGGAACATCAAAAAATATAGATACATTTGCAATGTATCAGCGGCCACCATGTACCTACTCAACAACCAGCTGCCAGTTGGAGATCCTCGAGGTGCCATGCACCAATCTACGATCGTAGGATTGGGGCTAATCGAGGCCGCTCTCGAAAAGAGCCGACGCCGGAGCCAAAGAAAAACAAGGCTCTGGCAAAACGCTATTTCTCACCCTCATCTAGCGATGACAGTCACGATCTGTCTCGACGTCGCCGCTCACGGCGACACGACCACAACTACGACGCAGATGATGACATCACGTAGCGCAAGATCGACAAGTCAAGGGCGCGACGCGCCCGATCGACTAATTCAGAAGACGAAGATGTGGAGCTCGGTGGCGCCAGATGCTTTAGTAGGGCCATCAGACAAAAGCGAATGCCCAAGTGGTTCAAGCTCCCATCGGAGAACCCAAAGTTTGACGGCCTGCAGGACCCGAACATCTGGTTGGAAGACCACATCTCCTCCGTCAGGCTCCATGGTGGGAGTCGAAGCCCAGCCATGCAATGCCTATAGCTACAGCTGCAAGGCGCCGCCCGAGCTTGGCTTAATAACCTTCCACGCGGATCCATTCGCAGCTAGAACGAGCTGGTCTACAGCTTTGTGCGCAACTTCAAGGGCACCTACAAAAGGCCCGCATCAATCGAAGAGCTGAGATGCTGCCAGCAAAGGTCGGGTGAATCGTTACGCTCGTACATCTAGATGTGGTCCATCATCAAGAACTACACGGAAAATATCTCGGAGGACCGGGCGATTGACGCATTCAACGGTGGCATTCGTCGCATAGAGCTCAGGGAGGAGCTAGGCTTCTCGAAGCCCAAAACCAATGACCACCTGATGGAAATCGCGAATCGGTGGACAGATGGAGAAGATTTGGTGAAAAATCATGTTCACTCCAATGACGAAGTAGAATTCGAGCGCAGACGCGATCGCCGAAGCAAATGTCGAATGCGCATCTACGATGACCGCGACGACGTCAACGTGGCCGTAGCCGGCTACGCCGACAAGCGCGACGACGGCCGCAACAGCAGCTACCGCAGTAGTGGACACCGCGACTCCGGGAAAACCACGCAAGTATGGCAGCGCCACACTCGCGACGAGGCACCCGCAACATCCATCGAAGATAAGTTGTCCGTGCCATGCACCGTGCACTTCTACATCGACAAGCATGACGGCAAAAAGAAATCCAGCCACCTCCTTAAGGACTGCTGCGAGTTCCTCAAACTTCATGAGGGTCTCGCTCGGATGAATCGCGACGCGGTCAACAGGGGCTACGGGGCCACCCCAGGCGCTGTGGCACATGGAGCTCCTCCACCACCACCCGGACCACCGCCAACCGTAGCTGCGCCTGACCAGCATCACGGGGCCGAGCCATACCCACGGCTATGGGCACCATGATGATCCAAAAGGGTCACCCCTCCAATCGGGTGCAAAAGGCCATCACTCGCCAAGTGAATATGGCAACAAACTCACCACCATCCACCACTGAGTACCTCAGTGGAAGCGACTCCTGCATCACCTTCGACAAGCGCGACCATCCGCGCCAAGTACCTCGTCTAGGCCATTGTCTCCTCATACTCGAGGCACAAATCGGAGGCTTCGACATGAGTCACGTCTTCATGGACAGCGAAAGCGGCATTAACCTCATGTTCGCAAGTACCTTGCGAGCAATGAGGATCCCTCTGACCTGCCTACAGGCCTCGGACACAATATTCCACGACATCGTCCTAGGCAAGGGCGTATATCCCCTTGGCAAAATCAACCTCGACGTCATCTTCGGCACGCCGAAAAACTTTCGACGCGAACGCATTGACTTTGAAGTCATCGACTGGCCCTCACAGTACCACTACATCCTCGGACGTGTCGCGTTCGCCAGGTTCATGGCAGTGCCACACTACGCCTATATGCATATGAAAATGCCAGGCCCCAACGGTGTCATCACAATCAACAGGAGCTTCGAGATGTCCAACAGTTACGACAGGGAGTTCAACAGAATTTCCCAGTCCTTTGGCATGCAGGAAGAACTCGCAAGATTGAAGGAGTCGATAGACAACAGTCTGCCTCCCCTGAGCTGGCCAAGTTCACCCGACCTATCCTTCGACTCGTCGGTGCACAGGAAGAAAGTGCAGGTCCACCCATCGGATCCCGCCAAGACGGCCCTCATCGCTAAAAACTTGAGTCCCGCATAGGAACTCGCGCTCGTCAAATTCCTCCGTGAGCACTAGGAAATCTTCGCTTGGTGTCCAGCGGACATGCCAGGAGTTCCCAGGGAATTCGCAGAGCACGCACTTGAGACGTCCAAAACGTATCTACTTTCCCGAACACTTTTGCTATTGTTTCTCCTCTAAACTTGTGTGATTCGGATGCAACAAACATGGACTGACGCTGTTTTCAGCAGAATTGCCTTGGTGTCTAGTTTTTGTGTAGAAAATCAACTATCAGGAAAAATCCCGGAAAATATGCCAAAAATCCTATTTCACCAGAAGACTCCCGGAGCCAGAATACGAGACGGAGGAGGGCTGGGTCCAGGCCACACCACCTGGTCGCGCGGGCTAGCCCAGGCCGCGCCAGGGGGTGGTATGGCTGCCCTAGACACTCCCTCGGTCTCCCTCTTCGCCTATAAGAAGCCTTCTGACCTAAAAACTCTGAGGGTTCGACGTTTTTCCAGAAGGAGTTCCGCTCCGCCGCCACCACCAGATTCCACGAAACAGCACCAGAAACTCCGTTCTGGCACCCTGCCGGGACGGGGAATTGGAGGAGATCATCGCCATCATCATCACCATCGCTTCTCCATCGACCATCCATGTTTCCCCATCTATGAGTGAGTAATCCCCCGTTGTAGGCTATGGGGATGGTAGGGATTGGATGAGATCGTTCATGTAATGGCATCAGATTGTTAGGGCATGGTGCCTAGTATCTTCTATTAGTGCTTTATGACTTTGTTGCGACTTGTTATGCTTAATGCTTGTCACTAGGGCCTGAGTGCCATGATTACAGATCTGAACATGTTATTTATTGATTATGATAGTATTGTTTTTGGTCTTACCTGCAAGTTGTATACACACATTGTTGTCCGGAACCAATGGCCCCGAAGTGACAGAAATGGGAATAACCAGAGGGAATGGCTTTGATGTGAGGATCACATGTGTTCATGGAGTGTTAATGCTTTGCTCCGGTGCTCTATTAAAAGGAGCACCTTAATTGCCAGTAGTTCCCTTGAGGCCCCACTGCAAACGGGATGGCAGGACAAAAGATGTTGTGCAAGTTCTCATTGCGAGCACGTATGACTATATTTGGGACATATGCCTAGGATTATCTAGTACTTGGATGCTTATTCTTATTTATCTACAATTGCCCTATGTTCTAATTGCTATGTGAATTGTCTTGTCCATGCAACGCCCGTCCATCCATCCCTATGCCTACCGCACTCGAATCCTAATGTTTACTGCTATTGTTACTGCTGTCTTCACTTTACTACTTCTGTTGCTTTACTACTACTATTGCAAAACTGTTGCTACTGATAAACTGCTGTGTGCAAGATTGTTTCCAGGTGCAGCTGAATTGACAACTCAGTTGTTAAGGCTTATAAATATTCTTTGGCTCCCCTCGTGTCGAATCAATAAATTGGGTTTCACTTCCCTCGAAAATACTGCGATACACCCCTATACTTGTGGTTCATCCAGACTATTTTCTGGCGCCGTTGCCGGGGAGCATTGCTTTATTTATCAAGTTCACTTGGATTCTCTATTGTTCGCTGCTATCCATCCATCATGGGTAAGTCTCGTGATGGCAAGGTTCCTATTTTACCATCCACTACAAGAAGAGGTACTGTTCTGAACACCTTTGTTGCTCTTGATTCACCATCTGTTATGAGTAAGCTCGTTACACCACCACATACACATGCTACACACACTGCAACTACTGGGAATCTGAAACTTCTGATACTTATGATGCTGCTTCTACTGTGCTTGATAAGAGTGGTTCATTAGGTCCTTTCCTAGATGCTACGATTGCTAGAACTATAGCTGGAAATACTGAAACTCCTAATGAAGACACTACTACACCTGTTAGTTCACCTGAGTCTAGTGAGAGTTATGATATTGAAGATGGTTATGTTGAGATGACCGATGAATTTATTAAAGAATGTAAAAAACACCCATGATAGGAGCGCTGCTAAGAGTCTCCTTGAGAGGCGTACTATTAGACCCAAATTGTCTCCTATTGCTAAGTTTGCTGCTTCTCCCATAAACATTAAAGATAAAGATTATGATTTCTCTCTTGATCTATCTTACATAGCTATTGTTGAGAAAGAACCTTTTTGTGGGACTAAGAATGAAAGTGCGGTAGCACATATGAATGAACTTTCTACCATGAGTGGCTTGTTTTCTGATGATATTAAGATGCGTACTTACTTTGTTGCTAAGATTTTCCCCTTTTCACTGAAAGGAGAAGCTAAAACTTGGTTTAGTAATTTACCTCCTGGATCTATTGATAGCCCTGATTGCTTGATTAGTACTTTCCTGCAGAAATATTTTCCTCCTAGTGCTAGACATGCTATTTTGCAGGAACTTTTTGATTTTAAACAGGGAGAAAAATAGATATTGCCCGAATCTTGGGCAAGGTTTTGTGCTTTGATTCATGCATAGGCTGGAAGTCCATTACCTAAGAATGAGCTTCTTGATATATTTTATAATGGACTAACTGAAGAATCTAGGACATACCTAGATAGTTGTGCTGATTGTGTTTTCAGGAATAGGACTCCCAAGGAAGCTGAGGAATTAATGGCTAAAATAAGCAAGAACTATGAGGATTGGAATCCTCCTAAACCAGCTATACCTGAAGTAATTATACCTGAATCTACTATACGGGTGCATATTCCAACATTAAAGAAGAGGGGAGTTATTGAATTAAATGATGAAGTGATGAAGGAAGCTAAGAAATGTCTTAAGGAGAAGGGAATTAAAGCTGCAGATGTCAAGAATTTACCTCCTATAGAAGAATTATGTAAGCATATTCCCTACTTATCCACTATTGAGGTACACTCTCTCCAACACTTTGATGAAGGTGATATCCCTTACTCTAAACCTCCTGATCAATGCTTAGAAGAATTCGATATTTTTATTGCTAAGCAAGATAATTTTAATAAAAGGGTGCAAAATCATCTAATGGAAAACACTAGAGCTATTGTTGAGTTAAAGGATATTGTGGAAAGAACCTCTAATGATGTTAAAATGATTGTTAAACACTTTCAAATGGTTCAAACTCAAATAGATCAACTCATTAAAGTGCAAAAAGACTTGCTAATTAATGCTACTAAAGAAAACATGCTTATGAAATTAGAACTAGAAGTGGTGCTGCTACCCAGGATCCTCTATATCCTGAGAGGCATCCCAAAAGGATTGAGCAGGATTCTTGACAAGCTGAAAATAGTGGCTCTACTCGTAAGAAAAGGAAAAAAGAAACATAAAACTATTGTAGAACCCTCTGAACCTGCTATAGATCCTAATAGTATATCTATTTCTGATGCTAAAACTGAAAGTGGTAATGAAGAAAATGAAGCTCAAAATGAAGAAAAAGTAGAAGAAGAACCTGAAAAGCACACTAAGAATACTAAATACACTAAAGAAGATTTTATTGCTAAAAAACATGGTAGTGAAAGAGAGCCTTGGGTCCAAAAAACTATGCCTTTCCCTGATAAGAAACACAAGTCAAAGGAAGATGAACACTATAATAAGTTTTGTGAGTGGATGAAACCTTTATTCTTGCAAATTCCTTTGAGTGATGCTATTAAATTGCCTCCTTACTCCAAGTATACGAAGGATATTGTCTCGAATAAAAGGAAGATCCCTAATGAAGAAATTTCTACCTTGCTTGCTAATTATTCCTTTAATGGTAAAGTTCCAAAGAAACTTGGATACCTAGGGATTCCAACTATCCCTTGCTCTATTAAGAATAGTTACGTTTGAACTTCTTTGTGTGATTTGGGAGCTAGAGTTAGTGTTATGCCTTTCTCTCTCTATAAGAGACTTCAACTGCAAAAATTAATACCAACTGATATATCTTTGCAAATGGCTGATAAATCTACCACTAATCCTGTTGGTATATGTGAGGATGTACCTATTCAAGTGGCTCATAATTGCTTGATATTAACTGATTTTGTTGTGCTTTAAATGCCTGAAGATGATAATATGTCTATTCTTGGGAGACCTTTTCTTAATACTACAGGAGCTGTTATTAATTGTAATCAAGGAAAGGTGACCTTTAATGTTAATGACAAGGAACATACTGTCTATTTCCCCAAGAATATTGAAAGGACTTATGGTTTGAATTCAATTGAACATGTTGAGGGCATCCAAGTTGGAGAAATATATTGTCCCATACCAAGAGAAAAATTTGAAACTATTATGATTGGGACCATTGCTATGAAGGTTGAGGTAACATAATCATTAGTGGAATACAAAGTTTTGCTTCATATGGAATTGTTTTGGTAACAAGACCTGATCAACCTTGTTAACAAAAGGATTTCATTGAGCAAAACAATGTTTTCACCATGATTATCTCCGCTTACTTTTATTCTATCCATTTTAGTTTTTGCTTTCGTTTAGTTTCCTTTGTTGTTAGTTGCTTGCATGTTAGAGTGTCTTAGAACTCCTGTAGTTGTAGCCTTTTTTTGTCATTGCATCATTTCCAAAAAAAAATCTGTCTATTAGAAAATCATTCATCTATGCCTGAAAAATGCCCAAAAATAAAGTGTCTCGAAAAATTCCAGAAAATTCATATTAAATTTTTACGTGAAAAAAGGGGCAGAGGAGTGCCTGGAAGGTACCAGGGGGACCCACCAGGCAGGCACACCACTTGGTGGTGCGGCCTGCCCTGGGTGGCGCCATGCCATGTTGTGGGCCGCCCCTGGCCCTCCACTCACTCTCTCATTTACCACTTTCTTCTCTCCCCTGAGCAAACTCCAGTTCATTGCTCAAAATCGCGTTCTTGCTGTGCTTGCTCTCGATTTTTTCGATCTCCTTGCTTAGCCCATCTTTGTTGCTGAAATTTGGAGCATTTGTTCTCCGGTATGTGACTCCTCCCCTTGTCCAAGTAGATTTGTGTTTAGTGGATTATATCTCGAGTATTTTGCTGCTATAGGTGACAGGTTATGAGAGCTTGTAAGATTGTTTGATGCTTAGAGATATAGTTTTGATGCATGTTTTGGCCTCTTACAAGTCCCTATGAGTAGTACCCTTCATTATATTCACTTTGCAATCACTTGTTTAATAGGTGTTTAAATTTCAGAATATCAAGCATGACCAACCATACCTTTGGAGAGATATATGAGAGGGATGCACCTAGGAGGTCGAGGCCCTCAAGATCAGCCTCTCAGTTTAGGCCATCATACAACAAAGATCTCATTGCAACTCGTATTGGTAATCAAGGGGATGATGGGGATGCTCACCCATCTACTTTTCCTTGTTTACTTTCTTACAAGCTGCGGGGATTCTTGATGATTTCTTGCTACTAATTGAGAGGGTTGGTTTGACCTCATATATGCAAGATGAGAGTGAGTAATATGCTATGCTCACCAAAACTTTTGTTGAGAGCTTCGTGTTTACTAACACACCCTATCAGTCAACTGTCTCTTTCAAAATTTATAACCTGCCCTTCACCATGTCATTGGAAAGATTTTGCAGTGTTGTAGGTGTAAGCATGACAGGGACCGTGAAGAAGATTCAAGGGCGACCAGCTGATTTGCTGGAACTTTACCGAGGGGTGACCAATGATGATGACCGCATGGCGCAACGCGGAAAGATAAGAAACATTCAACTCCCTGCTCTTAGATACTTTGCACATTATCTTGCTACTAGCATACTTGGTAGGGAGAATACGAATAATATCTCTAACAATCATTTAGCCTTCCTTGCTACTGCGCTTAACAATGACACTCGGTACAACCTTGGCTCACTTATTGCTCGCCACCTAGCTGCTAGGGGGCCTATCTATGGGGGCATCATTGCCTCGCGTATGGTACATGCATTAGGGCTTTCATTGGACCCTAATGATACTATATTAGCACCACAAAGGCTTGACCTTGTTGCTATGGAAACTCATCACTTTGTCACTACTGATTCTGATTAGGACAGTCTAGTATATAGGATGTTGTTTACTGATGGGGATGAGAGGGAGATCCCTTTGCCACAGTCTTCTTTGTTTAGTGTTCACATGAGACCGTGGTCGTGCTCTAAGGAGGAGGTGGACGAGCAGCTCTGCTTGCAGGGTTTCCACGAGCAGCATTAGGAGGATGTGCCCTCCTGCGATTACTTCGCGCACTACGGTGGGACGTACTCGAGCTTGCACCAGGACAAGGGTACCTCCTCGTCGTACCATGGTGACACTTCATCCTGGCCAGCTTGGGATTCACACCCACTTAGGCCAAAAGCCTAAGCTTGGGGGGAGGTACACCGGCATCGCGCTCATCTTCATATCATGTTGCGTCATTACTTTGTATATTCATGTTTTGTTCTCTTTTTAGTTTTTGTTCTTTCTTTGCTTTTGCTTTCTAAAACACAAAAAGACCAAAAATATTTCTTTTGTTTCTCTTTGGTTTGTTTCTTCTTCTTTTTGCCTTGGTTTGCTTTTCCCTTTTTGCTTTGTTTGAACTATTCAAAAAACCCAAAAAGATTTTGCTCTGCTTGTTTTTCCTTTTTGGTTCTTGTTTTAAAAATCGAAAACACCATAAATATTTGTTGTTCTTCTTTGGCTTTGAGATTTTGTTGCAGGGTTCAGCAGTCCTCAGTGGATATTATTTTCATATTATTATTCAAGCCACACAAGTGAAGAGCAATAATGAGGATTAATGACAACTTGTGATAAGAGGCTGGTAACGAACTCTATTTTTTTCTTTTTGTACATATACTCATCATTGTGGGCATACTTAGTCTGTTCGTGTAGGGTGTATGTTATCTTTGGATGCTTAGTAGTTCTTGCTTTCTTATGATTAGTCCCATCTTGCTAATAGTTTGTAGCATGTCATATGAATGTTTGCTTGCATTACTCTATTTATGACTTGGTATGACACCGTGGTATCCTCCTCTGAATGTTTCATTTGAATTGACTTGGCACATGCTCACGCATGCATATGGCTGAAATAATCAGTTAAGCCTCGATGAATTATTTTTCCTTGAGGGTCTTGAATCACTTTCATGCCATGATTAGTCCTGTTTTGTTGCAAGCATGATTATGGCAGCTATTGCTCTCTCGTTTGTCACTCCCTTACTATTTCTAGCCTTCACTTTCACTGAGTATGTTTTACTCATGTTCCCAACTCCCTAAAACCAAATATTGCCGAAGTGTCCACCATACCTACCTATTAGCATCATTTGCTATTTCCGTGCATATTCAATATGCCTTGTTTTCTTCCGAATAAAATGTTTGCTTGTTATGAGAAAGTTAGTTAGTAAAGCTCTCACGAACTTGATGGAACACTTTATTTTATGCATTTAATAAACCTGAACCATTGTGACTGTCCATGAAAGTTATACGCTTGCAAATTATAGGCTGGGGATTAGCAGAACCGTACTGTCATGGGGAACACTTTCAACACCTGTAAATATATACCCAGTTGATACCATGCTCTTTTGTTTGCGGGATGTCGTCGGTGTGAAGTAAAAGGGGAGCTTGTAAGTCTATGGAGTTATGTATGTGTATTAGAGAAACGCCTGGGCCGTCGGTCTAATCCATGCCGTCATGGTGGAAACCTGCAGCGTAACCATAATGATATCTATGAAGCATTCTTCTTATAAGAAAGAGAGATATCTATTGAGAAAAGAAAAAGGAAAGTATATGAAAAGAGGAAAGAGAGAAAAAAGCACCATTTTCCCATGGTAAATAAGTAGATTCCTGAGATACTCATTGTCTGCTTGCCTTGTCATTTTGATATGGGGATTCTTCCGTACCATCGGGCAAGGGGTACCCCATTGGCGGTTCTCTATGATACGCACGTATTTATGATGACAAGAACTTACAGGTAACTAAAGTTGAGTAGCATGAGGAGCGGCCCTCGTACTCAAGGGACATGGGATTTTTAGTTTATAGTCTGTCAAGTAGATAACTCAGATTGGACCTCACTTTCACCTTAACCACATTAAAGATGCTTATGATAGGGGAAATGAGAGCTCAAAGCTAATGAGTACCATACTTTCAGCATTTGGAAGCCTTTCAAACTATTCAAAACCTTTTCATTTCCTTGTTGAGTCTCCACTTATTCTATGAGCACTTTCTTGAGAGCATAGTTGTCATTCTTTGTGCTTGTCTCATTACTTGATTATTTGTGTTATGACTTTGATGCTTGTATCTTTGACATCTTTATTTCTAGTCTTCACCTAAACTTCAGAGGTGCCCTGGCATTCACAATAAAAAGGCAAGCGAGATACCACTCTATCATACCTTGTTATGAGCATTGTAATGTTGTTTATATTTATACTTCATGCTACTTATTATTTTTAAGTTGGAATCTCTTCATAGCTTGCAATGCCTATTAAGTAAACTTAGTTGCATACTCTTTATTATGAATTGTCTAAGTAGTTGATCACATGCTGAGAATATATACATCATATGAAGCAAATGTGTTCATGAAAGTTCTTTTATCGCACTCAGTTTTCAACTGAATTGCTTGAGGACAAGCAATAAGCTAATCTTGGGGGAGTTGATACGTCTAAAACATATCTACTTTCCTGAACACTTTTAATATTGTTTCTCCTCTAAACTTGTGTGATTTGGATGCAACTAACACGGACTGGCGCTGTTTTCAGTAGAATTGCCTTGGTGTTTAGTTTTTGGGTAGAAAATCAACTATCAGGAAAAATCCCGGAAAATATGCCAAAAATCCTAGTTCACCAGAAGACTCCCGGAGCCAGAATACGAGACGGAGGAGGGTTGGGCCCAGGCCACACCACCTGGTCGTGCGGGATAGCCCAGGCCGTGCTAGGGGGTGGTCTGGCCGCCCTAGACACCCCCTTGGTCTCCATCTTCGCCTATAAGAAGCCTTCTGACCTAAAAACTTTAGGGGGGTCGACGTTTTTCCAGAAGGAGTTCTGCTCCGCCGCCACCACCAGATTCCACGAAACAGCACCAGAAACTCCGTTCTGGCACCCTGTCGGGACGGGGAATTGGAGGAGATCATCGCCATCATCATCATCATCATCGCTTCTCCATCGACCATCCATGTTTCCCCCATCTATGAGTGAGTAATCCCCCGATGTAGGCTATGGGGATGGTAGGGATTGGATGAGATCGTTCATGTAATGGCATCAGATTGTCAGGGCATTGTGCCTAGTATCTTCTATTAGTGCTTTATGACTTTGTTACGACTTGTTATGCTTAATGCTTGTCACTAGGGCCCGAGTGCCATGATTTCAGATATGAACATGTTATTGATTCATTATGATAGTATTGTTTTTGGTCTTACCTGCAAGTTGTATACACACGTTGTTTTCCGGAACCAATGGCCCCGAAGTGACAGAAATCGGGATAACCGGAGGGAATGGCTTTGATGTGAGGATCACATGTGTTCACGGAGTGTTAATGCTTTGCTCCGGTGCTCTATTCAAAGGAGCACCTTAATTTCCAGTAGTTCCCTTGAGGCCCCGCTGCAAACGGGCTAGCAGGACAAAAGATGTTGTGCAAGTTCTCATTGCGAGCACGTATGACTATATTTGGGACATATGCCTAGGATTATCTAGTACTTGGATGCTTATTCTTATTTATCTGCAATTGCCCTATGTTCTGATTGCTATGTGAATTGTCTTGTCCATGCAACGCCCGTCCATCCATCCCTATTCCTACCACACTCGAATCCTACTATTTACTGCTATTGTTACTTTATTACTGCTGTTGCTTTACTACTCCTATTGCAAAACTGTTGCTACTGATAAACTGCTATGAGCAAGATTGTTTCCAGGTGCAGCTCAATTGATAACTCAGTTGTTAAGGCTTATAAATATTCTTTGGCTCCCCTTGTGTCGAATCAATAAATTGGGTTTCACTTCCCTCGAAAATACTGTGATACACCCCCTATACTTGTGGGTCATCATCACTCAATGTCAACCCAGACGCAAGGCTAGTAAAACAAACAATTAGGCGACTGTCTGAGCCAAGAGCAAAAGCGGTCGGGATGGAGATCAACAGACTCCTCGACGCCAAATTCATACGCGAGATCAAGGAAAGCACTTGGATCGCCAATACAGTGCTAGTACCAAAAAAGGACACGGATGTGCGTGGATTTTACCTCTCTAAATAAGCATTGCCTGAAGGATCACTTCCCGCTACCACGGGATGTGAGCGCCTCTGCTTCCGCGACGCCTACTCAGGCTACAATCAGATTCGAATGAAGGAGGAGGATCAAGAGAAAACGGCGTTTACAATGCCTTTCGGTGTGTTCTGCTATAACACAATGCCCTTCGGGCTAAAAAACACAGGAGCAACCTATCAGCGGTGCATGCAGGCTTGCCTCAAGAACCAACTTGGTCGCAACATCCAAGTCTATGTTGATGACATCGTAATCAAGACCAAACAGGAAGCTTCATTAATCGACAATTTATGCGAAACCTTCACCAACCTCGACCGCTACCGGATCAAGCTCAATCCGGACAAGTGTGCCTTCGGCGTACCATCCGCGAGAGGGATCAAGGCGAACCCGAAGAAAATAAAAGCCATACTAGCCATGGAGAAGCCAAAGAACATAAGAGGCGTCCAGCAACTGGCTGGGCGAATCGCGGCGCTCAGTCGATTCATTAGTCGAATGGGCGAAAAGGCACTACCCTTCTACCAACTTCTCCGCAAAACTGACAAGTTCGAATGGACCAATGAGGCACAGGAAGCATTCGAAGACCTCAAGCGTCTACTGTCCACCTCACCAGTACTGGTGACCCCACACGAAAGGGAACCACTGTTGATGTACATCTCCGCCACCAACCAGGTGGTTAGCACGGTGCTCGTGGTAGAACGAGCCGAACAAAACAAGGTCCACGGGGTACAACACCCAGTCTACTACCTCAGCAAGGTACTCACGCCAGCAAAGCAGCGGTACCCGCACTACCAGAAGTTGGCATACGGCGTCTTCATGACAGTCAGGCGACTACGCCACTACTTCCAGGAACACCCAATCGTGGTGGTCAACGACGCCCCGCTTGGACATATCCTCAACAATCCCGACGCCACCGAACGAGTCGCGCTTTGGGGAATCGAACTCTCCATGAGACATTACATATGAAAAGCACGACGCAATCAAGTTGCAAGTTCTCCCTGACTTCCTCTTGCACTAGATGGAGAATCAGCTCCCTGAAAAACTAGATATGTCCTACCTCTGGACAATGCACTTTGACGGATCCAAGCGAAAGGACGGAGCTGGCGCAGGTGTCATACTGACATCGCCCCAGGGAGACAAGATGAAGTATATTTTGTGAATGCAGTTCACCGCCTCCAACAATGAAGCTGAATACGAGGCCCTGCTACACGGGATGAGGATGGAAAAAGCCTGAGGCACCAAGAGGCTCATAATATACGGTGACTCCAAGCTGGTCGTCAACCAGACAATGTACGAGTGTGACGCACTGAACGACAATATGATCGCCTACTGCGACCTCTATGACACACTCGAAGGGGACTTTGATGGTTGCGAGCTGCAGCACATAGGCCGCGAGAGCAACGAAGAGGCAGACGCACTCGCCAACATTGGCTCCACCTGCGCCCCCATACCACCTGGGGTATTTCTCGAGCGCATCTGCGAATGCTCCATCAAGCCAAAGGCTACAGAGAAGAAAACAAGCGCAACAACGGACTCGGGGGTTGCGTCGCCCAATGAGCCAATGGCACTCGACGACCTGGAGCTTGACACAGGACTCGAAGGACCAATGAGTGTCATGATGATCGAGCCATCTTGGACTCAACCGTACTTCACATACCTTCTCAGCAAGAGGCTACCGGACGATCCGACTGACGCACGGCACATTGCACGGTGATCTAAGGCATTCGCTGTTATCAACGGCGAACTGTACAAGCGCAGCATCATAGGAGTACTCCAATGATGCGTCTCAAACGCTGATGGAAGAGTTGTTCTCCTCGACATCCATGAGAGGACTTGCGGGCACCACGCCGGCAGTCGCGCCCTCGTCACCAAAGCTCTACGAGCTGGATTCTACTGGCTTACGGCCATGCGTGACGCCAAGGACATCGTCCAAAAATGCAACGCTTGCCAGTGATTCGCGGACAAACCACACGCACCTGGAGGGGAGCTCCGGCCATTTCCATTGGCCTGGCCCTTCGCACAATGGGGACTCGACATGGTCGGCAAGCTCCCAAAGTCCTCGCGAGGAGGCTACGTCTACCTCTTGGTCGCAGTTGACAAATTCACCAAGTGGATAGAGGCCATGCCGGTGACTAACCAGTCAGAAGCCAGCGCAGTCAAGTTCTTCGAGTCCATCGTCTATCGCTTTAGAGTGCCACACAGCATCATCACGGACAACGGGACGAACTTCACCTCCAAGGAGTTCCAAGAGTTCTGCGAGAACCTGGGAATCAACATAAGCTATGCCTCTATAGCACATCCACAGACCAACGGTCAAGTCGAAAAGGCCAATGGGCTCGTCTGCGGCGGAATCAAGAAACGACTCCTCAGGCCACTCAAACAGGCCGCAGGATGCTGGCCAGACGACATGCAATCGGTACTCTAGAGCCTACGCACAACCCCAAACAATGCCACGGGTTACACCCCATTCTTCATGGTGCACGGTGCTGAAGCGGTGCTTCCCGCAGAGGTACGATACAAAGCACCGCAAGTGGTCGCTTACAGCGAGCAGGAATCCACTCTTGCACTCGAAGACTCCGTCGACCTCCTTGATGAGGCACGAGAAATCGCCGCGGAAAGATCAACGATCTATTAGAAGAACCTGCGTAACTACCACAACAGAAGGCTACGCCCCAGGTCCTTCGTCGAAGGAGACCTGGTCCTGTGACTAAAACAACAAGGGCATATCAAGCTCGAGTCCCCCTGGGAGGGACCGTACGTGATTACAGAAGTAATCCTAGGTGGCGCCTATCGCCTTAAAGATTTCGAGAAAGGAGTCACGTACTCCAACCCTTGGAACGACGCGCAGCTGCGGCGCTTCTACCCTTAGTCGTCTTTTATTTTTACATTGCAAATAAGGCTATTTAGCCAAGGCTACTTAGCCATACATTGTACCTCATACTATCCTATGAATAAATAAAGCTAAGTGCCCCAAACTCTGCTGATCTTTTATTTATTTTCTGCAATTTATCCACTCGGGGGCTGTGCCACCCTAAGTGTCCCTGTGTGCTTGTTTGCTAGCCGATTGATGCTTTCAGCGCTCACTCCTTCTCCAAAAGCCAAGTCCATGACAATGGGCATTGATGAGTTAAACCCTCGTCACCCAGTATCCAAAAAATTGGTAGCACGGGTGCTACCACTTTCCATTGCAGCCAGAGTTCTAGATGGTGTGGTGGTGACCGCCTCCGCCACCGCTTCTGCCACCATAACCGCCAGTGTGATGGTGATCATTGTCGCCTTGGTACGGGCGACCTTGCCCCTGCTGCTAGATGTGCCCAGTGGGACGACCCCTACCATACTGGACTGGGGATAACTCGAGAGCACGCGGCTGGTTCAGGTTGGAAAAGAAGCCAGGGCATGAAGAAGCATTTGCCGAGGCCATCCACTCGACATCCTGAAACTATTGTGCCTGAAGGGACTCAAACAAGAAGACGGTGGAGTAGAATTCACCGTAGGGGACCGAGCGGTTTCCCATAGTGAGAGAACTAGTGATGGAGTTGAACACCGAACCCAGGCCCATGATGATGTAGCCAACATGCTCATCGTTCGAGATGGGAGCCCTGGCAGCCGCCATAGTGTCGGCGAAGGCTTTCATATTATGCATGTACTGAGCCGCGGCCATCTCCTCCTTCCGCGTTGACTGTAGTTGGTGACAAAGATGACAGACATTAGCGTGTCTCTGAGCCAAACATGGTATGGACCGCCGTCCACACGGCGGCGGTGGTGTGACAGCCGATGAGCAGACATGCGACATCATGTTCCATTGACAAAAGGAGAAAACTAAGAACACTCTGATTCGTAGTCCAGCACCGAGAGTATGTAGGGTTTGGAACATCAACTGCGGTGTCGCCGGTCCCCTGCTTGATGGTCTTCTCGAGAGCCACCTCGGTGCCATCAAGATGACAATGGAGACCCGCACTGGAGAGGTTGTGAAGGGTGCGCCCCTTCCAGAGCATGAAGTTCCCGGAGTCGAGGCGGACATGAACCGTTGGTGCAACCGTCGGTGCAAGCCCAGCGGTCGTGGAGGAGATCGAGCCCGAGGCCATGGCACCCACCAATGCCGAGACCTGGAGGGCACCAGACAAGGAACCCATCGCGACACGGAGATGCACACGCGTCGGGGTTCTGCAGGGGAAGAAGCTCGCGATGTGGAGGGAACAACACGAAGGGAGGGACTCGTGTCGGCAAGATCACAGTGGCGGTGGAAGGACTCACTCGCACGGCCCGCTATAATACCAAATTAAATTTAGGGTTTCGATGGGTCAAAGCCTCACCTCAGGATCTCATGTATATATCAAGACAGGTACAAAATACACATACACGTATAGGGCGGTATACATGCAAGCCATATACACATACCTATTTTAATAGGAGGAAGAAGATTAGGGATGGCAATGGGGCCCTGAAACTCGTAAACCCGATTAATACCCACCTTAAATGGAACGGGTCTGGTAAAAAGTTAGACCCGCCAAATTATATGGGGCGGGTATGGGGGCCAGACCCGTACCCGTAGACCCGCTATGACATGGGAATGTTGGCCCAATCTTCATTTTCTATAGTAAAAATAATAGCCTCACCCGCCCACCCACCAGGCCACCACCGGCCCACCCACCCATCACCATCCCATCGACGCGTCCTCCCACCAGTCCGCCACCGACCCAGCCACCCACCGTCATTGTCATCGCCACCGCCACCCAGGACATGGGAACGACACGTGTACCCGGTAGGTCACGGGTCTGGAGAAAAATTGGACCCGACTACACAAACGGGGCAGGCATGGGGGAGGACCTGGCCCCGAACCCGGCAAATGCCATCCCTAAACAAGATGGGTATGCATGTACTGTGAGGCCCATCAGCGAAGGTAAGTGACTCGCGGGGCTCAACCGGTGTTAATGCGACGTGCGACTCACAAAAATCCGTATGGAGAAGGGCCTTGCGATTCCTGATATTCTTATGTAGAAAACAGAACCGTTGATGGGGGTGTGAGCATTGTTAATACCTGATATTCTTATGTAGGATGATCACTAGGCTGCTGGGTCACGATTGGGATCACTACTTTTTAGGGGTTCGCTCTATGTGGACAGTGCCAGTAATCTGAGTAAAGTTTTTCTAATTCTCAATCGGCTAAGAATTAAGTTACATCTTGTGGAAATTGTTGATTCCTACAATTTTGTGTGTTGTATTGCAATGATGTTGTGAGGTTTATATAGAGATACACGGGATGGGTGTATACTTGGAGTACAAGTTGTAGAGTCCTAGTCTATCTCTATCTCATACATGTATACGTATTCTAACACCCTCCTCAGTCGTAGCGGGAATGAAGTGGACGCTTATGATTGGATTTGAAGTCTTGCGTTTGTGTCGTCTTCTCGTCTTTTCCATCATCACCTGCGTGTACATGACCATGGCCGGCACCTAGGGGTGGTGACTGTGTCCCCTTCTAGTGCCTCTCTTCCCTCCCACAGTCATAGCGGGAGTGGTATAGACGCAAGTGACGACGCGGACGCTATTGACTGAAGTTCTTGAGTTGCTCTAGACGTTGTTCTTGATGTCGAGGTAGCCGGTCGTGATGTAGTTGTGGTCGAGGTTGTCATGGTCATTATAGCCGATAGCATCGGAGGCACAAAAAATTGCGCAGTTTGTGTTGTAGTGTTCTAGGTTTTGTTCGGCGGTGGCAGGTATCATAGTGAGGCGGCGGCGGGTATCTACAGCAGCGGCGAGTTTCTTGGTCATAGTGTGGCGGCGGCAGGAATCTGCGGCTGCAGCGAGTTTCTTGGTCATTGTGCGGCAGTGGTGGGTTTTTGTGCGGCGGCTAGGGCACAAGGCAAGCGACAACGGCAAGGATTTTATGGCGGCGGCAGATCCATAGGATCGTCGGCGGCGACGGGTTTTAGCCAGGCGGGCGAGGCGATTGTGAGATCGCCCTAGCAAAGCGCTGGGCTGCGGAAACGGCGGTTTCGGACCACATGATGTAGACTTTGGCGATTACTTTTGTTGGTGATGTAGAACTCGGCGAAGATCTTAGTGTAGCCGTACAACTTGATGTAGATGTTCGGGTCGATGTAGTTCAGCTTGGTGCCATGCAGATATTGCTGTCGGTATAGTCACATCTCGGAGCAATGCAGATCTTAATGTCGGTGTAGTCATGTCTCAAAGCAGTGTAGATCTTGGTACCGGATCGATGTAGATGATGTTTTCCGGAGTACCCATGGGCCCTCTCGGTGTCTCGTGCTGCAAGTCGGCTCAGAGAAGATGTAGGCGGGCGGGCCTGTTGCACCGTTAGTGCTGGCATGGATGCAAATTGGGACTTCAGTGTCCATGCATGGATGGGCGTGGCTATTGCGCGTCTGCCGGCCGGAGTTCCAGTCAGCTCCTCTGACCGGATCGATCTTGCACTATTTTTATCCGAACAAGAGTAGCTAGAGGATCTAGGGATTTTATTCGTGGGCTAACTAGATCTAATCTATGAACAAGAGAAATTGAAATTGGATCTAATCTACTCTAAAGAATCGATCTAAAAATCTTTGATTTTGATTGGGTATCGCGCCACCGACGAGAAGAGATTGATCTCCCCGGCGGCGGCACGCGATGCGGAAGTGGTGGAAGGTCTAGAATCAGCGTCGTGAGGCAAACCACTTTGATACCATATGGAAATTGTTGATCCCTAGAATATTGTGTGTTGTATTGGGATGATCCTTGTGGGGTTTATATAGAGGTATACGGGGGTATGTGGAAAATTCGAGTACACGATGTAGAGTCCTAGTATATCTCTAACCCATACAGTTCTAACCCATACAGTATACGTATTCTAACACATCTCAAGTTCTAATCCACTAGATTTGCATCGTGATTTGTGTGTCCTTTGAGTTGTAAGTGTTGCTGCAAGTGGGATTTTCAGTTGCAGCTGGGTTGGAACTGAGATATTTTAGTTGCAAGTGGGGTTGTAATTGAGATAATTCTAGTTGCAGTTGGGATTACATGATATCACCTGAGTATTAAACTAACTCTCACTCGACTAAGAATTAGACACACCCATCTGAGTATGCCTAACTTAGCCTTTTTGCTAACGAAGTATTATCAAAAAAACGTAATGCATCACATTGAGTTCGGTGGGAGGAGGAGCTCCCCTATATTCTGATGATCCAGCCTCAAGAAAACAGCCCCAGCTTATTTGTATGTTGGTTCCATTATAGAAGGCGCATCTCGTTCTTATATTTCTCTTCTAGTCTCTTCGCATTCTTGATTAAGAATGGTGAGTAATAAAGCAGCTTGTATAAATCACAGAATGTTCCATTACATAAGGTGCATCTCATTATTATATTTCTATTTTGTTTTTATATACCTGCTCCTCATACTTTCTACAAGGCTCTTGATTTTTCGCAAACCTCACAGATTTTTTATCATTAGGGCCGTGCATTTTGTTCACAAGTGTTGCCCAATCAGAATAGAGGCTATCAGCAAGATAATATCCTTTGTCAAATGGATGGCCATTGGTCACATAGTGAGGCATTAGAGCAGCGCATTCTACAAGCCTCGAGAATACATGGGAGCGCTGGAGCATGTTGATGCCATTGTTAGAATCTGCCACGCCGAAGAAAGAGTGTCAAATCCAAAGATCTTGTGATGTCGCGGCCTCAAGTATCACTTTGCACCCTTCCATGTGGCCATGATACGGCCTCTGCAAGCAAAGGGACAGTTCTTCCACTCCTAGTGTATGTAATCTATGCTTCCCATCATCCCACTTTTCTTGTTGATGGACAAAAGGCGGGCAGTGTCATCAACATTTGACTCTCTCTCAGGTAAACATCACTGAAAATCACAATCACCGCTTTGCAAAACTTGTACATCAACTCAAGGCAAGTGATCTCCCTGATGCGCAAGTACTCATCGACAAGATCACCGGATACTCCATATGCATGCATGCGGATAGCCCAGGAACATTTCTAGTAAGAAGTGAAGCCAACCTTAGAGGTCCAACTATTCTTGCATTCAAAGTACGGACCAAAGTCCCTCACGGCATCAAGAATTGTCAAGGACAAATTTGTTGACATCCGAAAGTGACGCTGAAATATATGCTCTGGGTATAGTGGTTCTGTAGGATAGAAGTACTTCTTGCATAGATCTTCATGGCCACCTTCTCGATCACACTTCACGTTGGTCTCTGTATCATTGTCGTATTCTTCATATGATGAGTTCTCCACAACATGCTTGAATAAGAACTTGATCGAGCTTGCACTAGTTTCCATCGGTCGGGTTGTGCAAATGGCTGAATAGGTCATGCGCGCCACGTTTCGACGACGAGTCTGAACCTACTACCGCTGAAATGGACATGTCCTGGCCAGCTCCAAGAAGAAAGCCGGAGAAGCAAAAGAACCCCAGGGACGGCATGGTCTGAGGCAGCAATGGCAATCAGGACGAAGATATTGACGGGCAATGCGCAGAGCTAGGCCAGAAAAAAAGTTTCTACTCAAGCGAAACTCGGGCAAGCCACCCAAGATCCGACCAAGGTTAGAGGCAATAGTTCGTACCTCCTAACGTGTAGTTGTGGAAGTTGAGGAAGCGTGTTGCGTTGGTGCCATACGTTCCCCTTGTCTCGTCTGCCTCCAGTGAACTGCTCAATCCTGGGACCACATCATCACTGGTTCTAGTTCTCATCCTCCTTCCGCCTCCGACTTTGCCACCCAACGTCACTGACAAGCACTGCAGGTGCAGTGCCTCAGCTATCTCACACACGTACAAGGTGGAACAGCAGCAAGTGAGGTGCTAGCCTCGGTCTTGCTGCCAAGGGACAGGAAGGTGGGAAATGCCAAGTCTAGTGAAACCCTAAGGAAGCAGCACAGGATCTTGTTGGGTCTGCAGCATAGAAAACAAAAAATTTCCTACGATGAGAACTATACGCCAAGATCTATCTACTAGGTACAGAGCAACGGGTGGACATACATCCATCAAGAACTTACCCTTAAAGACAACGAGTTTTGTTAACGAGTAGGAACTCGTGGTTGATGTAGTCGTACACTTGCCGATCTCAAGATCGTGTGGAAGTCCGAGCAGGTCCGGCTCCAGCACGTCCTTCAGATCCAGCTCCAGCAAGTCCAGCACCACCAAGTCCAGCACCGCAAAGCAGCGGTGCATCCGTGATCGCACACACGTCCGGTACCCCAACAACCTCCGTCCCTCGCTCCAGCAAAGCAGCGGAAGCAGTAACTCCTTTCCAGATAAAGCCACCGGGAACATGTATCTCGCTAATCCGAGACCATGGGGGAATGATACTAGAGGGGGAGAGAGATCCTTCACGAGGAGGTGTAAGGAAGAAGGGGTGTGAGGGGGGCCTTTTATAGGAGGAGGGGAGGGTACCCCTCCCCTTGGCCGGCGCCTCAAGGGGTGACCCTTCACCTCCTCATTCATGTGGTGGTACCTGAAGGGGATCGGCGCGGAAAACAAAAAATTTCCTACGACGGAACCCCAGAAACTGCATAGGATCTATCTATGTAGTAATCCGGTAACGGCCGATGCGTATAGGATACATACCCTTGTAGACCATACGCGGTTAACGTTCCGCGGGGAACGTGGTTGATGTAGTCATACTCGAAGCCGACCTCAAGGTCGCGAAGCTCCTCGCGGGTCACCCCTTGCTCCTTCTTGATCTTCATCATCTTCAACGTGCAACAGCTCCGGCTCACGACATTTAAGCGCCCCAAGTGTTGTGCCTCGTGTCTTCGTACACATCCGGTGCAAGATGAGACCTCCGGCTTCTCGATCCCGCCGGGAGTGCGGAAGTTGATATCCGGCTAGGAATCCCTGCAGCGCAACGGCGTACTGCAGGTGTGCCTCGATCGCACAGCCCAGACTTGGGGCCATGGTCACGAGGTATAGAGAGAGAGAAGGAGGAAGTCAACCAAAGGACTTCTCCAATTGATGGGTGTGTTTAATTCCACCCATGGGCACCCCTTTATATAGGGGGAGGGGGTGTGCCCTCCACTTTGGGTTTTCCATGTGGGACTATTCAAGGGAGAGAGGGGGGAGGCGCAAGGGCCTTCATGGGCCACCGGCCAGGAGTGGGCCCCACCCCACGCACAGCCCTAGGCTGGCCGGGTGGGCCCCCTTGAGGCGCCTGGGCCATGGCCCCTTTGGCCCTTCCCTCCTCCGGTTTTCCCTCATGGGCCCTATTTCCCTAGGAAGTTTGGCCCATTAGTGGAATAACCCTTCAAATTAGATTTTAATATTATATTTAATATTAATTACACTAATTAATATGTAAATACATATTACAAAATCCATCTTGACCCGAAACACCTTTCGGTTCCCTTTCGATTTCCTCCGAACGACTTCGGATCTTTCCTGGAATGATTTCGGTCCTTTTATTCTTTCTCTGAACAACTTCGAATCTCTCTACAGAACGATTCCGGCTTTCTCTTTCTCTACTATGATTCCGTCTTACGAATGATCGCTCTCATCGTACCCTTAAGTGTATCCTCTCACGGCTCGGGAATGCTCTAGACATGATCTGTATCAATGATCAACAGAGGGACCAGGGATATCAATGTGACCCCTATGCATTCCTGATGACAATGTCGTTTGAATCGTCTAAATGTAGCATCCTCTTCCTTTTGTTTCTCGATACAACTAGTCCAAGATCTGATCAATGGTACTTATACTTTGTTCAATCTCATTCACAACAAGTTATGTTTACTTGTTACCGTGATATTACATCCCCATGACCTAGTCACATGTTGCAACATATATGGATGTAATCTCACCAAGCCGGCCGTATGTATCTTTACCCGTCATGTGGGTGAACAAATCCCGGTATTGCACTCACATGTCATCTACTGTTCCTTCGGAATACCCAACGTACACCTTTATGGCCACCGCATTACCAGATGACGTTTGATGCAGTCAAAGCAGCCTAGGGAAACAGTGAGTAATATGAGCTCACGGTCTAAGGAGAAGGAGTCTAGGTATAGCTGTTGCAACAATGAACTATATGACTTGATCGTGTTGCAATCCTTCAAGGAATGTCCAATCACATCATTCTCCAATGATATGATCTTGTTGTCAGTCGGCATAAATGCCCATGATCTTGAAACCCAGATCATCTTCGTGACCAACGAACTAGTATGAATAGAGGCTACTAGGGACTTGGTTGTTTCATACCACACCTATACCAATGTTTCTACTTGGCACAGTTATAGCATAATATGAAACTATTATAAACTAATTGAGATATGATAATAAAAAACCTATTTCTTATTTTCCTCTAGGGCATATCTCCTTCAGTCTCCCTCTTGCACTAGAGTACAAATAATCCAGTTCACATTTTACTCATATAAACCATATACCATATGCGTTTACAGATCATGCATGCTCATGGGAAACGTCATGTCCATGTTCTGTTTTACCAGATCATTATGTCTTTTGCAAATCGTTAATGTCTTCCTAATTTTGACATTCACACAATTATCTTATAATGGGTTAAAGTATTTGTTTGGCAACAAAGTGAGACTTTTGTTTCTAGTGTTTATGATGACGGTCGTTTTTCACTGTTGTCATCTAAACTTCAAAACACACTTTGCTATCCTTTGTGTATATACTATAGTCATGGAAGCAGAACGAGGCCGGATTCTAGGAACTTACAGTGACGTTAGATCAACCTCGAGGGCTTTCTCATGGGCACTAGGCCCTGGGACACATCATTCTACGTTAAAAGTGAACTAGCCCCGCCATAACATTATACATCACATCAGACGTAGCCTTTATACTTCTAGATCTATGTAGATCCTAGTGCATGAAATGCATCTATGCCACTTACATTGCTTCTTGCTACTTAAGCACAAACTTAATTCTGGTTCAGTGATCAACTCAGGAATCACTTAAAGACATGTTCTTACAGTTAAGATCTAGTCCTTCCAACCAGAACATTGGGTCACATTATGTCGAGTATACAACATGGTTTTATGGAAGAACCTATGACTGAGGCATAGGAGATGCAACGCATCTCTTTCTTTCAACCATAGTTTCAATACTCAATGCTTCATATAGTAAGAACTTCTTTCTTACCTTGTTCTATTCTGAACTACTTCAGAATCTTGCTTAGGACATTCTGAACATCTTTCAGAATCAAGTCCAGGAAGCATTCGACATTCAGTGTTTATTAAACTTACCAATCTATCTTGATATATCTTTTGTTTAATAACTTCAACTTCATCCTAACTTAAATATTATTAACACCAATCACATCATTCACATATGTCGTTCACATATCCTAGAATGATTTCACACTCCCACTCAAATATGACATTCATGTTTGAGATCCAGGGATTTCACTTACCTCCCACTCCTCTCCATAATATTGGACATTCCAAAATTCCTTGATCATCATCAATTTGAGAATTCCATTAACGAGATTTCAATGACCATTCATTTCTCGCACTCAGGTCCATCACGCTTCTTTGTATTCGTAGGTATGTCTTGTTCAAAACATGACAAGTGAATCAATAATATAACTCCACAAACTTGTAATATATAGCTGAATCCTACTTTCTTTAAGTAAAAGTATTCACTGAAACTTTATGATCATTATCAATAGTTTCTCCTCTATTTGCAGAGTTTGGTTTCACAAAACAAATTCTGCTATGCCACTCAACAATTCGGAGGTAAGGTCAAATACCTTGTTTCGATCTTTTACTTTCTTCCACCTGTATCTTCATCAAGACACATCAACTTTGGATAACAACATGTTTGCCCCTTTGTGGAAGATGCATTCATAGCTTCCTAAGAATGCTCTACAAAGACTTATTTATTCGCCACGACTTCGACTTGTCGAAACCTCCAGAAACTCGAACTTGCCATAACACTTATGGTGTTGTTTCCACGAATCTTTTGATGTTCCTTTGTATTTCAAATGAGTGTTTTGCTTATTTTGATCTCTAACTCTAAACGACAACTATAACCCCGATAAGAGATAATATGTATCTAATACAAAATGATTATGGTGTTTAGATACTTCAACAAAGTTTGAATTCATCCAATTATCATAATTTGTGAAACATCTTTCACAAGTTCCTTTTATGCTAAACTTAACTTGAATACCTTAGTCATGTCGATCAAATCGAAGAGACTTGTTAATTCAGTTAATTCAATATCCCATTTAGTCATGAACTCATTTGAACAATTCAAATCATTTCAAACTTTATGTTTCATTAAGTAAATACACTTATTCACTTAGGTCCACAATAAATGATTTCCACTACTTGTTGAAAATATGATACATTACTATGTATAAGATTCAACATTTCTTCGCATATCACCGTTTTACCAGAATGCGGAGTTTTAGTCATTCTGCCCAAGAGGCATGGTTTTGCAAAGTCTCTAGATTATGCATCTAGGACCCCTATCTTTCTAAAGAACCTAGAATAACCAAAATGACTTAAACTATAGTGTCATTTCATTATTAAGCTTTGGATATCTTTTAGCATTCTGATCCTTTTATAAATGTTTAGACCATTATCATTAACATAGTGATGAGAATAACTTATTTATAATCATAATGCGACCATAACGGTATTGTTCATAAGAACAGTACAAACTAATTTGTAACTTGTTCATATGAATAATCGTCTTGCTAAAAGCAAGACACACAAGCAAGGGTTACAAACTATATTCAAGTCCACTAATCCAAATGGTAAACTTTGAGGGAAGAGGTGATGTCGGCCATCAACTATTTTGCTTGTCGTGATCAAGTCACGTTGCCTCAAATCCAGCAATTCTCAAGCAGAGCATCCTGTTTTCACAAAACGGGACAAGTATCAAATACTTTGCAAACTGCAATGAGTTTTGCAAGAATCACATTTATAATTTGTATATCTTACATATACCTTTTCCATCCATGATCTCCATTTGCAATCAAGCCCTTCTAAGAGTTCTCAACTCAACTGCAAGATTGCTAAATGTTTTTCTGAATATTCCTTTTCATCCATGATGGAGGAAAATCCATCCAACAGCTCATACTCTATGTGCCTTGTTCTGTAGAATACAATATGTAGCCCAACTCTCCATCGAATGGAGGATGGCTTATTGGATGATTATGGAGAAAACACAAACATTCCGGAGTCATTGAATTATCTCCTAATGGTTATTATATCAAGAAGAGAAGATCACCTTTTTCCGAGGATATCCCTCAGGCGTGGGTATTAATCTATGAAGTTGGACCCTTTTGCTAAGTTACACATTAAGCAATATATTCCCATGGTCGCAAAGGACCTCAATGGGATAGGCTAAGGTCTACTAAGATATTTGCAAATAGGCATGTAGACTAAGTTTATAATAAGGGATCAATTTATAATTGGTCTCCACTAAAACGGTCATCCCCTGGACGATTTTAGTGATCGCATGATCCCTATCCTCTACACCTCCCCCGATCATCACGGCCATCAGTGCATTATCAAAGGTAGACATTCACTAATGCCAATCACATCATCCATGTGACTCATGCTCGATCTTTCGATCTCTTGTGTTCCGAGGCCATGTCTGTACATGCTAGGCTCGCCAAATCTAACTTGTGTGTATTCGATGTGCAACATGGCTTACACCCACTGTATGTGAACATAGATATGTCTGACACCCAGGCCTGTAACCCTGGATCGCCTCATACCGAAGAACTTTCTTGGTGGTGCACACACAAGGGGAACACGGAACATTGGAATTCAATAGGGATTATCTTATTTGCTACCGTTGAGTATCTAAATACTAGCACACAATAAGATGGAAAAACTGGTATCAACATCATATGTATAATGTGATATGATATGGTCTTTCTTGCGCCTTGATCTCCATCGAGTGCTCCGGCATGATCTCCATCTTGCCCTTGGTTTGACGCCAGGTCCACGATGCCGCCACCAGGTCGTCCATCGGAACGATGACTATTACTATACTACTTAGTAACAGAAAAGTAAACTACTTTACCTTCGTATCGACCAATCCATATCATAATCACATGCCCCCTGCAAAATAAAGTTAGATGCCTCTACTTTATCTATTGCAAGTTTTACGTGGTTGTTAGGGCTTTCTCACTAGAACCGTTTCTAAACTACAAACTTTCCAACCACAACATGGATCCGACAGTTGTCTCTATTACACCCCTTTCGGGGCCCTCCGTTGTAAATGCTATATCAACTATCGAATGAGAGACAGACACCCGCTAGACACTTATATGGTACGAGTCGTATGTTGAGCGTGGAACCAGTCTCGCGTACGAATACGCGTAAGGTTGGTCCGGGCCGCTTCATCAAACAATACCGCGATATAAACAAGTACATGTTAGAGGGTAACAACTAAGGGATCAATGCCCACACAATACTTATGCGTATTTGCCGTACAGCACTCCTACGCATAGATCGGCTTTGATACCACTGAAGGGGATCGGCGCGGAAAACAAAAAATTTCCTACGACGGAACCCCAGAAACTGCCTAGGATCTATCTATGTAGTAATGCAGTAACGACCGATGCGTATAGGATACATACCCTTATAGACCGTCCGCGGTTAACGTTCCGCGGGGAACGTGGTTGATGTAGTCGTACTCGAAGCCGACCTCAAGGTCGCGAAGCTCCTCGCATGTCACCCCTTGCTCCTTCTTGATCTTCATCATCTTCATCGTGCAACAGCTCCGGCTCATGACATTTAAGCGCCCCAAGTGTTTCGCCTCGTGTCTTCGTACACATCCGGTGCATGATGAGACCTCTGGCTCCCCGATCCTGCCGGGAGTGCGGAAGTTGATATCCGGCTAGGAATCCCTACAGCACAATGGCGTCCTGCATGTGTGCCTCGATTGCATAGCCCAGACTTGGGGCCATGGTCACGAGGTATAGAGAGAGATAGAGAAGGAGGAAGTCAACCAAAGGACTTCTCCAATTGATGGGTGTGTTTAATTCCACCCATGGGCACCCCTTAAATAGGGGGAGGGGGTGTGCCCTCCCCTTTGGGTTTTCCATGTGGGACTATTCAAGGGAGAGAGGGGGAGGCGCATGGGCCTTCATGGGCCGCCGGACAGGGATGGGCCCCACCCCGCGCACAGCCCTAGGCCGGTCGGGTGGGCCCCCTTGAGGCGCCTGGGCCTTGGCCCCTTTGGCCCTTGGCCCTTCCCTCCTCCGGTTTTCCCTCATGGGCCCTATTTCCCTAGGAAGTTTGGCCCATTAGTGGAATAACCCTTCAAATTAGATTTTAATATTATATTTAATATTAATTACACTAATTAATATGTAAATACATATTAAAAAATCCATCTTGACCCGAAACACCTTTTGGTTCCCTTTCGATTTCCTCCGAACGACTTCGGATCTTTCCCGGAATGATTCCGGTCCTTTTATTCTTTCTCTGAACAACTTCGGATCTCTCTGCAGAACGATTCTGGCTTTCTCTTTCTCTACTATGATTCCGTCTTACGAATGATCACTCTCATCGTACCCTTAAGTGTATCCTCTCACGGCTCGGGAATGCTCTAGACATGATCTGTATCAATGATCAACAGAGGGACCAGGGATATCCATGTGACCACTATGCATTCCTGATGACAATGTCGTTTGAACCGTCTAAATGTAGCATCCTCTTCCTTTTGTTTCTCGATACAACTTGTCTGAGATCCGATCAATGGTATCTTATACTTTGTTCAATCTCGTTCACAACAAGTTATGTTTACTTGTTACCGTGATATTACATCCCCGTGACCTAGTCACATGTTGCAACATATATGGATGTAATCTCACCAAGCCGGCCGTATGTATCTTTACCCGTCATGTGGGTGAACAAATCCCGGTCTTGCAATCACATGTCATCTACTATTCCTTTGGAATACCCAACGTACACCTTTATGGCCACCGCATTACCAGATGACATTTGATGCAGTCAAAGCAGCCTAGGGAAACAGTGAGTAATATGAGCTCACGGTCTAAGGAGAAGGAGTCTAGGTATAGCTGTTGCAACAATGAACTATATGACTTGATCGTGTTGCAATCCTTCGAGGAATGTCCAATCACATCATTCACCAATGATATGATCTCGTTGTTAGTCGGCATAAATGCCCATGATCTTGAAACCCAGATCATCTTCTTGACCAACGAACTAGTATGAATAGAGGCTACTAGGGACTTGGTTGTTTCATACCACACCTGTACCAATGTTTCTACTTGGCACAGTTATAGCATAATATGAAACTATTATAAACTAATTGAGATATGATAATAAAAAACCTATTTCTTATTTGCCTCTAGGGCATATCTCCTTCAGTAACTCCCTCCACATAAATTTGCCCCTTCACATTCTCTTTTAAAGTCTCCACTTTAAATGCATTAAATTTTCCAAATTTAATGCTCTCTCATTTAATAAAACTCTTTTATTAATTTTATTCAGAATTTTGTTAATTACTTTAATTTACAAACATTCACATAAAACCCCCTGCAACATTTCAATATTACATGCAAAACCAATTTTAGCAATTTCACCCGAAACAGTTTTGGTGTCTATTGAAATAATTCCAGCGCTTTCTTAAGTCTTTATCTGAAACATATTTGCTCCAAATGGTGTCGGTATCCCTTAAGTGTGTCACCCTAATGTTCGCGAATAATGCAGACATGATCGAGACCCCTCTCTGATCAATAATCAGCAGCGGGACCTGGAGATCCGTACTGACTCCCACATATTCAACGATGACTCTTGTGATCGTGTGAACCTTTAACGCAAGTAACTAAATCCCTTTGTCTCACGATATATTACATGTCCGAGATTCGATCATCGGTATCTCCATACCTAGTTTGATCTCGTTACCGACATGTACTCTTTTCTCGTTCCCATGATATAAAATTCTAGTGATCATATCACTTGCTTGCAAGTTAACCAATGTGATATCACCGAGAGGGCCCACAGTATATCTATCCGTCATCGGGATGGAAAAATCCCACTCTTGATCCATGAGCCTCAACATAACACCTTCGTAGCACTAAACCCGCCTTTATAGTCACCCTGTTACGGTGTGACGTTTGATGTTATCAAGATACTCTTCCGGTGTTAGCAATTAACATGATCTCATGGTCTAAGGACTAAGATTACTTCGTATGATGTTATACCGATATAAACATAATGACTCTGATCGTAATGCCATACTTCGGATGAATGTTCATCACATCATTCAACTAATGTTGTGACCTTGTTATTAACAACATCCAATGTCCATGATCAGGAAACCTTGATCATCTTGTTAATCAACAAGCTAGTCTATAAGAGAGGCATAACTAGGAACCCTTTTTGTTTATTAAACACACATGTATTGACGTTTCCAATCAATACAATTATAGCATGCAAAATAAACTTTTATCATAAACATGGAATAAGATAATAACCACTTTATTATTGCCTCTCGGGCATATTCCCTTCAGTCTCCCACTTGCACTAGAGTCAATTATCTAGTTTAAAAAACTTTGCGTATTGAACACCTATGGCTTTCTGGTGTTGCATATACGCTATTGCTAGTGGTTAACATAATCTCCGGATCTGACAGTTTTAGGTCCGTGTGTATTTGCATGTCTTTGCGTCTCTACGCATCACTCATTCTCAAATGAGATGGCATTGTATAAATTTGGTCCTTTGGTGAGACCTTTAGTTTGTTCAGGTTAAAATATGTTGATATTCTTGTCACACAATATATCTTCATAGTATTAGCCCACTTTGAACCACACCTAGTTTGATAACAAACTAATTAACACAAATGCCCTCCTTTGCTGCTACTATAGCAGTTATATACTTAGCCTTTTATTGTAGTATCCGTCACAATGTCGCAACTTTGGAACTCATCCAAATCCATCATGGAACATCCTTTCCATTACATTGTGCCACCCATAGTCTAAATTGAGATAAATTTAATTTGTATCTTGTGACAAAAATAGTATCAATGTAACACTTTACAATGAACTACCTTAACTATTTGTCACTTATACATGATATATTCTTAGTTCTTCCAAAGCTCATAAGAATATCTTTACTATCGTCCAATGATCATCTTGTGAATCATTCTGGTATGTGCTCATAACATTTAGAGCATAGGACATTTTGGATATATACATATCATGGTATAATCTATCAAAATCTTCATGTGATTTTACTCACCAAGTGTTGAAACACTTGAATCTTGATACAATTCTTTCCATGCAGCAAGAACCTTTCTTGTTGTTTCCATATTGAACCCTTTCAATATCTCATATTGAACCCTTTCAATATCTCATATATGTATGTCTGGCACAACCATATTAGTGCCTTAATCTATCCATATAGATATTGATGCCAAATATTCTGGGTTTGCCCAAGTCTTTCTTCGAAATCTTATTTTAATGAAATTCTTAACTTGTGTCAATACAAGATACATCATTTCCAATCAACAATATGTCCTCTACATAATGTATTAGAAATATGTCTCAGCGCTCCCACTTAATTTCTTGCAAATGCAAGCATCTTCATCATCTCCAATGAATTTAAACTCTTTTAACAGTTTCATCATGGTGAAGATTCCAACTCAGCTATGCTTAGTTCAACTATTGAAGTTTGCATTCCCTTTTAGCACCCTTTGAATTAACAAAACCCTTCGGACCGTGTCTTGTACACGTCCTAGGTAACCATTCTATTAGAAGAACATTTTTTTTGTTTGTTCAACTATCATACATCAAATTATATGTAGTGGTTGCTACATTAATCCGTCAAGACTAAATAGCGCTATGAAAGATCAAATCTTGTCATAGTCAACTCCTTGAACATTGTCGTAAACTTCTTTCCGACATGTCGACTATTTCATAGATGTTAAACATCCATGTCTTATTTCTTTATAGATCCAAACATGACCGATAGGCTTCACGCCTTTCCAGAGCATCTTCCAAGTTCAGAAACTTGATTTCTCGTGTATGGATACTACCACGGATTCTATGACTTCTAGTCATTTTATGGAGTCAGGGCCCATCATCGCTTCTTTGCATGTAGTCGGTTCATCATTGTCAAAACAATAACGACTTGCTTATCAAATCACACTATTTGATTCTTACCAACCCACATGGTTCCATAGGAACTCTAATCTCCGAGATCACACCTTTTGTAATCACGGGAGCCATGAGCATTGTGGTCGCCACCGGGACACTTTCTGGCGCTGTGCTACTTAGCACATATAGCTAAGGTTCAACAACCTTATCAAAGTTCTATTGTCCTCCCACTTAACTTTTCACGAGAAATTCCTTCTCAAGAAACTTGACGTTCCAAGTAACAAACTCTTTTGTCCTCGGTGTTATGGAGAAATTTCCAACAAATTATTTGGGATAACCTACAAAGACGTGCTTATTTGACTAGTTGTAAACATTTTACTTATGCATAGCATACCAAATTTAAGAAAGGACAATTCGGGTTTTATCCCAAACCATAACTTATATGGTGTCATTTCAACGGATCTCGATGGTGCTCTTTTCAGTGTAAAAGCGGTAGCCTCTAAAGCTTCAATCCTTAAAACAAAATGGCAGTTTTATAAATGACACCTTTGATCTTACCTTGTCAAACATGGTTTGTCATCTCTAGAATATGCCATACTCCTTTGGTTTATCGGGAAACACAAATCATGGAACAATTCCTCAAGTCTTACGTGTTTTTGCTAAACAAGTAACTCAAATATCTTCCTTTATGATCGAATCATAAACTCTTTATTTTCTTGTTACAATGATTTTCCACTTGATCTTGAAAGTCTTTGAACAATTTTCAAATGTTTCATACTTCTTCCTTATTAAGTAAATATATAGATATATTCACTCAAATTTCTGGAGAAAGCATATAAAGCAAACAGATCCATCGCATATGGCTACATATAATTTCCAATAAACACATCAGCATGCACAATTTCCAATAAGCTAGTCATCCGTTCCTCTTTGGCCTATGAACGGAGTTTCAATTATCTCGAGGAAAGTTTCACAAGCGTCAATTGATCAAAACCAAAGACTCCAAAAATCCATCAACATGGAGTTTCTTCATGTTTTCTTTCCAATATAATTTAAAACAATGATGTCACTTCATAAGTGATCTTTCAATCATTTGTCTTGCGACATTTTAGCAATAGTGTTTATGGATGTGATTTCTCCCACTAGACTTGTAAAAGTTCATCCATCTTTTATGGAATACAGTAATTATTTGAACAACCATTGTTCTCGTAATACCAGAACAAAATAACAATTATTAAAACAAATCTTGAAGGCTCGGTTTGACGACAACGAAAAACATAATAACACTTTATTTGTTTTCGATGAACATCATCACTTATTCTCTTGCTAGTTACTTAGGCCATTGCAGTTCATGAATTGCGTTGTCCTGTATGACACTTCATACCAACCAATTCGGTATCCAATACCGGCATCCAATACCTAAGAACCACATTGTTTAACAAGCAAAGAATACAGCCATAACATGTATATCTTCTATATACCTAAGTTGGACATTTCCAACTTTTTCTTTTCTGCCAAATATTTTATAGATTCTCTTTCAGCAATTCCTTTTCGTTTTAAAAGAATCTATCAACATCAATAGTGGTGTCATTCACATGACACATAGTACAAAGCTTGTATATAGTCAAATACTAATACCTTTGGACTTGCACTTTGAAGTGGATCACCATCATCAAATGTTTGGCATTCTTTTAAAAATCCATTCTTTAGTAATCTCTTAGTGTAGTAAACATTTTACTTACATCTTCTATTCATCCTTATCATGACAACTTTCATGATCAAGCTACTATAGCTTATAAGGAAGAATGACGAGTATAATTTTAGTTCCCAAAACCTTTTGGGAGATCCAGATGCTTAGCATCTCCATCCTTCACAAATTCTCATATAGTATGAGAACATGTATTTTGCTAAATTATACTCTATCATAATGCAACCAAAAACATTGTTTCAGATATCACAATATCTTTCACACATGATGGTTTCTAAAACAATTCTTTCAGCTCCAATATAATCTTGATATTAAAACAACTTTTGAATATCAATAATCATGGAGGCAAACATGATACATTAGATACTAACATTAGAATTCTTACTCTTGATTAAATACTACTTATTAAACTTCATGGAGTAAATAGAGTTTGCTGAAATTTTGCAATAGGACTTATAAACTTTAAATTGACATTCAAAACAATACGATACCAGTTCGTAAAGTAAATATCCAGAATTCTATAGTTCTATTATCTCAATTAAAACTAAGCATAATGTAGTGAACAGACGCCAATGACTACAACAAATTATGCAACTTCACTTCGATTTAGTTTATGACAAATTGAGTTCAACTAATCCAAATTACTAATGAACTCCCACTAAAAAACGACACCCCTCGTGTCTTTTTGGTGATGACATGAACCAAATCCACTACACCAAGTCCGATCATCACGTGAGTCGGTGTAGCTTCAAAGGCGAGCATCAATATGGGCATCATATCAACTATATGACTCATGCTTAACCTTTCGGTCCGTGTTCCGAGGCCATGTCTGTACATGCTAGGCTCGCCAAGTAAGAACCTTAGTACTCGCGTGTGTAAAACTGTCTTACACCCGTTGTATGAAAGCGTAGAGTCGAGTACACCCGATCATCACGTGATGTCTCAAAACACGATCCATAGAACGGTGCATACTCAAGGAAGAACACATTTTATCTTGATATCTAAATGAGGGATCATCTTACAATGCTACCAAAAGCGCCAAACTAGCAGTATAAGATGCTAACATCTAATGTGTAAAGTGAGATGATATGGTCCATGCATTTGATCTCTATCATTTGCATCGTGGTATGATCTCTATCATTCCTTTGTGTGTAAGGACAAGGTCTATGGAACTTACACATTGAATGTGTTGTAAGAGTATCTATCATACATCTACTTACAACAATACCATCGAGAACTTACCCTCGAAGACAACGAGTTTTGTTAACGAGTAGGAACTTGTGGTTGATGTAGTCGTACACTTGCTGATCTCAAGATCGTGTGGAAGTCCGAGCAGGTCCGGCTCCAGCACGTCCTTCAGATCCAGCTCCAGCAAGTCCAGCACCACCAAGTCCAGCACCGCAAAGCAGCGGTGCATCCGTAATTGCACACACGTCCGATACCCCGACAACCTCCATCCCTCGCTCCAGCAAAGCAGCGGAAGCAGCAACTCCTTTCTAGATAAAGCCACCAGGAACATGTATTTCGCTAATCCGAGACCATGGGGCAATGATACTAGAGGGGGAGAGAGATCCTTCACGAGGAGTTATGATGTGCTCGACGATCGACGTAGAGCTCGTTGGGAACCCCAAGAGGAAGGTATGATGAGCACAGCAGCAAGTTTTCCCTCAGTTATGAAACCAAGGTTTAATTGAACCAGTAGGAGCAAGGAAACACCCCAAAGGTGTTACTAGCTGAGCTTTGGCAGGGCGCACTACCGGTGCTAGTAGCAACGTGGAGACCTGCACAACACAACCACAGAACTTTGTCCCCAACTTGCGATGAGGTTGTCAATCTCACCGTGTTTTGCGAAAAACAAAGGATTAAACATATCAAATGGAAAGAAGTAAAAAATTTACAGAAAGTAAACACAAAGCAGTAAAGGATTGTAGATTGTATGTAAAAGACAAGGACCGGGATCCATAGTTCACTACAGGTGGCTCTCCTTAGATAGATAACATGCTGGGTAAACAAATTATAGCGGGGCAATTGACAAACACCGAGAAAGCAATACATGCATATACTAATCATCTTGACTCCTTTGAGACTTGATTGGGCATTACAACATAATACATAGACCGCCATCCAACTGCATCTATGACTAATAATCCACCTTCAGGTTATCATCCGAACCCCCTCCAGTATTAAGTTGCAAGCAACAAATTATTGCTTTACGAACTACGTGTAAAGTAAACAATACGATTGTTCTATGAACAAAGGATTGTTGTTTTCTCCCTAGTAGCAACAGCACATCTAGTACCTTAGAGATTTCTGTCACTTCCCCAGATTACCAGAGGCATGAACCCACTATCGAGTATAAATACTAACTCTTGGAGTTGCTAGCATCTACTTGGCCAAGATAGCTACTAACAACGGAAAGCATGCAAGATCTCAAATATCAAAGACATGATAGAATCAATAATCAATCTGAAATAGCATCTCAATATCCACCGGATCCCCACAAACACAACATGTATGGATTACAAATAGATGATCTTGATCATGAACAGAGCTCACAAGATCTAAACATGAAAGCACAAAGGAGGAGAAACCAGCCATCTAGCTACTACATGGATCCGTAGTCCAAGGATGAACTACTCACACATCACACCGGAGGCTTCCATGGTGATGAAGAAGGCCTCCAGGGTGAATTCCCCTCTCTGGCAGGGTGCCGGGAAGAGCTTCAGATCCCTCTCGATCTAGGGATGGATATGACGGCGGCTATAGACTCTTTCGTGGATTTTTGATTGGGTACTTAGGGTTTTCGTCCCGAGGGTAACTTATAGGCGGAAGGAGAGGCCGAGGGGGTGCCAGGAGCGGCCACACCACCCCCTGGCGCGGGCCAGGCCTGGCCGCGCGGCCAGGTGGTGTGGTGGCTCCCTGGCCCTTCTCCGTCTCGTATTCTAGCACTTGATCCCTTCCGGAAAATAGGCACTTTGGCTTTTGTCCCGTCCAATTCCGAGAATATTCATTTTCTGACTTTCCTGGAACCAAAAACAGCAGAAAACAGGCAGCTGGCATTGTGTCTCTTGTTAATAGGTTAGTCCAAGAAATCATATGAAAAGTACTCCAAAGTTGGAATAAAACACAAGAAAGTGGATAAAACCAAGAATGGAACATCAAAAATTATAGATACATTTGCAATGTATCAACATCCCCAAGCTTAACTCCTGCTCGTCCTCGAGTAGGTAAGTGATAAAAAGAAAGAATTTTTGAGGTGACATGCACCATCAAAGACTTGATCAAAGTATTTGCAAAACATTCAAGGCTGGGATCATAGTACTTCAATCATAGCATGAAAGACAAAGTTCTAGCAATAGGCAAAGAGACTATGATGCAACATGAAAAGGCACAAACAAAAGATTCATGAATAACATGCTTTGCAAGACGTTTGTTTGTTTCACATAAAGAAAACATAGCATAATAGTATTCAGCTTATCCCTCAATAGAGTAGCAAATATAAATGCAAAGGACACCTTCAAAGTTCATAAGAGTGACTAGATACAATAGTTGCAAACAAGCAATAACAAGTTATGCGTCAATCAACTAGTCTTGGGACAATGCACATAGAACTAAGAATGGACACTATGCTCTCAAAGTAGTGCATAAAGATAGAAGGTGGAGACTCAATATAAAGGTGGTAGAAAGGCCTTTGTAAAAGGAAGTAGGGATTCAAGTCTCATAAAGAGCTTCCATAAATTATGGTACTTATAGCCTTCAGCTCTCATTGCCCCTATCATAAGCATCTTGAAGATGATTAAGGTTAAAGTGACACAACTAAGAGGATATGCTTGACAAGTTATAAACCGAAATCTCATGCCCCTTACTTACGAAGACCGATCCTCATGCTACTCAACTTCAGTCACGAGTAAGCTCTTTTCATTGTAAGTATATGTGTATCATTAAGAACCGCCAATGGGGTACCCCTTGCACATGATACGGGAGCTTTCCCATAATCAAAATGACAAGGCAAGCAGACAATGAGCATCTCAGCGATCTTTTTATTTGCTATTTGCATAGGTTTTTATTGAGGATGCTTCATAGAGTGCTCATTATGGTGATGCTGCAAGTTTCCACCATGATTAGGCATGGCTTAGGCTAGCGGCCCAGGCGTTTCTCTAACACACATACAAACTCCATGATCTTACAAGTTCCACTTTTATTTCACACCATCGGGATCCGTAAGCAAAAGAACATGATATCAACGGGGTACAAAGTACAAGTGCAATGTTGAAAGCGTTCCCCATGAAACATGGTTCTGCTAACTTCAACTTATAAAGCGCAAGCATATAGGCAACAAAGAAGGACCCAATGGTTCAAGTTTATTAAAGGCAATAAAATAAAGTGTGTCATCAAGTTCGTGAGAGCTTTAATCACTAGTTTTCTCATAACAAGTGAAAGGTAGACAAAAGCATGAATATACTTGGAATAGCATAAGCTAGTAGGTAGGTATGGTGGAATCTTTGGAAAAACTTGGTTTAGGGAGTTGGATGCATGAGTGGAACTCATACTTGGTGGTGGAGGCTAGCAAAAGACTGGGAGCGACAAACTAAGAGAGCAATAATGGCCATAATCATGAAGAGCGACAAGACATCATTGATCAAAGCATAAAGTGATACTACAAGTTGAAAACTAAAGGATCATAAAGGCTATGGTGACTTGTGACAGTCATAACATGGTGTGAGCATGTGCCAAGTCAACCCAAATAAAACATCAAAGGAGAATATCACTATACTATGCTTTAATATGCTAAAACAACGCATGATTCATCCAAGGCACATTAAGCAAATAAAAATGATAAGGAGCAGTTATTATAGAGGTAATAACTTCCAAGACTCATCTAAAACTCTTGGGTTATCTCCCAAGAAGTAATTTTCTTTAACGCCTTTAAGTTAGGCATAAGAAGCAAAGAAAGAATCAAGTGTTCTCAAATGAAGAAGCATTAAAACCAACTTTCTTGCCCTTACCTCTCTTATTTTTATTCTTATCCTTTGGGAAAATGTGATTGTTTGGTGGAGAAGAGAGGTGCATGGTCCCCTTTCCCACATCTATTATTGCTCCAAGGAGTTCTAATAGGGACCTTCCAAGTGTAATTTGTCCTTTTCCTGCACATTCAATAACAAGATAATCAATAGAAATCATTTTCCCAAGGATCTTTGTAAACACTCCTTCAGCTATTCCAAGAGGTAATATGGTAGTATTATTAGCAAGAGATATTTCTTTTCCTCCTTCCGTAAGCCCCCAAAGATTCAAAGATTCATAAATATCCTTGGGCATAAGGCAAAATTCAGACATGATATCATAGCAGGCTTGAAAAGTTTCAGTGTTTATCTCAATCTTTACTGTAGGGAGCCACTTTGATGGTTCAGAATTTATTGGAACATAATTGTGGTGCTCCCTAAGCATATTATAGCACCCTTCTAATCTAGTAGTGCTAGCCTCAAGAGTATCCAACCTAGCAAATATTTTTGCGAAGGAAGTATCAGTTTGGCTAGGCATATTGTACGTGAGGATCAATTTCTTTATAGTATTAATAGCATCATCCTCATTACATTGGCGGAAATCTCCTCCCACAATAGCATCTAGGGCATATCTATAGCAAAGAGCAATCCCAAGGTAAAAACTGCTAAGGAACAAGCTTTGAGTCATTTTAGGCTCAATTTTTTCATGTAGATCAGAGACTCTAGACCAACCTTCCTTAAAACTTTCCTCAATTCCTTGTTTAAAAGTGAAAATCATTTCCTCGGGTGACATAGTGATTGGAGCAAGGCTAGACATAGTGGCACTCAAGATAGGAACTAATTTTTTTGTGTTTTTCCAATAAGAAAGCAAACAAGTAAAACTAATTTTTTTTGTGTTTTTTGAAGCACAAAACAAGCAAACAAAGCAAAAAGAAACTAAGCAAAACAAAAACAACAAAGTAAAGAGATTGGTTATGAGGGACTCCCCTTGTGAAGATGTCCTTGACTCCCCGGCAACGGCGCCAGAAAACGTCTAGATGCGCTCGACGATCGACGTAGAGCTTGTTGGGAACCCCAAGAGGAAGGTATGATGAGCACAACAGCAAGTTTTCCCTCAGTTATGAAACCAAGGTTTAATCGAACCAGTAGGAGCAAGGAAACACCCCAAAGGTGTTACTAGCTGAGCTTTGGCAGGGCGCACTACCGGTGCTAGTAGAAACATGGAGACCTGCACAACACAACCACAGAACTTTGTCCCCAACTTGCGATGAGGTTGTCAATCTCACCGTGTTTTGCAGAAAACAAAGGATTAAACGTATCGAATGGAAAGAAGTAAAAGTTTGCAGAAAGTAAACACAAAGCAGTAAAGGATTGTAGATTGTATGTAAAAGACAAGGACCGGGATCCATAGTTCACTAGAGGTGGCTCTCCTTAGATAGATAACATGTTGGGTAAACAAATTACAGCGGGGAAATTGACAAACACCGAGAAAGCAATACATGCATATACTAATCATCTTGACTCCTTTGAGACTTGATTGGGCATTACAACATAATACATAGACCGCCATCCAACTGCATCTATGACTAATAATCCACCTTCAGGTTATCATCCGAACCCCCTCCAGTATTAAGTTGCAAGCAACAAATTATTGCTTTACGAACTACGTGTAAAGTAAACAATACGATTGTTCTATGAACAAAGGATTGTTGTTTTCTCCCTAGTAGCAACAGCACATCTAGTACCTTAGAGATTTCTGTCACTTCCCCAGATTACCAGAGGCATGAACCCACTATCGAGCATAAATACTAACTCTTGGAGTTGCTAGCATCTACTTGGCCAAGATAGCTACTAACAACGGAAAGCATGCAAGATCTCAAATAACAAAGACATGATAGAATCAATAATCAATCTGAAATAGCATCTCAATATCCACCGGATCCCCACAAACACAACATGTATGGATTACAAATAGATGATCTTGATCATGAACAGAGCTCACAAGATCTAAACATGAAAGCACAAAGGAGGAGAAACCAGCCATCTAGCTACTACATGGATCCGTAGTCCAAGGATGAACTACTCACACATCACACCGGAGGCTTGCATGGTGATGAAGAAGGCCTCCAGGGTGAATTCCCCTCTCTGGCAGGGTGCCGGGAAGAGCTTCAGATCCCTCTCGATCTAGGGATGGATATGATGGCGGCTATAGACTCTTTCGTGGATTTTTGATTGGGTACTTAGGGTTTTCGTCCCGAGGGTAACTTATAGGCGGAAGGAGAGGCCGAGGGGGTGCCAGGAGCGGCCACACCACCCCCTGGCGCGGGCCAGGCCTGGCCGCGCGGCCAGGTGGTGTGGTGGCTCCCTGGCCCTTCTCCGTCTCGTATTCTAGCACTTGATCCCTTCCAGAAAAAAGGCACTTTGGCTTTTGTCCCGTCCAATTCCGAGAATATTCATTTTCTGACTTTCCTGGAACCAAAAACAGCAGAAAACAGGCAGCTGGCACTGTGGCTCTTGTTAATAGGTTAGTCCAAGAAATCATATGAAAAGTACTCCAAAGTTGGAACAAAACACAAGAAAGTGGATAAAACCAAGCACGGAACATCAAAAATTATAGATACATTTGCAATGTATCAAGGTGTAAGGAAGAAGGGGTGTGAGGGGGGCCTTTTATAGGAGGAGGGGAGGGTACCCCTCCCCATGGCCGGCGCCTCAAGGGGTGACCCTTCACCTCCTCATTCATGTGGTGGTAACTCCCTCCACATAAATTTGCCCCTTCACATTCTCTTTTAAAGTCTCCACTTTAAATGCATTAAATTTCTCCAAATTTAATGCTCTCTCATTTAATAAAACTCTTTTATTTATTTTATTCAGAATTTTGTTAATTACTTTAATTAACAAACATTCACATAAAAACCCTGTAACATTTCAATATTACATGCAGAACCAATTTCAGCAATTTCACCCGAAACAGTTTCCGTGTCTATTGAAATAATTCTAGTGCTTTCTTGAGTCTTTATCTGAAACATATTTTCTCCAATTGGTGTCAGTATCCCTTAAGTGTGTCACCCTACGGTTCGCGAATAATGCAGACTTGATCGAGACCCTTCTCCGATCAATAATCAGCAGCGGGACCTGGAGATCCGTACTGACTCCCACATATTCAACGATGACTCTTGTGATCGTGTGAACCTTTAACGCAAGTAACTAAATCCCTTTGTCTCGCGATATATTACATGTCCGAGATTCGATCATTGGTATCTCCATACCTAGTTTGATCTTGTTACCGACATGTACTCTTTTCTCGTTCCCATGATATAACATTCTAGTGATCATATCACTTGCTTACAAGCTAACCAATGTGATATCACCGAGAGGGCCCAGAGTATATCTATTCGTCATCAGGATGGACAAATCCCACTCTTGATCCATGAGCCTCAACATAACACCTTCATAGCACTAAACCCACCTTTATAGTCACCCTGTTACGGTGTGACGTTTGATGTTATCAAGATACTCTTCCGGTGTTAGCAATTAACATGATCTCATGGTCTAAGGACTAAGATTACTTCGTATGATGTTATAGCAATATAAACATAATGACTCTGATCGTAATGCTATACTTCGGATGAATGTTCATCACATCATTCAACTAATGTTGTGACCTTGTTATTAACAACATCCAATGTCCATGATCAGGAAACCTTGATCATCTTGTTAATCAACAAGCTAGTCTATAAGAGAGGCATAACTAGGAACCCTTTTTGTTTATTAAACACACATGTATTGACATTTCCAATCAATACAATTATAGCATGCAAAATAAACATTTATCATAAACATGGAATAAGATAATAACCACTTTATTATTGCCTCTCGAGCATATTCCCTTCAGATCTTTGTCCGTCGCCACCCACCTTCCTTTATATAGGTGAGTAGGTGAGGGAACACAACACTTATGTCCCTCGGTCCTAAACCCTAACCCTAGTAAAAGTGGGTCCAACCCATTGACACGTGTCCCTGTCCGAACAAGTACACCTTGTCGTCTTGTGATAGTCGGATCTTATCCGCCTAGTTCCACTTCTGTGTGATCCCACAGGCTTATGGTAAACTAGACACAACTTAGTAGTCTTTGATCGATGTAGCTCAGTGATATTTCGAGTCTGAAGCCGATAGTCGGTAGCGGACTCTAGCAAAACTTGTCAACTCCCAGTACCCACAAGTGCCCTCAATGTGATGATTTGTCCGAGCCCCTTTGCCTCACGGTATTGGTGATAAACGACAGGGAGAATTCATCATCCCAATGCCGGTTTAACTCTCCTCTTTTTGTAGTGGGAACTAATTCCCTCCGACTTCACTAAGTCGGACTACCTCGATCAACACTTGATCGATTAGCACATGGCCATGCTTCTAAATCATATCACATGAGAGGTCCTAGAGAATATCTCGAGTTGGAGGGGAAAATTTTGTCTTGGCTGATCCACGTCACGCATCTTGCTTCGAAGTCGACCCAAGACCACCCTTATGACTCTCAGTTATGGTGAGTGAAAGTTGGAGTCAAAGATGGCTTTTCTACAACTCTAATCGTGCCATCCTCTCATGTCTAAGGATTCCATTATGTTAGTCGGAGCGTATGACGGTGTGCTCATGTCCTACTAACCTTTGGATTGGTCCAGCTACCGTACCTCTTTCAACTAGCCAATGCAAGGTGAATAGCATCTCCATGCACATGACACATGAAACATTGTCATCTTTCGATTTATAAATTAGTCTCGGTAGTGGGTTTCCCTCCCAACCTCAAACGACTAAGGACTAACTAGCTAGAGCTCGATACAAGTATATGGTTCTACACCTGCAACAATTACAGTGACATATACAACTAGCTCTAAGCCAGATTCCGGTTTACAAATACAAGGTAGAATGTGAGCCTCTAGGGAATCATTCCTAACAGTCTCCCACTTGCATTAGAGTCGAACACTCAGGTATCTCTAGGCGTTAGGCATATCATGACCATCGCTCTAACGTGCACCTCAAACTTGGATTGTGGAAGCGGCTTGGTCAACATATCTGCAACATTTGTATTCCTGTGTACCTTGCATAGCTTAATTTCTCCATGATCGACGAAATGCCGAATCGGGTGAAATTTCCTGAGTATGTGCTTATTCTTCTGGTGTGCCCGTGGCTCCTTAGCTTGTGCAATAGCACCAATATTGTCACAGTGCACTTCTAACAGACTGGACGAGCCTGGAACAACCCCGAGTTCAATCAGAAATTTTCTGATCTAAACTCCTTCTTTTGCCGCCTCTGAGGCAGCAACATACTCAGCTTACGTAGTGTAATCGGCCACCGATTCTTCCTTGGAACTTTTCCAGCTCACTGTACTTCTATTTACTATGAACACATAGCCGGATTACGAGCGCGAGTCATCCATGTTGGTCTGAAAGCTAGCATCTGTGTAACCCTTTAATTCTAGCTCTTCCTCACCTCCATAGACTACAAACTCATCTTGAGTACGTCTCAAGTACTTAAAGATATTATTTACTGCTATCCAGTGGCTTTTGCCAGGATCTGACTGATATCTTCTCGCTACACTTAGAACATAGGAAATATACGGCCTAGTACATATCATCGCATACATGATCGATCATATAGCCAAAGCATAAGGGATCCTCTCCATCTGACTTTGCTCATCAGCCGACATTGGGCATTGAGTTTTGCTAAGTCGGATTCCATGCACCATCAGTAAGAACCCCTTCTTAGCCGAATCCATATTGAACCTCTTCAATATCTTATCTAGATATGCACTTTGACTCAAACCTATGAGCCGCCAGGATCTATCTCTATAGATCTTGATTCCTAGTATAAATGCTGCCTCACCCAAGTCCTTCATTTGGAAACACCTTTCCCAAGAATTCTTGGTTTCTTGCAACATTGGAATGCTGTTTCCGACTAACAATATGTCATCTACATAGAGTAGTAGAAATGAAACTGAGCTTTCACTAAACTTCCTATAAACACATGAATCGTGTTCACTTTTGTTGAAGCCAAACAATTTGAACACTTCATCAAACGAATGTTCCAACTCCGACTTCCTTGCTTCAATCCATAGATGGATTTTCGAAGCTTGCAAACCTTGTTAGGACTAGACGGATTGACAAAACCCTCAGGTTGCATCATATACACGTCCTCGGTTAAATTTCCATTAAGGAAAGCCTTTTTGGCATCCATCTGCCATATCTCCCAATCGAAATATTGTGCTAGCATGATCGTTACTGACTTAAGAATCACTGCTGGCGATAAAGTCTTGTCGTAGTTAATTCCTTGAACTTGTTGGAACCCTTCCACAAAAAGTCGTGCTTTATAGACAATTTTCCTCTTAAAACCCCATTTGCTCTCGATGGATCTTGCACCATCCAGCAGATCAACCAAGTTCCGAACTTGATTGTCATCCATGGACTTTAACTCGGATCTCATGGCTCCAAGCCATGACTCAGAATCAGCACCATCGCACCCTGATAAGTATTCGGCTCATTACCATCTAGTAGAAGCACATCTCCATGTAATCTTACTGATCTTTGGGGCTCTGGTGCATTTGTCGACTTATGCACAATGTCCGGCTCAACCTCCAAGGTTGCCGACTTGCCCTGAGTTGGTGAATCCCGAATTTCTTCAAGATGCACCCTATTCCCACTGTCTTTTTGGCTTATGAATTATTTCTCTAGAATGACACACTTTCGAGCAACAAACACTTTGCTCTCTTCTCGGTTGTAGAAATAGTAACCCAAAGTTTCCATAGGGTAGCCTACAAAAAAATACTTTATCTGACTTGGGGTTGGGCTTGTCAGATTGCAGTCTCTTGACAAAAGCTTCACATCCCCAAATCTTGAGAAAAGTCAGGACTGGCCTCTTGCCTATCCACATCCCATATGGTGTATTCTCCAGAGATTTAGATGGTAATCGTTGTTATCTCTAGACAAAAACCCCAGAATGATAAATGTAGATCTGTCTTACTCATCATTGACCTCACCGTGTCTAACAAGGTTCGGTTCCGCCTTTCTGACACACCATTTGTCTAAGGTGTTCCCGGCGGAGTGAGCTGTGGAACTATTCCACAACTGTTGGGATGGTCGTCAAACTCATGGCTCATATATTCGCCTCCATGATCTGGTCGTAGAAACTTAATATTCTTGCTGAGTTGGTTTTGCACTTCACTCTGAAACTCTCTAAACTTTTCAAAGGTTTCTGACTTGGATTTCATCAGGTAAACATAGCCATATATACTGAAATCATCCGTGAATGTGACAAAATACTCAACAATCTCTAGTTGTCGTACTTATTGGGCCGCATACATTGCTATGTATCAGCTCCAATAAGATAGTTGACTTCTCGCAACTCTTTGCAAAAGGTGCCTTGGTCATTTACCCGGCAGACAGGATTCGCATGTATCGAACGACTCCAAGCCAGACAAATCCAAGAGTCCATCACCATGGAGCTTCTGCATGCATTTCCAATTGATATGACCAAGGCAACAGTGCCATAGATAAGTAGGACTAAGATCATTCGGCTTCAACCTTTTAGAATTCAAGTTATAGACTGATTTACATTCAAGATCAAGCATAAAAAGTCTGGCTTGGACTGATGCATAGCCATGAAACACATTATTCAAATAGAAGAAATAACTATGGTTCTTAATATTCGACTCATAACCCTGCTCCATCAAACATGAGGCATAAATGATGTTTCATCTTAGTACAGGAACATAATAACACTTATTTAGTTATAGTACAAATCCTGAAGGTAACTGGAGTTGCATCGTCCCTACGACTAATGTAGCAACTCTAGATTTGTTTCTGACTCTGATGTCAATCTCCCGGTTTGCCACGCTCCTATGCCTTACCGGTCGCTGCATCGAGTTGCACACATGAACAACCGATCCGGTAACGTATACCCAGGTAACGCTAGGGGTGTCGGCAAGATAAATGTCTATAACATTCACAACAAGTGTACCTAAGTTAGAAGTCATACTTCCACTCCTGGCTTTATCCGCCTTGTACTTGTCATAGTTCCTCTTCCAATGACGCTCTCCTTTACAGTAAAAGCATACTATTCCCATAGGATTTGCAGGCTTGTCAGTCACTGAGCCAGCGCTTGGACTTGGATCTAGCGTATTGTCTCCCTTTGGCTTGGCTTTCTTAGACTAAGACTTCTTAATCTTGGAATAGTTCTGCACCATAAACACTTGATTGGTTCCGCCTCTCTTGATGTCTGCTTCTACTGTCTTGAGCATCCCTTGAAGTTCTACTAGTTTCTTATCCATTCCATGCATGTTATAGTTCGAAATGAACGAACCATAGGCACTAGGAAGAGAATGTCAGTAGTGAACTCTTCGCTCAAGGTAAAACTCAGACGATCCAAGGACTGCACATATATGACCATCTTGATCATGTGCGGTCCCAGTGGATGTAGTTTAGCTTGCAACCAAGCAAGGATTTGGAGACATTGTATCTCTCTGTCCTAGCCTACATATCAAACATTCTCTTGAGGGCAATGATCATATCGTAAGCCTCAACATTCTCGAACTGTTGTTGCAGTTCTGGCTCCATGTGAGCGAGCATGAGGGAGATGACTTTCGTCGACTCATCCTAAGCCCGGCGAAAGGTGGTTCGTATTGCCATAGGCTCATCATTGCCTGGATCGTCTGGAATCAGATTGTCCAGGACAAGTTCCTCCTTCTCTTTCTTGAGAACAATTCTCAAGTTACCATACCAGTTGGTAAAGTTGGTTCCATTTAGCTTATCCTTCTCAAGAATCATACGCAAAGCAAAGCTAGAAACCTGAGTGGTGCTAGTAGGTGCCATCTACAAATAAAAGATGCAAAACACTTAAGACAATTATATATAAAAGGAGAAGGTGGATTAAACTCTTTAATTGTGCACACTCCCACTAAGACTCATATCCCTCTAACAGTCGATGGTGGTTCAGGATCCCGGTCAATTGTCCGACTAGTGAGGCTTTGTGTCACTGCTAGCTGAAGAACTTTCTGAGTAGGCAACACCTTGCCAATCAAATCTCTATCTGATTCCAGTTGGATCATCCAATGACCCTCTTTACCCTGAATCCCACAACTGGTGTGATAGCTCTGTCTAGCTACCAAGTGCCTTGCAGAGAGAGTCTGAATCTCCCACACTTCATCAAAGAGAATTCGCAGTGCTTCAACAATATGAGCCCACTAACCAAACTTCTCTGACTTGTGTTGCAGCAAATGGTGGGGTAATCCGACTAGACATTCTTTGAGGGAAAAATAAGCAAATGAAACTGCAACTCCGAACCTTTCCGTCTCACACCATCTAACTTTGAGCTATAACTTTTGACAGGGTATAGTTGTCCTATTCTTGTCCAAAAATAAAAGAAACGTTAGTGGTTGATCGTGGTCGTCAGCCACGTGATCTCCCACTCAGATATGGACCATTTTTGACCAACTTCTTGGCAAGACAAACCAGATCCGGCCACTGCCCTCGATCAAAATAGATCAAAAAGACAAACAAAAAACAGCAAAAAGATCCAATCTTTCCCACGAGCACATGTCACGTGCAAGAACTAGGCCAAAAACCTAGAGCCGATGCTCTGATACCACTAAAGGGCAACGCGCAGAGCTAGGCCAAAAACAAAAAAATCTGCTCCAGCGAAACTCTGGCAAGCCACCCAAGATCCAGCCAAGGTCAGAGGCAATAGTCTGTACCTCTTCACGTGTAGTTGTGGAAGTTGAGGAAGCGTGTCACATTGGTGCCTTACGTTCCCCTCGTATCGTCCGGCTCTGGTGAACTTCTTGAACCTGGGACCACCTCATCGTCTCACACACATAAAAGTTGGAACAATATCAAGTGAGGTGCTAGCCTCGGTCTTGCTACCGCAGGACAGGAAGGTGGGAAATGCCAAGTCTAGCGAAACCCTGAGGAAGCAGCACAAGATCTTTGTCTGATGCCACCCACCTTCCTTTATATGGGCTAGTAGGTGAGGGCACACAACACTTGTGTCCCTCGGTCCTAAACCCTAACCTTAGTCAAAGTTGGTCCAACCCATTGACACATGTCTCTGTCCGAACAAGTCCAACTTGCCATCTTGTGATAGTCGGATCTTATCCACCTAGTTCCACTCTCTTAAGTGTGTGATCCAGTAGGCTTACGGTAAACCGTACACATCTCAGTAGTCTTTAATCAAAGTTGTAGCTCAGTGATCTTCCAACTCTGAAGCAGATAGTCGGTAGCGGCCTCTTGCAAAACTTGTCGACTCCTAGTACCCGCAAGTGCCCTCAATGTGACGATCTGTCTGAGTCTCTTTGCCTCACGATATTGGTAATAAACCGAAGGGGAGATTCCGCCATCCTGGTCCTGGTTTAACTCTCTTCTCATTATAGTGATAACTGATTCCCTCTGACTTCAATAAGTCAGACTACCTCGATCAACACTTGAGAGAGTAGAGCATGGCCATGCTTCTGAATCATATCTCATGAGAGGGCCCAGAGAATATCTCTCTGAGTTGGAGGGGAAAATTCCATCTTGGTTGTCCATGTCATGTAGCTTGCTTCAAAGTCAGCCGAAGACCACCCTTATGACTCCCATTTATAGTGAGTGAAAGTTGGAGTCAAAGCCGTCTTTTCTACAACTCGGACCGTGTGATCCCCTCAGGTCTAAGGATTCTATTGTGTTAGTCGAAGCGTATGATGGTGTGATCACGTCCTACTAACCTTTGGATCGGCCTGGCTATCGTACCTCTTTCGACTAGCCAATGCAAGGCAGATAGCATCTCCATGCACATGACACGTGAAACATTGTCATCTTCTGACTTACAAATTAGTCTCGGCAGTGGGTTTCTCTCCCAACCTCAAATGACTAAGGACTAACTGGCTAGATCTAGATACAAGTATATGGTTCCACACCTACAACAATTGAAGTGACATATACAACTAGCTCTAAGCCGGATTCCAGGTTACAAATACAAGGTGAAATTTGAGCCTCTAAGGTATCATTCCTAACAGATACGGCTCGATAGCGGGGGCGGAGGGGATGGTAGCGACGATTGTGCTTTGCGAGCTCTTCTAGTAGTGCCAATTGGTACCAAAGACGGCAAGAGGTCTGCCTGTGGGGATGGTGAATAATGGCCAGGGACAATGCGGCTATGGAGATGGCGAGATAGCGGCATAGGCGGGAAGAGGCGTCGTTGGCGCACATGGGTGAATGTCGATTTGGGGAAATTTGTTTTCTAAGCCACTGGCGAGCAAGCTAGTGAGGATAAGAGGGAGACACGCTTGGACACATCCTTTGTTCGGGCCGACGCAACGCTTTCCCAAATTTAGGCTCTCAATGGGTCATCGCGGACCGATCCGAAACACTCTATCCATTTCAATCATGTTGATGGGCTATTTCCCCTGTCCTTTCGAACATGTTTGGATTGCGGTATTTTGGGTCAACCCTAGTCAACTTGCTCAGCCATATTGATTGGAATGAGATCTAGCACCTTCCCATAGGCAAGGCATGGTGCACCTTTCCCATGCCTCTCCACCCTCCAATCCTAATTTAATGGCTCATATGTAACAAAAGGAAAAAAATGATCCAATACTTACCATTCATGGTTGTACCTTGCCTATGCATATCCGCCATCTAATCCTTCTACAGATGACTATTTCCATCTGATAATTGTTTGACATAACAAATCGACCCATCCATGATTGGCATAAAAGGCAGCACACGGCCAGGTCATACATCATACAGGAATCATATTAGAACGATCATATGTGTAGTAGTTCCACTTTGTTATTGTCTGGACTCGCATGCCGCCGTAGTAGAGGTATGCTAGACCTTGATATCAACCGCTCACTTTCCCCTTTGCCCTTTACCCTCACCACTCAACCCGCTCCCGTCTACGAGTGCCCCAGGGGAGAACAAGTTGATCACAAGCCCCTGCCTCCGGAATAGCCGGCAGAAGGCAGTGGAGGAGTGGCATCGGCGTAGATCTAGGGTCCTATAGTAGTTTCTCTAGGTTTTGGCTCTATGCCATTGTTTGGCTCTTTTCCGGGAGGCAGCTTCATGGTTTATTTGCCAGAGCAAAAGGCGTTGAGGACACATGAAGCGTGCGCCTACACAAATAAAGGGGCTTTGACCCTCGGTGCCATTTTGCTGCTTCTTCTCCTTCTAGCTGGCCGTGGAGTGATGACTACAAGTGCACAGATCGTTTGTAGCTAGTTTCGAAATAAAGATATCGCTCCCACAGGGAGAATGAGTCTGAAGTCTAATAACTCTTGAATTAAATATTGCAATAGAAATGCTAAATAAAGTTCTAAGTAACAAGATAAAATGCGATTATTGTGTAAAAAAGTGTTTTTGGGTTTTTGGTATAAGAGAACAATAAGTAAAGTAAAGTAACTAAACATGGAAAGTAAGTATCACGTATGTAAAAGAGATTTGGAACTACAATAGGGAAAAGTGTTCTCAGGGAGTAGCGGATACACCACTAGCATTATAAAGAGCTAAAATAAAGATTATTATCATGAACATTCTCAACTATGTATGTGTGGGAGGAACTCAGTATTTAGACAAATAGGCAGCAACCACTTCTCACATCATCCTAATAACCACAACAGTCAGCAATCGACATCAATCGAATTACTGCGCTATTAAGGGACTTAATCCTGTAGGACGTATCCCATGGCATGGATAGTGTTATGTGAGTTTCCTTGGTTCCCAATTTGATACATAAGGGGTTCCAATAGCTTTATAGTCACTGTAAGTGCTAACACACCTTCATCTACCAACAACTAGTTCCCTCCATCAAGTCCCCATAAGAGGCAAATATTGACAGGTCGACTTCTCTCAACATCAAGATAAATACAATATAACACATGGTCGCAGTGATGAATATCATAATAAACTTTATCTTATTTCAATCTCATACTAGGGTTTCTCCATCTCCCCAAGAACTAATGATCTACTCAGGCATGGAGGCAATCAACATCATTGCAATGACAATGGAATCTATCATAGATGAATAGCACTTGTATAAATCCATAATGCGTACGGGAATTACAACAAGATCTAGACAAGATGTAGATGGAATGGATGGATATGGTGGTGATGCAGCGGTTGATGATGAATATCGATGCCTTAGCCTCTCGGATCTGCGTAGGGCGAAGATGGATCCCCGGTGGATGAGTTCCCCCTCCAGATGCCTTCCGCAGGTGAGGTTTCGGTGATTTCTGGGTGTTCTATATGTCGTCTCCCTGATCTAGTTGCACGCGGTGAAACTATTTGAGGAGGCGGTGGTGGCGCCAACTATACGGCGGGAACTATATGGCCAGAAAATTTATTCCTGCCATATAGTTGGTCGTTAAACCGTCTGTATGTTTTGATCGCTTTAGGTTTTCTTCTGGTGTTATTGATATTTCCCAAATAAGTGATTTACATTGTTTTTACTCCTTTTCTCCCCAATACAACTGCTCCAAGAATTGTGTCCATTGTATTCATCATCTGCCCTGATCCTGGTGAAAATAGACATAAAATGTGCGCGCGAATGCTGTGAAATACCAATATCCTATATCTATAATGCAAAATAATAATATAAAACATGATGCAAATATGCACTCATCAACTTCCCCAAGCTTATACTCTTGCTCGTCCTGAGCAAGTTTAGCTTAATGGATGTGATCCACATATTCATGAAGCTTAGTCGATAAAATAAATGAGGCAGTTGCAGCATGTGTTTATCATATATGATACATGGGAATAAGTTCATGAATAGTACCTTACTCGAACCATCTGAATAGTATTAGCAGGCTTCCACACCTTAGTGATCAACATTCATAAAAGATGAATCTCAACATGATGTAAAAGTATTCGGTTCAACCGAATGAGTTAGCAAGGTAGTCCCAAGTGTTTTTGTATTAACATATGATACGTTGCAAACGTATCTATAATTTTTGATGTTCCATTCTTGTTTTATATCTACTTTCTTATGTTTTGTCCACACTTTGGAGTCCTTTTACACATTTTCTGGAACTAACCTATTAACAAGATGCCACAGTGCCAGTTGCATGTTTTCTTCTGTTTTTTGGTTCTAGAAAATCCAGAAAATGAATATTCTCGTAATTGGACCGGACAAAAGCCAAAGTCGACATTTTACCGGAAGACTCATGGAGACAGAGGACGAGATAGAGAGGGGCCAGGGGCTAGCCACATCATGTGGTGGCGCGGGTCCCCCCTAGCCATGCCACCAGGTGGTGTGGGCCCCTGGTCCACCCTCTGACATCGCCCATTCGCCTATGAGAAGCCTCTCAATGAGAAAACCCTAAAGAATCCAGCCTCTAGCCACGAAAGGTTCCTTAGCGCCGCCGCCACTGAAGGGGAGATTCGGGGGACAGAAAGTCTCTGTTCTAGCACCCTGACGGGACGGGGAAGTGCCCCCGAAGCCATATCCATCGATCTCCACCACCATCTCCATCGCTGTTGCTGATTCCCATGATGATCTTCCTCGAGGCTAAGGGTTCAACCGGTAGCTATGTGTTCATCTCTCTCTCTATGCATGATCATATTGTGATCATGAGCTTTGTAATCAAGTAGATCTACCTTGCTACTCAAGTGCTTTAATAGATCGCTGGCTCTCCCCACGTGTGTGCAAGTGATAGCGTGCACACCATGGTGGCACTTAGGCTAGAGATTACAAATACTTGTTATGAGTTATATTTGGAGTTGGATGTCTCTATGAAATTGTGGTGTTTGTTGGAACCATCTAGCACTCAAGGTGATAGTGTGGGGTTATCTAGATGGGGAAAGCGAACTTTGAGGTGTGTTGTTATAGCCCTACCATGGATTAGAGTGTCCAACCGGAGAGTAGTTCAAAGTAGTATCATGAAGAGAAGATATTTATATGAGAGAGTTCACTAGCGAAAGTATGACCCCTAGGCCTTGTTTCTAAGCATTGAAACACCGTTTGCAACTAGATCTGTTACATGTTTGCTTGCTTCCATCTTTATTTCAAATTGCCTTTAGTCTCTTCCTACCTGTCAAGCTCTTTTCTGGAACCGTTACCACTTATAATTATCCATACCACTTGTATTTCACTATCTCTTCGCCGAACTAGTGCACCTATACACCTGACAAGTGTATTGGGTGTGTTGGGGACATAAGAGACTTCTTGTATCTTGATTGCAGGGTTGCTTGAGAGGGATACCTTTGACCACTTCCTCCCTAAGTTCGATAAACCTTGAGTAATCCACTTAAGGTAAACTTGTTGTTGTTATACAAACCTCTGCACTTGGAGGCCCAACAACTATATACAAGTATAGAAGTGCATAGACATCAAGCTATTTTCTGGCTCCGTTGTCGGGGAGGTAAGGTAAAAGGAACTCACATCCTATGGCTACTAAGCTATCTTCTAGTGTGGTTGCTGGTGTGTGAGTGCTCGAAGTTATTTCCTTTAGATTCTGCAATTATATCTTTGTGTTTCTTGTTTTTATTTTCACTAGTTAGGCTTAATGGAAAACTACAAAAAAGTTAGAGAGCTTTATAGTATTTATCTTGAGTTAGGACATGAAGTGATTGAAGAGAAAATTAAAAAATCTACGGAACTTTATTTGCGTGCTAATAGCAATGTTATTAGTATGAATTCTTTGAACACCATTATTTCTAATGCTATGGAAAAGTCTAAGCTTGGGGAAGCTAGTTTTTATGAAAATGATCTTTTTAGTCCCCCAAGCATGGAGGAGAAAATTTACTTTGATGATACTATGCCTCCAATATATGATGATTACGAATATGATATTTTTAGTCCACCTACTATTGAGGAGAAAATTAATTATGATTACAATATGCCTCATATATTTGATGATTATGGTGATAAGAATAATAATGATAGCTATTTTTGTTGAATTTGCTCCCACTATGATTAATAAGAATGACTATGCTTACATGGAGAGTAATAATTATTTTATGCATGTGGCTCATGATAAGAATGTTTTATGTGATAGTTATATTGTTAATTTTATTCATGATGCTACTGAAAGTTATTATGAGAGAGGGAAACATGGTTTTATGCATCTCAATAATATCAAGTTTCCCCTCTTTATATTGAAAGTCTTGAAGTTGCACTTGTTTTGCTTTACTATGCTTATTGCTTTGTGCTTTCATGACTTGTTTCTTTATAAGATTCCTATGCATAGGAAGTGGGTTAGACTTAAATGTGCTTTGAATTTGCTTCTTGATGCTCTCTTTTACTTCAATTCATATTTCGTATGTGAGCATCTTCTCAAACTATCATGCCAAACATAAAGACGTTAAAGGAAAGTACTTCTTGGGAGATAACCGAATAGTTTTCTTGAGTCTTGGAAGTTATTACTTCTGTAATAACCTCTCCTTAGCCTTTTTTTATTTTTGTGCCAAGAATAACCTCTAATAAGAGGGAAGTAAGATTTGGGGAAGTGCTATCCCGAAACAGATTTTTGTGCTTCACTGTAAAAATTCATGAAACATTTCTGTATGTCCGATTGAGCTGTAATTTTCTAAATAAATCTCTCAGGTTGTTAGCTAACTTTCTTAGTTCAACGCTTTTGATTTGAGCAATAGAAGGTCTTCGAAAAAATTGGTTTTTACCTGCTGGTCTATTTTGATAGATTTCTGCCATTATTTACATTTGCCTCTTAATCTCTTTCTCTTTGAGTTCTCTTTGATCATTTGAACTTTTTAAAGGAAGTGCTACAGTAGCTTGTGTTTTAATGGAAGTTTTACTTGTGTTGAAACTGAACCAAAAGACTTATTATCTTGAGTACACTAATATTGCTAATGAAGATTGTGTAAAGTTTTGCATGAAGGAAATTTTCAGGTGTAGGGAAAGAATGATGTAATGAGATGAAGAATGGACAAAAGCTCAAGATTGGGGATGCCACCCTATGTCACCCCAAGAAATATTTAGGAGGTACAAGCGTCAAAGCTTGGGGATGCCCAAGGCATCCCCTTCTTCATCAATAAAAATCTCAGGTTTCTTCCAGTCACTTCATTTTTATTGTTTCGTGCACAGTTGTGTTGTTCTTGGAGCGTCTTTGTTTTTGTTTTTAGTTTTATTTTGCTTGGCTGTAATAAGTTGGTTGGATCCCATCACTTCTTTTGGAGAGATACACACCCAGTTATTCATTGTTTAGAACATTCTAGTTTTCACTCTTATTGTTTTGTGAGTGTTCTCTTTTGCTAGCACTGGGTTTATCTTATTTTTCTTGTGCTTTCAGCTTAGAACTTTTTAGTTCTTCTTTGTGGATTTGTGAGATAAGCCCACTGATATTTATTTATTATTATCTTTGTGAGTTGTTTCAAATAAGTCGATTGGTGTTGGAAAAGAGTAGGAAAAGTTCATGCTTAAGTGGTATAAAAGGAGCTTGTTTTTGACTGTGACTTAGACTTTAGCATGTCATGCTTGATATTGTTTTGGATTTATGCTTAGTGATTTTTGCTGTAGCATGACTTGTTACAATTAATTGAGATTGCTTAATGTGCCTTGAAAGAATCATGTGTTGTTTTAGCATATTAAAGCATAGTATTGTGGTATTCTCCTTTGATGCTTTGTTTGGGTTGACTTGGCACATGCTCACACCATGTTATGACTATGAACCAGTCACTTTATCCTCTATAATCATTTAGTTTTTTGACTTGTAATATCACTTTATGCTTTAATTAATGATGTTTTCTCGCTTTGCATGATTATGGCCATTATTGCTCTCTTAGTTGGTCGCTCCTAGTCTTTTGCTAGCCTCCATACTAAGTATGAGTTCCACTCATGCATCCAACTCCAAATAAAACCAAGTTATTCCAAAGAGTCCACCATACCTACCTATTACCATTTGCTATTCCAAGTATATTCATGTTTTTATCTACCTTCCGAATTAAACTTGTTATGTGAAAATTAGTGATTAAAGCTCTCACAAACTTGATGGCACACTTTACTTTTCTTGCACTTAATAAACTTGAACCATTGTGTCATTGATGACCCACAAGTATAGGGGGTGTATCGCAGTATTTTCGAGGGAAGTGAAACCCAATTTATTGATTCGACACAAGGGGAGCCAAAGAATATTTATAAGCCTTAACAACTGAGTTGTCAATTCAGCTGCACCTGTAAACAATCTTGCTCACAGCAGTTTATCAGTAGCAACAGTTTTGTAGTAGGAATAGTAAAGTAGCAGCAGTAGTAAAGCACAGACAGTAGTAACAAAAGCAGTAAACAGTGGGATTCGAGTGCGGTAGGCATAGGGATGGATGGACGGGCGTTGCATGGACAAGACAATTCACATAGCAATCAGAACATAGGGCAATTGCAGATAAATAAGATAAAGCATCCAGGTACTAGATAATCCTAGGCATGTGTTCCATATATAGTCATACATGCTCGCAATGAGAACTTGCACAACATCTTTTGTCCTGCCAGCCCGTTTGCAGCGGGGCCTCAAGGGAACTACTGGAAATTAAGGTGCTCCTTTTAATAGAGCACCGAAGCAAAGCATTAACACTCCGTGAACACATGTGATCCTCACATCAAAGCCATTCCCTTCCGGTTATCCCGATTTCTGTCACTTCGGGGCCATAGGTTCCAGACATCAACGTGTGTATACAACTTGCAGATAAGACCAAAAACAATACTATCATAATGAATCAATAACATGTTCAGATCTGAAATCATGGCACTCGGGCCCTAGTGACAAGCATTAAGCACAACAAGTCGCAACAAAGTCATAAAGCACTAATAAAAGATACTAGGCACCATGCCCTAACAATCTGATGCCATTACATGAACGATCTCATCCAATCCCTACCATCCCCATAGCCTACAGCGAGGGATTACTCACTCATAGATGGGGGAAACATGGATGGTCGATGGAGATGATGGTGGAGATCGATGGAGATGGCTCCGGGGGCACTTCCCCGTCCCGGCAGGGTGCCGGAACAGAGACTTTCTGTCCCCTGAATCTCCCCTTCGGTGGTAGCGACGTTGTGGAACTTTTTCTGGAAAAACGTCCAAATCCCCCGGAATTTTCAGGTCAGAAGGCTTCTTATAGGCGACGAAGGAGACCGAGGGGGTGCCTGGGGCCACCACACCAAGCCCTGGCATGGCCAGGCCCAGCCCGCGCCTAGGGGGGTGTGGCCAGCCCCTGGCCCTCCTCCGTCTCGTATTCTGGATCCTGGAGTCTTCTGGAAAAATAGGCACTTTGGCTTTTGTCCCATCCAATTCCGAGAATATTCATTTTCTGACTTTCCTGGAACCAAAAACAGCAGAAAACAGGCAGCTGGCACTGTGGCTCTTGTTCATAGGTTAGTCCAAGAAATCATATGAAAAGTACTCCAAAGTGTGGACAAAACTCAAGAAAGTGGATAAAACCAAGCATGGAGCATCAAAAATTATAGATACATTTGCAATGTATCAGTCATCTATGTTGTATATGCTTGCACTTATACGTTGGGATTAGCAGAACCATGTTGTCATGGGGAACGCTTTCAACATTGCACGTGTACATTGTACTCAGTTGATATCATGCTCTTTTGTTTATGGATGTCATCGGTGTGAAATGAAAGGGGAGCTTGTAAGTCCATGGAGTTATGTATGTGTGTTAGAGAAACGCCTGGGCAGCTGGTTTAATCCATGCCTAATCATGGTGGAAACTTGCAGCGTAACCATAATGATAAATCTATGAAGCATTCTTCTTATAAAAAAAGAGATAGAGATTGAGAAAAAAAGATGAGAAAAGAGGAAAGAGAGAAAAAGCACCATTTTCCCATGGTAAATAAGAAGATGCTGAGATGCTTATTGTCTTCTTACCTTGTCATTTTGATATGGGGATTCTTCCGTATCATTGGGCAAGGGGTACCCCGTTGGCGGTTCTCTATGATACACATGTACTTACTATTACAAGAACTTACCGGTAACTAAACTTGAGTAGCATGAGGAGCGGCCCTCGTATTCAAGGGACATGAGATTGCCAACTTATACTTTGTCAAGTATATACTTCATAGTTTGTTCACTTTAACCTTAATCACTTCAAGATGCTTATGATAGGGGCAATGAGAGCTGAAAGCTAATAAGTACCATAATTTTTGGAAGCTCTTTATGAGACTTGAATCCCTGCTTCCTTCCATGAAGGCCTTTCTTTTACTTTTACGTTGAGTCTCCATCTTCTATCTTTATGCACCTATTAAGAGAGCATATTGGTCATTCTTAGTTTAATGTGCATTGTCCCAAAACTTATTGATTGATTCATAATGTTGATATTGCTTGTTCTTGAACTATTTGTATCTAGTCACCCTTATGAACTTTGAAGGTGTCCTATGCATTTATGTTTTCCTACTCCATGACGGACAAGCTGAATGCCACTATGCTATGTTTTCTATATGTGAAACAAACAAACGTCTTTCAATGCATTGTTATTCATGATCATTGTTTGTATCCTTTCATGTTGCATGCATAGTCACTATGTCTTATTGTTAGAACTTCATATTTCATGCTCATGTTTAGAGTTCTTTGATCGCGGCTTTCAATGCTTGCAAATGGTTTGATCAAGATTGTGATGGTGCATGTCACCTCAAAAAATATTCTTTTTATCACTTACCTACTCGAGGACGAGCAGGAGTTAAGCTTGGGGATGTTGATATGTTGCAAACGTATCGATAATTTTTGATGTTCCATGCTTGTTTTATATCTACTTTCTTATGTTTTGTCCACACTTTGGAGTACTTTTACACATTTTATGGAACTAACCTATTAACAAGTTGCCACAGTGCCAGTTGCCTATTTTCTTCTGTTTTTGGTTCTAGAAAAGCCAGAAAATGAATATTCTCAAAATTGGACCGGACAAAAGCCAAAGTCGATATTTTACCGGAAGACTCACGGAGCCAGAAGACGAGACGGAGAGGGGCCAAGGGCTGGCCACACCATGTGGTGGCGCGGGTCCCCCTGGCTGCTCCACCAGAAGGTGTGGGCCCCTGGTCCACCCTCTGACATCGCCCCTTCGCCTATAAGAAGCCTCCCAATGAGAAAGCCCTAAAGAATCCAACCTCTAGCCACGAAAAGTTCCGCAGCGCCACTGCCACCGAAGGGGAGATTCAAGGAACGGAAAGTCTCTGTTTCGGCACCCTGCCGGGACGGGGAAGTGCCCCCGGAGCCATCTCAATCGATCTCCACCACCATCTCCATCGTCTTTGCTGCTTCCCATGATGATGAGGGAGTAGTTCTTCCTCGAGGCTAAGGGTTCTACCGGTAGCTATGTGTTCATCTCTCTCTATGCATGATCATATTGTGATCATGAGCTTTGTAATCAAGTAGATCTACCTTGCTACTCAAGTGATTTAATAGATCTCTAGCTCTCCCCACGTGTGTGAAAGTGATAGCGTGCACACCATGGTGGCACTTAGGCTAGATATTACAAATACTTGTTATGAGTTATATTTGGAGTTGGATGTCTCTATGAAATTGTGGTGTTTGTTGGAACCATCTAGCACTCAAGGTGATAGTGTGGGGTTATCTAGATGGGGAAAGTGAACTTTGAGGTGTGTTGTTATAGCCCTACCATGGATTAGAGTGTCCAACCGGAGAGTAGTTCAGAGTAATATCATGAAGAGAGATATTTATATGAGAGAGTTCACTAGTGAAAGTATGATCCCTAGGCCTTGTTTCTAAGCATTGAAACACCGTTTGCAACTAGATCTGTTACATGTTTGCTTGCTTCCATCTTTATTTCAGATTGCCTTTTGTCTCTTCCTACCCGTCAAGCTCTTTTCTGGCATCCTTACCACTTATAATTATCCATACCACTTGTATTTCACTATCTCTTCGCCGAACTAGTGCACCTATACACCTGACAAGTGTATTGGGTGTGTTGGGGACACAAGAGACTTCTTGTATATTGATTGCAGGGTTGCTTGAGAGGGATACCTTTGACCACTTCCTCCCTGATTTCGATAAACCTTGGGTAATCCACTTAATGGAAACTTGCTGTTGTTCTACACTTGGAGGCCCAACAACTGTCTACAAGAATAGAAGTGCGTAGACATCAACATATTCACTTGGAATTTAAAATCTCAAACGCTTCTTTGGCATACTACAATACAGTGGTGTATGCCTATTTGCTCTTTGCACATTCGCTCTTTTTCTTCTTTCTTTTGTTCTCTTTTGTATATATGATCACACTTTTTTTAAGTGATGAGCAAAGGAGCTAGCCATACATTCCACTTCATGTAGGAGTTCAAAGTTTAACGATCTCAATTACCAAATTCCAATTGTATATGAAGCAATCTTTATAGCTTGAATATTCTACCTCATCTTGATATCACTCTAATTTGATAGCACTTTTTATTTTCCTTTGTTCAAGGTTTCTTTTTCAACTTAACTGATTAGATAATTTCTCTTTATAAATCAAACTGTGGACTTACAACAAATTGACCAAATTATCTTTATATGTTCCATTAATATCAATGGTGTGGAAGACTCCTATTGCTATCATCAAGTGCAAGTAAAATTATACTCAAGCCATTCATATATCCAATAAGATAAGCACAAACTCAATATTGCTCCATATATGATAATAAACTTGGAATTTCATAAAAGGGATCAACTATTCCTGAAGGAAATTCTAATGATGAAAACTTTCTTTCTAACTTGAACTAATGCAAAACTAAAATAGTAATATAAAACTTATAAGATAGATTACAAGGTCTTAAAGATCTCCCAAGCTTGGAATCAAGCCAGGAGGGATCAAATAATCCCTTGCGATTATTTGATACCGTGATTATTGTAGATCACTGTGGTGCCATGGCATGTAACACCGCGGTGTGTAGCTTCTTATTGGTATCCTCCAAAGCAGTGATGCGGCTGTAGCACCTACGCAAATCAGATTGCGGAGTGTCCACTTTATCTGTTAGCTTACTCACCAACGGTAGAAGATCATCCTTCTACTCTATCTCCTTGAGACGATGGCGGAATTCAACGTGATGGAGTAGCTCCTGCTTCTAATATATCTCCAGTGCTCGCACGCAATCCTTGGTCCTGGGAACAACTTCTTCTTCCTCATCCATAATTGATGGATCGAGGAAGTGGAAACCATTCCTCCACTCTTCTTGAGGCTTCACCTTCATACGAGCACCAATGGTAGGCTTCAAGAGTGGCACCTTCGCTCCCTTGCTAGAACCTCCACCAATATTAGGTAGTTCCTTACGCTTGGGCAGCCTGAGGTCCGTGGCGATGAACTCGACCATCTCCATGCGCCCTTTTCATGCGGCTTGTGACCTTCTCTCTCTTATTGAGCTCTCTTCATTACCGCCCAGTTGATCTCTGGGGGATCATAGACATCACGGCAGATGTAGATGTCACTCTAATCTTTGTCAGAATCGTTGTTGTAGAAGCTTGGCTCAACGTACTCCTTGTACCCCGGCCTAAACCTATCCACCTCCTCGTTGTTGTCCTCCATGGATGGGCTACGAGAGCGATCCCTGGAAGGAGCAATGAGACCCAGGGTTTTCCACAGCCTAGGACGAGATAACGCATGGCTAGATTGGTTCCTGGTGATTATGATTAGAGAGAGAGACAATGACAGTATATAAGGGAGTCAGAGGTCAGTAAAACTCACGAGAAACACCAAATTCTCGCTGAAGAAAAGAATCTCAATGAATTAGGGAAAGAAATCACAGATTTGGAGGAGTCCTGCCGCGTAATGACCAACTATACGGGCGCCACCCGTATAGCTTCGGTCGTATAGTTGGTTCCGGGCAGATATTTCCAAATAACTCGAGTCCAGGTCGATTAAGTTACGACTCGGAACCGACAATACCGTTTTTTTAATCGGGGAAATTCGAAAATGTAAAAAAAAATGTTGGAGAGTTTAATGACCAACTATATGGTCAGAATTTTATCTTTGGTCGTATAGTTGCGACCGTATAGATACAGACATCAAAAATCGAAAGTGTCTGAGAGTTCAACGACCAACTATACGGCCGGAATTTTATCTCCGGTCGTATAGTTGCGACTGTATAGATCCAGACATCAAAAACAATTTCACGAAGAAGATACAGAGGGTTTAACGACCAACTATATGGCGGGGGATTTTTCTCCGGTCGTATAGTTGCGTCCGTATAGTTGGTAAAAACCTTCAGAAAGTTTAGAAAACACGAGGAATTCAAAGGAAAAAATTTCAGAAGTAAAACCTGTGAAAACAAATCACTTATTTGAGTAACAACACTTACCTTGCACTTACCATTTACTTAGTCGAGGATGACAGGCTCCTCCAACAACAAAGACTTCTTCTCTTTTGGAAGAATTGACTTTAGTTCATTTAATAATTCTCGTAAGTGAAAATCACCAGGACTAAAGTTCCTCTCAATAATATTGGTGTCTTACTGGGCGAATATAAACACTTCATCCAACATCTTTATTTCTTGCCTCTGCATATTCTGCAACTCAAATTCTTTTAGTAAAAGGATCTAACAGATCAGTCTTGGCTTATGATTTTTCCTCTCAAGGAGTTCTCTCAAACCATCACGATCCATATGAACTCTTACTTTTGCATCAACTATGTATGAACGAAATTTATCGGAAGAGAAAAATACAGCACAAAGTTCCCTTTCTTCCCTAGGATAATTCTTATGAGCACTATTAAGAGTTCTACTAGCATGATGTATAATATTAAATCTGCGACCTATATGTTGTCCCAGAGTTACTCCTACAACATCATCACTAGCTTCACATATTAAGTCAAAATTCATATCCCAAATAGGTGGTTTAATGGTAGGAGCATGAGATAAAGCATATTTAAGTTTATCAAACGCTACATGACATTTATCATCAAATTTAAATCTTACTTCCTTTTGCAGAAGGTTAGTCAAAGGTTTAGATATTCTAGAGAAATTTCTAATGAACCTTCTATAAAAACTCACATGACCAAGGAAACTTCTTATACCTTTTATATCCCTAGATTGTGGCATTCTCTCTATGGCCTCAACCTTAGCTCTATCCACTTCAATGCCCTTACCTAATACCTTATGTCCAAGGACTATACCTTCTTTGACCATAAAATGGCACTTCTCCCAATTTAGAACAAGATTGGTCTCTTCGCAACGCTGCAAAACTCTTTTTAGATTATCCAAACAACTAGTAAATGTAGTTCCATAGACACAAAAGTCATCCATAAATACTTCCATTATTAGTTCTATAAAATCTGCAAAAATAGCAGTCATGCATCTTTGAAAAGTAGCTGGAGCATTACATAAACCAAAAGGCATGCGATAGTAAGCATGTAAACCATAAGGACTAATGAAAGTTGTTTTAAGTTGGTCATCAGGATGAACAGCTATTTGAGAAAAATCAGAGTATCCGTCCAAGTAGCAAAAATGAGTGTGGTTTGCTAGCCTATCTAAAGTTTGATATATGAATGGTAAAGGATAATGATCTTTCCTAGTTTCTTTATTCAATTTCCTAAAATCTATACACATCCTATGTCCAACAATAGTTCTAGTAGGTACCAATTCATTGTTTTCATTGGGAACAACAGTAAAACCGCCCTTCTTAGGGACACAATGAATAGACTTACCCATACACTTTCTCTTACAGGATAGATTATACCTGCGTCTAGTAGGCGTACTATTTCTTTTCTTACCACTTCCTTCATTTCGAGCTTCAACCGTCTATTAAATTCCGCAACTGGTTTAGCACCTTCTTCCATGAATATTCGATGGAAGGTTACCATGGGACTAATGCCCTTCAAATCATCCATTGAGTACCCAAAGGCCTTGCGATGCTCCTTAAGTGTTTTCATGAGTTCTTCTTCTTCATCCCCTGCAAGTTTAGCACTAATAATAATAGGAAATTTATTTGTACCATCTAAAAATTTGTATTTATGATTATCTGGTAGAGTCTTCAACTCTGGGGGTGGTAACTCCTCGTCTCCTCTCTTTTCTAGCTCTTCGAAAGCCTCATTAGTTGGATGCCTTATAATGGGAAGTGAATCAAATTCACCTTCTAGTTCTTCTAGGGACTTATCCTCCATAACTATTTCTTCATAATTTAAGTCTTCATTTATTTCTTCTTCTTGGTTACTAACGAAGAGAGTTGTCATTTCCTCAATAGTTTTTTCTTTCTCTTTTTCTTGTATTTGTGGAGGTTTGTCTTTAAATTTGGAAAGGTGGAATTATTTTCCTGCTCCCCCAAGCTTAAGAGACACAATCGCCATTTTAAAATCAACATTGGCACCTACATCACTCAAAAAGTTTCTTCCAAATATAATTGGGCAAAGAGTGTCATCTAGCATATCAACAACTACAAAATTGATAGGAAATTTTTTATTGCCAATTGTGACAGTTGCATCTTCAACTACTCCCATTGGTATTCTAAGAGTTTTATTGGCTAGCATGATTATCATATCAGTATTTTCAATTGTAGCCGGTTCTATTTCTTCTTTTATTTATAAATAGAAATCATAAGATATAACATTAACTTTGGTGCCAAGATCACATAAACCATAATGCGAGGTTTCCTTAAATATGCAGGGAAGAATAGGCTTACCCATATCTTTTACCTTTGCTTTACCTTCAACCAATACGGAAGTCTCTTCATCAAGTTCAACTATATTACAATGTGCATACATAGCCATAATTGCTTCCTTGGTTACCTCTTCATCTTTGGTTTCTTCCAGATGTTCCTCAACTTCTGACATACTTTCCTCTTTCTTCTTCTCCTGTACTGCTTTGACCTGCTCATATTCAAAAATATGCTTCTGAGTAGTGTTAGGGAAAAGTATCTCATATGTTGGTTCTAGTGAGGCCAGTGTTGCTTTAACTTCTCTTTTCTTCTCAGATTCGGGTGGCGCATCATACTTGACCAAACCCTCTTTTGGAGCTTTGATGTGTTCTGTAAAAGCTTTTATAACTTGTAACACAAGATCTGAGTCCAGATAAAGTTCTTTAGATAATTCTTTAACATGGCCCTTTTTATTATAGTCATGAATACAATCATGATCTATTTCTACGCCTGCTTCACTTCCTAGACTAAAATTCCATGAAACTCTATGATCGCGAATTCTATTAAGTAAAGCCCAAGCTTTAGTTATAGGAAGGTTCATAAAGGCTCCTTGCTCGAAAGAGTCTAGTTCAATTTTATTAGGTTCAATTAAACTGCCATAAAAAATATGCAATAAATACCATTCAAGTAAATCATGATGAGGACATAGGTGAAGTAAATCTTTAAATATGATATAAGCTCTTACTAATCCTTCATTAGGATGGTTCTCCAAGTCATTATAAGACGCCTGATTCCAAAAGATTTTGATAATGGATAATATTTTGCTAGAAACTCACAGGCTAAATTATCCCAAGTAGTAGTGGCTTCTGGGTAGAGATCTATACCATGAGAGAGTTGTACTAGTCAAAGTCTGACTAAAAAGTTTAACCCTTACCTCATTAGCAGTATATCCTACTAATTGGAAAGTGCCACATATATCTCTAAAGCATGCAATGTGCTCATATGGGTCAGCATCTTCTTCATCTCTAGTAAATTGCTTCGTGTGTAGAATACCAAGTAATAGAGGATTTATTTCAAACCTCCTTGTCTTCTTGTTGGAGTTATCTCTTTTATTAATATCATAAGGCTTCCCAAAGTGGTTGAGTGGGTTAGCACTAGCCATATGCTCAAACTTCATCATATTTGTGGAAACCTGTAACTCAAAACAAAACTTAGTAGGACAAAAATAAATAATCAAAAACTAAAAGACCTACAACGCTTAGCTCCCTAGCAACAACGCCAGAAAATAGCTTGATGACTACAAGTGCACAGATTGTTTGTAGCTAGTTTAGAAATAAAGATATCGATCCCACAGTGAGCAGGAGTCTGAAGTCTAATAACTCTTGAATTAAATATTACAATAGAAATACTAAATAAAGTTCTAAGTAATAAGATAAAATGCGAGTATTGTGTAAAAAGGTGTTTTGGGGTTTTTGGTATAAGAGAACAATAAGTAAAGTAAAGTAACTAAACATAGAAAGTAAGTATCGCGTATGTAAAAGAGATTTGGAACTGCAATAGGGAAAAAGCGTTCTCAGGGAGTAGCGGATACACCACTAGCATTATAAAGAGCTAAAATAAAAATTATTATCATGAACATTCTTAACTATGTATATGTGGGAGGAACTCCATATTTGGACAAATAGGCAGCAATCACTGCTCACATCATCCTCATAACCACAGCAGTTAGCAATCGACATCAATCGAATTACTGCGCTATTAAGGGACTTAGTCCTGTAGGACATATCCCATGCCATGGATAGTGTTCCGTGAGTTTCCTCGGTTCCCAAGTTAATACGTAAGGGGTGCCAACAGCTTTATAGTCACTGTAAGTGCTAACACACCTCCGTCTACCAATAAGTAGTTCCCTCCATCAAGTCCCCATAAGAGGCAAATATTGAGAGGTCGACTTCTCTCAACATCAATATAAAGACAATCTAACACATGGTCACAGCAATAAATATCATAATAAACTTTATCTTATTTCAGTCTCATACTAGGGTTTCTCCATGTCCCCAAGAACTAATGATCTACTCAGACATGGAGGCAATCAACATCATGGCAATGACAATGGAATCTATCATAGATGAATAGCACTTGTATAAATTCACATCGAGTACGGGAATTACAACAAGATCTATACAAGATGTAGATGACATGGATGGAGATGGTGGTGATGCAGTGGTTAACGATGAAGATCGATGCCTTAGCCTCCCGGATCTGTGCAGGGCAAATATGGATCCCCGGTGGACGAGGTCCCCCTCCATATGCCTTCCGGAGGTAAGATTTTGGCAATTTCTGGGTGTTCTGTATGTCGTCTTTCCGATCCAGTTGCACGGGGTGAAACTATTTGAGGAGGCGGTGGTGGCACCAACTATACAGCGGGAACTATACGGCTCGAAAATTTATTCCCGTCGTATAGTTGGTCGTTAAACTGTCTGTATGATTTGATCGCTTCGGGTTTTCTTCTGATATTATTGATATTTCCCAAATAAGCGATTTACGTTGTTTTTTACTCCTTTTCTCCCTAATACAACTGCTCCAAGAATTGTGTCCATTGTATCCATCATATGTCCTGATCCTGGTGAAAATAGACATAAAATGTACGTGCGGACGCCATAAAATACCAAGATCCTATATCTACAATGCAAAATAATAATATAAAACATGATACAAATATGCACTCATCATGGAGGCGAGGGGAAGGGGAGGATCAGCAAGGGTGCTAAAGGATCTGCAAGGCGGTGGGGTTTGCCCCTATTTTGATGTGTTGGCGTGGTGTCTGAAAGTTGGTGATGGAGTTCTTGTGTGTGCTTCCGAGGAGGCATAAGTGGGAGTTTGCTCCGTCGTTGCCCGTTGAGCTGCTTCTTCAATAAATGCATCCGCTTTTGTCATAGTAGTTGCGCTCCGCTGCCTCTTTTCCCAGTCGGCCTTAGTGGCGAGGGGAGGAGGGTGTTCTCGGTGTTGATGCGGCTTTGTGGAAGTGGTATGGTTTTTAGCGATGGCACTTGGAATCTCTGGAAATTATGACTTCTATAGCGATGCCCAAGCAGCTCTACGTGGCGTCCACTATACTTTGCCACAAGATTGGCCCAATTTTCTCGAGCATGAGGTTGGCTTGACTTTGTTTACCCTCCAAGCAAGGATGTTATTCAGCAAAGGTACGATAGAGTTTGTTGTCTCCAGCGCCCCAAGTGGGCTCATCGGTTGCACCTGCCGGCAGAGCTCAATGACTCTATCACGTTTCGTGGGCCAACGCGATTATCTTTCGAGGTATGATTATAGTCCTATTAGGGACTTTCTGTAATTATTCAGGTCCCACTCAAGGCATTTCTATAAAATTGTACCATCTGCCTTTTTAATGCACTTTCAGGTCCTTTTACCATTCAAAAAGAGCAAGTGGTATCCCCACAGCTCTCTGCCCCACACTTTATTGTTGCCTCTTAACAAAACCCTTGAGACCAGGACCTGGTAGAGTTATAAATGCCTCTAATTCTTTTTTCCATTTCTACGTGTAATGCCTACCAAATCTGATTTCCTAAGCAGCTATAATCATCTCCCTCGTTCCCCAAACACTACCAATCCCTCCTTGCAATGGAAGCCGCCACCCCATACAAGAGAGCCAGGACGACAACGTCGGTGGCGGCTTTCAGTGACACCATGTTGCGGAAGCTAAAGAAGACGGCCTTGTTTGCCCACCAGGTCTCGACACTGGAGAAGATGCAGCGACGTCCACTGCTGCGGAGGCCAGCAATCAAGGGTGTCATGGCGCTCTCCATCAAGGAGGTCCGTCGGGCGGCGCTAGGGATATGGCGGGTAGACAAGGGTTATGTGGTGGTTGCTGAGCAAGAGAACGCACTCGATTCCGTCACGGGGAAGCTAAGAGTGGGTGTGGGCGCTTGCCACAGCCCCGTCAATCGCAGGCCCAATGTCATCTCGAAACAGGCTTTCTACCTACTTTAAAATAAAGCAACCATGTCCATACAACATCCACGAACATGTGTGGCTCGAAGGCAAATAAAAAGTAAAAATGGCTATGGAACCAGCACAAGCATGCCCAAACGAAAGGAAATACGACAATTAGCGGTACAACTCCCCACGGGAGTGAGACCTATCAGCTAGACGATGAAGATAAGTGGTGTGCTACCACTAGTAGATCCTCCAACATGTCGTCCAGCCGATCCTTGTCACACTACCTACAGAGCAGATACCACTGCTACAAAAAATCCAGAAATTTCCATGCCGAGTCAGAGGGGCGCCGTAGAAAAAAGGCTCAATAACCATACTATTGCGGATATTCCGCAGGGTCTAGATCATTACCGCAAACACCAGCCAGAAGATACACCTCATTCTACCGGTGTGGTTTGTGTTAGCTCCCAGAAACTCCACAAGGTCCAGGGCCTACCACCTACCACTCAGGCCTCAGTGTCTCACATACAAAGCTCCAGCTTAACCTCGGGCCTGCCAGGATACCCCAAAGGTAAATATCATGGACTTGCGCTCAGAGTTCCATCCTCTATGATTTCCCCGACAATTGGATCCTCGTACTACATAGTTTTAGACCATCACGAATCTACTAACAACCAACCAAGCAAATTATGCGAATTTCCTTTACTCTTCGATACACGCTGACAAAATCAGATACTACTTTCGAACAACATGTTACGTAGTTTTAGCAAACCAACCTGTGGTTGGGTGGCTAGGAGGGTGGTTGTACCCCTAGACCACCAGAGTTCAAACCCCAGGTTTGACACTGTGTGTTGCATAAAAGGCGGAATATTTTTTCAGTGGGAGACGACGTTCCCGTCAACAGCGAGGCGCCCGTGGTGACTTCGTCAATCTCAAGACCCGCTCTGCTGGCTCAGTCTATCGGAGGTGCTCATAGGGGTAGGGTGTGCATGTGTGCGTTCATAGGGGTGGGTGCATGTACATGTTGTGAGCGTCTACGATTGTACTATGTTTCTCAAAAAAAACATGTTACTTAGTTTCAGACCATCGCTAGTTTAGTAAAATCCGACCACAATATGCCACTTCCCTTTCTGTGATGCAAAATACTACACCCAGATTTGAAAACCGGTCCCAGGATGCAAACAAAAAGATCTGATGATTTCGATCAATATTATTTCTGCGATAGCGTGAATTATTTGTGTCATTTTTTAGACGACAGGCCAAACAGTATGACTTTAACTTAATAAAGCCATCGACCACGATGATAGTTACATAACTGATGAGGCACATAGCTTCGCCAAAAGATGAAGGTTTACATAGACGCTGAGGCATACAGCTTCGCCCTAACTACTCCCAAAGTTGAGGTATACAGCTCCTCCCAATCTACTTCAACTTGTAAGAGAACTGGTTAAGCTACGGAGCCTTGCAAGTTATTAAGTGGAGGCGATCTTCTGGTTGGGGCAATTTTCGCTTGTATAAGTTTTAGTTCATCCTCCAAGGCTTCGAGCGCTTCCTTGTCCTTTGTCTTAGCTGAGATTCTCCATTGCTACACAAATATAAGAGTTTTGTAAATAATGTATGCAATGTGTTTAGGGAATTTACTCCCAATAGTAAAATTATTTCTAATGTGCCATAGCCCAACAATGTGCTACGAACAACACCCAAAGAAACCTTGTCGGTTGGCCTATAAAGCCCTCAAGGTGTGGCGCCCCGCTAAAACCACTACTAGAAAATCGCTGTGTTTTTATGTATTGCTTCTTCGCGGAATAGGCCGATGAGTTGATGCGAGTATCGACAAGTTCTCCGGATATGAACCTTCGGCAGTGTTTCCCAGGCGAGCATCTCCCCCTTTCTACCTATTTTGCTTTTATAGTCTTTATTTCCTCCTGTTGATCTATTGTTATCCGTGTTGCGATGCTATAGTTTCCGTGTACCATTTATACTCCTTGTAACCCCTCTATTGCCATGGACACATCTTATTGCCTGTTGTTTGATAGATATTCAGCCTTGCGATTCGTAGTTGCTTGCTTATGTGTTGCTTCGCGTCGTTGTCGTTTCACCGTTGACGGCAAGTTGGCACATGATAAATGGTGGAGATGCTTATTGGTGGAGACGATCATAACTTTAAATACAACTATTAAATTGCTAGATATAACTAATGCAGAGGCATCGGTGGGTAATAGACGTTATTTGGTTCTTTCACGCTCACTTGTGTCCCGTAGGACCCCGAGTACTTGGTACTTGTTCCTTGACTATCGCACTATCCGCATATGGGACCATGAATCCCCTTAGCCAGAGCTTGATTCATTTCTTATTTCTTGGGGCCACAAACTAGTTTGGGGTTTTATTACTATCCTGTACTTATGTCATGTTTTACTTCTTTAATTAAGATTGTGCGTGGAGCACCTGTACTATTTTGGATCGTGCCACGTTTTCGCGGTATCGACAAGCCCAGTCACAGTTTCGGGTTCCCAGTCGTTTACAGCCGTTGTCACAAACCCTGGGTCCGTTCCGGAGCCGGCCAACTTCGTTGCGGGTAGCTTAGTGGGGTGGCCCCCTGAAATATTTTATGAATCCTGTGATTGCTTTGTCGTGAAAGCCTCGTTGGGTTTTGATTTGGTTTTTCCGAGGTTGATCGTGTGTGTGTTGCTATTTGTGCACCCCTGCAGGGTAAATCTTTCTGAAAGCCGTGTTCGCGGTTATGGACGACTTGGAGCACAGTATCTCGATCATAGACAAGCATAAATAAAGTAGTGCTATAAATTTGACTTAATATGTGACTAGTAATCAGCTTTACTATAATGGAATGGATAATAAAAATGCCAACAACTGGTGGATCTGTGGTGATCGGTGTCATACTATACCTGCCTAGTAAGTATTGCAACTCCAATGGAATGTGATAAAAGTGCCAACAACTGCTGGGTTTTGGGATTCCTCAGGACAATTATATCTGACTAGTAAATGTTCCAACTACCATTGAATGGTTAACTAAAATTGCCCACTACTTATGCTTCAGGATGACTCATGCTATCTATATCGGATTATTAAGTGCTGCAACTATAACGGAATGAGTAAAATTGCCAACTGTGTGAGTTCCTTGGTCCGACTTCCTCGTTTGGTCTCGAGGGGGAAATACCAGGATGGGTATGTTTGGTGTTAGTATCAGGTTGGATCCGAATAGGTCTTTCTTATCCCTCTCTAATAGTCGCCAGTTTTGCTGAGTCTCTATAGGTTGTTTAGTGCTGCTGCGCTGCCGCTTCAGTCCACCATACCTATGTAGGCGAGAGCCGCCGAATTCTAGCCTCGCCGTGTACTGGCCTCAGTACTGACGCTCCTCTTTTTCCTTTGCCCCTTTGTCGGCACCCCTTTTGTTTTAGCAGGTTTGAGATCGACGTCGTTAGCAGGGTTACCCTTCCGGCTTGGCCTGGGCAGGGTTATGGATGCCATTGGTTATACTTCAGGGGCTCTTAGCCCCATTTGCATCTTGTCCATAGTCGGACGCTCTATCGTTTTCAAGGTTATTTGGATCTTTGTATAGTATATATATATTCTTGACTCATGGAGTCGTTGTTGTATATATCTGTTCTGTGGGTCCCATCAAGGACTGTTGTGTAATGGTATTACTTCGTTTTCCACCCGCACGAAAGTGCCTGGTGGGCGTCCTTGAATCGTTTCTACGCGGGTTGGGTGGAAAGGGCTAAAACTTTCATAGGGCCGATTCGAGGGTGTTACAGAGTGGTATCAGAGCTCAGCAGTTGCGATACCCCACAAGTCCAGCATGTAGGATAACCTAGCTAACGGACGATCTAGAGTGTCAAACTATTTTTGAAAATCAGTTGGATAGATCTGATTAGGTCTATTTTTACTCCTTACCTCTATGCTCTTCTCCTCTTACCTTTGCGAGTTTTGAATCTTCTCTCTTATCTTTTCTTCAAGTCCAGTAATTCTCGTGGTTGGGTTTCCATCGACCTTCAGGGTTTCACTTCCTCCTTTGGTAACGGTGCTTCTACATCCGGTCTTCGTGCTATCTGAGGAATCCTTCATCTATTGGACTTCTCTCTGTTCCTTCTTGTGCCTTCCGGTGTTTCCGACGCGACGACATCATCTACGCCAGATCCGATGCAGAGCCTACATCACTCCTCTGTTTCCGAACCTCGAGTGTCGAGATCTTCAGTCTGATTCCGAGAATGGTTGCACGCTTTTCTACTGATTGTGCGGAGTAATAGTTTGGGTGCGTGATGGATTGGCCCCAATGCCGACTACTCACTCTATTTGCTCGTGTACATTGAAGTGGATGAGAATGCATCGTTTCTCTCCTTCTGTCGAAGTTAGAGGTGGCTTTATTTGTTGATACCTTTACCTTCGTCCTTTGTTTCCTGGAGTGTTCTCTCGACGATCACGGACCACGACCTCTTGTTAGTGGTGTCGCAAGCATCTACACTAAGCGAGAAGATTCAGATCGCTGACCTTCTTCCCGGTACCACAAGGCGGATCTCGAGGGCGAGATCCCTTGTTAGTGGTGTCGAATTGTGGCGCTCTGCTAAAACCACTACTAGAAAATCGTTGTGTTTTTGTGCATTGCATCATCATGACTGCATGCTCATGTCATCATGCCACATTGCATTTGAGCATCGTCATCATCATGCATCTGTTTGTCTAAAACTATTTTCTAAAAGCCTATTTTGATTTCTACATATTCCCCCGTCTTTATTTCAAATTAAAACCCGGATCTCCGGAATATTTTATTTCGTCTACAAACGAATTGCAAAAGCCTTGTTTTAATAAATAAAATATTTAAATTATTTTTTTAGGAGGCAGCCAGCCAGGCCCAAAAGCCCAGCCGGCCACCTCCAAAATAAGCCCTATCTATCTAACCCTAGTCTAACCAAACCCCTCACACTTCCCTCTCACCCGCTGCCACCCTCACGCCACCAGCGTCGCCACCTGCGCTCCACACTTCCCCCACCAACCACCTGCTAGCCGGCCCCGCACCGCACGCCACCACCAGCCCCACCCGTAACCCTGGTCCCACCCTACCGACGCGCACACCACACCCCACCGATGCCACCAGCAACACGTCGCTCGCGCCGTGCGTGCCGCTCCTGATCGCGTGTTGGGCCCCACCTCGCAGTAACACGCGCCTCGCGTGCCCCATCCCTGACCCGCTCGCTCTCGCCACCTACCGCATCTCCCTACCCCGACCCCACTTCCTCGCGTTCTGTCCCCAACCTCCTCTCCTCACCCTGCATGGCGCCGCCGCCCTCTCTGTCCTTCATCGCCTCGGCCGCCCGTGCCCGACCCGCCTAGGTGACGCTTGTCCTCGGCCTACACTCCGCCAGAGGGACCTCTGCCCGCCGCCTCCAGCCGCAAGCTCCTACCCATGACGCCCACCTTCGGCCTCCGCAGCTGCCTCCTCACGGAGCTCCTCCGGACGCCGCTGTCCACGAGCATCCTCGGCGCCCTTCCCCGCCACCAGAGCCCCTGCGGCGCCATGAAGCTCCCCTTCCGCCGCCAATTCTGCCTCCATCGTGCGCCCGCATGAGGCTGGCCCCGCCAAGTTCAGGCGCGTCCCCGGCGCCGTCTTCCCCGCACCTCGGCCCTCACCTAGCCGCCGGTCCTCCCTCTCGTCCTCCTCCCGTGTGTGGCTGCGCTGCAGGCGACTTCGCCGCCTCCTGTTGGCCGAGCGCCGTGGCCACCTTGACCCGACGGTCTCCCTGCCGCCCTCTGTCCGCTGCCTTGGCCGCTCTTCCTCGCCCAGCTATCTGTCATCGAGCTCGCCCGCGGGCCCTGGTCCTTTGCCTCCTCTCAGTAGCTTTCCGCCCACCCTCATCCACCGTCGCATGTTGCCGCTTGATTCCTATAGGTCGTCAGGCGGTTCCTCCTCTCTGCAAATTCCTCTGACATGTGTCAATTTGAACCTTCTCGCTGTGTGTGCTTATGCGTTTGTGCAGCTATGCCCACATACCAAATGTCCTCTTGTTTCGTCTTTTGGTGCTCCTGCCTGCTACCACGACTACATGGCTCTGATGACGATGTTTCGAAGAATGAGCATGGTGCCACTCGGAGAACCACCGACAAGATCTCCATCACCGAACTCCAAGATCTCCATCACGGAACCCGAGGCCTTTGACACAGAGTGCCGAGACCCCCGGACCTGGAGAATCTCTGGACACCAAGATCTTCCAGCGCCAAGACCCGAGTCCGACACCGACAATCGAAACCGCAGAACCGACAAGTTCGCCTACACGAACACCGAGCGCCAAGATCTTCTCCTCGGGACGCCATGATCTCCTTCACAGATCCGAAGACCATGAACCCCGGAGTCCGAACCTCGCTTCTCATTGAACCCTGAGACCCAGGCCCGACCCCGGTGAACACCAAGATCGTCGATCTGATGTGTGACCCCTTTTCCAAAACCCCCTATTTTATAATAAACAACATATACTTGTTGCATATTAAATTATCATGCTTGCATCTCATCATGTGGGTTGAGGGCATTATGCTGATTCACTCATAATTAAATATGGAGGTCATATGCGGGTTTTTCTAGTCTTATATGGGCTCCATTTAAATTTGTGTAGCGAACCGATGCCATGCTTTGGCTTGTTAAGACAACATTTAAAATTGCGGGGTTTTAAACAACTTGAACCGTGTAATTAATTGTCGGGACCCCGGTTCCGCTTAATATTGCCTAATTGCATCGCATATCTGCCATGCCATGCATCATATCATAATCATGCCGGATCTTCTGTCATAGTATTAAATATTGCATCCGGTGTTTCTTCTAGTGTTTGCTTCTTCGCGGAATAGGCCGATGAGTTGATGCGAGTATCGACAAGTTCTCTGGATATGAACCTTCGACAGTGTTTCCCAGGTGAGCATCTCCCCCTTTCTACCTATTTTGCTTTTATAGTCTTTATTTCCTCATGTTGATCTATTGCTATCCGTGTTGCGATGCTATAGTTTCCATGCACCATTTATACTCCTTGCAGCCCCTATATTGCCATGGACACATCCTATCGCCTATTGTTTGATACATAGTCAGCCTTGCGAGTCGTAGTTGCTTGCTTATGTGTTGCTTCGCGTCGTTGTCGTTTCACCGTTGACGGCAAGTTGGCACATGATAAATGGTGGAGATGCTTATTGGTGGAGACGATCATAACTTTAAATACAACTATTAAATTGCTAGATATAACTAATACAGAGGCATCGGTGGGCAATAGACGTTATTTGGTTCTTCCACGCTCACTTGTGTCCCATAGGATCCCGAGTACTTGATACATGTTCCTTGACTATCGCACTATCCGCATATGGGACCATGAATCCCCTTAGCCAGAGCTTGATTCATTTCTTATTTCTTGGGGCCACAAACTAGTTTGGGGTTTTATTACTATCCTGTACTTATGCCATGTTTTACTGCTTTATTTAAGATTGTGCGTGGAGCACCTGTACTGTTTTGGATCGTGCCACGTTTTCGCGGTATCGACAAGCCTAGTCACACTTTCGGGTTCCCAGTCGTTTACAGCCGTCTTCACAAACCCTGGGTCCGTTCCGGAGCCGGCCAACTTCGTTGCGGGTAGCTTAGTGGGGTGGCCCCCTGAAATATTTTATGAATCCTATGATTGCTTTGTCGTGAAAGCCTCGTTGGGTTTTGATTTGGTTTTTCCAAGGTTGATTGTGTGTGTATTGCTATTTGTGCACCCCTGCGGGGTAAATCTTTCTGAAAGTCGTGTCCGCGGTTATGGAGGACTTGGAGCACAGTATCTCGATCATAGACAAGCATAACTAAAGTAGTGCTATAAATTTGACTTAATATGTGACTAGTAATCATCTTCACTACAATGGAATGGATAATAAAAATGCCAACAACTGGTGGATCTGTGGTGATCTGTGTCATACTATACCTTCCTAGTAAGTATTGCAACTCTAATGGAATGTGATAAAAGTGCCAACAACTGCTGGGTTTTGGGATTCCTCAGGACAATTATATCTGACTAGTAAATGTTCCAACTACCATTGAATGGTTAACTAAAAATGCCCACTACTTATGCTTCAGGATGACTCATGCTATCTATATCGGATTAGTAAGTGCTGCAACTATAACGGAATGAGTAAAATTGCCTCGCCGTGTATTGGCCTCAGTACTAATGCTCCTCTTTTTCCTTTGCCCCTTTGTCGGCACCCCTTTTGTTTTAGCAGGTTTGAGATCGACGTCGTTAGCAGGGTTACCCTTCCGGCTTGGCCTGGGCAGGGTTATGGACGCCATTGGTTATTCTTCAGGGCTCTTAGCCCCGTTTGCATCTTGTCCGTAGTCGGACGCTCTATTGTTTTCAAGGTGATTTGGATCTTTGTATAGTATATATGTATTCTTGACTCATGGAGTCGTTGTTGTATATATCTGTTCTATGGGTCCCATCGAGGACTGTTGTGTAATGGTATTACTTCATTTTCCACCCACACGAAAGTGCCTGGTGGGCGTCCTTGAATCGTTTCTACGCGGGTTGGGCGGAAAGGGCTAAAACTTGCATAGGGCCGATTCGAGGGTGTTACACAAGGATAGAGTCAAAATGTGCAAAGTTCCTCGGAGTCCAGGTGCATCCCAATAGGTCCCTATGAACACTCCAGTCTGGACAGTTAAAAAACATGTGTGATGATTTTTCAGTAACATCGCACGGCCTACATCTACCAGTGGATTGCACATGTCACTTAGCAATTTTCTCTCTACTCAGTAGCCTGTCTAGCACCAGTTTCCAAGATAAGATGTGAATCTTTAGAGGCAATTTGTCCCTCCAAATGTGTTTAAAATGGGCCACCGCCACGCCCTCCGATAGCTTAGCATACATCAATATAACAGAGTAGATCCCTGATGCAATGATATGTACCTGGGGCTCTAGGGATGATTTCATGTATGCGCGACTCGGACAATTACGCTATGGCGGACATGGCCGACGACCACAACTCGTCGTCATCTACATCTTCACCGATCCGGCTCACACCACTGGACGCCGGGAGGGTCAGTGGGGTCTTCATCGACTTCAGAATACGACATCTACATCGAGTTGTACCGATCTGCACTACACCAAGATGGACTACAACGACCCGAATAACGACATCAAGTTGTACGACTACACCAAGATCATCGTCGAGCACATCCACGAAGAAGCAACATCAACATTATCCACACGCCAGGCCGGTGTGGAACACTGCTACGCCGACTTCTCCGACATCAAGGCTTCGACATCATCGCCGCCATAAGGGACGCCTTCGAGCGACGATCATCGCCAACATGCCTACTCCTTCATCACCGAATTTCATCGCCAAGGTCTACATAAACGTGGTCTTCATCAACATCTTCGTCGACACACTACCGCTGCCGCTATACCCCGTCCACATGATGGACATACAACTACGACGCCCTCTGACAGTACAACTGCAAGGCACGACGACGGCATGGCCGCGCCCACGACCCCGATGACTGTATCAACAAACCAGCATCACAATTGTGATGCTCCTACGACCGCGCATACGATTCTGGCAAAATCGTGTGTGCTTGGTGACTTCCTCTAGTCCTAGCAAAACTGGTGGTCTCACTTATGACCGCGTCCAAGAGACGCCCCCGACGGTATCACTATAAGGTGCAAAACGTCCACAACTGCAGCTTCATCAACAACAATAACAAAAAACACGCAATTTTTTGCGCCTCCAGCAATGGCGGCCACACATCATATGACGACTACGACATCGACCACACCCACCTCGATCACGGCTACATCACGATCAGCTACCTCGACACTGACATCAATAACAACGTTTACAACAACTCAAGAATTCTAGTCAACAGCGTTCGCGTCGTCACTTGCGTCCACGCCACTCCCGCTGTGACTGCGGGAGGGAAGAGAGGCACCAGAAGGGGACGCAGTCACCGCCCCTAGGTGCCAGCCATAATCATGTCCACGTAGGTGATGATGACAAGGAGATGAAGACAACGGAAGTGAAAGACTTCAAATCCAGTCGCAAACGTCTGCTTCACTCCCGCTATGACTGAGGGGGGATGTTAGAGTACAAATACATATACGTATATGAGATAGACTAGGACTCTAAGATCATCTTGTACTCCAAGTCTATCTACCCCTTGTAACTCTATATATACCCCCACGAGGGTCAAATCAAAACAATAAAATATTAGGGATTCATATTTTCCACAGGTTCTAGGGTCCAACTAATCCCATCCAAACTGATCTCTAGTTGAGGTTGCATGATCTCATTGCAGAAATGGTTCCACTGTGCAAGGCCCTATTGGTTCAGCGCACATTCAAAGAGGAGGAAGCACCCTCCCCCTCAGATCACTTGCGCCACTCTAATCATAGGATGTGCCATGATAGCGAACATCTCTGGAAACATATATATCTTTGAGAGGTTGACTTCCTATCCACCAATCAAACCAGGATAAGGTCCTACTAATGTCAACCACCTCATGCTTGGCTCCTAACTTGAAGTAACACTTGATTTTACCGAGGCTTCTCCAGAATTGAGAGCCTCCCTTCCTAGAGGACCCAAAGATGTCACTAGTATTTTTATATTTTGCATGCATAATTCTCTCCCATAAGAATTATTATCTTGGTAAAGTTTCCAAACCCATTTCAGCATCAGCGCAATATTCATTCGTTTGGTATTGATCAGCTCTAACCCACCACACTCCTTTGTCTTACATACCACTAGCCAATTAACCATGTGGTATTTCCTTTTAGGTACAGATCCTTCCTAGTAGAATCTGGACCTATGGGTATCGAATTTAGCATGCGCTCCATCTTAAAGAAAGAAGAGGGCCATAAATGAGGGGATGTAGGCCAGGCGCGAATTGAATAGGATCAACCATCCTCCTGAGGACAAAAAACGACACATCAAGGTTCAACTTAAATACCACCTTGGCGACCAAGAAGTTCCATTGGCTGATGGTGAGGCATCTATCCGATATGGGGAGCCCAAGGTAAATAAAGGGAAACTCTCCTCTGCGTCAGTTAAGCAGGTTAGCGACCCTACGTTGTTCATGTTCCTCTTCCCCCATGAACATGACCTATCTTTTGTGTAAACTGATTTAAGGCCTGACATGTCCTCGAAGCAAAAAGGGAGGAATTTAAGGTTCGCAATGGCCAGATCATTGTTTTGGATCAGGATGATGGTGTCGTTTGCATATTGGAGGTTCGAGATCCCGCCCAGAATTAGGTGAGGAACTACCACTAGATGTGGATATTGGGCCACGTAGAGATAAACAATTTTTCCCTACGCGGTGATCCCAAGAACTAGCTCAGGTGATAGGCTGTGAGGATTATAACTAGACGCATGGTTGCGGATTACTGATGAAGCGCGTCAATTGATGCAGTGCAGTCCTCATGATACGATATAATCCCATGATCATCGAAGTGTTGAACGTATTGCACATCTACCGGTATCCACACGTTCGAGGAGGAGCTCCGACGGCGGACTGTTAGGTCTGGTGCGGCATCTAGACTAAATGAGGCTAGGGTTTTCAACGCATGGAGTGGTTTAACCATTCCCCTTGGGTATCCTGTGCCCACTATATATAGGGAGTAAAAGTGGGCTCCACTCACATGTGGCTCATTCACTAAACTCTATACTAGTCACTATGAGTCCAACTCAATGACTTAGTTCGTATCTAGTTCGGGTCCAACCCAAACGAATTGCTCCTGCTCTTAAGTGTGCAACCCCATAGGATCATGGCGAATTGGACATGATTGGAGTCCAACTCTCAATTGATCAATCGGAAGCGGCTGCTAGCCGAACGTGCCGATTCCCAAGTACCAAAGAGTCATGATGACATACCTTCCAATGCGACTTACATCCAAGTCTGTTTTGCCTCATAATTTACCTTGTTGAGCTATAGGCAAATTATCCTCATCCCTCAGATAGCTCAACTCTATTCTCGATCTGTGATATGTGATTCATCCGACTAACTCTTAGTCGATCGCCTCGGTTAACACTTAATCGAGTTGTCCATGGCCATGCTTTCCGAATTATATCACACGAGAGGGACCGAGAGAATATCTCTCTAGTTGGAGGGGCAAAATCCCATCTTGGTTATCCACATCATGTAGCTTGATTCTCAGTCGACCCGAACTCTAACTTTATAACTACCTTTTGACAGAACAACGTTTGACAGAACGTAAGTCAGTGATCCTCAACTCGAATTGTGCGAGAACCTTAGGTCTAAGGATTACATTGGTTGAGACATACAAATGAAGACATGTTTATTGTATCTCAATATGGTCAGTCTGACTCGCTAAACTCTTTAGCCGAGTCCGTTTTAGTCGGAATAGCATCACAATGCCCATGACAAATGGAATCGAATCATCAGCCGACTTTCACATTAGTCTAAGTTGTGTGTACAACACAACTTCAGTGACCAAGGACATCTAGTATGAACAACAGGAATATATAGTTCCACAACTGAATCACATATTCAATGATACATATTAGATGTTCATACAAGGACAACTTAATAGCTTTATGAATACATTGTGAATACATCATATATGATTGCCTCTAGGGCATATTCCCAACAGTCTCCCACTTGCACTAGAGTCAATCATTCCGACGTCACATGTCTAGGCATGTAATGCCCATAGCTCTCATGTGCGCCTCATGCTTAGGTTGTGGTAGCGGCTTTGTCAATGGATCCGCAATATTTGCATCCGTGTATACCTTGCATAACTTGATATCACCTTGATCAACAAACTGGCGAATCAGGTGATAACGCATGAGTATATGTTTATTCTTTTGGTGTTGTGTAGGTTCCTTGGCTTGTGCAATAGCACCATTGTTGTCACAATACACGTCTAATGGATTGGATGATTCCTGAACCACACCAAGATCAATTAGGAAATTTCTGATCCAAACGACTTCATTTGCCGCCTCCGAGGTAGCAATATAATCAACCTCTATCGTAGATGCAGACATGGTCTCTTGCTTGGAACTCTTCCGTCTCATAGCCCCTCCGTTCATTACAAACACGTATCCAGATTGCGAATAAGAATAATCTGAGTCAGTAAGATAACCTGCACCCGTATAACCCTTTACACCGAGTCAACCTCACCTCCATTAGGAATATGTCCTTAGTCCTTCTCAAGTACTTAAGGATGTTTTTAACCGTTGCCCAATGGATTTCTCCAGGGTTAGCCTGGTATCTGCTCATAACACTTAGAGCATAGGAAACTTCTAGCCTAGTACACATCATGGATCCGACTGCCGAAGCATACGGAATCACACTCATCTGACTTCGCTCATCAGTTGTCGAAGAACACTGAGTCTTGCTAAGTTTTACACCATAGGACATTGGTAAGAACCCCTTCTTTGACGATTCCATGTTTAGCTTCTTCAACACTTTGTCCAAATATGTACCCTGACTCAATCCGATGAGCCGCCTAGATCTATCTCAATAGATCCGGATTCCTAGAATGTAAGTTGCCTCACCCAAGTCCTTCATTGAGAAACTCTTGTCCAATGATTCCTTGGTTTCTTGCAACATTTGGACATCATTTCCAATCAGTAATATGTCATTCACATATAAGATCAAAAAGTTTACTTTACTCCCACTAAACTTCTTGTATAAATAAGAATCATGATCACTTTTGATGAAGCCAAATGATTTTACTACCTCATCAAAGCGAATGTTCCAACTCCGAGATGCTTGCTTTAACCCATAAATGGATTTTTGAAGTTTGCATACATTGTAAGCATTAGCCAGATCAACAAAACCCTCGGGTTGTATCATATACACGTCATCGGTTAAATTTCCATTAAGGAAAGCCGTCATGACATCCATCTTCCATATATCATAGTCGAAATAGGTTGCTATAGCTAACATGATCTAAACTGACTTAAGCATCGCTACGGGTGATAAAGTCTCATCGTAGTCAACTCCTTGAACCCATAGGAACCTCTTCGCGAGAAGTCGTGCTTTATAGACAGAAATATTTCCATCAATATCATTTTTCTTCTTAAAGACCCATTTGTACTCGACGGGTCTTGCACCGTTTGGCAGATCAACCAAGTTCCAACTTGATTTTCATCCATGGACTTTAACTCAGATCTCATGGCTCCAAGCCATGACTCAGAATTAGATCCCACCATCGCTTATGAATAAGTTGCTGGCTCATCATTGTCTAACTGTAATACATCACGAACACTTCGTAATCTAGTAAAACTTCATGATCATGGTGCAGTTGCCGAGTTAGCTACCAAGACCGGCTCAACCTCTAAGGCTTTTGCCGACACAGTACTAGTCGGTTCCTCTCAAATTTATTCGAGTTGCACCGTGCTCCCACTGACTCCCCGACTGAGAAACTCTTTCAGAAGGAAGACAATGTTTCGACTGACAAACACTTTGCCCTCTTCTCGGTTGTAGAAGTAGTAACCCAAGGTTCCCTTGGATACCCCATAAAAATACACTTATCCGATTTGGCTGTAAGCTTGTCCAATTGAAGTCGCTCGACAAATGCTTCACAACCCCAAATCTTAAGAAAAGACAGACTTGGCTTTTTACCAGTCCACATATCGTGCGGTGTATTCCCTACTGACTTTTATGGTACTCTATTTAGTATGAATGCTGCAGTTTCTAAACAATAACCCCAGAATGATAAAGGCAGATCTGTCCGACTCATCATTGATCGTACCATGTCCAACAAGGTCCGATTCCGCTGTTTCGACACACCATTCCTCTGCGGCGTTCCCGGTGGAGTGAGTTGAGGAACTAATCCACAATTCTTCAGATGATCATCAAACTCATGGCTCATGTACTCTCCTCCTCGGTCCGATCGAAGAAACTTTATTTTCTTGCCGAGTTGATTTTGTACTTCATTCTGGAATTCTTTGAACTTTTCAAATGCTTCTAACTTATGTTTCATCAATTAGATATATCCTACCCAAATCATCAGTGAAGGTAATTAAATATTCATAACCACCCATGGTTGTCGTTCTCATTAGACCACATATATCACTATGTAGTAGTCTCAACAAGTCACACGCCTTTTCACAACTTTTTGCAAAAGATGTCTTGGTATTTTACCGAGTAGGTAAGATTCATATGTCTCGAACGTCTGCAAGTCGAACAAAGTTAAGAGTCCATCATCATGGAGCTTCTTCATGTGTTTCCAACTTATATAACCAAGCCGATAGTGTCAAAAGTAACTCATATTCAGATCATTTGATTTCAACCTTTTAACATTTATCTTATAAACCGACTCACCATCAAGATTCAAAATAATAACCCATCCTAGATGGGTGCAAAGCCGTGAAAAATATCATTTTTCAAAGCTTCTCAGTTCCCTTCCAAATTCCCTCTTGCAATCGATAAGTTCTCGCTGATTAAGACCATGATTTTCCAGTTTTCATGTATGCGCAAATGATAACACATATGGTGCTTGCAGGTAAAGCGGAAAAATAAGACAGCTTTGGAGAAGGAAACAGGCTTTGTCGATCAAGCCCTAAGGCAGAAGCTTATATCGTCCCTGCCAAGCACCTCCCTGCCAAACACCTTTGTTATCGTCTTCCTCATTTACTAGTCGAAGCAGCCCTCTTTGTTGAATAAGTAGGGCTCATCGACAAGATAATTTACAGTAACCCAAAGATTGTGGAATGTGGACAAGGGTAAGTGTGAGTTGTGCTTTCTATCTTTTGTTCTTCGAACTGTTGTCTGTAATGTTAGTCCTGATGTTGAACTACTAAATCTGCAGGTGAGATTGAAGATCAACTCAGAATGCTGCAAGAGTTTGTTCCAGAGTGAAAAAGAAGGCTTTGCTAAGTGGAGGAGTCTTCTGCTGGTAAACATTTTCCCATCTGATGCATAATCGTGTTTACTATAGCAATACTTAACCGCTATCCTCTTCCACAATTAGATATCCTAATTTATGCTGCCCTTCTTTTTCAGTGTCGACTAAGCCAGCCAGAGATTCGACAAAGGTTGAACAGTGTCAGGTAGGGTGAATGATAAAACCAGTGCACCTTGTTTAGAAATGTAGCAGTATCATAGTGCAAGTATGTACGTAGAGCAGGTCAAAAAAGTACATACCTAGAGGCTAGGATATGGCAGGATATACCAGAAACTAAGTAAGGTCTTGTTTGTTTAATCCACCTCCCTAGTGGATTGGAGTGGATTTTGGCTTAGATGGGATTTAATCCTTTTCAATCCACGCCAATCCCGTTGAAACCCCAGGTAACCGAACAAGGCCTAAAGAAGGTTTGCTACGTCTTTGCTCAAGAAACTAAGAGACTACAATTTTGGTCTAGTATCTTAGTATGTGCAGGGGCAGCATCAGAAGATTGAAACAAAGGTCCTCAGGTGGCAGCTACAAACAATGTTGCAGTGAGGAGCAAACTTTACCTGCAATAGCCCCTTCTGTAACTTCAGCATGGTTCTCCTCAAAACAGGCTATTCGTCCAGCTTATTGATATAGCAACCAACCATGAAACCGCTGCTGGGCCAGATAGCACAACGCCCAAAAGCAAAAATAAAAAGAAAAAGAAGAGAAGACGAAAAAGAAAAGAAATAAAACAAGGCCGATAACAATGACTCGACGAAAACAAGGTTGGCCCGCCACCACTGCGCCCTCCGGAGAATGTCCACCACTATTCTAGCGCTCCAAAGCGACGTGTACCAAGCAACACATTTAAGAAGGAAAGCGACGACACCAACGCTGCTGCCCGGACAGATCCTAGGGTTTCCCCCGATACACGGCGGGAGGTGGGGAAGAGGTACACCCGACGCCCTTCAGGAAGGACGGGAACACTCGCAGGCGTTACCGCATTGGTGTCTAAACGACAAGGATTTCTCTAGACCCCTCAAAAAACCACATCCCCGGACGCTTCGGATTGCTCCACCACTCTCGCCGCCCACCAGCACACGCCACCACGGTCGTGCAGCCACCCCCATCATCTCACCGTGACCCACGATGCGAGACCGGACAGACAGAAATGAGAGGACTTCGGCGAGGGTCAACGCTACAGAAGCACGCGAGAGGGAACTGCCTCCACCGTCGTAAGACGATAACCAACTGGATGCAGAAACATGGGCAAACCAGGCCCTCGCTGGCCTAGCCGAGCCCGAATGGAGCCGTGAAGCCCCGCCGCCGCACTGCAGTAAGGGTGCCGCTGACAACACCAACCTTAGCTCTAGCCCCTACTCCCCCGTCCACCGGAGGATCCACCGCCACTGCAGATCCCCACCGCCAAGCAGCAGCATCGTCGCCATCGTGCTCACCCGGACCAGCCGGACCGCCACTGGACCGAGACACACCATCGCAAACCACCTCCCGTAGCCGCCTCCGTCAGCAGGTCGTTCGCGTCGAGCACCTTCTAAGGCCGCCACCCCGGCATCCACACTCTCCTACCCGTAACAAGCAGAGAATGGCTCACCGACGCCCAGGGACGCCGCGCCACCGACATCGCACCGTTGTCGGGCAGAGCCGTCTCTACCACAGCAACTAACATTGGGCACGCAACGATCCGGACCAGGACAGCGAAGGCAGCGCCATAGCCTGCTGCCAGGGCCGCCGGATCTGGGCCCACCTGGCCCAGATCGACGACCACAACGGTGCGACCTGGCGAGCTCCAGGCCACAACTACCTACAGGGGTCACCGGTGTTGACCTTCCCAGAGCCCGCCTGGCCCAGGACGAGGCCCGCAGGCCCAGATCGAGGCCCGCCTGGCCCCAAGATCTGGCCGCGCTGCTGGCAACCACCCACCGCCGCCGCCCAGGACACAGAGCCTCGCCGCTCCGTTCGTCGCCAGCATTGGGAGTCGCTGCAGCCATGTCGACGCTGCCGGGCCGAGCACCACGCCGTCTATGCCGCAGGCCGCAGCCGCTCGGCGAGGCCGCCCCTGCACACGGGAAGAGAAGATCCCGCCGCCGCCAGCCCCGCGCGGGCTTCGCCCAGTGGAGCTCTCCGGCGGCGGCAGGGGAGGGGGGCTAGGGGGTTGTGGCGGCGCTAGGGCTGGGCGTGTCTCCGCCGCCCGCTCGGGAGCGACGCGAGACACGAAGCGGTTTCTCCTTTGTGTCCCTGTTTCGTCTATCACTTCAGCATGCTTCTCGACCAAATCATGGCCATTGCTAAAAGTCAGCTTGTCATTTAAACTCTATGTGGTCTTTGTATCTGACAATCGAGGATACATGTTGCTCGGGTAGTTTGCTCATTCAAGGAAGTTCTATTTTCCAGCTTCTTGGGACCCATGACACCTAATCACTGATGACCAATGAGGTGGTGGCCCGAGACATGCTTCGGAACCTCCTGTTTCACATTAACAATACATTTAGATGCTTCCTTCTCACAGAAAGCAAATCATTTGTTGAGTACTTGAATGTACTGATAGTGTCCAAAGTTAGCTGTAGATGCGATGTACATGTAGATTATGATAATTAAAACTTCTATTCTAAGGAAAGAGCAAGGATATAATTAAAACTTCTACTAAGGAATGAATATCGAATGTTGCAGAACCTGCTCTCCTTGAAAAAAAGAATTGTATATAAAATACACAACCATCGAGCATAAATTACATACTGTTAGTTAGCGCATTTTAGAATGAGAATTAAACAAGTAAATCTTGAATACAGATAAGCACAAATAGTAAGTCATGAAATTTTCCAGTTGGGTGCAATTGGGGGTAACTGTTTTACCTACAGAAAAGCATACACAGTAATTTTACGCATAAATAAATTAGCGATGGGCCAATAAAGAACCCTTCCAACAAAACTGTCTAGTCTCCAAACTAATGAAGCAACAATATTAATAGTACTTCAACAGAATTAAATCGAGAAAGCACAAACAAATCCATGACACAGCAAGCACAAAAGGGTCAATCAGAACATACTGCATTCAGAAATAGCAACTCTGAATATTTTACTCGTGATGAGAGCACATGTACAATATCACAAGTACTTGTGATAAGAGCACAAGATTCACACAAAAAAAGGATAAGAGCACATCACAGCCTACGTTCAAACTGTGCAGTTATCATTGCATTATTCCTCGAGGCAACAGTCTGCGTATTCTTCACCTGCTCCACATGGTGCTGGAGTTCCTGAGGTTGCATCCTGATCTTCCTCCACCACCCTCTATGCCTACCCACAATCTCCAGCTGTACTAAATTTACAGAGAAAAATCAAAATTGTACTTACTCTGTTCGGAAATAAATGTCACAGATTTGTCTAGATATGCATGGCATTTCTACTTTTCTGGGACTGCATGATTCAGCTGATATAACTATAGAAAGTAGTAACTTTTAAACACTGATAACACTCCCGGACAAAATAAACAAGCCAAACAAGGTCGTACATCTTTTCAGGTGGATAAAAACTACAAAGATCTTAATCAACAAAGGATGGAATTTATCAAGTCCATCAACTCTGCCATCGTTCTACATGTGCTTGCTCAAGCTGCAGAAAACGGTAATTAATATTTGTAATCATGCTCAACGACACTGTCTTTGGGCCAAGGAGGAGGATTCATCTTCAGTGAATTCCCTGGCTGCTCGGTCACTTGTGTGCAGGCCTAAGCAGCATGCCGGACTTGTTCTTAATTTTGAATTGCAATACAAAGTTTTGCTCATAAAACAACTGCACAAATTTTATGAACAGGCCGAAGTTCGTTGGGTCAAACTTGTTTGGTCTTTGTATGGTAACAGAGTGCCACATGCTTAGTCTCGCATAGGATGGTGTGACATCTTCAGTTTGGTTGAAGAGTATAGGAATATCCCTCAATGCGAAGTAGGTGATGGAACTACAACTCCCGCAACTTCCCCGTCAAGGATCCTACATTCCAACTACATGGATTTCGAGTCGAAAGACTAGTCGAGACTAGTCGACGACTAGTCAACGAGTCGCATTTGTAAGGTCGACTCGGCCAGTCGACTCGACTCATTTGATGAGTCGATCGAGTCCATCGACTAGTCTTGACTAGTCTCGACTAGTCCAGGTTTGTGAGTCGGTCGACTTAAAAAATGACCCCACATGTCATAATTCTTTCCAGTCTTTCCTCCCCTACCTATTTCCCCCGTGAAACCTAGATCTAGAGACAATTTCCCCCGCTCGACCCCAAAAGCCAAAACGCATCTGGGCCTTCTCTCCCTTGTCTGCCTCCTCTGCAAGAACCGGCCACCGCCTCTGCAAGAACCAGCCAGCGCCGGCGCCACCTCCTCCGCGAGCTCCTCCTCCGCCACGAGATCCTTATATTTATAAGGATTTGCCCAGGTTCATGGACAAGAGGGAGGCCTTGTCCATTGGAAGGAATTGCCCAGGTTTTCCCCAACTCCCCTGTCCCCAGCCTTATATTTATATCCTACATTATACATATTAGTAATTTTGGTATTAAACATGAGTCTTGCTGAGTCGAGACTAGTCTTGACTAGTCTCTGAGTCGCTGCCCCAGAACGACCTGTCGACTCGTCGACTCGAAATCCATGCAACTACCCACTCGCATCCTGCTTGCCTTGACTAGCTTCCTTACCCTTCGCATCCGTCGAGTGAGATGCAAAGACCCTTGCTCACTTATCACTACATCCGGGCGAAGATGTAGCGCACCACTAAGGCGGTGGAGGCCCGGCCCTTGCTCACTTAACACCACACCCGGGTCGCTGAGAGGGTTACGCCCCAATGGGATTCTATTGGGTTTCATATCCATAGGAATGGCTGGTTTTTACGTTGGCTCACCAAGCCTATCACAACCCTAATCCTTTACCCAGGCTTGGGACTGGCTATTCAAAAAAAAAAGGCATAGACGGAGTTAAGTTCATTTGCTGGTCCTTCATAGAATTTTTTGCTTCCGCTGCTTGGAATATCTGGAAAATACGTGATGATTTTATTTTCAAGGATTTGCCTGTTTCATTCAACCGTTCGAATGCTGGTTTCCAGAGTGATTTGTTGCTCCACAGATACAAAGTGAAGACAGAATTAGTTCAACCTCTTATTGACTTGCTGCTTTCTCTCTGTGTAATTTGCTCTATGTTTCTAACACAATTTTACCCCCTTGATGTAATCTTCTTTTCTTTTCGGACTTCTTGTACCGCGTATGATCTTTTATTTATAAAAATTGTTACACAGTAGGTGTTTCCCCTACGGTAAACATGTCAAAAATAATTTTGGTCGGCTTTCTAGACCGATTGTTTCTAGGAAACTCTTCAATGCAACATGGAGTGTACAAAACAGAAGACGTGATTAATATTCAGAAACTTTAACCGGTAATATGGGCAAAAACTATTTAGACTGATGTTCTTAGATTTATCGTGGTTTTAGTTTCACATAACAATTTTACTTTTAAGTAAATACATATATTGCTGCATAAAAATTTGTACAGTGTATTATCCATAAGCATTGTATATTTATGCTGAAGTAATCATGCAAGGAATAAGCGTAGTATATGCAGACCAGGGAGGACAGAAAACACGGACAAATGTTTGCTTGACTCTTCCTGGCTACCCAAACAGTCTGCAAAAGACACCAGATGTAAATTAGCAATATGCAATAACTTAATTATACTCCACAAAAGTGGAAGTGATTATGAGTATGACAAGAAGCTGAAATATTGTTTTGCTGCAAGTAAAAACATTCAAATAGTACAGAGGCCAGAAGCATAAGATTGACTTAGAATCCATGTTGTAAATGCCATACGAAAATACATGAACATTTAAGTTGAAGTGAACTTACTTGTTCCCTTCTTGTCCTTTGTACCCCTAAATTCGTGCAGAGGAAAAGAAACAGGCCTGGTCTACAGAGGAGACACTTTGCCTATTCAGACAATTCATTCCAAACGAGTGAGCTGTTTGAAGCTAACCGGTAGCTATTCACATAGAGAAATATATATTTTCTAGCAATGCACAATTTAAAAAGGAAACTAGCTGATAAATCCTTAAAACAGTTACAAATTAGCAGTGCTCACAAAGAAAAGAAAACAGGTACGAAAGTTAACCAATCTTCATAAATTCATATAAAAGATGATTCAAACATCCTGTGCAAATCGTTTATTAAGTAACTCAGATAAATAGAAAATAACATAGTACGACATCTTTAGCAAGCCTTTTGTTACATCTCATGATAAATGGAAAATAACATAGGCCCATATGTAAGATGAACTTCTAGACTAATTGTTTCCAGGGAACTCTTCCATCCAACATGGGGTGTATGGAAAAGATATGATTCTCTCTTGTTCATTGCTTAACTCTTTGAAATATATATATTCCTTTGGGTATATATTTCCTAATTCTTCAATCTTCGAGCCATTCAAATGAGATGCTAGACATGTCTCTTCTGATGCACTCAGGAAGACAATCTCTTTATACGGGTGAAACCCAAGTATCCTAATGTCCACATTACGCAAATCATCATAATGATCTTCATCTTCAACCCAGTAATTATCTTCGACCATACCTCCATGATTAAGTGCATTATCCTTGTTTGAGTACCATTCCAATTTCTTTTCAGCAGCTGCTTTCTTGTCTTCTAAGTAACCACCATGATCAACCATGTCTTCTTCTTCAACATCCTCGTCAGAGTTCCATTCAAATTTCTCTTCATTTGTTTCTTCCGTGTTAACTTCTGGAGAACTAGAAGCCCGGAACAGATTGTAGTTGATATCTTCTAAGATCCATTTAACTCGTCTGCAAAACCACTGACGTGGTAGCTTGTGCTTAAGTTCTTTGTCATGCTTCAACACCCACTCCATCTTACCACACGATTCATTTAGGATCCAAACTCTAAGCCAACACTTATCCAGAGGCCAGCACCTATCAAGTGCCACAATGTACACCCCCTTTTTTGATCTTGCTATATTAATTTCCAGATAGCCCTCCACGTTAAGATCCGTTGGTGGTTTAATTACACTGTATGTATTGTTAGACAACGATATTCTGGAAAATCAAATCAATGTGCAAGAATGTGTTAAAAAGGAATCATCATGAGTAAGACAAAGGTCCAAGCAAATATTAAACCCAGTAAGTACGTACCTCAGAAGAAAATTAGGTCTACAGTGTACATAAAGTGCTCCTCGAAAATAGGCGGCGCTGCATCGCCCGTAACCCGCTCGCAACTCATTGACTGTCCCTGCAGCAGCCCCTTCTCGGCTGAAACCCCTCTCCTCCCAACAGCCTGACTTTGATGAGAATACATACATTTTGTATAGGGACGGCGGCCATTCTGATTCCTCCATCAAGGGGTCCGTAGTATTATAGTCATCCAATATGGGGATCTTAAACACCTCGTAGTAAGGTGATACCATGGGATCAAAGACTAGATGCCTACGGTACATCACATTCCCTGCGGCCTCCTTAGCCGGGCACGTTGGCAGAGTATGCCACCATCGAGTGGCCGGGTTAACCACGCAGTTACTGCGAAGCAAGAGGAGCCCGTTGCAATGATCCACGATGTTATAGTTTCTCCAATCAACGCAGCCCTCCTCCCACAAATAGCCGCAATTGGGGCTAGCAGAGGGCAGAAAGCTGAGATCGCCGCTGACCGCACGAGCGCCAGACGCTGAGGAGGAGGGGCGGGCGAGGAATTCCGGGTACTTGTGCTCGTCGAAGTGGACGAAGAGGCCGGCGAGCAAAAGCGGGAGCAGGTCGGCGCGCAGGAGACGGCGGCCGTCGACGGCGTCGCGCCAGGCCTTGCAGACGCAGCGGGACGCAGCCAGCGAGCGCGGCGGGACGCGGCGAAGCACGGCCGCGAGCACGTCGTCCGGCAGGCGCGCCGCCTGGTCCTCCTCGTCCATGCCGTCGCCGCGAGCAACGGTCGGCCGGTTTTCAGCGCCTCGCCGCGAGGACCTTCGATTTCGATTTGATTTGGGGAGGAATCTCAGGATCGGTCCAAGAGGGTTATTTTGGCCGGAGATCGATCGAGGACCGGCTTCCGAACGAGAAAGCAGCTCGGCTTCTGTTAAAGCGGTTTGGGCCGGGGATGTACTCGGACTCGGTCGACCGACGTGGTTACACATTTGTGCGATTCTTTTTTTTTCTTGAAAGAATTTTTTTTTGAAAACTCTGCCGAATTTATTGATAATGATCAACAGTAGTACAAGGAGTGCAAAAAATTATAAAAATTACAATTAGATTATTAAACCACCTAGCGACGACTACAGATACTAGCGCGAGCTGAAGGCGTGCCGCCGTCCTCGCTCCTCCATCACCGAAGCCGGACAAAACTTGTCGTAGTAGAGTTTGTTGTAGTAGACAGACGGAAAGTCGTCGTGTTAAGATCCAAAAGGACCAACGCACTAGAGCTGCAACCCTCGCCAATGATGACAATCGTAAATCAGAAGAGACTGACCTGAACCTCGACGAACATAAAAAAATGATCGGATCCCACGAGATCTGTCGGACACATGACTCCACGCGCCCTTCGCCGGCCGGCGCTAGACACACCAACGGAGTGTGGATAAGGAGAGGACCTTATTCTGACTTCGGGATAGAGCTGCCGCCTCACCATCTCGAAGAAGAAAAAAAACAGTCTAAAAAGAACGAAAACCTCCGGCCGACGAGGGGTCGTGGTCCGATACGCCTCCAAGACCCGAAGACCACCGGAGACGGAGAGGACCGATGGTGTCGCCGGCAGGGGACGAAACCCTAGATGGATTTTCTGATCGGCTGCAGCCGCCTCTCTCAGGTCACATACTGGTTCAAGTTTTTTTTAACAGAAACTTGTATTACTCAAAGATAACCAGATATTACAATCTATATGACATAGGCTAAGCAGACCCTCTAAACCAGAGGATAGCCAAAGTGCCGTACGAGAACGAGTTCTAATGTAGCTAAATAATGGGCACTAGAATTCTGTTATCTAGAAATATGAGTAACACAAGCCTGGTGAACCATCAACAAAGTTTTGATCTCTTGAACAGCAGTAGCATAGACAGAGCGGTCAATCCTCTCATACTTCAACATATTCAAAATCTCCGTACAATTCACTTCTACGATCAGAGGAGTTGATGGGATATGCCGAAGAGGGTATGCCCAGCAGGACGTTCTGATTGGGCCGAAGGGTCTGCGAGTGCGTCCGAAAGACGGCGACTGGACTACGAAGAAAGGAAAGACCCAGCGACTAGCGACTGGAGGCCCAGGAGCATAACAGAAGCCCAGTCGGATTAGGTCAAAACCTCCGGATCCTTATCTTGTTCGGTGGTAACTTGTAAACCCTAGCGAGGTGCCTCATATATAAACCTCCCTAGGGTATCTTAGAGACTTACGTTTCATCATACACCCCCTCAAGCGACTCGCAGCCTAGTCGCCGAGCTCTCCACCCATAATCTAATCTAGCAGCAGTAGGTCTTTACCCTCCGGGAGGCCGAACCTGGGTAAACCCATGTGCATCCGCCCCCATCTCGCATCGCAGATGGCCGCCAACTCTTCCTCACGAAACACTCAATCGCTGCCAGTGGCAGCGACTGCCGTGGCCATTTCCATGGCAGTGCGCCCACCATGGGGGCATAGCGGGACTGGCCTGAGTTCTGCGGCGAGACCCTACTCGCCGATCGATCGGCCGCTCGCCACCGGTCGCATGATCGCCATCGGTGGGATCTTACAGATCCTGCCCAGCAGCTACATCCCGGCGTCACGTCCGGTCACTCACGGCGCGGTGATGCCGGTCAGCTCTATCAACCTCTTCGTCGGCTTCACCGGCGCGATCGACCCAGCTGCAACGGTGATCGTCGGCGGATCGCCACCACACCGCGATCTGCTTTCGGAGGAGCAGGTCCGCTCCATCAGGAGCCTCGTCACCAAGTACGACTCGGCTGCCAGCGACGCGGTCGAGACTAATGCCGCCACCAACGACGACGCCCTAAACGACGACGCCGACTCCGTGACCCCTGCATCGGTCGACGGATCCATCACCGCCGCATCACGGGAGGACTCCATCACGCGAGTCTCCAACCCTGAGGACTTCGAGGACCCCTCCATCCTGGGGATCTTCGGCTCCGATTCTGGCTCGGAGTCCCCCGAGGATTTTCGCGCCAGATCCAATCGCTTCAACGTGATCTACATGGCGGGCAGCACGGCCGCCCCGCCAGATCCGTTCGCCACGCCGATCCCACCGACTGCGACGGCCACAGAGGTGGAGCAAGCCCGCCTACGGCTCGCGGAGGCGCAATGCAACGAACTCACCGAGCGCGAAAAATACCGCCTCGAACGAGAGACGGCGCGGGAGTTGTCGCTCTATCACCAGCGCCGCATCAGGACCCGCCTGAACTCCAACGTCCAGGGCCGCGTCCTGAACTTCAATGACGAAAGTGACCCCGCGCGCGCCGCCAAGCGCGAATACTGCGAGAACGCGCCACCAGGCGGAAGCAACCCCGCGAGACCACCACCTGGCGCACCGGCAACTGGGGGCCCTCCACCACCCATGGGCCGCACGCCCCCGCCGGACCAACCGCGGATCATCATCTCGCCTCAAGCCCGTGACGCCAACAGGCTACCATTATACTCCACCCTGATGGACAACGTCGTCGCGGCCGACGCCGCGATCGCCAACCTCGACGTCCAAGGCGACGGCGCGCTACAGATCCAGTACGCCAAGGCCCTACTCGTCAGGGCCATCGAGCAACAAGCCGCGGGAGTCGACCCGCGGGGGCGGATGTACTCCCGCTCATCAACAAGCAGGGCGGCATCAAGCGGCCACCCCACCGTGGCCAACGCATTAGTCTGCCCACCACCCCAGCCCCTGGCGAACCAACCACGGGCCGCCAATCCCGCGCTGTCAACCAACGAGCCGCGACCGGCGAACAACACGGTCGCTGCCAACGGGCAGCCCCTCAATGCCCGAACGAACATCATCAACAACCAGGCGTGTCGGTCGTGCCAGCCCAACGACCTGAGGCACACCCTCACCAACCGAGGCGACCCGGAACCAAGAGGCTCGCTCAGTCGAGTTGGGCCGCAATGCTTCGGACCCATGATTCGCGGGGGAAAATACCCCGCCAACTTCAAGGCTCCCAAGGAGATCGAGAAGTACGACCCGACGTACGACCCCGTTGTCTGGCTGGACACATACCTCATGGCAATGGGAATCGCAGGCCACACCGACCTGCTCACCGCTCGCTACCTCCCCCTGATGATGGAGGGTGCGACCCGACAGTGGATCAACACGCTCCCCGCCAACAGCATCGATTCCTGGGAAGAAATGCGGGACGCCTTCGTCAGGCACTTCGAGGGCTCCTACACCCGCGCCACCACCATAGAGGACCTGGAGCGATGCATCCAGGGACAACGCGAGTCGACTCGCCGCTGGATCCAAATATGGCAAGAACTATGGATAAACGCCTCCGGCATCCACCCAGACACGGCGATACACTGTTTCAAGAACGCGTGCCGGTATGAACCCCTGGTCGCCAAGATCAAGAGGGTCTACCGGACGCTCGACAACATCCCCGACCTCCTCGAGATTGCCAAGCGCTATGCGGAGGAGGACCCCAACCAAGACTCCGACGACGAGTCGGGAGGAAGACGCCGCACTAGCATCCACGACAGCAGGCGCCTACGCGACATGCGCTACAGCAACACCCGCATCACCGGCAAGCGCCGCACGGACGAGCAAGTCGACTTCGTCGCCAACGCCGGCTACGGCCAGCGCGACTCCAAGAACTACCACCGCGACGGAGGAAACTACCGCGACAGCGGGAACTACCGTGCCAACAACGCGACGAGGCCGAAATTCAACCCCGCCGCCCTGCTCAATCAGCCCAGCATCTACCATAGCAGGGAGGGAAAACCCGCCACCCACACCACCGCCGATTGCCACTCTCTCAAAGAGATTGAAAAGGCGAGACGAGCAAGGGAGGACCCCAACAACAACCCACCTCGGGACAACGGGAACGGCGGCGGCTTCGGCACCGCCGTCGGCTCGCTACACACCTTCACCGGACTCGGCACCAAGCGCGAGAAGAAGGTGCTCGCCGGCACGGTCGCCGTCAATGCGGTGACACAGGTCGACATCCCTCTCTTCCTAAACTGGTCCGAGCAGAGCATCACCTGGAGTCGCCAGAACCATGCGCCAAGGATTGAATACCCAGGGCGAGTCGCTCTGGTAGTCAGGCCCAAGGTGGCCGACTACTGGCTGCCCAAGACACTAATGGACGGTGGGAGCTCCATCAACATCTTGTACCTCGACACGTTCAAAAGGCTCCAGCTCCCAGAAGCAGCCATTGAGCCAACACTGACGACCTTCCACGGCATCGTCCCCGGTCAGAAGGCGTACCCGATCGGGAAAGTGACGCTGCCAATCACTTTCGGCACTCCAGCAAACTACCGTACGGGGAGGATCATGTTCGAGCTGGTGAACTTCCGCAGCCCCTACCACTGCGTCCTAGGCCGCCAGGCATTCACAAAGTTCATGGCGACCCCACACTATGCCTACAACATGATGAAGCTCCCTGGCCCAAGCGGCATCATCACCGTCCACGGCGACCCCGACATGGCCGTGGAATGCGAGGACAAAGGCGCCGAGCTCGCCGACGTCGTCATCACCGCGGAGACCGACCACGCGGAGGAGCTCGCGAAATACGCGGGCAACATCAACAAGGACGACCCCACCATCCTGAAGAAACCAACCGCCGCGAAATCCATGTTCGAGGCAACCACGCACACCCGCACCGTCGAGCTCGTCCCAGGCGACTCTAGCCAGACGGTCACCATTGGGGCGCACATGAGCCCCGCATAGGAAAGCACGCTCATCGGGTTCCTCCGTGAGAACCGCGACATCTTCGCATGGAAGCCATCTGACATGCCAGGTGTCCCGAGGGAACTCGCTGAGCACAAACTCAACGCCGACCCCAAAGTGCGACCAGTAAGCAGTCGCTACGGCCCTTCAATGAAGAGCGTCGTCGAGCAATCGCCGAAGAAGTTCAGTGCCTGCTAGCCATAGGCTTCATCCAGCCAATCAAGTACTCCAATGGCTGGCAAACTCAGTCCTGGTTCTAAAAAAGAACAACACATGGAGAATGTGCATTGACTACACCAACCTCAATAGCGCATGCCCGAAGAAGGAGTTCGTCCTACCGCGCATCGATCAGATCATCGACTCGACCGCGGGATCGGAGTCGCTGTGCTTTCTCGACGCTTACTCTGGTTATAACCAGATCAAGATGGCGGTCGAGGACGAGGAGAAGACGGTGTTCATCACGCCATCAGCGCATTCTGCTACACGGCCATGACGTTCGGCCTCAAGAACGCAGGCGCCACATACCAGAGGTGCATGCAGGAGTGTCTAGCGAGCCAAATTGGCCGCAACATTCACGTCTACATCGACGATGTGGTGGTAAAATCCACCCGCTAGGACGACCTGCTCGTCGACCTAGCCGAAACCTTCGCAAACTTGCGGAGGTACAACATCAAGTTGAACCCCGGAAAATGCACCTTCAGCGTCCCCACCGGACAACTCCTGGGTTATGTAGTCTCCAAGCAAGGCATCGAAGCCAACCCCACCAAGATCGACACCATCGCGCGACTCAGGAAACCCGAGTGCCTGCGCGACGTCCAGAAGTTGGCAGGGCGAGTCGTGGACCTCAATCGCTTCATCCCCCGACTAGGCGAGAAGGCAATGCCCTTCTACCGCCTGATGCGCAAGAACCCCACGTTCCAATGGGACACGGAGGCCGATGATGCACTCAAAGCGCTCAAAGAAGTGCTACTCGCAGCACCACTACTCGCCGCGCCACTCGACAAAGAGCCAATGCTCGTTTATGTCGCGGCCTCTACTCGAGTCGTCAGCGCCGTGATGGTCGTCGAACGACCGGAAGAGGGCAAGGAGCGCCCCATACAACGCCCTGATACGTCCATTTTGCATCACTATTCTATGTCTTAATTCACTATTATTCATTGATATATTTCGTATTGAGAGGTATACTTATGTTATTTCATCTATTTTTGCATGGTTGATGACTTTTGGAGCATGGACCGCTGCAGTCAGGATTCTGATGGAAAAGGTGCTGTTTGGAGGCAAAATCCACGAAGATCAGAAAATCCAGGAAAATATACAGAAAATTCTATTTTTCCAGAAGACTCAAGATGCCAGAATATGGAGTGGAGGTGAGCCACAGGGGGCCCACACCACCCCATTGCGCGGGCAGGCCTAGGCCGCGCCAGGGAGTGGTGTGGCCACCCTGGCCCACTCCAGCCTCTCCCCTCTGGCGTATATCTTCCTCCCAAAACCCTAAGACTCGAGGAGCGACCACAGAAAGATTCCGCCGCCTCTGCGGGGCGGAAAACACCGAGAGAGAAAGATCTCTCCGGCAGACAGATTTATACCGGGGGAATTCCTTCCTGGAGAGGGGAGATCGTCGCCATCAACACCACCATCAAGCTGAACTTCATCGGGATCATCATCATCATCACCACCATATTGCTATAACAATTGAGTTGAATCTTGCATAGTTCATAGGGGAAACTTTCCCGGTGTTGATTACTCCTTGTAGTTGATGCTATTGAGTGAACCGTTGAATTATTGTTTATGTTTAGATTGTTATACATCATTATTTCATCTCTAATCATGATCCATATGATGTCTCGTGAGTAGTTCGTTTTGTTCTTGAGGACATGGGAGAAGTCTTATTGTTAGTAGTGGAGTTGCGTTGAGAAAGATTCAATAGATTGTTATTTAAGTTGTGGTGTACTTCTTCTAGTGGTGTCATGTGAACGTCGACTACATGACACTTCACCTATAAGGGCCTCGGGGAATGCATTGTGTATTTGGCTACTAATCGTAGGGGTTGCCGGAGTGACAGAAACCTGAACCCCCGTTAGGAAACCATTGCACAAGGGACGTAAGGGTCTTAGAGTTTAAAGATGTGGTTAGGTTTCTACCTTAATTACTTTCTTGTACTTACGGATGTTTGCAAGGGGGTTTAATCACAAGTATGTATTAAGTCTTGGATGGGACGATACATTAGCACAGGTTCACCCACACAACACTTAGCAAGCTAGAGAAGATTAATCGACTATATGAAGTGAAAGCCCTTGACAGTCTTCCCATGTGTCCTCGAGAATGTTTGGTCATCTATAGAAATACAACCGGCTTGTCCTTTGCTGCATAAAGGATTGGGCCACTTGCTGCATTCATTCTTACTGTCTTTTGTTTACTCGTACTTTGTTTACTTGCTTTATCAAAAACCCCTAAAAATCCGTTTGCTAAGTATTTGCAGAGAACTCCTGATCCATACCACTAGCCAGCACCTTCTGCTCCTCGTTGGGTTCGACACTCTTACTTATCGAAAATACTGCGATACACCCCCTATACTTGTGGGTCATCAAGACTATTTTCTGGCGCCGTTGCCGGGGAGTGAAGCGCTATTGGAGAGTAGAACTGGTAAAGGAAACTTCTACTGTGAGTATTGTTTACTTCTGCTAGTTGCTTTATTTTCGTTATGGATAATTCGCTGAGTTTCTTATTTGGTAATGCTACTACCACTGATAAGGTAGTAGATAAGCCACCACCTGCTGAGAAAGTTGTTTTCAAAATACCTATAAGAATTATTGATCGTGTTATGGATAACTACTATGTTGGGGATGGAACTGTCCATCCCGGTGATCATCTACTCTTTATACACGAATTATGCGGGTTGTTCAAGTGTGCAGGTATTACTACATATCAAGTTAAGAAGAAGTTATTTTCATTATCACTGAAAGGAAGAGCTGAGGAATGGTATAAGCTGCTGAAGAATGGTCAAGCTCTGGAATGGGAGGAAATAGTGCCTCTCTTTTATTCAAAGTTTTATCCTCCTAGTGAGATTCATAAAGATCGGAATCAAATATACAACTTTTGGCCTCTTGATGGAGAGAGTACAACTCAAGCTTGGGGGAGATTGAAGTTACTAATGCTCAAATGTCCCATTCATGAGCTCCCCAACAATATTATTATCAACAACTTTTATGCAAGGCTCCCTCTACATGACAAAGATTTATTGGATGCTTCTTGTGCTGGATCATTCACTCGCATGGAAGAAGAAGCTAAATGGGACCTTCTAGATCGTATTCAAGACAATGCTGAAGCTTGGGAGAATGACAAAGGTAGAAAGTTAGGTATAAATTATGATTATGAATGCACTGAATCTTTTATGGGAACTGATGACTTTCAAAATATTAAAAATGCTTATGGTTTAGACTCTCAAGTTATTGCTTCTTATTTTAAGGCTTTTGCTTCCTATATTGAAGTGCCTAAAAAGAAGTGGAATAAGTATCATGAGCCTTATAAAGATATTTCTAAGAGTGTTCCTGCAAGAAATACTGAAGTTTATACTGCTAATCATGTCTTACCCAAACCTTATATTGAGAAAATGCATTTTCCAGTTAAGGTAAAGGAACATTCTATGATAGCTAGTATGGTTAATGAAAGTATGAGTAAGGCTGCTGAACCTGAACAAATGATTGATGAACCTATTGTAGCAAATGTGAAAGACTTTGTTGCTAAATATGAAAAAGAGGGACACACTATCCTTTGTAAGGATACCTATAATATTGTTTCGCATAGTAGTGTCATGAGAGATAGTATTCCTGTGTTTACTGTTAGAATAAGTGATCATTGCTATGATAGTCCTTGTGATAGCTATATTGTTAAGTTTATGCATGATACTGAAAGTTATTATGAGAGAGGCAAAAGTGTTCTTGTGCACCTCAATAATATCAAGTTTCCTCGTTTTATGCTGAAAGATTTTATGTTGCACTTCTTTTGCCTTCTTATGCAAGTTGCCTGTGGTTCCAATAACTTGTTTGTTTACAAAATCCCCTTGCATAGGAAGTGGGTTAGACTTAAATGTGTGTGTGTTTTTGCTTCTTAATGCTCTCTTTCACTTCAATTCATATCCCTATGAGAGCTTCTTCAAAAATTATCTTGCCCATCTTAATGGCTATAAAGAAAGAGCTTTATGGGAGACAGCCCAATTTGTTTTCGCTTTAAGTTTATTTTTGTTTCTTTGAGTCTTGGAAGTTATTACTTCGGTAATAACCGCTCCTTATCCGTTTTGTTTGGTTTTTGTGTCAAGATCAACCTCTAATGAGAGAGAAGTAAGATTTGGGGAAGTTGCTGTCCCGAAACAGATTTTTGTGCTTCACCATAAAAATTCGTGAGAGACCTCTGTCTGTCGGATTGAGCTGTAATTTTTTGTGCTTCTGCCCCAGGTTGTTATTTAACTTTTGTTAGTTTTGCACTTTTCGATTTGAGCAACATAAGATTTTCGAAAAAATTGATCTTTACCTGCTGGTCTGTTTTGACAGATTTTGCCAATCTTGCATTTGCTTCTTTATTCGATTTTCTTTTTGAATTCTTTTTGGGTTTTTGTAAGGAGTTGCTACAGTAGCCTATGTTTTTCAGTTGAAGTTAGACTCAAAAGGTTTTATCACTTCACTTATACTAATGTTGCTAATGAGCACTGTGTGAAGTTTTGTGTGAAAGAAATTTCCAGGAAGTGGAGATAATGGTGTAATAAGGAAGAGAAAGGTTTTATGACTCCAATAATAAGTCTATGAAGATGAAGATATTGATGATTCAAGTGGTGACTCTGAAAGGATCCACTAAATACCAAATTCAGAGACCTGCAGAGTCCGTTTCCAACTAGGTAACAGTTCTGGTAAGAAAAGCTCCACGAAAATACAATCCAACTATATTTTTACAGTTTTCAGTCAATAAGGAAAGCTACGAAGCGAAAAAGGGACGGAAATGGAGCCAGGGTGGCCCACACCACCCCATGGCGCGGGTCCACTCTTGGCCGCGCCACCAGGTGGTGAGGCCACCCAGGACTCCGTCTCCGACCCGTTTTCTCCCAGTACCTTCCTTTTGATACGAAACTTCGTATTATATAACCCCCGGATCCCCCGAGGTTCGTATATCATGTTTTCGTCGTGTTTTTGTTTCGATCTGTTTCTGCCAGGACATACTCTTTGAAAGCTTAGAAACACAATGGTGTCCGCCAAGGATAAAGGGAAGGAACCTATGGAGGAAGACCTCCAAGACCCCGGGAAGGAGAAGGAGATCAAGAGTGAAGGTGAAGAGGAGGCAAAGCACATCGGCACTACCATTGCAAGCATTGGAGTGGTGGTGAACCCTGCCAGGATCAGAAGGACTGCACGGATGCAGACTGGGGGGAAAGCTCCTCCTCACTGTTTAGCACCAAGAACACCTTCTCCGAACACCAAGAGTACCTTCCATACCTTTGCTCATAACCATGCAGGAAAAGAAGACTCCAAGTGGGAAGAATGGAAGAATAATCACAAGAGCTGGGATCCACAAACTGAGATGATTATGGGCCGTATTGAGCATAACTCGGAATTGATTCGTAATCTCACCTTCGAGATTGAGGACTTGGGGAAACTGATCAAGGAGCTCATCAAGAGGATACCACCACCACCAAAGGAGTAATTCGTCATCAGGTTTGGCATCCCCTTGGTTTGTTCCAAGCTTGGGGGAGTGTCGCGGTATCATATCACTATCTTCTATCTTTTTACCTTATTAGTAGAGTCATATCATGAATAGAGGAGTTATTGTGTAGTATGGTTTGCATTATGGAAGTGTCCCCTCTCTCGTTAGATTTGTATCCCTTGGTGTGAGTTTCCATTATGGAATATTAATGAGAAGTTCTATCATTCACTCTTTTTGCTTAGCCTATGTTAGTTTTCAATTCGTGGTTATATGATTGATCTTGTTGTTAGTATTGGTATCACTTTGGGATCATTGAGTTAATTTAGTTGGTTTTGGCAAACCTGGCTCGGTCAGTAGCAACACCTTTTTGAGATTTGAAAAGAAAAAAGGATAGAAGTACTCTAAAGAAAAATAATTTCATCATCTTTCTTTCTTGATTTGCTCATAAGTCTAGTATTCTCTAGTTAAGATCTTTTGTGCTTCCAAGGAAGATTGCATGTTTGTTTTTATCACTTGTATGTTTGTTTGTTTCCTTCAACTCTTATACTTGCTACCCAGCCTTGCTAGCCAAAAATTGTACTGAGAGGGTATTCTTCTTGTGCATCCACTCCTTTAAACCAAAACCTTTGCCATTTGTGTCCACCATACCTACCTAGTAGCATTATTGTTATTCCAAGTAAATTCTTGTTTTGTCTACCTCCCAAATTAAACTTGTTATGTGAAAATTAGTGATTAAAGCTCTCACGAACTTGATGGCACACTTTATTTTCTTGCACTTAATAAACTTGAACCATTGGGTCCTTCTTTGTTGCGTATATGCTTGCGCTTTATGAGTTGAAGTTAGCAGAACCATGTATCATGGGGACCGCTTTCAGCACTTCATTGGTACTTGTACCTAGTTGATATCATGTTCTTTTGCTTATGGATCCTGGCGGTGTGAAATAAAAGTGGAACTTGTAAGATCATGGAGTTTATATGTGTGTTAGAGAAACGCTTGGGCCGCTAGCCTAAGCCATGCCTAATCATGGTGGAAACTTGCAGCATAACTATAGTGAGCATTCTATGAAGAATCCTCAATAAAAACCTATGAAAATAGCAAATAAAAAGATCGATGAGATGCTCACTGTCTGCTTGCCTTGTCATTTTGATTATGGGATAGCTCCTGTGTCATGTGCAAGGGGTACCCCGTTGGCGGTTCTCAATGATACGCATGTATTTACAATGACAAGAGCTTTCTCGTGACTGAAGTTGAGTAGCATGAGGATTGGTACTCATAAGTAAGGGGCTTGAGATTTTAACTTATAACTTGTCAAGCATATCCTCTTAGTTGTGTCACTTTAACCTTAATCACCTAAAGATGCCTATGATAGGGGCAATGAGAGCTGAAAGCTAGTAAGTATCATAATTTTTGGGAGCTCTTTATGAGACTTGCAATCCCTGCTTCCCTCTGCGAAGGGCCTTTCTTTTACTTAGTAGTTGAGTCAGTAAACCTATTCCCTTCTATCTCGGCAAGTATTTTCAGTTGATGTGTTTCATTCATTCATATGATGATTTATGCAATCATGTTTCTTATGTTCCTTGTTTTGCACATTGCTCTTATCTTGATGTTTACTACTTTGAAAGCTATCATTGAAAACCAGCTATTTGTGAACTCCAGCAAATTATCAACTATTCTTCGACCAAGAGCTAAGTTTGCCATTACCAATTATAATTCACTTTATGTATATTTATTGTGTTTCCTTTACTCATTGCAAGTTAAGTTGTATAATAGTGAGTTGTCTTCTATTATGATCTATGCTTTGATGAATGTGATGCTTCCTGTCCGTATTCTTTTATCGACTCTTCACTCCATAAACCTGAGGCCATGTTTATTGAGCTCAGTTTCGCTTGGGGACAAGCGAAGTCTAAGCTTGGGGGGAGTTGATACGTCCATTTTGCATCACTATTCTATGTCTTAATTCACTATTATTCATTGATATATTTCGTATTGAGAGGTGATACTTATGTTATTTCATCTATTTTTGCATGGTTGATGACTTTTGGAGCATGGACTGCTGCAGTCAGGATTCTGATGGAAAAGGTGCTGTTTGGAGGCAAAATCCGCGAAGATCAGCAAATCTGGGAAAATATATGGAAAATTCTATTTTTCCAGAAGACTCAAGATGCCAGAATATGGAGTGGAGGTGGGCCACAGGGGGCCCACACCACCCCATGGCGCGGGCAGGCCTAGGCCGCGCCAGGGAGTGGTGTGGCCACCCTGGCCCACTCCAGCCTCTCCCCTCTAGCGTATATCTTCCTCCCGAAACCCTAAGACTCGGGGAGCGACCACAGAAAGATTCCGCCGCCTCTGCGGGGCAGAAAACACCGAGAGAGAAAGATCTCTCCGGTAGACAGATTTCTGTCGGGGGAATTCCTTCCCGGAGAGGGGAGATCGTCGCCATCAACACCACCATCAAGCTGGACTTCATCGGGATCATCATCATCACCACCACCATCATCACCATCAGCACCCTCATCAACATCTCCATATTGCTGTAGCAATTGAGTTTAATCTTGCATAGTTCATAGGGAAAACTTTCCCGGTGTTGATTACTCCTTGTAGTTGATGCTATTGAGTGAACCATTGAATTATTGTTTATGTTCAGATTGTTATACATCATTATTTCATCTCTGATCATGATCCATATGATGTCTCATGAGTAGTTCGTTTTGTTCTTGAGGACATGGGAGAAGTCTTGTTGTTAGTAGTGGAGTTGCGTTGAGAAAGATTCAATAGATTGTTATTTAAGTTGTGGTGTACTTCTTCTAGTGGTGTCATGACGACTACATGATACTTCACCTATAAGGGCCTCGGGGAATGCATTGTGTATTTGGCTACTAATCGTAGGGGTTGCCGGAGTGACAGAAACCTGAACCCCCGTTAGGAAACCATTGCACAAGGGATGTAAGGGTCTTAGAGTTTAAAGATGTGGTTAGGTTTCTACCTTAATTACTTTCTTATACTTACGGATGTTTGCAAGGGGGTTTAATCACAAGTATGTATTAAGTCTTGGATGGGACGGTACATTAGCACAGGTTCACCCACACAACACTTAGCAAGCTAGAGAAGATTAATCGACTATATGAAGCGAAAGCACTTGACAGTCTTCCCATGTGTCCTCGAGAACGTTTGGTCATCTATAGAAATACAACCGGCTTGTCCTTTGCTACAAAAAGGATTGGGCCACTTGCTGCATTCATTCTTACTGTCTTTTGTTTACTCGTACTTTGTTTACTTGCTTTATCGAAAACCCCTAAAAATCCATTTGCTAAGTATTTGCAGAGAATTCCTGATCCATACCACTAGCCAGCACCTTCTGCTCCTCGTTGGGTTCGACACTCTTACTTATAGAAAATACTGCGATACACCCCCTATACTTGTGGGTCATCACGCCCCGTCTACTACATCAGCGAAGTCCTAACGGACTCACGACAACGCTACCCGCAATACCAAAAACTGGTGTACGCGGTATTCCGAGCACGGCGGCGACTCCCACACTACTTCCAGGAGCACCCAATCACGGTGGTCTCCTCCGCGCCCCTGCAGGACATCATACGCAATCGCGAGGCGACCGGGCGAGTCGCCAAGTGGGCCGTCGAAATCGGCGTCCACAACATCAAATACGAGCCCCGCAAAGCGATCAAGTCACATGCCCTAGCTGATTTCCTTGCAGACTGGGAAGAAGCACAACAGCCAGAGAAGCTCCCGTACCTCCACTACTGGTCGCTCCATTTTGACGGCTCCAAGAACGCCGACGGTGCAGGGGCTGGGGTCATCCTGACCTCTCTCAAAGGAGACAAGCTCCGCTACGTGCTCCACCTCAACTTCAAGCCCTGCACCAACAACATGGCAGAATATGAGGCCCTCCTTCACGGCATGAGAGCCGCTAAGGAGATGAACGTCAACCGCCTACGATGCTATGGCGACTCCGACCTAGTCGTCGGCCAAGTTGCCGGGACGTGCGACACCGTCTTCCCAACAATGATCGCGTACCGCCAAGCTGTCGACCAGTTGGGGGGACACTTCGACGGCTACTCCGTCGAGTGGATCGACAGGTGCAAAAACAAGGAGGCAGACGCCCTCTCCCGCATCGGATCGACCCGACAAGCACCACCAGTAGGCATCTTCCTCGACATCATCCACAAACCATCGGTCTGCCCACCCAAAGAGATTGACATCGGGATCCCACTGCAACCTGAACCGGCCTTAGTCACCATGGTTGTGGAACCTAGCGACTGGACAGCACCATACGTCGCCTTCATGGAACACAAACTCCTACCGAGCAATGAGACAGAGGCGCGAATGATCGTGCGCCGCTACAAATCCTTTGTCATCATCAACGGCGAGCTCCACAAACGCAGCGTGACCGGCGTGTTCCAGCGCTGCGTACAGCCAGAAGAAGGCCGCAACATCCTCCAGGACATTCACGCCAGTGACTGCGGCCATCACGCTGGCGCCAAGTCGCTAGTCGTCAAGGCTATGCGGCACGGTTTCTACTGGCTCACCGCACACGCCGACGCCACCAACATCATCCAACGATGCGTCGGGTGCCAGAAGTACGCCAACCAGACGCACCTCCCTGGCTCGGCACTCAAGACCATCCCCAACACGTGGCCATTCGCCGTATGGGGCATGGACATGGTAGGCCCGTTCAAAAAGGCCCCGTATGGCTTCACTCATCTCCTGGTCTGATACATTGCAAATGTATCTATAATTTTTGATGTTCCATGCTTGGTTTTATCCACTTTCTTGTGTTTTGTTCCAAATTTGGAGTACTTTTCATATGATTTCTTGGAGTAACCTATTAACAAGAGCCACAGTGCCAGCTGCCTGTTTTCTACTGTTTTTGGTTCTAGGAAAGTCAGAAAATGAATATTCTCGGAATTGGACGGGACAAAAGCCAAAGTGCCTATTTTTTCGAAAGGGATCAAGTGCCAGAATATGAGACGGAGAGGGACCAGGGGCCACCACACCACCTGGCCGCGCGGCCCAGCTTGGCCCGCGCCAGGGGGTGGTGAGGCCAGCCCTGGCACCCCCTCGGCCTCTCCTTCCACCTATAAGTTACCCTCGGGATGAAAACCCTAAGTACCCGATCAAAAATCCATGAAAGAGTCTGTAGCCGCCATCATCTCCATACCTAGATCGGGAGGGATCTGAAGCTCTTCCCGGCACCCTGCCGGAGAGGGGAATTCACCCTAGAGGCCTTCTTCATCACCATGCAAGCCTCCGGTGTGATGCGTGAGTAGTTCATCCTTGGACTACGGATCCATGTAATAGCTAGATGGCTGGTTTCTCCTCCTTTGTGCTTTCATCTTTAGATCTTGTGAGCTCCGTTCATGATCAAGATCATCTATTTGTAATCCATACATGTTGTGTTTGTGGGGATCCGATGGATATTTAGATGCTATTTCAGACCGATTATTGATTCTATCATGTCTTTGTTATTTGAGATCTTGCATGCTTTCCGTTGTTAGTAGCTATCTTGGCCAACTAGATGCTAGCAACTCCAAGAGTTAGTATTTATGCTCGATAGTGGGTTCATGCCTCTGGTAATCTGGGGAAGTGACAGAAATCTCTAAGGTACTAGATGTGCTGTTGCTACTAGGGAGAAAACAACAATCCTTTGTTCATAGAACAATTGTATTGTTTACCTTACACGCAGTTCGTAAAGCAATAATCTGTTGCTTGCAACTTAATACTGGAGGGGGTTCGGATGATAACCTGAAGGTGGATTATTATTCATAGATGCAGTTGGATGGCGGTCTATGTATTATGTTGTATTGCCCAATCAAGTCTCAAAGGAGTCAAGATGATTAGTATATGCATGTATTGCTTTCTCGGTGCTTGTCAATTGCCCCGCTGTAATTTGTTCACCCGGCATGTTATCTATCTAAGGAGAGCCACCTCTAGTGAACTATGGATCCCGGTCCTTGTCTTTTACATACAATCTATAAACTGTTTCTGCTTTGTGTTTACTTTCTGCAAACTTTTACTTCTTTCCATTCGATACGTTTAATCCTTTGTTTTTCGCAAAACACGGTGAGATTGACAACCTCATCGCAAGTTGGGGACAAAGTTCTGTGGTTGTGTTGTGCAGGTCTCCACGTTGCTACTAGCACCGGTAGTTCGCGCTGCCAAAGCTCAGCTAGTAACACCTTTGGGGTGTTTCCTTGCTCCTACTAGTTCGATTAAACCTTGGTTTCATAACTGAGGGAAAACTTGCTGTTGTGCTCATCATACCTTCCTCTTGGGGTTCCCAATGAGCTCTACGTCGATCGTCGAGCGCATCATGGTCGCAGTCGACAAGTTCACCAAATGGGTCGAGGCCAAGCCGATAAAAAAGTGCGACGGCAAGACGGCCACCAAGTTCCTATGCAAACTCATCTACTGGTACGGCTACCCGCATAGCATCATAACAGACAACTGCACCAACTTTGCCAAGGGGGCCATGGCGGAATTCTGTGAAGAACATGGCATCCGACTCGACCTCGCATCAGTCGCTCACCCGGAGTCAAATGGCCAAGCAGAACGCGCCAACCAGAGCGTCCTCCATGGGCTCAAGCCGCGACTCCAGGTGCCCCTCGAGCGCACCCCAGGATGCTGGGTCAACGAGCTCCCCTCTGTGATATGGGGGATTCGCACCTCCGTCAACCGCTCAACCGGGTTCACGCCCTTCTTCATGGTGTATGGCACCGAGGCCGTAATGCCAACCGACCTGGAGCATGACTCGCCTCGAGTCGCCAACTACGTCGAGGCGGCCAACGAGGTTGCCCGCCAAGACAACATCGATCAACTCGACGAGGCACGCGACCAAGCTCGCTCCCGCACCACCATATACCAGCAAGGACTCCCCCGCTACCACAGCCGCCGAGTGCGAACTCGCACTTTCCAGGAAGGCGATCTGGTCCTACGACTGGCCCAAGACAAGAAGGGCATGCACAAACTCTCCCCCCATGGGAGGGGCCATTCGCCATAGGCCGAGTCCTTGGCAATGATGCCTACTACCTCATCGACATACGGGGCGACGACCAACTAGAGGTCGGGAGGCCATGGAATGTAAACCTCCTCAGAAAGTTCTATACTTAGAACCTCACATTGTACTCCATCAGAATATATAATGAAATTCATCCGGATCGCACAAATTGTGTCCACTCGCCATATTCTTGTGCCACTCGCACTCGTACATACTAGCAATACGCTACTTACAGAAATCAACCTCTGGTCGAGCGACCGGCACGGCTAAGTAGTGCGGCACAAGGGCACCGGAAATATTCGGGCCTTGGGTCGTCCACGAAAACGCCAACCCGGAGCCGCCATTGGAGTCGCCTAGCTCGACTGGCCCACCGGGCCAAGACAACCGGTACACGCTTCTCACAGCGACATGTCCCTCCCATCATCGTGCAAAGCGACTCGAACGGTTAAGTACCACGCATGGGGACTCCGCAAAACGGGAACCACCACGCGGCTCGGGAACACACCAAGTAAGAGACCTGCCTAGGACTCGCCAAGCGACTGGCTCTCCGGGCCAGGGGAGGAGACGCGTTACAAACAACGCACTCACAACCTGCAACAGGAGCATGACCAATGTGGTCGGGCACCATGCTCGGGGACTCGCTTATAAGTCAGTCCTACTCGTGCTCGGGGACTCGCCACTCAGAAGACGCGCGGGATAAAAACAATGCATAAACAAAACAATACACAAAAGTATACAATCGAGTTATACCCCATTAAAGGGTGGACGCGCTCGGGGACTCGCTTAATCAAAAACAAACACACCACACATTCCTAGTCGCAATACGAGTCGATTGACTCCCTTTGGTATATATTGCAAAAATATTTTACAGCATTCGCCACTTGGCATACATCACATTGTTTACTCCACAGGCCCTGATGAAGAAGCAGCACCACCCCCCTTGACGCGAACAAAAGGCTGCCACGGGTTCATCGGGTACGTCGTCAGCGACTTCGACAATGACGACCGGAAGGTCTGCTCCGACTTCATGTCGCGATGCTCCGGCTCGGGGTCGCCAGGCGCCAACACCGTCTCCTGGTATGGCAGCAGATCCCCCATCGCCAAGACCCGATCGGTGTAAGGGGCGGCCTTCGCGGTCAGCTTCAGCACCTCTGACATCTCCACCGTGCCGGTCGCCGATGGATAGCCACTCGTCACGTCGTCAAGGTCGAAGTCATCGGGGAAGTGGGCGAGACCCAAGCTCAACGCTGTGGTGGCCCCGTGCCTGAACGCTGAGCGTGTCATCCACTCCACGACGGTAGGCACCTCCTCCAGATAGCACCACACCTCCGTAAGCCCCCCAGGAATAACTTCGATGGGGGACATGCCCTGAAGAGCCGCTTGGACGGACAACGCCGAGGCCGTGGCCACGTTCACCACGGCAGTCACGCACTGCGAGGCATTGTAAGTTTGCACCACTGGATCGCTTTGGCCTACCACAGCTGCAAAGTCAGGTGTCAGTGAAACTATGAAACTCCCAAATCGGGGACTCGACAAACGGGTCAGGCAAAGACAGAGACTCACCAAGGAGTTTGCGGCAGTTCTCCATGACGTGCTTCTCCAAGGCGGTTTGCTCGTTGTGCAGCCCCACGATGATGGAATCCATGGCTTTGCGTTCTTCCTCAGCGGCAGCAACGGCAGCCTTCGCTCGCTCCTCCGAAGAAATTGAGGCCGCTTTCGCCTCCTCCAAGTCCTGGACCAGGGAGGCTATTCGTCCATTCGCCGCGTCCAGCTCGACGACTGGAACATACCCCTCACGGGCCTTGGAAATCTCAGCTGGGAAACCATCTGCAAGAGAAACCATCAGCGTACTGTACACAACTAGCTCACACCCGACAGAGGAAAAGAAAGACAAACATATACTCACCAATAGTTTCCTGAAGCCGCTGGTTCGCCTCTTGTGCTTCGCGCAAGTCACGCTCCAAGCGCTCTCTCGCGGCCTGCCGATCGGTCGACTCCCTTTGCAATCCCTGCAAACAAACAACTCACCTCAGCATTTGACAAAACAAAACCCAGTTCCCAGCCACTGAAATTCAGCGACCAGGAACTCGGGGACTGGAGAAGGAAAAAGAAACTCAATTCCTAGCCGCCGAAATTCAGCGACTAGGAACTCGGGGACTGGAGAAGGAAAAAGAAACTCAATTCCTAGCCGTCGAAATTCAGCGACTAGGAATTCGGGGACTGGAGAGGAGCAAGAGGTTCAGTTCCCAGCCGCTGAAATTCAGCGACTAGGAACTCGGGGACTGGACATACCTGAATAGCAGCGCCGAGCATCCTGTGAAGTTCTCCGGCGTCAGTCGACGGGATCGTGAAGGAAGTGCGCCCGCGACGGGACCTAATGTCTGCATCCACGATCTCTGGACTCTGTGGTGACTGGGTGTCCGCCACACCTGGAAACCCCCTCGCCATGAAGCGCGGGAACATCGCCGACGCCCTGGCGAGGGCACTGGTTGTCGGGACCGGCGCTTCCGGCACGGATGCAGCCAAGACTAGTTCCGATCGCGTCGCCGCCACCTCTTCGGCGACTGACGTGACATCTGGCTCCGCGGCGCTGTCCTTGGCCGCGGCATCGTCGGCACCCCCTTCTGCTTCTTCGCGACTTCTGCGGTCACCACATCTCCAATAGCCTTTCTCTTCTTGGGGAGGTCGCCCTCTCCCGTGGGGCCGGCCGGCGGAATCTTAGCCACCGAAGGATGGCCAATCTTCTTGGACCCCGACCTGCACGAGTTCCCTCAATCAACATAATGACAATACAAAAGGAGCGAGGCGAATCAGGATGAAGGAGTAGTACTCACTTAGCGACCGGAAGGACGCGAAGCCCGGTGCTGATGTGGGCGGGCTTGTCCAACTCGGGACCCAACTTGCGGGTTTAGCCTCCTCTCGAAGATGTCTGAAGCCCACGAAACCGTGGGCTTCCTCGACGATGAAGCCGCAGTCGCCGGGATCTCTAGCTCCGACGCGGCCATCCTTGACGGCTGCGGCGACTTGGACATCATCGCCTCAGCCGCTTCTTGGCTTGGAACCCCCGAGGCCATCGATGCAATCGCCGCCAGGGGAACCTCTACCACTACCTCCGTGTCCTCGCCCTCCAACCCCTTTGTCGGGACTGCATCCTTTGGATCCTTGTGCGAGACTTCGGGGGAACCCTCATCATCAGAGTCGTCATCCGACTCGAACACCACCACCAATTTGGACGGCGATGTGGGCTTCTTCGCTGGTGACTTGGGCTTGCGCGCGGGCTTCGACGGCATAGCAGTATGTCGGGACGTGTGCTCCTGTGCGACCTCATCACCCCCGTCATGTTCGTCCAGGCTGCGGCTCGCCTCGAACTCACGTTGTTTCTGCATGCGGGTCTTGCGAGCCACAGGCGCTGGGGGAGGAACCTCTTCCTCCTCCCCGTCGTTGTCGGAAGAATCTCCCTCGGAGTCTTCCTCCAGTTCCTGGGGAACCTCTTCGTCGAGCGGAGGGAGCCAGCCCTCCAACACCTGAAAAAGCTGAGAACCACCACGATTAAAACACCAAACGCGAAGACTGAGGACTGAAGTACGGAGATAGCGACTGGGAAGAGAACTTACTGTGGGGGCTTCATTCTTCACAGGAGTATACGGGGCGACCCCGACCGCCACGCTGGTGAACTCAGCATCAGTGATCTTCTTCAGGGTGGCCTTGTAGTCCTCGGCCTCCCATGATTCCTTGATGGTTCGGGATGGATCATGCTTCCCGCCGTACTCGTACATCCAGTGCGGCCGAGCCGCCAGCGGAACCAGGTGCCGCCCGAGCCAACAGTTATAGAGGTTGATCGGAATCAACCCCTGGTCCTTCAGCTTCTGGATCTGGTCCATCATTTCTGCGACAGCCATCCGCTGATCTTCGGGAAGCTTCTTCGGCGCCAACCGGCGAGGCTCGCTCCTCTCGGCGACGAATTTGGGAAGAGCCACCTCGCCGGAGGGAGTGGCCTCTTTGACGTAGAACTAGCTCTTCTTCCACTCGCTGGCGGCCTTCTTCGACAGGAGGAGCTTGACGAAGTTGGCCTTGGGCTTCAGCTGGAATGTGACGCCACCTGCGGCCAACATCAAGCCACCGGACGCCCCGCGTCCGATGCAGCCGTGGAAGAGTTCCAGCCATAGCGGGAAATACGGCCTACAGCCGAGGTAGCATTCGCAGAAGGCGACGAAGATCGCCAGCTGCTCGATGTTGTGCGGACCAAGATCCGATGGCTTGATCGCATAGTACGCGCAGAAGCGGCGGAAGAAGAGTGAGGTAGGGAATCCCAGACCCCTCTCAAGATGACTGGGGAAGCAGATGAACTCGCCGGGACGCGGCTTTGGCTCGGTCTCGGAGGAGGGAGGAACCCGCCAGTTCCCCTTGCGGAGTACTCCGGCGTCCTCGAAAGATTTAAGCTGGGCTGTGGTACACTTGGATTTCCCCCATGAGCCTTTGGGAGGCGTCATCGGGTAGGATGTGGAATCGCACGATGCGGAAAGGACAAGACGGAAGAATGTAGGCAGGGAGATTGGAGACAGGAAGAACGAATGAGGAAGAATGAAGAATGCGAAGAAGCTCTGCAGAGCTGAACCATCACTCCCCTTATATGGGAACGCCACCCGCCAAAATCGGGATAGCCGTTACTCATGGTAATTATGCCGAAGTTACCGTTGAAAATTCCAACGGATAGTTTGACCAGATTTGACGGTCCAACTCCTTTATTTCACCCGCTACCCGCTAGTCTTTTCCACTCGCCAAGACGACGACTTGGCAGCAATAACGTTCATTGGGACGGCGAATGGAAACATGGGGAAATTCTCCTTGGTTCTAATGGAGTCCATTGCCGACTCGACTGGACGCCCAAATTGGGCTCGCCAACTCCGAATGCCAAAAGGACGCATGCGCCTGCATCAACGATGGCCTCGGGGACTACTGATGGGGATATGCCGAAGGGGGTATGCCCAGCAGGACGTTCCGATTGGGCCGAAGGGCCTGCGAGTGCGCCCGAAAGACGGCGACTGGACTACGAAGGAAGGAAAGGCCCAGCGACTGGCGACTAGAGGCCCAGGAGCGTAACAGAGGCCCAGTCGGATTAGGTCAAAACCTCCGGATCCTTATCTTGTTCGGTGGTAACTTGTAAACCCTAGCGAGGTGCCTCATATATAAACCTCTCTAGGGTATCTTAGAGACTTATGTTCCATCATACACTCCCTCAAGCGACTCGCAGCCTAGTCGCCGAGCTCGCCACCTCTGTAACTCGCTCTCCAATAATCTAATCTAGCAGGAGTAGGTTTTTACCCTCCGAGGGACCGAACCTGGATAAACCCATGTGCATCCGCATCCATCTCGCACCGCAGATGGCCGCCAACTCTTTCTCACGAAACACTCAATCGCTGCCAGTGGCAGCGACTGCCGTGGCCATTTCCACGACAGGAGTAGTGTACCAATAAGTAGCCAAAGCCAAACCTTCACATAGAGCACTAAGCTCCGCACCCAATGCACTCCTACAATTAAGCAATTGCCTACAAGCGAAAATAATATTTTCCTCGTGGTCTCTTAAAATCATACCGTCTCCCGAGCCAGCATCAGGAGTATATGGACCATCGGTGTTCAGCTTACTCAAACCAACAGGTGGAGCCGACCAAGACAAAATAGGCACAGTTATAAAGTCTTTTTTATTTCTTTGTTTGATTCTTTTCAACAACTTGGGGAAGCGACCCAAAGGTCGTAGTAACAGGCATTATTACAACATAAAATAAAATGGTTAACAACACTACATAAAGGACCAAAAATAAACTTGGGTGCACCAGATATGAGAGAGGCAAGCTCCAATCCCTCATGTTGATGGGTCTAATTTCACAACCCAATTTTAACTAACTACATTGATCATAGCTATATTTACCTTCGTTACTTTTGCAATTTGTGTTTTAAATTTTAAACTTGATTTTTGTTACATAGTTGGTACATATTCTATTTTTCTCATCTTTGTGGAAGAACAGGAGCTAAAAAAAAACAAGAAATCTAAAATTAATTTTGTTAGCTTTCAAGCAACTTTTGGTATCGAGATAAAGATCGACATGATCAAATTGTTTTGTTATGGAGAGGCCCAAGACGAGGCCGATATGTATGCTAAATTATTTGGATGCGCGCAATGCCAGATTCGTATTAGCTAATTGGATATTCTTATACACTACAAAGACTCATAGCTGAATGGAGACGCATTCAGACTACAAAAGCGACTAAGTAGTCGAAAAAGAAAATTGGTATCCATAAGCGAAAGATTAGTTCGCATTGCTACAATACTAAATAATATGGTATTGTATATGATTTATTTCTTCCAACTACATAAAGGAGTTCTATATAGATTGGATTATTTTCGACCAAGCTTCTTTTGGCAAGAGAATGTAAGAAAGGGAAGTATTGACTAGCTAATGCATTATGGTTTTCTTACCCAAACATCAAGGAGGGATAGGTATTCATGACCTTAAGGTTAAAAATGCATATCTTTTAGGTAAATGACTTGACAAGGTACTTACAAAAGGTGGGGTATGGTAAACTCTCCTAAAGTGCACTGTTCAAAAAAAATCATCCGAATCAGCGATTAATAGGTCGATTAATCGCTACTAGGGACCTAACCGTGTCGATTACCACTAATCTATTGTGTTAATCCTTTATCTCGGCTAATAGCTCTGACATACCGATTACTAGGTATGTTCCCGATTAACTACTATACTTGGTCAAAAAAGTTGCAAAAGTTTCAACGCATATCGCCCATCCAACCGCTAGCCCGTCCCAGTGAAGTAGGTTTTGCGAACCTCCCGCTCGATTCCCGCCTCCAAGAGCTCGATTCCCGTCATCACCAAGTACCTTGGGTGGGTGGTGGGAGAAGAGCAACTTTAGAGGTTAGAGGAGAAGTGTATGTATTTTAATGGGCTTTTGAGCTCTAAATAAGCAGGGTTGGACATATAAAGGCCCATATACTATTTGTTTCTTATATACACGTGTTTAGGTGCTAATTTGTGTAGGTTGCACCGATTAATAGCCAACCGATTGAATTAGTTAATCATCTGAATTCTGATTAGTCGCTACTCCCAAGCCGACCGAGCAGTTAACGATTACCGATTTCCTCACCACCAAAAATACTTTGCCTCAAGTATTTTGTGCCAAGTTTATTGGAAACCTAGATACTCGCATATTTGGTCTAGCCGGTGATGAAGAAACACTTCTTATGATTTGGATCATTCATAATCAAGGATAGCTCGGAAATCCGTTGCTGAGAAGATGAATGATTTTGGAAATGCTACGCTCCTGAAACAATATCCAGCTTTATACACCATTGTTCGCATAGGAGGTATATTATCTACGGTTTTAGAGTCCTCCAAATGTGACATTAAGAAGTGATTTATTTAGCTTCAGGCTTGCATTGGAATGCTTTGTTATAGCGATTGGCAATGATCCACTTACCGCAATAGGCTGATAAATTTTGTTGGAATCCACAAATATGGTAAATTCTTAGCGGACTTCAGGTATAGAGCTCTGGTCCAGCCTGACGTATTAGCCGTCAATAATAAAGATATTTAGAAAATGAAGATATCGCTTAAGTCTAAACTTTTTGCCACGTATCTTTGTTGAGATGTGATCCTTACCAAAGAAAAACATGTAAAATGCAACTGGCATGGAAGTAAAAAGTATGTATTTGTTATCATCTCTACAGACTTGCCTATTCTACATGGAAAGTCATCCAAATAGCTTCTAGCTTATATCCGTCACATAGTGCTGCCAATATATTTGACAACTGGCTACTTCAGGTTTAGAATTATTATTAGGGTAGGAGAGTTTGTCATTATTTGGTCATTGTTCTATGTAGAAATAACAAGGTTTTCAATGATAAAAATACTCCTTGCAGGTTATCTATCGGTGCACCAGTTTGTTCCATTTATGATCGTTCACACAACGTGTGGAGAATCGCAACCTTTTACAAAGGTATCGACACGGTTAAAGGACACGATGAGGGATATTTTTATCAAACATGGATGGTAGTGGGATCTATGAATTGGTCCTCCGTCACATTAGGCGTTTACAATTTTTTATGACTATTTGTATTTTGCCTTTTTTTAATGTTTTCTAGACTTGCGAGCGGCTGTGTGCATCCTAATTCCACAGAGACCAGGTGTAATGGTTATATCTTTTAAGTAACAAAAAGCATCCTTTATCGGGAAATGGGATTCCATTCTCCTGGAGGAACTCCTATGAAGGTATGGCAAAATAAAATTCGACATAGTAGAAATTTCTTAAGAGGATGGGCTAGCAAGTGGTGTATATAAAAAATAAAAAGAGTGTATTTATATATAATAGACGGTTTGGACTTGAAAGCACAAGTCACTCCTCTTACGGACTCCAAGAGAGGAGACATGAGGGGTTAATGAATATTTGGCTAAACTGAGATGTGATGAAGAATCTAAATGGGCAGAACAGGCTAAAGTAAAACATGTACAAGAAAGGGTTTTTTTTTATCTTAATACAAATGGCAAGCATAGAAGGAAAAAGATCTTTCCGCTTGAACAAGATGAAGATACAATGATTGGACAAGAAACCTCAAAAATTATAGCTCGGATTTCTAAAAGAAGTTGTTTGGTGCACAGGCACATAATTAATTCTCTCTAATAGAAACCAAAGCTACATATATCCCTCAGATTTCATCTAATAAAATAGCATTCTCACATCAGACTTTACATAGAAGAATGTGCATGATTCTATCATGAAAATGCAGAGAAACAAAGCACCACGACCAAACGAATTTCCTGTGGAATTTTACCAGAAATTTTTGGATTTTCTTAAAAATTATATTATGAAATTATTTGCTAATTTCCAACATGGGGACTTTCTTTTGTTTCACCTCAATTACGGCACTATTATTGCTCTGCCTCAAAAATTAAAATGACATTCAAATTCAACAATACGAACATATTTGTCTTCTCAATATTAGTTTCAAAAATTTCACAAAAGTAGGCACAAATTGTGTTACTCAAATTGCATACAAGGTTATTAGTCCCACTCAAACATCTTTTGTGCCAGGGAGACACATATTGGAAGGGGTCCTTGTACTACATGAAACAATCCATAAGTTTCATAAGAAGAAGATGGATGGTGTTCTGCTAGAATGGATGCCATCATTTTCATGAACCATGACCTATAAAAGGCATTGAACATAACATTGACCCTATGTATTTTTTTAGCAACTATCGGGACTCAAAATTAATTTTCATAAGAGTGAAATTTTCTGGTTTGATAATGCAAAAGAGGTGGAAGACCAATACATAAATCTTTCTGGATTTGAATCAGGGTCCTTCCAATTTATATATTTGGGAATACCCATTCACCCGCAAAAACCGAGGAACAGGGAGTGGAAACCGATAGAAGATCAAATTGAGAGAAAGTTGGCAAGCTGGTTAGAAAAATTATATGGATATCGCCTTACTTTAATAAATTTAGTTAATACCAGTATTCTGATGTTTATGTTGTCTTTCCTTTTAACTACCCATAGGGGTATGGAGAAGACTAGCTCTAGCAAAGTGATGGACATAAAAGAGAGTACATACTTTCTAAATAGAGCATAATTTGTAGGCAAAAAAGATCAAGGAGGACAGGATTTAGGTTTTAGGACTAGAAATTAAATGTTTACTTAGCAAGTGGTTTTCAAAGACTCTTAAATTAAATAGGTGTTTGGAAAGATCTTATATGTAATAAAATAGTTGGATTCAAAAGCCTTTCTCAAGTTAAATCGAACCTAACCGAGTCTCCCTTTTGGATGGGGGCTTATGGAAGTAAGTGAATACTTCTTTTGTGGAGGTTCCTTCAAGGTTGATAATGTTGAGGGCACATGCTTTGGGGAGGATACTTTGTTAGAAACTACACCTTTAGCACAACAATATCCCTTGTTATATAAAATGGTTCAAAGAAAATGAATTTCAGTAGCTAATTGTTATGTCATAGACTCCTCTAAATATAGCTTATAGAAGAGCATTAACATGAAAAAATGGGTAAGATGGCTGCATCTAGTTTGCAAACTCATGGATGTCCAAGTAACGGTGCAACCAGGTTTATTTGTGTGGAAGCTCACAAAATCAGGATCCTTTTCAGTCACATCAGTGTATCTAGATCACATGAATGATCACACAATATTCCTCTGTTAGTATATTTGGAAAAAGAAGGTACCACTAAGATCAAGATTTGTATGTTGTTCTTGTATTGAAAAGTGCTCCTCATAAGGAACAATCTAGCTTAAAAAGTTGGTATGGTAGTAAGAAGTGTTGTTTCTGCAATCAAGATGAATCAATACGACATCTATTTATTACATGCTCTTCTGCAAGTATGGCGTATATTTCATATGGATTTGAATTTATCACCACCTTGGCTTATGGGTGTCATGAAAAAGATAAAGTCCATTTTCAAAAAAAATACAGAGTCCAACTCCGAGTAGGAGTTTGTTCTTTGTTATGGGCCATGTGAAATGTGCATAATGATATTACCTTTAACAATAAAAAATTCATCTTTTATGCGGGTCATTTTCCTTGCTACTCACTGGACCTTGTACATGGTCTTACATATAGCCAATGGAAAAGCGACATATTTTAGATATTGGGTGCAACCGATTAGAAATAGTTGCACGGTATATATATACAACCACCAGTGGAGCTGATATTTTGATCTTCTAGATGCAGCGCCATTTCATATTGTCTTTGCTTTTTTCCTTGGTTGGTCTATGTGGAGACATTAAGTGAACCTTGGCATAATAATAATGTAATAAATGGTTCTTAATAATGAAATAAAAGGTACTCCCTCCGTCCACTAATGCAAGACAAAGTAGACTAGATTCACACTAAAATGGATGAACCTAATCAAGAAATGCGTCTTGATATATGCATTTCCAAAGAAAATCTAAAAGGTTTTACATTAGTGGACGGAGGGAGTAGCATACATCAAGCCGGGACTAAAATTCCCTTTTAAGAAAAAGAACTCCACTAACTATCGGAGCAACAACTCAACATCTTAACATTCCTTTGTTTTTTTTTGTGAAAAATGTAATGTCCACTTCTTTTTCTTGGCAAATACCACTTCTTTTCCAGCCGCTCGCATTTATTTTCATGCATGAGTGTTTCTTGGGCTGATCGGAAGGTGCACCTGTAACTGCTTCTCTGTTTTTCTATACACACACCAAGAAAGATGTTTTACACTCCACGATGGCCAATATTCGATAACTTTGAAAAAAAAATTCAAACCATTCGTGTACAGTCCTACCATAACTAAACTATTGAAATAAATTGTCTAACCCGTTCCATTAGTTCGGACTGTTGATTGAGTTGGCTGGTGCGTGCAATTTAATATGGTATCAGAGCGGGAGGGCATAGTATCAAATCCTGACCAATGCAAGAATTAAAAATAATTAACGCGGCTCCCAAAACAAATGTCACAATAGGCCAAAAGAAAAACTCGTAGGGTCAGTGTTGAAATAAATTGTCAACCCTTTCCGTTAGTTTGGACTGTTGATTAAGTTGGCTAGTGCATGAAATTCAACACAAACGTTAACACAAAACTTTCCTCGTCCGCTACTCCGCTTAAGACCTGCTTGGAATGAATGTAAAATTAATTGGGGCAAATGGTATTTAGCTTGCAGTTTAAACCAGCTGACACACTATCTTTGCAACCCAATCCAAGTAGGTCCTTAGTATACAGTCGCCACAATATTGTGGTGCGCAATATTCCTCAACCGTGATCACTTGCTCGTATAAAAAAACTGAGAAGAGACAGAGAGACACGTAACTTCTTGAATCCTGCATAAAACAAAGGCATAGGATTTGCAGGCAGCACTTCTGGATAGTCCACGAGAATCGTGTCAAAAATTGTAAAGACAAAAAAAAAATACATGCAACACACGAACTGCATAAACTCTAACCTCTTCCTAAAAATATAAATAATGAATCATGATAACAATTGTATGTACTACAAAAAACCGCCTGTGGTCTTGTTCTTTTGTCTGAAAGTATTACATAAAAACCGTATGCGTCATGGCGCGGAAGATACGTAGATCGGAGTCGACGAAGACGTGGTCGATAAAGTCTGGACGATGACGACGAAGACGAACCGACATGGAGACCGCGCGGACGAGAACAGCCTGTTGACACGTGTAGGGGCGCCCCGTGTGGGGCGCGTGCGGCCCGGCCGCGCGGTTTGATGAAGATGGCCGGCGCATGTCAATGTCGTTGTCGGATTAGAAACGCGATTAAGACGATGGCGGTGGGCGACTCAATTCGATTTATGATCGGTAAACAAAAAAGAAAAATACCGGTCGAACGACCAGCAGAGAGAAAAACCGATCTAGAGATCGAAAAAAAGACTCACCAGGACAGCCAATCACGCATCGGCGGACGAGCCCTGCTACGGGTTGCGAAGCCCCTGGTGGAGATCATGAAGATCGATCCCCTAATGGCGGAAGCTTGCGGCAGCGGCTAGGGTTTGGACTGAAATTACTCTGGTACCATGTAGAACAATAGAGAGGGATAGACGGAATATGCTGGATGTATTATTGAGCATCATGGCAAGTATATATAGACGTACATGGATCATCTTAAAGTGCAAGACAAGACACGAGATCTATCTCGATCCTTGATTACCTAATCCATACGTATGCTCTGACACTACTCACTGGACCGTAGATGGTCTTACATATAGCCATTGTAAAAGCGGAAGACTTTAGATATTGAGTGCAACCAGTTAAAATAGTTGCACGGAATATATATACAACTAGTGCAGTTGACGTTCTGATATTCTAATAGCATGTTGATGTGCCATTTCATGTTGTCTTTGCTTTTTGGTTGGTTGATCTATGTGGAGACTTCAAGTGATCCTTGATGTAACACTATTGTAATAAACGATTCTTAAATGAAACAAAAGGTAACATACATCAAGTAGGGACTACGTTCCCTTTTTAAAAGAGAAACTCCACTAACTATCTGAGCAACGACTCAATATTTTAACATCCCTTTGTTTTTTGTGTGAAAAAGGTAATGCAAACTTCTTTTTCTTGCCAGACACCACTTCTTTTCCTGCCGCTCGCATTTCTTTTCAGACATGACTGTTTCTTGGGTTGATCGAAAGTTGCACCTGTAACTATTTCTCTGTTTTTCTGTACACACATCAAGAAAGATGTTTTACACTCCACGGCGACCAAATATTCGTTAACTTTGAATTTTTCAGATTTTTAAAGCAGTCATGTGCGTATCCCTACGAGTCCACAACCAAACGTTAACACAAAACTTTTCTCGTCCGCTACTCAGCTTAAGACCTGTACAATATTTAGATTAAAGTTGAAACAAACTAACACACTATCTTTATACCTCAATCCAAGTAGGGCCTTAGTGTACGGTCGCCACAATATTGTGGTGGCCAATATTCCCCAACCTTGATCACTCGCTTCTATAAAAAAAAGTGAGAAGAGACGGAGAGACGCATAACTTCTTGGATCCTATGTAGAACAAAGGCATAGGATTTGCAGGCATCGCTTTTGGATAGTCCACGAGAATTATTGTGTCAAAAATTGCAAAGAGAGAAAATACATGCAACACACAAACTGCATAAAATGTAATCTCTTCCTAAAATATAAATAATGAATCATGATAACAATTGTATGTACAAAATGACATTGGTAGTCTTGTTCTTTGTCTAAAAGTATTACATAAAAAATAGTACAAGTTTGGGGAAATTCTTTACGAAATTCCTTCCAAAGAACCTTACTAGGTTGAAGGTTTATCACAATATCTAGTTAATAGTCTCCATGTCTAGAAAATACAAGACATATTCTGTTTGGAGTAAAGTACTTCACATAGGTGTTGGAACTGGTGCATCTTGATGGAGATTTTTTAGGAGGGCAAGTAGACAAATGGTGTTTAATTTTTTAGTTATCATTCAAATAAGCCTAAAAATAGAAATTCTTATGGATCTAGAGCATGAGGAGGGGGCATGACACACTTTAGCCCATAGGGAAGCTCCAACTACCGAACTATCATAGAAGTTACGCCTAGGTCTGAGTACTGTGAAAGGTTAGGTAACATATGGGTCCTAGAAGTACAATGAATGACTCTCACTGACATCCTAAGTGCAATCGAAGTCCTATGGCCATGCCTTTGATCCATGACACAGTGGCTAGGGTTTTAGGTGCCAATATTTCATGCTTGTTTAGCATTGGGAACTTGCAAGTAGCCCCTTTCTCCACCAAGGTGAGGTGTACCAGGTGAAGTGCCCTCACTGCCAGTGGATAATGGTGCTTGACTCCTTCAGCCATCGTTGCAGTGTTGCTTACCATCGCAAATTGGCATAGCCACGATTCATTAGTACTGCCACCATTGCGGAAACCTATAAGCGATGTTGGCATAGACATCACCCGTTGCCTTTGGGTTGGGAGCAAAGAAGGGAGGAGGGGAATTACACTAGTGCACACACCCCCCCTCTAACACCGGTTTGGAGGGCCCTCTAACAGCGGTTGTAGAACCGCTGTTGAGGGTTCGGTGTTAGAGGGGCCCCCCTTTAACACCGGTTCTTATACGAACCGGTGTTAAAGGGTGGCGCACGTGGGGCTGCCGCAGGGCTCAGGGCCCCCCCTTTAACACCGGTTCGTAACACGAACCGGTGTTAAAGGTTCTGTGCCACGGCAGGAAAAGGAGATAAATCTCTGCCGCGGAAGGAAAACGGCCTAAATCTCTGCCGCGGCAAAGTTCTGCCCCTGCCCCGTTCTGGGCGTATTTCTGCGGCGCGGCGGGGACGGGGAGGGGGGAGGGGGAATCGATCGGGAGCGGTATACACATACATCATCATCGGTACATACGAGTACATGAATAATTAAGCAACTATTATTATACACAACATCGTCATTGTGTGGTATTCTCCGTAAACGTTGAAGCATCAAGTACAAGACAAACACATTCAAGCATATATACAACGTTCATTTTGGTGGATATCTAAAGAGTTCTCCGCCAGGCGTGACGACCTCATCAAGTATGAACCCCGCCAATTCCTCTTGAATGGCTCGTATGCGGTCAAATGGTAGGAGTTGGTCCCGCATCCGTTCGATCTGAATATATATGAAGAATGGGGTCAATATATATATAAGAATAAAACTCAACACAATTGATGGTAATAAAATAATGTTGTGTACTTTGTTTACTTACTCTAAGTTGTTCTAGTGCGGCTTGGCCCGTCGCACATATCGTGTTGCGAATGAACTCGCAAACATAGTACCCACATAAGTTATTGTCGTGTCCCTGATGCGCGCACTTTACGAGAATAGAGAGTTCAATCAAAATAATAATCAATAAAGCATGATATAATGGAATTAGAAGCAGAATCAAAGAGATACGCAGACCTAGCTAGCTAGTATTACTTACATTTTGGTCTACAAATTTTAGTTCTTCTGACCATTCACCCACGGCCCTGCCCGTGAACCTTTTCCAAACCCTGTCCGGCAAAGAAAATGGATAAATGAGTAATTAATTACTTGTTGTCACGAAAGTTGCCGATCTAGTGCGATAATATGATTGAAATTACCTCTGGAGCATCTCTCTAAAGTCTGCCCATAGCTATTTTTCTTTTCGTAACGAGTCCTTGACAAGGACTTTTTCTGAGTCAGGTTGAATGACTAGCAGAATAAAATGGAACCTACGCACACATAACTCATCATCAGTTACACTTAACATCGAGTAAGCCGAAACAGAATGTGTACAAGAGAGGGTAACAGTACTCACGAGAAGTTGTAAGGCAATATTATTTCCCTTTTGGTTTGTTGTCTCAGTAAAGACCTTAGCAATAAATCTTCTGTTTGCCCGGGTTTGGTTCTTACCACTTCTTCATGAACTCTATTTGGGTCAACGAACCCAATGTCAAAAGGTCCTCCTTTCATGCATTCCATAACCTTTTTCCTGTATAATAGTATATACATATATGGTGAGCATATATATATATATATGCAATTAATGAAGTGAATGAGATGAGATAGAAAATACAGAAATAGTACTTACACACAATAAAGGCTGATGGCAGCTTTGTCGAGTTCCTTCTGATTGAATAGAAAATGCAAGTCTTGAATGTTGAAGTCGATCTCGTCGTCTCCGCACAAGAAAATGTCATCTCTTATATGCGCCGTGATCCATTCTTCCTTTCTCGTCTTGCAGAAATCAAGGTACCACTTGTGCAGTCTTCGCATCTTTGTTGGTAGATTCTTGAGCTCCTCTTTCTTGACGAGATTCTTCCCATACTTCCATGGCTATATGGGGTTGGCATCGCATTTGGGCAAGTTGTCTCCCATGATGTTCAAGTATGCAATGTAAGTCATCCCCATCTCATTGGCCTTTCTTTGTAGCTCTGCCTCGTAATCATTTACGGGAGAAGCGTCTCGTGTGTCGAACACTTGGAGCGGGGCGCATGATTGGTTTTCCTGCTCTCCGAGCATGGGAACTGTTTTCTGGGGTGCCGCACGACTGCTACTTTTAGTCTCCCTACGGCGCCTTGCATCCGCCTTCAAAATCTGGCGCTCGTAGTCCGGCACAAGTGGGGTTTCAGGTTTCAAAAGATTTTTGTAAAACTTCTCCACCACTGCCGGATCTATTTTCTCCTTTGGCTCGGCCCGTCTAGGTGCAAAGAATTTCTTGACCTCTTCTTCTGAGATCCTATTGGTCTCCTCGTCGCTGCGATTCCACGGTAAAACTGGCAATGGCTTGGCGGAAGGCTGCGGGACGTAGTTTTTTGAACTCTTTGTGGCAGTGCTAGTGATGCTCTTTGTGGCAGTGCTCTTCCGCTTACGCTGAGGAGATGGCTGAAGCGCCGGAGATGGCTGGCGGGCAGGAGATGGCTGGCGCGCCGGAGATGGCTGCCACGCAGGAGATGGCTAAAGCGCCGGAGATGGCTGCCGCGCAGGAGATGGCTGAAGCGGCTCAGACTGCTGACGCTGCGGAGACTGCGGGGGTGCCAGTGGCCTCCAATTTGGAAGCACGATGTGTTCCTTCTTATAAAGAATGGTTGTTTTCACTGCAAATTTGAGTTGAGTTTCCCCTTCACCTGTAGCATGGTCAAGCTGTGCTTCCTCATATTCCTTCACAACCTCATCCACCCCGACAATAGCATAGCCATCTGGAATCGGTCGGCAGTGGTAAGTTCCACCAGCTACAAGAGGTAAGGCATAGCCGACAGCCACCTTAATGGATAAGCCCATTAATCTCACATGCAGCTCAGTGTGTTCGCTCTCCGTGATCTCATGCACGGGGTATCGAGGACCCGCCATTTCAAGCGTGGGTTGCACGTTCTCCATGGAAGCCATGCTGCTTTTCCGCGCAGAGTCTGGGCCGCCGGCAGCTTCCAATGCAGGCTCTTCGTGCCGCTGAGATGGGCCGGTAGCTTGATGGCTCTGTTGTGCATTCACTTGCGCCTGCAGCGCCACAAGTGCATGTTCTATCTGTGTCATCCGCTCTGTACGCTCTTTTTCTTTTCTGCCGCGCCATCTGTAAGAGTCGCTCCACTCGGCAAACCCATCCTTCCACGTCATACCCCCTGTGCCTCGTGCATGTCCAGGGTGTTCTTTTTTACCGATGGCGCGTGTGAGCTGGTCATTCTCTCTGTCGGGATGGAAGGTCCTGTTTCTGGGTCCAACCTTGCCCCGATTCCGTAGAACCAAGTCTTTGCACGTAGGTCCCACCCATGTGTCTAGGGTGTGATCCCTCTGTCGCGCAGGGCCTTCTCAGCTTCCTCCCACTTAGGCCTCTGAGATATGTAGCCACCTAACCCTGTCCTCTGGTGATATTCCTTCTTCTGGACATTTAGCGTATTGGTTTCTGACCTCTTTGTAGCTATAGCACCTTCCTTGTATGCCACAAATTCACGCCAGTGAGATCTTATCTTCGCATAATATGCGTCTTCGAAATCTGGAGTCTCGCGAGCTTTGACAAATTTGTTCAATTTTGTCTTTCAGTTGCGGAAAGCGTCGGCCATCTTCTTTAGAGTCCACTCTTTGACCTTTTCCTTTATAACCGGTTTGTTTTCATCCTCCTCTGGCAGAAGGGTGAAATTTACCAACAGCGAATTCCAAAGCGTTTCTTTGGATCTTTCATCGACAAAGGTACCGTCGCCCTTCTTTGGCTTATTCCAATATTCAATTATGATTGGGATTTGGTCCCTAACAAGAACTCCAGCCTGACGTACAAATTTGTCTGCGGCCTTCTTGGGCTCCATCGGCCTGCCATCAACACGGACTGCTTCGATCGTGAACTTTGCACGATCTTTCAACCGATGGCTCGCGCCTCGCTTACTCTTTTTCGTAGAAGAAGATGGTTGCTGGCTGGTCGATCCAGAGGGCTAAAAGAAGAAAGAAGCGTTAATTAATACATGTAGAAGAAGATTGTTGGTGGAAGTCAGCAGAGGCTTAATCAATGCATATACCTCGCCGGACTTTGTAATCACTAAATTGCGTTCACCGGAGTCTTCATCTTCTCCATGACTACTTGAGCTGTCATCATGTCCCTCCAAGTTCAGATATTGTGAGGTGTCCTCATCGATAATGTTCTCCATTATTTCTTCTTCTTCAAGGTTTCTACTAAGTGGATCCATAGTTTCTAAAACAATAATATTATCTAGAGTAAGAGAGTAAACATTCAAGTGGACTTGGATTCATACACAAATATACATATTATTCATACAAAAATACACAAAAAAATACACAAATGAAATTAAAACCCTAAGGATGCTTGATCATTTTAAACGAGTTCCGAGGGGTCCAAACCCTAATTTGGAGAAATCTCGGATGCATATGAGAGGGGCTAGCTATAGTGGCTGATCGGAGGATGCTCTAGAAAGCGGCGGCTGGCGGCGCTGGAGAGCGACCTAGGGCGCGCGAGGTAGCGGGTTCGCCTCAGCGTGATGCGGCCTACCTAAAACGGGCGGCGCCACTACCTAGGGGTCACCGGAGCGACGTTAACAACGACGGCCAGCGGTGGCGCTTGCAGAGCAGCGAGGTGACGAACCTAAACTAATACTAACTATAAAATACACTAAATAACCCTAAACTAAATACACTAAACTACACTAAACTAAATAACCCTAAACTAAATAAATAACCCTAAACTAATAACCCTAAACTAAATAAACCCTAAACTAAATAAACCCTAAACTAATACTAACACTAAACTACTAATAATACACACTAAACTACACACTTATAAAATACTAATAACTAATTATATACATATATGCAACAATATATGCAACAATATATATATGCAATTACACACAAATAAAATTATTCATACACAACAATATATATACATATATGCAACATTTATCCAATATACACACAAATAACATTTATCACCAATATCCAATATCTCCAAAACACAAACAGAGAGCTCTCACCGCCGGTGGCGGCAACTCTCGCGAACGGGGTCGGCGGCAGCGGTCGTGGACGCGGGCTTGGCGGCGGTGGCTCCGAGTTGGCGGAGGCTTCGGTGTTGGCGCGCGGCGGATCCGAGCGGCGGCGACGGGGGTGGCGGCCGACGCGGGCGCGCGCGGTGGCGGACGGTGCTAGCGTGGCGGGGGCGTCGACTGCGACGGCGACGGCTCGTGCACGGGGAGGGGGCGACGGCGCTCCCGCGGGATGGCGACGGCGAGGGCTGGACGGCGACGGCTGGACGGCGTCGGCTCTCCTCTGCTTTTCTCTGCGCGCGCACTTTCGATCTGGCTAGGGGGAAGAAGGAAGGGGAAGGCGCGCGTTATAACCCCCCCTTTAACACCGGTTCCAGCCACGAACCGGTGTTAAAGGGGGAGGGGGGTGTGCACGCGCGAAACGAAATAAATGCGCCCCCCTTTAACACCGGTTCGTGGCTGGAACCGGTGTTAAGGGGGAGGGCATTTATTAAGCATCTAAAAAGGAATCTAACCCTATTTTATTAGAGCAAATCATATTTTATTTTGTATTAACATTTTTGAATTGATTGGATATTTAAATGCCGCATCTTTTGTATACACTTGAATCTGACAAAGCCTCGCTCAACTTGCATTAGATTTTTGATAAAATAGCATATTGTGAACCTAAAAATGATTTTTGTAAAAAATTATGAGCATCGTATCATGTACCTGTAGTTCATATCTGACCCACTTCCTACCGATTCGGCAGGAATTTGTCTTTTTCACCAGACGTGGACGGAAAGGTTTCAGATCCTCCTGTTGGTACATTGTCCATATAAGGTGGTCTAGTATTTTTGTAAAATGTGGTGGTGGTTTTTTGAATTAGCCATTTGGTGGTTGCTTCACAAAACCGTCCGTTTTTTATGCTCGGAAAATGGAAAATGCCTTTTTGGTGCGATAAAAAGGAAAACTTCCTCTTGCAACATTGTTTGCCATGCCATGATGCACATGTATGCACAATATGGCCATATTATCACAAACTATGCCTTGATTCTAGCCATAACATTGGTCATTTGACCCGAAAGCCAAGGAACCTCGAATGAGATAGGTCATTTTGTGAAGGAGATAGAACTGGAATTAAAATACAGAATGCAACTAATAGTAAGTTATATAAAGCACGACTGAAAATTAAGATACATAAAAGAACTGAAAATTAAGATACATGGCCAGATTAAGTAACAATCGGCCGAACTTGTTTCAGAATGTTGGAGTGATTCGGTCATGCTCCTACCTACACCTTTAATACTCGCCACTGTAGTCGTCGTACTCGCCGCCGCCGTCATCGCTGTCGTCGTCGGGGTCGCCGTAATTGAACCTTGAAGGCTGAGTACGCGTGGGCTGGACTTGAGGGTAGCGCAGACGGGGGTTAGAGTCGGCGGCAGTGTCATAGGCCATGATGCTCTGGAGAGTCCGACCGCGCCACCATAGCCGACGGCCGGCCTCGTTGAAGTTCGGAGGAGGTGGGCCGTCCTCTTCGTGCCTGGCGAGCGCCCTCTCACGCCGATCCACGAAGAAGGCTTCCCAAGTAGGGAAATAGTCGGGATGCCATCTAGGATTCCTCCGCTGCTCCGGCATGAGCTCGAAGTAGTGGTGGTTCGTAATGGCCATCTGGCACGCCACACCTAGAGGGATAGGAGGAACCGGTACGCCTCCGGCGTTCAGCATCCAGCCGACGGGAACACAGTAGCCCGGCGGGCAGGGGTAGTTCGAGGCGCAAAGCGCCTCCGCCTCCCTGGGGGTTAGTGCTACGGTGGAAGCCATGGGAAAGAGTGAGGAGGTTGCAGATATGAGTCTAGAGATGTGCAATGACAATGGAGGCCAACCCTACATATATATAGTGAAGAACTGGCGGGAAGAACTGGAGGGAAGAACTGGCGGGAAAAAATGGCGGGAAGAAAAATGGCGGGAAGAAAAATGGCGGGAAAAATGGCGGGAAGAAAAATGGAGGGAAGAAATAGAAGGAAGAAAAATGGCTCATTTAATACATATACTGTTAACAGAAGAAATATGACATTGATTTCCATATTGAGATACATATGTGTGCCAAAAATGGCTCAATTAATACATATCGTCAATCTTATGATCGCGTCGGCCGTAACCATGGAGTATCAACACCGTTTAACAGGATGGTTGGGTCAGTCTTCACTCCGAAGGGCGGAATTTCATCAAACTTATTATAATCTTCTGACATGTCTGTCTTGTCCTCCACTCCCACGATGTTTCTTTTCCCTGAAAGAACTATGTGACGCTTTGGCTCATCGTGTGATGTATATGTTTGCTTATTTTTTCTTTTTTTCGGTTTGGTAGACATGTCCTTCACATAAAAAACCTGAGCCACATCATTGGCTAAGACGAATGGTTCGTCTAAGTTCTTGTCTACCTTCATAAGATTGTTGAGATCCACCGTTGTCATTCCGTACTTCTTGTCTACCTCAACCCCCCCTCCTGTTAGCTTGACCCATTTGCATCGAAACAAGGGGACCTTAAAATTAGGTCCATAGTCAAGTTCCCATATCTCCTCTATGAACCCATAATACGTGGTCTTTTTCCCATTGTCTTCTGCTGCATCGAAGCGGACACCACTATTTTGGTTGGTGCTCTTTTTATCTTGGCCTATCGTGTAAAATGTATTCCCATTTATCTCGTACCCTTGGAAAGTACATACAGTCGAAGATGGTGTCCTGGCCAACAAGTACAGCTGATCCCCAACAGTGGTGTTATTCGTGAGAAGTCTTTGCAGTCAGCCGCCAAAACTCGCCATGTGTTCACTTATAATCCATTCATCAGACTGTCCCGGGTGTTTGAGGCGTATTAAATTCTTGTGTTCATTGATATACGGGGCAACCAAGATAGATCTTTGTAAAACCGTGTAGTGTGCTTGATTGCGAGAATGCCCGTCCCTACATATCATTGCTTTACATCCTAGGGTGCCTTTTCCATGCAGTCTCCCCTCATGTCGTGATTCTGGAACACCAATCGCCTTAAGGTCAGGAATAAAATCAACATAGAACTCAATGACCTCCTCTGTTACATAGCCCTTGGAGGTGCTTCCTTCTGGCCTAGCACGGTTATGAACATATTTCTTTAAGACTCCCATGTACCTCTCAAAGGGGAACATATTGTGTAGAAATACAGGACCGAGAATGGCAATCTCTTCTACTAGGTGAACCAGGAGATGCGTCATAATATTGAAGAAGGATGGTGGGAACACCAACTCAAAGTTGACAAGACATTGGGCCACATCTGTCTGTAACCCTGGTAGGCTTTCTAGATCGATTACCTTCTGAGATATTGCATTGAGGAATGCACATAGCTTCACAATGGGTACTCGAACATTTTCAGGTAGAAGCCCCCTCAATGCAATCGGAAGCAATTGTGTCATAATCACGTTGCCGTCATGAGACTTCAGGTTTTGGAATTTTTTCTCTGCCATATTTATTATTCCCTTTATATTCGACGAGAAGCCAGACGGGACCTTGATACTGCCCAGGCATTCAAAAAAGATTTCCTTCTCTGCTTTGGTAAAAGCGTAGCTGGCAGGAGTTAAGTGGCATCGTTTACCCTTCTCGTTCTCAGGATGCATAGGCTCTTCAGGGTCTTCCAGACGTTGCTGGTCCTGCCGTGCTTCCGGTGTATCTTTTGTCTTCCCATACACTCCTAGGAAGCCTAGCAGGTTCACGCAAACATTCTTCGTCACGTGCATCACGTCGATTGAAGAGCGGACCTCTAAGACTTTCCAATAGGGTAGGTCCCAAAATATAGATTGCTTCTTCCACATGGGCGCGTGTCCGGCATCGTCATTCGGAACAGATAGACTGCCAGGACCTTTTCCAAAGATTACTTCTAGGTCCTTGACCATACCAAATACCTCCTCACCGGTACGGAGGACAGGCTTCCTCCGGGGTTCTGCCAGACGTTTGAAATGCTTGCCTTTCTTTCTTACTGGATGCAGGTTCGGAAGAAATCGACGATACCCTAGGTACACAACCTTCTTACATTTATCCAAATATACACTTTCAGTCTCATCTAAACAGTGTGTGCATGCATTGTATCCCTTGTTTATCTGCCCTGAAATGTTACTAAGAGTAGGCCAATCATTGATGGTTACGAAAAGCAATGCTCGTAGGTCAAATGGCTCCCCTTTGTGCTCATCCCACATACGTATACCTGGTTTGGCCCACAGCTGTAAAAGTTCTTCAACTAATGGCCTTAGGTACACATCAATGTCGTTGCCGGGTTGCCTCGGGCCTTGGATGAGCACTGGCATCATAATGAATTTAATCTTCATACACAACCAGGGAGGAAGGTTATAGATACATAGAGTCACAGGCCAGGTGTTGTGACTGTAGCTCTGCTCACCAAAAGGATTCATGCCATCTGTACTTAGACCAAACCTTAAGTTCCTTGCGTCATGTGCGAAGTCCGGATACTCTCGCTCGAATTTTCTCCACCGTGACCCATCAGCGGGGTGTCTCAACATCGCGTCTTTCTTACGGTCTTCCATGTGCCATCGTAACAACTTGGCATGCTCTTTATTTCTCAAGAGACGTTTTAACCGTGGTATTATAGGAGCATACCACATAACCTTGGCAGGAACCTTCTTCCTAGGGGCCTTGCCCTCAACATCGCCAGGATCGTCTCGTCTGATCTTATACCGCAGTGCAGTGCATACCGGACATGCATCCAAATTCTCGTACTTCTCACCGCAGTAGAGGATGCAGTCATTAATGCAGGCATGTATCTTCTGCACGTCTAATCCTAGAGGGCAGACAACCTTCTTTGCTTGGTATGTACTGTCGGGCAACTCATTATTTCTTGGAAGAAGATTCTTCATTTTTACCAACAACTTTGAAAATGCGCTGTCAGTCACACCGTTCTCTGCCTTCCATTGCAGCAAATCCAGTGTGGTACCTAGCTTTTTGTGGCCATCTTCGCAAGTTGGGTACAACAATGTTTTGTGATCCTTTAACATCTGCTCCAGCTTCTCCTTCTCCTGTTCAGTTTCACATTCTTCCTTTGCATCAGTAATGGCCCGACCAAGATCGTCATCAGCAGGCCCATCTGCTGCCTCTTGATCTTCATTATCTACCCCCGTTGCAGTATCATCATATTCAGGATACATATTATGATAGTTGTCATCATCCTCTTCTTCTTCGTTGTCTTCCATCACAACCCTTTTTTCTCCGTGCTTGGTCCAACAATTATAGATGGGCATAAAACCGGATCGAAGCAGGTGGGCGTGAATGGTTCTGGTATTTGAGTAGTCTTTCTTGTTCTGACAGTGAACACACAGACAACACATAAAACCATTGTGACCACGGTTTTCATTAGCCACAACGATGAAATTTTGGGGACCCGTAATGTACTCGGAAGTGCGGCGGTCACCGTACATCCATTGCCGGTTCATCTGCATTAATATATAGTATATACCAAAAAATAATAGGGAGATGATCATTTATATATATATAGTACATCAATGACACATGAAAGGATAGTTGCCGACCTCGACCGAGAAGAAAAGAGCAACGAGAAAACTTATTTTGAGCTCTCGGGCATTTCACCGAACACCTCTTGTGCATACGAAAAAACACAAACTAGCACACTTCACACCCTCTTGCTAGGCTCCAAAATGAGATAGTGAAAAAATGGAAGAGTGGGGTGTGGGCTGCGGTGTCGTATATAGCCCCCCCTTTAACACCGGTTCAAGCCACGAACCGGTGTTAAAGGGGGGAGCTGCGCGGGCCACTGGTGCAGGGGCCTTTAACACTGGTTCGTGCCACGAACCGGTGTTAAAGGGGGGCTCCTTTTTGTTGCACGGGCCACGCTGGTACAGGCCCCCCCTTTAACACCGGTTCGTAGAAGGACCGGTGTTAAAGCCCATTTTCAGGCTCAACAAAAGGCCTCGTTTCCACTAGTGTTAGGTGATGTGGGTTTGCGGCGTCGTGAGTAAAAATATCCAATGCAATGTGGTTGATTGGCGCCAAAACCGCCGAACAACGTAGTGTTGGTCAAGTCGCCTCGTGTGCGCTTAGGGCGGAAATGAATCACTTACATTGTACTCCCAGGACTAGATGTTACGTTCCATAGTAAAATCATGTCTTTAACTCCCATGATAGCTCCAAGACTTGCGAAGTACTTTACTTTTGTTTGGTTATGCCAAAGGTTTGAAGAATATCGTAATAACATGTGATAAATATGTCAGAAAATTGAAATCAGCAGCTTCGCATGCAAAATGACTTGCTTATGACTGTGGTTTTGTATCATATGAATCAAATGTTAATAGAGTAATTCAAGTCTTGTTCAAACTAGATAAATTGCACACTATATTTTAGGTATCACTAATTGTTAGACGATTCTGCGTTACACACAACATTATATACGGTCTTAGAAGGAGATACATGTGGTTCTAGGGTATCTTTCCGATCACATGATTGGATAACACTCAAATAGCATAGACACATAATTTTAGCATGAATTGTCACGGGGATGGAACACGGAGAACATGTCCCAGAAGTGCACCATAAAAATCTTATCGATGTTTCCTTGTTTATATATAAAGACCTGTAGATCGAAATCTTAAAAACAAACTTTGAAAATTCTTAATCATTCTTGGTGGAGAAAATCATCTATTATAGGCAGATTAATTCCGAAGAAAAAACCAAAATGCACTCCACGCATCTGGAAGTGTGCAGGGCAGTGGAGTAAATGGCAGGCCAGGAAGAAGAGGAAAGGCACAAGAACCCACGCCTGGTTGCTTCTTCTCGGGTACCCAAACAGTGACTCGGTCAGGACAAGGCATTGGATACGGAGCAGCAATATACTACTCCCTCCTTGATTGTTCCCTTCCCACAGTGTGAAAGTGGCAGCAGCAGAGCTAGCAAAGCCTAGCTAGGAGCGGCAGCTGAGCTGAAAGCTGGAGACCGGAGCCGGTGAGGAAGCAGAACCACCTTCCCGTCTGTGTTCTCGAGCTGCTCGTCCTCTCTGTTCCCGGGGTCGTTTCTGAGGTGAGACCTTGCGTTCTTGCTCTTTGTTCTCCCTTCTTGACGAGAACGCAATCTGTCATTTGTTGAGAAAGTTTGAACCGTTCGAGCACTGGATGCGAAATAACCGGAGTTTCTTGCATGGATTTGGTTGGCGCGGAGGGAATCGTGTTCTTGCCGTTCCGCATTTCTTCTCCTTCTTCCCATTTAACATTTGTTCCGTGTTCTTGCTCCCAGAGCTCTGATCTTGCATGAATTGCAGGAGATTTCAAGATCTTGTGCGACCGGCCGCGTTGCGAGCGAGCCAGATGCGAAGCTGAGCTCCGGGAATGGAGGAATCGAGGCCGAGGAGGGCGCCGGCAAGGGTCCGCGCCGTGCCGATAGCCGTCACGCCGGAAGGGTTCTGGTGCTGCCCCTCGCCGGCGGCGCTGCACAAGAGCCTCAAGAACCCGCACCACCACCACCACCCCGGCGGGGGCGGCAACAACAGCCACAGCGGCAAGCAGCAGCAGCAGCGCAAGATCCCGTCAGCACCCCCGTCCGTGGTGTCCTCCGTGCAGAACGCGCCGTCCCTGACCGGCGAGTCCGGGCGCCGGGAAGCTCCCGACGAGCAGAACGCGGCGCCGGCGGCGGTAGATGCAGTGCCGGATAAGCGGCAGGAGCAGGCCGGCGACCGCGAGGCTCAGCAGCACAAGATCTGCGTCGGGTTTGGGCAGCCTGAGACGAGCGATCTGACGGTGATGCTGTTTGGGAAGGAAGGGATTGCCGTCAGGATGACTGTGCACAGGGATGTTCTCTGTGGAAGCAGCACATTCTTCGCCGAGAAGCTCGCTGACGACGGCCATGGTGGCTCTCCGCTGCGTTGTGTGGAGATCCATGACTGCGATGATGCGGAGATCTATGTGGAGACCGTCGGGCTGATGTACTGTGATGAGGCGAAGCACAAGCTGCTCAAGCAGAATGTGTCGCGTGTGCTTCGCATCATGAAGGTATATGGATGTTCCTCGGAAATGGGAACTCACATTCACTTTCTTGCCATATTTGTTGCAAATGCTCATGTTGCGTAGTCAGTCATTAGATTTTACATGAGTGGCATTTTCAGTAAAAAAGTTACTGCATGACAGACAATTTTGCTAGGTTCTGAAATTTTAGGCACTAGCAATACTCGGTGGCACGATATTTTAGTATAATCTTAGTTGTGTAGTCAGCAGTCCTGCATATTGATCACAAATGAAATGGCTAAATTTGCAGGTCGCTGAGTCACTCGGATTTCATGCTTGTGTCAAGTCATGCTTGGATTATTTGGAAGCAGTCCCTTGGGTAGGTGAGGAAGAAGATAGTGTTGTGTCGTCCATACGGCATCTGCAGAGCAAAGCATACGGAGTTAGCCCTTTACTGAAAAGGGTTACTTCTGACAGTCTATACTCACCAACCGATACATTATCTCATATTGTGGAGATGGTCTTGAAGAGCAGTGATGACAGGGGGCGTCGTGAGATGAAGGCCTTAGTTCTAAATCTAATCAAGGACAGCAGCCGTTGCACGGATGGAACATCAGACATCTGTTCTGAATTATTTTACAGTTCGTGCCGCGGTTGCTTAGAGAGACTTCAGCTGCTCTTCGCGGAAGCATCTGAAGCAGGGTTTCCTTCTCAAGTCACACGGCAGATAACTCTGGAGACTGACAATCTCCTCTGGTTGGTTGAGATATTGGTCAACCAGCGAATCTGCGATGATTTTGTGGTCATGTGGGCAAGCCAAAGTGAGCTCGCCTCGTTACATGCAAATTTGCCCGTTGCCTCTCGCCACACCATTAGCTCCATAACAGCAAGGCTTTTTGTTGGCATTGGAAGAGGAGAAATGCTTCCGACCAAGGACACTCGTCTTCTTCTCCTGCAAACCTGGCTGCAAGCACTCATCGATGACTACTTGTGGCTGCAATGCAGCTGCCGGTCATTTGATAGGAAGCTCGTCGAGGAAGGGATTGGGCAGACGATCCTGACACTCCCTTTGGAAGACCAGCGGTCTATATTACTGTCGTGGCTCGGGAGATTCTTGAAATTAGGCGATAACTGTCCGAATTTGCAGAGGGCATTCGAAGTATGGTGGCGAAGGACTTTCGTCAGGCCGTATGTCAATCAAGCAAGGTAACGTCCTAATGATTAAATAGAAGTTCATCTTGAAATGATAGGGAGGAGTAGTGACTGTAGCCTATAGGTTCTTTCGGGGATTGTCATGGTCAATCTGTTAGTGGACATGAAACCCGGTGAGAATTTAGGTGGCTAGGTTTTTCTTGTTGTGTAAATGTAGATGGTACCAGAAATTTGTATGACTTCCACGTGTAAAACCATATGCTTTTCCACTAGTTTCTATGAGAAAACCTCGAGCAAGAAAGCCCCTCTCCATTGTACCCCTGTTTGATTTTCAAGTTATCAAATGTGACCAGCATTTCCCCCTGTGCTTGTTAGCTGAAGATTCCCGCAAAATCACTCACTGATATGACAAAAGCAGAAGTCACTTTCATAGCAAGAGTCTCTTTCTCAGAAGCTTACAGATAGAAATAATTGTGACTCGATGCATGTATAGTCCCTCTCAGGTAGATGACACTGACCGACTGATCTCTCACATTCTGTTTCTGTAGACTGTAACTCCGTTGAGGACTTGAGGTTTCTCTAGAATGCAGAAACATTTCAAGAGAACATACTAAGTGAAACACAGAACATTTAAAAGAAATACTATAAGATAAATGCTGACCAGAAGTATGTGCATCAAAATTCTGACTAATTTCTCTTTTTTTCCTTTGTCTATATTTTAAAGTTTGTGCCATAGTTGTACAATTTTTTTGTTTCCATCTGTGATCATCACCATATAATGTTTCTCTTTAGGTAGCTGAGTTGTGTTTTGCTTCTCTGAGTCCTTTCGGCCAATTGTTTTATTTTCCTTAACCGTCTTAATTTTGGATAGAGATGGTGGACGAACTGAGCAGATGGAGGATGCTAGGGCATGATTAGGAGAAAGAAAGGAGCTATCAGCTACCTATGACCATGCCTGTATACATGAACTTGACCCAGATGGTCTTCGTGTCATGGTATCACTAGAAGCTCACACCTCAGAGATGACATGGAAAGCAACACAATTCAGTATTCAGGGATGGTGACGATGATGCGATGTTTTCAGTTAAGCGTCGTTGTCGATGACTCATGAGATATACGTGTGATTCGACTCTATCCCACACGCATCTGAAACGAGCGTAGATCCACCACACGCATCGTCACTCAGCAGGGCCTTGTCTGGGATGCAAGATTTATCCTGATAATAATGGCTCAATTCCTGCATGAAACAATAATTTTTTTTCTTATCCTATCAAGAAAAGAGTGATGAAGGGGGGAAACTGCAGTACTGTATCCTATTCCTATACTAGTCGGCAGTCGCAGTTTGGCATGTTCTAATTTGTTAATTCGTTCACTTCTTGTTTGGGGAGACGGCAGAAATTGAATATCAATCTTGATTGTGAGCTTGTTTCTCTGCCAAGTCTCTGGCTAACATGAGCTGTTGGACCAACTGCCACACATGGTGTGTCTCAGAGGCCAGGAAGACACGGTGGAGCTTGCTTGATCATGCGTACACCTAATCCTCTCATTAGCTAGCTGATAATGACTCTAGTCACGCATATATCAATAACATTTGTGTAAGCATGCAATAGACAAATATTTGTGTTTGCATCTGCATGTTACTGTTGTTGTAATTTTCTCTTATTATTGTGCTTAATTCTAAGGAGTTGTACAGAGTGCAAGGCATGGAGTGATGAAATATCTTATTGGATATTTTATTGTGAGCGGGTGGACCTAACTGGATTAGAATAAGAGCTTCAATGCTCCAAGTCTTGTGGTCAAGGATAAATTATATTTCTATTATTGATATTCGATCGATCAGTCTTCTTTCCAAAACCTAGTTTTTTTTGGACGGGAAAAGACCCCAAAGGACATGGAACCTGCATTAGATCGGCGGTGGGTGTACATTTACATAAAGGACCTCAAGAGAAATAGAAGTTAGAACACCAACCCTTTGATTTTACATTAAACACCCTACGGAAATTCGAGAAAACGTGATCTAGTCCAGGTTCAACATCGATGAGAGTTGACCTCCAGACACGGGTGCCCTTGCCTTTTCCGGAGACAAGAACATTTGGGGAAGCACCGGCGAACGTCGCCGCACCGAGATCAAAGAGGATCCTCCACTTAAGGAGGAAGAAAAGGGCCGAGCTGTCGACGAGATCAAGCATAGCAGGGCCATCCCCATGGCCAAAGATAGCGGCGGTGCTGGGAACTGCTATAGCAGGCGTAGACTCCATAGATACCTGGATAGAGATGGTTAACCTAGAGGGGGTGGATAGGTTCTACAAAATTCTTTAACTTCTTTTGCGGCTTTAGGCTTTGCGGAATATAAGTGTGGCTAAATACAAACTTGGTGAGACAACCTATATGATGATACAAGATACTTCAAACACAAAAGCTATCATGAAAGTAACAACACAAGTAAAGAGACGAAGGTGTATTCATGTGTTCCCTTCCTTGAGGAGAAGGTACGTCACGTTGGAGGGGTGTGAGATTCCACGAAGGTTTCCCCAACTCCACGAAGGCTCATCTTCTGCAAGCCTATCTCACTAGGTTCCACTTGTCATGGGCATGGTGATGCTATTCCGACTTACACGAACTTGGCTAAATAGTTTAGCGAGTCAGACTGACCCATATTGAGATACAACGGACAAGTCGCCATTTGTATGTATCAATCATTGTAATCCTTAGACCTGAGGTTGTCGCACAATTGTGGATCAACTGACTTAGGTTCTATCAAACATTGTTCCGTAACATGGCAGTTATAAAGGCAGAATTCAGGTTGTCTGAGAAACAAGTTACGTGATGTCCATAACCAAGATGAGATTTTGCCCCTCCGACTAAAGAGATATTCTCTGGGCCCTCTCGTGTGATATGATTTGGAAGCATGGCCATGCGCGCCTCGGTTAAGTATTAACCGAGGCGATCAACTAAGAGTTAGTTAGATGAATCACGTATCACATATCAAGAAGAGAGTCGAGCTATTTAAGCGATGACAATAATTCGCCTATAGATCGACAAGGTATATCGTGATGCAAAAGGGACACCTAAGTCACATTGGAAGGTATGTCATCGTGACTCTTTGGTACTTGGGAGTCGACATATTCTGCTAGGAGCCACTACAGATTGATCGATTGTGAGTCAGACTCCAATCGTGTCCAAGTCGCCATGACCCTACGGGGTCACACACTTAAGACCGGGAGCAGGTATGTGTTGGGGTTGCGTGCCTCAAAACAATAATTTTTTCTAAACCCTAATGCTAGGATCTATCTATTAGTAATGCAGTAACGGGAGGGGCTTTTCGCTAACTTACCAGTTGAAGACCGAAAAGATTTGTCAATATTCAGGAGAACGTGGTTGATTTAGTCGTACCGACGCCGACCTTAGGGTCGTTCTGAAGTGTGAAGGCTCCTACGGTTCCACAACTCCTAGCGCCACAAGTGTAGCACCTCCTAGGGAGTTACACATGTCCGGTGTAAGACGATGACTCCCGCTCCTCTGATCGAGCAGAGATTGCGGAAGTAGACCTTCTAGATCCGAACCCCGCAGTGCGACGGTGCTCCGCGATGAAGAGAGAGAGAGAGGAGAGGGAGAGGCAACTTGAGGCTTTCCCCAAAGAGAGGATACCTTTTATTATTTATTCGTGTATTCAATTGCCTCGTATGCCTCTTCTTATATAGGGGAAAAGGGACCCCATAGATTATTATCTAAGCCATGTGCGACTAAACAAAGGAGATGGGAGAGGGGAGGGGTGGCCGACGGCCAAGGCCCCCATGTGACCCGCCGGCAGGTGCCTAGGGCCCATGCGGCCCCTCCTCCCTTTGGTCCTTTCCCTCATGGGCCTTTTTCCCTAGGGATTTTGGCCTAGTAGAGGATTTGACCATTTTAGTTCATTTTATTTTATTGAATAAATGATTAAATCAATATTTAACATTTACTTACGTATTATTCAATCCCCGTGGCTATGGAACTCCTTTTATCCCACTCCGTACATCTTTGGACCTTCCCAGAACCCTTTCAGTTTTCTCTCTTTCTTTTCTTCGGTGATTTTGATGATACCAAAATGTTCTCCGAGAATCATCAAATCCTTAAGAATGATACCCTACAGTTCGAAAACACTCTAGACATGGTCGAGATCCCTTTCGGACCAATGATTATCATCGGGACCTGGATGGCCATGATGACCCATGTGCATTTCTCCCACTCAAAAATATGTCATTCACATATTAATTCAGGAAGACTTTAAAGATCCCACTCAATTTTATACAAACTGCATATCTTCTCAATATTTTGAATGACTTCAAAATCTCTTGATCAATTATCAAATTGAGAGTTTATTTTATGATAAAAACCACCAGACTAAATCAAATTCTTTTGAATTTACCCAAGACATTATTTGCAGAAAATCATGTTTTGTCTTCCACCTATTACGTATTACCTTGTGGTCCTTTGGAAAAATCAAGTAACCCTTTTACTTGACAAGATTTAGTAACAATTTACTTTCTAATCTAAAGTGAAATTTACTTCTAGGATTTCTCATAATTTTAGTTTACCATAAATTCCTTTGTAGTTCGTAGGTATGTCATGTTCTGATATCATGACAAGTGATTCATGAATGTATCCACACATGGTGTAGAGAATATTTGTGAATCTTACTTTATTTAGTAAATATCACTAGTGAGAAAAACACAATGATCATTATCATTGGTCCTTTTCTTTTATGTGAAGAGATGCGTTCTGGAACATGTTCCATTGCGCTTCTCAACACTCTGATGCAGGGTCATGGACCTTCATCATGTTGTTACTTTCCTCCATAAGCAACATTGTTGAGAACACACTTTCTTGAGAACGTACCAAGCTTTCGACAATACTAGTTTTTGCCTTCTTTTGGTTTCACCTATGGACTTTGTATTTTAAAGTTTCCAATAAATACTCTATAAAGACTTGTTCGTTGTTGCTTCAGCGATATCAAATAACTCAAAAAATTTCATGATAATCCATATAAGATATGGGGCTGATCAAACGAATTTCAGATGGTTTACTTCATTCTAAATGAGTGTTCACTATTTCCAACTAATGATCTTTACACTAACGCTACCACGCTTTATTTGGCGCCACCTATTTACCCACTCAATATCAAATATTATATTGTGACGCTTTGCACTTCAACGTATCAAAATGTATCGCATTTCACAAGTTCTTATGCCAATCTTATAATGTTGAATTTCATTACTATTGATCAAATTGTAGTAATTAGATTCTCTTTTATAATTAATACCCCTTGATGTTGAAATTATTTGATCACATCAAATAGTTTTATGCTCATGTTTCATTTGGTAAACTCTTTTATAAAATTCAATAATTATGAAATAATAATCACCACTTTGTTGAAATGTGATACATCGAATATGTATCTTCTTTCAACAATTCATCAAACACTTTATATTCATACAATATGCGGTGTTTTAGTTATGTTGCCGAACTTGGGCATGATTCATATGTGACAAGAGATCAAATGGCTTTCACATATTATCAACATAACTTTTGAATTTCAAACAATGGTTTCATTCAAAATGAATATATCATTAAGTTTGGTATTTTCAAGACATTTCAATATTTTACAAATGTTCATACATTATCAATTAGTTTTACAACACAAATAATTCACACATAATCGAAAAACATATGAAAACAGATAGAAATCACTCATAAAAGTAGAACAACTGTTTTGTTATAAACTCATATAAATAACCATCTCGCGAAGTGTGAGATACACTAATAAGGTTCATAATCCATCAATTACAATAATTATTCAAAACGATAAAAAAATGATAAATGTTGAGGGCGAGTGTCGCCGGCTGATACATTGCAAATGTATCTATAATTTTTTATGTTCCATGCTTGGTTTTATCTACTTTCTTATGTTTTGTCTACACTTTGGAGTACTTTTCATATGATTTCTTGGACTAACCTATTAACAAGAGCCACAGTGCCAGCTGCCTGTTTTCTGCTGTTTTTGGTTCCAGGAAGTCAGAAAATGAATATTCTCGGAATTGGACGAGACAAAAGCCAAAGTCGCTATTTTATCGGAAGACATCTGGAGCCATAATACGAGACGGAGAAGGGCTGGGGCCTAGCCCCACCACCTGGCCGCGCGGCTAGGCCTGGCCCGCGCCAGGGGGTGGTCTGGCCGACCCCAGCACCCCCTCGGCCTCTCCTTCCGCCTATATATTGCCTTCGGGACCAAAACCCTAGGTACCCGATCAAAAAATCCATGAAAGAGTCTATAGCCGCCGTCATCTCCATCCCTAGATCGGGAGGGATCTGAAGCTCTTCCCGGCACCCTGCCGGAGAGGGGAATTCACCCTGGAGGCCTTCTTCATCATCATGCAAGCCTCCGGTGTGATGCGTGAGTAGTTCACCTCTGTACTATGGGTCCATGTAGTAGCTAGATGGCTGGTTCTCCTCCTTTGTGCTTTCATGGATCTTGTGAGCTCCGTTCATGATCAAGATCATCTATTTGTAATTCTGCATGTTGTGTTTGCGGGGATCCGATGGATATTGAGATGCTATTTCAGATTGATTATTGATTCTATCATGTCTTTGTTATTTGTGATCTTGCATGCTTTCCATTGTTAGTAGCTATCTTGGCCAAGTAGATGCTAGCAACTCCAAGAGTTAGTATTTACGCTCGATAGTGGGTTCATGCCTCTGGTAATCTGGGGAAGTGACAGAAATCTCTAAGGTACTAGATGTGTTGTTGCTACTAGGGAGAAAACAACAATCCTTTATTCATAGAACAATCGTATTATTTATATTACACGCAATTCGTAAAGCAATAATATGTTGCTTGTAACTTAATACTAGAGGGGGTTCGGATGATAACCTGAAGGTGGATTATTAGTCATAGATGCAGTTGGATGGCGGTCTATGTATAATGTTGTAATGTCCAATCAAGTCTCAAAGGAGTCAAGATGATTAGTATATGCTTGTATGCTTTCTCGATGTTTGTTAATTGCCCCGCTATAATTTGTTCACCCAACATGTTATCTATCTTAAGGAGAGCCACCTCTAGTGAACTATGGACCCCGGTCCTTTCTTTTACATACAATCTAAAACTGTTTACTGCTTTGTGCTTACTTTCTGTAAACTATTACTTCCTTCCATTCGATACGTTTAATCCCTTGTTTTCAGCAAAACTGGTGAGATTGACAACCTCATCGCAAGTTGGGGACAAAGTTCTGTGGTTGTGTTGTGCAGGTCTCCACGTTGCTACTAGCACCGGTAGTGCGCCCTGCCAAGGCTCAGCTAGCAACACCTTTGGGGTGTTTCCTTGCTCCTACTGGTTCGATAACCTTGGTTTCATAACTGAGGGAAACTTACTTCTGTGCTCATCATACCTTCCTCTTGGGGTTCCCCAACGAGCTCATCAATCATGAGCCATCAAAGTATTTTTCTGGCGTCGTTGCCAGGGAGTCAAGGACATCTTCACAAGGGGAGTCCCTCATAACCAATCTCTTTACTTTGTTATTTTTGTTTTGCTTAGTTTCTTTTTGCTTTGTTTGCTTGTTTTGTTATCAAAAACACAAAAATATTAGTCTTACAAGTTTGCTTTCTTTATCAAAAACAAAAAAAATAAGTCTTCTATAGTGGTTACCTCTTCCTTAGCACACCATGTTGATCCCTAAATTCACCCTGAAAGACCTTTCAATAGGGAGCAGTTCTATAATTGGAAAAGATAGTATTGAAGAATTCTTTAATCATGTTAGTAAACATGAGGATATTGAGGATAGATCCCTTGCAGAACTTGCTCCAAACTATGAGATTGTTGCAGCTTCTTTAGTTCACATGTTGGAAGCTAGGTTTGTTAACCTCAACCCCTTAATGCAAGTAATGTTTCTTAAACTTAAAGAAATGGAAGACCCTGAAAAGAGGGATTTTATTCTGGAAATTTTGTTTAAGGAATTCTATGATGTTGCCAAGGAAGCTAGAAAAGTCTTTGAACGTTTCAATATGCTAGGCTCATGTGTAGATGTTGTTGGTACACGAGAAAATATGAACAAAACTGAACCTAATGGGGAGGAAACTAAGATACCAATACCCTTTAAACTGGTAGCAATGCATGAAGCCATAGAAAAGAATCTTGATTGGATCGTTCCCGAAAACCCGTTTGATGAAAATGGTGAACCTAAGAGCATTGAGAGAGGATCCTCTAGAACTTATTTGGATGATATACCTTTCCTTGTTGAAGATACTTCTGGTATTAATCTTAATGCTTCTTCATTTGAGAACACTTGATTCTTTTTCTTGCTTCTTATGCCTAACTTAAAGGCGTTAAAGAAAAGTACTTATTGGGAGATAACCCAAAAGTTTTAGATGAGTCTTAGAAGTTATTACCTCTGTAATAACCTCTCCTTATCCTTTTTATTTGCTTTTTGTGCCAAGAGTAACCTCTAATGAGAGAGAAGTAATGATTGGGAAAGTTGCTGTCCCGAAACAGATTTCTGTGCTTCACCATAAACATTCGTGTAAAATCTCTGAACGTCTTTTTGAGGCATGAATTTTTGTGCTTCTGCCCCAGGTTGTTATATAACTTTAGTTAGTTCAACACTTTTTGATTTGAGCAACAGTAGGTCTTCGAAAAATTTCGTCTTTACCTGCTGGTCTGTTTTGATAGATTTCTGCCATTTTCTGCATTTGCTTCTTGTTGATTCCTTTTTGAGTTCTTTTGGGAATTGAGATTTTTGAGGGAAGTGCTACAGTACCTAGTGTTCTAATGGAAGTTTATTGGTGTTAGAACTGAACCTAAAGACTTATTATCTTGAGTGCACTAATGTTGCTAATAAAGATTGTGTGAAGTTTTGTATGAAGGAAAAATTTCACGTGTATGGAAGGAATGAGTAATGAGATGAAGGATGGACTAAAGCTCAAGCTTGGGGATGCCACGCGTGTCACCTCAAGAAATATCCAAGAAGTACAAGCGTCAAAGCTTGGGGATTCCCAAGGCATCCCCTCTTCATCAACTTCCAAACGCTTCATTTTTATTGTTTCATGCACAGTTGTGTTGTTCTTGGAGCGTCTTCTTTTTCGTTTTTGTTTTGTTTTTTTGTTTGCTTTTGTTTGCTTAGTTTTCTGAATAAATTGGTTGGACCCCCTCTTTCATACATTGTTTTTCAAATAGTTTGGTTTGGATTGGAAAAGAGTAGGAAAGTTCATGCTTATGTGGTAAAAAGAGCTCGTTTTTTACTGTGGCCTATGCTTTGTCATGCCATGCTTGATATTGTTTTGGCTTTATTCTTAGTATTCTTTGTTGTAGCATGACTTGTTATAAACAATTGAGATTGCTTAATGTGCCTTGGATGAATCATGCGTTGTTTTAGCATATTAAAGCATAGTATAGTGGTATTCTCCTTTGATGCTTTATTTGGGTTGACTTGGCGCATGCTCACACCATGTTATGACTATCTCAAGTCACCATAGCCATTATGATCCTTTAGTTTTCAACTTGTAGTATCACTTTATGCTTTGATCAATGATGTTTTGTCGCTCTGCATGATTATGGCCATTATTGCTCTCTTAGTTTGTCGCTCCTAGTCTTTTGCTAGCCTCCACAACCAAGTATGAGTTCCACTCATGCATCCAACTCCTTAAACCAAGTTATTCCAAAGAGTCCACCATACCTACCTACTAGCTTATGCTATTCCAAGTATATTCATGTTTTTGTTTACCTTCCAAATTAAACTTGTTATGAGAAAACTAGTGATTAAAGCTCTCACGAACTTGATGGCACACTTTACTTTTCTTGCCCTTAATAAACTTGAACCATTGTGTCGTCTATGTTGTATATGCTTGCACTTATTTGTTGGGGATTAGCAGAACCATGTTGTCATGGGGAACGCTTTCAACATTGCACGGGTACTTTGTACCTAGTTGATATCATGCTCTTTTGTATATGGATGTCGTCGGTGTGAAATGAAAGGGGAGCTTGTAAGTCCATGGAGTTATGTATATGTGTTAGAGAAACGCCTGGGCCGCTGGTCTAATCCATGCTGACATGGTGGAAACCTACAGCGTAACCATAATGAGCTGTCTATGAAGCATTCTTCTTATAAAAAATGAGTCCTATATTGAGAAAAAAGAGAAAAAGTAAAAAAAAGATTATGAAAAGAGGAAAGAGAGAAAAAAGCACCATATTCCCATGGTAAATAAGAAGATTGCTGAGATACTCGTTGTCTTCTTGCCTTGTCATTTTGATATGGGGATTCTTCCGTATCATCGGGCAAGGGGTACCCCGTTGGCGGTTCTCTATCATACACATGTACTTACGATGACAAGAACTTACTGATACATTGCAAATGTATCCATAATTTTTGATGTTCCATGCTTGGTTTTATCCACTTTCTTGTGTTTTGTCCACACTTTGGAGTACTTTTCATATGATTTCTTGGACTAACGTATTAACAAGAGCCACAGTGCCAGCTGCCTGTTTTCTGCTGTTTTTGGTTCCAGGAAAGTCAGAAAATGAATATTCTTGGAATTGGACGGGACAAAAGCCAAAGTGCCTATTTTTCCGGAAGTCATCAGATGCTTGAATACAAGACGGAGAAAGGCTAGGGGCCGGCCTCACCACCTGGCCACGTGGCCAGGCCTGGCCCGCGCCAGGGGGTGGTCTGGCCGACCCCAGCACCCCCTCGGCCTCTCCTTCCGACTATAAGATGCCCTCGGGACGAAAACCCTAAGTACCCTATCAAAAATCCACGAAAGAGTATGTAGCTGACGTCATCTCCATCCCTAGATCGGGAGGGATCTGAAGCTCTTCCCGGCACCCTACCAGAGAGGGTAATTCACCCTGGAGGCCTTCTTCATCATCATGCAAGCCTCCGGTGTGATGCGTGAATAGTTCATCTTTGGACTACGGATCCATGTAGTAGCTACATGGCTGGTTCTCCTCCTTTGTGCTTTCATGTCTAGATCTCATGAGCTCCATTCATGATCAAGATCATCTATTTGTAATTCTGCATGTTGTGTTTTCGAGGATCCGATGGATATTGAGATGCTATTTCAGATTGATTGTTGATTCTATCATGTCTTTGTTATTTGTGATCTTGCATGCTTTCCGTTGTTAGTAGCTATCTTGGCCAAGTAGATGCTAGCAACTCCAAGAGATAGTATTTATGCTCGATAGTGGGTTCATGCCTCTGGTAATCTGGGGAAGTGACAGAAATCTCTAAGGTACTAGATGTGCTGTTGCTACTAGGGAGAAAACAACAATCCTTTATTCATAGAACAATTGTATTGTTTACATTACACGCAATTCGTAAAGCAATAATCTGTTGCTTGCAACTTAATACTGGAGGGGGTTCGGATGATAACCTGAAGGTGGATTATTAGTCATAGATGCAGTTGGATGGCGGCCTATGTATAATGTTCTAATGCCCAATCAAGTTCCAAAGGAGTCAAGATGATCAGTATATGCATGTATTGCTTTCTCGATGTTTGTCAATTGCCCCGCTGTAATTTGTTCACCCAGCATGTTATCTATCTTAAGGAGAGCCACCTCTAGTGAACTATGGATCTCGGTCCTTTCTTTTATATACAATCTACAAACTGTTTACTGCTTTGTGTTTACTTTCTGCAAACTATTACTTCCTTCCATTTGATACGTTTAATCCTTTATTTTCAGCAAAACCGGTGAGATTGACAACCTCATCGCAAGTTGGGGGCAGAGTTCTGTGGTTGTGTTGTGCAGGTCTCCACGTTGCTGCTGGCACCGGTAGTGCGCCCTGCCAACGTTCAGCTAGCTACACCTTTGGGGTGTTTCCTTGCTCCTACTGGATTGATAACCTTGGTTTCGTATTGAGGGAAAACTTGTTGCTGTGCTCATCATACCTTCCTCTTGGGGTTCCCCAACCAGCTCGATATATTTTGGGCCATCAAGCATATTTTCTGGCGCCGTTGCCGGGGAGTAAAGGACATCTTCACAAGGGAGTCCCTCATAACCAATCTCTTTACTTTGTTATTTTTGTTTTGCTTAGTTTCTTTTTGCTTTGTTTGCTTGTTTCTTTATCAAAAACACAAAAAAATTAGTTTTACTAGTTTGCTTTGTTATTTGAATACACAAAAAAATGACTACTCTTGAAAACACTAAGTTGTGTGACTTCACTAGCACCAACAACAATGATTTTATGAGCACACCTATTTCTCCACATGTGCCTGAAGATGCCTTCTTTGAGATAAAACCTGCTTTACTCAATATTGTTATGAGAGAACAATTTTCTGGTATTGGTAATGAAGATGCTGCTGCCCATCTAAATAACTTTGTTGAACTTTGTGAGATGCAAAAGCATAGGGATGTAGATGGTGATATTATTAAGCTAAAATTGTTTCCTTTCTGTTTGAGAGGAAAAGCTAAAGAATGGTTGAATTCCTTAACTAGGAATAGTATTGATTCTTGGACTAAATGCAAAGATGCTTTTATTGGAAAATACTATCCTCCTGCTAAGATTATATCTATGAGAAGTAAAATAATGAAGTTTAAACAATCTGATAATGAGCATGTTGCTCAAGCTTGGGAAAGAATGAAATCTGTGGTAAAGAATTGTCCCACTCATGGACTGACTGCTTGGATGATCATCCAAACTTTTTATGCAGGATTGAACTATTCTTCAAGGAACCTATTGGACTCTGCTGCTGGAGGTACCTTTATGACCATCACTTTGGGTGCTGCAACGAAACTTCTGGACAATATGATGGTTAATTTTTCTGAATGGCATACTGAGAGAGCTCCACAAGGTAGGAAGGTAAATTCTGTTGAGGAAACTTCCTCCTTGAGTGATAAGATTGATATTATTATGTCTATGCTTGTTAATGGGAAAGCCCATATTGATCCAAATAATGTTCCTTTAGCTTCTTTGGTTGCTCAAGAAGAGCAAGTTGATGTGAACTTTATAAGAAATAATAATTTTGGCAACAATGCTGATGGTAATAACAATTATAGGCCCTACCCTCCTAATAATACTTATGGTTATGTCGTGGTGGTGTCATGGCAGATGCCATGGATAGGCTAAAGGTGGGGACTAAATGCACTAAGGGAATCCAGGGAGGGATAGTGTGGTGATTCCACAAACAGTAGTTTTGTATTTGATTCACTTCCAAGGTTTATAAGTGCTCCTCGAGCTGTATTGGAGAGAGGAGGAAGAAAGAACTCTCTTACTCTCACCACTAGCTAGCTCTCAGTTACTTGCTAGAACATAACCTCCACCCAATAGAGATCAATGCTTTCTACAGAGGCCCTAGCCCTCCTTATATAGGGGTGGCTAGGTCTCCAATTAGGGCATACGTGGAGGCATATTCCATGCCTCCTCCCAAAATAGTAAGCCGACCGGGTCGCTTTTCCCCCGCGTCACCCATGCAGAGGCTACGTGAGCCTCTGTGGCGCCCGTGTCAGCCGACATTGGCGTCGTCACCTCTGTCGGCCACGCCTCGGTGGTCCTGCCTCTGTCCGCTTCGCTCAGGCTCTGCGTACAGGGGTCACCTTTGACCAGCGAGATACCTTCCTTCTCCTATAAGCTTGATATGACCCGGATCATACATAGTTGATTCGGCCACACCTGTTCCTGCATACAAGTTAGATTCATCCATCCGACTTACAGCTTAAGTCGGTTGAGACCCAGTTAGGTGGACATCCCCTGGTTCGGGTTACCCCAAGATTCGACCTGCCTTGAGGTGACTCGGCCAGCATTCGCTTTGACCTTGTCGTACCTCGGCTAACTCGGCCTCTATACCCCGGAGTGACCCTACCCGGGGGTATCCCCCCAACATTAGTCCCCGAAGCTGGTGCGGTCTTAGCTGCCTCGGCCGCTAAGGCCACAACAGGTTCAATTTCACTGAGCTTTTGAGTTCCTTTTCCGGGTTACCCCCTTATCTCGGATTCCATGGATTTACTTTCCCTTGGCACATTCCAAGTTTTCACTTGCTGGCCGGGTTACCACATTTTCATCCGGGTCATTCTTCCTTCTCTTGTACGCTTCCCCGCGTGGAGGCTAATCATTAGTTTGCCTCATTTTAAGGGCCAGCAACAGTAACCGCCGCAATTATTGTCAGGAGCTACTATGCGCACGTCACGTCACGCCTGCCTCCTTGTTAACTGTATCACTGCATCGCGTCATGGGATCCGCTACGCCCTGTGGTCCTTCGTGCGGCTCGTTGCTGATTGGTCGATCCGGGTGATACACGGCCACACCATGTGGCACACCCGCATAACACGATCACACTACCCCCTCGAGCGAGTGGTTAAATAGGGGAGGGGCGCGCCCCTTGGGTCTTTTCCCCACTTCCGCGCCCCTCTGCCTCTACTTCTTCTTCTTCCGCGATAGCGCCGCCGCCACCGCGCCTGAGTAGCAGCGCCGCCGCCGCACTGCCTCCACGCTCACCAGTGTCGCCGCTGTTGGAGATATGCCCAAGAGGCAATAATAAAAGTGGTTATTATTATATCTTTGTGTTTATGATGAATGTTTACATCCCATGCTATAATTGTATTAAAGGAAACACTAATACATGTGTGTTTTGTAAACATAAAAGAGTCCCTAGTAAGCCTCTTGTGAAACTAGCTTGTTGATTAATTGATGATCATGGTTTCCTGATCATGGACATTGGATGTCATTAATAACAAGGTTATATCATTAGGAGAATGATGTGATGGACACACACCCATAGTAAGCATAGCATAAGATCAAGTCATTAAGTTCGTATTGCTGTAAGCTTTCAAATGCATAGTAACCTAATCCTTCGACCATGAGGTTATGTTAATCACCATCATCGGATGGGTACTTTGATGACATCAAACACCGCTTCGTAACTGGGTGGTTATAAAGGTTTCATTGGGTATTCTGAAAGTATGTGTTGAAGCGCATGAACCAAGATTGGGATTTTTCCATCCATGTGACGGATAGATATGCTCTGGGCCCTCTCGGTGGAATGTCATCTAGTTAGCTTGCAAGCATGTGACTAGGTCACAAGGGATGACATAACATGGAACGAGTAAAGAGTCCTTATCAGTAACGAGGTAGAACTAGGTATGGAGATACCGACGATCAAACCCCGGATAAGTAGAATATCGCGTGACAAAGGGAATTGGTTTCGTATGTTAATGGTTCTATCGATCACGAAGTCATCGTTGAGTATGTGGGAGCCATTATGGATCTCCAGATCCCGCTGATGGTTATTGATCGGAGAGGTGTCTTCATCATGTCTGCATATTCACGAACCGTAGGGTGACACACTTAAGGTTCGAAGTTGTTTTAAGTAGATATGGAATATGCGTTGGAGATCGAATGTTGTTCGGAGTCTCGGATTGGATCCAGGACATCACGAGGAGATCCGGAATTGTCCGGAGAATAAGATTCATATATTGGGGATCATTTTCTGAGTTAGGAAATGTTCCGGAGTGTTTGTATGGAGATTCTAGAAGGTTTCAGAATGTTCTGGAAGGTTCTAGAAGATTTCTTGGAGTTTGCTTGAAAACCAAGAAAGGGTCAAGGAATCCTTATGGGTCAAGACACGGATTCGTGGGGGAGGAGGACTCCTCCCCCTTCCCAACCCGCCGGCCAAGGAGGGAGGGGAGTCCTACTAGGAATCCCCCTCCCATGGCACGCCTCCCTCCTTTAAATAGAGGGGAGGGGGCGCCACCCCCTAGACCTCTCCCATATCAAACCCTAGCCGCCGCCTCTCTCTCCTCCTCCTTCGCTCTGCTCTGGCTTAGGCGAAGCCCTGCAGAATTCTCTACTCCACCACCACCACCACACCGTCGTGCTGTTGGGATTCCATGGAGAAGATCTACTACCTCCGCTGCTCGCTGGAACGGGGAGAGGAAGGTCTGCTTCGACTCCGCACGTGTGACCGACTGCGGAAGCGCTGCCGGAACGCGGCGCCGGAAGGATCGTCCACACGATCTTGAGATCGGCAAGTGATCGACTACATCAACCCCGAGATCTAATCTTGTAACGCTTTCGGATCTACGAGGGTTAGTACAGATCTATCTCGTTGCACATATCTAATAGATTAGATCTTGGCTTTTATCTAGATTAGATCTGGGTTTTGTTCGCTCTTGCGGTATAATTTTTTTGTTTTCCATGCTACGAACCCATCAGCCGCCGCCTCTGTGCATCTCCTCCGCCACGGGTCGCTACCAGTCTAGGCCACTGCCACCCACCACCGCTAGCGCCAGTGAGGGCAGTGAACTCGAGATGACTGAGGAGGAGCTCGCCGTCGCCGAGCAGGAGATGGAGGAAGATGCCGCGAGCGCCGACCGCGGCGCGTGGGCTGGATCCTGGGCCTGCCAGGATGACCTGGATTGGCTCTACCGCACCAGGCGCATCCCGGAGGGCGTCACTGCACACCTCGCTTCCGCCGAGCTTGCCCCCTCACCCAATCCGGGTGAGTATGTGGTGTTCCTATCTCATTTTCAATGCGGATTTGGTCTGCCAGTGAGCGACTTTTTCCACGACTGGTTAAACACATACGAACTCCAGCCGCATCTAGCCAATGCCATCACATCTCTCTCCGCCTTCGCCTCCACCATCGAAGGTTATGCCGGACTATGACCCACGAAGGAGCTCTGGATCCAGTTCTTTGGCCTCCGCCGGAACGTGATTCCGAACATTCAGCTTGACCCGAAGGACAAGCAGCTTACGCAGTTCAGTGCTGCGTCAATTTCTCCTTGGAGGCTGTCCGTCTTCCCCTGAGTCACAGGGCTGGACTCTTGCAAGGTATGGGCCCGGACTTTCTTCTATGTCCGGAATGATACTACTGAGGATCTGATCCGGTTGCGCCCTTACGCTCTGGGTCCTCCCAAACGGAGCTATGGGACGTGGTCCCCAAGAAGCCCACCGTCCTAGCGAACCAGGTCAACAAGAGATTCCAGGAGTTGAAGGACCTCGGATTGCGCAATGAGCACTCCATGATCACATTTGTGCGCAACCGGATCTCCCCCTCCAGAAGCACACACACAAAGTCTATCACATGAGCTGGGGCCGCGACCCCAACCGGACCTCGTCTTTCGAGTTGAGCAACACAGAGATCTACCACCGGGTCAAGGCCCTCTTCACCACCCACAAGGACTTCTCCTCTGAGTGGACGTGGGGAATGGAACATTATTACCGAGATAGGCTTCGTCCCGTGGTAAGTCTCATGCCGCAAAATTTCTCCGAATTAAATCATATGTTGGTTACTATTGTCTATTTAACTCTGTTGTCTTTTCTTTTCCTTAGAAATTCCTTCAGCAAACTATCGAGGATGGCACTGAGCCCTCCCTCAAGTGGACGCCTGACCGGGACACCTCTGACGAGGAGGAACCGGATCAGGAGATGTTCCTTCCAATGGCTGGCGCGACCAAGCGACCCACCGGTAAACTCTCTTCCATTAGAGATTGGCTCGACGATGAAGATGACTCGGATGTTAAGGTGATGGAAGCATTTGACGTTGTCCCCCTTTGTTATGCTTTTCTAGCATCAGCTAACCCCGGTGGGCAGATCCATGAGGACCCTCCCCTTGCTGTGGGTGATCAGGTTCCGGTTGCGCCGAAGAAGAAAAGGGGAGCCGCATCAAATTCTTCCTACGGACCCTCTTAGCCAGCCAAAAGGCGAAAGAAGTTCGGGGACAAAACTGCCTCCAAGCCTGCAACCAAGGCCCCAACACGAAGGGCTCGGAAGCCCAAGGAGCCCCTGACCTCGGATGAGTAAGCCTCTTTTCCCTCTGCCATTTACTTGTTCTTCTATTGTTATAGTTTCTCATCCGACACTCTTTGATTCGGCAAGGCCGCGGTGGAGGTACCACAGAGTGGATCTGGCATTGCCTCCCTGCTCCGACACAGCCCTTCTCCCCCTCGTGGCGACGATTCACGCCCGCTGAGCCCAATCCCGGAGGGTTCAGCGGCTGCTCCGGGTTCTAGCCCACCTCGTCAAGAGGAGGTCAACCCTGGAGCGGGGGAGACTGGATCTGCCGAGGCAGCGGCCACCACTACTTCGGCTCCGCCGCAACCAGCTACTACCAAGGTTACCTCAGCACCTCCACCGAAGAAGAAACCAACACCAGCACCAGCACCAACTCAAGCACCAGCAGCAAAAGCAACAGCAGCAGCACCAAGCCCCTCCGCCTCGTCCGAGTCCTCTCAGTCTCGGCGAGAAAGCACCAAGGCAGCTCCCAAGGGTAAATCTGCTGCAACAACTTCTACTTCTCAGCAGCAACCTAAGGGCAAGAAGGCCCCTGACGCCACCAGGGCAACGTCCATCGAGGCTGGACAGCGCACACTTGCGTCCATGCTTTCGAAGAAAACTCCACCACCGAAGGATGCCCCTGCCGAGCCAGCTGACACGCAACTCGTTTTGCACACCAGCCTAGCCCTTGCCCAGGTTGAGAGGAGGGAGGTGCACGCCAAGGGTTTGGTGGCGCCCCATATGCTCAGCGACGAACGATACCCTCCGACCTTGATCGAGTTCGTGAACAACTGGAACAAGGCGGAGTTCGTCCATAACGACGATCTCCCGGAGAAGTTCGGTCCCGCGGAGTTTTCTGCTCAAATGAACATAGCCGCTAAGGCAATTAACCTTGCGGGTCGGATGATGGAGGTACGTTACTTCACCTTTTCCTTAGCATGTTGTGGATATTAGTGATATAACCATTAGTCCCCGAGCCTCCGGGGGAGTAACTTGTTACTCAGCCGGATGCTCCTTAGAAAACTAACGTAGCTCCTTGATAACTTCAAATATGCACACACCTAGAGCCGGGTTAAGTTCCACTTGGCCCGGATCTTGTACACTTCGAATATGCACACACCTAGAGCCGGGTTAAGTTCCACTTGGCCCGGATCTTGTACACTTCGAATATGCACACACCTAGAGCCGGGTTAAGTTCCACTTGGCCCGGATCTTGTACACTTCAAATATGCACACACCTAGAGCCGGGTTAAGTTCCACTTGGCCTGGATCTTGTACACTTCGAATATGCACACACCTAGAGCCGGGTTAAGTTCCACTTGGCCAGGATCTTGTATACTTTGAATATGCACACACCTAGAGCCGGGTTAAGTTCCACTTGGCCCGGATCTCGTACACTTCGAATATGCATACACCTAGAGCTGGGTTAAGTTCCACTTGACCCGGATCTTGTACACTTCGAATATGCACACACCTAGAGCCGGGTTAAGTTCCACTTGGCCCGGATCTCGTACACTTCGAATATGCACACACCTAGAGCCGGGTTAAGTTCCACTTGGCCCGGATCTTGTACACTTTAAATATGCACACACCTAGAGCCGGGTTAAGTTCCACTTGGCCCGGATTTTGTACGCTTCGAATATGCACAAGGCTAAGCTATCATTTTGCATTCTTTTCAGGTGACCACCAACCGCTGGAGCGCCAAATTTCAGCGTCTCCTGGACACTCACAAGATGCTGCGCGCAAAGCATAATGCACTTCTCGCTGAGCATGAGAAAATGGTAAGTTACTCCATCTTCTTGACATTTTCCCATTTTCCTCCATCTTTTTATGCCGAATTAACCCATCATTCGGTTTTCACAGCTAGGGTGGAAGCTGAGAATACCATCATGAGGAAGAATCTTGACCAGATCAAGGGTAAGTTACTTTTGTGCAACCTTGCTATGCTTTCCATCTCCTTTTCTCCTTGGCTCGGCAAACATTCATACCTCGGCTTTGCCGGGTCAACAAACTATTTCAGCATCTCTTGAACATAGTGTGCCCGTGCCTGATATGATGCTGCATTTTCTCGAACAAGCAGGGCAGCATCAGGCCGAGCTCAAAAAGAAAGACGATGAGCTTGCCCTCCTCCGAGCCAAAGATGATGAGATTGCCAAGCTCAAGGCAGATATGAAGAAGCTGAAAGCACAGCATCAAACCAAACTTGAAAAGGCTGGCCAGTACTATACTGAAGAGTGCGAGTGCCTCAATCTTCAGATTGCCAAGGACCGAGAACTTCTCTAGGAGACCGACGTCAAACTTGAGTCAGCGAACACTGAACTTGTGCAGCTTCGCAAAAGGCATGATGACTGTACCAAGGAGTTGACTCGGATCCATAGCCATATTTCACGTAAGCTCCTTTCCCTCATCCGGTATATTTCTCCGGGTTACTTCACATGTCTTTTCTTTACCCGCATCTCTTGTCTTGTTTTCAGGCAAATTTCCAGAGGGCAATGCCATTGCGAGCACCACTGTTGCTAATTTCCGCCGATAGAGGGGTACCCCAATTGCTCCTGACACTGAAGAGATTCCCTATGACATAGAGGACCTGTTGGTCAGCTTGTCTTCTCGCGTGGAAATCATGAAGAACTATGGCAAGGATATCCTTGACGTTGCAATCCGAATCTTCAACATGTTTTGGCCTGGAGAAGATACTCCGGAGGGGACCACAATTCTTGTTGATAAGTTGATGGAATGCGAGACCCAGCTCGACCTTTGGAGGGAATCCGCTGGATGTGCTGGAGCTGAGACCGTTCTCCACTACGTGCTTATGTGGTACGAGAAGATCGACCTCAACCTCCTAGCGCGCATGCACACCGGATCCAAATGGACTAGTGACCCGGAGTGGGTAGTTCGGCGCAAGGCTTGCGCCCATAGCCTCATCGAATATGCTCCCATTCATGAATGGAATGAGGGTTCGAGCTTCCTTGGTGGCGCGGATGGTGAAAACACTGAGAACATCGAAGATGGCTCGGATGAGGACGAGGAGGACGATGCCTCAGACATCGAAGACGGCGAAGATGACGCCAAACTTCCTCCTCCTGCTGCTCCTTAAGTGAAAAAACTTTAAAGTTTATCAGATCCCCGGTATGCCGGGTGGAATTGTATCCAGTACACAAGTGATATTTTGCTACTAAGTTTTTATGCCGAATTAACTTGGGCGTAGTCCCCGAGTTTCATTTTCTTGTTCATCCAATATTTTGGCTCGGCTCGTGTCTACCTTGATTCGGTTTTACGACTTACAAATACGAGCTTCAAAAATTGTCTTAACAATACTTGGAAACTTTAGCCTTAGCTCAAAATAATTCAGCATAATAATTCGAAAGTAAACACAAGGTTAGTCCGAAAAACAAATGTCGGCTCGATTAAGTTCTTTTCCTTAGTCGTTTTTCATGTGCTACGCAATTCCAAACTTGTCCTCTTGCTTGCCATGAAGTCAATTCTTGTTGGACAGCAGCAAGTTGAAGAGTTGGGTTTTTGGTGCTCACACACTACTAATCCGAGTTAAGTAGAACAACTTACGCCAGCCGACGTATAAATAATAGATACAGAAGACAACAAACATTATTAAGGCGGTCCCCGAGTTACTGCTCGAAGTGCCAACATTTCATTGATAAGCTCATTGCCGGCATACACACCGACATATGAGAGACTCGGATACATACACTCCTCTGCTAAGTGTAGAAAGGACGAAGTAGAGCTACATTCCATGGACGCTTAGATTCCTCGCCGGACCTGTCCGCCTTGTTCTTTTCCTGTGGATTTGCATCGATAAGATAATAAGAATCATTGTGCAATGCTTTGCTCACAATGAATGGCCCTTCCCATGAGGGGGATAACTTATGCATGACAGCAGTACGTTGTACCAACCTGAGTACCATATCACCTTCCCGGAAGACTCAGGAGTTTACTTTCCGGCTATGATAGTGTCGGAGATTTTACTGATATATGGCGGATCTGTAGAATGCCAATTCTCTCGCTTCTTCTAGCAGATCAACATCATTTTGCCGGGCTTCTTGCACTTCGGCTTCTGTGTATTGGGTGACCCTAGGCGAGTCATGCTCTATGTCGGCTGGCAATACAGCTTCTGCCCCATATACCAGAAAGAATGGCATATAGCATGTTGATCGATTCGGAGTTGTTCTTAAACTCCACAATACCGCTGGTAGTTCTTCTATCTAGCACCCCACTGATCTTTGCAGCGGCTCAATGAGCTAGGGTTTTATCCTAGATAATACTAATCTGTTGGATCTCTCCACTTGTCCGTTCAATGCGGGGTGGGCTACCGAGGCAACGTCCAGCCGGATCTTCTTATCTCGGCAGAATCGCTCAAATGCTCCTTCAGCAAAATTTGTGCCATTATCAGTTATGATACTGTGAGGATAACCGTATCTCAAGATGATGTCTTTGAGAAATGTCACGGCCGTAGCCCATCACATTTTCTTATTGGCTTTACTTCAATCCACTTTGTAAATTTATCCACCATGACCAAAATGTGAGTCATATTTCCCCTTGCTGGTTTGAACGGGTCAACCATGTCCAAACACCATACGGCAAATGGCCAAGTGATTGGTATGGTCTTGAGTTCCGACATTGGCATATGTGTCTTGGTAGCGTACCTTTGACAACCATTGCATTTTCTTACCAAATCCTCTGCTTGTTCTAAGGCACTTGGCCAGTAGAATCCATGCCGGAAAGCTTTTGCTACCAAGGCTCGGGATGAGGCATGATGCCCGCACTCCCCATGATGTATATCTAGGAGGATGTCACGCCCTTCTTCCGGGTCAACACATCGCTGGAGGACATTGGTCACACTCCTTTTGTATAGCTCGGAATTGATGATCGTGTATGCCTTTGCTCTCCTCTGAGTTTGCCTGGACAACACCTCTTCAAAGGGTAAGGTTCCATCTTTTAGGAATTGAAATATGGGTAGTGCCCAAGCTGGTATTGCTCGTACAGGGAACACATCCTCATCAATTTCCATCTGATCCACCGGCATAACTTCAATCGGATCATGCTGAGTAGTCCCCGGGTTCGCTGAGGCAGTCCCCGGGTTTGCTGAGGCAGTCCCCGGGTTTTGCGCACCACCTCCCATGTCAATGCCCATGGGCACAACTCCGGACTCCGGATCCTCCGGGACGTAGATTGAGTCGGTTTCTGGGGACGGTCTGATGGATGGTTTTCTGAGGTGTTCTAATGCTACACCCGGTGGAATTGCTTGTTGGGTTGATCCGAGCTTTGACAATACGTCGGCAGCCTCATTTTCCACCCGGGGTACATGGTGAAATTCGCATCCCTCAAAATAACTAGATATCTTCTGCACATGGAATCTGTATAGTGCCATGTTTGGATCAAGAGCATCCCACAGCCCCGACACTTGCTGAACTACCAAATCCGAGTCGCCAAAGCATTGGATCCGATGTATCCCAATTTCTTTTGCCACTTTGAGCCCATGCACAAGTGCTTCATATTCAGCGACATTGTTCGACGCTGTGAAATGGATCTGTAGCACATACTTCAACTGGTCATTTTTTGGCAAGGTTAGCACAACTCCGGCGCCTAACCCGGTTTTTGTTTTTGACCCGTCAAAGTGCATCCTCCAGTAGTTCGGATCTGGTAGCGGTGGTTCATATTGCACCTCTGCCCAGTCCACGAAAAAGTCGGCCACAGCCTGAGACTTGATTGCTTCTCTTCTATCATACTATGGCGCATAGGAAGCTAGTTCAATTGCCCATTTTGCAATTCTGCCACTTGCATCCTTGTTACTCATTATCTCGGATATGGGAGCTTCACATATTACTTTGATAGGGTGCTCCTCAAAATAATGTTTCAGCTTCTTTGTCGACATATACACTCCATACGCCACTTTCTAATAGTGCGGATAATTTTGCTTTGAGGCTAATAATACCTCGCTCATATAATATACTGGCCTTTGCACTGACTTACCCTCTTCGTCGCGCTCTACCACTATTACTGCACTTACAACTCGGTTGGTTGCGGCTATATAGAGCAACATTGCCTCCTTTGATAGTGGAGAGGCTAAGTCTGGTGCAGTGGCTAACATTTTCTTTAATTGTATAAAGGCTTCATTGGCCTGCAGTGTCCAAATGAACTTGTTCGACTTTTTCATGAGTTGATAGAGAGGCAATGCCTTTTCTCCCAACCGACATACAAACCGACTTAACGTTGCCAGGCAACCAGTGAACTTCTGGACATCGTTAAGACACTTCGGCAGTTCCATTCGTTCAATGGCCCAGATTTTAGTTGGATTAACTTCGATACCTCGGCTGGAGACAAGGAATCCGAGTAATTTTCCAGCCGGGACACCGAAGGTACATTTTTCCGGGTTAAGCTTCATCCGGAACCTCCTTAGGTTCGCGAACGTCTGCCTGATATCATCAAGGAGCGTTTTGCTTTCCTTGGTCTTGATAACCACATCATCCACATATACTTGTATGTTTTGACCAATTTGGTCGTGCAAACATTTTTGCATACATCTTTGGTACGTTGCCCCTGCATTACGTAAACCAAATGGCATGGTGTGATAGCAATAAGCCCCATACGGGGTGATAAATGCATTTTTTATTTGATCATCCGGGTTCAGAGGTATCTGGTGGAAACCAGAATATGCATCAATGAATGACAACAGTTCACAGCCAGCAGTTGAGTCTATGACCTGATCTATCCTTGGAAGTGGAAATGGATCTTTTGGTCACGCCTTGTTCAGGTTCATGTAATCGATACACATACGCCAAACCACTGCCACATTCGGATCATCCTTTTTCTTCTCTACCAACACCGGATTAGATAGCCAATCCGGGTAAAGAACTTCCATGATAAATCCGGCAGCTAGTAATTGAGCTATCTCATCTCCAATGACTTTTCTCCTATCCTCGGCGAAGCGGCGGACAGGTTGCTTCACCGGCCTTGCTCCGGGTCTCACATTCAAAGAGTGCTTGGCCAACTCCCTCGGAACACCTTGCAAGTCCTGTGTGAACCAAGCAAAAATATCCCGATTCTCACGGAGGAAGTTGACGAGCTCGCTTTCCTATTTATCATTTAACCCCACACCAATTGTTACGGTGCGCTCTAGGAACATATCATCAACAGGCACTTTCTTGGTATCCTTTGTGGCTTGGAACGAAACACTACCATACGGATTACTCAACGCTGGCATATATTGCTGCGCGGACTGAGCCAACGCCACCACCTCTTGGATTTTTCTTTTCTCTTGCGCAATCACGAGTGACTCGGCTAGGTTAGACCCGGCTGACGCACACTCAATGGAACGTCGGAAATCTCCAGCAATGGTAATCACTCCATTTGGCCCGGGCAACTTCATCTTCAGATAACTGATGTGACAACTTGCCATGAACTTGTTCAGTGCTGGTCTTCCGAGTAACGCGTGATACACACTTTCTAAGTTCACCCCTTCAAACTTCAAATTCTCAGTTCGGAAGTTATCTCTCGTGTCGAACAATACGTCAACCCGGACCTTGCCTATGGGATCACAAGAAATGCCTGGCACAATGCCATGGAAAGTTGTCCTTGTAGCTTGGAGCATGTTCTCCGAGATACCCAACTTGCGCATTATATCCGCATACATGATGTTAATGCTATTGCCATTGTCAATACCTTTGAGAACCTCACATTGATGTTAGGCCCAATGAATGTCGGATCCAGCACTAGTGCATACGAATCAGGACTCGGCATAAGCTTGGGATGATCTTTGATGCTCCAGGTAATTTCCTGGTCCGACCAAGGCATATACCTCGTCACTGCTGGCATTACCGCATTGACCTGCATATGTTGGCGCTGCAAACTCTTTCTATCTGTTTCCTCAGTGGTAAACACACAGTAACTCTGATGATGCTCTCTGTACTCATTCCTCCCCTCATTTCCGGGGTACCTCTGATCCGGCTGATGTTGGTCTTCCACTTGATGCACTGCATCCCTTCTCTCATGGTTATCATACCTCGGCGGAGGGGAGGCAACATTAGCTATTGCGTGTTCGCTCTAGAGAGCAATTGCTGCCAGGGTAACTCCTGCCGAGGTTGATCATTCCGAGGTGCCTGAGCATTCCCCGAACCACCTTGTTCTATCTTACGCATCCACTCACATTGCCTCGTTGTATGACCCGCTGGGTTACTCTGATTTGGCGTGTGAAATTTACACAGCTGATCCAACATTGACTCATAAGTATACCTCAGATGGTCCTTCTTTTCTTGCAACTGTTTCTTTTGCTCTGGCGTCCAAGTTTTCTTGCCATCATTTCTCGCTGTCCATTGTTGGCCTCCAGTTTTCTGACATTGATTGCCCCCTGCTCCGGGCTGATCTTGATTCACAGCAGCAACTTGTTGCAAATTGTACCGGTAATCCGGTCTATCATCTCTTATTTTACCTCGGTAGTCATTCCTCCGGGATGACCCGGCTCCATCTCTCTGGTAGCACTCCTCATTTGACTCGTTTGACACGAGCCTAGGTTGAGTCGGATCACCCAAAGCATACGAATCAGCAATCCGGATCATCTCTGCCAATGTAGTTGGCATATCTCTTTGCAATCTTTGCCACAACATGCTTGCATATCTGCATCCTTGCGCAAACCATGCTATGGCCTGTGACGCTATCACACCCTCACACGAGTTTCTCATGGTACACCACCGGGTTAAAAACTCCCGGTCCGTCTCGTTCGGTCTCTGCTTGCACATTGCTAGGGTCTGTGGCCTATTTGGCCTCTCATACGTGCTTGAGAAATTGCTGATAAACATTTCCTCAAAATCGATCCAGCAGTTAATACTTTCGGGTGGCAAATTGTTTAACCATACCCTTGCTGGCCCCTCCAACATCTGGGGTACGTATCTCACAGCCCATCTCAAGTTGCCTGTAGCAATTTTCATAGCTGTAGCATAGTTTATCAACCAATCTTCCATCTTAGTACTGCCGTCATACGTCTTTGTGCCTCTAGGTAACTGGAAGTTAGGTACCGGAGGCTCCTTCATGATCTAGGGCCCAAAACATGCAGGACTCGAGGGACCTTGACATTCAATCTGTTCCGACCTATACAGCCGATCCAGTTTTAATCTGGCATCATCAGGCATCAAATCCCTGCTTCCCAATCTTGACCCTATCACATGATAGTCCGGCCTTGGGTATCCTGCGTTCACCGTTTCCGAATCTCCATCATTCTACCGGTCTTGCTCTCGTGGAGCACCTCTCTATTGCATACCTCGGCCGGCACTTTGCTCTTGCCTTGGTATATTCCGCTGCTGCGGTTGTCCTGCCGAGTTGCGCTGTCCGGCATTGCCATTTACAGCGTTTCCTTGACCGGCATTGCCTTGGTCACGGTTACCTCGGCCAGCTTCACCTCGGCTCACACTTCGTCGATCATCATTTATCTATACTTCTTTTGCTTTCCCTGCCCTTGTCGGGTCATACGGGACGATCTGTTTGTTCCTCCTGGCCGAGGTTACTACCTCTTCTCTCCTAGGACCACCATGAGGAGACGATGCAGCTCCAGCGGATTTCTCCGGGTTACCCATCGCTGAATGAACGATCTTGGAGGCCCCAGCTCTCTCCGGGTTAGCCCTGAGCAATTCCTCATTTTGCCTGTTCGTGATCCGAACCAACTCATTGACCCTATCTTGCTGTCTCTGACGGGCTTCACCCGTTAGACCCTCTAACTCGGACGCAGCTGCATCTGCTGCTCTGAGGTTTTTTCCGGGGTACTATACTTCGGCAGCCCCACGGATAAATAGTTCTCTGACTCCTCAATCCTAGTATCACCCTCTTTGTTCATTTCACTCATGAGATTTCTCCCCTTCACTTTTATAGCATCTACTTTATTCGCCTTTGCGTACTCACGCAGTGTCATGTTCAACGACTGCTGAGCCGCGGCTATCTTTTTCGCACCCTCTAGGATTTTTTGCCTAGTTTCCTCTAGCTCGGCCTGTGCCTGAGCCGTATCTACCACTGCTGCTACTGGGTTTGCCAAGCTATCCATCGCTTGCTGCAACACATTTTCCGGCCTCTCTAGTGGAGGACCTCTATTTTTCCTCCATGCCTTAGGCGTTACCTCCGGATCTGGTGTCGGATCCATGCTTGCGCCTACATCAGGCGTAGTCATCATCACCTTAGCACGGTCCGGGGAGCGAGTGATACGCGCCCCGTGAACCATGCTAAGGGGTGGCTCCCCTGCCTCGACGACGTGCCGCGGATGAACGCATGACACGTCGACAGCAACGTAGACCATGTGCGCGCCGAGCTTGACGAAGAGGCTGTTGCAGGAAAGAGGGCGCTTGCCGAAGCAGCCAGCGTTGTCGCTGACAAAGTCCAGCGCTCCAAAGCGCTGAACAAGCCCGGAGACGATGCGTTCGCCGGTGCCGATGAGGTTTCCCGTCCGGATCTTGACCCCTGCTAGCGCCGCTAGCCCCACGGTGGGTGCCAACTGTCGTGGTGGTGTCATGGCAGATGCCATGGATAGGCTAAAGGTGGGGACTAAATGCACTAGGGGAATCCAGGAAGGGATAGTGTGGTGATTCCACACACAGTAGTTTTGTATTTGATTCACTTCCAAGGTTTACAAGTGATCCTCGAGCTGCATTGGAGAGAGGAGGAAGAAAGAACTCTCTTACTCTCACCAGTAGCTAGCTCTCAGTTACTTGCTAGAACATAACCTCCACCCAATAGAGATCAACCCTTTCTACAGAGGCCCTAGCCCTCCTTATATAGGGGTGGCTAGGTCTCCAATTAGGGCATACGTGGAGGCATATTCCATGCCTCCTCCTAAAATAGTAAGCCGACCGGGTCGCTTTTCCCCCGCGTCACCCGTGCAGAGGCTACGTGAGCCTCTGCGGCGCCCGCGTCAGCCGACATTGGCATCGTCACCTCTGTCGGCCACGCCTCGGTGGTCCTGCCTCTGTCCGCTTCACTTAGGCTCTGCGTACAGGGGTCACCTTTGACCAGCGAGATACCTTCCTTCTCCTATAAGCTTGATATGACCCAGATCGTACATAGTTGATCCGGCCACACCTGTTCCTGCATACAAGTTAGATTCATCCATCCGACTTACGGCTTAAGTCGGTTGAGACCCAGTTAGGTGGACATCCCCTGGTCCGGGTTACCCCGAGATTCGGCCTGCCTTGAGGTGACTCGGCCAGCATTCACTTTGACCTTGCCGTACCTCGGCTAACTCGGCCTCTATACCCCGGAGTGGCCCTACCCGGGGGTATCCCCCAACAGGTTATAATGGCAAGCTTGGATTACCTAGTGAAGGAAGAATTTTATAAGTTGAAAGAGCCACTAAGAACTTCATGCAAATGCAATATGAACAAAATCAACTATTTACTAACACTATGGAGGAACAATCTACCATTTTGAAGAACATTAGCCGTCAATTGGAGAGTCTAAATAGGGAAATTCCTAGTTTACAATTGAAACTTTCTAATGCTGAAAGGAATATATCATCTTTGTTTGAAGCTTAATCTTCATTGGTTAATAAAATGGCTGCAAAACCTGAAACTAATGAGAATCCCTTTGCAGCTACTAATGCTATACAAGTAAGAATTGATGAAAATGTTAGACTATTAGCTGAATTACATGCTAAGTGGGAAAGAGAAGATGAAATTGCTAGAAACATTAGTGTTTCTACTATTACCACCACTAGTGTTGAGGCTAGTAATAGTTCTACTACTCTAGGTGATAAATTTGATTTTGATCTTGATGGTTGCAATATCTCTAAAGTTATTAAGTTCCTACAAAAGCTTGCTAAAAGTCCTAATGCTAGTGCTATGAACATGGCCTTTACAAAACCCATTATTGATGCTCTCATAAAGATTAAAGAAGAAAAGATGAAACATAAAGCTTCTATTCCTATAAAACAAGAAGATGGTTGGGAACCCATCATTAATATGAAAGTGAATGACTTTGATTTCAAAGCTTTATGTGATCTTGATAGTACTGTTTCTATTATGCCTAGAAGGATTTATGATATGCTTGATTTGCCTCCACTTGAAGATTGTTATTTGAATGTCCCACTTGATGATAATGCTAAAAAGAAACTCATGGGGAGTATTAATGATGTTCTTATTATGGTTAACAATGCCTATGTCCCTGTTGATTTCTATGTTTTGGCTGTTGAATGCAATGCTTCTTGTCCTATTACTTTGGGAAGACCTTTTCTTAGAACTGTTGGTGCCATTATTGATATGAAAGAAGGCACCATTAAATATCGACTCCCACTCAAGAAAGGTATAGAACACTTCCCTAAGAAGAGAGAGAAGATTTCTTTTGCCTCTCCTATGAAAATAAAAATTTGCTCTTAATGCTTCTTCATTTGAGAACACTTGATTCTTTTTCTTGCTTCTTATGCCTAACTTAAAGGCGTTAAAGAAAAGTACTTATTGGGAGATAACCCAAAAGTTTTAGATGATTCTTGGAAGTTATTACTTCATTAATAACCGATCCTTATCCTTTTTATTTTCTTTCTGTGCCAAGAGTAACTTCTAATGAGAGAGAAGTAATGATTGGGAAAGTTGCTGTCCCGAAACAGATTTCTGTGCTTCACCGTACAAATTCGTGTAAAATGTATGAACGTCTTTTTGAGTCGTAAATTTTTGTGCTTCTACCCCAGGTTGTTATCTAACTTTCATTAGTTCAACACTTTTTGATTTGATCAACAGAAGGTCTTCGAAAAAATTCGTCTTTACCTGCTGGTCTGTTTTGACAGATTTCTGCCATTTTCTGCATTTGCTTTTTGTTGGTTCCTTTTTGAGTTCTTTTGGGGAATTGAGCTTTTTGAGGGAAGTGCTACAGTAGCTAGTGTTTTAGTGGAAGTTTATTTGGTGTTGTAACTGAACCTTAAGACTTATTATCTTGAGCGCACTAATGTTGCTAATAAAGATTGTGTGAAGTTTTGTATGAAGGAAAAATTTCAGGTGTATGGAAGGAATGAGTAATGAGATGAAGGATGGACTAAAGCTCAAGATTGGGGATGCCACGCGTGTCACCCCAAGAAATATCCAAGAAGTACAAGCATCAAAGCTTGGAGATGCCCAAGGCATCCCCTTCTTCATCAATAAAAATCCCAGGTTTCTTCCAAACGCTTCATTTTTATTGTTTCATGCACAGTTGTGTTGTTCTTGGAGCGTCTTCTTTTTCGTTTTTGTTTTGGTTTTTTGTTTGCTTAGTTTTCTGAATAAATTGGTTGGACCCCCTCTTTCATACATTGTTTTTCAAATAGTTTGGTTTGGATTGGAAAAGAGTAGGAATGTTCATGCTTATGTGGTAAAAAGAGCTCGTTTTTTACTGTGGCCTATGCTTTGTCATGCCATGCTTGATATTGTTTTGGCTTTATTCTTAGTATTCTTTGTTGTAGCATGACTTGTTATAAACAATTGAGATTGCTTAATGTGCCTTTGATGAATCATGCGTTGTTTTAGCATATTAAAGCATAATATAGTGGTATTCTCCTTTGATGCTTTATTTGGGTTGACTTGGCGCATGCTCACACCATGTTATGACTATCTCAAGTCACCATAGCCTTTATGATCCTTTAGTTTTCAACTTGTAGTATCACTTTATGCTTTGATCAATGATGTTTGTCGCTCTGCATGATTATGGCCATTATTGCTCTATTAGTTTGTCACTCCCAGTCTTTTGCTAGCCTCCACAACCAAGTATGAGTTCCACTCATGCATCCAACTCCCTAAACCACGTTATTCCAAAGATTCCACCATACATACCTACTAGCTTATGCTAAAGTATATTCATGCTTTTGTTTACCTTCCGAATTAAACTTGTTATGAGAAAACTAGTGATTAAAGCTCTCACGAACTTGATGGCACACTTTACTTTTCTTGCCCTTAATAAACTTGAACCATTGTGTCGTCTATGTTGTATATGCTTGCACTTATTTGTTGGGAATTAGCAGAACCATGCTATCAAGGGGAACGCTTTCAACATTGCACTTGGTACCTGTACCTAGTTGATATCATGCTCTTTTGTATATGGATGTCGTCGGTGTGAAATGAAAGGGGAGCTTGTAAGTTCATGGAATTATGTATATGTGTTAGAGAAACGCCTGGGCCACTGGTCTAATCCGTGCTGACATGGTGGAAACCTGCAGCGTAACCATAATGAGCTGTCTATGAAGCATTCTTCTTATAAAAAATAGTCCTATATTGAGAAAAAAGAGAAAAAAAGAGATTATGAAAAGAGGAAAGAGAAAAAAAGCACCATATTCCCATGGTAAATAAGAAGATTGCTGAGATGCTTGTTGTCTGCTTGCCTTGTCATTTTGATATGGAGATTCTTCCGTATCATCGGGCAAGGGGTACCCCATTGGCGGTTCTCTATGATACACATGTACTTACGATGACAAGAACTTACCGGTGACTAAACTTGAGTAGCATGAGGAGCGGCCCTCGTATACAAGGGACATGAGATTTCTAACTTATACTTTGTCAAGCATGTACACCATAGTTTGTTCACTTTACCCTTAATCACTTCAAGATGCTTATGATAGGGGCAATGAGAGCTGAAAGCTATAAGTATCATAATTTTTGGAAGCTCTTTCTGAGACTTGAATCCCTACTTCCTTTTATGAAGGCCTTTCTTCCACCATTATATTGAGTCTCCACCTTCTACCTTTATGCACCTACTTTGAGAGCATAGTGGTCATTCTTAGTTCTATGTGCATTGTCCCAGGACTAGTTGATTGATGCATAACTTGATATTGCTTGTTTTAAACTATTTGTATCTAGTCACTCTTATGAACTTTGAAGGTGTCCTATGCATTTATATTTGCTACTCTATGAGCGACAAGCTGAATACTATTATGCTATGTTTTCTTTATGTGAAACAAACAAACGTCTTGCAAAGCATTGTTATTCATGAATCTTTTGTTTGTGCCTTTTCATGTTGCATCATAGTTTCTTTGTCTTATCGCTAGAACTTTGTCTTTCATGTTATGATTGAAGTACTATGATCCTAGCTTTGAATGTTTAACAAATACTTTGATCAAGTCTTTGATGGTGCATGTCACCTCAAAAATTATTCTTTCTTTTTATCACTTACGTACTCGAGGACGAGCAGGAGTTAAGCTTGGGGATGTTGATACATTGCAAATGTATCCATAATTTTTGATGTTCCATGCTTGGTTTTATCCACTTTCTTGTGTTTTGTCCACACTTTGGAGTACTTTTCATATGATTTCTTGGACTAACCTATTAACAAGAGCCACGGTGCCAGTTGCCTGTTTTCTGCTATTTTTGGTTCCAGGAAAGTCAGAAAATGAATATTCTCGGAATTGGACGGGACAAAAGCCAAAGTGCCTATTTTTCCGGAAGTCATCAGATGCCAGAATACGAGACGGAGAAAGGCTGGGGCCTGGCCACACCACCTGGCCCCGCGGCCAGGCCTGGCCTGCGCCAGGGGGTGGTCTGGCCGACCCCAGCACCCCCTCGACCTCTCCTTCTGCCTATAAGATGCCCTCGAGATGAAAACCCTAAGTACCCGATCAAAAATTCATGAAAGAGTCTGTAGCCGCCGCCATCTCCATCCCTAGATCGGGAGGGATCTGAAGCTCTTCCTGGCACCCTGCCGGAGAGGGGAATTCACCTTGGAGGCCTTCTTCATCATCATGCAAGCCTCCGGTGTGATGCGTGAGTAGTTCATCTTTGGACTACGGATCCATGTAGTAGCTAGATGGCTGGTTCTCCTCCTTTGTGCTTTCATGTTTAGATCTTGTGAGCTCCGTTCATGATCAAGATCATCTATTTGTAATTCTGCATGTTGTGTTTGCGGGGATCCGATGGATGTTGAGATGCTACTTCAGATTGATTATTGATTCTATCATGTCTTTGTTATTTGTGATTTTGCATGCTTTCCGTTGTTAGTAGCTATCTTGTCCAAGTAGATGCTAGCAACTCCAAGAGTTAGTATTTATGCTCGATAGTGGGTTCATGCCTCTGGTAATCTGGGGAAGTGACAGAAATCTCGAAGGTACTAGATGTGTTGTTGCTACTAGGGAGAAAACAACAATCCTTTGTTCATAGAACAATCGTATTGTTTACATTACACGCAATTTGTAAAGCAATAATATGTTACTTGCAACTTAATACTGGAGGGGGTTCAGATGATAACCTGAAGGTGGATTATTAGTCATAGATGCAGTTGGATGGCGGTCTATGTATAATGTTGTAATACCCAATCAAGTTCCGTAGGAGTCAAGATGATTAGTATATGCATGTATTGCTTTCTCGATGTTTGTCAATTGCCCCACTATAATTTGTTCACCCAACATGTTATCTATCTTAAGGAGAGCCACCTCTAGTGAACTATGGATCCCGGTCCTTTCTTTTACATACAATCTACAAACTGTTTACTTCTTTGTGTTTACTTTCTGCAAAATATTACTTCCTTCCATTCGATACGTTTAATCCTTTGTTTCCAGCAAAACCGGTGAGATTGACAACCTCATCGCAAGTTGGGGACAGAGTTATGTGGTTGTGTTGTGCAGGTCTCCACGTTGCTGCTCACACCGGTAGTGCGCCCTGCCAACGTTCAGCTAGCTACACCTTTGGGGTGTTTCCTTGCTCCTACTGGATTGATAACCTTGGTTTTGTACAGAGGGAAAACTTGCTGCTGTGCTCATCATACCTTCCTCTTGGGGTTCCCCAACGAGCTCGATATATTTTGGGCCATCACTTACCGGTGACTAAACTTGAGTAGAATGAGGAGCGGCCCTCGTATTCAAGGGACATGAGATTTCTAACTTATACTTCGTCAAGCATGTACACCATAGTTTGTTCACTTTAACCTTAATCACTTCAAGATGCTTATCATAGGGGAAATGAGAGCTGAAAGCTATAAGTACCATAATTTTTGGAAACTCTTTATGAGACTTGAATCCCTACTTCCTTTTATGAAGGCCTTTCTTCCACCATTATATTGAGTCTCCACCTTCTACCTTTATGCACCTACTTTGAGAGCATAGTGGCCATTCTTAGTTCTATGTGCATTGTCCCAAGACTAGTTGATTCATGCATAACTTGATATTGCTTGTTTTAAACTATTTGTATCTAGTCACTCTTATGAATTTTGAAGGTGTCCTATGCATTTATGTTTTGCTACTCTATGAGGGACAAGCTGAATGCTATTATGCTATGTTTTCTTTATGTGAAACAAACAAACGTCTTGCAAATCATTGTTATTCATGAATCTTTTGTTTGTGCCTTTTCATGTTGCAACATAGTTTCTTTGTCTTATTGCTAGAACTTTGTCTTTCATGTTATGATTGAATTACTATGATCCCAGCTTTGAATGTTTTACAAATACTTTGATCAAGTTTATGATGGTGCATGTCACCTCAAAAATTATTCTTTCTTTTTATCACTTACCTACTCGAGGACGAGCAAGAGTTAAGCTTGGGGATGTTGATACATTGCAAATGTATCTATAATTTTTGATGTTCCATGCTTGGTTTTATCTACTTTCTTATGTTTTCTCCACACTTTGGAGTACTTTTCATATGATTTCTTGGACTAACCTATTAACAAGAGCCATAGTGCCAGCTGCCTTTTTTCTGCTGTTTTTGGTTCCAGGAAGTCAGAAAATGAATATTCTCGGAATTGGACGGGACAAAAGCCAAAGTCGCTATTTTACCGGAAGATATTTGGAGCCAAAATACGAGACGGAGAAGGGCTGGGGCCTGGCCACACCACCTGGCCACGCGGCCAGGCCTGGTCCACACCAGGGGGTGGTCTGGCCGACCCCAGCACCCCCTCGGCCTCTCCTTCCGCCTATATATTGCCTTCGGGACCAAAACCCTAGGTACCCGATCAAAAAATCCACGAAAGAGTCTGTAGCCGTCATCATCTCCATCCCTAGATCGGGAGGGATCTTAAGCTCTTCCCGGCACCCTGCCGGAGAGGGGAATTCACCCTAGAGGCCTTCTTCATCATCATGCAAGCCTCCGGTGTGATGCGTGAGTAGTTCATATTTGGACTATGGGTCCATGTAGTAGCTAGATGGCTGGTTTTCCTCCTTTGTGCTTTCATGTCTAGATCTTGTGAGCTCCGTTCATGATCAAGATCATCTATTTGTAATTCTACATGTTGTGTTTGCGGGGATCCGATGGATATTGAGATGCTATTTCAGATTGATTATTGATTCTATCATGTCTTTGTTATTTGTGATCTTGCATGATTTCCGTTGTTAGTAGCTATCTTGGCCAAGTAGATGCTAGCAACTCCAAGAGTTAGTATTTACACTCGATAGTGGGTTCATGCCTCTGGTAATCTGGGGAAGTGATAGAAATCTCTAAGGTACTAGATGTGTTGTTGCTACTAGGGAGAAAACAACAATCCTTTGTTCATAGAACAATCGTATTGTTTACATTACACGCAATTCGTAAAGCAATAATCTGTTGCTTGCAACCCAGTACTGGAGGGGGTTCAGATGGTAACCTGGAGGTGGATTATTAGTCATAGATGCAGTTGGATGGAGGTCTATGTATAATGTTGTAAAGACCAATCAAGTATCAAAGGAGTCAAGATGATTAGTATATGCTTGTATGCTTTCTTGATGTTTGTCAATTGCCCCGCTGTAATTTGTTCACCCAGCATGTTATCTATCTTAAGGAGAGCCACCTCTAGTGAACTATGGACCCCGATCCTTTCTTTTACATACAATCTACAAACTGTTTATTGCTTTGTGTTTACTTTCTACAAACTATTACTTCCTTCCATTCGATACGTTTAATCCTTTGTTTTCAGCAAAACCGGTGAGATTGACAACCTCATCGCAAGTTGGGGACAATGTTCTGTGGTTGTGTTGTGCAGGTCTCCACGTTGCTACTAGCACCGGTAGTGCGCCCTGCCAAGTCTCAGCTAGCAACACCTTTGGGGTGTTTCCTTGCTCCTACTGGTTCGATAACCTTGGTTTCATAACTGAGGGAAACTTACTTTTGTGCTCATCATACCTTCCTCTTGGGGTTCCCGAACGAGCTCATCAATCACGAGCCATCATCGGCCATCATGATCATGCTCGCCATCAATATGCAACGTCACCTCCTCTCTAGCAAGCAGCTCTCATGCAGATGGACCTGTTTTCATAAAAGATAACAAGTATTAGATACTTCAATACTGCAACACGTGTTTGCAAGATTATAACATTTATAAAATTGTATATCATATATACCTTTATCATCGATGACCTCTCCGACAATGGGTTCAACTTTCACATTCTTGAAATGTGTTATGAACTCATGGAAATCCTGTGTTCCTCATCTCCTCTCATGATGCAGGTCCCGACGTTCCCCTGGTAGCTAGGGGCACGAACCATAGCAACACGCCTATTGCAAAGGCATCGATCATCCAGTAGTCCACGAAATAAACCAGTCTCATGTGAGAATCATGCATGCGATACAAGTGACTATTCAGACAGGCGAGTTCCTCTATCTTTATGGAAAATAAATCTCCAAGCAGCTCGTGCTTCCACATTTGCACCTAGCTTATGAAATCCGCTCTCAGCTGATCCACCATCGCATATGGGTTAATATCACCGATGAGAGGATGCAGTTTGTCCACCATTCCATAACACATTATCACTTGAATGTAAGTGGACATCTCTTGCCGATAATAGCGGTCTTCCCGCTATCGTGGGCTCTCATAGTTATCTGGCTGGTCCAAATCCATCATGAGGCGTATGTAGTCAACCACGTTGTTCTCACTAAGGAGGTTGAAAGGGAAACAGACGTCGCCTAGAGGGGGGGTGAATAGATGTTTTAAAATTATTATGGTTTAGGCTCTAATAAATGTAGAATAAAATTAATATTTAATTTATCAAAGCACAAAACCTAAAACCACTAAGTTCACTGAGTGCACCAACAACCTATGCTAAGCAAGACAAACAACAAGGTGATAGCAAAATATAATACTTCAAGCACGATGGCTATCATAGTGTAAATTGCGTAAGTAAAGGGCTCAGTTGAGAGATAGCCGATGGACATGGAGACGATGATTTTTATCCTGAAGTGCACTTCCAAAGAAGCTATGTCTCCGTTGGATAGGTGTGATGGTGCAATGTACTCCAAATGCCACAAATAGCTCACCTTGAGGTGTGGTGGCTCGATGCTCACCCAACGCCACACAAGGCCTCACCTCAAGATGCGAAGGCACGCAACTCACCGATGCTACAAAAGTCTCACCCTATTCTCCCGTGAGCTCTCCACAAAAGCCTACTCACAATCCACTATGGGACACTTGAGAGTGGTCACCGAACCCGTACAAGGCTTGGGACAATATCCATAACTCAATTGGAGGGCTCTCAAGAAACACCACAAAGGACACAAGCTTGAGAAATCTCCATAACAATTGGAGGCCCCAAGAACAATGCACAATAGGCCACAAGCTTGGGGAATCTCCACAACTCAATTGGAGGCCCCAAGAACTCACCACAACTCAACACAACCGTCTAGGGTTCCAAGAACCCAAGGGTAACACGCCCAAGAGCTTGAACTCACCGAATCTCTGAGGGAGGATTCAAACCTATGAACCAAATTCAAGAGGAAACTCCTTCACTCTCAAATTCTACCAAAGCTACAAAATCTATTGGGGTAATAAGATAGGAAGAACATAAGAGGAGAACATAAACTCTTCAAGATCTAGATCCCAAGGATTCCTTCACAAAGAAGGGGATTTGGTTTGGTGGGGTTGTAGATCTAGATCTCCTCTCTCAAATCCCTCAAAAAGATGCAAGAATCTTGGGAGGGAGAGGGAGTAGGAAAGCTCAAATAGGTCAACGATGGTGGGCGAAAACAAGCTCCAAAAATGGGGAACCATTGGGGAAGAAGCCTCCCTTAAATATGACAAGGAAAAACTGGCCGTTTGGGCTAGATCCGTGCGCAACCGAAACTTCCGGTGCTCCACCGGTACTATCGGTAAATAGAAACACAAAAACAGAGAGGAAACGCACTCTCGTCGGAAGTAAGACCAGAACTTGGGCCAGAACTTCCGCTCAAGAAAAAAACGCTGTACAACATGCACGAAAACTTCAATAACTTTTGACTCCGAACTACAATTTTCATGATCTTGGTATCAATTTGAAGAGAACAACAAGATCTACAAGATTATGCAAAGAAACGTCATAGTAAAAATTGAGAGCATAAAACTAAAATGTATAAAGGTATGGCCTCTCTAGAAGTGACGAACCGGTAAACCTCCAAAACCCAAAACACAAGAAGTTGAGCTTGGAAACTCCAATTGGGATGAAACCAATTTTGTTGGAAAGATAATAAAGAGTAAAATCTAACAAAAGGTGAAATATTGGATACCACCAAGGGAAAAATATCAAGTATATATATGTGAGATATCTCCCAAGGTGTAGAGCCGGAAAACCTGAAAGATAAAAACACAATAAGATATTTAAGGGAAATCTGTTTTTAATGAACTAGAGCCTGTTATGATGATAACCACAAGATCTAGATCCTCACATGGACAAGGTCCAAACAACAACTAAGAAAGATGATGAAAGAATGCAAAGGTTTGAGCTCTCTTCGAAGGGTGTGATCGAATCACCCACTCTAGAGCCCCTCTTGATAGTACGGTTATCTATCCAAAAACCGGTCTCCCAACGCTACAAGAGGCTGGTAAAATAGAAAAGCTATCAAGATCATACCTTTGCCTTGAGCATTCCACTTGAGCTTGATGTAGATCGTCTTGTCCTTCTCAAGATGGAACACATTTCTTTATTGCTCTTGCTTGATGAAGACTTGCGAATTGCTCCCCATACACCATAGGGAGACTTATTCCTTGAACTTGTCTTCATCAAACCATGATCACCGAGGATGGCAAGCTTCAAGCATGAGATCTAATAGAGATGGCGCATCTTGAGCTTGCACTTTGTTTCTTCTATCCCCATAAGGATGATGTCTTGAAGATGCACATGAGGAACTCCATCTTCTTCAAGACACTCTTGGTCTTTGTCTTCTTCTACATGATTCCAATAGGCACAAAGCCCTTGGACACTACTTCTTATTTTTCAACCTTAAAACCAACACATGGTCCAAGCGATGCCAATGGACAAACCTACAAGTGAAACCCAATTTACACATTAGTCCATATAGATTGTCATTAATTACCAAAACCACACATGGGGGCATACATGCTCTTTCAGAGGTCATTTAGATGCACAAGCCACTTAGGGAAGTTTGATCCATCTCGTTTGAGCTTTTCAGCAATTACCCACTCACGAACCCCCAAAGAAGCTTCACGACGAACCATCTTGCTACATTTAATGATTGCAAAGGATTTTAGACTAAGTTTACAATTATGTGAGTTCAATTTAAATTTTGTTTATAAAGAACTCCACTAAAACTATTATCCCTAAGAAGGTTTTAGTGATTACACAATCCCCATTCACTACACCGCCCCCAATCGTCATGGCCGGCGATATAGTTACAACGTCGATCACATCATTTATGTGACTCATCCTCGATCTTTCGATCGTGTCGTGTTTCGAGGCTATGTATGTACATGCTAGGCTCGCCAACTCAACCTTACGTGTATAGCTATGCAACATGTCTTACACCCATCGTATGTGAACGCAGATATGTCTGACACCCGATCGTCACAACATGCCTCATAACAGAGAACTTTCTTGGTGGTGCACACTAAGGGAGAACACTTTTGTTGGTATTATGTTTTAGGGGTCATCTTATTTAGGCTACCGTCGAGTATCTAATACTAGCACACAACAAGATTCACAAAAGTTCAACACCAAATGTAAATGTGATACGATATGGTCCTTCACGCTACTATCTCCATCCCACGTCTCCGGGTTCGGCGCCAGGGTTTTAGTGTCGTGGGCACCAAAGTACCGGCGCCACCGGTCTTGCAGTCCACCATCATGATGACCGTTACTACTACTTAGCAACAGAAAATAAACTACTTTACCTTGACTACGACCATATCACATCACACCACCCCTGCAAAACAAAGTTGGACGCTTTTACATATTTTACGTGGTTGTTAGGGATTTCACGCAAGAACCATTCTTACCTAGAAACTTCAACCACAAAGTTGATCAAATAGTTGTCTATACTATACCCCTTTTGGGGCCCTCCTTTGCAAATGGTGTACCAACTAATGCGAGAGAGACATACAACCCCCAAAGCCACTTTATACGGTGCAAGTCTCATGTCAAACATGGACCGGTCTCGTGAATGAACGTGTATAGTAGGTTGGGGGCCACTTCATCAAGCATTGCTGTGATATGCACAAGTACACGCGGGAGGGTAACAACTATAAGATCAATTCCCACACGCTACAACTCGTGTGTTCTACCCTACTAGCAATACTACACATAGATCTAGCTCTGATACCATTGTTGGGGTTGCGCGCCTGAAAACAATAGTTTTTTCCTATGCCAGGAACCCTAATGTTAGAATATATCTATTAGTAATGCAGTAACAGGGGGAGCTTAGGCCAAAAAACTTTTTCAACATTCAGGATAACATGGTTGATGTAGTCGTACCGACACCGACCTCAGGGTTGTTCTGAAGTCCGACGGCTCCTGTGACTCTAGCAACTCCTAGCACCGCAAGTGCAGCACCTCCGAGGGAGTTACACACGTCTGGTGTAAGATGATGACTCCCTCTCCTTTGATCCAGCGGAGATGAGAAAGTAGACCTTCTGGATCTGAGTCCCGCAGCACAGCGGTTCTCTGCGGTGAAGAAGTCTCATGTTCGCACAGTCTAGACTTGGGACCGAGGTCACATGAGAGAGAGAGAGAGGAGAGAGGCAACCGGAGGCTTTCCCCAAAGAGAGGAAACCTTTTATTATTTATTCGTGTATTTAATTTCCTGATATGCCTCTTCTTATATAGGGGAAAAGGGACCCCATAGTTATTAGCTAATCCATGTGGGACTAAACAAAGGGGATGGGAGAGGGTAGGGGTGGCTGGCGGCCAAGGCCCCCATGGGCCTGCTGGCGGGTGCCTAGGGCCCATGAGGCCCCTCCTCCCTTTCCTCCATTTGGTCCTTTCCCTCATGGGCCTTTTCCCTAGGGATTTTGGCCCAATAGTGGATTTGACCATTTTAGTTCCTTTTCTTTTATTAAATAAATGATTAAATCAATATTTAACATTTACTTACATATTATTCAATCCACGTGGCTATGGAACTCCTTCCATCCCACTCCGGACATCTTCTGAACCTTCCTGGAACCCTTCTAGTTTTCTCTCTTTCTTTTCTTTGGTGATTCTGACGATACCAAAATGATCTCCGGGCATCATCAAACCCTTAAGTGTGATACCCTATGGTTCGGGAACACTCCATACATGGTCGAGATCCCTCCCAAACCAATTATCATCAGCGGGGCCTGGATGCCCATGATGACCCCTGTGCATTCCACAAAATCTTTGTCGTTGAACCATCAATGCTATATCCCATTCCTTTTGCCTCTGTGATACTTGGATTGTCCGAGATCTTATCAATGACATCACTATGCCGTTTTCAATCTAGTTACTGACAAATGCTACTTAACTCGTTCCGACAAGTGATATCCCCGTGACCTAGTCACACGTCGTGCATCTTTATGGATATAACTTCTCTGAGTGGTCCCTTGAGTATCTCTCCATCACGCGGATGGACAAATCCCGCTCTTGACACATAGGCCTCTACATGCCCCTTTGAAGTACCTGAACACACCTTTATGATCACCATTTCACCGAGTGACATTTGATGCCATCACGGCAATCTCGGGTGACAGTGATTAATACGGTCTCACGGTCCGAGGAACAAGACACTATGTTTCCTAATCATCGTAACTTGAACTTTGTGACATGATCATGTTACATTGCTTATATTGGGTATGCTCATCATATCATTCTCCCAATGAGGTGACTCCATTGTCAATTGCCATAAATTCCACATGATCAGGAAACCTTGACCATCTATTGACTAATGAACCAGTGACTAGAGATTCACCAGGAACTCCTGGTTATTTATATATCACATGTCTATTGACGTTTCCAATCAATACAATTATAACATGATATAAAACCTAATTACAAACTTTATGAAATATGAGGATAATCCATATTATTATTTGTCTCCAGGGCATATTTCCAATAGTATGTTGGTTGGGTTGGACCTGAACCAGACATGGACTAGGTCAGTGAGTAAGACAAGGTCTTCGAACAAGGTCTTCATACAAGGTCTTAAGATAAGGTCTCGAGACTAGGACTTGAGACAAGGTATTGACTCGCGATGACCAGCATAGGGACTTAGTGTTTGCGCCGCAAATGTTGTGGAGTCCATTTACACTCCCTATAAATAGTGGGGTGCAGGTTGCGCAATGGCACAGTTAGATACTTCCATGTGTTGGAAACCCTAGCCCCATTCAGTCTAGCCATTGCACCGGACCTAATAGTCCACTGTCAGAGCTCCTCCTCGTACGTGTGGATACTAGCAGAGGTGATGTATGTTCAGCGCTTCGATGATTGTGGGATTGGATCGAAATGTGGGACTGCACTACATCAACCAACACGCTTCATCAGTAATCCACACATGTGCGTCTAGTGGTAATCCTCATGGCTTTCTACCTCGGCTAGATCTTAGGAGTACCGCATAGGGATGTCTGCGTGGCCTAATAGGAGGCTCCAAGGGAATCACACCACAACCACACAACCATCTAGGGTTCCAAAAACCCAAGAGTAACAAGCCCACAAGCTTGAACTCACCGAATCTCTATAGAGAACTCAAACCTATGTACCAAATGCAAAGGCAAGTCCTTCACTCCCAAATTCTACCAAAGCTACAAAAGCTATAGGGGGAATAAGAGAGGAAGAACACAAGAGGAGAACACAAAACTCTCCAAGATCTAGATCCCATGGATTCCTTCATAAAGAAGTGATTTGGTAGGTGGGGTTATAGATCTAAATCGCCTCTCTCAAATCCCTCAAAAAGATGTAAGAATCATAGGAGGGGAAGGGGAGAGGACAAGCTCTTCAAGGTTAACAATGGAGGATAGAGAGAGCACGAACTAATGAAAAGGAGTTGACCCCACGAAGGGGAAGAGGATCCCATTTTAAAGGGCTCTCCAAATCTGACGTTTGGGCCATTTACATTCCTGGCCGATAGTACCAGTGAGACACCGGAAGTTTCGGTCAGCCCAGCTCCAATGGATCGAAAGTAGTGGAGAGACCTGGTTGTACAGGTCGAAAGTTCCGCCCGACCCGGACCAGAACTTCAGGCCGGTACTACTGGTCCACTACTAGCCAAGTTCCGGTAAAGGTTTGCGACCAAACAAAGAGATTACTGCAGGGTGTCACGGGCTTAGCGGCAGTGAGCCAGAACTTCCACCAGTACTACCGGTGGAAAAATATGCCCGAGCAGTACTTCCGGTGAAGTAGCAGTACTACCAGCCTAATAAAACTACAAAAGTGAAGGGTTCGCAGCATAGAAAACAAAAATTTCCTACGATGTGAACTACTATATGCTAGGATCTATCTACTAGATACAAGCAACGGGTGGATATACATCCATAGAGAACATACCCTAGAAGACAACAAAGCTTTGTTAACGAGATGGAACTCGTGGATGATGTAGTCGTACACTTGCCGATCTCAAGATCGTGATGAAGTCCAGCAGGTCCAGCTCCAGCACGTCCATCAGATCCAGCTCAAGCAAGTTTAGCACCACCAAGTCCAGCACCGCAAAGCAGTGGTGCATCCGTGATCGCACACACGTCCGGTACCCCGACAACCTCTGTCCCTCTCTCTAGCAAAGCAGCGGAAGCAGCAACTCCTTTCCAGATAAAGCCACCGGGAACATGTATCTCGCTAATCCGAGACCATGGGGGAAAATACTAGAGGGGGAGAGAGATCCTTCACGAGGAGATGTGAGGAAGAAGGGGTGTGAGGGTGGACTTTTATAGGAGGAGGGGGTGCCCCTCCCCATGGCCGGCGCCCAAGGGGTGACCCTTCACCTCCTCATTCATGTGGTGGTAACTCCCTCCACATAAATTTGCCCCTTCACATTCTCTATTAAAGTCTCCACTTTAAATGCATTAAATTTCTCCAAATTTAATGCTCTCTCATTTAATAAAAATCTTTTATTAATTTTATTCAGAATTTTGTTAATTACTTTAATTAACAAACATTCATATAAAACCCCCTGCAATATTTTAATATTACATGCAGAACCAATTTTAGCAATTTCACCCGAAACAGTTTCGGTGTCTATTGAAATAATCCCAGTGCTTTCTTAAATCTTTATCTGAAACATATTTGCTCCAAATGGTGTCGGTATCCCTTAAGTGTGTCACCCTACGGTTTGCGAATAATGTAGACATGATCGAGACCCTTCTCCGATCAATAATCAGTAGCAGGACCTGGAGATCCGTACTAACTCCTACACATTCAACGATGACTTCTATGATCGTGAGAACCTTTAATGCTAGTAACTAAATCCCTTTGTCTCGCGATATATTACATGTCCGAGATTCGATCATCGATATCTCCATACCTAGTTTGATCCCGTTACCGACATGTACTCTTTTCTCGTTCCTGTGATATAACATTCTAGTGATCTCATCACTTGCTTGCAAGCTAACCAATGTGATATCACCGAGAGGGCCCAGAGTATATCTATCTGTCATCAGGATGGACAAATCCCACTCTTGATCCATGAGCCTGTACATAACACTTTCGTAGCACTGAACCCACCTTTATAATCACCCTTTCACGGTGTGACGTTTGATGTTATCAAGATACTCTTCCAGTGTTAGTGATTGACATGATCTCATGGTCTAAGGACTAGGATTACTTCGTATGATGTTATAGCAATATAAACACAATGACTTTGATCATAATGCTATACTTCGGATGAATGTTCATCACATCATTCCACTAATGTTGTGACCTCGTTATTAACAACATCCAATGTCCATGATCAGGAAACCTTGATCATCTTGTTAATCAACGAGCTAGTTTATAAGAGAGTCATAACTAGGAACTTTCCTTTTATTTATTAAACACACATGTATTAATGTTTCCAAATTAATACAATTATAGCATGAAAAATAAACATTTATCATAAACAAGGAATAAGATAATAACCACTTTATTATTGCCTCTCGGGCATATTCCCTTCAGTCTCCCACTTGCACTAGAGTCAATAATCTAGTTTGAAAAAACTTTGTGTATTGAACACCTATGGCTTTCTGGTGTTGCATATACGCGTTTGCTAGTGGTTAACATAATCTCCGGATCTGACAGTTTCAGGTCCGTGTGTATTTGCATGTCTTTGCGTCTCTACGCATCACTCATTCTCAAATGTGATGGCATTGTATAGATTTGGTCCTTTGGTGAGACCTTTAGTTTGTTCGGGTTAAAATATGTTGATATTATTGTCATACAATATATCTTCATAGTATTAGCCCACTTTTAACCACACCTAGTTTGATAACAAACTACTTAACACAAATGCCCTCCTTTGCTGCTACTATAGCAGTCATATACTTAGCCTTTTTGTTGTAGTATCCGTCACAATGTCTCAAATTTGGAACTCATCCAAATCCATCATGGAACATCCTTTCCATTACATTGTTCCACCCATAGTCTAAATTGAGATAAATTTTAATTTGTATCTTGTGACAAAACTAGTATCAATGTAACACTTTACAATGAACTCCCTTTAACTATTTGTCATTTATACATGATATATTCTTAGTTCTTCCAAAGCTCATAAGAATATCTTTGCTATCATCCAATGATCATCTTATGAATCATTCCGGTATGTGCTCATAACATTTAGTGCATAGGACATATCTGGATATATACATATCATGGTATAATCGATCAAAATCTTCATGTGATTTTACTCACCAAGTGTTGAAACACTTGAATCTTGATACAATCCTTTCCATGCAGCAAGAACCTTTCTTATTGTTTCCATATTGAACCCTTTCAATATCTCATATATGTATGTCTGGCACAACCATATTAGCGCCTCAATCTATCCATATAGACATTGATGCCAAATATTCCGGTTTTGCCCAAATCTTTCATCAAAATCCTATTTTAATGAAATTCTTAACTTGTATCAATAAAAGATACATCATTTCGAATCAACAATATGTACTCTGCATAATGTATTGGAAATTTGTCTCAGCGCTCCCACTTAATTTCTTGCAAATACAAGCATCTTCATCATCTCCGATGAATTTAAACTCTTTTAACAGTTTCATCATGGTGAAGATTCCAACTCCGCTATGCTCACTTCATCCATTGAAGTTTGCATGCCCTTTTAGCATCCTTTGATTTAACAAAACCCTTCGGACCATGTCTTGTACACATCCTAGGTAACCATTCTATTAGAAGAACATTGTTTTGTTTATTCAACTACCATACACCAAATTATATGTAGTGGTTGCCACATTAATCCGTCAAGACTAAATATCGCTATGAAAGATCAAATCTTGTCATAGTCAACTCCTTGAACATTGTCGTAAACTTCTTTCTGACATGTCGACTATTTCATAGATGTTAAACATCCATGTCTATTTCGTTATAGATCCAAACACGACCGATAGGCTTCACGCCTTTCTGGAGGGTCTTCCAAGTTCAGAAACTTGATTTCTCGTGTATGGAGACTATCACGGATTTTATGACTTCTAGTCATTTTAGGGAGTCAGGGCCCATCATCGCTTCTTTGCATGCAGTCGGTTCATCATTGTCAAAACAATAACGACCTGTTTATCAAATCTCAGTATTTGATTCTTACCCGATACATACGGTTCAAATAGGAACTCTAATCTCCAAGATCACACCCTTTGTAATCACGGGAGCCATGAGCATTGTGGCCGCCACCGGGACACTTTCCGGCGCTGCGCTACTTAGCACATATAGCTAAGGTTCAACAACCTTATCAAAGTTCTATTGTCCTCCCACTTAACTTTTCGTGAAAAATTCCTTCTCAAGAAACTTGACGTTCCAAGTGACAAACTCTTTTGTCCTCGGTGTTATGGAGGAATTCCCAACAAATTCTTTGGGATAACCTACAAAGATGTGCCAATTCGGGTTTTATCCCAGACCATAACTCATATGGTGTCACTTCAATGAATCACGATGGTGCTCTTTTCAGTGTAAAAGCGGTAGTCTCTAAAGCTTTGATCTTTAAAACATAATGGCAGTTTTATAAGTGGCACCTTTGATCTCACCATGTCAAACAAGGTTCGATTTGATCTCTTGAACATACCATACTCCAGTGGTTTATCGGGAAATGCAAATCCATGGAACAATTCCTGAAATCATAGGTGTTTTGCTAAACATGTAACTCAAATATCTTCCTTTATGATCGAATCATAAACTCTTTATTTTCTTGTTACAATGATTTTCCACTTCATCTTGAAAGTCTTTGAACAATTTTCAAATGTTTCATACTTCTTCCTTATTAAGTAAATATATAAATATATTCACTCAAATTTCTGGACAAAGCATATGAAGCAAAAAAATCCATCGCATATGGCTACACATAATGGACTATGCACATCAGCATGCACAATTTCCAATAAGCTAGTCATCCGTTCCTCTTTGGCCTATGAACGGAGTTTCAATTATCTCGAGGAAAGTTTCACAAGCGTCAATTGATCAAAATCAAAAGACTCCAAAAATCCAGCAACATGGAGTTTCTTCATGTTTACTTTCCAATATAATTCAAACAACGATGTCACTTGATAAGTGATCTTCCAATCATTTGTCTTACGACATTTTAGCAATAATGTTTATGGATGTGATTTCTCCAACAAGACTTGTAAAAGTTCATCCATCCTTTATGGAATACGGTAATTATTTGAACAGCCATTGTTCTCGTAATACCGGAACAAAATAACAATTATTAAAACAAATCTTGAAGGCTAGGTTTGACGACAATGAAAAACACAATGACACTTTATTTGTTTTCAATGAACATCATCACTTATTCTCTTGCTAGTTACTTAGGCCGTTGCAGTTCATGAATTGTGTTGTTCTGTATGACACTTCACACCAACCAATTCGATATGCAATACTGGTATCCAATACCTAAGAACTGATGGGTTCGTAGCATGGAAAAAAATAATTTCTACCACAAGAACGAACAAAACCCAGATCTAATCTAGATAAAACCCAAGATCTAATCTACTAGACATGAGCAACGAGATAGATCGGTACTAACCCTCGTAGAACCGAAAGCGTTAACGAGATTAGATCTCGTGGATGATGTAGTCGATCACTTGCCGATCTCAAGATCGTGTGGACGATCCTTCCGGCGCCGCGTTCCGGCAGCGCTTCCGCAGATGGTCACACGTGCGGAGTCGAAGCAGACCTTCCTCTCCCCGTTCCAGCGAGCAGCGGAGGTAGTAGATCTTCTCCACGGAATCCCAGCAGCACGACGGCGTGGTGGTGGTGGTGGAGATGAGAAATCTGCAGGGCTTCGCCTATGCCTGTGCAGAAGAAACGTGGAGGAGAGAGGCGGCTGTGATTGGGAGTTATGAGACAAGGTGCAAGAGGGGGCGCCCCTCCCTTCTATTTAAGGGAGGGAGGCGCGCCTAGGGAGGGGGAGTCCTAGTAGGACTCCCTCCTCCTTGGGCCGGCGGGTTGGGGGGAGGAGTCCTCCTCCCCCACGAATCCGTGTAGTACCCCACTTGGTTTCTTTGATCCCTTTCTTGGTTTTCAAGCAAACTCCAAGAAATCCTCTAGAACCTTCCAGAACATTCTGAAACCTTCTAGAATCTCCATACAAACACTCCGGAACATTTCCTAACTTAGAAAATGATTCCCAATATATGAATCTTATTCTCCGGACCATTCCGGATCTCCTCGTGATGTCCCGGATCCAATCTGAGACTCTGAACAACATTCGGTCTCCAACGCAAATTCCATGTCTACTTCAAACAACTTTGAACCTTAAGTGTGTCACCCTACGGTTCGTGAATATGCAGACATGATGAAGACACCTCTCCCATCAATAACCATCAGTGGGATCTGGAGATCCATAACAGCTCCCACATACTCAACGATTACTTCGTGATCGATTGAACCAGTTAACATACAAAACCAATTCCCTTTGTCTCGCGATATTCTACTTATCCGAGGTTTGATCGTCGGTATCTTCATACCTAGTTCTTCCTCGTTACTGATAAGCACTCTTTACTCGTTCCATGTTATGTCATCCCTTGTGACCTAGTCACATGCTTGCAAGCTATCTAGATGACATTCCACCGAGAGGGCCCAGAGTATATCTATTCGTCATATGGATGGACAAATCCCAATCTTGGTCTATGCGCTTCAACACATACTTCCAGAATACCTAATGACACCTTTATAATCGCCCAGTTACAAAGCGGCGTTTGATGTCATCAAAGTACCCATCCGGTGATGGTGATTAACATAACCTCATGGTCGAAGGATTAGGTAACTATGCATTTCAAAGCTTACAGCAATACGAACTTAATGACTTGATCTTATGCTACGCTTACTATGGGTGTGTGTCCATCATATCATTCTCCTAATGATATAACCTTGTTATTAATCACATCCAATGTCTATGATCAGGAAACCATGATCATCAATCAATCAACAAGCTAGTTTAACAAGAGGCTTACTAGGGACTCTCTTATGTTTACAAAACACACAAGTATTAGTGTTTCCTAATAATACAATTATAGCATGGGATGTAAACATTCATCATAAACACAAAGATATAATAATAACCTCTTTTATTATTGCCTCTTGGGCATATCTCCAACAAGAACCACATTGTTTAACAAGCAAAGAATACAGCCATAACATGTATATCTTCTATATACCTAAGCTGGACATCTCCAACCTTTTCTTTTCTGCCAAATATTTTATAGATTCTCTTTCAGCAATTCCTTTTCCTTTTAAAAGAATCTATCAACATTAGTAGTGGTGTCATTCACATGACACATAGTACAAAGCGTATATAGTCAAATACTAATACCTTTGGACTTGCACTTTGAAGTGGATCACCATCATCAAATGTTTGGCATTCTTTCAAAAATCCATTCTTTAGTAATCTTTTAGTGTAGTAAATAGTTTACTTACATCTTCTATTCATCCTTATCATGACAACTTTCATGATCAAGCTACTATAGCCTATAAGGATGAATCGTGAGTATACTATCAGTTCCCAAAACCTTTTTGGTAGATTAGGATGCCTAGCATCTCCATCCTTCACAAATTCTCATACAATATGAGAACATGTATTTTGCTAAATTATACTCTATCATAATGCAACCAAAAACTTTGTTTCACATATCACAGTATCTTTCTGAAGGAAATATGCCCTGAGAGGCAATAATAAAGTTGTTATTATGTATTCCTTATATATGATAGATGTTTATTTTGCATGCTAGAATTGTATTGATCGGAAACATCAATACATGTGTGTTTAATAAACAAAAAGGGTTCCTAGTTATGCCTCTCTTATAGACTAGCTTGTTGATTAACAAGATGATCAAGGTTTCCTGATCATGGACATTGGATGTTGTTAATAACAAGGTCACAACATTTGTGAAATGATGTGATGAACATTCATCCGAAGTATAGCATTACGATCAAGTCATTATGTTTATATTTCTATAACATCATACGAAGTAATCTTTATCCTTAGACCATGAGATCATGTTAATTGCTAACACATGAAGAGTATCTTGATAACATCAAACGTCACACCATAACAGGGTGACTATAAAGATGGGTTCAGTGCTACGAAGGTGTTATGTTGAGGCTCATGGATCAAGAGTGGAATTTGTCAATCCCGATGATAGATAGATATACTCTGGGCCCTCTCGGTGATATCATATTGAGATAGCTTGCAAGCAAGTGATGTGATCACTAGAATGTTATATCACGGGAACGAGAAAAGAGTGCATGTCGGTAATGAGATCAAACTAGGTATTTGGATACCGATGATCGAATCTCGGACATGTATTATATCATGAGACAAAGGGATTAAATTACAAGCGTTAAAGGTTCTCACGATCACAGAAGTCATCGTTGAATATGCAAGAGTCGGTATGGATCTCCAGGTCCCGCTTCTGACTATTGATCTGAGAGGAGTCTCAATCATGTCTGCATTATTCGCGAACCGTAGGGTGACACACTTAAGAGTTACCGGACACCATTTTGGAGCACATATGTTTCTGACGAAAGAATTGCAAAGCGCAGGAATTGTTTCGATAGAAACCGGAAATTGTTTCGGGTGAAATTGCAGAAAGTGGTTATGCATGTGATATTGAAATATTGCAAGGGGTTCAATGTGAATGTTTGTTAATTAAAGTAATGTGGAGGGGTTACCACCACATGAATGGGGGAGGTGAGGGGTCACCCCCCATGTGCCGGCCATGGATAGGAGGGGCACCCCCCTCCTCCTATAAAAGGCCCCCTCCTCCTTCTTCCTTACACCTCCTTGTGAAGGATCTATCTCCCCCTCTAGAATTATTCCCCCATGGTCTCGGATTAGTGAGATACATGTTCCCGGTGGCATTTCGTCTGGAAGGAGTTGCTGCTTCCGTTGGATCACTGGAGCGAGGAGGTGGAGGTTGTCTGGTGGCTTGAACGTGTGTGCCAGTATGGATGCGCTGCTGAGTTGCGGCGCTCAGACTTCCACACGATCTTGAGATCGGCAAGTGTACGACTACATCAACCACGAGTTCCTACTCGTTAACAAAACACGTTGTCTTTGAAGGTAAGTTCTCGTTGGATGTATGTCCACCCGTTGCTTTGTACCTAGTAGATAGATCTTGGTGTGTAGTTCTCATCGTAGGAAATTTTTTGTTTTCTATGCTGCGGACCCAACAGTGGTATCAGAGCCTGATCTATGCGTAGGTGCTTTGCACGGGTAGTACACATATGTTTATATGTGGGCGATGATGATCATGTTATTGCATCTTCTATGTACTTTGGATATTGGTGGCATAGTGGGATGAAGCGGCCCGGACCAACCTTACATGTCATCGTACATGAGACCGGTTCCACGACTGACATGCAACTTGTTTTGCATAAGTGGCTGGCGGGTGTCTGTCTCTCCTACTATAGTCAATATCTGATTTACAACGAGTTGCTAATAACTTGGTTATCCTCGTTGTGGTTCATGTTCGTAGGTAAGAACTGTTCTATCTCCGAAAGCCCTAAGCCACGTAAAACTTGCAATTGATAAATTAGAGGCGTCTAGTTTAGATCGTTGCTGGGCTAGTGTATTGATATGGTATTGTTGTGGGTAGATGTATGATAGATACTCTTACAACACATTCAACGTGTAAGTTCCATAGACCTTGGCCTTACACACAAAGGAATGATAGAGATCATACCACGATGCAAATGATAGAGATCAAATGCATGGACCATATCATCTCACTTTACACATTAGATGTTAGCATCTTATACTGCTAGTTTGGCGCTTTTGGTAGCATTGTAAGATGATCCCTCATTTAGATATCAAGATAAAATTTGTTCTTCCTTGAGTATGCACAGTTCTATGGATCGTGTTTTGAGACATCACGTGATGATCGGGTGTACTCGACTCTACGCTTTCATACAACGGGTGTAAGACAGTTTTACACACACGAGTACTAAGTTTCTTACTTGGTGAGCCTAGCATGTACAGACATGGCTTCGGAACACGGACCGAAAGGTTAAGCATGAGTCATATAGTTGATATGATGCCCATATAGATGCTCGCCTTTGAAGCTACACCGACTCACGTGATGATCGGACTTGGTGTAGTGGATTTGGTTCATGTAATCACCAAAAGGACACGAGGGATGTCGTTTTTGAGTGGGAGTTCATTAGTAATTTGGATTAGTTGAACTCAATCTATCATAAACTTAGTCTAAATAAACTTTACAAATTCTGTTGTAGATGGCACCACCTGCTTTTAATTTCAATGTGTTCATGGAGAAAGAGAAACTTGTTGCGAATGGTAGCAACTTCACCAACTAGGCTATGAATTTGAGGATTCTACTCACTGCTGCACAAAAGCAATATGTGCTAGATGCGTCGTTAGGCCCCCACCAGCTCCTGATGCCCCTGACAAGGAAAAGAATGTCTATGTGACTCGTTAGGAGGACCACAACTTAGTTCATTGCGGCATACTCTATGGGCTAGAGCCAAAACTTCGAAAGCGTTTCGAGAATGGCAATGCCTTTGATACCATGGGAGAATTGAAAATGATTTTCGATACCCATGCTGTCGTAGAGAGTTATAATGCTACTGAAAAGTTCTTTAGCTGCATGATGGAGGAGAACAACTCCGTTAGTGAGCATGTACTCAAAATGTGTGGGTACGCCGATAAGCTTGTGTCCTTGGGAATAAGGATTCCCATTGACTTACGCATACATCGTGTTCTCCAATCTCTGCCACCTAGCTACAAGAGCTTCGTGATGAACTATAATATGCAGGGCATGAAGAAGACTCTTCCCGAGCTTCTGTCAATGCTTAAGACTACAGAAGTGGAGATTAGGAAAGAACATCAAGTGTTGATGATCAATAGGACCACCGGTTTCAAGAAAGACAAGAAAGGCAAGCACAAGGGAAAGAAGGGTGGCAAATCTGTTGCCGCGCCTGAAAGAAACCCCGAGCTGGCCCTAAGTCCGATATCGAGTGCTACTATTGCAAGGGGACTGGCCATTGGAAGCGCAACTGCCCCAAGTATTTGGCGGACAAGAAGTCCGGCAAGGCAAACAAAGGTATATATGATATACATGTTATTGATGTGTACTTGACTAGTACTCGCAGTAGCACCTGGGTATTTGATACGGGATCGGTTGCTAATATATGTAACTCGATTCAGGGGCTGTGGAACAAGCGACAACTAGCAAGGGATGAGGTCACAATGCGGGTCGGCAATGGATCAAGAGTTGATGTGATCGCCGTCGGAACGCTACCTCTCCATATGCCATCGGGATTAGTTATAAACCTGAATAATTGTTATTTGGTGCCTGCACTTAGCATGAACATTGTATCCGGATCGTGTTTGATGCAAAGTGGTTATTCGTCTAAATTTGAAAACAATGGTTGTTCGATTTATATGGATAATATCTTTTATGGTCATGCACCTGTGTTGAATGGTTTATTTCTGATGGATCTCGATAGTAATATTACGCACATTCATAATGTTAATGCTAAAAAGATTAAACTTGATGATGATATATCTGCATATATCTGGCACTGCCGTCTAGGTCATATTGGCGTTAAACGCATGAAGAAACTCCATTCTGATGGACTTTTGGAATCACTTGATTTTGAATCATTTAATACATGTGAGCCATGCCTTATGGGCAAGATGACTAGAACGCTGTTTTCTGGTTCAATGGAACGGGCGACAGATTTATTGGAAATCATACATACTGATGTGTGTGGACCAATGAGTGTGTCGGCGCGAGGTGGATATCGTTATTTTGTTACTTTCGCGGATGATTTGAGTAGATATGGGTATATCTATTTGATGAAACACAAATCTGAAACTTTTGAAAAGTTCAAGGAATTTCAGAATGAAGTGGAAAATCATCGTAATAGAAAGATCAAATTTCTACGGTCTGACCATGGAGGAGAGTATCTAAGTTACGAGTTTAGCACACACATGAAAGAGTGTGGAATAGTTTCACAACTCACGTCTGCCGGAACACCACAACATAATGGTGTGTCGGAACGTCGTAATCGTACCTTATTGGATATGGTTCAATCTATGATGTCTCTGACTGACTTGCCACTGTCATTTTGGGGTTATGCACTGGAAACAACTGCATTCAGTTTAAATCGGGCACCATCTAAATCCGTTGAAACGACACCGTATGAATTATGGTTTGGAAACAAACCTAAGCTGTCATTTCTTAAAGTTTGGGGATGCGATGTTTATGTGAAGAAACTTCAGCCGGATAAACTCGAACCCAAAGCAGAAAAATGCGTCTTCATAGGATACCCTAAGGAAACGATTGGGTATACCTTCTATCACAGATCCGAGGGCAAGGTTTTTGTTGCCAAGAATGGATCCTTTCTCGAGAAGGAGTTTCTCGCGAAAGGGGTGAGTAGTCGGAAGGTAGAACTCGAAGAGGTTATTGAACCTTCTCTTCATGAAATGGTGAGTAGCACAGCACCGGAAGTTGTTTCGGAGTTGACTTCACCTAATGAAGAGAGAGTTAATGATATTGATCATGAAACTCCGAAAGAGGACACTACCGAACCTCGCAGGTCAAGAAGGACACGTGCAGCTCCTGAACTGTACGACAATCCTATTGTGAATTTCATGGTTGATGAATTGGATGACCCTGCGACGTATGAAGAAGCGATGATGAGCCCAGATTCCAACAAATGGCTAGAAGCCATGAAATCCGAGATGGAATTCATGTATGAGAACCAAGTTTGGACCTTGGTGGACTTACCTCACGATCGAAAGGTCGTTGAGAATAAATGGATTTTCAAAAGAAAAACTGATGCTGATGGTAATGTGACCATCTATAAGGCTTGACTTGTCGCAAAGGTGTTTCGACAAATTCAAGGAGTTGAGTATGATGAGACATTCTCTCCCGTAGCGATGCTTAAGTCGGTTAGGATTATGTTAGCAATTGTTGCATATTTCGATTATGAAAAATGGCAGATGGATGTCAAAACTGCGTTCCTCCATGGTAATATTGAAGAAGAGTTGTATATAATACAACCTATGGGTTTTGTCGATCCTAAGGATGCTAATAAGGTATGCAAACTTCAGCGATCCATCTATGGACTGAAGCAAGCATCTCGGAGTTGGAATCTCCGCTTTGATGAGGTGATCAAAGAGTTTGGATTTGTCCAAACTTATGGAGAGGCTTGTATTTACAAGAAAGTGAGTGGGAGCAATGTGGCATTTCTGATATTATATGTGGATGACATATTATTGATTGGAAATGATATAGATCTTTTAAACAGTGTTAAAAGTTATCTAAACAGCAAATTTTCGATGAAAGACCATGGTGAAGCGTCATATATATTAGGCATTAAAATCTATAGAGATAGATCAAGGCGCCTAATTGGGCTATCGCAGAGTACATACCTTGATAAGATATTAAAGAAGTTTAATATGGACGGAAGTAAGAAGGGGTTCTTGCCTATGTTGCAAGGTAAGACATTGAGTAAGACTCAAAGTCCGGCTACGGCGGAAGAAAGAGAGATGATGGATAAGATCCCCTATGCCTCGGCCATAGGCTCTATTATGTATGCCATGCTATGTACAATACCGGATGTGGCACATGCTATTAGTTTGACTAGTAGGTACCAATCTGATCCAGGTTCGGAACACTGGATAGCGGTCAAGAACATCCTCAAGTACTTGAGAAGAACTAGGGATATGTTTCTTATATACGGAGGTGAAGAAGAGCTAGTCGCTAAGTGTTATGTTGATGCTAGTTTTGACACCGATCCGGATGACTCTAAGTCTCAATCCGGATACGTATTTCTCTTGAACGGAGCAGCAGTTAATTGGAGGAGTTCCAAACAACCTATGGTGGCTGGATCAATGACGGAGGCGGAATATGTTGCTGCTTCAGAAGCGGCGCAGGAAGCGGTTTGGATGAAAGAGTTCATTACGGAACTAGGTGTGGTTCCTAGTGCATTGGACCCAATGGTGATCTATTGTGACAACAATGGAGCCATAGCCAACGCAAAGGAACCGAGGTCTCACAAGAATTCCAAGCATATTAAGCGTCGGTTTCACTCCATCCGCGAGCATGTCAAGGATGGAGATATAAAGATTTGTAAAGTACACACGGACCTAAATGTAGCAGATCCGTTGACTAAAGCTCTCCCTAGGACAAAACATGATCAACACCAGAACTCCATGGGTGTTAGATTTATCACTATGTGAACTAGATTATTGTCTCTAGTGCAAGTGGGAGACTGAAGGAAATATGCCCTAAGAGGCAATAATAAAGTTGTTATTATGTATTCCTTATATATGATAGATGTTTATTTTGCATGCTAGAATTGTATTGATCGGAAACATCAATACATGTGTGTTTAATAAACAAAAAGGGTTCCTAGTTATGCCTCTCTTATAGACTAGCTTGTTGATTAACAAGATGATCAAGGTTTCCTGATCATGGGCATTGGATGTTGTTAATAACAAGGTCACAACATTTGTGAAATGATGTGATGAACATTCATCCGAAGTATAGCATTACGATCAAGTCATTATGTTTATATTGCTATAACATCATACGAAGTAATCTTTATGCTTAGACCATGAGATCATGTTAATTGCTAAAACCTGAAGAGTATCTTGATAACATCAAACGTCACACCGTAACAGGGTGACTATAAAGATGGGTTCAGTGCTACGGAGGTGTTATGTTGAGGCTCATGGATCAAGAGTGGAATTTGTCAATCCCGATGACGGATAGATATACTCTGGGCCCTCTCGATGATATCACATTGAGATAGCTTGCAAGCAAGTGATGTGATCACTAGAATGTTATATCACGGGAACGAGAAAAGAGTGCATGTCGGTAACGAGATCAAACTAGGTATTTGGATACCGATGATCGAATCTCGTACATGTATTATATCATGAGACAAAGGGATTAAATTACAAGCGTTAAAGGTTCTCACGATCACAGAAGTCATCGTTGAATATGCAGGAGTCAGTATGGATCTCCAGGTCCCGCTTCTGACTATTGATCTGAGAGGAGTCTCAATCATGTCTGCATTATTCGCGAACCGTAGGGTGACACACTTAAGAGTTACCAGACACCATTTTGGAGCACATATGTTTTAGACAAAAGAATTGCAAAGCGCAGGAATTGTTTCGATAGAAACCGGAAATTGTTTCAGGTGAAATTGTAGAAAGTGGTTCTGCATGTGATATTGAAACATTGCAAGGGGTTATATGTGAATGTTTGTTAATTAAAGTAATTAACAAAATTCTGAATAAATTTAATAAAAGAGTTTTATTAAATGAGAGAGCATTAAACTTGGAGAATTTTAATGCATTTAAAGTGGGGACTTTAAAAGGGAATGTGAAGAGGCATTTTAATGTGGAGGGGTTACCACCACATGAATGGGGGAGGTGAGGGGTCACCCCCCATGCGCCGGCCATGGAGAGGAGGGGCACCCCCCTCCTCCTATAAAAGGCCCCCCTCCTCCTCCTTCCTCACACCTCCTTGTGAAGGATCTCTCTCCCTCTCTAGAATTATTCCCCCATGGTCTCGGATTAGCGAGATACATGTTCCCGGTGGCATTTCGTTTGGAAGGAGTTGCTGCTTCCGCTGGATCGCTGGAGCGAGGAGGTGGAGGTTGTCCGGTGGCTTGAACGTGTGTGCGAGTACGGATGCGCTGTTGAGTTGCGGCGCTCGGACTTCCACATGATCTTGAGATCGGCAAGTGTACGACTACATCAACCACGAGTTCCTACTCGTTAACAAAACTCGTTGTCTTCTAGGATAAGTTCTCGTTGGATGTATGTCCACCCGTTGCTTTGTACCTAGTAGATAGATCTTGGCGTGTAGTTCTCATCGTAGGAAATTTTTTGTTTTCTATGCTGCGGACCCAACACTTTCACGCATGATGGTTTCTGAAACAATTCTTTCAGCTCCTAGATAACCTCGATTTTAAAACAACTTTTGAATATCAAGAATCATGGAGGCAAACATGATACTTTAGATACTAACATTGGAATTCTTACTCTTGATTTAATACTACTTATTAAACTTCATGGAGTAAATAGAGTTTGCTGAAAGTTTGCAATAGGACTTCTAAACTTTAAATTGACATTCAAAATAATAAGATACCAGTTCGTAAAGTAAATATCCAGAATTCTATAGTTCTATTATCTCAATTAAAACTAAGCATAAGGTAGTAAACAGATGCCAATGACTATAACAAATTATGCAAATTCACTTTGATTTAGTTTATGACAAATTTGGTTCGACTAATCCAAATTAGAAATGAACTCCCACTCAAAAACGACATCCCTCGTGCCTTTTTGGTGATTACATGAACCAAATCCACTACACCAACTCCGATCAGCACGTGAGTTGGTGTAGCTTCAAAGACGAGCATCAATATGGGCATCATATCAACTATATGACTCATGCTTAACCTTTCGGTCAGTGTTCCGAGGCCATGTCTGTACATGCTAGGCTCGCCAAGTAAGAACCTTAGTACTCGCGTGTGTAAAACTGTCTTACACCCGTTGTATGAAAGCGCATAGTCGAGTACACCCGATCATCACGTGATGTCTCGAAACACGATCCATAGAACGGTGCATACTTAAGGAAGAACACATTTTATCTTGATATTTAAATGAGGGATCATCTTATAGTGCTACTAAAAAGCCAAACTAGCAATATAAGATGCAAACATCATATGTGTAAACTGGAATGATATGGTCCATGCATTTGATCACCATCATGTGCATCGTGGTATGATCTCTATCATTCCTTTGTGTGTAAGGCCAAGGTTTATGGAGCTTACACGTTAGGTGTGTTGTAAGGGTATCAACTATACATCAACTTACAACTTCCATATCATGACACTAGCCCAACAATGATCTAAACTAGACGCCTCTAATTTATCAATTGCAAGTTTTACGTGGCTTAGGGCTTTCGGAGATAGAACCGGTCTTACCTACGAACATGGAACCACAACGATGATAACTAAGTTATTAGCAACTCGTTGTAAATCAGATATTGACTATAGTAGGAGAGACAGACACCCGCCAGCCACTTATGCAAAACTAGTTGCATATCAGTCGTGGAACCGGTCTCATGTGCGATGACATGTAAGGTTGGTCCGGGCCGCTTCATCCCACTATGCCACCAATATCCAAAGTACATATAAGAAGCAATAACATGATCATCACCACCCACATACTCTTATGTGTTCTACCCATGCAAAGCACCTATGCATAGATCAGGCTCTGATACCACTGAAGGGTTCGCAGCATAGAAAACAAAAAATTTCCTACGATGTGAACTACTATACGCTAGGATCTATCTACTAGATACAAGCAACGGGTGGATATACATCCATAGATAACATACCCTCGAAGACAACAAAGCTTTGTTAACGAGATGGAACTCGTGGATGATGTAGTCGTACACTTGTCGATCTCAAGATCGTGATGAAGTCCAGCAGGTCCAGCTCCAGCACATCCATCAGATCCAACTCCATCAAGTCCAGCACCACCAAGTCCAGTACCGCAAAGCAGTGGTGCATCCGTGATCGCACACACGTCCGGTACCCCGACAACCTCTATCCCTCTCTCTAGCAAAGCAGCGGAAGCAGCAACTCCTTTCCAGATAAAGCCACCGGGAACATGTATCTCGCTAATCCGAGACCATGGGGGAAAAATACTAGAGGGGAGAGAGATCCTTCACGAGGAGATGTGAGGAAGAAGGGGTGTGAGGGTGGACTTTTATAGGAGGAGGGGGTGCCCCTCCCCATGGCCGGCGCCCAAGGGGTGACCCTTCACCTCCTCATTCATGTGGTGGTAACTCCCTCCACATAAATTTGCCCCTTCACATTCTCTATTAAAGTCTCCACTTTAAATGCATTGAATTTCTCCAAATTTAATGCTCTCTCATTTAATAAAACTCTTTTGTTAATTTTATTTGGAATTTTGTTAATTACTTTAATTAACAAACATTCATATAAAACTCCCTGCAACATTTCAATATTACATGCAGAACCAATTTCAGCAATTTCACCCGAAATAGTTTCGGTGTCTATTGAAATAATCCCAGCGCTTTTTTAAATATTTATCTGAAACATATTTGCTCTAAATGGTGTCGGTATCCCTTAAGTGTGTCACCCTACGGTTTGCGAATAATGCAGACATGATCGAGACCCTTCTCCGATCAATAATCAGCAGCGGGACCTGGAGATCCGTACTGACTCCTACACATTCAACGATGACTTTTGTGATCGTGAGAACCTTTAATGCTAGTAACTAAATCCCTTTGTCTCGCGATATATTACATGTCCGATATTCGATCATCGGTATCTCCATACCTAGTTTGATCTCATTACTAACATGTACTCTTTTCTCGTTTCCGTGATATAACATTCTAGTGATCTCATCACTTGCTTGCAAGCTAACCAATGTGATATCATCGAGAGGGCCCAGAGTATATCTATCTGTCATCAGGATGGACAAATCCCACTCTTGATCCATGAGCCTATACATAACACTTTCGTAGCACTGAACCCACCTTTATAATCACCCTTTAACGATGTGACGTTTGATGTTATCAAGATACTCTTCCAGTGTTAGTGATTGACATGATCTCATGGTTTAAGGACTAGGATTACTTCGTATGATGTTATAGCAATATAAACATAATGACTTTGATCGTAATGCTATACTTCGGATGAATGTTCATCACATTATTCCACTAATGTTGTGACCTCGTTATTAACAACATCCAATATCCATGATCAGGAAACCTTGATCATCTTGTTAATCAACGAGCTAGTTTATAAGAGAGGCATAACTAGGAACTTTCCTTTTGTTTATTAAACACACATGTATTAACGTTTCCAAATTAATACAATTATAGCATGCAAAATAAACATTTATCATAAACAAGGAATAAGACAATAACCACTTTATTATTGACTCTCGGGCATATTCCCTTCAAAAAGCCACCGCAATAATAATGCGAGTTGGCACTGGCCAACGGTGCCGACCCAGAAGTACCGGCGCCAAAATGGCCTAGTGGTACTTCCGATGGAGCAGCGGTACTACCGGCCTTGGCAACAATTAAAACCAAAACTGCAGTAACTTTTGCATCCGAACTCCAAAAGAGATGAAACCAATTTTGTTAGAAAGATAGTGAAGAGTAGAATCCAACAAAATATCAAGTGTATATATGTGATATATGTACCAAGGTGTGTAACCGGAAAACCCGCAAGATAAAAAAGCAATAAGATATTCAAGGGTAATCCGTTTTTGATGAACTAGAGCTTGTTACAAAGTTAACCACAAGCTCTAGATCCTCACATGGATAAGATCCAAATAACAATCAAGAAAGATGATGCTATATATGCAAAGGTTTGAGTTCTCTCTGAAAGATACGATCGAGTTACTCACTCGAGAGCCCTTCTTGATTGTACGGCTATCTATCCTAAAAACATGAGACCAGCAAAAGAGAAATCCTATCAAGATAATATCTTTGCCTTGAGCATTCCACTTGACCTTGATGTAGACGATCTTGTCCTCCTCAGGATGGAACACCTTTCTTGATTGCATTTGCTCGCGCTCGCTTGATGAAGAATTACGAATTTCTCCCCATACACCATGGGGAAAACTCTTCTATGAACTTGTCTTCATCAATCCATGATCACCGAGGATGGCAAGCTTCAAGCATGTGATATTCTAGAGATGGCGCATCTTGAACTTGCACTTCATTTCTTCTAACTTCATTAGGATGATGTCTTGAAGATACATGTGAGGAACTCCAATTTTTTCTTCAAGACACTCTTGACCTTGTTTTCTTGATTCTTCTTCTTCTTCAACACGATTCTAATAGGTCCAAAGCCCTTGGACATTGCTTCTTCTTCTTCTTCATGTCTTTCAACCTCAAAGCCAACATATGGTCAAGCGATGATAATGGACAATTCCTACACGTGAAACTCAATTCAAACATTAGTCCATAGAGTTTGTCATTAATTACCAAAACCACACATGGGGACGCACATGCCCTTTTAGTCGTCCCCAACCACCGGAGAACAATCACGAACACAAGCCACCTCAAGCTGAACTAGATATGGACAAGAACAACCGATGCCATAGTCCAATCTACCGACATATAGCTAGACAACCTACTACTACCTAGACTACAGGGGTCGGTGCCTCGCCTCCGCCACCCCCCCCGACGGGATCGCTGCCGAGGAGGGCCTTGACTTGGCCCGGGAGAATGGGTGGAGCTCTTAGGTCTTAGCTACTATAGTGTAGAGAGATAGCGAGATGGAGGGTCCCTCTTTGCTGCCCAAAACCTATGAACCTTTAGTCTATTTTCAATAGAAAGTAGATGGATACTTAGAAAAACTCGCATTGTGTTTTTAAATCGTAATCCCATGGAAAGTAAAAAATGCTTGTACCTGTAAAATTTGTGCAAATTGTATGCTTAAAAATGTGCAGCTACAGAAGGTATAATTTTTATTTGTAATACTCCCTCTGTTACTAACATAAGCTCTTTTAGCAAGTTGTTAGTACATAAGTAAGTGTTGTGTCTATACTTAGAAATGAGCAACTACCCGAGTTGCATATTTTAAAACGTAAAATTATGCATTTATCTTAGTGTAACTTTAAAGTTTTGGCTCAGCAACATATACACAACAACCTACGGATCCGAAAGCCAAAATAAACAACGGGAAATTAACAACCAAATGTAAAAGGATGACCATAAACAAGAAACATATACTAGTACTAACTATGGCTAAACTAATTCGATTGGGATATAGTACCAAAACCGCTTAAAAGCAACACTTAAGCATGCATCACATCAACCATATTTAGACATGTAACATTTGACTAGTGGTACTCCCTCCATTCCAAAATTCAAGACCTGTAATCTTTGTCTTTAGTTTTTGTGGGAAAAACCACATGGGCAATAGGAATTATCATTAGAAACATAATTTAATATTGTTTTTGCATGTTGTATTTATTTGGGACATGATTTTTTTTAGATTGAAACTACTGCCTTAACCACCACGTTCAACATCCAACAGGTTCACAACACACTGCCCAGCCATGTTTTACACAAATTATTTCCGCAGCCTAACATGTTGATATGTTTTCATGCACTTGGTCAAAAATTTACAAAGATTGACTTAGCACACGAATCTACTGCCGCATATAGAGTTTAGACAGAAAAAATATGAAGAAAAATAAATTCTCACTAGTATTTAAAATAGTAATGGCATAACTGGAAAGTGGAAACATAACTGTGATAGTTCTGGCAAAATATAAGTCAACCCGCCACTCCTCAGTCACATCTCTCCTTCCTACTTCCCTCGCCCCGAATGATTCCCTCCGTCGGCACGACACCCGCGACGCGTTCGACGGAATGCGCCGCCGCGCACCGCCCATGTGGGCGCCTCCCCCTCCCGTGCCGCCCGCCGCGCGCGCACGAGCGAGATGTCGCTATGCCAGCTGCGCTGCGCCGCGCCCCGCCCCGCCCCGCTGGGGGGTGGCGCGAGCGGGACGTCACCTTCCTCACCTTTTTGACCCGGCAACCTCCTCCTCCACCACCTCCGCTCCCCTCCCCTTGCCGTCCATGTCACGCATTTGTTCCCTTTTGCTCCCACCCCGCTTGTCCTCTTCCCCCGCCTGGCCGCCTACTTGTCGCCCGCCCGCTCTCGCGTCTCTCTCGCGGCCTCTCTCCTCTCTTTATCCTCCCCGTGGGCGCCGTCGAGATCAACAGACCGGTGGTTGGCTCGCCCGTCACGCCAGTAGCTGTTGGCCCCCTTTCTGCCTCGGTTCTTCTCTGTGTGCCGGCGATCGAGCCTGCGGAATCCGACGCTCTTTCTTCCGGGATCACTTCGAGCTCAAAGGTTCGCTGAACTGCTTAAATTATGCGATGCTATCCTGGGATCGGGCTTAGTGATTCTTCTGTTCTCTTGATCCCGTGCTCAAGATCTGATGTCAGTCCTTCTTGATTTTGCTGCTGTTGAGTCAATTCGAATTTCCCTCGGCTCGTTTTAGAAGCTTTGCCCCCATTTGGGCATGTAGAATTTTGCTCAACCTCTGATTATCGGATTTCCATCGAATTGATGGAGTGAATAGACAATCTAGTTGATCGCCAGACCTTCTGATGCGGGGAAAGTTCCCTTTGTCTGATCACGCTAGGCCTGTCGGCACTGATGTAGAGAAACATGGGCTCGCCCGATGCTTAGGAATCTTGCCGGATAGTTTGTTTGCCACTTGCTAGTTATCAGTGACCACTGTGTGGTCCTGATGCCCTATTTCTTAGAGAAGTACGCCTGTCTTTTGCCTGAATGCATGGCCATTGGTTGCTCTTAGAGCCCCCTTGCTGACTTGATCACAAGAATATTTGCTGTGTCCCATTGAATACTGAATAATCTCCTCCCTTGTTAGGTGTCTTGTGAAGACAATATTAGGCCATCACCTAACCTAACGTGGGTTGGAGTATGAAGTGGATTGGCTTAAACTGATTGCCAAGGAGCCTGACTAGCTGGTTAAGGAGCACTGCATAAGAGTTATTCGAAGTTCTTAGAGGTTTCCAGGTATGTCAAATGTAAATGATACGTAGTTGCTTTGCTGCATTGGCTTTATTTCTCTTCTTGTTTCCTCATGGGAATTCAGAGTGGAATTGATCGCTAGACATGTAGTGTGGTCCGTCACTGATCAACTCCGTTTGATGTAGCCCCTATGATATTGCAGAATGCAACATTGTCTTCCTGAAATCAATGTATATCGGTGTAAAACAGATTAATTATGCCATGTGCAGATCTCTCCAAGTTCTGTTTCTGAATTCATTGTTTTTCCCCATTGCAGGCTAAAAGAAATTTGATCCTCAGCTAATATCAAGATCATGGGTTGGCTAAATAAAATCTTTAAAGGCTCAGTAAACAGAGTTTCAAGGGGTCATTATGATGGCAATTGGCACGAAGGCAATTCACCTGATCACATCAAAGTTAGCTTCTTCTCATTTACTATCTATCTACTCTACTTCTCAACCATTTGTCCTTTCCAGTTTCTGTTGTATCTAGTTCTTTCCTGTTCATATAACCTATCTAGTATCTACACAAAGCATAAACACATTCAGTAGAAGCTAAAACAACTAGCCATGAAAATTTTGTTCCATGTGATTATTCAGGACCTTTAGGATGCATATACCTGATATAAAAGAATTGTCGTTCAAGTTGCTTGTTGTGATTTCTGTAGGGCGCATACGACGAGAGTGACAATGAAGATATAGATCGAGCTATTGCATTATCCCTATCAGAGGGAGATCCTAATAAGGGGAAGGCTGTTGGTTAGTATTACCCAAAAAACTCTTATCCTATTATCTCTTTGTGTATTCTATTTGTAATCAACTATCTCGGCTTATATGATAAAAAATATCTCCCTGGGAACAGTGGCTTCTGTAATGGACATGATCTAGTACAGTCAGTTACTGAGTAAAAGCTATTTTACTTACTGTTGTCATTGGTGATTTAATGCAGAGCCTGATTACAGTTTGGAGGAAGATGAACAACTTGCACGGGCTCTGCAGGAGAGCCTTAATACCGAGTCTCCTCCTCATCAGCATGCTCCTGTTGCAAATGTTCCACCAGAGAGTATCCCAACAAGGGAGCCGCCTCAGTCTGTCTTCCCCTCAAGTGGATACAGGTGCCTACTGGATGCTATGGCTTATTTCATACTTCATTTTTAACAGTTTTTTAATTGCAAAACTCACAAGCTGTTTCGTTCTTTTCTCAACACATGTTATATTCGGGCAATGTTTCCAATATGTATGTTTCTTCTGCTGCTGCATTCCATGTCCCTGTCTCTGTTTTGAAACACAAAAGTGTTGTTACGAAGTTCTGAAATGGCTGACGCGATCCTTTTCATCAGAATAGTAGTGTTTTTAAACCACTCCTTTTCGCTGTTGCAAAACTAGTGTCACTCCCCCAATTTTATCTGAAAATCCAATGCAGATATAAGTAGTAGTTGGACAATGAATCTCACACTTAAATGGTAAAGAGAAAGTCATAAAGAGGGTCAGCAATGTGTATTTTCTACCAGCTTGCAGGTTCCATGAAATTGTGGAATGGTTAGTCTTCTTATAGGGATGCTAGCAGTCCATTTTTATGTCACATAATGATTAGCTCAATACCCCCAACGCAAATTCGCTATCCTTTTTTTTCAAAATAAGCAACATCAGTAGTTTGGTTGTCAGTCTTGATTTGATTAGAAGAACCTACTGGTGTATGCTTCTGTTTACTCATAGCCATTTCTGACTTGTGTAGGACTTGTGCGGGATGCAAACATCCAATTGGTCATGGACGTTTTCTTAGTTGTATGGATGCAGTTTGGCACCCTCAGTGCTTCAGATGCTTTGCTTGCAATAAGCCCATATCTGAGTATGAGGTACAAAAGCCTACTACCTCCACTACCATGCTTCAGTTCGATCAAATAATTAATACTCGTGTTTCCTCTATGCAGTTCGCCATGCATGAAGACCAGCCATACCACAAATCCTGCTATAAAGATTTTTTTCATCCAAAATGCGATGTCTGCAAGAACTTTGTAAGTGTTCTCCAGCCATGTTTATGGAAGAGCATGGAATTAGTTAAGTTCTTACTGTGAGTTGAAGCGTGATTATTGCGTTTTCCCAGATTCCAACAAACAAGAATGGCCTCATCGAATACCGAGCACATCCCTTTTGGATGCAAAAGTACTGCCCTTCCCATGAAGATGATGGCACTCCCAGATGTTGCAGTTGTGAAAGAATGGAGGTCAGTAAAGTTTTTAGATTTTTCAACCAGACTAAATTTTCCATGTTGGCTGGTTCCAGTTACTGGAAGTAAGCAGAGAGTTTTTGTTGGAATTTGGAACACAGTGAATTTTAATGTTTTTGGTACAAATATAATCACTTATTATCAGTGTAGAAATAGATGGAAATAGCTAGGGCACTAATTCTTGCTTTTGTCATTTGGTTCTCAGTGTTGACCTACAGTTTAGCGTGAGATCTTGAAAATCTGGTTTAGTATAGGTTCAGTTGAGGCTTATCTAACAAACTAATAGCTCCAAAGTATGTGTCACTATTGGTTGTTTCAATTAAGTGTACAGTTATTGCTTTTCCTATTAGATGAATGAGCATTTGCTTTTAACTATTTCCTGTGATATTTAAGAAGTATATTTAGATTTATTCATTTTTTATCCTGGAATTCAGCCAACGGATATCAAATATATAACGTTAGATGATGGGAGGAAACTCTGTTTGGAATGTCTCACTTCTGCAACAATGGATTCTCCAGAATGCCAACACCTTTACATGGATATTCAAGAATTTTTTGAAGGTTTGAATATGAAAGTAGAACAGCAAGTTCCATTACTTTTGGTCGAGAGGCAGGCTCTGAATGAAGCGTTGGAAGCTGAGAAAAGTGTAAGTGAGACGATAAATTGGTTATCTAGTGTGTGCATTGCTTTGTAACACCCAACTTATGTGTTCTTTAATTTCCTTCCTCTCAGGGACATCACCTTCCGGAAACCAGAGGTTTATGTCTTTCTGAAGAACAAATTGTCAGAACTGTGAGTTTCTAAATACCGCCACATTACTGCATTTATTTGATTACTACAAGCATGTGCAATATTACGGTTTGCAATTCCATGTACTCAATAATTCAATGTATCCAGATCTTAAGAAGACCAACAATTGGACCAGGAAACAGAATCATGGATATGATTACAGGACCATACAAGCTGGTCCGGCGGTGTGAAGTGACTGCTATTCTTATACTGTACGGGCTACCAAGGTATTAATGCTTATTTCTTTCCCCTGGCTGATGAGCGCAGACTCTGGTTGTTCTTAAATACCTTTGCTAGTTCCAAATGCATTACCTGTCACGAAGTCCTTACATTTGGGGTTTTATCCCGATAGATTTTCTTGTTAATTTAGTTGCTATGCAGATTGCAAACTGGCTCCATTCTTGCTCACGAAATGATGCACGCGTATCTTCGTCTGAAAGGTGAGTGTACTTATGCTCATCAGTTTTTAGGAGGATTCACTGGCATAGCCATTCTAGCCTCACCACGATAGCGTTGCCTTCTTCCTTTCTGTAGGGTACCGATCCCTTAGTCCTCAGGTTGAAGAAGGCATCTGTCAAGTCCTATCCCACATGTGGCTCGAGTCCGAAATCATCGCCGGTGCTAGCGGTAACGTCGCATCAACCTCGGTAGCATCATCGTCGTCGTCATCCCCAGCTCCTACCTCTTCCAAGAAGGGCGCAAAGACAGAGTTTGAGAAGAAGCTCGGAGCGTTCATCAAGAACCAGATCGAAACCGACTCTTCCGTGGAGTATGGAGATGGTTTTCGGGCGGGCAACCGGGCTGTCGAGAGATATGGACTGAGAAGCACGCTTGACCACATGAAGATCACAGGGTCATTTCCTTACTGAACATTCAGAGTAAAGCAAAAAGACATTCCTCGATTTGTGAAGATGGCTGCATATTTTGGAGGGTTAAATTAGACACGTCATACATTATACCACAGGGTAAGATTAGTTTACAGTAAAGTAAGAAGAGAAAGAAAGAAAGAAAGGTAAAACGTACAGATATATCTGTAAAATTTCCTGTTGTCTTGTGAAATAATAGTACTACAATTGTTTTTCGCATTACCAACATATGAATGATGGCGTGCATGTCTTACAAGCAGTAATTTTGATAAAACTTTGCCAAATATTGTCTTTAGCAGTTATCAACCGCGGTTGACATACTTGTTGTATTGTGAACAAGGATTTCAAGACCAGCAACTCGTGTTCAGATACAAAGTTGATACCATTAGATTTGTGTTCAGATACGCTCTCTGTGTTTAGATAAATTGTGGCAAAAATAGTGTTTAACACTACTATGAACAATGATTTCCAGACTAGTTAGAAGTTCCGAAAATCATTGTGAAATGACGTAAGTACCCCTGCCTGAACTGAACCATGTTAGATTGACCTCTCCTGTTCAATCCCAACGGATCGAACGAGCCTTTTGACTCATGCCCTGATCGGGGGCGTCCAACCGAACAAGGTTGGTGGGGCCCCTGTGGCAGCGGTATAAAGAGGAGGTGGGGGCCGGGGCACACGTAACGAGGTTCGTCGCGCCGCCGCTCCACCCACCTAAATCCCTTCTGATCTAGGGTTAGCGCTAGCTGCAGGAAGACTCACCACCGCCACCACTTTGCCCATGCTCTCGCCGTCGACCACCATGGCCAACAGCTCGTCTAGCTCGAGCCAGAACGAAGGTACATACCGTCTGTCTCCCATCTTCCTCTCAGATCAAGATAGATCAAGCCCTATAGAATATACCGAGAACTAGTAGAGTCAAACATTGGTATCAGAGCATATTTTGGCTATGTAATTTTTTTCGGTAGAAAGCAAAGCAGAGAAAACCCTAGATCCCTAAAAGTACAGTGCGCCGCCCACACGGCCGCGCCGTTCCCTAAAAGCAAGGAACACAGATAAAAGGATTCACCGGCCACCGCCGTGCGCCGGCAAAGGGAGCCTCCGCCTGGGCCATTTGACGGCGGCGCACCCACCCTCGGGTGGATGCACGCGCCGGCAAAGGGCCAAGGGGGGCTCCACCGCTAGCTGCAGCTCTCCCAGCTACTTCTCGATTTGTTTCGGGGTGTAGTGGAGGAGCACAGAGCAACAGAGGAAAGAAAGGAGAAGGGGCTCGTCGCCGGTGTACGGCCGGATGGAGCTGCCTCCTCACCGACCCGCGAGCGGGGCCTCTGTGAGAGAGCTGCCATCGCTTCGCTGCCACAGGGGAGGAATAAAGCAAGGTGGAGGGGCTTGATGACCCACAGGTATAGGGGGTGTATCGCAGTATTTTCGATAAGTAAGAGTGTCGAACCTAACGAGGAGCAGAAGGTGCTGGCTAGTGGTATGGATCAGGAATTCTCTGCAAATACTTAGCAAACGGATTTTTAGGGGTTTTTGATAAAGCAAGTAAACAAAGTATGAGTAAATAAAAGATAGTAGGAATAAATGCAGCAAGTGGCCCAATCCTTTATACAGCAAAGGACAAGCCGGTTGTATTACTTAAGATGACCAAACGTTCTCGAGGACACATGAAAAGACTGTCAAATGCTTTCGCTTCATATAGTTGATTAATCTTCTTTAGCTTGCTAAGTGTTGTGTGGGTGAACCTGTGCTAATGTACCGACCTTCCTAGGACTAATACATACTTGTGATTATACCCCTTACAAACATCCGTAAGTACAAGAAAGTAATTAAGGTAGAAACCTAACCACAGCTTTAAACTCTAAGACCCTTACGTCCCTTGTGCAATGGTTTTCTAACGGAGGTTCAAGTTTCTGTCACTCTGGCAACCCCTACGATTAGTAGCCAAATACACAATGCATTCCCCTATGACCATATAGGTGAAGTGTCATGTAGTCGACATTCACATGACACCACTAGAAGAAGTACACCACAACTTAAATATCAAACTATTAAATCTTTCTCAACACAACTCCACTACTAACAACATGACTTCTCTCATGTCCTCAAGGATAAAACGAACTACTCACAAGACATCATATGGATCATGATCAGAGATGGAATAATGATGTATAACAATCTGGACATAAACAATAATTCAATGGTTCACTTAATAGCATCAACTACAAAGAGTAATCAACATCGGGAAAGTTTCCCCTATGAACTATGCAAGATTCAACGCAATTGTTACAGCAATATGGAGATGGTGATGAGGGTGCTTATGGTGATGATGGTGATGACGGTGGTGGTGATGATGATGATCCCGATGAAGTCCAGCTTGATGATGGTGTTGATGGCGACGATCTCCCCTCTTCGGGAAGGAATTCCCCCGGCAAAAATCTGTCTGTCGAAGAGATCTTTCTCTCTCGGTGTTTTCCGTCCCGCAGAGGCGGCGAAATCTTTCTGTGGTCACTCCCCGAGTCTTAGGGTTTCGGGAGGATAATATATGCCAGAGGGAAGTGCCAGGGGTGGACCAGGGCGGGCACACCACCTGGTGGCACGGCATAGGCTGGCCCGCGCCAGGGGGTGGTGTGGGCCCCCTGTGGCCCATCTCTAGCCCCCCTTCTGGCTTCCTTCGTCTTTTAGAAAAATAGGATTTTCCGTATATTTTCTCGGATTTTCTGAACTTCACGAATTTTGCCTCCAAACAGCACCTTTTCCATCAGAATCCTGACTGCAGCGGTCCATGCTCCAAAAGTCATCAACCATGCAAAAACAGATGAAATAACATAAGTATCACCTCTCAATACGAAATATATCAATGAATAACAGTGAATTATGACATAGAATAGTGATTCAAAATAGACGTATCAGGGCTCGTCGCCAGCCAAGACCGGGCGGCGCTGCCTCCTCGCCGTCTCGCAGCGCGCGGGATGCACCGCCGCCGACGCGAGCGAGATACACATGCGCGGGGGAGAGGACTGTTCTGGGGCTTAGGGTTAGGGATGAGCTGGGGCGTCTGGTTTTGACCCAGCCGAAAGGTGCGCTCAGCCGTCGGATGCAGATGAACGACCGAGATGGACTGGCACCTCGCTGGCGTTCGGTGACAGCAGCGTGGGTCGCGTAGGCCACGCTAGGCAGCGCGCATAGCAGCCGGCAGAGGGTGCTAGGCTCTACACAGCGGGCGGTGGGCCGTTATCTACCGCCCAACGCACAGTTTTTGCCATTTTATTTTTATAGAAGCTGTTTTGGATGATTTTGTACAGTTTTTTGAAAAATTTCGTATAGTTTTTTCTAATCAAACTAATCCAACGAATGGTTTGTTTTAGAAATAGAAAAGCAACAGTAAAGTTTCCGAAATGCGTAAAGTTTAAAGAATTATATTCTTTTCTTCCGTTGTAAATAGTTAAAGGGCTCTTTTAAAATTTAATAAAGATAAAATAGAGTATTAAATTTTTGAGAGCATATTAAAGTTTAATTCTGATCAAGTTTATGTTATTTTTCTAACCAACGTTGTAAATAGCATGATTATAATTAGTGTCTTGTTTTAAAGTAATTAAAGTCATGTGCTTTTGATTCTATGTTCTGCCCAACTGTGATGTAGAATTATCTGCATAAATATTTGTATGTCTTAATTTTGACCAACGTTAGATTAATACATACAATTGTTATTGTTCTCACTTCTTTGTGCTTTCAGGAGGATTCTATTTGATGAACTGCATCAAGGAGGTCCCCATACTAAGAGGTGACAATTACTCTGAGTGGAGAAAGAAGGTGGACTTCGCGTTTATCTGCGCTGAGGTGGATCGGGTCCTTGAGACCAAGCCTCCCACCAAGCCGACAGAGCCCATCAGAGATGCTACCGATGATGATGTTGCATGGGACAAAAAGAAAAGGGACTATGCTCCAGTAGAGCTGGCATACTCCATAGAAAACCAAAAATGGCAGAACGCCAACAAGAAATGCATGGCATTTATAAAGAATACAGTTGAGCCATCAATTGTTGGTTCAATCACAGAGTGTGCTTCTGTAGGGGAGTACATGGAAAAGATAAAGAGTCAGTTCACTGGCTCTTCAAAGACATATGCAATCCAGCTGCTGAAGCAGCTGGTGACAGAAAAGTATACAGGAGGTGGGTATAGCATCAAGGAGCACATCCTTCAGATGAGCAACATGGCTGCCAAATTGAAGGCCATGGAAGCTGATCTGGAGATAAAACCTGCTCTCCTTGTCCACATGGTCATGGTGTCACTACCTCAACAGTTTGAGAACTTTGTTGTCAATTATAATATGGCCCCTGAAAAATGGGACATAGAAAAGACCATCGCCATGTGTACCCAAGAAGAGGAGAGGCTCAAAGCCCAGAATGGAGGTTCCTTGAACTTTGTCAAAGACAACAAGAAAAGGAACTTCACCCAAAGCAACCATGGCTCCCCTACTAAGCCATATGGTAAAGCTCCCATGCACTATCAACATCATCAGAGGCCTGCTCTTCCAGTGGACAAAGATGCCTGTCTCCACTGCGGCAAGAAAGGGCATTTCAAGAAAGATTGCTCTGTTTGGTTAAAGGAACTGATGGCAAGAAAAGGGATTCCATTCGACGAGGATTATGAGAAGAAGTGAAGGATGCGATGAATTCGTAAATGGAATCCTAGCGGATGTTGAGGCCGTTGGCGACATCTCCTTGGAGCTTGCTGATGGATCAACGATCTTTCTTACGGATGTCCTCTATGCTTCTTCTTTTGCATAGAAACTTTAATAAGTGTATTGTGTTGGAACAAAGTAAACTTTGAATGTCACTGTGGACATGGCCAGTGTGCCATTTATCGTAATAAAAATTGTGTGGGTGTTGCTTTCCTTCACAATGAGCTTCTTTTAATTATCTACTCGTGAAAAAGTTTATTCTGTGTGTAATGTGAAAAAGCATGTTTCTCGTTGAATAAAGATCCAAAGAAAAGAACGAGAACTCATGACTCGTCGAAATTATGGCACTATCGTTTAGACCATATTTCGAGGGGGAGAATAGAAAGACTAGTTGTGAACATGAAGAGTTCCCTCGCTACAACACCTAAGGGTTTGGGGGAGCCCAGCCGAGGCCAAAGTAGAGTTCCCTCGCTACAAGACCTAAGGGTTTGGGGGAGCCTAGCCGAGGCCAAAGTAGAGTTCCCTCGCTACAACATCTAAGGGTGTGGGGGAGCCTAGCCAAGGCCAAAGTATTTAATCGAAATCGACATATAGCAAAGCTTGACCCCAAAAAGTCAGTTGCCATTTCATTGGCTATCCTGAAAAGTCAAAGGGTTTTTGTTTCTACTGTCAAGACAGATACACAAAGTTTGTAGAAACGAGACATGTTGTTTTCGAAGAGGATGAAATGACAAGGGGGAGCATGGTAACTCGGAAAATTGATCTTGAGTAGAAAAGGGTGCATGCACCTAATCCGATGACTCAGGAGCCATTCTTCGAGCTACCTGTTGTTCCTGCATCGATAACCCTAGAGGTTGTGGTGCAAGCACCTGTTGCAACCTCACCCATGACAATAGTGAGTGAAGATCCAAAACCTGTCCGTCAGGAGCCGATTAAACCCATTGTTGAGTATGAAAGGGAGAAGCAGCAGCCACCTCCAGAAGATGCACTGCATGATGAGAAATTTGGATCTAGAGAGAATGCTGAGGACGACTATGTTTACGCAAAGTTTAAAAGTGGGAGATACATCTTCCTAATTATGTATGTGGACGATATCTTGCTTGCTAGCAGCGATGTCAGTCCACTACTAGAAACAAAGAAGTCCTTGTCCTCAAACTTTGATATGAAAGATCTTGGTGAAGCTTCATATGTTTTGGACATAAAAATTCACCGAGATAGGACAAATGGGGTTCTAGGATTGCGCAGAAGGCATATCTAGAGAAGGTTCTAAAGAAATATAATATGCATGCACGCAATACCACACCTGATCCTATAGTCAAGGGCGACAGTTTTGGGAAATTTCAATGTCCCAAGAGTCAATATGAGATCGATCAAAATGAAAGTGGTACCATATGCTTCGGCCGTTGGAAGCTTACAGTATGCACAAGCGTGCACTCACCCTGACTTAGCTTTTATCACCGAGGTACTCGGCAGATATCAAAAGAATCCAGACATACAACACTGGAAGATGGTAAAGAAAGCTTTGCGTTATGCGCAAGACACAAAATACCTCATGATAACATATAGAAGGTCTGATTCCCTAGATATAAGAGGGTATTCATACGCTGTTTTTGCGGGAGACAAAGACGGTCGAAAGTCCACGACAGGATACGTCTTCAGTCTCGCAGGAGGGGCTATTTCGTGGAGAAGCTCCAAACAGTCAATAGTTGCATCATCCACCATGTATGCAGAATTTATAGCATGTTATGAGGCAACGGGGCAGGCGATATGGTTAAAAAAATTTATACCCGACTTGAAAGTGGTAGATTGCATTGACAAACCACTAAAGATGTACTGTGACAACAAGCCCGCAGTATTCTATGCTCACAACAACAAGTCGAGTAATGCCTCAAAACCAATGGAGATAAAATATTATGTTGTGAGAGATAAGATCCAGGATCACACTATAAGACTCGAGCATATAAGGACAAAGGATATGCTTGCGGATCCGCTAACGGAAGGCTTACCATCCAATGTGTTCAAGGAGCACTTAGCCGGCATGGGTTTAAGGGAAAGCCTATGATTTCTGGATCAAAGAGGCCCCAAAAGAAACAGAATTTGTTTCAAAACAAGAGGTATATTGTAGCTGTCTGATTCTATCGGCAATTGAGCTGTGACGATGAAACATGCTCTATGTACCGAACTGTGATGAAACGAGTAAAGTGTAAAGTATAAAGGAAAGTCGAGATCAAGTGGGAGAATGTTAGATTGACCTTTCCTGTTCGATCCCAACGGATCAAACGAGCCTTTTGACTCGCGCCCTGATCGGGGGCGTCCAACCGAACAAGGTTGGTGGGGCTCCTATGGCAGCGCTATAAAGAGGAGGTGGGGGCTGGGACACACGTAACGAGGTTCGTCCCGCCGCCGCTCCCCCCACCTAAATCCCTTCCGATCTAGGGTTAGCGCTAGCTACGGGAAGACTCACCACCGCCAGCACTTTGCCCATGCTCTCGCCGTCGACCACCATGGCCAACAGCTCGTCTGGCTCGAGCCAGAACGAAGGTACATACCGTCTGTCTCCCATCTCCCTCTCAGATCAAGATGGCGAGCACATTACAAGCCCACAACAACCGCTCCTCTTGAGAGTCGACTCCCGTCCTTCGTGGCCGCCCCTCTCCCCCTCCCTCCCCGGCGGCCATGGTGGCCGGCGAGAAGCTGGAGTAGGTGGTAGGTCTTTTCTTTCCCTTGTAGTAGTAGTAGTCCTAGATCTTGTGCTGGTGTGTTGTCCCCTCATGGCGTCTGGGAGTAGTTCGCCGGAGTCTCTTGGTCGTCTCCGGCGTGGCCTAGGCTTGGATGCCTTCCCAACGAAGCTCTCGTGGCAGGAGCTTTGGCTGGTGGCTGTTCTGGGCTTAGGGATCTCCGACAATAAGACCAAGTCTTGGAGCTCTGCTTCTCGGCCGGTAGCGCACGCCGGCGAGCAGTCGCTTCCGCTCTTCTCTGTTGTGCTTCCATGGAGGAAGCTGATGGTGGAGGTCGGGGCGAGATCCATAAATAAGTGCAAGCTCCTGCAGCGTGTTACCCACGAGGCACAACCTCTCCCCTTGGCTGACCGTGGTGGCGGGGAAGAGGATTGGCCTGTCCTTGTGCTTGGACATGCTGCCAGGAGGGGAAGATTTGATCTGCTCGTTTGCAGGTCGGAAGCTGCGCCGCTGCGGAGTTCCTACACGGAGGACATGCTCGCCGAAGTGATCTATGGCCAAAAGGGGCCACTCCGCGCCGTGTCGTGCTGTGAGCACCACGGTCACCTCTGCCTCCAGGCTATGCCATCTCGGAGGAAACTCGATCTAGGCACGGTACTCCACCCTGCTCGTGAACCAAGTGGTTTCGTCCCCGGTCTCGCCGGCGGCGACCGTAGTCTCAGATCCTTCATCGCTGGCGGAGAAGAAGGACCCGATCGCGTTTTAGCTATCTCTGTCAAGGTCCTTTTTGTAAAACTGAGAGTTTTTTCTGTTATCCCTGTTTGGAGCAGGAACCTCTATGTAATTATGCCCGCCAATTAATGCAGCTTCTGGGGCCTTCGTGCCCCTTCCCTTATGTAAAAAAAGAAGAAGATCAAGATAGATCAAGCCATGTAGAATATACCGAGAACTAGCAGAGTCAAACAAACCATTCCTTGTACCTGGCTGGACCGAACCAGATCAACCGATCGAGTCAAACGGGTCGTCTTGTTCGTGCGGCAGGCGTCTGGACCGAACCAGATCAACCGACAGAGGAAGAGGAGGGGCGGCGGCGATCAGGGACGGCGCGCACGGCCCTCCTCCAGGAGGCGGCCACGCGCGACGACTACACAGGCCGCGCTTCGTGGCTCCGGTGCAGGACAGCCAAACGAAGGCGGAGTGGCGAGTGGAGACCCGGCGCGCCGCTCTGGAGGCAATGTCCGTGAGGATCCACCCGTGCTTGCTCGCCGTGGCGTTTTTCGCAGCCGCTTGGGTCTCCGGTGCGTCCTCCGTGACTGAGCAGGTTCGTGGGTGTGGATTGGATTTCTTTCTGTAGGATATTTGTTGTTTTTCCGGTTCAAAACAAAAAGTCCGTAGCTGTAGCCGCTTCCATGCTATGGGTAATTCAGATAGAATGCAGATAAATCATTGGTAAGGTTAGTGGTAGAATTGTATCCATTAGAGGCTCGGTCCTGTCGCTATTTTTCTCTTCATCTTGTAATGTACTATACTATCCTATTCAGTTATTCGCAAAACTCGGTAGGATTTGTGCAGCCATCTCATGTGAGACTAAAATTAGCTGTCTGTGAGCTCAGAGTTCTGGTTCCTTGTTTCCACTTCTCTTACTCAAAAATGTATGCACATTAGCCAGCATATGACATACTTTTATGCGCTACTCTGAGTATTGATGTGCTCTCGCTCCAATTTGTTTGATATTTTGTCGACAAGTTTTAATTAGGGTTCTGGACAGGCCGGTGGCAGCCAGAAATCTGTCAACTGTATGCCTTGCTCTAGGGCGTACATTGCTGATGCATATTTCGGCGCCTTGACAGGACAGCTTGCTCAACATCGTGACTTAACCGAAGTATCTGATACTGCTAACTTATGTAAAGGACTTGACGTTGACCTTGATGTGCCTGCGCTTTCGGAAGCCCATCGGCAACTGGTTGGTGAAGGTTCCCACCGCCGCTTAATCTATTCTGTCAAATTTGGTAACTCCAGAGATGCTATGGTAAAATTCCTTGATGGGTATGATGCCAATCTGGTGATAATTGAAAAGCTCCCCAGTGGGGTATTTGCTGACCCATTTGAGCTACAGCATTTTGTCGAGCGGAAAGGTGAAACAAACTCTGATCTGGCCAGTTAACTACATCGTCACTACTCATTTACATTACTATGTTAATTTCCTCTTTCTACCTTGCAGTTTTTCTTGATGTTGCTGTTTTTGGAGACACAAACCTGGAACTACCATCGGCTCTGTCCAACCTCTCAGCTGTTGAGATTCATTTTGATCTCAAGCCAAGCACATCAATGGACTGTAACCTTGTAGTAGAGCTTCCTCTCCATGCTAGATACCCTGTAAGTTTCTGATTTCGAAATAAACCACGTGTGGTAACAAAATGTCAACTTGATTCATTTGCTTCATGCATGTCTGCAATTACAGTTAATTCTTATATGCGAAGCGCTAATGAAAGATAAGCACTCACGTCTGCCTTCTCAATTTTCGAAAATGAAATTTTGTGAATTTTGTAAGTATTCAATAACGGTTTGGTGGTTAGATGCATGTTACTGCCCTGATGGAAATTAAAAAGTGCATCCTAATAACATAGGTACTCCCTCCGTTCCCAAATATAAGACGTTTTGGCATCTCAAAGTGAAATGCCAAAACGTCTTGTATTTAGGAACAGAGGAAGTAACACTTATTTCTAGGTCAGGTTAGCGGATTGATGCACAATAATGTCAAATAATACATGTTTAGCACATTTTTTTGCAGAACATCAGCAAAATCTTACAGATTTAATAATCTATGTTAAGGTTTTCTTTAGGTCACATCTCACTATTGTCCTTGTATTTGTGGTAATACTATGGATCAACTCTTGAGCATTCCTACCATAAACGGATTCTAAAAGCTTCCAGAAGAATAGAGAAGCTAGTTGACAGTGTGGGAGACTGGGAGATGGACTACATCTGGTAAACTGAAAATTCTGATGAACTGAACCATGGTAATAACAACTCTTCAACTGCACAGTCAATCAAGAGACTGAGAAATGAGAAAGATGATTGCTAATAACTAAGTGGCGTGAAATCACTATTTGTCGTGTATTTATGTTTTTAAGCTTCCATCTCTGTAGTATGGGTTCAAGATTTTGCCACCATGTGGATCCCTGATTTGTCACATATTCTCAGGATATTTTGGAAGTTCGTATTAACATTGAGTGAAACAAGGGACACTTCAATGCTTATGGTGAAAAGGAAATTTATACGAGTGTGCTTAATTTATTTTTTCTAGGAAATTAGTGGATGTTTTAGGAAATAACAAGAGAATAATGAAAAAAAGGCAAATTTTGTAGCAGTGCAGGGTTCACTGACCCCACCCTCCATTTCCATGTTCTAACTTGCAGTAAACATGCCTGAAATGCACATGGTGTTACAAAAAAATATCATGGTTATTTATCCTCTGTGCTCCTTGTTTGTTCTGGAAGGTGGATGTATACAGTAGTTGGGTGCTTGTAGTTTTAGATTCGAAATCTAGCCCTCTTTTATGTCTTATCGTGGTCGGTCGACTTCTCATATGTAGTTTTTAGCATAAACAATTGCAGGGGTTGTGTGTGGCTGTTGTTTGCTTCTGTGTCAGTATATTTCTGTTACAACTCGTAGCATACCATTTCGTAAACCCAGTCTGAGCAAATTAGTTCTCACTATCATGTTTAAGGGTTTTGGATTGGTGTATGTTTTGGACGGTTGCCAACTCTAGTTAATTTTTTTTAGCAATGTTGGCCAATTCATGGGCAAGCAAACATCAGCCAAAATTGTGGCTAGCCAAATCTTTAGCAGCGCAACCCACACGCTAAGATTCTGCAACCTAGTCCTATTTCAGATATGCCATGGACATATGATCAATTTCACATACGCATGGTTGGTCTAAGAAAGTTTCAAGTTTGTCAAACATCACATGGGCTTTTCAGTTATTTGCTTCTTTATCATAACACTTTTTTTAAGAAACCTCCTACTGGTGTACTGATTGTCGTATTCATTTGCAGCCTCTCGACTCCAGCGGTTACGCGACGGTCGAGTTCGGCAGCCCAGACCTGCTCCTCCGTTACAGGAAAAAGGAAACCCATCCCGGTTCCTGCATATGGCGGCTCAAGGATCTCCACACCGCGGCGCCTGTGGAGAAAGCCACGTGGCGCGTACCCTGCGGGGACAAGGCGCACACAGGATTCGTGTCTAGCCTCACTTTTATTTCGGCTCTGGTTTGCTCCATGTCCATAGTCCTAGCAGCTTCCCTAATTCCCTGATGCAAGGTCTAGAACGCACAGCACAAGATGTATCTATCTGGATCTACTTCAAAAGTCAGCTGGAATAAACTTTTTTTCCGTATTTGAACTGCTAGAAAGGCTTATATTTTGGGACGGATGTAGTAGGGTTTAACACGTCGTTCCCACGTGTTGTTCTGCGGAAACAACGTGAGTTTTGGTACTCGAGAGGTAATAATCTGGATCAGAGACCGCACTATACGGGCATATATCGTCCTCTTGGTTTGAAACTGGACTTGTGATCTCAGAGGAGACAGCGAGCTGAGCTTGGACTGAAAGAATGAGTAGTCTCGATCGCCAGTAGTCTCCACGCCAGGTTTTTTATCCGCTCTGGTGTGGATAGGGAACTTGCTGACACGGCCACCTCTCTGCTTGTGGTCTAAAATCGTCTACTCATTCGCCGCTGTCAGCGTCAAACTTGGCCTGGTATCTGTCTTGACTCACTGGCGTGTATCTTTTGACAGCAGCGGAAGGCGTGGCTATACTAGCTTTTTTTGGGCGCATCTGAAATTCAGAGATATACGTGCACGTGAAGACATGTGAAAAGTAGGTGCAACAGATACCGGCACACGTGCAGTACACATGGAGTACACATGTATTACACAGTAAATAGAAATACCGGTTGCCCTTTACATATTGGGCATAGTTCAGTCTTAAAATAACATGAAAATACAACTTTGGACATAGTTCTCGGCGCCCCTTACATTTTTGAACTTACTCAGGGGTAACCAGAAAACTTATGTGATCCAACTCGATATAAATTCAATTTTTTGTTTTGTATCTCAAAGCTTTCATAGACTATTTCAACAATTCGTCTGTATTCGAACTTTTTTCCTGCGCCAGACATTCTAAGACTTAAACATAAATACCAAACCACGTAGGCGAAAGTTAGTATTGGTATTTGAAATGTTCTGATAAGATATGTCAAGTCCCCCAGTTCAAAATTTTGGAAGTCGTCGCATCTACTAGTTCATCTAGTGGATAGTGGTACCCCCCTAGGTGCTCACTACCCATGCAACTCCCGAACTCTCGCTCCGTTATTACTGGTTTCTATCTCGAAATAACCCAAGTGCTAGAATTATCTATCTTGACGCACACAAAATTATCTAGTCTCTTCTAGTTATTTTGACCCAGATCGATACCATATTATGACTTTATGGAATCTGAATTTTTATAATTTAAATTTCTTCAATATGTCAGGATAAGAAGAGCAAGAAACTAGATAGAAATAGACAAGATCTTCTTCTTCTTTTAGTTTTAATAGGTTTCTTTTCCTGTAATTTTTCTTTCATTGTTCAACTTGTAAACAAGTTTGTACTCATTTTAGTATTAATGAGAATTCAATTCTACTCCCTCCGTTTCAAAATATAAGACGTTTTAGCTTTCTGAACTAAATGTATCTAGACCCCTTTTAGTATGTAGGTTCACTCCGAATCTCTCCGGACATACACTATAAAAGTGGTCTAGATACATTAACTTGACAAAGCTAAAACATATTATATTTTGAAACGGAGGGAGTAGTTATTGTGGCATTTACCTTATATTTTTATGGGTTTTATCTTATTTGTTATGATCATTTGAATTTGAACTCAAGTTTGATTACTTCAAATACTTGTCTTAGATATATTCTTGTGTATTATGTATTATGAGTCTTTGACTCACCTGTTTGTGTTAAAGTCAATTTAGATCCCAAAATTTGAAATATACAAAGATCATGTTTGGATTTGAATTCAAATCATAATGTTGACCTAAATCAAACTCAACACTAGAGTTCATTTCAATCACTTTGTAAGATCAAAACTAAAGCTTAAAATTTTTCCATATTTTTAAATGCATGGTATCCAAATGCACACTTCAAAATCTACCCCTAAGTGTTCCTGTTCTTTAGGCTGTTACAGGTATCCAATGTGTACCCCACCCTATCAAATAATTCAGTATATTAGCAATGGATCCTTGACGCGCCAGTACATGATCCAGATTTATTGGAATCGTGTCACGAAAATCCCTGTCCGCATCTTTATTTTTACTATTTCCTTATCTTTTTATATCATATATAGCAATCAGCTGTCACTTCTCATGTAGAAAATGAAGTTAGACTGCGACAGAAAATCATAAAAATTGAAGGTTGAAAAAATGTGAGTGGCAGATAGAATCATAGAAAGCTTTTTATTCCGTTTTTAGAGAAAAATGCTTTTTATTTCATGAGGGACAAGTGTAAAGTAGTAGCAACAGTCAACAGCTTGGAGGCCTGCCTGCCTCCCTCTCCTGCTCTGTTCCGGCTCTGCTGCGGTGGCTCGCCGTGGCGCGGCGGGGCCCACACGTCGGCAGGCAGACCCAATCATGAGCCCGAAACGGCAACGACGAGACGGGGAATCGGGGCAGCCCGAAGAAAACAAAACGACGGGACGGAGACGCGATACGAGCACAGCACGCTATTGATTGCTGCCCCGCCCGAGCTCCTCCTCCTCCTCCCCGAATCTCTCTCTCCCCGCGGTTGCCCTATCCAGCCCGCCTCCGACGACCTCGGCGACGGCGACTACTGCGGTGACGGACGCGGACAGATCGTATCCCTCCCATACCCAAGGTACTTCCGCCCCCCACCTTCCTCCAGACTCCCCCGCCCGCAATTCCGAGCCCACGCGATCGGATCGCCTCGGATTTGGCGACGAGCCCCTACCCCGCTTCCCGGACCCCCCCGCGCTGACTCACCGGGCCTGCTGCAGGATCGGACCAGCCAGCCGCGGAATGGGCGGCCGCGATGACTAGCGAGGTCGCGCGGCAGCAGAGGAGTTGGCGGAGGCGGAGGCGGCGGTAGCGGGCCGTCAATATCATCATACCATGGTGCAGTGTCTCGACGGCGTGAAGCAGCTCCTCGCGGTCCTCTTCAAGTGCTTCGACATCGAGCTCAAGCAGCCAAGGGGGCTCGAGGATCCCCAGGTCCTCGCAAGGGAGACCGTCTGTACGTTCCCCGCACCCCCGTTCCTCTTCGCTTTCGCCTGCTTCCTGTTCTCTTCTGCTGTTTTCTGCTTCATAGAGGGGAATTGAATCGAACTGAACTGGGTTCGTGTGTGCGTTTCTGCGGCGCAGTCAGCGTGAGCGAGGTCGAGGCGCTCTACGAGCTCTTCAAGAAGATAAGCAGCGCCGTCATCGATGACGGCTTGATCAATAAGGTACTAGGTGACTTACTGCTGAATGTTTTCTTCACACCTCAATTTTTTGTATATCGTGGCTGTAGGCTGTACTCTGAGGATGTTTTTGTGAATCGTTCCCCACGGGCTGTGGTTCTTATCTGCTGGCATTGTGCAGGAGGAGTTCCAGTTGGCGCTCTTCAAGACCAGCAAGAAGGAGAGCCTGTTCGCTGATCGTGTAAGTCCTGCCTTAATCTGAACACAGTTGATACCTGTGTACTGCTGTGTGTCATGATGTTATTGACTTACCGTTGCACATTTTGATTGGTAGCAGTGTATTGCTGCTTGTCATGATATTATCGTCGCACATTTGGCATTGCCATGCACTTGCTATTTTTAGGGGCTTGATGAAAATCAGGGACTAGTTTTGTTATATAGGCAATTGAACTTTATCCGATACCCATGGATGCGATGCATGAGATTATCCACTCACAACTTTTGCGTGCAAATAGTACTGAGTTATCCAGAATTATATTGGCCCTCGCTTCAGATATCGTGCATCACAGTTAGTTGGTCATGTACGCCGTTGTTAAAGTCCAACTCCGATTCGGTAGTCCGATTCGGTAAATTTATATGACTCTCCGATTCCGATACGGATTCGAGGTGTCCAATTCAGCCTATCGGCATGGTTTCCTGAGCGATACTGGGTATTACTATATAATTTTCAGTAGTTCGAGCTTTACCCTTTCTGTCATGTGTCCATCATTCGAGGTGTCCAATATATGACCCTGATTTTAGGGGCTTGATGAAAATCAGGGTCTCTTTATAGTTTTGTTATATAGGCAATTGAACTGTATCCAATACCCATGGATGCGATGCATGAGATAATCCAGTCACAACTTTTGGTGCAAATAGTATGAGTTATCCAGAATTATATTGGCCCTCGCTTCAGATATCGTGCATCACAGTTAGTCGGTCATGTACGCCGTTGTTAAAGTCCGACTCAGATTTGGTAGTCCGATTCGGTAAATTTATATGACTCTCCGATTCCGATACGGATTCCAGGTGTGCAATTCAGCCTATCCGCATGGTTTCCTGAGCGATACTGGGTATTACTATATAATTTTCAGTAGTTCGAGATTTACCCTTTCTGTCATGTGTCCATCATTGGTTAATCATGCGAGGGGGGTTCCCTACCTGTTTGATCTGATCTGACAGTGAATATTTCAAGTATTCACCTATCCTATTTCAAGTATTCACCCATGGCCCATACAGTGCCCCTTTTGTTACTTTCCACATGCTTCCTTTTTTGCCTAGCTCAAAGTTTGTAGTTTTTTCCCACATTGTCCTGAGCATGTGTATATCATCATACTTGCTTGCTTTAAATCAATATTATATGTGAAGTTTCTTGAATAAAAAATTGTAGCATCAATTTTGAGGTGATACTCTCGTACGTAATCTACCTGTTTGATATATGATATAATAGCTCCTAAATGTGTGACGTGGATTGCATGTACCAGAGTTAGTACTTTCCTTGATTCAGCATGTTCATGTATCGCAAATACAGTATTGTGTTTTTCTAATTGGAAGCAGGAATTTACCAGAGTTAGTACTTTCCTTGATTCAGCATGTACATCACCTAATTTTTTTGATATGTAGTTTATTTTATTATCAGCAGGAATGCCTCGTGTCTCTCGTATTGAGAATCAGTGTGTTTCTGTATTTGAGTTCTGATGTGTTTGATATCCAACATTTTGTTAGTTCTTCATGGTTCCTACACACCGGTGCTAAATGCATCCCTTTTTATGGGAAGTCATCAATAAAAAAATGCTGGAAAGTTTCCTTTTGAGAACTTGAAGCTAAAAACATTGAGAACCATATTTCATCATTATATGTAAAAAAAGCTGATAGTTTTGCTTTTATTTTTACACATCATGTTATGGTGTCCTTACTACTTTCCTTGCCCGTACAGGTATTCGATTTGTTCGACACAAAGCATAATGGAATTTTAGGGTTTGAAGAGTTTGCTCGTGCACTCTCAGTGTTTCACCCAAATGCTTCAGTTGATGAGAAAATTGACTGTGAGTTCAGTTATCTAGAGAATTTGGTTCCCAAATAAGCAAATTATATTCAGGTTCCAGACTGTATCATCACAATGGTGAAGCATGTTCAATTTTTAATATATGCAAGGATTCACCAAAGTCTAATCATGTTGTGGTTAATAAAAAAAATAATGATCTTAATATTCTGCATAATGCTCCTGCTTCATCACTTCACCTGTATAAGCTGGAATAATCTGAAGCTCATGTCACCTTTTACAGTTTCATTCAAGCTGTATGATCTTAAGCAACAAGGCTTCATTGAGAGACAAGAGGTATTGATACTACTAGCTAAATGCCCGTGCGTTGCTACGGATTAATAAGACCTATGTTGTCTTTATTATACGTTCTGAAGAGTAATTCTTATCATGGATTGTTCCTACGCTTATCTGATGTAGATTCTCACCACGGAAATCTTATAGTAGTAAGTTGAAGACATATATCCATAAATGGAAAATCCATAGAAGTATGTGTTAGACTAATGCCTGAAACAACACTCTATAATAAAATGAACCTATAGTAGTATTATTGATCATAAGCATTATCAGAGCACACAAATTGATAACCGGATTTTCTATGGAAACAATTACTTACAGTCTTATAATGCAAAAAGAATATAGTAAACAAAATTCCATCCTCAATTAAGAACGGACCCAGCGTCTCTGTAGCGAGCTAGCTCTGGCCACCGCGGGTGAGCCGCGCCGCCGCGGGCGAGCATGGTGGAGGCTTCGGGCTCGAGCAGGAGATGCTGGAGCGGCGGCGCGGCGTGGTGGAGTTGAGGGCGGGGCGGCGCGGAGAGTCTAGGGGCGGCGATGGTGGTGTACATGGCCGCGGCGGGTCAGGCTCGCTAATTGGACTTGGGGAATCAGGAGGAAGATCGGGGCACGTGAGTTGAAATCGAGACGGTAATATTACTTGGCGATGGCATATGGCGTAAATATTCAGAAAAAGTTGGGCAGTTTAGAAGCGACGTACCAACCATCAAGACCATAAGCCTTTTAATAGTAAGATACTATTTCCACAGTGTGGTGGTCCGTCAGGCTACCATGTTGGCTAAATGTATTAGCTTGTACAGCAGTGTAAATAATTTAGAATGTTCCTTAATTGTCTCTTACTAGAATGGTCACCTTGTTTGTTATCTTGAGTAGTTGTGGGACCATATATGCCACACAACTGATGAACGAAAGTCCCAGACTTTCAGATGGACCACTGGTTAAATGAGGGTTTGCAGTGTTGTGAAACAATACCCTGAATGTAGAGGCAGCGTCTGGGTAGTGCTGTTGAATGGTTATGCTAAAGTTAAGAGACAGATAGTTCGATCATGTTTATTACTTTCTTCACAAAATATCGGTGATTTCTTGGTCTTGTTCCCTTCTGTTTGAGGTTTTATTCCCAACATGGTATTAGCTTTGAAGAACTGTTATGTTATTCTTGAAGTTAAATAATTTTTTGCAGTGCGTCACTCTTTTGGTTGAGCTCTCTTTGTTTGCTTCATCTCAACAGTTTATATATTTGGTTATCAGGTTAAGCAGATGGTTGTTGCTACACTTGCAGAGTCTGGAATGAATCTTTCTGATGAAATTATAGAAAGCATAATTGATAAGGTGTGTTATAGTTGCCCGTGCATATTTTGTTAATCATTTTGGTTACAGGGCATACTATGCATTAATCCTTTAGCTTGTATTATGTAGTGATCTCAATCCCTGTTTATGATGGAGTTCTGCATAGCATTCCTATCAATGAATCATGTGCATACTGTTTTTTCCTTTTCATTTTCAATACAAGTATTCTTTTGTTACTTCATTGATCCCTGCTATTTGATTAATTTTGTGACGCCGGTAGAAGACAAATCAGACTTTCCTCTTGGTGCTTGATAATTGTTACTTCCCATGTTAAATTTTTTGTTTTTTCTTAATCTAAGACGTTTGAGGAGGCGGACACAAAGCATGATGGAAAAATTGACAGGGAAGAGTGGCACAATCTGGTTCTTCGGCATCCATCTTTACTGAAGAACATGACTCTCCAATACCTCAAGTAAGATAATCTTTTTATATTTACTTAAAAATGTTATTTTTCTATATGATGGTTCTTTTTATGTGTTTCTTCACACTGTTTCACTTTTAACGGCTTACTGATGCTCATGAATAAAAAGAGTGTTAGAAATTTTGCTCCCCATCTAGTGCCAAGTTACGAAGAAAATCAGTTCTTTGTATTTATTTATATTATTTAGCTTTTAAATATGTTGGTTCTTCTTATGTGTATCTTTCAAACCTCAACACAGTGCTCTTACTCATCTTTCACCGTTAAGTGCTGCTTTCAAATAAAGAGTTGTAGAAATTTTGTTCTCCATTTACTGCCAGGTTACCATTGCAATATCTTGTAAAGCGTAATAGTTTTGTCTGGAGAGCCACATACTTGAGATGTGGTAAATCAAACTTCAGTTATTTACATGGAAATAGTGCTATTGAGTAAAGCGCTCTGGCTCAACTATTGGGGTTCTCTGCCAATGGTTTGTTTAATTTCATGCAATGTTGATGCACTACACCAAATTATTTCGAACAAATGTTGCTCAGTTATTGCTTCAGCTTCAAGCAAGCCGCTTCATGTCAGGAGTCAGGAGGCTACAAGTCTTTAGTACCCTTCTGTCCAAGAATAAGTGACTTGGATGTATCTAGATTCGCATGTATCTATACACTAAAATACGTCTAGATACATGTGAATCTAGACAAATCGAAGTCACTTATTTCCGGACGGAGGGAGTAGACAAAACTAGAGATTTCAGTCTTCTATTTCTGTAGCAAAAGTTCATATGTTTATAACATGCTTCCAATACTTCTGTTCTTTATATACTCCCTCCGTTCTAAAATATAAGATGTTTTAGCTTTGTGAAAGAAATGTATCTAGACCTTTTTAGTGTGTATTTTCACTCCAAATCTAGATGAACCTACACACTAAAAGGGGTCTAGACATTAGCGGACCCAAAGAAATTTGAAAGCCCGGACACACAAGCTTAAAATGTTGCTTATCTTTGCAAATCACCATCAGCTAATCAAGAAATTAAGCTGCCGGCCGGCCGGCAAGCCCGGGCAGCTGCCCGGGCAACAGGGACGGTAGGTCCGCCACTGGGTCTAGATACACTCCATTCACAAAGCTAAAACATCTTATATTTTAAAACGGAGGGAGTATTTCTCAAGCTAATTTTGCCATGGATGGGCAGGGACATCACGACTACATTTCCAAGCTTCGTCTTCCATTCTCAGGTCGACGATACCTGAAATTCTTGCAGTTCTTTCAAATCGAAACATCGGAAGATAAGCTCGTGGTGATTTTGTAAGGTTTTGGTGCTGGACTGTTTGGATTGACAAAGACAGAGACCTCGGTGCCGGATGTTGAATTGAGAACACGATTCATTGTTGTTAAATAACCTTTGCTTCTTTTATTTGGAAAAGCTAGTATGGTGGTAGCCTTTGGCGAGCTGTAATCTCTATCTGAAGTTCCCATTTTCTCCTCCCTTTTTTTGGTTTGTGGCTGGTTAGCGATCAGGTCCAGCTCTCTGAGGATTCTGCTGTGTGTACAAAAATGGAAACGGCCGTAATGTTGTTTTTTGATCTTTTGCTGGGATTTTTTCTGCATCACTTTGCAACCTACTTTCCCTGTTCCACAATATAACCAATCATCATTGAATTTTGTTTACCCTGTTTCGTTTAAGTGATAACCAATCATCATTTTTTGGGGGGATTTTAGGGTTACAAAATATTCTTCTACATTGTATCTTTTCCGCAAGGGTGAGTTGATTTTAAGTTACTCGTAACAGCAAGGATGAGTTGATTTTCGCATACAAATCACATGTCGATCTGACAAATCGTTGGGCTGCCTTCAATATCGATGATTAAAAAATTCATCTTAAGGCAGGCTTCTGTTTGTAACCTGACTGGTACACGCAGGAGAGAGGGGCACAGGGGAAAAAAAAAATCCTACGAGACATGGTCTATATTCCTTACAGGATAGATCCACATCATGCATAAACGCTAGAAAAGGCTAATTAACAGACGTAAAATAGTCTAGAAAACTGAAAAGACGGACAGATGTCACGCATAGGAGAGTCTATCAATAGACCTGGTCTCGTGAGATTTATTTCATTGGGTTTCGTCCCTTTCGCTGGTGACGTCTGTTTGCTCCGTCTTTCTTCGTCTTGGTACCTGTAGTGGATCACGAGCTCTCCTAGGAGGAAAGACTCACGTTCTTTCTTTAAACTATTTTCAGTGTCTTTTTCGAGACGTTCAGATGGTGGCTATGTTTTGAAGTCAGAGTAAGGCCTCCTCGTCTTATCCTCGCTCCGGTGGTGCATTTAGCATAGAGGAAGGGCGCGTGGAGTCTTTGTCCCGTGTCTGCGGATCTTTTGGGATCCGGTCGCTTTTTGCATTCGTTGGTGTGGTTTGAGATTAGTATCTTCTGATCTACGATTGTCACTTTTGATAATGGTTCCTTCTCTGGTGTGCGAGTCGTTTGGGTCCTTGGCATGATGACTTCATGTCTGTCTACTACAACAAGCTATATTACGATAAGCTTTGCCTGGCTCTGGTGATGAGGGGCGAGGACGACCGCTTCTTCAGCTCAATGACCTATTTGTATTTTAGCTAATGTAGGTGTTCTTTGCTAGGTGGTCTAATGACCTATTTGTATTTTTATTACTTTTCAGACTCTTTGCACTGATGTTGATGATTATTAATAGATTGGAATTTGCCCATGGTGTTGGAGCTGTCACCCCTATGTTGGCAACCTGAGCTAGCCGCCTCGCGGTGTTGTAACTGCCGTCGGCAACACCTTCTATATGTTTGGTATACCTACCAGGGTGTATCCTAGAAAAAATAGATTGGAATTTCAAAAACAAAAAAAATCATAAGTCATGGAAATTAAAAGAACACATGATACTAAAATATTAATATCATTCCCTTTAAAAAAAATCGTATTGATGTCATCCCATTAAGGAAAAACGGTATTGGGGCCAATCGTGGTTAGAAATATATACTAAGTTAATGTGTATCTAACACATATGCAGTACTTATTTTCAGTGGCGGAGCTAGGAATTGAGACGAGGGGGGTCGAACTTATGAGGTACAAATTTTAGTAATTCATGAAGTGCAATTTCCAAAAACATGAAAAGACATAAAAACGACTTGGAAACTACTAAATTTACTCGTAGCACTTGGTTGTTCCAAAATTTGCATACCTCTCTCATATGCGTCTAAAGATTTCCTTCCTCGCGCGATTCGTAGATGTTGTCTACCATTTCGGCCACCTTCCTGCTGCCAACCCAACTTCAACTAGCATCGTTGCACCGGAGCTATTCACAAGAAATTTAGATGCTGTAGAAAATACCTTGCTCCCTTGTAAAGAAATTGCGAGTTCGTAGCACATTTCGAACAATTTTTTGAAAATGGACTATTGGTTTTTATGCAAGGAGTTTTCACTCGGCAGTTTTAATTTCAGTGTATATTTTGTCTGAAATCTAGATGGTGTAGACTTTTCTTTTTTGGGATAGGATGGTGCAGCTGGAGTATTCAATCGATTGAAGTGCAGGATTTTTTTTCGACGTGAAGTACAAGATTATGTTCGATGGGTGGGCAATTTTCCTGGGCGTTGTTGGTCTTGTTCCGGGCGAGCTGTCTATTGGGCCATTCTAAAATCACTTAACAGTTCAGGCCCAGCCTAGCTTTACATCTTTCCTGACTGTTGCAACCGAACACTTCGTGATTCTAAAAAAAAAAAGAACACTTCGTGACCCTTTGTCCCTGCCCCTGCCGAAGAGCTGAAAGCTTCGATCTCTGCCATGGTGTTGTCCGCCTGCGCCGCATGGAGCAGGAGGTGCTGGGTAACCTGCTCCGCATCTGGTGAGCCGGGGCAGCCGCCCCTCCTCGACCCCCTACTGGCGCCGCCTCTGCTTATTTTTGAATAGAGGGAGTAGTAATAATCACGAAAGTCACAAGATACGTTATGGATGATTTTTCAAGAAAAAAAGGCTCAAATTAATGTATTCTTATCCTAGAGCACATCAACAGAAAAGAGATAGGATCTTGTTTACACTGTTTCATTTGAATGAAAAGCAAGCATCATTTTTTGTTCGTCATAATGAAAAATATATATGTTGTATCTATTCTCCAAGCTCCTATTGTTTATCGAGTTAGCCCTAACCCTAGGCTAAGGGTTTATCTTACACAAACTAGGGTTACAAAATATTCTCTAATAGGGTTACCAACCCTAGGCTAGGGAGGACATTAGGCAACGAGCTCGCGCGTTCATGGCTTTCGGGCCTGCCATTCCTCCTCAGTCTGATTAGGCTAATTTTGGTAATTCTTGGTGCTTTTGGCATGTTTAGACCTTAATCAAAACATGCCCATTTGTACGCTTGGACCTGGTTGTTTTCCCATCTCTTTAATGAAAAGGTAGAGCTTCTGCCGGTTGCTCCAAAAAAAACTCTACATTTTATCTTTTTTCTAAGTAGTTGTTCCTTATTGGATATTCAAATTTGCCCTATGTATCAACATGCCATACATCTCAGCAAAAAACGTTGTTTGTAGACACACCAACTCGTAACAAGGTAAGTAAACTACATGAAACAAAACTTAAACCTTCACATTGCCGTTAGCATTTGTTGTCCTTTCATTGTCGTGCTCTACTTGAACGAACATAGAGGTGGTGCCACAACTCACAATTTTTTGGTTCAATGTTCCCTCATGGATGACAACATAAGTAAACGACAAGAAACAGACTCCACCATATGCATTGTCGTCGATTGTTTGTTGCCCTACCATTCTTCCTTACTTGTTCTCCAATTGCTTAGGACTTAATCGAACATGAAGGTGATTCCACAACTCATAGTTGATTGGTTCAACGTGCCCTTAAGGATGTAGAGGTAGAATATGACATTGGTAGCCCCACATATGCAATGTGCACGTAATAACTGACATGAAACAAACTCCACCCTTTTCATTGTCGTCAACCTGCAATTGCCCTTTCCTCCTTTCTTGCCTTTTCCCCTTCATTGTACTCGACTTAATCAAAGATGGAGGTGGTGCCACACTTCACGATTGATTGGTTCATTGTGCCCTCGTGGATGTAGAGGCATACCAGGATAACGGTAATAGCCCCATGTAGAGTTGTGCATATAATTTCTGCACGGCAAGTAAACGACAAATAACAACTCCATTTTTTGAGGAATAAATCCACCATTTTCATTGTAGTGAACTCCTCATTGCCATTTTCTCCTTTCGTGCCTTTTATCTCAATGTAGTTGACTTCATGGAAGAAAGAAGTGGTGCCATGGATGGCATTTGATTGGTTTGATGTGCCTGGATGAAGCGGACTAGGATGCTAGTATCCTGTAGCATCCCATCTGTCTAACATATGTAATGCTACATGGTCTAGTAATATAATTGCTACTTCCTACATATAATTGTTGCATCATAATTATATCATGTTCATGTCATCATGCCACCTTGCATTTGAGCATCATATAAAACCTTCTTCCATTTGGTTCTTCTTTCATATGCATTAGTAATTGTATTTGGCTCTTGATATATTGTATTTGGTCCTTGATAAATGCTTGATGCCCAAGTTGAGTTGGGGGCATATCTTTTATTCAACTCCACCACCTTTCCCTTGTCACCACCTTATATTCCCACCATCCTAATTATACCTGAGCTTGTATATTTTCCTTTGGCATTTAATCTAACTCATGTGGGTTGGGATGGATCCACTTCTATTTCCACATGCTCTCACACTAACATCATGTTGTTTTCACATTAATGATATGTGGAGCCACCTTTGCATGTATTATGAGTGGTACCCCTTTTTCTAGCTTCCATATGGAGTGTTTTGGAATAGTTGCTCATGTTGGAATATTGTTAGGGATATTAAACACCTAGTGGAACATACACACTAGCAGGTCCCATTTATATTCAAATATGACCTTCTCCATCTACTCCACATGGAACATCCTTTTCAATGCATTTAGCTTGGCCTTAGCTCCATATTTTGGAATGCATGTGAATAAATGCCATGAGACCTTATTATTGTTTTAACAAAATGATCATGGTAATTATTAATTATGCATGGGCCATGCAAGTCACCACAATCTTGTGCTCTTTTGGTTTCATTTGATTTGTTTGAATATTTATCTTTTGTGAGCTCCCTTTTTCTCTCAACCCTCATCATCTTGGACCTAGTTCCTTGCACTGTGCATCATACCTCACCCCTCATATCCATCTCCTCCATATCCCATGCACTTGATCATGAACAAAAACCTACACTCTAATCTCTCATGCCACCCCCATCTACCCCTAATCTAAACCCTAACCGAGTCTCCCTCTCCTTTTCTCTCTACCGCCCGAGCCACCTTATCACCCCTCCAACCCTAACCCTATCACTAACCACCCAACCTCACCATCCTCTTTACCTCACACCCTAACCACCCCCATGCCGAGCCATGCTTCCCTCTGACCCTAGCTCCCTGCCACCCCCATGCCGATCTACCCCTCCCCTCTCGGTCCCTCTCTTTCTCTCGCTGCACAAGGACCCCACCGAGCCATCCATCCTCTCCTTGGCCCCCACCTGCAGTCACCCCACGCCCCTGCTGAGCCTGGCCGAGCACGTGCTCGAGGGGAGAAAAGGAGGCCGAAGCCACCTTTTTCCTCCACCACGCCTCCCACGGCACCCCTCTCCCCTCTGCCCTTATCTACCCCCTCTCTCTGCCGTGCAGCTCCAGATCCGCCCCAGGCCGCTGCGCCGCTCCCCTGCCATCTCATCTTCCCCTGCCACCATCTCCTCCATCGCCGGCCACCACCGTCGGCATCCACCTCTTGCACTAGTTCAAGGAGGCGGGCGTGGCGCCGAGGGTGTCGAGGAAGGCCACGGGATCCCCTGCGTCGCCCCTGTGCTCTGCAACGAGGAGGAGAAGGCCCGGTAGCTGCTGCACGTCCGCGACACCGAGGCAAAACCCTAGCTCCGGCCGTCTGCTACGTCGACGATCCGCTGCTCCCCGGCACGAACCGCCACCACCAACGCCACCACGGTGAGTCCTCTAACCTCCCAGACATCCTCACAGTCGCCGTCGCTTCCTGGACACATCGGCCGTTTCGTCGAGCAGTCTCGGTGCACCGGCGTCGCGCGTGCGTTTGCTCGCCGAGGCGTCGCGAGAACCTTACCTAGCCGCACAGCCGCTCCCTAACACCAACCTCAGCCCGTTCCAGTGGTCACCGCCGCCGTGCGCACGCGCGAGGTCGTGGGTTCGATTCCCCCAGCGCCACGCCGATCCAGTCGCGCACCGATCTGTTGTCAGTAGGTTCAGAGAAGAACAACAGTACCGCGTGGTACTTTTCCAGAAACCCCCCACCCTTTTTAGTTCCTTAACCCGCGCTTCCTCCAGGGCCCACCTATCGGCGGCTGCGTCCGTTTTACAGAAAGGGACCTGTGGTTCCAGACCCTCAACCCGCAGTCCCCCTCTGCGCCGCGTGGCAAGCCCCCTCTCGCCCGCTGTCGCGTGGGACCGTTTCACCGCCGGACCCACGTGTCTGTCACCGTGGCTCACTTCGCCCGCGGTGAGAAAAGCCTGCCGCGCAGTGTTTCGCCAGATCAGCTCGGTCCCACCTGTCGGTGGCTGGGGCTAGATCTGCCTGGGTATAAAAAGTATCTGGTGTATCTGTTTTATAAAAATAATTTTCAGAAATGTTTAATATATATTTAATTCTGTTTTTAATAACTTTTAATTTGTAAATCCAAATAATACAAATGATATATGTTTCTGAATCGGAAAAATGTGGGGAATTCAAATATGCCATTTAAAATATCTTTTGAGCAATTTATTGTTTTCGAAATTATTTAAATGTAATAAAAAGGACTTTTCTTAATTAATTAATAACTTTATTTCTACAACTCCAAATTTGACAAATAAGATGTCTAAATCGATCAGCGCGACGAGCCCGTTCTAACTATGCATTCCATGTTCTGAATTGCAGCATGCATCATATAAATATAAAGTATACAGCAACTTATATGAGAGCAAAACATGGCTAAAACTCAATAAAATGCTTTATTCTTGTACCCCACACCTCACCCATGCCATGCTACATTATTGCCATGTAAATTGTGCATCATTCATCATGGCATGCTTGTTTGCTTGTCGCATTTTAATTCATATGCTTGTGCACTTTATTTATGCTGGCCCTTGTTTGTTTGGTTCTTCTTCGAATAGACGCCGAGCAGGGGAAATACCAGGAATCGCAGGAGTACTACTCAGATCCTTCTCTCGCTTCAACTGAGATGCCAGGCAAGCACTACCACATGCTTGCATACATAGTACCTATTGCCTCTATCTTATTCTTGCATCATTGAGTCGCGATTGCATTAAATTGAATCTCAAGTACTGCATAGCCTTTACTTTTAAACCCCACCGAGCTTGTTCCTCCATCCCATGAGCCATTACTACAGGAGTTGTTTGAGCCATGCGAGTCGTAGAAAAGCATGTGTAGGATATGTGAGTGTATGATGGATAACGAGGTACCTAAACAACTTAACCTGAGTAGTAATGGGATAACTAATGAAAGAGGCACCGGTGAGCAATATCTGATTACTATTCCTTGACTATTCGCACTATCCACATCCGGGAGGCCGTGGACCCCCTGAGCCAGAGCTTGATTCATTTCTATTTCTTGGGGACACAATTAGTTTGGGGATTTATTACTATCCTGTACTTATGCCATGCTTTACTGTTTATTTACGATTGTGCGTGGAGAACCTGTACTGTTTTGGATCGTGACACGTTTTCGCTGTATCGACAAACCCAGTCACACTTTCGGGTTCCCAGTCGTTTACCGCCGTCCACACAAACCCTGGGTCCGTTCCCGAGCCGGCCAACTTCGTTGCGGGTAGCTTAGTGGGGTGGCCCCCTGAAATATTTATGAATCCTGTGATCGCTTTGTCGTGAATGCCTTGTTGGGTTTTGATTTGGTTTTTCCGAGGTTGATCGAGTGTGTGTTGCTATTTGTACACCCCTGCAGGGTAAATCTTTCTGAAAGCCGTGTCCGCGGTTATGGACGACTTGGAGCATAGTTTCTCGATCATAGACAAGCATAACTAAAGTACCGCTTTTAATCTGACTAAATACCTGACTAGTAAATAGTTCAATACTCATGGAATGGTTAATAAAACTGCCAACGGATGGGTTGTTTGTCCGCTTTCTCGTTGGTAAGTGAGAAGGAGGATGGATCTATTAATTATACTGTTATAACTGTTGTTACTAATTAACGGACATCCGTCTATCTTTGGTTAGGCGGATGGTTAGCGAGTATCTATAGACTTGTTAGTTATTCTCTTTTGCTGCAATTGCGTCACCCCAGGTATATGTCCGTTTTAGAGGCATAAAGACTTGATGAGTACCCCTAGGGTCTCACACGATAAATTGTTTGATTCAGATGAACAAGTGTATTCGCAAGATGGATACTGGGTGGAGGAGACAGATATTGTTGGCAACAATCACTCGGTGTAGAGATTCCGGGGATGGGGATCCGCGAGATCTGTGGGCGGGATGTGTTTATTTATGTGGCATCTTATGCCGATTTGCTTCTTATCCGTACTCGGACCTTGTTTTCCGCTTTCGCCTGATACGCTGATGTTTGATGTATGAGGAGCTATCCTAAACTATTATCTCTATCTAGGATATTTGGATCTTGCCGTATGGCGTTGCAATATTTCTATTTCTTTTAGATGGAATGGCTCTGAGAACTGTTGTATGATGGCTTGCATACATACTCCCTTGTGTATGTAGTTGATCCCTTCGCCTACCGACTACGCCACTCGTTCTTGTCCCGATGTTCTGAAAGTGGTTAGGACGGCCGACGGGTCTACCTGTGGGTGGCCCTGGGCCCCCCGTACTATTTTAACCACTTTCGCTCATCCAGGCATGCAACTTACAGCGTAGTGTCCGAGGTAGTTACAATTGGTATCAGAGCCATCCCGCCCTTCAGGGTCTCAGCCAAATGATCGTTGTCAGTCTAGCAAATATTTTGGTAGCTATGTATACTAGAGAAAAACAAAATGTGAGAGTAGGACTGCTTCCATTTTTCTTCTTACCCACCCACCCTTTTCTGGTAAGGAAGTGTAACGTTTTCAATCCTCTTCTAAAATTCAAACTAGGATTCACGTGTTCTGGGTTCCGTAGTACCATAGGTTGTGTGTGTGTGTGTAATTCCTTGTCTATCTGTTGCATCCAACTTGTTGTCGCTATCTGTCTTTTGGTTATCAACTGTCGGTACATTCCATATCGACAGGCTTTTGTAAACCGACGCGATCTATCTGATTTGTTGTATACCGGCGCAATCTGTCTTACTCTTTGTTATCCGACACTATCTTGTTTGGGGTGTTCGTTTCCGTAGTTACTAATCTTTAGGTTCATCTTAAGAAGAAGGTGTTGGGATATGTGTTTTACTTATTCATGTGCGGGGTAATGATTCGAGTGCGGGATGGAGTCACGACCATACCACTACTTTTGTCATTCGCTCTTGTATATTGAATTGGTAGAGTTACTAATCTTGATTCGTTAAGTGGTTTTGCGCATATAGTGGTATTTTAATGCTGAAATTTGCGGATTTTTTTCTTTGATAGCTTTGTGTACCACACTCCTAGTTCAGTCGTGTGCGATATTCTTAATATCTTCTAGGTGCTTTGAACTTTGTTGATATTTTAATATCATCTTAGTAATTTGTATCCTTTAATCTTGGTTAATTCCATTTTGGTACTATTTTGGATTATTATTATTCTCCATTTTGGTACTGACTTGAGTTTTATATCAATCATAGGATGGCACCACCACGCCGTTCTGAGGAGGACATACCACCTGAACTGGGGGCTGCGTTGGCAAGTATTGCTAATGCCTTGGGAGCAATGCAGCAGAACCAGCAACGATTTGAAGAAAGTGTCAGGAGGAATGAGTTTGTTCCGCTACCTCCACCTCCCAAGCGAGGAGACATCAAGAGTTTTCTGAAGTTCAACCCGCGCCACTTTGAGGTGTCTAATCAGCCTCTGGACGCAGATGATTGGCTGCGTGAGATGTCAAGGTTGTTGATGACTGCTGATGTTCCTGAGCAAGAATGGGTAAAATGTGCCACTCACCTTCTGAAGGGAGATGCAACTCTGTGGTGGGAGAATTACCTAAAGGCAAACCACTCTGAGTTTCAGCCTACTTGGGAGCAGTTCAGTGGGGCTTTAAAAGAGAAATATCTGTCAGAAATTGTCATGGAAAGGATGAAGGAAGTGTTTCTCAACCTCAAGCAGGGCAATGAAAATGTCAATACCTATATCAGGAACTTCATGAACCTTTCTCGGTATGGTGGCGATGAGATCTCTGATGATAAGAAGAAGCAAAAGAGGTTCAGACAAGGGCTCAATGCATCAATCAAATATGCAATCACTCATGCAAGGCCGGGGTCTTTTCTGGAACTCCAACATACAACTCTGCAGGAAGAAGCAAGTAGGCAAGTGTTTGAGGAGTCCAAGAAACATAGCCATGACGCAGCAAACTCTTCAGCTATGACAACTCCTTCTAAGCGCCGTGTGTGGGTTCCTAACACCCCACCGTCGCTCCCGGCTCCACCAAGACCCTCAAGCTATGCGGCAAGGCCACCAAACTCCTTCACCGTGGCTCCTAGGGGCTACAACCACAACTAACCTGGAGCGCCTGGCGGAGTCCCTGGCTATGCTGCTCCACGTCCACCTGGTGCCTGTTACACCTGTGGAAACACTGGGCATCAACACTGGAATTGTCCAATGAACAACAAAGCTCTTCCTCCACCACCTCCAAGACCTGCGGCAAGTTCTTCTATGGTTCGTGCACCTCCACCTCGGGCTCTCAACATCAACACCAAGCCCGGGTCTACTGTTGCTCGTGCCAACTGTGTCAACGCCGCTCAAGCTAAGCATGCACCTGGAGTTGTGATGGGTATGCTTCCTGTTAACTCAGTCCCTGCACGAGTTTTGTTTGATTCTGGTGCTTCGCATTCTTTTGTTTCTCACAAGTTTGCGCATGAGCATGATCTGGCTATGGTTCCCTTATTGCATCGTCTTGTGGTACAATCTCCTGGGTCAAACATGAGGGTTGCTCATATCAGCCATGGAAATCAAATTGAGATTGGTGGCTCTTTGTTCCCGGCTTCCTTAATTATTCTGGACAATTCTGACATTAATGTTATCTTGGGCATGGATTGGTTAACAACAAATGCAGCTATGATTGATTGTGCTGAACACTCGGTTTCTCTGAAAATTCCTGAAGGCCATATAGTCTATTCTCCAAGTCTGACTCCTGCAATTCAGCTTTTCTCTTTGGTGGCTCTGAATGATGATGCTATGGAAGCTATTCAGAGTGTTCCGGTGGTCTGTGAGTTCCCGGATGTTTTTCCCGAAGAGTTGCCAGGTATGCCTCCTGATCGAGAGGTCGAGTTTGTGATTGAGCTTGAACCTGGAACCGCTCCTATCTCCAAGAGGCCTTATAAAATGGGTCCTACTGAATTGGCTGAACTCAAACGTCAGCTTGATGAACAAGAGAAGTTGGGTTTCATTCAGCACAGTACTTCTTCTTGGGGTAGCCCAACCATCTTTGTGAAAAAGCGAGACAAGACTGATAGACTTTGTGTTAACTATCGGGCTCTCAATGCTAAAACCATCAAGATAAATATCCCCTTCCACGGATTAATGATCTCTTCGATCAGCTAGCTGGAGCTGTGGTATTCTCTAAACTTGACTTGAGAAGTGGATATCATCAAATCAAGATTCGCAAAGAAGATGTTCCCAAAACAACTTTCACCACCCGCTATGGCCTGTATGAGTACACGGTCATGTCTTTCGGTCTCACCAACGCACCTGCCACCTTCTCGAGGCTTATGAACTCGGTTTTCATGGAGTATCTTGATAAGTTTGTCGTGGTCTATCTGGATGACATCCTAGTCTATTCTAAGTCAAAAGAAGAACATGAAGAACACCTTCGGTGTGTCTTAAACAAGCTTCGTGAGAACCGCCTTTATGCAAAGTTCTGCAAGTGTGAGTTCTGGCTGCCTGAAGTCACCTACCTTGGTCACGTTATCTCTGCCAAGGGTATTACCGTCAACCCAGAAACTGTTAAGACAATTGTTAACTGGCTTCCACCCATAAATGTCAAAGAAGTCTGGAGTTTCCTTGGTTTGGCTAGTTACTGCCGTCGCTTTGTTCAGAACTTCTCGAAGATTGCGAAGCTTCTTACCGATCTCCTCAAGAAAGGCAAGAAATACCTTTGGTCTCCTGCATGTCAAGCAAGCTTTGAAACACTCAAAGAGAAGCTCACTTCCACACCAGTCTTGATTCCTCTAGATACATCAAAGCCTTTCCAGATATTCTGTGACGCCTCCTTGCAAGGATTGGGTGCGGTCCTCATGCAAGAAAAACAAGTTGTTGCTTATGCCTCTCGACAGTTGAAGACGCATGAGATCAACTATCCTACACATGACCTCGAACTCGCAGCAGTTGTCTTTGCTTTGAAAGTATGGAGGCACTACTTGCTTGGCAACCGTTGTGAGATCTTTTCTGATCACAAGAGTCTGAAGTATATCTTAACATAGCCTGATATCAACCTTCGTCAGAGAAGGTGGATTGAAGCAATTAATGATTTTGATTTGACCATCAACTACACTCCGGGCAAAGCTAATGTCATGGCCGATGCTCTCAGCCGAAAAGCTTATGTCAACAACCTCATGCTGGAAGAACAACAACCTCTCTTGTGCGAGGAATTCCGCAAGCTCAACCTTGAAATTGTGGATCAAGGGTATCTTCTGAATCTTCTGGAAACCCCTCTCTTGGAAGAAAAGATTCGTGCTAGTCAGCGAGGTGATGCTTACGCCAAAAAATAATCTCCAACATTCAACTGCCGAGGTATGAGTCCTTTCACGTCGATGATCAGGGAGCTCTATTATTTGAACACCGAATGTACGTTCCGAATGACTCGGGTTTGAGAGAGCAAGTTCTTAAGGAGGCGCATGATTCTGTTCTTTCTATCCACCCTGGCAGCACTAAGATGTACATGGACTTGAAAACACAATATTGGTGGCCTGGGTTGAAACAATGTTGTGCCAAGTATGTCTCCGAGTGTGACGTCTGCAGCAGAGTTAAAGCTGTCCATCAGAAACCTTCCGGTCTTCTACAGCCATTGAAGCCTCCGGAATGGAAATGGGAGAAAGTAGAGATTGACTTCATAACTGGTTTTCTAAGGTCGCAGAAGGGCAACAATGCAATCTTTGTTGTCATCGGCAGGCTTTCTAAAGTGGCTCACTTCTTTCCCGTCAAGGAAACAATTTCTGCAATTCAGTTGGCTGAGCTCTATATCAACAGAATTGTCTCTTTGTATGGGGTTCTTCTTGAGATCAGCTCAGACCGTGGAAGCATCTTCACTTCCAAGTTCTAGGGAAGTTTCCAAAATGCTTTGGGAACAAAATTGAACTTCAGCACAGCTTACCATCCTCAGTCGCAAGGACAAGTTGAAAGGATCAATCAGATTCTGGAAGATATGCTCTGTGCTTGCGTTATCTCTTTCGGCATGAAGTGGGAAGAATACCTTCCTTATGCTGAATTCTCTTACAACAACAGCTTCCAGAAAAGTCTAAATATGGCACCATTTGAGGTTCTCTATGGTCGCAAATGCAGAACTCCGATTGGTTGGTCGGGCGCAGGTGAAAGAACATTGTTTGGCCCCGACATTGTAACTCAAGCAGAGGAGAATGTTCACATCATTCTTGAAAATCTGAAGGTTGCTCAAAGTCGCCAGAAGAGCAACTATGACAGAAAGCACACGGACATGGAGTATGTCCCTAGCGATCTCGTTTACCTTCGTGTCACTCCCATGAGAGGCACGCACCGCTTTGGTATCAAAGGAAAGCTGGCTCCTAGATACATCGGTCCTTTCAAAGTTCGTGGAAGAAGAGGAGAAGTTGCTTATGCTCTTGAGATCCCTGAAAAACTCAAGGTCCATGATGTTTTCCATATCTCTCAACTCAAGAAGTGCTTCAAGGATCCCGGCAGGACCGTGGACCATGAACTCATCAATCTCCAAGAAGATCTGTCTTACCAAGAACACCCCATAAAAATCCTAGAAGTCGCAGAAAGAAGGACTCGCAACAAGTCCATCAAGTTCTGCAAGGTGCAGTGGGCGAACCATTCCGTTGATGAAGCCACTTGGGAACGCGAGGACGAGCTCCGTGCCAAGTATCCTACCCTCTTCGTGTCTTCTTCTTCTTCCTAGAATCTCGGGGCGAGATTCCTGTTTAGTGGGGGAGAGTTGTAGCATCCCATCTCTCTAACATATGTAATGCTACATGGTCTAGTAATATAATTGCTACTTCCTACATATAATTGTTGCATCATAATTATATCATGCTCATGTCATCATGCCACCTTGCATTTGAGCATCATATAAAACCTTCTTCCATTTGGTTCTTCTCTCATATGCATTAGTAATTGTATTTGGCTCTTGATATATTGTATTTGGTCCTTGATAAATGCTTGATGCCCAAGTTGAGTTGGGGGCATATCTTTTATTCAACTCCACCACCTTTCCCTTGTCACCACCTTATATTCCCACCATCCTAATTGTACCTGAGCTTGTATATTTTCCTTTGGCATTTAATCTAGCTCATGTGGGTTGGGATGGATTCACTTCTATTTCCACATGCTCTCACACTAACATCATGTTCTTTTCACATTAATGATATGTGGAGCCACCTTTGCATGTATTATGAGTGGTACCCCTTTTTCTAGCTTCCATATGGAGTGTTTTGGAATAGTTGCTCATGTTGGAATATTGTTGGGGATATTAAACACCTAGTGGAACATACACACTAGCAGGTCCCATTTATATTCAAATATGACCTTCTCCATCTACTCCACATGGAACATCCTTTTCAATGCATTTAGCTTGGCCTTAGCTCCATATTTTGGAATGCATGTGAATAAATGCCATGAGACCTTATTATTGTTTTAACAAAATGATCATGGTAATTATTAATTATGCATGGGCCATGCAAGTCACCACAATCTTGTGCTCTTTTGGTTTCATTTGATTTGTTTGAATATTTATCTTTTGTGAGATCCCTTTTTCTCTCAACCCTCATCATCTTGGACCTAGTTCCTTGCATTGTGCATCATACCTCACCCCTCATATCCATCTCCTCCATATCCCATGCACTTGATCATGAACAAAAACCTACACTCTAATCTCTCATGCCACCCCCATCTACCCCTAATCTAAACCCTAACCGAGTCTCCCTCTCCTTTTCTCTCTACCACCCGAGCCACCTTATCACCCCTCCAACCCTAACCCTATCACTAACCACCCAACCTCACCATCCTCTTTACCTCACACCCTAACCACCCCCATGCCGAGCCATGCTTCCCTCTGACCCTAGCTCCCTGCCACCCCCATGCCGATCTACCCCTCACCTCTCGGTCCCTCTCTTTCTCTCGCTGCACAAGGACCCCACCGAGCCATCCATCCTCTCCTTGGCCCCCACCCGCAGTCACCCCACGCCCCTGCCGAGCCTGGCCGAGCACGTGCTCGAGGGGAGAAAAGGAGGCCGAAGCCACCTTTTTCCTCCGCCACGCCTCCCACGGCACCCCTCTCTCCTCTGCCCTTATCTACCCCCTCTCTCTGCCGTGCAGCTCCAGATCCGCCCCAGGCCGCTGCGCCGCTCCCCTGCCATCTCATCTTCCCCTGCCACCATCTCCTCCATCGCCGGCCACCACTGTCGACATCCACCTCTTGCACCAGTTCGAGGAGGCGGGCATGGCGCCGAGGGTGTCGAGGAAGGCCACGGGATCCCCTGCGTCGCCCTTGTGCTCTGCAACAAGGAGGAGAAGGCCCGGTAGCTGCTGCATGTCCGCGACATCAAGGCAAAACCCTAGCTCCGGCCGTCTGCTACGTCGACGATCCGCTTCTCCCCGGCACGAACCGCCACCACCAACACCACCACGGTGAGTCCTCTAACCTCCCAGACATCCTCACAGTCGCCGTCGCTTCCTGGACACGTCGGCCGTTTCGTCGAGCAGTCTCGGTGCAACGGCGTCGCACATGCTTTTGCTCGCCGAGGCGTCGCGAGAACCTTACCTAGCCGCACAGCCGCTCCTTAACACCAACCTCTGCCCGTCCCAGTGGTCACCACCGCCGTGCGCACGCGCGAGGTCGCGGGTTCGATTCCCCCCGCACTGCGCCGATCCTATCGCGCACCGATCTGTTGTCAGTAGGTTCAGAGAAGAACAACAGTACCGCGTGGTACTTTTCCAGAAAACCCCCCATCCTTTTTAGTTCCTTAATCCGCGCTTCCTCCAGGGCCCACCTGTCGGCGGCTGCGTCCGTTTTACAGAAAGGGACCTGTGGTTCCAGACCCTCAACCCGCAGTACCCCTCTGCGCCGCGTGGCAAGCCCCCTCTCGCCCGCTGTCGCGTGGGACCGTTTCACCGGCGGACCCACCTGTCTGTCACCGTGGCTCACTTCGCCCGCGGTGAGAAAAGTTCTGCTGCACAGTATTTCGCCACATCAGCTCGGTCCCACCTGTCGGTGGCTGGGGCTAGATCTGCCTGGGTATAAAAAGTATCTGGTGTATCTGTTTTATAAAAACAATTTTCAGAAATGTTTAATATGTATTTAATTCTGTTTTTAATTACTTTTAATTTGTAAATCCAAAGAATACAAATGATATATGTTTCTGAATCAGAAAAATGTGGGGAATTCAAATATGCCATTTGAAATATCTTTTGAGCAATTTATTTTTTTCGAAATTATTTAAATGTAAGAAAAAGGCCTTTTCTTAATTAATTAATAACTTTAATTCTACAACTCCAAATTTGACAAATAAGATGTCTAAATCGATCAGCGCGACGAGCCCGTTCTAACTATGCATTCCATGTTCTGAATTGCAGCATGCATCATATAAATATAAAGTATACAGCAACTTATATGGGAGCAAAACATGGCTAAAACTCAATAAAATGCTTTATTCTTGTACCCCACACCTCACCCATGCCATGCTACATTATTGCCATGTAAATTGTGCATCATTCATCATGGCATGCTTGTTTGCTTGTCGCATTTTAATTCGTATGCTTATGCACTTTATTTATGCTGGCCCTTGTTTGTTTGGTTCTTCTTCGAATAGACGCCGAGCAGGGGAAATACCAGGAATACCAGGAGTACTACCCAGATCCTTCTGTCGCTTCAACTGAGCTGTCAGGCAAGCACTACCACATGCTTGCATACATATAGTACCTATTGCCTCTATCTTATTCTTGCATCATTGAGTCGCGATTGCATTAAATTGAATCCCAAGTACTGCATAGCCTTTACTTTTAAACCCCACCGAGCTTGTTCCTCCATCCCATGAGCCATTACTACAGGAGTTGTTTGAGCCATGCGAGTCGTAGAAAAGCATGTGTAGGGTATGTGAGTGTATGATGGATAACGAGGTACCTAAACAACTTAACCTGAGTAGTAATGGGATAACTAATGAAAGAGGCACCGGTGAGCAATATCTGCTATTTGGTTTTTCCCGCTCACTTGTGTCCCGTAGGACCCCGAGTACTTGATTCCTGTTCCTTGACTATTCGCACTATCCACATCCGGGAGGCCGTGGACCCCCCTGAGCCAGAGCTTGATTCATTTCTATTTCTTGGGGCCACAATTAGTTTGGGGATTTATTACTATCCTGTACTTATGCCATGCTTTACTGTTTATTTACGATTGTGCGTGGAGCACCTGTACTGTTTTGGATCGTGACACGTTTTCGCTGTATCGACAAGCCCAGACACACTTTCGGGTTCCCAATCGTTTACTGCCGTCCACACAAACCCTGGGTCCGTTCCGGAGCCGGCCAACTTCGTTGCGGGTAACTTAGTGGGGTGGCCCCTTGAAATATTTATGAATCCTGTGATCTCTTTGTCGTGAATTCCTCGCTGGGTTTTGATTTGGTTTGTCCGAGGTTGATCGAGTGTGTGTTGCTATTTGTGCACCCCTACAGGGTAAATCTTTCTGAAAGCCGTGTCCACGGTTATGGACGACTTGGAGCACAGTTTCTCGATCATAGACAAGCATAACTAAAGTACCACTTTTAATCTGACTAAATACCTGACTAGTAAATAGTTCAATACTCATGGAATGGTTAATAAAACTGCCAACGGATGGGTTGTTCGTCCGCTTTCTCGTTGGTAAGCGAGAAGGAGGATGGATCTGTTAATTATACTGTTATAACTGTTGTTACTAATTAACAGACATCCGTCTATCTTTGGTTAGGCGGATGGTTAGCGAGTATCTATAGACTTGTTAGTTATTCTCTTTTGCTGCAATTGCGTCACCCCAGGTATATGTCCCCTTTAGAGGCATAAAGACTTGCTGAGTATCCCTAGGGTCTCACATGATAAATTGTTTGATTCAGATGAACATGTGTATTCGCAAGATGGATATTGGGTGGAGGAGACAGATGATGTTGGCAATGATCACTCGGTGTAGAGATTCCGGGGATGGGGATCCGCGAGATCTGCGGGCGGGATGTGTTTATTTATGTGGCATCTTATGCCGATTTGATTCTTATCCGTACTCGGACCTTGTTTTCCGCTTCCGCCTGATACTCTGATGTTTGATGTATGAGGAGCTATCCTAAACTATTATCTCTATCTAGGATATTTGGATCTTGCCGTATGACGTTGCAATATTTCTATTTCTTTTAGATGGAATGGCTCTGAGAACTGTTGTATGGTGGCTTGCATACATACTCCCTTGTGTATGTGGTTGATCCCTTCGCCTGCCGACTACGCCGCTCGTTCTTGTCCCGATGTTCTGAAAGTGGTTAGGACGACCGACGGGTCTACCTGTGGGTGGCCCTGGGCCCCCAACGTACTATTTTAACCACTTTCGCTCATCCAGGCATGCAACTTAGAGCGTAGTGTCCGAGGTAGTTACATATCCTCACATAGGCAATACGCATATAATAACCGAGATGGTAAGAAACAAACTCCACATTGTTCATTGTCGTAAACCGTTCGTTGCTCATTTTCTCATTTGTACTTGACTTAATGGAAGACAAAGGTGGTGTCATATATGAAATATCACACTGATTGGTTTGATGTACCCACATGAGGTATACCATGGCATTAGTAGACCTACGTAGGAGATATGCATATAATAACTGAGATGGTAAGTAAACAAGGGGAAACAAGATACATACTTTTTCATCATGTCAACTATTTTGTGCCATTTCCCACTTTCTTGCATTATCTCTCATTGTACTTGCCTTGATCTGAGATGGAGGGGTGACTCATCTTACAGTTGATTGGTTCAATGTGTACTCATGGATGTAAGAAGTACACTCAGATGCCAATAGTAGCTCCACATAGGCGATGTGTATATAATAACCGACATGCCACTAGTATAGCGCAACACTAAGGATAACCCCCATAAAAAACAACAATGATATGGCCCATGTAGAAACGAAATTGTGTGTGACCGACGGGGCCTTCCCGACTGGCTGGCCTGCAACCCAAGTTGTTGTTGTTGTTGGAATCTAATTATCAGTTGTTGTTGGATTCAGCAATGGACATTTATTTAAATTGTGTACGGTGTAGATTTCAATAGCATCGAAGACTGCAACGGAACTATGGACAAACATATTCATAAATTGTACGCGGTTTGGTTCCCGTGTCAAAGTGCATGTGTGGTTTTGGTAATTAATGACAATATCTATGGACTAATATTTTGCACCGAGTTATACTATTAGGAATTGTCCATCGGTACCACTTGGACCATGTGTTAGCTTCAAGGTTGAAGGGTTAAGTGATGGGAATGTATGCCGTAGAGTCAAATAGTATATGATTATTTGATATTCCTTTTATTCATGATTAGAGTTTATTCTATGCCAACCGTATCTGTGTCTTCATTATGAGAATCAAAGGTGAATCTTAGAAGCACATGTAAAGATAAACACCAAGCGTTCCTAGTCTTGTGGGCATGACTAGCTTATTGTCAAAGGATGATCATATATGACCTGATCATGGTATGTCTGTACCATTTGACAATAAGAGCATATTGTCGGTTGTACAAGGATGCTAAATCGACCCAAGCCAAACGATCTACTTTAAGATAATCATCATCCTGTTGTTGTTGTTATATCATTGTTGTTGTTGTGTCACATTGTCCTTTGACCATGAGGATATCAATTGTCCGTCTTACTAGAAGATATGTGTTGATTGTCATCCAATGTTACATTTCACTGGGTGATCATAAGGGTGGTCGGTCACATATGTATTAGAACAAGATAGTCCGATAGTGGGATTCACAACTCCGACGATGGAGAGATACTCTTGGGCCCATATCAATATTACGTTATCACTTATAGTATGGCCAGACATGGGGTGATATGATCACTAGATACCGGAATATGTGAATGAGAGAAGAAGTCAAACCGGTAACGAGGTCAACATGGTATTACGAGAATACCACCTTATCTTGCCTCAGGTTTGTAATGTATCATGATGCGAAATGATAGTACATGACATCAATAGGTTCACTCGATTACTTCTTGTTTACGTGTGATTCAATATGGGTATCCAAATCCCACTATTGATTATTGTCTAGAAAGTGTTCCGCTGTCATGTCCACATAATACCGAACCTAAGGGGTCACACGCTTAAGGGACTTTGTTCTGAAGAGTATTTAGAGCTTGTATGTATGTGAAAGCTATTCCGGAATGGTTATAGATCATTGGGAGAAATCCCAGGAGAAAACTAGAAGAGTTTTGAAGTCACGGAAGTGTTCTAGGAGAGAATCGATGTTGGGATGCATGGCCATCCCAGGGTGGCGCATGGGGCGTGCATTTCCACCCTATGTGGTGCATGGGCTGCATGGCCACCCTAGAGTGGCGCATGTCTCCCCCATGCATGCATGCTACTTTCCTAAAATGGTATGACCTGTTTATGGAAAGTATCTATCATATCTTTCTTAGTGATTTGATTAGATCTTAATCGTTATGTAAGATATCATATCTTTTACTCTAAGTAGGGAATGCTTTATCCATTATGACAAGATACCATATCTTCTATTTATGTAAGGGGATGATATCAGGACTAACAATAGCGCTAGATTGTTTCGGCTAAAACTGATATCCATGTCGTCCCGATTCTTTTTGGCCATGGGATGGATGCCGAAAGGACACGTGGCGACGTTGCAATGGAGCCCTGGTATCCCGTGAGGCGGGCCCCATTGTATGCTAGGGAAAAATAATCTAGACCATGGACGGGTGTCGCGCATGCGGTCGTACCCCGTGTCGCCATATGGTGGACAACATGTGTGACATGGGCCCGCGTCAGCATACACGGGTAGGACCTTGCTCGGTGAGAGGTGTTCGTGGCATGCCACGACTCTGCACCCACCGGATAGTGGGACCCTTTACGAGCATACATGGCACCATGGGTCCTCGATGGACGTGGGTTTCCATGGTAGAGAGGCGAGCTGGCAGCCAAGGTGGCACTAGAAGGCATGGGAGGATGCGAGTTCTCATGGCGGAGAGATGAGCTGACAGCATAGACCGTAGGCTTCCGAGTTTTCTTACGATGATACCGTACGATGGGTCCCACCGATAGTAGAGTTGGCATCATAGTGCATAGGTTCCCGCTGTTTCCCGCAGCGAGGTCGTACGGTGGGTCCCATCTAGAGTCACTCGTGGCCAAGGAAACTCTTGCCAGACGAGGGTTCTAGTGGGCGAGAGCCTAACTGGCTTCCTAGACTATATGTGGCTGCGGGTTATCGCGATGGGGAGACGAGCTTGTAGCATCCCAGGTTTTCGCGTCCACACATTGGCTATAAAATACCGCGTGCCAGCTCCTTCCCCCTCAACGCATTATGTAGCCTTTCTTCTCTCCCACCTCCGCCCTACTTTCTTTAGCTCCAGCATTCCGCTTATGGTGTCGCTGATGAGGTAGAACATGATGCGTGCCCAGAACTACATTGATGTACAAGACAAACGATCTAGCCACAAGACCGACTTCTTGGTTGTCTCGGTATTGTCTGCTTCTTTCTTCATCATGAACACCGGTAATGTGCTCTTCCGTCTCTTTTTTGTGCTTCCGCATCGTGCTCACTTTGTTTTTAGATTCTTACTTCGTTTCTTTGTCCATGCTCGCAGATGCTCTAACTCTGGTGGCACAAGTAGGCAGCAAAATGGAGAGGACGAGCGTCATCACCTCAAGAACCACACCAGGATCGTCTGCGCGTCTCTTCTTTCGTGCTAGTTGGTAGCCTTCTATGCCGTCTATGGCTTTCGATGCTACATGACGACAGTCGGTGCTTCAGGAGGATCAACACACCATCTGCATGCCCTATCACTTCCATGAATAGGGTCTACACGCCTACGATCATGATGATAATCTTCTAGAGCTAGCTTCTTCCGACCATTTTGGTAGCTTGGAGTAGGAGTAGGGGTAGCTAGGAGTAGGGTTAGGACGTCCGATAGGACTTTTTACTCGCTTAGTTTGCTAGTAAAGTTGTGCCTTTGTAATAGTTAGGTTTGTAATCTAAGCCAAGAAATTAAAAAATAGTTATCATGTAATGTGTTTGTTTGCTTCAGTTTAAAAAATAGTTATCATGTAATGTGAAATCTGAGCCAACAAATTTTGCCATATTTTGAAAACAATCAAAGATGAAGTAGTTTGAAGAGTATGGCTCGATCTGCTACTCTCTCGAGAAGGAGCTGAACCCAACTGTTTTCTTTGCTTAATTTTAGGGTCCTTTGTGCTAAATGTATGGACCTCGATGTAATTTTCCCTTTTTAGGTCCTTGATGTAAAATGTACTTCCATGCTCGTGTAAAATTCTAACCTAAAAGTGTAAGTGGTGAAATTTCGACGATTTTTTAGCTTACTGGTCAACGAGTATGCCCATTATTGGATTTCAAGCCGAACGACCAAAGTCAAGGCCATATATATCAACCATCATACATTATGTTGATGATCCCATATGAGAGAATTTTCATGGCAAAAAATTTGGCCATATTTTAAAAACAATCGAAGAGGAAGTAGTATCAAGAGTTTGGCTCAGATCAGCTGATCTCTCGAGAAGGAGCCAAACCAGAATTTTTTCCTTTTAGGGTCCTTTATGCTAAATGTATGGACCTCGACGTAATTTTTGCTTTTTTGAGTTCCCTGATGTAAAATGTACTCCAATTGACCATGTAAAGTTCTAACCTAAAAGTAAGTGGTGAAATTTAAACGAATTTAAGCTTAGTTGTCAACGGGTACAAACCATTCTTGTATTTCAAGACAAACGACCAAGGTCAAGGCCATATCTACATCATACTTTATGCTGATGATCCCATATTCAAGAATTTGCATATCGACAAATTTGGCCATATTTTGAAAACAATCAAAGATGAAGTAGTATGAAGAGTGTGGCTCGATCAGCTACTCTCTCGAGAAGGAACCGAATCCTATTGTTTTGCTATCTTAATATTAGGGTCCTTTGTGCTAAATGTATGGACCTCGATGTAATTTCCCCCTTTTTAGGTCCTTGTTGTAAAATGTACTCCCATCGACCGTGTAAAGTTCTAACCCAAAAGTAAGTGGTGAAATTTAAACGAATTTTAGCTTATAGTTGTCAACGAGTATGAACATTCTTTGATTTCAAGCCAAACAACCACAAGGTCGAGGCTATACCTCTACATCATACTTTATTCTGATGATCGAGTATCCAAGAAATTGCATGGCGATAGATTTGGCCATATTGTGAAAACAATCTAAGAGAAAGTAGTATGAAGAGTATGGCTCGATCAACTGCTCTCTTGAGAAGGAGCCGAACTCGATTGTTTTCTTTGCTCAATTTTAGGGTCCTTTGTGCTAAATGTATGGACCTCGATGTAATTTCCCCCTTTTTTAGGTCTTTGATGTAGAATGTACTCCCACCGACCGTGTAAAGTGCTAACCTAAAAGTAAGTGATGAAAATTTCAACGAATTTAAGCATAGTTGTCAACAAGTATGAAAAAATCTTGGATTTTCAAGCCGAACGACCACGAGCTCAAGGCCATATCTCTACATCATACTTTATGTTGATGATCCCATATTGAAGAATTTGCATGGCGACAGATTTGGCCATATTTTGAAAACAATTGAAGAGGAAGTAGTATGAAGAGTATGGCTCGACCAGCTGCTCTCTCGAGAAGGAGCCGAACCCGACTATTTTGTTTTCTCAATTTTAGGGTCCTTTGTGCTAAATGTATGAACCTCGATGTAATTTTCCCTTTTTAGGTCCTTTATGTAGAATGTACTTTATGCTTATGATCCCATATCCAAGAATTTGCATGCCGACAAATTTGGCCATCTTTTGAAAACAATCGAAGATATTAAAACAAAAAATTATCAATTTCATTTTTCCAAGTGACAGGAATTTATTTTCTGAAAAGCAAGTAAGAAGAATTTATTTCCTTTTTTCTGTTAAAAAATAAAGAGCGAGAAGAGACTATATGAGCACAGAGGAGGCAGCAAGAGAGAGCTGTGAAGAGGAGGATTTGAAGGCGGTGCGATGTTAGAGCAAAGCTGGGATGGGTTCCTGACACGAGGTACAAGGTACATTGAGTAGAGTAAATTTCAGGACCACGATATGTATGCACGCAAAATAAAATGTGTTTTCTCTCTCCTTCACTCCCTCATCAGGCTAGTCATAGTGGGAGTAACTTGGGTACTACTACGTAGTAACGTAGTCCTATATGTATTGCCAATAGTAAACATTTAGATGACATGGCATGTAATTAAATGATGAAAGAGAGTCTTGTGGTAACTAGCTATGTTAACATCACACATTTCAATACAAAATGAGTCTAGATTGCAATAAACAAGGTTTTGCATGATACCACACCTATATTATTTTGCAATATAGAGGTAGTAACTTAGACTAGTACCATATGCATGTTAGTACTAAGTTACTCCCCACTATGACCAGCCTCACCACCCCACACCCCGGCCGGCTGATCTCTCCCTCGTCCACAAAGTGGCGTTGCGCACGCGCGTCGACCGACAACCTGCCTTCTGTCGGCGGCTCTGTGTCTGTGTCTGGTGTGTTCGTCAGCTGCGTTGGTGGGAACCATTTTGGTCCTTGGCGGCAAAAAGTATTACTACTACAGTACTACCTCTATTTCAAAATATAAGATGTTTTAGCTTTGTGAAAGAAGTGTATCTAGACTTCTTTTAGTGTGTAGGTTCATCTAGATTTGGAGTGACTCTACACGTTAAAAGGGATCTAGATACACTCCTTTCACAAAGCTAAAACATCTTATATTTTGAAACAGAGGGAGTACAATAGAGTAGCAATTCAAACTTTCCCGGTTTCAAAATTTTCACTTCCTTCACAAACATCCGCCGGGGGAGGGGGGGAGGATATTCAAAAGATCACCATTCGTAGTACTACTATTACAAGTACGAGTACTACTTAAATGCTGGACAAGGGATTGGTTGATCTGCCAGCAAAAAAAGCAAAAAGTCCCATCGCATTAGATGCTCACCATTATGATCTGACCAACCTACCTACTCTGCACTACTCAACCTCCGTACCCTAGGAAGAGGAAGGACCAAACACACCCGCATCAAGCTGGTTCGAAAGTGAGGAGCGCTACTTTTTTTATTCCGTGAAGCAAGTAGTACTCCCTCCTTTCCAAATTAGGACGCGTATTACTTCTAGTGAAAGTCAAATTTAATAAACTTTGACTAAATGTACGACATCAACTCAATGTTATTAGAATCATCATGAACTATATTTTAATATTATATGCATTTTTCATTAAGAAAAGTCAGTTTGTTTTTACATATAGTTGGTCGAACTTTATAAAGATTGACTTTGCCCAAACCTAATATGCGTCCAAAATTGGGAAAGAGGAAGCGGTATGAAGAGTATGACTCGATGAGCTGCTCTCTCGAGGATTCGTACCTGACTGTTTTCAATTCCTTGTTTGGTTTTAGGGTCCTTTGTGCTAAATTTATGGACCTCGATGTAGTTTCCCCATTTTTTAGGTCCTTGATCTAAAATGTAGTCCCACCATCCGTGTAAAATTCTAACCAATAAGTGTAAGTGGTGAAATTTAAACGAATTTAAGCTTTACTTCTCAATGTGTATGAACATTCTTGGATTTCAAGCCAAACGACCAAGGTCAAGGCCATGCCAACATCATACTTTATGTTGATGGCCCCATACGAGAGAATTTGCATGCCAACAGATTGGGCCATATATTTTGAAAACAATCAAAGAGGAAGTAGTATGAAGAGTTTGGCTCAGATCAGCTGATGTCTCGAGAAGGAGACGAACCAGAAAGTTTTCCTGTTACGGTCCTTTGGGCTAAATGTATGGACCCCAATGTAAATTTCCCTTTTTGGTCTTTGATGTAAAATATGCTCTCACTGCGACTGTGTAAAATTCTAACCTAAAAGTAAGTGGTGAAATTTAAACGAATTTAAGCTTAGCTGTCAACGAATAGGAACTTTCTTGGATTTCAAGTCGAACGACCACATGGTCAAGGCCATATCTCTACATCATACTTTATGATGATGATCTCATATCCAAGAATTTGCATGAAGACAAATTTGGCCATATTTGTAAAATAGTCGAAGAGGAGGTAGTATGAAACGTATGGCTTGATCAGCTGCTCTCTCGAGAAGGAGCCGAACCCGACTATTTTCTTTGCTCAATTTTACGGTCATTTATGCTAAATGTGTGGACCTCAATGTAATTTTCCCTTTTTAGGTACTTGATGTAAAATGTACTCTCACTGCCCGTGTAAAATTCTAACCTAAAAGTAAGTGGTGAAATTGAAACGAATTTAAGCATAGTTGTCGACGAGTACGAAAAATTCTTGGATTTCAGGACAAATGACCAAGGCCAATGCCATATCAACATCATACTTTATGCTGATGGCCCCATATCAGAGAATTTGCATGGCAACAGATTTGTCCATATTATTTTGAAAACAATCAAAGAGGAAGTAGTATGAAGAGTTTGGCTTAGATCAGCTAATAATCTCTCAAGAAGGATCCGAACCAATGCAACAAAAGGTTTTACTTTTAGGGTCCTTTGAGCTAAATGTATGGACATCGATGTAATTTTCCCCTTTTTTAGGTCCTTGATGTAAAATATGCTCCCACTGGCCATGTAAAATGCTAACCTAAAAGTAAGTGGTGAAATTTTAATGAATTTAAGCTTAGTTATGAACGAGTATCAACTTTCTTAGATTTCAAGCCAAACGACCACAAGGTCAAGGCCACATCTCTACATCATACTTTATGTTGATGATCCTATATCAAAGAATTTGCATGGCGACAAATTTAGCCATATTTTGAAAAAAAATCAAAGAGGAAGTAGTATGAATAGTATGGCTCGATTAGCTACTCTCATGAGAAGGAGCCGAACCCGACTGTTTCCTTGCTTGATTTTAGGGTCCTTTGTGTTAAATGTGTGGACTTCGATGTAATTTACCCCTTCTTAGATCTAAAAGTGTAAGTGGTGAAATTTATAGGATTATTTTAAGCTTACTCGTCAACGAGTATGAACATTCTTGGATTTCAAGCCGAACGACCATGGTCGTTAAGGCCATATCAACATCATACTTTATGCTCATGATCCTATGTTAGAGAATGTGCATGGCAACAGATTTGGCCATGTTTTGGAAACAATTGAAGAGAAAGTAGTATTATGAGTTTGGCTCAGATCAGCTGATCTCTTGAGAAGGAGTCGAACCAGGAATTTTTCCTTTAAGGGTCCTTTATGCTAAATGTATGGACCTCGATGTAATTTTTGCTTTTTTGAGGTTCCTGATGTAAAATGTACTCCGATCGACCGTGTAAAGTTCTAACCTAAAAGTAAGTGGTGAAATTTAAACGAATTTAAGCTTAATTGTCAACGAGTATGAACCATTCTTCAATTTCAAGACGAACCACCAAGGTCAAGGCCATATCTACATCATACTTTATGCTCATGATCCCATATCCAAGAATTTGCATGCCAACAAATTTGGCCATATTTTGAAAACAATCGAAGATGAAGTAGTCTAAAGAGTATGGCTCGATCATCTACTCTCGTGAGAAGGAGCCGGACCCGACTGTTTTCCTTGCTTAATTTTAGGGTCCTTTGTGCTAAATGTGTGGACCTCGATGTAATTTCCCCTTTTTAGGTCTAAAGTGTAAGTGGTGAAATTTAGACGATTTTAAGCTTACTTGTCAACGAGTATGAAAATTCTTGGATTTCAATTCGAACGACCAAGGTCGTCAAGGCCATATCAACATCATACTTTTTATGCTGATGATCCCATGTCAGAGAATTTGCATGGCAATCTATCTGGCCATGTTTTGAAAACAATCGAAGAGGAAGTAGTATCAAGAGTTTGGCTCAGATCAGCTGATCTCTCGAGAAGGAGCCAAACCAGATTTTTTTCCTTTTAGGGTCCTTTATGCTAAATGTATGGACCTCGACACATTTTTTGATTTTTTGTGGTCCCTGATGTAAAATGTACTCCGATTGATCGTGTAAAGTTCTAACCTAAAAGTAAGTGGTGAAATTTAAATGAATTTAAGCTTAGTTGTCAACGAGTATGAACCACTCTTGTATTTCAAGACGAACGACCAAGGTCAAGGCCATATCTAAATCATACTTTATGCTGATGATCCCATATTCAAGAATTTGCATATCGACCAATTTGGCCATATTTTGAAAACAATCAAAGATGAAGTAGTATGAGGAGTGTGGCTCGATCAGCTACTCTCTCGAGAAGGAGCCGAACCCTACTGTTTTGCTTTCTTAATATTAGGGTCCTCTGTGGTAAATGTATGGAGCTCGATGTAATTTCCCCCCTTTTTAGGTCCTTGTTGTAAAACGTACTCCCATCGACCGTGTAAAATTATAACCTAAAAGTAAGTGGTGAAATTTAAATGAATTCCAGCTTATAGTTGTCAACGAGTATGAACATTCTTTGATTTCAAGGTTGAGGCTATATCTCTACATCATACTTTATTCTAATGATCGAGTATCCAAGAAATTGCTTGGTGATAGATTTGGCCATATTGTGAAAACAATCGAAGAGAAAGTAGTATGAAGAGTATGGCTCGATCAACTGCTCTCTCGAGAAGGAGCCGAACCCGTTTGTTTTCTTTGCTCAATTTTAGGGTCATTTGTGCTAAATGTATGGACCTCGATGTAATTTCCCCCTTTTTAGGTCTTTGATGTAGAATGTACTCCCACCGACCGTGTAAAGTTCTAACCTAAAAGTAAGTGATGAAATTTCAACGAATTTAAGCATAGTTGTCAACAAGTATGAAAAAATCTTGGATTTTCAAGCCGAACGACCACGAGCTCAAGTCCATATCTCTACATCATACTTTATGTTGATGATCCCATATTCAAGAATTTGCATGGCGACAGATTTGGCCATATTTTGAAAACAATCGAAGAGGAAGTAGTCTGAAGAGTATGGCTCGACGAGCTGCTCTCTTGAGAAGGAGCCGAACCTGACTATTTTGTTTGCTCAATTTTAGGGTCCTTTGTGCTAAATGTATGGACCTCGATGTAATTTTCCCTTTTTTAGGTCCTTTATGTAGAATGCACTTTATGCTTATGATCCCATATCCAAGAATTTGCATGCCGACAAATTTGGCCATCTTTTGAAAACAATCGAAGATATTAAAAACAAAAAATAATCAATTTCATTTTTCCAAGTGACATGAATTTATTTTCTAAAAAGCAAGTAAGAAGAATTTATTTCCTTTTTTCTATTAAAAAAATAAAGAGCGAGAAGAGACTATATGAGCATAGAGGAGGCAGCGAGAGAGCTGCGAAGAGGAGGATTTGAAGGCGGTGCGATGTCAGAGCAAAGATGGGATAGGTTCCTGACACGAGGTACAAGGTACAGTGAGTAGAGTAAATTTCAGGACCACGATATGTATGCACACAAAATAAAATGTGTTTTCTCTCTCCTTCACTCCCTCATCAGGCTAGTCATAGTGGGAGTAACTTGGGTACTACTACGTAGTAACGTAGTCCTACATGTATTGCCAATAGTAAACATTTAGATGACTTGGCATGCAATTAAATGATGAAAGAGAGCCTTATGGTAACTAGCTATGTTAACACCACACATTTCAAGACAAAATGAGTCTACATTGCAATAAACGAGGCTTTGCATGATACCACACCTATATTATTTTCCACTATGGAGGTAGTAACTTAGACTAGTAACATATGCATGTTAGTACTACGTTACTCCCCACTATGACCAGCCTCACCACCCCACATCCCGGCCGGCTGATCTCTCCCTCCTCCACAAAGTGGCGCTGCGCATGCGCGTTGACCGACAACCTACCTTGTGTCAGCAGCTCCGTGTCTGTGTCTGGCGTGTTTGTCAGCTGCGTCGGTGGGAACCATTTTGGTCCTTGGCGGCAGCAACTATTACTACTATAGTACTCCCTGTGTTTCAAAATATAAAATGTTTTAGCTTTGTGAAAGGAGTGTATCTAGACTTCTTTTAGTGTGTAGGTTCATCTAGATTTGGAGTGACTCTACACATTAAAAGGGATCTAGATACACTCCTTTCACAAAGCTAAAACATCTTATATTTTGGAACGGAGGGAGTACAATAGAGTAGCAATTCAAATTTTCCCAGTTTCGAAATTTTCACTTCCTTCACAAACATCCGGGGGGAGGGGGGGAGGATATTCAAAAGATCACCATTCGCAATACTACTAGTAAAAGTACGAGTACTACTTAAATGCTGGACAAGGGATTGGTTGATCTAGCGAGCAAAAAAAGAAAAAACTTCCCATCGCATTGGATGCTCACCATTATGATCTGACCAGCCTACCTACTCCGCACTACTCCACATCCGTATCCTAGGAAGAGGAAGGACCAAGCACACCCGCAGCAAGCTGGTTCGAAAGTGAGGAGCGCTAGTTTTTTTCTTCCGTGAAGCAAGTAGTACTCCCTCCTTCCCAAATTAGGACGCGTATTACTTCTAGTCAAAGTCAAATTTAATAAACTTTGACTAAATGTACGACATCAACTCAATGTTATTAGAGTCATTATGAACTATATTTTTATATTATATGCATTTGTCATTAGAAAAGTCAATTTGTTTTTACATACAGTTGGTCGAACTTTATAAAGATTGACTTTGACCAAACCTAATATGCGTCCAAAATTGGGAAAGAGGAAGCGGTATGAAGAGTATGGCTCGATCAGCTGCTCTCTCGAGGAGTCGTACACGACTGTTTTCAATTTCTTGTTTAGTTTTAGGATCCTTTGTGCTAAATGTATGGACCTCGATGTAGTTTTCCTTTTTTAGGTCCTTGATCTAAAATGTAGTCCCACCATCCGTGTAAAATTCTAACCAATAAGTGTAAGTGGTGAAATTTAAACGAATTTAATCTTACTTCTCAATGGGTATGAACATTCTTGAATTTCAAGCCAAACAACCAGGGTCAAGGCCATATCAACATCATACTTTATGTTGATGGCGCCATACGAGAGAATTTGCATGAAAACAAATTGGGCCATATATTTTGAAAACAATCGAAGAGGAAGTAGTATGAAGAGTTTGGCTCAGATCAGCTGATGTCTCGAGAAGGAGCCAAACAAGAAAGTTTTCCTTTTACAGTCCTTTGGGCTAAATGTATGGACCCTAATGTAAATTTCCCTTTTTAGGTCTTTGATGTAAAATATGCTCCCACCGCGACCGTGTAAAACGCTAACCTAAAAGTAAGTGATGAAATTTAAACGAATTTAAGCTTAGGTGTCAACGACTACGAACTTTTTTGGATTTCAAGCCGAATGACCACATGGTCAAGACCATATCTCTACATCATACTTTATGCTGATGCTATCATATCCAAGAATTTGCATGGCGACAAATTTGGCCATATTTGTAAAATAATTGAAGAGGAGGTAGTATGAAACGTATGGCTCGATCAACTGCTCTCTCGAGAAGGAGCCGAACCCGACTATTTTCTTTGCTCAATTTTAGGATCATTTATGCTAAATGTATGGACCTCAATGTAATTTTGCCTTTTTAGGTACTTGATGTAAAATGTACTCCCACCGCCCGTGTAAAATTCTAACCTAAAAGTAAGTGGTGAAATTGAAACAAATTTAAGTATAGTTGTCGACGAGTACGAAAAATTCTTGGATTTTGTGACGAACGACTAAGGTCAATGCCATATCAACATCATACTTTATGCTGATGACCCCATATCAGAGAATTTGCATGGCAACAGATTTGTCCATATTATTTTGAAAACAATCAAAGAGGAAGTAGTATGAAGAGTTTGGCTTAGATCAGCTAATAATCTCTCGAGAAGGAGCCAAACCAATGCAACAAAAGTTTTTCCTTTTAGGGTCCTTTGTGCTAAATGTATGGACATCGATGTAATTTTCCCCTTTTTTAGGTCCTTGATGTAAAATATGCTCCCATCGCCCGTGTAAAATGCTAATCTAAAAGTAAGTGGTGAAATTTTAATGAATTTAAGCTTAGTTGTCAATGAGTATGAACTTTCTTAGATTTCAAGCCGAACGACCACAAGGTCAAGGCCATATCTCTACATCACAGTTTATGCTGATGATCCCATATCAAAGAATTTGCATGGCGATAGATTTGGCCATATTTTGAAAAAAAATCAAAGAGGAAGTAGTATGAAGAGTATAACTCGAGTAGCTACTCTCGTGAGAAGGACCTGAACCCGACTATTTTCCTTACTTGATTTTAGGGTCCTTTGTGCTAAATGTATGGACCTCGATGTAATTTACCCCATTTTTAGGTCTAAAAGTGTAAGTGGTGAAATTTATAGGATTATTTTAAGCTTACTTGTCAACGAGGATGAACATTCTTGGATTTCAAGCCGAACGACCATGGTCGTCAGGCCATATCAACATCATACTTTATGCTCATGGTCCCATGTTAGAGAATGTGCATGGCAACAGATTTGTCCATGTTTTGGAAACAATCGAAGAGCAAGTAGTATTAAGAGTTTGGCTCAGATCAGCTGATCTCTTGAGAAGGAGTCGAACCAGAATTTTTTCCTTTTAGGGTCCTTTATGCTAAATGTATGGACGTCGATGTATTTTTTGCTTTTTTGAGGTTCCTGATGTAAAATGTACTCCGATTGACCGTGTAAAGTTCTAACCTAAAAGTAAGTGGTGAAATTTAAATGAATTTAAGCTTAGTTGTCAATGAGTATGAACCATTCTTCAATTTCAATACGAACCACCAAGGTCAAGGCCATATCTACATCATACTTTATGCTCATGATCCCATATCTAAGAATTTGCATGCCGACAAATTTGGCCATATTTTGAAAACAATCGAAGATGAAGTAGTCTGAAGAGTATGGCTCGATCATCTACTCTCGTGAGAAGGATCCGGACCCAATTATTTTCCTTGCTTAATTTTAGGGTCCTTTGTGCTAAATGTGTGGACCTCTATGTAATTTCCCCCTTTTTTAGGTCCTTTATGTAGAATGTACTTTATGCTTATGATCCCATATCCAAGAATTTGCATCCTGAAAAATTTGGCCATCTTTTGAAAACAATCGAAGATATTAAAAACAAAAAATAATTAATTTCATTTTTCGAAGTGACATGAATTTATTTTCTAAAAAGCAAGTAAGAAGATTTTGCTGATCAGCTGCTCTCTCGAGGAGCCATACCTGGCTGTTTTCAATTCCTTGTTTGGTTTTAGGGTCCTTTGTGCTAAATGTATGGATCTCGATGTAATTTTGCCTTTTTAGGTCCTTGATGTAAAATGTAGTCCCACCATCCATGTAAAATTCTAACCAAATAGTGTAAGTGGTGAAATTTAAACAAATTTAAGCTTACTTGTCAACGAGTATGAACATTCTTGGATTTGAAGCCGAACAACCAAGGTCAAGGCCATATCAACATCATACTTTATGCTGATGGCCCCATATGAGAGTATTTGCATGGCAACAGATTTGGCCATATTATGAAAACAATCGAAGGGGAAGTAGTATGAAGAGTTTGGCTCAGATCAGCTAATCTGTCGAGAAGGATCCGAACCATAAAGTTTTCCATTTATGGTCCTTTGGACTAAATGTATGGACCTCCATGTAAATTTCCTTTTTTGGTCTTTGATGTAAAATATGCTCCCACCGATCGTGTAAAATACTAACCTAAAAGTAAGTGGTGAAATTCAAACGAATTTAAGCTTAGTTGTCAATGAGTATGAACTTTCTTGGATTTCAAGCCAAACGACCACAAGGTCAAGGCCATATCTCTACATCATACTTTATCATCCCATATCCAAGAATTTGAATGGCGACAGATGTGGTCATATTTGTAAAACAAGCGAATAGGAAGTAGTATGAAACGTATGGCTCGATCAGTTGCTCTCTCGAGAAGGAGCCGAACCCGACTACTACTCCCTCCAACCCAAATTAATTGACTTGCGTTTATCATATTCGAATGCATCTAGCACTAGAACATGTTTATATACATCCGAATCTAGACAAATTCGAGTCAAGTAATTTGAGGGAGTACAATAGAGTAGCAATTCAAACTTCCCGAGTTTTGAAATTTTCACTTCCTTCACAAACATCGGGGGGAAGGATATTCAATAAATTGTCATTCGCAGTACTACTAGTACTACAAGGTACAGTGAGTAGTAACAAAAGAATTTTTTTTGACGATAGTACCAAAAGAAAGGACGTCCCAAAAGAAACTTCATTCAACCATTAAGGGGTTGTTTGGTTTAGTGGCTATCCAGTGGATAACACGGGATATCCACTTTTTTTTGGTTATCCAATGTTTGGTTTCAAGGGTGGAGGGGATATGGATAACCACTTTTGGCTCAAAATGGTGGTTGAGCATATCCCACAAAAAGAGCTGGATGGGCTCAACCACTTTTGGATAGTTCCTCCGAAGCGTTTTCTTGTTCGTTCACCCTTCCTTTCGAGGGAAAATAACCTTCTTTTCTTGCCTATGGGCTCGACACGAGGGCGGCCATAGCGTAGGCTGTCAGGCAGAGAGGGTGCTCGAATACGCACGCGGGCGTAGGCCGCCGGGTAGAGTGGGCAGGCAGAAGGGGCGCAGGAAGGCAGGTTGACTCATGGTCGACAGGGGCAAAAGGGTGGCAAGCTGCCGGCGGTCGTGGCCGCTGCTAGGGAAGTGGTGAGGCGGATGAAGAAGACAAGGTGAAAGAGAAAAATAAAAAAAATAGTTGGGCCAATAGATTTTGACAGGCTATCCTTAACCACTTTTTATCCCACTTTACCAAACAAAAAAGGCTACCCCTAACCAGCTGGTTGGGGATATCCCATCCCTAAATGACATCCTATAAACCAAACAGCCCCTAACATAACAACACGAGTTTACATATAAAGTACTCGCTGCTGAACTAGTGCAGGTCTGGTGCCTCCTAGCACTAGTCCGCGCCGCCAGCGGCAGCTCGTGACACTATTTTTGCTCGCTATGGCACTATTTTTTAAATAGCATGCTATATCGTGCTAAAACATCATAGCGTTAGCACTATTTTAAGTATAGGGTGTTATTTTTTTGTTGGCGGGTATGGAGTAAGATAACATATGATGAATGTGTTGAGTAAGCAAACATACAATGCAAATTTGATTGTTAAACTTAAGTGATCGTGTCAAGCCGTTGCCTCCTCCTGTAGCACTTGGCGCTGTACCTAGATTCAGCCCTGCCGGTTATCCTCCAACTTGGATAGCGCCGGAATCGATTATGCATGTGCAAGTATTACTCTAGGCAATTCATTACATGCTGAAATCGTTTATATTCATGATATATCTATTATATTTTTAAATTTTTACAAAAAGATGTTCTGTAAAATAGTGCGTTATTAGCACGCTATAACTTTCATATCGTCTGGAGAAAAGCCACGCTAAATTAAATAGCACGCTAGTATTTTTTGCCTTGATCTCTAGTGGCTTGTCTAAATTTGGTAGTCTCTTAGGCCTTCCACAGCGTGTGAAAAAATCGGTGCCCAAATCACGTTACAAGAATCAGGCACCGGTGCCTTCCGTTGCCCGATCGATGCCACCAAATTTTTTTAGGGAACCGGAGCACCTAGGTGCTCCGATGCCCTAAACTCTTCACCCAATAGAATAGCAATATATGTGTGCTATGCATGTTGTTGAGAGGACCTTCACCAAAGATAAGCCATGGAGATTGATCTAGTTAATTTTTTTATCATGTTGTGGGACAGGTATTTATTTTTGGCCAAAGTGATCACATTGTGAGATCGGTGCCTCAAAAGAATTTCTAGGCATCGCTTATGAGGTGGCAACTTTTCTATCTATTGGGCATCGACCACAATGTGGAAGGCTTTAGAGCATCTCTAGTGGCTTATCTAAATTTGGTAGTCTACATCTTCATTTTATAGATAATGGTATAAAAAAATTCCTTTCTACAAGACTTTAGTTTTCTAGTGGATAGTCTAAATTTGATAGTCTATATGTCCATCTGCACACAAATAGTCTATGTACATAGTAAATAAGTACAACAAATGCTCTGATTTGGTGCGGGAGCGAGCTCGCGAGCGACCAACCTTGCTTTAGACAAATATGGACAACGAGTAGCCTATTTGGAGGATGTCTAAATTTTACACCACCGGGTACACAAGCCACCAGAGGCATTTTTTGGTGCATGGTGGTCTATATTTGGCTTAGAATACCGGATATACTAGCCACTAGAGATCCTCTTAGGCTGGTCATAGTGGAAAACATACTACTCTAGTTCATGTTACTACGTACCTTCATGTGTGTACGTAATTGAGCCGAAGGTAGAGACCTTATTTTTTCAGAAATGACTCCGGAAATATTCCGTACCTAGGAAGGCTAGGACATTACAGTAAACTATTTTTTCTAGTCATTGGACTATAGATACTCCTAGGATAGGATGGGATATTATTATTCTATATCTTTTGAACTGTATAGCCAAATTCAAATTCCTAGAGCGGCAAATTCTCCCGCCTTACCTCCACCGAAATATTTCGAGTGGTCACACGCCCCAAGTTGTAGCCGTACGAAATTCCTTTTCTACCTCTGACAATGGCCTATCTACTAATATCGGGGTGTGGGTATGGTTTGTAATCCCCTCCCCCTGTAACATTCCAAAACTTTAATCCAAGTGATCAAGATCAAATCTACCCAATTTAGGGTTAACAAAACCTTTTTCTATTTAAAAATCTTTAAGCATTCATATGTGTACGCATTTAAATAGGAGTTGTTTTGAATTTCCATGTTTGAGTGATCTATTGGTTGTAAAATGACTCTAAGGTGAATTACACATCATCTAGATCATCCCCAAGCAAATCCCAAAGAAAAAGATATCAAAAAGAATTAAATAAGCAAATGGTCACTTTTGCCATTTTAATCACATAGCCCACTTTGGCTGTTCCTAGCACTCAAATCTTAACAGAGACAATTGTGGATCTTTGCACCCCTTGCTAGTACAAGTAGTGATGTACCAAGGCCCACTTTGTTTCATCCCAAAAACTTTCAAACTCTAAATTTAATTGACATTTGAAAATTGAATCTAGTTCATATGTATAGATCACACTTTCTCAAAAACCACTCAAATGAACTTCATTTCAAAATCCCAAGCAAACCTAGATGCTTAAGCATGAGATGAATCACTCCACCAAAAATCAGCTCAAAATTCAAATAAAACTTTCATGCGGCCATTTGATCGAGCAGTTGGCAGGTAGATAAAAAGTGGCCTAACTAGTACTGTTTAGGAGCAAATCTTGTCGAGCAAATTGTTGCACATTGATCACCTTGGTCTCCCTCAGGCCCAACCAGACCAAAACCACCCCTATCCCTAGCCCCTGGCGCCAGTGCAACGCCTCCCCGACGCCATGCTCGCCGGCCAAACGCGGGCAACGATCACCAGACCGCGCCGCGCCATTCCAGCTTGCCCGCTAGCACCGCCTAACCCTACGGCCTCTCCCTGTCCACTCCTCGATCGCTGCAAGCCCCTGGACCACCTCAACACCGCGCCGCCCTTTCTCTCTGCGAGCAGCCAGAGCACGCCAGAGCATGATCGCCACCAGGATACCACAGACTGCGCCCCGGCACCAAATCGTGCACGCCGCTCCGCCTTGAACCCAGCAACCCGCCAGACATGGCCGTGCACCGCCACGCGACCCACTGTCACCGGGAGCCACGTCGAGCACCGCCTCTGTCTCATAGAGTGCGGGAAGATCCCGACCGTTAGGCACCGCCCCTAGCCGCGCCATTACACCGTAGAGGACCACCAGCAGACCGCCCACCGGCCTCCTACCTCGACCACGCCGGTAGCCCTCTGTACCGCCCTCGCCGGAGACGCCAACCCACACCCGTCGGTCCCCTCGTTGAGCCTATATAAGGAGGCCACCCCAGCACCATTTCTTCACACCATCTCACTCCCCTCTCTCCACTGACCATTTCCCTCTCTCGCTGGAGCCTCTCGAGCTGCCGTTCGCCAGAATTCCACCGGAGGTAGCCGCTACAGAGGAGGAGAAGTCCCCGTCCATTTCGTCCACCTCAGCCCCTGCCACGACTTCGCCTGAGTCCGCCGTCGTCCACCAGTTCGTTTGCCTGCCTTGCCACACTAGCTAGAGCCCTGGTACGTCCCTAGTAGACCCCCACCGACCGTTTAGGGTTCAGTCTCACCGGCGACGAGTCCGTCATCGACGACGACCGTGAGCCGTCGATCTGTGTTCTAATCGTGTGGCCCAGATCGTCCTGTATCGCTTCGGGTTTTAAGTGCCGCTGACATGCGGGACCCTCCCTGTCAGTCGCCCTCTGCGCCGCGGAGCGCCACTGGGCCGGCCCATTTAGTTTCCCGCGCTGACCTAGTAATTCAAATATAGGTTTTTCTATTTAGACTGAGAATCAATTCTATCCCTTAGTTTAAAAATCATTTCAGGAAGATTTACTGAACTAAATTGAGTGATTCCAATTTTGTTGGAAAGCTACTGAAAATATCTATCCAAGCTCGTTGGATTTAAATCCTTTAGAGTTAGAGATCTCTCCTGGTTAAAATAACAAAACAGAAGCTTTTGCACATTCAAATTTTTTTCTAAAATCAACCGTAATAGCTTTTGAGTTTATTCCAACTCTCAAAAATCACATTTAACCATACCTATCTGAATGTGTAATAATATTAAGGTTTGCATGCAGTGACTTTGGACTAGTACCAAAATAATGCTATATAGGCATTTGTAGTCACTTTAAATCATTAATTATTAAACTTGAACTTGTTAAAATGTGATCGAACCTTTAAATCACATTCCCATATGTTAGAATTTGTGGTGATGACATGTGTCCACATGATCCCATATTTTAATTGGAGAATATTAAATCTTAGTTAATTTCAATGAGTAAAAATTACTTTTCTCAAAGAAAAAGAATGAAGCTAGTTCATTAAACCTTGTGATGTTTGTGATGATACTGGATCATCAAATGTGTGCCTTAGTGTGCTAAGTAGACTAGTTAAGTATTGTTTGGTGATTGTGTATCCCGTATATATTTATAGACGATAGTACCGACCAAGCTTTCGAGGAGGAGGAGTTCTACCAAGAGGAGGAGGAAGAACACTTCAACCACTACACTACACAAGGCAAGCTAACACTTGCAAGTATTATACTAGCAAGCCATCATTAACAATGCAAGCCAGACCTTGCAAGCTAGATAACCTAAGTAAATGCATTAGGCATGCTTTGGTTACATCATGTTGACTTATACCTACTCCAAGTTCTATTTACAAGCTTTACTTCCTTTACTTTACCAAAGTACTTTACTTGTTTTTAAGGTAGCATAAAGAGTATAAAACTTGACCTACCTAGTTAGACTTAGATGTCATTCTATGGCATGAGATTGAGATTAGCATCCCACATTAGTGAACACTCTTAACTTAGTAGTTGGAACAAAACCCAAAACTTGATTCACTTTAGATGGGAATACTTGGTGAAAATGAGTTGTGAAACCTTGGATTGATGAGTCATTCTATTGAGATGTTTTGACATGTTTTGAGAAACACAAATGGTTTATGATGATGAAAATGTTGAGGGTTGAGCCTTAGCCCTTTTATAAAAACTGATGGTTGGGTTCGGATGCGATACCATTCCAATTTTACCGTACAACGACAATACCTGAATTGGGTAAGGTTTAGTCGGAAGTTTATATGCATTAGTATTAGTTCCCTCGCGGGAGAGGTTTGAGCTGAGGCTACCTCTCAATGTTGTCCACTTATGCAGTGCCCAAGATGACAGATGGTCATGGTTGGGAGGCCATGCTCATAGGAGAGGTGCTTATACTAGAGTGTGTAAAGGAAAGGTTATGTTTGATTATCTGCCTACTAAGTATGATGATTTAGGGTTATCCCTGATAGATGTATCGAATCTTGTGGTGAAAGTGTACCACCTCTGCAGAGTGTCAAACTATTCGAATAGCCGCGTCCATGGTTATGGATAGTTGGAGTGGCCATACTGTTTCGTTGTCAGATGTTTTCAAAATAACTTATGAAACAAATTGTGACATTACTTGACCACATCAGAGTTATGACTATGACAATTAAGTTCCCACTTAGGTGATTTCAAACTTTATTTTATCTTTCTTTGTTTCTGAACTCAGCTTAGGTTTTAAACTGAACTTTACAAATAACCTTAGAGTTAGTATTCCTACTAGAACTATCTTACTTGTTAGTGATAGTTTGCGAGTACTTAAAGAGTACTCATGGCTTTGTCCCTGGCTATTCCTATAGCCTGACTATGAAGGAGACTACAAAGATGAAGGACAGCAGGACGGCTATGATAACTAGGATCATCTCCCATCATCAGCATTGCCTGTGACTCTGAAGATGGACCCCACCTCTATGCTATTTATTCCGCTACTTGATTGTACTAAGACTGGATCATGAGATCCTTATTTGTGTAAGACCTTATTATGGTTTGTAATGGATGATGTACTGTGATATCCAATCTATTATGTCTCGCAAAAATGGTAATCCTGGGATTGCGATGTATGGCATAATAGGCATCTGGGATTAAAAATCTGGGTGTTGACACCCCCCCGGGGGAGGGGGTCCCACTGCTCTGAAGCTGGGTAGTCCACCTTCCACCAACGCCATTTCCCCGAAAGCACTCCGAAAAACCCTAACCCCTTTCTCACCTTCGGCTCCTGCACCATCGCACCAGCCCATCCCGTAGCGCTTCGCCGGCCTACACGCCACCCAACCCCCTCTCATGTCCGGCACCTGCACCACCGCACCGTAATCATCTCCGCCACACTTCGCCCGCCTACATGCCACCCAACCCCCTATCTCACCTCCAGCTCCCGCACCACTACACCGGAACATCACCGTCACACTTCGCCGGCCCACACACCACCCTAAAACCCCTATCCCACCTCCGGCTCCTGCACCACCGCACTTCACCGGCCTACACACCATACCTCTATACCATATACTCCTGACCAGTCTACGGGATCAGCCGACATACACCTTACCGAACCCTAGTTTGCCTGACACCCTCTTCCATACAACCGTGTTAGTTTTCCCGACTCCCTAGTGTTGGAGATATGACCAAGAGGCAATAATAAAAGTGGTTATTATTATATCTTTGTGTTTATGATGAATGTTTACATCCCATGCTATAATTGTATTATAAGGAAACACTGATACATGTGTGTTTTGTAAACATAAAAGAGTCCCTAGTAAGCCTCTTGTGGAACTAGCTTGTTGATTAAATGATGATCATAGTTTCCTGATCATGGACATTAGATGTCATTAATAACAAGGTTATATCATTAGGAGAATGATGTGATGGACACACACCCATAGTAAGCGTAGCATAAGATCAAGTCATTAAGTTCGTATTGCTGTAAGCTTTCAAATGCATAGTAACCTAATCCTTCGACCATGAGGTTATGTTAATCACCATCACCGGATGGGTACTTTGATGACATCAAACACCGCTTCGTAACTGGGTGGTTATAAAGGTGTCATTGGGTATTCTGAAAGTATGCGTTGAAGCGCATGGACCAAGATTGGGATTTGTCCATCCATATGACGGATAGATATGCTCTAGGCCCTCTCGGTGGAATGTCGTCTAGTTAGCTTGCAAGCATGTGACTAGGTCACAAGGGATGACATAACATGGAACGAGTAAAGAGTACTTATCAGTAACGAGGTAGAACTAGGTATGGAGATACTGACGATCAAACCTCGGATAAGTAGAGTATCGCGTGACAAAGGGAATTGGTTTCGTATGTTAATGGTTCTATCGATCACAAAGTCATCGTTGAGTATGTGGGAGCCGTTATGGATCTCCAGATCCCGCTGGTGGTTATTGATCGGAGAGGTGTCTCCATCGTGTCTGCATATTCATGAACCGTAGGGTGACACACTTAAGGTTCGAAGTTGTTTTAAGTAGATATGGAATGTGCGTTGGAGACCGAATGTTGTTCGGAGTCTCGGATTGGATTCGGGACATCACGAGGAGATTCGGAATTGTCCGGAGAATAAGATTCATATATTGGGGATCATTTTCTAAGTTAGGAAATGTTCCGGAGTGTTTGTATGGGGATTCTAGAAGGTTTCGGAATGTTCCGGAAGGTTCTAGAAGATTTCTTGGAGTTTGCTTGAAAACCAAGAAAGGGTCAAGGAATCCTTGTGGGGCAAGACAAGGATTCGTGGGGGAATAGGACTCTCCCCCCCACCTCCTTGATCCGCCGGCCAAGGGAGAGAGGAGTCCTACAAGGACTCGACCTCCCCATGGCGCCTCCCTCCTTTAAATAGAGGGGTGGGGGCGCCACCCCCTAGCCCCCTCACAATCCGCAAACCCTAGCCGCCTCTCTCCTCCTCCTTCCCTCTGCTTAGGCTTAGGCGAAGCCCTGCAGAATTCTCTACTCCACCACCACCACCACACCGTCGTGCTGCTAGGATTCCGTGGAGAAGATCTACTACCTCTGTTGCTCGCTGGAACGGGGAGAGGAAGGTCTGCTTTGACTCCGCACGTGTGACCGACTGCCGAAGTGGTGCCGGAACACGGCGCCGAAAGGATCGTCCACACGATCTTGAGATCGGCAAGTGATCGACTACATCAACCACGAGATCCAATCTCGTAACGCTTTCGGATCTACGAGGGTTAGTACAGATCTATCTCGTTGCACATATCTAATAGATTAGATCTTGGCTTTTATCTAGATTAGATCTGGGTTTTGTTCGTTCTTGCGGTAGAATTTTTTTGTTTTCCATGCTACGAACCCATCAGTGGTATCAGAGCCGTTTCTATGCATAGATCTGTTGCACGAGTAGAACACAATATTTTTGTGGGTGTTGGTGCTCGTGCCGTCTTTTGCTTTGTGTACTTTGCATCTTGCGGTATGGTGGGATGAAGCGGCTCGGGCTAACCTTACATGTCATCGCACATGAGACTTGCTCCACGCTTGACGTGTAACTTGCTTTGCACAAGTGGCTTTGCGGGTGTCTGTCTCTCCCATCATAGTATAGATCCAATCTACACTTTGCACTTGATAGCACTTGTATCAACGTTGTGGTTCAGTTTCGTAGGTAAGATCCGTTCTTATTCGAAAGCCCCAAACCACGTAAAACATGCAAATAAAATTAGAGGCGCCTAACTTGTTTTTGCAGGGGTTTTGTGATGTGATATGGCCATCATGTGATTGTGATTATATTTGATGTATGCAATGATCCTTGTTGTAATATGGCAACCGGCAGGAGCCTAATGGTTATCTTTAATTCAGTTAAGACCTGCGTGTCTATTCATCTTGTAATAGCTTTATTCCAAGTAGTTGTAATAGTTGCTGGTGATGATGGACAACCATGAAGCGGCGCCACTGACCTTGACTAAATGCTGGTGATGATGGAGATCATGTCCGTGCTTTGGAGATGGAGATCAAAGGCATAAGAATAAAGGGCCATATCATATCACACTAATTATGAATTGCCTATGATGTTAATCCTTTATGCATCTTGTATTGCTTAGATCGCGATGGTAGCATTATAAGATGATCCCTCTCACTAAATTTCAAGTAATAAAGTGTTCGTCCTTAGTTGGCACCGTTGCTAAGACTCGTCGTCTCGAAGCATCTCGTGATGATCGGATGTGATAGATTCTACGTGTGCATACAACGGGTGCAAGCCAGATTTGCACGTGCGGAAACTAAGGTTAATCTTGATGAGCCTAGCATGTACAGACATGGTCTCGGAACACGGAATACCGAAAGGTAGAGCATGAATCATATAAGTGATATGATGAACATGAAGATTGTTCGCCGATGAAACTATATCTTCTCTCGTGAAGATCGGACTTGGTGTAGTGGACTTGGTTCATGTAATCACTAAGACAATGTGAGGGATGTTGTTTTGAGTGGGAGTTCACCTAGTTAATTTAAGAATTAAAATTGAACTCAATTTATCATAAACTTAGTCTAAACTACTTGCAAATTTGTTGTAGATTATGGCGAATCTCTCCATCAATTTCAATGCGTTCCTAGAGAAAGAAAAGCTTAAGAACAATGGAAGCAACTTCACGGACTGACTCCATGGTCTGAAGATTGTCCTCAGGGCTGGTCAGATGACCTATGTGCTCGAAGCACCGCTAGGTGACCCACCTGCAGATGATGCCATCGATGACGTAAAGAATGTTTACGCCACTCGGAAAAATCATTACTCCACAGTTCAATGTGCCATCCTGTAAGGTTTAGAAACGGAGCTCCAGAAGCGTTTTGAGCACCATGACCCATTCGAGATCATTAAGGAGCTCAAGCTCATTTTTGAGACTCACGCGGCCGTGGAGAGCTATGAGGCCTTCGAAAAGTTCTTTACCTGCAAGATGGAAGAGGTAAGCTCCGTTAGCGAGCACATGCTCACCATGTCTGGGCACGCATACAAGCTCCAAGAGTTGGGGATAATGATTCCTAATGAGTTAGGGATTCACCGTGTCCTCCAATCACTGCCACCGAGTTATAAGAACTTTGTGATGAACTACAATATGCACTGCATGAACAAGACGTTGCCTGAACTATCGTCCATGCTGAAAACTGCTGAAGTGGAGATCAAGAAGGAGAACCAAGTGTTGATGGTCAATAAGACCACCAATTTCAAGAAACAGGGCAAGCCTAAGAAAAAGGGCAACTTCAAGAAGGACGACAAGAAAGCTGCCGCACCTGCTAAGAAGCCCAAGGCTGGTCCTAAGCCTGAAATTGAATGCTTCTACTGCAAGGGTGCTGGTCACTGGAAGCGTAACTGCCCCAAGTACCTGGCGGATCTGAAGAACGGAAACATCAAGAAGAAAGGTATATTCGATATACATGTTATTGATGTGTATCTTACTAGTAGTCGTAGTAGTGCCTGGGTATTTGATACTGGTTCGGTTGCTCATATTTGTAACTCGAAACAGGAGCTGAGGAATAAACAAAGACTGGCAAGAGACGAGGTGACGATGCGCGTTGGAAATGGCTCCAAGGTTGATGTGATCGCCGTCGGCACGCTCCCTCTACATCTACCTTCGGGATTAGTTTTAAATTTAAATAATTGTTATTTGGTGCCTGAGTTAAGCATGAACATTATATCTGGATCTTGTTTATTGCGAGACGGTTAATATTTTAAGTCTGAGAATAAAGGTTGTTCGATTTATATGAGTAATATCTCTTATGGTAATGCACCTGAGATGAATGGTTTATTCTTATTGAATCTCGATAGTAGTGATACACATGTTCACAACATAGATGCTAAACGAATAAAATTGAATGATAATTCTACATACATGTGGCACTGTCGTCTTGGTCACATTGGAGTGAAGCGTATGAAGAAACTCCATTCTGATGGACTTCTTGAATCACTTGATTTTGAATCACTTGAAAGATGTGAAGCATGTCTAATGGGAAAAATGACTAAGACTCCATTCTCTGGAATAATGGAGCGAGCTATAGACTTATTGGAAATAATACATACCGATGTGTGCGGTCCAATGAGTGTAGCATCGCGTGGTGGATATCGTTATGTTCTCACTTTCACGGATGACTTAAGTAGATATGGGTATGTCTACTTTATGAAACATAAGTCCAAAACTTTCGAGAAGTTTAAGGAATTTCAAAGTGAAGTGGAAAATCATCGTAACAAGAAGATTAAGTTTCTGTGTTCTGACCGCGGAGGTGAATATCTGAGTTATGAGTTTGGCATGCATTTAAAGAAATGTGGAATACTTTCGCAGTTGACACCGCCAGGAACACCACAGCGTAATGGTGTGTCCGAACGTCGTAATCGAACTCTCTAAGATATGGTTCGGTCTATGATGTCTCTTACAGATTTACCACTATCGTTTTGGGTCTATGCATTAGAGACAGCCGCATTCACTTTAAATAGGGCACCATCTAAATCCGTTGAAACGACACCGTACGAATTGTGGTTTGGTAAGAAACCTAAGTTGTCGTTCCTTAAAGTTTGGGGTTGCGAAGCGTATGTAAAGAAGTTACAACCTGATAAGCTTGAACCCAAAGCGGAGAAATGCGTCTTCATAGGATACCCTAAAGAAACAATTGGGTATACCTTCTATCATAGATCCGAAGGCAAAGTTTTTGTTGCCAAGAATGGATCCTTTCTTGAGAAGGAGTTTCTCTCGAAGGAAGTGACTGGAAGGAAAGTAGAACTCGATGAGGTTATTGAACCTTCTCTCGGAGTTGAGAGTAGCGCAACACCGGAAGATGTTTTTGTGCCGCCTGCACCAATTGGAGAGGAAGCTAATGATGGTGATCATGAAACTTCGAATGAAGTTACTGCAGAACCTCGCAGGTCAACGAGGGTTCGTACCACTCCTGATTGGTATGACTCTGCCTTGAACGTCATGTTGGTGGATAACACTGATGACCCTGCGACGTATGAAGAAGCTGTGGTGAGCCCAGATTCCGACAATTGGCTAGAAGCCATGAAATCCGAAATGGGATCCATGTACGAAAACCAAGTATGGACTTTGGTGGACTTACCGGATGGCCGTAAGGCTGTCGAGAACAAATGGATTTTCAAAAGAAAAATAGATGCTGATGGTAATGTTACCGTCTATAAAGCTCGACTTGTCGCGAAAGGGTTCCGACAAATTCAAGGAGTTGACTACGATGAGACTTTCTCACCAGTAGCGAAGCTAAAGTCTGTGAGGATTTTGTTAGCAATCGTTGCATATTTCGATTATGAAATTTGGCAGATGGATGTAAAAACGGCGTTCCTTAATGGTGACATTGAGGAAGAGTTGTATATGGTACAACCCAAGGGTTTTGTCGATCCTAGTGATGCTGACAAGGTATGCAAACTTCAGCGCTCCATTTATGGACTGAAGCAAGCATCCCGGAGTTGGAATCAACGTTTTGATAAAGTAATCAAAAACTTTGGATTTATACAAACTTATGGAGAAGCTTGTATTTACAAGAAAGTGAGTGGGAGCTCTGTAGCATTCCTAGTACTATATGTAGATGACATATTGTTGATTGGGAATGATATAGAACTTCTTAATAGCATCAAAACCTATTTAAATAATAGTTTTTCAATGAAGGATCTTGGCGAAGCGGCATATATTCTAGGCATCAAGATTTATAGAGATAGATCAAGACGCCTAATAGCGCTTTCACAAAGTACATACTTAGACAAAGTTCTAAAGAAGTTTAGAATGGAAGAGAGCAAGAAAGGGTTCGTGCCCATGTTGTCAGGTAAGACCTTGAGTAAAACTCAAAGTCCGGCTACGGCAGAAGATAGAGAAAAGATGAATAATATTCCCTATGCCTCGGCCATAGGTTCTATCATGTATGCCATGCTGTGTACAAGACCGGATATAGCACATGTTGTTAGTTTGACTAGCAGATATTAAAGTGATCCTGGAATGGAACACTGGACAGCGGTCAAGAATATCCTAAAGTACCTGAATAGGACTAATGATATGGTTCTTTCTTATGGAGGTGATGAACAGCTTGTTGTAAATGGTTACACTGATGCTAGTTGGAACACCGATCCAGATGACTCGAAGTCACAGTCTGGATACGTATTTATTTTGAATGGTGCTGCAGTGAGCTAGAGGAGTGCCAAGCAAAGCGTTGTGGCGAAATCTTCAACTGAATCGGAATACATAGCTGCTTCGGAGGCTGCACAAGAAGCCATATGGATGAAGGAGTTCATTACTGAACTTGGCGTGGTTCCTAGTGCGTTGGACCCGATGGCCATCTACTGTGACAACACAGGTGCCATAGCTAATGCACATGAGCCAAGGTCACATAGCAAGCTGAAGCACATCAAGCTACGTCTCCATGCTATTCGCGAGTATGTCCGAGATGGTGACATAAAGATTTGCAAAGTACACACTGATCTGAATGTGGTAGATCCATTGACTAAACCTCTCCCTAGAGCAAAGCATGACCAACACCAGAACGCCATGGGTGTTAGGTATATTACCATGTAATCTAGATTATTGACTCTAGTGCAAGTGGGAGACTGTTGGAGATATGCCCAAGAGGCAATAATAAAAGTGGTTATTATTATATCTTTGTGTTTATGATGAATGTTTACATCCCAGGCTATAATTGTATTATAAGGAAACACTGATACATGTGTGTTTTGTAAACATAAAAGAGTCCCTAGTAAGCCTCTTGTGGAACTAGCTTGTTGATTAAATGATGATCATAGTTTCCTGATCATGGACATTGGATGTCATTAATAACAAGGTTATATCATTAGGAGAATGATGTGATGGACACACACCCATAGTAAGCATAGCATAAGATCAAGTCATTAAGTTCGTATTGCTATAAGCTTTCAAATGCATAGTAACCTAATCCTCCGACCATGAGGTTATGTTAATCACCATCACCGGATGGGTACTTTGATGACATCAAACACCGCTTCGTAACTGGGTGGTTATAAAGGTGTCATTGGGTATTCTGAAAGTATGTGTTGAAGCGCATGGACCAAGATTGGGATTTGTCCATCCATATGACGGATAGATATGCTCTGGGCCCTTTCGGTGGAATGTCATCTAGTTATCTTGCAAGCATGTGACTAGGTCACAAGGGATGACATAACATGGAACGAGTAAAGAGTACTTATCAGTAACGAGGTAGAACTAGGTATGGAGATACCGACGATCAAACCTCGGATAAGTAGAATATCGCGTGACAAAGGGAATTGGTTTCGTATGTTAATGGTTCTATCGATCACAAAGTCATCATTGAGTATGTGGGAGCCATTATGGATCTCCAGATCCCGCTGATGGTTATTGATCGGAGAGGTGTCTTCATCATGTCTGCATATTCACGAACCGTAGGGTGACACACTTAAGGTTCGAAGTTGTTTTAAGTAGATATGGAATGTGCGTTGGAGACCGAATGTTGTTCGGAGTCTCGGATTGGATTCAGGACATCACGAGGAGATCCGGAATTGTCCGGAGAATAAGATTCATATATTGGGGATCATTTTCTAAGTTAGGAAATGTTCCGGAGTGTTTGTATGGGGATTCTAGAAGGTTTCGGAATGTTCCGGAAGGTTCTAGAAGATTTCTTGGAGTTTGCTTGAAAACCAAGAAAGGGTCAAGGAATCCTTGTGGGGCAAGACAAGGATTCGTGGGGGAGTAGGACTCTCCCCCCCACCTCCTTGATCCGCCGGCCAAGGGAGAGGGGAGTCCTACAAGGACTCGACCTCCCCATGGCGCCTCCCTCCTTTAAATAGAGGGGTGGGGGCACCACCCCCTAGCCCCCTCACAATCCACAAACCCTAGCCGCCTCTCTCCTCCTCCTTCCCTCTGCTCAGGCTTAGGCGAAGCCCTGCAGAATTCTCTACTCCACCACCACCACCACACCGTCGTGCTGCTGGGATTCCGTGGAGAAGATCTACTACCTCCGCTGCTTGCTGGAACGGGGAGAGGAAGGTCTGCTTTGACTCCGCACGTGTGACCGACTGCGGAAGCGCTGCCGGAACGCGGCGCCGGAAGGATCGTTCACACGATCTTGAGATCGGCAAGTGATCGACTACATCAACCACGAGATCCAATCTCGTAACACTTTTGGATCTACGAGGGTTAGTACAGATCTATCTCGTTGCACATATCTAATAGATTAGATCTTGGCTTTTATCTAGATTAGATCTGGGTTTTGTTCGTTCTTGCGGTAGAAATTTTTTGTTTTCCATGCTACAAACCCATCACCTAGTCCACAGCACCTGACCTGCTTCACCTACGCTAGTGTGCGCTGTATTAGATCTGCTTCACGGACTCAACAGTCCACTACACCAGATCTGCTTCACCGACGCTCTTGTGCAGCGCCTCGAATCCATAATCGGTCGTAACAGATCTGCTTCACCGACGACACCGTGCACTACACCGGATCTCCTTCACCAGCCATCTTGTCAAGCAAGCCAGACCCATCAACAACCTCCACAAATCTGCTTCACAGACGCCACCGAGATTTATCTGCTTCAGCCCGACTCACCACTACCGGGCACCCTCGGCGTCCTTGACGTCACCCGCAAAGATGTCGTGTATGCGTAAACGACATTGTGGCCTAGGTAAACCAGATCTGCATGTTCGTTCGTTCCAATATAGCAGGTATGAGCCTACGATAGTGAACTGCATTTCTGTATTGGTGGTAAATTCCTACCTCAATACTGGCTTAAGTGATATCCCACTCTCCCTTGATAAATTTGGTGTAGTCTATGTTAAATCCAAGCATTAAACTACTCCTGCTATTTCGAGGTATAATGCGTCCTTGTTATGCGTGTTTTTCTTTGACCAACAATTACTCTTAATATACATAAACAATTTTGGTAGTACAACACAAACATCATTAGAGTTCATTGGTATTATGCAGTTCATGGCAAATGTTAATTCACTAAACATTTGAGGCTGCCTACCTGTTCAACAAGTTCACAAGTTATGTCATCATAATGTGCACTTGCTTTGTCTATTGCTAGAATACTGACTGCATGTAATTTTGGAGTTCATTGGTAGTTTTAAGCCATTGAACATGTAGGTTAACATTCCTTGCTCTATAAGTTCAGAATTTATGCTATTTTAATTTCAATCTGGTTGTTCTACAGTAACTGCCTTCTCTTATGTAATTCATCACAAATTTTATGTCATTGAACTTGTTGGTTTTGCATTCCCTCTGCAAGTTATGCCATTATTATTTGTTTCAATTAAGCTCTAACAGTAGCTGCCGCCTATTGTGTACTACTCCCTCCGTTTCAAAATATAAGATGTTTTAGCTTTGTGATAGGAGTGTATCTAGACACCATTTAGTGAGTAGGTTTACTCCAAACATACATGAACCTACACACTAAAAGTGGTCTAGATGATGACTTATACTTTTTGAAATGGAGGGAGTACATCCATTTCGTAAAAGAAGGCCTATACAACTTTAAAGTCAAACAATGATGACTTTTACCAAGCTCATAGAAAAAATATATTAAGGGTTAATTTGTGGCATTTGCGTCAATGAAAATATATGCCCCAATGTATCTAATGGCGTTGGTTTGGTATGGTAGATGTTCCTGTTATGTTCTACAAACTTGGTCCAATTTTGCGTTGATTGACTTGCGAAAAATTTATATGCCTTATTTACTTTGGATTGGATGTAGTATTACATGGCATGTTTTAAGGCACTTAACATGGTTATCTGCATGCCCTGCTCTATAAATTCAAGTTTCTCAATTATAATTTCTGTAGCAGCAGTATCTACCTTCTATTATGTAGTTCATGGAATTTTAAGTCACTTCACAGATGGGTTAGCATTCCCTGCTCTATAAGTTCACGAGATATACCATTGTAATATCTATCTTGTTCGTCCAAATGTTAGTACAGTAACTACCTGCTGTGTAGAAGGTGACACTTTTTATTGCACTTCTCATATTTTTTGGCAATCATATTTCACAAGTTAAATCATTGTAATTTCTCTCTTGTTCGTGCTAAGGAGTGACTATAACTGCATTCTATTTTGTCGCCATGGCATCTTTATGTCATTTAAATGTTTGTTTATATTCCGCCATTCCCTGCTCTACATGTTCACAAGTGATTATACTATAATGTCTATCTAGTTCTTTGTAAACAACAACAACCACTATCTAATATTATTTCCTCTCACATGGGAACACGGAGAATCATAGAGTGAGTCGCCCCTACAATCTTGTAAGTACCTGTTGCTTTGTATTGCTGAATGTAAACCTGTTTTATATGAATGAGTGGCCTGAACCTATATGCAGAGGAGCAACAATAAAGTAGATGGATCGTCTATCCAAGTATTCGATGCAGTGGATGTCTTCAAAGAACGAACTGACAACAGGATGTCCTCCAACGGGACTGCACAATGTCAGATGCTTGTTTGTACGAGGTACCACATGATTCGGCTAATGATTAGAACAAGGTTGACCTTAACCAAGACTGGACAAAAACCAGACGTAAATCCCTCAATTTATAATTCAATGTGCTCACTTGATTTTGGTGATGATCTATTCTTTCTATATTTGACTTGTGTTCATCTATCTATCTATCTATTATGTGTTGGTAATTTAAGTATATCCACTTTTATGCTAATTTATAATCTATTATTTATTTTTCTTCTATAATTAAGAGTTTGAATGCACTCTGGAGGTAGTCACATTGTCTAGTGTCAGCATCACATGAGTTGGCCAATGATTAGAACAAGATGACCTTTAACGGTACTGCACAAAAACCAAACGTAAATCCCTTGATTTGTAATTCGATTTGCTCACTCAATCATGGTGGAGATCTCTTTTTGCTATATTTGTCTGATGATCTTCTATCTATATATATATAGACCATGATTAGGTGGTGGTGATTGAAGTATATCCACTTTTATGCTAATCTATATTCTATTATAATATTAGAGATTGCCACCATGATTGAGCTTATATGCACTCTAGAGGTAGTAACATAGTCTAGTGTTATATGTATGAGACTAGTATAAATTACTTGGTCTTGGTGGGGAGTAACTTGGACTAGTAAAAATGAATACAATACTAGTCCAAGTTACTCTACCAACACTAAAGGGTGTCTAGATACATTCGTTTCACAAAACCCATGACATCTTATATTTTGAAACGGAGGGAGTTCTATCTAGACTACTCATAGTGAGATTGTCATAGCTATTATCATTTAATATGATCCCCAGTTACTATATATATGTACTATAACCATGTTAATATGATCCGGAAGTCTATCGTGCACCTATTGTTTGATTGCTTAATTCATTACCTCAATAGCTACTCTACATGATGCACATATAGAGTCTATTGCCAATTTGATTCTTTAGTTTACTCATCATTAAAGCAATGTAATGATTTTCTTAACTTAAACGGTCAGAGCACCACCCTATCAAGGTGAAGCTGCGAGCTTGAGCCCCATCAGTCCCTTACTAGGGATGGCAATTTCTGTGAGAAATACAATGTTTGATTAATAATAAACAATGGATTTTCATCTATACATCATCAGATGATCTTGTGAGTTTAATATTAGCCACCATATGGTTCAATTGGTTATGGTTCCTGTGAATTTTTAGTTGACTTGTGATTGCATCAATGCTATATTCTGACGTGGTTCCTAGACATACATTGTTTAAATACTTCATTGACCTTGCAAGGTGCACAATGTATCATTTGCTTGTTTGTCTACTGGATTTTCTTGCCTGGTTATATGTACAATGATATTGTCAGCAGTTGGAAATACAATAGCTGTAGGCATTACAAAGAAGGTTTGTGCTACTTTTTGGATGCATCCAACTATTGTCTTGGCAGCAAATGACCCATCTCTTTGTTTCTCTTATTTTTTTATTTACTGGCCCAACGATCAAAATATTTGAATGATCTGGATACTAAAAAGGAATGGTTGATATCTTGTTTGTCTGAAATGATTCTAGTAGTCTATTTAATACACTTGGTCTATTGCTTGTTTTTCCAAGGTACTATCATAGTTGCCGGATGATTAAAGCAATTCCACCTGTGGTTGGAGGTCACTTTGTTGGCTAGTTCATACTATAGACCATTTTTAAACGCTATTCTTATATTTTAGGTTAATGCTTTGTTGTCCCGACCAGTTCTAAGTAGCCGAAGGAATCTCATGCACCTCTTTTTGTTATATTTGTATATTTCCGTTATGAAGTGATATGATTAGTTTATGAGGGAAAGAGTCAAGTTGCTTGATTCCCTACATCCATTACCACACTAGTTCAGTTAGTCTGCATGAGACACACATGTTGATGGCTTGATTTATTATATTAGGACAATGCCAATTTTGAAATTCTTTGACAACAAACATGGTGTTTTTTCGCCTACTTTGCTACTCTAGCTTAATATGTCTTAGTTTCAGCATGCAAGTAACCTGTAGTGTTTCTTCCAGAGTGGCTATGATACTGGCACATGTACACATCGGTCCAGGACATCGATAGTTCCTGTTATTCTGGAAAGAGATGTATGAGGCACATCATTAATCGTTCCTGGCCAATGATGAATTTGAATTTTTTCCATATAAGATGGCTGCCAGTTAGCTGGTACGCTGTGCTGACTTGTTTTATTTTTTTTAGGCTACACATGAGGCTATGGGGGCAGAAGGGAGGAATCCTACGCTAAGTATTGAGGTCATTACACAAAGCAGCAGTGACAGTGATTATTGCTTGCATCGACCCATAGTTTTAGTTTTTCTAGCAGAAAGAGGTGTTACAGATGCACTCCAAACAATTGATTTAATTGAACAAGAAACAGAGAAAATAGATGGAATAATCACGATTACACGTGAACATATACAAGAATTGAAATATCGACAAGATTTGATGAACCATTTAATTGATAATCTCTTCTACAGCTATCATGGTATGCTAGTTGTTACTTGTGTGGAGATGTAAGCTCCATAGTAGAAACCCTGTTCCAACACATGTCTCGCGATGTCTCTATAATGCTTCATCTTGTTTTTGTTGAAAGTCTGGTCTGTAATAAATTTCAAAAATATCTGTTGATGTAATAGGGTGATCCTAGCGCGGCCATTAGCGGGCTGAAATATTAACGAACTGTTTAAAACCAGAATTTCGCCCTAGTTATAGAATACGCAAATATGTTGGCTAGCAGATGGGCCAAATAAACACTAAAAGGCCATAAGTGGCATGTCAGAATATTGGTGAGCCTCATAAGTGGCCAAGGCCCTGAAAACATACAGGGCTGAACAGCAACAGGCGAGAACAGTAAAGGGCCCGAACTGTAATGGGCCCAAATATTGATATACCTGAACAATAAAAAGCTGAAACAGTAAAAGGCCTAACAGTAAAAAGCCCGCGCAGTAGAGGGCCCGCACAATAAAATGGATAGAATAGTAAAATGCATGAACAATAAATGGCCTGAACAGTAAATGTCCTGAACAGTAAAAGGCCATAAGAGCAAAAGGCCTAAACAGTGAACGACCAAAACAGTAAAAGTCCAGAACTGTAAAGGATCCTAACACTGGCAACCCACATGTAAAAGGCCATAACAGTAAATAGGTAGAACAGGAGCGGTCCCCACGGGCCGTAGGAACAGTAATGGGCTGCCTGCAGGCCTTAATAGTTCCTAACCTTCTGGCACAGGCCCCTAATGGGCTGCATATTATTCTACCAAAGTGGGCCTCCTTTAGGCCGAAACTGTAGGGAGCCTGAAATCGTACGGGCCCTGGATGGATTCATTAATGGGCCACGTCAAACAATACACGACATGAGAGTAAAGGACCATAATCTTATTGGGATCTCCCTGTGGGCCGACCCACTTAACAATTAGCAGGCCTTGTCTGGGCCAGCCTTCTACCACGGTTTCTGTGACTGTTAACGGCGGTAACCGGCCATTAACGCGGGTGTCATGTGGCATTTTTGCATGACGTCAGCAGTCAATGCAGGTGGTGAACAGATCTACGACGGAACAAGTTTTCATGGCTGAAGGGTGCGATCCGCCACGGTCAGAAAAAACTATGGTAGATTCTTTTGTGATGGGGCTTTTACCACGAAGGGCATCCATCGTAGAAGACTTTTTAGCCACAAAAAACGGGCCTTCAACCACGAAAATCGTCCATTGTAAAAGCCAACTTTTCTTGTAGTGGTGTGTGAGACTGTCTCTTATATTATTGTAAGCATTTTTTTGGACGCACGTCATGTATGGTGCCCGTGCGCGAGGAAAGGGCTCTCATAGTCGCATGTTTTATTAGCTATATGTTTAGTCTTATCTCGATGACCTAGAGCGGTCTCAAGCAGCTTATAGATCAATCTTGGGTATGTTTTCTTTACTTCATAACAACCATCATCACAGGAAACTATAAGAGTTCACTTTCTTTACTTCATCAATATGTTGTAAAACACTCTGGTTGACAGATTCAAACAATTTGGTCATCAACTATTTTTTCATACTTCTCATTTTGCTGGTTCGGTCTTTTCTCTTGCGCTAACATATAGCCTGATCATATCATCAAGTATTCAGCCTACCTGCGTGCCTCGAGGGGAGGAGAGAGAAGTCTAATATGTGATAATTTCAAGAAGTTTGTAGCTAATATACTATGTAGGTAAATCACATAGGCCATATAGACATTTAATTGATACTATCCCTACCTGGCAGTACCATAACTAGGCCAGCCAGGTTGAAAAAGGAATGGTGTTAGGGTTTGTTACTAGCCCATTCTGTGTTGGCCCGACAATAAACAGTAAAAGAATGTAACTTTCTAATTGTTGCGGTTGGCATGCATCTTAAAAAGAACAAAATATTAGCAGACTCGAACAATAAAAGGTCGTAATAGTAATGAACAAGAAAATAAAAAGGCCGGAATAGTAATTGGCCACAATTCAAAAATGTCGTGAAGGGACACCGTGGACGGGCTTTGATGAACAATAACATGGCAGGATTATATAGGCTAAAATAGTAAAAGTCCAGAAACCTTAATGGTCCCGAACAGTAAAAAGCTAGAATCATAATAGGCCAGAATAGTAACATGCCAAATCCTTAATAGGTCTAAATAGTGAAATACTAGATTGCTAGAAGGCCATAACAGTAAATGACATCCACACAACGGAGATGTTAATGGGTGGCACCATGGACTTTATGAACAATGACGGGCCTCTTGTGGGTCTAAATAGTACTAGACCGATAGGACGCAGGCTAGTAATGGGATGCATAGTACCACTCTAAGCTAGGCCTTATGAAGGCCGAACCAGTAATGTACCGGAAAGTTAACATGCCACATTTGGGTTGTAAAGTGATGGGACCCTACTAAGCATCCCAGTCCTCCAGTAGGCCGAAACTATAGCTGGTCTTATTGGGCCTCTCTCGTGGGTCGGCCCACTTAATGTTTAGCAGGCCTCGTCTGGGTCTGGCTTCTATCACTGTTTTTGTGACCATTAAAAGCGGTAACTAGACGTTAATGGCGTTTGCCACATGGCAGTTTGCATGATGTCAACAGTCAACGGCGGTAACAACGATTCCACAGGAGGCGTTGCTAAGTGGGGCATAGAGCTAGCAGCTTTCGACAATGAGTATAAACTTCGTACATCAATTAAGTCCCAAATTCTTGCTGATTTTGTTGCTGATTGGACAGAGACAGTAGAAAACACAGGTCTCCCAGAGACGGAAGTTTGGACCTTAAATTTTGATGGGTCTAAAGCGCTTGGGGGCTCGGTGGCTGGCGTGGTGCTCAAGTCACCCCAAGGTGATAAACTATTCTATGTACTGCAGATTCACTTCATAGCGACAAACAACATTGCCGAATATGAAGCACTGCTGCATGGAATTCGAATTGTAAAAGACATCGGCATTTGCTGACTGATGTGTTATGGAAACTCGGATTTAGTTGCCCAGCAAGTATCCGATATCTGTAATGCAAATAAGCACATGCCAACATATAGAGCTGTCATGGATGAACTATCTAAATCATTCGAAAGGTTTGAAGTCCAACTCATTCCCTGGACAGAAAATGAGGAAGTAGATGCTCTATCAAGAATAGGCTCTGCGCGGAAATAGGTCCCGGATGGTGCTTTTTTAGAGCACCTGAGAATTCCCTCTATCACAGGAGTTGATAAGGAGTATCCGACCAAATCCGACTCACCACTCATAGCAGTTCTGGCTGTAATTCCCAGCTGGACAAAACCCTACCTTGATTTCTTGGTAGAAAGAAAATTACCCGAAGATAAAGTTCTAAGCTGACAGATCGTTCGACAAGCAAAATCCTACACAGTGGTGGGAGGTGAGCTCTATAAGCGGAGTGCATATGGGGTCTTTCAATGTTGTGTTTCTCTAGAAGAAGGCGTGGAAATCCTAAGGGAAATCCACGAAGGCGAATGCGGACATCATGCTGCAGCCAGACCTCTAGTGGCAAAGGCCTTCAAACACGGAATTTTCTGGCTTACCGCTAAGGAAAATGCCGAATGGCTGGTCAAGACGTGCAAAGGTTGCCAAAAATATGCCAAACAAGCCCATGTTCTGGCTGATCAGCTATGAGAAATTCCGATTACATGGCCTTTTGTAGTCTGGGGGCTTGACATGGTAGGACCGTTTAGAAAGGCTCAAAGTGGATACACTCACCTTCTCTTGATGGTGGAAAAATTCACGAAATGGATTGAGGCCAAACCCGTCACAAGTTGTGATGGAGAAATAGCTAGAAAGTTTGTTGAGGATGTGATCATCCGATTCGGGTATCGGCACAGTATTATTAAATACAATAGGACTAACTTTTCCATGGGATAACTAGTCGAATTTTGCAATGAACAAGGGATCCGACTTGATATCGCACCAGTCGCACATCCATAGGCCAATGGACAAGTCGAAAGGGCAAATGGTTTAATTCTTCAAGGCCTATCACCAAGACTGGAAGTACCACTACATCGTGCTGCGGGGGCTTGGGCGGACGAATTGTCATCTGTAATATGGAGTTTACGAACAACTCCTAACAGGTCAATTGGATATACACCTTTCTTGTTGGTTCACAGTGCAGAAGCTGTCCTTCCGAGTGATCTTATTCATAACTCTCCCTGAGTCACTGCGTATGTCGAAGAGGATGCCGAAGTTGCTCGACAAAATGACCTCGATATGCTCGAAGAAGTTCGCGTTGTTGCTGAATAGAGATCTATGTCCTATCAGCAAAAGTTACGCAGATATCATAGTCAGAGAGTCAGAAACCGATCCTTCAGGAAGGGCAATCTGGTTCTCCGGCTAGTGCAAAAAAGAGAGCACAAACTTTCCCCTATATGGGAAGGGCCCTTTATAGTTAGTCGAGTATTGCACAATGGTTCTTACTACCTAACTGACATGAGGCCAGAAAAAGAAAGACCTGCTACTAATAAGAGAAAGAGAGCTGGAGGCAGCACAAATCCGGATGAGATAGACCATCCATAGAATATTGCTAGCTACATCCATTTTATTCATAAATTTTCTTTCTTTCTAATCATATGCATGTACATGTTCAAAGCGGAATAAAGTATTGGTATCCTCTATGTTTTTTCTAAGATGTTTTTATGTACCATCTTATTACGAATGATTATGTCATAGTCGAAAATCCCAGAATACTTGAAAGTACTTTATCCTCATGTTTGTTCTGGTTAAGATTTCCGATTTTAAAAATGCTACCTTCAGGTATAAGTCTAAATTTTCTAGTTTATACTTGGGTTTTTGTCGGATTGCTGGACGCGTGTATTTTTCGAGTAGTGAATTGTTGGTATTGGAAGTCGGCTTTGATTCCGGGTTTAAACTGGTTTAGCATTTAAGCTCCATTGCTTGGCAAAGTTTCCGTGCTGAAGGTTTGTCGGCTCATGAAAGGGACGAGGCGAAAAGTCAGAGAAACGATAAGTGTAGAAAAAATAAGTGCGTAAGTATTTTTGAAGCACAACAAATAAAAAAGCCAAAAGTTCTAAAAGAGTAAAGAAAAAGTTCTTACAGTCATAGCACCAGCAAAATAATATTCTAATTATTACAATCAGATTTTTCAGAATAACACATTGTTTTTCTGTCACATTCTATGATGCATGTGGAGATGAAGCAGTTGTCAGCTCACTAGACACATCACCCGTATCACCCTGATATCTTTCTGAGACGAGTATGTCAGACTCAGTTTGCTCATCGTCTTCGGAAACTTCAGCAACTTCTTCTCTTGGGGGAGGTGACACTTCAACGGGCATGAAGAATACCTCATCATAGCTGGTCAACTCGGCCACGTACGAAGCGTATCTAGCACAAGAATCCCAAATATCTTTGATGTTCTATAGATTACCATCTTCATCAACAGTCAAATAACCCTTGGTAACTTGACATATCTCCATGCTTCCATGGTGGCTCATTACCATTGTCAGGGCATTCTATGCCACTATGTAGGCATAAGACATGTCCCAGTCCTTGAAGAGCTTGGGCATATCCTTTGCTATGTCTCGTAGCTCAAAGGCTGACATTGAGTCTAAGTCGGAGAGCTGGATGGATTCATCAATTTCCTCCAAAGACTGGCAGAAATCATGGATCAGGTCCCCAACGGTGATGAGCCGGCTGGTATGAGACTCGAACAAAGAGGCATCAAGAAGGTTGAGAGGACCTATGAATAAGAAAACAAAGTCAACAATATATCCGAGTCTAAAAATTCAGAAAAACGATAGTTGAGGTACAACAAAGCTTACCGAAGATAGCATCATCTACTTTGGTCTTCTCCTCTTGAAGACTTCGGAGTTCATTCCGGAGAGCTTCTATAACACCCGAGTTTTAGTTAATCCTTAATTAGGGTTGTTTGTGCATTCATGAGAATCATCCCTTAAAATGCATGCAAAGAAAATAATGCAAAAACTCTAAAACACTAGCTTCCCCCTTTCTCAAACCAATTCCAAAGAGTTTTGAATAATTTGAAAAGTATAAAAGTTTGTGAAGCCCAAACTGTTACAAGGGCCTCACATTGTTTTAGATGTTTTATAAAGTATGGTGCTATTTTTGGAATACCCAAAACTGTTTTGTATTTGAAATTACAAATATAAAATGAAAAAAATAGAAAAAGAGAAAACTTTTGGAAATAAAAATAGCAGCTAAACCTAGCCAGGGCGGCCCATGTCTTCTCCCTCCCTCTCTTTGCTGCGCAGTGCAGCTAGCAGCAGCCGCAACAACCTTTTCCTCAGCCCAACAAGATCCCAGCTCGGCCCAGGACCCATACCCCTTCATTCTGTGTCTTCTTCGTCCCCGACGGCGAGTAGCTTGCTGTCGCCGCCCGCGCCGTCGATCTTCCTGGCGCGAAGATCCCTGTTCTGCTGCTGATCTGGAGGAGATAAGACCGCCTCATGCCGTAGCCCTCTTCTCCTTGCCCTGTCACTCTCCCCCGTTCCCTCTCTCTCATTCCTATCTAGGACCGAAACCCTAACTCTAGCCACCGTGTAGAACCGCCGTCTCTAGCCTCCCCTTGTTGTTCTGAGCCTGCCAGAAGCACCGCCTCGCCGTTCTGATTCTCCTTGCCGAAGGAATCAAGCAGGGGTGCCCTTAGTCACCACCATCAATGTCGTCTTCTCCAACCCCGACCGCCGCCACCGTCGACCTTGCCATCATTGCTGACCATGTCCTACCTCACCGACCGCCTCTTCATGCTCCCGATGAGCTTGTGATCCTCCCGGACCCCTCCACCCTCTTCCTCTTGCCTCGTAGCGTGCTCGCACTGTTCACCACCGTCCGCCACCACAGAAGCACGCGGTCAGCCAAGCTCCGGTGACCATCTTGAGGCGGCGCCACCATATCTAGGTTCCCCATCGTGAGGCGCGTCGAACGCGACCATCATCGCCTGCTAGCATGGACCATTCCGTCGCCCCCGACCACCGTCCGATGTGGACGCGGTGGTGACGTCACCGTGACGTACTACTGGCGTGGTCGTGGACCCGCTGACCGCTAGCATGTCAGTTGACCTGGCCCTAGCCCCATCGCTAGGCACAGCCCCAGTGAGAAAAGCCCCTGACCCCGTGGTGATGTCAGCCTTCACCTATGCTGACGCAATAAAAGTTCAATAAATGGTTTAATAATTCCAGGAATTGGATTAATCTTATAAATTCAATAAGTAATTATTTATAAGTCATTAAAATATGTATAATATATCAAAATGTTCAAAAAATGAGATCTACACAATAGACTCAAAATCATGCATTGTTAAGCAACTTTAATGATAAGTTTAATTAGGAGAACATTTGAAACCTCTCATATGCATATGGGGCTTTCCAAATACTAGGGTTTAAACCCTAGGGACCCCATTTAAAAAGTGATGATCTTGTCTAGGGTTACAATTTCAATAACCTTTAACTTGTCATATCATCATCCTTGTTTGAGCATTGCATCGTGCCATGTGTTGATTGTTTCCCTTTCTTTCTAGTGTTTGCTTCTTCCCGGTAGAATATGATGTCGAGATCGAGATCGAAGACCAAGGTTAACACCATCAAATATTAAAAAACAATACTTGATCAACTGTAATCAAGTCAAGTACAAGGCTTTCAAAGATCTCTATCTGGGTATCAACAAACAAGGCAAGCATAGCCCCACCATTATACAATCCTATGATTTCGAAAGTATTTCATTCTTGCCATGATGCATATGATTCTAATGTGGTCTTTTATCGATAGATAGAGTATCCTATCTATTGCATTACTCCCTTGAGCTTATATTACCTGATCCACTGCTCCTAGCATAACTAGGTTTGGCTTGTGTGCACTGCTAGATCTTATATCTGTGTCTTGCTTAACCCTGCTTAGCTGTTAGTGCTGGTTCATCTAGATGACGTATCAGATGCAGAGAATCTAGTATGACAGGAGAACGAGGTATACTAATGAGGTGAGATCAGTGGTAAAGGTTAAACATGCTAAGGCTTGTATGGGAGGCCACGGTGGGATGTGGTTTTTGTAGTCCCATGCTCGCCACTACTAGGACCCGATTTCTTGCCTTTGGAACCGAGACGAGCGTATAGCCACACGGGGCCTGGAAAACCTCACGAGTAACTAACTTGCCTAGGAGATTCCATGAGTCACATAGTTCGGTGTTCCATTCGACATATGCATAGAAAATGTTTTGAAAGATTTGGTGGGTGAAGGTGCATCATAACAGGTAGGTAAGCGTGGCCGGGGTTGCTTGGGGTCGATGGAGCCCCTGGTAAACCAACCTCGCCTCACATCTCTAGGAACCGGCTTCGGGATTTGATCCGTTATGGTGGAACCCTCCTTAGGGCGTGACTCATGGTCTTGGTGAAAGAAAGGTAAAGGTCGTGTCCAACCACCCTCTTCCAGCCTTCCAAGGAAGAGGGCTCAACTATAGTGGCATTAAGAGTCAGTTGGTACGTGTGGGTAAAGTTGTACACACTTGTAGGGTTAAATCTTTTCAAAAAGCCGTGTTCACGGTTATGAAAGCTTGGTGACCGAATTCTAAGATCATAGAGAACCATAACCTAATCTTAAAACTTGGTAGTTTAATATGTGCTTAAGGATTCTTCCTCATGGGTACGAGGGGGTGATCCTAGTGTGCAATGAGGATTACTTTGGTGGATATCAAAATACGATGATCAATTGTTTGGAGATGTCGCTCTCTTATCCCCTTTTAAAATATTCTGATTAGACGAGCTTCTTCTCCCTCTTGTTCTATAAACAAAGATGGCTTTATGCAAAATAACCCCACCATCCATAAATCTTGCGAAGTACACCCTGTACTCACCCTTGCTTTGTTGATACTTTTATAGAAGAATAAGTGTTCCCCTGAAGATGAGTTCCATACGACATCAACACTGACGAGTAGCTTGGGGTTCCTGGCCGGTAGCCTAGAATCCATGGAATGGCACGTCATCATTATGCTTTAGGCCTCTTAGGCCATTTGTTAAGTTTGCTATACTCAATAGCATAATTTGTCTTCCGTTGTTTGATGTTTATGGTCAGTGATCTCTGCTTGTAATATGTTGGTTCTTCACTTAGTTATGAGCTTGCTGTAATAATTTTTGTGTCACAGGGTTACTGTTGTGTTACCAATTTCTCACTGGATATCCTCGAGGTCTAGGTTAAGCTTATGTCAGGCTAAGGTCTGGATTTGTTTAACCCTAATCCCGGGGGTGTTATAGATTTTGGTATCAGAGTAGTACCGACCGTAGTAAAACCTTGCTATTGGTCGATGTTGAGTCTAGTGCTTCTGAAAACTATTTTCAAAGATGAAAAGTATTTGCGAAAACTCTAGTATGATTCTTTCGCTCCTCATCTGGTATCACTCTTAACTCTGGGTCATCTTATCTTCTGTTGACTTTGGAAAAGTTTTGATATCTTTCTAGTCTTTCAAAGCTTAGGTGCCCTTTTGGGAATGTCGTTTCTCAGCCAGTTGACCTAGTGTTAAGTTCTCTAGAGTTGTGTGTGTTGTGAATTCCTTGTTTCCCTTTGCTCTGTTTCAATTGAGAGATTCCTTTCCATCATGATCTCTCTATCTTATGGGCCCATAATATTATATTGTCGGATCCATAGTGTTCTGTTCTAGGCTTCGAGGTTTCCCTTCGCCTCGTGCGCCTCCTTTTTTTGTTTGGGTACTTCAGAAGTCATTTATTTTCTTGGAAGCTACCTCGTGATTACTGTCTTATAGTGTATGCTACGTCACCCAAGTAGTAGTTACTCCTTTCTCAGGTTTTAACCCTTGGACTTGAACCTAAGGTCTCGGATTGTACTAGATTTTGGTATTGTGAATCTTGTACATGAAGTTGATCTTTAACCCAAGGTCCATTCCATTGATCCCTATTGTTAATGTTCAAGCATTACCCTAGGATGGCTGGTACTACAATTCTAGCCTTCAAGCTTGTGGTTATTGTCGCGATTAAATTTCGACAATTAAGGACTTCCCCTACCACTAGCCATGACATATGTTCTTTAGTGGAACCAAATAGATCACGACAAGAGTACGCCTCAAGATTCTCGTTTCTATATTCGTGACTCTGCCACACATCTCCCTTCTATGCATTGGTTTTCGGAAGATTGATAATCTATGCGTCCACATCTCGAGATTCTATCCTAAGCATGTTCCTTTTCCCTTTGTTGTTTCCGACCTTTTACTACTAGTTGCTGGTCAAGCAGTAATGCACATTGGTGTCTTTCGATGCAAGATACTCTTGTGGTCCATCATGACAAACTCTTTCGGGATGTCAGGAGAAACAAACTTCAGTACCTCGTCATATCTAGGACCATGTCAAAGTGTTGTAGTTCGCAGATCTGGAGGCATGCCTAGTTTCTATTCTATTCTACCTTAAAGTATGACACTCTTATATACTAAGAGGTCGTCCTAAGTTTCATGACCCCTTAATGAAGTGATGCTCTTACACATATTTACCCAACCTTCCTTCGAGCTTTCATGCTCGAAAATGATGCGTGTGCGTAATAATGTGGTCATCTGAGATTCTTAGCAATCATTATTGCTTCGAATCCCGAGGACATTTGTGCCATCTCTAGCATGATTGGTTAACCCTACCACTAAGCTAAGGATGATTGTGCTACCAAGTCCGTTATTCTGGTACGATCTCTTCGGTCAAAGATTTAGGCTCGTGTCGAAGCTCTAAGACTGTGTCTTCTTGCCTTACCAAGCAAGTTTCCTCTTGAACTAAGTAACATATCGATGGTTCGTGATATTCTAGACGTCTTTCTAGAAGTACCACCATGTTGCCACATGACCGTGTTGTCAAGTTCTTGAGCAAGTTATTAGTTCTTTGAATTGCTCCTTTCTCAAAGGATCCATGCTGGATACCCCTGAACTAGTTGGTTGAGCTTAAACAACAACTTGGGGAGTTGTAAGACGAAATTTCTATCCGACCTAGTTCCTCTTAAAGGGATGTCTAGTTTTGTTCATGCTGAAGAAAGATAGTATTTCCTTCATGGATATGTTATCCCCTCGCCTTTGATTTGATTTGGGTTATCATCAAATCAAACTTAGTTCCAAGGACTATGTTGATGATGTTGCTACTCATGATGTTGCACTTGAGTACATCCTCATGTTCTTTGGTCTGACCAATACTTTGCCTTGTTCATACAACATATGAGTCTATCTTCCTAGAGTATCTTGATAAGTTTGTTGTTGAGCCCATCGATAACATCCTTATCTTCTCCAAGCTAGAATAGATTCATATGGAACATTTGGCATTAATGTTGGAAAACTCTCGAGAACAGTCTTCGGGTCATCTCGAAGTATTGTGTTCTGGATGTTAAGAAGTGACCTCCTCTGGTTCATGTGCAATTGTAGAAAGATGTCGTCATGGATTCGAGTAGAGTTGTTTCCGTTCCTTCAAGGATACATGTGTAATTCGTTGCAAGTACTTCATGTATAAGCAATTTTCATTTAACAAGTTGTTAATACATGGAACACTGAAGTCCATGTCTTGAGAATCTAGTGACTTTACCTTTGGGGTAAATGTTACAAACTTTCTATTCGGACAAGTTGAGTCTAAAGTATCATTACACCTAACCAAATTTGAATCTCAAGCAAATATGATGGTTGGTGTTCCTCAAGGTTTTGACATAGGTTTCTATTTTAGTCCGACATGATTGATGTAATGGTTGACACAACTAGTTGGAAGACCTATTGCCATATTCTCTTGAATCAGCAATAATAACCACCCCTTAGGAGCTTCTTCTATGGTTCATTATAGGAGTTACGCTTATGGTTTCCTTTGTATCCGAAGTCTGACCTTTACTTGATGTCTGGTAACTCGAACATTAAGGAGAACATTTAAAGTAGTGTTGCTAAATGTCTCTCGGTCGATCCTCCAGACCCTATTATGTTGGCAAGCATCTTGTGGTGCCAAGTAATTAAAATCTGAGAATGAAGTTTCTTTTTCCTCGTGCCATCAAGAATCTTCTTACCTATGCATCTGGTGGTGTAAAGTGATATCACGATCTTTGGCAAAGATTTTGATAATCCTGGATGAATAAAGAGTTTCCTTCGTTCCTCTAACATGTTCGAAGAGTGACGATTGATGACCCACAAGTATAGGGGGTGTATCGCAGTATTTTCGATAAGTAAGAGTGTCGAACCCAATGAGGAGTAGAAGGTGTTGACGAGTGGCTTGGAGCAGGAATTCTCTATAAATACTTAGCAAACGGATTTTTAGGGTGTTTTGATAATGCAAGTAAATAAAGTACAAGTAAATAAAAGACAATAAGAATAAATGCAGCAAGTGGCCCAATCCTTTTAGCAAAGGACAAGCCGGTTGTATTACTTAAGATGACCAAATGTTCTCGAGGACACACGGGAATATCGTCAAGTGCTTTCCTTTCATATAGTTGATTAATCTTCTTTAGTTTGCTAAGTGTTGTATGGGTGAACCTATGCTAATGTACCGACCTTCCTAGGACTAATACATACTTGTGATTATACCCCTTGCAAGCATCCGCAAGTACAAGAAAGTAATTAAGGTAGAAACCTAACCATAGCTTTAAACTCTAAGACCCTGACGTACCTTGTGCAAAGGTTTCCTAACGGGGGTTCAGGTTTCTGTCACTCCGGCAACCCCTACGATTAGTAGCCAAATACACAATAGATTCCCCTAGGCCCATATAGGTGAAGTGTCATGTAGTCGACATTCACATGACACCACTAGAAGAAGTACACCACAACTTAAATATCAAACCATTGAATCTTTCTCAACACAACTCCACTACTAACAACATGACTTCTCCCATGTCCTCAAGAACTAAATGAACTACTCACAAGACATCATATGGATCATGATCAGAGATGAAATAATGATGTGTAACAATACAAACATAAACGATAATTCAATGGTTCACTCAATAGCATCAACTACAAGGAGTAATCAACACCGGGAAAGTTTCCCCTAAGAACTATGCAAGATTCAACCCAATTGTTACAGCGGTATGAAGTGGTGATGATGGTGCTGGTGGAGATGATGGTGGTGATGATGATGATGATGATCCCGATGAAGTCTAGCTTGATGGTGGTGTTGATGGCGACGATCTCCCCTCTCCGGGAAGGAATTCCCCTGGCAGAATTCTGTCTGCCGAAGAGATCTTTCTCTCTCGGTGTTTTCCGCCTCGCAGAGGCGGCGGAATATTTCTGTGGTCGCTCCCCTAGTCTTAGGATTTCGGGAGGATAATATACGCTAGAGGGGAGAGCCTAGAGTGGGCCAGGGTGGCCACACCACCTGCTGGCGTGGCCTAGGGCTGCCCGCACCAGGGGGTGGTGTGGGCCCCCTGTGGCCCATCTCCACTTCCCCTTCTAGCAATCTTTGTCTTTTAGAAAAATAGAATTTTCCATGTATTTTCCCAGATTTTCTGATCTTCGCGAATTTCGCCTACAAACAACACCTTTCCACTAGAATCCTGACTGCAGCGGTCCATGCTCCAAAAGTCATCAACCATGCAAAAACAGATGAAATAACATAAGTATCATCTCTTAATATGAAATATATCAATGAATAACAGTAAATTATGATATAGAACAGTGATGCAAAATGGACGTATCAACTCCCCCCAAGCTTAGACTTCGCTTGTCCCCAAGCGAAAACTGAGCTCAATAAACATGACCTCAGGTTTATGGAGTGAAGAGTCGATAAAAGAATACGGACAAGAAGCATCACATTCATCAATACATAAATCATAATAGAAGACAACTCACTATTATATAACTTAACTTGCAATAAGTAAAGGAAACACAAGTAAAGATACATAAAGTAAATCATAATTGGTAATGGCAAACTTAGCTCTTGGTCGAAGAATAGTTGAAAAATTGCAGGAGCTCACAAATAACTGGTTTTCAATGATAGCTTTCAAAGTAGTAATCATCAAGACAAGAGCAATGTGCAAAACAAGGAACATAAGAAACATGATTGAATAAATCATCATATGAATGAATGAAACTGATACGTCCAAAACGTATCTACTTTCCCGAACACTTTTGCTATTGTTTTTCCTCTAAAATTGTGTGATTTGGATACAACTAACATGGACTGATGCTGTTTTCAGCATAATTACCTTGGTGTCTAGTTTTTGTGCAAAAGATCAACTATTAGGAAAAATCCCGGAAAATATGCCAAAATCCTATTTCACCAGATGACTCACGGAGCCAGAAGACGAGACGGAGGAGGGCCACGAGGGGCCCACACCACCTGGCCGCGCAGGCCAGGACAAGCCACGCCTGGGGGTGGTGTGGTCGCCTCGGTGACCCCCTCGGCCTCCCTCTACGCCTATAAGTTGCCTCTTGACCTAAAAACCAAGGGGGCTCGACGTTTTTCCAGAAAGAGTTCCGCTGCGCCACCACCACCAGATTCCGTGAAACAAAACTAGAAACTCTGTTTTGGCACCCTGCCGGGATGGGGAATTGGAGGAGATCATCGCCATCATCATCACCATCGCTTCTCCATCGACCATCCATGTTTCCCCCATCTATGAGTGAGTAATCCCCCGCTGTAGGCTATGGGGATGGTAGGGATTGGATGAGATCGTTCATGTAATGGCATCAGATTGTTAGGGCATGGTGCCTAGTATCTATTATTAGTGCTTTTTGACTTTGTTGCAACTTGTTATGCTTAATGCTTGTCACTAGGCCCGAGTGCCATGATTTCATATCTGAACATGTTATTGATTCATTATGATAGTACTGTTTATGGTCTTACCTGCAAGTTGTATACACATATTGTTGTCCAGAACCAAAGGCCCCGAAGTGACAGCAATCGGGATAACCGGAGGGGGTGGCTTTGATGTGAGGATCACATGTGTTCACAGAGTGTTAATGCTTTGCTCCGGTGCTCTATTAAAAGGGGCACCTTAATTGCCAGTAGTTCCCTTGAGGACCCACTACAAATGGGCTGGCAGGACAAAAGATGTTGTGCAAGTTCTCATTGCGAGCACGTATGACTATATATGGAACCCATGCCTATGATTATTTAGTACTTGGATGCTTTATCTTATTTATCTGCAAATGCCCTATGTCTTGATTGCCATATGAATTTTCTTGTCCATGCGACGCCCGTCCATCCATCCCTGTGCCTACCGCGCTTTAATGCTATTGTTTACTGCAATTTTTACTACTGTCTTTACTTTACTACTGCTATTACTTTGCTATTGCTACTACAAAACTATTGCTACTGATAAACTGATGTGAGCAAGATTGTTTCTAGGTGCATCTGAATTGACAACTCAGTTGTTAAGGCTTATAAATATTTTTTGGCTCCCCTTGTGTCGAATCAATAAATTGGATTTCACTTCCCTCGAAAATACTGCGATACACCCCCTATACTTGTGGGTCATCAAGACTATTTTCTGGCGTCGTTGCTGGGGAACATAGCTCTATTTATCAAGTTCACTTGGAATCACTATTGTTCGCTGCCTTCCATTCATCATGGGTAAGTCTCATGATGGAAAAGTTCCTATTTTACCATCCACTACAAGGAGAGGTACGGTTCTGAACACCTCTGTTGCTCTTGATTCACCATCCGTTATGAGTAAACTCCTTACACCACCACATACACATGCTAAACACACTGCTACTACTGCTGAATCTGAAACTTCTGATACTTATGATGCTGCTTCTACTATGCTTGATAAGAGTGGTTCATTAGGTCCTTTCCTAGATGCTACGATTGCTAGAACTATAGCTGGAAATACCGAAACTCCTAATGAAGACACTACTACACCTGTCAATACACCTGAGTCTAGAGAGAATTATGATATTGAAGACGATTATATTGAGATGACCGATGAATTTATTAAAGAATGTCAAAACACCCATGATAGGAGTGCTATTAAGAGTCTCCTTGAGAGGCATACTATAAAACCCAAATTGTCTCCTAATGCAAGTTTGTTGCATCTCCCATAAACATTAAAGATAAGGATTATGATTTCTCTCTCGATCTATATTACATAGCTATTGTTGAGAAAGAACCTTTTTGTGGGACTAAGAATTAAAGTGTGGTAGCACATATGACTGAGCTTTCTACCATTAGTGGCTTATTTTCTGATGATATTAAGATGCGCACCTACTTTGTTGCTAAAATTTTCCCTTTCTCGCTGAAAGGAGAAGCTAAAACTTGGTTTAATAATTTACCTCCTGGATCTATTGATAGCCCTGATTGCTTGATTAGTACCTTCCTTTATAAATATTTTCCTCCTAGTGCTAGACATGCTATTTTGCAGGAACTTTTTGATTTTAAACAGGGAGAAAAAGAGATATTGCCTGAATCATGAGCAAGGTTTTGTGCTTTGATTCATGCACATGCTGGATGTCCATTACCTAAGAATGAGCTTCTTGATATATTTTATAATGGACTAACTGAAGAATCTAGGACATACCTGGATAGTTGTGCTGATTGTGTTTTCAGGAATAGGACTCCCAAGGAAGCTGAGGAATTAATGGCTAAAATAAGCAAGAATTATGAAGACTGGACTCCTCCTGAACCAGCTATACTTGAGACAACTATACGTGAACCAACTATTCCTGCGCCTATACCAACATTAAAGAAGAGGGGAGTTATTGAACTAAATGATGAAGTGATGAAGGAAGCCAAGAAATGTCTTAAGGAGAAGGGAATTAAAGCTGCAGATGTCAAGAATTTACCTCCTATAGAAGAACTATGTAAGCCAATCCCCCACTCATCCACTATTGAGGTACACTCTCTCCATCATTTTGATGAAGGTGATATTCCTTACTCTAAACCTCCTGATCAATGCTTAGAAGAATTTGATGTTTTTATTATTAAGCAAGCTATTTTCAATAAAAGGGTGCAAAATCATTTAATGGAAAACTCTAGAGTTATTGTTGAGTTAAAAGATATTGTGGAAAGAACCTCTAATGATGTTAAAATGCTTGTTAAACATTTTCAAATGGTTCAAACTCAAATTGATTAGCTTATTATGGTACAAAAAGACTTGCTAGTTAATGCTGCTAAAGAAAAACATGCATATGAAATTAGAACTAGAAGTGGTGCTGTTACCCAGTATCCTCTATATCCTGAGGGGCATCCTAAAAGAATTGAGCAGGATTCTCAACAAGCTGAAAATAGTGGTACTACTCCTAAGAAAATAAAAAAGAAACATAAAACTACTTTAGAACCTTCTCAACCTGCTAAAGATCCTAATAGTATATTTGTCTCTGATGCTGAAACTGAAAGTGGTAATGAAGAAAATGATGCTCCTGATAAAGAAAAATTTGAAGAAGAACCTGAAAGGCACACTAAGAATACTAAATACACTAAAGAAGATTTTGTTGCTAAGAAACATGGTAGTGAAAGAGAGCCTTGGGTCCAAAAACCTATGCCTTTCCCTGATAAGAAACACAAGTCAAAGGAAGATGAACACTATAATAAGTTTTGTGAGTGGATGAAACCTTTACTCCTGCAAATTCCTTTGACTGGTGCTATTAAGTTGCCTCCTTACTCAAAGTATATGAAGGATATTGTCTCGAATAAAAGGAAGATCCCTAATGAAGAAATTTCTACTTTGCTTGCTAATTATTCCTTCAATGGTAAGGTTCCTAAGAAACTTGGAGACCCAGGGATTCCAACTATCCCTTGCTCTATTAAGAACTGTTATGTTAGAACTGCTTTGTGTGATTTGGGAGCTGGAGTTAGTGTTATGCCTTTCTCTCTCTATAAGAGGCTTCAACTTGAAAAACTGATACCAACTGATATATCTTTGCAAATGGCTGATAAATATACCACTATTCCTATTGGTATATGTGAGGATGTACCTGTTCAAGTGGCTCATAATTGCTTGATATTAACTGATTTTGTTGTGCTTGAAATGCCTGAAGATGATAATATGTCTATTATTCTTGGGAGACCTTTTCTTAATACTGCAGGAGCTGTTATTAAATGTAATCAAGGAAAGGTGACTTTTAATGTTAATGACAAGGATCATACTGTCTATTTCCCCAAAAAGATTGATAGGACTTATGGCTTAAATTCAATTGAACATGTTGAGGGCATCCAAGTTGGAGAAATATATTGTCCCATACCACGAGAAAAATATGAAACTATTATGATTGGGACAATTGCTATCAAGGTTGAGGTAACATAATCATTAGTGGAATACAAAGTTTTGTTTCATATAAAATTGTTTTGGTAACAAGACCTGATCAACCTTGTTAACAAAAGGATTTTAATGAACGAAACAATGCTTTCACCATGATTATCTTTGCTTACTTTTATTTCATCCATTTTAGTTTTTGCTTTCGCTTAGTTTACTTTTCTGTTGTTAGTTGCTTGCATATTAGAGTGTCTTAGAACCTTTGAAGTTTTAGCTTTGTTTTTCTTTTGCTTCTTTCCAAAAAAAATCTTTCTGTCAGAAAATCATTCATCTATACCTTAAAATTGGCCAAAAATAAAGTGTCTCGAAAATTCTAGAAAATTCATATTAAATTTTTACGTGAAAAAAGGGGCAGAGAACTGCTTGGAGAGTACCAGGGGTCCCACCAGGCAGGCACACCACCTGGTGGCGCGGCCAGCCTAGGGGCGCTCCTAGCCATGGTGTGGGCCACCCTTGGCCCTCCACTCACTCTCTCACTTCCCTTTGCTCTCTCTCTCTCCCGAGAAAACACCGGTTCTTTGCTCAAAATCACGTTCTTGTTGTTCTTGTCCATGATTTTTCGATCTCCTTGCTCAGCCCATCTTTGCTGCTGAAATTTGGAGCATTTGTTCTCCAGTATGTGACTCTTCCGCTTGTCCAAGTAGATTTGTGTTTAGTGGTTTATATCTTGAGTATTTTGGTGCTGTAGGTGACATGTTATGAGAGCTTGTAAGCTTGTTCAATGCTTAGAGATATTGTTTTGATGCATGTTTAGGCCTCTTACAAGTCCCTATGAGTAGTTCCCTTCATTATGTATTCACTTTGCAATCACTTGTATAATGGCTGTTTAAATTTCAGAATATCAAAGATGAACAACCACACATTTGGAGAAATATTCGAGAGGGACACACCTAGAAGGTCAAGGCCCTCAAGATCGACATCTCAGTTTAGGCCTTCATACAATGAAGATCTTATTGCACCACGCTTTGGCAATGAAGGAGATGAGGGGGATACCCACCCATCTACTTTCCCTTGTTTTACCTTTTTGCAAGCTGCAGGGATCCTCGATGATTTCTTACTACTGGTTCAGAGGGTCGGTTTGACCACTTACATGCAGGATGAGAGTGAGCAATATGCCGTGCTCACCAAAACTTTCGTTGAGAGTTTTGTTTTCACTAACACCCCTTATTAGTCAACTGTTTCATTCAGAATTTATAATTAGCCTATTACCATGTCATTGGAAAGATTTTGCAGCATTATAGGTATAGGCATGACGAGGACAGTGAAGAAGATCCAAGGTCGACTCGCTGATTTGCTGGAGCTTTATCGAAGTGTTACAAATGATGATGACCGCGTAGCTCAGCACGGGAAGATAAGGAATATTCAACTCCCAGCTCTTAGATATTTTGCTTATTATCTTGCCACTAGCATTCTTGGTAGGGAGAACACAAGTAATATCTCTAATTATCATTTAGCCTTCCTCGCTGCTACACTTAATAATGATACCAGGTACAATCTTGGCTCTCTCATTGCTCGCCTAGATGGTAGGGGACCTATTTATGGGGGCATTATTGCTTCACGTATGGTTGTTGCATTAGAACTTTCTGTGGATCCTAATGACACTGTGTTGGCACCAGAAAGGCTTGATCTTGCTGCTATGAAAACACATCACTTCGTTATTGCTGACTCTAGTATGGAGGGTTTAGTATAAAGGATGTTGTTTACTGACGGGGACGAGAGGGAGATTCCTTTGCCACAATCTACTTTGTTCAGTATTCACAGGAGGCCATGGTCGCGTCCCAAGGAGGAGGTGGATGAGCAGCTCCGCTTGCTTGGTTTCCATAGGCAGCACCAGGAGGATGTGCCTTCTTACGACTACTCTGCGCACTACGGTGGGGCGTCCTCGAGCTCGTATCAGGACGAGGGTACCTCCTCGCTGTACTACGAAGGCGCTCCATCTTGGCCAAAAGCCTAAGCTTGGGGGGAGGTACACCGCTTAGGCCAAAAGCCTAAGCTTGGGGGGAGGTACACCGACATCACACTCATCTCTATATCATGCTAAGTTGGTACTTTGTATATCCATGCTTCATTCTCTTTTTAGTTTTTGTTCTTTCTTTACTTTTGCTTTCTAAAACACAAAAAGACCAAAAATATTTCCGTTGTTTCTCTTTGTTTGCTTCTTCTTATTTTTGCCTTGGTCTGCTTTTTCCTTTTTGCTTTGTTTGAACTATTTGAAAAATCCAAAAAGATTTTGCTTTGCTTCCTTTTCCTTTTTGTTCTTGCCTTTAAAAATTAAAAACACCAAAAATATTTGTTGTTCTTCTTTGGTTTTGTGAAGTTTGTTGCAGGGTTCAGCAGTCCTTAGTGGAATTTGGTTTCATGTTATTATTTAAGCCACACAAGTGAAGGGCAATAATGAGGATTAATGACAACTTGAGGTGTGGTAAGAGGCTGGTAACGAACTCTATTTGTTTTCATTTTTGTACATATACTCATCATTGTGGGCATGCTCAGTCTGTTCATGTAGGGTGTATGTTAATTATGGATGCTTAGTAGTTCTTGCTTTCTAATGACTAGCTCCAGCTTGCTAATAGTTTGTAGCATGTCATATGAATGTTTGCTTGCATTGCTCTATTCATAACTTGGTATGACACTGTGGTATCCTCCTCTGAATGTTTCACTTGAATTGACTTGGCACATGCTCATGCATGCATATGACTGAAAGAATAATCAGTTAAGCCTCGATGAATTATTTTTCCTCAGGGGTCTTGAATCACTTTCATGCCATGGTTAGTCCTGTTTTGTTGCAAGCATGATTATGACAGTTATTGCTCTCTTGTTTGTCCCTCCCTTACTATTGCTAGCCTTCACTTGCACTGAGTATGAGCTCTACTCGTGTTTCCAATTCCCCAAAACCATTATTGCCAAAAGTGTCCACCATACCTACCTATTAGCATAATTTGCTATTCCGTGCATATTAAATATGCCTTGTTTTCTTTCGAATAAAATGTTTGCTTGTTATGAGAAAGTTAGTTAGTAAAGCTCTCACGAACTTGATGGAACACTTTATTTCTTGCACTTAATAAACCTAAACCACTGTGACTGTCCATGAAAGTTATATGCTTGCAAATTATAGGCTGGGGATTAGCAAAACCGTGCTGTCACGGGGAACGCTTTCAACACCTGTAAATATATACCCAGTTGATATCATGCTCTTTTGTTTGCGGATGTCATCGGTGTGAAATAAAAGGGGAGCTTGTAAGTCCATGGAGTTATGTATGTGTGTTAGAGAAACGCTTGGGCCGCCGGTCTAATCCATGCCTAATCGTGGTGGAAACCTGCAGCGTAACCATAATGAGTATCTATGAAGCATTCTTCTTATAGAAAAAAAAAGATGTCTATTGAGAAAAGGAAAAAAAGAAATGAGAAAAGAGGAAAGAGAGAAAAAAACACCATTTTTCCCATGGTAAATAAGAAGATTGTTGAGATGCTCGTTGTCTGCTTGCCTTGTCATTTTGATATGGGGATTCTTCTGTATCATCGGGCAGGGGGTACCCTGTTGGCGGTTCTCTATGATACGCATGTATTTACTATGACAAGAACTTACCGGTAACTAAAGTTGAGTAGCATGAGGAGCGGCCCTCGTACTTAAGGGACATGAGATTTCCAGTTTATAGTTTGTCAAGCATATAACTCAGATTGGACCTCACTTTCACGTTAACCATTTAAAGATGCTTACGATAGGGGCAATGAGAGCTCAAAGCTAATGAGTACCATACTTTCAGCATTTGGAAGCCTTTCAAACTTTTCAAAACCTTTTCATTTCCTTGTTGAGTCTCCACACATTCTATGAGCACTTTATTGAGAGCATAGTTGTCATTCTTAGTGTAATGTGCTTGTCTCAAAACTTGATTAATTGTGTTATGACTTTGATGCTTGTGTCTTTGACATCTTTACTTCTAGTCTTCACTTGAACTTCAGACCTTGATGCTTTGGTGCCTTGGCATTTATGTTTGCTCTACAATCAAAGGCAAGCGAGATACCACTCTATCATACCTTGTTATGAGCATTGCAATGTTGCTTATGTTTATGTTTCATGCTACTTACTATTTTTGAGTTGGAATCTCTTCATAGCTTGCAATAAATATTAAGTAAACTTAGTTGCATACTCTTTATTATGAATTGCCTGAGTAGTTGATCATATGCTGAGAATATATACATCTTATGAAGCAAATGTGTTCGTGAAAGTTTCTTTTATCGCACTCAGTTTTCAACTGAATTGCTTGAGGACAAGAAATAAGCTCAGCTTGGGGGGATTTGATACGTCCAAAACATATCTACTTTCCCGAACACTTTTGCTATTGTTTTTCCTCTAAACTTGTGTGATTTGGATACAGCTAACACGGACTGATGCTGTTTTCAGCAGAATTACCTTGGTGTCTAGTTTTTGTGCAGAAAATCAACTATCAGGAAAAATCCTGGAAAATATGCCAAAAATCCTATTTCACCAGAAGACTCACGGAGCCAGAAGACGAGACAGAGGAGGGCCATGAGAGGCCCACACCACCTTGCCGCGCGGGCCAGGCCAGGCCGCGCCTGGGGTGCTGTGGCCGCCTCGGTCACCCCCTCGGCCTCCCTCTTCGCCTATAAGTTTCCTCTTGACCTAAAAACCAAGGGGGGTTCGATGTTTTCCCAAAAAGAGTTCCGTTGTGCCGCCACCACCAGATTCCGTGAAACGGAACCAAAAACTCCATTCTGGCACCCTGCCGGGACAAGGAATTGGAGGATATCATCGCCATCATCATCACCATCGCTTCTCCATCGACCATCCATGTTTCCCCATCTATGAGTGAGTAATCCCCCGCTCTAGGCTATGGGGATGGTAGGGATTGGATGAGATCATTCATGTAATGGCATTAGATTGTTAGGGCATGGTGCCTAGTATCTATTATTAGTGCTTTTTGACTTTGTTGCAACTTGTTATGCTTAATGCTTGTCACTAGGGCCTGAGTGCCATGATTTCAGATCTGAACATGTTATTGATTCATTATGATAGTATTGTTTATGGTCTTACCTGCAAGTTCTATACACATATTGTTGTTCGGAACCAAAGGCCCCGAAGTGACAGCAATCGGGATAACAGGAGGGGATGGCTTTGATGTGAGCTTCACATGTGTTCATGGAGTGTTAATGATTTGCTCCGGTGCTCTATTAAAAGGGGCACCTTAATTGCCAGTAGTTCCCTTTAGGCCCCGCTGCAAATGGGGTGGTAGGACAAAAGATGTTGTGCAAGTTCTCATTGCGAGCATGATGACTATATATGGAACACATGCCTATGATTATTTAGTACTTGGATGCTTTATCTTATTTATCTACAAATTCCCTGTGTCTTGATTGCCATGTGAATTGTATTGTCCGTGCAATGCCCATCCATCCATCCCTATGCCTACCGCGCTTTAATCCTACTATTTACTGTAATTGTTACTACTTTCTTTACTTTAATACTGCTATTACTTTGCTATTGCTACTACAAAACTGTTGCTACTGATAAACTGTTGTGAGCAAGATTGTTTCTAGGTGCAGCTGAATTGACAACTCAGTTGTTAAAGCTTATAAATATTCTTTGGCTCCCTTGTGTCGAATCAATAAATTGGGTTTCACTTCCCTCGAAAATACTGCGATATACCCCCTATACTTGTGGGTCATCAGAAACACAACAACTCAAAATACTTGCTGAGGTAGAAGGGAATAGGTTTACTGACTCAACTAAAGAGTAAAAGATAGGCCCTTCACAAAGGGAAGCAGGAATTTCAAGTTTCATAAAGAGCTACCAAAAAATATGGTACTTATTAGCTTTCAGCTCTCATTGCCCCTATCATAAGCATCTTTAGGTGATTAAGGTTAAAGTGACACAACTAAGAGGACATGCTTGACAAGTTATAAGTTGAAATCTCATGCCCCTTGCTTACGAGTACCGAACCTCATGCTACTCAACTTCAGTCATAAGTAAGCTCTTGTCATTGTAAATGCATATGTATCATAGAGAACCGCCAACGGGGTACCCCTTGCACATGATACATGAGCTATCCCATAATCAAAATGACAAGGCAACCAGACAATGAGCATCCCAGCGATCTTTTTATTTGCTATTTGCATAGGATTTTATTGAGGATGCTTCATAGAGTGCTCATTATGGTTATGCTGCAAGTTTCCACCATGATTAGGCATGGCTTAGGCTAGCGGCCCAAGCGTTTCTCTAAGACACATACAAACTTCATGATCTTACAAGTTCCCCTTTTATTTCACACCGCTGGGATCCATAAGCAAAAGAATCATGATATCATCGAGGTACAAAGTACCAGTGCGATGTTGAAAGCGTTCCCCATGATGCATGGTTCTTCTAATTCTAACTTATAAAGCACAAGCATATACGCAACAAAGATGGACACAATGGTTCAAGTTTATTAAGTGCAAGAAAGTAAAGTGTGCCATCAAGTTCGTGAGAGCTTTAATCACTAATTTTCACATAACATGTTCAATTCGGAAGGTAGATAAAAACATGAATTTACTTGGAATAGCAATAATGCTAGTAGGTAGGTATGGTGGACACAAATGGCATAGGTTTTGGTTTAAGGATTGGATGCACGAGAAGCATTCCCTCTCACTACATGTTTTTTCCTAGCAAGGCTGGGTAGCAAGCATAAGAGTTGAAGGAAACAAACAAACATACAAGTGATAAAAACAAACATGCAATCTTCCTTGGAAGCACAAAAGATCTTAACTAGAGAATACTAAGCTTATGAGCAAATCAAGAAAGAAAGATGATGAAATTATATTTCTTTAGAGTACTTTTATCTTTTTCATTCAAATATCAAAATAGTGTTGCTACTAATCGAGCCAGGTTTGCCAAAACCAACTAAATTAACTCAATGATCCCAAAGTGATACCAATACTAATGACAAGATCAATCATATAACCGTGAATTGAAAACTAATATAAGATATGCAGAAGCGTAAATGACAGAACTTCTCATTAATAATCCATAACGGCAACTCACACCAAGGGATACATAGATATCTAACGAGAGGGGGAACACTTCCATAATGCAAACAATCCTACATGATAACTTCTCTATTCATGATATGACTCTACTAAAAAGGTAAAAAGATAGAAGATAGTAATGTGATACCGTGGCACTCCCCCAAGCTTGGAACAAACCAAGGGGATGCCAAAACCTGATGACAAATTACTCCTTCAGTGGTGGTGGTATTCTCTTGATTGGTGCGAGGAAATCTTCTAGTATCTTGCGAAGCCTGTTATTCTCCTCTTGAAGCATATCCACCTTCCTCCTCAAGGCTCGGTACTTGTCGCAGAACTCATCAGTTACTCGTAGAGCTTCCACTGCTGCAGGGAAGGAACTGAGATCTAGAGTTGGAGGTATCAGCCCCTTCATGCCTGCTGTCATGTCCTTTACTTCCTCCCCGACGTTCTGATCCATGTCTTCGCACTTAGTTGCGATCCTTTCTTGTTTCACCCGTCCCACGAGAGTCTCCTGCTCAAGATTGCGATGGACCTCGCGATGGCATCGCAGCTCATAATCCTTTGAAGATGAACCCCTGAACGACATCTGAACAAAACAGACCAAAACAAAAACACAATGAGAACACGAAATACAAACCTCTAGGGATTATATATTATGAAGTTTTACAATGAAAGGAAGGTACTGGGAGAAAAACGGGTCGGAGACGGAGTCTGAGGCGGCCACACCACCTGCTGGCGTGGCTAGGGGCCCCGCGCCAGGGGGTGGTGTGAGCCACCCTAGCTCCGTTTCCGTCCCTCTTTCACTTCGTTGCTTTCCTTGTTGGATAAAAACTCCAAAAATATAACTGGACATAATTTTTGCGGAACTTTTCTTACCAGAACTGTTACCTATTCGAAAACAGACTCTGCAGGTCTCTGACTTTGTCATTTAGTAGATTCTTCCGGAGTCACCACTTGAATGACATCAATATCTTCATCTTCATACTCATATTGCTCGAATCATGAAACCTTTCTCTTTCTTATTACACCATTTTCTCCGATACCCTGGAAATTTCTTTCACACAAAACTTCACACAATTCTCATTAGCAACATTAGTGTAAGCGAGGTAATTAACCTTTTAAGTCCAATTTCAACTGAAATCCATCAAAACATAAGATACTATAGCAACTCCTTCCGAAAACCCAAAAACAATTCAAAAAGGAAATCGATTTAAAGAAGCAAATGCAAGAGTAGCAAAATCTGTCAAAACAGACTAGCAGGTAAAGATCAATTTTTTCGAAAATCTTCTGTTGCTTAAATGAAAAAGTGCAAACTAACGAAAGTTAAATAACAACCTGGGGTAGAAGCACAAAAAATTACAGCTCAATCCGACATACAGAGATCTCTCATGAATTTTTACGGTGAAGCACAAAAATCTGTTTCGGGACAGCAACTTCCCCAAATCTTACTTCTCTCTCATTAGAGGTTGATCTTGACATAAAAAACCAAAGAAAAAGGATAAGGAGAGGTTACTACCGGAGTAATAACTTCCAAGACTCAAAGAAACAAAAACAAACTGAAAGCAAAAATATATTGGGTTGTCTCCCAAAAAGCTCTTTCTTTATAGCCATTAAGATGGGCATAATAATTTCAATGATGCTCACATAAGAATATGAATTGAAGTAAAAGATAGCATCAAGGGGCAAAAATACACATGTTTAAGTCTAACCCAATTTCCTATGCAAGGGAATTTTGTAAGAAAATAAGTTGTTGAAACCAGAGGCTACAAGCATAGGAAGGCAAAACAAGTGCAACATAAAGACTTTAAGCATAAAATGAGGAGACTTGATATTATTGAGATGCATAAGAACAGTCTTCCCTTTCTCATAATAACTTTCAGTATCATGCATAAATTTAATGATATAGCTATCACATGAACCATTGTAGCAATGATCGCTTATCCTAACAGAAAACACAGGGACACTAGCTCTCATAATACTACTTTGTGAAACAATATTAGAAGTATCCTTACAGAGGATAGTGTGTCCATCTTCTACATATTTAGTGACAAAGTCTTTCACATTTGCTATTATAGGTTCATCATCCATTTGTTTATCAGGTTCAATAGCTTCATTTGTACTTTCATTAACCATGCTAGCTATCATAAAATGTTCCTTTATCTTAACTGGGAAAGGTATTTTCTCAATGTAAGGTTCAGGTAAAACATGATTAGCAGTATAAACTTGAGTAATTCTTGCAGGAACACTACTAACAATATCTTTATAAGGTGCATGATACTTATTCAACTTCTTTTTAGGAACTTCAATATAGGAAGCAAAAGCCTTAAAATAAGTTGCAATAGCTTGAGAGTCTAAACCATAAGCATTTTTTATATTTTGAAAGTCATCAGTTCACATAAAAGATTCAATGCATTCTTAATCATAATTTATACCTGACTTTCTTCCTTTGTCATTCTCCCATGCTTCAGCATTGTCTTGAATACGGTCTAGAAGATCCCATTTAGCTTCTTCTTCCATGCGAGTGAATGATCCAGCACAAGAGGCATCCAATAAATTCTTATCATGAAGAGAAAGCCTTGCATAAAAGTTATTGATAATAATATTGTGAGGGAGCTCATGAATAGGAAATTTTGGCATTAGTAACTTCAATCTCCCCCAAGCTTGAGTTGTACTCTCTCCATCAAGAGGCCAAAAGTTGTATATTTGATTTCGATCTTTATGAATCTCACTACGAGGATAAAATTTTGAATAAAAGAGAGGCACTATTTACTCCCATTCGAGAGCTTGACCATTCTTCAGCAGCTTATACCATTCATCAGCTCTTCCTTTCAGTGATAATGACAATAATTTCTTCTTGACTTGATTTGTTGTAATACCTGCACACTTGAACAACCCGCATAATTCGTGCATAAAGAGCAAATGATCATCAGGATGGACAGTTCCATCTCCAACATAATAGTTATCAATAACACGATCAATAATTGTTGTAGGTATTTTAAAAGTATCATTCTCAGTAGGTGGTGGTTCATCTACTACCTTAGTAGTGGTAGTAGCATTACGAAATAAGAAACTCAGCGAATTATCCATATTGAAAATAAAGCAACTAATAGAAGTTTCCTTTACCAGTTCCACTCTCCAATAGCGCTTCACTCCCCGGCAACGGCGCCAGAAAATAGTCTTGATGACCCACAAGTATAGGGGGTGTATCGCAGTATTTTCAATAAGTAAGAGTGTCGAACCCAACGAGGAGCAGAAGGTGTTGACGAGTGGCTTGGAGCAGGAATTCTCTGTAAATACTTAGCAAACGGATTTTTAGGTTTTTTTGATAATGCAAGTAAATAAAGTACGAGTAAATATAAGACAATAAAAATAAATGCAGCAAGTGGCCCAATCCTTTCTTTAGCAAAGGACAATCCGGTTGTATTACTTAAGATGACCAAACATTCTCGAGGACACACAGGAATAACGTCAAGTGCTTTCGTTTTATATAGTTGATTAATCTTCTTTAGTTTGCTAAGTGTTGTGTGGGTGAACCTGTGCTAATGTACAGACCTTCCTCAGACTAATACATACTTGTGATTATACCCCTTGCAAGCATCCGCGAGTACAAGAAAGTAATTAAGGTAGAAAACTAACCACAACTTTAAACTCTAAGACCCTGAAATCCCTTGTGCAAAGGTTTCCTAATGGGGGTTCAGGTTTCTGTCACTCTGGCAACCCCTATGATTATTAGCCAAATACACAATGCATTCCCCTAGGCCCCTATAGGTGAAGTGTCATGTAGTCGATGTTCACATGACACCACTAGAAGAAGTACACCACAACTTAAATATCAAACCATTGAATCTTTCTCAACACAACTCCACTACTAACAACATGACTTCTCCCATGTCCTCAAGAACTAAACAAACTACTCATAAGACATCATATGGATCATTATCAGACATGAAATAATGATGTGTAACAATCTGAACATAAACAATAATTCAATGGTTCACTCAATAGCATCAACTACAAGGAGTAATCAACATCGGGAAAGTTTCCCCTAAGAACTATGCAAGATTCAACCCAATTGTTACAACGGTATGAAGTGGTGATGATGGTGCTGGTGGAGATGATGGTGGTGATGATGATGATGATCCCGATGAAGTCCAGCTTGATGGTGGTGTTGATGGCGACGATCTCCCCTCTCCGAGAAGGCATTCCCCGGCAGAATTCTGTCTGCTGGAGAGATCTTTCTCTCTCAGTGTTTTCCACCCCACAGATGCGGCAGAATCTTTCTATGGTCGGTCCTCGAGTCTTAGGGTTTCGGGAGGATAATATACGCCAGAGGGGAGAGCCTGGAGTGGGCCAGGGCGGCCACACCACCTGCTGGCACGGCCTAGGGCTGCCCGTGCCAAGGGGTGGTGTGGGCCCCCTGTGGCCCATATCCACTTCCCCTTCTAGCAATCTTCGTCTTCTGGAAAAATAGAATTTTCCATGTATTTTCCCGGATTTTTTGATCTCCGCGAATTTCGCCTCCAAACAGCACCTTTTCCATCAAAATCCTGACTGCAGCGGTCCATGCTCCAAAAGTCATCAACCATGCAAAAACAGATGAAATAACATAAGTATCATGTCTTAATATGAAATATATCAATGGATAACAGTAAATTATGATATAGAATAGTGATGCAAAATGGACGTATCAATGATGATTTCAGTAATTAGAAGTTTCTCTTGTTACATGTTCGTTGCGACTCTTATGAGTCCTTTCCACCAAACACCTTTATGTCTTAACCTTCTATTGAATGAAGAGTGATCCTTCTGTATCAAATGTAGTTCAACTGCTTGGTTATTGATACGTCCATTTTGCATCACCATTTTATGTCATAATTCACTGTTATCCATTGATATATTTCATATTAAGAGGTGATACTTATGTTATTTCATCTGTTTTTGCATGGTTGATGACTTTTGGAGCATGGACCGCTGCAGTCAGGATTCTGATGGAAGAAGTGTTGTTTGGAGGAAAAATTTGCGAAGATCAGAAAATCTGGGAAAATATACGAAAAATCCTATTTTTCCAGAAGACTAAGGATGCCATAAGACGGAGTGGATATGGGCCACAGGGGGCCCACACCACCCCCTGGCACGGGCAGCCCTAGGCCGCGCCAGCATGTGGTGTGGCCACCCTGGCCCACTCCAGCCTCTCCCCTCTGGCGTATATCATGCTCTCGAAACCTTAAGACTCGGGGAGTGACCATAGAAAGATTCCGCCACCTCTGCGGGGCGGAAAACACCGAGAGAGAAAGATCTCTCTGGCAGATAGATTTCTGCCGGGGGAATTCCTTCCCAGAGAGGGGAGATCGTCGCCATCAACACCACCATCAAGCTGGACTTCATCGGGATCATCATCATCATCACCACCATCATCATCAGCAGCACCCTCATCACCATCTCCATATTGCTATAACAATTGAGTTGAATCTTGCATTAGTTCATAGGGGAAACTTTCCCGGTGTTGATTACTCTTTGTAGTTGATGCTATTGAGTGAACCATTGAATTATTGTTTATGTTCTGATTGTTACACATCATTATTCCATCTCTAATCATGATCCATATGATGTCTTGTGAGTAGTTCATTTTGTTCTTGAGGACATGGGAGAAGTCATGTTGTTAGTAGTGGAGTTGTGTTGAGAAAGATTCAATAGATTGTTATTTAAGTTGTGGTGTACTTCTTCTAGTGGTGTCATGTGAACGTCGACTACATGACACTTCACCTATATGGGCCTAGGGGAATGCATTGTGTATTTGGCTACTAATCGTAGGGGTTGACAGAGTGACAGAAACCTGAACCCCCATTAGAAAACAATTGCACAAGGGACGTAAGGGTCTTAGAGTTTAAAGCTGTGGTTAGGTTTTTACCTTAATTACTTTCTTGTACTTACGGATGTTTGCAAGGGGTATAATCACAAGTATGTATTAGTCCTAGGAAGGTCGGTACATTAGCACAGGTTCTATCACACAACACTTAGCAAGCTAGAGAAGATTAATCAACTATATGAAGCGAAAGCACTTGACGGTCTTCCCATGTGTCCTCGAGAACGTTTGGTCATCTTAAGTAATACAACCGGCTTGTCCTTTGCTGCATAAAGGATTGGGCCACTTGTTGCATTTATTCCTACTGTCTTTTATTTACTCGTACTTTGTTTACTTGCTTTATCAAAAACCCCTAAAAATCCGTTTGCTAAGTATTTGCAGAGAATTCCTGATCCATACCACTAGCCACCACCTTCTGCTCCTCGTTGGGTTCGACACTCTTACTTATCGAAAATACTGCGATACACCCCCTATACTTGTGGGTCATCAATACTATTTTCTGGCGCCGTTGCCGGGGAGTGAAGCGCTATTGGAGAGTGGAACTAGTAAAGGAAACTTCTACTGTGAGTATTGTTTACTTTTATTAGTTGCTTTATTTTCAGTATGGATAATTCGCTGAGTTTCTTATTTGGTAATGCTACTACCACTGCTAAGGTAGTAGATAAGCCACCACCTGCTGAGAATGATGTTTTCAAAATACCTACAAGAATTATTGATCGTGTGATGGATAACTACTATGTTTGGGATGGAACTATCCATCCCGGTGATCATTTGCTCTTTATACACGAATTATGCGGGTTGTTCAAGTGTGCAGGTATTACTACAGATCAAGTTAAGAAGAAGTTATTCTCATTATCGCTGAAAGGAAGAGCTGAGGAATTCTATAAGCTGCTGAAGAATGGTCAAGCTCTGGAATGGGAGGAAATAGTGGCTCTCTTTTACTCAAAATTTTATCCTCCTAGTGAGATTCACAAAGATCGGAATCAAATATACAACTTTTGGCCTCTGGATGGAGAGAGTACAGCTCAAGCTTGGGGGAGATTGAAGTTACTAATGCTCAAATGTCCCACTCATGAGCTCCCCAACAATATTATTATCAATAACTTTTATGCAAGGCTCCCTCTACATGACAAGGATTTATTGGATGCTTCTTGTGCTGGATCATTCACTCGCATGGAAGAAGAAGCTAAATGGGATCTTCTGGACCATATTCAAGACAATGCTGAAGCTTGGGAGAATGACAAAGGTTGAAAGTCAGGTATAAATTATGATTATGAATGCATTGAATCTTTTATGGGAACAGATGACTTTCAAAATATTAAAAATGCTTATGGTCTAGACTCTCAAGCTATTGCTTCTTATTTTAAGGCTTTTGCTTCCTATATTGAAGTGCCTAAAAAGAAGTGGAATAAGTATCATGAACCTTATAAAGATATTGCTAAGAGTGTTCCTTCAAGAAATACTAAAGTTTATACAACTAATCATGTTTTACCTGAACCTTATATTGAGAAAATGCCTTTCCCAGTTAAGATAAAGGAACATTCTATGATGGCTAGTATGGTAGATGAAAGTATGAATAAAGCTGTTGAACCTGATAAAAAAATGGTTGATGAACCTATAATAGCAAATGTGAAAGACTTTGTCACTAAGTATGAAGAAGAGGGACACACTATCCTTTGTAAGTATACCTCTAATATTGTTTCACAAAGTAGTTTTATGAGAGCTAGTATTCCTGTGTTTTCTGTTAGAATAAGTGATCATTGCTATGATGGCCCTTGTGATAGCTATATTGTTAATTTTATGCATGATACTGAAAGTTACTATGAGAGAGGGAAAATTGTTCTTATGTATCTCAATAATATCAAGTTTCCTCGTTTTATGCTGAGAGTTTTTATGTTGCACTTCTTTTGCCTTCTTATGCAAGTTGCTTCTGGTTTCAACAACTTGTTTGTTTACAAAATTCCCTTGCATAGGAAGTGGGTTAGACTTAAATGTGTGTGTGTGTTTTTGCTTCTTAATGCTCTCTTTCACTTCAATTCATATTCCTGAGTAAGCATCTTCAAAATTATCATGCCCATCTTAATGGCTATAAAGAAAGAGCTTTCTGGGAGACAACCCAATTTGTTTTTGCTTTCAGTTTATTTTTGTTTCTTTGAGTCTTGGAAGTTATTACTTCGGTAATAACCGCTCCTTATCGGTTTTTTTTGGTTTTGGTGTTAAGATCAACCTCTAATGAGAGCGAAGTAAGAGTTGGGGAAGTTGCTGTCCCAAAACAGATTTTTGTGCTTCACCGTAAAAATTCGTGAGAGATCTCTGTATGTCGGATTGAGCTGTAATTTTTTGTGCTTCTGCCCCAGGTTGTTATTTAACTTTCGTTAGTTTTGCACTTCTTGATTTGACCAACAGAAGATTTTTGAAAAAATTGATCTTTACGTGCTGGTCTGTTTTGACAGATTTTGCCACTCTTGCATTTGCTTCTTTATTCGATTTACTTTTTGAATTCTTTTTGGGGTTTTGGAAGGAGTTTCTACAGTAGCTTTTGTTTTGATGGTTTTCAGTTGAAGTTGTACTCAAAAGGTTGTATCACTTCACTTATACTAATGTTGCTAATGAGAACTGTGTGAAGTTTTGTGTGAAAGAAATTTCCAGGAAGTGGAGATAATGGTGTAATAAGGAAGAGAAGGGTTTTATGACTCAAGTAATAAGTGTATGAAGATGAAGATATTGATGTTATTCAAGTGGTGAATCCAGAACAATCCACTAAATACCAAATTCAGAGACCTGCAGAGTCCGTGTTCAAATAGGTAATGTTGGGGATATACTTTCCGGGTATCCTCACAGTTCCTCACTGACCAGGGTGGTCCACTTCGGGTTAGAGATTTGCTTCACGGGCGGCCCAATCAGGGAGAAAAAACAGAGTCCAATCCAGCTACGGGAAGGCCCAGAAGACTTACCGACTTAGGCCCATAGTGTTACTTGTAATTCTAGATGTACTCTGTAACCAACTCTTAGTCGTAGACGGATAGATTTCTCCTGTAAACCCTAGGCCGGATATCTATATAAGACGTCCTAGGGAGAGCCTTTAGGACACACCTCAATAGTCTACAATCTCAACTTGCACAGGCGAAACCCTTGTAACCCATATTCCGGCTCTGCCGTATTACTGGATTGCTAGGAGGAGTAGGATCCGTTCAAAGCCGGCGGATTCGAACCTGGGTAAACTTGTGTGCTCACCGTCCTTGAACACCGTACGTCTCACACCCCTCTCTACCACACGCCTCGAGGACCCCCTCATGGCGTACTTGTCCTCAATCCGACGATAGTTGGCACCCACCGTGGGGCAAGTGAGCTTCGGATCTGCGTTCCGAGCGGATTCTGCAAGAATCAGAATCGGCGAGACTATCACCGTCGGTCGCATCCTCTACGCCAGCGACGTCCCTCTCATCATTCTCGACGAGACGTGGATTCTGGCTAGGGAGGCCGTGACTGCCTACACAATCATGTCTTTTGGCGAGATCGATGTTTACATCGGTTTTGTTGAACCTGCCCCACCCACCCCAGCGGTGATGATAGAGGCAGAAGAATCTTCTGGGTCCCCTTTGTCCGTGGAGGCGGCAGAGTTTAGGATCTTAAAAGTTTCGACATGGCTGATCGCGAGAGCCGCAGGTACCTCAGGAAGCACGCATCGCACTTCATCGGATATGTGGGATCCGGATCCGGCTCTGCCGATCCTGGAGAACACACCGACTCTGTGCTGGAGGCAATTGGAACAAACACCGACATACCCGCATCCTCAGATGAATCGATGATGTCAGCGGATTTCCGAAAGTTCTCCGCGGAATATGAAGAGGAGTATAACTCGAAAGCTGTAGAAGAAGGAGAAGCCATGGATGAAGGATCCAGGGAACACTCTCCCAAAGCGCAGGATGACATGGAAGTCGGAGATAATCCCGAAATCCAGATGTCCGAAAGTACCAATCAGAGCTTGATTCCGGGAAACGGACCTAAAGCCGTATTTGCTACCAGCGCTGCCAAGAAGGCAAAGAAGAGGAATAAGAAGAACAAGACCCCGACAAAAGACCCTCTGATAGAGGAGGTGATTGCCGAGGAATATGAGGAAGACTCGGATGGAGCACTTATCCCAGAAGAGCCGAAAAAAGAAGAATCGGTGGATGGACACGTGATCACTGAAGGTGCCTGTAAACTCATCAATGCTGCGTTAACCACACCTATCCCTACAGCTGCAGAACTTACTGCTGAAGAGCTGGACGAAAGGGCCCAAGCCCTAGAAGCGCATCGTCAACAACTCCTGGATGAAGCCAAAAACATCGAGGAGGAAAAGAAACGCATGGCAACTAAGGATTACATGTCTCGGTTGCATCAGAAGACCCGGAAACGTTACATAGGTGACGGTAAGTTTCCGGAAGTGAACAGGGCCCTCTTTGAAGGAGATCCAGGGATGCCTCGTCTCGACAGCAAAGGAGACCTAGTGTACCCAACACCGGTACAGAACACTGTCGCAGCACGAGATATCCTGTCAAATAACCCAGGCCCAGAACAGGTTTGATTGGGCATCAAGCTAATCACCAAGGGTCTGGAGAAACAGATGGCTGCGAAATCCGGAAATGGAAAACTGGTCTCAAAATCTGACCAATGTCACATGGACTCAGCCTGGAATGATATAAGGCCCCAGCGTGTTCCGGAACAGCGTCACCGTTCCGACCGACGGGAAGACAATTACTCCAGAACCGGATCATCAGGACAGCATCATAGAACCGCACGTGACTGGAGCAACTTCGTTCCAGCGGCCGAGCAAGATGCCATTGCTGCACTATATCTGAGGAACCCTCCCCGACGAGAGTCGAACGATCGAAGGGGAGAAGATAAAGAGAAATGTCGGGAGGAGGATCGTCAAAAAATGCCACCTCCTAGACATGCAAGCCGTCCGGCTGAGCCTCACCGTGGTGGGAACGATGGACGAAAGAACAACGGAAACCATGCCGGAACAAGTCGGCAGGGGGCTCGTCGTAGTGAAGACCCTCCCTAGAACCGAAATAATGATGCTCCGGACGGAGGCCGGCGATCAGCCGGAAGCAATCTAGCTGCCCCACCCTCTCCACCAAGTAGTCATCACAACGGCTCTCAAGGGGGACAAGGAGGGCGACATGGCGGAGGAGGTGGTGGTAGAAGCCGAAGTCCGGCTCCAAGGCACCGCAGCCACAACCGACATTCGGGACGATCTCTATCCCCGAACGATGCAAGGCCTAGGATCAATTCCAACATAGAGGCGCGGCACTACGAAAACGATGATATCTACGTGGGCCCAAAGTACTTCAGACCATGCATCACAGCTACAAGATTCCCAGAAGGATTTGCTATCTCAAGACATATCCAAGCCTACGACGACATTGCTCGGCCAGATACCTGGCTATAGGATTTTTTCCAAGCTTGCTGCATCGCCAAAGGCGGAAACAGCCTGGTCACGACCCGATATCTCCCACTCATGTTGCGGAAGACGGCACGATCATGGCTTAATGAACTTCCGGAGAACACCATCCACAACTGGTATGACATGCAAAGTGCGTTCTTTTGAAATTTCGAAGGCACATATCGGAGGCCCTGTACGGTCAGAGACCTACAGCGTTGTACCGAGAAGGCCGGAGAAACTTGTCGGGATTACCTCGGACGATGGATCGACACCAAGAACTCCTGTGAAGGAGTAAATGATCAAACTGCGATTGAAGCTTTCATCGCAGGTCTCCCAATTGGTCTACTGCGCCATCGCTTGAAGTGTGACAAGGTCACTGATTTGGGAGAGATGATAGAAACAGCGAGCAAGTATGCATATGCCGACGACGATGCAGAGGGATTACTCAATGCCCTAGTTGTGCCACAGACGGCAAAACAACCAAAGCAACAGGCTCAGAAGCGCAAAAATACCTCGAAAGAAAAACCCAACGCGGAAACGGCAGTGGTCACTGCTACTTTCAGGTCTAGAGGACGAGGAGGACGCGGCGGAGGCCGCAGGCGTGGGCGTGGAACTTCAAGAGTCCAAGGTAGAGGAGACCAGCAACCAGGCAAAACCTACTCTTGGGCCGACATTGCCAATAACCCATCTGTGCATCACCTAGACGCCAATGGGGGCTCGTCCCACACCAACGTCGAATGTCGTTTCAATGACGACATCAAAAGAGATGACCCCGCGGGCTACAAAGCTAAGCGGAAGAAGGGAAAGAAGAATCCCGAAAAAGAAAAAGAGACCAAGGAAGATTCCGACATGGAGGAAGCTGATGCCTCAAATCCCAAGCCGGAATGGAAGAAAAAATTTCCGACCAAGAAAGACACTTATGTCACCTTCCTCGGATCTCAACCAGCAAAGGTCAAGAAAGCAGTTCTACATGAGCTCAACACAACAGTTCCGGCTGTCCCCCAATTCTTGGACTGGTCGGAAGTGGCAATCACATTTGACCGCGCTGATCATCTGCCTAAGTTGCCCAGGCAAGGAAAATACGCCTTAATCATCAATCCACTTATTGACGGTTATGGTTTCTCCAAGACCCTCATGGACGGCGGCAGTAGCATCAATATTCTCTATGTCGAAATGCTACACCGGATGAAGATCTCAGAGACCCAGCTAAACCATAGCTCTGTGATTTTTCATGGAGTTGTCCCAGGAAGACAAGCCAATTCCCTGGGAGAGATCACTTTGGATGTTACCTTTGGAACTCCAAAGAACTATCGGACAGCGGCACTTTCCTTCGAAGTGGTCCCGTTCAAGAGCGCATACCACGCTATATTCGGACGTCCGTCTTACTGGGCTTTTATGGCTCGTCCGTGTTACATTTACAATATGATTAAAATTCCAGGTCCCAACGGCGTGATCACCATCAGGGGAGACCCGAACAAAGCGCGAGAGTGCGAGGATGGAAATGCCGCCTTTGCCGAAGCCGTGCTGCACGCCTAGGAGTACCAGGAGATCAAGAAGAGCATAGATCCGTCCGAGATGCCCACGACGAAGAAGGAGGTGACAAAGCCAAATCCGGAGTTCAAGGCATCAGAAGAGACGAAGAAGACGCTGTTGAAGGATGATGACCCCTCCAAGGTGACCCAGATAGGCGTAGGCCTAGGTAGCGCATAGGAAAGCGCGCTCGTCAAGTTCCTCCAAGCAAATCGAGATATCTTCGCATGGCAGCCATCTGACATGACCGGAGTACCTAGGGAACTTGCCGAACACTCTTTAAATGTAAACCCGAACGCTAAACCCGTCAAACAGTCCTTATGACGTTTCGGCGATGAAAAGCGTAAGGCAATAGCTAAGGAATTAGCACGGCTCGAGTTAGCCGGATTCATAGAAGAGGTCATCCACACTGAGTGATCGGCCAATCCTGTAATGGTCCCTAAAAAGGACACCACTGATTTAAGGATGTGTGTTGATTATACTGCCTTGAACAAGGCTTGCCCAAAAGATCCGTTCGCTCTGCCTAGAATTGATCAAGTTATCGATTCTACGGCAGGCTCGGAACTCCTCTGTTTTCTCGACGCATATTCCGGTTATCACCAAATCCGGATGAAGGAATCTGACAAAGTCAAAACTTCATTCATAACCCCTTTCGGAACCTTCTGTTTGGTTACAATGCCCTTTGGGCTGAAAAACGCAGGAGCTACGTACCAACGCACGATGCAGCGTTGCCTCCATGACCAACTCGGACGCAATGTACATGCATACGTGGATGATATTGCAGTGATGTCCAAAAAGAAGGAAACGCTGATTTCCGACTTGGAGGAAACATTCGCCAATCTATGAAAATACAACATCATGCTTAACCCGAAGAAATGTTTCTTTGGAATACCAGCCGGAAAATTGTTAGGTTTCATCGTGTCTCAAAGAGGCATAGAGGTAAACTGGGACAAAATCAAGGCTATACTCAATATTTCCAGGCCAACTCGCCTGAAGGACGTACAAAGACTAACTGGTTGCATTGCTACAGTCAGTCGGTTTGTAAGCCGGCTTGGAGAAAGAGCCCCACCATTATATAAACTCCTGAAAAAGACCAAGGATTTTGTTTGGACTGACGAAGCTGAAGCTGTACTACAAGACCTGAAGAAAGTACTCTCATCTGCTCCTATCCTTGATGCGCTGGAACCACAGGAACCGATGTTGCTTTATCTTGCTGTGACTAACAAGTTCGTTAGTATCGTCATGGTAGTGGAGAGACCGGAGGAAAATCAGGAACACCTGGTGCAGCGTCCGACTTACTTTGTCAGCGAGGTCCTGACAGAATCAAAACAGCGATATCCGCACTATCAAAAGTTGGCTTACGATGTTTTTCTAGCATCTCGTAAGTTACGACATTATTTTCAGGAACATCCAATTACCGTGGTGAGCACAGCTCCCATGAGAGATATAATCAATAACAGTGACGCCACGGGACGCGTCGCCAAATGGGGCATAGAGCTTTCAGCTTTTGATATTGAGTACAAACCTCGGACAGCAATCAAATCCCAGATGCTAGCTGACTTTGTCGCTGATTGGACAGAGACGAAGGAGAACATGACCCTCCCTGAGTCGGAATACTGGACCCTCTACTTTGATGGGTTTAAGGCTCGAGGGGGCTCGGGGGCTGGCATGGTGCTCAAATCACCCCAAGGAGATAAACTTCTATACGTGGTGCAGATCCACTTCACAACGACAAATAATATTGCCGAGTATGAAACACTGCTACATGGAATCCAGATTGCTAAGGATATTGGCATCCGACATTTGATGTGTTATGGAGATTCGAATCTTGTTGCTCAACAAGTGTCAGATATTTGTAATGCAAATAAACACATGGCAGCTTATAAAGCTGTTGTGGATGATCTATCTAAATTGTTCGAAGGGTTTAAGGTTCAACACATCCCTCGAGCAGAAAATGAGGAAGCAGATGCACTATCTCGGATAGGCTCTGCACGGAAAGAGGTCCCAGATGGCGCTTTTTTAGAGCACCTCAAAGTTCCCTCAATAAAGGGAGTAGATGAGGAATATCCAGCCAAATCCGACTCACCTTTAATAGCGGTCCTGGCTATAATTCCCAGTTGGACCCAACCCTATCTTGATTATCTGGTAGATGGCAAATTACCCGAAGACGAAGTTCTGGGCCGACAGATCATCCGACGAGCAAAAGCTTATACTATAATTAAAGGTGAGCTCTATAAGCGGAGTGTTTCTGGGGGTTTTCAGCGCCGCGTATCTCCGGAAGAAGGAGTGGAAATCTTAAGGGAAATCCATGAAGGCGAGTGTGGTCACCATGCTGCAGCCAAATCTTTAGTGGCAAAAGCTTTTAGACATGGATTTTTCTGGCTTACAGCTCAGGCAGATGCCGAACGATTAGTCAAGACGTGTAAAGGCTGCCAAAAGTACGCCAAACAAGCTCATGTTCCGGCTAATCAGCAGCGAACAATACCTATAACATGGCCTTTTGCGGTCTAGGGGCTTGATATGGTAGGACCATTTAAATGAGCTCCAAGTGGATTTACTCTTAGTGATGGTGGATAAATTCACCAAATGGATTGAGGCTAAACCTGTCACTAGTTGTGATGGAGTAATAGCCAAAAGATTTGTTGAGGATGTTATAATCCGGTATGGTTATCCGCATAGCATTATCATGGACAACGGGAGTAACTTTTCTATGGGAGAATTGGCCGAATTCTGCAACGAGCAAAATATCCAGCTTGACATTGCGTCAGTCGCACATCCACAGGCTAACGGACAAGTCGAAATAGCAAATGGTTTAATCCTGCAAGGCCTAAAACCGAGACTCGAAGCACCATTATGACGTGCTGCGGGGGCTTGGGCAGAGGAATTACCCTCTGTAATATGGAGTTTACGAACGACTCCGAACAGGTCAACCGGATACACACCTTTCTTCTTGGTCTATGGCGCAGAAGCAGTTCTTCCTAGTGATTTGATTCACATTTCTCCTAGAGTGGCCACGTATATTGAAGAGGATGCTGAGATTTCTCGAGAAAATGATCTCGACTTAGTCGAAGAAGTTCGCGTCATTGCTGAAATGAAATCAACAGCCTATCAGCAGAAGTTATGCAAGTATCATGGCCAGAGAGTCAGAAACAGATCTTTCAATAAAGGCGATTTGGTTCTCCGGCTTGTGCAGCAAAGAAAGCACAAACTTTCCCCAGTATGGGAAGGGCCCTTTTTAGTTAATCGAGTATTGCACAATGGCTCGTATTACTTAACTGACATAAGGCCAGTCAAAGAAAGACCTGCTACTAAGAAGAGAAAGAGAGCTGGAGGCAGTACAAATTTGGATGAGTTATACAGACCGTGGAATATTACTCAGCTACGTCCCTTTTATTCTTAGTTTATCCTTCTTTGTAATCATATATATGTACATGTTCTGTGAGAAATAAAAGTTTTGGTTGCCTCAAATTTTTTTGAGAAGTTCTTACCATCTTATTTCCGAATGATCATGTCATAGTCGAAAATCCCAGAATGCTTGAAAGTACTTTATACTCATGTTCGTTCTGGTTTAGATTTCCGATTTTAAAATTGCTACCCTCGGGTATAACTCTAAAGTTTCTAGTCTTTACTTTGGTTATTTGTCTGATTGCTGGATGCGGGCATTTTCCGAGTAGTGAATTGTTGGTACTGGAAGCCGGCTTTGTTTCCGAGTTTAAACTGGTTTAGCAATTGAGCTTCGTTGCTCGGCAAAGTTTCCGGGCAGAAGGTTTAGCCGGCTCACGAAAGGGACGAGGCGGAAAGTCAGATAAACGATAAGTATAGGCAAAAAAAGTTCAAAGTGCTTATGCAAACATTTCAGGCACACAAAAATTTAAAGCCAAAAGTGCTGAATAGATCTAAAGCTTAGCACTAGCAAAATTATAGTATTTCATATTTACAGACGCATCATGTTTTTTCAGGATAATATAAATGTTTCTGGCAATCTATGATGCAGGAGGAGATGAAGGAGCTGCCGGCTCGCTGGATACGTCGCCTTGATATCGTTCCGAGATGTCCACATCCGAGGTGGTGCGTTCATCGTCAGAAATTTCTGCTGCTTCTTCTAGAGGCGGAGGCGGAGTGTCCACGCGGGTGAAGAAAGGAGTATCGTAGCTGGTCAAATCAGCCACGTGATACCCATATCCGGCACAGGAGTCCATAATGGCCTCGATGTCCTGCTCCTGGCCATCTTCATCCACTGTAGAGTACCCTCTGGTCACTTGCCATATATCCATGCTTCCATGGTGGCTCATGACCATGGTGAGAGCGTTCTGCGCTGCGGATCGCGCGTAGGACATATTCCAATCCTGGACAAGCTGCGGCATTTCCTTCGCCTTATCCCGCACCTGAAAATCTGACATGCTATGCATATCCAGAATCTTGAGAGCTTCACCAATATCCTCAAGCGATTGGCGGAAGTCATGAAGCAGGTCACCGACTTGGTTAAGCCAGTGGGTGCGGGGCTCGGCGGAGGTGGAATCCGTCAAATTCAGAGGACCTATACACAAAACAAGTTAAGAAAGTCTGACATTGAAAGAAGTCGAAGAAAATGGAAAAGTCAGACAGATGGAACGTACCGAAAATGACGTCGTCAATTTTGGTCTTCTCCTCCCGAAGACTCCAGAGTTCAGCCCGGAGCGCCTCGGAAAGGTTCCTCTCTCTGCACAGCTCGTTATTGAGGTCCGAGATTTTCTGATCTTGAGCAGCAATCTTGCGACCACGCTCATCAGTAGCCATGGAGGAGGACTCGAGAATTTGAGCTATGCTCTTCTCATGATCCGCTTTGAGCTTATCCAGCTCTTGGCGAAGTTCCTTGTTCTCCGCCACTAAAGTGTTGAGGTTCTCGGCCTCTTCAATCATGGCGCAGGATTGTTTTACTAGTGCTGTAAGTTAAAAAGAACAATAGTTCAGAGAAAAAAAATCGACTACGAAAACATCAAAGACAAGGTTTGAGTCTCGGAATGTTTATCTTCGGCCTCATCCTTGGAGACTTTAAGTTCAGCATTTTTAAGTCGGAGAGCCTTGATCTCTCTCCGCTTGTCATAGACATTTTTCAACAAATCCTGGTTACAGGAACATACTTTCTATAAGTCAGAATACCCAAAGTCAGAAGTCTACTAAAGACTCGGGCTAATATTTTTACTAATATCAGCATGAGCCTTGGGGGCTACACTAGTTCATTCTTTGGCATCCTAATGAATCATAAACCCGGATTATATATCCTACTTCATGCTTGGGGCTAGAGGATATGATATGAAATGAGGGAAATACAAGAGTTAGAATTCTGACTTACATATTGCTCGCGAGTGAGTTTATCCAAACTCGCGTTTACTTCAACAGCAACCTTCTCGGCGAGAGTCAGAGGAATCACTGGTGCTGTTGGAAGCTCACTGGTCCTTATCCTCTTGTTGCGAAGACGCACTTGGGCAAGAAGGTCGGAGAACTTGATGTCCTCTGTCTCTTGTGCTTCTTCTTCGGCAGATAAGTTTCTTTTCTCCAGGCATTGTCTGGCCAGCCGCTAGATCTCTTCCGTAGATTTCCGGGACAAGCCAAACTTGGCAAGACCCGGATTGTTGAGAAGGTTTTCGGCAAAGATCTCTTCCGAGGGATCATTACCCGAAGAGGGTTCACCCTTATCTTTACCTGACTCACTCATGGTGACGTCAGTTTGTGATTCAAGGATCACGGGCTCTGTTGAAGGAGCCGGATCTTCTGCGACAGCCGGAGAAGGAATGATCACCGGTGTTGCGGAAGGTTGGGGGGCAGGAGTCGGAGGAGCCACGATAGGAGAAGCTATGGAAAGCTTCGTCTGTCGCAGGGGCTTCGAAGAAGTTCCGTTCCCCTTGCCCTTGATGAGCTGTTTAGCTCTGAGAATGTGATGAAGTTGAAAACATTACATCTCGGAAGAAAATTCGAGTAAGGTACAAAGGCGGAAATTGTGTTGAAAGATTACCTCTTCACGATGGGCACCTCCTTTGTGCCGACAGCCACTGTCGGAGCCTTGTGTTTCTTAAGCGCAATGTCCGGCAATGGGACCAGTTCCGCCTCCTGAGAAAACTCTGGAGGATATCCTTTGAGAGGAGCAAGTTCCGACTTGGGGAGGTCAGCAAGCTTAAAAAGAAGAAAACATATCAGTATTGCAGTATAACTTAAAGATTGAAATGCATAAAAAGGTTTGTTGATAGAAACTTACCGGCACTACGGGGTTTTCCGCCGTATGCATATCCAGAGAAACTTCCGGGATCCTCCTCTCAATCCGCTCCCTTATCAGCCATTTAATCTGGCTTATATAGCCTTGCGTGGTGTAGGCTCTGGGGCTGATGCGGAGGGAGTCTTTCTTGGATGACGTGATGGAGTGCACCAGTCGGGCTCCGTGGTACTGAAGGGGCTAGATCCGGCGTGACACCCAGCATTGGACCAAGTCGGATCCCTTCAGTCCTTTGTGTTTGATCAGATATTCGACCCGCCTCTTAGCGAGGATCAGATCGTCACTGAGAGCCGGAGCGGCCTCGTCCCAAGACGGTTGGGCCATGGCAGCTCCGTCGACAAAAGCCGGCAAAGCTAGCTTTGTCGGGAGTTGGAATATCCTTATGATAAAAGAATGTGGCTGGCCACTGTTTGACCGAGTCACTAGCTAAGATTTTGGGATATGCACGCTCGTGTCTAAGTGAAAAACTAATGGTACCAGTGATATAAGGAACACCGACAGTGATAGAATTTCTCCGGACGTGAAAGTAATACCGGAAGAAGGTCAAACTCGGCCTAATGCCGAGAAATCCCTCACACAAAGAAGCATAAGCGCTCATCTCTAGAAGAGAGTTGGGAGGAAGATGGTGGAGTTGAACACTATAATGGTCAATCACCTCGGAAAAGAATTCCGAGGGAGGGAATGACAAACCTCTGTCGAGGTGGGTACCGAAGTGGACCCGCTCATCGACGCGTGGGTTGGGGACGGTTTCCCCGAAGCCGCTCCGCTAGTCGCCGGCACGGAGGAGCCCTTCTGTCTCCATGCCTTGGAGCTTCTCATCATCAAGAACGCAGGGGATCCAGACCCCGCGGAAGCTTTCCTTCTCCTCCGCCGCTTCCGTCGCCGCCGTTGCTGCCGCTGCCGCCAAGCCGAAAGAGGATGAAGAAGCCATTTCTCCGGCGAGAAGATGACCTAGGATGGGCGGCGCTGGGAGTTTTTGGGGGAAAGCAGAGGAGCTCTGTGCGCGCGGGGGAGATTTGGAGGAGAGGAAAAATCAAAGGAACAGGTGAAGAAAGGAGGAGAAGAATCCTCACCTCTTATATCCACCTAACCACGCCAAGATTCGTGGAAATGCTACAGTATAACCACCACGCGTCGTGGAAGGAACTGGGAAGGACCCATGCAATGATTACGTCGCCTCGATCTCTGCGCACGCATTAAAATGGCGCCTCAGTTCCGCGAACCGCGGACCCACCAACGGTCATGCTGGCAGGATGTCTATCAGACGACGTGACTTGACCATGACTTGTGTCAGGTGGCGTTAGATACCAAATTCCGGCTAAGTTTGAAATCAAGCTGGAAAATCCGAGTAACCTGTTGATAGGTCCGACTTATTTTTAAGACCCGGATCGTATTTTTTGTTGTGAAGTTTCAGTAACCCTTCAAGATTCTGCAAGCCGAAGATCAAGCTAGACGATGATAAATCCGACTTTGGATCTTGGAGACTTCCGAGGGCTGCTGTTGGGGATATACTTTCCGGGTATCCTCACAGTTCCTCACTGACCAGGGTGGTCCACTTCGGGTTAGAGATTTGCTTCATGGGCGGCCCAGTCAGGGAGAAAAAACGGAGTCCAATCTGGCTACGGGAAGGCCCATAAGACTTACCGACTTAGGCCCATAGTGTTACTTGTAATTCAAGATGTACTCTGTAACCAACTCTTAGTCGTAGCCGGATAGATTTCTCCTGTAAACCCTAGGCCGGATATCTGTATAAGCCATCCTAGGGAGAGCCTTTAGGACACACCTCAATAGTCTACAATCTCAACTCGCACGGGCGAAACCCTTGTAACCCATATTCTGGCTCTGCCGTATTACTGGATTGCTAGAAGGAGTAGGATCCGTCCAAAGCCGGCGGATTCGAACCTGGGTAAACTTGTGTGCTCACCATCCCGGAACACCATACGTCTCACACCCCTCTCTACCACACGCCTCGAGGACCCCCTCATGGCGTACTTGTCCTCAATCCGACGACAGGTAACGGTTCGATAAGAAAAGTTCCGCGAAAATACAATCCAATTATGTTTTTGCAGTTTTCAGTCAATAAGGGAAGCTACGAAGTGAAAAAGGGACGGAAACGGAGCCAGGGTGGCTCACACCACCCTATGGCGTAGGCCCACCCCTGGCCGCACCACCAGGTGGTGAGTCCACCCCGGACTCCGCCTCCGACTCGTTTTCTCCCAGTACCTTCCTTTCGATATGAAACTTTGTAATATATAATTCCCCGGAGCCCCCGAGGTTTGTATATCGTGTTTTCGTCGTGTTTTTGTTTCGATCTGTTTCTGCCAAGACATACTCTTTGAAAGTCTAGAAGCACCATGGTGTCCGCCAAGGATAAAGGGAAGGAGCCTATGGAGGAAGACCTCCAAGACCCCGGGAAGGAGAAGGAGATCAAGAGTGAAGGTGAAGAGGAGCAAAGCCAACATCCGCACACCGGCACTACCATTGCAAGCATTGGAGTGGTGACGAAACCTGGGGGAAAAGCTCCTCGTCATAGCTTGGATCCACGGTCACTTCCTCCACACACCAAGAATCCCTTCCATACATTTATCCATAACCATGCAGGAAAAGAAGACTCCAAGAGGGAAGAATGGAAAAAGAATCACAAGAGCTGGGATCCACAAACTGAAATGATTATGAGCCATATTGAGCACAACTCTGAGTTGATTCGTACTCCCACCTTCGAGATTGAGGACTTTGGGAAACTGATCAAAGAGCTCATCGAGAGGATACCACCACCACCGAAGGAGTAATTCGTCATCAGGTTTGGCATCCCCTTGGCTTGTTCCAAGCTTGGGGGAGTGCCGCGGTATCACATCACTATCTTCTATCTTTTTACCTTATTAGTAGAGTCATATCATGAATAGAGGAGTTATTATGTAGTATGGTTTGCATTATGGAAGTGTCCCCTCTCTCGTTAGATATGTATCCCTTGGTGTGTGTTGCCGTTATTGAATATTAATGAGAAGTTCTATCATTCACTCTTTTGCATAGCTTATATTAGTTTTCAATTCGTGGTTGTATGATTGATCTTATTGTTAGTATTGGTATCACTTTGGGATTATTGAGTTAATTTAGTTGGTTTTGGCAAACCTAACTCGGTCAGTAGCACACTATTTTTGAGAGTTGAATGAAAAAGATAAAAGTACTCTAAAGAAATATAATTTCATCATCTTTCTTGATTCGCTCATAAGTTTAGTATTCTCTAGTTAAGATCTTTTGTGCTTCCAAGGAAGATTGCATGTTTGTCTTTATCACTTGTATGTTTGCTTGTTTCCTTCGACTCTTATACTTGCTACCCAGCCTTGCTAGCCAAAACATGTACTAAGAGGGAATTCTTCTCGTGCATCCACTCCCTTAAACCAAAACCTTTGCCATTTGTGTCCACCATACCTACCTAGTAGCATTATTGCTATTTCAAGTAAATTATTGTTTTATCTACCTCCCAAATTAAACTTGTTATGTGAAAATTAGTGATTAAAGCTCTCACGAACTTGATGGCACACTTTACTTTCTTGCACTTAATAAACTTGAACCATTGGGTCCTTCTTTGTTGCGTATATGCTTGCGCTTTATGAGTTGAAGTTAGCAGAACCATGCATCATGGGGACCACTTTCAAGACTTCATTTGGTACTTTGTACCTAGTTGATATCATGTTCTTTTGCTTATGGATCTCGGCGGTGTGAAATAAAAGTGGAACTTGTAAGATCATGGAGTTTATATATGTGCTAGAGAAACGCCTGGGCCGCTAGCCTAATCCATGCCTAATCATGGTGGAAACTTGCAGCATAACTATAGTGAACATTCTATGAAGCATCCTCAATAAAAACCTATGCAAATAGCGAATAAAAAGATCGCTGAGATGCTCACTGTCTGCTTGCCTTGTCATTTTGATTATGGGATAGCTCCTGTGTCATGTGCAAGGGGTACCCCGTTGGCGGTTCTCAATGATACGCATGTATTTACAATGCCAAGAGCTTGCTCGTGACTGAAGTTGAGTAGCATGATGTTCGGTACTCATAAGTAAGGGGCATGGGACTTCAATTTATAACTTGTCAAGCATATCCTCTTAGTTGTGTCACTTTAACCTTAACCACCAAAATATGCCTATGATAGGGGCAATGAGAGTTGAAAGCTAGTAAGTATCATAATTTTTGGGAGCTCTTTATGAGACTTGTAATCCCTGCTTCCCTCTGCGAAGGGCCTTTCTTTTACTTTGTAGTCGAGTCAGTAAACCTACTCCCTTCTATCTTAGCAAGTATTTTGAGTTGTTGTGTTTCATTCATTCATATGATGATTTATTCAATCATGTTTCTTATGTTCCTTGTTTTGCACATTGCTCTTATCTTGATGTTTACTACTTTGAAAGCTATCATTGAAAACTAGTTATTTGTGAACTCCAGCAAATTATCAACTATTCTTCGACCAAGAGCTAAGTTTGCCATTACCAATTATGATTCACTTTATGTATCTTTATTGTGTTTCCTTTACTCATTACAAGTTGAGTTATATAATACTGAGTTGTCTTCTATTATGATCTATGTATTTGATGAATGTGATGCTTCTTATCTGTATTCTTTTATCGACTCTTCACTCCATAAACCTGAGGCCATGTTTATTGAACTCAGTTTCGCTTGGGGACAAGCGAAGTCTAAGCTTGGGGGGAGTTGATACGTCCATTTTGCATCACTATTCTATGTCTTAATTCACTGTTATTCATTGATATATTTCATATTAAGAGGTGATACTTATGTTATTTCATCTGTTTTTGCATGGTTGATGACTTTTGGAGCATGGATCGCTGCAGTCAGGATTCTGATGGAAAAAGTGCTGTTTGGAGGCAAAATTCGCGAAGATCAGAAAATCAGGGAAAATATACGGAAAATCCTATTTTTCTAGAAGACTAAGGATGCTAGAAGACGGAGTGGAGATGGGCCACAGGGGGCCCACACCACCCCCTGGCGCAGGCAGCCCTAGGTCGCGCCAGCAGGTGGTGTGGCCACCCTAGCCCACTCCAGCCTCTCCCCTCTGGCGTATATCATCCTCCCAAAACCCTAAGACTCAGGGAGCGACCACAGAAAGATTCCTCCGCCTCTGCGGGGAGGAAAACACCGAGAGAGAAAGATCTCTCCGGCAGACAGATTTCTGCCGGGGGAATTCCTTCCCGGAGTGGGGAGATCGTCGCCATCAACACCACCATCAAGCTGGACTTCATCGGGATCATCATCATCATCACCACCATCATCATCAGCACCCTCATCACCATCTCCATATTGCTGTAACAATTGAGTTGAATCTTGCATTAGTTCATAAGGGAAACTTTCCCGGTGTTGATTACTCTTTGTAGTTGATGCTATTGAGTGAACCATTGAATTATTGTTTATGTTCAGATTGTTATACATCATTATTCCATCTCTGATCATGATCCATATGATGTCTTGTGAGTAGTTCGTTTTGTTCTTGAGGACATGGGAGAAGTCATGTTGTTAGTAGTGGAGTTGTGTTGAGAAAGATTCAATAGATTGTTATTTAAGTTGTGGTGTACTTCTTCTAGTGGTGTCATGTGAATGTCGACTACATGACACTTCACCTATATGGGCCTAGGGGAATTCATTGTGTATTTGGCTACTAATCGTAGGGGTTGCCGGAGTGACAGAAACCTGAACCCCCGTTAGGAAACCATTGCACAAGGGACGTAAGGGTCTTAGAGTTTAAAGTTGTGGTTAGGTTTTTACCTTAATTACTTTCTTGTACTTACGGATGTTTGCAAGGGGTATAATCACAAGTATGTATTACTCCTAGGAAGGTCAGTGCATTAGCACAGGTTCACCCATAAAACACTTAGCAAGCTAGAGAAGATTTATCAACTATATGAAGCGAAAGCACTTAACAGTCTTCCCATGTGTCCTCGAGAACGTTTGGTCATCTTAAGTAATACAACTGGCTTGTCCTTTGCTGCATAAAGGATTGGGCCACTTGCTGCATTTATTCCTACTGTCTTTTGTTTACTCGTACTTTGTTTACTTGCTTTATCAAAAACCCCGAAAAATCCATTTGCTAAGTATTTGCAGAGAATTCCTGATCCATACCACTAGCTAGCACCTTCTGCTCCTCGTTGGGTTCGACACTCTTACTTATCGAAAATACTGCGATACACCCCCTATACTTGTGGGTCATCAATTATCCATATCTCTGTATCCCTGGAAGCTCTACTTAGGCCATCTAGTAAAGTTTCACTTATCGAAGTCTATGGTCATGTTCTCTCTGTTGGAAGCTTTCCCTTTTATAAGCTTAAACTCTTCTGAAGCTCCATGGTCTCAATCCTTATGAAGACTAGTTATCTGTCACCTTGAAAACCATCTCCTTTTGTTTCCTCCGTTACCTTGACGTATTTCGTGTCGTCATCTCAGAGTTGTTTCTGAACACTCTTTCATGAGTTGATGATGAGATACTCAGTGTGTTTCCCTCTTATCCTTAGAAGTGACCCTGTTTCTCTTCCTTCTTCCTACCTATGGAATCTCGGGTCGAGATTCTCGTAAGGGGGATAGATCTATAACACCCTAGTTTTAGTTAATCCTTAATTAGGGTTGTTTGTGAATTCATGAGCATCATCCCTTAAAATGCATGCAAAGAAAGTAATGCAAAAACTTTAAAACACTAGTTTCCCCCTCTCTCAAACCAATTCAAAAGAGTTTTGAATAATTTGAAAAGTACAAAAGTTTGTGAAGCCCAAACTATTGCAAGGGACTCACATTGTTTTAGATGTTTCATAAAGTCTGGTACTATTTTTGAAATACCCAAAACAGTTTTGTATTTGAAATTACAAATATAAAATGAAAAAATAGAAAAAGAGAAAACTTTTGGAAATAAAAATAGCAGCTAAACCTAGCCAGGCCGGCCCATCTCTTCTCCCTCCCTCTCTTTGCTGCGCAGTGCAGCCAGCAGCAGCCGCAACAACCTTTTCCGCAGCCCAACAAGAGCCCAGCTCGGCCCAGGACCCATACCCCTTCGTTCTGTGTCGTCTTTGTCCCCGACGGCGAGCAGCTCGTTGTCGCTGCCCGTGCCGTCGATCTTCCCGGCGCCAAGATCCCCGCTTCGCCGCTGCTTTGGAGGAGATAAGACCGCCTCGTGCCGTAGCCCTATTATCCTCGCCCTCTCACTCTCGCCCACGCCCTCTCTCTCGTTTCCTAGATAGGACCGAAACCCTAGCTCCAGCTGTCGCGTAGAACTGCCGTCTTTGGCCTCCCCTCGCCATTCTGAGCCTACTGGAAGCACCACCTCGCTGTTCTGAGTCTCCTCATCGAAGGAATCGAGTAGGGGCACCCTTAATTGCCGCCATCGACATTGTCTTCTCCAACCCCGACCGCCACCACCGTCAACCTCGCCATTGTTGCTGACCATGCCCTACCTCGCCGACTGCCTCTTCATGCTCCTAGTGAGGTTGTGATCCTCCCGGACCCCTCCACCCTCTTCCTCTTGCCCCGTAGCATGCCCGCACCGTTCACCACCGTCCGCCACCACAGAAGCACGCGGTTGGCCAAGCTCCGGTGACCATCTTGAGGCGGCGCCACCATATCTAGGTTCCCCATCATGAGGCACGTCAAACGCGACCATCATTGCCGGCTGGCATGGCCCATTCCGTCACCGGCGACCACCGTCCGATGTGGACACGGTGGTGACGTCACCGTGACGTACTACTGGCATGGCCGTGGACCCGCTGACCGCTAGCGTGTCAGTTGACCTGGCCCTGGCCCCATCAGTCAGTCTCTGGGGCTAGGCATAGCCCTAGTGAGAAAAGTCCCTGACCCCATGGTGACGTTAGCCTTCACCTATGTTGACGCAATAAAAGTTCAATAAATGGTTTAATAATTCCAGGAATTGCTTTAATCTTATAAATTCAATAAGTAATTATTTATAAGTCATAAAAATATGTATAATATATCAAAATGTTCAGAAAAATGAGATCTACACAATAGACTCAAAATCGTGCATTGTTAAGCAACTTTAATGACTGGTTTAATTAGGAGAACATTTGAAACCTCTCATATGCATATGGGGCTTTCCAAATACTAGGGTTTAAACCCTAGAGACCCCATTTAAAAAGTGATGATCTTGTCTAGGGTTACAATTTCAATAACCTTTAACTTGTCATATCAGCATCCTTGTTTGAGCATTGCATCGGTGCCATGTGTTGATGGTTTGCCTTTCTTTCCGGTGTTTGCTTCTTCCCGGTAGAATACGATATCAAGATCGAGATCAAAGAGCGAGGTTAACACCATTGAAGATTGAAGAACAATACTTGATCAACTGTAATCAAGTCAAGTACAAGGCTTTTGAAGATCTATATCTGGGTATCAACAAACAAGGCAAGCATAGCCCCACCATTATACAATCCTATGATTTCAAAAGTATTTCATTCTTGCCATGATGCATATGATTCTGATGTGGTCTTTTATCGATAGATAGAGTATCCTATCTATTGCATTACTCCCTTGAGCTTATATTACCTGATCCACTGCTCCTAGCATAACTAGGTTTGGTTTGTGTGCACTGCTAGAGCTTATATCTGTGTCTTGCTTAGCCCTGCTTAGCTGTCAGTGTTGGTTCATCCAGATGATGTATCAGATGCAGAGAATCTAGTATGACAGGAGAACGAGGTATACTGATGAGTTGAGATCAGTGGTAAAGGTTAAACATGCTAAGGCTTGTATGGGAGGCCATGGTGGGATGTGGTTTTTGTAGTCCCATGCTCGCCACTACTATGACTCGAGTTCTTGCCTTTGGAACCGAGACGAGCGTACTGGAGGAGATATGCCCTAGAGGCAGATAATAAATAGGTTTTTATTGTCATATCTCAATTAGTTTATAATAGTTTCATATTGTGATATAACTATGCCAAGTAGAAACATTGGTATAGGTGTGGTATGAAACAACCAAGTCCCTAGTAGCCTCTATTCATACTAGTTCGTTGGTCACGAAGATGATCTGGGTTTCAAGATCATGGGCATTTATGCCGACTGACAACGGGATCATATCATTGGAGAATGATGTGATTGGACATTCCTCGAAGGATTGCAACACGATCAATTCATATAGTTCATTGTTGCAATAGCTATACCTAGACTCCTTCTCCTTAGACCGTGAGCTCATATTACTCACTGTTTCCTGAGGCTGCTTTGACTACATCAATCGTCATCTGGTAATATAGTGGCCATAAAGGTGTATGTTGGGTATTCTAAAGGAACAGTTAATGACATGTGACTACAAGACCAGGATTTGTTCACCCACATGACGGGTAAAGATACATACGGTCGGTTTGGTGAGATTACATCCATAAATGTTGCAACATGTGACTAGGTCACGGGGATGTAATATCACGATAACAAGAAAACAGAACTTGTTGTGAACGAGATTGAATGAGGTATGGGATACCAATGATCGGATCTCGGACAAGTTGTATCGAGAAACAAAAGGAAGAGGATGCTACATTTAGCGGTTCAAACAACATTGTCATCAGGAATGCATAGGGGTCACATGGACATCACTGGTCTCTCTGTTGATCATTGATACAGATCATGTCTAGAGCATTCCCGAGCCATGAGAGGATACAATTAAGGGTACGATGAGAGAGATCATTCGTAAGATGGAATCACAGTAGATAAAGAGAAAGTCGGAATCATTCCGCGGAGAGATCCGAAGTTGTTCGGAGAAAGAATAAAGGAGAAGACCGGAAAAGTGTTTTCGGATAAATGGGAATTTAAATATATATTTATTATATGTTAATTATGAATTAATATGTTCTAAATAATATTCAGATTAAGATTTATAAAGGCAACTTTTATATTAGGCCAAATCCCCGGAGGGAAATAACCTAGAATAAAAGCTACAGAAAAATAAAAGGAAAAAGAAAAAAAGAAAACAGCCCACGTGGGCGGCAGATAGTTGCCGCTGCACGGGGGCGAGCCACAGCCGCCGGCTGCCACCCAGCCTGCTCGACCCGGCCCACGCGGGCGCCAGGGAGCAAGGCGGGCGGGTGGGCCGCTCGAGCAGGTGGGCCGCAGGCAGGCTAACAGCCCACCCGGGTCGCGGGAGCCAGCAGGCCGCCGGGGAACGCCGTCCCACCCCGGGCGCCAGGCGCTGCCAGCCGTGCTGGGCCGTGTGCACGCGGGAGCCGACCCACCCGGGGCCCGCTCGACCGCTGCTGCTGGCTGCCGATGCAGCCAGCTGCTCTGGGCCGTGGTGGGGCTCGCCGGCCCACCCGGCAGCTGTTCCCCTTTTTCTTTTATTAGTTGTTTTCTATTTTGGCTATTCGGCTGGTTTTTGGCCCATCCGGCCAGGACGAAAATACCTGATATTTTCCCTTTATTATTAGTCCCACATGGCTAACCTAATGGGGAGGGCACACCCCCTCCGCCTATATAAAGGGGTGCCCATGGGTGGGATAAAACACACAATTTGAGAAGTCCTTTGGTTGACTTTCTCCCTCCCTCTCTCTATACCTTGTGACCATGGCCCCAAGTTTGGATTGTGCGATCAAGGCACACCTGCAGCACGCCGTTGCGCTGCAGGGATTCCTAGCCTGATATCAACTTCCGCACTCTCGGCGGGATCAGAGAGCCGGAGGTCTCATCGTGCACCGGATGTGTATGAATACACGACGCACAACACTTGGGGCGCTTAAATGTCGTGAGCCGGAGCTGCTGCACGATGAAGATCAAGAAGGAGCAAGGGGTGACCTACGAGGAGCTTCACGACCTTGAGGTCGGCTACGAGTACGACTACTTCAACCATGTTCCCCGCGGAACGTTAACCACGTACGGTCTATAAGGGTATGTATTCTATACACATTGGCCGTTACTGCATTACTACATAGATAGATCCTAGGCAGTTTTGGGGTTACATCGTAGGAAATTTTTTGTTTTCTGCTGCGATCCCCAACACGTACAACCACACGAGGCCTAGAAAACCTCACGAGTAACTAACTAGCCTAGTAGATTCCATGAGTCACATAGTTCGGTGTTCCATTTGACATATGCATAGAAAACATTTTGAAAGATTTGGTGGGTGAAGGTGCATCATAACAGGTAGTAAGCGTGGCCGAGGTTGCTTGGGGGTCGATGGAGCCCCTGGTAAACCAACCTCGCCTCGCATCTCTAAGTACCGGCTTCGGGATTTGACCCGTTACGGCGGAACCCTCCTTAGGGCGTGACTCATGGTCTCGGTGAAAGCAAGCTAACGGTCGTGTCCAACCACCCTCTTCCAGCCTGCCAAGGAAGATGGCTCAACTATAGTGGCATTAAGAATCGGTTGGTACGTGTGGGTAAAGTTGTACATCCCTGCAGGGTTAAATATTTTCGAAAATTCGTGTTCACGGTTATGAACGCTTGGTGACCGAATTGTAAGATCATAGAGAACTATAACCTAATCTTAAAACTTGGTAGTTCAATGTGTTCTTAAGTATTCTTCCTCATGGGTACGAGGGGGTGATCCTACTGTGAGATGAGGATTACTTTGGTGTATATCAAAAGATGATGATCAATTCTTTGGAGATGTCGCTCTCTTATCCCCTTTTAAAATATTCTGATTAGACGAGCTTCTTCTCCCTCTTGTTCTATAAACAAAGATGGCTTTATGCAAAATAACCCCACCAGCCATCAGTCTTGCGGAGTACACCCTGTACTCACCCATGCTTTGTTGATACTTTTGTAGTAGAATAAGTGTTCCCCTGAAGACAAGTTCCGTACGACATCGACACCAACGAGTAGCTTGGGGTTCTCGGTCGGCAGCCTGGAATCTATGGAATGGGACGTCATCGTTATGCTTAAGGACTCTTAGGCCATTTGTCAAGTTTGCTATACTTAATAGCATAATTTGCCTTTCGTTGTTTGATGTTTGTGGTCAGTGACCTCTACTTGTAATATTTTGGTTGTTCGCTCAGTTATGAGCTTGCTGTTTTGTGTCACAGGGTTACTATCGTGTTACCGATTTCTCACTGGATATCCTTGAGGTCTAGGTTAAGCTTATGTCAGGCTAAGGTCTATATTTGTTTAACCCTGATCCTGAGGGTGTTACAGCTTCGTAGGTGTCCTTCTCCCTGTCCAAGGAATTTTGCAAGTCCAAGATTGTTTTGTCTTGTTTGGCTATGGTGTGGTCACGCGCCACAGTAGAGTGATTGCTGGATTCAAGAACACTGGAGAGGCTGGTCTCATGATCTACTTTGAGTTTTTCCAGCTCAGCACGCAAGTCAGCATTTTCCACCTCCAAGACATCATAATCTTCGACTTGCTCAATCATTTTGCAGGACTATTTCACAAGTTCTAACAGCAGCAGGACATAAATTTGGATAAATATTTAGCTACATATCAAAAACAGACTATGAAAATGAGGCCTGAAATGTTTACCTTTAGCTTCATCCTTTGCAACTTTAAGTTGCGCATTTTCAAGCCGGAGAGCTCTTATCTCTCTCCACTTGTTGCAAAATTCTTCAACAAATCCTAGTTATAAGCATTAACTTTCTGTAAGTCGGAATGGTAACCAAAGTCAGAAGTCTACAAAGACTCGGGCTAATATTTTAACTAAGTTAAATATCAACACGAGCCTTGGGGGGCTATACTAGTTCATTATTTGGCATCCTATAAAAGCATAAATCCTGATTCCTATCCAACTTCATGCTTCGGGGCTAGAGGATATGACATGAAATACAATAAAAAGAATCAGATTATGACTTACATAATGCCCATGAGTCAATTTGTTGAGGCTCATGTTCACCTCGGAAGAAACCTTCTCGGCAAGAGTCAGAGGAATTACTGGTGGTGGCGGGGCCACACCAGCCAACAACTTCTTGTTGCAAAGACGAACTTGCTCAAGAAGACCGACGAGTTTGACATCCTTAGCTTCTTGCGCCTCCTCCTCCTCTGCTATGCTATTCCGGGTCTCCAAGCAATGGAGAGCCAGCTTCTGAATCTCTTCTGCACTTTTCCGAGTAAGGACAAGTTTGGCAAAACCTAGATCCTGCAGAAGGTTCTCTTCGAAGGTCTCAGCTAAGGGATCATTACCCTTTGCGGGTTCACCCTTATCAAGTCCCGAGTCACCCATGGTGATGTTAGTATGCAAACCAAGGTTCGTTGGCTCTAAGGAATGAGCTTAAACATCTTCAACACCCGGAGAGGAAGTACCCTCCGGTGCTGATGATGGCCTTGGGGTAGGAGTCGGAGGCAGGGCAGCAGGTGAAACTAGAGTCAACTTCTGCTGGTGCAAAGTCTTCCTCGGCTTTCCTTTTGCCTTACCCTTGGAAATTGTTTTAGCCCTGGATGGTAATAGAGTAAGATCATTGCCATTCAGAAATAATACAAAGTAATACTTGAAACCTTGTGAATAAACCTCTTTACAACGGGCACTTTCTGAGAGCCCACAGCGATAGTCGGAGTTTTGCGCTTCCGGGTAAGCGCCTCTGGCAATAATTCGAGATCTTCATCCTCTTGAGGAACCGGATCCTCAGGCGTAGATCCCTCGAGAGGAGCAAGCTCTGACTCTAGGAGGTTGGCAAGTTGAAAGACAAGTTACCTTAGTATTGCAAACAACAAAGTATAGATGAGCAAACCATTGAGTATGAAAGAATCAGTCGGAAAACTTACTAGTGTCAAAGGTTCATCAACAGTATACATATCGAGAGAGATATCTGGAATCTTCCTCTCAGCCCACTCCTTGATCAACCATTTGATTTGCGTTTCATATTCTTTGTCCGGGATTGGGAGCGGGCTGATCCTCAGGCTGTCATTCTTGCTCTTGGTGATGGTATGCATGAGTCGATCACCATGGTACTGGAGGGGTTGAATCCGACGTGCCAGCCAGCAATGGACCAGGTCGGATACCTTTAGACCCTTATGCTTCATCAAATATTCGATCCGCCTCTTGGCGTGGATCAGATCTTCAGTAAGAGCTAGAGCATCTACATCCCATCGACGAAAGTCGGCAAAGCTTCTTATTTTCCGGGAGCCGGTTTGTCCTTGTGATAAAAGAACATGGACGGCCACCTCTTCACTGACTCGCTAGCTCTAAACTTGGGGTAGACTCGGTCTCTCCTAAGGGTCAAGCTAAGAATCCCGGTAATGTAGGGATTACCGGAGGTGATGCAATTTCTCTGGGTACCGAAGTAGTACCGAAACAATACAAGACTCGGTTTTATTCCGAGATAACCCTCACACAAGGAAGCATAAGCGCTAAGCTCTAGAATCATGTTTGGGGGGAAGATGTGGAGTTGAACTCCATAATGATCTATGACCTCAGAGAAGAACTCGGAGGGGGGAAAGCTCAAACCTCTATTCAAGTGAGTGCCAAAGTGAACCCTCTCGCCGACGCGAGGAGAAGGGATGACCTCATTGAAGCCACTTCTCCAGTCACCAGCATGGAGGAGACCTTCCTTCTCGACGTCGTGCAATTTCTCATTATCAAGGACGCAGGAGATCCACACTACGCGGAAATTCTCCTTTTCCGCCGTTGCAGATGTTGCCATTGTGGTCGTCGCCGTACCACATGAAGGTACGTCATCCATTAGGGTGGAGACTGTGACCTTGGATGGGCGGTGTTGTGTGATTTGGGGGAAGGAAAAGGGAACAAAGGCACAATGTCGCTTGGAGGAAGAAGGAGGCAGGGGCGCTGATGAGAGAGAATGAGGAGATCTAGACCCCTTATATGCCTCACCTACATTAAGATTCATGTGAAATGAATAGTAAACGTGCCACGTGTCGTGGAAAGAGCTGGGTAACCTCCTCGAGAAGATTATGCCTCCTCTATCTCCACGCGTGCATTAAAACGACACCTTGGTTCCGTGATAGGCGGACTCACCAACGGTCACACTGTTAGGAATGTCTGTCCGTGACATGACTTGACCTTGATTGATGTCAGGTTACGTCATAGACCAAGTTCTGGCTTAGTTTGAATTTCAAGTTGGAAGAACCTAATGACATACTGACAGGTCCGGCTCAATTTGAGACCCGGATCCTACTTTTGTTTTGGAGTATTAGGAACCCTTCAAGATTCTGCAAGCCAAAGATAGATCAAGCTAGACGATGGAATCCGACTCTGGATCTTAGAGGATCCCAGAGGTTACTGTTGGGGATATACTTTCCAAGTATACCCACTGTGACTCGCTGACCAAGGTGGCCCACTTCGGGTTAGAGCTTTGCTTCATGAGGGGCCTAGTCAGGGAGAGAAGACAGAGGTCCATCTGGCTATGGGAAGGCCCAGAAGACTTACCAACTTAGGCATGTTTAGTTACTTGTAGTCCAAGATGTATTTTGTAACCGACTCTTAGTCGTAGCCGGATAGGTCTCTCCTATAAACCTAGGACATATATCTATATAAGTCGTCCTAGGGACCAGCCTTTAGGGCACCCACAATCTACAACCTTAACTTGCACAGGCGAACCTCTCTTGTAATATGTACTTTCGTCTCTGCCGTATTACTGGATTGCTAGCAAGAGTAGGATTCGTCCAAAGCCAGCAGATTCGAACCTAGCTAAAGCTTGTGTGCTCACCGTCCCGGAATACCATCGCCTCACACACCTTTTTTACCACATGCCTCGAGGACCCCCTCTCGACGTACATGTCTTTAATCCAATGACATGAGGGTTTAAGGAGCATTGGTACCGCTAGGCTTGCCCATACTACCTGCCTGTGTGACCTTCACAAATAAAACATCCATAGACTTAGAAATATTAACGAGGATCGGTACGACGAGGTGCTCCCTTATGGCCAGCCCGTACCATGACCATAGCCACTTCTCCAAAAAAATCCAAGTTTTGTCGAAAGGTACTATCTGTTTAACGAGCATTCGTACGAGGAGCGCTCCCTGTACAGTGCACAAGTACTGCGTATACCGCTGGGGTTGAAACCCTATCGGACAGTGTTGTGCGCCTGTATGGGCACGTCACACATGTACCACCCACCCAAACCGAGTGCGCGAGGTGATATCAGCGCAGGGACAAGGTAACAAAAATATCTCAATTTCTTGTTCCTCCAACCTCACAAACACCTCAAGGGAGTTTTACCTCTACTTGTTTTTTATTCAATTCCTCGCACACCGATGATCCAAGGTATGTTTCTCCTCTGACCCCCCCTCATTTTATTTTTGCAAAACCATGCTCTATCTCTTGCCATTATCAATCCTAGACCTAGGTCTAGTATGAAGAATTTTTCTTGGTGATAATGTTTTGTAGTATCTTTTAGAGGAGATTCATGTGTATAAAGTGTAGAGGAACATTCATTGATTATTCATGTTGGATCAAAAGTTTAATTATTGCCAGTTTTAATTTTTATATGATGAGCACAAGGATCTAAACATGCATTCAGGATGTTGTGGGTACTTCTCGCGCTGCTCTATCGACGAGTGGTGTAACTTTGGACAGCATGTTGATTGGGAGACACGGACTGACCGATTCAAGATCCTCGAGGACCGAAAAGTCAATCCCACCAAGTGGGCATGCCCTCTTATGCTTAATAAACTGGTTATCACTAACGATTTCAATTTACTATGGAATAGAGTTGCTTTGTCTCCTTTTGTCTTTCAAGGAGTACCAACTTATCGCTGATTGACACTCGAATTCTTGAGCACACATGAACACATTGTGGGAGCATACTACAGCTCCAACAAAGAAACAAATGGAAAGGCCATCATCACTTTCTGTCTCATGAATTGCAACTACACACTTATACTCATGGAGTGGTGCAACTGCTTCGGGTTCATCAACAACAACACTGACATCCGATGTGCAAGTTTCCTACTCAACCCTACTCCCTCACAATACTTTAGTATGATGGGTATCTATCAACCTACCAATAAAGGAGTAGTATTGAATGTCCTGCAGTCCGCTATCTGTACTATGTCATTGCTAACACCTTGCATGCAAGTGGTGAATTCACTAGAGTCAATGAGGAGGACATGATGGTCCTCGCTAAAGTGGTTCATAGCAGAAAACACAAAAATCTAGCTAGCACAACATCAATGCCAAGATCTATCTATGAGTTAATGCAGTAACAGGGATGAGGTTTTGGTGATATACCCTTGTAGACCGAAAGCGTTTATGTTCGTGGGAACATTGGTGATGTAGTTGTACCCTTAGCCGACCTCGAGGTCATGTTGTTCCTTGCACGTCACCTCCTGGTCCTTGCATGACAGCTCCGACACCACAAGTGACAGTGCCTCCGTAGTTTCGCACACGTCTGGTGTATGATGACTACTCTCGTTCTCCCTGATCCAGTCAGGATGTGGAAGTATATGTTCTGAAACTAGGATCCAGCAGTGCGACAACGTGCCAGGGTGGTTTTGTCAGACACGCATGCATTTCTTCTTGGAACCGCACACACGAGATTCAACATAGAGAGAGGGGAATTCCCTGAGGAAAAATGAATTAGGAAATTCCCAATTTATTTATTTTTATTTTCCTCTCCTCTTCCCATCTATATATAGGAGGAAAGGAGGGACCCTCACCTTGCCAGCTGGCAATGTGGGACTAAAGGAGGAGGAAGGGGAAGGCGCACACCAAGGAGGGAGGGGCCGGTCGGGTGGGCCCTACCTACCCTGCACTCCCACCCTGCGTGATGGCCTAAGGGCGGTTGGCAGGTGCCCTAGGTGGCGGCTGCCCCATCGGTGGCTCCCTCTTGGGCCTTTTCCCTCTTCGGATTTGGCCCATTAGTGGAAGTTCCCATTAAATTAATTTTAAATATTATTTTATTATTAATTCTAGTAATTAATATTAAAACATATTTAACATTTCCTCATGATCATAAACTCCTTTTTGGTCACTCCGAACAACTTCGGACGTTACCCAAAACACTTCCGGTTTTCTCTCTTCTTTCCAACGGTGATCCCAATGATTCCATCTCAAAACAGCGTAAGACCCTTAAGTGTGTTACCCTACGGTTCGGGGATGTCACAGACATGATCAAGAACCCTCCCATATCAATGGTCATCAGCGGGATACGGATTCCCATAATGACACATGTGCATTCCACGATGCATTGTTGTTGAACTACAAACTCTGAGTCCAAATACTTTTGTTTCTTGGATACATGACTTGTCCAAGATTTGATCATTAGTATCAATATCCTAATATCGTTACCGACAAGTCTACTTAACTCATTACCATTATATCATATCCCCATGACCTAGTCATTTGGTGAAACTTATTGGATACAATTTCACCGAGTGGTCCCAGTGTATCTTCCTGTAACACTGGTGAAAAAATCTCGATCTTGATGCATACGCATCAAAGTGTCCCTCTGGAATACCCAACATACACCTATATGACCACCCTATTACAATGTGATGGTTGATGCAATCTAAGAAGCCGCGGGTGATAGTGATTAAATATGATCTCATGATCCGACGAAAAGGTTACTTAGTTTCTATTGCAACGATAAACCATGTGACTTGATCACAGTGCAATAGTTATATGGGTAATGTCCATCCCCTCATTCTCTAATGATATGACTTCATTATTAACTAGTGTAGAAGCTCCATGATCAGGAAACCTTGATTATCGGTTGCCTAATGAACTAGTTGTATAGGGGCTACTAGGGACTTGGTTTATTTAGATACCACACATGTATCAATGTTTCCGCTTGATACAGTTATAGCATGATGCAAAACAATTTTGAACTAATTCAGATATGATAATAAACCTATTTATTATTTTCCTCTAGGACATATATCCCTCAGTCTCCCACTTGCACTAGAGTATAAATAACGTAGTTGCATTTGTTATTAATCATAAATAGAGTATTATATAGTGTGTTTTGATCAGGCGTGCTTATGGAAAATGTCCCATCTTTGATCTGTATTACTAGATCTGTACGTCCTTTGCAAATTGTTGATGTCTCCTAATATTGACATTTACATTATTATCATATAATGTGTCGAAGTATTCTTTTATCGATAGAGTGAGACTTTATTTCGTAGTATTTACAATGAGGTCAATCAGTCAAGTGAACTTTCTATGTTGTCATGTAAACCAGAAACACACTCAACTAAAGTCAAACTTCACTAGCCAAACTTGTCATACTTTCCATTTCTGAAGTAGTGACCTACTTCAATATCAATGTAGTTTCTTCCTTTTTTACTAAGGTCTGATGATGAGCTCAATCCTAGCTCAGTGATTTATTCATGAATCACCTTAGAAACTATTCTCCTAGCCAAGAACATGGGTCACATTTTTCCAAGTATGCAACATGATTATAGAAGAGACATATGATAGGAACATATGGGATGAAGATCACCCCTTTTCTTCCTTTCAACCATCGTTGATGTTTTATGAGTAAGAACGCCTTTCTTTGCTTATTTCATTCTGAACTACTTTAGAATCTAGTCTAGGACATTATGAACTTCCTTCAGAATCTGAGTGGAACCATTCTAACACTAATGTATATTAAACAAATCAATCCATCTCAATAGATTTAGATTTTTAATATTTTGTTCAACTTCATTCATAGGATATTTACTAGTTTAAATATCACTAATACCAATCACACCATTCATTGATATGCCGTACACATATACTAGAATGTTGTCACGCTCCCACTCAAATATGATATCATATATGAGTCATTTGTGATATCCTCTTAGCTCCCACTCAAATATGTCACTCACACATTTGATCAAGAAACTATATAGCTCCCACTGAAATACTTCACAAGTGTAGGTTTTCTCGATAGTTTGGCAATTACAAAATCCTTTGATCTTTTATCAAACTGAGAATTTCCTCACTACGAGATACTCTAGCATCCACATGGTTCAACAAAATATGCTTATTGTACTGATTACAATCCTTCTTCAATCATGTCATCAAGGAAATTGCATATTTTGATAACCAACTATTCTCAAATTGTAGTAATTGCTAAGTAAATCCAATAGATCAAGCATCGATACATACTTTGTTGAATTTATCAAAACAATCTTTGTGACAAATCAAGATTTATGTCCTTTCAAACTTTTATTTCTTCCTTATAACTCTATAGTTATTCGGGAAAGATTTAAGTAATTCTCTTACTTAATAAGATCAAGTAACTCATTACTTTGCTATCTTAAATGTAACTTTCTTTAGGATTTTGTGACTCTTAGTCATTTCTCGTACTTAGGTCGATCATCACTTCTTTGTAGTTCGTAGGTATGTCTTGTTCATTTAACATGACAAGTGAATCAACAATATATTTCCACAAGGTGGGAAATGCATTCTTGAATCCTACTTTCTCTAGTAAAGTACTTAATCGAAATGTTATGATAACTATCATTAGTTTCACTCCATCTTGTAGAGTTTATTCCATGGAGCACATTCTGTTGTGCTACTCAACATTTGGGGTAAGATCGAATATCTTGATTTCAAACTTTCACTATCTTCCATCAACACTCTTATCGAAAAACTCTTTCATCACAACAATACACTAGACAACAACTAGTTTATCTTTCAATTGTGGACAAAACGCATTCACAATTTCCTATAAATACTTCTACACATATTTGTATTATTCGTAATGACTTTATCAAACTCCCTAGAAACTTGAACGTGCCATAACTCTTATGGTGTTGTTTTCACGAATCTAGATGATTCCCTTTATTTATAAGTGTTTGCTTTTTTGTTTGACTTATAGCTCTAACTCTATGATAACCCATTTGAGAGATCTTATTTAGACCATATGTATCTAATACATTATGATTATGATGCTCAAGATATATCAATACTCTTTGATACACATAATCATCGTAATTTGTGGAACAAAATTCACAAGTCTTTTATGTGCTAAAATTTTAACTCAAATACTAGTCACTTTGATCAAATCATATAGACTTGTATTATCTTGTTAATATCCTTCTTTCATTTTGAAAGTATTTGAACATTTCAAATGGTTTCAGACTCATGCCTCATTCAGTAAATAGGTTTTATTTACTTAATCCCGGAATCAAATTTACGAAATAATGATATCCACTATATTGATGAATCATAATACATCATTATGTACAGTATTCAACAGTTTAGTATGCATTCTGTTTTACCAGAACCTATTCTGTCTTAGCCATCTTTGCCTAAAGAGGCATAGTATTGTATGTGACAAAATATTGAACATCTCATGACTTCATGTTTTCATAAACATGAATGCATACAACACGATTATGACTTAAATTATAGTGTCTTTCATTATTAAGTATGGATATATTTTATCTTTTTATGTTTATAAATGCATAAACCTTTATCATCAAGATCATAATGAGAATAACATATTCATAACTGAAAATGTGACCATAACAGAAATCATTCATAATAATTGAACAATTGATTTGTCACTAACTCATTATGAATAATCGTCTCGCGAGATGCAAGACACACTAATAAGTTCACATACTCAAATCGATTTGTTTAGATTCTAACAAATCCAGACGATAAATGTAGAAGGAGAAGTGTCTTCATCCTTCAACATCTTGCATGCCATTAACACACCATGTATCCTCGTCTCCTCCACACAACGCTCAAGCATATGGTCCTATTTTCAAAAAAACAAGAAAAAGTATCAGTATAATTGGTGAAAATTCAATAAGTGTTTTGTGAGAAACACAATTATAAACTTCATACCAAATATACCTTCTCAGTAATTTCCCCGGTGATGGGTTCTACCTTTATAGTTCTCAACTACATTAGGAACTCATGAAAGGTGAACGGTTCCTCTCTCATGATGCAGCCTTTAACGACCTCATTGTAGCTAGGAGGAAGCGAACGCAACATTCCTTCTATCATAAATTGGTCATCCATCAAGTAGTCCACATCATACACGAGGCACGCATGCAAGTCAGGAATGATCTCCACTAGACGTGTTTTCTTCCATCTTTTGTGAAAGAAACTTGTCAAGTAGCTCAAACTTCAAAAGCCTGACTTGTTCTGTGAACCTTGCTCTCAACTCAATGATTATCTCATATGGTTGAGTGTGGATAAACTTCTCATGCAATTCAGGTGCTATGTTGAACTGAATGGTGCCTCTGGCACAGACGTACATGCCACGACGATCGCGGAACTCGTAATAATCCTCCTGACTTGCACCAATATTGGGAGCATCTCCTAGTGGTTATTGTATAGTGTAGAGTGCGTAATTTACAATTAGGACATCTTTTAAGCGTTGATACCAGTCTATGAAGTTTGACCCACCTACATTAAGCATCTCATCATGGAAAAGTGACCCATGGTTGAAACATACAAGTTTGTATGCCATCATCTACAAGGATATTTGCAAAGACATAAGACTAAGTTCATAATATGAATTCAAGTTTTATAATCAAATGTTTACATGATCTGCCACTAAAACTATCATCCCTAATATTTTTTCAGTGATTACACGATCCAAATTCACTACACCACCCCGAGCATCATAGCCGGTGATATAGCTACAATGGTGGAAAACATTGTGTCGATCACATCATTCATGTGACTTGTGCTTGATCTTTTGATCTTCTCGTGGTCTAAGGCCATGTCTTTACATGCTAGGCTCACCAATTTAACCTCGGGATTTTTATTTTCGTGCCCTCGGTTCGTTAGTTGTACTCAGTTTTCCCTAGCCGCTTAGTTTTTTCTCACTTTTGCCCATCTCCTTATACGAAACTCTCACATGGTCTGAAACTCGCCGTCCATCAGCCTTGTCGTTACTTGCTGACAAGTGGGCCGCGTTCAGTCGGGTCCCGTAGTGGACCCTCGCCGTTACGTGCTAACGCGTAGGGCCGCGTTCTGTCGGGTCCTGTAGTGTACCCTTGGCGTTACATGCTGATAAGTAGGGCCGTGTTCAGTCGATTTCCGTAGTGGACACCTCTCTCAACTTATCCAGATCAGCATCGGACCCACAGCTTATCCACATGAGTACCAGATCCACAGCTTACCCAGGTTGGCGTTGCAAGATGGGACCCCGAGCCAGCCCTACGCCCATGCCATTGCTTCATTTTCATATAGTGAAATGCAATGCATATACGAAAATTATACATCTTTGAACTATTTTAAATCGCACTTAGGATATGATAATGTTGTGCTAATAAAATCGTGAACATTTATCATTTCCATGAAGTGAAAATATAATACATAAACTTGCGTATACAAAAATAATACACCTTTGAGCTCTTTGAAATCGCACTTAATACGTTATAATGTCATGCTAAGAAAATCTTGACAGATTATCATTTTCATAGAGTGGAATGTAATACACAAACTTGCATATGCAAAAATTATAAACATTTGAACACTTTTAAATCACACTTAATACGTGATAATGATGTGCTAACAAAATTTTGAGTGATTATTATTTTCTACCCCATTTTCATAGAGTGGAATGTAATGCATAAACATGCATATACAAAGTTTATACACCTTTGAACTCTTTGAAATCGCATTTAATACGTGATAATGTTGTGCTAAGAAAATCTTGAGAGATTACCATTTCCATGGAGTGAAATATAATGCATAAACTTGTGTATACCATGTTTATACACCTTTGAACTCTTTGAAATCACACTAATACGTGATAATATTGTGCTAAGAAAATCTTGAGAGATTACCATTTCCATGGAGTGAAATATAATGCATAAACTTGCGTATACAAAAATTATACACCTTTAAACTCTTTGAAATCGCACTTAATACGTGATAATATTATGCTAAGAAAATCTTGAGGGATAACCATTTCCATGGAGTGAAATATAATGCATAAACTTGCGTATACAAAAATTATACACCTTTGAACTCTTTGAAATCACACTTAATACGTAATAATGTTGTGCTAAGAAAATCTTGAGAGATTACCATTTCCATGGAGTGAAATATAATGCAGAAACTTGCGTATACAAAAATTATACACCTTTGAACTCTTTGAAATCGCACTTAATACGTGATAATGTTGTGCTAAGAAGAGATTAGCATTTCCATGGAGTGAAATATAATGCATAAACTTGTGTATACAAAAATTATACACCTTTGAACTCTTCAAACACAACTTCAATTATCATAAAGGCTCACAACTCAACAAATATAAATATTCTCTTCAACAAAGGGAGCTCGAAGTTGATGCAACTAATGCAAATTCGGAATTAAAGTCTAACATGCGTGCAGAAAAATAAACATGCTAAAACTATAAGATAGATTACAAGGTTATCAAAAATCCCCCAAGCTTGGAATCAAGCTGGGTGGATCAAATAATCCCCTGCAATTATTCGGTACCATGGCGTGCCCTTCTAGTTTGCAGGGACAGAAACTCTGGAATCATGAAGACTTGCACAGAGCATCTTGTTTGACATCTCCAAGATCCAGATACGGATCTGGCATTGCTCGCTAACTTTCTCCAACTGCTCAACAAGAGCTTTGTACATTTCTATTGTTTGCTTCTGTGTGTTAATGGATCGAAGGCTGATGTTGAGATTCTCTTCTAGCCCTTTCATTATCTTCAGATCCATCTGGTACAGGTAACGACGCAATAGTTCAATATGTTTAGAAGATCCTGTAGATTTTAACTCAATCTTCTTAATTCGGAGATCAAGCTTGTCCAGGGAGGCTTGGATCTCCTCGCTTTGTTTCTTCATCTTCTTCAAGAAGAGTTCCCCATCTCCTTCTAGATCAAGTTGAACCTCGTCGAAGTCACCTTCTTTTCCAATGCCAAGGCTGAACACCTTACACCCATCCTTTATTGTTTCCATCAGCTTAAATCCATCCTTGTCTTCTAACCCTTTCTCTTCTGGCACAGCATCTATCTTCCTCTGTAACCCTCGAGGATGATCCATAGGGATCTTCCTTCTCTTGAAGGATACCCCATGTGAAGGACATGGTTCCAAGGCTCTCACGAGGAAGAAGTAATGTGGAGAAGATATGTATTGTCAATATAAGGATAGAGCCCTTATAGAAAGCTTATAAAGGGTTAGAAGCAGGGTAGAACTCGTACTGAGAGGAAAAGGGTCGCCCAAGAAAAGAATCCTAACAAGTATAAAATAAATAAGTGCAAAATAAGAAAATTGTGATCGTAACGACCAGCTGGTACGGGCGGACGCCCGTACGGTGTGCCCGCACCGGGTCGTTTCCGAAAGCACGCCGCGATGAAGTCGGTAGTAGTCAACCGACTAAGTGGCCCGCCCGTACAACCCGTCCATACTGACTTTGCGGCTTCAGTTTTTTATATTACAAACAAAGAGCAGAAGAAGGGCATGGAACTGATAACGACCGGCCGTACGGGGGTCTACGCCTGTACGGGGGGGGGGGGGCTACGCTCGTATGGCACGGTCATACCAGTTTGCGAAAACAAAACGAGGGCACCAGCGGGCTTAACGACCAATGGTACAGGCGGATCTGGCCATACCTCCCGCCCATACTGACCACGTAAGACCGACAATGAACTCAAAAAAACAAAGGGAATGCAGATATGTAAAAAGAAACAGGAGCAAATCATCCATAACAAAGATGTGTTTAGGATTTCATAAGCTTCGATCATCGAGGGAACATGAACTTATTTGAGTATCTTTTTCTTCCTCTCTTCGAATAAAATTGGTTGTAGAAAATCACCAAAAGAATTGCAATAAGAAATAGAGAACTTACTTTTTGGTAGTGTGGTTCCCAAAGGTATATACACGGATGACACCTCCTTAGGATGAGAAAATTCTTGAGTGTCCATGAATGTTTCCTCCATCTCTTCCTTTCTTTGTAGGATCTGTAAATCAAATTCTTGGAAAAGTAAAGTCTAACAGATCATTCTTGGCTTAACATCAGTCCTTTCTAGGATTTCCTTTAAGCCAACATGATTAGTATGTACTCTTACTTTAGAGTCCATGATATAAGATCTAAACTTATCACAGGAGAAAACCACTTCGAAGAATTCTTTTTCTACCATAGGGTGGTTATTTTAGGCCCTGTTTAAGGTGCAACTAGCATGATGAATGATATTAAGATTATCACCATCATACTAACAAATAATTGCTCCTACAACTTCATGACTAGCTTCGCAAAACAACTCAAAAGGTTTCTTCCAATTAGGTGGTTTTATAATGGGAGCTTAAAGGAGAGCTTGTTTTAATATGTTGAAAGAAGTAAGACACTTTTTATCAAAATTAAAACGAACATCCTTTTGAAGAAGGTTAGTTAAAGGTCTAGCAGTTTTTTAAAAATTCTTAATGAACCTTCTATAAAATCCCACATGACCTAAGAAGCTTCTTACACCTTTTATGTCTCGAGGAGGGGGTAACCTTTTGATTGCTTCAATCTTTGCTTTATCGACTTCTATGCCCTTACCTAAAACTTTGTGACCAAGCACTATGCCTTCTTGAACCATAAAATGGAATTTTACCACTTCAAGACTAAGTTAGTGTCTTCACATCTCTGCAAAACTTTATGAAGATTATGGAGACAATGATTAAAGGAAGTTCCATAAACAGAGAAGTCATCCATGAATACTTCCATAATACTTTCAACATAATCAGCAAATATAGCAGTCATGCATCTTTGAAAAGTGGCAGGAGCATTGCAAAGACCAAAAGGCATAGGGCGATAAGCATAAATGCCATAAGTACAAATAAAAGTAGTGTCTTAAGTTGGTCATCAGGGTGAACATAAATTTGGGAAAAACCGTAATAGCCTTCTAAGTAAAAAAATGAGAATGCATAGAAAGCCTTTCTAAAGTTTGATCTATAAATGGTAAAGGGTAGTGGTCCTTCTGAGTTTCCTTATTAAGTTTTCTATAGTCAATGCACATCCCGTGACAAACAACAATTCTAGTAGGTAACATTTCATTATGTTCATTTTTGACAACCCTAAACCCACCTTTCTTAGGAACACAATGAATAGGACTTACCCATTCACTCTCTTCTACATGAAAGATGGCGCATGCATCCAACAAACGTATTATTTCTTTTCTTACCTCCTCTTTCATGTGAGGTTTAAGACGTCGCTGAAAGTCTGCAACTGGCTGAGCTCCTTCTTCCATGAATATTCTATGGGTGGATATCGAAGGACTAATCCCCTTCAAGTCACTCATCCAATACCCAAGAGCATTTCGATGCATGCGAAGAACCTTCATTAAATTTTTCTCCTCTTTCTCTGCAAGGTTGGCACTTATAATAATAGGAAATTTATTGGTCTCATCAAGAAACCTATAGTTTAGTTCCTTTGGTAAAGTTTTAAGGATTGAGGAGGAAGATCCTCATCTCCTTTCCTTATGGATTCTTCATATTTTTGATTAATCTCAGTGTCCACCTCAGGTGTGGAGTCAAGATAATCATCCATTTCAGCTTTTTCTATGTCCTAGAGAATATTATTATTATTGACTAAACTTTTTCCTAAATCATAGTCAGGAGTCTCGATGACTATTGATGCTAAATTTATGATATTACCTTCTTACTCATGTTCGTACTCATCATCATCCAATTCTTCAATAGCGCGCTTATGGTCAAATTTGGAGAAATGAAAATCCATTTTCTCTTCACCAAACTTGAGGGACATAGTTTGTCTCTTGCAATCTATATTTTCTCCTGCAGTATTGAGAAAAGTTCTTCCAAAAATGATAGGACAATAAACATCAGTAGGGATATCAATAAGCACAAAATCAATGGGATATTTGTACGGTCAAACACAAATTGGAACATTTCTAATTATTCCCATGGGGACTCTGAGTGTTTTATCTACAAGCTTTATAGTTATATCAGTATCTTCTAGTTTGGTTGGAGTTAATTCATTTTGAATTTTTAAATAAAAATTAAAAGGGATAACGTTAGTAGCTGTACCGATGTCACAAAGGCCATAATAGGAAGTTCCTCTGAAAGTGCAAGAGAGAATAGGCTTACCAACTTCTTTAGTTTTTATCTTTCCTTTGATGAATTGTGAAGCTTCAGTATCTAGCTCAATTACGTTGCAGTGTGCAAACATGGTTAAATATCTTCCTTCATTGATGCATCTGCCTCTTTTACAAGTTCTTCTTTAGTTTTCCTTCTTTGTGTCTCCTCTTCCAGATCCTTGAGAAATAGTTCTTATTCTTTGCGTTGATCCTCTAGTTGCTGAGCCATCATATGTTTTCTCACCATCCTTGGGAAAGGAAAGGGTTCAATATATGGGGATACCTCCTTTAATGGTTCGACAGGGGCTATGATTATTGGATCATCTTCTACAACTAGCTTGGGTGGCAGAGTATAATGAAGCTAATATTTCTTAGGAGCTTCAATATGTTCTATAAAGGACTAAAGGATTTGCAAAATTATATACCTCCTTCGCCTCCTTGAGTTGCAGTTCTTTAGTAGTTTATATACCAAGGACTAAAACAAGGGTTCAAGTTGCAGTTCTTTAGTAGTTTATTTTACTTTTCTAGAGTCTTTATAAGCATTGAGACAATCGTATTCAATTTATATACCTCCTTCGCCTCCTAAATCAAATCCCCATGTTTCTCTATTATGACGAATTTGTTCTCAAAGTTCCCAAGCTTTAATTATAGTTAACTCCATGAAAGAGCCTCCTGAATTCATGTCAAGCTCATGCTTAATTTCTTGATTAAGTCCTCCATAAAAAATATGCAAAACATACCATTCAGGTAAATCATGATGGGGACCTTTATTAAGTAGAGACGTGTACCTTTTGTAGGCCCTTACCAAACCTTCACCTGGGCGGTTATTGAAGTTTGTAATTGCCCTTCTTACTTCAGCATTTTTCACCTTGGGATAGAATCGAAATACAAATTCTCCTTTAAGTGTTTCCCAAGTATCAATTTTCTCTACAGGGAAAATTCCATACCAAGCCAAAGCAGTGTTGGTTAGAGATTGCCTAAACAGTTTAAGTTTCAATTCATCATCGGAATAGCCTCTCAATTTAAGGGTCCAACATAGCTTGGTAAATGCATTAAATGAGTGTAAGGATCCTCATCTGGATCATCTCCTGCAAAAGTTTTTCTTTAATAATAGCAATAAAATGAGGGTTAACCTCGTATTCTGGTTCGCTCCCACTCGGGAATTCCTTGATGAGTCCTCTATTGAACTTCCTGGGGTATTTAGTAGCATCGAGCTGATTAATCAGTCCGAGTGCAATCATGGTGCTTACCCGAAACTAGTAAACAACTTTAGTAAAACAATTAGTAAAATAAGTAACTAAGAACAAAGACCAAAAGTGCTTAGCTCCTCGGCAACAACACCAGAAAATAGCTTGATGACTGCAAGTGCATAGATTAATTGTAGCTAGTTTCAAAGTAAAGATATCAAACTCAAGGAGAGCTATTGGTAAAGTTCTTTATGCCCCTCATTACTCTATACCAAAGGATACTTATAAGCTGCCTTTGATCTCAAGTAAAGGGTGTTTGAAAGGTTTATGGTTGTTTGTAGAAAAGTAATTAAAAAAAGTAAAAGAAAACAAGTAACAAGTTTGTATGAAAGCGTGGTTGAACTCAATAGAGCTAAAATGTTCTCGGGGATGTAGGATACACCACTAGCATAGTATTATTGTTATATGTAATCAAGATAACATACTCCTTATGTCATGATATGCATGGAGAGAGATCCATAATAAGATGTTCACTACAAGGCTCATAGAGGCAACTTTGTTAAGCCAAGAGTGAGGTCGCCTCTCAATAACCACTGCGATGTCTGAGAGCAGTCACCCATACAAACCACCGCAATTAAGGGTTTCCTCGTGGATATCGTAATGAGCTTAGGGAGTCCCTCTTTTATCCTCCTTTGACCGTGTAGGTTACGAGCTGGCGCCAATCTATCACGGGACCATTTCGGGTATGCTTCCAAGACACGTCCAAAGGATTTCTCCCTCCCTTTAGTCCTGAGGGCAAATGATATGTGGCCGACTACACATACCACCTAAAGAGAGAGATCAAACACAAATCATAATTATATCATAGATGGGCAAGTCATATGGACACAAGAATAGATCATCTTTATTACGAATTCATAATAGTGCTAGGGTTTCTCCATCTCCCCAAGAACAAGGGAACTACTCACTCATGGAAGCAATCAACAACAACATCATAATCAAATGAATGGATAAAAGTACGGAGGTAGATCTAATGCAAACCACTATTGAATCTGGAATTACAACAAGATCTAATAGATGAAAGATGGAGGTAATGTTTGTAATGAAGATGCAGCGGTTGATGATGAAGGGGATGATGCATTGTCCTCCAATGATCCGTGAAGCAGCTGGGATTTTCCCCCAGCCAAGTTCCTCCTTCAGATCCCTTTCAGATGTAGTTTTTCATGGTTTCTGGTGGTTGTGAATATCGGACCTCTTTCTCGTCTTCGTCAGGAGAAAGTATTTGACAAGGCGGTCACGATGGCACTTGGTACGGGTGAATGGTACGGGCGGGCTCCGCCTGTATGTAACACCCCATTTTTACTTAAATAGTATTTATGGTTTGTTTGTGCATTCATGAGCATCATCTTTCAAATTGCATGCAAAAGAAATAAAACAAAACCCTAAAACCCTAATCCTTCCCTCTCTTTGAAAGCCTTCCAAATGGTTTTTGTATTTTGAAAATTATCAAAATGTATGGAGCCCAAATGGACTAAGGGGGTCCCACAATATTTTACTAGTTCTATAAAAGCCTCTGGTATTTTTGAAATACCCAAAACAAGTTTGAAATTGAATTACAAAAGAGAAAACAGAAACTAAAAAGGAAAAAGCTTTTGTTAAAAAAAGTGAGCCAGCAGCCAACAGGCCGGCCCATTCCTTCTCTCCTCCCCTCTCTACCGCGCGTGCAGCAGCTTCCCGCAGCCCTGCGCGGCCCAGCCAGCCCACTGTGGCCCAATACCGGTTCGGCCTCCTTTCCCCTTCGTCTTCATCGTCGACGATGAGCAAGCTGCTCCGTGTCGCTGTCGCCGCCGTCGATCCACGCCGCCCGCGCACCGCCATCCATCATGCTCTGGAGGAGGATAAGATCGAGCCGCTGCCGTGCCCCTCTTCCCCTTGCCCTCTCACTCTCCCCCGCGCCTCTGTCTCGCCATCTCTCTGCGCGTCGAAACCCTAGCCCACCATGGCCTCGAGCTAGAGCTCATTCCCGGCCATCCCGTGCCCTGCCAACCGCGCCACAGGCTCTGCCTTGCTCAAATCGTTCGTCTGCCTCCACTCGCGTGAGCTGGCGTGCTCCCAGGAGCTCCAATTGGAGGCTCCCTCCCTGACTCCGGCCACCACCATCATCGTCAATCGCTGTTGATACCGACTACATCCCGCCTCGCCATCGCCACCAACCGCTCCAGGGTGAGCTTCTGGTGCTCAAGCACCCTCTCGCCGCCTCGATTGCTTGTTGTATCTGCCGGCCGCCGCTGCTCTGCAAGCGCCACTGCTTGGCCTCGTCGACGGCCATGCTCCGTTGACCTTTAGGTAGCGGCACCGCTATAGTTAGGTCGCCCGCGTCGAGCTGTGTCCAACACGCCTCTCCGTGCCGTCCCGCGAGTCCCCTGTCACCGTCCCGGGCAGCCGTCTGGCGTGTGCGTCGGCGAGCCGACGTGGCTCCCGTGTCGAGTCCGTGTGGCCACCGCGTGGATCTGATGTGGCCCATGCCCCACCTGTCAGCCGCAGTGGGTAGACCCAGCCCTGGTAGCAAATGACCCTCACCTCGTGTGACGTCAGCCTCGCGTCATGCTGATGCAGTAAAGTTTTTAATTAGTTTAATAATTTCAGAAAAGGTTTAAATATTGTAAAATCAATATCTTTTATTCTGTAAGTCAGAAAAATGTGTATAATATATCAAAATGTTCAGAAAAACAATATCTACATCATAGCATCAAAATCATGCATTGTTCAAAAACTTCAATTGAAAGTTTACCTAGAGAACTAAATGAACTCCCGTAGGTGATTCTGGGTGTCTCCTGTTTTAGGGTTTGGACCCCTCGGATCTCGCTTAAATTACCAAGAATGCTATAGGGTTCAATTTCAATACAATTTAACTTGTCATATCATCATCCTTGCTTAAGCATTGTATCGATGCCATGTGTTGATTGTTGTTTCCCCTTTCTTTCCGATGTTTGGTTCTTTCCGGTAGAATACGATATCGAGATCAAGATCGAAGACCGAGATCAACACCATCGAAGATCGACAAACAATACTTGACCAACTGTAATCAAGTCAAGTACAAGGATCCCGAAGATCTATATTTGGGTATCAACAAACAAGGCAAGCAAAGCCCCACCATTATACAATCCTATGATTTTGAAAATATTTCATTCTTGCCATGATTCATACGATTCTACTGTGGTCTTTTATCGATAGATAGAGTATCCTATCTGTTGCATTACTCCCTTTGAGTTTATATTACCTGATCCACTGCTCCTAGCATAACTAGGTTTGGCTTGTGTGCATTGCTAGAGCTTATATCTATGTCTTGCTTAGCCATGCTTAGCTGTCAGTGCTGGTTCATCCAGAAGATGTACCAAATGCAGAGAATCTAGTATGTCAGGAGAACAAGGTATACTGATGAGGTAAGATCAATGGTAAAGGTTAAAACATGCTAAGGCTTGTATGGGAGGCCACGGTGGGATGTGGTTTTTCTAGTCCTATGCTCGCCACTACTAGTAACCGAGTTCTTGCCTTTAGACCAAGACGAGCGTACAGCCACACGGGGCTTGGGAACCCCTCCGCTGATTAACTTGCCTAGTAGATTCCATGAGTCACATAGTTCAGGCGTTCCATTCGACATATGCATTCTGGTTTTTCTCGAAGGCGGTGAAGGAGGTGCATTCATATAGGTAGGTAAGCGTGGCCGGGGTTGCTTGGGGTAGATGGCGCCCTGGTAAACCAACCTCGCCTCACATCTCTAGGGACTGGCTTCGAGATTTGACCCGTTACGGCGGAACCATCCTTAGGGCGTGACTTATGGTCTCGACGAAAGCAAGGTAAAGGTCATGGCCAACCACCCTCTGTCGGCCTTCCAAGGAAGAGGGTTAATGATCTGGCATTAAGAGTCGGTTGGTACATGTCGGTAAAGTTGTACACCCCTGCAAGGTTAAATCTTTTCAAAAAGCCGTGTTCACAGTTATGAACGCTTGGTGACCAAATTCTAAGATCATAGAGAACATTAACCTAATCGTAAAACTTGGCAGTTCAACGTGTGCTTAAGGATGCTTCCTCATGGGTACGAGGGGGTGATCCTAGTTGTGAGATGAGGATTACTTTGGTGGATATTAAGATGATGATCAATTCTTCGGAGATGTTGCTCTCTTATCCCCTTTAAAATATTCTGATTAGACGAGCTTCTCCTCCCTCTTGTTTTACAAAACAAAGATGGCTTCATGCAAAATAACCCCACCAGCCATAAGTCTCGTGGAGTACACCCTGTACTCACCCTTGCTTTGTTGATACTTTTGTAGCAGAGTAAGTGCTCCTTGAAGATGAGTTCCGTATGACATTGACACCGACGAGTAGCTTGGGATTCTCGGCCGGCAGCCTGGAATCTATGGGCTGGAACGTCATCATTATGCTTCAGGCCTCTTAGGACATTTGTTAAGTTTGATATACTTAATAGCATAATTTGCCTTCCATTGTTTGATGTTTGTGGTCAGTGACCTCTACTTGTAATATTTTGGTTCTTCGCTCAATTATGAGCTTGCTGTAATAATTTTTGTGTCACAGGGTTACTATTGTGTTACGATTCTTCACTGGATATCCTCGAGCTCTAGGTTAAGCTTATGTCAGGCTAAGGTCTGGATTTGTTTAACCCTGATCCCAGGGGTGTCACACTGTACCACCAGTCATTATCGGTACTGACTGCTCCTCCTCACTTGGTATTCTCCCAGGTGCGAAGGTAAATCCATAAAATGACTTCTATCACTTAGAAATATCATATAATTGCACAATATGACAGTTCCAATTGATATGTTCATATAGGACTCAATGATTTGGGATCCTGTTAAAACAAGAACAAAATGGCATGTGCAAACGCGGTGAAATACAAAGATCCCTACTCTATTCATGTAAAAATAAAAGGTAAAAATTCTTCAATTTTGGACTCATCATCGGTCAAAGTTTAATCTGGGATGTTGAGGGTTGTAAAATACAACCATGTATCTCCGCTTTAAAACCATATATTTGTCAAGAACTTGATGAAATATCTCTCCAGCATTGTGACTAATGACTAATTATTGGACAGATGTACAAAAAATTTTCTTGATATTTATCCTTGCAGAAATGGGCACTTTTATGATGAAATTTGGAGCAATTAATGGGAAATTACGAGTTTCCAATATTCCCAAGTCAATGGTGCTTCGGAGGAGGCATCCAGGCTCTTTAACGAGCATCCCTACATGCATGTCCCGCCTGCGCTGGAGGCTTCGCCAAGTCAAACATAACAACTTTCATGAAGGAGGCCATAAACCAATCGACTAACAAAGAATAGGAAAGAAGTATTTGATAGTCTTGATTTATTGATGTGGGTGTTTTACAATCAGGCACTCTAATGCTTTGCTTCTTTTCACAAGATCTCTCACTCTTAAATTGTTTAATGAATCTTCTAGTGTTCCTTGGCAAGCTGAGAGTTAACTAGAGGAATTAGAATAAATGTGCTCATCTAGTTGTCCTTGCTTATGAATTTTTTCTTTAATTGTCTAGCCTTGACACCACTTGCATAATATTCTTGGCACTAACTATTACTATGCTAAGCTTTCAGGTTGGAAAAGGTGGTGGGTGCATGAAACTACCGATTGTAAGTGAACTCGATTTTTCGTTGACTCGGTAAAAATGTTGAGATCCTTATTAATTTATTTTCTTTCTTGCTCGATGGCGGTCAAGGTTTAATCTTGGGGATGTTAATGGCCGTATTATCTCCGCTTTAAAACTATATATTTGTCAAGAACTTGATGAAATATTTCTCTAGCATTGTCAGTAATGACTAATTATTGCACAGATGTGCACATATTTTTCTTAATCTTTCTCCTTGCAGAATTGGCCACTTGATGAAATATGGAGCAGTTAATTGAAAATTACGAGCTTTCAATATTTCCAAGGCAATGCTGCTTTGGAGGAGGCGTCCAAATGCTTTAATGAGCATCCGTACTAGTAGATCATGTCCTTGCTGGAGGCTTCACCAAGTAAAACCTAACAAATTTCATGAAGGTGCTATAAAAGAATTAGCTTGTAGCTGGCTGAAAAGAGAACGCCATTATGCAGAACACATATGATGTCATCCGCGTTTGAGGAGAGGAGATCCCATCTTCATCACCATAGCCACAACTCCTCTCCCACCTCCTTCTTCACTCCATAGCCTTAGTCATCTACTTGTAATCTTGACCTCATCACGATTGGTGACATTATAAGACTATTTGTAACTTTTGGCTTAAGAATTTTCAATACAATGTTTATGATTGTTGATCTAATCATATGTTGGGGGGATACCCCCGGTTAGGGTCACGCCGGGGTATAAAGGCTGAGTTAGCCGAGGTACGGCAAGGTCAAAGCAGATGCTGGCCGAGTCACCTCAAGGCAGGCTGAATCACGGAGTAACCCGGACCAGGGGATGTCCACCTAACTGGGTCTCAACCGACTTAAGCCGTATGTCGGACAGATGAATCTAACTCATATGCAGGAACAGGTGTGGCCGGATCAACTAGGTATGATCCGGGTTATATCAAGCTTGTAGGAGAAGGAAGGTATCTCGCTAGTCAAAGGTGACCATTGTACGCAGAGCATGAGCGAAGCGGACAGAGGCAGGACCACCGAGGCGTGGCCGACAAAGGTGACGATGCCAATGTCGGATGATGCGGGCGCCGCAGAGGCTCACGTAGCCTCTGCATGGATGATGCGGGGTTAAAGTAACCCGGTCGGCTTACTATTTTGGGAGGAGGCATATTCTATGCCTCCACGTATGCCCTAATTGGAGACCTAGCCACCCCTATATAAGGAGGGCTAGGGCCTCTGTAGAAGGGGTTGGTCTTGAGAGGTTTATGTTCTTCTAGCAAGTGACTGAGGGCTAGCTAGTGGTGAGAGTAAGAGAGTTCCTTCCACCTCCTCTCTCCAATACAGCTCAAGGAGCACTTGTAATCTATGAAGGTGAATCAAATACAAAACTACTGTGTGTGGAATCACCACACTATCCCTCCCTGGATTCCCCTAGTGCATTTAGTCCCCATCTTTAGCCTATCCATGGCACCTTCCGTGACACCACCACGACAGTTGGCGCCCACCGTGGGGCTAGCAGCGCTAGCAGGGGTGAAGATCCGGACGGGAAACCTCATCGGCACCGGCGAACGCATCGTCTCCGGGCTCATTCAGCACTTTGGAGCGCTGGACATTGTCAACGACAACGCTGGCTGCTTCGGCAAGCGTCCTCTTCCGCGCAACGGCCTCTTCGTCAAGCTCGGCACGCACAAGGTCTACGTTGCTATAGATGTGTCGTGCGTTCATCCGCGGCACATCGTCGAAGGAGGCGAGCCACCCCTTAGCGTGGTTCACGGGGCGTGTATCACTCGCTCCCTGAACCGTGCCGAGGTGATGATGACTGCGCCTGGCGCTGGCGCAAGCAAGGATCCGGCACCAGATCCGGAGGTAACGCCTAAGGCACCGAGGAAAAGTAGAGGTCCTCCACTAGAGAGGCCAGAGAATGTGCTGCAGCAAGTGATGGATAGCTTGGCAAACCCAGTAGCAGCAATGGTAGATCCGACTCAGGCACAGGCCGAGCTAGAGGAAACTAGGCAAAAAATACTAGAGGGTGCGAAAAAGATATCGCGGCTCAGCAGTCGTTGAACATGATACTGCGTGAGTACGCAAAGGCAAATAAAGTAGATGCTGTAAAAGTAAAAGGGAGAAACCTCATGAGTGAAATGAACAAAGAGGGAGATACTAGGATTGAGGAATTAGAGAACTGTTTATCTATGGGGCTGCCGAAGTATAGTACCCCGGCAAAAAACCTCAGAGCAGCAGATGCAGCTGCGTCCGAGTTAGAGGGTCTAACGGGTGAAGCCCGTCAGAGACAGCAAGATAGGATCAATGAGTTGGTTCGGATCGCGAACAAGCAAAATGAGGAATTGCTCAGGGCTAACCCGGAGAGAGCTGGGGCCTCCAAGATCGTTCACTCGGTGGTGGGTAACCCGGAGAAATCCACTGGAGCTGCATCGTCCCCTCATGGTGGTCCTTCAGTTGGCAAACAGATAGTCTCGTATGACCCGGCAAGGGCAGGGAAAGGAAAAGAAGTGCAAAGAAATGAGGATCGACGAAGTGTGAGCTGAGGTGAAGCTGGCCGAGGTAACCGCAACCAAGGCAATGCCGGTCAAGGAAATGCTGTAAATGGCAATGCCGGACAGCGCAACTCGGCAGGAGCAGGACAACCGCAGCAACGGAATATACCAAGGCAAGAGCAAAGTGTCGGCCGAGGTATGCAACAGAGAGGTGCTCCACAAGAGCAAGACCGGTATAATGATGGCGACTCGGAAATGGTGAACGCAGGATACCCAAGGCCAGAGTATCATGTGATAGAGTCAAGATTGGGAAGCAGGGATTTGATGCCTGACGATGCCAGATTAAAACTGGATCGACTGTATAGGTCGGAGCAGATTGAATGTCAGGGTCCCCCGGGTCCTGCGTGTTTTGGGCCCTGGATCATGAAGGAACCTCCGGTACCTAACTTTCAGCTACCTAGAGGCACTAAGACATACGATGGTAGCACAAAGCCGGAGGATTGGTTGATTAACTATGCTACAGCTGTAAAGATTGCTACAGGCAACTTGAGATGGGCTGTGAGATACGTACCCCAGATGTTGGAGGGGCCAGCGAGGGTATGGCTAAACAATTTGCCGCCTGGAAGTATCAATTGTTGGATTGATTTTGAGGAAATGTTTGTCAGCAATTTCTCAAGTACGTATCAGAGGCCGAATAGGCCACAGACCCTAGCAATGTGTAAGCAGAGACCGAATGAGACGGACCGGGAGTTCTTAACCCGGTGGTGTACCGTGCGAAACTCATGTGAGAGTGTGATTGAGTCATAGGCCATAGCATGGTTTGTGCAAGGATGCAGATATCCAAGCATGTTATGGCAAAGATTGCAAAGGGATATGCCAACCACATTGGCAGAGACAATCCGGATTGCTGATTCGTATGCTTTGGGTGATCCAACTCAGCCCAGGCTCGTGTCAAACGAGTCAAATGAGGAGTGCTACCAGAGAGATGGAGCCGCGTCATCCCGGAGGAATGACTACCGGGGTAAAAGAAGAGATGACAGACCGGATTACCGGTACAGTTTGCAACAAGTTGCTGCAGTGAATCAAGATCAACGTCAGAAAACTGGAGGGCAACAATGGACACCGAGAAACGATGGCAAGAAAACTTGGACGCTAGAGCAGAAGATACAGTGGCAAGAAAAGAAGGAGCGTCCGTGGTATACTTACGAGTCAATGCTGGATCAGCCGTGTAAATTTCACACGCCAAATCCAAGTAACCCAGCGGGTCATACAACAAGGCAGTGTGAGTGCATGCGTAAAATAGAACAAGGTGGTGCAGGGAATTCTCAGGCACCTCGGAATGATCAACCTCGGCAGGAGTTACCCCGGCAGCAATTGCTCTCCGGAGCAAACACGCAACAGCTAATGTTGCCTCTCCCTCCACCGAGGTATGACAACCATGAGAGAAGGGATGCAGTGCATCAAGTGGAAGACCAGCATCAACCGGATCAGAGGTACCCTGGAAACGAGGGGAGGAATGATTACAGAGAGCATCATCAGAGTTACTGTGTGTTTACCACTAAGGAAACAGATAGAAAGAGCTTGCAGCGCCGACACATGGAGGTGAATGCGGTAATGCCAGTAGTGACGAGGTATATGCCTTGGTCAGACCAGGAAATTACCTGGAGCATCAAAGATCATCCCAAGCTTATGCCAAGTCCTGGTTCGTATGCGCTAGTGCTGGATCCGACATTCATTGGGCCTAACATCAATGTGAGGTTCTCAAAGGTACTAATTGACAATGGCAGTATCATTAACATCATTTATGCGGATACAATGCGCAAGTTGGGTATCTCGGAGAACATGCTCCAGGCTACAAGGACAACTTTCCATGGCATTGTGTCAGGCATTTCTTGTGAGCCCATAGGCAAGGTCCGGGTTGACGTATTGTTCGACACGCGAGATAACTGCCGAACTGATAATTTGGAGTTTGAAGTTGTGAACTTAGAAAGTGCGTATCACGCGTTACTCGGTAGACCAGCACTGAACAAGTTCATGGCAAGTTGCCACATCAGTTATCTTAAGATGAAGTTGCCTGGGCCAAATGGAGTGATTACCATAGCTGGAGATTTCCGACGTTCCATTGAGTGTGCGTCAGCCGGGTCTAACCTAGCCGAGTCACTTGTGATTGTGCAAGAGAAAAGGAAGATTCAGGAGGTGGCGGCGTTGGCTCAGTCCGCGCAGCAATATATGCTGGTGTTGAGTAATCCGCATGGTAGTGTCTCATTCCAAGCCACAAAGGATACCAAGAAAGTGCATGTTGATGACATGTTCCCAGAGCGCACTGTAACAATTGGTGCCGGGTTAAATGACAAATAGGAAAGCGATCTCGTCAACTTCCTCCGTGAGAATCGGGATATTTTTGCTTGGTGCGCACAGGACTTGCAAGGTGTTCCGAGGGAGTTGGCCGAGCACTCTTTGAATGTGAGACCCGGAGCAAGCCCGGTGAAGCAACCTCTCCGCCGCTTTGCCGAATATAGGAGAAAAGTCATTGGAGATGAGATAGCTCGGTAACTAGTAGCGGGATTTATCATGGAAGTTCTTTACCCGGATTGGCTATCTAATCCGGTGCTGGTGGAGAAGAAGAAGGATGATCCAAATGTGGCAGTGGTTTGGCGTATGTGTATCGATTACACGAACCTGAATAAGGCGTGTCCAAAAGATCCATTTCCACTGCCAAGGATATACCAGGTCATAGATTCAACTGCTGGGTGTGAACTATTGTCATTCATTGATGCATATTCTGGTTTCCACCAGATACCTCTGAATCCAGATGATCAAATAAAAACTCCATTTATCACCCCGTATGGGGCTTATTGCTATCGCACCATGCCATTTGGTTTACGTAATGCAGGGGCAACGTACCAAAGATGTATGCAAAAATGTTTGCATGACCAAATTGGTCAAAATGTACAGGTGTATATGGATGATGTGGTTATCAAGACCACGGAAAGCAAAATGCTCCTTGACGATATCAGGCAGACATTCGTGAACCTAAGGAGGTTCCAGATGAAGCTTAACAAGGAAAAATGTACCTTTGGTGTCCCGGCTGGAAAATTACTCGGATTCCTCGTCTCGAGCCGAGGTATTGAAGTCAATCCAACTAAAATCCGGGCCATAGAACGAATGGAACTGCCGAAGTGTCTTAACAATGTCCAGAAGTTCACTGGTTGCCTGGCATCGTTAAGTCGGTTTGTATGTCGGTTGGGAGAAAAGGCACTTCCTCTCTATCAACTCATGAAAAAGTCAGACAAGTTCATTTGGACGCCGCAGGCCAATGAAGCCTTTATCTAATTAAAGAAAATGTTAGCCACTGCACCAGTGTTAGCTCTCCACTATCAAAGGAGCCAATGTTGCTCTACATAGCCGCGACCAACTGAGTTGTAAGTGCAGTAATTGTGGTAGAGCGCGATGAAGAGGGTAAGTCAGTGCAAAGGCCAGTGTATTATCTAAGCGAGGTATTATCAGCGTCAAAGCAAAATTATCCGCACTATCAGAAAGTGGCATATGGTGTGTACATGTCGGCGAAGAAGCTAAAGCATTATTTTGAGGAGCATTCCATCAAAGTAATATATGAAGCTCCCATATCTGAGATAATGAGTAACAAGGATGCAAGTGGCAGGATTGCGAAATGGGCAATTGAGCTAGCTCCTTATGCGCCACAATATGACAGAAGAGAAGCGATCAAGTCTCAGGCTGTGGCCGACTTTTTTGTGGACTGGGCCGAGGTGCAATATGAACCACCATTACCAGATCCGAACTATTGGAGAATGCACTTTGACGGGTCAAAAACAAAAACCGGGTTAGGCGCCGGAATTGTGCTTACCTCACCAAAGAATGACCAGCTGAAATATGTGCTATAGATCCATTTCGCAGCATCAAATAATGTCGCCGAATATGAGGCACTTGTGCATGGGCTCAAAGTGGCAAAAGAAATTGGGATACGTTGGATCCAATGCTTTGGCGACTCGGATTTGGTAGTTCAACAAGTATCGGGGCTGTGGGACGCTCTTGATCCAAACATGGCATTATACAGATTCCATGCGCAGAAGATATCTGGTTATTTTGAGGGATGCGAATTTCGCCATGTGCCCCGCATGGAAAATGAGGTTGCCGACATATTGTCGAAGCTCAGATTAACCCGGCAAGCAATTCCACCGGGCGTAGCATTAGAACACCTCAGAAAACCATCTATCAGGCCGTCCCTAGAAACCGACTCAATCTACGTCCCGGAGGATCCGGAGTCTGGAGCTGCACCCATGGACATTGACATGGGAGATGGCACGCGAAACCCGGGGACTGCCTCGCCGAACCTGGGGACTGCCTCAGCGAACCCGGGGACTGCTTCGCAAGACCCGGGGACTGCTCAGCGTGATCCGGTTGAAGTTATGTCGGTGGATCAGATGGAAATTGATGAGGATGTGTTCCCTGTATGAGCAATACCATCTTGGGCACTACCTATATTTCAATTCTTAAAAGATGGAACCTTACCCGCTGAGGAGGTGCTATCCAGGCAAACTCAGAGGAGAGCAAAGGCATACACGATCATCAATTCCGAGCTATACAAAAGGAGTGTGACTGATGTCCTCTAGCGATGTGTTGACCCGGAAGAAGGGCTTGACATCCTCCGAGATATACATCAAGGGGAATGTGGGCATCATGCCTCGTCCAGAGCCTTGGTAGCAAAAGCTTTCCGGCATGGATTCTACTGGCCAAGTGCCTTAGAACAAGCGGAGGACTTGGTAACAAAATGCAATGGTTATCAGAGGTATGCTACCAAGACACATATGCCAATGTCGGAACTCAAGACCATACCAATCACCTGGCCATTTGCCGTATGGTGTTTGGACATGGTTGGCCCGTTCAAACTAGCGAGGGGAAATATGACTCACATTTTGGTCATGGTTGATAAATTTACAAAGTGGATTGAAGTAAAGCCAATAAGAAAATGTGATGGAGCAACGGCCGTGACATTTCTCAAAGACATCATCTTGAGATACGGTTATCCTCACAGTGTCATAACAGATAATGACACGAATTTTGGTGAAGGAGCATTTGCGCGATTCTGCCGAGATAAGAAGATCCGGCTGGATGTTGCCTCGGTAGCCCATCCTGCATCGAACGGACAAGTGGAAAGATTCAACGGATTAGTATTATCCAGGATAAAACCCCAGCTCACTGAGCCGTTGCAAAGATCAGCGGGGTGCTGGATAGAAGAACTACCAATGGTATTGTGGAGTTTAAGAACAACTCCGAATCGATCAACAGGCTATACACCATTCTTTCTGGTATATGGGGCAGAAGTTGTATTACTAGCCGACATAGAGCATGACTCGCCTAGGGTCACCCAATACACAGAAGCCAAAGTGCAAGAAGCCCGGCAAAATGATGTTGATCTGTTGGAAGAAGCGAGAGAATTGGCATTGTCCAGATCCGCCATATATCAGCAAAATCTCCGACGCTATCATAGCCAGAAAGTAAACCCCCGAGTCTTCTGGGAAGGTGATCTGGTACTCCAGTTGGTACAACATACTACTGGCATGCATAAGTTATCCCCCCCATGGGAAGGGCCATTCATTGTGAGCAAAGCATTGCACAATGATTCTTATTATATAATCGATGCAAAACCACAGGAGAAGAACAAGGCGGACAGGTCCGGCGAGGAATCTAAGCATCCATGGAATGTAGCTCTACTTCGTCCTTTCTACACTTAGCAGAGAAGTGTATGTATTCGAGTCTCTCATATGTCGGTATGTATGCCGGCAATGAGCCTATCAATGAAATGTGGACACCTCGAGCAGTAACTCGGGGACTGCCTTGAAAATGTTTGTCATCTTCTGTATTTATTATTTATACGTCGGTTGGCGTAAGTTTTTCTACTGTCCAACAAGATTTGGCTTCATGGCAAGCAAGAGAACAAGTTTGGAATTGCGTAGCACATGAAAAACGACTAAGGAAAGGAACTTAATCGAGTCGACGTTTGTTTTTCAGACTAACCTTATGTTTACTTTCGATTTACTATGCTGAATTATTTTGAGCTAATCCTAAAGTTTCCAAGTATTGTTAAGACAATTTTTTTAGCTCGGACTCGTAAGTCATAAAACCGAATCAAGGTAGACACGAGCCGAGCCAAAAGATTGGATGAACAAGAAAATGAAACTCGGGGACTACGCCCAAGATAATCCGGCATAAAAACTTAGTAGCAAAGTATCACCTGTGTGCTTGAAACAATTCCACCCAGCATACCGGGGATCTGATGAAATTTAAAGTGTTTATCAAGGAGCAGCAGGAGGAGGTAATTCGGCGCTAGCAGGGGCAGCCTCGGCTTCAGCTTCAGAATCATCTGCGTCCTCCTCGACGTCTGAGGCTTCGTCCTCTTCGTCCTCATCTGACTCATCTTCAACATTTTCAACATTGTCATCATCGGCAGCATCTAGGAAGCTCGGTCCTTCGTTCCATTGATGAATGGGGGCGTATTGGATGAAGCTATGAGCGCAAGCCTTGCGCCGAGCCACCCAATCCGGGTCAGTAGACCACCTCGATCCAGTGTGCATACGCTCAAGGAGTTTGAGGTCAATCTTCTCGTACCACGTGAGCACGTAGTGAAGAACAATCTCAGCTCCGGCGCGTCCAGCTGATTCTCTCCAGAGATCGAGCTGAGTCTCACACTCCATGAGCCTGGCAAAAAGAGCAGGGGCACCCTCCGGGGTATCTTCTCCAGGCCAAAAGGTGTTGAAGATCCGGACTGCTACATCCATGACGTCCTTGCCGTAGTTCTTCACAAGCTCGACACGAGAGGACAAGCTGACCAACAAGTCCTCCAGCACCAGGGACAATGGGAGTACCCCTCTTCTGGCGGAACTTGGCGACGGCGGTGGTTGCAACAGCATTAGCCTCTGGAAATTTATCTGAAAACAAGACAGTTGAAATAAGTGAGAAGGGTTGACCCGGAGGGATTCATGACAACTGAAGAGAAAAGGAACTTACGAGAAATGTGGCTATGGATCCGGGTTAGTTCCTTGGTGCACTTGTCACACCTCTCCCGGAGTTGAACAAGCTCAGCATTCGCTAACTCAAGTTTAGAGTCGGCCTCCTTAAGCAATTCTTGGTCCTTAGCAATCTGGAGGTTGAGGCACTCACGCTCTTCAGTCCTGGCCAGCCTTTTGAAGCTCGGATTGGTGTTGTGCTTTAAATTTCTTCATGTCTGCCTTGAGCTTGGCAATCTCATCATCTTTGGTTCGGAGGAGGGTAAGCTCATCATCTTTCTTTTTGAGTTTGGCCTGATGCTGCCCTGCTTGTTCGAGAAAATGCAGCATCATATCAGGCACGGGCACACTATCTTCAAGAGATGCTGAAATAGTTTGTTGACCCGGCAAAGCCGAGGTATGAATGTTTGCCGAGCCAAGGAGAAAATGAGATAGAAAGCATAGCAAGGTTGAGCAAAAATAACTTACCCTTGATCTGATCCAAGTTTTTCCGCATAATGGTATTCTCAGCCTCCACCCCAGCTGCGAAATCCGAATGATGGATTAGTTCAGCAGAAAGGGATGAAGAAAAACAGGAAAATGCCAAGGAAGAAACTTACCCCTTTATCGTATTCGGCGATGAGCACAGTATGCTTCGCACGCATCATTTTGTGAGTATCCAGGAGACGCTAAAACTCAGCACTCCGGCGATTGGTGGTCACCTGAAAAAAGTACAAAGAGATAGCTTAGTCTTGTGCATATTCGAAGTATACAAAATCCGGGCCAAGTGGAACTTAACCCGGCTCTAGGTATGTGCATATTCGAAGTGTACAAAATCCGGGCCAAGTGGAACTTAACCCGGCTCTAGGTGTGTGCATATTCGAAGTGTGCAAAATCCGGGCCAAGTGGAACTTAACGCGGCTCTAGGTGTGTGCATATTCGAAGTGTACGAAATCCGGGCCAAGTGGAACTTAAACCGGCTCTAGGTGTGTGCATATTCGAAGTGTACAAGATCCGGGCCAAGTGGAACTTAACCCGGCTCTAGGTGTGTGCATATTCGAAGTGTACAAGATCCGGGCCAAGTGGAACTTAACCCGGCTCTAGGTGTGTGCATATTCAAAGTGTACAAGATCCAGGCCAAGTGGAACTCAACCCGGCTCTAGGTGTGTGCATATTCGAAGTGTACAAGATCCGGGCCAAGTGGAACTTAACCCGGCTCTAGGTGTGTGCATACTCGCAGTTATTAAGGAGTTATGTTAATTTCCTAAGGAGCATCTGGCCGAGTAACAAGTTACTCTCCCGGAGGCTCGGGGACTAATGACTATATCAATAATGTCTACTAAATTCTAAGGAAAAGGTGAAGTAACATACCTCCATCATTCGACCCGCAAGGTTAATTGCCTTGGCAGCAGTATTCATCTATGCAGCAAATTCGGTGGGACCGAACTTCTCCGGGAGATCGTCATTGTGGACGAACTCCGCCTTCTTCTAGTTATTCACAAACTCAATCAAGGTCGGAGGGTATCGCTCGCCGCTGAGCATGTGGGGCGCCACTAGGACCTTGGCATGTGCTTCCTGTCTCTCAACCTGAGCAGCGGCGGGGCTTGTGTGCAAGACAAGTTGCACTTCAGTTGGCTCGGTAGGGGCGTCCTTCGGAGGTGGAGTCTTCTTCGAAAGCATGGACGCAAGTGTGCGCTTTCCAGCCTCGATGGACGCTGCCCTGGTGGCGTCAGGAGCCTTCTTGCCCTTGGGCTGCTGCTGAGAAGTTGAGGTGGCTGCAGGGATTTGCCCTTGGGAGCTGCTTTGGTGCTAGCCTTGGTGCTGCTAGTGTCTTCTCGCCGGGTCTTGGAAGACTCGGACGAGGCGGAAGGGCTTGATGATGCTGCTGTTGTTTTTGTTGTTGCTGCTGGGGCTGGAGTTGGTGCTGGTGCTGGTGCTGTTTTCTGCTTCGGCGGAGGTGCTGAGGGAACCTTGGTGGTAGCTGGTTGCGGTGGAGCCGAAGTGGTGGTTGCTGCTGCCTCGGCAGAGCCAGTCTCCCCCGCTCCGAGGTTGCCCTCCTCTTGACGAGGTGGGATGGAACCCGGAGCAGCCGCTGAACCCTCCAGAATGGGGCTCAACGGGCGTGAATCGTCGCCACGAGGGGGAGAAGGGCTGTGTCGGAGCGGCGAGGCAATGCCGGATCCACTCTATGGGACCTCCACCGTGGCCCTGCCGAATCAAATAATGTATGATGAGAAACTATAAAGGAAGGGCAAGTGAATAAGCAAAGGGAGAAACGACTTACTCATCCGAAGTCAGGGGCTCTTTCGGCTTGCGGGCTCTCCGGGCCATGGCCTTGGTCGTGGCCTTGGTGGTAGTTTTGTCCCCGGACTTCTTTCGCCTTTTAGCCGGCTGAGAAGGCCCGGAGGAGGATGCAGATGCAGCTCCCCTCTTCTTCAGTGCAACCGGGACAAGCTCACCCATGGAAAGGGGAGGGTCCTCATGGATCTGCCCACCGGGGTTAGCTGATGTCGGAAAAGCATAAGAAAGGGGGACAGCATCAAATGCTTCCATCACCTCAACATCCGAATCATCTTCATCGTCGGGCCAATCTCTAATGGAAGAGAGTTTACCGGTGGGTCGCTTGGTTGCATCGGCCATCGGAAGGAACATCTTCGGATCCGGTTCCTCCTCGTCCGAGGTATCCCGGTCAGGCGCCCATTTGAGGGAAGGCTCGGTGCCCTCCTCGATACTTTGCTGAAGAAACATCTAAGGGAAAGAAAAGGCAACAGGATTAAAACCTACAACAAAGACCGACATATGATTCAATTTGGAAAAAGTTTGGGGCATGAGACTTACCGCAGGAGGAAGCCTATCCCGGCAAAAGTGTTCAATTCCCCACGTCCACTCAGAAGAAAAGTCCTTCTTAGTGGTGAAGAGGGACTTGACCCGGCGGAAGATCTCGGTGTTGCTCAACTCAAATGAGGAGGTCCGGTTGGGGTCACGGCCCCAGCTCATGTGGCAAACTTTATGTGTACGTTTCTGGAGGGAGGAGATCCGGTTGCGCACAACTGTGATCATAGCATCCTCATTGCGCAACCCCATGTCCTTCAGCTCCTTGAACCTCTTGTTGACCTGGTTCGCCAGGACGGTGGGTTTCTTGGGGACCTTGTCCCACAGATCTAGGTTAGGGGGACCCGGAGCGTAAGGGCGCAGCCGGTTCAGATCCTCAGTTGTGTTGTTCCGGACATAGAAGAAAGTCTGGGCCCATCCCTTGCAAGAGTCAAGCCCAATGACTCGGGGGAAGATGGACTGCTTCCGGGGAGAGATTGACGCAGCGCCGAACTGCGTGAGCTGCTTGTCCTCCGGGTCAAGCTGGATGTTCGGAATCATGTTCCGGCGGAGGCCAAAGAACCGGATCCAGAGCTCCTTCATGGGCCATAGTCCAGCGTAACCTTCGATGGTGGAGGCAAAAGTGGAGAGAGACGTGATGGCATTTGCCGGAAGGTGGTGCGGCTGGAGCTCATACATATTGAGCCAGTCATGGAAAAATCACTAACTGGCAGACCAAACCCGCGCTGGAAGTGGGATAGAAACACCACATACTCACCCGGATTGGGTGAGGGGGAAAGCTCGGTAGCAGCAAGGCATGCGGTGAATTCCTCCGGGATGCGCCTGGTGCGGTACAGCCAATCCAGGTCATCCTGGCAAACCCAGGATCCAGCCCACGCGCCGCGGTCGGCGTTCGCCGCATCTTCTTCCATTTCTTGCTCTGCGACAGTGAGTTCCTCCTCAGTCATCTCAAGGTCGCTCCCCTCACTTTCGCTGGTGGCGGTGGGAGGCAGTGGCTTGGATTGACGGGGACCCGTGGCGGAGGAGATGCGCGGAGGCGGCGGCGACGCAGGTGCGCGTTGAGGCAGTGCGGCGGCGGCGCTGCTACTCAGACGCGGTGGCGGCGGCGCTGTCGCGGGAGAAGATGAGGAAGAAGCAGAGGCAGAGGAGTGCGGAAGTGGGGAAAGGACCCAAGGGGCGCGCCCCTCCCCTATTTAACCACTCCCTTAAGGGGGTAGTGGGATCGCGTTTTGCGGGCGGGCCACACCATGTGGCCGTGTACGATCCGGATTGACCAATCAGCGACGAGCCACAGGAAGGGCCACAGGGCATAGCGGATCCCATGATGCGATGCAGTGATACAGTTACCAAGGAGGCAGGCATGACGTAACGTGCGCACAGTAACTCCTGACAATAACTGTGGCGGTTACTATAGCAGGCCCTTAAAATGAGGCAAAGTAATGATTAGCCTCCACGTGGGGAAGCGTACGAGAGAAGTAAGAGTGATCCGAATGAGTATGAGATGACCCGGCCAGCGAGTGAAAACTCGGAATGTGCCAAGGGAAAGTAAACCTATGAAAATCCGGACTATGAGGTAACTCAGAAAGAAAACCAGAGGCTCGATAAAATTGAACCTGTTGTGGCCTTAGCGGCTAAGGCAGCTAAGACCACACCAGCTTCGGGGACTAATGTTGGGGGGATACCCCCGGGTAGGGTCACGCCGGGGTATAAAGGCCGAGTTAGCCGAGGTACGGCACGGTCAAAGTAGATGCTGGCCGAGTCACCTCAAGGCAGGCCGAATCACGGAGTAACCCGGACCAGGGGATGTCCACCTAACTGGGTCTCAACCGACTTAAGCCGTATGTCGGACAGATGAATCTAACTCATATGCAGGAACAGGTGTGGCCGGATCAACTAGGTACGATCCCGGTTATATCAAGCTTGTAGGAGAAGGAAGGTATCTCGCTGGTCAACGGTGACCACTGTATGCAGAGCGTGAGCGAAGCGGACAGAGGCAGGACCACCGAGGCGTGGCCGACAAAGGTGACGATGCCAATGTCGGATGACGCGGGCACCGCAGAGGCTCACGTAGCCTCTGCATGGATGACGCGGGGTTAAACTAACCCGGTCGGCTTACTATTTGGGGAGGAGGCATATTCCCTGGAATATGCCTCCACATATTCCCTAATTGGAGACCTAGCCACCCCTATATAAGAAGGGCTAGGGCCTCTGTAGAAGGGGTTGGTCTTGAGAGGTTTATGTTCTTCTAGCAAGTGACTGAGGGCTAGCTAGTGGTGAGAGTAAGAGAGTTCCTTCTACCTCCTCTCTCTAATACACCTCAAGGAGCACTTGTAATCTGTGAAGGTGAATCAAATACAAAACTACTGTGTGTGGAATCACCACACTATCCCTCCCTGGATTCCCCTAGTGCATTTAGTCCCCACCTTTAGCCTATCCATGGCATCTACCGTGACACCACCACGACACACGGGCTAAGGGCTGAGGAATATCCCTATGACGATTATGTGCAAATTCTAACATCGTGAGATATTGTGTTGTGATTGGATGTTATATATATCCTTTGTATTCTTGTATTTTTCCTCGATCTAAGGACTTGTCAGGTATCCAAGACCCCAAGGATCGATACAAGTATTAAGGTGAGATGAGTGGTGATTTTATTCTATGCTTGAAACCAAGTGACAACAAGGGGAGTATAGTAGTTATTTGAGATCCATGTGGGAGTAATGGTAACGTCATTGATCATAATGTTTTGGTGTGTTTACTTAATAGCTACACAACCCCGCGTGGCAATGTAGTGGTTGGACAAAAGTCTATAGTAAGCATTGCTAACAATTATATAGTAGTTATGGATGTGTCACCCACAATCTTTATCAATATAGATCACAATCCATCAACGAGATAATTAAGTTTATCTTTATCCAAACATATGTGCATAACTATAGGTGAATCCTTAGCCTTGGCTTATCTCCATTTGTTGATACAAAACCACAAAAAGTAAACATGATTGGTTCAATAAGCAAAAATACTATGATTTTTCAAGGTCTTATTTAAAGTAATATTACACCAAGTTAAGGATTCCCACTAATACAATAAACCTAGGTCTACTAGGGAAAAATAAGCTATACTACAATCCATAATCCGGATCGAAGGTATTAGCACTTGACCTAATCTAAGACACAAGTGGGATTGCAAAAGCCTAAGCTTGGGGATGTTTCCTCAAGTATTAAGAATGGTGGTTATTTTTTAATAAGTTTGTACTGTGCTCCTAGATAGATGCTTGTGTTGGAATTCCAACACTTTGCTTTGCTTTTTTGTTTGCCATTTGTTTTTTTTGTTTTAGTTTGAAGTTTTCCTAGCCGAGCTTTGTTGCCAATTTTCTATTCTCCACATCCCAATCTTCAAAAACACAAAATATTTTCCTTTTATCCTTGCTCTTAAATGCAACTCCATTTGCCTCTATTTGCTTTAATATTTGCAAGAGAGTGGTCTACTTCAAGCTTTGAAGGAACACAATCATATGGAAGAAAAACGTGAAGTCACGAACAAGAGGTAGGTCTTATCCCTCCCACTTCTAAACTTTGAAATGCTTATGCTAGTTGATAGTATCATTGAGATGGTATACTAGTGAGAGGAAGTCTGGATAGTTAGAGTAAAGATTTTGTTTGCATGAATAGTTGGTTAAGTAAGCTCTTACTCTAGTTCTTGTAGTTAACCGTGTGTTGCCTTAGAAATAATTTTGCCAAAAAATTAGAATAAGAAAAAGTCTCAAATTATGATGTGAGTGACGTTTAACTATCTTAAGAGTTTATCCTTGAAGATATTCAACACCATAGATATGATGGTAGACTTGATGGTAATCTTGAAACAATTTTGTTCGAAGGACTCAATGTTTAGCGGTGATTCAGATGCATGCCAAAACTTGACATGTTGATCAAAAAAAGATATTGCTTTACGCATGTATCACAACACTGTCGCACTCATGGTATGCCATGACTCTGCGAGCCTACGAATGATCTGTATAGAGGAAACTATTGGATTTTGGCTATGATTTGATTGAACATTCATAATAGCAACTGCTATAATGGTTAAAATTATGGCACTCTCATGGCCTATGTTGCAAGTAAAAGATGGAACAACCCTTTTGGTCAGAATGGTTATAGAAGTCTATCCTAGGTTACACAGTCTGCTTAAACTCACTAAGTTTTGGCATGGTTTCTGATGAGTCCAAAATTGAACGAAAAGGCTAGAAAAAGCGCGCGCGTTCTCGAGCGCGCTCTGCAATCACTGATGTTGCTGCACGTGGCGTCTGGAGAGTCCTTCGTGTGCTTTCCTTAGCCTTCCCTGCGCGACACGTGGTGCCTACAGAGAGGGGTGGCGGTCCTTTTTCCCTTTCTTTTTTAGATTCAAACATGAAAAATGCGATATCTTTTAAACAAATCATCCAAACTGAGATCCGTTTTCACAATTGCGCTAGTCGTGTCGAGATCCACAAAACTAGATCCCATATGATAGGTTTTTGAAAAACTTTTTGTTTTGCACTGCCCTTTGATCCTACATTGCACTGCCTTCTGTTGTGTTGCGCTGCCTTAGTTCGCAGTGCACTGCGCGGTTTCCAGGCAGTGTACTACACACTATCCAGGCAGTGCACTGTCTATGCACTGTCCAGGCAGTGCACCGTTTATGCACTGCCTTGTTGCCCTGTGTTGCACTGCCTTAGTTCATAGTGCACTGCGCGGTGTCCAGGCAGTGTACTACGCACTGTCCATGCAGTGCACCGTCCATGCACTGCCTTGTTGTTTTGTGTTGCACTGCCTTAGTTCGCAGTACACTGCGCGGTGTCCAGGCAGTGTACTACGCACTGTCCAGGCAGTGCATCGTCCATGCACTGGTTTGTTATTCTGTGTTGCACTGCCTTAGTTCGCAGTGCACTACACGGTGTCCAGGCAGTGTACTACGCACTGTCTAGGCAGTGCACCGTCCATGCACTGCCTTGTTGTTTCGTGTTGCACTGCCTTAGTTCGCAGTGCATTGCACGGTGTCCTGGCAGTGTACTGTCTCGTTACACTGCCTTGCACTGCCTTCGGTCGTAGTGCACTGCGTGGTGTCCAGGCAGTGCACCGTCCAAGCACTGCCTTGTTGTACTGCGTTGCACTGTTTAAGGTCGCAATGCACTGTGCGATGTTCTTGGAGTGCACGGTGTACTGCGTTGCACTGCTTTCGGTCAAGAGAAAACGAGTTGCACCGCTCGTGCACTGCCTTATTGCACTGCGTAGAACTGCCTTTCGTCACGTGCACTGCATGAGCAGCTAGCCACGTGTCAGGTTGCCGTGTGGCCGGAAATACACGTGCTGCCGTGCGGCCGGAAATACACGCGTTGCCGAGCGGCCGGAAATACGCACGGGTGAGCTTCCACATGTCACGTGTCGGGCTGCCGTGTCGGCCGGAAACGTGCGCGCTGCTGCCGAAACGCGCGCTTCCTGAAGAGCGCGCTCCCGCTAGTCGTTCCCAAAATTGAAGAATATTTACCTTTTGTTTTTTGCATAAGTAGAATAGGGATTTTTGTATTTTACTGCGTTTGCACGCATCTTTTGTCCTTGTTTCAACAGGATCCCAAATTAGTGAGCCTCTTATGGATATATCAATTGTAATTGTCATATTATGTTATAATATGATAGTTTTAAGTGATAAAAGTCATTTAATTGATTTACCTTCGCACTTGGGAGAATAGCAAACATGAGGCAGGCTTCTACAACGTTAACGACCATTGGTACGGGTGGATCCGGCCCGTACCGTCCACCCGTACCACAGGGTAGCGCATCCGCCTCGTCAAATACTTTCTCCTGACAAAGACGGATCACAGATCTGACATTCACAGCAACCTTGAACCACGAAAAACCACACCAGAAAGGGATCTAAAGGAGGAACTTGGAGAAGGGAAAATCACTGCTGCTTCACGGATCATTGGAGGACATCGCATCATCCCCTTCATCATCAACCGCTGCATCACCATCACCACTATTACCCCATCTTTCATTCATTAGATCTTGTTGTAATTCCAGATTCAATTATGGTTTGCACTAGATTTATCCCCATACTTTTACCCATCCATTTGATTATGATGATGTCATTGATTGCTTCCATGTGTGAGTAGTTTACCCTCGTTCTTGGGGAGATGTATAAACCCTATCACTATTATGAAATTGAAACAAAGATGATCTATTCTCGTGTCCATATGACTTACTGGACTATGACAGATTTATGATGTGTGTTTGATCTCTCTCTTTAGATGGTATGTGAAGTCGGTCACATATCATTTGCCTTCAGGACTAAGAAGAGGGTGAAATCTTTTGGACGTGTTTGGAAGCATGCCCCGGAAGCTATTGCGACTAATTGGCACCGACTAACATCCTACACTGTCAAAGGAGGATAAAGAGAGATTCCCTAAGCTAATTACGATACCCATGGGGAGACCCTTAATTGTGGTGGTCTGTATGCGTGATTGCTCTCAGACATCGTGGTGGTTATTTAGAGGTGACCTCATTCTTGGCTCAACAAAGTAACTGCCTATAAGCCTTGTGGTGAACATCTTATTATGGAGCTCTCTTGATAGCTGTGAGATTCAACACATTTTTTATGGTTCTTATTGATGGGTTTCTCCCGGATTTGATCATTTTCTAGCTTTACCTAACGCTAATACTTCGGTAGTGAAGAAAACTTGGTTTTTAATGTGTGTTTCAGGTTCTGAATGTTAATAGAAGGTTTTAACTAGAGAAACACAATATTCAGGCGAAAACAAGCAAGTCTCTCTTTGGAAGCAATCGAGGGAAGTATACAGAGGCTTTAACGAGCAACTATACGGCGAGAACATTTTTCCGGCCGTATAGTTCCCGCCGTATAGCTGCCGCCGGCTCTGTCTTGTCAAAAGGGACAACTTCCATGAAGAGGCCAGACGCGAAATCATAACACAGCAGCCGCCATCCCATCCAGGAAGAAAGAGGAGATCCGGAGAAGAAGGGGGAAGACATTCTTCATCTCTCTCCACGATCTTCGATCTCCTAGCCAATACACCCCCATAGCCATTACTTGTACTTGAGAGAGAGAGAGAGATCTTCACCTTGCACGACTAGGGTTTGAGATTGTTTCTTCCTATCCTGAATTGTGTTGGATTACTTTTCTATTCTTATTGTGGATCTCCACAGTAATATCGAGAAGAACTCCCTTTGTTTAATTATATCGATGATGCTTTCTTCTCTCATGTGTGAGTAAGTTCCTTGGGCGTGGGAGATGTAAGGGATTGGTGAGATGTGATGTGCCTCCATATATTTTCCATTAGTTTGTGATTGATTCTAATTACTATATTATGTGTGCTTGACTATCTATGGGATGCCTAATGCTTGTTGTCCAATTAAGGGCCCAGACAACATGATGCTTTGTTCTACATAGATAGGATCTTGTTCACTAGCAGACCGGCGACCCCCGAGTGACACGGGGTTATCAATGGAAAACTAGTAGAATCGAGGATAATGAGTAACCACCGTGCTTATTGCATTAGTCCGATCCAAGGAGCTTAATTGCTAAGCAACCTGAAGGGTCTTAATCGTCTAGTGTCTGACCATGGTTTTGGTAACAGACTAGTAGGATTACTGAAGTTGGGACGAAATCTACCAAGAGTAGTTCCGGCTAATTATGGGTTGCTCGCCTACAGATATACTTATAAGATTATAATTGTTATACTTATCATTCGTCCACCTGGCACAGTCACTATCACCATGAACTATATCTCCCGCACCTTCTTTGTCATCTGCGGAAAACAACAAACAACCAAATTGGTCTTTACTTTTATGCTTTTTATTTCTAAAGTTTACATTTTAGTTTTATTTAAATACACCCAGTTAAATCCAAATTCCATTCTCATTTCAACACTTGCAGTCAATTCACTCGAAGACCTGTGGCAACTTTGGGTGTGATGGAGACTTCACTCATAAACACTTACCTTTGGGCTCCCTATGGGATCGATATCTATACTTTGAAACTAGCTACAAACGATATGTGCACTTCCATACATCATATGTCCACACATATCATGACACAAGAAGTAGGTTAACCTAATTATGAATAATAATATCATGATAGCGGTGTATCCTACATCCCCGAGAATGCTTTAGCCCTATTGAGTTCAACCACGTTTCCAAACACTCTTGTTACTTGCTTTCTTTTACTTGTTTTAATTACCATTCTGCATTCAACCAAAAACCTTTTAAACACCATTTACTTGAAACTAGCTCTATGTGGGTTTGATACTCTTATTTTGAAACTAGCTACAATCAATCTGTGCACTTGTAGTCACCAGTTTCGTCACTACTGAATTAAACTTCTTGAAGGACAAAGAATAGAAGAGAAGTATTTGATAGTCTTGATTTATTGATGTGGGTGTTATACAAGGAGACACTCCAATGCTTTGCTTATTTTGATATGATATGTCACTCTTAATTTGATTAATGAATCTTCTAGTTTCCTTGCCAAGCTGAGAGTTAACTAGAGGAATTAGAATAAATATTTGCTCATCTAGTTGTTCTTGATTATGAATTCTTTGATTTAATTGCCTAGCCTTGACACCACTTGCATACTATTCTTGGCACTACTATTGCTATGCTAAGCTTTTAGGTTGAAGAAGTGGTGGGTGCATGAAACTACCAGTTGTAGTTGAACTCGCTTTTTCATTGATTCGGTTTGAACACTGAGATCCTTATGATTTTTCTTTCTTTCTTGCCCGGAGGCCATCAAGGTTTAAGGTTGGTGCTGTTGATGGCTATGAAATACAGCCATGTCTCTCCGTCTTAAAACTATATACTTATCAAGAATTTGATGAAATATCTCTCTAGCATTGCCACTAATGACTACATATTTGCGTAGATGTGCAAATCTTCTCCTTGATATTTTCCCTTGTAGGCACTTTTATGAAATCTGGAGCAATTAATGGACATTTACGAATTTCCAATATTCCCAAGTCAATAGTGCTTCAGAGAAGGTTTCTAGACGTTTTAATGAGCACCCATATGGGCAGGTACCATCCGTGTGACCCTCCGGAGGCTTTGCCAAGTCAAACCAAGTAACTTTTGTGAAGCTGGCTATATAAGAATCGGCTCATAGCCACCATAAACCCTAACTCTAGTTAGCAGAACACATTTGGCGTTGTTTGCATATGAGGAGAGGAGATCCTATCTTCACCACCATAGCCACAACTCCTCCCCTCCTCCATCTCCACTCCATAGCCATAGTCATCTACTTGTACTCTTGATCTCATCACGATTGACGATATTGTAAGACTATTTGTCATTTGTCTTAATAATTTTCAATACAATGTTTATGATTGTTGATCTAATCATGTGTGAGTAGTCCTCACGGGTCGAGGGCTAAGGCATAGCCTCGCAGCAATTATGTGCAATTTCTAACACCATGGGATATTCTGTTGTGATTGAGTGTTAGATCTATCCTTTTGAATTTTTGTATTTTGCCTTGATCCAAGGACTTTTTAGGTACCCAAGACCCCAAGGATTGATATAGGTATTAAGGTGAGATGAGTGGTGACCGGCTTCTATGCGTGAAACCCAATGACAACAAGGGGAGTACAATAGTTGTTTAGATATCCATTTGGGAGTAACGGTAACATCACTGATCATAAATCTTTTGTTTGTTTTACTTAATAACTATGCAATCCCGCACGATGGTGGTGTAGCAGTTGGATAAAAGTCTATAGTAGGCGGTGCTGATAATTACTGTAGTTGCTACAGACGTAGCGCCCATAATCTTTACCAATATTAGATCACAAACCATGAACGAGATGATTAAATTTATATTTATCCTAACATATGTGCATAGCTGCAGGTGAATCCTTAGCCCTGACCTATTTACATCCATTGATACAAACCACAAAAAGTAAACATGAAGGGTCCGACAAGCAAAAATACTACAATTTTTAGGGTCATGTTTAAAGTAATCCTACACCAAGCAAAGGCTTCCCAAGGATTCAATAAACCTAAATCTACTAGGGAAAAAGAAGCTATACTATAATTTATAATCTGGATCGAAGGTATCGTCCATTTTTCTAATGTCATTGATGACTGCAAATGCACATATCGTTTGTAGCTAGTTTCAAAATAAGAGTATCGAACCATGGAGAGCTATTGGTAAAGGTCTTAATGTTCCTCGCCACTATTTGCTAAAGAGTACTTAGAAGATGTCTTTGATTTGAAGTAGGGGTTCTTAAGAGTGTTTGAGTGTGTGTGAACAAAGCAATAATAATTAATGCAAGTAAACATAGAGAGGTTTGTGATGTAAGGTAATTAGAACTACAATAGGACTAAAGCATTCTCAAAGAGTGTTAGATCCATCACTAGCAATTATGTTTAGTCGTGATTAGGATATATCTATGTTGTCATTCATGTATGTGTATACGAGAATCTCCAAAGTAGATGATCAAATACCAGTCATCTTATATTTCATCTCTCATAACCACAACAGTAATGTTAGGCAAGCCACCTTTGATCCCCTGCTATTAAGGGTTAACCCCATGGTCATGGACTGCGATTTGTGAGTCTTCTCATATCCCCTTTGAACACATGAGTAATGATCCAATGCAATATGTCACTTAGAAGTTAGAACCTTCACACCACCACATTCCCAAGGATAGTTCCATCAATTGTCCCAAAGGAAAATGTTATGTGGTCGACAACACACAACATCAAGAGAGAAACTAAAACACATTCATGAACAAAATTATAGGTCATCTTTATTTCAATTCATAACCACGTTAGGGTTTCACCATCTCCCCAAGAACAAGGTAAACTACTCACACATGGAGGCAATCAACATCATCACAGTAATATGGACTAGACTTTTCTTTGTGCCCCCCGGGCACGGTTGTTAGACATGATGTTTGACTAATAAGGAGTCGTAAGCGAGGCACGGTAATTAACCGATAAGGATCTATAGCATGCTAAAAAGTTGAGATACCATTTGACAACCAGAGTTAGACAGATCTACTAGTAGTGGCATACGTTGCTAAATAGCGCGATAGGATAAAGACATAGGAATATCATTTTTTTTTGAGGAATATCATTCAACAACACATTCCTTGATACTTAAACATATCAGTTCATTACACATGCAATGAGATAGGTACCAAGACGGTCGCAAATATTTTGTTGTTCTCCACTACCATAGTCCAAACTTTTAAATCTTAATCATCATTTATTTAGCTTACAAAAACATCGATGTCACTTTTCTGACTCCATTAATACTTGTCTCACATTCAAGCCCAGTCAACAAATACACCCGAGCTAGCAGCACAAAAATTACAAATGGATGAAAGATAGATATCGATATTGATTTGTTTTTGACACCTCGCAATTTACAGAGCCATCTTAGAACAAAGAAAATAAAGTAGAAGCAAATCTAGAATGTACACTTCATGGTTGTAGGGAAAAGTGAAACATGAAAGGAAAAATTGAAATCGTGTACTGCCTAGACTGCAATGTACACTACTTCTGTGAATGGGTTGATTGGACAGACTGTTGGTAGTACTTGAGGTTTCTATTGGCCTTCATGTTGGCAACTGAAGGTACAAATTGCTTCTACTTTAGGTCTCCGTCTCCTTGCCACACCCCATGAACCACATGACACACACACACAGGAATCATCTCCACTTCCGAGAGCCCACTTCCAATTTAGCAAGAAAACCAACATTCATTGTGTCTTAATGCAACTGAGTTAACAACCTTATGCCAGGGAGAGCGTCGACAATTGGCGCTGTAGCCTGGGTAGCCCTCAAGCTCGACCTCCTCCATCATGTCGCTGACACGGGTGGGGTTACATTGTTGTGCATAGGCCTCATCTTGATCCGATGCTACATTAGTTCACAAATGAGGCGCAACAACAACAGAATGGATCTATATACAATGAAACCTTACTGTATGAGACATAACAACATCAAATATGCACTTCCAGTTTAGCAAGAAAGCCAACATTCATCTATGTCTTATGCAGATGAGTTAACAAACCTGATGCTAGGGAGAGCACCGACAATTGGCGCTGCGGCCTGGGTAGTCCTCAAGCTCGACCTCCTCCATCCTGTCACTGACACGGGTGGGATCACACTACTGTGCATAGGCCTCATCTTGATCTGATGCTGCATCAGTTCACAAATGATGTGCAACAGCAACGGAACGCATCTACAGACGACGAAACTTGACTACATGAGATAGAACAGCATCAAAGATATACATGAGAGACCAAAACAAAATCAACCATATGAACAATACAAATCAAGGTAGGCTCCTTGCCAATGAAAGAAGTCAACTCGCCCCACCAGTTCCCCAGAACACAGTGCCGACGGATAGAAAGCCCTTCATCTGCACAGCTAGCGGACGCTACTTCTCAGCTTGGCTGACGGACGGGCGCCATAGGCATCTATTTACTCTCGCTAGACGGACACCCGCTGGCACCTGAATCTGCAAGAACCGTTTTGTGTCAATAGTGACAAACACCATGAGACGGGGACATGAACATGCATCAATGTTGTTATGCGTGAAGCCAATTTTATCTATTGTCATACTATAGAGCAACCATACTTGTCATATAAACTGCATAGCAGGCTTGCAGGATTAAAATGAATGTTATAAGGTAATGCTTATGACCTGAATGGTTAACCTATGCAATTTTCATCTTTAAGATGGCTTACAAGAACATTAAGCGTAATGGTAGTCCAATTCTATTTCAGTCTGATGATAGTCGAATTCCACCCTCCATAATTTAGTAAGGCGGCAAGTGAGCCAGAATTACCTGAATCGCGGGCAAAAGAAACTCCCCTATAGTGCCAGCACTTCTCTCCAACATCCATTCCAAAAGAAGCTCGCCTATATTTCTAGCACTTCTCCCCAACAGCCATGGCAAATCACTAAAAAGGAAGCAAAACAATTGACTATCAGTAAAAATGGTCAAAGAAAATCTAATGAACTATATCTATCAAAGCTTATGGTAAACATTATCTACAACTATTTAACAATCAACCACTCAAGCTGACAACATCGCAATTTATGTTGTCAAGATAATAAAGCTTTCCCTTCAAGAGGTTAAAATATATAGCTTAAAATTTAGATAATTCATGCTGCAAGTTGATGACAAATCAAATACAACATTTTGATGTATGTAGAGAGAAATGAGCATGCAAGTTCTGCTTCAGCAGGTAGTCATAGGTATACATCAAGAAAATCAAGTAAAGCTTATGGCTTAAGATCACTGCAAGGAGTTTCCACCGATGCTCTAGACTGTGGTACATACAATAGTCTACTAAAGTATTTCTACTGGATCTCTTTGATACTTATGTTCTGATTAAGCTCTACAATGTAAATGTCTCACAACATGAAAGAGAACATTAATTCAAGAATTTAGAATGGACACTACAGGAAAGAACTGAGGTGCCGACGGCTGGCCGACTACGCCAACGGCCAAATGTCAGGGCCGTCGGCGTAGCTGCCTCCCCCGGCCAGCCGACCAGCCCAGCCGTCGGCGTAGGGACAGCCGTCGGCGTAGATGACGGTGCCGAGGGTAGCCCTCGGCGTAGCATGGCCGTCGGCGTAGTAGAGAGGGATGTGCCGACGGTGGCTCTCGGCGTAGCCCTAGTTCAGACATGGCGACGGAAACGGGGTTAGGTAGCCAGGCTGTGCCGACAGCCTGGGCTCTTTAAAACAAATTGTTTGGTCTGTGCCGACGGCTAGGCCGTTGGCGTGGGCCTCTAGATTTTTTTTCCATTTAATTTTAGTCATAGCTATTTTTCCTTTTACCTCGTTAATTTTTGAAAAATCATAACTAAATCATTCTAATTCAGAAAAATACAAATAATATATCAAAATTTGCAGAAAAATAAGATCTATCTATCTACACTTAAATATTACATATTTATAAACAAAAATTAAGTGAAACTAAAACATTATATATAGTTTAAAACAGGCATTAGAAATTCAAAAACGATCCAAACAATGCGAAACATTCACGTGGTGTCATATTATGTGACATAATTAGAAGAAAAAATATCAAACTTGGTATATTGATTATGTCTCAAAAAACTTAACAAAATAACCTATCTCGTTCGAGGTTTCTTGGCTTTCGGATCGAATGACCAATATTATGGCTAGAATGAAGCCATAGTTTGTGATAATGTGTCCATATTGTGCATACATGTGTATCATGGGATGGCGAATAATGTTTCAGCAGGAAGTTTTCCTTTTCGTCGCACCAAAAAGCTGTTTTCCATTTTCCGAGTGCAAAAAACGGACTGTTTTGTGAAGGAACCACCAAATGGCTAATTTAAAATGCTACCATCACATTTTTCAAAAATATTAGACAACCTTACATGGATAATGTCAAAAAAGGGTAATCTCAAACCTTTTCGTCTATCCCTGGTGAAAAAGACAAATTCCTACCGAATTGGTAGGAAGTGGGTCAGATATGAATTACAGGTACATGATCGGATGCTCATGATTTTTTACAAAAATCATTTTTAGGTTCACAATATGTTGTTTCATCAGATATCCACTTCAAGTTTAGCGAGTCTCAGCCCCGAGCTAAGAATCTTCATGCCCGTCCTTCGACAAAGTTTAACGATAGTTTAAAACGGGCATTAGAAATTCAAAAACGATCCAAAAAATACGAAACCTTCGTGTGGTATCATATCATGTGACATAGTTAGAAGGAAAAATATCAAAGTTGGTATATTGATTCTGTCTCAAAAAATTTAACAAAATGACATATCTCGTTTTCGAGGTTTCTTGGCTTTCGGGTCGAATGACCAATGCTATGGCTAGCATGAAGGCATAGTTTGTGACAATGTGTCCATATTATGCATACATGTGTATCATGGGATGGTGAACAATGTTTCAGGAGGAAGTTTTCCTTTTCGTCGTACCAAAAAGCCGTTTTCTATTTTCCGAGTGCAAAAAACGAACAGTTTTGTGAAGCAACCACCAAATGGCTAATTCAAAATGCATCCATCACATTTTTAAAAAATACTAGACCAACTTACATGGATAATGTCATAACAGGGGATATCAAACCTTTCCGTCTATCCCTGGTGAAAAGGACAAATTCCTGCCGAATCGGTAGGAAGTGGGTCAGATATGAACTACAAATACATGATTGGATGCTCATGAATTTTTTACAAAAATCATTTTTAGGTTCACAATATGTTGTTTCATCAGAGATCCACTTCAAGTTTAGCGAGTCTCACCCCCGAGCTAAGAATCTTCATGCCCGCCCTTCGACAAAGTTTAACGATAGTTTAAAACGGGCATTAGAAATTCAAAAACGATCCAAACAATACGAAACCTTTGCGTGGTGTCATATTATGTGACATAGTTAGAAGAAAAATATCAAACTTGGTATATTGATTATGTCTCAAAAAACCTTCATAAAATGACCTATCTCGTTCGAGATTTCTTGGCTTTCGGGTCAAATGACCAATGTTATGGCTAGAATGAAGGCATAGTTTGTGACAATGTGTCCATATTGTGCATACATTTGCATCATGGGATGGCGAACAATGTTTCAAGAGAAAGTTTTCCTTTTCTTCGCACCAAAAAGGCGTTTTCCATTTTCCGAATGCAAAAAACGGACGGTTTTGTGAGGCAACCCCCAAAATGGCTAATTCAAAATGCTACCATCACATTTTTCAAAAATACTAGACCACCTTAAATAGATAATTTCATAACAGAGGGATCTCAAACCTTTCGGTCTATCCGTGGTGAAAAAGACAAATTCCTGCCGAATCGGTAGGAAGTGGGTCAGATATGAACTACAGGTACATGATTGGATGCTCATGATTTTTTACAAAAATCATTTTTAGATTCACAATACGTTGTTTCATCAGAGATCCACTTCAAGTTTAGCGAGTCTCAGCCCCGAGTTGAGAATCTGCATGCCCTCCCTTCGACAAAGTTTAACGATAGTTTAAAACGGGCATTAGAAATTCAAAAACGATTTAAACAATGCGAAACCTTTGCGTGGTGTCATATTATGTGACATAGTTAGAAGAAAAAATATCAAACTTGGTATATTGATTATGTCTCAAAAAAACCTTCACAAAATGACCTATCTCGTTCGAGATTTCTTGGCTTTCGAGTTAAATGACTAATGTTATGGCTAGAATGAAGGCATAGTTTGTGATAATGTGTCCATATTGTGCATACATGTGCATCATGAGATGACGAATAATATTTCAGGAGGAAGTTTTCCTTTTCGTCACACCAAAAAGCCGTTTTCCATTTTTCGAGTGCAAAAAACGGACGGTTTTGTCAAGCAACCACCAAATGGCTAATTCAAAATGCTACCATTATATTTTTTAAAAATACTAGACCACCTTACATGGATAATGTCATAACAGGGGGATCTTAAACCTTTCCGTCTATTCCTGGTGAAAAAGACAAATTTCTGCCAAATCGGTAGGAAGTGGATCAGATATGAACTACAGGTACATGATCGGATGCTCATGATTTTTTACAGAAATCATTTTTAGGTTCATAATATGTTGTTTCATCATATATCCACTTCAAGTTTAGCAAGTCTCAGCACCGAGCTAAGAATCTTTATGTGTGCCGTTTTAAACGGGCAAATGAAATTATGATAAGAAAATCATGGCATAGTTTGTGATAAGTTGATATTGATATCATATTTGGATTTATCTCATTTTTCTAATCAATTTACACATATTATTTGCTCAATTCCGATTTACAGATTTAAAGATATTAATTATTCCATATTAAATAAAAATACAAAAAAATCATTATATTTTTTATTTGAATTCAATAATATTTTTACTTATTTATTTTGTTTACTTAAATAATTGTTTGTAATTTTATAAAATACAACCATGTGACATGATGATATAAGAGTTAATAGGATTGATATCATAGTACTGATAACAATGTGTAAATTGCTTTGCGGAAAGAGATTCTGAAGGAACAAGGAAGTTAAACATGCTGGAGCTGTAGTAGTGTTAGGATGGGCGACCGACCGTGAAGTTTGACTAAAACTGTAATTTAATCAATTATTAAGTATAAATAGTGTTAAAAATAATCATAGCAAGAGTTTAACGAGTCAAACAATTTAAAAATTAAAAAAATATTCTTTTAAAAAAAAATTAAAAAAATATTTTAGGCTATGCCGACGGCCTCTATTCCTGTGCCAACGGCCTGGCCATCGGCGTAGCTCTAGGCTGGGCGGTTTCGTAACGGCCGTCGCCTGCATCGTGGGACCCGCTACGATTGCTATACCAAGGGGCTGTGCCTGTGCCGACGGCCAAGGGGATGTGCTGTCCAGGAGCTACGTCGAGGAGGCTACACCGACGGCCACCGTCGGCACAGCCTGTGCCGACGGCAATTTGGCGTTGTGCCGACGGCAGCCGGCCGTCGGCGCCTCAAATCTTTCCTGTAGTGAGAGGGTCTTACAGCAAGGTTGCCTTCTTTCTCCGATGCTCACAACGAAGCAAGCAAGCCATCATAGATGTCAAGCCGGAGGCAGATATGCTCTTAACAAATGCTCCCTTTCACCTAAGCATGCATAAACATCATCAATCAGAGCCAAAAATCTACCTTCTATTCTGCACAATTTTAGTCTTATAAATAAGAGGGAGAGAGAGCTTACCAACATGTAATGGATGAAGAGGCGAGTTGGAGTATGATAGCGGGGCATTAGCTAGTTTATTATCTGGCGGACGGTCGGTGGTCAGGCACTCAGTCTCTTCCGCTTCGCAGGAACAGGTTCATCACAAACCGCACGAATATATGAAGGAACATGACATTCAAACCCTAGCTGAAAGTTATGTGTTGAGATAGAGCCACACCCATCACGACTAACCCTATCAGAAAGTAGAAGTAGTTAGAATAGCATGTTAGCAAAGAAAACACTGCTGGTGCCTGGCCAACATCGCCAATGTCGTCCTCGCCTCTTTGCCTCCGTGTCATCGCCTCGTCAGTTTTTGCATGAGAGGGAACGCATGTGAGACGATAGGGAGAGATACTCAAGGAGGGAGTGTTGACTGGTGAGGAGTGATTACCTGCAAGTTCATGCAGATGCTGGTCAGTGAGCTCGTCTCAATCACCGTAGACACGATGGTCGCCATATAGACGGCTCCCGAAACTACGGAGCGGTAGATCTGAGAGGGTAAAGAAGATTGGGCGTAGGCTGCGACCTTATCTAATTGTTGAATCCTCGAAACAGGTATGCGCCTAGCTATATTAATATAGCAACCATGATTGAGATCGCTGCTGGGCCAAACAGCACAACGCCCAAAGAAAACAACAAAGAAAAAGAAAAAGACAAGAAAAAGAAAAAGAAGAGAAAATAAAGCCGACAACAATGGCTCGACAAATACGAGGATGACCCGCAACTGCTGCACTCTCCGAAGAATTGCCACCACGCTCCTAGCGCTTCGAAGCGTCGCATATCAAGCAGCACCTCCAAGAAGGAAGTGACGACACCGATGCTGCTGCCCGGACTGGTCCTAGGGTTTCCCCCCGATACACTACAGGAGGTGGGGAAGAGATACACCCGACGCCCTTCAGGAAGGAAGACGACACCCGCAGGCGACGTCACGTCGGTGTCAAGACGACAAGGATTTCTCCCGACCCCTCAAAACCACGCTCCCAGACGCTGTGAATTGCTCCACTAAGCTCACCGCCCACCAGAATACGCCCCCACGGTTTTGCCGTCACCACCGCCATCTCACCGTGACCCACGATCTAAGACTGGTACAACCGAGAAGAGGTGACCTCGGCGGCGGTCGGCGGTACAGTAACACGTGGGAGGGAACAACCTCCACTGTCGGGGGGCGATAGCCGACCGGATGTAGTAATAAGGGCAAACCAGGCCCTCGCTGGCCTGGCCGATCCCAAATGGCACGTGAAGCCCCGCCGCCACACTTCAGCAAAGGTGTCACTGACGTTGCCATCCCAACCACTAGTCCCTACTCCTCTGTCCACCAGTGGATCTGCTGCCACCGCGGATCCCCGCTGCCAAGAGGCCGCGCCATCGCCACCGTGCTCACCCGGAACTTCCGGACCACCGCTGGTCTGAGGAATGCCACCTGGGTCAACACCCCAAGTCACCACTTTGACGAGCTAAGACACAGACACCGAGGATCGGTACACGACAGCAGAAATGAGCAGAAGACGGACACCCACAGCAGGCACAGCACCTCCGTGCCACCGACGAGTCGCGCCCAGCAGAACCCGCCAGGGTCTGCGCAACCAGCATTGGGCCCATGGCCCAAGACTAACCCCCAACCCCTACACAACCAGGGAGGGTGGACGCCGGCCACGGCCTGTCAGGCCCAGATTGGGCCTGCCCTGGCCTAGATCTGGTTGACATGGCCCAGCCGCCCGCCGCAACCTCATTGCTCCGTACCAGGACCCCCGGGTGTCCCAGTCCCTCGTTGTCTCCGCGGGAACCGCCGTCGCCCAGCCACCCCTACTGCCAACCGCCGGCGCTGCCCAGGAACCAGGAGCTCGGGGCCCTGCTGCCTTCGGCCGTAGCAACCTCCAGCAGCAGCACCCACCACGGTGCCTCTCCCGCCAGCCGCTGCAGAGGACGCCGACCATGTCCTGCGCCATCCATGGCCCCTGCCGCCCTAAGACCGAGCGTAGCACAACCACCTCGCCGCCCATCGCGTCGAAGCCCACAGGAGCTCCACCTCGCCATGGTCCCCGGCGGGAAGACCACGCCCTGGCCCGGTGGCACCGTCCCGCGCCCGCCCCACCGAGCAGGAGACTGAAGGAGCCCCGTTGCCGCCAGCACCTACCGGGCTTTGCCCGGCCATGCCCCCTGGCAAAGGCGAGGGAGGAGGAGGGAGGTGGAGGGGGCCCGGTGGCGGGGATCTAGGGTTCCCTCCTCGTCGCCTCGCGGGGGTGGCGCAGGATGGGTTTGGTCCTTTTTTGGTTATGTATTTGACTCTTCTTCATCTAATTGCTGAATGACATAGCGTAAGAGGCAAAGCTATACATACCGAGATCCTTGCTCACCGCCACTAGTACTCTAGAGTACATCGCTTCCTTGTGCCCCACATGGATCTGAGTAGGACAAAACTCTAGCGGAGAAGAAACCGTACCTCTCAAGCCGCGACATAGATGTCTGGATCCATAATCAGTGGTGTGCTCTGCCTCTCCTTTTCCCTGCTGAGAGAGAAAGAGAGAAAGAAAGCTACAAGGGAGAGATCTAGGGTGAATGGCTTACCTCAGTGCGCTGAACTTGCAGATGTCCAGAGGCACTGTGGTATGTTCCCCTTTGGAAATAGAGAGGTGCGAGAGGGGAGGATGTAGTAGAAGGGGTGGGATCACCTAAAGGTGTTCATCTCATGCTGCTGAAAGCTGTATAGGGCTCCGCCTCTCGCATGCCAAATCATGGTTAATGAAGTCGTAGGTCGCGGGGTGTCGCGACAATGAACAGTGCGCGAGGATGGCTCACGATTGTAGCATCCCAATTGTCTAACAATTGCAATGCTACTAGCCTAGTCTACATAGATGCTACTTCCTATATATAATTGTTGCATCATAATTATATCATGCTCACGATATGGAGTTCAAAAAGATGTGCAGCATGATAAACAGATGATAGACCACCGTAGTGCCTTGAGAAACTCCGGATTGCCAAAGATGCTTGAATATGCATAGATATGATCACGGTATACTCAAAATCACAGGAGATAACCGTCACCATTTGGAGGATAGTGTTGATAGCATTTTCCACATTCCACCCATGATAAGTGTCCTATAGCTATGCTGAGAACCAAATTACAATCACCAGCATCGGATCGACACATGTTATGTAATTAGCCCAAGAGAATTGGATATGAAATAAAACTTCAGGATTAAGCGCCGGTGACAAAAGAATGAGTTAGCATGGAGATGCTGATAAAAGGGAGATAGATAATGTCTCACACACGACTGGAAAGGAGTGTAGAAACATAGATGTATCAAAGAAAAAATTTCCGCATTTTTCGGCATTAAAATACCAATAGATGCGCAAAATCACTTAGCAGATAGAGATTAGCAACAGATGCTTACACAGAATGTGGAGTTGCTAGAAGGAAGGACACCCTTAAGAAGATGGCACCGGTTAACAAGGAATCAGATAGATCGCGCCGGTTTTCAAAAGCCTGTCGGTATGGAATATACCAACAGTTGATAACCAAAGGCAGATTGTGATACAAATTGGATGCAACATATGGACAAGGAATTTCACACACACACACACACACTTTCTATGGTACTACGGAAACCTAGAACACGTGAATCCTAGTTTGAATTTTAAGAAGAGGATTGAAAACGTTACACTTCCTTACCAGAAAAAGGGTGGTGGGTGGGTAAGAAGAAAAGTGGAAGCAGTCCTACTCTCGCGTTTTGTTTTTCCCTAGTATACATAGCTACCAAAAATATTTGCTAGACTGACAACGACCATTTGGCTGAGACCCTGAAGGGCGGGATGGCTCTGATACCAATTGTAACTACCTCAGTGAATTGCGCTCCTAGTTACAAGCCTGGATGAGCGGAAATGGTTAAAATAGTACGGTGGGGCCCAAATGCCACTCACAGGTAGACCTTTCGGCCGTCCTAACCATTTCCAAACATCGGGACAAGAACGGGCGGCGTAATCGGCAGGCGAAGGGATCATCTACATACACAAATGAGTATGTATGCAAGCCACCATACAATGGTTCTCAGAGTCATTCCATCTAAAAAGAAAGGAAATATAGCAACGCCATACGGCAAGATCCAAATATCCTAGATAGATATAATAGTTTAGGATATCTCCTCATACATCAAACATCAGAGTATCAAGCGGAAGCGGAAAACAAGATCCGAGTACGGATAAGAAGCAAATCGGCATAAGATGCCCCATAAATAAACACATCCCGCCCACAGATCCCACGGATCCCCGTTCCCGGAATCTCTACACCGAATGATCGTTGCCCACATCGTCCGTCTCCTCCACCCAGTATCCATCTTGCGAGCTTACCTGTGCATCTGAATCAAACAATTTATCGTGTGAGACCCTAGGGGTACTCAGCAAGTCTTTATGCCTCTAAAGGGGACACAACCTGGGGTGACGCAATTGCAGCAAAAGATAATACCTATCAATTCTATAGATACTCGCTAACCATCCGCCTAACCATAGATAGACGGATGTCCGTGAATTAATAACAACAGTTATAACGGTAATATTAACAGATCCATCCTCCTCCTCGCTTACCGACGAGGAAGCGGATGAACAACCCCCCCATCCGTTGGCAGTTTTATTATCCATTCCATGAGTATTGCACTATTTACTAGTCAGGTACTTAGTCAAATTAACAGCGGTACTTTAGTTATGCTTGTCTATGATCGAGAAACTGTGCTCCAAGTCATCCATAACCGCGGACACGGCTTTCAGAAAGTTTTACCCTGCAGGGGTGCACAAATAGCAACACACACTCAATCAACCTCGGAAAAACCAAATCAAAACCCAACGAGGCAGTCACGACAAAGCGATCACAGGATTCAGAAATATTTCAGGGGGCCACCCCATTAAGCTACCCACGACGAAGTTGGCCGACTTCGAGACGGACTCAAGGTTTGCGTCAATGGCTGTAAACGACAGGGAACCCGAAAATGTGACTGGGCTTGTCGATACCGCGAAAACACTCCGCTTACCTAAACAGTACAGGTGCAGTACCTCGCACAATTTTAAATAAAGCAGTAAAGCATGGCATAAGTACAGGATAGTAAATAAAACCTCAAACTAGTTTGTGGCCCCGAGAAATAAGAATGAATCAAGCTCTGGCTCAGGGGGGTCCATAAGGCCTCCCGGATGTGGATAGCGCGAATAATCAAGGAACAGGAATCAAGTACTCGGGGTCCTACGGGACACAAGTGAGCCTGAAAAACCAATAGCAAATATGGCTCACCGGTGCCACTTTAATTAGTTATCCCATTACTACTCAGGTTAAGTTGTTTAGGTACCTCGTTATCCATCAGACACTCACATACCCTACACATGCTGTTCTACGACTCGCATGGCTCAAACAACTCCTGTAGTAATGGCTCATGGGATGGAGGAACAAGCTTCGGTGGGGTTAAAAGTAAGGCTATGCAATACTTGGGATTCAGTTTAATGCAATCGCGACTCAATGATGCAAGAATAAGATAGAGGCAATAGGTACTATATGTATGCAAGCATGTGGTAGTGCTTGCCTGACAGCTCAGTTGAAGCGAGGGATGGATCTGGGTAGTGCTCCTGGGTTTCTTGATATATCCCCCGCTCAGCGTCTATTCGAAGAAGAACCAAACAAACAAGGACCAACATAAATAAAATGCACAAGCATATGAATTAAAATGCGACAAGCAAACAATCATGCCATGATGAATGATGCACAATTTGCATGGCAATAATGTAGCATGGCATGGGTGAGGTGTGGAATACAAGAAATAAACATTTTATTGGGTTTTAAACACATTTTTAACCTCAATTAAGTTGCTGTATATATTATATTTATATACTGCATGCTGCAAAACAGAACAAGGAATGCATAAACAGAAAGGTCTCGTCGAGCTAATCATTTTATACATATTATTTGTTAAATTTGGAGTTATAAAACAAAAGTTATTAATTAATTAAGGAAAAAGGGCATTTTATTGTAATTTTAGTCAACTTGAAATTTAAAGTGTCCAAAATATATTTTGGAGGGCATATTTGAATTCCTCACATTTTTCTGATCTCCAAACATATATTACATGTTTAATTTGGAGTTATATTTTAAAAGTTATTTGAAACCAGATTTGAAATTTAAATTTAAATTAATTTGAAAAGGTTTAAATTAAAACAGATATAAACAGAAATTTTTTGTACTCAGGCAAATACAGACCCAGCCGCTGACGGGTGGGCCAGCTGCTGACTGGGCAACCTACGCGTAGAAAAAGGGTTTTCTCACCTCGAGCTAAACTAGCCTTAGAGAATGACAGGTGGGGCCGACGGCCACGCGGACCCACACACGGGCGCGCCAGCGGGGACGCGACACGTGGGGCATCCGTGGGAGCGCGGGTTAAGATTGAAAAAGTCTAGGGGGTGTTCTGCAAAACGTATAGAGAGGCTGACGGGTGGGCTCTGCGTACCGCGGATTAAGCATAAAATTAACGGAGGGGCTATTTGCAAAAACAGCGCCCGCACTGTGGATCTTCTCCGCGTGCAGTGGACCGATCGGTGCGCGACAAAGGACAGGGCGCCGCGGCGGGGCTCGAACACGCGACCTGGGGCGCGCGCGCAGAGGGCGGAGCCACTGCGGTGGCCTGGGTTTGGTGACAGCAAGGAGGTTGGGGCCTAGATAGGCTGTCTGCGGGCGCTACACCGCGTGAACGCAGCGACCGCCGACGCGCAGAGGGTGCTCGGAGTAAGGGCCGGCGAATCTAGGGCGGCACGGCGAGGCGGACCGTGTCAGGGAGGTCAGGGGGCTCACCGTGGTTAGGTCGGTGTGGTCGGATCGAGCAGAGGAGCCGACGATCGGCGGTGAGGCAGAGGCCGGCGGGGCTAGGGTTTCGCGTCGGAGCGGCGTCGGCCTGGTGGCTCTGGTCCTCCTCCTCCTCATTGCCGTGTACAGGGCGACGCAGAAGACGGCCGTGGTCTTCCCCGACACCCGCGTCTGCACGCCCGCCTCCTAGTTCTGTATGTGGACGGCGTCACCGAGAGCGGCGGCCGGGGTAGACGGTGGTAGGGGTAGCTGGGGAGGGAGGAGTGGATGGGCATGACCCCGGGGATCTGGGAGAGGCAGCAGGCGAAAGAGAGGGGTAGATAGGGACGGGAGAGGAGCATGTGTAGGGTATGTGAGTGTCTGATGGATAACGAGGTACCTAAACAACTTAACCTGAGTAGTAATGGGATAACTAATGAAAGTGGCACCGGTGAGCCATATTTGCTATTGGTTTTTCAGGATCACTTGTGTCCCGTAGGACCCCGAGTACTTGATTCCTGTTCCTTGATTATTCGCGCTATCCACATCCGGGAGGCCTTATGGACCCCCCTGAGCCAGAGCTTGATTCATTCTTATTTCTCGGGGCCACAAACTAGTTTGAGGTTTTATTTACTATCCTGTACTTATGCCATGCTTTACTGCTTTATTTAAAATTGTGCGAGGTACTGCACCTGTACTGTTTAGGTAAGCGAAGTGTTTTCGCGGTATCGACAAGCCCAGTCACATTTTCGGGTTCCCAGTCGTTTACAGCCATTGACACAAACCTTGAGTCCGTCTCGAAGTCGGCCAACTTCGTCGCGGGTAGCTTAATGGGGTGGCCCCCTGAAATATTTCTGAATCCTGTGATCGCTTTGTCGTGACTGCTCGTTGGGTTTTGATTTGGTTTTTCCGAGGTTGATCGAGTGTGTGTTGCTATTTGTGCACCCCTGCAGGGTAAAACTTTCTGAAAGCCATGTCCGCGGTTATGGACGACTTGGAGCACAGTTTCTCGATCATAGACAAGCATAACTAAAGTACCGCTGTTAATTTGACTAAGTACCTGACTAGTAAATAGTGCAATACTCATGGAATGGATAATAAAACTGCCAACGGATGGGGGGTTGTTCGTCCGCTTCCTCGTCGGTAAGCGAGGAGGAGGATGGATCTGTTAATATTACCGTTATAACTGTTGTTATTAATTCACGGACATCCGTCTATCTATGGTTAGGCGGATGGTTAGCGAGTATCTATAGAATTGATAGGTATTATCTTTTGCTGCAATTGCGTCACCCCCCCAGGTTGTGTCCCCTTTAGAGGCATAAGCTCGCAAGATGGATACTGGGTGGAGGAGACGGACGATGTGGGCAACGATCATTCGGTGTAGAGATTCCAGGAACGGGGATCCGTGGGATCTGTGGGCGGGATGTGTTTATTTATGGGGCATCTTATGCCGATTTGCTTCTTATCCGTACTCGGATCTTGTTTTCCGCTTCCGCTTGATACTCTGATGTTTGATGTATGAGGAGATATCCTAAACTATTATATCTATCTAGGATATTTGGATCTTGCCGTATGGCGTTGCTATATTTCCTTTCTTTTTAGATGGAATGACTCTGAGAACCATTGTATGGTGGCTTGCATACATACTCATTTGTGTATGTAGATGATCCCTTCGCCTGCCGATTACGCCGCCCGTTCTTGTCCCGATGTTTGGAAATGGTTAGGACGGCCGAAAGGTCTACCTGTGAGTGGCATTTGGGCCCCACCGTACTATTTTAACCATTTCCGCTCATCCAGGCTTGTAACTAGGAGCGCAATTCACCGAGGTAGTTACAATTGGTATCAGAGCCATCCCGCCCTTCAGGGTCTCAGCCAAATGGTCGTTGTCAGTCTAGCAAATATTTTTGGTAGCTATGTATACTAGGGAAAAACAAAACGCGAGAGTAGGACTGCTTCCACTTTTCTTCTTACCCACCCACCACCCTTTTTCTGGTAAGGAAGTGTAACGTTTTTAATCCTCTTCTTAAAATTCAAACTAGGATTCACGTGTTCTGGGTTTCCGTAGTACCATAGAAAGTGTGTGTGTGTGTGTGTGAAATTCCTTGTCCATATGTTGCATCCAATTTGTATCACAATCTGCCTTTGGTTATCAACTGTTGGTATATTCCATACCGACAGGCTTTTGAAAACCGGCGCGATCTATCTGATTCCTTGTTAACCGGTGCCATCTTCTTAAGGGTGTCCTTCCTTCTAGCAACTCCACATTCTGTGTAAGCATCTGTTGCTAATCTCTATCTGCTAAGTGATTTTGCGCATCTATTGGTATTTTAATGCCGAAAAATGCGGAAAATTTTTCTTTGATACATCTATGTTTCCACACTCCTTTTCAGTCGTGTGTGAGACATTATCTATCTCCCTTTTATCATCATCTCCATGCTAACTCATTCTTTTGTCACCGGCGCTTAATCCTGAAGTTTTATTTCATCTCCAATTCTCTTGGGCTAATTACATAACATGTGTCGATCCGATGCTGGTGATTGTAATTTGGTTCTCAGCATAGCTATAGGACACTTATCATGAGTGGAATGTGGAAAATGCTATCAACACTATCCTCCAAATGGTGACGGTTATCTCTTGTGATTTTGAGTATACCGTGATCATATCTATGCATATTCAAGCATCTTTGGCAATCCGGAGTTTCTCAAGGCACTACGGTGGTCTATCATCTGTTTATCATGCTGCACATCTTTTTGAACTCCATATCTGCACAATTCTCCTGGATACGAGGGAATTGCATCCTTTCGCTTCTAATAGCTTTGCTTAAGGTATGAGCTATCATCGTTTCTTATCCAATATCTCTTATCTTTGTAACCGGTGATCCGATCGACAATGTGAACCAGGTGACATCTCTTTTCTTCCGAAGGACCAGATAATCTATTCTTCCAGTGCATCTCTTTCAACACGAACCCGTGCTCTCAATATTGATCTTTCTAAGAGCGTTGAGCTCAGGAAGTGTTCGAGCATTTGTTCGTTCTCCCGCCGCTTGAACTTGATATTCTCGGAATATCTTGTTAATCCATGGTGGTATATGTTGATAATATGCTTGCCTATTCGATATCAATGGAAGAACATGGAAGATCATCTATGTCTCTTTTCTCTCGAGCTTCGAGAACACTGCCTGTGTGCAAAGTCTCAAAGTGAGAATTCTGACTTCTTGAAGTCACCTATCTCGACCACGTCCTTCTGCTAAATAGATCGCTTCAATTCTAGAATTAGCAACTCCATTGTTAATTCCATATTCCATCTTCAACCAAACCCGGAGTTTTCCTTGTTGGCGAGTTATCATCGTCGTTCCGCCGAAGTTTTTCCTCAAGACCGCTAAACCTCTCTCAATCTTTTCAAGAACAACATGGAGTTCTTTTCACCTATATCTCGTTAAGTAATCTCTTGAAACCCTCTCGCTCTATCGTCTATGCTCAATCCACCGGAGGCCATGAAGACCTTCCAGATCTTGTATTCCTTCTGTTCAAGTTGGTGCTATCTTTTCTGTAGCTGTTGAATCTTGCAGTTGTTCTCCGTAAGCTTCCTTCATATCTTTCCGGTGGCTTGGTACTTCAGACATGACGACAACATCATCATCCTTATCTATCTTGAATCCGGTGAATCGTTTGCATCTATCCTTGTTTTCTAACGAAGTTCCACGAGTTATTGTCAATATCTTCAATCTGTTTCGGTAGTTGGGTCGCATGGTTTTCTTATTCATGTGCGGAGTAATGCTTTGAGTGCGGGATGGAGTAGCTACCATATCACTACTCTTATCATTCGCTCTTGTACATTGAATTGGTGAATTAATGTGATTTCACTCATTCCACGGAAGTTAGAAGTGGCCTTTATCCCTCGATACTTTTACTTCCGTCCTTGTTTTTCCGGAGTGCTCTCTCGAAGAAAGTATTCAATAATCTCTTGTTGGTGGTCTGTCTATCCTAGATGAAGCAAAATCTTCAATTATCTGGTGGAAACAAACGCAAACTCTTTTCTATCCTCGTCTTTCTACCGGTGCTTGACATCCCCAGACAAGGTCAAAGGAAACTATCTCTCTCTTTGTTTCATCAATTCTTTTTCTGTGGTAAAGCCAATTATGGTTGAGGCCATCAGCCGCAAATCTATTGCGTTAGCCTCAAGGCTAAAGAAAGCAATAAGTATCTCTACAATAAACTCCAGATCCTCCATATTTTTTGCTTCTCGGGATCCCACCATGATCTAGCTTCACATCCGTCTCTGGAAGTTATATCCGCGCACCTCAATTGCGTGACCCTTTGGTTCTTACCGGCGCAACAAGAATCTAATCCGACGATGTCTAACTAAATCTTTCTGTTGATATCTAGGGACTCTATTGTTTGAAGGCAATATTGTTTCCGTTTCTTCATTTCTCAAATCCGAGAGAAGATACGATGCTATTGTCATAGTGGTTCAAAATCTCTCCAATCTAGCCCTTTTTCTTCGGCGAGATAAATATTCATCCTCTCTAGTATCGGTAAGTCTTTAATCTTAACGGTGTGTCTTTCTTTATCCATGATACATCATCTTGTCCTTTCTTTCACAAGTGGTTCTATTTTCTCTTATCATGTTTCTTGAGAAAACCGGAGCTATGTTCATCCTATCCTTCTTGTCTCACGACAATCCTTCAACTCTTCTAATCGTTGTTTCTCAAGCAAAACGCAAGACTCGCAACAAGTCTATCAAGTTTTGCAAGGTGTAGTGGTCGCACCATTCCGTTCTTCATCATCTTGGGAACGCAAGGATCACCTTCGTTCCGAACACCTGCCTCTCCTTGTGTTGTTTTCTTTTTCCTAGGAATCTCGGGGCGAGATTCTTGTTTAGTGGGGGAGAGTTGTAGCATCCCAATTGTCTAACAATTGCAATGCTACTAGCCTAGTCTACATAGATGCTACTTCCTATATATAATTGTTGCATCATAATTATATCATGCTCATGTCATCATGCCACCTTGCATTTGAGCATCATATAAAACCCTTTTGTTTTGGTTCTTCTCTCATATGCATTGTAAATTGTATTTGCCTCTTGATATTGTATTTGGTTATTGATATACTGTTTAAATGCCCAAGTTGAGTCGGGGGCATATCTTTTATTAACTCCACCACCTTTCTTGTCACCACCCCATAATTCCACCATCCAACCAAATATGAGCATTGCAATTTATTTGGTCTTACCTCTTGCTCATGTGGGTTGGGATGGATCCAATTCTTTTTTCCACATGCTCTCATCTTAGCATCATGTTGATTTCACATTATTGATATGTGGAGCCACCTTTGCATGCATTATGAGTAGTGCCCTTTTTCCTAGCTTTCATATGGATTATTATGGATTTATGCTCATGTTGGGGTATTTTTGGGACTATTAAACATCTAGTGGAATATACACACTAGCAAGTCCCAATTATAATCAAATGTGATCATCTCCATCTACTCCATCTGGAACTTCCCTTTTAATCCTTTTGCTTGGCTTTATTCCACTTTTGGGAATGCATAGGAATAATGCCATGAAAATATTATTGTTCTCACAAGAATAAGCATGGCATTAATTGTTTTGCATGCCATGCAAGAACCACCACAATTCTAGCCTTTTGGTTTTTATTTGAATCTTTGAGTGGATCTTCCCCATATCTCTCTTCCACTCCTTGGCTTGATCTAGTTGGTCTTGCTATAACCACACCACATCTCTCTCTCATCACACCGTCTCTTTTGGCTAGTTCTTGTTTGTTCTTGGTTGGTTTGCTGATCTTGTCAAAGGGAACCACTCCACCTAATCTCTCTCTAAACCCTCTATCTAAGATCCTAACCTAATCACCTACACCTCTACCATCATCTTACACCTAAGCTAAACCCTAAACATACCTCACCCCTCTCCTCTTCACCTATGCCGAGCCTTCCCTAGCTCGTGGCCCCACCTGGTCACCTTGGCCCCACCTAGCTACCCCATCCCCAGCAAAAACCCTAACCCGAGCCTCCCCCTACCCAACCCTAGCCCTAACCCGAGCCTTACCCCTCTCTCTCTCTCTAGCTCTCTCTCTCGGCCGAGCCGGCCTCACCAGCCCGAGCCTCCCCCTGCCTACCTGGCCGCGCCCTGGCCCCACCTGCAGCCCCATGCGCCTGCCCTGCTCCTGCCCCGACCCGAGCACGTGAAGAAGGAGGAGGAAAAGTGGCCGAAGCCACCTTTCTCTGCCCCACTCCCCCACGGCACCCCCTCTCCTCTCCCGTCCCTATCTACCCCTCTCTTTCGCCTGCTGCCTCTCCCAGATCCCCAGGGTCGTGCCCATCCACTCCTCCCTCCCCAGCTACCCCTACCACCGTCTACCCCGGCCGCCGCTCTCGGTGACGCCGTCCACATACAGAACTAGGAGGCGGGTGTGCAGACGCGAGTGTCGGGGAAGACCACGGCCGTCTTCTGCGTCGCCCTGTACACGGCAACGAGGAGGAGGAGGACCAGCGCCACCAGGCCGACGCCGCTCTGACGCGAAACCCTAGCCCCGCCGGCCTCTGCCTCACCGCCGATCGTCGGCTCCTCTGCTCGATCCGACCACACCGACCTAACCACGGTGAGCCCCCTGACCTCCCTGACACGGTCCGCCTCGCCGTGCCGCCCTAGCTTCGCCGACCCTTACTCCGAGCACCCTCTGCGCGTCGGCGGTCGCTGCGTTCACGCGGTGTAGCGCCCGCAGACAGCCTATCTAGGCCCCAACCTCCTTGCTGTCACCAAACCCAGGCCACCGCAGTGGCTCCGCCCTCTGCGCGCGCGCCCTAGGTCGCGTGTTCGAGCCCCGCCGCGGCGCCCTGTCCTTTGTCGCGCACCGATCGGTCCACTGCACGCGGAGAAGATCCACAGTGCGGGCGCTGTTTTTGCAAATAGCCCCTCCGTTAATTTTATGCTTAATCCGCGGTACGCAGAGCCCACCCGTCAGCCTCTCTATACGTTTTGCAGAACACCCCCTAGACTTTTTCAATCTTAACCCGCGCTCCCACGGATGCCCCACGTGTCGCGTCCCCGCTGGCGCGCCCGTGTGTGGGTCCGCGTGGCCGTCGGCCCCACCTGTCATTCTCTAAAGCTAGTTTAGCTCGAGGTGAGAAAACCCTTTTTCTGCGCGTAGGTTGCCCAGTCAGCAGCTGGCCCACCCGTCAGCGGCTGGGTCTGTATTTGCCTGAGTACAAAAAATTTCTGTTTATATCTGTTTTAATTTAAATCTTTTCAAATTAATTTAAATTCAAATTTCAAATCTGGTTTCAAATAACTTTTAAAATATAACTCCAAATTAAACATGTAATATATGTTTTGAGATCAGAAAAATGTGAGGAATTCAAATATGCCCTCCAAAATATATTTTGGACACTTTAAATTTCAAGTTGACTAAAATTACAATAAAATGCCTTTTTCCTTAATTAATTAATAACTTTTGTTTTATAACTCCAAATTTAACAAATAATATGTCTAAAATGATTAGCTCGACGAGACCTTTCTGTTTATGCATTCCTTGTTCTGTTTTGCAGCATGCATCATATAAATATAATGTATACAGCAACTTAATTGAGGTTAAAAATGTGTTTAAAACCCAATAAAATGTTTATTTCTTGTATTCCACACCTCACCCATGCCATGCTACATTATTGCATGCAAATTGTGCATCATTCATCATGGCATGATTGTTTGCTTGTCGCATTTTAATTCATATGCTTGTGCACTTTATTTATGTTGGCCCTTGTTTGTTTGGTTCTTCTTCGAATAGACGCTGAGCGGGGGATATATCAAGAAACCCAGGAGCACTACCCAGATCCATCCCTCGCTTCAACTGAGCTGCCAGGCAAGCACTACCACATGCTTGCATACATATAGTACCTATTGCCTCTATCTTATTCTTGCATCATTGAGTCGCGATTGCATTAAACTGAATCCCAAGTATTGCATAGCCTTACTTTTAACCCCACCGAAGCTTGTTCCTCCATCCCATGAGCCATTACTACAGGAGTTGTTTGAGCCATGCGAGTCGTAGAACAACATGTGTAGGGTATGTGAGTGTCTGATGGATAACGAGGTACCTAAACAACTTAACCTGAGTAGTAATGGGATACTAATGAAAGTGGCACCGGTGAGCCATATTTGCTATTGGTTTTTCAGGCTCACTTGTGTCCCGTAGGACCCCGAGTACTTGATTCCTGTTCCTTGATTATTCGCGCTATCCACATCCGGAGGCCTTATGGACCCCCCTGAGCCAGAGCTTGATTCATTCTTATTTCTCGGGGCCACAAACTAGTTTGAGGTTTTATTTACTATCCTGTACTTATGCCATGCTTTACTGCTTTATTTAAAATTGTGCGAGGTACTGCACCAATACTGTTTAGGTAAGCGGAGTGTTTTCGCGGTATCGACAAGCCCAGTCACATTTTCGGGTTCCCAGTCGTTTACAGCCATTGACACAAACCTTGAGTCCGTCTCGAAGTCGGCCAACTTTGTCGCGGGTAGCTTAATGGGGTGGCCCCCTGAAATATTTCTGAATCCTGTGATCGCTTTGTCGTGACTGCCTCGTTGGGTTTTGATTTGGTTTTTCCGAGGTTGATCGAGTGTGTGTTGCTATTTGTGCACCCCTGCAGGGTAAAACTTTCTGAAAGCCGTGTCCGCGGTTATGGACGACTTGGAGCACAGTTTCTCGATCATAGACAAGCATAACTAAAGTATCGTTGTTAATTTGACTAAGTACCTGACTAGTAAATAGTGCAATACTCATGGAATGGATAATAAAACTGCCAACGGATGGGGGGGTTGTTCGTCCGCTTCCTCGTCGGTAAGCGAGGAGGAGGATGGATCTGTTAATATTACCGTTATAACTGTTGTTATTAATTCACGGACATCCGTCTATCTATGGTTAGGCGGATGGTTAGCGAGTATCTATAGAATTGATAGGTATTATCTTTTGCTGCAATTGCGTCACCCCAGGTTGTGTCCCTTTTAGAGGCATAAAGACTTGCTGAGTACCCCTAGGGTCTCACACGATAAATTGTTTGATTCAGATGCACAGATAAGCTCGCAAGATGGATACTGGGTGGAGGAGACGGACGATGTGGGCAACGATCATTCGGTGTAGAGATTCCGGGAACGGGGATCCGTGGGATCTGTGGGCGGGATGTGTTTATTTATGGGGCATCTTATGCCGATTTGCTTCTTATCCGTACTCGGATCTTGTTTTCCGCTTCCGCTTGATACTCTGATGTTTGATGTATGAGGAGATATCCTAAACTATTATATCTATCTAGGATATTTGAATCTTGCCGTATGGCGTTGCTATATTTCCTTTCTTTTTAGATGGAATGACTCTGAGAACCATTGTATGGTGGCTTGCATACATACTCATTTGTGTATGTAGATGATCCCTTCGCCTGCCGATTACGCCGCCCGTTCTTGTCCCGATGTTTGGAATGGTTAGGACGGCTGAAAGGTCTACCTGTGAGTGGCATTTGGGCCCCACCGTACTATTTTAACCATTTCCGCTCATCCAGGCTTGTAACTAGGAGCGTAATTCACCGAGGTAGTTACAACGATGCCTTGGTTCCCTTCACTGGCCAAGCCTACCACCTGCACTGAGTTGCGAGAGGACACGGCCATCAGAGGACACGACCAAAACGCTCAAGGAGGATGCGTGTAAGGATCCGATGATGATATGGTTATTGGAGAGGCAATGTGGGAGAGAGGAGCGAATCACCACCGAGGAAGGAGGCAGGACCATGGAGGGAGGATTGGACGATGGGAGTGTGCCGGGGTCGAGAAGGGAGGCGTGTATAGTGATCGTCATTGTGGGGAGAAGTAGGTGATGACTACAAGTGCACAAATTGTTTGTAGCTAGTTTCGAAATAAAGATATCGATCCCACAGGGAGCAGGAGTTCAAAGTCTAATAACTCTTGAAATAAATATTACAATAAAAATTCTAAATAAATTTCTAAGTGACAAGATAAAATGCGAGTATTGCGCAAAAAGGTGTTTTGGGGCTTTTGGGTTTTTGGTATAAGAGCAACAATAAGTAAAGTAAAACAACTGAATACAGAAGTAAGTATCGCGTACGTAAGAGAGATTGGAACTACAATAGGGAAAAAGTGTTCTCAGGGAGTAGCGGATTCACCACTAGCATTATAAGGAGCTAAAGTAAAGATTATTATCATGAGCATTCTCAACTATGTATGTGTGGGAGAAACTCCGTATTTGGACAAATAGGCAGCAACCACTACTCACATCATCCTCATAACCATAGCAGTCAACAATCGACATCAATCGAATTACTGCGCTATTAAGGGACTTAATCCCGTAGGACGTATCCCATGGCATGGATAGTGTTTCATGAGTTTCCTCGATTCCCAAGTTGATATGTAAGGGGTGCCAACAGCTTTATAGTCAGTGTAAGTGCTAATACACCTCCGTCTACCAACAAGTAGTTCCCTCCATCAAGTCCCCATGAGAGGCAAATATTGAGAGGTCGACTTCTCTCAACATCAAGATGAAGACAATCTAACACATAGTCACAACGATGAATATCATAATAAACTTTATCTTATTTCAGTCTCATACTAGGGTTTCTCCATCTCCCCAAGAACTAATGATCTATTCAGACATGGAGGCAATCAACATCATGGCAATAACAATGGAATCTATCATAGATGAATAGTACTTGTATAAATCCACAACGAGTACAGAAATTACAACAAGATCTAGACAAGATGTATATGGGATGGATGGAGATGGTGGTGATGCAGTGGTTGATGATGAAGATCGATGCCTTAGCCTCCCGGATCTGTGCAGGGTGAAGATGGATCCCCGGTGGATGAGTTCCCCCTCCAGATGCCTTCCGGAGGTGAGTTTTCGGCGATTTCTGGGTGTTCTGTATGTCGTCTCTCTGATCCAGTTGCATGGGGTGAAACTTTTTGAGGAGGTGGTGGCGGCGCTAACTATACGACGGGAACTATACGGCCGGGAAATTTATTCCCGCCGTATAGTTGGTCGTTAAACCGTCGGTAAGCCTTGTTTGCTTCGTGTTTTCTTCTGGTATTATTGATATCTCCCAAATAAGCGATTATGTTTTTTTGCTCCTTTTCTCCTCAATACAACTACTCCAAGAATTGTGTCCATTGTATCCATCATCTGTCCTGATCCTAGTGAAAACAAACATAAAATGTGCGCGGGAGCACCGTAAAATACCAAGATCCTACATTTACAATGCAAAATAATAATATAAAACATGATGCAAATATGCACTCATCAACTTCCTCAAGCTTAGACTCTTGCTCGTCCTGAGTAAGTTTAGCTTAATGGATGTGACCCTCATATTCATGAAGCTGAGTCGATAAAATAAATGAGGCAGTTGCAGCATGTGTTTATCATATATGATACATAGGAATAAGTTCATGAATAGTACCTTACTCGAACCATCTGAATAGTATTAGCAGGCTTCCACACCTTAGTGATCAACTGTTCACAAAAGATGAATCTCAACATAATGTAAAAGTATCCGGTTCAACCGAATGAGTTAGCGAGGTAGTCCCAATTGTTTTTAGGATTAACATATTCACTTGGGATTCAATATCTCAAAAGTGTCACTTTGTCATACTACAATATAATGGTGTATGCCTATTTGCTCTTTGCATATTCGCACTTTTTCTTCTTTCTTTTCTTCTCTTTTGTGTATATGCTCACACTTTTATTTAAGTGTTGTGCAAAGGAGCTAGCCATACATTCTACTTCATGTAGGAATTCAAAGTTTAATGATCTCAATTATCAAATTCCAATTGTATATGAAGCATTTTTATGACTTGAAGATCATACCTCGACTTGCTCTCACTCTATTTTGATAGCAGTTTTTATTTTCCTTTGGTCAAGGTTTCTTTTTAATTTAACTACATAGATAATTTTCTTTGTAAATCAAACCATAGACTTACAACATATTGATCAAATTATCTTTATATGTTCCATTAATACCAATGGTGTGGAAGACTCCTATTGCTATCAGCAAGTGCAAGTAAAATTATACTCAAGCCATTCATATATCCAATAAGACAAGCACAAACTCAAAATTGCTCCATATATAATAATAAACTCGGAATTTGATAAAAGGGATTGACTATTCCTGAAGGGAATTCTAATGATGCAAACTTTATTTATAGTTTGAACTAATGCAAGACTAAAATAGTAATGTGAAATTTATAAGATAGATTACAAGGTCTTAAAGATCTCGCCAAGCTTGGAATCAAGCCAGGCGGGATCAAATAATACCTTGCGATTATTTGATACCATAATTATTGTAGATCACTGTGGCGCCATGGCATGTAACACCGCGGTGCGTGGCTTCTTGTTGATATCCTCCAGAGCAGTGATGCGACTGTAGAACCTGCGCAAATCAGATTGTAGAGTGTCCACTCTATCTGTGAGTTTGGTCACCAATGGAAGGAGATCATCCTTCTTCTCTATCTCCTTGAGACGGTGGTGGACTTCGACGCGATGGAGTAGCTCATGCTTCTGATATATCTCTAGTGCTCGCACGCGATCCTTGGTCTTGGGAACAGCTTCTTCTTCCTCATCCATAATCGATGGATCGGGGAAGTGGAAAGCGTACCTCCACTCTTCTTGAGGCTTGAGTCTCATACGAGCACCAATGGTAGGCTTCGAGAGTGGCTCCTTCGCTCCCTTGCTAGCACATGCACCAATATTAGATAATTCCTTACGCTTGTGTGGCCTGGGGTCCGTGGTGATGAACTTGACCATCTCCATGCGCCCTTTTCCATGTGGCATGTGACCTTCTCTCTCTTCTTAAGCTCTCTTCATTGCCGCCCAACTGATCTCCGGGGGATCATAGACATTACGGCGGATGTAGACGTCAATCACATCATCATCGAAATCGTTGTTGTAGAAGCTCGGCTTGACGTACTCCTTGAACCCCGGGTTAAACCTCTCCACCTCCTCGTCATCATCCTCTATGGACGGGATGCTAGAGTGGTCCCTGAAGGAGCAATGAGCCCCAGGGGTTTCCCACGGCCTGGAACGGGATAACGCATTGCTAGATTGGTTCCTGAAGATTATGATTAGATAGAGATGATACGTTGCTAACGTATCTATAATTTTTGATGTTCCATGCTTGGTTTTTATCTACTTTCTTATGTTTTGTCCACACTTTGGAGTACTTTTTATACACTTTCTTGGACTAACCTATTAACAAGATGCCACAGTGCCAGCTGCCTAATTTCTATTGTTTTTGGTTCCAGGAAAGTCAGAAAATGAATATTCTCGGAATTGTACAGGACAAAAGCCAAAGTCAGTTTTTCACCGAGGGGGACACGGAGCCAGAATACAAGACGGAGAGGGGCCAGAGGGCCGCCACACCACCTGGCCGTGTGGCCAGGACTGGCCCGTGCCAGAGGGTGGTGTGGCCGCCCAGGGCACCCCCTCGGCCTCCCCTTTCTCCTATAAGATGCCTCCGATACAGAAACCCTAAGTACCCGATCAAAATTCCACGAAAGAGTCTGTAGCCGCCGTCATCTCCATCCCTAGATCGGGAGGGATCTGAAGCTCTTCACGGCACCCTGCCGGAGGGGAGAGTTCACCATGGAGGCCTTCTTCATCACCATGCAAGCCTCCGGTGTGATGCGTGAGTAGTTCATCCTTGGACTACGGGTCCATGTAGTAGCTAGATGGTTGGTTCTTATCCTTTGTGCTACCATGTTTAGATCTTGTGAGCTCCGTTCATGATCAAGATCATCTATTTGTAATCATACATGTTGTGTTTGCGGGGATCCGATGGATATGGAGATGCTATTTCAGATTGATTATTGATTCTATCATGTCTTTGTTATTTGTGATCTTACATGCTCTCCGTTGTTAGTAGATATCTTGGCTGAGTAGATGCTAGCAACTCCAAGAGGGAGTATTTATGCTCGATAGTGGGTTCATGCCTCTAGTAATCTGGGGAATTGACAGAAATCTCTAAGGTACTAGATGTGTTGTTGCTACGAGGGAGAAAACAGCAATCCTTTGTTCATAGAACAATCATATTGTTTACTTTACACGCAATGCGTAATGCAATTATCTGTTGCTTGCAACTTAATACTGGAGGGGGTTCGGATGATAACCTGAAGGTGGATTATTAGTCATAGATGTAGTTGGATTACGATCTATGTATAATGTTGTAATGCCCAATCAAATCTCATAGGAGTCAAGATGATTAGTATATGCATGTATGCTTTCTCGATGTTTGTCAATTGCCCGCTGTAATTTGTTCACCCAACGTGTCATCTATCTTAAGGAGAACCACCACTAGTGAACTATGGACCCCGGTCCTTTCTTTTACCATCAATCTACAACTGTTTATTGTTTTCTGTTTACTTTATGCAAGCTTTTACCTTCTTCCACACAATACGTTTAATCCTTTGTTTTTAGCAAAACCGGTGAGATTGACAACCTCACTGTAAGTTGGGGGCAAAGTTTTGTGGTTGTGTTGTGCAGGATTCCAAGTTGGCAACAACACCTTGGAGGTGTTTCCTTGCTCCTACTGGTTCGATAACCTTGGTTTCATAACTGAGGGAAACTTGCTGCTGTGCTCATCATACCTTCCTCTTGGGGTTCCCCAACGAGCTCGAGATATCTTGGGACATCAAGCTCTTTTCTGGCACAGTTGCCGGGGAGTCAAGGATATCTTCACAAGGGGAGTCCCTCATAACCAATCTCTTTACTTTGTTTTATTTGTTTTGCTTAGTTTATTTTTGCTTTGTTTGCTTGTTTCTTTATTAAAAACACAAAAAAAATAGTTTTACAAGTTTGCTTTCTTTATTAAAAACACAAAAAAATGACTACTCTTGAAAATACTAAGTTGTGTGACTTCACTAGCACCAACAACAATGATTTCATGTGCACACCTATTGCTCCACCTATTCCTGAAGCTACTTTCTTTGAAATTAAACCTGCTCTACTCAATCTTGTTATGAGAGAACAATTTTCTGGTATTGGTAATGAAGATGTTGCTGCTCATCTAAATAACTTTGTTGAACTTTGTGAGATGCAAAAGCATAGGGATATAGATGGAGATATTATTAAGCTTAAATTGTTTCCTTTCTCTTTGAGAGGAAAAGCTAAAGAATGGTTGCAATCCCTAACTATAAATAGTATTGATTCTTGGACTAAATGCAAAAATGCTTTCATTGGAAAATACTATCCTCCTGCTAAGATTATATCAATGAGAAGTGAAATAATGAAGTTTAAACAATCTGATAATGAACATGTTGCTCAAGCTTGGGAAAGAATGAAATCTTTGGTAAAGAATTGTCCCACTCATGGACTGACTGCTTGGATGATTATCCAAACCTTTTATGCAGGATTGAACTATTCTTCAAGAAATCTATTGGATTTTGCTGCTGGAGGTACCTTTATGACCATTACTTTGGGTGCTGCAATGAAGCTTTTGGATAATATGATGGTTAACTTTTCTGAATGGCACACTGAAAGAGCTCCACAAGGTAAGAAGGTAAATTCTGTTGAAGAAACCACCTCCTTGAGTGATAAAATTGATGTTATTATGTCTATGCTTGTTAATGGGAAAGCTCATATTGATCCAAATCATGTTCCCTTAGCCTCTTTGGTTTCTCAAGAAGAGAAAGTTGATGTGAACTTTATAAGAAATAATAATTTTAGCAATAATGCCTACAGGAATAATTTTGGTAATAATAATTATAGGTCATATCCTCCCAACAATGGTAATAATAATTATAGGTCATATCCTCCCACTTTATGATAATGCTAAAAAGAAACTCATGGGGAGTATTACTGATGTTCTTATTATGGTTAACGATGCCTATGTCCCCGTTGATTTCTATGTTTTGGATGTTGAATACAATGCTTCTTGTCCTATTACTTTGGGAAGACCTTTTCTTAGAACTGTTGGTGCCATTATTGATATGAAAGAAGGCACCATTAAATATCAACTCTCACTCAAGAAAGGTATAGAACACTTCCCTAAGAAGAGAGAGAAGATTCCTTCCGCCTCTCCTATGAAAACAAAATTTGCTCTGCATGCTTCTTCATTTCAGAACACTTGATTCTTTTTCTTGCTTCTTATGCCTAACTTAAAGGCGTTAAAGAAAAGTACTTATTGGGAGATAACCCAAAAGTTTTGGATGAGTCTTGGAAGTTATTACCTCAGTAATAACCGCTCCTTATCCTTTTTATTTGCTTTTTGTGCCAAGAGTAACCTCTAATGAGAGAGAAGTAATGATTGGGAAAGTTGCTGTCCCGAAACAGATTTTTGTGCTTCGCCGTAAAAATTCGTGTAAAATCTCTGTACGTCGTTTTGAGGCGTCAATTTTTGTGCTTCTGCCCCAGGTAGTTATCTAACTTTCTTTAGTTCAAAACGTTTTGATTTGAGCAACAGAAGGTCTTTCAAAAAATTGGTTTTTACCTGCTGGTCTGTTTTGACAGATTTCTGCCATTATTTGTATTTGCTTCTTGTTGGTTCCTTTTTGAGTTCTCTTTGGGGAATTGAGCTTTTTGAGGGAAGTGCTACAGTAGCTTGTGTTTTAATGGAATTTTTATTGGTGTTGAAACTGAACCCAAAGACTTATTATCTTGAGTGCACTAATGTTGCTAATAAAGATTGTGTGAAGTTTTGTATGAAGGAAAATAATTCAGGTGTATGGAGAGAATGATGTAATGAGATGAAGAATGGACTAAAGCTCAAGCTTGGGGATGCCACCCCGTTTCACCCCAAGAAATATTCAAGAGGTACAAACGTCAAAGCTTGGGGATGCCCAAGGCATCCCCTTCTTCATCAATAAAAATCTCAGGTTTCTTCCAAACACTTCATTTTTATTGTTTCATGCATAGTTGTGTTGTTCTTGGAGCATCTTCGTTTTTGTTTTTGGTTTTCGTTTGCTTGGTTTGCTTAGTTTTCTGAATAAATTGGTTATACCCCCTCTTTCATGCATTGGTTTTCAAATAGTTTGGTTTGGATTGGAAAAGAGTAGGAAAGTTCATGCTTAAGTGGTAAAGAGAGATGGTTTTTGACTGTGGCTTATGCTTTGTCATGCCATGCTTGATATTGTTTTGGATTTATACTTAGTGATCTTTGTTGTAGCATGACATGTTATAAACAATTTAGATTGCTTAATGTGCCTTGGAAGAATCATGCGTTGTTTTAGCATATTAAAGCATAGTATTGTGGTATTCTCCTTTGATGCTTTATTTGGGTTAACTTGGCGCATGCTCACACCATGTTATGACTATCTCAAGTCACCATAAGCCTTTATGATCCTTTAGTTTTCAACTTGTAATATCACTTTATGCTTTGATTAATGATGTTTTGTCGCTCTGCATGATTATGGCCATTATTGCTCTCTTAGTCGGTCGCTCCCAGTCTTTTGCTAGCCTCCATAACCAAGTGTGAGTTCTACTCATGCATCCAACTCCTAAAACCAAGTTATTCCAAAGAGTCCACCATACCTACCTATTATCATTTGCTATTCCAAATATATTCATGTTTTTATCCACCTTCCGAATTAAACTTGTTATGTGAAAATTAGTGATTAAAGCTCTCACGAACTTGATGGCACACTTTACTTTTTTGCATTTAATAAACTTGAACCATTGCATCCATATTTGTTGCGTATATGCTTGCGCTTTATAAGTTGAAGTTAGCAGAACCATGAATCATGGGGAAAGCTTTCAACATTGCACTTGTACATTGTACCCCATTGATATCATGTTATTTTGCTTATGGATCCCGACGGTGTGAAATAAAAAGGGAACTTGTAAGATCATGGAGTTTGTATATATTAGAGAAACGCCTGGGCCGCTAGCCTAAGCCATGCCTAATCATGGTGGAAACTTGCAGCATAACCATAATGATCACTCTATGAAGCATCTTTAATAAAAACCTATGCAAATAGCAAATAAAAAGATCGATGAGATGCTCATTGTCTGCTTGCCTTGTCATTTTGATTATGGCATAGCTCATGTATCATGTGCAAGGGGTACCCCGTTGGCGGTTCTCTATGATACATATGTACTTACAATAACAATAGCTTACTTGTGACTGAAGTTGAGTAGCATGAGGTTCGGTTTTCGTAAGTAATGGGCATGAGATTTCGGCTTATGACTTGTCAAGCATATCCTCTTAGTTGTGTTACTTTAACCTTAATCACCTAAATATGCTTATGATCGTGGCAATGAGAGCTGAAAGCTAATAAGTACCATAATTTTTGGAAGCTCTTTATGAAACTTGAATCTCTACTTCCTTCTATGAAGGCCTTTCTTTTACTTTTACGTTGAGTCTTCACCTTCTATCTTTATGCACCTATTTTGAGAGCATAGTGGCCATTCTTAGTTCTATGTGCATTGTCCCAAGACTTGTTGATTGATGCATAACTTTGATTTTGCTTGTTCTTAAACTACTTGTATCTAGTCACTCTTATGAACTTTGAAGGTGTCCTATGCATTTATGTTTGCTACTCTATGAGGCACAAGTTAAATGCCACTATGCTATGTTTTCTTTATGTGAAACAAACAAATGTATTGCAACGTATTGTTATTCATGAATCTTTTGTTTGTGCCTTTTCATGTTGCAACATAGTTGCTATGTCTTATTGTTAGAACTTTGTCTTTCATGTTACGTTGAAGTACTATGATCCCAGCTATCAATGTTTTACAAATACTTTGATCAAGTTTATGATGGTGCATGTCACCTCAAAAATTATTCTTTCTTTTTATCACTTACCTACTCGAGGAGGAGCAGGAGTTAAGCTTGGGGATGTTGATACGTTGCTAACGTATCTATAATTTTTGATGTTCCATGCTTGGTTTTTATGTACTTTCTTATGTTTTTGTCCACACTTTGGAGTACTTTTTATAAACTTTCTTGGACTAACCTATTAACAAGATGCCACAGTGCCAGCTGCCTATTTTCTGCTCTTTTTGGTTCCAGGAAAGTCAGAAAATGAATATTATCGGAATTGGATGGGACAAAAGCCAAAGTCAGTTTTTCACCGAGGGGGACACGGAGCCAGAATACGAGACGGAGAGGGGCCAGAGGGCCGCCACACCACCTGGCCACGCGGCCAGGCCTAGCCCGCGCCAGGCGGTGGTGTGGCCGCCTAGGGCACCCCCTCGGCCTCCCCTTTCGCCTATAAGATGCCTCCGTCATCTCCATCCCTAGATCGGGAGGGATCTGAAGCTCTTCCCGGCATCCTGCCGGAGGGGAGAATTCACCCTGGAGGCCTTCTTCATCACCATGCAAGCCTCCGGTGTGATGCGTGAGTAGTTCATCCTTGGACTATGGGTCCATGTAGTAGCTAGATGGTTGGTTCTTCTCCTTTGTGCTACCATGTTTAGATCTTGTGAGGTCCGTTCATGATCAAGATCATCTATTTGTAATCATACATGTTGTGTTTGCGAGGATCCGATGGATATTGAGATGCTATTTCAGATTGATTATTGATTCTATCATGTCTTTGTTATTTGTGATCTTGCATGCTCTCCGTTGTTAGTAGATATCTTGGCCGAGTAGATGCTAGAAACTCCAAGTGGGAATATTTATGCTCGATAGTGGGTTCATGCCTCTAGTAATTTGGGGAAGTGATAGAAATCTCTAAGGTACTAGATGTGTTGTTGCTACTAGCGAGAAAACAGCAATCCTTTGTTCATAGAACAATCGTATTGTTTACTTTACACGCAATGCGTAATGCAATTATCTATTGCTTGCAACTTAATGCTGGAGGGGGTTCGGATGATAACCTGAAGGTGGATTATTAGTCATAGATGTAGTTGGATTACGGTCTATGTATAATGTTGTAATGCCCAATCAAATCTCATAGGAGTCAAGATGATTAGTATATGCATGTATGCTTTCTCGATGTTTGTCAATTGCCCCGTTGTAATTTGTTCACCCAATGTGTCATCTATCTTAAGGAGAACCACCACTAGTGAACTATGGACCCCAGTCCTTTCTTTTACCATCAATCTACAACTGTTTACTGTTTTCTGTTTACTTTCTGCAAGCTTTTACCTTCTTCCACACAATATGTTTAATCATTTGTTTTCAGCAAAACCGGTGAGATTGAAAACCTCACTGTAAGTTCGGAGCAAAGTTCTGTGGTTGTGTTGTGCAGGATTCCAAGTTGGCAACAACACCTTGGAGGTGTTTCCTTGCTCCTACTGGTTCGATAACCCTGGTTTCATAACTGAGGGAAACTTGCTGTTGTGCTCATCATACCTTCCTCTTGGGATTCCCCAACGAGCTCGAGATATCTTGGGCTATCAAGAGACAATGGCAGTATAAAGGGGGGTCAGAGGTTGGTAAAACTCACGAGAAACACCAAATTCTCGCCCAAGAAAAGAATCTTAACAAAACAGGGAAAGAAATCATGGATTTGGAAAAATCCTGCCGCATAACGACCAACTATACGAGCGCGGCCCGTATAGCTCCGGTCGTATAGTTGGGCCCATGCAAATATTTCCAAATATCTCGAGTCCAGGTCGATTAAGTTACGACTCAAAACCGATAATAACGTTTTTTAACAATAACAAAAAGGAAAAGGAAAACGAAAAATGTCTGGTAGTTTAACGACCAACTATACGGCCAGAAAATTGGCTCTGGTCGTATAGTTGCGATCGTATAGATACAGACACCAAAAATCGAAAGTGCTTGATAGTTTAACGACCAACTATACGGCCGGAATTTTAGCTCCGGTCGTATAATTGCACCCATATAGGTCCAGACATCAAAAACAATTTTACGAAGAAGATACAGAGAGTTTAACGACCAACTATACGGCGGGAGATTTTTCTCCGGTCGTATAGTTGCGCTCGTATAGTTGGTAAAACCCTCAGAAACTTCAGAAAAACACGAGGAATTCAAAGGAAAAAATTTCAGAAGTAAAATCTATGAAAACAAATCACTTATTTGAGTAAGAACACTTACCTTGAACTTACCGTTTGCTTATTCGGGGATGATAAGCTCCTCCTGTTGGAATTATGCCCTAGAGGCAATAATAAAGATGTTATTATTATAATTCTTGTTCATGATAAAGTTTATATTCCATGCTAGAATTGTATTAAGCGGAAACATTAATACTTGTGTGGTTTGTGAACAACACTGTGTCCCTAGTACGCCTCTATGGACTAGCCCATTGATCAATGATGGTTAAGGTTTCCTAACCATAGACATGAGTTGTCAATTGATAATGAGACCATATCATTGGGAGAATGATATGGTGGACAGACCCAAACTAAGCGAAGCAATTAGATCGTGTCTTTGTGTTCATCTTTGCGAAGCTTTTCCTATGTCAAATATTGTATTCCTTAGACCATGAGATAATGCAACTCCCTGGTATCGGAAGAAAGCTTTGAGGTCATCAAACGTCATCCTATGAGAGGGTGATCATAAAGGTGTCTCTCAGGTGATCAGAAAGTATCTGTTGGGTTGTATGTATCGAGATGGAATTTGTCCCTCCCAAGTCGGAGAGATATACTTCGGGCCCACTCGGTAATCGATATCAAAGCCGCTTGCACGCATGTGGTTAAGGAGTTAATCACAAAGTGATATCGGATTACGGAACGAGTAAAGTACTTGCTGTGAACGAAATTGAACTAGGTATGACGGTACCGACGATCGAATCTCGGGCAAGTAAAATATCGCGAGACGAAGGGAATATATATATGGGATTGATTGAATCATGGCATCGTGGTTCATCCGATATGATCATCGATGAATGTGTGGGAGTCAATATGGGTGCCCAGACCCCGCTGTTGATTATTGATAGAAGATCATGTCTGCATATTCTCGAACCCGCAGGGTCACACACTTAACGTGTCTCGACGCTAGGATAGATTGGATACTTGGTTTATGAATTTTTGTTCGGAGTCTCGGATGGGATCCGGGATATCACGACAGGTTCCGGAATGGTCCGGAGAATAAGATTCATATAAGGCAGTGCAGTTTTTGGAGTTCGGAATTGTTCCGGATTAATCGGTATTGTACCGGAAGCTTCTAGAACCTTCCGGAAGGGGGGCAACGTGGTCCCACCTTCCGGGAGGGGGCATGGGCCTATGAGGGAGTGTCCTGGCCGCATTGGGCCAGGGGCACAAGGCCCCATAGGGCCCAGCCGATCCTAGATAAGTTTAAACTCGTTTAAACTAGAGATAGGATTTCTAGATAAGGGAGAGTTTAAATTGTTTAAACTAGAGATAGGCTTGGAGGATGGGCAAGGGATGGCCGCACCCCCCCTCTATATATAGAGGGCTGGTGCGCCCCCTTCCACCGACCACACACAGACCTTCCCCTCCAACCCTAGCCGCCCTGCTGCCCTTCCTCTCTCCCTCCCGACTGTTTGTAGGCGAAGCCCTGCTGCAGAAATTCTCCACCATATACACCACGCCGTTGTGTTGTAGATCCAATCCATCTCTCCACCATACTTGCTGGTCCGAGGAAGGAGGAGACGTCGAGGTGCTGCACGTGTGCATCTCACGGAGGCACCGCCACTTGTGGTGCTAGATCGGATCGGATCGCGAGGAGGAGAAGCGAGTACGACTACATCACCCACGTTCCGACGAACGTTCCGCTGTGCGAATCTTCAAGGGTATGAAGATCTAATCCAAATCTCTCTCGTTGTTTGCATCTCCTAGATTAGATCTTGGCTTTCCTTCTGTTCGCTTCCGTAGAAAACTTTGATTTACTATGCTGCAAAACCCTTCAGTGGTATCAGAGCTAGATCTATGCGTAGATGTGTTTCACGAGTAGAACGCAACATGGTTGTTGCGGTCGTTGATGTTTTCTGTTGCAAGACTCTTGTTTGTGTTCTTCTTATGGCGCGGGATAGTGAGATTGAAGCGGTCCAGGCCAACCTTACGCGACGTCGTTCGCGAGACCGGCTCCGCACTTGACGTGTGGCTTGTACCATACATGCGGCTGGTGGATGTCAGTTTCTCTCACTATAGTTGTCATGGGATTAACACTGGAGTTTGGCAACCATAATATCACCGTTGTGGCTTTCCGTAGGTAAGAATCGTTCTTAGCATCTACTCCCATAAGCCACGTAAAACATGCAACAACAAAGTAGAGGCGTCTAACTTGTTTTTGCAGGGAGTGTTTTCTGTGATATGGTATGGCCCAAGATGTGATGTGTATATTGTATGCGATGATCATGTTTTGTAATGTTTCACGACTTGCATGTCGATGAGTACACAACCGGCAGGAGCCATATGGTTGTCTTTATAATTGTGTATGACCTGCGAGTCAACTTCTTATACGCCATGTAATAGCTTTACTTTATCGCTAAGTAGTTAGCAATAGTTGTAGTTGCTATTCGTGGTGGAGGCAATCATGGTGGAGTGATGGAGATCATGCCGGAATGCACAAGATGGAGATCATTGCGCGAAGATTGGCTATACCATGTCACATAAAGTTATATGCATGTGATGTTTATCCTTTTATGTATCTTATTATGCTTAGATCGCGACGGTAGCATTATAAGATGATTCCTCACTTAAAGATCAAGATAAAAGATGTGTTCTCCCCAAGTATGCACCGTTGCGAAAGTTCGTCGTGTCCAAGCATCACGTGATGATCGGGTGCTATAGACTCTACGCTCACATACAACGGGTGCAAGCCAGTTTTGCACACGCGGAAATACTTGGGTCTAACTTGACGAGCCTAGCATGTACAGACATGGCCTCGGAACACAAGAACCGAAAGGTTAAGCATGAGTCATATGAATGATATGATCGACACTTCGTTGTCCACCATTGAAACCACATCTCTTCTCGTGAAGATCGGATTAGGTGTGGTGAATTTGGATCGTGTTCACTAAACAACTTGAGGGATGTTGAATTTAGTGGGAGTTCATCTAGTAATTTGATTAAGTTGAACTATTTATCATGAACATAGTCTAAATTGTACTTGCAAATACTGTAGATCACATGGCCAAGTCCAACTTCAACTTCAACGTTTTTGCTGAGAAAGAAAAGCTTAGAAACAATGGGTCTAACTTCACCAACTGGTTCCGCAATCTAAGAATCATTCTGTCTGGCGGACAAAAGGACTATGTCCTTGAGAAAGCGTTAGGTAACCCCCCTACTGCAACTGCGCCGGCTGATGAGAAAGCTGTCTATCAGTCGCGCAAAGATGATTATGGTGTGATTAAGAGCACCATGTTGTTTGCTATGGAACCGGAACTTCAAAATCGTTTTGAAAACTATCCCGGGCCCTTTGAGATTCTCGAGGAGCTGAAAACCATGTTTCAGACTCAGGCCCGTTCTGAGAGATATGAGATCTCTGAGAAGTTCTTTAACTGCAAGATGGAGGAAGGGAGTTCTGTTAGTGAGCACGCCATTAAGATGTCGGGCTACACTCAACGCCTTGAGCAACTGGACTACAAGATTCCAGAGGAGCTCAAGATTGGCAGGGTTCTGCAATCACTCCCTCCCAGCTACAAAAGTTTTGTAGTGACTCACAATCAGATTGGTTCCACTGATACGATCACCGAGCTCTTCGCAAAGCTGAAGGCTGCGGAGGTGGACATCAAAAAGGATAATCATGTGTTGATGGTCAACAAGCCCTCCTTTAAGAAAGGTAAGGGTGCAAAGAAGCCCTTCAAGAAAAGCGGCGGCAAGCGCGTTGCCCCTACTGAGAAGAAGCTCAAGTCTGGTCCTAAGCCGGAAACTGAGTGCTTCTATTGCAAGGACAAGGGTCACTGGAAGCGCAACTTTCCGAAGTACTTAGCAGACAAGAAGGCTGGCACCATCAAAGGTATATTTGATATACATGTTATTGATGTTTTCCTTACTAGCCCTCGTTGTAGTGCCTGGGTATTTGATACTGGTTCAGTTGCTAATATTTGTAACTCGAAACAGGAGCTACGGAATAGACGGCGGCTTGCGAGGGATGAGGTGACGATGCGCGTTGGCAACGGATCAAGATTTGATGTGATGGCCGTCGGCACGCTCTCCTTAGTTTTACCTTCGGGATTAGTTTTAAACCTCAATAAATGTTATTATGTGCCTGCGTTGAGCATGAACATTATTTTTGGATCGTGTTTATTGCAAGACGGTTATTCATTTAAATCGGAGAATAATGGTTGTTCTATTTATATGAGTAACATCTTTTATGGTCATGCACCTCTTGTGAATGGTTTATTTCTTCTAAATCTCGAAAAGGATGAAACACACATCCATAACATTGAGGCTAAGAGATGCAAAGTAGATAGTGATAATACTACTTATTTGTGGCACTGTCGTCTAGGTCATATTGGTGTAAAGCGCATGAAGAAACTCCATTCTGATGGACTTTTGGATTCTCTTGATTTTGAATCATTTGACACATGCGAACCATGCCTCATGGGCAAGATGATCAAAACCCCGTTCTCCGGTATGATGGAGCGAGCAACGGACTTGTTGGAAATCATACATACCGATGTATGCGGACCGATGAGTGTTTCGACGCGCGGTGGATATCGCTATTTTCTCACTTTTACCGATGACTTAAGTAGATATGGGTATATCTATTTAATGAAACATAAATCTGAAACGTTTGAAAAGTTCAAAGAATTTCAGAATGAAGTGGAGAACCATCGTAACAGAAAGATTAAGTTTCTACGATCCGATCGTGGGGGCGAATATTTGAGTTATGATTTTCTCACGCATCTCAAAGCAAGTGGAATCGTTTCACAACTCACGCCACCCGGAACACCACAGCGCAATGGTGTGTCTGAACGCCGGAATCGAACCCTATTAGATATGGTCCGATCGATGATGTCTCTTACTGATTTGCCGTTATCATTTTGGGGTTATGCATTAGAAACCGCTGTATTCACTTTAAGTAGGGCTCCATCTAAATCCGTTGAGACGACACCATATGAACTGTGGTTTGGTGCTAAACCTAAGTTGTCGTTTCTTAAAGTTTGGGGATGCGAAGCTTACATCAAGAAGTTGATGCCGGACAAGCTCGAACCCAAAGCGGAGAAGTGCGTCTTCATAGGATACCCTAAGGAAACTATTGGGTATACCTTCTATCATAGAACCGAAGGCAAAGTGTTTGTCGCAAAGAACGGTTCCTTTCTTGAGAAGGAGTTTCTCTCGAAAGAAGTGAGTGGGAGGAAAGTAGAGCTAGACGAGGTTATTGAACCTTCTCTTGAATTGGAGAGTAGCGCAGCACCTGAAATTGTTCCAGTGCCGCCTGCACCAACAATAGAGGAAGCTAATGACAAGGATCATGAAGCTTCGGACGATGCTGCTACTGAACGTCGCAGGTCGACAAGGTCGCGTGCCCCTCCTGAGTGGTACGGCAACCCTGTCTTGACTGTCTTGTTAGTAGAAGACAGCGAACCTACGAACTATGAGGAAGCGATGATGAGCCCAGACTCTGAGAAATGGCTAGAAGCCATGAAATCCGAATTGGGATCCATGAGCGAAAACCAAGTATGGACTTTGGTGGACCCTCCTAGCGACTGAAAGGCCGTTGAGTGCAAATGGATATTCAAGAAGAAAACGGACGCGGATGGTAATGTTACCGTCTATAAAGCACGGCTTGTTGCGAAAGGTTTTCGACAAGTTCAAGGTGTTGACTACGATGAGACTTTCTCTCCCGTAGTGATGTTTAAGTCCATTCGGATTTTATTAGCAATTGCTACGTTTCATGATTATGAAATATGGCAAATGGATGTCAAGACTGCTTTCCTCAATGGCAACATTGATGAGGAGTTGTATATGATGCAACCCAAAGGTTTTGTCGATCCTAAGGATGCTGATAAAGTATGCAAACTTCAGCGTTCCATTTATGGACTGAAGCAAGCGTCTTGGAGTTGGAACCTTCGTTTTGATCAAGTGATCAAGAGCTTTGGATTTGTTCCAAATTCCTACGAAGCTTGCATCTACAAGAAAGTGAGTGGGAGCTCGGTGACGTTTCTGGTACTATATGTGGATGACATATTGATTATTGGAAATGACATCGACATGCTTAACGATGTGAAGAGTTATTTGAATAAGTGTTTTTCAATGAAAGACCTAGGTGAAGCTGCTTATATATTGGGCATCAAAATCTATAGAGATAGACAAAGACGCCTAATAGCTTTAAGCCAGAGTACATACCTAGACAAAGTTCTGAAAAGGTTCAGAATGGATAAGGCATTGAAAGGTTCAGTGCCTATGTTGTCAGGTAAGATATTGAGCAAGGCTCAGTGTCCAGCTACGGTAAATGATAGGGAAGCTATGAGCAAAGTGCCTTATGCCTCGGCCATAGGTTCCATCATGTATGCCATGCTGTGTACTAGACCGGATGTGTCCAATGCTCTTAGTTTGACGAGCAGATATCAAAGTGATCCAGGAGTGGAACACTGGACAGCCGTGAAGAACATCATAAGGTACCTAAATAGAACTAAAGAAATGTTCTTAGTCTATGGGGGTGATGAACAGCTTGTCGTAAAAGGTTACGTCGATGCTAGTTTCGACACCGACAAGGATGATTCTAAATCTCAGACAGGATACGTGTATATTTTGAATGGAGGAGCTGTGAGCTGGAGAAGCTGCAAGCAAAGCGTGATCCCAGGATCTACAGTAGAAGCGGAATACATGGCTGCTGCAGAAGCGTCAAGTGAAGGAGTTTGGATCAGAAACTTCATCACTGAGCTTGGCGTGGTTCCAAGTGCATTGGACCCACTGGAGATATTGTGTGACAACACTGGCGCCATAGCACTCGCTAAGGAACCAAGATATCATCCAAATACCAAGCATATCAACCGCAAGTTTCATATAATCCGAGATTATATAGCAGATGGAGATCTAAAGATCAGCAAAGTACATACAGATCTGAATGTCGCAGATCCATTGACTAAACCTCTTCCACGTGTAAAACATGATCAGCACCTCAGTGCCATGGGTGTAAGATTGTTGCCAAATGTAAACTAGATTATTGACTCTAGTGCAAGTGGGAGACTGTTGGAATTATGCCCTAGAGGCAATAATAAAGATGTTATTATTATAATTCTTGTTCATGATAAAGTTTATATTCCATGCTAGAATTGTATTAAGCGGAAACATTAATACTTGTGTGGTTTGTGAACAACACTGTGTCCCTAGTACGCCTCTATGGACTAGCTCATTGATCAATGATGGTTAAGGTTTCCTAACCATACACATGAGTTGTCAATTGATAATGAGACCATATCATTGGGAGAATGATATGGTGGACAGACCCAAACTAAGCGAAGCAATTAGATCGTGTCTTTGTGTTCATCTTTGCGAAGCTTTTCCTATGTCAAATATTGTATTCCTTAGACCATGAGATAATGCAACTCCCTGGTATCGGAAGAAAGCTTTGAGGTCATCAAACGTCATCCTATGAGAGGGTGATCATAAAGGTGTCTCTCAGGTGATCAGAAAGTATCTGTTGGGTTGTATGTATCGAGATGGAATTTGTCCCTCCCAAGTCAGAGAGATATACTTCGGGCCCACTCTGTAATCGATATCAAAGCCGCTTGCAAGCATGTGGTTAAGGAGTTAATCACAAAGTGATATCGGATTACGGAACGAGTAAAGTACTTGCTGTGAACGAGATTGAACTAGGTATGACGGTACCGACGATAGAATCTCGGGCAAGTAAAATATCGCGAGACGAAGGGAATATATATATGGGATTGATTGAATCCTGGCATCGTGGTTCATCCGATATGATCATCGATGAATGTGTGGGAGTCAATATGGGTGCCCAGACCCCGCTGTTGATTATTGATAGAAGATCATGTCTGCATATTCTCGAACCCGCAGGGTCACACACTTAACGTGTCTCGACGCTAGGATAGATTGGATACTTGGTTTATGAATTTTTGTTTGGAGTCTCGGATGGGATCCGGGATATCACGAGAGGTTCCGGAATGGTCCGGAGAATAAGATTCATATAAGGCAGTGCAGTTTTTGGAGTTCGGAATTGTTCCGGATTAATCGGTATTGTACCGGAAGCTTCTAGAACCTTCCGGAAGGGGGCCAACGTGGTCCCACCTTCCGGGAGGGGGCATGGGCCTATGAGGGAGTGTCCTGGCCGCATTGGGCCAGGGGCACAAGGCCCCATAGGGCCCAGCCGATCCTAGATAAGTTTAAACTCGTTTAAACTAGAGATAGGATTTCTAGATAAGGGAGAGTTTAAATTGTTTAAACTAGAGATAGGCTTGGAGGATGGGCAAGGGCTGGCCGCACCCCCCTCTATATATAGAGGGCTGGTGCGCCCCCTTCCACCGACCACACACAGACCTTCCCCTCCAACCCTAGCCGCCCTGCTGCCCTTCCTCTCTCCCTCCCGACTGTTTGTAGGCGAAGCCCTGCTGCAGAAATTCTCCACCATATACACCATGCCGTCGTGTTGTAGATCCAATCCGTCTCTCCGCCATACTTGCTGGTCCGAGGAAGGAGGAGACGTCGAGGTGCTGCACGTGTGCATCTCATGGAGGCACCGCCACTTGTGGTGCTAGATCGGATCGGATCGCGAGGAGGAGAAGCGAGTACGACTACATCACCCACGTTCCGATGAACGTTCCGCTGTGCGAATCTTCAAGGGTATGAAGATCTAATCCAAATCTCTCTCGTTGTTTGCATCTCCTAGATTAGATCTTGGCTTTCCTTCTGTTCGCTTCCGTAGAAAATTTTGATTTACTATGCTGCGAAACCCTTCACCTCCAACAACAAAGACTTCTTCACTTTTGGAGGAATTGACCTCAATTCATTTAATAATTCTCGTAAGAAATAATCACCAGGACTAAAGTTCCTCTCAATAAGATTGGTGTCTTGCTTGGCAAACATGGACACTACATCCAACATCTTTATTTCATGGCTCTGCATAATCTGTAACTCAATTTCTTGAAGTAAAAGAATCCAACAGATCAGTCTTGGCTTTTGGTCTTTCCTCTTAAGGAGTTCTTTTAAACCATCACGATCCATATGAACTCTTACTTTTGCATCAACTATATAAGAACAAAATTTATCACAAGAGAAAAATACAGCAAAAAGTTCCCTTTCTTCCTTAGGATAAATCTTTTGAGTACCATTAAGACTTCTACTAGCATGATGTATAATATTAAATCTGCGACCAATGTGTTGTCCCAGAGTTACTCCTACAGCATCATCACTAGCTTCACATATTAAGTAAAAAGTCATATCCCAGATAGGAGGTTTAATAATAGGAGCACAGGATAAAGCATTCTTGAGTTTATCAAAGGCTATAAGACATTTATCATTGAAATTAAATCTTACTCCCTTTTACAGGAGGTTAGTCAAAGGTTTAGACATTCTAGAGAAATTTCTAATGAACCTTATATAAAAACCCACATGACCAAGGAAACTTCTTATACCTTTAATATCCCTAGGTTGTGGCATTCTCTCTATGGCCTCAACCTTAGCTCTATCCACTTCAATTCCCTTACCTCATACCTTATCTCCAAGGACTATACCTTCTTTGACCATAAACTTCTCCTAGTTTAGAACAAGATTGGTTTCTTCGCAATGCTGCAAAACTCTTTTGAGATTATCCAAACAACCAGTAAATGGAGTTCCATAGACAAAAAAGTCATCCATAAATACTTCCATTATCAGTTCTATAAAATCCACAAAAATAGCAGTCATGCATCTTTGAAAAGTAGCTAGAGCATTATATAAACCAAAAGGCATACGTCGGTAAGCATGTAAACCATAAGGACTAATGAAAGTTGTTTTAAGTTGGTCATCATGATGAACAACTATTTGAGAAAAACTAGAGTATCCGTCCAAGTAGCAAAAATGAGTGTGGTTCGCTAACCTTTCTAAAGTTTGATCTATGAACGGTAAAGGATAGTGATCTTTCCTAGTTTCTTTATTTAATTTCCTAAAGTCTATGCACATCCTATGCCCAACAATAGTTCAAGTAGGTATCAATTCATTGTTTTCATTAGGAACAACGGTAAAACCGCCCTTCTTAGGGACACAATGAATAGGACTTACCCATTCACTTTCTTTAACAAGATAGATTATACCTGCGTCCAGTAGGCGTACAATTTCTTTCCTTACCACTTCCATCATTTCTGGCTTCAATCTTCTATTAAATTCTGCAACTGGTTTAGCACCTTCTTCCATGAATATTCAATGGACGGTTATCATGGGACTAATGCCCTACAAATCATCCATTGAGTACCCAAAGGCCTTGCGATGCTCCTTGAGTATTTTCATGAGTTCTTCTTCTTCTTCTCCTAAAAGTTTAGCACTAATAATAACAGGAAATTTATTTGTATCATCTAAAAACCTGTATTTAAGATTATCTGGTAGAGTCTTCAACTATGGGGGTGGTAATTCCTCGTCCCCTCTCTTTTCTCGCTCTTCAAAAGCCTCATCAGTTGGAGGCCCTATAATGGGAAGTGAATCGAGTTCATCTTCTAGTTCTTCTAGGGACTTGTCCTCCATAACTATTTCTTCATAATTTGAGTCTTCATTTATTTCTTCTTCTTGATTACTAAAGAAAAGAGTTGCCATTTCCTCAATAGTTTTCTCTTTTTCTTCTTGTATTTGTGGAGGCTTGTCTTTAAATTTGGAAAAGTGGAATTCCTTTTCCGCTCCCCAAGCTTAAGAGATACAATCTCCTTTTTGAAATCAACATAGGCACCTACATCACTCAAAAAGTTTCTTCCAAATATAATTGGACAAAGAGTGTCAGCTGGCATATCAACAACTACAAAATCGATAGGAAAGTTTTTTTTGCCAATTTTGACAGTTGCACCTTCAACTACTCCCATTGGAATTCTAAGATTTTTATTAGCTAACATGATTGTCATATCAATATTGTCAATTGTAGCCGGTTCTATTTCTTCTTTTATTTCTAAATAGAAATCATAAGATATTACATTAACTTTGGTGCCAAGATCACATAAACCATAATGCGTGGTTTCCTTAAATATGTAGGGAAGAATAGGCTTACCCACATCTTTTACCTTTGTTTTACCTTCAACCAATACGGAAGTCTCTTCATCAAGTTCAACTATGTTACAATGTGCGTACATAGCCATAATTGCTTCCTTGGTTACCTCTTCATCTTTGGTTTCTTCCATTTCCATGACTTCTGGAATACTTTCCTCTTCTTTCTTTTCTTGTGCTGCTTTGACCTGTTCATATTCAAAAATATGCTTCTATGCAGTGTTAGGGAAAGGTATCTCATGTGTTGGTTCTATGGAGGCAAGTGTTGCTTTAACTTCTCTTTTCTTCTCGGATTCGGGTGGTGGATCATATTTGACCAAACCCTATTTTGGAGCTTTGATATGTTCTGTGAAAACTTTAACAACTTGCAACACAAGATCTAAATCCAAATAAAGTTCTTTAGACAATTCTTTAACATGGCCCTTTTTATTACAGCAATGGCGCCAGAAAATAACTTGATGACTGCAAGTGTACAGATTGTTTGTAGCTAGTTTTGAAATAAAGATATCGATCCCACAGGGAGCAGGAGTCCGAAGTCTAATAACTCTTGAAATAAATATTATAGTAGAAATGCTAAATAAAATTCTAAGTGACAAGATAAAATGCGAGTGTTGCGTAAAAAGGTGTTTTGGGATTTTTGGTATAAGAGCAACAATAAGTAAAGTAAAACAACCGAATACAGAAAGTAAGTATCTCGTATATAAGAGAGATTGGAACTATAATAGGGAAAAAGTGTTCTCAGGGAGTAGCGGATTCACCACTAGCATTATAAGAAGCTAAAGTAAAGATTATTATCATGAACATTCTCAACTATGTATGTGTGGCAGGAACTTCGTATTTGGACAAATAGGCAGCACCCGCTACTCACATCATCCTCATAATCACAGCAGTCAGCAATCGACATCGATCGAATTACTGCGCTATTAAGGGACTTAATCCCGTAGGACGTATCCCATGGCATGGATAGTGTTTTGTGAGTTTCCTCGATTCCCAAGTTGATACGTAAGGGGTGCCAACATCTTTATAGTCATTGTAAGTGCTAACACACCTCCATCTACCAACAAGTAGTTCCCTCTAACAAGTCCCCATGAGAGGCAAATATTGAGACGTCAACTTCTCTCAACATCAAGATGAAGACAATCTAACACATGGTCATAGCGATGAATATCATAATAAACTTTATCTTATTTCAATATCATACTAGGGTTTCTCAATCTCCCCAAGAACTAATGATCTACTCAGACATGGAGGCAATCAACATCATGGCAATAATAATGGAATCTATCATAGATGAATAGTACTTGTATAAATCCACAACGAGTACGAAAATTACAACAAGATCTAGACAAGATGTAGATGGGGTGGATGGAGATGGTGGTGATGCAGTGGTTGATGATGAAGATCGATGCCTTAGCCTCCCGGATCTACGCAGGGCGAAGATGGATCCCCGGTGGATGAGTTCCCCCTCCAGATGCCTTCCAGAGGTGAGTTTTCGGTGATTTCTGGGTGTTCTGTATATCGTCTCCTTGATCCAGTTGCACGGGGTGAAACTATTTGAGGAGGCAGTGGTGGCGCCAACTATACGACGGGAACTATATGGCCGGAAAATTTATTCCCGTTGTATAGTTGGTCGTTAAACCGTCTGTAAGCCTTGTTTGCTTCAGGTTTTCTTCTGGTATTATTGATATCTCCCAAATAAGTGATTTACGTTGTTTGACTCCTTTTCTCCTCAGTACAACTGCTCCAAAAATTGTGTCTATTGTATCCATCTTCTCTCCTAATCCTGGTGAAAACAAACATAAAATATGCACGGGAGCGCCATAAAATACCAAGATCCTATATTTACAATGCAAAATAATAAAATAAAACATGATGCAAATATGCACTCATCACTAGGCAAGCCCACAGTGGGAGGATGGACGACAATGGTTAGGGTTAGGGCTGTGGTCTCGGGTCGGGAGGGAAAAAACGGACGCGTTTTCCATCCGTGAGTGGAATCAGGACGGGGGTGGTGGTGGCGTCTAGGTTTCGGCCTAGGATTTTATACGGGCGCGAATTTCACTAACTTCACTAGAGTGGACTACAAATTCTGGTCCGGGTGGAAGAGCAAACTGATAATTTATGTGTACATCAGATGCATGGAAAATCCACTGACACGTGTGCCTATTTTACTAGGGGCTCCACTCGTCAGCGATTTAGGGGAGAAATACTGGACGTGAAAGAGCACCAGACGCGTCTATGAACTAGCATGAAGGAAAATTTCGGGTCTGGGGGCGATTTTCAGCCGTCGATATCCCATGGCTAAAATGAATCGGGGTGACATGGATAGCAGTTTGAGCCAAAACATTCTGTAGCTATTATTTAATCTAATGGAATACAAATGGATTGGTAAATACTCGTGCAAATCCACAACAAATAAAGTCTAGGAAATACAACAAGATGAATGTAAATTAGATGGAAGGATTAGTGGAGTTGCACCGGGTGTTGATGATGATGAAGAAGATGATGCACATGACCTCCAAGGATCTTCGTGGAAGCGAGGATCAAAGACTCTATGAGAATTCCCCCTTCAGATCCCTTCCAGAGTTGTGGTTTCTATGAACAATGGTGTATCTGTATGTCGGATCTCAGATCTGTTTGCACGGGGTGAAACTATTTGAAGAGGCAGCTTTGATATTATGTCGTACGGGAAGGCCATACGGGTGGGTCTTGCCTGTACAGACGGTCTTTAAATCCTCTGACTCGGGTTATGCGAGGGGGTTTGCTCCCCTTTCTCCCCAAGAGTGTGGTTATTTATTTTAATTTAGAGCTTTTAATAGCCTCCAAATAGCATATTTATGCCCATAGTTGACTTCTCTAGTTGATTTATTCATCTACACCTTCAATTCTTGGATCTTGGTGAAACTGGCATAAAAGAGGCGCACGAGCATGGTAAAATACTAAAATACTATCGCTACTCATGCAAAAAACTTAAGGTAAATATGCTACAAAAATATGCTCAATGAATTCCCCAAGCTTACACTCTTGCTCGTCCGCGAGCAATATAGTAGCTTAATGGACAGGGTTATCATGTTCATGAAGTGCAAGTCGATAAAATAGAATGAGGCATTGCATCAAATAGTTAAAGTAAGAGATATTGAACCATCTTCTGAGTTTCATCACACTTTTACATAACAAGATGAATTAGTAGGCTTCCACAGCTTTAGTAATATCCGTAAATGAGAATATTAAATGATAGCAGAATATAAAACTTTTAGTTCAACCAAACGAGCATGCGTGGAGGTTGCAAACGGTTCGCACATCCACTCTAGGTTTAATTTTCGAATGGTATTTTTCATTTCTTCTCATATTCTTGACTTCTATGTATATCTACCCTTTGCACATTCGCTTTCCATTACACACATGCTCTTAAGAATTTTTAGTGTTGTGCAAGGGACTAGACATATTGTTCAATCTTATGGGAAGACTTAAAATAGATCAAGAATTTTTTTAATAAAACTACTAAACAGAGTATGAAGTAATTCACACTGGTGGTTTAAGCTTCTACCCCAACTTCTACTCATTCTAAGTCTTTGGTAGTATCATAGCTTTTGAGTTTCTCAATTTCTCTCTTTTATCTTTTCACTCTTTTATATTTCAACAATCAATCCATTGATCTATAACATACTATCAAAGTTTTTTCAAACTTGTGAACAGTACTAATGGTGTGGAAGATTCCAAAGTCAACAAAGTACAAGTACAATAGAGCTCATCCTAGTTCATACATCTAATAGCATAACCACAAACTAATATACTTCATATATAATAAAAACTCGTAATCCATAGGATATAAACCGTTCCTTCCTCCAAGGGAGGTAAAGTTGCAACTTATTATGCAAAACTTGAAAAAGTAAACTAAGATGCATGCGGGAAAGTAAATATGCTAAAAACTTTAAGATATATTACAAGATCTCAAAGATTTCCCCAAAGTTGGAATCAAGCCAGGTGGGATTAAATAATCCCTTGCGATTATTTGATACCGTGATGTGATCGATTATGGCAGCGGGATGTCATTGGAAATTGTTCTGTGGAGCTTCCTGTTGGTTTTTTCTAGGGGAGATGCGACGATAGCACCTCTTCGGGTTAGCGCATAGAGTGGTCATGCTATCCGCAAACCTCCCAAGCATCACGTTAATCTCGTTCTTGTCTTCCAGCTTCCTGAGGCGTTCACGCACAATCTCACGGTGAATAAGCTCTTTTTTTATATCCCTCAAGTTCTTCAAGGCACTGCTTGGTCTTGGTATGCTTTTTTGGAACTACATCATGGAAGAAAAATTCATGACACTCCTCTTTTAGCTTCACGCGTTTAGTGTAAGCTTCTTGGTGGTAAAGGTATGAGATATTGTCTCCTCATAAGTTCCTGCAGTAGCATTTGGAGATTACTTATGCTTATGGTCTTGACGGTCGGTGGATATGAACTTTATGGTCTCGACCCGTCCCTTCCCAAGTAGCTTCCGAGCATCTTCTTCAGAGATAAACCCTTCAACCGCAATCCAATCCACTTTTAGTGGAGGTGCGTAGATGGGTTTGCTAATGTCGATGTTGTACCATGGCTCATATCCTTCATCATAGGATTCGAAGGAGGGCTCCCGGTTCTTCGGGATTAGACCCTGAGATTCACGATCGTCGGCTTCAAGCAATGTGGTCTGGAAGCTATCATATGATGGAGGCATGAGTACTAGAGTGTTGCCTTAGTCTAGAACTAGGTAGAGCATAACATAGATGCGATCTATTGAATAAGAGAAGACCAAGACCTTTGGGAGAATATATGAGGAGGTTAGAGATCATAAGAATCATTAAGTTGGTTAAGTAAAAAATCTCAACAAATATGGAACGAAATCAGCAATTTATAAAAAATTGAGCATTGTAACGATCACTGGTACAGGTGGTGGCCGCACGGCCCGCCCGTACCCAATCCTACGTCACAAATTTTTTCAAAATTGAACATCGGTAAAACCTTCCAAGTTTTAGTACTAGAGGGTCACGCCCATACAACCCACTCGTACGAGTAGTCGGGACATGACATTTCAGTTTTTCTACAAATACATGGAAATACGAAAGAAATGATAAGGATCCTTTGAAGTATTAATGAACATCCGTATAGATAGGTGCGGCCATACGGCCTGCCCATAACACTCTGAAGCTTTTTATGCAAAAACATCTGAGAGTTTAACGATCGTTCATATGACCAGGTCTTGCCGTATCGACATGTTCGTACCAAATTCCTAAAAATTCTACAAACTCAGCCTAGCGACCCCAGAGAGTTTAGTGAGCATTGGTATCGTGACGCCCCACAATATGGCCTGCCCGTACCATGTTCAGAGAACTCTCAAACTCTCCAAAAAAATACAAGGAATAAGAAAAATGAAACCAAATTATTAAAACACTGATCTAAATTAAAGAAATCCCAAAAACAAAGAACAAGGCCTTTCTTGCCAACTCTTCATGAAGGGTTTAGTAAGTACTTTACCTTTGATGATGATTTCTTCTTCCCGGTGGACGCCGCTTTCTGAAGGAAACTATTGACTCTATTACACATAGAATGGGTAAATTTATTTTCTACAAAGTTTATCATCCCTTGTGGCACACATATACTGGCTACTTTTTGCATCCTATAATCATTTAGTGGCTCCTATTTTCTCTGTACAATCTGTAGTTCAGATTTTTGAAGTAAAAGGATCCAGCAAAACATTCTTGGCTTAACATATTTTCTTTTAAGAATTTATTTTAATCCATCACGATTCGTATGGACTCTCACCCCAGAATCCATAATGTAAGATCTAAAATTGTTACAAGATAATACAATTGCATATAAATTTTTCAACCATTGGATAATTCTTCTGAGCAACGTTAAGAGTATGGCTAGCATGACGTCTGTCGCCATCATGCTATCCAAGGATAGCCCCAATGGATTCGTCACTAGCTTCATAGATTAGTTTAAAGGGTCATTCCCAAATAGGAGGTTTTATTATAGGAGCATTAATAGAGCTTGTTTTAGAGCTTTCAAAGCAATGAAGCAATTATCATCAAAATAAAAATGACCATTCTTTTGCAAGATGTTAGTTAAAGGTCTTGAAACTTTTGAAAAGTTCTTTATAAACCTTCCATGGAAATCCACATGATCAAGAAAACTCCGTATACCTTTCACATCGCATGGAGGTGGAAAACTTTCTATTGCTTTAGTTTCTGCCTTGTCCACTTGTATACCTTTACCTGATATTTTATACCTAAGTAAGCCTTTTGTTACCATAGAGTGGCACTTCTCCCAATTCAAAACAAGATTACTATCCTTTTGCTTCAAAACTTTGTTAAGATTATCGAGACAATATTTAAATGAAGTGCCATAGACGGAAAAGTCGTCCATGAACACTTCTATAATTTCTTTTACAAAGTCCACAAATATGGCAGTCATACATCTTTGAAAAGTTGCAGGAGCATTACATAAAACAAAATGAATACGCCAATAAGCATACATACCAAAAGAAAATGTAAAATTTGTTTTAAGTTAGCCATCAGGATGAACATCAATTTGTGACAAACCGGAATACCCATCTAAGTAACAAAAGTAAGAACGCTTAGCAAGTCTCTCTAATGTTTGATCTATGAAAGGTAATGGGTAGTGACCCTTTATACACTAAAAAAATACTCTATCATACCCGACGGATTTTTGGGGCGGCACAAGGGAAAAGTACCTACAAAAGTTGGATGCACGACGGATGGGCAATCACGACACCAATTTGTTGTGGCGGCGGTTTTTTCGTCATTGTCGTGTGATTTGCGCACTTGTATGGGCCGCAATCCACATTTGCCAGGTCCCACGACTAATTTCTCTTTTCCCTCCATTCTTTTTGCTTGTCCAACTTAGATTACAAATGGCCTCGCCTAAAATTAGAACGTCGTAGCCCTCCTTAGGTAAATCTTTCCCTTTACCCTTTTAACATTCCCCATTCCCCTCTGCACACTAAACCTCCAACTCCGGAGACCACCCACTGAGTACGCCATCGAGGCCGGTCGACGATGGCCTGAAGTGAATCCCTTCTGCCTCCCCCTTCTATCGTGCCTGCCATCAGCGTCCGCCCCTTTGTTGTGCATCACCGACTTTGCCTAGGTCATTGTGGTAAGTCTTCCGCGCATACTCTTCTTTGTCTCCACCGCCCCCCTTGTGTTTACTACCTCCATATATGCATTGGACATGACTATCCAATAGATGGCACGGCGAGGGAAGAGAAGGGATCCTTCATAGTAGGAAGAAGCCCCAGCTGTAATATCAAAATATCAAAAGTGAAGATTGGAAACCATAGAGGCAAACAATGCAAGAATCAGGGAAAGGAATTTTGCACACAGGTCCCTTATACGGCAATCCTCTCACGAAGATCCAGTTGTTCATGGACAAAACAATGTTATAGATGAGGTGTGTATATTTGACTGGTTGTAGTTCTACCATTACTGATTTATCCATAAATTTTACTTTAGCCGTTTATGATTACTCTTAAATTTCACGTACAGTCTACCGCACCAGATGAGCCCAAAGATGAATGTAAAGATCCTTTGTTTCAAGAAGGTCAGGGAGTTGAAGAAGAGGATAAAGATGCAGAGGAAGAAGAACATGAGGATAGGACCAATGATGACAACAACGGGGATGAAAGTGGCACTAATAATGAGGAAGAGGCATGGGCAGACACAGATGAAGAGGAAAACCAAGGTACATTGTGCAATCTGAGTTTTAGTCCACAGTAGTGCTAACTAAATTTTAGTCATGGTGCTAGCTTAATTTTGGTCATCATGCTAGCTGAATTTTAGTCATAGTGCGAGCTAAATTTAAGTGCACATAACATAGATTCCTACCCTGAGTTACATGCATGCATCCTTGATACATGCAGTGTGAGGGATGAATGGGGGGAACGTGAGGGGGCCTACTAAGATGAGGTCAATAGGAGTAATGGGAGGTTCAAAATTTTCTTCAGATTCAACAAACTAGGCCAGCCTTGTGGGCTTGCTACGATCAACTTTGCTAACTATATTTCCTACCTGGCAAAAAAAAGGTGACATATCCTTTAGGTTTATAGACTCGAGGAAAGCTGATTAGAAGTAGAAGTTGAGGGATGTACTGAACATAATCAAAGCTTTTCCCTGTTAACCCTTCTTGCTATTTTACATCAGTCTTATTATTCTAACACATGTTTCTCAAAATGTAGAAATATTTTAATATTGATCCTTTGTGTAAAGATTAGGTAATGCGATCAGCTAGAAAGAAATGGCGTAATGTCAAAAGCACGTTGAAGAAGATGTATTATAGACCCGCCTTGACTATTGAGGAGAACATTGCAAATGGTTGTGGAGACAAAATGCCACACACTGATGGTGCATCGCTGTGTGAGTATTGGACCTTGGATTCCACCAAGGAGAAAGCTCGAAAGAATGCAGAAATTTGCGCCAACCAAACAAATGTTTGTCATACTTCTCGATCAAGGAGTTTTGCCAGGGTGAGGTACATAGGGGTGTGTACCATCTAAGTTGTCTACTTATATTTGGTGTCCATTTTCTGAATGTTTACATAGGTTTTTTGCTTCATATCTGATATCTGAATGTGTGCATCTTTGATTAGGAGAAAGCTCATAATCGTCCAATTACAAGAGCTGAACTATATAGAGCCACACACACGACCAAAGACAACATACTTGTTGATGAAGTGGTTGAGATAAATATTGTAGGTTATTATTTAATATCTTCTAACATACAATGTATATGCGTGATGGTTAATGCCAGTGCTCTAGGCCAATATGTAAAGAGAACTTCTACTTGATCCAGGCCTTGATTATAGAGATATTGAAGAAGGTGACCTTTATGCCTATGCCTTTCCAAAAGATACAAGAGGAAGAGTTCGTGGACTAGAGTTGTTACCTCATGCCTGCAAGGCGGTTGAGATTGCAAGAACATCTGCGAGATGTATAGAAATAATAGAGGAGAATTATGAGCTTAGGTTGATGAATGTTGTCCTTATTGCCAGGTTGGATTCCCAGGAGGAAAGAATAAATGCAATGCAGAAGAAGTTGGATAGTCAAGAAATTTCCGCTAACCAATCTTGCATGGTAGGGCAGAGCAATAGTCGACCAGAAACTAGTGTGCAATCACATGTTCGAAGAATGTCTCAAGCTATGTAGCCTATCCCATATGTGATACTTTCTGATGCCATAGATTTCATTATTCCTGAAGTGGCACCTCGTTGTGTTCTACCTCCTCGTGGTGTTGTAATTACTCTCCCATGAAGTGTTAGAAATGCTGAAGCTGTTCCTTGTTCGGTGTTGGCTTGTACTGTGGTAGATACTAGAAGAATCCAAACTCCTACTACTCCTTTTTGCCGAATCATGTTGATGATGTGCTAACTGGAGTAGTTGGTGATACTGAAGTGCTAACTACAGATGGTGGTGGTGGTGCTGGTACACCTCCAGAGTCCATATGATGCCGATGCTGCTATAACTACCCCTCTAGATGCTGCTATAACCACCTCTAGATGCTGCTGAGGCTAACCCCCACACTGTTGTTGTTGCTTCAAAGAGAGCCGCAGATTCATTTGTTGGTGGAAATAGTTTCAATAAGAAGAAATCAGGAGGTGGTCGTTCTAGGACTCCAGTTTTCATGCCCTTGTCGTAGGTGATCATTGCATAATTTAGTGCTTACGTCTTCCTATTACTTTGTTATGCATTGCAATTGTTGAACTCTGCACTTTTATAGTCTAAGGACCACCATGAAGAGTATGTTCTCAAGTCTTTGAGTTCGACTAACTGCATAACTCAGGTATATGTCTTCTATATGTATGTTAGCTGTCAGGAATGCATATGTTGTTGATGCTACATTAACTTCCTGTAGATTAAATCAAGAGTGGGTTTGCGATCCATGACAAGTGATAGGACAATTGCATTTGGGAAGTTAACTTGCATAGATAAGCATGCACTCTAGGATGATGGAAAACCATTAGGGGATTATTGCATGATCCTGATTGATGTTGTAGTTGAAAAGAATGTGCCACTTCCTAGGCCACTCGGAAAGGTTAATAAGGTGGGCCAAGCTCTTAATGTCAACATTGCTTGTACATTTGCAAATGTATGTGAATATTGACTCCCAGCTGCCAGATTTATCAAACGCGCATATCCTAACAAATGTGTATCTACTGACTTTGTAGGTCACGAAGGTAGAAGGAGCTCCTAAGTCCAACGACAGACCTATTTCTATTTTTGGATAGAGCAAAAGTATGTCTGGTCGTTTAGCTACTATATATGATACTATACATATTTCCTTATTTGCAGGAAATGGAATTTATAGTTCTTTTTATTCCTTGTTCATTATGAGTTTGCCGCAAACTCAACTGAAGACCAAGTAATCAGTACTTCATCATAACACTTGTTACCCTAGACGAGATGTCTTCCCTACTGGTTGAAGATTGAGTTAATCCATGTGAAGTCGATTACACTTAAACTTCTCTTCCGAACTTGTGTGATGGATGTGTCAAAACTGATTATGATGCCTTTTGTAGTGCTATGATGTATGTGTTGGATACTCTGTTATGCTATATATTCGAATTTGTGCTGTGATATTTGGAAGCATCATGTGTGATTTGGTGTAAATTAGGGGAACTCTAAATATAAAAACCACTGACTAAATTGCTGCACTTAGAAGCATCATTGGGGACACTAAACATTTGTCATGCACGGGCTACGTAGGGTGGCACCATATTGTGCAGTCGTATCACAGCTTCCACAACATGTACGCAGTGTCTCCCTACATGGGTCATGGCGTAAATGCCTTGCTACCCTGGAAGCGCTAACTCGGCGGATCACATTGTGCTGAGCCAAAAAAATCCGCCATCGTTTTAGAATCCCCGACGCAGTTATCCTTGGTAACTTTTTTTGCCGCGCCAGCGCGAGCACAACGACTAAGGTTGTGTCTCGGCGTCTATAAGCACCAGCGCCCAAGCTCCGTGTTGTAGTGTCTAGTCTCTTTATTGAGTTTTCTGAAATCAATGCACATCGTATATCAACAGCAGTTCTAGTGGGAACTAGCTCATTACTCTCATTAGCTACTACCATAAATCCCCCTTCTCAGGAACCCAATGGACCAGGCTTACCCAATCACTTTCTGCCACATGACATATTATACCAACATCTAGTAACCATGTAATTTCTTTTTTACGTCTTCCTTCATGTGTGGCTTCAATCATATTTAGAATTTTGCTATTGGCTGAGCACCTTCTTCCATGAATATCCGATGAGTAGCTATAGAGGGACTTATCCCCTTCAAGTCATCCATAGAATACCCAAAGTCTTTATGGTGCCTTTTCAATATGATCATAAGCTGCTCCTCTTCTAGTCCTATAAGATTAGAACTGATAATACTAGGATATTTGTCAGTAGCATAAAAGAATTTATATTTTAGTTCTTTAGGTAGAGGTTTTAGTCTAGGAGGTGGAGGCTCTTCATCTCCTTTCCTCGCTGACACCTCGTAGGTTTCATTCATGGGAGATTCTACTATAGGAATCGTATAAAGGTATTCACTTAGTTCTTCTTTAGCGGTATCTTTAGGGGTATTATCATCATTTACCAAGCTTCTTTATAGCTCATCGGTTGGAGTGTCATAATATATAGCTGCTAGATTGACAATGGTCTTCCCTTCTTCTTCTTCTTCCTATCCTAAAATTAGGAAAATTGGAATAGAGATTCCTCTTCCCTAGACTTAAGAAGAACAATCTCTTTCTTACAATCAATCTTTGCCACTATTGTATTAAAAACGGTCTTCCAAAAATAACTAGGCAATAATAATCAACAGGCATATCAACTACTAGTAAATCGATAGGGAACTCAAAAGGACCAGCTTTAATGGAAGCATTTTTAATTATTCCCATTGGAATTCTAAGAGTTTTACCGGCTAACATAATTGTCATATATGTATCCTTGACTCAGCCAATTCTAACTCATGTTTGTTTTCTCTATATAACTCACATGAAATAACATTAACAGTGGTTCATATGGCACACAAACCATAATGTGAAGTTCCACCAAAAGTAGAAGGGCAGAATTGACTTACCTATATTTTTAGCTTTTAACCTTTCTTGAATGAAAGTAGAGGATTCAATATCAAGTTAAATAACATTGCAATGTGCAAACATGGACATCACTTCTTCCTTACTAGCTTCTTCTATGAACTCCATAGCAATTTCTTCTTCATGCTTCATGGATGTCTTCAGTATTTTCTTCTGTGTCTCCAAGCGGTTCTTTCTGTGCTAGCATGTGCTTCTGTAGAGTCCTTGGGAAGGGAATGGGTTCCACGTATGGTGGCCTTTACTTCCTTGGTTTTGATGGTGCTTCAATAATAGCATATACTTTCTTCACTAGAGGTGGTACATATTGAATCCAATCCTTCTTAGGGTGCTTTGATATGTTTTGTAAAAGATTTAAGAACATGCAAAACAATATCTGAATCGAGTTGGAGTTCATTAGCCAGATCATCTACTTGTCCAGTTTTTTGGAATGCATGAAGAAAATCATAATCAATTTCTATGCCTCCTTCGCCCCCTATATTAAAAGCTCCGGATATTGGACTATCCATAAAATCTCCTCCCAAGGCTAAATGAAGTTCAGTTCATTTTCTTCCTTTAACCCATCATAGAAAACATGTAAAACATACCAAGGTGGTAAACCATGATTGGGACACTTATTAAGAAAACCTTGGAGCCTTATGTAAGCCCTTACTAGACTTTCTCTTGGACGATTCTTGAAATTCATGATCATTCATCATGCTTCAAAAGATTTTATCTTGGGGTAGAAGCGTGACAAAAATTCTTCATACAGTGTGATCCATGTGGTTATACTTTCTGCAAGGCAAGTTCTATACGAAGCAAGAGTTGTACCAGTTAGAGTTTGGTTAAATAACTTTAACTTTACCTCGTCATAAGTAAAGTTCTTTAATCTGAATGTCCCACAGATATAGTTGAAGAAGTCCAAATGTGCATGTGGAACTTCTGAGTCATCATCTCTTGCAAATCTTCTTTTGTGTAGGAGTGAGATAAAATGAGGGTTAACCTCAAATTCAGCATTTTCTCTTGAGCTTCTCCTTACATGAGAAACATTAAACTACTTGAGATAACCAGTGGCATTGATCCCACTCAAGTCTTTAGACTCGGGCATGGTGTTTACCTAAAACTAGTAAACAACTTTCACACAATGATAATAAATTAATGACTAAGAACAAATAACAAAAGCACTTAGCCCTCGGCAACAGCACCATAAAATAGCTTGATGACTGCAAGTGCATAGATGGTTTGTAGCTAGTTTCAAAATAAGAGTATCGAACCATGGAGAGCTATTGGTAAAAGTGTTAATGCCCTCGCCACTATTTACCAAAGAGTACTTTGAAGTTGTCTTTGATTTCAAGTTGGGGGTGTTTAAGAGAGTCTAAGTGTGTGTGAACAAAGCAAAAATAAGTAATGCAAGTAAAAACATAGCGGTTCGCGATGCGGTAATTGGACCTACAATAGGACTAAAGCATTCTCAGGGAGTGTTGGATCCACCACTAGAAATTATGTTTAGTCATGTTTAGGATATATCTATGTTATCATTCATGTATACGTATGGGAGAATCTCTAAAGTAGATGATCAAAGACCAGTCATCTTATGTTTCATCTCTAATAACCACAACAGTAATCTTAGGCAATCCAGCTGTGATCCTCTATTATTAAGGGTTAACCCCATGGTCATGGACTAGGATGTGTGAGTCTTCTATTATACCCGTTAAACACATGAGCAATGATCTGATGGAATATGTCACTGAGCACGTTCACACCAAGGGTATTTCCCTCATTTGTCCCGAAGGCAAATGTTATGTGGTCGACTTCACACAACATCAAGAGAGAAAACTAATACATATTCATGAGAAAAATTATAGATCATCTTTATTACAATTCATAACCATGCTAGGGTTTCTCCATCTCCCCGAGAACAAGTTAAACTACTCACACACGGAGGCAATCAACATCATCAAAGTAATATGAATGTAATACAAATGGATCAGTAAATACTCGTGTAAATCCACAACAAAGTCTAGGAAATACAACAATATGAATGTACTGGAGATGAGATGATTGATGATGATGGTCGAGTTGCAACGGTTGACGATGATGATGAAGATGGTGCACACGCCTCCAAGGATCTTCATAGCGGTGAGGATCGAAGTCTCTATGCAAATTCCTCCTCCAGATCCCTTTTGGAGGTGAGATTTATGCTAATTATGGTGTATCTAAATATCGGATCTCAAATATGTTTACACGGGGTGAAATATTTTAAGAGGTGACTTCGACACCCTGTCGTACGGGAGGGTCCTAGCCATATGGACCGTCATTAAATCCTCTAACTGTGGCTATGCGAGAGGGGTTTTCTCCACCTTCTCCCCAAATGCGTGGATATTTATTTTGGAGCCTTTAATAGCCTCCAAATAGCATATTTATGCCCACAATTGACTTCTCCAATTGATCTATTCATCCACACCTTAAATTTCGGGATCCTGGTGGAACAAGCATAAAAGGGGTGCGTCAGCACGGTAAAATACCAAAATCGTATCACTTTCATGCAAAAATGTAAGGCAAATATGCTGCAAAAATGCACTCATCAACGGGAATGGTGCAATAGCCATATTTGATTAGTCTAATGTGCTCTCACGAGGCATAATAGGACGATAGTAGCCCTACACATGCGATATGCCCAAAATAACCAAGATGGTAAGAAACGACAAGAAACTCAACCATTTTTCCCTTTCCTCTTTTCTTGCATTCCTTCTCAATGTAGTTGCCTTGACGGCTTGCCCCAAGAGGAAGGTGTGCAGTTGATTGATTCGGGTGTGCTCACATGGATGAATAGGCACACACTAGGATGATAGTAGTCCCACATAGCATATAATAACCGACATGGTCAGTAAACATCAAGTAACATACTTTAGTATTTCACTTCCATAAACTACTACTTTCCATTTTCTTCCTTTTTGCCTTTTTTTCTCATTATACTTGACCTAACCAAAGATGGATGTGGTGCAATAGCTCACACTTGACTGGTCAGATGTTCCCTCATGAGGCATAATAGAGTGTTAATAATACCACATGATGGCTCTGAAATATAGCCATCCACGTTCACATTTAAATTGAATATTATTCATGTTTTTGATGAAATATCTCTCTAAACCCTGAGACTAATGCCTAATAATCAAAGGGGTATGCAATCCTTTATTTCTATTTTTTCCTGCACAGATAATAACATTTGATGATGGGAATCACTATATTAAAGACAAAGATACGAGATTTCCAACAACCAGAAGAAACCAGGATTCATGGGTCGGAGGCAGACGCTTTAACGACCAACTATACGACCAGAACAAAATTCCGATCGTATAGTTCTGGTTGTATAGTTGTCATCAACGCCGCTAGGTCAAACAGAACAACTTTCATGAAGGGACCCCTATATACTGCTGAATCTTGTGGACAGCAGTCTAAGAAGAAAGCACCTAAATAATGTGGTTAATGTTTACAAAAACCTTTCCTTTTGTGATTGGACCAGTTACCTTTCATATCTGTTATGAGTTGTTGCAGACCTATTTGATGTTGGACATGTTTATGAATTCAGTAACCTATGATATGTTCAGTCTTATTTGTGTGACTACAAAATTTGAGTCACCCCAAGGATCACCCAATTGGTTTATAAATGAGTAACAACAGAAACTGGAAGTTTCTGAACTGGAACCTCAAGGGAATTAACTCTGAGAAAAAATTGTTAGCACTAAAAAGCAAGATCATGGAATCTGAATGTGACATTATCTGTCTCCAAGAAACCAAGAGAGAAAACTTTGATATCAATTATTTAAAAAAATTCTGTCCAAACAAGTTTGACAGTTTTGATTTCTTACCATCAATTGGTGCTTCTGGAGGAATTATTATCATCTGGAACAGTACTTTATTCAATGGTACTAGGGCTTTCCAAAATGATTTCTCAACTTCTGTTACCTTCACCTCTCAATTATCAAATGATACCTGGACTCTCACTAATATCTATGGTCCTTGTCAAAATGATAGAAAGATGGATTTCTTAGACTGGTTTTCAAACATCACTATGCCTGATAGTATGGATTGGCTAGTGTTAGGAGATTTTAACCTTATCAGAAGTCTCACTGATAGAAATAAAAGTAGGGGAGATATTAATGAAACTATGCTCTTCAATGATGCTATCTGCAACCTGTGTCTTATTGAGTTGCCACTAAAGGGTAGAAAATTCACCTGGAGTAACATGCAAAAATATCCACTCCTGGAAAGACTGGACTGGTTCTTTACATCTAGTTCTTGGACAACCAAATACCCATACACTATGGTTACCCCACTATCCAAACCTACTTCTGATCATCTCCCATGTGTCATATCCATTGGAACTAACATCCCCAAGGCTCAAATCTTTAGATTTGAAAACTACTGGCTTCATCATTCTGATTTTAAGATGATTGTACAAAATGCTTGGATTATTCCTGTGAATTATCAGGACATGGCAAAAAGAATTTGTGCCAAGTAAAAAATGTGAGGAGAGGTATCAAGATTTGGGCAAAACAGTTACTTGCTTAAAGGATCAAATTGCTAAGGTGAATGACACCATTGATCTCCTGGACCTACTTGAAGAATCTAGAACATTAACCATCAATGAGTGGCACCTCAGAGATATCCTGAAGTCCCATATTATCTCTGTTCTTCAGAACCAAAACACCTATTGGAAACAAAGAGGGAAAATTAAATGGGTAAAACTTGGAGATGAAAACACTAAGTTTTTCCATTCCAAAGCTACCATCAGTTATAGACATAACTATATATCAATGATCAAGAATGAATCTGGACAGGAATTTACAAATCACTATGACAAGGCTGATATCTTTTGGAATGACTTCAGGGCAAGAATGGGCACATCAGTCAAAACTGAGATGCACTATAATCTTGCAGACTTCTATGGAAATGGAATGACTGATGAGATGAAGGATTCACTTGAAAAACCTTTCCTTGACAAGGAAATTGAGGAGGTTATCACTGAACTACCAAATGACAAGTCACCTGGACCTGATGGTTTTAATAATGAATTTATCAAAAGTTGTTGGTCTGTCATTGGATATGATATCAAATTACTGATTCATGATTTCTTCAATGAGAAAGTGTCCCATGAGAGCATCAACTCTTCTTACATTACACTCATACCCAAAGTCACTTGCCCATCTACATCAGCTGATTTCAGACCAATCTCTCTATTGAACTGTATATTCAAAATTATTACCAAACTTCTTGCAAATAGACTGCAATCTATCATTCTGAAATTGGTACATAAAAACCAATATGGTTTTCTCAACAACAGATCTATTCAAGATTGCATTGGTTGGGCATTTGAATACTTATTCCAATGCCACAAGTCAAAGGAGGAAATTTTAATTCTCAAACTTGATTTTGAGAAGGCATTTGATACAGTTGATCACTCTGCCATCATTAATATCCTTAAAGCTAGAGGATTTGGGAGAAAATGGATTAGGTGGATTGAAATGATCTTTGAATCTGGAACTTCTGAAATTCTTCTCAATGGTGTACCTGGTAAAAAGTTCTACTGCAGAAGAGGTGTTAGACAAGGAGACCCACTTTCACCATTACTTTTTGTCCTTACTGCTGACCTCCTACAATTTGTCCTAAACAAGGCCATGCATAGAAATCTTCTAACTCCACCTATTGTGGGACCACCCAACAGTGACTTCCCAGTTATTCAATATGCTGATGACACTTTGGTGATTCTTAAAGCTGATGCATCTCAATTATTATGCTTGAAAGCACTTCTTCAAACATTTGCAGTTTCCACTGGAATCAAAGTCAATTACCTGAAATATTGCATGATGCCAATAAACATTTGTAATGATAGACTTATGCATTTTGCTATGACAATCAACTGTCAAACTGGATGCCTCCCTTTTACCTACCTTGGTCTTTCATTAAGCATTACAAATCCATCTATGGAGCATTTTCTTCCCATTGTTCAGAGAGTGGAAAGAAGATTATGTGGAATTGCTGATTTCTTGAATTATGGAGGCAAACTGCAGCTGGTCAAATCTGTTCTCTCCTTACTTCCTCTATTTTATATGAGCTATTTGGAGGTGCCAATAGCCATCAAGGATCAAATTATTAAATATATGAGATATTGTCTACGGAGAAAGAAGACTGATGATGTACAAGCAAAAGGACAAGCACTTGTCTCATGGGACAAAACCTGCCGTCCTAAAAACCAAGGGGGTTTAGGGGTACTGAACCTACAGATTCAAAATAATGCCCTCCTTCTAAAAAATTTGGACAAATTCTACAACCACCAAGACATACCTTGGGTTCATCTCATATGGGAGACTTATTACAAAAATGGAAAATTATCTGGAAGAAGCATGGAGGGATCTTTCTGGTGGAAGTCACATATCAAATTAATTGATAACTATAAAGGCATGGCTAAATGCAATCTGAAATCAGGCAAATCTGCTTACTTCTGGACTGACCTTTGGCAAGAGGAGTGCTGGATGAATAAATTCCCTCACCTTCTGTCCTATGCTAAGTCTACAATCATCAATGTTCATGATTTAATTCATGCTGAATTCCTCGAAGATAACTTCCACCTACCTCTCTCACATCAAGCTTTCTCTGAGTTTTTAGTCCTAGAAGAAATATGCCAGGAATTCAGGCACGACACTCAGGAGGACACCCATGATAATTGGAACTATATTTGGGGATCAGATAAATTTGAAGTTAAAAAGGCATACTCAGCCATGATTGGACACTCACCATCACCACCTCATTTTTCCTGGGTTTGGGCAACCTCCTGTCAAAATAAACACAAGTTCTTTTTCTGGCTTTTGTTACTAGACAGATTGAATACAAGAAACCTACTGATGAGAAAGAATTTCAACCTTCCTGATTACAATTGTGTTACATCAAACTGCATCACAGAAGAATCAGCAAATCATCTTTTCTGGGATTGTCCATTTGCAAAAAAATGTTGGGATCATATTTCCAGAAACAGAACTGCAAATCTAACAGGATTAGAAGCTATTTCAAACATCAAAGAAAAGTTACATCTACCATTTGCAATGGAAATCATTATCATGACCTCCCGGGGTATCTGGATTTACATAAATGAGAAGATTTTTAATGACAAAAGACCCACTTTTGATAGATGGAAAGCAATTTTCTACCAGGAAATGAGATGGATACAATTCAGAATCAAAGGAAAATACAAGGAGAAATTCAAAGCCTGGCTCAGTCAACAATTAGATCAGGGATAGAATAGATTGTTTCAATTTAGATGTAATTGTTTATGATCTACCTTAGATCATTTTCTCATTGTAACATACACATATATAATAAAAAATTGCAGTGGGGATTTTCCCTACTATTTCACCTCAAAAAAAATATAGAGAAGCCTCGGGCGACGAGAAAAGGGCGCTCCAGAAAACCATCAGCCACCTCCAGATCTTCATCCACAACACCGCGAGCCCCGAAGGAATAAACTTAGATCTAATCTCTCCACCACCATAGCCATATTCCACCACTTGTAATAGTAGATCTCTTCTTCGATTGGCAACATTGTAAGACTATTTGCTAACAATCTCATGATTTCCACTACAATGTTTATGATCTTTGATCTCATCTATATGTGTGAGTAATTCTCTTTAGGCTAAGGGCTTCGGCCTAGCCATATAGCTTTTTGTGCATGTTATTTATCATAGATGGGATCATGCATTAGTTTGTATGACATGATGATTATTGTATCCTCTCTTGCCTCAATCAAAGGACTTGTTAGGTACCAAGACCCCGAGCATTGAGCCAGGTATAGGGAGTATGAGTAATGACTAATCTGCAGGTTGGGAACCCTAGTGATAGAAGGGGTAGTACGGCTGTATGTGAGGGATTTACTTGAGATTAATGGTGACATCACTATGCATATCATTAGTTCTCTTTCTTCTATGGATGAGACTAGTAGGTTATTGCTATAAGCGGTTGTAGAGGCAATAGCAATTATGGATGCACTACCCACATATAATTTATCTTGCTCTAACAATTACATGCATACTTTATTTTTATCTTTTATTCCCATCAGATGTTTTGCAGCTACAGGTGAAACCGAACGCCCTAGGTCGTCTCTCTCCATCATTGACAACAATAAAAAGACGCAAACTCTTAGTCTAGTAAAAACACAAAAGGAATTCTAAAACTCCCGAAGGTCTGTTAAAGTAACTTTACTACGCATCTGCTTCCCGAGGATTCGATAAACCTAGGTCTACTAGGTTGGGAACCTACTAGTCTCAATCAAAGGACTTTTCATGTACCCATGACCCCGAGGATTGAGCCAGGTATAGGGAGTATGAGTAATGACTAATCTGCAGGTTAGGAACCCTAGTGACAGAAGGGGTAGTACGGCTGTATGTGAGGGATTTACTTGGGATTAATGGTGACATCACTATGCATATCATTAGTTCTCTTTCTTCTATAGATGAGACTAGTAGGTTATTGCTATAAGCGGTTGTGGAGACAATAGCAATTATGGATGCACTCCCCACATATAATTTATCTTGCTCTAACAATTACATGCATACTTTATTTTTATCTTTTATTCCCGTCAGATGTTTTGCATAGCTACAGGTGAAACCGAATGCCCTAGGCCCTCTCTCTCCATCATCGACAACAACAAAAAGATGCAAACTCTTGGTCTGGTAAAAACACAAAAGGAATTCTAAAACTCCTGAAGGTCCATTAAAGTAACTGCACTATGCGTATGCTTCCCGAGAATTCGATAAACCTAGGTCTACTAGGGAAAAAGAAGCTATACTACATCCGTAATCCGGATCGAAGGTATCAACCCTTTTTCTGGCGTTGTTGCCGGGGAAGCAATAGCTACCCTGGTGAGGTTAGTAGGAACCTTGCTAGTTTTAATTCTTGTTTTTAATTTTAAGTTTGCTTTCAGTCTTTATTTGAAAAACCAAAAAAATAGTTTGTCTTTAAATTCTTGTTCTTACTATTATAAGTCTTTGTTTAAGAAAACCCAAAAACATAGGAACTATGGCTGAAAACAAGCTTGGGGAATTTGCTACTCCCAACAATGATTATTTGCGTACTCCTATAACTCAGCCAGCAATTGCTACTAATGACTATGAAATTAAGCCCCATTATTTAAGTTTGGTTCAACAGAATCAATTTGGAGGCTCTGCTATTGAGGACGCAGGTATGCACTTGAATACTTTTACTGAAATATGTGATATGATGCGCATAAAAGATGTTGACCCCGATGTGGTCAAATTGCGTTTATTTCCTTTCTCTCTTAGAGGAAGAGCAAAAGAATGGATGCTAGCTTTGCCTAAACATACTATTACATCATGGGTGGCATGTACTTCTTTATTTATGACAAAAAAAATCCACATGCAAAGACTATGCAACTAAGATCTAATATTACTGGTTTTAGACAGGAAGAGCGTGATCCACTAGCGCTTGCATGGGAGAGGATGAAAGAATGCTTAAGAAACTGTCCTAGCCATGGGATGGAAGATTGGTTAATCCTCCATTTATTTTATAATGCTCTTAATCTCGTGTCTAAGTCTATGCTTGATACTGTGCTGGCTCGTGGTTGATGTCGAGCTCGTTGGGGAACACCAAGAGGAAGGTATGATGAGCACAGCAGTAAGTTTCCCTCAATTATGAAACCAAGGTTATCGAACCAGTAGGAGCAAGGAAACACCTCCAAGGTGTTGTTTCCAACTTGGAATCCTGCACAACACAACCACAGAACTTTGCCCCCAACTTACAGTGAGGTTGTCTGATACGTCCATTTTGCATCACTATTCTATGTCATAATTCACTGTTATTCATTGATATATTTCGTATTGAGAGGTGATACTTATGTTATTTCATCTGTTTTTGCATGGTTGATGACTTTTGGAGCATGGACCGCTGTAGTCAGGATTCTGATGGAAAAGGTGCTGTTTGGAGGCAAAATTCGCGAAGATCAGAAAATCCGGGAAAATATACGGAAAATTCTATTTTTCCATAAGACGAAGGAAGCCAGAAGGGGAGCTGGAGATGGGCCACAGGGGGCCCACACCACCCCTGGTGCGGGCCACCCTAGGCCACGCCACCAGGTGGTGTGGCCACCCTGGTCCATCCCAGGCACTCCCCTCTCGCGTATATTATCCTCCCGAAACCCTAAGACTTGGGGAGCGACCATAGAAAGATTCCGCCGCCTCTGCGGGGCGGAAAACACTGAGAGAGAAAGATCTCTCCGGTAGACAGATTTCTGTCGGGGGAATTCCTTCCCGGAGAGGGGAGATCGTCGCCATCAACACCACCATCAAGCTGGACTTCATCAGGATCATCATCATCACCACCATCATCACCATCAGCACCCTCATAACCATCTCCATATTGCTGTAACAATTGGGTTGAATCTTGCATAGTTCATAGGGGAAACTTTCCCGGTGTTGATTACTCTTTGTAGTTGATGCTATTGAGTGAACCATTGAATTATTGTTTATGATCAGATTGTTATACATCATTATTCCATCTTTGATCATGATCCATATGATGTCTTGTGAGTAGTTCCTTTTGTTCTTGAGGACATGGGAGAAGTCATGTTGTTAGTAGTGGAATTGTGTTGAGAAAGATTCAATAGTTTGATATTTAAGTTGTGGTGTACTTCTTCTAGTGGTGTCATGTGAACGTCGACTACATGACACTTCACCTATATGGGCCTAGGGGAATTCATTGTATATTTGGCTACTAATTGTAGGGGTTGCCGGAGTGACAGAAACCTAAACCTCTGTTAGGAAACCATTGCACAAGGGACGTAAGGGTCTTAGAGTTTAAAGTTGTGGTTAGGTTTCTACCTTAATTACTTTCTTGTACTTACGGATGTTTGCAAGGGGTATAATCACAAGTATGTATTAGTCCTAGGAAGGTCGGTACATTAGCACAGGTTCACCCACACAACACTTAGCAAGCTAAAGATGATTAATCAACTATATGAAGCGAAAGCACTTGACAGTCTTCCCATGTGTCCTTGAGAACGTTTGGTCATCTTAAGTAATACAACTGGCTTGTCCTTTGCTGCATAAAGGATTGGGCCACTTGCTGCATTTATTCCTACTGTCTTTTATTTACTCGTACTTCGTTTACTTGCTTTATCAAAAACCCCTAAAAATCCGTTTGCTAAGTATTTGCAGAGAATTCCTGATCCATACCACTAGCCAGCACCTTCTGCTCCTCGTTGGGTTCGACACTCTTACTTATCGAAAATACTGCGATACACCCCCTATACTTGTGGGTCATCAAGACTATTTTCTGGCGCCGTTGCCGGGGAGTGAAGCACTATTGGAGAGTGGAACTGGTAAAGGAAACTTCTACTGTGAGTATTGTTTACTTCTACTAGTTGCTTTATTTTCGTTATGGATAATTCGCTAAGTTTCTTATTTGGTAATGCTACTACCACTGCTAAGGGAGTAGATAAACAACCACCTGCTGAGAATGATGCTTTCAAAATACCTAAAAGAAGTATTGATCGTGTTATGGATAACTACTATGTTGGGGATGGAACTGTCCATCCCGGTGATCATTTTCTCTTTATACACGAATTATGCGGGTTGTTCAAGTGTGCAGGTATTACTACAGATCAAGTTAAGAAGAAGTTATTCTCATTATCACTGAAAGGAAGAGTTGAGGAATGGTATAAGCTGCTGAAGAATGGTCAAGCTCTGGAATGGGAGAAAATAGTGCCTCTCTTTTATTCAAAGTTTTATCCTCCTAGTGAGATTCATAAATATCGGAATCAAATATACAACTTTTGGCCTCTTGATGGAGAGAGTACAGCTCAAGCTTGGGGGAGATTGAAGTTACTAATGCTCAAATGTCCCATTCATGAGCTCCCCAACAATATTATTATCAATAACTTTTATGCAAGGCTCCCTCTACATGATAAAGATTTATTGGATGCTTCTTGTGCTGGATCATTCACTCGTATGGAAGAAGAAGCTAAATGGGATCTTCTAGACCGTATTCAAGACAATGCTGAAGCTTGGGAGAATGACAAAGGTAGAAAGTCAGGTATAAATTATGATTATGAATGCATTGAATCTTTTATGGGGACTGATGACTTTCAAAATATTAGTAATGCTTATGGTCTTGATTTGCAAGTAATTACGAATTGCTTTAGAGCTTTTGCTTCTTATATTGAAATTCCAAAAAGGGGATGGAATAAATACCATGCACCTTACAAAGATATTGTTGACTATGTTCCTATTGGGAGTGCTGAGTATTGCATTATTGATCCCATCTTACCTGAACCTTATATCGAGAAGATTCCCTTCCCAGAAAAGGTAAAGGGTCATCCTATGATAACTAGTGTAATCACCAAAAGTGAAAAAAGAACTGTAAAACCTGATGAACAAATAAACGTTGAACCTGTGGTAGCAATTGTGAAAGACCTTATCACTAAAAGCATAGAAGATGGACACATAGTCTTTTGTGAGGATGCTTCTAACATTTTTTCACATCCTAATAGAACTAAAAAAAGCTAGTGTTCCTGTGCTTTCTATTAGAATTGGTGATCATTGCTATTATGGTTTATGTGATATTGGTGCAAGTTCTAGTGATATTCCTTATGAGCTTTACAGAGAAATTATGCATGAAATCAGTCCCTGCGAATTGGAAGAGGTTGATGTGGTTATTCACCTTGCTAATAGAGAGACCGTCTCTCCAATTGGTATTGTACGAGACGTGGAAGTTCTTTGTGGTAAGAACCCTGCTGATTTTCTAGTACTCGGTTCAGCCGCTAGTAAAACTTATCCTATTATTTTTGAAAGACCTTTCTTGAGTACTTGTGGAGCTATTATAGATTGAAAAAGGGAGAAAATCTTGACTAAGTTTGCTGGGGAATCTTATGAGTTTAATTTCTCGAAATTCGCTAAAGAACCTTGTGAAGAGGAAACCCATAATGAGGATTTTAGAGTTGAACAACTTGCTTCTATTTCTCTTGCTCCTAACAATGCTTTGCAGCAATTTATGGAAGATCATGAAAGTGAAATCTTCATGGAAGAAAGGAATGAGATTGATAAGATTCTCCGTGATCAGCCTAAGATGCTCAAGCATAACTTGCCTATAGAAGACTTGGGTACCACGTTGCCACCTAAAAAGGATCCGGTTTTCGATCTAAAACCTCTCCCTGATGATCTTAAATATGCTTATATTGATGATAAAAAGATATATCCTGTTATTATTAGCGCTAAACTTTCAGGAAAGGAAGAAGAAAGGCTATTGGAGGTTTTGAGGAAACACCGAGGAACTATGGGCTATACTCTGGATGATTTAAAAGGGATTTCACCTACTATATGTCAACATTCTATCAACATAGAACCAGATGCTAAGCCGGTTGTAGAGAACCAATGATGTTTAAATCCTAGGATGGAGGAAGTGGTAAGGAATGAGGTATTGAAACTCCTTGATGCTGGTATTATTTACCCTATTGCTGATAGTGAATGGGTTAGTCCTGTTCATTGTGTTCCTAAAAAAGGAGGTATTACCATTGTTCCTAATGATAATGATGAGCTTATTCCTCAAAGAATAGTAGTAGGCTATAGGATGTGCATTGATTTCATAAAAGTCAATAAAGTTACTAAGAAAGATCACTACCCACTTCCTTTTATTGATCAAATGTTGGAAAGGTTGTCTAAAAAGACCCATTTTTGTTTTCTTGATGGTTATTCTGGTTTCTCTCAAATTGCTGTTAAACAACAAGATCAAGAAAAAACTACTTTTACTTGCCCTTACAGAACTTATGCTTATAGACGTATGCCTTTTGGTTTATGTAATGCTCCTGCTACTTTTCAAAGGTGCATGTCTGCTATCTTTCATGGTTTTTGTGAGGAAATTGTAGAAGTGTTCATGGATGACTTTTCTGTCTATGGAACTTCTTTTGATAATTGTCTGCACAACCTTGATAAAGTTTTGCAGAGATGTGAAGAAACTAATCTTGTTCTTAATTGGGAGAAATGCCACTTCATGGTTAATGAAGGGATTGTCCTCGGGCATAAAGTTTCTGAAAGAGGCATAGAAGTTGATAGAGCTAAGGTTGAGGCAATTGAGAAGATGCCATGTCCAAGAGACATCAAAGGTATTCATAGTATCCTTGGTCATGCTGGTTTCTATAGAAGGTTTATTAAAGACTTTTCTAGGATATCAAAACCCCTCACTAATCTTCTTCAAAAAGATGTACCCTTCGTTTTTGATGATGATTGTAAGGAAGCTTTTGAAACTCTTAAGAAGGCTTTAACTATAGCCCCTATTGTTCAACCACCTGATTGGAGTTTACCCTTTGAAATAATGTGTGATGCTAATGATTTTGCTGTAGGTGCTGTCCTTGGGCAACGAATTGATAAAAAGTTAAACATTATCCATTATGCTAGTAAGACTCTAGACGCTGCTCAAAGGAATTATGCTACTACTGAAAAGGAATCTCTAGCTATCGTTTTTGCTTGTGATAAGTTTAGGCCCTATATTGTAGACTCAAAAGTCACCATTCATACTGATCATGCTGCTATTAAATACCTTATGACGAAGAAGGACGCTAAGCCTAGGCTTATTAGATGGGTGCTGCTTTTACGAGAGTTTGATCTACATATAGTAGATAGGAAGGGTGTTGAAAACCCTGTAGCTGATAATTTATCTTGATTGGAAAACATCTCTTTTGACCCTATGCCTGTTAATGATAGTTTCCCAAATGAACAGTTAGCTGTAGTAGGGGTAAGCTCGCAAGGGAGCCCTTGGTATGCTGATTATGCTAACTTTATTGTCTCCAAGTATTTGCCTCCAACTTTTACAGCTCAGCAAAGACGGAAGTTCTTCTATGATTTGAGGCATTATTTTTGGGATGACCCACACTTATACAAAGAAGGAGTGGATGGTATTATGCGAAGATGTGTTCCAGAATATGAACAAAAGGAGATATTGCGTAAATGTCATGGTAGTGCTTATGGAGGACATCATGCAGGAGATAGAACTACGCAAAAGGTGCTACAATTAGGTTTCTACTGGCCTACCCTTTTTAAAGATGCAAGAAAATTTGTTTTATCTTGTGATGAATGTCAGCGTGTTGGTAATATCTCTAGACGCAATGAAATGCCTATGAACTACTCTCTAGTTATTAAACCCTTTGATTGCTGGGGATTTGACTTTATGGGTCCTTTCCATCCTTCGAAAGGTTACACTCATATTCTTGTTGCCGTTGATTATGTTACTAAGTGGGTAGAAGCCATTCCTACAAAGAGTGCTAATAGGGAGACTTCTCTAAAAATGCTTAAGGATGTTATCTTTCCTAGGCTTGGAGTGCCTAGGTATCTCATGACTGATGGGGGTTCTCATTTCATTCATGGTGGTTTTATAAAGACCCTTGCTAAATATGATGTTAATCATAGAATTGCTTCAGCTTATCACCCCCAAACTAGCGGGCAGGTAGAGTTATCAAATACAGAAATTAAATCCATGTTGCAAAAGACTGTTAATAGATCTAGAAAAAACTGGGCTAAAAAGTTGAATGATGCTTTATGGTCTTATAGAACTGCTTACAAAAATCCTATGGGGATGTCTCCTTATAAAATGGTTTATGGGAAAGCTTTTCACCTACCCTTAGAATTAGAACACAAAGCTTACTGGGCAGTTAAAGAACTAAATAGAGATTGTAAGATCGCTGGTGAGAAAAGATTATTTGACTTAAGTTCTTTAGATGAATGGAGGAGTGAAGCCTATGAAAATGCTAGGCTCTTTAAGGAAAAAGTTAAAAGATGGCATGACAAGCGAATACTTAAGAGAGAATTTCATGTTGGTGAGAAAGTTCTATTGTATAGGTCTCGTCTTAGGTTTTTTGCAGGAAAGCTACTATCAGAATGGGAAGGACCTTTCATTAGAAGTATACCGTTCAGGAGCAATAAAAATTTCTTCTTTAAAAGATGATGCTACACAAGTAGTGAATGGGCAGCGACTCAAGCACTATATTGCTGGAGATTCTTACAATGAAGATGTTGATGCCTTTCAAGTTATAACTCCGGAGAAATTTATCAAGGACCAAATTCAGAGACCTGCAGAGGCTGTTTTCAAATAGGTAACAGTTCTGGTAAGAAAAGTTCCGCGAAAATACTATCCAACCACACTTTTGCAGTTTTTAGGTAATAAGGGAAGTTACGAAGCGAAAAAGGGACGAAAATGGAGCCAGGGTGGCTCACACCACCCTGTGGCGCGGGCCCACCCCTGGCCGCGCCACCAGGTGGCGTGGCCGCCCCAGACTCCGCCTCCGACTCGTTTTCTCCCAATACCTTCCTTTTGTTGTGAAACTTCGTAATATATAACCCCTAGGATCTTCCAAGGTTCGTATATCGTGTTTTCGTCGTGTTTTTGTTTCGATCTGTTTCTGCCAGGTAGAGTCCCAGATTTGGAGCCACAATGTCTTCCTCTGGATCAGCCAAGGGAGATTCCTTAGAAGATATCATCAACCCATACATGAGAGAGTTGAAGATTCATCCCAACGAGTTGTTGTTTGAAGATGGGGAGGTCCGGATAAAAGAGGTTCAAGGCCCTAAAGGTGAAGGAAGTCTGGAGGACAGGATGGAAGCACTAGAGCAAGAAGTCTTTAGGTACAAGAAGATGGCGGAACGCGAAGTGGATATCATCCATAAGTTTTGTTCTGAACTCATCGCCAGGCACCAAGAAGAGACTGCTGAGCTCAAGGACGAAGTCCTCTCACTCCGCCAAATAACCAACGAATTGCAAGCACAGCTCTACGATGTTCAAAATCAAAACTGTGAGTATGAGGTTAGGTTTAAACGCATAAGTGCTGCTACAAGTTTCAGGATGCTGGAGACCACGATGTCCTTTGTTAATGGGAAGCCCTTACCCTGGAAGTCGGACGATGATGAGAGGATACCACCACCACCAAAGGAGTAACTCGTCATCAGGTTTGGCATCCCCTTGGTTTGGTCCAAGCTTGGGGGGAGTGCCGTGGTATCACATCACTATCTTCTATCTTTTACCTTTTTAGTAGAGTCATATCATGAATAGAGAAGTTATTATATAGTATGGTTTGCATTATGGTAGTGTCCCCTCTCTCGTTAGATATGTATCCCTTGGTGTGAGTTGCCTTTATGGAATATTAATGAGAAATTCTATCATTTACTCTTTTGCATAGCTTATATTAGTTTTCAATTCGTGGTTATATGATTGATCTTGTTCTTAGTATTGGTATCACTTTGGGATCATTGAGTTAATCTACTCCCTCCGTCCCAAAATAAGTGACTTGAGTTTGTCTAGATTCGCATGTACCTATGTACTAAAACATGTCTAGATACATTCGAATCTAGATAAACCCACGCCACTTATTTTGGGACGGAGGGAGTAGTTGGTTTTGGCAAACCTGGCTCGGTCAGTAGCAACACTATTTTTGATAGTTGAATGAAAAAGATAGAAGTAGCCTAAAAGAAATATAATTTCATCATCTTTCTTTCTTGATTTGCTCATAAGTTTAGTATTCTCTAGTTAAGATCTCTTGTGCTTCCAAGGAAGATTGCATGTTTGTCTTTATCGTTTATATGTTTGTTTGTTTCCTTCAACTCTTGTACTTGCTACCCAGCCTTACTAGCCAAAAACCTGTACTGAGAGGGAATTCTTCTCGTGCATCCACTCCTTTAAACCAAAAACTTATGCCATTTGTGTCCACCATACCTACCTATTAGCACTATTGCTATTCCAAGTAAATTCTTGTTTTATCTACCTCCCAAATTAAACTTATTATGTGAAAATTAGTGATTAAAGCTCTCACGAACTTGATGGCACACTTTATTTTCTTGCATTTAATAAACTTGAACCATTGGGTCCTTCTTTGTTGCGTATATGCTTGCGCTTTATGAGTTGAAGTTAGCAGAACCATGTATCATGGGGACCGCTTTCAACACTTCATTGGTACTTGTACCTAGTTGATATCATGTTCTTTTGCTTATGGATCCCGGCGGTGTGAAATAAGAGTGGAACTTGTAAGATCATGGAGTTTATATGTGTGTTAGAGAAACGCCTGGGCCGCTAGCCTAAGCCATGCCTAATCATGGTGGAAACTTGCAGCATAACTATAGGGAGCATTCTATGAAGCATCCTCAATAAAAACCTATGCAAATAGCAAATAAAAAGATCACTGAGATGCTCACTGTCTGCTTGCCTTGTCATTTTGATTATGGGATAGCTCCTGTGTCATGTGCAAGGGGTACCCCGTTGTCGGTTCTCAATGATACACGTGTATTTACAATGACAAGAGCTTACTCGTGACTAAAGTTGAGTAGCATGAGGTTCGGTACTCATAAGTAAGGGGCATGGGACTTCAATTTATAACTTGTCAAGCATATCCTCTTAGTTGTGTCACTTTAACCTTAACCACCAAAAGATGCCTATGATAGGGGCAATGAGAGCTGAAAGCTAGTAAGTATCATAATTTTTGGGAGCTCTTTATGAGACTTGCAATCCCTGCTTCCCTCTGTGAAGGGCCTTTCTTTTACTTTGTAGTTGAGTCGGTAAACCTACTCCCTTCTATCTCAGCAAGTATTTTGAGTTGTTGTGTTTCGTTCATTCATATGATGATTTATTCACTCATGTTGCTTATGTTCCTTGTTTTGCACATTGATCTTATCTTGATGTTTACTGCTTTGAAAGCTATCATTGAAAACCAGATATTTGTGAACTCCAGCAAATTATCAACTATTCTTCGACCAAGAGCTAAGTTCGCCATTACCAATTATGTTTTACTTTATGTATCTTTATTGTGTTTCCTTTACTCATTACAAGTTGAGTTATATAATAGTGAGTTGTCTTCTATTATGATCTATGTATTGATGAATGTGATGCTTCTTGTCCATATTCTTTTATCGACTCTACACTCCATAAACCTGAGGCCATGTTTATTGAGCTCAGTTTCGCTTGGGGACAAGCGAAGTCTAAGCTTGGGGGAGTTGATACGTCCATTTTGCATCACTATTTTATGTCATAATTCACTGTTATTCATTGATATATTTCGTATTGAGAGGTGATACTTATGTTATTTCATCTGTTTTTGCATGGTTCATGACTTTTGGAGCATGGACCGCTGCAGTCAGGATTCTGATGGAAAAGATGCTGTTTGGAGGCAAAATTCACGAAGATCAGAAAATCCGGGAAAATATACGGAAAATCCAATTTTTTCAGAAGACGAAGGAATCCAGAAGGGGAGCTGGAGATGGGCCACAGGGGGCCCACACCACCCCCTGGCGCAGGCCACCCTGGGTCGCGCCACCAGGTGGTGTGGCCACCCTGGTCCACCCCTGGCACTCCCCTCTGGCGTATATTATCCTCTCGAAACCCTAAGACTCAGGGAGCAACCACAGAAAGATTTCGCCGCCTCTGCGGGGCAGAAAACACCGAGAGAGAAAGATCTCTCCAGCAGACAAATTTCTGCTAGGGGAATTCCTTCCCGGAGAGGGGAGATCGTCGCCATCAACACCACCATCAAGCTGGACTTCATCAGGATCATCATCATCATCACCACCATCATCACCATCAGCACCCTCATCACCATCTCCATATTTTTGTAACAATTGGGTTGAATCTTGCATAGTTCATAGGGGAAACTTTCTCGGTGTTGATTACTCTTTGTAGTTGATGCTATTGAGTGAACCATTGAATTATTGTTTATGTTCAGATTGTTATACATCATTATTCCATCTCTGATCATGATCCATATGATGTCTTGTGAGTAGTTCCTTTTGTTCTTGAGGACATGGGAGAAGGCATGTTGTTAGTAGTGGAATTGTGTTGAGAAAGATTCAATAGTTTGATATTTAAGTTGTGGTGTACTTCTTCTAGTGGTGTCATGTGAACATCGACTACATGACACTTCACCTATATGGGCCTAGGGGAATGCATTGTGTATTTGGCTACTAATCGTAGGGGTTGCCGGAGTAACAGAAACCTAAACCCCCGTTAGGAAACCATTGCACAAGGGACGTAAGGGTCTTAGAGTTTAAAGTTGTGGTTAGGTTTCTATCTTAATTACTTTCTTGTACTTACGGATGTTTGCAAGGGGTATAATCACAAGTATGTATTAGTCCTAGGAAGGTCGATACATTAGCACAGGTTCACCCACACAACACTTAGCAAGCTAAAGAAGATTAATCAACTATATGAAGCGAAAGCACTTGACAGTCTTCCCATGTGTCCTCGAGAACGTTTGGTCATCTTAAGTAATACAACCGGCTTGTCCTTTGCTGCATAAAGGATTGGGCCACTTGTTGCATTTATTCCTACTGTATTTTATTTACTCGTACTTCGTTTACTTGCTTTATCAAGAACCCCTAAAAATCCGTTTGCTAAGTATTTGCAGAGAATTCCTGATCCATACCACTAGCCAGCACCTTCTGCTCCTTGTTGTGTTCGACACTCTTACTTATCGAAAATACTGCGATACACCCCCTATACTTGTGGGTCATCATTGTTAATCTCACCGGTTTTGCTGAAAACAAAGGATTAAACGTATTGTGTGGAAGAAAGTAATTGCTTGCAGAAAGTAAATAGAAAGCAGTAAACAGTTGTAGATTAATGATAAAAGAAAAGACCGGGGTCCATAGTTCACTAGTGGTGGATCTCCTTAAGATAGATGACATGTTGGGTGAACAAATTACAGCGGGGCAATTGACAAACATAGAGAAAGCATACATGCATATACTAATCATCTTGACTCCTTTGAGATTTGATTAGGCATTACAACATTATACATAGACCGTAATCCAACTGCATCTATGACTAATAATCCACCTTCAGGTTATCATCCGAACCCCCTCTAGTATTAAGTTGCAAGCAACAGATAATTGCATTACGCATTGCGTGTAAAGTAAACAATACGATTGTTCTATGAACAAAGGATTGTTGTTTTCTCCCTAGTAGCAACAGCACATCTAGTACCTTAGAGATTTCTGTCACTTCCCCAGATTACTAGAGGCATGAACCCACTATCGAGCATAAATACTAACTCTTGGAGTTGCTAGCATCTACTTGGCCAAGATAGCTACTAACAACGGAAAGCATGCAAGATCACAAATAACAAAGACATGATAGAATCAATAATCAATTTGAAATAGCATCTCAATATCCATCGGGTCCCCGCAAACACAACATGTATGATTACAAATAGATGATCTTGATCATGAACGGATCTCACAAGATCTAAACATGGTAGCACAAAGGAGAAGAACCAACCATCTAGCTACTACATGGACCCGTAGTCCAAGGATGCACTACTCACACATCACACCGGAGGCTTGCATGGTGATGAAGAAGGCCTCCAGGGTGAATTCTCCCCTCCGGCAGGGTGCCGGGAAGAGCTTTAGATCCCTCCCGATCTAGGGATGGAGATGACGGTGGCCACAGACTCTTTCGTGGATTTTTGATCGGGTACTTAGGGTTTCTGTATCACAGGCATCTTATAGGGGAAAGGGGAGGCCGAGGGGGTGCCCTAGTCGGCCACACCACCCCCTGGCGCGGGCCAGGCCTGGCCGCGTGGCCAGGTGGTGTGGCGTCCCTCTGGCCCCTCTCCGTCTCGTATTCTGGCTCCGTGTCCCCCTCGGTGAAAAACTGACTTTGGCTTTTGTCCTGTCCAATTCCGAGAATATTCATTTTTTGACTTTCCTGGAACCAAAAACAGCAGAAAACAGGCAGCTGGCACTATGTCTCTTGTTAATAGGTTAGTCCAAGAAAGTGTATAGAAAGTACTCCAAAGTGTGGAAAAAACATAAGAAAAGTAGATAAAAACCAAGCATGGAACATCAAAAATTATGGATACGTTTACAATGTATCAACATCCCCAAGCTTAACTCTTGCTCGTCCTCGGGTAGGTAAGTGATAAAAAGAAAGAATAATTTTTGAGGTGACATGCACCATCATAAACTTGATCAAAGTATTTGTAAAACATTGATAGCTGGGATCATAGTGCTTTAACATAGCATGAAAGATATAGTTCTAACAATAAGACATAGCAACTATGTTGCAACATGAAAAGGCATAAACAAAAGATTTATGAATAACAATGCTTTGCAAGACGTTTGTTTGTTTCACATAAAGAAAACATAGCATAGTGGCATTCAGCTTGTCCCTCATAGATTAGCAAACATAAATGCATAGGACACCTTCAAAGTTCATAAGAGTGACTAGATACAAATAGTTTAAGAACAAGCAATATCAAAGTTATGCATCAATCAACAAGTCTTGGGACAATGCACATAGAACTAAGAATGGCCACTATGCTCTCAAAATAGGTGCATAAATATAGAAGGTGGAGACTCAACATAAAAGTAAAAGAAAGGCCTTTATAGAAGGAAGCAGGGATTCAAGTTTCATAAAGAGCTTCCAAAAATTATGGTACTTATTAGCTTTCAGCTCTCATTGCCCCTATGATAAGCATCTTGAAATGATTAAGGTTAAAGTAAAGAAACTATGGAGTATATGCTTGACAAAGTATAAGTTGGAAATCTCATGTCCCTTGAATACGAGGGCCGCTCCTCATGCTACTCAAGTTTAGTTACCGGTAAGTTCTTGTCATAGTAAGTACATGTGTATCATAGAGAACCGCCAATGGGGTACCCCTTGCCTGATGATATGGAAGAATCCCCATATCAAAATGACAAGGCAAGCAGACAATGAGCATCTCAGTAATCTTATTTACCATGGGAAAATGGTGCTTTTTCTCTCTTTCCTCTTTTCTCATATCTCTTTTTTTCTCCTTTTCTCAATATTTGACTCTTTTTTTATATAAGAAGAATGCTTCATAGATAGCTCATTATGGTTACACTGTAGGTTTCCACCATGATTAGGCATGGATTAGACTAGCGGCCTTCTCTAACACACATACATAACTCCATGGACTTACAAGCTCCCCTTTCATTTCACACCGACGACATCCATAGACAAAAGAGCATGATATCAACTAGGTACAAAGTACAAGTGCAATGTTGAAAGTGTTCCCCATGACAGCATGCTTCTGCTACTCCCCAACATATAAGTTCAAGCATATACAACATAAATGACACAATGGTTCAAGTTTATTAAGGGCAAGAAAAGTAAAGTGTGCCATCAAGTTCGTGAGAGCTTTAATCACTAGTTTTCTCATAACAAGTTTAATTCAGAAGGTAGATAAAAACATGAATATACTTGGAATAGAAAATGCTAATAGGTAGGTATGGTGGACTCTTTGGAATAACTTGGTTTTAGGAGTTGGATGCATGAGTGGAAATCATACTTGGTTATGGAGGCTAGCAAAAGACTGGGAGCGACCGACTAAGAGAGCAATAATGGCCATAATCATGCAGAGCGACAAAACATCATTAATCAAAGCATAAAGTGATACTACAAGTCGAAAACTAAAGGATCATAAAGGCTATGGTGACTTGGGATAGTCATAACATGGTGTGAGCATGCGCCAAGTCAACCCAAATAAAGCATCAAAGGAGAATGCCACAATATTATGCTTTAATATGCTAAAACAACACATGATTCTTCCAAGGCACATTAAGCAATCTCAATTGTTTATAACATGTCATGCTACAGCAAAGATCACTAAGCATAAAGCCAAAACAATATCAAGCATGGCATGACAAAGCATGGGCCACAGTCAAAAACAAGCTCTCTTTACCACTTAAGAATGAACTTTCCTACTCTTTTTCCAATCCAAACCAAACTATTTGAAAACCAATGCATGAAAGAGGGGGTCCAACCAATTTATTCAAGCAAACTAAGAAAACCAAGCAAACGAAAACCAAAAACAAAAAACGAAGACGCTCCAAGAACAACACAATTGTGCATGAAACATTAAAAATGAAGTGTTTGGAAGAAACCTGGGATTTTTATTGATGAAGAAGGGGATGCCTTGGGCATCCCCAAGCTTTGACGCTTGTACTTATTGAATAATTCTTGGGGTGACATGGAGTGGCATCCCCAAGCTTGAGCTTTAGTCCATTCTTCATCTCATTACATCATTCTCTCCATACACCTGAAATTTTTCCTTCATACAAAACTTCACACAATCTTTATTAGCAACATTAGTGCACTCAAGATAATAAATCTTTAGGTTCAGTTTCGACACCAATAAAACTTCCATTAAAACACAAGCTACTGAAGCACTTCCCTCAAAAAGCTCAATTCCCCAAAGAGAACTCAAAAAGGAACCAACAAGAAGCAAATGCAAATAATGGCAGAAATCTGTCAAAACAGACCAGCAGGTAAAAACCAATTTTTTCGAAGACCTTCTGTTGCTCAAATCAAAAAGTGTTGAACTAACAAAAGTTAGATAACAACCTGGGGCAGAAGAAAAAAAATTCATGCCTCAAAACGATGTACATAGATTTTACACTAATTTTTACGGTGAAGCACAAAAATCTGTTTCGGGATAGCAACTTTCCCAATCATTACTTCTCTCTCATTAGAGGTTACTCTTGGCACAAAATCAAATAAAAAGGATAAGGAGAGGTTATTACTGAGGTAATAACTTCCAAGACTCATCTAAAACTTTTGGGTTATCTCCAAATAAGTACTTTTCTTTAACGCCTTTAAGTTAGGCATAAGAAGCAAGAAAAAGAATCAAGTGTTCTCAAATGAAGAAGCATTAAGAGTAATACCAGAAATATCTTCAACAAGGCAAGGTACCTCATCCAAATAATTTCTAGAGGATCCTCTCTCAATGCTTTTGGGTTCACTACTTTCATCAAACGGGTTTTCAGGAACAATCCAATTAAGATTCTTTTCTATGGCTTCATGCATTGCTACAAGTTTGAAAGGTATTGGTATCTAAATTTCCTCCCCATTAGTTTCGGTTTTGTTCATATTTTCTCGTGTACCAACAACATCTACACATGAGCCTAGCATATTAAAACATTCAAAGACTTTTCTAGCTTCCTTGGCAACATCATAGAATTCTTTAAGCAAAGTTTCTAGAATAAAATCTCTCTTTTCAGGGTCATCAATTTATTTAAGTTTAAGAAACATAACTTGCATTAAGGGGTTAAGGTTAACAAACCTAGCTTCCAACATGTGAACCAAAGAAGCTGCAGAAATTTCATAATTTGGAGAAAGTTCTACAAGGGATCTATCCTCAATATCCTCATGCTTACTAACATGATTAAAGAATTCTTCAATATTATCTTTTCCAATTAAAGAGCCACTACCTATTGAAAGGTCTTTCAAAGTGAATTTAGGGATCAACATGGTGAGCTAAGAAAGAGGTAACAACTATAGAAAGACTTAATTTTTTTGTGTTTTTAATAAAGAAAGCAAACTAGTAAAACTATTTTTTTTTGTGTTTTTGATAAAGAAACAAGCAAACAAAGCAAAAATAAACTAAGCAAAACAAAAACAAAAAAGTAAAGAGATTGGTTATAAGGGACTCCCCTTGTGAAGATGTCCTTAACTCCCTGGCAACAGCGCCAGAAAAATACTTGCTGGCTCGTGGTTGATGTCGAGCTCGTTGGGGAACCCTAAGAGGAAGGTATGATGAGCACAGCAGTAACTTTCCCTCAGTTATGAAACCAAGGTTATCGAACCAGTAGGAGCAAGGAAACACCTCCAAGACATGATAGAATCAATAATCAATCTAAAATAGCATCTCAATATCCATCGGATCCCCGCAAACACAACATGTATGATTACAAATAGATGATCTTGATCATGAACGGAGCTCACAAGATCTAAACATGGTAGCACAAAGGAGAAGAACCAACCATCTAGCTACTACATGGACCCGTAGTCCAAGGATGAACTACTCACGCATCACACCGGAGGCTTGCATGGTGATGAAGAAGGCCTCCAGGGTGAATTCTCCCCTCCGGCAGGGTGCCGGGAAGAGCTTCAGATCCCTCCTGATCTAGGGATGGAGATGACGGCGGATACAGACTCTTTCATGGAATTTTGATCGGGTACTTAGGGTTTCTGTATCGGAGGCATCTTATAGGAGAAAGGGGAGGCCGAGGGGGTGCCCTAGGCAGCCACACCACCGCCTGGCGCGGGCCAGGCCTGGCCGCGCGGCCAGGTGGTGTGGCGGCCCTCTGGCCCCTCTCTGTCTCGTATTCTGGCTCCGTGTCCCCCTTGGTGAAAAACTGACTTTGGCTTTTGTCCTGTCCAATTCCGAGAATATTCATTTTCTGACTTTCCTGGAACCAAAAACAGTAGAAAACAGGTAGCTGGCACTATGGCATCTTGTTAATAGGTTAGTCCAAGAAAGTGTATAGAAAGTACTCCAAAGTGTGGACAAACATAAGAAAGTAGATAAAAACCAAGCATGGAACATCAAAAATTATGGATACGTTTGCAACGTATCATACTGCAGTTGGAGGAACATTCATCGGTAAACGTATTACCGAAGCAAAGCAGCTGCTAGACAATATGCAAGACAACCATGCCCAATGGCATGTGGAAAGATCAAACACAAAGAAGGTGAACTCCGTCTCGCCACAAGAAAATGAAGAACTCAATGCTAAGTTGGATGAGCTCATATTAGCCGTAAAAGGTAAGGAAACCCAGGTAAGAGCTATCCCAGAATCAAATATTGAAGAAATAGACTTCATAGCTCGTAATGATTATAACCCTGCTTGGAAGAAGAATTATAATCCTAATTTTCAGAATCACTATTCTAATCCTGCAGGAAACTCTAATAATAATATGGGAACTAGTAATGGTAGTCTCCAAGAAACACTTAAGTCTTTTATAGACTCACAAAATGAACAAAATAATATTCTTGTTAAAATAATGGAGAACCATGATGCTATGCTTGGTAAATTGTCTAACCAAGTTGTAAGTTTGAGAAATGATTTGCAGGCCCTCCAAGAAAGAACGGGGATCGTTCAGGCACAACTAGGTAAGATAACCTAGAGTCAAACTCTCATTCTAGCTAAATTTGCAGGTAAGGCTGAGCCCAATCCTGTTGAAGACCTCAAGATGATGAGAATTCAAAGGGAGGAGCCTGAAGAACTTGATTATAACAATTCTCCTTCACCAAGTTACACCGTTGAAGATCTTGTAAAAGGATCAACGTTAAGATTCCGGTGAGTGAAGGAAATGAGGAAGCTATGTACCAACTCTTCGTTAATCAGGTAGCAATAAAGGTACGTGACCTTGAGGAAGTATATAAGAAAATTGCTGAAAAATTACCTGTGAAGCTTGATGATATATTTGAGCCTACTATTAAGATTAAGATTGGGACCAATGAGAGAGCTGCACTTTGTGATCTAGGTGCAAGCGTCTCAACTATTCCACAAAGTCTTTTTCATAAGTTAAATCTTGGCTCTTTTGAGATCACCGAGTTAAAATTGCATCTAGCAGATTCTACCTACAAACAAGTTGTAGGAATTAAGGAGAATACTTTAGTATATATTAAAGGTTGTCCTTATCTTATTGACTTTGTTATCGTTGACATGCCTAAAGATGCTACTGCTCCTATTATATTAGGCCATCCTTTCCTAAAACTATTAAGGCTTTGATTAATCTACATGAAGGGAATGTGAAGCTTCAATTGCCTTCGTGGGGTCCTTTTGTTATTTATTTCCCCAGGAAGAAGAAAGCCAAGCATGGTGAAAAGGAGGCCATCACTTTGAAGGCCAACTACTTAGGAGTCGGTGTTCCACTCATCTGGCCTAAGTGAGGAACATTGAGGTTAAGCTATTGACCATAAAAGAGCGCTCCATGGGAGGCAACCCATGTGAAATAAAGGTTTGAGTTAAGTTTTACTTTAATTTTATGTTTAATAAAGAGTGCTAGAAAACTCCATTTGAGGAGAAGAAGTTTGGTGTTGGGGGGATACCCCCGGGTAGGGTCACGCCGGGGTATAAAGGCCGAGTTAGCCGAGGTACGGCAAGGTCAAAGCAGACGTTGCCCGAGTCACCTCAAGGCAGGACGAATCACGGGGTAACCCGGACCAGGGCATGTCCACCTAACTAGGTCTCAGACGACTTTTATCGTGAGTCGGTGAGATGTATCTAACTTGTATGCAGGAACAGGTATGGCCAGATCAACTAGGTACGATCCGGGTTATATCAAGCTTACAAGAGAAGGAAGGTATCTCGCTGGTCAAAGGGTGACCACTGTACGCAGAGCATGAGAAAAGCGGACAGAGGCCAGGACCACCGAGGCATGGCCGACAAAGGTGACGATGCCAATGTCGGATGACGCGAGCGCCGCAGAGGCTTATGTATCCTCTGCATGGGTGACGCTGGGCTAAAGTGACCCGGTCGGCTTACTATTTTGGGAAGAGGCATATTCCTTGGAATATGCCTCCATGTATGCCCTAATTGGAGACCTAGCCACCCCTATATAAGGAGGGCTAGGGCCTCTGTAGAAGGGGTTGAGTTTTACTTGGTTCCTGAGGGCTAGCTAGTGGTGAGAGTAAGAGAGTTCCTTCTTCCTCCTCTCTCCAATACAGCTCAAGGAGCACTTGTAATCTGTGAAAGTGAATCAAATACAAAGCTATTGTGTGTGGAATCACCACACTATCCCTCCCTGGATTCCCCTAGTGCATTTAGTCCCCACCTTTAGCCTATCCATGGCATCTGCCGTGACACCGCCACGACAGTTGGTGCCCACCGTGGGGCTAGCGACGCTAGCAGGAGTGAAGATCCGGATGGGAAACCTCATCGGCACCGGCGAACGCATCGTCTCCGGGCTCGTTCAGCGCTTTGGAGCGTTGGACTTTGTCAGCGACAACGCTGGCTACTTCGGCAAGCATCCTCTTCCATGCAACGACCTCTTTGTCAAGCTCGGCGTGCACAAGATCTGCGTTGCTGTCGATGTGTCGTGCGTTCACCCGCGGCACGTCGTCGAAGGAGGCGAGCCACCCCTTAGCGCGGTTCACGGGGCGCATATCACTCGCTCCCCGGACTGTGCCGAGGTGATGATGACTGCGCCAGGCTAGCGCAAGCAAAGATCCGGCACCAGATCCGGAGGTAACGCCTAAGGCACCGAGGAAAAGTAGAGGTCCTCCACTAGAGAGGCTAGAGAATGTGCTGCAGAAAGCGATGGATAGCTTGGCAAACCCAGTAGCAACAGCGGTAGATCCGGCTCAGGCACAGGCCGAGCTAGAGGACACTAAGAAAAAATACTAGAGGGTGCGAAAAAGATAGCCGCGGCTCAGCAGTCGTTGAACATGACACTGCGTGAGTACGCAAAGGCGAATAAGGTAGATGCTGTAAAAGTGAAGGGGAGAAACCTCATGAGTGAAATGAACAGAGAGGGTGATACTACGATTGAGGAGTCAGAGAACTGTTTATCCGTGGGGTTGCCGAAGTATAGTACCCTGGCAAAGAACCTCAGAGCAGTAGATGCAGCTGCGTCCGAGTTAGAGGGTCTGACAGGTGAAGCCTGTCAGAGACAGCAAGACAGGGTCAATGAGTTGGTTCGGATCGCGAACAAGCAAAATGAGGAGTTGCTCAGGGCTAACCCGGAGAGGGCTGGGGCCTCCAAGATCGTTCATTCGGCGGTGGGTAACCCGGAGAAATCTGTTGGAGCCGCATCATCTCCTCATGGTGGTCATAGGAGAGAAGAGGTAATAACCTCGGCCAGGAGGAACAAACAGATAGTCCCGTATGACCCGGCAAGGGAAGGGAAAGGAAAAGAAGTGCAGAGAGATGAGGATCGACGAAGTGTGAGCCGAGGTGAAGTTGGCCGAGGTAACCGCGACCAAGGCAATGTCGGTCAAGGGAATGTTGTTAACGGCAATGCCGGATAGCGCAACTTGGCAGGAGCAGGACAACCGCAGCAGTGGAATATACCAAGGCAAGAGCAAAGTGTCGGACGAGGTATGCGACAGAGACGTGCTCCACGAGAGCAATACAAATATAACGATGGTGATTCAGAAATGGTGAACGCATGATACCCAAGGCCGGACTATCATGTGATAGGGTCAAGATTGGGGAGCAGGGATTTGATGCCTGACGACGCCAGATTAAAACTGGATCGACTATATAGGTCGGACCAAATTGAATGTCCAGGTCCCCCGGGTCCTGCGTGTTTTGGACCCCGGATCATGAAGGAACCTCCAATACCTAACTTCCAGCTACCTAAAGGCACTAAGACATATGACGGCAGCACAAAGCCGTAGGATTGGTTGATTAACTATACTACAGCTGTAAAAATTGCTACAGGCAACTTGAGATGGGCTGTGAGATATGTACCCCAGATGTTGGAGGGGCCAGTGAGGGTATGGCTAAACAAATTGCCGCCCGGAAGTATTAATTGTTGGATTGACTTTGAGGAAATGTTTGTCAGCAACTTCTCGAGCACGTATCAGAGGCCGAATAGGCCACAGACCCTAGCAATGTGCAAGCAGAGACCGAATGAGACGGACCGAGAGTTCTTAACCCGGTGGTGTACTGTGCGAAACTCATGTGAGGGTGTGATTGAGTCACAGGCCATAGCATGGTTTGCACAAGGGTGCAGATATGCAAGCATGTTGTGGCAAAGATTGCAAAGGGATATGCCAACGACATTGGCAGAGACAATCCGAATTGCTGATTCGTATGCTTTGGGTGATCCGACTCAACCCAGGCTCGTGTCAAATGAGTCAAATGAGGAGTACTACCAGAGAGATGGAGCCGGGTCATCCCGAAGGAATGACTACCGGGGTAAAAGAAGAGATGACAGACCGGATTACCGGTACAGTTCGCAACAAGTTGCTGCTGTGAATCAAGATCAACCCGGAGCAGGGGGCAATCAACATCAGAAAACTGGAGGACAACAATGGACACTGAGAAATGATGGCAAGAAAACTTGGACGCCAGAGCAGAAGAAACAGTGGCAAGAAAAGAAGGACCGTCCGAGGTATACTTATGAGTCGATGTTGGATCAGCCGTGTAAATTTCACACACCAAATCCGAGTAACCCAGCGGGTCATACAACAAGGCAGTGTGAGTGGATGCGCAAGATAGAACAAGGTGGTTCGGGGAATGCTCAAGCACCTCGGAATGATCAACCTCGGCAGGAGTTACCCCGGAAGCAATTGCTCTCCGGAGTGAACACGCAACAGTTAATGTTGCCTCCCCCTCCGCCGAGGTATGACAACCATGAGAGAAGGGATGTGGTGCATCAAGTGGAAGACCAGCATCAACCGGATCAGAGGTACCCCGGAAACAAGGGAAGGAATGAGTACAGAGAACATCATCAGAGTTACTATGTGTTTACCACAGAGGAAACAGATAGAAAGAGCTTGCAGCGTCGACACATGGAGGTGAATGCGGTAATGCCCGCAGTGACGAGGTATATGCCTTGGTCGGACCAGGAAATTTACCTGGAGCATCAAAGATCATCCCAAGCTTATGCCAAGTCCTGGTTCGTATGCGTTAGTGCTGGACCCGACATTCATAGGGCCAAATATCAATATGACATTCTCCAAGGTGCTGATAGATAATGGCAGTAGCATCAATATCATGTATGCGGATACAATGCGCAAGTTGGGTATCTCGGAGAACATGCTCCAGGCTACAAGGACAACTTTCCATGGCATTGTGCCAGGCATTTCTTGTGAGCCCATAGGCAAGGTCCAGGTTGACGTATTGTTCGGCATGCGAGATAACTGCCGAACTGAGAATTTCGAGTTTGAAGTGGTGAACTTAGAGAGTGCGTATCACGCGTTACTCGGTAGGCCAGCACTGAACAAGTTCATGGCAAGTTGTCACATCAGTTATCTGAAGATGAAGTTGCTTGGGCCAACTGGAGTAATTACCATAGCTGGAGATTTCCGACGTTCTATTGAGTGTGCATCAGCCGGGTCTAACCTAGCCGAGTCACTCGTGATTGCACAAGAGAAAAGAAAAATCCAAGAGGTAGCGGCGTTGGCTCAGTCCACGCAGCAATATATGCCGGCGTTGAGTAATCCGCATGGTAGTGTCTCATTCCAAGCGACAAAGGATATCAAGAAAGTGTTTGTTGATGATATGTTCCTAGAGCGCACCGTAACAATTGGTGCCAGGTTAAATGATAAATAGGAAAGCGAGCTCGTCAACTTCCTCCGTGAGAATCGGGATATTTTTGCTTGGTCCACACAGGACTTGCAAGGTGTTCCGAGGGAGTTGGCCGAGCACTCTTTGAATGTGAGACCCGGAGCAAGGCCGGTGAAGAAACCTCTCCACCGCTTCGCCGAAGATAGGAGAAAAGTCATTGGAGATGAAATAGCTCGGTTACTAGCAGCCGGATTTATCATGGAAGTTCTTTACCCGGATTGGCTATCTAATCCGATGCTGGTGGAGAAGAAGAAGGATGATCCAAATGTGGGAGTGGTTTGGCGAATGTGCAACGATTAAACGAACCTAAATAAGGCGTGTCCAAAAGATCCATTTCCACTACCAAGGATAGATTAGGTCATAGATTCAACTACTGGGTGTGAACTGTTGTCATTCATTGATGCATATTCTGCTTTCCACCAGATACCTCTAAATCCGGATGATCAAATAAAGACTGCATTTATCACCCCGTATGGGGCTTATTGCTATTGCACCATGCCATTTGGTTTACGTAATGCAGGGGCAACGTACCAAAGATGTATGCAGAAATGTTTGCACGACCAAATTGGTCAAAATGTGCAGGTGTATGTGGATGATGTTGTTATCAAGACCAAGGAAAGCAAAACGCTCCTTGACGACATTAGGCAGACATTCACGAACCTAAGGAGGTTCCAGATGAAGCTTAACCCGGAAAAATGTACCTTCGGTGTCTCGGCTGGAAAATTACTCGGATTCCTCGTCTACAGCCGAGGTATTGAAGTTAACCCAACTAAAATCTGAGCCATAGAGCGAATGGAACTGCCGAAGTGCCTTAACGATGTCCAGAAGTTCACAGGTTGCCTGGCATCGTTAAGTCGGTTTGTATGTCGGTTGGGAGAAAAGGCACTGCCTCTCTATCAACTCATGAAAAAGTCGGACAAGTTCGTTTGGACGCCACAGGCCAATGAAGCCTTTATCCAATTAAAGAAAATGTTAGCCACGGCACCAGTGTTAGCCTCTCCATTATCAAAGGAGCCAATGTTGCTCTATATAGCCGCAACCAACCGAGTTGTAAGTGCAGTAATTGTGGTAGAGCACGACGAAGAGGATAAGTCAGTGCAAAGGCCAGTATATTACCTAAGCGAGGTATTATCTGCATCAAAGCAAAATTATCCGCATTATCAGAAAGTGGCATATGGTGTGTACATGTCGGCTAAGAAGCTAAAACACTATTTTGAGGAGCACCCCATCAAAGTAATATGTGAAGCTCCCATATCCGAGATAATGAGCAACAAAGATGCAAGTGGCAGAATTGCAAAATGGGCAATTGAACTAGCTCCCTATGCGCCACAATATGACAGAAGAGAAGCAATCAAGTCTCAGGCTGTGGCTGACTTTTTTGTGGACTGGGCCGAGGTGCAATATGAACCTCCACTACCAGATCCGAACTATTGGAGCATGCACTTTGACGGGTCAAAAACAAAAACCGGGTTAGGCGCCGGAGTTATGCTTACCTCGCCAAAAAATGACCAGCTGAAGTATGTGTTGCAGATCCATTTCACAGCATCAAACAATGTCGCCGAATATGAGGCACTTGTGCATGGGCTCAAAGTGGCAAAATAAATTGGGGTACGTCGGATCCAATGCTTTGGCGACTCGGATTTGGTAGTTCAGCAAGTGTCGGGGCTGTGGGACGCTCTTGATCTAAACATGGCATTATATAGATTCCATGTGCAGAAGATATCTAGTTATTTTGAGGGATACGAATTTCGCCATGTACCCCGGGTGGAAAATGAGGCTGCCGACGTATTGCCGAAGCTCGGATCAACCCGACAAGCAATTCCACTGGGTGTAGCATCAGAACACCTCAGAAAACCATCTATCAGGCAGTCCCCATAAACCGACTCAATTTATGTCCAGGAAGATCCGGAGTCCGGAGCTGTACCCATGGACATTGACATGGGAGGTGGTATGCAAAACCCGAGGACTGCCTCGGCAAACCCGGGGACTACCTCGGCGAACCCGGGGACTGCTTCGCAAGACCCGAGGACTGCTCAGCGTGATCCGGTTGAGGTTCTGCCGGTGGATCTGATGGAAATTGATGAGGATGTGTTCCTAGTGTGAGCTATACCAGCTTGGGCATTACCCATATTTCAATTCCTGAAAGATGGAACCTTACCCGCTGAGGAGGTGTTGTCCAGGCAAACTCAGAGGAGAGCAAAGGCATACACGATCATCAATTCTGAACTATACAAAAGGAGTGTGACTAATGTCCTCCAGCGATGTGTTGACCTGGAAGAAGGGCTTGACATCCTCCGAGATATACATCAATGGGAATGTGGGCATCATGCCTCGTCCAGAGCCTTGGTAGCAAAAGCTTTCCGGCATAGATTCTACTGGCCAAGTGCCTTAGAACAAGCAGAGGACTTGGTAAGAAAATGCAATGGTTGTCAGAGGTATGCTACCAAGACACATATGCCAATGTCTGAGCTCAAGACCATACCAATCACCTGGCCATTTGCCGTATGGTGTTTGGACATGGTTGGCCCGTTCAAACCAGCGAGGGGAAATATGACTCACATTTTGGTCATGGTTGATAAATTTACAAAGTGGATTGAAGTAAAGCCAATAAGAAAATGTGATGGAGCTACGACCGTGACATTTCTCAAAGATATCATCTTGAGATACGATTATCCTCACAGTATCATAACAGATAATGGCACAAATTTTGCTGAAGGAGCATTTGCGCGATTCTGCCGAGATAAGAAGATCCGGCTGGACATTGCCTCGGTAGCCCACCCCGCATCGAATGGACAAGTGGAGAGATCCAACGGATTAGTATTATCCGGGATAAAACCCCGGCTCATTGAGCCGCTACAAAGATCAGCGGGGTGTTGGATAGAAGAACTACCAGCAGTACTGTGGAGTTTAAGAACAACTCTGAATCGATCAACAGGCTATACGCCATTCTTTCTGGTATATGGGGCAGAAGCTGTATTGCCAGCCGACATAGAGCATGACTCGCCTAGGGTCACCCAATACACAGAAGCCGAAGTGCAAGAAGCCCGGCAAAATGATGTTGATCTGCTGGAAGAAGCGAGAGAATTGGCATTGTCCAGATCCGCCATATATCAGCAAAATCTCCGACGCTATCATAGCTAGAAAGTAAACCCCCGAGTCTTCCGGGAAGGTGATCTGGTACTCCGGTTGGTACAACGTACTGCTGGCATGCACAAGTTATCCCCCCCATGGGAAGGGCCATTCATTGTGAGCAAAGCATTCCACAATGATTCTTCTTATCTTATTGATGCAAAACCATAGGAGAAGAACAAGGCGGACAGGTCCGGCGAGGAATCTAAGCGTCCATGGAATGTAGCTCTACTTCGTCCTTTCTACACTTAGCAGAGAAGTGTATGTATCCGAGTCTCTCATATGTCGGTGTGTATGCCGGCAATGAGTTTATCAATGAAACGTGGGCACCTCGAGCAGTAACTCGAGGACTGCCTTGAAATTTTTTGTTGTCTTCTGTAATTATTGTTTTTACGTCGGCTGGCGTAAGTTTTTTCTACATAAGCCAGATTAGTAGTGTGTGAGCACCAAGAACCCAACTCTTCGACTTGCTGCTGTTCAACAAGATTTGGCTTCATGGCAAGCAAGAGAACAAGTTTGGAATTGCGTAGCACATGAAAAACGACTAAGGAAATGAACTTAATCGAGCTGACGTTTCTTTTTCGGACTAACCTTATGTTTACTTTCGATGTATTATGCTGAATTATTTTGAGCTAATCCTAAGGTTTGTAAGTATTGTTAAGACAATTTTTGAAGCTCGGACTCGTAAGTCATAAAACCGAACCAAGGTAGACACGAGCCGAGCCAATAGATTGGATGAACAAGAAAATGAAACTCGGGGACTATGCCCAAGTCAATCTAGCATAAAAACTTAGTAGAAAAATATCACTTGTGTGCTTGATACAATTGCACCCGGCATACCGGGGATCTGATGAAATTTAAAGTGTTTATAATCAAGGAGCAGTAGGAGGAGGTAATTCGGCACCAGCAGGTGCAGCCCCAGCCTCGGCTTCAAAGTCATCTGCGTCTTCCTCGACGTCCGAGGCTTCGTCCTCTTCGTCCTCATCCGAATCATCTTCAACGTTTTTAGCATTTTCATCGTCGGCGGCATCTAGGAAGCTTGGTCCCTCGTTCCATTGATGAATGGGGGCATATTGGATGAAGTTGTGGGCGCAAGCCTTGCGACGAGCTACCCAATCTGGGTCAGTGGACCACTTTGATCCAGTGCGCATGCGCTCAAGGAGTTTGAGGTCAATCTTCTCGTGCCACGTAAGCACGTAGTGAAGAACGACCTCAGCTCCGGCGCGTCCGACTGATTCTCTCCAGAGATCGAGCTGAGTCTCGCATTCCATGAGCTTGGCAAAAAGAACAGTGGTACTCTCCGGAGTATCTTCTTCAGGCCAAAAGACGTTGAAGATCCGGATTACTACGTCCAAGATATCCTTGCCGTAGTTCTTCACGATCTCGACTCGGGAGGACAAGCTGACTATCAAGTCCTCGAGATTAAGAGGAATGGTGCCAGGACCGGATGGAGTACCCCTCGGCCTGCGGAACTTGGCAACAGCCTTGGATGCAATCACATTGCTCTCTGGGAATTTGCCTGAAAAAGCGAGACAGGTGAAATAAGTGAGAAGATTTGACCCGGAGAGATTCATGACAATTGAAGAGAAAAAGAACTTACCAGAAATATGGTTGTGAACCCGGGTCAGCTCCTTGGTGCAGTTGTCGCGCCTCTCCCGGAGTTGCACAAGTTCAGCATTCGCCGACTCAAGCTTGACGTTCGCCTCCTTAAGTAATTTTTGGTCCTTGGCAATCTGGAGGTTGAGGCGCTCGCGCTCTTCAGTAAAGTCCTGGCCAGCTTTTTGAAGTTCGGTTTGGTGCTGCGCTTTCAGCTTCTTCATATCTTCCTTGAGCTTGGCAATCTCATCATCTTTGCTTTGGAGGAGGGCAAGCTCATCATCTTTCTTTTTGAGTTTAGCCTAATGTTGCCCTGCTTATTCGAGAAAATGCAGCATCATATCAGGCATGGGCACACTATCTTCAAGGGATGCTGAAATAGTTTGTTGACCCGGCAAAGCCGAGGTATGAATGTTTGCCGAGCCAAGGAGAAAAGGAGATAGAGAGCATAGCAATATTGAGCAAGAATAACTTACCCTTGATCTGGTCCAAGTTTTTCCTCATGATGGTATTCTCAGCCTCCACCTCAGCTGCGAAATCCGGTTGATGGATTAGTTCGGCGGAAAAAGATGAAGAAAAACGGATAAATTCCAAGAAAGAAACTTACCCCTTTTATCGTATTCGGCGATAAGCGCAGTATGTTTTGCATGCAGCATTTTGTGAGTATCCAGGAGACGCTGAAACTCAGCACTCTGGCGATTGGTGGTCACCTGAAAAAAGTACAAAAAGATAGCTTAGTCTTGTGCATATTCGAAGTGTACAAAATCCGGGCCAAGTGGAACTTAACCCGGCTCTAGGTGTGTGCATATTCGAAGTGTACAAGATCTGGGCCAAGTGGAACTTAACCCGGCTCTAGGTGTGTGCATATTCGAAGTGTACAAGATCCGGGCCAAGTGGAACTTAACCCGGCTCTAGGTGTGTGCATATTCGAAATGTACAAAATCCGGGCCAAGTGGAACTTAACCTGGCTCTAGGTGTGTGCATATTCGAAATGTACAAAATCCGGGCCAAGTGGAACTTAACCCGGCTCTAGGTGTGTGCATATTCGAAATGTACAAAATCCGGGCCAAGTGGAACTTAACCCGGCTCTAGGTGTGTGCATATTCGAAGTGTACAAGATCCGGGCCAAGTGGAACTTAACCCGGCTCTAGGTGTGTGCATATTCGAAGTTATCAAGGAGCTACGTTAGTTTTCTAAGGAGCATCCGGCCGAGTAACAAGTTACTCCCCCGAAGGCTCGGGGACTAATGGCTATATCACTAATATCTACAACATGTTAAGGAAAAGACGAAGTAACGTACCTCCATCATCCGACCCGCAAGGTTAATTGCCTTGGCAGCAGTATTCATCTACGCAGCAAATTCGGCAGGACCGAACTTCTCCAGGAGATCGTCATTATGGACGAACTCCGCCTTGTTCCAGTTATTTACAAATTCGATCAAGGTCAGAGGATATCGTTCGCCGCTAAGCATGTGGGGCGCCACTAGACCCTTGGCATTTGCTTCCCTCCTCTCAACCTGGGCAACGGCGAGGCTGGTGTGCAAAACGAGTTGCGCATCAGCTGGTTGGGTAGGGGTGTCCTTCAGCGGTGCAGTTTTCTTCGAAAGCATAGACGCAAGTGTGCGCTGTCCAGCTTCGATTGACACTGCTCTGGTGGTGTCAGGAGCCTTTTTGCCCTTGGGCTGCTACTAAGAAGTGGAAGTTGCTGCAGCAGATTTGCCCTTGGGAGCTGCCTTGGTGCTAGCCTTAGCACTACTGGTGTCTTCGCGCCGAGTCTTGGAAGACTCGGACGTGGCGGAAGGGCTTGGTGCTGTTGATGGTGCTTTTGCTGTTGCTGCTAGTGCTGAAGTTAGTGCTGGTGCTGGTGTTGATCTCTGCTTCGGCGGAGGTGCTGTGGGTAACTCGGATGAAGCTAGTTGCGATGGAGCCGAAGTGGTGGTTGTTGCTTCCTCGGCAGAGCCAGTTTCCCCCGCTCCGAGGTTGCCCTCCTCTTGACGAGGTGGGCTAGAACCCGGAGCAGCCGCTGAACCCTCCAGAATGGGGCTCAACGGGCGTGAATCGTCGCCACGAGGGGGAGAAGGGCTATGTCAGAGCGGCGAGGCAATGCCAGATCCACTCTGTGGGACCTCCACCACTGCCCTGACGAATCAAATCATAAATGATGAGAAATTATAACAAAGGAAGAACAAATAAATAGCAAAGGGAGAGACGACTTACTCATCCGAAGTCCGGGGTTCGTTGGGCTTGTGAGCTCTCCGGGCCACGGCCTTGGTCGTGGCCTTGGTGGCAGCTTTGTTCGTGGACTTATTTCGCCTCTTAGCTGGCTGAGAAGGTCTGGAGGAAGAAGCAGATGCGGCCCCCCTCTTCTTCGGTGCGACCGGGACATGCTCATCCATGGCAAGGGGAAGATCTTCATGGATCTGCCCACCGGGGTTAGCTAATGTCAGAAAAGCATAAGAAAGGGGGACAACGTCAAATGCCTCCATCACCTCAACGTCCGAATCATCTTCATCGTCGGGCCAATCTCTAATGGAAGAGAGTTTACCTGTGGGTCGCTTGGTCGCGTCCGCCATCGGCAGGAACATCTCCTGATCCAGCTCCTCCACATCCGAGGTGTCTCGATCAGGTGCCCATTTGAGAGAAGGCTCGGTGCCATCCTCAATGGTTTGCTGAAGAAACATCTAAGGGAAAGAAAAGACAAAGGGATTAAACCTACAATAGAAACCGACATGTGATGCAATTCGGAGAAAGTTTGGGGCACGAGACTTACCGCGGGGGAAGCCTATCTCGGCAGTAGTGTTCGATCCCCCACGTCCACTCAGAAGAGAAGTCCTTGTGGGTGGTGAAGAGGGCCTTGACCCGGCGGTAGATCTCGGTGTTATTTAACTCGAATGAGGAGGTCCGGTTGGGATCACGGCCCCAGCTCATGTGGCAAACTTTATGTGTATGTTTCTGGAGGAGGGAGATCCGGTTGCGGACGAATGTGATCATGGCGTCCTCATTGCGCAATCCGAGATCCTTCAGCTCCTGGAACCTCTTGTTGACTTGGTTCGCCAGGACAGTGGGCTTCTTGGGGATCTTGTCCCACAGATCCGGGTTAGGAGGACCCGGAGCGTAAGGGCGCAGCCGGATCAGATCCTCAGTTGTGTTGTTCCGTACATAGAATAAAGTCCGGGCCCATCCCTTGCAAGAGTCAAGCCCCGTAACTCGGGGAAAGATAGACTGTCTCCGGGGGGAGATGGAAGCCGCGCCGAACTGCGTGAGCTGTTTGTCCTTCGGGTCAAGCTAGATGTTCGGAATCACGTTCCGGCGAAGGCCAAAGAACCGGATCTAGAGCTCCTTCGTGGGACATAGTCTGGCGTAGCCTTCAATGGTGGAGGCGAAGGCAGAGAGAGTTGATGGCGTTAGCCGGAAGATGGTGCGGCTGAAGCTCATATGTGTTGAGCCAGTCGTTGAAGAAATCGCTTGCTGGGAGCCCGAATCCACGTTGGAAGTGGGAGAGGAATACCACATACTCACCCGGATTGGGTGAGGGGGCAAGCTCCGCAGCGGGAAGACGCGCGGTGACGCCCTCCGGGATGCGCCTGGTGTGATACAGCCAGTCCAGGTCGTCCTGGCAAACCCAGGATCCAGCCCACGCGCCGCGGTCGGCGTTCACCCTGTCTTCCTCCATCTCCTACTCTGCGACGGCGAGCTCCTCCTCTGTCATCTCGAGATCACTGCCCTCACTGGCGCTAGCGGCGGTGGGTGACAGTGGCCTGGATAGGCGAGGACCCGTGGCGGAAGAGATGCGGGGAGGTGGCGGCGATGCTAGTGCGCGTGGAAGCAGTGCAGCGGTGGTGCTGCTACTCAGATGCGGTGGCGGCGACGCTGTCGCTGGAGAGGAAGAGGAAGAAGCAGAGGCAGAGGGCGCGGAAGTGGGGAAAGAACCCAAGGGGCGCACCCCTCCCCTATTTAACCACTCCCTTGAGGGGTAGTGGGATCGCGTTGTGCGGGCGGGCCACATGGTGTGGCCGTGTACAACCCGGATCGAGCAATCAGCAGCGAGCCACAGGAAAGGCCACATGGCGCAGGAGGTCCCATGACGTGACGTTATGATGCAGTTAACGAGGAGGCAGGCACGATGTGACGTGTGCTACAGTAATAACTGACAATTACTGCGGAAGTTACTGGCGCAGGCCATTAAAATGAGGCAAACGTGATGATTAACCTCCACGTGGGGAAGCGTACAAGAGAAGGAAGAATGATCCGGATGAATATGAGGTGACCCGGCCGGCGAGTGAAAACTCGAAACGTGCCAAGGGAAAGTAAACCTATGAAAATCTGGACTATGAGGTAACTCGGAAAGAGAACCAGAGGCTCGATAAAATTGAACCTGTTGTGGCCTTAGAGGCTAAGGCAGCTAAGACCGCACCAGCTTCGGGGACTAATGTTGGGGGGATACCCCCGGGTAGGGTCACACCGGGGTATAAAGGCCGAGTTAGCCGAGGTACGGCAAGGTCAAAGCAGATGCTGGCCGAGTCACCTCAAGGCAGGCCGAATCACGGGGTAACCCGTACCAGGGGATGTCCACCTAACTGGGTCTCAGCCGACTTATATCGTAAGTCGGTGAGATGTATCTAACTTGTATGCAGGAATAGGTATGGCCGGATCAACTAGGTACGATCCGGGTTATATCAAGCTTACAAGAGAAGGAAGGTATCTCGCTGGTCAAAGGGTGACCACTGTACGCAGAGCGTGAGCGAAGCGGACAGAGGCCAGGACCACCGAGGCGTGGCCGACAAAGGTGACGATGCCAATGTCGGATGACGCGGGCGCCGCAGAGGCTTACGTATCCTCTGCATGGGTGACGCTGGGCTAAAGTGACCCGGTCGGCTTACTATTTTGGGAAGAGGCATATTCCAAGAATATGCCTCCACGTATGCCCTAATTGGAGACCTAGCCACCCCTATATAAGGAGGGCTAGGGCCTCTTTAGAAGGGGTTGAGTTTTACTTGGTTCCTGAGGGATAGCTAGTGGTGAGAGTAAGAGAGTTCCTTCTTCCTCCTCTCTCCAATACAGCTCAAGGAGCACTTGTAATCTGTGAAAGTGAATCAAATACAAAGCTACTATGTGTGGAATCACCACACTATCCCTCCCTAGATTCCCCTAGTGCATTTAGTCCCCACCTTTAGCCTATCCATGGCATCTGCCATGACACCACCACGACATTTGGTAGTACTAAAAATCCTTCTTTATACATGCTGTTGTTGGTCGACAATATTTATTGTCATTTTTCTGTAAAAAACAAGGTATTTCACTAAGTTATAGGATAAGAACTAATTTGCGAAGAAACAAAAAAATTTGATGTATACACACGGTTTAACGACCAACTATACTGCGGGAATAAAAATTTCGGCCGTATAGCTCCGGTCGTATAGATATGTCTGCCATCGACAATTTTTGTTTCATATGTATTGACTGTTTAACGATCAACTATACGGCAAGAATAAAAAGTCCGGCCGTATAGCTCCGGTTGTATAGATATCGATGCTTTGGTACAAATTCTTTTCCAGGTACAGACGTTTTGACGACCAACTATACGGTAGGAACATATTGTTCTAGTTGTATAGTTCCGGTCGTATAGCTGCGCCGCTAGGTGGAAACCCGAAATTTTTGATAGAATGCCAACTATACAGCGGGAACACAATGTTCCGGCCGTATAGTTCTGCTCGTATAGTTGCGTCCGACCACAAAATCGCACGGGAAGGTACCTCCAACCCCAAAACTTCGATCCTTTTTCTCTCTTCTACCTCCAAACTCTCTCAAAACCTCAAGAGATCTTCATCTCTACTCAATTTTGTTTGATTTCCTCGCACACAAGTGATCTACGGTATGTTTCACCTCCGATCCTCCAATTACATTTTGTAAATTCATCTTTGATCTATTATCATTATCAATCTAGGGTGAGACCTACTATGAACTAATTGCCATGATTCTCTTGCCTAGATTATTATTTTGAGAGGATTGTTTAGTGTGCTATGATGAGGAATATGTTATACTTATTATTGTTGGATCAAAAAGTTTTATTTTTGTCTTCCTTTATTGTTTTAGATGATGAACACAAGGAGCTGATGGCCCAAGATATCTCGAGCTCATTGGGGAACCCCAAGAGGAAGGTATGATGAGCACAGCAGCAAGTCTCCCTCAGTTATGAAACCAAGGTTTAATCGAACCAGTAGGAGCAAGGAAACTCCACAAAGGTGTTGCTAGCTGCACTTTGGCAGGGCGCACTACCGGTGCCAGCAGCAACGTGGAGACCTGCACAACACAACCACAGAACTCTGCCCCAACTTACAGTGAGGTTGTCAATCTCACCGGTTTTGCTAAAAAAAAGGATTAAACGTATTGTGTGGAAGAAAGTAATAGTTTACAGAAGTAAACAGAAAACAGTAAACAGTTGATTGATAGTAAAAGAAAGGAACGGGGTCCATAGTTCACTAGTGCTGGCTCTCCTTAAGATAGATGACATGTTGGGTGAACAAATTACGGCGGGCAATTGACAAACATCGAGAAAGCAATCACGCATATACTACTCATCTTTACTCCTTCGAGATTTGATTGGGCATTACAACATTATACATAGACCGTAATTCAACTGCATCTATGACTAATAATCCACCTTCAGGTTATCATCCGAACCCCCTCCAATATTAAGTTGCAAGCAACAGATAATTGCATTACGCATTATGTGTAAAGTAAACAATACGATTGTTTTATGAACAAAGGATTGTTGTTTTCTCCCTAGTAGTAACAGCACATCTAGTACCTTAGAGATTTTTGTCACTTCCCCAGATTACTAGAGGCATGAACCCACTATCGAGCATAAATACTAACTCTTGGAGTTGCTAGCATCTACTTGGCCAAGATAGCTACTAACAACGGAAAGCATGCAAGATCACAAATAACAAAAACATGATAGAATCAATAATCAATCTAAAATAGCATCTCAGTATCCATCGGATCTCCGCAAACACAACATGCAGAATTACAAATAGATGATCTTGATCATGAACAGAGCTCACAAGATCTAAACATGATAGCACAAAGGAGGAGAACCAGCCATCTAGCTACTACATGGACCTGTAGTCCAGAGATGAACTACTTATGCATCACACCGGAGGCTTGCATGATGATGAAGGAGGCCTCCAGGGTGAATTCTCCCCTCCGGTAGGGTGCCGGGAAGAGCTTCAGATCCCTCCCGATCTTGGTATGGAGATGACAACGGCTATAGACTCTTTTGTGCATTTTGATCGGGCACTTAGGGTTTCTGTATCGGAGGCATCTTATAGGCGAAAGGGGGGCCGAGGGGGTGCCGAAGGCGGCCAGACCACCCCCTAGTGCGGGCCAGGCTGGGCCGCGCGGCCAGGTGGTGTGGCGGCCCCCTGGCCCCTCTCCGTCTCGTATTCTAGGTCCGGGTGTCCCTCGGTGAAAAACTGACTTTGGCTTTTGTCCCGTCCAATTCCGAGAATATTCATTTTCTGACTTTCCTGGAACCAAAAACAGCAGAAAACAGGCAGCTGGCACTGTGTCTCTTGTTAATAGGTTAGTCCAAGAAAGTGTATAGAAAGTACTCCAAAGTTGGAACAAAACATAAGAAAGTAGATAAAACCAAGCATGGAACATCAAAAATTATGGATACATTAGCAACGTATCAACATCCCCAAGCTTAACTCCTGCTCGTCCTCGAGTAGGTAAGTGACAAAAAGAAAGAATAATTTTTGAGGTGACATGCACCATCATAAACTTGATCAAAGTATTTGTAAAACATTGATAGCTAGGATCATAGTACTTCAATCATAGCATGAAAGACAAAGTTCTAACAATAAGACAAAGCAACTATGTTGCAACATGAAAAGGCACAAACAAAAGATTCATGAATAACAATGCTTTCCAAGACGTTTGTTTGTTTCACATAAAGAAAACATAGCATAGTGGCATTCAGCTTGTCCCTCATAGAGTAGAAAACATAAATGCATAGGACACCTTCAAAGTTCATAAGAGTGACTAGATACAAATAGTTTAAAACAAGCAATATCAAAGCTATGCATCAATCAACAAGTCTTGGGACAATGCACATAGAACTAAGAATGGCCACTATGCTCTCAAAGTAGGTGCATAAAGATAGAAGGTGGAGACTCAACATAAAAGTAAAAGAAAGGCCTTCATAGAAGGAAGTAGGGATTCAAGTTTCATAAAGAGCTTCCAAAAATAATGGTACTTATTAGCTTTCAGCTCTCATTGCCCCTATCATAAGCATCTTTAGGTGATTAAGGTTAAAGTGACACAACTAATAGGATATGATTGACAAGTTATAAGCTGAAATCTCATGCCCCTTACTTACGAAGACCGAACCTCATGCTACTCAACTTTAGTCACAAGTAAGCTCTTGCCATTGTAAGTACATATGTATCATAGAGAACCGCCAACGGGGTACCCCTTGCACATGATACAGGAGCTATCCCATAATCAAAATGACAAGGCAAGCAGACAATGACCATCTCAGCGATCTTTTTATTTGCTATTTGCATAGGTTTTTATTGAGGATGCTTCATAGAGTGCTCATTATGGTTATGCTGCAAGTTTCCACCATGATTAGGCATGGCTTAGTCTAGCGGCCCAGGCGTTTCTCTAACACAAATACAAACTCCATGATCTTACAAGTTCCCCTTTTATTTCACACCGCCGGGATCCATAAGCAAAAGAACATGATATCAATGGGGTACAGAGTACAAGTGCAATGTTGAAAGCGTTCCCCATGATACATGGTTCTGCTAACTTCAACTTATAAAGTGCAAGCATATATGTAACAAAGATGGACGCAATGGTTCAAGTTTATTAAATGAAAGAAAGTAAAGTGTGCCATCAAGTTCGTGAGAGCTTTAATCACTAGTTTTCTCATAACAAGTTTAATTCGGAAGGTAGATAAAAACATGAATATACTTGGAATAGCATATGCTAATAGGTAGGTATGGTGGACTCTTTGGAATAACTTAGTTTTAGGAGTTGTATGCATGAGTGGAACTCATACTTGGTATTGGAGGCTAGCAAAAGACTGGGAGCGACCAACTAAGAGAGCAATAATGGCCATAATCATGTAGAGCGACAAAACATCATTAATCAAAGCATAAAGTGATACTACAAGTTGAAAACTAAAGGATCATAAAGGCTTATGGTGACTTGGGATAGTCATAACATGGTGTGAGCATGTGCCCATTCAACCCAAATAAAGCATCAAAGGAGAATACCACAATACTATGCTTTAATATGCTAAAACAACGCATGATTCTTCCAAGGCACATTAAGCAATATCAATTGTTTATAACAAGTCATGCTACAGCAAAGAATACTAAGCATAAAGCCAAAACAATATCAAGCATGGCATGACAAAGCATAGGCCACAGACAAAAACAAGCTCTCTTTACCACTTAAGCATGAACTTTTCCTACTCTTTTCCAATCCAAACCAAACTATTTGAAAACCAATGTATGAAAGAGGGGGTCCAACCAATTTATTCATAAAACTAAGAAAACCAAGCAAACGAAAACCAAAAACGAAAAACAAAGACGCTCCAAGAACAACACAACTGTGCATGAAATAATAAAAATAAAGTGTTTGGGAGAAACCTGGGATTTTTATTGATGAAGAAGGGGATGCCTTGGGCATTCCCAAGATTTGACGCTTGTACTTCTTGGATATTTATTGGGGTGACACGTGTGGCATCCCCAAGCTTGAGCTTTAGTCCATACTTCATCTCATTACTCATTCCTTCCATACACCTGAAATTTTTCCTTCATACAAAACTTCACACAATCTTTATTAGCAACATCAGTGCACTCAAGATAATAGGTCTTTAGGTTCAGTTACAACACTAATAAAACTTCCATTAAAACACAAGATACTGTAGCACTTTCTTCAAAAAGCTCAATTCCCCAAAAGAACTCAAAAAGGAACCAACAAGAAGCAAATGCAAATAATGGCAGAAATCTGTCAAAACAGACTAGTATGTAAAGAAGATTTTTTTCGAAGACCTTCTGTTTCTCAAATCAAAAAGTGTTGAACTAACGAAAGTTAGATAACAACCTGGGGCAGAAGCACAAAACTTCGCGCCTCAAAAGGACGTACAGAGATTTTACACAAATTTTTACAGTGAAGCACAGAAATCTGTTTCGGGACAACAACTTTCCCAATCATTACTTCTCTCTCATTAGAGGTTACTCTTGGCACAAAAAACAAATAAAAAGGATAAGGAGAGGTTATTACAGAGGTAATAACTTCCAAGACTCATCTAAAACTTTTGGGTTATCTCCCAATAAGTACTTTTCTTTAACGCCTTTAAGTTAGGCATGATAGTTTGAGAAGATGCTCACATAAGAAATATGAATTGAATTAAAAGAGAGCATTAAGAATCAAATTCAAAACACATTTATGTCTAACCCACTTCCTATGCATAGGAATCTTGTAAGAAAATAAATCAAAGATGAACATAGTAACAAGAATGGGTAGATAAAACAAGAGCAACTTCAAAACTTTCAGCATATAGAGAGGTGTTTCAGTGTCATGAAAACTTCTACAACCATATTTTCCTCTCTCATAATAATTTTCAGTATCCTCATGAATAAACTCAACAATATAACTATCACATAAAGTATGCTTTTCATGATCTACAAACACATAATTTTTATCAAGCTCAAAAATAGTGGGATTAAAACCTTCAAACCCACTTTTAACAATTCTATAACAAGATGACTGATCATTCAATATAGGACCATCGTCTAGAGCTTTATCATAAAAAATTTCTAAGCAAAACTCTTTAGTACCATGCATTTCGAAGTTAGGCACAAATAGAGGATTATCACAGATAACATGAGCATAACATTCATCCTCCTTTGGTAAGCATGGGGGATAATCAAATAATGTAAGGGGTAAAGAGTTACTCTCATTAGAAGGTAGGGATGGGTAGATGCATTCTTCCTCCTGTTGATCATCACTCTCCTCCATTTTTCATCCAATGAGCTTCCAGTTTCAGCAATTTCTTCTTCCATAGGCTCCTGCAAGGCATTAGTCTCTTCCGTTGGTGGAGAGAATCGATTAAGATATTCAAGAATATATCCATTCTCTACCTTGTAATTATCAAAGCAAAATTTAAGTGTATCATAAACCTCATATTTATAAGGTGCATCATCAGTATTTTCAAGCAAATAAGCAAGTTCGAATGCACCCTTCCAAGAAATAAATTCTTCAATTTGTTCCACATCATAAAAGTCATAATTTCCCTTAACATAAGAAGGTATGGTAACATAATCATTATACTCACATTGAAAAGTGAGGTGTTTATAGCTCCTAAGCAACAAGATTTATCAAAGCAATAAGTAACATTATAAGTAGAGCACATATCTGTAGCAATGGTATACAATTTATCAATTTGTTCCCATAAGTGTTTCCCTTTTTGTGACAAGCGGTGTTCCTTATAATAATATTTTTGTTCTTCCGTGAACCCACCTTGCCAATAAGATCTGGTTTCAAAGAAACCAACCATTGATAGAAAGCATGATAAAGCAAGACAATAACAGACCAACAAAAATAACAACTATAGTAGGAACTAAATTTTTTTGTATTTTGATAAAAAGAAACAAGCAAACAAAGCAAAAATAAACTAAGCAAAACAAAAATAACAAAGTAAAGAGATTGGTTATGAGGGACTACCCTTGTGAAGATGTCCTTGACTCCCCGACAATGGCGCCAGAAAAAGCTTTGATGGCCCAAGATATCTCGAGCTCGTTGGGGAACCCCAAGAGGAAGGTATGATGAGCACAGCAGCAAGTTTCCCTCAATTATGAAACAAAGGTTTAATCAAACCAGTAGGAGCAAGGAAACACCCCAAAGGTGTTGCTAGCTGAACTTAGGCAGGGCGCACTACCGGTGCCAGCAGCAACATGGAGACCTGCACAACACAACCATAGAACTCTGCCCCCAACTTACAGTGAGGTTGTCAATCTCATCGGTTTTGCAGAAAACAAAGGATTAAACATATTGTGTGGAAGAAAGTAATAGTTTGCAGAAAGTAAATAGAAAACAGTAAATAGTTGATTGTAGATTGATAGTAAAAGAAAGGACCGGGGTCCATAGTTCACTAGTGGTGGCTCTCCTTAAGATAGATGACATGTTGGGTGAACAAATTACAGCGGGGCAATTGACAAACATCGAGAAAGCAATCATGCATATACTACTCATCTTGACTCCTTCGAGATTTGATTGGGCATTACAACATTATACATAGACCGTAATGCAACTGCATCTATGACTAATAATCCACCTTCAGGTTATCATTTGAACCCTCTCCAGTATTAAGTTACAAGCAACAGATAATTGCATTACGCATTGCGTGTAAAGTAAACAATATGATTGTTCTATGAATAAAGGATTATTGTTTTCTCCCTAGTAGCAATAGCACATCTAGTACCTTAGAGATTTATGTCACTTCCCCAGATTACTAGAGGCATGAACCCACTATCGAGCATAAATACTAACTCTTGAAGTTGCTAGCATCTACTTGGCCAAGATAGCTACTAACAACGGAAAGCATGCAAGATCGCAAATAACAAATACATGATAGAATCAATAATCAATCTGAAATAGCATCTCAATATCCATCGGATCCCCGCAAACACAACATGCAAAATTACAAATAGATGATCTTGATCATGAACGGAGCTCACAAGATCTAAACATGATAGCACAAAGAAGGAGAACCAGCCATCTAGCTACTACATGGACCCGTAGTCCAAAGATGAACTACTCACGCATCACACCGGAGGCTTGCATGATGATGAAGAAGGCCTCTAGGGTGAATTCTCCCCTCCGGAAGGGTGCCGAGAAGAGCTTCAGATCCCTCCCGATCTAGGGATGGAGATGACGGCGGCTACAGACTCTTTCGTGGAATTTTGATCGGGTACTTAGGGTTTCTGTATCAGAGGCATCTTATAGGCGAAAGGGGGGAGAGGGGGTGCCGGAGGTGGCCAGACCACCCCCTGGCGTGGGTCAGGCTGGGCTGGGCGGCCAGGTGGTGTGGCGGCCCCCTGGCCCCTCTCCGTCTCGTATTCTGGCTCCGGGTGTCCCTCGGTGAAAAACTGACTTTGGCTTTTGTCCCGTCCAATTCCGAGAATATTCATTTTCTGACTTTCCTAGAACCAAAAATAGCAGAAAACAGGCAGCTAGCACTGTGGCTCTTGTTAATAGGTTAGTCCAATAAAGTGTATAGAAAGTACTCCAAAGTTGGAACAAAACATAAGAAAGTAGATAAAACCAAGCATGGAACATCAAAAATTATGGATACGTTAGCAACGTATCAGGAGCCAAACTCGTGCTCGTGCTGCAGCTAGCGCTTCTCGGGTTGTCACTCAAGAACATATGGGGATACGGTTTAGGAATGAGCTCCAAAGCGATCGCTTCAACAAGATCAAGAACCGCGAAGTGAAGGCAACCAAGTGGGCTTGCCCCATTATATTGAACCAACTCGGTATTTCTGATGACTTCAATTTACTTTGCAATAGAGTTGGTCTACAAAACTTTGTGTATAATGATGTGCCTACTTATCGCTGCTTAACTATTGAATTCCTAAGTTCATTGCAAAGCACTATTAAACTATGGCAAGGAGAGGACACGATATCTTTTTGACTTATGAACAACAACTGCACTTTAATAGTAGATGAATGGTGCGCATGTTTTAATTTCTCAAACAATGATGTTAATGCCTTACGCGCATCCTTTACTGGCTTAGACCCTTCCCCTACACAATATCATAATGGAATGAGTTTCACTACTAGAGTAAGCAAGGGGAAGAATATTCAACATCCTGCAATTCGCTATTTGTTCTATGTTATTGCTAACACCTTGCAGGTAAGAAATGAGTTCACAAGACTCGATGAGGATGACATCTTAATCCTTGCAAAGGCTGCTTACATCAACTGCGACTTGTCACTCAACTTGGGCGCCATCCTTGTGCGCTACCTGGAGCACCAATCCTCCCAAAGCCAAGGACCAATCACGGGTGGAGGCGTCATCACCGGGCTTTCCAATGCCCTAGGCATCGACCTAGGTGAGTTGCAACCTGTGCTAGGTGAGCTACGTGTTGGTTTCTCTAGTTTAAAGGCTTGTGGAATGCTCACTAGGAGAGGTGGTGTTTATTACCTACATATTGCTGGAGCTGGGCGTATCTACCCCGCTCCTATGCCTAATGGTCTTTTCTTTATCGAGGAAGGACATTTGCTATATGACTTGCAGGTTGAGAAACACCAACCCGAGGAGGAGATTCCGGAGGAGGATGAAGACCAAGAAGAGGAGCAAGAAGTTCCATATCAAGAGGAGCAGCCATCAACCCGGTTCGCTACATACAAAGACTTCCAAGAACTTGGAGGGACTGTGTAGAGGATGCATAGCCTCTCTTTGAACCTTTGAGGAACAACTAGTAATTTATCAACTCAATTTGCAAACTGGAGTAACGACTTTTTCCCGCCACCACAATGATTTGAAGGGCTTGCAAAAGCCTAAGCTTGGGGAAGTTTCCTCATGTATCTTTATCTGGCGTTCATTTGCTTTTATTTATTTCAAGGTTGTGTGATATGTTGCAAACGTATATATAATTTTTGATGTTCCATGCTTGGTTTATATCTACTTTCTTATGTTTTGTCCACACTTTGGAGTAATTTTTATACACTTTCTTGGACTAACCTATTAACAAGATGCCATAGTGCCAGCTGCCTGTTTTCTGCTGTTTTTGGTTCCAGGAAAGTCAAAAAAGGAATATTCTCGGAATTGATGGGACAAAAGCCAAAGTCAATATTTCACCGAGGGGGACACGGAGCCAGAATACGAGACGGAGATGGGCCAGGGGCCGGCCACACCACCTGGCCGCGCGGCCAGGCCTAGCCCACGCCAGGGGGTGGTGCGGCCACCTAGGCACCCCCTCGGCCTCCCCTTTCGCCTATATATTGCCTCCAATACAGAAACCCTGTACCCGATCAAAAATCCACGAAAGAGTCTATAGCCCCCATCATCTCCATCCCTAGATCGGAAGGGATCTGAAGCTCTTTCCGGCACCTTGTCGGAGGGGAGAATTCACCCTGGAGGCCTTCTTCATCACCATGCAAGCCTTCGGTGTGATGCGTGAGTAGTTCATCCTTGGACTACGGGTCCATGTAGTAGCTAGACGGTTGGTTATCCTCCTTTGTGCTATCATGTTTAGATCTTGTGAGCTCCGTTCATGATCAGGATCATCTATTTGTAATCATACATGTTGTGTTTGCGGGGATCCGATGGATATTGAGATGCTATTTCAGATTGATTATTGATTCTATCATGTCTTTGTTATTTGTGATCTTGCATGCTCTCCGTTGTTAGTAGATATCTTGGCCGAGTAGATGCTAGCAACTCCAAGAGGGAGTATTTATGCTCGATAGTGGGTTCATGCCTCTAGTAATCTAGGGAAGTGACAGAAATCTCTAAGGTACTAGATGTGCTGTTGCTACTAGGGAGAAAACAGCAATCCTTTGTTCATAGAACAATCGTATTGTTTACTTTACATGCAATGCTTAATGCAATTATTTGTTGCTTGCAACTTAATACTGAGGGGGTTCGGATGATAACCCGAAGGTGGATTATTAGTCATAGATGTAGTTGGATTACGGTCTATGTATAATGTTGTAATGCCCAATCAAATCTCATAGGGGTCAAGATGATTAGTATATGCATGTATGCGTTATCGATGTTTGTCAATTTCCCTGTTGTAATTTGTTCACCCAACATGTCATCTATCTTAAGGAGAATCACCACTAGTGAACTATGGACCCCAGTCCTTTCTTTTACCATCAATCTACAACTGTTTACTATTTTCTGTTTACTTTCTCCAAGCTACTACTATCTTCCACACAATATGTTTAATCCCTTGTTTTCAGCAAAACTAGTGAGATTGACAACCTCACTGTAAGTTGGGGAAAAAGTTTTGTGGTTGTGTTGTGCAGGATTCCAAGTTGGAAACAACACCTTGGATGTGTTTCCTTGCTCCTACTGGTTCCATAACCTTGGTTTCACAACTGAGGGAAAATTTGCTGCTGTGCTCATCATACCTTCCTCTTGGGGTTCCTAACGAGCTCATCGTATATTGAGCCAACAAGCATCTTTCTCGCGTCGTGGACTGAAGTTACAAGCACCCACGTCAACCACACGCCAGCAAGTATTTTTCTGGTGCCGTTGCCGGGGAGTCAAGGACATCTTCACAAGGGGAGTATGATGTCTACGCACTTCTATTCTTGTAGACAGTTGTTGGGCCTCCAAGTGCAGAGGTTTGTAGAACAGCAGCAAGTTTTCCCTTAAGTGGATCACCCAAGGTTTATCGAACTCAGGGAGGAAGTGGTCAAAGGTATCCCTCTCAAACAACCCTGCAATCAAGATACAAGAAGTCTCTTGTGTCCCCAACACACCCAATACACTTGTCAGGTGTATAGGTGCACTAGTTCGGCGAAGAGATTGTGAAATACAAGTGGTATAGATATAAGACAACGGTGCCAGAAAATACTTTGATGGCGTGGAAGAGACTAAAGGCAAACTGAAATAAAGATGGAAGCAAGCAAACATGTAACAGATCTAGTTGCAAACGGTGTTTCAGTGCTTAGAAACAAGGCCTAGGGATCATACTTTCACTCATGAACACTCTCATATAAATATATTCTTCTTTATGATACTACGCTGAACTACTCTCCGGTTGGACACTCTAATCCATGGTAGGGCTATAACAGCACACCTCAAAGTAAGCCTTTCCCATCTAGATAACCCCACACTGTCACCTTGAGCACTAGATGGTTCCAACAAACACCACAATTTCATAAAGACATCCAACTCCAAATATAACTCATAACAAGTATTTGAAATCTCTAGCCTAAGTGCCACCATGGTGTGCACACTGTCAACTTCACACACATGGGGAGAGCAGAGATCTATTAAAGCACTTGAGTAGCAAGGTAGATCTATAGATTACAAGCTCATGATCTCAACAAGATCATGCATAGAGAGAGAGATGAACACATAGCTACCGGTAGAACCCTTAGCCTCGAGAGAGAACTACTCCCTCCTCATCATTGGAATCAGCAACAGCGATGGAGATGGTGGTGGAGATCGATGGAGATGGCTCTGGGGGCACTTCCCAGTCCCGGCAGAATGCCGGAACAGAGACTTTCTGTCCCCCGAATCTCCCTTCGATGGCGCTGAGGAACTTTTCGTGGATTTCTGATTGACCACTTAGGGTTTTGGTATCGGGAGGCTCTTATAGGCGAAAGAGGAAAGGTCGATGGCTGGCTAGGGGGCCCACACCATGCCCTGGCACGGCCTGGGCTGGCCCATGCCAAGGGGGTGTGGCCACCATGTGGCCCCTCTCTGACTCTCCTTCTAGCTCCGTGAGTCTTCCGGGAAAATAGTAACTTTGGCTTTTGTCTAGTCCAATTCCGAAAATATTCATTTTCTGACTTCCTGGAACCAAAAACAGCAGAAAACAGGCAATTGGCACTATGGCATCTTGTTAATAGGTTAGTCCAAGAAATCATATGAAAAGTACTCCAAAGTTGGAACAAAACACAAGAAAGTAGATAAAACCAAGCATGGAACATCAAAAATTATAGATACATTTGCAATGTATCAGAGTCCCTCATAACCAATCTCTTTACTTTGTTATTTTTTGTTTTGCCTAGTTTATTTTTGCTTTGTTTGCTTGTTTCTTTATCAAAAACACACAAAAAATAGTTATACTAGTTTGCTTTCTTTATTTAAAACACACAAAAATGAATAATCTTGAAAACACTAAGTTGTGTGACTTCACTAGCACCAACAACAATGATTTCATGTGCAGACCTATTGCTCCACCTATTCCTGAAGCTACTTTCTTTGAAATTAAACCTGCTTTACTCAATCTTGTTATGATAGAACAATTTTCTGGTATTGGTACTGAAGATGATGCTGATCATCTTAATAACTTTGTTGAACTTTGTGAGATGCAAAAACATAGGGATATAGATGGAGATATTATTAAGCTTAAATTGTTTCCTTTCTCTTTGAGAGGAAAAGCTAAAGAATGGTTGCAATCCCTAACTAGAAATAGTATTGATTCTTGGACTAAATGCAAAGATGCTTTCATTGGAAAATACTATCCTCCTGCTAAGATTATATCTATGAGAAGTGAAATAATGAAATTTAAACAATCTGATAATGAACATGTTGCTCAAGCTTGGGAAAGAATGAAATCTTTGGTAAAGAATTGTCCCACTCATGGACTGACTACTTGGATGATTATCCAAACCTTTAATGCAGGATTGAATTATTCTTCAAGAAATATACTGGATTCTGCTGCTGGAGGTACCTTTATGACCATCATTTTGGGTGCTGCAACAAAGCTTCTAGATAATATGATGGTTAACTATTCTGAATGGCACACCGAGAGAGCTCCACAAGGTAAGAAGGTAAATTCTGTTGAAGAAACCTCCTCCTTGAGTGATAAAATTGATGTTATTATGTCTATGCTTGTTAATGGGAAAGCTCATATTGATCCAAATCATGTTCCCTTAGCCTCTTTGGTTGCTCAAGAAGAGCAAGTTGATGTGAACTTTATAAGAAATAATAATTTTAGCAACAATGCCTATAGGAATAATTTTGGTAATAATAACTATAGGCCATATCCTCCCAATAATGGTAATGCTTATTGAAATTCCTACAACAATAATATGAGTGCTCCCTCTGAACTTGAAGTTATGTTTAAAGATTTTATTAGTAAACAAACTGCTTTTAATAAAACTATTGAGGAAAAACTCTCTAATGCTGAAAGAAATATAGCATCATTGGCTGAAGCACAATCTTCTTTTGATAAAATGGCTGCTAAACCAGAAACTATTGAAAATCCCTTTGTTGCTACTAATGCCATACAAGTTAGAATCGATGAAAATGTTAGACTATTAGCTAAATTGCATGCTAAGTGGAAAGAGAAGATGAAATTGCTTGAAATATTAGTGTTTCTACTATCACTACCACTAATGTTGAAGCTAGTAAACCCAATGGAACCTTTTCTAATAAAAATGCTGAAATTCTTCAGAATATGGGAAACAATAGCTCCACTACTTTAGATAATAATTATGATTTTGATCTTGATGTTTGCAATATCTCTGAAGTAATTAAGTTCCTACAAAAGCTTGATAAAAGTCCTAATGCTAGTGCTATGAATATGGCCTTTACAAAACACATTACTAATGCTCTCATAAAAATTAAAGAAGAAAAGACGAAACATAAAGCTTCTATTCCTATGAAACTAGAAGATGGTTGGGAACCCATCATTAATATGAAAGTAAATGATTTTGATTTCAAAGCTTTATGTGATCTTGATAGTAGTGTTTCTATTATGCCTAGAAGGATTTATGATATGCTTGATTTTCCACCATTAGAAGATTGTTATTTAAATGTCCCACTTAATGATAATGCTAAAAAGAAACTCATGGGCAGTACTAATGATGTTCTTATTATGGTTAACAATGCCTATGTCCCCATTGATTTCTATGTTTTGGATGTTGAATGCAATGCTTCTTTTCCTATTACTTTGGGAAGACCTTTTCTTAGAACTCTTGGTGCCATTATTGATATGAAAGAAGGCACCATTAAATATCAACTCCCACTCAAGAATGGTATAGAACACTTTCCTAAGAAGAGAGAGAAGATTCCTTTTGCCTCTCCTATGAAAACAAAATTTGCTCTTAATGCTTCTTCATTTGAGAACACTTGATTCTTTTTCTTGCTTCTTATGCCTAACTTAAAGGCATTAAATAAAAGTACTTATTGGGAGATAACCCAAAAGTTTTAGATGACTCTTGGAAGTTATTACCTCTGTAATAACCGCTCCTTATCATTTTTATTTGCTTTTTGTGCCAAGAGTAACCTCTAATGAGAGAGAAGTAATGCTTGGGAAAGTTGTTGTCTCGAAACAGATTTTTGTGCTTCGCTGTAAAAAATCGTGTAAAATCTCTGTACATCGGTTTGAGTTGTGATTTTTTTGTGCTTCTGCCCTAGGTTGTTATCCAACTTTCGTTAGGTCAACGCTTTTCAATTTGAGCAACAGAAGGTCTTCGGAAAAATTATTTTTTGCCTACTGGTCTGTTTTGACAAATTCTTGGCATTAGTTGCATTTGCTTCTTGTTGATTCCTTTTTGGGTTCGTTTGGGGAATTGAGTTTTTTGAGGGAAGTGCTACAGTAGCTTGTGTTTTAGTGGAAGTTTTATTGGTGTTGAAACTAAACCCAAAGACTTATTATCTGGAGTACACTAATGTTGCTAATAAAGATTGTGTGAAGTTTTGTATGAAGGAAGAATTTCAGGTGTAAGGAAAGAATGATGTAATGAGATGAAGAATGTACTAGAGCTCAAGCTTGGGTATGCCACCCATGTCACCCCAAGAAATATCCAAGAAGTACAAGCGTCAAAGCTTGGGGTTGCCCAAGGCATCCCCTTCTTCATCAATAAAAATCTCAGGTTTCTTCCAAACACTTCATTTTTATTGTTTCATGCACAGTTGTGTTGTTCTTGGAGTGTATTTGTTTTTTTTTTTTCATTTTCTTCGTTTTCTTAGTTTGCTTGAATAAATTGGTTGGACCCCCTATTTCATACATTAGTTTCCAAAAAAGATTGGTTTGGATTGGAAAAGAGTAGGAAAAGTTCATGCTTAAGTGGTAAAAGGAGCTTGTTTTTTACTGTGGCCTATGCTTTGTCATGTCATGCTTGATATTGTTTTGGCTTTATGCTTAGTGATTTTTGTTGTAGCATAACATGTTACAAACAATTGAGATTGCTTAATGTGCCTTGAAAGAATCATGCGTTGTTTTAGCATATTAAAGCATAGTATTGTGGTATTCTCCTTTGATGCTTTATTTGGGTTGACTTGGCGCATGCTCACACCATGTTATGACTATCCCAAGTCACCATAGCCTCTATGATCCTTTAGTTTTCGACTTGTAATATCACTTTATGCTTTAATTAATGATATTTTGTCGCTTTGCATGATTATGGCCATTATTGCTCTCTTAGTTGGTCGCTCCCAGTCTTTTGCTAGCCTCCATAACCAAGTATGAGTTCCACTCATGCATCCAACTCCAAATAAAACCAAGTTATTCCAAAGAGTCCACCATACCTACCTATTAGCATTTGCTATTCCAATTATATTCATGTTTTTATCTACCTTCTGAATTAAACTTGTTATGAGAAAACTAGTGATTAAAGCTCTCACGAACTTGATGGCACACTTTACTTTTCTTGCCCCTAATAAACTTGAACCATTGTGTCGTCTATGTTGTATATGCTTGCACTTATATGTTGGGGATTAGTAGAATCATGTTGTCATGGGGAACACTTTCAACATTGCACTTGTACATTGTACCTAGTTGATATCATGCTCTTTTGTCTATGGATGTCGTCGGTGTGAAATGAAAGGGGAGCTTGTAAGTCCATGGAGTTATGTATGTGTGTTAGAGAAACGCCTAGGCCGCTGGTCTAATCCATGCCTAATCATGGTGGAAACCTGCAGCGTAACCATAATGAGCAATCTATGAAGCATTCTTCTTATAAAAAGAGATAGAGACTAAGAAAAAGAGAAAAAGAAAAAAAGATGAGAAAAGAGGAAAGAGAGAAAAAAGCACCATTTTCCCGTGGTAAATAAGACGATTGCTGAGATGCTCGCTGTTTGCTTGCCTTGTCATTTTGATATGGGGATTCTTCTGTATCATCGGGCAAGGGGTACCCTGTTGGCGGTTCTCTATGATACACATGTATTTACTATGACAAGAACTTACCGGTAACTAAACTTGAGTAGCATGAGGAGCGGCCCTCGTATTCAAGGGACATGAGATTTCCAACTTATACTTTGTCAAGCATATACTCCATAGTTTGTTCACTTTAACCTTAATCACTTCAAGATGCTTATGATAGGGGCAATGAGAGCTGAAAGCTAATAAGTACCATAATTTTTGGAAGCTCTTTATGAAACTTGAATCCCAGCTTCCTTCTATGAAGGCCTTTCTTTTAATTTTATGTTGAGTCTCTATCTTCTATCTTTATGCACCTATTGAGAGAGCATAGTGGCCATTCTTAGTTTAATGTGCATTGTCCCAAGACTTGTTGATTGATGCATAACTTTGATATTGCTTGTTCTTAAACTATTTGTATCTAGTCACCCTTATAAACTTTGAAGGTGTCCTATGAAATTATGATTTGCTACATTATGAGGGACAAGCTCAATACCACTATGCTATGTTTTCTTCATGTGAAACAAACAAACGTCTTGCAAAGCATTGTTATTCATGAATCTTTTGTTTGTGCCTTTTCATGTTACAACATAGTTGCTATGTCTTATTGTTAGAACTTTATCTTTCATGCTATGTTGAAGTATAATGATCCTAGCTATTAATGTTTTACAAATACTTTGATCAAGTTTATGATGGTGCATGTCACCTCAAAAATTATTCTTTCTTTTTATCACTTACCTACTCGAGGACGAGCAGGAGTTAAGCTTGGGGATGTTGATACGTTGCAAACGTATCTATAATTTTTGATGTTCCATACTTGGTTTATATCTACTTTCTTATGTTTTGTCCACACTTTGGAGTACTTTTTATACACTTTCTTGGACTAACCTATTAACAAGATGACAAAGTGCCAGCTGCCTGTTTTCTGCTGTTTTTGGTTCCAGGAAAGTCAGAAAATGAATATTCTCAGAATTGGATGGGACAAAAGCCAAAGTCAATATTTCACCGAGGGGAACACGGAGATAGAATATGAGACGGAGAGGGGCCAGGGGCCAGCCACACCACCTGGCTGCGCGGCCAGGCCTGGCCCGCGCCAGGGGGTGGTGCGGCCGCCTAGGGCACCCCCTCGGCCTCCCGTTTTGCCTATATATTGCCTTCAATACAGAAACCCTAAGTACCCGATCAAAAATCTATGAAAGAGTCTGTAGCCGCCGTCATCTCCATCCCTAGATCGGGAGGGATCTGAAGCTCTTCCCGGCACCCTACCGGAGGGGAGAATTCACCCTGGAGGTCTTCTTCATCACCATGCAAGCCTCCGGTGTGATACGTGAGTAGTTCATCTTTGGACTACGGGTCCATGTAGTAGCTAGATGGTTGGTTCTCCTCCTTTGTGCTATCATGTTTAGATCTTGTGAGCTCCGTTCATGATGAAGATCATCTATTTGTAATCATACATGTTATGTTTGTGGGGATCCGATGGATATTGAGATGCTATTTCAGATTGATTATTGATTCTATCATGTCTTTGTTATTTGTGAACTTGCATGCTCTCCATTGTTAGTAGATATCTTGGCTGAGTAGATGCTAGCAACTCCAAGAGGGAGTATTTATGCTCGATAGTGGGTTCATGCCTCTAGTAATCTAGGGAAGTGACAGAAATCTCTAAGGTACTAGATGTGTTGTTGCTACTAGGGAGAAAACAGCAATCCTTTGTTCATAGAACAATCGTATTGTTTACTTTGCTGCGGTGACCCAACATACCACTAGATGTGTAGTACACTATAGTCGTTGATATGACACTCACAGAACACTGTTACGTAAATATCACACCCCTCAGAGTGGTACAACAGAAACATTACGGGTCCATATTACAAACATACACACTTTATTATTACAAACCGAGAGTTCTCACACTTCAAATATTATGAAAGTACAAACCAAACTTAAGAAGTTTCAATGGAAGATATTAAAAACTCAAGTCATACTCCAAATTGAGCTCAACAACTTATTCTATATAGTTCCTGCTGCTCGGCTCAATTGGTTTACTAATAACTAAGGCAACTACTCGGACTCGTTGCCCTCCACTCCATAGCGTATTTTGTAGTCCACCCCTTTAACTCCTCTGGACAGGTCGGGTTCTTCGTAGCAGACGTCCTCTTGCCCATCAGCTACGTACATCGAAGTGTCTTCTGGATTCTCAGAGTCTAAGCAGGGGTTCAAAGGAAAGAGTGAGTAATAGCGTTACCCAGCAAGTTCATTATATGCAATGTGGGAAGTTTGATGCTCTATCTACCACCTCGGACAATACATCCTTGGTACTATGCATTTTTCATAAACATTTCTACAAAGATTGATTTTATTATCAAAAACTATGCCCATCAGCCTTCACAGGTTGACCAGAACTTCATGGAGTTCCTTTCCTGCCGTGTTCGTAGCTCCTTCCCGGAACAGGGAGTAACATGTCACAACTCTTACACTCTGCAGAGGTGCGTTGCTTTACCCATGAGAGACCAACTCCTTGTTGCACAACCGGGCGTACTTTCCCGTCCACAATTCCATGATGTGGGGCCTAGTAGGTGATCCAAGCCAATCACTGCCCTCTCCACGACCCCATATGTCTGCACAATCCTCCGGGACTGACTACACCTCTGTTAAGCCTCCAACTAGGGCAAGCTATAACCCTGGTGAGTTCCCGAAGATTCTATGAAGTGGTGATGCCCCTGGTAAGCTCCATAAAAGGCCCGACTTTACCTCCGGCAGCCACTCATAAATAATCTAGACACCAAAATTGTGGGGCGTAAGGGTTCCCACCCATATGTTGGATCCATACCAGGACTCCCAACGTCACGATAAGGTCATCTTGCCTCCATATGAAAGGAAGAAGTTACAGATGAATTCTCTGTCCCATTCCAAATCTCATGGTTAACGCGTATTATACGGCGCTAGAATCACTGATGTCATGGGTTGTTAAGCCTATGTGACTTACGCAATTGGAACCCTAAGTTCCGTTGCTCATCTTTATCATCACTTAGGATGATACTACATTTTATTTATTAGAGAAGATATCATTTTCTTTCTCCAGATCATAGATGATAACACACAATTTGAATATCTTTGATAAAGACTCTTCAAAGGACATGATCAAGTTATGAACTTTCCTTGTGACTGCAAGTTAGTGAAGTCGGATGCTTCCACCTGACCTTGAGCTCCTGTTTCTACAAAGAACCATTATTGCCCGATAAGGACAATATTTAAAGAAGCAATATGCAATGCATAGTAATGTCATGCAATGATTTATTATTTGTTTCCTTGCATGTTTTACCCTTTTAGTAAAAGCTTACTATTTTATTTAATTGATAAAAGATAAATATCATTCTATGAATTTATTTCATTTAAATATGTTATGAATTTTCTTTAAGGAAAATAAGATTTATTTTTAATCATAGTAAATTTATTTTGCAAAAATACAACTTAGTATTTTTCTACAATAGTGTATTCATTTAGGATCTTAAAAGTGAATTTTATTCAATTTTTAGGGGTTTCCCATATTTTTGTAAAAATTCAAAAGTAATTAGTATCCTATTATTATTAACCCTAATTTTTAATTGCCAAAAATTCTAGTGATTATTTTTATTTAATAGAAAATATTTTTGTGAATTTATAGATATATTATTTGTATTTTTAGGATTTTTATTTATTTATCTAGAGTTATTTTTATCTTAGGGGTATATTTGTAATTACTTTCTTTTTAAATAATCTTATTAAGATACGGGCCTGGCCCACTGGGCTGGCCCGGACCAACTTGACCCAGCCCACCTGGCCCGATTACACTCACTAGAGTGGTACTAGGCTGCCCACAGGCCCAGTACCCCCCCCTCGCACGCTCACACTTCTCCCCTCTCTCACTCTCTCGCGCACACGACCATCTCCTCCGTCTGCCACCGCCACCATGCATGATTCCGGCCGAGTCCGTCCGCTGTTGCCGCCACCACGATGCAGGGTGACTCAGTCGATGACACCGCGTCATCTTGTCCAAGCAGATTCGCGGTTGGTGCTTTCTCCTGGCCGTGCTAACCTCTGCCCTAGGCTAGGGTTAGGGTTTGCCGTCCTAGAGCATCGGCGATGGTGCGCTGGTTCTTCACTACGTTCACCACTCTTCTCTGGTGGATCTAATCACGCGGTTGGTGCGGGTTGCAGCGCCCCTTCGGGGTGCTCCCCGTGCCACCGTTCCTGCTTCGCCGCCAGTCAACCTTTGCTTCCTCTTTGGTTCTCTTTGCGAGGCCCTTGAGTAAGATTGGCTACTCCTCTTCTGTGCTCCATTCTACCTTGCTCAATACCCTCTGTGTGCCTCTAGTGGTAAATTCCTAATTGATTTTATGATTCGTTTAGGGTTCATCCCTCTGGCCTGAGCATGATAATTCTATTAGGACTGATTGTAATGGTTATATTGTCCTGGATGTTTACCCCCTTATGCTAGTGATGTGAATTTCACTGTGGTTTCATGAGCTTAGTTCTGACAGTGGTTCTGTCAGTAATGTGCAGTTGATCTTTATACACTATTTTATGTTGATCTCTTACATTGGAGTGAAAATGGTACTCCTATGCTTCCCTGACTATAGAAATGTAATCCATGATTATGATTCCTAAATATTTGTTTTAGGAAAATGATTAGTTATTTTTCTGTAAGTTAACTGATCAAATATCAGTAAAACATTGGCTTGTTTTAGATGTGATATTTGTGACACCTTCTTTAGAATGGTACACAAATGCCTGTACTTCTATTGCCTAAATCTTCCTGTCTTCAAGTTTGGCTAGTTAAGTGACTAAGAAGCTTCTGCTTGCTTTATTATCCTAATCTGCTATAGTCTATTAGCCTATGATGTTGGTCTGAGGCATGACTAGGAAATACTAAGGTGTTTCTAGTTGTTTCTCACAGATATGCTCTGATGCATGTATTAGCTGATGATTCTTGAATCCTTTTAAGAAATGATTGATCTCCTTACTATCAAATATTTATCCTTAAGACCCACGATTATAGAGGTGCTACTCCATAGGAGATGTGCCCTGAATCTAGGTCTAAGACTGCTGTTTATTTATAAATGTGGAGAATTTAATATATATCCAAGATCTATGATGCAAAGGCTAAGATCTTGGATTTGTTTGTAAGGATTTGTCATTGGCTTTCATTTAAATGCTTCTGGGATGAATCTACACCCCACTTGGGTGTTTTTCTGAGAAGTTTAAGCAAAAAATATATGCTTATATGATTCTATGATGATCTGATCATGTGGTGATGTGATTTGAACTCACCAGATTGCTTGTTGTTTGATGATGTTGTGATGTAGCTTACTACTTGATCTTGCTCTGCACCACCTGGTGCTGCTCCTGTAACTTGCTGCTTGATCTCTCTTTCCACCTGCTCCACCCCCTCCTTATGTTACCATCAGGTAGAGATTTGATGGTTGATGTGCTTAATTTGGTGGAGAAATGGGATATGGTTTCAGCAAGTTCTATTGTTGTGTGTGTGACTGAGAAGAAGAGCTAAACTTCTCTATTTCCCCTTCGACTGGTGCTCTGTGTGGTACCTTGTACTGCTACTAGTAGCTTGACAGCACACCCCATGCAGTCAGTCGACTAAGCTGTGTGTGTGTGTGCTGTACATGTGGATCAGCTCAAGTAACTGGGTTGTTACTCTTACCTATTTACTAATGGTCAGCCTGGTGAAACCTATTTGTTTATCCACTTGACTTTTACTGTAAATTTTGCTATTAACTGAGAAGAACAGATACTTCACTGTTGGTGAAACTTACCCTTTTATTTACTTAATGATGTACCAGGAATAGTGCACTTCACTATTCAACACTGAGAGTAAAATTACCTTACTAATCCATAATCTTCCTTTCTAGTTGTTTTTTTCTTACTTGCAGGAACAAGATCTGGGCTTCCAAGATTAGTGTAGGATAGATAGTTAGTATAGGTTCTACTTGTAACCTTCTTTGTAATTCTTTTGTAAAGGATCTTGTAAAGATGTTATTACAAGTTTAATAAAGTTAAATTTTTGTTCTGTGTAATCTTGTACCTTTGATGTATTTGTCATCATTTGTGACCTTATTATAAAAAATAGAGAAATAAGCATTATTTCTTATTTAATTATTTTTCCTTGTCATTAAATCTTATTGTTGATTACTATTCCTTTCTTAAAATCAAACAATGTTAATAAGGTTTTCTTTTGGAAAACCCTTCAATATTAATAACTTCTAATATTTGAATAATTTCAAATTGATTTGAAATTTCAAATTTAAATTCCAAGTAATTCCCCCAATTTCTTAATATTGCCTAAAGATCATGTCAGAATTCATAGCAATCACTAACAAGAGCTATACCTACCTCTAGTTAGTGAAAGAAACTCTGATCCCTTTAGTGTTTTGTTTGGCGAAAAAATTATCTAGATTTTACAGATGCATGCATGCACAAACTTATATTCCTATTTCTACCCTTCGTTGGATCCTAAAGCTGGGGTGTTACATTTACACGCAATGTTTAATGCAATTATCTGTTGCTTGCAACTTAATACTGGAGGGGGTTCGGATGATAACCTGAAGGTGGATTATTAGTCATAGATGCAGTTTGATTACGGTCTATGTATAATGTTGTAATGCCCAATCAAATCTCATAGGAGTCAAGATGATTAGTATATGCATGTATGCTTTCTCGATGTTTGTCAATTGCCCCACTGTAATTTGTTCACCCAACATGTCATCTATCTTAAGGAGAATCGCCACTAGTGAACTATGGACCCCGGTCCTTTCTTTTACCATCAATCTACAACTGTTTACTGTTTTCTGTTTACTTTCTGCAAGCTACTACTATCTTCCACACAATACGTTTAATCCTTTGTTTTCAACAAAACCGGTGAGATTGACAACCTCATTGTAAGTTAGGGACAAAGTTCTGTGGTTGTGTTGTGCAGGATTCCAAGTTGGAAACAATACCTTGGAGGTGTTTCCTTGCTCCTACTGGTTCGATAACCTTGGTTTCACAACTAAGGGAAAATTTGCAGTTGTGCTCATCATACCTTCCTCTTGGGGTTCCCAACGAGATCGTCATATCTTGAGCCAACAAGCATCTTTCTGGCGCTATGGATTGAAGGAACAAGCACCCACGTCAACCACGTGCCAGCATTGTGTTTTTAATTCGAGTTCATAAGCACTCGTGTTGGTTTCCCCAACACTTTATCGTTAGTTATTTCGATTTGCTTTCGAGATTTTCTAGCCGAGCTTTGCCACCAATTTTCTATTCTTTAAACTCCCTCTCTTATAAACAACAAAAGAATTTCTCCATTTTTCTTTGTTTTTCCTCTTTCTTTCCTTTCTGCCTCGAGGTTCTCATATATTTGTAGGAGAGTGATCGACTTCGATTTTCCAAGAAGCAAATAAAAAAGGAAGAGAGAAGTGGAACCAAACATGAGAGGTATGCCTTATGGCTCCCACTTTTGAGTTTGAGAAACCCATGCTAGTTATTAGTAAATGTTGAGATATTATATAGGTGGAGTGAGTCTTTTTATTATAGTAAGATTTTCGCTTGCATGGGTATTTAGTTGGGTACATTTTGTTCCAGCTCTTGTAGTTAACCAAGTCTTGCCTAAAAAATTGCTAAACAATTGTAATAAGAAAAAGTCTCACAATTGAAGGCTTGGGTGTTATAGTGTTTAGTCTTGAAGGCTTATTTATAGAGAAACTCAACACCACTAAAAATGTTGATTGACTTGATAACTCTCTTTAAAAGTATTTGTTCGATTGAATTAATGTTTAGCGGTTTTTGTGAGCATGCCAAAGTTTGACTTGTTAATCATAAGAATGATATAGCTTTATGCGTGTCAAACTTCATGGGATGCCAACAACTCTGCTGGCCTACGAATGATCTTCATGGAGGAAACTCCTAGATTTCGGCTATGAGTTAATTAAACACATGTAGCAGCAACGCTATAGTGGGTAAGATTCTTAGCACTCACGGGTAGTTGTGTTCATGATGGAATCACTCCTCTGGCTATTATGAGTAATCATTATGCAAAAGGAACAAAAACTTTAGTAATGCCACGAGTGTCCATTATAGCTCGATAAACTAATATTTTTTTTGGCATGCTCTCAATTACTCAAGAACTAAAATTCTTGAAGGACAATGAATAGAAAAGTAATGCTTGAAAAGTCTTCATTTATTGATGTGGGAGAATTGAGATACTCTAGTGTATATGCTTTTCATGACAACTCTCACACTCTCAATTTACATGATTATACTTTATTATTCAAAGGCAATCCTATGAGTTGATTACATGACATGGAATAAAGTTTACTCATTTGAATCATCCATGTTAACAATAATTTTGCTGCGCTATAAGGATGCATAAAACCCGTATGATATGCTTGCCGTTACTCTATCTATGCTGAAGTTTTTTAGATTTATGAAGTGGAGGAAATACGAGACTACCAATCATGAGTAAGATCATCATCTCGTCATTTCAGTTTAAATGTCGAGTTCCTTTTTGATTTTGGTTTTCTTGCTCGAAGACGAACAAGTTTAAGCTTGGAGAGGTTGATGGCTCTGAAATATAGCCATCCACGTCACATTTAAACTGGATATTATTCATATTTTTGATGAAATATCTCTCTAAACCATGCCACTAATGCCTAATAATCAGAGAGTTATGCAATCCTTTCTTTCTATTTTTTTCATGTGCAAATTATGACGTTTGATGATGGGAATCTCTACATTAAAGACAAAGATACGAGATTTCCAACAACCAGAAGAAACCATGCGTCGTGGGTCGGAGGTAGACGCTTTAACGACCAACTATACGAGTGGAACAAAATTCCGGTCGTATAGTTACGGTCGTATAGTTGCCATCGATGCCGCTAGGTCAAACAGAACAACTTTCATGAAGGGACCCATATATAAAGAAGCCTCAGGTAACGAGAAAAGGGCGCTCCAGAAAACCATCAACCACCTCTAGATCTCCATCCACAACACCGACGAGCCGCCGGAGGAATAGACTTAGATCTAATCTCTCCACCACGATAGCCATATTCCACCACTTGTAATAGTAGATCTCTTCTATGATTGGCGACATTGTAAGACTATTTGCTATCAATCTCATGATTTCCACTACAATGTTTATGATCTTTGATCTCATCTCTATGTGTGAGTAATTCTCCTTGGGCTAAGGGCTTCGGCCTAGCCATGTAGCTTTTTGTGCATGTTATTTATCATAGATGGGATCATGTATTAGTTTGTAGGACATGATGATTATTGTATCCTCTCTTGCCTTAATCTAAGGACTTGTCAGGTACCCAAGACCCCGAGGATTGAGCCAGGTATAGGGAGTATGAGTAATGACTAATATGCAAGTTGGGCACCCCAGTGACTGAAGGGGTAGTACGGCTATATGTGAGGGATTTACTTGGGATTAATGGTGACATCACTATGCATATCATTAGTTCTCTTTCTTCTATGGATGAGACTAGTAGGTTATTGCTATAAGCGGTTGCGGAGACAATAGCAATTATGGATGTACGGCCCACATATAATTTATCTTGCTCTAACAATTACATGCATACTTTATTTTTATCTTTTATTCCCATCAGATGTTTTCCACAGCTACAGGTGAAACCGAACGCTCTAGGCCCTCTCTCTCCATCATCGACAACAACAAAAAGACGCAAACTCTTGGTAAAATAAAAACACAAAAGGAATTCTAAAACTCCTGAAGGTCCGTTAAAGTAACTTCACTACACATCTGCTTCCAGGATTCGATAAACCTAGGTCTACTAGGGAAAAAGAAGCTATACTACATCTGTAATCTGGATCGAAGTATCACCACACTAGCAATATGACTATAATAACCAAGATGGTAAGTGAACGACATGAAACTCCATCGTTCTCATTGTTGTCAATTGTGATCTTCCTAGTTCCTTTCATCTCTCTTATTATACTTGCCTTGACGGCTTGACTAAAAGCAAGTGCATCTGCAGTTAATTGCTTCAGTGTGCTCTCATGGATAAAGAGTGTAACATCCCAAAACTTTAATCCAAGCTTATCAAGATCCAAATCATCAAATTTAGGATTAACAAAAACTTTCCCAAATTAAAAATGAAAGCATTCATGTGTATGTGCATTTAATTTAGGAATTGATTTGAATTGCCATGGTTCTGTGATTCTTTGGTTGTAAAATGTTTGTATGGTAAATTAAACATCATCTAAACCTTTCCCAAGCAAATCCCAAAGAAAATCAAATAAAAAACAATTAAAAATGAGGAATGGTCATTTTAATCCACTACACTACTTTGAGTGTTCCTAGCACTCATTTCTCAACAGAAATAATTCTAGATCTTTACACCCCTTGCTAGTACACATAATGAGGTACCAAGGCCCACCTTTGATCTGCTAAAAACATTCAAATACTTATTTTAAATGGCATGTGAAAATTGAATTCAATGCATATGCCTAGATCACCCCTATTTCAAAAACCATCCAATTGAACTCAATTTTCAAAACCCTTGCAACCATAGACTACCTAGTACCAGTGGAGATCACTCAAAAATTTTGAAACCAAAATTCAAACTTTTGCTTCTTGCGGCCATTTCGTCAAACAGGTGGCAGGCACAAATCTCACAAAACCTAAAACACTATAGTGAGCAGTGGTGTTGGTCTCCATTTGGGCCTAACTTGGTCCCCTTGTCCCCCCAGCTAAAACCCCGGCCCTAACTCTCTCTCCCTCTCCCCTGTCTGCTCCAGTAGCAAGCCGCTCGACGCCATGCGCCAGGTCGACCACGGACAGCTCGCCCCAGCCTGTCCCTCGCTCTCCTTCGCTCGCTGGCAGACAAGCGCCATCACACCGCATCGCCTCGACCAGCCCCCGACCAAAATCGAGCGGAGAACAAGCCCCATTTGCTCGCCCCCATGTCGCTGTTCGCCATGCCGATCACCCTGGAGCGCCGCGCCCGCCAGAGCAGCACCGACCTCGCCTAGCCCTAGCCTTGCGTGGCAGCACCTGCAGTAGGCCCAGCAACCGCCCAGACATCGTCGTTCGCCGCCTCTTGACCAGCAGCCCGGAGGAACCGCGTCGAACACCGCCATCCGCGCGCAGTTCACCGCACGCTCCCGACCAGTAGAGACCTCGCCTTGCCGCGCCTTTAAGCCCCAGAGGACCGCCGGGGAACAAAGTATCCATCGCCACCCTCGCCCATGCCGAGAGAGACCCACATCGTCGTCACCGTTGACCTCACCAGCGCTCGCTCTGCCTCCTTGTCGACCCTATATAAAGCGGCCACCCTAGCCTCAATTCTCCACACTCACTCACTCCCCACCTCTCTCTGAACCTTACCCACCTCTAGCCGAAGCCGCTCGAGCTCTGTCTCGCTGGAATTGGAGCCGAAGTCGCCGCAGCAGGAGGAGAAGGGCGTCTGCGATTTAGGGCACCCCAAGCTCCGCCGCAACTGCGCCTCGCCTTGCCGTCGTCTACCAGCCCGTTTGCCTGCCTCACCGACCTTGCTGGAGCCCTGGTATGCCCCCAATCGACCCCCACCGCCGCGTCTAGGTCAGGTTCTCGCCGGAGTGATCCGTCGTCGACGATGACCTCCCACCGTTGGATCCCCTTTAGATCATGTGGCCCATGATGCTAGATACCGTTTCGGTAATTTTGTGCCGCTGACTGGTGGAGCCCGCATGTCAGGCAGCCCGTTGCGCGCACTGTGAGTAGATGGGCCGACCCAGTTAGTTCCCGCGCGTGTTAAAATTTCAAATGTAGTTTTTTCTAATTAGAGTTAATCTATTTTCTGTCCACTAGTTTAAAAATCAATTCTGGGAGTTTGACAAATCCAAATGGAGTGAAACTAATTTTGCCTGAAAGGTTTGGAAATAATCTATCCAAGCCCATTGGATTTAATTCAATTAGAGTTATAGATCTCTCCTAGTGAAAATAACAAAATAGAAGCATTTGCACCTTGCAACATTTTTATAAAATCAACTAAGATAGGTTTTGAGTTGATCCCAACTCTCAAAAAATAATATTTCATCATATCTATCTAAATATGTAATAATGTTAAGGTTTACATGTAGTGACTTTGGAATAGTACCAAAATAATGCTATATAGGCATTTCTAGTCACTTTAAATCATTAAATAATGAACTTAAACCAAAGTAATTATGATCCAATCCTTAGATCACATTCCCACATGTTAGAATATGTGGTGATGACATGTGTCCACATGATCCCATATTTTAAGTGGTGAATATTAAATCTTAGTTAATTTTTCAATGAGTAGAAATTACTTTTCTAAATTAAAAAGAATGAAACTAGTTAGTAAAACTTGGTGATGCTTGTGATGATAATAGATCATCAAATGTGTGTCTTAGAATGCTAATTAGACTAGTTAAGTATTGTTTGGTGATTGTGTACTCCGTATGTATTTATAGACGATAGTACCGACCAAGTCTACGAGGAGGAGGAGTTCTACCAAGAAGAAGAAGAAGAAGAAAACTTCAATCACTGCACCAACCAAGGCAAGCCACCATTAACAATACAAGCTAACCCTTGCAAGTATAATGCTTAGCAAGCTAGGATTAAAACTAGATGGTTTAGCAAAGATGCTTTAGGCATGCTTTGATTATACCATTTTGACTATTAGTTACCCAAGTATTATTTTCAAGCTTTACTTCCTTTACTTTACCCAAAGTTCTTTACTTGTTTTGAAGGTAGCATAAAGAGTATAAAACTTGACCTATTTAGAACCCTTTAGATGTCATTCTATGGCATGAGATTGATCCCACCATTTCCACCTTAGTGAACACTCTTAACTTAGTAGTTTAGAGTAGATCAAAAACTTGAGTCACTTTAGATGCGAACACTTGATGAAAATGAATTATGAAAACCTTGGAATGATGAGTCATTCTATTGAGTTGTTTTGACATGTGTTGAGAAACACCAATGGTTTATGATGGTGAAATGTTGAGGCATGAGCCTTAACCCTTTTACAAAACTAATGGTTGGATTCGGATGCGACACCATTCCAAATTTACCGTACAACCACACTACCTGAATTGGGTAAGGCTTAGCTAGAAATTTATATGCATTAGTATTAGTTCCCTCACGGGAGAGGTTTGAGCTGAGGCTACCTCTCAACATTGTCCACCTATGCAGTGCCCAAGATGACTGATGGTCATGGTTGGGAGGCCATGCTCATAGGAGAGGTGCTTATACTAGGGTGTGTAAAGGGAAGGTTATGTTTGATTATCTGCATACTAAGTATGATGATTCAGGGTTATCCCTGACAGATGTATCGAATCTTGTGGTGAAAGTGTACCACCTCTGCAGAGTGTCAAACTATTCGAATAGCCGCGTCCGCGGTTATGGACATTTGGAATGGCCATACTGTTTTGTTGTCAGATGTTTTTCAAACAACTTATGAAATGAATGATGAATCTTGACTTGACCACAACAGGGTTGTGTTTATGACATTAGCTTCCCAACTTAAGTGATTCTAGAACTTTATTTTATCTTTCTTTGCTTCAGAACTCAGCTTAGGTTTCAAACTTAACTTTATAGTTAAACTTAGATCTAGCACTTTAACCTAGAACTATATTACTTGTTAGAGGTAGTTTGCGAGTACTTAAAGAGTACTCATGGCTTTTGTCCCTGGCTATTCTCATGGCCAGACTATGAAGGAGACTATCAAGATGATGGCCAACAGGACGGCTATGATAACTAGGACTATCTGCCTTCGTCAGCATTGCCTGTGCCCCTGAAGATGGACCTCACCGCTACGCTTATCTTTTATTTCCGCTGCTTGTTGTATTAAAGACTGGATCATGAGATCCTTATTTGTGTAAGACCTTATGTATGGTTTTTAATGGATGATGTACTGTGATATCCAATCCGTTATGTCTCGCAAAAATGGTAATCCTGGGATTGCGAGGTATGGCATAACGGGCATCTGGGATTAAAAATCCGGGTGTTGACAAAGAGGCACACTACGATGAGAGTAGTAGCCCCACACAGGCGACACACATATACTAACCGACATGGTAAGTAAATGGCAAGAAACAAGTTCCATTCTTTTCATTATCGTAAACCCTAATTACCCTTTTCATCCATTGTTGCCTTGTCTTTCTTTGTACTTGACCTAATTGAAGACAAATGTGGTGCAATACCCCACATTTGATTGGCCTAGTGTAACTTGATGAGGCATAATATGACGTTAGTAGCCCTGCATAGGTGATATGCCTATAATAACCAATATGGTAAGTAAACATAGAAATTTATGATGTTTTCAGTGTCGACAACCATGCCATTCCTCCTTTCTTACATTCACTCATGTTGTACTTGCCTTGAAAACTTGACCGAAGACGGAGGAGGTGCCTCATTTGTAGCTGATCTCTTTGATGTGATCTCATGGATGAAGAGGCACACCAGGATGAAAGTAGTAGGCCACATAGGTGAAGTGCAAATAATAACTATAACAACAAGAATTAAACTCCACCCTTTTCATTGTTATAAACCACCAATTGCCCTTTTCTCCCTTTCTTGCATTTTCTCTCATCGTACTTGACCTAATCGAAGACCGATGTAGTAGCCCCGCATAAGCGATGTGCATAGAGATGGTAGCTAAATGATAAGAAACAAACTCCACCCTTTTCATTATCGTACACATGTTGCCCTTTTTTCCCTTCTTGGATTTTCTCTCATTGCACTTTACCTAATCAAAGACCGAGGTGGTGCCATAACTTACATTTGACTGGTTCAACGTGTCCTCATGGATGTCACACTCTTATTGTAATTACCTAATCCAATTCCAAGGTGGCGCCATAACTCACATTTGATTGGTTCCTCGTGCCCTCGTGGATCTAGATGCCCATCCCTTTTATGTGGTAAAATGCCCATCATTGTGCTACATATAATAAACGACATGTCAAGCAAGCGACAAGAGACAAACTCCACCTTTTTAATGTGGCAATCTTCTTTTTGTTTTATCTTTTGTTGCATTTCTCTCATTATGCATGACTTAAGGTGGCGCCACTGTTCACATTTTATTGGTTTAATGTGCCCTCGCGGGGTAGACTAGGACGTTAGTAGCCCCACATAGGTGAGATACACATATGATAACCGAGATGGTAAGTAAACGAGATGAAATAATCACTACCCTATTTCATTATCGTCAATCATTTGTTGCCCTTTCCTCCTTTCTTGCATTCTCTCATTGTACTTGCCTCAACCAAAGACAAAAGCGGTGCATCATCTCGTAGTTATTGGTTCAGTCTGCCATCATGGATCTAGAGGCACACTAGGATGATGTTATTAGTTCGATGATGGTGGAATGCATACATATAACCAACATGGTAACTAAACAACATGGGACAAAGTCCACCTTTTGCATCATTGGTAGTGGTTCATTGTCCTTTTCCCCCTATCTTGATTCTCCTTCGTTGTTCTTGACTTGATCGAAGAAAGATGCCATGATGCATCTCGCAGTTGACTAGTTCAATGCGATCCATACATAACAAGCCATGCGAAGATGATGGTATCCCATTGGTGGCGGCGGATGACACCATAAGGTGACAACATCAAAATTCGAGTCAAAGGGGGCATAGCCAAGGGGAGATCGGAATGATGGCATATCAATTATTTGGTAAAGGGGACACAAGATACACACATTTTCATCGTGTCAACTGTTTGGTGCCCTTTCCTCCTTTTCTTGTATTCTATCTCGTTGTACTTGCCTTGATCTCAGACGGAGGGGTGACTCATCTTGCAGTTGATTGATTCATTTGCCCTCATGGATATAGAAAGTACAGTAGGATGACAATAATAGCTCCATATAGGAGATATGCATATAATAACCGACATGGTAAGTAAATGGTAGAAAACAAATTTTAGCATTTTCATTGTCATAAGAGCCGATTTCCAACTTAATCATGTTATAATAGGTTCACACAACCTCTCCCTCTCCTTCCTATCATGCATAGGTGGCTAGGGTTCCTCTGCCTCCCACCGGTGCCACAGCTGATCTGCCTCGCTTCTGTGGCATTCAGGCCATGGAGGAGGGGTGGATCTCGACCCCTGTCGACGGCAGGGCACCATTTTCCTAATTTTAGGGTTAATAAGGTTTGGTGGGGCAACGTTCAAGTGGTTCTGGTGGCGCCTTGTCCAAAAAAGTCTCTCTGGCTTCAACCCTACCTTGGCGGTGACGTCGAGAAGCTCGTGGGGGTGGTGTGGTTCTCAAGGACTTCTTCTAGCCGTGGGGATCTACATACCGTCAAGAAGATTCATCAGAAGTTATTCCTTCTTATTCGTCTCTGGGACGAATGTGGTCTTCTTGAGCTATTCAGTGACTTCTCATCTGCAACCAGCAACATCAGGCCAACTCAAGGAGGAGCAGCAGTGGTGACGCACCATCGACACGGCCTAGAGGTTGAAGATGAAGGGCATCTCAAGGATTTCGTTGTAATTTTGTTTTTTGTTGAGGTGCTTTGTAATATTCATTGTTTCTTTCAATGCAGGGTCCTTTTTGCAAAAAATAAGGGCCAATTGCCATTTCTTTCTTTCTTGCCTTTTCTCTCATCGTACTTGACCTAATCTAAGATGGAGGTGGGCAATCATATTTGATTAGTCTAATGTGCCCATAATAGGACAATAGTAGCCCTACACATGCGATATGCCTATAATAACCAAGATGGTAAGTAAACGACAATAAACTCAACTGTTTTTGCCTTTTCTCCTTTCTTGCATTCTTTTACTCGCCATGACAGCTTGACCAAATACGGAGGTATTAGTTCATTGCTTCGGGTGTGCTCTCATGGATTGAGAGGCACACTAGGATAATAGTAGTAGCCCACATATTATATAACTAGATGGACTCAGTGCGCTCTACCGCGCCATCCTCTACTAATAGCATTTAAATTCTGGCTGCCAGGAATGTTTGTTTCCTTTTTGTTTTCGGTTCGCCATAGCCAAGGAAGCACTGGAGGCAACCACCACAACAACATGAAAGAAAAACACAGATCGGATAAAGAGGTAGCGAACCAGAGCGTGAAACATACAACCTTGGGAAACAAAAGCGGTTGGCCAAGAGCCCCCCACCCACACACCAAGGAAGCTCAGGAGGTGACATAGCAAAAGATTACCACATCACGAAAGGAAAACCATCGGCGCCGCTAGAACAATAGGGTAAAGATGGCCCCAACAATCAAGGCATCAACGTACCAACCCACATCATGCATCTCCCTTCTAGTGGAGCACATGCGGCCACAAGCGACCCACTGTAATCCCATGACGCAAAAGCAACTCAGACATGCATGCCCACAAGGAAAACAATAAGACAGTGCTTGTTAGGGCCTAACCTACTCCAAATATAAAGTTGATAAGCCCATCTTTAACAACTAAATTTTGTTCTATGTCATGGATTTTTAACAAGAAATCAATATCCAATTATTCACCTGCTATGAAACTATGAAAATTGGATCTAGATAGAGGCCAGGCCAAATAATAAGCGTAGAAATTCGTATATTGTAAAGGAAACTGATCAATCAGACAAGATTCCTAGTTGGTGCACTTTCGAAAATGAGACAAGCGGCCCAGTTCGTTTTATAACTCTATAAATGGCCAGGGTTTCCATACGGAGCTGCTATGCAAACAAAAAAATAGGAAATACGAGTCTCGTAAAACAAATGATCTCACGTTGGTGCTCTGTGCAAGACCTATTTGTATAAGCGTTAACACACTAGCAAGTAGGTCCAACAAAAGCGACCTCCCAATCAACCAGAGGTGCACAAAACTAGGGAGCTTAGAGCTCTTTTACGATAACCTACATGTTAAGTAAACATCAAATAACATATTCCGCTCTTTTCATTGTCATAAACTACTAATTGCCCATTTCTTCCTTTTTTTTGCCTTTTCTCTCATTGTACTTGACCTAACCAGAGACAAAGGTGGTGTAATATCCCGTATTTGATTGGTCGGATGTGTCATCATGAGACATAATAGGGCGTCATGTTGCACCATACTAGCAATATGCCTATAATAACCAAGATGGTAAGTAAACAACATGAAACTCCACCATTATCATTGTCGTTAACCGTGCCTTTCCTTATACCTTCATCTCTCTCATTGTACTAGCCTTGATGGCTTGACTCAAGACAAGTTCCGCATTTGCAGTTAATTGCTTGGGTGTGCTCTCATGGATGAAGAGGCACAATACAATGGAAGTAGTAGCCCCACAAAGGCCACACACATATACTACTGACATGGTATGGAAAGAAACAAGTTTTGGTATTTTCATTATCGTAAAACCTAATTGTCCTTTTCATCCTTCCTTGTCTTCTCTCTCATTGTACTTGACCTAATCAAAGGCGAATGTGGTGCAATAGCCCACATTTGATTGCCCTGGTGTAACCTCATGAGGCATAATAGGATGTCAATAGCCCCACCTAGGTGTATGCCTATAATAACCAATATGGTAAGTAAACATATGAAACTACGCTGTTTTCAGTGTCATCGACTCTACAATTCCTCCTTTATTGCATTGGCTTCCATTGTACTTGCCTTGAAAACTTGACCAATGACGGAGGTGGTGCCTCATTTGAAGTTGATATCTTTGGTGTGCTTCACGGATGAAGATGCACACTAGGATAACAGTAGTATCCCCACATAGGTGACATGCATATACTATTTGTAATGCCAAGTAAACGACAAGAAATAAACTCCATCCCTTTTCATTGTTGTATAACGCCAATTGCTCTTTTCTCCCTTTCTTGCCTTTTATCTCATTGTACTTGACCTAATCTAAGACCGATGTAGTAACCCCACGTAGGCGACATGCATATAATAATAATCAAGATGGTAAGTAAACGACAAGAAACAAAACTCCACCCTTTTCACCGTCGCACGCTTGTTTCCCTTTTCTCCCTTCTTAGCTTTTCTCTCATTGTACCTGAACCTAATCAAAGACCGATGTGGTGCCTTAGCTTGCATTCGATTGGTTCAGTGTGTCCTCATGGATGTCACTCTCTCATTGTACTTGACCTAATCGAAGACCTAGGTGGTGCCATAGTTCACATTTGATTGGTTCCTCGTGCCCTCATGGATCTAGAGGAACACCCCCTTCTATGTGGTAAACTTCTCATTGTTGTGCTGCATATAATAACCGACATGGTACGATAAGCGACAAGACACAAACTCCACCCTTTTCAATGTGGCAAACTACTTATTTTTATCCTTTCTTACATTTCTATCATTATACACGACTTAATCAAAGACGGAGGTGGTGCCATTGTTCGCATTTGATTGGTTTGAGGTGCCCTCGCGAGGCAAACAAGAACGTTAGTAGCCACACATAGGTGAGATACACATGTAATAACCAAGGTGGTAAGATACACATGTAATAACCGAGGTAGTAAGTAAACGAGATGAAACAATCTCTACCCTTTTCATTGTCGCCAATTGTTCGTCGCCCTTCCTACTTTCTTGCATTCTCTCATTGTACTTTCCTCGACCGAAGACGGAAGCAGTGCCTCATCTTGTAGTTATTGGTTCGGTGTTCCCTCATGGATCTAAAGGAACACTAGGATGATGTAGACGAAGTCCACTTTTGCATCGTTGTCCTTTCCTCCTATCTCGATTCTCTTTCGCTGTTCATGACTTGATCGAAGAAGGATGGCGTGGTGCATCTAGGAATTGGCTAGTTCTATGTGCTCCATACATAATGAGCCACACGAAGATGATGGTAGCCCATGGTGGCGACGGACGACATCAAAATTCGAGTCGAAGGGGGCATGTCCAAGGGGAGATTAGAACGATGGCGTATCGAGATATCGAGATCATCATGGCTGTTACCCGAGGCTGCGTTGGGAAACACACGAAGGTAGGTAAGTTGGACGCCACGGTACGCCGAATACGGAGGAAGAAGACGATAGAGGTTAGCAAAAGGCGGACGACGGACAGACGGACGGGAGAGCCCCATGAGGTGGATCCAACCAACACCCTGTAAGAGGCCATTGATCTCCGGTGGAGCTTTGTGCCCTAGCCGAAACTGACGATGTGGCACCTAGGGCAGGCTATTACTGAGAAGCAATATCTTGCGGCCGCGATAAGATGGTTCCAAAATCCATAAGCAAATAAATGATGACGCGCTGCCACGCTATAAATACCAGGTGCATATCCCCCACCCCGGAAATACATCGCACAAACATCATTTCTCGTAATCGTAAGCCTAAGCAGGGATAGATGATGGTGCTTTAGCCAGCCTCCCTCGCTAAACCCGATCCGGTTACTCGACTCGACTAGGGTGCACACACGCCCCGCCTCCTCCCCCCGTCCCTCTCCCCTTTCCACCTCCCGCCTATCTCCTCCACCTCGTCGACGAAGCGGCTGCCATCGCCGCCGCCACCGCCACCGCCCCCGACGACGACGAACCGCGTGGTGCAGGTAACACTCGATCTCCCGGACAGGTCGCCCTCCCCCGACGCACGCTGAACGGCACGGGTCTGAGGTGAGGGAAGGAGGGACGTATGGTGAGGCCAGATCCGGACGACGCGGGGGGAAGGGTCGAATCGGAGGAGGGATTTTATTTTTATTTTTCGGTTCTCGTCGGGACGAGCATTGGCGCGCTCGCGGCCCGGCGCCGCCCGATCCAATCTGCGGGCGTGCGAGGTCTCTCCTCCGGCCGCCGTCGGGTTGGGACGGGGCGCGTGCTTGGATTGCTTAGGTTGGGCGGGGGCGGGCGCCCGGGAGCTGATGGCGTTGTGCGCCAGCTCCCGTGCTGGGGCGCGCAGTAAATTTTGTCGTTAGCTGTTTGCAGGGGCAGGCGCGTAGGAAGGATAGAGGATTAGTTTTGACGTAGGCGATTTAATGCTGCCTAGGTTTAAGTAGTCTTCGCTGCCTCAGGATTCTAGGTCTTGTTAGGTTCGGCGACGGATTGTATGTTTCGTAGACCAGCCATGGTGTCCCTGTGATCTGGAAGGAGTATTTTATGCCGTGTGACAGGAACTAGCTCTTCTTGGATCCACTGTATATGTGATTGCTTGAGCATCTCACTATTTAAACTCTGCAATGCCAGCTCTGTACACAGTACTTTTTATTGAGTGCTCGTTACAAGTTTGCATAGCCCGATGGATGTAGGTTTTACGTACAAACTAGTGAACAGCCATTCCTACCTAGTTGTTTCTGGTTCTGGTGTCTTGGGGTGGTAGAGTTATAGGTTTGTCCTTTTTTATGTTGCTTTTGTTACCGAAGCCGAGGTTTAATGGCTTCAGTGTCTCGATTCATATTGTAGGAACGACGAGGTCGATACTGTAGCTGCACTGCACCTCCTCGAGTCGATAGATTAATGGCTGGAGAGTTGGTCGAAGACCATTCAGCGGATGGTAGGTCCTCGTCAACCGAGGACTTGCCGAGCGATCAACAAAGCCATTCTGGGGAATCTTTAGCTGAGTGGAGGTCAAGCGAGCAAGTCGAGAATGGAACACCATCCACTTCACCAGCTTACTCAGACACTGATGATGATGATTGTGGTATGTTTGTTCACCTTATCATGTCTTCATATTACCTGTTATTGCTTTATCCGAACATGTTTTTTGTAACTTTTAATATATCCTTTTCCAGTTACCGTCTTGTCTGGGTCATATAGACCTACCGAGTCATCATGAAACTGTTCTTTCTATAAAAGTAAAACAATTGATTTGGTTGTGGTGCTACTTACTGCATGTAGAACTGATTAAGTGATGTCCCTGAATCACTGCCCATGGCCCCATGCACTATAGTGGAATTGGAATGGTGACTTACATTTACCTTTTGGGAGTTTATTTTATCGTTGCAGCTGTGCAATTCTGGGTTGAATGGGTTAGGGTTAGGAAAACTATTCTGAGCAAATTAGGGCATGCCAGTTTTTTTTCCTGATTCAGCTGGTTATCTTCTGTGCTCTGATGAATCAGGATTCAGGAGTTTGAAGCAGTGAGAAATAGTTGCATTTGGACCACTTAAAACATAGGCCCATTGATCGTTGCTAGAAATAACTAATTATGCAACAGCAATTGTTCACATAGAAGCTTGAAAAGTCCTCAGGTGATGCTAAGTTTTATTTGATTCTAGTGCTGAGCCGACCTTAACGATATTATATCCATTCAAATGTATCGTTTTGGTGCTGTAACTTCTACCGAATTTTAGTCATGTAGTATTTGCTCATGAGACATGCAATGTCGTTCATAAGTGTAACTCATATCAAAATGCTAACTGAAATTTCAGTCAGATTAGAGTTGGATGGTTGAGATGAGTACCATGGTACTTCGATACTTATCACCAAAGCATTACTTGACTTGTATATTCCTGAGGTTCTAGAGTTATTTATTGGAAGCCCAAGTATTTTTTGCTGAACCTTGAGGTTGAAACTCAGTCAAGTAATTGTGAAGTTATGTATGAAAATGGAAAAAGTAATAATGAATACTAAAATATCATCATTTGTCACACTAGCAAATAGTTTTGACACGTTCAAGAATATTTATTTATTTGACGCTGTAGTTATATCAGTTTCTTAGGGTTCTATCATGTTTGAATGCCATGAGAGTCAAATACATGTTCCCTAACAACCGTTGCTTAATTTACGTTACTTGTAAAACCTGACCTCACATATCCGTTTCAAGTTTCAACAAGAAAAGGAAACATCAGGCCTGGTCTGTTAATGGATTCACTGTGAGAGAAAAATATACTCCCTCCGTCCCAAAATTTAAGGCATATAAGATTAGTCAAAAGTCAACATCTTCTCAGTTCAACCAAGTTTATACACAAAAAAATGAATATAAACTTGGTCAAGCTGAGAAGTTGTTGACTTTTGACTAAGCTTATATGCCTTACATTTTGGGACGGAGGGAGTACTTCTTAATTAGGTTACAACAGTAGGAATCCACCTACCACCTCATGCTTCCAAATCAGTTGCACCATCAACAAGCCAATGCTCCATCATGTGGTTTATTTAACAGGCTCTGTGTTACCTTGTTTAGTATGCTCCATCACATGCCATTTTTTTGTTTCGAGAATGATTGTTTTATATGGTACTTATTAATTCCATTCTGATCACCATGCTGGCTTGGTGTTTGGAGCGGGATGTTTTGGTATCACTGTATCAGAGCATTCTGGTGTTCCATTCTCGGTTTCTATAAGTTACATGCATATAATTTTATATACATGCATACAATACTGCTTGTGCCATGGATGATCAAGGGCCGGTGCCAAGGGTCTAGGATCGATAGTGCCAATGACCTGTGACGTTCACTGATGTACTTTTTCTCTTTGTTCTTCCCTCCCTAGGGAGGATGTAACCAAACTCTCCACCTGTTCAATGCAATGAAAAGCAAAAGTCTTTTGCGTTTTCTCGAGAAAAAAAATGCATACAATACTCATACTATTAAAGAAAGTAAAAAAAAGTATGAAAAGGACAAAATGATTAGTGGGGGCTTGCCTAGCATTCTGTACAACGTGAGCTAGAAGTGACTGGCCCATGCCCCCAAGAGCAACAAGCCTGTAGGTACCAGCCCAATATTCCACAGCCATTCTGGTTTTGCTAGAAAGGGAAAACCTTCCATGTTAGTCCCACCTCGCTGAGAAGAGGATTAAGTGGGTGGATTAGCGCCTACGTAAGAGTACCAGAGTACTGCAAGACTAACAGTACTACATTGTTCAGCCAGTACCGGGATGACTGGCACGAGAGTTGTGGCCGGAATGACCGGAGTTTTGACTGGCATGTGATGGCACCTTGTGCATACAATTTTTTTAGCCGGAGAACCAAACGTTCTGCCCATTCTGGTCGGAAACAGAATTGATAGTTACACAATTTACTACCTCACATATAGGAAGATTCTACTGGAGTGCATGTTTATGAGAATTGGACATTCTAATAAGTTGATTTAGTTTTTTATATCTGCATTTAATCCTTGTAATTTCTTAAATATTAGCATCAACTGTTATTTGACGATTTGCTTTTATTTCCTTGTATCAGGGCCAAGGCCTTCTGAACTATATGGGAAGTTTACATGGAGGATTGATAATTTTTCCCAAATTAACAAGAGGGAGCTACGGAGCAACTCCTTTGACGTTGGTGGTTATAAATGGTATGGTATTCATAGATTATCAGTTGGAGTTACAGTATCATCTTTAGAAGTTTCTTCTTGTTTTTAATTTGTTATTATTGTACTGCATCTATGGCATGGCTACTTTCAATGTGGTGCCTCTTAATTTTATTTGCATACACATTTAATCTGGACACGACTATTTATTTTACTTGCCTATCTTTTATCTAGTCTGTATGTACTTCACTGTCTGTTCTATATCCTGCTAACTTTCATATGTCAATAAGTACCACCTTTGAGGTAGATTTGTAGGGTCAAGCTTTTGTTCGGCATCATGTGTTGATATCTGCTGGTTGACTTCCAGGTACATCCTGATTTATCCACAAGGATGTGATGTTTGCAATCACTTGTCACTGTTTCTTTGTGTTGCGAACCATGATAAGCTGCTCCCAGGTAGATGAAATGATCCATGTATTGCCAACCATGCCACACTTCTTGATTGCACAATGGTATCTTGAATTTTGTTTGCTTCTATTTTCAGGATGGAGTCACTTTGCACAGTTTACAATAGCTGTAATTAATAAAGATCCGAAGAAATCCAAGTATTCTGGTGAGTTTGAATATACTGCTATTCTTGTTTAGCTGGTTGTTTTGGTTGAGTTTTGCATATGAAGCTTAAAGGAAGTGCCATTTCAGATACGCTGCACCGATTTTGGAAGAAAGAGCATGACTGGGGGTGGAAAAAATTTATGGAGCTCTCAAAATTACATGATGGCTTTGTTGTTGAGGATGTTCTAACCATCAAAGCTCAAGTTCAAGTCATTAGGTATCTGTTTTCTGTAGTTATTTGGCTTCCTTTTTCCTTCTGTTGGTTGCACCAACTCTGGGTGGACTGTGGTGTTGCATCGTTTTGTTTTGGAATTGAGTATATATTTACTTTGCATAACCATGTCTGCTTCTGCATTGTGTTATTTGAGGGAGAAGGCAGACCGCCCATTTCGTTGCCTTGATGGCCAGTACCGAAGGGAACTAGTTAGGGTGTATTTATCAAATGTGGAGCAAATTTGCCGGCGATTTATTGATGAAAGAAGAAGCAAGCTTTGCAGGTTGATTGAGGATAGACTCAGATGGTCCAGGTTAGATAAATTATCTTTTTGCCTACTGTGTTATGGCTTATGACCAAGCACATTTCTAATATATACCATTTTCTAATCTAATATATAACATTTTGAATGTCTCATGCCAATCTCTTATAAAATGTTTAATTGGTGTGTTGCAGTTTCAATGCATTCTGGCTAGGGATGGATCCAAGTGTGCGGCAGCACATGACTAGGGAAAAGACTGACACCATATTGAAAGTTCTAGTGAAGCATTTTTTCATAGAAAAGGAAGTTACATCAACCTTAGTAATGGATTCACTGTATAGCGGACTAAAGGCTCTGGAATATCAGAGCAAGAACAAAAAGGGGGTGTCCAAACTAACGGAGATAGATGTTAGGAACACTTCTATGGTGCTTGTTGAGCAGGATATGTTTGTCTTGGCAGATGATGTGTTACTCTTGCTTGAAAGAGCTACATTAGACACACTGCCACACCAACCATTGCCTGCGAAGGATGAAAAAAGTTCACAGAACCGCACAAAGGTATGCCTTTTTCTGTTTATCAGTTTATACAGTTAGCTTATTGAGGTAACATTCATCCATTGTACAATATATATAACATGGTCACTCTATTGGATATTAGCTGCAGATATTTTCATTTTGTCTTCAACCTTTTTATTTATATAATTTCAAGCACCTTTTGTCATAACCAGAAGATCTATATTTTTGAGGTTGTATTCAACAAACTAAGTATTAGTAAACAATAGTGTTTTGTGAGATAGGATATAAGTGTCACTTACTTGTGTCTTGATGTTCTAACAAACTATATATTAGTAAACAATTGTGTTGTTAGATAGGCTCTAAGTGTCATTTACTTGCGTCTTGATGTTCTACAAACTGGAAAATAAGGTTCTTGTTCTACTCTATGTAAGAAGTCCTAACAGACTATGTGATTATAGGATAGCAGCTCAGGTGATGACTTCAACAAAGACTCTATTGAGCGTGATGATAGACGACTTATAGAGCTCGGCTGGAAGACGCTAGAATTTTTTGCCTTGGCTCATATATTCAGGTGAGAAGTTTTTCTGCAGTTCAGCGTGGCTATCTAGGGTTCATATTTTCTCCACAGTTGTATATTGCAAGAGTCAGCAACTTGAGATATAAATTCCCCGCATCTATTGCTAGATTTGACCTGTTTTTTTCTGTTACTTCGATACTTCTACTATTCCAGTGCTAGTTACCATCTGTGGCAAGGCATACAACTGCCATTATTAGATACTTGATAGATCTGTTTCCATATTATTTTCCTTGGGAAACCAGGTATACCATGATGAAATTCATACATCTTATAGGTCTTGACTCTTGAGTAAATTATAGTCTCATTCACATGTTACTTACAATTCTTGAATCAGTCGAATTGAAGTGGCATACCAAGAGGCGGTGGCTTTGAAGCGCCAAGAGGAGCTCATTCGTGAAGAAGAAGCTGCTGGGCTAGCAGAAATTGAACTTAAGGCAAAGCGGAGTGCTGCTGAGAAGGAAAAGCGTATCAGGAAAAAACAGGTTTGGTTCATCTGCTAGTGGCTAGTGTGACCATGCCATCTTATTTAATCACTATAAATTTTATCGGTCTTTCTAAATTCAGATAGAACAATCTCTTAGTTTCTAGTTTTTGCCATATTTCCCCCTTAATCTGTTTGGATGTTACTTTGTATGTACAGTTGAATTATAGGATATTGAAGTGTTGGCACCTAATTTATTTCATCATCTGCTATTCTGTTAGTTGAGGACATCTTTGATAATGTCTTCTCTTCCCCCCAGGCCAAACAGAAGAAAAACAGTCGGAAAAATAATAAAGGCAAAAATGAAAGGGTTGACATGAAGGATATATGTATAGAGAGCTGTCCATCAGATGATAGAATCCCTGATGATTTCTCAAGTCAAACTGAAGAAGTGACCTCAAATGCCGACAATCCGGACGAAGCGTCTGATGTCTCTGATGATAGAGATGATAATTCAGAGGTGCTTCATGGTGATTTTGAAGACCGCGAATCCAGTCCGGTTAATTGGGAAACAGACGCTTCAGAAACTCAAGGGACGACTGTGCCTGAAGGTGGTGATGTGCAAAATGACCAAGCAGGAAAGAGGACTTCATTTGTGGATGATAGCTCGTCTACTTGTTCATCTGACTCAGTTCCTTCAGTTATGAATGGGTCATCTTCAGGAGGTGCCTGGACAAGTGTCAGATCCTCATCCAATAGGTATATTTTTGTTTTATTACTTTTTCCCATTGTTTTGTCGCATATTATTTATTATGCTGTATTTCGTGATTCAGGGGGAATAACCGGAGGAATAAGGATACTGATGCACGGACAGGGCTTGCACATGGTGGATCAAATTCAGCACCTAATGGTATTTTCGGATCTAGCAACTCAAAGGACATGCGACTTGAAGCTGAGGTATGCACAGACCCACCAGCCTTTTCATTTATGTTGCGCAGTTTGTGAGAAATATGCCATAAAGCAGTTCATTTCAGATGATAAAAAATGTATTGCAGAAGGGCGTTGTTCTCTCTTGCTATTTCTTTCATCAGTTTGTTAAGTAGTCTGCTTGACTGAATAAGAATCCAAATTAACTCATTTCAGGACGACAAAGTTGTATCACAGAAGAAGCAAAATGCACACCGGCATGTTGATGTCATGAGCCCCTCCAAGTTAAGAGTGACAGAGTCTTCCTTTCCTTCTATGAGTCTTGTTAAGAAGCAACCTATCTTCTCCCAGCAGCCAAAATCTTCATTAGAAAGCACCAACAGTCTGAGTTCCCGTGCAAGCGAAGTTTCAGGTGCTGCAGCTACTACTACAAGAACTGGTGCCTCTTCAACCCAAACAGTTCAGCTAGTTCCTAATAAAGGACCTCCATCAAATCCTCCAACCCATACTGAGAAGTCAGTTCCAGTTGTAAGTAGACCTCTGCAGGTACCTGTACCCATCAAATCTGTAGCTCAGAAGCCTGCTTCTCTGGTAAATAGCGCTGCCACTACCCAGGTCCTTACAGTTTCGAGGCCCTTGAGTGCACCACAAGTCCCTGCAGCAAAACAAGCGGCACCTGCTGTTTCAACAGTTCAGACTGCACCTGCTCTTTCTCGCTCGAGGAGTGCAGTTGGACGGTTAGGCAATGAACCTTCTGCCAGTGCTCCTAGCTACATTCCCCGGTCATACCGTAATGCCATGATGGAAAAAAGTTCTGCTGGGGCAAGCGGTCTCACTCATTCAACAAGTTCGTCAGGTCAGGGAGTTACACTCTCACACTCAATGTTTTCATCATCACCTTCCATTCTGTCACCAGATACCTCATCTAGGAAAGAAAATTCATCATTGAAGCCTGGATTTACGTTTGGAACCGTGAAGCCTGAGTCACTCAACCAGTACCAGTGGAGAGAGGAGGGCTCACAAGAGGCGAGCTGCAGCAGCAGCAGTAATGATCATGGGGTACTGAATTCAAGCATGGGCAATGGGCCTGAGAAGCTCAATCCGAATGGAAGACCACGAAGCAAGCAGCTGTTGTCAGAAATTTCTACCAGATTTACTCCATACCAACCACAAGGCGTGGTCGGCGATGAGTTTCCTCACCTAGACATCATCAACGACTTGCTGGATGAGGAGCTCAGCGACAGAAGAAAGGTTCTACAGCCAGGATTTGCTCGACAGTTCTCTCTGCCCAACAATGTGCCCAACAATGCCAGCACGCCTGATTATGGCATGTTTAGTGATCCTTACCTGTTTGACCAGTCGGAGCAGTACTATGACGAGGATCTCCCACCGTACTACAGTGATCTGAATGGTGCCCCTCAAGGTCTCAGGGACAGGAGTTATTCACAGTTTGACCTGCCCTCTTACTCCAGCAGCCAATTTGATGATATGGCGATGAGCCAGTGGCCATACAGCCGCGCTGACAACTCCTCCATGCCAAGCTTCGGGGCAGACATGAACGCCTACCCCTATCAGTTGAGGGATTATCCGACCTCAGCAAATGGAGCAAGCAGCCGCTATCCATCCTATCACCCTGCGAACGGGCATTGAGCCCTTCCGAGAGATGAATAATGATTGCAACCGTAATAATGCGTTGTTGTAGTCCCGTGCTGTTTGCTTCCGAGCCGAGTGTAATTGTAATCCTTCCCTAGAGCTAGTAGTCTTCTAAAGAAAATGCTTCTCAGTTCCTTAATAGGCTATATTTCGTTGCTTGATATAATTCAGTCAGTTTTGGCCCCGTGCTTGGTAAAGAATATCAAATCAGTTACATGCATACATAGTTACATAGTTTGGGTTAGCCTCTTGCATCATTAATTTGCCTTGGTTTTTGTTGTTACCAATGAGTGTTTTGGTTGATGAGCTGCTGGCCTCGCTGAGTATTCCATGATCTTTCTTTGTATGTTCCAAAGTATTATCTAACAAGTCATTGTTGTGAAGACAACATGTTGACAATGCTTTTGTTTAGATCATCTCTAGCAGGTTCCTACATTTAACTCCTGAAACCCTCTTTTGAGGAGCTTCCTCAATTTTTTTTAGTAGTTATAAAAAGCTGCCAACTAACTGATCCCCTAAATCTAACTTCCTAACTTCGTTTTCTTTTGCGTCATTGTACATCATATTAATCCGAACTTTGTTCTTTGAACCACACACATATTTTTAGTCCAAATATAAACGCAACACAGGGTTGAAATGAAGGAACTAATCCAAATACAACACAACCCAAACAAAACGTGAGTGACCTATTGCCTTGCCTATGATGTTGTGTCTGCCGGTCTTCAATCCTAAGAACTTCCGGGAAGCTGTTCATTCAGTTCACGCCCCGCTCACTTGTCGAACACCGTTAGCCGGAGTTGGTGCCGCAGCTCGTAGGAAACTTGCAGAACAAAACAAAGGGTACAAGTAATTCGGGTTCGGATGTTTCAAAAAAAAAAAAGTAATTCGGGTTCGGAGATTTTGTTTTAGGGCAATTCGGAGTCGGTGATGGACTAATCGTTGGGGTACGTCCGTGTCTCAGCATCCCCGACCCAAACTGCTTTGAGAAAAGCCCAACTGCTTTCTCGATCCCAAGTCGGAACACCCCGACCGTCATCGATCTCCTAACACTCGGCGGCTCCTAAAATAGCAGCTCCTCCCGGCCGCGGATCGTGTTCTCGCGGCGAGGTGATGGCCGGCGACGAGGACCAGCCGCTGAAGCCTGCCGACGCAACTGCTGCTCGCGGTGACGGCAGGGAGGAGGACCAGGCGGCGCGGCTGCCGGAGGACGTGCTGGCAGCCATCCTCCTCCGCGTCCCGCCGTGCTCGCTCGCCGCATCCCGCTGCGTCTGTAGGGCCTGGCGCGACGCTGTGGACGGCCGCGGCCTCCTGCGCGCGGACCTGCTCCCGCTCTGGCTCGCCGGCCTCTTCGTCCACTACGACGAGCACAAGTTCCCGGAGTTCTTCGCCCGCCCCTCCTCCTCCTCCCGGGCCAGCGCCCGCGCTGTCAGCGGCGACCTCAGCTTCCTGCCCTCCGCCAGCCCTCATTGCGGCCATATCAACGACCAGGACGGCCTTGATTGGGGAGACTATGAAATCGAGGATCACTGCAACGGTCTCCTCTTGCTTAGCGGTAACTACGTGGACAACCTTCCACCGCGACGTAACTACGTGGTCAACCCCGCAACGCGATGGTGGCATACTCTACCACCGTGCCCGCCCGAGCGTGGTGCGGAGGGTGTGGAATACCATGCCCACCTTGTCTATGATCCGATGGTATCACCCTACTACGACGTGGTTATGATCCCCACTTTGGAATACCGTCGTGGCGGAGACGAGGTAGACCCGTCGACGGAGGAATCCGAATGGCCACCATCGCGATGCAGGATGCATGTGTTCTCATCAAAGTCGGGTCACTGGGAGGACAAGTATTTCGTCCGAGAAGGGGATGCCGCAGGGACCGTCCGCCAGATGCGAGAGGGTTTCCAGGGGTTCAAGGCTGTCTATTTCCGACGAGCACTTTATGTACACCGTAGACATAATAATTTTCTCATGAGGTACGTACTTACTATGTTAAATACTTTATCTTACTGATTTCTTTTTAAAAAACAATGCTCTGTCTTTGCAGAATATCGTTGTCGAATAATACGTACCGTGTAATTAAACCACCAATGGATGCAAGAGATGGCAATCATCAGGTTGTAAGATCAGAAAAAGGGGTGTACTTTGTGTCACTCAATAACTCTTGGCATGAGAATCAATGTTGTCGGAACAAATGTTGGCTGCAAGTTTGGATCCTTAATGAATCGTGTGGTAAGACAGAGTGGATGCTGAAGCATGACAAAGACCTTAAACCACTGCTAGCACGCGGGTTTTACACAAGAAGAGTTCAATGGATCTTAGAAGATATTAACTACCACATGTTCGCCTCTTCTAGTTACCCAGAAGAAAACAAGAAGGCAACATGTGAAGAGAGTATTGAATGGAACTCTGATGAGGACGTTGAAGAAGAAGACATGGTTGACCATTGCTACTTAGAAGAAAAAAAAGAGTATGTAGTTGAAAAGAAATTGGAAAAGGATTTCAACGATGATAATGCTCTTTACAATCGAGACACGGTTGAAGAGTATTTCTTAGACGGAGAGTATCATGAACATTTTTATAGTTACATTGAGATACTTGGGTTTCACCCATATAAAGAGATTGTCTTCTTGAGTGCATCAGAGCCTTCAAAGCGGATAGGACTGGCATATCATTTGAATGGCACGAAGATTGAAGAATTAGGAAATATATACCCAAAGGAATATATATATATTTCAAACTATTAAGTAATCAACGGGAGATGATCACATCTTTTCCGTACACCCCATGTTGGATTGAAGAGTTCCCTGGAAACAGTTAGTCTAGAAATTCAGGAGTAACATATGGGCCAGGTTATGTGCCATTTATTTGAGCGATGTAATAAATGGCTCTTACAATATGTTCGAGTCATCTTGAATTTGTAGGTAGTTTTAACTTTTAAGGATTGGTTAATTTATAGTTGAAAAGATGTACAACCTGTATCTATTTTTCCTTTTATTCGTGAGCACTATTAATTTTTAATTTTTACTGCTTGTTAGCATGATTCATCAGCGAGACTCTTCTTTTGAACAATGCACTCCTACGAATATGTATTTCTCAGGTTGAATTTAGCTCCCTGTTAGTTTCAATCATCTCACTCGTTTCACCTTTCGAGTTAATTGTCTGAATAGGCAAAGTGTCTCCCCTATAGATCAGACATGTTTCCTTTCCTTTGTAGGAATTCACGAGCATAAGTTCGACAAGGCAACTGGTAAACTCACTCTAGCTTAACTGTTCATGTAGACCTCTGTACCCTTTTCCTGTATGTACCTTCCGATTGTTTCTACCTTTGCCCATAAAAATGCCGACTCAAATTAAGAGATTGCATTTGCAGCAAACAAGATCTCACCTGCTGCTTATGTCCATTGCCACTTTTGGTAGGGTATTGTTAAGTTTTAGTATATTGCTAACTGGCATCCACTGTCTTGTCCAGAATGTTTGGGCAGCCAAGAAGAAACAATCAAACATTTGCGGGTGCTTTCTGTCCTTCCTGGCCTGCCATTATACTACACTTCGTTGATAAGACACGGTACAAAATTTAGTGAAGAAACACATGTACTAACTTGAAGTAAAATTTTAGTGTGAAAGTAATCCCCATGATTTATCTAGGAGTGCTGCTTCAGTCTAAATAGTTCCTGTATATCTTATCAGTCAAAGTTGCTGAATGTTAACCATCCAAATTCTGATATGTGAGTACTTCTGATCAATGGATTTTTTTTTTTTGGTATGTACCGTATTATAGTACTTGTTGTGGCAGGGCTGATGTTGGTGGCACATCAAACCCCAGATGTATAGATTGTTGTAGACTATTTGTTTCTCTATTTCTTGACTCTGCAGTTCCTGACAAACTATCAACAGAACATAATAGTTCGTCGGGAACTGCACAGTAAAGAAATGTAGCTGCCATAAAAGTGTGGCTAAATATTTTAGAAGCCACAAAGTGTGGTAAAACATAGCATAAAATCTACAAACAATAAAGTATGGCAGCCCTTAAAGTGTGGCAAGAACCAAACATATGCCAAACTGCCGAACTTTGGCTGGGAACCAGACACGCCCTAAGAGACCCAAGATCAATGGATGAGAAGTTACCATCAAGATAAGCATGCATAGGCAATTACAAGAGCGACATGTATCATTATTGTCAGGGATGAAGAGATCAAGGAGACCGTCAAGACTTAAAATGAGAAGCTTGCTGCCACACCTCTAACTATTAGGGATGGACATGAGTTGGTTAAGAAGCATGCCAAAGTCACAGAAGATGATTTTCCCTGTAAGATTTGCTCCTTATGGCAACAGTTATTATACTTGGTCTGTCCCTGACTTCCTCGCCCCGTGTGGCGACGGGGGGCGGGGGGGGGGGGGGGGGGGGGGGGGGCAACCCTAGCCGCCGCCTCAACCCCCAAGTCCCCTTCCTCCTCTCTCCCCTGCTGCCAGCATGGTCGTGGCCAGGCAAAGCCTAGGCGCTGCCGGCGGCGGGGGGATCTCCCGTCTTCCCCGGCGTAGATCGGCGGCGCGGGACGCCAATCCTCGTTGCGGATGGGGTGCGCGTCGGGCACCTCAGCGGCGTGGCATCTCTGGCGTGCGGCGGCAGCGGCATGGCCAGAGGAGCAGCGGCGTGGCGGACGACGATCTGGTGCCCTCGTCCCTCTAGCCAAGAAAACTCCGGGGGAAACCTCAGATCCCGCGGGATCGAGCGATGGCGGTGTCCTGTGCATCGTCCTCCTCTTGAGGGCATCGCTTTTGGAGTTCTCACCGGCTGTAGGGATCAACGGCGATGGTGCCGAGGTTGCGGTGGCCTCGTTTCTTCGCGTCGCTGGGCTGCGAGTGCGAGATCTGCAGCAACTTGCGGGGGGGAGGTGGTTGGAGGATCTCACGATCCATCATCTTGTCCCGGCTGCGAGGCGGGAATACCTAGGTGTCGGTGAAAACCGGACCGATTGGCGGGCGATGGCGGCGCTACCATGCCGTGACCTTGATGAAGGCATCGCCGGGCAACTAGTGTCGACCTCACTCGTGCTGCTCTGGGGAAACCCTAAGATCTTCGGGTCGGGCGATGGCGGTGCCGTGGTGTCGGTATCGCGTTCTCTCCTGGGAGCATCGGCTGTGGAGCAGCGTTGGATGGAAGCGGCAGGAGGGGTGGAGCGGCTAGCGCGCGGGGGGTGGTGCTGCTTTGCACTGAGGTGGCATCGGTGGCTAGTGTGGCGAGAGTCTGTGCATCGATCTACATGCTGACGACGGGTTGGCGGAAGATTATGAAGGCGGTGTCATCCGGAGCGGGTGCGTGGGCACCACTTCGTGGATATGTTGTGCGGTTCTAGGGCTCTTTTTGCTTGAGTTCGAGCCGCTGCGACAAGGCACTCCAGCTTCTCTTGGCGAGTGGCAACAGTGTGGGTGACCACGGGCGGGGTCGAAAACATGTAGATAGTGTTAGGGCAATAGATCTTGTATTACCAGAGGGCCAAAGGCCAGAATATATAGTACATGTACAGGTGCAAATATACAGGAAACCCCCTAACATATGGGGAAATACAATACACAAATATACTCTAACACCCCCCTCAAACTCATGGTGGATCCACAATACTGAGTTTGGAGAGTAAGAAATCATGCTGAGCGCGAGTTTGTGCCTTTGTAAAGAAATCTGCCAACTGCAAGTCTGAAGGCACATAATGGAGCACAACAACCTGATCCTGCACCTGAGGACGTGTATAAAAAGCATCAACACCAATATGCTTGGTCAGCTCATGCTTGGCCGGATCACGTGCAATACTGATAGCACCTATACTGTCTGATAAAAGTGGAGTGGGCATCGTAACAGAGACACCAAAATCTACAAGCAACCACCGTAACCAGGTCACCTCAGCAGTCACCGAAGCCATAGCCTGCAACTCAGCCTCAACACTCGAACGGGAAACCGTTACCTGTTTCTTCGTCTTCCAAGCAACAAGCAAACCACCAAGAAACACACAGTAAGCAGAAAGTGAACGACGATCCGTAGGATCATTCGCCCACGTAGCATCCGAGTAGCACTGGAGCTAGAGAGAGCTAGAACGAGGGAATAAAAGGCGACGAGTAATCGTGCCACGAAGATAACGGAGGACACGGAGGAGATGACCATAGTGAACAGTGGTAGGAGCTGAGACAAACTGACTCAGAATATGAACATGATAAGAGATATCAGGACGGGTGACAGCAAGATAAACGAGACTCCCAACAAGATGGCGATAACGAGTGGGATCGGGAAGAGGATCACCATCCGTAGAACGAAGCTTAACATGAAGCTCCATAGGAGTATCAACGGTGCGCTCATCCGCAAGAGCAGCCCGAGCAAGAAGATCCTGAATATACTTTTCCTGAGAGATAGAAAACCCATCTGAAGAGGATGAAACCTCAATCCCAAGAAAATAGCGAAGAGGACCAAGATCAGTCATAAGAAACTGATCACGCAGGCGAGCCTTGACAAAGGCAATATACTCAGGATCATCACCAGTAATGATCATATCATCAACATAGAGAAGCAGAAGAGTGCGTCCACGAGGAGAAGTGTGAACAAAAAGCACTGGATCATGAGAACTAGGAGAGAAACCAGCAGTAGTCACCACAGAGGCAAAGCGCTCAAACCAGGCACGAGGGGCCTGTTTAAGGCCATAAAGAGAACGTCGAAGATGACAAACCATCCCATCAGAAACAGAATACCCAGGAGGAGGCTGCATATAAACCTCCTCACTCAACTTGCCATTAAGAAAAGCATTCTGAACATCAAGCTGGGACACAGACCAACGTCGAACAGAAGCAACAGCAAGAAGAGTACGCACAGTGGTCATATGTGCCACAGGAGCAAAAGTCTCATCATAGTCACGACCATGTTCCTGCTAAAAACCACGAGCCACAAGACGCGCTTTATAACGCTCAAGAGATCCATCCGAGCGGGTCTTAATTTTATAGACCCACTTACATGTGATAGGACGAACACCAGGAGGGGGAGAGACAAGATCCCATGTGCCTGTGCGCTCAAGCGCAGCAATCTCCTCAGCCATGGCAAGCTGCCATTCAGGATGACACGCAGCATCCCGATAAGAAGTCGGCTCGGAAACTATAGAAAGACCATACTGACCATACTGACTAGGGGAGTAACGGTCTGGAGCACGACGCTGACGAACAGGTCATGAAGAAGGAAGCTCATCCGCGGAAGATGACTCATCAGAAGAGGAGGAAGAAGGAGGCGCGGAGGAAGGATCCGAAACTGGAGACCGAGGAGAACTAGGGGAACTAGACGGAGGAGAGGATGGCACCGAAGACAAAGGAGGCGCAGCAGAAGGAGGAGATGGAGGAGAAGAGACAGCGGAAGGTGTATCAGAAAAAAGAAGAAAAGAGAGATCATCCGTTGGGTAAGTACCAGAGGTGGGGCGAGGATAGAAAGGACACGTTTCATCGAACGTGACATCACGAGAGATGCGCATACGACGACCAACGGGGTCCCAACAGCGATAGCCCTTATGCTCATCACTGTAGCCAAGAAAAACACACTCAACAGACTGAGCGGTTAGTTTGGTGCGTTCACGAGGAGGGAGAAGGACATAGCAAACGCAGCCAAATAAACGAAGAGCCGAGTAGTCTGGACAGGATCCAGAGAGACGCTCAAGAGGAATGCCACCCTGAAGAGCAGCTGAAGGCTGGATATTAATGAGGTAAGTCGACGTAGCGACAGCCTTAGCCCAGAAATGCAGCAGAAGAGAGGAAGCAATCATCATAGCGCGGGTAGTCTCAAGAATATGACGATGCTTACGCTCGGCGACACCATTTTGAGCATGGGCGCCGGGACACGAGAACTGAGCAAGAGTGCCCTGCTCAGCAAGGATACCACGCAGGTGCTGAGAGATATACTCTCCTGCAGAATCAGCACGAAAAACACGAATAGGCGTGGAATACTGGGTACGAACCATAGCCACAAAACGCTGATAAATAGCAAGCACCTCGCTGCGAGAGCGCATAAAAATACCCAGGTGTACCGTGAAAAATCATCAATAAACAAAATATAGTATCGATGGCCCCCTTTTGAAGCAAAGGGAGCCGGACCCCACACATCTGAATGAACTAAATCAAAAGGTCACTGAGATACAGACACACTAGTAGGATAGGGAAGCTGAATCTGTTTACCTAACCTACACCCCTGACACGAATGAAGCGATGACACATCTCTTGAGACAAGCCCAGAAGCTCACGACGAACTAAGGATGATAAACGGGAACCACAAATATGGCCCAGCCGATGATGCCACTGCTGAAAAGAGCCAGTGACAGACGCATCAACCGCAAGAGAAGTGGCAGAAGAAGTGTCGGCAGAAGGAACGCGAAGCCAGTCTAACTCCCAGAGCCCCGGAGACTCAATGCTCCGAGGGCCAGCTCCAACCATAGCCTGCGTACGACGGTCCTGAACAGCACAAGAATCAGCATCAAGAATGACCCTACAACCAGAATCAGTAAGCTGACTAGCAGAGAAAAGATTCATCTTAAGACTGGGAACATGAGAAACATCAGGAACAGAGAAGGAAGAAGTAGAGAGGGTGCCTCGACTGGAAACATGAAGAGAGGTACCATCAGCCGTAATAACACGGACAGGAGAAATAAGAGAGCGAAGAGCAGAAAGAATAGAAGATGCAGAAGTCATATGAAAAGAAGCTCCAGAATCCAGATACCACGGGGATGACGTACCTGACTGTGTAGAAGATGATGGTCGCGCAGTGCCAGAAGAACTAGTCACAGAACCAGCAGAACCCGTCGAGGAGGAGCCTGTAGCAGCGAGCAGACTACGAAGACCATGGAGAATGTCCTAATCAGACAGAGCACCAGCAGGAGGTCCAGAAGCACCAGTAGGAGGCCCAGAGGCAACAACAGAAGATCCTGAAGACCCAGACTGTCGACGAGTAAGATACTGCTGACGTAAGCGTGGATCCCTCGTCCAGCAACTAGAGATGTCGTGGCCAGGCTTGCCACAGTGAGCACAGGGAGGACGAGAACCACGAGGCTGCTGAGACTGACGCTGACCCTGGGCCGGTGGAGTGGAGAGTAGTGGCGGCGCGAAGGGCCGCGACAAAGCCGGCGGCACAGGGGGACCATGAGCAGCAAGCACAGACGGAACCTCAAGAAGACCAGCACCACGAAGACGAGTCTCCTCAGCACGAAGCTCAGCCAGTACCTCAGAGAGCGGAACACGACCACGGGCAAGCAGCTGGGCACGACACGACTCAAACTCCTTGCGGAGCCGTGACAAGAACTCAAAGACGCGCTGAAACTCCAGATCCGCGCGCACAATCAGACATCAGGGACAGGTGTTACACACCGCTGTACGGAGAGAGTCAAGCTGACGCCAAATAGCAGCACTCTGAGTGTAGAAATCATCAATAGTAGAATCACCCTGCTTGAGCTCATGCTCCTGACGAACCACGGACAGATAAAGAGCATCTCCAGATGGCTGAGAGCGCTGATGAAGAAAAGCCCACTGAGCAGCAGCAGTGGGAAGACCCATAAACTCAGAAGCATACTGAGGCAGAACACTGGAAGTGAGAACAGCAGCAGCACGAGCATCCTCATCGATCCACTGAGTGTAGTCGGCCAGATCCAGCCGGTAGGCCGTAGTAGCAGCAGGATGCGCCTGAACCTGGCGCTCATAGTCGGCCCGAGCAGAATCATCAGCACGCTGGGCTGCATCCTTGACCGCCTGAGTAGCATCGAGGGCAAGGGCAACGGGCGTCGGGGCACGAGGCACTGGAGGCACAACGGGGCGCGGTGGACAGGAGACCTCACCGGAAAGCACACCCCAAAGGCGAAGACCGCGCATATGAACACGCATAAAGGCAGCGAAATCAGGATAATTCGCGCCATCAAAAATAACCGGGCAGCGAGGGATCGCAACATAACCCGATGAGGAAGACATTTTTTTTCTCAAACCGACCTAGATCGGATCTGACAGATCTGGCGGCGGCTGACGCAGAGGTCGAGGCGGCCGGCGGGGCGGGGGCGGTAGGCCGGGGCGGCGGCGGGACGGGAGGCGGTGGCCAGGGCGACGGCCGGGAGGCTGTGGCCGGGGCGGCGGCGGCGGGGCCGGGGCGGCGCGGCGGCGACGGCGAGTAGAGAGAGGGAAAAAAAGGCCTTACGGCTCTGATACCATGTTAGGGCAATAGATCTTGTATTACCAGAGGGCCAAAGGCCAGAATATATAGTACATGTACAGGTGCAAATATACAGAAAACCCTCTAACATATGGGGAAATACAATACACAAATATACTCTAACAGATAGGTGTTTCATAGATCTCGTTGGGGAGCTGGCGATACGGTTATCATTTTTGCTCAATGTTTTATTTTGGTGGTTCCGATTTGTATGATCTTTGTAATAGCCTTTGCCAAACAATGTGGTTCTAATAATAAATAAAAGCTATGTGTATCGCTTGATGCAGAGGCCGGGGCTCCGCTCCCCATTTCGGAAAAAAATAGTTATTATACTTCCTTAATCTGGAAATAAGTGACTTGGTTTTGTCTAAATTCGTATGTATCTATATTCTAAAACATGTCTAGATACATCGAATCTAGAAAAATCTAAGTCACTTATTTCGGACGGAGAGAGTACAACACAATGTTCTGAACCGTGTCACTGAAAAACCCTTGGGTATGTTGGAACAAGTTGAAGCTACTGCGATCAATTGCACGGCTACTTGAATATTTGAACCATTGGTGGCTTCTATGAAGATCCAAACAGCTATCTAGCCGCCGGCACTCGTTTCAAAATTACATTAGATTCGTTGATTATAAATTTCTTTAAAAAAATTCTGTCCTGCTTTTTATGTACAGTCAATTTCAGAAGCTTGAATCGAAATGCACAAACGACAGACAATCTGTGATTTGTATTTCTGCCTGTGGGAGTACTATGACACGCTGCACGTGTCCTGACTCATGGTATTCTGTAATTTGAACATTCTGAAGAGTCAGAAAAGAAGACAACAATTTTTTTTTCTGCTGTCTAAAATTGAGGTATGCACTATGTTCTTATGCCCATTATAATATGCAAACTAAACTGTGATAGGAGTATGAATGCATCTGCTTGATTGAAGGCAGGATTTATGGCTCTCCCTATAAATGTGTTTCTACAGTTGAGGGTGCTTCAGCTGCACAAATGTAATCCTTTGACTGTAGTAGCACAGCCTACAATTTTACCCTGCTTTAGTTGCACAAAGGAACTTTGTCACCTGTAGTGACTTCAATAATGTTTACAACCTTTTTCTTATATTTTCGTATAAAAACCGCATGCCAAAGTTCACTGATGGGGCAAGTGGCCTACGTTGAGCTTGAAAGATAGTACATAGGATCTGCAATGCGATTTCAAGAGTAAGTCCACCGACACATACGTTTCAGGTGACAAAGTTCCTTTACTGTTACACAACTCCATACAACCAAATGACAAAGTTCTTCTTCTGTGTTTGTTCAGGAAAAAATACGTGTACGCACCCCAAGCACCTGGCTTTTCCCCAGACCTGTGTGTTCTTCTTCTGTGTTTGTTCAGGTACGTGTATGCTCTGTCATATCGATGACCAAACCAGAGTTTACACCATGCACTGTTGCCAGGTATAGTTTTGTATGAATCTAACAAAGTGGCTAATGGAGGCTTCCCCTCTTTTGAAAATGATGAAGTCAAGGTCATTTCGAATTCGAAGTGCCTTGGTGTGGGTACATGACATCGTTGCATGGTAGATCGTTTCTTCGAAACAGTCTTTCACCGCGCTTTATAAATAACCAGCCGAACAAGATAAAAGGTGATGGGGAGACTCCTTACAAAGTAGATCATGACAAACAAACAAAAAAACGCGAAAGACCAACACTTCCACCGAAGACAACGATCCGAGACCGGAGTGAACAGGGACTGCACGACGACGCCCCCAAGAGGGTAACGACGCACAACGCTGCCGCCACCAAGACCGAAGGTCAAGGGTTTTCACCCGGAGCCCTATCGTGGAGAAGTTAGCCGCAACGGCACCCTCAAGAGGGTAACGATACCCTTATGCAATCGCCGCTGTTGGTGTCCAAGCACTAAGCTTTCAGCCGGGAAAACCTTTGTGCTGCTCCCCGTCTTCCGCCCACGCCCGCTGTCCCCGAGATAGGCCTCCGACACACGATTTGGAAGCTGCCAGAGCCGAAATGCCGCCCACACCAAAGTCCCCCAACGTCCGCTCCTCGCCATCCACATGACCGAAGATAAGAACCACCACCGCCGCCACATCGCTCGCCGAAGAGTCGCTCGCGCAGTCCACCTTCCGTGGCCGCCACCCGAGCATCCACAAACTCGAGCCAAGACTCCGACCAACGCAACATCCCACAACCGCTGAGTAGGATGGGTATGTCAAATATAGACGCCGCGGGTTGATCTCCAACCGAAAGAGAAATAGGAAGAGAGAGGACCGGAAGTGTTCTGGAGAGATACCAAAGTGTTGGAAGATATTCAAAAGGAGTTTTAAATAACAGGAATTAAATAGAGTGTATTTAATATTTATTTTAATAAATTAATATTAAATATATTTATTTAATAAAATAAAATAGGAAAAACCCCCTACACGGGCCCTCCAGGAAGGGAGAATGCCCAAGAGGGGGAGGCGGCTAGGCCTAGGTGGGCCAAGGCGCCAAGGTGGGGGATCCCACCCTATCGGCCAGCCTTGGTGGGCTTGGCACGCGGGTGGATCCCACCCCACCGCCGACGGCTAGCCTCCCCACCTCCTACCAAAGTTTAGTCCCACCTCGGGACTCAGAGGGGTGGGAGTGCCTAGATTTTTCCTATATATAGGGGTGCCATTCCTCCCCAAATCTCATCCCACAATTGGCCTTTGCCATTCTCTCTCTCCCTCTCTCCCTCTCGTGCATGTTCCCAAGTTAGGAACGTGCTCCACGAGGTAGAGAATTCTCCACCCAGCGCACGCCGTCGTGCTTCTGGAATTGGTCCGAATCTTCTTCTTCCGCTTCCTTGCTGGACCGGGGCCCATGAGACATCTTTTACACCAGACGTGTGTAAAACTCCACGAGGCACTAGCATTAGTGGTGCTGGACGCTTGAATCCTACTAGACCTTGAGGTCTACTACTCTCGGCTTCATCAACAACGTTTGTGCGGAACGTAATCCCGCGTTCGGTCTTTAAAGGTACGAATACCGTATCCTACTTGTTACTGTACTTCTTCATAGATAGATCTTGGGTTGGTGGGTTCTCGTAGTAGGAAATTTTTAGTTTTCTGCCACAGAACCTCTTCAGTGGTATCAGAGCAATCTATGCGTAGATGTACCAGTACGAGTAGAACACACGTGGATTGTGTGGGCATTGATTTTCTGATTGCTACACTCCCACGTGTACTTGCTAATATCACGGCAATGTCGGATGAAGTGGACCGAACCAACCTTACACGTAACCTTACGCGAGACCGGTTCCACGACTAACATATGGCTTGTACCATATAAGTGGCTGGCGGATGTCTGTTTCTCCGACATTAGTTGATATTGCACTTACAAAGGATGGACCTAAAATGGGATTGCAAGTGTCAACTAGTTAATCCATGCTGTGGTTGGCTTCGTAGATAAGAAACGTTTCTTGTGCGTAAGCCCAAACAACCACGTAAAAATTGTAAAGATAAAGTAGAGACATCTAACTTTATTTTGCAGGAGGGCAAGTGATATGTGTGGTTTTAGGAAAGTGTTTATGGGATGAATAGCCGAAGGCAAGGTGACACCATGAACCTGGTGCAAATGTCGGTGTTCTAGACGGAGATCAAGACGCGACAACCACTACATGTCACATATAAAACTGTTTACATTAGATGTTAACTGTTGTGTGAATCTTGTTATGCTATTATTAGTGACATGGATATGACTAATCGGGTCCCTATGATTAGTTACCCTGGTTACATAAAGGCCTACAACCCACAAAGCCCATAGAGAATAAAGGAAGGTCCAGGAAGCATCCGATGGATAATAGGCATGTCTTCACAATCAAGGAAGAAGTAGAAACTGACATTGTATTAGTGTTGTAATTGTAACTTATAACCTATCCATATATGGCTTTGGGACCCAGCCTATTATATAAAGGCTAGGAGGAGCGAACAGAGAGGTAACGAGTCTTTGAGTAATCTATAGCCATATTGTCATAGCAATCATACGACTTCGACTCAACTTGTTTGTCTGATCAGCTGATGAAATCCCCAACTTCTCTTTTCCATGAAACCCTAAGTCCATAACCATGGGCATTGCCGGGGTTACCCCTCGACAATTGGCGCCGTCTTTGGGAAACCTGAACGTTGGAATCATGGATTAGGCGGCCCCCTCTTCACCAAGCAACAATCTGATAGTAGTGGATCCACGCCCACCTACCCCTATTTTGGTTCCTGTCGACTTCAACGATGGATCCGACCTCATAATCGGGAGCTTTCACTTTCGCGTGGAAGAACCCGAGAATCTTTGCCTATCAGCCCCAATCTAGTCAGGTCTATCGGTCACTACAGCAATGCCGCCGGCGATACTGTTGGACATATGCCCTAGAGACAAATAATAATATGGATTATTATCATATTTCATAAAGTTTATAGTTAAGTTTTATATCATTTTATAACTGTATTTGATTGGAAACATCAATACATGTGTGATATATAAACAACTAGTTGTTCCCGGTGAAACTCTAGTCACTAGTTGATTGGTCAATAGATGATCATGGTTTCCTGATCATGTGGCATTTATGCCAGTTGACAATGGAGTCACCTCATTGGGTGAATGAGATGATGAGCAATACCCAACCTAAGCATCGTGACCCGATCATGTCATGAAGTTCAAGTTACGATGATTAGAAAAGACTTAATGTCTTATTTCTTAGACCGTGAGACCATATCAATCACTATTACTCGAGGGTACTTAGATTGCATCAAACATCACTCGGTGACTCGGTGATTATAAAGGTATGTTCAGGTATTCGGAGGAACGGTTGAGGCAATATGTGTCGAGAGCGGGATTTGTCCATCTGCGTGACGGATAAGATACTCGAGGGCCCACTCAAGTGAAGTTATATCCAATAGTTGCGCAGCGTGTGATTTGATCACGGGGATATCACTTGTCGGGATGAGTAAAGTAGCATTGTTATGAACGAGATTGAACACGACATGGTGATGTCATTGATCATATCTCGAACAATGCAAGTATCAAGAGACAAAGGAAATACGACATGATGTTAATGGTTCAAACAACGAAAGATTTCGTGGAAAGCATAGGGTCAACATGGCCATCCAGGTCCCGCTGTTGATCATTGGTGCGGGAGTGTCCCGACCATGTCTGGAGTGTTCCCGAACCATGGGGGTATCACGCTTAAGGGCTTGATGATGCTCAGAGAGTGTTTTGGGATCGGCAGGATCACCGAAGAATAGAAAAAGAGAAAACCGGAAGGGTTTCGGTAAGTCCGGAGAATGTCTGGAGTGGAGGTGGAAGGAGTTCCATGACCATGGATATTGAATAATATGTGAATGAATGTTAAATAGTGTTTTAATCATTTATTCATAATTATTTAATAAAGAGAATATAAATTAAAGGGTCAAAATCCTTAATGGGCCAAATTCTCGAGGGAGAAGGGCCCATGAGGGAAAGGAGCAAAGGGAGGAGAGAAGAGGGGAGGCTGGCTGGGCCTTGGGCATCCCGCATGGGGCCCACAAGGGCCTTGGCCAGCTGGCCACCTCTCCCCCTCCCACCTCTCCTTTGTTTAGTCCCACATGGCTAAGCTTGTTGGCTCGGGGGTGGGATTTCTCCTATATATAGTGGGGTATTTTGACCAAATAAACCAGTCCAATATTCAATAAAGGTTTCCTCTCTTTTGGGAAGACCTTCAGTTGATATTTCTCTCTCTCTCTCTCTCTCTCTCTCTCTCTCTCTCTCTCTCTCCCGTGACTGTGGTCCCAAGTTTGGACTACGCGATCAGGAGATCTTCACCACGGAGCGCCGTCGTGCTACGAGATTCGGATCCAGAAGCTCTACTTTCGCAACTACTGCTGGATCAGAGGAGCGGGAGTCATCGTCAGGCACCGGATGCATGTAACTACCTACCCGGTGCAACACTTGGGGCACTAGGAGTCGTTGGAGCTGTAGGAGCATGAGGTCTTCAACATGACCCCGAGGTCGGCTTCAGTTCGTCGACATCAACCATGCTCACATGAGCGTTGACAACGCTTTTCGTTCTTCAAGGGTAAGTTCACGAAAAGCCCCTCCCGTTACTGTATTACTAATAGATAGGTCATAGCATTCAAGGGTTACAGGCGTAGGGAAATTTTATTGTTTTCATGCACGAACCCCTACAGTGGTATCATAGCTAGATCTATGTGTAGTAATGATAGTCAACAAAGAGCTAATGCTCGTCTACATCACGGCCTCCACTCAAGTCGTCAGCGCCGTGATGGTCATCGAGCGACTTGAAGATGGCAAGGAGCGCCCCGTATAGCGCCCCGTCTACTACATCAGCGAGGTCCTAACAGACTCAAGGCAGCGCTACCCGCAGTACCAGAAACTGGTGTATGCGGTCTTCAGAGCCTAGCGGCGACTCCCACATTACTTCCAGGAGCACCCCATCATAGTCGTCTCCTCCACGCCGCTGCAGGACATCATCTGCAATCGCGAGGCGACTAGGCGAGTCGTTAAGTGGGCCGTCGAAATCAGCGTCCACAACATCAAGTATGAGCCACGCAAAGCGATCAAATCGCAGGCCTTGGCCAATTTCCTCACCGACTGGGAAGAGGCATAGGAGCCAGAGAAGCTACCCTATCTCCATTACTGGTCGCTCCACTTCGACGGATCCAAGAACACGGATAGTGCGGGGGCTGGGATCGTACTCACCTCCCTCAAAGGCGACAATCTCCGCTACGTGCTCCACCTTGACTTCAAGCCCTGCACCAACAACATGGCCGAGTACGAGGCCCTCCTTCATGGCATGCGGGCCTCTAAGGAGATGAAAGTCAATCGCCTACGGTGCTACAGAGACTCCGACCTAGTCGCTGGACAAGTCACTGGGACCTGCGACGCCGTCTCCCCCACCATGATAGCGTACCTCCAAGCGATGGACTAGCTGGGAGGTTACTTCACCGGCTACTCCATCGAGTGGATCGACAGGCGCAACAACGAGGAGGCCGACGCTCTCTCCCGCATCGGATCAGCCCACCAAATGCCACCCGCATGCGTCTTCCTCGACATCATCCACAAGCCTTCGGTCTCCCCGCCCAAGGAGATCGACATCGGGATACCCCTGCAGCCCGAGCCTGCCCTAGTCACCATGATCATGGACCCCAGCGACTGGACCGCACCATACGTCGCCTTCCTTGAGCACGAGGTCCTGCCCACCAACAAGACAAAGGCGTGAATGATCATGCACCGCTGCAAATCCTTCATCATCATCAATGGAGAGCTCCACAAATGCAGCATGACTGGCGTATTCTAGCGCTGCGTATAACCAGACGAAGGATGCAAGATCCTCCAAGACATCCACGCCCGCGCTAGATCACTAGTCGACAAGGCCATGCGGCATGGCTTCTACTGGCTCACCGCGCACGCGACTCCATCGACATTGTCCAACGGTGCGTCGGGTGCCAGAAGTATGCCAACCATACGCACATCCCTGGTTTGGCACTCAAAACCATCCCCATCACCTGGCCATTCGCCGTCTAGGGCATGGACATGGTCGGCCCGTTCAAGAAGGCCCCAGCTGGCTTCACCCACCTCCTGGTCCTAGTCGACAAATTCACCAAGTGGGTCGAGGCCAAGCCGATCAAGAAGTGCGATGGAAAGATCGCCACCAAGTTCCTCCGCGAGCTCATCTACCGGTACAACTACCCGCACAACATCATAACGGACAACGACACCAACTTCGCGAAAGGTGCCATGGTGGATTTCTGCAAGGAGCATGGCATACGGCTCGACCTCGCCTCAGTTGCCCACCCAGAGTCAAATGACCAAGCAGAGCGCGCCAACCAAAGCGTCCTCCACGGCCTCAAGCCGTGACTTCAGGTGCCCCTCGAGCGAACCCCTGGATGCTGGGTCGAAGAGCTCCCCTCTGTGATATGGGGCATCCGCACCTCTATCAACCATTCCATAGGGTTCACACCCTTCTTCATGATGTACGGTGTTGAGGCCATCATGCCAACCGACCTGGAACACGACTCGCCTCGGGTCGTCCATTACGTGGAGGCGGAAAAATGAGATCGTCCACCAATACGGGGTTGACCATCTCGACGAAGCACATGACCTAGCTCGCTCTCGCATCGTAATCTACCAGCAGGGACTCTGCCGCTACCATAGCCGCCGAGTCTGGACTCGCACCTTCCAGGAAAGCGACCTGGTCCTATGACTGATCCAGGACAAGAAGGGCATGCACAAGCTTTCTCCCCCATGGGAGGGGCCATTCGCCATAGGGCGAGTCCTCGGCGACGATGCCTACTACCTCATCGATGTAAGAGGCAATGGCCAGTTCGAAGTTGGGAGGCCATGGAATGTAAACCTCCTCCGAAAGTTCTATACATAGAACTAAAACTTGTACTCAACTGCTATATAATAAAAATTCGGATCGCACAAATTGTGTCTACTCGCCATGCTCTTGTCCCAATCGCACTCGTACTCTCAGCAATACGCTATCCATGGAAGTCAACCCTTGGTAGAGCGACCAGCACCGCTAAGTAGTGCGGCCCAAGGGCACCAAAAGTATTCAGGCCTTGTGTCGTCCATGAACACACTACCCCGGATCCACCATCGGAGTCGCCCAACTCGACTCGACCGCCGGGCTAAGACAACCCATAACGCTTCTCACAGCGACCCGTCCTTCCCGTCCTCGTGCAAAGTGACTCGAACGGTTAAGTACCACACACAGGGACTGATGACCCACAAGTATATGGGGTGTATCGCAGTATTTTCGATAAGTAAGAGTGTCAAACCCAACAAGGAGCAAAAGGTGTTGATGAGTGGCTTGGAGCAGGAATTCTCTGCAAATACTTAGCAACAGATTTTTAGGGGTTTTTGATAATGCAGATAAATAAAGTGCGAGTAAATAAAAGACAATAATAATATATGCAGCAAGTGGCCCAATCCTTTCTTTAGCAAAGGACAAGCCGTTTGTATTACTTAAGATGACCAAACATTCTCGAGGACACATGGGAATATCGTCAAGTGCTTTCTCTTCATATTAGTTGATTAATCTTCTTTAGTTTGGTAAGTGTTGTGTGGGTGAACCTGTGCTAATGTACCGACCTTCCTAGGACTAATACATACTTGTGATTATACCCCTTGCAAGCATACGCAAGTACAAGAAAGTAATTAAGATAGAAACCTAACCACAACTTTAAACTCTGAGATCCTAACCTCCCTTGTGCAAAGGTTTCCTAATGGGGGTTCAGGTTTCTGTCACTCCCGCAACCCCTACGATTAGTAACCAAATACACAATGCATTCCCCTAGGCCCATAAAGGTGAAGTGTCATGTAGTCGACGTTCACATGACACCACTAGAAGAATAACACCACAACTTAAATAACAAATCATTGAATCTTTCTCAACACAATTCCACTACTAACAACATGACTTCTCCCATGTCCTCAAGAACTAAACGAACTACTCACAAGACTTCATATGGATCAAGATCAGAGATGAAATAATGATAGGTAACAATCTGAACATGAACGATAATTCAATGGTTCCACTCAATAGCATAAACTACAACAAGTAATCAACACCGGGAAAGTTTCCCCTAAGAACTATGCAAGATTCAACCCAATTGTTACAGTGGTATGGAGTGGTGATGATAGTGCTGGTGGAGATGATGATGAAGATGATGGTGATGATGATCCCAATGAAGTCCAGCTTGATGGTGGTGTTGATGGCGATGATCTCCCCTCTCCGGGAAGGAATTTCCCCGGCAGATTTCTGCCTGCCAGACAACTCTTTCTCTCTCTGTAGTTTTCCGCCCCGTAGAGGTGGTGGAATCTTTCTGTGGTTGCTCCCCTAGGCTTAGGGTTTCGTGGGGATAATATACGCCAAAGAGGAGAGCTGGAGGTGGGCCAGGGTGGCCACACCACCTGGTTGCACGGCCAGGGGTGGCCCGCGCCAGGGGTGGTGTGGGCCCCCTGTGGTCCAACTTTGCTCCCCCTTCTGGCATCCTTCGTCTTCTGGAAAAATAGGATTTTCCATGTATTTTCTGGAATTTTCTGATCTTCGCGAATTTCACCTCCAAACAGCGCCTTTTCCATCAGAATCCTGACTTCAACGGTCCATCCTCCAAAAGTCATCAACCATGCAAAAACAGATGAAATAACATAAGTATCATCTCTTAATATGAAATATATCAATGAATAATAGTAAATTATGATATAGAATAGTGATGCAAAATTGACGTATCAGGGACTTGTCTATAGTAACCCCCACGTGGCTCGGGAACATACCAAGTAAGAGAGCTTGCCTTGGAATCGCCACGCGACTGACTTTCCGAGCCACGGGGAGAGACGCGTTACAAACAACACACTAGGTCCTCACCTACCTTGGGCATGCGACTAGAACGGCTAAGTACCACGCTCAGGGTCTCGCCTAAACCGAACCCATTCGTGCTCAGGAAAACACGCTCGGCTAAGTACCACGCTCGGCTAAGTAATGAGCTCCCTTGGGGTCGCCATGCGATTGACCCCAGCCAAATTAGAAAACTTAACACAGTCAAACTTACATACGTACGAGGTAAATCCCAATAAAGGGCGAACGCGCTCGGGGACTCACAAACCAAATACTCAACATAAAATAGATAACACCATGCATTGCGAGTCGATTGACTCCTTTCATTTCAACAACAAAATATATTGTTTACATTACAAAAGCGACCAGTCACCATAACTTACAAAATCCCCTCAGGGCAATCATTCATTTTGCAGGCTCTGACAAAGAGGCACCGGCATCACCCTTGACCCAGATGTATGGCTCCCAAGGGTTCGCCTGGTACATCGTCAACTGCTTCGCCAACAACGACCAAAAGGGCTGCTCTGACTTCAGGTCACAGTGCTCCGGCTCGGAGTCGCCCGACGCCATCACTGTCTCCTGGTACGGCAGAAAATCCCCAATTGCCAATACTCTCTCTGTGTACGGAGCAGCCTTGGTGGTCAACCTAAGCACCTCCGAGATCTCCACCGAGCCAGTCGCCGAGGGATACTCGCTGGTGACATTGTTGAGGTCGAAGTCATCGGGGAAGTGAGCGAGCCCAAGGCTAAGTGCTGTGGTGGCCCCGCGTCTGAAGGCCGATTGCACCATCCACTCGACAACGGCAGGCGCCTCCTCAAGATAGCGCCAAACCTCAGTCAACCCCCAGGAATAAGCTCAGTGGGGGAGATCCCTTTAAGAACAGCCTGGACACACAACGCCGAAGCGGTGGCCACGTTCACCACCGCCGTCACACACTGCGAGGCGTCAAAGGTCTGCACCACCGGGTCACTTTGACCTATCACGGCTGCAATGTCAGAAGATCAAGATCACAAGAAAGAAAACCAATGGACTCACCCGCTCGGGGACTCGCTGCATACCAGAAAAGAAGGAACAGAAGAAAAAGACACTCACCAAGAAGTTTGCGGCAACTCTCTGTCACATGATTCTCAAGCACCCCAACGTTGTTCTACAACCCAAGGATGATTGACTCGGAGGACTTCCACTCCTCCTCTGCCACGACGACTACAGCCTTGGCCCTCTCTTCAAAAGAGATCATAGACGCCTTCGCCGCTTCCAACTCCTTCAACAGCGAGTCGACTCGCTCTTCCGCCGTGGCCAACACCACCTTCGTAGTGTCCCGCTCAGCAACCAGAACATACCCCTCACGGGCCTTGGCAATTGCAGTAGGGAGTTCATCTAAAAGGCAAAAGCATCACAGTCTAGTTTTGCACAACAACGACGGCTCGAACTCGCTAAACAAAACATCAACTCACCAGCAGATTCTTGGAGTCGCCGGTTGGCCTCCTGTGCTGTCTGCAGGTCGCGCTCCAGGCGTTCCTTCGTGGCTTGCTGATCGGATGATTCCCTTTGCAGGCCCCGACGATAGAAAACAATAAGAGACCAGACGACTAAAATCCTAAGTTTCTAGCCGCTGAAATTCAGCGACTAGACCCTCGAGGACTGGACGACTAAAGTTCTAAGTGCCTAGCCGCTGAAATTCAGCGACTAGACACTCGGGGACTGGACATACCTGAATAGCAGCACCCAACATGCTGTGAAGCTCGTTGGCGTCCGCCGAAGGGACCACAAAAGATGTACACCCATGATGCTACCCAATGTCATTGTCGACAATCTCTAGAATTTGTGGCGACCGAGTTTCAGCCGCCGTCGAGAACGCCTTTGCCATAAAGTGCGGAAATGACGCGACCATTCTCACCGAGGCGCTGGTCGTCGAGGCCAGCGGCTCCATCGGTGAGACTTCCATGATTGGCTCCGAGTGGGCGACCGCCCCTTCTCCAGCACGGGTAGCAGAGTCATCCTTCTCCACACTTCCTTCTGCCGCGATTTCAAGGATGTCCCCTTCTTCTTCTTCCTCGTGGCTTCGCCTGGCGCATCCTCTGTGATGATCCTCCTCTTCTTGGAGGGATCGACTTCCCCTTTGGCGTCGACTGGCAGAACCTTGGCCACCAAAGGGCGGCCAATCTTCTTGACACCAGACCTGTGAAAATTGCCACGGTCAGGAAGCTGACGATACGAGGGATATTGAAACGCGAGAAGAATCAAACTCACTTGACAACGGGGAGAGTGCACAAACTGGTGCTGATATGCGCGGGCTTCTCTAGCTCCGGACCCAAACGGCGAGAGAGCCCCTTCTCGAACACATTCGAGGCCCACGACACCGTGGGCTTCTTTGACGTCGAGGTCGTAGTTGCGGCAACCTCCGGCCCGGGCGACACGACCGTCTCATCCGGTGGCGGTGACTTTGACCCCGCGACTTCAGCAGCCCCTGGCTCCGAGGTAGCCGAGGCTGTCGGTGCAATCGTGGCAAGTGGAACCACCGACTCCACCATCACGGCCGCTATCTCCGATCCCTTCATCGGAGTTGGGTCCTCAGGGATCTTGGTTGAAACGTCATCCACCTCATCGCCGGACTCCTCGACCGATCCAAAGGCCACCACCGATCTGGGCGGCGATGCTAGCATCGGCGCCGGCTTCTTCGCAGGCGACTTCAACTTCCATGCGGGCTTTGTCGGCGTGGCCACCCAACGCGAGCTATGCTCCTGCACAATCTCGTCGTCACTGTCGCGCTCCTCAAGGCTACAATTCGCCTCGATCTCACGCTGCTTCTGCATGCGAGCCTTGCGGGACACAGGTGCTGGTGGAGGAATGTCCCTCACTTCCTCTTCGCTTTTGAAGGAATCCCCTTCGGTCCCTTCCTCGAGCTCCTTGGGAATCTCCTCGTCAAGCGGGGGAAGCCAACCCTCGAGGATCTGGAACAGCTGAGAGTGGACAAGGAGAATCGGATCGGTTAAAAGTCACGACTAAACAATACAAGTTGCGGGTGCAAATTGCGCCCGCACGAACTGCGGCTAAAGACAAAGCTACAGGGAAAACTTACCGTGGGAGCTTCGTTCTTCACGGCTACATACGGAGCAAGCCCAGCCATCGCCTTGGTGAATTCTGCATCCATAATATTCTTCAAGGTGGAATTGTAGTCCGTGGTGTCCTAGGCCTTGCTGCTCGTCTTAGAAGGATCGTTTTCCCGGTGTACTCATACATCCCGTGGGGCCGGGTCGCCAGTGGGACCAGGTGCCGCCCGAGCCAGCAGTTGTAGAGATTGATCATCTCAATCCCTTTGTTCTTCGACTCCTAAATCTGCTCCATCATTTTGATGACGGCCATACTTTGGTCGTCGGGGAGCTTCATCGCTATCAGCCGGCAGGGCTCACTTCTCTCTGCAGTGTACGTCGGGAGCGCCAGTTCACCGGAGGGAGTGGACTCCTTCACATAGAACCAGCTTTTCTTCCACTCACTCGCGGATTTATTCCACATCAGGACCTTGAAGAAATTCACCTTCGGCTTCAGTTGGAAGGTAACACCACCTGCCGCTAGGACGGGGCCGCCCAATCCGTCGCGGCTGAGGCGGCCGTGGAACAGCTCCAACCACAGCGGGAAGTAAGGCCGGCATCCCAGATAGCACTCACAGAAGGCGACAAAAATCGCCAACTATTTGATGCTGTGCGGACCTAGATCCAACGGCTTGATCGCGTAATACGCGCAGAACCGCCAGAAAAAGATTGAAGTGGGGAATCCCAAGCCCCACTCCAGGTGGCTCGGGAAACAAATGAACTCACCGGGGCGAGGCTTCGGCTCGATTTCAGTGGGAGCGAGAATCCGCCAATTCCCTTTGCAGATAACCCCCACGTCCTAGAACGACTTGAGCTGGGCGGTAGTGCACTTGGACTTCCCCCACAAATCCTTTGGAGGTGCCATCGAGGAGAACACAAGGTCGCCTGGTCCGGAAATTCTCATGGGAAGACAGAGAGATTGGGAGTGTGCAGAGGTGAGAAATGCGGAAGAAGATCTACAAATTTCGTTGCCGCTCTCCTTATAAAGGTACGCTACCCGTTAATCTCGGGATAGACGCTACCCCGCGGTAATTACACCGAAGTTACCATTGGTTTACCCAACGGCTAGGTTGACCAAGCTGGCGGTCCAACTTCTTCCACTCGACTCGCCTGCTGGTGCGCCTTGTCCATTCAACAAGGAGCAGCGACTCGAGCATAATTTCACTCGCCAATGCTACAACTGAAGACCTGGTGGAGAAATTTCCTCCATCATTGAGGGAGTCCATAGCCGATTCGACTGGCGTCCAAATTGGACTCGCCTACTCCGACTGCCAAATGAACACCTACACCTAGTGGACACTGGCCTCGGGGACTACTGATGGGGATATGCCGAATGGGGTATGCCCAGCAGGACGTTTCGACTAGACCAAGGGCCTTGCGAGTGGGCCTGTAGGATGGCGACTGGAAAGCGACTGAAAGGAAGCCTGGCGACTGGAAGCTAGAGGCCCATAAGCGTAGCTGAAGCCCAGTCGGATTAGGTCAAATCCTCCGAGTCCTTGACTGATTCGGTTGTGTATCTGTAAACCCTAGCGAGGTACCCCCTATATAAGCCACCCTAGGGTTCTCTTTGTACTCACGTTCCATCAAACACCCCCTTCCAGGCGACTCGCTACCTAGCCGCCGGGCTCGTCACCCTTGTAACTCACTCGCTAATAATATAATCTAGCAGGAGTAGGTGTTTACCCTATGGGGGGCCGGACCTGGATAAACTCATGTGTCTCAGCCCTCATCTCGCTCCGCAGATGGCCGCCCTCTCTTGCCCTCAATCCTATCAATCGCTACCCCTGGTAGCGACTGCTGTGGTCATTCCCACGACAAAGAGTTTGTAGCGTGTGGGAGTTGATCTTTTAGTTGTTATCCTTCCACGTGTACTTAGTATACCGCAACAATGCTTGATGAAGCGGCCCCAACCAACTTTACATGTTCATTCGCGAGACTGGTCCACGCTTGACATACAGCTTGTACCGTATAAAGTGGCTCTGGGGGTGTCTGTCTCTCTTGCATTAGTTGGTATGCTATTTGCAAAGGAGGGCCCCGAAAGGGGTGTAGTATCGAAAACTACTCGATCGACATTGTGGTGATGCTCGTAGGTTAAGAATGGTTCTTGTACGAAATCCCTAACAACAACGTAAAACTTGCAAATATAAAGTAGAGGCGTCTAACTTTGTTTTGCAGGAGGGCGTTGCGTTTGTGATATGGTTGTGGAAAAGGTAAAGTAGATTACCTTATGTTGCGAAGTAGTAGATAGTCATGGAGATGATGGACTACCATGCCGGAGGCACTAGTTCTATAGTACCTACGGTGCCGGATCCCTGGCGCCAGAACCCGGTAACACGGGATGGAGATCACGACGTGAAGGACCATATCACATCACATTTACATTCAATGTTTATTGATCGTTTGTGTGTATTATAGTGTGCTACTATTTAGATACTCGATGGTAGCCTAATAAGATGATCCCTAATAAAATACCAATCTTAGCGTTCTCCCTTTAAGTGTGCACCACCAAGAAAGTTCTCTGATATGAGGCAGGCCGTGACGATCGGGTGTCAGACATATCCGCATTCGCATACGGTGGGTGTAAGCCATGTTGCACTGCATATACACTTAAAGTTGAGTTGGCGAGCCTAGAATGTACAGACATGGCATCGGAACACATATGGTTGAAAGATCGAGCACGAGTCATATGAATGATGTGATCGATGCTTAGGTGTCCACCTTTGCAACTATAGCGCTGACCGTGACGATCAGGGGCGGTGTAGTGAATGAGGATCATGTAATCGCTAAAACCCTTAAGGGGTTAGGTGTTTTTAGTGGAGTTATTATATTAACTCATATAATTATAAACTTAGTCTAAATTCCTTTGCTATTATAAATGTAGAGATGGCTCACCGTGAAGCTTACTTCAATGTTGATGAGTGGGTAGTTACTGAAAAGATTAGACCTGGTGGATCAAACTTCCCCAGTTGGCTTGTGCGTCTGAATGATCTCCTTATGGAGAACAATGTGGTAGATTACATATGCCGCACGATAGAGATTGATGAGCCAGATTACTATGAGACCCAAGGGAGCAGGCTGACCTCCATTTTTGTCAGGAGATGTCCATTTTCATTCAGGTGATTATGCGCTACGGAATGGAGAACGAACTACATCCAGTTGTGGGCGAACTTGACCCATACACGATGGTGGATCAGCTCAGATCTCGGTTCGTGAACCATGTGCGCATGTGGAAGCATGAGTTGCTTGGAGAGTTTCTCTCCATTAAGATGGAATAACACACCTGTCTAGAGAGTCACTTGGAGCGCATGGTTGATGCACACATGAGACTCGTTTACTTTGTGGACTACTAGATGACTGAGTCATTTGCAATAGGCGTTGTGCTTCGGTTGCTGCCTGCCAGCTATGAAGGATACGTCTTGCATCATGAGTGGTGATATGGAAATACTGGATTTCCATGAGTTCATAATACGTTTTAGGAACAAAAAGGTGAACCTATCACCGGAGAAGTCATCAATGACGAAGGTATATATTTGATATATAGTTTTATAAATGTTATAATCTTGCAAACACATACTGCAGTGTTAAGTATATTTGATACTTGTTCTGTTTTACTGAAAATAGGTCCTTCTGCATGAGAGCTGCTTGCTGGAGAGGAGGTGACGTTGCGTGTTGATGGCGAGCATGATGATGATGGCCAACGACACTCTCCCTCGACATTTATTGCTAGCTTACAGATTTTGGATGATTATTGTAATCAATGGAGTATGAACTATTCTAGTGTGTCTTACACTTCGTGAGACGGTTATTCATATGAGTTTGTAACAAACAGTGGTTGCACTTTTATGAATGATTTTTATTTGTGTTCATATGATTGTTCGATTATTTATGAATTGTCCTTATTATGAAACTAATTGATAATGCATGAATATTTATAAAATATTTGAAGTGCCTTGAAAAATACCCAACTTAATGATATATTCATTTTGAATGAAACCATTGTTTGAATTCAAAGTTATGTTGATTATATGTGAAAGTCACTTGTTTTGTATTCACATATGAATCATGCCTAAGTTTGGCAAAAGAACTTAAACACTGTATATTGCCGAATACAAAGTGTTTGTTGAATTGTTGAAAATGAAATACATATTCGATGTATTGTATTTCAACAAAGTGGTGATTATCATTATATGAATTTTGAATTTTGTAAAAGAGGTTACTAAATAAAACATGGGCATGAAACTATTTGATGTGATCAAAGAATTTCAGCATTAAAGGGTATAAATATAATGTAGAATCTAATTACTACAATTTGATCAATAGTAATGAAATTTGACATTATAAGAATGGCATAAAAATAATGAAATGCAATGCGTTTTAAATGTCATAACACAAAGCATTACAATATGATATTTGATATCAAATGGGTAAATTGATGGCCTAAAATAAATCGTTGTAGTGTTAGTATAGAGACCATAAGTTAGAAATAGCAAATACTCAATTAGAATACAAAGTGAACCATTCTAAATTCATGAGAACAACACCATATTTATATGGATTGTCGTGGAAATTTTGGAGTGATTTGATATCACTGAAACAATAGTGAATAAGTCCTTCTAGAGTATTCATTGGAAGCTTTGAATATGAAATCCATGTCTAGAACCAAATGAAAGGCAAAACTAGTATTGCTTGGATTTTGGTGCATTTTCGAGAAAGTATTCATTTAGTGGTATTTATCGATTATGATGCTAATGGAAGTTAGTGAAAAACACGATGAGGATTCAAAACCCTGCATCGGAGTGTTGAGAAGCGCAACGGAAAGTGTTCCTAAACGATTCTCTTCATAAAGGAAAGGAATCAATGATAATGATCATTGTGTTTTCCCCACTAGTGTTTTTACTACATGAAGTAGGATTCATAAAAGTGTTCCATGTCTTGGTTGGAAACATTTATGAATTAATTGTCTTATTACTGGAATATGACACACCTACGAACTATGAAGGAAATAATGGTAAACTAAAGGTATGAGAAATCCTAATTCACTTAAGATTAGAAAGCAAAGTGTTCCTGAATCTTATCAAGTAAAGTGTTACTGGATATTTCCAAATGACTGCAAAGTCATAATAGAAAATGGGTGAATGACAAAAGCACGATTTGTCTTAAATAAAGTATTGGACAAATTCAAGTGAATTTGATTCAAATGTGCTAAAAGTCTAAGGGATTGAATTCTAGTAAAGTACTAGTATCTCATAATAAAATATCAGTTTGATAATTGATCAAACAATTTTGAAGTTGTTCAAAATAGTGAGAGGATATGCAATTTGCATAAATTTGAGTCGGAGCTATATAAAGCTCATATTAAAATGTGTAGGAAACACAATTTGAGTGGGAGCAATATAAGTCTCGACTTAAATATGTTGGGAACATATTTTGAGTGGGAGCTATTTGACTGACTCTTAAGTGTGTACGACACATTAAGAATAAAGGTGCAAGTACCAATAAATAGAGATTTATAGGGATTAGAAGTTGGAAGTAAATAGGTTATGATATTATGTGGCATTCCTAAAAGAGATTCTGAAAAGCTGTGTTAGAATGGGAATTGATTAAGGAATGGTCCTTGCTCAATCAAATTAGGAATGGAATTAAGTTAGACATCAATGGTTAAAAGATTGAAAAGGATGATCGTCATCCACTATGTTAAGACATAGGTTTTGTTTTAGGAACCATGATGAGAACTTAACATAATATATGATCCATAAACAGATGTTCAGAAATGATTAGACGTAAATCATTGAACATTGAGCTAAGTTGGTCCAAAGTGTCTAAATGAGAACTGTAGACGTGTTTTCGTTTCGATGAAGGATGACATGGTCGATATCAGGAAGGATTCATGTTTTGAAGGCATATGTTAACCTTAAAATATATTAAGAATCTTTTCATCGAGAATACCAACTGGAGTCAAGTAGGAAGCGAGGTGATGAAACATCAAAAGGTATTGCACTTGGTGCACTAGTGTTTTTATGGTTACATTTATAGATAAGGGTAACATCTAAAGTGATGTATACTGTTTTGGCGGGACTATTACGTATTTACATAGAGGGTGTGCCCGAGGGCATAGTGCCCATGAAAAGCTTGATGTTGCTTATCTATCCATTAGATAGCTCGTTGTGGCCGATTTAACATCACTGGTGGATCCTGGAAACTGACCTCACTCTATTGCCATAATTACGATACATACACAAAGATGATATCATATAATGATAAAAAGTATTAATGCCAATCAAGGTGACATTAGTAAGTTGCAAATGATTTGGGGCTATAAAGTCCAGACCCAAGACTCAACCTCTTCCACGAGCAAGCATGATCAAAGGTGCCATGTTCATGGTGGTACTGATTAAGTAACAAATGCAGCTAGATTATTTGTACTCTAGTGCAAGTGGGAGACTGTTGGAAATATGCCCTAGAGATAAATAATAATATGGATTATTATCATATTTCATAAAGTTTATAGTTAAGTTTATATCATGCTATAACTGTATTTGATTGGAAACATCAATATAGGTGTGATATATAAACAACCAGTTGTTCACGGTGAAACTCTAGTCACTGATTCATTGGTTAATAGATGATCATGGTTTCCTGATCATGTGGCATTTATGCCAGTTGATAATGGAGTCACCTCATTGGGTGAATGAGATGATGACCCATACCCAACCTAAGCATCATGACCCGATCATGTCACGAAGTTCAAGTTATGATGATTAGAAAAGACTTAGTGTCTTATTTCTTAGACCGTGATACCATATCAATCACTGTTACCCGAGGGTACTTAGATTCTATCAAACATCACTCGGTGACTCCGTGATTATAAAGGTGTGTTCAGGTATTCGGAGGAACAGTTGAGGCAATATGTGTTGAGAGCGCGATTTGTCCATCCGCATGACAAATAATATAATCGAGGGCCCACTTAGGAGAAGTCATATCCAATAGTTGCGCAGCGTGTGATTTGATCACCGGGATATCACTTGTCAGGATGAGTAAAGTAGCATCGTTGTGATTGAGATTGAACACGACATGGTGATGTAATCGATCATATCTCGGACAATGCAAGTATCAAGAGACAATGGAAATACAACATGACATTCATGGTTCAAACAACGAAAGATTTCGTGGAAAGCACAGGGGTCAACATGGCCATCCAGGTCCCGCTATTGATCATTGGTATGGGAGTATCCCGGCCATGTCTAGAGTGTTTCCGAACCATGGGGGTATCACATTTAAGGGCTTGATGATGCTCGGAGAGTGTTTTGGGATCGGCAGGATCACCGAAGAATAGAAAGAGAGAAAACCAGAAGGGTTTCGGTAAGTCCGAAGAATGTCCGGAGTGGAGGTAGAAGGAGTTCCATGACAACGGAGATTGAATAATATGAGAATGAATGTTAAATAGTGATTTAATCATTTATTCATAATTATTTAATAAAGAGAATATCAATTAAAGGGTCAAACTCCTTAGTGGGCTAAATTACGAAGGAAGAAGGGCCCATGAGGGAAAGGAGCAAAGGGAGGAGAGAAGGGGGAGGCCGGCTAGGCCTTGGGCACCCCGCGCAGGGCCACAAGGGCCTTGGCCGGCCGGCCACCTCTCCCCCTCCTACCGCTCCTTCGTTTAGTCCCACATGGCTAAGTTAGTTGGCTTGGGGGTGGGATTTCCCCTATATATAGTGGGGAATTTTGACCAAATAAATCAATCCAATATTCAATAAAGGTTTCCTCTCTTTTGGGGAGACATGCGGTTGATCTCTCTCTCTCTCTCTCTCTCTCTCTCTCTCTCCTATGACCATGGTCCCAAGTTTGGACTGCACGATCAGGAGATCTTCACCATGGAGCGCCGTCGCACTGCGTGATTCGGATCCAGAAGCTCTACTTCCACAACTTATGCTGGATCGGAGGTGAGGGAATCATCGTCAGGCACCAGATGCATGTAACTACCTATGAGGTGAAACACTTGGGGCACTAGGAGCCATCGGAGCCGCAGGAGCGCGAGGTCTTCAACACGACCCCGAGGTTGGCTTTAGTTTGTCGACATCAACCACACTCACACGAGCGTTGACAACGCTTTTCGGTCTTCAAGGGTAAGTTCGCAAAAATCCCCTCCTGTTACTATATTACTAATAGATAGGTCCTAGCATTTAGGGGTTCTAGGCGTAGGGAAATTTTATTGTTTTCATGCGTGAACCCCTATAGATACCCACATCCTCCATTGGCTCATCTGAAGAAGACACATCCTAGCCGACAAACAACAAAGAAAATCCTAAAAATGCCGTAGATCTTGGGGATCTGGACGATCTATACGACGGTCTCTCCTTCGGGTCCGATTCTCATCTAGCTCCACCCCGTGGCTCAATCCCATCAAACGTCGAACTTGACAAAACCAACGAAAGCGTCAACTCCGAAAAAAAGGCTGAAACTTATCCAAAACAGAATCCATGGGATTTCACCGATTTCTCAAACAATGTCTCCCATGTATTCGATGATGATAGCATTAGATTGCACATGACGCATCACGAAGTTTGTGTGATTATCGGTGAAGGAACGTCAATACCTCACGACACCAACGGTAACCCGATCCTCGATCCCAATGATATTCTATCGGGTGATGATGTAGAAAACTGTGGAAACGGAGGGGATCCTCCCAACAATCGCATCACACAAGGAAGAGAAGGGATGCACAATGGCAAACGGCTAACTCTCCGACTATCAGGGGGAAACATGGCAAAAAGGCAAGGGACACAGTTTCGGGTGCATTTCCAATGACATCGAATGATACACGCAAACATCTAATGGCATATCAGTACCTACTCCACCACAAGAAGAGAGATTTGCTGAAGATGCAAAGGCAACTTGAGGAAAGGAGAAGGTTAGCCAACAAATCCAGCATCCGGTGGGTGCAGCTAAGCTCCACCCGCGGATCAGGCAGCGTGACCAGAGGAGCACCACCAAGGAGAGGAACTTCATGGATGTAACATATCCTAGAAGCCGAAAGAAATGAGGTAACTTGAGACCTGGATTTGTCCTTCATGTCAGTGGACCAGGCAGGACACATAAAAGCAAAAACAACACAATCCACCATTGTCGCTGCCCAAACCTACTAGTCACAACTCAAACCGCACCCGACGATCCCCGGTCGGCTATTCATCACTCTGCTATCATGAACCTCAGCATGGTGGGAGCATCCCTTGTACAAGGAGAACAAGGAATCACCCAACAACCCGACAAATCACCATGTCGTCGCAACAACCCTCGGCATGTGGGACATAGCCGACGATCACGGTCACCACATCAGGTGCACTTTCCGAACTCCGAACTGCGAGATGATGCAAGAAACAACATTACACAGCGCATGGTTGATAGATCTAGGGAGGAGCATAGCAGCTGAAGATACCATGAAAGTGAAAGAGAGGATGAGTATGAATTGTGCGGGGCTAGTTGCTTTACCCAACGGGTTCACAAGACCCTAGTACCTAAGGATTTCAAACTTCCTCATGATCGCCAAAAGTACGACGACCTCTAGGAACCCGAAGCTTGGCTAGCCGATTACCTGCAAACTGTCAGACTCTAGGGTGGCTCGAAGGCTACCGCAATGTAGAGCTTATAGTTACACCTAAGAGGCACCACCTAGTCATGGCTCAGACAGCTACCCAAAGAATCCATCAGCAGCTAGAACAACCTCGAAGATAAGTTCATCCAAAACTTCACATCCACGTTCAAGCGACCCGCATCCTTGAGGTAATTACGGGCGTGCAAGAGAAATCTAGAGAGCTAATACGAGCATTTATTCAAAGGTGGAACATCATTAAAAACTTAGTCGAAGCTATATCATATGAAAGGGCGATTGATGCTTTCAACGATGGACTTTGCCGAAGAGAATTCATTGAGGAGATGGGATGGGTCAAACCCAAAACAATCTCCCAGCTGATGGACATGGCCAATGATGCGCTCGACTTTTGACGTAGAGCTTGTTGGGAACCCCAAGAGGAAGGTACGATGAATATAGTAGCAAGTTTTCCCTCAGTTATGAAACCAAGGTTTAATCGAACCAGTAGGAGCAAGGAAACACCCCAAATGTGTTACTAGATGAGCTTTGGCAGGGCGCACTACCGGTGCTAGTAGCAACGTGGAGACCTGCACAACACAACCACAGAACTTTGTCCCCAACTTGTGATGAGGTTGTCAATCTCACCGTGTTTTGCAGAAAACAAAGGATTAAACGTATCGAATGGAAGGAAGTAATAGTTTGCAGAAAGTAAACACAAAGCAGTAAAAGATTGTAGATTGTATGTAAAGTAAAAGGACCGGGATCCATAGTTCACTAGAGGTGGCTCTCCTTAGATAGATAACATGCTGGGTGAACAAATTACAGCGGGGCAATTGACAAACACCGAGAAAGCAATACATGCATATACTAATCATCTTGACTCCTCTTAGAATTGATTGGGCATTACAACATAATACATAGACCGCCTTCCAATTGCATCTATGACTAATAATCCACCTTCAGGTTATCATCCGAACCCCCTCCAGTATTAAGTTGCAAGCAACATATTATTGCTTTACGAACTGCGTGTAAAGTAAACAATACGATTGTTCTATGAACAAAGGATTGTTGTTTTCTCCCTAGTAGCAACAACACATCTAGTACCTTAGAGATTTCTGTCACTTCCCCAGATTACCAGAGGCATGAACCCACTATCGAGCATAAATACTAACTCTTGGAGTTGCTAGCATCAACTTGGCCAAGATAGCTACTAACAACGGAAAGCATGCAAGATCACAAATAACAAAGACATGATAGAATCAATAATCAATCTGAAATAGCATCTCAATATCCATCGGATCCCCGCAAACACAACATGTAGAAATTACAAATAGATGATCTTGATCATGAACGGAGCTCACAAGATCTAAAAATGAAATCACAAAGGAGGAGAAACCAGCCATCTAGCTACCACATGGATCCGTAGTCCAAGGATGAACTACTCACGCATCACACCGGAGGCTTGCATGGTGATGAAGAAGGCCTCCAGGGTGAACTCCCCTCTCCGGCAGGGTGCCGGGAAGAGCTTCAGATCCCTCCCGATCTAGGGATGGAGATGATGACGGCTACATACTCTTTCGTGGATTTTTGATCGGGTACTTAGGGTTTTCGTCCTGAGGGCAACTTATAGGCGGAAGGAGAGGCCGAGGGGGTGCCAGGAGCGGCCACGGCACCCCCTGGCGTGGGCTAGGCCTAGCCGCACGGCCAGGTGGTGTGATGGATCCCTGGCCCTTCTCCGTCTCGTATTCTGGCACTTGATCCCTTCTGGAAAATAGGCACTTTGGCTTTTGTCCAGTCCAATTCCGAGAATATTCATTTTCTGACTTTCCTGGAACCAAAAACAGCAGAAAACAGGCAGCTGGCACTGTGGCTCTTGTTAATAGGTTAGTCCAAGAAATCATATGAAAAGTACATCCAAAGTTGGAACAAAACACAAGAAAGTGGATAAAACTAAGCATGGAACATCAAAAATTATAGATACATTTGCAATGTATCAACATCCCCAAGCTTAACTCCTGCTCGTCCTCGAGTAGGTAGGTGATAAAAAGAAAGAATAATTTTTGAGGTGACATGCACCATCAAAGACTTGATCAAAGTATTTGCAAAACATTCAAGGCTGAGATCATAGTACTTCAATCATAACATGAAAGACAAAGTTCTAGTAATAAGCAAAGAAACCATGATGCAACATGAAAAGGCACAAACAAAATATTCATGAATAACATTCTTTGCAAGACGTTTGTTTGTTTCACATAAAGAAAACATAGCATAATAGTATTCAGCTTCTCCCTCAATAGAGTAGCAAATATAAATGCATAGGACACCTTCAAAGTTCATAAGAGTGACTAGATACAATAGTTCAAAACAAGCAATATCAAAGTATGCATCAATCAACTAGTCTTGGGACAATGCACATAGAACTAAGAATGGCCACTATGCTCTCAAAGTAGGTGCATAAAGATAGAAGGTGGAAACTCAATATAATGGTGGAAGAAAGGCCTTTTGAAAAAGGAAGTAGGGATTCAAGTCTCATAAAGAGCTTCCAAAAATTATGGTAATTAATAGCTTTCAGCTCTCATTGCCCTATCATAAGAATCTTGAAGTGATTAAGGTTAAAGTGAACAAACTATGGTGTACATGCTTGATGAAGTATAAGTCAGAAATCTCATGTCCCTTGTATACGAGGGTCGCTCCTCATGCTACTCAAGTTTAGTCACCGGTAAGTTCTTGTCATCGTAAGTACATGTGTATCATTGAGAACCGCCAATGGGGTACCCCTTGCCCGATGATACGGAAGAATCCCCATATCAAAATGACAAGGCAAGCAGACAACGAGCATCGCAGCATTCTTCTTATTTACCATGGGAATATGGTGCTTTTTTCTCTCTTTCCTCTTTTCATAGTATCTCTTTTTTTCTTTTCTCTTTTTTTTCTCAATATAGGACTCTTTTTTTTATAATAAGAATGCTTCATAGACAGCTCATTATGGTTACGCTGCAGGTTTCCACCATGTCAGCATGGATTAGACTAGAGGCCCAGGTGTTTCTCTAACACATATACATAACTCCATGGACTTACAAGCTCCCCTTTCATTTCACACCGACGACATCCATATACAAAAGAGCATGATATCAACTAGGTACAAGTACCAAGTGCAATGTTGAAAGCGTTCCTCATGAAAGCATGGTTCTACTAATTCCCAACAAATAAGTGCAAGCATATACAACATAGACGACACAATGGTTCAAGTTTATTAAGGGCAAGAAAAGTAAAGTGTGCCATCAAGTTCGTGAGAGCTTTAATCACTAGTTTTCTCATAACAAGTTTAATTCGGAAGGTAAACAAAAGCATGAATATACTTGGAATAGCATAAGCTAATAGGTAGGTATGGTGGACTCTTTGTAATAACTTGGTTTAGGGAGTTGGATGCATGAGTGGAACTCATACTTGGTTGTGGAGGCTAGCAAAAGACTGGGAGCGACAAACTAAGAGAGGAATAATGTCCATAATCATGCAGAGCGACAAAACATCATTGATCAAAGCATAAAGTGATACTACAAGTTGAAAACTAAAGGATCATAAAGGCTATGGTGACTTGTGATAGTCATAACATGGTGTGAGCATGTGCCAAGTCAACCCAAATAAAGCATCAAAGGAGAATACCACTATACTATGCTTTAATATGCTAAAACAACGCATGATTCATCCAAGGCACATTAAGCAATGTCAATTGTTTATAACAAGTCATGCTACAGCAAAGGATACTAAGCATAAAGCCAAAACAATATCAAGCATGGCATGACAAAGCATAGCCACAGTAAAAAAATGAGCTCTTTTTACCACATAAGCATGAGCTTTCCTACTCTTTTCCAAACCAAACCAAACTAATTGCAAACCAATGTATGAAAGAGGGGGTCCAACCAACTTATTCAGAAAACTAAGCAAACCAAGCAAACTAAAAACCAAAACAAAAACAAAAAATAAGACGCTCCAAGAAAAACACAACTGTGCATGAAACAATAAAAATGAAGCGTTTGGAAGAAACCTGGAATTTTTATTGATGAAAAAGGGGGATGCCTTGGGCATCCCCAAGCTTTGACGCTTGTACTTCTTGGATATTTCTTGGGGTGACATGCGTGGCATCCCCAAGCTTGATCTTTAGTCCATCCTTTATCTCATTACTCGTTCCTTCCATACACCTGAAATTTTTCCTTCATACAAAACTTCACACAATCTCATTAGCAACATTAGTGCACTTAAGATAAATAAGTCTCAAGGTTAAGTTCTAACACCAAATAAACTTCCATTAGAACACTAGCTACTGTATCACTTCCCTCAAAAAGCTCAATTCCCCAAAGGAACTCAAGAAGGAACTAACAAGAAGCAAATGCAGAAAATGGCAGAAATCTGTCAAAACAGACCAGCAGGTAAAGACAATTTTTTTCGAAGACCTTGTGTTGCTCAAATCAAAAAGTGTTGAACTAACTAAAGTTAGATAACAACCTGGGGCAGAAGCACAAAAAATTAAAGCTCAATCCAACATACAGAGCTCTCTCAGGAATTTTTACGGTGAAGCACAAAAATCTGTTCCGGGACAGCAACTTTCCCAATCATTACTTCACTCTCATTAGAGGTTACTCTTGGCACAAAAAGCAAATAAAAAGGATAAGGAGAGGTTATTACAGAGGTAATAACTTAAAATACTCATCTAAAACTCTTGGGTTATCTCCCAACAAGTACTTTTCTTTAACGCCTTTAAGTTAGGCATGAAAATTTGAGAAGATGCTCTCATAGGAAATATGAATTGAAGTAAAAGAGAGCATCAAGAAGCAAATCCAAAACACATTTAAGTCTAACCCACTTCCTATGCATAGGAATCTTGTATGCAAATAAATGCACAAAGATCAAAGTGACAGGCATAGGAAGATAAAACAAAGTAACTTCAAAACTTTCAGCACATAGAGAGGTGTTTCATTACCATAAAAACTTCTACAACCATATTTTCCTCTCTCATAATAATTTTCAGTAGCCTCATGAATAAACTCAACAATATAACTATCACATAAGGCATGATTTTCATGATCTATAAGCACTAGAGCTTTATTATAAACATTTTCAAAAGAATCCTTGGGAACATAACATTCACCCTCCTTTGATAAGCAAGGGGGACAATCAAATAATGTAAGGGATAAAGAGTTACTCTCATTAGAAGGTAGGCATGGGTAGATCCATTCTCCCTCCTTTTGTCCATCACTCTCCTCCTCTTTTTCATCTAATGATCTTTTATGTTCAACAATTTCTTCTTCCATGGAGGTTCTAGCAGGCGGTGGTTCACCTATTACCTTAGCAGTCATAATACTGTTCCCAAATAGGAAACTGAGTGAGCTATCCATAATGAAATAGTGATTGGAGCAGAGCTAGTCATAAAGGCAACTTAAGAAAGGAACTAATTTTTTTTGTTTTTCCAATAAGAAAGCAAACTAGTAAAAGTAAAATTTTTGTGTTTTTGAAGAACAAAACAAGCAAACAAAGCAAAAAGAAACTAAGCAAAACAAAAACAACAAAGTAAAGAGATTGGTTATGAGGGACTCCCCTTGTGAAGATGTCCTTGACTCCCTGGCAACGGCGCCAGAAAATCTTGATGCGCTCGACTTTCGACGTAGAGCTCGTTTGGAACCCGAAGAGGAAGGTACGATGAATATAGCAGCAAGTTTTCCCTCAGTTATGAAACCAAGGTTTAATCGAACCAGTAGGAGCAAGGAAACACCCCAAAGGTGTTACTAGCTGAGCTTTGGCAGGGCGCACTACCGGTGCTAGTAGCAACGTGGAGACCTGCACAACACAGCCACAGAACTTTGTCCCCAACTTGTGATGAGGTTGTCAATCTCACCGTGTTTTGCGGAAAACAAAGGATTAAACGTATCGAATGGAAGGAAGTAATAGTTTGCAGAAAGTAAACACAAAGCAGTAAAAGATTGTAGATTGTATGTAAAGTAAAAGGACCGAGATCCATAGTTCACTAGAGGTGGCTCTCCTTAGATAGATAACATGCTGGGTGAACAAATTACAGCGGGGCAATTGACAAACACCGAGAAAGCAATACATGCATATACTAATCATCTTGACTCCCCTGAGAATTGATTGGGCATTACAACATAATACATAGACCGCCATCCAACTGCATCTATGACTAATAATCCACCTTCAGGTTATCATCCGAACCCCCTCTAGTATTAAGTTGCAAGCAACATATTATTGCTTTACGAACTGCGTGTAAAGTAAACAATACGATTGTTCTATGAACAAAGGATTGTTGTTTTCTCCCTAGTAGCAACAACACATCTAGTACCTTAGAGATTTCTGTCACTTCCCCAGATTACCAGAGGCATGAACCCACTATCGAGCATAAATACTAACTCTTGGAGTTGCTAGCATCTACTTGGCCAAGATAGCTACTAACAATGGAAAGCATGCAAGATCACAAATAACAAAGACATGATAGAATCAATAATCAATAATCAATCTGAAATAGCATCTCAATATCCATCGGATCCCCGCAAACACAACATGTATGAATTACAAATAGATGATCTTGATCATGAATAGAGCTCACAAGATCTAAATATGAAAGCACAAAGGAGGAGAAACCAGCCATCTAGTTACTACATGGATCCGTAGTCCAAGGATGAACTACTCACGCATCACACCGGAGGCTTGCATGGTGATGAAGAAGGCCTCCAGGGTGAATTCCCCTCTCCGGCAGGGTGCCGAGAAGAGCTTCAGATCCCTCCCGATCTAGGGATGGAGATGACGGTGGCTACAGACTCTTTCATGGATTTTTGACCGGGTACTTAGGGTTTTCGTCCCGAGGGCAACTTATAGGCGGAAGGAGAGGCCGAGGGGATGCCGGGAGCGGCCACACTACCCCCTGGCGCGGGCCAGGCCTGGCCGCGCGGCCAGGTGGTGTGGTGGCTCCTTGGCCCTTCTCCGTCTCGTATTCTGGCACTTGATCCCTTCTGGAAAAATAGGCACTTTGGCTTTTGTCCCATCCAATTCCGAGAATATTCATTTTCTGACTTTCTTGGAACCAAAAACAGCAGAAAACAGGCAGCTAGCACTGTGGCTCTTGTTAATAGGTTAGTCCAAGAAATCATATGAAAAGTACATCCAAAGTTGGAACAAAACACAAGAAAGTGGATAAAACCAAGCATGGAACATAAAAAATTATAGATACATTTGCAATGTATCAGCCAATCGCTGGGTAGATGATGAAAACATAGTAAACAACAAGCGAGGGAGGTCACCCAAGGAAGATTGGGACAAACTCAATAATGATAGGAGAAGGTGAAGCAACGACGAGTATGACATACCAAGTTATGTTGCGGCTGGTTTCGCAGGAGAGGACAACCGAAGAAGCAACGATCACGGCAGCAGATATCGCAGTAATAGAGATGATGCCGACGGAAGCCAACCAACAGACTGGTACCAGCCAAGGGCTCGGGATACCCCAATGTCTCCAATGCAGATGCTGGAGGGATTCTGCAATATGCACTTCTACATCGATTCAGAGGGAAGGAGGCGCTCAAACCATCTCATGAAGGATTTCCACACGTTCCTAAAGATGAAGGAAGTATGTAACGCAAAATCAACCAAAGCAGCAAACCGAGGGTACGCCACCACACCTGGAACCTTAGCTCTTGGCACACCACTGCCGCCACCAGTACAGCCGCCAGCAGGGCAGCCACAACCCACAATAAACATAAACCAGGAGGACGAGTACCCAAGGTCCACGGGTGCAATGTCAATGATCCAAAAATGGCATCCATCCAACATGATTTAGAACTTGATCACACGACAAGTCAACATGGAGGTAACAACACCACCCCCTACACCCAAATATCTCCACTAGTCATAATAGGAAATTACATTCAGTAGGGCCGATCACCCGCTTCGAGTCCCACGACCGGGTCATTTGGCACTGATAGTGGAATCCCAAATCGACGGGTTCGACATGAGTAAAGTTTTTATGGATGCAAGCAACACCAACCTAATCTATGCCAAAAACTTGCGAGCAATGAATTGGTCCTTGACAAAACTGGCACCAACAAACACATATTTCCATGGCATAGTCCCAGGTAAACCCGAGATTCCTTTAGGCAAGATCCATCTCAATGTTGTCTTTGGTTCAAGGCATAACTTCATGCGTGAGAAGCTCGAGTTCGAGGTCATGGATTGGCCATCACAGTACCACGTGATCCTAGGGCGTCCAGCCTTCACATAGTTCATGGAAGTACCACACTATGCATATCTAGTAATGAAGATGCCAACACCCAACGGAATAATCACTATGAGAGGCAGCTTCACTCGATCCGACAACCACGATCAGGATTTCATTAAGATATGTGAATCTTTTGGCATGGAAACAGGGTTTGCATAGCTAAGTATAGCAGACGCAGAACCCCTACCAGGGGGACGGTTCGTAAATGACCGAGCTATCAACATGACAAAGAACACCGAAGAAACCCAGGCTCACCTTACGGACCTAACAAAAGTAACCTCCGTGGCCTCCAATCTAGGTCCCACATAGGATAACACGCTCACCGAGTTCCCCTGTGAGCACCGGGAGTTTTCTGCATGGACAACAACCGACATGTAGGGAATCCCCAGGGAACTTGATAAGCACACATCTAACTCGCCTCTTGATGCAAAACCTACAAAGAAATCACTCCGCCGTCTCATGGATCCTAGGCGTAGGGCCATTGGACAAGAGATCCATCACCCCACAAACATCTGGTTTATTAAGGAGATCACAAAAGCAATGTGGGTCTCCAACCCAGTGTGCATCCCGAAGAAAAGCACAAAACTATGCATATGCATTGACTTCACCACCCCAAACAATGCAACACAAGGAACACCTTTTCTCTCTGGTCCACGGAGCTGAAACCGTCCTCCAGTCGAAGCAATTCATGAATCCTCTCGGGTCATCACGTATGACGAAGAAACTTTTAGAGAAGCACTCGAAGATGATGACAAGCACTCCAACCTAGGAAACGTTGTGCAACTACGACATTTCTGCACTTAGGATTTTACTTTTCTACACTTTACATTCAATAAGGCCAACGTCCAGGAGAGTACACCAAAATATGTACCTCCCACATTCGACGATAAATAAACATAAGTTCCTGAAACTAAGTATCAGTTTTTCCATCTATTTTATTCTTGAACTCGATATTTGGGGGCTCTATCAATGATCATTTGAATAAAGCATCCACCCGATACTCGGGGGGCTTTTCCAAACAGAGCATACCAAGACTTCTGGTCTCGCCGACCAAAAACACAAAACGCTTTGACACGAATAGCTAAATCGGCCCTAGGGCGTCAGGCAAACGAAAGGGTCTCGCATAAAAATAATTTCGCATCAGCCAACATCAAATACAAAAATAAAGGCACAACATATATTCACCAATCATGGAAAAGAAATTTACATAATCTACATGTTCGTTTTGCAGGGGAACAAAGTCAGTTAGACCATGAAAGTAAGAAAAAAAATCTTCATCTTCTTCCAAGCACCTGCAGATGATTCTGATGGAAGGCCTACGAGCATCTGCATAATGGGGCTCCATGTTGATCATCCCACCTCTAGGTGGAGGAGGCAATCCTCGCAACACAACATCCAAGTTCAGCATAGGGTGGTGTATGTGCACCCAAGAAAGTGCAAGCTTCGCACCCGCTACAAGTTGTAGCTTCACGAATTGATAAATCCTCTCGCCTTGCCGAAACTCCACCATCAAATCGGAAAGAATGTAAGGCTGTGGATCCCAAGGAAACATGGCATTATATACAATGGCCAGCGATCGGCAACAACACTCGACAAGTTCCCCCACCTCGGACACATGATCCTGGAGAAGGGCCAATGTATAGGCATGATGGTGGTCAGTCCAGAAATCACTACTGGCACCTTGAGAAGAATCCATCAAAGCATTCATTCGGGTTCACAGGCTTTGAGTTTCTTCCCTCTCACATAATCGAATACCTGGGGAAAAGCAAAGGGTCATCTTTCGTGACTGAATAACAAGACTCGGGGCTCTGCGGAAAGCTTAAAGAGCATTTTTTCGCATGCCCAGGAGATTTCTTCCCGGAGATACGCTTTGTGATCCAAAGTTTTGCGCATCTTTGACTGCAACACATCCACCATTGCCTGCACGGTTCGAAGGTTGTTTTCCAGCCATCTCACTTGCTCAATTTTTTAGGCATATAGTAGTGGTTCCATGATGCGAACGATAGGATTTTCGGATGTGACTGTTCTAGAAGAAGATGGGTGTAAATCAAAAGCCTAAGGGGATTTCGAAGGGACAGCCGAATCAACAGCTATCTGGTAGAACATATGAAAAGTAGGAATTTCAGCAGACCATATAGATCACATACACGACAACAGATGCAACATAAACATTATATATACATGTAGGGATTGTTAAGCACGGATCACCAAGTTCATTACAGTAGAAATGAAAACATCAACAAACACAAAGCTAGACTGTGAGGCATATTTCTCGGCTGAAAGCGTGGCGCTAGCCGACGGAGCATCAGCTGAAGGATTAGCAATTGGAGCAGTGCTACCAGAAGGATCTCCAGTCGAAGGATTGGCTGTAGGTATCTCTTGACCCGCATCTATTGCTAGAAGGAGCCACAAATATTTCTTGGCCCTCTTAATAAAGGAGGTCAGGTCAACTTCTTTACCCTCGCTGGTGACTTGAATATAGGAGCTAACCTTCTTCTAGTCAACCCTCTCGCCGTACACCATTGCCAAGGCCATTGAAATTTCAGCACCGCTCTTCAACTGGATCATGCTATACCCCGTCAGTAGATTAGGATTGGCATTGAAGATAGCTACGAGATCGCTGAGGTCAGCGGGAACCACCTTATCCGCAAACACTTTAGCATGAAGGCTCTTGAAGGCGCATCGTGAGTGGATCTGAAGATTCCTTCCATGGACAATGTTCGCCTCAAAGGTACCAACAACATCCGATAATGGATCAGTATTTTTATCCACATCCAAAGTTAGAGACTAACCAGTAATTTCTATGATAGGAAAAATCAAAAATGAGGAAGGAAAGTCAAAGGGAAATTTCGAAAAACGGCGGCATGTTAGAAGGAAACTTACGTGTCAAGGAAGTGTTAAGTGCTTCCAATCGCTTCCTAAGATTTTCATCTCTTTTGGCGAGAGTGGCAGCTTGTTTCTCCCTTTCTTCGGCATCAGCCTAAGTTTTCCGCTTGGCCTCTTCTAGAGCCTCCTACGCGACCCATAATTTGGCCTCCAGATCCTCGACACGCTTCAATGCCTCATCCCGAATAACTCCGGATTCTTTGGCAGTGTCTATATAATTAAAATTACACCGAGTTAGCAGAAGTCAGATTATACAGAGAAAGACAATATTTGGTTGACAAGATAGAATTTTAGATTCTTTGGCTTTGTTATGGATCTTGATGAAACGAGAGGCCATATCAACCATCTCGCGCATCAGCGGCTGAAACACAAAAAAGGCTATTGAGATGCCGAGAACAAATGAGAGCAAGATATGAAACAAAATAGAGAAAGCAACACTCACATCTTGCATATCGACCTCCACGGGGTTTTCGGCTGTCACCACACCTTTACCCGCAATTTTCCTTATTTTAGGCATCGGAGGCTTTAGTAGCGCACTAGCATCTTTCAGGCTCGGTTTCTCCGTAGGTGACTTTTGCGGTTTCTCTGGGTCCGTCGATGGGATGGGCGATTTGGCAGGAGGAGACGCGATAGAGGCACCAAGGGGAGATCGTGGAGGGTCTTCTTCATCATCACCTATGGATCAGCAAATCAAACACTCGGTTTCAATCAACAATAATGTGTGATCTGCAAAAGTGAATGTAACAGAAAGCAGCACTTGCGAAGAAATGTTTCGGGTCATACGGAAGAGGCCCATCCTCGGAGGAGCAGAAAAGACAGGGATAACCAACTTTGGTTTTGATCCCATCAAATCGTCGGAATCCTCGACCGTTTCGATGGCTTCAGAGTGCTTCTACTTTTCAGTAGCGAGCACCCTCTCAAAATCTTGGAACTGAGCTGAAGCAACAAAATGGGCATCCGAAGAAGATTCAATAGTGGATGCCTCCTTTTCTTCGTCAGCTATGGCCCTAGCTCTGGTAAATTCTTCGGATATAGAGGCGCTATATAGCAGTTCGCCACTTTTCGGCAGGGGAGGAAGGGCAAAGAGATGATCATGACCCTACACCGTAAGGAACTAGAATCATACAACAAATATTACATCATACAAGGTGATTAAAAGAGAGAAGCAGGAAAACTTACACCAGGAACGAGATTCTTGTTGCCGAAGGGTTCCACCTGACATTCTGACGGAATGGGATTTTTCTTCATCAAAGTGGTGAACGACCGAACCCATTTCTCAAGAATATCAAGAGAAAGATTCTTCGAAAAATCCTCGATTTATCCATTTTTCCAGAATAGGCCCATATGGTGGGTACTCTAGCTTGGAGGGGCTGGATGTGCCTTCAAAGAAAGTAAGCCATTATCTACAAACCCGTTAGTCCTTTCGAGCGCAGCTTCTCAAATTGATCCGTAGGGGTTGAATATCCTTCATTTCTTTGGTACTTGGGCGCTATTCCCATGTACTCAACCATCGACAAGTTTTATTCGGATTGAAAGGGGCCTGCACGAACTTTTGACTTTCTACTTACTGGTCCTTGATATAAAACCAGTTTGTCTTCCAACCTTGGATAGAATACGCGGTTTTGAGGTCGAAGTAGTCCACATCAGATCGAACAGAGATAATTGCGCCTCCGACGTCATGGAAAATGGTGTTCGTGGCATTGCAACAAACAAGAAAGAAATATTTCCATAGACCCTAGTGGGGGTGGATCCCAAGAAAACACTCACAGAAAGTGATGAAGCACACAATATGGAGGATATAATTTGGTGTGAGTTGGTAAAGCTGCACACCGTACACAAAGAGCAGGCCACGAAGGAACTCGTCTGCCGGAAGGGAGAGGCCGCGATAAATAAAGGAAAGAAACATTACCCGCCATCCGTCTCCGGGTGCAAGCACAGCCTCATCACCGAGAAGCTTGAAGGAGTTTTCTTCTAGGAGGTTGTACTTGTGAGCTTCACGCAGATCTCGCACAATACATTTTGAAGGAGCTCGGCCAATAGCCCTTTTCTTCTTTGGTGTAACATCAACAACGTAAGATCGTCCCTTAGACTTGCCCATGGTAGCTCTTGAGGGGAGGAGCAAAGCATGCAAGGAAGGGAGAAAAAGCAAGAACATAGAAGCGTAGGCATAACACGAGGAGGAAGAAGAAGTGCGCAACAAAGGGGAATAGTAAACAGTAAAAGTATTCTCCTTGGATTATAAGAAAAAGGAACGAAAAGCTCAACTGTTGGATAAGGACGGTGGAACATCAGGATGCAAAGGATGAAGACACGTGGCAAGGTTCGCTAAAAGGATAAAATCGTGGGAAGTTATTACCACGGTAAACACGAAGGAAATCTACATGGTACCTTAATTCTCGCGCATAAAGGGGGTCGTGCAGTCAAAAATCACCGCTGACGCGCCGCTCAAGCGCCATCATTACTACAACACGGGGCCCACCATTGTAACATCCCATCGGGTCTTGTTTCTCGGAAAGTACGACGCGCCATCTTCGTCAGCACTGATGTCATGGGTGGCCAAATATGAGGAAATATTCGGGTATGTACAAAAATGAATATTAGTACACATTTATCAGGACTAAACTTTGACCCTATGCTCCAGTGCAAGCATTCGAACATAGCCTCGGGGGCTATTCCCATCGGGAGTGATGACCGTGCACCCGATAATGTTTCTGAAGAAGAATTAGAATAATCAAGGATTGAGTTGGGTGCATCCTTAGTTAGAGACATTAGTTTGAGCCTATGTCCCGATGCAAGCATATGAACATATCCTTAGGGGTTACTCCCATCGGGAGCGCTGCCCCGCACCCAATAGAAAATTAGTATCCAAATAGAGTCTACAAAAACAAGCATGACCCAAAGTAAGAAAACTCTTAAGATGAATATTATCCTCGTGCGTAGAAAGTGCACCCGATAAAAAAGTAGCATAAAAACTCCAACGGAGTCGAAAAACTATATAAACCTATGAGCATTACATCATTGTATCCTTAGACGGTTACTCCCATCGGGAGCGCCTATATATCACGTGATAAAATAAATCTGACAACTTCAGCAATTCCAACAACCAAACAAGGCAGTCAACAAAAAATTAAAAGATCCTTAGACCGTGTCTACCACGATAATATGTATGAATGTCGTGTCCATGACATAAAGATAAGACCCCATGATCCGTCCTGTGCGGCCTGGTAACCGCACATGAATATGATCTTCCAGTAAATTATTCGTATCCATGATACGATGGAAATCCCGACGGATGTGTTGGGTACCCGAAATAAAAGCACTGGAATTCAATATTCAATAAGTCTTCAGTAGCCTGAACTGAATTACGCCAGCAAATACCGAGTTCAAGCCTGGGGACTTGAATTTGATGTAGGTTCACGGTGTTTTTGCCCAAGAGCAATTAATTGATTCCCGATCCATCGGATGCATCAGACCTGTTATACCAAATCCCTACGACAATCAATATAAAGAACATTAGTTTATTTATATGAATCTTCAGCTGACAACAAAACTTGTCTTTGAGACTCAAACCGAATCTACGATTCAGATGGAGTCTCGGGGGCTACAGTCATGGGTATGACTAATCGGGTTCCTATGATTAGTTACCCTGATTACATAAAGGCCTACAACCCGTAAAGCCCATGGAGAATAAATGAAGGTCCAGGAAGCATCCGACGGATAGAAGGCATGTCTTCACAATCATGAAAGAAGTAAAAACCGACATTGTATTAGTGTTGTAACTGTAACTTTTAACCTATCTGTATACGTCTTTTGGACCCAGTCTATTATATAAAGGCTGGGAGGAGCCAATGGAGAGGTACCGAAGCTTTGAATAATCTATAGCCATATTGTCCATAGCAATCAGATGACTTTGACTGCCTTGTTTGTCTGATTAGCCGACGAAATCCCCAACATTCTCTTTTCCACGAAACCCTAAGTTCATAACCATGGGCATTGCCAAGGTTACCCCTTGTAAATTAGACTTACGACGGTAGCATAATAAGATAATTCCTCATACTATAATTCCAATATTCGTGTTCTCCCACAAGTGCACCACCAAGAAAGTTCACCGTTATGAAGCAGGTCATGATGACCGGGTGCTAGACATCTCAGCGTTTGCATATGGTGGGTGCAAGCCATGTATGCACTAAAATACACCATTTTTAAAGTTGGCGAGCCTAGCATGTACAGACATGGCCTTGGAACATAGATGACCAAAAGGTTAAGCATGAATCATATGTGATGTGATCGATATGTTGATATCTACCCTGGCAGCTACATCAAAGGCCGTGATGACCGGGGATGAATTGGTGTAAAGGGATCATTTAGTCACTAAACAAATGTTGAGGGATGTTCATTTGAGTGGGATTTCTGGTATTTTAGTTTGACTAAATAAGAACCCATATTATGAACGTAAGATTAATTATTTATCAAATACTATTGTAGATGTCTCGCCCTAGCTTCAACCTCGGCCCCTTCCTTGAGAAAGAAAATCTCAAAGCTGACGGGACAAACTTCACTGCCTGGTCCCGCAATCCAAGGATTCTCCTCATTCCCTAGAAGCTCTCCTACATACTTGAAGATGAGATAGGTAACCAATCTGCTGCTAGCGCCTCTCATACTGATAAAATGTTTATCAGCAAAAGGCGGATGATAACGCATGTATCCAAAGTGGCATGATCTACACCATGGAGGCCGACTTGTAGAAGAGCTTTGAGAACAAGAGAGCTTTTGAGATCATCTCTGATCTCAAGGCCATCTTTGCACTCTAGGACCGGTCTGAGAGGTATGAGGTTTCGATCCTCTTCTTCTTAGCTATGATAGAATATCACAACAGCTTGACCGAGCACGTGGTCAAAATGTCTGACTATGTTCAACGCCTGAATGACCTTGATTATAAATCAATGACAAGCTAATGATTGATAGGGTGCTACAGTCTATGCCCCATAGCTACAAGAGTTTTGTGTTGAATTATAATATGCAGAGTTTGAACAAAACCTTGAGTTGTTCGCCATGCTCAAGCACAGTGAGGTGTATATCAAGAATGAGCACACGATCTTGATGGTCAACAGGACTATTGACTTCAAGGAGTGCGCGAGAAGGGCAAGGGAAAAAGGGGCAAACCCAAGAAGGACGACAATCCTGTTGTCTCTTTCTCCATGGCGCCCAAGGTCAAGCCCGGCACCACATGCTTCTATTGTAAGGGTGAGGGTCAGTGAAAGTGCAACTGCTCCAAGAACCAAGATGATAAGAAGGCTAACAAGATTGCTTCCAAAGAGAAAGGTATATATGATATACACGTTATTGATGTTTTCCTCACTAGTGCCAGGAGCAACACCTGGGTATTTGATACTAGTTTTGTTGCTCATATATGTAACTCTCAACAAGAGTTGCGGAATAAGGAGTGTCTTATGAAGGACGAGGTGACGATGCGTGTCGGAAATGGCAACAGAGTTGAAGTCATGGCTATCAGAACTCTCCCTCTGCGTCTTCCTTCAGGATTAGTTTTAATTTTGAATAAGTGTTACTATGTACCGGCCTTGAGCTTGAATATTGACAGTGGGTCTTGCTTGTTGCAAGACCATTATTCGTTTAAATCAAAGTCAAATGATTGTTCTATTTACATGAATAATGTGTTTTATGCTCATGCACGACAAATTAAAGGTTTATTCTTATTGAATCTTGATTGTGAGGACACTCACATCCATATCATAGATGCCAAGCGATGCAAGCATGGTGATGATAATTCCATGTATATGTGGCATTGCTGGCTTGGTCACATCGGTGTAAAACACATGAAAAAGCTCCATTCTGAAGGACTTCTGGAATCGTTAGATTTTGAATATCTTGATCAATGCGAATCATGCCTTATGGGAAAATGACCAAGACACCGTTCTCCAGTATGATGGAACGGGCTGCTAACCTATTGTGAATCATACATTCTGATGTATGTGGACCAATGAGCGTCTCCACACTCAATGGTTATCATTACTTTGTCACCTTGACTGATGATTTGAGTAGATATGGGTATATCTATGATACCTTCGATCCAGATTCATGGATGCATTATAGTAGCTTTTCCCCTAGTAGACCTAGGTTTAATCGAACCTTGGAAACAATGGTAAAGGAATTAAATAAGGACACATCTACAAGACTTTGTTTTTATGTTTTACCTTTGTTTACTGGACCTTTCTAGTTTACTTTATATTGTGGGCTGTTTCAATGGATGGAGATAGGCCAGGGTTGAAGATTCACCTGCAGCTGCACAACATATGGGATAAAGATAATAATAAGCATAGTCATATGTAATGTTTTAATAGAGATAAAATTTGTGGGCAGCACATCCTAATATACTAAAACCCCTGTGAGCCACATACATAGTAATAGCCTTTTGATCCTACCGTTTGCACCACGAAGCACCGGGATACAAATTATTATTAAGTGAAAACACAGATAAAAGCCTTAAGAAGTGATGTTGCTGTTGTTCCCCAATGGATCGCTAAGAGAAGATCATACTCTCCTTTCTGTCATTGGGTTTCCTATGAGATCACCGCTAACAAAGTATCTCACCTCAAGCCTTTATCGATCTCGGGGATCTTGGGTACCTACAAGTCCAAAGATCGAGACAAGTGACAAAGAAACAAAGATACAAATCTCTTATTTAAACAGTACACAACGCTCCCATAGATTAGGTGCACATAATCGCTGCAAGGTTTCACCTCATCCTGCATCCTGTGAGGACTACTCACTCATAACAATAAGATCAAGGATAAAAAACATTGTGCAAAATACTTAGATTGAAATCAAATATTCTTACAATGGTTGCCAAATCACAAGGAGATCTCAAGTACAAAGTAATGGCTATGGCTAATGGAGAGGATAGAAGATGGAGGGAATGAACTATGGTGTGGATCTCCTTTGGTGTTGTTGTGATGCAATCTGAGAATGGCGGCCCTCTGCACGGCGGTTGGGACCTCAAAATATATAGGCGCCTTCACGAAAGTTGGGTTTGACGAGATGAAGCCGCTACCACCTGGTACGGGCGGGCCGTACGGGTGGGCCCTGCCCATATTAGTGGTCGTTATGGCCTCTAGTGCCTGGTATTGACTCCAGGTTTGCTTGGCCGTGTAGACTTCCTAAAAATCTTCATTTATGGCTCCATATTTCGCCTTAAAAGCGTGATTTCCTGCACAACACATCTCAAAGCAAAGGTTTCAATATGTTTGCAATAATTAGTCATTAGTGGCAAAGCTAGAGAGTTTCTTGTCAATTGCATGACTAAAAATGAGGTTTAAATGCGAAGAAAGATGGCTATTTTCATAGCCATGAACTTCCCCAAAGCTCAAACCTTGATCGTCCTCGAGCATGAAAACAACAAAACCATAAAGAACTCAGTGTTTAAACTAAAACAATGAGAGGATGAATTCACTTACGGTTGGTAGTTGTATGGGTCCAACACTTCTTTCATTTAAAAGCTCATCAACGTTAGAGAGATGCCAAGAATACTATACGAGCTTCAATAACCCAAAACTATCAAAGTAGAGTTTAATATAAGTATGAATAACTAGGAGTGTAACAATCAATCCAATTCCCCTAGTCAACTCTCAGTTTGCCAAGGAACACTAGGATGTTTTTATAATAGAAAAATTAAGTAAGAGAGATCATGTCCCAAGTAGCATAACAATGAAGTGTCTTATTGACACCCACATCAGTAAATCAAGACTATCAAAACACTTCTACTCCATTCATTGCTTTTCAAGAAAATTCATAAAGTAGTAATGAGACCATGCCAAGGACTTGTTATGTGAATCTTCATTTTTCACAGGTAATTCTAAACGAGCATCATTGAGTGATTCTTTTTAAACAATGGTTTGCACAACCTATGAGGGTACCAATCTTTTGCCCATTACGATGATAGGTGCCAGCTATGTCATCAACTCATAGCCAAAATCAGGGGTTGTACCTGTAACTACCTCGGTGAATTACGCTCCTAGTTACAAGCCTGGATGAGCGGAAATGGTTAAAATAGTACGGTGGGGCCCAAATGCCACTCACAGGTAGACCTTCCGGCCGTCCTAACCATTTCCAAACATCGGGACAAGAACGGGCGGCGTAATCGGCAGGCGAAGGGATCAACTACATACACAAATGAGTATGTATGCAAGCCACCATACAACAGTACATCAGAGCCATTCCATCTAAAAAGAAAGGAAATATAGCAACTCCATACGGCAAGATCCAAATATCCTAGATATATATAATAGTTTAGGATATCTCCTCATACATCAAACATCAGAGTATCAAGCGGAAGCGGAAAACTAGATCCGAGTACGGATAAGAAGCAAATCGGCATAAGATGCCCATAAATAAACACATCCCGCCCACAGATCTCACGGATCCCCATTCCCGGAATCTCTACACCGAATGATCGTTGCCCACATTGTCCGTATCTTCCACCCAGTATCCATCTTGCGAGTGTACCTGTTCATCTGAACCAATAATTTATCGTGTGAGACCCTAGAGGTACTCAGCAAGTCTTTATGCCTCTAAAGGGGACACAACCTGGGGTGACGCAATTGCAGCAAAATATAAACCCTAACAATTCTATAGATACTCGCTAACCATCCGCCTAACCATAGATAGACGGATGTCCGTGAATTAATAACAACAGTTATAACGGTAAATCAACAGATCCATCCTCCTCCTCGCTTACCGACGAGGAAGCGGACGAACAACCCCCCATCTGTTGGCAGTTTTATTATCCATTCCATGAGTGTTGCACTAGTTACTAGTCAGATACTTAGTCAAGTTAAAAGCGGTACTTTAGTTATGCTTGTCTATGATCGAGAAACTGTGCTCCAAGTCGTCCATAACCGCGGACACGGCTTTCAGAAAGTTTTACCCTGCAGGGGTGCACAAATAGCAACACACACTCGATCAACCTCGGAAAAACCAAATCAAAACCCAACGAGGCAGTCACGACAAAGCGATCACAGGATTCAGAAATATTTCAGGGGGCCACCCCATTAAGCTACCCGCAACGGAGTTAGCTGACTCCGAGACGGACTCAAGGTTTGCGTCAGTGGCTGTAAACGACTGGGAACCCGAAAGTGTGACTGGGCTTGTCGATACCGCGAAAACACTCCGCTTTCCAAAACAGTACAGTGTGCAGTACCTCGCACAATTTAAATAAAGCAGTAAAGCATGGCATAAGTACAGGATAGTAAATAAAACCTCAAACTAGTTTGTGGCCCCAAGAAATAAGAATGAATCAAGCTCTGGCTCAGGGGGGTTCATAAGCCTCCCGGATGTGGATAGCGCGAATATTCAAGGAACAGGAATCAAGTACTCGGGGTCCTACGGGACACAAGTGAGCATGAAAAACCAAATAGCAGATATTGCTCACCGATGCCACTTTCATTAGTTATCCCATACTACTCAGCTTAAGTTGTTTAGGTACCTCATTATCCATCAGACACTCACATACCCTACACATGCTGTTCTATGACTCGCATGGCTCAAACAACTCCTGTAGTAATGGCTCATGGGATGGAGGAACAAGCTTCGGTGGGGTTTAAAAGTAAAGGCTATGCAATACTTGGGATTCAGTTTAATGCAATCGCGACTCAATGATGCAAGAATAAGATAGAGGAAATAGGTACTATATGTATGCAATCATGTGGTAGTGCTTGCCTGGCAGCTCAGTTGAAGCGAGAGAAGGATCTGGGTGGTACTCCTGGTTCTCTTGGTATATCCCCTGCTCAGCGTCTACTCGAAGAAGAACCAAACAAACAAGGGCCAACATAAACAAAGTGCGCAAGCATATGAATAAAATGCGACAAGCAAACAATCATGCCATGATGAATGATGCACAAATTGCATGGCGTTAAAGTAGCATGGCATGGGTGAGGTGTGGAATACAAGAAGAAACCATTTTATTGAGTTTTGCCCACATTTTATCCTCATATTAGTTGCTGTATACTTTATATTTATATGATGCATGCTGCAAAACAGAACAAGGAATACATAAACAGAAAGGTCTCGTCGAGCTAATCATTTTAGACATATTATTTGTCAAATTTGGAGTTATAAAACAAAAGTTATTAATTAATTAAGGGAAAAGGGCATTTTATTGTAATTTTAATCAACTTGGAATTTAATGTGTTCCAAATATATTTTGAATGGCATATTTGAATTCCTCACATTTTTCTGATTTGAAAACATATATTATTTGTATTATTTGGAATTATAATTTAAAAGATATATTAAAACAGATTTAAATTTGAATTTGAATTAATTTTGAAAAAGTTTGAACTTAAACAGATAGACAGAAAAGCTTTTGTTACTCAGCCTAGAACTAGCCACAGCCAATGACCAGTGGGGCCATGCTGACTGGGCAACACAGGCGCAAAGAACAGTTTCTGTCACCGCGAGCTCTTCTAGCCCCAGCGAATGACAGGTGGGGTCACGGCACTCGCGGACCCACACGCCAGCGGACGGGCGCGGGGCTGCCACGCGGCACAGCGAGGGAGCGCGGGTTGATGAACTAAAAGCCTGGGTACCTTTTTGCAAAAAGTCTGGGGGCTGGCAGGTGGGACTGGTGGACCGCGGGTTGATGCAGAAAAAGAGGCAGGGGTTATACGCAAAACGGGCACAGCCGCACTGTGGATCTTCTCCGCGGACAGATCGGTGCTCGCAGGGCGCGGGGCGCGGCGCGCGGGATCGAACCCCGGACCTGGCGTGCGCGCGCGTAGGCGGCTACCGCTGCGGTGGGCTGACGTTGTTGTCAGGGAGATGGGCGAGGCCTAGATAGGGCGCTACGCGGAGCGCGAGCGTGCAGACGCCCGTGCACTCCGACGCGCGGAGGCCGTTTGACGCAAAGTCCGGCGAGGCTAGGGGGTTACAGAGAGGCGGACCATGTCCAGGAGAGAGAAGAGCTCACCGCGGGGCTGTCGGTGGCGTCGGATCGGGCAGGGGAGCGGTCGATCGGCGACGAGGCAGACGATCTGGAGCTAGGGTTTCTCGTCGGCCACGCGGGGATCCAGCGCTCCTGGGGCTCCTCCTTCACGTCCGCGGGTACAGGGGCGGTGCAGGTGGTCGTCTCGGTCTTCCCCAATGTCCAGACTCCTCGCCCTCCTTCTGCTACGGTGTGGTAGGGTGATGCCGACGGTGGCCGGCTTTGGGGGTAGCTGGCGGCGGTGGAGAAGAAGGGAGGAGGCCAGGGCGCCTCGGCCAGATCTGGGGAGGCAGAGGAGAGCCGGGAGTGGTGGTAGATAGCAGAGAGGAGAGGGAGATGCCGTGGGGAGGTGGGGTAGATGGAAAAGGTGGCTCGACCACCTTTCCCTCCTCCTTCACGTGCTCGAGCTGGGGGCCAGGGCAGGCACGGGCAGGTGATCGGGGACGTCCAGGTGGGGCAGGGTGAGGCCAGGAGGTAGGCTCGGTGTGGTGGGGCCCTTAAGGCAGAGAGAGAAAAGAGAGAGGGAAGGAGAGAGGGGGCACGAGTTGGAGCTAGGGTTGGGGTAGATAGGTGGCTCGGGCTAGGGTTTGGGACCAGGTGGGGTCAGCTAGGTGGGCCAGGGGAATAGGTAGCTAGGTGGGGCCTGCATGGTAGGGAGAGGGGCACCTCGGCATGGGTGAAGGAGAGGGTAAGAAGAGAGGGTGATGGTTGTATTTAGGGTTAGATGAGGGATAGGTTTTAGGGTTTTAGCTAGGTTAAAGAGAGGAGAGGTGAGAAGAGGGGGCATAGGGTTTGAATGCTTGCATTCATCCAGCTAGATCATGCAAGACTAGGTGGAATAGGTGTAGGGTTTGGGTTTAAGAGAGAAGGTTCAAGATTGAGGCCTAGGAAAGAGGTGGTGAGGATTAGAGAGGGAGATGAGGTGGAGATGTTTGCCTTTGACAATATCAAGCAAGAACATGCCAAGCTCAAACAAGATTTAGACAAGAACAAGAGAGGGTAATAAAAAGGTGGTGATGTGGTTTGAGCAAGATCAACTAGATCAAGCCAAAAGGAGGGAGAGAGAGAGAGATGGTTCTTCCCAAAAATCCAAAGACAAGCAAAGGAGGACAAAGTTGGAGATGGTTGCATGGCCCATGCAGAATAATTAATGCCATGTCTTAAACTTGTGAAACAAATTAATAAACATGGCATTATTCTTATGCATTTCCAAAAGTGGAATGAAGCCAAGCAAAAACGATTTAAAAGAGAGTTCCAAGCGGAGTAGATGGAGATGATCACATTTGATTATTATTGGGACTTGCTAGTGTGTATATTCCACTAGATGATTACTAGTCCCAAAATATTCCCACATGAGCATGAATCCATAATAATCCATATGGAAGCTAGGAAAAAGGGTTCCACTCACAAGGCATGCAAAGGTGGCCATGTGGCTCTCATATATCAATAATGTGAAAACAACATGATGCCAAGATGAGAGCATGTGGATAAAGAATTGGATCCATCCCAACCCACATGAGCTAGAGGTAAACTCAATAAGTGCCAAGCTCATATTTAGTTGGATGGTGGGATTATAAGGTGGTGAAAGAAAAGGTGGTGGAGTTGAATAAAAGATATGCCCCCAACTCAACTTGGGCATGAAGCAATATATCAAGAACCAAATACAATATCAAGAGGCAAATACAATTAATAATGCATATGAGAGAAGATCCAAAACAAAAAGGGTTTTATATGATGCTCAAATGCAAGGTGGCATGATGACATGAGCATGATATAATTATGATGCAACAATTATATATCTGAAGTAGACATTATATTACTAGACCAAGTAGCATTACAATTGTTAGACAATTGGGATGCTACAGTACCATTGATCATTCGTAGGCTAGCGGAGTTGTTCGCATCCAAAGGTGTGCATCAAAAACATGGAAATTTTTAAATAGTATCATAGTTTGATCCACAAGGTTTAGTGTTGGCATGGATCGCAATTACCACTAGACTTCATCTCAATCAAACAATACCTTTTCAAGAGTGCTATCAAGTCTATCAAAACATCTATGGGGTTAAGTATCTTCAAGGGTAAAACTCTGAAGACAATCATTCATCAAACAAGTCATAAATTTCATACTTTTCTTGTTATACTTGTTTTGCAATATTATTCCCAAGGCAAGACTCGGTTAACTACAAGAACTAGAGAAAAAGCTTCCACAACTAACTACTCATGAAAATAAAATGCTTTACTCTAACTATTTCAAATTACTCCCACTAGCATAGAATCTTAGCAAATCAATGAAGTGGGAGACATAGGACATACCTCTCATGAGTGACTTCATGATTCCCTTCCTTATGGGGACGTGTTCCTTCAAAACTCAAGTTAAAATCACTGTCATAATGATATTGAAGCAAAGAGGCAATATGAAAATCCACTTTTGAGAAAAAAGGAAAAAGGGAAAAATCTTTTTGTATTTTTGAGGATGGGGATTAAAGAATAGAAAAGAACTTGCGACCAAGCAAGGAACTTAAGAAAATAAAAACAAACTAAAGATAAAAGTAAATGAAAAATGAAAGAAAAATAAAAGTGTTGGAATAAAGCAACACGATTGTTTCAAAGCTCACATGGAGCTAGAGTAAAACCTCATTATTACACAAATAAAAATGCCGGGGGAAATATCCCCAAGCTTAGGCGCTTGCAAGCCCTTTTTTTTCTCATTGTGGTGGCGGTGGATAATCTCCGAAGTTCCATTGGCTACTCCAATTATTGAACTGGGTTGAGAGGTTGGCAGTAGCATCTCGAAGGTTGATGGAGAGGTTGGTCATGTTCTGGATGCTTCCTTCGAGAGCATAAATATCATCATAGGTGGTGTAGTAGTTTGGTGGCTGCACATCTTGTTTGGGTCCTTCTTGTTCTACTTCTTCATCATCTCCTTCTTCTCTCGCAGTTTCTTCTTGTTGGGGTAGTCCTGCCTCAACCTGCGCATCATAATGCAAACATCCATCCTCAATAGAGAACAAACCATTAGGCAAAGGAGCTAGGATCAAGTTATCCACTCCAGGTATATCAAGGAAGTATCTACCATTATCTCTAGAAATCATAACACACACCCTTAGAGTATAAAAACCGAGATGGTGGCCTCTCGCCAACGGTTGGATATTACCTGGGTTGACGTGAAGCGCTTGTGCAAGAATGGTTATGACTCCTCCTACGCATATGGGACCCCGAGAATGCAAGGATTGATGCTTAAGATAAAACAAAAGAAGGGCACCCAAATTTGGCGTTAAGTCACAGTTAGGAATAGCATCTCTAGTGAGGATCATCATATCCTCCTCATTAACTTTAGTAAACTCACCACATGCCTGCAAAGTGTTAACAATAACATAGAAGAAATAATGAGCAACATGGTGATCAATTTGGTTTCCCTTGGGTGTGTTCTCACGAATTCTCGTTCTATTTAAGTAAGCCAAGGGCGATGGATCAACAACAAAGGTGGTGGAGCGGATGTCGGTGGCGCTGTTGGGAAACCAAAAGTAGAGAGCCCATTGGTCGAGCGTCAAGGAATACTCACATTTCATAAGACGGAAGTTGATGCAATCAACTCCAGGCATTTGTTCCTCGGGGAAATAGTGTGAGCACACTGTATGCGTCAAGGTACTGAGGAACTCAAGCATCAAGCGGCGGTATGTGGACTCATCCTGAAAAACAAAATCATACAAACCAACATTGTTGTAAAGTAAGTCAAAATCACGACGAATGCCCAGTTGGTTGCGGATGTAAGTACATACCCACTTGGTGGACTTGATTTCTCAGAGCTTGAGATGGTTGAAACGGTTGAGCTAAAACTCCTTGGTGAAATCGATACCAAATGACTCGGGGGTTAGCGTATCAACGGGTGGTGCGGCTGTTCCGTAGCCATCACACGTGTACGGCTCCTCCTGTTCATCTAAAGCAAAAACAAAAATAGTGCTAATCAAAATTTTAATCCAATAGAAACATAGCATAAACAATCCTCTACACTTATTACAAAAGAAACTCCTCTAAAAACAAAACTAAGCATGCTCATAATCAAGATTAGCTCAAGAACAAGACCTAAGTCTAGACTGATAATAGTGAAAGATTGAGCAAGATTTTTATACAAATAAACCGAGATCGGAGGAGAAACATACCTTAGATTTATTGGGTGCGAGGAATCAGAAAGAGCAAGTAGAATTGAAGATCCAGTGGAGGTGGTTTGGAGTTTGGAGGTAGAAGAAAAAGAGATTTGTGTTTAGAAAATTTTAGGGTTACCTCTTCCTGAGGTAGAAATCGTGGCCGCGCGGGGCCGCCCGTACTGAGTGTCCTACCTTGGGGTCGAAGGACCCCTTCCGGTAGTGCACTCGGTACGGGCACGCGGTATGGTCACGCACGCCCGTACGACTGGTCATGATTCGGTCAGTATGTTTTGGTTGAAACTCGATGTTTTGCTCGGGGTGCGGTACGGGCGGCACGACCGCCTCCGGTCATACCAGTAGTTGTTCTGGCCACGGTGTCCTGTAGCAAAAATCAATATTTCTATTTTCTTGATTCACGATGTGGTACGGGAACATGGTACGGGGTACTCCAATGATCGTTATGTGCCCTAAAAGCTTAAAAACTTGTGTAATTGAGTTAGTATCTTCACGCGAGTTTGAACATCTTAGTAATCAACAAAATAACAACAAATAGACTTCATAAAAAACAGTAGTACTTTAAGGCCATGCGTTAGCAAATATAAAGGATCGAGGATTACCTTGTTTTCTTCTCCTCTCTCCAAAGGACTTCCTGAACACACTTTATTAAAATAAAAAACTAACACAAGAATAAAAACTTTTATTTCACATGAGTTGCCTCCCATGAATCACTTCTAGTTAAGGTCAATTATCTTGACCCAGATGGTGTTTATTTAGGCTTTGCGAGTGGAACACCAACTCCAAAGTAATTAGCCTTTAGTGTGATTATACCATCATTATTATTAGCTTTGGCCTTCTTCTTCGTAGGGAAGTGGACTATAAAAGGATCTCTAGATGGTAGTCCTATTCTCGCATTCCCTTCATGTAGATTAATCTAAGCTTTTTAATGGTTCTTAGGAAGGGCCTAGCTAGAATTGTAGGTGCAAATGGGATCTTTAGGCATGTCTACTATAAAAATATCAATAAGAGCAGGACATCCTTTAATTTCAACAATAATGTTTTCTTTTATCCCAACAACTTGTTTATAAGTTGAATAAACAAGATGGAGTCTCATTTTAGTAGTTGCAAATGGCCCCAATTTTAACTTGTCAAATAGACTCTTAGAAATTATTGAGACGCTTGCATGAAGATCACAAAGTGCAGATATCTCATTAATACCAATCTTAACTTTAATAGTGGTCTCAAATATATCTTCTAACTTAGCTGGAAGCTTATCAACTAGTTTTTATACCCCATTTCACATGAAATTTAGATGCTACTTCTTTGATAAATTGTTGGTATGTAGCATCGTTAACTTGTTCAATACCGAGATTGCTTACAGTGATCATCTTCAATAAATATTCCACAGTATACTCCGGTGTTGGCGCGTTGCTATAGGTAGTCTAGATCTTCAAGCTTTTCTTCTTTTACTCCCACCCTCATCATTTTGGGGTCCTCTACCGGATTTGGCTCGGTCTTTCCAGCGAATTTCGCAAGTATGAGAGCTTGGCTCTCAGCTACTTTGCCTAATTGTGCATCCATGGTCTTGGTTCTTTCTTGTAGAGCCTGAACATCATTTCTAATTGCAATAGCCTGGTTAGACAATTTAACAATACTAGATTCATGGTTCTCCGATATTTTAATAAGCATATTGTTTTGCTCAGTTTGAGCTTGCATGAAAGTTCTAATAGTATGTTCCAATGAGAGATTGCCATGATTTGCTCCATTATTGTTATCATAATTATTATGTGGAGGACCTGCAGGATTAGAATATTGTTTTTGAAAATTTGAGCCAAAGTTTTGACACTTCCAAGTAGGATTATAAGGATTACAAGCTATAAAATTAACATCATTAACATCGGTAGTGATAGCATTAATTTGTGTATCTTTTACTATGTTGAGTAACTCATCTAACTTTGTAGCAAGCTCTTCATTGTTTATCTCGGTGATTGCATTCACCCTTCTTGAGGTTCTTTCCACATGCCACTGGGCATGGTTGTTTTGCATATCATCAAGTAATTTCTTTGCAACACTCACTTTGTCGTGGTGGTGGCACGACAAATGCCATGGATAGGCTAAAGATGGGGCCAATGTACACTAGAGGAATCTAGGGAGGGATAGTGTGGTGATTCCACACAAAAGTGTTTGTACTTTCACTCTATCAATGGTGGATTACAAGGGCTCCTTGAGCTGTTCGTGAGAAGGAGACTAGGTCTCTTACCCCCCACAACTATGCTCTAGAGTTCTACCTTAGATAGAGGAAATGATCGATCCCCCTCTATGGAGGCCCTCATGCTCCTTATATAGGCAAGCCCAGGGTACAAAGTTATGGCACACGTGGTAGCATATTCCCCGAATATGCCCTTTATCTAAAGCTAGAGGCCTCTTTATTCACTTTAAACGGCTAGTCCGGACTATCGATGTGATCCTCTGGGAGCTGCCCCGCTTTAGGCTTCAGCCGACACTGGCTACGTCACCTTTGTTGGCCATGCCCCGTCGGTCCTCGCCTCTTCCCCGCTTCACTCACGCTTCAGTGGGCAAAGGACACATTTTGACCAAGAGGATATTCTTTCCTTCCCTTGGAAGCTAAGCGGTAACCCGGCTAGCGTATAGCTAACCTGGTTATGGGTGTACCTGCACATAAGGTAAATTATCATAGCCGACATATATTTTATGCCGGCCAGTTAATGCTAGGCAAACGCTCACCGGGCCGGGTTACTTCGTAAGTTGGCCTGCCTTGAGGTGACCCGACCAACACTTGCTTTGACCGTGCCGTACCTCGTCTAACTCAGCATTTATACCCCGGTGTGACCCTACCCGGGGGTACCCCCAACATTAGTCCCCGAAGCTAGTGCGGTCTTAGCAACTTCAGCTGTTAAGGCCACAGCAGATTCCACTTATCCGAATTTGTACTTCTTCGGCCGAGTTATTCCGTAACCCGGTCTCTTTGGCTTGACGTTCCCTTGACTCAATCCGAGTTATCTCTCGTTGGCCGGGTCATTGTCCATGTGTCTGGGTTATCTTTCCTTCTCTCATACGCTTCCCCACGTCCTACGTGGAGGGTAATCATCACTTTGCCTCATTTTAAGGGCCGCGCCAGTTTACTGCACCGGTTACTGTTTTGATTGTCAGGAATAACTGCTGCGTGCGTCATGTCGCGGCAGCCCCTCGCTAACTGTATCATAACATCACGTCGTGGGATCCTCTGCTCCTTGTGGCCCTTGTTGTGGCATGATGCTGATTGGTGTGCTTGGAAAATACACGACCACACCGTGCGGTTGCACCACAGTGTTCGAACCCACTACGTGCCCCTGAGGCATGGTTAAATAGGGGGCAAAGGCGGCTCTTGGGGAAGTTCCCCCCACTTCGCATGCGCCCCTGCCCTTTGCCTCCTTCTTCTCCACAGCGACACCACCGCCGCCACTGCCTCTGTCTTAGTGCTGCGCTGCTGCTGCCGTGCCTTGCTTCTCCTCACGACAGCACCGCCGCGTCTGCTCGAGCTTTCCGTCATGGAGCCCTGCACCTCCAAGTTTCCAATGGCCGATTACTCTTTTTCTGACTACTTCCTTGAAGATCTTGATTTAGCCATGATAGAGGAGGAGACCACCATTGTTGCTGAGGAGGAGGAGGAAGATGAGGCTCACGAGCGTGGCGCCTAGGAGGGCGCGTTCGTCTGCCAGGACGATCTTGACTGGCTCTATGTGACCCGGCGCATCCCTGCGGGCGTCACCTGCCGCCTCGCCGCCCAGGAGATATCCCCTTCTCCAAACCCAGGCGAGTTTGTTGTCTTTCTCTCCCATTTTTAGCGTGGCTTTGGCTTGCCTGTCTCCGATTTCTTCCATGATTTCATCTCCACCTACCAACTTCAGCCTCACCACCTTCCTGCAAACACAATCACATCTCTTTCCTCTTTTGCCTCCTGCATAGAGGGGTACGTCGGCCTCTGGCCTGCCAAAGAACTATGGATCAAGTTCTTTGGCCTCCGCAAGAATGTTATCCCAGATAAAAATCTCTTGCCTGCCGACAAACTTCTGACCCAGTGCAGTGGAGCTTCAATCTCCCCTCGCAAGAATTCCTCCTTTCCCCGGGTTACTAGCCTTGAATCTTGCAAAGGCTAGGCCCGGACCTTCTTCTACGTCTGGAACAACTCGGATCAAGAACTTATCTGGCTGCTCCCCTTCAAGATGGGTGTCCCGGACATCTCTTTGTGGGAGAAGATCCCGAAGCGGCCTACCTCCCTAGCGAATCAGGTCGATAAGCGGGTCAAGGAGCTGGTCAAGATGGGGCTGCGGAGCGAGGACGTCATGATCACTTTCGTCCGTAGCCGGGTCTCCCCCTGCAGAAACGCTCTCATAAGATCTGCCATCTGAGCGCCCCCCTTGACCCCCACCGGACCTCCTCCTTCGAGCTTAACAACTTCGAGGTGTTCCACCGGGTTAAGGCCATCTTCAAGATAGAGAAGGAGTTCACCGAGGCTTGGAAGGGGGGCCTGGCGCCCTTCACCCGGGCTAAGCTGCCGCCCAAGGTACGTTCCTCCCCAGGTATTTTTCCGAGTCTTGCGATATGTCGGATAGCATCCTAACTTAACCATTTAGTACTTTTGCTCTCAGTTGTTTCTCTAGCAAACAATTGATGACGACAAGGAGCCGACTCTCAAATGGGTGGCAGCCGCGTAGAACCTGACATGGAGGAGCCTGACTCGGAGAGGTTCTTGCCTACTCCGGACAGCACCAAGCGGACCTCTGGTAAGGCCTCTTCTCTAAGGGATTGGTTGGATGATGATGACTCTGATGTTGAGGTTATGGAGGTACTTGATTCGGTGCCCCTCTCTTACGCGTTTCCAGTTACCTCCGAATCTTCAGCTAACCCAGCCGGTCAGGTCCACGAGGTTCCTCCCCTTGCCATGGATGATCCGGCTCCTGCCCCCTCACAGAAGCGTCCTGCTACCTCGGCCGCAGCTTCTGAGGCGCCCCGCCCAAGAAGAGGCAGAAGAAGTCTGGGGTCAAGGGTCCGGCTAAGCCTGCTGCCAAGAGCACCATCCGGAGGACGCCCAAGCCTCGGGAGCCCCCAACCTCGAATGAGTAAGTCACATTTCTTTCCTTGTTCACCTCCGGGTCTTGATTCTTTTGCTTTTGACTTTTACTTGCCCTTCTTTCTCCGTTTAACTTGTTGTTTTTTGTTTCTGCAGCGCTCCTAGGGTTATTCCCCAGAGTGGCCCCAACATTTCCTCTCCAATCCCGAGCATCCCATCTCCCCCTGCGACGAAGATGTTCATCTGCTGAGTCCTATTCACGAGGGTTCCGCGGCTACACCGGATTAGAGCCCACCTCACCATGAGGGGGGCAACATCGATGCGGGGGGCAGTGGAGCGGCTGAGGATATGGCGATGTCGGACCCCCCCAGTTTCTCTGCTCTGCCACAACTATCAACCTCTGAGGCGCCAGCTTCATCGGCACCGCCCCGGACAACATCTTCTTCAATTCATGTTTCTCCAGCATCACCAGTATCTGCACCAGCAGTACCAGTACCCACATCACCAGTAGCACCAGCAGCTCCAACAGCACCAGTACCAGTAGTACCAGCACCAGGAGCACCAGTAACAACAATAGCAACAACACCATCAATAGCCACAGCCAAGCCAGCTTCCAAGAAGTCTTCGGATGCTGCCTCCGGATCAAACATATCTATCAAAGATATATTTCTGCCGGCCTCTCAAGCTCAATCCGGAGCAGCAGCCTCGGCTCTCCTACAGCGGTCGAAGTCTGCGGGCAAAAGCAAGAAGGCCGCCGAGCCAGCCAAGGATTCAACTTCTAGCCCTCCTGCCGCCGGATCTGAGATCAGCAAGCAATTAACCTTGTATACGAGTCCTACTGCTGCTCAGTCCGCGAGGCGAGAGGCTCATGCCAAGGGCTTGGTGACGAGCCATTCACTTAGCGGTGAAAGTTATAGTCCAATACTCATAGAATATGTCCATAACTAGAATTATGCCAAGTTTATAAACCCGCAAGATGATTTGCCAAAGAAGTTTGGTCTGGCGGAGTTCAGTGCTCAGATGAATTCTCCTACCAAGGCCATCTCCCTTGCTGGCCGGATGATGGAGGTAACCCTTTTTCTGCTATGCCTTTTATGTACGTAAACACTTATAGATATACCCACTAGTCCCCGAGCCTCCGAGGGAGTAACTTATTACTCGGTTGGATGCTCTTAGAGAATTAGCGCAAGTCCTTAGCATTTTCAAATATCCACACACCTAGAGCTGGGTTAAGTTCCACTTGACCTGGATCTTGTAGACTTCGAATATCCACACACCTAGAGCCGGGTTAAGTTCCACTTGGCCCAGATCTTGTAGACTTCGAATATCTACACACCTAGATCTGGGTTAAGTTCCACTTGGCCCAGATCTTGTAGACTTCAAATATCCACACACCTAGAGCCGGGCTAAGTTCCACTTGGCCTGGATCTTGTAGACTTCGAATATCCACACACCTAGAGCCGGGTTAAGTTCCACTTGGCCCGGATCTTGTAGACTTCGAATATCCACACACCTAGAGCCGAGTTAAGTTCCACTCGGCCCAGATCTTGTAGACTTCAAATATACCTTTTTCCATTTGCTGAACTAACATTGGCATGTTCCAGATCACCACCAACCGCCGAACTGCTGAGTTCCAGCGCCTGCTGGACTCATACAAAGATCTTCGTGCCAGATACGGCAAGTTATTGGTTGATCACCAGAAGAAGGGTAAATTTCTTTGCTTAAGACCTTTTCATTCTCGTTCCTTTGAGTTATTCACTATCCGTATTAACTTGTTATCCGAATTATGCAGCCAAGGCCGAGGCTAAGAATGTCATCATGCGCAAAAATTTGGCTGAGATCCAAGGTAACTTATCTTGTTCCTTTAGCCCTTGCATGCCCTTTTCTTGACTTGGTAGATATTTATACCTCGGCTCTGCCGGGTCAATCCACTATTGCAGTTACACTTCAAGATAGTGTGCCCATCCCTGACATGATGACTCACTTTCTCGAATAAGCAGGGAAGCACCAGGCTGAGCTGAAGAAAAAGGATGATGAAATTGCTCAATTGTGCCTCAAGGATGATGAAATTACTCGGCTGAACACCGATATCCAAAGGCTCAAGGACCTCCACAAATCCGAGCTGGATAAGGCTAATCAGGAGTTCGCCGAGGAAAAAGAGCGTCTGACAACTCAGATCTCCAAGGACAATGACTTGCTGCAGGAAGCCGACATAAAACTTAAGTCGGTGACCTCCGAGTACGAGAAGCTCCAGGCCAGAAGTGCAGATGTGCATAACAAGCTAACTCGGATCGTTTGCCAGATTTCCCGTGAGTTCTTTCTCTTCACCTTGGTTCTTGTCTCATCGGGTCAAATGTCCACTCTTACTGACATCTTTTGTTTTGTTTGAAGGCAAGTTCCTAGAGAGTGATCCCCTTGCATCTGCTGCTGTAGCCAAGTCCCGCGCGCAGCGATGTAACCCAGCCGACCCTACCGCCGAGTCAGTTCCTTATGGCACAGAGGACTTGTTGATGACCCTCGCTACCCGCATGGAACTAGTGAATAACTATGGTGCGGACATTATGCTGATAGCCATGCGGATGTTTAATGATCTCTAGCCCACTGAGTCCACTCCCAAGGGAAGCACTGCTTTTATAGCAAAACTGATGGAGTGCGAAACTTAGGTGAACCTATGGCGGGAATCTGCTGCACGAGCCGGAGCTGACACAACGCTAAACTTCGTTCTCTCTTGGTATGAAGAGCTGGATCTGAATTTGCTTGAGCGTTTGCGCACCGGATCAAAGTGGTCCAACGATCCAGAGTGCATTTCTCAACACAAAGCCTGTGCCAACAAGCTTATCCAATATGCCTTCTACCATAGCTGGAACGAGGGTCCGAGCTACCTTGACACAGTTGATGATGGCTATGTTTCTGATGGTGGTGAGGGTGAAGAGGATGAGGAGGAAGCCTCTGAGCTAGGAGAAGACGCTGAAGACCTCGAGGATGAAGAGGCTAATCCGGAGGATGAGGCCAGGACTAGCACCCCGCCTACCGATGCCGAAGTACCTCCTCCATCGACCGATGATTCGGTTCCTGCCGCTGCTCCTTGAGCTACTCAAACACTTGAACAATATTCGTGAGATCCCCGGTATGCCAGGTGCAATTGTATCTATGCACAATGGTTTTATTTTGCTACAATTGGTTATTTTTTGCTACTAAGTTTTTAAATGTTGGATTAACTTAGGTGAAATCCCCGAGTTTCCTTTTCTTGTTCCCGCAATTTTATGACTCGGCTCGCGTCTACCTTGATTCGGTTTTTGACTTACGATTCCGAGGTTCAAACAATTGACGCAACAATACTTGAAACCTTGAGATTAGCTCAAAATAATCCAACACAAGATATATAAAATAAATAGAGGGTTAGTACAAATAACAAATGTCGGCTCGATTGCGTTGTTTTCCTTAGTCATTTTTCATGTGCTTTGCAATTCCAAACTTGTTCTCTTGCTTGCCAGAAGCCAATTCTTGTTGGACAGCAGCAAAGTCGAAGATTGGGTTTTTGGTGCTCACACATTACTAATCTGGCTAAGATCCAAGTAATTTAAGCCAACCTACATATAAAAAGTAATACAGAAAAGACAATTATTAAGGAAGTTCGCGAGTTTCCGCCCGGGGTGCCGAAGTTTCATTGATGTGCTCATTGCCGACATACATACCGACATATGAGTAACTCAGATACATTCACCTCTTTGCTAGGTGAAATGGACGAAGTAGAGCTACATTCCATGGACGCTTAGTTTCCTCGCCGAACCTGTCCGCCTTGTTCTTTTCCTGTGGCTGTGCATCGATAAGATAATAGGAATCATTGTGCAAAGCTTTGCTTACAATGAAAGGTCCTTCCCATGGAGGGGATAACTTATGCATGCCAGTAGTGCGCTACACCAACCGAAGTACGAGATCACCCTCCCGGAAAACTCGGGGGTTTACTTTCCGACTGTGGTAGCATCAGATATTTTGCTGATATATGGCGGATCTAGACAAGGCCAGTTCTCTCGCTTCTTCCAGCAGATCAACATCATTTTGCCGGGCCTTGCGCACTTCGTCTTCTGTGTATTGGGTGACCCTTGGTGAATCATGCTCTATGTCGGCTGGTAATACAACTTCTGCCCCATATACCAGAAAAAATGGCGTATAGCCTGTTGATCAATTTGGAGTTGTTCTCAAACTCCACAGTACAGCTGGTAGTTCTTCTATCTAGTACCCTACTGACTCGTGTACTAACGAGCTCGTTGGGGAACCCCAAGAGGAAGGTATGATGAGCACAGCAGTAAGTTTCCCTCAGTTATGAAACCAAGGTTATCAATCCAGTAGGAGCAAGGAAACACCCCAAAGGTGTTGCTAGCTGAACTTTGGCAGGGCGCACTACCGGTGCCAGCAGCAACATGGAGACCTGCACAACCCAACCACAAAACTTTGTCCCCAACTTATGATGAGGTTGTCAATCTCACCGGTTTTGCTGAAAACAAAGGATTAAACGTATCGAGTGGAAGAAAATAATAGTTTGCAGAAAGTAAACACAAAGCAGTAAACAGTTGTAGATTGATGGTAAAAGAAAGGACCGGGGTCCATAGTTCACTAGTGGTGGCTCTCCTTAAGATAGATGACATGTTGGGTGAACAAATTATAGCGGGGCAATTGACAAACACCGAGAAAGCAATACATGCATATACTACTCATCTTGACTCGTTTGAGACTTGATTGGGCATTACAGCATTATACATAGACCGTAAGCCAACTGCATCTATGACTAATAATCCACCTCCAGGTTATCATCCTAACCCCCTCCAGTATTAAGTTGCAAGCAACGAATAATTGCATTATGCATTGCATGTAAAGTAAACAATACGATTGTTCTATGAACAAAGGATTGTTGTTTTCTCCCTAGTAGCAACATCACATCTAGTACCTTAGAGATTTCTGTCACTTTCCCAGATTACTAGAGGCATGAACCCACTATCGAGCATAAATACTAACTCTTGGAGTTGCTAGAATCTACTTGGCCAAGATAGCTACTAACAACGGAAAGCATGCAAGATCACAAATAACAAAGACATGATAGAATCAATAATCAATATGAAATAGCTTCTCAATATCCATCGGATTCCTGCAAACACAACATGTAGGAATTACAAATAGATGATCTTGATCATGAACGGAGCTCACAAGATCTAAACATGATAGCACAAAGGAGGAGAACCAGCCATCTAGCTACTACATGGACCCGTAGTCCAGAGATGAACTACTCACGCATCACACCGGAGGCTTGCATGATGATGAAGAAGGCCTCCGGGGTGAATTCTCCCCTCCGATAGGGTGCCGGGAAGAGCTTCAGATCCCTCCCGATCTAGGGATGGAGATGACGGCTGCTATAGACTCTTTTGTGGAATTTTGATTGGGTACTTAGGGTTTCTATATCGGAGGCAATATATAGGCGAAAGGAGATGCCGAGGGGGTGCCTGGGGCGGCCAGACCACCCCCTGGCGCGGGCCAAGTCTGGCCGTGCAGCCAGGTGGTGTGGCTGGGCCCCAGCCCCTCTCCGTCTCGTATTCTGGCTCCTGGTGTCCCTCGGTGAAAATCTGACTTTGGCTTTTGTCCCGTCCAATTCCGAGAATATTCATTTTCTGACTTTCCTAGAACCAAAAACAGCAGAAAACAGGCAGCTGGCACTGTGGCTCTTGTTAATAGGTTAGTCCAAGAAATCATATGAAAAGTACTCCAAAGTGTGGACAAAACATAAGAAAGTAGATAAAACCAAGCATGGAACATCAAAAATTATGGATACGTTAGCAAGGTATCAACATCCCCAATCTTAACTCCCGCTCGTCCTCGAGTAGGTAAGTGATAAAAAGAAAGAATAATTTTTGAGGTGACATGCACCATCATAAACTTGATCAAAGTATTTGTAGAACATTGATAGCTGGGATCATAGTACTTCAATCATAACAGGAAAGACAAAGTTCTAGCAATAAGACAAAGCAACTGCGTTGCAACATGAAAAGGCATAAACAAAAGATTCATGAATAACAATGCTTTGCAAGACGTTTGTTTGTTTCACATTAAGAAAACATAGCATAGTGGCATTCAGCTTGTCCCTCATAGAGTAGCAAACATAAATGCATAGGACACCTTCAAAGTTCATAAGAGTGACTAGATACAAATAGTTTAAAACAAGCAATATCAAAGCTATGCATCAATCAACAAGTCTTGGGACAATGCACAGAGAACTAAGAATGGCCACTATGCTCTCAAAGTAGGTGCATAAAGATAGAAGGTGGAGACTCAACATAAAAGTAAAAGAAAGGCCTTCATAGAAGGAAGTAGGGATTTAAGTCTCATAAAGAGCTTCCAAAAATTATGGTACTTATTAGCTTTCAGCTCTCATTGCCCCTATCATAAGCATCTTGAAGGTGATAAAGGTTAAAGTGACACAACTAAGAGGATATGCTTGACAAGTTATAAGCTGAAATCTCATGCCCCTTACTTACGAAGACTGAACCTCATGCTACTCAACTTTAGTCACAAGTAAGCTCTTGTCATTATAAGTACATATGTATCATAGAGAACCGCCAACGGGGTACCCCTTGCACATGATACAGGAGCTATCCCATAATCAAAATGACAAGGCAACCAGACAATGAGCATCTCAGCGTTCTTTTTATTTGCTATTTTCATAGGTTTTTATTGAGGATGCTTCATAGAGTGCTCATAATGGTTATGCTGCAAGTTTCCACCATGATTAGGCATGGCTTAGGCTGGCGGCCCAGGCATTTCTCCAACACAAATACAAACTCCATGATCTTACAACTTCCCCTTTTATTTCACACCGCCAGGATCCATAAGCAAAAGAACATGATATCAACGGGGTACAAAGTACAGGTGCAATGTTGAAAGCGTTCCCCATGATACATGGTTCTGCTAACTTCAACTTATAAAGTGCAAGCATATACGCAACAAAGATGGACGCAATGGTTCAAGTTTATTAAGTGCAAGAAAGTAAAGTGTGCCATCAAGTTCGTGAGAGCTTTAATCACTAGTTTTCTCATAACAAGTTTAATTCGAAAGGTAGACAAAAACATGAATATACTTGGAATAGCATATGCTAATAGGTAGGTATGGTGGACTCTTTGGAATAACTTGGTTTTAGGAGTTGGATGCATGAGTGGAACTCATACTTGGTTACGGAGGCTAGCAAAAGACAGGGAGCGACCAACTAAGAGAGCAATAATGGCCATAATCATGCAGAGCGACAAAACATCATTGATCAAAGCATAAAGTGATACTACAAGTTGAAAACTAAAGGATCATAAAGGCTATGGTGACTTGGGATAGTCATAACATGGTGTGAGCATGTGCCAAGTCAATCCAAATAAAGCATCAAAGGAGAATACCACAATACTATGCTTTAATATGCTAAAACAACGCATGATTCTTCCAAGGCACATTAAGAAATCTCAATTGTTTATAAGAAGTCATGCTACAGTAAAGAATACTAAGCATAAAGACAAAACAATATCAAGCATGGCATGACAAAGCATGGGCCACAGTCAAAAACAAGCTCTCTTTACCACTTAAGCATGAACTTTCCTACTCTTTTCCAATCCAAACCAAACTATTTGAAAACCAATGCATGAAAGAGGGGGTCCAACCAATTTATTCAGAAAACTAAGCAAACCAAGCAAACAAAAAACCAAAATGAAAAACAAAAAAGATTACGCTCCAAGAACAACACAACTGTGCATGAAACAATAAAAATGAAGTGTTTGGAAGGAACCTGGGATTTTTATTGATGAAGAAGGGGATGTATTGGGAATCCCCAAGCTTTGAAGCTTGTACTTCTTGGATATTTCTTGGGGTTACATGCATGGCATCCCCAAGCTTGATCTTTAGTCCATCCTTCATCTCATTACTTATTCCTTCCATACACCTGAAATTTTTCCTTCATACAAAACTTCACATAATCTTTATTAGCAACATTAGTGCACTCAAGATAATAGGTCTTTAGGTTCAGTTCCAACACCAATAAAACTTCCATTAAAACATTAGCTACTGTAGCACTTCCCTCAAAAAGCTCAATTCCCCAAAAGAACTAAAAAAGGAACCAACAAGAAGCAAATGCAAATAATGGCAGAAATCTGTCATAACAGACCGACAGGTAAAGACGATTTTTTTTGAAAACCTTCTGTTGCTCAAATCTAAAAGTGTTGAACTAACGAAAGTTATATAACAACCTGGGGCAGAAGCACAAAAATTCACGCTTCAAAACAACATACAGATATTTTACACGAATTTTTACGGTGAAGCACAGAAATCTGTTTCGGGACAGCAACTTTCCCAATCATTACTTCTCTCTCATTAGAGGTTACTCTTGGCACAAAAAGCAAATAAAAAGGATAAGGAGCGGTTATTACTGAAGTAATAACTTCCAAGACTCATCTAAAACTTTTGGGTTATCTCTCAATACGTACTTTTCTTTAACGCCTTTAAGTTAGGCATAAGAAGCAAGAAAAAGAATCAAGTGTTCTGAAATGAAGAAGCATTAAGAGCAAATTTTGTTTTCATAGGAGAGGAAAAAGAAATCTTCTCTCTCTTCTTAGGGAAGTGTTCTATACCTTTCTTGAGTGGGAGTTGATATTTAATGGTGCCTTCTTTCATATCAATAATGGCACCAACAGTTCTAAGAAAAGGTCTTCCCAAAGTAATAGGACAAGAAGCATTGCATTCAACATCCAAAACATAGAAATCAACAGGGACATAGGCATTGTTAACCATAATAAGAACATCATTAATACTCTCCATGAGTTTATTTTTAGCATTATCATCAAGTGGGACATTCAAATAAGAATCTTCAAGTGGTGGCAAATCAAGCATATCATAAATCTTTCTAGGCATAATGGAAACACTACTATCAAGATCACATAAAGCTTTAAAATAAAAATCATTCACTTTCATATTGATGATGGGTTCCTAACCATCTTCTTGTTTTATAGGAATAGAAGCTTTATGTTTCATCATTTTTTCTTTAATCTTTATGAGAGCACCAGTAATGTGTTTTCGTAAAGGCCATATTCATAGAACTAGCATTAGGACTTTTAGCAAGCTTTTGTAGGAACTTAATAACTTCAGAGATATTGCAACCATCAAGATCAAAATCATAATTATCATCTGAAGTAGTAGAGCTATTACTAGCCTCAACACTAGTGGTAGTGATAGTAGAAACACTAATGTTTCTAGCAATTTCATCTTCTCTTTCCCACTTAGCATGCAATTCAGCTAATAGTCTAACATTTTCACCAATTCTAACTTGTATGGCATTAGTAGCAGCAAAGGGATTATCATTAGTTTCCGGTTTAGCAGCCATTTTATTCAAAGAAGATTGAGCTTCAGCCAAAGATGCTATATTTCTTTCAACATTAGAGAGTTTTTCCTCAATAGTTTTATTGAAAGCAGTTTGTTTACTAATAAAATCCCTAAGCATAACTTCATGTTCAGAGGAAGCACTCCTATTATTGTTGTAGGAATTTCCATAAGCATTACCATTGTTGGGAGGATATGGCTTATAATTGCTGTTACCAAAATTATTCCTGTAGGCATTATTGCTAAAATTATTATTCCTTATAAAGTTCACATCAACTCGCTCTTCTTGAGCAACCAAAGAGGCTAAAGAACATTATTTGGATCAATATGGGCTTTCCCATTAACAAGCATAGACATAATAACATCAATTTTATCACTCAAGGAAGAGGTTTCTTCAACAGAATTTACCTTCTTACGTTGTGGAGCTCTCTCAGTATGCCATTCAGCATAGTTAACCATCATATTATCCAGAAGCTTTGTTGCATCACCCAAAGTAATGGTCATAAAGGTACCTCCAGCAGCAGAATCCAATAGATCTCTTGGAGAATAGTTCAATCCTGCATAAAAGGTTTGGATAATCATCCAAGCAGTCAGTCCATGAGTGGGACAATTCTTTACCAAAGATTTCATTCTTTCCCAAGCTTGAGCAACATGCTCATTATCAGATTGTTTAAACTCCATTATTTCACTTCTCATAGATATAATCTTAGCAGGAGGATATTATTTTCCAATAAAAGCATCTTTGCATTTAGTCCAAGAATCAATACTATTCCTAGTTAAGGAATTCAACCATTCTTTAGCTTTTCCTCTCAAATAGAAAGGAAACAATTTAAGCTTAATAATATCTCCATCTATATCCCTATGCTTTTGCATCTCACAAAGCTCAACAAAGTTATTTAGATGAGCAACAACGTCTTCATTACCAATACTAGAAAATTGTTCTCTCATAACAAGATTGAGTAAAGAAGGTTTTATTTCAAAGAAAGTAGCTTCAGGAACAGGTGGAGCAATGGGTGTGCTCATAAAATCATTGTTGTTGGTGCTAGTGAAGTCACACAACTTAGTGTTTTCAAGAGTAGTCATTTTTTTGTGTTTTTAATAAAGAAATCAAACTAGTAAAACTATTTTTTGTGTTTTTGATAAAGAAACAAGCAAACAAACCAAAAAGTAAACTAAGCAAAGCAAAAATAACAAAGTAAAGAGATTGGTTATGAGGGACTCCCCTTGTGAAGATGTCCTTGACTCCCCGGCAACGGTGCCATAAAATCACTTTGATGGCGCGTGGTTGACGTGGGAGCTTCTTCTTCTTCGATCCCCGGCAATGGCGCCAGAAAATCACTTGCTGACTCGTGTACTAACGAGCTCGTTGGGGAACCCCCAGAGGAAGGTATGATGAGCACAACAATAAGTTTCCCTCAGTTATGAAACCAAGGTTATCAATCCAGTAGGAGCAAGGAAACACCCCAAAGGTGTTGCTAGCTGAACTTTGGCAGGGCGCACTACCGGTGCCAACAGCAACGTGGAGACATGCACAACACAACCACAGAACTCTGTCCCCAACTTACGATGAGGTTGTCAATCTCACCGGTTTTGCTAAAAACAAAGGATTAAACGTATCGAGTGGAAGAAAGTAATAGTTTGCAGAAAGTAAACACAAAGCAGTAAACAGTTGTAGATTGATGGTCAAAAAAAGGACCGGGGTCCATAGTTCACTAGTGGTGGCTCTCCTTAAGATAGATGACATGTTGGGTAAACAAATTACAGCGGGGCAACTGACAAACACCGAGAAAGCAATACATGCATATACTACTCATCTTGACTCCTTTGAGACTTGATTGGGCATTACAACATTATACATAGACCGTAATCCAACTGCATCTATGACTAATAATCCACCTTCATGTTATCATCTGAACCCCCTCCAGTATTAAGTTGCAAGCAACGGATAATTGCATTACGCATTGCGTGTAAAGTAAATAATACGATTGTTCTATGAACAAAGGGTTGTTGTTTTCTCCCTAGTAGCAACAGCACATCTAGTACCTTAGAGATTTCTGTCACTTCCCCAGATTACTAGAGGCATGAACCCACTATCGAGCATAAATACTAACTCTTGGAGTTGCTAGAATCTACTTGGCCAAGATAGCTACTAACAACGGAAAGCATGAAAGATGACAAATAACAAAGACATGATAGAATCAATAATCAATCTGAAATAGCATCTCAATATCCATCGGATCCCTGCAAACACAACATGTAGGAATTACAAATAGATGATCTTGATCATGAATGGAGCTCACAAGATCTAAACATGATAGCACAAAGGAGGAGAACCAGCCATCTAGCTACTACATGGACCCGTAGTCCAGAGATGAACTACTCACGCATCACACCGGAGGCTTGCATGATGATGAAGAAGGCCTCCAGGGTGAATTCTCCCGTCCGGCAGGGTGCCGGGAAGAGCTTCATCTCCATCCCGATCTAGGGATGAAGATGATGGTGATTACATACTCTTTTGTGGAATTTTGATCGGGCACTTAGGGTTTCTGTATCGGAGGCATCTTATAGGTGAAAGGAGAGGCCGAGGGGGTTCCTGGGGCGGCCAGACCACCCCTGGCGCGGGCCAATCCTGTCCATGCGGCCAGGTGGTGTGGCCGGGCCCCAGCCCCTCTCCGTCTCGTATTCTGGCTCCTGGTGTCCCTCGGTGAAAAACTGACTTTGGCTTTTGTCCCGTCCAATTCCGAGAATATTCATTTTCTGACTTTCCTAGAACCAAAAGCAACAGAAAATAGGCAGCTGGCATTGTGGCTCTTGTTAATAGGTTAGTACAAGAAATCATATGAAAAGTACTCCAAAGTGTGGACAAAACATAAGAAAGTAGATAAAACCAAGCATGGAACATCAAAAATTATGGATACGTTAGCAACGTATCACACCCCGCTAATCTTTGCAGCGGCTCAATGAGCCGGGGTTTTATCCTGGACAAGGCTAGTCTGTTGGATCTTTCCATTTGCCCATTCGATGCAGGGTGGGCTACTGAGACAACGTCTAGCCAGATCTTCTTCTCTTGGCAGAACCTCGCAACTGCTCCTTCAGCAAAGTTTGTGCCATTATCAGTTATGATACTATGGGGATAGCCATACCTCAAGATTATATCTTTGAGGAAAGTTACTGCTGTTGCCCCATCACATTTTCTGATTGGCTTCACTTCAATTCATTTGGTAAACTTATCCACCATAACCAAGATATGGGTCATTCCTCCCCTAGCCTACTTAAATGGCCCTACCATGTCTAGGCACCACACATCAAATGGCCAAGTAATAGGGATTGTCTTGAGTTCTGACATTGGCACATGGGTCTTGGTGGCATACCTCTGACAACCATTGCATTTCCTCACAAGATCCTCTGCTTGCTCCAAGGCACTTGTCTAGTAAAATCCATGCTAGAAAGCCTTTGCCACTAATGCTCTTGAAGATGCATGATGACCATATTCTCCTTGATGGATATCTCGCAGTATGTCAAGCCCTTCTTCCGGGTCTACGCAACATTGCAAGACACTTGTGACACTTTGTTTGTATAGCTCGGCATTGATTATGGTATATGCCTTGGCTCTTCTCTGAATTTTCCTCGAGTGTATCTCATCATCCGGCAAAGTTCCTGCTTATAGGAAATCAAATATCAGTTTAGCCCAAGCAGGTATAGGCCGGATAGGGAAAAGTTCTTCATCAATTTCCATCACATCCACCGATATAACTCCTGCTAGGTCTGGCCAAACAGTCCCCAGGTTTGCTGAGGCAGTCCCCGGGTTTGCCGAAGCAGTCCCCGGGTTTGCCGAAGCAGTCCCCGGGTTTGCTGAGGTTCCTCCCCAGTCTATTTCCATAGGTGTAGCTTCTAATCCGGAAATTGCCGGGACATAAATTGAGTCGGATTCTGGTGATGGTGTAATTGATGGTTTTCTTAGGTGCTCCAAAGCAACATTTGGCAGGATTGGTTGCTGGGATGACCCCAATTTGGACAATATGTTGGCTGCCTCATTTTTAATCTGAGGTACGTGATGGAATTCACATCCCTCAAAAAACCCCACTTATCATTTGAACATGGAATCTGTAAAGGGCCATATTGGCATCCAGGGCATCCCAATTGCCAGATACTTGTTGCACCACCAAATCCGAATCTCCCAAAGCATTGTATCCGACGTATTCCTACTTCCTTCGCCACTTTAAGCCCATGCACAAGTGCTTCGTATTCTTCCATGTTGTTTGACGCGCTGAAGTGAATTTGCAAGACATATTTCAACTGATCCTTCTTGGGCGAGGTAAGCACTACCCCGGCGCCCAGTCCTTCTTTCAGCTTTGACCCATCAAGGTGCATCCGCCAGTAATTTGAGTCTAGCAAAGGTGGTTCGTATTGCATCTGGCGGAAATCTGCCACAACCTGTGATTTGATCGCATCTCTTGTACCAAACTGTGGCGCATATGGGGCCAGCTCAATTGCCCACTTTGCTATTCGGCCGCTAGCATCCTTGTTGCTCATAATCTCTAATATGGGCACCTCACATACCACCTTGATGGGGTATTCCTCAAAGTAATGTTTGAGTTTCTTGGCCGCATGTACACACCATATGCCATCTTTTGGTAGTGTGGGTAGTTCTGTTTTAGGCCAATAATACCTCGCTCAGGTAATATACCGGTATTTGCACCAACTTTCCTTCCTCATAATGTTCCACCACTACCACTGCGCTTACAACTCGGTTGGTTGCGGCTATATAGAGCAACATTGGCTCTTTAGGTAGTGGGGCGGCTAATATTGGTGCAGAAGACATCATCTTTTTTAATTCTCGAAACGCGCTATCTGCTTGTGGTGTCCATGTAAATTTGTCTGCTTTTTCATTAACTAGTAGAGGGGTAATGCCTTCTCTCCCTGCCGACTCACAAACCGGCTTAGCAATGCCAGGCAACCAGTGAACTTCTGCACATCGTTAAGGGACTTGTGTAGCTCCATCCTCTCTATAGACCAGATTTTTGTTGGGTTAGCTTCAATACCATGGCCGGACACGAGAAAACCGAGTAATTTTCCAGGCGGCACACCAAAGGTACATTTTTCCGGGTTAAGTTTCATCTGGAACCGCCTTAGGTTCACGAACGTCTACCGGATATCATCAAGGAGTGTATTTCTTTCCTTAGTTTTTATCACAACATCATCCACATAGACTTGCACATTTTGACCTATTTGGTCATGTAAACATTTTTGCAAGCATCGATGATACGTTGCTCCTGCATTACATAGTCCAAACAGCATAGTGCGATAGCAATAAGCCTCGTAAGGGGTGATAAATGTAGTCTTTATTTGATCATCCGGATTCAGGGGTATCTGGTGGAAACTAGAATATGCGTCTATGAATGACAAGAGTTCACATCCGGCAGTTGAGTCTATGACTTGGTCTATCCTAGGCAGTGGGAATGGATCTTTCGGACACGCCTTATTTAGGTTCGTGTAATCAATGCACATACGCCACACGACAGCCACGTTCAGATCATCCTTCTTCTTTTCCACGAGCACCGGATTAGAGAGACAATCCGGGTAAAGTACCTCCATGATAAATCTGACTGCTAGGAGCCTAGCTATCTCATCTCCAATGACATTTCTCCTGTCTTCGGCGAAGCGGCGGAGAGGTTGCTTCACTGGCTTAGCTCCGGGTCTCACATTCAAAGAGTGCCGAGCCAACTTCCTCGGTACACCTTGCAGATCCTGTGTGGACCAAGCAAAGATATCTAGATTCTCACGGAGGAAGTTGACGAGCTCGCTTTCCTATTTGTCGCCTAACCCGGCACCAATGGTTATAGTGTGCTCTAGGAACTAATCATCAATGGGTACTTTCTTTGTATCTTTTGTTGCTTGGAAAGAAACACTCCCATGTGGGTTGGTCCGAGCCGGCATATGCTGCTGTGCGGACTGAGCCAATGCCACCACTTCCTGAATTCTCCTTTTCTCTTGGGCTATCACGAGTGACTCTGCTAGGTTAGATCCAGCGGAAGCGCACTCGATCGACCGCCTAAAGTCCCCTGATATGGTAATCACTCCCCTTGGTATAGGCATTTTCATCTTTAGGTAACTGATGTGAGTACTTGCCATGAACTTGCTCAGAGCAGGTCTGCCATGTAACGCGTGATAAGCTCTTTCTAAGTTTACCACTTCAAACTCCAAATTTTCGGTCCAGCAGTTATCCCTTATACCAAACAACACACCAACCCGAACTTTACCAATGGGCTCACAGGAGATACCTGTCACAATTCCATGGAAAGCGGTCCTTGTAGCTTGGAGCATGTTCTACGAGATCCCTAACTTGTGCATGGTATCCTTGTACATGATGTTAATGCTGATGCCATTGTCTATTAGCACCTTGGAAAATCTCACGTTTATATTCGGACCGATGAACGTCAGATCCAGCACCAGCGCATACGATCCTGGACTTGGCATGAGCCGGGGATGATCCTTGATGGTCCACGTAATCTCCTGATCCGACCAAGGCATGTACCTCCTCACGGTCGACATTACTGCATTCATCTCCATATGTCGGTGCTGCAAACTCTTTCTGTCAGTTTCCTCCATGGTAAACACACAGTAGCTTTGGTGATGCTCCCTGTACTCGTTTCTTCCTTCATGACCATGGTAACCTTGGTATTGTTGTTGCTGGTTATTCACCTGATGCACCGCATCCCTCCTTTCTTGATTTTCATACCTCGGTGGGGGTAGTGGCAACATTAGTTGCTATCAATTCCCCTCTGCGAGCAATTGCTGCCAAGGTGCTTCATTTCGGGGTTCTTCAATTCGAGGTACCTGAGCATTCCCCGAGCTACCCTGCTCTAGTTTCCTCATCCACTCGCATTGCTGAGTCGTATGGTTCGCCGGACTATTTGGACTTGGCATATGGAATTTGCAAGGCTGGTCCAACATAGATTCGAATGTGTACCTCGGGCGGTCCTTCCTCTCTTGCCATTGTTTCTTCTGTTCCGGAGTCCAAGGCTTCTTGCCTTCACCCTTTTGTTGCCAATGTTGTCCTCCAGTTTTCTGGCGCTGGCTAGCACCGGCATGGGGCTGATCTCGGTCTATAGCCGTCACTTGCTACGAGCTATACCTGTAATCCGGACGATCATCCCTTATTTTACCCTGGAAATCATTTCTCCTGGATGACCCAAAGCCATCCGTGTTATAGTATTCCTCATTTGACTCGCTTGACATCATCCGGGGTTGGGCTGGATCTCCCAAAGCTACGAATCCGTGATCAGGATTGTCTCGGCCAAGGTGGTTGGCATATCTTGCTGCAACCTTTGCCACTGCATACTTCCATATCTACAGCCTTGCGCGAACCACGCAATTGCTTGTGATTCAATTACCCCCTCACATGAGTTGCGCACATTGCACCACCGAGTCAGAAAATCTCGGTCTGGCTCATTCGGTCTCTGCTGGCATAACTCCAAAGTCCGTGGCCTATTTGGCCTCTTGTAGGTTCTTGACAAATTGCTAACGAATAATTCCTCAAAATCCAACCAACAGTTTATGCTCCCTGGTGGCAGGTTGTTCAACCAAACTCTTGCAGGTCCTTCCAACATCTGGGGCACATATCTTACTGCCCACCTCAAATTTCCTGTTGCGATTTTAACAGCTGTTGCATAATCAATGAGCCAATCCTCTAGCTTAGTGCTACCATCGTAAGTCGTTGTTCCTCTGGCCAGCTGAAAGTTTGGTACTGGCAGTTCCCTCATGATTCGAGGTCCAAAGCATGCCGGACCTAGAGGACCTTGCACCTCGATCATCTCCAACCTATAAATTCTATCCAACTTCACCTTGCGTCATTCGGCTGTAGATTCTTGCTTCCCAGCCTTGATCCAATCACATGGTGCTCCGGTCTAGGGTATCAATCATTGACCATTGCCGAGTAACCATCATTGTATCTGTCTTGATCCGGACGAGCATATTGCTGCTGCATCGCTTGGTCAGCGCTTCTCTCTTGTCGAGGTGCGTACAGCTGCTGCTGTTGCCGAGGTGCATTTTGCCCTGCTCCCGCCAGATCACGTTGTCCAGCATTGCCATTGGCAACGTTCCTTCGACCGGCATTGCCTTGGTCGCGGTTACCTCGGCCAGCTTCACCTCAGCTGGTACTATGGCGATCTTCATCAACTTGCACTGTTTTTACTTTTCCGCCTCTCACCGGATCATAGGGGACCATCTGTTTGTCCTTTCTACCCGAGGTTACAACCTCCTCTCTCCTTAGACCATGACCCGGGGAAGATGCAGCTCTAGCGGATTTTGCCGGGTTATTTCTAGCCGAATGAACTACATTTGATGCTCCGGGATGCGTCGAGTTTGCCTTGTTCATTTCCTCATTTTGCTGGCACGCCACCCTCAACAAGTGGTTTACTCTTTCCTGTTGCCTTTCCGGGGCCTCTCCGGTTAATCCTTCTAACTTGGATGCGGCTGCATTTGTAGCCCTGAGGTTCTTTGCCGGGGTACTGTATCTCTCCAGCCCTCCTGTTACTATAGTAGTTGTCTGACGTGGCCTAGGCTCATACTCCTTGTCAATATCAGTAATCAGGTTTCTACCTCGGATTTTCACCCCATCTATGTGGTTTGCCTTTGCATATTCTCTCAAAGTGATGTTCGGCGACTGTTGTAACTCAGCCACTTTTTTTGCTCCAGCTAGCACTTTCTGCCTAGTTTCCTCTAACTCAGCCTGCACCTGAGCCGGATCTACTACATGAGCTATTGGCGTTGCTAAGATATCTATTGCCTGCTGCAGTATATTCTCTGGCCTCTCTAGTAGAGGGAATCTAGACCTTGCCTGCTTTGGCGTGACCTCCGGGTTTGGCGCCGGGTCCTTGCTTGTTCCTACATTTGGTGCGGTCATCATGACCTCAATGCAGCTTGCGGGGCGAGTGATACGCGGGCCGCCAGCCATGCTGAGAGGTGGCTCGCCTCCCTCGACGAAGTGCCACAGGTGAACGCATGACTCGTCCACGCCGGCGTAGATCTTGTGCGCGCCAAGCTTGATGAAGAGGCCATTGTGTGGAGGACGACGCATGCCGAAGCTTCCAGCATTGTCACTGACGTAGTCTAGTGCTCCAAAGCGCTGAACCAGGCCGGAGACGATGTGCTCGCCCGTGCCGATGATGTTTCAGGTCCGGATTTTCACCCCTGCTAGCGCTTCTAGCCCCACGGTGGGTGCCAACTGTCGTGGTGGTGGCAGGCAGATGCCATGGATAGGCTAAAGATGGGGCCAATGTATACTAGAGAAATCCAGGGAGGGATAGTGTGGTGATTCCACACACAAGTGTCTGTACTTTCACTCTATCAATGGTAGATTACAAGGGCTCCTTGAGCTGTTCGTGAGAAGGAGACTAGGTCTCTTACCCCCCACAACTATGCTCTAGAGTTCTACCTTAGACAGAGGAAATGATCGATCCCCCTCTATGGAGGCCCTGATGCTCCTTATATAGGCAAGCCCAGGGTACAAAGTTAGGGCACACGTGGCAGCATATTCCCCGAATATTCCCTTTGTCTAAAGCTAGATGCCTCTTTATTCACTTTAAACGGCTAGTCTAGACTATGGATGTGATCCTCTATGAGCTGCCCCGCTTTAGGCGTCAGCCGACATTGGTTGCGTCAGCCGACACTGGCTACGCCACCTTTGTCGGCCACGCCCGGCCGGTCCTCGCCTCTGCCCTGCTTCGCTCACGATTCAGTGGGCAAAGGTCACCTTTTGACCAAGAGGAGATTCCTTCCTTCCCTTGGAAGCTAAGTGGTAACCCGGCTAGCGTATAGCTAGCCCGGCTACGGGTGTACCTGCACATAAGGTAAATTATCATAGCCGACATATATTTTATGCCAGCCGGATTAATGCTAGGCAAACGCCCACCAGGCCGAGTTACTCCGTAAGTCGGCCTGCCATGAGGTGACCTGGCCAGCACTTGCTTTGACCGTGCCATACCTCGGCTAACTCGGCCTTTATACCCCAGCGTGACCCTACCTAGGGGTATCCCCCCAACACACTTGCTTTCCCATGATAGCTCCTCCTACGGTAGTATCTAGCATAGACTTAGACATTGGGTTAATGCCATTATAAAATAAATGCAATATTAGCCATTCTTCCGTCCCATGACTAGGACAGTTCATTACGGCTTCTTTCATCCTTTCCAAAGAAAGCGCTAGTGGATCGCGGTCTTCTTGTCTAAAACTAGTGATGTTGGATCTTAGTTGCATAGTATTAGCTGGAGGGAAAAATTTAGTTATAAAGAGATTAGTACATTCCTCCCAAGATGTAATAGTGCCTTTAGGCAAAGCTAGCAACCAATCCTTAGCCTTTCCTCTAGAGAGAAAGGAAATAAACATAATTTAACCACATTTGGGTCAACATATTTAATACGCATCATGTCGCAAATTTCAGTAAAAGTATTAAGGTGCAAACCTGAATCCTCAAAAGATGAGCCTCCAAATCGGTTCTGCTGAACCAAACTCAAAAGGTTGGGCTTAATTTCATATTCTTCCGCATCAATAGAGGGCTGAGTAATATATAGGTGCACGAATAAAATCATCAGTAGGAGTAACATACTCACCAAGTTTCTTTTGAGCCATGGCTCTTGTCTTTTTAGTGTTTTTAATATAAGGGAAACAAATAAACAAGTAACAATTTTTTTGGGTTTTCAAATAGATAATAAGAAAGTAAACTAATAACAAGAAATAAACTAGAAACAAAAAATAAAACTAATAACAAGGTCTCTAGTGACCTCACCATGATAACGAATTGCATCCCTAGCAAAGACGCTAGAAAAGGATTGATACCTTTGATCCATATTACCGGATACAGTATAGTAGCTTTTCCCTAGTAGACCAAGGTTTAATCGAACCTTGGGAAACAATGCTAAAGGAATTAAATAAGGACATGTCTATAAGACTTTTTTATTCGTTCTACCTTTGTTTACCGGACCTTTCTAGTTTACTTTATATTGTGGGTTGTTTCAATGGATGGAGATAGGCCAGGGTTGAAGATTCACCTGCAGCTGCACAACATATGGGATAAATATAATAATAAGCACAATCATGTGTAATGTTTTAATAGAGATACAATTTGTGGGAAGTACATCCTAATATACTAAAGCCCCTGCGAGCCACAGGCATAGAAATAGCCTTTTGATCCAACCGTTTGCACCACAAAGCACTGTGCTACAAACAATTATTAAGTGAAAACACAGATAAAAGCCTTAAGAAGTGATGTGGTTGTTGTTCCCCAATGGGTCGCTAAGCGAAGACCGTACTCACCTTTCTGTCATTGGGTTTCCTATGAGATCACCGCTAACCAAGTATCTCACCTCAAGCCTTTATCGATCTCGAGGATATTGGGTACCTACAAGACCAAAGATCGAGACAAGAGACAAAAAACAAAGATACAAATATCTTATTAAACAATACACAATGCTCCCATAGATTAGATGCACATAATCACTACGAGGTTTCACCCCAACCCATAGACCGTGAAGACTACTCACTCATAAGAAATAAGATCAAGGATAGAAACATTGCGCAAAATACTTAGATTGAAATCAAATATTCTTACAATGGTCGCTGAATCACAAGGAGATCTAAAGTATAAAGTGATAGCTATGGCTATGGAGAGGATGGATGGTGGAGAAGATGAACTATGGTGGTGGATATCCTTTGGTGGTGTTGTGATGCAATCTGAGAATGGCGACCCTCTGCGCGGTGGCTGGGACCTCGAAATATATAGGCGCCTTCACGAAAGTTGTATGGTTTTACAAGACAAAGCCGCTGACACCTGGTACGGCGGGCATTGCCTGTACTAGTGGTCATTATGGCCTCTAACATCTGGTATTTACTCCAGGTTTGCTTGGCCGTGCAGACTTTCTCAAAATCTTCATTTATGGCTGCAGATTTCGCCTTAAAAGCGTGATTTCCTGCATAACACATCTCAAAGCAAAGGTTTGCATATCTTTGCAACAATTAGTCAATAGTGGCAAAGCTAGAGAGTTTCTTGTCAATTGCATGACTAAAAATGAGGTTTAAACGCGGAGAAAGATGGCTATTTTCACAGCCATCAATCTACTTGATGAAACACAAGTGTGAGACCTTTGAAAAGTTCAAAGAAGTTTAGAGGGAAGTTGAGAATTAGCTCGATAGAAAATCAAGCACCTTCGAACTAATCGAGGGGGAGAATATTTGAGCTACCAGTTTGGCACACATCTGAAGGCTTGTGGTATCATACCACAACTTACGCCAGTTAGAACACCACAGCGTAATGGTGTGTCCGAGTGACATAATCGCACACTATTAGATAGTGTGTGGTCTATGATGTCTCTCACCGACTTATCTATATCTTTTTGGGAGTATGCTCTTTAAACTGCCACATTCATTTTAAATAGAGCGCCATCCAAGTACGTGGAGACAACGCCATATGAGATATGACATGGCACGAAGCCAAAGTCGTCTTTTCTGAAGGTTTGGGGATGTGAGGCTTACGTTAAGAAACTACAGCCTGACAAACTCGAACCAAAAGCGGAAAAATGCATCTTTGTAGGATATCCAAAGGAAAATATTGGATATGCCTTCTACAACCAAGCTGAGGGGAAAACATTTGTCGCAAAGAGTGGTACCTTCCTCGAGAAAGAGTTCCTTGCGAAAGGTGTAAGTGGAAGGAAGATAGAACTCGATGAGATTGTTGATCATGATCTTCAAATACCGAGTGTCGCAATAGAAGCTGTTCCAGGACCGTCCTCATCAATTGAAGTGGGAGAAAATGATGATGATCATGAACCTCATAAATAGATAGCTATCGAACCCTGCAGGTCAACAAGAAAACGTTTGGTATAGTCATCTTGTGAACATGGTCATGATGGTTGAACATGATAAACCTACAACCTACACAGAAGCAGTGGAGGGCCCTGAACCCGAGAAATGGCGAGAATCCATGGAATCCAAAATGAAGTCCTTGTATGCCAACTAGGTATGGACCTTGGTCGACATTCCCGAAGGCCGAAAGGCCATACAGAATAAGTGGATCTTCAAGAAAAAGACGAACGTTGATGGAAACGTCACTATCTACAAAACTCGACCGTAGCAAAGCTAAAGTCTATTCAGATTCTACTAGTAGTTGCTACACATTTCGATTACAAAATATGGCAGATGGATGTGAAAACCGCCTTCCTAAATGGCAACATTGAGGAAGAGTTGTATATGATGCAACAAGAGGGTTTTGTCAATCCAGGGGATGTTGGTAAAGAATGCAAGCTTCAGAGGTCCATCTATGGACTGAATCAGGCATCACGGAGCTTGAATCTTCGATTTGATGAAGTCATCAAAAGTTTTGGATTTTTCCAAAATGAAGAAGAAGCCTGCATCTATAAGAAAGTGAATGAGAAGTTAGTAGCATTCTTGGTACTATATGTGGACAACATATTGTTAATAGGGAATGACGTGAATCTTATGAATAACATGAAAGATTATTTAAACAGTAAATTCTCTATGAAGGACATGGGTGAAGCTGCCTACATATTAGGCATTAAGATCCATAGAGATAGATCGAAGCGTCTGCTAGCACTTGGTCAAAGCACTTACCTAGAGAAGATTCTGAAGTGTTTTAGAATGGATCAGGCAAAGAAGGGTTCATTACCGATCATAAAAGGACACAAGTTGAGTATGACTCATTGCCCAGAAGCAATGGAAGTGATTCCCTATGCCTATGCCATTGGCTCCATCATGTATGCCATGCTCAGCACTAGACTAGATGTAGCCTTGGCTCTTCGCTTGACGAGCTATTTCCAAAGCAACCCTGGGTCGATTCATTGGAATGCAGTTAAGAATATCCTAAAGTATCTAAAAAGAACCAAGACTATGCTTTTAGTCTTCAAAGGACGTGAACAAGAACTTGCTATAACAGGTTACATGGATACAAGCTTCTACACTGAACTAGATAACTCAAAATCTTAAACTGGGTACGTGTTCATGGTAAATGGTGGCGCAATGAGCTAGAGGAGCGGGAAGAAGACCTCGGTGGCTCAATCTACAATGGAATCAGAGTACATGGCTGCTGGTGAAGTTGCAAATGAAGCTGTTTGGATGAAGAAGTTCATCACTGAACTTGGAGTGTTACCAAGCGTGCAAGACCCTGTGTGCATCTATTACAACACCATGGGGGCCATTGCGAATGCAAAGGACCAGAGGTTCCACTCCATAGCCAATCACATACTCCGATGTTACCATGTAATAAGAGATTACGTACCTGAGGGTAACATTAGAATTTGCAAAGTACATACATATGTGAATGTACCTGATCCATGCACCAAGCGTCTTCCACAAGCAAAGCAAGATCAACATCCAGATACTATTGGTGTTAGATTATTGTCTGATATAAACTAGTGTAATTGTACTCTAGTGCAAGTGGGAGATTGAAGGAGATATGCCCTAGAGGCCAATAATAAAGTCATTTATTAATATATGTCTGATGTCCATAATAAGTTTTGTATCTTGCTATAACTGTATTTAGTGGAAATATTAATACATGCGTGGTACATAAACAACCAGGTCCCTAGTATCCTCTAGTACTAGTTCGTTGGGCAGATGATAATCGAGGTTTCGTGATCATGGACTTGACTAAAACGTCAACTGACAACGAGATCACTTAATGAAGTGATGGACACACCCGAGAATTGCAATGTGATCCAGTTACAAAGGTCAATGCTGTGATATCTTGCAAAGCATAGTAACTTAATCCTTTGACCGTGAGATCATGTTTAATCACTATCTCCCGTGGCTGCTTTGATCACATCAACTGTCATGACCATAACGGGGTGACCATAAAGGTGTGCGTCAGGTATTCCAGAGGAATAGTTGAGGCGTATGTATCGATATCGGGATTTGCCTATCTGAAGTGATGGATAGATACTCTCGGCCCACTCGGTGAGAATACATCAAAGAGCTTGCAAGCAAGTGATTAGGTCACAAGGATGTAATATCACGAGAATGAGTAAATATGTTTGTAAGTAACACGATAGAACTGTATATGGATACATGAGATCATGTCTTGGACAAACAAGGTATCGTTGTGCAAAAGGAATAAGACTCGATGTTTAGAAGGTTCAAGCGAACAACCAAATTCGTGGAGTGTGAAGGGGCCATCATGTGTTTCCAGATACCACTGTTGGTCATTGATCGGAGAGACGTCTCGTTCATGTCTAAACATTCCCGAACCGTAAGGATATCACACTTAAGGGTAATAGACGTTGCGGGTTGATCTGCAACCGAAAGAGAAATAGGAAGAGAGAGAATCAGAAGTGTCCTGGAGAGATACCGAAGTGTTCGTAAGATATTCAAAAGGAGTTTTGAATAAGAGAAATTAAATAGAGTGTATTTAATATTTATTTAATGAATTAATAACTAATATATTTATTTAATAAAAGAAAATAGGAAAAAACCCCTACATGGGCCCTCCCAGGAAGGGAGAATACCCAAGAGAGGGTGGCGGCTAGGCCTAGGTGGGCCAAGGCGCCAAGATGGGGGCTCCCACCTCGCCAGCCAGCCTTGGTGGGCTTGGCGTGCGGGTGGGGCCTACCCCACCACCGGCGGCCAGCCTCCCTACCTCCTCCCAAAGTTTATCCCACACGGGGACTTGGAGGAGTGGGAGTGTCTAGATTTTTTCTATATATAGGGGTGCCATTCCTCCTCAAATCTCATCCCACAATTGGCCTTTGCCAGTCTATCCATCCCTCTCTCCCTCTCGTGTGTGTTCTCAAGTCAGGAACGTGTTCCACGAGGTAGAGAATTCTCCACCCAGCACACGCCGTCGTGCTGTTGGAAATCGGTACGAATCTTCTTCTTCCGCTGCCTTGCTGGACCGGGGCCCGAGAGACGTCTCTTACATCGGACATGTGTAAAACTCTACGGGGCACTGGAATTAGTGGTGTTGGATGCTTTAAGCCTACTAGACCTTGAGGTTTGCTACGCTTGACTTCATCAGCAATGTTTGTGCAGGAATGTAATCCCGCGTTCAGTCTTCAAAGGTATGAATACCGTATCCCGCTCGTTACTTCACTTCTCCGTACATAGATCTTGGGTTGGTGCGTTCTGGTGGTAGGATATATTTTTTTATTTTTTGCCACAGAACCCCTTCATTGCTGTCTCTGTGCAAGCCGTGTCGCCATGCCCCGCCACCGGAAGCCTTCAACCGTTCCACCACTGCATCACCTCCTCGAGCCCGATGCCGACCGCGGCCTACCGAGACGCGTGCAAGGGGCTTTTCTATAACCCATCCCGGTTTCATCACCCATCCCATAAATATGACATGTAGGAACAAGATTTGGCATCCTTTGGCACCTTTCATACAGCTAGATTCTCGGTCGCCAATTTCCAAATTAATTGATGCAGACAGATGTATGCAACATGATTAATTTGGAACGGAGGGAGGGAGTGCTAAATTTTGAATGACTTGTGGCTGAGGGACAGAGACAACCCCCAGCTCCTACCCCGTCCCCCGCGTCGCCTCCCTCAAGCGAGGCAACCGGGGCCTTCTCGCTCCCTCCCGCGCCTCCTCCCCCATCTAGCCCCTCCTGCCGCCGCCGACGAGTCCCACCGGCCCTTGCCTGTGTGGTGTTGGCGGCGGCAGGCCTGCCTTCCCCCGTGCATGGAGCCCCTGCTCGGGAGGTGGTGTTTGGTGGTGGTGACTCTCGGTGGATGACGATTCCGGTGGCGGCGCGTTGTCCTCGATGGCGCGACCTACGGTGGCTGCGCGGACACTTGTCTGCGAGACGGCGTGGTGGTTATGCTGTGGGCTAGCGGTGAAGCCCTCCCGACCCAGATCTAGGCCCCTTTGGTCCTCATATGGGTCCGGGCGGTCTGCCCCGGGCTTGGCCGCGCTGTCTCCGGCGGTCAGGGAAGCTGCTCGTGTGGGGGGTGGCGGAGATGGTGGCACACCTACTGCAGCGCGGCGTTGGGAGCTTCACAAACCTGATTTAGGCTCGGCCGGGCCTAGGGGCCTAGTTTGCTCTTGATGCTACGTCCGAACGGTTACCACCGTTGGTGGTGAAGGCTGTACCCTCCCGCATGGCTGCTGTTCTGATGCTCCTCGTTCTTGGCTGTTTCTTCTCGATCCCGCCGGCTCGCAATGGTTGCCACGGTGAGATGGAGATGGTGATGGCAAGAGCGTGGTGGCGCATATTGGTGGGCGAGGAGTCTGGAGGAGCACGATGGAGCGCCTGGGGTCGTGGTTTTGGGGGGAGGGGGGTTGGGAGAAATCTCGGCCGGCCTGGCCGGCACTGACGCGGTGGCGCCGGGGGCGCCGCCCTTCCTTCCTGAAGGACCCCTTCCCTATGCCTCTCCGCGTACCCGGTGAAATCCTAGGACAATGTTTGGGTAACAACGTCGCCATCGTCGCAGTCCTTCTTAGAGGTGTTCCTTGAAATACGGCGCTTTGGAGTGCTAGGAGTGTGGTTGTTATCTTCTAGAGGGCGCAATGGTTGCGGATCATCATCATTTATCGATTTGACGTTGTTGACATTTGTTTTTTTTGTTATTTCTCTTTTACTCCCTCCGTTTGGAAATATAAGACGTTTTAGCTTTGTGAATCGAAAGGTGTCTAGATACATTCGTTTCACAAAACTAGAATGTCTTATATTTTCGAACGGAGGGAGTATTTTGTTTGGACGTGCTTGTGCTGAGACCCAGTAGTTGTATCGTGTGTTTACCATATTAACGTAGCGAGGCCAAAGACTGTTTCTAGAGGGAGTACTAAATTTTCACCTCTCGCGTCAAATCTCCAAACATTTGAGGAGATCGGTCCCCTGGTCGTCTCCCGTACGGATTCCTCCCGCGTAACGCACAGGAATTGTGGCCGGAGTTGAACTGGACGTACAGCCCAACATTTGAGGGTCTGATCGGAACACGTTACATACCTTGTCACCAAAATAAAACCATAATCCGTCGAGGGTTTCAGATCGAAGGTCACCACCACGGCGTCGCGACGTCCGGGGACGAGCCCAACCACCACACACCGAAGGCCCAGCGGCGCGACGGCACAACCGGGAAGGACCAGCTGCCGCTCCTGCCGGACAACGTTCTCGCCGGCATCTTCCGTCGCGTCCGGCCGCGCTGGCTCGCCGCCTCCCGCTGCGTCTGCAGGGCCTGGCGCGAGGCCGTCGACTCCTGCGGCCTCCTACGGGCCGACCTGCTCCCGCTCTCGCTTGGGGGCCTCTTCGTCCACTTCGCACAGCACAAGTTTCCGGAATTTCTCGCCCGCCCTTCCTCTTTGGCTCCGGTCAGCGGCGACCTCACCTTCCTGCCCTCTGCCAGCCCCCATTGTAGCTATTGTGCTCGCCCCGTCAACAGCGACCTCAGCCTCCTGCCCTCAGCCGGCTCCCATTGCGGCTATTTCTGTTACAAGGACTGCGTCGATTCGTACACCTATAACATCAAGGATCACTACAACGGTCTCCTCTTGCTTGGCGGCAACTATGTGGTTAACCCTGCGACAAGGCGATGGTATACTTTGCCGACGTCCCCATCCCACCGTGTTAGGAGGGGTGTGCGCTACAATGAGCATCTAGTATACGATCCCATGCTATCTCCTTACTATGAGGTGTTTAGCACTCCCGGTTTAGGCCCCTTGCAGAAGGCATACCCCTCAATGGAGGAATCTGAATGGCCACCGTCCGTGTGCAAGATTTATGTTTATTCATCACAATCAGGTCGCTGGGAGGAGAAGGATTTTTTGCGAGATGGCGATGCTGCTGGGACAGTCAGCAAGATGCAAGCACGATATAGAGATTTCAGATCCATCTATTTTCGAGGTGCACTTTATGTCAAATGTGGAGATGACTTTCTTATGAGGTACATACTTACAGATGTTTAATGTCTAAATGCACTTTTATCTTATGGATTCTTTTTTCATATAATTAATTCAGGTCTGCTAAATCTCGGTTAATCGAGAATCACGTTAGCTCTCGATCAATTCGTTTTTTTAGGGAGCTCTCGATCGTCTCGTCTGGCTTCTGTTTCCGATTTTTATCTCGTTTATTATCTTTCTTTTTTTCTTTCTGGGTTAGCCCGTGTGGACTCTAGGCCATTGTTTTTATCTCTTTGACTTTTGTGTTGGGCTGAGTAATGGACTTCTTTTTTATATGGAGGCTTTGTAGGCCTTGCTTTCACAGATTATGGATTTTCTTTTCGTAGACGTTACTTATAATCTCTACTTGTGCAATTGCGTATAGTTGCGGAATTTCATATACGGCGTGTAATTGGAAATCTATACCACTCTGCAAGTGCAATTGCATATAGAGATGTAATTGCACACATATGTGTGCAACTGGGACCCATATATATTTTTACAGGCAATTGCATGTATATGTGTAAAATCACATATATAAGTGCAATTTTTAGACACTGTTTCTTTCCTTGTAGATGCAGAATTGCACACATATGTGCAATTGCACCTATGTACGTAATTGCACATGGATATGTAATTACACAATCTTAAACTTTATATCCGATTTCTATATTAAATGTGATTTTTCATGTTAAATTGTAATTTGTTTTTAGGCAATGGTACATTGTAATTGGGCTTGTAGCTGTTTGTTTTTTGAGCTTTTTGTTGGGCTTCTATTTTCTCATAGAAAAAAAAAGACCAAAAAGGAAACGCTAAAAGAATCCTCGTTGACTGTGATCGATCGAGCGCTAACGTAATTCTCGGTTGATCGGGCACTAGGCGTGTCCTAATTAATTTGGACAATGATTCGATTTTGCAGACTATCATTGTCTAATAATACCTACAGTGTAATTAAACCACCCATGAATCTTAAAGTGGATGGCCATCAAGAAGTTAGTATAGCAAGATCAGAAAAGGGTGTGTATTTTTTGGCATTATACAATTATTGCCTTCGAGTTTGGGTCCTTAATGAATCGTCTGGACAGATGGAGTGGATGTTGATGCATGACAAAGATCTTGAGCCCATGCTAGAATGTCAGCGGTTCGAGCATCGGGTCCATGCGTCCTGGATCTTAGAAGATATTAACTATAACTTGTTTCGTTCTTCTCGTTCTCCAGAAGAAAACAATAAACCAGTAACCGGAGAGATACTCGAGTGGAACTCTGATGAAGATGATGATGAAAAGGAAAACATGGCTAAACAATCTGAATCAAAAGACAACGAAGATTGTTACAGTCACCAAGACATTGAAATACTTGGTCTTCACCCATATAAGGAGGTTGTCTTCTTGAGTTCATGTGCACAGATAGGACTGGCCTATCATTTGAATAGTTCGAAGACTGAAATCTTAGGAAACATATACCCAAAGGAATATGACCGTTTCAAAGAGTTAATGAATGAAGGGGAGGAGATCACATGTTTTCCATACACCCCATGTTGGATTGAAGAGTTCTAGATAGATCAGATGTCTTTCTTGCATAGGAACTATGTATGAGATGGCTTGCAAAGATACTTGAGGAACCTTTCATTTATATGTATTTACAAGGATTGGTTAATTTCTTTTAGTGTTGCGCTTTTTATGGAGTTCTGAATACCATTATATCTTTTAATCAATGCTCTTTACTACTTCATCTGTTTAAAAATATAAGATGTTTCAGCCTGTTTTGTAAACATATGTATCTAGACGTGTTTTAATGTGTAGCTTCGTAACAAATTGACTGAACCTATACGTTAAAAGGTGTGTAGATACATGTGTTTCAGAAAAAGCTAAAACATCTTATATTTTTGGAACCGAGGGAGTACGCTACTATGCTCTACCAACTTTTATTCTTTTGAATCATGCACTCCTAGAAATATGTACTCGACTAGATTCACTTGACAACATATTTATTCTTACCTCTATAGATAAGAACGAAACATTCTGTAGTTAATATCAGAGTTCCACTCCAGTAGATTTCACTCAAGAAATATGTACCCGACTAGATTCACTCAAGAAATATGTACTCGACTAGATTCACTCAAGAGAACCAATCTGGGACAAATTCTATGGAGAAGCAAAGCGTGTGTCTTCCTGTAGAGATAAGGCATGTTTATCCTTACCTCTCTTCATGTACTTCAAAGTAACATTACAAAGTTCTACAAAGATGACAAGTAAGTCCACCAATTAAATTGTTCATGGATTATAGGATGGCAAGAACTAACTTGGATTATAAGTCAACATCGAAGCTAGTCTCTCGTCGGCTCATGTGTACCTGGACTCTCTTCTTCGGATCAAAGAACTCTCGGAGGCTGGTTTGTAAGAACGAGCCAACATCTAGAGGACGGATGGCAGAAAACAAGATTCAGATGGATTGGAAGCAGGCTGCATGCCTCGTGTCCATATCTGTTGGAAAGAAAGGTATTCTGCCGTGGTGCCACGGGTGCGTCTATTGTAGCACTGCAACAACGAGAATCCCAAAATTTGATATTATAGACCACGCTAATATCATGTTTGCCTCAATAGTGTAAGGATAAATCCTGGAGGGGTGGCGCTAGACCAAGAGCAACCTTTGAAAAGGAGAAATCAAGCAAGAAGAGGGGTGCTACTGGATATACATCTGGAGTCTCTTGATGGTTGCCCCCTCTGTCTCGGCATATCCTTGCCGGCGCAGTGTAGGAGTGTCGTGGTTGGTGTGTTCTTTTGTGTGACTATTTGGATCTTCTCTTAGGTTTGGTTGTCGGTGTGTGTGTTGGTCGGTGTGTGGACGTTTGCCCCTGTGTTGTTGATGTTTGGGTGAACTTGGCCCTGATGTTGTAGGTTTTTGTCCGATTTTCTCCTAAAAACTGGACACCTTCTTCTTAATTAATGGATGGGGCAAAGCTTTTGCCTCTGTTTCAAAATAAAATAAAATAATACAGTCATATAGTCCCTCCGGTCCGCAGAGGCACCCGATAAACAGGGAATGTGCAGAAAAACATACTATCATGTTGTCGGTTCACAGGTCTATTCTAGTAGAATGTAATCTTTGAAACTTTCAGCATTGAGCTCCACGTACTACACTATGATGTTTCACTGGCAGACTGATGGTTAGTGGGAATGCATGAACCGTGGTCTGGAGATGTCTCTCTTGTGTCGTAGTATATGATTTTATCGTAAACTTGGCGTTGTTGAGGTACGTCCCATGGCCCCAAGCCATTGAACTGTTTGTCCTTTCATTCCTCAAGTGATGATGATCATCTGGAAGGAAGTAGATTTTTTTACAAATATAAACCTCTGCATATCTGCATTGCTAAAATTACCCCCTCCCCTCAGTAAACTAGACTGGCGGAATGAGGAAAAATTTACACGTGGCTCTTCCCGCCATACATGGCAGCGAAGGGAGCATACAGCCATGCAGAATTCGGAAGGCTCGTCCCGCCTTTACAGCCATGACTGAACCTACACGTTAAAAGCAGTGTACCCAGAGTTGTCAGTTGGCGGGAGCCGGGAGGTGAGTTTCCACGGTAGATGCTGCCAAGGAGCCACCAGGTGCACTAACCCTACTTCTGATCATTAACACCCAAGTTGTTTATACTAGTATTATTGACTGCAAACGGTACACACCTGCCACACTTAGAGAAATATCACAGTACACGTACACGGAAAGGTAATGCTCGTCGGTAGACCACCAAATATTTGTATTGTTGCGCACAATGCAAGTCATGTTAGATGCATATCACTGCTCTGTCGCACGCACTGTCCCGCTGGTGTATCCCATATTCCCATTTACATGCATGTGTATCGAACAGCTCGTAAGGGAATCTCCACCGTGCAAACGGCCGATCCAAACGGTTTGTTTACGTTCGTTTGGGTCAGTCTGCGGTCGTTTTTGAGTTGCGGTCCGTCCTGTCCAGCCAACCGCGTCCAGCGGTGTGATCAATCTGTCCGTGTTTGACAAAAGACCCCTCACCGATACCGGCACTGGTGTGTTCCCATTGCGTAGTTCCCGCCGCCTCGTCGCCTCCCGTCTTTCTTTCCCGTCGATTCCTGCCTCTTCTAGGCGTTTCCTGCCGGGTCCAGACGCGCCCATAAAAAGGGGAGGCCAGCCGATATAGGCACAACCAGAAATCGCACTCATGTATGGCTATCTGCGCCGCGGCGCTGGCACCCCCGACAACCACCCAGAAATCCCACCGGAGGAACCAGGCGTGTTGCCACCTCCGATTCCGGGGCGCCGGCAGATATACACTATGACGTTCAACCGCCGGCCGCACACTCACTACAACCGCAATAGGACCACCGGCGAGCCTTTCTCGTGGGAGGTGATGGATCGCGTCTTTCTGTCGGAGCGCCGACGGCGCGTTGCGCTGGAGGACGTGCGCGACGAGCTCCGGGAAGTGGTGCAGGCCAATCCCGACGACGCGTACCTGCGTGTCTGCCTCGCCCAAGCTGTAGAGGAGTTGCAGACGCAGGAAGTGATCTACCGCTCTCTCGAAGAAGAATGGGGGCTTGTCGACCTGTCGGCGCCACCAGAGCCCTAGGTAGTGCATAGTTCGAGTGGTGGTGTTTGCTTGTAATATATTTGAAGACTCAAATACAACTTTCCATTGCAATCTCCATGCTTCTACATTGTACATGGCGAGTGCACAACCTAGCCTACTCGTCGGAGGAGTAGGAGTCGGATTCGGGATGGTAGCAGCGACGGCACATGGTGTCATCGAAGACGCTGATGGCGAGCCTTCCTTCACTGTCGTACTTGAACACGACGATGTTGCCCACTTCGATCTGGTGCGCGCGGGGAAACGCCTTCCCAGCCATTGGTGAGGAACATCTGGCCGAGGCGGTCGAACACCACCTCCACCGGGTACACGGTGGTGTTGACACCGGATGCCCGCAGAATGAACGACTGGGGCGGTGCGTCGCCAACCAGCGATGCAAATTTGCAGGGAAGGAGCAACCTGTCCTGCGCCATGCCGGAGTGGATGGGCACGACGCACTCGATGTCGGTGTCGAGAAAGTCGGGCGACGACGGCGGTGAGGGCGATCTTGGTGGAACGCTGCTTTGGCCGCGTCCTCCGTGCCTTCCTCGACGTCGACGACTGATGACTGCAAGTGCACAGATTATTTGTAGCTAGTTTTAAAATAAAGATATCGATCCCACAGGGAGAAGGAGTCTGAAGTCTAATAACTCTTGAATTAAATACTACAATAAAAATATTAAATAAAGTTCTAAGTAACAAGATAAAATGTGAGTATTGTGTAAAAAAGTGTTTTTGGGTTTGGGTATAAGAGAACAATAAGTAGAGTAAAATAACTAAACACAGAAAGTAACTATCGCGTGTGTAAAAGAGATTTGAAACTACAATAGGGAAAAAGCGTTTTTCGGGAGTAGCGGATACACCACTAGCATTATAAAGAGCTAAGGTAAAGATTATCATCATGTACATTCTCAACTATGTATGTGTGGGAGAAACTCCGTATTTGGACAAATAGGTAGCAACCAATGCTCACATCATCCTTATAACCACAGCAGTCAGCAATCGATATCAATCAAATTACTGCGCTATTAAGGGATTTAATACCGCAGGACGTATCCCATGGCATAGATAGTGTTCCGTGAGTTTCCTCGGTTCCCAAATTGATACGTAAGGAGTGCCAACGGCTTTATAGTCACTGTAAGTGCTAACACACCTTCGTCTACCAACAAGTAGTTCCCTCCATCAAGTCCCCATAAGAGGCAAATATTGAGAGGTCAACTTCTCTCCACATTAAGATGAAGACAATCTAACACATGGTCACAGCGATGAATATCATAATAAACTTTATCTTATTTTAATCTCATACTAGAGTTTCTCCATCTCCCCAAGAACTAATGATCTACTCAGACATGGAGGCAATCAATATCATGGAAATAACAATGTGATCTATCATAGATGGATAGTACTTGTATAAATCCACAACGAGTACGTGAATTACCACAAGATCTAGACGTACAAGATGTAGACGGGATGGATGGAGATGGTGGTGATGCAGTGGTTGATGATGAAGATCGATGCTTTAGCCTCCCGGATCTGCGCAGGGCGAAGATGGATCCCCGGTGGACAAGTTCCCCCACCAGATACCTTCCAAAGGTGAGGTTTCGGCAATTTCTGGTTGTTCTGTATACCGTCTCTCTGATCCAGTTGTATGGGGTAAAACTATTTGAGGAGGCGGTGGCGGCGCCAACTATACATCGGGAACTATACGGCCAGAAAATTTATTCATGTCGTATAGTTGGTCGTTAAACCGTCTGTAAGCCTCGACCGCTTCGGGTTTTCTTCTAATGTTATTGATATTTTCCAAATAAGCGATTTACATTGTTTTTAACTCCTTTTCTCTCCAATACAACTGCTCCAAGAAGTGTGTCCATTGTACCCATCATCTGTCCTGATCCTGGTGAATATAGACATAAAATGTGCTTGCGAACACCATAAAATACCAAGATCCTATATCTACAGTGCAAAATAATAATATAAAACATGATGCAAATATGCACTCATCAACTTCCCAAGCTTAGACTCTTGCTCGTCCCGAGCAAGTTTAGCTTAATGGATGTGATCCTCATATTCATGAAGCTGAGTTGATAAAATAAATGAGGCAGTTGCAATATGTGTTTATCATATATGATACATAGGAATAAGTTCATGAATAGTACCTTACCCGAACCATTCGAATAACATTAGCAGGCTTCCACACCTTAGCATTTAACAGTTCACAAAAGATCACTCTGAATATGATGTAAAAGTATTCAGTTCGACCGAATGAGTTAGCGAGGTAGTTCCAAGTGTTTTTTGGATTAACATATTCACTTGGGATTTTAAAATCTCAAACGCTTCTTTGTCATACTATATTATAGTGGTGTATGCCTATTTGCTCTTTGCACATTCGCTCTTTTTCTTCTTTCTTTTCTTCTTTTTTGTATATATGCTCACACTTTTGTTTAAGTGTTGTGCAAAGGAGCTAGTCATACATTCCACTTCATGTAGGAATTCAAAGTTTAACGATCTCAATTACCAAATTCCAATTTTATATGAAGCAATCTTTATAGCTTGAATATCTTACCTCGTCTTGATCTTACTCTAATTTGATAGCACTTTTTATTTTCCTTTATTCAAGGTTTCTTTTTCAACTTAATTGATTAGATAATTTTTCTTCGTAGATCAAATCGTGAATTTACAACATATTGACCAAATTATCTTTGTATGTTCCATTAATACCAATGGTGTAGAAGACTCCTATTGCTATCATCAAGTGCAAGTAAAATTATACTCAAGCCAATCATATATTCAATAAGACAAGTACAAACTCAATAATGATTCATATATGATAATAAACTCGGAATTTCATAAAAGGGATCGACTATTCCTGAAGGGAATTCTAATGATGCAAACTTTATTTTTAATTTGAACTAATGCAAAACTAAAATAGTAATGTAAAACTTATAAGATAGATTACAAGGCCATAAATATCTCCCCAAGCTTGGAATCAAGACAGGCGGGATCAAATAATACCTTGCGATTATTTGATACCGTGATTATTGTAGATCACTGTGGTGCCATGGCATGTAACACCGCGCTGCGTAGCTTCTTGTTGGTATCCTCCAGAGCAGTGATGCGGCTGTAGCACCTACGCAAATCAGATTGCAAAGTGTCCACTTTATCTGCGAGCTTAGTCACCAATGGGAGGATATCATCATTCTTCTCTATCTCCTTGAGACGGTGATGGACTTCAATGATGGGTTCGTAGCATGGAAAACAAAAAATTTCTACCGCAAGAACGAACAAAACCCAGATCTAATCTAGATAAAAGCCAAGATCTAATCTATTAGACATGTGCAACGAGATAGATCTGTACTAACCCTCGTAGATCCGAAAGCGTTACGAGATTAGATCTCGGGGTTGATGTAGTCGATCACTTGCCGATCTCAAGATCGTGTGGACGATCCTTCCGGCGCCGCGTTCTGGCAGCCCTTCCGCAGTCGGTCACACGTGCGGAGTCGAAGCAGACCTTCCTCTCCCTGTTCCAGCAAGCAGCGGAGGTAGTAGATCTTCTCCACGGAATCCCAGAAGCACGATGGTGTGGTGGTGTTGGTGGAGTAGAGATTTCTGCAGGGCTTCGCCTAAGCCAGAGCAGAGCGAAGGAGGAGGAGAGAGGCGGCGGCTAGGGTTTGTTATGGGAGAGGTTTTAGGGGGTAGCGCCCCCTCCCCTCTATTTAAAGGAGGGAGGCGCCATGGGAGGGGGAGTCCTAGTAGGACTCCCCTTCCTCCTTGGCCGGCGGATTGGGAGGGGGAGGAATCCTCCTCCCCCACGAATCCGTGTCTTGCCCCACAAAGACTCCTTGATCCTTTCTTGGTTTTCAAGCAAACTCCAAGAAATCTTCTAGAACCTTCCAGAACATTCCAAAACCTTCTAGAATCTCCATACAAACACTCCGGAACATTTCCTAACTTAGAAAATGATCCCTAATATATGAATCTTATTCTCCGGACAATTCCGGATCTCCTCGTGATGTCCCGGATCCAATCCGAGACTCCGAACAACATTCGGTCTCCAACGCATATTCCATATCTACTTAAAACAACTTCGAACCTTAAGTGTGTCACCCTACGGTTCATGAATATGCAGACATGATGAAGACACATCTCCGATCAGTAACCATCAGCGGGATCTGGAGATCCATAATGGCTCCCACATATTCAATGATGACTTCGTGATCGATAGAACCATTAACATACGAAACCAATTCCCTTTGTCACGCGATATTCTACTTATCCGAGGTTTGATCGTCGGTATCTCCATACCTAGTTCTACCTCGTTACTGATAAGTACTCTTTACTCGTTCCATGTTATGTCATCCCTTGTGACCTAGTCACATGCTTGCAAGCTAACTAGATGACATTCCACCGAGAGGGCCCAGAGCATATCTATCCGCCATATGGATAGACAAATCCCAATCTTGGTCCATGCGCTTCAACACATACTTCCAGAATACCCAATGACACCTTTATAACCACCCAGTTACGAAGCGGTGTTTGATGTCATCAAAGTACCCATCCGGTGATGGTGATTAACATAACCTCATGGTCGAAGGATTAGGTTACTATGCATTTGAAAGCTTACAGCAATACGAACTTAATGACTTGATCTTATGCTACGCTTGCTATGGGTGTGTGTCCATCGCATCATTCTCCTAATGATATAACCTTGTTATTAATGACATCCAATGTCCATGATCAGGAAACCGTGATCATCATTTAATCAACAAGCTAGTTACACAAGAGGCTTACAAGGGACTCTTTTATGTTTACAAAACACACATGTATCAGTGTTTCATTATAATACAATTATAGCATGGGATGTAAACATTCATCATAAACACAAAGATATAATAATAACCACTTCTTGGGCATATCTCCAACAGTCTCCCACTTGCACTAGAGTCAATAATCTAGATTACATGGTAATATACCTAACACCCATGGCGTTCTGGTGTTGGTCATGCTTTGCTCTAGGGAGAGGTTTAGTCAACGGATCTGCCACATTCAGATCAGTGTGTACTTTGCAAATCTTTATGTCACCATCTCGGACATACTCGCGAATAGCATGGAAACGTAGCTTGATGTGCTTCAGCTTGCTACGTGACCTTGGCTCCTGTGCATTAGCTATGGCACCTGTGTTGTCACAGTAGATGGCCATCGGGTCCAACGCACTGGGAACCACGCCAAGTTCAGTAATGAACTCCTTCATCCATATGGCTTCTTGTGCAGCCTCCAAAGCAGTTATGTATTCCGATTCAGTTGAAGATTTCGCCACAACACTTTGCTTGGCACTCCTCCAGCTCACTGCAGCACCATTGAAAATAAATATGTATCCAGACTGTGACTTCGAGTCATCTGGATCGGTGTTCCAACTAGCATCAGTGTAACCGTTTACAACAAGCTGTTCATCACCTCCATAAGAAAGAACCATATCCTTAGTCCTATTCAGGTACTTTAGGATATTCTTGACCGTTGTCTAGTGTTCCATTCCAGGATCACTTTGATATCTGCTAGTCAAACTAACAGCATGTGCTATATCCGGTCTTGTACACAGCATGGCATACATGATAGAACCTATGGCCGAGGCATAGGGAATATTATTCATCTTTTCTCTATCTTCTGCCGTAGCCGGACTTTGAGTCTTACTCAAGGTCTTACCTGACAACATGGGCACGAACCCTTTCTTGCTCTCTTCCATTCTAAACTTCTTTAGAACTTTGTCTAAGTATGTACTTTGTGAAAGCGCTATTAGGCGTCTTGATCTATCTCTATAAATCTTGATGCCTAGAATATATGCCGCTTCGCCAAGATCCTTCATTGAAAAACTATTATTCAAATAGGTTTTGACGCTATTAAGAAGTTCTATAGCATTCCCAATCAACAATATGTCATCTACATATAGTACTAGGAATGCTACAGAGCTCCCACTCAATTTCTTGTAAATGCAAGCTTCTCCATAAGTTTGTATAAATCCAAAGTTTTTGATTACTTTATCAAAACGTTGATGCCAACTCCGGGATGCTTGCTTCAGTCCATAAATGGAGCGCTGAAGTTTGCATACCTTGTCAGCATCACTAGGATCGACAAAACCCTTGGGTTGTACCATATACAACTCTTCCTCAATGTCACCATTAAGGAACGCCGTTTTGACATCCATCTGCCAAATCTCATAATCGAAATATGCAGCAATTGCTAACAAAATCCTCACAGACTTTAGCTTCGCTACTGGTGAGAAACTCTCATCATAGTCAACTCCTTGAATTTGTCGGAACCCTTTCGTGACAAGTCGAGCTTTATAAACGGTAACATTACCATCAGCATCTATTTTTCTTTTGAAAATCCATTTGTTCTCGAAAGCCTTACGGCCATCCGGTAAGTCCATCAAAGTCCACACTTGGTTTTCGTACATGGATCCCATCTCGGATTTCATGGCTTCCAGCCATTTGTCGGAATCTAGGCTCACCATAGCTTCTTCATACGTCGCAGGGTCATCAGTGTTGTCCACCAACATGACGTTCAAGGCAGAGTCATACCAATCAGGAGTGGTACGAACCCTCGTTGACCTGCGAGGTTCTGCAGTAACTTCGTTCGAAGTTTCATGATCACCATCATTAGCTTCCTCTCCAATTGGTGCAGGCGACACAAAAACATCTTCCGGTGCTGCGCTACTCTCAATTCCGAGAGAAGGTTCAATAACCTCGTCGAGTTCTACTTTCCTTCTAGTCACTTCTTTCGAGAGAAACTCCTTCTCAAGAAAGGATCCATTCTTGGCAACGAAAACTTTGCCTTCGGATCTATGATAGAAGGTATACCCAATTGTTTCTTAAGGGTATCCTATGAAGACGCATTTCTCCTCTTTGGGTTCAAGCTTATCAGGCTGTAACTTCTTTACATACGCTTCGCAACCCCAAACTTTAAGGAATGACAACTTAGGTTTCTTAGCAAACCACAATTCGTACGGCGTCGTTTCAACGGATTTAGATGGTGCCCTATTTAAAGTGAATGCGGCTGTCTCTAATGCATAGCCCCAAAACGATAGTGGTAAATCTGTAAGAGACATCATAGACATCATAAATGGAGCGCTGAAGTTTGCATACCTTGTCAGCATCTTTAGGATCAACAAAACCCTTGCGTTGTACCATATACAACTCTTCCTCAATGTCACCATTAAGGAACACCGTTTTGACATCCATCTGCCAAATCTCATAATCGAAATATGCAGCTATTGCTAACAAAATCCTCACAGACTTTAGCTTCGCTACTGGTGAGAATGTCTCATCGTAGTCAACTCCTTGAATTTGTCGGAACCCTTTCGCGACAAGTTAAGCTTTATAGACGGTAACATTACCATCAGCATCTGTTTTTCTTTTAAAAATCCATTTGTTCTCGACAGCCTTACGGCCATCCGGTAAGTCCACCAAAGTCCATACTTGGTTTTCGTACATGGATCCCATTTCGGATTTCATGGCTTCTCGCCATTTGTCGGAATCTGGGCTCACCATAGCTTCTTCATACATCGCAGGGTCATTAGTGTTGTCCACCAACATGACGTTCAAGGCAGAGTCATACCAATCAGGAGTGGTACGAACCCTCATTGACCTGCGAGGTTCAGCAGCAACTTCGTTCGAAGTTTCATGATCACCATCATGAGCTTCCTCTCCAATTGGTGCAGGCGGCACAAAAACATCTTCCGGTGCTGCGCTACTCTCAACTCCGAGAGAAGGTTCAATAACCTCTTCGAGTTCTACTTTCCTTCCAGTCAATTCCTTCGAGAGAAACTCCTTCTCAAGAAAGGATCCATTCTTGGCAACGAAAACTTTGCCTTCGGATCTACGATAGAAGGTATACCCAATTGTTTCTTTAGGGTATCCTATGAAGACGCATTTCTCCGCTTTGGGTTCAAGCTTATCAGGTTGTAACTTCTTTACATACGCTTCGCAACCCCAAACTTTAAGGAACGACAACTTAGGTTTCTTTCCAAACCACAATTCGTACGGTGTCGTTTCAACGGATTTAGATGGTGCCCTATTTAAAGTGAATGCGGCTGTCTCTAATGCATAGCCCCAAAACGATAGCGGTAAATCTGTAAGAGACATCATAGACCGAACAATATCTAAGAGAGTTCGATTACGATGTTCGGACACACCATTACGCTGTGGTGTTCCCGGCGGTGTCAACTGTGAAAGTATTCCACATTTCTTTAAATGCATGCCAAACTCATAACTCAGATATTCACCTCCGCGGATAGAACGTAGAAACTTAATCTTCTTGTTACGATGATTTTCCACTTCACTTTGAAATTCCTTAAACTTCTCGAAAGTTTCGGACTTATGTTTCATAAAGTAGACATACCCATATCTACTTAAGTCATCCGTGAAAGTGAGAACATAACGATATCCACCACGCGACGCTACACTCATTGGACCGCACACATCGGTATGTATTATTTCCAATAAGTCTGTAGCTCGCTCCATTATTCCAGAGAATGGAGTCTTAGTCATTTTTCCTATTAGACATGCTTCGCATCTTTCAAGTGATTCAAAATCAAGTGATTCAAGAAGTCCATCCGAATGGAGTTTCTTCATACGCTTCACTCCAATGTGACCAAGACGACAGTGCCACATGTATGTAGAATTATCATTCAATTTTATTCGTTTAGCATCTATGTTGTGAACATGTGTATCACTACTATCGAGATTCAATAAGAATAAACCATTCATCTCAGGTGCATTACCATAAAAGATATTACTCATATAAAATGAACAACCTTTATTCTCAGACTTAAAAGAGTAACCGTCTCGCAATAAACACGATCCAGATATAATGTTCATGCTTAACGCAGGCACCAAATAACAATTATTCAAATTTAAAACTAATCCCGAAGGTAGATGTAGAGGGAGCGTGTCGACGGCGATCACATCAACCTTGGAGCCATTTCCAACGCGCATTATCACCTCGTCTCTTGCTAGTCTTCGTTTATTCCGCAGCTCCTGTTTCGAGTTACAAATATGAGCAACCGAACCAGTATCAAATACCCAGGCACTACTACGACTACTAGTAAGATACACATCAATAACATGTATATCGAATATACCTTTCTTCTTGATGTTGTCGTTCTTCAGATCTGCCAGGTACTTGGGGCAGTTACGCTTCCAGTGACCAGCACCCTTGCAGTAGAAGCATTTAGTTTCAGGTTTAGGACCAGCCTTGGGCTTCTTAGCAGGTGCGGCAGCTTTCTTGCCGTCCTACTTGAAGTTGCCCTTTTTCTTAGGCTTGCCCTGTTTCTTGAAATTGGTGGTCTTATTGACCATCAACACTTGGTGCTCCTTTTTGATCTCCACTTCAGCAGTTTTCAGCATGGACGATAGTTCAGGCAACGTCTTGTTCATGCAGTGCATATTGTAGTTCATCACAAAGTTCTTATAACTCGGTGACAGTGATTGGAGGACACGATGAATCCCTAACTCATTAGGAATCGTTATCCCCAACTCTTGGAGCTTGTTTGCGTGCCCAGACATGGTGAGCACGTGCTCGCTAACGGAGCTTCCCTCTTCCACCTTGCAGGTAAAGAACTTTTCGGAGGCCTCATAGCTCTCCACGGCCGCGTGAGTCTCAAAAATGAGCTTGAGCTCCTTAATGATCTCGAACGGGTCATGGTGCTCAAAACGCTTCTGGAGCTCCGTTTCTAAACCGTACAGGATGGCACACTGAACCGTGGAGTAATGATTTTTCTGAGTGGCGTAAACATTCTTTACGTCATCGGTTGCATCATCTGCAGGTGGGTCACCTAGCGGTGCTTCGAGCACATAGGTCATCTGACCAGCCCTGAGGACAATCTTCAGACCACGGAGCCAGTCCGTGAAGTTGCTTCCATTGTTCTTAAGCTTTTCTTTCTCTAGGAACGCATTGAAATTGATGGAGAGGTTCGTCATAATCTACAACAAATTGGCAAGTAGTTTAGACTAAGTTTATGATAAATTGAGTTCTACTTTAATTCTTAAATTAACTAGGTGAACTCCCACTCAAAACAACATCCCTCACATTGTCTTAGTGATTACACGAACCAAGTCCACTACACCAAGTCCGATCTTCACGAGAGAAGATGTAGTTTCATCGGCGAACAATCTTCATGTTCATCATATCACTTATATGATTCATGCTCTACCTTTCAGTATTCCGTGTTCCGAGACCATGTCTGTACATGCTAGGCTCGTCAAGATTAACCTTAGTTTCCGCATGTGCAAATCTGGCTTGCACCCATTGTATGCACACGTAGAATCTATCACATCCGATCATCACGAGATGCTTCGAGACGACGAGTCTTAGCAACGGTGCCAACTAAGGACGAACACTTTATTACTTGAAATTTAGGGAGAGGGATCATCTTATAATGCTATCGTCGCGATCTTAGCAATACAAGATGCATAAAGGATTAACATCACAGGCAATTCATAATTAGTGTGATATGATATGGCCCTTTCTCTTATGCCTTTGATCTCCATCTCCAAAGCACGGACATGATCTCCATCATCACCAGCATTGCGTCAAGGTCAGTGGCGCCGCTTCATGGTTGTCCATCGTCACCAGCAACTATTACAACTACTTGGAATAAAGCTATTACAAGATGAATAAACACGCAGGTCTTAACAGAATTAAAGACAACCATTAGGCTCCTGCCGGTTGCCATATTACAACAAGGATCATTGCATACATCAAATATAATCACAATCACATGATGGCCATATCACATCACAAAACCCCTGCAAAAACAAGTTAGACGCCTCTAATTTTCTTTGCATGTTTTACGTGGTTTGGGGCTTTCGAATAAGAACGGATCTTACCTACGAAACTGAACCACAACGTTGATACAAGTGCTATCGAGTGCAAAGTGTAGATTGGATCTATACTATGATGGGAGAGACAGACACCCGCAAAGCCACTTGTGCAAAGCAAGTTACACGTCAAGCGTGGAGCAAGTCTCATGTGCGATGACATGTAAAGTTAGCCCGAGCCGCTTCATCCCACCATACCGCAAGATGCAAAGTACACAAAGCAAAAGACGGCACGAGCACCAACGCCCACAAATCCATTGTGTTCTACTCGTGCAACAGATCTACGCATAGACAAGGCTCTAATACCACTGATGGGTTCGTAGCATGGAAAACAAAAAATTTCTACTGCAAGAACGAACAAAACCCAGATCTAATCTAGATAAAAGCCAAGATCTAATCTATTAGACATGTGCAACGAGATAGATCTGTACTAACCCTCGTAGATCCGAAAGCGTTACGAGATTAGATCTCAGGGTTGATGTAGTCGATCACTTGCCGATCTCAAGATCGTGTTGACGATCCTTCTGGCGCCGCGTTCCGGCAGCGCTTCCGCAGTCGGTCACACATGCGGAGTCGAAGCAGACCTTCCTCTCCCTGTTCCAGCAAGCAGCGGAGGTAGTAGATCTTCTCAACGGAATCCCAGCAGCACGACGGTGTGGTGGTGGTGGTGGTGGAGTAGAGATTTCTGCAGGGCTTCGCCTAAGCCGGAGCAGAGCGAAGGAGGAGGAGAGAGGCGGCGGCTAGGGTTTGTTATGGGAGAGGTTTTAGGGGGTGGCGCCCCCTCCCCTCTATTTAAAGGAGGGAGGCGCCATGGGAGGGGGAGTCCTAGTAGGACTCCCCTTCCTCCTTGGCCGGCGGATTGGGAGGGGGGAAGGAATCCTCCTCCTCCACGAATCCGTGTCTTGTCCCACAAAGACTCCTTGATCCTTTCTTGGTTTTCAAGCAAACTCCAAGAAATCTTCTAGAACCTTCTAGAACATTCCGAAACCTTCTAGAATCTCCATACAAACACTCCGGAACATTTCCTAACTTAGAAAATGATCCCCAATATATGAATCTTATTCTCCGGACAATTCCGGATCTCCTCGTGATGTCCCGGATCCAATCCAAGACTCCAAACAACATTCGGTCTCCAACGCATATTCCATATCTACTTAAAACAACTTCGAACCTTAAGTGTGTCACCCTACGATTCATGAATATGCAGACATGATGAAGACACCTCTCCGATCAATAACCATCCGCGGGATCTGGAGATCCATAATGGCTCCCACATGTTCAACGATGACTTCATGATCGATAGAACCATTAACATACGAAACCAATTCCCTTTGTCACGCGATATTCTACTTATCCGAGGTTTGATCGTCGGTATCTCCATACCTAGTTCTACCTCGTTACTGATAAGTACTCTTTACTCGTTCCATGTTATGTCATCCCTTGTGACCTAGTCACATGCTTGCAAGCTAACTAGATGATATTCCACCGAGAGGGCCCAGAGCATATCTATCCGTCATATGGATAGACAAATCCCAATCTTGGTCCATGCGCTTCAACACATACTTTCAGAATACCCAATGACACCTTTATAACCACCCAGTTACGAAGCGGTGTTTGATGTCATCAAAGTATCCATTCGGTGATGGTGATTAACATAACCTCATGGTCGAAGGATTAGGTTACTATGCATTTGAAAGCTTACAACAATACGAACTTAATGACTTGATCTTATGCTACGCTTACTATGGGTGTGTGTCCATCACATCATTCTCCTAATGATATAACCTTGTTATTAATGACATCCAATGTCCATGATCAGGAAACCATGATCATCATTTAATCAACAAGCTAGTTCCACAAGAGGCTTACTACGGACTCTTTTATGTTTACAAAACACACATGTATCAGTGTTTCCTTATAATACAATTATAGCATGGGATGTAAACATTCATCATAAACACAAAGATATAATAATAACCACTTTTATTATTGCCTCTTGGGCATATCTCCAACATTCAACGCGATGGAGTAGCTCCTGCTTCTGATATATCTCCAGTGCCCGCACGTGATCCTTGGTCATGGGAACAGCTTCTTCTTACTCATCCATAATTGATGGATCGGGGAAGTGGAAACTGTTCCTCCACTCTTCTTGAGGCTTTACCCTCATACGAGCACCAATGGTAGGATTCAAGAGTGGCACCTTCGCTCCCTTGCTAGCACCTGCACCAATATTAGGTAATTCCTTACGCTTGTGCGGCCTGGGGTCTGTGGCGATGAACTTGACCGTCTCCACACATCCTTTTTCATGCGGCTTGTGCTCTCCTCTCTCTTGTTGAGCCCTCTTCATTGCCGCCCAGTTGATCTCCGGAGGATCATAGACATCACGGCAAATGTAGATGTCGCTCACATCTTCATCGAAATAATATTTTGTAGAAGCTTGGCTCTATGTACTCCTTGTACCCTGGGCTAAACCTCTCCACCTCCTTGTCATCGTCCTCCATGGATGGGATGCTAGAGCGGTCCCTGGATGGAGCAATGAGACCCAGGGGTTTTCCACAGCCCAGTACATGATAGAGAATGGCTGGATTGTTTCCTGGTGATTATGATTTGAGAGAGATTCAATGGCAGTATATAAGGGGGTCAGAGGTTGGTAAAACTTGTGAGAAACACCAAATTCTCGCCCAAGAAAAGAATCTTAATGAAACAGGAAAAGGAATCGCGGATTTGGAGGAGTCTGCCGCGTAACGACCAACTATACGGGAGCGACCCGTATAGCTTCGGCCGTATAGTTGGTTCCGGGCAGATATTTTCAAATATATCAAGCCCATGTCAATTAGGTTACGACTCGGAACCGACAAAAACGTTTTTTTTCCAAAAAACAGAAAAGTAAATGAAAATGTCTGAGAGTTTAACGACCAACTATACGGCCAGAAAATGTATTCCCGCTGTATAGTTGTGCCCATATAGATACAAACATCAAAAATCGAAAATGTTTGAGAGCTTAACGACCAACTATACGGTCGGAAAATTTTATTCCCGCCGTATAGTTGCGACCATATAGATCCATACATCAAAAACAAATTCGCAAAGAAGATACAGAAGGTTTAATAACCAACTATACGACCGGAAAATTTTCTCTGGTCGTATAGTTGCGCCCATATAGTTGGTAAAAACCTTCAGAAACATCAGAAAAACAAAAGGAATTCAAAGGCAAAAAATTCAAAAGTAAAATCTGTGAAAACAAATCAATTATTTGAGTAAGAACACTTCCCTTGCGCTTACCGTTTACTTAGTCGGGGATGACAGGCTCCTCCAACAACAAAGACTTCTTCTCTTTTTGAGCAATTAACCTTGGTTCATTTAATAATTCTCGCAAACAAAAATCACCAGGACTAAAGTTCATCTCAATAGGATTGGTGTCTTGCTAGACAAATATGGACACTGCATCCAGCATTTTTATTTCTTGCCTCTGCATAATCTGCAACTCAAATTCTTGAATTAAAAGGATCCAACGGATCAGTCTTAGCTTATGATTTTTCCTTTCTAGGAGTTCTGTTAAACCATCGTGATCCGTATGAACTCTCACTTTTGCATCAACTATATAAGAATGAAATTTGTGGCAAGAGAAGAATACAGCAAAAAGTTCCCTTTCTTCCTTAGGATAATTCTTTTGAGCACTATTAAGAGTTCTACTAGCATGATGTATAATATTAAATCTGCGACCTATATGTTGCCCCAGAGTTACTCCTACAACATCATCACTAGCTTCACATATTAAGTCAAAAGTCATATCCTAGATAGGTGGTTTAATGATAGGAGCATGGGCTAAAGCATATTTAAGTTTATCAAACGCTACAAGACATTTATCATCAAAATTAAATATTACTCCCTTTTGTAGAAGGTTAGTCAAAGGTTTAGATATTCTAGAGAAATTTCTAATGAACTTTCTATAAAAACCCACATGACCAAGGAAACTTCTTATACCCCTTTTATATCCCTAGGTTGTGGCATTCTCTCTATGGCCTCAACCTTAGCTCTATCCACTTCAATTACCTTACCTGATACCTTATGTCCAAGGACTATTCCTTCTTTGACCATAAAATGGCACTTCTGCCAGTTTAGAACAAGATTGGTCTCTTCACAATGCTACAAAACTCTTTTGAGATTATCCAAGCAACTAGTAAACGAAGTTCCATAGACAGTAAAGTTATCCATAAATACTTCCATTATCAGTCCTATAAAATCTACAAAAATAGCAGTAATGCATCTTTGAAAAGTAGCTGGAGCATTACATAAACCAAAAGGCATACATCGGTAAGCATTTAAACCATAAGGACTAATGAAAGTTGTTTTAAGTTGGTCATAAGGATGAACAGCTATTTGAGAAAAACCAGAGTATCCGTCTAAGTAGAAAAATGAGTGTGCTTTGCTAAACTCTCTAAGGTTTGATCTATGAACAGTAAAGGATAATGATCTTTCCTAGTTTCTTTATTCAGTTTCCTGAAATCTATGCACATCCTATGTCCAACAATAGTTCTAGTAGGTATTAGTTCATTGTTTTCATTAGGAACAACAGTAAAACCGCCCTTCTTAGGGACACAATGAACATGACTTACCCAGTCACTTTCTTTTACAGGATAGATTATACCTGCGTCCAATAGGCGTACAATTTCTTTTCTTACCACTTCCTTCATTTTGGGCTTGAGTCGTCGGTTAAATTCCACAACTAGTATAACACCTTCCTCCATGAATATTCGATGGACGGTTATCATGGGACTAATGCCTTTCAAATCATCCATTGAGTATACAAAGGCCTTGCGATGCTCCTTAAGTATTTTCCTGAGTTCTTCTTCTTCATCCCCTAAAAGTTTAGCACTAATAATAATAGGAAATTTATTTGTATCATCTAAAAATCTATATTTAAGATTATCTGGTAGAGTCTTCAACTCTGGGGGTGGTAATTCCTCGTCCCTCTCTTTTCTAGCTCTTCGAAAGCCTCATTAGTTGGAGGCCCTATAATGGGAAGTGAATCAAATTCACTTCTAGTTCTTCTAGGGACTTTTCCTCCATAACTATTTCCTCATAATTTGAGTCTTCGTTTATTTCTTCTTCTTCATCACTAAAGAAGAGAGTTGTCATTTCCTCAATAGTTTTATCTTTCATGTATTTGTGGAGGTCTATCTTTAAATTTGGAAAAGTGGAATTCTTTTTCCGCCCCCAAGCTTAAGAGACACAATCTCCTTTTTGAGATCAAGATTGGCACCTACATCACTCACAAAGTTTCTTCCAAATATAATTGGACAAAGAGTGTCAGCAGGCATATCTACAACTACAAAATCGATAGGAAAGTTTTTATTGATAATTGTGACAATTGCATCTTCAAGTACTACCATTGGAATTCTGAGAGTTTTATTGGCTAACATGATTGTCATATCAGTATTTTCAATTGTAGTTGGTTCTATTTCTTATTTTATTTCTAAATAGAAATCATAAGATATAACATTAACTTTGGTGCCAAGATCACATAAACCATAATGCGAGGTTTCCGTAAATATGCAGGGAAGAATAGGCTTACCGAAATCTTTTACCTTTTCTTTCCCTTCAACCAATTTGGAAGTCTCTTCATCAAGTTCAACTATATTACAATGTGCATACATAGCCATAATTGCTTCCTTGGTCACCTCTTCATCTTTGCTTTCTTCTAGATGTTCCTCAACTTCTAGGACACTTTCCTCTTCCTTCTTTTCCTGTACTTCTTTGACCTATTCATATTTAAAAATATGCTTTTGTGCGGTATTAGGGAAAGGTATCTCATATGTTGGTTCTAGGGAGGCCAATGTTTCTTTAACTTCTCTCTTCTTCTCAGGTTCGGGTGGTGGATCATACTTGACTAAACGCTCTTTTGGAGCTTTGATGTGTTCTGTAAAAGCTTTAACAACTTGCAACACAAGATTTGAATCCAGATAAAGTTCTTTAGATAATTCTTTAACATGGCCCTTTTTATTATAATCATGAATACAATCATGATCTATTTCGACGCCTCCTTCGCTTCCTAGACCAAAATTCCATGAAACTCTATGATTGTGAATTCTATTAAGTAAAGCCCAAGCTTTAGCTATAGGAAGATTCATAAAGGCTCCTTGCGTGAAAGAGTCTAATTCAATTTTATTAGGTTTAATTAAACCACCATAAAAGATATGCAATAAATACCATTCAGGCAAATCATGATGAGGACATAGATGAAGTAAATCTTGAAATCTGATATAAGCTCTTACTAGTCCTTCATTAGGACGGTTCCTCCAAGTCATTATAAGACGCCTGATTCCAAAAGATTTTGATAATGGATAATATTTTGCTAGGAACTCATAGGCTAAATTATCCCAAGTAGTAGTGGCTTCTGGGGCTAGAGATCTATATCATGAGAGAGTTGTACTAGTTAAAGTCTGACTAAAAAGTTAACCCTTACCTCATTAGCGGTATATCCCGTCAATTGGAAAGTGCCACATATATCTTGGCAACATGAAATATGCTCATATGGACCAGCATCTTCTTCATCTCTAGTAAATTGCTTCTTGTGTAGAATACCAAGTAGTAGATGATTTATTTCAAACTCCCTTGTCTTCTCGTTGGAGTTGTCTCTTTTATTAATATCATAAGGCTTCCCAAAGTGGCTGAGTGGGTTAGCACTAGCCATATTCTAAAACTCTATCATGTTGGTGGAAACCTGTAACTCAAAACAAAACTTACCAAGACAAAAATAAATAAGCAAAAACTAAAAGACCTACAGCTTTTAGCTCCCCGGCAACAGCTCCAGAAAATAGCTTGATGACTGCAAGTGCACAGATCATTTGTAGCTAGTTTCGAAATAAAGATATCGATCCCACAGGGAGCGGGAGTCTGAAGTCTAATAACTCTTGAATTAAATACTACAATAGAAATGCTAAATAAAGTTCTAACTAACAAGATAAAATGCGAGTATTGTGTAAAAAGTTGTTTTGGGGTTTTGGGTATAAGAGAACAATAATTAAAGTAAAGTAACTAAACACAGAAAGTAAGTATCACGTGTGTAAAAGAGATTTGGATATGCAATAGGGGAAAAGCGTTCTCAGGGAGTAGCGGATACACCACTAGCATTATAAAGAACTAAGGTAAAGATTATCATCATGAACATTCTCAACTATGTATGTGTGGGAGGAACTCCGTATTTGGACAAATAGGCAGCAACCACTGCTCACATCATCCTCATAACCATAACAGTCAGCAATCGACATCAATCGAATTACTACGCTATTAAGGGACTTAATCCCGTAGGACGTATCCCATGGCATGGATAGTGTTCCATGAGTTTCCTCGGTTCCCAAATTGATACGTAAGGAGTGCCAATAGCTTTATAGTCACTTTAAGTGCTAACACACCTCCGTCTACCAACAAGTAGTTCCCTCCATCAAGTCCCCATAAGAGGCAAATATTGAGAGGTCGACTTCTCTCAACATCAAGATGAAGACAATCTAACACATGGTCACAGCGATGAATATCATAATAAACTTTATCTTATTTCAATCTCATACTAGGGTTTGTCCATCTCCCTAAGAACTAATGATCTACTCAGACATGGAGGCAATCAACATCATGGAAATAACAATGGGATCTATCATATATGAATAGTACTTGTATAAATCCACAACGAGTACATGAATTACAACAAGATCTAGACAAGATGTAGATGGGATGGATGGAGAAGTGATACGTCCATTTTGCATCACTATTCTATGTCTTAATTCACTATTACTCATTGGTATATTTCATATTGAGAGGTGATACTTATGTTATTTCATCTGTTTTTGCATGGTTGATGACTTTTGGAGCATGGACTGCTGCAGTCAGGATTCTGATGGAAAATGTGCTGTTTGGAGGAAAAATTCGTGAAGATCAGAAAATCCAGGAAAATATACAGAAAATCTTATTTTTCCAGAAGACTAAGGAAGCCAGAAGACGGAGTGGAGATGGGCCACAGAGGGCCCACACCACCCCATGGCGCGGGCAGCCCTAGGCCGCGCTAGGAGGTGGTGTGGCCTGTTGGAGATATGCCCAAGAGGCAATAATAAAAGTGGTTATTATTACATCTTTGTGTTTATGATGAATGTTTACATCCCATGCTATAATTGTATTATTAGGAAACACTGATACATGTGTGTTTTGTAAACATAAAAGAGTCCCTAGTAAGCCTCTTATTGAACTAACTTGTTGATTAATAGATGATCATGGTTTCCTGATCATGGACATTGGATGTCATTAATAACAAGGTTATATCATTAGGAGAATGATGTGATGGATACACACCCATAGTAAGTGTAGCATAAGATCAAGTCATTAAGTTCGCCTTGCTACAAGCTTTCAAATGCATAGTAACATAATCCTTCAACCATGAGGTTATGTTAATCACCATCACCGGATGGGTACTTTGATGACATCAAACACCACTTCGTAACTAGGTGGTTATAAAGGTGTCATTGGGTATTCTGAAAGTATGTGTTGAAGCGCATGGACCAAGATTGGGATTTGTCCATCCATATGATGGATATATATGCTTTGGGCCCCCTCGGTGGAATGTCATCTAGTTAGCTTGCAAGCATGTGACTGGGTCACAAGGGATGACATATCATGGAACGATTAAAGAGTACTTCTCAGTAACGAGGTAGAACTAGGTATGGAGATACCGACGATCAAACCTCGGATAAGTAGAGTATCGCGTGACAAAGGGAATTGGTTTCGTATGTTATTGGTTCTATCGATCACGAAGTCATCGTTGAGTATGTGGGAGTCGTTATGGATCTCCAGATCCTCCTGATGGTTATTGATCGGAGAGATGTCTCCATCATGTCTGCATATTCACGAACCGTAGGGTGACACACTTAAGGTTCGATGCTATTTAGGTAGATATGAAATGTGCGTTGGAGACCGAATGTTGTTTGGAGTCTCGGATTGGATCTAGGACATCACGAGGAGATCCGGAATTGTTCGGAGAATAAGATTCATGTAATGGAGATCATTTTCTAGGTTCGGAAATGTTCCGGAGTGTTTATATGGGGATTCTAGAAGGTTTCGGAATGCTCCGGAAGGTTCTAGAAAGTTCTGTGGAGTTTACTTGAAAACCAAGAAAGGAAAAGGGGAAACTTGGGGGGAAGGAAACTCCCCCCAAGCCCCTCCTTGTGCACCGGCCCTAGAGGTGGCCCTAGGGGTGGGAACCCTAGGGGCCACCCCTCCCTCTATAAATAGAGGGGTGGAGGCGCCACCCCCCTTTACTCCCTCCACTCCTTGCCCTAGCCGCCTCTCTCCTCCTCCTTCGCTCTGCTCTGGCTTAGGCGAAGCCCTGCAGAATTCTCTACTCCACTACCACCACCACGCTGTCGTGCTGCTGGGATTCCGAGGAGAGATATACTACCTCCGCTGCTCGCTAGAACAGGGAGAGGAAGGTCTGCATCGACTCCACACGTGTGACCGATTGCGGAAGCGCTACCGGAACGCGGCACCGGAAGGCTCGTCCACTCGATCTTGAGATAGGCAAGTGATCGTCTACATCAACCACGAGATCCGATATCGCACAAGGCTTTCGGATCTACAAGGGTTAGTACAGATCTATCTCGTTGCACATGTCTAATAGATTAGATCTTGGCTTTTATCTAGATTAGATCTAGGTTTTGTTCGTTCTTGCGGTAGAATTTTTTTGTTTTCCATGCTACGAACCCTTCATGGCCACCCTGGCCCACTCCAGCCCCTCTCCTCTGGCATATATCATCCTCCCGAAACCCTAAGACTCGGGGAGCGACCACAGAAAGATTCTGCCGCCTCTGCGGGGCAGAAAACACCGAGAGAGAAAGATCTCTCTGGCAGACAGATTTCTGCCAGGGGAATTCCTTCCCGGAGAGGGGAGATCGTCGCCATCAACACCACCATCAAGCTGGACTTCATCGGGATCATCATCATCACTACCATCATCACCATAAGCACCCTCATCACCATCTCCATATTGCTGTAACAATTGGTTGAATCTTGCTATAGTTCATAGGGGAAACTTTCTCGGTGTTGATTACTCTTTGTAGTTGATGCTATTGAGTGAACCATTGAATTATTGTTTATGTTCAGATTGTTATACATCATTATTCCATCTCTGATCATGATCCATATGATGTCTTGTGAGTAGTTCGTTTTGTTCTTGAGGACATGGGAGAAGTCTTGTTGTTAGTAGTGGAGTTGTGTTGAGAAAGATTCAATAGATTGTTATTTAAGTTGTGGTGTACTTCTTCTAGTGGTGTCATGTGAACGTCGACTACATGACATTTGACCTATATGGGCCTAGGGGAATGCATTGTGTATTTGGCTACTAATCGTAGGGGTTGCCGGAGTGGCAGAAACCTGAACCCCCATTAGGAAACCATTGCACAAGGGACGTAAGGGTCTTAGAGTTTAAAGTTGTGGTTAGGTTTCTACCTTAATTACTTTCTTGTACTTACGGATGTTTGCAAGGGGTATAATCACAAGTATGTATTAGTCTTGGATGGGGCGGTACATTAGCACAGGTTCACCCACACAACACTTAGCAAGCTAAAGAGGATTAATCAACTATATGAAGCGAAAGCACTTGACAGTCTTCCCATGTGTCCTCGAGAACATTTGGTCATCTTAAGTAATACAACCGGCTTGTCCTTTGCTGCATAAAGGATTGGGCCACTTGCTGCATTTATTCCTACTATCTTTTATTTACTCGTACTTTGTTTACTTGCTATATCAAAAAACCCTAAAAATCCGTTTGCTAAGTATTTGCAGAGAATTCCTGATCCATACCACTAGCCAGCACCTTCTGCTCCTCGTTGGGTTCGACACTCTTACTTATCGAAAATACTGCGATACACCCCCTATACTTGTGGGTCATCAAGACTATTTTCTGGCATCGTTGTCGGGGAGTGAAGCGCTATTGGAGAGTGGAACTGGTAAAGGAAACTTCTACTGTGAGTATTGTTTACTTCTGTTAGTTGCTTTATTTTTGTTATGGATAATTCGCTGAGTTTCTTATTTGGTAATGCTACTACCACTGCTAAGGTAGTAGATAAGCCACCACCTGCTAAGAATGATGTTTTCAAAATACCTACAAGAATTATTGATCGTGTTATGGATACCTACTATGTTGGGGATGGAACTGTCCATCCCGGTGATCATTTACTCTTTATACACGAATTATGCGGGTTGTTCAAGTGTGTAGGTATTACTACAGATCAAGTTAAGAAGAAGTTATTCTCATTATCACTGAAAGGAAGAGCTGAGGAATGGTATAAGCTGCTGAAGAATGGTCAAGCTCTGGAATGGGGGGAAATAGTGCCTCTCTTTTATTCAAAGTTTTATCCTCCTAGTGAGATTCATAAAGATCGGAATCAAATATACAACTTTTGGCCTCTTGATGGAGAGAGTACAGCTCAAGCTTCGGGGAGATTGAAGTTACTAATGCTCAAATGTCCCATTCATGAGCTCCCTAACAATATTATTAACAATAACTTCTATGCAAGGCTTCCTCTACATGATAAGGATTTATTGGATGCTTCTTGTGCTGGATCATTCACTCGCATGAAAGAAGAAGCTAAATGGGATCTTCTGGACCGTATTCAAGACAATGATGAAGCTTGGGAGAATGACAAAGGTAGAAAGTCAGGTATAAATTATGATTATGAATGCATTGAATCTTTTATGGGAACTGATGACTTTCAAAATATTAAAAATGCTTATGGTCTAGACTCTCAAGCTATTGCTTCTTATTTTAAGGCTTTTTGCTTCCTATATTGAAGTGCCTAAAAAGAATTGGGATAAGTATCATGAACCTTATAAAGATATTGCTAAGAGTGTTCCTTCAAGAAATACTGAAGTTTATACTTCTAATCATGTTTTACCTGAACCTTATATTGAGAAAATGCCTTTCCTAGTTAGGATTAAGGATCATTCTATGATAGCTAGTATGGTTAATGAAAGTACAAGAAAAGCTGCTGAACCTGATAAACAAATGGTTGATGAACCTATAATAGTAGATGTGAAAGACTTTGTCACTAAATATGAAAAAGAGGAACACACTATCCTTTGTAAGGATACCTCTAATATTGTTTCACAAAGTAGTGTTATGAGAGCTAGTATTTCTGTGTTTTCTGTTAGAATAAGTGATCATTGCTATGATGGTCCTTGTGATAGCTACATTGTTAAGTTTATGCATGATACTGAAAGCTACTACGAGAGAGGGAAAAGTGTTCTTATGTATCTCAATAATATCAAGTTTCCTCGTTTTATGTTGAAAGTTTTTATGTTGCACTTGTTTTGCCTTCTTATGCAAGAAGCCTCTGGTTTCAACAACTTGTTTGTTTACAAAATCCCTTACATAGGAAGTGGGTTAGACTTAAATGTGTGTGTGTTTTTGCTTCTTAATGCTCTCTTTCACTTCAATCCATATTCCTGAGTGAGCATCTCCAAAATTATCATGCCCATCTTAATGGCTATAAAGAAAGAGCTTTATGGGAGACAACCCAATTTGTTTTTGCTTTCAGTTTGTTTTTGTTTATTTGAGTCTTGGGAAGTTATTACTTCGGTAATAACCGCTCCTTATCCGTTTTGTTTGGTTTTTGTGTCAAGATCAACCTCTAATGAGAGAGAAGTAAGATTTGGGGAAGTTGCTGTCCCGAAACAGATTTTTGTGTTTCACCGTAAAAATTCGTGAGAGACCTCTGTCTGTCGGATTGAGCTGTAATGTTTTGTGCTTCTGCCCCAGGTTGTTATTTAACTTTTGTTAGTTTTGCACTTTTTGATTTGAGCAACATAAGATTTTCTAAAAAGTTGATCTTTACCTGTTGGTCTGTTTTGACAGATTTTGCCACTCTTGCATTTGCTTCTTTATTCGATTTCCTTTTTGAATTCTTTTTGGGTTTTCGGAAGGAGTTTCTGCAGTAGCTTATGTTTTTATGGTTTTCAGTTGAAGTTGGACTCAAAAGGTTTATCAGTTCACTTATACTAATGTTGCTAATGAGAACTGTGTGAAGTTTTGTGTGAAAGAAATTTCCAGGAAGTGGAGACAATGGTGTAATAAGGAAAAGAAGGGTTTTATGACTCAAGTAATAAGTGTATGAAGATGAAGATATTGATGATTCAAGTGGTGACTCCGGAAGGATCCACTAAATACCAAATTCAGAGACCTGCAGAGTCTGTTTCCAACTAGGTAACAGTTCTGGTAAGAAAAGTTCCACGAAAATACAATCCAACTATATTTTTGCAGTTTTCAGTCAATAAGGAAAGCTACGAAGCGAAAAAGGGACGGAAACGAAGCCAAGGTGACTCACACCACCCTGTGGCGTGGGCCCACCCCTGGCCACGCCACCAGGTGGTGAGTCCGCCCCGAACTCCTCCTCCGACTCGTTTTCTCTCAGTACCTTCCTTTTGATATGAAACTTCGTAATATATAACCCCTTGGATCTCCCAAGGTTCGTATATCATATTTTCATCGTGCTTTTGTTTCAATCTGTTTCTTCCAGGACATACTCTTTGAAGGTTTAGAAGCACAATGGTGTTCACCAAGGGTAAGGGGAAGGAGCCTATGGAGGAAGATCTCCAAGACCCCAAGCAGGGGCTGGTACCTTTAGTCTCCTGCCCTGCATCAACGAAAGCCCTACGAGTCACTAAGGAGTTTTGCGATAAGTACCAAGACTTGAGGAGGAAGGTGGACATGCTTCAATGGGAGAATAATAGGCTTCTCAAGACGCTGGAAGATTTCCTCACGTCAACTAAGAAAATATTACCACCACCACCAAAGGAGTAACTCGTCATCAGGTTTGGCATCCCCTTGGTTTGTTACGAGCTTGGGGGAGTGTCGCGGTATCATATCACTATCTTCTATCTTTTTACCTTATTAGTAGAGTCATATCATGAATAGAGGAGTTATTATGTAGTATGGTTTGCATTACGGAAGTGTCCCCTCTCTCGGTAGATATGTATCCCTTGGTGTGAGTTGCCGTTATGGAATATTAATGGGAAGTTCTATCATTTACTCTTTTGCATAGCTTATATTAGTTTTTAATTCGTGGTTATATGATTGATATGTTGTTAGTATTGGTAGCACTCTAGGATCATTGAGTTAATTTAGTTGGTTTTGGAAAACCTGGCTCGGTCAGTAGCAACACTTTTTTTGAGAGTTGAAAGAAAAGATAAAAGTACCTTTAAAGAAAAATAATTTCATCATCTTTCTTTCTTGATTTGCTCATAAGTCTAGTATTCTCTAGTTAAGATCTTTTGTGCTTCCAAGGAAGATTGCATGTTTGTCTTTATCACTTGTATGTTTGGTTGTTTCCTTCAACTCTTATACTTTCTACCCAGCCTTGCTAGCCAAAAACCTGTACTGAGAGGGTATTCTTCTCGTGCATCCACCTCCTTTAAACCAAAACCTTTGCCATTTGTGTCCACCATACCTACCTAGTAGCATTATTGCTATTCCAAGTAAATTCTTGTTTTATCTACCTCCCAAATTAAACTTGTTATGTGAAAATTAGTGATTAAAGCTCTCACGAACTTGATGGCACACTTTACTTTCTTGCATTTAATAAACTTGAACCATTGGGTCCTTCTTTGTTGCGTATATGCTTGCGCTTTATGAGTTGAAGTTAGCCGAACCATGTGTCATGGGGACCGCTTTCAACACTTCATTGGTACTTGTACCTAGTTGATATCATGTTCTTTTGCTTGTGGATCCCGGCGGTGTGAAATAAAAGTGGAACTTGTAAGATCATGGAGTTTATATGTGTGTTAGAGAAACGCCTGGGCCGCTAGCCTAAGCCATGCCTAATCATGGTGGAAACTTGCAGCATAACTATAGTGAGCATTCTATGAAGCATCCTCAATAAAAACCTATGCAAATAGCAAATAAAAAGATCGTTGAGATGCTCACTGTCTGCTTGCCTTGCCATTTTGATTATGGGATAGCTCCTGTGTCATGTGCAAGGGGTACCCTGTTGGCGGTTCTCAATGATACGCATGTATTTACAATGACAAGAGCATGCTTGTGACTGAAGTTGAGTAGCATGAAGATCGGTACTCATAAGTAAGGGGCATGAGATTTCAACTTATAACTTGTCAAACATATCCTCTTAGTTGTGTCACTTTAACCTTAATCACCTAAAGATGCCTATGATAGGGGCAATGAGAGCTAAAAGCTAGTAAGTATCATAATTTTTAGGAGCCCTTTATGAGACTTGCAATCCCTGCTTCCCTCTTTAAAGGGCCTTTCTTTTACTTTGTAGTTGAGTCAGTAAACCTACTCCCTTCTATCTCAGCAAGTATTTTGAGTTGATGTGTTTCATGCATTCATATGATGATTTATTCAATCATGTCTCTTATGTTCCTTGTTTTGCACATTGCTTTTATCTTGATGTTTACTACTTTGAAAGCTTTCATTGAAAAACCAGCTATTTGTGTACTCCAGCAAATTATCAACTATTCTTCGACCAAGAGCTAAGTTTGCCATTACCAATTATGATTCACTTTATGTATCTTTATTGTGTTTCCTTTACTCATTGCAAGTTGAGTTGTATAATAGTGAGTTGTCTTCTATTATGATCTATGTATTTGATGAAAGTCATGCTTCTTGTCCGTATTCTTTTATCGACTCTTCACTCCATAAACCTGAGGTCATGTTTATTGAGCTCAGTTTTGCTTGGGGACAAGCGAAGTCTAAGCTTGGGGGGAGTTGATACGTCCATTTTGCATCACTATTCTATGTCTTAATTCACTATTATTCATTAATATATTTCATACTGAGAGATGATACTTATGTTATTTCATCTATTTTTGCATGGTTGATGACTTTTGGAGCATGGACCGCTGCAGTCAGGATTCTGATGGAAAAGGTGCTATTTGGAGGCAAAATTCGCGAAGATCAGAAATTCCGGGAAAATATACGGAAATCCTATTTTTCTAGAAGACTCGGGATGCCAGAACATGGAGTGGAGGTGGGCCACAGGGGGCCCACACCAACCCATGGCGCGGGCAGGCCTAGGCCGCGCCTGGGAGTGGTGTGGCCACCCTGGCCCACTCTAGCCTCTCCCCTCTAGCGTATATCATCCCCACGAAACCCTAAGACTCGGGGAGCGACCACAGAAAGATTCCGCCGCCTCTGCGGGACTGAAAACACCGAGAGAGAAAGATCTCTCCGCCAGACAGATTTTTGTCGGGGGAATTCCTTCCCGAAGAGGGGAGATCGTCGCCATCAACACCACCATCAAGCTGGACTTCATCGGGATCATCATCATCATCACCACCATCATCACCATCAGCACCCTCATCACCATCTCCATATTGATGTAACAATTGCGTTGAATCTTGCTATAGTTCATAGGGGAAACTTTCCCAGTGTTGATTACTCTTTGTAGTTGATGCTACTGAGTGAACCATTGAATTATTGTTTATGTTCAGATTTTTATACATCATTATTCCATCTCTGATCATGATCCATATGATGTCTTGTGAGTAGTTCGTTTTGTTCTTGAGGACATGGGAGAAGTCTTGTTGTTAGTAGTGGAGTTGCATTGAGAAAGATTCAATAGATTGTTATTTAAGTTGTGGTGTACTTCTTCTAGTGGTTGTAACACCCTCGAATCGGCCCTATGCAAGTTTTAGCGCTTCCCGCCAAACCCGCATAGAAATTATTCTAGGACGCCCACCAGGCACTTTTGTGCGGGTGGAAAACAAAGTAATACCATTACACATTAGTCCACGATGGAACCCACAGAACATATATATACAACAACGACTCCATGAGTCAAGAATACAGATATACTATACAAAGATCCAAATCACTTTGCAAACGATAGAGCGTCCGACTACGGACAAGATGCGAATGGGGCTAAGAGCCCTGAAGAATAACCAATGGCGTCCATAACCCTGCCCAGGCCAGGCCGGAAGGGTAACCCTGCTAACGACGTCGATCACAAACCTGCTAAAACAAAAGGGGGTGCCGACAAAGGGCAAAGGAAAAAAGAGGAGCGTCAGTACTGAGGCGAGTACACGGCGAGGCTAGAATTCGGCGGCTCTCGCCTACATAGGTATGGTGGACTGAAGCGGCAGCGCAGCGTGCACTAAACAACCTATAGAGACTCGATTAACTGTCGGCTATTAGAGAGAGATAAGAAAGTCCTATCCGGATCCAACCTAATAGTAACACCAAACATACCCATCCTGGTATTCCCCCCCCTCGAGACCAAACAAGGAAGTCAAACCGAGGAACTCAGACAGTTGGCAGTTTTATCCATTCCATTATAGTTGAAGCACTTACTAATCAGATGTAGATAGCATGAGTCATCCTGAAGCATAAGTAGTGGGCAGTTTTAATTAACCATTTCGTGGTAGTTGGAACATTTACTAGTCAGATATAATTGTCCTGAGGAATCCCAAAACCCAGCATTTGTTGGCACTTTTATCACATTCCATTGGAGTTGCAATACTTACTAGGCAGATATAACAAAACAACCTAGGTTCCCCATTGGTTGGCATTTTTAATATCCATTCCGTTATAGTGAAGTTGATTACTAGTCAGATATATTAAGTCAAATTTATAGCACTACTTTAGTTATGCTTGTCTATGATCGAGATACTGTGCTCCAAGTCGTCCATAACCGCGGACATGGATTTCAGAAAGTTTTACCCTGCAGGGGTGCACAAATAGCAACACACACTCGATCAACCTCGGAAAAACCAACTCAAAACCCAACGAGGCTTTCACGACAAAGCGATCACAGGATTCATACAATATTTTAGGGGGCCACCCCACTAAGCTACCCGCAACGAAGTTGGCTGGCTCCGGAACGGACCCAGGGTTTGTGACGACGGCTGTAAACGACTGGGAACCCGAAAGTGTGACTGGGCTTGTCGATACCGCGAAAACGTGGCACGATCTAAAACAGTACAGGTGCTCCACGCACAATCTTAAATAAAGCAGTAAAACATGGCATAAGTATAGGATAGTAATAAAGCCCCAAACTAGTTTGTGGCCCCAAGAAATAGAAATGAATCAAGCTCTGGCTCAGGGGGATCCCATAGGGTCTCCCGGATGTGGATAGTGCGAATAATCAAGGAACAGGTATCAAGTACTCGGGGCCTTAGGGACACAAGTGGACATAAAAACCAAATATCATATATTGCCCACCGGTGCCTCTTTCATTAGTTATCCCAGCAATTTAATAGTTGTATTTAAAGTCATGATCAACTCCACCGTAAACATCTGCCAGCATTCCAACAACTGTGGTACTTGACAACACGAGATTTCACCTGAGCAAGCAACTACGACTCGCATGGCCAGCTATCTACCAAACACAGGTAATAGGAGGTGTCAAAGGCAATATAGAGGTTACACGGGATATAAATGGTGCACGGAAACTAAAGCATCGCGACACAAATAACAATAGATCAACAAGAGGAAATAAAGACTATAAACAAAAAATTGGTAGAAAGGGGGAGAATGCTTGCCTGGGAAACACTTCCGAAGGTTCATATCCGGAGAACTTGTCGATACTCGCATCAACTCATCGGCCTAATCCGCGAAGAAGCAAACACTAGAAGAAACACCGGATGCAATATTTAATACTACGGCAGAAGATCCGGCATGCTTATGATATGATGCATGGCATGGCACAGATACGGTGCAATTAGGCAATATTAAGTGAAACCGGGGTCCCGATAATTAATTACATGGTTCAAGTTATTTAGATACCCCGCAATTTAAATGTTGTATTAACAAGGCAAAATATGGCATCGGTTCGCTACCCAAATTTAAATGGAGCCAATATAAGACTAGAATAGCCTGCATATAGACTCCATACTTAATTTAGGTGAATCGACTATTTAACCCAACCCACCAGATGACATGTATGCAAGCATGATGATTTAATGATGCGACAGGTATATGTCATATTATAAGATAGAGGCTTAGGGTCACACATCTGGGTTCGGAAGATCTTGGTTCCGGGGTTCGGGGTTCGACAGGGATCGGTCTCGACAGGAACGTTCTCGGAAAACGTAAGTAGAGCTTGGCATTCCGGAAAGAAGGACTTGGTTTAGCGTCGGGGCGCATCGGATTCGCCCTGGTCGGTGTCGATCTTGTCGTCGTGAAGATCTTGTCGGGTCCGCATATCGGGCTGGGCTTGGCGTGCGGGATGAAGAACTTGGCGTGCTGCGTCGGCGACCTTGGCGTCCGGGTTCTCGACGAACTTGGCGGGCGGGGAGAAGTACTTGTCGTCATCGAAGAAGTTCATCGCGTTCCGGGAAGGAGACCTTGGTGTTCCGCGTCGGAAGCCTTCGGGTACGGGGGTCTCGGCGTCTTCAGGTCCGAGAGGTAGATCTTGTCCTCCATGATGAAGGACTTGGTTTTCCGTATCGATAGCCTTCGGATCTCATGTTGGAGTACTCGGTGTTCTGTGAAGAACTCGGTCTTGAGTTGCAGTGTACAACTGTCGGTCTTCTCCGCAGACGATCTAGACTTGTCGGTTTGATGTCGAGGGAGCTCTTGGCGTTGGTCGAACTTGGCTACACAGGGAACATGAGCTCCGAGAATATTATTAAAATGGCGTTGGCCCGTGCACAAGGAATCCAAGAATGAGGCGAGCACGGCCCAGGCGTTAGACGCGCGCGCACACCCACCCGCGGTGCAGCAAACTCCAGAAACAGGGAGGCGTGTGTGGCTTCTAGAGGCGGTGGAGCACGCCTCGGTGACAGCATGCTGTGGCAGTGGCCGGCAGCGGTACGGGGAGAGGCGGAGGAGCTCCAGAGGAGGCGCGCCGGAAGCAGGGCGTCTGGCGGCGGCTTGAGGCGCTGGCGGACGTGCAGAAGGGGGCGGCGAGGAACTCGTGACGGGGCTCCGCCTCGGGAAGGAACTCACGGGTACGGTGGAGCTTGCTGCAGATCATGGACAAAGAGGGGGAAGTCAGAGGAGCGGCGACGCTCGCGGGACCTGCAGCGCGAGGAGGATAGGCGGGCGACCTCGCGACAGTGGAGTCGGGGAGACGCGGTGGAGGGCGACACCGGTGCGGGGAGGCAGGGAGGTTGAGGAGGCACTGGTCGAGGTGGGCCGAACTCGGAGAGGAGGAGCGCGACGGCGGGGCTCGGGGCAGTTCATGCAGCGACGGCCGGCGACCGGGAGAAAGAGGCGTCGCTGGGCGAGGTTGGACCGGGCCGACGAGGAGGGACGCCGAGGCGGTGGTGCTAGGACTGGGGACGTGAGGGCTCCAGCGCGGAGAGGAGGGACCCATGGATGAGGCGGCACTGCTGGCAGATGAGGTCGCGATGGACGGCGCCGTCGCGGGGCTCGGACGGCCGGAGGAGAGGACGGGCCGGCGAGGAAGAAGCGCCCGGCGGCGGAGGGGACGATGCAGGGTGAGCGAGGCCAGGGTAGGGGCCGGAGGAGGCGGCTCGCTGGCGACGGGGGTGGCGACCGACGAAGGGACCGAGTGGTGGCGGGTCTCGCTGGCGGCGGCGGCCAGACCGCGAGAGGGAGGGCGTTCGCGAGCAGAGAGGTGAGGGGAGGGATCGCGTGGGGGTTGGTGGCGAGAGGATCAAGGGAGCGGGGTCGAGCGGGGTGGGGCCGGGAATCGGGGGTTGGGATCGATGAGGTGGAGAGCGTGCGTTGCTGTGGGGTGGGCCACGCAGGCGCGAGCAGGTGGAGCGGCCTTGCGTGCGCGCGGTTGGTGGAGTTGGGAGGCGCAGGTGGCGAGCGCAGAAAACGCGGCGGGGTTGGTCGGGATGGAGGACACGCGGAAGGAGTTGCGGTTGGTCTGCATCTCTCGCGCGCGGGACCAGGTGGCGGGGTGGGACCCGGCAGGTGGCGTGGGGGAAAGTGCGCGGGCGGGAGAGAGCCAGGCGGTGCACTGGTGGGTGGATGGGAACGAGCGGGAGAGGAGGTGGGGATGTTTGGTTGGTTAGCTTAGGTAGATTAGGGTTTAACTAGAGGTGGCCGGCTGGGCTGTTGGGCCTGGCTGGCTGCCTCCTAACAAAATAAATTAAACTTTTATTTATTTTGAAAAACCTTTTGTAATCCGTTTTTAGACAAAAATAAAAGACCCGGAAAAGCCCGGAGTTTTGAGTTGAAATTAAGACGGAGAATATTTAGAAAACAAAACTAGGCTTTTCGAAAATAGTTTTTGACAAAACCATGCATGATGACATGACGATGCTCAAATGCAATGTGGCATGATGACATGAGCATGCGGTCATGATGATGCAATGCACAAAAATACCGCGATTTTCTAGTAGTGGTTTTAGCGGGGCGCCACAGTGGTGTCATGTGAACGTCGACAACATGACACTTCACCTATATGGGCCTAGGGGAATGCATTGTGTATTTGGCTACTAATCGTAGGGGTTGCCGGAGTGACAGAAACCTGAACCCCCGTTAGGAAACCATTGCACAAGGGACGTAAGGGTCTTAGAGTTTAAAGCTGTGGTTAGGTTTCTACCTTAATTATTTTCTTGTACTTATGGATATTTGTAAGGGGTATAATCACAAGTATGTATTAGTCTTGGATGGGGCGGTACATTAGCATAGGTTTACCCACACAACACTTAGCAAGCTAGAGAAGATTAATCGACTATATGAAGCAAAATCACTTGACAGTCTTCCCATGTGTCCTCGAGAACGTTTGGTCATCTATAGAAATACAACCGGCTTGTCCTTTGCTGCATAAAGGATTGGGACACTTGCTGCATTTATTCCTACTGTCTTTTATTTACTCGTACTTTGTTTACTTGCTTTATCGAAAACTCCTAAAAATCCATTTGCTAAGTATTTGCAGAGAATTCCTGATCCATACCACTAGCCAGCACCTTCTGCTCCTCGTTGGGTTCGACACTCTTACTTATCGAAAATACTGCGATACACCCCCTATACTTGTGGGTCATCACTGCTCCATATAAATTTCCTCATATAGCTCTCCATTTAGAAAATTTGTCTTAGCGTCTATTTGATGAACGAGAAGACCATGTGAGGCAGCCAAGGATAGTAGTACTCGAATAGTGGTCAATCTGGCTACAGGTAAGTAGGTATCGAAGAAGACTTCACCTTCTTTCTCGGTATATCCCTGGGTCACAAGACGTGCCTTGTACTTTTCAATAGTACCATCAGGTCTAAGCTTTTTATTGAACACCCACTTACATCCTATAGGTTTGCACCCATAAGGATGATCAGTGACTTCCCAAGTTCCATTAGCTAAGATGAATCCATCTCCCTACGGATAGCTTCTTTCCAATAGTCAGCATCTTGAGATGCATAGGCTTCTGAAATAGAAGTGAGAGTATCATCCACATGGTACACAATGAAATCATCACCAAATGACTTTGCAATCCTTTGTCTCTTGCTCCTTTTAGTGTTCTATTGGCATAGTGGGTTCAGGAATTATAAACAAATTCCTGACTAGATGAACTAGTCATCTCCTGATTTGATGAGCTAGACATACGTTTCATGGGAAAGATATCCTCAAAGAAAGTCGCATCATTCGACTCCATAATCGTACCAACATGCATGTCGGATACCTTAGATTTTACTATCAAAAATCTATAGCCAATGCTATGAAAAGGATATCCCAGAAAAACACAATCCACGGTTTTTTGTCTAAGCTTTCGCTTCTTGAATACTGGAATATTGACTTTTGCCAAACATCCCCAAGTTCGTAAGTAAGAGAGTTTAAGCCTTTTCTTCTCCCATTCCTCAAATGGAGTCATGGTTTTATACTTTACGGGAACACGGTTTATGACATGACATGCAGTCATTAGTGCCTCCCCCACCATTCTTTGGAAAGACCCGATGTATCTAACATGATATTAACCAAATCAGTTAGAGTGTGGTTCTTTCTTTCGGCCACCACATTTGACTGAGGTGAGTAGGAAATCGTCCTCTCATGGATAATACCGTGTTCCGTACCGAATATATCAAATTCATTTGAAAAGTATTCTCCACCACGATCCGACCTTAGCCGCCTGATTTTAAGATCAAGTTGGTTTTCTGCTTCAGCTTTATAGTTTTTGAAGTAATCCAAAGCTTCATATTTAGATTTCAGAAGATAAACGTAGCAGTATCTAGTGGAGTCATCAATCAACGTCATAAATTATCTTTTTACACCTCTTGTAAACACATCAGTTATCTCATAAAGATCTGAATGTATAAGTCCTTGTGGTGCTAAGTTTCTCGGTTCCGCAATCGTATGAGACTTGCGAGGTTTCTTTGCTTGCACACAAACTTGGCACTTAGAACCTTTGACAGTGGTAAATTTTGGAATTAAACTCATATTGGCTAGCCTTGTCATGCAACCAAAGTTAATATGACAAAGTCGTGAATGCCAAATATTGGACTCATTGTTATTGCAAACATTATTAGTAACTTTAGTACATGAGTATGACAAAGATAAGCGGAACAAACCTCCACACTCATAACCCTTTCCCAAAAATTGTACATACTTAGAAACTACAACTTTATTGGACTCAAATACCAACTTAAAACCATCTTGACATACAAGCGATTCACTGACGAGATTTTTATTGATGGAGGGAACGTGCTGCATATTCTTCAGTTGTTCGGTCTTCCCCGAAGTAAACTTCATATTTACCGTACCAACACCATGAACATAAGCACGTGAGCCGTTTCCCATCAGCACGGAGGAAGTCCTTGCAACCTGATAAGAAGAGAACATGGAAATATCAGAACATACATCTGTATTAGCACATGTATCAATCCACCATTCAGGAGAATGACATACTGAAAGGATAGTAGGTAAAATACCGTACCCAGCGTCCTTCATCTCAGTATCGCTAATAACAACATTAGCGATCTTGTCATTGTTTCCATGTTGCCGGTTGTCAAAGCGATTAGGGCAGCTAGGAGCCCAATAATCAGGATCACCACAGACGTGGCAAGAGTCTTTCTTCTTATCATTTTTCCTCTTAAAGTTGGTTGAGTGAGTGGCCTTGTTCTTGCCATCAAACTTCCCTTTGCCATCAGATTTATTCTTATTCTTGAACTTATGCGATTGGAAGTTTTTCTTCTATACCAAATTGGCACTAGAAGCTCCCTTAAATCCTCGAGCACGTGTGTCCTTTGCTCTCGCCTTCTCTTCCACATGAAGAGACCCAATGAGATCCGTAACAGAAAATGCTTGTCTCTTATGTTTTAGAGAAGTAGCAAAGTTCCTCCACATGGGAGGAAGCTTGGCAATAATTCCTCCGGCCACAAACTTGTCCAATAAGGTACACTTGAACTGCTCAAGTTCTTTGGCAAGTGATTGTATCTCATGAGCTTGCTCAACAACGGAGCGCTCATCAACCATCTTATAGTCATAGAATTGCTCCATGACATACAACTCAGTGCCAGCGTCCGAGACCCCAAACTTGGCCCCGAGCACATCCCACGCGTCTTTGCCATTATCAAATGACATGTATGGGTCAACAATGTTGTCCCCGAAAATACTGAACAGATCCGCCATAAACATGGTATCGACTTTCTTAAAGGATGCTTCCTCCTCAGCAGAAAGATCTCCTTCAGGTTTGCTAAGAGTGGCGCTATAGCAGTTTAGGTTTTTAAACCATAAAATTGCTCTCATGCGCCATGTCTTATAGTGCATACCATCAAAATAAGGCGGCCTAGTAGCCGCCACAACACCAGTGGAATTCAGTTGCCTATAATCAGGTTTTTGGATTGTTAAAAATATAAGAAATAATCCATATGATTTAATCCGAATAAATAATCGACAAAGCATGATCATACATATAGCAATTAAATAGATCACGCAAACTAAACAGAGTAGATGAATAGATTACATCTAAATAAGAAAAATCTATTACATCTATACCAAGTGCTAGAACAAGACACTCTAGCATAATCTGAAAGAGGTAGATTGAGATCACATACGGTGTAACGACGGCAGCAGCAACGACCGCGGCGGTAGCAACAGCAGTAGCTGCAGCGGTGGCAGCAGTGTCGTCGGCCATTTCATCGATATAGAGGCTGCTGATGTCCGGGAAGAAGTCCTCGTCGAGGAAGGAGTCGTCCGCGATGCGTCAGTAGTCGCGCGGAAGCGCTCCCCAAAAACTTGATCGCCCCTCACCTGTACAAGTTCACAAGAGGCGTGGTTTCGGAGGCCTACTGTCCCGATCTGCAGTGCACGCCGCAAGCCAGGATGGGGAAGACGAAGGCGACGGCGCAATAGACTGGAAGGAGGAGACGCGTGTGATAGGCAGACGCTTATGTAGCGCAAGTCAGGGAGATCGTGGGGCTCAGCCCACGTCCGAGTCGGTAGTAACCCACGTCCTATAAAGACTGGAAATGGCTGACTAATTAACGTGTTCGTTAATGACTCTTAATTAATCTATGATTAATTTTTCTGACTAGCAAAAATAAAGCTCGGCTCGGCGAGATTTCCGCAACCCCGCGCATGCGCGTCGGGTCATGACGAGGCAAGGAGGGCGGCGTCAGAGGAGAAGTGCGCAAGAGCTGCTCTTCTTCTCACACCTTAGTGAGTGGTGGAACAGCCAAGTATATATGTAGGTGTAACTCTCACTCAACTAGCAATGTGGGACTAAATTTTAGCACCACTAGCACAACCATATGCTTTCATGCACAAATAAACCAAAGAGAATTTGTCTAATGGACCAACGGTCCAATACTCACCAAATTTCAACAATCTTATCTATCTCTAGTCTAGGCTTGTGCGCAAGGACAACGTATATATGATTCTGATAGGTTTTCTCGTAAGCTATGCATCTGTTAACTTCTCCTTGTGCTACGCTGAGAGAGTTTGGCGCGCGCGAGATGCCCCATCATGCCCTACTACCGCTACAAGGATGATAATAAATCAGGGGAGCGGGCGGGGCCTGCGGCGTAGAAGAAAGGACATCGGAGCAGTGAGGTCGCGGATGGGGCGTCGTTTTCGTGTCCGCGCAACTAGTCCATGGAAGATTTTGGGCGGATCGACCGGATTGAATGTACGTCCCCCTCACCTATCGCAAACAAACCGGAAAAGGCGAGCAGCCCCGTCCCCCGCGACAAGGATGCCTCTACCCAGGCCGGCCCCGCCCTACGTACGTTGCTCCGGTGCCGTGCCTGTCCATGTGTATGATCTTGCTGTACGTATGTCGGTCGGTACTGCACGGTGCACGCCGCACGCCACAGCAATACAAATCGCATCTGTACATCATGCTAGCTAGCTATCCTTGGATCGGCCCGTCTCCTTCCTTCCCGCCGACCTTTCTTTCCAATCGTGAATTTTGCACCGAAGCGGTTGCTGTGTAGTAGCCCCAAGGTATCGATGCGATTCCCTTACGTACGTACAAAAGCTTGCTTGCTAGGCTAGCTATCTTAGTATGGATCCGATGCTTGCGATCCGATTCGATCCGTTCTTGATCATCTAGTTCGTTTCATCGGGCATCTGGATTAAGCTGAGCTGGGTGACTGATAGTACAAGACGCGTGGTTCCACTTTTACTTTTTGAAACAAAAGGCAGAGTGGGGGGGAGAGGGATTCTGTGCGTTGCGTGGCTCCACTTTTGACCGGCCACTGCTCGACACGATCGACTTTTACCTGCTCTAATTAACGTGTGGTACTACCCATGTCGGTCGAGCTTCATTTCTAGTCTAGATGATGATGGCCAGTCGATTCCCTTAAAATAAATGGGACGTGCCAAGAGGGGACGACAAAGCAACTACTGCTAATTGAATTGAAATACTGCTGCTACTAGCTAGGTTGCTTCGTCTGTCCATCGATCGATATAAATCCATCACCATGTTACGCAATGTGTGTATCTCTGTGGCATATCAATGTTGATCAGTGGACGCTAGAAAGAAAAACACGTGCAGTTTTGGAGATTCAGCTGAACGCTAGCTAGCTTAAACGCGTATCAACACAGTAGTATGACTGACCTGCCTGCTTACCATCCAATTAATACTAGCTACTGGAAACAAGAGCAAGCAAGGTCGGTGGGCCGGTCGGTCCCTCCACCCATCGACGGTGAACAATTTCAAAGCTAGCTGACGATGTTTGGCACAATTGTCGTCGATGGCGGCTTGCCGTACACAATGCACAGATAGATCGACGGTCGGACATGGGATGGTCAGAGAACAAGAAGCAAGCACGCACGCAACGGCGGTCCTCCAAGACGTGTTCAGCATCGGCCCAGCGACCACACACTGACTCTACTGTGTCTGTCTGTGCTAGATGCAGTACGTACGATCCACGCGCATAGTATACTCCTGTCGAATTGATGTTTAGCTAGATGAATGCCCAGCCGCCGTCGGTCATCTGCTAACTGCGCACAGCAGGGCTAGTAATTAATTAGTTGAATCGGTCCTTAAACTTGACCTGCAAACATCATGTGCCGTCAATGGTACGACACGCCATTAAGAGAGAGATCGACAAGGATCTTTCTTAAGGCGAGATGGCGACCAGCTAGCCGTCCGGCATCTGCACGCATAATTAAACGACCCGCAGGCGCAGGACGGGTCTCTTCTGCAAGACTCACGTTAATGAGATTGGAGATATTATGGTACGGACGAGGGAGGAGATGAATTCAGCTGGTCCATACACACAGAGACACCCACCCACGGGCACCGGTAATCGCCGGGAGGGTGGCACACGCGTCCAAATCTGCTTGGCTCCTCTGTGCTATATAAACCAACACAACACCAGATGTATCTCCACACAACACAAGCACACCCATCCATTCATCAACACATCCATCCAGGCCAGAGGAGAGCGAGCAGAGGAGCAACGCTAGCTGGGAGCACGAGAAGCTGGCGGCCATGGCGAGGCATCGCCTCCTTGCCCTGCTCCTCATCGGGGTGGTGGCGGCCTCCGCTTTCCACCAAGCGGCCGCCGCTGGCCGAGGCCTTGCTGCCGTCGACAAGCTCCCGGAGCCGGAGCCGAAGCCTGAACCCAAACCAGAGCCAATGCCACAACCGGAACCCAAGCCGGAACCTAAACCAGAGCCCATGCCCAAACCGTTGCCTAAGCCAGAGCCAAAACCGGAGCCTAAACCTGAACCGATGCCTAAGCCGGAGCCAAAACCCGAACCACTGCCCAAACCAGAACCTAAGCCTGAGCCCAAGCCTGAACCAATGCCCAAACCGGAGCCCAAGCCTGAACCGATGCCCAAGCCTGAACCAATGCCCAAACCGGAGCCTAAACCAGAACCTAAGCCTGAACCGATGCCCAAACCGGAGCCTAAACCAGAACCCAAGCCTGAACCAATGCCCAAACCGGAGCCTAAACCAGAACCTAAGCCTGAACCGATGCCCAAACCGGAGCCTAAACCAGAACCCAAGCCTGAACCAATGCCCAAACCGGAGCCTAAACCAGAACCTAAGCCTGAACCGATGCCCAAACCGGAGCCTAAACCAGAACCCAAGCCTGAACCGATGCCCAAACCGGAGCCTAAACCAGAACCCAAGCCTGAACCGATGCCCAAACCGGAGCCTAAACCAGAACCCAAGCCTGAACCGATGCCCAAACCGGAGCCTAAACCAGAACCCAAGCCTGAACCGATGCCCAAACCGGAGCCCAAGCCTGAACCAATGCCCAAACCGGAACCCAAGCCTGAACCAATGCCAAAACCAGAGCCAAAACCGGAACCAAAGCCTGAACCTAAGCCTGAACCTAAGCCTGAACCAATGCCAAAACCGGAGCCGAAACCGGAACCAAAGCCTGAACCAATGCCGAAACCAGAACCAAAGCCTGAACCAATGCCAAAACCAGAACCAAAGCCTGAACCTAAACCCGAGCCAAAGCCCAAACCTGAACCTAAGCCGGAGCCCAAACCTCAGCCTAAGCCTAAACCAATGCCTAAACCGGAGCCTAAGCCTGAACCCAAGCCTAAGCCAGAGCCCATGCCTGAACCCAAACCTAAGCCGGAGCCTAAACCTGAACCATTGCCTAAACCAGAACCCAAGCCTGAACCTGAACCAAAACCGGAGCCACCACCGAAAGGCAAGCCACCGTCTACTGACATTTGATGGATTATTACATGGTGTCCGAGCCCAGAGCTAGCTTATGATCGTCACAACATGCTATTCCTGGAATAAGTGACGTAGTGACCTCATATCCCCCGTATCCCCTATGTCTAGATAGTGAAGATGCATCTTTTTGAATTTCATGTATTCCTTTCCTCTTATGTATCCACGATGGGTGTAACTATTTGCTTGATCATTTTTTTTTTACTTGTTCGATTGTACATTTTTATCTGTTTACGTGACTCATCATACTTCTTATCTACGTATGTGCATGGATTGTTTTCCTTGAAATAATGAGAGATCTTCTCTGTGTTTTTTTTTTTGTATAGATAGATATACTTCCTCAAGAAAAAGTAAGATGAGTACCTCCTAATAAATAGCACAAATTATACGGTAGTATGAACGTATAGTATGCATTTATCCTAGAGTGTGACTTAACCGTATGCTGATTAAATTATGGAAAAATTGCCATTGGCTCTCAGCGGTCTTGAACAGTCGACACCCTTTCTTCCCGTCTTTAAGCAGAACCTTAATTTCGTTCACCATGTTTGCGCACTTGGATTGTCTTGAGCGCGTTAATGCAGTCGGTTTCTAGTTTCAATAATGTAAAACAGGAGGTTCTGAGGCATGACTCAGGACAGGTGATGTCCTCTTCACCACATCATGGCCACTCAACCTTTCTCAGTGATTAGGCATCATGGGACCCAAGAAGCTGGAATATCAAAGTCCTGGAATCAACCAATTACCAGAGCCACATGTGTCATCATAGATTGTCAGGGATGACCGTGCAGAGTTTAAATGAGAGGCTGACTATTAGCGATGAACATTACTCCATTTGGTTAGGAAGCATGTTGAAGTGACACAAGAGGCTGTTGTGGGTGAATTAATTCTCCTGGCAGCAACATTATTTGTACTATAGCGCTAGTACCGATCGGGACTATTAAGGTCCCCCTCGGCCCTCGCACATAGAACGTCTTTTTCGCGTGTGGTGCGGAAAAATGTTGAAGTCGTAAAATTTTGACCGATTGACCGAGCCACAACAGGCTCCTTCGAGGGAACATCAAACACAGAAATATTTCTAGGACCGTAATAAATATATCACACGTGACTTGTCTGGTTAGAACCGTCTTTTTAGTGAAAAAGTATCGCCCACGAATCACGAACAATGCTTAATTCTTGCTACCTTTTGTCTAATTTTCACTATTCCTATTTTATTTGTCACTTCTCACATGATGAGTTCTAAAACATTGTGAGCGTATTGAGTTCTCGAGGTCTCCCTCCTAATATTCCGCTCGACGCGTGCATAGCCTCTTCCCTTTCCTCCGCGTGCTACGTACATCACCTTCGACGGAAACGCGGTATGTCTTGTGCCAGGCGCAGGACGAGCGGGACTTCATCATCCCTGATATCAAGACGACTTTCAACACTCCGGGAGTGTGTTGTGGCTACACATGCACACTCCTCGGATTGGAGAATGCCGGCGACACATTCCAGCGCACCATGCGGGTGTGCCCCATTGCGGGCCGGCTACAACAAGAAGCTACTCTTGCTCTACATCGATGCCTCAGCCTTGGCTAGCATAGTACTCATCATGGAAAGGGAAGAAGATAACCCAAAGGTCATCGCTGATGACCCCGGTCCTATGACTGAGCCAGGTGCGTCTGCGAACTCGGCGAGTTCGTTGCGTTGCGCCTCCGTGAGTCGCGGGCAGGCTTCCTCCACCTCCGTGGCCGTGGCAGTCGGCGGGATCGACATGGAGAACGGATCTGGCGGGGCGGCCGTGCTACCCGCCATGTAGATCGCATTAAAGCGATTGGATCTAGCGCGGAAGTCTTCAGGCGACTCCGATCCGGAATCGGAGTCGAAGATCCTGAGGATGGAAGAGTCCTCGAAATCCTCCGGGTTGGAGACTCGCGTGATGGAGTCCTCTCGTGATGCCGCGGTGATAGATCCGTCGACCGAGGTAGGGGTCACGGAGTCGGCGTCGTCATTTAGGGCCTCATCGTTTTTGGCGGCGTTGGTCTCGGTCGTGTTGCTGGCGGCCGAGTCGTACTCGGTGACGAGGCTCCTGATGGAGCGAACCTGCTCTTCCGAGAGCAGATCGCGGTGCGGCGGCGATCCACCGACGATCACCGTTGCAGTTGGGTCGACCGCACCAGTGAAGCCGACGAAGAGGTTGATGGCGCCGACCGGCATCACCGCGCCGTGAGTGACGGACGTGACGCCAGGATGTAGCTGCTGGGCAGGATCTGTAAGATCCCGCCGATGGCGATCATGCGGCCGGTGGCGAGCGGCCGATCGATCGGCGAATAGGGTCTCGCCGCAGAATTGTCGTGGAAATGGCCACGGCAGTCGCTGCAGTAGGCAGCGATTGATTGAATCGGGGCGAGAGCTGGTGGCCATCTGCGGTGCGAGATGGGGGCGGATGCACATGGGTTTACCCAAGTTCGCCCCCCCGGAGGGTAAAGACCTACTCCTGCTAGATTAGATTATTGGAGAGCGAGCAACAGGGGTAGCGAGCTCGGCCTCTAAGCAGCGAGTCGCTCGAAGGGGGTGTATGATGGAACGCAAGTCCTGAGGATACCCTAGGGAGGTTTATATATGAGTCACCTCTCTAGGGTTTACAAGTTGCAACTGAACCAGATATGGATTCGGAGGCTTTGACCTAATCCGACTAGGCTTCTGGTACGCTACTGGGCTTTCATTCTCCAGTCGTCGGGCCTTCATCTTAGTCCCATTCCAGTCGCCGTCATACATGCCCACTCGCAGACCCTTCGGCCCAATCGGAACGTCCTGCTGGGCATACCCCCTTCGGCATATCCCCATCAGTACTATTGATATGGACACCCTAGATAGACTAATGTTATCATGCCATCAGTACACAAGTTACCCATACCATTACACATATGGTATCATGCACTTTGCTCAAAAGTTACTAATAGATCATAAACAAAAGTTAGCACATCCCATGGCTAGTACTGTTGTTATCAAGGGATCCTCTCAAATGTTACCAATGGATAGATCTGTTGTTATCAAGGAATCCTGTGCAATGTTATACATGACTAGTGCTATTGATATCAAGGAATCCTATACAAAACTAACCCACTTCAAATAGAAAGTATCATAGATCAAATAATAGGAGGCAGCACAGGGAGATTAGTGATTAGATCATGGGGGAAACGACCCACATGGATACATCATAACTACATCACACGCAGTAGATCTGTTTAGGGGACATTACTCAAAACTATAGTGTTGGGTCCGCAGCATAGAAAACAAAAAATTTCCTACGGTGTGAACTACACGCCAAGATCTATCTACTAGGTACAAAGCAACGGGTGGACATATATCCAACGAGAACTTACCCTCGAAGACAACGAGTTTTGTTAACGAGTAGGAACTCGTGGTTGATGTAGTCGTACACTTGCCGATCTCAAGATCATGAGGAAGTCCGAGCGCCGCAACTCAGCAGCGCATCCGTACTCGCACACACGTTCAAGCCAGCAGACAACCTCCACCTCCTCGCTCCAGTGATCCAGCGGAAGCAGCAACTCCTTTCAGACGAAATGCCACCGGGAACATGTATCTCGCTAATCCGAGACCATGGGGGAATAATTCTAGAGGGGGAGAGAGGTCCTTCACAAGGAGGTGTGAGGATGAAGGAGGGAATGGGTGGCCTTTTACAGGAGGAGGGGGTGCCCCTCCTCTCCATGGCCGGCGCATGGGGGGAGGTGACCCCTCACCTCCCCCATTCATGTGGTGGTAACCCCTCCACATTAAAATGCCTCTTCACATTCCCTTTTAAAGTCTCCACTTTAAATGCATTAAAATTCTCCAAGTTTAATGCTCTCTCATTTAATAAAACTCTTTTATTAAATTTATTCAGAATTTTGTTAATTACTTTAATTAACAAACATTCACATATAGTCCCTTGCAATATTTCAATATCACATGCAGAACCACTTTCTGCAATTTCACCCGAAACAATTTCCGGTTTCTATTGAAACAATTCCTGCGCTTTGCAATTCTTTCGTCTGAAACATATGTGCTCCAAAATGGTGTCCGGTAACTCTTAAGTGTGTCACCCTACGGTTCGCGAATAATGCAGACATGATCAAGACCCTTCTCCGATCAATAATCAGCAGCGGGACCTGGAGATCCGTACTGACTCCTACACATTCAACGATGACTTCTGTGATCATGAGAACCTTTAACGCTTGTAACTAAATCCATTTGTCTCGCAATATATTACATGTCCGAGATTCGATCATCGGTATCTCCATACCTAGTTTGATCTCGTTACCGGCATGCACTCTTTTCTCGTTCCCGTGATATAACATTCTAGTGATCATATCACTTGCTTGCAAGCTATCTCAATGTGATATCACTGAGAGGGCCTAGAGTATATCTATCCATCATCGGGATTGACAAATTACACTCTTGATCCATGAGCCTCAACATAACACCTTCGTAGTACTGAACCCATCTTTATAGTCACCCTGTTATGGTGTGATGTTTGATGTTATCAAGATACTCTTCCGGTGTTAGCAATTAACATGATCTCATGGTCTAAGGATAAAGATTACTTCGTATGATGTTATAGCAATATAAACATAATGACTTGATCGTAATGCTATACTTCGGATGAATGTTCATCACATCATTCCACCAATGGTGTGACCTTGTTATTAACAACATCCAATGTCCATGATCAGGAAACCTTGATCATCTTGTTAATCAAAAAGCTAGTCTATAAGAGAGGCATAACTAGGAACCCTTTTTGTTTATGAAACACACATGTATTGATGTTTCCGATCAATACAATTCTAGCATGCAAAATAAACATCTATCATATATAAGAATACATAATAACAACTTTACTATTGCCTCTCAGGGCATATTTCCTTCAGTCTCCCACTTGCACTAGAGACAATAATCTAGTTCACATAGTGATGAATCTAACACCCATGGAGTTCTGGTGTTGATCATGTTTTGCCCTAGGGATAAGTTTAGTCAACAGATCTGCTACATTTAGGTCCGTGTGTACTTTACAAATCTTTATATCTCCATCCTTGACATGCTCGCGGATGGAGTGAAACCGGCGCTTAATATGCTTGGAATTCTTGTGAGACCTCGGTTCCTTTGCGTTGGCTATGGCTCCATTGTTGTCATAATAGATCACCATCGGGTTCAACGCACTAGGAACCACACCTAGTTTCATAATGATCTCTTTCATCCAAACCGCTTCCTGCATTACTTCTGAAGCAGCAACATATTCCGCCTCCGTCGTTGATCCAGCCACCACAGGTTATTTGGAACTCCTCCAACTAACTGCTGCTCTGTTCAAGAGAAATACGTATCCGGATTGAGACTTAGAGTCATCCAGATCGGTGTCAAAGCTAGCATCGACATAACACTTAGCGACTAGCTCTTCTTCACCTCCGTATATAAGAAACATATCCCTAGTTCTTCTCAAGTATTTGAGGATGTTCTTTACCACTATCCAGTGTTCCGAACCTGGATCAGATTGGTACCTACTAGTCAAACTAATAGCATGTGCCACATCCGGTCTTGTACATAGCATGGCATACATAATAGAGCCTATGTCCGAGGCATAGGGGATCTTATCCATCATCTCTCTTTCTTCTGCCGTAACCGGACTTTGAGTCTTACTCAATGTCTTGCCTTGCAACATAGGTAAGAACCCCTTCTTACTTTCGTCCATATTAAACTTCTTTAATATCTTATCAAGGTATGTACTCTGCGATAGCCTAATTAGGCGCCTTGATCTATCTCTATAGATTTTAATGCCTAATATATATGACGCTTCACCAAGGTCTTTCATTAAAAATTTGTTGTTTAGATAACTTTTAACACTGTTTAAAAGATCTATATCATTTCCAATCAATAATATGTCATCCACATATAATATCAGAAATGCCACATTGTTCCCACTCGCTTTCTTGTAAATACAAGCCTCTCTATAAGTTTGGATAAATCCAAACTCTTTGATCACCTCATCAAAGCGGAGATTCCAACTCCGGGATGCTTGCTTCAGTCCATAGATGGATCGCTGAAGTTTGCATACCTTATTAGCATCCTTAGGATCGACAAAACCCTTAGGTTGTATCTGATGGGTTCGTAGCATGGAAAACAAAAAAATTCTACCGCAAGAACGAACAAAACCCAGATCTAATCTAGATAAAAGCCAAGATCTAATCTATTAGACATGTGCAACAAGATAGATCTGTACTAACCCTTGTAGATCCGAAAGCGTTACGAGATCGGATCTCGTGGTTGATGTAGTCGATCACTTGCCGATCTCAAGATCGAGTAGACGATCCTTCCGGCGCCACGTTCCGGCAGCGCTTCCGCAGTCGGTCACACGTGTGGAGTCGAAGCAGACCTTCCTCTCCCTGTTCCAGCAAGCAGCGGAGGTAGTAGATCTCTCCACGGAATCCCAGCAGCACGACGGCGTGGTGGTGGTGGTGGAGTAGAGAATTCTGCAGGGCTTCGCCTAAGCCAGAGCAGAGGGAAGGAGGAGGAGAGAGGCAACTTGAGATCTAGAGAATAGAAGGGGCAAGGGGGCTTGTGCCTCCACCCCTCTATTTAAAGGAGGGAGGCGCCATGGGGAGGTGGAGTCCTTGTAGGACTCCCCTCTCCCTTGGCCGGCGGATCAAGGAGGTGGGGGGAGAGTCCTACTCCCCCACGAATCCTTGTCTTACCCCACAAGGATTCCTTGATCCTTTCTTGGTTTTCAAGCAAACTCCAAGAAATCTTCTAGAACCTTCTAGAACATTCCGAAACCTTCTAGAATCCCCATACAAATACTCCGGAACATTTCCTAACTTAGAAAATGATCCCCAATATATGAATCTTATTCCCCGGACAATTCTGGATCTCCTCGTGATGTCCCGGATCCAATCCGAGACTCCGAACAACATTCGGTCTCCAACGCACATTCCATATCTACTTAAAACAACTTCGAACCTTAAGTGTGTCACCCTACGGTTCGTGAACATGTAGACATGATGGAGACACATCTCTGATCAATAACCATTAGCGGGATCTGGAGATCCATAATAGTTCCCACATACTCAACGATGACTTCGTGATCGATAGAACCATTTAACATACGAAACCAATTCCCTTTGTCACGCGATACTCTACTTATCCGAGGTTTGATCGTCGGTATCTCCATACCTAGTTCTACCTCGTTATTGATAAGTACTCTTTACTCGTTCCATGATATGTCATCCCTTGTGACCTAGTCACATGCTTGCAAGCTAACTAGATGACATTCCACTGAGAGGGCCAGAGCATATCTATCCGTCATATGGATGGACAAATCCCAATCTTGGTCCATGCGCTTAAACACATACTTTCAGAATACGCAATGACACCTTTATAACCACCCAGTTACAAGCGGTGTTTGATGTCATCAAAGTATCCATCCGGTGATGGTGATTAACATAACCTCATGGTCGAAGGATCAGGTTACTATGCATTTGAAAGCTTGTAGCTAAATGAACTTAATGACTTGATCTTATGCTATGCTTACTATGGGTGTGTGTCCATTACATCATTCTCCTAATGACATGATCTTGTCATTAACGACATCCAATGCCCATGATCAGGAAACCATGATCATCCATTAATCAACAAGCTAGTTTAACAAGAGGCTTACTAGGGACTCTTTTATGTTTACAAAACACACAAGTATTAATGTTTCCTGTTAATACAATTATAGCATGGGATGTAAACATTTATCATAAACATAAAGATATAATAATAACCACTTTATTATTGCCTCTTGGGCATATCTCTAACAGTCTCCCACTTGCACTAGAGTCAATAATCTAGTTAAAAACTTGTGCATTCAACACCTATGGCTTTCTGGTGTTGTATAGACACTATTGCTAGTGGTAAACATAATCTTCGGATCTGACACTTCCAGGTCCGTGTGTATTTGCATGTCCTTGCGTCTCTACGCATTACTCATTCTCTAATGAGATGGCTTTGTATAAATTTGGTCCTTTGGTGAGACCTTTAGTTCCTTGGGATTAAATCATGTTGATACAATTGTCGTACAATGTATCTTCATAGTATTATCCCGCTATGAACCACACCTAGTTTGATAACAAACTACTTGATGCAAATGCCCTCATTTGCTGCTACAATAGCAGTCATATACTTAGCCTTTTGTTGTAGTATCTATCACAATGTTTTAACTTTGGTACTCAACCAAATCCGTTATGGAACTTCCTTTCCATTACATTATGCCACCCATAGTTTAAATTGAGATAAACTTAATTTGTGACAAAACTAGTATCAATGCAACAATTTACAATGAACTATTTGTCACCACTATATAAATAATATATTCTTAGTTCTTCCAAAGATCATAGGAATATCCCCACTATTGTCCAATGATCATCTTATGAGTCATTCTGGTATATGCTCATAACATTTAGAGCATAGGACATATCTGGATGTGTACATCTCAAAGATTGATCAAAATATTCTTGTGATTTCACCAAGTGTCAAAACACTTGAATCTCGTGTCAACACACTTGAATCTTGATTCAGTCCTTTCCGTGCGTCAAGAACCTTTCTTGTTGTTTCCATATTGAACTCATTCAACATCTTATCTATGTACATTTGGCAAAACCATATTAGCGCCTCAATCTATCCATATAGACATTGATGCCTAATTCTTGGGTTATGCCTAAGTCTTTCATCGAAATGAAATTCTTAACCCGTGTCAATAAAAGATACATCATTTCTAATCAACAATATGTCTTTCACATAATGTATTAGAAATATGTCTTAGCGCTCCCACTTAATTTCTTGCAAAATGCAAACATCTTCATCGTCTCTGATGAAATTAAACCTTTTAATGGTTTCATCACGGTGAAGATTCCAACTCCGCGACGCTCACTTCAACCATTGAAGTTTTGCATACTCTTTTAGCATCTTTTGAATTAACAAAACCCTTTGGATCGTGTCATGTACACATCCTAGGTAACCATTCTATTAGAAGAACTTGTTTTGTTTGTTCAACTACCATATACCAAAATATATGTAGCGGTTGCTACATTAATCCGTCCAGACTAAATATCGCTATGAAAGATCAAATCTTATCATAGTCAATTCCTTGAACATTGTCGTAAACTCTTTCCGACATGTCGACTATTTCATAGATGTGAAACATCCATGTCTTTTTCTTTATAGATCCATATACGACTGTAAGGTCTTGCACCTTTCCAGAGGGTCTTTCAAATTAAAAGCTTGATTTCTCGTGTATGGAATTATCACGGATTTTTATGGCTTCAAGCCACTTAACGAAGTCAGGGCCCATCATTGCTTCTTTTCATGTAGTTGGTCCATCATTGTCAAACAATAATGATTTGACTCTCAAATCTTGGCATTTGATTACTTACCCGACCTACTTGGTTCAATAGGAACTTAGATCCCCGTGACCACATCCTTTGAAGGCACGTGAGCCATGAGCATTGTTGCTGCCTTCGGGACACTTACCGATGCTGCGCAACTCAGCACATATTAGCCAAGGTTCAACAATCTTGTCAAAGTTCTATTGTCCTCCCACTTAACTTTTCACCAAAAATTCCTTCTCAAGAAACTCGACATTCTAAGTGACAAACACTTTTGTCTTCGGTGTTATGGAGGAATATCCAATGGTTATTCGAAATAACCTACAAAGACATGCTCATCCGACTTTGGTTGTAAACACTTTACTTATGCCTAGCATACCAAAAATTTAAGAAAGGACAACCTAGGTTTTATCCCAAACCATGACTTATATGGTGTCATTTCAACGGATCACGATGGAGCTCTTTTCAGTGTAAAAGCGGTAGTCACTAAAGCTTTAATCTTTAAAATATAATGGCAGTTTTATAAATGACACCTTTGATTTTACCATGTCAAACAAGGTTTCATTACATATCTTGAACACTCCATACTCCTATGGTGTTTTGGGAAATGCAAATCCATGGAACGATTCCTCAAATCTTAGGTGTTTTGCTAAAATTGTAACTCAAACATCTTTCTTTATGATCCAATCATAAACTTTTTATTTTCTTATTACAATGATTTTCCACTTCATCTTGAAAGTCTTTGAACATTTTCAAATGTTTCATACTTCTTCCTTATTGAGTAAGTATATACATATACTCACTCAAATCTTCGGAGAAAGCATATGAAGTTGAAATCCATCACCCACGACTACACATAATGGACTATATACATCAATATGTACAAATTCCAATCAGTTAGTCGCCCGTTCCTCTTTTGGCCTACTAACGGAGTTTTAATTATCTCTAGGAAAGTATCACAAGCGTCATTTGATCAAAATCAAAGACTCCAAAAATTCATCAACATCGAGTTTCTTCATGTATCCCTTTCAATATAATTTAAACGGCGATGTCACTTCGCAAGTGATCTTTTAATCATTTGTCTTGCGACATTTTAGCATTAGTTTTATGGTCGTTATTTCTCCAACCAAACTTGTATATCATCCATCTATTATGGAATGCGGTAATTATTTGAACAACCTTTTGTCTTCATAATACCTGATCAAAATAACAATTATTGAAACAAATCTTGAAGGCAAGCTTTGATGTTAACGAGCAACACAACAACCCTTTGTTTGTTTTCGATGAACATCATCACATATTCTCTTGCTAGTTACTTAGGCCATTGCAGTTCATGAATTGTGTTGTCCTGTATGACACTTCATACCAACCAATTCGGTAACCAATACCGCAGAACCACATTGTTTAACAACCAAGGAATACAGCCATAACATGTATCTTCTATATACCTAAGTTGGATATCTCCAATCTTTTATTTTCTGCCAAATATTTTATAGATTCTCTTTCAACAATTCCTTTTCTTTTAAAAGAATCTATCAACATCAATAGTGGTGTCATTCACATGACACATAGTACAAAGTGTGTATAGTCAAATACTAATACCTTTGGACTTGCACTTTGAAGTGGATCACCTTCATCAAATGTTTGGCATTCTTTCAAAAATCCATTATTTAGTAATCTTTTAGTGTAGTAAACATTTTACTTACATCTTCTATTCATCCTTATCATGACAACTTTCATGATCAAGCTGTTATAGCTTATAAAGGTGAATTGCGAGTATAATGTTTCTTTTCCAAAACCTTTTGGGGAATTAGGACGACTAGCGTCTCCAACCTTCACAAATTCTTATCAAATATGAGGACATATACTCTATCATGTTGTAACCAATACATTGTTTTAGATATCGCAATACCTTTCACATATGATGGTTTCTGAAACATTGCTTTCAGCTCTTAGATAAACTTGATATTAAAAACAATCTTTTGAGTATCAAGAATCATGGAGGCAAACATGATACATTAGATGCTAACACTGGAATTGTTACTCTTGATTTAATACTGTTTATTAAACTTCACAGAGTAAACGGAGTTTGCTGAAAGTTTACAACAGGACTTTTAAACTTTAGATTGACACTCAAAACAATACGATACCAGTTCGTAAAGAAAATATCCAGAATTTCTATAGTTCCACTATCTCAACTATAACTAAGCGTAAGGTGGTGAACGGATGCCAATGACTATAACAAACTATGCAAATTCACTTTGATTGTGTTTATGATAAATTGAGTTTGACTAATCCAAATTACAAATGAACTCCCACTCAAAACAACATCCCTCGAGTTGTTTTAGTGATTACACGAACCAAATCCACTACACCAAGTCCGATCATCACGTGAGATGATGTAGCTTTAAAGGCGAACAATCAACATGTTCATCATATCATCCATATGACTCATGCTTTACCTTTCGGTATTCCGTGTTCCGAGACCATGTCTGTACATGCTAGGCTCGTCAAGGTTAACCTTAGTATCCGCATGTGCAAATCTGGCTTGCACCCGTCGTATGCACATGTAGAATCTATCACACCCGATCATCACGAGATGCTTCGAAACGACGAGTCTTAGCAACGGTGCCTACTAAGGATGAACACTTTATTACTTGATATTTAGTGAGAGGGATCATCTTATAATGCTACCATCACGATCTAAGCAATACAAGATGCATAAAGGATTAACATCACAGGCAATTCATAATTAGTGTGATATGATATGGCCCTTTCTTCTTATGCCTTTGATCTCCATCTCCAAAGCACGGACATGATCTCCATCATCACCAGCATTGCATCAAGGTCAGTGGCGCTGCTTCATGGTTGTCCATCATCACTAGCAACTATTACAACTACTTGGAATAAAGCTATTACAAGATGAATAGACACGCAGGTCTTAACAGAATTAAAGACAGCCATTAGGCTCCTGCCAGTTGCCATATTACAACAAGGATCATTGCATACATCAAATATAATCACAATCACATGATGGCCATATCACATCACAAAACCCCTGCAAAAACAAGTTAGACGCCTCTAATTTTCTTTGCATGTTTTACGTGGTTTGGGGCTTTTGAATAATAACGGATCTTACCTACGAAACTGAACCACAATGTTGATACAAGTGCTATCAAGTGCAAAGTGTAGATTGGATCTATACTATGGTGAGAGAGACAGACACCCGCAAAGCCACTTGTGCAAAGCAAGTTACACGTCAAGCGTGGATCAAGTCTCATCTGCGATGACATGTAAGGTTAGCCCGGGCTGCTTCATCCCACCATCCCGCAAGATGCAAAGTACACCAAAAGCAAAAAGATAGCACGAGCATCAACGCCCACAAAACCATTGTGTTCTACTCATGCAACAGATCTACGCATAGACACAGCTCTGATACCACTGATGGGTTCGTAGCATGGAAAACAAAAATTTTCTACCGCAAGAACGAACAAAACCCAGATCTAATCTAGATAAAAGCCAAGATCTAATCTATTACACATGTGCAACGAGATAGATCTGTACTAACCCTTGTAGATCCGAAAGCGTTACGAGATCGGATCTCGTGGTTGATGTAGTCGATCACTTGCCGATCTCAAGATCGAGTAGACGATCCTTTCGGCGCCGTGTTCCGGCAGCGCTTCTGCAGTCGGTCACACGTGTGGAGTCAAAGCAGACCTTCCTCTCCCTGTTCCAGCGAGCAGCGGAGGTAGTAGATCTCTCCATGGAATCCCAGCAGCATGACGACGTGGTGGTGGTGGTGGAGTAGAGAATTCTGCAGGGCTTCGCCTAAGCCAGAGCAGAGGGAAGGAGAAGGAGAGAGGCAACTTGAGATCTAGAGAATAGAAGGGGCAAGGGGGCTTGTGCCTCCACCCCTCTATTTAAAGGAGGGAGGCGCCATGGGGAGGTGGAGTCCTTGTAGGACTCCCCTCTCCCTTGGCCGGCGGATCAAGGAGGTGGGGGAAAAGTCCTACTCCCCCACGAATCCTTGTCTTACCCCCCAAGGATTCCTTGATCCTTTCTTGGTTTTCAAGCAAACTCCAAGAAATCTTCTAGAACCTTCCGGAACATTCCGAAACCTTCTAGAATCCCCATACAAATACTCCGGAACATTTCCTAACTTAGAAAATGATCCCCAATATATGAATCTTATTCCCCGGACAATTCCGGATCTCCTCGTGATGTCCCGGATCCAATCCGAGACTCCGAACAACATTTGGTCGCCAACGCACATTCCATATCTACTTAAAACAACTTCGAACCTTAAGTGTGTCACCCTACGGTTCATGAACATGTAGACATGATGGAGACACATCTCCGATCAATAACCATTAGCGGGATCTGGAGATCCATAACAGCTCCCACATACTCAACGATGACTTCGTGATCGATAGAACCATTTAACATACGAAACCAATTTCCTTTGTCACGCGATACTCTACTTATCCGAGGTTTGATCGTCGATATCTCCATACCTAGTTCTACCTCGTTACTGATAAGTACTCTTTACTCGTTCCATGATATGTCATCCCTTGTGACCTAGTCACATGCTTGCAAGCTAACTAGATGACATTCCACCGAGAGGGCCCAGAGCATATCTATCCGTCATATGGATGGACAAATCCCAATCTTGGTCCATGCGCTTCAACACATACTTTTAGAATACCCAATGACACCTTTATAACCACCCAGTTATGAAGCGGTGTTTGATGTCATCAAAGTATCCATCCGGTGATGGTGATTAACATAACCTCATGGTCGAAGGATTAGGTTACTATGCATTTGAAAGCTTGTAGCAAAACGAACTTAATGACTTGATATTATGCTATGCTTACTATGGGTGTGTGTCCATTACATCATTCTCCTAATGACATGATCTTGTCATTAACGACATCCAATGCCCATGATCAGGAAACCATGATCATCCATTAATCAACAAGCTAGTTTAACAAGAGGCTTACTAGGGACTCTTTTATGTTTACAAAACACACAAGTATTAATGTTTCCTATTAATACAATTATAGCATGGGATGTAAACATTTATCATAAACATAAAGATATAATAATAACCACTTTATTATTGCCTCTTGGGCATATCTCCAACAGTATCATATACAACTCTTCTTCAATATTACCATTGAGAAACACAGTTTTGACATCCATCTGCCATATTTCATAATCGAAATATGCAGCAATTGCTAACATAATCCTAACCGACATAAGCATCGCTACGGGAGAGAATGTCTAATCGTAGTCAACTCCTTGAATTTGTCGAAACCCCTTTGCGACAAGTCGAGCCTTATAGATGGTCACATTACCATCAACATCAATTTTTCTTTTGAAAATCCATTTATTCTCAACGGCCTTTCGATCGTGAGGTAAGTCCACCAAGGTCCAAACTTGGTTCTCGTACATGGATTCCATCTCGGATTTCATGGCTTCTAGCCATTTGTTGGAATCCGGGCTCATCATCGCTTCTTCATATGTCGCAGGGTCATCCATTTCATCAACCATGAAATTCACAACAGGATTGCCGTACAGTTCAGGAGCTGCACGTGTCCTGCTTGACCTGCGAGGTTCGGTAGTTTCCTCTTTCGGTTTCATGATCAATATCATTAGCTCTCTCTTCATTAGGTGAAGTCAACTCCGAAACAACTTCCGGTGTTGCGCCACTTGCCATTTCATGAAGAGAAGGTTCAATAACCTCTTCGAGTTCTACCTTCCGACTACTCACACCTTTCGCGAGAAACTCCTTCTCAAGAAAGGATCCATTCTTGGCAACAAAAACCTTGCCCTCGGATCTGTGATAGAAGGTATACCCAATCGTTTCCTTAGGGTATCCTATGAAGATGCATTTTTCCGCTTTGGGTTCGAGTTTATCCGGTTGAAGTTTCTTCACATAAACATCGCATCCCCAAACTTTAAGAAATGAAAGCTTAGGTTTGTTTCCAAACCATAATTCATACGGTGTCGTTTCAACGAATTTAGATGGTGCCCGATTTAAAGTGAATGTAGCTGTTTCCAGTGCATAACCCCAAAATGACAGTGGCAAGTCAGTCAGAGACATCATAGATCGAACCATATCCAATAAGGTACGATTACGACGTTCCGACACACCATTACGTTGTGGTGTTCCGGCAGGCGTGAGTTGTGAAACTATTCCACACCCTTTGATGTGTGTGCTAAACTCGTAACTTAGATACTCTCCTCCACGGTCAGACCGTAGAAATTTGATCTTTCTATTATGATGATTTTCCACTTCATTCTGAAATTCCTTGAACTTTTCAAAAGTTTCAGACTTGTGTTTCATCAAATAGATATACCCGTATCTACTCAAATCATCCGTGAAAGTAACAAAATAACGATATCCACCTCGCGCCGACACACTCATTGGTCCACACATATCAGTATGTATGATTTCCAGTAGATCCGTCGCCCGTTCCATTGAACCAGAAAACGGCGTTCTAGTCATCTTGCCCATAAGGCATGGCTCACATGTATCAAATGATTCAAAATCAAGTGATTCCAAAAGTCCATCAGAATGGAGTTTCTTCATGCGTTTAATGCCAATATGACCTAGACGGCAGTGCCACATATATGCAGATATATCATCATCAAGTTTAATCTTTTTAGCATTAACATTATGAATGTGCGTAATATTACTATCGAGATCCATCAGAAATAAACCATTCAACACAGGTGCATGACCATAAAAGATATTATCCACATAAATCGAACAACTATTGTTTTCAGATTTAAACGAATAACCACTTTGCATCAAACACGATCCGGATACAATGTTCATGCTAAGTGCAGGCACCAAATAACAATTATTTAGATTTATGACTAATCCCGATGGCATATGGAGAGGCAGCGTTCCGACGGCGATCACATCAACTCTTGATCCATTGCCGACCTGCATCGTGACCTCATCCCTTGCTAGTTGTCGCTTGTTCCGCAGCCCCTGAATCGAGTTACATATATTAGCAACCGATCCCGTATCAAATACCCAGGTGCTACTACGAGTACTAGTCAAGTACACATCAATAACATGTATATCACATATACCTTTGTTTGCCTTGCCGGACTTCTTGTCCGCCAAATACTTGGGGCAGTTGCGCTTCCAATGGCCAGTCTCCTTGCAATAGTAGCACTCGGTATCAGACTTAGGGCCAGCTCGGGGTTTCTTTTTAGGCGCGGCAACAGATTTGCCACCCTTCTTTCCCTTGTGCTTTCCTTTCTTGTCCTTCTTGAAACTGGTGGTCCTATTGATCATCAACACTTGATGTTCTTTTCTAATCTCCACTTTTGCAGTCTTAAGCATTGACAGAAGCTCGGGAAGAGTCTTCTTCATGCCCTGCATATTATAGTTCATCACGAAGCTCTTGTAGCTAGGTGGCAGAGATTGGAGAACACGATGTATGCCTAAGTCAATGGGAATCGTTATTCCCAAGGACACAAGCTTATCGGTGTACCCAGACATTTTGAGTACATGCTCACTAACGGAGTTGTTCTCCTCCATCATGCAACTAAAGAACTTTTCAGTAGCATTATAACTCTCTACGGCAGCATGGGTATCGAAAATCATTTTCAATTCTCCCATGGTATCAAAGGCATTGCCATTTTCGAAACGCTTTCGAAGTTCTGGCTCTAGCCCATACAGTATGCCGCAATGAACTAAGTTGTGGTCCTCCTGACGAGTCACATAGACATTCTTTTCTTTGTCAGGGGCATCAGGAGCTGGTGGGGGGCCTAGCGGCGCATCTAGCACATATTGCTTTTGTGCAGCAGTGAGGAGAATCCTCAAATTCATAGCCCAGTTGGTGAAGTTGCTACCATTCACAACAAGTTTCTCTTTCTCCATGAACACATTGAAATTAAAAGCAGGTGGTGCCATCTACAACAAAATTTGTAAAGTTTATTTAGACTAAGTTTATGATAGATTGAGTTCAACTAATCCAAATTACAAATGAACTCCCACTCAAAAACGACATCCCTCGTGCCTTTTTGGTGATTACATGAACCAAATCCACTACACCAAGTCCGATCATCACGTGAGTCGGTGTAGCTTCAAAGGGGAGCATCTATATGGGCATCATATCAACCATATGACTCATGCTTAACCTTTCGGTCCGTGTTCTGAGGCCATGTCTGTACATGCTAGGCTCGCCAAGTAAGAACCTTAGTACTCGCGTGTGTAAAACTGTCTTACACCCGTTGTATGAAAGCGTAGAGTCGAGTACACCCGATCATCATGTGATATCTCGAAACACGATCCATAGAACGGTGTATACTCAAGAAAGAACATATTTTATCTTGATATCTAAATGAGGGATCATCTTACAATGCTACCAAAAGCGCCAAACTAGCAGTATAAGATGCTAACATCTAATGTGTAAAGTGAGATGATATGGTCCATGCATTTGATCTCTATCATTTGCATCGTGGTATGATCTCCATTCCTTTGTGTGTAAGGCCAAGGTCTATGGAACTTACACGTTGAATGTGTTGTAAGAGTATCTATCATATATCTACTTACAACAATACCATATAAATACACTAGACCATCAACGATCTAAACTAGACGCCTCTAATTTATCAATTGCAAGTTTTACGTGGCTTAGGGATTTTGGAGATAGAACCGTTCTCACCTACGAACATGAACCACAACATGGATAACTAAGTTATTAGCAACTCGTTGTAAATCAGATATTGACTATAGTAGGAGAGACAGACACCCTCCAGCCACTTACGCAAAACAAGTTGCATGTCATTCGTGGAACCGGTCTCATGTACGATGACATGTAAGGTTGGTCCGGGCCGCTTCATCCCACTATGCCACCAATATCCAAAATACATAGAAGATGCAATAACATGATCATCATCGCCCACATATAAACATATGTGTACTACCCGTGCAAATCACCTACGCATAGATCAGGCTCTGATACCACTTTGGGGTCCGCAGCATAGAAAACAAAAAATTTCCTACGGTGTGAACTACACGCCAAGATCTATCTACTAGGTACAAAGCAACGGGTGGACATACATCCAACGAGAACTTACCCTTGAAGACAACGAGTTTTGTTAACGAGTAGGAACTCGTGGTTGATGTAGTCGTACATTTACCGATCTCAAGATCGTGAGGATGTCCGAGCACCGCAACTCAGCAGCGCATCCGTACTCGCACACACATTCAAGCCACCGAACAACCCCCACCTCTTCGCTCCGGTGATCCAGCGGAAGCAGCAACTCCTTCCAGACGAAATGCCACCGGGAACATGTATCTTGCTAATCCGAGACCATGGGGGAATAATTCTAGAGGGGAGAGAGATCCTTCACAAGGAGGTGTAAGGATGAAGGAGGGAATGGATGGTCTTTTATATGAGGAGGGGGGTGCCCCTCCTCTCCATGGCCGGCACATGGGGCGTGACCCCTCACCTCCCCCATTCATGTGGTGGTAACCCCTCCACATTAAAATGCCTCTTCACATTCCCTTTTAAAGTCTCCACTTTAAATGCATTAAAATTCTCCAAGTTTAATGCTCTCTCATTTAATAAAACTCTTTTATTAAATTTATTCAGAATTTTGTTAATTACTTTAATTAACAAACATTCACATATAGCCCCTTGCAATATTTCAATATCACATGCAGAACCACTTTCTGCAATTTCACCCGAAACAATTTCCGGTTTCTATTGAAATAATTCCTGCGCTTTGCAATTCTTTCGTCTGAAACATATGTGCTTCAAAATGGTGTCCGGTAACTCTTAAGTGTGTCACCCTACGGTTCGCAAATAATGCAGACATGATCGAGACCCTTCTCCGATCAATAATCAGCAGCGGGACCTGGAGATCCGTACTGACTCCTACCCATTCAACGATGACTTCTGTGATCGTGAGAACCTTTAACGCTTGTAACTAAATCCCTTTGTCTCGTGATATATTACATGTCCGAGATTCGATCATCGGTATCTCCATACCTAGTTTGATCTCGTTACCGACATGCACTCTTTTCTCGTTCCCGTGATATAACATTCTAGTGATTATATCACTTGCTTGCAAGCTATCTCAATGTGATATCACCGAGAGGGCCCAGAGTATATCTATCCGTCATCGGGATTGACAAATTCCACTCTTGATCCATGAGCCTCAACATAACACCTTCGTAGTACTGAACCCATCTTTATAGTCATCCTGTTACGGTGTGATGTTTGATGTTATCAAGATACTCTTCCGGTGTTAGCAATTAACATGATCTCATGGTTTAAGGATAAAGATTACTTCGTATGATGTTATAGAAATATAAACATAATGACTTGATCGTAATGCTATACTTCGGATGAATATTCATCACATCATTCCACCAATGGTGTGACCTTGTTATTAACAACATCCAATGTCCATGATCAGAAAACCTTGTTCATCTTGTTAATCAACAAGCTAGTCTATAAGAGAGGCATAACTAGGAACCCTTTTTGTTTATTAAACACACATGTATTGATGTTTCCGATCAATACAATTCTAGCATGCAAAATAAACATCTATCATATATAAGGAATACATAATAACAACTTTCTTATTGCCTCTTAGGGCATATTTCCTTCATATAGGACCAAACGGCATCAGGGGGTAGTGCTCAACCCATTTCAAAAACGGGGGGCTGAATCATGAAGGAGCACGGCGAAATCGGGGGCAAAACACACGCATTACAACTTCCAAGCAACCCTAAACTATATGACCAACCGGAAATCAACACCGACGATTAAACCGACGGAAATGGAACCGCCGAAAACAGAGTAGGAGAGAGGAGAAGGGTCGGAGCGGCCGTGGAGAGAAATCGGAGGAGGAACGGACCTGCGAGCGCGCCTGGAAGGAGTCGACGCGTCGGCGACAGCAGGGGCGAACTGATTCGAAGCGAATCAGACGGGAACCGCCGGAGAAGAAGGAGATGGAGCAGTGCAACACAAAAACGGTCGGGAGAAGTGGGCGAAGTGGGACGATGACGAGTGGGGCCCCTGGTGAAGGCGATGAAAGGATCAGGTGTGCGCTCATTAAATCGCCACCCACCGCGCGGGTTTGTCCGCCTCCCTTCGATGCGAATCGAACGATCGACGATAGCCCGCCGGGTTTTGCCAAATAACGACCGGTCTGAAGCTAGAATTACCGTATCTAAATAGGTGATCCCCACTGAGGGTATTTCTCTCAACATGCAAGATATCCACCTCATCAAGCATTATTGACCAATCCTACAATTCCACCTAAGCAAATCTTCCACCTAGTGAAAACAATATTTAATGAGGTTGCCACCATGGACTAATTAAATTTAAGAAAACGAGTCTGACTCATCGTTTCCCCTCCACACGATAGTGTTGCAATCCACCCTCATCTGTGCTCCTGATTTTCATTTCTTCCGATTTCCAAATAAATGCAGAAGAAACTGATCCACCTTCTACCCCCTCTTCATCTTCTCCACAGAAAATAATGAAGGCTAACAGATGGATTTGATTTCTTTTATAAGCACCGGATCTGTTCATTTCCTTCATTTCCTTCATCTAGCCTGCTCAATGCAACGAATTTGAAGCCCTGTCCTCGATGTCCTTCATCTGCGGTTGCCATCCCCACACTGCTCCACCGTCATGAACACGGCCGCATCCTATTCCCATCAAACTAAGCCTCCCTCTCATTTGTTCTTCCTGGATTTCTAAATAATGTCCCATTTTCACTGCAGTTCAGATCACTCCACCGCGAGCATGCTTCTCAAAATGGAGGATGTGCTCATGCTGCTGTGTAGACTGGCGAGATGATCCACCGGGGCCAGGTGCTCCTAACTTTCATAGGGGAGTATAGTTGTGGTCATAGAAATTCTCACCCCAGCGTCATATGGAATTCCTCTGAAGTTTCTTTTCATCCCTAGGCCATGTTAAAACGTCCAAAATCTCACGGTGCCCCATGATTGCAGGAGCAGGTGAAGGGCAGGGCAGAGCTCCTGCCAAAGTGGGTGAGCTGCAGCCCCGCTCATGTTAAGTCTCTTTCCATTTCTATCTCATGGTGTTTTAATTAATTAAGTTCACACATTTCTTCAGATGAATTAGCTTCCGTTCTCTGCCTCTGCAATTGAAGTCACTAATGATTTGTGCACGTAGCATAGTAGAACTCCAGAAGAATTTTTGGTGCAGCATCATATTTGTGTTGCTCAGGTGATTTTCAAACTGTTGCAACAGAAAAGATTATAGCGCTCATACATACCTGTAAAATGCAGTGCATTTGTTCTACGTACAACAATCTTTCAGTCTGTACAATTCTTCAGATGGCTCAAATTGTTTGTTGTAGAAAACGTTCCTATCCAAAGATCTGGAACAATACCGCTCCGTGCATTCTTAAAAAACATTTATTTCTGTGCGTAAATTTTTCATCATTAAACCATTTGTGTGTATGGAACTTTGTCATACCATTTATAGTTTATTAAATATTGCCATCATCTTTTATTGTACCGATGTTTATTACTATAGATATGTAAAATTTCTTTGGGTATGCATCTATCTTTGTAAAAAATTAATTAGCATGATATGTTTCAAATTGTTAAAAAATTCAATTTCGTTCATTGCAGCCTTATCGGAAGATTATTTGATACTTAGCAGATGATATGTCAACGCAAATTCCTATGACAAGATACATCCGAATCTACATAAATTCGAGTCAACTAATATGGAGTATTTATAGTCTCCAACGGGTGAATTTAATGCCCTGGCACAATCTGTCCCATTTCAGGTGCATAAACGGATCAGGGCGATTGTGGTGGCGCAGTATCCTCGAGCAACATATTGTTTATGGAAATGACATGCATGCTTATCTTCTCAAGAACATCTAAAATAAATATCACGGTAATCATAGTTGTTTCCCTTTGCATATTAGAGGGAATGTATGAAAAAACTAAGAGATATATTATGTCAAAGTGCCGCAGAATGAAGTGGATTGGATGTGAATCAATGTCTTTGAGAATCAACCTCATACCAGTTTCCCTAACAATTGATTCGTTTGGAATGTTTTGTGGACTCACAATTTCAATACTTTTTCTTGAAAGCTCTTACAAAATATAAAGAAAAAGAATGATATTTCATGATGCATTCTGGAACCACATGAATACTTCAGGTGTAGTAAGTAATAATGGACTTATTGATATTCAAGATGATCATAACGTGTTTAACCTGATGTACACAATTACTCTCATATGTCCTAAACTTATCATATAAGTAATGTTGCTGATAATTTCCGCCGCAACGCGCGGGAAATCAGCTAGTTTATATCAGTGGACGAGACATCTTATCCGAGCCTACCGGTTTTAGGGGCTAATCGGAAAGCTAAGAAACAATGTTGGGTTAAAAAGGGAAAAGGAAGTACCGCCGTTTCGTCGTCTGTTGCTTTTTTAGAGCTGACCTCCTCTGCTTCGGCTCCTTTGGTACAACCTTCTCTGTCGCCCTCCCCTCCTCCTCTTACTCCGCCACCGCCATCCTCTGCCATCCCTCACGCTTCGCCCTCCCTCCATCGGGGATCTGGCTCGACAATGGCCAAATTCCCGGTGATCCCTTTTCGCTTCCTTTCTGGACCTGTCTCCATTGAAGCTAGCCCGGCAGATCGTCTTCAGCGTGATTATTTGCCTTTTCAATCTGATGCTCAGCAGAATCAAGTGGTCATGCATATTTGGCAGCAGCAAAATGCAGATATTGCATGGCAAAAGGAGATGCCACCGGTTCAGAATGATAACAATGTGTGGGGTGTGTGGCCTGAAGCTATTCCTGCCTTCAATGGTATTAATCTGAGCGATCTAACTGGCCGTGGAGGACCCTCTATGATGGATGGTATCACGCCTAAACACAATATTGTGGATGACCCTAATGCTTGGTCACCTATGATAGAAATTGAACAGGCTACTGATAGAGTGTTAAATGGTAAGACTGGTGGTGATCTGAACTTTGTTAGAGCTGGTGGTGCCAATCTTGTTATTGAGATTGAGGAGGAGCTGGTGATGGAGATCAACAATGCCAATGTTGTTGCTCAGGTTGGGCCTGTAGATGCTTGGATTCAGTTTGGAGATATGCACTTCTTGGCACCTATTTTCTGAAGCTGAAGTCACTTCTTCGGTGACTACTACTGCTCGTCGTCAAGCTCTTCCGCGCAAATGCAAGCAAGTGAGGGAGACTCCTCTGGAGGTAACTCAGGTTCGTCGCAGCTCTCGCAGCACTAATGCAGGTTACAAGAAAAAGGGCCCCACTACCTCTTACTCTGGCAAAGCATCAACAGTGACTAAAGCTACGCCACCTGCGGTGCTCCAGATCACCGAGATGCAGCGCATTGGAGTTGAAGACTGCCAAATTGACCCTGAAGAGCTCACGGCCGAGCGCTTGCAGCAATGTCGCCAGGAATAAGTGGTGTGCCTATCTTAATAATGTTTTCTCACATACTTTGTGTGTTGAGAGCTTGCGTTTGCTATCAGACTATGTCTGTCTTTATTTTGTCTGTTAAGAACCTTCTGGTGCTTTGTGTCGGTAATGAATCGTGATCGTGTGTGGCATGTTTTGAGCTGGAATATCCGTGGTATCAATGACCCTGTTAAGTGGCCAATCTTACGGAATAAGCTGGAAGAAAGCAATGCTTCCATTGTGTGTCTACAGGAAACCAAAAAGTCTGAATTTCATATGGCTTTTGTGAATTTTTTTGCTCCCAGGCGATTTGATAAATTTGCATATGTCCCAGCTGATGGTTTAATAGTACTTTGGGCCAGCTGTTTGTTTGATGGTCAGGTTGTTCTGGAAGAAAGCTTTGGTATTGCTATTTCTTTCACTTCCCTACTTTCTTCTGAAAATTTTGTTGTGGTTAATGTCTATGGGCCATGTGAGGGGGAGGCACGCGAAAACTTTGTGGCCTAGATTTTCCATCTAGACATTGCTGATGATGCCCTCTGGCTTTTGCTTGGAGATTTCAACTTCTATGGTTTTGTGGAAAACCGCAACAGGGAGGGAGCAAATATGACGGATATTGCCACTTTTAATGAAATTATTAGTTACCTTGGACTTATTGAGCTGCCAATCAAAGGGAGGGCGTTTACTTGGAGTAATATGCAAACTGACCCTCTGTTAGTCCAACTTGATTGGTTCTTCACGTCCACTGCTTGGACTTTAAAATTTCCTAATACTTTGGTTAACCCTCTTGCAAGACCAACTTCAGATCATGTGCCTTGCGTGGTGTCAATTGGCATTACTATTCCGAAGGCTAAGGTTTTTCGTTTTGAAAATCACTGGATTAGACTTCCTGGTTTTCTTGAGGTGGTTAAAACAATCTAGGATATCCACTGTCCAGGGGATGCAGCCAAGTGTCTTTCTGCCAAACTAAAACTTTTAAGGAACGGTTTAAAGAATTGGAGCTCTAGTTTCCAGGTGCTGAATGTGCTGATAGATAATTGCAATAAGGTTATTTTGGGGCTAGACAATTTTGAGGAAATGAGACCGTTACACATTACTGAATGGAATTTTCGCAATATTGTTAAGCATAGATTACAACACTTGCTCCAATGTAAACAGGACTACTGGCGAAAAAGATGTACAGCAAGGTGGGCTCGGCTTGGTGATGAGAATACATCCTTTTTCATTCAATGGCCACCATAAGATATAGGAAGAACACAATTTCCTCTCTGGCTAGAGACGATGGCTCTATTGCTGTGGAGCATCAGGAAAAAGAGGGTTTGTTATGGCACTCATTTAAAGAAAGATTAGGGGTGTCCCTGCCTATTTCTCCTCTTTTCAACTTTGCTCATTATTTCTCTCCGCTTGATGGAATATAGGATTTATCGTGCCCCTTTACGGCTGATGAGATTAACCAGGTGGTTGTGCATATGCCTAGTGATAAATCGCCGGGACCAGATGGTTTTTCTGGGTTTTTTCTGAAAGTATGTTGGCCGGTGATCAAACACGATTTCTATCGGCTATGTCAGGAGTTTTGGGACGGCACGGTTAACTTACAAAGTATTAATGACTCTTTTATCACCTTGATCCCCAAAATACTTTCACCTGCTGGTCCTAATGATTTTAGACCAATTTTGTTGCTCAACATTTGCTTGAAGTTGATCACAAAAATCCTTGCTAATCGTCTTCAGGACAAGATCCTCAAGTTGGTTCACATTAATCAGTATGGTTTCTTAAAAACAAGGAATATTCAGGACTGTGTGGGATGGGCTTATGAATACATTCACCAATGCAAGCAAAGTAATGTGGAAACAGTCATTCTGAAATTAGATTTTGCTAAAGCCTTTGATACCGTGGAACATGCACCAATTATGAAAATTTTCGAATGCTTTGGATGTGATCACAGATGGTTAAAGTGGCTCGGTATGCTCATGGATACAGGAACATCTCAAGTTCTGTTAAACAGTGTGCCGGGCAAAAAAATTCAAATGCAAAAGAGGTGTGCGCCAAGGTGATCCTCTATCCCCGTTACTTTTTGTTGGAGTCTCTGAGTTGTTGCAAGCAATGGTTAATCAAGCATTTCGTTTGGGCCAACTTCATGCCCCAGTGAATATTCCAAACAGTGATTTCCCTATCGTCCAATATGCGGACGACACACTGCTTATCCTACAAGCTTGTCCGGTTCAGTTAGTGCTTCTTCGTGATATTTTAGAAGAATTTGCTCTTGCAACTGGGCTCAGAGTGAATTATGCCAAATCCTGCCTAGTTCCTATCAGGGTTTCTGAGGATCCTTTCCTCTCTTTGGCTACCACCTTTGGATGTTCTGTGGGACAACTTCCATTCACATACTTGGGGTTGCCGTTGGGGGTTGCAAAACCTACTATTCAGGATCTCGCTCCGCTGGTTGGGCTGGTTGAAAGAAGGCTCAATGCAAGTGCCCGGTTCCTCGGATATGGTGGCAGATTAGAGTTTGTGAGAGCTGTTCTTTCCACCTTGCCCACATTCTTTATGAGCTCTTTGAAAATACAGAAAACAATTATTAACATCTGCAATAGAGCACAACGACACTGCTTATGGGCTAAAGAAGAGGACCCCTCTTCTGTTAATGCACTTGCAGCTTGGTCCGTAGTCTGCAAACCAAAGAAACATGGTGGTCTAGGTGTGCTCAATTTGGAATTGAAGAATAAAGCCCTTCTGATGAAACAATTGCACAAATTTTACTCTAAAGCTGATGTGCCTTGGGTCCGACTAGTTTGGTCTCTATATGGAGATAGTGTGCCGCATACCAAAACCAAACGTGGTTCCTTCTGGTGGCGGAATATTTTTAGTCTCATAGACGAGTATAGAAGTATTTCTCTTTGCAAAATTGGGGATGGATCCTCAGTGCTTTTTTGGAAAGATTTCTGCCATAATGGCGAAGTGATGTGCGACACGTTTCCACACCTGTTTTTGTTTGCTCTTGATGAATATTCATCGGTGTTCGCTCTTGCCTCGAGCAATACTCTAAGTAATTGTTTTACACTTTCTCTCTCTGTCAAGGCTTTTCAAGAATTTCAATAGGTTTCTCAGATTATAAATAATATGCATATGGATGATACAGTGTCTGATCAAAGGATATTTGTCTGGGGAGAAAAATACACACCCTCTCGGTACTACAGATTCTTGTTTAAGCAGGTGCCTAGTGACAGAGCTCGCAATGTCATTTGGTCGTCGAAAGCACTGCCTAAACTCAAGGTTTTTCTCTGGCTGCTCATTCTTGATCATTTGAACACACGTGACATAATGTTGAGAAAACCTTGGCACGTTGAGTCTGGCCCTATGTGCTCTCTTTGTGGTGCGGCACCAATTGAAATGAGAGACCACCTCTTCTTCAATTGTGAATTTGCAGAGGAATGTTGGCATTCGATCAACATACAGTGGGATGTTAATCTTCAGATCTCGGAACGAGTTTTGGTTGCGCGGGCTGCTTTTCAGGGGCCTTGTTTTACTGAAATTTTTGCTTGTTCTGCTTGGAACATCTGGAAGGTGAGAAATGAGCTAATTTTTTAAGGAAGACCAGTTTCTTTTAGCCGTTGGAGAATTGGGTTTCAGAGTGATCTACTTCTGCACCAATACGGAGTGAAGACGGCCCTTGTGCAACCTCTCGTTGACTAGTTGTTAGCCATTTTTGTGTAATCCTTTGTCTGTTTCTTTCGGTTTCCTTACTCCTTGATGTAATCTTTGCTCCTTTTTTGGTTATTTATAAAATTTACACCGTAGGGGCTTCCCCTACGGTAAAGGTGTCAAAAAAAACTTGCCGAGCACAGCTTGAATATTGATCCTAATGCCAAACCGGTGAAACAATCTCTACAACGCTTCAGTGATGAAAGACGAAGGGCTATAGACAAAGAAATAGCTAGGTTACTTAAGGCTGGATTTATCTGAAAAGTTATTCACACCCGATGGATGGCAAATTTTGTACTTGTCCCCAAAAAGGGAACAAATGAATTAAGAATATGTGTTGATTACACCGGCTTGAACAAAACGTGTCCGAAGGATTTGTTTGCTTTGCCTCGCATTGACCAAGTCATTGACTCGACGGCTGACTCGGAACTTCGGTGTTTTCTCGATGCCTATTCAGGATACCACCAGATCCGGATGCGAAAATCAGACCAATTGGCCACTTCGTTTACCACACCCTACAGCACGTACTGCTACGTCACGATGCCCTTTGGGTTGAAAAACGCTGGTGCTACGTACCAGCGGACGATGCAACGTTGCCTACACGACCAAATAGGTTGCAACGTACATGCTTACATAGACGACATCGCGGTAATGTCAAAAAAATCAAATGATCTTATCGATGACTTGCAGGAAACCTTTGACAATCTCCGGAAATACAACATGATGTTGAACCCAAAGAAGTGTGTCTTCGGGGTACCATCCGACAAACTGTTGGGCTTCATTGTTTCGCATCGCGGAATCGAGATGAATCCGGGGAAAATCAAGGCCATCCTCGACATCAAACACTCTTCATGCCTGAAGGACATACAAAGGCTCACATGCTGCATTGCAGCAGTAAGTAGGTTCATCAGCCGACTTGGTGAGAAGGCTATGCCGCTCTACAAGTTGATCAAGAAGGCGGACAAATTCACATGGACGGACGAGGCTGACGCAACACTTCAGGAGTTGAAGAGAATACTCTCCTCCCCACCTATACTTGCAGTACCGGTGCCAAGGGAGCCTATGTTGGTATACATGGCGGCGACCAGCCGAGTAATCAACATCGTCATCATGGTGGAGCACAAGGAACTAACGCACGAATACAGAGTTCAGCGACCTGTTTACTATGTGAGCGAGGTCTTGATAGAATCCAAGCAGCGTTACCCGCACTACCAGAAAAAAGCTTATGGAGTTTTCCTTGCTTCACGTAAGCTAAGGCATTATTTCTAGGAGCACCCCATCACAGTAGTGAGCAAAGCTCCATTGTCCGACATCATCAACAACAGCGACGCTACAGGGAGAGTGGCAAAGTGGGGCATTGAACTTGCCGCCTTCCACATCACCTACAAGCGACGCGACGCTATCAAATCACAAGCATTGGCGGATTTTCTTGCAGATTGGACAGAGCTGCCGGAAGACACTCCTGTGCCAGAACCAGAGTATTGGGTCATGCACTTTGACGGATCCAAGTTACTCAATGGCTCGAGGGATAGTGTATTATTACAATCACCAATAGGAGAGAAGTTGCAATACGTCATGTAGATCCACTTCAACGCTACAAATAACATGGCGGAGTACGAGGTCCTCATTCACGGACGCGTAGCCAAGGATATTGGCATCAAGCACATAGTTTGCTATGGAGATTCCGACTTGGTTGCCCAGCAAGTAGCTGGCACCTGGAACGCGTGGAACCCAATGATGGCGGCATATCGAGACGAAGTAGACGAAATAGCCAAGTGCTTCGACGGCTACGAAGTCAAGTATGTCAAAAGGGAGGATAATGAGGCGGCAGATCTGCTGTCAAAGCTTGGATCAGCCCGTCGACCAATTCTGCTAGGCGTTTTCCTAGAGCATTTATAGACTCCATCCGTGAAAGGAGCGGACCCCGACAACCCGGATAGAGTGGACTCATTTGTTAACACAGTAACAGTGACCTCTCCGGCTTGGACGAAGCCGTTCATGGATTATCTACAAGACGGAACTTTGCCCGCTGACGAAGTCGAAAGCCGGCAAATAGTACACAGAGCAAAAGGTTACGTCATCATTGACGGCCAGCTATACAAAAGAAGTACCACAGGAGTCTTCCTACGGTGCGTCTCCTAGCAGCAAGGTATTGAAATCCTTAGAGAAATACATCTCGGAGATTACAGGCATCACGCCGCTCCCCGATCGTTGGTGGCCAATGCATTCCGACAAGGATTCTGCTAGATAACTGCCAAGGCGGACGCCGACAAGTTGGTACAAACATGCCTTGGGTGTCAGTTTTATGCAAGACAACCAAATGTTCTAGCTGAAGAATTGCGAACAATACCAATAACTTGGCCGTTTGCAGTCTGGGGGCTAGACATGGTGGGACCTTTGCAGACAGCACCCTGTGGATTCACACACTTGCTAGTAGCAGTGGATAAATTCACAAAATGGATTGAAGCTAAACCATTAGAAATCTTGATGGGGCAACAGCCCTAAAGTTTGTTCGGGATCTAGTGGTGAGATTTGGTCTCCCACATAGCATCATCACCGACAATGGCAGAAATTTATCTCTCAAAGAAGTTGAGGAGTACTGTCATGAAAAAGGCATCCGCCTTGACCTAGCATATGTGGCACATCCACAGTCAAATGGGCAAGTTGAACGGGCCAATGGACTAATTCTGCACGGAATCAAGCCACGCTTGGAGGCACCGCTACATAGAGCAGCAGGAGCCTGGGCGGAGGAACTACCATCTGTTTTGTGGAGTTTATGGACAATACCTAACAGATATACCGGCTTGACTCCTTTCTTCATGGTTTATGGAGCAGAAGCAGTTCTCCCATCCGCCTACAAGAAAGATGACGCTGAAGAATCCAAACGGCTATTTGTGGACCTACTCGAAGAAGAGCACGTGTTGGCATGCCAAAGATCTGCCGTCTACCAGCAGAAGGCTTGAATACAAGTTTTCCGCCTTACACAAATAGAAGTTTTTTCCACATACATTTTGTAGGGACACATTTAATACAGAAATTGTTTTTCATGGCTCTGCTATAGGGGCTTCGTGGTGGCATTATCAGGAGAACTAGGCCGGGAGAGCTCGTCAACCTCGGAAGGAGAGGGGCTAGACTCAGACGAAGTCACGTCATCATCCAGAATCTCGGCAGGCACAAAGACATCCGCCTTGACCATCTCGGCAACCCTGGTGTCGAAGCCGGCGAGAGAATTCCAAATAGCATCGCTATCAATCTCTCGACCTTCCTCGTCTATCTTGGGAAAACCGGAGGTCACCAGGTCGATGTCGGCGTTGTCATAGTGCGCCTTGACCAAGGACAGGGTCATCCTTGCACCATCCCGGATGCAAGAGGCTTTCCATTCCTTGACTTTCTCGAGGGCTCGCTGCAGGATTTCCGCGAACTTGGCTGCTGAGTATGCCGCCTTGATATTAATACCCAGAGGTTGAGATATCTCCTTGGCTTGGGCGATGGCGGTGCTGACGAAGTTGTCGGCAAGAATCATGCGTTCCTTGGAACTTGGAGCACCTTAACCCAAGTTGGCTAAGCCGCAGTTTGCACAAAACACAAGGACCATCAGTACAAACAATTAAAATGGTTGTCCAACTTACAGAAAAGACCAAGACGGAGAAAGGTTACCAAAGATGCTCATTTCCGCTTGCATGCATGTCTCCGCCAAGACATCGCGCTCCTTCTGGACTAACTTGAACATCTCAAGACTCCTAGCAGTTTGCTCTTTGGCAGCTTGGTTCTGGTCTTTGAGTTGTGCACTCTCATCCTTCAGGCGCTGCATCTCGACATCCACGGACTCTTGCATAGCCTTCATCATTGCCTCATGGCCCTTGACGGCATCGGCCATGTCCTTCTTCAAGATCTTATTTTCATCATCGAGCTCCTAGATATGCTTGGGTTGCTCGACGATGTTCTTGGCCTTAGAAATGGCTTCTATAAGACTGAAATCAAAAAGTGCTATCAGAAGACGGAAAAATGACTCAATAGGAAAGCAAGGAGCTGTCGTACGAAACAGACTCTGGCTATTTTTGATCTATTCCTTCAAGAATTTGGTTTTACCCTGTTCAACGTCCATCTCCTTCCGAAGAGCATCAAATCTCTCATTGGCGGCTATCCTCCATTTATTCTCATTCTGCACATGATATAAGCATGCTTAGTTTCTCTAGAGCTTCTAGTCGGAACTATTCAGTTTCAACTAAACGCTCGGGGGCTACAGTACATGATTTTAAAGTAAGCTAGTTTCCCTAAGAGCATCTAGTCGGAACTTTGCAGTTTCAACAAAATGCTCGGGGGCTACACTGACAAGTTCTACGGTTAGTTCCCTGGAGCACTCAGGCCAATAATTATTGACTTATCCGCCTAAGAGCTCGGGGGCTACAGTGGGATATACTACACAAAGTAAAGCAAGTGAAGTTCAAAAAACTTATGATGGCAATGATTCTGAGATTGTTGGCCAGATGAGCATAGGAATCATGAAAGGTCTGATCATTCTTATAGATTGTGTCGGCCTGCTTGATGAGATCATCTAAGATCAATGTTGGAGGAGTCGCAGCCAGTGGAGAGGTCGAAGCCAGAGGCATGGATGAATCCCTAGCTGCCTCCTGCACCTTAGATGGCGCGGAGGCTCCCGCCTCAATCGCAGCTTCCACGTCCACCTCTTCCACTTCCTTCCCCTTCTCGGTGGCATCCTTAGCCGGAGCTTCAGCCACTTTAGAAGAGGTGCTCTCCTGCGTCGCCTGGCCGCTGGGAGCAACGTCTGTCTCGATAGAGCCTGAGACATCAAGGTTTGGATTGATATCTATCTCCATGGCGAAGGGCTCAGGGATGACGGGAGATGACGGCCCAGCAGGGCCAACAGAGGGAATGGCGGCAAGAGCAGGGGGAGCGATGGCAGGAGAGGGCTTCGCGGACGGACCCTTGGTCAACATGTCACGAATGTTTTTTGACCCTCCAACATCTTTGGAGGATCGCTTCAAACTAACACCGGCTTTCCTCCTGAAACGTACAAGGTATAAGTACAAGAGTTGAAAAAAAAGGTATGGGTTGAAAAGCACAAGTCGGAGAATGAAAGTACTTACTCCATAGCAGGAGCCTTGTTGAGGGGAATGCCGGTGGACTTCTTCTTCTTCTCCGCCTCTAAGGCGGAAGTGGATTGTTTGGAGACTCCACTCTCTGTTTTCTTCTCCTTCTTGGCCTCGGCAGCAGCATTAGAGGTGTAGCTCTTCCGCTTTCACGCTGCCGGAGCTGGTTGATCCTTGGAGGCGTCATTGTCGGACACCACCTGGATATCCTTCAGCTTGGGATCATAGACCTGGGAGGCCATTTGATCTACCACCAAGGTCGCCAACTGGGATACATGGCAATGTTAGATGCACAACTTCAAGTCGGAAAAACCTTAGAGTATATAATGAGCAACAAATGAAATAGAATCAACCTCTGGGAACTTGCCGCAATCGAACATGTCGAAAGTGATCTTGAAGCCATGCTTCTTGTCCTTCATTATGACGATGTCCTTTAGCCGGAGCTTGATGGAGTTAGTAGAGAAGTTATCTCGCAAAATTCGCATGGGATCCCTCCTGTCTTGGCTATATTGGCACAACAGCTGGGCGCGGTGCTGTAGAGGCTGGATCCGCCTAACGTACGAGCACATGGCAAGATCCAAGCCCGTTAGACCTCCGTCTACGAGCCATTCGATCCGCCTTATGGCGCAATTGGCTTCGTCGTCGGAGGGGAGAGAGGCTAGGGTCCGCCATGCAAGCACTTTAGTGGTAGCTCCATTGACAAAGTCAGGGTAAGTCTCAAGATGGTCTAACAGAGAGATATCTAGCCCGTAGAAATACGTGCGCTGCCAGTTCTTACAAGACTCATTCCCCATGATGTCGGGGAAGCGTTGGCTAGGTCGGATCTTGAAGCTAATGGTTCCGCAGATCCGTAGTTCATCCTTGTACTCTACGAACTCTCTCTTGACGGTGAATAAATATACGAACAGATCTAATCTAGGTTTGATTCCTAGATATCCTTCGCACAAAGCTATAAAGTTGCTAAGGACTAGGATGCTGTTGGGAGAGAGGTTGTGGGGAAGTACCCGGAAGTGTCGAAGGACATCCAGGAAGAAGTCGGAGACTGGCAGGCTTACGCCACGTACCAGCTGAGATTTGAGGTACACTTTCTCTCCGGCTTGGGGAGAAGGGACCACCTCGCCGGCCGGTGCCACCCGCCAGACGAACTTTTCTGCCGTAGGGAGATAGCCCTCGTCGATCAGCTCTTGGAGATCTTCGGCGGAGATATCAGAACCTCTCCACACCCCCTTATGGGAGTCGCTTTCCTCTTTAGTGGCTTCGGGTGCCGCTCGTTCTTGGTCATCGCCGGCGCACTCCGTCACGGCGGAGACGGGGATGACCACCCCCTCCGGTGGAATGATAACTCCCTGGGATGGCTCCGTCGTAGCCTCGAGAACAGCCGTAGTGGAAGGAGCAGAGCTGCTAGAGGCCATTGCGACGAGAAGTGTGTGGAGGAAGAAAGGGTTTCTAGTTAGGGTTTTCACAGGAGAGCTCGAACGGTCGTGCGGCTGGAGGAAGACGAAGACTGGGAGCGAATGCGGGTAAAAAGAAATAAATTGACTGCGGAGGAAATATATAAGCCTCGCATCAAGATTCGTGCAAAAAGATCTAATGGATGGAACATTGCCGACATGGAAGCAAACGTGCGTGGTAATTTCACCACGTCCTCCGTCTTTTGCCGCTCCACCGTTTCGGATTTCGCGCGCGTGAAAATAGCTAATGACTAATTCTTTGCTTCTGTGAGTTTCGAGGTAGCATAGGCCGTACCCTACGTCATCCTCCTGATAGTTGTAGTGAAGAGTCACGTCCGAAGATTCCATCGAAGATGGAGATCGTCTGACTCTGGAAACAAAGACTCAAGGAATCTCCGGCTACATTGTGAAGCCGGAGAGGATTGCAGGGTTCTTTGGGAGATCTTTGAGATATTGCTTGATGAATTGTCGGCATCACTTAGACGGGATATATGGAGATCAACGAGCAAGACGGCGTAAGATTTCAAAGTCCTCTGGGGGCTACCGTTGGGGATATGCTATATGGGTATCCTCATAGCATGTCACCAATCCGCCTAACCCGGGTGGCCCATAGTTGGTAGCAAGGCCTATGGCCTGCTGGGCGGCCCAGTTAGACGGATCCTAAAGGGACGCCCATGCTGGATAAAGGAAGGCTACGCAGGAGTCACCGACATACTCGGAGTCTTAGAGTACAAGACACAGAAGACTAGTTCGTGTAGGTGTAGGACTCTTTACCTTGTCCGGCAAGGACCTTTCCCTATAAACCCTAGGTCTTGGCGCCTTTATAAGCCAGCCTACGGGAGCCTTTAGGGCACAACTTCTCTGATTGCAGCGTACAACACGCAGCACCTCGCATAGCGAACCTATCTCTATAACTCGACGTATTGCCATTATAGTGATTTATAGCAGGAGTAGAGTTCCGCCACCGTTGTGGGACTTGAACCTGGGTAAGCTGTGTTACCTCGTACCCGCCAACTCTCCGCCTTACCCCACATCACTAAACACGCACTGTGAGGACCCCTCCATAGCATACTCGTTGGCAATACCACGACACCAGTAATGCCACTTTTGCTTTGCGCTTGGCCCGCCAGCGCCGTTGCTTTTCCTACCTACACTTTTGCCGCCTGGACAGGAGCAGCCCGTCTGTCGCCACCCAGTTTGACTCCAGCTAGGAGTGGGTGGAAGCTTCGGGATGCCGCGGTCCCGCGCCCTCTTGTCACGGTGCAGTGTGGCCGACCGACCGTCCTGCCTCGACGTCAGTAGAGATCGGACCGGTGCCACGATGACCATCCCTTCTCTGCCTCCTGTGTCGCGACGAAGAGGAGCCCGACACCATCCCCCTTTCCATCTGGTGGTAGTGGGGCCCCCTACCATCACCATGGGCACCTCCTCTAGGCCGCGTACCACCATCGCCGTTGCCGGCACCAGTGCCTCCCGCGCCGCCAGGAGGGAGCTGGTCCGGTGTACCCCTGTCATAGGCGTAACTGATACATTGCAGATGTATCTATAATTTTTGATGTTCCATGCTTGGTTTTATCTACTTTCTTGTGTTTTGTCCACACTTTGGAGTACTTTTCATACGATTTCTTGGACTAACCTATTAACAAGAGCCACAGTGCTAGCTGCCTGTTTTCTGCTGTTTTTGGTTCAAGGAAAGTCAGAAAATGAATATTCTCGGAATTGGACGGGACAAAAGCCAAAGTCGCTATTTTATCGGAAGACATCTAGAGCCAGAATATGAGACGGAGAAGGGCTGGGGCCTGGCCACACCACCTGGCCGCGCGGCCAGGTCTGGCCCGCGCCATGGGGTGTTCTGGCTGACCCCAGCACCCTCTCAGCCTCTCCTTCCGCCTATATATTGCCTCTGATACCAAAACCCTAAGTACCCGATCAAAAATCCACGAAAGAGTCTGTAGACGCCGTCATATCCATCCCTAGATCGGGAGGGATCTGAAGCTCTTCCCGGCACCCTGCTAGAGAGGGGAATTCACCCTGGAGGCCTTATTCATCATCATGCAAGCCTCCGGTGTGATGCATGAGTAGTTCATCTCTGGACTACGGGTCCATGTAGTAACTAGATGGCTGGTTCTCCTCCTTTGTGCTTTCATGTCTAGATCTTGTGAGCTCTGTTCATGATCAAGATCATCTATTTGTAATTCTGCATGTTGTGTTTGTGGGGATCCGATGGATATTGAGATGCTATTTCAGATTGATTATTGATTCTATCATGTCTTTGTTATTTGTGATCTTGCATGCTTTCCGTTGTTAGTAGCTATCTTGGCCAAGTAGATGCTAGCAACTCCAAGAGTTAGTACTTATGCTCGATAGTGGGTTCATGCCTCTGGTAATCTGGGGAAGTGATAGAAATCTCTAAGGTACTAGATGTGCTGTTGCTACTAGGGAGAAAACAACAATCCTTTGTTCATAGAACAATCATATTGTTTACATTACACGCAATTCATAAAGCAATAATCTGTTGCTTGCAACTTAATACTGGAGGGGGTTCGGATGATAACCTGAAGGTGGATTATTAGTCATAGATGCAGTTGGATGGAGGTCTATGTATAATGTTGTAATGCCCAATCAAGTCTCAAAGGAGTCAAGATGATTAGTATATGCTTGAATGCTTTCTCGATGTTTGTCAATGGCCCCGCTGTAATTTGTTCACCCAGCATGTTATCTATCTTAAGGAGAGCCACCTCTAGTGAACTATGGACCCCGGTCCTTTCTTTTACATTCAATCTACAAATTGTTTACTGCTTTGTGTTTACTTTCTGCAAACTATTACTTCCTTCCATTCGATATATTTAATCCTTTGTTTTCATCAAAACCGGTGAGATTGACAACCTCATCGCAAGTTGGGGGCAAAGTTCTGTGGTTGTGGTGTGCAGGTCTCTATGTTGCTGCTGGCACCGGTAGTGCGCCCTGCCAACGTTCAGCTAGCTACACCTTTGGGGTGTTTCCTTGCTCCTACTGGATTGATAACCTTGGTTTCTTACTGAGGGAAAACTTGCTGCTGTGCTCATCGTACCTTCCTCTTGGGGTTCCCCAATGAGCTCGATATATTTGGGCCATCAACAACTTTTTCTGGCGCTGTTGCCGGGGAGTCAAGGACATTTTCACAAGGGGAGTCCCTCATAACCAATCTCTTTACTTTCTTATTTTCGTTTTTCTTAGTTTCTTTTTCTTTGTTTGCTTGTTTCTTTATCAAAAACACACAAAAATTAGTTTTACAAGTTTGCTTTCTTTATCAAAAACACAAAAAATGACTACTCTTGAAAACACTAAGTTGTGTGACTTCACTAGCACCAACAACAATGATTTTATGAGCACACCTATTGCTCCACATGTGCCTGAAGCTACTTTCTTTGAGATAAAACCTGCTTTAATCAATCTTGTTATGAGAGAACAATTTTCTGGTATTGGTAATGAAGATGATACTGCCCATATGAATAACTTTGTTGAACTTTGTGAGATGCAAAAACATAGGGATATATATGGTGATATTATTAAGATAAAATTGTTTCCTTGCTCTTTGAGAGGAAAATCTAAAGAATGGTTGAATTCCTTAACTAGGAATAGTATTGATTCTTGGACTAAATGCAAAGATGCTTTCATTGGAAAATACTATCCACCTGCTAAGATTATATCTATGAGAAGTGAAATAATGAAGTTTAAACAATCTGATAATGAACATGTTTCTCAAGCTTGGGAAAGAATGAAATCTTTGGTTAAGAATTGTCCCACTCATGGACTGACTGCTTGGATGATCATCCAAACTTTTTATGCAGGATTGAACTATTCTTCAAGGAACCTATTGGATTCTGCTGCTGGAGGTACCTTTATGACCATTACTTTGGGTGCTGCAACAAAGCTTCTAGATAATATGATGGTTAATTACTCTGAATGGCATACTGAAAGAGCTCCACAAGGTAAGAAGGTAAATTATGTTGAGGAAACCTCCTCCTTGAGTGATAAGATTGATGTTATTATGTCTATGCTTGTTAATGGGAAAACCCATATTGATCCAAATAATGTTCCTTTAGCCTCTTTGGTTGCTCAAGAAGAGCAAGTTGATGTGAACTTCATAAGAAATAACAATTTTGGCAATAATGCTTATAGGAATAATTTTGGTAACAACAATTATAAGCCATATCCTCCCAACAATGGTAATGCTTACGGAAATTCCTACAACAATAATAGGGGTGCTCCCTCTGAACTTGAAGTTATGCTTAAAGACTTTATTAGTAAACAAACTACTTTCAATAAAATTATTGAGGAAAAACTCTCTAATCCTGAAAGGAATATAGCATCACTGCTGAAGCTCAATCTTCTTTGAATAAAATGGATGCTAAACCTGAAACTAATGATAATCCCTTTGCAGCTACTAATGCCATACAAGTAAGAATTGATGAAAATGTTAGACTATTAGCTGAATTACATGCTAAGTGGGAAAGAGAAGATGAAATTGCTAGAAACATTAGTGTTTCTACTATCACCACCGCTAGTGTTGAGGCTAGTAATAGTTCTACTACTTTAGATGATAATTTTGATTTTGGTGGTTGCAATATCTCTGAAGTTATTAAGTTCCTACAAAAAGCTTGCTAAAAGTCCTAATGCTAGTACTATGAACATGGCCTTTACAAAACACATTACTGATGCTCTCATAAAGATTAAAGAAGAAAAGATGAAACATAAAGCTTCTATTCCTATAAAACAAGAAGATGGTTGGGAAACCATCATTAATATGAAAGTGAATGACTTTGATTTCAAAGCTTTATGTGATCTTGATAGTAGTGTTTCTATTATGCCTAGAAGGATTTATGATATGCTTGATTTGCCTCCACTTGAAGATTGTTATTTGAATGTCCCACTTGATGATAATGCTAAAAAGAAACTCATGGGGAGTATTAATGATGTTCTTATTATGGTTAACAATGCCTATGTCCCCGTTGATTTATATGTTTTGGATGTTGAATGCAATGCTTCTTGTTCTATTACTTTGGGAAGACCTTTTCTTAGAATTGTTGGTGCCATTATTGATATGAAAGAAGGCACCATTAAATATCAACTCCCACTCAAGAAAGGTATAGAACATTTCCCTAAGAAGAGAGAGAAGATTTATTTTGCCTCTCCTATGAAAACAAAATTTGCTCTTAATGCTTCTTCATTTCAGAACACTTGATTCTTTTTCTTGCTTCTTATGCCTAACTTAAAGGCGTTAAAGAAAAGTACTTATTGGGAGATAACCCAAAAAATTTAAATGAGTCTTGGAAGTTATTACTTTAGTAATAACTGCTCCTTATCCTTTTTATTTGCTTTTTGTGCCAAGAGTAACCTCTAATGAGAGAGAAGTAATGATTGGGAAAGTTGCTGTCCCGAAACAGATTTCTGTGCTTCACCGTAAAAATTCATGTAAAATCTCTGTACGTCCTTTTGAGGTGTGAATTTTATTTCTTATTCCCCAGGTTGTTATCTAACTTTCTTTAGTTCAACACTTTTTGATTTGAGCAACAAAAGGTCTTTGAAAAAATTCGTCTTTACCTGCTGGTCTGTTTTGACAGATTTCTGCCATTTTCTGCATTTGCTTCTTGTTGGTTCCTTTTTGAGTTCTTTTGGGGAATTGAGTTTTTTGATGGAAGTGCTGAAATATCTAGTGTTTTAAAGGAATTTTATTGGTGCTAGAAATGAACCTAAAGAGTTATTATCTTGAGTGCACTAATGTTGCTAATAAAGATTGTGTGAAGTTTTGTATGAAGGAAAAATTTCAGGTGTATGGAAGGAATGAGTAATGAGATGAAAGATGGACTAAATCTCAATCTTGGGGGTTATATGCGTGTCACCCCAAGAAATATCCAAGAAGTACAAGCATCAAATCTTGGGGATGCCCAAGGCATCCCCCTCTTCATCAATAAAAATCCCAGGTTTCTTCCAAATGCTTCATTTTTATTGTTTCATGCACAGTTGTGTTGTTCTTGGAGCGTCTTCTTTTTTGTTTTCGTTTTGGTTTTTCGTTTTCTTGGTTTTCTTAGTTTGCTGAATAAATTGGTTGTACCCCCTCTTTCATACATTGGTTTTCAAATAGTTTGGTTTGGTTTGGAAAAGAGTAGGAAAGTTCATGCTTAAGTGGTAAAGAGAGCTTGTTTTTAACTGTGGCCTATGCTTTGTCATGCCATGCTTGATATTGTTTTGGATTTATGCTTAGTATTCTTTGTTGTAGCATGACTTGTTATAAACAATTAAGATTGCTTAATGTGCCTTGGATGCATCATGCGTTGTTTTAGCATATTAAAGCATAGTATAGTGGTATTCTCCTTTGATGCTTTATTTGGGTTGACTTGGCGCATGCTCACACCATGTTATGACTATACCAAGTCACCATAGCCTTGATGATCCTTTAGTTTTCAACTTGTAGTATCACTTAATGCTTTGATCAATGATGTTTTGTCGCTCTGCATGATTATGGCCATTATTGCTCTCTTAGTTTGTCGCTCCCAGTCTTTTGCTAGCCTCCACAACCAAGTATGAGTTCCACTCATGCATCCAACCCCCTAAACCAAGTTATTCCAAAGAGTCCACCATACCTACCTATTAGCTTATGTTATTCCAAGTATATTCATGCTTTTGTTTATCTTCCAAATTAAACTTGTTATGAGAAAACTAGTGATTAAAGCTCTCACGAACTTGATGGCACACTTTACTTTTTGTATCTAATAAAGTTGAACCATTGGGTCCTTCTTTGTTGCGTATATGCTTGCGCTTTATAAGTTGAAATTAGCAGAACCATGTATCATGGGGAACGCTTTCAACATTGCACTTGGACTTTGTACCCCGTTGATATCATGTTCTTTTGCTTATGGATCCCGACGGTGTGAAATAAAAGTGGAACTTGTAAGATCATGGAGTTTGTATGTGTGTTAGAGAAACGTCTGGGCCGCTAGCCTAAGCCGTACCTAATCATGGTGGAAACTTGCAGCATCACCATAATGAGCACTCTATGAAGCATCCTCAATAAAAACCTGTGCAAATAGCAAATAAAAAGATCGTTGAGATGCTCATTGTCTACTTGTCTTGTCATTTTGATTATGGGATAGCTCCTGTATCATGTGCAAGGGGTACCCCATTGGCGGTTCTTTATGATACATATGTACTTACAATGACAAGAGCTTACTCGTGACTAAAGTTGAGTAGCATGAGGTTCGGTCTTCGTAAGTAAGGGCATGAGATTTTGGTTTATAACTTGTCAAGCATATCCTCTTAGTTGTGTCACTTTAACCTTAATCACCTTTAAGATGCTTATGATAGGGGCAATGAGAGCTGAAAGCTATAAGTGGCCTTTCTGGAAGCTCTTTATGAGACTTGAATCCCTACTTCCTTCTATGAAGGCCTTTCTTCCACCATTATATTGAGTCTCCACCTTCTATCTTTATGCACCTACTTTGAGAGCATAGTGGCCATTCTTAGTTCTATGTGCATTGTCCCAAGACTAGTTGATTGATGCATAACTTGATATTGCTTGTTTTAAACTATCTGTATCTAGTCACTCTTATGAACTTTGAAGGTGTCCTATGCATTTATGTTTGCTACTCTATGAGGGACAAGTTGAATACTATTATGCTATGTTTTCTTTATGTGAAACAAACAAACGTCTTGCAAAGCATTGTTATTCATGAATCTTTTGTTTGTGCCTTTTCATGTTTCATCATAGTTTCTTTGTCTTATTGCTAGAACTTTGTCTTTCATGTTATGATTGAAGTACTATGATCCTAGCTTTGAATGTTTTACAAATACTTTGATCAAGTTTATGATGGTGCATGTCACCTCAAAAAATATTCTTTCTTTTTATCACTTACCTACTCGAGGACAGGCAAGAGTTAAGATTGGGGATGTTGATACATTGCAAATGTATCTATAATTTTTGATGTTCCATGCTTGGTTTTATCTACTTTCTTGTGTTTTGTCCACACTTTGTTGTACTTTTCATATGATTTCTTGGACTAACCTATTAACAAGAGCCACAATGCCAGCTGCCTGTTTTCTGCTGTTTTTGGTTGCAGGAAAGTCAGGAAATGAATATTCTCGGAATTGAACGGGACAAAAGCCAAAGTCGCTATTTTACCGGAAGACATCTAGAGCCAGAATATGAGACAGAGAAGGGATGTGGCCTGGCCACACCACCTGGCCACGTGGCCAGGCCTGGCCCGCGCCAGGGGGTGGTCTGGCCGACCCCAACACCCCCTCGGCCTCTCCTTCCACCTATATATTTCCTCCGATACCCAAACCCTAAGTACCCGATCAAAAATCCACGAAAGAGTCTGTAGCCGCCGTCATCTCCATCCCTAGATCGGGAGGGATCTGAAGCTCTTCCCGGCACCCTACCGGAGAGGGGAATTCACCCTGGAGGCCTTCTTCATCATCATGCAAGCCTCCGGTATGATGCGTGAGTAGTTCATCTCTGGACTACGGGTCCATGTAGTAACTAGATGGCTGGTTCTCCTCCTTTGTGCTTTCATGTCTAGATCTTGTGAGCTCCGTTCATGATCAAGATCATCTATTTGTAATTATGCATGTTGTGTTTGCGGGGATCCGATGGATATTGAGATGCTATGTCAGATTGATTATTGATTCTATCATGTCTTTGTTATTTGTGATCTTGCATGCTTTCCGTTGTTAGTAGCTATCTTGGCCAAGTAGATGCTAGCAACTCCAAGAGTTAGTACTTATGCTCGATAGTGGGTTCATGCCTCTGGTAATCTGGGGAAGTGATAGAAATCTCTAAGGTACTAGATGTGTTGTTGCTACTAGGGAGAAAACAACAATCCTTTGTTCACAGAACAATCGTATTGTTTACATTACACGCAATTCGTAAAGCAATAATCTGTTGCTTGCAACTTAATACTGGAGGGGGTTCGGACGATAACCTGAAGGTGGATTATTAGTCATAGATGAAGTTGGATGGCGGTCTATGTATAATGTTGTAATGCCAAATCAAGTCTCAAAGGAGTCAAGATGATTAGTATATGCTTGAATGCTTTCTCGATGTTTGTCAATTGCCACATTGTAATTTGTTCACCCGGCATGTTATTTGTCTTAAGGAGAGCCACCTCTAGTGAACTATGGACCCCGGTCCTTTCTTTTATATTCAATCTACAAACTGTTTACTACTTTGTGTTTACTTTCTGCAAACTATTACTTCCTTTCATTCGATACGTTTAATCCTTTGTTTTCAGCAAAACCGTGACAACCTCATCGCAAGTTGGGGGAAAAGTTCTGTGGTTGTGTTGTGCAGGTCTCCACGTTGCTGCTGGCACCGGTAGTGCGCCCTGCCAACGTTCAGCTAGCTACACCTTTGGGGTGTTTCCTTGCTCCTACTGGATTGATAACCTTGGTTTCTTACTGAGGTAAAACTTGCTGGTGTGCTCATCATACCTTCCTCTTGGGGTTCCCCAACGAGCTCGATATATTTGGGCCATCAGTAACGCCGAGTCGCCGGATAGCCAGGGGAGGGCCCACCACCGCCCGCGCCGTCCGTGCCTAGGGAACGCCGCCGATAGTCCATGAAGCTGGTCCCATGAATGAGCAGGGGGTGCAATAGGGTGGGCACCATCGGTGAGGGCATCGGACCCGGTTCGACGATATGGAAATCGATCGCCTTAGGGATGACCAAAGGATCCAGACACCAGGCCGATAGCCAAAGGATCTCCATGTCCGCTCTTGAGCGCGTCAGCGGGTCGAGGCGCTCCACCCAGGAGTGTGGGGTGAGCGCCGTCTCAGTGGCCGCCATGCTCCAAGCATTCGCCGGCACCCCCTCAATCTCCAGCGTCACATGAACGCCGAGCCCGCCGGCCGATGCGTTGTTCCGGCGCGACCAGGGCTTCACAAGCAAGTGGAAGAAGGGCGACTACACGAACTAGTCGGTGAGGACACGGTCGTGATCTTCCCGGGCAGCAAAGTAGATGAGAAGGGAGCCACCTCCATGTCGGTGCACTGAAAACAACTTCGGCGGGATTCTGAACCCCCCTACAATCGCCTCTGCAACCTCTGCCGGCGAAGCATCCGAGCGTTCCCCGATGAAAACCCCCACCAGTGCATTCTGGAGTGCCTGCTCAGCCTCCTCAACCTCCCTAGAGCGCAGAAACATGCACATGGTCCGAGCTAGGTGGCAGGCCAGCTCCCCACCGAAGGTAGCCGCCAGAGCAGCCTTGCCCAGGTCGTGTCGGCCGCGTGAGGCCACGAGAGCAGCGGTGCGACAATCACTATTAGGAAAATAGCTATAGGTAGACAAGCTACTCTATGGCGCATATGAATAACCATGCGCCACAGATAAATATCAGTGGCGCATACGGAAAAAAAGCCACTGAAATTTGGTAGTTTAGTGGCGCACGAAACCAATATGCGCCACAGAAGTCCACATTTCTGTGGCGCATATTTTCGTGTGCGCCATAGAAAGTGATGATTCTGTGGCGCACATAGATGTATGCGCCACAGAAAGTTGATGGGACCCAGCACCAAAAAAGGGGGAGACAATTGTGTGGCGCATATGTCCATATGTGCCACAAAAAATGTTTATGTGGCGTGTACATAATATGGAAAAACAGATCCCACCCCCAAAAACAGATCCCCTCCTTGGATCACCTTTTCAGTTTTGTACGAAAATGACAAAAACTTTGAAACAAAATTCCTTTGAGATGTAGTTATATTTTAGGGTGTAGTTGTAGTGAAAATTGAAATACATGAATTACGATGTATTTTGCAAAAATAGGTCATGGCACGGTAAAACGTCCATAACTTTTGCATACGATGTCGGAAAAAAAGTTTAATATATAAAAATGATCGTCTCGAAATTTCCTACTCGATTTCAGCAACCTATGGTCATTCTGGATTTTACAGAATCCCCAAATTAGAAAATAGTAAAAAGTTATGGCCGAAAGAAGATTTTTTACTTCAAAAAATAAAAAAGGGGGAGAAACTTCTCTGGCGTATTTCTCCCATATGCGCCATAGAAGCCTTGGGCGGGATTCGAAATTTGAATTCCGTCGGCGCCCTTCTCCCTCCCTTTTTCCTTTTTCTCCCCCCACTTCTTCTCTCCTCCCCACTTCTCCTCCCCTCCACACTTCTCCCCACTTTTCCTCCCCTCCACACTTCTCCCCTTCTCCTCCCTCCTCCTTCTCCACTCTCCGGTGACCTCCTCCACCATGGTGACCTCCTCCTTCTCCTCCTCCACCACCTCCGGCAACCTCTTCCTCCACCATCTCCGGCAACCTCCTCCTCCTTCTCCTCCTCCTCCAGCGACCTTCGGTGACCTCCTCCTCCTCATCCACCACCACCTCCTCCTCCTCTTACTCCTCCTCCGGTGACCTCCTCCTCCTCATCCACCACCAACTCCAGCGACCTCCTCCTCCAACTCTGGCGACACCTTCCTCCACCTCTGGCGGACTCCTCCTCCTACTCCAACCACCTCTGGCGGTGGCCTCCTCCGACCACCACCTCCGACGACCCACTCCTCCTAGCCCTCCTCCAGCCACCAGCCGCCACCACCACCACCTCCGGCCAGATCTAGATCTGGCTCAGTTTTTTTTTGAAATTTGAAAAAAACTTTTGTGGCGCATATTGGCCACATGCGCCACAGAAGTTTGAGATCTGGCCCGCCTTTTTTTGAATTTTGCAAAAAAACTTCTGTGGCGTATATTGGCCATATGCGCCACAGAAGTTTGAGATTTCTGTGACGCATTTCAATATGCGCCACAGAAGATAGTTATCAGTGGCGACGTATCAGTGGTGCATCAGATATGCGCCACTGATAGTGAAAAAAGGTGGGACACTGATAAGGGGTTTCCTAGTAGTGGATCGCCCACTCATCCACATTGGCCATCTGCGCCGACGCCGTCCTGGCCACGCTAGCCGTGGCATCAGCGACAGCTGCATGGGATTGGCCGCCCCGGCGCAGCTCCATGACGGGCGCCATCATCCGTGATGATCCCTACGTCCACGCGCTGGAGAGTAGCGTTGGCCAAGGCGCGATCAGAGACTGGCAACCAAGATCACCCGAGCATGCTGCCAGTGCGCGCACACCTGAGGCTGCACCCACGGTCACGGCGCGTCCACGCGTCGAAGCTCCCTGGGCCGGTGCGCGGCCGGTCCAGGCAGAGCCAGGCGCGGGATTACGCGCATCACCCACGCGAGGTGCCCGAAGCTGCTCCGGCCTAGAGGCGCCGCCAGCTGCTCTCTTGCTTGCCGGAGCATCGCCATCATCCGGTGGGGTGCGCGGCTGAGGAAGCGCGCACTCCCTCGCCATGTGCCCTGCCTTGCCATAGCGGAGGCACACCGGTATACCTGGACCTCAAAGTCGGTCCAATGGGCTCGGCCCGAGTTTTTCCTGCTCGGGGCGAGCTGGGCTCGGCCTGCTGGTGCTGCTGGACCGAGCCGAGCTCTGGATGCTGGACCGCGGAAGCGTCGGGCTGGCTCGGGCTCAGCCTGGTCCAGCTCGTTAGCTCGTCTTTTTTTTGAATAAGAAAATGCCAAATTGAGAGTAGCTAGTGGGCTGGTTGAAGAGGGCCGAGAAGAGCTGGTAGTTCCATCGATCGATCAGCGTCCTCATCCTATCGTCTTCCTCATCTGTTGCCCCACGTACTGCTGTGTCGCCGCTGCCACGCCGCCCCGTACTTTCGTGCTAGGCCCGCCTTGCACCGCCCTCGGAAGCCCCGACATGCACCGCCCTCGGAACCGTCGTGCTAACCCCACCCTGCACCGCCGCCGCCCTATACTGCCACGTCGCCGCCGCGACGCTGCCCAGGAAGATGGCCCACCCGTCTGTCTACCGCCGCCAGGCTCGCGAGGCGGACCGAGCTGGACCGAGTTTGCCGGAAGCTCGGGCCGAGCTCCATATGGAGGCTCGCCGGCAGCTTCGAGCTGGCTCGGGCTCGCCGGAAAAAGCTCGAGCCTTTCCGGGCTCACCGGCGAGCTGGCTCGGTCCGGCTCGTGTCCAGGTATACACACCGGGCCGGTGGTGCAGTCCTTGGCTCGGTCCCTCGGCTCGTGGCAGAGCAGGCAGAGTCCACGGTAAGCATCGTAGGCACCAGGCTCGCGTCCAGCTCGCGCCGCCCTTGCCGCCGCCACCTTCTTGCCAGCACGGAGCCCACACGCGCGCTTTCCCTTCGGTTGCTGCCAAGTCTCGTCTTTGCCGCCAGTCAATGAGTCTTCGGACCGGTCCAGTTCGTCGACCGCCGCGGAGGCCGGCTCCTGGTGAATCTCAGAGCGCGGCGCCCTCGAGACGACGACGTCCTCACACACAGCCGGTGCTTTCCGTTGGCCGCCTCCAGGTAGGACGAACCCCCGGAATCGGAGTCGCGGCTGCCCCGCCACCTGCTCTCGCGGCCCCGCGGGCTGCCCTCGTCGTCGGAGTACGTCGGGGAAGGAGAGGGGGAGGGGGAGGCCAAGGGGGAGGTGGGCGCCGTCACCGGGGAGGGCGACGGCGGGGAGGAGGGGGAGGTGGACGCCGGTGCCGGAGTGGCTGACGGCGGCAGGGAGGGAGTAGGGTGCCCTCATCCGCTCTCTCGCTCTCTCGCTTTTCAGCTTATTCCCAATCTTACCTCCTGCTCTAACAAACGAACATACTCCCTCCGTTTCAAAATAATATGTTTTAGCTTTGTGAAAGGAGTGTATCTAGACTCGTTTTTGTGTGTAGGTTCACTCTAAACCTAAATGAACCTATACACTAAATCGGTCTAGATATACTTCTTTCACAAAACTAAAACATCTTATATTTTCAAACAGATGAAGTAGTTCGGAATAGCCAGAAGCATTGTGTGGATCAGCGGAAGTTCAGTTTTATCTAATAAAATCGTGTTTTCGTCTTTTTTTTTGAAGATTCGCCGTCAGGCTTTTATTCAACAGACGACAAAAGATCTGATTGAACAGGCTCAATTGGAAAATCAGGAATAAGTTTATAAATGATGTCTAATGAAACATTAGAGAGAGCTGCTCGAGCACAAACATGTGCCGCTTTATTAGCCTCTCTCCTAGTAAAAACAAACTTAAAACCCTGGAACTCGGAGACAGTAGCTTTTATCTCCTGCAGAATTTGATCCGCAGTCGATCGCTGCATCTTATCATCATTCCACGCTTTAACTATGAGCTGGCAATCCGTCTCCACAATTATGTGAGACCACCCTCTCCATCGTGCCAGCCAAATCGCATCACGACACGCCAGCAACTCAGCCATGCCTGGGTCACTAATGTGGTCATACCTTCGACATTCAGCCATTACAAAATCGTCATCATGATCGCGAGCAACGACTCCAGCACCTGCAACTCTGGCACCCAGATCAAGAGCCCCGTCACAGTTTAGTTTCAACCAGTTCAGCTCCGGTCGAACCCATTTTTGCATCTCCCTAGGCGGCCCAACATCCACTCTCGGTGACGGTATTTCCATCGACTTTATCAGCTCATCCACCAAGTCCATAGATTTAAGAGGCTGGTACTTCACTTACCCATGGTTGTAGCTGTTGCGGCTACCCCAGATCGTCCACATCACCGAAATTGCCACTGCTGCATCCTTTTGACAAAAAAACTCGTTGTCTAAAATGTCTCAGGACCAAGTTAGTGGGTGCAAATGCGGCAGCTTTATTTCAAAGAACTCCTGTGCCACTTTCCAGAATGATTTTGCATGCTCACACTCAAGTAACGCATGGTACAGGGTCTCTTTATCATGTCCACACAAAGGGCAGTGACTACCTTCCTTGATGTGTCATCTACACAGCTCAAATGCACAAGGAAGCAGATTTTTAACTACTCCCCACCAGAATACTCTGATCTTCGGCATCACATGCAGCTTCCGGAGCGATCTCCAAGTATTTTCATCACCTCCTGAAGAACTACCCATCGGCTCGGGCTGTCCCTCTCGCAATACGATCTGGCGATACGCAGATCTCACTGTAAACATGCCAGACTTCTCCCAAGCCCACGCCCAGAAATCCTCTTGTTCTGTACGTGGCCTAGGCATGTTAAGGATGGCTGCAGCATCAAGGGGATAAAAAATTCGCTGCACCTTCTCCGTATCCCACTGGTTCGTCTCCTCTTGTATCAAGTCAGAAATAAAAAGAGCAGGACCCTCCACAGCTCTCCCTAGTGGTTTCATACTCATAGTACCATGTATCCATTGGTCATGCCAAATTTCCGAAGTACGGCCATCACCAATCCTTCGGATTAGCCCTAACTTGAGCACCTCCCAACCTTTCACAATTGCTTTCCAAGTTGCCGAAGCACCTTGTGGACACGCCGCCGATAGGATATCTCCTCCTTTGCTATATCTCCCCAGCAACACCTTTGCACATAAACTATCCGGACGCTCCAAAAGATGCCAAGCTTGCTTGGCTAACATCGCATCATTGAACTTCTCAAGATCTCTAAAGCCGAGTCCTCCTCGGCATTTTGGCACTGCTATTTTTGATGGGTATGTAGCATGGAAAACAAAAAATTTCTACCGCAAGAACGAACAAAACTCAGATCTAATCTAGATAAAAGCCAAGATCTAATATATTAGCCATGTGCAACGAGATAGATCTATACTAACCCTTGTAGTTTCGAAAGCCTTGTTCAAGATCAGATCTCGTGGTTGATGTAGTCGATCACTTGCCGATCTCAAGATCGAGTAGACGATCCTTCCGGCGCCGCGTTCTGGCAGCGCTTCCGCAGTCGGTCACACGTGCGGAGTCGAAGCAGACCTTCCTCTCCCCGTTCCAGCGAGCAGCGGAGGTAGTAGATCTCTCCACGGAATCCTAGCAGCACGACGGCGTGGTGGTGGTGGTGGAGTAGAGAATTCTGCAGGGCTTCGCCTAAGCCAGAGCAGATGGAAGGAGGAGGAGAGAGGCGGCTAGGGTTTGGAGTGGGAAGGGGCAAGGGGGGTGGCGCCTCCACCCCTCTATATATAGAGGGAGGGGTGCGGCCTAGGGTTCCCACCCCTAGGCCCACCCTTAGGGCCAGCGCACCAAGGAGGCTTGGGGGAGAGTCCTTCCCCCCCCCCCCCCAAGTTTCCTTTACTTACCCTTTAAGTTTTCCCTTATCTTATCATGGTTTTCAAATAAACTCCAAAATATCTTCTACAACCTTCCGGAACATTCCGAAACTTTCTAGAATCCCCATACAAACACTCCGGAACATTTCCTAACTTAGAAAATGATCCCAATTATATGAATCTTATTCCCCGGACAATTCCGGATCTCCTCGTGATGTCTCGGATCCAATCCGAGACTCCGAACAACATTCGGTCTCCAACTCACATTCAATATCTACTTAAAACAACTTCGAACCTTAAGTGTGTCACCCTACGGTTCGTGAATATGTAGACATGATGGAGACACCTCTCCGATCAATAACCATCAGCGGGATCTGGAGATCCATAACGGCTCCCACATACTCAATGATGACTTCGTGATCGATAGAACCATTAACATACGACACCAATTCCCTTTGTCACGTGATACTCTACTTATCCGAGGTTTGATCGTCGGTATCTCCATACCTAGTTCTACCTCGTTACTGATAAGTACTCTTTACTCATTCCATGTTGTGTCATCCCCTGTGACCTAGTCACATGCTTCCAAGCTAACTAGATGACATTCCACCGAGAGGGCCCAGAGCATATCTATCCGTCATAAGGATGGACAAATCCCAATCTTGGTCCATGCGCTTCAACACATACTTTCAGAATACCCAATGACACCTTTATAACAACCCAGTTACGAAGAGGTGTTTGATGTCATCAAAGTACCCATCCGGTGATGGTGATTAACATAACCTCATGGTCGAAGGATTAGGTTACTATGCATTTGAAAGCTTGTAGCAATACGAACTTAATGACTTGATCTTATGCTACGCTTACTATGGGTGTGTGTGTGTCCATCACATCATTCTCCTAATGATATAACCTTGTTATCAGTGACATCCAATGTCCATGATCAGGAAACCATGATCATCAATTAACCAACAAGCTAGTTCAACAAGAGGCTTACTAGGGACTCTTTTATGTTTACAAAACACACATGTATTAGTGTTTACTTATAATACAATTATAGCATGGGATGCAAACATTCATCATAAACACAAAGATATAATAATAACCACTTTTATTATTGCCTCTTGGGCATATCTCCAACAGTCTCCCACTTGCACTAGAGTCAATAATCTAGATTACATGGTAATATACCTAACACCCATGGCGTTCTGGTGTTGGTCATGCTTTGCTCTAGGGAGAGGTTTAGGCAACGGATCTGCCACATTCAGATCAGTGTGTACTTTGCAAATCTTTATGTCACCATCTCGGACATACTCGCGAATAGCATGGAAACGTAGCTTGATGTGCTTCAGCTTGCTATGTGACCTTGGCTCCTATGCATTAGCTATGGCACCTGTGTTGTCATAGTAGATGGCCATCGGGTCCAACGCACTAGGAACCACGCCAAGTTCAGTAATGAACTCCTTCATCCATATGGCTTCTTATGCAGCCTCCGAAGCAGCTATGTATTCTGATTCAGTTGAAGATTTCACCACAACGCTTTGCTTGGCACTCCTCCAGCTCACTGCAGCACCATTCAAAATAAATACGTATCCAGACTGTGACTTCGAGTCATCTGGATCGGTGTTCCAACTAGCATCAGTGTAACTGTTTACAACAAGTTGTTCATCACCTCCATAAGAAAGAACCATATCCTTAGTCCTATTTAGGTACTTTAGGATATTCTTGACCGCTGTCCAGTGCTCCATTCCAGGATCACTTTGATATCTGCTAGTCAAACTAACAGCATGTGCTATATCCGGTCTTGTACATAGCATGGCATACATGATAGAACCTATGGCCGAGGCATAGGGAATATTATTCATCTTCTCTCTATCTTCTGCCGTAGCTGGACTTTGAGTCTTACTCAAGGTCTTACCTGACAACATGGGCACGAACCCTTTCTTGTTCTCTTCCATTCTAAACTTCTTTAGAACTTTGTCCAAGTATGTACTTTGTGAAAGCGCTATTAGGCGTATTGATCTATCTCTATAAATCTTGATGCCTAGAATATATGCCGCTTCGCCAAGATCCTTCATTGAAAAACTATTATTCAAATATGCTTTGACACTATTAAGAAGTTCTATATCATTCCCAATCAACAATATGTCATCTACATATAGTACTAGGAATGCTACAGAGCTCCCACTCACTTTCTTGTAAATACAAGCTTCTCCATAAGTTTGTATAAATCCAAAGTTTTTGATTACTTTATCAAAATGTTGATTCCAACTCCGGGATGCTTGCTTCAGTCCATAAATGGAGCGCTGAAGTTTGCATACCTTGTCAGCATCTTTAGGATCAACAAAACCCTTGCGTTGTACCATATACAACTCTTCCTCAATGTCACCATTAAGGAACGCCGTTTTGACATCCATCTGCCAAATCTCATAATCGAAATATGCAGCTATTGCTAACAAAATCCTCACAGACTTTAGCTTCGCTACTGATGAGAATGTCTCATCGTAGTCAACTCCTTGAATTTGTCGGAACCCTTTCGCGACAAGTTAAGCTTTATAGACGGTAACATTACCATCAGCATCTGTTTTTCTTTTAAAAATCCATTTGTTCTCGACAGCCTTACGGCCATCCGGTAAGTCCACCAAAGTCCATACTTGGTTTTCGTACATGGATCCCATTTCGGATTTCATGGCTTCTCGCCATTTGTCGGAATCTGGGCTCACCATAGCTTCTTCATACATCGCAGGGTCATTAGTGTTGTCCACCAACATGACGTTCAAGGCAGAGTCATACCAATCAGGAGTGGTACGAACCCTCATTGACCTGCGAGGTTCAGCAGCAACTTCGTTCGAAGTTTCATGATCACCATCATGAGCTTCCTCTCCAATTGGTGCAGGCAGCACAAAAACATCTTCCGGTGATGCGCTACTCTCAACTCCGAGAGAAGGTTCAATAACCTCTTCGAGTTCTACTTTCCTTCCAGTCAATTCCTTCGAGAGAAACTCCTTCTCAAGAAAGGATCCATTCTTGGCAACGAAAACTTTGCCTTCGGATCTACGATAGAAGGTATACCCAATTGTTTCTTTAGGGTATCCTATGAAGACGCATTTCTCCGCTTTGGGTTCAAGCTTATCAGGTTGTAACTTCTTTACATATGCTTCGCAACCCCAAACTTTAAGGAACGACAACTTAGGTTTCTTTCCAAACCACAATTCGTACGGTGTCGTTTCAACGGATTTAGATGGTGCCCTATTTAAAGTGAATGCGGCTGTCTCTAATGCATAGCCCCAAAACGATAGCGGTAAATCTGTAAGAGACATCATAGACCGAACCATATCTAAGAGAGTTCGATTACGATGTTCGGACACACCATTACGCTGTGGTGTTCCCGGCGGTGTCAACTGCGAAAGTATTCCACATTTCTTTAAATGCATGCCAAACTCATAACTTAGATATTCACCTTCGCGGTTAGAACGCAGAAACTTAATCTTCTTGTTATGATGATTTTCCACTTCACTTTGAAATTCCTTAAACTTGTCGAAAGTTTCGGACTTATGTTTCATAAAGTAGACATACCCATATCTACTTAAGTCATCCATGAAAGTGAGAACATAACGATATCCACCACGCGACGCTACACTCATTGGACCGCACACATCGGTATGTATTATTTCCAATAAGTCTATAGCTCGCTCCATTATTCCAGAGAATGGAGTCTTAGTCATTTTTCCCATTAGACATGCTTCGCATCTTTCAAGTGATTCAAAATCAAGTGATTCAAGAAGTCATCAGAATAGAGTTTCTTCATACGCTTCACTCCAATGTGACCAAGACGACAGTGCCACATGTATGCAGAATTATCATTCAATTTTGTTCGTTTAGCATCTATGTTGTGAACATGTGTATCACTACTATCGAGATTCAGTAAGAATAAACCATTCATCTCAGGTGCATTACCATAAAAGATATTACTCATATAAATCGAACAACCTTTATTCTCGGACTTAAAAGAGTAACCGTCTCGCAATAAACAAGATCCAGATATAATGTTCATGCTTAACGCAGGCACCAAATAACAATTATTTAAATTTAAAACTAATCCCGAAGGTAGATGTAGAGGGAGCGTGCCGACGGCGATCACATCAACCTTGGAGCCATGTCCAACGCGCATCGTCACCTCATCTCTCGCCAGTCTTCGTTTATTCCGCAGCTCCTGTTTAGAGTTACAAATATGAGCAACCGAACTAGTATCAAATACCCAGGCACTACTACGATTACTAGTAAGCTACACATCAATAACATGTATATCGAATATATCTTTCTTCTTGATGTTGTCGTTCTTCAGATCTGCCAGGTACTTGGGGCAGTTACGCTTCTAGTGACCAGCACCATTGCAGTAGAAGCATTCAGTTGCAGGCTTAGCACCAGCCTTGGGCTTCTTAGCAGGTGCGGCAGCTTTCTTGCCGTCCTTCTTGAAGTTGCCCTTGTTCTTAGGCTTGCCCTGTTTCTTGAAATTGGTGGTCTTATTGACCATCAACACTTGGTGCTCCTTCTTGATCTCCACTTCAGCAGTTTTCAGCATGGACGATAGTTCAGGCAACGTCTTGTTCATGCAGTGCATATTGTAGTTCATCACAAAGTTCTTATAACTTGGTGACAGTGATTGGAGGACACGGTGAATCCCTAACTCATTAGGAATCGTTATCCCCAACTCTTGGAGCTTGTTTGCGTGCCCAGACATGGTGAGCACGTGCTCGCTGACGGAGCTACCCTCTTCCATCTTACAGTTAAAGAACTTTTCGGAGGCCTCATAGCTCTCCACGGCCGCGTGAGTCTCAAAAATGAGCTTGAGCTCCTTAATGATCTCGAACGGGTCGTGGTTCTCAAAACGCTTCTGAAGCTCCGTTTCTAAACCGGACAGGATGGCACACTGAACTGTGGAGTAATGATTTTTCTGAGTGGCGTAAACATTCTTTACGTCATCGGTGGCATCTTCTACAGGTGGGTCACCTAGCGGTGCTTCGAGCACATAGGTCAACTGACCAGCCCTGAGGACAATCTTCAGTCCACGGAGCCAGTCCATGAAGTTGCTTCCATTGTTCTTAAGCTTTTCTTTCTCTAGGAACGCATTGAAATTGATGGAGAGGTTCGCCATAATCTACAACAAATTTGCAAGTAGTTTAGACTAAGTTTATGATAAATTGAGTTCAATTTTAATTCTTAAATTAACTAGGTGAACTCCCACTCAACAACATCCCTCACATTGTCTTAGTGATTACACGAACCAAGTCCACTACACCAAGTCCGATCTTCACGAGAGAAGATGTAGTTTCATCGGCGAACAATCAACATGTTCATCATATCATCCATATGACTCATGCTTTACCTTTCGGTATTCCGTGTTCCGAGACCATGTATGTACATGCTAGGCTCGTCAAGGTTAACCTTAGTATCCGCATGTGCAAATCTGGCTTGCACCCGTCGTATGCACACGTAGAATCTATCACACCCGATCATCACGAGATGCTTCGAAACGACGAGTCTTAGCAACGGTGCCTACTAAGGACGAACACTTTATTACTTGATATTTAGTGAGAGGGATCATCTTATAATGCTACCGTCGCGATCTAAGCAATACAAGACGCATAAAGGATTAACATCATAGGCAATTCATAATTAGTGTGATATGATATGGCCCTTTCTTCTTATGCCTTTGATATCCATCTCCAAAGCACGGACATAATCTCCATCATCACCAGCATTGCGTCAAGGTCAGTGGCGCTGCTTCATGGTTGTCCATCATCACTAGCAACTATTACAACTACTTGGAATAAAGCTATTACAAGATGAATAGACATGCAGGTCTTAACAGAATTAAAGACAACCATTAGGCTCCTGCCGGTTGCCATATTACAATAAGGATCACTGCATACATCAAATATAATCACAATCACATGATAGCCATATCACATCACAAAACCCCTGCAAAAACAAGTTAGACGCCTCTAATTTTCTTTGCATGTTTTACGTGGTTTGGGGCTTTCGAATAAGAACGGATCTTACCTACGAAACTGAACCACAACGTTGATATAAGTGCTATCAAGTGCAAAGTGTAGATTGGATCTATACTATGGTGGGAGAGACAGACACCCGCAAAGCCACTTGTGCAAAGCAAGTTACACGTCAAGCATGGAGCAAGTCTCATGTGCGATGACATGTAAGGTTAGCCCGAGCCGCTTCATCCCACCATACCGCAAGATGCAAAGTACACAAAAGCAAAAGACGGCACGAGCACCAACGCCCACAAAACCATTGTGGTCTACTTGTGCAACAGATCTACGCATAGACAAGGCTCCTAATACCACTGATGGGTTCGTAGCATGGAAAACAAAAAAATTCTACCGCAAGAACGAACAAAACCCAGATCTAATCTAGATAAAAGCCAAGATCTAATCTATTAGACATGTGCAACGAGATAGATCTGTACTAACCCTTGTAGTTTCAAAAGCCTTGTTCGAGATCGGATCTTGTGGTTGATGTAGTCGATCACTTGCCGATCTTAAGATCGAGTAGACGATTCTTCCGGCGCCGCGTTCCGGCAGCGCTTCCGTAGTCGGTCACACGTGCGGAGTCGAAGTAGACCTTCCTCTCCCTGTTCCAGCGAGCAGCAGAGGTAGTAGATCTCTCCACGGAATCCCAGCAGCACGACGGCGTGTTGGTGGTGGTGGAGTAGAGAATTCTGCAGGGCTTCGCCTAAGCCAGAGCATATGGAAGGAGGAGGAGAGAGGCGGCTAGGGTTTGGAGTGGGAAGGGGCAAGGGGGGTGGCGCCTCCACCCCTCTATATATAGAGGGAGGGGTGCGGCCTAGGGTTCCCACCCCTAGGCCCACCCCTTAGGGCCGGCGCACCAAGGAGGCTTGGGGGGAGAGTCCTTCCCCCCAAGTTTCCTTTACTTACCCTTTAAGTTTTCCCTTATCTTATCTTGGTTTTCAAATAAACTCCAAAATATCTTCTAGAACCTTCCGGAACATTCCGAAACTTTCTAGAATACCCATACAAACACTCCAGAACATTTCCTAACTTAGAAAATGATCCCCATTATATGAATCTTATTCCCCGGACAATTCCGGATCTCCTCGTGATGTCCTGGATCCAATCCGAGACTCTGAACAACATTCGGTCTCCAACTCACATTCAATATCTACTTAAAACAACTTCGAACCTTAAGTGTGTCACCCTACGGTTCGTGAATATGTAGACATGATGGAGACACCTCTCCGATCAATAACCATCAGCGGGATCTGGAGATCCATAACGGCTCCCACATACTCAACGATGACTTTGTGATCGATAGAACCATTAACATACGACACCAATTCCCTTTGTCACGTGATACTCTACTTATCCGAGGTTTGATCGTCGGTATCTCCATACCTAGTTCTACCTCGTTACTGATAAGTACTCTTTACTCGTTCCATGTTGTGTCATCCCCTGTGACCTAGTCACATGCTTGCAAGCTAACTAGATGACATTCCACCGAGAGGGCCCAAAGCATATCTATCCGTCATAAGGATGGACAAATCCCAATCTTGGTCCATGCACTTCAACACATACTTTCAGAATACCCAATGACACCTTTATAACAACCCAGTTACGAAGCGGTGTTTGATGTCATCAAAGTACCCATCCGATGATGGTGATTAACATAACCTCATGGTCGAAGGATTAGGTTACTATGCATTTGAAAGCTTGTACCAATACGAACTTAATGACTTGATCTTATGCTGCGCTTACTATGGGTGTGTGTGTGTGTCCATCACATCATTCTCCTAATGATATAGCCTTGTTATCAATGACATCCAATGTCCATGATCAGAAAACCATGATCATCAATTAACCAACAAGCTAGTTCAACAAGAGGCTTACTAGAGACTCTTTTATGTTTACAAAACACACATGTATTAGTGTTTCCTTATAATACAATTATAGCAGGGATGCAAACATTCATCATAAACACAAAGATATAATAATAACCACTTTTATTATTGCCTCTTGGGCATATCTCCAACAATTTTTTCCCAAGATTGCCAATGCAACCCTGATTTGTCAAGTGATCCGGCCCACCAGAATTTTGACATTAAAGCCATAATTTTCTTGCACAAACCTTTTGTGAGTTTGAAACAACTCATAGAGTAGGTTGTAGCGCATGAATCACTGCTTTTAGCAACACCTCTCTCCCTGCACATGCAAGCTTTTTCTCGCTCCAGCCTTGCATATGCGATCTTGCTCTCTCCAGAATATGTTCAAACAGCTCTTCCGTAATTCTGCCCACGGCTGTAGGAAGGCCTAAGTACTTTTTTGATAGAGCCTCTCGCAAGATTTGCAAAGTATCTCGCACCGCCGCCCTCATCATAGGTTGGCAATTCGGACTACAAAACAACGAGCTTTTCATCTTATTTGCACTTTGTCCTGAGCCTGTGCTATAAATATCCAAGATATTATTTAATCTCCCAACACTTGTGACATCATCCTGAATGAAGACAAGGCAGTCATCCGCAAAAAGAAAGTGAGAAATCCGCGGGGACATTGGGCTGACCCGAATTCCCCTATCAATCCAACCTCCATCATAGTATTTCAACAAAGAGGATAAACCTTCTCCACATAGGAGAAACAAGTATGGTGATATGGGGTCCCCCTGACGGATTCCCCGAGAGGGCTTAAAATCTTCAAGCCGCTCTCCATTCACCTTAACTTGAAAGCTCACTGAATTCACACACCTCATTATAAACGAAACCCACTGCTCATCAAAACCCAGTTTTTGCATTATACCCTGCAAGTAGGCCCACTCCACTCTATCATATGCTTTGATCATGTCAAGTTTGACAACACACCAGCCTTTACGCCCTTTTTTCTTCCTCATTGAGTGGATACACTCGTAAGCCGTCAAAACATTATCTGTGATCAATCTTCCTGGAACAAACGCACTTTGTTCTGCAGAAATGATCTCATCTAGCACTTCTCGCAACCGGTTAGCCAATACTTTTGAGCACAATTTATAGATGACATTACACAGCGAGATAGGCCTATATTGTGAAATATTCTAAGGATTCTTTACCTTTGGAATCAAGACAATAATGGTGCGGTTAACAATTTCCGGCATATGATCACCCTGGAGGAAGGCCAAAACTGCCGCAGTCACATCATCCTGAACTAAAAGCCAGTGCTTCTGAAAAAAGCCAGTCGTAAAACCATCCGCACCAGGGGTCTTGGATGGTTTCATATCAAATAATACCTTCTGAATTTCGGCAGCTTCAAAAGGTCTGCACAGCCTCATATTCATTTGATCGGTTACTTTAACAGGAACCGCATCTAAGATAGCTTGCACATTAATATGCTCATGCGCCTCATATAGTGTATGGTAGAACTCATTAATATGATTATGAATCTGTTCCTTCTCCCCCAACACCACTCCAGCATCCGTAGTCAACACCTTTATTCGGTTTTGACTTCTTCTCACTGATGCTCTCGCATGAAAGAAAGTCGTGTTACGGTCTCCCTCTTTCAACCATTGAACACGAGACCGTTGTCTTGCCATAGTTTCCTCCTTACGCAGCAAGTCATCGAGCTGTCTTGCGAGCTCCTTCTCCCGAGTAGAAGAGCCACGGTAGAGTGAATCAGCACACACTCTCTCAAATTGTTTTCTGATCTTTTTAATTCTCCTCTTTATATCACCAAACTTTTTTGAACTCCAATCAGAGAGATGTGTTTTCATGTGCATTAAGGCATCATTTGGCCCTAGGAGGCCTCCTGCCCCAGCACCACCCTGCCATACCTCATTCACAACACAGCGAACCCTTCCTCTCGCTGCCAAGCATCCTCATACATAAAAGGACGAAGACCCCCCGATTCTGAAGGTTCAGACGGTCTTCGCACTTTTACTGCCAACATACAGTGATCCGATTTGGGTGTAGGTATATGTCGCACCGAAGTGCTACCATACAATGCCATAAATCCCGGATCCGCAAGCACTCTGTCCAAGCGGACCTTAACATTCGCTTCAGCATTCTTCTTATTATCCCATGTGAACGGTACACCGCTGAAGCCCAAGTCATGGAAAGCACACTCATCAACGGCTTCCCTAAATCCGGCCATTTGCCACTCTTGTCGTTCATTCAACCCGAAGTACTCAGAGTTATCCAAGATTTCATTGAAATCTCCTCCACACAACCATGGTAGGTCACTCTGGGTACGTAACCACTTTAGAAGGGTCCAACTTGCTGCATGCTCTGCGCGCTTAGCTTTGGCATAAAAGCTTGTGAATCGCCACTTCTTTCTGTCGCCACCCGAGTTAATAACATGCACATCAATATGCTGATCTGAAAAGGTTTGTAACTCCACTTCAATCTCTTTAGACCAGTATAGGACTAAGCCGCCACTGAGGCCATCACTAGCCATGGGCAAACATCCAACGAAACCTAACCTCGACGTTAGGTTACAAACTCTTGCTGTATCAACCTTGGTCTCACTAACAAACACCAAGGCAGGCGCTTCCAACCTCACAATGTTGTGAAGTTCAAGAACGGTCTCAGGGTTCCCAAGGCCCCGACCGTTCCAAATAAGACAACTCATTGCGACCCGTGGGGCTGTTCCACAGCCTCCGCTACATATGAGTTTGATGCCACTCCCTATGCCTTTGACTTTTTTGAATCCCTACTGCTCCCATCAGTTTCAACTGAAGCCTCAGCAGTCTCATTAGTACGCTTCTTGTTGATTGTATCCTGATCCATCAACATCAAGGTCCTATCAACAGGATGGGTAACTTACGATAGACTTGATTACGACCTCTACCTCGCCCCCCATCTCGACCATGTCCACGGCCAAAACCATTACCAGAAGAAAATTTATCCACCATATCTTTGACACATCCATTATTTTTCTCCGGTGAAATAACCTCTTCTCCTGGTTCCACATCTTCCTTACGTACTCCTCGGCCGCCACCAGACTAAGGGATGCCTCTCTGCTGCTGTGCAAACGAACTCACCCAGCTCTTATCCCTAGACACAACCCGCAAGTTGTCACTATACGGGAGCCTCCCCTGCTCATCTCTTGCAGCAGGTGTAGTGCAAAAGTTGTCAGAGTGTCCCAACTTCCCGCAAGAAAAACAGAAGTACGGAAGGTTTTCGTACTGAAGCTCATAATATTCCTCAACCTTCCGCCTCTCTCCATTCACCTTTTTTATATGATCCACCTTAACACACCTCATCAGCGGTTCATTCACCAGAACCCAGACCCTCACACGCAGGAACTCGCCCCATGCGTAGCCATTTGCATCAGTATCGATCTTAATCACCTTCCTCGTCAGATCAGCAATCCTCTCGACCCATGGGGGACGGAGATATTTAAAAGACAAATTCACCACTCGCACCCACATCGGGCTACGCTCAAATTTCAGCTCAGCAGGTTTTGAATCAATATTAAAAAACTCCAGTACCACTGCGTGCTTTCCCACCATCCATGGCGCACCCTCCCAGATCCGATCACGATCTCGCTGGTTTTCTAGGGTCGCAACGAACACATTGTCCCCCACCGGACGAAAGAACAGTCCCCTCGGGTTCCCCCAAGCAGGTCGCAGCGCCTCTTCCATGGTGTTCACATGGAAGATTCTACGATTCAGCAGTTTGCTGACAAGAGCCCACTTCGGACCTTCCTATGGATCCTCAATCACAACTGATCTCATCTCTTTCTCTGTTAGATTCAACCTCTTCAACAGATCCTCCACATGTTCTCCCCCACGAATGCCACTTCCATCAGCCGCCATTACCGACCTTGTCTCCAAACCCCAAACCAAACACCCACCCCCTCGTGCACCAAAGGAGGGCAGGAGCGCAAGGCTCCCCCTTGATCCCCCCGAGTGCAGGCAAGGACGGACGGAGCGCCAGGCAGGGAGGCGTCGGAGACCTTGGCCGGCAGAGGAACGATGCGCCTCGGAGATCGGAATCGCCCCGAGCGCCCCCTTGTCACTCAAACCCTAGAAACGGTTTGGGACTCACATACGCAGGTACAAAATCGTGTTTTCGTCTGAAGAGGTCCCAGTAAAATAAATTGGACGTGGCCAGGGAGCACCCGGATACTAGTTATTCTATCTGTGCACTCACCCCAAAAATAGTAAGTTTAGCACACGTATACTGCACGCACGTTTAATTTCATGTGGAAAAAATTTAAAAAGTCATAACTCTTGAAGGGTTTGTCAAAATTGCGACCAGTTTTCACCGTTACATCTACCTTTGCGAGATCTTTAAAACTAGATCTTATTTGTATATATTTCGATAAATATTTTTGAAAAACAACTTAGTCTTATGACAAAACAACTTCGTTCAAAGAGTTACGTACACTAACTTTTTCGTATATTTTGCAGCTAACTTAATTTCTGAATTCTGAGATACCAACTTAGAAACAACAGAAAACAACTTCATAATATTATGCAACTTTGCACTACTAGTTGCCTATCATATTTCCTAGTATCATTGGTAACATGGTTTTTTAATAGACAATTTAGTAGTAGAGAAAATACAACTTTATATTAAACATTACACAAATTAGACGCATCGGTAGGTAACTTCGCAATGATGGTTCGCAACTTCACAATAATTATTGTTAGCCGATTAAGTACTAATTGTAGACAACTTAGTAATATTTGTAGACAACATAGGCATGGTGCTAGACGACTTAATACTAGTGGTAAGCAACTTCACGATAAAGGTTCGCAACTTCACAACCTTGCTACTAGCCGACTTAGTACTAATGGTGGGCAGCTTGGGTACCGGGATAGGCAAGTTTATAACAATGATACGCAACTTTACCCATAAATGGTGCTACCAAACTTAGTATGCAACTCAACACTAGTTGAACGATGGACAATAAAAATCTGCCCATCACAGATTAATAAATAGAGAAAATAATGCAACTGCTCCCTCCGTCTTAAAATAGATGTCGTGGATTTTTTAAAATTTAGATGAATTTAGGCACTATTTAGTATATAGATTCATCCAATTTTTGACAAACCCGTGACATCTATTTTAAGATAGAACGACTATGTAGGTTCCATATCCAACTCTGTTGGACAATGAATACAACTTAACCCTAGTGGGTGTACAGCTTAGCAATAGTGAGTATGCAAGCATTAGCAGCAATAAAATTTACCACTAGTGGACATACACTTAGCAAATAGTAGATATATAACTTAGCACTAATAGGTATACATCATAGAACTAGTGGCCATACTACTTAGACATAGTGGGTTGTCTCGCTCGTGTGGCGAGGCCGCAATATTGTGGATCAATTTTAGTTTGTTTGGCAATAGTAAAACCTGTGTCGACCTAACAAAAAACCAGAAGCAATAGTGGATATATAACTTAGCAATAGTGCGCATTCAACTTAGCAATAGTGTGTACGCTACTTAGCAATAGTGAGTATGGAACATAGCAATAGTAGGCTTGCAAACTTATCACATGTGTTAAGAAAGAATTTACTGTTTACAAACACGATTTAGCAATAGTTGCTACCACTTTGGTGTAGAGTTAGGCAACTTCACACATGAGGTACGCAACTTAGCACTAGAGGTATACAAGTTAGCAATATGGGTATGCAACTTACTTCTCATGTGAAAGCAATAATTTACTGTCTACGAAAACGATGTAGCAGATGTGTGAGAGAATATTTTATTGTGTGAAAATTACAACTTAGCTCATATGTGAACCAATAATACTGCTCCTAAAAATACAACTTAGTGCATGCATGAAGAAATAATTTATTGATCGTCACAATCACTCCATCTCGATCAACGCAGATGTGGCCGATACAACGAGCCACGACACGAGGGGCAACATGATATATACAAGAAGCGAAGAGGGTGTCACTATGAGGCCGACAATGCCCAACCCTTTGTGAAGCCAGGCCGAACGGCGGTGTGTCAGAGCTCCATGATGACGAGTGGGTGGGATGGCAAACAATCTAGATCGGTGTACCACAACAATGTGAGAGAATCGAGAGAGCTAACGAGGGAGTCCCTCGAGTGCTCCTTGTGGTCGATTGTAACACCCTCGAATCGGCCCTATGCAAGTTTTAGCCCTTTCCGCCAAATCCGCATAGAAACGATTCAAGGACGCCCACCAGGCACTTTCGTGCGGGTGGAAAAACGAAGTAATACCATTACACAACAGTCCTCGATGGGACCCACAGAAAAGTTATATATACAGCACGACTCCAAGAGTCAAGAACACAGATATACAATACAAAGATCTAAATCACCTTGCAAACGATAAAGCGTCCGACTACGGACAAGATGCAAATGGGGCTAAGAGCCCTAAAGAATAACTAATGACGTCCATAACCCTGCCCAAGCCAAGCCGGAAGGATAACCCTGCTAACGACGTCGATCTCAAACCTGCTAAAACAAAATGGGTGTCGACAAAGGGCAAAGGAAAAAGAGGAGCGTCAGTACTGAGGCTAGTACACGGCGAGGCTAGAATTCGGCGGCTCTCGCCTACATAGGTATGCTGGGCTGAAGCGGCAGCGCATCGGCACTAAACAACCTATAGAGACTCGATACAACTGACGGTTATCAGAGAGGGATAAGAAAGACCTATTCGGATCCTACCTGATACTAACACCAAACATACCCATCCTGGTATTTCCCCCTCGAGACCAAACGAGGAAGTCGGACCAAGGAACTCACACAGTTGGCATTTTTACTCATTCCGTTATAGTTGAAGCACTTACTAGTCAGATATAGATAACACGAGTCATCCTGATAGCATAAGTAGTGGGAAATTTTAATTACCATTCCGTTGTAGTTGGAAACATTTACTAGTCAGATATAATTGTCCTGAGGAATCCCAAAATGCAGCAGTTGTTGGCACTTTTATCACATTTCATTGGAGTTGCAATACTTACTAGGCAGGTATAGTATGACACTGATCACCACAGATCCACCAGTTGTTGGCATTTTTAATATCCATTCCGTGATAGTGAGGCTGATTACTAGTCACATATTAAGTCAAATTTATAGCACTACTTTAGTTATGCTTGTCTATGATCGAGATACTGTGCTCCAAGTCGTCCATTACCGCGGACACGGCTTTCATAAAGTTTTACCTTGCAGGGGTGCACAAATAGCAACACACACTCGATCAACCTCGGAAAAACCAACTCAAAAACCAACGAGGCATTCACGACAAAGCGATCACAGGATTCATAAAATATTTCAGGAGGACACCCCACTAAGCTACCCGCAACGAAGTTGGCCGGCTCTGGAACGGACCCAGGGTTTGCGTCAATGGCTGTAAATGACTGGGAACCCGAAAGTGTGACTGGGCTTGTCGATACCGCGAAAACACTCCGCGATCCTAAACAGTACAGGCGCTCCACGCACAATCTTAAATAAAGCGGTAAACATGGCATAAGTACATGATAGTAAATAAAACCCCAAACTAGTTTGTGGCCCCAAGAAATAGAAATGAATCAAGCTCTGGCTCAGGAGGGTCCATAAGGCCTCCCGGATATGGATAGTGCGAAAAATTAAGGAACAGGTATCAAGTACTCGGGGTCCTAGGGACACAAGTAAGCGTGGAAGAACCAAATAACATCTATTTCCCACCGATGCCTCTGCATTAGTTATATCTAGCAATTTAATAGTTGTGTTTAAAGTCATGATCACCTCCATCATAAACATCTGCCAGTATTCCAATAACTGTGTTACTTGACAACACGAGATCGCACCTGAGCAAGCAACTACGACTCGCAAGGCCAGCTATCTACCAAACACAGGAAATAGGAGGTGTCCAAGGCAATATAGAGGCTGCACGGGATATAACTGGTGCACGGAAACTAAAGCATCACGACACAGATAGCAATAGATCAACAGGAGGAAATAAAGACTATAAATGCAAAATAGGTAGAAGGGGGAGAGATGCTCGCCTGGGAAAACACTGCCGAAGGATCATATCCGGAGAACTTGTCGATACTCGCATCAACTCATCGGCCTAATCCGCGAAGAAGCAAACACTAGAAGAAACACCGGATGCAATATTTAATACTATGGCAGAAGATCCGGCATGATTATGATATGATACAGATGCGGTGCAATTAGGCAGTATTAAGCGGAACCGGGGTCCCGACAATTAATTAGACGGTTCAAGTTATTTAAAACCCCGCAATTTAAATGTTGTTTACCAAGGCAAAACATGGCATCGGTTCTCTACACAAATTTAAATGGAGTCCGGAATAAGACAACAATATCCCGCATATAGACTCCATATTTAATCATGCGGTGAATCGGCATAATGCCCCCAAACCACAGACAGATATGCATGCATGAACAATTCATTATGCGACAGTTGATCAAGTCATATTATAAAAATAGGGGCTTAGGGTCACACATCTGGGTTCGGAAGATCTTGGGTTCCTGGGGTCTGGGGTTCAGTCTCAGTGTTCGACGGGGACGGCGGGATCGGGAAACGGGATCGTTCTCGGATAACAGCAGGAGAGCTTGGCGTTCCAGGAAGAAGGCCTTGGTTTGACGTCAGGGGCGCATCGGATTCACCCTGGTCGGTGTCGATCTTGTCATCACAAAGATCTTGTCGGTGCCTCGTATCGGGCCGGACTTGGCGTTTGGGAAGAAGAACTTGGCGTTCAGTGATTCCATGTCGACGTGCTCGTCATCCTCGAGGGAGAACTTGGTGTTCTGTGTCGGCGATCTTGGCGTCCGGGTTCTCGGCGAACTTGGCATCCGGGAAGGAGTACTTGTCGCACCGGGGTTCAATCTTCGGATCCCGGGAAGGAGGTCTTGCGGTTTTTCGTGAAGGCGATCTTGACGCTCGGTACCCGCGAAGTAGATCTTGTCGTTCCGCCTTTTGTCTTCGAGGGTCGATGCAAATTGTGCGTCAGGGTCGATCTTGTCGGGGTGGATCGCCTCTTGTAGCTTCATCATCAAATTCGTGCTTGACTAGTCGTTCTTGTCGCCACGGAAGTCTCAGGTCGGTGCGGCGCTTGGTGTCGGTCTATCGACCTCGATGACGACACGGGTTCACGGAGAAGACCTTGCCGCACGCAATAAACACACTGGAAGCACGGTGTATCGGAGCTTTGCGTTACAGCAACACCACTGACACATCACCTAAGGCAGCCGACACAGGGCCAACGGGGAGCTTGCAGAGGACCGCGACCTCAGGGCAGCGGCACCGTGCCACTGCGGAAGTCGGCCGGCAGCGGCTCGGGAGATGGAGGCGATGCGAGGCGGGGCAGAGCACCGGCGGAGGAGCCCAGGGTGCTGGCGAGCTTGACGCTCCACCGATGAGCGGGGGCGGGGATGCCCGCGAGTAGAAGGCCAAGGCGGCGGTGAATAGGGAACGGCGACCCGCGGCCAGAGCCAGGTCAGGCGGCGGAACAGCGGGGTTACAGGGGAAGGCCCTTCGCGGCTGCCAGCGCACAGGGGCATCGCGGCTCAATGCAGAGGAAGGCTGGAGGCACCAGGGCCCGGCGGAGGGGAGAGAGAGGCTGGGGACGGGCGGCGGGGCGGTACTGGTTGGCGGGGAGGTCGGAGCTCGAGGCGGCCGCTGGAGGAGGCGCGGCTAGAGGCAGGAGGGAAGGCGGCCGGCGAGGACGGAGCTCGGGGCGGCGGCCGTCCAGGACGCGCGCAGGTAGCGACCACGGCAAGGATGCGGCCTGCAGAGGGAGGCCGGAGGCATCGGCAAGGCGGGGGCCCACGACGGCACTGTCGGACCGGAGAGACGGCGCCAGGGGAGGTGGCGACGGGGCCGTGCAGGGTTCGGTGGGGAGCGACAAGGCGATGGGGTGGGGATCGCGTGGATCGAGGAGAGGAGGCAGCGAGGGTTGGCGATAGGATCGAGGCGGAGTGGGGAGTTGTCGGGTGGTGGGGGTCGCGCCAGGTGGGGCCCATGCGGCGAGTGGGATAGGTGGAGGTTGGGGATGGACCGATCAGTGGGCTTGGCAGGTGACGCGGGAGGGCCAGCTGGGCAGGGTGGTGGGGAGGTGGAGTCAGTGGGGTGATGTGTCGTGCTGCGAGTAGAGGGAGTGAGGTGGAGGGGTGGTGGCTGGCGACCAGGTGGAGTGGGGAGGCGTGCAGGGTGTGGGGCTGTCGGGCGGCAGGTGGCAGGTGGTGGATGGCGTGCGGGAGGCAGGAAAAGGAGGGGGTAGGTAGGCTGTGGGGATTAGGGTTAGGGGAGGAACTAGATAGGGTTTTGGTTAGGCTAGGATTTCATTTGGAGGTGGCCGGCTGGGCTTTCGGGCCTGGCAGGCTGCCTCCTAAAAACAACTTAAATATTTATTTATTTAAAACGGGGCTTTTGAAATCCGTCTTTAGACGAAACAAAATATTCCGGAGACCCGGGGTTGTTCATTTGAAATAGAAGACGAGGTATTTTAGAAAACAGAAAATAGGTTTTCGTAAATAGTTTTAAACAAACCATGCATGATGACATGACGATGCTCAAATGCAATGTGGCATGATGACATGAGCATGCGGTCATGTTGATGCAATGCACAAAAACACAACGATTTTCTAGTAGTGGTTTTAGCGGGATGCCACAATTCGACACCACTAACAATGGATCTCGCCCTCGAGATCAGCCTCATGGTACCGGGAAGAAGGTCGGCGATCTGAATCTTCTTGCTTCGTGTCGATCCTCGCGACACCACTAACAAGAGGTCGTTGTCCGTGATCGTCGAGAGAACACTCCGGAAACAAAGGGCGAAGATAGATGTATCAACAAATAAAGCCACCTCTAGCTTCCGTGGACGGAGTAAAATTGCTGGATTCGCCGATTTGATGCACAAGAGCGAATGATAAGAGTAGTCGGATGGTGATCAGTCCATCGCGCACTCAAACCATTACTCTGCACATGAATAAGAGAATTATGCAACCAACTCTCGGAATTAGACTGAAGATCTCGACAATCGAGGTTCTGAAACAAAGGAGTGATGCAGGCTCTGCATCGGATCTGGCGTAGAGGATGTCTTCGCGTCAGAAAACATCGGAAGGCACAAACAAGGAACAAAGAATGGTACCATAGATAAATGATCACTCAGATGGCATGAAGTCCGAAGGTAGAAACACCGTTGCCAAAGGAGGAAGCGAAACCCTGAAGGTACGACGGAAACCCAACCACGAGAATTCCTGGACTCGAAGAAAAGATAAGAGAGCAGATTCAAAACACGCGGAGGTAAGAGGAGAACAGCAGAGGGGTAAGGAGTAAAATCAGACCTAATCATATCTATCCAACCGATTTTGCAAAATAGTTTTGACACTCTAGATCGTCCGTTAGCTAGGTTATCCTACAGGCTGGACAAGTGGGGTATCGCAACTGCTGAGCTCTGATACCACTCTGTAACACCCTCGAATCGGCCCTATGCAAGTTTTAGCCCTTTCCGCTAAACCCGCATAGAAACGATTAAAGGACGCCCATCAGGCACTTTCGTGCGGGTGGAAAAACGAAGTAATACCATTACACAACAGTCCTCGATGGGACCCACAGAATAGATATATATGCAGCACGACTCCAAGAGTCAAGAATACAGATATACAATACAAAGATCCAAATCACCTTCCAAACGATAAAGCGTCCGACTACGGACAAGATGCAAATGGGGCTAAGAGCCCTGAAGAATAACCAATGGCGTCCATAACCCTGCCCAGGCCAAGCCGGAAGGGTAACCCTGCTAACGACGTCGATCTCAAACCTGCTAAAACAAAAGGGGTGCCGACAAAGGGCAAAGGAAAAAGAGGAGCGTCAGTACTGATGCCAGTACACGGCAAGGCTAGAATTCGGCGGCTCTCACCTACATAGGTATGGTGGGCTGAAGCGGCAGCGCAGCGGCACTAAACAACCTATAGAGACTCGATACAACTGACGATTATCAGAGAGGGATAAGAAAGACCTATTCGGATCCTACCTGATACTAACACCAAACATACCCATCCTGGTATTTCCCCCTCGAGACCAAACGAGGAAGTCGGACCAAGGAACTCACACAGTTGGCAGTTTTACTCATTCCGTTATAGTTGAAGCACTTACTAGTTGTGGCATCCCGCTAAAACCACTACTAGAAAATCGCGGTGGTTTTGTGCATTGAATCATCATGACCGCATGCTCATGTCATCATGCCACATTGCATTTGAGCATCGTCATCATCATGCATGGTTTGTTTAAAAACTATTTTCTAAAAGCCTAGTTTTGTTTTCTAAATATCCCTGTCTCTATTTCAAATCAAATCCCAGTCTCTTCCAGATCTTTTATTTGCTAAACTATTTACTAAAAGAATATTTAAAACAAAATAAATAAACAAGAACATATTTTATAAAATCCCGGGGAGGCAGTCCAGCAGATAAGACTAGAGGTCTGACCGGGCCAGACTACCTACTACCTGGCCCGTCTAAAACTTGACCTAAACCCTAGCTAGCAAACCCTAATCCTACCACCACCTACTCCCTCCCCACAGCCAGCCGCCTCCTGCTGCCCGTTCCTTGCACCGATCCAGCCCGCGCGGCCAGCAAACGCACGCACACCATCCACAGGCGCCACGCTCCCTGGCCCCACCCCACCAGCCCGATCCCCTGCCCGTTTCCACCCCGCGTCAACGCGTCACGCCCACCTGCCGCCCTCCCGCTCTTTCCCATCCACACGCAGCGAATCCCTACCAACCCCTGGGCGCGCTTCCCCACATCTTGCACGCTCTCGCGCTCCTACCCGCGCCTGCCGCCAGCCTGGACCACCCCACAACCGACGTGCCCCGCGTCCGCTTTCTCCCCTCGATCCCCGCGACCCCTGGCCCCACCACTCCTCCCGCGCGACCCATCCCCACCACCAACCCCGTCTCTCCCCGCTCGTCCTCGCCATCCCCTCGTCGCCCCGCTCGAGTCCCAGACCGCGGCCGCTCCTCGCTCTCTCTTCCTCCTGCTCGCCCGCATCCTCCGCCGCCATCTCCTCCACCTTTCCCGCATCGATCCCCGCTGCCAGGGCCAAAGCCGCCGTCGGCCGCCACCTCCTCCCCTCTGTATTCCCCCGCCGCCTCCCTCTGCAACCGCCCGCGGCAGCCTCCAGCCCTCCCGCGCCGCCGATGCTCGCCGTCCCCCGGTCGTGCCTCCTCCCGTCGCTGCCCCTGGCCGTGACCCCCATCGCCGCCACCAGGCTCCCCTTCTCCCTAACCGACGGCACCTCCACCGCCTCCTGCACCGCGCTTCGAGCCGCCACCCGAGTGCATTCTGTCGCCTCCTCCTCTGCCGGTGCTGCCTTCCGGTCGCAGCCGCCCTCCGCCGGGGCCCTCCCTGCTGTTCCCCCAGGTCGCCGCCTCCGCGCCGCGAGGTCCGGCCTGCCCCCTGCATCTTCGAGCTGAAGTCCGGCCGCACGTCCTTAGCTCCGACGTTACCGCATCCCTGGCCTCGTTCGTCCCCGTCACCGTCGGTAGGGCCCTGCTGCCTCTGTTCCCTGGAGATGTACATCGACGGCTACCAGATGTGTCCAGGCCACATACTATCCTCCTGGATCATGCCTCTGGAACTCGAGGTCTTCAGCGGTTGCACGGACATGGTTGCGCCGATGGTGTTTGTATGTCTGTTTTAGTGCTGTGGTAGCTTTTTGGGCCTCTCTCGCCGATCCGTTTGACCCAAGCGCTCTATGTGGATAATCTCGGCTTCGCATCACCAACCTAGGATACGATGGCATTGAGGAGTACTGTCGCGGTGGATCTACTACCATCGACTCCAACAACACGAACAACTACCCCACGAGCGTCAAGACATGCGTCAAGAACTTCTCAAGACCGTGGCATCCAATAATCCCATCATCGACCACCACAACGCCGAGATTCCGGCTTCCGCCAAGATCGTCCGAAGACCGAGCCTCGGCACGCCAAGACCTCTTTCCCACACCGATGCCCGAGGACCCGGACGCCAAGATCGTCGACACGGAATCCGGACCCCGGCACGACAAGTTCTCCTCCATGGGACGCCAAGTGCTTCATCCCAAACGCCAAGACCGACCCGATACGCGGACCCGACAAGATCTTTGCGACGACAAGATCGACACCGACCAGGGCGAATCTGATGCGCCCCCGACGCCAAACCAATTCCTTCTTCCCGGAACGCCAAGCTCTCCTTCCGTTGTCCGAGACCGATCCCGTCGAACCGTTTCCCCGTCGAACCCTGTCGAACCCCGAACCCCCGGAACCCAAAGATCTTCCAAACCCAGATGTGTGAACCTTTTTCTCGAGCCCCTATTTTATAAATGCTAAACATAAAACTGTTGCATATAAATTGTTCATACATGTATACCTGTCTGTGGTTTGGGGGCATTATGCTGATTCACGGCATGATTAAATATGGAGTCTATATGCGGGATATTGTTGTCTTATTCTGGACTCCATTTAATTTGAGTAGCGAACCGATGCCATGTTTTGCATTGTTAATACAACATTTAAATTGCGGGGGTTCTAAACAACTTGAACCATATAATCATTTGACGGGACCACGGTTCCGCTTAATATTGCCTAATTGCACCACATCTTGCCATGCCATGCATCATATCATAATCATGCCGGATATTCTGCCGTCGTATTAAATATTGCATCCGGTGTTTCTGCTAGTGTTTGCTTCTTCACGGATTAGACCGATGAGTGGATGCGAGTATCGACAAGTTCTCCGAATATGAACCTCCGGTAGTGTTTCCTAGGCGAGCATCTCTCCCCCTTCTACCTATTTTGCATTTATAGTCTTTATTTCCTCCTGTTGATCTATTGCTATCAGTGTCGTGATGCTTTAGTTTCCGTGCACCAGTTATATCCCGTGCAGCCTCTATATTGCCTTGGACACCTCCTATTACCGTTGTTTGGTAGATAGTTGGCCTTGCGAGTCGTAGTTGCTTGCTCAGGTGGGTTCTCGTGTTGTCGAGTACCACAGTTGTTGGAAGGATGGCAGATGCTTAACGGTGGAGATGCTTATTGGTGGAGTTGATCATGACTTTAAATACAACTATTAAAAAGCTAGATATAACTAATGCAGAGGCATCGGTGGGCAATAGATGTTATTTGGTTCTTCCACGCTCACTTGTGTCCCGTAGGACCCTGAGTACTTGATACCTGTGTAACACCCTAAAATCGGCCCTATGCAAGTTTTAGCCCTTTCCGCCAAACCCGCATAGAAACGATTCAAGGACGCCCACCAGGCACTTTCGTGCGGGTGGAAAACGAAGTAATAACATTACACAACAGTCCTCGATGGGACCCACAGAACAGATATATACAACAGTGACTCACTGAGTCAAGAATACAGATATACAATACAAAGATCCAAATCACCTTGAAAACGATAGAGCGTCCGACTACGGACAAGATGCAAATGGGGCTAAGAGCCCTGAAGAATAACCAATGGCATCCATAACCCTGCCTAGGCCAAGCCGGAAGGGTAACCCTGCTAACGACAGCGATCTCAAACCTGCTAAAACAAAAGGGGTGCCGACAAAGGGCAAAGGAAAAAGAGGAGCGTCAGTACTGAGGCCAGTACATGGCGAGGCTAGAATTCGGCGGCTCTCGCCTACATAGGTATGGTGGGCTGAAGCGGCAACACAGCGGCAGCGTAGCGGCACTAAACAACCTATAGAGACTCGATACCACTGGCGGTTATCAAAGAGGGATAAGAAAGACCTATTCGGATCCAACCTGAAGCTAACACCAAACAAACCCATCCTGGTATTTTCCCCTCGAGACCAAACGAGGAAGTTAGACCAAGGAACTCACACAGTTGGCAGTTTTATTCATTCCATTATAGTTGAAGCACTTACTAGTCAGATATAGATAGCCTGAGTCATCCTGATAGCATAAGTAGTGGGCAGTTTTAATCACCATTCCGTTGTAGTGGAAACATTTACTAGTCAGATATAAATGTCCTGAGGAATCCCAAAACCCAACAGTTGTTGACACTTTTATCACATTCCATTGGAGTTGCAATACTTACTAGGCAGATATAACAAACAACCCAGATCCACCAGTTGTTGGCATTTTTAATAGCCATTCCGTTATAGTTGCATCTGTTTACTAGTCACACATTAAGTCAAATTTATAGCACTACTTTAGTTATGCTTGTCTATGATCGAGATACTGTGCTCCAAGTCGTCCATAACCGCGGACACGGCTTTCAGAAAGTTTTACCCTGTAGGGGTGCACAAATAGCAACACACAATCGATCAACCTCGGAAAAACCAACTCAAAACCCAACGAGGCTTTCACGACAAAGCGATCACAGGATTCAGAAATATTTCAGGGGGCCACCCCATTAAGCTACCCGCAACGAAGTTGGCCGGCTCCGAGATGGATCCAAGGTTTGCGCCAATGGCTGTAAACGACTAGGAACCCGAAAGTGTCACTGGGCTTGTCGATACCGTGAAAACACTCCGCAATCCTAAACAGTACAGGTGCTCCTCGCACAATCTTAAATAAAGCAGTAAAGCATGGCATAAGTACAGGATAGTAATAAAGCCCCAAACTACTTTGTGGCCCCAAGAAATAAGAATGAATCAAGCTCTGGCTCAGGGGGGTCCATAAGGCCTCCCGGATGTGGATAGTGCGAAAAATCAAGGAACGGGTATCAAGTACTCGGGGTCCTACGGGACACAAGTGAGCGTGGAAGAACCAAATAACATCTATTGCCCACCGATGCCTCTGCATTAGTTATATCTAGCATTTTAATAGTTGTAATTAAAGACATGATCATCTCCACCACTAAACATCTCCACCAAAACATCTGTCAGCATTCCAACAATTGTGGTACTTGACAGCATGAGATCACACCTGAGCAAGCAACTACGACTCGCATGGCCAGCTATCTACCAAACACAGGTAATAGGAGGTGTCCAAGGCAATATGGAGGCTGCACGGGATATAACTGGGGTACAGAAACTAAAGCATCGCGACACGGGTAGCAATAGATCAACAGGAGGAAAAAAATTAAAGACTATAAATGGAAAATAGGTAGAAGGGGGAGAGATGCTCGCCTGGGAAAACACTGCCGATGGATCAAATCCGGAGAACTTGTCGTTACTCGCATCCACTCATCGGCCTAGTCCGCGAAGAAGCAAACACTAGAAGAAAACACCGGATGCACTATTTAATACTACGGCAGAAGATCCGGCATGCTTATGATATGATGCATATGCGGTGCAATCAGGCAGTATTAAGCGGAACCGGGGTCCCGACAATTAATTAGACGGTTCAAGTTATTTAAAACCCCGCATTTTAAATGTTGTTTACCAAGGAAAAACATGGCATCGGTTTGCTACACAAATTTAAATGGAGTCCGGAATAAGACAAAGATATCCCGCATGAACACTCCATATTTAATCATGCGGTGAATCGGCATAATGCCCCCAAACCACAGACAGATATGCATGCATGAACAATTCATTATGCGACAGTTGTTCAAGTCATATTATAAAAATAGGGGCTTAGGGTCACACATCTGGGTTCGGAAGATCTTGGGTTCCGGGGGTCCGGGGTTCGGTCTCAGGGTTCGACGAGGACGGCGGGATCGAGAAACAGGATCGTTCTCGGATAACAACAGGAGAGCTTGGCGTTCCGGGACGAAGGCATTAGTTTGACGTCGGGGGCGCATCGTATTCGCCCTGGTCGGTGTCGATCTTGTTGTCACGAAGATCTTGTCGGTTCCTCATATCGGGCCGGACTTGGCGTTCGGGAAGAAGAACTTGGCGTTAAGTGATTCCATGTCGACGTGCTCGTCGTCCTCGAGGGAGAACTCGGTGTTCCGTGTCGGCGATCTTGGCGTTCGGGTTCTCGGCGAACTTGGCGTCCGGGAAGGAGTACTTGTCGCACCGGGGTTCGATCTTCAGATCCCGGGAAGGAGGTCTTGCGGTTTTTCGTGAAGGCGATCTTGACGCTCGGTACCCGCGAAGTAGATCTTGTCGTTCCGCCTTTTGTCTTCGAGGGTCGATGCAAATTGTGCGCCAGGGTCGATCTTGTCGGGGTAGATCGCCTCTTGTAGCGTCATCATCAAATTCGTGCTTGACTAGTCGTTCTTGTCACCACGGAAGTCTCAGGTCGGTGTGGCGCTTGGTGTCGGTCTGTCGACCTCGATGACGACACGGGTTCACAGAGAAGACCTTGCCGCACGCAATAAACACACTGGAAGCATGGTGTATCGGAGCTTTGCCTTACAATAACACCACGGACACATCACCTAAGGCAGCCGACACAGGGCCAACGGAGAGCTTGCAAAGGACCGCGACCTCGGGGCAGTGGCACCGTGCCACTATGGAAGTCGGCCGGCGGTGGCTCGGGAGATGGAGGCGATGCGAGGCGGGGCAGAGCACCGGCGGAGGAGCCCAGGGTGCCGGCGACCTTGAGGCTCCACCGACAAGCGGGGGCGGGGATGCCCGTGAGTAGAAGGCCGACACGGCGGCGAATAGGGAACGGAGACCCACGGCCAGAGCAAGGTCAGGCGGCGGAACGGCGGGGTTACAGGGGAAGGCCGGCGGGGTTGCAGGGCGTCGCGGCTCGATGCAGAGGAAGGCCAGAGGCACCAGGGCCCGGCGGAGGGGAGAGAGAGGCTGGGGATGGGCGGCGGGGCGGTACTGGTTGGCGGGGAGGCCGGAGCTCGAGGCGGCCGCTGGAGGAGGCGCGGCCGAAGGCGGGAGGGAAGGCGGCCGGCAAGGACGAAGCTCGGGGCGACGGCTGTCGAGGACACGCGCAGGTGGCGACCACGACAGGGATGCGGCCTGCAAAGGGAGGCCGGAGGCATCGGCGAGGCGGGGGCCGCGGCGGCGCTGCCGGACTAGAGAGACGGCGCCAGGGAGGTGGCGACGGGGCCGCGCAGGGTTCGGTGGGGAGCGACGAGGCGATGGGGTGGGGATCGCGTGGATCGGGGAGAGGAGGCGTCGGGGGTTGGCGATAGGCGGAGTGGGGAGTTGTCGGGTGGTGGGGGTCATGCCAGGTGGGGCCCACGCGGCGAGTGGGATAGGTGGAGGCTGGGGATGGACCGATCGGTGGGCTTGGCAGGTGACGCGGGAGGGCCAGCTGGGCAGGGTGGTGGGGAGGTGGAGTCACTAGGGTGATGTTTCGTGCTGCGAGTGGAGGGAGTGAGGTGGAGGGGTGGTGGCTGGCGACCAGGTGGAGTAGGGAGGCGTGCAGGGTGTGGGGCTGTCGGGCGGCAGGTGGTGGATGGTGTGCGGGAGGCGGGAAAAGGAGGGGGTAGGTAGGCTGTGGGGATTAGGGTTAGGGAGGAACTAGATAGGGTTTTGGTTAGGCTAGGATTTCATTTGGAGGTGGCCGGCTGGGCTTTCGGGCCTGGCGGGCTGCCTCCTAAAAACAACTTATATATTTATTTATTTAAAACGGGGCTTTTGAAATCCGTCTTTAGACGAAACAAAATATTCTGGAGACCCAGGGTTGTTAATTTGAAATAGAAGACGGGGTATTTTAGAAAACAGAAAATAGGTTTTCGAAAATAGTTTTAAACAAACCATGCATGATGACATGACGATACTCAAATGCAATGTGGCATGATGACATGAGCATGCGGTCATGTTGATGCAATGCACAAAAACACAGCGATTTTCTAGTAGTGGTTTTAGCGAGATGCCACATCAATCTTTGGAGTGATTGAGAGAGAAAAAGGATCTACGCAAAGCGTAAGGAAAGAGCATAGCAGTTTTTTTGAAGAGCTGTGGGTAGAGAAAAATACTACTCTCTCCAGCTTAAAGTAGATGTCGAAGATTTATCTAGATTTATATATACATATAGTATACACTAAAATATATCTAGATACAACGTAAACAAATTTTCAACTTATATTTTCAAGACAGATGGAGTAGAAAATAGCACTATAAACTGCAATCACTCAACCCATGGATATGATGCACCATCTGATCATGGGTCCCGCTTCTCTCTCATCAGTCAACCCCATTTTCTTTTCCAAATCTCAGTCTACCTCGTACAAGTGCTCTTCTTGGTTCAGAGTAGAAAAACTTGGCTAAATCCCTCCTAAATCCTCAAATCTCTTCCCGTTGCTACATCTTGCCCTAGGTCTCTTCCTTGAAGACCACCAAAGACTCATTTCCCTCTCCAAATCTTGCGTCTTCCCCCCAAAAAAATCTGACAAGCAGAGAGCTCGCCCTGCTTGGGAAGAACCGGCCAGCGGAGCTCGATCGTGGAGTCAAATTTGCCGGTCGGATCATCGGGCAAGGGGAAGATGGTGGGGATCAGCACCATGGCCGCATCCTCCTCCTCCTCACTCCTCAGGTAGTTAGGCAGTAAGGGCGTCTCCAGGTAGTACTACTTGATGGATAATTAGGCACAGTTTCCATGATTAATTTTAGAATATTAAACATGACAAAACCAGCTACTAGCACATGTAACTCGAACATACTAGATATACTAAACAACAAGATAAACGGAAACAAGTAGCAGCTAAACATGTACTCGCAGAACATGGTGAATAACCAGACAGCAGCACGTCGTGCATACCGTTCGATTGCAGAAATATTCGCAGCAGTAACCTTGGGAAAGATTGATCGAAGCAGACGGCGGCGAAGACGACGATAGGCAGCACCGCCCGACTTGGATGGAAGACGACCCGTGATGAAGAACTCGAGCAGTCGCACAGAGCGCTTCCCAAAAACCTTATTCGCCCTCTTCCGTATAGGCGCGTGGTTACGGAGACCTACTCTCCCCTTCGCCGGTGCACGCCGGCAAGCGGGATGAAGTAGGCTATAATGGCGGCGCAAGCAGAGAGGTTGGCAAAACCCTAGATTGGATTCGGTGTGTTCGTGGAAACCGCACAGACGTTTATATAGAGCGGCTCGGGAAACCCGCACAGGACACGCCGTGGACCAAGCGCACGTTGCGCACGTTCGGGTCAACAAAAGTAAAGCCCGACTCGGTGAGATTCCCGCAACCCGCAACCCGTGGCGCGCACGTGCGTCGTGACGGGCAGGCGGGCGGGCGAGCGGCATCCTCGGAGGAGGAGCGCGCGTGTAGCTCTCCTCTTCTCAGTCACTTTACTAAGTGGTGAACCACTCCACCTTATAAGGCGGTCTAACTCTCCTCCAACTTTCCATGTGAAACTAAACTTTCGCTCCCACTCCGCTCACATGTGAGCTGCCATCAACTTGGGTCAAATCACACATGGGCTTCCAGACACATGGGCTTTGAGATTTAGGGAAAATCTGAAATCACATATGGGCTTATATAGATTAGCCCATTATTTCTAACAATCCCCCACCAAATCTCAAATGCCCATTTGAAGATTTGCCAATCCTCGCTACTTGTTTATATACCAGTGTTTCAGCAAAGACTGTTAAGTTAAACTTCCACCTAGAATCTTGAGCTACGTCTATCAGCAACTTGAACAATGGACGAACCCTAAATTGCAAGTTTGGTGCCAATAGATTTCACTCAGAATCATAACTAGTACCTGGCTGCCAGTAGCCTACCCCGCGGATTGGAGCACATGCGTCATACTCCCTAGTCTCTTCATGAGTTTACTAGAGACCACCCAAGTCTCATAGACTGTGACGTTTACAGTCAAGCTCATATAGGTGTGTTCTTTCAAGAATGCCCTGTAGGACGACATATTTTCTAGTTATAGCCAACAAAAATACATTAAGGCATGTTGCCAACCTACCTTACAGATTTTGAGAGTCATGCATCTTCACCTAGAGAGGGTTACAAAAATACTCTCCTTAGTCAAACCACTAGCTTGTTTTTCCCAGATCCTAATTCACGGGATCTCCGATCACATAGGTTGGGTTACCACTATGGTGTGACATCCATGGGTCTCAACCCCATCTCCCTCGATGCATTTTCTATCACAATTCGTGATAGTCATCTGCCAGGTTCTTATCTATTTGAATATATGTAACAGTTATTACTCCGGAGTTTCTCAATTTTCTAACAGATTTCAAACGTCTCTTGACGTGTCTTGATGACTTCGCGTTATCCTTAGAATTGTTCATTTTGAAAATAACAGTTTGGTTGTCACAATTTAGAAGGATTGCCGGCACAGGTTTTTCAACCACAGGCAAGTCCATCAAGAGTTCATGCAACCATTCTGACTCAATAGTGGCTCTGTCTAAAGCAGTTAGTTCTGCTTCCATAGTTGACCTCGTCAATATGGTCTGTCTACGAGATCTCCATGAACTGCGCCACCTCCAAGGGTAAACACATACCCCCTCGTGGCGTAGAGTTCATCAACGTTAGAGATCCAGTTTGAATCACTATATCCTTGAAGCATAGTAGGGTGCCCTAAATAATGAATCTCATAGATCATTGTACCACATAGATAGCGTATGGCCCTTTCAAGTGCATGCCAATGATCAGTACCCGGGTTAGACAGGAACCTACTCAACTTGCTCATAGCAAAAGAGATATCGGGTCTTGTAGCGCTTGTTAAGTACATGAGAGAACCAACAATTTGTGAATATTTCAACTGGTCTGTTGGTTCCTTCCTATTCTTTCACAAAGTCAAACTGGGATCATAAGGTGTTGGAGAAGTCTTGCCATCAATAAAGCCAAAACGGCTCAAGACCTTCTCAACATAATGAGATTGTGTTAAAGTAATCTCATTCTCGTTCTTAATAAGCTTGATGTTCAGAATCACATCATCCTCTACTAGATCATTCATGTCAAAACTCTTTGACAGGAAAGGCTTAACTTTATTTATTACATTCATTTTTGTACCAAAGATCAGAATAGTATCCACGTACAAACATAATATAACACTATCGCCCCCACCATGGCGATAGTACACACACTAATCAGCCTCATTGATGACAAAGCCACCAGAAAGTAGGGTTCTGTCAAACTTATCATGCCATTGCTTAGGTGCTTATTTTAGGCCATATAAAGATTTTAACAACTTGCACACCTTTGTCTCTTCACTTTTTACCACAAACCCATCCAGCTGATCCATATAGATCTCCTCTTCCAACTCTCCATTAAGGAAAGTTGTCTTCACATCCATTTGATGAACAAGAAGACCATAAGAGGCAGCCAGGGATAGTAGTACTCGAATGGTGGTCAGTCTAGCGACAGGTGAATAGGTGTCAAAGTAATCTTCGCCTTCTTTCTGTGTGTAGCCTTTGCTACAAGTCGTGCCTTGTACTTCTCAATAGTACCATCAGGCCTTAGTTTCTTCTTGAACACCCACTTACAGCCCACAGGTTTACAACCATAGAGACGTTCTGATAATTCCCAAGTCCCACTAGAAAGAATCGAGTCCATCTCATTTTGGACAACTTCTTTCCAATCATCTGCATCGTCAGGAGATGCATATGCCTCTGCAATGGATCTGGGAGTATTGTTCACAAGGTACACGATGAAATCATTACCAAAGGGTTTTGCAGTCCTCTGTCTCTTACTCCTTGTGGGAGGTTCATCATCATCCTTATCTAGGACTTCCTCATGTGGTTGTTCAAAATTCTCAATAGATGCACTAGATTCAAGAAGTATTTCAGAAGAAATTCTAGCAGTGTTATGCATCACGAGATTCCATTATAGTATCAACATGCATATCAGGAACCTCAGACTTAACCACTAGAAATCTATAACCTATACTCCACGGAGCATATCCTAGAAAGATACAATCCACTGTCTTAGGTCCAAGTTTGTGTTTCTTGGGAATTGGTATGTTGACCTTAGCCAAACACCCCCAAGTGCGCAAATACGCAAGTGATGGTTTTCTCCCAGCCCACTCCTCATAAGGGATCTTTTCTTTATTCTTGTTAGGAACTCTATTCAAGACATGACATGAAGTCAACAAAGCCTCCCTCGACCATGCCTTTGATAAACCAGCAGTGGCTAGCATGGAATTCACCAAGTCAGTCAGCGTGCGGTTTTTCCTCTCGGCAATCCCATTTGATTGGGCGAGTAGGGAGGCGTCCTCTCATGAATAATGCCATGTTCCTCACAGAATTCGTCAAAGATTTTGGAAAAATATTCACCACCACGATCCGACCTAAGACGTTTGATCTTTCTCTCTAGTTGATTTTCAACTTCGTCTTTATAAACTTTAAAGTAGTCTAAAGCTTCATCTTTAGTGCACAACAAATAAACATAGCAGTATCTAGTTGCATCATCAATCAATGTCATGAAATATCTCTTTTCACCTTTTGTCAACACACCATTCATCTCGCATAGATCAGAATGTATGAGTTTTAGAGGTGCCAAGTTTCTCTCCTCGGCAGCTTTGTGAGGCTTTCGAGATTCCTTTGATTACACACAACTATGGCACTTAGAACCTTTGGCAATAGTGAAATTCGGAATTAAACTCATGCTGGACATCCGAGACATCAAACCAAAATTAATGTGACATAAACGAGAATGCCAAACACTGGTATCATCAATAACATCACCACAAATATGATTCATGGATTTATTACAAAACTCTGAAAGAGAGAAACGGAACAAGCCTCCAAACTCATAACCTTTACTGATAAATTGTCCATGTTTCGAAACAATGACTTTATTAGACTCTAACACAACCTTTAACCCATCTCTGCATAGAAGGGAGCCACTAATGAGATTCTTGTTCATAGTAGGGACATGTTGCACATTCCTCAGCTACACAATTTTTCCGGAAGTAAACTTCAGATCCATCGTGCCAACACCATGAACAGAAGCATGTGATCCATTCCCCATTAGGACGGAAGAATCCCGTGCGACCTGATAAGAAGTGAACATAGAGATGTCAGCACACACATCAGCATTAGCACATGTATCAATCCACCAACATGGTGATTGAAACACTAAAAGAACAGTAAATAAATTACCATACCCATCCTTGTTGCTAGCGGTCACGACGTTGACAGTCTTTTCACTTTTCCCTCTGCGATCTGTATGTTCTGGGCAGTCCTTGGAAAAGTGTCCAAGCTCTCCACAAGTAAAGCATCCTAGCTCGGCCTTGTTCGGCTTCTTCTTCTTCTTGGAGGTTGTAGTATTTTCAGGCTTGTTGAAGGAGGGCTTATAGTTCCCTTTGTTCTTGCCCAAGGTCCTCTTCTGCACCATGGTGGCGCTAGATTGACCCTCGCCTCCTTTCTCAGCGGTGTCCTTAGCCCGAGCCTTCTCCTCAATATCAAGAGATGCTATCAGGTTTTCAACCGATATCTCTTGTCTCTTATGCTTGAGAGTTGTGGCGAAGTTCCTCCATGAAGAAGGCAACTTTGCAATGATGCACCCAGCCACAAACTTGTCGGGTAAGTTACACTTAAGGATTTCAAGCTTCTTGGCAAAGCACTGTATCTCATGAGCTTGTTCGACTACAGAATGGTTGTTAACCATCCTGTAATCATGAAAGCTCTCCATGATGTATAGTTCACTGCCAGCATCTGTTACACCGAACTTAGTGTTCAGTGCCTCCTAGAGCTCTTTTCCATCTTTGATGTGCATGTACATATCAAACAGCTTGTTGTCAAGAACGCTCAGAACGCATCCCACAAAGGCAAGATTGGTTTCCTTGAACTTGTTCTGATCTTGTTCAGATATAGTTCCTTCAGGTAAACCCTCACTAGCCTCGAATACTTTCAGATTTTGCAACCACATAGTGGTCTTATACTGCCACCTCTTAAAATAAACACCGGTAAACTTTTTCGGCTTCATCGCATCGGCCAAGTGTCCCATGTTTATCTCAGAAAATTGTCTATAATAAGGTTTTTGGATTGATGGATAATTAGGCACAATTTCCATGATTAATTCTACAATATTAAACATGACAAAACCAGCTACTAGCACATGTAACTCGAACATACTAGATGTACTAAACAACAACATGAACGAAAACAAGCAGCAACTAAACATGTATTTGCAGAACATGGTGAATAACCAGACAGCAGGCAGCACCGCCTGACTTGGATGGAAGACGACCCGGCTCGGCGAGATTCCCGCAACCCGAGACGAGACGAGCGGGCGAGCGGGCGGGCGAGCGGCGTCATCTGTGGCGCCCCACAAAAACCACTACTAGAAAATCGCGTTGTTTTTGTGCATTGCATCATCATGACTGAATGTCATGTCATCATGCCACATTGCATTTGAGCATCTTCATGTCATCTTGCATTTGCTTGCATAAAACTATTTTTGAAAAGCCTGGTGTTGTTTTCTAAACGCCCCGTCTTTAATTCAAATTAAAACCCGGGTCTCCGGAATATTTTGTTTTGTCTATCAACGGTTTTCAAAAGCCCCATTTTAAATATTAAAATATTTATTTTATTTTTAGGGGGCAGCCGTACCGGACGGATCCGACCCAGTCGGCCACCCCCAGTACAAAAACCAGCCTACCCAAAACCTTTTTCTACCTAAACCTAATCTACCCAGCCCCCTCCACATCACCACAGCCACTCACGGCTCGCCACATCCCCCGGGCCCAAACTCTCACCCAATCAGCCGCCGCCACCTGCCCCATCCACTCCTCACCTACGCCATCTCCCCAGGTCCCCTGCCCGGTCCCACGCGCGGACACACGCCGCCGCCGATTTTTCCCGCACGCTCCCGCGCGCGCGTGCCGCCCGTGCCTGGCTGCCACGCCAACGCCAGCCCCACCCTGGTCCACCACGGCACCACCTGCACGCACTCCCACCCCCGCGTGGCCCCACACCGACACGCCTCTCCTCCCCATGTTCCTCTCCCCGTTCCCGTCGCCCTCCCTCTCTCTGGTTCCCCTCCTCGCTGCCTTGCAGGCCCGCGCCGGCCCCGAGCTCGCTCGTCGTGCCGCCGCGTCTCCCTCCGGAACCGCCTCGCTCCCGTCATCCGCACCCCCGTGTCCACCGGTCGAGTCCGTCCTCGACCTCACCGGCTCTCGCTCCTCCCCAGATTCCGCCGCCGCTTCTTCGCCACCGCGCGAACGCCGTCGGCCGCCCCCTCGCCGGCCGTCGCCCGTCCGCCCCGCTTCCCCGTGCTCTCCGTCGCCGCTCGCGGATCCCCGCCGCCATGCCCGTCTACCCTGCGACCCCACCGCCACCAGCGTCCCCTCTACCTCACCACCCCGTCGCTCGCCGGCCTCCCGTGCAAACTCTGGCCCACGGCGACCCCGGCTCCAGATCCCCAGTGCCGCCCTCCGCCGGAGCCGGTCCTGCCACCACCTCCGACCCCGCCGCCAGCAGCACGCCAGGGTGCCCCGCGCTCCACCGTGGCCTCGCCGGCCTCCTCCTCCCGTCCACATGCTCGCCCCGCACGCCTCTGACTGCTCCGCGTCCGGCCGTCGCCTGCGTTCAACCCCCGTCCATGCCATCAGTGTTGGTCGGGTCTGCCATCGGAGGCTATGTAGGTGTGACTCGTGCGCTGATGGACCCTGTGAACACGTCGGCTAGACAAGCATTTGTACCTGCTGCCATGTTGCGGTCCAAGACATGCAAGATCTTCGGAAAGATGTACATGCCCTTCTCCGGCTTCCCGAGTACCCCGAGCCGCATGCCGGTAAGACCGATGCTTGGAGACGAACCCGGCGGACTTCAACAGACAACCCCATGACCTCCTTCACGGACCCGAACACCGAACCCGGGCGCGCCAAGTTCTTCGACCCGAAGGCCACAGATTCGACAAGTACTTCTTCCCGGAGCCGATGCCCGAGATCCTAGACGCCAAGGTCGTCGACACGGCTACGCCAAGTACTTCCTCGAGGATGCCAAGTTCTTCACCTCGAATGCCAAGACCGACCCGGTATGCGGACCTGACAAGGCCTTCGCGACGGCAAGATCAACACCGACCGGGGCGAATCCGATTCGCCCCCGACGCCAAACCAAGTCCTTCTTCCCTGGAACGCCAAGCTCTCCTTCTGTTGTCTGAGACCGATCCCGTCGAACCGTTCCCCCGTCGAACCCTGTCGAACCCCGAACCCCCGGAACCCAAGATCTTTCGAACCCAGATGTGTGAACCTTTTCTGAGCCCCTATTTTATAAATGCTATATATAAAACTTGTTGCATATTAATTGTTCATCTCGCATGCATATCATAATCATGCCGGATCTTCTGCCGTCGTATTAAATATTGCATCCGGTGTTTCTTCTAGTGTTTGCTTCTTCGCGGATTAGGCCGATGAGTTGATGCGAGAATCGACAAGTTCTCCGGATTTGAACCTTCGGCAGTGTTTCCTAGGCGAGCATCTCTCCTCCTTCTACCTATTTTGCATTTATAGTCTTTACTTCCTCCTGTTGATCTATTGCTATCCGTGTCGTGATGCTTTAGTTTCCGTGCACCAGTTATATCCCGTGCAGCCTCTATATTGCCTTGGACACCTCCTATTACCCGTGTTTGGTAGATAGCTGTCCTTGTGAGTCGTAGTTGCTTGCTCAGGTGCGATCTCGTGTTGTCAAGTACCAAGGTTGTTGAAATGCTGGCCGATGCTTATTGGTGGAGATGCTTACTGGTGGAGATGATCATGACTTTAACTACAACTATTAAAATGCTAGATATAACTAATGCAGAGGCATCGGCGGGCAATAGATGTTATTTGGTTCTTCCACGCTCACTTGTGGGGATTAGGGTTAGGGAGGAACTAGATAGGGTTTTGGTTAGGCTAGGATTTCATTTGGAGGTGGCCGGCTGGGCTTTCGGGCCTGGCGGGCTGCCTCCTAAAAACAACTTATATATTTATTTATTTAAAACGGGGCTTTTGAAATCCGTCTTTAGACGAAACAAAATATTCTGGAGACCCAGGGTTGTTAATTTGAAATAGAAGACGGGGTATTTTAGAAAACAGAAAATAGGTTTTCGAAAATAGTTTTAAACAAACCATGCATGATGACATGACGATACTCAAATGCAATGTGGCATGATGACATGAGCATGCGGTCATGTTGATGCAATGCACAAAAACACAGCGATTTTCTAGTAGTGGTTTTAGCGAGATGCCACATCGATCTTTGGAGTGATTGAGAGAGAAAAAGGATCTACGCAAAGCGTAAGGAAAGAGCATAGCAGTTTTTTTAAGAGCTGTGGGTAGAGAAAAATACTACTCTCTCCAGCTTAAAGTAGATGTCGAAGATTTATCTAGATTTATATATACATATAGTATACACTAAAATATATCTAGATACAACGTAAACAAATTTTCAACTTATATTTTCAAGACAGATGGAGTAGAAAATAGCACTATAAACTGCAATCACTCAACCCATGGATATGATGCACCATCTGATCATGGGTCCCGCTTCTCTCTCATCAGTCAACCCCATTTTCTTTTCCAAATCTCAGTCTACCTCGTACAAGTGCTCTTCTTGGTTCAGAGTAGAAAAAATTGGCTAAATCCCTCCTAAATCCTCAAATCTCTTCCCGTTGCTACATCTTGCCCTAGGTCTCTTCCTTGAAGACCACCAAAGACTCATTTCCCTCTCCAAATCTTGCGTCTTCCCCCCAAAAAAATCTGACAAGCAGAGAGCTCGCCCTGCTTGGGAAGAACCGGCCGGCGGAGCTCGATCGTGGAGTCAAATTTGCCGGTCGGATCATCGGGCAAGGGGAAGATGGTGGGGATCAGCACCATGGCCGCATCCTCCTCCTCCTCACTCCTCAGGTAGTTAGGCAGTAAGGGCGTCTCCAGGTAGTACTACTTGATGGATAATTAGGCACAGTTTCCATGATTAATTTTAGAATATTAAACATGACAAAACCAGCTACTAGCACATGTAACTCGAACATACTAGATATACTAAACAACAAGATAAACGGAAACAAGTAGCAGCTAAACATGTACTCGCAGAACATGGTGAATAACCAGACAACAGCACGTCGTGCATACCGTTCGATTGCAGAAATATTCGCAGCAGTAACCTTGGGAAAGATTGATCGAAGCAGACGGCGGCGAAGACGACGATAGGCAGCACCGCCCGACTTGGATGGAAGACGACCCGTGATGAAGAACTCGAGCAGTCGCACAGAGCGCTTCCCAAAAACCTTATTCGCCCTCTCCCGTATAGGCGCGTGGTTACGGAGACCTACTCTCCCCTTCGCCGGTGCACGCCGGCAAGCGGGATGAAGTAGGCTATAATGGCGGCGCAAGCAGAGAGGTTGGCAAAACCCTAGATTGGATTCGGTGTGTTCGTGGAAACCGCACAGACGTTTATATAGAGTGGCTCGGGAAACCCGCACAGGGCACGCCGTGGACCAAGCCCACGTTGCGCACGTTCGGGTCAACAAAAGTAAAGCCCGACTCGGTGAGATTCCCGCAACCCGCAACCCGTGGCGCGCGCGTGCGTCGTGACGGGCGGGCGGGCGGGCGAGCGGCATCCTCGGAGGAGGAGCGCGCGTGTAGCTCTCCTCTTCTCAGTCACTTTACTAAGTGGTGAACCACTCCACCTTATAAGGCGGTCTAACTCTCCTCCAACTTTCCATGTGAAACTAAACTTTAGCTCCCACTCCGCTCACATGTGAGCTGCCATCAACTTGGGTCAAATCACACATGGGCTTCCAGACACATGGGCTTTGAGATTTAGGGAAAATCTGAAATCACATATGGGCTTATATAGATTAGCCCATTATTTCTAACAATCCCCCACCAAATCTCAAATTCCCATTTGAAGATTTGCCAATCCTCGCTACTTGTTTATATACCAGTGTTTCAGCAAAGACTGTTAAGTTAAACTTCCACCTAGAATCTTGAGCTACGTCTATCAGCAACTTGAACAATGGACGAACCCTAAATTGCAAGTTTGGTGCCAATAGATTTCACTCAGAATCATAACTAGTACCTGGCTGCCAGTAGCCTACCCCGCGGATTGGAGCACATGCGTCATACTCCCTAGTCTCTTCATGAGTTTACTAGAGACCACCCAAGTCTCATAGACTGTGACGTTTACAGTCAAGCTCATATAGGTGTGTTCTTTCAAGAATGCCCTGTAGGACGACATCTTTTCTAGTTATAGCCAACAAAAATACATTAAGGCATGTTGCCAACCTACCTTACAGATTTTGAGAGTCATGCATCTTCACCTAGAGAGGGTTACAAAAATACTCTCCTTAGTCAAACCACTAGCTTGTTTTTCCCAGATCCTAATTCACGGGATCTCCGATCACATAGGTTGGGTTACCACTATGGTGTGACATCCATGGGTCTCAACCCCATCTCCCTCGATGCATTTTCTATCACAATTCGTGATAGTCATCTGCCAGGTTCTTATCTGTTTGAATATATGTAATAGTTATTACTCCGGAGTTTCTCAATTTTCTAACAGATTTCAAACGTCTCTTGACGTGTCTTGATGACTTCGCGTTATCCTTAGAATTGTTCATTTTGAAAATAACAGTTTGGTTGTCACAATTTAGAAGGATTGCCGGCACAGGTTTTTCAACCACAGGCAAGTCCATCAAGAGTTCATGCAACCATTCTGACTCAATAGTGGCTGTGTCTAAAGCAGTTAGTTCTGCTTCCATAGTTGACCTCGTCAATATGGTATGTCTACGAGATCTCCATGAACTGCGCCACCTCCAAGGGTAAACACATACCCCCTCGTGGCGTAGAGTTCATCAACGTCAGAGATCCAGTTTGAATCACTATATCCTTGAAGCATAGTAGGGTGCCCTAAATAATGAATCTCATAGATCATTGTACCACATAGATAGCGTATGGCCCTTTCAAGTGCATGCCAATGATCAGTACCCGGGTTAGACAGGAACCTACTCAACTTGCTCATAGCAAAAGAGATATCGGGTCTTGTAGCGCTTGTTAAGTACATGAGAGAACCAACAATTTGTGAATATTTCAACTGGTCTGTTGGTTCCTTCCTATTCTTTCACAAAGTCAAACTGGGATCATAAGGTGTTGGAGAAGTCTTGCCATCAATAAAGCCAAAACGGCTCAAGACCTTCTCAACATAATGAGATTGTGTTAAAGTAATCTCATTCTCGTTCTTAATAAGCTTGATGTTCAGAATCACATCATCCTCTACTAGATCATTCATGTCAAAACTCTTTGACAGGAAAGGCTTAACTTTATTTATTACATTCATTTTTGTACCAAAGATCAGAATAGTATCCACGTACAAACATAATATAACACTATCGCCCCCACCATGGCGATAGTACACACACTAATCAGCCTCATTGATGACAAAGCCACCAGAAAGTAGGGTTCTGTCAAACTTATCATGCCATTGCTTAGGTGCTTGTTTTAGGCCATATAAAGATTTTAACAACTTGCACACCTTTGTCTCTTCACTTTTTACCACAAACCCATCCAGCTGATCCATATAGATCTCCTCTTCCAACTCTCCATTAAGGAAAGTTGTCTTCACATCCATTTGATGAACAAGAAGACCATAAGAGGCAGCCAGGGATAGTAGTACTCGAATGGTGGTCAGTCTAGCGACAGGTGAATAGGTGTCAAAGTAATCTTCGCCTTCTTTCTGTGTGTAGCCTTTGCTACAAGTCGTGCCTTGTACTTCTCAATAGTACCATCATGCCTTAGTTTCTTCTTGAACACCCACTTATAGCCCACAGGTTTACAACCATAGAGACGTTCTGATAATTCCCAAGTCCCATTAGAAAGAATCGAGTCCATCTCATTTTGGACAGCTTCTTTCCAATCATCTGCATCGTCAGGAGATGCATATGCCTCTGCAATGGATCTGGGAGTATTGTCCACAAGGTACACGATGAAATCATTACCAAAGGGTTTTGCAGTCCTCTATCTCTTACTCCTTGTGGGAGGTTCATCATCATCCTTATCTAGGACTTCCTCATGTGGTTGTTCAAAATTCTCAATAGATGCACTAGATTCAAGAAGCATTTCAGAAGAAATTCTAGCAGTGTTATGCATCACGAGATTCCATTATAGTATCAACATGCATATCAGGAACCTCAGACTTAACCACTAGAAATCTATAACCTATACTCCACGGAGCATATCCTAGAAAGATACAATCCACTGCCTTAGGTCCAAGTTTGTGTTTCTTGGGAATTGGTATGTTGACCTTAGCCAAACACCCCCAAGTGCGCAAATACGCAAGTGATGGTTTTCTCCCAGCCCACTCCTCATAAGGGGTCTTTTCTTTATTCTTGTTAGGAACTCTATTCAAGACATGACATGAAGTCAACAAAGCCTCCCCCGACCATGCCTTTGATAAACCAGCAGTGGCTAGCATGGAATTCACCAAGTCAGTCAGCGTGCGGTTTTTCCTCTCGGCAATCCCGTTTGATTGGGCGAGTAGGGAGGCGTCCTCTCATGAATAATGCCATGTTCCTCACAGAACTCGTCAAAGATTTTGGAAAAATATTCACCACCACGATCCGACCTAAGACGTTTGATCTTTCTCTCTAGTTGATTTTCAACTTCGTCTTTATAAACTTTAAAGTAGTCTAAAGCTTCATCTTTAGTGCGCAACAAATAAACATAGCAGTATCTAGTTGCATCATCAATCAATGTCATGAAATATCTCTTTTCACCTTTTGTCAACACACCATTCATCTCGCATAGATCAGAATGTATGAGTTTTAGAGGTGCCAAGTTTCTCTCCTCGGCAGCTTTGTGAGGCTTTCGAGATTCCTTTGATTACACACAACTATGGCACTTAGAACCTTTGGCAATAGTGAAATTCGGAATTAAACTCATGCTGGACATCCGAGACATCAAACCAAAATTAATGTGACATAAACGAGAATGCCAAACACTGGTATCATCAATAACATCACCACAAATATGATTCATGGATTTATTACAAAACTCTGAAAGAGAGAAACGGAACAAGCCTCCAAACTCATAACCTTTACTGATAAATTGTCCATGTTTCGAAACAATGACTTTATTAGACTCTAACACAACCTTTAACCCATCTCTGCATAGAAGGGAGCCACTAATGAGATTCTTGTTCATAGTAGGGACATGTTGCACATTCCTCAGCTACACAATTTTTCCGGAAGTAAACTTCAGATCCATCGTGCCAACACCATGAACAGAAGCATGTGATCCATTCCCCATTAGGACGGAAGAATCCCGTGCGACCTGATAAGAAGTGAACATAGAGATGTCAGCACACACATCAGCATTAGCACATGTATCAATCCACCAACATGGTGATTGAAACACTAAAAGAACAGTAAATAAATTACCATACCCATCCTTGTTGCTAGCGGTCACGACGTTGACAGTCTTTTCACTTTTCCCTCTGCGATCTGTATGTTCTGGGCAGTCCTTGGAAAAGTGTCCAAGCTCTCCACAAGTAAAGCATCCTAGCTCGGCCTTGTTCGGCTTCTTCTTCTTCTTGGAGGTTGTAGTATTTTCAGGCTTGTTGAAGGAGGGCTTATAGTTCCCTTTGTTCTTGCCCAAGGTCCTCTTCTGCACCATGGTGGCGCTAGATTGACCCTCGCCTCCTTTCTCAGCGGTGTCCTTAGCCCGAGCCTTCTCCTCAATATCAAGAGATGCTATCAGGTTTTCAACCGATATCTCTTGTCTCTTATGCTTGAGAGTTGTGGCGAAGTTCCTCCATGAAGAAGGCAACTTTGCAATGATGCACCCAGCCACAAACTTGTCGGGTAAGTTACACTTAAGGATTTCAAGCTTCTTGGCAAAGCACTGTATCTCATGAGCTTGTTCGACTACAGAATGGTTGTTAACCATCCTGTAATCATGAAAGCTCTCCATGATGTATAGTTCACTGCCAGCATCTGTTACACCGAACTTAGTGTTCAGTGCCTCCTAGAGCTCTTTTCCATCTTTGATGTGCATGTACATATCAAACAGCTTGTTGTCAAGAACGCTCAGAACGCATCCCACAAAGGCAAGATTGGTTTCCTTGAACTTGTTCTGATCTTGTTCAGATATAGTTCCTTCAGGTAAACCCTCACTAGCCTCGAATACTTTCAGATTTTGCAACCACATAGTGGTCTTATACTGCCACCTCTTAAAATAAACACCGGTAAACTTTTTCGGCTTCATCGCATCGGCCAAGTGTCCCATGTTTATCTCAGAAAATTGTCTATAATAAGGTTTTTGGATTGATGGATAATTAGGCACAATTTCCATGATTAATTCTACAATATTAAACATGACAAAACCAGCTACTAGCACATGTAACTCGAACATACTAGATGTACTAAACAACAACATGAACGAAAACAAGCAGCAAATAAACATGTATTTGCAGAACATGGTGAATAACCAGACAGCAGGCAGCACCGCCTGACTTGGATGGAAGACGACCCGGCTCGGCGAGATTCCCGCAACCCGAGACGAGACGAGCGGGCGAGCGGGCGGGCGAGCGGCGTCATCTGTGGCGCCCCACAAAAACCACTACTAGAAAATCGCGTTGTTTTTGTGCATTGCATCATCATGACTGAATGTCATGTCATCATGCCACATTGCATTTGAGCATCTTCATGTCATCTTGCATTTGCTTGCATAAAACTATTTTCGAAAAGCCTGGTGTTGTTTTCTAAATGCCACGTCTTTAATTCAAATTAAAACCCGGGTCTCCGGAATATTTTGTTTTGTCTATCAACGGTTTTCAAAAGCCCCATTTTAAATATTAAAATATTTATTTTATTTTTAGGGGGCAGCCGTACCGGACGGATCCGACCCAGTCGGCCACCCCCAGTACAAAAACCAGCCTACCCAAAACCTTTTTCTACCTAAACCTAATCTACCCAGCCCCCTCCACATCACCACAGCCACTCACGGCTCGCCACATCCCCCGGGCCCAAAATCTCACCCAATCAGCCGCCGCCACCTGCCCCATCCACTCCTCACCTACGCCATCTCCCCAGGTCCTCTGCCCGGTCCCACGCGCGGACACACGCCGCCGCCGATTTTTCCCACACGCTCCCGCGCGCGCGTGCCGCCCGTGCCTGGCTGCCACGCCAACGCCAGCCCCACCCTGGTCCACCACGGCACCACCTGCACGCACTCCCACCCCCGCGTGGCCCCACACCGACACGCCTCTCCTCCCCATGTTCCTCTCCCCGTTCCCGTCGCCCTCCCTCTCTCTGGTTCCCCTCCTCGCTGCCTTGCAGGCCCGTGCCGGCCCCGAGCTCGCTCGTCGTGCCGTCGCGTCTCCCTCCGGAACCGCCTCGCTCCCGTCATCCGCACCCCCGTGTCCACCGGCCGAGTCCGTCCTCGACCTCACCAGCTCTCGCTCCTCCCCAGATTCCGCCGCTGCTTCTTCGCCACCGCGCGAACGCCGTCGGTCGCCCCCTCGCCGGCCGTCGCCCGTCCGCCCCGCTTCCCCGTGCTCTCCGTCGCCGCTCGCGGATCCCCGCCGCCATGCCCGTCTACCCTGCGACCCCACCGCCACCAGCGTCCCCTCTACCTCATCACCCCGTCGCTCGCCGGCCTCCCGTGCAAACTCCGGCCCACGGCGACCCCGGCTCCAGATCCCCAGCGCCGCCCTCCGCCGGAGCCGGTCCCGCCACCACCTCCGACCCCGCCGCCAGCAGCGCGCCAGGGTGCCCCGCGCTCCACCGTGGCCTCGCCGGCCTCCTCCTCCCGTCCACATGCTCGCCCCGCACGCCTCTGACTGCTCCGCGTCCGGCCGTCGCCTGCGTTCAACCCCCGTCCATGCCATCAGTGTTGGTCGGGTCTACCATCGGAGGCTATGTAGGTGTGACTCGTGCGCTGATGGACCCTGTGAACACGTCGGCTAGACAAGCATTTGTACCTGTTGCCATGTTGCGGTCCAAGACATGCAAGATCTTCGGAAAGATGTACATGCCCTTCTCCGGCTTCCCGAGTACCCCAAGCCGCATGCCGGTAAGACCGATGCTTGGAGATGAACCCGGCGGACTTCAACAGACAACCCCATGACCTCCTTCACGGACCCGAACACCGAACCCGGGCGCGCCAAGTTCTTCGACCCGAAGGCCACAGATGCGACAAGTACTTCTTCCCGGAGCCGATGCCCGAGATCCTAGACGCCAAGGTCGTCGACACGGCTACGCCAAGTACTTCCTCGAGGATGCCAAGTTCTTCACCTCGAACGCCAAGACCGACCCGGTATGCGGACCTGACAAGGCCTTCGCGACGGCAGGATCAACACCGACCAGGGCGAATCCGATTCGCCCCCGACGCCAAACCAAGTCCTTCTTCCCTGGAACGCCAAGCTCTCCTTCTGTTGTCTGAGACCGATCCCGTCGAACCGTTCCCCCGTCGAACCCTGTCGAACCCCGAACCCCCGGAACCCAAGATCTTTCGAACCCAGATGTGTGAACCTTTTCTGAGCCCCTATTTTATAAATGCTATATATAAAACTTGTTGCATATTAATTGTTCATCTCGCATGCATATCATAATCATGCCGGATCTTCTGCCGTCGTATTAAATATTGCATCCGGTGTTTCTTCTAGTGTTTGCTTCTTCGCGGATTAGGCCGATGAGTTGATGCGAGAATCGACAAGTTCTCCGGATTTGAACCTTCGGCAGTGTTTCCTAGGCGAGCATCTCTCCTCCTTCTACCTATTTTGCATTTATAGTCTTTACTTCCTCCTGTTGATCTATTGCTATCCGTGTCGTGATGCTTTAGTTTCCGTGCACCAGTTATATCCCGTGCAGCCTCTATATTGCCTTGGACACCTCCTATTACCCGTGTTTGGTAGATAGCTGGCCTTGTGAGTCGTAGTTGCTTGCTCAGGTGCGATCTCGTGTTGTCAAGTACCAAGGTTGTTGAAATGCTGGCCGATGCTTATTGGTGGAGATGCTTACTGGTGGAGATGATCATGACTTTAACTACAACTATTAAAATGCTAGATATAACTAATGCAGAGGCATCGGCGGGTAATAGATGTTATTTGGTTCTTCCACGCTCACTTGTGTCCCGTAAGACCCCGAGTACTTGATACCTGTTCCTTGATTTTTTGCACTATCCACATCCGGGAGGCCTTATGGACCCCCCCTGAGCCAGAGCTTGATTCATTCTTATTTCTTGGGGCCACAAAGTAGTTTGGGGCTTTATTACTATCATGTACTTATGCCATGCTTTACTGCTTTATTTAAGATTGTGCATGGAGCACCTGTACTGTTTTGGATCGCGCCACGTTTTCGCGGTATCGACAAGCCCAGTCACATTTTCGGGTTCCCAGTCATTTACAGCCGTCGTCGCAAACCCTGGGTCCGTTCCGGAGCGGGCCAACTTCGTTGCGGGTAGCTTAGTGGGGTGGCCCCCTGAAATATTTCTGAATCCTGTGATCGCTTTGTCGTGAATGCCTCGTTGGGTTTTGAGTTGGTTTTTCCGAGGTTGATCGAGTGTGTGTTGCTATGTGTGCACCCCTGCAGGGTAAAACTTTCTGAAAGCCGTGTCCGCGGTTATGGACGACTTGGAGCACAGTATCTCGATCATAGACAAGCATAACTAAAGTAGTGCTATAAACTTGACTTAATATATGACTAGTAAGCAGATGCAACTATAATGGAATGGATAATAAAAATTCCAACAACTGGTGGATCTGTGGTGATCTGTGACATACTATACCTGACTAGTAAGTATTGCAACTCCAATGGAATGTGATAAAAGTGCCAACCACTGCTGGGTTTCGGGATTCCTCGGGATAATTACATCTGACTAGTAAATGTTTCCACTACAACGGAATGGTTATTAAAACTTCCCACTACTTATGCTATCAGGATGACTCATGCTATCTATATCTGATTAGTAATTGCCGCAACTATAACGGAATGAGTAAAATTGCCAACTGTGTGAGTTCCTTGGTCCGACTTCCTCGTTTAGTCTCGAGGGGGAAATACCAGGATGGGTTTGTTTGGTGTTAGCTTCAGGTTGGATCAGAATAGGTCTTTCTTATCCCTCTGTGATAACCGCCAGTTGTATTGAGTCTCTATAGGTTGTTAGTGCCGCTGCGCTGCCGCTTCAGCCCACCATACCTATGTAGGCGAGAGCCGCCGAATTCTAGCCTCGTCGTGTACTGGACTCAGTACTGACGCTCCTCTTTTTCCTTTGCCCTTTGTCGGCACCCCTTTTGTTTTAGCAGGTTTGAGATCGACGTCGTTAGCAGGGTTACCCTTCCGGCTTGGCCTGGGCAGGGTTATGGACGCCATTGGTTATTCATTAGGGCTCTTAGACCCATTTGCATCTTGTCCGTAGTCGGACGCTCTATCGTTTCCAAGGTGATTTGGATCTTTGTATTATATATTTGTATTCTTGACTCTTGGAGTCGTGTTGTATATATATCTGTTATGTGGGTCCCATCGAGGACTGTTGTGTAATGGTATTATGTAGAACCCCAATTGTCTAACAATTGTAATGCTACTTGGTCTAGTAATATAATGGCTACTTCATATATATAATTGTTGCATCATAATTATATCATGCTCATGTCATCATGCCACCTTGCATTTGAGCATCATATAAAACCCTTTTTGTTTTGGTTCTTCTCTCATATGCATTGTTAATTGTATTTGCCTCTTGATATTGTATTTGGTTATTGATATATTGTTTAAATGCCCAAGTTGAGTTGGGGGCATCTCTTTTATTCCACTCCACTACCCTTTCTTTCACCACCTTATAATTCCACCATCCCATTATCCATGAGCTTGTATTTTATTTTCTTTTGGTATTTAATCTAGCTCATGGGAGATAGGGTGGATCCAATTCTATAAATTCTTTTGCTTGGCCTTTATTCCATCTTTTGGGAATGCATAAGAATAATGCCATGCTAATAATATTGTTTTCACAAGAATAAGCATGGCATTAATTATTTTGCATGGGCCATGCAAAATACCACCACATTCTAGTCTTTTGGGTTTTTATTTGAATCTTTGAGTGGATCATCTCCCATCTCTCTCTCTACCCCTCTTCATGCTTGATCTTAATTGGTTCATGGCAAAACCCTACACCCATCCCCCATCCATGCAAGCCATGTGTGGGCCTTTCCACCATTATCTCCAAAAAACCCTAATCCCTCTCCCTACCTCTCTCTCCTCTCTTTTGACACCTCTTGTTTTGGTCATGTTTCAAACCTTAGTTACCACCACATCTCTCTCTCTATCCTCTCTTCTAAACCCTCTCTCCAAACCCTACCCCATGACCTACCCCTCCATGCCGAAGCATCAACCCCAACCCCTACCACACCTCTCTATCTCCCCTCTCCCTGCCAAGCTGGTCCCACCTGGCCACCCTCCCTACACCAGCCTAACCACCCCAGCTACCTACCCCAACCCTAACAAAAACCCTAACCCGAGGCTACCCTACCCTAGCCCGAGCCTCCCCTCTCCTCTCTCTTTCTCTTCTCTCTGCCTTGCGTGTCCCACCCGAACCTGACCTACCTCCCCTCTTCCTGGCCCACCTGCCTGCCTCTGCTCCACCCAGCTCGAGCCCCAGCCAGCACGTGAGGAGGTAGGAGGAAAAGGTGGCACCGAACCACCTTTATCTACCCTCCCCTGCCACGGCTGCTCCTCCTCTCTCTCCCTCCTTTTCCTCCTCCCCCACAGCACCTCTGCCTTCTCCCAGATCCACCCCAGGGCCTTGCCCTCTCCCCTCTCTCCTCCTCCGACACCATCTACCCCATCGCCGGCCACCGTCGGTCTCCACCATACCCGTCGAACCAGGAGGCGTAGGCGAGCAGGAGGTTGTCGGCGAGGTCGGGGAGGTCCTCTGCAGCAGCCCTCTACACGCCGTCGCGGAGGAGAAGCACCAGGGCCGAAGATCACCGCCGCCACCGACATGAAACCCTAATTCCACCGGCGCCCGCCTCGTCGTCGATCCGCTGCTCCCCAAGCCGATCCAACGCCACCAAGAGCCCCGCAGTGAGCCTCTCTCCCTCCCTGACATGTTTCGCCTCGCTGTCGACGTCTAGCTCCGCCGCTTGTTCCGTCGAACACTCTGCGCGCGCCGTCGGCCACTGGCGTTCGCTCATCACCGCGCCGCGATATGACTTATCTAGCCGCCAGCCGCCCTCCTGTCACCTTCCGAACGCCTACCGCACCGGCTCGCACCCCCAGCGCGCACCTGCACGTCCCCGGATCGAATCCCCACTCCGCGCGTTCGATCACCGACCTGTCCGCGCGTTTGCGGGAAGATCTACAGGGCCTGTTGCCACTTTCCACTTAGCCCCCTTTTTGCTTTTTTTCCTAAACCCGCGATCCCTCCAAGCCCCACCGTCAGCCTCTCCGGACGTTTTGCGGATAAGCCCCCCTAGTTCCTCAGCCTCAGCCCGCGCTCCCTCGGATCTGCCGCGTGTGGGTCCGCGTGTACTCCGGCCCCATCTGTCACACTCTGTGGCTAGGAAGTCCCGCGGTGAGAAAAGCTTTTCCGTGCGCGTGTTGTCCCAGTCAGCCTGGCCCCACCTGTCACTGTCTGTGGCTAGGTCTGGGCTAAGTAACAAAATGTTTTCTGCTTTTTCTGTTTTAATTTAAACTTTTCAAAATTAATTTAAATTCAAATTCAATCTGTTTTTAAATAACTTTTAAATTATAAATCCAAATATTACAAATGATATATGTTTTGAAATCAGAAAAATGAGAGGAATTCAAATATGCTATTCAAAATAATGTTTGAACACTTTAAATTCTCGAGTTGATTAAAATTACAAATAAAATGCCCTTTTCCTTAATTAATTAATAACTTTTGTTTTATAACTCCAAATTTGACAAATAATATGCCTAAAATGATCAGCTCGACGAGACCTTTCTGTTTATGCATTCCTTGTTCTGAATTGCAGCATGCATCATATAAATATAAAGTATACAGCAACTTATATGAGGTTAAAATGTGACTAAAACTCAATAAAAAGGCTTATTCTTGTATTCCACACCTCACCCATGCCATGCTACATTATTGCCATGCAAATTGTGCATCATTCATCATGGCATGATTGTTTGCTTGTCGCATTTAATTCATATGATTGTGCACTTTATTTATGTTGGCCCTTGTTTGTTTGGTTCTTCTTCGAATAGACGCTGAGCAGGGGATATATCAAGAAACCCAGGAGCACTACCCAGATCCTTCTCTCGCTTCAACTGAGCTGCCAGGCAAGCACTACCACATGCTTGCATACATATAGTACCTATTGCCTCTACCTTATTCTTGCATCATTGAGTCGCGATTGCATTAAACTGAATCCCAAGTATTGCATAGCCTTTACTTTTAAACCCCACCGAAGCTTGTCCTCCATCCCATGAGCCATTACTACAGGAGTTATTTGAGCCATGCGGGTCGTAGAACAGCATGTGTAGGGTATGTGAGTGTCTGATGGATAACGAGGTACCTAAACAACTTAACCTGAGTAGTAATGGGATAACTAATGAAAGTGGCACCGGTGAGCAATATCTGCTATTTGGTTTTTCATGCTCACTTGTGTCCCGTAGGACCCTGAGTACTTGATTCCTGTTCCTTGAATATTCGCGCTATCCACATCCGGGAGGCTTATGAACCCCCCTGAGCCAGAGCTTGATTCATTCTTATTTCTTGGGGCCACAAAGTAGTTTGGGGCTTTATTACTATTCTGTACTTATGCCATGCTTTACTGCTTTATTTAAGATTGTGCGAGGAGCACCTGTACTGTTTTGGAAGCGGGGTGTTTTCGCGGTATCGACAAGTCCAGTCACACTTTCGGGTTCCTAGTCGTTTACAGCCACTGACGCAAACCTTGAGTCCGTCTCGGAGCCGGCTAACTTCGTTGCGGGTAGCTTAATGGGGTGGCCCCCTGAAATATTTCTGAATCCTGTGATCGCTTTGTCGTGAATGCCTCGTTGGGTTTTGATTTGGTTTTTCCGAGGTTGATCGAGTGTGTGTTGCTATTTGTGCACCCCTGCAGGGTAAAACTTTCTGAAAGCCAAGTCCGCGGTTATGGATGACTTGGAGCACAGTTTCTCGATCATAGACAAGTATAACTAAAGTACCGCTTTTAATTTGACTAAGTACCTGACTAGTAAATAGTGCAACACTCATGGAATGGATAATAAAACTGCCAACGGATGGGGGTTGTTCGTCCGCTTCCTCGTTGGTAAGCGAGGAGGAGGATGGATCTGTTAATATTACCGTTACAACTGTTGTTATTAATTCACGGACATCCGTCTATCTTTGGTTAGGCGGATGGATAGCGAGTATCTATAGAATTGTTAGGTATTATCTTTTGCTGCAATTGCGTCACCCCAGGTTGTGTCCCCTTTAGAGGCATAAAGACTTACTGAGTACCCCTAGGGTCTCACACGATAAATTGTTTGATTCAGATGAACAGGTAAACTCGCAAGATGGATACTGGGTGGAGGAGACGGATGATGTTGGCAACGATCATTCGGTGTAGAGATTCCGGGAACGGGGATCCGTGAGATCTGTGGGCGGGATGTGTTTATTTATGGGGCATCTTATGCCGATTTGCTTCTTATCCGTACTCGGATCTTGTTTTCCGCTTCCGCCTGATACTCTGATGTTTGTTGTATGAGGAGATATCCTAAACTATTATATCTATCTAGGATATTTGGATCTTGCCGTATGGCGTTGCAATATTTCTATTTCTTTTAGATGGAATGGCTCTGAGGACTGTTGTATGGTGGCTTGCATACATACTCATTTGTGTATGTAGTTGATCCCTTCGCCTGCCGATTACGCCGCTCGTTCTTGTCCCGATGTTTGGAAATGGTTAGGACGGCCGAAAGGTCTACCTGTGAGTGGCATTTGGCCCCACCGTACTATTTTAACCATTTCCGCTCATCCAGGCTTGTAACTAAGAGCGTAATTCACCGAGGTAGTTACAATTGGTATCAGAGCCATCCCGCCCTTCAGGGTCTCAGCCAAATGGCCGTTGTCAGTCTAGCAAATATTTTGGTAGCTATGTATACTAGGGAAAAACAAAACGCGAGAGTAGGACTGCTTCCACTTTTCTTCTTACCCACCCACCCACCCTTTTCTGGTAAGGAAGTGTAACGTTTTCAATCCTCTTCTTAAAATTCAAACTAGGATTCACGTGTTCTGGGTTCCGTAGTACCATAGGTTGTGTGTGTGTGAGTGTGTGTGTGTGTAATTCCTTGTCTATCTGTTGCATCCAACTTGTTATCACAATCTGCCTTTGGTTATCAACTGTTGGTACATTCCATACCGACAGGCTTTTGCAAACCGACGCGATCTATCTGATTCGTTGTATACCGCCGCGATCTGTCTTACTCTTTGTTACCCGACGTTATCTTGTTTGGGGTGTTCGTTTCCGTAGTTACTAATCTTTAGGTTCATCTTGAGAAGAAGGTGTTGGGATATGTGTTCTACTTATTCATGTGCGGAGTAATGATTTGAGTGCGGGATGGAGTCGCGACCATACCACTACTTGTATCATTCGCTCTTGTATATTGAATTGGTAGAGTCACTAATCTTGATTCGTTAAGTGATTTTGCGCATCTATTGGTATTTTAATGCCGAAATTTGCGGATTTTTTTTTTCTTTGATAGTTGTGTACCACACTCCTTTTCAGTCGTGTGCGATATGCTTAATATCTTCTAGGTGCTTTGAACTTTGTTGATATTTTAATATCATCTTAGTAAATTGTATCCTTTAATCTTGGTTAATTCCATCTTGGTACTATTTTGTATTATTATTATTCTCCATTATAGTACTGACTTGTGTTTTATATCAATCACAGGATGGCACCACCACGTCGTTCTGAGGAGGACATACAACCTGAGCTGGGGGCTGCGTTGTCAAGCATCGCCAATGCCTTGGCAGCAATGCAGCAGAATCAGCAGCGTTTTGAAGAAAGTGTTAGGAGGAATGAGTTTGTTTCGCTACCTCCACCTCCCAAGCGAGGAGACATCAAAAGCTTCCTGAAGTTCAACCCACGCCAATTTGATGTGTCCGATCAACCACTTGATGCTGATGATTGGTTGCGTGAGATGTCAAGGTTACTGGTGACTGCTGATGTTCCTGAGCAAGAATGGGTAAAATGTGCCACTCACCTTCTGAAGGGAGATGCAGCTCTCTGGTGGGAGAATTACCTTAAGGCAAACTGCACTGGTTTTCAGCCTACTTGGGGACAGTTCACTGGAGCTTTCAAAGAGCAGTATCTGTCAGAAATTGTCATGGAGAGGATGAAGGAAGTGTTTCTCAACCTCAAGCAGGGCAATGACAATGTCAATACCTACATCAGGAACTTCATGAACCTTTCTCGTTATGGTGGCAATGAGATCTCTGATGACAAGAAGAAGCAAAAGAGGTTCCGGCAAGGGCTCAATGCATCGATTAAATATGCAATCACACATGCAAGGCCGGCGTCTTTTCTGGAACTTCAGCATACAGCTCTGTAGGAAGAAGCAAGTAGGCAAGTGTTTGAGGAGTCAAAGAAACACAACCGCGATGCAGCAAGCTCTTCAGCTATGTCAACTCCTTCTAAGCGTCGTGTCTGGGTTCCTAACACCCCACCGTCGCTCCCGGCTCCACCAAGACCTGCAAGCTACGCGGCAAGGCCACCAAACTTCCTCACTGCTGTTCCCAGGGGCTACAACCACCACTACCCTGGAGCGCCTGGCGGAGTCCCTGGCTACGTTGCTCCACGTCCACCTGGTGCTTGTTACACTTGTGGAGACACTGGGCATCAAAACTGGAACTGTCCTATGAAAAACAAAGCTCTTCCTCCACCACCTCCAAGACCTACGGCAAGCTCTCCTTTGGTTCGTGCACCACCACCTCGGGCTCTCAACATCAACACCAAGCCCGGGTCTACTGTTGCTCGTGCCAACTGTGTCAACGCCGCTCAAGCTGAGCATGCACCTGGAGTTGTGATGGGTATGCTTCCAGTTAACTCAGTCCCTGCACGAGTTTTGTTTGATTCTGGTGCATCGCATTCTTTTGTTTCTCACAAATTTGCACATGAGAATGAGTTAGCTTTGGATCCTCTCCTTAAGCGGTTAATGGTCCTTTCTCCTGGAGAAAAGATGGCAGCTTCTAAAATCAACCATGGCAATCAAATTGAGATTGGTGGTTCTTTGTTCTCGGCATCCTTAATTGTTCTGGGAAATTCTGACATTGATGTCATCTTGGGCATGGATTGGTTGACAGCAAATGCAGTTGTGATTGATTGTGCTGAACGCTCGGTTTCTCTGAAAATTCCTGAAGGCCATATAGTCTATTCTCCAAGTCTGACTCCTGCTATTCAGCTTTTCTCTTTGGCGGCTCTGAATGATGATGTTATGGAAGCTATTCAGAGTGTTTCGGTGGTCTGTGAGTTCCCATATGTCTTTCCTGAAGAGTTGCCAGGTATGCCTCCGGATCGTGAGGTTGAGTTTGTAATTGAGCTTGAACTTGGAACGGCTCCTATCTCCAAGCGGCCTTATAAAATGGGTCCTGCTGAGTTGGCTGAACTCAAACGTCAGCTTGATGAACAAGAGAAGTTGGGTTTCATTCAACACAGTACCTCTTCTTGGGGTAGCCTAACCCTCTTTGTGAAGAAGCAAGACAAGACTGATAGACTTTGTGTTGACTATCGGGCTCTCAATGCTAAAACCATCAAGAATAAATATCCCCTTCCGCGGATTAATGATCTCTTCGATCAGCTAGCTGGAGCTGTGGTATTCTCTAAGCTTGACTTGAGAAGTGGTTATCACCAAATCAAGATTCGCAAGGAAGATGTTCCTAAAACAGCTTTCACCACCCGCTATGGCCTGTATGAGTACACGGTCATGTCTTTCGGTCTCACCAACGCACCTGCCACCTTCTCGAGGCTTATGAACTCGGTTTTCATGGAGTATCTTGATAAGTTCGTTGTGGTCTATCTGGATGACATCCTAGTCTATTCTAAGTCAAAGGAAGAACATGAAGAACACCTTCGGTGTGTCCTAAACAAGCTTCGTGAGAACCGCTTGTATGCAAAGTTCTCCAAGTGTGAGTTTTGGCTGCCTCAAGTCACCTATCTTGGTCACGTCATCTCTGCCAAGGGCATTGCCGTCAACCCGGAAACTGTAAAGACAATTGTTGAATGGCTTCCTCCTGTTAATGTCAAAGAAGTGCGGAGCTTCCTTGGTTTGGCTAGTTATTCCCGTCGCTTCGTTCAGAACTTTTCGAAGATAGCGAAGCCTCTTACCGATCTCCTCAAGAAAGGCAAGAAATACCTTTGGACTCCTGCATGTCAAGCAAGCTTTGAGACATTCAAAGAGAAGCTCACTTCCACACCAGTCTTGGTTCCTCCAGATACATCCAAGCCTTTCCAGATATTCTGCGACGCATCTTTGCAAGGATTGGGTGCGATCCTTATGCAAGAAAAACAAGTTGTTGCTTATGCCTCTCGACAGTTGAAGACGCATGAGATCAACTATCCTACACATGACCTCGAACTCGCAGCAGTTGTCTTTGCTTTGAAAGTATGGAGGCATTACTTGCTGGGCAACCATTGTGAAATCTTTTCTGATCACAAGAGTCTGAAGTATATCTTCACACAGCCTGATCTCAACCTTCGTTAGAGGAGGTGGATTGAAGCAATCAATGATTTCGATTTGACCATCAACTACACTCCGGGCAAAGCTAATGTCATGGCCGATGCTCTCAGCCGCAAAGCTTATGTCAACAACCTCATGATGGAAGAACAACAGCCTCTCTTGTGCGAGGAATTCCGTCAGCTTAACCTTGAAATTGTGGAACAAGGGTATCTTCTGAACCTTCTGGCAACCCCTCTCTTGGAAGAAAAGGTTCGCTCCTTTCAGCTTGGTGATCCGTACACCAGAAAGATCATCTCCAAACTTCAGCTTCCGAAGTATGAGTCCTTCCACGTCGATGACCAAGGCACGCTTTTCTTTGAACACCGGATGTTTGTTCCGAACTACCCGGGTTTGAGAGAGCAAGTTCTCAAGGAGGCGCATGATTCTGTTCTTTCTATCCACCCTGGCAGCACAAAGATGTACATGGACTTGAAAACACAATATTGGTGGCCGGGATTGAAACGATATTGTGCCAAGTATGTCTCGGAGTGTGATGTCTGCCGCAGAGTGAAAGCTGTCCATCAGAAACCTTCCAGTCTTCTTCAGCCATTGAAACCCCCGGAATGGAAATGGGAGAAAGTAGAGATGGACTTCATCACTGGTTTTCCAAGGTCGCAGAAGGGCAACAATGCAACCTTTGTTGTCATTGACAGGCTTTCTAAAGTGGCTCACTTCTTTCCCGTCAAGGAAACAATTTCTGCAATTCAGTTGGCTGAGCTCTATATCAACAGAATTGTCTCTCTGTATGGAGTTCCTCTTAAGATCAGTTCAGACCGTGGAAGCATATTCACTTCCAAGTTCTGGGGAAGTTTCCAAAATGCTTTGGGAACAAAATTGAACTTCAACACAGCTTACCATCCTCAGTCGCAAGGACAAGTTGAAAGGATCAATCAGATTCTAGAAGATATGCTCCGTTCTTGCGTCATCTCTTTCGGCATGAAGTGGGAAGAATGTCTTCCTTATGCTGAATTCTCTTACAACAACAGCTTCCAGAAAAGTCTAAAGATGGCACCATTTGAGGCTCTCTATGGTCGCAAATGCAGAACTCCGATTGGTTGGTCGGGCGCAGGTGAAAAAATATTGTTTGGCCCCGACATTGTAACTCAAGCGGAGGAAGAGGTTCACATCATTCTTGAAAATCTGAAGATTGCTCAAAGTCGCCAGAAGAGCAATTATGACAGAAAGCACACGGACATGGAGTATGTCCCTGGTGATCTCGTTTACCTTCGTGTCACTCCCATGAGAGGCACGCACCGTTTTGGTATCAAAGGAAAGCTGGCTCCTAGATACATCGGTCCATTCAAAATTCGTGGAAGAAGAGGAGAAGTTGCTTATGCTCTTGAGCTCCCGGAAAAACTCAAGGTCCATGATGTTTTCCACATCTCTCAACTCAAGAAGTGCTTCAAGGATCCCGGCAGGACCGTGGACCATGAGCTTATAAATCTCCAAGAAGACCTGTCTTATCAAGAACACCCCACAAAAATCCTTGAAGTCGCAGAAAGAAGGACTCACAACAAGTCCATCAAGTTCTGCAAGGTGCAGTGGTCGCACCATTCTGTTGATGAAGCCACTTGGGAACGTGAAGATGAGCTCCGTGCCAAGTATCCTACCCTCTTTGAGTCTTCTTATTCATCCTAGAATCTCGGGGCGAGATTCCTGTTTAGTGGGGGAGAGTTGTAGCATCCCAATTGTCTAACAATTGTAATGCTACTTGGTCTAGTAATATAATGGCTACTTCATATATATAATTGTTGCATCATAATTATATCATGCTCATGTCATCATGCCACCTTGCATTTGAGCATCATATAAAACCCTTTTTGTTTTGGTTCTTCTCTCATATGCATTGTTAATTGTATTTGCCTCTTGATATTGTATTTGGTTATTGATATATTGTTTAAATGCCCAAGTTGAGTTGGGGGCATCTCTTTTATTCCACTCCACTACCCTTTCTTTCACCACCTTATAATTCCACCATCCCATTATCCATGAGCTTGTATTTTATTTTCTTTTGGTATTTAATCTAGCTCATGGGAGATAGGGTGGATCCAATTCTATAAATTCTTTTGCTTGGCCTTTATTCCATCTTTTGGGAATGCATAAGAATAATGCCATGCTAATAATATTGTTTTCACAAGAATAAGCATGGCATTAATTATTTTGCATGGGCCATGCAAAATACCACCACATTCTAGTCTTTTGGGTTTTTATTTGAATCTTTGAGTGGATCATCTCCCATCTCTCTCTCTACCCCTCTTCATGCTTGATCTTAATTGGTTCATGGCAAAACCCTACACCCATCCCCCATCCATGCAAGCCATGTGTGGGCCTTTCCACCATTATCTCCAAAAAACCCTAATCCCTCTCCCTACCTCTCTCCTCTCTTTTGACACCTCTTGTTTTGGTCATGTTTCAAACCTTAGTTACCACCACATCTCTCTCTCTATCCTCTCTTCTAAACCCTATCTCCAAACCCTACCCCATGACCTACCCCTCCATGCCGAAGCATCAACCCCAACCCCTACCACACCTCTCTGTCTCTCCTCTCCCTACCAAGCTGGTCCCACCTGGCCACCCTCCCTACACCAGCCTAACCACCCCAGCTACCTACCCCAACCCTAACAAAAACCCTAACCCGAGGCTACCCTACCCTAGCCCGAGCCTCCCCTCTCCTCTCTCTTTCTCTTCTCTCTGCCTTGCGTGTCCCACCCGAACCTGACCTACCTCCCCTCTTCCTGGCCCACCTGCCTGCCTCTGCTCCGCCCAGCTCGAGCCCCAGCCAGCACGTGAGGAGGTAGGAGGAAAAGGTGGCACCGAACCACCTTTATCTACCCTCCCCTGCCACGGCTGCTCCTCCTCTCTCTCCCTCCTTTTCCTCCTCCCCCACGGCACCTTTGCCTTCTCCCAGATCCACCCCAGGGCCTTGCCCTCTCCCCTCTCTCCTCCTCCGACACCATCTACCCCATCGCCGGCCACCGTCGGTCTCCACCATACCCCGTCGAACCAGGAGGCGTAGGCGAGCAGGAGGTTGTCGGCAAGGTCGGGGAGGTCCTCTGCAGCAGCCCTGTACACGCCGTCGCGGAGGAGAAGCACCAGGGCCGAAGATCACCGCCGCCACCGACGCGAAACCCTAATTCCACCGGCGCCCGCCTCGTCGTCGATCCGCTGCTCCCCAAGCCGATCCAACGCCACCAAGAGCCCCGCGGTGAGCCTCTCTCCCTCCCTGACATGTTCCGCCTCGCTGTCGACGTCTAGCTCCACCGCCTGTTCCGTCGAACACTCTGCGCGCGCCGTCGGCCACTGGCGTTCGCTCATCACCGCGCCGTGATATGACCTATCTAGCCGCCAGCCGCCCTCCTGTCACCTTCCGAACGCCTACCGCACCGGCTCGCACCCCCAGCGCGCACCTGCACGTCCCCGGATCGAATCCCCACTCCGCGCGTTCGATCACCGACCTGTCCGCGCGTTTGCGGGAAGATCTACAGGGCATGTTGCCACTTTCCACTTAGCCCCCTTTTTTGTTTTTTTCCTAAACCTGCGATCCCTCCAAGCCCCACCGTCAGCCTCTCCGGCCGTTTTGCGGATAAGCCCCCCTAGTTCCTCAGCCTCAGCCCGCGCTCCCTCGGATCTGCCGCGTGTCACGCCCCGGCTGGCGCGCCCGCGTGTGGGTCCGCGTGTACTCCGGCCCCATCTGTCACACTCTGTGGCTAGGAAGTCCCGCGGTGAGAAAAGCTTTTCCGTGCGCGTGTTGTCCCAGTCAGCCTGGCCCCACCTGTCACTGTCTGTGGCTAGGTCTGGCTAAGTAACAAAATGTTTTCTGCTTTTTCTGTTTTAATTTAAACTTTTCAAAATTAATTTAAATTCAAATTCAATCTGTTTTTAAATAACTTTTAAATTATAAATCCAAATATTACAAATGATATATGTTTTGAAATCAGAAAAATGAGAGGAATTCAAATATGCTATTCAAAATAATGTTTGAACACTTTAAATTCTCGAGTTGATTAAAATTACAAATAAAATGCCCTTTTCCTTAATTAATTAATAACTTTTGTTTTATAACTCCAAATTTGACAAATAATATGTCTAAAATGATCAGCTCGACGAGACCTTTCTGTTTATGCATTCCTTGTTCTGAATTGCAGCATGAATCATATAAATATAAAGTATACAGCAACTTATATGAGGTTAAAATGTGACTAAAACTCAATAAAAAGGCTTATTCTTGTATTCCACACCTCACCCATGCCATGCTACATTATTGCCATGCAAATTGTGCATCATTCATCATGGCATGATTGTTTGCTTGTCGCATTTAATTCATATGATTGTGCACTTTATTTATGTTGGCCCTTGTTTGTTTGGTTCTTCTTCGAATAGACGCTGAGCAGGGGATATATCAAGAAACCCAGGAGCACTACCCAGATCCTTCTCTCGCTTCAACTGAGCTGCCAGGCAAGCACTACCACATGCTTGCATACATATAGTACCTATTGCCCCTACCTTATTCTTGCATCATTGAGTCGCGATTGCATTAAACTGAATCCCAAGTATTGCATAGCCTTTACTTTTAAACCCCACCGAAGCTTGTCCTCCATCCCATGAGCCATTACTACAGGAGTTGTTTGAGCCATGCGGGTCGTAGAACAGCATGTGTAGGGTATGTGAGTGTCTGATGGATAACGAGGTACCTAAACAACTTAACCTGAGTAGTAATGGGATAACTAATGAAAGTGGCACCGGTGAGCAATATCTGCTATTTGGTTTTTCATGCTCACTTGTGTCCTGTAGGACCCCGAGTACTTGATTCCTGTTCCTTGAATATTCGCGCTATCCACATCCGGGAGGCTTATGAACCCCCCTGAGCCAGAGCTTGATTCATTCTTATTTCTTGGGGCCACAAAGTAGTTTGGGGCTTTATTACTATTATGTACTTCTGCCATGCTTTACTGCTTTATTTAAGATTGTGCGAGGAGCACCTGTACTGTTTTGGAAGCGGAGTGTTTTCGCGGTATCGACAAGCCCAGTCACACTTTCGGGTTCCCAGTCGTTTACAGCCACTGACGCAAACCTTGAGTTCGTCTCGGAGCCGGCTAACTTCGTTGCGGGTAGCTTAATGGGGTGGCCCCCTGAAATATTTCTGAATCCTGTGATCGCTTTGTCGTGAATGCCTCGTTGGGTTTTGATTTGGTTTTTCCGAGGTTGATCGAGTGTGTGTTGCTATTTGTGCACCCCTGCAGGGTAAAACTTTCTGAAAGCCGAGTCCACGGTTATGGAGGACTTGGAGCACAGTTTCTCGATCATAGACAAGTATAACTAAAGTACCGCTTTTAATTTGACTAAGTACCTGACTAGTAAATAGTGCAACACTCATGGAATGGATAATAAAACTGCCAACAGATGGGGGTTGTTCGTCCGCTTCCTCGTTGGTAAGCGAGGAGGAGGATGGATCTGTTAATATTACCGTTACAACTGTTGTTATTAATTCACGGACATCCGTCTATCTTTGGTTAGGCGGATGGATAGCGAGTATCTATAGAATTGTTAGGTATTATCTTTTTCTGCAATTGCGTCACCCCAGGTTGTGTCCCCTTTAGAGGCATAAAGACTTGCTGAGTACCCCTAGGGTCTCACACGATAAATTGTTTGATTCAGATGAACAGGTAAACTCGCAAGATGGATACTGGGTGGAGGAGACGGACGATGTTGGCAACGATCATTCGGTGTAGAGATTCCGGGAACGGGGATCCGTGAGATCTGTGGGCGGGATGTGTTTATTTATGGGGCATCTTATGCCGATTTGCTTCTTATCCGTACTCGGATCTTGTTTTCCGCTTCCGCCTGATACTCTGATGTTTGTTGTATGAGGAGATATCCTAAACTATTATATCTATCTAGGATATTTGGATCTTGTCGTATGGCGTTGCAATATTTCTATTTCTTTTAGATGGAATGGCTCTGAGGACTGTTGTATGGTGGCTTGCATACATACTCATTTGTATATGTAGTTGATCCCTTCGCCTGCCGATTACGCCACTCGTTCTTGTCCCGATGTTTGGAAATGGTTAGGACGGCCGAAAGGTCTACCTTTGAGTGGCATTTGGCCCCACCATACTATTTTAACCATTTCTGCTCATCCAGGCTTGTAACTAAGAGCGTAATTCACCGAGGTAGTTACATATTACTTCGTTTTCCACCCGCACGAAAGTGCCTGGTGGGCGTCCTTGAATCGTTTCTATGCGGGTTTGGCGGGAAGCGCTAAAACTTGCATAGCGCCAATTCGAGGGTGTTACAGAGTGGTATCAGAGCCCAGCAGTTGCGATACCCCACAAGTCCAGCCTGTAGGATAACCTAGCTAATGGCCGAAGTAGAGTGTCCAAACTATTTTGCAAAATCGGTTGGATAGATCCGATTAGGTCTGTTTTACTCCTTACCCCTCTGCTATTCTCCTCTTACCTCTGCGTGTTTTGAATCTACTCTCTTCCCTTTTTTTGAGTCTAGGAATTCTCGTGGTTGGGTTTCCGTCGTACCTTCAGGGTTTCGCTTCCTCCTTGGTAACGGTGCTTCTACATTCGGTCTTCGTGCTATCTGAGGAATCCTCCATCTGTTGGACTTCTCTTTGTTCCTTCTCGTGCCTTCCGGTTGTTTTCCGACGCGACGACATCATCTATGCCAGATCCGATGCAGAGTCTGCATTTCTCCTTTGTTCCAAACCTCGTTTGTCGAGATCTTCAGTCTAATTCCGAGAGTTGGTTGCATAATTCACCTATTCGTGTGCAGAGTAATGGTTTGAGTGCGCGATGGACTGATCACCATCCGACTACTCTTATCATTCGCTTTTGTATATTGAATCGGTGGATCCAGCAATTATACTCCGTCTGCGGAAGCTAGAGGTGGCTTTATTTGTTGATACCTCTACCTTCGACCTTTGTTACCGGAGTGCCCTCTCGACGTTCACGGACAACGACCTCTTGTTAGTGGTGTCGCGAGGATCTACACGAAGCGAGAAGACGCAGATCGCCGACCTTCTTTCCGGTACCATGAGGCGGATCTCGAGGGCGAGATCCATTGTTAGTGGTGTTGAATTGTGGTGCCCCGCAAAAACCACTACTAGAAAATCGCGTTGTTTTTGTGCATTGCATCATCATGACCGCATGCTCATGTCATCATGCCACATTGCATTTGAGCATCGTCATGTCATCTTGCATTTGCTTGCATAAAACTATTTTCGAAAAGCCTGGTGTTGTTTTCTAAACGCCCCGTCTTTAATTCAAATTAAAACCCGGGTCTCCGGAATATTTTGTTTTGTCTATCAACGGTTTTCAAAAGCCCCATTTTAAATATTAAAATATTTATTTTATTTTTAGGGGGCAGCCGTACCGGGCCGATCCGACCCAGTCGGCCACCCCCAGTACAAAAACCAGCCTACCCAAAACCTTTTTCTACCTAAACCTAATCTACCCAGCCCCCTCCACATCACCACAGCCACTCACGGCTCGCCACATCCCCCGGACCCAAAATCTCACCCAATCAGCCGCCGCCACCTGCCTCATCCACTCCTCACCTGCGCCATCTCCCCAGGTCCCCTGCCCGGTCCCCTGCCCGGCCCCACGCACGGACACACGCCGCCGCCGATTTTTCCCGCCAGCTCCCGCGCGCGCGTGCTGCCCGCGCCTGGCTGCCACGCCAACACCAGCCCCACCCTGGTCCACCACGGCACCACCTGCACGCACTCCCACCCCCGCGTGGCCCCACACCAACACGCCTCTCCTCCCCACGTTCCTCTCCCTGTTCCCGTCGCCCTCCCTCTCTCTGGTCCCCTCCTCGCTGCCTTGCAGGCCCGCGCCGGCCCTGAGCTCGCTCGCCGTGCCGCCGCGTCTCCCTCCGAAACCGCCTTGCCCCCGTCATCCGCACCCCCGCGTCCGCCGGCCGAGTCCATCCTTGACCTCACCGGCTCTCGCTCCTCCCTAGATTCCGCCGCCGTCTTCTTCCCTACAGCGCGAACACCATCGGCCGCCCCCTCGCCGGCCGTCGCCCGTCCGCCCCGCTTCCCCGTGCTCTCCGCCGCCGCTCGCGGATCCCCGCCGCCATGCCCGTCTACCCCACGACCCCGCCGCTGCCGGTGTCCCCTCTGCCTCACCACCCCGTTGCTCGTCGGCCTCCCGCGCAAGCTCCGGCCCACGGCGTGATGGGTTCGTAGCATGGAAAACAAAAAAATTCTACCGCAAGCACGAACAAAACCCAGATCTAATCTAGATAAAAGCCAAGATCTAATCTACTAGACATGAGTAATGAGATAGATCGCTACTAACCCTCGTAGAACCGAAAGCGTTAACGAGATTAGATCTCGTGGATGATGTAGCCGATCACTTGTCGATCTCAAGATCGTGTGGACGATCCTTCCGGCGCCGCGTTCCGGCAGCGCTTCCGCAGACGGTCACACGTGCGGCGTTGAAGCAGACCTTCCTCTTCCCGTTCTAGCGAGCAGCGGAGGTAGTAGATCTTCTCCACGGAATCCCAGCAGCACGACGGCGTGGTGGTGGTGGTGGAGATGAGAAATCTACAGGGCTTCGCCTATGCCTGAGCAGAAGAAACGTGGAGGAGAGAGGCGGCTGAGAGAGATTGTTATGAGACCAGGTGCAAGAGGGGGTGCCCCCTCCCTTCTATTTAAAGGAGGGAGGCGCGCCTGGGGAGGGGGAGTCCTAGTAGGACTCCCTCCTCCTTGGGACGGCGGGTTGGGGGGAGGAGTCCTCCTCCCCCACAAATCCGTGTCTTATCCCACTTGGTTTCTTTGATCCCTTTCTTGGTTTTCAAGCAAACTCCAAGAAATCCTCTAGAACCTTCCAGAACATTCCGAAACCTTCTAGAATCTCCAGACAAACACTCCGGAACATTTCCTAACTTAGAAAATGATCCCCAATATATGAATCTCATTCTCCGGACCATTCCGGATCTCCTCGTGATGTCCCGGATCCATTCCGAGACTCCGAACAGCATTCGTTCTCCAACGCAAATTCCATATCTACTTGAAACAACTTCGAACCTTAAGTGTGTCACCCTACGGTTCGTGAATATGCAGACATGATGAAGACACCTCTCCCATCAATAACCATCAGCGAGATCTGGAGATCCATAACGGCTCCCACATACTCAACGATTACTTCATGATCGATTGAACCAATTAACATACGAAACCAATTCCCTTTGTCTCGCGACATTCTACTTATCCGAGGTTTGATCGTCAGTATCTTCATACCTAGTTCTTCCTCGTTACTGATAAGTACTCTTTACTCGTTCCATGTTATGTCATCCCTTGTGACCTAGTCACATGCTTGCAAGCTATCTAGATGACATTCCACCGAGAGGGCCCAGAGTATATCTATCCGTCATATGGATGGACAAATCCCAATATTGGTCTATGCGCTTCAACACATACTTTCAGAATACCCAATGACACCTTTATAACCGCCCAGTTACGAAGCGGCGTTTGATGTCATCAAAGTACCCATCCGGTGATGGTGATTAACATAACCTCATGGTCGAAGGATTAGGTTACTATGTATTTCAAAGCTTACAGCAATACGAACTTAATGGCTTGATCTTATGCTACGCTTACTATGGGTGTGTGTCCATCACATCATTCTCCTAATGATATAACCTTGTTATTAATCACATCCAATGTCCATGATCAGGAAACCATGATCATCAATTAATCAACAAGCTAGTTTAACAAGAGGCTTACTAGGGACTCTTTTATGTTTACAAAACACACAAGTATTAGTGTTTCCTAATAATACAATTATAGCATGGGATGTAAACTTTCATCATAAACACAAAGATATAATAATAACCTCTTTTATTATTGCCTCTTAGGCATATCTCCAACAGTCTCCCACTTACACTAGAGTCAATAATCTAGATTACATGGTAATATACCGAACACCCATGGCGTTCTGGTGTTGGTCATGCTTTGCTCTAGGGAGAGGTTTAGTCAACGGATCTGCCACATTCAGATCAGTGTGTACTTTGCAAATCTTTATGTCACCATCTTGGACATACTTGCGAATAGCATGAAAACGTAGCTTGATGTGCTTCAGCTTGCTATGTGACCTTGGCTCCTGTGCATTAGCTATGGCACCTGTGTTGTCACAGTAGATGGCCATCGGGTCTAACGCACTGGGAACCACGCCAAGTTTAGTAATGAACTCCTTCATCCATATTCCTTCTTGTGCAGCCTCCGAATCAGCTATGTATTCAGATTCAGTTGAAGATTTCGCCACAACGCTCTGCTTGGCACTCCTCCAGCTTATTGCAGCACCATTCAAAACAAATACGTATCCAGATTGTGACTTTGAGTCATCTGGATCGGTGTTCCAACTAGCATCAGTGTAACCATTTACAACAAGCTGTTCATCACCTCCATAAGAAAGAACCATATCCTTAGTCCTATTCAGGTACTTTAGGATATTCTTGACCGCTGTCCAGTGTTCCATTCCAGGATCACTTTGATATCTGCTAGTCAAACTAACAGCATGTGCTATATTCGGTCTCGTACACAGCATGGCATACATGATAGAACCTATGGCCGAGGCATAGGGAATTTTATTCATCTTTTCTCTATCTTCTGCCGTAGCTGGACTTTGAGTTTTACTCAAGGTCTTACCTGACAACATGGGCACGAACCCTTTCTTGCTCTCTTCCATTCTAAACTTCTTTAGAACTTTGTCTAAGTATGTACTTTGTGAAAGCGCTATTAGGCGTCTTGATCTATCTCTATAAATCTTGATGCCTAGAATATATGCCGCTTCGCCAAGATCCTTCATCGAAAAACTATCATTCAAATAGGTTTTGACGCTATTAAGAAGTTCTATATCATTCCCAATCAACAATATGTCATCTACATATAGTACTAGGAATACTACAGAGCTCCCACTCACTTTCTTGTAAATACAAGCTTCTCCATAAGTTTGTATAAATCCAAAGTTTTTGATTACTTTATCAAAACGTTGATTCCAACTCCAGGATGCTTGCTTCAGTCCATAAATGGAGCGCTGAAGTTTGCATACCTTGTCAGCATCTTTAGGATCGACAAAACCCTTGCGTTGTACCATATACAACTCTTCCTCAATGTCACCATTAAGGAACGCCGTTTTGACATCCATCTGCGAAATTTCATAATCGAAATATGCAGCGATTGCTAACATAATCCTCACAGACTTTAGCTTCGCTACTGGTGAGAAAGTCTCATCGTAGTCAACTCCTTGAATTTGTCAGAACCCTTTCGCGACAAGTCGAGCTTTATAGACGGTAACATTACCATCAGCATCTGTTTTTCTTTTGAAAATCCATTTGTTCTCGATAGCCTTTCGGCCATCCGGTAAGTCCACCAAAGTTCATACTTGGTTTTCGTAGATGGATCCCATTTCGGATTTCATGGCTTCTAGCCATTTGTCGGAATCTGGGCTCACCATAGCTTCTTCATACGTCGCAGGGTCATCAGTGTTGTCCACCAACATGACGTTCAAGGAAGAGTCATACCACTCAGGAGTGGTACGAACCCTCGTTGACCTGCGAGGTTTAGTAGTAACTTCGTTCGAAGTTTCATGATCATCATCATTAGCTTCCTCTCTAGTTGGTGCAGACGGCACAGAAACATCTTCCGATGCTGCGCTACTCTCAACTCCGAAAGAAGGTTCAACAACCTTGTCGAGTTCTACTTTCCTTCTAGTCACTTCTTTCGAGAGAAATTCCTTCTCCAGAAAGGATCCATTCTTAGCAATGAAAACTTTGCCTTCGGATCTATGATATAAGGTATACCCAATTGTTTCTTTAGGGTATCCTATGAAGACGCATTTCTCCGCTTTGGGTTCAAGCTTGTCAGGTTGTAACTTCTTTACATATGCTTCGCAGCCCCAAACTTTAAGAAACGACAACTTAGGTTTCTTACAAAACCATAATTCATACGGTGTCATTTCAACGGTTTTAGATGGTGCCCTATTTAAAGTGAATGCGGCTGTCTCTAATGCATAGCCCCAAAATGATAATGGTAAATCTGTAAGAGACATCATAGACCGAACCATATCTAAGAGAGTTCGATTACGACGTTCGGACACACCATTACGCTGTGGTGTTCCCGGCGGTGTCAACTGTGAAAGTATTCCACATTTCTTTAAATGCATGCCAAACTCATAACTCAGATATTCACCTCCGCGGACAGAACGCAGAAACTTAATCTTCTTGTTACGATGATTTTCCACTTCACTTTGAAATTCCTTAAACTTCTCGAAAGTTTCGGATTTATGTTTCATAAAGTAGACATACCCATATCTACTCAAGTCATCCGTGAAAGTGAGAACATAACGATATCCACCACGTCATGCTACACTCATTGGACCACACACATCGGTATGTATTATTTCCAATAAGTCTATAGCTCTCTCCATTATTCCAGAGAATGGAGTCTTAGTCATTTTTCCCATTAGACATGTTTCGCATCTTTCAAGTGATTCAAAATCAAGTGATTCAAGAAGTCCATCAGATTGGAGTTTCTTCATACGCTTCACTCCAATGTGACCAGGACGACAGTGCCACATGTATGTAGAATTATCATTTAATTTTATTCATTTAGCATCTATGTTGTGAACATGTGTATCACTACTATCGAGATTTAATAAGAATAAACCATTCATCTCAGGTGCATAACCATAAAAGATATTACTCATATAAATCGAACAACCTTTATTCTCATACTTAAAAGAGTAACCGTCTCGCAATAAACAAGATCTAGATATAATGTTCATGCTTAACGCAGGCACCAAATAACAATTATTTAAATTTAAAACTAATCCCGATGATAGATGTAGAGGGAGCGTGCCGACGGTGATCGCATCAACCTTGGAGCCATTTCCAACGCGCATCGTCACCTCGTCTCTTGCCAGTCTTCGTTTATTCCGCAGCTCCTGTTTCGAGTTACAAATATGAGCAACCAAACCAGTATCAAATACCCAGGCACTACTGCGATTACTAGTAAGATACACATCTATAACATGTATATCGAATATACCTTTCTTCTTGATGTTGCCGTTCTTCAGATCCGCCAGGTATTTGGGGCAGTTACGCTTCCAGTGACCAGCACCCTTGCAGTAGACGCACTCAGTTTCAGGTTTAGGACCAGCCTTGGGCTTCTTAGCAGGTGCGGCAGCTTTCTTGCCGTCCTTCTTGAAGTTCCCCTTGTTCTTAGGCTTGCCCCGTTTCTTGAAATTGGTGGTCTTATTGACCATCAACACTTGGTGTTCTTTCATGATCTCCACTTCAGCAGTTTTCAGCATGGACGATAGTTCAGGCAATGTCTTGTTCATGCAGTGCATATTGTAGTTCATCACAAAGTTCTTGTAACTTGGTGGTAGTGATTGGAGGACACGATGAATCCCCAATTCATTAGGAATCGGTATCCCCAACTCTCGGAGTTTGTTTGCGTGCCCAGACATGGTGAGCACGTGCTCGCTAACGGAGCTACCCTCTTCCATCTTGCAGGTAAAGAACTTCTCGGAAGCTTCATAGCTTTCCATGGTCACGCGAGTCTCAAATATGAGTTTGAGATCCTTAATGATTTCAAATGGGTCATGGTGCTCAAAACGCTTTTGAAGCTCCGATTCTAAACCATACAGGATAGCACACTGAACTGTGGAGTAGTGATGTTTCCGAGTGGCGTAAACATTCTTTACGTCATCGGTGGCATCTTCTGCAGGTGGGTCACCTAGCGGTGCTTCGAGCACATAGGTCAACTGACCAGCCCTGAGGACGATCTTCAGTCCACGGAACCAGTCCGTGAAATTGCTTCCATTGTTCTTAAGCTTTTCTTTCTCTAGGAACGCATTGAAATTGATGGAAACGTTCGCCATAATCTACAACAAATTTGCAAGTAATTTAGACTAAGTTTATGATAAATAGTGTTCAAATTTAATTCTTAAATCAACTAGGTGAACTCCCACTCAAAACAACATCCCTCGCAGTTGTTTTAGTGATTACACGAACCAAATCCACTACACCAAGTCCGATCATCACGTGAGATGATGTAGCTTCATCGGCGAACAATCTTCATGTTCATCATATCAATCATATGACTCATGCTCTACCTTTCGGTATTCCGTGTTCCGAGACCATGTCTGTACATGCTAGGCTCGTCAAGATTAACATTAGTTTCCGCATGTGCAAATCTGGCTTGCACCCGTTGTATGCACACGTAGAGTCTATCACACCCGATCATCACGAGATGCTTCGAAACGACGAGTCTTAGCAACGGTGCCAACTAAGGACGAACACTTTATTACTTGATATTTAGTGAGAGGGATCATCTTATAATGCTACCGTCGCGATCTAAGCAATACAAGATGCATAAAGGATTAACATCACAGGCAATTCATAATTAGTGTGATATGATATGGCCCTTTCTTCTTATGCCTTCGATCTCCATCTCCAAAGCACGGACATGATCTCCATCATCACCAGCATTGCATCAAGGTCCGTGGCGCCGCTTCATGGTTGTTCATCTTCACTAGCAACTATTACAACTACTTGGAACAAAGCTATTACAAGATGAATCGACACGCAGGTCTTAACAGAATTAAAGACAACCATTAGGCTCCTGCCGGTTGCCATATTACAACAAGGATCATTGCATACATCAAATACAATCACAATCACATGTAGGCCATATCACATCACAAAACCCCTGCAAAAACAAGTTAGACGCCTCTAATTTTCTTTGCAAGTTTTACGTGGCTTGGGGCTTTCGACTAAGAACGCATCTTACCTACGAAACTGAACCACAACGTTGATACAAGTGCTATCAAGTGCAAAGTGTAGATTTGATCTATACTATGATGGGAGAGACAGACACCCGCAAAGCCACTTGTGCAATACGAGTTGCATGTCAAGCGTGGAGCAAGTCTCATGTACGATGACATGTAATGTTAGCCCGAGCCGCTTCATCCCACCATACCGCAAGATGCAAAGTACACACATAGCAAAAGACGGCACGAGCACCAACGCCCACAACCTCATTGTGTTCTACTCGTGCAACAGATCTACGCATAGACAAGGCTCTGATACCACTGATGGGTTCGTAGCATGGAAAACAAAAAAATTCTACCACAAGAACGAACAAAACCCAGATCTAATCTAGATAAAAGCCAAGATCTAATCTACTAGACATGAGCAACGAGATAGATCGGTACTAACCCTCGTAGAACCGAAAGCGTTAACGAGATTAGATCTCGTGGATGATGTAGTCGATCACTTGCCGATCTCAAGATCGTGTGGACGATCCTTCCGGCGCCGTGTTCCGGCAGCGCTTCCGCAGACGGTCACACGTGCGGAGTCGAAGCAGACCTTCCTCTTCCCGTTCCAGTGAGCAGCGGAGGTAGTAGATCTTCTCCACGGAATCCCAGCAGCACGACGGCGTGGTGGTGGTGGTGGAGATGAGAAATCTGCAGGGCTTCGCCTATGCCTGTGCAGAAGAAACATGGAGGAGAGAGGCGGCTGAGAGAGATTGTTATGAGACCAGGTGCAAGAGGGGGCGCCCCCTCCCTTCTATTTAAAGGAGGGAGGCGCGCCTGGGGAGGGGGAATCCTAGTAGGACTCCCTCCTCCTTGGGCCGGCGGGTTGGGGGGAGGAGTCCTCCTCCCCCACGAATCCGTGTCTTACCCCACTTGGTTTCTTTGATCCCTTTCTTGGTTTTCAAGCAAACTCCAAGAAATCCTCTAGAACCTTCCAGAACATTCCGAAACCTTCTAGAATCTCCATACAAACACTCCGGAACATTTCCTAACTTAGAAAATGATCCTCAATATATGAATCTCATTCTCCGGACCATTCCGGATCTCCTCGTGATGTCCCGGATCCATTCCGAGACTCCGAACAACATTCGGTCTCCAACGCAAATTCCATATCTACTTCAAACAACTTCGAACCTTAAGTGTGTCACCCTACGGTTCGTGAATATGCAGACATGATGAAGACACCTCTCCCATCAATAACCATCAGCGGGATCTGGAGATCCATAGCGGCTCCCACATACTCAACGATTACTTCGTGATCGATTGAACCAATTAACATATGAAACCAATTCCCTTTGTCTCGCGACATTCTACTTATCCGAGGTTTGATCGTCAGTATCTTCATACCTAGTTCTTCCTCGTTACTGATAAGTACTCTTTACTCATTCCATGTTATGTCATCCCTTGTGACCTAGTCACATGCTCGCAAGCTATCTAGATGACATTCCACCGAGAGGGCCTAGAGTATATCTATCCGTCATATGGATGGACAAATCCCAATCTTGGTCTATGCGCTTCAACACATACTTTCAGAATACCCAATGACACCTTTATAACCGCCCAGTTACGAAACGGCGTTTGATGTCATCAAAGTACCCATCCGGTGATGGTGATTAACATAACCTCATGGTCGAAGGATTAGGTTACTATGTATTTCAAAGCTTACAGCAATACGAACTTAATGACTTGATCTTATGCTACGCTTACTATGGGTGTGTGTCCATCACATCATTCTCCTAATGATATAACCTTGTTATTAATCACATCCAATGTCCATGATCAGGAAACCATGATCATCAATTAATCAACAAGCTAGTTTAACAAGAGGCTTACTAGGGACTCTTTTATGTTTACAAAACACACAAGTATTAGTGTTTCCTAATAATACAATTATAGCATGGGATGTAAACTTTCATCATAAACACAAAGATATAATAATAACCTCTTTTATTATTGCCTCTTGGGCATATCTCCAACACGGCGACCCCGGCTCTAGATCCCCAGCGCCGCCCTCCGCCGGAGCCGGTCCCGCCACCACCTCCGACCCCGCCGCCAGCAGCACGCCAGGGTGCCCCGCGCTCCACCGTGGCCTCGCTAGCCCGGCCTCGCCGGCCTCCTCCTCCCGTCCACAAGCTCGCCCCACATGCCTCTGACTGCTCCGCGTCCGGCCGTCGACTGCGTTCAACCCCCGTCCGTGCCATCAGTGTTGGTCGGGTCTGCCTTCGGAGGCTATGTAGGTGTGACTCGTGCGCTGATGGACCCTGTGAACACGTCGGCTAGACAAGCATTTGTACCTCCTGCCATGTTGCGGTCCAAGACATGCAAGATCTTCGGAAAGATGTACATGCCCTTCTCCAGCTTCCCGAGTACCCCGAGCCGCACGCCGGTAAGACCGATGCTTGGAGATGAACCCGGCGGACTTCAACAGACAACCCCATGACCTCCTTCCACGGACCCGAAGACCGAACCCGGGCGCGCCAAGTTCTTCGACCCGAAGGCCACAGATGCGACAAGTACTTCTTCCCGGAGCCGATGCCCGAGATCCCGGACGCCAAGGTCATCGACACGGCTACGCCAAGTACTTCCTCGAGGACGCCAAGTTCTTCACCTCGAACGCCAAGACCGACCCGGTATGCGGACCCGACAAGGCCTTCGCGACGGCAAGATCAACACCGACCAGGGCAAATCCGATTCGCCCCCGACGCGAAACCAAGTCCTTCTTCCCAGAACGCCAAGCTCTCCTTCTGTTGTTCGAGACCGATCCCGTCGAACCGTTCCCCCGTCGAACCCTGTCGAACCCCGAACCCCCGGAACCCAAGATCTTCCGAACCCAGATGTGTGCACCTTTTTCGAGCCCCTATTTTATAAATGCTATATATAATACTTGTTGCATATTAATTGTTCATCTCGCATGCATATCATAATCATGCTAGATCTTCTGCCATCGTATTAAATATTGCATCCGGTGTTTCTTCTAGTGTTTGCTTCTTCGCGGATTAGGCCGATAAGTTGATGCGAGAATCGACAAGTTCTCCGGATTTGAACCTTCGGTAGTGTTTCCCAGGTGAGCATCTCTCCTCCTTTTACCTATTTTGCATTTATAGTCTTTACTTCCTCCTGTTGATCTATTGCTATCCGTGTCGCGATGCTTTAGTTTCCGTGCACCAGCTATATCCCGTGCAGCCTCTATATTGCCTTGGACACCTCCTATTACCCGTGTTTGGTAGATAGCTGGCCTTGCGAGTTGTAGTTGCTTTCTCAGGTGCGATCTCGTGTTGTCAGGTACCACGAATGTTGAAATGTTGGCCGATGCTTATTGGTGGAGATGCTTACTGGTGGAGATGATCATGACTTTAACTACAACTATTAAAATGCTAGATATAACTAATGCAGAGGCATCGGTGGGCAATAGATGTTATTTGGTTCTTCCACGCTCACTTGTGACCCGTAGGACCCCGAGTACTTGATACCTGTTCCTTGATTTTTCGCACTATCCACATCCAGGAGGCCTTATGGACCCCTCCCTGAGCCAGAGCTTGATTCATTCTTATTTCTTGGGGCCACAAAGTAGTTTGGGGCTTTATTACTATCCTGTACTTATGTCATGCTTTACTGCTTTATTTAAGATTGTGCGTGGAGCACCTGTACTGTTTTGGATCGCGCCACGTTTTCGCGGTATCGACAAGCCCAGTCACATTTTCGGGTTCCTAGTCGGAATCCTCCATCTGTTGGACTTCTCTTTGTTCCTTCTCGTGCCTTCCGGTTGTTTTTCGACGCGACGACATCATCTATGCCAGATCCGATGCAGAGTCTGCATTTCTCCTTTGTTCCGAACCTCGTTTGTCGAGATCTTCAGTCTAATTCCGAGAGTTGGTTGCATAATTCACCTATTCGTGTGCAGAGTAATGGTTTGAGTGCGCGATGGACTGATCACCATCCGACTACTCTTATCATTCGCTTTTGTATATTGAATCGGTGGATCCAGCAATTATACTCCGTCCGCGGAAGCTAGAGGTGGCTTTATTTGTTGATACCTCTACCTTCGACCTTTGTTACCATAGTGCCCTCTCGACGTTCACGGACAACGACCTCTTGTTAGTGGTGTCGCGAGGATCTACACGAAGCGAGAAGACACAGATCGCCGACCTTCTTTCCGGTACCATGAGGCGGATCTCGAGGGCGAGATCCATTGTTAGTGGTGTCGAATTGTGGCGCCCCGCAAAAACCACTACTAGAAAATCGCGTTGTTTTTGTGCATTGCATAATCATGACCGCATGCTCATGTCATCATGCCACATTGCATTTGAGCATCGTCATGTCATCTTGCATTTGCTTGCATAAAACTATTTTCGAAAAGCCTGGTGTTGTTTTCTAAACGCCCGTCTTTAATTCAAATTAAAACCCGGGTCTCCGGAATATTTTATTTTATCTATCAACGGTTTTCAAAACCCCGTTTTAAATATTAAAATATTTATTTTATTTTTAGGGGGCAGCCGTACCGGACCGATCCGACCCAGTCGGCCACCCCCAGTACAAAAACCAGCCATTTGAGTCTCGCTTCAAATCTCCCAAGTCCCAACGTTAAGGAGATGGATCGCATGCTAGTCTCCCCTGTGGTTTGCTTTTACTCCTGTCTATCGTAGCGTACAAGGACTGGATGACTGGATGTGCATGGTCTGATCGGGACTCCTCAAACTATAAAATCCTAACGCATCTAGGGTTTCAAATCGAGGATCACCACCAAGTCGTCGGGATGGCCGGGGACGAGCTCAACCAGACACCAAAGGCTGCACGCGGCGACGGCAGGGATCAGCAGGACCGGCTAGCGCTCCTGCCAGATGACCTTCTCACCGACATCTTCCGTTGCGTCCCGCAGCGCTCGCTCGCCGCCGCCCGCTGCGTCTGCAGAGCCTGGCACGACGCCATTGACTCCCGGGGCCTCCTGCAGGCCGACCAGCTCCCGCTCTCGCTTACCGGGCTCTTCATCCACTTCGCAGTGCACAAGTTCCCGGAGTACCTCGCCCGCCCCTCATCCACTAATGCTGCTCGCCCGGTCAGCGGCGACCTCAGCTTCCTGCCCTCCCCTAATCTCCATCTTCGCGCTATATCTGGGATGAGGACCACATGCATCGGTACCGCTATCACATCGTCGAGCACTGCAACGGTCTCCTCTTACTTAGGGGCAACTATGTGGTTAACCCTGCGACGCGGCGGTGGCATACTCTGCCAAACTGCCCGCCCAACTTGGGTACAGGAGGCATCACATACCGTATGCACCTTGTCTATGATCCGACGATATCACCCTACTACCAAGTGGTTATGATCCCCAGTTTGGTTGACCATAATCCTAAAGATAAGATAGACCCCTTGTTTGAGGAATCTGAATGGCCACCGTCCAGATGCAAGATGCATGTGTTCTCATCAAAGTCGGGTTGCTGGGAAGAGAGGGATTTCAGCCGACAAGGGGATGCTGCAGGGATTGTCCGCGATATGCGAACAGGCTACGAGTTACTCAGAGCCGTCTACTTTCGAGGAGCACTTTATGTACACCGTCGTCGTCATTTTCTTATGAGGTACTACATACTTAACAATGTGTTAAATATTTTATTGGGCTTTTTATCTTGCCGAATTTCCTTTTAAGACATTTTTTAAAGAATGATTTGATTTTGCAGAATAACATTGTCTAATAATACGTACCATGTAACTAAAGAACCGGCCCTGGATAAAACGGCAGGCTACTATCCGGATATTGATGTCGCAAGATCAGAAAAGGGTGTTTATTTCTTGGCGCTCCGCCGTTATTGGCTTCGAGTTTGGGTCCTTAATGAATCGTCCGGACAAATGGAGTGGGTGTTGAAGCACGATAAAGACCTCAAGCCTATGCTAGCGCATCACTGTTTTGATCAACGAGTCCATGCGCCCTGGATCCTAGAAGATATTAACTACAACCGGATTCTTTCTTCTTCTCGTTCTCCCGAAGAGAACAGTAAACCAACAACAAACGAGGAGATGCTGGAGTGGAACTCTGATGATGATGATGATGATGGTGTTGAAAACGAAGACATGGTTAAACATGCTGACTCAAAAGACAACAATAATTGTTATTACTGGGACATTAAGATACTTGGGCTTCACCCATTTAAAGAAGTTGTTTTCTTTAGTTCATGTGCACGGACAGGACTGGCCTATCATTTTAACAGTTCCAAGACTGAAATCTTAGAAATATATACCCAAAGGAATATGACAGCTTCAAAGAGTTACCGAATGAAGGGGAGTGGCACACATGTTTCCCATATACGCCATGTTGGATTGAAGAGTTCTAGCTAGTAGTCTGTCTCACATACAAACCTATGTCACTTGCCATATGTTTTATATAGCTACCTATGAGATGGCTTGTACGAGATGCTTGAGTAATCTTTAAATTATATAAGTATTTAAAATGATCGGTTAATTTCTACCGGAAATGACTTAATGTTATATTTGTTTGTTTTTGGGCTAAGTATTGTTAATTCTTAGTTGTCACCATTTACTACAGTATGCTCTATCAACTAGTTTCTTCTTTTGAATCATGCACTCCTAGAAATATGTAGTTCCTCTGCTCAAGCTTTGGGCTAGATTCAGACATCTCGCTCCTTTGGGATGAATTGTCTAAGCGCGCATCTCCCCTGTAGATAAGGCATGTTTAGTCGATCTTACCTCTTTTCATGAATTTCAAAGGTACGTTAGAAAGTTCAACAAAGACAATAACTCCACCAATTACAATGTTGATGAATTTTCGGATGGCTGGACAAAGTTGGATTATAAGTTAATGTCAAAGCTTGGCTATCGTCAGTTCTTGTTTACCTGCAGGACTCGGTAATTATGATCAAAAAGGGGGTTGCTCCTTCGGCAAAACTAGGATGACAACAACTTCCGGAGGCTGGTCTCGGTAGTAAGAACGAGCTAAAATCAGGAAGAGGAATGGCAGAAAACAAGACTCAAGTGGTGCCTGCGTATTGCTGCCTGCTCGAAGCGCCAAACTGAAGCTCAAATGGACAGGAACCTCGCCTGCTTGCCTCATGACCTCCCCCCGCATCCATATCCATGGGAAATAAGGGCATCCCTAGCAGGCCGATGTGAGTTTTGGTCCGTATAGGTCGTCTAGCGGACAGGATTGGACAGTGAATCTACTTTAATTTACTATTGATGTATGAAAAAGATAGGATTGGACAGTGAATCTCAAAAAATAAATTCCATTTGATTTGTTCATAGTTTCTTTCATGATTTTATAATTTTTACAGCCTTTTTATAATGTCAAAGTTGTATAATGAAGACCGTCTATTTCTAAAATATCATGTATTTTCAAACAGAGTTCAGTATATACTACAACCAAAAGTTCAGAAGATTCGGACAACCAGCAGCAGCAATAATAAAACTCTTGCCTCAGCTAGCTACACATCTTGTTCGCCCTCTCCCGTACAGGATCGCAAAGGCAAGTGGTTTTGGAGACCTGCTCTCCCGTCCGCCGGTGCACGCCGGCAAGCGGGATGGAGTAGACTATGGTGGCGACGCAAGCAGAGAGGTTGGCAAACCCTAGATTGATTTTGGGGGTGTGTGTGGTGGAAGCCGCACTGGAGTTTATATAGAGCGGCTCGGGAATCGCGCATAGGACACGTCTGTTAAAACCGCACAAGTTTTCCCAAACAGCAAAAATAAAGCTCAGCGCGTCGTGGCGGACGGGCGGGCGGACGTGCGAGCGTCGTCAGAGGAGGAGCGTGCGTGTAGTTCTCCTCTTCTCACTCACTTTACTAAGTGGTGAACCACTCCACCTTATAAGGTGGTGTAACTCTTCTCCAACTTTTCATGTGGGACTAAACTTTAGCTCCCACTCCACTCATATATGAGCTGCCACCAAATTGGACCAAATCACACATGGGCTTCCACACACATGGACTTTGAGATTTAGGGAAAATTGAACTTATTTATTTAGTCCATTATTTCTAACATTGTAGTCATAGTTTTTTTTTGATCGGGTGACTTTGAATGCAAAGAAACTAAGATGCATCCGTCAATTGACGATACTATGGACATATTTCTAAGATTGATAGACCAATGCGCTGCTATCCACTGGCGACCGTGTAAACGAGAGGCTGCTGGAACCATATGCCGTCATAGCGAGAGGAGGAATGCGGACATGCCCGCGAGGACGAACAGACCCACGCTGCAGCCGGAAGGGAAAACCTCACTCACTGTCCAATGGAATGACATCTATGGATGTATGCTTGACCTCTCGAATGGGATTACAGCGGCGGCGGCCCCCTGCTGGTAGCCACGAGCGGTTGCCAATTTTTTTTTAATTGAGTTCTGTTGCCGATTTGATCGGCAAGTCCGATTAAACCGATGGAAAAGGACTAAACTACCCTTTTACATGGATGGCCAGATTTAGGTGGTACTCCCACCTGTACATATGGAGTACTGGATACTGTAAAAATCCTCTTGTATATTGTCCCAGGGAAATTAATGAAGCGGCAACGGCAGATACATTAGCAAAGCAAGCCACTATGGCAAGTCCAACTAGATGGCTAGATGATCCTCCTTTTCTATGCCAAAACTTGTATCAGACCTAACTGTCATAGAGTAATAAAAGGTTGCTTTTCACTGTAAAAAAAGTTCAGAAGATTCAGTATATGCACTTCGTGATTTTCCCTTTGTAATTTGGCCTGGAACTAAGTGAGATCTTAGTACCAAGCCATTTTTGGAAGGGGTGCTCAAGCCATTCGGAAAAATGACTTACACACGCATATACTGCAAAAAAAAAAATGACACAAGAGGAACGCAACCTCTGAAACTCAAAACGAAATCTATTCACATATGCACACATACATTGCGCACACTTGTGTTGCATCCTCACGATTGTGTTTCAAAACTGAAGGAATTCAGGAACTGATGTCGCTACTAAAACTCACAACTACAGTATATACATCCCACACGACTGGACACGAAAAACATCTAGAACCCTATCAAGACTGCTGCCGCGAACGGGATCCAGGGATCGCGGAGAAGCTTCCAGTGTCCGACATGTAATAGTGGTTGTAGTTGATCCTTGTGACCAGATCCGCCAGGTGGGGAAAGTGGCCCACGTTGAGCTTGAAAGACAGGATCTGCAAAGGGATTTCAGAAGTAAATCTACAGCATTCGAGACAAGGCAAGAGATCATCAGATTTCGATGGAGTGCAGATAGAAACCTACCCTTAGGAGGAACACAACACACTCGTCAAACTGCTTCTCGATCCGATCCAACTCCATCTCGCATCTTGTCCTGACAGCTGGAGCGGTTCCTCCTGTGCCGAGAGTTTGTTCCATGTTGTGGAAGTCTAGCGCCAATCCTAGTATAGTCTTGACTCGGCTGGCGATGAGGGCCCACTGCAGCATGCAGGAAACGAACGTTCACAGTTATTATTTGGAAGTTTGCGACTAAGCGTTGGTTTTCGTAAGAATGAGAGATGTTCATTCTCACCAACTTATCCGAGGCCACAAAGCATTGTCTCTGAATAGAAGAAAGATACGCCTCATGAACTTCCATGACTTCGTCCAGTGTAGTGGCAGATGCCATGCCGTCACAGAGCTCGGTCCATGCGCTATGATACACCTGCTCAAAAAAACGAGTTTAAATTGGGACAGCGACAGTCTCATGTAATGAAATGGACCAAACCTGTTCCAACTCACTCTGTCCATGACATATTGATGAAATGCATCGACAAAATGGAGGAGCTTCTGCCCTACTATCAGGTGTTGTTTAAAATTAGGTGCCGTGCTGCCTCTGCCCTGTCAAAGGAAAAAGGGTTGATGCATCAAAATGAAACTCTCAGACTGGCAAGATAGAGCAGATCCAATTATCCAACTCTTAACACTACACCAACTGAAAAAAAAGCAGCACTAGATGATTTCAGGAAAGAGTACCTTCCACATCCACTTTCGGGTTTCGTCCAAAACAAACTTTGCACGCTTGACCTTCAGTAAGAATCCCATGACCTGGTCCAGCGAAATGACCAGAGCCATCAATACACATGGCACTCTGATAGATACTTTTTTTTTTGAGAAAACGCAAAGATCTTTGTGTTTCATTATATTGAAAAGGTAGAAGAGTTGTTACACGCCTCCAAAGAGGTTGACATCTGATAGATACTTACTGCAAAATAGTAATAACTACCTGATTGTACTTCTTCAGAGACTCTGTATTGGCAATTAGATCAAGAGGCCAAGACACCTGCCACCACCAACATACATGAAAACAGTAACACGCAGCAAATAACACAGATAGATAATCCACGTAGTTATTTTTTAGGTAATCCTTGTAGTTGGTTGGGAAATACCTTATATGTGAAGTTAAGCACATCAAGTGCATCAATGCCAAAACCCTGTGCACGACCTTTTCGTGAAGTCGCCGCACTTTCCTCATCATGCCGTGCATCGTGCTTTGCTAGTGAAACAACCAACGAATCTGGAGCAGTTAGGAGCATTTTATCAGCTGAATATCTTATGGATTCCTGCAAATAAGGATTATCATCAGATTAATGATGGAAAAAATATGCCAATAACAAAGTAGATTTGCAAAGCAATCACCTGCAGCAAAGTATTCAACTCAAAATCATCATCCCAGGAACTTCCTTTATCGAGCTTATCGAAAATTGTTATCAGAAACTGTTGCAGCATGTCACCTGAAGACTCAAAGTTGGATCATTCAAAACATACTTATATCCTGACTCATTGTCAAAAGATTCATTTCTTAAGTGAACTACTTTTCTGTGAGGGAAAAACACAGTAATAGCTTAAAACCGACTAGATGGCACACCTGATCCTAGCAAATAGATAGCTCGTAATACAAGCAGTTCGTCCATTAATCTCCATTCACCCATTAGCTTGCACAGGATTTGCTTGCCAATGTGATCCACCTAATGAAGGGGGAGAAATCACAAACCTGTTATACAGATGGACTAACAAGAAATGGAATGTAAGTACAACTTTTGAGCAGACCTGCTTCTTTATACATTTAGAAAGGCATTCTTGGATAATGCCCACTGGGTGAAGAGGGTCTTTCAGACTCATGCTCTGAATGAACTTCAGAACTCTTGAAGCAAGTGTACTATCTTTCTGCAAAGGTAAGATCTCCGACAACGGGACATTTTCCTGAAAAGCAATGGGGTTGTAGGCTTTATAGCTAATGAGAAAACATGATGGACAAACAAAAACCATACTTCAGAAGCAGCACTTGCATTTGCACAAGGAAGAAGAGTCGGAAATGCATAAAGTTCCTCCAGGGTCTTTCTATCATCCTCTTGGCGGACATATTCCAAATTATCGAACTGAAATCCAAATTTAAAATCAGTTCCGTCTAGTCTGCGAAAAGATGCTGTAGGTTGTGCATCTTCACAGGTACTAGTTCCAGCAGATTGGTGATCACCAAATATAGCTCTCCGCATGTCATCATCATTCAGTGGAGGAAGGTCAAAAGTTTTAGATATATTCAATTCACTCCAAGAGTTTGGATTCCTCTGTAGTACATCTTGGCAAGCAGTGATGGCAGGATTTTCGTAGCAACATGGACTGAAATGCAATTCTACTGTATTGGAAGATGCATCTTGCAGGTATCCATGGACAAATGTTGGATCCCTAGAAACAGCATCTTCGGACAAGGTTCTCAGCATACCATCATATTTTCTTCCTGAGATAGCATCTCTTAGGAGCTTTAACCAAGTCTTTTCGGAGCTATTTTCTGCACCGGCCTCTTCTGCTCCCTCTGCGTCACTCTTACGTTCCAAAAAAGCTTTGACAGCGGGAGCATTACCAGTGCGCAGCTTTCTTAAGTATTCATAAACATGGTCACCATTTTCTAAAAGACCAGATAAGCATATCAAGAAAATCTCAGACAAAGTTAAGAGTCCCATTTCACGAGCATCATGTCCAAACTGACCTGTAGATTCTAACATGTCTGGCAAATTATGTCGGCTACCATGATTGTACTGCTGATAAACATCAAAGCCATTGGTACCATCATTGGTTCGAATGTGGTGCCTGTTTTGAACATGCTGAACAAGCTGAAATGATTTCCCAGCAGATACAATGGCCCTTGCCATATCCTTCAAAAACACCGGGCATAGTATGTCCACATTACTAGTTTTCAAGAAAGCTCCTGCACTAGTTGGTTCCTGTTTGCTTGATTCCTTTGCCCTCATAGATTCATTGTCAGTTAGAGTTGATGAATTGTCAGATCGTGATCCTCTTACTTTGAGCATATAGCTCTTTTCCCAGAAAGCAGGTTGATCTATCGTAACTGCATTATTTGCATAGAAGAACATCTAGAGAAGAAAATTTCACAGATCAAAACAGCAGACCTTTAGAATTCAACTAGCAGTGCAAAAAAGAAAATCCTTATCAAATTCCTACAGGATTATGATAAGCTGGTATACCCAAGGTAATGTTTAACTGTGTCATATCGCACAGTAAGTTGGTAACCTTCCAGCGGACATTTTCAGAGGGGTATATATAACTTAAAACATAAGCATTAGGCCAAGAAAAAGTAACCTTTCAGACACCAAAGAAACTAACCTCATGTTACAAAGGGCTGGAGATATTGATTTGGGATGCGCCCAAGTAGGGGTGTTAAAGATGGTTTGAGCTAAAAATGTGAAAACCAGCTATTCAGTTTTATTTACTAGCATGGTGGGTGGGTTTGCAATGAAGAACGAAATGGAACTAGGCTACTTACTAGCAGTTTATATAATTTCAAATGAAACTGTTTTTGAACAGGCCTATGCATAAGCATATAAAAAGGTAATATTTATACGGGAGTATCAATCAGGGTGACCTACAGTACGGGGTCAGGACCCTGGACACTCCAACCAGGATATAAGGGGAAGCAAATAATTATAGGATGTCAAATTAGCAATGGCACTCTCTTCTTTAAGTTCAATATCAAGGAATGCAAGTACCAAAAAACAAACAAAAAAGGACGGGTCATTCTTATGGTAGTGTTTTAGTGTTTGGCAAACAGACATATTTGAGCAACCTTTGATGTTATGAATCATCTATCAAAATACAGTTACAAAATATGTTCCTTCAATACCTCTTCATAAGGGTCATCAAGAATACCATCATACAGCCAGGAATCAAGGCACTGAAGATAAGGTAACAACGTTCCAGCAAATATCACTAGCAGCATGTGATATGGCTCGCCCTGAAATTTTGATTTAAAATGCAAGGTTAGTGAACATTGTGAAAATAAACATAAACGAACAAATTTTGGACAATGGGTGCAACCTGGCCATCTTCCACAAGACAGACTTCGTTTAACTTCTTAAAAACATGGTTCACAACATGGACTGCCACTTCACAAGATGCCATGTTTGCTCCAGAATCCCAAAAGCCGTCTGGCACAGCTCCATGCACAACTTGATACAAATGTTCTGCTCCCGAACATAAACTGCAAGAAATTACAGTATTGGTGAATAATGCCTACACATTTAAGCAATTCAGACACTAAAGATTACATGAAAAACACCATCGCTGCTACTCTAAATATGCGCTGCCAATTTGTATTACATTTTTCGTTTCAAGAACTAACCAAAAGGGAAAGACAAAAAAAAAAGGTCAGAGGCTCCTTGCCTTACCGTATTGTGTAAATGGCAAAATTCCCTAAATTCTACTAACCTTCATAGGTGAATGTGAACATAGACATTAGTAGAACACAGAACATTCCAAGTAGAGGTTTTGTTGTACAGATTCCTTGAGAAGACATAATAAACACAAGCCTTCACTACGCATATACAAATGAACTGCAAATTGGAGGAAATAAATAGCAAACGATCATACTGAAGTATAACCTTGACATAGAATCAGTTAACCCCAGAAGAGTTACAGTCCGATCGACGGAAAGAAACAACTTCTCTTCCTCCTTCAGAGCTGCTTCCCGGAGCCTCTGGTGTTAAAATGACAACAGATATTAGAAATATATGGTTTGCAAAAATCATCGACTTACACTAGATTAGAAATATATGCGCAAGCACTGAACTGCGACCTCACCATAAGCCAGGAATCAACTGCACTACCAAATGCATTTAGTGTCGGAGTTCCGTGACCGGACGACCTAACTCTCCCGACAAAGAGCTCCACTCGCTTCAAGCATGTCGCGGCAAACAGAAACGGCTTCAGCACGGACCCGAGGCTCGCCCGCGAGAGGTGCGACACATAGGTCCCGGCTTTCTCACGGTATGCCGGCACATTCCTGTCCCAGAAGAGCAAGAGCGTGTCAAAACCCTGGAGCACCTGGAAGACACTTTTAACCTGCAAACAGTACCAACTCGTGAGCATGAATCTGAAGAAGAAGCAGAGCACCACAATTCCGGACAGGGAAAACCTTACCAGCTCATGCTCTTCCGTCCTAGAGGCTGGAACCGGCGCCGCGTGAGGGAGGCCCCTGGAGACGCTCAGCTGGAGCTTGTGTATGAAGCTTTCGGTGACATCAGTCTCCAGGTATCCCGCGGTCTGCGGGGGAAGGACCATGGGGACAGGGGGCATGGGGGTTCAGTTCAGTTGAACGCCCCGAATGCCGAGTTCGACAGAGGAGCGGTGGGAGGGGCGGAGGGGCCAGGCCCGCGGGCGGCACCGGGGCCGGATGCGGGGAGCGGGGAGCGGCGACCCCTCGGGTTGGGAGATAAGGTGCGGCTCGTGGGAGTGCGAAACGTTGGCGTTAGGGAGCGCCGGGGGCGGGGGAACGGGAAGGGGGAGGAAGGAAGCCGGCGGAGGGGATCGGAGGAACAGAGAGGCGCCGTCGGCGAGGCGAGAGAACTGAGAAGAGAGGGCCGTCGCTCGATCCGGGGTGCAGGAGGGCTGGAAGCCACTGTCCACCGTGGAATTAGGTTGGAAATGAAATTTTCTTTCAAATTCCGTGCACTTCCAACGGCGCATAAATTGAAAATGAACGACGAATTATTTTCCTGATTAGCTTGTTATGTCTCTGTTAATAATAGTACTCCCTCCGTCCCCAAATAACCGACTTTGATTTGTCTAGATTCAAATATATCTATACACTAAAATGTGTCCGACTTTGATTTGTCTAGATTCAAATATATCTATACACTAAAATGTGTCCAGATACATTCGAATTCTAGACAAATTTAAGTTGGTTATTTCTGGATGGAGCGAGAATGTAAAAATCTTGACCTAAGTTCTGATGTAAACTCTACAAATTATCAAACGACTGGCTTTCACAATGGATTGCATATTAAACTTTTTTTGAAAGACATGTATGTAGACGTTTTTTAGTATGTAGGTTAACTCATTTTGATCTGAACGTACACAATAGAAGACCTCCAAATACATGTAGGCTAAAAGATCTTATAATTTGGAAAGGAGGGTATAAAGAAGAGGAACTTTGTGTGTGTGTGTGTGTGTGTCTGTGTGGATTTTGATCTGTAGCAGCGTAAAGAATAAAACACATGGTAGAATTCAGCACACCCAGACTGAACCTAAGTAGGTGCAAGGTAAAACATAATGGGCATCAGCTTTTGACAAAATTTCTACATACATGGTACATTGGTACATGTACATTCTACAGGCCACATCATGTGAACACTTCGCAACAAAATAATCTGCTCATCATTTACAATGCTACAGCAATGATCAGCGCAAGACTATCAAGGCAAATAAAAAAGTTCACACGGTTGGTGCCAGCTGAGGTTCAGCTACCTGTGGCTTCTGGGACTCTAGACCGGGGAACTGCCCAATATCATGACCTTCCACTCGGTTTAAACTGTCATCCAAACCGACAGCAAACTCCTCGGGTCGTTCTCCATGGCTCGCAAAGTAGTCAGCGACCTGCATCAACAAATTTTAACCAATAACTTTGCATCAAACCGATTGAGCTCGTGCCGCTTGAGCTAGTTTGTCAACCGCAAAATGTAAGATATGCTACGGAGTTTAGAAAGAGCAAAGGATAGCAGAACTTACATGATCTCCAAGAGACATTCCGCTCAATACTGCTGCTTCTATACTGGAACCTGTGAGCCAGTCGCCACAAATGCCTGCTCGCCCCTGGGGATCAAATATACACGGTACTCCTGGAGTGTTCATCGGTAAAGCTGCACCCCTGTGTTTGTCATGATGAATTTATTCAACATCTATTAATGAAAAGTAACAGGTACGAAATGTCCACATCTGCATTGTTTTATACCACAACTGTACTCTTGTGTAAAATGGTAGCTGAAGAGATCCTTTTGAGAGACCCAAAGCAAGTTCAACTCCCCCAAGCATGTCTCGTTTCACTTTCCCTGCAGTGGCATTCGGGATATTTTCCTATAATTTAATTGGTAAATGCATTAGAGAGTTCAACTATAAAGGATGAAAAAACTGAGAGACTCCACCTTGGCATATGGCCTTTCAATTAATTGTAATAGGAGTGGTGCAACTAAATGACACAACCAAAAAAATGAACAATTTAACCAAACAAAGGCTACCTGTGGAACTTTGTTTCTTCTTCCATAAGAAGCAGTGCTGAAAAATGTCCAGCACTCAGGTCTGCCTGTCTCTAGAGGGAAAAGTTTCCTAGTATTGTTTGCCATCCAAGAGAGAGAATCAATATCTCTCACAAATGCTCCTTCAAATGCGCCATAAGAACTATTTTGTGGGACTGGAAGAGGATCTTCAAATGCCGCAAGTAGTGCCCAGACAGAACTCAGCTCTAGTCTCTGAATGCAGGGGGCATGAAGTTCAGTAAGGACTTAGAAGAAAATGATATATTTCATGAGTTCAAAATTTGGTTCAGTGTAAACCTTCATTTGCTTTGTCAGTTGGGGTAGACCTGACGTAGAGAGCAGACGGTTGGCACATTTCCCTGATCAATGAGTTCAAAAGGATCAACCAGAGCACATGTGTATGGTCAGTTAGAACATGATGTATTCCTTGCATGCAGAAATTAAATAAGCTCCATAAACTCTAAGGAGGATTTGCATAAGAGAATCCGTGTATTCTTGTCTATGGTTTCTTACTTCCATAAATTATGTGATCTATTCAGTGCTCTTTGGTAAGTTGATTTTAATGGAAGTGAAACACATTTTGGTTCAGAATTGACATACTAGCAAGAAACTGTACCTAGACCATACCAATTTGGTATTAGGCCTGTCATTTATGGAGCATATGTTGCCCTTATGAGTGCTTTAAGAAAAAGGTACAATGAAAATAAACTTGCACCGACCGTTGTGTGCTATTACAAGTGCATCATATTGACCCTGGGGCTTCTCATTCTCAAACAAGCGCCACGTGCCGTTGAACGGCTCGAGTTTGCTTATCCACGAAGGCCGAACGACTTTAATCAGGTCACTCTGCATGGGTTGATATGCAACTCAGCAATGAAATGAACATCTAATAAAGAAAATCAGAAGTTTCCTAAGCGATTGAAGAACTAAATTCAACCAAATCAGAGTAATATTCAGTGCACTGCACTATATACTGCGATGTGATCCTGAAATGTGCAGTGAAATGTTCGCTAGATGTTGATTTGATTGACATACCTCGGGCAGCATCACATCGGCAAGCTGGCGCATCCCGTTGACGGCGATGTACCTCGGCGTCGAGAAAGGCGTAGGTGTGAAACGGCCACCGGCCTCGAGCTCACCGACCGAGCCCCTCCACTCGCGCACCAGCCCTCTCTCGACCCACCCTTCGACCAGCCTCCGGAACCTCTCGTCGCCCGCGGTGAAGAACTGCGCCGCGTGGTCGAACACCAGCTCGCCGTCGACCGTCCTGGTCGCGAGCCTCCCTCCTAAGCCGTGCTTCCCCTGCACCGGCAGCGGCGAGCAAGGGGGGTAAGTGAGTCTCGCTCTCGCGGCCGGCCGCGGAGCCAGGGAGGGTGAGTGGGTGGAGGGATGCGAAGTACCGTGTCAAAAACGACGGAGCGGACACCGCGGGCGGCGAGGGCGGAGGCGCAGGCGAGGCCAGAGGCGCCGCCTCCTATGACGGCTACGGTGGGGTCGGCGGGCACCGGGGTGGAGAAGACCACCTGCTCCTGCTGGAAGCTCTTCCTGATGGCCGACTGCCGCGAGAACCGGGGCTTGCCGGGCGGGCGCCGAGGGGGCGGCTTCGGAGAACGGGACCCTCCAGCGCCGTTGGTGGCGGCTACTACCGGCGAGCAGTAAAGGCGGGACGCTGAGCGCGCGGAGGTGGGGCGGGCGCATGGGGCGCGGTGGAGGAGGAGAGACGGCGGCATCGCAAGTGCTCGACGAAATGCGGGAGCGGGTAAGCACTAAAAGTAGACCGTTATCAGAAATGCGGGAACGTGTCTTTTTATTTTTCTTATACTTATCAGAAAATCTACCAAGGGTCGCATCCCTGATGGCGGCGAGATATCGGTTCACTCTCGGCAAGGTGTTCTCCCAGTCTACCGTCTACTTTGCACATCAGCACTATCGCGGCGGTGCCACGGGCGGCGTGGCCGCGTGGGGTAATCCTTGTGGTCTGCTACTGAACCCGGCGGGTGCTAACCTGTTCATGGCGGAGTTTAGGACCAAGGCTGACATGGATCGTGTGCTTGACGCCGCCTCCCGCCCCCCGCGGGTGTTCTCCTGCAGGGTTTTAACGCCGATCTCAAATGCAGGACATGATTTTCAACAAGCTGAGAGTGTGGATCAGAATCATCAATCTGCCCTTTGGTTACATGCAGAAGAAATGGCGAAGGTTGATTATTCAACCTCTGTGTGTGGAAGGATGTGTTCCGGAGGCGGACTATGATGCAACCGGGAGGTCTGGGGCAGCTACATGCGTGCCCATATTGAGGTAGACGTTGAAAAATCGTTACGACGGGGAATTACTGTTTTCTCTCAACGCCACAATGCGACGGACTGGTTTGATATACATTACGGTGGTGCTCGCACCGAGGACAGTGTGAGCAATGATTCAAATAAGAAGAGAAGAAGTGAGGAATCTGGATCAGTGGATTAGAGGGGTGTTGTGGAGCAGCCCGTTGCACGCAATGAGTATCTTATGCTAGACCTGTCGCGGATTGGGGTCGGATGCGACAGTTGGAGATCTTCGATATCTTCTGAGAGTGCATCACCCCTCCCTCCTCTTTTTGTCTAAAACAAAGATGAGGGACTCAAGAGTTCGCAGCTTTATGTGCTCGCTTGGCTTTTCTAGATGTTATGATGTGAGTAGTGATGGGCTAAGTGGTGGTTTAGCCTTATTTTGGTTGTCGTATGTGTTTCTGTCCAACTTTCTAATAAACTGTGCATCGATGTTTATATTACACCGAAAAATGGAATAAAGTGGCGTGTAACCTTTTTTATGGAGAACCTCGCCGTGAACGATGTTCTGAGTTTTGGGATCTTCTCCGTTTTATGCGAGCACAAGGGGAGGGCCCTTGGATGTGCTACAGGGATTTTAACGAGGTGTTGAGCCAGGATGAACACTTCACAACAAGAATCTGGGTGGTTCATGACGATATGATATCGTCGTGGATAGGGGTGAAAATGTTGTAGATGCCCATCCGCGATGAATTCTGCGACGAAAAAATAGGTCACGGACCTCACATCATAATTCAACCCGTGATGTTCCTCCAATTTCGTCACGACAAACTGGACCGGCTCGGCCTAGGCCCGGTTTTTCATGACGTTTTTATTTCGTCATGAACGATGCCATGTGGCGGACGGCACCGCGAGCTTCCGCCAGCAACGTTTGCTGACGTTATGTTTGCCGTCTACGACGTCATCTACTTCCTGAGGTTTTTTCCGTCACGGCCTGATTCCGCTAGCCATTTGCTGACGACATCTGTTTATTTGTTTATGTCATCCTTTCCATTTCATCACGCTGGCGGAGACGAATTTTGTTTTCATCACGGCAATAAGCTGACCAGCTTATGCATGGCCGATCGTCAGGACGACACGTGGACCAATAGGAAGAAAACATGTGGTCCATCTGCAACGTGAATCGTGTACCAATCAGAGCTAGACGCGTATCTCCAACGCATGACGAACTCATTTTGTCAGGGCAGAAGATATGACGTTTCTGTTTCGTCGAGAACGTTCAAGAGTGAAAGTGTGCCACGTCAGCGTCTATCGGTGATAAAAATATTTTCGTCAACTAAACAAGCATGGTTTTTATTTACGACATTTTTAGGTCGTGTTATAAAAAAAGTCACGGATCGTCTAGATTCTTGTAGTGCTTGGGACCTCGTGATAGACCTAAAGCTCATATGAATGCATTCCAAGAGTGCTTGCAGGATTGTGAACTCATGGATCTAGGCTTTGAGGGTCCGAAGTTCCCGACAAGATTGCGATACCAATGTTAAGGTTTGCCTTGATCAGGCTATAGAAAATGGGGATTTTTCACGGATGTTTGAGAACTGTTCGGTGGAAAACCTCATAACTACTTCATCGAACCACTATGTCATTTTCCTCTCATGGATGGGAAGCTCAAGATTCGCCATGTAGAGACCAGTACAACAAGGTTTTGTTTTGAAGCAATGTGGCTCCGAGCACCTGACTATCGTGATGTGTTGGAGAAGGCTTGGACTGATGCAAGTGATGGTTCCGGGTATCTGCAGTCGACATGGGCCAAGCTCGGTCATACGGCTACGTCGCTGAAGGATTGGAGTTGAGCTACCTTTGGCTCGGTTCGGAAAAATATCCGGCGTTTAGAGGGTAAGCTCTAGGATTTACGTGAGTGTCCTCTATCTGAAGATGGCATGAGGGAGGAGAAGCAGTGTGAGAAAGAGTTGTGCGAACTTTTTGAAATGGAAGAGTTTACGGCTTGGCAAAGATCTCGTGAGGAATTGATGGGGGAATACCAATTTGGGTATACCCATGAAGCGGAGTCTCTAGCTGGATCAAATAGACTGAAGTCAAGCCCAGAGTGGGTTGACTCGCCGAAAACGGCGACTGACGTATACTGGATCCAGACGACTCGCTGACTAGAAACCCAAGATAGCGACTGCAATATGTAGTCCACCAAAACACTTGTAAACTATAATTGGCTGCATATATAAACCCACCCGGGAACCCCTTTGGGGCGATCTCTTGCACGGGATATTAGACATATTCTCTCCCTCTGCCTACGGTGACTCCATTTCCTCTACTGAGGAGACGTGAACCTGGATACATCGTTTGCGCCAATCTTGCTCCTGGATTCTCCTACGTCGTCTTGCCTCCTCTATGTAAGCTACGTCATGTAGCATCTGCCGTGTCAATACCATGACGGGACAAACGGTACTTAGAGGTGATAATCCCGCTGAGATCTCTTACCGTCAATAGCAGCCAAATCATATCTGGCATGCCGTCCGATCGCCGCGACGTCATACATCAATAGAGGCGCACCCCGCCCTGAAGAAAAAACCTAATGCACACGCACGATCAAATGCGATGGCTTTTGAATTTTCTATTCGATTCTCTTTCTCATTGATTGCTGAATTATTTTATTTAGATCTAACATATTTTATTTGGATGTTGGCATGTATGGGTCATGAGAATTCAAACCTCGATTCATCACTGAACGGGACATGAGGATGGAATTCATCGGCTATAATCGTGCTGAGTGCTCCTCGGTTACGCTAATACAACCCGCCGGCCAAACGGCAACCGCAACATCAAGGACAGTTGTGTACACGCTGCAGCAAATCGATAACCGATAAGTCGACCTCTAAAGCAATTGAAGTTTATTTTTTTATTCATTATCTAATCCCGGTTTCCCCGTGTGTTGTTACATGTGCACTACGATGAAAAAGAAGGCAAGTTTACCCCATCCTGGATGGACAAAAATTTGGTCGACTCCATCTGATGTGATGGCTTCGCCGCATCGACTCCGACAAAAATCCAGCTGACGTTCCCGCACGATCTAGTCCGTCGCGTCCACTCCTTCTGGCTAAACACCGCATCAGCCCTCCGCGAACTCACCATCGCGAACTCGCCCTCGTGGACTCATCGTCGCGTACTTGCCACGCTCCGAGAGTCTCGCCATCGTGAACTCGCCCCCTGGACTCACCATCGCGTACTCGCTACACTTGGCGACTCTCTCCATCGTGAACTCGCCCCCGTGGATTCTCCATCATGGACTCGCCATCGCAAACTCGCCAAGCTCGTGGATCCTCCCGCCGCGGACTCGCCACATTCGATGACTCGCCCGCCGCGGACTCGCCATACTACCGGCTAAATGCCACATGGTCCCGCCATAGCGCAACCTCCATCCGTCACGTTGACTCCGCCATAGCGTGAACTCCGTCCGCAATAGCGCGATATTTGTCCGCCGCGTCGACTTTGCCAAAGCGCGACCGTACGTTCGCCGTGTCGACTCCGTGTCCGTCGCATTGACTCTGCCAAAGCGCGACTATACGTATGCCGCGTCGACTCTGCCAAAGCGTGATTATACTTCCGCAGCGTTGACCCCGTGTCCGCCGCATCGACTCCGCCAAAGCGCGACCTCCGTCCGTCGTGTCGACTCCTTGTCTGTCGTGTCGACTCTTTCCGGCTAAACGTCCTGCGACCCCATCCGCTACTTGAATGCGTACACCACGCCTTCTGAGGGCCCCTCATCGTCTGAGTCGCCAGAGAGGGTCGCATCCCATGATGCATGGACTCATTACTGGGCATCTATTCCCTTCGGGAAAAATTAATTTGCCTTTGTCAACCTTTGAAAGTCATAATCGCAATGGCCAAGTAGTATGGACGAGGACTCGCAAACTGAGCTTCAGATTGTTCACGAATAACACTAACCGAGAGCCATTATTGGGGTCGCCTTGCTGGATTGTCCTTATAGTTCAAGACAAACAGTAGTGCTACACAAACATCACCATGTCCTCCTCAACCTTAGAGAGTGCGACTCGCATGACCAAGTACTACGAACGAGGACTCACAGACCGAGTCTTAGATCGTCCAGGAAGAACACCTAGCCGAGATCCATCTTTGGAGTCGGCATGCGACTAGCCCCTTGGCCAAGACGAGAGACTCGCTAACAAAAACAGCATGATCAATCCATGCCAACATCAGATGAGCGACTCGCCATGCTCGGGGACTCTCCCGTCGCGGACTCGCCCAACACAGACTCGCCACGCTCGGGGACTCTCTCCTCACGGACTCACCCTTGTAGAGTCTCCACACTCGGTGATTTGTCAGTCATCAGTCTCCGAGACTCGTCAAGCTCTCCACTCACAACACTCGGAGATTCGACACTCGCCATGCTCGAGAACAACTACTACTATTTTCTAAAGAGCCTCAACTCGCCTCTACAAGCCAACTCAATCCTCGAGGAATACTCCTAGGCATATTGCTGAGCATAAAGCAAGTCAACTCCAATTGGCGGACGATTCATCAAGTTTTTAGTTGTTTTGCTCACAGCTCAACAACAACATTGCCCCTCGAGCGCGGCATTGCTCCTGAGGCATTGTGCCCATGTGATTTCCGCGGTGTGTATGCAGACTCGCCTCGCGGAGTTTCCATGCTCGGAACTCGCCATCGCGGACTCGCCCTCGTGGACTCGCCCGCCGCGTACTCTCCACGCTCGAGGACTCTCCCGTCGCGTACTCGCCATGCTCGGGGACTCATCATCGTGGACTCGCCACGCTCGGGGACTCGCCTGTCACATACTCTCCATGCTCGGGGACTCTCCCCTCGTGGACTCGCCCATCGCCTACTCTCCATGCTTGGGGACTCGCCATCACGGACTCGCTCTCACGAACTCGCCACACTCGGGGACTCGCCATCGTGGACTCGCCACGCTCGGGGACTCGCCATCGCGGGCTCGCCCTCGCGGACTCGCCACTCTCGTGAACTTTCCCTCGCGGACTCGCCACTATCACAAACTTGCCCTCGTGGACTCGCCACTCTCGCGAACTCGCCATCATGGACTCGCCACGCTTGGGGACTCTCCCCTCACAGACTCGCCACGCTTGTGAACTCACCCGTCACTGGCTTGCCCATCGCGGAATCGTCTGCGCCGACTCGGGGACTTCACCATCAATGATTTGGTGGCCTCCATGTCCGCTACTCGTCATCCCCTACTTCTACAACAATGCAACAATATCTTCACCGCGACTAGGAAGCCTCTACAACAGCAAGATAACAAGGCGCTAGTCAAACTTATCCAAGGGGAGACTCCGTCCAATGGAGACTCGCCCGCCATGTCAACTTGCTCAGGCGACTGAACTACTTGATGAGCTATTTCTCTATTTCAGGAGCTCGCCAATGACTCACCATCGACTCCACCCTAGAACCACCTGCGCCGATTCAGCGGCTTGAAGTCATCGCCGAGTCCCTAACGCGCTTGGGGACTACTATGGAGGAATACCAATTAGGGTATACCCATAAAGTGGAGTCTCCAGCTAGATCAAATAGACTGAAGCCAAGCCCAGAGCGGGTCGACTCGCTGAATACGACGATTGGCATATACTCGACCCATACGACTCGCTGACTAGAAGCCCAAGATAGCGACTGCAATATGTAGCCCACCAAAACACTTGTAAACCCTAACTAGCTGCATATATAAAGCTACCAAGGGAAACCCTTTGGGACGATCTCTCTCACGGGATATTAGACATAGTCTCTCTCTCCGCCTACGACGACTCCATTGTAAACCAATCTATGATCATATACTGGATTGATAGCAAGATGTAGCGATCCTCTATCAAGGGGACGTGAACCTGGGTACATCGTGTGCCAATCTCGCTCCTGGATTCTCCTACGTCGCCTTGCCTCATCTACATAAGCTAGCCCTTTATCATATGTCGTGTCAATACCACAATAGGAATGGTTACACAATGGTGACCGTAACACTGCCTTCTTTCATACTAGGTCCATGACAAGGATAAAAACTAACACACTTGATTCCCTATTGTGTTCTGATGGTACCAAATGTGACACACAAAGCGGAATTAAGGGTATGGTTTAAAGTTTTTATGAGGACCTTTTTTTTGCTGAGACGTGTTCTTCTGTTGATGCAGTTATTGATGCAATCTCTACTAGAGTAACGAATGATATGAATAATAATAGGTACAAGCCATATATTGATGAGGAAATCGGAGCTTCTCTTTCCAAATGGATCCTACAAAGGCTCTAGGGCTGGATGGTTTCCTGACGTTATTTTATCAGACTCATTGGGATTTCTTTAAGGAGGAGATTTGCAATGTTGTACGGGATTTTATATCAAAAGGGGAGGTGCCAGAGGGCTTCTATGATTTGGTCATTGTTCTTATTACTAAGGTTGCTAAACCCAAGGAGCTGAAAAACTTCCGCCCTATCATCCATTGCAATGTGATCGATAAGATTTCCTCTAGGTGCTTGCAAACAGATTGAAAGTATATTGCCATCTATTATCTCTGAAGAACAGAGTGCCTTTGTGTCGGTCAGGTTTATTATTGATAATGCTCTAATCGCCTTTGAGTGTCTGCACACTATTCAACACTAGGAGATTAAGAGGCCTTATTTTCTCTCAAGATTGATATGATGAAGACATATGATAGAGTAGAATGAGACTATTTTCAGGTGCTTAAGTAAGTTGGGTTTTGCCCCTGATTGGATCCAGGCGGTGATGAGATTTGTTACTTGTATTAGATATGTTGTTCATGTGAGTGGCGAGCTAACGGAGCCGGTTATTCCATTCAGGGGTATTCATCAGGGGGATCCTATTATCCCCTATTTGCTTCTTTTGTGCACTGAAGGGTTGTCATGTTTACTGCAAAAAGGAGGACCGTGGTGAGCTCTATGGTATAAAAAATGTTAGACTCGGCCCTCCTATCTCACATTTACTATTTGCATATGAAAGCATTTTGTTTGCATGGAGTGATAATAGGAGCGTGGATTCCCTAAAGAATATGTTGAAGACATATTGTGAGGATTTAGGCCGAAAGATGAACCTGGATAAATCCTCTAGCTTCTTCAGCAATCATTGCGATGGTATCATAAATAATAGAGTGAAAGAGTTACTGGGGTATAGAGTGAAGTACTCAGTGACTTCTACTTGGGCATGACGATGTCAGTTGGACGTTCTCCCATAGCTACTTTCAACTTCCTCTTTGATATGATCTCGAAAAGGATCAACGGTGTGACGGATCAGCCAATGTTCCAGGCTGACAAAGAAACCTTTTTGAAGTCAGTGATCTAGGACATTCCCAACCTTCGTGATGAGTTGTTTCTAGATACCCATCTCCAATTGTGATAAGATGAGATCATCTATTGCCAACAAGTGGTGGGGAGTTGAGGATGGGAAGAGGAAATTACATTGGAGATCTTGGGATTGGCTGTCTACTCTTAAGAGCCTTGGTGGAATGGGCTTATGAGATCTCCTGATCTTTAACCAAGCCATGCTCGCCCTTCAAGGCTAGAGACTACTGACAGAGCCCACATCCTTATGTGCCCAAGTCTTGACAGGAGATACTTTTCCCATACGGATTTCTAGAATGCCCCGAAACCGAGATCGACGTCTTACACTTGGAAAACTATTCACTTTGCAGAGAGATACTCCTACAGGGGGTGCAATGGGGGATTGGCGATAGACGATCAGTGGAAATCACCTATGATCGCTAGATCCCTGATCGACCAGCGTACAAGATTAAAACCCTCAAGTCTATCTCAAATGCTACTACCCTTCACTGCTTGATTGATGAAGTGGATCGTTGTTGGATTTCAGAGACTGTATGTGCTTTCTTTGAAAAGGAAACGACAGACTTAATCATGCAGATTCCAATCAGCATACATGGAGGGGAAGATTTTTTTTCATTGGCCACACACGAAGAATGGTATCTTCTCCGTGCGATCTTCCTATAACATGGCCAGATCAAATAAGTTCTTTGTTGCTCAGTGTAGGCATGGTGGCAACTCATCATCGTCCGCTTCCAATGATGAGAAGCATTGGAAAATGTTGTGGAAGATCAGTGCACTAGGGAAAATGAAAATCCACTTGTGGAGGCTTGCACACGACTGTCTCCCGACGGGGGTGCAACTTTGTCGCTGACAAATTCCCACCAATGATGCCTGTGTTTTCTGTGGAAGGGAGGAAGACATGGCACATGTTCCTCTCGTGTGTGGGTTTGCAAGAGAGGTATGGCCGCTGGTAAAGGATACATCTAGCATGCATCTCGCTCATCATGATTTTATGTCACCAAAATTCTTGCTCTTTGATTTCTTGTTGTGATCCAAGGATCTTGAGCCTACTACTCTTGCGGTTGGATATTGACACCTCTGAGAGGCGACGAACGATGCTAGAAACAACCAGGTGGTGCCCAATCCAAAGCAGATAAGTATGAAGATCACTACTTATATTGATATGATTGTGCACAACTATTTCAAGTCTAAACCGGGTACAAGGCATGATATTGCCAAGCCACAGAAATGGTCTCCACCGCTACATGGTGAGGTGCTAGTGAACGTGGATACCACACTGTTCGCTGATCAATGGCATATGGCCATGGGTGTTGTCTTTCGAGACCACGATGGATCTTGCATCTTGGCAACGAGCGAACCTCTAATCGGCTTCATGATGACTGCAAGTGCACAGATCGTTTGTAGCTAGTTTCAAAATAAAGATATCGATCCCACAGGGAGCAGGAGTCTGAAGTCTAATAACTCTTTGAACTAAATACTGAAATAGTAATGCTAAATAACGTTCTAAGTAACAAGATAAAATGCGAGTTTTGTGTAAAAGATATTTTTGGGTTTTCAAATAAGAGAACAATAAGTAAACTAAAGCTGTAAGTAAACAAGAGCATGCAAGGATGATTACGAAAGTCTGCAAGATGATGGAAAGATTTCTCAGGGAGTAGTGGATCCACCGCTACTAATTAGAAAGAGTGATCAAAAATATTATATTGAATAAGACCAATTATGATATGTGTGGGAGGATCTCTATATATGGACGATTAGACAGCAACCACTACATACGTCATCCGTCATAACCACAGTAGACAGCAATCAACATCAATCGAATTACTGTGCTATTAAGGGACTTTACCCTGTAGGATGTATCCCATGGCATGGACAATGTTCTGTGAGTTCTCCTCGGTTCCCAAGTTGATACGTAAGGAATGACAACAACTTCATAGTCACCGTAAGTGCTATCATCCCTCCATCTACCAACAAGTAGTTCCCTCAATCTAGTCCCCAGTGAGGCAAATATTGAGTGGCGCGCTTCATCCAACATCAAGATGAAGGAAATCTAACACAGACACATAATGAACAATATCACATAATAATCTTTATCTCAATTCAATCTCATACTAGGGTTTCTCCATCTCCCCAAGAAAAAGGAAACTACTCACACATGAAGGCAATCAACATCATGGATAGAATATGGATGAAGTATGATGATACAATTTAAGACAAGTGCAAATCCAAGATTCAATCTAGAATTACAACAAGTAACCAAAGGGGATCGGTGATGGAGACGTTGTTGATGAAGATGATGATGTAGATCGATGTGGAGGCCTTCAAGATCCTAGTCTCTTCTCCTCTTGTGTGATGGTGATGGTGTAGATCTGATTGGAGGCGGCTATGGCGGTGGCACGGTGGCAGGGCTCCCCCGTGGTGGAGGGATATGGCTTGGTGGCTCTCTCTTGGGGTCCTCCCTCCTTTATATAGGCCTTGGGGTGCCCTAGGGTTCTCCCAATACCGTCATATTACTTAGGGAAGGTTCTGAGGCTTCTCTGGCACGAAATCCCGTTGTTTGTGACCTTTTTCGTAACTATATGGGCGCAACTATACGGCCAGAAAAATGCTTCCGGTCGTATAGTTGCTCGTCAAACCTTCGGTATTCCACAGTGTTTTGGCCGCCATATCTTTATACGAACTCCGTTTTGGGTGTTCTTGGGCTCGTTGAGTTCGTATCGTTGAGGGCTACAACCCCATTGTCTTAGATATTTATTTTGAGAAGTTGGAAATTTTTACTTTTCCAACCTCTCAAATGGCTAAGTCTGGTCCCTGCAGCTCCTCCATACTATGCTCTCTTTGTTCCTTTTGCCTTTGTTTTATCCATAATCATCATCAACACCTACACACATGTCATAGACAAGGAAAATGATAAAATTCTACCTAAACTACTAAATGTGCAAAGCTCATATGAAAGTAAATGAGAACTATAATTCATGCATATAAGGCATAGCTATAGCTAGAAGAAACGTGATATAAGAGATAAATGGCACATTTTATCTGGATAAAAGAGGTGGTATTTCACAGCCATAAACTTCCCCAAGATAGACCTTGCTTGTCTTCGAGCAGGAAGGGTCAATAATAGATTAATGGTCATGAAATAGCTTATCATTGGATATCAATGCCTTGCATCCTTATTTCTTCTACAAGCTCGAAGAGAGAAAACATGTATTCATACAAGGCAACACAAGCTCAGTTATAAAGACCACTAAAGATTCATCAAAACTTATATGCTGTATGTCAACAGTGAATCTAACTTGCAGACAAACTTGTGATCCTCTTATTGCACCTTTTGTATAAATTTTCATATCATTATTTTTTATGAGGCAAAACTTAGTCACAAATAGATGTCAAGCATAAATAGGAATAAAGACTACCCAATCATGTCATCTAGTTAAGGCTATCAAGTGCAAACATCAGTTATTGAGTTTCGAAAAGTTTATCTCTGAGTAACGATATTTATGCCAAAAAGGAAATGCGAGAACATATACGAACTCCATGAGCCTTACAAGCTCCCCTTTCATTTCACACCGCCGGGATCCATAAGCAAAAGAACATGATATCAACTAAATAAAGTGCAATGTTGAAAGCGTTCCCCATGATAGCATGGTTCTGCTAATTCACAACTTATAAAACACAAGCATATACGCAACATAGATGGGCACAATGGTTCAAGTTTATTAAGTGCAAGAAAAGTAAAGTGTGCCATCAAGTTCGTGAGAGCTTTAATCACTAATTTTCACATAACAAGTTTAATTCGGAAGGTATATAAAAACATGAATATACTTGGAATAGCAAATGCTAATAGGTAGGTATTGTGGACTCTTTGGAATAACTTGGTTTTATTTGGAGTTGGATGCATGAGTGGAACTCATACTTGGTATGGAGGCTAGCAAAAGACTGGGAGCGACCAACTAACAGAGCAATAATGGCCATAATCATGCAAAGCGACAAAACATCATTAATTAAAGCATAAAGTGATATTACAAGTCAAAAGCTAAATGATCATAGAGGCTATGGTGACTTGGTAGAGTCTTAACATGGTGTGAGCATGCGCCAAGTCAACCCAAATAAAGCATTAAAGGAGAATACCACAATATTATGCTTTTATATGCTAAAACAATACATGATTATTTCAAGGCACATTAAGCAATCTCAATTGTTTATAACATGTCATGCTACAACAATAATCACTAAGCATAAAGCCAAATCAATATCAAGCATGTCATGATAAAGCCTAAGTCACAGTCAAAAACAAACTCCTTTTATACCACTTAAGCATGAACTTTGCTACTCTTTTCCAATCCAAATCAACTTATTTGAAAACTAATGTATGAATGTGGGGGTCCAACCAACTTATTCAAGCAAACTAAGCAAACGAAAACAAAGACGCTCCAAGAACAACACAACTGTGCATAAAACAATAAAAATGAAGTGTTTGGAAGAAACCTGAAATTTTTATTGATGAAGAAGGGGATGCCTTGGGCATCCCCAAGCTTTGACACGTGTACTTCTTGAATATTTCATGGGGTGACATGGGTGGCATACCCGAGCTTGAGATTTTGTCCATATTTCATCTTATCACATTACTCTTCCCTACACTTTAATTTTTCCTTAATACAAAACTTCACACAATCTTCATTAGCAACATTAGTGTACTCAAGATAATAGGTCTTTTGGTTCAGTTTCAACACAAGTAAAACTTCCATTAAAACAAAATCTATTGAAGCACTTTCTTTAAAAAGTTCAAATGATCAAAGAGAACTCAAAAAGAAAGAGATTAATAGACAAATACAAATAATGGCAGAAATCTGTCAAAACAGACCAGCAGGTAAAAACCAATTTTTTCGAAGACTTTCTGTTGCTCAAATAGAAAAGTGTTGAACTAATGAAAGTTGTATAACAACCTGGGGCCAAAGAACAAATAATTACAGCTCAAACCGATGTACAGAGATTTTTCACGAATTTTTACAGCAAAGCACAAAAATCTGTTTTGAGACAGCAACTTTCCCAAGCATTACTTCTCTCTCATTAGAGGTTAATCTTGGCACAAAAAACACACAAAAATGATAAGGAGAGGTTATTACTGAAGCAATAACTTCCAAGACTCAACAAAAGATTCCTAACGAAATTTGGGTTATCTCCCAATAAGTGATTTTCTTTAACGCCTTTGAGCTGGGCATAAGAATTTCGATGATGCTCACATAAGAAATATGAATTGAAGTAAAAGAGAGCATAAAGAAGCAAATTCAGAACACATTTAAGTCTAACCCACTTCCTATGCATAGGAATCTTATACGCAAATAAATTCACAAAGAACAAAGTGACATGCATAGGAAGATAAAACGAGAGTAACTTCAAAACTTTCAGCAAATAGAGAGGTGTTTCTGTACCATGAAAACTTTTACAACCATATTTTCCTCTCTCATAATAATTTTTAGTAGCCTCATGAATAAACTCAACAATATAACTATCACATAAAGCATGCTTTTCATGATCTACAAACACATAATTTTTATCAAGCTCAAAAATAGTAGGATTAAAACCTTCAAACCCACTGACATGGGTATACCCTAAAGGTACTCGAGCTTGGTATATACGGACTGAATACAGTGGGAGCCCACAGTGTCGCCAAGGCCCAAACAGAGGACTCGAGTAACTTATGGACTCCCGATTGCTTGAAGAACAAGAAGAAGCTAAAGATAGAAAGTTCAAAGGGGAAAACCCTAACCTGTAACCGACTCGACCTGCTACCTAGGACCTAGCCTATCTATATAAAGGCTAGGAGGGGCGGCGAGGAGGACACACACGCAACCCTAGTTTCCACAACCCTCGCCAGATTGCATCTGCGCACCATTGTAATCCTCGATTCCTTCAATAATTCCACGAGTAGACAAGCAGGAGTAGGGACCTCTGCGAGGCTTGAACCTGGATAAATCTTTGAGTCTCCTGTGTGCTTGTTTGCTAGCCGATAGATATCTACAGCGCTCCCTCCTTCTCCAAAACACAAGTCCATAACAATGGGCATTGATAAGTTAAACCCTCGTCAATTGGCGCCGTCTATGGGAAACTTCGGAGGGAACCGGCTCTGATAGAACTCGTAATGGGATCCAACTATTATAAAATTGTTAAAAGTGGACTTACGTATGTACATCTCCGCCAATCGTTGGCAAGCGTTGCATTTCTGGATGATGTCCTTGGCGTCGCGCATGGCCGTAGGCCAGTAGAATCTAGCTCGTAGAGCTTTGGCAACGAGGGCGTGACTGCCGGCGTGGTGCCCGTAGGTCCCCTCATGGATGTCGAGGAGAACAGCTCTTCCATCGGCCGTGGAGACGGATCATTGGAGTACTCCTGTGATGCTGTGCTTGTATAGTTTGTCGTTGATAATGGCGAATGCCTTGGATCGCCGCGCGATGTGCCGTGCATCAGTCGGATCGTCCGGTAGTCTTTTGCTGAGAAGGTACGTAATGTACGGTTGAGTCCAGGATTGCTCGATCATCATGACGCTTATTGGTCCTTCGAGTCCTGTATCCAACTCCAAGTTGTCGAGTGCCATTGGCTCATTGGGCAGCGTAGCCCCCGAGTCTGTTGTTGCGCTTGTTTTCTTCTCTGCGGCCTTTGGCTTGATGGAGCGTTCGCAGATGCGCTCGAGAAATACCCCAGGTGGTATGGGGGCGCAGGTAGAGCCTATGTTGGCGAGTGTGTCCGCCTCTTCATTGCTTTTGCGACCTATGTGTCGCAGCTCGCAACCGTCGAAGTCCCTTTCGAGTGTGTTGTAGAGGTTGCGGTAGGCGATCATGTTGTCGTTCAGTGCATCACACTCGTGCATTGTCTGGTTGCCGACCAGCTTGGAGTCGCCATATATTATGAGTCTCTTGGTGCCGCAGCTTTTGCCATCCTCATCCCGTGCAGTAGGGCCTCGTATTCAGCTTCGTTGTTGGAGGCGGTGAACTGCATTCGTAGGATATATTTCAGCTTGTCTCCCTGGGGCGATGTCAGTATGACACCTGCGCCGGCCCCATCCTTTCGCTTGGAACCATCGAAGTGCATTGTCCAGAGGTAGGACATGTCTGGTTTTTCGGGAGCTGGTTCTCCATCTAGTGCACGAGGAAGTCAGGGAGAACTTGCGACTTGATTGTGTCGCGTTTTTCATATGTAATGTCTCGTGGAGACAGTTTGATTCCCCAAAGCGCGACTCGTCCGGTGGCGTCAGGATTGTTGATGATGTGTCCAAGCGGGGCGTCGTTGACTACCATGATTGGGTGCTCCTGGAAGTAGTGGCGCAGTCGTCGGGCCGTCATGAAGACGCCGTATGTCAGTTTCTGGTAGTGCGGGTACCGCTGTTTTGTTGGCGTAAGTACCTCGCTGAGGTAGTAGACTGGGCGTTGTACCCCGTGGACCTTGTTTTCCTCGGCTCGTTCGACTACGAGCACTGTGCTGACCACCTGATTGGTGGCGGAGATGTACAGGCGTAAGTCCACTTTTAACAATTTTATAACAAGATGACTGATCAATCTCATTTTCAATAGTAGTACAATTAATATTATTAACCAATATAGGACCATCATCTAGAGCTTTATTATAAACATTTTCAAAAGAATCCTCAGGAACATAATATTTATCCTCCTTTAGTAAGCATGGGGGACAATCAAATATTTTAAGGGGCAAAGAGTTACTCTCATTAGAAGGTAGGAATGGGTAGATCCATTCTTCCTCCTCTTGATCATCACTCTCCCCCTCTTTTTCATCCAATGATCTTCCAGTTTCAGCAATTTCTTCTTCCATAGGCTCCTGCAAGGCATTAGTCTCTTCCGCTGATGGAGAGCATCTATTAAGATATTCAAGAATATAGCCATTTTCTTCCTTGTAATTATCAAAGAAAAATTTAAGTATATCATAAACCTCATATTTATAAGGTGCATCATCAGTATTTTCAAGCAAATAATCTAGTTCGAATGCACCCTTCCAAGCAATAAATTCTTCAATTTGTTCCACATCATAAAAGTCATAATTTCCCTTAATATAAGAAGATATGGTAACATCATCATTATACTCACATTGAAAAGGGAGGTGTTTATACCTCTTACAGCAACAAGATTTATCAAAGCAATAAGTAACATTATAAGTAGAGCACACGTTTGTAGCAATGGTATACAATTTATCATTTTGTTCCCATAAGTGTTTCCCTTTTTGTGACAAGCAGTGTTCCTTATGATAATATTTTTGTTCTTATATGAATCCACCTTGCCAATTAGATCCAGTTTCAAAGAAACTAACCATTGATAGAAAGCATGATAAAGTAAGACAATAACAGACCAACGAAAATAACAACTATAGTACGATTTTTTTATATATTTTTGATAAAAAGAACAAGCAAACAAAGCAGAAATAAACTAAGCAAAACAAAAAACAAAGTAAAGAGATTGGTTATGAGGGACTCCCCTTGTGAAGATGTCCTTGACTCCCTAGCAATGGCGCCAGAAAAGAGCTTGATGATCGGCTCAACACGTCGATCTCGTTGGGGAACCCCAAGAGGAAGGTATGATGAGCACAATAGAAAGTTTTCCCTCAGTTATAAAACCAATGTCATCGAACTAGTAGGAGCAAGGAAACACCTCCAAGGTGTTGTTTCCAACTTGGAATCCTGCACAACACAACCACGGAACTTTGCCCCTAACTTACTATGAGGTTGTCAATCTCACCAGTTTTTGCTGAAAACAAAGGATTAAATGTATTGTGTGGAAGATAGTAATTGCTTGCAGAAAGTAAACAGAAAACAGTAAATAGCTTTGTAGATTGATGGTCAAAGAATGGACCGGGTCCATAGTTCACTAGAGGTGATTCTCCTTAAGATAGATGACATGTTGGGTGAACAAATCACAGCGGGGCAATTGACAGACACCGAGAAAGCATACATGCATATACTAATCATATTGACTCCTATGAGATTTGATTGGGCATTACAACATTATACATAGACCGTAATCCAACTGCATCTATGACTAATAATCCACCTTCAGGTTATCATCCAAACCCCCTCCAGTATTAAGTTGCAAGCAACAGATAATTGCATTAAGCAAATTATGTAAAGTAAACAATATGATTGTTCTATGAACAAAGGATTGTTGTTTTCTCCCTAGTAGCAACAACACATCTAGTACCTTAGAGACTTCTGTCACTTCCCCAGATTCCTAGAGGTATGAAACCACTATCGAGCATAAATACTCCCTCTTGGAGTTGCTAGCATCTACTCGGCCAAGATAGTTACTAACAATGGAAAGCATGCAAGATCACAAATAACATAGACATGATAGAATCAATAATCAATCTGAAATAGCATCTCAATATACATGGGATCCCCGCAAACACAACATGTAGATTACAAATAGATGATCTTGATCATGAACGGAGCTCACAAGATCTAAACATGGTAGCACAAAGGAGAAGAACTAACCATCTAGCTACTACATGGACCCATAGTCTAGGGATGAACTACTCACGCATCACACCAGAGGCAGGCATGGTGATGAAGAAGGCCTCCAGGGTGATCTCTCCCCTCCGGCAGGGTGCCGGGAAGAGCTTCAAATCCCTCCCGATCTAGGGATGGAGATGGTGGCGGCTACAGACTCTTTCGTGGAATTTTGATCGGGTCCTTAGGGTTTTCGTCCCGGAGGCAATATATAGACGAAGGAGCAAGGTCGGTGGAGTACCAGGGGGCCCACACTCCCTGGTGGCGCGACTAGGGCTGGTCGCGCCACCACCAGGTGTGGCCACCCTGGTTCCCCTCTTCGTCAACCCTCCAGACTACGTATTCCTTCTGGTGAAATATTGACTTGGGATTTTGTCCGGTCCAATTCTGAGAATATTTCCTTACTAGCTTTTCTGAAACCAAAAACAGCAGAAAACAGGCAACTGGCACCGTGGCATCTTGTTAATAGGTTAGTTCCAGAAAATGTGTAAAAATACTCCAAAGTGTAGACAAAACATAAGAAAGTAGATATAAAACAAGCATGGAAAATCAAAAATTATAGATAAGTTTGCAACGTATCATGACCATGTGTTATATTTTCTACATCTTAATGTTGAGAGAAGTCGACCTCTCAATATTTGCCTCTCATGGGGACTTGATGGAGGAAACTACTTATTGGTAGACGGAGGTGTGTTAGCACTTACAGTGACTATAAAGCTATTGGCACCCCTTACGTATCAACTTGGGAAACCGAGAAAACTCACGGAACACTATCCATGCCATGGGATACATCCTACGGGATTACGTCCCTTAATAGCACAGTAATTCGGTTGATGTCAATTGCTGACTGCTGTGGTTATGAGGATGATGTGAGCTGCGGTTGCTACCTATTTGTCCAAATACGGAGTTCCTCTCACACATACATAGTTGAGAGTGTTCATGATGATAATCTTTATCTTAGATCTCTATAATACTAGTGGTGTATCCGCTACTCCCTGAGAACGCTTTTCCCCTACTGTAGTTCCAATCTCTATTACATACGCGATACTTACTTTCTGTATTCAGTTGTTTTACTTTACTTTATTATTACTCTTATACCTAAAACCCCCAAACACCTTTTTACACAATACCCGCATTTTATCTTGTCACTAAGAACTTTATCTAGCATTTCTATTGTAATATTTATTTCAAGAGTTATTAGACTTCAGACTCCTGCTCCCTATGGGATCGATATCTTTATTTCGAAACTAGCTACAAATGATCTGTGCACTTGCAGTCATCAGTGACATGATATGGTAATGTTGTAAGTTGATGTATAGTTGATACTCTTATAACACACCTAACATGTAAGTTCTATAGATCTTGGTCTTACACACAAATGAATGATAAAGATCATACCACGATGCATATGATAGTGATCAAATGCAAAGACCATATCATTTCACTCTACACATATGATGTTTGCATCTTATATTGCTTGTTTGGCATTTTAGTAGCATTATAAGATGATCTCTCATTTAGATATCAATATAAAAATGTATTCTTCCTTAAGTACACACCATTTTATATTTCGTCGCTTCAAGACATCACGTGATGATCGGGTGTAGTTGAATCCACGTTTGCATAACGGGTGTAAGCCAGTTTTACACACGCAAGTACTAAGGTTCTTACCTGGCGAGCCTAGCATGTATAGACATGGCCTCGGAACACGGACCGAAAGGTTAAGCATGAGTCATATATTTGATATGATGCCCATATATATGCTCGCCTTTGAAGCTACACTGACTCACGTGATGATCGGACTTGGTGTAGTGGATTTGGTTCATGTAATCACCAAAAAGACACGAGGGATGTTGTTTTTGCATGAGAGTTCATTTGTAATTTGGATTAGTTGAACCCTCGATCTATCATAAACTTAATCTAAACTTTACAAATTCTATTGTAGATGGCACCACCTGATTTTAATTTCAATGTGTTCATGGAGAAAGAGAAACTTGCGACGAATGGTAGCAACTTTACCGACTGGGCCATGAATTTGAGGATTCTCCTCAATGCTGCACACAAGCTATATGCACTAGAAGCGCCGCTAGCCCCTACCAGCTCCTGATGCCCTAGACGAGGAAAAGAACATCTATTTAACTCGTCAGGAGGACCACAACTTAGTTCATTGTGGCATATTGTATGGGCTAGAGCTAGAACTTCGAAAGCGTTTCGAAACTGTCAATGCTTTTGATACCATGGGTGAATTGAAAATGATTTTCGATACCCATGCTAACATAGAGAGTTATAATGCTTCTGAAAAATTCTTTAGCTGCATGATGGAAGAGAACAACTTCGTTAGTGAGCACGTACTCAAAATGTCTAGGTACGCCGATAGGCTTGTGTCCTTGGGAATAACGATTCCCATTGACTTAGGTATTCATCGTGTTCTCCAATCTCTGTCACCTAGCTACAAAAGCTTCATGATGAACTATAATATGCAGGGCATGAAGAAGTCTCTCCCCGAGCTTCTGTCAATGCTTAAGACTGTAGAGGTGGAGATCAAGAAATAACATCAAGTGTTGATGATCAATAAGACCACCAGTTTCAAGAAAGACAAGAAGGGTAAACAGAAGGGAAAGAAGGGCGGTAAATCTGTTACTACGCTTGAAAAGAAATCTCGAGTTGGCCCTAAGTCTGATACCGAGTGCTATTATTGTAAGGGGACTGGCCATTGGAAGCACAACTGTCCCAAGTATTTGGCAGAGAAGAAGGCCGGCAAGGCAAACAAAGGTATATATGATATACATGTCATTGATGTGTACTCGACTAGTACTCGTAGTAGCACCTGGGTATTTGATACTGGATCGGTTGCTAATATATGTAACTCGAATCAGGGGATGCGGAACAAGCGACCGGTAGCAAGGGGTGAGGTCAAGATGCGTGTCAGCAATGGATCAAGAGTTGATGTGATCGCCATCGGAACACTGCCTCTCCACCTACCATCGGGATTAGTGATAAATCTTAATAATTGTTAATTGGTGCCTGCACTAAGCATGAACATTGTATTCGGATCGTGTTTGATGCGAAGTGGTTATTCATTTAAATCCCAAAACAATGGTTGTTCGATTTATATGAATGATATATTTTATGGTCATGCACCTGTGATGAATGGTTTATTTCGGTTGGATCTCGATAATATTGTTACACATATTCATAATGTTGATGCTAAAAGGATTAAACTTGATAATGATATATCTGCATGTAAGTGGCACTACCGTCTAGGTCATATTGGCGTAAAACGCATGAAGAAACTCCATTCTGATGGACTTTTGGAATCACTTGATTTTGAATCATTTGATACATGTAAGCCATGCCTTATGGGCAAGATGACTAGAACCCTGTTCTCCGGTACAATGGAGCGGGAGACAGATTTATTTGAAATTATACATATTGATGTACGTGGTCCAATGAGTGTGTCAGCGCGAGGTGGATATCGTTATTTTGTTACTTTCACAGATGATTTGAGTAGATACGGGTGTATATATTTGATGAAACACAAGTCTGAAACCTTTGAAAAGTTCAAGGAATTTAAGAGTGAAGTAGAAAATCATCATAATAGAAAGATCAAATTTGTGCGGCCCGACCGTGAAGGTGTGTATATAAGTTATGAGTTTAGTCCACATATGAGAGAGTGTAGAATAGTTTCACAACTCACACCTGTCAGAACACCACAATGTAATGGTGTGTCAGAATGTCGTAATCATACTTTATTAGATATGGTTCGATCTATGATGTCTCTAACTAACTTGCCACTGTCATTTTGGGGTTATGCACTGGAAACCGCTGCATTCATTTTAAATTGGGCACCATCTAAATCCGTTGAAAAGACACCATATGAATTGTGGTTTAGAAACAAACCTAAGATGTCATTTCTTAAAGTTTGGGGATGTGACGTTTATGTGAAAAAACTTTAGCCTGATAAACTCGAACCCAAAGCGGAAAAATGCGTCTTCATAGGATACCCAAAGGAAACTATTGGGTATTCCTTCTATCACAGATCCGAGGGCAAGATTTTTGTTGCCAAGAATGGATCTTTCCTGGAGAAATAGTTTCTCGCGAAAGGTGTGTGTAGTCGGAAGGTAGAACTCGAAGAGGTTATTGAACCTTCTCTTCATGAAACGACGAGTGGCGCAGTGCCGGAAATTTTTCCGGAGTTGAGTTCACCGAATGAAGAGGGAACTAATGATAATGATCATGAAACTTTGAAAGAGGATACTACCGAACCTCGCAGGTCAAGCATGACACGTGCAGCTCCTTAATTGTACGGAAATCCTGTTATGAATTTCATGGTTGATGAAATAGATGACCCTGCGACGTATGAAGAAGCGATGGTGAGCCCGGATTCCAACAAATGGCTAGAAGCCATGAAATCCGAGATGGAATCCATGTACAAAAACCAGGTTTGGACCTTGGTGGACTTACCTCACGACCGAAAGGCTGTTGAGAATAAATGGATTTTAAAAAGAAAAACTGACTGATGGTACCATCTATAAAGCTCGACTTGTCGCAAAGTGGTTTCGACAAATTCAAGGTGACATGGGTACACCCTGCAGGTACTCGAGCTTGGTATATACGGTCCAAATACATACAGACCCACGGTGTCGCCAAGGGACAGATGGAGGGACTCGAGTAACCTATGGACTCTCGATTGCTTGAAGGACAAGAAGAAGCTAAAGATAGAAAGTTTGAAGGGGAAAAAACCCTAACTTGTAACCAACTCGACCTGCTACCCGAGACCTAGCCTATCTATATAAAGGCTAGGAGGGGGCAGCGAGGCAGACACACGCAACCCTAGTTTCCACAACCCTCGCCAGATTGCATCTGCGCACCATTGTAACTTTTGACTCCTTCGATAATTCCACGAGCAGACAAGCAGGAGTAGGGACCTCTACGAGGCCTGAACCTGGGTAAATCCTTTGTCCCCTGTGTGCTTGTTTGCTAGCCGATAGATGTCTCCAGCGCTCCCTCCTTCTCCAAAACCCAAGTCCATAACAATGGGCATTGACAAGTTAAACCCTCGTCAATTGGCGCCGTCTGTGGGAACTGGGAGTGCTGATGTTGCGGCTTCTTCGGCCCCATCAAACACGATCTACAACTCTGCAACAGCGGAGATTCACCAGCTTTTCGGCGCCTTCGACTTCACCGTCCACACGTCGGCTACTCGCCCGGCCTTCGACTCCGTGGGCGAAGGAATCAGCCTGGCGATTGGGAGCTTCCGCTTCCAAGTTGGTCAGATGGGCACGCTACGCATGCCCGATCAACCGACGGCACCGGCGATTGCCCCAGCATCATGGTTCCCTCCATCGATCGGCACCCTCAGCGAGCTCAATGCTCCGGTGGTGGTTGGGAACATGGTCAGCGACAGCAGTTGCGACTCCGATCTAAGCGATCTGGCCACTGAAGATGGAACCTACGGTTCCGGATCTGAAAGTTGTGGAAGCAACAACTTCCCAAATCACTTCATGTGCACCGTCATCAACGCGGGCGACACCTCCGCCAACCGTGGTAACAACAGTAACACCGGCAACGGCACTGACCCGCCCAACGCCGCCAACGGCGGCAATGGAGGAGCAGTCGAACCCCCACCATAATCAACGAGCAAACCGGCGAACGCATCGTGATCAGGCTCAACGAGCAAGAGTGGGAACGCTGCCGCGAAGCCCTACGAGGTGCACCTCTACCCTTCGGGTCCCCTCAGGAACTACTGATGGGTTACCACTGGCTCCTAAAAGAGGAATTCAAACGCCAGAAACAAGCAATCGCGCAACTCGAGGCGCGTAAAAAGGCAGCGGACGAGTCAAGCGTTCGTCGCGCTGGGCTCTCCTCCTACGGAGGATCCTCCTCAAGAGGCAACGAGCATCTCGCTAGGAAGAGGCAATCGCGGATGGCTCACCTCACCGAACAAGAACTTATAGACACCGCGAAAGTCCTCGACTTCGGCTCTATGACAGTCGACACAAGAGGCAACGTGGTTCCCAGGACGCCACAGGCCGCAGTGACAGCGGCCACCATGTACCTCCTCAATAACCAGCCACCGGCTGGAGATCCCCGAACGGCCATGCACCGATCTACGATTGTGGGCCTTGGGCTAATTGAGGCCGCCCTCGACAAAGAACTAGTACCAGACCCAAAAAAGGGTAAAGAGTTAGCAAAACGCTACTCCTCGTCCTCGTCAAGCAATGACAGTCATGACCTGTCTCGGTGTCGCCGTTCACGACGACACGATCGCGACTACGATGCACGCGACGAGCTCACGCAGCGCAAGATCGACAAGTCAAGGGCATGGCGTGCTCGGTCGACTGATTCGGAAGAAGAAGATGGAGAGCTCTGTGGCGCCAGATGCTTTAGCAGATCCATCAGGCAAAAGAGAATGCCTAAAGGTTTCAAACTCCCATCGGAGAACCCGAAATTTGACGGTCTGCAGGACCCCAAGATCTGGCTGGAGGATCACATCTCCTCAGTCAGGCTGCACGGAGGCAGTCGAAGTACTGCCATGCAATGCTTGCAGCTACAGCTGCAGGGCGCCGCCCGGGCATGGCTCAATAACCTCCCACGCGGATCCATTCGCAGCTGGGATGAGCTGGTCTACAGCTTCGTACGCAACTTCAAGGGCACATACAAACGCCCCGCTTCAATCGAAGAACTGCGATGCTGCCAGCAAAAATCTGGCGAATCGCTGCGCTCTTACATCCAAAGATGGTCCATCATCAAGAACTTCGCGGAGAACATCTCGGAAGACCGCGCGATTGATGCATTCAATGGTGGTGTCCGCCGCATGGAACTCAGGGAGGAGCTAGGCCGCTCAAAGCCCAAGACCATCGACCACCTGATGGAGATCGCGAATCGGTGGGCTGATGGAGAAGATTCATTGAAGAATCGTGTTCACTCTGACGAGGAGGTAGAACTCGAACGAAGACGCGACCGCCGGAGTAAACGTCGTATGCGCGTCTACGACGATCGCGATGACGTCAACATGGTCGCAGCCGGCTACGCCGATAGACGTGATGATAACCGCTACAGCGGATACCGCGACTCCGGGAAAACCACGCAAGTATGGCAACGCCGCACTCGCGATGAAGCACCCGCGACCTCCATCAAAGACAAACTGTCCGGACCATGCACGGTACACTTCTACATCGACAAGCATGACGGCAAGAGAAAGTCCAGTCACCTCCTCAAGGACTGCCACGAGTTCCTCAAGCTACGTGAGGGGTTGGTTCGGATGAACCGCAATGCAGTCGAAAGAGGCTACAGAACCGCTCCAGGCGCAGTGGCACATGGCGCTGATGGGTTCGTAGCATGGAAAGCAAAAAAATTCTACCGCAAGAACGAACAAAACCCAGATCTAATCTAGATAAAAGCCAAGATCTAATCTATTAGACATGTGCAACGAGATAGATCTGTACTAACCCTCGTAGAACCGAAAGCGTTACGAGATTAGATCTCGGGGTTGATGTAGTCGATCACTTGCCGATCTCAAGATCGTGTGGACGATCCTTCCGGCGCCGCGTTCCGGCAGTGCTTCCGCAGTCGGTCACACGTGCGGAGTCGAAGCAGACCTTCCTCTCCCTGTTCCAGCGAGCAGCGGAGGTAGTAGATCTTCTCCACGGAATCCCAGCAGCACGACGGTGTGGTGGTGGTGGTGGAGTAGAGATTTCTGCAGGGCTTCGCCTAAGCCGGAGCAGAGCGAAGGAGAAGGAGAGAGGCGGCGGCTAGGGTTTGTTATGGGAGAGTACTAGGGGGTGGCGCCCCCTCCCCTCTATTTAAAGGAGGGAGGCGCCATGGGAGGGGGAGTCCTAGTAGGACTCCCCTCCCTCCTTGGCCGGCAGATTGGGAAGGGGGGAGGAGTCCTCCTCCCCCACGATTCCATGTCTTGCCCCACAAAGACTCCTTGATCCTTTCTTGGTTTTCAAGCAAACTCCAAGATATCTTCTAGAACCTTCTAGAACATTCCGAAACCTTCTAGAATCTCGATACAAACACTCCGGAACATTTCCTAACTTAGAAAATGATCCCCAATATATGAATCTCATTCTCCGGACAATTTCGGATCTCCTCGTGATGTCTCGGATCCAATCCGAGACTCCGAACAACATTCGGTCTCCAACGCATATTCCATATCTACTTAAAAACAACTTCGAACCTTAAGTGTGTCACCCTACGGTTCGTGAACATGTAGACATGATGGAGACACATCTCCGATCAATAACCATTAGCGGGATCTGGAGATCCATAACAGCTCCCACATACTCAACGATGACTTTGTGATCGATAGAACCATTTAACATATGAAACCAATTCCCTTTGTCACGCGATACTATACTTATCCGAGGTTTGATCGTCGGTATCTCCATACCTAGTTCTACCTCGTTACTGATAAGTACTCTTTACTCGTTCCATGATATGTCATCCCTTGTGACCTAGTCACATGCTTGCAAGCTAACTAGATGACATTCCACCGAGAGGGCCCAGAGCATATCTATCCGTCATATGGATGGACAAATCCCAACCTTGGTCCATGCGCTTCAACACATACTTTTAGAATACCCAATGACACCTTTATAACCGCCCAGTTACGAAGCGGTGTTTGATGTCATCAAAGTATCCATCTGGTGATGGTGATTAACATAACCTCATGGTCGAAGGATTAGGTTACTATGCATTTGAAAGCTTGTAGCAAAACAAACTTAATGACTTGATCTTATGCTATGCTTACTATGGGTGTGTGTCCATCACATCATTCTCCTAATGATATGATCTTGTTATTAACGACATCCAATGTCCATGATCAGGAAACCATGATCATCCATCAATCAACAAGCTAGTTTAACAAGAGGCTTACTAGGGACTCTTTTATGTTTACAAAACACACAAGTATTAATGTTTCCGGTTAATACAATTATAGCATGGGATGTAAACATTTATTATAAACATAAAGATATAATAATAACCACTTTATTATTGCCTCTTGGGCATATCTCCAACAGGCGCACCACCACCACCACCTGGGCCACCCCCGAACGGAGCTGCACCGGACCAGCATCACGGAGGCGAACCATACCCACGGGCCATGGGTACCATGATGATCCAAAAGGGACGCCCCTCCAATAGGGTGCAGAAGGCCATCACTCGCCAAGTCAATTTGGCCACGCACTCGCCACCATCCACCACTGAGTACCTCAGCGGTAGTGAGTCGTGCATTACCTTCGACAAACGCGACCACCCGCCTCAAGTACCTCGCCCAGGTCATTGCCCCCTCGTACTCGAGGCACAAATTGGAGGCTTTGACATGAGTCGTGTCTTCATGGATGGCGGAAGCGGTATCAACCTCATATTCGTGAGTACCTTGCGAGCAATGAGGATCCCTCTAACCTGCTTGGAGGCATCGGACACAACGTTCCACGGCATCGTCCCAAGAAAAGGCGTATACCCCCTGGGCAAAATCAACCTCGATGTCATATTCGGCACGCCGAAGAACTTTTGGCACGAGCGCATCGACTTTGAAGTTGTCGACTGGCCGTCACAATACCACTGCATCCTCGGGCGCGTCGCGTTCACTAGGTTCATGGCAGTACCCCACTACGCCTACCTGCAGATGAAAATGCCAGGTCCCAACGGCGTCATCACGATCAACAGAAGACAGTTGCGACAGGGAATTCAACAGAATCTCCCAGTCCTTCGGCATGTAGGAGGAACTCGCGCGATTGAAGGAAACAACAGACAACAGTCTGCCCCCCTAAGTAGGCCAAGCTCACCTGACCTCTCCTTCGACTCATCTGTGCACACAAAGAAGGTGCAGGTCCATCCATCAGATCCCGCTAAAACGGCCCTCATTGCCAACAACTTGAGTCCCGCATAGGAACTCGCGCTCGTCGAATTCTTCCGTGAGCACTGGGAGATTTTCTCCTGGTGTCCTGCGGACATGCCAGGAGTTCCTAGGGAATTTGCCGAGCATGCACTCAACGTCAGCCCCGACGCAAGGCCAGTCAAGCAAACAATCAGGCGACTGTCTGAGCCACAGGCACAGGCAGTTGGAATGGAGATCAACAGACTCCTTGAGGACAAATTCATACGTGAGATAAAGGAAAGCACTTGGCTCGCCAATACGGTGCTGGTGCCAAAAAAGGACACGGATATCCTGCGAATGTGCGTGGACTTCACTTCTCTAAATAAGCACTGCCCAAAAGATCACTTCCCGCTACCACGGACCGATCAAATCATCGACTCCACTGCTGGATGTGAGCGCCTCTGCTTCCTCGACGCCTACTCAGGCTATAACCAAATTCGAATGAAGGAGGAAGACCAGGAGAAGACCACGTTTACAATGCCCTTCGGCGTGTTCTGCTACAACACAATGCCCTTCGGGCTAAAAATGCAGGAGCCACGTACCAGTGGTGCATGCAGGCCTGCCTCAAGGAACAACTTGGTCGCAACATCCAAGTCTATGTCGACGACATAGTAATCAAGACCAAGGAAGAAGCCTCTCTAATCGACGACTTGCACGAAACCTTCGCCAACCTCAATCTCTACCGGATAAAGCTCAATCCGGACAAATGCGCCTTCGGCGTACCCTCTGGGCAACTGCTCGGGTATCTCATCTCCGCGAGAGGAATTGAAGCAAACCCGAAAAAGATAAAGGCCATACTGGCCATGGAGAAGCCAAAGAACATAAGAGGCGTTCAGCAACTAGCCGGGTGAATCACGGCCCTCAGTCGATTTATCAGTCGAATGGGAGAAAAGGCGCTGCCCTTCTATCAGCTCCTCCGCAAAGCTGACAAATTCGAGTGGACCAACGAAGCGCAAGAAGCATTCGAGGACCTCAAGCGCCTACTATCCACCTCGCCAGTATTGGTACCTCCACGAGAAAGGGAACACTGCTGCTGTACATCTCCGCCACCAACCAAGTGGTTAGCACAGTGCTCGTCGTCGAACGGGCCGAGGAAAACAAGGTCCACGGCGTACAACGCCCGGTATACTACCTCAGCGAGGTCCTCACGCCAACAAAACAGCGGTACCCGCACTACCAGAAGCTGGCGTACGGCGTCTTTATGACCGCCCGGCGACTGCGCCATTACTTCTAGGAACACCCAATCGTGGTAGTCAACGACGCCCCATTGGGACATATCCTCAATAACCCTGACGCCACAGGACGAGTCGCGCTTTGGGGAATCGAACTATCTCCACGAGACATCACATACGAAAAGTGCGGCGCAATCAAGTCGCAAGTTCTCCCTGACTTCCTCGTACATTGGATGGAAAACCAACTCCCGGACAAGCCAGACATGTCCTACCTCTGGACAATGCACTTCGATGGGTCCAAGAGGAAAGATGGAGCAGGAGCAGGTGTCATACTGACATCGCCTCAAGGGGACAAGCTGAAGTACGTCCTGCGAATGCAGTTCACTGCCTCAAACAACGAGGCTGAATACGAGGCCCTATTACACGGGATGAGAATGGCAAAAGCCTGCGGCGCAAAGAGGCTAATCATATATGGCGACTCCAAGCTGGTCGTCAACCAAACAATGCACGAGTGCGACGCACTAAACGACAACATGATCGCATACCGCGACCTCTACGACACACTTGAAGGAGACTTCGATGGTTGTGAGTTGCGACACATAGGTCGCGAAAGCAATGAGGAGGCGGACGCACTCGCCAACATAGGCTCCACCTGCGCACCCATACCACCTGGGGTATTTCTCGAGCGCATATGCGAACGCTCCATCAAGCCAAAGGCCGCAGAGAAGAAAACAAGCGCAGCAACGGACTCGGGGGCTACGCCACCCAATGAGCCAATGACAATCGATGAGCGTCATGATGATCGAGGGACCAATGAGCGTCATGATGATCGTCATGATGATCGTCATGATGATCGCCACACAGGACTCGAGGGACCAATGAGCGTCATGATGATCGAACAATCCTGGACGCAGCCGTACATTACGTACCTCCTCAGTAAGCGCCTACCGGATGACCCAACAGACGCACGGCACATCGCGCGATGCTCCAAGGCATTCGCCGTTATCAACGGCGAACTGTATAAATGCAGCATCACAGGCGTGTTACAGCGATGCGTCTCCCTAGCCGATGGAAAAGCAGTACTCCCCGACATCCATGAAGGGACATGCGGGCACCACGCCGGCAGTCACGCCCTCGTTGCCAAAGCTCTAAGGGCTGGATTTTACTGGCCCACGGCCATGCGCGACGCCAAAGACATAGTCCAAAAGTGCAATGCTTGCCAGCGATTCGCGGACAAGCCACACGCACCAGGCACAGAACTACGGCCTATTCCATTGGCCTGGCCCTTCGCCCAGTGGGGACTCGACATGGTTGGCAAACTTCCAAGGTCCTCGCAAGGAGGCTACGTCTACCTCTTGGTCGCAGTCGACAAATTCACCAAGTGGATTGAGGCCATGCCGGTGACCAAGCAATTAGGGCGCAACGCAGTCAAGTTCTTCGAGTCCATCGTCTACCGCTTCGGCGTGCCACACAGCATCATCACCGACAACGGAACGAACTTTACATCCAAGGAGTTCCAAGATTTCTGCGAGAACCTGGGGATCAACATCAGCTACGCCTCAGTAGCACACCCACAGACCAACGGTTAGGTGGAAAAGGCAAACGGGCTCGTCTGCAGCGGCATCAAAAAGCGACTCCTCCGGCCACTCGAACAAGCCGCGGGCTACTGGCCAAACTAACTGCAATCCGTACTGTGGAGCCTGCGTACAACTCCAAACAGCACCACCGACTACACACCATTATTTATGGTACATGGAGCAGAGGCAGTATTACCCGCCGAGGTACAGTACAGAGCGCCACGCATAGTCGCCTACAGCGAGAAGGAGTCATCCCTCGCACTCGAAGACTCTGTCGACCTCCTTGACGAAGTAAGAGAAATCGCCGCAAAAAGATCTACGATCTACCAGCAGAACCTGCGCAACTACCATAGCAGAAGGCTTCGCCCAAGATCCTTCGTCGAAGGTGACCTAGTCCTGCGACTGAAGCAGCAGGGGCATCTCAAGCTCGAGTCCCCCTGGGAAGGACCGTACGTGATTACAGAAGTAATCCCAGGTGGCTCCTATCGCCTTCAAGATTTAGAGACAGGAGTCGCATACTCTAACCCTGGGAACGTCGCACAACTACGACGCTTCTACCCTTAGTCGTTTCTTCTTTACTTTTGCATCACAAATAAGGCTATTCAGCCAAGGCTACTTAGCCGCACATTGTACTACGTACTGTTCTCCGAATAAATAAAAGCTAAGTGCCCCAAAACTCCGTGTTCTCTTTTCTTTTGTCAACTTTCATACTCGGGGGCTACGCCACCCTATACACATATGTTCTTCAAACAATAACGCGACATCCTGAGTAGCTGGCACATCAATCGAACCCCTTAACACAAACACAACCCAGCTGCCACGCACCTGACAGGTTGACAAGGGAAAGATACAAAGATGGCCAGGCTAACGAAAAGGACTCGCTAAGTGCAACGCACCCCACGCTTATAAAGCTATGTGTATACATTCAACAATAAATTATCTACAAATATATATGAGCTTTACAACACCAGCACACTTATATGCAGGACACATATTTGGCTACCCTTGCAACAGAAGAACATTAGTCTGTTCCTCGAAGAAGTCGACGATCTCCTCGGCTGGACGATCCACCGCCTGATAGTGCGGCACCATGTTCCAAGAAGATCCTGCTGGTGGCACCGATGGCCCAGATGCGATGGCGGCGACATCCACGTCAGGCCTGTGCAAACGCACCACGGAGAGGGCAGCCTTGGCACCAGCCACCAGCTGCTGCCTCACGCACTCGCGAACCGCGGACATATCTTGAAATTTCATCAAAAGGGCCGGCAGGCTTGATGGAGTATCATCCAGCGGGAACATCGCCCGGTAGATGTTCTTCAAACATGACTGAGACTTCTTCAGAAAGAGCAGCACTCACGAGGCGCGGTCCTGCAGGGTCGCTAACGCAGTCGCGCGATCATGATCTACCTAGAAGTATCCACACTCCTGAAGTTAATCCTGGGTGAGATCATGAAGGCGGATGGCAATCCTATCCCTCTCCTCCTGCGGACGGCGTGCGCTAACAACTACACGAAGCAACATCAACAACATGAGTACAATGTACCATTGCGATTAACTACAAAGGAAAAGACAAGGATGAGCAAACTAACACTTAAACTGGTCGCCCAGCTGCGTCACCTCGCCAAGCAGATATTGCTCGCGGGCGGCGGCTTTTCAGCCTTCGACTTCCACATGTCCGCGCTACCACGGATCAAGGGCAACTCATGCTCCAGTTGCTTAACGCGATCACGAAGTCGCGAAAGCAAGGAAAGCTCCTCTACCCTGGAGCAGGGTGGTGCCATTGTATCCTCAAGAGATGGCGAGTCCGAGGTTCCCCCCACAGGGCCACTTGATGTACCCTACCAAAAATCAAGCCAGAGGCAAAATAGGGCGACCAACTCAAAAGTCAAAAGTAACAGGTGCATTCAGGATCAATAAAAGTATCTACAAACAGATTCACCAACAGGCATGTTCTCCAATCAAAAGAGCAAGTTCATCAGCTATTACAAGGAACTAACTACGGAGCAACTGGCTTCTTCGACTTCGATGACCTCGGGGGCTTCATCAAGTCCGTGGCAGTATCAGATGCCACTGACTTTCCGCTGGCCCCTGAGGCCGAAGTTTTCGCCGCCTTCTTCGCGCGATTGAGCTCCTCCGAATACTTGGCAACAGTGTTTATCAAGGAATGGCCATATTTGGCACAGGTAGTCGCAAAAGGGAGCGAATACTACCTGCTGACTATCCGCGCCAACAGGCATCATCTTCGACACCGCAGAGGGATCCACTTCGACTCCGTGGGCTTGCACCATGGCAAGCGACATGGTAGCGCCAACTGCGCGGAGGGAATTCTTGTACGTGGCAGGCACACCCCCAGCGAGCGACTCCACCAGCTCCTCCACATTGTCGACCAGCTTCGCCTTCGGCATCAGCTCCTCCTAGAGGCGACTCGGGGTGGCCTTGGCTTTGGACAACGTATTTTGGATAGCAGCGCTACGATCTTCGACCGCAGATATCGCGCCCGCCAGAGCGTCATCGCGACCAAGGGCTTGTAGATCAAAACTCAAGCCGCCAACATCTACACCAAAATACACACACGGATCAAACTTCTAATGCCACCGGCACTACAGAGGAAGAGAAGAACATCAATAAAATATCTACCAAGTAAAGGTACCTGAGAGGGCCTTGGCGACTGAGAATAGTTGCTCTTCGAACAACTTCTCCCTGGCCGCAAAGGAGGCACGCAGATCCTCTTCGCGCTTCTGGGCTTCATCACGAGTCGCGATTGCCTCGTCGCGCCCCTTCACAGTTGCGGCCAGCGTCTTCTCCAACATGGCGACATCACGCAGTAAAGCATTATGCTCAGCTACAGGGCAGTCAAAATTTGGTTGTCAGTCGATTATACCAAAATACAGAGAAGACGAAAAGAATAAATATAGAACACTCACTCTCAACCACGTGGTGGCGCTTCTCCAGCATCGCATGCTGGCGACCTATCGCCATCACCTGCTCTGCCACCTGCGCGGCTTCCTTTACAAGGAGCTGTCGCACAAAACAAGGAGTTAGCAGAAGGCAACATAAGGGCGTTGACTGACAAATTATAAAAGAAATAAAGATATACTTACATGGTCCTCCAGCGACTCCGAAGAAGATTGCTGAATCGTCATCCGAGCAACTACTCGATGCTCCCCTATGTGAGGAGAGCTCGAAGAATTGTGCCCGGAGTGGGCCGCCGCCGGAGGATAAGGAGCGCGCTCGACCTCTGTCTTGGCTTTTGAGGTCGCAACTCCTGATTCCTTCAAAAATTCGACATCGCCAGAAGATGACGATGCCTCTTGACTGCAAGACAAAATCCGCACTCAGCAAGGGAAAACTCCAGGGCAAAGCCAACAAGAAGAAAGCAAGAGAAGAATGAATGCACTAGCAAACCTACCAGTCAAATCTATCAAGATCAAATGTGGCCTCCGTCGACTCCGACGAAGACTCCTTGGGCAATCGCATCTTCTTACGAGAAGACGGTGCCACAGCCCTCACAGGAACGGCGGGAATTGGCGATTCCGCGCCAACAGTCGCGCCTCCAAGAGTTGAAGGAGTCGACGCGTCGGAATCCCCGCTACGCGAACGCTTGCGAGTATCCGGACTTTCAGACTCGGGGGCTTCCTCTTCCACATCGGAAGGGACAGTCGACCCAGACTCGTCCTCTTCCAAAGATTCACGAGGAATAATCTCCTCAAGAAGGGGAGGCATGCAAGGCGACACCGCCCACTCCTGCATACAAAAAGTAAAACAGATAAGCAACAGAAGACGCAATCGAGAAAATAAGCTACTACGTAGCTCAACCATACCTCAGGAGGAGGATTCGAAGCATCGAAAGGAGGAACGACTAGCTCGTTCGGAAGCACATCCTTGAGGGTATACTTCGTGACCAGTCGCACCCTCTTATCTACCTCACTCGCGGACATGCCATTAGCAGACACGTGAGTGGGATCATCAGCGCCACCCCATTGGAACATGGGATGGACCCTGGCCTGGAGAGGCTGGACGCGATGACGCAGCCAAGTCCTGACAAGGGCGCAGCCTCCCTCTTCCGCGCCTATGCGACTCTCGAGGTCGCAGACGCGCTGATATAACACGTCTGTTTCCGCGAGTTCGGAAGGCATGATCACGTTCTTCCAAGAACGCATCTTCTTGCAGGGAGTCGCGGGATCGAAGGGCACGAGTCCAAAGTGCTCGTCCTTGGCCTTTTGGTCGCGCACATAGAACCATTTGTCCCCCAATCCCTGGACAGACTTGGTGAGCTTGATATCGAAGTAGGTGGCGGGTGGGTCAACATGGATTCCGCCACCACCTACGTCATAAACTAAAGAGCCAGATGCGGACTGACGCTTCAATTTAAAGATGCGTTTGAAAAGACCAAAGTGCGGCTCGATTCCGAGCCAGCACTCACAGAGAGTGATGAAACAAGTGATGTGGAGGAGAGAATTTGGGGACAGCTGATGGAGCTGGAGCCCATAGAAACAAAGAAGACCCCGAAGAAAGGGGTGAAGAGGCAAGGAAAGACCGCGAATGATGAATGCAAGAAACATCACTCGATAACCAGCGGGAGGCACAAGAATGGTCTCACCGCTGGGGACGCGCGAATCGGCGACTGCTGCAGAAATCACTCCGTCTTGGCGAAGAAGACGGAGATCCGACGCCTTGATAATAGAGGGGCGCCATGCGCCATTGGTCACACGGGTGCCCGCGACCTTCTTCTTCCCGGCGGCGGCGGCACTGGTGACCGCAGCAGTGGAGCCACCCTTCTTCTTCGCTGCAGCGAGGGTGGCCACGGAATCAGCGGTAGCGCCTCCCTTCTTCTTCCCCATTGCGCGGCGGCGATGAGAACGAAGGCAATAGCTTGGGAACGAACGGAGCTGGTCCAGCATCGTGGGGAAGATGAGCGCAGAGGAAAGCAAAAAAGCAAACGACAATGGCGATGGCAGCAAGGAAGAAAGAGCACATATGGGAAATTACCAGCGCAACATCGCTACTTAACCCTTGGAAGATGCAATCCAACGGCTGACAAAAACCCTATTGGACGCGTGGCACACATCGCGTAGGACACGTGGCAAAGAGGAAGCGCGAACCGTCCCCCCACTTCTACCATTACGCGTGGAAATCGAGGAGGCACAGTTAAAAATAAGATTACGCACGCCCAGTCAAATCAAAGTCAGAAAGTGGGACCCATCGCTCGTCCCGTCCCGTCAAAACCGCTCACATGGGCAACTAAGGTCATACAAGCGTTAGCACTGACGTCACCAAGGTTATGCAGTGGAAAACTTCGACTATTTTTAGTCCTTGCTGGAGTCTTCGACTCCACCAAGCACTCGGGGGCTACTCCCATAGGGAGCATTGGCCGTGCACCCTACGACTTTCTTTTTCTTGTTGCAGGAACATGGACAATCACAAAAGCAAACCCAACCACTTGAAACACAGTTCGATTATGGACATGTGTTACTCCCATAGGGAGCGCCGGAAACAAGCAGGCAAAAGACGACAGCAGTCGCGAAAATATTTTAGTCCCTGCCTGAGTCATCGACTGAAACAAGCAGGCAAAACATCACAGCAGTCGCGAAAGTGTTTTAGTACCTGTCTAAGTCATCGACTGAACAAGCAAGCAAAAGACGACAACAGTCGCAAAAAGTTCTTTAGTCCCTGCCTGAATCTTCGACTCAACTAGGCACTCGGGGGCTACTCCCATAGGGAGCGCTGACCGTGCACCCTATGATTATTTGTGCAAGAAAAACTGTGTGTTGATAACATCCACACTCGAAACTCATGGCGACACCGCTTCATAATTTTTCCCTACAAAGAGACTGCGTCTCCTGGGTTACCCAAATCGTCTCCGCGATGATAAAATTCGGATGCCGCGCCTACAACGTGAAGGTAAGACCTGAATAAGGCCTGGCAACGCATTTAACTGCGCATTACTAGAAACATATCCGTGCCTACAGGCACGATGAACATGCCTTGACGGACGAGTCAAGTGCTCACACCCATATAACTGGAATTTGACTCCTGTAAGACCTCCGCGGCCTGAGTCGAATTACACCAGCACTTTTCCGGATTCGAGTCCGGGGACTCGAATTTGAGTAGATTGCGTTGTTTCACCCTAAGGTGGTTAACTGATACCGTTACTTCGGTTATATCAGGCACGTATATCAACAATCCCTATGGCACAAATAAAAGCAGTCGAAATGTACTCATTTAGGCACTCGAAGGCTTCAAAAAGTCCCCAGTCGAATCTGCGATTCCACTGGACACTCGGGGGCTACTGACATGGGTACACCCTACAGGTACTCGAGCTTGGTATATACGGTCCAAATACATACAGGCCCACGGTGTCGCCAAGGGCCAGATGGAGGGACTCGAGTAACCTACGGACTCTCGATTGCTTGAAGGACAAGAAGAAGCTAAAGATAGAAAGTTTGAAGGGGAAAAACTCTAACTTGTAACCAACTCGACCTGCTACCCGAGACCTAGCCTATCTATATAAAGGCTAGGAGGGGGCGGCGAGGCAGACACACGCAACCCTAGTTTCCACAACCCTCGCCAGATTTCATCTGCGCACCATTGTAACTTTCGACTCCTTCGATAATTCCACGAGCAGACAAGCAGGAGTAGGGACCTCTACGAGGCCTGAACCTGGGTAAATCCTTTGTCCCTGTGTGCTTGTTTGCTAGCCGATAGATGTCTCTAGCGCTCCCTCCTTCTCCAAAACCCAAGTCCATAACAATGGGCATTGACGAGTTAAACCCTCGTCACAAGGAGTTGACTACGATGAGACATCTCTCCCGTAGCAATGCTAAATTCGGTTAGGATTATGTTAGCAATTTCTGCATATTTTGATTATGAGATATGGCAGATGGATGTCAAAACTGCATTCCACAATGGTAACATTGAAGAAGAGTTGTATATGATACAATCAAAGGGTTTTGTTGATCATAAGGATGCTGACAAGGTATGCAAGCTTCAGTGATCCATCTATGGACTGAAGCAAGAATCCTGGAGTTGGAATCTCCGCTTTTATAAGGTGATCAAAGAGTTTGGATTTGTCCAAACTTATGGAGAGGCTTGTATTTACAAGAAAGTGAGTGGGAGCAATGTGGTATTTTTGATATTATATGTGGATGACATATTACTGATTGGAAATGATGTAGATCTTTTAAATAGTGTTAAAAGTTATCTAAATAGCAAATTTTCGATGAAGGACCTAGGTGAAGCGTCATACATATTAGTCATAAAGATGTATAGAGATAGATCAAGACGCCTAATAGGGCTATCACAGAGTACATACCTTGATAAGATTTTAAAGAAGTTTAAAATGGACGAAAGTAAGAAGGGGTTCTTACCTATGTTGCAAGGCAAGACACTGAGTAAGACTCAAAGTATGGCTACGGTGGAAGAAAGAGAGATAATGGATAAGACCCCCTATGCTTCAGCCATAGTCTCTATAATGTACGCCATGCTATGTACAAGACCGGATGTCGCACATGCTATTAGTTTGACTAGTAGGTACCAATCTGATCCAGGTACGGAACACTGGATAGCGGTCAAGAATATCCTTAAGTACTTAAGAAGAACTAAGGAAATGTTTCTTGTATACGGAGGTGAAGAAGAGCTAGTCACTAATTGTTATGTCGATGCTAGCTTTGACACCGATTCGGATGACTCTAATCTCAATCCGGATACATATTTCTCATGAACAGAGCAGCAGTTAGTTGGAGGAGCTCCAAACAACCTGTGGTGACAAGATCAACAACAGAGGCGGAATATATTGTTGCTTCAGAAGCAGCGCAGGAAGCGGTTTGGATGAAGGAATTCATAACCGAACTAGGGGTGGTTCCTAGTGCATTGGACCCAATGGTGATCTATTGGGACAACAATGGAGCCATAGACAACGCCAAGGAACCAAGTTCTCACAAGAATTCCAAGCATATTAAGCGCGGGTTTCACTCCATCCACGAACATGTCAAGGATGTAGATATAAAGATTTATAAAGTACACACAGATCTCAATGTAATAGATCCATTGACTAAAGTTCTCCCTAGAGAAAAACATGATCAACACCAGAACTCCATGGGTGTTAGATTTATCACTATATAACTAGATTATTGTCTCTAGTGCAAGTGGGAGACTGAAGGGAATATGTCCCGAGAGGCAATAATAAAGTTGTTATTATATGTATTCCAAGTATATGATAGATGTTTATTTTGCATGCTATAATTGTATTGATTGGAAACATTAATACATGTGTGTTTAATAAACAAATAGAAAGTTCCTAGTTATGCCTCTCTTATACACTAGCTCTTTGATTAACAAGATGATCAAAGTGAAGGGTTCTGTAGCAGAAAACAAAAAAATTCTATCTACTCGAACACTAATACCAGGATCTATACTATGTAGACATAAGTAACGGAGGAGAGCGACGGTATTCATACCTTTGAAGACCGAGGAACGCCTTACGCAGGAAGGCGTATATTGATGAAGACGAGAAGCACCCCAAGTGTGGTGCCTCCGAAGTTCGTCACACGTCCGGTGTAGGAGACGTCAACCGGACTCCGATCCAGCCGAGCAGCGGAAGAAATAGATGTCGGATCACTGATCACACGACGGTGGTGTGAAGGTGGAGAACTCACCCACGAGGTCCTCTCCAATATTACGAAGAAGTCCTCAATGGATGAGAGAGAGAGAATGAGAGGGAATGGGATGATTCCAAAGGGGGAGGGGAGACCCCTATATATAGTGGGAGGGGGGGCGCACCACCCAGCGGCCAGGCGGTGTGGGACTAAACCCCACACCCGCCGGCCACCTAGGGGAAGCCGCCGGCCCTAGGTAGACCCCACTGGGGCGGCCCACCAATCCCAGGCCGACTGGCCCCCTCTCCCTAGGCGCCATGCCCTATTGGGCCTCCCTACGAGTGAGGCCCATTAGCATTATGAAGCCTTTAATAATAAAATAAAATATATATTTAATATTAATTCTCCAGTTAACATTCAAATACACATATTATATTATTCCTTCACTCCGGAACACCTTCCGGACCCCTTCCGATCTCCATTGGATGTTACCCGAAACTATTCTGGTTTCTCTTTCTCTATTTCTCCTACGATACCTCATCTACCCTAAGCGTGACATCCTTCGGTACGGAAACACTCCGGACATGATCGAGACTACTCTCACATCAATGATCAACAGAGGGACCTGGATGGCCATGTGACCCCCGTGCGTTTCACGAATATAATCGCTCGAACCGTGAGATAGTCTCTTCCCGTTCCCTTTGTCATATGATACCTAATTCATTCGAGACTTGATCTTCGGTATCCCCATACCTTACTTTGGTCCCGTTACCAATGAACTTGTTTACTCGTTCTCATGTCGTTACATTCCGTGACCAAGTCACACGCTTGCAAGCTTCATTAATGCAACATCACCGAGATGGCCACATGTATCTATCCGTTACATGGATTAGACAAATCCTGGTCTTGATATGTACTCCTCTACGCATCCCTTTGGAAAACCTGAGTGGCACCTTTTTGATCACCCTGTTACGAGATGATTCTTGATAACCATCTAAGCTTCCTCCGGAATGGTGATTTGCATTACCTCACAGTCAAAGGATCTGGTTGCGAGGTTCTCTGTGTTTTATCATCAATGGTGAACTTTGTAACTAGATCTCATTCAATATATAACGGTCGGATGCATGTTATTCAACTAATAACATGACCCCATTGTCAATTGGCATAAATGCCTATGATCTTGAAACCCAGACCATCCTCATGACCAATGAACTAGTTCGCTAGAGGTAACTAAAGACACGGTTTATTTACATACCACACGTGTATTAACATTTTGTATTAACACAGTTATATCACAGTATGAAATGTATTATGAACATATAGGAGATATATCAAATAATACACAGTTATAGCGTTAAAGGTTCTCACGATCAAAAAAGTCATCGTTGAATGTGTGGGAGTCAATATGGATCTCTAGGTCTCGCTTCTGATTATTGATCTGAGAGGGGTCTTGATCATGTCTGCATTATTCGCGAACCGTAGGGTGACACACTTAAGGGATACCAACACCATTTGGAGCAAATATGTTCTAGACGAAAGAATTGCAAAGCGCTGGAATTATTTCAATGGACACCATAATTGTTTCGGGTGAAATAGCTGAAATTGGTTCTGCATGTGATATTGAAATATTGCAGGGGGTTTTATGTGAATGTTTGTTAATTAAAGTAATTAACAAAATTCTGAATAAAATAAATAAAAGAGTTTTATTAAATGAAAGTTGTATTAAATTTGGTGGAAACTTAATGCATTTGAGTGGGATTTTGAGTGGAGAAAATGGAGGGCCAAATTTATGTGAGTGGAGCTTGCCCACATGAATGATGAAGAGGTGGGGGCACCCCCCCATGGTGCGCCGACCATGGGGAGGGGCTGCCCCCTCCTATAAAAGGCCCCTCTCACTCCTTCTCACTCACACCACCTCGTGAAGGATCTCTCTCCCCTTTAGAATTATTCCCCCATGGTCTCGGATTAGCGAGATACATATTCCCGGTGGAATTGCGTCTGGAAGGAGTTGCTGCTTCCGCTGCATCGCTGGAGCGAGGAGGTGGAGGTTGTTCGGTGGCCTGAACATGTGTGTGATGACGGATGCTCTGCTGAGTTGCGGTGCTGGACTTCTTCTCGATCCTGAGATCAGCAAGTGTTCGACTACATCATCCACGAGTTCAACCTCGTTACACTTTGTCGGTCTACAAGGATATGTTCTCTATGGATGTATATCCACCCATAGGTTGTATCTAGTAAATAGATCTTGGTGCTTAGTAGTTCCCATCATAGGATTTTTTTTGTTTTCTATGCTGCGAACCCAACAACTTAATGGACTTGGGTTTACGGGAAGGAGGCACGCGCTAGTGACTTCATCAGCTGATAGACACACAAGGGGGTACGATTTATCCCGATTTAGGCACCTGAAGGGAAAACCTACTCCTTCTTATCTGTTCTTGATTGATGATAAAGATTACAATGTCGTGAAGATGTTTGTGGTTGCGCGGATTTCATCTTGCATAAGCTATGGGTGTTGTGTGTAAAGCGTGGGTGTCCTCCTTGGCGGCCCCTCCTATCCCTTATATGGGGAGGCTAGGTCTCGGGTACCGTCCGAGTCGGTTATAGGTTGAGGGCCTAGCCCTAGTACTTTCCTATCTAGTCGTGTCCTTGTCTTGTACGTGAAGAGCCAATGTATTTATGGGCTTCGCTTCCGCCAAATCACAGTTGGCTTCATGGATCCTTAGCATGTTGCCATGTGGGCCTCCCTTCGGGCCAAGTCAGGTATACTGTAGTTAGCTGCTTGTTGCGCATACCTATGTCAAGTAGCAAAGTTCCTCCACGAAGGATGAAGCTTGACAATGATGCCACCGACAACAAACTTCTCTGGTAACACATAAGTGAAGTGCTCAAGTTCCTTGGCAAGTGACTGTATCTCATGAGCCTCCTCAACCACAGATAGTCATCAACCATCTTGTAGTCATTGAATTTTTCCATGACATACAATTCACGTTAGAGACCCCAAATTTGGCCTCAAGCACACCCCACATAGCCTTGCCACTATGATGTGACACATATGGATCAACATTTTTATCACCAAGAACACTCAAAAAAGCAGCCTTAAAGAGGGTATTTGTTTTCTCAAAGGTTTCCTCCTAAATAGGAGTGAACTCTCCCTTTGGTTTTCCAAGTGTGATGTTATAGAAGATCATGGTTTGAAACCAAAGAACTTCTCTCACACACCATCTCTTATAGTCCATACCCTCAAAGATCGGTGACCTCATAGCCCGGCAAAGCAGCTTGGAGTAAATTGCCTACAATAAGGTTTTTGGATTGTTAGCAATATGGCCAATTTACCAAATGATTTAATACATCATGTGATATAACAGATAGATTGTAAATAGCAAGTCTAAACAAATTGCTAACGTTGGAATTACCTTTAACGTCATCCATTTCACTGGTGTCGGGGAAAAAGTCGTCGTTGGGGAAGAAGTCCTCGGTGTCCGCGATGAAGTCACTAGTCATGCAAACAACGCCCCCCAAAGATCTTATCTCCCGTCTCCCATACAAGACTCAAGGAAGTGGGGTTCGAGAGGCATACTATTTCGACCCACAGTGCATGCCACAAGATGGGATAGGGAAGACCTGATGATGACTACTCAGCAGAGGAGGAGCGCCTGTGTAGATCTATTATCTTCTGATGTTTGTGTGATAGAGCAGCCTCACATAAGGAGGTCCAACTCTCATTCAACTAGCAATATGAGACTAAACTTTTGTCTCACCTCTTAGCATGTTGAATGGGCTAAGTGGGTCTCTAGAATTTCGGAAATGGTTGACATACAAAATAAATGAGTTGTGCCATATACTAGGCGAAATTCCAACAATGCTTGACTTACATGGTTTAATAAACCAAAAGTACCTCTATCTTCAACATACTCTAGTCTCCTCGTACCGTCACAACACATTCTAACCTAATTTTCTTCTCAGCCAATATCCCCCCCTCTGTTTAGCACATATAAAATCTTTTTAACAAAGAGATATATTAATACCGAGAAGATACCAATTACACCCAGTATCTGCAACAACGCATTGCCTAGTGGCCTTACATATGCACACATAAAAAAATTACAAAAAAGAAAAGTCCTTAGGGCATTTGTAAGAGTGCGCGATTTTTGTCTAAGAAAAACAACGAAGAGGGAGAATGATGGCCACGTCCAAAGTGGTTCTCCACTGTCCTAAGATCTCTTCCCTTTGCCACGGTTCTCCTGTCTAATTTTAGTCACCACATGATTGTAGATTCATGCAAGCACTAGTCGGTAGAGATTACATAATAACACACTGCATGTCATGTTTCCTTTTTATTGTAAACCACTAGGTGAAGTGGATGGCAAAAGAGGAGGCAGCCTTGTCCATCCATCAGAAAATACTAGACACACCTCCACCGACGACCACCTCGATCTGCATGCACCCACCACCCGCTAGCTCGATTGAATTCGATCGAGGCTGAGGCGAGCCAGCTCGATCTGCATGCACCCGGAGGCCGGCGGTCAATCGCTGGATCGATCAACCCTAATCGTCGATCGGCGCCTTGGCATGCACTAGATTGATCCTCGCGGCCGGGGAGGGCGTCAGGAGGGAAGGAGATCCTGGCGATCTGGCACGCGAACCGATGAAGCTCAAGTTTCGGCGAGGCAGCGCCGGGGACGAGGAATCAGCTGCTGCGGACGCCGTCGGGAGCCTCATCGTGCCCCTCACGCCGCGCAAGGACTGCTGGTGGTCCTCGGCCCTCCTCAAGGCCATCACCGCGCTCCTCCTCCTCGTCACCGGCGTCCTCATCGGCTTCGCCGCCAGCGCCAACATCTCAGGCTACTACTGCTTCACGCCGTCGTTGTTGTCGTCAGGGTCCGATCATCAACGTCATCAGGTGAGAGGGAGGAGTTCTTTTTTTCCAGCGACTGTCTATCCGGATCGCCATCATTTTTTTTTTGTTTCAAAAATGCGGATCGCCATCTTTGTATATAACGAGATCTGTGCGAGCTAACCAACCGAATTTTCTCCATTTCTGTTTCAAAAAAAAATTAGACTTCACACATTTTGGTTAGCTCCAGACAATCCGATTTCTTTAGTGACCAATTTATAATGCACCCGAAAATCCGGGTTTTTTTACTCATGTGGGCGTTCCAAAGTTTTGTTAACATGGAAAGTTCTGAAGTAAAAAATGCCGCAGTACGAATTTTGACACCTTGATTTCCTTCACCAGGTTACTGCTGGTGGCGGCGACGATTCCAATTCGAATTCAAAGACGCAACGAAGCAACACCCAACGACAGCAGCAGAGCGACGCATCGACGTCGCCGCCATCGTTCATGGACTACGTGCACCCTGGCTCTCCGTGGGGCCACGGGATGTCCGACGAGGAGCTGTTCTGGCGGGCGTCGATGGTGCCCCGGGTAGAGGAGTACCCGTACCAGCGTGTTCCCAAGGTGGCCTTCCTCTTCCTCACGCGCGGCCCGCTCCCGTTCGCCCGTCTCTGGGAGCGCTTCTTCCGCGGCCACCGGGGCCTCTACTCCGTCTACGTCCACGCGCTCCCCGACTACGTCCTCAACGTCTCCTCCTCCTCCCCCTTCTACGGGCGGCAGATCCCGAGCCAGGAGGTGTCGTGGGGCTCCATCACCCTCGTCGACGCCGAGAAGCGGCTGCTGGCAAACGCGCTCCTGGACCACTCCAACCAGCGCTTCGTGCTCGTCTCCGAGAGCTGCGTGCCCGTCTACAACTTCCGCACCGTCTACGAGTACCTCGTCAACTCGGCGCACAGCTACGTGGAGTCGTACAACATCGACGTGCCGCAGTGCGCGGGGCGCTACAACCCGCGCATGGCGCCCGACGTGATGGAGGACCAGTGGCGGAAGGGCTCCGAGTGGTTCGAGCTCAGCCGGGAGCTCGCCGTCGACATCGTCGCCGACAAGCGCTACTACGCCGTCTTCAGGAAGCACTGCACGCCGTCCTGCTACCCGGACGAGCACTACATCCCGACCTACCTCCACCTCATGCACGGGGCCAGGAACGCCAACCGGACCATCACCTGGGTCGACTGGTCCAGGGGCGGCCCGCACCCGGCAAGGTACGGCAAGGCCAGCGTCACCAGGGAGTTCGTGCAGGCCATACGGAGCAACCACACGCAGTGCGAATACAACGGGAAGCCCACCACCGTGTGCTACCTCTTCGCGCGCAAGTTCGCGCCCAGCGCACTCGGCACGCTCATCAACCTCACAACCACGCTACTCGACTTCTAATCTTCTTATTCTTCTTTTTTTTGTCTATATATATATCACTGATGATTGAGTGCTAGCTAATTACTTGACTATCTATCTATACAAACTTGTACGTACTTTTGGTGTCAAATTGTATTGTAAGTAGTAGGTAGTTCATCATTCTTGTTCGGTAAGATTAGGGACGGTTTTCATATTTTTTTATGAGAAGACACCGGTGGAAAAAGGGCCTCTAGTTCCGGTTCATAAGGACCATTGGTCCCGGTTTCCGAACCGGGACCAATCACTCGGCACTAATGCTAACCGGGACCAATGGATCTCCACGTGGACGCGCGCGACACGAGGGGGGTGGATCATTGGTCCCGGTTCATGGCACAAACCGGGACCAATGGATGTCCACGTGGGCACACGCGCGACGAGGGGTGGATCATTGGTCCCGGTTCGTGGCACGAACCGGGATCGTTGGTCTCTGCATTTCGGGCTATTTTTTACCGCGGTAGGGTTTTGTTTTATTTTATTTTATTTATTTGGTGTTCTGTATTCAATTTAATGGTACTATATATATACAGCAATAATGAAACCACGATATATATATACATATATATATAACACATCATGATAACGAATATATTTACACCGTCTTATCCGTCGTGCTTGGTCGAAACATATTAATTACAAACGGTACTCACACGAATTTGATCTAATTTACATCTTCTTTTTTACACTTCACCCTTCCAAATGAACCGGGTAATAGTATTCTCCTTTCGGATCTATGACTTGTTCTAATAAGAATTCGGCAATTTCCTCTTGAATTGCTTGCACACGTTTTTTGATAGAAGACCGTCTTGCATCCGTTCGATCTAATTTAAGGGAATCAATATATATGAATGAAACTAAACACAATTGGTTGTAATAAAATAAAGTTGTGATTATTGTTTATCGCACTTCAATTTTTTTGATGTTCCGGTCTGTGCCCTTCTCTTTGGTCGTCTAGCGAATCAACTCGTAGACATATGTAACATCCGCAAACTTCAATCCAAGCTTATCAAGATCAAATCAACCAAAAATGGGGTTAACAAAAACTTTTCCAAATTTAAAATGAAAGCATTCATATATGTGTGCATTTAAAATAGGAGTTGTTTGAATTACCATGATTAAGTGATCCAATGCTTGTAAAATGTTTCTTAGGTGATTTAAACATCATATACATCTTTCCCAAACTTTTCCTAAAGAAAATCTAATAAAAAAGAATTAAAAAGGAGGAATGGTTATTTTGGCCATTTTAATCCACTATCCTACTTGGAGTGTTTCTAGCACTCATTTCTTAACAGAAACAATTCTTGATCTTTGTACCCCTTGCTAGTACACATAATGAGGTACCAAGGCCCACCTTTTGATCTGCTAAAAACATTCTTTTACTTATTTTAATTGGTATTTAAAAATTGAATCTAATGCATATGCATAGATCACCCCTATTTCAAAACCCATCTTTTTGAGCTCCATTTTCAAAACCCTTGCAACCAGAGACTACCTAGCACTAGTGGAGATCACTTAAAAATTTTGAAACCAAAATTCAAAACTTTTTCTCTTTCAGCCATTTCATCAAACACCTTGCTGGCAAGATCATATTGGTCTAACTAATACTGTTTTGGGTTGATTTTGTCTAGCAATTGCAATGTGCTTTGATCATCTTGTCCCCCTCAAGCCTGACCAGACCAACCCCAGCCTCTTCCCTACCCCCTAGCTGCACTGCACTGCTATGCCGAGCCCTCTCTCGCCGGCTTACCGTGCACTCGCAGCAGCAACCCTCTCCAGCCCCTCTCGCCATGTCTAGCACGATGCCAGTGGTCCACCTCCACCACCCAACCAGCCCCGGGCCAGAGACAGAGGGCAGAGCGGCCAGGAACCGCCGCGCCCGGAGCTGGTCGAGCATGCCGACGCCGCCCCCAGAGCACGCCCTGTCCCCGCTCGCACAGACCGCCCCTTGGCCACAGCCCGCGCCCGCCGCTCCGCCTCGACCTGGAGAACACCCCAGACACCCCCGCTGGCCGCCCAATGCCTCACAACCACTGCTCGCCGTGGACACCGCCGTCTCTGCCGCTCAGAGCGCCACCTCGCCCAGACCGCATGCCACCGCCCCTACGGTCGCATTCAATGCCTAGAGCACCGCCAGGGATCCGCACGTCGATCGCCACCTGCAGCCATGCCTCTACCCCGCCGTAGCCATGTCGCCACCGTCGACTGCCCATCCCGCTCGGTCTCACCGTCGTGCCTATAAAAGGAGCCCTCCCCAGCCTCTTCTCTCCACACCATTCCACTCCCCTCACCTCTCTGAACCTCACACACCCCTAGCCGGAGCAAGGCGAGCTCTGCCTCATCGGAATTGGAGCCGGAGCAGCCGCAACAGGAGGAGAAGGGCGCCGCTGATTGCGACCACCCCAAGCTCCGCTGCAACCGCGCCTAGCCTCGCCGTCGTCTTCTAGTTCGTTTGCCCGCCTCGCCGACCCTGCTGGAGCCCTGGTACGTCCCCAGCAGACCGCCACCGAGCCGCTAGGGTTCGAGCTCGCCGACGACCAGTTCGTCGTCGACGACGACCTTCAGCCGTAGATTCCTATTCGAATCCTACGGCTCACAGCGCGCGTACCGTTTCGCGTGTTAAGTGCCGCTGACGAGCGGGACCCCCCGTCAGCTGAGCCCCGCGCCGCGGAGCGTCACTGGGCCGGCCCAAGTCTTTTCCCGCGCTAGCCCAACCATTCAAAGCTGGATTTTCCTTTTTAGTTAAATCTAGTTTCTGTCCTCTATTTCAAAATTCAATTCTGTGAGTTTTACAAATCCAAATTGCACGAAAACAATTTTGTCTGAAAGGTATTGAGATGATCTATCCAAGCCCGTTGGATTTAATTCAATTAGAGTTATAGATCTCTCCTAATAAAAATAAGAAAACAAAAGCATTTGCATCTTGCAACTTTTTTATAAAATCAACCAAGTTAGCTTTTGAGTTGTTTCCAACTCTCAAAAATCACATTTCATCATATCTATCCAAATATGTAATAATATTAATGTTTACATGCAGTGACTTTGGAATAGTACCAAAATAATGCTATATAGGCATTTCTAGTCACTTTAAATCATTAAATAATGAACTTAAACCAAAGTAATATTGATCCAGATGTTAGAATATGTGGTGAGGACATGTGTCCCTATGATCCCATGTTTTAAGCGGTGAATATTAAATGTAGTTAATTTTTGAATGAGTAGAAATTACTTTTCTAAAATAAAAAGGTTGAAACTATTGAATTAAACTTATGATGCTTGTGACGATAATAGATCATCAAATGTGTGCTTTAGAATACTACTTAGCTTAGTTAAGTTTTGCTTGGTGATTGTGTACCCCGTATGTCTTTATAGACGATAGTACCGACCAAGTCTACGAGGAGGAGGAGTTCTACCAAGAAGAAGAAGAAAACTTCAACCACTGCACCCACCAAGGCAAGCTAGCACTATCCAAGATTAACCCTTGAAAGTTGTACTTGCAAGCCACCCTTACCAATGCAAGCTAACCCTTGCAAGTTTACTAATTAGCACACTAGAATCAAACTAGATGGTTTAGCAAGGATGCCTTATGCATGCTTTGATCACACCCCCTTTTGACATTTAGTACCCCAAGTCTTACTTACAAGTTTTACTCCTCTTAGGTTATACAAAGTTCTTTACTTGTTTTGAAGGTAGCATAAAAAGTATAAAACTTGACCTATTTAGAACCCTTTAGATGTCATTCTATGGCATGAGATTGAAACCCTCTTTTCCATCTTAGTGAACACTCTTAACTTAGTAGTTTAGAGTAGATCAAAAACTTGAGTCACTTTAGATGGGAACACTTGGTGAAAATGAATTATGAAAACCTTGGAATGATGAGTCATTCTATTGAGATGTTTTGACATGTGTTGAGAAACACAAATGATTGATGATGATGAAAATGTTGAGGCATGAGCCGTAACCCGTTTATAAAACTGATGGTTGGATTCGGATGCGATACCATTCCAAATTTACCGTACAACCACATTACCTGAATTGGGTAAGGCTTAGCTGGAAATTTATATGCATTAGTATTAGTTCCCTCACGGGAGAGGTCTGAGCTGAGGCTACCTCTCAATGTTGTCCACCTATGAAGTGCCCAAGATGACTGATGGTCATGGTTGGGAGGCCATGCTCATAGGAGAGGTGCTTATACTAGGGTGTGTAAAGAGAAGGTTATGTTTGATTATCTGCATACTAAGTATGATGATTCAGGGTTATCCCTGACAGATGTATCGAATCTTGTGGTGAAAGTGTACCACCTCTGCAGAGTGTCAAACTATTCGAATAGCCGCGTCCGCGGTTATGGACAGTTGGAATGGCCATACTGTTTCGTTGTCAGATGTTTTCTAATAAACTTGATATGATTTATGATTCTTGACTTGACCACAACAGGGTTGTGTTTATGACTATAGCTTCCCAACTTAAGTGATTTTAGAATTTTACTCTATCTTTCTTTGCTTCTGAACTCAGCTTAGGTTTCAAACTTAACTTTATAGTTAAACTTAGATCTAGTACTTTAACTTAGAATTATACTACTTGTTAGTGGTAGTTTGCGAGTACTTAAAGAGTACTCATGGCTTTTGTCCCTGGCTATTATCGTGGCCAGACTATGAAGGAGACTATCAAGATGATGGCCAACCGGACGGCTATGATAACTAGGACTGTCTGCCTTCGTCAGCATTGCCTGTGCCCCCCTGAAGATGGACCCCACCGCTACGCTTATCTTTTATTTCCGCTGTTTGTTGTATTAAAGACTGGATCATGAGATCCTTATTTATGTAAGACCTTATGTATGGTTTGTAATGGATGATGTACTGTGATATCCAATCCGTTATGTCTCGCAAAAATGGTAATCCTGGGATTGCGAGGTATGGCATAACGGGCATCTGGGATTAAAAATCCGGGTGTTGACAAGTTGGTATCAGAGCCATCCTGACCATAGGAGACCCTAGTTAGAATGGACGTTCAAACAAAAACTTAGTTTCCAAAACCAAAGTGAGTATTTCTGAAAAACTATCTTCTCTCTTACCCTTGTGGATTCTTTCTCAAAAATTCATGTTCCTCAAAATTCTTACACTACTACTTAAAAATTGACACACTTGCAGCCAAGGAAGAAGAAGATGAGGGTGAAGACATCTAGGGAGACATGGATTCTTACCTCAGCAACGATGATGACTTTCTGGAGGAGGATGCTGTGGACTTCTACACTGATGATGAGGACTCCGACTTCATCGACGATGATTAGATGCACTAGAGCACTATCGTAGCATGAGATGTATCGATCTCATTGTATCGTAGCTTGCAGAATGGTTCTTCAAACCATCTGTTTTCCCCTTTGATTTGTTGTGGTGTGTGTTGTATCGTGTGCTTGCATGAATGAAAATTAAGTTAGTTGAAAAACCTGAGTTTAACTCAAAGTTTTAGCTTTGAAAAACCCAAAACCATGAACCTTAGAATTTCCCTCTTACCCCTATATCTATCTCAATCTTCAGATGACTCGTGGAAACCAAGGAGGGAGCAGCTCGTCGCAAGACCCAATGCTGCAGATCTTGCAGAATCTCATCGCTGACCGTGAAGCAAGCAGGGCAGAACGCCAAGCCAACTTAGCGACACTTCAGTAGATCGCCCAAATGGCTCTCAACAACCAAGGGCATGGAAATCAGGATCACTAGGGATCCAAACTCAAAAACTTTCAGAACACCAATCCCCAATCTTCAACTAATCTGAGAACCCATTAGATGCTGATGACTGGTTACAGACCATGGAAAACAACTTAGAAGTTGCCAGAGTGGATGAGAATGAGAAAGTTCTCTTTGCCACCCACTATCTGGCGGGAGATGCAAGAGCTTGGTGGAATAGCATCTGCAATATGAACCATGGTCAAGTGATGACATGGGAAGCATTCAAAGTCAAGTTCAGCTGCACCCACGTGCCGCAAGGTCTAGTCAACAGAATGAGAGATGAATTCCGTGAATTGAAGCAAGGGAGAATGACTGTGGTGGAGTACCATGACAGATACCTGTCACTTGCCAGATATGCACCTGATGAGATCAACACAGAGGCCAAGAAGAAGGAGAGATTCTTGAATGGACTGCATGATGAGATGCAGACTGTCCTCATCAACATCCGTTTCTAGGATCTTGAAGAGCTAGTCGACTCTACCATTCAGATGGAAGGGAAGATTAACCAGGCAAACGACAACCGCAAGCATCGTATGATGCAGCAGTCTGGATCCAGTAGTCACCAGAAGTACCGTCCCAACCCTTTACCAGGATATGCACCAAGGAACAACCGACCCCCAATGTCTCGCCCGAGCTACCCCAACCGTAGCGGAGGCAATGTGAAGTCCGGAGGAAACAATCACAACTCCGGAAATGCCAACAATTTCAACCGTGCACCTCCCAAGAACCACAACAACAACAACAACAACACTGCACCCAGAACTGGCAGCAATGCTGTGCCTGTCGCAATCAAGGACAAGTCCCAGATCACCTGTTTCGAGTGTGGAGTGAAAGGTCACTACTCCAATGAGTGTCCCAAGAAGACTGCAGCCAATACCAATGTGAATGCCCCAACCCAGCAGCAGCGTCGTGTTCAACCAGGAAGGAGATTTTCCCTAGGAAACCCTCACAACCGCAATGGCCGTCTCTTCCACATGAACGCAGAAGAAGCCCAGGAAGCGCCAGATATAGTGCTGGGTATGTTTTCTGTCAACTCAGTTTTAGCAAGAGTATTGTTTGATTCTGGAGCATTGCATTCATTTGTCAACGAAGAATTTGCATGCACTAGTAAGATTCACCCAACCAACCTGAAGCATGTCATGATAGTTCAAATCCCTGGTTCAACTACAAAAGCTAGAAAATTTTGCAAAGCTGTACCTATCAGAATACATGGGATAGATTTTTATGCCAACCTAATTGTACTTGGAACCAAAGAATTGGAAGTAGTACTAGGTATGGACTGGATGTCAAGGCATAAAGGATTGATAGACTGTGCTTAGAAAGCCATCACCATGACCAGTAGTTCCGGAGTCACAGTAGAGCATATCTCTGAAACCTTACCCCGTCAATTCAAGTGCAACAAGAGTGTAGCCTTGCCCACCATAGACCAAGTCAGAGTAGTCTGTGAATACCCCGACGTATTCCCAGATGAATTGCCAGGTATGCCCCCGGATAGGGATATTGAGTTCATTATCGAACTAATCCCCGAAACCGGACCAATAGCCCAGAGACCCTATAGCATGAACCCCTCAGAGTTAGTGGAACTGAAGAAGGAGTTGGATGCCATGTTAGAGAAAGGATTAATTCAACCAAGTGCATCGCCATGGAGATCACCAGTGTTATTCGTCGACAAGAAAGATGGAGGCAACCGTCTGTGCACAGATTACCGAAAGTTGAATGACGTCACCATCAAAAACAAGTACCCCTTGCCAAAGATAGAGGATCTATTTGATCAGTTGACTGGAGCCCAGGTATTCTCAAAGATTGATCTTAGGACTGGTTATCACCAACTTAAGATTCGTGCAACGGATATTCCAAAGACCGCCTTTACTACTCGCTATGGTTTATACGAGTACACGGTTATGTCTTTTGGATTAACCAATGCCCCTACTTATTTCATGAATCTCATGAATAAGATCTTTATGAATTTCCTAGATAAGTTTGTAGTTTTGTTTATCGACGACATCCTTATCTACTCCAAGTCATAAGAAGAGCATGAGCAACATCTGAGAGTTATCCTAGAAACCCTGAGAGAGCATCAGTTATATGCCAAGTTCAGCAAGTTTGAGTTCTGGCTAAAAGAAGTAGGATTCCTAGGACATATTGTGTCTGCCGGAGGAGTCTCTGTTGATCCCGCCAAGATCAAAGATGTCGAAGAATGGGAAGCCCCAACCACTCAAACCCAAGTCCGTGCATTTCTCGGATTAGCGGGATATTACCGCAAGTTCGTAGAAGGATTCTCGAGCATAGCCTGACCAATGACCCAATTGTTGAAGAAGGATAAGAAGTTTGAATGGACAGACAAATGTGAAGCCAGCTTCCAGGAGCTGAAGAAGAGATTGATATCAGCCCCAATTTTGGTCATGCCAGACATCAAGAAGCCGTTTGATGTGTATTGTGACGCATCCAAGATTGGTCTAGGATGTGTATTGATGCAAGAAGGCAAAGTTATCGCTTATCTGTCTCGACAACTGAAGCAGCATGAGCAGAACTATCTGACCCATGATCTTGAGCTAGCAGCTGTGGTTCTAGCACTGAAGACATGGCGTCATTATTTGATGGGTAATCGCTGCGAGATTTACTCAGATCATAAGAGCTTGAAGTATATCTTCACACAGAAGGAGCTGAATATGAGGCAAAGAAGATGGATAGAGTTAATCAAGGATTATGACCTTGACATTCACTATCACCCTGATAAAGCCAATGTGGTAGCGGATGCTCTTAGCAGATTGCCGTGTTGGCTTAACACCATGATCAAGGAGAAGCAACCAAGTTTGTATGAGGAGTTGGAGCAGTTCAAGACTGAATTGGTTAGCAAAGGATTCCTAGCTAGAATGGAACTTCAACCCATGTTGATTAGCCAAATCAAGGAAGCCCAGAAGGGAAATGAAAGTATCCACGGAATCAAACGTCGTATTGGTACAGGAAGGGTACCTGGATTCACTGAAGATGAAGAAGGAGTACTGTGGTATAAAGGACGTATCTGTGTGCCAGCAGATTCGAAACTAAAGGAAGTTATCATGAAGGAAGCTCATGATACTCTTTATTCTATCCACCCTGGAGGAACAAAGATATATCAGGACTTGAAGGAGCAATTTTGGTGGCACAAGATGAAGAGAGAAATCAGAAGCTACATCGCCAAATGTGACATCTGTCAAAGAGTCAAAGCAGAGCATCCGAGACCTGCAGGACTGTTGCAACCATTGCAGATTCCGGAATGGAAATGGGATTCCGTTGGAATGGACTTTATCACCGGTTTACCTACTTCTAGTAGGGGAAATGACTCAATCTGGGTCATAGTTGATAGACTGTCCAAGGTAGCCCACTTCATACCTGTCAAGACAACTTACCAGAGTGCCAAGTTAGCCGAGCTGTACATTGCTAGGATTGTTAGTCTGCATGGAACCCCCAAGACCATCGTATCGGATTGAGGAACCCAATTTACTTCAAGATTTTGGCAAAAAGTTCAGGAAGGTTTAGGAACCAAGTTGAACTTCAGCACCGCATATCACCCTCAAACAGACGGACAGACCGAGAGAGTCAACCAGATCCTAGAGGATATGCTTAGAGCTTGTGTTTTGGAATACGGATCAAAATGGGAAGACTGCCTACCTTTCGCAGAATTCTCATATAACAACAGTTATCAAGCTAGTTTGCAGATGGCACCATTTGAATTCCTATACAGAAGAAAGTGTCGTACCCCTTTGAATTGGTCGCAAGTAGGAGAGAGTCAGATTTTTGGACCCGACATTCTCCGAGAAGCAGAAGAGAAAGTTCACAAAGTCCGTGAGCACCTCAAGACTGCCCAATCTAGACAGAAGAGTTATGCTGACAAAAGAAGGAGAGACCTGACTTTCAATGTCGGAGATTTTGTATATCTCAAGGTTTCACCATTGAAGGGAACTCAACGCTTTAGTCTAAAGGGAAAGTTAGCCCCTAGATATATCGGACCTTTCAAGATTCTGAACCATCGAGGAGAAGTATCGTATCAGTTGGAACTGCCTGAAGAGATGCCCGCCATCCACAATGTGTTCCATATCTCGTTACTTCGCAAATGTCTAGAAGTGCCCGAGAAGACTGAAGTTTTCAAGAACATCGATCACAGAGCTGTGGAAATCAACAATGACTTGACCTACAGGGAAGTACCCATCCGTATCTTAGAAGAAGCTTACAGAACCACCAGGACCAGAAGCATCAAGTTTCTCAAGATTCAGTGGAGCAACCATACCAAAGAGGAAGCCACTTGGGAGCGCGAAGATTACATTAGGACAGAGTTCCCAGATCTCTTTAGTTCCTAGTTTTCTTGTAAATCTCGAGATGAGATTTTGTTTAAGGGGGGAAGGTTTGTAACATCCCAAAACTTCAATCCAAGCTTATCAAGATCAAATCAACCAAAAATGGGGTTAACAAAAACTTTTCCAAATTTAAAATGAAAGCATTCATATATGTGTGCATTTAAAATAGGAGTTGTTTGAATTGCCATGATTAAGTGATCCAATGCTTATAAAATGTTTCTTAGGTGATTTAAACATCATCTACATCTTTCCCAAACTTTTCCTAAAGAAAATCCAATAAAAAGAATTAAAAAGGAGGAATGGTCATTTTGGCCATTTTAATCCACTACCCTACTTGGAGTGTTCCTAGCACTCATTTCTTAACAGAAACAATTATTGATCTTTGTACCCCTTGCTAGTACACATAATGAGGTACCAAGGCCCACCTTTTGATCTGCTAAAAACATTCTTTTACTTATTTTAATTGGCATTTGAAAATTGAATCTAATGCATATGCATAGATCACCCTATTTCAAAACCCATCTTTTTGAGCTCCATTTTCAAAACCCTTGCAACCAGAGACTACCTAGCACTAGTGGAGATCACTCAAAAATTCTGAAACCAAAATTCAAAACTTTTTCTCTTTCAGCCATTTCATCAAACACCTTGCTGGCAAGATCATATTGGCCTAACTAATACTGTTTTGGGTTGATTTTGTCTAGCAATTGCAATGTGCTTTGATCATCTTGTCCCCCTCAAGCCTGACCAGACCAACCCCAGCCTCTTCCCTACCCCCTAGCTGCACTTCACTGCCATGCCGAGCCCTCTCTCGCCGGCCGACCGTGCACTCGCAGCAGCAACCCTCTCCAGCCCCTCTCGCCATGTCTAGCACGAGGCCAGTGGTCCACCTCCACCGCCCAACCAGCCCTGGGCCAGAGACAGAGGGCAGAGCGGCCAGGAACCGCCGCGCCCGGAGCTAGTCGAGCATGCCGACACCGCCCCCAGAGCACGCCCTGTCCCCACACGCACAGACCGCCCCTTGGCCACAACCCGCGCCCGCCGCTCCGCCTCGACCTGGAGAACACCCCAGACACCCCCGCGGGCTGCCCAACGCCTCACAGCCACCACTCGCCGTGGACATCGCCGCCTCTGCCGCTCAGAGCGCCACCTCGCCCAGACCGCGTGCCACCGTCCCTACGGCCGCATTCAATGCCTAGAGCACCGCCAGGTAACCGCACGTCGATCGCCACCCGCAGCCATGCCTCTACCCCGCCGTAGCCATGTCGCCACCGTCGACTGCCCATCCCGCTCGGTCTCACCGTCGGGCCTATAAAAGGAACCCTTCCCAGCCTCTTCTCTCCACACCATTCCACTCCCCTCACCTCTCTGAACCTCACACACCCCTAGCCGGAGCAAGGCGAGCTCTGCCTCGCCGAAATTGGAGCTAGAGCAGCCGTAGCAGGAGGAGAAGGGCGCCGCTGATTGCGACCACCCCAAGCTCCGCTGCAACCGCGCCTAGCCTCGCTGTCGTCTTCCCGTTTGTTTGCCCGCCTCGCCGACCCTGCTGGAGCCCTGGTACGTCCCTAGCAGACCCCCACCGAGCCGCTAGGGTTCGAGCTCGCCGGCGACCAGTTCGTCGTTAACGACGACCTTCAGCCGTAGATTCCTATTCTAATCCTACGGCTCACAGCGCGCGTACCGTTTCGCGTGTTAAGTGCCGCTGACGAGCGGGACCCCCCTGTCAGCTGAGCCCCGCGCCGTGGAGTGCCACTGGTCCGGCCCAAGTCTTTTCCCGCGCTAGCCCAACCATTCAAATCTGGATTTTCCTTTTTAGTTAAATCTAGTTTCTGTCCTCTATTTCAAAATTCAATTCTGTGAGTTTTACAAATCCAAATTGCACGAAACCAATTTTGTCTGAAAGGTATTGAGATGATCTATCCAAGCCCGTTGGATTTAATTCAATTAGAGTTATAGATCTCTCCTAATAAAAATAAGAAAACAGAAGCATTGGCAACTTGCAACTTTTTTATAAAATCAACCAAGTTAGCTTTTGAGTTGTTTCCAACTCTCAAAAATTACATTTCATCATATCTATCCAAATATGTAATACTATTAATGTTTACATGTAGTGACTTTGGACTAGTACCAAAATAATGCTATATAGGCATTTCTAGTCACTTTAAATCATTAAATAATGAACTTAAACCAAAGTAATATTGATCCAACCTTTAAATATCATTCCCACATGTTAGAATATGTGGTGAGGACATGTGTCCCTATGATCCCATGTTTTAAGCGGTGAATATTAAATGTAGTTAATTTTTGAATGAGTAGAAATTACTTTTCTAAAATAAAAAGGTTGAAACTATTGAATTAAACTTGTGATGCTTGTGATGATAATAGATCATCAAATGTGTGCTTTAGAATACTACTTAGCTTAGTTAAGGTTTGCTTGGTGATTGTGTACCCCGTATGTCTTTATAGACGATAGTACCGACCAAGTCTACGAGGAGGAGGAGTTCTACCAAGAAGAAGAAGAAGAAAACTTCAACCACTGCACCAACCAAGGCAAGGTAGCACTATCCAAGATTAACCCTTGCAAGTTGTACTTGCAAGCCACCCTTACCAATGCAAGCTAACCCTTGCAAGTTTAGTAATTAGCACACTAGAATCAAACTAGATGGTTTTAGCAAGGATGCCTTATGCATGCTTTGATCACACCCCCCTTTTGACATTTAGTACCCCAAGTCTTACTTACAAGTTTTACTCCTCTTAGGTTATACAAAGTTCTTTACTTGTTTTGAAGGTAGCATAAAAAGTATAAAACTTGACCTATTTAGAACCCTTTAGATGTCATTCTATGGCATGAGATTGAAACCCTCTTTTCCATCTTAGTGAACACTCTTAACTTAGTAGTTTAGAGTAGATCAAAAACTTGAGTCACTTTAGATGGGAACACTTGGTGAAAATGAATTATGAAAACCTTGGAATGATGAGTCATTCTATTGAGATGTTTTGACATGTGTTGAGAAACACAAATGATTGATGATGATGAAAATGTTGAGGCATGAGCCGTAACCCGTTTATAAAACTGATGGTTGGATTCGGATGCGATACCATTCCAAATTTACCGTACAACCATATTATCTAAATTGGGTAAGGCTTAGCTGGAAATTTATATGCATTAGTATTAGTTCTCTCATGGGAGAGGTCTGAGCTGAGGCTACCTCTCAATGTTGTCCACCTATGAAGTGCCCAAGATGACTGATGGTCATGGTTGGGAGGCCATGCTCATAGGAGAGGTGCTTATACTAGGGTGTGTAAAGGGAAGGTTATGTTTGATTATCTGCATACTAAGTATGATGATTCAGGGTTATCCCTGACAGATGTATCGATACTTGTGGTGAAAGTGTACCACCTCTGCAGAGTGTCAAACTATTCGAATAGCCGCGCCCGCGGTTATGGACAGTTGGAATGGCCATACTGTTTCGTTGTCAGATGTTTTCTAATAAACTTGATATGATTTATGAATCTTGACTTGACCACAACAGGGTTGTGTTTATGACAATAGCTTCCCAACTTAAGTGATTTTAGAATTTTACTCTATCTTTCTTTGCTTCTGAACTCAGCTTAGGTTTCAAACTTAACTTTATAGTTAAACTTAGATCTAGCACTTTAACTTAGAATTATACTACTTGTTAGTGGTAGTTTGCGAGTACTTAAAGAGTACTCATGGATTTTGTCCCTGGCTATTATCGTGGCCAGACTATGAAGGAGACTATCAAGATGATGGCCAACCGGACGGCTATGATAACTAGGATTATCCGCCTTCGTCAGCATTGCCTATGCCCTCCCTGAAGATGGACCCCACCGCTACGCTTATCTTTTATTTCCGCTGTTTGTTGTATTAAAGACTAGATCATGAGATCCTTATTTATGTAAGACCTTATGTATGGTTTGTAATGGATGATGTACTGTGATATCTAATCCGTTATGTCTCGCAAAAATGGTAATCCTGGGATTGTGAGGTATGGCATAACGGGCATCTGGGATTATAAATCCAGGTGTTGACAACATAGTATCCACATAAGTTATTCCCGGCTTCCTGCCTCAAGCATTTTACGAGAACGGAGTTCAATAATCAAGCATGATAATGGTGGTATTGAAACTAGAATTAAAAAGATGCGTGGATCTAGCAAGTAGTACTTACAGTTAATGGTTGAAATGTAAGCTCTGGCTTCCAAACACCCCTAGTGTTAGCGGTGAACCGTTTCCAAGCCTTTTGGATACATTCCTGCATGTTCGCCCACTTTTCTAAAGGTGTGCGTTTCGAGTCCATGAATTTTACTACTTTGGTGTCAACAGCAAGGATTAACAGAATATAGTAGTAGCTGGACACACTAACAAAATATAACACGAGTCAATTATACGCTTAACATCGAGTAAGCGAAAATAGAATATGTACAAGACAGTAACACTCATCCAGCGTTCTAAGGAAATAGTATTTCCCTTCTGTTGCTGAAATACGTCAACGCTTGTACCAAGTTATCCTCTGTCTCTTTGGGTTTTGTTTTTAGAGTAACTTCATGAACGAAATTGCAGTCAACAAACCTAAGGTCATAGATTTGTCCTTTGTTGCATTCGAGAATCTTCATTCTTCATATATAATTAGTATAGTGATCAGTAAGATTATACAAGCAACGAATGTGCTGAGCTAGAAAGACTTAATTACAAAAATTAATAATACTTACAAACAATAGGCATTGATGATAGTTTTGTCGAGGGTGTCTTGTTGGTAAAACTGAAATAATTCTGAAAATTCAATCAGTAGGAAGCCATCTCCATGACCGTTATGGTGGTGTTTATATCCAGCATAGATCCAGTTTTTGAATTCAGCACAGGCTTGCATGTACCACTTATGCAATCTTCGTATTTTTGTTGGTAGATCTTTGACTAACTCGGGTTTGATGAGAGGAGCCCCGTACCGGTATACGTATGCTATTTCTTGCTACCCCTCGAACTCATCCATACGGCTCATGTACTCAGTAATAGGCAGTCCATATAATTTGGTCTTTTCTTCGTACAGTTGAACAAATTCCGGATCAATGTTCGGATCATGCCGCTCCTAGGCTCTCTACTCATTGGTATCGTACACTTTGAGCGGTTTGATCGATCGATTTTTCTGTTGTCCGAGTTGGGCAACTTCTTTCCCGACTCTCTGCTCTTTTGCCTCAGCCGACTTGGTAATAGAGCGATTATAGTCTAATGTGAGCGCTATGGGTTGGTGAAGCTGAATCTTAAGCGCAGCTGCTTTGGCTTTATCTTCTGTGGTGACCCGAAACAATGGCTCTATCAGCTTTTTCTTATTAGCCATGTCAATCTTCCACTTTTCATAATGGGCAGCTGCGGCCGCAACAATTTCCTCATCTGTCTTCTCACAAGGTAGCTTCTTCATATTCTTATGAGGTACTTTTGGGAGGGGCGATAGCTTACGTTTCGGTGATCGGAACGTGCTCTTGCTGCTGGTGGTGGTGCTGCCCCTCTTAGTATACTTCCGCTTTTGTCTCTAAGGCTCAGGGGATGGAGACGGCTGACGCGGTGGCGGAGACGGTTGAGGCGGCGATGGAGACGGCTGGGGCGGCGATGGAGACGGCTGCGCTGAGTGGTGAGGCGGTGAAGGCGATGGTTGTGCTGGAGAATGATGAGGTGGTGGCGAAGGTGGATTGCTACTCTGAGGAGTGGGTGGCCTTGGCGGCACATAATTTGGAAGCACGATGTGCTCCTTTGGCCATACAATAGTCCCTCCTTTGACTTCTCCTAGTTCAGTCAGCTCCATATCTTCCCCTGCAGGGTGGTCCAGCTTCAGCTCCTCAAAATCTTGCTTCACATCATCCACCGTGATGACAGCGTACCCTTTTGGAACCAGTCTGCAATGCCAAGTTGGGTTAGGCGCAACTGGTATGGCCATGCCGACCGCCGTCGTCACCCTTAAGTTCATAACTTGCACCTTTAGCTCACAAGCTGTGCTCTCCGTGAAATCATCCACTGGGTATCATTTAGGAGGAGCCGTCATCGGTGCATCATCATCAACATCCTGGAGCTGCGTGGAAGCGATGCTCCTTTTCTTATTCGATAGGGCGTCGGTACCATCGAATGCAGCTTCTACCATGTGCCGCTGAGATTGGCCGCTAGTACCTTGCTAGCTAAGTCTGTCGAGTTGATCCTGGTGCCGCTTTAATGCTTCTTCTACATTACGCAACTGGTCTACAGCAGCCGCTTTCTCAGCTGCCTCCCTTTCCTTTCTCCTCTGATGGCTTTTATCGGGATATCTCTTCATTTCCGCGGGGAAGGCAACATTCCATGGCTTGGAGTCTGGTGTGCCTCGTGCTCGTCCTTCGTGTTCATCATTTTTAAGGGTGCGTGTGTGCTCGTCGTTCTCTCTATCGGGAACGAACCGTCCCGCTGCAACATCATCTACTGCATTTCTAATATCGTCGATGGGCAGTAGGGGATGATCTTTGTGTTTCTAATTATATATTGCCCTCCCTTCTTTGTCCAACATGCCCCATGGCCGTAAAACCAGTTTCTCGCCCGTGGTGTCCATGTTGTGGGCTCTGGTCTGATCTCGGCAACAATGTAATTGACCTCAAGTGCATCCCACTTAGGCATGCAACCGGCGAAACCAGCAGGCCCCATATTATGATGGTACACTTTCTTAGCAGCGTTCTCTGTATTTATTCTAGACCTTTCCTTAGCTTTCTCCGATGTCTTGTACTTCACAAAATCTTCCCACTGGTGTCTTAACTTAGCATAGCCGCCTTGATTGAAATCCGGAGTCTTCTCTACCTTGATAAAGTTATTGTACAATTTCTTCTTCCAGTTCTTGAATGCATCGGCCATCTTGATGAGAGCAAACTTCTTGACTCTTTGCACAAGCTCCATTCTTGCTCTCTCCTCCTCATATGGATTCACATCTGGCATCAGAGGGAGGAAATTAATCATGAGTTTGTCAAAAATCTTATCTTTGGCATTGTCGCCGACATACGGGACTCCACCGCCGCTTGGCTGATTCCATTCTTGAACGGTGATCGGGATGTATTCCCTCACAAGAACTCCGCATTGCTTGACAAATTTTTTTGCGACATCGCTGGGAGCTTGTGGTTCACCGTCTACACCGACCACTTCGATCCTATACCTCACAGCGTCATCCAACTTTTTTGTTGGGCCTCGTTTCGTTCTTACGGAAGAAGTTCTCGATCCGGAGGGCTAAAAGAAGAAAGAGTGTTAATATATGCATGTATATATATAGACATCAACATTTTAATTACAAAAATACATATATACACCTCGCCGGTGTTTGCGAGATTTAAGGTTCCGCCGGAGCCGTCGCCTTCTCCCTCATCGGCTTCTCCCCTGTCCCAGGCTTCGGAATCGTTCAGAAACTTCCTGGTGACATCGATATTGATATCTTCATGTTCACAGATCATTCCATGGAGGATGTTTTCCTAATGTTCTGGAATCATAGTATCTTGGTGTGTTGGATCCATAGTATCTGCAAATTAAGATTTGCAAGTTACTATAATGCAAATAATACAACACTATGCACTTATTTTCTAAATCGGTTCGGAATGCCCTAGGTGGACAAAGCATCAAACCCATGGTACTTAGGGGGTGTCGGTGTTCCTCTATGTAAAGTAAGGTTCAAAGTTGTATGAATATGAATGCTTACATTTTTAAATGGTATAGCTCATTTTTCTAAACATTTTGATATATTATACACATTTTTCTGATTTAAAATGAATTAGTTATGATTTTTCCCAATTTTAATCCTTTTTAAATAAATAAACATTTTTGGAATTATTAAAATTATTTTCCATCTGGCCCCACATGTCAGACTTTTATTAATTCCAGAAAACATTTCCAAAAAGAATAAAAACCTAACATGCTGGACCCACCTGTCAGCATTTTCAGTTAATAAAACAATTACAGAAAAGATTTTAAAAAGAAAAACCTTTATGACCTCATGATGACGTCACCCTGACCTCATCAATGGAGGATCTCCTCTGTCCATCAAGGATCTCCCGATCCTTTGCGCACGGGGCAGCGAGAGCAAGGGCGCTAGATGGGGGCGTGCGTGTACAACCTATATATGGCCACCCCGCTCGAAATTGGTCACCGGAGCCACGCCGGTGACAAGTTTGTGCAGCGGCGGCGGACGGTGATCGACGCAGAGACGACTGAGAGCAAGAGGAAGCGAGATAGAGCGTCCATGAGGACCGCTGGCTCACCACGAGCGTGATGCCGTGGTCAGGGAAGCAAGGGGAGGCCGTACGGAGGCGAATCGAAGGCGGCCAGAGCTCGGGAAGGTCACGACTTTGGGCTCGATTCCAGCCAAATGAGAGCGTCTCGATTCTGGCCATCGACGGTGGTGGCGTGGCGGCGGCGGGCATCGACGGCGTGAACCGGCTCTGGATTTGGGCAGCCTGACGGCATGAATTTGCTCTGCCACAAATTTTCCTTAGCCGCGCGTCGATATGCTCTGTGATTTGGGGGAGTTGGGAAGGAAGAAGGGTCGGCGCTGTATATTGTACAGGCCATTGGTCCCGGTTCATTGCATCAACTAGGACCTTTGATGCATTGGTCCCGGTTGATGGGATGAACCAGGACCAATGGCTTGGGGTGGAGCGTTCCTGGGGCCACCACGTGCGCGCGCACACTGATAGCTCTGTGTATGGCGCCTAGAAAAGTGCTGGTGCGGTGTTGATGTAGAGCTCGTTGGGAACCCCAAGAGGAAGGTATGATGAGCACAACAACAAGTTTCCCTCAGTAATGAAACCAAGGTTTAATCGAACCCGTAGGAGCAAGGAAACACCCCAAAGGTGTTACTAGCTGAGCTTTGGCAGGGCGCACTACCGGTGCTAGTAGCAACATGGAGGCCTGCACAACACAACCACAGAACTTTGTCCCCAACTTGCGATGAGGTTGTCAATCTCACCGTGTTTTGCGGTAAACAAAGGATTAAACATATCGAATGGAAAGAAGTAAAAGTTTGCAGAAAGTAAACACAAAGCAGTAAACAGTTTGTAGATTGAATGTAAAAGACAAGGACCGGGATCCATAGTTCACTAGAGGTGGCTCTCCTTAGATACATAACATGCTGGGTGAACAAATTACAGCAGGGCAATTGATAAACATCGAGAAAGCAATACATTCATATAATAATCATCTTGACTCCTTTGAGACTTGATTGGGCATTACAACATTATACATAGACCGCCATCCAACTGCATCTATGACTAATAATCCACCTTCAGGTTATCATCCGAACCCCCTCCAGTATTAAGTTGCAAGCAACAGATTATTGCTTTATGAACTGCGTGTAAAGTAAACAATATGATTGTTCTATGAACAAAGGATTGTTGTTTTCTCCCTAGTAGCAACAACACATCTAGTACCTTAGAGATTTCTGTCACTTCCCCAGATTACCAGAAGCATGAATCCACTATCGAGCATAAATACTAACTCTTGGAGTTGTTAGCATCTACTTGGCCAAGCTAGCTACTAACAACAGAAAGCATGCAAGATCAGAAATAACAAAGACATGATAGAATCAATAATCAATCTGAAATAGCATCTCAATATCCATCGGATCCCCGCAAACACAACATGCAGAATTACAAATAGATGATCTTGATCATGAACGGAGCTCACAAGATCTAAACATGAAAGCACAAAGGAGGAGAACGAGCCATCTAGCTACTACATGGATCCGTAGTCCAAGGATGAACTACTCAAGCATCATACCAGAGGCTTGCATGGTGATGAAGAAGGCCTCCAGGGTGAATTCCCCTCTCCGGCAGGGTGCCGGGAAGAGCTTCAGATCCCTCCTGATCTAGGGATGGAGATGACGGCAGCTACAGACTCTTTCGTGGATTTTTTGATCGGGTACTTAGGGTTTATGTCCCGAGGGCATCTTATAGTCGGAAGGGGAGGCCGAGGGGGTGCTAGGGCTGGCCTCACCACCCCCTGGCGCGGGCCAGGCTGGGCCGCGCGGCCAGGTGGTGTGGTGGCCCCCTGGCCCCTCTTCGTCTCATACTTTGGCATCTGATGACTTCCGAAAAAATAGGCACTTTGGCTTTTGTCCCGTCCAATTCCGAGAATATTCATTTTGTGACTTTCCTGGAACCAAAAACAGCAAAAAACATGCAGCTGGCACTTTGGCTCTTGTTAATAGGTTAGTCCAAGAAATCATATGAAAAGTACTCCAAAGGTGGAACAAAACACAAGAAAGTGGATAAAACCAAGCATGGAACATCAAAAATTATAGATACATTTGCAATGTATCAACATCCCCAAGCTTAACTCCTTCTCGTCCTCGAGTAGGTAAGTGATAAAAAGAAAGAATAATTTTTGAGGTGACATGCACCATCAAAGACTTGATCAAAGTATTTGTAAAACATTCAAGGCTGGGATCATAATACGTCAATCAAATCATGAAAGACAAAGTTCTAGCAATAAGCAAAGAAACCATGATGCAACATGAAAAGGCACAAACAAAAGATTCATGAATAACAATGCTTTGCAAGACGTTTGTTTGTTTCACATAAAGAAAACATAGCATAATAGTATTCAGCTTGTCCCTCGTAGAGTAGCAAATATAAATGCATAGGACACCTTCACAGTTCATAAGAGTGACTAGATACAAATAGTTTAAAACAAGTAATATCAAAGTATGCATCAATCAACTAGTCTTGGGACAATGCACATAGAACTAAGAATGGCCACTATGCTCTCAAAGTATGTGCATAAAGATAGAAGATGGAGACTCAATATAATGGTGGAAGAAAGGCCTTTATAGAAGGAAGTAGGGATTCAAGTCTCATAAAGAGCTTCCAAAAATTATGGTACTTATAGCTTTCAGCTCTCATTGCCCCTATCATAAGCATCTTGAAGTGATTAAGGTTAAAGTGAACAAACTATGGTGTACATGCTTGACGAAGTATAAGTCAGAAATCTCATGTCCCTTGTATACGAGGGCCGCTCCTCATGATACTCAAGTTTAGTCACCGGTAAGTTCTTGTCATTGTAAGTATATGTGTATCATAGAGAACCGCCAACGGGGTACCCCTTGCCCGATGATACGGAAGAATCCCCATATCAAAATGACAAGGCAAGCAGACAACGAGCATCTCAACAATCTTCTTATTTACCATGGGAATATGGTTCTTTGTTCTCTCTTTCCTCTTTTCATAATATCTTTTTTTCTTTTCTCTTTTTCTCAATATATGACTCTTTTTTTATAAGAAGAATGCTTCATAGACAGCTCATTATGGTTACGCTGCAGGTTTCCACCATGTCAGCATGGATTAGACCAGCGGCCCAGGTGTTTCTCTAACACATATACATAACTCCATGGACTTACAATCTCCCCTTTCATTTCACACTGACGACATCCATATACAAAAGAGCATGATATCAACTAGGTACAAGTACCAAGTGCAATGTTGAAAGCGTTCCCCATGAAAGCATGGTTCTGCTAATTCCCAACAAATAAGTGAAAGCATATACAACATAGACGACACAATGATTCAAGTTTATTAAGGGCAAGAAAAGTAAAGTGTGCCATCAAGTTCGTGAGAGCTTTAATCACTAGTTTTCTCATAACAAGTTTAATTTGGAAGGTAAACAAAAGCATGAATATACCTGGAATAGCATAAGCTAGTAGGTAGGTATGGTGGACTCTTTGGAATAACTTGGTTTAGGGAGTTGGATGCATGATTGGAACTCATTGTTTGTTGTGGAGGCTAGCAAAAGACTGGGAGCGACAAACTAAGAGAGCAATAATGGCCATAATCATGCAGAGCGACAAAACATCATTGATCAAAGCATAAAGTGATACTACAAGTTGAAAACTAAAGGATCATAAAGGCTATGGTGACTTGAGATAGTCATAACATGGTGTGAGCATGCGCCAAGTCAACCCAAATAAAGCATCAAAGGAGAATACCACTATGCTATGCTTTAATATGCTAAAACAACGCATGATTCATCCATGGCACATTAAGCAATATCAATTGTTTATAACAAGTCATGCTACAACAAAGAATACTAAGCATAAATCCAAAACAATATCAAGCATGGCATGACAAAGCATAGGCCACAGTCAAAAACGAGCTCTTTTTACCACATAAGCCTGAACTTTCCTACTCTTTTCCAAACCAAACCAAACTATTTGCAAACCAATGTAAGAAAGAGGGGGTCCAACCAATTTATTCAGAAAACTAGGAAAACAAAAGCAAACGAAAAACCAAAACAAAAATGAAAAAGAAGACGCTCCAAGAACGAAAACCAAAATGAAAAACGAAAAAGAAGACACTCCAAGAACGACACAACTGTGCATGAAACAATAAAAATGAAGCGTTTGGAAGAAACCTGGAATTTTTATTAATGAAGAAGGGGATGCCTTGGGCATCCCCAAGCTTTGACGCTTGTACTTCTTGGATATTTTTTGGGGTGACACGCGTGGCATACCCAAGCTTGAGCTTTAGTCCATCCTTCATCTCATTACTCATTCCTTCCATACACCTGAAAATTTTCTTCATACAAAACTTCACACAATCTTTATTAGCAACATTAGTGCACTCAAGATAAATAAGTCTTAAAGTTCAGTTCTAACACCAAATAAACTTCCATTAGAACACTAGATACTGTAGCACTTCCCTCAAAAAGCTCAATTCCCCAAAAGAACCCAGGAAGGAACCAACAAGAAGCAAATGCAGAAAATGGCAGAAATCTGTCAAAACAGACCAGCAGGTAAAGACGAATTTTTTTCGAAGACCTTCTGTTACTCAAATCAAAAAATGATGAGCTAACGAAAGTTAGATAACCACCTGGGGCATAAGAAAAAAAATTCACGCCTCAAAAATACGTTCATAGATTTTACATGAATTTTTACGGTGAAGCATAGAAATCTGTTTTGAGACAGCAACTTTCCCAATCATTACTTCTCTCTCATTAGAGGTTACTATTGGCACAAAAAGAAAATAAAAAGGATAAGGAGCGGTTATTACTGAAGTAATAACTTCCAAGACTCATCTAAAACTTTTGGGTTATCTCCCAATAAGTACTTTTCTTTAACGCCTTTAAGTTAGGCATAAGAAGCAAAGAAAGAATCAAGTGTTCTCAAATGAAGAAGCATTAAAACCAAATTTCTTGCCCTTACCTCTCTTACTTCTATTCTTAACCTTGGGGAAAATATGATTGTTTGGTGGTGAAGAAAGATGCATGGTCCCCTTTCCCACATCTATTGTTGCTCCAAGGAGGTCTAATAGGGAACTTCCAAGTGTAATTTGTCCTTTTCCTGCACATTCAATAAGAAGATAATCAGTAGAAATCATTTTCCCAAGGATCTTTCTAAACACTCCTTCAGCTATTCCAAGAGGTAATATGGTAGCATTATTAGCAAGAGCTATTTCTTTTCCTCCATCAGTAAGCCCCCAAGTATTCAGAGATTCATAAATATCCTTGGGCATAAGACAAAATTCAGACATGATATCACATCGGGCTTGAAAAGTTTCAGTGTTTATCTCAATCTTTACTGTAGGGAGCCACTTTGATGGTTCAGAATTTATTGGAACATAATTGTGATACTCCCTAAGCGTATTATAGAAATATTTTAAGCTAGTAGTGCTAGTCTCAAGAGTGTTCAACCTAGCAAATATTTTTGCGAAAGAAATACCAGTTTGGCTAGGCAAGTTGTAAGTGAGGATCAATTTCTTTATAGCATTAATAGAATCATCCTCATTACATTTGAGGAAATCTCCTCCCACAACAGCGTCTAAAGCATATCTATAGAAAAGAGCAATCCCAAGGTAAAAACTTCTAAGGAACAAACTTTGAGTCATTTTAGGCTCAGTTTTTTCATGTAGATCAGAGATTCTAGACCAAGCTTCCTTGAAACTCTCTTATATTCCTTGTTTAAAAGTGAAAATCATTTCCTCGGGTGACATAGTGATTGGAGCAAGGCTATACATAGTGGCAACTTAAGAAAGGAACTAATTTTTTTGTGTTTTTCAAATAAGAAAGCAAACTAGTAAAACTAATTTTTTTATGTTTTTGATAACAAAGCAAGCAAACAAAGCAAAAAGAAACTAAGCAAAACAAAAATAACAAAGTAAAGAGATTGGTTATGAGGGACTCCCCTTATGAAGATGTCCTTGACTCCCCGGCAACGGCGCCAGAAATAGGCTTGATGGCTCTGTGTAGGGCGCCCAGAAAAGTGCTGGTGCGGTGTTGATGTAGAGCTCGTTGGGAACCCCAAGAGGAAGGTATGATGAGCACAGCAGCAAGTTTCCCTCAGTAATGAAACCAAGGTTTAATCGAACCAGTAGGAGCAAGGAAACACCCCAAAGGTGTTACTAGCTGAGCTTTGGCAGGGTGCACTACCGGTGCTAGTAGCAACATGGAGGCCTGCACAACACAACCACAGAACTTTGTCCCCAACTTGCGATGAGGTTGTCAATCTCACCGTGTTTTGCGGTAAACAAAGGATTAAACATATCGAATGGAAAGAAGTAAAAGTTTGCAGAAAGTAAACACAAAGCAGTAAACAGTTTGTAGATTGAATGTAAAAGACAAGTCCGGGATCCATAGTTCACTAGAGGTGGCTCTCCTTAGATACATAACATGCTGGGTGAACAAATTACAGCAGGGCAATTGATAAACATCGAGAAAGCAATACATTCATATACTAATCATCTTGACTCCTTTGAGACTTGATTGGGCATTACAACATTATACATAGACCGCCATCCAACTGCATCTATGACTAATAATCCACCTTCAGGTTATCATCCGAACCCCCTCCAGTATTAAGTTGCAAGCAATAGATTATTGCTTTATGAACTGCGTGTAAAGTAAACAATACGATTGTTCTATGACCAAAGGATTGTTGTTTTCTCCCTAGTATCAACAGCACATCTAGTAACTTAGAGATTTCTGTCACTTCCCCAGATTACTAGAGGCATGAACCCACTATCGAGCATAAATACTAACTCTTGGAGTTGCTAGCATCTACTTGGCCAAGATAGCTACTAACAACGGAAAGCATGCAAGATCAGAAATAACAAAGACATGATAGAATCAATAATCAATCTGAAATAGCATCTCAATATCCATCGGATCCCCGCAAACACAACATGTAGAATTACAAATAGATGATCTTGATCATGAACGGAGCTCACAAGATCTAAACATGAAAGCACAAAGGAGGAGAACGAGCCATCTAGCTACTACACGAATTTGTAGTCCAAGGATGAACTACTCACGCATCACACCGGAGGCTTGCATGGTGATGAAGAAGGCCTCCAGGGTGAATTCCCCTCTCCGGCAGGGTGCCGAGAAGAGCTTCAGATCCCTCCTGATCTAGGGATGGAGATGACAGCGGCTAAAAACTCTTTCGTGGATTTTTTGATCGGGTACTTAGGGTTTACGTTCCGAGGGCATCTTATAGTCGGAAGGGGAGGCCGAGGGGGTGCCAGGGCTGGCCTCACCACCCCCTGGCGCGGGCCAGGCTGGGCCGTGTGGCCAGGTGGTGTGGTGGCCCCCTGGCCCCTCTCCGCCTCGTACTCTGGCATCTGATGACTTCCGGAAAAATAGGCACTTTGGCTTTTGTCCCATCCAATTCCGAGAATATTCATTTTCTGACTTTCCTGGAACCAAAAACAGCAGAAAACAGGCAGCTGGCACTGTGGCTCTTGTTAATAGGTTAGTCCAAGAAATCATATGAAAAGTACTCCAAAGTTGGAACAAAACACAAGAAAGTGGATAAAATCAAGCATGGAACATCAAAAATTATAGATACATTTGCAATGTATCACGCACCCAGAGCCACTGGTCACGGTTCATCCCATCAACCGGGACCTTTGATGCATTGGTCCCGGTTGAAGGGATGAACCGAGACCAATGGCCTGGGGTGAAGCGTTCCTGGGGCCACCACGTGTGTGCATGCACCCAGGGTCATTGATCCCGGTTCGTAGGTCTAACCGGGATCGTTGACCCGTTTTTCAGATTTTGTCCAAACTTTTGGTCTTCCCGCCATTTTCAAATTTGTTTTCTTCTTTGATTAATAAGATGATTATTTATTTGGAATTTCAAAAAACTTTTAAAAGGAAAAGTGCTTCAATTTAAATAACTAATCAAGAACATTTTCTGTTTTCAAATATTTTTATTTAACTATACAATTTTACAATTTTCAAATAAAATTTCATTAACAAATATTTATTGCATAATTTGGAATTTGAAAACACTTTCAACAGGAAAGTGCATCTATTTAAATAACTAATCCAAAATCATTTTCTGTTTTCAAAAATAATTATTCTAACTATACAAACTATTAACCATTTTACCGTTTGCAATTAACTAAGAAATAAACGGCGGGAAAAAGGGGTGTTCAAAACCTTTTTCAGATTTACAAAGGAATTATTCGAACGATTCAAATTATTAACATTTATGCCAGTTTCAATTAAGAATTCATTAAATATTTTTTTGCATATTTCATTAACTAAGAAGCCGGGCTAGGAATCTTCATCCCCACCATTTTGAATATGGTTTCAATCGGGCATAACAAATTCAAAAACGATCCAAACAACGTGAAACCTTCACGTGGTGTCATATTATGTGTCATAGTTGCAAGGAAAAATATTGAACTTGAAAAAATACAAACATCATAAAAAATCCTTCGCAAAATGACCTGTCATGTTCAAGGTTTCATGGCATTTAGGTCAAACCACCAATGTTATGGCTAGAATAAGGGCATAATTTGTGATAATGTGCCCATATTGTGCACACATGTGCATCTTGGGATGGATTACTATGTTGTAGGAGAAAGTTTTCCTTTTCGACACACGAAAAAAGCCAATTTCCATTTTTCAGGTGCCGAAATCGGGGTGTTCTGTGAAGCAACCACCAAATTAAAGTTTGGCATTGGTACCAACCCATTTTTCAAAAATACTAGAACACCTTAGATGGACAATTTCCCAACCGGTGTATCTGGAACCTTTCCATCCATCCCTCATGAAAAAGACGAATTCCTGCCGAATCGGTAGGAGGTTGCCCAGATTTGAACTACAAGTACATGATATAATGCTTGTGATTTTTTTAAAAATTATTTATAGGTTCACAACATGCTATTTCATCAGAGATCCACTTCAAGTTCAGCGAGGCTCTGCCCCGGGCTAAGAAGCTTCATGCCCGCCGTTTTGAATATAGTTTGAAACGGGCATAAGAATATCAAAAATGATCCAAACAATGTGAAACCTTTGAGTGGTGTCATATTATGTGTCATAGTTGCAAGGAAAAATATTGAACTTGAAAAATTGCAAACATCATAAAAATCCTTCACAAAATGACCTATCATGTTTGAGGTTTCATGGCATTTAGGTAAAACCACCAATGTTATGGCTAGAATCAGGGCATAGTTTGTGATAATGTGGCCATATTGTGCACACATGTGCATCTTGGGATGGCTTACGATGTTGCAGGAGGAAGTTTTCCTTTTCGACGCACGAAAAAGCCAAATTCCATTTTTGAGGTACCGAAATCGGGGTGTTCTGTGAAGCAACCACCAAATTAAAGTTTGGCATTGGTACCAACCCATTTTTCAAAAATACTAGACCACCTTAGATGGACAATTTCCCAACCGTTGTATCTGGAACCTTTCCATCCATCCCTCATGAAAAATACGAATTCCTGACGAATCGGCAGGAGGTTGCCTAGATTTGAACTACAAGTACATGATATAATGCTTGTGAATTTTTTAAAAAATCATGTATAGGTTCACAACATGCTATTTCATTAGAGATCCACTTCAAGTTCAGCGAGGCTCTGCCCCGGGCTAAGAAGCTTCATGCCCGCTGTTTTGAATATAGTTTGAAACGGGCATAAGAAATTCAAAAATGATCCAAACAATGTGAAACCTTTGCGTGGTGTCATATTATGTGTCATAGTTGCAAGGAAAAAAATTAAACTTGAAAAATTGCAAACATCATAAAAAATCCTTCACAAAATGACCTATCATGTTTGAGGTTTCATGGCATTTAGGTCAAACCACCAATGTTATGGCTAGAATCAGGGCATAGTTTGTGATAATGTGGCCATATTGTGCACACATGTGCATCTTGGGATGGCTTACGATGTTGCAGGAGGAAGTTTTCCTTTTCGACGCATGAAAAAGCCAAATTCCATTTTTGAGGTACCGAAATCGGGGTGTTCTGTGAAGCAACCACCAAATTAAAGTTTGGCATTGGTACCAACCCATTTTTCACAAATACTAGACCACCTTAGATGGATAATTTCCCAACCGGTGTATCTGGAACTTTTCCATCCATCCCTCATGAAAAAGACGAATTCCTGCCGAATCGGTAGGAGGTTGCCCAGATTTGAACTACAAGTACATGATATAATGCTTGTGAATTTAAAAAAAATCATGTATAGGTTCACAACATGCTATTTCATCAGAGATCCACTTCAAGTTCAGCGAGGCTCTGCCCGGGCTAAGAAGCTTCATGCCCGCTGTTTTGAATATAGTTTGAAACGGGCATAAGAAATTCAAAAATGATCCAAACAATGTGAAACCTTTGCGTGGTGTCATATTATGTGTCATAGTTGCAAGGAAAAATATTAAACTTGAAAAATTGCAAACATCATAAAAAAATCCTTCACAAAATGACCTATCATGTTCGAGGTTTCATGGCATTTAGGTCAAACCACCAATGTTATGGCTAGAATCAGGGCATAGTTTGTGATAATGTGCCCATATTGTGCACACATGTGCATCTTGGGATGGTTTACGATGTTGCAGGAGGAAGTTTTACTTTTCGACACACGGAAAAGCCAATTTCCATTTTTGAGGTGCCGAAATCGGGGTGTTCTGTGAAGCAACCACCAAATTAAAGTTTGGCATTGGTACCAACCCATTTTTCAAAAATACTAGACCATAGATGGAAAATTTCCCAACCAGTATATCTGGAACCTTTCCGTCCATCCCTCATGAAAAAGACAAATTCCTGCCGAATCGGCAGGAGGTTGCCTAGATTTGAACTACAAGGACATGATATAATGCTTGTAATTTTTTTTAAAAATCATTTATAGGTTCACAACATGCTATTTCATTAGAGATCCACTTCAAGTTCAGCGAGGCTTTGCCCCGGGCTAAGAAGCTTCATGCCCACCGTTTTGAATATAGTTTGAAACGGGCATAAGAAATTCAAAAATGATCCAAACAATGTGAAACCTTCGCGTGGTGTCATATTATGTGTCATAGTTGCAAGGAAAAAAATTGAACTTGAAAAATTGCAAACATCATAAAAAATCCTTCACAAAATGACCTATCATGTTTGAGGTTTCATGGCATTAGGTCAAACCACTAATGTTATGGCTAGAATCAGGGCATAGTTTGTGATAATGTTCCCATATTGTGCACACATGTGCATTTTGGGATGGCTTACGATGTTGCAGGAGGAAGTTTTCCTTTTCGACACACGAAAAAGCCAATTTCCATTTTTGAGGTGCCAAAATCAGGGTGTTCTGTGAAGCAACCACCAAATTAAAGTTTGGCATTGGTACCAACTCATTTTTCAAAAATATTATAACACCTTAGATGGACAATTTCCCAACCGGTGTATCTGAAACCTTTCCGTCCATCCCTCATGAAAAAGATAAATTCCTGCCGAATCGATAGGAGGTTTCCCAGATTTGAACTACAAGTACATGATATAATGCTTGTGAATTTAAAAGAAAAATCATTTATAGGTTCACAACATGCTATTTCATTAGGGATCCACTTCAAGTTCAGCGAGGCTTTGCCCCGGGCTAAGAAGCTTCATGCCCGCCGTTTTGAATATAGTTTGAAACGGGCATAAGAAATTCAAAAATGATCCAAACAATGTGAAACCTTCGCATGGTGTCATATTATGTGTCATAGTTGCAAGGAAAAAAATTAAACTTGAAAAATTGCAAACATCATAAAAAATCCTTCACAAAATGACCTATCATGTTCGAGGTTTCATGGCATTTAGGTCAAACCACCAATGTTATGGCTAGAATCAGGGCATAGTTTGTGATAATGTGCCCATATTGTGCACACATGTGCATCTTGGGATGGCTTACGATGTTGCAGGAGGAAGTTTTCCTTTTCGACGCACGAAAAAGCCAATTTCCATTTTTGAGGTGCCAAAATCGGGGTGTTTTGTGAAGCAACCACCAAATTAAAGTTTCGCATTGGTACCAACCCATTTTTCAAAAATACTAGACCACCTTAGATGGAAAATTTCCCAACCGGTGTTTCTAGAACCTTTCCGTCCATCCCTCATGAAAAATACAAATTCCTGCCGAATCAGTAGGAGGTTGCCCAGATTTGAACTACAAGTACATGATATAATGCTTGTGAATTTTTTTAAAAATCATTTATAGGTTCACAACATGCTATTTCATCAGAGATCCACTTCAAGTTCAGCGAGGCTCTGCCCCGGGCTAAGAAGCTTCATCCCGCCATTAGTCAATTAATTAGTACTAATCTAAAAAACAAAATTAAAGCCAACAACCGGGACTAAAGATATGATGAACCTTTAGTCCCGGTTGGAGGCACCAACCGGGACTAAATGTGGATGTGGCGACAACATGTCGACACTATGTACTCAGTGGGCAGCACTAAGCTAGTAAATGACGACACTATTTTGGGTGGGTGGCAGCAGTATGCCAGGGGTGAGTGTGTCGACATTATGTCATCAGTGCCCAACACTATGTTGTGCTGCTTAATCTATAAATAGGTATGCATTCTTTTGAAGAACTGCAAGATGGTGTGCGAGACCAGGGACACCACTATGGCGGAGATTCTCGAAGATGTCTTACGACCTCGTCCTCAGACATCTTTGATACGTTGCAAACGTATCTATAATTTTTGATGTTCCATGCTTGTTTTATATCTACTTTCTTATGTTTTGTCCACACTTTGGAGTATTTCTATATACTTTCTTGGACTAAACTATTAACAAGATGCCACAGTGCCAGTTGCATGGTTTCTTCTGTTTTTGGTTCTAGAAAAGTCAGAAAATGAATATTCTCGGAATTGGACCGGACAAAAGCCAAAGTCGATATTTTACCGGAAGACTCACGGAGCCAGAAGAAGAGACAAAGAGGGGCTACAGGGTGGCCACACCATGTGGTGGCGCGGGATAGCCCTGGCCACGCCACCAGGTGGTGTGGCCCCCCTGGCCGCCCACTGACCTTGCCTCTTCGCCTATAAGAAGCCTCCTGATGCAAAAACCCTAAATCGTCAAGCCTCTAGCCACGAAAAGATCCGCAGTGCCGCCGCCACCGAAGGGGAGATTCGGGGGACAGAAAGTCTTTGTTCGGGCACCCTGCCCAGACGGGGAAGTGCCCCCGGAGCCATCACCATCGATCTCCACCACCATCTCCATCACCGTTGCTGATTCCCATGATGAGGAGGGAGTAGATCTCTCTCGAGGTTAAGGGTTCTACCGGTAGCTATGTGTTCATCTCTCTCTCTATGCATGATCATATTGTGATCATGAGCTTTGTAATCAAGTAGATCTACCTTGCTACTCAAGTGCTTTAATAGATCTCTGCTCTCCCCACGTGTGTGAAGTTGACAGTGTGCACACCGTGTGGCACTTAGGCTAGAGATTACAAATACTTTTTATTAGTTATATTTGGAGTTGGATATCTTTATGAAATTGTGGTGTTTGTTTGAACCATCTAGTGACAGTGTGGGGTTATCTAGATGGGAAAGATGAACTTTTAGGTGTGCTGTTATAGCCCTACCATCGATTAGAGTGTCCAACCGGAGAGTAGTTAAGAGTAGTATCATAAAGAAATGATATTTATATGAGAGTGTTCACTAGTGAAAGTATGATCCCTAGGCCTTGTTTCTAAGCATTGAAACACCGTTTGGAATTAGATCTGTTACATGTTTGCTTGCTTCCATCTTTATTTCAGTTTTACTTTAGTCTTTTCCACGCCATCAAGCTATTTTCTATCACTATTACCACTTATAATTATCCATACCACTTGTATTTCACTATCTCTTCGCCGAACTAGTGCACCTATACACCTGACAAGTGTATTGGGTGTGTTGGGGACACAAGAGACTTCTTGTATCTTGATTGCAGGGTTGCTTGAGAGGGGATACCTTTGAGCACTTCCTCCCTGAGTTCGATAAACCTTGGGTGATCCACTTAAGGGAAAACTTGTTGCTGTTCTAGAAACCTCTGCACTTGGAGGCCCAATAATTGTCTACAAGAATAGAAGTGCATAGACATCAAGCTATTTTCTGGCGCCGTTGCCGGGGAGGTAAGGTAAAAGGTACTCATATCCTCTGGTGTGAGTGCTCGAAGTTATTCCTTTAGATTCTGCAATTTTGTCTTTTTGTTTCTTGTTTTCACTTGTTAGGCTTAATGGAAAACAACAACAAAAATAGAGAGCTTTATAGTATTTATCTTGAGTTAGGACATGAAGTGTTTGAAGAGAAAATTAAAAGACCTATGGAACTTTATTTGCATGCTAATAGCAATGTTATTAGTATGAATTCTTTGAACACCATTATTGCTAATGCTGTGGAAAAGTCTAAGCTTGGGGAAGCTGGTTTTGATGAAAATGAACTTTTTAGTTCCCCAGCTTTGGAAGATAGCTATTCTATTGCTTATGATGATACCAAACCTCCAATATATGATGATTACAATGATGAATATGATATTTTTAGTCCACCTACTATTGAGGAGAAAATTAATTATGATTACAATATGCCTCCTATATTTGATGATTATGGTGATGAGAATAATAGTGATAGCTATTTTGTTGAATTTGCTCCCACTACAATTAATAAGAATGACTATGTTTATGTGGGGAGTATTAATTCTTTCATGCATTTAGCTCATGATAAGAATGTTTTATGTGATAGTTATATTGTTAATTTTATTCATGATGATACTGAAAGTTATTATGAGAGAGGGAAACATGGTTTTATATATCTCAACAAAATTAAGTTTCCCCTCTTTATGTTGAAAGTCTTGAAGTTGCACTTGTTTTGCTTTACTATGCTTGTTGCTTTGTTCTTTCATGACTTGTTTCTTTGCAAGATTCCTATGCATAGGAAGTGGCTTAGACTTAAATGTGCTTTGAATTTGCTTCTGATGCACTCTTTTACTTCAATTCATATTTCTTATGTGAGCATCTTCTCCAACTATCATGCCTAACTTAAAAGCGTTAAAGAAAAGTACTTATTGGGAGATAACCCAAATGTTTTAGATGAGTCTTGGAAGTTATTAACTCTTTAATATCCGCTCCTTATCCTTTTTATTTGCTTTTTGTGCCAAGAGTAACCTCTAATGAGAGAGAAGTAATGATTGGGAAAGTTGCTGTCCCGAAACAGATTTCTATGCTTCACCATAAAAATTAGTGTAAAATCTCTGTACGTCCTTTTGAGGCGTGAATTTTTGTGCTTCTGCCCCAGGTTGTTATCTAAATTTCGTTATTTCTGCACTTTTTGATTTGAGCAACAGAAGGTCTTCCCAAAAATTCGTCTTTACCTGCTGGTTTGTTTTAACAGATTTCTGCCATTATTTGCATTTGCTTCTTGTTGGTTCCTTTTTGAGTTCTTATGGAATTGAGCTTTTTGAGGGAAGTGCTACAGTAGCTTGTGTTTTAATGGAAGTTTTATTGGTGTTGGAACTGAACCTAAAGACCTATTATCTTGATTGCACAAATGTTGCTAATAAAGATTGTGTGAAGTTTTGTATGAATGAAAAATTTCAGGTGTATGGAAGGAATGGGTAATGAGATGAAGGATGGACTAAAGCTCAAGCTTGGGGATGCCACCACGTTCCACCCCAAGAATTATCCAAGAAGTACAAGCGTCAAAGCTTGGGGATGCCCAAGGAATCCCCTTCTTCATCAATAAAAATCCCAGGTTTCTTCCAAAGACTTCATTTTTATTGTTTCATGCACAGTTGTGTCGTTCTTGGAGTGTCTTCTTTTTCGTTTTTCATTTTGGTTTTCGTTCGCTTGGTTTGCTTAGTTTTCTGAATAAATTGGTTGGACCTCCCCTCTTTCATAAATTGGTTTTCAAATAGTTTGGTTTGGATTGGAAAAGAGTAGGAAAGTTCATGCTTAAGTGGTAAAGAGAGATTGTTTTTTACTGTGGCCTATGCTTTGTCATGCCATGCTCGATATTGTTTTGGCTTTATGCTTAGTATTCTTTGCTGTAGCATGACATGTTATAAACAATTGAGATTGCTTAATGTGCCTTGAAAGAATCATGCGTTGTTTTAGCATATTAAAGCATAGTATTGTGGTATTCTCCTTTGATGCTTTATTTGGGTTGACTTGGCACATGCTCACACCATGTTATGACTATCCCAAGTCACCATAGCCTTTATGATCCTTTAGTTTTCAACTTGTAGTATCACTTTATGCTTTGATCAATGATGTTTTGTCGCTCTGCATGATTATGGCCATTATTACTCTCTTAGTTTGTCACTCCCAGTCTTTTGCTAGCCTCCACAACCAAGTATGAGTTCTAGTCATGCATCCAACTCCTTAAACCAAGTTATTCCAAAGAGTCCACCATACCTACCTACTAGCATATGCTATTCCAAGTATATTCATGTTTTTATCTACCTTCCGAATTAAACTTGTGATGAGAAAACTAGTGATTAAAGCTCTCACGAACTTGACGGCACACTTTACTTTTCTTGCCCTTAATAAACTTGAACCATTGTGTCGTCTATGTTGTATATGCTTGCACTTATTTGTTGGGGATTAGCAGAACCATGCTGTCATGGGGAACACTTTCAACATTGCACTTGTACTTTGTACCTAGTTGATATCATGCTCTTTTGTCTATGGATGTCGTCGGTGTGAAATGAAAGGGGAGCTTGTAAGTCCATGGAGTTATGTATATGTGTTAGAGAAACACCTGGTCCGCTGGTCTAATCCATGTTGTCATGGTGGAAACCTGCAGCGTAACCATAATGAGCTGTCTATGAAGCATTCTTCTTATAAAAAAAGAGTCTAATATTGAGAAAAAAAGAGAAAAAGAAAAAAAGAGATTATGAAAAGAGGAAAGAGAGAAAAAAGCACCATATTCCCATGGTAAATAAGAAGATTGCTGAGATGCTCGTTGTCTGCTTGCCTTGTCATTTTGATATGGGGATTCTTCCGTATCATCAGGCAAGGGGTACCCCGTTGGCGGTTCTCTATGATACACATGTACTTACGATGACAAGAACTTACCGGTGACTAAACTTGAGTAGCAGGAGGAGCGGCCCTCGTATTCAAGGGACATGAGATTTCCAACTTATACTTCATCAAGCATATACGCCATAGTTTGTTCACTTTAACCTTAATCACTTCAAGATGCTTATGATAGGGGCAATGAGAGCTGAAAGCTAATAAGTACCATAATTTTTGGAAGCTCTTTATGAGACTTGAATCCCTACTTCCTTTTATAAAAAGGCCTTTCTACCACCATTATATTGAGTCTCCATCTTCTACCTTTATGCACCTACTTTGAGAGCATAGTGGCCATTCTTAGTTCTATGTGCATTGTCCCAAGACTTGTTGATTGATGCATAACTTGATATTGCTTGTTTTAAACTTTTGTATCTAGTCACTTTTATGAACTTTGAAGGTGTCCTATGCATTTATATTTGCTACTCTATGAGGGACAAGCTGAATACTATTATGCTATGTTTTCTTTATGTGAAACAAACAAACGTCTTGCAAAGCATTGTTATTCATGAATCTTTTTTTGTGCCTTTCCATGTTACAACATAGTTGCTATGTCTTATTGTTAGAACTTTGTCTTTCATGTTTTGATTGAAGTACTATGATCCTAGCTATCAATGCAAATACTTTAATCAAGTTTATGATGGTGCATGTCACCTCAAAAATTATTCTTTCTTTTTATCACTTACCTTCTCGAGGACGAGCAGGAGTTAAGCTTGGGGATGTTTATACGTGCAAACATATCTATAATTTTTGATGTTCCATGCTTGTTTTATATCTACTTTCTTATGTTTTGTCCATACTTTGGAAATTTCTATACACTTTCTTGGACTAACCTATTAACAAGATGCCACAGTGCCAGTTCCCTGTTTTCTTCTGTTTTTGGTTCCAGAAAAGTCAGAAAATGAATATTCTCGGAATTGGACCGGACAAAAGCCAAAGTCGATATTTTACCGGAAGACTCACGGAGCCAGAAGAAGAGACAAAGAGGGGCTACAGGGTGGCCACACCATGTGGTGGTGCGGGATAGCCCTGGCCACGCCACCAGTTGGTGTGGCCCCCCTGGCCGCCCACCGACCTTGCCTCTTCGCCTATAAGAAGCCTCCCGATGCAAAAACCCTAAATCGTCAAGCCTCTAGCCACAAAAAGATCCGCAGTGCCGCCGCCACCGAAGGGGAGATTCGGGGGACAGAAAGTCTTTGTTCGGGCACCCTGCCCAGACGGGGAAGTGCCCCCGGAGCCATCACCATCGATCTCCACCACCATCTCCATCACCGTTGCTGATTCCCATGATGAGGAGGGAGTAGATCTCTCTCGAGGTTAAGGGTTCTACCGGTAGCTATGTGTTCATCTCTCTCTCTATGCATGATCATATTGTGATCATGAGCTTTGTAATCAAGTAGATCTACCTTGCTACTCAAGTGCTTTAATAGATTTCTGCTCTCCCCACTTGTGTGAAGTTGACAGTGTGCACACTGTGTGGCACTTAGGCTAGAGATTACAAATACTTGTTATGAGTTATATTTGGAGTTGGATGTCTTTATGAAATTGTGGTGTTTGTTTGAACCATATAGTACTCAAGGTGACAGTGTGGGGTTATCTAGATGGGAAAGATGAACTTTGAGGTGTGTTGTTATAGCTCTATCATCGATTAGAGTGTCCAACCGGAGAGTAGTTAATAGTATCATAAAGAGATGATATTTATATGAGAGTGTTCACTAGTGAAAGTATGATCCCTAGGCCTTGTTTCTAAGCATTGAAACACCATTTGCAATTAGATCTATTACATATTTGCTTGCTTCCATCTTTATTTCAGTTTTACTTTAGTCTTTTCCATGCCATCAAGCTATTTCTATCACCGTTACCACTTATAATTATCCATACCACTTGTATTTCACTATCTCTTCGCCGAACTAGTGCACCCTTACACCTGACAAGTGTATTGGGTGTGTTGGGGACATGATACATTGCAAATGTATCTATAATTTTTGATGTTCCATGCTTGGTTTTATCCACTTTCTTGTGTTTTGTCCACACTTTGGAGTACTTTTCATATGATTTCTTGGACTAACCTATTAACAAGAGCCACAGTGCCAGCTACCTGTTTTCTCCTGTTTTTGGTTCTAGGACAGTCAGAAAATGAATATTCTCGGACAGGACAAAAGCCAAAGTTCCTATTTTTCCGGAAGTCATCAGATGCCAGAATACGAGACGGAGAGGAGCCAAGGGGCCACCACACCACCTGGCCGCACGGGCCAGGCCTGGCCGTGCCAGGGGGTGGTGTGGCCAGCCCAGGCACCCCCTCGGCCTCTCCTTCCGCCTATATATTGCCCTCGGGACGAAAACCCTAAGTAACCGATAAAAAATCCACAAAACAGTCTGTAGCCACTGTCATCTCCATCCCTAGATCGGGAGGGATTTGAAGCTGTTCCCGGCACCCTGCCGGAGAGGGGAATTCACCCTGGAGGCCTTCTTCATCATCATGCAAGCCTCCGGTGTGATGTGGGAGTAGTTCATCTTTGGACTATGGATCCATGTAGTAGCTAGATGACTGGTTCTCCTCCTTTGTGCTTTCATGTCTAGATCTTGTGAGCTTCGTTCATGATCAAGATCATCTATTTGTAATTCTGCATGTTGTGTTTGCGGGGATCCGATGGATATTTGGATGCTATTTTAGATTTATTATTGATTCTATCATGTCTTTGTTATTTCTGATCTTGCATGCTTTCTGTTGTTAGTAGCTATCTGGGCCAAGTAGATGCTAGCAACTCCAAGAGTTAGTATTTATGCTTGATAGTGGGTTCATGCCTCTGGTAATCTGGGGAAGTGACAGAAATCTCTAAGGTACTAGATGTGTTGTTGCTACTAGGGAGAAAACAACAATCCTTTGTTCATAGAACAATCATATTGTTTACTTTACACGCAATTCGTAAAGCAATAATCTGTTGCTTGCAACTTAATACTGGAGGGGGTTCGGATGATAACCTGAAGGTGGATTATTAGTCATAGATGCACTTGGATGGCGGTCTATGTATAATGTTGTAATGCCCAATCAAGTTCCAAAGGAGTCAAAATGATTAGTATATGCATGTATTGCTTTCTTGATGTTTGTCAACTGCCCCACTGTAATTTGTTCACCCAGCATGTTATCTATCTTAAGGAGAGCCACCTCTAGTGAAATATGGATCCTGGTTCTTTCTTTCACATACAATCTACAAACTGTTTACTGCTTTGTGTTTACTTTCTGCAAACTATTACTTCCTTCCATTCGATATGTTTAATCCTTTGTTTTAAGCAAAACCGGTGAGATTCACAACCTCATCGTAAGTTGGGGACAAAGTTCTGTGGTTGTGTTATGCAGGTCTCCATGTTGCTACTAGCACCGGTAGTGCGCCCTGCAAAGGCTCAACTAGCAACACCTTTGGGGTGTTTCCTTGCTCCTACTGGTTCGATTAAACCTTGGTTTCATAACTGAGGGAAACTTGCTGCTGTGCTCATCATACCTTCCTCTTAGGGTTCCCAACAAGCTCTACATCAACACTGAGCCATCAAGCACTTTTCTGGCGCCGTTGCTGGGGAGTCAAGGACATCTTCACAAGGGGAGTCCCTCATAACCAATCTCTTTACTTTGTTATTTTTGTTTTGCTTAGTTTCTTTTTTCTTTGTTTGCTTGCTTCTTTATCAAAAACACAAAAAATTAGTTTTACAAGTTTGCTTTCTTTATCGAAAACACAAAAAATGACTACTCTTGAAAACACTAAGTTGTGTGACTTCACTAGTGAAAGGGCATGTATGCCCCCATGTGTGGTTTTGGTAATTAATGACCATCCCTATGGACTAATATGCAAATTGAGTCTCACTTGTATGTTTGTCCATTGGCATCGCTTGGACCATGTATTGGTTTCAATGATGAAAAAGAAGAAGCATTGTCTAAGGGCTTTGTGCCTATTGTAATCAAGTAGAAGAAGAAGATCAAGTATGTCTTGAAGAAGAAGAAGAAGAAGAAGATAGAGTTCCTCATGGCAATCTTCAAGACATCATCAAGAAATGATGTGCAAGCTCAAGGTGCACCATCTCTAGAAGATCTCATGCTTGGAGCTTGCCTCCTCGGCGTTCATGGAGTGATGAAGACAAGGTCAAAGAAGAGGTTTCCCCATGGAGTATGGGGGAGCCATTCGCAAGTCTTCATCAAGCAAGAGCAAGCACGAGCAATCAAGAAAGGTGTTCTTGTTCCATTTGAAGGTGACAAGATCGTCTTCATCAAGCTCAAGTTGGATTCTCAAGGCAAAGGTATGATCTTGATAGGGTTTCCTCTTTACCGGTCTCTTGTAGTGTTGGGAGACTGGGTTTAGGATAGATAACCGTACTATCAAGAGGGGCTCTCGAGTGGGTGACTCGGTTGTATCTTTCGAAGAGAGCTCAAACCTTTGCATACATATCATCATCTTTCTTGGTTTTTGTTTGGTTCTTGTCCATGTGAGGATCTAGAGCTTGTGGTTATCTCCATAACAAGCTCTAGTTCGTCAAAAACGGATTTTCCTTGCATATCTTATTGCATTTTTGATCTTGCGGGTTTTTTCGGCTCCACACCTTGGGAGGTATCTCACATATATATTCATGGTATTTTCTCCCTTGGTGATACCCAATATTTCACCTTTTGTTGGATTCTACTCTTTATTATATTTCCAACAAAATTGGTTTCATCCCAATTAGAGTTTCCAAGCTCAACTTCTTGTGTTTTGGGTTCTAGAGGTTTTACCGGTTCGTCGCTTCTGAGAGGTCATACCTTTCTCCATTTTATTTTTATCCTCTAATTTTGGACTATGATGTTTCTTTGCATAATATTGTAGAGATTTTTGTTCTCTTCAAAATGATCCCAAGATCATCGAAATCGGAGTCCGGAGTCAAAAGTTATTGAAGTTTTCGTGCAATGTTGTCCAGCGTTTTTGCTTGAGCGGTAGTACCGGCCCAAGTTCCGGTAAATCTCGTTTTTCTTCTGTATCTTGTGTTTCTATTTAGAGGTACTACCGGTGGGGCACCGGTAGTTCCGGTGGGGTGTGAATCTGGTCCAAACAGGCAGATTTCTCTTGCCCTATTTAAGGGCCCCCTCTTCCCAAAAATTTCCCCAACTTTGGAGGTCATTTTTGCTAGCTCTTCCACTCTCTCTCCTCCATTGTTGACCTTCAAAAGCTTGGCCTCTTCCCTTCTCCCTCCCATGATTCTTGCATCTCTTTGAGGGATTTGAGAGAGGAGATCTAGATCTACAATCTCCACCAAATCAAATCCCTTCTTTGTGAAGGAATCTTTGGGATCTAGATCTTGGAGAGTTTTTGTGTTCTCCTCTTGTGTTCTTCCTCCCTCATTCCCCCAATAGCTTTTGTAGCTTTGGTGGAATTTGAGAGTGAAGAACTTGCCTCTTGCATTTGGTGCATAGGTTTGAGTTCTCCTCGGAGATTCGGCGAGTTCAAGCTCTTGGGCTTGTTTCTCTTGGGTTCTTGGAACCCTAGACGGTTGTGTGGAGTTGTGGTGTGTTCTTGGGGCTCCAATTGAGTTGTGGAGGTTCCCCAAGCTTGTTGGCCTTTTGTGGCATTGTGGAGCCTTTGTGGCATTTCTTGGGAGCCCTCCAATTGAGTTGTGGAGATTGCCCCAAGCCTTGTACGGGTTCGGTGACCGCCCTCAAGTGTCCCATAGTGGAACGTGAGTAGGCCTTTGTGGTGAGCTCACGGGAGAATAGGGTGAGCCTTTTGTGGCGTCGGTAGGTTGCGTGCCTTCGCATCTTGGGGTGAGGCCTTCGGTGAGCATGGAGCCACCACACCTCGAGGTGAGCCACTTGTGGCGTTCGAAGTACATTGCGCCCCCGCACCTCTCCAACGGAGACGTAGCTTCTTTGGAAGTGAACTTCGGGAAACAAATCATCGTCTCCGCGTCCATCGGTTATCTCTCAACCGAGCCCTTTATTTATGCAATTTACATTGTGATCGCCATCGTGCTTGAAGTACTATATCTTGCTATCACCTTGTTGCTTGTCTTGCTTAGCATAGGTTGTTGGTGCACTTAGTGAAACTAGTGGATATAGGTTTTGGCTTGATAAATTAAAAGTTATGTTTTTATTCCAGATTTATTAGAGCCTAAACCGTAATAATTTTAAATCGCCTATTCACCCCCCTCTAGGCGACGTCCTTTTCCCTTTTCAATTGGTATCAGAGCGAGGTCTCTCGCTTCTTAGGCTTCACCGCCTCGAGAGTAAGGATGTCTCCTAGGGGTTTAATGCACTCTCACACATTTACTTTTGATGGCACAAATTATGATGTTTGGCGCATTCACATGCTTAGTCATTTCCGGGTCATTGACCCAAATATTGAGCGAATTCTATATATGGGATTGTCTCCTCCTATGGTCCTCAAAATCTATCTTTGGAGGAGGAGACAAACTCTTATCTCGAAGCTCAAGCATCTAATGTGCTTGTTAATGTTGTGAGCTTTGTAGTTCTTTCCTCTATCATGCCTTTTAGGAATGCTCATGATATTTGGACCAAGCTTCAAGCAAAATATGATGTGTCCAAGATTGATGAGGATGATTGTGTTCCCTCCACCTCTGGCCGTGATGAGTTCTCATCTTCTTCCACTACACCAACATGTGATTTGTCACAAGGTAATGATATGGTGAGTGGTGATAGAACTTGCAATGTGGATAGTGTGGTTGCCATTCATGATCCTCCTTATCTATCTCATTGCAATGTTGTATCTTTGGGCATGAACACATGTAGGACAATATGTGATTTACATCCTAGTTGTGATTTCCCTTGCATATCATGTAGAAATGGATTGAATATATCTCATGATGATATGCTCGCTTTGCCTTGTTGCCATGATAAATGTACTTATACTTCCTCTAGTACTTGTGTTGCTAACCTTGTAGAGGAAATTGAAGAATGTGTGGGCCAAGGCAAGGTTGTGATTGGAGCTTCAAGGGTTCCCCCATCATCACCTTCTACCAACATTCACTTATGCCTCATGGCTAAGGAATCAAAGGTAACTTCTCCTTTGGATCCCAATGCACCTCATGATGATGTGAATGTTGACTTAGATGTAGAAGATGATGATGTTGCCTCTTTAAAAGAAAATGGGGAGCTAGTCCTTCATGCTCTACACAGAAATGAAAATGCTTGCTCTACTTTCATTGAAATATTGAACTTTGCCATTGAAAGTAAGCAACTAATTTATGAGCATGAGGACACATTTTAAAAAATGAGTAGTCTTGAGCGTGAGTATGCTAATGACATTGCAAACCTAAATGAAGCTCTAGAAGAGGAACAAACCACCAAGGAATCTCTTGAGGATACCTTTGCTCTAGAGATATCTAGAGTGAAGAAATCTCTTGATAGAGAAGTTGAGGTGGCAAGTGCCCTCCAAATTAGGAATGATGAACTTGAAGTTGCTTATGCCAAACTCCTTGAGGATTTTGAGCACCTCAACAATGGCTCTAGGGTCATCAAGGGGGAGCTCATCAAACTCACCGAGTCACATGAGCAACTTAAAGCCTCATACACTAAAGAGCTTTCCAAGTTGCCCTCACCTCTTACTACTATTGATGATGCTTGTGCTACTAACTCTATCTCTTGTGAAGCATCTATTGTGAAAGAGAATGTTGAGCTACGTGCTCAACTTGCTTTGCTAACTAGCAACTATGGGAAATTGGAAGAGAGTCATGCTAAGCTCTCAAGCTCGCATGAGGACCTTCTAGTTTCCCACGGTAGTCTAAAGTTGGTTCATGAGGCTATTTTGTCAAAGGTAACATCAAGTATGCCTCATGTGGACAGTAGCACTACATCTACTCCTAGTATCATATTGCCATGTGCTAGTCCTTGTAATTCATCCACTCATGCTATTGCTATATCTTGTGATGAATTGCATCCCTTGCCTTGTTGCTCTAACAACGTAGCATCTACTTCCTCTAGTATTGTTGTCGATACTAACCATGTAGAGGAAAACAAGAAGCTCAAGGCTCAAGTCAATTCTTTGAAGAATGACTTGAAGAAGTGTCATGAAGGGAAGACCACACTCAAGAACATCTTGGGTGTGCGAAGATCCCAAATGACAAGAGTGGGCTTGGATATAACTCCAACATCAAGAACAAGCCCACCAACATGTTGAAGCACAAGGGCAACAAGAAGAATGGCCAAGGTCAAGTGAAGAATCCGGCCAACATTGTGTGCTTCAAGTGCAAGGAAGAAGGCCATCATGTGAGATGTTGCCCATTGAATAAGAAGCAACAAGGGAAGCAGCCTCAAGCTCCACCTCAAGCTAGTAGCGAGCCTCTTCCCAAGACTCAAGCTCTTCCTCACAGGGTGGCATCTTCCAAGAAGAAAGATGGCAAGAGAAGAACTTGCTACATATGCCACGAGAAGGGGCACCTTTCTTCCTCATGCACCATGGGTAACTCCTCATCCAATCCTATCTTGATATACAATGCATATTCTCTTGGTAAGGATGAGGTGGGCAATGTGTTTGCCAAATATGTTGGTGCCCAAAGTGGTGTCAAGAAAAGAACCATTTGGGTGGCCAAGCCTATTGTGACTAACCTCTTAGGACCCAACTTAGTTGGGGACCAACAAGCTAAAACTTGATCAATAGGTGTTGTTGGAGGGAATTGGAGGCTTGGCTACATTATAAAGAATTGAGGGATCTTCATCATTTATTTTGTCAAGTCAAGCCAATTGGATTATCTTGCCTCTATCTCATATCCAATGTTCCTCCTTGCGGTAACATGTGCTCAACTCTTTACATTGAAAGTTACTTGCTCCCTTGTGCATGTGTGGTTTTGTACCATTATATGTGTTTGTACATGTTGTGCTTCCCTCATACCTATATTGGGTTGTCTAGTATATTTGTGTATGTTGGTTGGCACATCATGTATTTGTGTTCTTGTGTTTGAGCCTTTGTTGAATTCATTTGGTATCTCATTTGGCTCTTGTGAGAGATAAAATGGACTATCCCATTTTGGGGGAGTGTTATGCTTGGGCATTCCACAATCCTAAAATGTGTGTACATGAGGAATACCACTTAGTGTTGACATTACATGTTTATCTTGTCTCTATGTGGTATGTAATTCTCATGAAGAATTTGAATTCCATAATGTCCATTAATCATCTCCTTTTTGATCTTTTTGCCTCTTGTCGAGATCTCTTGGTTATCACATTATGGGGGAGTCTTATTCTTGGTGCATATTACAAACCTAGAAAATGTGAACATTTGAGGTAGTGCCACTTAGAATTGATATTTATTTATCTAGCTCCTTTGTGGCACATTTAGCTCAAACAAGTTCTAACTTGCTTTGTTTCTTTTATTGCTCATCTTTTGGATATTGTTTTTGAGGGATTTTCTTGATATGTGTTTCCTCTTATTTGGACCTCCATATCCTACATGGAAACCATTTGATTCAAGTTACTCTAATCACTAGTGATTGTGTGACTATTTGGAGCTATCAAGAATTTCTCTTGAAGCATCAATCATAATTGTTATATCTTGTTACATGCTTCTTTGTGTGAATATGATCATGATTTCCTTGCAAACTACCTCGGGAAAACTTTCCCCATAATCCTTGTCCTTGGACAAGTGACACTCCATATATGGTAGGATTTATTGATCATGTTCACTTTGGCCTTTGTTTTTATTTGTCCCATCTTTGGCCAAGAGATTATTTCCTTTTCTCCCATGTCTTCCTTGCCTCTTGTGGATCCCTTTAGTTTATTGGTATTCCCTTGTGTTTTATTTAATGTAGGTAGTAGTGATGATCTCTTTTGTGTGCATTTTGCATTCAAAAGCAAAATTCAATATAATGCACCATTCATGGGGGAGCTCTCCTATATTATCTAGAACACTCCTTTTATGCTTCTTGTGTTGATCCACATAGTGTTTCTTGTGCTTGGATGCTTGATCTTTTCTCTTGGTACTTTGTGCCATCATGAAAAGTGTAGAGAGTTTGGTTTATGTGTTGGAACTTTGCTCTATTTGGGAGTTGGATTTGTCTCATTCTTTGTTACTTGTTTTGGTCTTTTAGAATGAGATAAATCCTTGAGCATTGTGTGTTTTGTGCATCTTTTGTTCTTTGGCTTTTGCCTTGTTCATTTGTTGAATTTGTGTCCTTCCATGTGTTGATTTGGCTCTTTGATACAATTTGGACACCGTTTGTCGTGTCACACTCTTGTGCGCTACTTCTTGGTTTACTTGGTGTTTTAGTTCAAATTGTATCTCATTTTTGGTTCTTGAGAGTCTTGTGCATGCATATTTACTACATGTTTATATTATGGCTTGCTTGATCTCTTGATCCAATATATAGGGGAAACTCCACCAAATCCTATTGGCTAAGATGTGCATGAAATTCAATTTCATATCAATATGTACATATTTATGTGGAGGGTCCCCTATGTATTGTACTTGGAATAACTACTTTGGACCCAATTTGTTTGGGAACATAGTGTACTTAATTGTGTTTTAGGTACATTGGAGATATATTGGATGCTTGTCTCATCCATTAGGAAGAAGTGGTGCCTACATGTCATTTGGAGGCAAGCTAGGATGATCAACATATTCTTATCCTCTACATCCTACCAATTATATCTCGGTAACAAGTATCTCTCTCATGCATACATATCTTGCTTCCAACCTTTTGTAGGTTGCTTGTGGGCATGAGTTTGTGTTTTTGCATATGTTGTGTTTCTTTTGTTGGTTTTTAGGAGTGCTCTCTATTGCAAATGTGAGTATGGTGAGATGAGTGCATATAAGTGGGTTATACAAAATCATGATGATTCACCAATCTCAAATATGTCAATCTAGCAATTTTTATTGCATATATTTTCCTCATTCACTCTCATGTGCAATAGTGAGTATTTTGCAAAGTTGATTTTATTTTATGATTCTTCTTTCCTTTCTCCATATATTCCCTTTTCCCTTGGAAATAGTTGTAATATATGTAGTGTGTTGGTGTTTTCAAGTTCATTGATGTACAATAAGATATATTTGAGCCTTTGGCCATGCTTTCAAGCAAAAATCTTATTGGTATATTAAATGACTTTTTTGTTGTTCATGTGCTTTCTTGTGTATCTATTTTGTGTGTGCATGTTTCTTTGTGGACATATGTCTTTGTGATATTTTCCACCTAGAAACTTATACACACAAGAGAAGATAAAATCTTTGGTTGTTTTGGTTGTTTTTGTTTTCCTTGGAGACCACCTTTTACTTCTTATTGATTCTTCGGTGGCTTCCAAATTTATTTTTCTATGAGTGCTTGTCCCTTTTGTTTGCATCTCCGAGCACTCATAATTTGATCTCTCTTGCCGTGTATTGTTAAATGAGTTTGTAGGAGTGAGGATTCCATGATTGTGCACTTTGCTTCCAAATACAATTATTATAATTAGTGCATAATCCTTGGGGAGCTTCTTCAATTCACTTAAGAATGCTAATTTGCCTTTCTCTTTGTTTGAGGTTTAAATGTCTATGGGGGAGTGAGGATTCCATACTTGTGCATGATGTATTCAAATCAATTATTCTAATTTGTGCACAAAGATTGGGGAGCTTCCCTATTACATCTAAACACTCAATTGTTCATATCATTATGTCTTGTGTTTTTCTTTTGGTATCAATTGTTGTTGTCAATTGGTATTTTTTTTTGGGTCTTTTGGGTTGCTCGCTTCATTTGTTGAAGCTATCTTCTCCTTCTTTTCTTTTTGCAACCTTTGGGTCCTCAATATAGTTTTACTTCCTCCAAGTATTCATCATTGGATATGTGCATATGCACACCTTTGGAGGAATTCTCACTATATTGGCCATCTAGAACTTTTCACCCATTTTTGTTATTTTTGTTTTGCTTAGTTTCTTTTTGCTTTGTTTGCTTGCTTCTTTATCAAAAACACAAAAAAAATAGTTTTACAAGTTTTCTTTCTTTATCAAAAACACAAAAAATGACTACTCTTGAAAACACTAAGTTGTGTGACGTCACTAGTGAAAGGGCATGTATGCCCCCATGTGTGGTTTTGGTAATTAATGACCATCCCTATGGACTAATATGCAAATTGAGTCTCACTTGTAGGTTTGTCCATTGGCATCGCTTGGACCAGGTGTTGGTTTCAATGATGAAAAAGAAGAAGCATTGTCTAAGGGCTTTGTGCCTATTGGAATTAAGTAGAAGAAGAAGATCAAGTATGTCTTGAATAAGAAGAAGAAGATAGAGTTCCTCATGGCTATCTTCAAGACATCATCAAGAAATGATGTGCAAGCTCAAGATGCACCATCTCTAGAAGATCTCATGCTTGGAGCTTGCCTCCTCGGCGTTCATGGAGTGATGAAGACAAGGTCAAAGAAGAGGTTTCCCCATGGAGTATGGGGGAGCCATTCGCAAGTCTTCATCAAGCAAGAGCAAGCACGAGCAATCAAGAAAGGTGTTCCATTTGAAGGTGACAAGATCGTCTTCATCAAGCTCAAGTGGGATGCTCAAGGCAAAGGTATGATATTGATATGGTTTCTTCTTTACCGGTCTCTTGTAGTGTTGGGAGACCGGGTTTAGGATAGATAACCGTACTATCAAGAGGGGCTCTCGAGTGGGTGACTCGTTTGTATCTTTCGAAGAGAGTTCAAACCTTTGCATACATAGCATCATCTTTCTTGGTTGTTGTTTGGTTCTTGTCCATGTGAGGATCTAGAGCTTGTGGTTATCTCCATAACAAGCTCTAGTTCGTCAAAAACGGATTTTCCTTCCATATCTTATTGTGTTTTTGATCTTGCGGGTTTTTCCGGCTCCACACCTTGGGAGGTATCTCACATATATATATTCATGGTATTTTCTCCCTTGGTGATACCCAATATTTCACCTTTTGTTGGATTCTATTCTTTATTATATTTCCAACAAAATTGGTTTCATCCCAATTAGAGTTTCCAAGCTCAACTTCTTGTGTTTTGGGTTCTAGAGGTTTTACCGGTTCGTCGCTTCTGAGAGGTCATACCTTTCTCCATTTTATTTTTATCCTCTATTTTTGGACTATGATGTTTCTTTGTATAATATTGTAGAGATTTTTGTTCTCTTCAAAACGATCCCAAGATCATCGAAATCAGAGTCCGGAGTCAAAAGTTATTGAAGTTTTCGTGCAATGTTGTCCAGCGTTTTTGCTTGAGCGGTAGTACCGGCCCAAGTTCCGGTCAAAGTTCCAGTAAATCTCGTTTTTCTTATGTATCTTGTGTTTCTATTTAGAGGTAGTACCGGTGGGGCACCGGTAGTTCCGGTGGGGTGCGAATCTGGTCCAAGCGGGCAGATTTCTCTTGCCCTATTTAAGGGCCCCCTCTTCCCAAAAGTTTCCCCAACTTTGGAGGTCATTTTTGCTAGCTCTTCCACTCTCTCTCCTCCATTGTTGACCTTCAAAAGCTTGGCCTCTTCCCTTCTCCCTCCCATGATTCTTGCATCTCTTTGAGGGATTTGAGAGAGGAGATCTAGATCTACAATTCCCACCAAATCAAATCCCTTCTTTGTGAAGGAATCCTTGGGATATAGATCTTGGAGAGTTTTTGTGTTCTCCTCTTGTGTTCTTCCTCCCTTATTCCCCCAATAGCTTTTGTAGCTTTGGTGGAATTTTAGAGTGAAGAACTTGCCTCTTGCATTTGGTGCATAGGTTTGAGTTCTCCTCGGAGATTCGGCGAGTTCAAGCTCTTGGGATTGTTTCTCTTGGGTTCTTGGAACCCTAGACGGTTGTGTGGAGTTGTGGTGTGTTCTTGGGGCTCCAATTGAGTTGTGGAGGTTCCCCAAGCTTGTTGGCCTTTTGTGGCATTGTGGATCCTTTGTGGCATTTCTTGGGAGCCCTCCAATTGAGTTGTGGAGATTGCCCCAAGCCTTGTACGGGTTCGGTGACCGCCCTCAAGTGTCCCATAGTGGAACGTGAGTAGGCCTTTGTGGTGAGCTCATGGGAGAATAGGGTGAGCCTTTTGTGGCGTCGGTAGGTTGCGTGCCTTCGCATCTTGGGGTGAGGCCTTGTGTGGCGTTGGGTGAGCATCGAGCCACCACACCTCGAGGTGAGCCACTTGTGGCGTTCGAAGTACATTGCGCCCCCGCACCTCTCAAACAGAGACGTAGCTTCTTTGGGAGTGAACTTCGGGAAACAAATCATCGTCTCCGCGTCCATCGGTTATCTCTCAACCGAGCCCTTTATTTATGCAAATTACATTGTGATAGCCATCGTGCTTGAAGTACTATATCTTGCTATCACCTTGTTGCTTGTCTTGCTTAGCATAGGTTGTTGGTGCACTTAGTGAAACTAGTGGATATAGGTTTCGGCTTGATAAATTAAAGGTTAAGTTTTATTCCGCATTTATTAGAGCCTAAACCGTAATAATTTTAAATCGCCTATTCACCCCCCCCTCTAGGCGACGTCCTTTTCCCTTTTCAACTAGCAACAACAACAATGATTTTATGAGCACACCTATTGCTCCACCTGTGACTAAAGATACTTTCTTTGAGATAAAACCTGCTTTACTCAATCTTGTTATGAGAGAACAATTTTCTGGTATTGGTACTGAAGATGCTGCTGCCCATGTAAATAACTTTGTTGAACTTTGTGAAATGCAAAAGCATAGGGATGTAGATGGTGATATTATTAAGCTGAAATTGTTTCCTTTCTCTTTGAGAGGAAAAGCTAAAGAATGGTTGAATTCCTTAACTAGGAATAGTATTGATTCTTGGACTAAATGCAAAGATGCTTTTATTGCAAAATACTATCCTCCTGCTAAGATTATATCTATGAGAAGTGAAATAATGAAGTTTAAACAATCTGATATTGAGCATGTTGCTCAAGCTTGGGAAAGAATGAAATCTTTGGTAAAGAATTGTCCCACTCATGGACTGACTGCTTGGATGATCATCCAAACTTTTTATGCAGGATTGAACTATTCTTCAAGGAACCTATTGGATTTTGCTTCTAGAGGTACCTTTATGACCATCACTTTGGGTGCTGCAACAAAGCTTCTGGATAATATGATGGTTAACTATTCTGAATGGCATACTGAGAGAGCTCCACAAGGTAGGAAGGTAAATTCTGTTGAGGAAACCTCCTCCTTGAGTGATAAGATTGATATTATTATGTCTATGCTTGTTAATGGGAAAGCCTGTATTGATCCAAATAATGTCCCCTTAGCTTCTTTGGTTGCTCAAGAAGAGCAAGTTGATGTGAACTTCATAAGAAATAATAATTTTGGCAATAATGCTTATAGGAGTAATTTTGGTAACAACAATTATATGCCATATCCTCCCAACAATGGTAATGCTTATGGAAGTTCCTACAACAATAATAGGAGTGCTCCCTCTGAACTTGAAGTTATGCTTAAGGACTTTATTAGTAAACAAACTGCTTTCAATAAAACTATTGAGGAAAAACTCTCTAATGCTGAAACAAATATAGCATCTTTGGCCGAAGCTCAATCTTCTTTGAATAAAATAGCTGATAAACCTGAAACTAATGATAATCCCTTTGCAGCTACTAATGCCATACAAGTAAGAATTGATGAAAATGTTAGACTATTAGCTGAATTACATGCTAAGTGGGAAAGAGAAGATGAAATTGCTAGAAACATTAGTGTTTCTACTATCACCACCACTAGTGTTGAGGCTAGTAATAGTTCTACTACTCTAGATGATAAATTTGATTTTGATATTGATGGGTGTAATATCTCTGAAGTTATTAAGTTCCTACAAAAGCTTGCTAAAAGTCCTAATGCTAGTGCTATGAACATGGCTTTTACAAAACACATTACTGATGCTCTCATAAAGATTAAAGAAGAAAAGATGAAACATAAAGCTTCTATTCCTATAAAACAAGAAGATGGTTGGGAACCCATCATTAATATGAAAGTGAATGATTTTGATTTCAAAGCTTTATGTGATCTTGATAGTAGTGTTTCTATTATGCCTAGAAGGATTTATGATATGCTTGATTTGCCTCCACTTGAAGATTGTTATTTGAATGTCCCACTTGATGATAATGCTAAAAAGAAACTCATGGGGAGTCTTAATGATGTTCTTATTATGGTTAACAATGCCTATGTCCCCATTGATTTCTATGTTTTGGATGTTGAATGCAATGCTTCTTGTCCTATTACTTTGAGAAGACCTTCTCTTAGAACTGTTGGTGCCATTATTGATATGAAAGAAGACACCATTAAATATCAACTCCCACTCAAAAAAGGTATAGAACACTTCCCCAAGAAGAGAGAGAATATTTATTTTGCCTCTCATGTGAAAACAAAATTTGGTCTTAATGCTTCTTCATTTGAGAACACTTGATTTTCTCTTGCTTCTTATGCCTAACTTAAAGGCGTTAAAGAAAAGTACTTATTGGGAGATAACCCAAAAGTTTTAGATGAGTCTTGGAAGTTATTACTTCAGTAATAACCGTTCCTTATCCGTTTTATTTGCTTTTTGTGCCAAGAGTAACCTCTAATGAGAGAGAAGTAATGATTGGGAAAGTTACTGTCCCGAAACAGATTTCTGTGCTTCACCATAAAAATTCGTGTAAAATCTCTGAATGTCTTTTTGAGGCGTGAATTTTTTTGATTCTGCCCCAGGTTGTTATCTAACTTTCTTTAGTTAAACACTTTGTGATTTGAGCAACAAATGGTCTTCGAAAAAATTCGTCTTTACCTGCTGGTCTGTTTTGACAGATTTCTGCCATTTTCTGCATTTGCTTCTTGTTGGTTCCTTTTTGAGTTCTTTTGGGGAATTGAGCTTTTTGAGGGAAGTGCTTCAGTAGCTAGTGTTCTAATGGAAGTTTATTAGTGTTATAACTGAACCTTAAGACTTATTTATCTTGAGTGCACTAATGTTGCTAATAAAGATTGTGTGAAGTTTTGTATGAAGGAAAAATTTCAGGTGTATGGAAGGAATGAGTAATGAGATGAAGGATGGACTAAAGCTCAAGCTTGGGGATGCTACTGAAAGTTATTATGAGAGAGGGAAACATGGTTTTATGTGTCTCAACAATATTAAGTTTCCCCTCTTTATGTTGAAATTTTTGAAGTTGCACTTGTTTTGCTTTCCTATGCTTGTTGCTTTGTGCTTTCATGACTTGTTTCGTTACAAGATTCCTATGCATAGGAAGTGGGTTAGACTTAAATGTGCTTTGAATTTGCTTCTTGATGCTCTCTTTTACTTCAATTCATATTTCTTATGTGAGCATCTTCTCAAACTATCATGCCTAACTTAAAGGCGTTAAAGAAAAGTACTTATTGGGAGATAACCCAAAAGTTTTAGATGAGTCTTGGAAGTTATTACCTTAGTAATAACCGCTCATTATCCTTTTTATTTGCTTTTTGTGCCAAGAGTAATCTCTAATGAGAGTGTAGTAATAATTGGTAAAGTTGCTGTCCCGAAACAAATTTTTGTGCTTCACCGTAAAAATTCCCGAGAGAGCTCTGTATGTCGGATTGAGGTGTAATTTTTTGTGCTTCTGCCCCAGGTTGTTATCTAACTTTCGTTAGTTAAACACTTTGTGATTTGAGAAACTAACAACAAAAAAAGGTTCTTTGTTTTTCAACAGGAAAAATACTCTAATTCAAATTGAAAAAATAAAGAAGAATTCTGTCAGGCGTCGCGTCGGGTCTGCCGCTCAGTTGAAAGCTATGAAACAAGTCTGCGGTAGTTCAAAACTGGAATTGGCACAATATCGCGAAGTGGCCGCCTTCGCTCAATTTGGGTCAGACCTCGGTACCGATTCCTGTCCACCAATAGTGAATTGTTCATCCGGGTGTAAAGTTTCATTTCGGTCGTGTCAGACGACATGCAGGGGGGCAATGGCTGCCAACGGAATCTATAATAATTCGATACTAGGTCAACTGTAAATGGTCTTCGAAAAAATTTGTCTTTACCTGCTGGTCTGTTTTGACAGATTTCTGCCATTTTCTGCATTTGCTTCTTGTTGGTTCCTTTTTGAGTTCTTTTGGGAAATTGAGCTTTTTGAGGGAAGTGCTTCAGTAGCTAGTGTTCTAATGGAAGTTTATTAGTATTATAACTGAACCTTAATACTTATTTATCTTGAGTGCACTAATGTTGCTAATAAAGATTGTGTGAAGTTTTGTATGAAGGAAAAATTTCAGGTGTATGGAAGGAATGAGTAATGAGATGAAGGATGGACTAAATCTCAAGCTTGGGGATGCCACGCGTGTCACCCCAAGAAATATCCAATAAGTACAAGCGTCAAAGCTTGGGGATGCCCAAGGCATCCCCTTCTTCATCAGTAAAAATTTTAGGTTTCTTCCAAACGCTTCATTTTTATTGTTTCATGCACAGTTGTGTTGTTCTTGGAGCGTCTTCTTTTTCGTTTTCGTTTTGGTTTTTCGTTTGCTTGGTTTTATTAGTTTGCTGAATAAATTGGTTGGACCCCCTCTTTCATACATTGGTTTGCAAATAGTTTGGTTTGGTTTGGAAAAGAGTAGAAAAGTCTATGCTTAGGTGGTAAAAAGAGCTCGTTTTTTACTTGTAGTATCACTTTATGCTTTGATCAATGATGTTTTGTCGCTCTGCATGATTATGGCCATTATTGCTCTCTCAGTTTGTCGCTCCCAGTCTTTTGCTAGCCTCCACAACCAAGTATGAGTTCCACTCATGCATCCAACTCCCTAAACCAAGTTATTCCAAAGAGTCCACCATACCTACCTACTAGCATATGCCATTCCAAGTATATTCATGCTTTTGTTTACCTTCCAAATTAAACTTGTTATGAGAAAACTAGTGATTAAAGATCTCACGAACTTGATGGCACACTTTACTTTTCTTACCCTTAATAAACTTGAACCGTTGTGTCGTCTATGTTGTATATGCTTGCACTTATTTTTTGGGAATTAGCAGAACCATGCTGTCATGGGGAACGCTTTCAACATTGCACTTGGTACTTGTACCTGTTGATATCATGCTCTTTTGTATATGGATGTCGTCGGTGTGAAATGAAAGGGGAGCTTGTAAGTCCATGGACTTATGTATATGTGTTAGAGAAACGCCTGGGCCGCTGGTCTAGTCCATGCTGACATGGTGGAAACCTGCAGCGTGACCATAATGAGCTGTCTATGAAACATTCTTCTTATAAAAAAAGAGTCCTATATTGAGAAAAAAGAGAAAAAGGTAAAAAAATGAGATTATGAAAAGAGGAAAGAGAGAAAAAGCACCATATTCCCATGGTAAATAAGAAGTTTGCTGAGATGCTTGTTGTCTGCTTGCCTTGTCATTTTGATATGGGGATTCTTCCATATCATCGGACAAGGGGTACCTCATTGGCGGTTCTCTATGATACACATGTACTTACGATGACAAGAACTTACCGGTGACTAAACTTGAGTAGCATGAGGAGCGTCCCTCGTATCCAAGGGACATGAGATTTCCAACTTATACTTCGTCAAGCATATACACCATAGTTTGTTCACTTTAACCTTAATCACTTCAAGATGCTTATGATAGGGGCAATGAGAGCTGAAAGCTATAAGTACCATAATTTTTGGAAGCTCTTTATGAAACTTGAATCTCTGCTTCCTTTTATAAAGGCCTTTCTTCCACCATTATATTGAGTCTCCACCTTCTACCTTTATGCACCTACTTTGAGAGCATAGTGGCCATTCTTAGTTCTATGTGCATTGTCCCAAGACTAGTTGATTGATGCATAACTTGATATTGCTTGTTTTAAACTATTTGTATCTAGTCACTCTTATGAACTTTGAAGGTGTCCTATGCATTTACATTTGCTACTCTATGAGGGACAAGCTGAATACTATTATGCTATGTTTTCTTTATGAGAAACAAACAAACGTCTTGCAAAGCGTTGTTATTCATGAATCTTTTGTTTGTGCCTTTTCATGTTGCATCATAGTTTCTTTGTCTTATTGCTAGAACTTTGTCTTTCATGTTATGATTGAAGTACTATGATCCCAGCTTTGAATGTTTTACAAATACTTTGATCAAGTCTTTGATGGAGCATGTCACCTCAAAAATTATTCTTTCTTTTTATCACTTACCTACTCGAGGACGAGCAGGAGTTCAGCTTGGGGATGTTGATACATTGCAAATGCATCTATAATTTTTGATGTTCCATGCTTGGTTTTATCCACTTTCTTGTGTTTTGTCCACACTTTGGAGTACTTTTCATATGATTTCTTGGACTAAGCTATTAACAAGAGCCATAGTGCCAGCTGCCTGTTTTCTAATGTTTTTGGTTCCAGGAAAGTCAAAAATGAATATTCTCGGAATTGGACGGGACAAAAGCCAAAGTGCCTATTTTTCTGGAAGTCATCAGATGCCAGAATACGAGACGGAGAGGAGCCAGGGGGCCACCACACCACCTGGCCGCGCGGGCCAAGCCTGGTCGCGCCAGGGGGTGGTGTGGCCAGCCCAGGCACCCCCTCGGCCTCTCCTTCCGCCTATATATTGCCCTCAGGACGAAAACCCTAAGTAACCGATCAAAAATCCATGAAAGAGTCTGTAGCCACTGTCATCTCCATCCCTAGATCGGGAGGGATCTGAAGCTCTTCCCGGCACCCTGCCGGAGAGGGGAATTCACCCTGGAGGCCTTCTTCATCATCATGCAAGCCTCCGGTGTGATGCGTGAGTAGTTCATCTTTGGACTACGGATCCATGTAGTAGCTAGATGGCTGGTTCTCCTCCTTTGTGCTTTCATGTCTAGATCTTGTGAGCTCCGTTCATGATCAAGATCATCTATTTGTAATTTTGCATGTTGTGTTTGCGGGGATCCGATGGATATTGAGATGCTATTTCAGATTGATTATTGATTCTATTATGTCTTTGTTATTTGTGATCTTGCATGCTTTCTGATGTTAGTAGATATCTTGGCCAAGTAGATGCTAGCAACTCCAAGAGTTAGTATTTATGCTCGATAGTGGGTTCATGCCTCTAGTAATCTGGGGAAGTGACAGAAATCTCTAAGGTATTAGATGTGCTGTTGCTACTAGGGAGAAAACAACAATCCTTTGTTCATAGGCTCTATAATGTATGCCATGCTATCTACAAGACCGGATGTGGCACATGCTATTAGTTTGACTAGTAGGTACCAATCTGATCCAGGTTCGGAACACTGGATAGCGGTCAAGGATATCCTTAAGTACTTGAGAAGAACTAAGGATATGTTTCTTGTATACGGAGGTGAAGAAGAGCTAGTCGCTAAGTGTTATGTTGATGCTAGCTTTGACACTGATCCGGATGACTCTAAGTCTCAATCCGGATACGTATTTCTCTTGAACGGAGCAGCAGTTAGTTGGAGGAGCTCCAAACAACCTGTGGTGGCTGGATCAACAACAGAGGCGGAATATGTTGCTGCTTCAGAAGCAGCGCAGGAAGCGGTTTGGATGAAGGAGTTCATAACGGAACTGGGTGTGGTTCCCAGTGCGTTGGACCCGATGGTGATCTATTGTGACAACAATGGAGCCATAGCCAACACAAAGAAACCAAGGTCTCACAAGAATTCCAAGCATATTAAGCGCCGGTTTCACTCCATCCGCGAGCATGTCAAGGATGGAGATATAAAGATTTGTAAAGTGCACACAGACCTGAATGTAGCAGATCCGTTGACTAAAGTACTCCCTAGAGCAAAACATGATCAACACCAGAACTCCATGGGTGTTAGATTTATCACTATGTGAACTAGATTATTGTCTCTAGTGCAAGTGGGAGACTGAAGGAAATATGCCCTGAGAGGCAATAATAAAGTTGTTACTATGTATTCCTTGTATATGATAGATGTTTATTTTACATGCTATAATTGTATTGATAGGAAACATCAATACATGTGTGTTTAATAAACAAAAAAAGGGTTCCTAGTCATGCCTCTCTTATAGAATAGCTTGTTGATTAACAAGATGATCAAGGTTTCCTGATCATGGACATTGGATGTTGTTAATAACAAGGTCACACCATTGGTGGAATGATGTGATGACCATTCATCCGAAGTATAGCATTATGATCAAGTCATTGTGTTTATATTGCTATAACATCATACGAAGTAATCTTTATCCTTAGACCATGAGATCATGTTAATTGCTAACACCGGAAGAGTATCTTGATAACATCAAACGTCACACCGTAACAGGGTGACTATAAAGATGGGTTCAGTACTACGAAGGTGTTATGTTGAGGCTCATGGATCAAGAGTGGAATTTGTCAATCTAGATGACGGATAGATATACTCTGGGCCCTCTCGGTGATATCACATTAGGATAGCTTGCAAGCAATTGATGTGATCACTAGAATGTTATATCACGGGAACGAGAAAAGAGTGCATGTCGGTAACGAGATCAAACTAGGTATGGAGATACCGATGATCGAATCTCGGACATGTAATATATCGAGAGACAAAGGGATTTAGTTACAAGCGTTAAAGGTTCTCACGATCACAGGAGTCATCGTTGAATGTGTAGGAGTCAGTACGGATCTCCAAGTCCCGCTGCTGATTATTGATTGGAGAAGGGTCTCGATCATGTTTGCATTATTCGCGAACCGTAGGGTGGCACACTTAAGAGTTACCGGACACCATTTTGGAGCACATATGTTTCAGACGAAAGAATTGCAAAGCGTAGGAATTGTTTCAATAGAAACCGGAAATTGTTTCGGGTGAAATTGCAGAAGGTGGTTCTGCATGTGATATTGAAATATTGCAAGGGGCTATATGTGAATGTTTGTTAATTAAAGTAATTAACAAAATTCAGAATAAATTTAATAAAAGAGTTTTATTAAATGAGAGAGCATTAAATTTGGAGAAACTTAATGCATTTAAAGTGGAGACTTTAAAAGGGAATGTGAAGAGGAATTTTAATGTGGAGGGGTTACCACCACATGAATGGGGGAGGTGAGGGGTCACCCCCCCATGCGCCGGCCATGGAGAGAGGGGGCACCCCCCTCCTCCTATAAAAGGCCACCCATTCCCTCCTTCATCCTCACACCTCCTTGTGAAGGATCTCTCTCCCCCTCTAGAATTATTCCCCCATGGTCTCGAATTAGCGAGATACATGTTCCCGGTGGCATTTCGTCTGGAAGGAGTTGCTGCTTCAGCTGGATCGCTGGAGCGAGGAGGTGGAGGTTGTCCGGTGGCTTGAACGTGTGTGTGAGTGTGGATGCGCTGCTGAGTTGCGGCGCTCGGACTTCCTCACGATCTTGAGATCGGCAAGTGTACGACTACATCAACCACGAGTTCCTACTCGTTAACAAAGCTCGTTGTTTTCGAGGGTAAGTTCTCTATGGATGTATGTCCACCCGTTTGCTTTGTACCTAGTAGATAGATCTTGGCGTGTAGTTCACACCGTAAGAATTTTTTTGTTTTCTATGCTGCGGACCCAACATACCACCACCACCTAAGGAGTAATTCGTCATCAGGTTTGGCATCCCCTTGGTTTGTTCCAAGCTTGGGGGAGTGCCGCGGTATCACATCACTATCTTCTATCTTTTCACCTTTTTAGTAGAGTCATATCTTGAATAGAGAAGTTATTATGTAGGATGGTTTGCATTATGGAAGTGTCCCCTCTCTCGTTAGATATGTATCCCTTGGTGTGAGTTGCCGTTATGGATTATTAATGAGAAGTTATATCATTTACTCTTTTGCATAGCTTATATTAGTTTTCAATTCATGGTTATATGATTGATCTTGTTGTTAGTATTGGTATCACTTTGGGTTCATTGAGTTAATTTAGTTGGTTTTGGCAAACCTGGCTCGGTCAGTAGCAACACTATTTTTGAGAGTTGAATGAAAAGATAAAAGTACTCTAAAGAAAAATAATTTCATCATCTTTATTTCTTCATTTGCTCATAAGTTTAGTATTCTCTAGTTAAGATCTTTTGTGCTTCCAAGGAAGATTGCATGTTTGTCTTTATCACTTGTATGTTTGTTTGTTTCCTTCAACTCTTATACTTGCTACCCAGCCTTGCTAGCCAAAAACCTGTACTGAGAGGGTATTCTTCTCGTGCATCCACCTCCTTTAAAAAAAAACCTTTGCCATTTGTGTCCACCATACCTACCTAGTAGCATTATTGCTATTCCAAGCAAATTCTTGTTTTATCTACCTCCCAAATTAAATTGGTTATGTGAAAATTAGTGATTAAAGCTCTCACGAACTTGATAAACTTGAACCATTGTGCTCACCTATGTTGCGTGTATGCTTGCGCTTTGTAAGTTGTGGATTAGCAGAACCATGCTATCATGGGGAACACTTTCAACATTGCACTGGTACTTCCTACCTAGTTGATATCATGTTCTTTTGTCTATGGATGTCGTCGGTGTGAAATGAAAGGGGAGCTTGTAAGTCCATGGAGTTATGCATATGTGTTAGAGAAACGCCTGGGCCATGATGGCTCAATGCACGGCGCCCAGAAAATGCTTGTTGGCGGTGTTGATGTAGAGCTCGTTGGGAACCCCAAGAGGAAGGTATGATGAGCACAGCAGCAAGTTTCCCTCAGTTATGAAACCAAGGTTTAATCGAACCAGTAGGAGCAAGGAAACACCCCAAAGGTGTTACTAGCTGAGCTTTGGCAGGGCGCACTACCGGTGCTAGTAGCAACGTGGAGACCTGCACAACACAACCACAGAACTTTGTCCCCAACTTGCGATGAGGTTGTCAATCTCACCGTGTTTTGCGGAAAACAAAGGATTAAACGTATCGACTGGAAAGAAGTAAAAGTTTGCAGAAAGTAAACACAAAGCAGTAAAAGATTGTAGATTGTATGTAAAGAAAGAGGACCGGGATCCAAGTTCACTAGAGGTGGCTCTCCTTAGATAGATAACATGCTGGGTGAACAAATTACAGCGGGGCAATTGACAAACACCGAGAAAGCAATACATGCATATACTAATCATCTTGACTCCTTTGAGACTTGATTGGGCATTACAACATAATACATAGACCGCCATCCAACTGCATCTATGACTAATAATCCACCTTCAGGTTATCATCCGAACCCCCTCCAGTATTAAGTTGCAAGCAACAAATTATTGCTTTAAGAACTGTGTGTAAAGTAAACAATACGATTGTTCTATGAACAAAGGATTGTTGTTTTCTCCCTAGTAGCAACAACACATCTAGTAGCTTAGAGATTTCTGTCACTTCCCCATATTACCAGAGGCATGAACCCACTATCAAGCATAAATACTAACTCTTGGAGTTGCTAGCATCTACTTGGCTAAGATAGCTACTAACAACGGAAAGCATGCAAGATCTCAAATAACAAAGACATGATAGAATCAATAATTAATCTGAAATATCATCTCAATATCCATCGGATCCCCGCAAACACAACATGTATGGATTACAAAAAGATGATCTTTATCATGAATGGAGCTCACAAAATCTAAACATGAAAGCACAAAGGAGGAGAAACCAGCCATCTAGCTACTACATGGATCCGTAGTCCAAGGATGAACTACTCACACATCACACCAAAGGCTTGCATGGTGATGAAGAAGGCCTCCAGGGTGAATTCCCCTCTCCGGCAGGGTGCCAGGAAGAGATTTAGATCCCTCTCGATCTAGGGATGGAGATGATGGCGGCTATAGACTCTTTCGTGGATTTTTGATCGGGTACTTAGGGTTTTCGTCCCGAGGGCAATATATTGGCGGAAGCAGAGGCCGAGGGGGTGCCGGGAGCCACCACACCACCCCCTGGCGCGGGCTAGGTGGTGTGGCTAGCCCCTGGACCCTCTCCGTCTTATATTCTGGCACTTGATCCCTTCCGAAAAAATAGGCACATTGGATTTTGTCCCGTCCAATTCCGAGAATATTCATTTCCTGACTTTCCTGGAACCAAAAACAGCAGAAAATAGGCAGCTGGCGCTGTGGCTCTTGTTAATAGGTTAGTCCAAGAAATCATATGAAAAGTACTCCAAAGTTGGAACAAAACACAAGAAACTAGATAAAACCAAGCATGGAACATAAAAAATTATAGATACATTTGCAATGTATCAACATCCCCAAGCTTAACTCCTGCTCGTCCTCGAGTAGGTAAGTGATAAAAAGAAATAATTTTTGAGGTGACATGCACCATCAAAGACTTGATCAAAGTATTTGCAAAACACTCAAAGCTGGGATCACAGTACTTCAATCATAACATGAAAGACAAAATTCTAGCAATAAGCAAAGAAACTATGATGCAACATGAAAAGGCACAAACAAAAGATTCATGAATAACATGCTTTGCAAGACGTTTGTTTGTTTCACATAAAGAAAACATAGCATAATAGTATTCAGCTTGTCCCTCAATAAAGTAGCAAATATAAATGAATAGGACACCTACAAAGTTCATAAGAGTGACTAGATACAATAGTTTCAAACAAGGAATAACAAGTTATGCATCAATCAACTAGTCTTGGGACAATGCACATAGAACTAAGAATGGCCACTATGCTCTCAAAGTAGGTGCATAAAGATAGAAGGTGGAGACTCAATATAATGGTAGAAGAAAAGCCTTTTGTAAAAGGAAGCAGGGATTCAAGTCTCATAAAGATCTTCCAAAAATTATGGTACTTGTAGTTTTCAACTCTCATTGCCCCTATCATAAGCATCTTGAAGGTGATTAAGGTTAAAGTGACACAACTAAGAGGATATGCTTGACAAGTTATAAACCGAAATCTCATGCCCCTTACTTACAAAGACCGATCCTCATGCTACTCAACTTCAGTCACGAGTAAGCTCTTGTCATTGTAAGTACATGTGTATCATTAAGAACCGCCAACGGGGTACCCCTTGCACATGATACGGGAGCTTTCCCATAATCAAAATGACAAGGCAAGCAGACAATGAGCATCTCAGCGATCTTTTTATTTGCTATTTGCATAGGTTTTTATTGAGGATGCTTCATAGAGTGCTCATTATGGTGATGCTGCAAGTTTCCACCATGATTAGGCATGGCTTAGGATAGCGGCCCAGGCGTTTCTCTAACACACATACAAACTCCATGATCTTACAAGTTCCACTTTTATTTCACACCGCCGGGATCCGTAAGCAAAAGAACATGATATTAACGGGGTACAAAGTACAAGTGCAATGTTCAAAGCGTTCCCCATGAAACATGGTTCTGCTAATTTCAACTTATAAAGCGCAAGCATATACGCAACAAAGAAGGACCCAATGGTTCAAGTTTATTAGAGGCAAAAAGTAAAGTGTGCCATCAAGTTTGTGAGAGCTTTAATCACTAGTTTTCTCATAACAAGTTTAATTCGAAAGGTAGATAAAAACATGGATATACTTGGAATAGCATATGCTAGTAGGTAGGTATGGTGGAATCTTTGGAATAACTTGGTTTAGGGAGTTGGATGCATGAGTGGAACTCATACTTTTTGTGGAGGCTACAAAAGACTGGGAGCAACAAACTAAGAGAGCAATAATGGCCATAATCATGCAGAGCGACAAAACATCATTGATCAAAGAATAAAGTGATACTACAAGTTGAAAACTAAAGGATCATAAAGGCTATGGTGACTTGTGACAGTCATAACATGGTGTGAGCATGTGCCAAGTCAACCCAAATAAAGCGTCAAAGGAGAATACCACTATACTATGCTTTAATATGCTAAAACAACGCATGATTCATCCAAGGAACATTAAGAAATATCAATTGTTTATAACAAGCCATGCTACATCAAAGAATACTAAGCATAAAGCCAAACAATATCAAGCATGGCATGACAAAGCATAGGCACAGTCAAGAACGAGCTCTTTTTACCACATAAGCATGAACTTTCCTACTCTTTTCCAAACCAAACCAAACTATTTGCAAACCAAATGTAAGAAAGAGGGGGTCCAACCAATTTATTCAGAAAACTAAGCAAACCAAGCAAACGAAAAACCAAAACAAAAACGAAAAAGAAGACGCTCCAAGAAAAACACAACTGTGCATGAAACAATAAAAATGAAGCGTTTGGAAGAAACCTGGGATTTTTATTGATGAAGAAGGGGATGCCTTGGGCATCCCCAAGCTTTGATGCTTGTACTTCTTGGACATTTCTTGGGGTGACACGCGTGGCATCCCCAAGCTTGAGCTTTAGTCCATCCTTCATCTCATTACTCATTCCTTCCATACACCTGAATATTTTCCTTCATACAAAACTTCACACAATCTCATTAGCAACATTAGTGCACTTAAGATAAATAAGTCTCAAGGTTCAGTTCTAACACCAAATAAACTTCCATTATAATGCTAGCTACTGTAGCAATTCCCTCAAAAATCTCAATTCCCCAAAAGGACTCAAGAAGGAACCAACAAGAAGCAAATGCAGAAAATGGCAGAAATCTGTCAAAACAGACCAGCAGGTAAAGACAATTTTTTTAGAAGACCTTCTGTTGCTCAAATCAAAATGTTTTGAACTAACGAAAGTTAGATAACAACCTGGGGCAGAAGCACAAAACATTACAGCTCAATCCGACATACATATCTCTCTCAGGAATTTTTACGGTGAAGCACAAAAATCTGTTTCGGGACAGCAACTTTACCAATCATTACTACACTCTCATTAGAGGTTACTCTTGGCACAAAAAGCAAATAAAAAGGAAAAGGAGAGGTTATTACTGAAGTAATAACTTCCAAGACTCATCTAAAACTCTTGGGTTATCTCCCAACAAGTACTTTTCTTTAACGCCTTTAAGTTAGGCATAAGAAGCAAAGAAAGAATCAAGTGTTCTCAAATGAAGAAGCATTAAGACCAAATTTTGTTTTCATAGGAGAAGCAAAAGAAATGTTTTCTCTCTTTTTAGGGAAGTGTTGTATACCTTTCTTGAGTGGGAGTTGATATTTAATAGTGCCTTCTTTCATATCAATGATGGCACCAACAGTTCTAAGAAAAGATCTTCCCAAAGTAATAGGACAAGAAGCATTGTATTCAACATCCAAAACATATAAATCAACGGGGACATAGGAATCTTTAACCATAATAATAATATCATTAAGACTCCCCATGAGTTTATTTTTAGCATTATCATCAAGTGGGACATTCAAATAGCAATCCTCAAGAGGAGGCAAATCAAGCATATCATAAATCCTTCTAGGCATAATGGAAACAGCTCTGGTACATGGGCCACAGTCGGTTATCCCATTCGCCTCTAGCCATGTGTCTCTAGAGATATCCACCCCCTCAACCGGTTTCAGGAAACGGCTCTAAAACAGCCTGCAGCTGGTTGTTAAAAACAACCGTCTCTCCATCGTAGCCGGGCTACAAAAACAATCGTCTCTCCATCGGAGACGGGTGAGAATATCACGAGTCTTTAATATGTTTGCATTAGAGACGGTTAATAATACCACGGGTCTCTAATATTTTTTGCATCGGAGACGGTTGGAAATAATACCAGCCTCTAATATTTTATCGGAGACGGTTAAAAATAGAACCAGCCTCTAATATTTTTTCCATCCGAGACGGTGAAAAATAACACCATCCTCTAATATTTTTTCCATCCGAGACGGTGAAAAATAACACCAGCCTCTAATATTTTTTCCATCCGAGACGGTGAAAAATAACACCAGCCTCTAATATGTTTTTCATCGGAGACGGTTGAAAAGAATGACAGCCTCTAAAATATTTTTCATCGGAGACGGGTAGAATTTAAAGCCAGCTCGTTTGTCCGGATGGTCCGGAATTATTCAGAGCCACCAGTTTTACCCAGTAGCTCCTCAACACTATATATATGGCTATATGGAGGTCAATCAGGTTTCTTCATCACACAAGATGCTCCAGTCAAATCACAGATTATTGCACCAAACCAAGTGGCATTAATACTGCATCAAACCAAGTGGCATTAATACTGCACCAAACAAGTGACCAGTTTCATGTTCATCACACACAAGATGCACAAATTCCATGGAAAAGTGTTAAAGATCGACCGACACATGAATACACAATTTGATGACTTGACAGTTTTCTCTCTCACAGTTCACATGTACTAGTTTCCGTCATCGTGGAACTCTGTGTTTTCTTGGAGCACGTGCTGAACCAAAAACCCGTCAAGCTCCGTGCGGATCATTGCTAGCTTTGTCTGAGGTAGTTCCTTCATGTCGATCCTCAAATGCTAGGAAAATGAAATCATGATCAAAACAGGTAAACGATTAAGAACAATATGTCAACATAAGAAAAGGATGTTTGAATACCTCACATTCCGACTTGGGTGTCAAATCTCTGTTCATCATGATGTTCATATGGTTGTGAACATAGAAGCCACAAAACGCAGTCGCCCGAGGCTGCTGGTGGCACTGAGACATACATAGGGCATAGAAATGACCAATCAACAAGATATGAATTCAATATGCATGGATATGTATGTACAAGTGGTAGCTAGGTAGAGGAAACTAACCGGAACATCCAGGTGATGAGTTAGGGATCTGTAGGCCGGTGCATGAACTCCTCGGTTATGAATTACTTGAAGACATCTAAGAATGGCAAAGAAACAATTATACAATCTTTTGTATTACAAGGCAGACAGAAATATATGAACAAATTTTATTTTATTTTTCTCTCTTGTAGATATTTTGTAGATGGACTATGCATCAAAATAAACTTTGTGCTATTTTATTTTACTGTTTTAAGATATGGCGGGAATAGAAAATCATAAAACTGAGAGATTAGTAGATAGATGTTTCTGAATTTGTCAAACACAAAAAACCCTCACTGCCAAGTTCAAAATGTCAAATACAACTTCCAAAATCTCTAACATCAATTTTTGAAAAGGTGATCAATATTTTATGGGAAAATCACAAATTCCTAGCAGGGCTGGCCTACATGTTTCACAGAATGACAGGACAACAATATTACCATGAAGTGTTAGGATGGCAGAGGATTAGATATACTTGTCCCGAAGCTTGGTTACAGCATCGTAGTTCCTTTCATTCCTCCCAAGATAAGAATCAACATAATGGATATTTCCATCCAGCAGTGAGATAGTGATAAGAATCCAGTGATCCCTAAAAGAACAAGAACACAAGTCAAATTGCACAACATCAATTTCCGTAGAAATATCATCCATTCAACAGTAATATTATCACTGTCACTGATATATTTTGCCAAACATTAGGAAATCTTTTCAGAAGATCAACATTGTAAAGATATATAATAATTTAATTCAACAAAATTCAAAAATGTGCTTGGGCCACTGGATGAAGATAGCTTACTTTGAATTAAAAGATCAAAATACTGACTCCTTATGATCCTGGAAGCTCTTCTCTAACACATGGATGATGTAATCCTCGACAAACCTTTCGCAAGAATTCATACTTTGTTCAGAAGCTAGGTAGGGGTCGATGAAGACTATTTTTTTACCTGCTGCTCTGGCTTTCTGATAGTAGTACCTATACACATGTAAAGACAGAACATGAATGAAGTGTAAATTAAGATCTAGAGTTATTGATGCATTAATTGATAAATAATAATAAAATACTCACAATGCACTGCATTTCACTATGCTGGCGTCAAAGGATTTCAAATTGAACAAGAGAAACAAGTCCTCCCAAGTGACTTGGAATGCGCACAAACCGTCGTTCAGAAAGTGTTCAGGTTTGCACCTAACCATGAATCCCGAGACTTGGTCATTCTCTGACTTCTTGAAATTATTCAAGTAGTAATTCTGCAATGATGCACAAGCCCATCCATACTCTAAGGTAACACTCGTCAAATTGTGTATTAGCTTTTCCCCGGGCTTGTACGTCGGGTGTATATCAGCCTCCGGCAGATCACCGACCTTATATATATAATCTGCCAGCGCCTTGCCGGTCAATTTGGAAGCGTCAACTGGCGTGATCTTTTGCGCTGCCCCCTTTTTACCCTTGGGTTTTGTTGCAGGCTTGGGTTTTGCAGCAAGTGGCGGCAGTATCTGTGCTTGTGAGGAGCGTGTCGTCCTAGCTGGGATTGCTGGCTGGGCAGCTTTAGGGGTTGTCGAGGAAACACAAGCGGGGGTAGGAGCTTTGGCTGCTTCTACAACAGCTGGTGGCTTGGGCACACTAGTAGAGGGGGTAGGAGCATTCTTGGGGGCTGGTGGTTGTGTCTCTGGAGCTTTCTTCGGGGCAAGGGGAACCTTGTCAACAAGGACTCCCGCAGTCCTGCCGGGATGGCGCACAGGGGGGGGGGGGTTATTCTGTAAGGGGGGTAGGTGCTTTATCTTGTACAGGAGCTGGCGGTGTCGACGTCTCTGGCATGTTCGGAGAGGGGAGGGGCTCTTCCATAGTGTTATAAGTTGCTGGTGTTGGGAAGAAGTCAACTTGGACTCTAGTCTTGGCAGCAACACTCGTTGGGGTACTTGTCTGTTCAGCATCAACTTGAATAGTTGGTGCTTCCTTGATCTTGGGAGTACATGTTGCTGGTGAGAGGTCAGTCAAGACCGGCTTTGGCTTTGGCTGGCCGCCGACTAGAAGGATATCTGCCTTGGGCCACTGGGTGAAGCTCCCCTTGGCCTCAGACAGAGTAACCATCTCTTCGCTAGGGATCGGCAGATCGATCTCACCGAACCCCTCAACGACATCATCGACGTTGACCCTAGCAAAACCGTTGGCAAGTTGGTTGTTGTGTATCTTCTGCCCTTCCTTTGGGGGATGCACTTGGCCCCAAGTATCCATCTCGAATACATCAGAGCCGCTTTCCTTGCTCTAAGCTGGCAGACGATGGCCACCTACCTATAAGAAATTTATGTCAACTATGATTTCATATATTTGAAAATGCATAATCTGTACTTCAGATGATCAATGGGTTTAATTACCGTTATGCGATCACAAGGATAGCTCCCCGCCGTATCAGCAGTACCGGCTACAGTGGAAGCACAGCTACTCCGACGTAGGTCAGCAATGGGAAGAACATCCTCTGTCGACGTCGACGGTGGCAGTACCTTTCCTGTTAACTCTGCTATTATTTCTACCTTAAGGCTTTTCTTCATGTTTTCTTCAAAAAGGGCCTGCTTAGCACTTTTGCACGCACGCTTGTCTTCCAGAGACCAGTTGCGGCCTATTTTCCATGGGGCTATGGAACCTACCCCCTCGTGCGACCAGGGTGCTCTTTGTTTCCCAACCCCTCTATGAGGACATCTCCATGGAACTCACCTTTTTGCTTCTTCTCATCAGCTTCCTTCTACATAAATATAAAAAAACAATTAACTGAAGTGAAAATGCTGTTATGAAATCAATATATAAAAAAACAATGCATCATGCTGAAGACTTACCAATTTGTTGTAGACTGAAATGTCCTCAGCCCTAACCAAAGCAGGCACATGGCCCGTACTACCGTCATATTTACTTCTAGCTCTAACAAATCTTCTTGCCCTCGCATCTTAAATTTCTGAAAATGGTGGCGGGCGTCCGGCCACCACTGCCTCCGCATCCTGCTTCTCCCATATGTCGGACATGCCGGCATACCCAGCAGTCCCCATTTTGTGGGGGTTGCTGTTTGTCAAGGCAAGGGCTCTAGCTGCATCACTTCTGGCTATGAACTCATCGGAGGACTTCAACTTCTGAACTCATCCCAAACCTCTTCGGTAATCTGCGGCCACACTTCAAAGGGCCTCAGATTTTGAAACACGTACTCATTCACGAGCTTGGACTTCCATGTCTTCCAGGATTTGTTAGCGGTCATTAAAGCTTCCCGCTCAACACGCTTCTTGTCATCATCATCTCTGATGATGAAGTTCTTGAGGATCTCCCTCTTCATGAAAGCACGGTCATCCTTGGATACTTTCTTCCAGCTGGGAAGGTTGATGCGCGCTCGTTCTCATGCTACGATCCCGCAAACAGTTTTGAACTTCTTTCTTGCGGCATCCGGCTTTAACAGACCTCCATTGTCAGGATCGATTTCGGTCACGACATACCTAGATTCTGGCCTTGTAGATTTCCTGCGACCATCACCTGCGCTTTTTGCTTTTTTTGACCTGGTTCGCTTGGATATCGGCTGCGAGGTAGAGCCACTCCTATACAAATAAAAAACATGTATATGAGATAGCAGCAAACAATATACACATATAGTCACTATATATGAATCACTAACAAAATCTGTGAAGCTAAAATGGCTAAACTAATAAGTATAATTCAGTGAGGCAACAATAATGTACTAGGCAGAGAGATCAATAAACCTATAACCACTCATTGAGAGATTAATTAGCACTACTCCTAAAATGTTAAGAAAATTATCTAAGAAGCCCATGGATGTTTCTAAATTTGACAAACACAAAAACCACTCACTGCCAAGTTCAAAAGTAGCAAATATAAATGTGTTAATTCCACACAGGCAATTAACAAAAGTAGCAAAGACAAATGTGTTAATCCCATGGATCAATAAACCTATAACCAAGCAAATTTCCACAAATTTTCATGTGATAATGTGATCAAAAACCAAGTCCTAGATCTATTGATTATTTTCAAAACATAAAACTAATAAAAAGCAGAAATGAAGTCTACATTATTGTGTGCCTTTGGTTCTGTATACATCAAAATAAATCTCTTCAAAGTATTTATCCTATTTTATTTTACTGTTAACTTTTAGATAATGGAAAGCGAACAGAGAATCACTCATTGAGAGATTAATTAGCACTACTCCTAAAATGTTAAGAAAATTAACTAAGAAGCCCATGGATGTTTCACATAGCATACAAGAAGTATAGGGTTCCTCACTCTCTGGTACTGTGCTACGAAGCATACATTTGGGCAAGAACAGCAAGAAAACTAGCAGGAGCCAAGAGGAAGAACAAGGATTACCTGCTGCTAGGATCCGGTGGGTTGCTTGACGGTGACATCGTGGTCTCTTCGTTCCTACCCTCGTCCTCACTGCTGCTGTGGCTTGGCTCTTTCTCCTCATCTAGGCCGGCGGCGGCGGCGTCCCTCTTCCTGGTACTGCGACGTGCCGATGGGGAGGCTTCCATTTGGGCGTGGAGAAGAGGGGGATCGGGCTGCGTCGAGCTGCGTGGACTAGGGGGAGGGGGAGCACGGTGGAGGCGAGGGACGGCGGCGGTGGTGGCGTGGAGAAGAGGGGGATCTTGCTGCGTGGACCCTGCAGCACCAGGGAAAAGAAAGGCAGCGGGCCTGAGGGGGAGCAGCGGGGGAGGAGGAGCACAGTGGAGGCAAGGGGGACGGGGAGCAGCGGGGGAGGTGGAGGCGAGGAAGGGCGGCGGCGGCAGCGGTGAAAGAGAAGGAGGGGAATAGCGTGCGGAGAGAAAGAGGAACAGCGGTGACGGGAAGGAGTTTGAGTGGAATTTTGTTTGAGCGGGCGAATACAAAATATTTTGATGGAAACTGGAAATTTCCAGTTTTGCCGCCAACTATGGGACTAGGATTTGCTCCCGCAGACGGCCGAAATTCACAGCCGTCTCTAACAATAGTCGATTTGGGCCATCCAAGTGAAATCCAACGCCTCGTATCGCGCTTTTGTGGACCTTAGACGGTTCGAATTTTCACCCATCTCTACGGGTGAATTAGAGCCGGTTTGTATTTTCAACCTCCTCTAATATGTTTGAATATGTTTGACTTGAAAAAGTATCCCGTTCTTCCTCCTCTGTTCTTCAAGACAGAGGTATCCGACGAACTCTAGGCACCGCCATCGCCGTCACCATCGACGCCGCTCCCATTACTGCTCCGGCGCCGTCGTGATCCTCCCCCTTGCTAGCCTCTGCCCACGCCGCGCTCGCCGTGACTGCGCTCCACCACCGCTGCCAGCGTCGCGCTCCACCACCGCTGCCAGTGCCACGCTCCTCTCCTTTGCAGCCCACGCCGCCGCCGCTCTCCTCGTCATCACAATGTCTTCTGAATCAGGTACGTAACCCTTTTCATGTAAACACATATTGTTTGCTTGCTGTCCTGCAATAGAATTTGCTGGTTTTAGTATTTCCATCCTTTAGTATTGTTATTAAATGTTTGCCGGATCCTGCAAATTGAAATTATATGTGATTTTTACTTGCTTACACTGATAGAAAATGAAGCACTTACACTGATAGGTTCATATCTAAAATTTTGCAACAAAAATAGCAAGGTAATTCTTCTAACATTTTGTGAACTAATTAAATTCCTTTTCATATCTTATATGATAGGTTCAAGTGAGGATGAGCTTGAACAAGAAGAGGTTATGGAGAGGGCTGATGGTGTTTCTAGGAGGGCTAATCCTAAAAGAACCGCGAAGAGGTGTGCTGATTCAATGGCAGCTAGCTCATCAAATAATCCCCAGACAAAGAGGGCCAAGAAGCAGTGGAACTCCGTTGCTCGCAGAGTATTGCCTAAAACCCAAGAAACCTTGACGGCAATGTCTAAGCGGAAGTAAAAAGGTCTTTGTTGGGATCAGAATCAGTATGAGCTGAAGAAAGAGAGCAGGTGTGACCCAATGCTCCGCACAGTAATTCAGCAGAAGATCTTTGAAGAGATTATTCTTGCACTTGACACTAAGATTGCTCCTCAAAGAGCAATAGACTTTGAGCACATCAAGGAAAACATAAAGTTTGCCGGTATATTTGAAACTTGTGATCGCCTGGGATTAGTGGACATCATGCAGTTCAAGCATCACTACGACGAAGACGTGGTGACACAGTTCTATGCTACCATTTATCTTGAGAAGGATCACGACAAGCATTTTCGGTGGATGACTGGGAACAAAGAACACCGGGCTCCACTTAGTAAATTTGCTGAAGCACTGGGCCTGCGTGTGGTGAAACAAAATGACATCAGTTTCTTCCGTCTCCATGAGGATGAGCTCACAAAGAAGCCTTCTGAACTGGATGGGTGCTACTTTCCTAGTAGCACATCTGCTGGCCAAGGTTTAGTGCATGGGCATATCAAAGGCCTCTTGCCCTTCTTTGACACACTGCACGAGCTTTTTCGGTGGACCTTGTTTCCAAAGGCAGGAGACACCTCTTACATACGTGGATATGCAAAAAACCTCCTGGGAAGAAAGGAAAGGTTGATGTCATGGATCTCTTGTATCAAGAGATAAGGAGGAACATTGTTGATCGTCGGAAGTCACTGGTCTATGCCCCATACATTCAAGCATTCATTGAGCATGTCACCAAAAAGACCTACACATCAGGCAAAGCCTTCAAGAAGCATGGTATTCACAAACCCGCCGTTGACAAGCCACTCAAAGGTGCCACGAAATCCCTACGGAACAAGGCCACTAGAGATGTGGAGTATATGGATATTCCGGGCTCCGATGGCTATGAGAGCAAGAAGAGGCAGAACCGGATCATTCGTGGTCTCAGGACGTGGTATTGCATCTACATGGAAGATCGCGAGAAGCGCCATAGGGATCGTGCTAGACTGAAGCAGAACAACAAGATGCTTAAAGCAATCATCAATCACTTCAAAATTGATATACCGGTTTTACCAGGGTCAGAGGATGAGTGGAGTGATCAAGATGAGGAAGGGGATGTATTTGCAACTGATGATGAAGAAGCATAGTCACCGCCTCCTGGAGTAGCAACTGGAGACGAAGGAGGAGTACAACCACCTGCAGCTGACAAAGGAAAGGTGTCACGTGAATAGTAGCGACTGGCGGTGAAGATGGCGATGAAGAGGACGATGAAGAGGGTGACGACCCGTCGTTCTAGGGTGTCTTGTTGTATCAAACTTTATTTCTGTGTGTTTCATGCTCGTGTGACGAGCGCTGGACTACTACTCTATATGTAACAGATTATGTGGGTGACTGGGTGTGGTAGGTACTTTTGAACTGCATATGGATCTAGAGTACTATCTATTGTGGCTGATCAGTTTATTATATTTTCTGGTTCCATGCATGATAATGCCCCCATATATGCTTTACATATCTAGGTTTATTTTGCTTGTTTGAAGCCATAATCAAACATCCCTATTCAACCCAAGATTGAAGCCATAAAATGGCCATATTAATCCCAGCCCTATTCAGTTCTTCACAGAATTTTTAATTATTATCTTTTCTGGTTCCATGCATGATAATGCCCCCATATATGCTTTACATATCTAGGTTTATTTTGCTTGTTTCAAGCCATAATCAAACAACCCTATTCAGTCTAAGATTGAAGCCATAAAATGGCCATATTAATCCCATCCCTATTCAGTTCAGCCCAAATATGAATATTCCATCCATTCAAGAGGAAACATTATCCAAAACCAACTTAGTTTGGCTGCCAATAGAAGTTCTGGAAAACATGCTAGAGACGGTCAAAAATTAAAACCGGCTCCAATAGTACTATATCCGGACCCTCCGGCACAAAACCCATACACTCCGGATTTGGCCAAAACTCAAGAAATGCAATTTTTTTCAAAACAAAAGGGTTAACAACTGTTCCTATAGTCTTAGCATTGCTAAATGAAGTCCTACAACTAATATAAGGTCCTTACGTTGAAGCAAATATATCACGTGGCAAAAACCTCGGATTCTACCCTGAAAGTTAAGATGACTCCTAACTAGATGTACTTGCTGAAACTCAACATTGGTGAAATTGTCCTAATTTTTTTTAATATATTTACCACACTATATAGGTACCTTAAAATGGACACTTGGCAAGTTTCATATTTTTTTACATTTTTTAGATATTATTAAAATTCAAAATCCCTATAACTACCTATGTAGCTACAAACTTAGCCAAGATATCTAATGATTTCTATTGTAAGCTTATGAATTGAGCTAATGTACTTATATAGGTACTCAAATATGATTTTCCATCCATTTAAAACCTTTATTTATGCATGCTTACATCAAATATCAATTTATATCCGCTAAATAGCCAAATATTCATTTAATTCGAAACAATACCAAATAAAATTTTAAAATATTCTATAAAATCACATTTGCAGCATTAAGTTGTAATTCAATTTAAAAAAAATGCAACTACAAAGTATAGATTAATATTTCTCCAAGGAATGCTCAAAGGGTGTGTTTCAGAGGGTCCGGATTTTTATGGACCTTCCGAAAACTGTTTATTTCATAGAGTTTTGTCTTAATAAAGCCTAAAATTATACTTTATTTGTTTAGTATTTCTAGTCCAATGCATGTGTTAATTTCCTGTGTGTGGCCTCCCCGCTCCCTGGCCTGCCCATCTCTTTATTATATAAGCCTCCCTTTCCCAACTCTACCTCTCCCCCTCCACTCACTTCCAATTCTGCCGCCGCCCTGATCCGCTCATGGTGGATCCACTCCCGAACCCATCTGTTCCCGCGGTTTAATATTCTGGTTGCCGCTTGATCAATCTCTGAGCTGCTGTACCCTGTCGCCGAGACGTCCCCCCCCCCACACACCGAGAGCAGCCCCATCCCACATCCTGCTCTACGCTGTAGGTGAGTCATCCCTTCATTTCTGTAAGAATTGTTAGTGACTAAATATATAAAAGAATGGGTAGTATAAATTAATGCGAGGGTTTTATTACTTGATCATCTCCGCTAACCGTCCCTCTCGATCTCTCCGATTGGTTTAGTTAGGGGATTTATGTTGTAGTTTATTGTAGATGAATTGATGAATAAATGTATATCAATTGTTATTTTCACATAGTTGATCTAGCTTCTTTGTTAATTTTAGTAGATATTGCACCGTGTCAAGTATGTTTCAGTGACTGCGACGGTTCTTCAACGGGCTCACTATTCGGTGTCCATCTCATAGAGGGTCACTTTGAGCATTCACTGGTATATATGTAATACATAAAATGCTTGTATAATATTAACCCTTTGATATGCTACTATTTACAATCTAATTTGTGCTCTTTCGTGTAAAGACTGTCACGTGCAATGTAAGGTTGGAGTTTAATCGCATAACAAGAGCTAGCGTGCAATTCCGAACTTTTGGGCGAACATACGAGGTTGAAGTGCACAAAGAGCGAACACTGACTCGCATTGCAGGTGTAGAATGGAGGAGGTTCATTAACCAGAACCGTCTCACCGCAGGTCTGTACCTTTGTTTTGCAATGGGAGCTCCTGGGCCAAGGATCAGCGTCGTCTATTTCAATAGCGGCGACGAGGAGGAATATAGTATAGATGATAGTGACGAGGAGGAGGATGAACCCGTTCTAGTTATCTCTCAAAGATTCCATCTTACTCATAGTAAGGAGAATTACCTCAATGAAAACTTCCCTCCAAACAATTCCTTCATCGGGTTGCCATTTGTCACTCGCTTGACGAGGACGAATATTAAGCAAAGCAGGATGGTATGCTTCTCAAATTAATTACCACTCATGCATTTTCTTTATTTTATTTTTTGTGTGGAACTAATTATAACAACCTATATCTAACTTTTGGTTTTTTAGAAACTTCCGTTGAGGATGGTTCCTTCTCTTGGAATTCCTGGAGAAGGCTTGGTTGGAGTACGCATTGGAGCAGGTGGCGTTAGCATAGTTCCGTACAAGACGGAAACAGATGGCCTCATCGCTTTCAACAAGGAGGCATGGAAGAACTTCATTCAAGAAGAAAATCTACAAGTTGGACAAGCCATACTCCTTACTGGCAGGAACACTTCGCGTAGGAACCTTGAGATGATGTTCATCATCGAGCTACTCGTTTAATATATGCCAGAGAATTCCCCACGGGTCTGGCAGACGGCGTCGGAGTCATCATATATTACTGCAAGTGATAAAACTTGTTTCTAAATGTTTGTTAAGAATATGCATGCATGCATGCGGCCCCTTAACCTATTGATTTTCTAGTTTCTAAATGTTTGTTTCTAAACTTTTCCAAACATACAAGCCATCTCTATTGATTTGCTAGTTTTAAATTATGTTATGAAGTAATGTGGTTATAGAATTACCCAAATATGAATATTCCATTCATTCGAGTGGAAATATTACCCAAAACCCGTAGCCGGTTCAAATTTTGAACCGTCTCTAAAACAAGTAAATACGGACCCCCCGACACAAAATCCATACCGTCCGAATGCGGGGAACCCGACCACAAAACCTTCCCTGTCAAAATCCGGAGTGAAGCTCTGGAATTATCCGGACCTCCCGGATTTGAACAGAAACAGTTATACGATAATACAAACGTGCTCAGTGGATAAACCGATACAAAAGTTCTCCCAAAGTCATACAAATATTATTACATATTACGAATTGTCCTAGAAATTACATTATCACGCGCTTTCATGCTTCGGGATCTTCATCTCGAATGTACGGCTCTTCCGGAATAACCTCGTGATGATCTCTTTCCTTTAACGAGGACGAAGATCCAGGAAACTCATCGATCTTGTTATACTCTTCCTCGGAGATCACATCGTCCACACCCATGATACTCCTTTTTGATGGCATAACTACATGTCTACTCTTATTCTTCGGGTCAACTATGTAGAAGACTTGATGAACCAAGTTAGCTGGTAAGAATGGCTCGTTCTTGTAAGCTGTACGATCGAGGTTCACTATAGTATGCCCATTGCCATTTGGAGTCACTTGACTCATAGTAACCCAACGACAACGGAACAATGCAAATTTGAAATCCACATAGTCTAGCTCCCAAATCTCTTCTATGTATCCGTAGTATAGATCTTTCTTGTCATCTTCTAAGCAGACACCACGGTTTGCGTTGTTGTTGTGCGATCTTTCTTCCTCGTAGCAAATGTGTACCCGTTGATCTTGTACACCTGAAATTGTCTGACCTCCCGTGTTTGGCCTCTCGCTAGAGAAGCAATGGTTGGATCTTTATTTTCGACATTATGTAGTCGCTCAGTGAACCATGTGTTGAACTGGGCAATGTGGAGTTTCTCGATAGAACTTCTAGTGGGATGCATTGCTTTTAGAAGGGCAGTGTGTTCTTCCATGTATGGAGTTACTTGGTCCATGTGATTTAGCACATAAAAATGAGCCTGAGCATATAAAATGGCACTCGGAGTGATCTTGATCTTTCCACTCTTTTCGAAACCAGTAAGCATTCCCTCATGGATGGACCTAGGCACGCCTATTGGGTCAAGGCGTGCCATGTAATCCATGCAGAACTCAACAACCTCTTCGGTTACATAGCCCTCGACGATGCTTCCCTCCGGACGTGCTCGATTCCTTACATAGTGCTTAAGAATTCCCATGAAGCGTTCAAAGGGATACATGCTTCACAGATAAACGGGACCACACATCTTTATCTCATACACAAGGTGGACAATGAGATGCACCATGATATCTAAGAATGACGGAGGGAATATCGTCTCCAAATTGCATATAGTCTCCACCACATTTCTCTGTAGCTCATCCAGTGTATTAGGATCAATCACCTTTCGAGAAATTATGTTGAAAAATTCACACAACTTTGTTAGAGTATCTCGAACATGTGGTGTCAAGATACCCCTTATTGTGACAGGGAGCGTCTGTGTCATCATGATATGGCAATCATGAGACTTCATGCCCGTTACTTTTTTTTCTTTCCTTGAAACAATCCTTTGCATGTTGGTGCCGTAGCCCACTAGAAAATGCATGCCATATAAAGATTCACATAATTCTTTGGCCTCTTCTTTGTCGCAGACATAACTCACCCTGGGTGGCCTTTTTGTTGGTTTATCCATCTTAATAGATGGTGTTTCTTCCCCTCTGATTTTTAGAGCTTCAAGCCGTGCGTTCGCACTATCTTTTGTTTTGCCCTCTATGTTAAGCAATGTCGATATTATGCTATCAAGCACATTCTTCTCAACATGCATCACATCTATGGAATGCCTAACACTTTGACCATACAAGCATACTTCTTGTACATTTTCTTATATTTATAGTTTTCTTCAACGTCCTGCAGCATTTGATCCAGAGAGTCTTGTTCGTGTGTCATGTTCCCTTGCGATGATGTGTCCACGTCCTCGTGGTTTGTTTCATGGTGAGTTGATGTAAATGTGGTGGTATTCTCATGAACATCAAGCATTACTACATCATCTTCCCTATTTGCATGGCACTCCCCTTCACTCTGATCATCACCACCATCATCATCATCATCATCATCATCATCATCATCCTGTGCACTTTCTTGTTCGCCGTGTTCGCTCCAACATTCATACCCCGCCATGAATCCCCTTTTGATCAAATGTGTTTGGATTTGTGAAAGGTTTGTGAAACTCTTGATGTTTTTGCAGTCACAACATGGGCAAGGTACCCATGGGTCATTTGTGTCAACCACAAGCTTTTCGGCCATATTCAAGAACTCCGTGACACCATCGAGGTACACCTCGGTCACACGATTCCCGAGATACATCCACTCACGTGTCATCTATAAAATTAGACACATTAATACTCATAATTAATAATATAAGAATGTTAAACAACCCACCCAAAATCTAATGGGCTAACATGCCCGACTAAATCCCCCAAAAAATAAAAGTCCGGACAACTCTGCTAAGATCCGAAGGGTTTGAACTCCTCTATTTATCCCTAAATCCCACCCCCGAAATCCCTAAATCCCCAAATCCCTACCTTTGCTGGCCCCGTCTCTCCTCTCCAGAGCTGCCGCTGCCTGCCCCTGCCCGGCCGCCACGCGATGCCCCCGCCCGGCCGCCACCCGCTGCCCCCGCGCTCCAACCACGCCTCCGCCTTTCTCTCGTCCGTCGCCCTGCCCTCACGCGCCTCCACCCGCAAGTTGCCATGGTTAGGATCAACGACAACGACGATATCGACGTCGTTGTTGCCTATTCCTCCTCGTCCGATGAGGTACTCCTTTTAGAAATTTCGAGCATGATTTTGTTTATGAGCTTATCCCAATTCATTTTGATTTGAAAATTTATTAGGAGTCAACCTGTGAATGCGGTATTCATGATGGATGTGCGCAGTTTCAATATTGTCTACAGTCAAAAATTCTTGTTTTGGAAGAGTTATACAATACAAGGGAGGAGAAGAGGAAGACCGACAAAGAACTAAGGAAGACCGTAGAGAAGCTAGGTCTAGCACTTGACACAATCCGGAAGATGGAGCAAGTAATGAAAACAATGAAGGAAAAAATGGAAAGAGTTGTGAACGAGAAGATGGAAATGGAGTTGCAATTGGCCGATTTCGTCGATGGACACAAGATCAATGCCCAACAAACTAAGCAAACAACTAGGATGAAGATGAATAAGATCAAAAAGTATGCTCTCCGCAATAAAATGTGTCTACAATACTCCTTCGCTGCGATTGTTATCCTAGTCGCGGTCATAATCGCTATGTTAGGAACATTCACATGCGGGAAGAAGTAGTTGTTATGTTGTAGACCATAGCAACCATGTGTTACATTTGAACTAATTGTGGGCATGACATTGTGGTGCATTTGAACATGATGAAAGTGTTGTTGTGTGCCATAATTTTGTATGTTAGCGAATTATTTATGATTTCATCAAATCAAGTATGCCAATATATGTTGTGTCTCCATTAAAAATAGTGATAGTACAAAATATGGACAAGAGATTTCATACCTTTTAACACAATCCGGATTAATTCGGACCCTTCGGGTTTCAGAAAATCCTCAGCACTGTGTGCTCCATCTGGCATGTACTGGGGCGAGAAGACAAATTTCGTTAAATATGTTATGCCTGTGAAATAGACCGCAGACGGTTAATATTTAAAACCGTCTCCGCTCACTTGCAGCCGGTGAAAAGGAACAGCCATCTCTAAGAACACTCCTAGAGACGGTCATAAAAAAGAACCGGCTGCGAACCTGTACGGATAAGCGGAGGAGACACCCCCAAGTGGCATCGAGAAACAGGAGCGGCACGCGGCGCAGTCGTTCTTCACAGAGTGAAGACAACGGAGAGGCGGAGAGGCAGTTCTTCAAGATCCCCTTCTCGATTTCCCTCTGTCTTCTGCCCCTTCTCAACATCCCCTTGTCAAGATCCCCTTCTCGATTTCCCTCTGCGTCCATTCTGAGAGTCTGAGCGGCAGTTCTTCAGAGCGGATAATCAGGTTAGCAATTCTTCCCTATCGGATCCCTCTCGTTCTCTTTTGATACATGAAGTAATATAAATCACAATGTTTACTGTTCATTTTAGGGTTTTCTATATCTCTCATAAATACTAGTTCTCGTGTATTCCATAATATTTGTGCATGTTTAATATACTAGTCAATTAGATGTCATGTGGATCCATATCATAGTTTTAATCTAATTAACTAGGAAATTTTTGCTACCTAAGTAAACTGCTAAATCTGATTGGCAAAAGGATATCAGTAGTATCGTATTAGTTTACTATTTTTTTACGTGAAATAGTAGTATCGTGCATGCATAGTATACAATAAGGCAAAGGATATCTGACGAGGGTTTAACTCATCAATGCCCATTGTTATGGACTTAGGTTCAGGAATTGAGGAGCGCTGGAGATCTCGGTACGGCTAGCAAACAAGCACACAGGGATGCAAGGTTTACCCAGGTTCAGGCCTCGTAGAGGACCCTACTCCTGTTTGTCTGCTCTTGATTGATGATGATCCGAAGGATTACAATGTCGCCGATGGCGGCGGATGTGCAGATTGGATCTGGCGTATGGGAGATCGTGGATCTATCTATTGAGGGAGTCGTGATGTCTAGATCTATTGTGGCGTAGCGTGTTGCGATTGAGAGATTGCCTGTTCGGGGAGATGATACCTACTCGTTGGACCCTCCTAGCCTTTATATATGGGGAAGCTAGGTCTCAGGTACCAATACGAGTTGGTTTACAAGTCAGAGTTCGTATCTAGTCTAGTCTTGTACTTTCCTTGTCTTGTTATGCCAGGAGTCTGTGTCCTTGTAGGCTTCGTATCAGTCGAACCGTCATAGGCGTCATGTACCTTGGCAATTCATCGAGTGGGCCTTCCGTCGAGCCGCACCAGGTAGGCTGTAGTCGAGTGCCTATTGGGCATACCCATGTCAGTAGCCCCCGAGTGTCCATGTGAATCATAGATTCGGATGGAGACTCAGAAGTCTTGATCTTTGCATTAGGATGTCGGAGTCGACAATTATGTCGAGTGCGAAGCACTTCACCCGGAAGTACATCGAGTCAGTCGAATTTGTAGTAGTTCATAGGGATGATGGTAAACGTGCCTGGTGTGCTCGATGGATCGAGACCAGTTAATTGCTCTAGGGCAAAAACAACGCCACCTACTCAAACTCGAGTCCCCGGACTCGAATCCGGAAATTGCTGGCGTAATTTGACTCATGCCGCAGAGGTCTTACATGAGTCGAATTCCAGTGTGTAAACGTGATCACTCGACGCGTCCGTCAAGGCTTATTCATCGTACCTGTAGGTACGGATTATTTCTGGTAGAGCGCAGCAGATGCGTTGCCAGGCCTTATTCAGGTCTTATCTTCACGCTGTAAGCGCGGCATCCGAATTTTTTCATCGCGGAGATGATTCGGGTGGCCCAGGAGATGTAATCTCTTTGTAGGGGAAATACGTGGCGGAGTCGCCATAACATTCGATTGTGGATGTTATCGACACACAGTACGATCTACAAGCAAAAATAATCATAGGGTGCGCGACCAGCGCTCCCTATGGGAGTAGCCCCCGAGTGCCTGGTTGAGTCGAAGACTGAGGCAGGGACTAAAGAACTTTTGCGACTGCTGTCGTCTTTTGTTTGTTTTAGTCGAATATGCTTTCAGCGCTCCCTATGGGAGTAACCCGAAGCCCACAATCGAATCGTAGATTCGAGTGAAGGGTTTTCATAATGCTTGGATATCTTCACAAATTTCTTCGGGTGTGCGGCCAGCGCTCCCTATGGGAGTAGCCCCCGACTCCTTAGTCCAATCGTGGATTCGAGTGAGGAGTCAGAGCGTGTCACTCGAGGATCTTGTATATGCGCGACCAGTGCTCCAGCTTGGAGTAGCCCCCGAGTCCTTAGTAGAATCGTGGATTCGAGTGAGGACTCAAAGCATGTCACTCGAGGATCTTGTATATGCGCGACCAGCACTCCATCTTGGAGTAGCCCCCGAGTGTCTAGCGGAGTCGTAGACTCGGGCAGAGACTCGAGACTTGTATCTTGAAGTGGTAGTTGAAAATCATGCGCGGAGAATCCGTTTTATCGGGTGCGTCAGTAGCACAGCGTCTTTGTAGCATCAAGCGATGCAACCATCCGAAGAGGGACTCGACTTGGGTCTTGAGTGTATGTCTTAGCTAGTTGTTTTGTCGACTCCTGTTGGAGGACCCGATAGAATTGTTCGTCACAGTCGACATCCTTATAAGCTGCATACAACATGAAGAATTGTGAAGTACTTGTATCTTGTAAAGGGTATTTGCATGTCGGTTTGCAAAGTAAAATTCTGGTGCCAATCGAGTCGACACTTTTGCACTGTATGCTTGGACTTTTCGTTAGCCTGATTACCCTTAGTCTCAGTACCTTGCCGAGGTACTCGGAGTTCAAGGATTCAACGATCAGGCGGAATCAGCTACTCGGGCTGTTGCGTATGAGGTGCTCGAGTGCGTGGAGTCGACGACACATTAGGTTACTCGAAGAGGACGCAGCCCCCGAGTGTTTCGAGTGTGATTTAAAAAAAACAACTCTAATTAGAGGGGAAACTTAGCTTTATTGGTAGTTGCCATGGACAAAGTCGATGCGATCGCGGATGTGATCGGCGGGTCGCGGGAGTCGAAGATTGTAGCGGCTCGTGGTCGCAGGAGTCGAAGATTGTAGCGGCTCGTGGTCGCAGGAGTCGAAGATTGTAGCGGCTCGTGGTCGCAGGAGTCGAGGGAGCCCCCGAGTCACCTGATATGAATACCGCAGCCGGTCGTTGAAGCTGAAGACCGCGGTAGGTCGCCGAAGTGGAGGGAGCCCCCGAGTCGAATATCGTAGCGAATCACTAGAGTCAAAGACTAGAGTTGATGTCACAGCGAGTCACGAGGCGGACGTAGTCAACGCGGCGGATTGGAGTCGCGTGGTGATGACGAATTGTTGTATATGAAGACTGTAACGGGCCACAGTAGTCGAAGACCGTATCGGGTCACCTCACCCGAAGACCGTAGCGAGTCGCGTGATGGAGTCGAAGACTCAGTAGATGGGCGGAGTCGGAGACCGTAGTGAGTCACCGTAGCCGAAGGCGGTAACGGGTCGCGCGACGGAGTCGACGGAGCCCCCGAGTGTAGATTCGATGTTGTTGATGTAGTTGAGGTGGCGTTTGAGAGCCGATGCGGCAGACCGGAGTCGACGCGGCAGCGGGTCGCCTATGCTGATGGCGGTAGCGATTTGCCCCAACCGAAGATTGTAGTGGGTGGTCGATGCCGAGGGAGCCCCCGAGTCACCGGAGCCGAAGCAGCAGCGGGTCACACGACAGAGTCGAAGAAGTCCCCGGGTGTAGAGTCGATGCGGTCGGACAAAATCGACATAACCGACGGGTCGCGGAAGCCGGTGCGACCAGTTGGTCGAACAGAGTTGACGTGGCGGACCGGAGCTGCACGGTGCTTAGCAGGATGGAGTTGATGCGGTGGCGGTGACCCCTCACTCGAATCATGCGCGAAACAGAGATGATTTTGCGTCCTCGCCGCAAAATTGATGTCTGCTAGCTTCTTTTTCTTTGCTATGGCCAATCCATTACGTGAGAAACTTGGTTTGTTCTTAGCCTCACGTGAGGGGCATGATAGCTCACAGATTGCCGTTTTTCCTTCTGAGGGAATTGATCCGGTCAGGATTTCTTGCCGATTTTGAATTTCAGATTCGCGCAGGTACAGCTCGCACGTGTTGCTGTAGGTGACTTCAATTTTGATTGTGGGCCTTGCTGCTTCTAGCGGTCGCAGCGATGACTGAAATCCATGTCTTCTCTTTGTTTTCATAGTACCAATCGATTGGCCCGTGGAAGCAACGCCGAGGACGTGAGATCCTTTCTTTTTTTCCATGACCGATCTGGTCGTTTGCCATCTTGAACTAGAACCGGTTTTCTTCATGGAAATCGGGTCACGGACTTGTTCTTGATTAGACGGAGCCCTTGCTGATTCCCAAAATAGCAGCACTAGATCCTACTCCTCCAAATTGGTTGCTCTTGCTCCAATTACCTAACCCGTGCACACCTCTTTTTTTATTTGATGTTGAATCGTGTCAAGTACGTGCAGCAACAAAGGCACGTAGATTGGATCTTCAAAAGAGCGTGCTTTGTTTTGATCAGGCGCCTAGTGATCATGTAGATCCTTCCACGTATGCAGTACGTAGGATTTGAGTTGACATTGAGGCATATGCTGTGCGTAGATGGTGATTCCACCGGCCCAATCCAAAGGCTGATTGAAGATGGCGCCAAAGAGGTTATGAGCCGATGCGGTCTGGCCGGCGGCGACGAGGGATCCCGCCATGATCTTGATTCCAGGCGCTGCTTTTTAGCAGTGACGAAGTCACATAGTTGTTCCCCGGAGATCGGCGAGTCGTAGATTGCTGGTGATGGAGCCGTCGAGATCGCAACATCAGCGCTCCCGTTTCCCACAGACGGCGCCAATTGACGAGGGTTTAACTCATCAATGCCCATTGTTATGGACTTAGGTTCAGGAATTGAGGAGCACTGGAGATCTCGGTACGGCTAGCAAACAAGCACACAGGGACGCAAGGTTTACCCAGGTTCAGGCCCCGTAGAGGACCCTACTCCTGCTTGTCTGCTCTTGATTGATGATGATCCGAAGGATTACAATGTCGCCAATGGCGGCGGATGTGCAGATTGGATCTGGCATATGGGAGATCGTGGATCTATCTATTGAGGGAGTCGCGATGTCTAGATCTATTGTGGCGTAGCGTGTTGCGATTGAGAGATTGCATGTTGGGGGAGATGATACCTACTCGTTGGACCCTCCTAGCCTTTATATATGGGGAAGCTAGGTCTCAGGTACCAATACGAGTTGGTTTACAAGTCAGAGTTCGTATCTAGTCTAGTCTTGTACTTTCCTTGTCTTGTTATGCCAGGAGTCTGTGTCCGTGGAGGCTTCGTATCAGTAGAACCGTCATAGGCGTCATGTACCTTGGCAATTCATCGAGTGGGCCTTCCGTCGAGCCGCACCAGGTAGGTTGTAGTCGAGTGCCTATTAGGCATACCCATGTCAATATCCAACTTGTTTTCAACAACAAATAAACCTTTTAGGACATTTTTTAAAGATTTTCGTTGATTAATTTGTTTGTTCATATTTTAATAGTTAAGTTTTTTCTATCTTAGGGGACCGGGGAAGACAACATGTCTGGTTCACCTGAAGAGATGAGCCATCAGGTTTCTAGGATAATTATGAACCTTCTAGGTGCAGCTCCTGGTCCGATTGATGACATGTTTCTAGTGAAAACAGTCTGCTGTCGGGATCCGGATGGACTTTTCAAAGGTCTTCATGTTATTCACAAGCTCATTGGCAACAACTTCGAATTTGTTGTGAATCACAACATTGAATGCCAGCTTCTTGTTAGGCCAACTACTTCTAATGCTACTAAGAAACTTGAGGAGGCACTGCAATACACTTTCAAATTTGATGAGAAGCGTGTGAAGATCTACAAGCTAGTACGCCTCGATCTTCTTCTACTGGTTGAAGACACCTTTCAATTTTATCATTCAGCTGTTAAAAGTCTCCCACTTCCAGTAGAGGGTTGTGATGATTTATTCATTGACCTGGAGACAAGTCAGAACCCAATAATGTCTGCGACAACCATGAGTATATTAGGTATTGTGGAGGGTCAGCACAACCAGTGAGTGTTGGCTATGAAAGTTCATTTTGTTTACTCTCCTCACCACATCACTCATGCTTATCATGTGGTTCATGTTTGGCCTGAGAAGTACAAGTTGGCAGTTGATGAGAATGGCAGGGTGTACATGAAGTTTGACGATCCTGATGACTGTAACTATCTGGCAAACCACCAGTTCTTGTCAGGCGGCTTCGTGATCAAGTTCTTTTTAGTTCAGAGTGTGACCAAGGCTCATGAGACAAGGGACATTGGCAAGACATGCCCTATTTGCAGTGCTGATGATGATGTGCACTACTCTGAGCATCAGTTTCAGTAGATCAGCATGAGATATGTTGAATCCTTTTGCCTTTTGTTTTCTGCAGTCTCTAATGTTGAATCAGTTGGTGGATAAACTTTTGTATGTATGGTTATGTTGAACAGTACTGCTCTGCTTTTCTATATATATGGCTATGTTGAACTTATGTTTAATCAGTTTGTTATGCAACTTCTGTATATATGGCTATGTTGAATCTGTTTGTTATGCAACTTTTGAATAAAGGGAATTCGAATTAGTTCTATTCTGGCGGGAACAGTACTCTCTGGCATCTACAGGCAAAAATAAGAGCTCAGCCGGTTACTATTATCAGCTGTCTCAAGTAACGGAGACGGTTGTAATACCAACCAGGCTATGAAGGTGAGGCAGACGGGTGCTATTTTCGTCTGTCCCAAGTAACGGAGAAGGTTTTTATTATCATCCGGCTCCACCGACTCAGCGACGGCTGGAATAACAAACCGTCTCCAATAGAGAGACGGCTGTGAGAACAAACCGGCTAAGCATGTCGGGCAGACGGCTGTTGCTTTCGTCCGTCTCATGTACCGTATATGGTTATTATTTCTACCAGGCTCTAAAACTCTTGGAGACGGGTCAGAAATTTAAACCGGCTGAGGTCCTGGGAGGGCGACGGTTCAAATGTTGTTTGTGTCAAACCGGCTTGGATCACAGTCTCTAATGCCTGGTTTTGTACTAGTGTCATAGCACTAGCATTAGGACTTTTAGCAAGCTTTTGTAGGAACTTAATAACTTTAGAGATATTGCAACCATCAAGATCAAAATCAATTTTATCATCCAAAGTAGTAGAACTATTACTAGCCTCAACACTAGAGGTGGTGATAGTAGAAACACTAATGTTTCTAGCAATTTCATCTTCTCTTTCCCACTTAGCATGTAATTCAGCTAATAGTCTAACATTTTTATCAATTCTTACCTGTATAGCATTGGTAGTTGCAAAGGGATTATCATTAGTTTCAGGTTTAGTAGCCATTTTATTCAAAGAAGATTGAGCTTCAGCCAAAGATGCTATATTTCTTTCAGCATTAGAGAGTTTTTCCTCAATAGTATTATTGAAAGCAGTTTGTTTACTAATAAACTCTTTAAGCATAACTTCAAGTTCAGAAGGAGCACTCTTATTATTGTTGTAAGAATTTCCATAAGCATTACCAGTGTTGGGAGGATATGGCTTATAATTGTTGTTACCAAAATTGTTCCTATAAGCATTATTACCATAAGCATTGTTGCCAAAGTTGTTATTTCTTATGAAGTTCACGTCAACTTGCTCTTCTTGAGCAACCAAAGAGGCTAAAGGAACATTATTTGGATCCATATGGGCTTTCCCATTAACAAGCATAGACATAATAATATCAATCTTATCACTTAAGGAGGAGGTTTCCTCAACAGAATTTACCTTCTTACCTTGTGGAGCTCTCTCAGTATGCCATTCAGAATAATTAACCATCATATTGTCCAAAAGTTTTGTTGCAGCACCCAAAGTGATGGTCATAAAGGTACCTCCAGCTGCAGAATCTAATAGGTTCCTTGAAGAATAGTTCAATCCTACATAAAAAGTTTGGGTGATCATCCAAGCAGTTAGTCCATGAGTGGGACAATTCTTTACCAAAGATTTCATTCTTTCCCAAGATTGAGCAACATGCTCATTATCAAGTTGTTGAAAATTCATTATTTCACTTCTCATGGATATAATCTTAGCAGGAGGATAGTATTTTCCAATAAAAGCATCTTTCCACTTAGTCCAAGAATCAATACTATTCCTAGTTAAGGAATTCCACCATTCTTTAGCTTTTCCTCTCAAAGAGAAAGGAAATAATTTCAGCTTAATAATATCTCCATCTATATCCCTGTGCTTTTGCATCTCACAAAGTTCAACAAAGTTATTTATATGGGAAGCAGCATCTTCATTACCAATACCAGAAAATTGTTCTCTCATAACAAGATTGAGCAAAGTAGGTTTTATCTCAAAGAAAGTATTTTCAGCCACAGGTGAAGCAATAGGTGTGCTCATAAAATCATTGTTGTTGGTGCTAGTGAAGTCACACAACTTAGTGTTTTCAAGAGTAGTCATTTTTTGGGGTTTTCAAATAAGAAACTAAACAACTAAAACTAATTTTTTTGTGTTTTTTGATAACAAAACAAGCAAACAAAGCAAAAAGAAACTAAGCAAAACAAAAATAACAAAGTAAAGAGATTGGTTATGAGGGACTCCCCTTGTGAAGTTGTCCTTGATTCCCGGCAACGGCGCCAGAAAAATGTACTTTTGATGGCGCGTGGTTGACGTGGGAGTTTCTTCTTCTTCGTTCCCCGGCAACGGCGCCAGAAAAATGCTTGATGGCTCAATGCACGGCGCCTAGAAAAATGCTTGTTGGCGGTGTTGATGTAGAGCTCGTTGGGAACCCCAAGAGGAAGGTATGATGAGCACAGCAGGAAGTTTTCCTCAGTTATGAAACCAAGGTTTAATCGAACCAGTAGGAGCAAGGAAACACCCCAAAGGTGTTACTAGCTGAGATTTGGCAGGGCGCACTACCGGTGCTAGTTGCAACGTGGAGACCTGCACAACACAACCACAGAACTTTGTCCCCAACTTGCGATGAGGTTGTCAATCTTACCGTGTTTTGCAGAAAACAAAGGATTAAACGTATCGAATGGAAAGAAGTAAAAGTTTGCAGAAAGTAAACACAAAGCAGTAAAAGATTGTAGATTGTATGTAAAGTAAGAGGACCGGGATCCATAGTTCACTAGAGGTGGCTCTCCTTAGATAGATAACATGCTGGGTGAACAAATTACAGCAGGGCAATTGACAAATACCGAGAAAGCAATACATGCATATACTAATCATCTTGACTCCTTTGAGACTTGATTGGGCATTACAACATAATACATAGACCGCCATCCAACTGCATCTATGACTAATAATCCACCTTCAGGTTATCATCCGAACCCCCTCCAGTATTAAGTTGCAAGCAACATATTATTGCTTTACGAACTGCGTGTAAAGTAAACAATACGATTGTTCTATGAACAAAGGATTGATGTTTTCTCCCTAGTAGCAACAGCACATCTAGTACCTTAGAGATTTCTGTCACTTCCCCAGATTACCAGAGGCATGAACCCACTATCGAGCATAAATACTAACTCTTGGAGTTGCTAGCATCTACTTGGTCAAGATAGCTGCTAACAACGGAAAGCATGCAAGATCTCAAATAACAAAGACATGATAGAATCAATAATCAATCTGAAATAGCATCTCAATATCCATCGGATCCCCGCAAACACATGTATGGATTACAAAAAGATGATCTTGATCATGAACGGAGCTCACAAGATCTAAACATGAAAGCACAAAGGAGGAGAAACCAGCCATCTAGCTACTACATGGATCCGTAGTCCAAGGATGAACCACTCACGCATCACACCGGAGGCTTGCATGGTGATGAAGAAGGCCTCCAGGGTGAATTCCCCTCTCCGGCAGGGTGCCGGGAAGAGCTTCAGATCCCTCCCGATCTAGGGATGGAGATGACGGCGGCTACAGACTCTTTCGTGGATTTTTCATCGGGTACTTAGGTTTTTCGTCCCGAGGGCAATATATAGGCGGAAGGAGAGGCCGAGGGGGTGCCGGGAGCCACCACACCACCCCCTGGTGCGGGCCAGGCCTGGCCGCACGGCCAGGTGGTGTGGCCGGCCCCTGTCACGTCTCCGTCTCGTATTCTGGCACTTGATCCCTTCCAGAAAAATAGGCACTTTGGCTTTTGTCCTGTCCAATTCCGAGAATATTCATTTTCTGACTTTCCTGGAACCAAAAACAGCAGAAAATAGGCAGCTGGCACTGTGGCTCTTGTTAATAGGTTAGTCCAAGAAATCATATGAAAAGTACTCCAAAGTTGGAACAAAACACAAGAAAGTGGATAAAACCAAGCATGGAACATCAAAAATTATAGATACATTTGCAATGTATCAGGCCGCTGGTCTAATCCATGCTGACATGGTGGAAACCTACATCGTAACCATAACGAGTATCTATGAAGCATTCTTCTTATAAAAAAGAGATAAAGATTGAGAAAAAGAGAAAAACAGAGATATTATGAAAAGAGGAAAGAGAGAAAAAAGCACCATATTCCCATGGTAAATAAGAAGATTGCTGAGATACTTGTTGTCTGCTTGCCTTGTCATTTTGATATGGGGATTCTTCCGTATCATCGGGCAAGGGGTACCCCGATGGCGGTCCTCAATGATACACATATGCTTACGATGACAAGAACTTGCCGGTAACTAAACTTGAGTAGCATGAGGAGTGGCCCTCGTATTCAAGGGACATGAGATTCTCAACTTACAACTTGTCAATGCATATCCTCATATTTGATCACTTTAACCTTAATCACCTAAAGATGCCTATGATAGGGGCAATGAGAGCTGAAAGCTAGTAAGTATCATAATTTTTGGGAGCTCTTTATGAGACTTGCAATCCCTGCTTCCCTCTGCGAAGGGCCTTTCTTTTACTTTGTAGGTTAGTCAGTAAACCTACTCCCTTCTATCTCAGCAAGTATTTTGAGTTGTTTTGTTTCATTCATTCATATGATGATTTATTCACTCATGTTTCTTATGTTCCTTGCTTTGCACATTGCTCTTATCTTGATGTTTACTACTTTGAAAGCTATCATTGAAAAACCAGCTATTTGTGAACTCCAGCAAATTATCAACTATTCTTCAACCAAGAGCTAAGTTTGCCATTACCAATTATGATTCACTTTATGTATCTTTATTGTGTTTCCTTTACTCATTACAAGTTGAGTTATATAATAGTGAGTTGTCTTCTATTATGATCTATGTATTTGATGAATGTGATGCTTCTTGTCCGTATTCTTTTATCGACTCTTCACTCCATAAACCTGAGGTCATGTTTATTGAGCTCAGTTTCGCTTGGGGACAAGCGAAGTCTAAGCTTGGGGGGAGTTGATACGTCCATTTTGCATCACTATTCTATGTCTTAATTCACTATTATTTATTGATATATTTCATATTGAGAGGTGATACTTATGTTATTTCATCTATTTTTGCATGGTTGATGACTTTTGGAGCATGGACTGCTGTAGTCAGGATTCTGATGGAAAAGGTGTTGTTTGGAGGCAAAATTCGCGAAGATCAGAAAATCCGTGAAAATATACAGAAAATCGTATTTTTCTAGAAGACTAAGGATGCCAGAAGACGGAGTGGAGATGAGCCATAGGGGGCCCACACCACCCCCTGGCGCGGGCAGCCCTAGGCCGCGCCTGGAGGTGGTGTGGCCACCCTGGCCCACTCCAGCCTCTCCTCTCTGGCATATATCATCCTCCCGAAACCCTAAGACTCAGGGAGCGACCACAAAAAGATTTCGCCGCCTCTGCGGGGCGAAAAACACCGAGAGAGAAAGATCTCTCCGGCAGACAGATTTGTGCCGGGGGAATTCCTTCCCGGAGAGGGGAGATCGTTGCCATCAACACCACCATCAAGCTGGACTTCATCGGGATCATCATCATCATCATCACCACCATCATCACCATCAGCACCCTCATCACCATCTCCATATTGCTGTAACAATTGCGTTGAATCTTGCATTAGTTCATAGGGGAAACTTTCCCGGTGTTGATTACTCTTTGTAGTTGATGCTATTGAGTGAACCGTTGAATTATTGTTTATGTTCAGATTGTTATACATCATTATTCCATCTCTGATCATGATCCATATGATGTCTTGTGAGTAGTTCGTTTTGTTCTTGAGGACATGGGAGAAGTCATGTTGTTAGTAGTGGAGTTGTGCTGAGAAATATTCAATAGTTTGATATTTAAGTTGTGGTGTACTTCTTCTAGTGATGTCATGTGAACGTCGGCTACATGACACTTCACCTATATGGGCCTAGGGGAATGCATTGTGTATTTGGCTACTAATCGTAGGGGTTGCTAGAGTGACAGAAACTTGACCCCCCGTTAGGAAACCATTGCACAAGGGACGTAAGGGTCTTAGAGTTTAAAGCTGTGGTTAGGTCTCTACCTTAATTACTTTCTTGTACTTACAGATGTTTGCAAGGGGTATAATCACAAGTATGTATTAGTCTTGGATGGGGCGGTACATTAGCACAGGTTCACCCACACAACACTTAGCAAGCTAGAGAAGATTAATCAACTATATGAAGCGAAAGAACTTGACAGTCTTCCCATGTGTCCTCGAGAACGTTTGGTCATCTTAAGTAATACAACCGGCTTGTCCTTTGCTGCATAAAGGATTGGGCCAATTGCTGCATTTATTCCTACTATCGTTTATTTACTCGTACTTTGTTTACTTGCTTTATAAAAAACCCTAAAAATCCGTTTGCTAAGTATTTGCAGAGCCAGCACTTTCTGCTCCTCGTTGGGTTCGACACTCTTACTTATCGAGAATACTGCGATACACCCCCTATACTTGAGGGTCATCAATGACAATGAGAAAGTTCTCTTCGCCACCCACTATCTGGCGGGAGATGCAAGAGCGTGGTGGAACAGTATCCGCCTGATGAACCATGGTCAAGTTATGACATGGGAAGCATTCAAAGTCAAGTTCAGCCGCACCCACGTGCCGCAAGGTCTAGTCACCCGAATGAGGGATGAGTACCGAGAGTTGAAGCAAGGAAGAATGACTGTGGTGGAGTACCATGACAAATTCCTGTCACTTGCCAGATATGCACCTGAACAGACTGCATGATGAGATGCAGACTATCCTCGTCAACATCCGTTTCGAGGATCTCGAAGAGCTAGTCGACTCTCCCATTCAGATGGAAGGGAAGATTAATTAGGCCAACAACAACCGCAAACATCGTATCATGCAGCAATCAGGATCCAACAGTCACCAGAAGTACCGTCCCAACCCCTCACCAGGATATGCACCAAGGAGCAACCGACCCCCAATGTCTTGCCCAAGCTACCCCAACCGTAGCGGAGACAATGTGAAGTCCGGAGGAAACAACAACAACTCCGGCAACGCCAACAATTTCAACTTTGCACCACCCAAGAGCAATAACAACAACAACAACACTGCACCTAGAACGGGCAGCAATGTTGTGCCTGTCGCAGCCAAGGACAAGTCCCAAATCACTTGTTTCGAGTGTGGAGTGAAGGGTCACTATTCCAATGAGTGTCCCAAGAAGACTGCAGCCACTGCCAATGTGAATGCCCCAGCTCAACAGCAATGTCGTGTTCAACCAGGAAGAAGATTTGCCCTAGGGAACCCTCACAACCGCAACGGTCGTCTCTTCCACATGAACGCAGAAGAAGCCCAAGAAGCGCTAGATGTAGTGCTGGGTATGTTTTCTGTCAACTCAGTTTTAGCAAGAGTATTGTTTGATTCAGGAGCATCGCATTCATTTGTCACCGAAGAATTTGCATGCACTAGTAAGATTCACCCAACCAACCTGAAGCATGTCATGATAGTTCAAATCTCCGGATCAACTACAAAAGCTAGAAAAATTTGCAAAGCTGTGCCTATCAGAATACATGGGATAGATTTTTATGCCAACCTAATTGTACTTGGAACCAAAGGATTGGAAGTAGTACTAGGTATGGACTGGATGAAGGACTGATAGACTGTGCTAAGAAAGCCATCACCATGACCAGTAGCTCTGGAGTAACAGTAGAGCATATATCTGAAACTTTACCTCGCCAATTCAAGTGTAACAAGAGTCTAGCCCTACCCATCATAGACCAAGTAAGAGTAGTCTCTGAATACCCCGATGTATTCCTAGATGAATTGCCAGGTATGCCCCCGGATAGGGATATTGAGTTCATTATCGAACTAATCCCCGGAACCGGACCCATAGCTCAGAGACCCTATAGCATGAACCCCTCAGAGTTAGTGGAACTAAAGAAGCAGTTGGATGCTATGTTAGAAAAAGGCTTGATTCAGCCAAGCGCCTCGCCATGGAGATCACCAGTGTTATTCATCGACAAAAAAGATGGCGGCAACCGTCTATGTACAGATTACAGAAAGTTGAATGACGTCACCATCAAGAATAAGTACCCCTTGCCAAAGATAGAGAATATATTTGATCAGTTGACTGGAGCCCAGGTATTCTCAAAGATTGATCTTAGGACTGGTTATCACCAACTTAAGATTCGTGCAACGGATATTCCAAAGACCGCCTTCACCACTCACTATGGTTTATACGAGCATACGGTTATGTCTTTTGCATTAACCAATGCCCCTGCTTATTTCATGAATCTCATGAATAAGATCTTTATGAATTTCCTGGATAAGTTTGTAGTTGTGTTTATCGACGACATCCTTATCTACTCCAAGTCAGAAGAAGAGCATGAGCAACATCTGAGAATCATCCTAGCAACCCTGAGAGAGCATCAGTTATATGCCAAGTTCAGCAAGTGTGAGTTTTGGCTGAAAGAAGTAGGATTCCTAGGACATATTGTGTCTGCCGGAGGAGTCTCTATTGATCCCGCCAAGATCAAAGATGTCGAAGAATGGGAAGCCCCAACCACTCAAACCCAATTCCGTGCATTTCTCAGATTAGCGGGATACTACCGCAAGTTCGTAGAAGGATTCTCGAGCATCGCCAGACCCATGACCCAATTGTTGAAGAAGGACAAGAAGTTTGAATGGATAGACAAGTGTGAAGCCAGTTTCCAAGAGATGAAGAAGAGATTGATATCAGCCCCAATATTGGTCATGCTAGACATCAAGAAGCCGTTTGATGTGTATTGTGATGCATCCAAGATTGGTCTAGGATGTGTATTGATGCAAGAAGGTAAAGTCATCGCGTATCTGTCTCGACAACTGAAGCAGCATGAGCAGAACTATCCGACCCATGATCTTGAATTAGCAGCCGTAGTTTTGGAATTGAAGACATGGCGTCATTATTTGATGGGTAATCGCTGTGAGATTTACTCAGGTCACAAGATCTTGAAGTATATTTTCACTCAGAAGGAGCTGAATATGAGGCAAAGGAGATGGATAGAGTTAATCAAGGATTATGACCTTGACATTCACTATCAGCCCGGCAAAGCCAATGTGACAGCGGATGCTCTTAGCAGATTGCCATGTAGGCTAAACACCATGATCAAGGAGAAGCAACCAAGTTTGTATGAGGAGTTGGAGCAGTTCAGGACTGAATTAGTTAGCAAAGGATTCTTAGCTAGCATTGAACTTCAACCCACTTTGATTAGCCAAATCAAGGAAGCCTAGAAGGGGAATGAAAGTATCGACGGAATCAAACGTCGTATTGGTACAGGAAAGGTACCTGGATTTACTGAAGACGAAGAAGGAGTACTGTGGTACAAAGGACGTATCTGTGTGCTAGCAGATTCGGAGCTGAAGCAAGTTATCATGAAGGAAGCTCATGATACTCTTTATTCTATCCACCGCGGAGGAACGAAGATGTATCAAGATTTGAAAGAGCAATTTTGGTGGCACAAGATGAAGAGGGAAATCGGAAGCTACATAGCCAAGTTTGACATCTGTCAAAGAGTCAAAGCAGAGAATCAAAGACCTGCAGGACTGTTGCAACCATTGCAGATTCTGGAATGGAAATGGGATTCCATTGGAATGGACTTTATCACCGGTCTGCCTACTTCCAGTAGGGGAAATGACTCAATCTGGGTCATAGTTGATAGACTGTCCAAGGTAGCTCACTTCATACCTATCAAGACTACCTACCAGAGTGCGAAGCTAGCAGAGCTGTACATTGCTAGGATTGTTAGTCTGCATGGAACCCCCAAGACAATAGTATCAGATCAAGGAACCCAGTTTATCTCGAGATTTTGGCAGAAAGTCCACGAAGGATTAGGAACCAAGTTGAATTTCAGCACCGTGTATCACCCGCAAACTGATGGACAGACTGAGAGAGTCAACCAGATCTTAGAGGATATGCTTAGAGCTTGTGTGTTGGAATACGGATCAAAATGGGAAGACTACCTGCCTTTCACATAATTCTCATATAACAACAGTTATCAAGCTATTTTGCAGATGGCACCATTTGAATTCCTATACGGAAGAAAGTGCCGTACCCCTTTGAATTGGTCGCAAGTAGGAGAGAGTCAGATTTTTGGACCCGACATTCTCCGCAAGAGAAGGAGAGACCTGACTTTCAATGTCGGAGATTTTGTATATCTCAAGGTTTCACCATTGAAAGGAACCCAACGCTTTAGTCTGAAAGGAAAGTTAGCCCCCAGATATATCGGGCCCTTCAAGATTCTGAACCGTCGAGGAGAAGTATCGTATCAACTGGAACTACCTGAAGAGATGTCAGCCATCCACAATGTGTTCCATATCTCGTTACTTCACAAATTCCTAGAAGTGCCGGAGAAGACTGAAGTTTTCAAGAACATCGATCACCGAGCTGTAGAGATCAACAATGACCTGACATATCGTGAAGTGCCTATCCGTATCTTGGAAGAAGTTTACAGAACCACCAGGACCAGGAGTATCAAGTTTCTCAAGATTCAGTGGAGCAACCATACCGAGGAGGAAGCCACTTGGGAGCATGAAGATTACATTAGGACAGAGTTCCTAGATCTCTTTAGTTACTAGTTTTCTTTGTAAATCTCGGGACGAGATTTTGTTTAAGGGGTGAAGGTTTGTAACATCCCAAAATTCTAATCCAAGATTATTAAGATCCAAATCATCAAAATTAGGGTTAACAAAAACTTTTCCAATTAAAAATAGGAAAGCATTCATATGTGTGTGCATTAAAAATAGGAGTTGTTTGAATTGCCATGGTTCTGTGATCCATTGATTGTAAAATGATTCTTAGGTGAAATAAACATCATCTAAATCATTCCCAAACATTTCCCAAAGAAAAACAACTCAAAATAAATAAATGAAGTGAATGGTCATTTTTGCCAAATTAACTATCATGCCTACTTTGGCTATTCCTAGTACTCAAAACCTAACAGAAACAATGATGGATCTTTGCACCCCTTGCTAGTACACATAATGTTGTATCAAGGCCCACTTTATTATCTGCCAAAAACATTAAAACACTAAATTTAATTGACATTTGAAAATTGAATCTATTTCATATGGGAAGATCCCACTATTTCAAAAACCACTCAAACAAGCTCAAATTTCAAAACCCAAGCACCCACAGAGTCTCAAGCTTAGTACTAGCACACCCACCAAAAATCTTTTCAAAATTCAAAAAGAAAGTTCTTGCGGCCATTTCATCAAACACTTGGCAGACAGGGTTTAAACTCTAATCATAGCTCACTATTTGCAACAGGGTTTTGCACCCAATTTTCCTCCAAACACTCCCTTTGTCCCCAAATGATCTAACCATGCCATTTAAACCCCATCTCCTACCCCCTAGTGGCAAGGCCAAGCCATGCCGAGCACCAACTCGCCGGCCGACCATGCCCTCACCCTAGCAGACCACCTCCCTCTCTCGCCATGTCTAGCAACTAGCCAGGACCTCACCGCCACCCTCTGTCCCCTCCCCAAGCCAGGCCAGACCATGGACCACCACCAAACCGTCGCGCCCAGAGCAACTGAGCCATGCCGAGCACGCGCCAGAGTGCCGCGCCCGACACGCGTGCACAAGCCGCCGCTCGACCGCAGCCCGTGCCCACCGCGTCGCCACGACCCAGGGAGCACGCCGGACATGCCCGGTCGCCGCCCAACGCCTCACAACCACCGCTCGCCGTGGACACCGCCATCTCTGCTGCTCAGAGCGCCAGCTCCGCCCGACCGCATACCACCGCCCCTAAGCCCGCATTAAATCCCTAGAGCATTGCCAGGAGACCGCGCGTCGATCACCGCTCGTATCCATGCCGCTAGCAGCCCGTAGCCATGTCGCCACCGTCGCCTGGCCATGCCGCGCTATCCCGTCGTCGAGCCTATAAAAGGAGGGCACCCCCAGCCATTTGCAGCACACCACTCACCTCCCCTCACCTCACTGACCGTCCCACACCTCTAGTCGGAGCAAGGCGAGCAGCAGTTTGCCGGAATTGCACCGGAGCAGGCCGCCTCTGGAGGAGAAGGGCGCCGCTGATTGTGACCACCCCCGGAGCCACCTCGACCGTCCCTGAGCTCGCCGTCGACCACCAGTTCGTTTGCCCCCATCGCCTTCATCGTTGGAGCCCTGGTACGCCCCCTATGCACCCCCCACTGAGCCGCTAGGTTTAGAGTTCACCGGCGACCAGTTCGTCATCGACGATGATCCCTAGTCGTTGATCCCTGTTCTAATCCAACGCCCCATATCGCCCCGTACCGCTTCACGTGTTATGAGTCGCTGACCGGTGGACCCCTCCTGTCAGCTGAGCCCCGCGCCGCGGAGTGACACTGAGGCCGGCCTGTTAGCGTTCCCGCGCGACCCAGTTAGTTTGAATTAGGATTTTTTCTTTTTAGTTTAAACTTAGTTTTGTCCCCTAGTTTGAAAATCATTCCAGAGAGATTTACAAATCCAAATGGAGTGAATCCAATTTTGTTGGAAAGCTAATGAAAAGATATACCCAAGCCCGTTGGATTTAATTCAATTAGAGTTAGAGATCTCTCCTGGTAAAAATAATAAGACAGAAGCTTTTGCACCTTGCAACATTTTTATAAAATCAACCATGATAGCCTTGGAGTTGATTCCAACTCTCAAAAATCACATTTTACCATACCTATCTGAATATGTAATAATATTAAGGTTTACATGCAGTGACTTTGGACTAGTACCAAAAGAATGCTATATAGGCATTTCTAGTCACTTTAAATCATTAAATAATGAACTTAAACCAAAGTAATTATGAACCAACCCTTAAATTACATTCCCACATGTTAAGATATGTGGTGATGACATGTGTCCACATGATCCCATATTTTAAGTGGTGAATATTAAATCTTAGTTATTTTTCAATGAGTAGAAATTACTTTTCTAAAATAAAAAGGAGGAAACTATTGAATAAAACTTGTGATGCTTGTGATGATAATAGATCATCAAATATGTGCCTTAGAGTGCTAATTAGATTAGTTAAGTATTGTTTGGTGATTGTGTACTCCGTATGTATTTATAGACGATAGTACCGACCAATCTTACAAGGAGGAGGAGTTCTACCAAGAAGAAGAAGAAAACTTCAACCACTGCACCAACCAAGGCAAGCTATTACTGGCAAGCTAACACTTGCAAGTATTATACATAGCAAGCTACTATTAGCAAGCTAGGATGGAACTAGATGGTTTAACAAAGATGCTTTAGGCATGCTTTGACTATACCACTTTAACTATTAGTTACCCCAAGTATCATTTTCAAGCTTTACTTCCTTTACTTTACTCAAAGTTCTTTACTTGTTTTGAAGGTAGCATAAAGAGTATAAAACCTGACCTATTTAGAAACCTTTAGATGTCATTCTATGGCATGAGATTGAACCCATCAATTCCACTTTAGTGAACACTCTTAACTTAGTAGTTTAGAGTAGATAAAAACTTGAGTCACTTTAGATGAGAACAATTGGTGAAAATGAATTGTGAAAACCTTGGAATGATGAGTCATTCTATTGAGATGTTTTGACATGTGTTGAGAAACACAAATAGTTTATGATGATGAAAATGTTGAGGCATGAGCCTTAACCCTTTTATAAAACTGATGGTGGGATTCAGATGCGATACCATTCCAAATTTACCATACAACCACAATACCTGAATTGGGTAAGGCTTAGCCGGAAGTTTATATGCATTAGTATTAGTTCCCTCGCGGGAGAGGTTTGAGCTGAGGCTACCTCTCAATGTTGTCCACCTATGCAGTGCCCAAGATGACAGATGGTCATGGTTGGGAGGCCATACTCATAGGACAGGTGCTTATACTAGGGTGTGTAAAGGAAAGGTTATGTTTGATTATCTGCATACTAAGTATGATGATTCAGGGTTATCCCTGACAGATGTATCGAATCTTGTGGTGAAAGTGTACCACCTCTGCAGAGTGTCAAACTATTCGAATAGCCGCGTCCGCGGTTATGGACAGTTGGAATAGCCATACTGTTTCGTTGTCAGATTTTTTCCAAAACAACTTATGAAGTGAATGATGAATCTTGACTTGACCACAACAGGGTTGTATTTATGACAATAGCTTCCCAACTTAAGTGATTCTAGAACCTTGTTTTATCCTTCTTTGCTTCTGAACTCTGCTTAGGTTTCAAACTTAACTTTATAGTTAAACATAGAGTTAGCACTTTAACTTAGAACTACACTACTTGTTAGTGGTAGTTTGCGAGTACTTAAAGAGTACTCATGGCTTTTGTCCCTGGCTATTCTCATGGCCAGACTATGAAGGAGACTACCAAGATGATGGCCAGCAAGACGGCTATGATAACTAGGACTATCTGCCTTTGTCAGCATTACATGTGCCCCTGAAGATGGACACCACCGCTATGCTTATCTTTTATTTCCGCTGCTTGTTGTATTAAGACTGGATCATGAGATCTTTATTTGTGTAAAACCTTATGTATGGTTTGTAATGGATGATGTACTGTGATATCCAATCTGTTATGTCTCGCAAAAATGGTAATCCTGGGATTGCGAGGTATGGCATAACAGGCATCTGGGATTAAAAATCCGAGTGTTGATAGGAAGCCGGCGGCTTGGAGGACAGCGGCAGCGGAAGTGAAATTGTCGACTAGGAAGAATTTTGTAAAATCGCACCTTTGTTTAGGAAGAATTTGTGATCAAATTAATGAAATGCCTCGATTTAGATCTCTGTCTCGATTAATTTGTGGAAGAATTTTTCAAAAATACTAGATCAATTCAATTTCTGCCTCGATTCAACTTAGATCTCTGTCCTAGATTGGGACCGTCGAGGGGTTTTTGGTCCCAGTTCGTGGCATGAACCAGGACCAATGCTCCGCAGAGCGCCACATGTGCGTCGCGGGGGCATTGGTCCCGGTTCATGTTACGAATCGTGACCAATGCTTAGAGATGAACCGGGACCAATGCCCAGGCGGCATGAACCGGGACCAATGCTTAGAGATGGGTCGCCAGCATGCAATGCTGGAAACACGTCACCGCGTGGTTGAAAGTGAGTGTTCTACACTTATTTTTTTTTGTCTCCTCCTTTTTTGGTATAGTCGACTGATAGTCAACTTTTGGTTGCCATGTAGCTGAGCATAACGCTTTACTACGCAACGTCGCCTCCTTGGAAAAGACATTAGCCGTGGCTGTGAAGGGGCGTGACGAGGCAATCGCGGCTCGTGATGATGCACAGAGGCACGAAGAGGATCTGCGTGCCTCCTTTGTGGCTAGGGAAAAGTTGTTCGAAGAGCAACTGTTCTCAGTCGCCAAGGCCCTCTCAGGTACCTTTGCTGGTAGATATTTTATTATTGTCCTTCTCTGCATCTGGAGTTTTGCCGGTGGCGCTAGAGATTTCATCCATGTGTGGGTTTTCTGTGCAGATGCTAGCGATTTGAGCTTTGACCCGCAGGCCCTTCGTCGCGATGACGCTCTGGCAGGCGCGGTGTTTGTAGTCGAGGACCGTAGCGCCGCTATCCAAAATACATTGTCCAAGGCCAAGGTCACCCTTAGTCGCCTCCGGGAGGAGTTGATGCCGAAGGCAGAGCTGGTCGATAATGTGGATGAGCTGGTGGAGTCACTCGCCGGGGGTGTGCCTGCCACCTACAAGAAACCCCTCTGCGCGGCTGGCGCGACCATGTCACTCGCCATGGTGCAAGCCCACAGAGTTGAGATAGATCCCTCCGCGGTGTCGAAGGCGATGCCTGTTGGCGCAGACGGTCAGCGGGTAGTCTTCGCTCCTTTCGCGACTGCCTATGCCAAGTATTCGGAGGAGCTCCAACATGCGAAGAAGGCGGCGAAAGCTTCGGCCTCAGGGGCCGGCGGAAAGTCAGTGGCGTCTGATACTGCCACGGACTTGATGAAGCCCCCGAAGCCGTCGAAGTCGAAGAAACCAGCTGCTCCGTAGTTAGCTTTTTGTAATAGTTAATGCATTGTCCGTTTGGTCTGAGAACATGCCTATTGGCGAGTGTGTTTGTGAATACTTTATGCTGATCCTGAATGCATCTGTTACTTTTGCCTTTGTGTTAAGTTGGTCGCCTTATTTGCCTCTGTCTTGACTTTGTGGTCGGGTACATCAAGTGATCCTGTGGGGGGATCCCAGGACTCGCCATCTCTTGAAGATACAGTGGCACCGCCGCGCTCCAAGGTAGAGGAGTTGTCCTTGCTTTCGCAACTTCGTGATCGCGTTAAGCAGCTGGAGCGTGAGTTGCCCGTGATCCGTGGTAACGCGGACGTGTGGAAGTTGAAGGCTGAAAAAGCCGCCGCCCGCGAGCAATATTTGCTTGGCGAGGTGACGCGGTTGGGCGACCAATTTAAGTGTTAGTTTGCTTTTTCCTCATCTTTTCCTTTGCAGTCACTTGCAGAGGTACGTCGTACTCATGCTATTGATGCTTTTTCGTGTAGTTGTTAGCGCGCGCCATCCGCAGGAGGAGAGGGATAGGATTGCCATTCGCCTTCATGATCTCACCCAGGAACAACTTCAAGAGAGTGGATACTTCTGGGTAGATCATGATCGTGCGACTGCGTTGGCGACCCTGCAGGATCGCGCATCGCGAGTGCTGCTCTTCCTAAAGAAGTCGCAGTCGTGCTTGAAAAGCATTTATCGGGCTATGTTCCCGCTGGACGACGCTCCGTCAAGCCTGCTGGCTCTTCTTGCCAAATTTCAAGATCTGTCCATGGTTCGCGAGTGCGTGAGGCAGCAGTTGGTGGCTGGTGCCAAGGCTGCCCTCTCGATGGTGCGTTTGCACAGGCCTGACGTCGATATTGCCGCCATTGCCTCTAGGCCGCCGGCGCCACCAGCAGGATCTTCCTGGAATATGGTGTCGCACTATCAGGCGGTGGACCGCCCAGCCGAGGAGATCGTTGACTTCTTCGAGGAACAAACTAATGTTCTTCTGTTGCAAGGGTAGCCAAATATGTATCCTGCACATAAGTGTTCTTGTGTTGTAAAGTTCGTATAGATGTTGTAGATAATTTATTGTCGAATGTGCATAAGGAGCTTTGTGAGCGTGAAGTGCGTTGCACTATGCGAGTCCTTTTCGTTAGCCTGGCCATCCTTTTATCTCGTTCCCTTGTCAACCTGTCAGGTGCATTGCAGCTGGGTTGAGTTTGTGTTAAGGGGTTCGATTGATGTGCCAGCTACTCAGGATGTCGCGTTTTGGTTCGAAGAACATATGTGTATAGGGTGGCGCAGTCCCCGAGTATGAAAAATTGACAAAGTAAAGGAGAACACAGAGTTTCGGGGTACTTAGCTTTTATTTATTCGAAGAATAGTACGAAGTACAATGTGTGGCTACGTAGCCTTGGCTGAGTAACCTTATTTGCGATGTAAAAGTAAAGAAAACGACTAAGGGTAGAAGCGTCACAGTTGTGCGACGTTCCAAGGGTTGGAGTATGCGACTCCTGTCTCTAAGTCTTGAAGGCGATAGGCGCCACCTAGGATTACTTCTGTAATCACGTACGGTCCTTCCCAGGGGGACTCGAGCTTGAGATGCCCCTACTGCTTCAGTCGTAGGACTAGGTCACCTTCGACGAAGGATCTGGGGTGAAGCCTTCTACTGTGGTAGTTGCGCAGGTTCTGCTGGTAGATCGTAGATCTTTCTGCGGCGATTTCTCTTGCTTTGTCGAGGAGGTCGACGGAATCTTCGAGTGCAAGGGATGACTCTTGTTCGCTATAGGCGACCACGCACGGCGCCTTGTACCGTACGTCGGCAGGTAGTACTGCTTCTGTTCCGTGCACCATAAAGAATGGCGTGTAGCCCATGGCGTTGTTTGGAGTTGTACATAGACTCCAGAGTGTGGATTGCAGCTCATCTGACCAGCAACCCACCGCTTGCTCGAGTGGTCGCAGGAGTCACTTCTTGATGCCGCTGCAGACGAGCCCGTTTACTTTTTCCACCTGACCGTTGGTCTGTGGATGCGCTACTGAGGAGTATCTGATGTTGATCCCCAGGTTCTCGCAGAATTCTTGGAACTCCTTGGATGTGAAGTTCGTCCCGTTGTCGGTAATGATGCTGTGCGGTACGCCGAAGTGGTAGACGATGGACTCGAAGAACTTGACTGCGCTATGCCCTGATTGGTTGGTCATTGGCATGGCCTCGATCCACTTGGTGAATTTGTCGATTGCCACCAAGAGGTAGACGTAGCCTCCGCGCTAGGATCTTGGCAGCTTGCCAACCATATCGAGTCCCCATTGTGCGAAGGGCCAGGCCAATGGAATAGGCCGTAGCTCTACGCCTGGTGCGTGTGGCTTGTCAGCGAATCGCTGGCAAGCATTGCATTTTTGGACTATGTCCGTGGCATCGCGCATGGCCATAGGACAGTAAAATCCAGCTCGTAGAGCTTTGGCGACGATGGCGCGACTGCCTGCATGATGCCCGTAGGTCCCTTCATGGATGTCGAGGAGAATTGCTCTTTTGTCGGCCATGGAGACGCATCGTTGTAGTACTCCTGTGATGTTGCGTCTATACAGTTCGCCGTTGAGAACGGCGAATGTCTTGGAGCGCCGCGCGATGTGTCGTGCATCTGTCGGTTCGTCCGATAGTCTCTTGCTGAGGAGGTACGTAATGTATGGCTGTGTCCAAGATTTCTCGATCATCATGAACCTCATTGGTCCTTCGAGTCCTGTCTCCAGCTCCAAGTCATCGAGTGCCATTGGCTCATTGGGTGGCGTAGCCCCCGAGTCCGTTGCTGCGCATGTTTTCTTCTCTGCGGCCTTTGGCTTGATGGAGCGTTCGCATATGCGCTCGATAAATACCCCAGGTGGTATGGGGGCGCAGGTAGAGCCTATGTAGGCGAGTGTGTTCGCCTCCTCGTTGCTTTCACGACCTATGTGTCGCAACTCGCAACCATCGAAGTCTCCTTCGAGTGTATCGTAGAGGTCGTGGTACGCGATCATGTTGTCGTTCAGTGCGTCACACTCGTGCATTGTTTGGTTGACGACCAACTTGGAGTCGCCATATATGATGAGCCTTTTGGTGCCACAGGCTTTTGCCATCCTCATCCCATGCAACAGGGCCTCGTATTCAGCCTCGTTGTTTGAGGCTGTGAACTGCATTCACAGGATATATTTCAGCTTGTCCCTTTGAGGTGATGTCAATATGACACCTGCGCCTGCTCTGTCTTTCTGTTTGGACCCATCGAAGTGCATTGTCCAGAGGTAGGACATATCTGGCTTGTCCGGGAGCTGGTTCTCCATCCAGTGCACGAGAAAGTCAGGGAGCACTTGCGACTTGATGGCGTCGCGTTTTTCGTATGTGATGTCTCGTGGGGACAGCTCTATTCCCCAAAGCGCGACTCGCCCTGTGGCGTCGGGGTTATTGAGGATATGCCCCAACGGGGCGTCGTTGACTACCACGATTGGGTGTTCCTGGAAGTAGTGGCGCAGTCGCCGGGCAATCATAAAGACGTCGTACGCCAGCTTCTGGTAGTGCGGGTACCGCTGTTTTGTTGGCGTGAGGACCTCGCTGAGGTAGTATACCGGGCGTTGTACGCCGTGGACTTTGTTTTCCTCAGCTCGCTCGACGACGAGCACTGTGCTGACCACCTGGTTGGTGGCGGAGATGTACAACAACAGTGGTTCCCTTTCTCATGGAGTCACCAGTACTGGCGAGGTGGATAGCAGGCGCTTGAGATCTTCGAATGCTTCTTGCGTTTCATTGGTCCACTCGAATTTTTCGGCTGTGCGGAGGAGCCGGTAGAAGGGTAGTGCCTTTTCACCCATCCGACTGATAAATCGACTGAGGGCCGCGATTCGTCCGGCCAGTTGCTGGACGCCTCTTATGTTCTTCGGCTTCTCCATTGCCAGTATGGCTTTTATCTTCTTCGGGTTCGCCTCGATCCCCCTCGCGGAGATGAGATATCCGAGTAGCTGCCCGGATGGTACGTCGGAGGCACATTTGTCCGGATTGAGCTTGATCTGGTAGCAATCGAGGTTGGCGAAGGTTTTGTGCAAATCGTCGATTAGAGAGGCTTCCTCCTTGGTCTTGATTACTATGTCGTCAACATAGACTTGGATGTTGCGACCTAGTTGTTCCTTGAGGCAAGCCTGCATGCATCGCTGGTAGGTGGCTCCCGCATTTTTTAGCCCGAAGGGCATTGTGTTGTAGCAGAACACACCAAAGGGTGTTGTAAACGTTGTTTTCTCCTGATCTTCCTCCTTCATTCGGATTTGATTATAGCCTAAGTAGGCGTCGAGGAAGCAGAGGCGTTCGCATCTCGCGGTGGAGTCGATGATCTGGTCGATCCGTGGTAGCGGGAAGTGATCTTTTGGGCTGTGCTTGTTTAAAGAAGTGAAGTCCACACACATCCGTAGGATGTCCGTGTCCTTTTTTGGTACCAGCACCGTATTGGCGAGCCAAGTGCTTTCCTTGATCTCGCGTATGAACTTGGCCTTGAGGAGTTTGTTGATCTCCATCTGACTGCCTGCGCTCGTGGCTCATACAGTCGCCTGATTGTTTGCTTGACTGGCCTTGCGTCGGGGTTGACGTTGAGTTCGTGCTCAGCGAATTCCCTGGGAACTCCTGGCATGTCCGCAGGACACCAGGCAAAAATTTCCCAGTGCTCACGGAGGAATTCGACGATCGCAAGTTCCTATGCGGGACTCAAGTTGTTGGCGATGAGGGCCGTCTTGGCGGGGTCCGATGGATGGACCTGCACCTTCTTTGTGTGCATGGATGAGTCGAAGGAAAGATCAGGTGAGCTTGGCCTACTCAAGGGAGGCAGACTGTTGTCTGTCGTCTCTTTTAGTCTTGCGAGTTCCTCCTGCATGCCGAAGGACTGGGAGATTCTGTTGAATTCCCTGTCGCAAGTGTCAGATCTCTCAAAGTTCCCGTTGATCGTTATGACGCCGTTGGGACCTGGCATTTTCATCTGCAGGTAGGCGTAGTGGGGTACTGCCATGAACCTGGCGAATGCGACACGCCCAAGGATGCAATGGTATTGTGAGGGCCAGTCGACGACCTCAAAGTCGATGCGCTCGCGCCGGAAGTTCTTCGGCGTGCCAAAGATGATGTCGAGGTTGATTTTGCCTAGGGGGTATACACCTTTCCCTGGGACGATGCCGTGGAACATTGTGTCCGATGCCTCCAAGAAGGTTAGAGGGATCCTCATTGCTCGCAAGGTACTCGCGAATATGAGGTTGATGCCGCTTCTGCCATCCATGAAGATGCGACTCATGTTGAAGCCTCCAATTTGTGCCTCGAGTACGAGGGGGCAATGACCTGGGCGAGGTACTTGAGGCGGGTGGTCGTGTTTGTCGAAGGTAATGCACGACTCGCTGCCACTGAGGTACTCAGTGGTGGATGGTGGCGAGTGCGTGGCCAAGTTGACTTGGCGAGTGATGGCCTTCTGCGCCCTGTTGGAGGGGCGCCCCTTTTGGATCATCATGGTACCCATGGCCCGTGGGTATGGTTCGCCTCCGTGGTGCTGGTCCGGTGCAGCTCTGTTTGGGGGTGGCCCAGGTGGTGGTGGTGGTGCGCCATGTGCCACGGCGCCTGGAGCAGCTCCGTAGCCTCTTTCGACTGCGTTGCGGTTCATCCGAACCAACCCCTCGTGTAACTTGAGGAACTCGCGGCAGTCCTTGAGGAGGTGGCTGGACTTTCTCTTGCCATCATGTTTGTCGATGTAGAAGTGTACCATGCATCGCCCAGACAGTTTGTCCTCGATGGAGGTCGCGGGTGCCTCGTCGCGAGTGCGGCGTTGCCACACTTGCGTGGTTTTCCCGGAGTCGCGGTATCCGCCGCTGCGGTATCCGCTGTTGCGGTTATCGTCGCGTTTATCGGTGTAGCCGGCTGCGACCATGTTGACATCATCACGATCGTCGTAGATGCGCATGCGACGCTTGCCCCGGCGGTCGCGTCTGCGTTCGAGTTCTGCCTCCTCGTCAGAGTGAACGCGATTCTTCACCGAATCTTCTCCATCAGCCCACCGCTTCGTGATCTCCATCAGGTGGTCGATGGTCTGGGGCTTTGAGCGGCCTAGCTCCTCCCTGAGTTCCATGCGGCGGACACCACCGTTGAATGCATCAATCGCGCGGTCTTCCGAGATGTTCTCCGTGGAGTTCTTGATGATGGACCATCTTTGGATGTAGGAGTGCAGCGATTCGCCAGCTCTTTGTTGGCAGCATCTCAGTTTTTTGATTGAGGCGGGCCGTTTGTACATGCCCTTAAAGTTGTGCACGAAGCTGTAGACCAGCTCATCCCAACTGCGAATGGATCCGCGTGGGAGGTTATTGAGCCATGCCCGGGCGGTGCCCTGCAGTTGCAGCTGCAAGCATTGCATGGCAGTACTTCGACTGCCTCCGTGTAGCCTGACGGAGGAGATGTGGTCCTCCAGCCAAATCTTAGGGTCCTGTAGACCGCCGAATTTCGGGTTCTCCAATGGGAGTTTAAACCCTTTAGGCATTCGCTTCTGCCTAATGGATCTGCTGAAGCATCTGGCGCCGCAGAGCTCCCTGTCTTCCTCTTCCGAGTCAGTCGACCGAGCACGTCGTTCCCTTGACTTGTCGATCTTGCATTGCTTGAGGTCGTCGCGCGCATCGTAGTCGCGGTCATGTCGCCGTGAGCGGCGGTGTCGAGACAGATCGTGATTGTCATTGCTGGACGAGGGCGAGGAGTAGCGCTTTGCTAGCACTTTGCCCTTTTTTGGGTCTGGTATTGGTTCTTTGTCGAGGGCGGCTTCGATTAACCCCAAGCCCATGATCGTAGATCGGTTCATGGCAGTTCGGGGATCTCCAGCTGGCGGCTGGTTATTGAGGAGGTACATGGTGGCTGCTGTCACCGCAGCCTGCGGTGTCCTGGGAACCACGTTGCCTCTCGTGTCGACTGTCATAGAGCCGAAGTCGAGGACTTTCACGGCCTCTATGCACTCTTGTTCGGTAAGGTGATCCATCCGCGACCGCCTCTTCTTGGCGAGGTACTCGTTGCCTCTTGAGGAGGATCCTCCGTAGGAGGAGAGCCCAGCACGACGAAGGCTCGATTCGTCTGCCGCCTTTTTACGCGCTTCAAGTTGCGCGATTGCCTATTTTTGGCGCTTGAATTCTTCTTTTAGAAGCCAATGATAGCCCATCAGCAGTTCCTGCGGGGAGCCAAAGGGTAGAGGTGCACCCCGTAGGGCTTCGCGGCAGCGATCCCACTCTTGCTCGTTGAGCCTGATCACGATGCGTTCGCCAGTTTTCTCATTGATCATGCTGGGAGGTTCGACTGCTCCTCCGTTGCCACCGTTACCGCCGTTGCCACCGTTGTCGGCGTTGGGTGGATCAGTGCCATTGCCGGTGTTACCACCGTTGCCGCGATTGGGTGGATTGGTGCCATTGCCGGTGTTACCACCATTGCCACGATTGGCGGAGGTGTCGCCTGCGTTGATGACGGCGCACATGAAGTGATTGGGGAAGATTTTGCTTCCACAACTTTCAGATCCGAAACCGTAGGTTCCATCTTCAGTGGCCAGATCGCTTAGATTGGAGTCGCGACTGCTGTCGCTGACCGTGTTCTCGACTGCCACCAGAGCATTGAGCTCGCTGAGGGTGCCGATCGATGGAGGGAACCATGATGCCGGGGCAATCGCCGGTGTTGTCGGTTGATCAGGCATGCGAAGCATGCCCATCTGACCAACTTGGAAGCGGAAGCTCCCAATCGCCAGGCTGATTCCGTCGCCCACGGACTCGAAGGCCGGGCGGGTGGCTGGCGTGTGGACGGTGAAGTCGAAGGCGCCGAAAAGCTAACGAATCTCCGCTATTGTAGAGTTGTAGATCGCAGTTGATGGGGCCGAAGAAGCCGCAACATCAGCACTCCCAATTCCCACAGATGGCGCCAATTGACGAGGGTTTAACTCATCAATGCCCATTGTTATGGACTTGGATTTTGGAGAAGGAGGGAGCGATGGAGACATCTATCGGCTAGCAAACAAGCACATAGGGGACAAAGGATTTACCCAGGTTCAGGCCTCGTAGAGGTCCCTACTCCTGCTTGTCTGCTCGTGGAATTATCGAGGGAGTCGAAAGTTACAATGGTGCGCAAATGTAATCTGGCGAGGGTTGTGGAAACTAGGGTTGCGTGCGTCCTTCTCGCCGCCCCCTCCTAGCCTTTATATAGATAGGCTAGGTCTCGGGTAGCAGGTCGAGTCGGTTACAAGTTAGGGTTTTTCCCTTTAATCTTTCTATCTTTAGCTTCTTCTTGTTCTTCAAGCAATCGAGAATCCGTAGGTTACTCGAGTCCCTCCATCCGGGCCTTGGCGACACCGTGGGCCTGTATGTATTTGGACCGTATATACTAAGCTCGAGTACCTGTAGGGTATACCCATGTCACTCACACTTCCTGAAGAGTCATTCAGAGCCACCTGCTTCGGTCTAGTTTCATGTCCGGCTATAATGTTTGGACCAAGCACGGAGAAAGAGGGGTTATGATGGAAGACGGCGATGAAGAAGAGAACGATGATGACAACTACCAATCTATGTTCCCTGAATACTATGATACCGCAGTTGAAGATAATGAAGAAGAAGGGGTGAAGAACGGGAACCAGATGAGCCCGTTGATGATTTTGGTCGGGTCATTAGTGATGCAAGGCGAGACTGCGACACAGAAAAGGAGAGGTTGCAGTTCGAGCAGATGTTACAGGACCACAACAAATTGTTGTACCCAACTTGTGAAGATGGCCAGAAGAAGCTGGGTAGCACACTGGAATTATTGAAGTGGAAGGCAGAGACCGGTATAACTGACTCAGGATTTAAAAAGTTGCTGGTAATAATGAAGAAGCTGCTTCCAAGAAATAACCAATTGCCCTCCAGTATGTACGAAGCAAAGAAACTTGTCTGCCCTCTAGGATTAGACGTGCAGAAGATACATGCATGCCCTAATGACTGCATCCTCTACCGCGGTGAGAAGTACGAGAATATGGATAAATGCTCGGTATGCACTGCATTCCGATATAAGAGAAGAAAAGATGACCCTGGTGGTGTTGAGGGCGAGCCACCCAGGAAGAGGGTTCCTGCCAAGGTGATGTGGTATGCTCCTATAATACCACGGTTGAAACGTTTGTTCAGAAATAAAGAGCATGCCAAGTTGTTGCGATGGCACATGGAAGACCGTAAGAAAGACAGGATGTTGAGGCACCCTGCTGATGGTCAGCAGTGGAGAAAAATCAAGAGAGACTTCCCGGACTTTGCTGGTGACGCAAGGAACTTATGGTTTGGTCTAAGTACCAATGGCATGAATCCTTTTGGGGAGCAGAACTGCAGTCACAGCACCTGGCCCGTGACTCTATGTATCTACAACCTTCCTCCTTGGTTGTGCATGAAGCGGAAGTTCATTATGATGCCAGTGCTCATCCAAGGCCCGAAGCAACCCGGCAATGACATTGATGTGTACCTAAGGCCATTAGTTGATGAACTTCTACAGTTGTGGGCCAAACCAGGTGTATGTGTGTGGGATGAGCACAAACAGCAGGAATTTTACCTACAAGCGTTGTTGTTCGTAACCATCAATGATTGGCCTGCTCTTAGTAACATTTCAGGACAGACGAACAAAGGATACAATGCATGCACGCACTGTTTAGATGAGACCGAAAGTATATATCTGGATAAATGTAGAAAGAATGTGTACCCGTACAATCGTCGTTTTCTTCCACCTAGTCATCCCTTAAAGAAGAAAGGCAAGCATTTCAATGGCAAGGCAGAAACCCGGACGAAGCCTGTCCCCCGTAGTGGTGCTGATGTATTTGGTATGGTCAAGGATTTGGATGTAATATTTGGAAAGGGTCCTGGAGGACAACCTGTTCCAAAAGACGCCGACGGACACGCACCCATGTGGAAGAAGAAATCTATATTTTGGGAGCTACCCTATTGGAAAGTGCATGAGGTCCGCTCTGCAATCGACGTGATGCACCTGACGAAAAATCTTTGCGTGAATATTCTAGGCTTCCTGGGCTTGTATGGGAAGTCAAAAGATACCCCGGCAGCACGGGAGGACCAGCAACATCATAAAGGACGAGACGACAAGCATCCAGGGCAGTTTCAAGGGCTTGCCTGCTACGCTCTTACCAAAGAAGAGAAGGAAATATTTTTTGAAGTCCTTTTCAGTATCAAGGTCCCGTCTGGCTTCTCGTCGAATATAAAGGGAATAGTAAATATGAAAGAGAAAAAAATTCAAAACCTAAAGTCTCATGACTGCCACGTTCTTATGACGCAATTGCTTCCGGTTGCATTGAGGGGAATTCTACCAGAAAATGTTCGACTAGCCATTGTGAAGGTATGTGCATTCCTCAATGAAATTTCTCAAAAGGTAATCGATCGAGAAAGTCTATCAGGGTTACAGATTGATGTGGTCCAATGTCTGGTCAGCTTCGAGTTGTTGTTCCCGCCATCCTTCTTCAATATTATGACGCACCTCCTAGTTCACTTAGTCGAAGAGATTAGAATTCTCGGTCCTATGTTTCTACACAATATGTTCCCCTTCGAGAGGTTCATTGGAGTCTCAAAGAAATATGTTCATAACCGTGCTAGGCCAAAAGGAAGCATCTCCAAGGGCTATGGAACAAAGGAGGTCATTGAGTTTTGTGTTGACTTTCTTCCTGACCTTAAGCCGATTGGTGTTCCTGAATCTCGGTATGAGGGGAGGATGACTGGAAAAGGCACACTAGGAAGGAAATCAATGGTATGTAGGGACGGGCATTCTTTCACTCAAGCACATTACACAGTTCTACACAATTCCACCGTGGTGGCTCCGTATATCGAGAAACACAAGAATATTCTACGCTCCGAAAACCCGGGGAAGCCTGAAACCTTGATTAAAGGGGAACATGAGAAGAATTTTGGCAGTTGGTTGCAGACACATCTCATGAATAACACCACTGTTGGAGATGAGTTGTACTCGTTGGCCAGGTTACCATCTTCGACTATATGTACTTTCCAAGGGTACGAGATAAATGGGAATACATTTTACACGATCGCCCAAGATAAAAAGAGCACCAACCAAAACAGTGGTGTCCGTTTTGATGCAACAGATGACAATGGGCAGAAGGACACATATTATGGGTACATAGAGGAGATATGGGAACTTGACTATGGACCTACTTTTAAGGTCCATTTGTTTCGGTGCAAATGGGTCAAGCTGACAGGAGGCGGGGTACATGTAGACCAAAAGTATGGCATGACAATAGTGGATCTCAACAATCTTGCGTACATGGATGAACCATTCGTCCTAGCCAACGATGTGGCTCAGGTTTTCTATGTGAAGGACATGTCTACCAAATCGAGAAAAAGGAAAGATAAGCAAAAGAATACAGAATACGATGAGCCAAAGTGCCACATAGTTCTTTCAGGGAAAAGAAACATCGTGGGAGTGGATGACAAGACAGACATGTCAGAAGATTACAATAAGTTTCATGAAATTCCGCCCTTCAAAGTGAAAACTGACCCAAGCATCCTGTTAAATGATGAAGATTCTCCATGGCTACGGTGCAGAAGAAAACCACAACACTAGATGTTGGTGATGTGTAATAATGTATTAAACCTTTTATTTGAGACATAAATCTATGTAATGTATTAAACCTTTTATTTGATACATAAAGGTCCCCTTTCATGTAATACATCTTGCTCAATCAAACTAGACGTTGACAACCGGGTTCTGAGCCACGGGAGGTGATCACCCAAAGAGAAGGAACCATCACAAGAGAAGGAACCCACAAACACTAAGGATACATAGCACAACTGAAAATTAAGATACATAGCACAACTGAAAATTAAGAAACATGCCTAATGTTGGAGTGATTCAGTCATGCTCCTGCCTAGCCCTGTAATATGCGCCACTGTAGTCGTCGTAGTCGCCGGCGCCGTCGTCGCTGTCGTCGTCGGGGTCGAACCTTGAAGGTTGGGTACGCGTGGGCTGGATTTGAGGGTAACGCAGGCGAGGGTTATTGCCGGTCGTGTTGTAGGCCATGACACTCTGGAGAGTCCGGCCGTGCCACCACAGCCGACGGCCGGCCTCGTTGAAGTTCGAAGGAGGTGGGCCGTCCTCCTCATGCCTGGCGAGCGCCCTCTCATGCCGATTGATGAAGAAGGCTTCCCAAGTCGGGAAATAGTCGGGATGCCAGTTGGGATTCCTTCGCTGCTCTGGCATGAGCTCGAGGTAGTAGTGGTTCGTGATGGCCATCCGGCGCTCCACACCTAGAGGGAAAGGAGGGACCAGCACGCCTCCGGCGCTCAGCATCCAGCCGGTGGGGATGCGATAGCCCGGTGGGCAGGGGTAGTTCGAGGCGCAAAGTGCCTCCGCCTCCCTGGGGATTAGAGGTATGGTGGAAGCCATGGGAGAGAGGCGGCAGATATGAGTCTAGATGTGCTATGGCAATGACCAAGCCTACATATATATAGTGAGAAATGGCGGGAAGTCAAAGGAGGGAAGCGGTGGAAAAGGCGTGAAAAAATAAGGCGGGAAGAAACAGACCTTTAGTACCGGTTTCGCGCGAATTTTTTACCATAGGGGACTAAAGGGGGTTATTTTTTGTAATAAAATAATAAAAAATGCATTTCTTTAGAACCAAGTGTTAACGGGACAAATATGACATTGATTTCCATGTTGAGATACATATGTGCGCCAAAACCCGAAACCCTAACCCTAAACCTGTATTTTTAAATTGAAAATGGCAAAATGGTTAATAGTTTCACTAGTTAGAATAATTATTTTATAAAACAAAAAATATATTTGGATTACTTATTCAAATTCAAGAAGTTTTCATGTTGAAAATTTTCTCAAATTCATAAGTATGCAAAAACTGTATAATTCAAATGTTTAAAAAATATGCAAATTGATTTTTTTTAAAACATATGCAAAAGGACCTTACGCACCGGGACTAAAGGGGTGTCGTTGGCGCGCATGCTGAAAACCCTTAAGTCCCGGCCCGTGGCACGCACCGGGACTAAAGACCCCCCCCCCTTTAGTCCCGGTTGCAGCCACGAACCGGGACTAAAGGGTGGGAGCTATTTAAGCCCTCTTCTTCCCCCGGTCGAATCCATCTACCGGGAGCAATCGCGAGGAGCACGCCAGAGCGCCGCCAGGCTGCCGAAATTTTCTGTCGACGTCCGCGCCTCCGGCCGGCGCCGCACCTCTAGCCGCCGCCGCTGCCACCACCTTCATCCGCGTCGGCCAGTTCCAGCCGCCACCGCGCCACCACCTCGTCCTCCCTCTCCGGCCGCCCCACCTCCAGCCGCCACCGCGCCGCCGCCCCGCGCAGGTAATCCATCTAGTATTTTTTCTAGTGTTTTTTAGTATTTTTCTAGTATTTTTCCTAGTATTTTTTCTAGTACTTAGTGTACTTATAGTCTTAGTGTATTTTTTATAGTCTTAGTGTACTTAGTGTATTTTTTGTATTGTTTTATAGTCTTAGTGTACTTTTTTATAGTCTTAGTGTACTTAGTGTAGTTATAGTTTTAGTGTACTTTGTGTATTTTTTTATAGTCTTAGTGTACTTAGTGTATTTATAGTCTTAGTGTATTTTTTTATAGTCTTAGTGTACTTAGTGTATTTTTTTCTAGTACTTAGTATGTAGTAGTATCATATTCTTAGTGTATTTTTTCTAGTACTTAGTAGTATCATAGAGGCTATGGTGATGGTGAGAGGCCAACGACACTATCGGTTGTCGACGATGCGTCGATGACTCGGTGGTGCTCGCGGGCCACCTGGAGATAGGGTTAGGGTGGTGGTGCTCGTGGCCCTCTGGACTTAGGGTTAGGGTGGTGGTGCTCGCGGGCCGCCCGGAGATAGGGTTAGGGTGGTGGTGCTCACGGGCCCCCGGACTTAGGGTTAGAGTGGTGGTGCTCGCGGGCCCCCGAAGATAGGGTTAGGGTGGTGGTGCTCGCGGGCCCCCGGACTTAGGGTTAGAGTGGTGGTGCTCGTGGGCCCCCAGAGATAGGGTTAGAGTGGTGGTGCTTGTGGGCCCCCGAAGATAGGGTTAGGGTAGTGGTGCTTGCGGGCCGCCCGGACTTAGGGTTAGGGTTACGGCATCACTAGAATTTTGCTATTGTTTAGTATTATTGTAGCAAATTGCGTGCTCATATTATTGTTTAGTATTATTTTATGCAGTAATATTGAATGAAAAATGTTATTGTGTGCATTTTGTAGAAAACTATGGATCCAATCCAGAGAGACCTAGCACAGGAAGAAATTCTCGAGGATATGATCAACGACACCCCCCATGTTGATCCACCCGAATCTCCGTCGATTTATCTGAACCCCTCCAGTGAGGGAGAGGAGGTCGACCAAAATGATCAGGGAGAAGCCGACAGCTCCGGTGGTGGAGAAGCCAACGGCTTCGGTGGACCCTTAAAAAAGTCCGGCGAGGTATACATATGAAGTCTGGTGATCAGTAGATGCATTAACTGAGTTGTATATATATAAATTGACGAATGTTTCTTCTCTTAGGCCTCCACATCGAGCAAAAAATATTCCAAACGAGGCCCGGCCAAAAATTTGGACGCATTTACGCGTTATATAATTACGCTGGTATCAGCACGGGGTGAACCGTTGGAACCTGAAAAGGCTAAAAGTGTATTTGTACAACAATGCGGAGTTATGGTTAGGAATCACATCCCGATCACTGTTCGACAGTGGAATAAGACCAAAGGGGCGAAAGAGGGTGAGTATGTCACCGACAGGTACAAAGAGGGTCTTTGGAATAACCTTATGGCACATTTCACCCTGCCAGAATGTGAGGATGAAGCCGACTGATACGTCCATTTTGCATCACTATTCTATGTCTTAATTCACTATTATTCATTGATATATTTCGTATTGATAGGTGATACTTATGTTATTTCATCTATTTTTGCATGGTTGATGACTTTTGGAGCATGGACCGCTGTAGTCAGGATTCTGATGGAAAAGGTGCTGTTTGGAGGCAAAATTCACGAAGATCAGAAAATCCGGGAAAATATACGGAAAATCCTATTTTTCCAGAAGACTCAGGATGCCAGAAGATGGAGTGGAGGTGGGCCACAGGGGTCCCACACCACCCCATGGCGCGAGCAGGCCTAGGCCTTGCCTGGGAGTGGTGTGGCTGCCCTGGCCCACTCCAGCCTCTCCCCTCTGGCGTATATCATCCCCACGAAACCCTAAGACTCGGGGAGCAACCACAAAAAAATTCCGCCGCCTCTGCGGGGTGGAAAACACCGAGAGAGAAAGATCTCTCTAGCAGACAGATTTCTACCGGGGGAATTCCTTCCTGGAGAGGGGAGATCGTCGCCATCAACACCACCATCAAGCTGGACTTCATCGGGATCATCATCATCACCACCATCATCACCATCAGCACCCTCATCACCATCTCCATATTGCTGTAACAATTGTGTTGAATCTTGCATAGTTCATAGGGGAAACTTTCCTGGTGTTGATTACTCTTTGTAGTTGATGATCTTGATTGAACCATTGAATTATTGTTTATGTTCCGATTGTTATACATCATTATTCCATCTCTGATCATGATCCATATGATGTCTTGTGAGTAGTTCGTTTTGTTCTTGAGGACATGGGAGAAGTCTTGTTGTTAGTAGTGGAGTTGTGTTGAGAAAGATTCAATAGATTGTTATTTAAGTTGTGGTGTACTTCTTCTAGTGGTGTCATGTGAACGTAGACTACATGACACTTCACCTATATGGGCCTAGGGGAATGCATTGTGTATTTGGCTACTAATCGTAGGGGTTGCCGGAGTGACAAAAACCTGAACCCCCGTTAGGAAACCATTGCACAAGGGACGTAAAGGTCTTAGAGTTTAAAGTTGTGGTTAGGTTTCTACCTTAATTACTTTCTTGTACTTACGGATGTTTGCAAGGGGTATAATCACAAGTAGGTATTATTCTTGGATGGGGCGGTACATTAGCACAGGTTCACCCACACAACACTTAGCAAGCTAAAGAAGATTAATCAACTATATGAAGCGAAAGCACCTGACAGTCTTCCCATGTGTCCTCGAGAATGTTTGGTCATCTATAGAAATACAACCGGCTTGTCCTTTGCTGCATAAAGGATTGGGCGACTTGCTGCATTCATTCTTACTGTCTTTTATTTACTCGTACTTTGTTTACTTGCTTTATCGAAAACCCCTAAAAATCCGTTTGCTAAGTATTTGCAGAGAATTCCTGATCCATACCACTAGCCAGCATCTTCTGCTCCTCGTTGGGTTCGACACTCTTACTTATCGAAAATACTGCGATACACCCCCTATACTTGTGGGTCATCAAGACTATTTTCTGGCGCCGTTGCCGGGGAGTGAAGCGCTATTGGAGAGTAGAACTGGTAAAGGAAACTTCTACTATGAGTATTTACTTCTTCTAGTTGCTTTATTTTTGTTATGGATAATTCGCTGAGTTTCTTATTTGGTAATGCTACTACCACTGCTAAGGTAGTAGATAAGACACCGCCTGCTGAGAAAGATGTTTTCAAAATACCTAAAAGAATTATTGATCATATTATGGATAACTATTATGTTGGGGATGGAACTGTCCATCCCGGTGATCATTTACTCTTTATACACAAATTATGCGGGTTGTTCAAGTGTGCAGGTATTACTATAGATCAAGTTAAGAAGAAGTTATTCTCATTATCACTGAAAGGAAGAGCTGAGGAATGGTATAAGCTGCTGAAGAATGGTCAAGCTCTGGAATGGGAAGAAATAGTGCCTCTCTTTTATTCAAAGTTTTATCCTCCTAGTGAGATTCATAAAGATCGAAATAAAATATACAACTTTTGGCCTCTTGATGGAGAGAGTACAGCTCAAGCTTGGGGGAGATTGAAGTTACTAATGCTCAAATGTCCCATTCATGAGCTCCCCAACAATATTATTATCAACAACTTTTATGCAAGGCTCCCTCTACATGATAAAGATTTATTGGATGCTTCTTGCGCTGGATCATTCACTCGTATGGAAGAAGAAGCTAAATGGGACCTTCTAGATCGTATTCAAGACAATGCTGAAGCTTGGGAGAATGACAAAGGTAGAAAGTCAGGTATAAATTATGATTATGAATGCATTGAATCTTTTATGGGAACTGATGACTTTCAAAATATTAAAAATGCTTATGGTCTAGACTCTCAAGCTATTGCTTCTTATTTTAAGGCTTTTGCTTCTTACATTGAAGTGCCTAAAAAGAAGTGGAATAAGTATCATGAACCTTATAAAGATGTTGCTAAAAGTGTTCCTGCAAGGAATACTGAAGTTTATACTACTAATCATGTTTTACCTAAACCTTATATTGAGAAAATCCCTTTCCTAGTTAAGGTAAAGGAACATTCTATGATAGCTAGTATGGTTAATGAAAGTACAATAAAAGCTGTTGAACCTGATAAACAAATGGTTGATGAACCTACAATAGCAAATGTCAAAGACTTTGTCACTAAGTATGAAAAAGAGGGGCACACTATCCTTTGTAAGGATACCTCTAATATTGTTTCACAAAGTAGTGTTATGAGAGCTAGTATTCCTGTGTTTTCTGTTAGAATAAGTGATCATTGCTATGATAGTCCTTATGATAGCTATATTGTTAAGTTTATGCATGATATTGAAAGTTATTATGAGAGAGGGAAAAGTGTTCTTATGCATCTTAATAATATCAAGTTTCCTCGTTTTATGCTGAAAGTTTTTATGTTGCGTTTCTTTTGCCTTCTTATGCAAGTTGCCCTTGGTTTCAATAACTTGTTTGTTTACAAAATCCCCTTTCATAGGAAGTGGGTTAGACTTAAATGTGTGGGTGTTTTTGCTTCTTAATGCTCTCTTTCGCTTCAATTTATATCCCTTTGAGAGCTTCTTCAAAATTATCATGCCCATCTTAATGGCTATAAAGAAAGAGCTTTATGGGAGACAACCCAATTTGTTTTTGCTTTTAGTTTGTTTTTGTTTCTTTGAGTCTTGGAAGTTATTACTTCGGTAATAACCGTTCCTTATCCGTTTTTTTTGGTTTTTGTGTCAAGATCAACCTCTAATGAGAGAGAAGTAAGATTTGAGGAAGTTGCTGTCCCGAAACAGATTTTTGTGATTCACCGTAAAAATTCGTGAGAGATCTCTGTATGTCAGATTGAGCTGTAATTGTTTGTTCTTCTGCCCCAGGTTGTTGTTTAACTTTCGTTAGTTTTGCACTTTTTGATTTGAGCAACATAAGATTTTCGAAAAAATTGATCTTTACCTGCTGGTCTGTTTTGATAGATTTTGCCAATCTTGCATTTGCTTCTTTATTCGATTTCCTTTTTGAATTATTTTTGGGTTTTCGGAAGGAGCTGCTAAAGTAGCCTATGTTTTGATGGTTTTTAGTTGAAGTTGGACTCAAAAGGTTTTATCACTTCTTATATACTAATGTTGCTAATGAGAACTATGTGGAGTTTTGTGTGAAAGAAATTTCCAGGAAGTGGAGACAATGGTGTAATAAGGAAGAGAAAGGTTTTATGACTCAAGTAATAAGTATATGAAGATGAAGATATCGATGATATTCAAGAGATGACCCCGGAAGAATCTACTAGATACCAAATTCAGAGACCTGCAGGGTCCGTGTTCAAATAGGTAATAGTTCTGGTAAGAAAAGTTCCGCGGAAATACAATCCAACTATATTTTTGCAGTTTTTAGTCAATAAGGAAAGTTTCGAAGCGAAAAAGGGACGTAACCGGAGCCGGGGTGGCCCACACCACCCCATGGCGCGGGCCCACCCTTGGCCGCGCCACCAGGTGGTGAGGCCACCTAGGACTCCGTCTCCGACCCGTTTTTTCCCAGTACCTTCCTTTTGACATGAAACTTCGTAATATATAACCCCCCGGATCCCCCGAGGTCCATATATCGTGTTTTCTTCATGTTTTTGTTTCGATCTGTTTCTGTCAGGACACACTCTTTGAAAGCTTAGAAGCACAATGGTGTCTGCCAAGGATAAAGGGAAAGACCCATGGAGGAAGACCTCCAAGACCCCGGGAAGGAGAAGGAGATCAAGAGTGAAGGTGAAGAGGAGCAAGGCCAACGTCCGCATACCGGCACCACCATTGCAAGCATTGGAGTGGTGAAACCTGCCAAGATCAGAAGGACTGCACGAATGCAGACTCGGGGGAAAGCTCCTCGTCACAGTTTGGCTCCACGGTCACTTCCTCCACGCACCAGGAATCCTTTCCATACCCTTATCCATGAGCATCAATACCAGAATATGCCCAAGGATAAATTACCCTCCAATTGGGATTTGCCTCATTCTAGCCATGCAGGAAAAGAAGACTTCAAGGAGGAAGAGTAGGGAAAGAATAGCAAGAGCTGGAATTCTCAACCCGACATGATCATGAGCCGCATTGAGCAAAACTTGCAGCTTATTCGTAATCTCACCTTTGAGATTGAGGACTTGGGGAAACTGATCAGAGAGCTCATCAAGAGGATACCACCACCACCTAAGGAGTAATTCGTCATTAGGTTTGGCATCCCATTGGTTTGTTCCAAGCTTGGGGGAGTGCCGCGGTATCATATCACTATCTTCTATCTTTTTACCTTATTAGTAGAGTCATATCTTGAATAGAGGAGTTATTTTGTAGTATGGTTTGCATTATGGAAGTGTCCCCTCTCTCGTTAGATTTGTATCCCTTGGTGTGAGTTTCCGTTATGGAATATTAATGAGAAGTTCTATCATTCACTCTTTTGCATAGCTTATGTTAGTTTTTAATTCGTGGTTATATGATTGATCTTGTTGTTAGTATTGGTATCACTTTGGGATCATTGAGTTAATTTAGTTGGTTTTGGCAAACCTAGCTCGGTCAGTAGCAACACCTTTTTGAGAGTTGAAAAGAAAAAGATAGAAGTACTCTAGAGAAGAAAAATAATTTCATCATCTTTCTTTCTTGATTTGCTCATAAGTCTAGTATTCTCTAGTTAAGATCTTTTGTGCTTCCAAGGAAGATTGCATGTTTGTCTTTATCATTTGTATGTTTGTTTGTTTTCCTCAACTCTTATACTTGCTATCCAGCCTTGCTAGCCAAAAACCTGTACTGAGAGGGTATTCTTCTAGTGCATCCACCTTCTTTAAACCAAAACCTTTGTCATTTGTGTCCACCATACCTACCTAGTAGCATTATTGCCATTCCAAGTAAATTCCTGTTTTGTCTACCTCCCAAATTAAACTTGTTATGTGAAAATTAGTGATTAAAGCTCTCACGAACTTGATGGCACACTTTACTTTCTTGCATTTAATAAACTTGAACCATTGGGTCCTTCTTTGTTGTGTATATGCTTGCGCTTTATGAGTTGAAGTTAGCCGAACCATGTATCATGGGGACCGCTTTCAACACTTCATTAGTACTTGTACCTAGTTGATATCATGTTCTTTTGCTTATGGATCCCGGCGGTGTGAAATAAAAGTGGAACTTGTAAGATCATGGAGTTTATATGTGTGTTAGAGAAACGCCTGGGCCGCTAGCCTAAGCCATGCCTAATCATGGTGGAAACTTGCAGCGTAACTATAGTGAGCATTCTATGAAGCATCCTCAATAAAAACCTATGCAAATAGCAAATAAAAAGATCGCTGAGATGCTCACTGTCTGCTTGCCTTGTCATTTTGATTATGGGATAGCTCCTGTGTCATGTGTAAGGGGTACCCCATTGGCGGTTCTCAATGATACGCATGTATTTACAATGACAAGAGCTTGCTCGTGACTGAAGTTGAGTAGCATGAGGATCGGTACTCATAAGTAAGGGGTATGAGATTTCAACTTATAACTTGTCAAGCATATCCTCTTAGTTGTGTCACTTTAACCTTAATCACCTAAAGATGCCTATGATAGGGGCAATGAGAGCTGAAAGCTAGTAAGTATCATAATTTTTGGGAGCTATTTATGAGACTTGCAATCCCTGCTTCCCTCTGCGAAGGGCCCTTTCTTTTACTTTGTAGTTGAGTCAGTAAACCTAATCCCTTCTATCTCAGCAAGTATTTTGAGTTGTTGTGTTTCATTCATTCATATGATGATTTATTCAATCATGTCTTATGTTCCTTGCTTTGCACATTGCTCTTATCTTGATGTTTACTACTTTGAAAGCTTTCATTGAAAAAGCCAGCTATTTGTGAACTCCAGCAAATTATCAACTATTCTTCGACCAAGAGCTAAGTTTGCTATTACCAATTTTGACTCACTTTATGTATCTTTATTGTGTTTCCTTTACTCATTACAAGTTGAGTTATATAATAGTGAGTTGTCTTCTATTATGATCTATTTATTTGATGAATGTGATGCTTCTTGTCCATATTCTTTTATCGACTCTTCACTCCATCAACTTGAGGTCATGTTTATTGAGCTCAGTTTCGCTTGGGGACAAGCGAAGTCTAAGCTTGGGGGGAGTTGATACGTCCATTTTGCATCACTATTCTATGTCTTAATTCACTATTATTCATTGATATATTTCGTATTGAGAGGTGATACTTATGTTATTTCATCTATTTTTGCATGGTTGATGACTTTTGGAGCATGGACCGCTGCAGTCAGGATTCTGATGGAAAAGGTGCTGTTTGGAGGAAAAATTCACGATGATCAGAAAATCCGGGAAAATATACGGAAAATCCTATTTTTCCAGAAGACTCGGGATGCCAGAAGATGGAGTGGAGGTGGGCCACAGGGGGCCCACACCACCCCATGGCGCGGGCAGGCCTAGGCCACGCCTGGGAGTGGTGTGGCCGCCCTGGCCCACTCCTGCCTCTCCCCTCTGGTGTATATCATCCCCATGAAACCCTATGACTCGGGGAGCGACCACAAAAAAATTCCGCCGCCTCTGCGGGGCGGAAAACACCGAGAGAGAAAGATCTCTCTGGTAGACAGATTTCTGCCGGGAGAATTCCTTCCCGGAGAGGGGAGATCGTCGCCATCAACACCACCATCAAGCTGGACTTCATTGGGATCATCATCATCATCGTCACCACCATCATCACCATCAGCACCCTCATCACCATCTCCATATTTCTGTAACAATTGTGTTGAATCTTGCATAGTTCATAGGGGAAACTTTCCCAGTGTTGATTACTCTTTGTAGTTTATGCTATTGAGTGAACCATTGAATTATTGTTTGTGTTCAGATTGTTATACATCATTATTCCATCTCTGATCATGATCCATATGATGTCTTGTGAGTAGTTTGTTTTGTTCTTGAGGACATGGGAGAAGTCTTGTTGTTAGTAGTGGAGTTGTGTTGAGAAAGATTCAATAGATTGTTATTTAAGTTGTGATGTACTTCTTCTAGTGGTGTCATGTGAACGTCGACTACATGACACTTCACCTATATGGGCCTAGGGGAATGCATTGTGTATTTGGCTACTAATTGTAGGGGTTGCCGGAGTGACAGAAACCGGAACCCCCGTTAGTAAACCATTGCACAAGGGACGTAAGGGTCTTAGAGTTTAAAGCTGTGGTTAGGTTTCTACCTTAATTACTTTCTTGTACTTACGGATGTTTGCAAGGGGTATAATCACAAGTATGTATTAGTCTTGGATGGGGCGGTACATTAGCACAGGTTCACCCACACTACACTTAGCAAGCTAAAGAAGATTAATCAACTGTATGAAGCGAAAACACTTGACAGTCTTCCCATGTGTCCTCGAGAACATTTGGTCATCTATAGATATACAACCGGCTTGTCCTTTGCTGCATAAAGGATTGGGCTCTTGCTGCATTCATTCTTACTGTCTTTTATTTACTCGTAGTTTGTTTACTTGCTTTATCGAAACCCCCTAAAAATCCGTTTGCTAAGTATTTGCAGAGAATTCCTGATCCATACCACTAGCCAGCACCTTCTGCTCCTCGTTGGGTTCGACACTCTTACTTATCGAAAATACTGCGATACACCCCCTATACCTGTGGGTCATCACCGACACAGGTGCATTGAGGAAGAAAGTCAAGCAGTGGACTCTTACGAAGATGGCCGAACTATTCAAGAACTAGAAGAAAGAATTGTGGCAAAAGTATCAGAAGACGAAGACTCCTCCTAAATTCGAAGGTTATCTATCGAAGCAGCAGGCTAACTGGGATGCATTTGTGAAGTACAAGGATTCAAAACCACCCAAGGAAATGTCGGAACAAAACAAGAAAAATGCCGCGATGAAGAAATATCACCATCACCTGGGGCCAGGGGGCTACGCGACTGCCATGCCAAAGTAGGATGCTAAAGAGAATGAGCTGCTTGCTAAAGGGATCACTCCAGAACCAATACGCGAAGAATGGGATCTGAGGGCAAGGAATTGGTTCCTTGGGCATGGGAGTGACTATGACGAAAGTACAGGGGACCTTATTTGCAGTGAAGGGATTAGGATACCCCGGGATACGTGGCAGAAAGTGGTGAAGGAGATTAAAGAGGGGACAACAAAGTTCCGTACCGATAGAGAGAAAGACTTGCTGACAAAGGTCCTCAGGAATGACGAACGCGGAGGCGTGTACGAGGTCTTGGCCCTATTTATACGTGGGAGATGGGGTTTACCAAAGACAGAGATACTTATAGGAGCCGAGAGAGAGCAAAGAGGCGACGGAAGGAGGAGGAGGGAGACAGGTTCACCGAGTTGCTAGGAACACTTCGAATGCATCAACAACAGATTGACGAACTTCAAGGAGCAGCGTGCCTGCAAGTTCCTGCACTCGATATTACCGTTGTTCCATCTCAGCGGAGAAGCAGCGGGGCTGAATCGGAGGTCCCTTTTGACAATGCACGTATGGTAGATGGCGGTCCCGGCTACCCCGTGGATGGAATCAAGGAGCAGGCATCTTGTGAGCTCCATCAGAAGGTGAAGAACCTATCCATCAAGGTGGCGGTCGGATGTGCTTTACCTTGTCCACCTGACGCACGCTGGCATGGCCGTGAGATTCCAGCTGGCTATGCTAAAGTTGCTGTGGATGAAATCGCAATGGGGTGGGACTCAATGGAGCTTGACATCCCTGGACCTGAAGGTGAGAGGACACTCGGAGAAGTACTGGGTGGTATCATTCTATGGGACAAGAACAACATCAAGCTTCCAGGCTCGACGCCAAAGCCAACACCGCCTCCGAGTCGTCGCATGTCACCTTCACCTCCATCACCTCCAAGAAGCCCACCCCATGACTACGACCACCACAGCCCGAGTCCATCTCGATCTCCGCCACAGCCTCCGATTAGTACTAAACGACACAGTAGCCCAAAACGACAAATGTCGCCCCTCCTAAGAGTACCTCATAAGAATCTTCCCATCAGACCTTACGATCGTACTGATGAGGAAAATGCAGCAATCACAAAGGCCCATTGTGATGCGCATTTTGAAAAGAAGAAACCCGAGCCCGTCCCGGTATACACCGAGAAGCAAAAAGCGTATGCACATTCTTTTCTGAACACAAAATCGCAGTATGAGTTGCACCATAAGCCAGATGACTATGTACGCACACTTCGGAAGGAAGCAAAGAAGAGCAAATCAAGTAGAAGTGCAAGCGGGAGCAAATCATCAGGTCAAAGTGCAACCGGGAAAAGAATGGACGTCCCGCAGCTCGGGAAACAGGCCAAAAAATCGATCTCACCCCTCTAGGTGTTATCCTATGACACTCCCCAGCAGGATATGGAAGAAGCTAAGAAGCTTGCGGCCGCTATGAATGTGACTGTTGAGGAATTGCTAGGTGCCCAGGACAACAAGTTACCCAAGGCTCAGGTAGTCCCTAAATATGTCCTAGGGAAGCAGCTGGTCCCATTTGAGCAGTTCCAACAACTGCCAACACACATGCGGAGTTTACATAAATGGTACATGAAAGCCGTAAAGGAGGACAGAATAATGATCATGGCGAAAGTCCCACATGACTACTACTTCTGAGCCGACGAGGTCCATGTTGAGTTTCCAGAACTCTTCCAGTTATACAGTTTCGACGCCCTCGACAAAAGTCTCATGAGTTGCTATTGTCTGTAAGTTGTTAAATTCATTGTCTATATATAAGTTGTTCATTTTTTCAGTTGTTCAGTTCATTGCATATAATTATCCTCATTATATCCTTTTGTACTCTGTTATTATGCAAAATGAAGATCATGGAATGTAAAAGAAGGTCACTCTTTCGTGTTGGGTTCATTGACCCAGATAAAATACATTGTAAGACGCTAAAGGATAAACCCGAGGAGACGCAGGAAAACCTTCTAAGGTTTCTAACAGAGCAATATTTCTGTGACCACATACTGTTTCCTTACAATTTCCGGTGAGGGTCTTACTATGTTGTACACATTCACTTTTTCTTACTCGATGTTAAATGTAATTGATGAGTTACTGATGTATATATAAACGTGTGTAGTTTCCACTGGATTCTCATGGACATTCAACTTGATAAGGAAAGAGTTGAAGTCATGGACCCATTGAAAAGACCCCTGGAACAGTTTAGGGACATGCAGGACATGCTCCAGAGGTAATTTCCGTGCTACATCGGTCTCTTTATTTGATTTCCTGAGATATCACGTAATAAATAACTCATTCATTCATTTTCTTTGCCGGGCAGGGTTTGGAGCATGTTCAAGAGTAGGGTTAAGGGTTCCTTTAGTAAGGACCTGACGTTTACTCCGGTCTCGGTAAGTAATACGTGATATGTTCGCGCATCTCTTTACTTCTAGTTTCAAGACAGTTATGATGCTAGATTATAATTTTGATTGAATTCTATTCTCGTCAAGTGCGCGAGGCAGCCACATGGGACGAATCTATGTGGATACTACGTTTGCGAGTTCATTCGCACGTTTACCACTGAGCACAATGATAATAGAGTCGACGTAAGCAATACATTTATAACATCATTTTATTACCGTCACTTTTTGTTATCATGATTGATATTCATATTGATCTCCTTTTCTTATATAGTTCGAGAGAATGCGGGATCAGCTCCTACCAGATCAACGCGTACTAGGAATTGCTGAAGAACTGGCAGGATTCTTGATGAACGAGATGATAGATGACGCCGGGGAATTTAGCGTGAATAGGCGCTACCGATGATCCCCGACCGTGTAATTAAATCGTCGAATTGTGATCTCCATGTAACTATCATGATCATGTATATATTTGTATGCTCGATCTTAAGAGAAGTTATCTTATGTATGCACGAACGTGTACGGTATGTGGTAGCATAGAAAACTATTTTGAAATGAAAAAGAGAAAAAAGATACAAATTGAATTCTCTGCCGCCGCAGAGAAAGTGCCTAAACTTTTGTCGCGGCAGAGAACCATTTATCCCGGTTCGTAATACGAACCGGGACTAATGGGGGGCACCCAGCGCCCGCAGAGACGGCCACGTGGATACCCATTGGTCCCGGATGGTAAGCGGTCCAGGACTAGTGGGGGGCCTTTAATCCCGCCCCTCCAGTCCCGGTTACCAGGACCGGGACTAAAGCCCCTTACGGGCCGAGACTGGAGGCCCTTTTTCCACTAGTGTGAGGGAGGGGCCGTGAGGGACTGAAGGCTGTATGACGGCGGCTAGGGAAGTTGGGCGCCAACTGATTGCAGAAGTCGGAAAAGAGGGTCGAAGATCATCCAAACTTCAAAGGGAATCGGAAGGAGGGATATCATGACCTGTCCATGCTTTTACAACATAGCGATCGTGTCAAACGGGATTTCCACATAGATCACGTCAAACTAGAAAAAAAAGAGATCGTGCCAGCCTTAGGTGCTAGACTACAGGGTACAATTGATTGAACAAACAGTGTAACTATTCTCATGTTAAATCTTAGCTGTGGATTTTAGATCCAACTATCAAAATAAATTTAGGTGATGTGGATCAACCTGATGTCTCGAAAGACATTTTTATATTACTTTTAGTATATAATAGAATAGATGCTTCCTTCGAGCTCCGTCACCACTTGCAAGAAAGCGGAAGTGTTGAAAGTTATAAGCACCTAACGAAAGACGAATAGCCAGACATAGTAGACGCCAGACTCGTCAAACCCAAGCATCACTAACTCAGCCATGTGCCCAAGACAACATTGCACAGATGGAGTTGGAGTCGAGCCATAGTTTCTCACTTACCATTTTTGTTTTTGCAAATTAGTTTCTCTCTATCTTCCGTGAGTTGCAGCAGTTATTCTTTTTAGATCAAAAGGGACTTCATCCCTCCAGGAAATGAAACCAACCATGTGTTCGAGTTCCATTACAACAGGGGAAGATGCTAACACTTCTAACCCAAAAGGCCACTAAACTTACCACAAAAAGACTACTGAATGCTAAAAGTCAACCCAGATGGGAAAAGGGAGAAACTACCAGAAACTAGAACTCGGAACCATAGTTTTTCCAGACAGCTATTACAAAAGAGACAGGAAGAAAGGAAAGACAGCAGGCTGGTACACCACATGGATATCATCTTCTTGCTTAGAGTGAGCTTTTGAGATACACTAGAGATGCACGCCCTTCATAGCTCAACGAGGCCGTAGTTTTTCAAGTGGAGATCCACTCAAAACTAGGGCAGATTAGTTCGCTGGAAGCGACAGAGGATTTTTCAGCCTGTTTATCATCTTGTCCATGAACAGGGAAACCTTTCTCACTTCCAGCTCTTTGAATGACACCTTCCAATTTGTGAAATACGAAAGAACTAGGCGCTAGACCTATTTCATATTAATCCAAGAGGTATTATCGCTAGTAGAAAACTAGAAAACTGGTCTTTAGTCACGGTCCGTAAGGGCCTTTAGTCCCGGTTGTCCAACCGGGACTACGGCATCGGGACTGAAGGCCTTTTCCTTTAGTCTCGGCCGTGCCACAAACCCGGACTAAAGGCCCTAACGGGGCTGCAGTGGAGCGCGTGACCTTTAGTACCGGTTAGTAACACCAAGTCGGACTAAAGATTATTTTTTCGGATTTTTTTCCGATTTTTTTTTCAAACTTTTAAATCGTTTGACACGTTAATCTCTCACTTGGAATATTTTTAAAACTAAGTACAGTTAATCTTATGTCAAATTACACTTGTCAGACTTTCCGGTCGGTCATCCATCCTAACACTACTCCACCCTCAGCACGCTTAACTTCTCTGTTTCATCAGGATGATCTTGCGCGAGGGAAATTGTACCTTGTTGTCAATACTACCTTATCAATCCTAATAACTCTTATCAATATGTCACACGTCTTTATTTTTTAAAATTACAAATAATTATTTAAATCAACAATAAATAAGTAGTAATAATATTTTATTCAAATGAAAACAAAATAACTAATTAAAATTACATTTTATTTATTTATTGCCATTTATGCATTTATATGGCGTAGAATAATATCTTTAAATCTGTAAATCGAAATTCAACAAATAATATATCCATTATTATCAGAAAAATGTGAGGAATCCAAATATGACATAAAACTTTACTAAAAATCATTTTTTAAATTAAAATAATTCATTAATTTAAAAACTCAAAAATTGTCAAAACAATAAAAAACTCTCAAAAAACTAAAAAATCCAAAATAATATAAAAACTTCAAAATAATTAAAAAGTTAAATAAACAACAAAAGAAAATTCGTAAATTTGAAAAAATATCGAATTTTCTCATTTTTTCTAGCAAAATCTAAAATCTTCCTGCTTTCGTATTTCCCTTTGGAATTTTGAAAATCTATAATTTGTGCAAACGGCCTAGATGTAATTTTTCGCGTAAATAATTTTTCATATATTACACAATTTTTTCTGAGTTTGTACGCAAAAGTTATGGCCGTTTTAATTCTGAACAACCTTTATTTGTAAAAAATCATAATTCAAATTTTATAATTTTCCCAAAAAGTTGGTTGCGTGAGGTACAGGAATGTCAAGGGATTTTGAAATTTGAAGTTTTTATCATTTTTTATTTGTTTTAGACATTTTTTTGCGCGGGGTGTAGGCATGAGAGGAAAAAAATAGGTGGGACCTTTAGTACCAGTTGGAAACACCAATCCAGACTAAAGGTCACTATCCCTTCAGTCCCGGTTGGTATCTCTAACCGGGAGTAAAGGTCCCGTTCGATCTAGGACTGAAGCTAGCTGGCCTCCGTAGCCGTTGAAACCGGGACTAGTGCTAAAATTAGTCTCGGGTCCAAACATAACCGCGACTAAAGCTTACTTTGTCTTTGAACGAAAGGCTTATTTTCTACCAGTGTATTAAAAACTAGACTATTTCTATTATTACATATACTCCAAAGGATAGCAGCAGAAACAACATTAAAATGCAAATGTTTCTTATTAGCTAACCACTTCGAAGCAATAGATTCAAAATTAACCACTAGGATACCAAAAATGTCGTGGACCTCTGCCCATAAAATTCTAGATACTATAGAATCAAAACATAATTGATGAACATACTCTATCTCTCTATAGAGGTTGCATTCCAAAGGTTTAGGGATTACTCTAGCTCTAATATTATCTCTAGTCATAATTCTATTATGAGAGAATAACCACAAAAAACCTGAATTCTAGGAGGATTTTTTAGTTTCCAAATAGCATGTAAGTAGATCTGAGTTATACCTTTAAAGTTCACCAAGGAATACATAGAGCTAGAGGAGTAAAGACCTTTAGTTTCATACTGCCAAATAAATTGGTCCTCCTCATGAGAGAGGACTATAGGATGGACAATTCCAAGGATTTCATGCCATTGGACCATCATTTTTTCAGTAAAATTTCTCCTGAAATCACATTTAAGCTGTGTTCCATCCCACAACTCAGCTATAGTATTGGTTTACCAATTAGAAAATAAGTAGATCTCCCAAAATTGAGTAGCTAGAATAGAGTTTGCAAACCAAATATCTTCCCAAAACTTAATAGATTTACCATTACCTACATGCCATTTATAACCTATATCTACTGCTCTAGAGGCCCACATAACTCCTTTCCAAAAAGTAGAAGGATGTGCATCATGATAGCAGAGGATGTTTGAGGCTTTAGTCCTATATTTTGCATCTATCACTTTCCTCCAGAGAGTCCCCTCCCCCTGGATATATCTCTTCACCCAAGAACTAAGTAAGCATAAATTTAGATCTTGAAGATTTGGTATACCCAAAACCACAAAGTATTTCTTCATGCAAACAGAAGGCCAATTATCTAGGTGGAGTTTGTGATTACCTTCTTAATCATTCCATAAGAAATTAGCCAGGTGAGAATCTAGCCCATTTAGGGAATTGAAAGAAGGTAGATAGGTATACTAGATAGACAAGCCCGAATTAGGACTTTTTTTACTATATAGGAAATAAGGTTTCCTCTCGAGCCAGTAATCCTACTCAGGAGATTCTCTAATAAGGGTTGTAGATCCTCTCTCCTAAGCTTATCAAAATGTAAAGGTATGCCCAAATACTTAACAGGAAAACTACCCATAACACGGTTAAAAATATCTAAGAAAGTTTTAATTTCTACTTCATCCATATTTATAGGGATAAGTTCACATTTATGATAATTTATCCTCATCCTAGAAATTTGTTCAAAGTAGGTAAGAACCCACTTTAGGTTAATAGCTAATAACTCATCAGGTTCCAAAAAAAGGAGAGTATCATCTGCATATTGAAAGCAAACAACTCCTCCTGGGATGAAGTTAGGACATAGACCCCTAATAGCTCCACAAGCAAAACCTTTATTTAGCATTTTAGAGAAAACATCAATCATGAGGTAAAATAAAAGAGGGGCAACTGGATCACCCTATCTAAGACCTTTACTAGTCAGAAAAAGTCACTCTCAAAATCATTCACCTTGACACCTATGGATCCTAGGGAGATTTGTTTAATAAATCTAATAAAAGTAGGACAAAAAACCCTAAGTTCTAAGATTTCAAAAAGAAAATCTAAATTTACTCTATCATAAGCTTTCTCATAATCTATCTTAAGCACCAGACATTTCTCCTTACTTCTATGGACCTCATGTATAATCTCTTGAGCAGTAACCACACTCTCCATAATAAATATACCCCTAATAAAGACAGATTGATTAGGAGAGATTAGTCTACCTATAATAGTGGCTAGCCTATTAGTTAGAACCTTAGTAAAAATCTTGAAAGAACAATTTAAAAGACTAATAGGCTTAAACTTATTTATAGTTCTAGCATCATTTTCTTTAGGAATTAGAGTAATCACAGCAAAATTGAGTCTAAAAATATCGAGATCATCCCCATGCCAACCATTAAACATAAGGAGAAGGTCATCCTTAATAATGTCCCCAAAAGACTGGTAGAAAATAAAGGATAAGCCATCGGGACTAGGGGCCCCTTGAGCATAGGAATTGAAACAACTACTCTAACTTCTTCAGTAAAAGCAGCTCCTAGCCCAAGATTTTCAGCATCACTAACTTTCTCTTCATCAGAGATTTTTTTGTTTCAACTGAATGTCAGGTCTAGGTTCCTAGGCAACCAAGTTTTTATAATAGTCTGTACCAACCTTAAGCATGTCCTTAATCTCAGTCACAGGACCATTGATGGCTCAATGCACGACGCCTAGAAAACTTGATGGCGGTGTTGATGTAGAGCTCGTTGGGAACCCCAAGAGGAAGGTATGATGAGCTGAGCAGCAAGTTTCCCTCAGTTATGAAACCAAGGTTTAATCGAACCAGTAGGAGCAAGGAAACACCCCAAAGGTGTTACTAGCTGAGCTTTGGTAGGGCGCACTACCGGTGCTAGTAGCAACGTGGAGACCTACAGAACACAACCACAGAACTTTGTCCCCAACTTGCGATGAGGTTGTCAATCTCACCGTGTTTTCCTAAAAACAAAGGATTAAACGTATCGAATGGAAAGAAGTAAAAGTTTGCAGAAAGTAAACACAAAGCGGTAAACAGTTTATAGATTGTATGTAAAGAAAAAGGACCGGGATCCATAGTTCACTAGAGGTGGCTCTCCTTAGATAAATAACATGTTGGGTGAACAAATTACAGCGGGGCAATTCACAAACACCGAGAAAGAAATACATGCATATACTGATCATCTTGACTCCTTTGAGACTTGATTGGGCATTACAACATTATACATAGACCGCCATCCAACTGCATCTATGACTAATAATCCATCTTCAGGTTATCATCCGAACCCCCTCCAGTATTAAGTTGCAAGCAACAGATTATTGCTTTATGAACTGCGTGTAAAGTAAACAATACGATTGTTCTATGAACAAAGGATTGTTGTTTTCTCCCTAGTAGCAACAACACATCTAGTACCTTAGAGATTTCTGTCACATCCCCAGATTACCAGAGGCATGAACCCACTATCGAGCATAAATACTAACTCTTGGAGTTGCTAGCATCTACTTGGCCAAGATAGCTACTAACAACGGAAAGCATGCAAGATCAAAAATAACAAAGACATGATAGAATCAATAATCAATCTGAAATAGCATCTCAATATCCATCGGATCCCCGCAAACACAACATGCAGAATTACAAATAGATGATCTTGATCATGAACGGTGCTCACAAGATCTAAACATGAAAGCACAAAGGAGTAGAAACCAGCCATCTAGCTACTATATGGATCCGTAGTCCAAGGATGAACTACTCACGCATCACACCAGAGGCTTGCATGGTGATGAAGAAGGCCTCCAGGGTGAATTCCCCTCTCCGGCAGGGTGCCGAGAAGAGCTTCAGATCCCTCCTGATCTAGGGATGGAGATGACTGCGGCTACAGACTCTTTCGTGGATTTTTGATCGGGTACTTAGGGTTTTTATCCCGAGGGCAACTTATAGGCGGAAGGAGAGGCCGAGGAGGAGAACCATCCATGTAGCTACTACATGGATCCGTAGTCCAAGTATGAACTACTCACGCATCACACCGGAGGCTTGCATGGTGATGAAGAAGGCCTCCAGGATGAATTCCCCTCTCCGGCAGGGTGCCGGGAAGAGCTTCAGATCCCTCCCGATCTAGGGATGGAGATGACGGAGGCTACAGACTCTTTCATGGATTTTTGATCGGATACTTAGGTTTACGTCCCAAGGGCAATATATAGGCGGAAGGAGAGGCCGAGGGGGTGCCGGGAGCGGCCACACCACCCCCTGGCGCAGGCTAGGCCTGGCCGCGCGGCCAGGTGGTGTGGTGGCCCCCTGGCCCCTCTCCGTCTCGTGTTCTAGCACTTGATGACATCCGGAAAAATAGGCACTTTGGCTTTTGTCCCATCCAATTCCGAGAATATTCATTTTCTGACTTTTCTGGAACCAAAAACAGCAGAAAACAGGCAGCTGGCACTGTGGCTCTTGTTAATAGGTTAGTCCAAGAAATCATATGAAAAGTACTCCAAAGTTGGAACAAAACACAAGAAAGTGGATAAAACCAAGCATGGAACATCAAAAATTATAGATACATTTGCAATGTATGAACATCCCCAAGCTTAACTCCTGCTCCTCCTCGAGTAGGTAAGTGATAAAAAGAAAGAATAATTTTTGAGGTGACATGCACCATCAAAGACTTGATCAAAGTATTTGCAAAACATTCAAAGCTGGATCATAGTACTTCAATCATAACATGAAAGACAAAGTTCTAGCAATAAGACAAATAAACTATGATGCAACATGAAAAGGCACAAACAAAAGATTCATGAATAATAATGCTTTGCAAGACGTTTGTTTGTTTCACATAAAGAAAACATAGCATAATAGTATTCAGCTTGTCCCTCATAGAGTAGCAAATATAAATGCATCGGACACCTTCAAAGTTTATAAGAGTGACTAGATACAATAGTTTAAAACAAGCAATAACAAGATATGCATCAATCGACTAGTCTTGGGACAATGCACATAGAACTAAGAATGGTTGATACATTGCAAATGTATCTATAATTTTTGATGTTCCATGCTTAGTTTTATCCACTTTCTTGTGTTTTGTTCCAACTTTGGAGTACTTTTCATATGATTTCTTGGACTAACCTATTAACAAGAGCCACAGTGTCAGCTGCCTGTTTTCTGCTGTTTTTGGTTCCAGGAAAGTCAGAAAATGAATATTCTCGGAATTGGACGGGACAAAAGCCAAAGTGCCTATTTTTTCGGAAGGGATCAAGTGCCAGAATACGAGATGGAGAGGGGCCAGGGGCCAGACACACCACCTGGCCGCGCGACCAGGCCTGGCCCGTGCCAGGGGGTGGTGTGGTGGCTCCCGGCACCCCCTCGGCCTCTTCTTCCGCCTATAAGTTGCCCTCGGGATAAAAACCCTAAGTACCCAATCAAAAATCCACGAAAGAGTCTGTAGCCGCAGTCATCTCCATCCCTAGATCAGGAGGGATCTGAAGCTCTTCTCGGCACCCTGCCGGAGAGGGGAATTCACCCTGGAGGCCTTCTTCATCACCATGTAAGCCTCTGGTGTGATGCGTGAGTAGTTCATCCTTGGACTACGGATCCATATAGTAGCTAGATGGCTGGTTTCTACTCCTTTGTGCTTTCATGTTTAGATCTTGTGAGCACCGTTCATGATCAAGATCATCTATTTGTAATTCATACATGTTGTGTTTGCGGGGATCTGATCGATATTGAGATGCTATTTCAGATTGATTATTGTGTCTTTGTTATTTGAGATCTTGCATTCTTTCCGTAGATGCTAGCAACTCCAAGAGTTAGTATTTATACTCGATAGTGGGTTCATGCCTCTGGTAATCTGGGGAAGTCATAGAAATCTCTAAGGTACTAGATGTGTTGTTGCTACTAGGGAGAAAACAACAATCCTTTGTTCATAGAACAATCGTATTGTTTACTTTACACGCAGTTCGTAAAGCAATAATCTGTTGCTTGCAACTTAATACTAGAGGGGGTTCGGATGATAACCTGAAGATGGATTATTAGTCATAGATGCAGTTGGATGGCGGTCTATGTATTATGTTGTAATGCCCAATCAAGTCTCAAAGGAGTCAAGATGATTAGTATATGCATGTATTGCTTTCTCGGTGTTTGTCAATTGCCCCGCTGTAATTTGTTTACCCAGCATGTTATCTATCTAAGGAGAGCCACCTCTAGTGAACTATGGATCCCGGTCCTTGTTCTTTACATACAATCTATAAACTATTTCTGCTTTGTGTTTACTTTCTACAAACTTTTACTTCTTTCCATTCGATACGTTTAATCATTTGTTTTCCGCAAAACACGGTGAGATTGACAACCTCATCGCAAGTTGGGGACAAAGTTTTGTGGTTGTGTTGTGCAGGTCTCCACGTTGCTACTAGCACCGGTAGTGCGCCCTGCCAAAACTCTGCTAGTAACATCTTTGGGGTGTTTCCTTGCTCCTACTGGTTCGATTAAACCTTGGTTTCATAACTGAGGGAAAACTTACTGATGTATTCATCGTACCTTCCTCTTGGGGTCCCCAACGAGTTCTACATTGAAAGTCGAGTGCATCAAGATTTTCTGGCGCCGTTGCCGGGGAGTCAAGGACATCTTCACAAGGGGAGTCCCTCATAACCAATCTTTTTACTTTGTTGTTTTTGTTTTTCTTAGTTTCTTTTTGCTTTGTTTGCTTGTTTTGTTCTTCAAAAAACACAAAAAAATTAGTTTTACTAGTTTGCTTTCTTTATCAAAAACACACAAAAAATTAAGTCTCCTTTAGTTGTCACCTCTTCCTTAGCTCACCATGTTGATCCCTACATTCACCTTGAAAGACCTTTCAATTGGTAGTGGTTCTATAATTGGGAAAGATAGTATTGAAGAATTCTTTAATCATGTTAGCAAACATGAAGATACTGAGGATAGATCCCTATTAGAACTTGCTCCAAATTATGAGATTGCTGCAGCTTCTTTAATTCACATGTTAGAAGCTAGGTTTGTTAACCTCAACCTCTTAATGCAAGTAATGTTTCTTAAGCTTAAAGAAATTGAAGACCCTGAAAAGAGGGATTTTATTCTAGAAACTTTGTTTAAGGAGTTCTATGATGTTGCCAAGGAAGCTAGAAAAGTCTTTGAACGTTTCAATATGCTAGGCTCATGTGTAGATGTTGTTGGTACACGAGAAAAGATGAACAAAACCAAACCTAATGGGGAGGAACCTAAGATACCAATACCCTTTAAACTAGTAGCAATACATGATGCCATAGAAAAGAATCTTGATTGGATTGTTCCTGCAAACCCTTTTGATGAGAATAGTGAACCTAAGAGCATTGAGAGAGGATCCTCTAGAACTTATTTGGATGATATACCTTGCCTTGTTGAAAATATTTCTGGTATTGATCTTAATACTTCTTCATTTGAGAACACTTGATTTTTTCTTTGCTTCTTATGCCTAACTTAAAGGCGTTAAAGAAAAGTACTTGTTGGGAGATAACCCAAGAGTTTTAGTTGAGTCTTGGAAGTTATTACTTCAGTAATAACCTCTCCTTATCCTTTTTATTTGCTTTTTGTGCCAAGAGTAACCTCTAATGAGAGTGAAGTAATGATTGAGAAAGTTGTTGTCCCGAAACAGATTTTTGTGCTTCACCGTAAAAATTCCAGAGAGAGCTCTGTACGTCGGATTGAGCTGTAAGTTTTTGTGCTTCTGCCCCAGGTCGGTATCTAACTTTCGTTAGTTCAACACTTTTTTATTTGGCCAACATAAGGTCTTCTAAATAATTCGTCTTTACCTGCTGGTCTGTTTTGACATATTTCTGGCATTTTCTGCATTTGCTTCTTGTTAGTTCCTTCTTGAGTTCCTTTGGGGAATTGAGCTTTTTGAGGGAAGTGCTACAGTAGCTAGTGTTCTAATGGAAGTTTATTTGGTGTTAGAACTGAACCTTGAGATTTATTTATCTTAAGTGCACTAATGTTGCTAATGAGATTGTGTGAAGTTTTGTATGAAGGAAAATTTTCAGGTGTATGGAAGGAATGAGTAATGAGATGAAGGATGGACTAAAGCTCAAGCTTTGGGATGCCACGCGTGTCACCCCAAGAAATATCCAAGAAGTACAAGCGTCAAATCTTGGGGATGCCCAACGCATCCCCTTCTTCATCAATAAAAATTCCAGGTTTCTTCCAAACGCTTCATTTTTATTGTTTCATGCATAGTTGTGTTTTTCTTGGAGCATCTTTTTTTTCGTTTTCATTTTGGTTTTTATTTTTATTGGTTTGCTTAGTTTTCTGAATAAGTTGGTTGGACCCCCTCTTTCATACATTGGTTTGCAAATAGTTTTGTTTGGTTTGGAAAAGAGTAGGAAAGTTCATGCTTATGTGGTAAAAAGAGCTCGTTTTTGACTGTGGCATATGCTTTGTCATGCCATGCTTGATATTGTTTTGGCTTTATGCTTAATATTATTTGCTGTAGCATGACTTGTTATAAACAATTGAGATTGCTTAATGTGCCTTGGATGAATCATGCGTTGTTTTAGCATATTAAAGCATAGTATAGTGGTATTCTCCTTTGATGCTTTATTTGGGTTGACTTGGCACATGCTCACACCATGTTATGACTGTCACAAGTCACCATAGCCTTTATGATCCTTTAGTTTTCAACTTTTAGTATCACTTTATGCTTTGATCAATGATGTTTTGTCACTCTGCATGATTATGGCCATTATTGCTCTCTTAGTTTGTCGCTCCCAGTCTTTTGCTAGCCTCCACAACAAGGTATGAGTTCCACTCATGCATCCAACTCCCTAAACAAAGTTATTCCAAAGAGTCCACCATACCTACCTACTAGCTTATGCTATTCCAAGTATATTCATGCTTTTGTTTACCTTCCACTTGTTATGAGAAAACTAGTGATTAAAGCTCTCACGAACTTGATGGCACACTTTACGTTATTGCCTCTAATAAACTTGAACCATTGGGTCTTTCTTTGTTGCGTATATGCTTGCGCTTTATAAGTTGAAATTAGCGGAACCAAGTTTCATGGGGAATGTTTTCAACATTTCACTTGTACTTTGTACCCCGTTGATATCATGTTCTTTTGCTTACGGATCCCGGCGGTGTGAAATAAAAGTGGAACTTGTAAGATCATGGAGTTTGTATGTGTGTTAGAGAAATGCTTGGGCCGCTAGCCTAAGCCATGCCTAATAATGGTGGAAACTTGCAGCATCACCATAATGAGCACTCTATAAAGCATCCTCAATAAAAACCTATGCAAATAGCAAATAAAAAGATCGCTGAGATGCTCATTGTCTGCTTGCCTTGTCATTTTGATTATGGGAAAGCTCCCGTATCATGTGCAAGGGGTACCCCGTTGGCGGTTCTTAATGATACACATATACTTACAATGATAAGAGCTTACTCGTGACTGAAGTTGAGTAGCATGAGGATCGGTCTTCGTAAGTAAGGGGCATGAGATTTCGGTTTATAACTTGTCAAGCATATCCTCTTAGTTGTGTCACTTTAACCTTAATCACCTTAAAGATGCTTATGATAGGGGCAATGAGAGTTGGAAGCTATAAGTACCATAATTTTTGGAAGCTCTTTATGAGACTTGAATCCCTACTTCCTTTTACAAAAGGCCTTTCTTCCACCATTATATTGAGTCTCCACCTTCTATCTTTATGCACCTACTTTGAGAGCATAGTGGCCATTCTTAGTTCTATGTGCATTGTCCCAAGACTAGTTGATTGATGCATAACTTGTTATTGCTTGTTTGAAACTATTGTATCTAGTCACTTTTATGAACTTTGAAGGTGTCCTATGCATTTATATTTGCTACTCTATGAGGGACAAGCTGAATACTATTATGCTATGTTTTCTTTATGTGAAACAAACAAACGTCTTGCAAAGCATTGTTATTCATTAATCTTTTGTTTGTGCCTTTTCATGTTGCATCATAGTTTCTTTGCTTATTGCTAGAACTTTGCATCTAGTCACTTTTATGAACTATGGATCCCGGTCCTTTTTCTTTACATACAATCTATAAACTGTTTCTGCTTTGTGTTTACTTTCTGCAAACTTTTACTTCTTTCCATTCGATACATTTAATCCTTTGTTTTCCACAAAACACGGTGAGATTGACAACCTCATCGCAAGTTGGGGACAAAGTTCTGTGGTTGTGTTGTGCAGGTCTCCATGTTGCTACTAGCACCGGTAGTGCGCCCTGCCAAAGCTCAGCTAGTAACACCTTTGGGGTGTTTCCTTGCTCCTACTGGTTCGATTAAACCTTGGTTTCATAACTGAGGGAAAACTTACTGTTGTGCTCATCGTACCTTTCTCTTGGGGTTCCCAACGAGCTCTACGTTGAAAGTCGAGCGCATCAAGATTTTCTGGCGCTGTTGTCGGGGAGTCAAGGACATCTTCACAAGGGGAGTCCCTCATAACCAATCTCTTTACTTTGTTTTTTTGTTTTGCTTAGTTTCTTTTTGCTTTGTTTGCTTGTTTTGTTCTTCAAAAAACACAAAAAAATTAGTTTTACTAGTTTGCTTTCTTTATCAAAAACACACAAAAAAATAAGTCTCCTTTAGTTGTCACCTCTTCCTTAGCTCACCATGTTGATCCTTACATTCATCTTGAAAGACCTTTCAATTGGTAGTGGTTCTATAATTGGGAAAGATAATATTGAAGAATTCTTTAATCATGTTAGCAAACATGAAGATACTGAGGATAGATCCCTTGTAGAACTTGCTCCAAATTATGAGATTGCTGCAGCTTCTTTAATTCACATGTTAGAAGCTAGGTTTGTTAACCTCAACCCCTTAATGCAAGTAATGTTTCTTGAGCTTTAGTCCATCCTTCATCTCATTACTCATTCCTTCCATATACCTGAAATTTTTTCTTCATACAAAACTTCACACAATCTTTATTAGCAACATTAGTGCACTCAAGATAAAAGGTCTTAAGGTTCAGTTCTAACACCAAATAAACTTCCATTAGAACACTATCTACTGTAGCACTTCCATCAAAAAGCTCAATTCCCCAAAAGAACTCAAAAAGGAACCAACAAGAAGCAAATGCAGAAAATGGCAGAAATCTGTCAAAACAGACCAGCAGGTAAAGACAAATTTTTTCGAAGACCTTCTGTTGCTGAAATAAAAAAGTGTTGAACTAACGAAAGTTAGATAACAACCTGGGGCAGAAGCACAAAAATTCACGCCTCAAAAAGATGTACAGAGATTTTACACGAACTTTTACGGTGAAGCATAGAAATCTGTTTCGGCACAGCAACTTCCCAATCATTATTTCTCTCTCATTAGAGGATACTCTTGGCACAAAAAGCAAATAAAAAGGATAAGGAGCGGTTATTACTGAAGTAATAACTTCCAAGACTCATCTAAAACTTTTAGGTTATCTCCCGATAAGTACATTTCTTTAACACCTTTAAGTTAGGCATAAGAAGCAAAGAAAGAATCAAGTGTTCTCAAGTGAAGAAGCATTAAGATCAATACCAGAAATATTTTCAACAAGGCAAGGTATATCATCCAAATAAGTTCTATAGGATCCTCTCTCAATGCTCTTAGGTTCACTATTCTCATCAAAAGGGTTTGCAGGAACAATCCAATCAAGATTCTTTTCTATGGCATCATGTATTGCTACTAGTTTGAAGGGTATTGGTATCTTAGGTTCCTCCCTATTAGGTTCGGTTTTGTTCATCTTTTCTCGCGTACCAACAACATCTACACATGAGCCTAGCATATTGAAACGTTCAAAGACTTTCATAGCTTCCTTGGCAACATCATAGAACTCCTTAAACAAAGTTTCTAGAATAAAGTCCCTCTTTTCAGGGTCTTCAATTTCTTTAAGCTTAAGAAACATTACTTGCATTAAGGGGTTGAGGTTAACAAACCTAGCTTCTAACATGTGAATTAAAGAAGCTGCAGCAATCTCATAGTTTGGAGCAAGTTCTGCAAGGGATCTATCCTCGGTATCTTCATGTTTACTAACATGATTAAAGAATTCTTCAATATTATCTTTCCCAATTATAGAACCACTACCAATTGAAAGGTATTTCAGGGTGAATTTGGGGATCAACATGGTGAGCTAAGGAAGAGGTGACAACTAAAGGAGACTTAATTTTTTGTGTGTTTTTGGTAAAGAAGCAAACTAGTAAAAATAATTTTTTTGTGTTTTTGAATAACAAAACAAGCAAACAAAGAAAAAAGAAACTAAGCAAAACAAAAATAACAAAGTAAAGAGATTGGTTATGAGGGACTCCCCTTGTGAAGATGTCCTTGACTCCCCGGCAACGGCGCTAGAAAAATGCTTGATGGCTCAATGCACGGCGCCTAGAAAAATGCTTGACGGCGGTGTTGATGTAGAGCTCGTTGGGAACCCCAAGAGGAAGGTATGATGAGCACAGCAGCAAGTTTCTCGCAGTTATGAAACCAAGGTTTAATCGAACCAGTAGGAGCAAGGAAACACCCCAAAGGTGTTACTAGCTGAGCTTTGACAGGACGCACTACCGGTGCTAGTAGCAACATGGAGACCTGCACAACACAACCACCGAACTTTGTCCCCAACTTGCGATGAGGTTGTCAATCTCACTGTGTTTTGCGGAAAACAAAGGATCAAACGTATCGAATGGAAAGAAGTAAAAGTTTGCAGAAAGTAAACACAAAGCAGTAAACAGTTTATAGATTGTATGTAAAGAAAAAGGACCGGGATCCATAGTTCACTAGAGGTGGCTCTCCTTAGATAGATAACATGCTGGGTGAACAAATTACAGCGGGGCAATTGAGAAACACCGAGAAAGCAATACATGCATATACTAATCATCTTGACTCCTTTGAGACTTGATTGGGCATTACAACATTATACATAGACCGCCATCCAACTGCATCTATGACTAATAATCCACCTTCAGGTTATCATCCGAACCCCCTCCAGTATTAAGTTGCAAGCAACAGATTATTGCTTTACGAACTGCGTGTAAAGTAAACAATACGATTGTTCTATGAAAAAAGGGTTGTTGTTTTCTCCCTAGTAGCAACAGCACATCTAGTACCTTAGAGATTTCTGTCACTTCCCCAGATTACCAGAGGCATGAACCCACTATCGAGCATAAATACTAACTCTTGGAGTTGCTAGCATCTACTTGGCCAAGATAGCTACTAACAACGGAAAGCATGCTAGATCATAAATAACAAAGACATGATAGAATCAATAATCAATCTGAAATAGCATCTCAATATCCATCGGATCCCCGCAAAAACAACATGCAAAATTACAAATAGATGATCTTGATCATGAACGGAGCTCACAAGATCTAAACATGAAAGCACAAAGGAGGAGAACTAGCCATCTAGCTACTACATGGATCCGTAGTCCAAGTATGAACTACTCACGCATCACATCGACGGCTTGCATGATGATGAAGAAGGCCTCCAGGGTGAATTCCCCTCTCCGGCAGGGTGCCGGGAAGAGCTTCAGATCCCTCCCGATCTAGGGATGGAAATGACGGCGGCTACAGACTCTTTCGTGGATTTTTGATTGGGTACTTAGGTTTACGTCCCGAGGGCAATATATAGGCGGAAAGAGAGGCCGAGGGGGTGCCGGGAGCGGCCACACCACCCCCTGGCGCGGGCCAGGCCTGGCCGTGCGGCCAGGTGGTGTGGTGACCCCCTGGCCCCTCTCCGTCTCGTATTCTGGCACTTGATGACATCCGGAAAAATAGGGACTTTGGCTTTTGTCCCGTCCAATTCTGAGAATATTCATTTTCTGACTTTCTTGGAACCAAAAACAGCAGAAAACAGGCAGCTGGCACTGTGGCTCTTGTTAATAGGTTAGTCCAAGAAATTATATGAAAAGTACTCCAAAGTTGGAACAAAACCCAAGAAAGTGGATAAAACCAAGCATGGAACATCAAAAATTATAGATACATTTGCAATGTATCAACCATCAGGACCATCAAGGACATTGATCAGTTTTTTCCTCCCCTCATTAGCAACTGCATGAAAGTAAGAATTATTTCTATCTCCTTCTAACACATTCCTATCTCTAGATCTTTGCCTAGCTTTAGTCTCTTCCATAACCCAGTAGTTATGTAGCTCTTTATAGATCAAGTATAATCTACCTCTTTCTTCATATGAAAGCATTTGAGTTTTATACTTAATGTCTAAGGCATCATACTCCTCCATTAACTCCCTCCTATTCCTCTTAATGGTAGATTCTATATTAATGTTCTAGCCCTTGGCTAGTTTTATAAAGTATCTGACTTTACTCTGCCATATATCAAGAGGGTCATCACTATCTATTTTCAGAGACCAAGCTTTGCTGACTATATCTTTGAAATCAGCTCTACCAAGCCACCATTTTTCAAATCTAAATCTAGAGGGTTTCAGGATATGCTTCTCACTTGAATCCCACACTATAGGGGTCTGATCATTCCCTATTCTAGTTAAGGCCATAGCACTAGCTAAAGGGAATTTTTCATCAAAACCAGTAGTACAAAAAATCATATCAAGCTTACACATAATGAGTTCCTCTTGGTTGTCCCCCCAAGTATAAGCTCTACTAGAGAGACCAATTTCCATAAGGACCCATAATTCTACGCAAGCATTAAGCTTGTCAACCCACCTATAATGTACATTTCTAGTGGTTTTATCTTCAGGAGATCTAACTAGATTAAAATCTCCACCTATCATAACTGGACCATCCCAGTTAATAAAAAGATCATGCATTCCAGAAATAAATTCTTGTTTTCTCTTCATAGGCAGAACCATATACAGTGGTAATTCTACAAGTGAACTCAATAATCTTATTCTTAAGATAAACACTAACATAAAAGGATATAATATCCCAAGGAATAACATCAAAAAAGTCTAAATTAACTCCAACTAGAATACCCCTGCCGTTACAATGGAAAGCAGGTAGTTCCAAGCAAAATTTCTATTTCCTAATAATGTTTTCAAAAAAGAATTGCTAAAACTATCTTTCTTGGTTTCTTAAAAACCAATGTAATCTACTTTTAAAGGAATAAGATTCTCTTCTATGTACTTCTGTCTACGATACTCCTACTATTCTAAAAAGCACTAATCATAAGGATTTCTTCCTGGGATGCTTGCCTCGAGATTTATGCAGGAGTTATTCTTTCCTTTTCTTTGCATGAAAAGACAAGAAAATGAAAAAAATTGGCCCTTCGCCAAACGATTCTCTCGCATTATGTTTCTTTGATTTATCCCTTTCTGATACTTCTTACTTTCAAGAGACAGGATTTGTGGCTCCTGGGCTGGAGCGAATACATACACATCTCCTATATATTTGTGCAAATTTTCGGTTTAAAAAAGAGATATATTTCAGACTGAAGAAAAAAAGACAAATTTATGGCTGTACAAAGTAATAAAAAACTCCTACTTTGTCCCAAAATTTGTTTTTTTGTGTAGTCTAAAATACAACATCTTTTTTAATGAAACTCGTGATACGCATATGTGTAACTGCAATTTTACATATATTTTTTAGTATTTCTTCGTACCTAGAAATAAAGTTTTTCTATTTTTCGAAAAAAATGAGAGCACCGGTGCTCATGTGCATCTACCAATTTTCGTTACTTTCAACTCCTTAATTCCGTATCCACCTAGTACCGAGGAAAAAATGCCTAAAGGAATGACCGTCCCTACTTATCAACAGTAGTGTATGTGTTGAAACTCTGTTATAGCCATTTCTGGTGACAGTAACACATATACATGTACATGAAACATGGGACGTAATTACAACAACAACAATCAGATCACTAACAATCAGATCACTAACAATCAACAACAACAATACAAGTGGCGTTATGTTTGTTAGAGTATTAGACATATATGGTTGTTATGATAGTTTAGATAGAGTCAGGGCCGAGCCGGTAAAATCCGGGGTCCTGTGCAAAACTCTAAAATAGGGCCCTATCTTACTCGAAATTTTGAACTATTTAACAACGATAATCTAGATTCCGTTTCTTTTCTTTTCTTTTAAGCTTATTGGAACCAGATTAATGCCCCGTAATTCTGAAAACTGAAAATACACACAAAATATTGGAAAATTTAAAAATCAGCCAATCCCTAACCTGTACCGGTGCCGATCATAGCGAGGGTACAATCAGCGATCAACGAGAAATAGAAAAACAAAATCGGAACTCACTGGCCTGACGACCTACAACCTGCGTCGAGTCCCACATCAACAACTCGACGTATCCGACCTGTGTTGGGCGACTCGGTGTATCCACGTAGGCGCGTATGTATCACGTGGTCTCATGGAGCGGACGTGGAGGCGAGTAGGGGACGAGTCGTTCTCGGTTGTAGCTTTTCAGCTGGCCACGATCGGATCGATCTTCCACGGCAGGACATTGCTAGGATTCCACACAGTGGACACGCTAACATGGGCTGTTTGAGCGGCCCAGTTAAAACATAAGACTTATTCTATTACTATTTTTTTCAAGTAAATATTGTAGCAGGTCTGTATAAAATTTTGGGTCCCTCTAAATTCTAGGACCCTGTGCAAGCCGCACATTTGGTACAACAGTGGGCCCAGCCCTGGATAGAGTTAGGATCTGTTATGTACAATCCTAACTTTACTTGTATGACAAGATAATCCCATGTACGTCTATATATACTCGTCCATGAAGCTCAATAATACATTCATCATATTCCGCTAAGCTCATACTCTTTCATGGTATCAGCCTAACCGGTTTAAACCCTAGCCACACGCTTCCGCTGCGCCGGCCCCGGGGGGATCGATCTCCATGATCTTCGCTGGGGCCGCGCAATCGTCACAGGGCTCGTCCGCCGTTCTGTGATCGGCTGCCCGGGTGAGTTTTTTCCAATCTCTAGATCGGTTTTTCTCTCTGCCGGTCACTTGGCCGGTCCTTTTTTTGGTTTACCGATCATAGATCGGATTAAGTCGCCCACCATCGTCGTCATCACCGTGCCTCTACTCCGACCATCAGCGTCGACGATCTACACCGCGCCCGTGCGCCTGCCTCTTCCGCTGCCGCGCCTACCTCGGCAGGCTGTCACGACCTCACGACAGGCTGTCACGCACCTCGGATGGCTGCTACGCCTTCCTGGGTAGGCTGCTGTGGCCATCCCCCCTCAGATCGTCTTCGTTGTCATCGCCCGAGACTTCACCGACAACACCACCATCGACTCCGATCTACGTGTTGTCAATGCCATGCGCATACGACGCACCGTCGGTCTGATCAACTGATATTGCGCCCGTCTATGCCAAACACGTCCCCGAGCACGCGCCTACCACCGATCGAGCTACGAGCTGACGCTGTGTCGCCCCTTCGGGCCACAGTGCCACCACCTTTGGTCCATGCAACCGGCTTCCAACGCGCCTTTTTTGGTATGTATGTCGCTGGTGGTCTTCCATCCGCTGCACCGACTTGAGCCCTGCAGCTATGCCGCCCCAACGGGTCATAGCATCACTGCACGCAGTCTATATTGCCGTCCCTGTGCACCTACGCCCTAGGCTATCTCCGCACCACCTCCACGGTGCAGGTCGTCTACGTCCGCACATGGTCTTCGTCACGTCGAATTCTTCTTCGCCTACGTCGAGTACTGCCGCCGTGCCAATCTAGGCGTCCAACATGACCACTCTAGGCCGTCGTTGGTTTCACCGCCTTCTACGTCTTCGTCCCTGCCCTTGCCTGCCCGGTATTGGCAACACCGATGTGTGCCTTCGTCCCCGACGCGTCCCCGAGCATGGCAATCTCGGATCGGCGCCTCGTCTTCGTTGGTCTCGATAAGTCTTCTTCAGCATCGACACCTTCCTCTACGACTGCCTCGACCGCATCACCGACAAGCTCTTCTTTGTGTACTCGGTTCTGACAAAACCAGAGTGTGTGTTCTTTCCTGATGTGCGCCTAGTTCTAGCAAAACTATGGCCGCACCTCGTCCTCGACGGCTCGGACTGCATCGACTTCGGCATCGACACCCCTCGGCAAGCTGTCGCAGCCCCACGGCAAGCCTCCACGGACCCTCGGCAAGCTGATGCGGCCCCACGACGACTGCCTTCTCCATCATCATCCTCACGCATTATGCGCATATGGCTTCACATGCGGCTACCTCGATACCGGCATCCCCGACCACGACATCGACCACAGCAACCCCTCGCAACGGCTACCCGACCTCGGCACCGCCTCAAGCTCTCGGCTCCCTCGACATCGGCACAAGGGCTATCACCTCGCATGAGCATCTCACCAGCTTTCTCTACAGTCCAAGCTACTACGACGCGACACCGTCCACGACGTTCCCGCTCAGACAACAGGGGATGTCAGCCTACTGGACGCTACTTCGGTTTATCTCCAGTCTGACTATCCGCGACGTTCCAGTTGTTCACGACGCTACTGCTACGACCGCGGGGTGGAGTGTTAGATTATTAGGCATATACGGTTGTTATGGTAGTTTAGATAGAGTTAGGATCTGTTACATATAATCCTAACTTTACTTGTACTCCAAGATAATCCCATGTACGCCTATATATACTTGACCATGAGGCTCAATAATACATCCATCATATTTCGTCAAACGCATACCCTTTCAATGTTATCAAGATGTGAGCAGTCGAGATTCAGCCTTCTGAAGATGTTTTTTCAATTCATTTATTTTCTAGGAGTTTTGGGGAATATTGTTCTATAATATTTACCAAATCAAGGAGTGACAGTATTTGGAAAACCAGAAATTGATCAATTAAGCTTTTTTGTGGAGCAATCGTACCTCATTATATTTAATAAAGAAGTATTTTATGGTATACATGCTATGCGCCGAGAAATGAGAGGTACTCCCTCCATTCAGAAATATAAGACATTTTAGCTTTGTAAAATGAACGTATCTAGACGCTTTTAATATATAGGTTCACTCCGAATCTCTATGAATCTCTACACTAAAAGATGTCTAGATATATTTGATTCACAAAGCTAAAACGTCTTATATTTCTGAACGGAGGGAGTACACGCTTTGATCTAAAGTTTTCCTATTATATGGTTTTCGTCCACTGGTGCTATTAGCTCGGCCGGGTTTCTTCACACATTTCCTTCCTACTTTATCTCGTTTGCTGGACTCCTTGATTACTTGTATCTAAAAGGAGCGTGGAATCTCCCAAGAGGGTACATGCTTTCCCTACTAACTCACTGTAAGGCTAGTGTTTTAGAAATGAGAACTTGTTTCACATGTTTACTACGAGTCCCCCGTTATATATCCAGCTGATGATCTTTTTTTTTATGGAATCATAACTTACTTACCTACCTTTACCTAATAATGAGAAAGGATGCATGACACACACATCATTATCTCCATATATACAATAGTTCCTCCTCATGTTTGCTCTCCCGTGCATATGTCTCCCCCACCTAAATACCATGTCATATATTGTCGCTGGTTTCCTCGCTTCTTGGTTACTCATAGGCATGAGAGGTATCAGGAAGTTTTCAACAATATAACTTCAGGATAGGATAACAATGTTTCCATGTTTGATACGGATCGAGGATCTCTAGAGATTTCATCTTGTACATTAGCTTGGATGGAATGTAATCGAAATTATCTTTAGTATCGGTGCATGTAGTAGCTTTTGAATACTGAGTTTAAAATAAGTTCCCTGCGAAGCAAGATATCATTGAGTCACTTAAGAGATACACTATTTCTTTTGTCCACTTTATGAGGAGTCCACCAATAGCCAATACCAAAATATATTGATTCAATGGTGATTTTCATTCTCAATGCTATACCTGAAGATAACTGTGCGTAGCATGGACGGGATCACATGTAAATAGAATATTGTTTTTAAGTATTTTCTTCTAAGATAAATGCATGAAAATAACAAAGTTTTTCTTGGCATGTGCCATCATACATGCATCTCTTCAAGGTACGTGCTTACATTATCGATGATGCTTCTCTTTTCTCCTTCCACAAATGACATGATTTTCATGTATGGTCAAAAAATTCGAGATACAAAGTTGCATCCTATTAGTTAACATCACAATAAATATTTATTTAATTGATTTCCACTGATAAGCGATACCATGTTCAATCTCGAGTTGCACATGGTGATTTCAAAAATTTATAATGCCTCTACCTTAAGATTTAGGGCACTACCTTGTAACTTTATGCATCTATGTTATACTTGGATTTTCTAAAATTATGAAATTTTAATACATTTCTAGAAAAACGAAATGGAATGTCAGTTTATGTCAACACCCGGATTTTTAATCCCAGATGCCCGTTATGCCATACCTCGCAATCACAGGATTACCATTTTTGCGAGACATAACGGATTGGATATCACATTACATCATCCATTACAAACCATACATAAGGTCTTACACAAATAAGGATCTCATGATCCAGTCTTTAATACAACAAGCAGCGGAAATAAAAGATAAGCGTAGCGGTACAGGGGCACAGGCAATGCTGACGAAGGCAGATAGTCCTAGTTATCATAGCCGTCCTGATGACCATCCTCTTGATAGTCTCCTTCATAGTCTGGCCATGAGAATAGCCAGGGACAAAAGCCATGAGTACTCTTTAAGTACTCGCAAACTACTATTAACAGGTAGTATAATTCTAAGTTAAAGCGCTAACTCTAAGTTTAACTATAAAGTCAAGTTTGAAACCTAAGCTGAGTTCAGAAGCAAAGAAAGATAAAGTAAAGTTCTAGAATCACTTAAGTTGGGAAGCTATTGTCATAAACACAACCCTGTTGTGATCAAGTCAAGATTCATCATTCATTTCAAGTTATTTAGAAAACATCTGACAACGAAACAGTATGGCCATTCCAACTGTCCATCGCGGACGCGGCTATTCGAATAGTTTGACACTCTGCAGAGATGGTACACTTTCACCACAAGATTCGATACATCTGTCAGGGATAACCCTGAATCATCATACTTAGTATGCAGATAATCAAAGATAACCTTCCCTTTACACACCCTAGTACCAGCACCTCTCCTATGAGCATGGCCTCCCAACCATGACCATCAGTCATCTTGGGCACTGCATAGGTGGACATTATTGAGAGGTAGCCTCAGCTCAGACCTCTCCCGCGAGGGAACTAATACTAATGCATATAAATTTCCAGCTAAGCCTTACCCAATTCAGGTAGTGTGGTTGTACGGTAAATTTGGAATGGTATCGCATCCGAATCCAACCATCAGTTTTATAAAAGGGTTAAGGCTCATGCCTCATCATTTTTCATCATCATAAACCAGTTGTGTTTCTCAACACATGTCAAAACATCTCAATAGAATGACTCATCATTGCAAGGTTTTCACAATTTATTTTCACCAATTGTTTCCATCTAAGTGACTCAAGTTTTTGATCTACTCTAACTACTAAGTTAAGAGTGTTCACTAAGGTGGAAGGATGGGATCAATCTCATGCCACAGAATGACATCTAAAGGTTTCTAAGTAGGTCAAGTTTTATACTTTTTATGCTACCTTCAAAACAAGTAAAGAACTTTATGTAAATTAAGGGAGGTAAAACTTGTCAATAAGACTTGAGGTACTAATAGTTAAAAAGGGGGTGTGATCAAAGCATGCTTAAGGCATCTTTGCTAAACCATCTAGTTTGTTTCTAGTTTGCTAAGCACTAAACTTGCAAGGGTTAATCTTGGGTATTGCTAGCTTGCTAAGGGTAGCTTGCACTGTTAATGGTGGCTTGCCTTGGTTGGTGCAGTGGTTGAAGTTTTCTTCGTCTTCGTCTTGATAGCACTCCTCCTCCTCGTAAGCTTGGTCGGTACTATCTTCTATAAATACATACGGAGTACACAATCACCAAACAATACTTAACTAGGCTATATAGCATTCTAATACACACAATTGATGATCTATTATCATCACAAGCATCACAAGTTTAATTCAATAGTTTCAACCTTTTTATTTTAGAAAAGTAATTTCTACTCATTGAAAAATTAACTAACATTTAATATTCACCACTTAAAATATGGGATCATATGGACACATGTCCTCACCATATATTCTAACATGTGGGAATGAGATTTAAAGGTTGGATCAATATTACTTTAGTTTAAGTTCATTATTTAATGATTTAAAGTGGCTAGAAATGCCTATATAGCATTATTTTGGTACTAGTCCAAAGTCACTGCATGTAAACCTTAATATTATTACATATTTAGATAGATATGATGAAATGTGATTTTTGAGAGTTGGAATCAACTCAAAAGCTAACTTGGTTGATTTTATAAAAATGTTGCAAGTTGCAAAAGCTTCTGTTTTGTTATTTTTATTAGGAGAGATCTATAACTCTAATTTAATTAAATCTAACGGGCTTGGATAGATCATTTCAATACCTTTCAGTCAAAATTAGTTTTATGCAATTTGGATTTATAAAACTCTTTGAATTGATTTTCAAACTAGGGGACAGAAACTAGATTTTACTAAAAAGAAAAATCCAGATTTGAACGGTCGGGCTAGCGCGGGAAAAGACTTGGGCCGGCTCAGTGGCGCTCCACGGCGCGGGGCTCGACTGACAGGGGGGTCCCGCTTGTCAGCGACACTTAACACGCGAAACGGTACACGCGCTATGGGCCGTAGGATTAGAAGAGGAATCTACGGCTGAGGGTCGTCGTCAACGACGAACAGGTCGCCGGCGAGCTCGAACCCTAGCGGCTCGGTGGGGGTCTGCTGGGGACGTACCAGGGCTCCAGCGGGGTCGGCGAGGCAGGCAAACGAACTGGTGGTCGACGGCGAGGCGAGGCGCGGTTGCGGCGGAGCTTGGGGTGGTCGCAATCAGCGGCGCCCTTCTCCTCCAGAGGCGGCTGCTCCGGCTCCAATTCCGGCGAGGCAGAGCTCGCCTTGCTCCGGCTAGAGGTGGGTGAGGTTCAGAGAGGTGAGGGGAGTGGAGTGGTGTGGAGAGAAGAGGCTGGGGAGGGCTCCTTTTATAGGCCCGACGGTGAGACCGAGCGGGATGGGTAGGCGACGGTGGCGACATGGCTACGGCGGGGTAGAGGCATGGCTGAGGGTGGCGATCGACGGGCGGTCCCCTGGCGGTGCTCTAGGGATTGAATGTGGCCGTAGGGGCGGTGGCACGCGGTCTGGGCGAGGTGGCGCTCTGAGCGGCAGAGGCGACGGTGTCCACGGCGAGCGGTGGTTGTGAGGCGTTGGGCGGCCAGCGGGGGTGTCTGGGGGGTTCTCCAGGTTGTGGCGGAGCGGCGGGCGCGGGCTCGGGAAGGGGACAGGGGGTGGCGGTGAGCTCCTGGCTACCTCCTAGACATGGAGAGAGAGGGGGAGATGGTCTGCTGCGGCGGGGCAAGGTTTGGCCAGCGACCATGCCCTCGGGTTGGCATGGCATGGGGGCTAGGGACAAGGAAGAGGGGTGTTAAGGGCCTGGTTAGACTAGGAGGAGACAGAGGAGATCAATGTAGATCATTTGGGGGCAAAACCCTGTTCAAAGTAGTGACTAGGATTATGGTGGAAATTATGCATGCCAAGTGTTTGATGAAATGGCCGCATGAGGTTTAGTTTTGAATTTTGGTTTCAAACTTTTTGAGTGATCTCCACTAGTGCTAGGTAGTCTCTGGTTGCAAGGGTTTTGAAAGTGGAGCTCAAATAGATGGGTTTTGAAATAGGGGTGATCTATGCATATGCATTAGATTCAATTTTCAAATGCCATTTAAAATAGTTAACAGAATGTTTTTAGCAGATCAAAAGGTGGGCCTTGGTACCTCATTATGTGTACTAGTAAGGGGTACAAAGATCAAGAATTGTTTCTGTTAAGAATTGAGTGCTAGGAATAGCCAAAGTAGTGTAGTGGATTAAAATGGCCAAAATGACCATTCCTCCTTTTTAATTCTTTTTTATTTGATTTTTTTTAGGAAAAGTTTGGGAATGATGTAGATGATGTTTAAATCACCTAAGAAACATTTTACAAGCATTGGATCACACAATCATCGCAATTCAAAACAACTCCTATTTTAAATGCACACACATATGAATGCTTTCATTTTAAATTTGGAAAAGTTTTTGTTAACCCCATTTTTGGATGATTTGATCTTGATAAGCTTGGATTGAATTTTTTGGGATGTTACAGTTTACATGTTCTAGAGGCTAAACGAACAAATAGCCTCACTCTACTTCTCCTTCTCCAAGTTCATAACCTCCTCATAATCTATTATTTTGTTGATTGTTGTGAGTTTCTAACACACGACTAAATTGTTGTAATTTTTTACACGTGGATCTTCAGTTGGATTTTTTGTGGGTTACACATCTAAACACCCAGATAATTACTTAGATTGAAATATCTGGTTAGAGCTCAAGCTGATGGTTCCTTTGGTACCATCAACCATCATTACCTATCAACCATCATTACCCAATGTTATCATAGCCCACTTAGATATTTCCTTTTGACAACAACTAACTTTATTACTGCGAAGTAATAAGAGAGGCCGAGAGGGGATACACACTTCACCTCATATACATTATACCTTTCTCCTCCTCATAATAAGAGAGGGGTTTCTCTCATGTGTATTTCTCCACCTTATTTTCCCCCATGCTGGTATGGTTATCTCCTGAATCACTCGTAGGCATTGCAAGTGTCTGGAATTTCTCAACAAATTATGCAAGAGGGATGGCTATGATGGTGTATGACTAATATACATATGGTCAATAGGCTCTATTAGTCATACTGGTTTGGTCACATGGTAGAAGCTATCTAGTACTTAGCCTTAAAATTTGTCACTAAAAGTGTTTGCTATATCTATCTATCTAGCAAGAGGAGTACCGGAAGAGCCACATAGATGAGTTGTCTCGCTCTCTCGCACTATTTATTCAAGTAAAAACATGAAAATTAGTTGTTGTGTTCTTTATTATAGTATAAATTAAGCTTTATCAGAAACATGTGTATCCATCAATTGAGTTCAGCTTGTCGCTGAAAAGTGATGAATCAGCAATCACACTTTTCTACGGTTCGAGACCCACAAAATTGTCTATGACTTAACTTTTTGCAGCTTTGAAGTCATTTGGATGATTGGGATGTTGATTCTAATATGGTAGTATTCCTATATATTATTTTTGGGAAAGTTTCATATGAGATCCCAAGCAGGCAGAGGCCGATGTATCCTAATTGGTTTCGATCATCAGCAGAGCAGTCAGCACTAGATGTCTCGTATCAACTGCTGGCTCAAGTAGGCTCTTGTCTTCCTTTTTTCGATGTCTAGTATCGTGGAGATTGATTGATTTCGCACCTCAGCAAGAACACAAAGAAGCGATGTTGGTCAGCAATTTGATTTTTTTTGCAGTACTACACATTGCAAGCCCGTCTTTCAAGCCTTGCCACATCACCATTCTATGAAAATAACACATTATGATGGAATCAAATGTATTTCCTTATATTTTGCCCATCCAAATGTTATCCCGGAAGAATGAATCATGGTTTCGTAATGGAGGATGGCGAGCTTGCGTATTATTGGGCACTACCCTCTTGATACCTCCCCATGCCATGCTCAAAGGATAGTTTGCCCATCGTCAATGCTAGCATCTGAACTCCATTTGCCATGTCCTCCGGCAACACATAATCCTCGGGCTTGTGGTTCTATTCTTTCAGTGGGAGGCGACGTTCCCGTCGATAGCGAGGCGCCTGCGGTGACTTCGTCAATTTCAAGATCCGTTGGCTCGGTCTCTCGGAGGTACTCATAGGGGTAGGGTGTGCGTGCATGTGTTCATAGGGGTGAGTGTATGTACGCATTGTGAGCGTCTGCATTTGTACTGTGTTTCTCAAAAAAAACTTACGAGTTCAGAAATAATTTATGCTGTAGTAGTTTGTTATTTTTACTTTGCGTATTGTGAAACTTGAACATTACATGTTTTCAAGTCTTTGACAAACACACATAGTATGCACCAGGATATTTAGTTTACCGTAAAAATAAAAAAATCTGACATGTACTTGGTATCAGATTTTATATTATCTATAAAAAACATTGCCATACCTTAACTATTTAAATAAAGTACAATAGTGTTGTGGGGGCTTAGAATACAAACCTTTCTAACAGGGAATGAAGATCATGCCCATTGGTGATATTCTGCAAAGCAAGGATAAGTGCGCATATTACTCACAGAATTCACAATGGAAGGTAGCTAAAAGGATATTCGAAATGGGGTAAAATACCACATTCCAAATATTGCTTATAGGAATATTTTAGTACACAAGTAAGGAATGAGTTCAACAAATGGGGAAATCCCTGTTGGGGCCTGATACTTCACCTAGCCATGAAAAGTGAATCGTGATAAGCTCTGCTATTCATCAATTTGTATTGTGGGCCTAGCTGTTTTGCAGAAAATTCCATTGCGTTAACGACTGATTTGTCAGACAGGGTAGGTGGATCCTGGTTGACGATCTTGAATTCTGATAGCTCGACTACATGAATCTTTGATATGTCAATCGAAGATTGGTGAGCCTTCTCAAGGACATCATTCCTTATTTTCTCGTGAATATCTCTTAGATATATGTACATAAGATATTGTGGATTACTACTAATATCTCCTAGTTGAAGAAAACATTCCCTACTTTAGTGAAAGAAAAAGGTTCCTACCAATTTCAAGGTGTGATTTACTTGGGATGCTATTGATAGCGCCTGGATGTAGCTGCAGAATACCCATAGGAAAATAATCTTTACCCAAAAAAAAGAGGTCTGGGCAAGTATTTCTTGACCATTATAAACCATGGTTGACTGCCAGCTCCATCAATATCCTTTCACAATGCTTATAATTCCTTCCATTTGAACATCATAAAAATGGAAAAGGAAAGATATTGCCATATTAATATAAAACAATGTGAGAAAAAGATCGCTTGTAGTAGAAAAAGATCTAGCCGAAGCACTCTATAGAAAGGGTAAATGCTGACATAACTTTCACTAAATTGGGTAATTTGGATTAAAAAATGTTAAATAGGGTAATTAGTGTCAAAGATATCATACTAGGGGTAAAAACTAGAATTTACTCTTTTTTTTTGGGATAAAAAATAGTATGTTTAGCCTATACAGTATACCTGCCAAGAAACCGCATGTTCTGCCTGTGGCTTGCAAATCATTACATGCCTCCAGGCCCACCTACACGCAATAAAAACAACACAACAACGAATAACAGGGTGTCAAGTGGGATCCCGTCAAAGTTCCACCTCTAGTTCATTTGTCAAAATTTGTCAAAGTCCCACCTCTAGTTGTCAACAAATAATTAGTGATCAATTAGAGAGATATATGCGCCGAAAATTCTCCCTGGCGCTTCATCAAACAACCTCATCGCACCATCCTACTCACAGTTCCTGCAATTCACGTGCACGTGTCAAGCCATCAACTATGACGCTCCAGCTTTTTGTGGCTTATACATAGAGAAATACCTGGTTACCTGGAGATAATTAGTTCCAGAGCACAAAACATGTGTTTCATCCGCTTCTTCATCAATTGAATCCTAAAGCCCACAACCTAGATCACACAGTCACCGGTGTCGGGGGCATGCGGCAAGGCGGTGCAGACTGTTTATTGAGGGCCGGGCTGGGGAGTGACTGGGAAGGCACACAACAACGGGGATCGTGGCATAGAATGGAAGGGGTCAGAAGGAAGAACGGCGGCTTGCAAAACATTTTATCTTAAAATCATCCTCCTTCAAGTATAAGAAGCCGCCTGCTCGCCTGCCTCGTCTGTTACTGACTTGGCTTGTCGCATTGATTCATTTATTTACTTACGGTCATATATAGGAGAAAAGCGCAATGACTCTTCAGAACACGAAGAAGAAAAAATACGATGTTGCAGAGCTGAGCCAATAGTGCAAAGATACTTCCTTGGACCCGCATGGAAATAGGGTAAACCAAAAGTGGTGACATGGATGCACAGAGAGCACAGAAATAAGCTAGTGGAGGACTACTATTTAGACATGGAAGATTTGGCGAAAGCAACACATTTTCTTGCGTTCTTGGATTGAAATTTAATGCAAATATAATTACAACTACAACCAGAAGATCGACCAAACTAACAACAACAGTTTGCCAGTGCCGTCACGTTCTTAAGAGGTGAGCAGTCGAGTCAGCCGACCTTTGATCTATTTTGAAGATACTGTTTCAAGTTTCATTTCTTTCAGGATGTTTTCGGGAATATTGTTCTACAATATTTACCAAATCGAGGAGTGGTAGTATTAACAAAACTCGAACCTGGTCAATTAAGTTGTTTCTTTTGTTTACTTGTGGACCGACGTGTCACATAATTTCATTTTGATATATGTATTCCTACTATATGGTGTTCATCCACTGCCACGGGTGCCATTAGCTCGGGGTTTGCTCACACATCTCCGTCTTACATTATCTCATTTTACGGTCTCCCTCATTACAGGTAGGTAAGAGGTATGTGGAATCTATATGTACAAACAACACACATGCTTTCCCTACTAACTCATTGAAACTTTGAAAGGTTAGGATACCAGAAATGAAAAGTGGTTTCACATGTGTTTGTCATGAGTCCGGTTATGTATCCAGCCGCATCTTATTTATTATCGAAACATTAGTTACTTAGCTACCTTTACTTGATAAGGAGAGATGATGCACGACACGCGCATCCTTAGCTCCATATATACTATAGTTCTACCACTTGTTTGCTCTCATGTGCATATGTATTCTCCTCCTAAATACCATGTCATATCTTGTCACTAATTTCCTCACTTCTTGGTTACTAATAGGCATGAGAGGTAATGGAAAGTTCCCAATGACATTATCTCAAAATAGGACAACAATGCTTCTATATTTGAGGATAGCAATTTACCCACGGTTATAGTTACATGCGGGTATTGTACCTGCATTGGCATGGTATGGGCACACTTTATACCCATAGGCAATACCCATACCCTATCCATTAACTCGCGGATACAGGTATAGATATAGGCTTATACCCGTGGGTATACCCATACCATGTCCATTTAAATTGACATGTAAAACTTAGCAGTAGAGTTTTAACCTATGCGGTCAAGCAGCCTAGGGATGAGTATGAGATTGTGACTTCTAAACTTCAATAATTCTCATGTACTTATCTACCCATTATTAAGTAGAGATAGTTGTTTTTGACAAAGATGCTATCGATGAATGTAAAATTATGAATAACTTGTGTACTATTGGATCTAGCCGCTGGGTATCCAATGGATACAGGTAACGTCGGGTAGGGTTACGGGTAAAAAGTTTTATACCCGTGGGTTTGGGTATGGGTAATATTTTGTACCCATTGACTACACGGGTATGGTTATTTCTCTACCTTGTCCATACCCTGCCATAGTGTCATTGCCATCCTTGGACCATGTTTAATATTGATGGAAGATCTCTTGAGGTCTCATTAGGTATTGGTACATTTGCTTGTTTGTCATGCACTCTTTTTTTGAAAGGGTGTTACTCATATATTAAGAAGAGTCGGTGCCCCTCCCCCCTCCCCCTCAAACTTAAGTTTCCATGAGCCAATTTTTTAAGCCCGTCGAAACTCATATCTAGGCCATGTATACCTCTGCATAGGGTACTCGACCAAGCTGGGTATACTCCACATTCCCACCAGCTGATCCAACCTTCCGTTATCATGATCTACGTCTTTGCATGCCATGTTTCGAATTTTTTGATGTTGCTGCTATATACCTCCTAGTTTCCGCCTCTCACAGGCACGTGAGTATACGTGTATGGTGAATATACGTCTAAGAGGGTCATACGGGTTTTGGGTTGGTTCGTACGGTCTTCAAAACGAATTAGTATCGAGTTTTTGTTTATCAAAGTTTGAAAAGGAGGGTGAAGGAGATATGCCCTAGAGGCAAATAATAAATAGGTTTTTATTGTCATATCTCAATTAGTTTATAATAGTTTCATATTGTGCTAGAACTGTGCCAAGTAGAAACATTGGTACAGGTGTGGTATGAAACAACCAAGTCCCTAGTAGCCTCTATTTATACTAGTTTGTTGGTCATGAGGATGATCTGGGTTTCAAGATCATGGGCATTTATGCCGACTGACAACGGGATCATACCATTGGAGAATGATGTGATTGGACATTTCTCGAAGGATTGCAACACAATCAAGTCATATACTTCATTGTTGCAACAACTATACCTAGACTCATTTTCCTTAGACCGTGAGCTCATATTACTCACTGTTTCCCGAGGCTGCTTAGACTGCATCAAGCGCCACTTGGTAATACAGTGGTTATAAAGGTGTACGTTGGGTATTCCGAAGGAACAGTAGATGACATGTGACTGCAAGACCGGGATTTATTCACCCATATGACGGATAAAGATACATACGGCCGGCTTGGTGAGATTACATCTATAAATGTTGCAACATGTGACTCGGTCACGGGGATGTAATATCACGGTAACAAGAAAACAGAACTTGTTGTGAACGAGATTGAACAAGATATGGGATACCAATGATCAGATCTCGGACAAGTTGTATCGAGAAACAAAAGGAAGAGGATGCTACATTTAGCGGTTCAAACGACATTGTTCTCAGGAATGCATAGGGGTCACATGGACATCCCTGGTCCCTCTGTTAATCATTGATACAGATCATGTCTAGAGCATTCTCGAGACGTGAGAGGATACACTTAAGGATACGATAAGAGCGATCATTCGTAATACGGAATCACAGTAGAGAAAGAGAAACCCGGAATCGTTCCGTAGAGAGATCCGAAGTTGTTCGGAGAAAGAATAAAGAAAAAGACCGGAAAAGTGTCTTCGGATAAATAGGAATTTAAATATATATTTATTATATGTTAATTGTGAATTAATATATTCTAAATAATATTTAGATTAAGATTTATAAAGGTAACTTTTATATTAGGCCAAATCCCGGAGAGAAATAGCCTAGAATAAAAGTTGTAGAAAAATAAAGAGAAAAAGGAAAAGAAAAAGCCAGCCCACGTGGGCGGCGGATAACAGCCGCCGCCCTGGGCGGTGAGCAGCTGGGTTTCTCTCACGGGCGGGCGACAGATACTGCACGCCGCTCCGGGCGAGCCACAGCCACCTGCCGCCTCCGCGGGCCTGCTCAACCCTGGCCCAAGGGAGCTCACGGGGGAGAAGGCGGGCAGGGCTGGCCAACGGGCCGCTGGCGAGCGAGCGCCGGCCCACCCGGGCAATGCCTCGCTGCCACGTGCGCAGTGGGCAGGTTGGGCCGCCAGGGCGCTCCGGCCCACCCGGGTCGGCCAGCAAGGCTACAGCGCTGGCGAGCACAAGCTGGGCCGCGGTGGTGCCCCAGGCCCACCTGGCTGCCCCTGTCTTTTGCTATTGTGCTATTTGGGATGAGAGCTTTTGGCCCATCCGGCTAAGATAAAAATCCCTGGTATTTTTCCTTGACTATTAGTCCCACATGGCTAACCTAATGGGGAGGGTACACTCCCTCCGCCTATATAAAGGGGTGCCCATGGGTGGGATTAAAACACAACTTGAGAAGTCCTTTGGTTGACTTTCTCCCTCCCTCTCTCTATACCTTGTGATCATGGCCCCAAGTCTGGGCTGTGCGATCGAGGCACACCTACAGTATGTCGTTGCGCTACAGGGATTCCTAACCAGATATCAACTTCTGCACTCCCGGCGGGATCGGGGAGCCGGAGGTCTCATCGTGCACCGGATGTATACGAAGACACGAGGCGTAACACTTGGGATGCTTAAATATCGTGAGCCGGAGCTGTTGCACGATGAAGATGAAGAAGGAGCAAGGGGTGACCTACGGGGAGCTTCGTGACCTTGAGGTCGTCTACGAGTACGACTACTTCAACCACGTTCCCCGCGGAACGTTAACCGCGTACGGTCTACAAGGGTATGTATTCTATACGCATTGGTCGTTACTGCATTACTATATAGATAGATCCTAGGCAGTTTTGGGATTATATTGTAGGAAAATTTTTGTTTTCTGTTGCGATCCCCTTCAGTGGTATCGGAGTCGATCTATACGTAAGAGTGATTGATGGCTCAGTGTACGACGCCAGAAAAGTGCTGGTGCGGTGTTGATGTAGAGCTCGTTGGGAACCCCAAGAGGAAGGTATGATGAGCACAGCAACAAGTTTCTCTCAGTTATGAAACCAAGATTTAATCGAACCAGTAGGAGCAAGGAAACACTCCAAAGGTGTTGCTAGCTGAGCCTTGGCAGGGCGCACTACCGGTGCTAGTAACAACATGGAGACATGCACAACACAACCACAGGACTTTGTCCCCAACTTGCGATGAGGTTGTCAATCTCACCGTGTTTTGCTGAAAAGAAAGGATTAAACTTATCGAATGGAAAGAAGTAATAGTTTGCAGAAAGTAAACACAAAGCAGTAAACAGTTTATAGATTGTATGTAAAGAAAAAGACAAGGACCGGGATCCATAGTTCACTAGAGATGGCTCTCCTTAACATAGATAACATGTTGGGTGAACAAATTACAGCGGGGCAATTGACAAACATCGAGAAAGCAATACATGCATATACTAATCATCTTGACTCATTTGAGACTTGATTGGGCATTACAACATTATACATAGACCGCCATCCAACTGCATCTATGACTAATAATCCACCTTCAGGTTATCATTCGAACCCCCTCCAGTATTAAGTTGCAAGCAACAGATTATTGCTTTACGAACTGCGTGTAAAGTAAACAATACGATTGTTCTATGGACAAAGGATTGTTGGTTTCTCCCTAGTAGCAACATCACATCTAGTACCTTAGAGATTTCTGTCACTTCCCCAGATTACCAAAGGCATGAACCCACTATCGAGCATAAATACTAACTCTTGGAGTTGCTAGCATCTACTTGGCCAAGATAGCTACTAACAACGGAAAGCATGCAAGATCACAAATAACAAAGACATGATAGAATCAATAATCAATCTGAAATAGCATTTCAATATCCATCGGATCCTCGCAAACACAACATGTAGAATTACAAATAGTTGATCTTGATCATGAACGGAGCTCACAAGGTATAAACACGGCAGCACAAAGGAGGAGAACCAGCCATCTAGCTACTACATGGATCCGTAGTCCAAGGATGAACTACTCACGCATCATACTGGAGGCTTGCATGGTGATGAAGAAGGCCTCCAGGGTGAATTTCCCTCTCCGGCAGGGTACCGGGAAGAGCTTCAGATCCCTCCAGGTCTAGGGATGGAGATGACGGCGGCTACAGACTCTTTCATGCATTTTTGATCGGGCACTTAGGGTTTTCGTCCCGAGGGCAATATATAGGCGGAAGGGGAGGCCGAGGGGGTGCCGGAGGCGGCCACACCACCCCCTGGCACGTGACAGGCTGGGCCATGTGGCAAGGTGGTGTGGTAGCCCCCTGGCCCCTCTCGGTCTCGTATTCTGGCATCTGATGACTTCTGGAAAAATAGGCACTTTGGCTTTTGTCCCGTCCAATTCTGAGAATGTTCATTTTTTGACTTTCCTGGAACCAAAAACAGCAGAAATCAGGCAGCTGGCACTGTGGCTCTTGTTAATAGGTTAGTCCAAGAAATCATATGAAAAGTACTCCAAAGTTGGAACAAAACACAAGAAAGTGGATAAAGCCAAGCATGGAACATAAAAAATTATAGATACATTTGCAATGTATCAACATCCCCAAGCTTAACTCCTGCTCGTCCTCGAGTAGGTAAGTGATAAAAAGAAAGAATAATTTTTGAGGTGACATGCACCGTCAAAGACTTGATCAAAGTATTTGTAAAACATTCAAGGCTGGGATCATAGTACTTCAATCATAATCATGAAAGACAAGGTTCTAGCAATAAGCAAAGAAACTATGATGCAACATGAAAAGACACAAACAAAAGATTCATGAATAACAATGCTTTGCAAGACGTTTGTTTGTTTCACATAAAGAAAACATAGCATAATAATATTCAGCTTGTCCCTCGTAGAGTAGCAAATATAAATACATAGGACACCTTCAAAGTTCATAAAAGTGACTAGATACAAAAGTTTAAAACAAGCAATATCAAGTTATGCATCAATCAACTAGTCTTGGGACAATGCACATAGAACTAAGAATGGCCACTATGCTCTCAAAGTAGGTGCATAAAGGTAGAAGATGGAGACTCAATATAATGGTGGTAGAAAGGCCTTATTATAAAAGGAAGTAGGGATTCAAGTCTCATAAAGAGCTTCCAAAAATTATGATACTTATAGCTTTCAGCTCTCATTGCCACTATCATAAGCATCTTGAAGTGATTAAGGTTAAAGTGAACAAACTATGGTGTACATGCTTGACAAAGTATAAGTTAGAAATCTCATGTCCCTTGTATACGAGGGTCGCTCCTCATGCTACTCAAGTTTAGTCACCGGTAAGTTCTTGTCATTGTAAGTACAAGTGTATCATAGAGAACCGCCAACGGGGTACCCCTTGCCCGATGATACGAAAGAATCCCCATATCAAAATGACAAGGCAAGCAGACAACGAGCATCTCAGCAATCTTCTTATTTACCATGGGAATATGGTGCTTTTTTCTCTCTTTCCTCTTTTTATAATCTCCTTTTTTTCTCTTTTCTCTTTTTTCTCAATATAGGACTCTTTTTTTATAAGAAGAATGCTTCATAGACAGCTCATTATGGTTACGCTGCAGGTTTCCACCATGTCAGCATGGATTAGACCAGTGGCCCAGGCGTTTCTCTAACACATATACATAACTCCATGGACTTACAAGCTCCCCTTTCATTTCATACCGACAACATCCATATACAAAAGAGCATGATATCAACTAGGTACAAGTACCAAGTGCAATGTTGAAAGCGTTCCCCATGAAAGCATGGTTCTGCTAATTCCCAACAAATAAGTGCAAGCATATACAACATAGACGACACAATGGTTCAAGATTATTAAGGGCAAGAAAAGTAAAGTGTGCCATCAAGTTTGTGAGAGCTTTAATCACTAGTTTTCTCATAACAAGTTTAATTTGGAAGGTAAACAAAAGCATGAATATACTTGGAATAGCATAAGCTAGTAGGTAGGTATGGTGGACTCTTTGGAATAACTTGGTTTAGGGAGTTGGATGCATGAGTGGAACTCATACTTTGTTGTGGAGGCTAGCAAAAGACTGGGAGCGAAAACTAAGCGAGCAATAATGGCCATAATCATGCAGAGCGACGAAACATCCTTGATCAAAGCATAAAGTGATACTACAAGTTGAAAACTAAAGGATCATAAAGGCTATAGGTGACTTGAGATAGTCATAACATGGTGTGAGCATGCGCCAAGTCAACCCAAATAAAGCATCAAAGGAGAATACCACTATACTATGCTTTAATATGCTAAAACAACGCATGATTCATCCAAGGCATATTAAGCAATCTCAATTGTTTATAACAAGCCATGCTACAGCAAAGAATACTAAGCATAAAGCCAAAACAATATCAAGCATGACATGACAAAGCATAGGCCACAGTAAAAAACGAGCTCTTTTTACCACATAAGCATGAACTTTCCTACTCTTTTCCAAACCAAACCAAACTATTTGCAAACCAATGTATGAAAGGGGGTCCAACCAATTTATTCAGAAAACTAAGAAAACCAAGCAAACAAAAAACCAAGACGAAAACGAAAAAGAAGACGCTCCAAGAACAACACAACTGTGCATGAAACAATAAAAAATGAAGCGTTTGGAAGAAACCTGGGATTTTTATTGATGAAGAAGGGGATGCCTTGGGCATCCCCAAGCTTTGACGCTTGTACTTCTTGGATATTTCTTGGGGTGACACGCGTGGCATCCCCAAGCTTGAGCTTTATTCCATCCGTCATCTCATTACTCATTCCTTCCATACACCTGAAATTTTTCTTCATACAAAACTTCACACAATCTTTATTAGCAATATTAGTGCACTCAAGATAAATAAGTCTTAAGGTTCAGTTCCAACACCAAATAAACTTCCATTAAAACACTAGATACTGTAGCACTTCCCTCAAAAAGCTCAATTTCCCAAAAAAATCAAAAAGGAACCAACAAGAAGCAAATGCAGAAAATGGCAGAAATCTGTCAAAACAGACCAGCAGGTAAAGACAAATTTTTTCGAAGACCTTCTGTTGCTCAAATCAAAAAGTGTTGAACTAACTAAAGTTAGATAACAACCTGGGGTAGAAGCACAAAAATTCAAGCCTCAAAAATACGTTCAAAGATTTTACACGAATTTTTACGGTGAAGCACAGAAATCTGTTTCGGGACAGCAACTTTCCCAATCATTACTTCTCTCTCATTAGAGGTTACTCTTGGCACAAAAAGCAAATAAAAAGGATAAGGAGCGGTTATTACTAAAGTAATAACTTCCAAGACTCATTTAAAACTTTTGGATTATCTCCCAATAAGTACTTTTATTTAACGCCTTTAAGTTAGGCATAAGAAGCAAGAAAAAGAATCAAGTGTTCTCAAATGAAGAAGCATTAAGACCAAAAAAAATTTCATAGGAGAAGCAAAATAAATCTTCTCTCTCTTCTTAGGGAAGTGTTCTATACCTTTCTTGAGTGGGAGTTGATATTTAATGGTGCCTTCTTTCATATCAATGATGGCACCAACAGTTATAAGAAAAGGTCTTCCCAAAGTAATAGGACAAGAAGCATTGTACTCAACATCCAAAACATAGAAATCAACGGGGACATAGGCATTGTTAACCATAATAAGAACATCATTAAGACTCCCCATGAGTTTCTTTTTAGCATTATCATCAAGTCGGACATTCAAATAAAAATCTTCAAATGGAGGCAAATCAAGCATATCATAAATCCTTCTAGGCATAATAGAAACACTACTATCAAGATCACAGAAAGCTTTGAAATCAAAGTCATTCACTTTCATATTAATGATGGGTTCCCAGCCATCTTCTTGTTTTATAGGAATAGAAGCTTTATGTTTCATCTTTTCTTCTTTAATCTTTATGAGAGAATCAGTAATGTGTTTTGTAAAGGCCATGTTCATAGCACTAGCATTAGGACTTTTAGCAAGCTTTTGTAGGAACTTAATAACTTCAGAGATGTTACAACCATCAAGATCAAAATCAAATTTATCATCTAGAGTAGGAGAACTATTACTAGCCTTAACACTAGTGGTGATAGTAGAAACACTAATGTTTCTAGCAATTTCATCTTCTCTTTCCCACTTAGCATGTAATTCAGCTAATAGTCTAACATTTTCACCAATTCTTACTTGTATAGCATTAGTAGCTGCAAAGGGATTATTATTAGTTTTAGGTTTAGCAGCCATTTTATTCAAAGAAGATTGAGCTTCAGCCAAAGATGCTATATTTCTTTCAGCATTAGAGAGTTTTTCTCAATAGTTTTATTGAAAGCAGTTTGTTTACTAATAAAGTCCTTAAGCATAACTTCAAGTTCGGAGGGAGCACTCCTATTATTGTTGTAAGAAATTCCATAAGCATTACCATTGTTGGGAGGGTATGGCTTATAATTGTTGTTACCAAAATTACTCCTATAAGCATTATTGCCAAAATTATTATTTCTTATGAAGTTCACATCAACTTGCTCTTCTTGAGAAACCAAAGAAGCTAAAGGGACATTATTAGGATCAATATGGGCTTTCCCATTCACAAGCATAGACATAATAATATCAATCTTATCACTCAAGGAGGAGGTTTCCTCAACAGAATTTACCTTCCTACCTTGTGGAGCTCTCTGAGTATGCCATTCAGAATAATTAACCATCATATTATCCAGAAGTTTTATTGCAGCACCCAAAGTGATGGTCATAAAGGTACCTCCAGCAGCAGAATCCAATACGTTCCTTGAAGAATAGTTCAATCCTGCATAAAAAGTTTGGATGATCATCCAAGCAGTCAGTCCATGAGTGGGACAATTCTTTACCAAAGATTTCATTCTTTCCCAAGCTTGAGCAACATGTTCATTATCAAGTTGTTTAAACTTCATTATTTCACTTCTCATAGATATAATCTTAGCAGGAGGATAGTATTTTCCAATAAAAGCATCTTTGCATTTAGTCCAAGAATCAATACTATTCCTAGTTAAGGAATTCAACCATTCTTTAGCTTTTCCTCTCAAAGAGAAAGGAAACAATTTCAGCTTAATAATATCACCATCTACATCCCTATGCTTTTGCATCTCACAAAGTTCAACAAAGTTATTTAGATGGGCAGCAGCATCTTCATTACCAATACTAGAAAATTGTTCTCTCATAACAAGATTGAGTAAAGCAGGTTTTATCTCAAAGAAAGTATCTTTAGGCACAGGTGGAGCAATAGGTGTGCTCATAAAATCATTGTTGTTGGTGCTAGTGAAGTCACACAACTTAGTGTTTTCAAGAGTAGTCATTTTTTTGGGTTTTCAAATAAGAAAGCAAACTGGTAAAACTAAATTTTTTGTGTTTTTGATAAAGAAACAAGAAAACAAAGCAAAACAAAAATAACAAAGTAAAGAGATTGGTTATGAGGGACTCCCCTTGTGAAGATGTCCTTGACTCCCCGACAACGACGCCAGAAAAATGGCTTTTGATGGGGAGGAAACAGGTTGAAGCTGTCTTGTATATCCCCGGCAACAGCGCCAGAAAAATGCTTGATGGCTTAGTGTACAGCGCCAGAAAAGTGCTGGTGCGGTGTTGATGTAGAGCTTGTTGGGAACCCCAAGAGGAAGGTATGATGAGCACAACAGCAAGTTTCCTCTGTTATGAAACCAAGGTTTAATCGAACCAGTAGGAGCCAGGAAACACCCCAAAGGTGTTGCTAGCTGAGCCTTGGCAGGGCGCACTACCGGTGCTAGTAGCAACATGGAGACCTGCACAACACAACCACAAAACTTTGTCCCCAACTTGCGATGAGGTTGTCAATCTCACCGTGTTTTGCTGAAAACAAAGGATTAAATGTATCAAATGGAAAGAAGTAATAGTTTGCAGAAAGTAAACACAAAACAGTAAACAGTTTATAGATTATATGTAAAGAAAAAAGACAAGGATCGGGATCCATAGTTCACTAGAGGTGGCTCTCCTTAAGATAGATAACATGTTGGGTGAACAAATTACAGGAGGGCAATTGACAAACATCGAGAAAGCAATACATGCATATACTAATCATCTTGACTCCTTTGAGACTTGATTGGGCATTACAACATTATACATAGACCACCATCCAACTGCATCTATGACTAATAATCCACCTTCAGGTTATCATTCGAACCCCCTCCAGTATTAAGTTGCAAGCAACAGATTATTGCTTTATGAACTACGTGTAAAGTAAACAATACGATTGTTCTATGAACAAAGGATTATTGTTTTCTCCCTAGTAGCAACAACACATCTAGTACCTTAGAGATTTCTGTCACTTCCCCAGATTACCAGAGGCATGAACCCACTATCGAGCATAAATACTAACTCTTGGAGTTGCTAGCATCTACTTGGACAAGATAGCTACTAACAACGGAAAGCATGCAAGATCACAAATAACAAAGACATGATAGAATCAATAATCAATCTGAAATAGCATCTCAATATCCATCGGATCCCAGCAAACGCAACATGTAGAATTACAAATAGATGATCTTGATCATGAACGGAGCTCACAAAATCTAAACATGAAAGCACAAAGGAGGAGAACCAGCCATCTAGCTACTACATGGATCCGTAGTCCAAGGATGAACTACTCACGAATCACACTGGAGGCTTGCATGGTGATGAAGAAGGCCTCCACGGTGAATTTCCCTCTCCGGCAGGGTGCAGGGAAGAGCTTCAGATCCCTCCCGATCTAGGGATGGAGATGACGGCGGCTATAGACTCTTTCGTGGATTTTTTGATCGGGCACTTAGGGTTTTTGTCCCGAGGGCAATATATAGGCAGAAGGGGAGGCCGAGGTGGTGCCGGAGGCGGCCACACCACCCCCTGGCGCGGGCCAGGTTAGGCCGCGCGGCCAGGTGGTGTGGTGGCCCCCTGGGCCCTCTCCGTCTCGTATTCTGGCATCTGATGACTTCCGGAAAAGTAGGCACTTTGTCTTTTGTCCCGTCCAATTCCGAGAATATTCATTTTCTGACTTTCCTGGAACCAAAAACAGCAGAAAACAGGCAGCTGGCACTATGGCTCTTGTTAATAGGTTAGTCCAAGAAATCATATGAAAAGTACTCCAAAGTTGGAACAAAACACAAGAAAGTGGATAAAACCAAGCATGGAACATCAAAAATTATAGATACATTTGCAATGTATCAGTGATGTACAGCAAGTACGCACAAGTATTGTGCGGGCATTGATCCCTTAGTTATTACCCTCTGACATGGACTTGTTTATATCATGGTATTGTTTGATGAAGCGGCCCGGACCGACCTTACGCGTATTCGTACGAGAGACTGGTTCCACGCTCAACATACGGCTTGTACCGTATAAGTGGCTAGCGGTGTCTGTCTCTCATTCAATAGTTGATATAGCATTTATAACGATGGGCCCCGAAAGGGGTGTAGTAGAGACAACTGTCGGATCCATGTTGTGGTTGGAAAGTTTGTAGTTTAGAAACGGTTCTATTGCAAAAGCCCTAACAACCACGTAAAACTTGCAATAGATAAAGTAGAGGCGTCTAACTTTATTTTGGAGGGGCATGTGATTATGATATGGCATTGGTCGTTGTGAAGATAAAGTAGTTTACTTTTCTGTTACTAAGTAGTATAGTAATAGTCATCATTCCGATGGACGACCTGGTGGAGGCGTCGTGGACTTGGCGTCAAACCAAGGGCAGGATGGAGATCATGCCGGAGCGCTCAATGGAGATCAAGGCGCAAGAAAGACCATATCATATCACATTATACATATGATATTGATACCTATTTTACATCTTATTGTGTGCTAGTATTTATATACTCAACGGTAGCAAATAAGATAATCCCTATTGAATTCCAATGTTCTGTGTTCCCCTTGTGTGTGCACCACCAAGAAAGTTCTTTGATATGAGGCGCCCTGTGGTGATTAGGGGTCAGACATATCTACGTTCGCATACAGTGGGTGTAAGCCATGTTGCACAGTGAATACACACAAGTTAGATTTGGCGAGCCTAGCACGTTACAGAGACGTGGCGTCAGAACACAAGACATCGAAAGATCGAGCATGAGTCACATGGATGATGTGATTGGCATTAGTGAATGTCTACCTTTGATAATGCACTGATGGTCGTGTTAATCGGGGGAGGTGCAGAGGATAGGGATCATGCGATCACTAAAATCATCCAGGGGATGAAAATTTTAGTGGAGACCAATTATAAATTGATCTCTTATTATAAACTTAGTCTAGATGTCTGGTTGGAAATATCTTATTAGATCTTAGCCTATCCCATTGAGGTCCTTTGCGACCATGGGAATATATTGCTTAATTTGGTACTTAGCAAAAAGGGTCCAACTTCATAGATTAATACCCACGCCTGAGGGATATCCTCGTAAAAGGTGATCTTCTATTCTTAATACAATAACCATTAGGAGATAATTCGATGACTCCGGAATGTTTGGAAAAACACTTAGCGATCTTGCATTAGAGTTGAGAACTCTTAAAGGGCTTGATTGCAAACGGAGGCCATGGATGAAAAGGTATATGTAAGATATACAAATTATAAATGTGGTTCTTGCAAAACTCGTTGCAGTTTGCAAAGTATTTGATACTTGTCCCGTTTTGTGAAAACAGGAGGATCTGCTTGAGAATTGCTGGTTTTGAGGCATCGTGACTTGATGACGGCAAGCAAAATAGTTGATGGTCGACATCACCTTTTCCCTCAAAGTTTGTCATTTGGATTAGTGGACTTGAATATAAATTTGTAATCCCTGTTTGTGTGTCTTGCTTTTGACGAGATGATTATTCATATGAACAAGTTACAAGCCAGTTTGTACTATTCTTATGAACAATACCTTATGGTCACATTACGATTACAAACAAAGTTATTCTCATCACTACGTTAATGATAATAGTTTAAACATTTATAAAGGATTAGAATGCTAAAAGATATCCAAAGTTTAATAATGAAATGACACTATAGTTTAAGTCATTTTGTTTATTGCAGGTTCTTTATGAAAGATCGGGGTCCTAGATGCTTAATCTGGAGACTTTGCAAAACCATGCCTCTTGGGCAGAATGACTAAGACTCCGCATTCTGGTAAAATGGTGATATCCGAAGAAATGTTGAAACTTATACATAATGATGTACCGTATTTTCAACAAGTAGTGGAAATCATTTATTATGGACTTAAGTGAATAAGTGTATTTACTTAATGAAACATGAAGTTTGAAATTATTTGAATTGTTCAAATGAGTTCATAACTAAATGGGATATTGAATTAACTGAATTAACAAGTCTCTTCGATTTGATCGACATGACTAAAGTATTCAATTAAGTTTAGCATAAAAAGGGTCTTGTGAAAGATGTTTCACAAATTATAATAGTTGGACGAATTCAAACTATGTTGAAAATGTCTAAATATCATAATCATTTTGTATTAGATACATATTATCTCTTATCGGGGTTATAGTTGTCATTTAGAGTTAGAGATCAAAATAAGCAAACACTCATTTGAAATACAAAGGAACATCTAAAAGATTCGTGGAAACAACACCATAAGTGTTATGGCAAGTTCGAGTTTCTGGAGACTTTCATAAGTCGAAATCGTGGCGAATAAACAAGTCTTTGTAGAGCATTCTTAGGAAGCTATGAATGCATTTTCCACAAGGGGCAAACCTGTTGTTGTCCTAAGTTGATGTGTCTTGATGAAGATATAGGTGGAAGAAAGTAAAAGATCAAATCAACGTATTTGACCTTACCTCTGGATTGTTGAGTGGCGCAGTGGAATTTGTTTCGTGAATCCAAACTCTGCAAATAGAGGAGAAACCAATGATAATGATCATAAAGTTTCAGTGAATACTTTTACTAAAGAAAGTAGGATTCAACTATATATTCTACAAGTTTGTGGAATTATATATTGATTCACTTGTCTTGTTTTGAACAAGACATACCTACGAAATACAAAGAAGCGTGATGGACCTAAGTACGAGAAATGAATGGTCATTGAAATCTCGTTGGTGGAATTCTCGATTTGATGATGATCAAAGAATTTTGGAATGTCCAAGATTATCGAGAGGACCTAGATTTGAGTGGGAGAAAATCACCTTGGCTAATTCATAATGTGTAGCTGACATATTTTGAGTGGGAGCTAAGTGAAATTCCTAGATCTCAAACATGAATGTCATATTTGAGTGGGAGCGTAAAATAATTCTAGGATACGTGGACGACATATATGAATGATGTGATTGGTGTTAATAATGTTTAAGTTAGATAAATAAGGATGAAGTTGAAGTTATTAAACAAGAAAATCTATCAAGATAGATTGATGAGTTTAATAAACACTGAATGTTGAATGCTTCCTGAACTTGATTCTGAAAGATGTTCAAAATGTCCTAAGACAAGATTCTAAAGAAGCTCAGAATAGAACAAGGTGAGAAAGAAGTTCTTACTGTATGAAGCATTGATTTAGTATTGCAATTATGGTTGAAAGAAAGAGATGTGTTGCATCTCCTATGCCTCAGTCATAGGTTCTTCCATATAACCATGTTGTATACTCGACGTAATGTGACCTGAAGTTCTGGTTGGAAGGACAAAGTCTTAACTATAAGACGTGTCTTTAAGTGATTCCTGAGTTGATCACTAAACCAGAATTAAGTTTGTACATAAATGGCAAGAAGCAATGTAAGTGGCATAGATGCATTTCATGCACTAGGACCTACATAGATATAGAAGTATAAAGGCTACATCTGATGTGATGTATAATGTTATGGCGGGGCTAGTTCGCTTTTAACGTAGAATGATGTGTCCCAGGGCCCAGTGCCCATGAGAAAGCCCTCGAGGTTGATCTAAAGTCACTGTAAGCTCCTAGAATCTGGCCTCATTCTGCTGCCATGACTATAGTATATACACAAAGGATAGCAAAGGGTGTTTCGAAGTTTAGATGACAACGGTGAAAACGACCATCATCATAAACACTAGAAACAAAAGTCTCACTTTGTCGCCAAACAAATGCTTTGACCCATTATATGATAATGGTGTGAATGTCAAAATTAGGAAGACGTTAAGGATTTGCAAAAGACATAATGATCTGGTAAAACAAAACATGGACATGACGTTTCCCATGAGCATGCATGATCTGTAAACGCATATGGTATATGGTTTATATGAGTAAAATGCAAGATGGATTATTTGTACTCTAGTGCAAGTGGAAGACTGAAGGAGATATGCCCTAGAGGCAAATAATAAATAGGTTTTTATTGTCATATCTCAATTAGTTTATAATAGTTTCATATTATGCTAGAACTGTGCCAAGTAGAAACATTGGTATAGGTGTGGTATGAAACAACCAAGTCCCTAGTAGCCTCTATTTATACTAGTTCGTTGGTCATGAGGATGATCTGGGTTTCAAGATCATGGGCATTTATGCCGATTGACAACAGGATCATATCATTGGAGAATGATGTGATTGGACATTCCTCGAAGGATTGCAACACGATTAAGTCATATAGTTCATTGTTGCAACAACTATACCTAGACTCCTTATCCTTAGACCGTGAGCTCATATTACTCACTGTTTCCCGAGGCTGCTTAGACTGCATCAAGCACCACTTGGTAATACAGTGGTTATAAAGGTGTACATTGGATATTTCAAAGGAATAGTAGATGACATGTGACTGCAAGACTGGGATTTTTTCACCCACATGACGGGTAAAGACCGGCTTGGTGAGATTACATCTATAAATATTGCAACATATGACTCAGTCACGGGGATGTAATATCACGGTAACAAGAAAACAGAACTTGTTATGAACGAGATTGAACAAGGTATGGGATACCAATGATCGGATCTCGGACAAGTTGTATCGAGAAACAAAAGGAAGAGGATGCTACATTTAGCGGTTCAAACGACATTGTCCTCACGAATGCATAGGGGTCACATGGACATCCCTGGTCCCTCTGTTGATCATTGATACAGATCATGTCTAGAGCATTCCCGAGCCGTGAGAGGATACACTTAAGGGTACGATGAGAGAGATCATTCGTAAGACGGAATCACAGTAGAGAAAGAGAAACCCGGAATCGTTCCGTAGAGAGATCCGAAGTTGTTCGGAGAAAGAATAAAGGAAAAGACCGGAAAAGTGTTTTCGGATAAATGGGAATTTAAATATATATTTATTATATGTTAATTGTGAATTAATATATTCTAACTAATATTTAGATTAAGATTTATAGAGGCAACTTTTATATTAGGCCAAATCCCGGAGGGAAATAGCCTAGAATAAAAGCTGCAGAAAAATAAAGGGAAAAAGGAAAAGAAAAGGCCAACCCACATGGGCGGCGGATAACAGCCGCCGCAGTGGGCGGTGAGCAGCTGGGCTGTGCTCACGGGCGGGCGGCAGATACTTCACGCTGCTCCGAGCGAGCCACAGCCACCGGCCACTGCCGCGGGCCTGCTCAACCCCGGCTCAAGGGAGCTCACGGGGGAGCGGGCGGGCAGGGCTGGCCAACGGGCCGCGGGCGAGCAAGCGCCAGCCCACTCGGGCAACGCCTCGTTGCCGCACGCGCAGCGGGCAGGCTGGGCCGCCAGGGCGCTCCGGCCCACCCGGGTCGGCCAGCTAGGCTACAGTGCTGGTGATACATTGCAAATGTATCTATAATTTTTTGATGTTCCATGCTTGGTTTTATCTACTTTCTTGTGTTTTGTTCCAACTTTGGAGTACTTTTCATATAATTTCTTGGACTAACCTATTCACAAGATGCCACAGTACCAGCTGCCTGTTTTCTGCTGTTTTTGGTTCCAGGAAGTCAGAAAATGAATATTCTCGGAATTGGACAAGACAAAAGCCAAAGTTATTATTTTACCGGGGGACACTTGGAGCCAGAATACGAGACGGAGAAGGGCCAGAGGGTGGCCACAACACCTGGTGGTGCGGGCCAGGCCAGGCCGCGCCAGGGGGTGGTGTGGGCCCCTCCGGCACCCCCTCGGTCTCCCCTCTCGCCTATAAGAGCCTCCCGATGCATAAACCCTAAATCGTCAAGCCTTTAGCCACGAAAAGTACCGTAGTGCCGCCGCCACCGAAGGGGAGATTCGGGGGACAGAAAGTCTCTGCTCTGGCACCCTGCCGGGACGGGGAAGTGCCCCCGAAGCCATCTCCATCGATCTCCACCACCATCTCCATCACCGTTGCTGATTCCCATGATGAGGAGGGAGTAGTTCTCTCTCGAGGCTAAGGGTTCTACCGGTCGCTATGTGTTCATCTCTCTCTCTCTCTATGCATGATCTTATTGAGATCATGAGCTTGTAATCTATAGATCTACCTTGCTACTCAAGTGCTTTAATAGATCTCTGTTGTCCCCATGTGTGTGAAGTTGACAGTGTGCACACCATGGTGGCACTTAGGCTAGAGATTACAAACACTTGTTATGATTTATATTTGGAGTTGGATGTCTTTATGAAATTGTGGTATTTGTTTGAACCATCTAGTGCTCAAGGTGACAGTGTGGGGTTTTCTAGATGGGAAAGATGAACTTTGAGGTGTGCTGTTATAGCCCTACCATCGATTAGAGTGTTCAACCGGAGAGTCGTTAAGAGTAGTATCATAAAGAGAAGATATTTATATGAGAGTGTTCACTAGTGAAAGTATGATCCCTAGGCCTTGTTTCTAAGCATTGAAACACCATTTTCTATTAGATCTATTACATGTTTGCTTGCTTCTATCTTTATTTCAGTTTTACTTTAGTCTTTTCCACGCTATCAAGCTATTTTGTATCACCATTAACACTTATAATTATCCATACCACTTGTATTTCACTATCTCTCTAATTATCCATACCATTGGGTGTGTTAGGGACACAAGAGACTTCTTGTATCTTGATTGCAGGGTTGCTTGAGAGGGGATACCTTTGACCACTTCCTCCCTGAGTTCGATAAACCTTGGGTGATCCAATTAAGGGAAAACTTCCTGCTGTTCTACAAACCTCTGCACTTGGAGGCCCAACAACTGTCTACAAGAATAGAAGTGCGTAGACATCAAGCTATTTTCTGGCACCGTTGTCGGGGAGGTAAGGTAAAAGTTACTCACATCCTCTGGTGTGAGTGCTTGAAGTTATTTCCTTTAGATTCTACAATTTTGTCTTTTTGTTTCTTGTTTTCACTAGTTAGGCTTAATGGAAAACAACAACAAAATTAGAGAGCTTTATAGTATTTATCTTGAGTTAGGACATGAAGTGTTTGAAGAGAAAATTAGAAAACCTATGGAACTTTATTTGCATGCTAATAGCAATGTTGTTAGTATGAATTCTTTGGACACCATTATTGCTAATGCTATGGAAAAGTCTAAGCTTGGGGAAGCTAGTTTTTATGAAAATGATCTTTTTAGTTCCCCAGCTTTGGAGGATAGCTATTCTATTGCTTATGATGATACTATACCTCCAATATATGATGATTGCAATGATGAATATGATATTTTCAGTCCACCTACTGTTGAGGAGGAAATTAATTATGATTACAATATGCCTCCTATATTTGATGATTATGGTGATGACAATAATAATGATAACTATTTTGTTGAATTTGCTCCCACTATAATCAATAAGAATGACTATGTTTATGTGGGGAGTATTAATTCTTTTATGCATGTGGCTCATGATAAGAATGTTTCTTATGATAGTTATACTGTTACTTTTATTCATGATGCTACTGAAAGTTATTATGAGAGAGGGAAACATGGTTTTATGTGTCTCAACAATATTAAGTCACCATAGCCTTTATGATCCTTTAGTTTTCAACTTGTAGTATCACTTTATGCTTTGATCAATGATGTTTTGTCGCTCTTCATGCTTATAGCCATTATTGCTCTCTTAGTTTGTCGCTCCCAGTCTTTTGCTAGCCTCCACAACCAAGTATGAGTTCCCCTCATGCATCCAACTCCCTAAACCAAGTTATTCCAAAGATTCCACCATACCTACCCACTAGCATATGCTATTCCAAGTATATTCATGTTTTTGTTTACCTTCTGAATTAAACTTGTTATGAGAAAACTAGTGATTAAAGCTCTCACGAACTTGATGGCACACTTTACTTTTCTTGCCCTTAATAAACTTGAACCATTGTGTCGTCTATGTTGTATATGCTTGCACTTATTTGTTGGGGATTAGCAAAACCATGCTGTCATGGGGAACGCTTTCAACATTGCACGGGTACTTTGTACTTAGTTGATATCATGCTATTTTGTCTAGGGATGTCGTCGGTGTGAAATGAAAGTGGATCTTGTAAGTCCATGGAGTTATGTATATGTGTTAGAGAAACGCCTGGGCCGCTGGTATAATCCATGCTGACATGGTGGAAACCTGCAGCGTAACCATGATGAGATGTCTATGAAGCATTCTTCTTATAAAAAAAGAGTCTTATATTGAGAAAAAAAGAGATTCTGAAAAGAGGAAAAAGAGAAAAAAGCACCATATTCCCATGGTAAATAAGAAGATTGCTGAGATGTTCGTTGTCTGCTTGCCTTGTCATTTTGATATGGGGATTCTTCTGTATCATCAGGCAAGGGGTACCCCGTTGGCGGTTCTCTATGATACACATGTACTTACTATGACAAGAACTTACGGTAACTAAACTTGAGTAGCATGAGGAGCGGCCCTCGTATTCAAGGGACATGAGATTTCCAACTTATACTTCGTCAAGCATATACACCATAGTTTGTTCACTTTAACCTTAATCACTTCAAGATACTTATGATAGGGGCAATGAGAGCTGAAAGCTAATAAGTACCATAATTTTTGGAAGTTATTTATGAAACTTGAATCCCTACTTCCTTCTATGAAGGCCTTTCTTTTACTTTTATGTTGAGTTTCCACCTTCTATCTTTATGCACCTACTTTGAGAGCATAGTGGCCATTCTTAGTTCTATGTGCATTGTCCCAAGACTTGTTGATTGATGCATAACCTTGATATTGCTTGTTTTAAACTATTTGCATCTAGTCACTCTTATGAACTTTGAAGGTGTCATATGCATTTATATTTTCTACTCTATGAGGGAAAAGCTGAATACTATTATGCCATGATTTCTTTATGTGAAACAAACAAACATCTTGCAAAGCATTGTTATTCATTAATCTTTTGTTTGTGCCTTTTCATGTTACAATATAGTTGCTTTGTCTTATAGCTAGAACTTTGTCTTTCATGTTATGATTGAAGTACTATGATCCCAGCTATCATTGTTTTACAAATACTTTGATCAAGTTTATGATGGTACATGTTAACTCAAAAATTATTCTTTCTTTTTATCACTTACCTACTCGAGGACGAGCAGGAGTTAAGCTTGGGGATGTTGATACATTGCAAATGTATCTATAATTTTTGATGTTTCATGATTGGTTTTATCTACTTTCTTGTGTTTTGTTCCAACTTTGGAGTACTTTTCATATGATTTCTTGGACTAACCTATTAACAAGATGCCACAGTGCCAGCTGTATGTTTTCTGCTGTTTTTGGTTCCAGGAAGTCAGAAAATGAATATTCTCGGAATTGGATGGGACAAAAGCCAAAGTTATTATTTTACCGGGGGACACTTGGAGCCAGAATACGAGACAGAGAAGGGCCAGAGGGTGGCCACACCACCTGGTGGCGCGGGCAAGGCCAGGCCACGCCAGGGGGTGGTGTGGGCCCCTCTGGCACCCCCTCGGTCTCCCCTCTCGCCTATAAGAGCCTCCCGATCCATAAACCCTAAATTGTCAAGCCTCTAGCCACGAAAAGTACCGCAGCGCCGCCGCCATCGAAGGGGAGATTCAGGGGACAGAAAGTCTCTGTCCCGGCACCCTGCCGGGATGGGGAAGTGCCCCCGGAGCCATCTCCATCGATCTCCACCACCATCTCCATCATCGTTGCTGATTCCCATGATGAGGAGGGAGTAGTTCTCTCTCGAGGCTAAGGGTTCTACCGGTATCTATGTGTTCTCTCTCTATGCATGATCTTATTGAGATCATGAGCTTGTACTTGATACATTGCAAATGTATCTATAATTTTTTATGTTCCATGCTTGGTTTTATCCACTTTCTTGTGTTTTCTCCACACTTTGGAGTACTTTTCATATGATTTCTTGGACTAACCTATTAACAAGAGCCACAGTGCCAGCTGCCTGTTTTCTGTTGTTTTTGGTTCCAGGAAAGTCAGAAAATAAATATTCTTGGAATTGGACGGGACAAAAGCCAAAGTGCCTATTTTTCCAGAAGACTCCAGGAGCCAGAATACGAGACGGAGGAGGTCCAGGGGCTGGCCACACCCCCCCCCAGGCGCGGGTTGGGTCTGGCCGCGCGAGGGCATGGTGTGGTGGCCCCAGGCACCCCTCGGTCTCCCTCTTCGCCTATAAGAAGCCTTCTAACCTAAAAACTCTGGGGGGGGTCGACGTTTTTCCAGAAGGAGTTCCGCCCCGCCGCCACCACGAGATTCCATGAAACAGCACCAGAAACTCCATTCTGGCACCTTGCCGGGATGGGGAATTAGAGGAGATCATCGCCATCATCATCACCATCGCTTCTCCATGGACCATCCATGTTTCCCCCATCTATGAGTGAGTAATCCCCCACTGTAGGCCATGGGGATGGTAGGGATTGGATGAGATCGTTCATGTAATGGTATCAGATTGTTAGGGCATGGTGCCTAGTATCTTTTATTAGTGCTTTATGACTTTGTTGCGACTTGTTGTGCTTAATGCTTATCACTAGGGCCCGAGTGCCATGATTCCAGATCTAAACATGTTATTGATTCATTATGATAGTATTGTTTTTGGTCTTATCTACAAGTTGTATACACACGTTGTTGTCCGGAACCAATGGCCCCGAAGTGACAGAAATCGGGATAACCGGAGGGAATGGCTTTGATGTGAGGATCACATGTGTTCACGGAGTGTTAATGCTTTGCTCCGGTGCTCTATTAAAAGAAGCACCTTAATTGTCAGTAGTTCCCTTGAGGCCCCGCTGCAAACGGGCTGGCAGGACAAAAGATGTTGTGCAAGTTCTCATTATGAGCACGTATGACTATATATGGAACACATGCCTAGGATTATCTAGTACTTGGATGCTTTATCTTATTTATGTGCAATTGCCCTATGTTCTGATTGTTATGTGAATTGTCTTGTCCATGCAACGCCCATCCATCCATCCCTATGCCTACCGCACTCGAATCCCACTGTTTACTGCTATTTCTACTACAAAACTGTTGTTACTGATAAACTGATGTGAGCAAGATTGTTTCCAGGTGCAGCTGAATTGACAACTCAGTTGTTAAGGCTTATAAATATTCTTTGGTTCCTCTTGTGTCGAATCAATAAATTGGGTTTCACTTCCCTCGAAAATACTGCGATACACCCCCTATCTTGTGGGTCATCAAGACTATTTTCTGGCGCCGTTGCCGGGGAGCATAGCTTTATTTATCAAGTCTACTTGGAATCACTATTGTTCAAGCTAAGTTTATTCTTGCCTTATCATGCTTGTTGTCAATGGTTGGTTTCTTCGAAACTGAAGCTTATTGGCAAGGTGGGTTCACGGAAGATCAAAAATATTATTATAAGGAACACCGCTTGTCACATATGGGAAACACTTATGGGAACAAATTGATAGATTGTATACCATTGCTAGAAATGTGTGCTCTACTTATAATGTTACTTATTCTGTGATGAATCTTGTTGCAGAAAGAGGTATAAACACCTCCCTTTTCAATGTGAGTATAATGATAATGATACCATATCTTCTTATGCTAAAGGAATTTATGACTTTTATGATGCGGAACAAATTGAAGAATGTATTGCTTGGAAGGGTGCTTTTGAACTTGCTAGTTTGCTTGAAAATATTGATGATTCACCTTACAAATATGAGGTTTATGGTATACTTAAATTTTGCTTTGATAATTACAAGGATGAAAATGGCTATATTCTTGAATATTTTAATAGATGCTTTCCACAAATGGAAGAGACTAATTACTTGCAGGATCCTATGGAAGAAGAAATTGATGAACCTGAAATATCATTAGATGAAAAAGAGGAGGAGAGTGATGAACAAAAGGAGGAAGAATGGATTAGCTACCCATGCCTACCTTCTAATGAGAGTAACTCTTTATCCCTTACATTATTTGATTATCCTCCATGCTTAATAAAGGAGGATGAATGTTATGTTCCTGAGGACTCTTTTGGAAATGTTTACAATAAAGCCCTAGTGCTTGTAGATCATGAAGAGCATGCTTTATGTGATAGTTATATTGTTGAGTTTATTCATGAGGCTACTAAAAATTATTATGAGAGAGGAAAATATGGTTGTAGAAGTTTTCATGGTATTGAAACACCTCTCTATGTGCTGAAAGTTTTGAAGTTACTCTTGTTTTATCTTCCTATGCCTGTCACTTTGTTCATTGTGAATTTATTTGCATACACGATTCCTATGCATAGGAAGTGGGTTAGACTTAAATGTGTTTAGAATTTGCTTCTTGATGCTCTCCTTTACTTCAACTCATATTTCTTATGTGAGCATCCTCTCAAACTATCATGCCTGAAGATGATAATATGTCAATTATTCTTGGGAGACCTTTTCTTAAATACTACAGGAGTTGTTATTAATTGTAATCAAGGGAAGGTGACCTTCAATGTTAATAACAAGGAACACACTGTCTATTTCCCCAAGAAGATTGAAAGGACTTATGGTTTTAATACAATTGAACATGTTGAGGGCATTCAAGTGGAGAAATATATTGTCCCATACCAAGAGAAAAATTTGAAACTATTATGATTGGGACCATTGCTATCAAGGTTGAGGTAACATAATCATTAGTAGAATACAAAGTTTTGTCTCATATGAAATTGTTTTGGTAGCAAGACCTGATCAACCTTGTTAACAAAAGGATTTCATTGAACAAAACAATATTTTCACTATGATTATCTCCGCTTACTTCTATTCTATCCATTTTAGTTTTTGCTTTTGCCTAACTTAAAGGCGTTAAAGAAAAGTACTTATTGGGAGATAACCCAAAAGTTTTAGATGAGTCTTGGAAGTTATTACTTCAGTAATAACCGCTCCTTATCCTTTTTATTTGCTTTTTGAGCCAAGAGTAACCTCTAATGAGATAGAAGTAATGATTGGGAAAGTTGTTGTCCCGAAAAAGATTTCTGTGCTTCACCGTAAAAATTCGTGTAAAATCTCTGAACGTCTTTTTGAGGCGTGAATTTTTTTGCTTCTGCCCCAGGTTGTTATCTAACTTTTGTTAGTTCAACACTTTTTGATTTGAGCAACAGAAGGTCTTCGAAACAATTCGTATTTACCTGCTGGTCTGTTTTGACAGATTTCTGCCATTTTCTGCATTTGCTTCTTGTTGGTTCCTTTTTTAGTTCTTTTGGGGAATTGAGCTTTTTGAGGAAGTGCTACAGTAGCTAGTGTTCTAATGGAAGTTTATTTGGTGTTATAACTGAACCTTAAGACCTATTATCTTGAGTGCACTAATGTTGCTAATAAAGATTGTGTGAAGTTTTGTATGAAGGAAAAATTTCAGGTGTATGGAAGGAATGAGTAATGAGATGAAGGATGGACTAAAGCTCAAGCTTGGGGATGCCATGTGTTGGAATTATGCCCTAGAGGCAATAATAAAGATGTTATTATTATAATTCTTGTTCATGATAAAGTTTATATTCCATGCTAGAATTGTATTAAGCGGAAACTTTAATACTTGTGTGGTTTGTGAACAACACCGTGTCCCTAAGTACGCCTCTATGGACTAGCTCATTGATCAATGATGGTTAAGGTTTCCTAACCATAGACATGAGTTGTCAATTGATAATGAGATCATATCATTGGGAGAATGATATGGTGGACAGACCCAAACTAAGCGAAGCAATTAGATCGTGTCATTGTGTTCATCTTTGCGAAGCTTTTATTATGTCAAATATTGTATTCCTTAGACCATGAGATAATACAACTCCCTGGTATCGAAAGAAAGCTTTGAGGTCATCAAACGTCATCCTATGAGAGGGTGATCATAAAGGTGTCTCTCAGGTAATCGGAAAGTATCTGTTGGGTTGTATGTATCGAGATGGGATTTGTCCCTCCCAAGTCGGAGAGATATACTTCGGGCCCACTCGGTAATCGATATCAACACCGCTTGCAAGCATGTGGTTAAGGAGTTAATCACAAAGTGATATCGGATTACGGAACGAGTAAAGTACTTGCTGTGAACGAGATTGAACTAGGTATGACGATACCGACGATCGAATCTCGGGCAAGTAAAATATCGCGAGACGAAGGGAATATATATATGGGATTGATTGAATCCTGGCATCGTGGTTCATCCGATATGATCATCGATGAATGTGTGGGAGTCAATATGGGTGCCCAGACCCCGCTGTTGATTATTGATAGAAGATCATGTCTGCATATTCTCGAACCCGCAGGGTCACACACTTAACGTGTCTCGACGCTAGGATAGATTGGATACTTGGTTTATGAATTTTTGTTCGGAGTCTCGGATGGGATCCGGGACATCACGAGAGGTTCCGGAATGGTCCGGAGAATAAGATTCATATAAGGCAGTGCAGTTTTTGGAGTTCGGAATTGTTCCGGGTTAATCGGTATTGTACCGGAAGCTTCTAGAACCTTCCGGAAGGGGGCCAACGTGGTCCCACCTTCCGGGAGGGGGCATGGGCCTATGAGGGAGTGTCCTGGCCGCATTGGGCCAGGGGCACAAGGCCCCATAGGGCCCAGCCGATCCTAGATAAGTTTAAACTCGTTTAAACTAGAGATAGGATTTCTAGATAAGGGAGAGTTTAAATCGTTTAAACTAGAGATAGGCTTGGAGGATGGGCAAGGGCTGGCCGCACCCCCCTCTATATATAGAGGGCTGGTGCGCCCCCTCCCCCCCCCCCACAACACACCTTCCTCCAAACCCTAGTTACCCTGCTGCCCTCCTCTCTCCCTCCCGACTGTTTGTAGGCGAAGCCCTGCTGCAGAAATTCTCCACCATATACACCGCGCCGTCGCGTTGTAGATCCAATCTATCTCTCCACCCTACTTGCTGGTCCGAGGAAGGAGGAGACGTCGAGGTGCTGCACGTGTGCATCTCACGGAGGCACCGCCACTTGTGGTGCTAGATCGGATCGGATCGCGAGGAGGAGAAGCGAGTACGACTACATCACCCACGTTCCGACGAACGTTCCGCTGTGCGAATCTTCAAGGGTATGAAGATCTAATCCAATCTCTCTCGTTGTTTGCATCTCCTAGATTAGATCTTGGCTTTCCTTCTGATCGCTTCCGTAGAAAATTTTGATTTACTATGCTGCGAAACCCTTCAGTGGTATCAGAGCTAGATCTATGCGTAGATGTGTTTCACGAGTAGAACGCAACATGGTTGTTGCGGGCGTTGATGTTTTCTGTTGCAAGCCTCTTGTTTGTGTTCTTCTTATGACGCGGGATAGTGAGATTGAAGCGGTCCAGGCCAACCTTACGTGACGTCGTTCGCGAGACCGGCTCCGCACTTGACGTGTGGCTTGTACCATACATGCGGCTGGTGGATGTCAGTTTCTCTCACTATAGTTGTCATGGGATTAACACCGGAGTTTGGCAACCATAATATCACCATTGTGGCTTTCCGTAGGTAAGAATCGTTCTTAGCATCTACTCCCATAAGCCATGTAAAACATGCAACAACAAAGTAGAGGCGTCTAACTTGTTTTTGCAGGGAGTGTTTTCTGTGATATGGTATGGCCCAAGATGTGATGTGTATATTGTATGCGATGATCATGTTTTGTAATGTTTCACGACTTGCATGTCGATGAGTACACAACCGGCAGGAGCCATATGGTTGTCTTTATAATTGTGTATGACCTGCGAGTCAACTTCTTATACACCATGTAATAGCTTTACTTTATCGCTAAGTAGTTAGCAATAGTTGTAGTTGCTATTCGTGGTGGAGGCAATCATGGTGGAGTGATGGAGATCATGCCGGAACGGACAAGATGGAGATCATTGCACGAAGATTGGCTATACCATGTCACATAAAGTTATATGCATGTGATGTTTATCCTTTTATGTATCTTATTATGCTTAGATCGCGACGGTAGCATTATAAGATGATTCCTCACTTAAAGATCAAGATAAAAGCTGTGTTCTCCCCAAGTATGCACCGTTGCGAAAGTTTGTCGTGTCCAAGCATCACGTGATGATCGGGTGCTATAGACTCTACGCTCACATACAATGGGTGCAAGTCAGTTTTGCACACGCGGAAATACTTGGGTCTAACTTGACGAGCCTAGCATGTACAGACATGGCCTCGGAACACAAGAACCGAAAGGTTAAGCATGAGTCATATGAATGATATGATCGACACTTCGTTGTCCACCATTGAAACCACATCTCTTCTCGTGAAGATCGGATTAGGTGTGGTGAATTTGGATCGTGTTCACTAAACAACTTGAGGGATGTTGAATTTAGTGGGAGTTCATCTAGTAATTTGATTAAGTTGAACTATTTATCATGAACATAGTCTAAATTGTACTTGCAAATACTGTAGATCACATGGCCAAGTCCAACTTCAACTTCAACGTTTTTGCTGAGAAAGAAAAGCTTAGAAACAATGGGTCTAACTTCACCAACTGGTTCCGCAATCTAAGAATCATTCTGTCTGGCGGACAAAAGGACTATGTCCTTGAGAAAGCGTTAGGTAACCCCCCTGCTGCAACTGCGCCGGCTGATGAGAAAGCTGTCTATCAGTCGCGCAAAGATGATTATGGTGTGATTAAGAGCACCATGTTGTTTGCTATGGAACCGGAACTTCAAAATCGTTTTGAAAACTATCCCGGGCCCTTTGAGATTCTCGAGGAGCTGAAAACCATGTTTTAGACTCAGGCCCGTTCTGAGAGATATGAGATCTCTGAGAAGTTCTTTAACTGCAAGATGGAGGAAGGGAGTTCCGTTAGTGGGCACGCCATTAAGATGTCGGGCTACACTCAACGCCTTGAGCAACTGGACTGCAAGATTCCAGAGGAGCTCAAGATTGACAGGGTTCTGCAATCACTCCCTCCCAGCTACAAAAGTTTTGTAGTGACTCATAATCAGATTGGTTCCACTGATACGATCACCGAGCTCTTCGCAAAGCTGAAGGCTGCGGAGGTGGACATCAAGAAGGATAATCATGTGTTGATGGTCAACAAGCCCTCCTTTAAGAAAGGTAAAGGTGCAAATAAGCCCTTCAAGAAAGGCGGCGGCAAGCGCGTTGCCCCTACTGAGAAGAAGCTCAAGTCTGGTCCTAAGCCGGAAACTGAGTGCTTCTATTGCAAGGACAAGGGTCACTGGAAGCGCAACTGTCCGAAGTACTTAGCGGACAAGAAGGCTGGCACCATCAAAGGTATATTTGATATACATGTTATTGATGTTTTCCTTACTAGCCCTCGTTGTAGTGCCTGGGTATTTGATACTGGTTCAGTTGCTAATATTTGTAACTCGAAACAGGAGCTACGGAATAGACGGCAGCTTGCGAGGGATGAGGTGACGATGCGCGTTAGCAACGGATCAAGAGTTGATGTGATGGCCGTCGGCACGCTCACCTTAGTTTTACCTTCGGGATTAGTTTTAAACCTTAATAAATGTTATTATGTGCCTGCGTTGAGCATGAACATTATTTCTGGATCGTGTTTATTGCAAGACGGTTATTCATTTAAATCGGAGAATAATGGTTGTTCTATTTATATGAGTAACATCTTTTATGGTCATGCACCTATTGTGAATGGTTTATTTCTTCTAAATCTCGAAAGGGATGAAACACACATCCATAACATTGAGGCTAAGAGATGCAAAGTATATAGTGATAATACTACTTATTTGTGGCACTGTCGTCTAGGTCATATTGGTGTAAAGCGCATGAAGAAACTCCATTCTGATGGACTTTTGGAGTCTCTTGATTTTGAATCATTTGACACATGCGAACCATGCCTCATGGGCAAGATGATCAAAACCCCGTTCTCCGGTATGATGGAGCGAGCAACGGACTTGTTGGAAATCATGCATACCGATGTATGCGGACCGATGAGTGTTTCGACGCGCGGTGGATATCGCTATTTTCTCACTTTTACCGATGACTTAAGTAGATATGGGTATATCTATTTAATGAAACATAAATCTGAAACGTTTGAAAAGTTCAAAGAATTTCAGAATGAAGTGGAGAACCATCGTAACAGAAAGATTAAGTTTCTACGATCCGATCGTGGGGGCGAATATTTGAGTTATGATTTTCTCACGCATCTCAAAGCAAGTGGAATCGTTTCGCAACTCACGCCACCCGGAACACCACAGCGCAATGGTGTGTCTGAACGCCGGAATCGAACCCTATTAGATATGGTCCGATCAATGATGTCTCTTACTGATTTGCCATTATCATTTTGGGGTTATGCATTAGAAACCGCCGCATTCACTTTAAATAGGGCTCCATCTAAATCCGTTGAGACGACACCGTATGAACTGTGGTTTGGTGCTAAACCTAAGTTGTCGTTTCTTAAAGTTTGGGGAAGCGAAGCTTACGTCAAGAAGTTGATGCCGGACAAGCTCGAACCCAAAGCGGAGAAATGCATCTTCATAGGATACCCTAAGGAAACTATTGGGTATACCTTCTATCACAGAACCGAAGGCAAAGTGTTTGTCGCAAAGAACGGTTCCTTTCTTGAGAAGGAGTTTCTCTCGAAAGAAGTGAGTGGGAGGAAAGTAGAGCTAGACGAGGTTATTGAACCTTCTCTTGAATTGGAGAGTAGCGCAGCACCTGAAATTGTTCCAGTGCCGCCTGCACCAACGATAGAGGAAGCTAATGACAAGGATCATGAAGCTTCGGACGATGCTGCTACTGAACGTCGCAGGTCGACAAGGTCGCGTGCCCCTCCTGAGTGGTACGGCAACCCTGTCTTGACTGTCTTGTTAGTAGAAGACAGTGAACCTACGAACTATGAGGAAGCGATGATGAGCCAAGACTCTGAGAAATGGCTAGAAGCCATGAAATCCGAATTGGGATCCATGAGCGAAAACCAAGTATGGACTTTGGTGGACCCTCCTAGCGACCGAAAGGCCGTTGAGTGCAAATGGATCTTCAAGAAGAAAACGGACGCAGATGGTAATGTTACCGTCTATAAAGCACGGCTTGTTGCGAAAGGTTTTCGACAAGTTCAAGGTGTTGACTACGATGAGACTTTCTCTCCCGTAGCGATGTTTAAGTCCATTCGGATTTTATTAGCAATTGCTGTGTTTCATGATTATGAAATATGGCAAATGGATGTCAAGACTGCTTTCCTCAATGGCAACATTGATGAAGAGTTGTATATGATGCAACCCGAAGGTTTTGTCGATCCTAAGGATGCTGATAAAGTATGCAAACTTCAGCGTTCCATTTATGGACTGAAGCAAGCGTCTCGGAGTTGGAACCTTCGTTTTGATCAAGTGATCAAGAGCTTTGGATTTGTTCCAAATTGCTACGAAGCTTGCATCTACAAGAAAGTGAGTGGGAGCTCGGTGACGTTTCTGGTACTATATGTGGATGACATATTGATTATTGGAAATGACATCAACATGCTTAACGATGTGAAGAGTTATTTGAACAAGTGTTTTTCAATGAAAGACCTAGGTGAAGCTGCTTATATATTAGGCATCAAAATCTATAGAGATAGACAAAGACGCCTGATAGCTTTAAGCCAAAGTACATACCTAGACAAAGTTCTGAAAAGGTTCAGAATGGATAAGGCATTGAAAGGTTCAGTGCCTATGTTGTCAGGGAAGATATTGAGCAAGGCTCAGTGTCCAGCTACGGTAAATGATAGGGAAGCTATGAGCAAAGTGCCTTATGCCTCGGCCATAGGTTCCATCATGTATGCCATGCTGTGTACTAGACCGGATGTGTCCAATGCTCTTAGTTTGACGAGCAGATATCAAAGTGATCCAGGAGTGGAACACTGGACAGCCGTGAAGAACATCCTAAGGTACCTAAATAGGACTAAAGAAATGTTCTTAGTCTATGGGGGTGATGAACAGCTCGTCGTAAAAGGTTACGTCGATGCTAGTTTCGACACCGACAAGGATGATTGTAAATCTCAGACAGGATACGTGTATATTTTGAATGGAGGAGCTATGAGCTGGAGAAGCTGTAAGCAAAGCGTGATCGCGGGATCTACAGTAGAAGCGGAATACATGGCTGCTGCAGAAGCGTCAAGTGAAGGAGTTTGGATCAGGAACTTCATCACTGAGCTTGGCGTGGTTCCAAATGCATTGGACCCACTGGAGATATTGTGTGACAACACTGGCGCCATAGCACTTGCTAAGGAACCAAGATATCATCCAAAGACCAAGCATATCAACCGCAAGTTTCATATAATCCGACATTATATAGCAGATGGAGATCTGAAGATCAGCAAAGTACATACAGATCTGAATGTCGCAGATCCTTTGACTAAACCTCTTCCACGTGTAAAACATGATCAGCACCTCAGTGCCATGGGTGTGAGATTGTTGCCAAATGTAAACTAGATTATTGACTCTAGTGCAAGTGGGAGACTGTTGGAATTATGCCCTAGAGGCAATAATAAAGATGTTATTATTATAATTCTTGTTCATGATAAAGTTTATATTCCATGCTAGAATTGTATTAAGCGGAAACTTTAATACTTGTGTGGTTTGTGAACAACACCGTGTCCCTAAGTACGCCTCTATGGACTAGCTCATTGATCAATGATGGTTAAGGTTTCCTAACCATAGACATGAGTTGTCAATTGATAATGAGATCATATCATTGGGAGAATGATATGGTGGACAGACCCAAACTAAGCGAAGCAATTAGATCGTGTCATTGTGTTCATCTTTGCGAAGCTTTTCTTATGTCAAATATTGTATTCCTTAGACCATGAGATAATACAACTCCCTGGTATCGGAAGAAAGCTTTGAGGTCATCAAACGTCATCCTATGAGAGGGTGATCATAAAGGTGTCTCTCAGGTAATCGGAAAGTATCTGTTGGGTTGTATGTATCGAGATGGGATTTGTCCCTCCCAAGTCGGAGAGATATACTTCGGGCCCACTCGGTAATCGATATCAACACCGCTTGCAAGCATGTGGTTAAGGAGTTAATCACAAAGTGATATCGGATTACGGAACGAGTAAAGTACTTGCTGTGAACGAGATTGAACTAGGTATGACGATACCGACGATCGAATCTCGGGCAAGTAAAATATCGCGAGACGAAGGGAATATATATGGGATTGATTGAATCCTGGCATCGTGGTTCATCCGATATGATCATCGATGAATGTGTGGGAGTCAATATGGGTGCCCAGACCCCGTTGTTGATTATTGATAGAAGATCATGTCTGCATATTCTCGAACCCGCAGGGTCACACACTTAACGTGTCTCGACGCTAGGATAGATTGGATACTTGGTTTATGAATTTTTGTTCGGAGTCTCGGATGGGATCCGGGACATCACGAGAGGTTCCGGAATGGTCCGGAGAATAAGATTCATATAAGGCAGTGCAGTTTTTGAAGTTCGGAATTGTTCCGGGTTAATCGGTATTGTACCGGAAGCTTCTAGAACCTTCCGGAAGGGGGCCAACGTGGTCCCACCTTCCGGGAGGGGGCATGGGCCTATGAGGGATTGTCCTGGCCGCATTGGGCCAGGGGCACAAGGCCCCATAGGGCCCAGCCGATCCTAGATAAGTTTAAACTCGTTTAAACTAGAGATAGGATTTCTAGATAAGGGAGGGTTTAAATCGTTTAAACTAGAGATAGGCTTGGAGGATGGGCAAGGGCTGGCCGCACCCCCCTCTATATATAGAGGGCTGGTGCGCCCCCTCCCCCCCACAACACACCTTCCTCCAAACCCTAGTTACCCTGCTGCCCTCCTCTCTCCCTCCCGACTGTTTGTAGGCGAAGCCCTGCTACAGAAATTCTCCACCATATACACCGCGCCGTCGTGTTGTAGATCCAATCTATCTCTCCACCCTACTTGCTGGTCCGAGGAAGGAGGAGACGTCGAGGTGCTGCACGTGTGCATCTCACGGAGGCACCGCCACTTGTGGTGCTAGATCGGATCGGATCGCGAGGAGGAGAAGCGAGTACGACTACATCACCCACATTCCGACGAACGTTCCGCTGTGCGAATCTTCAAGGGTATGAAGATCTAATCCAATCTCTCTCGTTGTTTGCATCTCCTAGATTAGATCTTGGCTTTCCTTCTGATCGCTTCCGTAGAAAATTTTGATTTACTATGCTGCGAAACCCTTCACCACGCGTGTCACCCCAAGAAATATCCAAGAAGTACAAGCGTCAAAGCTTGGGGATGCCCAAGGCATCCCCTTCTTCATCAATAAAAATCCCAGGTTTCTTCCAAACACTTCATTTTTATTGTTTCCACTACAAGAAATGTGTCAACCTATGACCTTTTGATAGTGACCGTAGATACAATCGTCATAGAGTTATGATGATTTCACACCAAATGGTTATAAGCCATTTGTGAGAGTCAAAACCATGAATAATTAAGACGATTTGACTTTAAAACGTCATAGTTTCAATACATGAAATCGTCATAACCAACAAGATATAAGACAGGGCAAGATCGGCTGTTGGATATAAATGTGATGAACAGTTGAGATAGTGATATGTGGGAAGTGGCCGTGGATCGATGACCTGGCACCGATTCATCGCGCGCGCAGACCCGGGAAATATTTCCCTTTGCCACGCACCTCGCGCCCAGTCACGCGCGATCGACCAAATTTTTTAGTTAAGTCCCACCAAAGAACCCTAGTTCTCTCCCTGCCGCCGCCCACTCTATTCTTCTCCCTGCCGCCACCACCTAGATTTCCTGCCGTGGCCACCCCGTCACCCACCGCAGCCTACCATATCCCCACCTCCAGCCACCACTGCCCTCACCTCTCTGTCGGGAGGAGTGGAGAGGGGCGGAGAGCTACCTCCCCCGCCTCTCCTCACTCGATCTTGATACCTAGGTAGCGCGGTGCCTCCGACTTCACTCCCCTAGCCCAACCTCGTAGTCTCCACCGAGGAAGCCCGCGCGCTCGCGCTCCTCCGCCACTGTTTGGATGTCGCCATCGCTGACCCCAGGTACGTGTGAGTGAATCCTCTCCCCGTCTCGCGAATCCATTGTTGGGTGGGAGATTAATTTTTATTTAGTTTATTAATGGCGGGTGGGTTGGTGAAGTCAGTCTTATCGATCTCCACTGGCGCCGCTGAGGAGCTTCTTCCTGCTCGCTGCTCCGGAGCCGACCGGCCGGCAAATCGTGCATCCCTGAAATCTCCTCCACCCAGCCCACCATAGTATTGCACAGCTGCCGTATGAAACGCCGCCGACGCCTTAACCTTGGTCTGTAATTGTAGGGGCTCCCATGGTCGATGGGTCCTCTCCAGTTTCCTTGAACTTGCTCAAGTTTTCCACAGCAGGAGCCAGGTACCTGACTTGCACGCGGATCCAGAAGCGGGGTGCATGAAGACTCGATCAGCCCCGATTAAGGAGATCTGATCTCCATCTCGGTTAATTATTTCACATGCCAAGGTCTGCTCTTTCTCTCTCTTATATCTGCACATGTGAAAGGGGTCCTAATCCGTGGGTGGCTCCTCCGTTGACATGTTTCAGTGAACTTCTATTTCTCCTCCCTAACCCGTGTTCTTTCTTCAGTATATTCAGATTAATTCTCTTTTTCCTCCCTTAACATGTTGTTAGTCTACCTGTATGAGAAGCGGTAATTAACATGTGATTTATATGGTTCATTGGTACATGTGGTTCTAACATATAACTAGGATTAGAATAGTTGGTATTGCCTATACGGGCCAGTGGAAAACTTAATTCGCTCCAATGTGTTTCTTGTATACGCGAGCGTGGTGGTTGCTGATGAATTGTTTGGGTATGTGGATTAATAAATTGGATTTGTAGGTCTGTATTCAGGCAGAGCAGGCATAGTTCATGGAAATGAAATGGAGACAGAGACCTGCTGAAGTGAAAATTTTCCTTTTAGCAAAAACTAGAAGGGACCTTTATGTTTCTAATTTTGTCCGCACTAACATCTAGTTTATTGTAGTCAAGCTGAAATTATGGACAACTGGATGTTACATAACATTGAAACTTGTTATATTATAGGATGGAATTTATAAGTTAATCATCTGTTTGGTTTGGAATTGAGCAGGAGATCGAGTTGTCTGGTTGGAGATTTCGGAGCTGCCTGAGGGAGATCAGGAAGCTGGCTCGTGATGTTGAGGACGGAAAAAAGGGGATCAAGATCAATAAAGAGGACTGGGAGAAGTTGCATATGCACATAGCATCGTACAATAACTTCCCAACTGCTGCTGGTTTTGCCTCTTCGGCTACTGGATTTGCTTGTCTTGGTAAGTTTCCTCGCTGATATCATGGCTATAATAAGTCAGTAAAAACATATGTATTATTCTCCTAGCTCTTATATCATGGTTATAAGTCAATAAGAACATATGTATAATTAATGAATATTTTTCGTGTTAAACTTGTATTTCCTTTTATTTTGTATAGAGCGCAAAGCCAAATTTACTTATGTCTAGAAGCAGAGGCAGTGTTTCTCACTTCTCGTAACATTGTTCTCTAACCAATGCAAATGTGAAAACATTCATTCTTGAGGGGGATATGTTTTTAGAAGTGGTATGTTATCCTGTAGAAGGCTGTCGAATACACCTTTTGTGTGCTATCTATATCTTATTATAAAGTAGAACCCCACTAAGAGTTATCTATATTTGTATATCTAAGCATGCAGGCCATCCACATCATCGTCTATTCTCAGCCATAATTTCTGAATAATCTCATTGTCCACCCCCATGGTTACAAAGTCTGAACCATACTACACTGTTACAATGTCTGGCCCATGCATGTACAGATTACTATTTCAAAACAAAACCATGCAGCATCGTTACAATGTCTGACCCACTGATGGTGATGTATAGGATTTAGAGTGTGTTGTACTGTGTAGTACCAACAATCTAATTAGAGCACTAGATTAGTGGAACTTGTAAGTTGAGACAAAACTGTTGAGATCAACTTCTTATGTGTTGCGGGAATGTCCTTGTGTTGCATAGTAGGCTCAGAATTGTACATGTTGAAGATGAGATATCCCTATTTATTGCAGTCCACTATGCTCTATATTTATATGGTTGTGTCTGCATCCCACTTTATTTAGTTTTGACATGGTGCCCATCACAGTGTATATATCTTGCGTTGTTGAGGAGTTGAGCATCTCGTACATGATGACAAAACAGTAGCAGGAGCAGTAAACTAGCAAATGACCTCTAGCTTGGTAAGGAGCAATGTAGTTTGTAGTTAGCAATGACCTATACCAAATGTTAGATGTTCCGCTTGTCTATTTTGTTAATGTTTAAGAGTAATTTGCAGATCTTTACAAAAAAGTTTACCTAGTTATACCTCATGATACCTTTACCTATCTTTCTATCCCTCATATGTTGTGCTACTATTTTCGTGTTAACCAGTGCTGCTTATTAACCATTGCTGCATTAATGGATGATCTGTTTGATCGATCTGATCCTCCTATGTGTTTTCTTTTGCATCTGTTGTATGCAGATATCGTCATCTTCGCTCGTGCCAAGCAGTCCCAGAAGCTGTTCAGCTCCTACCTCTGCAAAGTGACCAATGGATGCGCCTCACAGGGATGCTTTTTGGAGTTGATGCCCATGCTCTTGATCAATGGGAGCATCCCGGTAAGATTCCATGTTCCCTCCTTTTGTGGATGCGCCTCATAGGCATCCTTTAATATTTGACAATGTACATGAGATGGTTAATACATGTTGTTTTGTTGTGAACCATAGCCAGGATCATTGTTGGAAGGAGGTTCTCATTGATTCTAATTTCTTTTTGTTGTTAGTTATACGAAGGACATATTCTAATTTCTTATCCATAGAAATATTTTATAGAAATTTTACATAGTTTGTACTGTGCTAATGATCTTATGGGCTATTTCTAGCATTTCTAACTTCTTTTCTTGTTCAAGGTTTATGCTTTTCTAATCTACACTCTCAGTTGTAGTGGACTATGCGCTCATCTCCTTGTGTCTTGCAATTCAAAAGTTTAAATTTATTCATCTTTGTGGCAGGTATGATATTTGGTGTAGCATATGAGGCTATAAATCCTGACAACATTTACAGTGCATCTTCTACTGCACATGTGTCGAAGACAATACATATTGACACCATTTTCAAGGGTTATGCTTTTTCTACTCCACATAAGTAACAAATTTACTGAAACTTTGCAACTACTCCTAGTAACAGTAGTGCACTATGTTGTTTGAAATAGAACCAGTTAAATATTATTAGTACTGCACTATGTTTTTTGAACACCTATTGAATATTATTAGAAGTGCACTGTGTTGTTTAAGTTAGAACCTATTGAATATTATTAGAACCTTGTGGTGCATATGAAACTAACCTTGGATCATTAGACTGATAGACACACAGTCTACTCATGTCTGTTTTCATGAACAAAAGAGTGAAAGGACACATGCTATGTAGCTCTTCTGATACTATGCTCATCCCCTAGAATACATGGACGTCTGCATTTCTATGTCAGGCATAGCTACTCAGTGGTGTTGGTTGATTAGGTGGCCGTGAAGCTCAATGCAATAAGCCCTTTTTATTTCTTCGATGTTCCCATTTTCTATAGTTGGATTTTTGCTACTGTTTTATTCAAGGAAGATTTTTCAGTTGATATGGTCAAATAATGCAGTTCTTAAAATATGGACCCATAGTATAGTTTAGAAATTTTACCTATTGGTGTCAATTTATGGTTGTAGACAAAGGAATATGAACTAGTACTACAAACATGTTTTTTGGTTTCAAAACCAGATTGTATATTGAAACATGCACATCAATTGTAATTGCACATTTAAATATTTTCATGTTTCATAATCGTACTCCATCTTATTTTTAGTGCTGGTGCTTCAGAACGGGAGGAGACGGCGTTGATTCCATCGGTCCAGCGAACTAGGGAAGCGACAACAGAGCTTGGCCCTAGACCTTGTGGATGTGATCGTAGTGTAATGGAGTTTAGACTGTTATGTTCATGTGTTCGATTTGAAATATTGCAATATTGAAAAATTCATATTCTGTTCATGTGTATGTTTTGAAATATTGATGTAGCTTATTGAAGCTGTGCGTAACTGGATCTAAAAAAGGTGTTGGACTATAATAGAATCTAAAAAAGGTGTTAGACTAGAATAGAATTCAAATTTGAATAAAACACAATTAAATCACTAAATAATGAAAAAGGGAAGACTGTAAAATGCTAAAGCCTATAGAAACAAATAGACGTTAAAAGGCCAGGGTCCAAAACAAAATGCATCGTAAAAAAGGCTATGTCTGCGCAAATAAAGGCTAGAAATATAAAACGGCCCTAACCTTGTGCAGCCCATCTAAATGAAAATAAAAAGGCCAACATTGTTGGGTTCGGCCCACATAAACGATTGAATGGACTGGGCTGAATTCACACTACGACGATTTCATTTCATCACAATTTTGCCACGTAGGCTCGTCCACGTAGGATCTGACCTGGCCTGGCTAGATGACCCGTGACGATATTGGATTGACGATCCAATATCGTCATAGACGATTATGACGATTTCACAAAGAACGTCGTTATAGTTCATTTGCAACGCTCAGCTTTCGACGATCTCAAAATCGTCATAGAATCGTCATAGATGGACTATTGTGATGATTCTGTGACGAAAATGGAGGGTCATATATATTCAGATTCCTTGTAGTGTTCATGCACAGTTGTGTTGTTCTTGGAGCGTCTTCTTTTTCGTTTTTCATTTTGGTTTTCGTTTGCTTGGTTTGTTTAGTTTGCTGAATAAATTGGTTGGACCCCCTCTTTCATACATTGGTTTTCAAATAGTTTGGTTTGGATTGGAAAAGAGTAGGAAAGCTCATGCTTAAGTGGTAAAGAGAGCTTGTTTTTTACTGTGGCATATGCTTTGTCATGTCATGTTTGATATTGTTTTGGCTTTATGCTTAGTATTCTTTGCTGTAACATTACTTGTTATAAACAATTGAGATTGCTTAATGTTCCTTGGATGAATCATGCGTTGTTTTAGCATATTAAAGCATAAGTATAGTGGTATTCTCCTTTGATGCTTTATTTAGGTTGACTTGGCGCATGCTCAAACCATGTTATGACTATCTCAAGTCACCTTAAGCCTTTATGATCCTTTAGTTTTCAACTTGTAGTATCACTTTATGCTTTGATCAATGATGTTTTGTCGCTCTGCATGATTATGGCCATTATTGCTCTCTCGTTTGTCGCTCCCTTACTATTGCTAGCCTTCACTTACACTGAGTATGTTTTACTCAAGTTTCCAACTCCCTTAAACCAAATATTGCCAAAGTGCCCACCATACCTACCTATTAGCATCATTTGCTACTTCCGTGCATATTCAATATGCCTTGTTTTCTTCTGAATAAAATGTTTGCTTGTTATGAGAAAGTTAGTTAGTAAAGCTCTCACGAACTTGATGGCACACTTTATTTCCTACACTTAATAAACCTAAACCATTGTCATTCTCCATGAAAGTTATATTCTTGCAAATTATAGGCTGGGGATTAGCAGAACCGTGCTGTCACGGGGAATGCTTTCAACACTTGTAAATATATACCCAGTTGATACCTTGCTCTTTTGTTTGCGGATGTCGTCGGTGTGAAATAAAAGGGGAGCTTGTAAGTCCATGGAGTTATGTATGTGTGTTAGAGAAACGCCTGGGCCGCTGGTCTAATCCATGCTGACATGGTGGAAACCTGCAGCATAACCATAATGATATCTATGAAGCATTCTTCTTATAAAAAAAGAGAGATAGCTATTGAGAAAAAGAAAAAAAAAAGAGATTTATGAAAAGAGGAAAGAGAGAAAAAAGCACCATTTTCCCATGGTAAATAAGAAGATTGCTGAGATACTCATTGTCTGCTTGCCTTGTCATTTTGATATGGGGATTCTTCCATATCATCGGGCAAGGGGTACCCCATTAGCGGTTCTCTATGATACGCACATACTTACAATGACAAGAACTTAACGGTAACTAAAGTTGAGTAGCATGAGGAGCGGCCCTCGTACTCAAGGGACTTGGGATTTTCAGTTTATAGTCTGTCAAGCATATAACTCAGATTGGACCTCACTTTCACCTTAACCACATTAAAGATTCTTATGATAGGGGCAATGAGAGCTCAAAGCTAATGAGTACCATACTTTCAACATTTGGAAGCCTTTCAAACTTTTCAAAACCTGTTCATTTCCTTGTTGAGTCTTCACACATTCTATGAGCACTTTCTTGAGAGCATAGTGGCCATTCTTAGTTCTATGTGCATTGTCCCAGGACTTGTTGATTGATGCATACCTTGATATTGCTTGTTTTAAACTATTTGTATCTAGTCATTCTTGTAAACTTTGAAGGTGTCCTTTGCATTTATGTTTGCTACTCTATGAGGGACAAGCTGAATGCCACTATGCTATGTTTTCTTTATGTGAAACAAACAAACGTCTTGCAAAGCATTGTTATTCATGAATCTTTTGTTTGTGCCTTTTTATGTTGCATCATAGTTGCTATGTCTTATTGTTAGAACTTTGTCTTTCATGTTATGATTGAAGTACTATGATCCTAGCTTTGAATGTTTTACAAATACTTTGATCAATTTTATGATGGTGCATGTCACCTCAAAAATTATTCTTTCTTTTTATCACTTACTTACTCGAGGACGAGCAGGAGTTAAGCTTGGGGATGTTGATACATTGCAAATGTATCTATAATTATTGATGTTCCATGCTTGGTTTTATCCACTTTCTTGTGTTTTGTCCACACTTTGGAGTACTTTTCATATGATTTCTTGGACTAACCTATTAACAAGAGCCACAGTGTCAGCTGCCTGTTTTCTGCTGTTTTTGGTTCCAGGAAAGTCAGAACATGAATATTCTCGGAATTGGATGGGACAAAAGCCAAAGTGCCTATTTTTCCAGAAGACTCCAGGAGCCAAAATACGAGACGGAGGAGGGCCAGGGGCTGGCCACACCCCCCAGGCGCGGGCTAGGCCTGGCCACGCCAGGGCATGGTGTGGTGGCCCCAGACACCCCCCTCGGTCTCCCTCTTCGGCTATAAGAAGCCTTCTGACCTAAAAACTTCGGGGGGGGTCGACGTTTTTCCGGAAGGAGTTCCGCTCCGCCGCCACCACGAGATTCCACGAAACAACACCAGAAACTCCGTTCTAGCACCCTGCTAGGACGAGGAATTGGAGGAGATCATCGCCATCATCATCACCATCGCTTCTCCATTGACCATCCATGTTTCCCCCATCTATGAGTGAGTAATCCCCCGCTGTAGACCATGGGGATGGTAGGGATTGGATGAGATCGTTCATGTAATGGCATCAGATTGTTAGAGCATGGTGCCTAGTATCTTTTATTAGTGCTTTATGACTTTGTTGCGACTTGTTGTGCTTAATGCTTGTCACTAGGGCCCGAGTGCCATGATTTTAGATCTGAACATGTTATTGATTCATTATGATAGTATTGTTTTTGGTCTTATCTACAAGTTGTATACACACGTTGTTGTCCGGAACCAATGGCCCCGAAGTGACAGAAATTGGGATAACCGGAGGGAATGGCTTTGATGTGAGGATTACATGTGTTCACAGAGTGTTAATGCTTTGCCCCGGTGCTCTATTAAAAGGAGCACCTTAATTGTTAGTATTTCCCTTGAGGCCCCGCTGCAAACGGGCTGGCAGGACAAAAGATGTTGTGCAAGTTCTCATTGCGAGCACGTATGACTATATATGGAACACATGCCTAGGATTATCTAGTACTTGGATACTTTATCTTATTTATCTACAATTGCCCTATGTTCTGATTGCTATGTGAATTGTCTTGTCCATGCAACGCCCGTCCATCCATCCCTATGCCTACCGCACTCGAATCCCACTGTTTACTGCTATTATTACTGCTGTCTTTACTTTGCTACTGCTGTTACTTTGCTATTCCTACTACAAAACTGTTGCTACTGATAAACTGTTGTGAGCAAGATTGTTTCCAGGTGCAGCTGAATTGACAACTCAGTTGTTAAGGCTTATAAATATTCTTTGGCTCCCCTTGAGTCGAATCAATAAATTGGGTTTCACTTCCCTCGAAAATACTACGATACACCCCCTATACTTGTGGGTCATTAGTAATCTATAGATCTACCTTGCTACTCAAGTGCTTTAATAGATCTCTGTTGTCCCCATGTGTGTGAAGTTGATAGTGTGCACACCATGGTGGCACTTAGGCTAGAGATTACAAACACTTGTTATGAGTTATATTTGGAGTTGGATGTCTTTATGAAATTGTGGTGTTTGTTTGAACCATCTAGTGCTCAAGGTGATAGTGTGGGGTTTTCTAGATGGGAAAGATGAACTTTGAGGTGTGCTGTTATAGCCCAACCATCGATTAGAGTGTTCAACCGGAGAGTAGTTAAGAGTAGTATCATAAAGAGAAGATATTTATATGAGAGTGTTCACTAGTGAAAGTATGATCCCTAGGCCTTGTTTCTAAGCATTGAAACACCGTTTGCTATTAGATCTATTACATGTTTGCTTGCTTCTATCTTTATTTCAGTTTTACTTTAGTCTTTTCCATGCTATCAAGCTATTTTCTATCACCGTTACCACTTATAATTATCCATACCACTTGTATTTCACTATCTCTTCGCCGAACTAGTGCACCTATACACCTGACAAGTGTATTGGGTGTGTTGGGGACACAAAAGACTTCTTGTATCTTGATTGCAGGGTTGCTTGAGAGGGGATACCTTTGACCACTTACTCCCTGAGTTCGATAAACATTGGGTGATCCACTTAAGGGAAAACTTGCTGCTGTTCTACAAACCTCTACACTTGGAGGCCCAACAACTGTCTACAAGAATAGAAGTGCGTAGACATCAGCTGGCGAGCACGAGCTGGGCCGCGGTGGTGCCCCCGGCCCACCCGGCTACCCCTGTCTTTTGCTACTGTGTTGTTTGGGCTGACAGCTTTTGGCCCATCCGGCTGAGACAAAAATCCCTGGTATTTTTCCTTGACTATTAGTCCCACATGGCTAACCCAATGGGGAGGGCACACCCCCTCCGCCTATATAAAGGGGTGCCCATGGGTGGGATTAAACACACAACTTGAGAAGTACTTTGGTTAACTTTCTCCCTCCCTCTCTCTATACCTTGTGACCATGGCCCCAAGTCTGGGCTGTTCGATCGAGGCACACCTGCAGTATGCCGTTGCGCTGCAGGGATTCCTAGCCAGATATCAACTTCCGCACTACCGGTGGGATCGGGGAGCCGGAGGTCTCATCGTGCACCGGATGTGTACGAAGACACGAGGCGCAACACTTGGGGTGCTTAAATGTCGTGAGCCGGAGCTATTGCACGATGAAGATGAAGAAGGAGCAAGGGGTGACCTACGAGGAGTTTCACGATCTTGAGGTTGGCTACGAGTACGACTACTTCAACCACGTTCCCCGCGGAACGTTAACCGCGTACGGTCTACAAGGGTATGTATTCTATACGCATTGGCCGTTACTGCATTACTACATAGATAGATCCTAGGCAGTTTTGGGGTTACATCGTAGGAAATTTTTTGTTTCCTGCTACAATCCCCAACAGAGGGGGCACTGAAGCAAAAGTGTTAAGGAGAATAATTGTCCTTACAATCGAGCATCACTTGTTCCAGTACGCATACTAGGGCAGAGATATGCATAACACCACTAAGCATAGAAGAGTGGCTATACGCCGCAAGCAAATGAGCTACTTTGTAGGTTGTTCTAGGGATCTTTTCAATCTTCAGGTTTCTGTAGTTTTGCTATTAGGCGACCTTCTTCCAAGGGAATATTAACTCCTTGTTCTAGGAGTATGTACAATTATAGTTACACATATGTCTGGGGAATATTTTTTAGGGGGAATATTGTTCTGTTGGAAATATGCCCTAGAGACAAATAGTAGTAAGGACTATTATCATATTTCATATAGTTTATAATTAAGTTTTATATCATGCTATAACTGTATTGAGTGGAAACATCAATACACGTGCGATATATAAACAACCAGGGGTTCCTAGTGAAACTCTAGTCACTGGTTCATTGGTCAACAGATGATCATGTTTCCTGATCATGTGGCATCTATACCAGTTGGAAATGGAGTCATCTCATTCCGAGAATGAGATGATGAACCAATACCCAACCTAAACATCGTGACCCGATCATGTCACGAAGTTCAAATTACGATGATTAGAAATGGATCCTCGTAGACTATTCCTTAGACCGTGAGGCTATATCAATCACTGTCTCCTGAGAGTGCTTAGATAGCATCAAGCGCCACTTAGTAATACAATGGTTATAAAGGTGTGTTCAGGTACTCGAAGGAAACCGTAGAGGCAATATATGTCAAGAGCGGGATTTGTCCGTCCATGTGACGGGAAGATACTCAAAGGGCCCACTCGAAGAAGTTATATCCAATAGCTGCGCAGCGTGTGATTTGATCACGGGGATATCACTTGTCGGAACAAGTCAAGTAGAATTGTTCAGTAACAAGATTGAACATGACATGGTGATGTCATTGATCAGATCTCGGGCAATGCAAGTATCGAGTGACAAAGGGAATAAGACACGACTGTCCCGGTTCAAACAACGAAAGATCTTCGTGGAACGCATAGGGGTCACATGGCCATCTAGGTCCCTCTGTCGATCATTGGTGCGGGAGTTTCCCGACCATGTCTGGAGTGTTCCCAGACCGTGGGGTATCACGCTTAAGGGCTTGATGATGCTTAGAGAGTGTTTATAGGATCGGTGGAATCACCGAAGAATAGTAGAGAGAAAACCATAAGGGTTTCGGTAAGTCCGGAGGATGTCCGGAGTGGAGGTGGAAGTGTTCTACAGCCATGGAGGTTGAATAATATGTGAATGAATGTTAAATATTGATTTAATCATTTATTCATAATTATTTAATAAAGAGAAAAATCAATTAAATGGTCAAAGGCTTAATGGGCCAATTCCCGGTGGGGAGAGGGCCCATTAGGGAAAGGAGAGAGGGAGAAGGGGCCAAGGGGTGGCCGGCACCCTAGTGGGCCAGCCCCCTCCCCCCCCCTTTGCAGGGCCCATGGGGGTGGCCGGCGGTGCCACCCCTCCCCCCTCCTCTCCTTTAGTCCCACCCCAGGACTTTGAGGGAGGTAGTACCTCCCCTCCCCCTATATATAGTGGGGGTATTTGGCCAAATTAAAATACACCAATAATCAATAAAGGTCTTCTCACTTTTGGGAGGACCTCTAATTGATATTTTCTCCCTCCCCCTCTCTCTCTCGTGACCGTGGTCCCAAGTCTGGACTGTGCGAACGAGAGACATCTTCACCGCAGAGTGCCATCGCGCTACAGGATTCGGATCCGGGAGCTCTACTTCCGCAACTGTTGCTGGATCAGGGAAGCGGGAGTCATCGTCAGGCACCAGACGTGTGTAACTCGCCGTGAGGTGTCGCACTTGAGGCACTCAAGTCGTTGGAGCCAAAGGAGCGCAAGGACTTCATCATGACCTTGAGGTCGGCTTCGGCTCGTCTACATCAACCACGCTCTCCTGAGTGTTGACAATGCTTTTCGGTCTTCAAGGGTAAGTTATCGAAAAGCCCCTCCCGTTACTGTATTACTAATAGATAGGTCCTGGCAGCATCAGGGGTTCAGGGGCGTAGGGTAAAAATTATTGTTTTCATATGTGGAACCCCAACAGTGGTATCCGAGCTAGATCTATGTGTAGTAATGCTAGTACGGTAGAACACACGAGATGTAGCGTGTGGGCGTTGATCTTTTAGTTGTTACCCTCCCACGTGTACTTGTGTATACTGCAGTAATGCTTGATGAAGCGGCCCCAACAGACTTTACGTGTTCATTTGCGAGACTGGTGCACGCTTGGCATACGGCTTGTACCGTATAAAGTGGCTTAGGGGGTGTCTGTCTCTCTCACATTAGTTGGTATACCATTTGCAACGGAGGGCCCCAAAAGGGGTGTAGTAGAGACAACTACTTGATCAGCGTTGTGCTGAAAGTTCGTAGGTAAGAACGGTTCTTGTGCGAAAGCCCATTCAGCCACGTAAAACATGCAAAGATAAAGTAGAGGCGTCTAACTTTGTTTTGCAGGGGGCGTTGCTTTGTGATATGGTTGTGGCAAAGGTAAAGTGATTGCCTTTTGTTATGTAGTAGTAGATAGTCACGGAGGTGACGGACTACCACGCCGGAATGACACCGGTACCCTGGTGTCTACGGCGCCGATACCCTGGTGCCGGAATCCGGTGACGACGGATGGAGATCACGACATGAAGGACCATATCACATCGTATTTACATTCAATGTTATTGTTTGTAAATCTTATTGTGTGCTAGTATTAGATACTCGACGGTAGCCTAATAAGATAATCCCTGTTAAAACTACCAACGATTGTGTTCCCCCTTAGTGTGCACCACCAAGAAGGTTCTTCGGTATGAGGCGATCCAGGGTATAGGCCTGGGTGTCAGACATATCTACGTTCGCATACAGTGGGTATAAGCCATGTTGCACAGCGAATACACTAAGGTTGAGTTGGCGATCCTAGCACGCCATAGAAGCGTGGCCTCGGAACACGTATAGTCGAAAGATCGAGCACGAGTCACATGAATGATGTGACCGACGTTTAGCGTCCACCTTTGAACCCACATCGATGGCCGTGTCAATCGGGGTAGATGTGGCTGATAGGGGTCATGTTATCACTAGGAACCCTTGTGGGGATAGGTGTTTCTGAGTGGAGTTATCCTTAACTCATTTAATTATAAACTTAGTCTAAATTCCTTTTGCAATTATAAATGTAGAAAATGGTTCTCCCCGAGATTACCTTCCCTATTGACGATTGGTTAAAAGGAGAAAAGCTCAAGTTAGATGGATCCAACTTATCTGCATGGGTCATGCGCCTTTTCGATCTCGTTGGTGAGAACAAAGTGGCTGACTATATGATCTACGATATGTACTTGGAGCCACCCTATTCTCATGAGACCCAGGAGCAGCGGGATCTCCGCAGCCGTCGTCGTGTGATGGCCACATTCATATCAGTGACGATGCGCCTCGGGATGGAGGATGGGTTGTGGCCAATGGTGGGAAGTCTTAATCCCCGAATGGTCATGGCACATCTGAGATCACATTTCGTGGAACAAGTGCGCATGTGGGAGTATGAGCTGATGGGGGATTTCCTCTCCATAAAGATGGAGGAGGGCTCCTCACTGGACGAGCACTTATTGAGCATGTACGATACATACATGAGTCTAGAATACTACCTGGACAACTGGTTCGCAAGCTCTTTTGCAATGGGAGTTGTGCTACGGTCGCTACCACCAAGCTTCCAAGCACAAGTCAGGATTTGCATTATGAGAGGCGACACGGAAACACTTGATTTCCACGAGTTCATATCACATTTCAGATGTGTGGTGGCTGAACCCGGTGTCGTTGGGGTCATCAATGACAAAGGTATATATTTGATATACAGTTTTATAAATGTTATAATCTTGCAAACACATTTGCAGTGTTAAGTATATCTGATACTTGTTCTGTTTTGCTGAAAATAGGTCCTTCTGCATGAGAGGTGCTTGCTCGAGAGGAGGTGACGTTGTGTGTTGATGGCGAGCATGATGGTGATGGCCGACGACACTCTCCCTCGACATTTGTCATTTAGTTTATGTTTTAGGATGATTATTGTAATCAAGAGATCGTGAACTTCTTTAGTGTGTCTCACATTTTGTGAGACGGTTATTCATATGAGTTTGTAACAAACAGTTGTTCCACTTTTATGAATTATTTCTATTCATGTTCATATCTTGTTTGATTATGTGTGAATTATCCTTGTTGTTTGAAACTAATTGATAATGCATGAACATTTATAAAATATTAAAATGCCTTAAAATACCCAACTTAAATGATATTTCATTACGAAATGAAAACCATTGTTTAAATTCAAAGTTATGCTGATAATATATGAAAGTCATTCGATTTCTTATCACATATAAATCATGCCTAAATTCGGCAAAATAACTTGAACACCGTGTATTACTTGAATACAAAGTGTTTAATGAATTGTTCAAAGTAAATACATATTCGATGTATTGTGTTTTAACGAAAATGGTAATTATCATTATATGATTGTTTAAATGTGTAAAGAAGTTTACCAAAGGAAACATGAATATGAAACTATTTGATTTGGTCAAAGAGTTTCATCAATAAAAGGGTGTAAATATAAAAGAGAATCTAATTACTATGATTTGATCAATAGTAATGAAATTCAACTTTATAAGTATGGCATAAAAGAAATTGTGGAATGCAAAGCGTTTTGAAACGTCAAAATGCAAAGCATCACAATGTGATATTAGAAATCAAAGTGGGTGAATAGAAGGCACCAAATAAATCGTTGTAGTGTAGATGTAGAGACCATTAGTTAGAAATAGTTAGCACTCAATTAGAATTTATAGTGAACCATTTGAATTCATGAAAGTTTCAGGGTTATTCGATATAACCAAAACAATAGCAAATAAGTCCTTGTAGCGTATTCATTGGAAACTTTGAATACAAAACCCATAGCTGAAACCAAAAGGAAAGCAAGATTCGCACTGCTTGAATTTTGGTGCATTCTTGAGAAAGCTCACTTCTAGTGATGTTTCTCAATTATGGGGCATATGGAAAATAGTGTAAAACACGATGAGGATTCATATCCCTGCATCAGAGTGTTGAGAAGCGCAATGGACAAACGTTCCTAAACGATTCTCTTCATAGAAGGAAAGAATCAATGATATTGATCATTGTATTTTCCCCACTAGTGTTTTCACTACATGAAGTAGGATTCAAAATGTAATCCATATCTTGTATGGAGACATTTGTGAATCATTTGTCATGATTCTTGGAATACGACATACCTACGAACTACTAAGTAAATAATGGTAAACTAGAATTATGAGAAATCCTATAAGCAAAATTCACTTGAGATTAGAAAGCAATTCGTTGCTTAATCTCACAAGTAAAATGGGTTACTGGAATTTTCCCAAATGACTGCAAAGCCATAGTGAAAAAGGGGGTGAATGATAAAAGCACAATTTGTCAAGCATTGGACAAATTCAAATGAATTTGATTAATGTGTGCTTCATGTCTAGAGGATTTAAAACTAGTAACAATACTATTATCTCATAGTAAATCTCTAAGTTTGACATTTCATCAAAGGATTTTGAAGTTGTTCAAAATAGTGAGTGGATATGCAATTTGCATAAAATTGAGTGGGAGCTATGAAAGTCTTCCTAAAACAATATGTGAGTGACATATTTTTGAGCGGGAGCTTATGGGAATAATTCTTAATTGTGTTAAGAATAAAAGCGCAAATACTTATAAATAATGATTTATAATATGTAGAAGTTGATAATAGGTGTATTATGATATTATGTAGTATTCCTTAATGGATTCTGAAAGGGGTTTCAGAATAGAAGTTAATTAAGGAACTGGTCCTTAATAACTCAAATTAGGAATAGTATTAAGTTTAACATCAATGGTTGATAAAAAGAAAAGGATGATCATCGTCCACTATGTTGAGACATAGGTTCTATCTTAGTGAACCATGATGATAACTTAACATAATATGTGATCCAATAAGGAACGTTTAAAAGTGATTAAGTTTGAACCACGGAACGTTGAGCTAAGTTTGTCCGCAGTGTCTAGTAGAGAACTGTGGATATATTTTCCAAATCCATAAAGGATGACATATCTTAAAATATAAGGGGTTATGTTATAAGGGAATATGTTGGAAACTCTTGTAAATACCTATTAAAGTCAAGTAGGAAGCGAGGTGAACAAAACATCGAAAGTTGCACAGAGTGCACTGGTGTTTCGATCAATACATTTATAATAATAGATAAGGGTACCATCTAAAGTGTTGTATAATATTATGGCGGGGCTAGTTCGCTTTTAACGTAGAATGATGTGCCCCAGGGCACAGTGCCCATGAGAAAGCCCTCGAGGTTGATCTAAAGTCACTGTAGGCTCCTGGAATCAGGCCTCGTTCTACTTCCATAGTGACGATGCATACACACAGATGTTATCATGTGATGATAAAGTATTGATGTCAATCAAGGTGACATTAGTAAGTTGCAAAGGATTTGGGACTGTAAAGTACAGGCCCAAGACTAAACCTCTTCCATGAGCAAGCATGTTCAGGATACCGGATATATGGTGCCGATGATTGAGAACAAATACAGGTAGTGTATTTGTACTCTAGTGCAAGTGGGAGACTGATGGCTCAATGCACGGCGCCCAGAAAAATGCTTGATGGCAGTGTTGATGTAGAGCTCGTTGGGAACCCCAAGATGAAGGTATGATGAGCACAGCAGCAAGTTTCCCTCGGTATGAAACCAAGGTTTAATCGAACCAGTAGGAGCAAGGAAACACCCCAAAGGTGTTACTAGCTAAGCTTTGGCAGCGCGCACTACCGGTACTAGTAGCAACGTGGAGACCTGCACAACACAACCACACAACTTTGTCCCCAACTTGTGATGAGGTTATCAATCTCACCGTGTTTTGCGGAAAACAAAGGATTAAACGTATCGAATGGAAAGAAGTAAAAGTTTACAGAAAGTAAACACAAAGCAGAAACAGTTTATAGATTGTATGTAAAAGACAAAGACCGGGATCCATAGTTCACTAGAGGTGGCTCTCCTTAAGATAGATAACATGCTGGGTGAACAAATTACAGCGGGGCAATTGACAAACACTGAGAAAGCAATACATGCATATACTAATCATCTTGACTCCTTTGAGACTTGATTGGGCATTACAACATTATACATAGACTGCCATCCAACTACATCTATGACTAATAATCCACCTTCAGGTTATCATCCGAACCCCCTCCAATATTAAGTTGCAAGCAACAGATTATTGCTTTACGAACTGCGTGTAAAGTAAACAATACGATTGTTCTATGAACAAAGGATTTTTGTTTTCTCCCTAGTAGCAACAACACATCTAGTACCTTAGAGATTTCTGTCACTTCCCCAGATTACCAGAGGCATGAACCCACTATCGAGCATAAATACTAACTCTTGGAGTTGCTAGCATCTACTTGGCCAAGATAGCTACTAACAAAGGAAAGCATGCAATATCACAAATAACAAAGACATGATAGAATCAATAATCAATCTGAAATAGCATCTCAATATCCAATGGATCCCCGCAAACACAACATGCAGAATTACAAATAGATGATCTTCATCATGAACGGAGCTCACAAGATCTAGACATGAAAGCACAAAGGAGGAGAACCAGCCATCTAGCTACTACATGGATCCGTAGTCCAAGGATGAACTGCTCATGCATCACACCGGAGGCTTGCATGGTGATGAAGAAGGCCTCTAGGGCGAATTCTCCTCTCCAGGAGGGTGCCGGGAAGAGCTTCAGATCCCTCCTGATCTAGGGATGGAGATGACGGCGGCTACAGACTCTTTCTTGGATTTTTGATCGGGTACTTAGGGTTTTCGTCCCGAGGGCAATATATAGGCGGAAGGAGAGGCCGAGGGGGTGCCGGGAGCAGCCACACCACCCCCTGGCACGGGCCAGGCCTGGCCGCGCGGCCAGGTGGTGTGGTGGCCCCCTGGCCCCTCTCCGTCTCGTATTCTGGCACTTGATGACATCCGGAAAAATAGGCACTTTGGCTTTTGTCCCGTCCAATTCCGAGAATATTCATTTTCTGACTTTCCTAGAACCAAAAACAGCAGAAAACAGGCAGCTGGCACTGTGGCTCTTGTTAATAGGTTAGTCCAAGAAATCATATGAAAAGTACTTCAAAGTTGGAACAAAACACAAGAAAGTGGATAAAACCAAGCATGGAACAGCAAAAATTATAGATACATTTGCAATGTATCAACATCCCCAAGCTTAACTCCTGCTCGTCCTCGAGTAGGTAAGTGATAAAAAGAAAGAATAATTTTTGAGGTGACATGCACCATCAAAGACTTGATCAAAGTATTTGTAAAACATTCAAGGCTGGGATCATAGTACTTCAATCATAACATGAAAGACAAAGTTCTAGCAATAAGCAAAGAAACTATAATACAACATGAAAAGGCATAAACAAAAGATTCATGAATAACAATGCTTTGCAAGATGTTTATTTGTTTCACAAAGAAAACATAGAATAATAGTATTCAACTTGTCCCTCATAGAGTAGCAAATATAAATGCATAGGACACCTTCAAAGTTTATAAGACTGACTAGATACAATAGTTTAAAACAAGCAATAACAAGATATGCATCAATCAACTAGTCTTGGGACAATGCTCATAGAACTAAGAATGGCCACTATGCTCTCAAAGTAGGTACATAAAGGTCGAAGGTGGAGACTCAATATAATGGTGGAAGAAAGGCCTTTGTAAAAAGGAAGTAGGGATTCAAGTCTCATAAAGAGCTTCCAAAAATTATGGTACTTATAGCTTTCAGCTCTCATTGCCCCTATCATAAGCATCTTGCAGTGATTAAGGTTAAAGTGAACAAACTATGGTGTACATGCTTGACGAAGTATGAGTTAGAAATCTCATGTCCCTTGTATACGAGGGCCGCTCCTCATGCTACTCAAGTTTAGTCACCGGTAAGTTCTTATCATCGTAAGTACATGTGTATCATAGAGAACCGCCAACGGTGTATCCCTTGCCCGATGATACGGAAGAATCCCCATATCAAAATGACAAGGCAAGCAGATAATAAGCATCTCAGCATTCTTCTTATTTACCATGGGAATATGCTGTTTTTTTCTCTCTTTCCTCTTTTCATAGTATTTTTTTTCTTTTCTCTTTTTTTCAACAGAGGACTCTTTTTTTATAAGAAGAATGCTTCATAGACAGCTCATTATGGTTACGCTGCAGGTTTCCACCATTTCAGCATGGATTAGACCAGCGGCCCAGGCGTTTCTCTAACACATATACATAACTCCATGGACTTACAAGCTCCCCTTTCATTTCACACCGACGACATCCATATACAAAAGAGCATGATATCAACTAGGTACAAGTACCAAGTGCAATGTTGAAAGCGTTCCCGATGAAAGCATGGTTTTGCTAATTCCCAACAAATAAGTGCAAGCATTTACAACATAGAAGACACAATGGTTCAAGTTTATTAAGGGCAAGTAAAGAAAGTGTGCCATCAAGTTCGTGAGAGCTTTAATCACTAGTTTTCTCATAACAAGTTTAATTTGGAAGGTAAACGAAAGCATGAATATACTTGGAATAACATAAGCTAGTAGGTAGGTATGGTGGACTCTTTGGAATAACTTGGTTTAGGGAGTTGGATGCATGAGTGAAACTCATACTTTGTTGTGGAGGCTAGCAAAAGACTGGGAGCGACAAACTAAGAGAGCAATAATGGCCATAATCATGCAGAGCGACGAAACATCCTTGATCAAAGCATAAAGTGATACTACAAGTTGAAAACTAAAGGATCATAAAGGCTATGGTGACTTGAGATAGTCATAACATGGTGTGAGCATGCGCCAAGTCAACCCAAATAAAGCATCAAAGGAGAATACCACTATACTATGCTTTAATGTGCTAAAACAACGCATGATTCATCCAATGCACATTAAGCAATCTCAATTGTTTATAACAAGTCATGCTACAGCAAAGAATACTAAGCATAAAGCCAAAACAATATCAAGCATGGCATAACAAAGCATAGGCCACAGTCAAAAACGAGCTCTTTTTACCACATCAACATGAACATTCCTACTCTTTTCCAAACCAAACCAAACTATTTGCAAACCAATGTATGAAAGAGGGGGTCCAACCAATTTATTCATCAAACTAAGCAAACAAAATCAAAGAAAAAACCAAAACAGAAACGAAAAAGAAGATGCTCCAAGAACAACACAATTGTGCATGAAACAATAAAAATGAAGCGTTTGGAAAGAACCTGGGATTTTTATTGATGAAGAAGGGGATGCCTTGGGCATACCCAAGCTTTGACGCTTGTTCTTCTTGGATATTTCTTGGGGTGACACGCGTGGCATCCCCAAGCTTGAGCTTTAGTCCATCCTTCATCTCATTACTCATTCCTTCCATACACCTGAAAATTTTCCTTCATACAAAACTTCACACAATCTCATTAGCAACATTAGTGCACTTAAGATAAATAAGTCTTAAGGTTCAGTTCTAACACCAAATAAACTTCCATTAGAACACTAGCTACTGAAGCACTTCCTTCAAAAAGCTCAACTCCCCAAATGAACTCAAAAAGGAACCCACAAGAAGCAAATGCAGAAAATGGCAGAAATCTGTCAAAACAGACCAGTAGACCGCCATCCAACTGCATCTATGACTAATAATCCACCTTCAGGTTATCATCCGAACCCCCTCCAGTATTAAGTTGCAAGCAACAGATTATTGCTTTACGAACTGCGTGTAAAGTAAACAATACGATTGTTCTATGGACAAAGGATTGTTGGTTTCTCCCTAGTAGCAACATCACATCTAGTACCTTAGAGATTTCTGTCACTTCCCCAGATTACCAAAGGCATGAACCCACTATCGAGCATAAATACTAACTCTTGGAGTTGCTAGCATCTACTTGGCCAAGATAGCTACTAACAACGGAAAGCATGCAAGATCACAAATAACAAAGACATGATAGAATCAATAATCAATCTAAAATAGCATCTCAATATCCATTGGATCCCCACAAATACAACATGCAGAATTACAAATAGATGATCTTGATCATGAACGGAGCTCACAAGATCTAGACATGAAAGCACAAAGGAGGAGAACCAACCATCTAGCTACTACATGGATCCGTAGTCCAAGGATGAACTACTCACGCATCACACCGGAGGCTTGCATGGTGATGAAGAAGGCCTCCAGGGTGAATTCCCCTCTCCGGCAGGGTGCCGGAAAGAGCTTCAGATCCCTCCTGATCTAGGGATGGAGATGACGGTGGCTACAGACTCTTTCGTGGATTTTTGATCGGGTACTTAGGGTTTTCGTCCCGAGGGCAATATATAGGCGGAAGGAGAGGCCGAGGGGGTGCCGGGAGCGGCCACACCACCCCCTGGCGCAGGCCAGGCCTGGCCGCACGGCCAGGTGGTGTGGTGGCCCCCTGGACCCTCTCCGTCTCGTATTCTGGCACTTGATGACATCCGAAAAAATAGGCACTTTGGTTTTTGTCCTGTCCAATTCCGAGAATATTCATTTTATGACTTTCCTGGAACCAAAAACAGCAGAAAACAAGCAGTTGGCACTGTGGCTCTTGTTAATAGGTTAGTCCAAGAAATCATATGAAAAGTACTCCAAAGTTGAAACAAAACACAAGAAAGTGGATAAAACCAAGCATGGAACATCAAAAATTATAGATACATTTGCAATGTATCAAAGACTGTTGGAAATATGCCCTAGAGACAAATAGTAGTAAGGACTATTATCATATTTCATATAGTTTATGATTAAGTTTTATATCATGCTATAACTGTATTGAGTGGAAACATCAATACACGTGTGATATATAAACAACCAGGGGTTACCAGTGAAACTCTAGTCACTGGTTCATTGGTCAACAAATGATCATGTTTCGTGATCATGTGGCATTTATGCCAGTTGGAAATGGAGTCATCTTATTCCGAGAATGAGATGATGAACCAATACCCAACCTAAACATCATGACCCGATCATGTCATGAAGTTCAAGTTACGATGATTAGAAATGGATCCTCGTAGACTATTCCTTAGACCATGAGGCTATATCAATCACTGTCTCCTGAGAGTGCTTAGATAGTATCAAGCGCCACTTGGTAATACAGTGGTTATAAAGGTGTGTTCAGGTACTCGGAGGAAACCGTAGAGGCAATATATGTCAAGAGCGGGATTTGTCCATCCATGTGACGGGAAGATACTCAAAGGGCCCACTCGAAGAAGTTATATCCAATAGCTGCGGAACATGTGATTTGATCATGGAGATATCACTTGTCGGAACGAGTCAAGTAGCATTGTTCAGTAACGAGATTGAACACGACATGGTGATGTCATTGATCAGATCTCGGGCAATGCAAGTATGACAAAGGGAATAAGATACGACTGTCCCGGTTCAAACGGCGAAAGATCTTCGTGGAACGCACATGGGTCACATGGCCATCTAGGTTCCTCTGTCGATCATTGGTGCGGGAGTGTCCCGACCATGTCTGGAGTGTTCCCGAACCGTGAAGTATCACGCTTAAGGACTTGATGATGCTTAGAGAGTGTTTATAGGATCGATGGAATCACCGAAGAATAGTAGAGAGAAAACCAGAACGGTTTCGGTAAGTCCGGAGTGGAGGTGGAAGTGTTCCATAGCCATGGAGGTTGAATAATATGTGAATGAATGTTAAATATTGATTTAATCATTTATTCATAATTATTTAATAAAGAGAAAAATCAATTAAATGGTCAAAGGCTTAATGGGCCAATTCCCAGAGGGGAGAGGGCCCATTAGGGAAAGGAGAGAGGGAGAAGGGGCCAAGGGGTGGCCGGCGCCCTAGTAGGCCAGCCCCCCCTCCCCGCGCGGGGCCCATGGGGGTGGCCGGCGGTGCCACCCCTCCCCCTCCTCTCCTTTAGTCCCACCCCGGGACTTTGAGGGAGGTAGTACCTCCCCTCCTCCCTATATATAGTGGGGGTATTTGGCCAAATTAAAATATACCAATAATCAATAAAGGTCTTGTCACTTTTGGGAGGACCTCTAATTGATATTTTCTCCCTCCCCCTCTCTCTCTCTCGTGACCGTGGTCCCAAGTCTGGACTGCACGAACAAGAGACATCTTCACCGCAGAGCACCGTCGCGCTGCGGGATTCGGATCCGGGAGTTCTACTTCCGCAACTGCTGCTGGATCAGGGAAGCGGGAGTCATCGTCAGGCACCGGACGTGTGTAACTCCCCGCGAGGTGTCGCACTTGAGGCACTCAAGTCGTTGGAGCCAAAGGAGCACAAGGACTTCATCACGACCTTGAGGTCATCAACCACACTCTCCTGAGCGTTGACAACGCTTTTCGGTCTTTAAGGGTAAGTTCGCGAAAAGCCCCTCCCGTTACTGTATTACTAATAGATAGGTCCTGGCAGCATCAGGGGTTCGGGGGCGTAGGGTAAAAATTATTGTTTTCATACGTGGAACCCCAACATGTTCTACAATATTTACCAAATCAAGGAGTGACAGTATTTTGAAACCCAAAAATTGATCCAATGTATCTCATTATTTCAATAAAAAGCATTTTTATGGTATCCATGCTATGTGCCAACAAATGAGAGGTACACACTTTGATCTAAGTTTTCCTATCATATGGTTTTCAACCACTTGTGCCATTAGCTGAGTCAGGTTTGCTCACAAATTTCCGTCCTACTTTATCTCATTTTGCTGGACTCCTTGATTACTTGTACTATCTAAAAGGAGCGTGGAATGTCCCAACATCGTACATGCTTTCCCTATTGACTCACTGTAGGTCAGGGTATCAGCAATGAGAACTTGTTTCACATTTTTACAGTGAATCCCCCGTTATATATCCAGCTGATAATCTTATTATTTTTATGGAATCATCACTTATTTACCTACCTTTACCTAATAATGAGAGAGGATGACACACACATCATTGCCTCCATATATACTATAGTTCCTCCTCTTGTTTGCTCTCCCATGCATATCTCCTCCCCACAATAGCACGTCATATCTTGTCATTAGTTTCCTCGCTTCTTGGTTACTCATAGGCATGAGAGGTATCCAGAACCAGAAGTTCTCAACGATATAGCTTCAGGATAGGACAACGGTGCTTCCATGTTTGTTACCGGTCGAGGATCTCTTGAGATTCCATCAGGTACATTTGCTTGGATGGGATGCAAACGAAATTATATTTAGCATCGGTGCATGTAGTAGCTTTTGAATTGTGAGTTCAAAATGAGTTCATGTCGAAGCGAGGTACCGCCGAGTCACTTAATAAGATATACTACAATATTTCTTTTGTCCACTTTCTGAGGAGTCCACTGAATAGCCTCATACCGAAAGATATTAATTCACTGATGATTTTAATTATCAATGTTATCCCTGATGACAGTTGCGTGTAGTATGAAACGACGTGATTACATGTAAATAAAAGATTGTTTTAAATGTTTTCTTCAAAGATAAACGCATGAAAAGAACAAAGTTTTTCTTGGCATGTGCCATCATACATGCATCTCTTCAAGGTACTTGCTTACATTATCGATGCTGCTTCTCTTTTCTCCTTCAACAAATGACATAATTTTCATGTATGGTCAAATTTTATCGAGATACAAAGTTGCATCCTAATTAGTTAACATCACAATAAATATTTAATTAACTAATTTCCAATGATAGGCGATGTCATGTTCAATCTTGAGTCGAGCGTGGTGATTTCAACAATTTATAATGCTGCTAACCAGGGCCGTCTACAGAAATTTGGGCCCCCGGAGCGAATTGCAAAATAAATTTGGGCCCCCGGAGCGAATTGCAAAATGAGGCCCCAGTGACCTCCGTATTTACTTTTTTTTGAATTAGTCCACATTTACTAACCCGAGATTCAAAATAGGTGATAGTATCAACCATTTACATGTTTTTTCATCGATACACAACACAAGCTCCTGCATCCATCATTTTTTAGATCTGTTCATACCTGCAACCAATAGTAACCCTCCAACCAATGGATATTGTATCCTTAATAAATGGCCAAGATCCAGCCAGGTACAAGAGAACTAGCTTCTTGATCTAGCGGTGATGATGATAAATGGTTACACCACACGCTGGCTAATTGCAATAAATGAGAGAAAGAAGCACAGAAAAATCTCTTACCTCCCCATTGAATCCATAGATCTCGAAACTAATTTAGAGAGAGAGAGAGAGGGAGATGCGAGGGTTACAGGACTAGCAGACGATTGATGGAAGGCGGCGCACATATGTCATGCTAACAACAGAACCGGCACGACATCGCGACCGCCTAGAATCTATCGAGGCGACGAGCCATCGACGCCTGCGAAGAGATGAATAGGCGGCCTGTGGACTACGGGGTGAACGACAGGCCTCCAGGACGGCTGGGCCAACATTCCCTCCCTAACTAAGTACTCCTTAATGGTAGGTTAGGGGATTTGGGGGCCCCACGTTTTTGGGGGCCCTATTTGATCGTGCATCTCGATCACCCTCGTCGACGGGCCTGCTGCTACGTTAAGCTTTAGGACACTAGCATGTAACTTAGTGTTTATGCATCTATGTTATATACTCGGAGTTCCTAACAATATAAAATTTTAATATATTTCTAAAAAAACGAAATGGAATTGAATGAGAAACATTTGACCACATTACTTCATTGATCTTAATGTTAGTTTACAATTTCTACAGCCTAAGCGAACAAATAGCTTTACCCTACCTCTCCTTCTCAAAGTTCATAACCCCCTCATAATCTCTTCTCTTGTTGATTGTTGTGAGTTTCTAACACAACAATTTTGTTGTAGTCTTCTGCTCGTGGATCTTTAGTTGGATTTTTCATGAGTTACACGTCTATGCACCTGATCAATTACTTGGTTGAAACATCTGGTTAGAGCTCAAGCGGAGGCTAGTAGCTGATTGGTGAGGTGTTCTGTAGTATCCACCAATTTAGCAAGAATTGTAGTGTTTGTAGCATTAACACATCATGGCATTCATGAATGGGCTTGTACGACTTCAAACTTTTGGGCAGGCTCCTCATTTCAATTAAACAATTAACACGATTAGTTCGTGGTTTCTGGCTAGGAAATCATGAATTGTCTAAAAGATTGCTCTAGGAACAAGTTGAGGTCTTATATAGGTTCTAACTTTATTCTCACATTTAGTTGTAGTTTTTTGCACGTGGATCTTTAGTTGGATTTTTCGTGGGTTACACATCTATACACTAGGTTAATTACTTGGATCGGAAATATCTGGTTAGAGCTCAAGCTAAGGCTAGTAGCCGAATCGATGAGGTGTTTTTTAGTATCCACCAATTAAGCGACAATTGTAGTGTTTGTAGCATTAACACATCATGGTATACATGAATGGGCTTTTGTGGTTTCAAGCTTTTGGGCAGGCTCCTCATTTCCATTAAACAATGAACACGATAGTTCATGGTTTCTAGCTAGGAAAGCATGCATTGTCTACAAGATTGCTAGGAACGAGAAGTTGAGGTCTTATATAGGTTATAACTTTATTCGCACATTTAGTTGCAACCATGTGATTAATTGTTGCCAAGATAGTAATGACCACTATCATGGTAGCTCAAACTCATTGGCTTAGTTAATGGAAGAAGCCTTAAATTAATCCTAAAATATAGCAACTTGAATCTGATGGTCTATTTTATTATCAAAACTAAGTATATCCTAGCAGTAGTACTATAGTTCCGTGGAGCAGCATTAAGAGCAAAAGTAGGATCTTGTTTCAAAATCTTCTGCATGAACTTTGTTAAGAAACAAGAGAGCCATCAACAACAAGCTGCGTCATGTCTGTGTTTCATAAGACACGGACACATATCACAAAACACGACTCCATTTCCAAGCGAGTTCGAAATGGGTTCAGTGGGGTAGTAGTATCATTTTTACCGTAAATACTAGCTTCAACATTTTAGTCTTGCACACCTTATTAATAATCTAGCTTACCCTTTGGCACCATCATCCATCGTTACCTATCAACCATCACTACCCAATGTTATCATTGCCAACCTAGATACCTTTTGACAACTAACTGCCTTTATTACTGCGAGGTACTCCGTAATAAGAGAGGGGATACAACTTCACCACACAGAAATTATAGCTTTCTCCTCCTATGCTACTAGTTAGTCATACACTCGTACTTGTTTGGCTACATGATCAAAAATATTCAGTACTTAGCCTTAAAGTTTGCCGCCGAAAGTTTCTGCTACATTTATCCAGCAAGAGGAGTAAAGAGCCACATAGATAAGTTGTTCTCGCTCGCACTATTTATGCAAGTAAAAACGTGAGAATTAGTTGTTGTATTCTCTATAAATTAGGCTTTATCAGAAACATTTTGTATCCATCAATTGAGTCCAACTTGTCGCTGATAATGACGGATCAGCAATCACACTTCTTTTTTCAGCTTTGAAGTCATTTGGATGATTGGGATGTTGATTCCAATATGGTAGTATAGTATTATGTTTGGACAGTTCGGTAGGAGATCCCGAGCAGCCGGAGGCCGAGGTATCCTAATTGGTTTCGATCATCAGCAGAGCAGTAGAGGTCTCGTATCAACTGCTGGCTCAAGTAGGCTCTTGTCTTCCTTTTTGTGATGTCTAGTATCTTGGAAAATGATTGACTGATTTCGCACCTCAGCAAGAACACAAGAGGCGATGCTGGTCGATCGGCAATTTGATTTTTTTGCAGTACTACACATTACATGCCCGCCCTTTAAGCCTTGCCGCATCACCGTTCTACTATTCTATGAAAATACAGTAACACATTATGATGGAATCAAATGTATTTCCTTATATTCTGCCCATCCAAATGTTATCCAGGAAGAATGAATTATGGTTTCCTAATGCGGGGATGGAGAGCTTGGGTATTATTGGGCACTACCCTCTTGATTCCTCCCCATTCCGTGCTCACTCCAAGGATAGTTTGGCCATCGTCAAGGCTAGCATCTGAACTCCATTTGCCATGTCTTCCCGCGACGCATACTCCTCGGGCTTGTGGCTGTACCCTGCAACCAGAAAAGATGAGTTCAGTGCCGTTAAAAACTGATGAGTTCAGAAATAATTTATGTTGCAGCAGTTTGTTATTTTTACTTTGCGTATTGTTAAACTTGAACATTACATCGCTTCAAGTCTATGACAAACACACACACACAGTATGCACCAGGATACTTTTAGTTTACAGTAAAAATGGAAAATGTGACATGTACTTCTGAATTGGTAAGTATCAGATTTTATATTATCTCAAACATTGCCGTATCTTCACTATTTGAAATAAAGTACGGTAGTGCTGTGGGGGCTTGGAATACAAACCTTTGTAACAGGGAATGAAGATCATACCCATTGGTGATATTCTGCAAAGCAAGGACAAGTGCACATATTACTCACGGCATTCACAATGGAAGCTAGCTAAAAGGATATTCAAAATGGAGTAAAATACCACATTCCAAATATTGCTTGCAGGAATATTTCGGTACACAAGTAAGGAATGAGTTCAACAAACGGGGAAATCCCTGTTGGGGACTGATACTTCACCTAGCCATGAAAAGTGAATCGTGATAAGCTCTGCTGATCATCAATTTGTATTGCAGGCCCAGCTGTTTTGCAGAAAACTCCATTGCGTTAACGACTGACTTGTCAGACAGGGCAGGTGGATCCTGGTTGACGATCTTGAATTCTGATAGCTCGACTGCGCGGACCTTTGATATGTCGATCGCAGATTGGTGAACCTTCTTAATGACATCATTCCTTCTTTTCTCATCAATATCTCTTAGATCTGTACATAAGATATTGTGGATTACTAGCTGAAGAAAAAATTCCCTACTTTACTCAAGGAAAAAGATTCCTACCAATTTCCAGGTGTGATTTACTTGGGATGCTATTGATAGCGCCTGGATGTAGCTGCAGAATACCTGTAGGAAAATAATCTGTTAGTGGAAAATAAGGTTTGGGCAAGTATTCCTTGACCATTATAAACCATGGTTGACTGCTGGCTCCATAAATATCCTTTCACAATGGAAATCACTCAACATAGTCATTATAAACCATGCTTACTATTCCTTCCATTTGAACATCAATTTTTTTCCTCACAAGAAAGAAGACATCAAAATATTGTTATATTTTCAAGTTGCAAGTCTCATCTCATGGCTTGACCGAAAACGATACATATTTTGCATTTGATGCATTTCATCCGATGCACATTTCATTTGTTTGAACAACTTGGACAGAAGACATGATCAAAGAAAGGGTGAATGCAGACTAAAATGAAGGTGACTTTAAAAATGGAAGCTAAGCATCCTATTCACCAGATTCAAAACATGCTTCGTTCAGCGGCAAATCGATTTGTCGAGGAAGACATATTAAGTCCACATATACTACAGGATACTACGTAGCACATGCATGATCTAATAATGATAATACACATGGCTAAGAAAATAAAGCCTCATTTATCAGGCATACCAACGGTGCCGACTGTATCAATTGATCCTGATTCCAAAACATGTTTCTCAACTGCTAATGCGAGCTCAGCTGCCGCCAATCCAGCATCATTTCTGTAAAACACTTCTTCAGTTCTTCACCGTACATAAACGTGGGGATGCTTCAACAGTAACACCAAAAGGTGGATAGAAATGCTAACCTCGCGGGCATGAGGACTGCTCCAGCATGACCCCCATTCCCTTCAAATTCCACCTTAATACTTGCAGGAGCAGCAATAGCAGTTACAATGCCAATTGGAACACCTGTTCTTGAGAACAGACACGAGTAAGAGCGATTTCGAACCACGTGCATTGTATTTCACTAACAGAAATCGAACCTTCTTTTTCCAAGATGGGACCCTGTTCGATGTGCAATTCTATAAATGAAAAATATGTATCTTGGTTCAAAAACACATTATGTAGATCCTCTGGATGTATCTTGTAGCCAGCAGAGTTAGCAGCATCAACAAATGATACATTCTGGTTGTCAAATGTCCCTTTTAGTGATTGAGCTAGTTCCATGCTCCCTGCCATTAAGCGGCTGCATATTTTCAAGGTGCGCAAAAATGAGAATCCACAAACTAGGACCGTGCCACAGTTTGCAAAAGTAGAATTGACACTATTTCTTAAAATAACATGTAACTTTTCGTAAATGAGGGTGGGCCTTCACCTTCCCAAGCAGCTAATTCCAAATCGTGTAGGCTCTTCTGATGTAAACATGATAACTTCCAAGGATCTTTTTGGCTGGAAACCTGACCTGTATGGCATATGCAGGCCAAGAATGTAAGGTTTGTGTCAAGATGAAAACAAAATTGGAATTCATAGCCTGAGTCGTGTCTCTAAAGGTGTAGAAACAATGAAAAAACATGCCAGGTTTTCTTCCATATGAAAATACAATTAAATCTAATGTTTAAATAGCCCTATGTGGCCTCAAATGCATTTGACTGCAATATGGGCGGTGGCCAAATATCAAGCCAAAAAAGGGAAAACCAAATGAAATATAGGTTTCAGAAATGGTGAAAGATACTCATAGGCCGCAGTTGTACCTTTGTAGCACACCGATTGCCTCAAGAGCACCAAGAACACCAACGACCCCATCATATTTGCCTGAAAATGGAATGGCATCAACATGAGAACCAGTTGCAACTGCTGCGAGACCCGCCTCAGAACCCACCCTGTAAAAACAAAAAGTATGCAGAGTTAAAGTGTGAAACATAATTAGCCAGTACAAATATATTATTTTTGGTTATATCATAACACGTTCCATAATCGCACATCATAACAAGCGGTCCTTAAGACAAAAGTTACTACTCGACAAAAAAAAAAGAGCTGCATTGTAAATTTACTACTCCAACCATACAGAGCAGGGAACTTCAAAGCTCCCTTGCTAAAGAAATGTTTACCATAGCACATTGCTAACAACTTCCAAAGTCAGACAATAGACCAACAAGAGAATCACAGAGGTACCAAAGACGAACTCACCAGCGGCCAAATATGTTGCCAACGGCATCTTCTCGAACAACAAGTCCAAGCTGTTTCATTATCCCTTTTATGTACCTGTACATTAAGAGAAGAAATCAATGGTCAGCATGGGCAGCCAGTAGCCAGATATGCACATTATCAGGGGCCTAAAACATGTAAAGTTGTGCACACATAACCATTCAAAGTTTTTCAGATTGATCAACTATATGTCAATTGAATAAAGTTATGTCGAGTTTCATATGAATATGAATAATAATGACATAATTTCGTTTGAAGCAAACTCAGGTCATCGTGCAGAAGGTACAGAGTACAGAGTAAAGGCAACCGAAGCCACTGACTGCAACTATTCGTGACCAGGGTCGATAGCTAACTCTCAGGTCAGGAGTAAGAAGTAATAAGCATGGAATTTCGAACTGGGTGTGGTATCCTCACCGTCGAGCTTGCACGTCCTTGTCGCTGTACAGGACACGCGTCACCGATGGCGCCGGCGAGTCGGAGAACGAGGCCAGCTCATCAATCTGCGCAACCACAGCGGGATAAGAAAAATCCATCACGACATTTCCAACCCCATACCATCGATCACCGGATCACATTCCACTGACACAACACGCGCGGCCTCTGTCGCCCGCGCTACGTACGGTACGGAACAGCCAGCGGAGGCCTGGCCGGCGCGAAGGACGGGGAAGCAGGGAGAAATTTGTTACCTGGCGCTGGAGGTTTTCGGAGTCGACACGCAAGGGGGAGGCGCCGCCGTCGGAGTCGGAGGCGGGGAACCCCGCGAACTCCTCCATCGTCCGCTGCGCTGCCGCGTCGTCGTGGGCCTGGCCCGCGGCTGCAACGCCGCCGAAGAGGAGGAGGATGAAGAGGGAGGGGAGCATGGTTGGTTCCGCAGCTGCTGCTCCCGCTGGCTCGATGGGGAGGGAGGAGGGAGGGTGAAGTGGGAGATGACGCGACGGCACTGCAGTGGTGTGGCGAGGAAGACGACATGAGTCCACGAAGCAGAGGAACTAAACAACTCGCGCACTGCTGGCTCGGCGGGGCCCACGATCCACCCGGCCCACAAAAGCCTACTACGCCAAGCCCACGGCCCAGGTAGCTCGTATGGGCCCGCTCGTCCGACCGTAGCTCGAGTTAAGAACGGCAGACGCACGGGCACGGGCACAGGCACACCACACGCGCTCCCAAATCCTCTCCCGTGCTCTCCCTTCCCTCCCGTCAAAACCCTCGCCCCACCTCTCCGGCGGCGGCGGAGGACTCTCCGGCGAGGTCTGCTTCTACGTTCCTGCAAGGTGCGCGCTCTGTGCTCTCTCTCCCTCAGTCTCCGTCCGTAACTCTAGCTTGCTCGCGCTGCGGCGCGTGGGCGGAGAGCTCGCTGGCGCCGGGGACGGGGACTGTGGCGTTGTAGCTTGCTTCGGATGCGTATGCGAGGTTCGGTGTGTCGCGGCGTGGGTGCGGTGCCCTGCTCACGATTTAGGGTTGGGAGGCTATGCTCTTTTCCGCGTCGCTCCTTGCCGAGCGACGCTTAGGGTTTGCTCTGGATCTGCTGCCGGTGTGCTTACTGAGGTCTAGAGCGACATTTGGTTGGTCCAGTTGGTAATTTCACCTTGCATGCTTTAGGTGTTTTATTATGCTGTGGCTAGCGTCTCTGTTGTGTGGGCAGAAAGTTCGTGCTACCTGGTTGTGGTTGACAATGGGGTTTTTGCTATGTGTTTGCAGAGAATATGGATGGGTCTGCTGAGATTCCCGCGGTTGCGGAGCATGAGATGAGCGAGATCCCTGGTACTAACAGTGAGGAACAAGCCAATCCTGCCAGTGATGTGCTTGAGCAGTCCAAGGAAGAACTGGAAAAGCCATCTGACGAGGAATCAAAAGGCCTGAGCAACGAAGAATCTGGGAACCCCAACGATGAAGTGCAGGCGAGCGTGAACACAGAGGACCAGGCCATCCTTTCACATGAAGAGCCAGCAAGCGTTGATGGCGGGGATTTGGAGATGGAAGAGAAGAAATGGCCGGGGTGGCCTGGAGAAAGTGTCTTCCGTGTACTGGTTCCTACTCAAAAGGTGGGTGCAGTCATTGGCCGCAAAGGGGAGTTTATCAAAAGAATGTGTGAGGAGTCCAGAGCTCGCATCAAGATTCTTGATGGCCCACCAGGTGTTCCAGAAAGAACTGTAAGTTCCTCACCCTCTTGCACCATATTGAATTGTTATCACAATGGTTAGTAACGTCCAAGGCACCTGTGGCCTTGTAGGCATCTCGAGTACACCTCCAAAGCCAAATCTGATCTGTTGCCTTTATGAGCAATTCTTTCTGTTCTATAGTTGCTCTAGGAGAACCATGCATGTTTATGATTTTGTAGTATATTGGTAGATATGTTTCGTTTTGTGGCAGTCTTCAAGAACGAATGTGTGAGGTATTTATGGATTGCTATAGGTATATGGGTTCACAGTAATAATGGTCACTCGTTTTTGTTGCTGTCTTGAAGGATCAATGTGCTAGGAAATCTTTCAATCATGGATAGCTATAGGACTGTACATCACCTTACAATTATATTTTGCTTTTGTGGTTGCCTTCTCATATTCCTTCTTACAGGTTTATCAGAAGTCCTGTATGTTTTTATGTATGTTGTCCTGATGCATGTTTGGATGAGTGCCAAAGCACCCTACCAATTTTTTTTGGCATGCCAATGGCTCTTTGGCCATTCTAGTTCAGTTTTATTGCCAAAGTTAGCCATCTCATAGCTACCAAAAGCTCGGCAATTTTTGTAGCTAGCCAAATATTTGGTAGGGTGAGCTTGGACTAGAAGCAAACATACCCTTGATGCAGTATAGTTTTGTTTACTGCGTGGTAGATGCTTGTAATAATTGACAGATGAAAGCCTTTACAGCTAAAACTCGTGAACTTAATAAAAATTCTTAGACATGAAAGTTGAGCTGGTTTCTGAAGTTTTATGCTATATGATGCCATTTTAGTATACATTTGTAATTGCAGATTGATGCTGCTCAAATTAGGAAATATGAACCAAGTGTTCAAGTACGGGTGCTTACTTTCCTTGTGTTCCGAAGAGATGCAGTTTTGTTCAGATTCTTCTGAATGCTTAAAAATGGTTAAGACTGGTGAATCTGGGGCTTACTGCTAAATCCAATGGAGGGTTTATAGTTTAGAAGTTTGGATCATCAAAGATATTATATCCAACTTTTTATATATATCGTATATGGTTAATGAAAAACAATGCAATAGGAACTACCTCCTTATATGGAATGGCTATATGCCTTTGTTTCAGCAAGAGCAAAATAACAATTTGATGTTGCTTTAACAAGTTTTAAGTGAATACTAACTAAAGAATTAATTTAGTGAGGAAGCAGATATGGATAATTCTCGATTTCTACATAGATTAAGTAAACTTGGCACTAAGAAATACTAGATTGATCATATGGTAGGAGCACTGTTTTGGGCCAACCTGCAAACATTATGTATAATATCAAAATCCTAGCAAACTTTTAAATTTAGTCATGAATGCATTGTTTTTGGATGTCCTTGCTACAAAAAGAGCTAATCAATTATAAGCGTGAATACTGATAAATGCGGTAGCTATATGTACAAATGCAACTCAAATTCAAATTTGTTGGCATGGTTTGTGCCTGTGCATTATTGTATATAACAGCACAACACAATACATATTCATGCTACTATTCATAGAAATTTCTGCACAAGTAAAGAACCTCTAATGCTATAGAAGAGCAAACTATCCATAGAATGACATTCAAGGAGAAGACTTGATGGTGGCGATAACAGTAACAAACTAATCTTTGCAGGTTCTCACTGCAGTCTAAGGCCTCAAGTCAAATCCCTTTTTGTAACCAAAATAGACGAACAGTCATGGTTACCAGAGTTCAGTTTTGTGCTCCTCTGCTGCAAATACGATTTTAAGTCTTTTGAGTTTTGGATGAAGATGACTTTCAAGAAGCTCCACATTGGCTGGTAATTCCATGATCCATTTGATTGTTTGGCCAAAAGGAAATCAGTTGGCAATATTTAAGGGGCCACAATAGTTCTAAAAAGCTCAATCCTAACCATTTCGTAAACCCTTAGATGGTTCTTTCAGAAAATGACCATATATTCAAAATAAAAATATACAAGTGCACGTCCTTCAACAGCAAGTAAACATGCCATATGCTACACTTTCTGCAATACTATTTGAGTAATTCGTACTAACCTAAGCACTTTCGCATTTCATAATAACAATAATAGTACTCCCTCCGATCCAAATTACTTTACTCAGATTTGTCTAGATTCGGATGTACCCAGACATGTTTTAGTATTAGATACATCTGAATCTTGACAAATGTGAGTCAACTAATTTGGATCGGAGGGAGTAATTAAATGATGGGCACATCCTGAACTTTTTAGGCATATAAATGTATATTGCTCCTAAATAACCAAGGTTATATTATTCTATATCTGTGCATAACCACTTCAGCATCAGATGTCATGATCGTATCTACAATTTGGAAGTTATTCAATCACAATGTGAACATATGTTTGGCATTGTGTTTGCTTTAATATGCAGGTTTATTTTTCATTGATTGACTAATTTGAGAGATGTAATATAATGCCAGAAATAGTAAATATTATTACATTCCACATTTCATCACAAGTTCACAACAATGAACCAAACATGACCTAATTAACATATTCTTGATAAATTGTGCTAAAATAGGAGAGGATTGATATTCTGAAACCTGCCCTGCGTAACATAAGCTGTTCATGCCTTGGCTGAATCAGATTTGGAAGGTGTACACACGTGGATGCCCTTCAACTTTTGTAGCAGTATGCATTATTTCAATTATTTTGTCCTTGGGGTTGCAGGTGTAAGCATTGCGTTAATTTCATTCAACTAATGTAGGATGGAAATATGTGTTCTATCCTTGCAATGACATGTCTCCTCAGTGCTTGTGCATATTGCTACTAATTAGTGCTTTCCTGTATTATCCATCTGATGCAACATATTTGTGTGCGTCCGTGCTGACATATAAACACTGTTTTCCTGTTTAAAGGTAATGATTTCGGCAAAGGATGAACCAGATGCACTGGTTCCTCCAGCTGTTGATGGTTTGCTGAGAGTACATAATAGAATAACAGATGGTTTAGATGCTGAAGCTGACCAGCCTCAGCGAGGTGCTGGTCCTGTAGGGCCAACACGGCTGCTTGTGCCAGCTTCCCAAGCTGGCAGCCTGATTGGCAAGCAAGGGGCAACCATTAAATCCATACAGGATGCTTCAAAATGTGCTCTCCGCATTCTTGGTAAGATTCATATTTCCCATGTGTTGTCTCAGTGTGGCAATGCTTCTCCATATTTCCACTGTATTGTAGATCCTTGCTTGTCCTCTGCTAGGCCATGCTAGATCCATGGATTTTGCTTTGTAGTTTTACTGGCTATACGAATATGAAGTTTTTGTCATTGAACTAATAAGTTGTGTACATTGTGACTTATCTCTTGTATGAATCAGGTGATAGGCACCCTTTTGAGGAACCATGTGTACCTTCCAAATGTTTTATAGTTTATTCATTGAGTGAATTGTGAACATATGATATTGCGATATACTATATGCCAGTGATGCTCATGGTTTATGATTAGCATACTTTGTAGATCAACCGTTTTCTTTGTGTATATTGATACTATTTGCTAAAAGCATTTGAAAAGTAGGGAATTCTTGCACATGCATGCATATCAGGGACATAAGTTCTGCCCTTTGAGGCTGCTGGCTAATAGATGCTATAATCTGATATTTACGATATATGCAAGAATGTACCTACCATTTGCCATCTCCCTTGGCTTGTGGGGGTGATTATTCTAGCATCGTTTCTGTATGCACCTTTATTCTGGGCTTGCTAGATCATGGTTAGTGAAATTTCACGAGGCTTAGTGTTGCATGTACACACATGATACATATTTGAAGCGCCCCATATTTGACATTTTCTCCTTCACAGAGAACGTGCCACCCGTGGCATTAAATGATGACAGAGTTGTCGAGATACAAGGTGAACCCCATGATGTTCACAAAGCAGTGGAACTGATTGCAACTCATTTGAGAAAATTTCTTGTTGACCGTAGTGTTCTCCCTTTGTTCGAAATGCAGGTAAGTCAATTTTGTTTTGCAGTTTATTGTTTTGCTTGGATGAAGTATCCGATAAGCAAAACTTGTCTTCTTGACAGATGAAAGTGCACAATGTGCCCAGAGAGCAACCTATGGCTGCGCCTCAACAGTGGGGTCCTCCTCCTCCCTGGAGTCATCCACCAAACATTCCTCCCAGCGGCCCTACTTATGGTGGGAATCAACATTTTATGCCTCCACGGCCACAAGACAACTATTATCCTCCTCCTGATGTGCACCCTGTTGAAAAGCAACAACACTATGGGATTTCTTCATATGGCCGTGATGCACATCCAACTGGCGCTCCTCCTTCCTCTGGGAATCAACACCTACCACATGGGTCTTCTCAAGTTAGTTGCTTTAAATTTGACCATTATCATGAAAACATGATGTGTTTTCTTGCCTATTAATTTTACTGCTTGCACTTATTTTCTCCCATTTTTGTTTGGTTTATTAACAGATTTCCCAAAAGATGCAAGTTCCTCTTTCATATGTTGATGCCGTGATTGGGTCTGCTGGTGCCAATATTAGCTACATCCGCAAGCATAGTGGTGCAACAGTAAGTATTCAAGAAGGTGTTCCTGGAGAGATGACGGTCGAGATTGGAGGGAGTGCTTCACAAGTTCAAACTGCTCAGCAGCTGATCAAGGTATTTTCATTTGTTCTCTTAGATTGTGTCAGTTTCCACATGTATTCATTACCTGCATTTAGGCTAAAACTACATGTGATGTGCTGAGGATATACTCCCTCCGTTCAGAAATATAAGACGTTTTAGGTTTGTGAATCGAATGTATCTAGACGTCTTTTAGTGTATAGATTCGTAATGGTTCGGAGTGAACCTATACACTAAAAACGTCTAGATACATTCATTTCACAAAGCTAAAATGTCTTATATTTCTAAACGGAGGGAGTATTTTCTAGTCTCTTCATATTGTCACCATCATATATTTAGCGATGTATTTAACCCAGCCCACCTGACATGCCAACTAATTGTTGCAGTACATTGAACGTAGCAGTATGATTGCATCCGTAGTGGCCATTTGATTTGTGTTATCTACTCCCTCCGTCCCAAAATAAGTGACGTGGGTTTGTCTAGATTCGGATATATCTAGACACGTTTTAGTATATAGGTACATGCGAATCTGGACAAATTCAAGTCACTTATTTTGGGACAGAGGGAGTATAAGATGTACACATAACTCTTGTATCAGAAGGACCCATACACTTGATATGTACACAGAAGATGTTGCACAACTTTAAGAGGAAAATCCTTATCATGGCTCCTTGATACTTCAAGCTGTGTTTAGGTGGATATATATGCTTATTTTCCATCGTTGAAATTACAATTTCAGAAGCTACAATACTGTGTAGTTGTGCCATTCTACATGGAAATCATACTGTCATAGTACATTTTAACATATCATTTTCTGTCATCTTTTTATCAGTTCCCTCATTGCAGAGGTTTTGCGTGTCTTCTATTAATTGGTCATCATTTGCTTGCAGAATTTCATGGCTGAAGCTTCTCCCCAAGTTCCTCCACCTGGTCCTGCTCCCTCCCAACCACTTGAATCAAGCTACAACTCATACCCGCAGTATGGAGGGCCATCGTATGGCTCCCCTCCAGGCAGCGCAGGTCCTGCCCCTCACAATGGAGGAAGCTATGGTGCACACTACCCGCCGAACTATGGGTACTAGTTGAGGCACGAAACACTCTAGGATTTAGATATGGACTCGGTTTTTGTTGTTCGGCCTGTTAATCTGTTGAGAACGTGAGATTATTAGGATTTCCCAAATTTATGGTGGTGTAATCTGCTTTCTGAGTTCTTATGCCAATGACAACTGTTATCTGATACGGAGTACGTTTTTAGTTACTCCCTCTGATCCATCATAAGCGCTGCTGATTTACACTTGTACACATTAGGGATCGGAGGGAGTACTACTTTTTGTGCTGTAAACTTGATGTTCGCTTATGTCCCTCCTTCAGACTCTTGCTAGTCCTGTTTCTGCCCCGCTAAAAACAAGTCAAATCAACTGCTTCTCCATAGTGGTGTGAGGTGACTGCAAAGGCTCTCAGCGATAGAAGGAGACAAATAGTGCCCTACGATCTTTTTCTCTACTACGTGTGAGCATCAGCCAGATTGCTCGAGGTAGGACATTTTTGCAACACTTGCCTGCTTTCGCTACGCTGGTTAGAATGTACTCCCTCCGTTTCAAAATATAAGATGTTTTAGCTTAACTTTGTAAAAGTAGTCTATCTAGATCTCTTTTAGTATCTAGGTTCACTTTAAATCTAAATGAATCTTGACATAAAAAGAGATCTAGATACACTATTTACAAACCTAAAACGTCTTATATTTTGAAACGGAGGGAGTAATAGCGATTATATATACTAAATTTCTCGCAAGAAGTTTGTACATGAAATTTACTTGAAAAAAAAAGCATAACGATTGCATCGTGGGTTCCGATGCGCCCACAATCTATTCATACCCATTATGTTGTCCGCGCATCTTGGGAAACATGTTGGTTAATGCGAGTTGGGACACAATCTATTCACACCATTATGTTGTCCGCGCATCTTGGGAAACATGTTGGTTAATGCGAGTTGGTACACAATCTATTCACACCATTATGTTGTCTGCGCATCTTGGAAAACATGTTGGTTAATGCGAGTTGGTACACAATCTATTCACACCATTATATTGTCCGCGCATCTTGGGAAACATGTTGGTTAATGCGAGTTGGTACACAATCTATTCACACCATTATGTTGTCCGCGCATATTGGGAAACATGTTGGTTAATGCGAGTTGGTGTGGGTGTCATGTCTATGGTTTTCTGATGGGTAACGCAATTTACATGTCGATATAAACTATATGTTCTTCATGTCTTGGCTGATTTTTGGACTTACGTCATGCGGAGAAATCCTGGGACTGACACATAACACGAGAAATCTTACTTACGTCATGCGGAGAAATCCTGGGACTGACACATAACACGAGAAATCTTGAGCCTGACACCTAGCGCTTCACTGGACATTCTCGGACCTACAGTACTAGGAAAATGCTTATCCATAGATTTATACTCAGTGGCGCATGAAAAAGGTGACGCCCCATAGGTAAATAACCTGTGGCACATGTGGTAAAGATACACCACAGATAATAAAAATATCAGTGGCGAATGGGTATTGGGTGCGCCGCAGATAAGTCTGGGCATCCATATCTACCACTTATGGATGACCCCTGATATATTCGTGGCGCACCGCAGACACCTGTGCCACAAATAAGTTTTGAAAAATTCTACTCACACCCCCTCCCCGTGGATCGCCTTTCCAGTCTTGCAATAAAAAAACACTTTAAATATTAAAATCCTTTGACATGTATGTTGGTATTGTGGTCTATTTTATAGAAAAATTAACAAACATGAATTTTGATTTTTTTTCGCAAAAAAAGTCATGCCACGATAAAACGGTCATACCTTTTGTATACGATATCGGGAAAAAAATCTATAATATATCAAAATGACGAGAACGAAAATCTACATCCGCTCAGCCACTTTTAGAATCTCAAAATTTGAAAAGAATAAAAAGTTACGGTAAACCTTCTTCTTCTTCTTCTCTTCTCCTCCTCCTCTCATTTTCTTCTCCTCTCTTCTTCCTCTCCCCTTCTCCTTCTTCTTTTCCTTCTTCCCTTTCTTCTTCTTCTCCTTCTCCTTCCTCTCTCCTTCTCCTTCTTCTCTTCTTCTCCTTCCCCTCCCCTTCTCCTCCTCTCCTCCCCTTCTCCTCCACCTACTTATCCTCTCTCCGGTCACCATGTCGTCCTAGAGCCCCTCCCTGACCCCTGGAGGCAACGTCCTAGAGCTACTGCCTGACCCCGGACGACGCCACCCTCGAGATCCTCCCGGACCCCCCTCCCCCTGCCGCCGCCATCGAGATCCTTCCCGACCAACGCCGACGCCATACTTGAGCTACTCCACGGCCAACATCGGCGCCGTTCTCAAGCTCGTCGACATCCCCGTCCTCGGCACCGAGTGCCTCTTACCGGCGCGGCCACGGCCTCCCGCACCTCCATGCGGTGGTAGGTGGTGGCCATGGTGGGGCGAGGGCGACGAGATCCAGATCCAATTTTTTTTTTGAATTTTGAAAAATTTATATATGGCGCAGTATACCCACATGCGCCACTGATATTTGAACTATCCGTGCCCCATGTCGACATGCGCCACGGATAAAAAATATCAATAACGTGACGACAGTAGCGTACATCCCATGCGCCACAGATAGCAAAAACAATGCGTCATCTGATAGACAAATCTATAGTAGTATTATAGCCATCAAGATCAGGTATGCATGCCGTAGCATACGGCCATCAAGACCATCATTCATCTACAACTGTAAGTCAGCATGTCCATATGTACGTCACACAGGGTTTAGCGTACTTATTGCAGAATATTTTTGGTTATATGAACTTTATTATTGTATTATTTTACTGTTTTAAATAGAATCTTTTGGCGTATAAGGTGACATAATAATTTATAATGTATAATTAATATTCATAGGAGAAAAGGAACATCAGATACCATAACCTTTTCTTTAACTAAACACTTCAGGCAAACAATATTAGTTTGAGAGCTAGCTAAGAAGGTGATGCAAGTCGAGTACCTTCTCTCTGTAATACAATGCAAAGGACATCTTTATACGGTGGTCACCGGTGGAGCTCAACACCATTAGCATGTAGGAGAGGAGTTAGTACTGCAGCTCGGCGGCATACAGGAAGACACAACTGTCATAAGTAGAGTGGAGGAACACAAACATTTGCTTCCTAGGCCTTGGATGGAACAAAGGAATCTGCACGTATACAGACGAGCATTTATCGTGACAATGCAGCAAATAATATAAAAAAATATTAACTGAAAACGAGACACAACTGACTATTACTACTGGCCATCACCAATGTTTTGACGTTAGCTACGACGTGGCCGGACGCCTGCCGCATCCTGCTGCTCTCAGCCTGAGATTCTTATACGCCACCATAACTGAACCCACATGCGAGCAAACCGATGAACTCAAACGGCTTAGCTGCAAGCATCCATGATGACGAATTATGAGAGAATCGAGAGATGTTCCTTCACATTTTTTCGGCTCCTGGGCTGCTGCATAACAACGAAGACCTGAAATCGATAAAAAATGTGTGTGGTAGCTGCTTTTCTAAAAGAGAGAAGAAATGGGAGGGAGCAGGGGAAATCGAATAGAACATGTGGTACCTACCTGCTGAAGAGATGTGGTGAGGTAGAGGCCTCCACCGGAGAGTTCAGAGATGCCCCGCTCGGAATGCTCTGTCTCGCCTCCTTCCTCTCAGTCCACCGCTTCCCATCCGACCTTGCATTGCAAACAAAGGCGAACGGAGAAACATTAATTTATGAAAACGGAAACCAAGCAAAAAAGTGTCGACATTTATCTCGTCCACTTGAAGTTGCTGTGGCTAGACACAGGCGAACGCGTTTTTGACTTCATGCTCGCGACGACCATCATCTGTGGCCCCCGAAGCCATGGACGTCGAATTGCGTGGACTCCTTGAAAGAGAGACGGAGATGGTCAGAAAAATATATAGAGAGATGAAGCATATGTGGGTCGTGAGCATACCATGCAGACCGAGGGAGGCGGCATCAGAAACGCACCGTGTCCTACATTGTGCCGGACCAGATGTGGATGCCGCCGGTAACACTCTTCTCATTTGCGCATGTGTCTGCGCCGTCATGGTCGCCTAGGCGGCCGACCTCCGCTCGTCATGGATCAGCGTCATGATCGCTGCTGATTGACAACGAAAGAGAGAGTATGAGAGAGGAAAATAATAAGAGAGATATAGGGACAATGAGGTCGTACCTGTGAAGCCTTTCGTCTCGTTGCGTGTTGGTGGTCCTCGTCGAAAAGTCCACCCATCTCCATCCTCAAGCGCGCCCTCTCCTGACTGAGAGAGAATAAGAATGACGAAGCTGCAGTAGTAAGACACCACGTCGCATTTTGGGTCATCTTCTAGGGCAGCCGCAGCGCCAGCTCTGGGTGTGGTCATCACTGGAGAGATGCATGCTACTGACCTAGAAGATGAACCAAAGCACGATGGAGATGGTTGAGGAGAGAACCCAGTTGAAGCATTGCATATAGAAAGAATGGTGAGAGGTGATATATCCTGCTTATGGATAAGTTCGCGAGAGCAGTTCTCACACATATGTGGAACCTGTCGTACGACGCATATCGCGAAAAACCGAGGAGGCTAGGTTCTACGCTTACAGTTGGACTGTCTATCGCTTGAACAACCCCCGACAATAGTTTTCTTGTCCATGATGGCTCCCGAACGTGACCCGTTGTACGATCTCATCGTGAGAACCCGCGCCTTCTACGGTCTACGCTGACATACGACATGGGCCTGAGTCTCCACGTCGTTTCTGGACAGTCCCCACTGACGTGATAAACCGCGCCTGGCATGGACTTACGGTGCCACGTTGATTCTTTATGGGTCCCATGTCTGCGAGAATCTCCGGCCGACATGGGCTCACGGCGCCACGTCGGTTCTCGGTAGGCCCACGACCGCGAGAAACCGTGGCCGACATGGGCTGACGACGCCACATTGGCTCTCGGCGGGCCCCAACACCCGGCGGATGCGGAGGTGTGTCGCACCGGGAATGCCTCTCACAGAGCGCAGTACTCCTCGTGTACGCCGACGACGGACCCATGACACGCGCGCGGTCCACCGTCCTACGACGCGGGGTACGACCGAACGCACAACACCCGTCCGCAGGCTAGAATCTTTTGCCCTGATCCGCAGCAGGGCCCGCCTCCCGGGAGAGCAAGGCTCCGTTGCGCCCGTGCCTCGTGTCCTCTCCGAGCGTCCATCCCAAGACCGAAAAGAATCGGTACGGCGTGGATTATAATTTAAGCCGAAACAATCTAGCGCTATTATTTCTATGTGTGCGTGCGTGTCTAAACTTTGCCGACACCTGTCACTCCACATTGTGCAATGTTTTTTCCCTCAGCGGCTGAGGCTCAGCTCGTGCCATTACCTGCTTGATCTTCTTCACTTGCCTACATATACAACATGTTGACGGGTATTCTGTATAAATGCACCTACATCGCATTTAATAGTTGCAATCTAGGAACTATACATGTTATAAGATGGCGAGGAAATTGTTGCCCACGTGGAGCTGGGGAAGGTAATGAGTTTGTGAGCCACGTTAACATTTACATTCAATTTTGGACCAATAAATTATACCACCAATTCTTTCTTCTTTATCATCGTAGTGGGCAACCATACCAAAAATTAAATTGAACATGGAGCAACCAGTAATAGATCACACATGCTCTAAAGAGTAGTCATCTGTACAAAATGGTAACCTGGAAATGTTGTAATTTCTAGTGTACCACACTCTTTTCCTAATAGTATTAGTTACATACATATTGAGTCTGAGAGCTAAGACCATTTGAATCTGCAACATTCACACCACACATGGCAGAAGTACCTGAAACTCTAAGGTGTATTTAAGTTTAGTTGACAGCAGAAGTACCTGAAACTCTAAGTTGTATTTGGTCAAATAAGTAATTAGCTAATTAAACTGAACTTAATCGTCAACTCTAGGGTGAAAATTTGATCAACAACTAAGACTTTTCCTTAACTGCACTTATTTGACCAAATGACCGACAAAGAGTAAAGGAATTTCTACACACAAGGGGCAACAAAATTAGCTTTGGCTTTTGTTTCTAGCTCCGCTTGAGCTATTTCGTCCAGTTCTCCTGAGGTGGATGTATTTCATTCAAGATATAGACCACAAAGCGGTTGTGTAAGGATCTTGTTTTATCAGGTGTCATCTATAACTACAAGTGAGAAATTTCTATTCCGTGGCCAAAACTTTACTGGCGCCTCCCACTCCCATGCTTACGGTGCACATTGCTCATGCCTTATCAAACATTTACCGCCTTGCTCTTTTTCACTAGCCTACGGATCCAGTATGCTTACACGTGTTAATATATTGGCATGCCACACCAACATCACAACTAGCAGTTAATGCTGTTCAAGCCCTACATGTTATAAGATGGCCAAAAGCTTGTTGGCCACACATTGAGCTGGATGAAAACAATAAGTAGGTGCACCACGTTAACATTTACACTCAACTACGCAAATAAGCATTGGAAACTATAACAAAGAGAACAAATTAATAATAAACTTGGCTGATTCCGTGATGACCTGGACACCGACACAAATCTTATAACATTTAGTGAAGGGAAATATAACGCACCACACTAGCTCTTTTGGTCACAGTTACTAAGAGTCCTAGATCATATGATTCTACAATCCCACAATGCGCGGAAAAATCGCTCAAGAGTCAAGGGTCATGTGCTACAAGATAGGTCTACCAGTGTGGTTAGTACTATTAATTAATACAGAACATGCCTTCACACACGGCTAAACTGAACCGTCAAACATGATTCATCAAACCATCACTATATATGCAAGGGTGGGCGTTGGGCCTCCACATCGCACACAATTTACTAAACCGTCTGCAAAAGATCGAAAATTTGTACAGGATTACTTTTGACAAATCGTTTGCGATAGAGAGGGCCTTCACACACGATTTTTATGCTTGACTATCAGCGTATTGGCAGATCGCAAATGATGAAGGTTGAACTAGTTGTATGTGTTCAACTCATATGGAACACAGTTCCTTCAACCAGCCATATGCTTATTGCTGGCATCACATACGTTTTAGCTATGCAACAACAAACAGTACCAGCAGAACAATATAGCATATGTATACCGAGCTATAGCCAGCAACCCATAACTAAAAGATTGCATGCTCATGCATTAGAAAAATATAATTATATTTGATTGTACATTTTATACACCACATGTATACATGTGTTTCGATATAGATTCAATTGCAAGCTATAAACACGAGAGAGCTGCAAAAATAATTCTCTCTGGTAGGGACATGCCAATTGAACTGAACACAAAGCAGGAAGTATCACACATACGCTCAGGAATAAAGTCGTGCGATTGATAGTAACCTGGATATTGGCACCAATCCTGTGGCATTCAGTATATAAAATTTCTAATGTACCACACTCCTTTGCTCCCAATTACTAGGCACATCTCACCACATGTGACAAAACCAAGATTATATCTCCTTTGTTGTTCGGCCTATCGATCAATTGAGAATGTGGAATTATTAGGTGTTCGGATCTTGTTGGTGTCCTTCTTCACTAGTGACAACTGTTCTTTGATAGGCGGTGTTGCTTCTCTTTTTGTTCTGTAAACTTAATCATTAGCCTAGGTCCTCCCTCATGCTCTAGTTAATCCTATTTTCGCATCGGTGAAAAAGTAGCAAGAAACAACAGCCTTGCCAGTGGTCACTAGACTCCTGTGGTGGTGTAAGGCGAATTTTGATGAGCCCTTTACGGTTGTGTTGCCGTGACGAGACCAACACCAAATAAAATTTCCACCCATCATCTCTTTCTCTCTTATGTGCTTGTGAGTGTCATCTTGATTTCTAAAGGTGTCACATTTTTTCAAGACTTCTCTGGCGCGGTACTGTTCACATGCCTAGATGAACACTCCAACATCTGCACATCTACTAGCCCACCCAGCCGTACTAGATCAGATGCTTTGAGGCGAAGATGATAAAAACCATTTTGGATCAAAGCCAAACAAGCTAACCGTAGGGACCAAGTCGCTAGTTCTACTCCACTTTTCCTTCCAATTGGAAAGGAATCAGGCCGCTAATTATGTCGGTGCATTGGGTGACTTGGTTTGAGATTCATCACAAGGTTGTTCATTTCACGACAAGATTGTATCAGTACATTTTTTTTCCGTTCAAGTGAGCAAAATCAGAACGTAACGGCGATCGGCTGGAGATCCAATACATCCTTAAAACCTCATTGGATGCCTCTTTGTTTGTTTTTGGCTCATGTCCTTTTGGGATCCTCTTAGTTCACATTGTCCACTCAACCGAGTGTCTCAGTACCACCTCAACCCTCAGTGCTACAATTTCTCTTTGGTGGGAGTATTACTCTTAAGGATCAGGCACATAGACTTTTTTAAGGTACTACAATGTAAGTGCCATTAGAAAGTTTCAGTCTACTTAAAAAAGATTGCACATAAGTACCACACAAAAGGTAGAATCAAACTTCACCAGAAGGTTATCTAATTACCTTCTTAAACTGAACTTAACCGTGAATATTTAGCTCCAAGGTTCATCATATATAAACCAAAGCTTTTCATTCATTCTACCAATCATAATGTGGCAATCTCAGGGTTTTCTTTATAGCAGGGTCATCTATAATGTCCACTGAGAAACCTGCTCTTTGTGACCAGAACATTACCGACACCTCACGCTGCCATGCCTACATCGTGATATGTTTTTGCCCCATTCGCCTTTACCGCCTTGATCTTCTCACTTGCCTACGGATCCAACATGTTGACAAGTACTTCTACATCTGTTAATTATTGGAATCCAAGAGCTACACATGTTAATATAAGATGTCGAAGTAGTAGTTGCCTACGTGGAGCCAGAGGAAGGTCCTTGTGCCGACACGTGTGCTTAAAAAAGATCTATATCCAGCTTTTGTTATATTAAGCCTCCTTTTTCTATAAATTAGCTCTTTTTGCTACAAAAGAGTTCGCGTGCACGGTCAAAAAAGAAGACAAATCTCGCAGGAAATCTTGCCGGAGACTTTGTAGCAAAAATGTTGTGCTAATATAACAAAACCGACTTCGCAAGAGATATCGCCGGAGCTCTCACCGGAAGCCTTGTAGCAAAAACTTTGTAATATTCAACACATAAAAAGGATTGTAGCAAAAACTTTCTTAGCAAAAAGATTGTTTATATTATGCAAGCCCAAAAATCTATGTAGCGAAACAATTTCGTCTATGTCGCAAATTTACAGAACCATTGTAGCAGAAAATTCCTTGAAGCAAAAATCACAAAAAGCTGGTGTCCCCTGGCCCTTGCGCGGGAACAAGCACATGTGCCGGTGAGCCCTCTCCCGATCTCCCCTTGTAATAGGCCCGTCCACCCCCTGTAGCACCAGCCTTGGCCACATCTCGCACCCATGGGGATAGGGTCGTTGTCGTTGATGGCGGCACCACCATCGCCCTCGAGCAGTTGGGGGCAAGGGGAGTCGTCCGCCGGAGAGGCACCATGAGGAGGTTGGCGTGCGACGGCGCGAGCTACAGGGGTGGCACGCGAGCAACATCCAGGCAAATGCGGTGTAAGGGATATGGAGTTGCAGAGGTGTGGCAACGCGAGCTGAAGGTGGGCGGCGATGCGAGCTACATGGGATGGAGGAGGCTGGAGGAGTAGCATCGAAGCACGACCAAGCAGCGTCGGGGAAAGGTCGTCGCCCATGGCAGGGAAGCTACGGGCGGGGCGGCGGAAAGGATCCTTGGTGTGGGTTACATCGCCGTGCCCGTGCTTGGAGAAGATAAGGTGGACATTTTCTTTTTTATTCTGGGAGGGTGTAGAATGGGTCGATCTCACAGGGGATGTGTATAATTTTTCATATCCTATTTCATTCCTATGACTTCAGCTTGTCCATCCAACATCAGTTCAACAAATTATCTGTTGTTGTCATTGATCCTCTGCCACATACTAATAATTTTTCTTTGCTTTAATTTTCCACAACACTTCATCTAAACTTAATAATCAACTCTGAGGTGAAAAGGTGATCAACAACCAACTTTTTCCCAGCTGGATTTATATTTGACCAAATGACGGACAAAGAGTAAAGGAAGATCCACACACAAAGGGCAATTGAAATAGCCCGTGCTTTCGTTTCTATCTCCGCTTGACCTATTATGTCTATTTCTCGTGATGTGGATGTATTTGATCCAGGCTACAGATTGCAAAGGCGTGGTCTAAGGAACTTGTTTCATCATGTGTCATCTATAGAAACAAGTGAGGAATTTCCACCTTGTGGTAAAAATATTACCGGTGCCTTCCACTCCCATGCTTCTGTTGCACATTTCTCGCCTTGATCTTCTTCACTAGCCTGCGGATTTAGTATGCCTACAAGTGCTATATATAGAGGCACACCGAACAAACATTGCCTTTAGCAGTTAATGCAATCCAAACGCATGTTATAAGATGGTCATAAACCTGCTGGCCACGGACGCGGCTTGCCTGTGCCGCAGGCGTGCGACCATCCCCGAGCTCTTTCCCCGTCCCCGAGCTCGAACTGACCAAGAACAGAAGCAATGGTGACTGAGCCGGCCGGCGAGACCTCTGGTCGTTCGCCCACCCCGTCGACGGATCTCGCCGCTCTGCTGCCTCCAATTGGAAAGGAATCAGGCCGCTGGTTACGGAAGGGAATCAGGTACACGGGAAAGAATACGGGAGGGGATTGTATTTCTGCCTTGTTTTTTTGGCAAGGAAAAGCCGGACGTCGGGGGCGCGTGAGGGATAACCACTCGATGTGATCCACACGTCGCGTCGCACGGATGGTGGCACGCGTGCGGCACAGGCAAGCCGTGTCCGCTGGCCACATGGATATACTAATGAGTTGGTGCACCATCAGGGCCGGTCCTGAGATTTGAAGGGCGTAGGACGAAATAAGAACCGGGGCCCCTATATGCTTATATAGATATATGAATTTCAACTCATAAACTTCTAAAGTGCTCACAAAAAGCATTATTGATATCAAATATTGTGTACAAATAGTTTTAAAATTTTCTACTAACATTACTACTTCCTCAATTTAGAAATATAAGACGTTTTAGATTTGTAAATCAAATGTACCTAAACGTCTTTTAGTATATATGTTCGATACACTAAAAGATGTCTAAATACGTTCATTTCAACAATGTTAAATATCTTATATTTCTGAATGGATGGAGCAGATGTTGAGGCATTGATGATGGTATGACGATAGCAATCTTATTAATTATTAGGACGGCCTTCTTGGACCGTGTTATCGTGGAGGATGTGCACGCAGTGTGGTCTCATCTCGGTGAATTGGCTTCCGGCCTCTCCAAGTGGCGTGTGACGTCCGATGATGGGTCACCTCCGCTACGGTCGCCGAATGGTAGAACAAAATAGCAGCTTATACTCACATTAAATTAGAGAATTACCCATGGTCATGCAGTTGAGAAATCAGCACGTAATTGAAAATGAAATAAGTCTATATCCATTAGTGGAAGGATAAATAGTTGATTGTGCGCTGTGTTTCTGCATCGGTCTCCTGGCCCTAGTCTAACCACCGGCCTTGACCCAGTTTTTTAATAAAAAAAGATAGCTAACCAAATGTAAAGGAGAGTAAAACCCATGTTAAGACAGGCCCAAAATACAGTCCAATAGGTACACAGCGAAGCTTCGTCCTCATCGTTTCACTGAATGGAAGAAAAATTTCTGCTCTAATGGCGCCCCAAAACCAGCTCATTCCCCAGCGTACATGAGATTTGGGGCCCCTTGATATCGGGGGCCCAGGGCGGCTGCCCCGCTCGACCCCCCTCAGGGCCGGGCCTGTGCACCATATATATTAATATCTATATTTTTTTGACATGGAACACCACATTCCGTTAACTGCTAATTTGGTTGAAGGGGAAGGTATTCCAGGGTTCTATTTCCACGAGGGGGATTTCTCGTGTGCGTAGGGTTTACCCTCCCACCATGGGGGAGATATCCGCATGTCAGTTTGGACGTCAATGGGGAGGATAGGAAACTAGGATCAGAAGGAAATCACGATCAGGAAAATGCCATGATGATTCTTATGAGAAACCATAATGTTTGAAGGCCATGGAAACGAGCTCAGTTTCTCGTAAGAAACCCATAAAAATTAGGAAACATGATATAGAGCTCAGAAATTGTCAGGAAAAAAATAGGAAACATGATATACACAAATAATGATTGAAAAATCACGAAATTTAGCGCCGACCTAGCCACACAAACAACACAACCCCGGCTATAAAATTAGTGTGCTAATTATGTTTTACATTGGAAATACTAATTACCGCTACAAGTCATGAAAAAATATTGTATTGTACGAAAAAATGTCACATTTATGTAACCGATCAATGCCGAATTGTTGCTACTTTAACTTCAACCATGCATTTCTCTGAGAATGTTCACCAGTTGGCTTATAAACCCTGCATAGAACAACATCGCAAAAGTTCGTCACATCCTGGACATAATAGGAACGAGACTATGTCCCTCACGAGAAGCAGACGTCAGTTCGTCACCTCTCCTCTTTCCTCAAGAGCACGGACCCTAGAAGCATAGATCTGAGAGAAGCTTATAGAAACCATGGATCATAAGCAGGGATAGAGAAGATCAGGAGATGGTTAAATTAGAGTACGGAAATTATCACCAAGTGGAAGAGAAGCAACTCGTGTTGCAGCTTCAGAAGAGGCGGACGCAGGAGGGATCTCGGACTAGCAGAGGATGTTGGTAACCGTTGGGAGAGGTCGACGTAGCAGTCCCCATAGCGACTGAGGTCCTGGGGAGGGGAGGAGGGGATGGGGGAGGATAATTGTTTAACCAATTTTAGGAATAATACGGAAAATTTAAGTTTCGGAAGGGGGCGCGACCTCGGAGGTTGGTGCCCCGACTATTACTCGTTGGTACTTGAGCCACCGACTGGGCCTCACCGGAACTTGAGACCCCGACTAAAGCGACGCGCGGGCCCCGCCTGCTAGGCTGTCGGCCGACAGAGGAGGAGCGGGGCCCTGTCGGACTTTGAGCCCCCCGACAACTCCTGACGTGGTTTTAGCTCATGGCTAGCCCTCCTCCTTATCCGCCCACGCGGCGCCGGTCAACGGCGCTCCTCTCTTTCTTCTCTTCTTCTTCCTTCCTCCTTCCTCCTCATTTCCAGCTTGCCTGCACCATTTCCTGCTCCATTTTGAGCTGATTTTTGCTACGATTTCCACCAGAACATGGGGTTGAAATACAGTAGAAAGCTAGAAAAGGCCAATCTACTGATGGGATAACTTGGTGAATTGTATTTGGGGCATTTTTTTGGAGGAAGGTGGTGGTGTTCTTGAGGAGCATTGGCTATGGTGGAGGCTGGGACTGCAGCTTGAGGTAGCTGCATGGTGGAGATACCGATCCGGTGACTGGAGGCTACTACACTGCAGGACTTCGCACGCTTCACGGATACAGCCTAATATCTTGCTATTTACAGTCATTTGTGTATGTTGATGGATAGACTTGGATGTGGTCTATTAGCGTTAAGAATATTGGGCTAGAGGATTAGAAGTATATTTGTAGACTATAATGCGGCATGGTACAAGTATTTGACGAGTTTTGGTATTTTTTAGGTCAAAAGTTATGTCAGATAATGTACTGCTTAGGTTTTACTATGGTCATAGTGCCGTAAGAACAACAGAGCACATAAATGATTTGGGCGAGTTTCAATGCATTGATAAAGGCCTACAGGCTCCTAAAACATGGTCCCTTAGTGAGTTAAAGGATTGGCTATCTGCTTTTTAGGGATCCCTCAGACCCATACTGTCGGTGTGCATGCATTATGGTCTAAGTCAAGAACTACCGCTTTGTTTTATTTGAGACCATTTGAAGAGGACTCTAAATGGCTCAAATGTATGAAAGCTTGCCAAACAAGGAGAGTTAACCCCACCGCCTTAGTGCTTTATGTGGCAAAAGAGGGTGGGTATGATCATGGCCAGAGCAGTCAGACCCATTATGGGGATATCCCATCGATGGTGGTTATGATCATGGCGAGAACAGACAAGCCCAAGATGGAGGTGAAGGTGGCTACCATCATGGGCAATGTAGTCAAGGCCAAGATGGAGGTGGTGGTGGCTACCATCATGGCCAGAGCAGTCAAGGCCAAGATGGAGGTAGTGGTGGCTACCATCATGGCCATAGCAGTCTAGGCCAAGATGGAGGTGGTGGTTATGATTCTCATTAGAGTAGTTATGCACACACTAGAGGTGGTGATTATGAATCAGTTGAGAGCAGTGATGCAATAGGAGAAGACATTTTTAGTGGTGAGGCGGATGAGGATGAGATATACGAAGGTTTCTTGCAAAATCAGATGGAAGCCGAAGATTTAGATGGCGACGGTGATATCGCTGATGATTATGCTTAGTCTGATGAAGAAGATATCGAACAACCTATTCTGGCATCATGGAATAATGACAACACAACGGCAATGAATGTGAACGATGGGCATGATTCCGTCTAGCACTATCACGAGAACAACATCTCCCAGGGTGCATTATATCTTAGCAAGAGACATCTGCAGGAAGCAGTTGTTGCGTGGGCATTGCCCATTTATATAACCTATCAATGCCGAATTGTTTCTACTGTTAACTTCAACCATGCATTTCTTTGAGAATGTTCACTAGTTGGCTTATAAACCCTGCATAGAACAACATCGCGAAAGTCTAATACACAGCCCTAGAGATACACATCCTGGAGATAACAGGAACGAGACTATCTCCCTCACGAGAAGCAGAGGTCACCTCTCCTCTTTCCTTAAGAGCACGGACCCTAGAAGCATAGATCTGAGAGAAGCTTATAGAAACCATGAATCATGAGAAGGGATAGAGAAGATCAGGAGATGGTTAAATTAGAGTACGGAAATTCACACCAAGTGGAAGAGAAGCAACTCGTGTTGTAGCTTCAGAAGAGGCGGACACATGATGGATTTTGGACTAGCGGAGGATGTTGGCCGCTGTTGGGAGAGGTCGACGTAGCAGGCCCCATAGGACTGGGTTCTTGGGGGGAGGACGAGGCAGTGGAAGAACAGATGCGTGCTGGAGGCGCTGGAATAAACACAAGGTGGAGGCGGAGGTGGGCTATCGCATCGTCACGAGAAAGACAAGGGATATTTCTCCCAATGTCCGGAGGCGGGAGGAAGCAACCCGGGGAGTTCGGGTGGATTGGGCCAAGAAATCCCTTCCGCCATGCCACCAAATGGATTGGTTATGAAACTGGTAAAGTATTCGCGCAGGTTTCTTGCCTCGGAAAAGGACATGGCCCGCCAGGATCCCTTAAATCCAAACACGGCCTTAGTGGTTTAGATTAATTTTTTGGTTGGGAAAGTTCTGATTAGGTCTCAGAATTTGTACCGAATAATATTTGATTTGCAAATTTCTATGTTTCTACGTGAGTTACTGTGAATGTTAAGGGGGAATATTGAGTAATTTTACAAAATAAAGAGGTGAATGTTAAGCTAATTAACAAGTTAGTGCCTTAGTGGTTAACTTTTGTTCAAAAGAAATTATAATCAATTCATATGATAACAACGTCCATGGTTAAGTTATATTTTAGTATGATTTTTCAGAGTAACTTTTACATGTATATATTGATACAAACATGTATTTTGTGCACCAATGTGAACAAGTTCAGTCCAAATTGCTGTTGTGTTTTACGATAAGGCACGCCTATATTCTGTTGTTCATATGGTCATCCCTCCACACCCGGTGAAACCGCGGCAAACGGGCTGGGAAGGTTACTTCATTTCCTTTCACAAATCCAATCATTACATATGGTTTAGTAGTCCCTCCTTCCTAAATTAACCGACTTAGCTTTTGTTTAGACGCAAGGACTAACCTTAAACCAGTCAAACTATGAAACCTTATTTCCCCACCCCAGCTATTTATTCAGCTTGTCTGCACAACTCAGGATCTGCATACCATCTTCAGCCTCAGTTCAATAAAATATTATTTTCTTTGCTTTAATTTTCCACAACCCTTTATGATATTCTTGTATCCCAGTTCCCTCTTTGTTTTTATATAATCTCCTTAGTTGCCTTTACTTCGTGTGAGTAATTAATAATATTTTCTATCTTCTGTCTTTCTCCCCACGTGAGTTTTTCTTTCAATGCTGCCTCCTCTTTTTCTCTCTCCTCTAAGAGCAAGGATTGCCGAGGTGGTATTTGGCTCGCGGGTTCAAATAAATCTATTATTAAAATACATAGAAAATAATTATCAAAGGATTTTGAGAGAAAACGTGTATATCCGGACCTTTTTGTTCGTACATAAATTTTCAGGAAAAGGAACATTTTATGTGACTTGTGTAAAAAGATAAAAAAAATGTCTAAGACTAATCATGTTGGAGCATCTGAATTTGTTTTGATCCTAGAGATAGAAAATGTTTTTACTCAAAAATTCTGTGCGGGCATAGAATGTCTGGATATTCATGCAAATACTGTTTTTCTATTCTTTTCACGAATCTTCAAACAATGGGTTCATCTGTACCCATGGGCCGAATTGGATTTCCGGACAAATGGCTGGCTATATGATAATTCCTTAGCTATAAAGATGTACTAGTCTATGAAAACATGATCCACCTTTCTCACAATATTTTTTGGAGCACGTACTGCAGCTCTTAATCCACAACCCACTTCTCTTCTCTCTTTTTCAACTTAGTTAAAAGATCATTATAAATGAAAGTTTTTGAAACTCTCAGAGTTTTCCTCTATCCATGTCGCCACAATTATTTCTCACCATGTGATTTCATTGACTTGCACTGTCAAACCATCAGTGAATCTGGCCTCCCAAGGCCAACCCTCCAAAGCCTCTTGCAAACCTTAAACAACTTGGATGGATGCCTCGCAGGCCCGAACTGGCCCTCGATACCCAGATTTTCCCCTCGCGAACACATGTCCGCGCCTGCCTTAGCGGGCCTCACATGCCCCGTCCCACTGTGTCTCCTGTGGCGAAATTTTCCCCAAAGATCTTTCCTCACCAACACATGTCCTTACCCATGTAGCTGGACGCTAGCACCCGCAACCGTGTGGGCCATAGCATCATCGGACACTGGTAGGAGCACACACGTCGAGGTGAGGCTGGAGCTAGCATGAGCTCCGCTTCCTCCGTGGCATGCGTACCGTCATGATCCAAGTTGGCTTTTCCAGGTCATAGTCATTTGCGGGTCTCCGCGGTGAGATACTGGGGTGGGGCCCTACGTGGGAGAGGTGTTCTCGCATACAATGCATGTACGCGTGAATCCGGATCTACGCCATGCCTCATGTATGCGCTTGGTACCATCGACTGATGATTGCCTCTCGGGAGAGGCCACACATCACACGACTTTTCCATCACTTCTCACCAGGACACTCGTCTTTGTGCCATGCCTCGCACGTTGTTCTCTCGTCCGTGCATTGCCTCACAATGCATACCTTCTCCTTTTTTTTTTTTAGAAATGGGCGCTTTATTACTCGAAAGCAATGTTTACATGCGTCCTCTGCATAGCTAGCATGCACACAACCGATCAACCACACAACAAGTACCAAACTAAAATATGAGTATTACAATCCATAAAATAAAATAAAACGACCTGTAGCTATGGTAGTTCAATCCAAAGATCACGCTGTCATCCATGTCGGGAGAAAATATCTCTCGCCGTGTCCTCCAATCACGTACACCCCTCCGCAAACAAGTCACAAAACTCTATACGTTGGAGAATAGTCCATGATCGGAGGATAGCCGTGGCTCGATAAATCACCTGCAAGGAAGAAGAAACGATGTTATTAAAAATCTTGTCATTTCTACATAGTCAAAGCGATCAAATAATGGCAAGCGCTCCCACCCTAAACAAAGTCCTGTATTTATCCTGTATCCCATGTAACTAGTTACCAAATACATTGGTAACCGATCTTGGAGGAGATAAAATAGAGGCTACTTTGGATGATTGACCATATAGTACACGCAAATTTACATCGGAAGAATAAGTGCCGGATTGTCTCATTATGATGACAAAAAACACATTGTGTACTCTCATGCCAATTCCTCTTAACAAGGTTGTCTTTTGTAAGAATTACCCCTTTACGGAGATACCAAGCGAATATCTTTATTTTAAGGGGTAATTTCAGTTTCCAAATTTTACTATTATCATCGACAAGAATATCAGGTTAGATCAAAACTCTATACGTTGAGTCAACAGAAAATTTACCACTCTCTAGTAATTTCCATTTGAACTCGTCCACCCCTCCGACAGTTGTATCGTGGATAATCATAATAAAAGATTGTTTCATGATACTAGTCTAGGCCCGATGAGACTTCTTCTAAACGACACATTAGGAGGGTTAGATTCCAAAACAGTGAAAAGTGTATCCCCTTTGTGTCTAACAATAGAGTAAAGAGCTGGATATTGTACACTAAGGGAAGTTTGGCCAAGCCATTTGTCTTCCCAGAACCTAATCTGCGATCCATCCTTAATATCGAAAACACCAAACTGAAAGAAGTACTTTTTGGACGCCATAAGTGCAACACAAAAGTGTGAATCTCCGGGTTTCCAAACCACCTGAGACACCGCTTTAGAGCCAACATATTTCCTGCAAAGAATGGTTGGCCAGACACCATCTTCTGTTAGCAGTTTGAAAAGCCATTTACCCAGAAGCACGGTGTTTTTGACTTGCAAATTATGTATGACCAGTCCATCGTATTCTTTCGGTTGGCAAACCACATTCCATCTGGCAAGTCGATAATTCGTTTTTTCACTATCCCCTTGCCAAAAGAAACTTGACCGGAAATAATCTACTTTCTTCAAGACACCTTTTGGGAGCTGGAAAAATGAGATCATATACAGTACCATGTTGGTGAGTACTGAGTTTATCAGTACAAGTCTTCCGCCAAGAGATAGCAATTTACCTTTCCAGCTATTAAGATGTTTTTGTAGTCTTTCCTCAACGAGTTTCCATTCAGCAATTGTGAGACGCCGATAGTAGATCGGAATTCCCAGATAATTGATTGGAAATTGCCCTAGGCTACAGCCAAATAGTTCAGCGTATAGGTAAGCCTCGTTTTGGGCCTTGCCAAAACAATACAAATCACACTTATGGAAATTAATTTTTAATTTAGAGAGTTGCTCAAATGCTGATAAAATCAATTCCAGATTCTTAGCTTTCTCTAGATCATGTTCCATAAAAAAGATTGTATCATCAACGTATTGAAGAATAGGAATACCACCATCAACCAGATGGGGAACTAATCCTTCAATTTGGCTAGCAGCCTTGACTCTCTCAATCAGAATAGCTAGCATATCAGCCACTATGTTAAATAGTATATGCAATAGTGGATCCCCTAGTCTTAGTCTTTTTTGGTCTGGAAGTATTTGCTAGTGTCATCATTGACATTGATGGCAACACTACCGCCAGCCATATCATTGACATCAATGCATACCTTCTCCTATAAACACGCATCTATCTTCGTCATTTTTTTTGCATCATGTTAGGTTCACTCCTCCCTTATTGTGGCCTATCTTCTGTGGCCCATATTCCTCGAATAAATAACACCAGACAACCCAAATGAAGCCTAGCTATATTCGACGCGTTTTGGGTGCCAGCGATGGTTCCTTTTAGGCTAAGGGGTGGTACAAGCGAAAGCTCACATTGCTGTATGTAGTACGTGCCATAGGTGACTGATTGAAATTTAGTAGGTACTGTTTCCCCTCTGGCGATGTGACTAACCTCCATCATTCTCCGAAGTGCAATCAATAGTTCGTTCATCCCGCGTGAAGCGGTCTTGCGTTTGTAATATATGTTTCACATGTGTAGGTGCTACTTGGGGGCTAGACGTAGCGGTGCATTTGTTGTCCTCGACCGCTTTTTCTAGCTCGATGACCTTTCACGGATTAGGCGTCTTGGCTCTAGCGCTGCCTTGGACATAAGCGACGTGCGGGATCCTAGTCGTTCATGGCTACGCATGGTGCTTCTGTGCACCTTGCGGGTTTCTACTCGTTTATGTTTTTTTTCAATCGTTGTTTTATCCTCTGTTTCTTCCCCACTTTTGCTTCGTTCTCGGCTGGACATGGTTTTCACGTCTGGTGTCCCATAGCCTGTTTGGGGGTAGGGGCCGGGGTGGGGCTAGCCAGGTCATCTCTAAGCTTTCTCCAAGGATGTGTGTGGAGGAAAACAAAATGGTTGGTGTAAAACTGTTACTTAGGGTCGTTAAAGTTTTTGGATGATCTCTCTACTCACCTCCACACACGACGTTGGTTGTCTCTATCCCCGCTCCCACTTCTCCCCTTCGACGCCACATGACAGGAGACAACTGACGTAGGGTTAGTCCAGTGCCACATCGCGGCTCTCTCTAGCCACCTTGTTGGCTGGAAATTTGTTTCGTCTCCCATGTTATCATTTTCTCCAATGCTCCCCGATCAAATTGTCCACTCCCTCGCCCCCATGTTGCATCTGCATAGGGTGTCAAGGAGGATGTTCATCCTTTCTTGACTGCCCTTGCTTCATCCTACTCACCGACTTGATGGTATGAAGCCACTGTGAGATCATCCTCTCCCTGATTTCTTCTTCCTCTGTGTTTATTTTACTTACTTGCCTCTCAATTATCATTGTGGTGGCCGTGTGTTTAGGGACCGCCTTTGGTTTTCTTAACACGTTTTGATTGTTGGCTTCCACAATGTTAGTTTGGGATATCCTATTGATCAAGATATTAATTTATTGATGTTTTTTTTCATAATATTAGAATCAACATAGTTGGAATCTAAATGATTTTGAACATGCTTTGTTCTATGATATGTTCCAGTTATGGAATTTTTTATATAACATGAATATATTAATAATAAGAAGATATCAATTATACCCGGTCTCTTCAACAACATACTAACTAGAGCAAGTCTAGCCACCAAGGATGCACACAGCCAGAAAAAATGAAAGAAGAAGAAAAAGAAAACAAGTACCCCGCCAAAGCAAACTAAGTCTCTCAGTAGTAGTAGCTCCACTGGTGCTAATGACACCTCGAATCCAAAAAATCTTCTCCGAAATGATGCCTCCAAGAAGGTAAACATGGATGAGCACCGTCGTCTCCCAGTGTAACTAGAGCCTAGATTTCACCTTAGAGAAGGTCCAATCTCTTGACAAAGCCTCCAACAAGGAAATGAACCACTATTGGCCGCTACAACCACTTAAGGTTAGACCTAGGGTTTACACCCCGTAAATTGAGACACAGAGCTCAAAAGCACCGTCAAGAAAGGAGTATATCAGGGACTTCCCACTTGTCAAAAAGACTGATGCAGAACGCCGATTATCCAACACAAAAACTTCGTCTGATCCGTTGCAAGTACTTTGTGGGATCTTCTCGACTTGACAGAGCTTACCCTGTCTTCTTCAAACATGATCGCCCATAATCTCCCATCAACACCTTAGTACTCATGTCAAAGAAGATGTCAAGGCTAACTGACGACGGATGGAGAGCACCACAATGTAAATCCACTCCCATGTCGGAGGCATAATAGGGTAAGATCCCATCGCGCTGCCTCTGTCATGGCTTCGATGGCGGCATGAGGTAGATTAGGTACATCTTGGGCGAGCATCAGTGGGCCACAACATGCACCACGGCGCGCTTGCAAGTCCACGGACAATCAAAGATCTTGGCCAACACCATGGTTGACCAAAGCGGATCACCAGATCACTCTTCCCCCTCGAACAACCTAGTTCACCTCGCTGGGATAGATCCCGCTGAAGCTTCGGTGATGAGGAGCACTCCAAGGAAAAACTCAGGCTGGAGGGCATGGTGCAGACCTTGAGCAGTGAGACGACCTGGATATCATCCAACCAGATCCAAGAAGAAACTACCAAGGAAACAAATGAAAAAAAGGTGGACATGGTCACCCCGCCACCGCCGTTGGACGGCCTCCTCCTGCGTCGATGGGGTGGCTGCTGGCATGGGTTCTTTAGGTTTCAGCATGGGGGATCTCCGGAGTCGCCACTAGTATGGAATTGCCCTCACCTTTTATTTCCAGGACCATTTGCATCTACTTCTTGAGTCTAGGTTATGCATATTCCTTTTAGGGTGATTCACGCAGGTGAGTTCCGTAAACACGATGTCCAGAATCTTGTGCTTCTCTAAAGTTAATGGGCAAGTTACATAAGAGTTACTACCTCCGTTCCAAAATATAAGTCTTTTTAGATAGCTAGTTTAGCTTTCTAAAAAGGCTTACGTTTCGGAACGGAGGTAGTAGCTTCCAAGCAACACTTTTTCCTCTCAAAATAATGGAAAGTGTAAGCTAATCCACAATACCCAAGACATATTCTTTCACGGAAAACAACAATCACGTGTGGCAGAATTTCGGGTCCTAATATGTAGCCATCTATCTCACAAAGGTTCGTACACATGCTTCCTTGAATCTAACAATGCAATGACTCCATTTTATGCCTCATTACGACCTATCTAATTCATGTTATGTGCTTACAAAAAACAGCTATACCAATGTCTTCTTTCCCCTCTTTTTCATTTTAATTTATTTTTTCTCCAACCATTGGCCGATATACACTCGTAATATCTGTTGTGCGTCTACATGTACAACTACATGGTGCTTGTTGTAGCTATTGATAGTCAGTGCAGTACAAAGATGGTGTCACGTTGCTAAACTGATAGTTTAAAAATGGACAAGACTGCTGAATTCGTTAACTATATTTCTTAAGAGTGATGTTGATGTATTGAAAGCCTGCAACCAGCTAGATACAAGAGATGGGGAGATTAGACACTTTTTGGATTTTTTTTGTTCTCTGCTTTGAGTTGTGAACAGAAGCAACTTTTTTTAAATCTTCTTCAAGGAATCTCTCTTGAGCCAAATAAGAGCAAAGGTCTTTTGATATTGTGCAGATTCAGTTCTACTCCTTCCGTTCGGAAATATAAGACGTTTTAGCTTTGTAAATCAAATGTATCTAGACGTCCTTTAGTGTATAGGTTCGTAGAGGTTCGGAGTGAACCTATACACTAAAAGGTGTCTAGATACATTCGTTTCACAAAGCTAGAATGTCTTATATTTCCGAACGGAGGGAGTACTTGATAGTGTCTTGGTTTTACAATGACTTCTCCCAGATGCTTACATTGGTATTACTTTCACGCAAGTCTAGAAACTAAGCCTTTATAGTCGGTATTTTTATTTAGACACATGGAGTTGTGCCTTGCAACTGAGTTCTTCCATTTATGCTTCACATTTATATAATGAAAGCACGGTACACCTGTTCTCATATTCGGTTAATTCGACATTGTAGTGGCGGATCATCAGCAATATTCCGTGGCGCAGCAAAGCCCTAGGTCCATCTGGTACTGAATCAAACTTACACCTAGTGCGTGAGCTCCAGATTGATTGCTCGATTTGGGATAGTTTTCCAACACTTTTCCGGTGCGGCTTCCATGCCTCAGATTCTATGATTCGAAGATGGAACACATTTCAGATCGAATCAAACGAACTAACTGCAGGGATCTCGTCGCCCATTATGCAGGTTAGTTAGGAGGTTTAGCTTGTCTGGGAACACTCCCTTTTCGACAAAGAAAAAAGAGGTTTGGCATGAGCTCAGTCGTAAGATTTTACATTCCCGTGTATATTTTATTTAGTCGCACAGATGAGTCAAAACCACGTGTAATGGTGTCGGCCTTGAGATCCTATGGCTTAGCTAATCTCCTTTTGCATTCCTATTGCTTCAGATTGTCCACACAACTCGCAGTCTGCAGCCCTACAGAGGGGCCCTTCTGCCTCAGTGCAGGAAATTGTCATCCGTGTGGGAACTCTCCTATATGAAATTCTTTTATGTTAGTACTTCACTTCAATATCCAACAAGCCTGTATGACGACAGTTTCACTCTACTTAAAAGGGGTACCACACAAAAGCTATCCGAGTCCAAAACGCTAGCTGAATCTTTTCTATCTAGTTTCACGACAAACTTAACTAAGTAGCTATTAATCAATACTACTTAATAGTCTTTTTTTTATTCGCAAAAAAAATAGTCTTTTTTTAAATGGGCGCATATATTACTTCAGTAATGTTTCCACACAGCCTCTACATAGCTAGGATGCACATAGCCGATTCACCACACCAAATATCAACACAAATGTACGAAAATTACAAAACATGCTATAAAATGAAACTCCACGAGCTAAATTTGATCGTTCGCAGATCACGCTGCCATCCATGTCGGAAGAAAATATCCCTCGCCGTGTCCTCCAATCGCGTACACCCTCCACAAATAAGTCGCGCTGCTCCATACGCTGGAGGGTAGTCCATGATCAGAGCTCGATAGATAACCTGCAAAGAAGAAGATACGATATTATTAAAAGTCTTGCCATTTCTACATAGCCAAAGCGACCAAATAATGGCAAGCGCTCCCATCCTAAACAAAGTCTCATATTTATCCTGTATCCCATGTAGCCAGTTACAAAATGCATTGGTTGCCGACCGAGGAGATAAACCAGAGGCCATTTGGATGATTGACCATATAGCATGAGCAAATTTACATTGAAAGAATAAATATCGGATTGTCTCATTATGATGACAAAAAATGCATCGTGTACTTCCCTGCTAATTCCTCTTAACAAGATTACCTTTTGTAAGAATTATCCTTTACGGAGATACCACGCAAATATCTTTGTTTTGTGGGATATTTTATCTTCCAAATTTTACTATTATCATCAAATAGAATATCAGGTTGGATCAAAGCTCTATACATCGAGTCCACAGAAAATTTACCACTCTCTAGTAATTTCCATTTGAACTCGTCCATACCCTCCGACAACTGTATCGTGGATAATCTTAAAAGGAGATTGTTCCACGACACCAATTTAGGACCTATTAGACTTCTTCTGAAAGACACATTAGGTGGATTAGATCCCAACAATGTGGAAAGTGTGTCCCCTTTGTGTCTAACAATCGAATATAAAGCTGGATATTGTCAACCCTAAACTTTGTTGTCCATTGATGACTGCAAGTGCACAAATCATTTGTAGCTAGTTTCGAAATAAAGATATCGATCCCACATGGAGCAGTAGGCGAAAGACTAAAATGTTTTTAACTAAAACTAAACGAAGTACTTAAGGAATAACTTTAAGATGTAAGAAAAATATAGTTGTTTTTGGGTTTTTGATTGAATGAAGCAATTAAAGTAAAGTAAAACTTAATGCAGAAAGTAAGAATCGCGGGTGTAAAATTGCTTGGAACTCCAATAAGAAAAAAGGCGTTCTCAGGGAGTGGTGGATACACGGGCTAGCAATTTAGAATAAGCAATCAAGATTATTATAACAAATATTCTCATAATATATATGTATGTGAGAGGAGCTCCATATATGGACAAATAGGCAGCAACCACTGCTCATATCATCCTTCATAACCACAGCTGACGGATAAACGACATCAATCGTATTATCCCGCTATTAAGGGATTTCTCCCGTGCCATGGATATGGATTTATGAGTTCTCCTTGTTTCCTAAAATTAGTACGTAAAGGATGACAACAGCTTTATAGTCACAGTAAGTGCTATCGTCCCTCCGTCTACCAACAAGTAATCCCCTTCATCGTGTCCCCATAAGAGGCAAATATTAAGAAGGTGCACAACTCCTAACATCAAGATGAAGACAATTAACACATACACATAATGATGTATAACATAATAATCTCTATCTTATCTCAATCATATGCTAGGGTTTGTCCATCTCCCCAAGAACTAAATATATACTCAGGCATGGAGGCAACCAATATCATGGCAATGATAATGGAAGCAATTGTAAATGAATAGTTCTTGGATAAATCCACAAAAAGTACGGAAATTACAACAAGATCTAGATGGGGTGAAGATGGGATGGAGATGATGGTGGTGCAGCGGTTGATGAAGATGAAGATCGATGCCTTGGCCTCCTAGATCTGCGTAGGGCGAAGAGGGATCCCTCGGGCAAGTTCACCCTCCAGATGCCGAGGTTTCAGCAATTTCTGGGTGTTCTGTATGTCGTCTCCCTGATCCAATTGTACGGGGTGAAACTATTTGAGGAGGCGGAGGCGGCGCCAACTATACGGCGGGAACTATACGCCTGGAAAATTATTCCCGCCGTATAGTTGGTCGTTAAACCGTCTGGATGCCTCGATTGCTTCAAGTTTTTTTCTGGTATTAATGATATTTCCTAAATAAGCGATTTACGTTGTGTTTTGACTCCTTTTCTCCCTAATACAACTACTCCAAGAATTGTGTCCATTGTATCCATCATCTGTCCTGATTCTGGTGAAAATAGACATAAAATATACGCACGAACACCGTAAAATACCAAGATCCTACAACTGCAGTGCAAAATAATAATATAAAACATGATGAAAATATGCACTCATCAACTTCCCCAAGCTTAGACTCTTGCTCGTCCCCAGCAAGGCTGGCTTAGTGAATGTGATCCTCATATTCATGAAGCTGAGTCGATAAAATAAATGAGGCAATTGTAGCATGTGTTTATTCTTTAGGATACATAGAATGAGTTCATGAATAGTAACTTACTCAAACCATCTGAATAATATTAATAGGCTTCCACACCTTAGTGATCAACAGGTTATAAAGGATAAATCTCAACATGATGTAAAAGTATCCGGTTCGACCGAATGAGTTAGCGAGGTAGTCCCAAGTGTTTTAGGGTTAACATATTCACTTGGGATTCAAAATCTCGAAACATCTCTTTGTCTCACTGATGTCTATGCACGCTTCTATTCTTGTAGACAGTGTTGGGTCTCCAAGTGTAGAGGTTTGTAGAACAGCAGCAAGTTTCCCTTAAGTGGATCACCCAAGGTTTATCGAAATCAGTGAGGAAGTGGTCAAAGGTATCCCTCTCAAGCAACCCTACAATCAAGATACAAGAAGTCTCTTGTGTCCCCAACACACCCAATACACTTGTCAGGTGTATAGGTGCACTAGTTTAACGAAGAGATAGTGAAATATAAGCAATATGGATGATTTTAAGTGGTAATTGCAATCTGAAATAAGAGTGATAGCAAGCAAACATGTAACAGGACTGATTGTAAACGGTGTTTCAATGCTTAGAAACAAGGACTATGGATCATACTTTCACTAGTGGACACTCTCATATAAATATCTTCTCTTCATTATGGTACCCTGAACTACTCTTCGGTTGGACGATGTAGGGCTATAACATCACACCTTAAAGTTCACATTTCCCATCTAGATAACCCCTTACTGTCAGCTTGAGTGCTGGATGGTTCTAACAAACACCACAATCTCATAGAGACATCAAACTCAAATTATAATCATGATAAGTATTTTTGTAACCTTAGCCTAAGTGCCACACGGTGTGCACACTGTGAACTTCACACACGTGGGGATACGCAGAGATTAATTAAAGTACTTGAATAGCAGAATAGATCTACTTATTCAACTAGATTACAAAGCTCATGATCTCAATAAGATCACGCATAGAGAGAGAGATTAACACATAGCTATCGGTAGAGCCCTTAGCCTCGAGAAAGAACTACTCCCTCCTTATCATGGGAGTCAGCAACGGCTATGGAGATGACGGTGGAGTTGATGGAGATGGCTCCAGGGGCACTTCCCCGTCTCGGCAGGGTGCCGGAACAGAGACTTCCGTCCCCCAAATCTCCTCTTCGGTGGCGGTGGCACTGCGGAACTTTTCGTGGAATTCTCATCCTTCGCTTAGGGTTTTCGTCTCGGGGGGTTTATATAGGCGAAGGGACGAGGTCGGTGGCTGCCCGAGGGGCCCACACTAGGGCCTCGCGCGCCTAGGGTGGCCGCGATAGCCCTAGGTGTGGCCACCTCATGGCCCCACTTCGGCTGCCCTTCGGACTCCGTGTTCCTTCTGGTAAAATATTGACTTTGGATTTTGTCCCGTCCAATTCCAAGAATATTTCCTTACTAGCTTTTCTAAACTAAAAAACAACAGAAAACAGGTAACTGGCACTGCGGCATCTTGTTAATAGGTTAGTTCCAGAAAATGTATAAAAATACCTCAAAGTGTAAACAAAACATAAGAAAGTTGATATAAAACAAGCATGGAGCATAAAAAATTATAAATACGTTTACGACGTATCACTCACTACAATATAGTGGTATATGCCTATTTGCTCTTTGCACATTCGCTCTTTTTCTGTTCTTTTTTTATATATATGCTCACACTTTTCTTTAAGTGTTTTGCAAAGGAGCTAGCCATACATTTCACTTTATGTAGAATTTCAAGGTTTAACGATCTCAATTATCAAATTCCAATTGTATATGAAGTATCTTTATGACTTGAAGACTCTATCTCAACTTGTTCTCACTCTACTTTGATAGCACTTTTACTTTTACTTTGTTCAAGGTTTCTTTCTCAACTTGACTAATAAGATTATTTTTTACTTTTGTAAATCAAACCACCAACTTACAACATATTAACCAAATTATCCTTGTATATTCCATTAATACCAATGGTGTGGAACACTCCTATTGCTATCATCAAATGCAAGTAAAGTTATACTCAAGCCATTCATATATCCAATAAGACAAGCACAAACTCAATAATGCTCCATATACAATAATAAACTCGGAATTTCACAAATGGGATCGACTATTCCTTAAGGGAATTCAAATGATGCAAACTTAATTTCTAAACTCAAACTAATGCAAAACTAGAATAATAATATAAAACTTATAAGATAGATTACAAGGTCTTAAAGATATCCCCAAGCTTAGAATCAAGCCAAGCGGGATCAAATAACTCCTTGTTGGTACCTATTCCTCCTACTGGGTAGGAAGAGTATTGCCTTCTTACCATGTGTTGCAAACTTTAGCCATGCTTTCTAGGCGGATGCTGAGCTCGACCATGTCATATTGAAGCTTCAAAAAAAAATCTAGAGGAATTTCTTCTCATCTGTCAACTCAAAAATAGTTTTAATCAAGAAACCAACTCTACCATCCATGTCATTGACCTTTTTCTCAAGGACTTTGCTTATCATCCAGTAGGAGTCAATCCCTTCTCCAATTGTTTCAACACATGCTTTCGAAGCTTTTTCCAACTGATAGATCTTATCATGAATCTCATCTTGCCGCACCTTCTTAGGCTTAAGAGGCAACAGACCTAGAGGAGGTTTATAATAATATCCTATGTTGTGGTGATAGGGATTATGGAGATATTCATCCTTGCTCTTTCGCTGCTCTTCTTGCCTCATCATCTCCATCCTTTGCGGGAACATGTCCTCCCAGTTTGGGAGAGGCTTGATCTCTGGGCTGGATGATGATGATGATGATCCTTTAGGTTCTACCTCTTCGATCCTCTTCACGAGCTTCTCTTCTTTCTTCCTCCAAATCTTGTTGATATGTAAGGGCTACATGGCTTCGTTGCAAAAATGTTGTTAGAAGGGGCTTGTATAGGGATCGATGGCGAGGATTTTTCAAGGCTGCAGGCTGTAGCTCTGTGAAAACTCAATGAAAAAGGTTATATGCGGTCATCTTTAAAAGGGGAGGTCTAAAACCCTAGCCGCCGTACGTAACGAGCAACTATACGGGAACGACCCGTATAGGTCCCGCCTATAGTTATGAACCGACTATAGATTTTCCTTTTACAGTGGAACCAACTATATGGCCGGAACTATACGGACGGAGACTTTTATTCCCGCCATATAGTTGATCGTTAAGCCTTCAGTACTTCGAATAAATTTTTTGGTGACGGTTCGATATCTATACGATGACAGCTATATGACTGGAATTTTTATTCCTATCGTATAGTTGGTCGTTAAACTATCAGTACGCAAGAAAAGAATTTTTACGAAGGCATTGATATCTATACGACGACAACTATATAGCCGGATTTTTTATTCCCACCATATAGTTGGTCGTTAAACCTTCTGTACCTTTTGTAAATGGAAAGGGTGACGTCGAAGCATCTATACGACCGCAACTATACGACCGGAAAATTATTCCTGCCGTATAGTTGGTCGTCCTTCCGGATCCACCAAAAATAACCTGCTTCTCGGAGAATTCTTTATTAATCTGAAACTTAATGAAATATCAAGTTTTGACAGAAAAATGACAGCTTAAATTTTCGACCAATATTAGCATTACCAATCTTATTTTTCTTCGCTAGAGCTTTAAATGTTCCTTTTCCAACACAAGCTCAACTAAGACCTAATTAAAAATTTAAAAACTTACTCAAACCTTTATTTCGCATGGGTTGCCTCCCATGAAACGCTCTTTTATGGTCAATAGCTTGACCATAGTGTTTATCATTTCATCTCGATTCTATCCTTCTTGCAGTTGCCATTCCTTGTATATCTTTGCTTAATCACCTCTTTTGGGGCTTGTATGGTGACTACACTTATATCTTCTTTTGCTCGATAATGCTTCAAGCGTTTTCCATTTAACACCCATGAAAGAGAGGGTGTTTTTCCCTGGAGCTTCACCGCTCCCCGATGAATAAGCTTCTTCGACTATATATGGGCCTTCCCACTTTGATCTGAGCTTTTCTGGAAACAACTTAAGACGGGAATTATAGAGAAACACCTTGTCTCCACTTGTAAAGGTCTTATTTTCTATTTTTCTATCATGTCATTTTTTCACTCTTTATTTAAACAATCTAGCATTCTCATAAGCCTCACTTCTAAACTCATCTAAAGCATGAATATCTAATAAATGTTTTTCTCCCACTGCTTTAAGATCATAATTTAGGTTTTTGATTGCCCAAAAAGCTTTGTGTTCCAATTCTAAAGGTAAATGGCATGCCTTATCGTATACCATCTTATAAGGTGTCATACCCATTAGATTTTTAAACACAGTACGGTAAGCCCATAGAGTGTCATTTAACTTGTATTACCAATCTTTTCTTGATTTGTCCACCGTCTTCTCGAGTATGGTCTTTAATTCTCTATTGGAGAGTTCCACTTGACCATTCGTTTGAGGATGATATGGTGAACAAACGCGGTGAGTTACTCCATATTTGCTGAGGATTTTCCTGAAAGTTCATGTCATAAAATGAGAACCACCGTCAGTGACTAAAAATCTAGGAACTCCAAACCTAGGGAATATAACATCCTTGATCATCTTCACTAAGGCGACTGCATCCGCATGGCTTGTTGGAATAGCTTCGACCCATTTAGTAACATAATCGACATTAACAACAATATGAGTGTAACCATTTGATTCTATAAAAGGTCCCATGTAATCCATTCCCCATACATCAAAGGGTTCGATTATAAGACTATAATTCATTGCCATCTCTTGTCTCCTACCTATATTTCCTCTTCTTTGGCAAGCATCACATTGTCCTATATATCTGTGTGCGTCCTTGAGAAAGGTGGGCCAATATAATCCAGATTGAAGTACTTTTGCTGCAGTTCGCTTGCCTGCATGATGTCCTCCATACGGTCTGTCATGACAAGCTTGCAAAATCGCATTCATTTCCTAGTTAGGAACACACTTCCGAATCATTCCGTCAGGTCTATGACGATATAGATACGGGTCACCCCAAAAGTAATATTTAAGATCATTAAAGAATTTCATTCTTTGATTTCTTGTCATATCAGGAGGTATAAATTTTATTGCGAGATAGTTAGCATAATCCGCAAACCAAGGATCAGTGATTTCAACGTTTGCTAAATATTCTTCTGGAAATGACTCATTTACAGGTACGGGGTTAGTGATTATTCCCTCCATCCTAGAGAGATGATCTGCTACTGAATTATCCTTACCCCTCCTATCTACTATTTGCAAATCATATTCTTGTAGTAATAAAACCCACCTAATCAACCTGGGATTCGCATTCATTTTCACGAGGTGACGCAAAGCTTGGTGATCCGTATGAATTATTAACATAGAATTAATGATGTAAGATCTAAATTTATCACAAGCAAAAATTATAGCTAGGAACTCTTTTACTGTAGTAGCATACTTTTTCTGAATCTTAGTAAGAGTTCTACTAGCTTAATAAATAACATTTAAATTCTTTCCATCTCACTGTCCTAACACATCCCCTAAAGCTTAGTCACTAGCATCACACATGATTTCGAAAGGTTCATCCCATTTTGAAGATTGCATGATGGGTGCTGAAACTAATTTGTTTTTAAGGTTCTCAAAAGCTGCAATGCAGTCATGATCTAAGTAGAACGGAGTTTCTTTCTCAAGAAGGTTGCTGAGAGGCATAACTATTTTAGCAAAATATTTTATAAAACGCTTATAAAAACCTGCATGTTCCAGAAACATTTTTAAGTTTTTTATGTCATGAGGTATTGGAAGATTTTCTATAGCATCTATATTAGTTTTATCTATTTCTATACCTTCTCTTTCCATAAAATGACATTGTTCCCAATTTAAAACCAAATTTGATTGTCTGCATCTCTGCAAAACTTTGGTGAAATTATAGAGGCAATTATCAAATGTTGTTCCACAAACAACGAAATCATTTGTTAGAACTTCCATAGTTTTCTCAACAAGATCATCAAAGATTTTTAAAACGCATTCTTGAAAAGTCGCAACTGCGTTACATAAGCCAAATGGAATTAACCTATAAGCATATGTGCCATAAGGACATGTGAAAGTTGTTTCTCTTGATCTTCTGGTTGTATAGCAATTTGAGAATATCCAGAATAACCAGCAAGTAAACATAAATAAGAATTATTACTAAGTCTTTCTAAAATTTTATCCATAAATGGTATAGGTTTATGATTTTTCCGTGTCTCACAGTTTAGTTTCCTAAAATCAATGCACATGCGATATCCAACAATAGGTTTTACAGGAACTAGCTCACCATCCTCATTCATAGCAGCATCAAGACCCCCTTGTCATGGTATGCAATGAGCTGGGCTAACCCACTTACTGTCTGAAATAGGATATATTATGCCATCATCTAATAAGCTTATAACCTCTTTTCTCACTACTTTCTTCATTTTCGGATTAAGCCTTCTTTGTGTGTCAACTACAGGTTCAACATCATCAAGCATGGTAATCTTATGTGTTATAATAGATGGATCTATTCCTTTAATATCACTTAGAGTATATCCAAAGGCTTCATGATGCTTAATCAAGACCGAAATGAGTTTATTTGTTTCATTTTATAATAAATTTTTACTAATAATTACAATACATTTATTATCATTATCTAAAAACTCATACCTCATATCGTCAGGAAGTTGTTTTAATTCAATTGGTAGAGGTTCTTCATCTTCTTTTCTTACCAGTTCTTCATAGTCATGTGGATTTTGTGCTTCCCGAACTGAATCAAGGTAATCATCCATGTCTTCTCTCTCCTCATCATCTTGTGCTTCCTCCCAATTAATGAGGCTCCTCTCTAATTCATCGTGTGGACTACTGAAATGAATTGCTGCCAGCTTGGCAATCATTTTCTCTTCCTTGATATCTTCCACTTTATATGGCCTCTTCTTTAGTTTGGCAAAGTGAAATGTCATTTCCTCTTCTCCAAACATCAATGAAATAGTCTCCTTATTATCAATTCTAGCTTTGGTTATGGAACAAAATGACTGCCTAAAAGAATAGGACAAAAATAATCTCGAGGCATATCAACAATATGAAAATCAAGGGGGTACATGAGTGATCCAATAAAGACATAGATATTTCTGATACACCTTCTGATTTTATGCCAGTTCTATTAAACAATTTAATAGTAGTGTCTACCGGTTCCACATCTAGATTATTTAAATTGTAGCGAAGTTCCTCATAAAGTGATGAAGGCATAATGTTTATAGTGGAAATCGGCTCACAAATTTCGTATAAGAAAGTCTCTCCACAATATATAGGAGTCATAGGTTTAGAAGTTTCATTACCTCGTACCTTACCTTCGATGAACTCTGAGGTTTCAAGGTCTAGCATAACCACTTCATTGTCCACTATTCGTATTTCCATAAGATCCTTCAATATAACATTATTTATATTGGTAGCTTCGGGGTTCTTTTCTGGTTTCTTTACTCTTTTCTTTATTTGTTCTTCCTCTTTTTGCTTTTTCTTGATGTTCTTTTGAATAGGTGCAAAATAGAACTCTTCCATTAGCGCACTTTGTCTTACACGCTTCTTTTCTTCAAGGGGTTTATGGGGTTTCCATTCTGTAGGTACCTGTAAATGCCCTGCATAATTCTTAATAATTTTCTTCACTAAGTAAGAATCAATACCAAGGGTTTTAATTATTGCACAAGCCCTTTCATCTGCAAGGAAATTGTTAAAACAAGCATATTCAGAAGAATTATTCATAATGTTTTCCTCATTTTTAAAATTTTCCGTTGTCTCTCTCATTTTCATTATTAATTTCCAGGCTTGATCATAGATAGAAAACTACCATCAGAAGTGGTATCTATGTTCGCTCTTTTTTTATTATTAAGCCCTCCATAAAAAGTATGAGTGATTAACCAATCAGGCAAACGATGGTGGGGGCAATTATCTAGATAGCTTTTGTACCTTAGATATCCTTCATACAAACTCTCATCAGGACTATTTTTAAAACTGATAATAATATCTCTCATCCTGCGAGCTTTGCTTTTTGAGTAATATTTGTTGGAATTATGCCCTAGAGGCAATAATAAAGATGTTATTATTATAATTCTTGTTCATGATAAAGTTTATATTCCATGCTAGAATTGTATTAAGCGGAAACTTTAATACTTGTGTGGTTTGTGAACAACACCGTGTCCCTAGTACGCCTCTATGGACTAGCTCATTGATCAATGATGGTTAAGGTTTCCTAACCATAGACATGAGTTGTCAATTGATAATGAGATCATATCATTGGAGAATGATATGGTGGATAGACCCAAACTAAGCAAAGCAATTAGATCGTGTCATCGTGTTCGTCTTTGCGAAGTTTTTCTTATGTCAAATATTGTATTCCTTAGACCATGAGATAATACAACTCCCTGGTATCGGAAGAAAGCTTTGAGGTCATCAAACATCATCCTATGAGAGGGTGATCATAAAGGTGTCTCTCAGGTAATCGGAAAGTATCTGTTGGGTTGTATGTATCGAGATGGGATTTGTCCCTCCCAAGTCGGAGAGATATACTTCGGGCCCACTCGGTAATCGATATCAACACCGCTTGCAAGCATGTGGTTAAGGAGTTAATCACAAAGTGATATCGGATTATGGAACGAGTAAAGTACTTGCTGTGAACGAGATTGAACTAGGTATGACGATACCGACGATCGAATCTCGGGCAAGTAAAATATCGCGAGACGAAGGGAATATATATATGGGACTGATTGAATCCTGGCATCGTGGTTCATCCGATATGATCATCGATGAATGTGTGGGAGTCAATATGGGTGCCCAGACCCCGCTGTTGATTATTGATAGAAGATCATGTCTGCATATTCTCGAACCCGCAGGGTCACACACTTAACGTGTCTCGACGCTAGGATAGATTGGATACTTGGTTTATGAATTTTTTGTTCGGAGTCTCGGATGGGATCCGGGACATCACGAGAGGTTCCGGAGTGGTCCGGAGAATAAGATTCATATAAGGCAGTGCAGTTTTTGGAGTTCGGAATTGTTCCGGGTTAATCGGTATTGTACCGGAAGCTTCTAGAACCTTCCGGAAGGGGACCAACGTGGCCCCACATTCCGGGAGGGGGCATGGGCCTATGAGGGAGTGTCCTGGCCGCATTGGGCCAGGGGCACAAGGCCCCGTAGGGCCCAGCCGATTCTAGATAAGTTTAAACTCGTTTAAACTAGAGATAGAATTTCTAGATAAGGGATAAGTTTAAATCGTTTAAACTAGAGATAGGGTTTCTGGATAAGGGAGAGTTTAATTCGTTTAAACCAAAGATAGGCTTGGAGGATGGGCAAGGGCTGGCCGCACCCCCCCTCTATATATAGAGGGCTGGTGCGCCCCCTTCCCCCCACACCAACACACCTTCCTCCAAACCCTAGTTGCCCTGCTGCCCTTCCTCTCTCCCTCCCGACTGTTTGTAGGCGAAGCCCTGCTGCAGAAATTCTCCACCATATACACCACGCCGTCGTGTTGTAGATCCAATCTATCTCTCCACCCTACTTGCTGGTCCGAGGACGGAGGAGACGTCGAGGTGCTGCACGTGTGCATCTCACGGAGGCACCGCCACTTGTGGTGCTAGATCGGATCGGATCGCGAGGAGGAGAAGCGAGTACGACTACATCACCCACGTTCCGACGAACGTTCCGCTGTGCGAATCTTCAAGGGTATGAAGATCTAATCCAATCTCTCTCGTTGTTTGCATCTCCTAGATTAGATCTTGGCTTTCCCTTTGTTCGCTTCCGTAGAAAATTTTGATTTACTATGCTGCGAAACCCTTCAGTGGTATCAGAGCTAGATCTATGCGTAGATGTGATTCACGAGTAGAACGCAACATGGTTGTTGCGGGCGTTGATGTTTTCTGTTGCAAGCCTCTTGTTTGTGTTCTTCTTATGACGCGGGATAGTGAGATTGAAGCGGTCCAGGCCAACCTTACGCGACGTCGTTCGCGAGACCGGCTCCGCACTTGACGTGTGGCTTGTACCACACATGCGGCTGGTGGATGTCAGTTTCTCTCACTATAGTTGTCATGGGATTAACACCGGAGTTTGGCAACCATAATATCACCGTTGTGGCTTTCCGTAGGTAAGAATTGTTCTTAGCATCTACTCCCATAAGCCACGTAAAACATGCAACAACAAAGTAGAGGCGTCTAACTTGTTTTTGCAGGGAGTGTTTTCTGTGATATGGTATGGCCCAAGATGTGATGTGTATATTGTATGCGATGATCATGTTTTGTAATGTTTCACGACTTGCATGTCGATGAGTACACAACCGGCAGGAGCCATATGGTTGTCTTTATAATTGTGTATGACCTGCGAGTCAACTTCTTATACGCCATGTAATAGCTTTACTTTATCACTAAGTAGTTAGCAATAGTTGTAGTTGCTATTCGTGGTGGAGGCAATCATGGTGGAGTGATGGAGATCATGCCGGAACGCACAAGATGGAGATCATTGCGCGAAGATTGGCTATACCATGTCACATAAAGTTATATGCATGTGATGTTTATCCTTTTATGTATCTTATTATGCTTAGATCGCGACGGTAGCATTATAAGATGATTCCTCACTTAAAGATCAAGATAAAAACTGTGTTCTCCCCAAGTATGCACCGTTGCGAAAGTTCGTCGTGTCCAAGCATCACGTGATGATCGGGTGCTATAGACTCTACGCTCACATACAACGGGTGCAAGCCAGTTTTGCACACGCGGAAATACTTGGGTCTAACTTGACGAGCCTAGCATGTACAGACATGGCCTCGGAACACAAGAACCGAAAGGTTAAGCATGAGTCATATGAATGATATGATCGACACTTCGTTGTCCACCATTGAAACCACATCTCTTCTCGTGATGATCGGATTAGGTGTGGTGAATTTGGATCGTGTTCACTAAACAACTTGAGGGATGTTGAATTTAGTGGGAGTTCATCTAGTAATTTGATTAAGTTGAACTATTTATCATGAACATAGTCTAAATTGTACTTGCAAATACTGTAGATCACATGGCCAAGTCCAACTTCAACTTCAACGTTTTTGCTGAGAAAGAAAAGCTTAGAAACAATGGGTCTAACTTCACCAACTGGTTCCGCAATCTAAGAATCATTCTGTCTGGCGGACAAAAGGACTATGTCCTTGGGAAAGCGTTAGGTGACCCCCCTGCTGCAACTGCGTCGGCTGATGAGAAAGCTGTCTATCAGTCGCGCAAAGATGATTATGGTGTGATTAAGAGCACCATGTTGTTTGCTATGGAACCGGAACTTCAAAATCGTTTTGAAAACTATCCCGGGCCCTTTGAGATTCTCGAGGAGCTGAAAACCATGTTTCAGACTCAGGCCCGTTCTGAGAGATATGAGATCTCCGAGAAGTTCTTTAACTGCAAGATGGAGGAAGGGAGTTCCGTTAGTGAGCACGCCATTAAGATGTCGGGCTACACTCAACGCCTTGAGCAACTGGACTGCAAGATTCCATAGGAGCTCAAGATTGACAGGGTTCTGCAATCACTCCCTCCCAGCTACAAAAGTTTTGTAGTGACTCATAATCAGATTGGTTCCACTGATACGATCACCGAGCTCTTCGCAAAGCTGAAGGCTGCGGAGGTGGACATCAAGAAGGATAATCATGTGTTGATGGTCAACAAGCCCTCCTTTAAGAAAGGTAAAGGTGCAAAGAAGCCCTTCAAGAAAAGCGGCGGCAAGCGCGTTGCCCCTGCTGAGAAGAAGCTCAAGTCTGGACCCAAGCCGGAAACTGAGTGCTTCTATTGCAAGGACAAGGGTCACTGGAAGCGCAACTGTCCGAAGTACTTAGCGGACAAGAAGGCTGGCACCATCAAAGGTATATTTGATATACATGTTATTGATGTTTTCCTTACTAGCCCTCGTTGTAGTGCCTGGGTATTTGATACCGGTTCAGTTGCTAATATTTGTAACTCGAAACAGGAGCTGCGGAATAGACGGCGGCTTGCGAGGGATGAGGTGACGATGCGCGTTGGCAACGGATCAAGAGTTGATGTGATGGCCGTCGGCACGCTCTCCTTAGTTTTACCTTCGGGATTAGTTTTAAACCTTAATAAATGTTATTATGTGCCTGCGTTGAGCATGAACATTATTTCTGGATCGTGTTTATTGCAAGACGGTTATTCATTTAAATCGGAGAATAATGGTTGTTCTATTTATATGAGTAACATCTTTTATGGTCATGCACCTCTTGTGAATGGTTTATTTCTTCTAAATCTCGAAAGGGATGAAACACACATCCATAACATTGAGGCTAAGAGATGCAAAGTAGATAGTGATAATACTACTTATTTGTGGCACTGTCGTCTAGGTCATATTGGTGTAAAGCGCATGAAGAAACTCCATTCTGATGGAATTTTGGAGTCTCTTGATTTTGAATCATTTGACACATGCGAACCATGCCTTATGGGCAAGATGATCAAAACCCCGTTCTCCGGTATGATGGAGCGAGCAACGGACTTGTTGGAAATCATACATACCGATGTATGCGGACCGATGAGTGTTTCGACACGCGGTGGGTATCGCTATTTTCTCACTTTTACCGATGACTTAAGTAGATATGAGTATATCTATTTAATGAAACATAAATCTGAAACGTTTGAAAAGTTCAAAGAATTTCAGAATGAAGTGGAGAACCATCGTAACAGAAAGATTAAGTTTCTACGATCCGATCGTGGGGGCGAATATTTGAGTTATGATTTTCTCACGCATCTCAAAGCAAGTGGAATCGTTTCACAACTCACGCCACCCGGAACACCACAGCGCAATGGTGTGTCTGAACGCCGGAATCGAACCCTATTAGATATGGTCCGATCGATGATGTCTCTCACTGATTTGCCGTTATCATTTTGGGGTTATGCATTAGAAACCGCTGCATTCACTTTAAATAGGGCTCCATCTAAGTCCGTTGAGACGACACCGTATGAACTGTGGTTTGGTGCTAAACCTAAGTTGTCGTTTCTTAAAGTTTGGGGATGCGAAGCTTACGTCAAGAAGTTGATGCCGGACAAGCTCGAACCCAAAGCGGAGAAATGCGTCTTCATAGGATACCCTAAGGAAACTATTGGGTATACCTTCTATCACAGAACCGAAGGCAAAGTGTTTGTCGCAAAGAACGGTTCCTTTCTTGAGAAGGAGTTTCTCTCGAAAGAAGTGAGTGGGAGGAAAGTAGAGCTAGACGAGGTTATTGAACCTTCTCTTGAATTGGAGAGTAGCGCAGCACCTGAAATTGTTCCAGTGCCGCCTGCACCAACAATAGAGGAAGCTAATGACAAGGATCATGAAGCTTCGGACGATGCTGCTACTGAACGTCGCAGGTCGACAAGGTCACGTGCCCCTCCTGAGTGGTACGGCAACCCTGTCTTGACTGTCTTGTTAGTAGAAGACAGCGAACCTACGAACTATGAGGAAGCGATGATGAGCCTAGACTCTGAGAAATGGCTAGAAGCCATGAAATCCGAATTGGGATCCATGAGCGAAAACCAAGTATGGACTTTGGTGGACCCTCCTAGTGACCGAAAGGCCGTTGAGTGCAAATGGATCTTCAAGAAGAAAACGGACGCGGATGGTAATGTTACCGTCTATAAAGCACGGCTTGTTGCGAAAGGTTTTCGACAAGTTCAAGGTGTTGACTACGATGAGACTTTCTCTCCCGTAGCGATGTTTAAGTCCATTCGGATTTTATTAGCAATTGCTGCGTTTCATGATTATGAAATATGGCAAATGGATGTCAAGACTGCTTTCCTCAATGGCAACATTGATGAAGAGTTGTATATGATGCAACCCGAAGGTTTTGTCGCTCCTAAGGATGCTGATAAAGTATGCAAACTTCAGCGTTCCATTTATGGACTGAAGCAAGCGTCTCGGAGTTGGAACCTTCGTTTTGATCAAGTGATCAAGAGCTTTGGATTTGTTCCAAATTGCTACGAAGCTTGCATCTACAAGAAAGTGAGTGGGAGCTCGGTGACGTTTCTGGTACTATATGTGGATGACATATTGATTATTGGAAATGACATCAACATGCTTAACGATGTGAAGAGTTATTTGAACAAGTGTTTTTCAATGAAAGACCTAGGTGAAGCTGCTTATATATTGGGCATCAAAATCTATAGAGATAGACAAAGACGGCTGATAGCTTTAAGCCAGAGTACATACCTAGACAAAGTTCTGAAAAGGTTCAGAATGGATAAGGCATTGAAAGGTTCAGTGCCTATGTTGTCAGGTAAGATATTGAGCAAGGCTCAGTGTCCAGCTACGGTAAATGATAGGGAAGCTATGAGCAAAGTGCCTTATGCCTCGGCCATAGGTTCCATCATGTATGCCATGCTGTGTACTAGACCGGATGTGTCCAATGCTCTTAGTTTGACGAGCAGATATCAAAGATATCCAGGAGTGGAACACTGGACAGCCGTGAAGAACATCCTAAGGTACCTAAATAGGACTAAAGAAATGTTCTTAGTCTATGGGGGTGATGAACAGCTCGTCGTAAAAGGTTACGTCGATGCTAGTTTCGACACCGACAAGGATGATTGTAAATCTCAGACAGGATACGTGTATATTTTGAATGGAGGAGCTATGAGCTGGAGAAGCTGCAAGCAAAGCGTGATCACAGGATCTACAGTAGAAGCGAAATACATGGCTACTGCAGAAGCGTCAAGTGAAGGAGTTTGGATCAGGAACTTCATCACTGAGCTTGGCGTGGTTCCAAGTGCATTGGACCCACTAGAGATATTGTGTGACAACACTGGCGCCATAGCACTCGCTAAGGAACCAAGATATCATCCAAAGACCAAGCATATCAACCGCAAGTTTCATATAATCCGAGATTATATAGCAGATGGAGATCTGAAGATCAGCAAAGTACATACAGATCTGAATGTCGCAGATCCATTGACTAAACCTCTTCCACGTGTAAAACATGATCAGCACCTCAGTGCCATGGGTGTGAGATTGTTGCCAAATGTAAACTAGATTATTGACTCTAGTGCAAGTGGGAGACTATTGGAATTATGCCCTAGAGGCAATAATAAAGATGTTATTATTATAATTCTTGTTCATGATAAAGTTTATATTCCATGCTAGAATTGTATTAAGCGGAAACTTTAATACTTGTGTGGTTTGTGAACAACACCGTGTCCCTAGTACGCCTCTATGGACTAGCTCATTGATCAATGATGGTTAAGGTTTCCTAACCATAGACATGAGTTGTCAATTGATAATGAGATCATATCATTGGAGAATGATATGGTGGATAGACCCAAACTAAGCAAAGCAATTAGATCGTGTCATCGTGTTCGTCTTTGCGAAGTTTTTCTTATGTCAAATATTGTATTCCTTAGACCATGAGATAATACAACTCCCTGGTATCGGAAGAAAGCTTTGAGGTCATCAAACATCATCCTATGAGAGGGTGATCATAAAGGTGTCTCTCAGGTAATCGGAAAGTATCTGTTGGGTTGTATGTATCGAGATGGGATTTGTCCCTCCCAAGTCGGAGAGATATACTTCGGGCCCACTCGGTAATCGATATCAACACCGCTTGCAAGCATGTGGTTAAGGAGTTAATCACAAAGTGATATCGGATTATGGAACGAGTAAAGTACTTGCTGTGAACGAGATTGAACTAGGTATGACGATACCGACGATCGAATCTCGGGCAAGTAAAATATCGCGAGACGAAGGGAATATATATATGGGACTGATTGAATCCTGGCATCGTGGTTCATCCGATATGATCATCGATGAATGTGTGGGAGTCAATATGGGTGCCCAGACCCCGCTGTTGATTATTGATAGAAGATCATGTCTGCATATTCTCGAACCCGCAGGGTCACACACTTAACGTGTCTCGACGCTAGGATAGATTGGATACTTGGTTTATGAATTTTTTGTTCGGAGTCTCGGATGGGATCCGGGACATCACGAGAGGTTCCGGAGTGGTCCGGAGAATAAGATTCATATAAGGCAGTGCAGTTTTTGGAGTTCGGAATTGTTCCGGGTTAATCGGTATTGTACCGGAAGCTTCTAGAACCTTCCGGAAGGGGACCAACGTGGCCCCACATTCCGGGAGGGGGCATGGGCCTATGAGGGAGTGTCCTGGCCGCATTGGGCCAGGGGCACAAGGCCCCGTAGGGCCCAGCCGATTCTAGATAAGTTTAAACTCGTTTAAACTAGAGATAGAATTTCTAGATAAGGGATAAGTTTAAATCGTTTAAACTAGAGATAGGGTTTCTGGATAAGGGAGAGTTTAATTCGTTTAAACCAAAGATAGGCTTGGAGGATGGGCAAGGGCTGGCCGCACCCCCCTCTATATATAGAGGGCTGGTGCGCCCCCTTCCCCCCACACCAACACACCTTCCTCCAAACCCTAGTTGCCCTGCTGCCCTTCCTCTCTCCCTCCCGACTGTTTGTAGGCGAAGCCCTGCTGCAGAAATTCTCCACCATATACACCACGCCGTCGTGTTGTAGATCCAATCTATCTCTCCACCCTACTTGCTGGTCCGAGGACGGAGGAGACGTCGAGGTCATGTTCCAATGATAGGCGATGTCATGTTCAATCTTGAGTCGAGCGTGGTGATTTCAACAATTTATAATGCTGCTAACCAGGGCCGTCTACAGAAATTTGGGCCCCCGGAGCGAATTGCAAAATAAATTTGGGCCCCCGGAGCGAATTGCAAAATGAGGCCCCAGTGACCTCCGTATTTACTTTTTTTTGAATTAGTCCACATTTACTAACCCGAGATTCAAAATAGGTGATAGTATCAACCATTTACATGTTTTTTCATCGATACACAACACAAGCTCCTGCATCCATCATTTTTTAGATCTGTTCATACCTGCAACCAATAGTAACCCTCCAACCAATGGATATTGTATCCTTAATAAATGGCCAAGATCCAGCCAGGTACAAGAGAACTAGCTTCTTGATCTAGCGGTGATGATGATAAATGGTTACACCACACGCTGGCTAATTGCAATAAATGAGAGAAAGAAGCACAGAAAAATCTCTTACCTCCCCATTGAATCCATAGATCTCGAAACTAATTTAGAGAGAGAGAGAGGGAGATGCGAGGGTTACAGGACTAGCAGACGATTGATGGAAGGCGGCGCACATATGTCATGCTAACAACAGAACCGGCACGACATCGCGACCGCCTAGAATCTATCGAGGCGACGAGCCATCGACGCCTGCGAAGAGATGAATAGGCGGCCTGTGGACTACGGGGTGAACGACAGGCCTCCAGGACGGCTGGGCCAACATTCCCTCCCTAACTAAGTACTCCTTAATGGTAGGTTAGGGGATTTGGGGGCCCCACGTTTTTGGGGGCCCTATTTGATCGTGCATCTCGATCACCCTCGTCGACGGGCCTGCTGCTACGTTAAGCTTTAGGACACTAGCATGTAACTTAGTGTTTATGCATCTATGTTATATACTCGGAGTTCCTAACAATATAAAATTTTAATATATTTCTAAAAAAACGAAATGGAATTGAATGAGAAACATTTGACCACATTACTTCATTGATCTTAATGTTAGTTTACAATTTCTACAGCCTAAGCGAACAAATAGCTTTACCCTACCTCTCCTTCTCAAAGTTCATAACCCCCTCATAATCTCTTCTCTTGTTGATTGTTGTGAGTTTCTAACACAACAATTTTGTTGTAGTCTTCTGCTCGTGGATCTTTAGTTGGATTTTTCATGAGTTACACGTCTATGCACCTGATCAATTACTTGGTTGAAACATCTGGTTAGAGCTCAAGCGGAGGCTAGTAGCTGATTGGTGAGGTGTTCTGTAGTATCCACCAATTTAGCAAGAATTGTAGTGTTTGTAGCATTAACACATCATGGCATTCATGAATGGGCTTGTACGACTTCAAACTTTTGGGCAGGCTCCTCATTTCAATTAAACAATTAACACGATTAGTTCGTGGTTTCTGGCTAGGAAATCATGAATTGTCTAAAAGATTGCTCTAGGAACAAGTTGAGGTCTTATATAGGTTCTAACTTTATTCTCACATTTAGTTGTAGTTTTTTGCACGTGGATCTTTAGTTGGATTTTTCGTGGGTTACACATCTATACACTAGGTTAATTACTTGGATCGGAAATATCTGGTTAGAGCTCAAGCTAAGGCTAGTAGCCGAATCGATGAGGTGTTTTTTAGTATCCACCAATTAAGCGACAATTGTAGTGTTTGTAGCATTAACACATCATGGTATACATGAATGGGCTTTTGTGGTTTCAAGCTTTTGGGCAGGCTCCTCATTTCCATTAAACAATGAACACGATAGTTCATGGTTTCTAGCTAGGAAAGCATGCATTGTCTACAAGATTGCTAGGAACGAGAAGTTGAGGTCTTATATAGGTTATAACTTTATTCGCACATTTAGTTGCAACCATGTGATTAATTGTTGCCAAGATAGTAATGACCACTATCATGGTAGCTCAAACTCATTGGCTTAGTTAATGGAAGAAGCCTTAAATTAATCCTAAAATATAGCAACTTGAATCTGATGGTCTATTTTATTATCAAAACTAAGTATATCCTAGCAGTAGTACTATAGTTCCGTGGAGCAGCATTAAGAGCAAAAGTAGGATCTTGTTTCAAAATCTTCTGCATGAACTTTGTTAAGAAACAAGAGAGCCATCAACAACAAGCTGCGTCATGTCTGTGTTTCATAAGACACGGACACATATCACAAAACACGACTCCATTTCCAAGCGAGTTCGAAATGGGTTCAGTGGGGTAGTAGTATCATTTTTACCGTAAATACTAGCTTCAACATTTTAGTCTTGCACACCGTATTAATAATCTAGCTTACCCTTTGGCACCATCATCCATCGTTACCTATCAACCATCACTACCCAATGTTATCATTGCCAACCTAGATACCTTTTGACAACTAACTGCCTTTATTACTGCGAGGTACTCCGTAATAAGAGAGGGGATACAACTTCACCACACAGAAATTATAGCTTTCTCCTCCTATGCTACTAGTTAGTCATACACTCGTACTTGTTTGGCTACATGATCGAAAATATTCAGTACTTAGCCTTAAAGTTTGCCGCCGAAAGTTTCTGCTACATTTATCCAGCAAGAGGAGTAAAGAGCCACATAGATAAGTTGTTCTCGCTCGCACTATTTATGCAAGTAAAAACGTGAGAATTAGTTGTTGTATTCTCTATAAATTAGGCTTTATCAGAAACATTTTGTATCCATCAATTGAGTCCAACTTGTCGCTGATAATGACGGATCAGCAATCACACTTCTTTTTTCAGCTTTGAAGTCATTTGGATGATTGGGATGTTGATTCCAATATGGTAGTATAGTATTATGTTTGGACAGTTCGGTAGGAGATCCCGAGCAGCCGGAGGCCGAGGTATCCTAATTGGTTTCGATCATCAGCAGAGCAGTAGAGGTCTCGTATCAACTGCTGGCTCAAGTAGGCTCTTGTCTTCCTTTTTGTGATGTCTAGTATCTTGGAAAATGATTGACTGATTTCGCACCTCAGCAAGAACACAAGAGGCGATGCTGGTCGATCGGCAATTTGATTTTTTTGCAGTACTACACATTACATGCCCGCCCTTTAAGCCTTGCCGCATCACCGTTCTACTATTCTATGAAAATACAGTAACACATTATGATGGAATCAAATGTATTTCCTTATATTCTGCCCATCCAAATGTTATCCAGGAAGAATGAATTATGGTTTCCTAATGCGGGGATGGAGAGCTTGGGTATTATTGGGCACTACCCTCTTGATTCCTCCCCATTCCGTGCTCACTCCAAGGATAGTTTGGCCATCGTCAAGTCTAGCATCTGAACTCCATTTGCCATGTCTTCCCGCGACGCATACTCCTCGGGCTTGTGGCTGTACCCTGCAACCAGAAAAGATGAGTTCAGTGCCGTTAAAAACTGATGAGTTCAGAAATAATTTATGTTGCAGCAGTTTGTTATTTTTACTTTGCGTATTGTTAAACTTGAACATTACATCGCTTCAAGTCTATGACAAACACACACACACAGTATGCACCAGGATACTTTTAGTTTACAGTAAAAATGGAAAATGTGACATGTACTTCTGAATTGGTAAGTATCAGATTTTATATTATCTCAAACATTGCCGTATCTTCACTATTTGAAATAAAGTACGGTAGTGCTGTGGGGGCTTGGAATACAAACCTTTGTAACAGGGAATGAAGATCATACCCATTGGTGATATTCTGCAAAGCAAGGACAAGTGCACATATTACTCACGGCATTCACAATGGAAGCTAGCTAAAAGGATATTCAAAATGGAGTAAAATACCACATTCCAAATATTGCTTGCAGGAATATTTCGGTACACAAGTAAGGAATGAGTTCAACAAACGGGGAAATCCCTGTTGGGGACTGATACTTCACCTAGCCATGAAAAGTGAATCGTGATAAGCTCTGCTGATCATCAATTTGTATTGCAGGCCCAGCTGTTTTGCAGAAAACTCCATTGCGTTAACGACTGACTTGTCAGACAGGGCAGGTGGATCCTGGTTGACGATCTTGAATTCTGATAGCTCGACTGCGCGGACCTTTGATATGTCGATCGCAGATTGGTGAACCTTCTTAATGACATCATTCCTTCTTTTCTCATCAATATCTCTTAGATCTGTACATAAGATATTGTGGATTACTAGCTGAAGAAAAAATTCCCTACTTTACTCAAGGAAAAAGATTCCTACCAATTTCCAGGTGTGATTTACTTGGGATGCTATTGATAGCGCCTGGATGTAGCTGCAGAATACCTGTAGGAAAATAATCTGTTAGTGGAAAATAAGGTTTGGGCAAGTATTCCTTGACCATTATAAACCATGGTTGACTGCTGGCTCCATAAATATCCTTTCACAATGGAAATCACTCAACATAGTCATTATAAACCATGCTTACTATTCCTTCCATTTGAACATCAATTTTTTTCCTCACAAGAAAGAAGACATCAAAATATTGTTATATTTTCAAGTTGCAAGTCTCATCTCATGGCTTGACTGAAAACGATACATATTTTGCATTTGATGCATTTCATCCGATGCACATTTCATTTGTTTGAACAACTTGGACAGAAGACATGATCAAAGAAAGGGTGAATGCAGACTAAAATGAAGGTGACTTTAAAAATGGAAGCTAAGCATCCTATTCACCAGATTCAAAACATGCTTCGTTCAGCGGCAAATCGATTTGTCGAGGAAGACATATTAAGTCCACATATACTACAGGATACTACGTAGCACATGCATGATCTAATAATGATAATACACATGGCTAAGAAAATAAAGCCTCATTTATCAGGCATACCAACGGTGCCGACTGTATCAATTGATCCTGATTCCAAAACATGTTTCTCAACTGCTAATGCGAGCTCAGCTGCCGCCAATCCAGCATCATTTCTGTAAAACACTTCTTCAGTTCTTCACCGTACATAAACGTGGGGATGCTTCAACAGTAACACCAAAAGGTGGATAGAAATGCTAACCTCGCGGGCATGAGGACTGCTCCAGCATGACCCCCATTCCCTTCAAATTCCACCTTAATACTTGCAGGAGCAGCAATAGCAGTTACAATGCCAATTGGAACACCTGTTCTTGAGAACAGACACGAGTAAGAGCGATTTCGAACCACGTGCATTGTATTTCACTAACAGAAATCGAACCTTCTTTTTCCAAGATGGGACCCTGTTCGATGTGCAATTCTATAAATGAAAAATATGTATCTTGGTTCAAAAACACATTATGTAGATCCTCTGGATGTATCTTGTAGCCAGCAGAGTTAGCAGCATCAACAAATGATACATTCTGGTTGTCAAATGTCCCTTTTAGTGATTGAGCTAGTTCCATGCTCCCTGCCATTAAGCGGCTGCATATTTTCAAGGTGCGCAAAAATGAGAATCCACAAACTAGGACCGTGCCACAGTTTGCAAGAGTAGAATTGACACTATTTCTTAAAATAACATGTAACTTTTCGTAAATGAGGGTGGGCCTTCACCTTCCCAAGCAGCTAATTCCAAATCGTGTAGGCTCTTCTGATGTAAACATGATAACTTCCAAGGATCTTTTTGGCTGGAAACCTGACCTGTATGGCATATGCAGGCCAAGAATGTAAGGTTTGTGTCAAGATGAAAACAAAATTGGAATTCATAGCCTGAGTCGTGTCTCTAAAGGTGTAGAAACAATGAAAAAACATGCCAGGTTTTCTTCCATATGAAAATACAATTAAATCTAATGTTTAAATAGCCCTATGTGGCCTCAAATGCATTTGACTGCAATATGGGCGGTGGCCAAATATCAAGCCAAAAAAGGGAAAACCAAATGAAATATAGGTTTCAGAAATGGTGAAAGATACTCATAGGCCGCAGTTGTACCTTTGTAGCACACCGATTGCCTCAAGAGCACCAAGAACACCAACGACCCCATCATATTTGCCTGAAAATGGAATGGCATCAACATGAGAACCAGTTGCAACTGCTGCGAGACCCGCCTCAGAACCCACCCTGTAAAAACAAAAAGTATGCAGAGTTAAAGTGTGAAACATAATTAGCCAGTACAAATATATTATTTTTGGTTATATCATAACACGTTCCATAATCGCACATCATAACAAGCGGTCCTTAAGACAAAAGTTACTACTCGACAAAAAAAAAAGAGCTGCATTGTAAATTTACTACTCCAACCATACAGAGCAGGGAACTTCAAAGCTCCCTTGCTAAAGAAATGTTTACCATAGCACATTGCTAACAACTTCCAAAGTCAGACAATAGACCAACAAGAGAATCACAGAGGTACCAAAGACGAACTCACCAGCGGCCAAATATGTTGCCAACGGCATCTTCTCGAACAACAAGTCCAAGCTGTTTCATTATCCCTTTTATGTACCTGTACATTAAGAGAAGAAATCAATGGTCAGCATGGGCAGCCAGTAGCCAGATATGCACATTATCAGGGGCCTAAAACATGTAAAGTTGTGCACACATAACCATTCAAAGTTTTTCAGATTGATCAACTATATGTCAATTGAATAAAGTTATGTCGAGTTTCATATGAATATGAATAATAATGACATAATTTCGTTTGAAGCAAACTCAGGTCATCGTGCAGAAGGTACAGAGTACAGAGTAAAGGCAACCGAAGCCACTGACTGCAACTATTCGTGACCAGGGTCGATAGCTAACTCTCAGGTCAGGAGTAAGAAGTAATAAGCATGGAATTTCGAACTGGGTGTGGTATCCTCACCGTCGAGCTTGCACGTCCTTGTCGCTGTACAGGACACGCGTCACCGATGGCGCCGGCGAGTCGGAGAACGAGGCCAGCTCATCAATCTGCGCAACCACAGCGGGATAAGAAAAATCCATCACGACATTTCCAACCCCATACCATCGATCACCGGATCACATTCCACTGACACAACACGCGCGGCCTCTGTCGCCCGCGCTACGTACGGTACGGAACAGCCAGCGGAGGCCTGGCCGGCGCGAAGGACGGGGAAGCAGGGAGAAATTTGTTACCTGGCGCTGGAGGTTTTCGGAGTCGACACGCAAGGGGGAGGCGCCGCCGTCGGAGTCGGAGGCGGGGAACCCCGCGAACTCCTCCATCGTCCGCTGCGCTGCCGCGTCGTCGTGGGCCTGGCCCGCGGCTGCAACGCCGCCGAAGAGGAGGAGGATGAAGAGGGAGGGGAGCATGGTTGGTTCCGCAGCTGCTGCTCCCGCTGGCTCGATGGGGAGGGAGGAGGGAGGGTGAAGTGGGAGATGACGCGACGGCACTGCAGTGGTGTGGCGAGGAAGACGACATGAGTCCACGAAGCAGAGGAACTAAACAACTCGCGCACTGCTGGCTCGGCGGGGCCCACGATCCACCCGGCCCACAAAAGCCTACTACGCCAAGCCCACGGCCCAGGTAGCTCGTATGGGCCCGCTCGTCCGACCGTAGCTCGAGTTAAGAACGGCAGACGCACGGGCACGGGCACAGGCACACCACACGCGCTCCCAAATCCTCTCCCGTGCTCTCCCTTCCCTCCCGTCAAAACCCTCGCCCCACCTCTCCGGCGGCGGCGGAGGACTCTCCGGCGAGGTCTGCTTCTACGTTCCTGCAAGGTGCGCGCTCTGTGCTCTCTCTCCCTCAGTCTCCGTCCGTAACTCTAGCTTGCTCGCGCTGCGGCGCGTGGGCGGAGAGCTCGCTGGCGCCGGGGACGGGGACTGTGGCGTTGTAGCTTGCTTCGGATGCGTATGCGAGGTTCGGTGTGTCGCGGCGTGGGTGCGGTGCCCTGCTCACGATTTAGGGTTGGGAGGCTATGCTCTTTTCCGCGTCGCTCCTTGCCGAGCGACGCTTAGGGTTTGCTCTGGATCTGCTGCCGGTGTGCTTACTGAGGTCTAGAGCGACATTTGGTTGGTCCAGTTGGTAATTTCACCTTGCATGCTTTAGGTGTTTTATTATGCTGTGGCTAGCGTCTCTGTTGTGTGGGCAGAAAGTTCGTGCTACCTGGTTGTGGTTGACAATGGGGTTTTTGCTATGTGTTTGCAGAGAATATGGATGGGTCTGCTGAGATTCCCGCGGTTGCGGAGCATGAGATGAGCGAGATCCCTGGTACTAACAGTGAGGAACAAGCCAATCCTGCCAGTGATGTGCTTGAGCAGTCCAAGGAAGAACTGGAAAAGCCATCTGACGAGGAATCAAAAGGCCTGAGCAACGAAGAATCTGGGAACCCCAACGATGAAGTGCAGGCGAGCGTGAACACAGAGGACCAGGCCATCCTTTCACATGAAGAGCCAGCAAGCGTTGATGGCGGGGATTTGGAGATGGAAGAGAAGAAATGGCCGGGGTGGCCTGGAGAAAGTGTCTTCCGTGTACTGGTTCCTACTCAAAAGGTGGGTGCAGTCATTGGCCGCAAAGGGGAGTTTATCAAAAGAATGTGTGAGGAGTCCAGAGCTCGCATCAAGATTCTTGATGGCCCACCAGGTGTTCCAGAAAGAACTGTAAGTTCCTCACCCTCTTGCACCATATTGAATTGTTATCACAATGGTTAGTAACGTCCAAGGCACCTGTGGCCTTGTAGGCATCTCGAGTACACCTCCAAAGCCAAATCTGATCTGTTGCCTTTATGAGCAATTCTTTCTGTTCTATAGTTGCTCTAGGAGAACCATGCATGTTTATGATTTTGTAGTATATTGGTAGATATGTTTCGTTTTGTGGCAGTCTTCAAGAACGAATGTGTGAGGTATTTATGGATTGCTATAGGTATATGGGTTCACAGTAATAATGGTCACTCGTTTTTGTTGCTGTCTTGAAGGATCAATGTGCTAGGAAATCTTTCAATCATGGATAGCTATAGGACTGTACATCACCTTACAATTATATTTTGCTTTTGTGGTTGCCTTCTCATATTCCTTCTTACAGGTTTATCAGAAGTCCTGTATGTTTTTATGTATGTTGTCCTGATGCATGTTTGGATGAGTGCCAAAGCACCCTACCAATTTTTTTTGGCATGCCAATGGCTCTTTGGCCATTCTAGTTCAGTTTTATTGCCAAAGTTAGCCATCTCATAGCTACCAAAAGCTCGGCAATTTTTGTAGCTAGCCAAATATTTGGTAGGGTGAGCTTGGACTAGAAGCAAACATACCCTTGATGCAGTATAGTTTTGTTTACTGCGTGGTAGATGCTTGTAATAATTGACAGATGAAAGCCTTTACAGCTAAAACTCGTGAACTTAATAAAAATTCTTAGACATGAAAGTTGAGCTGGTTTCTGAAGTTTTATGCTATATGATGCCATTTTAGTATACATTTGTAATTGCAGATTGATGCTGCTCAAATTAGGAAATATGAACCAAGTGTTCAAGTACGGGTGCTTACTTTCCTTGTGTTCCGAAGAGATGCAGTTTTGTTCAGATTCTTCTGAATGCTTAAAAATGGTTAAGACTGGTGAATCTGGGGCTTACTGCTAAATCCAATGGAGGGTTTATAGTTTAGAAGTTTGGATCATCAAAGATATTATATCCAACTTTTTATATATATCGTATATGGTTAATGAAAAACAATGCAATAGGAACTACCTCCTTATATGGAATGGCTATATGCCTTTGTTTCAGCAAGAGCAAAATAACAATTTGATGTTGCTTTAACAAGTTTTAAGTGAATACTAACTAAAGAATTAATTTAGTGAGGAAGCAGATATGGATAATTCTCGATTTCTACATAGATTAAGTAAACTTGGCACTAAGAAATACTAGATTGATCATATGGTAGGAGCACTGTTTTGGGCCAACCTGCAAACATTATGTATAATATCAAAATCCTAGCAAACTTTTAAATTTAGTCATGAATGCATTGTTTTTGGATGTCCTTGCTACAAAAAGAGCTAATCAATTATAAGCGTGAATACTGATAAATGCGGTAGCTATATGTACAAATGCAACTCAAATTCAAATTTGTTGGCATGGTTTGTGCCTGTGCATTATTGTATATAACAGCACAACACAATACATATTCATGCTACTATTCATAGAAATTTCTGCACAAGTAAAGAACCTCTAATGCTATAGAAGAGCAAACTATCCATAGAATGACATTCAAGGAGAAGACTTGATGGTGGCGATAACAGTAACAAACTAATCTTTGCAGGTTCTCACTGCAGTCTAAGGCCTCAAGTCAAATCCCTTTTTGTAACCAAAATAGACGAACAGTCATGTTTACCAGAGTTCAGTTTTGTGCTCCTCTGCTGCAAATACGATTTTAAGTCTTTTGAGTTTTGGATGAAGATGACTTTCAAGAAGCTCCACATTGGCTGGTAATTCCATGATCCATTTGATTGTTTGGCCAAAAGGAAATCAGTTGGCAATATTTAAGGGGCCACAATAGTTCTAAAAAGCTCAATCCTAACCATTTCGTAAACCCTTAGATGGTTCTTTCAGAAAATGACCATATATTCAAAATAAAAATATACAAGTGCACGTCCTTCAACAGCAAGTAAACATGCCATATGCTACACTTTCTGCAATACTATTTGAGTAATTCGTACTAACCTAAGCACTTTCGCATTTCATAATAACAATAATAGTACTCCCTCCGATCCAAATTACTTTACTCAGATTTGTCTAGATTCGGATGTACCCAGACATGTTTTAGTATTAGATACATCTGAATCTTGACAAATGTGAGTCAACTAATTTGGATCGGAGGGAGTAATTAAATGATGGGCACATCCTGAACTTTTTAGGCATATAAATGTATATTGCTCCTAAATAACCAAGGTTATATTATTCTATATCTGTGCATAACCACTTCAGCATCAGATGTCATGATCGTATCTACAATTTGGAAGTTATTCAATCACAATGTGAACATATGTTTGGCATTGTGTTTGCTTTAATATGCAGGTTTATTTTTCATTGATTGACTAATTTGAGAGATGTAATATAATGCCAGAAATAGTAAATATTATTACATTCCACATTTCATCACAAGTTCACAACAATGAACCAAACATGACCTAATTAACATATTCTTGATAAATTGTGCTAAAATAGGAGAGGATTGATATTCTGAAACCTGCCCTGCGTAACATAAGCTGTTCATGCCTTGGCTGAATCAGATTTGGAAGGTGTACACACGTGGATGCCCTTCAACTTTTGTAGCAGTATGCATTATTTCAATTATTTTGTCCTTGGGGTTGCAGGTGTAAGCATTGCGTTAATTTCATTCAACTAATGTAGGATGGAAATATGTGTTCTATCCTTGCAATGACATGTCTCCTCAGTGCTTGTGCATATTGCTACTAATTAGTGCTTTCCTGTATTATCCATCTGATGCAACATATTTGTGTGCGTCCGTGCTGACATATAAACACTGTTTTCCTGTTTAAAGGTAATGATTTCGGCAAAGGATGAACCAGATGCACTGGTTCCTCCAGCTGTTGATGGTTTGCTGAGAGTACATAATAGAATAACAGATGGTTTAGATGCTGAAGCTGACCAGCCTCAGCGAGGTGCTGGTCCTGTAGGGCCAACACGGCTGCTTGTGCCAGCTTCCCAAGCTGGCAGCCTGATTGGCAAGCAAGGGGCAACCATTAAATCCATACAGGATGCTTCAAAATGTGCTCTCCGCATTCTTGGTAAGATTCATATTTCCCATGTGTTGTCTCAGTGTGGCAATGCTTCTCCATATTTCCACTGTATTGTAGATCCTTGCTTGTCCTCTGCTAGGCCATGCTAGATCCATGGATTTTGCTTTGTAGTTTTACTGGCTATACGAATATGAAGTTTTTGTCATTGAACTAATAAGTTGTGTACATTGTGACTTATCTCTTGTATGAATCAGGTGATAGGCACCCTTTTGAGGAACCATGTGTACCTTCCAAATGTTTTATAGTTTATTCATTGAGTGAATTGTGAACATATGATATTGCGATATACTATATGCCAGTGATGCTCATGGTTTATGATTAGCATACTTTGTAGATCAACCGTTTTCTTTGTGTATATTGATACTATTTGCTAAAAGCATTTGAAAAGTAGGGAATTCTTGCACATGCATGCATATCAGGGACATAAGTTCTGCCCTTTGAGGCTGCTGGCTAATAGATGCTATAATCTGATATTTACGATATATGCAAGAATGTACCTACCATTTGCCATCTCCCTTGGCTTGTGGGGGTGATTATTCTAGCATCGTTTCTGTATGCACCTTTATTCTGGGCTTGCTAGATCATGGTTAGTGAAATTTCACGAGGCTTAGTGTTGCATGTACACACATGATACATATTTGAAGCGCCCCATATTTGACATTTTCTCCTTCACAGAGAACGTGCCACCCGTGGCATTAAATGATGACAGAGTTGTCGAGATACAAGGTGAACCCCATGATGTTCACAAAGCAGTGGAACTGATTGCAACTCATTTGAGAAAATTTCTTGTTGACCGTAGTGTTCTCCCTTTGTTCGAAATGCAGGTAAGTCAATTTTGTTTTGCAGTTTATTGTTTTGCTTGGATGAAGTATCCGATAAGCAAAACTTGTCTTCTTGACAGATGAAAGTGCACAATGTGCCCAGAGAGCAACCTATGGCTGCGCCTCAACAGTGGGGTCCTCCTCCTCCCTGGAGTCATCCACCAAACATTCCTCCCAGCGGCCCTACTTATGGTGGGAATCAACATTTTATGCCTCCACGGCCACAAGACAACTATTATCCTCCTCCTGATGTGCACCCTGTTGAAAAGCAACAACACTATGGGATTTCTTCATATGGCCGTGATGCACATCCAACTGGCGCTCCTCCTTCCTCTGGGAATCAACACCTACCACATGGGTCTTCTCAAGTTAGTTGCTTTAAATTTGACCATTATCATGAAAACATGATGTGTTTTCTTGCCTATTAATTTTACTGCTTGCACTTATTTTCTCCCATTTTTGTTTGGTTTATTAACAGATTTCCCAAAAGATGCAAGTTCCTCTTTCATATGTTGATGCCGTGATTGGGTCTGCTGGTGCCAATATTAGCTACATCCGCAAGCATAGTGGTGCAACAGTAAGTATTCAAGAAGGTGTTCCTGGAGAGATGACGGTCGAGATTGGAGGGAGTGCTTCACAAGTTCAAACTGCTCAGCAGCTGATCAAGGTATTTTCATTTGTTCTCTTAGATTGTGTCAGTTTCCACATGTATTCATTACCTGCATTTAGGCTAAAACTACATGTGATGTGCTGAGGATATACTCCCTCCGTTCAGAAATATAAGACGTTTTAGGTTTGTGAATCGAATGTATCTAGACGTCTTTTAGTGTATAGATTCGTAATGGTTCGGAGTGAACCTATACACTAAAAACGTCTAGATACATTCATTTCACAAAGCTAAAATGTCTTATATTTCTAAACGGAGGGAGTATTTTCTAGTCTCTTCATATTGTCACCATCATATATTTAGCGATGTATTTAACCCAGCCCACCTGACATGCCAACTAATTGTTGCAGTACATTGAACGTAGCAGTATGATTGCATCCGTAGTGGCCATTTGATTTGTGTTATCTACTCCCTCCGTCCCAAAATAAGTGACGTGGGTTTGTCTAGATTCGGATATATCTAGACACGTTTTAGTATATAGGTACATGCGAATCTGGACAAATTCAAGTCACTTATTTTGGGACAGAGGGAGTATAAGATGTACACATAACTCTTGTATCAGAAGGACCCATACACTTGATATGTACACAGAAGATGTTGCACAACTTTAAGAGGAAAATCCTTATCATGGCTCCTTGATACTTCAAGCTGTGTTTAGGTGGATATATATGCTTATTTTCCATCGTTGAAATTACAATTTCAGAAGCTACAATACTGTGTAGTTGTGCCATTCTACATGGAAATCATACTGTCATAGTACATTTTAACATATCATTTTCTGTCATCTTTTTATCAGTTCCCTCATTGCAGAGGTTTTGCGTGTCTTCTATTAATTGGTCATCATTTGCTTGCAGAATTTCATGGCTGAAGCTTCTCCCCAAGTTCCTCCACCTGGTCCTGCTCCCTCCCAACCACTTGAATCAAGCTACAACTCATACCCGCAGTATGGAGGGCCATCGTATGGCTCCCCTCCAGGCAGCGCAGGTCCTGCCCCTCACAATGGAGGAAGCTATGGTGCACACTACCCGCCGAACTATGGGTACTAGTTGAGGCACGAAACACTCTAGGATTTAGATATGGACTCGGTTTTTGTTGTTCGGCCTGTTAATCTGTTGAGAACGTGAGATTATTAGGATTTCCCAAATTTATGGTGGTGTAATCTGCTTTCTGAGTTCTTATGCCAATGACAACTGTTATCTGATACGGAGTACGTTTTTAGTTACTCCCTCTGATCCATCATAAGCGCTGCTGATTTACACTTGTACACATTAGGGATCGGAGGGAGTACTACTTTTTGTGCTGTAAACTTGATGTTCGCTTATGTCCCTCCTTCAGACTCTTGCTAGTCCTGTTTCTGCCCCGCTAAAAACAAGTCAAATCAACTGCTTCTCCATAGTGGTGTGAGGTGACTGCAAAGGCTCTCAGCGATAGAAGGAGACAAATAGTGCCCTACGATCTTTTTCTCTACTACGTGTGAGCATCAGCCAGATTGCTCGAGGTAGGACATTTTTGCAACACTTGCCTGCTTTCGCTACGCTGGTTAGAATGTACTCCCTCCGTTTCAAAATATAAGATGTTTTAGCTTAACTTTGTAAAAGTAGTCTATCTAGATCTCTTTTAGTATCTAGGTTCACTTTAAATCTAAATGAATCTTGACATAAAAAGAGATCTAGATACACTATTTACAAACCTAAAACGTCTTATATTTTGAAACGGAGGGAGTAATAGCGATTATATATACTAAATTTATCGCAAGAAGTTTGTACATGAAATTTACTTGAAAAAAAAAGCATAACGATTGCATCGTGGGTTCCGATGCGCCCACAATCTATTCATACCCATTATGTTGTCCGCGCATCTTGGGAAACATGTTGGTTAATGCGAGTTGGGACACAATCTATTCACACCATTATGTTGTCCGCGCATCTTGGGAAACATGTTGGTTAATGCGAGTTGGTACACAATCTATTCACACCATTATGTTGTCTGCGCATCTTGGAAAACATGTTGGTTAATGCGAGTTGGTACACAATCTATTCACACCATTATATTGTCCGCGCATCTTGGGAAACATGTTGGTTAATGCGAGTTGGTACACAATCTATTCACACCATTATGTTGTCCGCGCATATTGGGAAACATGTTGGTTAATGCGAGTTGGTGTGGGTGTCATGTCTATGGTTTTCTGATGGGTAACGCAATTTACATGTCGATATAAACTATATGTTCTTCATGTCTTGGCTGATTTTTGGACTTACGTCATGCGGAGAAATCCTGGGACTGACACATAACACGAGAAATCTTACTTACGTCATGCGGAGAAATCCTGGGACTGACACATAACACGAGAAATCTTGAGCCTGACACCTAGCGCTTCACTGGACATTCTCGGACCTACAGTACTAGGAAAATGCTTATCCATAGATTTATACTCAGTGGCGCATGAAAAAGGTGACGCCCCATAGGTAAATAACCTGTGGCACATGTGGTAAAGATACACCACAGATAATAAAAATATCAGTGGCGAATGGGTATTGGGTGCGCCGCAGATAAGTCTGGGCATCCATATCTACCACTTATGGATGACCCCTGATATATTCGTGGCGCACCGCAGACACCTGTGCCACAAATAAGTTTTGAAAAATTCTACTCACACCCCCTCCCCGTGGATCGCCTTTCCAGTCTTGCAATAAAAAAACACTTTAAATATTAAAATCCTTTGACATGTATGTTGGTATTGTGGTCTATTTTATAGAAAAATTAACAAACATGAATTTTGATTTTTTTTCGCAAAAAAAGTCATGCCACGATAAAACGGTCATACCTTTTGTATACGATATCGGGAAAAAAATCTATAATATATCAAAATGACGAGAACGAAAATCTACATCCGCTCAGCCACTTTTAGAATCTCAAAATTTGAAAAGAATAAAAAGTTACGGTAAACCTTCTTCTTCTTCTTCTCTTCTCCTCCTCCTCTCATTTTCTTCTCCTCTCTTCTTCCTCTCCCCTTCTCCTTCTTCTTTTCCTTCTTCCCTTTCTTCTTCTTCTCCTTCTCCTTCCTCTCTCCTTCTCCTTCTTCTCTTCTTCTCCTTCCCCTCCCCTTCTCCTCCTCTCCTCCCCTTCTCCTCCACCTACTTATCCTCTCTCCGGTCACCATGTCGTCCTAGAGCCCCTCCCTGACCCCTGGAGGCAACGTCCTAGAGCTACTGCCTGACCCCGGACGACGCCACCCTCGAGATCCTCCCGGACCCCCCTCCCCCTGCCGCCGCCATCGAGATCCTTCCCGACCAACGCCGACGCCATACTTGAGCTACTCCACGGCCAACATCGGCGCCGTTCTCAAGCTCGTCGACATCCCCGTCCTCGGCACCGAGTGCCTCTTACCGGCGCGGCCACGGCCTCCCGCACCTCCATGCGGTGGTAGGTGGTGGCCATGGTGGGGCGAGGGCGACGAGATCCAGATCCAATTTTTTTTTTGAATTTTGAAAAATTTATATATGGCGCAGTATACCCACATGCGCCACTGATATTTGAACTATCCGTGCCCCATGTCGACATGCGCCACGGATAAAAAATATCAATAACGTGACGACAGTAGCGTACATCCCATGCGCCACAGATAGCAAAAACAATGCGTCATCTGATAGACAAATCTATAGTAGTATTATAGCCATCAAGATCAGGTATGCATGCCGTAGCATACGGCCATCAAGACCATCATTCATCTACAACTGTAAGTCAGCATGTCCATATGTACGTCACACAGGGTTTAGCGTACTTATTGCAGAATATTTTTGGTTATATGAACTTTATTATTGTATTATTTTACTGTTTTAAATAGAATCTTTTGGCGTATAAGGTGACATAATAATTTATAATGTATAATTAATATTCATAGGAGAAAAGGAACATCAGATACCATAACCTTTTCTTTAACTAAACACTTCAGGCAAACAATATTAGTTTGAGAGCTAGCTAAGAAGGTGATGCAAGTCGAGTACCTTCTCTCTGTAATACAATGCAAAGGACATCTTTATACGGTGGTCACCGGTGGAGCTCAACACCATTAGCATGTAGGAGAGGAGTTAGTACTGCAGCTCGGCGGCATACAGGAAGACACAACTGTCATAAGTAGAGTGGAGGAACACAAACATTTGCTTCCTAGGCCTTGGATGGAACAAAGGAATCTGCACGTATACAGACGAGCATTTATCGTGACAATGCAGCAAATAATATAAAAAAATATTAACTGAAAACGAGACACAACTGACTATTACTACTGGCCATCACCAATGTTTTGACGTTAGCTACGACGTGGCCGGACGCCTGCCGCATCCTGCTGCTCTCAGCCTGAGATTCTTATACGCCACCATAACTGAACCCACATGCGAGCAAACCGATGAACTCAAACGGCTTAGCTGCAAGCATCCATGATGACGAATTATGAGAGAATCGAGAGATGTTCCTTCACATTTTTTCGGCTCCTGGGCTGCTGCATAACAACGAAGACCTGAAATCGATAAAAAATGTGTGTGGTAGCTGCTTTTCTAAAAGAGAGAAGAAATGGGAGGGAGCAGGGGAAATCGAATAGAACATGTGGTACCTACCTGCTGAAGAGATGTGGTGAGGTAGAGGCCTCCACCGGAGAGTTCAGAGATGCCCCGCTCGGAATGCTCTGTCTCGCCTCCTTCCTCTCAGTCCACCGCTTCCCATCCGACCTTGCATTGCAAACAAAGGCGAACGGAGAAACATTAATTTATGAAAACGGAAACCAAGCAAAAAAGTGTCGACATTTATCTCGTCCACTTGAAGTTGCTGTGGCTAGACACAGGCGAACGCGTTTTTGACTTCATGCTCGCGACGACCATCATCTGTGGCCCCCGAAGCCATGGACGTCGAATTGCGTGGACTCCTTGAAAGAGAGACGGAGATGGTCAGAAAAATATATAGAGAGATGAAGCATATGTGGGTCGTGAGCATACCATGCAGACCGAGGGAGGCGGCATCAGAAACGCACCGTGTCCTACATTGTGCCGGACCAGATGTGGATGCCGCCGGTAACACTCTTCTCATTTGCGCATGTGTCTGCGCCGTCATGGTCGCCTAGGCGGCCGACCTCCGCTCGTCATGGATCAGCGTCATGATCGCTGCTGATTGACAACGAAAGAGAGAGTATGAGAGAGGAAAATAATAAGAGAGATATAGGGACAATGAGGTCGTACCTGTGAAGCCTTTCGTCTCGTTGCGTGTTGGTGGTCCTCGTCGAAAAGTCCACCCATCTCCATCCTCAAGCGCGCCCTCTCCTGACTGAGAGAGAATAAGAATGACGAAGCTGCAGTAGTAAGACACCACGTCGCATTTTGGGTCATCTTCTAGGGCAGCCGCAGCGCCAGCTCTGGGTGTGGTCATCACTGGAGAGATGCATGCTACTGACCTAGAAGATGAACCAAAGCACGATGGAGATGGTTGAGGAGAGAACCCAGTTGAAGCATTGCATATAGAAAGAATGGTGAGAGGTGATATATCCTGCTTATGGATAAGTTCGCGAGAGCAGTTCTCACACATATGTGGAACCTGTCGTACGACGCATATCGCGAAAAACCGAGGAGGCTAGGTTCTACGCTTACAGTTGGACTGTCTATCGCTTGAACAACCCCCGACAATAGTTTTCTTGTCCATGATGGCTCCCGAACGTGACCCGTTGTACGATCTCATCGTGAGAACCCGCGCCTTCTACGGTCTACGCTGACATACGACATGGGCCTGAGTCTCCACGTCGTTTCTGGACAGTCCCCACTGACGTGATAAACCGCGCCTGGCATGGACTTACGGTGCCACGTTGATTCTTTATGGGTCCCATGTCTGCGAGAATCTCCGGCCGACATGGGCTCACGGCGCCACGTCGGTTCTCGGTAGGCCCACGACCGCGAGAAACCGTGGCCGACATGGGCTGACGACGCCACATTGGCTCTCGGCGGGCCCCAACACCCGGCGGATGCGGAGGTGTGTCGCACCGGGAATGCCTCTCACAGAGCGCAGTACTCCTCGTGTACGCCGACGACGGACCCATGACACGCGCGCGGTCCACCGTCCTACGACGCGGGGTACGACCGAACGCACAACACCCGTCCGCAGGCTAGAATCTTTTGCCCTGATCCGCAGCAGGGCCCGCCTCCCGGGAGAGCAAGGCTCCGTTGCGCCCGTGCCTCGTGTCCTCTCCGAGCGTCCATCCCAAGACCGAAAAGAATCGGTACGGCGTGGATTATAATTTAAGCCGAAACAATCTAGCGCTATTATTTCTATGTGTGCGTGCGTGTCTAAACTTTGCCGACACCTGTCACTCCACATTGTGCAATGTTTTTTCCCTCAGCGGCTGAGGCTCAGCTCGTGCCATTACCTGCTTGATCTTCTTCACTTGCCTACATATACAACATGTTGACGGGTATTCTGTATAAATGCACCTACATCGCATTTAATAGTTGCAATCTAGGAACTATACATGTTATAAGATGGCGAGGAAATTGTTGCCCACGTGGAGCTGGGGAAGGTAATGAGTTTGTGAGCCACGTTAACATTTACATTCAATTTTGGACCAATAAATTATACCACCAATTCTTTCTTCTTTATCATCGTAGTGGGCAACCATACCAAAAATTAAATTGAACATGGAGCAACCAGTAATAGATCACACATGCTCTAAAGAGTAGTCATCTGTACAAAATGGTAACCTGGAAATGTTGTAATTTCTAGTGTACCACACTCTTTTCCTAATAGTATTAGTTACATACATATTGAGTCTGAGAGCTAAGACCATTTGAATCTGCAACATTCACACCACACATGGCAGAAGTACCTGAAACTCTAAGGTGTATTTAAGTTTAGTTGACAGCAGAAGTACCTGAAACTCTAAGTTGTATTTGGTCAAATAAGTAATTAGCTAATTAAACTGAACTTAATCGTCAACTCTAGGGTGAAAATTTGATCAACAACTAAGACTTTTCCTTAACTGCACTTATTTGACCAAATGACCGACAAAGAGTAAAGGAATTTCTACACACAAGGGGCAACAAAATTAGCTTTGGCTTTTGTTTCTAGCTCCGCTTGAGCTATTTCGTCCAGTTCTCCTGAGGTGGATGTATTTCATTCAAGATATAGACCACAAAGCGGTTGTGTAAGGATCTTGTTTTATCAGGTGTCATCTATAACTACAAGTGAGAAATTTCTATTCCGTGGCCAAAACTTTACTGGCGCCTCCCACTCCCATGCTTACGGTGCACATTGCTCATGCCTTATCAAACATTTACCGCCTTGCTCTTTTTCACTAGCCTACGGATCCAGTATGCTTACACGTGTTAATATATTGGCATGCCACACCAACATCACAACTAGCAGTTAATGCTGTTCAAGCCCTACATGTTATAAGATGGCCAAAAGCTTGTTGGCCACACATTGAGCTGGATGAAAACAATAAGTAGGTGCACCACGTTAACATTTACACTCAACTACGCAAATAAGCATTGGAAACTATAACAAAGAGAACAAATTAATAATAAACTTGGCTGATTCCGTGATGACCTGGACACCGACACAAATCTTATAACATTTAGTGAAGGGAAATATAACGCACCACACTAGCTCTTTTGGTCACAGTTACTAAGAGTCCTAGATCATATGATTCTACAATCCCACAATGCGCGGAAAAATCGCTCAAGAGTCAAGGGTCATGTGCTACAAGATAGGTCTACCAGTGTGGTTAGTACTATTAATTAATACAGAACATGCCTTCACACACGGCTAAACTGAACCGTCAAACATGATTCATCAAACCATCACTATATATGCAAGGGTGGGCGTTGGGCCTCCACATCGCACACAATTTACTAAACCGTCTGCAAAAGATCGAAAATTTGTACAGGATTACTTTTGACAAATCGTTTGCGATAGAGAGGGCCTTCACACACGATTTTTATGCTTGACTATCAGCGTATTGGCAGATCGCAAATGATGAAGGTTGAACTAGTTGTATGTGTTCAACTCATATGGAACACAGTTCCTTCAACCATCCATATGCTTATTGCTGGCATCACATACGTTTTAGCTATGCAACAACAAACAGTACCAGCAGAACAATATAGCATATGTATACCGAGCTATAGCCAGCAACCCATAACTAAAAGATTGCATGCTCATGCATTAGAAAAATATAATTATATTTGATTGTACATTTTATACACCACATGTATACATGTGTTTCGATATAGATTCAATTGCAAGCTATAAACACGAGAGAGCTGCAAAAATAATTCTCTCTGGTAGGGACATGCCAATTGAACTGAACACAAAGCAGGAAGTATCACACATACGCTCAGGAATAAAGTCGTGCGATTGATAGTAACCTGGATATTGGCACCAATCCTGTGGCATTCAGTATATAAAATTTCTAATGTACCACACTCCTTTGCTCCCAATTACTAGGCACATCTCACCACATGTGACAAAACCAAGATTATATCTCCTTTGTTGTTCGGCCTATCGATCAATTGAGAATGTGGAATTATTAGGTGTTCGGATCTTGTTGGTGTCCTTCTTCACTAGTGACAACTGTTCTTTGATAGGCGGTGTTGCTTCTCTTTTTGTTCTGTAAACTTAATCATTAGCCTAGGTCCTCCCTCATGCTCTAGTTAATCCTATTTTCGCATCGGTGAAAAAGTAGCAAGAAACAACAGCCTTGCCAGTGGTCACTAGACTCCTGTGGTGGTGTAAGGCGAATTTTGATGAGCCCTTTACGGTTGTGTTGCCGTGACGAGACCAACACCAAATAAAATTTCCACCCATCATCTCTTTCTCTCTTATGTGCTTGTGAGTGTCATCTTGATTTCTAAAGGTGTCACATTTTTTCAAGACTTCTCTGGCGCGGTACTGTTCACATGCCTAGATGAACACTCCAACATCTGCACATCTACTAGCCCACCCAGCCGTACTAGATCAGATGCTTTGAGGCGAAGATGATAAAAACCATTTTGGATCAAAGCCAAACAAGCTAACCGTAGGGACCAAGTCGCTAGTTCTACTCCACTTTTCCTTCCAATTGGAAAGGAATCAGGCCGCTAATTATGTCGGTGCATTGGGTGACTTGGTTTGAGATTCATCACAAGGTTGTTCATTTCACGACAAGATTGTATCAGTACATTTTTTTTCCGTTCAAGTGAGCAAAATCAGAACGTAACGGCGATCGGCTGGAGATCCAATACATCCTTAAAACCTCATTGGATGCCTCTTTGTTTGTTTTTGGCTCATGTCCTTTTGGGATCCTCTTAGTTCACATTGTCCACTCAACCGAGTGTCTCAGTACCACCTCAACCCTCAGTGCTACAATTTCTCTTTGGTGGGAGTATTACTCTTAAGGATCAGGCACATAGACTTTTTTAAGGTACTACAATGTAAGTGCCATTAGAAAGTTTCAGTCTACTTAAAAAAGATTGCACATAAGTACCACACAAAAGGTAGAATCAAACTTCACCAGAAGGTTATCTAATTACCTTCTTAAACTGAACTTAACCGTGAATATTTAGCTCCAAGGTTCATCATATATAAACCAAAGCTTTTCATTCATTCTACCAATCATAATGTGGCAATCTCAGGGTTTTCTTTATAGCAGGGTCATCTATAATGTCCACTGAGAAACCTGCTCTTTGTGACCAGAACATTACCGACACCTCACGCTGCCATGCCTACATCGTGATATGTTTTTGCCCCATTCGCCTTTACCGCCTTGATCTTCTCACTTGCCTACGGATCCAACATGTTGACAAGTACTTCTACATCTGTTAATTATTGGAATCCAAGAGCTACACATGTTAATATAAGATGTCGAAGTAGTAGTTGCCTACGTGGAGCCAGAGGAAGGTCCTTGTGCCGACACGTGTGCTTAAAAAAGATCTATATCCAGCTTTTGTTATATTAAGCCTCCTTTTTCTATAAATTAGCTCTTTTTGCTACAAAAGAGTTCGCGTGCACGGTCAAAAAAGAAGACAAATCTCGCAGGAAATCTTGCCGGAGACTTTGTAGCAAAAATGTTGTGCTAATATAACAAAACCGACTTCGCAAGAGATATCGCCGGAGCTCTCACCGGAAGCCTTGTAGCAAAAACTTTGTAATATTCAACACATAAAAAGGATTGTAGCAAAAACTTTCTTAGCAAAAAGATTGTTTATATTATGCAAGCCCAAAAATCTATGTAGCGAAACAATTTCGTCTATGTCGCAAATTTACAGAACCATTGTAGCAGAAAATTCCTTGAAGCAAAAATCACAAAAAGCTGGTGTCCCCTGGCCCTTGCGCGGGAACAAGCACATGTGCCGGTGAGCCCTCTCCCGATCTCCCCTTGTAATAGGCCCGTCCACCCCCTGTAGCACCAGCCTTGGCCACATCTCGCACCCATGGGGATAGGGTCGTTGTCGTTGATGGCGGCACCACCATCGCCCTCGAGCAGTTGGGGGCAAGGGGAGTCGTCCGCCGGAGAGGCACCATGAGGAGGTTGGCGTGCGACGGCGCGAGCTACAGGGGTGGCACGCGAGCAACATCCAGGCAAATGCGGTGTAAGGGATATGGAGTTGCAGAGGTGTGGCAACGCGAGCTGAAGGTGGGCGGCGATGCGAGCTACATGGGATGGAGGAGGCTGGAGGAGTAGCATCGAAGCACGACCAAGCAGCGTCGGGGAAAGGTCGTCGCCCATGGCAGGGAAGCTACGGGCGGGGCGGCGGAAAGGATCCTTGGTGTGGGTTACATCGCCGTGCCCGTGCTTGGAGAAGATAAGGTGGACATTTTCTTTTTTATTCTGGGAGGGTGTAGAATGGGTCGATCTCACAGGGGATGTGTATAATTTTTCATATCCTATTTCATTCCTATGACTTCAGCTTGTCCATCCAACATCAGTTCAACAAATTATCTGTTGTTGTCATTGATCCTCTGCCACATACTAATAATTTTTCTTTGCTTTAATTTTCCACAACACTTCATCTAAACTTAATAATCAACTCTGAGGTGAAAAGGTGATCAACAACCAACTTTTTCCCAGCTGGATTTATATTTGACCAAATGACGGACAAAGAGTAAAGGAAGATCCACACACAAAGGGCAATTGAAATAGCCCGTGCTTTCGTTTCTATCTCCGCTTGACCTATTATGTCTATTTCTCGTGATGTGGATGTATTTGATCCAGGCTACAGATTGCAAAGGCGTGGTCTAAGGAACTTGTTTCATCATGTGTCATCTATAGAAACAAGTGAGGAATTTCCACCTTGTGGTAAAAATATTACCGGTGCCTTCCACTCCCATGCTTCTGTTGCACATTTCTCGCCTTGATCTTCTTCACTAGCCTGCGGATTTAGTATGCCTACAAGTGCTATATATAGAGGCACACCGAACAAACATTGCCTTTAGCAGTTAATGCAATCCAAACGCATGTTATAAGATGGTCATAAACCTGCTGGCCACGGACGCGGCTTGCCTGTGCCGCAGGCGTGCGACCATCCCCGAGCTCTTTCCCCGTCCCCGAGCTCGAACTGACCAAGAACAGAAGCAATGGTGACTGAGCCGGCCGGCGAGACCTCTGGTCGTTCGCCCACCCCGTCGACGGATCTCGCCGCTCTGCTGCCTCCAATTGGAAAGGAATCAGGCCGCTGGTTACGGAAGGGAATCAGGTACACGGGAAAGAATACGGGAGGGGATTGTATTTCTGCCTTGTTTTTTTGGCAAGGAAAAGCCGGACGTCGGGGGCGCGTGAGGGATAACCACTCGATGTGATCCACACGTCGCGTCGCACGGATGGTGGCACGCGTGCGGCACAGGCAAGCCGTGTCCGCTGGCCACATGGATATACTAATGAGTTGGTGCACCATCAGGGCCGGTCCTGAGATTTGAAGGGCGTAGGACGAAATAAGAACCGGGGCCCCTATATGCTTATATAGATATATGAATTTCAACTCATAAACTTCTAAAGTGCTCACAAAAAGCATTATTGATATCAAATATTGTGTACAAATAGTTTTAAAATTTTCTACTAACATTACTACTTCCTCAATTTAGAAATATAAGACGTTTTAGATTTGTAAATCAAATGTACCTAAACGTCTTTTAGTATATATGTTCGATACACTAAAAGATGTCTAAATACGTTCATTTCAACAATGTTAAATATCTTATATTTCTGAATGGATGGAGCAGATGTTGAGGCATTGATGATGGTATGACGATAGCAATCTTATTAATTATTAGGACGGCCTTCTTGGACCGTGTTATCGTGGAGGATGTGCACGCAGTGTGGTCTCATCTCGGTGAATTGGCTTCCGGCCTCTCCAAGTGGCGTGTGACGTCCGATGATGGGTCACCTCCGCTACGGTCGCCGAATGGTAGAACAAAATAGCAGCTTATACTCACATTAAATTAGAGAATTACCCATGGTCATGCAGTTGAGAAATCAGCACGTAATTGAAAATGAAATAAGTCTATATCCATTAGTGGAAGGATAAATAGTTGATTGTGCGCTGTGTTTCTGCATCGGTCTCCTGGCCCTAGTCTAACCACCGGCCTTGACCCAGTTTTTTAATAAAAAAAGATAGCTAACCAAATGTAAAGGAGAGTAAAACCCATGTTAAGACAGGCCCAAAATACAGTCCAATAGGTACACAGCGAAGCTTCGTCCTCATCGTTTCACTGAATGGAAGAAAAATTTCTGCTCTAATGGCGCCCCAAAACCAGCTCATTCCCCAGCGTACATGAGATTTGGGGCCCCTTGATATCGGGGGCCCAGGGCGGCTGCCCCGCTCGACCCCCCTCAGGGCCGGGCCTGTGCACCATATATATTAATATCTATATTTTTTTGACATGGAACACCACATTCCGTTAACTGCTAATTTGGTTGAAGGGGAAGGTATTCCAGGGTTCTATTTCCACGAGGGGGATTTCTCGTGTGCGTAGGGTTTACCCTCCCACCATGGGGGAGATATCCGCATGTCAGTTTGGACGTCAATGGGGAGGATAGGAAACTAGGATCAGAAGGAAATCACGATCAGGAAAATGCCATGATGATTCTTATGAGAAACCATAATGTTTGAAGGCCATGGAAACGAGCTCAGTTTCTCGTAAGAAACCCATAAAAATTAGGAAACATGATATAGAGCTCAGAAATTGTCAGGAAAAAAATAGGAAACATGATATACACAAATAATGATTGAAAAATCACGAAATTTAGCGCCGACCTAGCCACACAAACAACACAACCCCGGCTATAAAATTAGTGTGCTAATTATGTTTTACATTGGAAATACTAATTACCGCTACAAGTCATGAAAAAATATTGTATTGTACGAAAAAATGTCACATTTATGTAACCGATCAATGCCGAATTGTTGCTACTTTAACTTCAACCATGCATTTCTCTGAGAATGTTCACCAGTTGGCTTATAAACCCTGCATAGAACAACATCGCAAAAGTTCGTCACATCCTGGACATAATAGGAACGAGACTATGTCCCTCACGAGAAGCAGACGTCAGTTCGTCACCTCTCCTCTTTCCTCAAGAGCACGGACCCTAGAAGCATAGATCTGAGAGAAGCTTATAGAAACCATGGATCATAAGCAGGGATAGAGAAGATCAGGAGATGGTTAAATTAGAGTACGGAAATTATCACCAAGTGGAAGAGAAGCAACTCGTGTTGCAGCTTCAGAAGAGGCGGACGCAGGAGGGATCTCGGACTAGCAGAGGATGTTGGTAACCGTTGGGAGAGGTCGACGTAGCAGTCCCCATAGCGACTGAGGTCCTGGGGAGGGGAGGAGGGGATGGGGGAGGATAATTGTTTAACCAATTTTAGGAATAATACGGAAAATTTAAGTTTCGGAAGGGGGCGCGACCTCGGAGGTTGGTGCCCCGACTATTACTCGTTGGTACTTGAGCCACCGACTGGGCCTCACCGGAACTTGAGACCCCGACTAAAGCGACGCGCGGGCCCCGCCTGCTAGGCTGTCGGCCGACAGAGGAGGAGCGGGGCCCTGTCGGACTTTGAGCCCCCCGACAACTCCTGACGTGGTTTTAGCTCATGGCTAGCCCTCCTCCTTATCCGCCCACGCGGCGCCGGTCAACGGCGCTCCTCTCTTTCTTCTCTTCTTCTTCCTTCCTCCTTCCTCCTCATTTCCAGCTTGCCTGCACCATTTCCTGCTCCATTTTGAGCTGATTTTTGCTACGATTTCCACCAGAACATGGGGTTGAAATACAGTAGAAAGCTAGAAAAGGCCAATCTACTGATGGGATAACTTGGTGAATTGTATTTGGGGCATTTTTTTGGAGGAAGGTGGTGGTGTTCTTGAGGAGCATTGGCTATGGTGGAGGCTGGGACTGCAGCTTGAGGTAGCTGCATGGTGGAGATACCGATCCGGTGACTGGAGGCTACTACACTGCAGGACTTCGCACGCTTCACGGATACAGCCTAATATCTTGCTATTTACAGTCATTTGTGTATGTTGATGGATAGACTTGGATGTGGTCTATTAGCGTTAAGAATATTGGGCTAGAGGATTAGAAGTATATTTGTAGACTATAATGCGGCATGGTACAAGTATTTGACGAGTTTTGGTATTTTTTAGGTCAAAAGTTATGTCAGATAATGTACTGCTTAGGTTTTACTATGGTCATAGTGCCGTAAGAACAACAGAGCACATAAATGATTTGGGCGAGTTTCAATGCATTGATAAAGGCCTACAGGCTCCTAAAACATGGTCCCTTAGTGAGTTAAAGGATTGGCTATCTGCTTTTTAGGGATCCCTCAGACCCATACTGTCGGTGTGCATGCATTATGGTCTAAGTCAAGAACTACCGCTTTGTTTTATTTGAGACCATTTGAAGAGGACTCTAAATGGCTCAAATGTATGAAAGCTTGCCAAACAAGGAGAGTTAACCCCACCGCCTTAGTGCTTTATGTGGCAAAAGAGGGTGGGTATGATCATGGCCAGAGCAGTCAGACCCATTATGGGGATATCCCATCGATGGTGGTTATGATCATGGCGAGAACAGACAAGCCCAAGATGGAGGTGAAGGTGGCTACCATCATGGGCAATGTAGTCAAGGCCAAGATGGAGGTGGTGGTGGCTACCATCATGGCCAGAGCAGTCAAGGCCAAGATGGAGGTAGTGGTGGCTACCATCATGGCCATAGCAGTCTAGGCCAAGATGGAGGTGGTGGTTATGATTCTCATTAGAGTAGTTATGCACACACTAGAGGTGGTGATTATGAATCAGTTGAGAGCAGTGATGCAATAGGAGAAGAAATTTTTAGTGGTGAGGCGGATGAGGATGAGATATACGAAGGTTTCTTGCAAAATCAGATGGAAGCCGAAGATTTAGATGGCGACGGTGATATCGCTGATGATTATGCTTAGTCTGATGAAGAAGATATCGAACAACCTATTCTGGCATCATGGAATAATGACAACACAACGGCAATGAATGTGAACGATGGGCATGATTCCGTCTAGCACTATCACGAGAACAACATCTCCCAGGGTGCATTATATCTTAGCAAGAGACATCTGCAGGAAGCAGTTGTTGCGTGGGCATTGCCCATTTATATAACCTATCAATGCCGAATTGTTTCTACTGTTAACTTCAACCATGCATTTCTTTGAGAATGTTCACTAGTTGGCTTATAAACCCTGCATAGAACAACATCGCGAAAGTCTAATACACAGCCCTAGAGATACACATCCTGGAGATAACAGGAACGAGACTATCTCCCTCACGAGAAGCAGAGGTCACCTCTCCTCTTTCCTTAAGAGCACGGACCCTAGAAGCATAGATCTGAGAGAAGCTTATAGAAACCATGAATCATGAGAAGGGATAGAGAAGATCAGGAGATGGTTAAATTAGAGTACGGAAATTCACACCAAGTGGAAGAGAAGCAACTCGTGTTGTAGCTTCAGAAGAGGCGGACACATGATGGATTTTGGACTAGCGGAGGATGTTGGCCGCTGTTGGGAGAGGTCGACGTAGCAGGCCCCATAGGACTGGGTTCTTGGGGGGAGGACGAGGCAGTGGAAGAACAGATGCGTGCTGGAGGCGCTGGAATAAACACAAGGTGGAGGCGGAGGTGGGCTATCGCATCGTCACGAGAAAGACAAGGGATATTTCTCCCAATGTCCGGAGGCGGGAGGAAGCAACCCGGGGAGTTCGGGTGGATTGGGCCAAGAAATCCCTTCCGCCATGCCACCAAATGGATTGGTTATGAAACTGGTAAAGTATTCGCGCAGGTTTCTTGCCTCGGAAAAGGACATGGCCCGCCAGGATCCCTTAAATCCAAACACGGCCTTAGTGGTTTAGATTAATTTTTTGGTTGGGAAAGTTCTGATTAGGTCTCAGAATTTGTACCGAATAATATTTGATTTGCAAATTTCTATGTTTCTACGTGAGTTACTGTGAATGTTAAGGGGGAATATTGAGTAATTTTACAAAATAAAGAGGTGAATGTTAAGCTAATTAACAAGTTAGTGCCTTAGTGGTTAACTTTTGTTCAAAAGAAATTATAATCAATTCATATGATAACAACGTCCATGGTTAAGTTATATTTTAGTATGATTTTTCAGAGTAACTTTTACATGTATATATTGATACAAACATGTATTTTGTGCACCAATGTGAACAAGTTCAGTCCAAATTGCTGTTGTGTTTTACGATAAGGCACGCCTATATTCTGTTGTTCATATGGTCATCCCTCCACACCCGGTGAAACCGCGGCAAACGGGCTGGGAAGGTTACTTCATTTCCTTTCACAAATCCAATCATTACATATGGTTTAGTAGTCCCTCCTTCCTAAATTAACCGACTTAGCTTTTGTTTAGACGCAAGGACTAACCTTAAACCAGTCAAACTATGAAACCTTATTTCCCCACCCCAGCTATTTATTCAGCTTGTCTGCACAACTCAGGATCTGCATACCATCTTCAGCCTCAGTTCAATAAAATATTATTTTCTTTGCTTTAATTTTCCACAACCCTTTATGATATTCTTGTATCCCAGTTCCCTCTTTGTTTTTATATAATCTCCTTAGTTGCCTTTACTTCGTGTGAGTAATTAATAATATTTTCTATCTTCTGTCTTTCTTCCCACGTGAGTTTTTCTTTCAATGCTGCCTCCTCTTTTTCTCTCTCCTCTAAGAGCAAGGATTGCCGAGGTGGTATTTGGCTCGCGGGTTCAAATAAATCTATTATTAAAATACATAGAAAATAATTATCAAAGGATTTTGAGAGAAAACGTGTATATCCGGACCTTTTTGTTCGTACATAAATTTTCAGGAAAAGGAACATTTTATGTGACTTGTGTAAAAAGATAAAAAAAATGTCTAAGACTAATCATGTTGGAGCATCTGAATTTGTTTTGATCCTAGAGATAGAAAATGTTTTTACTCAAAAATTCTGTGCGGGCATAGAATGTCTGGATATTCATGCAAATACTGTTTTTCTATTCTTTTCACGAATCTTCAAACAATGGGTTCATCTGTACCCATGGGCCGAATTGGATTTCCGGACAAATGGCTGGCTATATGATAATTCCTTAGCTATAAAGATGTACTAGTCTATGAAAACATGATCCACCTTTCTCACAATATTTTTTGGAGCACGTACTGCAGCTCTTAATCCACAACCCACTTCTCTTCTCTCTTTTTCAACTTAGTTAAAAGATCATTATAAATGAAAGTTTTTGAAACTCTCAGAGTTTTCCTCTATCCATGTCGCCACAATTATTTCTCACCATGTGATTTCATTGACTTGCACTGTCAAACCATCAGTGAATCTGGCCTCCCAAGGCCAACCCTCCAAAGCCTCTTGCAAACCTTAAACAACTTGGATGGATGCCTCGCAGGCCCGAACTGGCCCTCGATACCCAGATTTTCCCCTCGCGAACACATGTCCGCGCCTGCCTTAGCGGGCCTCACATGCCCCGTCCCACTGTGTCTCCTGTGGCGAAATTTTCCCCAAAGATCTTTCCTCACCAACACATGTCCTTACCCATGTAGCTGGACGCTAGCACCCGCAACCGTGTGGGCCATAGCATCATCGGACACTGGTAGGAGCACACACGTCGAGGTGAGGCTGGAGCTAGCATGAGCTCCGCTTCCTCCGTGGCATGCGTACCGTCATGATCCAAGTTGGCTTTTCCAGGTCATAGTCATTTGCGGGTCTCCGCGGTGAGATACTGGGGTGGGGCCCTACGTGGGAGAGGTGTTCTCGCATACAATGCATGTACGCGTGAATCCGGATCTACGCCATGCCTCATGTATGCGCTTGGTACCATCGACTGATGATTGCCTCTCGGGAGAGGCCACACATCACACGACTTTTCCATCACTTCTCACCAGGACACTCGTCTTTGTGCCATGCCTCGCACGTTGTTCTCTCGTCCGTGCATTGCCTCACAATGCATACCTTCTCCTTTTTTTTTTTTTAGAAATGGGCGCTTTATTACTCGAAAGCAATGTTTACATGCGTCCTCTGCATAGCTAGCATGCACACAACCGATCAACCACACAACAAGTACCAAACTAAAATATGAGTATTACAATCCATAAAATAAAATAAAACGACCTGTAGCTATGGTAGTTCAATCCAAAGATCACGCTGTCATCCATGTCGGGAGAAAATATCTCTCGCCGTGTCCTCCAATCACGTACACCCCTCCGCAAACAAGTCACAAAACTCTATACGTTGGAGAATAGTCCATGATCGGAGGATAGCCGTGGCTCGATAAATCACCTGCAAGGAAGAAGAAACGATGTTATTAAAAATCTTGTCATTTCTACATAGTCAAAGCGATCAAATAATGGCAAGCGCTCCCACCCTAAACAAAGTCCTGTATTTATCCTGTATCCCATGTAACTAGTTACCAAATACATTGGTAACCGATCTTGGAGGAGATAAAATAGAGGCTACTTTGGATGATTGACCATATAGTACACGCAAATTTACATCGGAAGAATAAGTGCCGGATTGTCTCATTATGATGACAAAAAACACATTGTGTACTCTCATGCCAATTCCTCTTAACAAGGTTGTCTTTTGTAAGAATTACCCCTTTACGGAGATACCAAGCGAATATCTTTATTTTAAGGGGTAATTTCAGTTTCCAAATTTTACTATTATCATCGACAAGAATATCAGGTTAGATCAAAACTCTATACGTTGAGTCAACAGAAAATTTACCACTCTCTAGTAATTTCCATTTGAACTCGTCCACCCCTCCGACAGTTGTATCGTGGATAATCATAATAAAAGATTGTTTCATGATACTAGTCTAGGCCCGATGAGACTTCTTCTAAACGACACATTAGGAGGGTTAGATTCCAAAACAGTGAAAAGTGTATCCCCTTTGTGTCTAACAATAGAGTAAAGAGCTGGATATTGTACACTAAGGGAAGTTTGGCCAAGCCATTTGTCTTCCCAGAACCTAATCTGCGATCCATCCTTAATATCGAAAACACCAAACTGAAAGAAGTACTTTTTGGACGCCATAAGTGCAACACAAAAGTGTGAATCTCCGGGTTTCCAAACCACCTGAGACACCGCTTTAGAGCCAACATATTTCCTGCAAAGAATGGTTGGCCAGACACCATCTTCTGTTAGCAGTTTGAAAAGCCATTTACCCAGAAGCACGGTGTTTTTGACTTGCAAATTATGTATGACCAGTCCATCGTATTCTTTCGGTTGGCAAACCACATTCCATCTGGCAAGTCGATAATTCGTTTTTTCACTATCCCCTTGCCAAAAGAAACTTGACCGGAAATAATCTACTTTCTTCAAGACACCTTTTGGGAGCTGGAAAAATGAGATCATATACAGTACCATGTTGGTGAGTACTGAGTTTATCAGTACAAGTCTTCCGCCAAGAGATAGCAATTTACCTTTCCAGCTATTAAGATGTTTTTGTAGTCTTTCCTCAACGAGTTTCCATTCAGCAATTGTGAGACGCCGATAGTAGATCGGAATTCCCAGATAATTGATTGGAAATTGCCCTAGGCTACAGCCAAATAGTTCAGCGTATAGGTAAGCCTCGTTTTGGGCCTTGCCAAAACAATACAAATCACACTTATGGAAATTAATTTTTAATTTAGAGAGTTGCTCAAATGCTGATAAAATCAATTCCAGATTCTTAGCTTTCTCTAGATCATGTTCCATAAAAAAGATTGTATCATCAACGTATTGAAGAATAGGAATACCACCATCAACCAGATGGGGAACTAATCCTTCAATTTGGCTAGCAGCCTTGACTCTCTCAATCAGAATAGCTAGCATATCAGCCACTATGTTAAATAGTATATGCAATAGTGGATCCCCTAGTCTTAGTCTTTTTTGGTCTGGAAGTATTTGCTAGTGTCATCATTGACATTGATGGCAACACTACCGCCAGCCATATCATTGACATCAATGCATACCTTCTCCTATAAACACGCATCTATCTTCGTCATTTTTTTTGCATCATGTTAGGTTCACTCCTCCCTTATTGTGGCCTATCTTCTGTGGCCCATATTCCTCGAATAAATAACACCAGACAACCCAAATGAAGCCTAGCTATATTCGACGCGTTTTGGGTGCCAGCGATGGTTCCTTTTAGGCTAAGGGGTGGTACAAGCGAAAGCTCACATTGCTGTATGTAGTACGTGCCATAGGTGACTGATTGAAATTTAGTAGGTACTGTTTCCCCTCTGGCGATGTGACTAACCTCCATCATTCTCCGAAGTGCAATCAATAGTTCGTTCATCCCGCGTGAAGCGGTCTTGCGTTTGTAATATATGTTTCACATGTGTAGGTGCTACTTGGGGGCTAGACGTAGCGGTGCATTTGTTGTCCTCGACCGCTTTTTCTAGCTCGATGACCTTTCACGGATTAGGCGTCTTGGCTCTAGCGCTGCCTTGGACATAAGCGACGTGCGGGATCCTAGTCGTTCATGGCTACGCATGGTGCTTCTGTGCACCTTGCGGGTTTCTACTCGTTTATGTTTTTTTTCAATCGTTGTTTTATCCTCTGTTTCTTCCCCACTTTTGCTTCGTTCTCGGCTGGACATGGTTTTCACGTCTGGTGTCCCATAGCCTGTTTGGGGGTAGGGGCCGGGGTGGGGCTAGCCAGGTCATCTCTAAGCTTTCTCCAAGGATGTGTGTGGAGGAAAACAAAATGGTTGGTGTAAAACTGTTACTTAGGGTCGTTAAAGTTTTTGGATGATCTCTCTACTCACCTCCACACACGACGTTGGTTGTCTCTATCCCCGCTCCCACTTCTCCCCTTCGACGCCACATGACAGGAGACAACTGACGTAGGGTTAGTCCAGTGCCACATCGCGGCTCTCTCTAGCCACCTTGTTGGCTGGAAATTTGTTTCGTCTCCCATGTTATCATTTTCTCCAATGCTCCCCGATCAAATTGTCCACTCCCTCGCCCCCATGTTGCATCTGCATAGGGTGTCAAGGAGGATGTTCATCCTTTCTTGACTGCCCTTGCTTCATCCTACTCACCGACTTGATGGTATGAAGCCACTGTGAGATCATCCTCTCCCTGATTTCTTCTTCCTCTGTGTTTATTTTACTTACTTGCCTCTCAATTATCATTGTGGTGGCCGTGTGTTTAGGGACCGCCTTTGGTTTTCTTAACACGTTTTGATTGTTGGCTTCCACAATGTTAGTTTGGGATATCCTATTGATCAAGATATTAATTTATTGATGTTTTTTTTCATAATATTAGAATCAACATAGTTGGAATCTAAATGATTTTGAACATGCTTTGTTCTATGATATGTTCCAGTTATGGAATTTTTTATATAACATGAATATATTAATAATAAGAAGATATCAATTATACCCGGTCTCTTCAACAACATACTAACTAGAGCAAGTCTAGCCACCAAGGATGCACACAGCCAGAAAAAATGAAAGAAGAAGAAAAAGAAAACAAGTACCCCGCCAAAGCAAACTAAGTCTCTCAGTAGTAGTAGCTCCACTGGTGCTAATGACACCTCGAATCCAAAAAATCTTCTCCGAAATGATGCCTCCAAGAAGGTAAACATGGATGAGCACCGTCGTCTCCCAGTGTAACTAGAGCCTAGATTTCACCTTAGAGAAGGTCCAATCTCTTGACAAAGCCTCCAACAAGGAAATGAACCACTATTGGCCGCTACAACCACTTAAGGTTAGACCTAGGGTTTACACCCCGTAAATTGAGACACAGAGCTCAAAAGCACCGTCAAGAAAGGAGTATATCAGGGACTTCCCACTTGTCAAAAAGACTGATGCAGAACGCCGATTATCCAACACAAAAACTTCGTCTGATCCGTTGCAAGTACTTTGTGGGATCTTCTCGACTTGACAGAGCTTACCCTGTCTTCTTCAAACATGATCGCCCATAATCTCCCATCAACACCTTAGTACTCATGTCAAAGAAGATGTCAAGGCTAACTGACGACGGATGGAGAGCACCACAATGTAAATCCACTCCCATGTCGGAGGCATAATAGGGTAAGATCCCATCGCGCTGCCTCTGTCATGGCTTCGATGGCGGCATGAGGTAGATTAGGTACATCTTGGGCGAGCATCAGTGGGCCACAACATGCACCACGGCGCGCTTGCAAGTCCACGGACAATCAAAGATCTTGGCCAACACCATGGTTGACCAAAGCGGATCACCAGATCACTCTTCCCCCTCGAACAACCTAGTTCACCTCGCTGGGATAGATCCCGCTGAAGCTTCGGTGATGAGGAGCACTCCAAGGAAAAACTCAGGCTGGAGGGCATGGTGCAGACCTTGAGCAGTGAGACGACCTGGATATCATCCAACCAGATCCAAGAAGAAACTACCAAGGAAACAAATGAAAAAAAGGTGGACATGGTCACCCCGCCACCGCCGTTGGACGGCCTCCTCCTGCGTCGATGGGGTGGCTGCTGGCATGGGTTCTTTAGGTTTCAGCATGGGGGATCTCCGGAGTCGCCACTAGTATGGAATTGCCCTCACCTTTTATTTCCAGGACCATTTGCATCTACTTCTTGAGTCTAGGTTATGCATATTCCTTTTAGGGTGATTCACGCAGGTGAGTTCCGTAAACACGATGTCCAGAATCTTGTGCTTCTCTAAAGTTAATGGGCAAGTTACATAAGAGTTACTACCTCCGTTCCAAAATATAAGTCTTTTTAGATAGCTAGTTTAGCTTTCTAAAAAGGCTTACGTTTCGGAACGGAGGTAGTAGCTTCCAAGCAACACTTTTTCCTCTCAAAATAATGGAAAGTGTAAGCTAATCCACAATACCCAAGACATATTCTTTCACGGAAAACAACAATCACGTGTGGCAGAATTTCGGGTCCTAATATGTAGCCATCTATCTCACAAAGGTTCGTACACATGCTTCCTTGAATCTAACAATGCAATGACTCCATTTTATGCCTCATTACGACCTATCTAATTCATGTTATGTGCTTACAAAAAACAGCTATACCAATGTCTTCTTTCCCCTCTTTTTCATTTTAATTTATTTTTTCTCCAACCATTGGCCGATATACACTCGTAATATCTGTTGTGCGTCTACATGTACAACTACATGGTGCTTGTTGTAGCTATTGATAGTCAGTGCAGTACAAAGATGGTGTCACGTTGCTAAACTGATAGTTTAAAAATGGACAAGACTGCTGAATTCGTTAACTATATTTCTTAAGAGTGATGTTGATGTATTGAAAGCCTGCAACCAGCTAGATACAAGAGATGGGGAGATTAGACACTTTTTGGATTTTTTTTGTTCTCTGCTTTGAGTTGTGAACAGAAGCAACTTTTTTTAAATCTTCTTCAAGGAATCTCTCTTGAGCCAAATAAGAGCAAAGGTCTTTTGATATTGTGCAGATTCAGTTCTACTCCTTCCGTTCGGAAATATAAGACGTTTTAGCTTTGTAAATCAAATGTATCTAGACGTCCTTTAGTGTATAGGTTCGTAGAGGTTCGGAGTGAACCTATACACTAAAAGGTGTCTAGATACATTCGTTTCACAAAGCTAGAATGTCTTATATTTCCGAACGGAGGGAGTACTTGATAGTGTCTTGGTTTTACAATGACTTCTCCCAGATGCTTACATTGGTATTACTTTCACGCAAGTCTAGAAACTAAGCCTTTATAGTCGGTATTTTTATTTAGACACATGGAGTTGTGCCTTGCAACTGAGTTCTTCCATTTATGCTTCACATTTATATAATGAAAGCACGGTACACCTGTTCTCATATTCGGTTAATTCGACATTGTAGTGGCGGATCATCAGCAATATTCCGTGGCGCAGCAAAGCCCTAGGTCCATCTGGTACTGAATCAAACTTACACCTAGTGCGTGAGCTCCAGATTGATTGCTCGATTTGGGATAGTTTTCCAACACTTTTCCGGTGCGGCTTCCATGCCTCAGATTCTATGATTCGAAGATGGAACACATTTCAGATCGAATCAAACGAACTAACTGCAGGGATCTCGTCGCCCATTATGCAGGTTAGTTAGGAGGTTTAGCTTGTCTGGGAACACTCCCTTTTCGACAAAGAAAAAAGAGGTTTGGCATGAGCTCAGTCGTAAGATTTTACATTCCCGTGTATATTTTATTTAGTCGCACAGATGAGTCAAAACCACGTGTAATGGTGTCGGCCTTGAGATCCTATGGCTTAGCTAATCTCCTTTTGCATTCCTATTGCTTCAGATTGTCCACACAACTCGCAGTCTGCAGCCCTACAGAGGGGCCCTTCTGCCTCAGTGCAGGAAATTGTCATCCGTGTGGGAACTCTCCTATATGAAATTCTTTTATGTTAGTACTTCACTTCAATATCCAACAAGCCTGTATGACGACAGTTTCACTCTACTTAAAAGGGGTACCACACAAAAGCTATCCGAGTCCAAAACGCTAGCTGAATCTTTTCTATCTAGTTTCACGACAAACTTAACTAAGTAGCTATTAATCAATACTACTTAATAGTCTTTTTTTTATTCGCAAAAAAAATAGTCTTTTTTTAAATGGGCGCATATATTACTTCAGTAATGTTTCCACACAGCCTCTACATAGCTAGGATGCACATAGCCGATTCACCACACCAAATATCAACACAAATGTACGAAAATTACAAAACATGCTATAAAATGAAACTCCACGAGCTAAATTTGATCGTTCGCAGATCACGCTGCCATCCATGTCGGAAGAAAATATCCCTCGCCGTGTCCTCCAATCGCGTACACCCTCCACAAATAAGTCGCGCTGCTCCATACGCTGGAGGGTAGTCCATGATCAGAGCTCGATAGATAACCTGCAAAGAAGAAGATACGATATTATTAAAAGTCTTGCCATTTCTACATAGCCAAAGCGACCAAATAATGGCAAGCGCTCCCATCCTAAACAAAGTCTCATATTTATCCTGTATCCCATGTAGCCAGTTACAAAATGCATTGGTTGCCGACCGAGGAGATAAACCAGAGGCCATTTGGATGATTGACCATATAGCATGAGCAAATTTACATTGAAAGAATAAATATCGGATTGTCTCATTATGATGACAAAAAATGCATCGTGTACTTCCCTGCTAATTCCTCTTAACAAGATTACCTTTTGTAAGAATTATCCTTTACGGAGATACCACGCAAATATCTTTGTTTTGTGGGATATTTTATCTTCCAAATTTTACTATTATCATCAAATAGAATATCAGGTTGGATCAAAGCTCTATACATCGAGTCCACAGAAAATTTACCACTCTCTAGTAATTTCCATTTGAACTCGTCCATACCCTCCGACAACTGTATCGTGGATAATCTTAAAAGGAGATTGTTCCACGACACCAATTTAGGACCTATTAGACTTCTTCTGAAAGACACATTAGGTGGATTAGATCCCAACAATGTGGAAAGTGTGTCCCCTTTGTGTCTAACAATCGAATATAAAGCTGGATATTGTCAACCCTAAACTTTGTTGTCCATTGATGACTGCAAGTGCACAAATCATTTGTAGCTAGTTTCGAAATAAAGATATCGATCCCACATGGAGCAGTAGGCGAAAGACTAAAATGTTTTTAACTAAAACTAAACGAAGTACTTAAGGAATAACTTTAAGATGTAAGAAAAATATAGTTGTTTTTGGGTTTTTGATTGAATGAAGCAATTAAAGTAAAGTAAAACTTAATGCAGAAAGTAAGAATCGCGGGTGTAAAATTGCTTGGAACTCCAATAAGAAAAAAGGCGTTCTCAGGGAGTGGTGGATACACGGGCTAGCAATTTAGAATAAGCAATCAAGATTATTATAACAAATATTCTCATAATATATATGTATGTGAGAGGAGCTCCATATATGGACAAATAGGCAGCAACCACTGCTCATATCATCCTTCATAACCACAGCTGACGGATAAACGACATCAATCGTATTATCCCGCTATTAAGGGATTTCTCCCGTGCCATGGATATGGATTTATGAGTTCTCCTTGTTTCCTAAAATTAGTACGTAAAGGATGACAACAGCTTTATAGTCACAGTAAGTGCTATCGTCCCTCCGTCTACCAACAAGTAATCCCCTTCATCGTGTCCCCATAAGAGGCAAATATTAAGAAGGTGCACAACTCCTAACATCAAGATGAAGACAATTAACACATACACATAATGATGTATAACATAATAATCTCTATCTTATCTCAATCATATGCTAGGGTTTGTCCATCTCCCCAAGAACTAAATATATACTCAGGCATGGAGGCAACCAATATCATGGCAATGATAATGGAAGCAATTGTAAATGAATAGTTCTTGGATAAATCCACAAAAAGTACGGAAATTACAACAAGATCTAGATGGGGTGAAGATGGGATGGAGATGATGGTGGTGCAGCGGTTGATGAAGATGAAGATCGATGCCTTGGCCTCCTAGATCTGCGTAGGGCGAAGAGGGATCCCTCGGGCAAGTTCACCCTCCAGATGCCGAGGTTTCAGCAATTTCTGGGTGTTCTGTATGTCGTCTCCCTGATCCAATTGTACGGGGTGAAACTATTTGAGGAGGCGGAGGCGGCGCCAACTATACGGCGGGAACTATACGCCTGGAAAATTATTCCCGCCGTATAGTTGGTCGTTAAACCGTCTGGATGCCTCGATTGCTTCAAGTTTTTTTCTGGTATTAATGATATTTCCTAAATAAGCGATTTACGTTGTGTTTTGACTCCTTTTCTCCCTAATACAACTACTCCAAGAATTGTGTCCATTGTATCCATCATCTGTCCTGATTCTGGTGAAAATAGACATAAAATATACGCACGAACACCGTAAAATACCAAGATCCTACAACTGCAGTGCAAAATAATAATATAAAACATGATGAAAATATGCACTCATCAACTTCCCCAAGCTTAGACTCTTGCTCGTCCCCAGCAAGGCTGGCTTAGTGAATGTGATCCTCATATTCATGAAGCTGAGTCGATAAAATAAATGAGGCAATTGTAGCATGTGTTTATTCTTTAGGATACATAGAATGAGTTCATGAATAGTAACTTACTCAAACCATCTGAATAATATTAATAGGCTTCCACACCTTAGTGATCAACAGGTTATAAAGGATAAATCTCAACATGATGTAAAAGTATCCGGTTCGACCGAATGAGTTAGCGAGGTAGTCCCAAGTGTTTTAGGGTTAACATATTCACTTGGGATTCAAAATCTCGAAACATCTCTTTGTCTCACTGATGTCTATGCACGCTTCTATTCTTGTAGACAGTGTTGGGTCTCCAAGTGTAGAGGTTTGTAGAACAGCAGCAAGTTTCCCTTAAGTGGATCACCCAAGGTTTATCGAAATCAGTGAGGAAGTGGTCAAAGGTATCCCTCTCAAGCAACCCTACAATCAAGATACAAGAAGTCTCTTGTGTCCCCAACACACCCAATACACTTGTCAGGTGTATAGGTGCACTAGTTTAACGAAGAGATAGTGAAATATAAGCAATATGGATGATTTTAAGTGGTAATTGCAATCTGAAATAAGAGTGATAGCAAGCAAACATGTAACAGGACTGATTGTAAACGGTGTTTCAATGCTTAGAAACAAGGACTATGGATCATACTTTCACTAGTGGACACTCTCATATAAATATCTTCTCTTCATTATGGTACCCTGAACTACTCTTCGGTTGGACGATGTAGGGCTATAACATCACACCTTAAAGTTCACATTTCCCATCTAGATAACCCCTTACTGTCAGCTTGAGTGCTGGATGGTTCTAACAAACACCACAATCTCATAGAGACATCAAACTCAAATTATAATCATGATAAGTATTTTTGTAACCTTAGCCTAAGTGCCACACGGTGTGCACACTGTGAACTTCACACACGTGGGGATACGCAGAGATTAATTAAAGTACTTGAATAGCAGAATAGATCTACTTATTCAACTAGATTACAAAGCTCATGATCTCAATAAGATCACGCATAGAGAGAGAGATTAACACATAGCTATCGGTAGAGCCCTTAGCCTCGAGAAAGAACTACTCCCTCCTTATCATGGGAGTCAGCAACGGCTATGGAGATGACGGTGGAGTTGATGGAGATGGCTCCAGGGGCACTTCCCCGTCTCGGCAGGGTGCCGGAACAGAGACTTCCGTCCCCCAAATCTCCTCTTCGGTGGCGGTGGCACTGCGGAACTTTTCGTGGAATTCTCATCCTCCGCTTAGGGTTTTCGTCTCGGGGGGTTTATATAGGCGAAGGGACGAGGTCGGTGGCTGCCCGAGGGGCCCACACTAGGGCCTCGCGCGCCTAGGGTGGCCGCGATAGCCCTAGGTGTGGCCACCTCATGGCCCCACTTCGGCTGCCCTTCGGACTCCGTGTTCCTTCTGGTAAAATATTGACTTTGGATTTTGTCCCGTCCAATTCCAAGAATATTTCCTTACTAGCTTTTCTAAACTAAAAAACAACAGAAAACAGGTAACTGGCACTGCGGCATCTTGTTAATAGGTTAGTTCCAGAAAATGTATAAAAATACCTCAAAGTGTAAACAAAACATAAGAAAGTTGATATAAAACAAGCATGGAGCATAAAAAATTATAAATACGTTTACGACGTATCACTCACTACAATATAGTGGTATATGCCTATTTGCTCTTTGCACATTCGCTCTTTTTCTGTTCTTTTTTTATATATATGCTCACACTTTTCTTTAAGTGTTTTGCAAAGGAGCTAGCCATACATTTCACTTTATGTAGAATTTCAAGGTTTAACGATCTCAATTATCAAATTCCAATTGTATATGAAGTATCTTTATGACTTGAAGACTCTATCTCAACTTGTTCTCACTCTACTTTGATAGCACTTTTACTTTTACTTTGTTCAAGGTTTCTTTCTCAACTTGACTAATAAGATTATTTTTTACTTTTGTAAATCAAACCACCAACTTACAACATATTAACCAAATTATCCTTGTATATTCCATTAATACCAATGGTGTGGAACACTCCTATTGCTATCATCAAATGCAAGTAAAGTTATACTCAAGCCATTCATATATCCAATAAGACAAGCACAAACTCAATAATGCTCCATATACAATAATAAACTCGGAATTTCACAAATGGGATCGACTATTCCTTAAGGGAATTCAAATGATGCAAACTTAATTTCTAAACTCAAACTAATGCAAAACTAGAATAATAATATAAAACTTATAAGATAGATTACAAGGTCTTAAAGATATCCCCAAGCTTAGAATCAAGCCAAGCGGGATCAAATAACTCCTTGTTGGTACCTATTCCTCCTACTGGGTAGGAAGAGTATTGCCTTCTTACCATGTGTTGCAAACTTTAGCCATGCTTTCTAGGCGGATGCTGAGCTCGACCATGTCATATTGAAGCTTCAAAAAAAAATCTAGAGGAATTTCTTCTCATCTGTCAACTCAAAAATAGTTTTAATCAAGAAACCAACTCTACCATCCATGTCATTGACCTTTTTCTCAAGGACTTTGCTTATCATCCAGTAGGAGTCAATCCCTTCTCCAATTGTTTCAACACATGCTTTCGAAGCTTTTTCCAACTGATAGATCTTATCATGAATCTCATCTTGCCGCACCTTCTTAGGCTTAAGAGGCAACAGACCTAGAGGAGGTTTATAATAATATCCTATGTTGTGGTGATAGGGATTATGGAGATATTCATCCTTGCTCTTTCGCTGCTCTTCTTGCCTCATCATCTCCATCCTTTGCGGGAACATGTCCTCCCAGTTTGGGAGAGGCTTGATCTCTGGGCTGGATGATGATGATGATGATCCTTTAGGTTCTACCTCTTCGATCCTCTTCACGAGCTTCTCTTCTTTCTTCCTCCAAATCTTGTTGATATGTAAGGGCTACATGGCTTCGTTGCAAAAATGTTGTTAGAAGGGGCTTGTATAGGGATCGATGGCGAGGATTTTTCAAGGCTGCAGGCTGTAGCTCTGTGAAAACTCAATGAAAAAGGTTATATGCGGTCATCTTTAAAAGGGGAGGTCTAAAACCCTAGCCGCCGTACGTAACGAGCAACTATACGGGAACGACCCGTATAGGTCCCGCCTATAGTTATGAACCGACTATAGATTTTCCTTTTACAGTGGAACCAACTATATGGCCGGAACTATACGGACGGAGACTTTTATTCCCGCCATATAGTTGATCGTTAAGCCTTCAGTACTTCGAATAAATTTTTTGGTGACGGTTCGATATCTATACGATGACAGCTATATGACTGGAATTTTTATTCCTATCGTATAGTTGGTCGTTAAACTATCAGTACGCAAGAAAAGAATTTTTACGAAGGCATTGATATCTATACGACGACAACTATATAGCCGGATTTTTTATTCCCACCATATAGTTGGTCGTTAAACCTTCTGTACCTTTTGTAAATGGAAAGGGTGACGTCGAAGCATCTATACGACCGCAACTATACGACCGGAAAATTATTCCTGCCGTATAGTTGGTCGTCCTTCCGGATCCACCAAAAATAACCTGCTTCTCGGAGAATTCTTTATTAATCTGAAACTTAATGAAATATCAAGTTTTGACAGAAAAATGACAGCTTAAATTTTCGACCAATATTAGCATTACCAATCTTATTTTTCTTCGCTAGAGCTTTAAATGTTCCTTTTCCAACACAAGCTCAACTAAGACCTAATTAAAAATTTAAAAACTTACTCAAACCTTTATTTCGCATGGGTTGCCTCCCATGAAACGCTCTTTTATGGTCAATAGCTTGACCATAGTGTTTATCATTTCATCTCGATTCTATCCTTCTTGCAGTTGCCATTCCTTGTATATCTTTGCTTAATCACCTCTTTTGGGGCTTGTATGGTGACTACACTTATATCTTCTTTTGCTCGATAATGCTTCAAGCGTTTTCCATTTAACACCCATGAAAGAGAGGGTGTTTTTCCCTGGAGCTTCACCGCTCCCCGATGAATAAGCTTCTTCGACTATATATGGGCCTTCCCACTTTGATCTGAGCTTTTCTGGAAACAACTTAAGACGGGAATTATAGAGAAACACCTTGTCTCCACTTGTAAAGGTCTTATTTTCTATTTTTCTATCATGTCATTTTTTCACTCTTTATTTAAACAATCTAGCATTCTCATAAGCCTCACTTCTAAACTCATCTAAAGCATGAATATCTAATAAATGTTTTTCTCCCACTGCTTTAAGATCATAATTTAGGTTTTTGATTGCCCAAAAAGCTTTGTGTTCCAATTCTAAAGGTAAATGGCATGCCTTATCGTATACCATCTTATAAGGTGTCATACCCATTAGATTTTTAAACACAGTACGGTAAGCCCATAGAGTGTCATTTAACTTGTATTACCAATCTTTTCTTGATTTGTCCACCGTCTTCTCGAGTATGGTCTTTAATTCTCTATTGGAGAGTTCCACTTGACCATTCGTTTGAGGATGATATGGTGAACAAACGCGGTGAGTTACTCCATATTTGCTGAGGATTTTCCTGAAAGTTCATGTCATAAAATGAGAACCACCGTCAGTGACTAAAAATCTAGGAACTCCAAACCTAGGGAATATAACATCCTTGATCATCTTCACTAAGGCGACTGCATCCGCATGGCTTGTTGGAATAGCTTCGACCCATTTAGTAACATAATCGACATTAACAACAATATGAGTGTAACCATTTGATTCTATAAAAGGTCCCATGTAATCCATTCCCCATACATCAAAGGGTTCGATTATAAGACTATAATTCATTGCCATCTCTTGTCTCCTACCTATATTTCCTCTTCTTTGGCAAGCATCACATTGTCCTATATATCTGTGTGCGTCCTTGAGAAAGGTGGGCCAATATAATCCAGATTGAAGTACTTTTGCTGCAGTTCGCTTGCCTGCATGATGTCCTCCATACGGTCTGTCATGACAAGCTTGCAAAATCGCATTCATTTCCTAGTTAGGAACACACTTCCGAATCATTCCGTCAGGTCTATGACGATATAGATACGGGTCACCCCAAAAGTAATATTTAAGATCATTAAAGAATTTCATTCTTTGATTTCTTGTCATATCAGGAGGTATAAATTTTATTGCGAGATAGTTAGCATAATCCGCAAACCAAGGATCAGTGATTTCAACGTTTGCTAAATATTCTTCTGGAAATGACTCATTTACAGGTACGGGGTTAGTGATTATTCCCTCCATCCTAGAGAGATGATCTGCTACTGAATTATCCTTACCCCTCCTATCTACTATTTGCAAATCATATTCTTGTAGTAATAAAACCCACCTAATCAACCTGGGATTCGCATTCATTTTCACGAGGTGACGCAAAGCTTGGTGATCCGTATGAATTATTAACATAGAATTAATGATGTAAGATCTAAATTTATCACAAGCAAAAATTATAGCTAGGAACTCTTTTACTGTAGTAGCATACTTTTTCTGAATCTTAGTAAGAGTTCTACTAGCTTAATAAATAACATTTAAATTCTTTCCATCTCACTGTCCTAACACATCCCCTAAAGCTTAGTCACTAGCATCACACATGATTTCGAAATGTTCATCCCATTTTGAAGATTGCATGATGGGTGCTGAAACTAATTTGTTTTTAAGGTTCTCAAAAGCTGCAATGCAGTCATGATCTAAGTAGAACGGAGTTTCTTTCTCAAGAAGGTTGCTGAGAGGCATAACTATTTTAGCAAAATATTTTATAAAACGCTTATAAAAACCTGCATGTTCCAGAAACATTTTTAAGTTTTTTATGTCATGAGGTATTGGAAGATTTTCTATAGCATCTATATTAGTTTTATCTATTTCTATACCTTCTCTTTCCATAAAATGACATTGTTCCCAATTTAAAACCAAATTTGATTGTCTGCATCTCTGCAAAACTTTGGTGAAATTATAGAGGCAATTATCAAATGTTGTTCCACAAACAACGAAATCATTTGTTAGAACTTCCATAGTTTTCTCAACAAGATCATCAAAGATTTTTAAAACGCATTCTTGAAAAGTCGCAACTGCGTTACATAAGCCAAATGGAATTAACCTATAAGCATATGTGCCATAAGGACATGTGAAAGTTGTTTCTCTTGATCTTCTGGTTGTATAGCAATTTGAGAATATCCAGAATAACCAGCAAGTAAACATAAATAAGAATTATTACTAAGTCTTTCTAAAATTTTATCCATAAATGGTATAGGTTTATGATTTTTCCGTGTCTCACAGTTTAGTTTCCTAAAATCAATGCACATGCGATATCCAACAATAGGTTTTACAGGAACTAGCTCACCATCCTCATTCATAGCAGCATCAAGACCCCCTTGTCATGGTATGCAATGAGCTGGGCTAACCCACTTACTGTCTGAAATAGGATATATTATGCCATCATCTAATAAGCTTATAACCTCTTTTCTCACTACTTTCTTCATTTTCGGATTAAGCCTTCTTTGTGTGTCAACTACAGGTTCAACATCATCAAGCATGGTAATCTTATGTGTTATAATAGATGGATCTATTCCTTTAATATCACTTAGAGTATATCCAAAGGCTTCATGATGCTTAATCAAGACCGAAATGAGTTTATTTGTTTCATTTTATAATAAATTTTTACTAATAATTACAATACATTTATTATCATTATCTAAAAACTCATACCTCATATCGTCAGGAAGTTGTTTTAATTCAATTGGTAGAGGTTCTTCATCTTCTTTTCTTACCAGTTCTTCATAGTCATGTGGATTTTGTGCTTCCCGAACTGAATCAAGGTAATCATCCATGTCTTCTCTCTCCTCATCATCTTGTGCTTCCTCCCAATTAATGAGGCTCCTCTCTAATTCATCGTGTGGACTACTGAAATGAATTGCTGCCAGCTTGGCAATCATTTTCTCTTCCTTGATATCTTCCACTTTATATGGCCTCTTCTTTAGTTTGGCAAAGTGAAATGTCATTTCCTCTTCTCCAAACATCAATGAAATAATCTCCTTATTATCAATTCTAGCTTTGGTTATGGAACAAAATGACTGCCTAAAAGAATAGGACAAAAATAATCTCGAGGCATATCAACAATATGAAAATCAAGGGGGTACATGAGTGATCCAATAAAGACATAGATATTTCTGATACACCTTCTGATTTTATGCCAGTTCTATTAAACAATTTAATAGTAGTGTCTACCGGTTCCACATCTAGATTATTTAAATTGTAGCGAAGTTCCTCATAAAGTGATGAAGGCATAATGTTTATAGTGGAAATCGGCTCACAAATTTCGTATAAGAAAGTCTCTCCACAATATATAGGAGTCATAGGTTTAGAAGTTTCATTACCTCGTACCTTACCTTCGATGAACTCTGAGGTTTCAAGGTCTAGCATAACCACTTCATTGTCCACTATTCGTATTTCCATAAGATCCTTCAATATAACATTATTTATATTGGTAGCTTCGGGGTTCTTTTCTGGTTTCTTTACTCTTTTCTTTATTTGTTCTTCCTCTTTTTGCTTTTTCTTGATGTTCTTTTGAATAGGTGCAAAATAGAACTCTTCCATTAGCGCACTTTGTCTTACACGCTTCTTTTCTTCAAGGGGTTTATGGGGTTTCCATTCTGTAGGTACCTGTAAATGCCCTGCATAATTCTTAATAATTTTCTTCACTAAGTAAGAATCAATACCAAGGGTTTTAATTATTGCACAAGCCCTTTCATCTGCAAGGAAATTGTTAAAACAAGCATATTCAGAAGAATTATTCATAATGTTTTCCTCATTTTTAAAATTTTCCGTTGTCTCTCTCATTTTCATTATTAATTTCCAGGCTTGATCATAGATAGAAAACTACCATCAGAAGTGGTATCTATGTTCGCTCTTTTTTTATTATTAAGCCCTCCATAAAAAGTATGAGTGATTAACCAATCAGGCAAACGATGGTGGGGGCAATTATCTAGATAGCTTTTGTACCTTAGATATCCTTCATACAAACTCTCATCAGGACTATTTTTAAAACTGATAATAATATCTCTCATCCTGCGAGCTTTGCTTTTTGAGTAATATTTGTTGGAATTATGCCCTAGAGGCAATAATAAAGATGTTATTATTATAATTCTTGTTCATGATAAAGTTTATATTCCATGCTAGAATTGTATTAAGCGGAAACTTTAATACTTGTGTGGTTTGTGAACAACACCGTGTCCCTAGTACGCCTCTATGGACTAGCTCATTGATCAATGATGGTTAAGGTTTCCTAACCATAGACATGAGTTGTCAATTGATAATGAGATCATATCATTGGAGAATGATATGGTGGATAGACCCAAACTAAGCAAAGCAATTAGATCGTGTCATCGTGTTCGTCTTTGCGAAGTTTTTCTTATGTCAAATATTGTATTCCTTAGACCATGAGATAATACAACTCCCTGGTATCGGAAGAAAGCTTTGAGGTCATCAAACATCATCCTATGAGAGGGTGATCATAAAGGTGTCTCTCAGGTAATCGGAAAGTATCTGTTGGGTTGTATGTATCGAGATGGGATTTGTCCCTCCCAAGTCGGAGAGATATACTTCGGGCCCACTCGGTAATCGATATCAACACCGCTTGCAAGCATGTGGTTAAGGAGTTAATCACAAAGTGATATCGGATTATGGAACGAGTAAAGTACTTGCTGTGAACGAGATTGAACTAGGTATGACGATACCGACGATCGAATCTCGGGCAAGTAAAATATCGCGAGACGAAGGGAATATATATATGGGACTGATTGAATCCTGGCATCGTGGTTCATCCGATATGATCATCGATGAATGTGTGGGAGTCAATATGGGTGCCCAGACCCCGCTGTTGATTATTGATAGAAGATCATGTCTGCATATTCTCGAACCCGCAGGGTCACACACTTAACGTGTCTCGACGCTAGGATAGATTGGATACTTGGTTTATGAATTTTTTGTTCGGAGTCTCGGATGGGATCCGGGACATCACGAGAGGTTCCGGAGTGGTCCGGAGAATAAGATTCATATAAGGCAGTGCAGTTTTTGGAGTTCGGAATTGTTCCGGGTTAATCGGTATTGTACCGGAAGCTTCTAGAACCTTCCGGAAGGGGACCAACGTGGCCCCACATTCCGGGAGGGGGCATGGGCCTATGAGGGAGTGTCCTGGCCGCATTGGGCCAGGGGCACAAGGCCCCGTAGGGCCCAGCCGATTCTAGATAAGTTTAAACTCGTTTAAACTAGAGATAGAATTTCTAGATAAGGGATAAGTTTAAATCGTTTAAACTAGAGATAGGGTTTCTGGATAAGGGAGAGTTTAATTCGTTTAAACCAAAGATAGGCTTGGAGGATGGGCAAGGGCTGGCCGCACCCCCCCTCTATATATAGAGGGCTGGTGCGCCCCCTTCCCCCCACACCAACACACCTTCCTCCAAACCCTAGTTGCCCTGCTGCCCTTCCTCTCTCCCTCCCGACTGTTTGTAGGCGAAGCCCTGCTGCAGAAATTCTCCACCATATACACCACGCCGTCGTGTTGTAGATCCAATCTATCTCTCCACCCTACTTGCTGGTCCGAGGACGGAGGAGACGTCGAGGTGCTGCACGTGTGCATCTCACGGAGGCACCGCCACTTGTGGTGCTAGATCGGATCGGATCGCGAGGAGGAGAAGCGAGTACGACTACATCACCCACGTTCCGACGAACGTTCCGCTGTGCGAATCTTCAAGGGTATGAAGATCTAATCCAATCTCTCTCGTTGTTTGCATCTCCTAGATTAGATCTTGGCTTTCCCTTTGTTCGCTTCCGTAGAAAATTTTGATTTACTATGCTGCGAAACCCTTCAGTGGTATCAGAGCTAGATCTATGCGTAGATGTGATTCACGAGTAGAACGCAACATGGTTGTTGCGGGCGTTGATGTTTTCTGTTGCAAGCCTCTTGTTTGTGTTCTTCTTATGACGCGGGATAGTGAGATTGAAGCGGTCCAGGCCAACCTTACGCGACGTCGTTCGCGAGACCGGCTCCGCACTTGACGTGTGGCTTGTACCACACATGCGGCTGGTGGATGTCAGTTTCTCTCACTATAGTTGTCATGGGATTAACACCGGAGTTTGGCAACCATAATATCACCGTTGTGGCTTTCCGTAGGTAAGAATCGTTCTTAGCATCTACTCCCATAAGCCACGTAAAACATGCAACAACAAAGTAGAGGCGTCTAACTTGTTTTTGCAGGGAGTGTTTTCTGTGATATGGTATGGCCCAAGATGTGATGTGTATATTGTATGCGATGATCATGTTTTGTAATGTTTCACGACTTGCATGTCGATGAGTACACAACCGGCAGGAGCCATATGGTTGTCTTTATAATTGTGTATGACCTGCGAGTCAACTTCTTATACGCCATGTAATAGCTTTACTTTATCACTAAGTAGTTAGCAATAGTTGTAGTTGCTATTCGTGGTGGAGGCAATCATGGTGGAGTGATGGAGATCATGCCGGAACGCACAAGATGGAGATCATTGCGCGAAGATTGGCTATACCATGTCACATAAAGTTATATGCATGTGATGTTTATCCTTTTATGTATCTTATTATGCTTAGATCGCGACGGTAGCATTATAAGATGATTCCTCACTTAAAGATCAAGATAAAAACTGTGTTCTCCCCAAGTATGCACCGTTGCGAAAGTTCGTCGTGTCCAAGCATCACGTGATGATCGGGTGCTATAGACTCTACGCTCACATACAACGGGTGCAAGCCAGTTTTGCACACGCGGAAATACTTGGGTCTAACTTGACGAGCCTAGCATGTACAGACATGGCCTCGGAACACAAGAACCGAAAGGTTAAGCATGAGTCATATGAATGATATGATCGACACTTCGTTGTCCACCATTGAAACCACATCTCTTCTCGTGATGATCGGATTAGGTGTGGTGAATTTGGATCGTGTTCACTAAACAACTTGAGGGATGTTGAATTTAGTGGGAGTTCATCTAGTAATTTGATTAAGTTGAACTATTTATCATGAACATAGTCTAAATTGTACTTGCAAATACTGTAGATCACATGGCCAAGTCCAACTTCAACTTCAACGTTTTTGCTGAGAAAGAAAAGCTTAGAAACAATGGGTCTAACTTCACCAACTGGTTCCGCAATCTAAGAATCATTCTGTCTGGCGGACAAAAGGACTATGTCCTTGGGAAAGCGTTAGGTGACCCCCCTGCTGCAACTGCGTCGGCTGATGAGAAAGCTGTCTATCAGTCGCGCAAAGATGATTATGGTGTGATTAAGAGCACCATGTTGTTTGCTATGGAACCGGAACTTCAAAATCGTTTTGAAAACTATCCCGGGCCCTTTGAGATTCTCGAGGAGCTGAAAACCATGTTTCAGACTCAGGCCCGTTCTGAGAGATATGAGATCTCCGAGAAGTTCTTTAACTGCAAGATGGAGGAAGGGAGTTCCGTTAGTGAGCACGCCATTAAGATGTCGGGCTACACTCAACGCCTTGAGCAACTGGACTGCAAGATTCCATAGGAGCTCAAGATTGACAGGGTTCTGCAATCACTCCCTCCCAGCTACAAAAGTTTTGTAGTGACTCATAATCAGATTGGTTCCACTGATACGATCACCGAGCTCTTCGCAAAGCTGAAGGCTGCGGAGGTGGACATCAAGAAGGATAATCATGTGTTGATGGTCAACAAGCCCTCCTTTAAGAAAGGTAAAGGTGCAAAGAAGCCCTTCAAGAAAAGCGGCGGCAAGCGCGTTGCCCCTGCTGAGAAGAAGCTCAAGTCTGGACCCAAGCCGGAAACTGAGTGCTTCTATTGCAAGGACAAGGGTCACTGGAAGCGCAACTGTCCGAAGTACTTAGCGGACAAGAAGGCTGGCACCATCAAAGGTATATTTGATATACATGTTATTGATGTTTTCCTTACTAGCCCTCGTTGTAGTGCCTGGGTATTTGATACCGGTTCAGTTGCTAATATTTGTAACTCGAAACAGGAGCTGCGGAATAGACGGCGGCTTGCGAGGGATGAGGTGACGATGCGCGTTGGCAACGGATCAAGAGTTGATGTGATGGCCGTCGGCACGCTCTCCTTAGTTTTACCTTCGGGATTAGTTTTAAACCTTAATAAATGTTATTATGTGCCTGCGTTGAGCATGAACATTATTTCTGGATCGTGTTTATTGCAAGACGGTTATTCATTTAAATCGGAGAATAATGGTTGTTCTATTTATATGAGTAACATCTTTTATGGTCATGCACCTCTTGTGAATGGTTTATTTCTTCTAAATCTCGAAAGGGATGAAACACACATCCATAACATTGAGGCTAAGAGATGCAAAGTAGATAGTGATAATACTACTTATTTGTGGCACTGTCGTCTAGGTCATATTGGTGTAAAGCGCATGAAGAAACTCCATTCTGATGGAATTTTGGAGTCTCTTGATTTTGAATCATTTGACACATGCGAACCATGCCTTATGGGCAAGATGATCAAAACCCCGTTCTCCGGTATGATGGAGCGAGCAACGGACTTGTTGGAAATCATACATACCGATGTATGCGGACCGATGAGTGTTTCGACACGCGGTGGGTATCGCTATTTTCTCACTTTTACCGATGACTTAAGTAGATATGAGTATATCTATTTAATGAAACATAAATCTGAAACGTTTGAAAAGTTCAAAGAATTTCAGAATGAAGTGGAGAACCATCGTAACAGAAAGATTAAGTTTCTACGATCCGATCGTGGGGGCGAATATTTGAGTTATGATTTTCTCACGCATCTCAAAGCAAGTGGAATCGTTTCACAACTCACGCCACCCGGAACACCACAGCGCAATGGTGTGTCTGAACGCCGGAATCGAACCCTATTAGATATGGTCCGATCGATGATGTCTCTCACTGATTTGCCGTTATCATTTTGGGGTTATGCATTAGAAACCGCTGCATTCACTTTAAATAGGGCTCCATCTAAGTCCGTTGAGACGACACCGTATGAACTGTGGTTTGGTGCTAAACCTAAGTTGTCGTTTCTTAAAGTTTGGGGATGCGAAGCTTACGTCAAGAAGTTGATGCCGGACAAGCTCGAACCCAAAGCGGAGAAATGCGTCTTCATAGGATACCCTAAGGAAACTATTGGGTATACCTTCTATCACAGAACCGAAGGCAAAGTGTTTGTCGCAAAGAACGGTTCCTTTCTTGAGAAGGAGTTTCTCTCGAAAGAAGTGAGTGGGAGGAAAGTAGAGCTAGACGAGGTTATTGAACCTTCTCTTGAATTGGAGAGTAGCGCAGCACCTGAAATTGTTCCAGTGCCGCCTGCACCAACAATAGAGGAAGCTAATGACAAGGATCATGAAGCTTCGGACGATGCTGCTACTGAACGTCGCAGGTCGACAAGGTCACGTGCCCCTCCTGAGTGGTACGGCAACCCTGTCTTGACTGTCTTGTTAGTAGAAGACAGCGAACCTACGAACTATGAGGAAGCGATGATGAGCCTAGACTCTGAGAAATGGCTAGAAGCCATGAAATCCGAATTGGGATCCATGAGCGAAAACCAAGTATGGACTTTGGTGGACCCTCCTAGTGACCGAAAGGCCGTTGAGTGCAAATGGATCTTCAAGAAGAAAACGGACGCGGATGGTAATGTTACCGTCTATAAAGCACGGCTTGTTGCGAAAGGTTTTCGACAAGTTCAAGGTGTTGACTACGATGAGACTTTCTCTCCCGTAGCGATGTTTAAGTCCATTCGGATTTTATTAGCAATTGCTGCGTTTCATGATTATGAAATATGGCAAATGGATGTCAAGACTGCTTTCCTCAATGGCAACATTGATGAAGAGTTGTATATGATGCAACCCGAAGGTTTTGTCGCTCCTAAGGATGCTGATAAAGTATGCAAACTTCAGCGTTCCATTTATGGACTGAAGCAAGCGTCTCGGAGTTGGAACCTTCGTTTTGATCAAGTGATCAAGAGCTTTGGATTTGTTCCAAATTGCTACGAAGCTTGCATCTACAAGAAAGTGAGTGGGAGCTCGGTGACGTTTCTGGTACTATATGTGGATGACATATTGATTATTGGAAATGACATCAACATGCTTAACGATGTGAAGAGTTATTTGAACAAGTGTTTTTCAATGAAAGACCTAGGTGAAGCTGCTTATATATTGGGCATCAAAATCTATAGAGATAGACAAAGACGGCTGATAGCTTTAAGCCAGAGTACATACCTAGACAAAGTTCTGAAAAGGTTCAGAATGGATAAGGCATTGAAAGGTTCAGTGCCTATGTTGTCAGGTAAGATATTGAGCAAGGCTCAGTGTCCAGCTACGGTAAATGATAGGGAAGCTATGAGCAAAGTGCCTTATGCCTCGGCCATAGGTTCCATCATGTATGCCATGCTGTGTACTAGACCGGATGTGTCCAATGCTCTTAGTTTGACGAGCAGATATCAAAGATATCCAGGAGTGGAACACTGGACAGCCGTGAAGAACATCCTAAGGTACCTAAATAGGACTAAAGAAATGTTCTTAGTCTATGGGGGTGATGAACAGCTCGTCGTAAAAGGTTACGTCGATGCTAGTTTCGACACCGACAAGGATGATTGTAAATCTCAGACAGGATACGTGTATATTTTGAATGGAGGAGCTATGAGCTGGAGAAGCTGCAAGCAAAGCGTGATCACAGGATCTACAGTAGAAGCGGAATACATGGCTACTGCAGAAGCGTCAAGTGAAGGAGTTTGGATCAGGAACTTCATCACTGAGCTTGGCGTGGTTCCAAGTGCATTGGACCCACTAGAGATATTGTGTGACAACACTGGCGCCATAGCACTCGCTAAGGAACCAAGATATCATCCAAAGACCAAGCATATCAACCGCAAGTTTCATATAATCCGAGATTATATAGCAGATGGAGATCTGAAGATCAGCAAAGTACATACAGATCTGAATGTCGCAGATCCATTGACTAAACCTCTTCCACGTGTAAAACATGATCAGCACCTCAGTGCCATGGGTGTGAGATTGTTGCCAAATGTAAACTAGATTATTGACTCTAGTGCAAGTGGGAGACTATTGGAATTATGCCCTAGAGGCAATAATAAAGATGTTATTATTATAATTCTTGTTCATGATAAAGTTTATATTCCATGCTAGAATTGTATTAAGCGGAAACTTTAATACTTGTGTGGTTTGTGAACAACACCGTGTCCCTAGTACGCCTCTATGGACTAGCTCATTGATCAATGATGGTTAAGGTTTCCTAACCATAGACATGAGTTGTCAATTGATAATGAGATCATATCATTGGAGAATGATATGGTGGATAGACCCAAACTAAGCAAAGCAATTAGATCGTGTCATCGTGTTCGTCTTTGCGAAGTTTTTCTTATGTCAAATATTGTATTCCTTAGACCATGAGATAATACAACTCCCTGGTATCGGAAGAAAGCTTTGAGGTCATCAAACATCATCCTATGAGAGGGTGATCATAAAGGTGTCTCTCAGGTAATCGGAAAGTATCTGTTGGGTTGTATGTATCGAGATGGGATTTGTCCCTCCCAAGTCGGAGAGATATACTTCGGGCCCACTCGGTAATCGATATCAACACCGCTTGCAAGCATGTGGTTAAGGAGTTAATCACAAAGTGATATCGGATTATGGAACGAGTAAAGTACTTGCTGTGAACGAGATTGAACTAGGTATGACGATACCGACGATCGAATCTCGGGCAAGTAAAATATCGCGAGACGAAGGGAATATATATATGGGACTGATTGAATCCTGGCATCGTGGTTCATCCGATATGATCATCGATGAATGTGTGGGAGTCAATATGGGTGCCCAGACCCCGCTGTTGATTATTGATAGAAGATCATGTCTGCATATTCTCGAACCCGCAGGGTCACACACTTAACGTGTCTCGACGCTAGGATAGATTGGATACTTGGTTTATGAATTTTTTGTTCGGAGTCTCGGATGGGATCCGGGACATCACGAGAGGTTCCGGAGTGGTCCGGAGAATAAGATTCATATAAGGCAGTGCAGTTTTTGGAGTTCGGAATTGTTCCGGGTTAATCGGTATTGTACCGGAAGCTTCTAGAACCTTCCGGAAGGGGACCAACGTGGCCCCACATTCCGGGAGGGGGCATGGGCCTATGAGGGAGTGTCCTGGCCGCATTGGGCCAGGGGCACAAGGCCCCGTAGGGCCCAGCCGATTCTAGATAAGTTTAAACTCGTTTAAACTAGAGATAGAATTTCTAGATAAGGGATAAGTTTAAATCGTTTAAACTAGAGATAGGGTTTCTGGATAAGGGAGAGTTTAATTCGTTTAAACCAAAGATAGGCTTGGAGGATGGGCAAGGGCTGGCCGCACCCCCCTCTATATATAGAGGGCTGGTGCGCCCCCTTCCCCCCACACCAACACACCTTCCTCCAAACCCTAGTTGCCCTGCTGCCCTTCCTCTCTCCCTCCCGACTGTTTGTAGGCGAAGCCCTGCTGCAGAAATTCTCCACCATATACACCACGCCGTCGTGTTGTAGATCCAATCTATCTCTCCACCCTACTTGCTGGTCCGAGGACGGAGGAGACGTCGAGGTCATGTTCCAATGATAGGCGATGTCATGTTCAATCTTGAGTCGAGCGTGGTGATTTCAACAATTTATAATGCTGCTAACCAGGGCCGTCTACAGAAATTTGGGCCCCCGGAGCGAATTGCAAAATAAATTTGGGCCCCCGGAGCGAATTGCAAAATGAGGCCCCAGTGACCTCCGTATTTACTTTTTTTTGAATTAGTCCACATTTACTAACCCGAGATTCAAAATAGGTGATAGTATCAACCATTTACATGTTTTTTCATCGATACACAACACAAGCTCCTGCATCCATCATTTTTTAGATCTGTTCATACCTGCAACCAATAGTAACCCTCCAACCAATGGATATTGTATCCTTAATAAATGGCCAAGATCCAGCCAGGTACAAGAGAACTAGCTTCTTGATCTAGCGGTGATGATGATAAATGGTTACACCACACGCTGGCTAATTGCAATAAATGAGAGAAAGAAGCACAGAAAAATCTCTTACCTCCCCATTGAATCCATAGATCTCGAAACTAATTTAGAGAGAGAGAGAGGGAGATGCGAGGGTTACAGGACTAGCAGACGATTGATGGAAGGCGGCGCACATATGTCATGCTAACAACAGAACCGGCACGACATCGCGACCGCCTAGAATCTATCGAGGCGACGAGCCATCGACGCCTGCGAAGAGATGAATAGGCGGCCTGTGGACTACGGGGTGAACGACAGGCCTCCAGGACGGCTGGGCCAACATTCCCTCCCTAACTAAGTACTCCTTAATGGTAGGTTAGGGGATTTGGGGGCCCCACGTTTTTGGGGGCCCTATTTGATCGTGCATCTCGATCACCCTCGTCGACGGGCCTGCTGCTACGTTAAGCTTTAGGACACTAGCATGTAACTTAGTGTTTATGCATCTATGTTATATACTCGGAGTTCCTAACAATATAAAATTTTAATATATTTCTAAAAAAACGAAATGGAATTGAATGAGAAACATTTGACCACATTACTTCATTGATCTTAATGTTAGTTTACAATTTCTACAGCCTAAGCGAACAAATAGCTTTACCCTACCTCTCCTTCTCAAAGTTCATAACCCCCTCATAATCTCTTCTCTTGTTGATTGTTGTGAGTTTCTAACACAACAATTTTGTTGTAGTCTTCTGCTCGTGGATCTTTAGTTGGATTTTTCATGAGTTACACGTCTATGCACCTGATCAATTACTTGGTTGAAACATCTGGTTAGAGCTCAAGCGGAGGCTAGTAGCTGATTGGTGAGGTGTTCTGTAGTATCCACCAATTTAGCAAGAATTGTAGTGTTTGTAGCATTAACACATCATGGCATTCATGAATGGGCTTGTACGACTTCAAACTTTTGGGCAGGCTCCTCATTTCAATTAAACAATTAACACGATTAGTTCGTGGTTTCTGGCTAGGAAATCATGAATTGTCTAAAAGATTGCTCTAGGAACAAGTTGAGGTCTTATATAGGTTCTAACTTTATTCTCACATTTAGTTGTAGTTTTTTGCACGTGGATCTTTAGTTGGATTTTTCGTGGGTTACACATCTATACACTAGGTTAATTACTTGGATCGGAAATATCTGGTTAGAGCTCAAGCTAAGGCTAGTAGCCGAATCGATGAGGTGTTTTTTAGTATCCACCAATTAAGCGACAATTGTAGTGTTTGTAGCATTAACACATCATGGTATACATGAATGGGCTTTTGTGGTTTCAAGCTTTTGGGCAGGCTCCTCATTTCCATTAAACAATGAACACGATAGTTCATGGTTTCTAGCTAGGAAAGCATGCATTGTCTACAAGATTGCTAGGAACGAGAAGTTGAGGTCTTATATAGGTTATAACTTTATTCGCACATTTAGTTGCAACCATGTGATTAATTGTTGCCAAGATAGTAATGACCACTATCATGGTAGCTCAAACTCATTGGCTTAGTTAATGGAAGAAGCCTTAAATTAATCCTAAAATATAGCAACTTGAATCTGATGGTCTATTTTATTATCAAAACTAAGTATATCCTAGCAGTAGTACTATAGTTCCGTGGAGCAGCATTAAGAGCAAAAGTAGGATCTTGTTTCAAAATCTTCTGCATGAACTTTGTTAAGAAACAAGAGAGCCATCAACAACAAGCTGCGTCATGTCTGTGTTTCATAAGACACGGACACATATCACAAAACACGACTCCATTTCCAAGCGAGTTCGAAATGGGTTCAGTGGGGTAGTAGTATCATTTTTACCGTAAATACTAGCTTCAACATTTTAGTCTTGCACACCGTATTAATAATCTAGCTTACCCTTTGGCACCATCATCCATCGTTACCTATCAACCATCACTACCCAATGTTATCATTGCCAACCTAGATACCTTTTGACAACTAACTGCCTTTATTACTGCGAGGTACTCCGTAATAAGAGAGGGGATACAACTTCACCACACAGAAATTATAGCTTTCTCCTCCTATGCTACTAGTTAGTCATACACTCGTACTTGTTTGGCTACATGATCGAAAATATTCAGTACTTAGCCTTAAAGTTTGCCGCCGAAAGTTTCTGCTACATTTATCCAGCAAGAGGAGTAAAGAGCCACATAGATAAGTTGTTCTCGCTCGCACTATTTATGCAAGTAAAAACGTGAGAATTAGTTGTTGTATTCTCTATAAATTAGGCTTTATCAGAAACATTTTGTATCCATCAATTGAGTCCAACTTGTCGCTGATAATGACGGATCAGCAATCACACTTCTTTTTTCAGCTTTGAAGTCATTTGGATGATTGGGATGTTGATTCCAATATGGTAGTATAGTATTATGTTTGGACAGTTCGGTAGGAGATCCCGAGCAGCCGGAGGCCGAGGTATCCTAATTGGTTTCGATCATCAGCAGAGCAGTAGAGGTCTCGTATCAACTGCTGGCTCAAGTAGGCTCTTGTCTTCCTTTTTGTGATGTCTAGTATCTTGGAAAATGATTGACTGATTTCGCACCTCAGCAAGAACACAAGAGGCGATGCTGGTCGATCGGCAATTTGATTTTTTTGCAGTACTACACATTACATGCCCGCCCTTTAAGCCTTGCCGCATCACCGTTCTACTATTCTATGAAAATACAGTAACACATTATGATGGAATCAAATGTATTTCCTTATATTCTGCCCATCCAAATGTTATCCAGGAAGAATGAATTATGGTTTCCTAATGCGGGGATGGAGAGCTTGGGTATTATTGGGCACTACCCTCTTGATTCCTCCCCATTCCGTGCTCACTCCAAGGATAGTTTGGCCATCGTCAAGGCTAGCATCTGAACTCCATTTGCCATGTCTTCCCGCGACGCATACTCCTCGGGCTTGTGGCTGTACCCTGCAACCAGAAAAGATGAGTTCAGTGCCGTTAAAAACTGATGAGTTCAGAAATAATTTATGTTGCAGCAGTTTGTTATTTTTACTTTGCGTATTGTTAAACTTGAACATTACATCGCTTCAAGTCTATGACAAACACACACACACAGTATGCACCAGGATACTTTTAGTTTACAGTAAAAATGGAAAATGTGACATGTACTTCTGAATTGGTAAGTATCAGATTTTATATTATCTCAAACATTGCCGTATCTTCACTATTTGAAATAAAGTACGGTAGTGCTGTGGGGGCTTGGAATACAAACCTTTGTAACAGGGAATGAAGATCATACCCATTGGTGATATTCTGCAAAGCAAGGACAAGTGCACATATTACTCACGGCATTCACAATGGAAGCTAGCTAAAAGGATATTCAAAATGGAGTAAAATACCACATTCCAAATATTGCTTGCAGGAATATTTCGGTACACAAGTAAGGAATGAGTTCAACAAACGGGGAAATCCCTGTTGGGGACTGATACTTCACCTAGCCATGAAAAGTGAATCGTGATAAGCTCTGCTGATCATCAATTTGTATTGCAGGCCCAGCTGTTTTGCAGAAAACTCCATTGCGTTAACGACTGACTTGTCAGACAGGGCAGGTGGATCCTGGTTGACGATCTTGAATTCTGATAGCTCGACTGCGCGGACCTTTGATATGTCGATCGCAGATTGGTGAACCTTCTTAATGACATCATTCCTTCTTTTCTCATCAATATCTCTTAGATCTGTACATAAGATATTGTGGATTACTAGCTGAAGAAAAAATTCCCTACTTTACTCAAGGAAAAAGATTCCTACCAATTTCCAGGTGTGATTTACTTGGGATGCTATTGATAGCGCCTGGATGTAGCTGCAGAATACCTGTAGGAAAATAATCTGTTAGTGGAAAATAAGGTTTGGGCAAGTATTCCTTGACCATTATAAACCATGGTTGACTGCTGGCTCCATAAATATCCTTTCACAATGGAAATCACTCAACATAGTCATTATAAACCATGCTTACTATTCCTTCCATTTGAACATCAATTTTTTTCCTCACAAGAAAGAAGACATCAAAATATTGTTATATTTTCAAGTTGCAAGTCTCATCTCATGGCTTGACTGAAAACGATACATATTTTGCATTTGATGCATTTCATCCGATGCACATTTCATTTGTTTGAACAACTTGGACAGAAGACATGATCAAAGAAAGGGTGAATGCAGACTAAAATGAAGGTGACTTTAAAAATGGAAGCTAAGCATCCTATTCACCAGATTCAAAACATGCTTCGTTCAGCGGCAAATCGATTTGTCGAGGAAGACATATTAAGTCCACATATACTACAGGATACTACGTAGCACATGCATGATCTAATAATGATAATACACATGGCTAAGAAAATAAAGCCTCATTTATCAGGCATACCAACGGTGCCGACTGTATCAATTGATCCTGATTCCAAAACATGTTTCTCAACTGCTAATGCGAGCTCAGCTGCCGCCAATCCAGCATCATTTCTGTAAAACACTTCTTCAGTTCTTCACCGTACATAAACGTGGGGATGCTTCAACAGTAACACCAAAAGGTGGATAGAAATGCTAACCTCGCGGGCATGAGGACTGCTCCAGCATGACCCCCATTCCCTTCAAATTCCACCTTAATACTTGCAGGAGCAGCAATAGCAGTTACAATGCCAATTGGAACACCTGTTCTTGAGAACAGACACGAGTAAGAGCGATTTCGAACCACGTGCATTGTATTTCACTAACAGAAATCGAACCTTCTTTTTCCAAGATGGGACCCTGTTCGATGTGCAATTCTATAAATGAAAAATATGTATCTTGGTTCAAAAACACATTATGTAGATCCTCTGGATGTATCTTGTAGCCAGCAGAGTTAGCAGCATCAACAAATGATACATTCTGGTTGTCAAATGTCCCTTTTAGTGATTGAGCTAGTTCCATGCTCCCTGCCATTAAGCGGCTGCATATTTTCAAGGTGCGCAAAAATGAGAATCCACAAACTAGGACCGTGCCACAGTTTGCAAAAGTAGAATTGACACTATTTCTTAAAATAACATGTAACTTTTCGTAAATGAGGGTGGGCCTTCACCTTCCCAAGCAGCTAATTCCAAATCGTGTAGGCTCTTCTGATGTAAACATGATAACTTCCAAGGATCTTTTTGGCTGGAAACCTGACCTGTATGGCATATGCAGGCCAAGAATGTAAGGTTTGTGTCAAGATGAAAACAAAATTGGAATTCATAGCCTGAGTCGTGTCTCTAAAGGTGTAGAAACAATGAAAAAACATGCCAGGTTTTCTTCCATATGAAAATACAATTAAATCTAATGTTTAAATAGCCCTATGTGGCCTCAAATGCATTTGACTGCAATATGGGCGGTGGCCAAATATCAAGCCAAAAAAGGGAAAACCAAATGAAATATAGGTTTCAGAAATGGTGAAAGATACTCATAGGCCGCAGTTGTACCTTTGTAGCACACCGATTGCCTCAAGAGCACCAAGAACACCAACGACCCCATCATATTTGCCTGAAAATGGAATGGCATCAACATGAGAACCAGTTGCAACTGCTGCGAGACCCGCCTCAGAACCCACCCTGTAAAAACAAAAAGTATGCAGAGTTAAAGTGTGAAACATAATTAGCCAGTACAAATATATTATTTTTGGTTATATCATAACACGTTCCATAATCGCACATCATAACAAGCGGTCCTTAAGACAAAAGTTACTACTCGACAAAAAAAAAAGAGCTGCATTGTAAATTTACTACTCCAACCATACAGAGCAGGGAACTTCAAAGCTCCCTTGCTAAAGAAATGTTTACCATAGCACATTGCTAACAACTTCCAAAGTCAGACAATAGACCAACAAGAGAATCACAGAGGTACCAAAGACGAACTCACCAGCGGCCAAATATGTTGCCAACGGCATCTTCTCGAACAACAAGTCCAAGCTGTTTCATTATCCCTTTTATGTACCTGTACATTAAGAGAAGAAATCAATGGTCAGCATGGGCAGCCAGTAGCCAGATATGCACATTATCAGGGGCCTAAAACATGTAAAGTTGTGCACACATAACCATTCAAAGTTTTTCAGATTGATCAACTATATGTCAATTGAATAAAGTTATGTCGAGTTTCATATGAATATGAATAATAATGACATAATTTCGTTTGAAGCAAACTCAGGTCATCGTGCAGAAGGTACAGAGTACAGAGTAAAGGCAACCGAAGCCACTGACTGCAACTATTCGTGACCAGGGTCGATAGCTAACTCTCAGGTCAGGAGTAAGAAGTAATAAGCATGGAATTTCGAACTGGGTGTGGTATCCTCACCGTCGAGCTTGCACGTCCTTGTCGCTGTACAGGACACGCGTCACCGATGGCGCCGGCGAGTCGGAGAACGAGGCCAGCTCATCAATCTGCGCAACCACAGCGGGATAAGAAAAATCCATCACGACATTTCCAACCCCATACCATCGATCACCGGATCACATTCCACTGACACAACACGCGCGGCCTCTGTCGCCCGCGCTACGTACGGTACGGAACAGCCAGCGGAGGCCTGGCCGGCGCGAAGGACGGGGAAGCAGGGAGAAATTTGTTACCTGGCGCTGGAGGTTTTCGGAGTCGACACGCAAGGGGGAGGCGCCGCCGTCGGAGTCGGAGGCGGGGAACCCCGCGAACTCCTCCATCGTCCGCTGCGCTGCCGCGTCGTCGTGGGCCTGGCCCGCGGCTGCAACGCCGCCGAAGAGGAGGAGGATGAAGAGGGAGGGGAGCATGGTTGGTTCCGCAGCTGCTGCTCCCGCTGGCTCGATGGGGAGGGAGGAGGGAGGGTGAAGTGGGAGATGACGCGACGGCACTGCAGTGGTGTGGCGAGGAAGACGACATGAGTCCACGAAGCAGAGGAACTAAACAACTCGCGCACTGCTGGCTCGGCGGGGCCCACGATCCACCCGGCCCACAAAAGCCTACTACGCCAAGCCCACGGCCCAGGTAGCTCGTATGGGCCCGCTCGTCCGACCGTAGCTCGAGTTAAGAACGGCAGACGCACGGGCACGGGCACAGGCACACCACACGCGCTCCCAAATCCTCTCCCGTGCTCTCCCTTCCCTCCCGTCAAAACCCTCGCCCCACCTCTCCGGCGGCGGCGGAGGACTCTCCGGCGAGGTCTGCTTCTACGTTCCTGCAAGGTGCGCGCTCTGTGCTCTCTCTCCCTCAGTCTCCGTCCGTAACTCTAGCTTGCTCGCGCTGCGGCGCGTGGGCGGAGAGCTCGCTGGCGCCGGGGACGGGGACTGTGGCGTTGTAGCTTGCTTCGGATGCGTATGCGAGGTTCGGTGTGTCGCGGCGTGGGTGCGGTGCCCTGCTCACGATTTAGGGTTGGGAGGCTATGCTCTTTTCCGCGTCGCTCCTTGCCGAGCGACGCTTAGGGTTTGCTCTGGATCTGCTGCCGGTGTGCTTACTGAGGTCTAGAGCGACATTTGGTTGGTCCAGTTGGTAATTTCACCTTGCATGCTTTAGGTGTTTTATTATGCTGTGGCTAGCGTCTCTGTTGTGTGGGCAGAAAGTTCGTGCTACCTGGTTGTGGTTGACAATGGGGTTTTTGCTATGTGTTTGCAGAGAATATGGATGGGTCTGCTGAGATTCCCGCGGTTGCGGAGCATGAGATGAGCGAGATCCCTGGTACTAACAGTGAGGAACAAGCCAATCCTGCCAGTGATGTGCTTGAGCAGTCCAAGGAAGAACTGGAAAAGCCATCTGACGAGGAATCAAAAGGCCTGAGCAACGAAGAATCTGGGAACCCCAACGATGAAGTGCAGGCGAGCGTGAACACAGAGGACCAGGCCATCCTTTCACATGAAGAGCCAGCAAGCGTTGATGGCGGGGATTTGGAGATGGAAGAGAAGAAATGGCCGGGGTGGCCTGGAGAAAGTGTCTTCCGTGTACTGGTTCCTACTCAAAAGGTGGGTGCAGTCATTGGCCGCAAAGGGGAGTTTATCAAAAGAATGTGTGAGGAGTCCAGAGCTCGCATCAAGATTCTTGATGGCCCACCAGGTGTTCCAGAAAGAACTGTAAGTTCCTCACCCTCTTGCACCATATTGAATTGTTATCACAATGGTTAGTAACGTCCAAGGCACCTGTGGCCTTGTAGGCATCTCGAGTACACCTCCAAAGCCAAATCTGATCTGTTGCCTTTATGAGCAATTCTTTCTGTTCTATAGTTGCTCTAGGAGAACCATGCATGTTTATGATTTTGTAGTATATTGGTAGATATGTTTCGTTTTGTGGCAGTCTTCAAGAACGAATGTGTGAGGTATTTATGGATTGCTATAGGTATATGGGTTCACAGTAATAATGGTCACTCGTTTTTGTTGCTGTCTTGAAGGATCAATGTGCTAGGAAATCTTTCAATCATGGATAGCTATAGGACTGTACATCACCTTACAATTATATTTTGCTTTTGTGGTTGCCTTCTCATATTCCTTCTTACAGGTTTATCAGAAGTCCTGTATGTTTTTATGTATGTTGTCCTGATGCATGTTTGGATGAGTGCCAAAGCACCCTACCAATTTTTTTTGGCATGCCAATGGCTCTTTGGCCATTCTAGTTCAGTTTTATTGCCAAAGTTAGCCATCTCATAGCTACCAAAAGCTCGGCAATTTTTGTAGCTAGCCAAATATTTGGTAGGGTGAGCTTGGACTAGAAGCAAACATACCCTTGATGCAGTATAGTTTTGTTTACTGCGTGGTAGATGCTTGTAATAATTGACAGATGAAAGCCTTTACAGCTAAAACTCGTGAACTTAATAAAAATTCTTAGACATGAAAGTTGAGCTGGTTTCTGAAGTTTTATGCTATATGATGCCATTTTAGTATACATTTGTAATTGCAGATTGATGCTGCTCAAATTAGGAAATATGAACCAAGTGTTCAAGTACGGGTGCTTACTTTCCTTGTGTTCCGAAGAGATGCAGTTTTGTTCAGATTCTTCTGAATGCTTAAAAATGGTTAAGACTGGTGAATCTGGGGCTTACTGCTAAATCCAATGGAGGGTTTATAGTTTAGAAGTTTGGATCATCAAAGATATTATATCCAACTTTTTATATATATCGTATATGGTTAATGAAAAACAATGCAATAGGAACTACCTCCTTATATGGAATGGCTATATGCCTTTGTTTCAGCAAGAGCAAAATAACAATTTGATGTTGCTTTAACAAGTTTTAAGTGAATACTAACTAAAGAATTAATTTAGTGAGGAAGCAGATATGGATAATTCTCGATTTCTACATAGATTAAGTAAACTTGGCACTAAGAAATACTAGATTGATCATATGGTAGGAGCACTGTTTTGGGCCAACCTGCAAACATTATGTATAATATCAAAATCCTAGCAAACTTTTAAATTTAGTCATGAATGCATTGTTTTTGGATGTCCTTGCTACAAAAAGAGCTAATCAATTATAAGCGTGAATACTGATAAATGCGGTAGCTATATGTACAAATGCAACTCAAATTCAAATTTGTTGGCATGGTTTGTGCCTGTGCATTATTGTATATAACAGCACAACACAATACATATTCATGCTACTATTCATAGAAATTTCTGCACAAGTAAAGAACCTCTAATGCTATAGAAGAGCAAACTATCCATAGAATGACATTCAAGGAGAAGACTTGATGGTGGCGATAACAGTAACAAACTAATCTTTGCAGGTTCTCACTGCAGTCTAAGGCCTCAAGTCAAATCCCTTTTTGTAACCAAAATAGACGAACAGTCATGGTTACCAGAGTTCAGTTTTGTGCTCCTCTGCTGCAAATACGATTTTAAGTCTTTTGAGTTTTGGATGAAGATGACTTTCAAGAAGCTCCACATTGGCTGGTAATTCCATGATCCATTTGATTGTTTGGCCAAAAGGAAATCAGTTGGCAATATTTAAGGGGCCACAATAGTTCTAAAAAGCTCAATCCTAACCATTTCGTAAACCCTTAGATGGTTCTTTCAGAAAATGACCATATATTCAAAATAAAAATATACAAGTGCACGTCCTTCAACAGCAAGTAAACATGCCATATGCTACACTTTCTGCAATACTATTTGAGTAATTCGTACTAACCTAAGCACTTTCGCATTTCATAATAACAATAATAGTACTCCCTCCGATCCAAATTACTTTACTCAGATTTGTCTAGATTCGGATGTACCCAGACATGTTTTAGTATTAGATACATCTGAATCTTGACAAATGTGAGTCAACTAATTTGGATCGGAGGGAGTAATTAAATGATGGGCACATCCTGAACTTTTTAGGCATATAAATGTATATTGCTCCTAAATAACCAAGGTTATATTATTCTATATCTGTGCATAACCACTTCAGCATCAGATGTCATGATCGTATCTACAATTTGGAAGTTATTCAATCACAATGTGAACATATGTTTGGCATTGTGTTTGCTTTAATATGCAGGTTTATTTTTCATTGATTGACTAATTTGAGAGATGTAATATAATGCCAGAAATAGTAAATATTATTACATTCCACATTTCATCACAAGTTCACAACAATGAACCAAACATGACCTAATTAACATATTCTTGATAAATTGTGCTAAAATAGGAGAGGATTGATATTCTGAAACCTGCCCTGCGTAACATAAGCTGTTCATGCCTTGGCTGAATCAGATTTGGAAGGTGTACACACGTGGATGCCCTTCAACTTTTGTAGCAGTATGCATTATTTCAATTATTTTGTCCTTGGGGTTGCAGGTGTAAGCATTGCGTTAATTTCATTCAACTAATGTAGGATGGAAATATGTGTTCTATCCTTGCAATGACATGTCTCCTCAGTGCTTGTGCATATTGCTACTAATTAGTGCTTTCCTGTATTATCCATCTGATGCAACATATTTGTGTGCGTCCGTGCTGACATATAAACACTGTTTTCCTGTTTAAAGGTAATGATTTCGGCAAAGGATGAACCAGATGCACTGGTTCCTCCAGCTGTTGATGGTTTGCTGAGAGTACATAATAGAATAACAGATGGTTTAGATGCTGAAGCTGACCAGCCTCAGCGAGGTGCTGGTCCTGTAGGGCCAACACGGCTGCTTGTGCCAGCTTCCCAAGCTGGCAGCCTGATTGGCAAGCAAGGGGCAACCATTAAATCCATACAGGATGCTTCAAAATGTGCTCTCCGCATTCTTGGTAAGATTCATATTTCCCATGTGTTGTCTCAGTGTGGCAATGCTTCTCCATATTTCCACTGTATTGTAGATCCTTGCTTGTCCTCTGCTAGGCCATGCTAGATCCATGGATTTTGCTTTGTAGTTTTACTGGCTATACGAATATGAAGTTTTTGTCATTGAACTAATAAGTTGTGTACATTGTGACTTATCTCTTGTATGAATCAGGTGATAGGCACCCTTTTGAGGAACCATGTGTACCTTCCAAATGTTTTATAGTTTATTCATTGAGTGAATTGTGAACATATGATATTGCGATATACTATATGCCAGTGATGCTCATGGTTTATGATTAGCATACTTTGTAGATCAACCGTTTTCTTTGTGTATATTGATACTATTTGCTAAAAGCATTTGAAAAGTAGGGAATTCTTGCACATGCATGCATATCAGGGACATAAGTTCTGCCCTTTGAGGCTGCTGGCTAATAGATGCTATAATCTGATATTTACGATATATGCAAGAATGTACCTACCATTTGCCATCTCCCTTGGCTTGTGGGGGTGATTATTCTAGCATCGTTTCTGTATGCACCTTTATTCTGGGCTTGCTAGATCATGGTTAGTGAAATTTCACGAGGCTTAGTGTTGCATGTACACACATGATACATATTTGAAGCGCCCCATATTTGACATTTTCTCCTTCACAGAGAACGTGCCACCCGTGGCATTAAATGATGACAGAGTTGTCGAGATACAAGGTGAACCCCATGATGTTCACAAAGCAGTGGAACTGATTGCAACTCATTTGAGAAAATTTCTTGTTGACCGTAGTGTTCTCCCTTTGTTCGAAATGCAGGTAAGTCAATTTTGTTTTGCAGTTTATTGTTTTGCTTGGATGAAGTATCCGATAAGCAAAACTTGTCTTCTTGACAGATGAAAGTGCACAATGTGCCCAGAGAGCAACCTATGGCTGCGCCTCAACAGTGGGGTCCTCCTCCTCCCTGGAGTCATCCACCAAACATTCCTCCCAGCGGCCCTACTTATGGTGGGAATCAACATTTTATGCCTCCACGGCCACAAGACAACTATTATCCTCCTCCTGATGTGCACCCTGTTGAAAAGCAACAACACTATGGGATTTCTTCATATGGCCGTGATGCACATCCAACTGGCGCTCCTCCTTCCTCTGGGAATCAACACCTACCACATGGGTCTTCTCAAGTTAGTTGCTTTAAATTTGACCATTATCATGAAAACATGATGTGTTTTCTTGCCTATTAATTTTACTGCTTGCACTTATTTTCTCCCATTTTTGTTTGGTTTATTAACAGATTTCCCAAAAGATGCAAGTTCCTCTTTCATATGTTGATGCCGTGATTGGGTCTGCTGGTGCCAATATTAGCTACATCCGCAAGCATAGTGGTGCAACAGTAAGTATTCAAGAAGGTGTTCCTGGAGAGATGACGGTCGAGATTGGAGGGAGTGCTTCACAAGTTCAAACTGCTCAGCAGCTGATCAAGGTATTTTCATTTGTTCTCTTAGATTGTGTCAGTTTCCACATGTATTCATTACCTGCATTTAGGCTAAAACTACATGTGATGTGCTGAGGATATACTCCCTCCGTTCAGAAATATAAGACGTTTTAGGTTTGTGAATCGAATGTATCTAGACGTCTTTTAGTGTATAGATTCGTAATGGTTCGGAGTGAACCTATACACTAAAAACGTCTAGATACATTCATTTCACAAAGCTAAAATGTCTTATATTTCTAAACGGAGGGAGTATTTTCTAGTCTCTTCATATTGTCACCATCATATATTTAGCGATGTATTTAACCCAGCCCACCTGACATGCCAACTAATTGTTGCAGTACATTGAACGTAGCAGTATGATTGCATCCGTAGTGGCCATTTGATTTGTGTTATCTACTCCCTCCGTCCCAAAATAAGTGACGTGGGTTTGTCTAGATTCGGATATATCTAGACACGTTTTAGTATATAGGTACATGCGAATCTGGACAAATTCAAGTCACTTATTTTGGGACAGAGGGAGTATAAGATGTACACATAACTCTTGTATCAGAAGGACCCATACACTTGATATGTACACAGAAGATGTTGCACAACTTTAAGAGGAAAATCCTTATCATGGCTCCTTGATACTTCAAGCTGTGTTTAGGTGGATATATATGCTTATTTTCCATCGTTGAAATTACAATTTCAGAAGCTACAATACTGTGTAGTTGTGCCATTCTACATGGAAATCATACTGTCATAGTACATTTTAACATATCATTTTCTGTCATCTTTTTATCAGTTCCCTCATTGCAGAGGTTTTGCGTGTCTTCTATTAATTGGTCATCATTTGCTTGCAGAATTTCATGGCTGAAGCTTCTCCCCAAGTTCCTCCACCTGGTCCTGCTCCCTCCCAACCACTTGAATCAAGCTACAACTCATACCCGCAGTATGGAGGGCCATCGTATGGCTCCCCTCCAGGCAGCGCAGGTCCTGCCCCTCACAATGGAGGAAGCTATGGTGCACACTACCCGCCGAACTATGGGTACTAGTTGAGGCACGAAACACTCTAGGATTTAGATATGGACTCGGTTTTTGTTGTTCGGCCTGTTAATCTGTTGAGAACGTGAGATTATTAGGATTTCCCAAATTTATGGTGGTGTAATCTGCTTTCTGAGTTCTTATGCCAATGACAACTGTTATCTGATACGGAGTACGTTTTTAGTTACTCCCTCTGATCCATCATAAGCGCTGCTGATTTACACTTGTACACATTAGGGATCGGAGGGAGTACTACTTTTTGTGCTGTAAACTTGATGTTCGCTTATGTCCCTCCTTCAGACTCTTGCTAGTCCTGTTTCTGCCCCGCTAAAAACAAGTCAAATCAACTGCTTCTCCATAGTGGTGTGAGGTGACTGCAAAGGCTCTCAGCGATAGAAGGAGACAAATAGTGCCCTACGATCTTTTTCTCTACTACGTGTGAGCATCAGCCAGATTGCTCGAGGTAGGACATTTTTGCAACACTTGCCTGCTTTCGCTACGCTGGTTAGAATGTACTCCCTCCGTTTCAAAATATAAGATGTTTTAGCTTAACTTTGTAAAAGTAGTCTATCTAGATCTCTTTTAGTATCTAGGTTCACTTTAAATCTAAATGAATCTTGACATAAAAAGAGATCTAGATACACTATTTACAAACCTAAAACGTCTTATATTTTGAAACGGAGGGAGTAATAGCGATTATATATACTAAATTTCTCGCAAGAAGTTTGTACATGAAATTTACTTGAAAAAAAAAGCATAACGATTGCATCGTGGGTTCCGATGCGCCCACAATCTATTCATACCCATTATGTTGTCCGCGCATCTTGGGAAACATGTTGGTTAATGCGAGTTGGGACACAATCTATTCACACCATTATGTTGTCCGCGCATCTTGGGAAACATGTTGGTTAATGCGAGTTGGTACACAATCTATTCACACCATTATGTTGTCTGCGCATCTTGGAAAACATGTTGGTTAATGCGAGTTGGTACACAATCTATTCACACCATTATATTGTCCGCGCATCTTGGGAAACATGTTGGTTAATGCGAGTTGGTACACAATCTATTCACACCATTATGTTGTCCGCGCATATTGGGAAACATGTTGGTTAATGCGAGTTGGTGTGGGTGTCATGTCTATGGTTTTCTGATGGGTAACGCAATTTACATGTCGATATAAACTATATGTTCTTCATGTCTTGGCTGATTTTTGGACTTACGTCATGCGGAGAAATCCTGGGACTGACACATAACACGAGAAATCTTACTTACGTCATGCGGAGAAATCCTGGGACTGACACATAACACGAGAAATCTTGAGCCTGACACCTAGCGCTTCACTGGACATTCTCGGACCTACAGTACTAGGAAAATGCTTATCCATAGATTTATACTCAGTGGCGCATGAAAAAGGTGACGCCCCATAGGTAAATAACCTGTGGCACATGTGGTAAAGATACACCACAGATAATAAAAATATCAGTGGCGAATGGGTATTGGGTGCGCCGCAGATAAGTCTGGGCATCCATATCTACCACTTATGGATGACCCCTGATATATTCGTGGCGCACCGCAGACACCTGTGCCACAAATAAGTTTTGAAAAATTCTACTCACACCCCCTCCCCGTGGATCGCCTTTCCAGTCTTGCAATAAAAAAACACTTTAAATATTAAAATCCTTTGACATGTATGTTGGTATTGTGGTCTATTTTATAGAAAAATTAACAAACATGAATTTTGATTTTTTTTCGCAAAAAAAGTCATGCCACGATAAAACGGTCATACCTTTTGTATACGATATCGGGAAAAAAATCTATAATATATCAAAATGACGAGAACGAAAATCTACATCCGCTCAGCCACTTTTAGAATCTCAAAATTTGAAAAGAATAAAAAGTTACGGTAAACCTTCTTCTTCTTCTTCTCTTCTCCTCCTCCTCTCATTTTCTTCTCCTCTCTTCTTCCTCTCCCCTTCTCCTTCTTCTTTTCCTTCTTCCCTTTCTTCTTCTTCTCCTTCTCCTTCCTCTCTCCTTCTCCTTCTTCTCTTCTTCTCCTTCCCCTCCCCTTCTCCTCCTCTCCTCCCCTTCTCCTCCACCTACTTATCCTCTCTCCGGTCACCATGTCGTCCTAGAGCCCCTCCCTGACCCCTGGAGGCAACGTCCTAGAGCTACTGCCTGACCCCGGACGACGCCACCCTCGAGATCCTCCCGGACCCCCCTCCCCCTGCCGCCGCCATCGAGATCCTTCCCGACCAACGCCGACGCCATACTTGAGCTACTCCACGGCCAACATCGGCGCCGTTCTCAAGCTCGTCGACATCCCCGTCCTCGGCACCGAGTGCCTCTTACCGGCGCGGCCACGGCCTCCCGCACCTCCATGCGGTGGTAGGTGGTGGCCATGGTGGGGCGAGGGCGACGAGATCCAGATCCAATTTTTTTTTTGAATTTTGAAAAATTTATATATGGCGCAGTATACCCACATGCGCCACTGATATTTGAACTATCCGTGCCCCATGTCGACATGCGCCACGGATAAAAAATATCAATAACGTGACGACAGTAGCGTACATCCCATGCGCCACAGATAGCAAAAACAATGCGTCATCTGATAGACAAATCTATAGTAGTATTATAGCCATCAAGATCAGGTATGCATGCCGTAGCATACGGCCATCAAGACCATCATTCATCTACAACTGTAAGTCAGCATGTCCATATGTACGTCACACAGGGTTTAGCGTACTTATTGCAGAATATTTTTGGTTATATGAACTTTATTATTGTATTATTTTACTGTTTTAAATAGAATCTTTTGGCGTATAAGGTGACATAATAATTTATAATGTATAATTAATATTCATAGGAGAAAAGGAACATCAGATACCATAACCTTTTCTTTAACTAAACACTTCAGGCAAACAATATTAGTTTGAGAGCTAGCTAAGAAGGTGATGCAAGTCGAGTACCTTCTCTCTGTAATACAATGCAAAGGACATCTTTATACGGTGGTCACCGGTGGAGCTCAACACCATTAGCATGTAGGAGAGGAGTTAGTACTGCAGCTCGGCGGCATACAGGAAGACACAACTGTCATAAGTAGAGTGGAGGAACACAAACATTTGCTTCCTAGGCCTTGGATGGAACAAAGGAATCTGCACGTATACAGACGAGCATTTATCGTGACAATGCAGCAAATAATATAAAAAAATATTAACTGAAAACGAGACACAACTGACTATTACTACTGGCCATCACCAATGTTTTGACGTTAGCTACGACGTGGCCGGACGCCTGCCGCATCCTGCTGCTCTCAGCCTGAGATTCTTATACGCCACCATAACTGAACCCACATGCGAGCAAACCGATGAACTCAAACGGCTTAGCTGCAAGCATCCATGATGACGAATTATGAGAGAATCGAGAGATGTTCCTTCACATTTTTTCGGCTCCTGGGCTGCTGCATAACAACGAAGACCTGAAATCGATAAAAAATGTGTGTGGTAGCTGCTTTTCTAAAAGAGAGAAGAAATGGGAGGGAGCAGGGGAAATCGAATAGAACATGTGGTACCTACCTGCTGAAGAGATGTGGTGAGGTAGAGGCCTCCACCGGAGAGTTCAGAGATGCCCCGCTCGGAATGCTCTGTCTCGCCTCCTTCCTCTCAGTCCACCGCTTCCCATCCGACCTTGCATTGCAAACAAAGGCGAACGGAGAAACATTAATTTATGAAAACGGAAACCAAGCAAAAAAGTGTCGACATTTATCTCGTCCACTTGAAGTTGCTGTGGCTAGACACAGGCGAACGCGTTTTTGACTTCATGCTCGCGACGACCATCATCTGTGGCCCCCGAAGCCATGGACGTCGAATTGCGTGGACTCCTTGAAAGAGAGACGGAGATGGTCAGAAAAATATATAGAGAGATGAAGCATATGTGGGTCGTGAGCATACCATGCAGACCGAGGGAGGCGGCATCAGAAACGCACCGTGTCCTACATTGTGCCGGACCAGATGTGGATGCCGCCGGTAACACTCTTCTCATTTGCGCATGTGTCTGCGCCGTCATGGTCGCCTAGGCGGCCGACCTCCGCTCGTCATGGATCAGCGTCATGATCGCTGCTGATTGACAACGAAAGAGAGAGTATGAGAGAGGAAAATAATAAGAGAGATATAGGGACAATGAGGTCGTACCTGTGAAGCCTTTCGTCTCGTTGCGTGTTGGTGGTCCTCGTCGAAAAGTCCACCCATCTCCATCCTCAAGCGCGCCCTCTCCTGACTGAGAGAGAATAAGAATGACGAAGCTGCAGTAGTAAGACACCACGTCGCATTTTGGGTCATCTTCTAGGGCAGCCGCAGCGCCAGCTCTGGGTGTGGTCATCACTGGAGAGATGCATGCTACTGACCTAGAAGATGAACCAAAGCACGATGGAGATGGTTGAGGAGAGAACCCAGTTGAAGCATTGCATATAGAAAGAATGGTGAGAGGTGATATATCCTGCTTATGGATAAGTTCGCGAGAGCAGTTCTCACACATATGTGGAACCTGTCGTACGACGCATATCGCGAAAAACCGAGGAGGCTAGGTTCTACGCTTACAGTTGGACTGTCTATCGCTTGAACAACCCCCGACAATAGTTTTCTTGTCCATGATGGCTCCCGAACGTGACCCGTTGTACGATCTCATCGTGAGAACCCGCGCCTTCTACGGTCTACGCTGACATACGACATGGGCCTGAGTCTCCACGTCGTTTCTGGACAGTCCCCACTGACGTGATAAACCGCGCCTGGCATGGACTTACGGTGCCACGTTGATTCTTTATGGGTCCCATGTCTGCGAGAATCTCCGGCCGACATGGGCTCACGGCGCCACGTCGGTTCTCGGTAGGCCCACGACCGCGAGAAACCGTGGCCGACATGGGCTGACGACGCCACATTGGCTCTCGGCGGGCCCCAACACCCGGCGGATGCGGAGGTGTGTCGCACCGGGAATGCCTCTCACAGAGCGCAGTACTCCTCGTGTACGCCGACGACGGACCCATGACACGCGCGCGGTCCACCGTCCTACGACGCGGGGTACGACCGAACGCACAACACCCGTCCGCAGGCTAGAATCTTTTGCCCTGATCCGCAGCAGGGCCCGCCTCCCGGGAGAGCAAGGCTCCGTTGCGCCCGTGCCTCGTGTCCTCTCCGAGCGTCCATCCCAAGACCGAAAAGAATCGGTACGGCGTGGATTATAATTTAAGCCGAAACAATCTAGCGCTATTATTTCTATGTGTGCGTGCGTGTCTAAACTTTGCCGACACCTGTCACTCCACATTGTGCAATGTTTTTTCCCTCAGCGGCTGAGGCTCAGCTCGTGCCATTACCTGCTTGATCTTCTTCACTTGCCTACATATACAACATGTTGACGGGTATTCTGTATAAATGCACCTACATCGCATTTAATAGTTGCAATCTAGGAACTATACATGTTATAAGATGGCGAGGAAATTGTTGCCCACGTGGAGCTGGGGAAGGTAATGAGTTTGTGAGCCACGTTAACATTTACATTCAATTTTGGACCAATAAATTATACCACCAATTCTTTCTTCTTTATCATCGTAGTGGGCAACCATACCAAAAATTAAATTGAACATGGAGCAACCAGTAATAGATCACACATGCTCTAAAGAGTAGTCATCTGTACAAAATGGTAACCTGGAAATGTTGTAATTTCTAGTGTACCACACTCTTTTCCTAATAGTATTAGTTACATACATATTGAGTCTGAGAGCTAAGACCATTTGAATCTGCAACATTCACACCACACATGGCAGAAGTACCTGAAACTCTAAGGTGTATTTAAGTTTAGTTGACAGCAGAAGTACCTGAAACTCTAAGTTGTATTTGGTCAAATAAGTAATTAGCTAATTAAACTGAACTTAATCGTCAACTCTAGGGTGAAAATTTGATCAACAACTAAGACTTTTCCTTAACTGCACTTATTTGACCAAATGACCGACAAAGAGTAAAGGAATTTCTACACACAAGGGGCAACAAAATTAGCTTTGGCTTTTGTTTCTAGCTCCGCTTGAGCTATTTCGTCCAGTTCTCCTGAGGTGGATGTATTTCATTCAAGATATAGACCACAAAGCGGTTGTGTAAGGATCTTGTTTTATCAGGTGTCATCTATAACTACAAGTGAGAAATTTCTATTCCGTGGCCAAAACTTTACTGGCGCCTCCCACTCCCATGCTTACGGTGCACATTGCTCATGCCTTATCAAACATTTACCGCCTTGCTCTTTTTCACTAGCCTACGGATCCAGTATGCTTACACGTGTTAATATATTGGCATGCCACACCAACATCACAACTAGCAGTTAATGCTGTTCAAGCCCTACATGTTATAAGATGGCCAAAAGCTTGTTGGCCACACATTGAGCTGGATGAAAACAATAAGTAGGTGCACCACGTTAACATTTACACTCAACTACGCAAATAAGCATTGGAAACTATAACAAAGAGAACAAATTAATAATAAACTTGGCTGATTCCGTGATGACCTGGACACCGACACAAATCTTATAACATTTAGTGAAGGGAAATATAACGCACCACACTAGCTCTTTTGGTCACAGTTACTAAGAGTCCTAGATCATATGATTCTACAATCCCACAATGCGCGGAAAAATCGCTCAAGAGTCAAGGGTCATGTGCTACAAGATAGGTCTACCAGTGTGGTTAGTACTATTAATTAATACAGAACATGCCTTCACACACGGCTAAACTGAACCGTCAAACATGATTCATCAAACCATCACTATATATGCAAGGGTGGGCGTTGGGCCTCCACATCGCACACAATTTACTAAACCGTCTGCAAAAGATCGAAAATTTGTACAGGATTACTTTTGACAAATCGTTTGCGATAGAGAGGGCCTTCACACACGATTTTTATGCTTGACTATCAGCGTATTGGCAGATCGCAAATGATGAAGGTTGAACTAGTTGTATGTGTTCAACTCATATGGAACACAGTTCCTTCAACCAGCCATATGCTTATTGCTGGCATCACATACGTTTTAGCTATGCAACAACAAACAGTACCAGCAGAACAATATAGCATATGTATACCGAGCTATAGCCAGCAACCCATAACTAAAAGATTGCATGCTCATGCATTAGAAAAATATAATTATATTTGATTGTACATTTTATACACCACATGTATACATGTGTTTCGATATAGATTCAATTGCAAGCTATAAACACGAGAGAGCTGCAAAAATAATTCTCTCTGGTAGGGACATGCCAATTGAACTGAACACAAAGCAGGAAGTATCACACATACGCTCAGGAATAAAGTCGTGCGATTGATAGTAACCTGGATATTGGCACCAATCCTGTGGCATTCAGTATATAAAATTTCTAATGTACCACACTCCTTTGCTCCCAATTACTAGGCACATCTCACCACATGTGACAAAACCAAGATTATATCTCCTTTGTTGTTCGGCCTATCGATCAATTGAGAATGTGGAATTATTAGGTGTTCGGATCTTGTTGGTGTCCTTCTTCACTAGTGACAACTGTTCTTTGATAGGCGGTGTTGCTTCTCTTTTTGTTCTGTAAACTTAATCATTAGCCTAGGTCCTCCCTCATGCTCTAGTTAATCCTATTTTCGCATCGGTGAAAAAGTAGCAAGAAACAACAGCCTTGCCAGTGGTCACTAGACTCCTGTGGTGGTGTAAGGCGAATTTTGATGAGCCCTTTACGGTTGTGTTGCCGTGACGAGACCAACACCAAATAAAATTTCCACCCATCATCTCTTTCTCTCTTATGTGCTTGTGAGTGTCATCTTGATTTCTAAAGGTGTCACATTTTTTCAAGACTTCTCTGGCGCGGTACTGTTCACATGCCTAGATGAACACTCCAACATCTGCACATCTACTAGCCCACCCAGCCGTACTAGATCAGATGCTTTGAGGCGAAGATGATAAAAACCATTTTGGATCAAAGCCAAACAAGCTAACCGTAGGGACCAAGTCGCTAGTTCTACTCCACTTTTCCTTCCAATTGGAAAGGAATCAGGCCGCTAATTATGTCGGTGCATTGGGTGACTTGGTTTGAGATTCATCACAAGGTTGTTCATTTCACGACAAGATTGTATCAGTACATTTTTTTTCCGTTCAAGTGAGCAAAATCAGAACGTAACGGCGATCGGCTGGAGATCCAATACATCCTTAAAACCTCATTGGATGCCTCTTTGTTTGTTTTTGGCTCATGTCCTTTTGGGATCCTCTTAGTTCACATTGTCCACTCAACCGAGTGTCTCAGTACCACCTCAACCCTCAGTGCTACAATTTCTCTTTGGTGGGAGTATTACTCTTAAGGATCAGGCACATAGACTTTTTTAAGGTACTACAATGTAAGTGCCATTAGAAAGTTTCAGTCTACTTAAAAAAGATTGCACATAAGTACCACACAAAAGGTAGAATCAAACTTCACCAGAAGGTTATCTAATTACCTTCTTAAACTGAACTTAACCGTGAATATTTAGCTCCAAGGTTCATCATATATAAACCAAAGCTTTTCATTCATTCTACCAATCATAATGTGGCAATCTCAGGGTTTTCTTTATAGCAGGGTCATCTATAATGTCCACTGAGAAACCTGCTCTTTGTGACCAGAACATTACCGACACCTCACGCTGCCATGCCTACATCGTGATATGTTTTTGCCCCATTCGCCTTTACCGCCTTGATCTTCTCACTTGCCTACGGATCCAACATGTTGACAAGTACTTCTACATCTGTTAATTATTGGAATCCAAGAGCTACACATGTTAATATAAGATGTCGAAGTAGTAGTTGCCTACGTGGAGCCAGAGGAAGGTCCTTGTGCCGACACGTGTGCTTAAAAAAGATCTATATCCAGCTTTTGTTATATTAAGCCTCCTTTTTCTATAAATTAGCTCTTTTTGCTACAAAAGAGTTCGCGTGCACGGTCAAAAAAGAAGACAAATCTCGCAGGAAATCTTGCCGGAGACTTTGTAGCAAAAATGTTGTGCTAATATAACAAAACCGACTTCGCAAGAGATATCGCCGGAGCTCTCACCGGAAGCCTTGTAGCAAAAACTTTGTAATATTCAACACATAAAAAGGATTGTAGCAAAAACTTTCTTAGCAAAAAGATTGTTTATATTATGCAAGCCCAAAAATCTATGTAGCGAAACAATTTCGTCTATGTCGCAAATTTACAGAACCATTGTAGCAGAAAATTCCTTGAAGCAAAAATCACAAAAAGCTGGTGTCCCCTGGCCCTTGCGCGGGAACAAGCACATGTGCCGGTGAGCCCTCTCCCGATCTCCCCTTGTAATAGGCCCGTCCACCCCCTGTAGCACCAGCCTTGGCCACATCTCGCACCCATGGGGATAGGGTCGTTGTCGTTGATGGCGGCACCACCATCGCCCTCGAGCAGTTGGGGGCAAGGGGAGTCGTCCGCCGGAGAGGCACCATGAGGAGGTTGGCGTGCGACGGCGCGAGCTACAGGGGTGGCACGCGAGCAACATCCAGGCAAATGCGGTGTAAGGGATATGGAGTTGCAGAGGTGTGGCAACGCGAGCTGAAGGTGGGCGGCGATGCGAGCTACATGGGATGGAGGAGGCTGGAGGAGTAGCATCGAAGCACGACCAAGCAGCGTCGGGGAAAGGTCGTCGCCCATGGCAGGGAAGCTACGGGCGGGGCGGCGGAAAGGATCCTTGGTGTGGGTTACATCGCCGTGCCCGTGCTTGGAGAAGATAAGGTGGACATTTTCTTTTTTATTCTGGGAGGGTGTAGAATGGGTCGATCTCACAGGGGATGTGTATAATTTTTCATATCCTATTTCATTCCTATGACTTCAGCTTGTCCATCCAACATCAGTTCAACAAATTATCTGTTGTTGTCATTGATCCTCTGCCACATACTAATAATTTTTCTTTGCTTTAATTTTCCACAACACTTCATCTAAACTTAATAATCAACTCTGAGGTGAAAAGGTGATCAACAACCAACTTTTTCCCAGCTGGATTTATATTTGACCAAATGACGGACAAAGAGTAAAGGAAGATCCACACACAAAGGGCAATTGAAATAGCCCGTGCTTTCGTTTCTATCTCCGCTTGACCTATTATGTCTATTTCTCGTGATGTGGATGTATTTGATCCAGGCTACAGATTGCAAAGGCGTGGTCTAAGGAACTTGTTTCATCATGTGTCATCTATAGAAACAAGTGAGGAATTTCCACCTTGTGGTAAAAATATTACCGGTGCCTTCCACTCCCATGCTTCTGTTGCACATTTCTCGCCTTGATCTTCTTCACTAGCCTGCGGATTTAGTATGCCTACAAGTGCTATATATAGAGGCACACCGAACAAACATTGCCTTTAGCAGTTAATGCAATCCAAACGCATGTTATAAGATGGTCATAAACCTGCTGGCCACGGACGCGGCTTGCCTGTGCCGCAGGCGTGCGACCATCCCCGAGCTCTTTCCCCGTCCCCGAGCTCGAACTGACCAAGAACAGAAGCAATGGTGACTGAGCCGGCCGGCGAGACCTCTGGTCGTTCGCCCACCCCGTCGACGGATCTCGCCGCTCTGCTGCCTCCAATTGGAAAGGAATCAGGCCGCTGGTTACGGAAGGGAATCAGGTACACGGGAAAGAATACGGGAGGGGATTGTATTTCTGCCTTGTTTTTTTGGCAAGGAAAAGCCGGACGTCGGGGGCGCGTGAGGGATAACCACTCGATGTGATCCACACGTCGCGTCGCACGGATGGTGGCACGCGTGCGGCACAGGCAAGCCGTGTCCGCTGGCCACATGGATATACTAATGAGTTGGTGCACCATCAGGGCCGGTCCTGAGATTTGAAGGGCGTAGGACGAAATAAGAACCGGGGCCCCTATATGCTTATATAGATATATGAATTTCAACTCATAAACTTCTAAAGTGCTCACAAAAAGCATTATTGATATCAAATATTGTGTACAAATAGTTTTAAAATTTTCTACTAACATTACTACTTCCTCAATTTAGAAATATAAGACGTTTTAGATTTGTAAATCAAATGTACCTAAACGTCTTTTAGTATATATGTTCGATACACTAAAAGATGTCTAAATACGTTCATTTCAACAATGTTAAATATCTTATATTTCTGAATGGATGGAGCAGATGTTGAGGCATTGATGATGGTATGACGATAGCAATCTTATTAATTATTAGGACGGCCTTCTTGGACCGTGTTATCGTGGAGGATGTGCACGCAGTGTGGTCTCATCTCGGTGAATTGGCTTCCGGCCTCTCCAAGTGGCGTGTGACGTCCGATGATGGGTCACCTCCGCTACGGTCGCCGAATGGTAGAACAAAATAGCAGCTTATACTCACATTAAATTAGAGAATTACCCATGGTCATGCAGTTGAGAAATCAGCACGTAATTGAAAATGAAATAAGTCTATATCCATTAGTGGAAGGATAAATAGTTGATTGTGCGCTGTGTTTCTGCATCGGTCTCCTGGCCCTAGTCTAACCACCGGCCTTGACCCAGTTTTTTAATAAAAAAAGATAGCTAACCAAATGTAAAGGAGAGTAAAACCCATGTTAAGACAGGCCCAAAATACAGTCCAATAGGTACACAGCGAAGCTTCGTCCTCATCGTTTCACTGAATGGAAGAAAAATTTCTGCTCTAATGGCGCCCCAAAACCAGCTCATTCCCCAGCGTACATGAGATTTGGGGCCCCTTGATATCGGGGGCCCAGGGCGGCTGCCCCGCTCGACCCCCCTCAGGGCCGGGCCTGTGCACCATATATATTAATATCTATATTTTTTTGACATGGAACACCACATTCCGTTAACTGCTAATTTGGTTGAAGGGGAAGGTATTCCAGGGTTCTATTTCCACGAGGGGGATTTCTCGTGTGCGTAGGGTTTACCCTCCCACCATGGGGGAGATATCCGCATGTCAGTTTGGACGTCAATGGGGAGGATAGGAAACTAGGATCAGAAGGAAATCACGATCAGGAAAATGCCATGATGATTCTTATGAGAAACCATAATGTTTGAAGGCCATGGAAACGAGCTCAGTTTCTCGTAAGAAACCCATAAAAATTAGGAAACATGATATAGAGCTCAGAAATTGTCAGGAAAAAAATAGGAAACATGATATACACAAATAATGATTGAAAAATCACGAAATTTAGCGCCGACCTAGCCACACAAACAACACAACCCCGGCTATAAAATTAGTGTGCTAATTATGTTTTACATTGGAAATACTAATTACCGCTACAAGTCATGAAAAAATATTGTATTGTACGAAAAAATGTCACATTTATGTAACCGATCAATGCCGAATTGTTGCTACTTTAACTTCAACCATGCATTTCTCTGAGAATGTTCACCAGTTGGCTTATAAACCCTGCATAGAACAACATCGCAAAAGTTCGTCACATCCTGGACATAATAGGAACGAGACTATGTCCCTCACGAGAAGCAGACGTCAGTTCGTCACCTCTCCTCTTTCCTCAAGAGCACGGACCCTAGAAGCATAGATCTGAGAGAAGCTTATAGAAACCATGGATCATAAGCAGGGATAGAGAAGATCAGGAGATGGTTAAATTAGAGTACGGAAATTATCACCAAGTGGAAGAGAAGCAACTCGTGTTGCAGCTTCAGAAGAGGCGGACGCAGGAGGGATCTCGGACTAGCAGAGGATGTTGGTAACCGTTGGGAGAGGTCGACGTAGCAGTCCCCATAGCGACTGAGGTCCTGGGGAGGGGAGGAGGGGATGGGGGAGGATAATTGTTTAACCAATTTTAGGAATAATACGGAAAATTTAAGTTTCGGAAGGGGGCGCGACCTCGGAGGTTGGTGCCCCGACTATTACTCGTTGGTACTTGAGCCACCGACTGGGCCTCACCGGAACTTGAGACCCCGACTAAAGCGACGCGCGGGCCCCGCCTGCTAGGCTGTCGGCCGACAGAGGAGGAGCGGGGCCCTGTCGGACTTTGAGCCCCCCGACAACTCCTGACGTGGTTTTAGCTCATGGCTAGCCCTCCTCCTTATCCGCCCACGCGGCGCCGGTCAACGGCGCTCCTCTCTTTCTTCTCTTCTTCTTCCTTCCTCCTTCCTCCTCATTTCCAGCTTGCCTGCACCATTTCCTGCTCCATTTTGAGCTGATTTTTGCTACGATTTCCACCAGAACATGGGGTTGAAATACAGTAGAAAGCTAGAAAAGGCCAATCTACTGATGGGATAACTTGGTGAATTGTATTTGGGGCATTTTTTTGGAGGAAGGTGGTGGTGTTCTTGAGGAGCATTGGCTATGGTGGAGGCTGGGACTGCAGCTTGAGGTAGCTGCATGGTGGAGATACCGATCCGGTGACTGGAGGCTACTACACTGCAGGACTTCGCACGCTTCACGGATACAGCCTAATATCTTGCTATTTACAGTCATTTGTGTATGTTGATGGATAGACTTGGATGTGGTCTATTAGCGTTAAGAATATTGGGCTAGAGGATTAGAAGTATATTTGTAGACTATAATGCGGCATGGTACAAGTATTTGACGAGTTTTGGTATTTTTTAGGTCAAAAGTTATGTCAGATAATGTACTGCTTAGGTTTTACTATGGTCATAGTGCCGTAAGAACAACAGAGCACATAAATGATTTGGGCGAGTTTCAATGCATTGATAAAGGCCTACAGGCTCCTAAAACATGGTCCCTTAGTGAGTTAAAGGATTGGCTATCTGCTTTTTAGGGATCCCTCAGACCCATACTGTCGGTGTGCATGCATTATGGTCTAAGTCAAGAACTACCGCTTTGTTTTATTTGAGACCATTTGAAGAGGACTCTAAATGGCTCAAATGTATGAAAGCTTGCCAAACAAGGAGAGTTAACCCCACCGCCTTAGTGCTTTATGTGGCAAAAGAGGGTGGGTATGATCATGGCCAGAGCAGTCAGACCCATTATGGGGATATCCCATCGATGGTGGTTATGATCATGGCGAGAACAGACAAGCCCAAGATGGAGGTGAAGGTGGCTACCATCATGGGCAATGTAGTCAAGGCCAAGATGGAGGTGGTGGTGGCTACCATCATGGCCAGAGCAGTCAAGGCCAAGATGGAGGTAGTGGTGGCTACCATCATGGCCATAGCAGTCTAGGCCAAGATGGAGGTGGTGGTTATGATTCTCATTAGAGTAGTTATGCACACACTAGAGGTGGTGATTATGAATCAGTTGAGAGCAGTGATGCAATAGGAGAAGACATTTTTAGTGGTGAGGCGGATGAGGATGAGATATACGAAGGTTTCTTGCAAAATCAGATGGAAGCCGAAGATTTAGATGGCGACGGTGATATCGCTGATGATTATGCTTAGTCTGATGAAGAAGATATCGAACAACCTATTCTGGCATCATGGAATAATGACAACACAACGGCAATGAATGTGAACGATGGGCATGATTCCGTCTAGCACTATCACGAGAACAACATCTCCCAGGGTGCATTATATCTTAGCAAGAGACATCTGCAGGAAGCAGTTGTTGCGTGGGCATTGCCCATTTATATAACCTATCAATGCCGAATTGTTTCTACTGTTAACTTCAACCATGCATTTCTTTGAGAATGTTCACTAGTTGGCTTATAAACCCTGCATAGAACAACATCGCGAAAGTCTAATACACAGCCCTAGAGATACACATCCTGGAGATAACAGGAACGAGACTATCTCCCTCACGAGAAGCAGAGGTCACCTCTCCTCTTTCCTTAAGAGCACGGACCCTAGAAGCATAGATCTGAGAGAAGCTTATAGAAACCATGAATCATGAGAAGGGATAGAGAAGATCAGGAGATGGTTAAATTAGAGTACGGAAATTCACACCAAGTGGAAGAGAAGCAACTCGTGTTGTAGCTTCAGAAGAGGCGGACACATGATGGATTTTGGACTAGCGGAGGATGTTGGCCGCTGTTGGGAGAGGTCGACGTAGCAGGCCCCATAGGACTGGGTTCTTGGGGGGAGGACGAGGCAGTGGAAGAACAGATGCGTGCTGGAGGCGCTGGAATAAACACAAGGTGGAGGCGGAGGTGGGCTATCGCATCGTCACGAGAAAGACAAGGGATATTTCTCCCAATGTCCGGAGGCGGGAGGAAGCAACCCGGGGAGTTCGGGTGGATTGGGCCAAGAAATCCCTTCCGCCATGCCACCAAATGGATTGGTTATGAAACTGGTAAAGTATTCGCGCAGGTTTCTTGCCTCGGAAAAGGACATGGCCCGCCAGGATCCCTTAAATCCAAACACGGCCTTAGTGGTTTAGATTAATTTTTTGGTTGGGAAAGTTCTGATTAGGTCTCAGAATTTGTACCGAATAATATTTGATTTGCAAATTTCTATGTTTCTACGTGAGTTACTGTGAATGTTAAGGGGGAATATTGAGTAATTTTACAAAATAAAGAGGTGAATGTTAAGCTAATTAACAAGTTAGTGCCTTAGTGGTTAACTTTTGTTCAAAAGAAATTATAATCAATTCATATGATAACAACGTCCATGGTTAAGTTATATTTTAGTATGATTTTTCAGAGTAACTTTTACATGTATATATTGATACAAACATGTATTTTGTGCACCAATGTGAACAAGTTCAGTCCAAATTGCTGTTGTGTTTTACGATAAGGCACGCCTATATTCTGTTGTTCATATGGTCATCCCTCCACACCCGGTGAAACCGCGGCAAACGGGCTGGGAAGGTTACTTCATTTCCTTTCACAAATCCAATCATTACATATGGTTTAGTAGTCCCTCCTTCCTAAATTAACCGACTTAGCTTTTGTTTAGACGCAAGGACTAACCTTAAACCAGTCAAACTATGAAACCTTATTTCCCCACCCCAGCTATTTATTCAGCTTGTCTGCACAACTCAGGATCTGCATACCATCTTCAGCCTCAGTTCAATAAAATATTATTTTCTTTGCTTTAATTTTCCACAACCCTTTATGATATTCTTGTATCCCAGTTCCCTCTTTGTTTTTATATAATCTCCTTAGTTGCCTTTACTTCGTGTGAGTAATTAATAATATTTTCTATCTTCTGTCTTTCTCCCCACGTGAGTTTTTCTTTCAATGCTGCCTCCTCTTTTTCTCTCTCCTCTAAGAGCAAGGATTGCCGAGGTGGTATTTGGCTCGCGGGTTCAAATAAATCTATTATTAAAATACATAGAAAATAATTATCAAAGGATTTTGAGAGAAAACGTGTATATCCGGACCTTTTTGTTCGTACATAAATTTTCAGGAAAAGGAACATTTTATGTGACTTGTGTAAAAAGATAAAAAAAATGTCTAAGACTAATCATGTTGGAGCATCTGAATTTGTTTTGATCCTAGAGATAGAAAATGTTTTTACTCAAAAATTCTGTGCGGGCATAGAATGTCTGGATATTCATGCAAATACTGTTTTTCTATTCTTTTCACGAATCTTCAAACAATGGGTTCATCTGTACCCATGGGCCGAATTGGATTTCCGGACAAATGGCTGGCTATATGATAATTCCTTAGCTATAAAGATGTACTAGTCTATGAAAACATGATCCACCTTTCTCACAATATTTTTTGGAGCACGTACTGCAGCTCTTAATCCACAACCCACTTCTCTTCTCTCTTTTTCAACTTAGTTAAAAGATCATTATAAATGAAAGTTTTTGAAACTCTCAGAGTTTTCCTCTATCCATGTCGCCACAATTATTTCTCACCATGTGATTTCATTGACTTGCACTGTCAAACCATCAGTGAATCTGGCCTCCCAAGGCCAACCCTCCAAAGCCTCTTGCAAACCTTAAACAACTTGGATGGATGCCTCGCAGGCCCGAACTGGCCCTCGATACCCAGATTTTCCCCTCGCGAACACATGTCCGCGCCTGCCTTAGCGGGCCTCACATGCCCCGTCCCACTGTGTCTCCTGTGGCGAAATTTTCCCCAAAGATCTTTCCTCACCAACACATGTCCTTACCCATGTAGCTGGACGCTAGCACCCGCAACCGTGTGGGCCATAGCATCATCGGACACTGGTAGGAGCACACACGTCGAGGTGAGGCTGGAGCTAGCATGAGCTCCGCTTCCTCCGTGGCATGCGTACCGTCATGATCCAAGTTGGCTTTTCCAGGTCATAGTCATTTGCGGGTCTCCGCGGTGAGATACTGGGGTGGGGCCCTACGTGGGAGAGGTGTTCTCGCATACAATGCATGTACGCGTGAATCCGGATCTACGCCATGCCTCATGTATGCGCTTGGTACCATCGACTGATGATTGCCTCTCGGGAGAGGCCACACATCACACGACTTTTCCATCACTTCTCACCAGGACACTCGTCTTTGTGCCATGCCTCGCACGTTGTTCTCTCGTCCGTGCATTGCCTCACAATGCATACCTTCTCCTTTTTTTTTTTTAGAAATGGGCGCTTTATTACTCGAAAGCAATGTTTACATGCGTCCTCTGCATAGCTAGCATGCACACAACCGATCAACCACACAACAAGTACCAAACTAAAATATGAGTATTACAATCCATAAAATAAAATAAAACGACCTGTAGCTATGGTAGTTCAATCCAAAGATCACGCTGTCATCCATGTCGGGAGAAAATATCTCTCGCCGTGTCCTCCAATCACGTACACCCCTCCGCAAACAAGTCACAAAACTCTATACGTTGGAGAATAGTCCATGATCGGAGGATAGCCGTGGCTCGATAAATCACCTGCAAGGAAGAAGAAACGATGTTATTAAAAATCTTGTCATTTCTACATAGTCAAAGCGATCAAATAATGGCAAGCGCTCCCACCCTAAACAAAGTCCTGTATTTATCCTGTATCCCATGTAACTAGTTACCAAATACATTGGTAACCGATCTTGGAGGAGATAAAATAGAGGCTACTTTGGATGATTGACCATATAGTACACGCAAATTTACATCGGAAGAATAAGTGCCGGATTGTCTCATTATGATGACAAAAAACACATTGTGTACTCTCATGCCAATTCCTCTTAACAAGGTTGTCTTTTGTAAGAATTACCCCTTTACGGAGATACCAAGCGAATATCTTTATTTTAAGGGGTAATTTCAGTTTCCAAATTTTACTATTATCATCGACAAGAATATCAGGTTAGATCAAAACTCTATACGTTGAGTCAACAGAAAATTTACCACTCTCTAGTAATTTCCATTTGAACTCGTCCACCCCTCCGACAGTTGTATCGTGGATAATCATAATAAAAGATTGTTTCATGATACTAGTCTAGGCCCGATGAGACTTCTTCTAAACGACACATTAGGAGGGTTAGATTCCAAAACAGTGAAAAGTGTATCCCCTTTGTGTCTAACAATAGAGTAAAGAGCTGGATATTGTACACTAAGGGAAGTTTGGCCAAGCCATTTGTCTTCCCAGAACCTAATCTGCGATCCATCCTTAATATCGAAAACACCAAACTGAAAGAAGTACTTTTTGGACGCCATAAGTGCAACACAAAAGTGTGAATCTCCGGGTTTCCAAACCACCTGAGACACCGCTTTAGAGCCAACATATTTCCTGCAAAGAATGGTTGGCCAGACACCATCTTCTGTTAGCAGTTTGAAAAGCCATTTACCCAGAAGCACGGTGTTTTTGACTTGCAAATTATGTATGACCAGTCCATCGTATTCTTTCGGTTGGCAAACCACATTCCATCTGGCAAGTCGATAATTCGTTTTTTCACTATCCCCTTGCCAAAAGAAACTTGACCGGAAATAATCTACTTTCTTCAAGACACCTTTTGGGAGCTGGAAAAATGAGATCATATACAGTACCATGTTGGTGAGTACTGAGTTTATCAGTACAAGTCTTCCGCCAAGAGATAGCAATTTACCTTTCCAGCTATTAAGATGTTTTTGTAGTCTTTCCTCAACGAGTTTCCATTCAGCAATTGTGAGACGCCGATAGTAGATCGGAATTCCCAGATAATTGATTGGAAATTGCCCTAGGCTACAGCCAAATAGTTCAGCGTATAGGTAAGCCTCGTTTTGGGCCTTGCCAAAACAATACAAATCACACTTATGGAAATTAATTTTTAATTTAGAGAGTTGCTCAAATGCTGATAAAATCAATTCCAGATTCTTAGCTTTCTCTAGATCATGTTCCATAAAAAAGATTGTATCATCAACGTATTGAAGAATAGGAATACCACCATCAACCAGATGGGGAACTAATCCTTCAATTTGGCTAGCAGCCTTGACTCTCTCAATCAGAATAGCTAGCATATCAGCCACTATGTTAAATAGTATATGCAATAGTGGATCCCCTAGTCTTAGTCTTTTTTGGTCTGGAAGTATTTGCTAGTGTCATCATTGACATTGATGGCAACACTACCGCCAGCCATATCATTGACATCAATGCATACCTTCTCCTATAAACACGCATCTATCTTCGTCATTTTTTTTGCATCATGTTAGGTTCACTCCTCCCTTATTGTGGCCTATCTTCTGTGGCCCATATTCCTCGAATAAATAACACCAGACAACCCAAATGAAGCCTAGCTATATTCGACGCGTTTTGGGTGCCAGCGATGGTTCCTTTTAGGCTAAGGGGTGGTACAAGCGAAAGCTCACATTGCTGTATGTAGTACGTGCCATAGGTGACTGATTGAAATTTAGTAGGTACTGTTTCCCCTCTGGCGATGTGACTAACCTCCATCATTCTCCGAAGTGCAATCAATAGTTCGTTCATCCCGCGTGAAGCGGTCTTGCGTTTGTAATATATGTTTCACATGTGTAGGTGCTACTTGGGGGCTAGACGTAGCGGTGCATTTGTTGTCCTCGACCGCTTTTTCTAGCTCGATGACCTTTCACGGATTAGGCGTCTTGGCTCTAGCGCTGCCTTGGACATAAGCGACGTGCGGGATCCTAGTCGTTCATGGCTACGCATGGTGCTTCTGTGCACCTTGCGGGTTTCTACTCGTTTATGTTTTTTTTCAATCGTTGTTTTATCCTCTGTTTCTTCCCCACTTTTGCTTCGTTCTCGGCTGGACATGGTTTTCACGTCTGGTGTCCCATAGCCTGTTTGGGGGTAGGGGCCGGGGTGGGGCTAGCCAGGTCATCTCTAAGCTTTCTCCAAGGATGTGTGTGGAGGAAAACAAAATGGTTGGTGTAAAACTGTTACTTAGGGTCGTTAAAGTTTTTGGATGATCTCTCTACTCACCTCCACACACGACGTTGGTTGTCTCTATCCCCGCTCCCACTTCTCCCCTTCGACGCCACATGACAGGAGACAACTGACGTAGGGTTAGTCCAGTGCCACATCGCGGCTCTCTCTAGCCACCTTGTTGGCTGGAAATTTGTTTCGTCTCCCATGTTATCATTTTCTCCAATGCTCCCCGATCAAATTGTCCACTCCCTCGCCCCCATGTTGCATCTGCATAGGGTGTCAAGGAGGATGTTCATCCTTTCTTGACTGCCCTTGCTTCATCCTACTCACCGACTTGATGGTATGAAGCCACTGTGAGATCATCCTCTCCCTGATTTCTTCTTCCTCTGTGTTTATTTTACTTACTTGCCTCTCAATTATCATTGTGGTGGCCGTGTGTTTAGGGACCGCCTTTGGTTTTCTTAACACGTTTTGATTGTTGGCTTCCACAATGTTAGTTTGGGATATCCTATTGATCAAGATATTAATTTATTGATGTTTTTTTTCATAATATTAGAATCAACATAGTTGGAATCTAAATGATTTTGAACATGCTTTGTTCTATGATATGTTCCAGTTATGGAATTTTTTATATAACATGAATATATTAATAATAAGAAGATATCAATTATACCCGGTCTCTTCAACAACATACTAACTAGAGCAAGTCTAGCCACCAAGGATGCACACAGCCAGAAAAAATGAAAGAAGAAGAAAAAGAAAACAAGTACCCCGCCAAAGCAAACTAAGTCTCTCAGTAGTAGTAGCTCCACTGGTGCTAATGACACCTCGAATCCAAAAAATCTTCTCCGAAATGATGCCTCCAAGAAGGTAAACATGGATGAGCACCGTCGTCTCCCAGTGTAACTAGAGCCTAGATTTCACCTTAGAGAAGGTCCAATCTCTTGACAAAGCCTCCAACAAGGAAATGAACCACTATTGGCCGCTACAACCACTTAAGGTTAGACCTAGGGTTTACACCCCGTAAATTGAGACACAGAGCTCAAAAGCACCGTCAAGAAAGGAGTATATCAGGGACTTCCCACTTGTCAAAAAGACTGATGCAGAACGCCGATTATCCAACACAAAAACTTCGTCTGATCCGTTGCAAGTACTTTGTGGGATCTTCTCGACTTGACAGAGCTTACCCTGTCTTCTTCAAACATGATCGCCCATAATCTCCCATCAACACCTTAGTACTCATGTCAAAGAAGATGTCAAGGCTAACTGACGACGGATGGAGAGCACCACAATGTAAATCCACTCCCATGTCGGAGGCATAATAGGGTAAGATCCCATCGCGCTGCCTCTGTCATGGCTTCGATGGCGGCATGAGGTAGATTAGGTACATCTTGGGCGAGCATCAGTGGGCCACAACATGCACCACGGCGCGCTTGCAAGTCCACGGACAATCAAAGATCTTGGCCAACACCATGGTTGACCAAAGCGGATCACCAGATCACTCTTCCCCCTCGAACAACCTAGTTCACCTCGCTGGGATAGATCCCGCTGAAGCTTCGGTGATGAGGAGCACTCCAAGGAAAAACTCAGGCTGGAGGGCATGGTGCAGACCTTGAGCAGTGAGACGACCTGGATATCATCCAACCAGATCCAAGAAGAAACTACCAAGGAAACAAATGAAAAAAAGGTGGACATGGTCACCCCGCCACCGCCGTTGGACGGCCTCCTCCTGCGTCGATGGGGTGGCTGCTGGCATGGGTTCTTTAGGTTTCAGCATGGGGGATCTCCGGAGTCGCCACTAGTATGGAATTGCCCTCACCTTTTATTTCCAGGACCATTTGCATCTACTTCTTGAGTCTAGGTTATGCATATTCCTTTTAGGGTGATTCACGCAGGTGAGTTCCGTAAACACGATGTCCAGAATCTTGTGCTTCTCTAAAGTTAATGGGCAAGTTACATAAGAGTTACTACCTCCGTTCCAAAATATAAGTCTTTTTAGATAGCTAGTTTAGCTTTCTAAAAAGGCTTACGTTTCGGAACGGAGGTAGTAGCTTCCAAGCAACACTTTTTCCTCTCAAAATAATGGAAAGTGTAAGCTAATCCACAATACCCAAGACATATTCTTTCACGGAAAACAACAATCACGTGTGGCAGAATTTCGGGTCCTAATATGTAGCCATCTATCTCACAAAGGTTCGTACACATGCTTCCTTGAATCTAACAATGCAATGACTCCATTTTATGCCTCATTACGACCTATCTAATTCATGTTATGTGCTTACAAAAAACAGCTATACCAATGTCTTCTTTCCCCTCTTTTTCATTTTAATTTATTTTTTCTCCAACCATTGGCCGATATACACTCGTAATATCTGTTGTGCGTCTACATGTACAACTACATGGTGCTTGTTGTAGCTATTGATAGTCAGTGCAGTACAAAGATGGTGTCACGTTGCTAAACTGATAGTTTAAAAATGGACAAGACTGCTGAATTCGTTAACTATATTTCTTAAGAGTGATGTTGATGTATTGAAAGCCTGCAACCAGCTAGATACAAGAGATGGGGAGATTAGACACTTTTTGGATTTTTTTTGTTCTCTGCTTTGAGTTGTGAACAGAAGCAACTTTTTTTAAATCTTCTTCAAGGAATCTCTCTTGAGCCAAATAAGAGCAAAGGTCTTTTGATATTGTGCAGATTCAGTTCTACTCCTTCCGTTCGGAAATATAAGACGTTTTAGCTTTGTAAATCAAATGTATCTAGACGTCCTTTAGTGTATAGGTTCGTAGAGGTTCGGAGTGAACCTATACACTAAAAGGTGTCTAGATACATTCGTTTCACAAAGCTAGAATGTCTTATATTTCCGAACGGAGGGAGTACTTGATAGTGTCTTGGTTTTACAATGACTTCTCCCAGATGCTTACATTGGTATTACTTTCACGCAAGTCTAGAAACTAAGCCTTTATAGTCGGTATTTTTATTTAGACACATGGAGTTGTGCCTTGCAACTGAGTTCTTCCATTTATGCTTCACATTTATATAATGAAAGCACGGTACACCTGTTCTCATATTCGGTTAATTCGACATTGTAGTGGCGGATCATCAGCAATATTCCGTGGCGCAGCAAAGCCCTAGGTCCATCTGGTACTGAATCAAACTTACACCTAGTGCGTGAGCTCCAGATTGATTGCTCGATTTGGGATAGTTTTCCAACACTTTTCCGGTGCGGCTTCCATGCCTCAGATTCTATGATTCGAAGATGGAACACATTTCAGATCGAATCAAACGAACTAACTGCAGGGATCTCGTCGCCCATTATGCAGGTTAGTTAGGAGGTTTAGCTTGTCTGGGAACACTCCCTTTTCGACAAAGAAAAAAGAGGTTTGGCATGAGCTCAGTCGTAAGATTTTACATTCCCGTGTATATTTTATTTAGTCGCACAGATGAGTCAAAACCACGTGTAATGGTGTCGGCCTTGAGATCCTATGGCTTAGCTAATCTCCTTTTGCATTCCTATTGCTTCAGATTGTCCACACAACTCGCAGTCTGCAGCCCTACAGAGGGGCCCTTCTGCCTCAGTGCAGGAAATTGTCATCCGTGTGGGAACTCTCCTATATGAAATTCTTTTATGTTAGTACTTCACTTCAATATCCAACAAGCCTGTATGACGACAGTTTCACTCTACTTAAAAGGGGTACCACACAAAAGCTATCCGAGTCCAAAACGCTAGCTGAATCTTTTCTATCTAGTTTCACGACAAACTTAACTAAGTAGCTATTAATCAATACTACTTAATAGTCTTTTTTTTATTCGCAAAAAAAATAGTCTTTTTTTAAATGGGCGCATATATTACTTCAGTAATGTTTCCACACAGCCTCTACATAGCTAGGATGCACATAGCCGATTCACCACACCAAATATCAACACAAATGTACGAAAATTACAAAACATGCTATAAAATGAAACTCCACGAGCTAAATTTGATCGTTCGCAGATCACGCTGCCATCCATGTCGGAAGAAAATATCCCTCGCCGTGTCCTCCAATCGCGTACACCCTCCACAAATAAGTCGCGCTGCTCCATACGCTGGAGGGTAGTCCATGATCAGAGCTCGATAGATAACCTGCAAAGAAGAAGATACGATATTATTAAAAGTCTTGCCATTTCTACATAGCCAAAGCGACCAAATAATGGCAAGCGCTCCCATCCTAAACAAAGTCTCATATTTATCCTGTATCCCATGTAGCCAGTTACAAAATGCATTGGTTGCCGACCGAGGAGATAAACCAGAGGCCATTTGGATGATTGACCATATAGCATGAGCAAATTTACATTGAAAGAATAAATATCGGATTGTCTCATTATGATGACAAAAAATGCATCGTGTACTTCCCTGCTAATTCCTCTTAACAAGATTACCTTTTGTAAGAATTATCCTTTACGGAGATACCACGCAAATATCTTTGTTTTGTGGGATATTTTATCTTCCAAATTTTACTATTATCATCAAATAGAATATCAGGTTGGATCAAAGCTCTATACATCGAGTCCACAGAAAATTTACCACTCTCTAGTAATTTCCATTTGAACTCGTCCATACCCTCCGACAACTGTATCGTGGATAATCTTAAAAGGAGATTGTTCCACGACACCAATTTAGGACCTATTAGACTTCTTCTGAAAGACACATTAGGTGGATTAGATCCCAACAATGTGGAAAGTGTGTCCCCTTTGTGTCTAACAATCGAATATAAAGCTGGATATTGTCAACCCTAAACTTTGTTGTCCATTGATGACTGCAAGTGCACAAATCATTTGTAGCTAGTTTCGAAATAAAGATATCGATCCCACATGGAGCAGTAGGCGAAAGACTAAAATGTTTTTAACTAAAACTAAACGAAGTACTTAAGGAATAACTTTAAGATGTAAGAAAAATATAGTTGTTTTTGGGTTTTTGATTGAATGAAGCAATTAAAGTAAAGTAAAACTTAATGCAGAAAGTAAGAATCGCGGGTGTAAAATTGCTTGGAACTCCAATAAGAAAAAAGGCGTTCTCAGGGAGTGGTGGATACACGGGCTAGCAATTTAGAATAAGCAATCAAGATTATTATAACAAATATTCTCATAATATATATGTATGTGAGAGGAGCTCCATATATGGACAAATAGGCAGCAACCACTGCTCATATCATCCTTCATAACCACAGCTGACGGATAAACGACATCAATCGTATTATCCCGCTATTAAGGGATTTCTCCCGTGCCATGGATATGGATTTATGAGTTCTCCTTGTTTCCTAAAATTAGTACGTAAAGGATGACAACAGCTTTATAGTCACAGTAAGTGCTATCGTCCCTCCGTCTACCAACAAGTAATCCCCTTCATCGTGTCCCCATAAGAGGCAAATATTAAGAAGGTGCACAACTCCTAACATCAAGATGAAGACAATTAACACATACACATAATGATGTATAACATAATAATCTCTATCTTATCTCAATCATATGCTAGGGTTTGTCCATCTCCCCAAGAACTAAATATATACTCAGGCATGGAGGCAACCAATATCATGGCAATGATAATGGAAGCAATTGTAAATGAATAGTTCTTGGATAAATCCACAAAAAGTACGGAAATTACAACAAGATCTAGATGGGGTGAAGATGGGATGGAGATGATGGTGGTGCAGCGGTTGATGAAGATGAAGATCGATGCCTTGGCCTCCTAGATCTGCGTAGGGCGAAGAGGGATCCCTCGGGCAAGTTCACCCTCCAGATGCCGAGGTTTCAGCAATTTCTGGGTGTTCTGTATGTCGTCTCCCTGATCCAATTGTACGGGGTGAAACTATTTGAGGAGGCGGAGGCGGCGCCAACTATACGGCGGGAACTATACGCCTGGAAAATTATTCCCGCCGTATAGTTGGTCGTTAAACCGTCTGGATGCCTCGATTGCTTCAAGTTTTTTTCTGGTATTAATGATATTTCCTAAATAAGCGATTTACGTTGTGTTTTGACTCCTTTTCTCCCTAATACAACTACTCCAAGAATTGTGTCCATTGTATCCATCATCTGTCCTGATTCTGGTGAAAATAGACATAAAATATACGCACGAACACCGTAAAATACCAAGATCCTACAACTGCAGTGCAAAATAATAATATAAAACATGATGAAAATATGCACTCATCAACTTCCCCAAGCTTAGACTCTTGCTCGTCCCCAGCAAGGCTGGCTTAGTGAATGTGATCCTCATATTCATGAAGCTGAGTCGATAAAATAAATGAGGCAATTGTAGCATGTGTTTATTCTTTAGGATACATAGAATGAGTTCATGAATAGTAACTTACTCAAACCATCTGAATAATATTAATAGGCTTCCACACCTTAGTGATCAACAGGTTATAAAGGATAAATCTCAACATGATGTAAAAGTATCCGGTTCGACCGAATGAGTTAGCGAGGTAGTCCCAAGTGTTTTAGGGTTAACATATTCACTTGGGATTCAAAATCTCGAAACATCTCTTTGTCTCACTGATGTCTATGCACGCTTCTATTCTTGTAGACAGTGCTGGGTCTCCAAGTGTAGAGGTTTGTAGAACAGCAGCAAGTTTCCCTTAAGTGGATCACCCAAGGTTTATCGAAATCAGTGAGGAAGTGGTCAAAGGTATCCCTCTCAAGCAACCCTACAATCAAGATACAAGAAGTCTCTTGTGTCCCCAACACACCCAATACACTTGTCAGGTGTATAGGTGCACTAGTTTAACGAAGAGATAGTGAAATATAAGCAATATGGATGATTTTAAGTGGTAATTGCAATCTGAAATAAGAGTGATAGCAAGCAAACATGTAACAGGACTGATTGTAAACGGTGTTTCAATGCTTAGAAACAAGGACTATGGATCATACTTTCACTAGTGGACACTCTCATATAAATATCTTCTCTTCATTATGGTACCCTGAACTACTCTTCGGTTGGACGATGTAGGGCTATAACATCACACCTTAAAGTTCACATTTCCCATCTAGATAACCCCTTACTGTCAGCTTGAGTGCTGGATGGTTCTAACAAACACCACAATCTCATAGAGACATCAAACTCAAATTATAATCATGATAAGTATTTTTGTAACCTTAGCCTAAGTGCCACACGGTGTGCACACTGTGAACTTCACACACGTGGGGATACGCAGAGATTAATTAAAGTACTTGAATAGCAGAATAGATCTACTTATTCAACTAGATTACAAAGCTCATGATCTCAATAAGATCACGCATAGAGAGAGAGATTAACACATAGCTATCGGTAGAGCCCTTAGCCTCGAGAAAGAACTACTCCCTCCTTATCATGGGAGTCAGCAACGGCTATGGAGATGACGGTGGAGTTGATGGAGATGGCTCCAGGGGCACTTCCCCGTCTCGGCAGGGTGCCGGAACAGAGACTTCCGTCCCCCAAATCTCCTCTTCGGTGGCGGTGGCACTGCGGAACTTTTCGTGGAATTCTCATCCTCCGCTTAGGGTTTTCGTCTCGGGGGGTTTATATAGGCGAAGGGACGAGGTCGGTGGCTGCCCGAGGGGCCCACACTAGGGCCTCGCGCGCCTAGGGTGGCCGCGATAGCCCTAGGTGTGGCCACCTCATGGCCCCACTTCGGCTGCCCTTCGGACTCCGTGTTCCTTCTGGTAAAATATTGACTTTGGATTTTGTCCCGTCCAATTCCAAGAATATTTCCTTACTAGCTTTTCTAAACTAAAAAACAACAGAAAACAGGTAACTGGCACTGCGGCATCTTGTTAATAGGTTAGTTCCAGAAAATGTATAAAAATACCTCAAAGTGTAAACAAAACATAAGAAAGTTGATATAAAACAAGCATGGAGCATAAAAAATTATAAATACGTTTACGACGTATCACTCACTACAATATAGTGGTATATGCCTATTTGCTCTTTGCACATTCGCTCTTTTTCTGTTCTTTTTTTATATATATGCTCACACTTTTCTTTAAGTGTTTTGCAAAGGAGCTAGCCATACATTTCACTTTATGTAGAATTTCAAGGTTTAACGATCTCAATTATCAAATTCCAATTGTATATGAAGTATCTTTATGACTTGAAGACTCTATCTCAACTTGTTCTCACTCTACTTTGATAGCACTTTTACTTTTACTTTGTTCAAGGTTTCTTTCTCAACTTGACTAATAAGATTATTTTTTACTTTTGTAAATCAAACCACCAACTTACAACATATTAACCAAATTATCCTTGTATATTCCATTAATACCAATGGTGTGGAACACTCCTATTGCTATCATCAAATGCAAGTAAAGTTATACTCAAGCCATTCATATATCCAATAAGACAAGCACAAACTCAATAATGCTCCATATACAATAATAAACTCGGAATTTCACAAATGGGATCGACTATTCCTTAAGGGAATTCAAATGATGCAAACTTAATTTCTAAACTCAAACTAATGCAAAACTAGAATAATAATATAAAACTTATAAGATAGATTACAAGGTCTTAAAGATATCCCCAAGCTTAGAATCAAGCCAAGCGGGATCAAATAACTCCTTGTTGGTACCTATTCCTCCTACTGGGTAGGAAGAGTATTGCCTTCTTACCATGTGTTGCAAACTTTAGCCATGCTTTCTAGGCGGATGCTGAGCTCGACCATGTCATATTGAAGCTTCAAAAAAAAATCTAGAGGAATTTCTTCTCATCTGTCAACTCAAAAATAGTTTTAATCAAGAAACCAACTCTACCATCCATGTCATTGACCTTTTTCTCAAGGACTTTGCTTATCATCCAGTAGGAGTCAATCCCTTCTCCAATTGTTTCAACACATGCTTTCGAAGCTTTTTCCAACTGATAGATCTTATCATGAATCTCATCTTGCCGCACCTTCTTAGGCTTAAGAGGCAACAGACCTAGAGGAGGTTTATAATAATATCCTATGTTGTGGTGATAGGGATTATGGAGATATTCATCCTTGCTCTTTCGCTGCTCTTCTTGCCTCATCATCTCCATCCTTTGCGGGAACATGTCCTCCCAGTTTGGGAGAGGCTTGATCTCTGGGCTGGATGATGATGATGATGATCCTTTAGGTTCTACCTCTTCGATCCTCTTCACGAGCTTCTCTTCTTTCTTCCTCCAAATCTTGTTGATATGTAAGGGCTACATGGCTTCGTTGCAAAAATGTTGTTAGAAGGGGCTTGTATAGGGATCGATGGCGAGGATTTTTCAAGGCTGCAGGCTGTAGCTCTGTGAAAACTCAATGAAAAAGGTTATATGCGGTCATCTTTAAAAGGGGAGGTCTAAAACCCTAGCCGCCGTACGTAACGAGCAACTATACGGGAACGACCCGTATAGGTCCCGCCTATAGTTATGAACCGACTATAGATTTTCCTTTTACAGTGGAACCAACTATATGGCCGGAACTATACGGACGGAGACTTTTATTCCCGCCATATAGTTGATCGTTAAGCCTTCAGTACTTCGAATAAATTTTTTGGTGACGGTTCGATATCTATACGATGACAGCTATATGACTGGAATTTTTATTCCTATCGTATAGTTGGTCGTTAAACTATCAGTACGCAAGAAAAGAATTTTTACGAAGGCATTGATATCTATACGACGACAACTATATAGCCGGATTTTTTATTCCCACCATATAGTTGGTCGTTAAACCTTCTGTACCTTTTGTAAATGGAAAGGGTGACGTCGAAGCATCTATACGACCGCAACTATACGACCGGAAAATTATTCCTGCCGTATAGTTGGTCGTCCTTCCGGATCCACCAAAAATAACCTGCTTCTCGGAGAATTCTTTATTAATCTGAAACTTAATGAAATATCAAGTTTTGACAGAAAAATGACAGCTTAAATTTTCGACCAATATTAGCATTACCAATCTTATTTTTCTTCGCTAGAGCTTTAAATGTTCCTTTTCCAACACAAGCTCAACTAAGACCTAATTAAAAATTTAAAAACTTACTCAAACCTTTATTTCGCATGGGTTGCCTCCCATGAAACGCTCTTTTATGGTCAATAGCTTGACCATAGTGTTTATCATTTCATCTCGATTCTATCCTTCTTGCAGTTGCCATTCCTTGTATATCTTTGCTTAATCACCTCTTTTGGGGCTTGTATGGTGACTACACTTATATCTTCTTTTGCTCGATAATGCTTCAAGCGTTTTCCATTTAACACCCATGAAAGAGAGGGTGTTTTTCCCTGGAGCTTCACCGCTCCCCGATGAATAAGCTTCTTCGACTATATATGGGCCTTCCCACTTTGATCTGAGCTTTTCTGGAAACAACTTAAGACGGGAATTATAGAGAAACACCTTGTCTCCACTTGTAAAGGTCTTATTTTCTATTTTTCTATCATGTCATTTTTTCACTCTTTATTTAAACAATCTAGCATTCTCATAAGCCTCACTTCTAAACTCATCTAAAGCATGAATATCTAATAAATGTTTTTCTCCCACTGCTTTAAGATCATAATTTAGGTTTTTGATTGCCCAAAAAGCTTTGTGTTCCAATTCTAAAGGTAAATGGCATGCCTTATCGTATACCATCTTATAAGGTGTCATACCCATTAGATTTTTAAACACAGTACGGTAAGCCCATAGAGTGTCATTTAACTTGTATGACCAATCTTTTCTTGATTTGTCCACCGTCTTCTCGAGTATGGTCTTTAATTCTCTATTGGAGAGTTCCACTTGACCATTCGTTTGAGGATGATATGGTGAACAAACGCGGTGAGTTACTCCATATTTGCTGAGGATTTTCCTGAAAGTTCATGTCATAAAATGAGAACCACCGTCAGTGACTAAAAATCTAGGAACTCCAAACCTAGGGAATATAACATCCTTGATCATCTTCACTAAGGCGACTGCATCCGCATGGCTTGTTGGAATAGCTTCGACCCATTTAGTAACATAATCGACATTAACAACAATATGAGTGTAACCATTTGATTCTATAAAAGGTCCCATGTAATCCATTCCCCATACATCAAAGGGTTCGATTATAAGACTATAATTCATTGCCATCTCTTGTCTCCTACCTATATTTCCTCTTCTTTGGCAAGCATCACATTGTCCTATATATCTGTGTGCGTCCTTGAGAAAGGTGGGCCAATATAATCCAGATTGAAGTACTTTTGCTGCAGTTCGCTTGCCTGCATGATGTCCTCCATACGGTCTGTCATGACAAGCTTGCAAAATCGCATTCATTTCCTAGTTAGGAACACACTTCCGAATCATTCCGTCAGGTCTATGACGATATAGATACGGGTCACCCCAAAAGTAATATTTAAGATCATTAAAGAATTTCATTCTTTGATTTCTTGTCATATCAGGAGGTATAAATTTTATTGCGAGATAGTTAGCATAATCCGCAAACCAAGGATCAGTGATTTCAACGTTTGCTAAATATTCTTCTGGAAATGACTCATTTACAGGTACGGGGTTAGTGATTATTCCCTCCATCCTAGAGAGATGATCTGCTACTGAATTATCCTTACCCCTCCTATCTACTATTTGCAAATCATATTCTTGTAGTAATAAAACCCACCTAATCAACCTGGGATTCGCATTCATTTTCACGAGGTGACGCAAAGCTTGGTGATCCGTATGAATTATTAACATAGAATTAATGATGTAAGATCTAAATTTATCACAAGCAAAAATTATAGCTAGGAACTCTTTTACTGTAGTAGCATACTTTTTCTGAATCTTAGTAAGAGTTCTACTAGCTTAATAAATAACATTTAAATTCTTTCCATCTCACTGTCCTAACACATCCCCTAAAGCTTAGTCACTAGCATCACACATGATTTCGAAAGGTTCATCCCATTTTGAAGATTGCATGATGGGTGCTGAAACTAATTTGTTTTTAAGGTTCTCAAAAGCTGCAATGCAGTCATGATCTAAGTAGAACGGAGTTTCTTTCTCAAGAAGGTTGCTGAGAGGCATAACTATTTTAGCAAAATATTTTATAAAACGCTTATAAAAACCTGCATGTTCCAGAAACATTTTTAAGTTTTTTATGTCATGAGGTATTGGAAGATTTTCTATAGCATCTATATTAGTTTTATCTATTTCTATACCTTCTCTTTCCATAAAATGACATTGTTCCCAATTTAAAACCAAATTTGATTGTCTGCATCTCTGCAAAACTTTGGTGAAATTATAGAGGCAATTATCAAATGTTGTTCCACAAACAACGAAATCATTTGTTAGAACTTCCATAGTTTTCTCAACAAGATCATCAAAGATTTTTAAAACGCATTCTTGAAAAGTCGCAACTGCGTTACATAAGCCAAATGGAATTAACCTATAAGCATATGTGCCATAAGGACATGTGAAAGTTGTTTCTCTTGATCTTCTGGTTGTATAGCAATTTGAGAATATCCAGAATAACCAGCAAGTAAACATAAATAAGAATTATTACTAAGTCTTTCTAAAATTTTATCCATAAATGGTATAGGTTTATGATTTTTCCGTGTCTCACAGTTTAGTTTCCTAAAATCAATGCACATGCGATATCCAACAATAGGTTTTACAGGAACTAGCTCACCATCCTCATTCATAGCAGCATCAAGACCCCCTTGTCATGGTATGCAATGAGCTGGGCTAACCCACTTACTGTCTGAAATAGGATATATTATGCCATCATCTAATAAGCTTATAACCTCTTTTCTCACTACTTTCTTCATTTTCGGATTAAGCCTTCTTTGTGTGTCAACTACAGGTTCAACATCATCAAGCATGGTAATCTTATGTGTTATAATAGATGGATCTATTCCTTTAATATCACTTAGAGTATATCCAAAGGCTTCATGATGCTTAATCAAGACCGAAATGAGTTTATTTGTTTCATTTTATAATAAATTTTTACTAATAATTACAATACATTTATTATCATTATCTAAAAACTCATACCTCATATCGTCAGGAAGTTGTTTTAATTCAATTGGTAGAGGTTCTTCATCTTCTTTTCTTACCAGTTCTTCATAGTCATGTGGATTTTGTGCTTCCCGAACTGAATCAAGGTAATCATCCATGTCTTCTCTCTCCTCATCATCTTGTGCTTCCTCCCAATTAATGAGGCTCCTCTCTAATTCATCGTGTGGACTACTGAAATGAATTGCTGCCAGCTTGGCAATCATTTTCTCTTCCTTGATATCTTCCACTTTATATGGCCTCTTCTTTAGTTTGGCAAAGTGAAATGTCATTTCCTCTTCTCCAAACATCAATGAAATAGTCTCCTTATTATCAATTCTAGCTTTGGTTATGGAACAAAATGACTGCCTAAAAGAATAGGACAAAAATAATCTCGAGGCATATCAACAATATGAAAATCAAGGGGGTACATGAGTGATCCAATAAAGACATAGATATTTCTGATACACCTTCTGATTTTATGCCAGTTCTATTAAACAATTTAATAGTAGTGTCTACCGGTTCCACATCTAGATTATTTAAATTGTAGCGAAGTTCCTCATAAAGTGATGAAGGCATAATGTTTATAGTGGAAATCGGCTCACAAATTTCGTATAAGAAAGTCTCTCCACAATATATAGGAGTCATAGGTTTAGAAGTTTCATTACCTCGTACCTTACCTTCGATGAACTCTGAGGTTTCAAGGTCTAGCATAACCACTTCATTGTCCACTATTCGTATTTCCATAAGATCCTTCAATATAACATTATTTATATTGGTAGCTTCGGGGTTCTTTTCTGGTTTCTTTACTCTTTTCTTTATTTGTTCTTCCTCTTTTTGCTTTTTCTTGATGTTCTTTTGAATAGGTGCAAAATAGAACTCTTCCATTAGCGCACTTTGTCTTACACGCTTCTTTTCTTCAAGGGGTTTATGGGGTTTCCATTCTGTAGGTACCTGTAAATGCCCTGCATAATTCTTAATAATTTTCTTCACTAAGTAAGAATCAATACCAAGGGTTTTAATTATTGCACAAGCCCTTTCATCTGCAAGGAAATTGTTAAAACAAGCATATTCAGAAGAATTATTCATAATGTTTTCCTCATTTTTAAAATTTTCCGTTGTCTCTCTCATTTTCATTATTAATTTCCAGGCTTGATCATAGATAGAAAACTACCATCAGAAGTGGTATCTATGTTCGCTCTTTTTTTATTATTAAGCCCTCCATAAAAAGTATGAGTGATTAACCAATCAGGCAAACGATGGTGGGGGCAATTATCTAGATAGCTTTTGTACCTTAGATATCCTTCATACAAACTCTCATCAGGACTATTTTTAAAACTGATAATAATATCTCTCATCCTGCGAGCTTTGCTTTTTGAGTAATATTTGTTGGAATTATGCCCTAGAGGCAATAATAAAGATGTTATTATTATAATTCTTGTTCATGATAAAGTTTATATTCCATGCTAGAATTGTATTAAGCGGAAACTTTAATACTTGTGTGGTTTGTGAACAACACCGTGTCCCTAGTACGCCTCTATGGACTAGCTCATTGATCAATGATGGTTAAGGTTTCCTAACCATAGACATGAGTTGTCAATTGATAATGAGATCATATCATTGGAGAATGATATGGTGGATAGACCCAAACTAAGCAAAGCAATTAGATCGTGTCATCGTGTTCGTCTTTGCGAAGTTTTTCTTATGTCAAATATTGTATTCCTTAGACCATGAGATAATACAACTCCCTGGTATCGGAAGAAAGCTTTGAGGTCATCAAACATCATCCTATGAGAGGGTGATCATAAAGGTGTCTCTCAGGTAATCGGAAAGTATCTGTTGGGTTGTATGTATCGAGATGGGATTTGTCCCTCCCAAGTCGGAGAGATATACTTCGGGCCCACTCGGTAATCGATATCAACACCGCTTGCAAGCATGTGGTTAAGGAGTTAATCACAAAGTGATATCGGATTATGGAACGAGTAAAGTACTTGCTGTGAACGAGATTGAACTAGGTATGACGATACCGACGATCGAATCTCGGGCAAGTAAAATATCGCGAGACGAAGGGAATATATATATGGGACTGATTGAATCCTGGCATCGTGGTTCATCCGATATGATCATCGATGAATGTGTGGGAGTCAATATGGGTGCCCAGACCCCGCTGTTGATTATTGATAGAAGATCATGTCTGCATATTCTCGAACCCGCAGGGTCACACACTTAACGTGTCTCGACGCTAGGATAGATTGGATACTTGGTTTATGAATTTTTTGTTCGGAGTCTCGGATGGGATCCGGGACATCACGAGAGGTTCCAGAGTGGTCCGGAGAATAAGATTCATATAAGGCAGTGCAGTTTTTGGAGTTCGGAATTGTTCCGGGTTAATCGGTATTGTACCGGAAGCTTCTAGAACCTTCCGGAAGGGGACCAACGTGGCCCCACATTCCGGGAGGGGGCATGGGCCTATGAGGGAGTGTCCTGGCCGCATTGGGCCAGGGGCACAAGGCCCCGTAGGGCCCAGCCGATTCTAGATAAGTTTAAACTCGTTTAAACTAGAGATAGAATTTCTAGATAAGGGATAAGTTTAAATCGTTTAAACTAGAGATAGGGTTTCTGGATAAGGGAGAGTTTAATTCGTTTAAACCAAAGATAGGCTTGGAGGATGGGCAAGGGCTGGCCGCACCCCCCCTCTATATATAGAGGGCTGGTGCGCCCCCTTCCCCCCACACCAACACACCTTCCTCCAAACCCTAGTTGCCCTGCTGCCCTTCCTCTCTCCCTCCCGACTGTTTGTAGGCGAAGCCCTGCTGCAGAAATTCTCCACCATATACACCACGCCGTCGTGTTGTAGATCCAATCTATCTCTCCACCCTACTTGCTGGTCCGAGGACGGAGGAGACGTCGAGGTGCTGCACGTGTGCATCTCACGGAGGCACCGCCACTTGTGGTGCTAGATCGGATCGGATCGCGAGGAGGAGAAGCGAGTACGACTACATCACCCACGTTCCGACGAACGTTCCGCTGTGCGAATCTTCAAGGGTATGAAGATCTAATCCAATCTCTCTCGTTGTTTGCATCTCCTAGATTAGATCTTGGCTTTCCCTTTGTTCGCTTCCGTAGAAAATTTTGATTTACTATGCTGCGAAACCCTTCAGTGGTATCAGAGCTAGATCTATGCGTAGATGTGATTCACGAGTAGAACGCAACATGGTTGTTGCGGGCGTTGATGTTTTCTGTTGCAAGCCTCTTGTTTGTGTTCTTCTTATGACGCGGGATAGTGAGATTGAAGCGGTCCAGGCCAACCTTACGCGACGTCGTTCGCGAGACCGGCTCCGCACTTGACGTGTGGCTTGTACCACACATGCGGCTGGTGGATGTCAGTTTCTCTCACTATAGTTGTCATGGGATTAACACCGGAGTTTGGCAACCATAATATCACCGTTGTGGCTTTCCGTAGGTAAGAATCGTTCTTAGCATCTACTCCCATAAGCCACGTAAAACATGCAACAACAAAGTAGAGGCGTCTAACTTGTTTTTGCAGGGAGTGTTTTCTGTGATATGGTATGGCCCAAGATGTGATGTGTATATTGTATGCGATGATCATGTTTTGTAATGTTTCACGACTTGCATGTCGATGAGTACACAACCGGCAGGAGCCATATGGTTGTCTTTATAATTGTGTATGACCTGCGAGTCAACTTCTTATACGCCATGTAATAGCTTTACTTTATCACTAAGTAGTTAGCAATAGTTGTAGTTGCTATTCGTGGTGGAGGCAATCATGGTGGAGTGATGGAGATCATGCCGGAACGCACAAGATGGAGATCATTGCGCGAAGATTGGCTATACCATATCACATAAAGTTATATGCATGTGATGTTTATCCTTTTATGTATCTTATTATGCTTAGATCGCGACGGTAGCATTATAAGATGATTCCTCACTTAAAGATCAAGATAAAAACTGTGTTCTCCCCAAGTATGCACCGTTGCGAAAGTTCGTCGTGTCCAAGCATCACGTGATGATCGGGTGCTATAGACTCTACGCTCACATACAACGGGTGCAAGCCAGTTTTGCACACGCGGAAATACTTGGGTCTAACTTGACGAGCCTAGCATGTACAGACATGGCCTCGGAACACAAGAACCGAAAGGTTAAGCATGAGTCATATGAATGATATGATCGACACTTCGTTGTCCACCATTGAAACCACATCTCTTCTCGTGATGATCGGATTAGGTGTGGTGAATTTGGATCGTGTTCACTAAACAACTTGAGGGATGTTGAATTTAGTGGGAGTTCATCTAGTAATTTGATTAAGTTGAACTATTTATCATGAACATAGTCTAAATTGTACTTGCAAATACTGTAGATCACATGGCCAAGTCCAACTTCAACTTCAACGTTTTTGCTGAGAAAGAAAAGCTTAGAAACAATGGGTCTAACTTCACCAACTGGTTCCGCAATCTAAGAATCATTCTGTCTGGCGGACAAAAGGACTATGTCCTTGGGAAAGCGTTAGGTGACCCCCCTGCTGCAACTGCGTCGGCTGATGAGAAAGCTGTCTATCAGTCGCGCAAAGATGATTATGGTGTGATTAAGAGCACCATGTTGTTTGCTATGGAACCGGAACTTCAAAATCGTTTTGAAAACTATCCCGGGCCCTTTGAGATTCTCGAGGAGCTGAAAACCATGTTTCAGACTCAGGCCCGTTCTGAGAGATATGAGATCTCCGAGAAGTTCTTTAACTGCAAGATGGAGGAAGGGAGTTCCGTTAGTGAGCACGCCATTAAGATGTCGGGCTACACTCAACGCCTTGAGCAACTGGACTGCAAGATTCCATAGGAGCTCAAGATTGACAGGGTTCTGCAATCACTCCCTCCCAGCTACAAAAGTTTTGTAGTGACTCATAATCAGATTGGTTCCACTGATACGATCACCGAGCTCTTCGCAAAGCTGAAGGCTGCGGAGGTGGACATCAAGAAGGATAATCATGTGTTGATGGTCAACAAGCCCTCCTTTAAGAAAGGTAAAGGTGCAAAGAAGCCCTTCAAGAAAAGCGGCGGCAAGCGCGTTGCCCCTGCTGAGAAGAAGCTCAAGTCTGGACCCAAGCCGGAAACTGAGTGCTTCTATTGCAAGGACAAGGGTCACTGGAAGCGCAACTGTCCGAAGTACTTAGCGGACAAGAAGGCTGGCACCATCAAAGGTATATTTGATATACATGTTATTGATGTTTTCCTTACTAGCCCTCGTTGTAGTGCCTGGGTATTTGATACCGGTTCAGTTGCTAATATTTGTAACTCGAAACAGGAGCTGCGGAATAGACGGCGGCTTGCGAGGGATGAGGTGACGATGCGCGTTGGCAACGGATCAAGAGTTGATGTGATGGCCGTCGGCACGCTCTCCTTAGTTTTACCTTCGGGATTAGTTTTAAACCTTAATAAATGTTATTATGTGCCTGCGTTGAGCATGAACATTATTTCTGGATCGTGTTTATTGCAAGACGGTTATTCATTTAAATCGGAGAATAATGGTTGTTCTATTTATATGAGTAACATCTTTTATGGTCATGCACCTCTTGTGAATGGTTTATTTCTTCTAAATCTCGAAAGGGATGAAACACACATCCATAACATTGAGGCTAAGAGATGCAAAGTAGATAGTGATAATACTACTTATTTGTGGCACTGTCGTCTAGGTCATATTGGTGTAAAGCGCATGAAGAAACTCCATTCTGATGGAATTTTGGAGTCTCTTGATTTTGAATCATTTGACACATGCGAACCATGCCTTATGGGCAAGATGATCAAAACCCCGTTCTCCGGTATGATGGAGCGAGCAACGGACTTGTTGGAAATCATACATACCGATGTATGCGGACCGATGAGTGTTTCGACACGCGGTGGGTATCGCTATTTTCTCACTTTTACCGATGACTTAAGTAGATATGAGTATATCTATTTAATGAAACATAAATCTGAAACGTTTGAAAAGTTCAAAGAATTTCAGAATGAAGTGGAGAACCATCGTAACAGAAAGATTAAGTTTCTACGATCCGATCGTGGGGGCGAATATTTGAGTTATGATTTTCTCACGCATCTCAAAGCAAGTGGAATCGTTTCACAACTCACGCCACCCGGAACACCACAGCGCAATGGTGTGTCTGAACGCCGGAATCGAACCCTATTAGATATGGTCCGATCGATGATGTCTCTCACTGATTTGCCGTTATCATTTTGGGGTTATGCATTAGAAACCGCTGCATTCACTTTAAATAGGGCTCCATCTAAGTCCGTTGAGACGACACCGTATGAACTGTGGTTTGGTGCTAAACCTAAGTTGTCGTTTCTTAAAGTTTGGGGATGCGAAGCTTACGTCAAGAAGTTGATGCCGGACAAGCTCGAACCCAAAGCGGAGAAATGCGTCTTCATAGGATACCCTAAGGAAACTATTGGGTATACCTTCTATCACAGAACCGAAGGCAAAGTGTTTGTCGCAAAGAACGGTTCCTTTCTTGAGAAGGAGTTTCTCTCGAAAGAAGTGAGTGGGAGGAAAGTAGAGCTAGACGAGGTTATTGAACCTTCTCTTGAATTGGAGAGTAGCGCAGCACCTGAAATTGTTCCAGTGCCGCCTGCACCAACAATAGAGGAAGCTAATGACAAGGATCATGAAGCTTCGGACGATGCTGCTACTGAACGTCGCAGGTCGACAAGGTCACGTGCCCCTCCTGAGTGGTACGGCAACCCTGTCTTGACTGTCTTGTTAGTAGAAGACAGCGAACCTACGAACTATGAGGAAGCGATGATGAGCCTAGACTCTGAGAAATGGCTAGAAGCCATGAAATCCGAATTGGGATCCATGAGCGAAAACCAAGTATGGACTTTGGTGGACCCTCCTAGTGACCGAAAGGCCGTTGAGTGCAAATGGATCTTCAAGAAGAAAACGGACGCGGATGGTAATGTTACCGTCTATAAAGCACGGCTTGTTGCGAAAGGTTTTCGACAAGTTCAAGGTGTTGACTACGATGAGACTTTCTCTCCCGTAGCGATGTTTAAGTCCATTCGGATTTTATTAGCAATTGCTGCGTTTCATGATTATGAAATATGGCAAATGGATGTCAAGACTGCTTTCCTCAATGGCAACATTGATGAAGAGTTGTATATGATGCAACCCGAAGGTTTTGTCGCTCCTAAGGATGCTGATAAAGTATGCAAACTTCAGCGTTCCATTTATGGACTGAAGCAAGCGTCTCGGAGTTGGAACCTTCGTTTTGATCAAGTGATCAAGAGCTTTGGATTTGTTCCAAATTGCTACGAAGCTTGCATCTACAAGAAAGTGAGTGGGAGCTCGGTGACGTTTCTGGTACTATATGTGGATGACATATTGATTATTGGAAATGACATCAACATGCTTAACTATGTGAAGAGTTATTTGAACAAGTGTTTTTCAATGAAAGACCTAGGTGAAGCTGCTTATATATTGGGCATCAAAATCTATAGAGATAGACAAAGACGGCTGATAGCTTTAAGCCAGAGTACATACCTAGACAAAGTTCTGAAAAGGTTCAGAATGGATAAGGCATTGAAAGGTTCAGTGCCTATGTTGTCAGGTAAGATATTGAGCAAGGCTCAGTGTCCAGCTACGGTAAATGATAGGGAAGCTATGAGCAAAGTGCCTTATGCCTCGGCCATAGGTTCCATCATGTATGCCATGCTGTGTACTAGACCGGATGTGTCCAATGCTCTTAGTTTGACGAGCAGATATCAAAGATATCCAGGAGTGGAACACTGGACAGCCGTGAAGAACATCCTAAGGTACCTAAATAGGACTAAAGAAATGTTCTTAGTCTATGGGGGTGATGAACAGCTCGTCGTAAAAGGTTACGTCGATGCTAGTTTCGACACCGACAAGGATGATTGTAAATCTCAGACAGGATACGTGTATATTTTGAATGGAGGAGCTATGAGCTGGAGAAGCTGCAAGCAAAGCGTGATCACAGGATCTACAGTAGAAGCGGAATACATGGCTACTGCAGAAGCGTCAAGTGAAGGAGTTTGGATCAGGAACTTCATCACTGAGCTTGGCGTGGTTCCAAGTGCATTGGACCCACTAGAGATATTGTGTGACAACACTGGCGCCATAGCACTCGCTAAGGAACCAAGATATCATCCAAAGACCAAGCATATCAACCGCAAGTTTCATATAATCCGAGATTATATAGCAGATGGAGATCTGAAGATCAGCAAAGTACATACAGATCTGAATGTCGCAGATCCATTGACTAAACCTCTTCCACGTGTAAAACATGATCAGCACCTCAGTGCCATGGGTGTGAGATTGTTGCCAAATGTAAACTAGATTATTGACTCTAGTGCAAGTGGGAGACTATTGGAATTATGCCCTAGAGGCAATAATAAAGATGTTATTATTATAATTCTTGTTCATGATAAAGTTTATATTCCATGCTAGAATTGTATTAAGCGGAAACTTTAATACTTGTGTGGTTTGTGAACAACACTGTGTCCCTAGTACGCCTCTATGGACTAGCTCATTGATCAATGATGGTTAAGGTTTCCTAACCATAGACATGAGTTGTCAATTGATAATGAGATCATATCATTGGAGAATGATATGGTGGATAGACCCAAACTAAGCAAAGCAATTAGATCGTGTCATCGTGTTCGTCTTTGCGAAGTTTTTCTTATGTCAAATATTGTATTCCTTAGACCATGAGATAATACAACTCCCTGGTATCGGAAGAAAGCTTTGAGGTCATCAAACATCATCCTATGAGAGGGTGATCATAAAGGTGTCTCTCAGGTAATCGGAAAGTATCTGTTGGGTTGTATGTATCGAGATGGGATTTGTCCCTCCCAAGTCGGAGAGATATACTTCGGGCCCACTCGGTAATCGATATCAACACCGCTTGCAAGCATGTGGTTAAGGAGTTAATCACAAAGTGATATCGGATTATGGAACGAGTAAAGTACTTGCTGTGAACGAGATTGAACTAGGTATGACGATACCGACGATCGAATCTCGGGCAAGTAAAATATCGCGAGACGAAGGGAATATATATATGGGACTGATTGAATCCTGGCATCGTGGTTCATCCGATATGATCATCGATGAATGTGTGGGAGTCAATATGGGTGCCCAGACCCCGCTGTTGATTATTGATAGAAGATCATGTCTGCATATTCTCGAACCCGCAGGGTCACACACTTAACGTGTCTCGACGCTAGGATAGATTGGATACTTGGTTTATGAATTTTTTGTTCGGAGTCTCGGATGGGATCCGGGACATCACGAGAGGTTCCGGAGTGGTCCGGAGAATAAGATTCATATAAGGCAGTGCAGTTTTTGGAGTTCGGAATTGTTCCGGGTTAATCGGTATTGTACCGGAAGCTTCTAGAACCTTCCGGAAGGGGACCAACGTGGCCCCACATTCCGGGAGGGGGCATGGGCCTATGAGGGAGTGTCCTGGCCGCATTGGGCCAGGGGCACAAGGCCCCGTAGGGCCCAGCCGATTCTAGATAAGTTTAAACTCGTTTAAACTAGAGATAGAATTTCTAGATAAGGGATAAGTTTAAATCGTTTAAACTAGAGATAGGGTTTCTGGATAAGGGAGAGTTTAATTCGTTTAAACCAAAGATAGGCTTGGAGGATGGGCAAGGGCTGGCCGCACCCCCCTCTATATATAGAGGGCTGGTGCGCCCCCTTCCCCCCACACCAACACACCTTCCTCCAAACCCTAGTTGCCCTGCTGCCCTTCCTCTCTCCCTCCCGACTGTTTGTAGGCGAAGCCCTGCTGCAGAAATTCTCCACCATATACACCACGCCGTCGTGTTGTAGATCCAATCTATCTCTCCACCCTACTTGCTGGTCCGAGGACGGAGGAGACGTCGAGGTCATGTTCCAATGATAGGCGATGTCATGTTCAATCTTGAGTCGAGCGTGGTGATTTCAACAATTTATAATGCTGCTAACCAGGGCCGTCTACAGAAATTTGGGCCCCCGGAGCGAATTGCAAAATAAATTTGGGCCCCCGGAGCGAATTGCAAAATGAGGCCCCAGTGACCTCCGTATTTACTTTTTTTTGAATTAGTCCACATTTACTAACCCGAGATTCAAAATAGGTGATAGTATCAACCATTTACATGTTTTTTCATCGATACACAACACAAGCTCCTGCATCCATCATTTTTTAGATCTGTTCATACCTGCAACCAATAGTAACCCTCCAACCAATGGATATTGTATCCTTAATAAATGGCCAAGATCCAGCCAGGTACAAGAGAACTAGCTTCTTGATCTAGCGGTGATGATGATAAATGGTTACACCACACGCTGGCTAATTGCAATAAATGAGAGAAAGAAGCACAGAAAAATCTCTTACCTCCCCATTGAATCCATAGATCTCGAAACTAATTTAGAGAGAGAGAGAGGGAGATGCGAGGGTTACAGGACTAGCAGACGATTGATGGAAGGCGGCGCACATATGTCATGCTAACAACAGAACCGGCACGACATCGCGACCGCCTAGAATCTATCGAGGCGACGAGCCATCGACGCCTGCGAAGAGATGAATAGGCGGCCTGTGGACTACGGGGTGAACGACAGGCCTCCAGGACGGCTGGGCCAACATTCCCTCCCTAACTAAGTACTCCTTAATGGTAGGTTAGGGGATTTGGGGGCCCCACGTTTTTGGGGGCCCTATTTGATCGTGCATCTCGATCACCCTCGTCGACGGGCCTGCTGCTACGTTAAGCTTTAGGACACTAGCATGTAACTTAGTGTTTATGCATCTATGTTATATACTCGGAGTTCCTAACAATATAAAATTTTAATATATTTCTAAAAAAACGAAATGGAATTGAATGAGAAACATTTGACCACATTACTTCATTGATCTTAATGTTAGTTTACAATTTCTACAGCCTAAGCGAACAAATAGCTTTACCCTACCTCTCCTTCTCAAAGTTCATAACCCCCTCATAATCTCTTCTCTTGTTGATTGTTGTGAGTTTCTAACACAACAATTTTGTTGTAGTCTTCTGCTCGTGGATCTTTAGTTGGATTTTTCATGAGTTACACGTCTATGCACCTGATCAATTACTTGGTTGAAACATCTGGTTAGAGCTCAAGCGGAGGCTAGTAGCTGATTGGTGAGGTGTTCTGTAGTATCCACCAATTTAGCAAGAATTGTAGTGTTTGTAGCATTAACACATCATGGCATTCATGAATGGGCTTGTACGACTTCAAACTTTTGGGCAGGCTCCTCATTTCAATTAAACAATTAACACGATTAGTTCGTGGTTTCTGGCTAGGAAATCATGAATTGTCTAAAAGATTGCTCTAGGAACAAGTTGAGGTCTTATATAGGTTCTAACTTTATTCTCACATTTAGTTGTAGTTTTTTGCACGTGGATCTTTAGTTGGATTTTTCGTGGGTTACACATCTATACACTAGGTTAATTACTTGGATCGGAAATATCTGGTTAGAGCTCAAGCTAAGGCTAGTAGCCGAATCGATGAGGTGTTTTTTAGTATCCACCAATTAAGCGACAATTGTAGTGTTTGTAGCATTAACACATCATGGTATACATGAATGGGCTTTTGTGGTTTCAAGCTTTTGGGCAGGCTCCTCATTTCCATTAAACAATGAACACGATAGTTCATGGTTTCTAGCTAGGAAAGCATGCATTGTCTACAAGATTGCTAGGAACGAGAAGTTGAGGTCTTATATAGGTTATAACTTTATTCGCACATTTAGTTGCAACCATGTGATTAATTGTTGCCAAGATAGTAATGACCACTATCATGGTAGCTCAAACTCATTGGCTTAGTTAATGGAAGAAGCCTTAAATTAATCCTAAAATATAGCAACTTGAATCTGATGGTCTATTTTATTATCAAAACTAAGTATATCCTAGCAGTAGTACTATAGTTCCGTGGAGCAGCATTAAGAGCAAAAGTAGGATCTTGTTTCAAAATCTTCTGCATGAACTTTGTTAAGAAACAAGAGAGCCATCAACAACAAGCTGCGTCATGTCTGTGTTTCATAAGACACGGACACATATCACAAAACACGACTCCATTTCCAAGCGAGTTCGAAATGGGTTCAGTGGGGTAGTAGTATCATTTTTACCGTAAATACTAGCTTCAACATTTTAGTCTTGCACACCGTATTAATAATCTAGCTTACCCTTTGGCACCATCATCCATCGTTACCTATCAACCATCACTACCCAATGTTATCATTGCCAACCTAGATACCTTTTGACAACTAACTGCCTTTATTACTGCGAGGTACTCCGTAATAAGAGAGGGGATACAATTTCACCACACAGAAATTATAGCTTTCTCCTCCTATGCTACTAGTTAGTCATACACTCGTACTTGTTTGGCTACATGATCGAAAATATTCAGTACTTAGCCTTAAAGTTTGCCGCCGAAAGTTTCTGCTACATTTATCCAGCAAGAGGAGTAAAGAGCCACATAGATAAGTTGTTCTCGCTCGCACTATTTATGCAAGTAAAAACGTGAGAATTAGTTGTTGTATTCTCTATAAATTAGGCTTTATCAGAAACATTTTGTATCCATCAATTGAGTCCAACTTGTCGCTGATAATGACGGATCAGCAATCACACTTCTTTTTTCAGCTTTGAAGTCATTTGGATGATTGGGATGTTGATTCCAATATGGTAGTATAGTATTATGTTTGGACAGTTCGGTAGGAGATCCCGAGCAGCCGGAGGCCGAGGTATCCTAATTGGTTTCGATCATCAGCAGAGCAGTAGAGGTCTCGTATCAACTGCTGGCTCAAGTAGGCTCTTGTCTTCCTTTTTGTGATGTCTAGTATCTTGGAAAATGATTGACTGATTTCGCACCTCAGCAAGAACACAAGAGGCGATGCTGGTCGATCGGCAATTTGATTTTTTTGCAGTACTACACATTACATGCCCGCCCTTTAAGCCTTGCCGCATCACCGTTCTACTATTCTATGAAAATACAGTAACACATTATGATGGAATCAAATGTATTTCCTTATATTCTGCCCATCCAAATGTTATCCAGGAAGAATGAATTATGGTTTCCTAATGCGGGGATGGAGAGCTTGGGTATTATTGGGCACTACCCTCTTGATTCCTCCCCATTCCGTGCTCACTCCAAGGATAGTTTGGCCATCGTCAAGTCTAGCATCTGAACTCCATTTGCCATGTCTTCCCGCGACGCATACTCCTCGGGCTTGTGGCTGTACCCTGCAACCAGAAAAGATGAGTTCAGTGCCGTTAAAAACTGATGAGTTCAGAAATAATTTATGTTGCAGCAGTTTGTTATTTTTACTTTGCGTATTGTTAAACTTGAACATTACATCGCTTCAAGTCTATGACAAACACACACACACAGTATGCACCAGGATACTTTTAGTTTACAGTAAAAATGGAAAATGTGACATGTACTTCTGAATTGGTAAGTATCAGATTTTATATTATCTCAAACATTGCCGTATCTTCACTATTTGAAATAAAGTACGGTAGTGCTGTGGGGGCTTGGAATACAAACCTTTGTAACAGGGAATGAAGATCATACCCATTGGTGATATTCTGCAAAGCAAGGACAAGTGCACATATTACTCACGGCATTCACAATGGAAGCTAGCTAAAAGGATATTCAAAATGGAGTAAAATACCACATTCCAAATATTGCTTGCAGGAATATTTCGGTACACAAGTAAGGAATGAGTTCAACAAACGGGGAAATCCCTGTTGGGGACTGATACTTCACCTAGCCATGAAAAGTGAATCGTGATAAGCTCTGCTGATCATCAATTTGTATTGCAGGCCCAGCTGTTTTGCAGAAAACTCCATTGCGTTAACGACTGACTTGTCAGACAGGGCAGGTGGATCCTGGTTGACGATCTTGAATTCTGATAGCTCGACTGCGCGGACCTTTGATATGTCGATCGCAGATTGGTGAACCTTCTTAATGACATCATTCCTTCTTTTCTCATCAATATCTCTTAGATCTGTACATAAGATATTGTGGATTACTAGCTGAAGAAAAAATTCCCTACTTTACTCAAGGAAAAAGATTCCTACCAATTTCCAGGTGTGATTTACTTGGGATGCTATTGATAGCGCCTGGATGTAGCTGCAGAATACCTGTAGGAAAATAATCTGTTAGTGGAAAATAAGGTTTGGGCAAGTATTCCTTGACCATTATAAACCATGGTTGACTGCTGGCTCCATAAATATCCTTTCACAATGGAAATCACTCAACATAGTCATTATAAACCATGCTTACTATTCCTTCCATTTGAACATCAATTTTTTTCCTCACAAGAAAGAAGACATCAAAATATTGTTATATTTTCAAGTTGCAAGTCTCATCTCATGGCTTGACTGAAAACGATACATATTTTGCATTTGATGCATTTCATCCGATGCACATTTCATTTGTTTGAACAACTTGGACAGAAGACATGATCAAAGAAAGGGTGAATGCAGACTAAAATGAAGGTGACTTTAAAAATGGAAGCTAAGCATCCTATTCACCAGATTCAAAACATGCTTCGTTCAGCGGCAAATCGATTTGTCGAGGAAGACATATTAAGTCCACATATACTACAGGATACTACGTAGCACATGCATGATCTAATAATGATAATACACATGGCTAAGAAAATAAAGCCTCATTTATCAGGCATACCAACGGTGCCGACTGTATCAATTGATCCTGATTCCAAAACATGTTTCTCAACTGCTAATGCGAGCTCAGCTGCCGCCAATCCAGCATCATTTCTGTAAAACACTTCTTCAGTTCTTCACCGTACATAAACGTGGGGATGCTTCAACAGTAACACCAAAAGGTGGATAGAAATGCTAACCTCGCGGGCATGAGGACTGCTCCAGCATGACCCCCATTCCCTTCAAATTCCACCTTAATACTTGCAGGAGCAGCAATAGCAGTTACAATGCCAATTGGAACACCTGTTCTTGAGAACAGACACGAGTAAGAGCGATTTCGAACCACGTGCATTGTATTTCACTAACAGAAATCGAACCTTCTTTTTCCAAGATGGGACCCTGTTCGATGTGCAATTCTATAAATGAAAAATATGTATCTTGGTTCAAAAACACATTATGTAGATCCTCTGGATGTATCTTGTAGCCAGCAGAGTTAGCAGCATCAACAAATGATACATTCTGGTTGTCAAATGTCCCTTTTAGTGATTGAGCTAGTTCCATGCTCCCTGCCATTAAGCGGCTGCATATTTTCAAGGTGCGCAAAAATGAGAATCCACAAACTAGGACCGTGCCACAGTTTGCAAAAGTAGAATTGACACTATTTCTTAAAATAACATGTAACTTTTCGTAAATGAGGGTGGGCCTTCACCTTCCCAAGCAGCTAATTCCAAATCGTGTAGGCTCTTCTGATGTAAACATGATAACTTCCAAGGATCTTTTTGGCTGGAAACCTGACCTGTATGGCATATGCAGGCCAAGAATGTAAGGTTTGTGTCAAGATGAAAACAAAATTGGAATTCATAGCCTGAGTCGTGTCTCTAAAGGTGTAGAAACAATGAAAAAACATGCCAGGTTTTCTTCCATATGAAAATACAATTAAATCTAATGTTTAAATAGCCCTATGTGGCCTCAAATGCATTTGACTGCAATATGGGCGGTGGCCAAATATCAAGCCAAAAAAGGGAAAACCAAATGAAATATAGGTTTCAGAAATGGTGAAAGATACTCATAGGCCGCAGTTGTACCTTTGTAGCACACCGATTGCCTCAAGAGCACCAAGAACACCAACGACCCCATCATATTTGCCTGAAAATGGAATGGCATCAACATGAGAACCAGTTGCAACTGCTGCGAGACCCGCCTCAGAACCCACCCTGTAAAAACAAAAAGTATGCAGAGTTAAAGTGTGAAACATAATTAGCCAGTACAAATATATTATTTTTGGTTATATCATAACACGTTCCATAATCGCACATCATAACAAGCGGTCCTTAAGACAAAAGTTACTACTCGACAAAAAAAAAAAGAGCTGCATTGTAAATTTACTACTCCAACCATACAGAGCAGGGAACTTCAAAGCTCCCTTGCTAAAGAAATGTTTACCATAGCACATTGCTAACAACTTCCAAAGTCAGACAATAGACCAACAAGAGAATCACAGAGGTACCAAAGACGAACTCACCAGCGGCCAAATATGTTGCCAACGGCATCTTCTCGAACAACAAGTCCAAGCTGTTTCATTATCCCTTTTATGTACCTGTACATTAAGAGAAGAAATCAATGGTCAGCATGGGCAGCCAGTAGCCAGATATGCACATTATCAGGGGCCTAAAACATGTAAAGTTGTGCACACATAACCATTCAAAGTTTTTCAGATTGATCAACTATATGTCAATTGAATAAAGTTATGTCGAGTTTCATATGAATATGAATAATAATGACATAATTTCGTTTGAAGCAAACTCAGGTCATCGTGCAGAAGGTACAGAGTACAGAGTAAAGGCAACCGAAGCCACTGACTGCAACTATTCGTGACCAGGGTCGATAGCTAACTCTCAGGTCAGGAGTAAGAAGTAATAAGCATGGAATTTCGAACTGGGTGTGGTATCCTCACCGTCGAGCTTGCACGTCCTTGTCGCTGTACAGGACACGCGTCACCGATGGCGCCGGCGAGTCGGAGAACGAGGCCAGCTCATCAATCTGCGCAACCACAGCGGGATAAGAAAAATCCATCACGACATTTCCAACCCCATACCATCGATCACCGGATCACATTCCACTGACACAACACGCGCGGCCTCTGTCGCCCGCGCTACGTACGGTACGGAACAGCCAGCGGAGGCCTGGCCGGCGCGAAGGACGGGGAAGCAGGGAGAAATTTGTTACCTGGCGCTGGAGGTTTTCGGAGTCGACACGCAAGGGGGAGGCGCCGCCGTCGGAGTCGGAGGCGGGGAACCCCGCGAACTCCTCCATCGTCCGCTGCGCTGCCGCGTCGTCGTGGGCCTGGCCCGCGGCTGCAACGCCGCCGAAGAGGAGGAGGATGAAGAGGGAGGGGAGCATGGTTGGTTCCGCAGCTGCTGCTCCCGCTGGCTCGATGGGGAGGGAGGAGGGAGGGTGAAGTGGGAGATGACGCGACGGCACTGCAGTGGTGTGGCGAGGAAGACGACATGAGTCCACGAAGCAGAGGAACTAAACAACTCGCGCACTGCTGGCTCGGCGGGGCCCACGATCCACCCGGCCCACAAAAGCCTACTACGCCAAGCCCACGGCCCAGGTAGCTCGTATGGGCCCGCTCGTCCGACCGTAGCTCGAGTTAAGAACGGCAGACGCACGGGCACGGGCACAGGCACACCACACGCGCTCCCAAATCCTCTCCCGTGCTCTCCCTTCCCTCCCGTCAAAACCCTCGCCCCACCTCTCCGGCGGCGGCGGAGGACTCTCCGGCGAGGTCTGCTTCTACGTTCCTGCAAGGTGCGCGCTCTGTGCTCTCTCTCCCTCAGTCTCCGTCCGTAACTCTAGCTTGCTCGCGCTGCGGCGCGTGGGCGGAGAGCTCGCTGGCGCCGGGGACGGGGACTGTGGCGTTGTAGCTTGCTTCGGATGCGTATGCGAGGTTCGGTGTGTCGCGGCGTGGGTGCGGTGCCCTGCTCACGATTTAGGGTTGGGAGGCTATGCTCTTTTCCGCGTCGCTCCTTGCCGAGCGACGCTTAGGGTTTGCTCTGGATCTGCTGCCGGTGTGCTTACTGAGGTCTAGAGCGACATTTGGTTGGTCCAGTTGGTAATTTCACCTTGCATGCTTTAGGTGTTTTATTATGCTGTGGCTAGCGTCTCTGTTGTGTGGGCAGAAAGTTCGTGCTACCTGGTTGTGGTTGACAATGGGGTTTTTGCTATGTGTTTGCAGAGAATATGGATGGGTCTGCTGAGATTCCCGCGGTTGCGGAGCATGAGATGAGCGAGATCCCTGGTACTAACAGTGAGGAACAAGCCAATCCTGCCAGTGATGTGCTTGAGCAGTCCAAGGAAGAACTGGAAAAGCCATCTGACGAGGAATCAAAAGGCCTGAGCAACGAAGAATCTGGGAACCCCAACGATGAAGTGCAGGCGAGCGTGAACACAGAGGACCAGGCCATCCTTTCACATGAAGAGCCAGCAAGCGTTGATGGCGGGGATTTGGAGATGGAAGAGAAGAAATGGCCGGGGTGGCCTGGAGAAAGTGTCTTCCGTGTACTGGTTCCTACTCAAAAGGTGGGTGCAGTCATTGGCCGCAAAGGGGAGTTTATCAAAAGAATGTGTGAGGAGTCCAGAGCTCGCATCAAGATTCTTGATGGCCCACCAGGTGTTCCAGAAAGAACTGTAAGTTCCTCACCCTCTTGCACCATATTGAATTGTTATCACAATGGTTAGTAACGTCCAAGGCACCTGTGGCCTTGTAGGCATCTCGAGTACACCTCCAAAGCCAAATCTGATCTGTTGCCTTTATGAGCAATTCTTTCTGTTCTATAGTTGCTCTAGGAGAACCATGCATGTTTATGATTTTGTAGTATATTGGTAGATATGTTTCGTTTTGTGGCAGTCTTCAAGAACGAATGTGTGAGGTATTTATGGATTGCTATAGGTATATGGGTTCACAGTAATAATGGTCACTCGTTTTTGTTGCTGTCTTGAAGGATCAATGTGCTAGGAAATCTTTCAATCATGGATAGCTATAGGACTGTACATCACCTTACAATTATATTTTGCTTTTGTGGTTGCCTTCTCATATTCCTTCTTACAGGTTTATCAGAAGTCCTGTATGTTTTTATGTATGTTGTCCTGATGCATGTTTGGATGAGTGCCAAAGCACCCTACCAATTTTTTTTGGCATGCCAATGGCTCTTTGGCCATTCTAGTTCAGTTTTATTGCCAAAGTTAGCCATCTCATAGCTACCAAAAGCTCGGCAATTTTTGTAGCTAGCCAAATATTTGGTAGGGTGAGCTTGGACTAGAAGCAAACATACCCTTGATGCAGTATAGTTTTGTTTACTGCGTGGTAGATGCTTGTAATAATTGACAGATGAAAGCCTTTACAGCTAAAACTCGTGAACTTAATAAAAATTCTTAGACATGAAAGTTGAGCTGGTTTCTGAAGTTTTATGCTATATGATGCCATTTTAGTATACATTTGTAATTGCAGATTGATGCTGCTCAAATTAGGAAATATGAACCAAGTGTTCAAGTACGGGTGCTTACTTTCCTTGTGTTCCGAAGAGATGCAGTTTTGTTCAGATTCTTCTGAATGCTTAAAAATGGTTAAGACTGGTGAATCTGGGGCTTACTGCTAAATCCAATGGAGGGTTTATAGTTTAGAAGTTTGGATCATCAAAGATATTATATCCAACTTTTTATATATATCGTATATGGTTAATGAAAAACAATGCAATAGGAACTACCTCCTTATATGGAATGGCTATATGCCTTTGTTTCAGCAAGAGCAAAATAACAATTTGATGTTGCTTTAACAAGTTTTAAGTGAATACTAACTAAAGAATTAATTTAGTGAGGAAGCAGATATGGATAATTCTCGATTTCTACATAGATTAAGTAAACTTGGCACTAAGAAATACTAGATTGATCATATGGTAGGAGCACTGTTTTGGGCCAACCTGCAAACATTATGTATAATATCAAAATCCTAGCAAACTTTTAAATTTAGTCATGAATGCATTGTTTTTGGATGTCCTTGCTACAAAAAGAGCTAATCAATTATAAGCGTGAATACTGATAAATGCGGTAGCTATATGTACAAATGCAACTCAAATTCAAATTTGTTGGCATGGTTTGTGCCTGTGCATTATTGTATATAACAGCACAACACAATACATATTCATGCTACTATTCATAGAAATTTCTGCACAAGTAAAGAACCTCTAATGCTATAGAAGAGCAAACTATCCATAGAATGACATTCAAGGAGAAGACTTGATGGTGGCGATAACAGTAACAAACTAATCTTTGCAGGTTCTCACTGCAGTCTAAGGCCTCAAGTCAAATCCCTTTTTGTAACCAAAATAGACGAACAGTCATGGTTACCAGAGTTCAGTTTTGTGCTCCTCTGCTGCAAATACGATTTTAAGTCTTTTGAGTTTTGGATGAAGATGACTTTCAAGAAGCTCCACATTGGCTGGTAATTCCATGATCCATTTGATTGTTTGGCCAAAAGGAAATCAGTTGGCAATATTTAAGGGGCCACAATAGTTCTAAAAAGCTCAATCCTAACCATTTCGTAAACCCTTAGATGGTTCTTTCAGAAAATGACCATATATTCAAAATAAAAATATACAAGTGCACGTCCTTCAACAGCAAGTAAACATGCCATATGCTACACTTTCTGCAATACTATTTGAGTAATTCGTACTAACCTAAGCACTTTCGCATTTCATAATAACAATAATAGTACTCCCTCCGATCCAAATTACTTTACTCAGATTTGTCTAGATTCGGATGTACCCAGACATGTTTTAGTATTAGATACATCTGAATCTTGACAAATGTGAGTCAACTAATTTGGATCGGAGGGAGTAATTAAATGATGGGCACATCCTGAACTTTTTAGGCATATAAATGTATATTGCTCCTAAATAACCAAGGTTATATTATTCTATATCTGTGCATAACCACTTCAGCATCAGATGTCATGATCGTATCTACAATTTGGAAGTTATTCAATCACAATGTGAACATATGTTTGGCATTGTGTTTGCTTTAATATGCAGGTTTATTTTTCATTGATTGACTAATTTGAGAGATGTAATATAATGCCAGAAATAGTAAATATTATTACATTCCACATTTCATCACAAGTTCACAACAATGAACCAAACATGACCTAATTAACATATTCTTGATAAATTGTGCTAAAATAGGAGAGGATTGATATTCTGAAACCTGCCCTGCGTAACATAAGCTGTTCATGCCTTGGCTGAATCAGATTTGGAAGGTGTACACACGTGGATGCCCTTCAACTTTTGTAGCAGTATGCATTATTTCAATTATTTTGTCCTTGGGGTTGCAGGTGTAAGCATTGCGTTAATTTCATTCAACTAATGTAGGATGGAAATATGTGTTCTATCCTTGCAATGACATGTCTCCTCAGTGCTTGTGCATATTGCTACTAATTAGTGCTTTCCTGTATTATCCATCTGATGCAACATATTTGTGTGCGTCCGTGCTGACATATAAACACTGTTTTCCTGTTTAAAGGTAATGATTTCGGCAAAGGATGAACCAGATGCACTGGTTCCTCCAGCTGTTGATGGTTTGCTGAGAGTACATAATAGAATAACAGATGGTTTAGATGCTGAAGCTGACCAGCCTCAGCGAGGTGCTGGTCCTGTAGGGCCAACACGGCTGCTTGTGCCAGCTTCCCAAGCTGGCAGCCTGATTGGCAAGCAAGGGGCAACCATTAAATCCATACAGGATGCTTCAAAATGTGCTCTCCGCATTCTTGGTAAGATTCATATTTCCCATGTGTTGTCTCAGTGTGGCAATGCTTCTCCATATTTCCACTGTATTGTAGATCCTTGCTTGTCCTCTGCTAGGCCATGCTAGATCCATGGATTTTGCTTTGTAGTTTTACTGGCTATACGAATATGAAGTTTTTGTCATTGAACTAATAAGTTGTGTACATTGTGACTTATCTCTTGTATGAATCAGGTGATAGGCACCCTTTTGAGGAACCATGTGTACCTTCCAAATGTTTTATAGTTTATTCATTGAGTGAATTGTGAACATATGATATTGCGATATACTATATGCCAGTGATGCTCATGGTTTATGATTAGCATACTTTGTAGATCAACCGTTTTCTTTGTGTATATTGATACTATTTGCTAAAAGCATTTGAAAAGTAGGGAATTCTTGCACATGCATGCATATCAGGGACATAAGTTCTGCCCTTTGAGGCTGCTGGCTAATAGATGCTATAATCTGATATTTACGATATATGCAAGAATGTACCTACCATTTGCCATCTCCCTTGGCTTGTGGGGGTGATTATTCTAGCATCGTTTCTGTATGCACCTTTATTCTGGGCTTGCTAGATCATGGTTAGTGAAATTTCACGAGGCTTAGTGTTGCATGTACACACATGATACATATTTGAAGCGCCCCATATTTGACATTTTCTCCTTCACAGAGAACGTGCCACCCGTGGCATTAAATGATGACAGAGTTGTCGAGATACAAGGTGAACCCCATGATGTTCACAAAGCAGTGGAACTGATTGCAACTCATTTGAGAAAATTTCTTGTTGACCGTAGTGTTCTCCCTTTGTTCGAAATGCAGGTAAGTCAATTTTGTTTTGCAGTTTATTGTTTTGCTTGGATGAAGTATCCGATAAGCAAAACTTGTCTTCTTGACAGATGAAAGTGCACAATGTGCCCAGAGAGCAACCTATGGCTGCGCCTCAACAGTGGGGTCCTCCTCCTCCCTGGAGTCATCCACCAAACATTCCTCCCAGCGGCCCTACTTATGGTGGGAATCAACATTTTATGCCTCCACGGCCACAAGACAACTATTATCCTCCTCCTGATGTGCACCCTGTTGAAAAGCAACAACACTATGGGATTTCTTCATATGGCCGTGATGCACATCCAACTGGCGCTCCTCCTTCCTCTGGGAATCAACACCTACCACATGGGTCTTCTCAAGTTAGTTGCTTTAAATTTGACCATTATCATGAAAACATGATGTGTTTTCTTGCCTATTAATTTTACTGCTTGCACTTATTTTCTCCCATTTTTGTTTGGTTTATTAACAGATTTCCCAAAAGATGCAAGTTCCTCTTTCATATGTTGATGCCGTGATTGGGTCTGCTGGTGCCAATATTAGCTACATCCGCAAGCATAGTGGTGCAACAGTAAGTATTCAAGAAGGTGTTCCTGGAGAGATGACGGTCGAGATTGGAGGGAGTGCTTCACAAGTTCAAACTGCTCAGCAGCTGATCAAGGTATTTTCATTTGTTCTCTTAGATTGTGTCAGTTTCCACATGTATTCATTACCTGCATTTAGGCTAAAACTACATGTGATGTGCTGAGGATATACTCCCTCCGTTCAGAAATATAAGACGTTTTAGGTTTGTGAATCGAATGTATCTAGACGTCTTTTAGTGTATAGATTCGTAATGGTTCGGAGTGAACCTATACACTAAAAACGTCTAGATACATTCATTTCACAAAGCTAAAATGTCTTATATTTCTAAACGGAGGGAGTATTTTCTAGTCTCTTCATATTGTCACCATCATATATTTAGCGATGTATTTAACCCAGCCCACCTGACATGCCAACTAATTGTTGCAGTACATTGAACGTAGCAGTATGATTGCATCCGTAGTGGCCATTTGATTTGTGTTATCTACTCCCTCCGTCCCAAAATAAGTGACGTGGGTTTGTCTAGATTCGGATATATCTAGACACGTTTTAGTATATAGGTACATGCGAATCTGGACAAATTCAAGTCACTTATTTTGGGACAGAGGGAGTATAAGATGTACACATAACTCTTGTATCAGAAGGACCCATACACTTGATATGTACACAGAAGATGTTGCACAACTTTAAGAGGAAAATCCTTATCATGGCTCCTTGATACTTCAAGCTGTGTTTAGGTGGATATATATGCTTATTTTCCATCGTTGAAATTACAATTTCAGAAGCTACAATACTGTGTAGTTGTGCCATTCTACATGGAAATCATACTGTCATAGTACATTTTAACATATCATTTTCTGTCATCTTTTTATCAGTTCCCTCATTGCAGAGGTTTTGCGTGTCTTCTATTAATTGGTCATCATTTGCTTGCAGAATTTCATGGCTGAAGCTTCTCCCCAAGTTCCTCCACCTGGTCCTGCTCCCTCCCAACCACTTGAATCAAGCTACAACTCATACCCGCAGTATGGAGGGCCATCGTATGGCTCCCCTCCAGGCAGCGCAGGTCCTGCCCCTCACAATGGAGGAAGCTATGGTGCACACTACCCGCCGAACTATGGGTACTAGTTGAGGCACGAAACACTCTAGGATTTAGATATGGACTCGGTTTTTGTTGTTCGGCCTGTTAATCTGTTGAGAACGTGAGATTATTAGGATTTCCCAAATTTATGGTGGTGTAATCTGCTTTCTGAGTTCTTATGCCAATGACAACTGTTATCTGATACGGAGTACGTTTTTAGTTACTCCCTCTGATCCATCATAAGCGCTGCTGATTTACACTTGTACACATTAGGGATCGGAGGGAGTACTACTTTTTGTGCTGTAAACTTGATGTTCGCTTATGTCCCTCCTTCAGACTCTTGCTAGTCCTGTTTCTGCCCCGCTAAAAACAAGTCAAATCAACTGCTTCTCCATAGTGGTGTGAGGTGACTGCAAAGGCTCTCAGCGATAGAAGGAGACAAATAGTGCCCTACGATCTTTTTCTCTACTACGTGTGAGCATCAGCCAGATTGCTCGAGGTAGGACATTTTTGCAACACTTGCCTGCTTTCGCTACGCTGGTTAGAATGTACTCCCTCCGTTTCAAAATATAAGATGTTTTAGCTTAACTTTGTAAAAGTAGTCTATCTAGATCTCTTTTAGTATCTAGGTTCACTTTAAATCTAAATGAATCTTGACATAAAAAGAGATCTAGATACACTATTTACAAACCTAAAACGTCTTATATTTTGAAACGGAGGGAGTAATAGCGATTATATATACTAAATTTCTCGCAAGAAGTTTGTACATGAAATTTACTTGAAAAAAAAAGCATAACGATTGCATCGTGGGTTCCGATGCGCCCACAATCTATTCATACCCATTATGTTGTCCGCGCATCTTGGGAAACATGTTGGTTAATGCGAGTTGGGACACAATCTATTCACACCATTATGTTGTCCGCGCATCTTGGGAAACATGTTGGTTAATGCGAGTTGGTACACAATCTATTCACACCATTATGTTGTCTGCGCATCTTGGAAAACATGTTGGTTAATGCGAGTTGGTACACAATCTATTCACACCATTATATTGTCCGCGCATCTTGGGAAACATGTTGGTTAATGCGAGTTGGTACACAATCTATTCACACCATTATGTTGTCCGCGCATATTGGGAAACATGTTGGTTAATGCGAGTTGGTGTGGGTGTCATGTCTATGGTTTTCTGATGGGTAACGCAATTTACATGTCGATATAAACTATATGTTCTTCATGTCTTGGCTGATTTTTGGACTTACGTCATGCGGAGAAATCCTGGGACTGACACATAACACGAGAAATCTTACTTACGTCATGCGGAGAAATCCTGGGACTGACACATAACACGAGAAATCTTGAGCCTGACACCTAGCGCTTCACTGGACATTCTCGGACCTACAGTACTAGGAAAATGCTTATCCATAGATTTATACTCAGTGGCGCATGAAAAAGGTGACGCCCCATAGGTAAATAACCTGTGGCACATGTGGTAAAGATACACCACAGATAATAAAAATATCAGTGGCGAATGGGTATTGGGTGCGCCGCAGATAAGTCTGGGCATCCATATCTACCACTTATGGATGACCCCTGATATATTCGTGGCGCACCGCAGACACCTGTGCCACAAATAAGTTTTGAAAAATTCTACTCACACCCCCTCCCCGTGGATCGCCTTTCCAGTCTTGCAATAAAAAAACACTTTAAATATTAAAATCCTTTGACATGTATGTTGGTATTGTGGTCTATTTTATAGAAAAATTAACAAACATGAATTTTGATTTTTTTTCGCAAAAAAAGTCATGCCACGATAAAACGGTCATACCTTTTGTATACGATATCGGGAAAAAAATCTATAATATATCAAAATGACGAGAACGAAAATCTACATCCGCTCAGCCACTTTTAGAATCTCAAAATTTGAAAAGAATAAAAAGTTACGGTAAACCTTCTTCTTCTTCTTCTCTTCTCCTCCTCCTCTCATTTTCTTCTCCTCTCTTCTTCCTCTCCCCTTCTCCTTCTTCTTTTCCTTCTTCCCTTTCTTCTTCTTCTCCTTCTCCTTCCTCTCTCCTTCTCCTTCTTCTCTTCTTCTCCTTCCCCTCCCCTTCTCCTCCTCTCCTCCCCTTCTCCTCCACCTACTTATCCTCTCTCCGGTCACCATGTCGTCCTAGAGCCCCTCCCTGACCCCTGGAGGCAACGTCCTAGAGCTACTGCCTGACCCCGGACGACGCCACCCTCGAGATCCTCCCGGACCCCCCTCCCCCTGCCGCCGCCATCGAGATCCTTCCCGACCAACGCCGACGCCATACTTGAGCTACTCCACGGCCAACATCGGCGCCGTTCTCAAGCTCGTCGACATCCCCGTCCTCGGCACCGAGTGCCTCTTACCGGCGCGGCCACGGCCTCCCGCACCTCCATGCGGTGGTAGGTGGTGGCCATGGTGGGGCGAGGGCGACGAGATCCAGATCCAATTTTTTTTTTGAATTTTGAAAAATTTATATATGGCGCAGTATACCCACATGCGCCACTGATATTTGAACTATCCGTGCCCCATGTCGACATGCGCCACGGATAAAAAATATCAATAACGTGACGACAGTAGCGTACATCCCATGCGCCACAGATAGCAAAAACAATGCGTCATCTGATAGACAAATCTATAGTAGTATTATAGCCATCAAGATCAGGTATGCATGCCGTAGCATACGGCCATCAAGACCATCATTCATCTACAACTGTAAGTCAGCATGTCCATATGTACGTCACACAGGGTTTAGCGTACTTATTGCAGAATATTTTTGGTTATATGAACTTTATTATTGTATTATTTTACTGTTTTAAATAGAATCTTTTGGCGTATAAGGTGACATAATAATTTATAATGTATAATTAATATTCATAGGAGAAAAGGAACATCAGATACCATAACCTTTTCTTTAACTAAACACTTCAGGCAAACAATATTAGTTTGAGAGCTAGCTAAGAAGGTGATGCAAGTCGAGTACCTTCTCTCTGTAATACAATGCAAAGGACATCTTTATACGGTGGTCACCGGTGGAGCTCAACACCATTAGCATGTAGGAGAGGAGTTAGTACTGCAGCTCGGCGGCATACAGGAAGACACAACTGTCATAAGTAGAGTGGAGGAACACAAACATTTGCTTCCTAGGCCTTGGATGGAACAAAGGAATCTGCACGTATACAGACGAGCATTTATCGTGACAATGCAGCAAATAATATAAAAAAATATTAACTGAAAACGAGACACAACTGACTATTACTACTGGCCATCACCAATGTTTTGACGTTAGCTACGACGTGGCCGGACGCCTGCCGCATCCTGCTGCTCTCAGCCTGAGATTCTTATACGCCACCATAACTGAACCCACATGCGAGCAAACCGATGAACTCAAACGGCTTAGCTGCAAGCATCCATGATGACGAATTATGAGAGAATCGAGAGATGTTCCTTCACATTTTTTCGGCTCCTGGGCTGCTGCATAACAACGAAGACCTGAAATCGATAAAAAATGTGTGTGGTAGCTGCTTTTCTAAAAGAGAGAAGAAATGGGAGGGAGCAGGGGAAATCGAATAGAACATGTGGTACCTACCTGCTGAAGAGATGTGGTGAGGTAGAGGCCTCCACCGGAGAGTTCAGAGATGCCCCGCTCGGAATGCTCTGTCTCGCCTCCTTCCTCTCAGTCCACCGCTTCCCATCCGACCTTGCATTGCAAACAAAGGCGAACGGAGAAACATTAATTTATGAAAACGGAAACCAAGCAAAAAAGTGTCGACATTTATCTCGTCCACTTGAAGTTGCTGTGGCTAGACACAGGCGAACGCGTTTTTGACTTCATGCTCGCGACGACCATCATCTGTGGCCCCCGAAGCCATGGACGTCGAATTGCGTGGACTCCTTGAAAGAGAGACGGAGATGGTCAGAAAAATATATAGAGAGATGAAGCATATGTGGGTCGTGAGCATACCATGCAGACCGAGGGAGGCGGCATCAGAAACGCACCGTGTCCTACATTGTGCCGGACCAGATGTGGATGCCGCCGGTAACACTCTTCTCATTTGCGCATGTGTCTGCGCCGTCATGGTCGCCTAGGCGGCCGACCTCCGCTCGTCATGGATCAGCGTCATGATCGCTGCTGATTGACAACGAAAGAGAGAGTATGAGAGAGGAAAATAATAAGAGAGATATAGGGACAATGAGGTCGTACCTGTGAAGCCTTTCGTCTCGTTGCGTGTTGGTGGTCCTCGTCGAAAAGTCCACCCATCTCCATCCTCAAGCGCGCCCTCTCCTGACTGAGAGAGAATAAGAATGACGAAGCTGCAGTAGTAAGACACCACGTCGCATTTTGGGTCATCTTCTAGGGCAGCCGCAGCGCCAGCTCTGGGTGTGGTCATCACTGGAGAGATGCATGCTACTGACCTAGAAGATGAACCAAAGCACGATGGAGATGGTTGAGGAGAGAACCCAGTTGAAGCATTGCATATAGAAAGAATGGTGAGAGGTGATATATCCTGCTTATGGATAAGTTCGCGAGAGCAGTTCTCACACATATGTGGAACCTGTCGTACGACGCATATCGCGAAAAACCGAGGAGGCTAGGTTCTACGCTTACAGTTGGACTGTCTATCGCTTGAACAACCCCCGACAATAGTTTTCTTGTCCATGATGGCTCCCGAACGTGACCCGTTGTACGATCTCATCGTGAGAACCCGCGCCTTCTACGGTCTACGCTGACATACGACATGGGCCTGAGTCTCCACGTCGTTTCTGGACAGTCCCCACTGACGTGATAAACCGCGCCTGGCATGGACTTACGGTGCCACGTTGATTCTTTATGGGTCCCATGTCTGCGAGAATCTCCGGCCGACATGGGCTCACGGCGCCACGTCGGTTCTCGGTAGGCCCACGACCGCGAGAAACCGTGGCCGACATGGGCTGACGACGCCACATTGGCTCTCGGCGGGCCCCAACACCCGGCGGATGCGGAGGTGTGTCGCACCGGGAATGCCTCTCACAGAGCGCAGTACTCCTCGTGTACGCCGACGACGGACCCATGACACGCGCGCGGTCCACCGTCCTACGACGCGGGGTACGACCGAACGCACAACACCCGTCCGCAGGCTAGAATCTTTTGCCCTGATCCGCAGCAGGGCCCGCCTCCCGGGAGAGCAAGGCTCCGTTGCGCCCGTGCCTCGTGTCCTCTCCGAGCGTCCATCCCAAGACCGAAAAGAATCGGTACGGCGTGGATTATAATTTAAGCCGAAACAATCTAGCGCTATTATTTCTATGTGTGCGTGCGTGTCTAAACTTTGCCGACACCTGTCACTCCACATTGTGCAATGTTTTTTCCCTCAGCGGCTGAGGCTCAGCTCGTGCCATTACCTGCTTGATCTTCTTCACTTGCCTACATATACAACATGTTGACGGGTATTCTGTATAAATGCACCTACATCGCATTTAATAGTTGCAATCTAGGAACTATACATGTTATAAGATGGCGAGGAAATTGTTGCCCACGTGGAGCTGGGGAAGGTAATGAGTTTGTGAGCCACGTTAACATTTACATTCAATTTTGGACCAATAAATTATACCACCAATTCTTTCTTCTTTATCATCGTAGTGGGCAACCATACCAAAAATTAAATTGAACATGGAGCAACCAGTAATAGATCACACATGCTCTAAAGAGTAGTCATCTGTACAAAATGGTAACCTGGAAATGTTGTAATTTCTAGTGTACCACACTCTTTTCCTAATAGTATTAGTTACATACATATTGAGTCTGAGAACTAAGACCATTTGAATCTGCAACATTCACACCACACATGGCAGAAGTACCTGAAACTCTAAGGTGTATTTAAGTTTAGTTGACAGCAGAAGTACCTGAAACTCTAAGTTGTATTTGGTCAAATAAGTAATTAGCTAATTAAACTGAACTTAATCGTCAACTCTAGGGTGAAAATTTGATCAACAACTAAGACTTTTCCTTAACTGCACTTATTTGACCAAATGACCGACAAAGAGTAAAGGAATTTCTACACACAAGGGGCAACAAAATTAGCTTTGGCTTTTGTTTCTAGCTCCGCTTGAGCTATTTCGTCCAGTTCTCCTGAGGTGGATGTATTTCATTCAAGATATAGACCACAAAGCGGTTGTGTAAGGATCTTGTTTTATCAGGTGTCATCTATAACTACAAGTGAGAAATTTCTATTCCGTGGCCAAAACTTTACTGGCGCCTCCCACTCCCATGCTTACGGTGCACATTGCTCATGCCTTATCAAACATTTACCGCCTTGCTCTTTTTCACTAGCCTACGGATCCAGTATGCTTACACGTGTTAATATATTGGCATGCCACACCAACATCACAACTAGCAGTTAATGCTGTTCAAGCCCTACATGTTATAAGATGGCCAAAAGCTTGTTGGCCACACATTGAGCTGGATGAAAACAATAAGTAGGTGCACCACGTTAACATTTACACTCAACTACGCAAATAAGCATTGGAAACTATAACAAAGAGAACAAATTAATAATAAACTTGGCTGATTCCGTGATGACCTGGACACCGACACAAATCTTATAACATTTAGTGAAGGGAAATATAACGCACCACACTAGCTCTTTTGGTCACAGTTACTAAGAGTCCTAGATCATATGATTCTACAATCCCACAATGCGCGGAAAAATCGCTCAAGAGTCAAGGGTCATGTGCTACAAGATAGGTCTACCAGTGTGGTTAGTACTATTAATTAATACAGAACATGCCTTCACACACGGCTAAACTGAACCGTCAAACATGATTCATCAAACCATCACTATATATGCAAGGGTGGGCGTTGGGCCTCCACATCGCACACAATTTACTAAACCGTCTGCAAAAGATCGAAAATTTGTACAGGATTACTTTTGACAAATCGTTTGCGATAGAGAGGGCCTTCACACACGATTTTTATGCTTGACTATCAGCGTATTGGCAGATCGCAAATGATGAAGGTTGAACTAGTTGTATGTGTTCAACTCATATGGAACACAGTTCCTTCAACCAGCCATATGCTTATTGCTGGCATCACATACGTTTTAGCTATGCAACAACAAACAGTACCAGCAGAACAATATAGCATATGTATACCGAGCTATAGCCAGCAACCCATAACTAAAAGATTGCATGCTCATGCATTAGAAAAATATAATTATATTTGATTGTACATTTTATACACCACATGTATACATGTGTTTCGATATAGATTCAATTGCAAGCTATAAACACGAGAGAGCTGCAAAAATAATTCTCTCTGGTAGGGACATGCCAATTGAACTGAACACAAAGCAGGAAGTATCACACATACGCTCAGGAATAAAGTCGTGCGATTGATAGTAACCTGGATATTGGCACCAATCCTGTGGCATTCAGTATATAAAATTTCTAATGTACCACACTCCTTTGCTCCCAATTACTAGGCACATCTCACCACATGTGACAAAACCAAGATTATATCTCCTTTGTTGTTCGGCCTATCGATCAATTGAGAATGTGGAATTATTAGGTGTTCGGATCTTGTTGGTGTCCTTCTTCACTAGTGACAACTGTTCTTTGATAGGCGGTGTTGCTTCTCTTTTTGTTCTGTAAACTTAATCATTAGCCTAGGTCCTCCCTCATGCTCTAGTTAATCCTATTTTCGCATCGGTGAAAAAGTAGCAAGAAACAACAGCCTTGCCAGTGGTCACTAGACTCCTGTGGTGGTGTAAGGCGAATTTTGATGAGCCCTTTACGGTTGTGTTGCCGTGACGAGACCAACACCAAATAAAATTTCCACCCATCATCTCTTTCTCTCTTATGTGCTTGTGAGTGTCATCTTGATTTCTAAAGGTGTCACATTTTTTCAAGACTTCTCTGGCGCGGTACTGTTCACATGCCTAGATGAACACTCCAACATCTGCACATCTACTAGCCCACCCAGCCGTACTAGATCAGATGCTTTGAGGCGAAGATGATAAAAACCATTTTGGATCAAAGCCAAACAAGCTAACCGTAGGGACCAAGTCGCTAGTTCTACTCCACTTTTCCTTCCAATTGGAAAGGAATCAGGCCGCTAATTATGTCGGTGCATTGGGTGACTTGGTTTGAGATTCATCACAAGGTTGTTCATTTCACGACAAGATTGTATCAGTACATTTTTTTTCCGTTCAAGTGAGCAAAATCAGAACGTAACGGCGATCGGCTGGAGATCCAATACATCCTTAAAACCTCATTGGATGCCTCTTTGTTTGTTTTTGGCTCATGTCCTTTTGGGATCCTCTTAGTTCACATTGTCCACTCAACCGAGTGTCTCAGTACCACCTCAACCCTCAGTGCTACAATTTCTCTTTGGTGGGAGTATTACTCTTAAGGATCAGGCACATAGACTTTTTTAAGGTACTACAATGTAAGTGCCATTAGAAAGTTTCAGTCTACTTAAAAAAGATTGCACATAAGTACCACACAAAAGGTAGAATCAAACTTCACCAGAAGGTTATCTAATTACCTTCTTAAACTGAACTTAACCGTGAATATTTAGCTCCAAGGTTCATCATATATAAACCAAAGCTTTTCATTCATTCTACCAATCATAATGTGGCAATCTCAGGGTTTTCTTTATAGCAGGGTCATCTATAATGTCCACTGAGAAACCTGCTCTTTGTGACCAGAACATTACCGACACCTCACGCTGCCATGCCTACATCGTGATATGTTTTTGCCCCATTCGCCTTTACCGCCTTGATCTTCTCACTTGCCTACGGATCCAACATGTTGACAAGTACTTCTACATCTGTTAATTATTGGAATCCAAGAGCTACACATGTTAATATAAGATGTCGAAGTAGTAGTTGCCTACGTGGAGCCAGAGGAAGGTCCTTGTGCCGACACGTGTGCTTAAAAAAGATCTATATCCAGCTTTTGTTATATTAAGCCTCCTTTTTCTATAAATTAGCTCTTTTTGCTACAAAAGAGTTCGCGTGCACGGTCAAAAAAGAAGACAAATCTCGCAGGAAATCTTGCCGGAGACTTTGTAGCAAAAATGTTGTGCTAATATAACAAAACCGACTTCGCAAGAGATATCGCCGGAGCTCTCACCGGAAGCCTTGTAGCAAAAACTTTGTAATATTCAACACATAAAAAGGATTGTAGCAAAAACTTTCTTAGCAAAAAGATTGTTTATATTATGCAAGCCCAAAAATCTATGTAGCGAAACAATTTCGTCTATGTCGCAAATTTACAGAACCATTGTAGCAGAAAATTCCTTGAAGCAAAAATCACAAAAAGCTGGTGTCCCCTGGCCCTTGCGCGGGAACAAGCACATGTGCCGGTGAGCCCTCTCCTGATCTCCCCTTGTAATAGGCCCGTCCACCCCCTGTAGCACCAGCCTTGGCCACATCTCGCACCCATGGGGATAGGGTCGTTGTCGTTGATGGCGGCACCACCATCGCCCTCGAGCAGTTGGGGGCAAGGGGAGTCGTCCGCCGGAGAGGCACCATGAGGAGGTTGGCGTGCGACGGCGCGAGCTACAGGGGTGGCACGCGAGCAACATCCAGGCAAATGCGGTGTAAGGGATATGGAGTTGCAGAGGTGTGGCAACGCGAGCTGAAGGTGGGCGGCGATGCGAGCTACATGGGATGGAGGAGGCTGGAGGAGTAGCATCGAAGCACGACCAAGCAGCGTCGGGGAAAGGTCGTCGCCCATGGCAGGGAAGCTACGGGCGGGGCGGCGGAAAGGATCCTTGGTGTGGGTTACATCGCCGTGCCCGTGCTTGGAGAAGATAAGGTGGACATTTTCTTTTTTATTCTGGGAGGGTGTAGAATGGGTCGATCTCACAGGGGATGTGTATAATTTTTCATATCCTATTTCATTCCTATGACTTCAGCTTGTCCATCCAACATCAGTTCAACAAATTATCTGTTGTTGTCATTGATCCTCTGCCACATACTAATAATTTTTCTTTGCTTTAATTTTCCACAACACTTCATCTAAACTTAATAATCAACTCTGAGGTGAAAAGGTGATCAACAACCAACTTTTTCCCAGCTGGATTTATATTTGACCAAATGACGGACAAAGAGTAAAGGAAGATCCACACACAAAGGGCAATTGAAATAGCCCGTGCTTTCGTTTCTATCTCCGCTTGACCTATTATGTCTATTTCTCGTGATGTGGATGTATTTGATCCAGGCTACAGATTGCAAAGGCGTGGTCTAAGGAACTTGTTTCATCATGTGTCATCTATAGAAACAAGTGAGGAATTTCCACCTTGTGGTAAAAATATTACCGGTGCCTTCCACTCCCATGCTTCTGTTGCACATTTCTCGCCTTGATCTTCTTCACTAGCCTGCGGATTTAGTATGCCTACAAGTGCTATATATAGAGGCACACCGAACAAACATTGCCTTTAGCAGTTAATGCAATCCAAACGCATGTTATAAGATGGTCATAAACCTGCTGGCCACGGACGCGGCTTGCCTGTGCCGCAGGCGTGCGACCATCCCCGAGCTCTTTCCCCGTCCCCGAGCTCGAACTGACCAAGAACAGAAGCAATGGTGACTGAGCCGGCCGGCGAGACCTCTGGTCGTTCGCCCACCCCGTCGACGGATCTCGCCGCTCTGCTGCCTCCAATTGGAAAGGAATCAGGCCGCTGGTTACGGAAGGGAATCAGGTACACGGGAAAGAATACGGGAGGGGATTGTATTTCTGCCTTGTTTTTTTGGCAAGGAAAAGCCGGACGTCGGGGGCGCGTGAGGGATAACCACTCGATGTGATCCACACGTCGCGTCGCACGGATGGTGGCACGCGTGCGGCACAGGCAAGCCGTGTCCGCTGGCCACATGGATATACTAATGAGTTGGTGCACCATCAGGGCCGGTCCTGAGATTTGAAGGGCGTAGGACGAAATAAGAACCGGGGCCCCTATATGCTTATATAGATATATGAATTTCAACTCATAAACTTCTAAAGTGCTCACAAAAAGCATTATTGATATCAAATATTGTGTACAAATAGTTTTAAAATTTTCTACTAACATTACTACTTCCTCAATTTAGAAATATAAGACGTTTTAGATTTGTAAATCAAATGTACCTAAACGTCTTTTAGTATATATGTTCGATACACTAAAAGATGTCTAAATACGTTCATTTCAACAATGTTAAATATCTTATATTTCTGAATGGATGGAGCAGATGTTGAGGC